>OV743720.1:1478200-11478200 GCA_928272305.1 Volucella inflata
AACCTCATGGGTCTTCTCCAAGATCTGCCCTAGTGTGAATATCTGGTCGATGGTGAATTTTCTTGGCCTGAAGTCACACTGATATGGACCTATCAGGTTGTTGACGAACGGCTTTAGGCGTTCACACAATACGGCAGATAAGATCTTATATGCGATGTTAAGGAGACTGATGCCTCTGTAGTTGGCGCAGTTCGGAGGGTCTCGTTCCTTAAGAATCGGACAAACAATGTTGAGGTTCCATTCATCGGGTATACTTTCGTCCGACCATATTTTACAGATGAGTTGGTGTATGCTCCTTACTAAGTCATCTCCTGCCGCTTTGAAGAGCCTACTTAAATGCAACATGGAAAAAGGCGATATCTTTAGGATGTTGCGACCACTTGGAATCACTCACAACTTTGTGTATTGTGATGTGAAGTTGTTTGAGGATACTGGTGGAGTACGAGATTGTCAAATATCCGGCCGTCCGCGCACTATGAGAACTCCGAAAGCGATCAAAGCCGTGAAGAAACGAATCGACCGAAAACGGCTGCGAAAACAGAAAATCTTGTCGCGAGAAATGCAAATTTCGCAAAAATCCATGTCTCGCATTTTCAAGGAAGATTTAGGACTGGACATCTGCTCACGGCCTCATTAAAGGAAAACGCAGGCGAAGATCGAAAGCGTTACTCAGCCGGTACGCGAAGAACGCTCACAGATAAATTCTGTTTACTGACGAGAAAATCTTCACCGTAGAAGAATCACAAAGCAAAAACGACTCAACTGTGGCTCAAAAACAACGTTCCGGATTTCATATCAACGGATGGTTGGCCAGCTGCTAGTCCAGACCTCAACCCGTTGGATTGCAAGTTTTGGTCCGTATTAGAGGATTTGGTTTGCTCTACTCGATACTAAAATATTGAGTCGCTGAACCGAGCCCTTGTCCGTGCAGTTGACAATTTCCCCATGCATGAAGTGCGTCTCGCAATCGATGAGTGGCCACATCGTCTTAAGTCGTGCTGGAAGGCAAATGGAAGTCATTTCGAATAAGTTGTTCTAAGATTTGTAGCCAACAAAACAAACGAATTGTTTAAATATTAATTCGTTTGCATTTGGCGCTGATTTTTCTGTGTACCGGTATCTATGACTTAACTAGGTACAAGCGAAGAGATGTGCAGTATATGATTGGGTTACAAACCCACAACAGGCACGATGGTCGGTATTCAGTTTTTGGCTATATGGCGATGATTTTTGATGATTATGACCAACAATTCCTTCCAACTGACTTGTTTTAATAAAACTGTTAGCGCGAATGCTCTGCCCGCTCTAAGTTGCGTAAAACAACTTGATCTGTAAAAAAAATGTCAAAATATTTTGTGCCCGATGAATAGAACCTCCGAAATCTATTATATGTATGTAGGGAGAAGGCTCTGTCTGCTAAACTCTGTTAACAGCGAACGACGAACTATATTAATTCGGCCCATAATAAAGTGGGATTTTACGGAAAACTTGTAAAATCCATATCGGTACATACCACATTTTTGTGGTGATATAAGCTTCTATTAAAATATTTGGAGATGAGCTATACAGAGAATTGCTCGATTCGGGCGTTGTTTGAGGTTCAATTTGTCATGTTTTGTTCGAAATAAAATAGGCTTAATGCGCCAATCCGCTTGTGGAGTTACCCGATTTATAAAATAAAAATGGTGCGTCCGGTAAATTGTTTGTGTTATGTGTGGCAACACCTTTTTTACCTCACGTGTCCAATAGCTGCAAGCGAACTTGATCACTTTTTTAATTTTTTCAGTCATAATCTGGGTAATTGGCACCGCCAGAAGAAACAAAACAACCCGTAGAACTTGTTAACGAATTTTAGTGTAAGCCCAACTATCCTAAGACTTAGACTAAGTTTGGTTCTCCTAAGATATATTGTTTCAATAAATAGTTAAGTTGGCTAGCTATCATCCTTTCTTCGGACAATAAAAAACTCTACCTCCGCCTTGGAAAGCCGCTTATTCTTATGTCACTCGGGGAATCAAAAGTTTCATTTCACTGTGGACAAGACCCAGGCTTCGTCTCAGTGAGCGGAGAGACTGGACCATGATCCACGCAGGACTATCAGGCAAATAATTTCTTTACCTTCAAATACCGTAAAATTGAATAGTAAGGGAAGCTGAGATAATAACTAACTTAGTACTGGCTACATACATTTATATCTGTCAAACCGATTATCAGATTGTAAACAAATTTTATTTAGTAGTCTTTGAAATTTTATTTTGATGCCAGACAGCCTTCAACAAAGTTACCGAATCCCTGGAATTTGATTTCAATATGAAGGCTTTGTGCGCCAAATTTATAGAGCACTTTGCACCATATTACACCCGATATAATCGGCCATCTGAGACAAATATGATAACCGAGATTGATGACCGTTTTTGGACAATTTTTTTTTTCGGCAGCAGTGGTCGGAAGCTTCATCAGATGCAGCCGCTGTAGGCATATGCCCGAAGTTGCCCTCGATTGAACACAAATAAATGGCTATTTAATAAAATCTCATCTATCTTGTTCAAAATCAAATTTTTCCAGACCATAGAATAAATTACGTAAAAGGAAATTGTTAAAAAAAAATGTTTGTAAAAAAGCTTCAGCATTTGCTTTATGGTTCAAGGAAAACGTCGAAAACGTCGAGTTAATACCCAAGAATCACCCATGAGTCATGGATGAATTTTCCCAAACAACAATTGTGGATTTATTTAATTATAGCAATAAACATTTTTAAAAAAAAAACCAAGTACAATAAATCTGGTAAATGAAACTGCAAAGCAATTGTGGTAGGCAGGTATCGAAAATACGCAAACGTAAGATTGAATGAATTCGGGATTTCCCCTTCAAATTCTGAAATCTGCGTACATCGAAATTTTAAATCTGTTTTCATATATGGTGGTCTTATAAGAAAAATTTAAGACTTAATTGCCATTCATACAGAATTTTAATGTTTGAGATAAACTTGTATGGACGAAACTTCTAAACTAATTTGTTCGATCATCACTTCTTGAAATGTTCATCTGTTTTTTACATCATAAGAGTGTAGGTATGTATTGTTTTTTGTAGATTTTGTTAATAAATTTTTCTTACAATGATAACCACATTTGTTGTGAGTGAAGAAAGTCTTCTTGTAAGTGACAATTTGTATTTCCGCATTCCGTTGATGCACTTTTATAGCAAATTTTTTTCGCCCCATTACGAAATAATTCTGTCACTTTAAAGATTTACACCAAATAGATAGTTTCTGTCACAATCAAACTCGGGCAATTACAAATTCCTCTAACCCATTCGAAACATCATTAAATGCAACAACCTGCAACATACTTGTTCTCCCACATTGCCGTCGGGCGTGTGAAATTAGAAAACTTTATAGCCACTATCTTGTAAATATGATCGTTTCACTGCCTCTAGTCTAATGACAAGGCAAGCGGCAAGCAATGCGAAGCGTTTCCCTACAAAACTCAAAACATATGTCGTTCCTTTTTTCATTGACTGCTGCGTTCCGAGCCGACAAACGACAACCTACAGCCGATGACTTTTGCATTTCGTGAAAGCAATTTCGCCGACTTGTCTCCTCCAATCGTCATCGTGGTAGTCATCGTCTTCGTCGTCGTCGTTGTAGTCGTCGTCGGCGGCGGCGGAATCTTCTAAATTTAGAACATTAGACAAATGCAGTGCTTCGGGGTATTCCTAGAGTCTCCCACCACAAAAACCCGCCAAACACAACAAGATACGAATAAACAGAAAAATTCAAATTAAACGATAAATTGTTGATTTTCCTTGCCTTTTGTCCATTCTGCCTTTTGTGTTTTTTGTTTTTTTTTTTTGCTGTCTATTTAGCTGTTCTTGTCGGTTTAAAATGATTCGAAAGTCAGTAATCCCAAGTCGATTTCGAATATGTCAGTCAAATTGATGATGACAAAGAACTCAGAGTACGAACGAATAAATGTACTCGTACCTAGAACCTCGTAGGGGTTGTATCTTTTTCTTCTACTATTAAAATACAATCTATTTTTATCAACATCCCTCTTATGGATTTAGTAAAGATCCTTGAACAAAAAAAAAACAAAAAAAAAAAAACGACAAAGAACCTCTTCAGTACGACATTCGAAAATTCAACTTCAAACTTAAACGGAACCCCTTTAATAGAATCTATTTTCTCTAAGTGGATTTTGGTATTTTTTTTTCACTTCTCTTTGTTTGATTTATACCATTTTTAATTGCTTTGCTTTTCTCCACTTTCTTTTAGTCGCTGTTTTTCTTCATTTATCATCGTAAATCTTCAAGAAATTAATTCGACCAAAACCACAATACGCCATGGATAGGTTGATTGGTCCTCCCCTCACAAAAGAATCTAAAATACTCAACGTATTCGTATCTTATGTAGGAAATATTTAATAACTCGTCTTGTTGACAGTCTATCTTTTAGTTTTCTCACTTTTGAATGACATTAGATAGGGGGAGGTTGGAGTACGTGCATTAAGAATGAAAGGTGGTTTTGTGAGAATATTCGACATAAATTGTGTTTGAAGGACTAAAACGATTCGGTTTTCATAAAGAGGATTAATTGCAAATGTGTTTAATAAATTAAGAATGTGTTCATACTTAAGACTTGGATAATTTTAGGAAATGGCATTGTTTGGAGTGACATTGTACAAATAAAAATAAAGTCGAATTTGGTGTAATTTTAGAGGCACTTATTTGTGTCTTACCCACTTTATTCCTTAGTCTTAGTTTACTCCTTGCCCTTTGAGGATCCAGTAATGGTCACATGCTAACTGGGAAAATCATCAGCTTTGACAGGTCTGAAAGCTCTCATACGGCTACTAATCATCCCATATCTGCAGATCATAGGGTGTGCATCAAAGTAACAAGACTTGGGCAGATGCGAGGTACCTATAGTGAAATCAATTTTTTCACGCTAGTAGCTTTAAATATGAGTTCTTTTTGTGTACTTTTTATCAATTCGCTCCACACCTCTCACTTATATTAGTCTAAGAACCTTCGCTTTTACCCCTTTTTCACTTATAAAATAGTTTTAATTATTTCTTCTTATATTAAATTATTCTGGTCGCGGTCAGTTGCGACAACGTTACGTAGTTTAATTCTGCTCAATAGTCCCGATAAGCAAGCACTCCATAATTTTGTCTACTAGTGAGGCAATCAAACGCCAGAAGGCTATAATGTGGCTATGCGAGAATTTGTAAGTCAAGACCCCAATCAATCGATTCTGTTGCGCTCTGAATGGCTGGGCATCTTTCGAACAGTCCAATGGTCTATTCTACATAAAGATCGGTAGAATTATTTATCCAAGAGCTAAAGCTAAATGATGCTCTATTGTTATACAAGGCGCATTAGGCTTTTTTTATAGGTAATACCGTCCTCCAGGTTGGGGGTTGTGCCGCCGGGGTAACTGCCCGGCCATTTAAAACAAGCATAAGTTACGAAGCATCAACAAGCCTCGGATATGGACGGATCTACTGACGGAACCCACGCAAACGATTTAAGGACAATGAGCTTCGGATATGCAATTGGAATGTTTGATCCCTTAATACTCGTAGACCACGTGCAGCCGAGCAACAAGCGGAGGCCCTCGACTGCTGCAAAGCAGACATAACCGCCATTCAAGAAATGCGATGGCGTGGGCCTGAAAAAAGAAGATAAAAAACTGCGATATCTACTACTGCAATTGCTATCGACGGCAAAAGCAGCGTTTATTTGGATGCGGATTTGTTGTCGGAGGCAGACTAAGAGAAGAAGTCCTGAGCTTGTGGCATGTGAGCGAGCGCCTCATGGCAATCCGCATCAAGGCTGAATTCGCCAACATTAGCCTTTTATGCGCGCATGCCCCCACAGAGGAGAAAGATGATGACACCAAGGATGCCTTCTATGAGCTCCTTAACAAGACCTACGAGCAATGCCCTAGCTATGACATTAAAATTGTCCTCGATGCTGCTGCGCTGCTCGAGCGGATGGCCTGACTGCCGAGTTCTTCAAAACGGCAGGCGATGACTTGGTAAGGAGCATACACCAACTCATATGTAAAATATGGTCGGACGAAATTATGCCCGATGAATTGAACCTCAGCATTATTGGTCCGATTCTCAAGAAAGGAGACCCTCTGAACGGCGCCAACTACGGAGGCATCAGTCTCCTTAACATCGCATATAGGATCTTATCTGCCGCATTATGTGAACGCCTAAAGCCGTTCGTCAACAACCTGATAGGTCCATATCAGTGTGGCTTCAGGCCAGGAAAGTCCACTATTGACCAAATATTCACACTACGGCAGATCTTGGAGAAGACCCATGAGCTTCAGATCGGTACACACCACCTATTCATCGATTTTAACGGCGCGTATGTCAGCATTTATAGAGACGAGCTATACAGAGCAATGTCTAGTTTTGGCATCCCTGCCAAACTCGTCCGTCTGTGCAGGATGACGATGGAGAATGCATGCTGCTCCATCAACGTCGGTAAAGATCTCACCGAGACCTTTGATGTCCAGAAAAGATTTAGACAAGGCGATGCGCTGTCATGTGATTTTTTCAACATCGTATTTGAAAGAATAGTGCAAAACTCACGAGCAAACACAAGAGGCACTATCTTTCAAAAGTCCATCCAACTACTCGCATACGCCGACGATATTGACATTATCGGGAGAAAGCAGCGTGATGTCAGTGGCGCTTTTGCGTGTATTGAGACGGAAGCAGCGAAAATGGGTTGCTGTGAAGCAAAAAGGACAACCAACACCGACGCCTCGAGCAAGACGTCACCCTCGACAGATATAACTTTGAGGTAGTTAAGGACTTTGTCTACCTAGGCTCCGCTATAAATACAGACAACGACACCAGCGCTGAGATCAAGCGAAGAATAACTCTTGCCAACCGCTGTTTCTTTGGGCTAAGAAGGCAATTGAGTAGCAAAGCCCTCTCTCGGGCAACAAAAGTTACCCTTTATAAGACCCTAATAATCCCGGTCCTTCTCTATGGCGCAGAGGCATGGATATTATCAAAAATGGATGAGGGTGTTCTTGGTTTCTTCGAGAGAAAAATTCTTCGGGCGATCTTCATCGGTCCTAGCCAGAAGAGTGAAGATCCAAAGACTGAGATGGCTGGGTCATGTAGAGCGTATGGACACCAATGCTCCGGTCCGAAAAGTCTTCGAATCCGCCCCCGAGGGACAGCGCAGTAGAGGAAGGCCAAGACTCAGGTGGCGCACGCAAGTGGAAGAGGACCTCAGCCAGCTTAGCGTGCGAAACGATTTGGAGGCAAACATCTGAATGGAAATCACTGCATTTGAAAACAGGGTTCGTACATCTACTCATGCAAGCGGTCTCGTAGACGACATTTGAACGAGGCAGTCGTTACATAGTGCATTTGCGACTCAATTCAAGCTCGAATGACACTGCCGTCGCACTCCCGATAAATGTTTATACCTAAAATACGGTGCAATATTAAACAATACAGGTCATCCGTAAGCAATAGTTGACTTCAAAAGAGCCCCGTAACAAATTACCCTTATTCTGGAGTCAAGGTGTCCGTTTAAGATAGTTTTCTTAGGGGCCTCGTGGCAAGCAATTGTATGTCTATCGAAATAGTATTTATCGAGCCGAATACCATTGTACCTAACTATGCTTCGCCTCGCAAATGGGAGACCATTCTCTAAACTAGTGGCAAATGGTAGCCAGTCATTTCTGGTAATCCTGGGCACTTTTCTCAACGTAGTTGTAAGCGAAATGCGGTGCGGCTTTTGAAAATTAATTTTTTTTTCTCATAATTCCTTTAGTATTATCGAAGCCAAGAAAGTTAATGATCGGATCTATACGCCGCTAAATCATCTACGTACGCTATAGTGTGATTGAGGGAACCTGCTCGTTTGCTCGTATAATTGTGGAAAATTCATGAGAAAAATGCAGTTCCATGTTGTAACCATGTTGGTATCAAAATATCCGTAACTCGTAAATAGTAAGAAATTTACTTTCTCTAAACATTTATTCATGCTCTTTGCCAAAGACCGAAGAACACAAAAACTGTTAATATTGCGCAAAAAGTTTTCCTTCCTTTTCCTTCTCCATTGCATCTGTCGTTTGCGGTTATTTTTACTTCCTGTGATTCATTATGGTAATGTCAAGGGATGTCCTGACATTTTACCTGTCATGGGAGAAATCAATTTCGTAATGGGATTAACCAAAACGAATCCTCAGGATCTCAGTAGCAACATGATATCATGATGATTTTCTCATTAAGCCAAGATACGATACGTTCCTTACGACTAAGCAATGCGTTCCTTAAAATCTTATATTGTCGCGGCAGTGGCAACGAAACGCGACAGTAATGCTCATTAAATATCTACCAGCTACTATGTACATGAGATATGTAATGTATGTATGTACACGGCATAGGGCGCAAGCAAACAGACATCTGTTTAGAGGGAAAATTGAGGATCTTTACGATTGCCTATACAGTTGTGCGCGGATTCTATCGTAAGATCTGTTCCCGCACATGCAGATGAGATGACACAACAAATATGGAAGTCGGTGTAGAGGAGGCGAAGAAGGCGGATTACAATGTTGATTGATCTCAGCAGCTATCTGGAGCGAGTGTTTTTTTTTTCCTAGAATTATTTTTACACCGCATTACTCGTACCGCTCCACTGAGACATTTTCAATATTTTCCCACAGTTTTGGTTAGGGGATGTCTTCGTGGAAAACACTTGCTAGCTAGAGATGGGTGGTGGGAGGGAAATCATCACGACTTTCGTTAACATAACACATTGGAATTGAATGAATTTATTTTGAAATCCACAGTTGTCTTAGGGTGGTGTTCCGCGATTTGGAAAGGTAGTCAATATTCTTATAAATATCGGAAACTTTAGTTTTATGTAGTGCGAATATGTACTTATTGTTACTACAAATAAATTGGTATTTAGTGTTACTTTGAAACTACAATCCAATCTCTATGTGCCCAACAGGGATCAAATAACTTTTTTTATTAAAGTAATTTTTTTTTTGCTGCATTAATTCCACTTCAAGTTTCAATAAATAACCTCAACGACCTTTTTCAACGTGAACCATCTACAGAACATCATTTATCATAGCAGAGTATTTAAGAGAACTCTCCGAGGACACAACACTGATGGGAAGAACTCTGCCGCTGGCTTCGAAGTTCGGTAACATGACACTCATTTGAGAGTTTCAAAATTGTAGGGTCATCACAGAAACACTAGTTTCTCATTTTGATGTGTTATTCTTTCTATAATTTAAATTTAAAAACTATATACGCTTTCTTTTGTACCGTACCTACTCAAGAATATTCTTTAGATGGCGACCTCTAGACTCTGAAAACAATTTGCGGTTGGGTTACGAGGTTCTTTTTTTAGAACACTAATACATTGTTTATAGGTCCACAATCCACATCTGCAGAGGCTGGAGTCTCTTCTTAATGAATTAGATGGCCCCTAATACAGTAACTGTACTGGTACTGCGCAAGGATATCGAGGCGGATGCCACTATGAATGCGCTCATTCTGGAATAACTTTAGTAGCAGCTAGAGTTCCACAATATAAACATACATAAATCCAACCAAGAGGGAGAATCTATGAGAAGGAGGTAGGTACTATTCTTTGGTTTCGATGGAAATGCGTGACCCGTTAAGGAGTTATGGACTACAGTTCGTCAATTTTACGATGCATTCGAGAAATTTTTAGTAGACAGCAAGCAAGGCATACGACTATCAAGAATGGTCCGGCTGAATGTTTACGATGGTGTAAAACAGCAAATAGTAATTTTAGTAGATTTGTTTCTTCGTTTTTTGGAAAACATTAGGGAGTTTATTTTAATATGCCATAGATGATGGCGTTGCTACTGATGCTTTCTGACATAGTACGAGTATAGTAGGCACATGAAACGTACAAGTATAGTGCCGAAGTGAAACCACATGTGATATGTATGCATCAAAGTGCTAGCTGTTTTGATTTGTTTGCTTTTTTTTCTGTTTAATTGACTTTGAAACTATTATGCAAGACGAATAGATTGGAAGAAAATAGATTGTCGATGTGAACCAAATTATGGACAAATACTTTTGAACTTACACTCAGAATATATTTACAGACTTTTACACTTTTCCAATTGAAAAAAAATTGCCAATCAAAGCTGAAGCTTAACTCAATGAAATCGGCAACAAGAAATCAAATAAGCTAAGCTGCCTGGAATATATGTACATAGATAGGACCTGCGCAGGCCACTTCTACCCAAAGGTTCTAAGTCGTGAAATAAAAGGTGAACACGGTACCATCCGGCCTCAAAACAAAGAACTGATGAAAATCTAATTAACCACTGAAGCGATCCAGGACCGAGCAGTATGTAGACGCGTTTTGAGGTCTGCGACATTAGTCAACCCGAAGCGGAGTAGCAGCGATGCATTAAAAATGGGAAACTCGTTACGCACAAGTTCGTATAGCGAGGAAAGGCTTAATAAAAGGATAAGAAGAAGAAGAAGAAGGACTCATTCAATAAGAGCTTGAAAATTAAATTTAATATGAAAAATTCGGCCCACAAATGAGGACGGTAGGGGGCTTGTAGTATACTTTAAGCTACCCTCGGTGAAGAGCTGCTTTCAGCGAGTCTGCGCTCTTATATTTTTTCTAAGGTCACCGGATTCACGTCTGGTGAATACGATATGCTCTGTTCCGCCGGAATGAAGTGCGATGCGTTGTTTTTTGGCACTCCATAATCAATCTTGACTTTGCAAGACAGTGCAGTGAATGGTGTCGACCCGGTTACTTTAGCTTGATCCTTCCAGTATTCTTTCCGATACTCAGTTGTGTTGATCTTAGCACCAGAGGTGAGGAATACTTGGAAAGTGAGACTTTTGATGATAGCAGCTCTAGCTACTACGGAAAATAGTTTTATGATCTCGTTGTCATCCATGGCCTCAAATTTTCATATTATCTCTCTGTTAGTGCTTCCACATGGCTGTTAACAATAAGCCGAGGTACCTATTTTCACGGCGCTGTCATTTGTATGCTGACAGTAACAACGAATTGAAGTTGGTAACAGTTCAATCATCGCAGTGTATCGATTTGAGTGACTTATTTAAATCACCATCACCAATCAAGAATGATGTCTGAGATTGCACCTTATAGACACTTTGGGCTTTACTATGGTAAAAAGCTTAAAATTTTATGGTAAGGTTGCAGCTGTAGATGTAGTGCAGAGACTACTAACTCTGGCAAAAAAAGAGGTATGGAAGTTTGTCATATTTTGTTTATAAATTCACGTTTTATACCACTGAACAGAGCTCCAGCTAACTTGTTCACTAGCAGCTTCTTGGTTGAGAAGTTTACATTTTTACAACACAACCAACTGCAGAAGCATTCACTAAAAAGCACGCAGCCCTTTAGAGGCGTTTTTATATTATCCGACGCATGCCTCGACTAGTTTGTTAAGGCTGGAAAGAAGAATGCACCAACAGAGAACAAGCTATCACTTTCTGAACTGAGAACTGTGTTCTGTCAGTATTGAAGCCAATGTTGAATGAATCTTTGCAATTGTTGTGGTGAGTTTAGAAATATCGACACAAAGGCGCTCTGATCAACTCAGCTTATTGCGCATGTCATTACCAACAGTCTAAAGCGCCAAATTGCAGATTGTACCATACAAAATCAAATATAAGCATGAAGCAGAGTTTGGATATTTTCATCAAAGTGTTGCTCATTCAACAAGAAATAACATTAGAAAATGTCATTCTTTTGCCAATATTTTGATCTTAAATGGTAAAAGGTATGGGGCTTTGATCTACAATAGTTTTGATTCAATTGAAGACGATCATTGTTCACACTATCCATGGAGTCTTTTGCACCTACAACGGGTATTACGATTATTTTGTACGCAGTTAGGTGGGACCTTCGGTTTGTTTCCCAATTCGAACGACTTGGGTGGGAGTCTATTCATATTGGACATATTGCATTTTAAGGGGGACTGCCACTGCCTGCCTTAAGGGTCCCAGGGTAAGAAATAGATTTTTCTTTCTATTTCACAGACAACCTTACTTAGTTTACGCATATCACATCTAAGCCATAGGATTTACAGCTGCGCCACGCAGGTTTAACTAAAGCGCGAGGACGAAATTTAACTGATGCTCAATATGCCAAACAATCGTTTTGAGAGACTACATATGGGTCGATGTTCAAACTAACGTTGTAAATCTAAAACTTCAAAATAACAACAAGTTGTGGGGCAAAGCAGGCTTAGGATCAATTTCCGTTCTTTGAGAACACGAAAGTCAATGACACGAAATAATAAGAAAAAACCGTAGTATTAAGGGAGATGGATGACCTCTCCGAACAGTTTCTCATATAGCTAAAGTAAATAGGATCGGGTCTAGGTGTTTGCTTAGAAAAGGATTTGATAAGATGATAGACAAAGTAATTTGCAATGTTTTTTTGGGTCGGTAGAAGATTGAGAGTAGAAGGGTAGCTGTCTGACTTTATTTTGGTATTAACGAACTGATAGAAGCGTTTAGGGTCCGCGGCTAAGCTACTCGTAGATTGCATGCCGTTGAGGTAGTCAAGCTAAGAGACTCCCAAAATTTAGAAAAACGATTCTATACAATCGATAGTGGGAATCAGATCGAGCCACAGCTTGTTTTTGTTATTACGGAGAGAGCGCAACTCCTTATTATACCAAGAAGGAGCTGACATGCAGTCCTTTCGGAAGGAATATGGAATCGATTTGGCAAAGCAGGAGAAATTCAACGAATAACAAGTTGATAGGGCAAGATCAATGTTAGTTTTCTCAGCAATAAAATCAAAGTTAATGTTGCTGATAAGGCTTTTTAAATTGTTAACGTCGGTGAAAATGAATTTTCCAAATCAACACATGTGTTGCTGTTTTTCAATTGGTTGCGTTGGCTGAATGTAATAACAAAATACGAAAAGGCGGCGGGGAATGTTATGTTGACACGTACTAACTCAGTATGAGTAATGTCAACAAGAGTTGTGTGAAAACAGTTCCGGATTGCTAGTAAAATACCTCGGCCATAGGAATTATCAGCACCTTTAAGTCCATCAAAACGTTGAAATTTGGAGGAAACAGCTGATGGCTTTAAATCTGGGAAATCAGATTTGTTTCATTTAGAATAGTTGGGTCGTAGAGAAGCTTTTGAGAATCGAGATATTCGGCGGAGATTTTAGAACGCAGTCCTCTGACATTTTGGTAGTTAATGGACAGGCATTTTGGACTGAATGATACAGACTTCAGTTTGTTGGGAACTGTAATATTTTACAAGATTTAAACGAGTTCTTTGTTAGTGAGAAGTACGTTTGGTGTTAACATGCGAAGACAGCGCACAGAGATTTTTTTTGAAATCCGTCGGAAGAAATGTCTAAGCTCTCATGGTAGCGAACGAAAATTTGCATCCAAATCCTCTCTGCCTTGACGGATAGATCTTATCGTTGAATAGAAACTATAATATTGGTTTTAATTACTAGGTGGGGTAAAAAGTAACCTTCTTGGGAATGAGAAACATTTTTTTTGAATGTTTTTTTATTTTATTCAATATAGTCCCCTTTTAGCATTCGAGCGATTTTCCAACTTCTTGATCCCATCCGAAAAGTAATTTTCCGGAAGGTCTGCAAAATACTCCTCCGTGGCGTCGATTATTTCCTCGCGTAAGCTGAATTTTTTATTGATGAGCCATCTTTTGAGGTTTGGGAAGAGATAATAGTCCGAGGGAGCTAAATCGGGCGAAAACGTTGGATGCGACAGCAATTGGATCCATTAGTCATTGATTTTAGCCGTGGTTGCGATGCTCTTATGCGCCGGCGCATTGTCTTGCAAAAACAAAATTTTTTTTCGCTTCATGTCAAGCCATTTTGCAGCCTTCGGCCTTCCATCGCTCCAATAATGCGCAGTAATACTCGCTGTTGATGGTTTTTCCTTTTTCGAGGTAGTCCACGAAGAGTATGCCATGACAATCCCAGAAAACCGATGCCATAACCTTTTCGATCCATTGAGCCTCCCTCGCCGCTTCGGAGCACTCGTGCCGGCTTCAGTCCATTGCCGGGCATTCATTCTGTTCTCTGGTGTGTAATAGTGGATCCAGGTTTCATCAGCAGTTACCAATCGACGCCAAAAATCCGCTCGATTCCGCATCAGCAAATCCAAACAATCTTTCGAAGTGCTCTCGCGTTCGTGTTTTTGGTCAGGAGTGAGCATGCGCGGTACCCAGCGGCAGGATAACTTTTCAAATGCAGAATATTGCCAAAAATATGGCGTGTGCGCTCAGTACTAATCTTTGTGGTAACTGCTAGCTCGCGCACCTTCACTTTCCAGTCAGCCAACACCATTTTATGTATTTTTTTGACATTGTTCTCTGTAACCGTATCGGAGGGCCTGTCGCTGCGGACTTGATCGGTAGTGGAGTTGCGGCCAACACGAAACTCTCGAAACCAATATTTGACGGTGTAATCTGACGGAGCATTAGCCCCATAATATTTGTCCAACTTTTCTTCTGTTTCCTTCGTCGTTTTGCCTCTCAAAAAATAATGTTTTATGAGAGAACGAAAATCGTTTTTGTCCATACTCAACATGATGCCAAACCAGCTGTCAAAACAAAGCGGTTACTTTTCACCCCACCTAGTATGCCATCAATGCAAACGGAGTTGGGTTTTTCGTGTAAATAGGTAAGGTAGAACCGAACATTTTCATGAATTCGGCGACCTCTCAAACGAGATACTTCATAGTGACTGTCATCATTCATATCTACAAATTGCTTAGAGAGTTCGATAGTGGGTGGAAGGAAATGGTCAAGGTATTTCAGGTGAGAATCGGGGACAGCCGAATGAAGAAGGGAGAAGTTGGCCAAGCACCTCGGATCTGGACTAATAAGGAGAGTTGGATCGGGGGGATTGATAGATGAAGATGAGGAAGAGGTGGTTGGGTTCAGTATATGGAAGCTAATAAAATTAGGATATTTGTCCAATGGGGCAACATCAATTGAAACTTGGTTAGAGGCCAACGGTTTGATGAAACTCTGTTTTAAAACAACTTTAAAGGTTTGGAGATAAGAGGGCAAAGAGTTGGTGTCGGACCTCATGTGTTTTTTGTAGATGGAGTAAAAGGGGAAGGTGTGAAGGAGATCTTGAAAAGATTTAGGCCTTAAAAGACCAATTTAGGTCGGGATGTTGTTGGGATAGGGCAGAATTTTTGGTGCTAACTTTGTATTATTAATAAGCATATTATCTACCTTATCCCGCCGTTGGGTGATGACCGTCTTTTCCGAGACGGGTATGTACTTTGTGGGTATACGTCTTTCGAAACACTGGCCACTTTTGCTCTTGGCTTTCCCAACAAGTTTACATTTTTACAAGTCACTAATTAATATAAACTGATAACTTTTACAGGTTTCAATTTTTATACTTACTTACTTTAAGTGGCGCTACAGTCCGGGGAGGACCTGGGCCTCAGTCAACAAGCTTCTCCAGCCAGCTCGATCCCTGGCTAGCTGCCTCCAGTTTCGCTAAGTTGGCTGAGGTCCGGTGCATTGATGTCCATGTGCTCTACATGACCCAGCCATCTCAGTCTTTGGATCTTCACTCTTCTGGCTAGGTCCATGTCGCTGTATCTCCTCATCCACTCACCGTCAATGCAGACGGGACCGAAGATCGCCCGAAGAATTTTTCTCTCGAAGCAACCAAGAACACCCTCATCCATTTTTGATTATGTCCATGCCATGCAGGACTGGTATTGTGAGGGTCTTTTATAGGGTAACTTTAGTTGTTCGAGAGAAGGCCTTACTAGTCAATTGCCTTCTTAGTCCAAAGAAACAGCGGTTGGCAAGATTTATTCTTAGCATGATCTCAGCGCTGGTGTCGTTGTCTGTATTTATAGCAGAGCCTAGGTAGACAAAGTCCTTAACTACCTCAAAGTTATATCTGTCGAGGGTGACGTCTTGCTCGAGGCGTCGGTGTTGGTTGTCCTTTTTGCTTCACAGCAACCCATTTTCGCCGCTTCCGTCTCAATACTCGCAAAAGCGCTACTAACATCAGGCTGCTTTCTCCCGATTATGTTAATATCGTCGGTGTATGCGAGTAGTTGGATAAACTTTTGAAAGATAGTGCCTCTTGTGTTTGCTCGTGAGTTTTGCACTATTCTTTCAAGTACGATGTTGAAAAAATCGCATGACAGCGCATCGCCTTGTCTAAATCCTTTCTGAACATCAAAGGTCTTAGCGAGATCTTTACCGACCTTGATGAAGCAGCGTGCATTTTCCATCGTCATCCTGCACAGACGGACGAGTTTGGCAGGGATGCCAAAACTAGACAGTGCTCTGTATAGCTCGTCTCTATAGATGCTGTCATACGCGGCCTTAAAATTCGATGAATAGGTGGTGGGTATCGATCTGAAGCTCATGGGTCTTCTCCAAGATCTGCCGTAGTGTGAATATCTAGTCGATGGTGGACTTTCCTGGCCTTAAGCCACACTGATATGGACCTTTCAGGTTGTTGACGAACGGCTTCAGGCGTTCACACAATACGGCAGATAAGATATTATATGCGATGTTAAGGAGACTGATGCCTCTGCAGTTGGCGCAGTTCGGAGGGACTCCTTTCTTAAGAATCGGACAAACAATGCTGAGGTCCCGTTCATCGGGCATACTTTCGTCCGACTATATTTTACAGATGAGTTGGTGTATGCTCCTTCCCAAGTCATCGCCTGCCGCTTTGAAGAGCTCGGCATTGATAAAATATGCTTTACAAAGACGAGCTCTTTCTAGAGTGTGTTTCAAGAAATTTCATAAAAATCTGGCCTATATACCTATATTTCAGCGAAAACATATGCTTACTTTTGCAAGCCTCTGTTTTAAATATTTCAAAAGAAAATTAAAGTTTGGTGCTTTTAAATACACAAATGACTTTTTTGTAAATAAATTGGTCGCCAATTACATTCCTTAGTAGTGTCATTGCGACGCGAACAGTGTGCGAAGTAGAACCATCCTGTTAAAATTATATTTCGGGGCAGTAAGCAATCTCTGGCTTGAAAATAAGTTAAATCGTTGTTTTGTTTAAGCAAAAAATACGCATATACATGTTAAGGTAACAATAGACGAACCTGCTCTATTAGTGCGTCGCTAAAATACACTTCACACAAAATTATTTCGGCACTCCTTCTATATGGATTCACACGTTTCTGTCGACACATTCAACGCAGATAAAACATATACGAACATATCTATCTATCCATGATATCGATAATTGAAAACATTGAGAATAATTGAATTATCCGTTAACAACTTCTAATCTGTTAAACTTATCAAAAAATTATATAATAAATGTATTGAGTTACATTTACCATTGTTAGTAATTTGTTGTGACTCACTCACTATTAGTCAAAAGTACTTGACCAATTTCACCAGAAGAATATAAAAAATTTTGGTGGATAATGAGAATAAAATGACATGTTGGGCTTGGAATGGATAGTTACAATCACACTCGACTTTCTCCCTGAGCCTAACCCACTCTAGTGTGACGTTCTTACAATTCATAGCTAACTCAAAATTTAACTCAAATAACTAACATTGCTGAGATAATTTCTGTAAATACACTCACAAAAATTACCGATAAGATTAGATACGAATATCACTCTCACAACCAAGTGTCAAAACAGCCATGGCTAGATTTTGATTATTTTTAATTGTTAATTCAGTAAAGAATCACGAAAAGTTATTCCCAGACGTATTCACCTGTGATAATATCAATATTGAAAAAGTGGAGAATCATTTGTTGTTTTTCTTCTTAATAGAGTTCAAAGGAATTAAAGCCTCAAACGAGATATAAAAGTTAGATTCTTTGATTTTTTGAATTTATGAATATCTTAAATAATAAATTTTTGTGATACTATCCAAAGTTGAATAGGTTAAGTACAGTATATATCATAGAACAGTAACTCGTATACATATTTTTGAGAATATATATGTACATACAAGTGCGTAATCGACAAATCGAAAAGCCAGCTATCTCTGTGATAAGACATAACGATAGCAAAGTTAAAAGTGAATCACATTTACTACACTAGAATTTCGTATTTTCAATTGTTAAATGAAAATTAATATGAAAAGTATTTTAAAGTGCTTATCTTGTCATTTCTAACAGGTCAACCATGAATTGGAAGGTAAATATTGTAATTGTAATCCTAGCCATTTTATCTGCGACTTCTAATGGAGCGGAAACTAATACGACAATAACCCCAACAACAACAACGACTAAGGTAAGTGCACCTCGTATTAGTATTTATCTTTTTATATACATATATGTATATAATTAAACTATGAGCTAAATGTGACAGACGGACTTTGGTTGAAAAGAAAGAATTCTTTGTTTTACAAATCTATGTGATTACGAAAGAATTGTTCTTTTCCGACATATATACTCGTATCTATCCACCTTAATCTTTCGGTTTAGTGTGAGAGCAATTTAATCTGAGATATTATAGGACCTTTTCAGATGGATATCTTTAGAGCATATGCTTTGGAGTCGCCTTCGTCTCACAATAAGTCAAACACCTCGATATAAAAGATATATTTAAGGATATCCATTTTGCCCGTAGTCAAACGAAGCCTTGAAGACATGGAGATTTATTTAAATTGTTTTGTAGTGATGAAAGGGTTATTTATATAAAAAAAATTCATAAAAGGGATAAATTTGAATCATGTGTAGGCACAAGTATGAACTGCGCTACAAATAAAAATATAACCATAAATGCATCAACAGCACATGGAAATTGCTTAAATCTACTACAAACTTGGTAACATTTTTACTTAAATAGTTCAAAACAGTTGCTTCTTCCAAGCAATTGTTAAATAAGATTGAAAATTCGAGCAATTGAGACAACATTTTCTTGTTGAACAGCAAAATCATGACCGCCATCCAAGGGCAACTGAAAATGTTGTTGCTGTAGCTCGAAGTGTAACCGAAAACAGAACTTTGTTGATTTTTTGTTGAATCCAGAGATTGGACATACGAGTATCTGGGATTTGAAAAATTCAAGCCTTTATATCTACTCGTATAACGTATCACTGTCTTATTTTTGGAGAGGTGTGACTGTTCTAATGAATTTATTGCGCTTTCGAAGCATGAGTAATGAGTTTTACTGTCGAAAGTCAAAAGTATAGAATAAAGTGATGTTTACGAGTATTTCCAACAATACCGCGCTATATTCAACAGAGATAGAGCAAAAGCATTGCCCTTTTGTTAGTTTCCAGGCCGAGTTATATCTCGAAATCGTGACCTTTCGACCTTGGGACTTCATATGAAAGAAGAGGTTTATGCAAATCTGCCAAGTCAATTTAAGCATTCAATTTCACTTAAATAGTTTAGATGTTCAACTGAGGTCGATGTCATTTATTGTAGTTGATATTGCTTTTCCTTATAAATGGTAACAGTCTTGTTTCAGAGGTGTACACCGGCACGAACCGTCATGATAATATTGCTCCCTCATACGTTATATTCCTCATATTAAGCGTTCAGTTACTAACTCCTGTTTCCAAACCTGGAGAGATAGCGCGAAGGAAGGAAACTAGCTCCAAAAATCGCTCAAACAAACGCCTTTTTGGAGAACCTCGACAAAACTTGTTATTGGAAAGATTCGAAAAATTAGAGAAACGTGGAATGTGTGTGTGAAGTTTTGAAGTGTGAATGAACGAAACAATCATTGAATCAAAAAATTATGGTCTTACTGAATCACTCTCGTTCTTACTCAGATTCAGGCTGTTAGAAGTTAGAAGTCCGCTTTTGAACTTAGCTTGACGAGTTTTGTTTTTGGCGATTTCATTTACCGAGCTCAGTAAAGATCAATCAAATGTTGTATTAATAAACAATTATGTTTTGATGTTGAGAATATAGAGGGTGCTTTCAAGAATTCAGCCGGCTGCACAGATAGGGCAGCTGACCGTTCAAATATTCAGACTTAAAGGCGGCCACGTGCATCCTTGCTTTCAAATATTCAGAAAGTAACGGCAGCGCTGCGCATCTCCTGCAGCAATTTTTTCTGGCTGCTCTGGCTGCACAACATTGTTTTGAAATAGAGACAAAAGCTCTAAAGCAGAATTTAAT
Organism: Volucella inflata; assembly: GCA_928272305.1. Lineage (NCBI taxonomy): Eukaryota > Metazoa > Arthropoda > Insecta > Diptera > Syrphidae > Volucella > Volucella inflata. Next base: position 1,498,337 of record OV743720.1, read on the forward strand.
AATATTAATTTTAATGAACATCTTTCGTTTATTTTGATAGAAGTTAGCTGTGAGTCTTTCAATTCGGCGCAGCTGACTGTTCAAATATTAAACGAGAGAATATTTTTAGCAAACGTAAAAATAAAAAAAGTTTACAGCCGGGCTGCGGCTGCAGCGCAGCAGGCTGAATTCTTGAAAGCACCCAGAGTAGGGCAGCCTTAATTTTGAGAAAATTGGAAACCATTTGGGGCTGCTATCACATTCACCGATTGCGTTAACTTTCTGTTTAGTCGCATATGAAAAATGTTGCCTTCAATCACTTAGTATTGGAAGATTTAAACATTTTAAAATTACATTTTTGGCAGTCGACACTTTTTCACTAAATATTCCTTGAAGTTCCAGTTTGTTACTCAATGTAACGAAAATTCTTGTCCATAGGGACATTGCTAGCCAAAGATACGAGTATCTACATGGCCACTATGAAATTGATAAAAATATTCAAGGTGAAAATCATTATCTCTCTAAGCAATTACGTTTTAGAAAGAGTGCATGCCAAGTTACACCCAATCTAGGGCTTCCCTACAAACTGACTTGAGGCCAGACTGGAAAGCCAGGTTTTTCTTTATTTTTTTGCCCGCCGCGCCAAGAGAAGGTGATTATCTATCATACACACTATAAGGAGTCTGGGATTCTTATTCATTGAAAGCACTCCCTTTTAATGTATCCTTGTTACTGCAATTTCATTTTGACAAATTTGGAAGAGGTGTTTCTAATGGAAAATCCTGTATGTTTCACTTTAATTTAGTCGATTTCCATGCTTTCTTGCATAGTTTTTGTCTGCTCTTCAAGGTATCTATGCAAATATTCATTTAGCACTTTAATTTACAAAATAGTAGCATTCGTTTTCTTGGTACAACCCTTAAGTTGTATACCATAGGCCCACAACAACTTCAGCTCTTGCGTGAATAATAGCAGCTTGTTCCCGATGTTGTGCTTGGGATATTTTCGATGTGACCGGTACAGTCTGTGTGATAACATCGTACCCGACAAAAATTAAAGAAGAACTTATAATAATAAAAAAAAATCAATTGTACTGGTTTATTTTGTTTATTTACTTGAATGCTTTTCAATTAATATGTTGTCCACTCTCCTCCATTATCAATACTTGCTTGGGGTCTACTAATCTTGTAGCATAATCTTGAGACAAAGATCTCCATAAAACTCGTATTTTTCATGTTAATTGTTTGACCGTCGAGATCTTCTTTCCTTGGGGCCTTAGCTTCATGAATGCTCAAACATTTTCAATTTGCATCCGGCGACTGTGATGGCCAATCTAAAACATCGACGTCATTTTCTTGTTTCCACGCACTGCACAAAGGACTGCATTGTTCCGGGTCATTGTCTTCTTGCAGTAACCAATTCTCATTCCTTCTTTTAAACCACCTCTGGGCAGATGGTAATAAAGCCTTCTTATAAATTTTAACCATGTTGGGTGCGTTTAAGTTATTTGTAAGCATGAACAAATTGCCAAATCGTTGTTTTGAGAAGCATCCCAAACGTACACCTTTGCCGGGTGTTTGACGGTCCGCTGGATTAATTTATTGGATTGTGTACACCAGGTATGAGTTATAGGAGACCATGCCCAAAAAGAAGTTTCATCCGAAAAAATTACGTTGTTCCAATCTCTGTCCAAATTTCTCCTTGGCCCAACTGAGTCGTTTGTCTACGTGTTTTTTTGGCAGTAGTGGTTTTTTTATTGTGCTTCGAAATTTTATATTATTGGCTAGTAAACGTCTTCGTATCATATCACAACACACATTTAGACCCCTTTTATGTAAAATCCCTTGTCCTCCACGTAACGATAGAAGAGGATTTTTTTCAAATTTTCAAACACGCGTAGAATCATTTTGTCCTGCTTTTTTGTTGTTTTTGGCGTAGACCCACCATCCGGCAAATCATCCACATTTTTAACTTGGGAATAACAGTGCACCCACTTGCTAACAAATGCTTTTGACTTTTTCATGTATTTAGCAGCTGCTCCGTATGAAATTTTCGGTGATGCGTAATGCAAACGCGACACTCATTTTAAAATACTTCCGTCTCTGACAAAAATTGAACATTCTTTAATTTTTTTTATTCAAAGCATCTTAGCAGAAGTATTTTTTTATCTGCTAATGCAAATGCCACTTCCATACCGGTTTTCATAAACGAGTTTTGCCGTATACGATCTTATGAAACGGACTGTATATCTCTCTATTTCACGTTTGTTTCTGAGTTCCTTACGCTTACGTCTCTTTTTTACGTACGATTTTCATTTCACCTGTACTATGTCGAGTGTCACTTGAACAGACTTAGTTTCCGTCAGTCCTTCGTCTATTCATTTGAATTAAAAGCCATTCGCAGCTTAGTTGTTGTTCAATCATTTTACCTACTGCTAGTATGTATAGCAGTATCATCAGCTAACGTAGCAAAAATAGTCCCCTGTTCTGGCGGTAAATAGAAGGGGTATAAAGAAGGGGACTAAGAATACTTCCTTGAGGTATGCCATCGAACGACCTAATGATTCCTTCCAAATGTACAGCGAAGATGTCCACTTTTTCTGTATCTTCCTTCGCTCAGTCGTCATTAATATTTTGGTTATTTTCATATTTTGGTTGCTTTCTGAAGCGAATAGTTGGATGGTTTTCATCCGACATCGGGTTCATATGGATTCATTTCAGCGAGTCTTGCTGGTTCGTGTTTCTAGTTTAAGTTCCAAATATTGCTGTGACTGGAGAATGGTCGATAGCTTTGATCAACATTTATTAAATTGGCGTATACCTATCCTTTTTAGAAAAAGCCGAATTAAGTGGCACATTTCCAAGTGATGGTATTTGAAACAACAGAAGTGCTAAGGATTCTGCGCTCGCTTTGAGGGACCAAATCGAACTGCTTATTCCGGCAACTTACGTCGTTTGTTCTTCGGGATATCTCTGCATTTATTTCATGTTTACGGTCGTAGTTCATCTCATTTGACAAAATCTCTTGAGTAAGAATAGTTCAATGTTAATTCATATGAATCTCGAACTATCTTCAAGAGTGCTTCATAAATAATAATCTGAAATAAATTCCAACGATTATAAGTGTAAAATCCATTTACTCGTATCTAACCTATCAAATTTGAAATCATTACGGCCTAAAAGTATGCTTTAATTTTCATTTGTATTTCTATTTCCAGCCAATTGTAAAAACTAAGGACAGTGAGCTCTGTAAAAAATGTACCTGTGAAACCAGCGTTTTGCTATTGGATTGTCGCAATAAATCGATGACTGCATGGTTTAACGATGACGACTGGAATACACTTACCAATGGTGATGTGTCATTTGAAACAATTCGATTAGAGAATAACAACCTCACCAATATACCAGTTCTGAAGACGATGTCAGTGAAAAATCTCTATTTGGGTCACAATTTAATTACCAAAATCGAAAATGCTGCCTTCCACAATCTGTTGAATCTGACAGTGTTAGATTTATCCTACAATAAATTAACATCAAAAACACTTAGACCAGAAGCATTCCAAGGAAATTATAATCCAGATAATTATGAGCCTCTACCGAATATGATTGAATTGGATTTGGGCCACAATGAGTTGCATTCTCTGGATTCTGATCTTTTCGAACATTTGCCAAAGTTGGAAATTCTGATTTTGGGTTCAAATGAATTTCAAGTAATTGATCATTTAACAGAGACTGCCATTGCTGGACTATCCCACTTGAAGGTAATTCCACGCATTCACTTCCAACAACATTCGTTCTTTTATTTAAAAAAAATATTATATTTCTTAGACACTGGATTTGTCGTATATGGAGTTGGAAGATTTGCCAAATAATTTGCTGCATTCACCGGCAGATCTGGAGATTTTAATTTTAAGTGGAAATCTTTTTGATGAAATTCCCAATGAAATTAAAAGAGCTAAAAACTTGAAAAAGTTGACCCTTGACGATAATCCCATGGAAGATTTAGAAGGAGAGAAGTAAGCTCTTTTAATGGTTCATATTGTTGTAGAATTTTAATACTTTCTTGTATTAAATAGTGTCTTTACAAATTTAACCAAATTGGAATACCTAAGCCTTTCATACTCCAACGATTTGACAAAAATTGGTGAAGGAGCATTCAGCAGCTTACAAAGTAAGTTATGCAATCCATTGCAACACAAAGAAAATAGAATATCTTCTCTTAACTGCTTTTAGATCTTAAGACACTCGTTTTGGCTAGTAATCCAAAGTTGGCGTATATTCATCCTAAGGCCTTCTCCAAGCCAACAGTTAATCCAATGATTTTTGATTTCCCACCAATCGAAGAGGTAGAATTTATTTTTTAGATGTACGTGTACAAAAAGGAAAACTTACTTACAATCGTTCACTTGTATTTACAGCTCTTCCTTCATAATAACAACCTCTCATACTTGGATCGCGACCTCTTGGTGCGATGGGATAAAGTTAACACTATCGATCTACGTCAAAATCCTTGGGCATGTGACTGTGACAATAGTTGGTTGATAAATGTCCTCATGACGCAAATCGAATCATCCAACGATAAGCTAGTCAGCGATGTTATTTGTGGTGCACCAGATGCTTGGAAATCTACTACCCTTATTCAGCTTAATAAGGAGAAAAAGATTCTTCGCTGTTCCACGGATAGTCATCCAGAGAATGATGGACGCCTTCTTATTGGTTTGCTCATTGGTATTTTAGTCGGAATTCCAGTAACGTTTGGTGCAATAATCTTATATCGACGTGGCTGCTTCGGAATGACTAATCGTGGTAGCAGCAGTAGTGCTTTATACAACAGAGCCAGCTTTACCGATGATTTCCACATATAAATAGGCAGAACGAAAAATTGCTACAAAGCCAAAGATTTTATTTTTTTTTTAAATTTTTTAAAATTTTATTTGAAGTCAGATGAACATGGTTATGAACATAAATATAATAAAGAAATTGTAGTAAAATAAAGAATTAACTTTCGTCAGTCGACAAGTTGGTATGCATGACTTGATTAAATTTTGTAAAATTAGGTTGAATCTTTGATAACAATGGTACCATCCAGATAATGCAAAATGATAAGAAGATGAGCAGAAAAATTGCAGCTCCTGTAATAAAACAACCAAAAATCTGAAAAAAAAAAACAGAAAATGTATTTGTAAATCGCTATTAAATGTTTTTTGTTTCTTGTATAATGGGTTAAGTGGGTACAAAAACTCTGCTATTTACTAGAAGCCGAATTTAAAAAAATAAAACTGTAATGAATATCATTGTGAATTATGGGTACTGTCTCAGGATCGTCGCGGGGATTGGTCCAAAAACTGTTGGCTCTCCTTTACCTTGGTTTCGATCAACTTGCATAATCTCCCAGTGGTCGTCCTCTCTAAGCTAATCCTTACTCATGCAGGCTAACATAGCAATTGTGTGACCTAAAAACAAATTTTGTGCTCCAAGTATGTTAGCTTGGTTAAATACGCCAACTTAAGTCATAAACCGTATTTTTGGTAAAAAAAAATGGGAAAGTAAAGCATCCATGTCATAACCTCCAGAAAGGGATACAGGTTCATTAATTTGTTTGATGATCAACAGACCGTCATCATCTTATCACCTATAGCAGCGAAGGCCACGAAACGCAAATAGATTATCACCTCTGCAAAATGTCGATGAGAAACCGTGATAAGTAAAGTACGAGTAATACTTGGAGAATCGCTAGTAAGTCAACACCGTCTGCTCATTACAGAATTTTTCACAGCGGAACCACCGAAAACACGGGCATCGTTTGGAAAGCCAAAAATCCGGTGGTATAATCTATCGAAGGAACGAAGCGCAAGATTTATCGCACTGGCTAAAGAAGTACTTCAAAATATAAATGGTATAGCAGACTCACTTAGCCCGCAAGAAATGTGGAACAGCATGCACGAGAAATGCATAACACTCGCAAAGTCCCATCTGGGGACTATATCGAAATACCATTACGTCGGCAAAGAAACATGGTGGTGGAATGACGAAACCAAACGAGCTGTGGCCGACAAGAAGAGTGCATTGCAAGCGTGGACAAAATGCGATCGGAGCGACGATATCGAAAAAGCTCGACTGGCTCTTGAATACGAGCGCCTTAAAAAGATCGCAAAGAAAGTCCTGGCTCGAACTCGAGCGGCAGAAGCGGAAAACCTGTACCAGGAGTTGGAACAAATAACCTCACGATCGGCGGATAGAAGACAAGCTATCCAAGAAGTTCAAACGTCGTACAGTACTAAAATGCCAAATATTTTTAAGCTCGCTGCACAGAGGAGAAAAAATTCAATGGAAATAACCTCGCCGAAATATATAAAACATGCAAACGTTCGCTTATTAACAAATGAAAAGGAAATTTGTGACCGGTGGCTTGAATACGGCAAGGAGTTGCTTAACAAACAGTTTCCACGTGATATCTTGCCGACCGCTGGTCTATTCGAGGAGGAAGTTTCGGACTTTTCAATCGAAGAAATAAGTATAGCAATCGGAAAAATGAAGTGTGGGAAAGCAGCGGGACCAGACAGCATTCCATCAGAGTTTTGGTCAAAGATGGAGGGGATCGGCAGCGTTTGGCTATCAAAACTTTTAAATAAATTAAAATGTGGACATCCTATGCCGAATCAATGGAGAAGTAGCTTCTTGGTTCCATTATACAAAGGAAAAGGCGACACTCCAGAATGCAACAACTACCGTTCAAACAAGCTTATGTCACACACAATGAAAATCGTCGAAAGAGTCTTAAACGCACGTCTTCGGCAAATAATAAAGCTCGATAATAGCCAGTGTGGATTTGTTGAAGGAAGATCGACGGTGGACGCTATCCAAAGCCTACGATTAATAATGGAAAAGATCCGAGATTCGTCTAAGGATTTACTCATGGTATTAATCGACCTCAAGATGGCATTCGATCGAGTGCCTAGGGATCTCATATGGGCCGCGCTGAGGTCTCAAAACGTACCGGAAACGTATGTTAGAATAATACAAGACATGTACGGAAACGTGAAAGCTGCGGCTAAAAGCTCTGCTGGACTAACGAGAGAGTTTCCAGTTAATGTCGGAGTGCACCAAGGAAGCGTACTTAGCCCTTTCCTCTTTAACGTAGTATTCGACTATCTTTTAAAAGACTGCATGCGCGAAGCAAATGTAACGCCAATTCTCTTCGCTGACGACGCAGTTATACTTAGCGATAACGTCGAAGATTTACAGAACGCCTTAGATTCATGGAGAAATGCGCTAGAGAGAAACGGGTTTAAAATAAGTCGTTCAAAGACGGAGCATTATACGTGCCCATTTGCGCATCCATTGCGACCTGTTCCGGGGTATAATGTTAGACGGTATAGTTCTTCCGAAAAGCACTATCTTTAAGTACTTAGGATCAATCGTTAACATGGAAGCGAAATGTGACGACGACGTAAACCACAGAGTGAGTGTGGGATGGATGAAATGGCGGGAAAATTCGGGAATCTTTTGCGACCGAAAATTTCCACTTAAATTAAAGGGGAAACTCTACACCACGGTTGTTAGACCAGCTCTTATATACGGTTCACAGTGCTGGACAATGTACGAAGCGTTTAAAAACAAAATAACGGCAGCGGAAATGAAAATGTTAAGAATGTCTAGCGGAGTCACTAAACGCGATTGCATTAGATCTACGCGTATAAGAGGAAGTCTACATATAAAGAATTCGGTAACCGAACAGCTTGAGGCGAATAGAATAAGCTGGTATTGCCACGTTCAAAGAAGATCTGCGGAAAATCCGGTTAAAAAGGCACTATCAACGACGGTCACTCCAACTGTAAGAAAACGAGGTTGGAAAAGGAATTCCTGGATTTCTCAGATGGCAAATACGCAACAACGCCTGGGGCTAACCACTGAAGCGATCTAGGACCGAGCATTATGTAGACGCGTTCTGCGGTCTACGACATTAGCCAACCCCATAAGCGGAGCAGCAGCGATGCAGTAAAAATGGGAAACCCTTTACGCATAAGTTCGTATAACGAGAAAGGGTTAATAAAAGGATAAGAAGAAGATGAAGATCAAAAGACCGTCAACCAAATCTCCAGGGATTAGATTGTCAAAACGTTCCGAATAGGCCGACGTCGACTTGGACCCATACTTTATTATAGCCAAGGTACGACTGCAAATATCCGCAACTGCCTAAAACCACGGAACCATTGTGAGGAAGTTGAACTTCGAAATGTAATCGCAAGAATCCTTGAGACCCTTTCCCGATCGCGTTTCCTTTCACCGCTTGAGAGATTCGATGCCGCCAGCATCAAAAGTAGAAGACCAATGGCATCACACCCGGCACACGAGATCATCTCCAATGAATGAGCTGGAGCTCATCTGTTCGTGGGAAAAGATGAGCTTCTGTGTATCTTGGACTCATTAAAGAACAAAACGCCTGGAACAAACGGAATCCCAAGCGTCGTATTGAGACATCTGTCCTTGGAAGCAGTAGATATTTTTACTACGCTATTCAAAAATGCGCACTATCCAGAGCATTGGAAAATATCAGTAGTACACCCTATCCCAAAAAAGAATAAAGTTAGGACTAACTCAGCAAATCTTCGGTCAATTAGTTTACTTCTGAATATTAGCAAGGTATTTGAGAAAACAATCAACAGGGTTCTGTTAAAGTGGGTGGAGGATAATAATATAGTTCCGGACAATCAGTTTGGCTTTAGGGCGAGGCATGACAATATTCATGCAGCGTCGAAACTGATTTCTGGCATACAATGGAACAAATGCAAAAATCAGTGTACGGGTGCCTGCTTGGTTGATTTCAAGGAGGCCCTCGATACTGTATGGTTAGAAGGGCTTTTCTATAAGTTGACCAGATTGGGTATACCGAAACCTTTTATATATGATTTACAACATGCTTATAGGAAGAAAGAAGTTCGTTGTCAAATGTGGCAAAGTAATTTCAAGAAAAATATTTGACATTAAAAACGGCTTGCAACAAGGAGTGATCTCGTAGGTTCCTTCAATCACGCTATAGCGTACGCAGATGACTTAGTGGCGTACAGATCAGGTCCCAAAATCCAGGATATCTATGCTCTGCTGCAGAGTGACTTCGATCACATTAAAGCATATTGCGATGATTGGAGATTGAAACTCAATTTTCAAAAGTCGGAAACAAAACTGTTTAGAACCCCATTGAGACGGGCTTCTTGGGATACCAGAAATCACTGGCGAAATTTGGCCGTCATTGGACAGCACGGACTGCCATTAGCGGTGAGAAGCGTAGTTAGATACCTTGGTAGCTGGCTTGATGAGTATTTATATTTTGACAAACATATAAATGCTTGTTTGGCTGAAGTCAAGAGAAGCTTTAGCCCTAACAAGGAAACTGTTTCATAGTAGTCAAATTGACTCTAGGGTAAAGGTAACATGCTACGTGGCCCATTCCGGCCAATCATCGCCTATGGTTGTGTCGTGTGGTTCAACGTTGCGCCGTATTATATGGAGACAATTCGGGTGTTTGAAAGACAATGTCTCAAGACCTGTCTTAGATTGTATAGAACACCAGAATCCTGCCTTCATAAAATATTATCCCAACAAGGCCCTTTACGATGGGGCTCGAGTAAACAGAATTGACAATTTCCTGATTAAGGTAATTCGGTGGCACGTTGCCGGAGGCCGGAGGCATTCCTCTAAATAGATACTAAAGGGTTAGTACAGAGTAGGGATGGTATCCCGGTAATATACCACCGCGGCTGGGAAAAGCGGCTAATCTACGACGGGAACGACGTCAATGCTCAGGAGCTCCTCCGTAGACCGCGAAAAATAGCACGCCTATTTATGGTGACTTAGAAAAGAGGAGAGTATCGTTACGCTCTCCTAGGCCGGTGCGTTTCTGTTGTACTCGTAACAAACTTCCCTTTGTTTTAAGTAAGGTTTAGGTTAGGTAGGGGGTTTTCGAGGAGAGGTCGGGCTGGTTGGCATTGGACTGCACCTCTGAGAGGTAACTGATGCTTCAGACCATTCAACGTAGACGAAGGCAGACAAAATTTTCGTTCAACCAACTAAGACGAAGTCCGCACAGCCGTTTCCTATCTTAGGCTGCTGAACCTAGTGGTTTAACCGCCGTTGTTTAAAGCAAGCTACGGAGCAAACATCAACTAATCTCCATCTAGGTCGCCGAAGGTCCGATTCTAAAGAAAAGAGATTCTCTAAACTGCCCCAACTACAGGAGAATAAGTCTATTCCTCGTAAACAGTCTTGCAGTGCGGTTTTGGGCCAAGAAAGTCCAAATTTTTAAATTTTCACGTTACGGCAGATCATGGAAAATCGACGGGTTTCGAATCGATACATACCACTTCTTTATCGATTTCAAAACCTAAAATCATAGCCATGTCTAGTTTTGGGATCAATCATTGGACTATGCAGGTTCGCAATGGAAAATCAACGTTGCTCCGCTAAGGTCGGTTATAAACTGATTCAATCTCAGAAGAGGATTTATAAAAGACGATGAGTTCTATTTCAAAAGTCAATTCCAGCGGCGACATCTTTCAAAAGTCACTTCAGCTACAACTTTGTAGTACTACGTGACGCACTAGAGCGAAAATCATGTGAGGAATCACTCGTGCTTCTTTCCGTTTAAAAACCAATTGAGTAGTAATGTCCTCTTTCGAGTACCCAATGACACTTTCTACATGATATCCCAGTCATCTTTACGACGCATACATATAAGAGGAAAGCGGCAAATGTTTTTTTTTTGTCGGATACTTTTCGGTCCAGTTTGCATCAATGGAGAATGAAGGAAACATTTCAGCAGGAAAGTGTACGGGCTACCTTTGGTGCATAGATGCCATCGTCCCATTCCGAAAAGTTTTAGACTCAAACCTGGAGGGACAACGTACTCATCGTATGTGGTCCAAACATGTAGAAGGAAAAGCCACCAAATTGGTGGAATCTGGTAAATGACCGCGCCATGTTAGCTGAGGCCCTGGTTTTGTGTCTTACGATCAAACTGGTTCAATATCATATTTATAGTAACAACAAGCTGTTTGCACCTTCTACTGAAAGAAAGCACATAGAAACTATTTACGATTTATGTTGGCAGAGAGCTGAAAAGTAGGCACTACTTCAATTTTATTTCTGTTTACCATTTTTGGAATGTAAACATTGAAAACCATCGACCATTCAGACGGTCAATTTGCAAATAAATAAGACTCACCCCATCCAACAAAGTTTGGAAATCTTGAGTCAATCGATAACTTGACTGGCTAACTATATTCGATTGAGATGCTGAATTGGGAAACATCTTCTTAAAGACCAAAATAAATATCAGATTGGCTTTGATTCTCTAACATCTTCTCGAACTTCAATAGAACCGTATTGCGTCGTTCCGATTTAAGCAGTGTTGAATAATAAACCAACAGAAAAATGGTTAAAGCCGCTCCCAGTCCTAGTATGAATCCAATTATCTGTGACAAAACGTGGGTAATCTTGAGAGATACATGGTGCATTTTAGTACATACTCACTTGGAAATGCCAAATTTGATTTCTACCCTCCTCCAAATCGTTCATTTGGATGTTTTTCTCGAAGACAATTTTCTATAAAAAAAAAAAATTGACATTGACATTTCTTCAAAGGCAAACTGGTATTTCCCCATTTAGAGAAAAGTTGTTTTGCTTTATTTGATCACAAAATCGAAATGATTGACTTTCGCACTACTTTCGAGCATCATCTGCGCGAGAGTACCTACTACTACTCGTATGTGTACTTGTACGAGTACCTCGTCTCCTAAAATTGGTACATTTTCTATAGAAAAATCTTGAAAACAGTGGAAAATTTCATCTAGGGCTAAACACTTTCGCTTACCATCCGACTGCAGTGCTCTGATCATACACATGTACTCGTATCTATAGACAAAATCCCAATGCTCCATAATTAGGGAGAAATCGTTTGCGTGCGGCAACAAGATAGGCAGATAGTAAACATGCAGAAGCAGAACTTTGAAACCTTCTCGCAGATACGTACTGATACTTGTATTCGTATCCACGAACGAAGCTTCCACGCATGTTACCTGTATTTAGACATGAATTGCAGTAAAAGCTTTTTCTACAACTCGTAGTGATCAAGACTTATTTGCTAGCGATCTATTGTGCCAGACGGTAGTTTGCATTGAACTGACCGGGTTGGCTTAACTTAGTCCGTAAGAAGTGCTTGTGGTAATTGATGTTTTTTTTTATTTTTTTTTTGTTTAATGTGAACATGCATAACTAACCGGCATTTGATTTCAAAAATCAGTAAACATTACCAATCATTTGTTTTTGAATTAATAGTTTAATGGTGACTTTTTTCAATCTGAATTAAAAGTTTTTTGTGTGTACATATGATATTTTGGTGAAAAAACAGTGTGCAATTTGTTTATACAACATATTTTAGTTTTTGTGGATAACCTTGGGATACAATTCATTTAATAAAATGACGGAAGCTAACACAGAAGTAAGTTATGATGTTTTGAAGTTGGCTTCATCATCTCAAATTATGTATACACTATCCGCCGAAGTTGCTAAATTAACGCAGTTGTGAATTGATTTCTAATAATCGTGCGCCAGATTTTATTTTTTGTTTTTTTTTTTTCTTTATTTATGAGATAATTTGAATATTATATTGGGGCTTATTCGAATGGTTTTGAACTGTTTAAATAGCCTTGAACTTAACCTACTTTTGTGATAGTAAAATTTTTTTTAAAAAAATGACGAAAAATGTTAATGAAAACAAAGTAGATCTTAGTGGAACTTTTGTGTGGAATTGCACAATTTAAAATTAATTTGTTAATTTGAATCTACAGGGGTTAGTAGAACAATTTACCAAAATTGCCATCGGGTCAATGTAGTTGTATTTCGAAATATTTCAAATGCAAGTGTTTTTTTTTTTATATATTGCATTTTTTTTTGTTTTAAAAAGATATGTTTCATAATAGATTGAATGGAATTGATGGGTTCTTTTCAAAGATCATTGCAGATAAATACTTTCTTACCCTCCCTTATCTACACTGTACTGTAGCTGTCAATCTGCATTAATGACGGCAGTACACGGGTTAAGACAGAGATTTGAAAAAAAAACTCAGATGTTGGTGCTAGTGCTCCTAGACTTTTTTTTTTAATGATATTTGATACCTTTGTCCACGCACCTTCCTTTAAGTGGCGCTACAGTCCGGGGTGTACCTGGGCCTCAGTCAACAAGCGCTGTCCACGCACTACTGCGCGAACAACTTTCAATTTATCTAAGTCCACTGAACACAACTCTTTTGTTTTCGTATCTTTCTCTAACATGTGTGGAGCATCACAGGTCACAGGGATCCATCTTGTTTGGGAATATGTGATCGTACTTCTTCCTTTTTAAAAGCATTTTCACAATACCAAAACCTCAAAAATACATGCCAACCTTATGGTCTTTTTAACAGACAAGGGTTTTTTGCATCATTACAAATTTTTCTACCAAAAATGTGTAAATGCTACTCGAGCTTAGAATAGGCATATAAGGGAAATAAGTAGACAGAAATATTCTGAAATGAATTATAATATTTTAATTAACTATAAAATACAATGCAGATTAAGCTAATGAATCTGAAAGACCCCTTCAACGTTTCTATCAGTACTTTATGTCACTCTGCATCTTAATGCCTTTATTTGTAAATTAATTGAAATTAAAAACAGAAAAAAACATATTTAGGGCAGCTTTCTTTCAGATATTATTCAAAGTTCAGGTACAGACTTAACTGCTATAAAGTAAGCTTTAAATAAAAGAATTATTCAGTTTACTCTTATGCATTAATAATTACAGATACAATTTATAGGATGTTGACATCTAAAATATAGAATTTTAGGAACTTGATGTAAGATTTACGACTATAGTATTTCATTTAGCCGAAATACCTTTAGAGCTTTTCTGCTTCACTGTGCACAACGTAAGAAACACCAAGGATGTCGAGTTATCGGCGACTGAGTCATTTCAACAGTAGCTTTCAACGAGTTTACCAACACAATTAAAGAAAAGTACGAGTATCTTTTAACTCGGAGCCTTGTTGTACATTCGCTTGGCGTGGTTCGTGGATGGCGATGAATCGATCGAAGAAGTGATCAGATGGGACTAAATCTGGTAAGCTAGATGCTAGACGGGTGGGGCAGAACTTTTCAATTAATTTTACCCAAATAGCTTTTTGCTCGGTTTAGAACAAAAAGGCCAGCATTGTCATGATAGAATGTCTTTGGGCATAATCTGGTCGTTTTTAATTCAGTTCTCGATTCGATTTAAACAGTTGTTGACGGTAGCGATGCTCAGAAATCATTTCACCCGATTTTACCAGTTCAAAGTACATCACTCTCTTCTTACCTTCTTCTCGTGGATATGGCGTACTGGTTGCGAGGCTGATGTATGACCTGGGTCTCTCCACATTGCTTTTGTGCCGATCAAGCAAAATTTCTGAAATGGTTTTTCGCTTTTCAGTGTCTATCACTTAATTGATATTGAACACATTTTCCATCTTTTTGGATATACTCGTATGTGTAGCACAATAGTTGTACAATCTGTCAACATTTTACATGTAGATATGTAACTATTATTTTCCATATATTTTCCAGAAATTGGAGTAATTGCGAATATCTGGTCAAAGTCAAACAAACACTTATAAGCCTAAATCAGTTTGTTGATGATTGCCACATAATTTGATCGATGTAATCTGAAATGCTATTCTCAAAAGACTTATCGTTCCGTAGATGGCACAGTTTACGGGTTCGTCTTTCTTTTAAAGAACCTCATGAAATTTCTATAGCTGAGAATATTTTCTCTTAGGGGGTTCGCCTTTAGTCTTGTTTTCAAGGTTTCGTTACATTTAGGTGGTAGAACACCAACGCCATTCAGGAGCTCCCCCAAAGGTTTGTTAACACGCTTAAAATTGTTGCACACAGCGCGGGCGATGGAAAATTAGAGAGGATCGAAAAAGAAGTACTGATGTTCGTTGGTTTTGCATATTTGAAGATTATGATGACTAGGACCAAAAGATCTCGGCCGGGGATTCCATAAGCGAGTTGTTCGGCTTAGGAAAGAATCATTTCATTTCAGAGTACGTCCGAAAGTGGACTTGAGGGTGTATTGATGAGCATTCATAGCGAGACAGCTGTTACGGTTGCAGGTTTAGAGGATTGGAATGCTACTGGCAATGTCTGTGAAGCTCTGATGGGGAAAATGACGATAAAACAAGGTAAGATAGGAGACATAATGCCAGTGTTCAATTGTGTCAGTCGACTATTTAATATTGGCATCAACTACAAGCCTTATCGCACGGCTTTTAATCCTATCTAGTAAGTGCAAGGAAGTTCTAGGGGCACCTGACCGAATATGGGCATTGTACTCCAATTTTCGACCTATGAATGCAGTTTATAATTGTAGTTAGTTCAGAGGAGGGAAAATATCTCTTGAGAAAGCCTAGACATTTCCAAGCATTTTTTTGCGACTTCGAATATGTGGTCATTACAACGTAAGTTAAATTTGACATAGCAGACAGCATTGTATTTTAGAAACACTAAACCTCACTCTCTTGATATTTCCCTAATTGGTTATGCTGTTTTTATCGGAATTTATTGTGCTTAACATACGCTGCCGTTCCCATTCTACAGCCGAAGAGAAGGGCCGTGAGCGCGGGAACTAATATGAAAAACAGAGAGTACTGTCGTCAGCGAAAGAATATATTGGATTAGAAGTAGCAGACAAGAGATCATTGATGAAAATTAAAAAGAGTATCGGAGACAGAACGGAGCTCTGGGGCACACCAGCATTTATTTTCTGAATATCAGACTTAAACCATTCAAGACAACTTGAGTTGAACGTTCCGAATGGTAATTACTAATTCATTGAAAAAGAAGGCATTGAGTCCAAATGCAAGCATTTTGACAAAAGTGTCTGTTGTCAAACTCTGTCAAATTCTTAGAAACATCAAGTACCTACAACTATCTTGCTTTTGTCAGATTGATGTACTCTTTGGTTCCACTTTTCAATGAGACATGCCTTTAAATCACCGATACACCTGTTGCTATGAAAACTGTACTGGCGGTTATTGAGAAGTTTTTATGTTTCGAGATATTTCTTGAGCTGACCCTTTATCAGCATTTTCATGAACTTGAAAAAAAGAGAAGTAAGAGCTATGGGTCTCTAGGAGAGAAACTGACAAAAAAGATGATTCGCCTTTTTAGGTTCCCGGTTGGACAAATGCTGTTGTTCATCTGCTGGGAAAGAGTCCTAAATCGGGGGTTGATGAAAAAGCTTACGCAGTGGTTTTGCTGGCTTCATAAAAAGGGGAGGTATATATGTTTAGATCTTTTAAGTACCCTTGTGAAAGGTATGTGAAAGTGAATTCGTCGCACCGAAGATTCCGCGCACTAAAATGCAGTCGGAGAGAAAGTACATTTTGGAAATGTTGAGTTGGATACAAAATGTGCAGCAAGTAGATTGGCTTCGTCCAAAGAGCTGATAGCTGGAATATCGTTATAAATGAGCATTGGGATGGAGGATGAGGCAAAAATTCTAATATCTTCGATGAACGACCGAAAATTGTTACCATCTTTGGGACATTGTACTATTTTGGCTTCAGTTTCTGATCGTATAGAAAATTTCACACGCTTGAGGAAGGCGTTGCAGTCATTTGTGCCTTGTTTGAACTTTTTTCGGGTTCACTTAAGTATAAAAACAGACTGATTTTCAATTTACCTCGCTGGAGTATGAGTTCTTCAAGAAAAATCACTTGTTACTATGATGAACAATATAAACATTGACTTACCTTACATATCATTTTTTCAATCTGAAGAGGTAAATTTATAGTTACGAGTACAAAGAACAACACAATGTTGGCATCCACAACTTAACTTATATTAATGATTAACGAAGTGTTCGTAAGACAAATAAAAACGATTGTATTTTTGAATGTCCTTACAAAACCATTTGATGGGTACACACTCGGGGAAAGATGGTTTTTAGAACACTAAACGGTACTTCTGTAATATTTTTTTCCGATTTTTTGTTAACTTTTATAAATAAGGATAAATATTTGAAAAATTCAAGATCCCATCCGGAAGGCAAATAGAATCAAACTACTCGTAGTTCAACACCCTCGTGACTATTCAGACTAACTTGTTTTCTGTTTTGGTTTATGGGATACCAAATATCCTAAGGTGCGAAAAGCATTGATTAAGGTAAGCCTTAATTTAAAATCGATATTTTTTCCTCGAAAAATCATAAGGGTGATTTCATAAAATAAATTGGATGGCCTGTCTTTCGTGTTATCGATACAAAAACTCCATGTGAGGTTCCAGAACAACAAATTAATTGGCTGTTAGTTTCTAATCATATATGCATACATTTCTGTTGGTAGAAACTTTTTTTTACCACAATATTGTTCTGAGTAATTGACAACGATATATCCAACAATAATGGTTAACCTTTCCGTTGTTTGTATGCCAAAAAAAAAAGACTTTAAAAAATGTAAATGTCCTCACCTAATTGCATGACATTGCAGGTAATAACTCATTTGCCAGCGATATATTTCTCTTCTAGATTCAAGCGCGTAGATGACAACGAGACAAACAAACACTTTGTGGCATTATAGCGATCCATTTATGGCAACAATAGACCGGGTATTCAATACAGAATGTATCATAATAACAATTTCGTTCTCTTCTCTACTAGTACTCGTAATTATTTTTCTAATTGTGGTGAGTTAATTTTCTGAATATTTGTACAATACTCATCAAAACATTTCGTACATCGCACTCGTACGAGTACTCGTAAAGAGTACATCACGCTTTGGATGAGTATGACTTTGAATTTTAATTGAGCATCGCATTTGCAGAACAAGTTTACTCGTCTTTCTGAAGCTCATTTGAGTTAAACAGATAAAAGGTATTGTTTGAGAACTTTTCCTTTTTTCCATAATAAAGGTGAGTAGGTGCGTCAAAAATGTCCTTGTAAAATTGATGTAAGATTAATGTAACACGTATTCATTGGCTTCTCTGACACAATTGATGTACGAGTATCTTAGAAAAAGCTATACGGAGATGACTAAGTTTTCATTATGAAGTTGGTTCTTATGCATAGCCCACGCGAAATAACTAAACTCGGATACTTATCTGTATCTGTATCTGTATCGTTTAGTTTTTATTTAACCTTGACATTAACCAAAAAAATAGAAAAAATCGAAAATTTTGTCATTAGTGGCGGTAGATGAGTTAATGATTGAACAACTTTGTTTGTTGGCGTTTTAGTGAAAATCATTATTCATAAATCTTTTTGGAAATCAGCTTACGCTTGTATCTATACATATGTTATAACCATTAACAATCGAATTGAAGGTGTTGTTAAATCAAACAAAAGAGCATATGATCGGTCTTCCTTACTAAATTTGGCGTTAACAGCATCGTAGTAGGTGTTCGCCAAAAATATTATATTCTACAAAATGTTAGAAAGAAAGCAAATTGCAAGGTGATTGTATTTTCTGTCAAAGGAATGATGAGTAGCTTCCTTACTGATAGAAAATTTGAAGTACCAACATCCATTGCATCAGTGCCTTTGAAGGAGGAAAGCGTAGAAGCAGATGGTGTCACGTACATATGCTTAGGAAATGGGTGTTAACAAAAAGAGTAGTGCTGGCATTTAATGCCCATAAACAGCTTATATTCCTCATATATACCTCATACATTTAAGGGACGTCAGTAAGAAATTGTTTGACATGGCCATATCCTTCAATGTCATGCTACTCACAATATAATAAACGGGCAAACTAAACACGATTGTTATACGTTGGTAGATTTACGTTTGAGTCTTCTGATTTTTTCCCAGATTTACCTCTTATTCTTACATGTTTTGTTATTCCATAAAGAGAGTAGTATAGACCATCTTATGTGATTAAAAATATACTCCAACACTCTTACTCAGATGTGCACTGTAGTATTAAGCAAAAAGCGCCTATTTAGGGTAAAGCCAATTTATTACAAATAGGAACGACAAACTTCACCGACCAAATCGACCTTGCAAACTTCATCTCAGAGATTCCTAAACTCGAGATGGTCTGCTCGGTAGATGACCGCATATTTTAAAAACTTTATGCTTCGACAGTAGGATTAACGTAGGCATCACGTATCGGTAATCAAGGAACTTTCAAAGCCCGATATGAAATCTTTAATGTAACGAGTGGTATACGAATGAATTTTAAATGAAACAAATGGCCCAAGTACAAATGGAAAAATTCCCAGCGTGTGCCAATTACAATAATATCCTTGAAACAGGAATGAAAGGGGCTCCATACATATACTCACGGACAGTCATCAGCAGCAGCAGCAGCATTGAAAGCACTAAACTCAAATCTGTTAGACTCAAATCGGTGCTGCAATTCTTCTCAGGATCGCAGGAAAATAAATAAGGTCCGGTGAGTACCAAAGCACAAGGATATTGAAGGAAATGGAAATGCCGACGAATTGGCCTGACTCCGTGTTCAGCAATAAATTCAACAATCGGAAATTGAAGAAATATTCCAGAACTAAAAACCTATTCTAAAACAAATTCATATTATTTCTAAACTACAACATAGACACAGTTAGACAGGAAATATGGAAAACGACGATGCCAGGGAACACAAAATGTGTAAGTACTTGCTATAGGACGCATCATTTTTTCAGAGTTATCTTTGTGGCTAAGGAATTGCAATATATCTCCGTCAAAGTGATCCACAGGTTTATTAAACAAGTTGAGGCTCGCCTGGGATCTTAAACTGACTTTGTGATTATGGTCACAGTGCCCACCGCACTGGTCAATACCTAATTTGGTTCATCATTATCTGGAAATACGTATTTTTTTAGGAAACGGCAAACTAAAGCATCGCTGTATGATTACAAATATTCTTCTAACTAAAATCGATGAAAAATTAGCTAAATGAAAAGATGTTGAATATTTTTACGAGTAATTCGTATAGAATGCGAGGAAACATTTGGACTCGAAATAACAACAGAATATTCAAGGCAAAACCTTTGTCGAAAAACCCTTAATATTTCTATTAATAAACCATTTTTCGGGGCTGGCTTTCGACGTTAAAATCAAAAAACTACGATATTAGGAGCATAACCGTTTGGAGAACTATCACCATAGTGGAATTAAATGCTTTTCAAACACAATGCCGCCTGCTGTCGCTAAAGGGAGCGACCAGTCATTATCCATGAATGGCACTTGCATTGTCGAAACTGATAAACAATTCATTCTCGGTATGTGTGTCAATGAAGGTCTGTGCTTCGATAGGTCTGGGTTTCCGTAAACGATGTTTGAAATATTTCACCCGCTCTGATCTGGCTCCAATATATAAGGCGTTCATTTATTCTAACTTGCAGTACAATGCTCACATTTATCAGATGCCCTTGAGACCTATTTGCACAGTCAATCGAAACTGTTAAATCCCGAAGTAATGTCTCCTGTCTCATCTTGTTTTATCGCTATTTTAACCACTAGTGTTCCACCGAAATTGTCAGTAGCATTCCGCCTCCTTAAACGAATACTCACCAGTACACCCTTAAGCCGACTTTTAGACATATTCTCAAGTAACATGATTGTTTTCTAATCCGAGCAACTAGCTTATGAACGCCTGACAACTTTATTTCCTAGTCATTATACGAGGGCGGGTCAATAAGTCCGTGACTTTTGGATTAAAACACAGATTCTTTGATAAAAAAATAATTTTATTTTTCAACGTAGTCTCCCTTGAGCTCTATACACTTTGTCCAACGCTTCTCCAATTTTTTTATCCCTTCCAAAAAAAATGATTTGTCGAGGTCCTCAAAATAGGCCTTTGTTTGCGAGATGACTTCATCATTGGAGTCAAATCTTTTTCCACCAAGCCATTTCTTCAGGTTTGGGAACAAGAAGTAGTCTCTCGGAGCCAAATCTGGAGAATAGGGTGGATGAGGGAGCAATTCATAGCCCAATTCATGGATTTCATGAAGTTGTTACACGATTGCGTTTGTGGTCGACTGTGAGCAAACGCGGCACACCCATCTTGCGGAAAGCTTTCTCATGCCCAAGTGATCATTCAAAATTGAAACCACTGAGCCATGCGAGATCCCTACGGCTTCCACAATCTCTCGCACTTTCAATCTTCGGTCGGCCAACACCATATCGTGAATTTTTTCGATTGTTTCGGGTGTAGAGACCTCAACTGGGCGTCCAGGACGTTCGGCATCTTCAGTGCTTGTACGGCCACAACGAAATTCAGTAAACCACTTTTTTACCATTGAAATCGATGGTGCAGAGTCCCCATAGTATTTATCAAGCTTAGCCTTGGTCTCGGTAATGGTTTTTTTTCGCAAGAAATAATGCTTAATAAGCACACGAAATTCACTTTTTTCCATTTTCTCCTCAAATTAGGGAGTAGTCTGTTAAAAATAGCTGTCAAACACAAACTAACTGACGCAGCAAGTTTAAATTTTTACAGGAGTCAACTGACAGATGCCTATTGACAGGAGCAGTGTTGCTGTTTCAGTAAAGAGGTCAGAAATTCAAAAAGTCACGAACTTATTGACCCGCCCTCGTAGCCTGCAAACATTCAAAACCAACGAACATCGGTATCTCTGTTTCTTTTCCCCATAACTTTCCGTAGTGTGCAAACATTTTAAGGTTCTTAATAGCCCCTTGACCGCGCAATATTGATTCAACAAAATAAAAACGAATAACCATGTGCTTGGATTTAGTTTCAATTAAATAATTGACTTATTGTCGTAATTGTTAGATATGTTTGCTCTTTTGAGATAAGTCCATTCAACTTGGACTGTAATCTAATAATCATCGTGCTTCGTGAATACGCAAACTTTATAATCAGTTTTGGAGCCATTTCAAGTGTTTTTCAATTTATTCTCTTGATATAAAGTTGATTTAGCTTGAGTTGGAAAATGTTCATACCTATTTCTTACTACGACCAATCGACTTGCCTTTTCATGGCGGATAACCCTTGCTATCATGGGATGAGATCATTCTGTTTCTTAACAACATTCTTGCCACTACTTAGTATTTACATTCCCTTTCCGTCAAATTTATGTAATTGAGTCAACTTCATATACACACACAAATATGGATGTTCTGCGATCTTCTCAAAAGATAAAACTAACTTCAAATACTTAACAATCTACGAGAATTATTGCAAATGTTTGCTTTAATCAGTAGCCGTATCGATTTTGAATTCTTATAAGTACATCGAATGCACAAACGAATATGCACGTATTTTTGAAAGCCATTTCAGTGAGCTATTGCAATTCGATTACGTTGACTTGTTAGATTATATCGCCAGTAAAACATCGGTCGGAACTACTATAAAAAAACGCAATTAATATACTCGTATAATAATAGCTTAGTTAACACTTTCATGATATTTTGACTCAAGCGGAACAACATCTGATCTGAGAATTTGAAAGTTCGTACTACCATCAGTGCAACGGATGTACGAGTACATACCTATAATTATACAAAAGCAATACCTTTCGTGATCTGTTTTTTTGTTGCTTAGACTGTTGTGAGCTTTCAATTAAAAAAACGAGTACAACAACAGAAAGTTTAAGTATACGTATAGTTTACAACAATTAAATAAGATTTATTTATTATACTTTATTACAGCTAAAATAAGCTGACCTGTAACAATAATTACTTTGAACTATTTACCAGAAAGTACTTTAGACTGAATGCAGTGTCTTACAAAGCAAATATTGAGTCTATAAAGCGAAGTGTTGGGTTTATTATCCAACAAAAATAAAGACTATTGCGCCTTCTTGGAAAAGTAACTTGGCATATGATAAATGTTGTTGATGAGCAGAAACTTAGAGTTCTAATCGATCGTAGTTTTTTAGACATATCGAATTTTTATTCAAAAAATACACGTTAAAGTGTAGATAATTCGCTTACTCACTTAGCATAGAACTCCAGTTCCAGGCGATGTTTAACAAAACTACCACACAAGACGCACATTAGATCGAACTAAATAGATACAAACGAGTCAGTTGTTTCAAAAGTCAAATAACCGATGTTACGTTGGTAAATAAACTCCTAATTGCCAATCGTCATGTAACATCTACTGGTTTCGACTTGAATTTTCTTGGAAGAGGGAGAATTTTTACGCAACCTCACACGCTTGTTGCTTCGCCAAATGACCTTCTAATGGGACCACTTAATTTGTCTTATACATTGTATGTACGATATTAACTCGTAGGTATGCATGCACACCTCTTGAACCAGAGGTGAGAGTAGATTACCGAAACATCACTTACCAGACTCAGATGCCTACATAAATAAATCAACTATTCTCTTGGTATTACTTGTAAACGACAAAGAAACATCGATTTGAAAAATATGTCCATGTCATTCGCATTTTAATTGTGGTAAGAAGAAAAAAACCTAACAAAAATACATACGCTGGCCATAAGACCTTGCTAACTCAAAGCTTCTACGATTATTATTCACTGCATGAGGCTGGGCTACTCACTCATCTCAAAGTATACTCGTCCAACCTTGTAAGTGTTTATTGTGTTTTTCGGGTATTTTTTTGATAGCATCAACACTTAACCAAAAGATACCATATCTACAGTGTAGATTGAATGAAAAAAAACTAAAAAATAAACTCACTAATTAAACTCTATACACAGAACGATTATGTATAGACTTTAAATAATACCCTTAACATGTAAAAGATGTTTTTTTTTTTTTCAGTTCGCCAGTTTCCAAATCAACTGGTGACAGGCTGATTTCTGTGAAAAAAAATTGCAGTAGGCACTCGTGCATAATTGTGTTTAATGGTCGACGATTATATTTTATACATACGAGTACCTATGTACGTACAAGAATAATTTTATTAATATACTCGTACATACACAACGTATAATACATCAGCAGTTTATGTCAAGGAAAGCTGGAGATAAAAAAAAAACTGCAGTTACAAGTTACTGAACTAAACGTTGGTAGAAAATAAGTTGCTGTCGTGTATTAGGTTTTCACCACATCCATATCTTGTCATGGATGAAAACAGGTCCCCAACGTCTGAATAAAAGTGAAAAGCGTTACCCACTCTTTGATGCTACAAACAGATACTATACTCGTATTTTGACATACCTTACTTAATTCATTTATTTGACTCTTTAGAGCGAGATGATTATAAGCCATTCTGTATGTTTCATGGTCGCTTAAATTTTACTTTACTTGTCTTCTCGCCGATGATAATGAAAATGACAAATTACATTCATCTGCTGGTAAATTGTTGTTTATAAAAATTAGCACTTCCAAATATATCTGGCGGTTTTTTTTCTCAGTTAAATCGAAGTAAATAAAAACAAATATAATTAATGTAGCTTAGAGATTGATAAATCGCCTTTATTAACGGATACTAAAAAAACACTGAACCCTACCAGAACGATATTGCCCGCCTTTCGTTTATCAGAAATTCATATTCTGATTTATATTTGCATGTAAATTTTGTAATCTAGATATTTTGCTTCTGCTTAGGTTTTTTAAGGCAAGCAAAGCGACTTTATTATCACCTCGACTTCATTGTCTAGAAATATTCATTTGATTAAGTGGAATTTCCACTTAAAAATTTTACATTTGACCTTTGAAAAATTTAAGAAAATTTTTAGGTTATGCTGTGGAGGTTAATATGATTTTCATATTTAAAGTGGAAGAAAACCGCATACTTGTTACAACGAAGCAACGTCTATTTTTCTAAAGAAATGCCTCTTTCCACCTGGAAATGACTTAAGTTAACAGTCGTCAAATATCGTCAATGACATCGAAATGATACAAATCAAAATATTAGAAATTCAATAACTCAAAACCAGAAAAAAAAATTCTTCTTAATACAGCTATATAAGCTTGTCACTATTGTTTCTGAAAATCCCTCACAACACACTTAGCTTTCCGCTCGACATCTCAGCATGCGGACTGCGTGGATAAATTAGTAAAAACAGGCCTGCATCTATTAATATGCCTAACGGCAGCAGATTTGTGAGTGATCAGGGGCTTGGGGTTTCTTTTTCCTCTCTTGAACCTTTTATGACTCGAGTAATGTTGGCCCCCAAATTCTCCAATAGTAGCCGAATAATGAAGTAAGATTTGGAATTTATATAGCCACATGATCTGGGCGGCCAATTCATCGGTCCAAAGCCGAATCGTTTTCGCAATAAAGCCGTGGTTTTACGGGTTGTGTAACAAGTGCCGCCGTGCCGTCTCGTTAAAACCAAATGTCGAAACTACTGGCTTTAATTTCATACAGAAAATAGTCCTCTGCCATGGCGTGA
Organism: Volucella inflata; assembly: GCA_928272305.1. Classification (NCBI taxonomy): domain Eukaryota; kingdom Metazoa; phylum Arthropoda; class Insecta; order Diptera; family Syrphidae; genus Volucella; species Volucella inflata. The sequence continues at coordinate 1,523,671 of OV743720.1, forward strand.
TATAGGCTGCCGTTCATAGTTACGTTCTCGGTTCAGTCCTGAAGAAATTTGGACCAACATTTCACCAGCCTATAAACCAGCCATCACACCGTTGTTTTGTCTAGATGTAATGGCAGCTCATTAACTTCTTTGGGTTGCTCCCCACCCCAAATATGGATATTTTGTTTATAAACGTTGCCACTAAGCCATGGGACTCATTTTGATTGAAAACAGTGGATCTTCTTAAAACTTTTCAAGACCCCAAAGACTCAAATGGAAATGATTCGAAAGGTCGATGGGCCTCAGTTCTTGAACAAATTGAATTTTGTATGCTTTTGAACCAAGATCCTTATGATAGGTGTGGTGAATTTGGTCGTGCATTATTAAATATTGAAAATTAAGCTTCAAACTTTTCGATGGTATAGCGATTTGTGCGTTCGGTAGGTCGATTATGTGCGATGAAAAAACACATTCCCCACAGAACATTGATTTTCGTAATACAGCTGAATAATTTGTAGACGCTGTGTGGAGCTTATTCTTTTCATGATGCAATATCATACTTACTTACTTTAAGTGGCGCTACAGTCCGGGGTGGACCTGGGCCTCAGTCAACAAGCTTCTCCAGCCAGATCGATCCCTGGATAGCTACCTCCAGTTTCGCACGCTAGGCTGGCTGAGGTCCTCTTCCACTTGCGTGTGCCACCTGAGTCTTGGCCTTCCTCTACTGCGCTGTCCATCAGGAGCAGATTCGAAGACTTTTCGGATCGGAGTATTGGTGTCCATACGCTCTACATAACCCGGCCATCTCAGTCTTCTGGCTAGGTCCATGTCGCTGTACAGTCGGTACAGTTGGTCGTTGTATCTCCTCCTCCACTCACCGTCAATGCAGACGGGGCCGAAGATCGCCCGAAGAATTTTTCTCTCGAGCAACCAAGAACACCCTCATCCATTTTTGATAATGTCCACGACTCTGCGCCATAGAGCAGAACCCGGATTATTAAGGTCTTATAAAGGGTGACTTTTGTTGTCCGAGAGAGGGCTTTGCTACTCAATTTCCTTCTTAGCCCAAAGGAGCAGCGGTTGGCAAAAGTTATTCTTCGTTTGATCTCAGCGCTGGTGTCGTTGTCTGTATTTATAGCGGAGCCTAGGTAGACAAAGTCCTTAACTATCTCAAAGTTATATCTGTCGAGGGTGACGTTCTGCCCGAGACGTCAGTGTTGGTTGTCCTTTTTGCTTGACAGCATATACTTGGTCTTGCCCTCATTGACCGCTAAACCCATTTTCGCTGTTTCCGTCTCAATACTCGCGAAAGCGCTACTGACATTACGCTGTTTTCTCCCGATTATGTCAATATCGTCGGCGTATGCGAGTCGTTCGACGGACTTTTGAAAGATAGTACCTCTTGTGTTTGCTCGTGAGTTTTGCACTATTCTTTCAAGTACGATGTTGAAAAAATGACAGCGCATCGCCTTGTCTAAATCCTTTCTGGACATCAAAGGTCTCGGTGAGATCTTTACCGATCTTGAGTGCATTCTCCATGAGTTTGGCATGGATGCCGAAACAAGACATTGCTCTGTATAGCTCGTCTCTATAGATGCTGTCATACGCGGCCTTAAAATCGATGAATAGGTGGTGTGTATCGATCTGAAGCTGATGGGTCTTCTTCAAGATCTGCCGTAGTGTGAATATTTTGTCGATGGTGGACTTTCCTGGCCTGAAGCCACACTGATATGGACCTTTCAGGTTGTTGACGAACGGCTTCAGGCCATCACACAATACGGCAGATAGGATCTTGTATGCGATGTTAAGGAGACTGAAGCCTCTGTAGTTGGCGCAGCTCAGAGGGTCTCCTTTCTTGAGAATCGGACAAACAATGATGAGGTTCCATTCATCGGGCATACTTTCGTCCGACCATATTTTACAGATGAGTTAGTGTATGCTCCTTACCAAGTCATCGCCTGCCGCTTTGAAGAGCTCGGCAGTCAGGCCATCTGCTACAGCAGCTTTGTTGGACTTAAGCTTCGATATAGCTATCTTCACTTCATCCAGGCCGAGTGGACGGAATTGTTGGTCATCATCATCCAGGTTGAAAGGTTGAGATATATTATTAGTGGTTAAAAGACACAGCTTCCAATCTCACTTTACAGATTTGATCTTAGATTAGAGACGTACTGAGAATCTTATCGGTAAAATGGTCATATTTCAGTGACACAATTGAGTATTCGGCACAAATATGTATCACGTCTTTTCAGAGCTGAAAACAACATTTTCGAAAGAGTATAGTGTTTCACGACTTAATCAGTATTTACGCATCCAGACGCTTTTCATGAAAATCTGCAGAAGAATGAATTTCCCTGTTCTACACATAATACGATGCCATAAGCGACAGTAGGAAGCACAAAGTTAATGTTGATAAAAAATGGACAAACCTCTCTGATTTTTTTTTAAATCTTTCGCAGATAAAAATTAGATCCCTAGGGGATATATGTACATATCTGCCCCGAGGTGGTACATCAACAATAGACTTGAGGGGTTTCGCAGTCTGTTGCCTGACGCATTCTTATAAAGAGGCTAACTCTCCTATATGTGCGATGGGTTAAATAATCTCCTCTGTCGCAGTTGTAGGCAGAACATATTTATTTATTCATTCATTTAAGGCCTATAATCGATAACAGAAGTTTGGCTCAATTACAAAGACTTTTCCTTTTAAAGGTTAACTAATTGACTGATGGTCGTCCTCTTTAATTTGCATACGCTTGTATGTATAGTAGTAATCATTAACAGAAAACATGTTATTCCTCGGGAATTTACATCAATTATTAACATCTCCCTTATGTATAATATCTGACTGGTTTGTCAGCTAGGTTCGTTAGGAAATTTAATTCACATTCGAACAAAACATGGATTTTCCGACTTGAAGAAGATACATGTTTGTGCAGCAACATATTTTTAAATAGTAGCAGCAAAAATAAATTTTGTAGAAATACTCGCAGTTACTTAAACACCCTCTTCAAAAGGTGGAAAATCGAACCACTACAGGTACTCGTGTTCGTATGTAAATATTTCTTGTATTAATTACGTCGGTTTATTTCGAAATGCTCACGTCATGAGGCCATTAAAAACAATGCTTTTGAACCTGTGGGTTATAACATTTACAATTCAAAGTGCTTAGAAGGAACGCGCATACATACATGAATCTACTCGTTTTTGATAAAATAGCAGGTGAAAGTACCTCAGTCATTACAGATATTTATTATAATTTGGAATAAAGCTTATTTTCGTAGTTAAGCAACATTGAGAGATAGAGCTGCTGTGGATTAAAGCCCAACGATGTTCTGGTCGACCCGTTCGTTTCCACTATTTACATTCTTGTATTTAGGTAGACACTCATTTGGTAGAAATGAAGACTTTTGAACCATCGTAAACATAAGGAGAGTTTTGCCACTAAGACCTATTATTTGTAGCGTCATAATTATATATCTATCATCTAATAAGCTATGTTACATGTGTATCCAATTAGACATGAAAACGCACTTAACTAAAACTTTTGAATTACTGCCTTGAAATCAAGCTACAAAGCAACACATATCAAATCATAATTTTCCAACCATCTCCGAATTGTTAATTCCTATAAAATCAAATGTTAAAAGCAATAAAAAAATGACTGTTTGTTATCTAATATATGCAAACTCCCGAGTTCTTTACAAATTTATGTCTACACTATGGCGCAAATGTCTTGACACAGAAAACGCCAATAGTTCTATTATTTCTATCTAAACCTAGATGGGGTTGTGGTGTGTACAAAAATGTTACCTTTTCATTACGCAAAATCCAAAACTGTCAGAAGACCTAATACTCGAAACAAATGTCCTATCTCTTACTAAACGCCTATTTGTCGTAAGACCAATCGTTAATAGTCCAATTACGTTTGCTGTCAATTTCTCTCGAAAAGCCGAAAAATAAAAACAGTAGAACGTAAACAAGTTTAAGAGTTTGTTGTTGGATAGAAGATTTTCAATTGAATTTTAGTAAAAGAAGCGGTTCTGACTTGTTAATCTACTTTCTCTGAAGCAACTATTGATTTTCCCACCACCATCTGGCATCGTAACATGTATCCATAGACTCCTTCCTTCAGAAATAAAAAAAAACCCGAACCTATCGCAACAACTTTTAACTATACATACATAAAAAGTTAGAGAAAAGTACATATCTATCTATCTAGTAAAAATTATAAGAAAATCAAAAACTTCAGCCTAAGACTATGCTAATGCGAAACTTCATATTCCGCTCGAGCAGTCATCTGCCGATGCGATCACCACATTTCATATTATGACGTCATTTATTTGAACGTCACTATCTAAAGTATCGCAATCGTTTATTCAATCCTACTTACACTTCTTATCGTCAGCAGCCAAAATCACAACAACAAACGCTTGGGAGTCTCACAGCAGCAGGTGAAGTTCCTGTGGAACACGTTTCAATCGAAATCGAGAAAGCTTCCAATTCTGGCGTCGAATGCAAAACGAATGGAAACTCGTTTGATTTTAAATCAACAGCAACACTCGGAAACGGAACAGCAAGCACGAGCACTGGCAGTGACACATCGCCTCCAGGCGGGAACAACTTCAACGGCAGCAGCAGCAAACAATCTACAGGCCACGAACGCGAAAGCGAACGCAAAAAGCTTTCTCAACGATCACGAACAGCAGTCTTTTGTCGGGCGGCCATCGCGTCGGTTGTCATTTGTGTATTGATCGCTGCTGTTATCCTTCTCTGGTACTACATGGGCTGGGAGTACGGTCTACCAGCATTGCTGGTCGCTATTGTTGCTGTTGTCCTGTCAACGATCGGTTGGAGATGGTTCTACATCGCGGGAGTAACTAGCAAACGTGATATCACGTAAGTACAAAAACAAACAACCTACATAGTATAAGCTTATTCAAGTATCTTAACTCTTAAACTCTGTTGTTCAAAAATGTTATCAATCGATTGGTTAGGTGCATTTTGCAACCCCAGCCACACCGTTTAATTGCTAAATGAATTTCAAAAAATTGCTATACTCGTACATGTCAGAAAACCTAAACCATACAAAGCAGAAATAAAGAGCAAACAAAATTCTTCACTGTGATTTGTTACTTATTTTTTATTTTGTTTCGTGTTTTGCTTCCAATTTGACACTGTTGTGTGCATTTTATTTAGTTAATCACGAAAAAGTGAATCCAGTGAAGACGATCCACAGAACTCTGTTTACACGCGATTTGTGGTGTATGAATACTTTTACGAGTGAATTGCGCAATTTCAAATTGTTGTTAATTGCTCTCTTAAACAACTTGAGGTAAAAGCAATGCTTCACCTTTGACCCAAATTATTTTTGAAATTGCACCTATGTATGTACATATGCATGTATGGGTGTATTTGCTGTGGGCGCTATTTTTCTTATACATATAAAAATGAGATACTATTCAGGTGGATTTGGCACCCCTGTTACTATAAAGTTTGCCGACTCGCAAAGCAAACTGTTATTCAGGTCAGACTAAAACTGCATTAAAAAAAAACACTGCTATTTCGCGTTACCTTTGGTTTTTCTTATTCTTCTTTAATTTCTTGTTATGGCATAATTTTGTGGTTCTTCTGACTTTTTTGATCTTTCGTCACCTGGCGATAAAATCCAAAGCACCTTTTTTTATTAGAATACATTAGGAACTAAAATCGCACATAAAGCACAATTTATAGAAAATATATTCGTACATATAAGAGTAGTCCTAAGATGTGTTGATATCCAGTTTGTTTAGATACAAGTATCACCAGATTTTAAAACGTATTTTTCGGTATAATTTCTTACATAAGCGACATTTGCATTGAAATACTTTCAGCATAGTCAGTATCTATTCCTGAATTCAATCTAACCGGTTTAGTAGTTAAGATTAACCATTCAATCGAATGAATACTAGAGACACAAGTTGTACAGATTAATCTTTTTATGAGAGTATGTGCATACTCGTATTATTGCTTAGATAGAGTTGAATCTAGAAGATCTTGTAACATATTGTTGATGTTGATGCCCTTCAAAGATGTTCTGTTGTTATGTGATATTTTTAATCTTTTGATCTTTGTCCGAAATAGGTGAAAGCTATTGTATAATCGTTAAAACCAGTAGAACTTCTTAACTATCGTGGTACCTATTAACTTTCAGTTTTATCCAAAAAAAATATTCATGTATTCTGCGAGAATATCCAAACAATTTTGATTGCTCATTACTCATATTCCAAAAAAATGTTCTACGCGTCAAGATTATGAGTAAACACCTACACATGTACTCATACTACAGTATGTATACAAACAATTGTTTTCTTGTAAAATTCCGTACCGCCACTACGTTTTTTTAAAGATAAGCACGCTCGTTACCAATCAGCAGGACCAATTATCATTTATCTGATTGATTTGACTTATCTGTGGAGAATAGGAAAATAAAGTTAAATAACAGCAAAATACCGTCTACGAGGGTTGTCTGAAAAGTTTCCGACCGAACAATGATACAAGACATTTTTTCTCAAAATTTTTCTACATAGTCTTCTTGTAACTCTACACACTTCTCCCAGCGATGCTCCCATCTCTCTAATCCGCCCAAATAGTACTTGGCGAACAAAATAATTGTTCACGAAGGTGATTGCCTCCTCATTTGACGAAAATCTCTGTCCTCCGAGCGCAGTTTTTAGATTTGCAGTTTCTGCAAATGTGGGCATTTTTCCGCAATTTCTGCCTTCAGCTTGGCAAGTAATGATGCGTAGTATGCTCCTGTAATGGTTTTTCCTTTTTGAAGACAATCGATTAAGATAACTTCTTTAATATCCCAAAAAACAGTCGCCAGCACTTTCCCAGCCGAAAAAAATTGTTTGCTTTTTTTGGAGCCGGCTCGCCCTTTTCAGTCTACTGTATCCACTATCATGGTGTAGCCAAGTTTCATCTACAGTAATTAATCGGCGCCAAAACTCGGATTTATTGCGCCTAAACTGCGCCAACAGAGCGTTGGAAATGTTCATTCGAACACATTTTTGGTGTAAAACGTAAGCAAACGCGGCACCCAACGCGCGGACAGCTTTCTCATGCGTAAATCTTGATTTAATATGTAACAAACACGTTCTTTGGACATTTTCATAAACTCTACTATCTCTCTCACTTTAATTCGGCGGTCGTCTGACACCATTTGGTCAAATTTAGCAATGTTATCGTCAGTGGTTGCAGATTTTGGACGTCCCGAACGTTCATCATCTCCATCATCCAAGCTCTTACGGCCACGTTTAAATTCAGCTGCCCAAAATTTCACAGTGGTGCAGAGTCCCCATACACAGAGTCCAACTCATTTTTGATTTGCGTAGGCGTATTGCCTTTCAAAAACAAGAGTTTCATAACAGCTCGATACTCAATTTTTTCCATTTTCTCAAAAAACACTTACATCGACTTCTTCAAACGACTGTCAACTAAAAACTGCGCGTCCAAAATGACTGAAACTTCGGTAGTAACTGTGAAAAGACGCACAACTAGCATTTACTAGCTTTTATTGACTATTGCCGCTATCCTACCGTTGCGGTCGGAAACTTTTCCGACAACCCTCAAAACTTGATTTATGCTGTTTATATATATCTGTATATCATCTTACAAATGAGAGATAGAAACTAGATTTAGTCAGCCATAGTAATGTACGAGTACCTACTATATGCATTCGAACCTCATATCTAAATTACATACTTTTCGCTACAATGAACAGTAGGTTAACGACCCTAAACTAGTATCATAAATACCTACGTTTGAAATGATGTTATGATGCGCACTAATAGAAACAGTAAGACACGCTATTAGGCATAGTATATGTACATATTTCAATTAGAATCAGACCTCTTCATAAAAAAGAATGGTAAGACTTCCAAGCAAAAATACTCGTATGCATAAAGTGGGCTGTGTCATCATAGAAAGTGTAGTGGGTGGCTATTGCCATAATATATTTCTAAAATTCTTGTAGCGAGTAAAAGGTCTTTTTTCAAACTTACATATTTCTTTTTCTTCACATTTTTTTATTAACTGTGTTGAAATATATTATTACGTATCCGCATGGCTACTGCGCCTCCTGTAGGACCATAAGGGGCTCTTTAGTTAAACCAAATTCTAGTCATACTGTACTTGCATGGCGCTACAATCCGTGGTGGACCTTAGTATTAAAAAAAGGCCTCTTCTGTTAGTGCGGTCTTAAGGTAACTACCTCCAGTTGTGCACTCCATTTGGTTTATGTCCCCATCAACTTGGGAGCTTCATTTAAAACGAAGTCTTTCTCTACTGCGGTGTCCCTCTGGCTTGGAATCACAGACTATTCGGGCTGTAGCATTGGTATTTACTGGCTCTGTATGTACTAGCCATCTTAGGCGACCAATATGCCATTTTCTAACCAAATCTTGCCGACGCAAACTAAATCAAAAATAACTTAAGGAATTTTGCGTTTTAAGCATTTAACGACATCTTCATCTGCGACATCGAAATTCTGCGAAATAGAGCAGTACTGGATGATGAGGGCGTTTTATAGGGTCTCTTTGATGTTTGTCAGCAACACCTTATTACTTATTTAACTTCTAAGGCAGAGGAAACAGGAATTGCCAAAAGTAAGACTAACTTCGTTTGATTTCTAATGAGATGTTGAATTAGTATTCAAAAGCGGAGCAGAGGTATACAAAGCCTTCGACTACCTCAACCTTATAGATATATATTGAGGCATTCTGTCTAATTCGTCGATGTTAAGTGTCTATTCTTATTGGCAAATTATTTTTTTTCGTTAATGTACGTATGCACCTAAAAAATTCAAATGCACCTCGAGAGGAAATGCAGAGTTAGTTAGTCAAGATGATACCGGAAACTCGTGAAAGTATCAAATGGATCCTAATTTGAGTAATGGTAGCCCTGAACGACTAACATTCTCGCCGAACTTGTTCGTTTGCGGTATCCCCTACACGGCGAACACATTTGGCAAAAATTCATTTCGTGTTGATTCTTCACAGTGTAAACATGTTTCATCAGCGTATGAACTTGGCGACGTTCACAGCTTAAATGAGGTTCGCTCGTGAACATGGACCTACATGGCAAGCATCGAGGCCAACGAACACGAAAAAATCGAAATTTTTCGCCAACAGCGAATAGTTTGCGAACCAGCCCCTACACGCGGAAAACATAGCGATCACGAACAAGTTCGACGAGCATGTTCGTCGTTTAGGGCTACCTTAAACCAAAATCGAAAAGTCATGTGCATTGGATCTTAGAGCAAAAGTCTCCTGAGAACTTTCTTTAAATGCCCTGTAATCTACACTTGGAGGTGTTACAAGGATATCTGTGTTTTTTTTATAGAATAAATAAATTACTGTAACAGCTGCTTGAAATTCTAATACGACTTTCAGCTGCTTAACTTTCAATATCTCAGAGGATTAGATATGAGTATTATGTAGTATGTGCATGCAAATAAGCATTGCTCATCCAAAAATCTCTATCTACCGCTGATTTTTAATAAAAGTTATCAAGATCGCATTGATCTAGCTGCTCAGTTTAGGTAGCCCTTATTTTGACAATACGTAAGCCGTTCTAAGGATGATTATAACGTGACATGATGGTCAATTGGTTTCATTTTGTATAACTTTCAAACGATATTTGTTGCAGCCGTTATTTATTCCACAAGCAGGTATCATCCTGTACCGCGCTGCAAAAAAAATTTCTTATCTTAAAGCCTGTTGGCATTCAAATTGAAAGAATTAACCTACACCATGGAGTATTGTATAGTACTGAATTTCACACAAAATTGTCCCGAAAAACAAAACGCTGACAATTCTAGAGTGGGTTCAGAAGTCCAAGCAGTGGGAAAACGATTAAAGGCTTCCGAATGGGAGTTATTTATGTTGCACATTTGTTTAGCAATATCTGTCGCTTCTTTATTTCAAATCTAGAAAAGAATGAGTTGTATAATTTAATGTAACTCATCTGTACACCAATTGCAAGGGCACAATAATACAATAGATACTTAAAATCTATTTAGAACACTTACTGATGCTTTAATTGATGGAAAGAATCAAAGAAACACTCGTACTGTTAAGTAAATTTCCATCTCAATTGTAGTAATTATTTAAGTCATTTAGGTACGAGTATACCGTAATACCTTCAATGTTTCTTAAGTGAATTTTTTTTCAATTTAAAGAGAAGTCGCTCACGTGAACCTTATAATTGTTTGTATTACACTGTCACTGATTGTTGTCAGTTCAGTATCAGTATCCTTCTATGGCAAGCGTAACGTAGATCTCCGGCATACTAATTATAATAGATTTTGCATATTGCATTTTTTTAAGGCCAATAAAAAATAAATTTACAAACGAAGGAACTCATATAAATTAGAAACCGAAAGTCAGCTTCCAACTGCGTTCGATTCCATTTACTTACTCAGATACGCCATCAGAATTAGAATATCAATTTCGAAGTCTACGAAAAAGGCGTTGCAATTGTTCATTATGATAATCACAGGTTCTTAAACCAGAACTCAAGCAATTGATCGTTTAGAAACGATTTCAGTCAGTCACTTGGCGACAACTTCAACAAGAAGAACAAAGCAACTTCCAGATTATATGCGATACGATTGGATTGGTCACTAGTAAATACTTCCCCATATCCAAATTCAGAATGAGATTTTTGACTACGGGTATTCCTATTCACCTACTTTTCGCGTAAGAAATGCAAAATTTCTTGTTCAAATTTTAGTATCAACGTACGGATACAAGTACTCGAGTCCATGTATCCACCTTGCCAATCAGTTGTATGACATTGGCATTGATTCACATCGAATGGTACGAATGAACTCAAAAATGGTGATTTTTTTTTTTTTTTTTCATTTAGGAACTGACACGGTTTTCAATTTTGTCAGGTATCTATCGTGTACCCACTCGTAGTTTGTCGTCAGCCATGTGCCTCAATAAAGTACCGGGTACTTGAAATTCAAATGGCGTCTGCATCACCGTCATACGCAGACTTGGAGGGGAAATTAAAACATCTATCCAACCTTACCTTAGTTATGCAAAATATTTGAAATGGCGCATGAGTACGCGTAGCTAAGCTCAGATAACAAATACCTAGTGCGGAATTGCTTGAGGCGGAAAGCAAAAGTTGTCGAGTTGTTATGAAATTGGGTATCTCAATGTCAATTGTCGACAACAGGTTCGAAGCTTAATGTTTGTCTTGTAATTAGTGCGACTATTCTGATTTATTGTCATAAAAATGAAAAAATGAAAATACAAGACAAACAGCTCCAACCTTGACCCCGTATCTGCGCATTTACGAGCATACAAGTACATGCCTTACCTATACAAAGTTGGTAAACTTTGTTATTTTTGCTTTAGTTCATCAAAATTTCTAAAGTTTTAGCTGAAAAGATTCATTCGCTTATAACTTGATTGCTTCATTGAAACCACGATCTACCATTGAACTGGTTCTGCTTGATACCTGCTAATGCAAGATCTACAGCTTAAATATGGCCTTGGAGCATTCGATTGTTTGAATTTAAATTCGAAATCTTAAGAGCTAAGATCTCATGGATACGCATGTGATAAAATGAAACGAAAGCCATGATTTTTCTAGTTCACATGGAGATTTGCAACTTTCCAACTCCATTATGCTTCAATTGAACGAAAACTTGAAGTAATTCATTAAATGCAATCGCACAGTGAGGTAGATCCGAGTAGTACGAGAATTTACTTTATATGTATAAAAATCTTTCTACACAAGATGAGGTCTGTCATTAACCTCAATTTTGACTTCGAGTACAAGATACGAATATAGCGAACGTGGAGCACAATTAAGCATAAGGTCGCTGCTGTATTTTTTTTTCTTCGTTGGTATTTATTTTAGTTCCGATGCGGAAACCAGAAACTATCCACGTATACATACATACATATGTTCATATTAGTATGTACGAGTATGTGCGGACTTGGAAGGCAGGCCTCGACATATCCCCACTTTGGCTGAATTCACTTTTTGTGCTTTTTTGCTTGAAAGCGTTGCTTTTCATGCACAGCTGTGGTTGTTGGGTTTTTGTAGATATTATACAGCATAGATACATAAATACAAGTACATACATATGTACATAGGTATATATTCGAGGCAGTGTTGGCGTTTACCTTTAATGATAATTGTAAGGTTCCGGATTACTGCTTTTGGAGCATATTAAGTTCTTTTTCGATCTTAGGTTTATTCCCATTACGTGGATAGCCTTCAGTTTACCAAGATCTCAAAAATGGAATTTCAAACGATCGATTAAATGTCGTGCTATACCTACATACTTCGTTTTTGTATCATCTGACGGTCTTGAAATAGAATGAAACTACTCAAGCTCTTAATGAGTGTTACAAGGCTAATCGAATTTGTATATTTTGTTCTTATCACATTGCCAAAGGATCTACATTAGTGAATGGCCCTATCGTATAAACTGAAAGGTTTTCAAGGTTTTGGTAATGTAATCCTCCCTTCCAGGACCATCGTAAGATACCCCGTTTATAGGGGGACATTTTGTAATGGTTGCTTCGTAAATATTTGCTTGATGTTGAAGCGCTTCCGAGCGACTTAGAGATACGAGTATACATGAAGTTGAGAACCATATTGTTTCACAGGGAGATAAAGAGATTCAAAAACAAGATTCTTGACTCTTGTTGAGCTCTGTTAATAAAACCAGTTTTTTCTCATATATTCATGTTGGTCCAACTTATAGAAACTTTATTCATTGGTTTATCCTAAGCCTAATATTGGAAGATGGGCAATGTGCCTGCGATATCCATATAATCATGGAAACTACATACTAGGTTTGGGTGAAAAGTAACCTGGCATCATCTCGAGTATGGACAAAAACGATTTTCGTTCTCTCATAAAACATTATTGTTGGATAAATATTATGGGGCTAATGCTCTGTCAGATTACACCGTTAAATATTGGTTTCCAGAGTGTCGTGGTGGCCGCAACTCCACTACCGATCAAGTCCGCAGCGGCAGACCTTCCGATGCCTTTACAGAGGACAATGTCAAAAAAATACATGAAATGGTGTTGGCTGACCGGAAAGTAAAGGTGCGCGAGCTAGCAGATACCACAAAGATTAGTACTGAGCGCACACGCCATATTTTGGGCAATCTTCTGCATATGAAAAAGTTATCCTGGCGCGCATGCTCACTCCTGACCAAAAACACGAACGCGAGAGCACTTCGAAAGAGTGTTTGGATTTGCTGATGCGGAAACGGGCAGACTTTTGGCGTCGATTGGTAACTGTTGATGAAACCTGGATCCACTATTACACACCAGAGAACATAATGAGTGCCCGGCAATGGATTGAAGCCGGTACGAATGCTCCGAAGCGGCTCAAGGAGGCTCAATGGGTCGGAAAGGTTATGGCGTCGGTTTTCTGGGATTGTCATGGCATGCTCTTCATGGCACTACCTCGAAAAAGGATAAACCATCAACAGCGAGTATTACTGTGCATTATTGGAGCGATTGAAGGCCAAAATCGCTGCAAAACGGCCTCACATGAAGCGAAAAAAAATTTGTTTTTGCAAGACAATGCAATGCGGGGCATAAGAGAATCGCAACCACGGTTAAAATCAATGACTTACGGCTCCAATTGCTGTCGCATCTACCGTATACGCTCGATTTGGCTCCCTCGGACTTTTATCTCTTCCCAAACCTCAAAAGATGGCTCATCAATAAAAAATTCAACTTACGCGAGGAAATCATCGACGCCACGGAGGAGTATTTTGCAGACCTTCCGGAAAATTACTTTTCGGACGGGATCAAGAAGTTGGAAAATCGCTGGAACTAGGGTATCAAGCTATAAGGGGACTATTTTGAATAAAATAAAAAAACATTCAAACAATTCTTTTTTTATTCCCAAGGAGGTTACTTTTCATCCCACCTAGTAGTATATAGCATTGTTCGAAACCTAAGCAAATTTTTCTTCTAAATTTTTCAAAGTCGAATATTTATGTATTCATTATTATTTTTAGAACTTAGATAATTTTTATTTATTAAAGTAAGTACTTAAATAGATTTAGAAAAAAACAAAAATAAAAAATCAGTTCATTCAATGAAAAAAAAAAGAAAAAAAAAATGCAAACTCCTCTCAAAATGCAGCTGTTCGAAACCTAAGCAACTTTAAATATTTAGTGTGGTAACCTTTATTTGTGATTACCTTCGCACATCTACGGGGCATAGACTCAATTAAGTTTTGTATTGTGGACGTTGGTATCGATTTCCATTCCGTTTTCAGACAGATCATGAGCTCATCCTTATTTTTGAAGCGTTGATTCCCAACTCTGCGTTTTAAGATGCCAAACAGATTTTCAATAAGATTCAAGTCGGGGGATTGGGCTGGCCACAATATAGGTTGAACTTTGATTCATCACTAAAAAGAACCGTCTTCCACTTGTCTACGGACCAATTTATATGCGCTTTTGCAAAATCTAATCTGAAAGTGTTTTACAATTTTAACATTCGAAACAAGAAACTAAAGTTCTTTAAGATATACCTTTTCTACAAATGTTTCTTTTTTAATAAGGGCTTCTTAGATGGCGAATAACTTTGTAAGCCCTTTTCCAGTGCACGTTTTCTAATAGTGCTGGAACTAACGTTGAGTCGCCATTCATTCACAATGCCTCTCGATGACATAAAAGGGTTCTTTGGGATCAAACGGAGAATTTTTCTATCGATCCGACGTGTTGTTTTGCGATGACGTCCACCGAAATTCACTTTCTCAGTTGTTCCAATTGTGCTATATTTCTTAATAAGCCGTGAAATAATAGATTTGTTGATATTGAAATTTTTTGCTATTGATATTTGTGATTCTCCATTAGTATAACACTCAATTATTCTATTTTTAATCGTTTGTCCATACGGCGAACGCGCCATAATTAATTAATATATCAATTGAAAAAAACGGGTGTGAACTCGAACCTCTTTACACAACAAATGCTCTCAACTAATTTAAACAAAATTTTTTGCAAAATTGCATGCAAAATTGCAAAAAATCCGCAAAAAAATTACCATAAGGTACCGTTTATCGTTGATCAGTTGTGCTTACGTAGAAGTTGCTTCGGTTTCGAACAGCTGCATTTTGAGAGGAGTTTGCATTTTTTTTTTTTTCATTTAATGGATTGATTTTTTATTTCTATTTTTTCTGAACCTATCTAAGTACTAACTGTAATAAATTTGAATTACCTTAGTTCTAAAAATAAGACCGAATACATAAATATTCGATAGAAAAAGTTGCTTAGGTTTCGAACAATACTGTAGGTTCACCGTATTATATGAGTATACAGATCTCAACAACCCTTGTGTTTATCACTGCAAAGTTCAGAGGATTAAGGTAGCAAACTCTACGTTCGTCTGTTTTTTTTTTCTAACTCCAAAGAACGACCTGTCTCTGTTACATTTCAATGGTGAGTCTTCTTCCCCTAACATCTATATTTTGGGCACACACAGCCGATCTTCTGTTTAGAAGATGTGGTAATGAGCATTGGAGCTAAGATTACCTTGCCTTCAGACTTAGATCTTATCCTCTGACTGCCACAAAACAAAATAAAGCTGTGCTTAGGAATAGTTTCGATCAGAATCTCAGCTCTGAAAGGTCTGGTCTTCATCGAGTTATCCCAAGTCCAAAACTCGATTTACCACTACGATGTAAGGAGGAAGACAATATTAGATTTCACTCTTCATAAGGAAACTTGCGTCTGGTTTAGAAGTGGAGATACATATGAATACGTAATCCTGATGGAAATGTTCTATGATGTGAATCTTGGTGGAAGGAGCAAGGTACCAGTGCCTGCAGTGACTACCAAACTGCATTTTAGACCTTACTAGATTCCCTTATCAGTCCCAAGCTAGTTAAAATATGCAAGCCTTTTACGAACACAGTTGAAAGGCTAATAATTGAGTCTTGTTTAGAAGCCACGTCACATTGGGAACACAAGGAATCAGATCGTCAATGGCAAGGCCCAGTTGCGAGTTTTCTTAGAATGCGAACCTGTCTTGAACGAACGTCTTCGGCATAAATAAAGCTCGATAATAGCCAGTGTGGACTTGCTGTAGGAAGATCGACGGTGGACGCTATCCAAAGCCTACGATTAATAATGGAAAAGATCCTAGATTCGTCTAAGGATTTACGCATGGTATTTATCGACCTCAAGATGGCATTCGATCGAGTGCCTAGGGATCTCATATGGGCCGCGCTGAGGTATCAAAACGTACCGGAATCGTATGTTACAAGATATGTACGGAAACGTGAAAACCGCGGTTAAAAGCTCTGCTGGACTAACGAGAGAATTTCCAGTTAATGTCGGAGTGCATCAAGGAAGCGTACTTAGCCCTTTCCTCTTTAACGTAGTATTCGACTAACTTTTAAAAGACATGCGCAAAGCAAATGTAACGCCAATTCTCTTCGCTGACGACGCAGTTATACTTAGCGATAACGGCGAAGATTTACAGAACGCCTTAGATTCATGGAGAAATGCGCTAGAGAGAAACGGGTTTAAAATAAGTCGTTCAAAGACGGAGCATTTGACGTGCCCATTTGCGCATCCATTGCGACCTGTTCCGGGGTATAATGTTAGACGGAATAGTTCTTCCGAAAAGCACTATCTTTAAGTACTTAGGATCAATCGTCAACATGGAAGCGAAATGTGACGATGACGTAATCCACAGGGTGAGTGTGGGGTGGATGAAATGGCGGGAAAATTCGGGAATCTTTTGCGACCGAAAATTTCCACTTAAATTAAAGGGGGAACTCTACACCACGGTTGTTAGACCAGCTCTTATATACGGTTCACAGTGCTGGACAATGTACGAAGCGTTTAAAATGACGACAGCGGAAATAAAAATGTTAAGGATGTCTAGAGGAGTCACTAAATGCGATTGCATTAGATCTACGCGTATAAGAGCAAGTCTACATATAAAGAATTCGGTAACCGAACAGCTTGAGGCGAATAGAATAAGCTGGTATTGCCACGTTCAAAGAAGATCTTGCGAAAATCCGGTTAAAAAGGCACTACTATATCAACTACGGTCACTCCAACTGTAAGAAAACGAGGTCGGAAAAAGAATTCCTGGATTTCTCAGATGGCCTGGGGCTATCCACTGATGCGATCCAGGACCGAGCAGTGTGTAGACTCGTTCTACGGTCTGCGGTATTAGCCAACCCCATAAGCGGAGCAGCAGCGATGCAGTAAAAATGGGAAACTCGTGTCGCATAAGTTCGTATAACGAGGAAAGGGTAAATAAAAGGATAAGATAAGATAAGAAGAAGAAGATTGTCTTGCCTTCGCTCCCATCTGGCTTCAAGTACACGGGCTGATATGGTGGGCGCTGAAACTGTTGGCACTTAACCAATAATTTTTTTTTACAAAAGACTAAGAAGTAATGCGACTTATTCTTTGTCTGAGTGCTCTATTCCTATAGACAAAATAACCCTTTCGACAACATCGTCCTGGCAGTTATTGCAGCCTGAAATACAATTGCGATCTTAGCTAATAGAGAGTTGAGTCAGATAGAAAGTCGATGAAAAGTTGTTCTTGTCTGAGGAGCAGCAAGTAGCAATAAAATGAGTCACTTCTTTGAATAGAATCCATCGATAGATCGGGGCACCAAATCTTGATAATGTCCTGTAGATTTCTACAAAATTTACGCTGAAAAGGTTTTTTTTTTTTGCACAAGTTAAGGGAATGCGATCTACTGAGGGGTGTAGGATCAAGATTACTCTCTGTAATCTACCTATACTATCTGACTTAATCATAGTCGCTGAGCAACTACAGTGAATTGTGTTGAACCATTTCTGCGGTATATGACAAGATTTCTCTTATGATATGCCCATACATCTGTACTTTGATCAAAGTTAAATTGTTAACAGGCAGAGTAGTGGAGGTAAATGTTATTACCTAGTCTAAGCACTATCCACCGGGGGCTATTAGAAAAGATTATAACTCGAACAAGTACTCGGCAGTTTAAATATAATAACAGGTCGTTAACTTAAGTAAAAATCTTTTAATTGACATTTAAGATTCAAAATCAATAAAAAGTAACGTTATCTGTCTTGATAAGGTTTTTTTCATGCGTGTCGATACAAAACAGAATTTTTTATTTCATTATCAAAAAACTTTACCAAATCAGTTCAGAGATTTAGGATTTACATGATTTTTTGTTTTTCTATTTTAGTGCACTCATTGCCTATGCCAAGCTTCTGATCCTTATTAAGAAATATCAAAAGAAAAACCTCACCATCTCGGACATCTTTCACATGAACGTGGCAAAGCATCCCGAGAAAGCAGCAATTTTATGTGAAGATCAAGTATGGAGCTTCCGGCAGTTAAATGAGTTTTCCAATCGCATTGCTAATGTGTTCCACAGTCATGGTTACAAGAAAGGCGATGTAGTTGGTTTGCTATTGGAGAATCGACCAGAGTTTGTTGGAATTTGGTTGGGTCTATCGAAACTTGGAGTAATCACTCCACTAATCAACTCCAATCTGCGGGGACCGTCTTTATTGCATAGCATTACAGTTGCTAAGTGTGCAGCATTTATTTATGGTGAAAGCTTTGCCGAACCCATTGAAAGTATCTGTGGAGATTTGCCGTCATCACTGGCACTATACCAGTTTAACAATGACGACAAGAAATCAGTGACTGGTCTAGCGAAAAATCTGACTACTTTGTTGCAGAGTGCTTCCAAAGAAAATGTTCCATCGTCAGTCGAACCTGCCAATCATCACGATAAATTAGTATATATTTACACATCTGGTACAACTGGTCTACCCAAAGCAGCTGTGATTTCACATTCCAGGTAAGTAACTTCAACTTCAAGTCTATCAATTAACTTTGATTAAATGTATTTCTATTTATGAAGATATCTATTCATCTGCGCTGGTATTCATTATACTATGGGTTTTAAGTGCGATGATATTTTTTACACTCCACTGCCACTATACCACACTGCGGGTGGTGTCATGAGCATGGGACAGGCTCTGTTGTTTGGTGCTACAGTAGCAATACGAAAGAAGTTCTCGGCATCGGGCTACTTTGCCGATTGTGTAAAGTTCAATGCCACGGTAAGAATCCACTTTGTTCGCATTGCAAATTGTTTTTTGTTTCTTTGTTCATCCTCTTGTTCTTTTCCAGATTGGACAATATATTGGTGAAATGTGTCGCTATGTTTTAGCCACTCCAGAATCAGAAAACGATAAGAAACATCGAATTCGAGTTTTATTTGGAAACGGTCTCAGGCCACAGATTTGGCCGCAATTCGTTGAACGTTTCAACATTCCGAAAGTAGGCGAATTCTATGGTGCCACCGAAGGTAACGCCAACATCATGAACAATGACAACACTGTTGGAGCAATTGGATTCGTATCACGTATCATTCCAACGGTCTATCCCATATCGATAATTAAAGCTGATCAGGATACTGGAGAGCCGATTCGAGGACCAGATGGTTTCTGTCAACTTTGCAAACCAAACGAACCGGGCGTGTTCATTGGGAAAATAATTAAGGGCAATCCATCCAGAGAATTTTTAGGTTATGTTGATGAGAAAGCTTCAGCTAAAAAAGTAGTTTGTGATGTATTCAAAAAGGGTGATATGGCTTTCCTTTCGGGAGATTTACTGATGGCCGACGAACGTGGATATCTTTTCTTTATGGACCGAACGGGTGATACATTTAGATGGAAAGGTGAAAACGTCTCAACAAGTGAAGTAGAAGCGCAAGTAAGCAATGTTGCTGGTTACAAAGACACCGTTGTCTATGGAGTATCGATTCCACATACTGAAGGAAGAGCCGGCATGGCTGCTATATATGATCCTGATAACTCTGTAGATCTTGACGAATTTGCCGCCAAACTTCAGAAGCTACTGCCAGCTTATGCTCGACCGCAATTCTTACGGTTCTTAACAAAAGTAGATTTAACTGGAACATTTAAGCTTCGCAAGGTGGATCTTCAGAAAGAGGGCTTCGATCCAAACGTGATAGAAGATAAGTTGTATTACCAGACATCAAAAGGAAAATATGAATTACTCAGTACTGAGGTGTTTAAGAAAATTAACCAACAAGAGATCCGTTTCTAAGTATCTTTCCGAAATATTTTGCCAATTTTATCTTAAAATTCCTTGAAACGTGTTTCATAGTCCTCCTGAATGTGATGGGGTGGTCGAAAGTAAAACGATAGTTAGTTTTAGCGGGGCGGGAATCTTTAGTCTGTTGTTAGATCACTTTTTGGATCGATTACATTGCATAAGACTTGTACACACACAATTGAGCACATACACACATATATACATGTAATATTTTAACAGTAGATACGAGTACACGAGTATTTGCATTTTACCCACGTGGATTTAAAAAGGATTAGCTAGGCCGACATAATGCGCCCTGAGCTATTCTTCATATACGAGTATGGAGCATGTTTTAGTGTAATTTAAATAGACTTTTCTAGTTATGTAGATAATTTTAATGCCTGTTTTTTTTTTATTGATATGTTAACTGTTTGTATACATTTATTATGTTGATAAGTGTTTATATAGATGATAAGTAGAGCAAAGAACAATGAACGAAATATATAGTATAGAAGAATGATAAATCTTTGGAAGGGTTTTGATTTTCTTAACTTCAGGTGGAACTATAACCTGCGTAGAGCTGGGATTCTACTCTCCAATGAAGTAGCACATGAAGTTGGTTGAGAACTTTTTCATTTATTTAAGGTAAGGTCTCTTTTCATTGCGCTATCCTGGCATTCAATTTGGAACCTTGTAAAAGTCACTATATAGATAGGTATCACGGCTCATCATGGTATCTTCTCAAAAGCAACCAGCAAGATTCTCATTTGTTTAAAAACTCAAGGAAAAAATCGGCTAGAAATCAGATGCACACTGAGTTGTATATATATAATCTTGCACGCGATCATCATGACTGTAGGTAGGAAATGAAGATTCTTCTGTCTGCAGCGCTAAAATCTATTCACTTTTAGCCATTTAAAGCGATTGACGCGAGCTTCACCAGGTTGATTTTCCCGCAACAAGGTTTACCCTCTTCCCTGTTCTTCTCCCTTCGTTCCCTCTTTTCATTGAGTGGAAAGACCGAGGTCTGGCGGAGGTGGAGGGCAGCCAGTGGCCCATCGACCACAGACCTCGGAAAGGACCCACATAGTTGTACGGGCTATTGATACCCTCAGAGGAGGGCGAGGTGGTTCGGTCGGTGAAGCCCTAAGGACGTTAGAGAGACTCAAGACGAACCAGGAGCTCAGGGTGCGACAGGAGGTCCACCAAGATCACCGTTGTCGGAGCCCGGAGGCTAGACGGGAGACTCGCAACAGGCAGCATCAGACAGGACGTCTGAAAGTCACCGACGGGTGGGGACGGACTGTCCTTTCTAGCCAGACACCCCAACACGATGATAACGGGTGGTGGGGGACGATCCCCGGAACTTTTACACCCCAACGAAAGCCAAAGCCAAGTTATGCAAAGGCTTGAGGAATCCCACATCTTGCCATCGATGTGGAGACAAGAAGCATCACATCTTGTAATCGATGTGAATGCTAACAATAAAATGTTTAAGGGGAAAGAGATGCCGATCTCTTTTATAGCTACACCCCCAACGAGGGAGCTACGGAGGAGCGACGGATCAAGTTAGGTTCGATGGGTGAAGGCACGACGACCCCTTTGAAGCCTGCACCCCACCGATGGAGCACCAAGGGAGCAGCAGAGGCTGCAGGCGGACGGCCTCCAACGTGGGAACATATAAACATAAATAATAACATCAATACAATAAATAACAATAATTATTAACAATAAACAACAACGATATCAACATAGAAACTACAAAAATAACAAAACAACGATAACAAAAAGCAGAATAACATACCAGGCGGGCAGAAAGGCTCGCAGCATAACAAACAAACGAAACAAAAACAAAACCAAAAATACATAATTGTAAGGAATGACCCGCTATTGGTCAGTCCACCCATTCCCCCCAAATCTGAACGCCGATTCACAGGAGTAAGTAGGGACCCGGGGTAAATTAGCACAAAGGCACATAAACTTAGCTTTGTTTGGGGCGGTGGTTTAGAGAACGGTTAGACCGGGGTATAATCAGGTTAGGATTAGGATACCCACACAACCTTCCTCTTTCGTCGCAACACTCCATCGACCTCCGATCATACTTTCTTTCTCCTTCACGTTTGTTTTGATTTGCAATTTTGTTTAATGCGATGGGGGAAAATTACCCGGGCATCAGCAATGAGAGAAACATTGCTTCTCGCAATTTTCAATTGACTTCCAATGTCTAGGGTAATAGCTAGGCATAGGTAGGATCCACAAGCTCTCATAAACTTGCTTAGTGGAGTTCCCAGTTATCACTGGAAGCGGGTGAGAACTCAGTGTCTGAGGAGTTTAGAATGAGAGTGTACAATTGGAAACAATTGGAATGTGTGAGAGGCCTAGTTAGACACGGGAGCACACACTAGCAAAGTTTGCTAGTCGTGTAGCTGGAAACCCCGTTGTTGGGTCCACTAGAGCTAAATGAATGTGTAAGTGAGTGTGGGTGAGAATGAGTGTGTGAATCTGGCGAGAGTTTGTGAAAAAAAAAAAAAAAGAACTATAAGTCACTTTCGTGACGACCAGCAAGTATAGAGGGTCCCATAAAGGTTTTTTTTTGGTTGAATTGCGAGAAGCATTTTTTTTCCTTTTTCTAAGTAAAGTAAAGAGTAGAGCAGATTTTGTAAAAAGAAAAAAAAAATAAAAATAGAATCGCGAGTTTCTGGCAGACAGAAGGAGGGAAATAAGGATAAGGAGAAAGGAAGCAGGAAGGATTATGAAGGAGTAGCAGGAAGAAGGGAAGACTGTGCCAGAAGGGGCACAGAACCGTTGCCTTGTAGGCCATATGTTTCTTTATCTACTTTTACACTATGTAGATTACTTATTTCTTTGATAACTTGTCTGTAATGGTTACCGCTACTGTCGTCACTGGTAATCTGCTTTATGAATAGTCTTCTCGATTAAAACAAGCCTTAGCAATCATTTACTCTGCATCCGGTACGCACAATTAGTGAATTTATACCTTAGCTATGAGAGGGTTATTGCCAAAAACAATACAAGTTCCTCTGAATGATATTTTGCCTCCCACCGAGATATGGGTAATCCATTTTCCATGTTGCTGTGTCATACAATTATGTTTTCAACATCCGTTTCTTTCCTTTCGCAGGAGAATGGAAGACTATTAGTAAAGCATTCATTCTTCTCTCTAGAGGAATGAGTTCCTATAATGTTTACGAAGGCGAGTTTTACTTTTCGCAGATTGAAATCAGGCATTCTCTCCAATGCTGTAAGCTCAAGTGGTATTGTACAAGTCTTCCTCTGGAAACGAATCCGGATCCAAATAGACGCTAGTTCCTCTAAATAATGTCCATGATTCTTTACGGGGCTATAAGCACTTTTGGTTTGCCATCATTAATTCATTTTCAATTTGGTCAAGATATCAAAGAACTTTAAATAAATTTCAATTTAAAATACTTCAAAGCTGTTCTAACTAGACTACCAGCGAAACACGCTAGGCCTCGGCAATATGGTGAATTCAGCTACAGTCATTCGCTGTACAAGAATGCTGCTCCAACAGCAATCACGAAGAGCGTCCTCTTTTTACTGATAAAACAAGCGTCATCAGAGTCGTTTATACCTGCGCTGATCGCATGAAGGTTTATCATATCAGGAGTCGTTGAATCAACCCTTTAATATGCATAGATGAAGTGCATAGAAAAAATCTCTATTTTCTTCAAAGTCATAAATAGGTACATTTTAATGTGAACAGTGGTTAAAAGAACGAATATGCATTTCCATTCCGCACTAGATGTCGCTTATAAAAATAAAATCAACTGTTGCCAACTTCACTGTGACACAACCTACAAAGTTATATGTGTCATTCGTATGTTGAGAAATTTGTTGAATTTTGCAAAATTGCTTTCATTCAATTTGCTTGAGTAATTAGTGATTATTTGCAAATTCAATGGGTAGTGAGGTAACTTAAATAACAACAAAACTTTCTCCAATTCAATTTCATCAAAAATCTCTTCACCAGGCCATAGAAGAGCGACGTATTTGGCTCGGAAACTTGGACACCCGTCTCACCGAGTAAGTTGGCTTTGTTATTGATTTTCTTTCAAATTTATACACATTTTCACTGTTTTCCCTTGACACTCTGGCTTGGCTGTACAGTAGAACTAATTTTTTCCATTTTTTCTGAATTGTTGGTTTCAACTCTTAAAAATTGTGCAAAAATGCGGTCCAATCGAAAAGTTCGATATGCTCTTTCACAAAAGTGGACCACTTGCTGGTCAATCCCGGGGATATGCATTTGTTACTTTCAAATCGGTAAGCAGGCATCACAAAAGAGAATCTTTAAACTGACACTGTTTACTTTACAGGCTGAGTCTAGTTTAACAGCGCTACACAAACTGAATGGTCAGTATGTTGGAAAGAAACCACTTGCAGTGCGATTAGCCAAGAATCTAAGCTATGTAGGTACATGTTGATGGAATTGAGATTGTTTCTATAATCTTTATGTATTTGTAGGACGAATTGGAGAAGCCAAAGCCAAGAATAGAGATTCCCGCCTTGGGTACCCGTCCACCTGATGCTAAAATCAGTAAAGAGGATGCTATCAGAGCTATCGAGGCCAAACTCAATGTACTGGAGAAGCGTACCTTGGACGAAGACTTGGATATAAGCAACAATTGCACCTTTCAAACACCCCTGATCCAGAAGTATCAATTCAACAAGAATAACGATGTCAATGCCCCCCAAAAAGCGTTCGGCACACGAATGCAATATGTCAAGCACAGAAGCTCGTCCGGACCTTACAACAGAAATCATCGCCCGAAGCGACGATAGTGCAGACTATAGAGTATGACCTCGCATTAATGATGTAGTGTTGCGTTTCCCTTTTCTGTGTTCAGTTAGATGGGTTCATTGCACCTTTTCTTTTAAGTCTCTGACAAACCTATTTTTAGAATAAATATTATACTCAACTAGTAGTTGGATGAGTTTTATTTTTGTAATAGGACAGCGGTTTACTTTGGTTGGAACAGGTGCTTTCCGCGCATATGCTTCGGCATGGGGATTGTTCCTGGGCATGGCACCTGGCCGGGTATCTCACAGATGCAGTGTCTGTCGCAACCGACTCCGAAATTCGCAGGATTATCTTTCTTCTCTGCCAAATGGGCTTCAGCCTCAAGTTGTTCGCTAGAAGAGGTGATCCATTCAATTTGTTTGTTCCTTTTGTTCGCTAAATAAAAACTTACTGCGACTTGCCGACGACCTGTATGAGGTGCTCCAGAATTTCTTCACGATTCCGACTGTCGATGTCGACCAGAATGTCTCTGCCATCTTCGTAGTAGCATCGAACGAACGGCGAAGGTGTCATATTTTTGAAGGTTACCACTTGAACGGCGGGGTTTTTATATTGAATCTGAGGAATGTTCCAGAACACAAAGTCTCTGAGTAGGTTAAATGCCAGTTAATAGGTAGAACTCATGCAGCTTATACAATAGACCTCACCGTGCGCCTAAATGATGATCGCCGTAGGTGTTGTAGTTCACACTGAAAATCTTCACTTTTTCCTTGAGAACCAGTTTGCCAGCGTTCAAGTACTTCAGTGTCCGACGGACTGGAGCTGGCCCTTTCATAAAAGGCATATTGGATTAAGATCTCTTCTGTTTTGTGTAACAAAATGCAAAATATTCGTGCAAAAGCAAAGGCAGGCGTAATATGAAATCTTCAATTTTCCCACTTTGACAGATAGAGGTTATGATTTCCTTGCGCCGAATAACCACGTTCGGAAATACACATTCGAAGTTGAATTAAGTGAATTATTCACAGATATCGTCCCATACCAAAGATAAGGAGGAATAATATTTAATTTTAAATTCTAATTGTATGCAAGTATGCCTACAAAAATATATTATTTTTATCATAGTTTTCTGATTATGAACTTTCTAGTCGTTTTCAAACCGTTTCGTAGTCATCGCAGTGCTGGGCTTGAAGCACTTCTTTGAGGAGTCTAAAAAAGTGATTGTCAAATGGTGATAAGTCTGGCTATAGAATGGATTTCCTAACGTTCCCCCGAAAATTCTTCGTGCCAAGCAGACCCACAGGCTCGTAATAGGGTGCTCTGTGTTAGTTATCATCGCAAAACTTAATAACACTTCTCTGTTTCACGAATACATTTAATTCATTCTTGCTCGTAGTCTCTTCATTGTAATCAATTTCCCCTCTCTCTGAAGGTACAGGCTACTTGCACATTACCCTCTGGAGTTTTTAAAAAAACACATCGATCCCAATTCTATTTAATTTGGCAGTAAAGCAGTAGAAAAAACAAATTTCAAAATCACCCATGCCATTTATACTAATGTGCTATCGCCCAAATGATTCGAAGAACACCATCCACAGCCAACTTAATACAAAGTTCTGTCTGTCATTTCGTGTTTGAGAGCCGCTTTCAATCAAGAGAAAAACGTAAAATCATCATTTCCCCCCGAAGTATATGTGATTTTTTTTTCTCCAAAAAAGCCTCCTTTGTCTTGCAGTGCTGTGCATTTAATAATTATAAACAAATTTACATTAAATTTCGAGTAAAATGCCTACCGCTGAAGTCAGTGTAAACAAGGTCATAGTACATCCCTTGGTCCTACTAAGTGTGGTTGATCATTTCAATCGCATGGGAAAAATCGGGAATCAGAAACGAGTTGTTGGCGTGCTGCTCGGTTGCTGGCGATCGAAAGGTGTCCTGGATGTTTCAAATAGTTTTGCAGGTAGGTTTTCTACATTTTCTCACAAATAAACTTATTTATTGAGCAGTCGAAATGAGTCATTTGATGTATTTGCATGTTTCAGTGCCCTTTGACGAGGACGATAAAGATAAATCTGTTTGGTTCCTTGATCATGACTACTTGGAAAATATGTATGGCATGTTCAAGAAGGTAAACGCCAGAGAAAGAGTCGTCGGTTGGTATCACACAGGACCAAAACTCCATCAGAATGACATTGCTATCAACGAGTTGATTCGGCGGTACTGTCCCAATTCAGTTTTGGTCATTATTGATGCAAAACCAAAAGATCTTGGGCTACCAACTGAAGCTTATATAGCCGTAGAAGAGGTACATGACGATGGTACACCAACAAGCAAAACATTCGAACATGTACCCAGTGAAATTGGTGCTGAGGAAGCCGAAGAAGTTGGTGTGGAGCATTTGTTGCGCGACATTAAAGACACAACCGTAGGCAGTTTGTCACAGAAAATCACAAATCAATTGCAAGGATTGAAAGGCCTACATGCACAGCTGAAGGATATCAGAAACTACTTACAAAAAGTGGGCGATGGAAAGTTACCCATCAATCATCAGATCGTCTACCAAATGCAGGACATTTTCAACCTACTCCCCGACATCACCTCAGATCAATTCATCGAAACAATGTATGTGAAGACAAATGATCAAATGCTGGTTGTGTACTTGGCATCGATGGTGCGGTCAATCATTGCTCTGCATAATCTCATCAACAACAAGCTCACGAATCGTGACGCCGAGGAGGGAAAGAAAGACGATGGCAAGGAGAAGAAGGAAAAGGACAACAAGGAGGCAAAAGACAAGGACAAAAAGGATGAGAAATCGGACAAAAGCAAGGAAGAGAAATCCAAGAAGTAATTAGATTATCCACAAACATGAGCATGGGGCTCAGCAGCCTTCTTTATGTTTCCTTTACAATGTCCACACAATAACATTAATTTTCTTTTTATTTTCTTTTTGTATCGATCTTCAGAGAAACATGCAATTAATTAACTGTCTCTTAGGTAGTCCTAAACGCAAATAAAAATATAATACAGTAAACATACGTGCAAGGTGTTTAAGTTGATTAATTTACCAATGTTCGCCTTCGTGGAGGTGTACTTTCAGTCGCTTTAACTCATTCCAGTATAAAAAAAGAAAAAAAGAAGTATTTCCCATACCGGGAATCGAACCCGGGCCTTCTGGGTGAAAGCCAGATATCCTAGCCACTAGACCATATGGGATATATTTTCTGCTCACCTATTAGCTAATAAGAGCTTTCTTAAATTTTACCCTTTCGTGGTCTCAGGATCGGAATACCCGTTTCAAATGAAATTCCAAAACTGGAGGAGTTAACTCAAAGCTATTCCTACAATAGGAATAGTTAGATAGGATGGACATACTTTTCTGCAGAATATCAACGAAAGCACTCTACCCACCGATCAACAAGAATCTGCCAAACAAAAATGGACGAGAACCATTAAACAAACGATACCTCGGTATCATCACACTGACAATGCAATTATTTACGCACTGCAGGACCAAAGACTGTCAAGACTAAAAAACTTTATATAGGCGTGCCATTGAAGTCGTCGTTTAAAAACCAAAAATTATAACTAAACAGTAACGTAAATTTCAGCTAACGAATATCAACCATTTGCAAGGTAAGGGCCTTCTAGCTGCTACTATGACTTCCCAGCACGTAAACCAATCCAGCCGGATGTCTTGACCTGGAAGATCGGTTTCTTTGAAACAATTTCTATCATCGAGATGAAATGGAGGCTTGGCGATTGGAGAATTTAGAGAGAAATCAGTAGGAACCGATGGTATACCGAACGTTGTGCAGCGGACATCTTCCCCTAGAAGCGGTCGATATTTATACTACCCTGCTAAGCAATGCTTCTATCCATTCACGTCTTATCCGGGGATTCTTCGGTTCATAAGTCTTCTTCTGAATATCAGCAAAGCATACGAAAAGGTGAGCAGTGAAGCCCTAACTATGTGAGTTGAAGAACACAATATACGAGGGTTGTCTGAAAAGTTTCCTACCGCAACGTAAAGACAGCAGCACTCGTCAATAAAAGCTAGTGAATGCTAGTTGTGCATCTTTTGACAGTTACTTACAGAAGTTTCAGTCATTTTGCACGCGCAGTTTTTAGTTGACAGTCGTTTGAATGAGTCGATGTGAGTTTTTTTTTGTGAAAATGGAAAAAAATGAGTATCGAGCTGTTATTAAATTCTTGTTTTAGAAAGGCAATACGCCTACGCAAATCAAAAATGAGTTGGACTCTGTGTAAGGGGACTCTGCACCTTCAGTTACCAGAGTGAAATTTTGGGCAGCTGAATTTAAACGTGGCCGTAAGAGCTTCGGAGACGTCCAAAAACTGCAACCACTGACGATAACATTGCTAAAGTTCACCAAATGGTGTTAGACAACCGCCGAATTAAAGTGAGAGAGATACTCGTAGTAGAGGTTATGAAAATGTCCAAAGAACGTGTTTGTTACATATTAAATCAAGATTTAGGCATGAGAAAGCTGTCCGCGTTTGCTTACGTTAGACCAAAAACGTGTTCGAATGAACATTTCCAACGCTCTGTTGGCGCAGTTTAGGCGCAATAAATCCGAGTCTTGCCGCCGATTAATTACTGTAGATGAAACTTGGCAACACCATTTTACGCCCGAAACAAAAATTCAGTGGAGCGCCGGCTCCAGAAAAAGCAAAAACTGTTTTTTCGGCTGGGAAAGTGCTGGCTACTGTTTTTTGGGATAGTAAAGGAGTTGTCTTAATCGATTATCTTCAAAATGGAAAAACCATTACAGGAGTATACTACGCATCATTTATTGCCAAGCTGAAGGCAGAAATTGCAGGAAAACGGCCACATTTGCAGAAAACGAAAATCCTGTTTCACCAAGACAATGCGCTGTCGCACACCTCAGCGGTTGCCATGGCGAAAATCCATGAATTACGGTTTAAACTGCTTGTCCATCCGTCTAATCACCAGATCTAGCCCCAAGCGACTTCTTTTTGTTCAGAGATTTTCGTCAAATGAGGAGGCAATCACCTTCGTGAACAATTATTTTGCAGAGAAAGACTCCAAGTACTATTTGGACGGGTTAGACAAATGGGACATGGGAGCATCGCTGGGAGAAGTGTGTTGAGTTACAAGGAGACTATGTAGAAAATTTTTGAGAAGAAATGTCTTGTATCATTGTTCGGTCGGAAACTCTTCAGACAACCCTCGTAAGTGTTATGGTTCCGACTAAACAATTCGGTTTTGAGCCGGAAAATAATATCTATATATATATATCTATCTATTTGAATACGATAAAATATATTATAAAACAAATGCAAGAAACATTGCATGAGCGTCTGGTTATTTGCTTTGGAGAAGTCGCAGCTGATCAAGCTGGGTATAAGTACATCATTGTGAACTATCGGAATGTGACGGTTCAAATTAAAGTTCACCGATTCACTTCAACGTTTACACAAACAATCTTGTAGGAATAACTTAGGTTCCAAGATCGACCGAATCCCTCTATGTGTCTTCGCTGAGGTTAAGCAATGTATATTGGGACAACGAAGTCAGAAACCATTCTACGTACAACCCAATTTGCTTAGATCATTCCTCCAATTATTTATTTTACAATAGATCAAGGGCCGATCCAGAGAAGACTAGTGGTTCAGTAATCTGTCCCGTCGCTTGAAAACCTGTAGACGGGTGGACACCGACAACCAAGGGCTCAAACATTTTATGGAAACACAAGATCTCGAAAAGAGGAATGATAAATGTAAGCCTCTTGTGGGTTTATGAACTATGGGCCAGCGCACACTGGACTAACTTTACCCCGGGGTTAAACCGGGGTATCTTTTACTTCAATCGCACACGGAATGAACATTTCGGGGTAAAATTGTGTATACGTATTAATCGATTTTGTTAGTAGTAGTATTTCTGATAATTTTGTGTATTGGTTTTACCCCGATGTTCAACCGCTTCATCTTTGGATGAAAATTTTACGCCGTTTTCTGTTCACACTTCATCTCCCTCTTCTATAAAACCAGTTTTACCCCGGGCGCCAGATCATTGGGAAGCTTCTTAAAATATCTTTTCCTCCGAAGCGAAAGATATGGCAAAATGAGAGAGCAAGTGACTTGGTGAGAACTGACCGAGATTGATCGAAAACCGGGAAGCTTTGAACAGAATGAGTTAATATCGTTATATCTGTTAAGAATGATAGTAGCCTCAACGTAAATACGGCTGAAAATATTGTAGGTGTGATACCAGAACTCTCTACAGAATAAAGAGTTTAGTGATTTTCAGTAAGCAGCATCCAGTGAAAACCTTGGACGTCCCTTTGCTTGTCTCGGGGAAACCAAACCAACTTAAGAGCTCGAGGGTACATTTCGTACATAAACAATCATTTAATACCAATGTGCAACCAAGTATGACATTATGAGTTTTTAAGGGCGGCGCTAAGATCATCTTTAGAACTCCTACACCCATTGGCAGGTAAGCTGAGGAAATCGAAAGTGGAATTGGGGAATTACCATCAAACTTCCAAAATGGAAATTCCATAGAGCGCATAAATTGTAGACGAGTTATTGTACCTACTTGTCTGTTTTACTAAAATAAGAACAATTGAAATACCATCTTGACTCTACACTCGACACCGAGCAAAAGGGTTTTCGATCGGAGTTCTTCTGACTCGGCCAAGTTAGCAAGTTGGGCACAGAGTACGTTGATTGGTCTGTGCAGTTTGAACTAGATTGAAACGAAAAGTGGAAACTCTTATAACTTAAAACGAGGAGAAGTCCTTAGGGGTTGCTCACGAGTGTAAATATTCTGGTGTATTCCCCACAACTTTTGCGAGACAGCCATCCTATCGATAATAAGGGGATAAATTACTCAAAAGTTAAATGTGACCACTAAGCAACTATCAGGGTTTGTTCATACGAAAAAACTAGAAAAAAACAAAATTATTTCAATGAGAGTAAATACGCACACGTAAGCTACACTACATACTATCATTTTTACATCATTCCAGCAAGAATATCATTCAAAAATGATAGTGTACCTAATGTTGCAATGGATACATTATCACCTGAATTTAATCACTGCAATGTCGCCTATAAAGAAAAGCTCATCCTTAAACCTCACTCTAAGGGGCCGATCAGAGTGTCGACGGTGGACACATTTTCTTTCATTTAGGTGATCGATTCGGTTCCATTCATCGGACATACCTTCGTCGATCCAAATTTTAGAGATCAGTTGATGTATTTTCCGTATTCTAAAATCAGCAGCTTTGTCGAACTTCATCTTGAAAATGGTTGTACTGACTTTATCTTAGCTGGTTGGACGGAAAAGAAATGTTGTCTGTCTTCGTCTGGGTTGAACAGTTTATTCTGCCTGACGGTGAAATCTTGCTTCTCATTAGCGTTTAACACTTAGCTGAGATAAATTTCCAGATTGTCAGCATCATTTGTGGTTCTACAGGGTTTTCCAATAAGGACTTGACAACTTTTTTTTAAATAAAACGCAAACCATTTGAGATATTTCAAAAACTTTATTATCGGCTTGAAGTACAATCAAAACATTTATGAATGGAACTCGACTTCGTTTATATGGCCACCGCGGGGACGTTTGCAGCGGTCGATTCGTTGGACCCAGTTTTCACCGACTCGGCCACACATTTCTGCCCAAAACGGCCGCTATTTCGCGTTCAATGTTGGCTCTGAGCTCTTCCAACGTCGTCGGCTTGTTGGCATAAACCAATGACTTAACGTAGCCCCACAGAAAATAGTCAAACGGCGTTAAATCGCACGAACGAGGCGGACTGGCCCATATCTTGAGATAACACGCTCACCATACTTACTCTTCAATAAATCGATTGAAACGTGTGCTGTGTGGCTTGTGGCACCATCCTGTTGAAAAAACATTTCGTCCAAGTCCATATCTTCCAATTCGGGTTAAAATACGCCATAATGTTGTCTGAGCGATGCCCAATTCTTGAGAACGCCGTGGAATTGACTGATTTGGATCGTTTGCTACGGACGCCTGAACGGCAGCGATATTTTCAACACTTCGACCAACCCGTTGTCTCACTGACACGGCAACATCACACAACGAATATGTAGACTCAAATTTTTGCACTAAACTTGTTATTGCCTGTCTACTAGGGCGAGAATTCCGACCGAAAATTGGAATTAACTCTCTTAAAGTTGCAGTAACCGACTCCGAATTTCGGTAGAAAATTTTTATAATTTGCACACGTTTCTCGTTCGTGTGCTTTACCATGATAAAAATGATGAGTTTACTGAATAAATTGAAAGTGACAGTTTGATGATTAGTGAAAGATTGCGTTCACAAATTAAATTCAAAGTTGTCAAGTCCCTATTGGAAAACCCGATAGTCCCAATCGACGGCTTCTCGAGCTTCTTCTGATTCTCTGGTCGTCATTATTCCACCGCCAAATGCTAAGGTTTAAGATAATACTTCAGCATTACTTATCTGTACCTATTCCATTTGTACTCTTCGGTTCTGATATTCTAGTGCAAAGGATTAGTATCATTTCCTCTCGACTTAACTTATATTTTTCCACGTTTCCTTTATGCAACGTAAACTGATCACAAGCCCTCTATGAGTTGATCAAGCAACATTCATTTGAATCCATGCTACGAATATGCGAAAGGTTCGTTTCACCTCTAAAAAATCGAAGCTTTGAAGATCCTTAACGTACGTATAGCCAAATTAAGATCTGCTCAGAATTTTGTACCAATACGTACACGCACTTATAGCTTTCACATTTTACACCCATATTCATTCATAAAAAAACCGAAGTCGATATCTAAGATCTTATCTTTCAGATATTCAGTAATCAATAGAGCCGAAGTCAATGGTGCGAATATTGCTATTGTATTAACTGCAAAGAAATGCTAAAGTATTTTACAATTTTTTTTACAAAATAAAAGACAGTCTATGGGCAAATAACCTCCACCAGGTAATGTGAACAAGTCAACAACAGAGTGCTAATCGGCCAAAAACCCCCAACAACTGTCTCTATATCATTCGTTGTGTTACCGTCATCTCCATCGGTAGAACCACTTTAAATTCTGTCCCCACTTGTTGCTATTTACCTTATTATGACCACCAGCATTTGATTGTTTTATGCCACTGGGCTGAAATTAGCCACGAAGAGGATAGGGCAACAATAGCACCAGTCCACCACCAGCAAAAGTGGTGGAAGTATCAGTGGGCAGTGTAGTGTAGAGTACACTCATTCTAGTCGCACATGTATAAAGATTATTGCTTGCCCTGGCACACGAACAGTTGAAGTTTTACCACGCGGATGCAAACATTCATCCCCCATGTGACCACAAACAATGGAACGTGTTTTACATTTTGGATACTTTACTGTACTACTCACTATAGTCCGTTCACAACTCCTCCCGACTTTTGGAATACCAAAACTACCTTCGGATGGATACGTTTTTAATCAAAATGATTTGGATGATGGCAGACTATTACTGACACCATACATTGAAGCTGGACTGCAATCAACAGCCAGGAAATTGGCCAAAGTTGATAAGAGTTTGTTCCTTAATACGACTAGTTATGCTGGTAAGCCAACTTAAAGTCGAACTTGTGATTTTTTTTTTTTACTAATTCAGTGTTATTCATGGAAAAGGATATCTGACAGTGGACGAACAACATAATTCGAATTTATTCTTCTGGTTCTTTCCATCAGAGGAACCGCAAAGATTGCTGGCGGGTACAGAAAATGACCTTGAGGGTGATAACGACTTTGGCGAAACGGAAGACACCGATTTTGATCATGAATTTCTAAAGAAGCTTTCGGCTAACATGTCTATCAACAGTAGTGGAATGAACTTTGTAAATGATGAAAAACCTGTTGTTCTTTGGCTGCAGGGCGGACCCGGAGTTTCATCGTTGTTTGCATTGTTTACAGAGAATGGGCCTTTCTTTTTAGATGGAATAGAAATTAAAGGTACGAGTATATTGTAATTATTATCACACATAACCGGAGATTAACAAGTGATTTTGGTAGAAAACCCCTACTCTTGGCACAAAAAGTATCACCTATTGTACTTTGATAATCCGGTGGGGACAGGTTTCAGTTTTACTAGCCCTGATGGATATTGTAATACGATTTCGGACGTGGCGCGTCATTTGTACATTGGTTTGGTGCAATTTTTCAAATTATTTCCAAATCTGCAGAGAAATGAATTTTACATAGCTGGGGAATCGTTTGCGGGAAAATATATTCCAGCAGTAGGTGATGTTATTTACCAACAAAATAGTATTCCCCAGAACTATTTAAAAATAAACTTGAGGGTAAGTCTGCTTTTGAATTTTTGACTTTTTTTGTTGATTCTGTTTGTAGGGTCTTATTATGGGAAATGCCCTCTCGGATCCGTATAACATGGTGGATTACTCAATTTTCGCCTACGAAATGGGTTTAGTCGGTCGTAAAGGGTATCAAGAAATGCAACTTACTGAGAGTCTTATAAAAGCATACATCAATCAACCAGCAGTTGCAAAGGCTGTAAGTCATAGATATTTAGTTTATGTGATGTAACACTTGTCATTTTTGTAATGAAAACTTTAATCTATTCGAATTAGTATTGGGATTCAACCCTGCACTTGTTCACAGTTCACAGCAACTACAGTAATCTGTACAACATCCAACAACCTGAAGAGATGGATTTATTTCCATTTAAGAATTTCATTGACCAACCTCATGTAAGTATTTGCAAACTCAAAACGGAGCTAAAGATATCAATAAACAAAAAAATTATTTTGTAAATTTGCAGATCCGTCAATCACTCAATGTTGGTAACCATCCATTTTCAGGGCCAAATGCTGTTTACACTCACCTAATCAATGATTTTATGACGACAGCGATGCACTGGACTGAACGTCTTCTCGACGCAGGACTCCGAATTCTGTATTACAATGGCAATTGGGACTTCATTGTTGCCTATCCTCTATCGGAGAATGCCTTTCATCAAATGCAATGGACTGGCGCTGAGGAATATCGAGCTGCTGAGCGACAACCATTCCATGTGAGTGGGAAACTTCGTGGTTATGTAACAAAAGCAAGAAATTTCTATGAAGCCTCCATTTTGAATTCAGGGCACATGGTGCCTACGGA
The DNA here is from genome assembly GCA_928272305.1 of Volucella inflata. NCBI lineage: Eukaryota > Metazoa > Arthropoda > Insecta > Diptera > Syrphidae > Volucella > Volucella inflata. The sequence goes on from OV743720.1 coordinate 1,559,718, forward strand.
TCAACCTGCTGCATGCTTAACCTTGGTAGATAAATTCATCACAAACAAATTGTAGTTGTTGGCTAATAAATGAAAGCAACAGTCATGTGTTGTTTATATTAATCTACCACCTGTTGATGTCCTTATCTTGTTCATAAATATAGATAGACACATATGTTGTGCGTGTTAAGGACATGCGCGGTAACGATTTAATTAACAGCTGTTGCGAATAACCAGAAAACTTCATGTTAATCATGGAGGAGTTGGTGTAAGGTTTTAGTTTTCGCAAAGAAAAACTCTATTTCCGCCAGTTTATTTGGATTTTTAAAGCTCCAATTTAAAGTACAGTGTGAGTATGGCAGTTGCAAACAAACAGAATAGAGTAAAACTGTGTGAAAATGAGTAGTAAAGGAAACTATGAGATGGAGAAAAACAGAAACCCTTTCCCCTTCCTTTAAATTCAAAAATAAATAAAATAAGAAAATTTTAATCGAATCTAAGCACTTTTCATTTGGAAAACGCTTAAATAGTCTAAGAAATTGCATAAAAACTGTAGATAGACGTGAAATTCAAAAAATCATTTTCGATTGCAAAAAATCGATAAAATTGTACCATTGCACTTGACGGTTAATCTAGTATCTCAAGGCTATAACAATCACACAGTGACATATCAATATGCCCTTTCGGTTTTTTTAGAAAAATGTATAACCTCCAATTTTTGGTTTAACAAAGTTAGTTGATGTTACTTTTCGAACAGATTCAAACTATTAAAATTGGTAAAATTACCAACGCCAACAGCCATCAATTCGTGTCATTTATTCATCTGACTATGCCTACGTCTGCAGCTATAAGATATTTAGACCACTCTCAATTGCTTTCCTTATTTTGTACTAACCCTCTAGTTTTTGATTAGATACTTACACCAGACTTCAGATATATCTAAGCGACTACATATTTGTGTAATGTTGGCAATCTCTTAATTTTTCAAGTCAAAATTGTCTTCTTAAAACGACAAAAATTTTATTGTTTATAATGATTTCCAATAATAGTCAAAGCCATAATAGTTGAAAAGCCATTTTAATCTCCGCATATCTACCTTTTCGTTTGCTTATTTCGATAATTATATTTATGGTTAAGTGCGGCAACAACAAAAATACTAATAATTACAATCTTTCCATTTATTATAGTTCTTTCAGTCAATTTAGAGACTTTTAACGAAAAAAACTCATAAAATCTCATAAAATGGACAACGTTGGATTGCTACGAAAGGTGAGTAACAGACCTTGAATGGGATCCTCGCTTATCCTGACTGTACGCTACGATACACTCATCACTGATTTTGACATTAAACTACAAGCAAATACACCTGGTTTAATGTAGGCATTAAAAACAACACACACATTCGAAAGTAATTGCCTAGTCTCCGATTAATTAAATTGATAGTCAAAAGGCGTGCAAGCCTCCAATGGACGACGTGACGCGAATGGTATCTGTTGCTTATGTGGTTTCTGTTTATTATAAAGTAAACTTGCTTGTAGTCCCATTGAAATAAAATGTGGATGGTTAAATGTACTCGTTCGTATCTATCAGGTTGTTTATCAAGAATCACTGATGGGTTTTAGTATCGAAGCGTAGAGTGATGTGATAAGTTTATTTTGTTTAGTTCACTTGACTAAATCCGTATTAAATGCATTTTTCTGCATTAGCCTGTCGGCAGCGAGTCTGAGTCTCTGTTGAAGTCATCACCGAATATTTTGGAGAATTTTCCATACGAAGATTTTCGTAAGAACGTTCGAAAGATGACCTCACCACAATCGGCACGTGCCAATAGACCAACTTCACCGATGTTCTCAGAGACCCTAGAACGACATCCTTTTATGAGAAATGTCATTAACTCGAAAGGCTCTGAAGTGAAGTATTCTTCGCCTAGTGAGAAGGAGGCATCAGTTCGAAAGAGTTTGGAAGAGATTTCGAAGGATATAAAAGAAATTGAGGATTTTCTTACTGTAACCGAGAATATAATAAGACGAGAGAGGGAACGGGATAAAGAATTGTATGCTAGGGAAAAACGTCGAAAGTGGGAAGAAAAACGCCGAAGATCTGCGGAAATCTCGAGTCCAAATAAGGAAAATAAAACACCCAGTCCATTGAAGAAGACTCCAAGCTCTTCTAGAAAGAACTCACAAAAAGGTCCCACATACAAAATTAACTCGTTTAAAAATAAACGAAGTAAACCCGGGAGTCCAAGGTTTCTGAACTCCAAGCTGTACTTTCGCAATGGAAAGATCGGATGTCTTGAAGCAGAACAAAACACTTCTAATATTGAAAGTACTCATGCACTGGTTAAGCACATTCTGAAATATGAAAATGAGAAGCCTCTTGTCAGTCCAGAGAGTGTACGAAGGGTTTTAAATGAATGTTTACTCCCTGGCCAGGTGCCAGTTGAGGAGTATGAAGGTTCAGGAAGGACTCTTGGGATAACCGCAAGTCAAGAGGTAGAAGAATCACCTCTAACAGAAGAAACATTCGACAGTTGTTCCCACCCAGTGGAAGATGTAGTACAAGAGGAAAATTCCGATGAACAGGACGTCCAAATTTGTTACAGTGAACCAGCTGAATTAGCCAGTGATGAGAAGAACTCACCTGAGGTGAAGGACAATATGTTGGAAAGTGAACTGGTGGCAGTAAATGAAGCTCCTGCCAATAATATGAACAGTTCTATCCCTGGAAGGTAAATAATCTTCTTTCTTTAGGTACAATAAGTGAAACTATTTATACGTTTATCATAAATTTTTCTTCAGTCTTGATTCCGATGGTCAGCAATTTTTGAGAGATCAAGTCCGTCATTTGGTCCGAAGATTCACAGCTCGAGCTAATAAAGTTAAATCTCGATTGGAACTGCCACCAACACCATCAAGTAGTGCTAGTTCACCATCTCCACCACCACCTGCAGCGCCAGCTACAATCGGAAAACAACCGAATAAGGGTGACAACAATTCAAATGCCAAAATTGGAAACAAAAATATCCGTGGCCAATTCGAGGCGGATAATCCACAGTCAAGCCTTTGGCTATGCTCTAGCCTCTGTGGCAGCAACAACGATGAAAAAACTCTTGATCCACAAGGAAAGATCTACATCTCATGGCTATGTGTGGTTTCTATAAGTTTTCTTTACAACGCTTGGGTTATACCACTGCGAGCCACGTTTCCTTTTCAAACTCCCGAAAATACGAACGCCTGGCTTGTTTGTGATTTTTGTGCCGATCTTATATACTTACTGGATGTGGTGTTCTTTAAGCATCGTGTAATGTATCTTTTCGAGGGTTTTTGGGTGAAAAACAAGAACCTTACCCGAAAAAACTATATGAGAAAGCTGCAGTTTAAGGTGATTAAAGAGTCTATCTTAAATCCAATCAATATCTAAAACTTTCCTAAAATTCTTCCAGATGGATCTTTTGTCTCTACTGCCTCTGGATTTGTTATATTTCCAGTTTGGAACAGGTGCAGTGTATTGGCGGTTTCCAAGATTTCTTAAAATTCAGAGCTTTTGGGAGGTCTTCAAACTTCTTGATCGGGTCATTTCATCACCACATTTTGTAAGTTGCTCGATCGACAACTTTTGATCGACCGTTTTCTTTATTTTCAAATTTATGTGTGGTTGTAGGTAAGAGTGGCAAAGACGTTGACCTACATGCTTTATATGATACACCTGACTGCTTGCTCATATTATGCGTATAGTTCGTATCAAGGTAAGCGAGTTGTTCTGCATTTTAAGTGAATTTCAAATCGTTGAAAAAATTCACACATATACTCGTACTTTGCACGAATGAAATTGTATGAATGAATGGCTATGTATGATATTTATAGGTCTAGGAACAAATCGTTGGGTGTTTAGTGGAAAAGGTCATCCATATGTACGATGTTTCGCTTTTGCAACAAAGACGGCTACTTCAATTGGTAAGGATGACCCCTGATTTCTCAGTGGTAGCCTACTTATTCTAAATCATACTTTTGATTTGTAGGGAAAAATCCAAAACCTGGAACAGAAGGTGAATACGTTTTTATGACTGCCGCTTGGTTGATGGGTGTATTCGTCTTTGCCTTACTTATTGGTCAAATCCGAGATATCATTTCAACAGCAACCAGAACCAAGAATGAGTATCGACAGCTAGAGGATGAGACACTTGAATATATGCGACGTTTGAATCTCCCTAGTGATGTTCAGAGGAGGGTCAAAATGTGGTTCAAATTCACTTGGGATCAACAACGAACTTTGGGTATTTCTTGAATTTTTTTTTAATTGTATTTGCCTCTTATCGAGTATTTGATTTTTTTTAGATGAAAGCAACATCTTAGATTCGCTTCCTATAAATCTTAAAACAGATATCGCTATCTCAGTACACATTCAAACTCTTTCAAAAGTTCAACTGTTTGCTGACTGTGAAGAAGCCCTTCTTCGAGATTTAGTTTTAAAACTTCGCGCTGTTACTTTCCTTCCCGATGACTATGTCTGTCGCAAGGGTGAAGTAGGTCGTGAAATGTATATTATAAAGTTAGGGCAAGTCCAAGTAATGGGAGGTCCTAACAATGAAATTGTTCTTGCCACACTATCCGAAGGTTGCGTATTTGGAGAAATAAGTTTACTGGGAATTAACGGCGCAGATCGTCGAACAGCAGATGTACGTTCTAAAGGTTATGCGAATCTATTTGTTCTCTCAAAGTCAGACTTGAATGAGGTCATCGTTTATTATCCAAACGCACAAGCTATTCTCAAAAAACGAGCACGAAGTCTAATGCGCAAAAATGCAGCACGAGAACGCGAAGAAGCACGACGTAATGCCATGCAGGCAGATGTAGTAATTGGCAACCCCAAGACACCAGAAACTCCACCTAAATTGCTAAAGACAGTCATTCAAGCTCTGCCTCATGAATCACCTGCTGTTATGTTGATTACCAGGGGATCGAAACGACTCAAGAAAAAAGTTGAACATAAAGATCTAGAACCTACTGTCAGTGAAGAGATGGAGCTTCCCCAAAACAGTTTCACAATTCAACACGAAAAACGATCAAAATCTCCTGACCTTCTATCGTCAATACAAAATGAGCTGAAGACTAAAAATAAATTTATTAATTTAACCGACTCGGAGAAGGCACTTATAATTTCCACTAGCAGTAGCAGCTCAGTCAGTGGCGAGTGTGATGTCACAGTGCATAATGAGATGTAAGCTGGTTCAATGGTAGAGATTTTATCTTATTTCAGCATTCAGATACAAAAAAAAAAAAAAAAAAAAATAAGAAAAACAACAATTCTTGATGTTAAAGCACATGTTTCAAAATAAATGTTTTCAAGTAAACTTGTGCACTGTTATTCGCATTTAAATAAACGTCTATACAAATCTTATAAGCTAAGTCAAATTGATTTCAGTCTAATACAGCAAATTTAGTTTGTACTTGTCTGCTGATGCACGCGTCGTTGGTACGCTCTTATTGTGACTTGACTTCCTTGTAGTGCTTATCATCATCATCGTGATTCAATTTGATTGAGTATGATCCAACATCTGATCCAGTAATGTCAGCCTGTCCATTGGGATTGAATACTGGGCCATCTCCAATTGGTTGGGTGTCTTCCTTCACAATACGATAACCATTCTCATCGGCAATATAGTGAACTGTGCGGCGAACAAATCCGTCACTGTAGGAATATTTACCAGTGACCTTGGTGCCTTCACGAGTTTCAGAACGTTCTTGTGCATTATCGTTGATGTCATCATCGACAGCAGCATTGAACGAATAATGTGCGTTTTCGTTTTGGAAACGTTCAAGTTCCTCCTGGGCTTGGTCTGATGAGATGTTGGGGTCTTGTGGTGCCTGGCGGACATGGGCAATTTCGGAGCTACCTTGTGACTGTTTGAATAGAAAGTTATTGATTATAGAAAATATATTTAACAAATATTAATCAGCTAATAAAGTGATTAAAAATGCCCAAAGTGGAGTAGAGTTATTTGTAAACACCTGTTTCTAGAACTACCTATGAAGCAAGATAATTATAGTAAAGCAACTGTTTAAACATTTTCGAGTTCATTTTCTTCACTTATGGGGAAACTTCCATAGAACAATTACTCAATCTATGAGTATCTTATTCCGAGAAACGTTTTTTTTTTAATTATTACTTATAACAGAGATAAGAAGAATATACTCGTAGTATTCTATACTGAGACTGCAGTCAATTTATTTCAGATATATAGTATCTTATGTCCAAACAGTGATTAATAAATGACATTCAAAGATGCAAAGCTGTCAGTTTAGTTATTAGAGGCTGGGAGAACATAGTGATTAAATATCTCGGTGATTTATTTCCCGCTTCATTTGAGAAAGTTAAACGAAGAACACAAGTTTATTGTTAGTAGTTAGTTAGTTTGAACGTTGAGTGAATTTATCATTTGAAAGTAAAAAAAGAAAATATGTACAAGATCTGCGGCTTCTTGGTGATCATACTGTACTTTTTGAGCATCTTAGCATACGCAGCAGGTACGAGTCTCACAAAATTTAATACATTTAAGACTAACACATGTGACCCTTTTAGAATGTCCGTCTTATACCAAGGTGCAAACGTGTACTCCGAAGTGCTGGCAAGACAGCGAATGTAGCGCTATTGGTGGTAAATGCTGCCCGAATATTTGCAATACACGATCATGTGCTCAACCTAATGTCCTGTCCAACTCTGGTTTCCAGAGTTCCCCTTTTGGGAGTAAAAGTAAGTGAAGTTTTGATCACGATTTAGACAAATTCAAGATAATATTGAATTTTCTGTTGCAGTTTCTGGAGGTCCGGGGACATATTGTGGCAACATTAAGTGCACGGTCTATGAAAAATGCGTTACCGATCCAATCACCAAACGACTGAGGTGTATGCGAACGTAGATTAACACAAATATACCTACCACGCACTCGAATAGTGTTTCGAAACATGTTTTGTTAGATTTAATTTTGTAGCAATAAAAAAATATACAAATCTGTGTCAAGATGCTAATTTCTTGCCCAAGTGGATGTTGTCTGTTTAGCTGGTATAGTTATACCGCGTGATTTATTACCTATTAAAATATTTGAACTAACTTTCGGATATTGGATGGATTTCGAGTTTACAAAATGGACTGTCACTTTAAGCTGACTGATGGGTAGGTGGTCTAACAAGTTGTTTGGGATGGGCGGAAAATTCTCCGATCTTGGTGGGTAAATTCCAAAGACAAGTTTTTAATGAGAAATGAATTGGTCATAGCCCCGTAAAAATTTCTAGGCGTTTATGTGCGTTTTTGAGCAATATTTGTGTATGAATAAGCCGGTTTATTGTTGAAATAACGCAAAATGAAAAAAAAAACAATTCTTTGAGTCATTAGAGAGAGTAATACTTGCAAGACAATAGTGTCTGTCGAAAACACTGATCTTAATTACACACAATTAGTACCAGACAAGAGCAATTAAAATCCCAGGCTTCATTCAAATTAATTTAAAGACTTAAAGCAATATGCCTTGCCTCTTACCTAAGGCGACCTTTTTCTGTTTTAAATAAAAAAAAAAAAATCTATTTCATTAACAAATGAAATACAAGAAATAGGTTCTCAATGACTATTAGGCGTTTAAACTGGTTTCTTGAACATAATGTACACAGTTTAATAAATAACTTTGTCTCGCCCTAACTCAGGCCAGATTAACGAAGAATAGGTGATGACTTCACTGTCACTTGACTTTCAATTGAATACAACAAAACATGACCATATGTCTACGGGGAACTATAAAAATCACGACAGTGTCACAGTGTCAGAGTATAATCAAACAGAGGCAATTCCCTTTAAGATACACTCAGTACGCGCCACTAAGTTGAACAAACAAGACGTGCATGATGGGTAATTACACAAGATTTCCATTACTCTGCTATGGACAATTTGCATATCTATCACTTTTATAATTAAGATACTCAAACTTTGTGTTATAATTTCAGTGAAACTTATTATTTGCTTGGCAGTGATTATTTTTTGCGTGCATATTGCAACGGCAGCGGGTAAGATATTTAGAAAAAACTATTTCTTTTTAAGACGTCCCTTACACAAAGACAAATTGTTCATTTTAGAATGCCCATCGTTTAGTAAGGTCCAGAACTGTACTCCAAAGTGTTTGCATGATAGTGAGTGTAGTGCCGTAGGAGGCAAATGCTGCCCAAATCTATGCAATGGTCGTTCATGTGCACAACCAAATGTTCTGTCTAATTCTGGATCTGATACAAGCCCATTCAGCAGCAAAAGTACATAAGTTACAAATTTACTAATCATATGAACACGTTTATTCAAATCAACTTTCTTTCTCAATAGATTCTGGAGGTTCTGGCAGTTATTGCGGCAACGTTAAATGTAGTTCATTTGAGAGATGTGACATGGATAGGTCCACCAAGCGCCCGAAATGTGTTCGCTCCTAAATTAAGCTAACAATCACTTTTAATCACTTTTTTTTTTATAACAGAAAATCCATTAAAAAAAATAAAACATTTTCTTAAAGAAAAAAAAAAATTGTATCACTCACTGCAGGTAGGGCAAGGACAACGCTAAGAGCGCACACGGCGAATACGAATCGGAACATAGTTTTTGAGACTAGGTGAAATGCTCGCGGATGAAGTAAACTTTGAACTGACCAGTGAAGACCATTGCCGAGTTAATATATACACATGCTATGTCCGCCAACGTACCCATCTCATTTTCTGTTGACTTAAGCGGGAATTTGGAAATATGTACGCCGGTTAAACCAGATTGTTGTTGTTGCCATTAATTATCTAATGAATTTTCGATCAGTATACTCTTATGTACATATTGTCGTTGATTTCTTCCACCCCATCAGCATGAAATGCCACAATATAGACACACATAAGTACCAATCGCACGTACATACACACTTTCGTGATTCGCATAGTGTTCGAGGTCACCCAAAATATCTCACTTGAATTCATATACGAGTATAACCATAATAACCGGCTTTAGTATCGAAGCCAGCCGCATCCAAAAAGCCAAAAAGCCAAAAAGCAGTCGACCATCCAACAAATCAAAAGGCAGGCGGCAATCCAAAAAGCCAATTAAGCACCTGTTGTGAGAGTAGATCCCCTTATGTAACTATTCAGAGTGATGATACTCGCACTCGTATCTTCGATTCAATGGATTTCTTTATTTTTATTTTGGGTGTGCTGGTAAAATTGCAGATGCAAGGCATATCACCTACTTTCTTATGCACAAAATGAACTCGTATTTTAGCAAAAAAACAATTCGATTACGAAGCAGCATACGAATTTCAGTTAAAAATAAATTGCTACCAGACAGCTTTTTAGCATTTTTTTAACGTTTATTTTTTTAGGATCATCCGGATGTTTCCTGTATAGCAGGCTGCAAAACTTGTTGTTCCAAATAAACTTGTTATGAATAAGTAATAGATGATGATATATGTAGATAGATGTGATGGCATTTATCCTAGAAAAAAAAAATCAGATAACATAGCATCTTTGGCATTGAAAGTTGTACATATGTGTGGTCATATGAATCCAAGGTTACATTAAAAAATCTATCTATAACCTTTTTAATGTTTGACCAGATCGTGTGGTGAATGGTATTGGAATATAAAAGAATCATTTTTATTTGGAATTTATTCTATTTTTATCAATATGTAGTTGGTTATTTAAGGTTATTTAAGCCCTTAAATTCATTATATTACACACACAATGATTTGGTTAGCTTACAAAGTTTTCATAGATGATCAAGGATCTTTGATTTGTAACTAGTCTTTGCAACGGTTGAAAAACAACAATTATAAGTAATACAATCTAAAATAATCAAGCTAGTATATATGATAGAGAGCCTATCTCTACAGTCTCAGAATAGAAATGCAATATTGAAAAATCCCCAATCCATTGCCGGATTCATGCATAAAATTGTGAGCCTCTGATAGCAACCATTTATTTTTATACTTCATTATCTGTCCGATACTATCAGTAAGTGTTTGATTTGACTGTTTATAAAGTTTCATGAAATACCAAATGCTTTGGTGCTTCTATACAAATTATTTAAGCATACAAGGTTCAAACTCGCTGGCATATATTGTACATTAGGTAATTCGACTAGATAGAACAGTGTTAATTTATACATATTTGGGGAATAGAAGAAGTATTGTGAGGATTTCTTCGTTGAATAGTAATTTAATGAAGTGTAAGTACTAAAAAAGGCCAATGTACTAGATGGGGTGAAAAGTAACCTCCTTGGGAATGAAAAATAAAACTTTTTTGAATGTTTTTTTTATTTTTATTCAATATAGTCCCCTTTTAGCTTGATACACTTGTTCCAGCGATTTTCCAACTTCTTGATCCCATCCGAAAAGTAGTTTTCCGGAAGGTCTGCAAAATACTCCTCCGTGGCGTCGATGATTTCCTCGCGTGAGCTAAATTTTTTACTGATGAGCCATCTTTTGAGTTTCGGGAAGAGATAATAGTCGGAGGGAGCCAAATCGGGCGAATACGGTGGATGCGACAGCGATTTGAGCCGTAAGTAATTGATTTTAGCCGTGGTTGCGATGCTCTTATACGCCGGCGCATTGTCTTGCAAAAACAAAATTTTTTTTCGCTTCATGTGAGGCCGTTTTGCAGCGATTTCGGCCTTCAATCGCTCCAATAATGCATAGTGATACTTGCTGTTGATGGTTTTTCCTTTTTCGAGGTAGTTCACGAAGAGTATGCCATGACAATCCCAAAAAACCGATGCCATAACCTTTCCGACCCATTGAGCCTCCCTAGGCCGTTTCGGAGCACTGGTGCCGGCTTCAGTCCATTGCCGGGCACTCATTTTGTTCTCCGGTGTGTAATAATGGATCCAGGTTTCATCAACAGTTACCAATTGACGCCAAAAGTCCGCCGGATTCCGCATCAGCAAGTCCAAACACTCTTTCGAAGTACTCTCGCGTTCATGTTTTTGGTCAGGAGTGAGCATGCGCGGCACCCAGCGGCAGGATAACTTTTTCATATGCAGAATATTGCCAAAAATATGGCGTGTGCGCTCAGTACTAATCTTTGTGGTAACTGCTAGCTCGCGCACCTTCACTTTCCGGTCAGCCAACACCATTTCATGTATTTTTTTGACATTGTCCTATGTAAAAGCATCGGAAGGAATATTTGACTGTGTAATCTGACGGAGCATTAGCGCCATAATATTTATCCAACTTTTCTTTTGTTTCCTTCGCCGTTTTGCCCCTCAAAAAATAATGTTTTATAATAGAACGAAAATCGTTTTCGTCCATACTCAACATGATGCCAAACACGTCAACATGTAAACATAAAAATCAACCAAGAACTTAAATTAAACAGTTCACTCAAATCTACAAAATTGTACTTATAAGCCTTCAAAAATTTAATGAGAAATTTATTATGATCAACATCGGTCAGATTTATTACAGGTTTTTACAAACATACTTTAATCTTAGACTTAAAGTTAACAAATTAAATCTAAACTCATAAAACTATTGGGAGGGAACAACATTTTTGATATTGGTTCAAAGTGTCCGTAATCTGTTTTATGAGAACGAGTCGAAGGAAGAGCACAGATCAAAGATAAAGTAGATTGTTGTCAAGGAAAAAAGTGGAAGTATAGAGCAACAATCGATGTTACCAGCTTGAGTCTGATAAACGAACAGTTCATCGGTGTAAGGTGGTAAAAATTGATTTTTATTCTACTTCTACTCGGAAAATGTTTCTGAAGATTTGGATGTCGTCAACGTAGGCGGATATACATAAATATTTAGTAAAAGAGCCGCCTTGAGGTTCTTTATAGGATGATTTAATGCTATAAAAAAAAAACATTCTAATCAGGATTTCATCTAACGCATGTTATAAAACTTGACTAAAACTTTAGAGTCTTTACGGTCTAAAAATTCGACCTTCAGCAAATCGATATCGATTTGCCGTGAAAAAATCATTTAATTATTTGCTTTGTTTCGGCTAAGAGAATAGTCTGAGCTGATCACGGTGCAGGATTCGTGGTTTTGTGCAGCTTTACTGATACCAACATCTCAATTCGTTTTCCTCATTGTAGCACTATAAGGCAAAAAATGTGGCTTGTCAATCCTTTCAATTACTAGATACAAGTTTGTCAGATCCCGTGTATCTATGTTCGGTTCCACGTTACAGCAAAAAATTACCACGTGGAGCATATTTAACTAAATGTAAGCTCTTTTAGTTCCCTTCGGCTCAGTAAAGCTCCACATTAATACTGTTGAAGATAGAATATTCAATATATATGACTTCTATCAAGTCGCAGGAAGAGCGTATGCATGATATACGGTATGTCATAGGCCCCCACATCCATATACCAAGGACTATATAGTACCCACAACTGTCGGTCCATCCGATATAACCTTAGTCAAAATCTCTTGTCTTAATATCCATACATTCACAAAAACTTTCACTTTTACCTGATATTGATCAGGTTTCTAACATTTTTTATTTAATTGAAATTACATTTTTAAGTTCAATCAACTTTGTGCTATGTTGTCTGCTATCTGCTATCATACGTAAAGCTATTTATAAGCATTTCAGAAAGAATTTAAGTATTTTTCCAGATAAATTGTTTGATGTTCAAAAGTCAAACTAAGGAGAAAAAGTGCTAGAATTTCGAAACGAAAAATAACCTGGTTTCGAATGGTTTTGATTTTAAGCTCACAATGCAGCATAGGGCGTTAAAAAGTAATTAACATTCCGCGGCTTCCATCTAAATTTAAGTTTCGGGGGCATACGGGCTTACTCACACATTAAACTCGTATTGTAGTTACAAATGACCCAAAGGTCGAAATTAATCTCTAATTATTCTGTGTTTCCCGATTTCTTTCCTGTTTTCTCATTGATAATTCTTGTTTTAAATTATTCGCACAATCAAAATATAATTACAATTGCATTAAAACCGTACATCAGATGGTTTAGATTTATATAAGGAAATCAGATCTACTTAACCTGAAATGATATATTATATGATACTTTCAAGCTATTCCAATTAGGATTACAGTAGATAGTTTTGCTTTGTAAATAGATGTGATAATCGTAAAGTGCCCTCGTTTTCATTTTAATGCGATAAATTGAATCATAAGCTCTCAGCTCTCATCCAACGCTATGTACGAGTATAAGCGTACAGATTGGCTTTTATAGAAGTCAGGTTAAGAGTGTTGTTGAACTCATGTATTTCATAACATGAAAGAAGAATCGTTTATTGATTATTTAACTTCGGCAATAATGACAAGTGGTTATTTTTTTTTTAACAATATTTTTCTTGCCTGAGTCAACATTCTTAGCATTCGTGCGCACTGAATAAATACACGTTTGAATTGCCTCAAGAAAAACAAAAAAAAACATTTACTTGTGAATTTAAATGCAAATGACGATTCGTTATGGGCTCAGTTCTTAAATAAACTTTCGAGTATCCTTGTTTAAGTTAAACATAAAGATCGCACCTTAATCCTATGTAATAAGTCTTTTAAATGCCTATACGAGTATTTGTATGTTTTGTGTTAGAAGGGAATAAATTGTATTAGGTATTTATTTCTTTAATCAAAAAAGAGTTTCATAACGAAACTTAATATGAAATATGAGTTTCATAATATATGATGCTTTAATCCTCACGATCGGCGGATAGAAGACAAGCTATCCAAGAAGTTCAAACGTCGTACAGTACTAAAAAGCCAAATATTTTTAAGCTCGCTGCACAGAGGAGAAAAAGTTCGATGGAAATAACCTCGCCGAAATACATCAAAAACGCAGACGGTCGCTTATTAACAAATGAAAAGGAAATTTGTGACCGGTGGCTTGAATACTGCAAGGAGTTGCTTAACAAACAGTTTCCACGTGATATCCTGCCGACAGCTGGTCTATTCGAGGAGGAAGTTTCGGACTTTTCAATCGAAGAAATAAGTATAGCAATTGGAAAAATGAAGCGGGGGAAAGCGGCGGGACCAGACAGCATTCCATCAGAGTTTTGGTCGAAGATGGAGGGGATCGGCAGCGTTTGGCTATCGAAACTTTTAAATAAATTAAAATGTGAACAACCTATGCCGAATCAATGGAGAAGTAGCTTCTTGGTTCCATTATACAAAGGAAAAGGCGACACTCGAGAATGCAACAACTACCGTTCAATCAAGCTTATGTCACACACAATGAAAATCGTCGAAAGAGTCTTAATCGAACGTCTTCGGCAAATAATAAAGCTCGATAATAGCCAGTGTGGATTTGTTGAAGGAAGATCGACGGTGGACGCTATCCAAAGCCTACGAATAATAATGGAAAAGCACCGAGATTCGTCTAAGGATTTACACATGGTATTTATCGACCTCGAGAAAGCATTCGATCGAGTGCCTAGGGATCTCATATGGGCCGCACTGAGGTCTCAAAACGTACCGGAAACGTATGTTAGAATAATACAAGACATGTACGGAAACGTGAAAACTGCGGTTAAAAGCTCTGCTGGACTAACGAGACAATTTCCAGTTAATGTCAGAGTGCATCAAGGAAGCGTACTTAGCCCTTTCCTCTTTAACGTAGTATTCGACTATCTTTTAAAAGATTGCATGCGCGAAACAAATGCAACGCCAATTCTCTTCGCTGACGACGCAGTTATACTTAGCGATAACGTCGAAGATTTACAGAACGCCTTAGATTTATGGAGAAATGCGCTAGAGAGAAACGGGTTTAAAATAAGTCGTTCAAAGACGGAGCATTTGACGTGCCCATTTGCGCATCCATTGCGACCTGTTCCGGGGTATAATGTTAGACGGTATAGTTCTTCCGAAAAGCACTATCTTTAAGTACTTAGGATCAATCGTTAACATGGAAGCGAAATGTGACGACGACGTAAACCACAGAGTGAGTGTGGGATGGATGAAATGGCGGGAAAATTCGGGAATCTTTTGCGACCGAAAATTTCCACTTAAATTAAAGGGGAAACTCTACACCACGGTTGTTAGACCAGCTCTTATATACGGTTCACAGTGCTGGACAATGTACGAAGCGTTTAAAAACAAAATGACGGCAGCGGAAATGAAAATGTTAAGGATGTCTAGTGGAGTCACTAAACGCGATTGCATTAGATCTACGCGTATAAGAGGAAGTCTACATATAAAGAATTCGGTAACCGAACAGCTTGAGGCGAATAGAATAAGTTGGTATTGCCACGTTCAAAGAAGATCTGCGGAAAATCCGGTTAAAAAGGCACTATCAACTACGGTCACTCCAACTGTAAGAAAACGAGGTCGGAAAAAGAATTCCTGGATTTCTCAGATGGCAAATGCGCAACAACGTCTGGGGTTAACCACTGAAGCGATCCAGGACCGAGCATTATGTAGACGCGTTCTGCGGTCTGCGACATTAGCCAACCCCATAAGCGGAGCAGCAGCGATGCAGTAAAAATGGGAAACTCGTTACGCATAAGTTCGTATAACGAGGAAAGGGTTAATAAAAGGATAAGAAGATGATGCTTTAATTGGAAAATTCGAGAGCTAAGTAGGATGAAAACTTTTAAAAACTTGTAAGCTTGGTATATACTTTTCTTCGTGATAAGGATGCTGAGTACCACAGAAGGGTTTAATGAGCAAAAACTAGGCCGAGGATCTATTCTTTGTGCCGTGAAAAAAAAGTTTTGGTCTGTACAAAACGATTAGTCCTTTGTATGTGACGACTTAATGGAATCAAAAGTCCTTTTTGCATAGAGAGAAATTTGATGATCGAAAACACATTCATATATTGGTAGGCATCATAAAAAATGTGTGCCTTGTATTGCAGTGAATGTAGCAGCAAACTTGAAAGCCAAAGAGCAAGTATTATGAACTTGGCAATTACTAACTTGGCTTTAGAACTGTATGCTTGCATTTCCGATGTGAGAGTATGATTAAACATTGTCCAAGTGAAAAGAGATTCGCACTCACTTTAATATTCGATGAGCTAATGATTAACCGATGGGCTGATCGAGAATACGACTTGTATTCAGAAAAGAAGGCACAATTTTTAATCGTCTTTCTCTGAGACCATCAACTCCAACAGCGACGCCAAAACATATGGCTCAAATTCGGGGTAGAATTAAGTGGAATCAGTGTAAGTCGATAAGAAAATGGGACTAAAAAATCTCCTATACTGGCTATGCCTAAAGCCCATATAAAGGAAACTGTCTTCTGCGGGAAATTTATACAAGAACCTTTTTAAACAGCAGGGACAACTTGCAAATGAAGTGAAGTGAAGTGCGCAATTTCATATCGAGGGTTGTGAATAAAAGGAACTTCTACAAATGGTGTCTCAAAAACCCTATTGGAATTGTTCCAAAACCACAGTTTGATGTGCAATTTCTACCCGAGATGATTGATCCTATTTTAACTAAGTCAAAACCTACAACTGCAGCTGTTTGCTGTGTGCAACAAGAAACTTGATTCCAGCAAGATGGTGCCAGTCGACAGTAGTTCATAGCAAGTTTTCTGAGTTTATTTATTAGTAAGTACGCAATCATTTAGTGACCTTCTTGCCGGTTGGCTAAAGTCTATAAAAGTTTTATCTCAAGTCGAAGGCTTACAATAATAATCTTAAAACGTTTAAGACCTCATAGGAAAACAACTGACGTAAGCTTGTGACCTTATACCTACACCTGGTTTCAAGAAAAAAAATATATTTGTATTTGTATTTTGTAAAAAAAATTACTTCAAAGCACAAATTGTAAATTTTATTTACTAAATTTTAATTTTTTTCTGACACCGGATATTCCATTTTTGACAATCCAAGTTTAATTAACAGGGTTGTTTATATTTTAATATAGAGAGTGGGGAAAGTTAAATTAAAATGTGTTTTTTCTTTGAAACTTTTAGTTTTGAACATAGTTGTCTGAGCGGGTAAAATATAAACTTTATATATAAACTTTAAGAAAATTTTATTGTTTTTATTTTTTATAAAACAAATATTATATTTAACGTTTCAAGTTTAAACTATTACTTCAAATGTGTGCAAAAAAGCCTTTACACGACACGAAAGGATCATTCGATATACATTTCATCTGATTCGTCTCTGATCTTGGCAGATGCCCTGTCAAGTCCACAATTTAATTACACTTTTGGATATTGTTTTAATTTTTAAATTTAGAATATGGAACAGCTTTTATCCACTTTATTTTTTAAATGGACGAATTCGTTATGAAATCACTCTGTTCCAGCTGATGAGGGTTATTTTTCGCGTCCTATCCCTGGTTAAACGGGATTCATCCATCTTCAAAATGCGGGGACTTGGGAAGGCGCTTCAACCTCTGTATTTACATTTTGAAAAGAATTATTATATACATGGAGACCTTATATTGGCCGGATTCTATAGATGGAATTAGTCACAATAGCACGTTCAAAGTAAAAAGTTCAACGATACTCCAAATGTGCAAAAATCAGAAAGAGTCCATGTTCCATAGGTATTAACCTTTAAAAGCTGTATCCCGGTAAGTAAAAAATTTTGACTCGCCCTAAACATATTATTTTTTCTACATATTTCAAGGATTTACTCCTTATCACGAATCACCCTGTATAAATGTATTCTTCTGTTTAGAAAAAAATATAAATCACGCCCTAATGTTTTATTCTGTGAATAGTTTTATATCTATCAACGTATACTTTTAGGAGTGGGCAGTTCTTGGCTTAAACTTTTCATGGAAAGAACATTAAGCGCCACCAGTGTGAAAGGATGACGCTTGCCAATTTGTCTAAGAGGAGTCATGATTCTTGACTATGTTACGCTAGCAATGTTTTCCATGATTTATGTGACAAAAATATTTATTTTGACGTCACGGTCACCTATAAAATCCAAATCCCAATGTGTGTAGTTATTTTCGCACACTTACAAATATACGTGATCAGCTAAACTTAAAGGTTTGACTTTCCCAGAAAAGAGTCAGATTTATTTTAAAAAAAACAGCGGAAAGTCTATTTACGTAAACGTGAATTGGACATTTAGCTTGACAAGGTGAAAGTTATACGAGTAATCGTACGATCTTGTGATTTGAAATTTCATGCCACCATCCAATGATAAAAAAACTTACCTGCTCAATTGATTTAAATCGAAACATTCTTCTTTACCTAGTCTAGAGATAAATTCTGTTACAAGATTTCAAGTACCCCTTGCTCATAGTTTTCGATAGGAATAATCCCGTCAACTATTGTTTTCCTAACACGTGTACTTATAAGTAAAGAACAGGAGCTAGTTTGGTTTAAGCTTTCGATCAGTTAATATGGAGTGGGGCATCAAAGAAAATCGTGTCGCGGTCATCGCTTTGCATAAGCGTAGAAAAAATTCGAACCAAATTGTCGAACTTCTCAAACCACTTGGTGTATCGAAAATGTTTGTTTATCGGGCTATAAAATGTTTTAATAAACTTTCAGTAGTACTCGTAGCAGACAGACCAAAAAGTGGTAGTCCACGCGTCGCTCATACGAGTGCGAAAGTTAAAGCTGTGCGTGAACGAATTCGCAGAAATCCTCCTCGGAAGCTAAAGATAATATCCAGAGAATTGGGTATATCCGCTAGATTTATGTCAAGGCTTATTCGGGATGATCCCCATATGAAAGCCTATCGTGGACCAACTTAAAAAAAATAAGACTCGAAAGAAGCAACAAATTATTACGGTGGCACGCGGTTAATGGGCATGAAAATATTTTATTTACTGATGAAGAAATTTTTACCATAGAAGAAGACGCCAGTTAAGATGCAATATTCCTGATTTTATCTCTGTTGCAAATTGGCTATCAGGAAGTCCAGATTTAAATCCGCTGGAATACAATTTGTGGTCAGAGCTGGAGAGCATGGCCTGTGAGACTCCCCTTAAGGCAGCTTTAATAACAGCAGCGTCGTCGATTCCCATCGAGACAGTGTGTGCCAATGTAGACCAATGGCCACAACGTTTAAAAGCCTTTGAGTAAAACTTTTTTTTTCTTCAAACTTATATATTATGAACTAATGTTCATAATATGAACAAAATGACGGCAGCGGAAATGAAAATGTTAAGGATGTCTAGTGGAGTCACTAAACGCGATTGCATTAGATCTACGCGTATAAGAGGAAGTCTACATATAAAGAATTCGGTAACCGAACAGCTTGAGGCGAATAGAATAAGTTGGTATTGCCACGTTCAAAGAAGATCTGCGGAAAATCCGGTTAAAAAGGCACTATCAACTACGGTCACTCCAACTGTAAGAAAACGAGGTCGGAAAAAGAATTCCTGGATTTCTCAGATGGCAAATGCGCAACAACGTCTGGGGTTAACCACTGAAGCGATCCAGGACCGAGCTTTATGTAGACGCGTTCTGCGGTCTGCGACATTAGCCAACCCCATAAGCGGAGCAGCAGCGATGCAGTAAAAATGGGAAACTCGTTACGCATAAGTTCGTATAACGAGGAAAGGGTTAAAAAAAAGGATAAGAAGATATTATGAACTAATGTAAAAAATAAATTTCATGGTAAAAGATTTACTAGACTTTTTTTTATTGCACTTTTAAAATGTAACAGAACTTATGGCTGGACTTGGTAGGTACATTACATATGCCTATGAGTCGAGTTTCATTACCACAAACAACAAACTACATATAGCCAAGTGCTTGTCCTATATTTTGTTAGAATGCTACATTCTGGATCGATCCATACTCGGAACAATTGCTGCTGGGTGATTGTTCTAAAAATTAGCTCATCTTAACATATTCAGTTATGGGGATAAGCGGTTTTGTCGATTCTTTTCGTTTTCAAACTTCGCTTTCAAGTTTCTCCTTTTACCATACACAAAGAAGTATATAGGGGGATATGAACAGAATTGCCCCCATTCAAAAAATGTATGTTCTCTCTTATGGCCAAGCGGCCCTACGCCCAGGACTGCATTATACTTCTCAAAACGCCAATAAAGACCACTTAATGTGTGTAGGTGCCAGTGGTTATGATAAATGGCAAACGAACTGGCGAGAAAATATTTGGCTTCAACAATAATGGTTAGTCGAGCATTTTTCGCGCCACTAATAAGCTCCATAGACGACTGACCATAGAACAAGGCACTCCATTATTGAACGGAAACTGAAGATAACTGCAAAGTCGACAATTTTCTACCAACCCCCAAAACAACGAAACAATTCCTATTGCTTTCTAGGGGTCAGATATAAGCAATAACCGGATTCCCAATGGGTCACTGTAGAGTCAAAAAACACCCTATGACTATGGGAATGACACCAGATAACAAAAAGCAGAGTACATTCCTTGCCACTGTAACTGCCCAAGCAGAACACGTCTACGTCTTCTATTCTGAGGCAGAAAATATCACTGCCAGCTCACTCAAAGACATAGCCGAATTTATTACAAGTGCGGGCATCATTGGTGAGTTTTAGTTTGAGGAAAATACAATAGGCCTACCCTGACCGTAGTGTAATTCCACTTATTTACTGACATATGGGCTAAATCGACCCCATATTCTCGTAAACACAAGTAACATTATGTATTAATGAATTATAAATATGTACATTTAAGTATGTTTGCTTCTTACTCATGATATTTAGTTAGATGACTCTTAAATATTTGTTTGAGTAAATGCCGAATCAGAAAACAGGTACAAATAAATTGTCTACGAAAAATCCCCTTTTTTATGTGTTGTATAAAAAAAAAATTATTCGAAAAGTTTTATTTGCTCATTTGCATGTGTTTACAAATTTTCGTGTTTTACGTCTTGGTATACGACACGGCCGTCTTTAAAAACACCAGTTGTGTGAACAGCATGTCCAGTAGGGCCTCCACCAAAACGGCTCTCAAGGCTGCAATAATTCAATTATCATAAGTCGTCTTAGAAAAATAAAATGTTTGTTTTTTCTGTTCACTTACCCTGGAGATTGTTGAACAACTTGGTGGGATTGGAAATATACTGGACCACCGTCACTGCCATAAGAGGTGCTACTGCTGCTGCTGCTGCCACTGTAAGTTTGTCTCCTTAAACGTCTCAAGATGTTGGCTTCCTAAGAACCATAAAAAAAAAACAAACATAGATGTATCGCATTTTAAAATAGTTTTAACAAAACTCTAATGCATACGTGTGGATTGATTTCGTGAATATTGGATTTATGACCATCAGAGTCCAACTTGTAGAAAGCCCTTGGCACAAAACCTGAATCTTTGGAGCAAATAGAAGATGAAAACAAATTTTAACAAAACGATGAATGGAAAAAAAACAAAAGTTTTAATTAAATATGTACTATGTATGTACATTGTACATGTACATATGTATGCATATATTAAAAGCTTTCAGCAGTGTTTATGAAGATCTGAGCTGCAAAATCGTGTATCACAGACAGGTTGGGAACAGAGTTTCAATCAGTTTTCGATATTTCCGTCGCAGAAAAAAAAAGCAAAACAAAAAAACCCAAAAGCCGAAACCAGTTTTCGGTGAAATATGCCAACAATTAGGGTTTAAGCTAATTGCCACAAAATCGACAGAATACTTCCTTACAAATGCATCAATTGGGGTTAATGACTAAAATCATTTCTCTTTATCCAAATCCAACATCGCAAAGAACTCCATTACGGAAGACATACGACTGGTAATGCAGAAGAATTTTACATTCCATCAACATGGCGAAGATACATAGATTACGTTGAAGATTATTCTTAGAACGTGTACGTAGTACCTACGCAGAATGGCTAAGTAGACACATACTCTTACAATGGCCAAGAAAAGATTCATTGTCAGAGTGAGGGTCAGCAAATGTTAGTACTCGTATGTTCATTGGTTCGTTGAAGTTGAAGCTTGCCTTCCTTGGCGTCGCGGTCGTCGCGTCATGTCCATGTCTTACTTGCAATAGAGAGATCATTGAACGATTATTTCGCATGACTCACGATGAGTTTTACTAAGTAACCGCAAAAGTCGTGCACTTTACATACATACATATATACTTAAACACAAATACATATGGAATATATGTACTTATTCACTCCCTTTTAGCCTTTTGGCTGACTCTTCTTTTTCCACTGTGAGTCCCATCAAGTCATATTTGTATACGTATTCTCGTAGATATAAAAAATTAACACAATTTTGAAATTTAACGAACTTCATATGTTATTTGTTTTTGCGCACAATACAAGTACATATAGGTAGTTGCTTGGGGCGATCTTCAACACTACAAATGGCGTAATATTTTTATTTCCCAAGTATTTTTCAATTTTGAGCCTTGCTTAAGATTCAAATAAGTTTCCAATGTTATTCTTCGGTAATACAGATACATATTCGTATGTGTTTGCAGTTTGTTTTCCGTCTTATAGTTGATCTTTGATTTGTTTAGTTAGTTACCTGCGGTTGCCAAAGCGGCTAATCCCAAAATGCATAGCACGAAACAGGTGATCTTCATATTTGCAATTAGACTTTTATGTACGTAGATAATATTCAAAATAAAATTTATCCAAATGACGGAAGTATATATAAGATTTACGTTCGCGTTAGTTACTTAACGATTTAGGTTCTACGACGTTTGGGCCGAAACTAACCTGCCCAGATGGAAGAGTTAACCTTTTATACAAAAATATATGATGATTGTTGTTTGGGATTTGAATGTTTAAGAGTATGACTCTGGCTCTGGCTCTGGCTAAATAAAAGAATCGTCTGCCTTTTTTTCTCATTCGTCAGCTTTTGTTTATTTGTTCTATTGATGTTGCCTGTTCTTTATGCCTTTCGTTTTAAGATTTCACTGGTTGGTTGGAGTTTTGCGGTTTGTGGACACAACGACGTCAAAGGGGATGACTAGGGTTATTTTTATAACTATAAACTACTTGAAAGACATTTATTTGTCAATGACTAACTTGTTGCTGGCAGCGGAACTTGATCATAAAAAAAAGCAACTAACCGACCGGTAGGATTCGTAAATACGGGTACTTCTTGTTGAAATGAATCCGAATAAGTGCAATTCTAGTACCTACTTAAGAAAATTTAAATCGAAATCTGGTAGATTCTGTTTTAACCAAACTGGAATTTTAGTTCATATGGTATGTGCTTGTACGAGTTTGTCTTTTTATGCAATTATTATTGCGCCATGCAATTTTTGGTTAAACAAATCAATTATAACTATTTCAATACAAACAGTAGGTATAGTAGTATAGCACAGTGTAGGCCCCAAATATGACATTTTTTTAAGATCTACAAAAAGTTGTCCAAAGGAGTCCTTTTGGAGTAAAATTTAATGAAATTTAAAACTTACAGCTGGAGTATTCAACAGATTTTTAAAAATATATTTTCGCAGATGGAGACTAATTTTTATTTTATTTTATTTCGTATTTCTTGATAAGATTGAAATATTTATATTAATTTACTTATTTTGGCGATAAGGATCCGCCATATAATAGTGGCTTAGGAGGAAGCAAAGTTGACCTTATTTTAGTTATTCAAATGCAGGTCTATATGGGTATGCATACATACTTAGGTAGCTTCACTAAAATATCTTTAAAATATGAAAAAAATAATTTGTTTCAGCAGTTCCACCGAGTGTAATAGGTGATAACAGTTTTTGTTTTCTCTCTGCCTCCTGAATAAATTCTTATATGAATATCACTTCAAGCTTATCAACCAGATTATACTTTAAAAGCTTCTACCCCCTCAAGAAGTTCTGCTCCAAATTATGAACTACCTTCATTTAGTGGCTTAAGCAAGTACCCCCTAAGCAAGAAAAGTGTATCCTTCTGCGATGTAGGCCATCAAACAAATGAAAACAATCAGGTTAGATGAATAGCCCGACGAGTTAAAAGTTGTTCTAAATGATACAATTTTCATTGTATTCTACATTATTTTAAGAAGCTACCCAAGACTATATAACCTAAAAGTTATACCGCGAATTTCTTATGCTTAGCAGAGGATCTACATTCAAAACTTGACCGATGCCAAACAACAGAAAAGGTAATGAATAATTCCATCTTCACCATCTTTTTCCGATGTAATGGCAAAGCTTCGAGAATGAAAATATCTGCTTGTGGCGAAACGAAAAACGCATTGATTGGAGGAAACTAGGACTTAATTTACACCGAACTGTCGCGTAATCAGGGCTACATCCCAATTGTGATAAAAAGGAGGGGCAGAGTACGTGAAATAATCGAAAACATCTTCAGACTTTAACGTCACTGGAGGTAACTGCGATTTGACTAGTTAGTGGCAAAACCACCAGGACTTAAGACATGGTATCGTGGTAGTGAGGAGCCCTCGAAGCTCGGTCCGGGCTTGACTTGGTAGGCCCCTATGAATGAGCGTCACGGTGGATGCGCTTTAAACCTAAAACACAAATCTCACTTTATGTACAATTGCAATTAAGTATTGGGTGCTGAGATCCTAAGATCAGTAAGAGGTTTCAAATGAATATCGAATCATACCAAGGGTGTAACCTGTATTCTCAACACTGGTTCGAGACATGTGTTTATGTGTTCATAAAAAGCACTGTTCATTAGATTAAGGCTTCGAAACTTGGGAACAAATGAGGTACCTATTGCTTAGCGTAAATATGAAATCTATAAGTGCCATTGCTTATAATAAGAGGGGATGTGTGGTGTAAATTTTGGGCCGATGGAGATTAGAGAGATTGTAGAAAATTCTGAAGGTTGAGATACCTATTGTCAATAGGGAATTGTATTGACCATAAACAATTTTTTATTGTGGAAAAAAGTTTAGGAAACCGTTCTTTGAAAACGTGTGATTTCAATAGAACGCTTCAAGATGTCGTAAAGCTATTAAAAAAATAAGTATTTACTTCAATATTTCAACGACGGTAATTATTTTCAAAATTTAGCTATTTTCTTTGGCCACCAAGTTTGTCCGAATTGGTACTTTTTGACTTCTTTCACTCGGCTGGGTTTATGAAAATCATCAGAAATCTTAGCACTTTTGTAAATTCATGGTAAACATTTCAATGATGCAGTGTTCCATCTCCAAATACATGACACGCACTTTTATATCGAATAAAGAAGCCTAAATTATATTCCAAAACTCCTGTTGAATAACTTTTACATATTCTGCAAAGAAAATATTCTGACGGTTCACCTCATGAAAATGTTTTACTGATGGATCTTCCGCTATGATCTTTTCGGAAAGGTCCTTAATATTTATGTACGATGTTGTTTGAGAAATTATTATAAAATCGACCATAGGCAAAGAACATGTTTGGTTATGGTCCAATTCTCGAAAAGAATAAGTGTATTGGAATCTGAAGCAGGTTAAACGTTGTGAATAAGAAAAATTAATATATGTCTCGAAGACAATTATCAGACTTAATTACACCCACATTTTTGGACACGGATCGGTGTTTATTTTTCAAAATAATGGACGACATCAATCCGGTTATGGTTTCATTGAAGATATTGTCTTACTGAGGACTCAATTCAACGCAATTACTTCTTGGCTATGAAAAGAAAGTCTTAAGTGTATCATTATTGATTAAAAAAAGAAGACTGGCTACGGAATGAGTTAATCTTATACAAAACGATAAGAGTGTGGTCTGGGTAAAAGTTGTTGCAAACGTATCGAAGTTTTATTAAATTGACAAAACAAAAATACATAGTGTATTTGTTCCGTATAAATGTTATCGCATGATAATGGACATTATAAGTGCAAGCGCTTCTAGGTCAAGACAAGGCATCAAGGCACAAGTATTTTTTCAATATGTGAAGTTCAGATAACAGACGGTTATAATCTTGTTTATGTTAAAAATGTGATTGCACATATATTTATTTGCAGCCAAGAATATTTTTAGCATAGGACAACATACGAGTTCAATAGTTCAATTGAGGGCAACATTAGGTTTACGTTTAACTAAGGCCTTAATGCAGTAGCAAATCTCATAGCCATATATAAGTAATGCAATGAACAGAGCTTTGGAAAGAGTTTTTTGAGGAAGTCGACGACTGAACCATATTTTCCTTACATTCTGGATTAAAGTTGTTAAACCCGATACTAAGATTTTAGCATTTATTTAGTGGGCACATAGATAAATGGAAGATTGATTGGACCTATACCATTTCTATTAATAAATTAACATTTTGTTAGAATAAGTTATAGGTAGTCTTCACCAGTCAAAAAAGAGTTGATTTAAGTGAGTTATAGAATTTTAAAGGGTCATATTCAATAAGTCAATTTTCAAAGCCAAAATATACTTTAAAGTCGCCTAAAAACATGAGGAAATTGCAATGATATAAGGGAGATTGTCAATAAAGATAATAAAAAGCAAGATACCTACTTGTGGAACACTTACAAAAGAGTCTGGCAAAGCTCTGTTGGAGAAGAATGTTTGTTTTTTTCTAATATGAGATATGGCGTATAAGATTGGCGACTGATAGGTAACCCCTTAAGTTAAGAAGCAAGTAATTCATTAGCGATAGTGTCAATGAAGAATATTAAAACGTAAGAATGATAGTTTCATATCTATTGCAACTTGCATATCGACAAGTATATGCCCGTGTTGAAGACTACGTGGCATTTGTTTGTGTATAAACTTTTTTTATGATAAATATGAAAGTACAGCTGAAGCTCTAGGGATATTCCATTAAGATAATCTTTCCTTGTTTCCAATCACATGGAAAAATAGATCTTGTGAATCTTGTAATGGCATTAAGAAAAATAGGTGTTATAACTAGATGTACGAGTGTGGACATAAATAAATACGGCATTTTCACTTTTGTAAAAATGAGATAAATATTTAGAAATCAATTCCCTTTTGTACGCCTGACCTTACTTCGGTTTTAACAAAAACTTTCTTTTATTCATATGCCTTGAACGTGCGAGAAAGTAGATCCATTTTACATCAGGATGCGTCCTATACCCAGATCTTCTAAGTAGTTTAACTATATTAAAGCAAATCGCTTTTTTTTCTTGAATTTGCTGTAACAGATAGGAAATCGTAATGTTCAGTAATTTGTTATAATCAGTATTCAGCATCACGCTTGTTTGTTAATTCAGAAATTTTCGTCGGGAGTCACTTAATATTGTTTAGCTTCACAATTTTCGTTTTAAGGATGAACAACTTTGGGGAAATTTATCGATGGTAATCGACAGTATAAAGGATTAAGACAAAGCCATGCGCTGTCATGCGATTTCTTCAGCACCATACTTGAAAGAAAAGTGCAGTGAAAAACTCTCGCGCAAACACCAGAGGCACAATCATTCAAAAGTCCATTAAATTACTCGCATACGCCGATGATATTCACAAAAACGGTAGAAAGCAGCGTGCTATCAGTGGTGCTTTCGCGAGTATTTAGGCGAAAGCGGTGAAAATGGGTTTAACAGTCAACGAGAGCAATACCAAGTATATTCTGTAAAGCAAGAAAAGAATACTCAAAACCGATGTCTCAGACAGAACGTCACCGTCGAAAGGTATAACTTTGAGTAAGTAAAAGACCAGGCTCCGCTATGAATTCAGACAACGACACCAGCGCTGAGATCAAACGAAGAATAACTCTTGCCAATCACTGCTTCTTTGGGCTAAGAAGGCAAATAAGTAGCACAAGCGTCTCTCGAACAACAAAAGTACTCTATATAAGACCTTAATAATCAAAAATAGATGAGGGGCTTGGCTGCTTTAAGAGGAAAATTTTTCTTCAATGAGCATCGCATGCAGATGATCCAGAAAAGCATAAACCGAAGGCTCTTTACTTAAAACTAAGTGAAATGTCGCTTGTCCGGAAAGAAAACAGGAGCTGGAACCTTAGTAAATAATACATCTAGGTAGTCATTTGCAATAAAAATATTGGTACAGATAACACATCCAGTAATCAGTGGATTTTTTTTCCAATCTTTCCCTTTCTTATATGTCATATCGAAAAGAAAGTTCTTATTGAGTTTATTGTTGCAAAAAAATTTATATTCAGAATATGTGATAATTGTTATAAAATTTTTAGGGTTAAACCCTGGTGTAAAGCCCCTGGCCGAGATAAATTTACGTTACCACTTAACAAAGTTTAAGTCAAATATTTTGTTTATCATATTCAATAACAAAAACTACGTTTAAAAAAAGAGTAATCAAATCGATTTAAACTCAACTACAACTACAAAGCATAAGCAAACTGAATTGTAAACGAAAGAAATTGTTTGAAATAAATTTACGAGAAAAACCAAAGTAAATTGAGTATGTCAAATGCATAGATACTAAATTTAAGAATAGGTATGTATCCTGTAATCAAAATGTAAGCATTAAGAAATAAAAATGCAATTCAAACACAATCATATGTATGTATATTTATTTAGCTTCTAATCATGCTTCAGCGGTGTTTGTTCTTTTGAAAACCACGATTTCATAAAGATATCTATATTTGTTATACAAAAACACATTTTTTCAATCACTTGTACAACTTTCCCCATCAAGCATCTACTTGAAATAGGTATGTGGAATTGCAAGATATTTTCAAATAACAAGAGGTTTAAGTTACAGGAAACCGAATCAAGAAATAAGTAACCCAGTTTCACCTCGAAGAATAGGAATCCCAATGAAGTGGTGAAATTACACCATCCAACTCTATGACGATGATCAAATATAGAACTAAAAAGAATACAATTACTAAGCTCTTCTCATACGTGATACATCCCATGATTTACATGAAATCTCTGACGTTATAACGCAGTTGATTTTATGGTCATCACATTTTAAAGTCATCCTTTAGCATCTGTTATTCCAAGAACTTCTTATTTAGCGCTGTTGCCAGAAAATATCCCCGATTTCTGGTTGTTTTCATTTCAAAAAAAAAAAAAAAAAACTCCTAAGCAAACGGCTACAAAGTTACACTTAAATTTATTTTTTATTTTTTATTCTTACTTAATTAAATTGAAACCAGTTGTCTTAATGCAAATGATATGCTAATCGATCACGTAAGAAATCTAACAAATATAAAAAAATAAAAAATTAAATAAAAAACCTCCTAAACATGAGATTTATCGCTAATAATTGTTATTCGCACGAATAAAATTTCACTAATTAGCTTACCAGTTATGGAGCAGTTATAAAGCCGTTTAACGGGTTCAATTCTTATCGATTAGTTTCCAAAAAAAAAACTCTCAGCTAACAAGCCAACGCCAGCCAAATGAATTTAGCTGCTTGGCGGCTTTGTTGCATGAAAACAAAATCTCAAGACCTGTGATTCGGTTTTTCCTTATTTTTATTTCATCATTTAAATTTATACTCGTGTGTGTGTGTTGTGTTTCTTTTTTTTATTAATTTTTCTTGATTTTTATAAAAAAGTATCAGTTTCAGTTGTTCTTTGTTTTGTTTTGTTTTGTTTTTTTTTTCTTTTTCTTTTCTCATTTTTGTACAAAATAGTTTGTTGTGTTATACCTTCTGACTTGACGACAAAACTTCTCTTTTTCAATTTTCATTTCTAGGTGCATTCTCACTAGTTTTGTTGCGTTGCGTAGCTTTGCAAAAATTTTCAATTTCCTTTTATTTGTTTTTTTTTTCATTTTCATTTCATTTCGTATATGTTTATATATTTATAAGAAAAAAAAACAAAAACATTTAGAAACAATAGGACGAAGTTGGTTGCTTAAATATACACGAACAAAATCATTTTAAAGACGAAATATAAAAGTAGTAAAAAAAATTAAACAAAAATGAAAAAAGGAAAAAAAAAATAAACAGAAAAATGCCTTACACGGTACCCCCCTCTCCGAGAGAATAAAAACAGAACTCAATCCATTTAATGGACAATAATAAACGGAATTGTTGCACTCCATTCAGCACAACAACACATCAAAACTGACTTGGGACACCTGATGGAGAGGAGTTACTCGAGTGTTTGTGTTTTTTTTTTCTTTTTTTTTTTTGTAGTTTTCAAGGAAAGAATTCTTAGAAGACACATTGAAAATATGGTGAAATGGAAATGGGTGGCAAGCAAGCAAATTAAGTCACATTTTATTTAACTTTACTTTTGCCGCTGTGCACTGGACTTGGGGATTGATCAGCTTCAGGCAGATCACTTTCCTTCTTTCGCTTGGCCTTCTCTTTGAGAGCTTTGTTCTTCTTAGCTTGTGATTGTTGTTTAGCTTCACGTTGACGTTCTCGTTTTGCACGCAATTGTTCCGTGATGAATGAGAAGATCAGGTACCCTTGGAGAATGATAACTCCAATGAGCGCTATAAATCCACGAGTTGATTGTTCTGTATTTGCAACGCCATAGTATAGTGTTAGAACAGCAATCACCATGGTGGCAAAACGAACCATAACGAAGAATACACTATTTACAATACGAATGCTGGCATATTTCTCATCTCGGTCAAAGACGCTTATCAACTGGAAGACATGAGCGACAATTTCGCTTAGATAATGTAGAGTGAGCAGTACAAGAGCGATTCTTTGGAAGCTGAAAAGGAAAATTCGACATCATGTGGTTTAACAAAAACTAAAAACATAAATCTACAAGATGCGTGCATTTGTTCAATGTACTCGTAAGCGCTACACAGCTCTAGTAGAATAATAAACTAAAATTCACAATAAACCAACAAAGCATGTGTACTCACCCGAATGAATATGCCAAGCAGATAATGGAAAATCCAGTTACAGCGTGTATGATCTTTGGTTGTTGATCTTCTTTTTTAACTTTTTGGAAATACAATTCGGGCAACATATGAAGATAGTAGGCCATTTGCGAAATGAAGAAGAATTTATGCAGGAAAATCATTGGATGATTTGGAAAATCCTCCCAAAGCAATGAGAATTTACTGAAATAACCTTCGCGCAGTATGACATCGGCACCGCACAAAAACGACAGAATATAAAACACAACTAGCTGACCAGATTCGTTGAAAAGCGAAAGTTTAAACTTCGACAAATGCAGTTTTTTGGAGATTTTCTGAAATGAAATTCAAATAAATGAAGAGTCTATGAACTAGTTAAGTGTGTTTAGTGGGTAGATTTAGCTTATAAGAGTATAATATGTATTGTGATGTTATGAAGAAGCACTCATATACACACACCTCGCGCACTGGTCAACACATAAATTATTTCATTCATTCCAAATGTTAGGAAACTCTTGTGAAAGACATGCGTTTTTCCTCTCAAAACTCAGATCTTTTGAAAAGCGACACTATCTATTGGTTTCTAATCTCCCTGAAAGCTGATACTCATGGTGCAAATGCCTTTATTACGCCTTTTCAGTTTGAATCTGTTGATCCTTACATTTATTTTAAAAATGCTTCTAAGAATTTCATTCATAAACTACACCAGTGCTTGATACCTACTCTTTTCTTCACACACTGAACTTAACTTAATCTTAACTCATTAGGCTTAATTCAATGACCTTGGGAAGCGAGAAGCTTAATCTAATTTCTACTTCATCTATGCACACTTACGTCCAAGACAAATTCCTGTAGAATAGCATGCATAATGATGCATGTTAGTGTATAGAAAAATATAGCACATTGATCCTTGACTCCGGCTGAGTAGGTGTATGGTTTTCCCCTAAGAAATTCACAAAAAATTATAAAATTACTTTCAAACTTGAATGAAGTGATTTAAATAAACTTACGTTGGATGCTCGTGGCTTGGATCCTCACCGCTTACATTATGATGCAGTGATACAAATGGGCTGGCAAACTTTGCAGTTGTCTAAAACGAGTGTGAGTACCAAAAAGTACAAGTGGAATTAGCAAAAGTGGAGAAAAATCCAACACGCAAGCAACAACTTTCACCCAATCGACCAACCACCAGACTCGTGTAAAGAAGGTGAATGTGCTCCTTTTTGTATCGATGGAGATTCATGTTCTTCTTTTCATTCATTTAATTTTTTTTTTTGTTAAGACAATCGAAACTTCTTTCACTTAGCTTGGTTGTGGTTGATTCCAATTGAGGTTAAGGCTAGGATACGTGGCAGAATGCCTTCGTTTGTAGCCGGATTTTAAAGAGATACGACACACAACTCACCTCATCCATTAGGCCAACAACAAAAACCATTGCCACACAAGAGATTATGTCTGCATGATTCTGAATCACAAATTCATGGCTAAGAATTGGTGGATTTTTATTCGAAGACTTGCGTCCCATTCCTGGTTTTATTGCCATGTCGGCTGTGTGCTCCTTCTGTTCAAATCACCACGAAGACAAACTGCTCACTAAACTCCAATATATACTTAAACGTTGGCGGCACGACAGTAAGAAATCTAGTGACGTGTACACACTCTGCCTATACTCGAACGACACACTAAACACTACACTGACTGACTTATCAGAGAGACAGATACTAGCTTTGCAATGGATTTATATATGTATATTTGTTGTTCCTCTTCCTCGACACTTGATTAATTGAATCTCAGCTAATAACTCTGGAATGGATTAATACTTTTGCTGTTCTAATTTAGTTTTCGTGTATTACACGCAGGAAGACGCAGGATTTAGGAACCGACACTACTGACGGCAAAAAAAAACGTTGGCGAAGAACTTAAGATTTATTCCAGAGAGCAGAGAAGCAAATATGAGCTGAAGAGGAATTTTTCTCTCTTGTCTTATTGGTTTTTTGTTTGGGAAAAAAAAAGTTGTTCTTCTTTGACAGATAAATTGTGTTGACGTTTATGGGTTTTAGTTGTTTTTCTTGTTTTTTTTTTCGGTGAAGGTGGACGTCAACGTCAGCAAAAGCGAATGGTGATGTGGTAGATTCAGGGGTGAGTTTACGCTCGGTTAGCGTATGGTGAGTTAGAGTGTGAATTACTCACCACTAGATGGCAATGCTACTTTTTGGACCAACAATCAAATTTATCAAATCAGATACTTTTTGGATGAAATGAACAACATTTGAATATTTTACAGATATCGTAAAATGTTTTTGTAGATCTACATAATTTAAAAAGATATCAGAAAAGATTAATGGAGTGCTAATTGGGGAAAATTGTTTTAGGAACGCATTTTCTTTAAAAGTTCACTAAATTCCAGAGAACTGTCTGTTTAATTATGATGAGGCAAAAACCGGCCACGGGTTTTGCTTTACGTATTTTTGAGAAAACCGAAACACTAAATATTACAATATAAACTGGCCACAGTAGGGAAGCAATAAAATAAATAAACACGTGACGTATGTTCACTTGGACCAGATTAAACGTCTTCCGAAATATGGGCGATAGTTTGAAACATTTGATTTAAATGGTTCGCATCATTCTTGTTCCTCTGTAGAGCTAAAGCCGCCGCCCGAGAAGTTGCAAAAAAACTGATGGTATTTCCATATTATGAAAAAATGAAAAGATTCTTAGACAACAACTATATTGTTGAACTTTATACAATGGAGAGTAACTGGCAATAAGGTAAAATGAAAGTTAATTGCGTAGCGGAAATAACCGGAGAATTCGAAATAAATGTTGGAGCGGGGGCAATAATGAAACTCCACTACTTTTTGATCAGTGGAAGATTTTTTAATGAAGCAGCAAATTCTTTAAACGGGAACAGCTTCCTGATTCCGCTTTTTGAAGCAACAATACTGCAGGGCTTCGGGCCTGGAAGACACTGGAAGAAACTGGGTTAAGAATCAGTCGTACCAAGACTGACCTCACTCTTGACAACTAAAATACTACTTATGAATGTGAAAAAATGTATGTTCTTGAACTCAGTCGCAAAGCATCAATGAAATTACAAAGATCACGTCGCACAAAGAGTAAACGTGGGGTGGCTTAATCAACACGCAAATTCATCTAAATTGTTTAATAGGAAAATACCGGTTGAGCCTTATAACTTCTTGAACTGAAAGTTGAACGTCTGCCTTGAAGTTTTAATATCGCCTCTCATAGTTTGTTTCTTTTCTTCCTATTTTTAAGTTTCCATCGCCTTATGAATGGATTGTATCCAAGTATCTTTCTTTTACTAAACTCATCGGTCCGTATCAGTTAGGTTTTGAAGTATGAATGTACCCGGCTAACATGATCTCTATCCGTAGGGGAGTCTGATGATAATAAAAATCTGGAATTTTGTGGCAAGTTGTGCCGAGTAATATTAAGCTTCGTCGTCCTGTCGTTCGTCGTTCTATAATGCGAATTGTAAACCTATTTTATTCATGGATTTTGAGAAACCTGTACTGCAACAACATTAAAATTGTCCTCGGTGATTTTAATGCAAAGTCAGGAAGAGAGGGTAACTTTGGTGGAACGATCGGAAAATATAGCCTGTACGACACCACCTCCGATAACGGATTCAGGCTAATCGGCGGGGCGAAACATTGTCGTAGCTAGCACGCGGGTCCCACATCTTGACATAGACAAGGGGACTTGGAGAACTCTCGATCAATCAACAGTCAACCAGCTTGATCTCATTGCGATCGACGCAAGACACTCCTTTAGTATTATGGATGTCCGTACGTTCCGAGGAGCCAACATCGACTCGGACCATTACCTTGTTGTAGCCAAGGTACGGTTGCGGATATCCCAAACTACGCCAGGACAAGCTAATGCTGTGAGGAAATTCGACGAGACGGCTACAATCGCAAGAGATCGCCAAGTTCTATTCTCATCGAGTGTCTCTTAATCTCATAAGAGGTCCAATACCGCCAGGATCAAGTATCGAAGACCACTGGAAACACTGCCAAAACGCCATCAGAGATGCCGCTTCTGATGTGCTGGATTTCACTCGTCCACCACAACGAAACCCCTGGTTTGATGATGAATACTGGCAAGCACATGCAGCTAAGCAAGACGCATATAAGGCGGAGCTGCATACAAGATCTTATCTGCCGTATTGTGTGAACGCCTGAAGCCGTTCGTCAACAACCTGATAGATCCATATCAGTGTGGCTTCAGGCCAGGAAAGTCCACCATTGACCAAATATTCACACTACTGCAGATCTTGGAGAAGACCCATGAGCTTCAGATCGATACACACCACCTATTCATCGATTTTAAGGCCGCGTATGACAGCATCTATAGAGACGAGCTATACAGAACAATGTCTAGTTCTGGCATCCCTGCCAAATTCGTCCGTCTGTTTAGGATGACGATGGAGAATGCACGCTGCTCCATCAAGGTCGGTAAAGGTCTCACCGAGACCTTTGATGTCCAGAAAGGATTTGGACAAGGCGATGCGCTGTCATGCGATTTTTTCAATACCGTACTTGAATGAATAATGCAAAACTCACGAGCAAACACAAGTTTCAAAAGTCCGTCTACTACAACTACTCGCATACGCCGACGATATTGACATAATCGGGAGAAAGCAGCGTGATGTCATTGGCGCTTTCGCGAGTATTGAGGCGGAAGCGGCGAAAATGGGTTTAGCGGTCAATGAGGGCAAGACTAAGTAGGGCAGAACGTCACCCTCGACAGATATAACTTTGAGGTACGAGTAGTTAAGGATTTTGTCTACCTAGGCTCCGCTGTAAGTACAGACAACGATACCAGCGCTGAGATCAAACGAAGAATAACATAACTCTTGCTAACCGCTGTTTCTTTGGGCTAAGCAGGCAATTGAGTAGCAAAGCCCTCTTTCGGACAACAAAAGTCACCCTTTATAAGACCCTAGTAATACCGGTCCTGCTCTATGGCGCAGAGGCATGGACATAATCAAAAATGGATGAGGGTGTTCTTGGTTGCTTCGAGAGAAAAATTTTTCGGGCGATCTCCGGTCCCGTCTGCATTGAAGGAGAATGGAGGACGAGATACAACAATGAACTCTACGGACTGTACAGCGACATCGACCTAACCAGAAGAGTGAAGATCCAAAGACTGAGATGGCTGGGTCATGTAGAGTGTCCATACACTCCATATGCTCCGGTCCTAAAAGTCTTCGAATCCGCTTACGAGGGACAACGCAGTAGAGGAAGGCCAGGTCCACTCTGGACTGTAGCGCCACAATATTTTTTGGAAATGCTTGCTAATGACGTTGGCAGCAGCACAGCGTGGTGTGAGTGAAAAATTTGCACCCATAAAATAAGCGGCAATGATGTTCCTTCCTTACTAAAAAGTATTCGTATTCAACCCAACACAACGATCTTACAGAAAAAGGTCGTACCTAAATGTGGCGTTGGAAGGTGACTTCGATCAACTTGTAAGGAGAATAAGCTGCATTGGCCAATTTTATTCCCCTCATAATGGAATCCTTGCAGATATTTCATCGACAACTGAATTGCATAACTGTGGGTAGGCGAAATGAAACTCCAGACCATGACTACAGAAATATTGAATTACTTTCCTGTCAAACTTAGTTAAGGTCCCTGCTATTTAGCTCTTTTTTATCACCTTTTATAAAAATACAGTCTGAGGGTTGTATTTCATTAAAATTTTGCATGGAAAATCTTTAAATAAATTTTAAAATGCACTTAAATGCATATTTTATTAAATGATATGAAGCAATATATCAATGAGTAGTGACTCCGTCAGCAGTGGCATTTATCCCGAAGAATATTGTCAAAAACGCACTTACATAGCTGCTTCCATGTCAGTAAAAACTCATCTATTATATGACTGCTCAATGGCAGATTCTAAAAACGTAAACCTTCCTCAATTCCAGAAAATTGGAGAAATAAAAAAAATATTTATTAAATATCCCCGTATGTAGATATTATTTGGTACTCAGGAAACATGTCGAATTGTCTAAGCTCTTACGCCAGCATCTTTATCTGACAGTAAGTTGGCAACAAGGTTTGCTTACTGGTATATCTATACATTGCATCCATAGGCATTGCTATTAAAACTTATTGACTTACGTCAACCGACAATCCTTTGTTGAGCATTTCATCATCCTTCTTAAAGCTAATAGAGTGATGAGCACAATGATGTTAACTTGTAAAATGGATATATGGACAAAATGATTACATACGAGTATGAGTAAGTGCATCATTGCTTGAGAAATTGGATAACAAAGCAAAGCTTCTGCCCAAAATATACGAGAACAGTCAAGAAGAAGGATGTTGGTTTGTACTTATGTCCAGATGCATATATTCATACATTGTTTAAGATCTATAAGGAAAAGGCATATGTAAGCCCGGATAATTGCTTTCAAATCTGCACAAACCCCAAATTGCTTTACTTTGTTCATTGTACATCTCATGGCTAGCCACCAGTCTGCCACCCGAAACTGAATGGTGGATGATGTAATGGTCTACAGGACTAAACAATGCAACTGTCAGGCAATTTCATATAATCATGGCTATTAATTTCTAGATTGAAATCGGAAAGCAGACGATGAGCAGGGTTTTGCTCTCTAACTGATGTTGGTGATGATGATGATTATGAGATTCACACATATCTTTCCTGTACGTTTGCTTATATCTATGAGGTATGAAAATGTAAATGTATTTTACCTTTTGTTTTGTATGGCTGTACTCTGACATAATGCAACAGTCAAGTTTTTAAAATTTATGTTTACATTCTGGCCGGGTATTTATTAGGACTTAGTAGTTACAAGAAATAAGTTCATGTATGCAAGGGTGTGACCAAAAAGATGTGCTAAGTAGTAGTCAGATACGATAGACCTCGAAATTTACAACCATTATCCTAATTTAAATTTATCTGTGTACGAATATTTCACAAGGAGAGAAATGAAAGAAAAACAAAAAGTTCTCGCTTCCTTATAGAATTGGTCAAACCAATTTCGAGAATCTATTTTTGATGCACCCACCATACCAACAAGATAGAATAGGATCCACATTGTACAACTGGTCTCATTCTTTTTCATGTTATCTAAATCTGAATACAGTTGTTGTGTTCGAGGACGAGTACGACTGCGACTACGAGAATACAAGAAGGAGTATCTAAGAATGTGAATGAGCTGGCAACAAATGATAAATGGGATTTGTGGAACTCTTTTGGTTGGTGCAAGAAAAATCCCTGCTGTATGCACTCAAGGATTTACTAAATTATATGGAAGACAGACAGACCTTTTCTGCTGCGCTCCATTTCATGCACCAAATCGAAACGATTCACGAAAGAACATAAAGTACTCGTATAACGCTCAGTCTGTCTGTTGTGCGGTTCAGAAGTTATCCTAGCTAGGAGTTTGAGTCTTACACGACCTACAAGTATGTAGGGGGAGTAAGATATACTTGGAGTAACGGTCGCTGATTGAACGACGGCCGCAAATACGAATACTTACAATACATTTTTCGTCAAGGGATTTGGCGTACACAATGGATCGAATGGGTTTTGTATATTGTATAGGGATCAGGGATTTATTTTTTCTTAGAAAATTTCTGAACCAAGGGTCTTGATATGGTCTTTATAATGTTATTCAACCCTTTCGCATAGATACGAGTACGACTACAAGTACACACAAGACCACTACTATGGGAAAGAAGAAGGAACAAAACAAAACAAAAAAATCCTATAAATCTCAAAGGATACGAATATCTTTACAAATGTGAATGGTTTGGGTTGGTCTACTAGTAGTATGGGTTGAGTCGAAAGAAATGGTTACGCGTATGAAAGGCGAGTAACTCATCTGTTTTTATTTTCAGTCTTTGTTGGCTCTGTAAGTATGATAAAGAATCCCCGGCATTCTCTTTATGCCAGACTATTGTACGAGAGGGCTAGATGTTACAGAAAAAAAGGATTTTTGTTTTAAATGCATGCACGCTGCGTGAGTTCTCCAACTGTGACAGAGATTGGGTTGGGTGAGGCTTTTTTTTATTTGCACGAATGTAATTTCGACCACAGCAAGCGACTGACATATGGCGAATTGCATAAGAGGCTTTAGTAACATTCCTTTAGTCCTCAGCAATGTGTTATGCGTTTTATATTTTTATTTTTTTCATCGTACCCAAAGTCAAAGGAGAACACGAAGTGAAAGAGAAATACTCACCACTGACGTTAAATGGCATAATACTCGTATTTTGTAAGTCCCTTTTATATTGTTCTTTGGTTTCGTCCTTGTATGGCTCATGTATGTACATATTCGGTGTATACGTTTATTGTTAATAACAGCAGACAGACTATGGTGGTAATGATGCATTTATATACGTACTTATATAGTGGCAGACTGTGGGATATGTCGAAGAAGAGTTTTTAGTCCCATTTATAGATATTTTAAGAACTTATTATCCCCACTATTAAATATTTCATCTTTGTTTCCGAACCGTTAATCCCTAAAACTTAACTATGGCAAACAGTACCCAAACTTGTTATCTTACTTCAAGTTCGGTCATCCGAATTAATTTGCCCATGAGGTAGGCGATGTATGGACCTAAAAAGAGCTATTTGCACAGTACTGCATCCTGTTTGATCAACTTTGTTCAAAGTAATTGAAGGACATCCTTTTGACCACTAACCACTAACCTTCAGGTCATCACACCCAATATTCATAACAACAACTTGTTAATAGCTAAAGTGTACTCTTACCTGTAAGTAAAGTTCCATCCGTATCAAATCAATACCTTCTCCAGATAAATTACTTTTCACCAACCTCCGATGGAAACTTTCAAATACAAGTACAACCTCTATCCCCCCCCCCCCCCCCCCCCCCACATAGTGTGGTGACCAGTATAGCCAAAATGAAGTATCGTGACAAGTGATAGCCTTTATTGCTGAAGGCGATTTTCTAATTAAAGTTTCCTCTTTGGCATGAAGATGCTCGTGCTTACAATGAAAATGTCCTCTCAATAATGGGGTGATACCTTGCAAGAACTCTTGATCGTAAAATTGGTTTTCAAAGAAACAAAATATACTTCGAATTAGTGATTAAGAAGTGGCCTCAATGTCAAAGCCTGTTGCTTCAATTGAGGCATCAATTTCCAATCGGTGACATCTAATTTGGCAAAAAGTTAACAAAAGTTTATAGCCTGTCTTATCTGGTTGTTGCGATTTACACTTCTTTGTCGGATTGCCCTCTAAAATGAAGAGCATTTGCATATTTCCCTCAGAGGGGGATGATGTAGATTTTAAGCTAAAAAATACAATAACCCGTAACATTTGCATTTGACTTGGGAATTGGGAAACAAAAAGGGCGAGCAAAACACAGCAAGGATTTGAAAAGAGGTTTTCGCAGATCTGGTAAAGGGAAAGTGCTTTCCATTTTCTGGTAGATTTGTTTTTGTTGCTGTGTTTGTTTTATTATTTTTTTTTTCTTGTAAGGAAAAGGACTTTTCAGAACTCCAACAACACACAGAATCCAAGGAATGTGTGTATATTCTGCTGCTATTTATCGTAACATTTAAGGTGATGCGGAGAACAGAAGTTAACCATGGCAGAAGGGCGCAAGTTAAACGTTGAAAAAGGTGATAAATTTACACCAGGTATCTTAAGAGTGAAAGCGAGGAGTATTCTGTTTAACTTTTATTTCATAGAAACTGGTTAATGCTTCTCTATGGAGTGGTTGTCCTTGGTTTATCACTTATAGTACTTAGAACTGAAACTGATAATACTTGCAGGCTTAGAGAAAGTACCAATAAAATTTAGTTACTCACCCAACATAATTGAGTTGGGAAAGTGTGAATTCGAGAAGTTCAGGAGTTCAGCAATGTTTTGTGCAAAAAGAAGGAAAAGGAATCAACAAATGTGTTCGGATTTTAGATGAAAATATTTTAGAATGAAAAGCCTTTTTGAAGTCCGGCTGAGAAGAAAGAAGAAAAACTTCTGAATATGAAAAATCAATCGATTTGTAGTACTATAATAACGCCGATTGTGAAAATTTCAGCACATCTAAGTGCGTCAAAGGAGACCTACCTCGCTATCGAATTCGAGTTGTCAGCAAACAAACAAGGCAGAGGCTATGCGCATGAAACATTAAGTATAAGTCTATACTATATACTCTATACTACATTCAGAGAGGTGAAAACTGCTTTTCGCTAATTGAATTTGTGACGGACTGAAATGTCTCTACAGGCAGCAAGTGTTTTCAAAATGTTAACGTACAGAGAAGATTTGATCACATTGCCATCGACGCAGGGCATAGTTCTAGTTCTCTAAATATTCCGAACATTTTAATAAGATTGCGGGTACGAATACGCCAAAATACTAAGATAGATTTGTCGTCAAACAACTGCCACTATAAGAGGCTGCTCTGGCCGTTTGTATCACAAATCTTTCTAGTAGTTCTATGCTTCCAGTTTCAAATGTAGAGGAAATCACTGGTTAAATGAAGAACGCTGACAGCGTTTGTAGTGGAAAGACTAACTCTTTAAGGAAAGTAGATGAGAGGACTATATGCTTCCCTGAAACAAAAAGTAAAAGCTAGAGGAGTGCTCGATCAATGTGTTGGAAAAATTAAAAATTATATTTAAAAAGCTTACCAGAGCGATGAAAGAATGCGTATCTAATTTATCGTTTTTTTTATCGCTTGAAGCATTATAAAGGGTGTCTGTGGGCATGATTGTTTAAAACGTAAAAAAAAAACAAAAATGTTGATGTATAAGTTTTGTTCCTTAGTTTAAAAAAAAATCATCTGAACAGCCTATTTGGTCTCACACTGTTTAAAGCCGACCACCGTGTTTCGTGCAAGGAATGCTTGGCTGGATATCCTGAATTGCACGGTAAGAATTTTCTTTCAGTTCCGGTGATGGACTGCGGCTTTGAAATGGGGTTAAGTCTGGAGACCTCACTGGTCAGAAGACGTATTTAAAGCGGCCTGATATCCTACAGAATAAGTTTTGGGGAACCTTTGCACCCAAGATCGAAAATTAACATTCGGCAATCTTACTTTAAGTGGCACTACAGTCCGGGGTGGACATGGGCCTCAGTCAACAAGCGCCTCCAGTTTCGCACGCTAAGTTGGCTGAGGTCCCCTTCCACTTACGTTCGCCACCTGCGTCTTGGCCTTCCACTACTGCACTGTCCCCCGAGAGCGGATTCGAAGACTTTTCGGACCGGAGCATTGGTGTCCATACGCTCTACATGACCCAGCCATCCCAGTCCTTGGATCTTCGCTCTTCTGGCTAGGTCCATGTCTCTGTACAGTCCGTACAGTTCGTCGTTGTGTCTCCTCTTCCACTCACCGTCAATGAAGACAGGACCGAAAATCGCCCGAAGAATTTTTCTCTCGAAGCAACCGAGAACACCCTCATCCACTTTTGATAATGTCCATGCCTCTGCACCATAGAGTAGGACTGGGATTATTAAGGTCTTATAAAGGGTGACTTTTGTCGTCCGAGAGAGGACTTTGCTACTCAATTGCCTTCTTAACCCAAAGAAACAGCGGTTAGCAAGAGTTATTCTTCGCTTGATCTCAGCGCTGGTGTCGTTGTCTGTATTTATAGCGGAGCCTAGGTAGACAAAGTCCTTAACTACCTCAAAGTTATATCTGTGACTGCGAGGGTGACCTTTGGTTGTCCTTTTTGCTTGACAGCATATACTTGGTCTGGCCCTCATTGACCGCTAAACCCATTTTCGCCGCTTCCATCTCAAGCGTGTTGTGTTGTCAGTGGCGCTTTCTCCTGATTATGTCGATATCGTCGGCATATGCGAGTAGTTGGATGGACTTTTGAAAGATAGTGCCTCTTGCGTTTGCTCGTGAGTTTTGCACTATTCTTTCAAATATCATGTTTAAAAAATCGCATGACAGCGCATCGCCTTGTCTAAATCCTTTCTGGACATCAAAGGTCTCGGTGAGATCTTCACCGACCTTGATGGAACAGCATGCATTCTTCATCCTCATCCTGCACAGACGGACGAGTTTAGCAGGGATGCTAAAACTAGACATTGCTCTGTATAGCTCGTCTCTATAGATGCTGTCATACGCGACCTTAAAATCGATGAATAGGTGGTGTGTACCGATCTGAAGCTCATGGGTCTTCTCCAAGATCTGCCGTAGTGTGAATATTTGGTCAATAGTGGACTTTCCTGGCCTGAAGGCACACTCGTCCAGGTTGAAAGGTTGATTCTGCCTGACAGCGGTATTTGGTCCGTCGTCGAAGTACTCAGCATCGACTGCGATTCTACTACGATGTTACTTTGTTCATCTTACAGGCTTCTGTTTGGGGTTTGTTTCCATGGCATGTTATTTTTACCTTTTGGCAAAACTTCCGAATCTCATTCCTGGAGTAGCATCTCTCAATTTCCTCGACCGCGCCCTTCTCATCCTCTTTCTTCTTCCTCCTGAGAAGCCGGTGTTCGTCTCTTCTCTTCCGCTCATGGAGCTCATGAGCAGCTCTGGTCTTTTTTTGCATGTGCTTACCGGCATTCATCATCGAACCAGGGGTTTCGTTGTGGTGGACGAATGAAACCCAGCACATCAGAAGCGGCATCTCTGATGGCGTTTTGGCAGTGTTTCCAGTGGTCTTCGATGCTTGATGCTGGCGGTAATGGACCTCTCCAAGTTCTCTAAGTCCCCTTGTGTATATCGAGATGTGGGAACCGCGTGCTAGCTGCGACAATGTTTCGCCCCACCGCAAAGTCGATTAGCCTGAATCCGTTATCGGAGGTGGTGTCGTGCAGGCTATATTTTCCGATCGTTCCACCAAAGATACCCTCTCTTCCTAGCTTTGCATTAAAATCACCGAGGACAATTTTAATGTCATAGCTAGGGCATTGCTCGTAGGTCTAGTTAAGGAGCTCATAGAAGGCATCCTTTGTGTCGTCATCTTTCTCCTCTGTAGGGGCATGTGCGCATATAAGGCTAATGTTGGCGAATTCAGCCTTGATGCGGATTACTACGAGGCGCTCGCTCATATGCCGGAAGCTCAGGACTTCTTCTCTTAGTCTGCCTCCGACAACAAATCCGCATCCAAATAAGCGCTGCTTTTGCCGTCGATAGTAATTGCCGTAGTAGATGTCGCAGTTTTTCATCTTCTTTTTGTCCGGCCCATCCCATCGCATTTCTTGGATGGCGGTTATGTCTGCTTTGCAGCAGTCAAGTGCCTACGCTATTTGCTCGGCTGCACGTGGTCTATTAAGGAATCTAACATTCTATGTGCATATCCGAAGCTCATTGTCCTTAAATCGTTTGCGTAGGTTGTCAACAGTAGATCCGTCCATATCCGAGGCTTGTTGATGCTTCGTAACTTCTTGTTTTTTTTAAATGGCCGGGCAGTTACCCCGGCGGCACAACCCCCAACCTGGAGGACCAGTTCCATTTTTAATGCCCCTAGGACGAGGGGTCGGTTACACCGAAGCCAGTAACCCGTTCCGGGATGTGAGCGCTGCCGTTGGCCTATATAGGGCTCGTCTGCCATCATCTCTTTTCCAAAACCCTGACTAAGTCCTGGAAATCCGTACCGGCCTGAGCTCCAAATATGTCGGAGTAGTCCGGATAAGGTCTTGTT
The DNA here is from genome assembly GCA_928272305.1 of Volucella inflata. Lineage (NCBI taxonomy): Eukaryota > Metazoa > Arthropoda > Insecta > Diptera > Syrphidae > Volucella > Volucella inflata. The sequence continues at coordinate 1,603,892 of OV743720.1, forward strand.
GTGTTTTTCCGACATTAATCCTGATTTATAGCGCAGGAATCTCGCCATTTGCCCCCTTCACTTCGCAATCTCTTGAGATTCCCAGATGGCGCCACGGGGAGGTGTGAAGTATGGCTTATTAGCATAGCTGCAAGATGTTCGGCTGCAGAGTCTCATTCTCGTCATTTAAAGAACCAGCACCTGTCGGAAGATGCTATTTCTATGAGGCCTTATACTAATCATTGCCATCCGTTCGGCAATCACCAAATATTAAAATGTGAACAAACTCGTTGGTCCCATTTAAGAAAAAAACTCTCCATAGCGAAGGCACGACGCATTCTTGACTTTATGGTTTCCTATGGTATATTTCTAATCCTTTGCAACTGCTCATACACGCTTAAGTCATTGATATCATGTGAAACTTCAGCAAGCTATCAATAGTGTTTTTGTGACTTTTGAAACAGAAGCAACAAACCACTCATGTTAATTAGTGTTTGTTTAAATTACAATTAATTGGAAAATATGTGCCTTTCAATGTTTATTTAACAAAGAAAGACCTCGCCTCTATAGGTCACATAAGTTGAAGAGCTCTTAAACCAATTAAAAGGTCCACCGAGTTATTCTAACTATAAAAGCTCTCTAAATTTAAGTTTGTATAAGTAAAAGTACTGTAGTATTCGAATGAGTAATTTTCACAGATTAAAACCAGACTTTCTAATCCTTCATGACAAACTGTAAGCTCATAACCATATGTGCATAATAAAAACGAAACCACTTATCATTTGTGGTTTAACTTTTAATTGAATATAACACACAGAACCAAGTAGACCATTTATTCATCTCTTATCCATTCGGTAAGAGTCATCTATTAGTACAATCAGAGTATGATATCCATTTGCACCCGAATTGCACAATTAATCAAAATACATGCAAGAAGCAAATGGGCTTCTAGAATCTAATAAAAGTTGTGCATATGGATTGCTTACATAATTAGAAATATGAAACGAATATTAAGTCGAGCAAATTCTACCGATACCCTATATTGGTAGGCTTAGATTGCATGCATACCTATCTTCTACTTCTATTTGATTGTATATTCATCCAGAGGTACATTCGGAATTACTTATGTGTAAAGATTGCAAAGGTAATTGCAATCCATTACCAATAAATTTGAAACTTCTATAAATGCTCAAGCAAATGCAACTTACGTCGTTCATAACACTTAAATGTCGCACATCCTATGGATTACATGCAAAGATTAGGAAGACGATTGAAACGAACAAATTGAATGTTCGTCCCCTTTCATATTGGGGTGCACCAAAGCATGTCGAATGGAATCAATTGATAAACTCCAGTTAAATGGTCGCGCAAGAATCACTCAAGCGATATTCATATGTACGGGTACACACATCTGTATCAGTGTAGTACTGTACATGCATACCGATATACGCTTTGCTTACACTTGCTCTTACGTTCCATATCATTCATTTATCCTGTGCCTGTGCCTGTGCCTGTGCATGGTGGGTAATTTGCATAATTCAATTCGAGTTACGAGTCCTTTCTTGCGTTTTTATTTTTTCTTTTATTTTTTTTCCTACCATAGCCATCCATTGAATTCGAAGGGCACCACTGCGTATGTGAAACATTTGGCTCACTCACCCAATAGCATGTCGTTTGCGGGTTGATTTCACTTTATATCCTTTTTTCGCCTGAAAATATCCACCCAAACGAATGATCGTCTTCTGTAATCCCAGTGTGGGGCACATAGAGAATCAAAAGAATAAAATGAAAAAATCCAAAAAAAAAAAAAAAACGCAAATTCAAAACGAAAGGAGAAACACAAGAAATTGAATGAATGAATTTAGAATGTGAAGTTTCCTAGGAATATTGGATGTCGGATGTACAATGTGTGTACAGGAGTCATCAACCCCTACACCCACCACTTAGAGTTAAGGCTCGGCCCAACCCATTCCGGGCTTTGTCGAAAGTCATTGCTTTTATCATATCCTGGCATGGCAAACTTTTCAAAATGGAATCACTGTAAATTGTGTTAAACCCTTAGGATAACAAATATTCTTCGCATATTTTTTCACTGGTTACGCATAATGGGTGTTGCAAAAGAAAAGACCCTGCTACTTTGATATGGGTCGTGAGCCTTAGGTCTCGCATAGTGGATTGTGGGAGTGTGCGGTCTGATAGAAAATTAGGAAATTTTATAAAGAAGGATGTGTTCGGAATATAAGGTTTGTTTCTACTTCTTTTCTTTCAGTTTTCAAGTTTGGTTGTTTTAACGTACTTCCCTTATTGCGAATCTTAACGGTTCACTTGATGTGTTAAGCAGCGTAAGTTGGCAAAAAATGAGTTGGATTCTATGTAGAAATATACATATAGTCGGGTTACTATTAACAAAGTTCTTTACACTGTATTTAAACTAATCCTTCTGACAAAAAGAATAGATTTTCCATTAACTCCCAATGTTAACTCTCCCCACAGGTAAAAGTATCTGTATTATCTTAATCAATAATACAGTTTTTTTTTTTTTTTTGTAAGAAAACCCTTGTTTTCGAAGGATATCCTTATATACAATAATATTCCCAGAGGATATGTGTTTGGCTCTATTGAATTTTATTGGACTTATTGTAAGTCTTTATAAGTCTTACCTTGGTTGTCATTGGTTTTATTTTTGATAAGTTCGATCGTTATAAGGACAAAAATGTATACACGAGTAGGTCTAAGAAAAAGCTTAAAATATCATATCATAACAGTCTTGAATTAGTGTAGTGGAACGGACGACAGTCGGTTTAATCTCAATCTGGTGATAAGTACACCTTAAAGCCATTTATTATGGAAACAAATATTCGTCGCCCGTTTTTGTCTTTGCAAACTTCATAGACACAACTTCTGACATAGACGAAAGAGGATAGAGCTATTCGCGATTAACTATTAATTGACTTCATAAAGATTACCAATTGTGTAAATTTAACCAGAGTTAATGAAGACATAAAAATAGAATTACACAATTAAGTCACCTGATACCAACCAAGTTAAATGGATTAATTAAAAACTTCTGCCAACTTTCTCGTTTATGTAATATTACTATTCCTTGTTGTACTCAAACATAATTTTAGAAATGTTAACCACCTTTTGGTATTAATAAAATTTAGAAAATCAAAATAGTTTCTTATGATAATTTGTCTTATTTTACTGAACAATTTATATTTTCAATAAATTTACTACAGACCACTACGACTAATGCACACAGGACCAAAGACCGATAGGAAGAGAAAGCCGTAACCAAAAAGGTCATAGTCCTGAGGAATTTCAATTAAGTAATTCCTGTGCACCCTACCAGACAATCCAACTACAATACAATAAGCAACATAGCTGCCTGAGAATGTCAAAACTGAAACCGCACACAAGTTTGACCAAACCAAGAACAAGGTAGACGGATACGACTATTCGATGTGAAAAGTTCTTAATTGTGGGTGGATTAATGGTGAACAGACTCGAATGCAAATGCTCGTATTTAAGGGGAAAATGAAATACTATGCCTTTAAGAATATCTTCATTAAAATTGAATTTTTCCTCAAACCAATAACAAATTACTGACCATAAATTAATAAATTGTTCATCCTTTATCTCAAGAGATACAAGAATTCAGGTGTGCAATAGCACATATTGTGTGTACATACACTTGTATGTACTCGTACATATATGGATGATATGGTTGCATGGCTTTTGTGTATCGTATTATTCCTGGTGGGAAAATGTGTGGTTTATCCAGAACTGGCTTTATAAATTGTCTGGTTATTCTGATATATGAATTTAAATCAACAGACGGTCTCAGAGAATTTTCTTATATAATACTCATTGTGTATTGATCCTGCGGTGGATAGAGTGAATATTGAAAATTTTGCTGTATTTATGAATACAATTAAGTTTTCTTGTTTTTAGTCTGAATTAAACGAAACCAAATGAAGCAGAAGAGATAGAAAACCCATCACACTTGACATGTTTTCGTATTGTTTTCTATTAGTTTTTATAAATTCATTTTTTTGCATACAACAGCAGATTATAATTTGTGGTATCTTTTATGATGCCTCGAGAGCTTAGATTGGACATAGCCAATAAACGCGGTCTAAATTGAAATCACTTCTATGCCTTCATTCCCGTTTGTAAAAATCGGCTTTGCTGGCAGTGCGGTCCAATTTTGACGACTCGCTTCAATATATGCGACGTTATTCCGGCAATAGCGTGTCGAATGTTGGCCTCGACCTCGTCAAAAGTGGTTGGCCTGTTAGCGGAGATTTGCCGCGGCCTAAATAGAGACCACTTCTATGCCTTCATTCCCGTTTGTAAAAATCGGCTTTGCTGGCAGTGCGGTCCGATTTTGGCGACTCGCTTCAATATATGCGACATTATTCCGGCAATAGCATGTCGAATGTTGGCCTTGACCTCGTCAAAAGTGGTTGGCCTGTTAGCGGAGACTAGCCGCGGCCTAAATAGTATACTCATTGTGTATTGATCCTGCGGTGCATAGAGTGAATATTGAAAATTTTGCTGTCCAATTTTTGACGACTTGGTTCAATATATGCGATGTTATTCCGGCAACAGCGTGTCGAATGTTGGCCTCGACTTCGTCAAAAATGGTTGGCTTGTTAGCGCAGAATAGCCCCAGAGAAAATAATCCAGTGGTGTCAAATCGCATAATCGCGGCGGCAAATTGATGAACTCTCGACGTGAGATGACCCAGTCGCCAAATTTCTCCTTCATACGGCATGCAGCGCTGTGTTGTTGGAACCACACTTTGGTTATATCGATGTTGTCAAGCTCTGACCACAAAAAGTCGGTAAACATTCCTCTATACCTGAGTCCATTGACGGTAACAATGTTCTCTTTCCCATTTTGGAAGAAATAAGGTCAGATGATACCGCCACTCCATAAACCGCATCAAACAGTCAATTTCAGTGGATGCATTGATACTTGGCCGAACACATGTGGATTGTGTTCGCTTCAATAATGGCAATTTCGTTTGTTGACATAGCCGCTGAGCCAACAATGGACCTCCACCGTAAAGATGACTTTTTGGCAAAAATCCAGATCTCCGGCCAACATTTCCAGTGCTAACGGCTTTGTCTATGCACGTTTGGCTTCAATTCTTGTATCAGTACAATCTTATGTAGATGTAGTCCAAAATACAAACGCAAAATAAGCTGGATTGACTCTTTGGCGATGCCCAATTCAACTGATCGGCGCCAAATTGAATTTTCTTGGTCTTCTTCGATACTGGCCATATTTTTTTCATTTCGTCCCAATCTTAATCTGGTTGGTAATCATTGGTAACTTTGACAGCTGCTGAGATATAACAATGCGGTGAAGCCAAAGGAGGTATATTTGATACTTTACTGGGAGTTTGACACAAGTTGCTTATGTCGCAAAGAACGCACTGCACTAAACGAATCTCTGCTTCAATAGATAACCATTTATCGTTCGACACTTTCAATTAAAGTTGTTTCAGGTATGAGACCTACAAAACAAATGCTGCTGTACCCAAAAGCTCCGTTCTATGGTAATTTTAAATTTTCTTTGATGATCTTTTAGCTGTTACTTCTAAAACGCAAACCATTTGAGATATTTCAAAAGCTTTATTATCGGCTTGAAGTACAATCAGAATATTTATGAATGGAACTCGACTTCGTTCATATGGAAACCGCGGACACGTTTGCAGCGGTCGATTCGTTGGCCGCTATTTCGCGTTCAATGTAGGCTCTGAGCTCTTCCGACGTCGTCGGCTTGTTGGCATAAACCAATGACCCCATAGAAAATAGTCAAGCGGCGTTAAATCGCACTGTCCCATTTCTTGGCGCATCTTCTCCAGAACCCAATCGGAGAACGTACGTCGCTTCAAATTGTCCATCGGCTTGAATTCTTGAGTCAGCTTGATCTTGTATGGGTGGAAACCAAGATCCTTACGCAAAATACGACATAATGTGGTCTGAGCGATGCCCAATTTCTGAGAACGCCGTGGAATTGACTGATTTGGATCGTTTGCTACGGACGCCTGAACGGCAGCGATATTTTCGGCACTTCGACCAACCCGTTGTCTCACTGACACGGCAACATAACACAACGAATATGTAGACTCAAATTTTTGCACTAAACTTGTTATTGCCTGTCTACTAGGGCGAGAATTACGACTGAAAATTGGAATTAACGCTCTTGAAATTGCAGTCACTGACTCCGAATTTCGGTAGAAAATTTTTATAATTTGCAGACGTTCCTCGTTCGTGTACTCATGATAAAAATGTTGAGTTTACTGAATAAATTGACAGTGACAGTTTGATGATTAGTGAAAGAGTGCGTTCACTAATTAAATTCAAAGTTGTCAAGTCCCTTTTGGAAAACCCGATATTTGAGTACAGTCCGTGACTTACGACAATAATCTCTTCTTATTATATTTGCTCTCCGACGCTTCGGTGGTGGTACGACGAACACCAACCGAGTAAAATTAAAGGTTTCTATCCCACAATTCTGTCTGCTGACTTAGAATTTAAGTACCCAACCATTATCCATTAATAGTATATGCATTTTGGGAATCAGAAAATTCTCCATCATCGGTATGGGTATCAATTACACCGTATTTTGGGACGAACATCAGTTGAATGTCCTCAAAAATGCTGAGGTCTTTCAATGCCGACGTAATGTCGCTTGCTTGTGTTCCACATTGAAGAACCCAACCCGTGGCCGTTGCACAAAAATGACTGTAGCTCGGACAATGGCTGAAAGCCTTGTTTTAATAAAAGCGTTGCAACCCTTCCAATAGGGTGTTGAAAATTCATAAAATTTAACTGGCATATGAGTACATCTTGAGGGTATGGTTTTGGGCTTTGTTAATTTCCAATAACGGGGAGCTATGTACGTGTCACACAATTAGCAAAAATATTGCTCTAAATGGCAATCAAAGTTGTATTCTAGAGTCAACTAGACATCTTGCTTTCTTTCCGGCACGGATGGGATTCGAACACCGAACCTTCCGATTTGGAAGCCAGTTCACTACCACTTGAGACATGGCCACCACACGGAATAGGATGTGTGTCACGAACGATTTTATCAAAAGAGTTCAAATGTATCGAGGTTCTTTGGTTAATATCGTTTTTTATTTAGAATGCCAATTCTTCGTTTTACGATAAAATTAAAAAAAAAAATCTCATCTACGTATATCTTCATACGCTCTATCAGGAATCGACCTAAAGTTTGTCAAGCATGCAGTACTTCTGCAAATGAGACTGGTTAATATAATTAGAAGCCAAATATACAGCAACATATTAGCAAAGACGGATGGTTTTATTCACATGCGGAAAAGCAATCGAGAACTACAACCTAATACATGGTGAAGCAGTATGCTGAACAACTCCAAGCAGTATGCTGAAACTTGCCAGTGCTCTTGGATCTACGAGTACACTCACTCCTGCACTAGACATATTTTATCACCTCGTTTCTCTGGAAAGAGGCAATGGCCTGCATTGCCATTTAGTGGATGAATAAGTCTCAAAACAATATATTCTATCCTACAATGCTTTGCAGAGGATAGAATTAACCCATATACTAATACATACACAGGTGACTCAGAAGGTAATCAAGCATTAGAATGAGGCAATATTCTCCCAGAATGCCTTCTAAATATCACTTTTCACCTTTCATTGCAGCGTAATTCATCGAAAACTGTTGGCAATTGCAGAGGCTTTCTCATGACAGAAGTGAAGTGTATTATCGTCTTCTTCTTAAGTAGCGCTACAGTCTGGGGTCAACCTGGTCCTCAACCAACAAGCTTTTCCAGCTGACACTGTCTTTCGCCCGCTCCTTCCATCGGTGACGTACTCCAAATTGGTTGAGGTCCCCTTCCACTAGTTCCCATAACCATAGATTCAGCCGTCCTCTGCTACGTAGTCCCGGGGCTCGGATTTGAAGATTATTCGGACGGGAGCTGTGGTATCCATTCGCTTTACATGGCCCAGCCACTTTAGACGTTGAATCCGTAGACGCCTTACCAAGCCGATGTCGCTGTACAGCCCGTACATTTTGTGATTAAATAAATCTCCTCTTCCATTCCCCGTCAACACAAACGGGACCAAAAATAACACGTAGTACGAGTATTTTCCTCTCGAAATGACCGAGAGCTTCTTCATCCGTTTTCAATAGTGTCCATGTCTCTGCGCCATAGAGCAAGACGGGAATGATCAAGGTCATGTATTAAGCCAGTTTGGTTTTGCGAGGGAGGGTTGTGTTATTATTGACCCGGGTCTACTCCGGACAACTTTATTTAGCTTATTTACAAGTAAAAACTGAAACCTAGGCTTAAAAACTAACAAAAACATTCTTAACCTAATGGGGCGAGGGGAAAATATTAGTCGCGGGAGATTTATGGGTGTATAAAAAGTACATCAGCGACTTCACGATGTTTTTTTTAGGGTATGCATGCCAATTAGTTTTAACCTATTTTCAAAGGGAGGTAATCCATATGGATCGGCCCAAGGTAGACCACGAAGTGCAAATCGGATAAACCTACGTTGGACTGCTTTGATTTTTTGAATGTTGATTTGTTTATAGGATGGCCAAACATGGCTGCAATATTCCAGAAGAGTCCTTACAAAAGTAATGTACAGAGACCTTGTAACGTAGGGGTTTGAAAACTCTTTTGACCAGCGTTTGACAAAGCCAAGTGCAGACTTCAATTCAATTCCCTGTAACATATTATTCCTAGATTCCTTACTTCGGTAGTGTGGAGGGAATAGGCTCATCACAGATAAAGTAAGACGTTTGCGGAGGAAGACGTTTGCGGGAATAGGTTATCGCTTGGCATTTGCTGATATTAAGCGCCAAAAAATGTTGCTTGCACCATACCGAATACTTATTTAAGTCAACTTGCAAGCAATGGGAGTCAGAAGGCATTGAAATGATTTTGGAAATTCGCATGTCGTCACGGAAATAGAAAGATTAGAATTCGTTAAAACGTGATTTATGTCGTAAATCGTTAGGATAAAGATGATTGGTCCAGGGTGACTACCCTGAGGGACACCAGATGTTGCTTTGATGGGGCGGATATTGAGAGGATCTGAAGATAACTCTGAAATTCTCGGTCTTCTAAAATAGGATTTGATCCATGCCACAAACGGCGGGGAAAACCAAAGTTTTTTTAGTTTGAAAATGATAAGTTGATGGGAAATTTTATCGAAAGTCTTGCTGAAATCTGTGGAAATTGAATCGACTTCATCACCGTCTTTTAAAGCACAAATCGTCCTAGATACGAACTCAGCTAGGTTAGTGGTGGTTGATTTACCTTTCACGAAATCGTTCTGGTTTGTGCAGATAGATGACCTACAGTTATCTACTACGTTTTAAAAACCAACCACCATCTGATAGGTAGCAGGAGATTTGTCCGAAATATCGAACTGCAGACTCCTTGAATTTAGTTTGAAATTCTTAAGTTTTTTAGGTGGATATCCTGTGGTATCGGCAATGGCGATGGCGCGATAGTTAGGTCATTGGACTATCACGCAGAGAGCCTGAGTTCGATTCCTCGCTGGGTCACCAACAATTTTTCAAATCTCCATCACCCTTTCGGCGGGCAATGGCAAACTCTCGAAAGTAGAATTACCTACGAAAAAGCTTCTAAGGAGTGCCGTTCGGACTCGGCGATAAACTGTAGGCCCCACTCAGATGTGCCAAAAATGACAACACAAATGAGTGTTGCCAGCACCACAGTGTTTTTTTTTTTGTTTATCCTGTGGTATCAGACTGTTAATAATAAGAGGTAAGGTTGTAAAAAAATCTTTTCTCTTACCTTAACGTTAATTACGAGTATATCAAAAAGTATTATAGCAAAATTATGGTTTTCCAAAAATTAATAATCGGTATCCCAAAGTAAACAGTTGGTTTTGAACTTTTTTCAGAACCATACAGAACCTCATACTTACTCGTATGTATCTACAATAGTTACGAGTATTATGCATGTAAATACGAGTATCTGCATCGTCTGTTCAATATAAACAGCTTCCACAATGCCACTAATTAGATTATAGACACCACAAGGAATTACAAACATTTTCAATATTAAATTGTAATTATTTTTCCGAGGGCATGATTAACTCTATATACCACAGCAACTGATCCCAGGTATTATCCCACGCAATTGTCAAAGCATTTTAACAGAATCGAATCATTAACAGCATATTTTGGGTTGCTTTTTTTTAAGCGTAATTTATTGCAATGGCAAACGCAGTTTTTTCGCGGTTCTGAATGGCGCTTTGTCGAAGTCCATTATAGTTATATTCCGCTTACTTTGGCATGGTATTTCAATAATCCATGTATGATACTTGTCAGCCGTTACTAGTCGTAGTTATTAAAAAGGATCAAATGCATTACGCTTTCATGTGTACGATAAGTATACAAGCCTGGATGATAGTAGGATGCGATGTGGAGAAAAACGAGTAAGCCCGATACCAAGCTGTAATGAACAATTAAGAGTAACATTGGCCACGACCACTACCGGGACCGGGGGATATTTTGATATTTATATTTATGAAGGCGACAGGAGGACTTGCAACCTCTGTACTTGCATTTTTCACAAATTGAAACTTAACTAGGAGTACTCGTATGAATTATTTTCAAGTGCCACAGTGTTTCGGTTCTTGGGATGGTTTTATCGGATTTAGTTTTTGGGTCAGCATTAGTTTTTTTTTTTTTTTCTATCATTTAGATGAATCAATAGTAGTCTTTGTAGAGGATGTATGTCAGATTGATTCATAGAGATCAGCTGAGTAAAGAGAACCGAGACAGGGAAGGCAGAATCATCGTTTTATAAAAAAAAAACCAACGAGGATGAGTAAAATTAACTAAATACTTGTACATATGTGTACGTGGTTTTCATCATATTTCACATGTTTGAATTTTGCATATCTGTATTTTTTTTTATTTTACCAAAGACTGGTGAATCCTTGATTTCTTTGGGATCGTCGAAGGAGTAGGTATGAAGAAACAACACGAGCATAAGCAAAAGCAGACATACAGAGCCGGCAAAAGCAAGCAATAAACCAAACATTATGTGTGCTATGCAAACTTTGTGTTTTCAAAATCCTGTCGGTGGCTTTACTGGCCTCTACCAATCCAAGCGGGTAGAGCAGTGGTACTCGTACATACATATGTACGAGTATGTTCACATGTGTGGCTTTGTGAAGTATATCCAATATATCCACTAGAGAAAATTTGAATATTTTTCCAACTTTGTTCCATTTTTTGCCTTTCTTTTCTGTTTTGTTTTCTTTTCTCTTTTTTTTTCTTTTTTTTTAATTTGGAATATGTGCCTTACGTTTTTGGAATAAACCATTTAACCGGAAGGTGATTCGGTGCTACACATTTTGGTGGTTATTCGTTTTGAAAACTCAAGCCAAAGTGGACAGTTTCATATGTACGAATATGAGTGTACACAGCCATATAGGCAACAGAAGGATAAAAGGATAGAAGGAAACCGCATAAATTGCTATTTGGGTGGATTTAGTAAAAGGAACAGCATATCAAAAACGGATTAGCTAAGATGAAATTGTGAAGGGAAACAAATTTTCAAAAGTCACCTTTCACCATCTTTCACCACCTTAGGAGAGACGAACAAACGACGAACGACAGCCATCGAGGACGACACGGGACTCGAATTGAAATGAGATTCATTCATGTAAGCAGGTCAAACCAAGTGTTGGCATACACAATTTCCTCGATTGCTTGCAGGTGGCACACCTATTACTGTTTGGGTTTCAGTTTCGGTTTCCGTGTTTTGTTTTTTTCGTTTTTTTATTCTGAAATACAAAAACAAATCTCAAAAGTCAAGACTTGGAATTTTTGAAAGTGGCATTGAGAATGTATCTTTAATGGAAGAACATTGGGTTAACGTGTATTATTTGTCAGTTTTATGTTCGATACATGAGGTTATAACAATCAAATGAAAATAGGCGATAGAAGAATTTTATGGTGGTTTCATATTGGGAACCACGTTGAGTATGTACAAATGTAGATTTGGAATGTGTTGATACTTGGTATGTGCCAGGGATCTAAATGAGATCACAGACATACGAGCACATACTATACATATAAGGTCCACTGTAGAGTCAAAAGAAAGTAGAACTTTAAAGAGAATCAAGAAAGGCCACTTACCTAGAGGATAGATCGATGGTGTAATGTGAAATATATTTTATTTTGTTTTTAACCAATTGGATGCAGATTTTCTCAAATGTATCTGCATTGCTACTACTGTGGTTACTTAACAGTATTTTTTAAAACACTGCATTAAGGATGGTGTCCCCAATGAGGCCTAAAATCAAGTGATGATTTCAAATTAAGTGATCGAGTTAGTTATTCGTCGATCCACGACTGAGCTTAATTGCTTTCAATTTAGAGTTGTTCTCTTATTAGTTATTTAACATATTTCCGGCTCCAATTAGCCTTCTTTTCTGTACGTAACAAAATATATGGAGTGTCACACAATTTGTCTGTATTTTTCTTTCAATTTGTTGGCTTCTTTCTTTCTTTCCTGTATACCATATCCCAATTCTTGCTCATTTTGTTAATTTTTTTTTCATCTTTAGCATTTATTTTCGGCAATATTGTCACCTTAATCACTTCGCAATAGCGGTCCATATTTTAGTTTCCGTCAGCTCAGCTAATATCGCGCACTAACCGCCAAATTATCGTAAGCGACAAAATGAAAATTTTACAGGAGAGGCTTGTTTTTGTTTTTTGTCTGAGCTAAAAAACATTGAGCCTTAATTTTTAGTATTTGATTACGTTTTCGTAAACACAATTATGTGATTATAAAGCGGACGGACAAATTGGCGTTGTTGTTGTTGTTTCTGGCGCTTACGATATTTTGGCGGTCACTGTTTTCCCGTCCAATATCAAATTTTGGCATTTACTATAAAATGAAAATATTAAGAAACTATACATTATTTATTGCTTACTGTTTGTGAAAGTACAGCTTAGTATCTAAGAAAACAATAAAAATATTCTGTTCGAAAAAATTCCGCGTAAAAATCTTGCCAAAACTTATAAGATCTGGGTGTTCAATGATCAGTCTTTAAATCAACTGTGATTTGATCCAGTCTATAATCGTAAAATTTTGTTCAGATATGAGGAACTTTTATGATTAAACACCAACGTAAGCAAGCAAAACTGTTGTATTTGGAGTGCGGATAACCCTCAAGAATTTCACGATTTGCCGTTGCATGTAGAAAAATGTAGGGCATGATGCGTAGGGTAGGTATTAATTTCTTCAAACATGTGGCCGAATCGCAATTTACTGCCATTTTACACCTGTACAATGCGACTATCAACGATTATTTGTTTTTAAATTTTCGTAAGCTCCAGCTCATACTACAAATGAAATTATTGAAAACCCGAATTGGCAAAAGAGTCATTTAAAGAAATAAACCTGCCAAATCCAACGATCCTATATAATGACTGCTTGCCTGCTCCACACTATCCGAGCGAAGGAGAAACAGCACTTGTCCAGCCCGTCCCCAAAACAGACAAATCTTCTTTTCTCTTCTGAATAGAAGAACCCATTGCACTATAGTCCCTTCCTTTCAAAGTCATGAGAACGCTGATATACTCGTACATACCGTAATCTTATGGAATATCTCGAAACATGAAAACTTCTCAATGACCGGCAGTAAGATTTTGGTAGGAACAAATCCACTGGTGATTTAATGGCTTGTCTCACCGAAAGCGAAACCAAAGCATACATCAACCTGGCGAAAGTACGATAGTTGCACTCGATACTTGTGCTATCAGGCTCTTTTGTTGAAAATACGTGCATTTGGGATCGAATAAATTCTCTTCTTCAATGTATGAGTATAGGTAAATACCTTTCGGAATGTTCAATATGCATTAAATAAATGCCGGTGTACCCCAGGGATGTTCTGTCTCCGACACTCGACAATCCAATGTATTCCTTTGCTGATGGCAACACTCTCTGCTTTTCATATTCGTTCCTGGAGTAACGTCTACGCTTTTCGACTGTAGATTGGGAATGGCAGCGTATGTTAAGCTCATGAAATTCCGATATAAACAGCTTTACTGATTCTAAAACCCAATGCTGTCTGCTGTCGTAAAACGACACTCAGGACTTATCCATAAATGTCACTTGCATCTTTGAAACCAAACAACTTTCCATTTTCGGTATATAGTATGTGTCAATGGCAACTAACGTTGGAATGACAAAATATCCACCAAAATTGGAGAACAGTGACAATATCTGGACAGTCGCTTTAAAAATGCTACAGCACTTGCTCTAAGACTCATAGGTGATGCTAATATCGCAATTGACAAGCCCGAACGCCGAGAAAACATCTAATGTCTCACCTTGTTCCATTGCTCTTTCCACTACCAGTGTTCCATCGATGTTGCCAGAAGCCTTTCATCAGTTTACTCTCAAGACCACAATGGGAAGTAAATTCAAACATCGTGATTTTTTCCGAAGCCGTACAGCTTACTTACGGAGCTTTATTTCATTAGTCGTTGTAACCTGCAAGCATTCAAAACCAACGTACATCGATATCGCTCTTTCTTTCGCCCGCACTGTGTACAAAAATTTTAAGGGTACCCACAATTTTTTGACTCTTTTATTAAACCTTTAAAAGAACTAGCTACGGATAAGTCAATGGTAGGACTCTCAACCTTTTCGACTGCAACGTAGGTACTATAACTTAAGTTTTGGGCAGTAATGGGATCAATCGTGTATTGCGGGCACTATTAAGTTTACGAAACGATTATCGAGTGATCGCTATTTTTCGAATCAAGGCGGATTTTTTTTATATTTCCAACTCTTATTTAACGCTCTTTGTTTTCCGTTTCTTGCTCTAATTTCATCATCCTACCATTTTATGAGAAGTCGGCAGTTCTAGATAAAGAGGTTTCCTATAAGGGCGTAACAATTTTGTCAAATATGTCAACTACAGCCCAGTTGTGGTCAGGATCTACTACATCCTAATCAGAACTGCACGCTACGGTAGCAAGACTTGAATAATAAGGATGGGTTTAATAGTCCTGTTGAATCTAAAACGTTCATCGATATTATTGTTTTTTCTCTTCATACTTATCTCATGTTCGGCGTTGGTGCAGTCCAGGCTCTGCCACCTGCGGCTTGAGAAGGTATACTTAGTCTTTAGTTGTAGCTTTCATACAATCGTGGCCAGTAACTATCTCCCACACAGAGGAGAGAGATGACGACACCAAGGATGGCTTCTATGAGCTCCTTAACAAGACCTACGAGCAATGCCCTAGCTATGACATTAAAATTGTCCTTGGTGATTTTATTGCAAAGCTAGGAAGAAAGGGTATCTTTAGTGGAACGATCGGGAAATATAGCCTGCGCAACACCACCTCCGATAACGGATTCAGGCTAATCGACTTTGCGGCGTGTCTAAACATTATCGTGGCTAGCACGCGGTTCCCACATCTCGACATACACAAGGGGACTTGGAGAGCTCCTGATCAATCAACAGCCAACCAGATAGATCACATTGCGATCGACGCAAGACACTCCTCCAGTATTATGGATGTCCGTACGTTCCGAGGAGCCAACATCGACTCGGACCATTACATTGTTGTAGCCAAGGTACGTTTGCGGATATCCCAAACTACGCCAAGACAAGCTAATGCTGTGAGGAAATTCGACGTCAGATGGCTACAATAGCAAGAGATCGCCAATTCCTTTTCCAATACCGCCAGCATCAAGCATCGAAGACCACTGGAAACACTGCCAAAACGCCATCAGAGATGCCGCTTCTGATGTGCTGGGTTTCACTCGTCCACCACAACGAAACCCCTGGTTAGATGATGAATGGCGGCAAGCACATGCAGCTAAGGCGCTGCTTAGAAGGACCAGAGCTGCTCATGAGCTCTCCTTAACATCGCGAACAAGATCTTGTCTGCCGTTCGTCAACAACTTGATAGATCCATATCAGTGTGGCTTCAGGCCAGGAAAGTCTACCATTGACCAAATATTCACACTACCGCAGATCTTGGAGAAGACCCATGAGCTTCAGATCGATACACACCACCTATTCATCGATTTTAAGGCCGCGTATGACAGCATCTATAGAGACGAGCTACACAGAGCAATGTCTAGTTTTTGCATCCCTGCCAAACTCGTCCGTCTGTGCAGGATGACGATGGAGAATGCACGCTGCTCCATCAAGGTCGTTAAAGATCTAACCGAGACCTTTGATGTCCAGAAAGGATTTAGACTCTACGTACTGTACAGCGACATCGACCTAACAAGAAGAGTGAAGATCCAAAGATTGAGATGGCTTGGTCATGTAGACCGTATGGACACCAATGCTCTGGTCCGAAAAATCTTCGAATCCGCTCCCGAGGGACAGCGCAGTAGAGGAAGGTCAAGACTCAGGTGGCGCAGGCAAGTGGAAGGGGACCTCAGCCAACTTAGTTTGCGAAACTGGATGCAGCTAGCCATGGATCGAGCTGGCTGGAGAAGCTTGTTGACTGAGGCCCAGGTCCACCACGGACTGTAGCGCTACTTAAAGTAAGGCCAGCATCTATTTTATGTACCTACTTCCTTCTGAAATAAGAATCGTTTAAGCCACGTTTGTATTTGGTTTTTTCCTTTAGGTACGTTCCTGAAACTTTTTGAAATCTAATTTTTATGACATTTATATGAGAATTCACGAAACCTTGTCATCGAAGTATACGATGTACAGGTCTTACGAGAAGTGTAACGCTTCCTCTTCATTATGCAAAAGCTTTAGATGTTGTTGCATGACTCATCTGATGGAAAGCTATGTGCGTCGATGTGAAAATATTGCGACTGCCTAAACTTTCTCATACATTTTCACTGTACCGATCCTGATTGGTAAGCTGTGTAGTTTTGCTGTTGCCTTTGTCTTAATACAATGGCAGTTCGTATTGCCTGTTCTGAATATACCTTTTCAACAACTGGTGGCGTTAGTTCCCAGCTCAGCCGGAGACTAGCCTATAAGTTAGTGAAATAACAAACTTTTTTAATTTCACTTGAGGACAAGTCCTCATATTTTACAATTCAAAACGTAAATCAATTTGACAAATTTCAATAACTTAGAAGAAACCTAAAATAAATGATTCAAGTGTGGGAAAGTCTCTGGCTCTGTAGGGTGGTGTCAAGTGATATGGATGGGTAAACGTTGCATCAGCAACTTGACGTTACACGTGCATTACTATTGCAGGTGAATTTGAAATCTAATATGTGGCGAGCGTGTGAATTTTGGGTGCATGCGGCAGATATGTGAATGATGAGGTTGTGTAACTTTTCCTGTGTTGACTTATATCATATACTCCAGCTGATACAGAGTTATTAACTTTGTTATTTATAAAGGTATGACATGTAAAACTAGAGTTCAACCGACTTAATTTCTTAAATTTCTGGTTTCTATTTTAATCCTTGTCATTATTTGTGACAATAGGTTAAAGTAGAGACAAGAGAAATGTTCAAATGCTCAAATTATCAACCTAAATAATCTTGAAATAATGGCATATATGTATATAACCACTTACCCTGCCAACACATGTGTGCATCCTTACAACACCATCCAAAACTAGAGTTTCCCAAATTATGTTTCATCCTATGTTGCCTAGTTACATCTTGCTTTGTATAAGAAATGTATTTTCTGCCTACTGGGTTGCGGTTTATTTTTTTAATTAATTGCGACAATCTACTTGCAAATGCAACGTATTTCATGCTCAAATAGTTAGAAGTTACTCGTAAGTTATGTGCATTTAATTTTCGGCTAACAAGAGCAAAAGGAGTTAATTAAATTTTCAAAAATTTATTACTCTGCTCATGAGCTGGTTAGTTATCCATAGCAGGCACATGTTCTTCCGTTGTAAGCCTTCGGATAATCTCAGCAAAGATTAATGGATTAATGTGCAATTCTATGTCAAGGAAAGTAAGCCCCGAGAAATGCTTGCATACCGCACGCGACGCCGAGACAAGAAATACAAGTTCATACACACATAACGTAAGTTCAAGAGTATGAAGCTATGTTGGCAGGCAATTAAGGCACCTCAAATTAAATTTCATTTTGTGAATGAAAATATATGGCATTAGACATTTTAGACTTGTACCTAGAAAGCAATGTAATAATTTTGTCAGAGTGAGGCAAGACATTATCTGATTTTTACCTCTAGACATTTATATCATTCTTAGAGTTCTTTGATTCAGTTGCATCGAATGATAGATTGCTATTTGCCTTCCTCCTGACTAGATCCTTATTGTATACATGAGTTGAAGTATGTGCAACTATCCTGCATCACTTTTGACTAGAAGGCGTGCTCTGAATTATATGTTAATTTGCAACCCGTTAATAGCTGCAGGGAGTTAAAAAAAAAAAATGAATCTCTGCGATGCTTCTTGCAAAGGGCTCCCCAGATATATTCATAAAAGCAGATTACAACTGAATACATAATCCTGTTGAATAGTTAATCGTCCTTAGATCTAATATCGACTTGAGACCACCTCAAAATCTTGGATATTCTCCCTGCATCCCTGCACATGAACTAATGCAACCAGCAGAGAAGTACCAACATCATCAGCAAAGGCAGCAGTAGCAGTAGCAGTAGTTGCAGCAGCATTATAGTGTGCATAACTTCGCTTTTGTGTCCCAGTTCGTAATCATTTCGCCCTTGTGAAGATTGCAAATTCCAGGCACGTCCGCATCCATATGAACCGACCATTATCCAGTCAGCAAACACCCCCATTCACTATACACCCACCACCCACAGTGTAGTTCACCCTTTTTCAATTCCTTCCAACTCCCTTCTCTTTCTCTCTATCTATCTATTTTCCCATGCAAAAGTTCATATGAGATGATCAAACCCGAGAGCAGATTCTATGGTGTTTTACTTGCGCAGGAAGGATTACCAAACAATGTATTCGTCCTTGTCGACGTCGGTGTCTACTACGTTGTCGACGTAGTCATAGTAGTGTCACTATTGTCCTTGCTGTTACTTTTTTCGCATAAATTTCAGGTAATAACAGGAATTCTTAGACCCGGCGACGGTCACTGGGCGTGTAATTATCTAATGTTGCACTAATTCGAATCAGCTTCGACTCTTTCATTTCTTTTACAGGTTTCCTTCCAGTTACATATACGACCTCCTAGCTCTAACTACACGTAGTCAAGCTATCATTATCATCATCACCTCCAGAACCAACGACCATGGAACATATTAAAATG
This sequence comes from Volucella inflata, assembly GCA_928272305.1. Classification (NCBI taxonomy): domain Eukaryota; kingdom Metazoa; phylum Arthropoda; class Insecta; order Diptera; family Syrphidae; genus Volucella; species Volucella inflata. The sequence goes on from OV743720.1 coordinate 1,623,145, forward strand.
CAAAAGGGGCGACTGACAACATATCCTTCGTCTTGCTATTACCCAGAACTTGGACACTGATTCATGGCACGTAATTTAAATTCAGCCCAGGGTAGCCAATTAGGTATTTACATGAATAAATTATGTGTGCGTTATCCGTGAAGCTTTAATCTTTAAACGAATACAAGTACAAACTGACCAGTGAGAAGGATAATAAGAAGCTTTTCTTCTGACCATGCCCTAAGGGTAGTTGGACTCGTTTAGCCCTATTACATTGAAAAGATAATAAATGGATACGGCTGAAGTGTGATCGGGCACGAAATCAATTAAATATTTAGTGATACCAAATATGTATGTTTATCCAATTTATTGATAATTATATTAAATACAAATTGTAAGATAAGCTAAAGACATTTCACATATTTCTTGCAGATAATGTAAAGTACTCTTGTAGCATAGGTAAAGTTCGGACCGCAGGCCAGTTTTTTTTTTCAGAACGACCAAATCAGCTAGATCTTATTACTTAGCGTTAACCGGTCAAGCAGATATGATTACGATTTGGGTACTACATGTGTTGCTTGTAAAAGTGAAAACTCGTTCATGATTACCTTGTCGCCGACCGGAGGCCCTTATCATCATATTTCTTAACCACTTTCCATTCAAAGTCGAAGATTCTGGCATCTTCCAAATCACTATCGGTATTGGAAGATTCAGCTAGAGAAAACAGCTGGTATACTAAGTTTTGATCAAGATTAGTTAGAAATTCTGGTCTTGACAGTATTAATTGTAAAATTGAAAATGAAGAACAGTCTCTAAAGCAAACACGTTCCAAAAAGCTACTCGCTATCAGCAAATGAGCGACACAAAGTGACTAAGGGTAAATTCATAGATTTAAGTGCTGAAACCTGCATTCTTTGTCGTCGAAAGTGACAGCGTATTACCCTGAGGAAGATCAAGAGAACTTCTGTCACTAATTCTTGGCCATTGGGGTGGCTTAAAGTTGTCTGATGGAGAAGCATAAAATTCGCTATGCCAAGACGTGTTTTACATATGTATATGAACTTGGGTCAACTCCAAAGACAGGACTGATTGTAAAATCAAAAATAACTATATTTCGCTAAGAGCTTCAGATTTGTTAGTTTGGTTTTGAACGAAGTCTTGGTTTGACTGGACTGATGATTGAAGTACTATGAAAAGTAACCTCCTTGACCGCCAGAATGCGCTGCTACTGCAAGGTTATGGTGTCCTGAAGTCCGTTCATATTTAGGCAGACATGCCAAATTTCAGTGCGATACTGTCTTTAGTTTCGTTTTGACAGCTGATTATTGTTGACGTGTGTGGCATCATGTTGAGTATGGACAAAAACGATTTTCGTTCTCTCATAAAACATTATTTTCTGAGAGGCAAAACGGCGAAGGAAACAAAAGAAAAGTTGGATAAAAATTATGGGGCTAATGCTCCGTCAGATTACACTGTCAAATATTGGTTTCGAGAGTTTTGTGGTGGCCGCAATTCCACTACCGATCAAGTCCGCAGCGGCACGCCCTCCAATGCGGTTACAGAGGACAATGTCAAAAAAATACATGAAATGGTGTTGGCTGACCGCAAAGTGAAGGTGCACGAGCTAGCAGATACCACAAAGATTAGGACTGAGCGCACACGCCATATTTTGGGCAATATTCTGAATATGAAAAAGTTATCCTGCGCTTGCTCACTTTTGACCAAAAACACGAACGCGAGAGCACTTCGAAAGAGTGTTTGGACTTGCTGATGCCGAATCGGGTGGACTTTTGGTGTCGATTGGTAACTGTTGATGAAACCTGGATCCACTTTTACACACCAGAGAACATAATGAGTGCCCGGCAATGGCATAAAGTCGGCAAGAGTGCTCTAAAGGGGCCGAGAGAGGCTCAATGGGTCGGAAAGTTTATGGCGTCGATTTTCTGGGATTGTCATGGCATACTCTTCGTGGACTACCTCGAAAAAGGAAAAACCATTAACAGCGAGTATAACTGTGCATTATTGGAGCGATTGAAGGCCAAAATCGCTGCAAAACGGCCTCACATGAAGCGAAAAAAATTTTGTTTTTGCAAGACAATGCGCCGGCGCATAAGAGCATTGTACCCACGGCTAAAATCAATGACTTACGGCTCAAATCGCTGTCGCATCCACCGTTTTCGCCCGATTTAGCTCCCTCCGACTATTATCTCTTCCCAAAACTCAAAAGATGGCTCATCAATAAAAAATCCAGCTCAACGCGGGAAAATCATCGACGCCACTGAGGAGTATTTTGTAGTCCTTCCGGAAAATTACTTTTCGGACGGGATCAAGAAGTTGGAAAATCGCTGGAATAAGTGTATCAAGCTAAAAGGGGACTATATTGAATAAAATAAAAAAAACATTTAAAATTTTTTTTTTTTTCATTCCCAAGGAGGTTACTTTTCACCCCACCTAGTAGGGTACGACTCGCTCTTTTTGGCAAAACTATACCAAATAAAACATAAAACAACTTAAACTAAAAATACGAAATACTGGGTTTAAGAGTCTCCAATCTCATTAATGATCTATAAATTTAGTTTACAAACGAAAGAGATTGGATACTGTTTAATATCAGAGACCGGGGTCCATGAAACACTTAGTGGTTGGTTAACCTCTAAGGTTACATGGAGATGCTTTCTCGTAAAAGGGAACGAATCCACTTGCCTCAGGTCTTAAAAGGTGTTACGATGCGGTATGTATGAGATTAAACGGCGAAAGATAGTAATGATCGTTCACGCAGCTGTCAATATTGGAGTCTAACAAGGTTCTCACAAGTGGGTTGGGATGCTCTTTTATTCGATACAATTTCTTGAGTAGAAGTTCTGCTTGATAAATCATCAGGGGGGTCATTCTCGTTGTCTCGTAGAGCGTTTTATTAGAGAACCACTTTTTATCTGGTCTTCTTAATTTACCACAGCAAAAGCGTAGTATTTTCCTTTCAAAACTCTCGATTTCCTTGGCCACTGTAGGTGAAATTGTAAGCCAAGATGCAAACCGTAGGTCAGAATTGGCCTAGTGAGCGTTTTATATATCAATATCTTCGTGTTTTGCGAGAGTTGTTTTGAATTGAGCAGAGGTTTTAGAACACCTGATACCGTTTTTGCTTTGGCTAGAGCTCAAATATTCCATTAATTTGAAGTTCTAACCGTTTGCTTTCCTTGACTGCAAGATAGTGACCTTTTCCACTAGCATTTCTAAAACATGTTAAGCCGCTTTTATGGGTATTTATCTTTAGTCCCCACTTCCCTAGATAGTTCTGTAAGATATTTGTTTTATCCTTTATCTTTTTTAGGGCATCGATTAGTCTTATTCCACTGGCCAATATTGTGGTGTCGTCGGCGTAGAGAATAGCGCCAGGATCTTCTATGATAGGGTGCTTAAAAGGAAAGTCGTTGAGGAATATACTCGTATTAAAAAGAATTGACCCAAGGACGGACCTTTGTGGTACACCTGAACGCACATTAAAATATTCCGATTGCTCTGTGCCGATGACGATAGAAGTGGTTCTGTTTTGCAGGAAACTGTAAATTATTCGTGTCGTCCACGTCGGGCACCCTAGCCTTATGATTTTGAATGAAGTCAAAAGCACTTCGACCTAAAAATATATTTTGTGCTGGAGGAGTCAGAAAGAAAATTAGGCTAGTAGGGTTTCTACCTTCCGAATGAAGTTAGCAACTCTACCAGCAGGGGAGTCCCTTATTTCAGAGATGTCGAGTTGTTCTCTGATGAAGGTGTTCCGCCCGATACCATTGAAGGCTGGATAGTCACATAAAATGTGTTCAGCTGTTTCTTCGTCTTCGAGACAGAGTCGACATTCTGTGGAGTCAGCAAGTCCTTTTTTGCTCAGGTGATATCTTAAACCGTTGTGTCCTCTAAGGTATCCTACTAGGTTTCTGATATCATGCCGATTTAGATTTAGACATCTGTCGGCATTTTTATTAAAGGGTAGGATGGATCGTTTGGAATCTCCTCCCAGTGCATGCATTTTGAGTGCTCCCAACGCTTAATGGCTAAATTTACTGCTATTTTAGATGTGCAGCAGAAGGGTACAGGTCCGTTGAAGAGGGTTTTTGAACTTTTCCTAGCCAGTTTGTTTGCCTTTTCGTTTCCGTCAATGCCCTCATGCCCAGAGACACACCAAATTTTGGTCTTGTTTCTTGAGCTTAGTTTCTGGAGGGTATTGAAGCAGTGCATGACTGATATGGAGTCAATAACGTGCAAGCTAAGGGCATTTAAAGCTGCTTGATAACCAGAATCATAGATAACCAGTGAATATCATCTATCACACTCTCTATATATAGCATTTGCTTTATTTAGGTTGACAGCAAGTTATATTTATTATAAGAATTGGTCAATTGTCTGACTAAAGTTTTAAAGGTCTTCCTCCTGATTACTTACAAACAAATCCATCTGATACAAAAAATCCTTGTTTCGTCGTTACAATGTAGCTTTGCAAAGAATAACAAAGGGCAGCATAGATAGATTATCCCAACAATAATAAGAAAAATTCAAAAACCTATCAAATCTCGCAATCACTTCCATAACAATGATGTACGTACGTCTATGAAGCTTTGTTAATTACTTTCAGTAATTAATTCTCAAACAAAGGCATAATAAATCGACCAAACAGAACTACGAATATAATTCTGTTCCTTGGCAAATTTCCCAGCATAAAAGCAAAAGGACGAGAATGGTTGTTTTAAAGGACACTCAAGAAAATCCATGACATGGACAATTTGAAAAGTGGAAAAGTAGAAAACTTGAAATTTGGCCAAAACTACAAAAAAAAAAAACGAAAATAAGAAAAATACTTTCAACTCCCATTTTTTTTTTCAGTGCGATTATTCATTTGGCTGTCCATTTACAAATTCACACAAAAGGGCTTGAGAGAACGAAAAACCACCAAAAGGCGAACCTTTTTATATTGGTGCGCATGAGGAATTGCTGAGGAGGAGCAGCCATTAACCATGCATGAAATCATGCTTTGGAGATCTTGTCTTAAGGATTCCTTTTTTATTTCATTGTGTTGTGTGTCTTTTTTAGGTCCGTATGGGATGGAGCAAATATTGGAAATTTGAATTCACCCAAAAAAAATAGAATTTAATGGTGAAAAGAGATCAACTTTCTCTATATCTGATTGCAACTGCTATGTAGACCTTACCGACGTTGGTTTTGAATGTTCGTAGGTTATAATGAGCAGAAGCTATAGGAGAAGCAGAGTTTTCATTGAGCTATTTGTACAACTTAGGAAAAGTTACAGTACCTATTTTAATTTCCGAAAGTAAGTAAGTAAGTAAGTAATATTTGTTTATTCTGTGACAATATTTACAAGTTTAAAAAAAATAACAAAAAATTAGCGTTGGCTTTTGCCGTCAGCCGAGAGAAAGAAATTATGCTGAGATGGACTCTACGCTGTTCGGGTCATTAAAGTAGCTGTTTTTCCCAAGTTCATGCTGTAGTATTCTATACGTGGATCTTGATTGGCTTTGTTGACTTTGCGTCTCGAAACGCTCCCGTGTTGAGTAGTGGATTTTTTTAAGCATTTCGTTCTGTGTGCTCTACCAGTTTGTTTCATTTTCTAATAGTTCGTGCAAGGGCACATTGTGTTCTTGGCTGAGCCTTGACCATTTCGCAAAAGAAATTAAGTTTTCGGTTTTTAAGATACATAGCAACCTTGTGAGGAAGACGATGACTTGGTTGAGCAGAAGCTTTCCTGATATAGAGGAAGTGCAGTCTAACCGTGAAGATATAAAGCGTTGGAAGTCCAGTTTCCAGGTGTAACACGTAAGTTGGTGTATTTTCAGGAAGCCTAAACAGTTTCTTAAGGAAGTATCTTTGGAGTTTTTCTACCTCTTCAAAATGCCACTTGTGCTGCATAGCACGTTATTGACCTCATTACCGCCTCGAAAATCTTGTACTTCACACTTGGTGCAACATTACTTTTCTCGAGAATTCCTTTCCAGTTGCAATTAATCGCACGTTTGGATTCTTTCAGTTTCTCTAGCAGGTGTTTTTTAAAGAATGCCTGCGAGGTGATCAGAACTCTGAGGTATTTGTATTCCTTGACTACATCCAGTTCCACGTTCTGCCAGGTCCATTTTTCATTCCTTGCTTGACGCCCCCAGCCATTTCGAAAAATCAAGACTTTGGATTTGCTGGTATTAACTTCCAGGTCCACATACGGCAATACTGTTGGAGCTTATTAATCATAATTTGGAGCATGCTTGCTTATTCTGCGAGAATAACGATTTCGTCGGCGTAGAGTAAGAGTTTTATAGGAAATCCCTCAAGAGACAACCCGCCCGGGAGAAATTCAACTAGATCATCCAAAAATATTGAAAACAGAAGAGGACTCATAAGACATCGTTGCTTTACTCCAGAGTTTGTTTGGAACCGATTTGACAAGATATTCCCGTCCCACATCGCCTTCGTAAAATTGTTGCAGAACCTCTAGAACTTTTGTTGAGACTCCTATGTTGCTGAGTTTAAGAAATAGTGATCTTCTGTCGATGGAGTCAAAAGTCGCCTTAAAGTCTACAAAGAAAGCGTTTTCCTCGGTTTTTTTCCCCGGTCCAAGTAAATCCGAGCGATGTTTGTGAGAGTAAATATGTTGTCAATTGTGAAGTACTCCTTACGGAACCCGGCTTGAAACTCACTTAGCAGGTCGTTTTCACATATCCATGTTGTTAAGCGCTCCAAGATGTTGGATGGATCATTTGGATCTGCTTTCTTGTGGATCGGAAAAATTATACTTTTTTCGAAAGCTTCTGGAACTTTGCCAGTTGTAAATATATAAATGTATGTTTCCGTGAGCTTCTGCAGGAAGAGGTCAGTTGCATTTTTGAAGAATTCATAAGTAATACGATCTTCTCCTGGAGCCTTATTCAGGCGGCACCTAACTATAACTTTTTCAACTTCTTGTAGGGTTATGGGTGAGTCTTAGGAGTTTACTTCGGAATACGGCAGTGCAAATTGTATTTCGTTCCGAGTCCACTGGTGGATTCAGCAATTTTTCGAAGTATTCCGCCAAAGTAGTCGCTTCAACCTTGATTCCTTGGGCAAATAACGTACCGTTCAATGCTTTAGGCAGTTTCCAAAAGGAATTGCTATCTTTGGTGTGTGCAAGTTTTAGCGACAAATTATTTACGAGTATGTAGAGTTTCCGAAAGTGAGAGAGACAAATGTTAACGCTGAACGTCTGAAAGACGTTGACATTGGGAATATGATAATAATAGAACAAGCAGCCGATGAGGGGTTTTAGGAGTATCTGACCGAATATGTGCATCGTACTCCAAATTGTGTGTTGAAAAGCCTTGCATACTGAAGCTATAATAAATACTGTTAAGTATTTCTTACATCGGTTGAATAAAACAAGATATTTTATAGTATCTCTGGCGCCAGATTTTTCTTAATTTTGTTTCTTCTTTTCGGTGAGACATGCCATCAAATCTTTTGTCAACCATTGCCTACGAAAATCATAATGGCGGTGAAAAAGTATTCGTGTCTTGAGACGAGGTTTCTCAGAGTTTCCCTGATCTCGGAATGGATTTTTTAAAAGTACGCCTTTTTTCTTAGGACGGATTGGAATTCAGAAGATAGGACAATATAATATCTAGAAAATCGGATTGTGTATATTGAGATTATAGAGAACTCTGATAACTACACCAGTTTAAAAGTAAATTCGTTCCTTTGAAGATTGAACGCACCGGGAATATTTAACTGGCTGCTCAAACGGCTGTCAGCTGGAGATCTTTCATAAATAATATATTTTATGAGCAACCAATAACTTCTACTACTTTTCGGACAAAAGAAAAACAAACACTGTGGCGCTGGCATCCCGGTATGGGCCATGGCCTAGCTTTTTGACACTAATTTGTGTTGCTCATGTTGTCATTTTTGTCACATCTAAACGGGGCCCACGGTTTATCGCGGAGTCCGAACGGCACTCCTTAGAAGCCTTTTTTGTAGGCAATTTTTACTTTCGGAAGTTTTCCATTGCCCGCCGAAAGGGTGATGGCGATTTGAAAAATTGTTAGTGACCCAGCCAGGAATCGAATCCTGGCTCTCTGCGTGATAGTCCAATAAGCCAACTATCGCGTCATCGCCCTTTGGACACTGCAGAATTTTTTTCCTTTTGGTTACATTGGATTTTTACACATTTATGAAAGGCGTTTTCGCCTTTTCAATTTTGTCAGATTGGCGGTGTGACAAACAGTTTCTTTTAAGCTCGATTTGAGCCAAGGTATTGTTTTTAAGCTTGATCTCATCCTCCGATGAACGATAAGAAATCTCATTTCTCACATAGCCTTTGTGATCATATTAGTAGTGGCATCCATTTCGTGAAAATACAGATAGGATTCCTAAGTAACATGGTAGTTCCGCCCCAATTAACTGGCATTGAAGGGGCATTAAATGTCCACTTGAATGTTTTTGTAACCCAGTTGTGATACTTGGGTTCCTGAGGTTGGCCAACAAGAATCAAGAAAACACTAAAAAGAGAAAGATACAAATGTGTCTACTCGTATATGTATAAAGAGAATAAGAATTAGAACCATATTTTGTATTCTGCTTTGCTGTAGTTATAATATTATTATTAATATAAAACACGTTCATACTTTATACATTAACACTGTTACGTTCTTGTTTGTGTGATGACGTAGAGGGTAGTGAAACATCTTTTGAGAATATAGCTGAGTTGAGAAGGAAATACGGAAAGTTGTCTCAATGTCATTTTGAGGTTGAAAATGAAGAAAAACACACATCCAAAGCCTTATAAAAGAAAAGAGAAAAGTTGTGTAAGTAAGGCACAAACTTGTACCAAACATCCGACACTGACTCCGACCTTATCTTTCTATTTGTCGCCCCAAGGTAATGTGATACCGTTGTGCATTTTTCCTTCGCTTCCTCGCTGATATCATGTGCATAGAACACTCATTTATTGTCTCGTTAACTGTGCACATTTCAGTTGTGTACTTGCCTCTTTTCTTTGAAAAAGAATATCTCACAAGATTCGTGGGATGGGTTTTATGAAGAAAAATACAAAGAATGTACGTATAGTAAATTTATGCAAATGATAGTACTCGTATCCTAGAGACATATCCTTCTGAAGGTATCTTTATAAAAGAACCTAAGAAGAAAAAGTAACATATTCATTTTAATCTTGGGCGCGGATTAGGAAGAACGAGCTTAGAATCAAGGATTATCTATTTGCAAGGACTTATACACTCGTACATGTGAATAATTGCGTTTCGTATGACTTTGAAACAGTGTGATAGTTTTCAACCTCATTAATACCTTGCAAATATCATAAGAACACAGAAATGTGTTAGAAAATAAATTTTCTATATTTCGCTCTATATCTTGGGGATTGAACCGAGCACACTATGTGTAGTATTCGATGAACTTAATCACTGTTTCAGGTTTAGCTCTTGTGAATTGCCGATGCGGTAAATTTCTCAGATGACTGACTGCGAAAGAATAAAGTTGTCATTCTGTAAAATATCACCAGGCATATTAATTACTTTCTCAGTGCTGAAGTCCAGATCTTCACAGTTAACACACCTCCCTAGCTGGCTTCAGATAACACACTTCCCTTTTGCCAGTAACCTTCAGTTACGCCCTCGAAATTATCGAAACTCCTATGAAGTTGGAGTTGAAAAGTTTCCGGGCCGTGGGGTTGATGTTCATGGTTCCCAGATGGTTCAGTGATCAAAGCCCGTTAAGTTTACTATAGAACGCTGATCCTTCGTTTGGGTCCAAGCTTTCGCCACCTAATCTTCTAGAGAGCGCTTTACTGCTTAACTGCCTTTTAAGCCTAAAGAATCAGCAATTAGCAAGAGTAACTCTTTGCTTAATTTTGGCGCGGAACTTGAAAGTGGATCCAAGGTATAGTTCGGCTCCACAAATGCTGTCACACGCGGTTTTGACATCGATAAGGAGAAAGTGGGATAGTGGTAGTGGAATTTTTCTGAATTTAGACCCAAATGATAAATGCGGTCGGATTGTTGAATAATGGTCTGAGACGTATACATAACATGGGAGACAGAATTAAATATACGATGTTGGGGAGAGTTATTCCCCGGTAGTTGATGCAGTTCGAGGGATCACCCTTCTTTGAAGAGGTTGCTTCTTTTGCTCACTCCAGTATTTGACGATTAAGTGAAGGATTGAGGTGGCAACTGATAAAATCATGGTCGCAAACCTTTAGACAAACAGCGAAAACAGGTCGATAGAACTCCTTCAGGACCATCAACAAAATGCAAATTTTCCAGAGCTTTAAAAAAGCGACCATGTTTTTGCGTAACCTTCGCAAGAATAATGCTGGAAACTTTTAATATTTTAGCCGAATATGCTTGACTACTGTTTCAACTAATCTAGGGGGAAACAGTGACTTCTTAAGAGTGTTTTCAAATGATAAACGAATTTCTATTGCCAGAATTCTGATAGAGAACTTAAGGTAAGGCAATGCAAACTATTTTCTTGGAAGACCGCTTTGAAATGATACCTCAAAACAACTAACAACAACAACACTGTGGCGCTGGCAGCCCGGTATGGGCCATGGCCTAGCTTCTTGATACTCATTTGTGTTGATCACGTTGTCATTTTTGTCACATCTGAGCGGGGCCTACGGTTTATCGCCGAGTCCGAACGGCACTCCTTAGAAGCTCTTTCGTAGGCAATTTTACTTTCGAGAGTTTGCCATTGCCCGCCGAAAGGGTGATGGCGATTTGAAAAATTGTTGGTGACCCAGCTTGGAATCGAACCCTCAAAACAACTAAACAATGAAAAAAAGCTTGCTATGCACTTTACAGTAGGAATGTAAATATTCCTAAGACTCAACCTGACAAGGCAATTGAAAATCAAGCGAATTACTTTACAAAAACGAACAAATGTGAATGGATGTGTTGTTAGAAGAAAATTTGGTAAACAACTAATCTAAGATCTTTGTCCTTTTATATTCCAGATTCATACATAACAGCCTATAAACACATGAAACGAACAGGGCAACCCCTCTTTCACCAGTTCCTTTACTTTCCTTTTGTGGGTTTTTCTTCAAACTGATCAATCACTTACAACTTTGTACCTCATTACAAAAACACAAACAACATCACTTAGAAAGATAATTCCCAAGGAATTACGATAAAAAGAACAAACAAACCTCAGTCAACCAAAATTTTCAGGGAACCGAAAACAAATGTCTGTCTTTGGGAATTAATTTGAAATGGGTGCCTTTGGGTAAATAAAGGTATCAGGAGAGTACCCGTTAGTATACGTACACGAGAACTAACCTGCCACAATGTAAATCATGTTCTTTGGTTTTTAAAGTTCGTTGCCCATAAACATTCCTTAAAGAGTAAACAGCACCCGTCTGGTAGAAAGAAGAGCTTTTCCTCACCCTTCAAACCCTCAAGTTTTCTTAGAGGAGTTGCGGGAGTAAGGAAAACCCCACATCCACTATCTAGCAGGTTCATCGCCGTCATCTCCATCAATACCAATGATATTACAAAGGCCAAGGGACGAAGTAACAACCAAGGATACCTGCAATTTAACCCCCCTTATCCACGTACAAAATTTCTGCTCACAATCAGCAAAAACTTTCCGATTTACCGGCTAAGTTGACCCAGTTTATTCAGTCGATCTGACGTTGCGAGGTAGTTAGGTAGTTCGGCAGGGCTGGCACGACTGGCACGATGCGATATGTACAAACTCATACAGGCTGTGGAGAAGCGCTTAATGTGATAATTGCCTTAATTGTTAATTGGACATGAGTTAGAACGCCTTGCCGAAAATCCTTTTATGTACATTCCACTACTCGTACCATCCATGGCTTAAGCGTTTCAGGGATGATGTACGAGTACATATGTAACGTACGAAGAGCAGTAGAAATAAATTTATCGTACCTATGTACATCGAACGTACAAGTTGCTTCTCAAGGCCGGTTTTAATTAGGCACCCACACATTTGCTACCGGCAAATATTAATGGCGACCGACTACACTGACAACCGACGACTTAACGACGCCGAAACGTCGGAACGGTGAAAATTTTGCATGTTCAAGTTAAAAGTCACCTGCTAACAATCTCCGTGCAATTGCATTAAAATTTTATCCATAAAAGGAGAAAGAGTAAAGCGACGTACTGGTACAATAAATTGCCAGAGAACTGATGCATATGATTAGATCCCGCGCGTAGAAAAGAGTCTCTTCTAGCCAGGTTGTCTGAACAGCAGCACCAAGAGCAGGTAGTGCGGGAAATTCTGTTGTACTACCCTTATGGCACGTAAAACACTCATTAATTAGGACTGATGTAATTATTATCAACACCCACCAACCAACATAACCCTTTTCTCATCAGTACAACCAGTCATCAGGCCAACTTTGCTTATCATTTCTCTTTGCACTTTCCAGAAGGCATATTCTTGGTCGTTCATATTTTCATCGCCCAGCGCACAACAACTCGGAGAAATGCAAAAAGCAAATGCCTTGGATGCGGGTGTTTCCTGTAGAGGACGATGGAGGAAAAAGTTTGTGAATATAATTTTGGTTTTGCCTAACCAAGTCGCGTTTCGATGGAGTTGCATGTGCTTTATGGGATCAAATTGAAGCAAGGGCATGGGGAATAAGTCTGTTTGATGGCACGGAGTACTAACTCTCAGAAGTGTCTTGATTTGGCAGTCGACTCGATATGAATACATTGGAACAGCAGATACTCGCTTTTCACTGTACAGTGGCGAATGAGGGTCAAAACTGCCAATAGACTTAAGAAGTAAAGGGGCGTCGATTAAAAGATTGATTTTAAGATGATTTTTAAGTTGATGCTGATTTCCAGGAACATATTCCGGATCCTCAATGAAAAAAAATTGTTTTCGAAATCTTCTAGTAATGAGGGAAATACTGTTTCTGGCTTAAGTTGAGCATTTCCTCCATTTGACCCGTAGTTATGCCTGGAAATCTCATGCGTCATGATCTTTGTGTTCCGTAGCCTAGCAATAATACAATTTTTTCTACTGCGCTTACAGAAAAAACGATATTTGGATAGTGGGTCTAGTATTTCAGGAAAGGGATGGCAGTCTAACGCGACTTCGATCAACGTTAATTTCGATGAGTTGACCAAGAGAGAGGAGATAACAGGTGGTTCTTCCCGAAACCAACCTTTAGTTTTTGAGAAAGAAACAGGAAAGAAATCATGTTTCATCTATAGTCACATACCGCATGACCAACTCGTTTTTTTTTTTTTGGTTAAACAGCTCCAAACAGCCCTGTTGAAGCTGAACTCGGCGTCCTTTTTGGTCAACTGTGAGCAAACGCGGTACCCAATTTGAACAGACCTTTCGCATACCCAAATAGTTATTCTACTCAGATGATTCCTTTGACGATGCCGTATGGTTTCCTTTTGCTCTACAAATCTGCATATTTGTTTCTGTGACAATGTTTTGTATCACCTCATCGTCTATCAGCTGGTAAAAGACTTCCAAAGGGCTTATACTTGTTGGAACCGTTAGTAGCAAGCCAAATTTGCCTTCCGTCTCAATACTCGCGAAAGCGCCACTGACATCACGCTGCTTTCTCCCGATTATGTCAATATCGTCGGCGTATGCGAGTAGTTCGACGGACTTTTGAAAGATAGTGCCTCTTGTGTTTGCACTATTCTTTCAAGTACGATGTTGAAAAAATCGCATGACAGCGCATCGCCTTGTCTAAATCCTTTCTGGACATCAAACGTCTCGGTGAGATCTTTACCGACCTTGATGGAGCAGCGTGCATTCTCCATCGTCATCCTGCACAGACGGACGAGTTTGGCAGGGATGCCAAAACTAGACATTGCTCTATATAGCCCGTCTCTATAGATGCTGTCATACGCGGACTTAAAATCGATGAATAGGTGGTGGGTATCGATCTGAAGCTCATGGGTCTTCTCCAAGATCTGCCGTAGTGTGAATATCTGGTCGATGGTGGACTTTCCTGGCCTGAAGCCACACTGATATGGACCTATCAGGTTGTTGACAAACGGCTTCAGGCTTTCACACAATACGGCGGATAAGATCTTATATGCGATGTTAAGGAGACTGATGCCTCTGTAGTTGGCGCAGTTCAGAGGGTCTCCTTTCTTGAGAATTGGATAAACAATGCTGAGGTTCCATTCATCGGGCATACTTTCGTCCGACCATATTTTACAGATGAGTTGGTGTATGCTCCTTACCAAGTCATCGCCTGCCGCTTTGAAGAGCTCGGCAGTCAGGCCATCCGCTCCAGCAGCTTTGTTGGGCTTAAGCTTCGATATGGCTATCTTCACTTCATCCAGGTCGGGTGGACGGAATTGTTGGTCATCATCGTCCAGGTTGAAAGGTTGATTCTGCCTGACAGCGGTATTTGGTCCCTCATCGCCGTTATACAGTCTGCAGAAATGGTCTGTCCAAATCCTCAGCATCGACTGCGATTCTACTACGATGTTCCCTTGTTCATCTCTATAGGCTTCGGTTCGGGGTTTGTTTCCGCGGCATGTTATTTGTACCTTTTGGTAAAACTTCCGAACCTCATTCCTCCAGTAGCATCTCTCAATTTCCTCGATCGCGCGCTTCTCATGCTCTTTCTTCTTCCTCCTGAGAAGCCGGTGCTCGTCTCTCTTCTTCCGCTCATAGAGCTCATGAGCAGGTCTGGTCTTTCTAAGCAGCGCCGCGTTGTATGCATCTTGCTAAGCTGCATGTGCTTGCCGGCATTCATCATCGAACCAGGGGTTTCGTTGTGGTGGACGAGTGAAACCCAGCACATCAGAAGCGGCATCTCTGATGGCGTTTTGGCAGTGTTTCCAATGGTCTTCGATGCTTGATGCTGGCGGCATTGGACCTCTTAAGAGATTAAGAGACACTCGATCGGAGAAGGACTTGGCGATCTCTTGCGATTGTAGCCGTCTGACGTCGAATTTTCTCACAGCATTAGTTTGTCTTGGCGTAGTTTGGGATATCCGCAACCGTACCTTGGCTACAACAAGGTAAAGTTCGATGTTGGCTCCTCGGAACGTACGGACATCCATAATGCTGGAGGAGTGTCTTGCGTCGATCGCAATGTGATCAATCTGGTTGACTGTTGATTGATCAGGAGTTCTCCAAGTCCCCTTGTGTATGTCGAGATGTGGGAACCGCGTGCTAGCCACGACAATGTTTCGCCCCGCCGCAAAGTCGATTAGCCTGAATCCGTTATCGGAGGTGGTGTTGTGCAGGAGAAAAAGTTCTAGCAATTGTTTTACCCCGCTGAAGACATAATCATCGATGAGACACTCGTTCCCTGGGCCTCTCTGGTCTGGTTTTCAGGCAATACATTCCAAATAAATCTCACCGGTATGGAATTAAGCTTTTTAAATTATGTTCCGTCGATGGCTACACTTGGGCTATTAAATTCTATTCTGGAAAATCAGCGTACGGTGAAAGAGAAGTTAGAATAGCAAAAAATGTGTGCGTCGAATTGGTTGAAGGCCTAATCAATGAAGGAAGGTGCTTATTTGTTGATAATTTTTATATAAGTTATGAATTAGGACAATACTTGTTGGAAAATAAAACGCATGTTGTTGGTACTTTGCGAGCAAATAAAAAAATATCCCCAAAGAAGTCCTTCTCAAAAGAGGATAGAAATGGAATCGTAGTCCTAAAATGGAAAGATACCCACGACATGAGGATGTTGTCGCCCAAAAATGCCCCAATATTAGTGCCTAGACCTACAGAAGGTCCAACCATTGTCGTCAGCAGCCACTACCAACACTGACCAACCTTCCACCAGCCAAACTCAGGAAACATTAAAGGAACGTAAATCTCGAAAGGTTACCACCAAAATGCTTGCAGTACTTTCATACAATGCAGGTAAGGCTGGCATTGATCTGTCTGATCAGATGGGCTCATACGCGACGACTCTCTGGAAAGGTGTAAAGTGGTATAGAAAGCTAGGTGTAGAACTTCTTTTTTCTGTTGTTAACGCATGGGTTGTGTACAAGCACATAACAAAAAAGAAGATTCAAATACGCTCATTCAGAGAGTGATTAGTAGCAAATATCCTGGGTATACCAAACCATCAGCAGCGGAACATGCCCAGATCATTAGGAAACGCACGCCATCTTTCCCAAAGAACCAACTTGGACGGCAAAAAGTTACGGAGAAAATGTATCATTTGCTATGTAATAGTCGTGATTTTCGATTGTTATAACCTTGTTTGGACACTCCGAGTTTTCAGCATCACATGTTTTCGTACTTGAGTTCAACATACGAGTTTTAGTGACAAATGGTTATTTTCGTCGAAGCAAATTTCTTATAACACTTTTCAAACAAGTCTTGAGTTTTAACGATATTTCCTTCCATCGAAGATTAATGGTATGCCAAGTTAGGACATTTATCTCCGGCACACATGTGTTCAGATCAAGATGTGATCAGGCGCGATTCAACTATAACAGTGGATTTCAAATTTAGCACAGCATTGCAGCTGATTTTGATTGGTTTTTGATATTGCTATTGCAGTATAGTCCGAACATTGCCACGCTATTCCTCTTCCACATTATTACAATAAGAATCGAGCAAGTCAAGAAAAGGAAATTGCTTTTCCTGAGACCCATTTCCATTCTAATATAAAGATTTGGGTAAAGAAATACACGCCTTGCTCCGTAATTTACTTCCGATCCGCCCGTGTACCACAGTTCAACACGACTAAAAGCAAAGGTTCTTCTAATGAATTTATGTTTGCAACTCCTTCACCGTTTGTTAGAAAGTTAACTGCAGCCATACCAGCTACAGCAGTACATGATTTAGCTACAGTCTTTTGTTTTACGTTTTCCAAAGGCTCTCTGTTCCACAGTCATCTTGTTCTTGTACCTGTACTTGTACTTGTACTTGTTCTTGTTATGTCCCTAGAATCAACTGGCAACCGACAAAGTTGACGAAGTAACTAGCTCTTGTGTACCCCGATACGAGAGTACCTGTGTCAGTAGTAGTGGTTCTGTGCAATAATTAAGAACGTTGATTAAATTTTCCCTTATTCATTAACGTTTATTTTCTCTTTGTGTACTCGTACATAACTTCACATGGCAGGAACTGTTGCCTGCTTACGATGGCGATGGCAAGAAGGTACTTTCGTCTAGGAGATTTGGTCAACCCAACACAAACACATAGATATACACGTAAACATATATATACGAGTATTCGTGAAGGACTCCACGAGTACGAGCTACCAGTCCAACAGAGACAAAAATAGTAGAAAACTGTGATGAAAGCATCCAGAAAATTCAATCCGCTTATGGAGTATGGAAACTTGAATGACCCCAAAAGTATTATGAACTTATAAGTATTTTGTAGTACACCGCATAAATGAATGGCAAGAGGGATAAAGAGGTTCTATCTACTTGTAGGTTTTTCTATCTGTGTATACACAATATAAATGTTAGCTGCGAGATGGATACGTACATACACATAAAACAGAATCAAGGGGACACCAGAATAGATGGATGGAACTGAGCTTTCTTGTTACCATACCAATCCAAGCAAGTAAATTCCATCGAGACTTAAAGCCATCCAACTTTCTAGGGTTGAGGAGTGTACTTTTTGCTTCTGTTATCCTACTATTCTCTAGGTTAGAGATAGAAAAATGCCAGTACAACTTAGCAATGGCATGGCAGTACACTAAGCACAAGGAAAGCTGGATCTAGCAATGATGCAAAGCCTGTTATTCAAATAATAGAAAAGTTTTTTGCTTCACTTTTGCAAGTCCTCAGATAAATTCACGAAAAGTACTTTGCTTCTTCAAGCAGCGATTCTGTTGGCTACTGTTGATATTTTTGCTCATAGCACAGGCGATAGTATGAGTATCCTTGTGATAAATAATCCCATAATGAAAGGAGAATGGAAAAAAAAGTACAGCAAACTTGCCAGAGAATAGAATACATAGAGAGAGACTTATTCCTTGGTATGAGCATCATGAGTATCTGTTGTTGAGTGGATTTGAAAATCGACTAATTATGACTGAAAAAGGTGGAAAAAACGAGCGAAAAGGCGACTGGAAATTTAATTATGAGGTAAAGTCAGCATCAGCAATGGTTTTACAACTTAGGCTTCCCTTTGAATCTATTTTAATTAGATAGCCATACTGGCTTTTATAATTTCTTCTATACTTTGGAGGTCAATTGCTTTATTTAAGGGTTTTGATCTGCCCTTAAAGCTAATAATTTGATTTCTTTTATTCGGGTTTGAGGTTTATGTTAATTTTCCCAAAGATGGAATTTCCTGGGATATCCATGCACGTACAAATGGGTCAGAGCAGAGGAAATTTTCTTTCTTGAATTGTTGTTTAATCTCCGTATACTGAATCCAAATATTGTAAGAACTAGTTGCAGGAAGAATAGGTGGATATATAATTCACTTGCTACTGATGCCAAATTTTTTTTTTTTATTATTGGCGCGCGCACAAGTGATTTTGTGTACCCTTAAAATGTTTGCACATACCGCGGGCGAAGGAAATCTAGGGAGGGAGAAAAGAGAGGTACCGATGTACGTTGGTTTTGAATGTTTGGAGGTTATAATGACTGGGAAATAAAGAGCTCAGCATGGCATTTCATGAGTTGTTGTTCGGCTTAGGAAAGAATCAAGATATTTCTGGGTACGTCCGAAAGTAGGCTTGAGGGTGTACTGATGAGCATTCATAGCGAAACGGCTGTTACGGTTGGAGGTTTGAAGGGCCGGAATGCTTCTGGCACTGGTGTTGAAAATAGTGATAGAACAGGGCGAGACAGGAGATATTACGTCGGTGGTTGAGGGCGTCAATCGAGTGTGTAATATTGGCACCACGTATAAGTTTTATCGCACGGTTTCGAATCCTATTTAGCAAGTGCAAAAAGTCTTAGGAGCACCTGACCTGACCAGATGTAAGCAGGTGATGTATTTCTTAAATCGCTTGAGGAAACCTAGACATGTCGAAGCATTTTTGGCGACTTCATAAATGTGATCATTCCAATGTAGGTTGTCATTGACAAACGTACTGAGAATGGGAAGTTTTTCGGTTTCAACGATTCAAGTGCCATTCATGGATAATGGCTGGTTATTTGAATTTCGCTTTAGCGACAGTAGACAGCATTGTGTTTTGGAAGCATTAAATTCCACTCTGTTGATAGTTACCCAATTGGTTATGCATTTAATATCGGGATTTAATGAGCTTAACATACGCTGCTGATTCCGTTCTACAGCCGAAGAGCGGGGACTTGAGTCCGGGAACGAATATGAGAAGCAAAGAGTACTGTCGTCAGCGAAGGAATATTTTGGACTAGAAGTAGCAGGCAAGAGATCATTCATATAAATTAAAAAGAGTGTCGGATAAAGAACAGAGCCCTTGGGCACACCAGCATTTATTTTGTGAATATCAGACTTGAAACCATCCAAGACAACTTCAATTGAACGTCCCTAAATGTAATTTCTAATCCATTGAAGAAGAGAGTCATCGATACCAATTACACGCATTTTCGACAAAAGAGCCTGATGCCAAACTCTGTCAAATGCCTTAGAAATATCAAGTGCAACTATCTTGCTTTCGCCAGATTGATGTAAACTTTGGTTCCACTTTTCGGTGAGACATGCCATCAAATCACTAGTATCATTAAGAAGTCGGTCATTGAAAAGTTCTTGTTCTTCGAGATATTTCATCAGCTGACGATTTATCAGTGATCCATGACCTTGGAAAGAAGGGACGTAAGTGTGATGGGTATGTAAAAGAAGAGGGAAGAAGATTCGCTCTTTTTTTTAGGACGGGCTGGACAAATGCTGCTCGGAAAGAGTCCTAAAGAGTAGGATTGATGGAAAAGCTTACGCAGTGGTTTTGCCAGCATAGAAGATCTTTAAGTACTCTTGCTACTACACGAGTGCGAACGTGGATTCGCCCCATTGAAGATTCGACGCACTTAAGTGTAGGCAGAAACAAAGCACAATCTGGAAGGGTTGAGCTAGCTGCAAAGTGTGCAGCAAGCAGATTGGCTTTATCCAAAGAGCTCACAGCTGGAATGTCATTGTAAATGAGCGTTGGGATGGAGGATGAGGCAGGATTTCTAATGTTTTGACGAAAGGCGTTGCAGTCATTCCTTGCTCGTTTGAATTTTTTCCGGTTTTCCTCCGTCGGGTTGATCTTATAGGACCACAAAAACAGTTCTCTCAACCTGAGAGCCTTGAGTCGTACCACGCCTCGATTGCTTTAAAAAAAAAGTACCAACTAGAGGATACTATATACCATACTATATAATAATGATTTTTTTTTTTGTACTGTTACTGTATATAAGGCTTAAAACCTTATTGCTTAAGAGAAAATAAATGCTTGCATCTTACTTACTCAACTAAATGGCACTACAGTTCGAGATGGACCTAGGCCTAAAAAAATATACATTTCGAGTAAAATTGAACTTTGGCCAACTTCGCGGTCACTTTCTAAGACGAGTGAGATCGCCGTCACTATATAGGACTAGTTCTTTCGGGTAGGAATAAAAGGCTTTTCATACCCCATATACAGAGTTCGCTGTTATCCTTCACTTTTTTCAAGGCTAACAAAAGACGCAGACGAGACCGAAAAATAATTCAAAAAATCATGCGATCAAAACGTCTAAAGATATTCCAACCTGCTTTGTTATTGTGCGAGTCTTAGGCTTTGCCTATTTATGTGAGTTAGCTTGGTATCAGTTATTATTTTTGACAAAATATTTGGTAAGATGGTTTGATAATAGTCAACTTGCTCGTATGGTTTAATGCCAAAAAAAAGAAAGAATTTTGCTTGTTACTCAAAGAATTATCTCAACAAAGGTTTTTGCCATGTTACCTTAAAATTTCCTGATTAAGATGATTTAAAGTTACGATGCCAGGGCGATTGCTTGTGACAATAACTTAATCTGCAGTGATATAGCTGAAATAAAAAATGTTTTAGATGGCGTGGCTTCGTTGGCCAGAAGGATTTCTTATTATTTATGTTGCAGGATAAGTGTAGCGGATGGATGCTATTTTTACGAAATACCAGCGCCACCTTTGGACGGGAGTAAAACAGCTCATCTCCGTCAAATGCATCTGGACCGTGGTTGCGGTCATGTATTGGAATGGCATTAAATCGCAGAAGCAGTCAGAAGCTCGAATACCACAATAGTAAAAGTAACAGACACTTTCAAAATATAATTATGTGATTTCGTCAAGCACGTACAACCCAATTGGGTGTAAAAAATTATATAATGTAAAAGCAAGTTATTACTTTACGCCATCTATGCCTTCCAGCATCTTACCCTTTTTGGAACCGCTTGGGCAAAAATGAACATATATTCATACGTATATCCTCCATGCAATTTTCCTGCACAGAGGAGGAGTTAAGGAAAAAATTTGTGTTAAATAACGAAGATTTTCGGAGGAGACTAATATGATGCTATAAGCAACAAAAACCAGTATTAGTCGAAAAAATTTACTGGCAAAATTGAAATAGTCAAAAGCCGTCAGTTCTGTGCGGTAAATTTGCGAGAATGGTTCCAAAGTGACACAAACTAAGCCATTACATGTGGAATAAATTCGTTGGAAAATCCAAGAACAGTTTTGTGCATAAATAAAGAATCGGTTGTGGGTTCCCAGCGAATTTATATGGCTGTTGCTTACTATTGTACCTACAATATATATACCTCCTTGATCAATATTAACCACCGTGTGGCGCTCCCATTGTTCCGATTTGAGTTATGTTTGTTTTTTGTTAAGTTGGTACATCTGTTGTTGATATTCTTTCTAAATCTTGGCGTCATAGCTTGACATTTGCAAAAGTTACGTAGCCAAGAGTACATCTATCTCTGTGTGTGTTGGCGATTTTTTCCAATTTTAGAAATGAATTTAAATTTGCAACAACAAACTTGTATGTAATTTTGCGTAAAATCGGATAAATATAAACAATGGTGCGCAAACGTTGGAAATGTTGGAAAAGTGTTTCGGCAACGATTCTCTAAGGAAAACGACCGTTTACCAATGGCTAGAGCGGTTCAAAAGTGGTCGTGAGTCAATCAAAGATGATGAGCGCAGTGGTAGACCATCGACATCGAAAACCGATGAAAACATTGATGAAGCAAAAGAAATGTTGGTCAGTAACCACAAATTAACCACCAGAGAGATAGCGGAGGACTTGAACATTGCGGACGGATCCATACGTCCAAGACATCTTTATTAATGATTTGGATTTCCGTCGTGTAGCAGCAAAGTTGGTGCCAAAAGACCTCAATTTCATGCGAAAAAGAGACCGTGTAGACGTCGCAAAAGAGATGATTTGCGAGGCTGAATCCGATCCCACAATCATCAAAAGGATTATTACTGGAGACGAGACGTGGGCTTATGAGTACGTCACGCAATCCAGATATCAGGCAAGTGAATGGGGTTCACCACATGAGCAGAGACCAAAAAAACCACGTCGCTTTCAGTCAAAAAAAGAAGGCAATACTCACGGTTTTCATGGATTAGAATGGTGTAGTGCATCATGAATTTTTGGCACAAGGCCAGACAGTAAACAAAGAGTATTATTTGGGCGTTATGAGACGTTTGCGTGAAGCAATGCGCCGAAAGAGATCAGAAATGTGGGCAGAAAATTCATGGATTTTGCACCATGATAACGCACCGTCGCACAGTGCCATCATTATTCGTTATTTGTTGAGGAAAAATGCAACAAATACCATCCAACAGCCATCGAATTCACCTGATTTGGCTCCCTGTGATTTCTTTCTGTTCAATCGAGTTAAAAAACTACTACGTGAAACGCGTTTCCGCAGCCGAGAGGAAGTAATGGAAAAATCGCAGGAAGCACTGATGGACACAGCGAAAACCGGATATAAAAAATGTTTCGAGGAGGATTAAGCCCTGGCATAAGTGATAACTTTGAAGGGGACAATATAGATTTAGATGAATAAACTTGTAAATTTATTTAATTTTCTGAATAAATTCCGGGAACATACAGTCTTATGTTAAGATGACAATGCACTGCGTGAACAATCAGAGAATTCGTAGTTACAGCTGGGACACATCATTACTCATTGTAAGATTTTCTATTGAAGCAGCACTCTGTATGTGCTAATAGTTGAACTACTTTGATCCCATGGATTTACAATGATATGAGTATATCGCATGTTCAATCATAAAAGACAAGTATTGGTGTTCAATGGAAATGTAAATATTACCAACGAAAGCTGGTGTGAGAAATCGAATTAAGACATCCTCATATGTATGTGCCCATATAAAAATTGAAGGCCTAGCGGCTTATAACCATGCTCGACGAAGGTTGTCAAAAAAAATTGATTTAAGTACCAACTGGGGTTCAAGTCCCAGCTAACATTCGAAGAAAAATTGGTTCACTGAAATGCAATAAATTCAACAAACCCTTGGTTTCACTAACGAGATGATCCAATGGCATATTGAAACGATGGGATGTTAAAAATCCTGGGCTCCGATGTAAGAACCTAACCTTTCAGATCAAGCGTAGATTCACTCTTGCCAATCGCTGTTTGTTTTAATCAAGGAAAGCTACCACTGATTCTCAGGTATAACAACGTACAACGACATTGACCAGCAAAGAAGAGGTAGAATTATTTCACTGTGATGGCTAGAACAGTGTCAGTTAATTAGCAGACGAGCTCTGTCTCGGAGCACCTTTAAATTGATACTGGAGAGACCGAGTTTAAATAGAGAGTGACCTTAGCCTAATTGGTGTGCCCAACTGAAGGGAAAAACAGCGTGAGCCCGCGGTAAATGGATATAGCTACTGGTTCAAGACCAGATTCGTTGTGGACTGGAAAACAGAATTATGTAGTTCGATATTTTGGAGAAATGTAATAAACGAATAGTGGCAGGCAAGAAGATTAAAGATACCATATTAAGAACACCAGAATGAAAACAAAATCGGACCTACAATGATCCAGTATTTACATGTATCTACATACTTTTGACCTGCAATAAATTCCTGTTTCAAGAACAGAATCAAAGTTACAACATCTAAATTCCAATCAGTAACCCTTTCAGGCTTAGAAAATTTTTAACCAAAACCGACAATCAAGCCGAAAGTGAAAAACGGTCATACTTACTTCATAAATTGTTTTGCCTTTGACATTTTCGCTTGCCAACCCCAGAAGATGCCAAAAACATACAAATTCAGATATCAAGGAGTCTTATGGTGATTTACCCTTCTCTACGCAAACACGTGCCAACAAGTGCTGAAATTTTAAATGAAGAATCACGCTACCTTCATTCATAACTGCTTGGCGAGCAACAATACCCAGCAATCCAATACTTCATTGCCAAATCCGACAAGAAATAGACTCAACCAAACGAAATTTTATATAAGAGGCACGCTGCTCTATGCAATCCGATAAATGTAACTAATATCTCTGCGGCGCATGCATATCCATAGCTCTGTCTATCTGCACTTGGGGTTCACTTCATGTCATGTCAAAGCAGGCTTCTAATACAACAGAAGCAATTGTAGTTGAGAGTCTCTCACATTATCCACAAGTTCACTCGTATGCAGCGATTTGGCTGGCGTATCGTTGGTACGTGCCTTAAATCCAAATAAAATCAAAGGAATCTAATAATGTGCAATTCCCTGATATGCCGCCACCGTAGTGCCAGAAGTCTCACCATGGGAACACAAAAGCCAAGAAAATTCAAAAAAATAAGGAACCGACAGAGAGGTTTCAAGTATCTGTCTATTTGTTTGATACAGGGTGTGTACTATGTGCTCCAGGATAGAAAGGCATCGTTAATACGAATACCAGAAGTTTTAGAAAATCTTTGAACGAATCCAATTGAGATGTTTAGGTAATATTGGAATGCCAGAACCGAGATGCTTCCTTTGTGTTGTTTTGTGGAGGAATTTGAATGGATTCTTCCTTCCATTTTGCAAATAAGGGTTGTGCAACGAACTAATGATGAGTAACAGCTTGAAAATCGTATTTTACCGATGCAAACGCTAGTTCTTTGACAAACACTAAATCGAATCACATACCACAGGTGAATGGACCATTACAAACTTCCTCACAAAGTACCAATGCAAGGATTCGTATGTACATGTAGATACGAGTAGTTAGAAATTCATTAGCAGCCGTGCTAAATTTCTAATTACCTCTGAAATGGTGAATTTCATTTGTATCGTCCATCTATGGAGGGATGGGTATGCATGGATGGCTTTGATGTTCAGATTTTAAACTCGCACTATATCCGATGAGATGGGGTCCATTCAAACCGAGGCACATGAAAATTTTCATGTACTCGTGTGTATGGAGGTACAGTAGTCGTGTATGCCATAGGTTTTTTTTGGAAACTAGCCTGCGAATAATCTGAGTGTCCCGTAGCCAAATTTAGGTTTGTTGGCGCGACATTAATCCAATTTATAAATCAAAATTTATTCATGGATAAACTTCAGAACATGTGTCATTGTGTGGAAGTTGTAAATATACGTTTGAATGAGGTTGGCAGTATTTTTGAAATTCAATTATTTCGCTTAAAAAATTCACATACAAAAAATGGGTGTGATAGTCCAGTAAAGACGGTTCAACACAGGGGCTCATAACGCAATGGAATTTTGTGACGTTAGTACACTCATGGTAGATTCCAAGTCCATGTGGGATATGAAATCATGGTTAGATTTTGGGCTTGTGATCTACTCATATTCGAATTTTTGGTGGAGTTATGAGTCATAAAATTGTAAGAATTCCACATACTGCTTAAAACTCACTTGCACTGTCAGATAACGGCCAGAGTTTAGACTTTCTCATGAATTAATTGTCGGTTAGTCGATAGAACTGACTGCACTTTTAAGCATAAAGTCGCTAAAACTATTGACAGACAGTCAGCTAACATGCAGCGCTTTGGGTAATAGTTATCCATTCCCTCTATCACATGTTGACCATCATTGTCGTCATCCGTTTCCACTATGTGATCATAGACACCCTAGGTAGTGCCGGATTCTAAAGCTACTTTCACCAGAACACTGTACTCACCCTTTGTTTCCACTGTAAAGTAATACTTCGAAGAGGTCGATTTAAAGACTAAACTTACTCCATATAAGTCGATTTTTTAACCTGCTTACTGTATCGTCTAAAGTCGCTGAGTATGTCCACTAATAAGACACCAGTTTGCCGGGGTTTGAAGCACACATACAAGGATGTTATCATGATTATTTGTTACGATTTTTCGAGTCGATCTCCCGGTCATCCGGCACCAAATGGGGAAACACTACGACGTTTCGCCGTTTGCCTAGAAGAGTATGGGAGAACACGAAATGCTGCCAGGTCTGGCCGGCCCCGGAGCAGCCGTTCTGTTGGGAGTATCGGAGCTGTGGTTAAAAATGTCGCAGAGGACCCTGGGGTATCGCAATTTTGCATCAATTGGCGGTCTTTATAGAGAATCTTTATGAAAGACTGTTAGATGTTCCCTTACAAAGTACAGACAGTGCATAAGCTATTATCTGTTGTTCGCCAAGCGCGTGTAACCTACGCTCAGGCCGTTCTGAATCTCGACCACGAGGGAGACAGCTTTTCGTCGAAAATCATTATGAGCAACGAGGCCCATTTCGATCTCTGTGAATATGTAAATAAACAAAATTATCGCTTTTGAGGTACCGAAAATCCGCATATAACCCAAGAAGAGTCATTATGCCCGCTAAAAGTTACTGAATGGTGTGCTGTTTACGCAAAAGGCCTCATTGGGCCTTATTTTTTCGAAAACACCACAGGTCAAACGAGTACTGTGGACGGCGAGCACTACAGAGCCATACTCAACGACCTCAGTTGGATGAAGGGACAGGACAGGAGAACATATGGTTCCAACAGGATGGAGCAACGAACCAAAACCGAAATTCTGAGGGCTGCATTTTCGGGTCGTCTAATCTCTCGTTTTGGTGATTTGCACTGGCCGGCAAGATCGCCGGATTTAGCCGTTCCATACTTCTTTTTGTGGGACTTTTGAAGTCACGAATCACAAGTCTATGTCAACATGCCTCAGACTTTTGAAGTCCTTAACGAGAATATCCGTCAAGAATGCGATGATCTATCGCCGGAAGTTCTGGCAAAAGTGATGGAAAATGGCATAAATCGTTCATCAATTCTTTCAGGACCAATACTTTTCTTTCACAAAAGAAATTACAGCCAAAGAACATCGGGTGACAACTTTTGCGCCACCTTAAACAAGGAGGGTTCTATTCGAGAAATAACTCGTTATCGTTTTACGGAAATACGGTGATAGCTACTCCGTTTCAAATTCATGAATTGCATGCGTTCTTCATGTCCAGGGTTAAAATGGGACAGAATTTTTTGGGGCCTCTATTCCATCGCCTGTAATGAGTAGCATCCAGAGCTCTAGTTATTACTGAGTTACTTGAATCCACTATAAACCGTGACAAACGAAACTGTATTAGCACTCCGAATGACCTCCTGTTGTTTCAATTGCCAAAAAGAATCGATTGTAAGCAAAACAAGACCTTATCCGGGCTACTCCGACATATTTGGAGCTCAGGCCGGTAAGGATTTCCAGGACTTAGTCAGGGTCTTGGAAAAGAGATGGTGATGGACGAGCCCTATATGGGTCAACGGCAGCGCTCACATCCCGGAACGGGTTACTGGCTTCGGTGTAACCGACCCCTCGTCCTGGGGGCATTAAAAATGGAACTAGTCCTCCAGGTTGGGGGTTGTGCCGCCGGGGTAACTGCCCGGCCATTTAAATAAAAAAACATAAGTTACGAAGCATCAATAAGCCTCGGATATGGACGGATCTACTGTTGACAACCCACGCAAACGATTTAAGGACAATGAGCTTCGGATATGCACGTGGAATGTTAGATTCCTTAATAGACCATGTGCAGCCGAGCAGCTAGCGGAGGCCCTAGACTGCTGCTGGATTTGTTGTCGGAGGCAGACTATGACAAGAAGTCCTCAGCTTCCGGCATGTGAGCGAGCGCCTCGTAGCAATCCGCATCAAGGCTAAATTCGCCAACATTAGCCTTATTGCGCGCACGCCCCCACAGAGGAGAAAGATGACGACACCTAGGATGCCTTCTACGAGCTCCTTAACAACACCTATGAGCCCTAGCTGGGAAGAGAGGGTATCTTTGATGGAACAATCGGAAAATATAGCCTGCACAACACCACCTCCGATAACGGATTCAGGCTAATAGATTTTGCGGTGGGGCGAAACATTGTCGTAGCTAGCACGCGGTTCCCACATCTCGACATACGCAAGGGGACTTGGAGAACTTCTGATCTTTCAACAGTCAACCATATTGATCACATTGCGATCGACGCAAGAATCTCCTCCAGTATTATGGATGTCAGTACGTTCCGAGGAGCCAACATCGACTCGGACCATTACCTTGTTGTAGCCAAAGTACGGTTGCGGATATCCCAAACTACGCCAAGACAAGCTAATGCTGTGAGGAAATTCGACGTCAGACGGCTACAATAGCAAGAGATCGCCAAGTCCTTTTCCGATCGAGTGTCTCTTAATCTCTTAAGAGGTCCAATACCGCCGGCATTAAGCATCGAAGACCACTGGAAACATTGCCAAAACGCCATCAGAGATGCCGCTTCTGATGTGTTGGGTTTCACTCGTCCACCATAACGAAACCCCTAGCTAAGCAAGATGCGTATAAAGCGGTGCTTCTTAAAAGGACCAGAGCTGCTCATGAGCTCTCCTTAACATCGCATACAAGATCTTATCTGCCGTATTGTGTGAACGCCTGACGCCGTTCGTCAACAACCTGATAGGTCCATATCAGTGTGGCTTCACACCAGGAAAGTCCACCATCGACCAGATATTCACACTACGGCCGATCTTGGAGAAGACCCATAACACCACCTATTCATCGATAGAGACGAGCTATACAGAGCAATGTCTAGTTTTGGCATCCCTACCAAACTCGTTCATCTGTGCAGGCTGACGATGGAGAATGCACGCTGCTCCATCAAGGTCGGTAAAGATCTCACCGAGACCTTTGATGTCCAAAAAGGATTTAGACAAGACGATGCGGTTTTTTTCAACATCGTACTGGAAAGAATAGTGCAAAACTCACGAGCAAACACAAGAGGCACTATCTTTCAAAAGTCCGTCCAACTACTCGCTTTCGCCAGTTTTGAGACGGAAGCGGCGAAAATGGGTTTAGCGTTCAATGAGGGCAAGACCAAGTGTATGCTGTCAAGCAAAAAGGACAACCAACACCGACGTCTCGGGCAGAACGTCACCCTCGACAGATATAACTTTGAGGTAGTTAAGGACTTTGTCTACCTAGGCTCCGCTATAAATACAGACAACGACACCAGCGCTGAGATCAAGCGAAGAATAACTCTTGCCAACCGCTGTTTTTTTGGGCTAAGAAGGCAATTGAGTAGCAAAGTCCCTTCTTGGACGACAAAAGTCACCCTTTATAAGACCTTAATAATCCCATTCCTGCTCTATGGCGCAGAGGCATGGACATTATCAAAAATATATGAGGGTGTTCTTGGTTGCTTCGAGAGAAAAATTCATCGGGCGATCTTCGGTCCCGTCTGCATTGACCGTGAGTAGAGGAGGGGATACAACGACGACTGTACAGCGACATGGACCTAGCTAGTTGCTTCGAGAGAAAAATTCATCGGGCGATCTTCGGTCCCGTCTGCATTGACCGTGAGTAGAGGAGGGGATACAACGACGACTGTACAGCGACATGGACCTAGCTAGAAGAGCGAAGATCAAAGACTGAGATGGCTGGGTCATATAGAGCGTATGGACACTATTGCTCCGGTCCGAAAAGTCTTCGAATCCGCTCCCGAGGGACAGCGCAGTAGAGGAAGGCCAAGACTCAGGTGGCGCACGCAAGTGGAAGAGGACCTCAGCCAACTTGGCGTGCGAAACTGGAGGCAGCTAGCCATGGATCGAGCTGGCTGGAGAAGCTTGTTGACTGAGGCCCAGGTCCACCCCGGACTGTAGCGCCACTTAAAGTAAATCAGTAAGAAAAAACGACCTCTTAAAGACATGTGTTGAACATAAAGGCAAATAAATCTAGTTGTGTTTTGATAGCTTCATTTGGCAGACCATCCAGGACCGGTATATTCATGGGTACAGGAGAATTTTCTTGATGAATTTTACCATCGGGTATTAATGTCTGTTGACGACCAGATATGTTGACAAATGCATGCGAGGCTTTTTAGCCTATAGCTAGCTATTTATTCTCACATATTGATAGCTGTCATCGTCAAAGTCGTTGCGACTTACATTATACTTGTTTCTTCCATTCGAAGTGCAATCATACGCACATTAGTATCTCAATATTAAATGAGTCTCGCTACGGAATAAAAAGGTTTAACCTCAAGCAGACTTGATGATGGTATTGTTGATAGTTATAATCACACATTCTATTCGACAGAGAAGATGTTTCATAAAAAGTAATTTGACAAAGGAGAGAGCTTAAATCGGGTCATTGGTTTGCATTTGCATCAAGAAACTGTTAAAGTTCGTTAAAGTTTTTTTTGGATTAAAAAAACAAAATCCCATCATTTATTTCCTTTCATTTCATTTTTCCTAAGGCAATCGCATCACTAGACAAAAACACAATTTATCTTTTCCAAATGAAAAATCGACATCATTCTCAGTATCTCAATGGAGAGGAGCCAACAGTGCCAGTGGTAGGCTAGGCAGCATGTTCATTCAGTTGCTCAACTGCATGCAAACATCACATTCACATGAACAGTAAGAAGTCGAAGCATGGCGGAATCATGCAAGATGAGAACTTAAAGATCCAAGTGATTTTTTCCAAAGCTCTCAAACCAAAATTCAACCTTTCTACCCAGTAGCAAGCAGGCACTCTGTCTTCCTAATAGAAACGAAGAAATTGAATTTCAAATTGAAATTCAAGCAAACAGTACACCGACAGCTTTCAATCGTTCATTACAAAGTATCTGGTGCTCACATGCCAGCGCGCAGCGCATCTCAAGGATAGGAATGAGAGTAAGCAGTACAAGTAAGAGCACATTGTACCTTTGGAATGCTAAGGAACAGGTGGATGTGTAATATTTTCATTTTACTAAAAGAAAATATGCATAACGACTTGCCGTTGGCATAGATTTACAGTTCTCACCGAACTGCTTTCGTTTTTTTGAATATCATTTAAATACATCTTCTATCGTTGGCACTGCTATGATGCAATTTACCATGTGTCAGCCCTAGGGATTGTTGCCTTCTAATTTGGACATGCGAATGTGTGATTTCAAATTGTCGGGTATACGAGCATACTATATACCGTGAATTCAGATTTCTAAATGGCAATGAGCTGACCGATATTCAAATGTTTTAACTAGTAGGATTATATTTTGAAAGGAGCTCTATAGAAACATGTAAAATATCATAGCTAAATGGAAATACTCCAAGGTAAAGCTATCAACTGCTCAACTGCCTGCTGGCTTCGAAATGCTCTGAATGCCACTCTCTGTCAATCCCTACCGCTGTATTCTAATGTACGAGAATGTAAAGGGAACTAAAGGATTCCAGTGGCCACTTTATGCTCTGCTCTGTTGTGGTAACCAGTGAACAGTACAGAATACAGAATAGAGAATACAGAATACAAAATACCAGCAGTAGCAAGCTTTAGAAAGCGAAAATATCCGTGCCCATTTCAACGTTTTTGTTTTTTTTTTTTGGGTCTTGATGGTTGTTTTGGTTCCGCGCATTCACAAAAGACCGAATCGGATTCCTTTTTATAATTATTATTATCCTTGTGTATACACTGTGTAATTTGCTGCTCCTTTTTTCCAATTCGGCAAAGAGTTCAGAATCACGATAGAAACGAAGCAAAAGCAGCAGCACCACGACGAGGGCTATGAACACAGTGAAACAATGCCATAACGAGCAATGGACTGCATTTTATTACCCTTCCCTGAAAGGATCTAAATAAAAATGAGGATAATGAAAAAAATAAACAAAAAATGAGAGGAAAAAAATAAAATCGAGGACATGATATAGGTTATAGAAATAGGAGAGCACTCAACACCTACCCCAACTCTACCGACTCCAACACAGATTGTTGTGAACAAATGCGTGTATAAAATAAATTGCAATTTTTTCCCGTTCAGCGCTTCCTTATTAATAAGAAAATTGTTGTCCCTCTTTCTTTATTTATTTATTCGAGAGAAAGACACACTTGCACTAGTATTTGTGTGGCTATGTATAAACACACGTTTATATATAGGAGGGTAAGGCATCATCAGATCGCTCGACCCACTGCTCATCAAACAGTGTCCTTTTGATAGAACCGACTCGTATTTGAGTTTTAAAGGACAACGGGAGAATTACCATCTCCATCATATTTCTTGTGTCGTTGTCGGGCTCCATCACGAGCAATGTGCAAGGAGATTGTCTCATTGTCCTATCAAGGAAGTCTGAAAGGATGTGCGCCCGTTGTGCGCGAATAAAGCCAAAAGGGGAAGATGTTGATGTAGACGATGAGCATCAGAGAGCTTAAATGGAAATATTTTCCCGATTCCTTGCACAAAGGAAAGAGAAAAAAATCGAGATTTTTGCTGGAATGTACTGGTAGACAAACGACCGACATTGCATCATCGTCGTGTTGTGTTCCATGCCGCAACAAAGGGGTTATTTTTCGAGATGAATTATGACCATGCTAAGACCAAATGTCTGGAGCCAAACTAGAGTGCAAATTGCAATAGTGGTTGTACTTATATTAAGACAACAAGGACAACAGGCTAATAAAATAAATGACTTATGCCTACACGAAGATGTTTTCAATCCTATTTATGTTTTTGTGTCTTTGGGAATTTGGGTTAGCGACTATAAAGGAGGCAAGCAGAAGCATAAAAGATGACACATTTTACCACCTGCTACTTTTGCTTAGTTGAATGAGCAATATTTTGGAATAACTTATCCATTTGTATAGCAATCGTCTGCTACCTTGAATTTAATAAGGCTATCAACGGCTTAAAACATCCTCGCTGAAGACGACTGCTCGCAACCTATTCTGTCTGCCTAAGCGCATTTTAATGTGACATACTTCGGGATGTAGTTGTCTTTGCACCTCAAGAGGTGACGGATCCATTTCCACTTACTTCACGATACTGATCTGTTTTTATTTGCAGTTTGATTTGAGATACTTTTCGAAAACTGCACTCATATGACAAACCAATCGATGAGTGCATCTATTCCTTCCTCAGTCGTTCGGTGCCATCGTCGTGATGATGTTTTTTTTAGAAAAGTGTTGGTTTAATTCCGTCAAAGTGTATAAAAGGATAAAAGATATGACTAAGGATAAGGCTTACGGCTATGGCATTTGTCTTCTTAAAATAGATGTAGTCAGCATTGTCCAGCTTATCCAAGAATTTCCCCGTTTTCTTTTAACAAAGGCTTCGAAATGACATCGTTTATTATTACTACGAACCGATAAACTGCTTTCCTGGCTTCTGACGCCTGTGATTACGAAAATCTATGATTCCTCACTGTTGTTTAGAGCACGACACTTTTCATTTTCAGTAAAAATAATGGTTTCACCAAGAATAACTCACGGCCATATCAATGTACGATTTACAGTGCCTTCTCGATTTCGAAAAACACCAATTAAAGCGAGGACTTATATTTGACGCAAAAGCTTCCTATTTCGGCATCAAAAGATGAATCAAGGAATTCGTTGGAATCTTGGATTGGATTATCTTCGCCTGCTGCCGCAGTTCATTACGTAAGCTTTCCTTGCTCACTTACTGATCATCTCTTCGTTTTAATATTCGAAAAAATCATAATTTTATCATGCGACTTGTTTGATAGCTTTATTGTTGATCCCGGAGCAGCTTGGAAGAATTCCTTCAGCATCATTCACTGTTTTGATCTTCTTGTAAACCTTAACTGCAGTCTCTGTTCTAGCAGGCCAGTGTATATAAAAAAAAAACACTGTGGCTCTGGCAGCCCGGTATGGGCCATGGCCTAGCTTCTTGACACTCATTTTGCGGGGCCTATGGCTTATCGCCGAGTCTGAACGGCACTCCTTAGAAGCTTTTTCGTAGGCAATTTTACTTTCGAGAGTCTGCCATTGCCCGCCGAAAGGGTGATGGCGATTTGAAATATTGTTGATGACCCATCCAGAAATCGAACCCAGACTCTCTGCGTGATAGTCCAATGAGCTAACTATTGCGCCACCGCCAAGATATGTATATTCAAGAATTATTGGTTAAAATTCTGGACTGTTCTATAGCGTATGAAATTGTTTGACAATAGTTTGACACCCCCTTCCAAACTTTCCTAAATGTATTGGGTATATAACTTAATTCGTGCGGTTTTTTTTTTTAAAAAATTTGAACGTTTATTTAAGAAGAACATGTACATATACATGCTTTGACTTTTTCCCATCTTTCTGGCAATTTGTGGATCCCATCCCAAAAGAACTGCGCCGGCCTGGCAGCCAAGAATGAATCAAACCAATTTTTGATATTCTGCTGTGATGTGAACCGTATTTCAGTGAGGGCGTTCTGCATCGACCGGAACAAATGGTAGTCAGAAGGGGCAAGGTCTGGGCTATAAGGTGGGGTAAGACTTCCCATCCACTGTTTTCCAAATAGTTCTTAACCGGAATAGCAACGTTGTCAGGATGGAAAATTATTGCCTCGTGTCTGGTAGCACATTCCAGGCGTTTTTTGGCTACTGCTCTCTTAAAACGGATTAATTGTGCTCGGTAGCGTTGTCCATTGATGGTTTCACCCGGTTTTAGCAACTCATAATACAGCACACCCATCTGATCCCACCAAATACAGAGCATTACCTTTGCGCCAATGGATATTCGGCTTTGCCGTTGATTTGGCTGGTTGGCCGGGTTTCACATATGATTTTTTGCACTTGGGGTTGTTGTAATGGATCCATTTTTCATCACCAGTAACAATCCGATGCAAAAATGACTTCCTTCTGTAGCGTTCCAGCAGCATTTCGGACATGCAAAACCGCCTTTCGACGTCTCTCGGCTTGAGTTCATGTGGAACCCAATTTCCTTGCTTTTTAATATATCCAGCTGCTTTTAAACGTTTTGAAATGGCTGCTTGAGTGACACCCAAAGATTGTGCGAGCTCTTCTTGTGTTTGGCAACAATCTTCATAGAGTAATGCTTCCAGTTCTTAATCTTCAAACTTTTTTGGCTACCCAGGACGTTCATCGTCTTCCAAGCCAAAATCACCACGTGCAAACCACTTTTGGCACGTCCAAATCGACGGGGAACATTCGCGCGTTAAGTTCCTTCACATTTGCATTGGCGAGGTTTTTTTTTTTTTTTTCTCCTTCTTGGCTCTACTTCTCTGCGATTCCATTTTTTCTGCACGGCACTCCTAAGCGAAATTAGCGTATTTCTCGCTCTAATCTGCTTCTTTCCCACATACCACTGTGTGCGCTCCGAAAGTGGATTAACATGCGCTTATACGCACTCGATTGCTTGGTGACGTTTAGTCTCTGCGATTTAATGAGAGTTAATTCACAAATACAATTTTTTTGGCAGACTCGAGGCGGCAGCGTGGGTTTCAGAACCAAGAATTAAAATCGGAAATACTAAATTAAAATGGCGTAACTTCGTTCAGTCTGACAGTTTACTTTGGTTTGTTCCATTTGACATTTTGTAAGCCACACACTACCGCCAGAGTCGTTATTCAGATATTCAAAATAAAATAAAATAATTATTAACAGATATAATTCTTAACACTCTGTTTCAGCTGTGTACTTGGAATTTTGCTTTTACGTTGTGATGGTCCCTGAATTGTTTGATTACTATGATGTCCTAAAATTGTTCGGTGTTGTTCGTGGATGACTTAATTGGTATTTGCTGGTCCTTCCAAAGACGACCTTTACTGATAATGGGATCTTCTGTCTGCAAATACACGTGAATTGATAATAACGTTCATGGTATCTGTTGAAAGCTGAGGAGTTTTCCGCAAGGACATCCTCTCTATCGCTCTCAGAACAGAACACAATCCCTCGCCAATGTTGTTTCGTACGAGGCACATATTTGACCGATAAATTGTCAGCCTCAATCTGACTTTAGTTTTTTGATGGTGGATCTGGTCTACTATCTCAGATAACTTCACTATTTTCACTGGTTGCTTTCGGCTCTGGTGGTATTGACACTAATGCAACATTGAACTAATTGAACTGAAGATTAGTTACTGGTAAACTACCATCATGTTTCATTCAAGCCTTAGCCTTACAAATTTAAGGAATCTGGTTGTATAAAGACTTTCTTTGTATGGGCTTATTGTTCTGCGTGCGTTTCCCTGACTCACAGCCTATCAATACTTATTCGTTTTTTGTAACATGAAAGTGAAGAGGACTTTTCCATTGTACCAGATCCAGTCATCCTATTTGTTTTACCTTAAGAAGCACATCAAATGTATCCATCGGAATAAATGGATAGGTATGTTCCGAAAATAGCCGCCTCTATGTAATTTTTGATTATGGTTGAATTCGCTGTTTTTGTATATTTGCACTTACTTGCGAAGGATTTAAGGAATTCTAAAACTTCGAACACTGAAGTGTTCTTAATATCATATACCTGGGTTTGACTGAATCTGGCTTATACCCCGTATAAGTAAGGTTGCTTGGATACGATCTCACATTGCCCCAGGGAACAAGATAAAATTATAAGTCCTGAAATATCATCGCATTTAACTTTAAATTGCCGAGAAATCAGTTCCCTTATTCTTGTAAATTACCTAATAAAATTTTTAATTGCAACAAAAACGCAACCGACTTCATACGTTGCCATGTAAATTGTCCCTTATTTATGTGCGATTCATTCACTATACAAAACATTTGTCGTTTTTATTCGTACGAGAACGCATAACTCATTCTCATCCTCAACCCACCCATTTAAAATCTTTGCAAAAATGTTCAACTCTCTTTGGGATACATGTACCCGGATACTGGAGTTACGAGTTGTGAAGAGTACCCAGAACCAAGCACATATTCACCTACTTATAGTACTACCCCGAAACCAGTACCACACATCTTATCTTCCCAGGTTTTGTCCTCGCTTTCCCATTGTGGTTAGTTAGGCGGAGAGGAAAAGAATTTCCGCTCCGAATTAAGGCAATTAAGTCAAATTGCTTTAAAATTCCATTATAAGCACTTTGTAAACATTGAAGGACTCCCTTCAATGTGTTGTGGTGGTGATGGTTGATACTGGTGTTATTCAATGGGTAGCAAAGGGGGTGGTACATAACTACCAACAATTTCAAGTTAATTCGTAGATATTATTCGAGCACATATAAGGGTACAGTTGCCTTTAGGTACATCTATAAAGGGAGAATATTTGTAAAAAAAAAAAGAAAAAATACCAAACAATAGCAAACTACATTCACATTCACATTTACATTCAAATTCACATTCACATGGAAATTGTTAAGCAGGTCCTGGGCGGTATGTACTATATGTATGTTGTTTTGGAGATTTGTTTTTATTTGGGAGCAGAGAAATTAATTGGGACACCAGCAAAGGGACGAGATAGTGTAGTCATCTCCAGCCCATGGTACAGCAATTTACCTCATTACATTGACACAGAAAGGAAACCGAAAAGGTCGTCTGGAAAATTCGGTAATTAAATTGCAAATGGAGCACATCACAGAAAAAGGTTATTAAAAAGGATGTTGGTTGTTTGGTAATTTTTTTCTCTTTTTGTTCGTTTACTCCTAAAGGCTCAAGTAGAGTTCAGGTTTGATTGATTGACTATAGTAGCCCACTAGCAAGTTTAAAATAGAAAAACGCGTGACATGTGTCTTGAGCAAGGGTTTAGTTTAGCCAAAGTGAAAAATTGAAAAGATATTTTTCATAGATTCTAATTGTGCCATAAAATATCCATATAACATCCATATCCATATAACATCTATATAGAAGAGCAGACCACTCCAGGAAACCTTTGTCATTAAGCAGCCATCGACTACATAAAGGTAAAGGACTGCAAACGGGAGAAAACGGTTTTTCACAATAAAATACGCAAGTCACATAAAATAATGATTTTAAACACACAATTATTGTCTATGACAGGGTTGGGAAAGTGTAAAGTTTTTACGGCCCACAGTATCTTTTCGGGTCATACTCGTAGATAGAAGGTGTATTTGTTAGGGGTATGTTTTTTTTGTATTTTTAACACTTTCCAGCGACATCCAATTTGATAGCTGATTTGTGGTCAGTTTAGTGTGATGTTTCACCATGGGGACCAGGTGGATGGCCAGATCAAATTTTATGTTCAGTTCTCTAAATTTACAATGCGCTAAGTCAATATATAGACGTCCATACGAGGATTCATTACCATAAATACCACGTATGCTCTAAACGGATTATAAAGTGCGCACCGAAGAAGTTGTTCCTGATGGGTGGGGTTGTGGCGGACCCAAATGAATCGATTCGCATACATCAATTGAAGCTGCATCCATCAACTTTATGGATTTTGCGAAATGTTCTTGATTAAGTTTGCAAGATATACCTCGTGCAAGAATTTACGCTTTTTTCCATGGTATGCGTCGTGCACTCTGTAAATGGAGTGAAACTTGAAACTCGATTGCTCTTCAAAATTTTGCTCCACAGTTCTTTAACATGATGCCGGCTAGAGTGTTATGATTACAGACTTTCTCGTTCGCCAATTGACTTACATTAAAGCGGAAGAGTTGTGATATCAAAAAATGTTGTTATATGCCACAAATGGGATGTGTGAAGTCGCTAGTTAACGTCAATAAATCAAACAATATGGACAACTAAGACACGACGAATATTTTATCCAAATTGTGATGGATAGTTGAAAGTTATACAAATGTGTCAGATAGAATTGAGACTTACTGATTGTTAGAGTCAGAGAGTGAAGTGGCTCCCCTGAGGCACTCTGAATGAAGGTGTAACTAGATGCAAGATATAGTTTAGGCCCTTTAAAGGCTTTGCAACTGCAATAAAAATCGTGTTAGTAAGCTACGCGTAGCACACGCCACAATGAGTTGTTTAAAGAAAATAGATTCGAAAATGGCGGCCAGATCTTAAAATACTTAGGTATCAAACGACAATGGCAGCCCTGTGGAACAATCGATATTGCGGATCAAGGGCTGATGCATAAAGAGAATATCGGTGAATTCGTGACGTTTTGCCTAGGAAAGTAAGTCGAGCAGTTTTAATCGGTCAGCATATGAAGGTAGGTCCTATTTGTCGGCACATGGGAGTCCGGGGAGGGCAAATTAAGAGAGCATACGTTGCTCCGCTTCGATAGGTAGAATATGGTTTTTATGGTAATAAGACTATAAGGCTGCAATACCCGAGAATTGTTATAACAAAGGTGATGAAAGGCACTTTTGTGAATAAGGGTCAGAGGATTCTGAAATCAATATGGGTCCGGAAATTGAGTTCTGAATCACATATGTATAACGTCTAAATCTGCCCTTGAGGCAACGGCAACTACATCTTTTGTATATATTTACAATATATTGTTGATTCGGTAGGGAAATGTTAAACGCTTTCGGGAGATTAAATTTGGCATTGCTCTTAGTTGAAGCTCAAAGAATATTTTGTTACACCAGATTGAAAACCTATTTAGACCACTTTGTCTAAAAGTCTGTGATTTTGTGGATTACAAATAATTGTTTTCGGTAAAAAATGTCTCCACTTCGCCCCAGTCAATCAATTTATCCATTCTTTTCAAATAGAAGGGTTTGTCGAGATTCTCCAAATAGGATTTTATTTGACCGATGATTTTGATGGAGAAAACACTATTTTCTCCTGGTTAAATGCTGTCTTTTTTGATTCAATACGTCGCTTAACCCCATCAATGAAGCCCCCGGCCCATAGAATCCATTTCGTCCGTTACGTCGATTGATAGCTATTGTTGATAGAATATACACTTTGTTATGGGAGCAGGCCCATAAGCAACTCACGTGACCGAAAGGACGGATAATGTAAGTGTATTTTCTACCTTTTCAATCCGTTTTATCCGGGTGCAGTTCACATATTCACATAGTGAGGTTGACGCATTCACAAATTGAGAGTAAGCACTTTTATTGGTAGAAACATTGAGAGAAAGAAGAGAAATTGTCGTAGCAACAAAAGAAACACTCTCAGCAATAGCAAAACGTCATCGGCTGTACTCGGTCAACGTATGTATGCGACGGATGTTATGGGCCCGTCATTTCCGTCAGATGCGTCAACACCGACCTATCCGACATCCCAACGGACGCAACGGATTCTATGGGCCGGGGCGTTAAATAAGTTCAATACTCGCGATTGTTTGTTTTCTGCTTTTAACGAAATTCATGTGGACACGTGGATTTGTGGATTTCAAAAAAACTGTTGCCATATTGACAGACGACCCACCTTGGTCTGCCTTGGACCCACCTTCGCCCAAAGGTGTTTTGTGGTGGATCCATGTTTCATCAACGGTTATGAAAGGTGCAAAACTTGTCGAGATTATTGTTGATTTATGCCAAACACTTCTTTGAATTGGTCATATAGAATTCAATTTCATTCCACTTTCCCCCGGTTTCAACCGTTAAATGACGCCGTTTGCTTACATTTACGGACATAAAGTAAACGAGGAAAGCAGTGTTTCAGGTTACAACGAGACAAATCCGGAAAGGTAAATTGAAATACACGAGCAAAGCATTTTTTTGATAGAAAGACAAATTCTTTTTTGGCCAGT
Source organism: Volucella inflata (assembly GCA_928272305.1). Taxonomy (NCBI): domain Eukaryota; kingdom Metazoa; phylum Arthropoda; class Insecta; order Diptera; family Syrphidae; genus Volucella; species Volucella inflata. Next base: position 1,663,829 of record OV743720.1, read on the forward strand.
TCTCAATGGAAAACGACGAATATTAATGTCGGAAGAATGGTAAAAGTCTAAGCTTGTTGTGATTTCAATCAATTTTATTCTTCTGCCATTTAATGGTGTAACTATCAAATCAATTATTTGATGCATTGATTTTTATTAATTATTCCCTATTAATATGTACAGCTTACATTTATTCTAATAATAAAATGGAGAATAGTTAGCGCCATTAGATATTTGAATATTTGTATTGATGTCACTTCGAACACAAACTTTATTTCGTTATTTCGAATGAACAAATGTTATTGAGTAATTCAAATTCACCATGGGCACTCACTTCCAGGTGTCGCCTCAATCGATAACTTCTCTGACATTTCACATTCATCCTTCACCGAAGGTAACCACTCGCTTTAATACGCATGACATATTCCAGGCATTTCCAGCTAAAAATCTCTCGTAAATAAACAACAAAAGTCGTTTCGGTGTTCCGTCTCCCCAATTCTCCGCCAGCAAAACAACAACAAAACCAAATTACTTAGCCTTCGCTCCATCTTCATCCAGTACACTGGAAGATTGTGTCACATAGCTCCAGTCCAGTCCAGCACTTCAGAAATAGATTTCTTCGCATCGAGTTCGGTTATCGTGTCGTCGTTGTTCGTCGTCCAGTCGCATTGCACGCCATAGAACAATCACAAAACAAACAAAAAAAAATAAAAATAATAATAAACCTGCACCACTCTATCTTTTTGTGTTTGGTTCGCTACATTTTGCTTGCTGTCGGAAAGTTTCATCGAATTATTTGCTCGCTAAATGTTTTCGTTTATTTTCTCACAAAGTGAACGTAATGTATTGTGAAAGTCGAAAAAAAGAAAAAGAAAAGAAAAAATAGAAAAAAGAAGGGGAAAATAAGAGGATTTGTGCAAAAGCGGCCGCGAAATGTTAATTGTCGTCTCACTCGCACTCGTTGCTGTGGAGGAGGAAAAATGCTGTTCGCTGTCAGTTTTTGACAAGTGCATTCGTCGTCGTCGTAGTCAGTTGACATTTTAATGTCAAAAAAGTTTGTGTTTTCGCCAGTAATAATAAAGAAATAATAAAAATCATTTCGATGAGTGTTGCCTACCGCAATGTCTACTCATCAATTACTTAGAAAAAAAAATGAATCCAATGTTGCAGAAGTGATGCAACAGTAATGATAATGATGTGTTATTGTATCGTATGTAGTACGAGTATCTTTCCCTCTTCGCCTTTTTGTGTTTTCATTAGTTTTCACTTCCAAATAGTTGCCCAAAATGCGTGCCATTCGAATCTAGTAAATTAAAGTTCAACTTTTTGTGTGTGTGTTGCGAAATATGCAAGCAAAGAAGCGCTACATTCTAGTTTTTGTGTCATGTGCTTTTCTAGCGTATTGCTACTTTGGCGGCTATCGGCTGAAAGCAGCCCGTCGCCCATCTACGGTCACTCGGGCTCGGCAAAAACTCTCCAGTTACGTTGATGTGTTCGACATTGATTATAGTGATGAGGATAATAGGGATTATCTTAGAAATTTCCGTAATGAAGTCAGTGTTTTACAGCCATTCGAACCGAGAACTAAGTCCTGTCGAATGGAAACATGCTTTGACTACACAAAGTGTTTCGATCAGTTCCTTGTGTACGTGTATCCATCGGAGCCGTTAAATTCATTGGGCGCCGCACCACCTATTAGCTCAAATTATCAAAAGATCCTTACGGCAATTCGTGAGTCGCGTTACTATACCCCAGATCCAGAGAAGGCATGTCTTTTTGTACTCGGTATTGATACGTTAGATCGGGACTCCCTGTCTGAGGATTATGTGAGAAATGTACCATCGCGTTTAGCTCGATTGCCACACTGGAATAACGGGCGTAATCATTTGATTTTCAATCTATATTCGGGAACGTGGCCGGATTACGTGGAGAATTCGTTGGGATTTGATCCTGGTGAGGCTATACTCGCCAAGGCTAGCATGAGTATTCAACAGATGCGTGACGGTTTTGATGTTAGCATTCCATTGTTTCATAAGCAGTTTCCACTCAAAGCTGGTAATACAGGCTTTGTGCAAAGTAATAACTTCCCCGGCAACAAAAAGTATTTGTTAGCGTTCAAGGGAAAGAGGTAAGTTGATGTTGTAGTTGTATTTGAATATGAGTAAATACTTTCCTAGGTTAAAAGGATGAGCTTTTTGTGTCACCTGTCACGCACAAAATCCAAACTAATTAGCGAAATGCATTAACCAATTCATTAACCAAATGCCATCGACATCGTTCTACAGTAAAGGATACGTTAACCCCTACCTAGTATGTGAGCTACGACTGACTGTTAACATATGCGCATACGTGTCATGGGAATAGGCTTTAAGTTAACACTTCTTCATCCTTTGTTTTCTTTTTGTGAATTATGTAGAAATAGAAACATCTAAATGTCACTACTGTTGTTCATATTTTATGATGGCAATCATCAATTTGGAAATCCAATCAAAGTTTGCGTTGTTGTGTTGTGTTGTGTTGTGTCGTGTGGATTGTAGGTAGTAAAGTTGTTGGATGTAACGCAGCAACTTTTATTTATGATAGTTATGAATATCCTGTTATTTAAGTGTTGATTCGTGTCTCAATAGCTGTAGGCGTTAACGAGATATTTCATGTTTGATTATTTCAAATTCGTCCTTACGTTTTTATTATTATTTTTTTTCTTTTTTATAACATAGTTGACGTCATGCTGCCATTCGTCATTCTCACGACCTACACCATTAGCTTAAGCTTATTGTAGGTCTGATTTAGAGAGTTGTAATGCAAATTCCAACCGAATCTTCTAACAGGTGTATGAGACGAATATTTATGTTGTGGAATAACCAAATTCAAAAAATTTGCATCAAGTTAACCGTAGCAACTCTTAATCGAGTTCCTTTTTACAGTTCGGCACGGTCTACTAACATCGGAATCGTGTAAGCTATCTGAAGAAGGCAATTTGGAGGTGTTTTAGAATAATCCATTAGATTTGATGATGTAAGACTGTAATAAGGCATAACCTTTACACTCATGCGAAATTAAAGCGATTAAGCGAGTTTGTTTGATTTTATGTTCAAAAATCCTTACATATCAGGCACTTGGACTGAAGATGAAGACTGTGATCTTTTTCTTAAAACGTTTCACTTACTTTTCTACCGCTTATCCCATTATAGTTTTTAAAACTGTAAGACCTTTGAAATAGTCTTTCTATCCCATATTTACGTTTCCATGCTCCATGTTGACTCCTCACGAATAGCTTGACCAAAATCGCTCTTGAGTGCCTGAATTGCCTCTGAATTGTTCGCAATACATCGAACCACAAAAAAAAACGGTCTCAAATTGAATTTAGCGTGCAATTAATCCATTTTTGGATTTGTTTTGCACATAGCTCTATCTTGCTGTGACCATAGCTCACCCAAGTCCAAATCCTCAATCAGTTATGCAAATCCAAATCAGTTATCGTGCCCCGGTAGTGCTCTCCATTGTCGTCTTGAAAGAAAAATGAGCCAGTAATTCTAACACTCGAAAAACTACACAAAACATTTACACGTTGTTTTTATGAATACGTGTAGGTTTTCCATGCCCCAAATGCGGCAATTTTGATTGTTTACGTGCCGCCGACTTCTATCACTGAAAAAATAATTTTTTGAATAAAATTGTCGTCAGTTTCGAGCTGCTCTGAAGTGTTTGTTGCGTTCTACGAATTTCGCAAATTTAATTGAGCAAAGAGTTGCCATGTGCTGAAGCGTTAAGAATGTTAACGGTTGCATACGGGGACTCGACAATGTCGAAAACACAAGCGTACGAGCGGTACAAAGAGTTAAAATCGGGCCGTACTGTGGTTAATGATTTGCTTCGTTCCGGTCGTCCATAAAACAGTATGACTGACGTACAGTTATCGAAAAATTTATTAAAATCGTCCTTTCAGATCGTCGTGGAGCATCAGTGAGATTGCAGCCGATCTTGACGTCTCGTTCGGATCTTTGCAGAGCATTATGCACGATGTTTTGGGCAGGGGACGAGTTGAAGCACGGCTTGTCCCGAGAGTGCTGAATTTGTTGTAACGAAACAGCATCGCATTGATGTCGCTAAAGAAATGGTGACGAGTCATGGGCCTATGAATACAACATCAAAACTAACCAACAATCATCGGAATGGCGCTTCTCAGACGAGTTTAAACCTAAAAAGCCTCAGGCAAAGTCGATTCATTCAAGGCTTTGTTGATCGTTTTCTTTGATTGCCGTGGTGTGGTCCACTTCGAATTTCTTCCGCCAGACCACGCAGTAAATAAGAAGTATTACGTGAGCGTATTAAAGCGTTTGAGGGAAAATGTTCGTCGTAAGAGGTCAGAACTGTTGAGAAACAGCTCGTGGTTTCTTCAGCAAGCACAATCTGAGAAAGAACTTACAGGGCTCCAAAATAATGGTTTAAGGATATATGAATGAGAAATTTCTTTGGAAAGAATGTACTTCACACGGAAGTTAAAAGTGAAAGGTTAAGTTCAAAAATAAGTACCACCGATGTCAACTGTATTTGACATAAACTCATTAAAGCTACACTACTCAGTAAAAGTGTTTAAATCCTTTAAAAGCGCAAACTGTCATTTATTATTGAAGTCGTATATACAAAAAATAGTAGCAATTCTTAACATTTGGTGATACAAGGAAGCGTTGATGTAATATAGAGAAACTGTCGTCGATTGAAAAAAACAAACCTTCAGCAATAGGTACCAAAATGTCATCGATAGGTCGTAGTAGGGCTTAATAGGACAATAAACGACAAAGTCGATTGTCAGCGGTACGACACTGGCGGATTATTTTCGTCGAGGCTCTCATTCACACGCATTCTTCAAGAACCAGTATGATATATTCCTTTTGTTTGATAAGAAAGTCGCTTACGACATACCCGTCATGCAACAGCATGCTACCGATGATCGTAACCTTTGAATCCTTTCAAAAGTAAATCTCGATCGTCTTAGTAATTTTCAATCTAATTAGTGTCTTTAAAGTTGTAAAAAAATGAACCTGGCTGTATATTGAGAATTTTTCTAAGTCGTCCTCTGATTTGATGTCTTTCCACCACAACATTCGAAGCCAAATTGTTATGGCAGCGAAAAATATGTCGCATTACTTTCTGGCGTACCAAATGGATCTATATTTGGACACTATTGTTTAACATATTCAAGCATCTTGAATCTTATCAATATTCGAAACCAATCAGACAATAAGCTGAGATGGGGCTAACAAATTAAATAGGCACAAAGTGGTCTAGAAAAAATAATCTCCTTGTAAAGCCCTTCCAAATCGACTATGTGTGATGAAGCTCACATATAATACATAATTTAGAAGAGACTCATGTGATTCAAGTATACCCACAAAACTCTGTGAGGTTTTCGGTCAAAATTGATGTCAACATTCCTGGTCGTTAATCCTGACGATATGTATTTTAGCCGGAAGTACCCGTAAAGTGCCTTCTTTAAGTCTATTTTAAAGACTTCAGCATATAGTGAAATTGATGTTATGCCCAACACAAATCTGTAAAAAAGACTTTGAAACGATCTTTAGAAAAATAGGGCGAATAAATTGCATGTCTCAGTTGGCTTTTAAATTGAATTTAAATAGTTTTAACTTATGGCATATCAACAACTAACAATTTGACTAGGAGCTTTGAATGTCAATCTTATCAAAAATTTATTTAAATTTAACTTATCACAGTTAATTAATTAATAAAAAAATAATTACCACGTATTTAATTATAATTTCTAAATTAGTTGGTTATGCAAACACACGCAAGATAAGATAACATTTATTTTAGTTTGTGAATTTTTGAATTGCATTAGACAACATTGATGACTACATCTTATTTGATTACATTTATTCAAGTGTCAAGGCGTTATTGGTCCATGATTTCGGTTCTTTAAATCACTAGCTGCTGGCTGATGAGATTCTTCATGTAGACTGAGGAAATTTTAATCTTTTGAAATATTGTATTATTATTGGCAAAATTAGGAAAATCTCCACAAGCATCTACTTATTGTAAGACTCTGTCGAAAGAATCCTGACGAAGGAGATCAGCGTTTATTGTCTCATATTGCATTCAAATATACGTTGGGCTTAGTAAGACCTTTGTCAAGACCTCTATGGTTTGAAACATGTATTTTTCATAAAGTTGAGCTTACATGAAAAATTACGTACGATGTACATTTTTGAACTTGCCTACGATCCTTGCAATGCTGCTTTTAGAACAGATCTTCTTGTTTTGTAAATATGAAACCATAATCTGCCCATAGATGGCCCTGGCTGTCAATTTAGTTACCATCAAACTGCGTCAGTGGGCCATTTTCTAGACATCTGACTTCAATTTTTAACTCACAACAATACAAGTTTCGTACAACAGTTTGTAAATTTTGTACCTGGAAAGTACTGCTGCGGAATCGCATCGAATGCTTGCCGAACGTCTTGGTTAATCGTAGTGCTTTGAGTGGCTTAAAATATCCAAAAGTTTTGACCTGTGAAATGAAGAAAGTGAATGACGAACAAATTTAAGGACAACGAATGGAAGCTCAAACGCAGCTCGCAGAACAATTAAATGTGACACGTCTGAAAACTGTGGGAAAAAATCAGAAAATAAAAAAAAATTGGTTCCACCTGAACTGAATAAAAGACAGCACTTGCAAAATGTTGCTCTCAAGGAACAAAAGAAACTCATTTCTCCATCGAATTGTGAATGGCGATAAAAAGTGCTTATATTTTTAAAATCTTAAGTGTAAAGATCATGGGTAACTCTAGGCGACCAATCTATATATTGACTTCAAAGTCAAACCGGTGTAGACGATCAGAAGGGTGTAATCTATTATGGCGAAATATTAATGCCGTATTCTACCGATAACAAATGATCCATTTGAACAAAGCTTTCCGTGACGACTAGGATATCAAAAAAGGCAACGTGAAGTGATTTTGCTTCGTAATAATGTACCATCACTCACAGCAAAACTGATCAAGGAAATGATTTAGGCGTTCAGTTGGGAAATATAGAAAATACTCACCAGACTTCGTCCGATTACTACGCACTTCTTGAGCAGGGCTTCACTTTTTTATCAAAATGTACGAATATTTCTCAATGATTGGTTTGCCTTAAAAGATCAGTATTTTTTGACGTCCAATGTACCTAGTCAAGTCATAAATACTGGTACACAGAAAAATCAGCGCCAAATGAAAACGAATTAACATTTAAAAAATAGTTTTGTTTGTTTTTATTGGGTTATTCAATGGCTACAAATCATAGAACAACTTATTCGAAATGACTTGCATTTGCCTTCCAGCACGATTTAAGACAATGTGGCCACTCATCGATTGCGAGACGCACTTCATGCATGGGGAAATTGTCCACTGCACGGACAAGGGCGCGCTTCAACGACTTCATATTTGAGTGTCGAGTAGAGCAAGCCATGCCCTTTAATACGGACCAAAACTTGTAATCAAAACATCAAATTGTAATATAAGTATGAAGTCCGGATCGTTGTTTTTGAGCCACAGTCGAGTCGTTTTTGCTTTGTAAGGTGGAGCAGAGTCTTGCTGGAAAGTCCATGGCTTGTTGTTGAATATTGATTAGTTGAGGGACTTCACAATGGGTTCCAAGAGGGTCGATTGAAATACTTTGGCCGATGTTTTCACTCCTTTCTCGCAAAAATGGAGGTTGGTAACACCATCGTAGCACACTCCCCAACATACCATTACAGACGCGGGATGATGGCCTCTTTGAACCCTCGGAATGAGTTGGGATGCTTCTCTGGATGACCGAGCATACACACGATCGTTCTGCTTATTGAACAATTCTTCTACGATGAAGATTTTCTCGTCAGTAAACAGAATTTGTCTATGAGCGTTCTTTGCGTACCGGCTGAGTATCGCCTTCGGTCTTCGTTTTTCCTTCAATCCGACCGTGAGCAGGTGTCCAATGTGTCGGTGAGTCCTAAATCTTCTTTGATAATGCGAGACATGGATTTTTGCGAAATTTGCATTTCCCGCGACAAGATTTTCTGTTTTCGCAGCGGTTTTTCGGTCGATTCGTTTCTTTACGGCTTTGATCACTTGGTCGTACTCCACCAGTATCCTCAAACAACTTCACAGCACGATACACAAATTTGCGAGTGATTCCAAGCGGTCGCAACGCCCTAAGGGAAAAGTAGGCCAACTACAACAACACGATATTCGATGTCGCCCCATTCCATGATTTTAAGCAATTAATGTCAAAAACTTTTTACGTCACAATGAAGCATAAATACTCGTATCAACTGTCAAATCGCAATCAATACGAAATGGATGCATTCGTAATGAGTGAGTTCAGTTGTGTACCAATATTTATGACTGACTAGGTACAAATTGTCAGATAGGTGGAAAAAATATATTGTCCGTGCGGCATCGGATAAAGAATAGTGCCGCAGTGCGTCCCAGCTTGTCGTAAGAGGCGACTAAATGGGACACCAATCATATACAGGCAACTATGACACCAAAAATGAGCCTGTGACACTTTAACACCTTAAAACTTTCCCACAAGTTTGTATGCAATCAGTGGGTTCCCACGTCTGGAGACTACCGGTGGGGTAAAAGAACAGTCAATCAATTCGAAATGAGCATACAAGTGTCAAACCACTCAAACTTTAAACTTCATGGAAATGATCGCAATTAATAGCACTACCCCGCTGGGCACCACGGTTGCAACGCACTCGGGTGATCCCAGAGCAAGCAGAAGTGCTTGTGTCAGAGCCCGACGGATTCCGGGGGCGGGCAAAATGAAGTTTCCAAAATATTTTCCTAAACTTCGGTTTGCAAGTTGGAACGTCGGATCGATGACCTCAAAAAGTTTAGAACTGGAAGCGATTATGCGTCGCAGAACTCTACAAATCCTGTGCGTACAGGAAACGAAGTGGTGTAATACAGGAAATAAAGCGCGTTTTCTAGATTTAAAAACTAAGGCATTTAACATGTTCTACCATGGAACGGTCAATGGACGAAACGGTGTTGGAATCGTTGTTGCAGCGGATCTTCTAAACAACATCGTTGGTATCTTGAAAATAAGCGACCGCTTGATGAGTGTTAAACTCGTCATACACAATGAAACGTGGAACATTGTTAGCGCGTACGCTCCACAAAATGGATGCGACCAATCGGAAAAAGATACATTTTGGTCAGAGTTCGGTAATTTGCTTAGAAATATACCTATCGATGAGATGGTCTTCGTAGGCGGAGATTTAAATGGCCACGTCGGAGAAACAAATGTTGATTATGAAGACTGCCACGGCGGTAAAGGCTTTGGAACCAGAAATTCAGCTGGCGAAGACATCCTTGTAGCGTGTAGGGCTTACGGCTTAACCGTCTTAAATACAATGTTTATTAAACATCAACGACATCTCATCACTTATAGCAGCGGAGGCCACGAAACGCAAATAGATTATCACCTCTGCAAAATGTCGATGAGAAACCGTGTTAAGGACTGTAAAGTAAAACTTGGAGAATCGCTAGTAAGCCAACACCGTCTGCTCATTACAGAATTTTTCACAGCGGAACCACCGAAAACACGGGCATCGTTTGGAAAGCCAAAAATCCGGTGGTATAATCTATCGAAGGAACGAAGCGCAAGATTTATCGCACTGGCTAAAGAAGTACTTCAAAATATAAATGGTATAGCAGACTCACTTAGCCCGCAAGAAATGTGGAACAGCATGCACGAGGAATGCATAACACTCGCAAAGTCCCACTTGGGGACTATATCGAAATACCATCACGTCGGCAAAGAAACATGGTGGTGGAATGACGAAACCAAACGAGCTGTGGCCGACAAGAAGAGTGCATTCCAAGCGTGGACAAAATGCGATCGGAGCGACGATATCGAAAAAGCTCGACTGGCTCTTGAATACGAGCGTCTTAAAAAGATCGCAAAGAAAGTCCTGGCTCGAACTCGAGCGGCAGAAGCGGAAAACCTGTACCAGGAGTTGGAACAAATATCCTCACGATCGGCGGATAGAAGACAAGCTATCCAAGAAGTTCAAACGTCGTACAGTACTAAAATGCCAAATATTTTTAAGCTCGCTGCACAGAGGAGAAAAAATTCAGTGGAAATAACCTCACCGAAATACATCAAAAACGCAGACGGTCGCTTACTAACAAATGAAAAGGAAATTTGTGACCGGTGGCTTGAATACTGCAAGGAGTTGCTTAACAAACAGTTTCCACGTGATATCGTGCCGACAGCTGGTCTATTCGAGGAGGAAGTTTCGGACTTTTCAATCGACGAAATAAGTATAGCAATTGGAAAAATGAAGCGGGGGAAAGCGGCGGGACCAGACAGCATTCCATCAGAGTTTTGGTTGAAGATGGAGGGGATCGGCAGCGTTTGGCTATCGAAACTTTTAAATAAATTAAAGTGTGGACAACCTATGCCGAATCAATGGAGAAGTAGCTTCTTGGTTCCATTATACAAAGGAAAAGGCGACACTCGAGAATGCAACAACTACCGTTCAATCAAGCTTATGTCACACACAATGAAAATCGTCGAAAGAGTCTTAAACGAACGTCTTCGGCAAATAATAAAGCTCAATAATAGCCAGTGTGGATTTGTTGAAGGAAGATCGACGGTGGACGCTATCCAAAGCCTACGAATAATAATGGAAAAGCACCGAGATTCGTCTAAGGATTTACACATGGTATTTATCGACCTTGAGAAAGCATTCGATCGAGTGCCTAGGGATCTCATATGGGCCGCGCTGAGGTCTCAAAACGTACCGGAAACGTATGTTAGAATAATACAAGACATGTACGGAAACGTGAAAACTGCGGTTAAAAGCCCTGCTGGACTAACGAGAGAATTTCCAGTTAATGTCGGAGTGCATCAAGGAAGCGTACTTAGCCCTTTCCTATTTAACGTAGTATTCGACTATCTTTTAAAAGACTGCATGCGCGAAGCAAATGTAACGCCAATTCTCTTCGCTGACGACGCAGTTATACTTAGCGATAACGTCGAAGATTTACAGAACGCCTTAGATTCATGGAGAAATGCGCTAGAGAGAAACGGGTTTAAAATAAGTCGTTCAAAGACGGAGCATTTGACGTGCCCATTTGCGCATCCGTTGCGACCTGTTCCGGATATAATGTTAGACGGATTAGTTCTACCGAAAAGCACTATCTTTAAGTACTTAGGATCAATCGTTAACATGGAAGCGAAATGTGACGACGACGTAAACCACAGAGTTAGTGTGGGATGGATGAAATGGCGGGAAAATTCGGGAATATTTTGCGACCGAAAATTTCCACTTAAATTAAAGGGGAAACTCTACACCACGGTTGTTAGACCAGCTCTTATATACGGTTCACAGTGCTGGACAATGTACGAAGCGTTTAAAAACAAAATGACGGCAGCGGAAATGAAAATGTTAAGGATGTCTAGTGGAGTCACTAAACGCGATTGCATTAGATCTACGCGTATAAGAGGAAGTCTACATATAAAGAATTCGGTAACCGAACAGCTTGAGGCGAATAGAATAAGTTGGTATTGCCACATTCAAAGAAGATCTGCGGAAAATCCGGTTAAAAAGGCACTATCAACTACGGTCACTCCAACTGTAAGAAAACGAGGTCGGAAAAAGAATTCCTGGATTTCTCAGATGGCAAATGCGCAACAACGTCTGGGGTTAACCACTGAAGCGATCCAGGACCGAGCTTTATGTAGACGCATTCTGCTGTCTGCGACATTAGCCAACCCCATAAGCGGAGCAGCAGCGATGCAGTAAAAATGGGAAACTCGTTACGCATAAGTTCGTATAACGAGGAAAGGGTTAATAAAAGGATAAGAAGAAGAAGAAGGTGGAAAAAATATATCGCTCGCGGAGGGCAATACTTCGATTAAAATATCTCAGTTTCATGGTTAGAAAGAAATACTTTAAATTTTTTTGTATAAATACGTGTTGTTGGGCTTATTTATCACAATTAACTGGTTAAAATAAAATCAAATGAAAATATGAGAATTTTGGAAAATATTTAGGTACAATACGAGTATACAGGAAATGACCACGTATGTACATATATATGACTCAAACCTTATCGGATCTTAGTTTAAAAGTACGTGTGTAAAAATGTTTTTAGTTTTCTTCGATAAATTCCAGTAGAAATGACTGTCTCATACGATTCGTTGTGGCATTGTATCTACATGTACAGATTGTACGAACCGATGATGACGACTCTGATAATTTCTAGTTCAATTACTAGTGCACTGGTCATAGATATAATTTATAATAGAATATAAACGTCCAACCATAAATTCATAGAGACAACAGGTGAACAAAAAAACAGTTCAATTAACAACCGAGTAACATATCTCGTTTTTGTATCTACGGGTACATTCATACGACTACTCTTTCAACCTCAATTTGAACTGGTGAGTGCTGACACATACTACACATATGAGTATGAGGTAGTATATGTCGACAGCGCACAGACCACACAAGCGAACATTTGCTAAAATCATTAATTGTGCACCATTGATCAGAATATTTTTTTTTCCTATAGATCTAACGAAACGTCTTACTCCATTTACTCCGCAAAGGGATTATCTCATAGCCACAAGCACCCCAACCCCTTGTATCATTTCAAGCCTCACTGAATAGACAGAATAGAAACATTCCTCTATACCAGTTTTGTATGTATATATTACACGCGTAATAATTATTTGTTGAAGCGTTTATCATTAAAAGTACGATGACGACTTTGCGATTTCTCTGCGGGAACTTTTTATGTCATTCATTTGTATTCATCAGCCTCCAGCTCCCTTCATCTCAAAGAAAATAAAGAAAAAAAAAAAAACGACAAATTCAAGTGAAACAATGTTTTCGGAGAAGGAATTCGGAATTTCATTGAAAATTGATTTTTATGGTGCATTCTCTAAATCGGCTTTCGTCGGCAGTTCTCGACAATGGCCTTCAACAATTGGAAATTTTATATAAAAGGATGAAAGTACAAAATAATAATTTGAAATTCTTATAAAGTGCCTAAATTGGTTCTATTGTTTTTTTTTTTTTTTTCGTTTTTAGACGACCACAGTAGTAAGTGGACAATAGAGTATTGAAGTTTCTATTTTTTGTGCACTTTGAAATGGTAAATGTGAAACTCGAAATTGAAATGTATTTGTATATCATTTAGAATACACTTTGAACGGCAGCTAAACGAAGAAAGAGTTTGACAAAAACCAAGTCAACCGCCTCCAATTTAAGTCAATTTCGTGAAATTGAAAAATTTTCTGTATATTCATCTTCTTGACGCCCAGTGGATTTCCATTGTTCGTATGACATACAAATCCATCCGTTTGGCTACTACTTGTTTCGGTTGCTTAACTCAATATTACCTCGACGCAGCTCGATACTTCCTTTTAACAAAATCCAACAGAATTGACGCGGCCCAGCAAACACTATGATACCCTTTTCAGTCTACTTCGATTGATGGTAGATATCTATTTTGGCTTTTATATTATGCCGGGTAGGGGGAAGATGAAATAAGTCCTTATGGTGTGCTGTTGCTCGAAATGGGATGGAAACGATAGACATCAATCGTCTAATGTGTTTGGAGTTCAATCTATTTTAATATAAGCAGGACAAAAGGAATACTATTATATTTAAAAGTTAAGCACCACGTTTCTTCCTCTTTTTTTTTTTTTGTATTTTTGTGTGGATATGAAATTTTCATGTTACAAGGGTTTAATGTATAATACCTTTATGTATAAAAATCTTAAGTTAAATGATTGTTGATGAAGGTGTATATCATTTTGAAATATACCTGTCGATCCCATATCGTCAGTTTTTTTTTTTAACTTCCTCTCGTAATTATTTTTAAGAGGATTTCTGGTTTCTTGTTGGCAGAGTTTAAGCAAAGCGGAACTGTGACTGCTGAAAAAGTAACGTCAGCTAGCAGACAATATTAACCTGATGAGCTGATGATAGTCAACATTTTTATGCCACTCAATTCGGATGAGGGTCTGAATATAAAAGGCTGAAGGGTCTATTTTCCAATCGTTTCTATTTGCCTCCAAATTGAATAAGTCGTTGGGTAAGTCTGACACTCAACTACTTCTTTGATCGTCCTAACATTCAATCTAAGTAACCTTAGGTGCATTTGATTGTAGTCCTTTACAATGGTAGAAGACTCATAAAACTGCTAGTTAGCTTAGAGACTACACAAACTACCTTTATCCGGCAAGAACAACTGTGCTCATCATTACCAATTGTTGCTGGGAAAAGGCTAAAAACGGCTACGTCCTGTAAAGTAATAGACTCTTTAACAAAGAGCACAAAATCTAAAAATTATTTATTTACACCTTGAAGCATACGGTCAGTCGAATTTCAAATACTCGCACTTTAGCAGCTGCTTTTAATGAAGCGCATTCCGTCGCGTCGGTTCACTCTTTCGGTCACTTGAGATTCTATAGAATTTCACCAATAATGCGGTTACTATTGACTTGCAAGGCCTGAATAATATAATACGTGACTTATCAGCTGCACGATCACTAATCTACTGGCGTCATATCGCACGATCTCAGTGGCCAATTCAGTGGCTCATTTGGCGATCTAATGTTATCGTTGAATCGAGCCATCGATAAGTCAATGGTTTCGTGGACATGTAGCGCCATGCTACTAGAACCACATGTTTCAACGATTAATGTTTTCTGTAGTGGTCATCGTTCAGTAATGTTGGCCACAGCCAACATCGCGAGGTCTGATAGCGATACTTGGCAGACCTCCTTGACCGCCAGAATGCGCTGCTAATGCAAAAAAGGTTATGGTGCCTTGAAGTCCGTTCTGTCTTTAGTTTTGTTTTGACAGCTGATTATTGTTGACGTGTGTGGCATCATGTTGAGTATCGACAAAAACGATTTTCGTTCTCTCATAAAACATTATTTTCTGAGAGGCAAAACGGCGAAGGAATCAAAAGGAAAGTTGGATAAATATTATGGGGCTAATGCTCCGTCAGATTACACCGTCAAATATTGGTTTCGAGAGTTTCGTGGTGGCCGAAACTCCACTACCCGGCCTCCAATACGGTTGCAGAGGACAATGTCAAAAAAGTACATGAAATGGTATTGGCTGACCGGAAAGTGAAGGTGCGCGAGCTAGCAGATACCACAAAGATTAGTACTGAGCATATGAAAATGTTATCCTGCCGCTGGGTGCCGCGCATGTTCACTCGTGGCCAAAAACACGAACGCGAGAGCACTTCGACAAAGTGTTTGGACTTGCTGATGCGGAATCGAGCGGATTTTTGGCGTCGATTGGTAACTGCTGATGAAACCTGGATCCACTATTACACACCAAAAAACAGAATGAGTGCCCGGCAATGGATTGAAGCCGGCACGAGTGCTTCGAAGTGGCCGAGGGAGACACAATGGATCGGAGAGGTTATGGCGTCGATTTTCTGGAATTGTCATGGCATTCTCTTCGTGAACTACCTCGAAAAAGGAAAAACCATCAACAGCGAGTATTACTGTGCAAAACGGCCTCACTTGAAGCGAAAAAAAAAGTTGTTTTTGCAAGACAATGCGCCGGCGCATAAGAGCATCGCAACCACGGCTAAAATCAATGACTTACGGCTCCAATTGCTGTCGCATCCACAGTATTCCCCCGATTTGGCTCCCTTGGACTATTATCTCTTCCCAAACCTCAAAAGATGGCTCATCAATAAAAAATTCAGCTCACGCGAGGAAATCATCGACGCCACGAAGGAGTATTTTGCAGACCTTCCGGAAAATTACTTTTCGGACTTGATCAAGAAGTTGGAAAATCGCTGGAACAAGTGTATCAAGCTAAAAGGGGACTATATTGAATAAAATAAAAAAAAACATTTAAAAAACAATTTTTTTCATTCCCAAGGAGGTTACTTTTCACCCCACCTAGTATCAGGAAGTGTTCCCCAATTCGGTGGCCGACTTGCCACATGGTTGTACCTATAATCAGTCACTGACTCACCAAATAATGTCAAGCTCTAGGCATTAATACAGGTGGTTGAAGACGAGCCTTGCTTTTGGGCTGAATAATAGATAAAGTCGCCGGACGAATCGTCTGGCAAGTCGGAATATCATATGAATTTCCATTTGACTTGGTTCGCGCTGCTTTGTCTATACATATGTATATTGAAATATAAGTGGTCAAGTCAAGCTTCACAATATTAGACTTAACAATATACAATTAGTTATTGCGAACCCAACCGTCCAGATTTATTCTTGCAAAAATGTTTCAACACTTTACGCCATGACTGTTGTACTATGATGTATGCAAGTTTCGAATCAGTATGCCATTGCTACGAGTGTTACTCCTTTCATCAAGAATAATTTTTTTTGTCTTCAGTTTCATCGATTCCATCCATCATAGTCATCTTTGCCCTCCTTTTAGTAGGTATATTTGTGATTCTGTAGAGTGTGTCACACAATAGGCAGCACCAACAGCTATAGCCACAATCGCATAGGCAGCGAAGAAAATTCAAATCGATATTACCATCGCCCGCCAAAGCTACATATGTCTCATTAGTTATTCACTTGCTGCCCCTTCTAGCATTTGGAATGACTTATACTCGTATTCTTCGTATAACATTGTCATCCCAATGGAGCATTGTTGACACAAAGTGTTTTGACATATGTTTGTCGTACTCGTAGATGCTATTGTGCCCTGTGTGCCGCCCCCAATTGCCTCTCAATGAAAATAATCTCTTCACCACGCCGAGATGGATTTCGAATTTTGTGCGCCATGTACGTACATAGATACATACTCGTATATGTGGCATTGTGGCTTGTGTCTGCGATTGAACAATTTTGTTATTTTTTTCTTCTTTTGGTTATCAATTTCATGTTTGTAGTTCTTTAACAACGCAAACTGATAGCTCTTGGCAACCGCGCACGCAGCTTGGCAATTCCGATGATAACAACACACAGAACGAACGCTGCTAACAGCTAAAGTGCTGAGGAGCTGACGACCTGAGGAAACTGAGGAGCTGAGAAACCCTAACAATTGACGAAATTAGAACTGAAGATAGCGTTTTCGCTTGTCGTTGGCGGTGCCGGTATAGAATTTCAAATTGTTCAACTTTATTGTTGAGAATGAGTTTTTTTTTTAAAATTCATTTTACCATGTGATGCGTCATTGTGTCGATGGTATGTACTCGTATAGGTCCTCGTACGACTACGAGTATGGTATGGTTTGTGTTCTGTGTGCTCGTGTACACATAGCGCGTCATGAATCGATGGAGTGTAAATTGGTGCAAGACTTGGTTATTGTCTGCTCCAGCACCCGACAAGGCTAAATTTATAAGTATCGGGCTGGAGTAAACAAAGTTGTTGCTTGGGTTATCGATGAAATTTAATTGCTCGAGGGAATTTCGAACGAGTATGTATGTTATTTCTTTTCTTTCTACTCTTTGTTGGCTAAAAAGGGAAGGAAACGATTTTAGTTGGATTTGTTTTGATGGAGAACGTTTGCCGTTGACCCTTTTATTAGTTTCGAAGTTGGATGGCCATTAAAAATGTAAATTAAGAGCGAACTTCATTATCATAAGGCTGTATCTTTTGCTCTTTTTGTACGCTATTAATTATTATCCAACACATACTCGTATACTCGTATAAATCTGTTTCACAATTTGTTTGATATAACGGTCGGCAATGGGTTAATGTGCTATGCTGTGTGTCTAAACCGCAGACTTCGGTGAGTTATTTGTTATAGCGTAAAAGTTTGTTCATATTGAATAAGCCACAAAGGGGAGCATTTCAGTATTCAGATTGTTTTACTGAAGAAGAAACAATTTAAAAAAATTGTTCACCCAATATTTGAAGGATATTAATCTGAGGTTAAGTTAGATTAGGGTGGTTTGGACCAGGGTAGGTCCTACATTATTCCAGAAAGCCAGAAACCACAAAATTAGAAGGCAATTCCTTTCTTAATAGAGTTAAGAAAAGTTCCAATTCATCAAATTATCAAGGAACTGAACGTTAAATGAAAACTTACATATACAAAGGTAGCTGTTGTGTTGGCAGCGCTGTTCAGATGGGGGGTAGATGTTTTCTTTCTTCGTACACAGAGCTATACGAGAAGGCTAAAGGCTAAATTAAACCAGGGATACTAGAACTTTTACCGTATCGTACCTTAGATGCGTTAATTTTGCCGATTTTATATTGTAACTTTAGAAAGACAAGAATACAATCTTGCGTGAAGAAATTCATTTTATTACTTTAGCATTGGTCCTTTTCTTAATTTTTCATGAATCCTTCAAAATACATATGTACATATGCCTTATGTTGGTTTTTCTTCAAACATTGTAAGCCTTGCTGGTCGACTGGTGACTGGTGACTGGTGACTTTTGGCTTCTTATTAACCATGGTACCACAGTGTGGATCCATGTTTTGTTCATCGTTTGCAGGTGGTAAATATGAACACATACAGGATTTTAATTAAAGGCGCTCGACCTTTACATTATATGTGGATTTTGGTATCGTCATGTATCCGAGAGTTCCAATTTTGTATGATTCGACTTTTATACACCGTGGCCTTTGTGGCGAGAAGATTATGCTGAATTTGTCTAAAAAATTTGTCTACGAAGATCCGTTGTTCCATTGGCTATACTAAACGTAGCGTTGTCTTGTTTAACCTCCATGTCATTGAGATCCATATCTTCCTGACCAAAATAATGACCAAAATTGGTCGGTAACAGTTACGGCGGTGCCAAAAGCTACATATTCTTTTGTATTTGCTACTAATGGGTCTCACGGGCATAGTTAATTTCCCAAATGTGACACTTTTGCTTGATGACATAGTCATTCATCCATAGGTTTAGGTTAGGTTAGGAAAAATAGGGTGTGCCGTAAGACACAGACACTAGGCACCAAAACGGACCCATCGCGATCCTCTGTGTGTTCAGTTAAAACCAACTCCAATTTGCAGAAAACCTAAACTGTTTCCCTATGAAAGCACCTAATTTCTCTACAAAAGCCAAGAAGGCCTTTGAAATCCGTAACGTCTATTTCCTCTAAGTTTTCAAAAAATATTTTCCTAAGAATTTCCTTCGGCTACGCGATATTGCCTCACATTCACACAGTACATATGTGTGTTACGTCCTCAACTGCTTTTAGATCCCCGCAGAATCTACAAGTGTCTATATTTGTCAGTTTTAGTGACAGTGACAGTGTCTCGTTAGTATTCATATTAGCGTCCTAAGCTTATCCCTATTCAGCTTAATAAGCTTCCTATCCGATCTGTTACCGTCGAGAAGTGGCCATAGAGCCTTTAATACCCTATGTCCTTCCAGATTCAACCACCTTATACTGGCGGCCTTTATGATTTTTTCTTCAATAGTTGCTCTTACCTTGCAGAGGGGTGGTTTGACATCAGCAACGTCACTATTGTCGAGTAGCCCTCCCTATCTTGCAACCTCGTGTTCTTGTTCATTTCCTTCTATACTGCAGTGTCTTGACACCCAGCACAGTCTCACCCTTTTCTGAACGCATAATGCGACAGAGTTGATGTTGATTGACTCCATTGCCTTAAGAGCGGCCTGGCTGTCGATGTAGATGGCGATATCTCTGCCGGATACCGATCTCATCTGCATCAGCTCAGCCGCCCTGAGGACAGCTAGTACCTCTGATTGGAAGAAACTACTAGTGTCTGGTAGCCTTATGGACACTCTCAGTTTCGGGTCCTCCGAGAAGATACCGAAACCTGTTCATTCCTCTGTCTTCGAGCTCGTTTGCTTTCGTTTGATCTTATCACTGCATTTTCTTGTCAGTCCTTCCTCTCCGGATACAATATATCATACGGAGTGTCGAAATCGATTAAGGAAGGGATTTCATCCGTTTTAATAGTTTTGCCTGGTAGTAGCTCCTCCAGGATCATACCGAAGCTACTGCGTTTGAAAAGACCCAGATTAGTGAGTCGAATCGCACTGTTGCCAGCAAGTTTTTTATCTGTAAATCAAACGGTGTTAGGTGTAGAAAGGTGTCCAATGCTGACGTAGGGGTGCTAGTGTGCCATATGTCATTATGGGTCTCACCACTACCGTATATACCCTGTACACCATAGCAGATTTAAGGCCCCAAATTTTTCCCACAGTTCTTTTACATATGAAAAGAGCATTATATGCCTTTTTAATTCTTTCCGCTACGTTGAGATTCCAATTCAGTTTCTTATCCAGAATCACACTAAGATACTTCGCACTATCCGAAAGGGACAGATCCACCCCGCCGAGTTTTAGCAGTGTGAATTGCGGTATCTTGTACTTTCTGGTAAAAAGAACCAGTTCCGTTTTGGAGGGATTGACATTGAGACCAAAGCTGCATGCCCAAGTGCTGATCGTCTTCAACGCAAGCTCCATGGTCTCACTTAAAATGTTTAAGTATTTTCCCTACACTATTATCACCACGTCATCCGCGCATGCCGTGGCGGTAATGCCCATTGAATAAAGCTCTTTGAGAATGTCATTTATAACCAGTACCCAAAGGAGTGGAGATAGAACTCCCCCTTGAGGGGTTCCATAGGTTTACAAGAGGCAAAGTTATTGGGTTTGACGAGAAATTAACTATCTCTGGGTTAAACTTTAAATTCTCGTTCATGGTTCATGGTTACTGCAGCAATATTTTCTGCAGACCTCAAGTTTCGACCACAAACGGACGTTGTTTGATTGTTTCTTGAGCTAGTTGAGTCGAATTTGTCTACCAATAAACAAATACTCGACTCAACAGGATAATTATGTGCCCCGTAAAAACCACGTAGCCCACGGAACATAACACGAACTGGGCACTTATTTTCATAGGAGTTGCCCAACACTGCTATTTTCCATAGAGATTTGTCCATAGCCTCTAAATTTGTTAGCTGTAGATTCTATTCACATTCATTTCGACGATAGTTCTTGTATTTTCTCAGCCTTGGCCCGAAATAATTTTTCGACTAAATTCTTGATTACTTTAATGCATTCCCAACGTCCAATAGAAAAATTATGACACATATGGTTGTCAGGCTTTAGATCTTGCATCAGTTGAACATTAGAGCTATGAGTTATGAGCAAAATTTTTATCAAAAATACGTTCATACTCGTAATACGTCAAATGCTTGATATTAAATTGAAATCGAAAATCAGACTTAGAGCTCCAGAAGCAATATTCCCAGTTTTTCTGGTGCCTCAACAAATCAAATTTTTTTAACAAGTTCACAATTTCCGGTCGAAAATGTGCCTCATGTCGACTGATAGAAGTTTAAACTTATCGAAATAGCAATTTGAGTAATTTCAATTCGTTGTTTAAGCGCATAATACGAGTAGCAAAGTATTATGAGTGAAACCCAATTGTGAAAAACGTTGCACTGAGTCCGACGGCATTTTGCTTCCTACACAAGAGATGTAGCACCTTTTTCTATATGAAATACAAATATCCATGAACAATTCTTTAATACGAGTACATCTCGATTGTATATTTCATTTGTAACATACAAAAAAATAAAAACAGAATTATTCTGTCTACGTCAAAATTAACCCCGGATGTTCGTACATAAATACACCAACAAAAAGCTTAAAATTAATATTAACAGCTGTCAAGGTTTGAACCGCAAAATTTATTAAATTTAATAAATACAACAATCACTCACGAATCGACAACTATTTAGACATTGAACCGTAAATAATTGAAAGCAAATAATATTTCACGTCAAAATTAAAAAGCCAAGTTCCCCTGGCATTCGTAGAACTCATCACATGTTTCCTATTGATTTACAAATATTTTGCAGATGGGCAGAAAAAATTCACAAAAAAAACTATTGTGTACGAAAATATATTTGTAACAATCATTTTGCACATTGATTATCAAAAATGAAAAAAATTGAAACTGGAATTGGCATGCGAAAAGATAACGATGGTCTACGTCGAAATGATTAGCGTCATTGCCTTATCTTTGACACAAATTCGGTTTCTACTTAGTAGCTCGGTAATCTAAATGAGGTATTGGTGTTCTGTGCTCGACACTTTCTACATAAGTGACTATTTCCAAGCGTTTTCGGTGTCAAAATACGAGAAAGGATCAATAAGTCCGTGACTCATTGAAAAGCAACAAAAATTTAACTACGTAATGAACAAGCGGCGCGCTTGTTAATGTGAGCCAGCCATTAAAACCCAACAACAGCGTGAATGCCAAGTTCAAAGGAGTATTTGACACCGTTCGACCTTAAGACAAGCTTTTGCGGCTTTTCATAAGACAGACAGACAGATGAATTCAAGACGGACATTTCCAAACTTAAGTCCAACAAAGTTTCTAGACCACATGGCTTAGCTACCGAGCTGTTTAAAGTAGATGATGAATGGATATGTAACATAAATCAACTGATCTCCAATATCTGGAACGACGAAAGTTTCCTTGTCCGATCCTAGATAAGAGAAATTCCCTGAACGGCGCTAACTATGTACCTCAGCATCGAATCCAAAGGCCTGTCTGCCGTATTATGTGAAAACCTAAGAACTGCCTAGATCCTATCAGGCTCGATTAGAAAATTCCATTATGGATCAGATTTTCATTTTCACATCACGGTAGATCTTGGGAAAAATCCAGGAATTCCAAGTCTGTCTTCGATTTTTAAGCCACATATAACAGCATCTATAGGGACTTATTTACTTCTGCTGTGCTTTTAATTTCGACAACGACGCCAACTCGAATCGTTTTGCAAGTTGTTGCTTCATTGAGCATAGAAGGCAATAGAGTATTAAAACCTTTTTTCAAGCAACCAGAGACATTACACAAGGCAATGGTCATGCCAGCAGAATCGTGGGTAACCTTCGCTCCCGTTTGTATCTACGGGGAATAAATTGAAGTCGTCCGAAAGCTAGGAAAACCCGGGTTAGATGACTGAACACCAGCGTCCCAGCTTGGAAAGAAAAAGTTGTAGACCAGAAGTGAAAGAGGACCGTGTCCAGCTTGAACCAGTTGGCAAAAGACCGCTGGATGCTAGCTGGATATGCATGTTAGCTAAGGCCTTGGTCCACCCCGGGCTGTATGACCATCCAAGTGGATTTGTCGACCGACAAGTGTAAACTTATTGAACTGGTTCAACGACGATTCAAAGAAAAAAACGACGGCATTTGTTTGGTGGAAAAAAGTGATCTTCCATCAAGCCAATATATGGGTACACATGTTCGTAGTTTTTATTTTGCCATGACATGACATGACCTCGTTCATAATTGGGGTACGAACTACTACCTCATCCCCCAGTGGTGAACATTTGACTCGAACGTTGAAATCATCGCTCAAGCAAAGGCCTACGGGTATTTTGATGACCTCGACCAGTGTTTTTACAATACTTGGAAGAGATACATGAATTGAAGGATCGTTGGACTATTGAGACTATGTTCAGAAATAAGTTGTTTTTTTTTTCACTGAACTCAGTAGACGCATTGATCAATGTTCTCGATTTCCCATGTATAAACGGTTCATGTGTTGGACATATTTCATCGGAGGAATAAGACGCCCAAAGTTACACATATGTACATACATACGAGTATGTATAAAAGCTGCATTTAAGGACTAAATTACGAACAAATTTGAGTGAACATTTAATGGAGGTCCCCCCATTAACAATTGAATCTTCTGTGTCAGCATTAAATTCTACTAAATTTGAATTAAGCACTACCTGGACGGTTTAACGGCATTTATATCCCACAAATGTACACCAGGATTAGCTATTGAAATTCCAGAAAACACCTTACTACGACCACTAACAGAAGTAACAAACAAGTAACAGAGAACAGTGAACCCTCCCTTAATAAATTCCAAGAGGAAATTGCTCCGCCTCTGAAGGCTTCCTTAAAATGAAATAGATGTCCTCGCATGCTACTTAAATGAGGTGCGTACCATTTAAGCGGTTATCTCTTGTTCGCGTAGGCAAATCGTAAACATAAAACGGTTTATTTCCCTCCAAAACTTTTACGACAAATAAAACTGAAAATCTCTAGAAAAAGAAGAACGTATTCGTTCTGAAAATGGGACCAGGATCAGAATCAGGACTACAAGTAGAACGTCATTCATCATCGCTGTAAGTATGAAGCGAGAATTCGTTCAAGCCCAAGGACTAAAGACCGTATCTATTACAATGGTGAACAAGAAATACTCAGTCTCAAATTGCGGCAATAAAAACGCCGATAAATCCTTGTTAATCCTTTATTTTATGCATGAAGCTAACGCACATTCACATGCTAGGATAATGTGCCTACACCACATCCGCAATAGCCAACCGCTCGCTTCGAGTTGACCATAACAATTTTGATTTGGTTAAAGGCTTTGGTTAGAGGCTTTGGTCTTACGAATAGCTTTGCCTGTTTCTAAGGCTTTAGCTCTTGTCAATTGATTTAATGCGGGGACGAACTGAAATTGTAATCAACGTCGCTAAAGGAGGTGTGATAAGTATAGCGACTTGCATACGGTAGAAGTTTATATGTATGTAAGACGCTGCGGCCATTTAGTCGTACGAATCCTTTACGACTATGACCTCTCGTTTTATCGATTGTTTTATTGAAAGGAACCAATTTCATCATGGATTTAAGTGTACGAGTAGTGCAAATTCATATAAACGAATGTGGAAATCGAATTCCAAAAAAGCGTGACTTTAAGGCATCTGCTGGAATGGTAGTACTCTCAAAACAAAGCACTGGCGTTTGGAAAGTTAATCCAACAGAAAAGTTACTGAATTTTATTGCGCAACCAACAGGACGTGGACTCTGTTTCGAAGGTAGTGCGAGTACAATTTTTATTTATTTTTTTTTTAAATGAAGAGGTAAACGGCGCAACCAGGAAATTCCGGAAATCGTACAATCACACTGAACATATTTATTTTCGTACTTAAGTATACAAAGGTATATTTGCATTTGAGGTTGAAATTCAACGAAGTCATGGTGGTGCAAAATGGACTAACAAATCAATTATTGTGGTGACGTTTCCTTTTATTTTACAGGTCGGGTGATTGCAATTGCCTGTAAGCTAACTCCTCCATTGACGTGCAACAAACAAAAACCCAGAAAAAACGCCGTCATTTGACCCAATTTCAATACCAGTGTACGTAGCTATTCTCTCACATGTATACACACTTGAGGGTGGTATCTGAGTCCTGAGTTCTGAGTTCTGAGTTCTGACTTCTGGGCTTTAGGTCCAGATACCAGGTGTAAAATATATGTATATGGCGAAAGTGCTGTGCATTGTGCTCAATTGTCGATTGTGGGAATAAAGGTGAATGGGCAGTTGATTTTGCAGTTGAATGGGAGGCATTTTTGAGCAGTTAAAGCCAGTTAACTTGAATTCAATGATAGAAGATTTAATTTAAAGATGGTTTAAAGTAGATGTAGAGTAAAGCGTTGACTTTTATGAATAAAACAAAATACACTGAAAATTGAAAATGGGTGATTCGTCAGAAAGCACTGAATGCCTTTAGAACTACCCCCGATCTAAACAATAAACTTAACTGCACCACAAAATGCTGAATGCGGAATGCTGTGGAATCGAGCTAACATCTAAAGTTATGCTACTGTCCTGTCCCAAAATAAAAAAAATCCGTAGCGGCCATTAAATGCATAAGCAAGTCGGACCCGGAATTTTTTTTTTAAAGGTCGAAGGCCTGCAGGTTAATAAAATCCACTTATTCGTTCTATTCTCTCTTGTATGCATTTAATTTTTCATTATAAAATATTTCACAATGAACCTAGTGGAAACTGGACCATCTAAATATGCATTCACCTTATTTTTTGAAATTCATAAAACTGCCAAACTAACGTACAAATTGATAAAAAAAAAGGTGCCTAATGACTAGTGCCACATTTCTGATGCGGAAGGCTTGAATAATTCAATAAAGATATTATAGATCGTTCGACACTTAATGTTTAACAAAGGTTGGCAGGATTTACCTATAAATTTTCCTTAAATCCAGATAAAAATGAAACCCAAAGTATCAAAACAAAATCCATGCCCACAAATGTATACTACCCGTATCAAATTATACAAAAATCTCAATGTGAAATCCTATAAGACCATAGTAAACGATTGTAGCACATACTCGAGCATCTTGCCCCATTCCTAAAGTATCATCACAGAGCAATTTAGCCATATCTCACACAAGTTTTCATCACTCTCTTGCTCATCTCTTCAACGAATCTTTGAATAAATTATAAAATTCAAATACCAGTGAGGCCTACAGAAAATTGGACTATGACTACCCAACTCTGTCGGTATATGGTATAAACAGACATCTGCAAAGTCAGATGGTGTAGGTGTGTGTATCTATTTTTAATATTTCCTACCAGATAAAAGTATATCTACGTATGTACTATACATGTATCTCTGTTGAGAGTGGAATTTTTGATCGAGTATTAGGATTTGAAGGAGAAACCTGTTTGAATCTTTTTTTTTTCCTTTTTCATTTCATCCATTTGACATAGTAAATATCGTAATTAATATTCCGGTGAATTTGTCTTCCATTTGAGAGACAGATAGACAGAAAAAGGAGCAAGGCAGAACATTTCTACATGACATATTATGCTGACGACCTAACCTATAAAGTCATATATGAGTATGCGGAGCATATCCATTAACGACTGAGGAAATTATTTACTGGAACCAGGAAGAGCGTTAATTGCTCCAGTGACTTTTGTCATCTAACCGAACACGAGATTTAATGAAAATCCAACACACTATGAGCAACGACATGGGAGCGTAAATGAACACAGACAAAGGAGTTAGAGTTAAGGACTATAATAGTTCCTAGTAACGCACGCAATTCATAACCACCACCACCACCGTCAACAGCAGCAACAACAACAAAAGTTTACCTTACTGACTAACCACCCAACGAGAATCAGCACAATTCTCGTATATCCCCCCCTTGTACGAATATTTTATTGCAGAAATTATAGTTAACCATAGTAGGGGGGTAGTTACAGCGCAACCCCCCAACTATTCCTCTACATTGCACTGCACTGGTTGTCTATTTGATGTATGTTCATCTGACTGACAGTGGGTTACATCACCTAACCTGCCCACATCCTGTGTGTCGTCCATGCTAATTGCATACAATTCAGCCAATTGTACCGACCGTGTCCTCTGAATGTAAACTGGTACCGGCTTCGGTACCTACATATAAGTTGCAAGTTGCACTTGTTTGATTTTCACAATACAAACAGCAGAGACAACGAGGAGACTGAGGAGAAATACTAATAGAAAACCGACGGGTGCTGCTGACCTGCGTATAAAGCGCAACAAAAGATGCATGCACAAAGAAATCTGAAAACGAGTATCTAATATCTAGTCTAGGAAAAACAAATTTATAAAGTAGAACATTTATTAGAAAATTCATTGTAAAAAATCAGGAAAACGAATGACCAGAATAAGAAAAACAGACGTAAAGGGGTCTTTGAAGAGCATATGTTGTACGAGTATATGGGGACAAACGGCCCCCTACCTATTAGGGTGACTTTAGACGTTTTCAGGTCGCGGTTTGAAGGAAAGAAATCTCAAGTTTAAGTCGGTCGTGTGGTTGGGTAATATACAAACATTCGGAGAGTTAAAGATTCACCATCTGGCTGTCAGTAATAAAAATAGTTAAGCAGCTTAAGTATATTAGAATAGAAGTGTGTTTATTCAATCGGCTTTGTATGCATTTTTTGCGAAGTAAAGCGATACAACAGATAAGGGCATTCCTATTCTTTAAGCAATTGTCAGTATTTCTAGGATACATATACGATTTGACCAGTTATATGTGATAGTTCAAGTATGACGAAAATAGACTTGTCATACCACATGCATTTGGTTTAAGTAGATGCCTGTGATTGTGCAGCCAATGCGAAGATGCATGTGCGGACTGTTTGGAAATTAGATTTAATGCGCGTAGCAGTTCTTAAAAAGTATATATCTCTATCGAATCTTGAGAATTTCGGTTCAGAGTCGACTTAATACCCCAGTGACTGGAGAGCCTAAGTCATTGGCCTACAGAGACCGCTATGCATGCATTCTTGGTACTCTGAATTCTTTCGACATGCTAGATAAATAGTCATTAGGCTGAAGAAATAATATTTCAATCCACCTCAAGGTCCTTGTAATGTAAAATCTATCTAAATGACATCAACGTGTCATGTATAGAGAAAAAAAGAAAACCCAGACTGCTGTGCTAGTCGATCATACAACGTAAAGATTTGAGTCGCTTAAAAGGACAGAATAAGTTTACTCTAAGATCTTCTCACATTCCGGATACTTTCACTGAATTTTTCAAATACTGTTCAACCTACTCCCGACCAATGAAGAGCATCAAAGCTAGATCCATATTTTTTTTAATTTCTTGGGTTTCATGCACATTGTTGTCAATTGGATACACTAAGTATTTTGTCATCTACGATTAGTCTTTAAGACAAAGTCTCTCTTCTCAATTATTTTAAATATAACAGCTTTTAGAGTTTTTCCATTTCTGCTCCTCGCAATTAAAACGAAATGCTCAACAAAAAATATTTTTTCCCAAAGTATCATGTCAGTTTTCCAATAAGATGGCCAGCATTCGAAGCCATTTAACCGAGGTAGCAGCATCAGGGTTACATATGATAAATTATTATTTATATCTTCCAAGCAGGGATGGATGTAGCTAAATAAAAATTGCCATAGTCTAGCTGTATACACAAAAAACCACCTGTGGAGATGATCTGGGCCCTAAGTTTGAAATATTGTAGTTCCGATGCAACACTATATTGGTTTTTAAACTAAGAAATTCTTTTCTTTTTTTTGAAAGATAAATCTTTATTATTTACTATTTTAAGATAAATCCCCAAAAATTCGCCGTTTCTTATCTTCTTAATCTACCATCGTTGCTGATTAATTTATGTTTTGTGTCTTATTCAATGACCTTTCGGAATGTTCACAAAGTAAATGCTGGTGTTCCCCAGGGATCCGTTCTACCTCCGACACTATTTTTAATTTTCATCAATGATCTCTTGTCTGCTACTTCTAATCCAATATATTCCTTTGCTTATGACAGTACTCTCTGCTTTTCACTTTCGTTTCCGGACTCACGTCCCTGCTCTTCGGCTGTAGAACAGTATAATCACTATCAACAGAGTTGCATTTTATGCTTCCAAAACACATTCCAACGTTGGAATGACCATATATTCGAAGTCGCCAAAAATGCTGCGAAATGTGTAGGTTTCCTTGCTTACAAACGTTTAAGATGTATTTCACCCCCTCTGATCAGGCTTAAATATATAGGGCTTTCATTCGTCCAAAATAAGTGTACAATGCTCACATCTGGTCATTAAAACCGTGCGATAAAACTAGCAGGTGATGCTTATATTACACGGTCGATTGAATCCATCTGCAAATGACGTAATGTCTCCTGCCTTACCTTGTTCTATCGCTGTTTTTGCCACCAGTGCTACTGAATTTGCCAGTAGCATTCCGCGCCTTCAAACCTCTTACCATAACACTCGTCTCTCTATGAATGCTCATCAGTGAACCCTCAAGCCTACTTTCGAACGTACCCTCAAATATCGTGATTCTTTCCTTAGTCGAACAACCGAGCTATTTTTTCCATTGTCATTATGACCTCCAAACATTCAAGACCAACGTACACTGGTACCTCTCTTTCTATCCTCCTTAATTTTCCATCGAGCGCGTGCTAATTGGAGAAATGTCAAAAAATCACACGATCTTGGGAGCTAATTTACAATTTGATTTCAGTAAATCGATGGTATTGATCGCAGTACTACACGTAGCCTATTCCAGCTGAAACCACATGAACTTCGCATACATTTGGAACCAAATATATGTTAATAATTTTTCTGGTTCATTTTCAAGGAAATACGAGTAAGGCCCGATGATGCCACCAGCGCGCAAACTACATCATACAGTTCTTTTTTTTATAGCTTTAATGGGGTGTATTGTTTTCAATCCGGATACCCTAATTTTACTTATTGACGAATCTATTCAGCCAAAAGTAGGCCTCATTTTACGAAAATATAAAATTCCGGATCATCTTGTCTTCAGCCGATTTGACAAAGATCCGATGGTCTAAGCCAAGTCCCTTTTGCAATGTTTTTTCTGTTGTGGACGGTCAAAGTGTAAGCTCCTGTGCACGACTGTGAACTGACAAATTCGGGTCATCCAGAACACTGTCCTTGGTATTCTGAAAATTTTTGAGCTGGAAGCTACAGGTATATACCAATTCGTAGGATCGATGGCTTTTTTTTACCAAAATCTCCGCTCTAATTCCACTGTTCGACTGCTCACATTTTCTCCTCCTTTTTTGCTCAAACCCTCTAAATTCATGGTTACCTGATTTGAACTGAAGATTTTTATGATGTAAAGATTTTGAGAAATCCCACCAAAAATTGCTCACAGGGTTACCAGAACCAGTGGCTTAAGTTAAGATACGGACAACTAGAATGCAACGGGTGAAAATTTGAGTTGAAGTTGAGAAGTTTTGGTCTCATAAATTGTTTGATTAACTGTCCACTTGATTATTTCTGCGAAGTTGAGTAATTCTTCAAACTTCGGAATAACAGATTTTGCTAAAGAAATAATCTTAAGCAAATAAAGATTACCTCTTCA
Organism: Volucella inflata; assembly: GCA_928272305.1. Taxonomy (NCBI): domain Eukaryota; kingdom Metazoa; phylum Arthropoda; class Insecta; order Diptera; family Syrphidae; genus Volucella; species Volucella inflata. The sequence goes on from OV743720.1 coordinate 1,694,444, forward strand.
TGAAACACGATGGGAGTAAGAACATAATAAATCATTGCACCCTACTGTGTTTATCTTTTCATCTTTTCATCATTCAGATCACATGGCATTGCGCTTCTGTAATTGTGAAGCTAACGTATTGAAAGAAAAAAAATTAAACAAATGGAATTGAAAATACTAAACTTGATGTCGAATAAGGCCAAGGTATGTGTACGGTATCTAAATATGGCTTATCTAGTGTTTAAATTCTAAGAAAGACTGTGTCTGAGAATGAATTTTGATAATTTTTTGGTCCACATTCAGTCTCTTGATAAATTGCCTTTATTAATTGTTTTAAGTGAGATATGGGTGTATCAAAGTGAATTTGATTCCTTTAACATAGATGGCTACTTTTCTTTTGGTAACTGCAATGACACCTATTCTGCCTGTGGCATTGCCGTTTACATGAAAAGTGGTATTGTGCATGACTGCGCTAAATTCAAGTTTATTAGTGCGGATATAATAAAAGTGAACTTAACATTTCAAAACATAAACTACACTATAATTTGTATTTATCGTTTGCATAGTTCTAGAAAGAGTGCAATTATCGAAGAGTTCCATACCGTTTTAAATAATATAAAAGCCAAGAATTTAATAGTCCTAGGCGATATAAATATTGACCTGCTTAACGATTCGGATACGGACTGTGAAAATTATATGCTCCTCATGGCTTCTTTTGGTTTAAAAAGTTTAGTTAATGTTCCTACTCGCATAACAGATTCAACCAATAGTTGCATCGATCACATTTTTCTGCGTTTAAACAAAAACAACAATGCTGTTTTCAATAGTGCAGTATACGATTTTAGAATTACTGATCACCACCTGTGTGTCCTTAATGTTCTACGAGTAGCAGATTTTTTTCCTGTGGAAACTTGCTATAAGGAAAAAACTCAAATTAACTATTCTTTTCTACGTGAGAAGCTCAGGTATGAATTCTGGGAACCCGTTTTTTAGGAAACGATTCTTCAATAGCCTACGATAAATTTGTTTCAATTTTAATTAAACATATTAACAATGCAACTTCTGTTCTTAAAATAAGTCAGCGCGATTTGTTTTTAAAGCCCTGGATGACATTACGTCTATTAAACCTTATTAAACGTAAATGAGATTTCGCAAAAAAAGTAAAAAAACATCCTAGAAATACTAATTTAAAAATGTATTACACTAAATTGTGTAAAAAGCATAAACGTATGGTTGCTCAAGCACGCGATACCTAGTAAATAGTATTTTGGGTAGGAAAAAGAAATCAAATAGTATTCAAAATGTAGAAGTCGATAATTCAATCTTATCTGATCCACGCTTAATAGCAAATAAATTCAATGAGTATTTTGTCAATATCTCAGAGACTTTAAAAACCCCTGAGCTACTTTCCAGTTGCAACTGCAATATTTCATCGGTTTTAATTGAAGAAAGAATGCAGAGTAACAGTTTCTGCTTTCTCCAGTTTTCTTCGTTTGAAGTTTTTAAATTAATTATTAATCTGGAAAACAAGAAATCAAGCAAGCAAAATCAATTGCTTGGGAAATTGTGGATGTCCTGTGTTATGTTTTCAATCTTAGTGTTAACAGTGGTAAGCTTCCCAATTCTTTAAAAAGGGCAGAAGTCATTCCGTTTTTAAAAAAAGGAAATCACAAAAAAATCAGCGACTATAGACCTATTTTTCTACTCCCAACGTTCTTAAAAATTTTTGAGAAACTAATGAAATCACGAATACTCTCTTTCTTAAAACAAAATAAATAATTTTTTTTCACACGATCAGTATGGCTTTATACCAGGTACTCGTAGATCCACTGAAGATGCTATTTTAAAAGTCTGTTGTGATCTGTTTAGTGGCATTAATGAAAGTAAATCAACTATGGCTCTTTTTGTCGATATGACTAAAGCCTTCGACATGGTGGATCTTGAAATATTATTATCCAAGTTATACAAAGCAAGTTGTAGAGGAATGGTATATGAGTGGTTTAAGTCATATTTGTTGGAAAGAGAACAGAGGGTTTTAGTCAATGGTTTTTATAGTATTACACTAAAGCTCAAAAATGGTGTCCCACAAGGTTCAGTGCTAGGTCCAATCCTGTATCTCATCTATATTAACTCCCTTTTCAATCAAAATTTTTATGGTAAGCGTAGGGCTTTTGCAGATGACTTCGCTTTCACGTACACTGATCTTTCGATTCACGAATGCGTTGCGAAAGTCAACCATGACCTCGAACTACTTAGGATCTGGTTTACAATTCACAAGCTTATTATCAGCGAAAAAACAAAAATAATGAACTTCAATCTAACACAATGTGTCTTGGATAATTTTAAGTTCTCTTTCCATGCAAGTGCCTGCCAAAAGTTTACAATTTTAAGGTACTAAAAGAGTTTTATAAACAAAGCGGTAATGTGTCATCTGGGAATTCTTCAGCTTATAGTTTACGGGTGAATAATTTGGCACTATTTGACATTCCACGCGTGCACAAAACACATTTTATGAACTTTTATTTAGTTTCCTCTCATAGAATCTTTAATAAGCTTCCCATATCCGCACGATTAAATCAAAACCTCAACTTATTCTTAAAAGAAGTTAAAGACTGGCTATTTACAGTGGACCCGTACAACTTGGAGTTAATTTTGAAAGTAACAAATTAATAATAAAATGCAAAATGACTCTTTCACTTTTTATTGCAATTAATTTTTTTTTTTGCTCCTCTAAAATTGTTTGTTGTTTATTTTACTTATACAAAAAAATTTCCCTTACTTCTTGTAACATAAGATCAACTGATAGTACCCCACGTCAGTTATTCTTTGAGTATAATCATTCTTTTTGCGATCATTCAACGCTAACTTCAAAGTTCCCGAATGATCAATGATTTATTCTACTCACTGTTATATTTTTGTAAATTGAATTTGTTATAACCCTATTTATAAGTGATAGTGAATAAAAAATGAAAAAATGAAAAAAAAAAAATAATACATAAATATTATCGTGCTTATTGCAGTATACTCGTACATAGAATGCATACTCAGACGTATACAAGTAGTAGTAAATGTATATTAGTAGAAAAATTCAATTAAAGCACTCGCACCTTTTTTTCTAAAAAAAAAAAAAAATAAAAAAATCTTTGTGTACTCCAAGTTTGAAAAGTCGACTTGAGTCGACATTTGTGCGAGGTGGATATAACTTTTCCGTTTGTGTTTCTTCTTATTAACACATTCCAGTTTCAAAGATATGCATTTCAAATGAATGTATGAGTACCTAATTCACGGCTTGATTTATGTACGTATACATACTCGTATACCAATCATAGTCAGAAATGGTTATTTCGCCGTTCGTGTTATTCATTCGCAGAAAAGAAATGCCAAAGTTCCTTTCTAATGTCAAAATTAAAACCTGCCAGGCTTTTTAACTTTTTTAAGGTTTAATATACAATATACCCGTACACATGTATACTTTAAGAAATAAAAAAAAAACACACACAACCAACTTTAGAATTAAGGTCCTTTGTAAGGGAAATGTTTCATCCATCAAAACCAAAACCAAAACCAATGTTGGAGGATAATTTTACCTAGAAATGCCTTTTTTCTATTAATTATATTTTAGTGGTGGAGAAGTTTATACTGATTAGGCACGGCAGAAAAAGTTACTGTAGCGCTTATAAATAAAAGGGGTAATGTTTTAATTCCATGAAAATGATAGGCAAAGAAAAATGGAAAAAAACGCCTCGCTTGTATCTTAATTTGAGAATAATTTTCGTTGATGGATTTGCGTTGCGCGTGACAGTTGATAGGCCACTTAAAAATATTCTTGGTGGTTATGATTAATAATTAACGTTTACTCTTGTATTTGAAGTGTAGGAGACGAATTTGTAGCCAAAAATAGCAAAATTTTTATATAAAATAGATGAGCATCCAATCCGCATGTAATGGCTTCCCCCACACTTGCGTTCTTTGCTGCGCGAAAATGGCAAGAGTTGTGCAACCGGAATGCGCGTATGTTTAGAACTAAGCGATAGCGCGCGCTCTCGGTTTTGAGCAGTAAAACTCTTTTTCAAGTGATTGAGTGCGGTTTTATTTACTGGGTCTGGTAAATTCTACAGTACGATCTAGCGAAAACTGTTGAACTGTTGCTCACTCCAGCACGTTCAAGTTTCGCGCTGTATTTCACTCGCGATTGGCCATTAAACACAAACTCCTGGAGTGTTCGCTCCAAGAAGGCGTAATTTCGTGAGAGAAAAAGTTTTACCAAATGTTGGTACCACGTCAGGAACGTGCGGTATCTCACTCGTTCTTTATAACACTCCGGGGCATACAGGCTAATCATGATGTAAAGCGCTTGTGTGTTAAGGTTGCTATTGCGTTTATAATACGAGTACACCTAGCGCTTCTATTGTCGTCCCTTCGTTTCAAGTTTCTTCGAAATATTTAACGATCACTGATCACTGTTGTCTTGATGGCTTCAAACTTAACTTTAAGGAATGAATACAACTAGTAGACACCATTCTCAGTCATTGCATATAAGCGGCAATATCAATATTTAGTAGATCATCACTTTTGAGGTAGGTTTGCGCAGTAATGCACGCTTTCGCTTACTATTACTATACACAGATTTTGGTGTATGGACTTGGATACGCTTTCGTGTAAGATCGTGTGATCACATTGACCCAAAAGTGGTGATTGTAAAGGGTGATCTATAAGTAACGCACGATGTTAATTTTAAATAAAACAAAAAGTTTCCAGCGAATTATCTTAATATTTTTTATTATGATAGAAGGATCTATGACAATTATGTGTGAAACAAAATATCGGCCAAATGCTCGCCACGGCTTCGGTGGAATACCTCTATCCGATGGTCCATATTGTCAATGATTCTGAGACATAATTGAGGTTCAATGTCGTTAATGTGCCGAATTATCTTATCCTTTAGCTCTTGAATTGTCTTTGGCTTATTGACGTACACTTTTTCTTTTAAATATCCCCAAAGAAAGAAGTCCAACGGTGTCAAATCACATGATGGTGGCGGCCAATTAACATCGCCACGACGTAAGAGCCATTGTTTCGTTGGCTGTGTGGCAAGTGGCACCATCCTATTGGAAGCACATATCGTCCAGGTCCATATTCTGAATTTCTGGCCGCAAGAAGTCCGTTATCATCTCGCGATAGCGAACACCATTCACGGTAACTGCTTGGCCGACCTCATTTTTGAAGAAGAACGGCCTGATGACCCCGCCAGCCCATAAACCGCAGCAAACAGTCACTTACATTTCCTACAGACTTTGGGACTTGGCGAATATTCGGCTTGAAATTGCTGGAATATCGACCAAACAATGCCAAAAAGTCAGGGATGTATGCATCCAGTGCATAAACTGATGCAAACAGTTTTGAAATATTCCATAATTATTGCTATAGATTATATTTAAAAAAAAAATTAGAATTGCATTGGTCCTTAAACCGTATCTTAAGGAAATAGTGTAGTCAGAGATGCTCAATCGACAGAAAGTTAGAGGAGTCGATGAATGAACGCAATATATCCTACGTCCCCGATTTAAGTAGGCAGATAGGACAAGTGAGTCGTTCCATGGGAGGCAATGAAGAGCAAGTCGGAGTAAACGACATCAACTGTTTTCAATTCTTTATAAATAAACTCGCTGAAAAAAGCGTTACAAAGTATTCAATTCATTGGACCACCGTTTGAAAAAGGCTAAGAAATATCTTCAAAATATGCGAACGCAAAACTAAGCCCTCGGTCGTACAAGTTCATAAGTACAATGGGTACATTGCCATTTGACAACGTTAGCTGGAGGCAATTTTTGAACCAGCAAATAGAAAGCCTATCAAAGCAATCTTGAAGAAGTTTGATGTATTGTGTCAAAGAATTAGGGTAGAAAGGGTGAAGTGCTTAAAATTATCAATATCGTGGTTTGGATGAAAAAAAAGAGGACCTAGGCGACTGCCTGGTGGCACACCAGATGTGGCTATAGAAAAGGCCTCAGATAGGGCAATTATAACGATCAATGTAGGAACGGTTTTCTAAGTATGGTGCAAGCAGACAATTTGAAAAGTGTCTACTGATGAAATATGTACAGTCTGTTTGATAACATCGTACACGACAAAAATTAAAGAAGAACTTATAATAATAAAAAAAAAAATCAATTGCACTGGTTTATTTTGTCTATTTACTTGAATGCTTTTCAATTAATATGTTGTACACTCTCCTCCATTATCAATAATTGCTTGGATTCTTCGAGGCATGCTTTCTACTAATCTTATAGCATAATCTTGAGACAAAGATCTCCATAAAACTCGTATTTTTCGTGATAATTGTTTGACTGTCGAGATCTTCTTTCCTTGGAGCTTTAGCTTCATGAATGTCCAAACATTTTCAATGGGATTTGCATCCGGCGACTGTGATGGCCAATCTAAAACATTTTCTTGCTTCCACGCACTGCATAAACGACTGCGATGTTTCGGGTCTTTATCTTCTTGCAGTAACCAATTCTCATTCCTTCTTTTAAACCACCTTTGGGCAGATGGTAATAAAGCCTTCTTATAAATTTTGACCTTGTTGGGTGCGTTTAAGTTATTTGTAAACATAAACGAATTGCCAAATCCTTGTTTTGAGAAGCATCCCCAAACGTCTAATTTATTGGATTGTGTACACCAGGTATGAGTGATAGGAGACCATGCCCAGAAAGAAGCTTCATCCGAAAAAATAACGTTGTTCCAATCTCTGTTCAAATTCTCCTTGGCCCACTGAGTCGTTTTTCTACGTGTTTTTTTGACAGTAGGTAGTGGTTTCTTTATTGTGCTTCGAAATTTTACATTATTGGCTAGTAAACGTCTTCGTATCGTATCACAACACACGTAACGTAAAATCCCTTGTCCTCCACGTAACGATAGAAGAGGATTTTTTTCAAATTTTCAAACACGCGTAGAATCATTTTGTCCTGCTTTTTTGTTGTTTTTGGCGTAGACCCACGATCCGCCAAATCATCCACATTTTTAACTTGGGAATAACGCTGCACCCACTTGCTAACAACTGCTTTTGACTTTTTTATGTATTTAGCAGCTGCTCCGTATGACATTTTTGGTCCTTTCGGATGCGTGCACAAGAATACTGCTTCATAACGTGATGCAAACGCGACACTCAGTTCAAAATACTTCCGTCTCTGACAAAAATTGAACATTCTTTAAATTTTTTTATTCAAAGCATCTTAGCAGAATTATTTTTTTATCTGCTAATTTAAATGCCACTTCCAAACCGGTTTTCATAAACGAGTTTTGCCGTATACGATCTTATCAAACGGACTGTAGCTCATCTTAAATTCAGCAAAATATGCAGGTTGAGAGAATTAAGGATTTGCTCTGAAAGCTCCAGCCTGCGTATAAAAGGCATTCAAAGAGTTCAGATACATACGAGTATGTAAGAAATTAAGGCAATGAGAGTAGATATAATTGTGCGTTCCCTTCTTTAATATTTTCTTGTGTTAAGAGATTGCATAAAATACAAAGGCGATCATATTGAATAGCAGGTGTTCTGCTTTGGTCCCCACCACGCTCCCATTTCTTTGAGGGACGTTTAGCAAACTATAGTATCAAAAATTCCTTAATTGCATCTCCATTAATATGTAAGTGGATTTAAGTGCCCTACTTTAAGGATACCTCCTGGAGGCAAGGAGTTCTTAATCCCTTTCTTTGAATATGACTCTTATTAAAAATCGATAAAAGTACACTTAAATATTCCTGGATAGAAAAATTCGTCACAAGCTACAACACTTTAGTTCAAGAGGATATTTCAGAAAAACATATTTCAAGAAGCAAGCGTCTTGAATTGTTTTGATTATTTTGTAGCACGTGTATCAGAAGCGTAATGTTTCCGTAGGTTTCTCTATTTCTTTCTCGATTTTCCACGTTGTGCTTCGTGCAGTTGCTTTTCATATTTTGTTTTAACGAGCAAAAAGTGCAATCGGAATGGTAAATGTTTCTTCTAGTAATTTAGTGGTTTCACAAATAACATAAAAAGTATCTGTGCAAAGACATTAAAAAACAGACATCTAAGTTAACCCTCCTTGTGCGACCAAATTTTTTCTTTTCTTTGCCTAATAGGAAATCAAAAGGAAGACAGAAAAAAAAACGGAAATAAATAATTTCAAATAGCAAAAAAAAAACAAATTATTTTCTGAGAATTTTCTCGTCCTATTTATGTTCGGTTTTGCTTTCTGTGAGTAAATCGTCCTCTTTCAGCATTGGTTAGTGAAGTGTGCTTAATGAACTTCCGCCCTACGGAAATTTTATAAAAAATTTTTTATTAAAGCAAGAAATGAAGAAGGATGATGTGAGGAGGGGGGGCCAAACATGATTTCATAATTTGAACAAATGCCACCAAACCAACAACGAGAAACCAAAGAAAGCAACGAAAATGAAATAAAAGAAAAACTCGGGTAATTATTAGCGTTGCCGTGTTGACATTTATATGACCACCACATCGAGAGAGGAGAAAACTGCTTGCTTTGTACTCATACATTCCAAAGGAAACCCTAGGACGGAATTGTAGAGCTTTTACTATGGTTCTGTCAGTCAGGTTGCCTGGTTGAACCTATGTGTCTAGCAAGGACTTCCTTAAACGATTGCACTTTACGACAGCTATTTTGTTTGAAATTGCTTCAATTATTGTACTGTATGGTGGATGATGTTACACCTTCACAGAATTATACGGCTACATAAGGATGATATGGAGATTTTCGGTGAATGGAAATGACCTTGTGTTTGGGTTTGCAATGGTGTTTGTGCTTTAATTTTGTGGCGAGATTTTAATTAGAAGATTACATTGAATGGGTTATCATCAGGAGCCAGTGTGTTGACTAAAGAAAGAGTCCTTACTTCTTAAGACCATTGTAATTGTACTCTTTACCGGGGGGCACATGTGTTACGAGCATAGCATTACATATGAGGGGATCTTTGGAGAGAAGCATATGTAAACGATTGAAAGGTACACACAAAGCAGATGGAGAGTGATTTCAAGAAGGTTAAATCGAGACCAGATTTTATTTAAATTTTATAAGAAAGGCATTCGTTTGTTTGCTCTTTCCTTTTTATTTATTTATTTTTTCCTTATTTTTTGTTGAAGATACAGCGTATTAAGTTTAGTGTTTCAGGTTCTTGGTATATACATAAATATGTATGTAACTCGGATTAGATACCTCGAGTGATTGTCTTGTTAAATAACTTTCCTCAATTCAGTTCGATTAGAAGGCAAGAACCCCAAGCCGTACATAGAAAAGGACCAGAAGATAAAAAAAACATAACAAATACGGAAATCTTAAATATGTACATGTATAAGAAGAGTTATAGAAAGGGATCATTCAGCAGACTGTTTTAAGGCTATCACGCAGAATATTTCCGTCTGACTGAATGACCAAAAGTGGTCTGGATATATTCAAACCGACAACTATTGAGGTTTCTGAAGATGACGGATTCCCTGCAGCGGGGATTAATTCTTCTACGAGCATGCAGCAAATTTTGAGTGAAAGAAGATCATCTGCATTACGTGGACCGCACAGGAATCAGTCGTTTAAACATTAAGACTCTTTTATTCGCCATACTTTATCTACTATTGACTAGATATTCACCATGATCTTAACAAGGAATGCAACATATAAACAACGGCTCGGTCAGTATAACTCCAAAGGAACTACTGCTTCTTGCAGTCTTGCAGTTGCTTTTCCTTTTCACTTAAAAGATTACTTAAAAGTAGGTCCATCTCATGAACCAAAATCTAATAGACAAGAGCATTGAATGCAACCCCTTTGGTTCCGGTCACTCTCTATGGGACCCAAAATAAAAAAAAAAAAAAAAAAAAAACATTAAATGGTTGGGACTATTCTGCCACGGCCTTAGAATGAATGCTCAAATGAAGAGGACCTCTATAAATTGGATGTGATCAGCTAGAGACGATTAACTTAAGATCGCGCTTAGTGGAGGGAGCTGAAATCTTAGAATCCGGGGCACTCCGCACTGTATTACACTGTTAGGTAGCGATAATAAATTTATGATAGGCTTTGCTTATTATTGATTTGTTTGTCTTGCCATTTTGTTCAAGAAGAAACTATGATTTTCGGTGGGAGTTCAAGAGACTATCATAGATGAACGATTTCACTTCCGAAAGCAATTGAGGTAGTTTAGTAAAACGCACGGAAGCCAAATACTTTTGCTTGAATTATAATTGAATCCAGTTTAGGAACGACAAGAGGAGTTCCGTTCAAGGGGCTAGAAAAACCGATGTTAGTTGTCTGAGTATTGATCAGCCGCGATCTGCATGGCCATCAAACGTAAAGTAATCCAGTGACTGCTACTTTCAATATTTTGAATTTGCTAATTTGCTATTTTTAAGTTCCTAAGATAGGTGGGGTGAAAAGTAACCTCCTTGGGAATGAAAAAAAAATTTTTTAAATGTTTTTTTTATTTTATTCAATATAGTCCCCTTTGAGGTTGATACACTTATTCCAGCGATTTTCCAACTTCTTGATCCCGTCCGAAAAGTAATTTTTCGGAAGGTCTGCAAAATACTCCTTCGTGGCGTCGATGATTTCCTCGCGTGAGCTGAATTTTTTATTGATGAGCCATCTTTTGAGGTTTGGGAAGAGATAATAGTCCAAGGGAGCCAAATCGGGCGAATACTGTGGATGCGACAGCAATTGGAGCCGTAAGTCATTGATTTTAGCTGTGGTTGCGATGCTCTTATGCGCCGGCGCATTGTCTTACAAAAACAAAATTTTCGCTTCATGTGAGGCCGTTTTGCAGCGATATTGGCCTTCAATCGCTCCAATAATGCACAGTAATACTCGCTGTTGATGGTTTTTCCTTTCTCGAGGAAGTCCACGAAGAGTGTGCCATGACAATCCCTGAAAACCGACCGACGCCATAACCTTTCCGATCCATTGAGCCTCCCTCGGCCGCTTCGGAGCACTCGTGCCGGCTTCAGTCCATTGCCGGGCACTCATTCTATTCTCTGGTGTGTAATAGTGGATCCAGGTTTCATCAACAGTTACCAATCGACGCCAAAAGTCCGCCCAATTCCGCTCCAGCAAATCCAAACACTCTTTCGAAGTGCTCTCGCGTTCGTGTTTTTGGTCAGGAATGAGCTTGCGCGGCACCCAGCGGCAGGATAACTTTTTCATATGCAGAATATTGCCCAAAATATGGCGTGTGCGCTCAGTACTAATCTTTATGGCATCTGCTAGCTCGCGCACCTTCACTTTCCGGTCAGCCAAAACCATTTCATGTATTTTTTTGACATTGTCCTCTGTAACCGCATCGGAGGGCCTGCCAATGCTTGATGATGACTTGATCGGTAGTGGAGTTGCGGCCACCACGAAACTCTTGAAACCAATATTTGACTGTGTAATCTGACGGAGCATTAGCGCCATAATATTTATCCAACAATAATGTTTTATGAGAGAACGAAAATCGTTTTTGTCCATACTCGAGATGATGCCAAACACGTCAACAACAATCAGCTGTCAAAACAAAACTAAAGACAGTATCGCACTGAAATTTGGCATGTCTACCTTAATATGAACGGACTTCAAGGCACCATAACCTTTTTTGCAGTAGCAGCGCATTCAGGCGGTCAAGGTACTTTTCACCCCACCTAGTATATAATATTTGAAATTATTAACAAAGTCACTGTCTCGTCGAAAGTGTGATCCAAAATAAGGCGAGCTACAAAATACTATTGATATCTGTATATGACATTTGTATAAAACATCTGATTAGTTTAAGAGTTGGTAACTGGTGTTCCGAAGTAGACAGTAAATTAGTGAATATCTCAAAAAATTTGCATTGCTTAAACTGACTACCAAAGTCCAAGCAATACCAAAGATGTCCACAATTATTGCTCGAAAATATGAATTGTTAAATGAAATCATTGCCATCCACATCTATTACAAAACTGCATTAAAAGAATCACCAGACCAGTTCAGAATAATTTGGAAAATTGTCTGCTTCTCCCTGCCAGATTGCCTGATCCTACAAATCTCATTGACAATAATAAGCTCACATAATTTGCCAAATAAAATAAACTAAGTGAAACACAATTAACAACAATAAATTCATAGTCTACTTCTAGTGAAGCCAATCTCGCTTTCTTTTTGCGCCAGAAAGTAACTCAAAACAGCAATTCCGCCGACAAAAAAAAAAACGCTCATCTACCGCCCCCATCTGAGTGCATTTAAATCACGAATTTAACCGACAGATCATTAGTGGCATCGTTTTTGCATACAAAGGACTGGTGGGAGAAAAGTGCTAGACGAACAGATATGACTACAGTGATGGCAACGAACGACAATGACAACGGCAATGACAACGACAATGGGTGCAACGTCGGCATCGACGGAAACTCCAGAAACGAATCCCAACTAGTAGTACCAGAATCAAGTAGAAGTAAAATTATAAAGAAAAGGGGGAAAAAAAAAAGAAAAACACGCGAATAACATAAAAATGATAATAAAATTGAAAAGAAGGTAGAAATTCAGAATGCAAAAAAGCATACAAATTGAAGAGCTGCTTTGCATACCAAATGAAACTGAATTCGTTTGGTTCAAGTGGCTGTAGCAGTCGTGGCGTATCCTAGTCTTGACTAAGCCAAGTCGACTACAAGTTTATCCGATTCCTCAGCTGGTTGGACTGTCAACGTTCCTCTTCGGTTATTCATTATGCAAAAGTCAAAATTTTTCGCCCAAAATCAATAAATCCACTATGACGCATGCGGTGACGTCTACGTTATTTATTTTTTTTTATTTTTTCCTTTTCTATTTTGATAACATAGAAAAAAGGAAAGAAACAATTTGAGAAAAAATAAACTGGCAAACGAATTCTTTTGACGGTAGCAGCACAGGTGGTGACAGTAGTGGTAGTGACATGAATAACAACCACCCGGGACTCTGACTCCTTGGGCAAGCCATCACACTTTTATGAATTTCAAAATTGGTTGGTTCTTTGTCTTTGGGTTGGATGGGATACAGGGATCTATGGTATGTCTTTTCCCTTATGGGTTTTGTTGTGAACACCTCAAGAACGTATATAGTAGTGTTGAAAAGTTTCCGGGTATTAGGTGAAAACATGTTCTCAAAACTAACCAAAGAAGTGACATGTTGAAGAAGAAGACGTACATTCGAACAAATAAATTGGGACTTTTGTACGCCAATGTCCGATGGTATGGTATGGTATGGTACGATGGATCTGTTTGTTTCCATTTAAATTCAAACGGCGGTGTTAGAATTTTTCTGTAATTTTCTACTTTGCCGGTTTTTTTCGTTAGTTTTCATGCGGGTAAAATTGGCAAAAAAAAATGCAAAACTTTACGACGGACAAGGATAATGAGCTGTCACTTCTGCTGTTAACTGCTATCTGTGGGTCTTGTGTTTGGTTCGATGGTGGAATTTTCGGAAGGCACAACCAAAAAAAAAACGAAATTTGCTTAGTCAGCAAGGGCTAATTTATATCAGTGAGACGTGGAATTTTGGTAATTAAATGTTGACCCTTTTTTCTGGTTTCTTTTATTCTGTTTTTTTTTTTTGTTCGTTTTACCCTTTTTGCGGAAATATCCCTAAACATCTTGTGCGTGTTTGCCCTCCGGAAAGTTCATCAAACGAAATCTATTAACAGAATCTCATTTTGAAACCAAAAGCAGAAGCATCATGAGGAGAAGAAAGACTCACAAACACCAAACAAGCACTGACAAACTGACAAAACTAAGAAGAAGAAAAAGTTGGGAGGGTAACGGCAAGACAAAAAGACTAAATGAAGCTTTATTGCGTTATCAGGATTACTGTTGTTATTATTTGGAAATTTAAATGAGGAATTATTGCTCATTAGCTTGAAGGCTAAGTGGTAGCGTACAGAGTATAACGTTCAGTATACAGGGTTATGGCTATGACAAACGACTTGTTTCAAGTGGAATACCTAATGTAAATATAGCGCATATTAGCATTGTCACAAATTTATCAAGCCACCCTTAGCAGTCAGTTACCCCTTTGAAGCGCGCCTGAAACGATTATTTCACAGCCATGAACAGAGAATTCCACTTTGGGTTTTTTGAAGTGCCGAGATTTGCCTGAGAGATTGCTATTTGTATCTGATAGTGGCAAAAGTTGCCAGGAATGTACGAATACTCTTTCAAAAAAAAAAAATGTATATACAAATATATTCGACAATATTGTTGGTAGTATCTGCAGTATCTGTGTTGAATGACGCACATAGATTTTAAGCAAATTTCCACCTTCATACTCGTATGTACCTATATGTGTTCATAACATGGGGGTATTTTTATCTCTCCAACAGAAAAGGAGCGCGGAAATCGGTATTTAATGTAAATTACTATGAAATAAGGTGTACCTCAAGGGAGTAGTTTGGGACCATTGATGTGTGGTTTATTCTAGGAATTGTCCATATTCCATTCACTTTCTTTGAGGTTGAAGTGGTTAGTCATTACTTCAGAGCGTCATTTGGTCTATACCCATGCTGTCAAATTATTTCAAGCAATGTACATAGAATCAAGGATAACAGCTCACTTATCATTTATCATCATGTGTAATAGATTCAGGAAAACAACATTTAAAATGCCATGTTAATACTTTAATGGAAGTACTTTATATATGTACGTAAATACCTCAATTAAGCTAAGTGGTTGTTGTGAGAACCCTGGTAATGCAGTTATGATAAATCATGCTTTGCAACTTTGTCTACAAATAAATAGTCTTGAGTGGTTACTTTGAGAAATGTAATTGCCAATTACTTGTTTAGAAGTTTGTATACTGATGAGCACTGTATTCATTTAGTTCGAGTGTTCATGTTCAGAGTGTTAACAGGAATGAAATGTGGTATTTGTAAATCCATAGACATCCTCAGGTGTTTGTTCCATTGGATTAACCAACACTAAATCCTTTATTTATCTAAAAAAAAAAGAAGAAAAATAACCTCACTTGAGGATTTCTTTAAAATCCTTAACCAACCACAATAGAAACATATCGATTACGAAGAGGAGGGAAAATTCCCACTGCGCCTGTCCTCAATCAGCCTGAATCGTCTATTCCTTTTCGTTTTGTTGTAGGAAAGCCAACAATTGAATTTCTAAAATAATAACACAAAAGTTAAAAAAAATCCCCATAAAATCGTGATTCCCTTCTAAATCCACAGACCCGGATCTAAATTTATAAAATAATTGAACAGGTGCGAGACTATAAGCTTCCTGCAGTAGCATGGATTGGTAGAAAAAAAATATAAAGTCCTTCAAATCAAGCAAAAACCAATTTGGGATCTTGTGGATCTATCTCTAGGACACATTCAGGCCTACGTACCTAATTTTTTATTTTTTAGCTGAAAAAATGGATGTAAAAAAATACAAAACGTTGAAACGACCGAACTGACCACATGAAGTGCCTCATGGGGACGCACTTAATACTTTAAGGTGATGTGGGGCCCATAAAATTGTAGTGGCAGTAACAAAACAGACCTACCCTTGCGCCGGTGGGTGTGACAATGAGACAGTGAACCAGTGAAACAGCGAGACAAAGGATGAGCTCACTCGAAATGTACATTCATACACACATTGGTAGGTTGACAGTTTTATAATCCCGAGAATGTAAGTGGGGTCAGTTTAAGTATGCATTAGGGGTTACCACATGCAGATACCTAATTTTTAATTTTTTTTTTGTTTTTAATTTTTGTACGGTAACTTTGTAAAGAGTTGCAGGTGGGAATAAAGGCCCAAGTTTCAGCTTGCGTGGAATTTTTTTGGACAATTGCTCCCGATGTTGTGCATTGGGTGGTCTGCATGGAGTCGTTAGCATATTGCTCACTAAATGTGAGTAACATTTTTGTTTTTTATCAATTTTTTAGTTTTTTATGTGTTTTTTGCTCACATCCCAATTTGTTCAGTCACGCAGATGGTGGAATTAAAAATAGCTTGCGGCTGAACCAACGTTTACCGAGGGTTCTTCTTCTAATACTCGTAAGTTAAACAATGGCATCCGGTCGGTATTATTGTGTTTATTACTTAGCATCACAACCAGAATTTCATTTACACAGTGCTGTATGTAGCTATAGCAGGAGTGAAATGAGCTGAACTGAAATAATGTTTGTTGTTCATAACAAGATTTGGATTGTTATGCGCCTAGTGTTGCAGAAATCATAAAGATACATATACTAGCATACACGTGTGTGGATTTGTGTGTAAAATAACAATGGAATCATTATTCAAGCGCCAATGATTTGTATGCTATTGAATTATGTTTTTTTTTTCTCCCACTGCCATGTATAGATAAATAGAATAGTTATAAGGAGAGTAATGGATTTGAAGTACGAAATCATAGGTACACTATTGTTTCGTCAAAACATTAAATACTTCTCTCATTTTCAGGCATTTCAGTTGATATTAAATGGGATATCCTTGAATTGTAAATGGTGTAAGATTGCCTTTTGTTTCAAGATATATTGTACATATACTCGTACATAGATTTCTGCCTTTTCTGGTTAAATTCAAGCCTGAGTTACTAACTAAACACTTATCCATTTCATATAATTTGCCAGTGAATCGTTCAATCGCTGGAATTATTTCCTAGTCATGCCTACAGGACGTTTTTAGTTGGTCTTAGAAACATGATCGAGATCTTAAAGGATAATGATTTGAGTGTGCCAGATGCGGGAGCATTTTAATCAACACTTTTCAATTCCGTCGTTCTGGATTGGAAAAAGCATACTTTAGCAAAATATATGAGACGTTTTGAGAATCAGTCATAAAGGTCTGGCATATGTTCATGTTGTCATGAGAAATCGGTGCAGATTGAAGACCCTGAAACTTACAGCTGAACAGCGGTTCAATATGTCCCATTTTTTTAGAAAGGCGATCATATGTATGTATTGACATTAGAAACAGAATTTCATCTCTGCTAAGTGTCAAATCTTGAACAACTGAATCCATTCTGCTGCACACTCGTCAACATGTGCTATTGTCATTTTAACACAAGGGTACATTTATACCTGTCAAACCGATTGTCAGATTGCAAACCATCAGAATCATTTTTATTCGGAAATCTGCAATTTAATCTTGATGACACACACCCTTCAACTACATTACTGAATTTTAGAAATTTAATTCGAAAATCATGGTTTTATGTGACAAACTTATACCCGACATAATCGACCATCTGATATCGTACTCGCCTTATTGTTTCTTTACAAGATGCAGTGGCTCTGAGACGCATAAGAAGAGTGCGCACTGAAGTAAATATTGCAACCGTTTAAGAGAGTTTTAAAGAAAATTCAGATTTATCGATTCGACGTCGTCCACAACAGCTTGGTCTTTGTCCGTCGACTTTATGGAAAATTTTACGCAAAGATCTTGGTTTGGAGGCTTACAAAATCCAGCTCGTGTAAGAATTGCAGCCGAATGACGGTGAATGGGCTCAAAATCAACTGACACTGGATCCCCTGTTTAATCGAAAAATTGTGTTCAGCGATGAAACTCATTTTTGGCTCAATAAACAAAATTTTCGCATTCCGGAGCGAAAATAATCCACATGAGGTACGCCGGAGCTGATGCAGATGAGATCGGTATCCGACAGAGGTATCGCCATCTACATCGACAGCCAGGCCACTCTTAAGGCAATGGAGTCAATCAACATTAATTGTGACACAGTCAGGGGCGGTCGCACAATGCTCAAAGCATTATGCGTTCAGAACAGGGTGAAACTGTCCTGGGTGCCAGGACATGGCGGTATAGAAGGAAATGAACAGGCAGACGAGCTTGCAAGAAGAGGAGGGCTACTCGACAATAGTGAGGGGCGCTATTGAAGAAAAAATCATAAAGGTCGCCAGCATAAGGTGGTTGAACCTGGAAGGACATCGGGTATCAAAGACTCTATGGCCACTTCTCGACGGTAACAGATCAGATAGGAAGCTTATTAAGCTGAATAGGGATAAGCTTAGGACGATAATAGGAATACTAACAGGACACTGTCTACTGCTGAAACACGTAAGGAGACTAAATCTGACAAATACAGACACTTGTAGATTCTGCGGTGATCTAAAAGCGGTTGAGGACATAACACACATATGTACTGTGTGAATGTGAGGCAATATCGCGTAACCCAAGGAAATTCTTAGGAAAATATTTCTTCGAAAACTTAGAGGAAATAGACGTTACGGATTTCAAAGGCCTTCTTGGCTTTTGTAGAGAAATTAGGTGCTTTAATAGGGAAACAGTTTAGGTTTTCTGCAAATTGGAGTTGATTTTAACTGAACCCACAGGATATCGCGATGGGCCCGTTTTGGTGCCTAGTGTCTGTGTCATATGGCACACTTACCTACGCCGGTACCTTCCGAAAAACGCACAGTTTGGTGCGGCCGGTGACCTGGTGGAGTCATCGGACCATATTTTTTTCAAAATTAAGTCTTATCAGCGTGTTAAAGTCAAAACTATTTACTATAGAGCCATGATTTATGACTTTTTCATTCCCTTATTGAATGGCATGAATGTGGAGGAGATGTGGTTCCAGCAGGAAATCGCCACGTACTAGTACGGGTTTAAAACAAAACATCCTCAACAAGGCGAGGGCTTAACTGACCCAATTATGCTGAGAAACATTCGGGAATGCACCCTTATTGAGGGGCAAAATGTACTACTGTGTCCAAAAAGTAGTCGGAATTTTTTGGTAAATCAAAAAATCTTTATTTATTCTTCCATATCAATTTCGTTCCCTTCAAAATAGTATACACTTATGCCACCGCTTGTTCCAGTCCTCGAAGCATGCCAAAAAGTCTTCTTCCGGTATAGCCTTCAGAGCGCGCGCCGATTCACGTTGACTGTCTTCAATCGACTCAAAACGGTTTCCGCGGAGTGGTCTTTTGAGTTTTGGAAATAGCCAGAAGTCACACGGAGCCAAATCAGGTGAATAAGGTGGTTGCTAAAAGATATTGGTTGCATTTTTGGCGAAAAAGTCACGAAGAATCAGTGCAGTGCATTCAGTATTTTTGGTACCAATCGAGACTTGATACGTTTGAGGCCCAAAACATCTTTCAAAATTGTATTAATTGATCCATTGTCAGTTGAGGTCAATGGTCGGCCAGGGCGCTCTTCGTCTTGAACGCGTTCTCTACCTTCTTTGAACAATTTTTACCAATCATATGTTGTTGGTTTTGGTAGAGCTCTAAGCCTTTTTCAACATTTTCAACGTTTCTGCAGCATTTATTCCATTCAGGAAACAAAATTTGATAACAATTTCAGACATTGTAAAAATGGCCAAATTCACTTTTTGTGTCGCACAAAAACAAGCGTAACTCAAACACTAATAAATATTTTGACATATAATTTGGCATGGAAGTCAGTAACAGTTCTACCAACTTAAAAAATGTATATATTGAGCGAAAATATTTACCCGCGTAATTTAAATCGAAAAATTCGGACTAGTTTTTGGACACAGTAGTATACCTTGGTAGGGATCGGATGAAAGCAAACCATTGCTAAATTGATTGGCAAACCAACTGGGCTCCAAATTCGAAAGCAACAACGAAATTAAATTCTTCTCTACGCCCTAGTTACACTAAAGGTTATTTTCTTACTCCAATCGAAGTGGTAGTGAACTATACTCCCCACTAAGTTAATGCATTTGACATTACTGTCGTCTTTTTTTTTATGGAGTGTTCTATAAAACGAAGCATCCTAATAGCTATGTATGTTATGTGTATGTGTGTAGGACAGAATCTGTCTATACAAAACAAGAAAAAAAAAAAAAAAAAGAACCAGCACGTGGGTGTATGTCGGAAAACAATTCTTTTCCCAGCTTTGCAGTATAAAACTACAACACGTATCCGATTATTGACATGATTTGTGGCAAAAGAACTATCACTGTGTTTTTTGGTAGTTATTATTTCTATGTATAGAAATGCCAGGAAAAGAACAATAGCCTTTAGTTCATGGGTTTTTTCTTCGATTAATTTTTTTTTTTGTCAAGTTCCGTCCTTACAATCTTCATGGAGGAAAAAAAAAAATTGTTATATCGCAATGCTTACCCACACCTTTTCCGCTCACATATATGTAGGCAACACAATGTCCTGAATCGTAATTTCAATTTGCCATTGGCCTAGTGGTTAGTGGAATGAGGATAAGAGAGCCTTGATAGTATTGTCAGCGGTTTTGTGAACAAAGAGTCAGCAAACAAATGCGCGCAAAACATTTTTTTCTCTATAAAACGGCAACAAAAGGAAACTGTTCCACTTGAAGTAAATGGGAATGGAAAAAATAAAAACCCTTACCTATTCAGAAAAATATCACATGTCGTCGAAAAAGGTTTCATGTTCTAATACTGCTCCAAAATGATGTTGCTGAATATCTTTCGAATCCAAAACCCAGAATTCATCGACGGGAAGAGAGGGAAGAAGTGTTTAAGCTTAGTTGGTCCGATCCAGCAATATTGTCCATCTTTTGATGAGCCTTGGAGTACATGACAGCAAACAAACGACTCACAGTTGTGCCGTACCAAGTGAATGGATGACTGGTTGACTGTAGGACAGATGAACTCTTTATGCAATAACGAGAAGCGAAAATATACATGTCCACGGCGAGAAGTGAAAAGCAAAAACACAACAAAAACCTTGACGTGATTGTTCTAAAGTCACACATAGTATGTCAGTGGCGTATTACTCACATCCTGCAACACGCAACAACTGAGTCTATTCTCCTGATGATTTTGCAGGTCACTACCCATCACACATACGTAAGAGTATACCTAGTCGCCCTCGCCTTGTGTTATTAAAATTACAGTAGAGATTCCTCTGCCGCTTGCACCGTTTGTTGTTGCTGTAACTGATATCGCTGTTGCTGCTACTACTACTTGTACTGCTGCCACCATCATTGTCACTTTTCTGTGTTTTCACGGAAGGACACCCAATGGAGTTGGTGATATTTTAAAATTTATACCGTCGTACCACACGAAGGAGTAGAAGAGAGAGAAAAAAAAGAAGAAATATAAATATTTCTCTGCCAGGAAGAACTAGGCCGAGTTCTTGTTACATGACAGGAACAATGAACGCCAAAAGACAAATCAGCTGCTGCCTTCCTTGCAGCATGATTGATGAAGCTCTCCAACGTTTCTGGTGGATTCAGTTGTCGTCGTGGCATAGCAGCCGTGGTTCTTCGGAGAGCTTTTTCGGGTTTCAGCCGATTTTGTTATCACCACAGCCGACATCGTTGACGACAACGTCGTCATGGGTAGTGTTAAACGTAGCAGATTGGTTCCTTGTCATCGTTTTAATTCACCATTTATTACATCCTTTGAATTTAATTCGCTGTCATCGTGATTTGAGGATAATTAATCCCCCGGCGGATGCCACTGCCACCAGTTTAATGATGGATAAAGAAGTGCACAAAAGGTTCATTGAACGGTGAAACGGCTTTTGCGCTGTTATGTGTGTCAAGCATCGCGTATATTTTGAACTCATGTTCTTCATGTGCAAAAGCAGGAAGTCTACTTAAGTCAACAAAGTTACTCGAGGCGAAAAAGTCACGCATTCAAACAAGGAAGTCAGATGTTCAGGGTGGAGATTTCGAATTAATCAACGTTTACTCTTTCCCATCATTTTTTTTCCCTCCTTTCCTCCTCTCTCTATGGGTGCTACACTGCATTTTTATGCACTTGAACAAAGATACGAATATGAATTAGAATGTGCTGCATGTCAGCACATATTTTGCGACGAATTTGATCTAGAATGGTAATTTATCTAAGGGTGTACATGGAGGTTGAGGCATTTGCAGTGATATTTTGAGACTCTTCGATATCCTGTTTTGGTTTTTGGCGTGTCTTTATATTCCTACCCAAACCAGACCTATTCCCAGGACCACATTTGTCACAGATATGTCTTAAGCAGACTTTAGCTGATTCGTATGTGACTCCTTTTATTTAAATTTTTTCTAAGATTAATGAAGTGAGTACTCATGGATAAATAATCTGGCTAAAATCTCGAGCTGTTAAGTCACAAAGCAACTTTTTTATGGGATTTTTGTCAAAGTCTTAAAAAGTTTACGATGTACGCGTGCACAAACAAATGCTCTCTTTTAATTATTTTTTTCTTCTTTTTGTTCTGTTTAATCACCCGTAACATCCCCCTATTCGGTGCCATATCATCACGTATTGTCTTGTTTTGTTTTGAGCATTTTTTATTACTCCAACCTACAAATGTGCTTAACCAGAACCAATGAAATAAAAATGGAAACCGAATACACAACACCTTACCTTATGGATGTGTTTCTTACAACCTACAGACAAGGGCTACCCCTAACAAAACGACTCAGAGGATACCGGTACCGTTTTGTTGCCCTGTATATGGTATTCTCATTTTTACTTTATCTTGTTTTATGCGATTTCAGTTGCCTGTTGAAAGTACTTTTTACCTTCGCAAATAAATACTCTCTAAGCCAGTCACTCATCCAGCCCATTCACTCAGGTGCCCAGCGAAGGTATCACAAGTCAAATACTCGTACAACTCAACTCCTAAGTTCGACATGCCCCCATACATTACAACGGCAATTTGTCACGCAAAATCCCAACTCCTCCTTGCCCATTCTGCATGCTACGCACGTTTAGGTGCGAACTTTATTCTTGCGTAATAAAAATTATTTTCATCGACCCACGACCCATATAAAAGGGTGGGTGCAATGAATTTAAATGGACCCTCGAGCCCTTGAGAGATAGAGGTTCTCGACTGCTGGCTGTTGGCTGTTGGCTGTTGATTGTTGACTTCTGTCCGTAACTGCCAGCAGCAGTATCATCTACTCCCTATGTATTCAAAAATTTGTGTTTGTGTGTAAATGTCTACAGGGTTCAACTTCAGGTTTACCTCAAACTTAATTAAACCCATTCAAGTTGACACATGGAAGAAGATATGAACGATGTTGTGTACATTTGTTATGCACGTCACCCTATATCACGCCAAATGTCAAACTGAATTACCCACTAAACGCTGCTGATTGATGTGGAAAATAAAAACGAGATTACATTCCCACACTATCTTTCTATGGTTGTATGAAAAAGTGACGAAAAAATTCGGTATATTCGTACACTAGCATCACTCGAAATCTTGTTACAATCTGCCATCATCGTCATCGTCTATCTGTATCATAGCTTTCGAAAAAATCATCCAAAGTCATTAATATCATATTAATTCAACATCTTTGGACATTCGCCCAGCCACTTCTAACCATTACCAACATCAGCCCAGTCTGTGGAGTGGAGTGCTAAACCGATCCAGGCCATTGCATGCACGTAGGTACCTTTATCATCTCTAGTCCGTAGTCCGTATATCAGGCTAGTAATGGACTTCATTGTGCCATCGAAGCATCGGGCGCAAGGGTTGGTGTATAACTATTGAAAGAATGTGATAATATGATACATGTAGGTTTGTGGGTGTGGCAGCCACCCTTCATCTAGGCAAGTACTGTACATACGAGTACATATAGTATATGAGTACGAGTACGAGTATACATAGGATTCTCATTCTCAATAACAATAAACTCTGAAAAGTGGAAGAGATTAATGGTCACTAGAGGAAGTGAAGACGAAAAAGAAGAAAAACGAAGAAAAAAAAAAATAATAAAGAAGCAATAACAAGTCGTCCACATGGTGTACAAGAATGTGTAAGTTTGGTTGGTCTACGATGAGGATGACAAGGAGTATCAATGAGAAGAAGCAAAGAACAAAAAAAATTGAGCATTAGGTGCATGATGGTCATGTATCAAAGTGGAAAGATATCTCAGGACTTGGTAGTAATGAAAGTAAGTTTTATAGCCGCTGCCGAGTGGAAAAGCTGTGCGCCGCTAAGGTATTTACTCTGGCTGGCATAAGTTATAGCCTTGCCCAGAGAAGAGCCAAGTCCAAATCTCAATAATGGCAAACGATGAAATGGTGTACGGTCGAAAAGTAGTAACAAATGATGCTGCATCCCACGGCTGCCCTTGTCGTTGTCGTATGTTAAATGAAATATGATGGAATAAATGAGTAGAGTGCGTTACGGTTATTATGGGCAATGTTACATTATATTGGATCCCCATCTCAACATTACGTGGGCGATTGTTTGCGATTAATTGTGGTTAGACAGCAGGTCTGTGGTTCATTAAAAAGTACTTAGTTTCAGGTGAATACGAGTATACGAGTATGTACATATCTGGCAAGGAACAACTGACACGAGGGGATGACTATTAATTAAGATATGTTAATGCCTACTTGTTAATAGAGATTATCAAGGGTTAATTGATTGCCATGACCTGCATAAATGAGTGCTGAATGTGGTCATTAAAGTTTGATGTAGCACATCATTGTTATAAAGTTCCTGCTTGTTAATTTGAAAAAATCACGTACCTACTTACTCACGCACTCCTTTAAACTTTGTAGGTAGTAGGTATTTGAAGTTGGGTGATAAGAGTAATGTGTTGATCAGGGCTCATATTCTTTCCAAAACCACCACCAAGGTAAAATTTGCTAATGGGCATGCGGCTACATACAATGTACTTCACTTCATCTGCTCATCATTTCTACTTCATTGTACTGCTAGTCAGCCTTTTTACTGCATTTTTTGCCATGTTGGCGAAAAAAGTGAAAGTTAGCTGAAGAAATAAACGACTTAAATGATCGGCACTGATTACAAACATAATTTGCAAAGCTTTCTTCCCTGTACATTACCGTAAAGCTCCTCAACTTCTTGTGAAGTCCTAGTTACACTTTTTTACAGACATTTGAGTAAGCGGCCAAAATCAGAGCAATCTTGAGTGAAGCTGTTAAAATGAAATGTGATTAAGACCACGGGTCTGCAAAACTGGGGTCGATGACAACATTACTTACTTACTTTAACTGGCGCTACAGTCCGGGGTTGACCTGGGCCTCAGTCAACAAACTTCTCCAGCCAGCTCGATCCCTGGTTACCTGCCTCCAGTTTCGCATGCTAATTTGGCTGAGGTCCCCTTCCACTTGCGTGCGCCACCTGAGTCTTGGCGTTCCTCTACCCTCGGGAGCGGATTCGAAGACTTTTCGGACCGGAGCATTGGTGTCCACGCGCTCTACATGACCCAGCCATCTCAGTCTTTGGATCTTCGCTCTTCTGGTTAGGTCGATGTCGCTGTACAGTCCGTAGAGTCTAAATACTTTCTGGACATCCAAGGTCTCGGTGAGATCTCTACCGACTATCGTCATTCTGCACAGACGGACGAGTTTGGCAGGGATGCCGAAACTAGAAATTGCTTTGTATAGCTCATCTCTAGATGCTGTCATACCAGGCCTTAAAATCGATGAATAGGTGGTGTGTATCGATCTCAAGCTCATGGGTCTTCTCCAAGATCTGTCGTAATGTGAATATATGGTCGATGTTGAACCTTCCTGGCCTGAAACCACATTCGAACGACTTCAGGCGTTCAAACCAAACTGCAGATAAGATCTTGTATGTGATGTTAAGGAGACTGATGCCTCTGTAATTGCAGCAGTTCAAAGGATTTCCTTTCTTGAGAATCGGACAAACAATGCTGAGGTTCCATTCACCGGGCATACTTTCGTCCGACCATATTTTACGGATGAGTTGGTGTATGCTCTTTACCAAGTCATCGCCTGCCGCTTTGAAGAGATCGGCAGTCAGGCCATCCGCTCCAGCAGCTTTGTTTGACTTAAGCTTCGATATAGCTATCTTCAATTCATCCAGGTCGGGTGGACGGAATTGTTGGTCATAATCGTCCAAGTTGAAAGGTTGATTCTGCCTGACATCGGTATTTGGTCCGTCATCGTCGTTATTCAGTCTGCAGAAATGGTCTTTCCAAATACTCAGCATCGACTGCGATTCTACTACGATGTTTCCTTGTTCATCTCTACAGGCCTTGCTTCGGGGTTTGTTTCCGTGGCATGTTATTTTTTTAACCTTTTGGTAAAACTTCCGAACCTCATTCCTGGAGTAGCATCTCTCAATTTCCTCGATCGCGCACTTCTCATGCTCTTTCTTCTTCCTACTGAGAAGCCGGTGTTCGTCTCTCCTCTTCCGCTCGTAGAGCTCATGAGCAGCTCTGGTATTTCTAAGCAGCGCCGCGTTATATGCATCTTGCTGAACCAGGGGTTTCGTTGCGGTGGACAAGTGAAACCCAGTACATCAGAAGCGGCATCTCTGATGGCGTTTTGGCAGTGTTTCAAATGGTCTTCGATGTTTGATGCTGGCGGCATTGGACCTCTTAAGAGATTAAGAGACACTGGATCGGAAAAGGACTTGGCGATCTCCTGCGATTGTAGCCGTCTGACGTCGAATTTCCTCACAGCATTAGTTTGTCTTGGCGTAGTTTGGGATATCCGCAACCGTACCTTGGCTACAACAAGGTAATGGTCCGAGTCGATATTGGCTCCTCGAAACGTACGGACATTTATAATACTGGAGGAGTGTCTTGCATCGATCTTAATGTGATCAATCTGGTTGACTGTTGATTGATCAGGAGTTCTCCAAGTCCCCTTGTATATGTCGAGATGTGGGAACCGCGTGCTAGCTACGACAATGTTTCGCCCCGCCGCAAAATGGATTAGCCTGAATCCGTTATCGGAGGTGGTGTCGTGCTATATTTTCCGATCGTTCCACCAAAGATACCCTCTCTTTCTAGCTCTGCATTAAAATCACCGAGGACAATTTTAATGTTATAGCTAGGGCATTGCTCGTAGGGCTTGTTAAGGAGCTCATAGAAGGCATCCTTGGTGTCGTCATTTTTCTCCTCTGTGTGGGCATGCGCGCATATAAGGCTAATGCTGGCGAATTTAGCCTTGATGCGGATTGCTACGAGGCGCTAGCTCACATGACGGAAGCTCAGGACTTCTTGTCTTAGTCTGCCTCCGATAACAAATCCGCATCCAAATAAGCGCTGCTTTTGCCGTCGATAGCAATTGCCGTAGTTGATGTCGCAGTTGCTCGGCTGCACGTGGTCTATTAAGGAATCTAACATTCCTCGTGCATATCCGAAGCGCATTGTCCTTAAATCGTGGGATGTCAACAGTAGATCCGTCCATATCCGAGGCTTGTTGATGTTTCGTAACTTCTTGTTTTTTTTAAATGGCCGGGCAGTTACCCCGGCGGCACAACCCCCAACCTGGAGGACCAGGTCCAGTTTTAATGCCCCTAGGACGAGGGGTCGGTTACACCGAAGCCAGTAACCCGTTCCGGGATGTGAGCGCTGCCGTTGGCCCACATAGGGCTCGTCCGCCACCATCTCTTTTCCAAGACCCCGACTAAGTCCTGGAAATCCTTACCGGCCTGAGCTCCAAATATGTCGGAGTAGCCCGGATAAGGTCTTGTTCTGTTTTTCCGACATTAATCCTAATTTATGGCGCAGGAAACTCGCGCGTCGGATAGCGCCACGGGGAGGCGTGAAGTAGGGCTTATTAGCAGAGCTTTAAGATGTTCGGCTGCAGAGGCTCATTCTCGTTATTTAAAGAACCAACACCTGTCGGAAGATGCCACTTCTACGAGGCCTTATACTAATCGTTGCCATGACAACATTACGTTTTTAATATCGTCAAGCTTGTATCGTGTTATCCAAACATTCACAGAGTTTATTTGTTGCCACTGGGTGTTCGAATCTGCCGTCCTTTTCAGGTACATTTCTACCACAAATGCTCTCAAATGTGAGGGCTTGAATCATTAAGGTTTCTATACCATAGGATCCAATCCAGTAAGCCCCCAAGAAATATGTACTCATGCAATCGTACACTCGTACTGTGAAACAGCATAGCTATTGTTTGTTATGTTGTATGAATTTGAATTCTCAACAAGTAAGCATGTTGACCTGATCCTTATCCAAAGCTCCTCTAAGTAACGCATCTCTAATCGCCAACTCCTGCAGACAAATGAGGTAACAGAACATATAACAAAGGATTAAAAAACCACACATAAATGTACATACAACCGACTAACCAAGCAGGCATTTCCTTTTTTTTTCACCTGCAGGCCATGTAAACGGGACGTGTTTGTCCCTGTGACAACATAACACATGTCATGCAACTACTGCAGTACGACCACTGCATAGGTCAGCAAGTTAATCAAGAAATGCCACATTGCCACGTATTTTTGTGCACTCGTAAACCAAATAGAATCAAAGGAAAATTGGGTCGAATCTGGAACAGACATCAGGGACACTGACCTGACCCATCAAGCGATAAGCTTGTGCTCACAAATGTCACCTCGCCAATGGGAATGAATAAATTTTCACACGAATTTGAGTCACAAGTCATTCAAAGTTAGCTACGAGTATCTATAGTACCTACTTCATTTGACCTACTCACACCTGTTTTAACACTGTACGAGTACACCCTCTAATCTTAATTTTCTTTCAGAAGTTGATTGGTGTTCGTTACGTTGCTTATGGCATCAAAGGCGCCCGACGCTAACAGAAGAAAAGTTTTATAAGCCGTCACAGTCATACTCGTCTAAAAACTCTGATAAGAGGTTAACAACCAGATAACAAATCTCGAAAGTCTCAAAATGACTGGCATGTGCTCAAAGTTCAAATCTTAATTACTCGTGCCTAATGATAACTCAGTCTCGGCTTCTCATTTTCCACTTTTCACTTCCCACTTAGCAGGCGTTATCTTTTGAATTTAAAAGATCCCAGTGGTGGCTTCGTTTTTGGTCAGTCAGATTAATCGTTTTCGATTATTCTTCATAACATGACCTCTGGCATCGGTCCCAAATTGCAGATACTTGTACTAGTTCGTGTTTATACGAGTACATAAAAACATAACTATACAATAGAATCAGATGGAGTGAAAGGAAAGCATTAGGGAAATAATGATCTGTGCAACTAGAATTCACCATCCCCATAAATCCTATTCCAACTTCAATGTAGGAACTACGAGTAGGAAGGAACCCACATTCGTTGGTATCCATAGAAAATAAGTTTTAATTAAAAATTGCCAAAGAGAATATCGGGAAATTGAAAGTATTCGTATCTCGGTCAGAGAGAAGAATGCGGCCAAAACAGGAGAAAAACATGAAGAAACAGAAGATAGAGGAGAAATCAAGGGATCAACAAGGCACCAGAACCAGGACCAGACTTTGAGCGTATGGTGCCGGAGAATATACGAATACAGAATGAGACGATGATGACGGAAATAAAGAAAGCAAATAGAACTTCCGATTGGCCGTATGGCCGGATGGATAATGGTTTGCTGGGTTGCCTGGCTTGAAGACTATTGGGAATAAATGTCAACACAAAAATTGTTTTCATGATTTCTTGTATTTTGCTTTAGCCTCCTCAGGATGCTTGGGGTGCTCTATTTTCTTTCAGTATTTTCCTATTTTCATTATAAATATACATTATAAATACTCGTACTTTTGCATTCAGGCAAACGAACAAACAGTCATGTATCCATACTCGTATTCGTATCAGTGTATCCATTGTGTGTATTTGCTTTGATTGATTTGTTTGCATTCATTGTGCGGGACCACTTGATGCTGATTCTACTATAGAGGCCAGCTGGTGCAGCTGCTATGCTTTTCTTCTTGGAGACCAGCTCTGTGTCTTGATTGGGATCACAATTTGCTGACGTGCATTATACGAGTATGTACAATACAAATGTATGAATACGCTCATGAAACTCAAATTTATCACAATCGAAGTTGACAGAAGTTAAGTTTATTTCTTATTTTGTTATTTTGTGTAAAATTTAAAGTGCGGTGTTGAACTATTTAGAGGGCATCTAACCCCTTATAATGAAAGACGAGTTAGACAAATACACATTTAAATTATCATGCAAGAGCCTTCGTCAAATAAATGCTGATTGGCTTGGTGTGGCATTAAAGTTATTTTAAATTGCCGCAACAACCAAAGCCAGCCGATAAGCTACTACAGACAGACAGATAGACTCGTTATCATGAGCATTTTAAACCAAAACAACTGTTCGGTATAGTCTTGAGCTATTATTGGAATTCCGGAAGGTTTTGAATCGATTAATTGAGAGTGAATGAGTATGGTATTCGAAGAATCACGATTTGAGATAGTGACCTGCAATTTCTGCTTAGACTTCATTTTGAAGCGTTAAATAGGGAAAATTATCGCCAAAGATAAGCCTTACTGTGAGAGACCGAACACAACAGTATGATTTCTATCGTGAATTCGTGGGCCGTATTTAGCATCCCTGTTTTAATGTGTCAAACCGAACTGTCACTCGAGAGTGTACATGTTTACTTTATGGCTTGCCATTTTACAATATGGATCATCTAACACCGCTGAATACGTTAAAATTGTGGAAATTTACTACACAAATAGTGGTTCTTTAGTTATTACGTTTCGCGAATTAAGAGCAGATAATGGTCCACATACTCGTGGACCTTACCGTATTATAGGCAAAACTTCAAAGAAAACTCGAAGAGGCTGGCTCTGTTAAATATAGTGTGTCCTAAGACCTATTTACTAAATGCATGCTCTACAGACAATTTGTCTGCCGAAAGCGAAGGTGTTGAAGAAGATCCAAATCTTTCGATTTCACGACGAGCACAGTATTTGGGGTTTTCTTACTGCGCATTATGGCATATTTTGCATTTAGATTTGCATCTGTACCCTTATTGAGTTAAACTCATTAAAGAATTGAAGCCAACTGACCACGGAATCAGTAGAACATTAGCGTTTGGATGATTAGTTTTCACACGACATTTTCTTCAGCAATGAGACATGTGGTTTGACGGTGCCACATCTCACACAACACGATTCATTTTGGCTACACCGCAGGAAATATTAGCTGGATGAGTTATTTCGCATTTTGGTGACGTGAAGTGGCCACAAAGATCATGCCGTGACTATACCAAGATCATATTTATGCGGACAATCCGCAAGACTCTTTGAAGAAAATTATCTCGGCAGAATAAAGTCCTGCAAGAACTCACGCGGAGGTCATTTGAATGATGTTATATTCCATTCATAATGGCAAGATCCAACTAATATATTGAAATACAAATTCAATTGAAATTGAAATTGAAATATTTATTTATTTATCAAAGAAATGTTATAAATTTTTGTTTTTCCCGCGAAGCCTTATTGGCTAAGTTTCAAATATAATTTATATTTAAGTGACTTTAAATTTTTCGATTTACTTTACCAATTTAACAATTTTAGACTTTAACAATTTTAGATTTAAGTTTGAAGCAAAAAGAAATCTTTTAACATTTTGTTTCTTGTTTTAAAATTTGTGATGCATCTCAGGTTAGCTGGAAGTCCATTGAACAATGTCGGGAATCTGCACATAAGTTGTCTTCTACCGTTATAACAACTTGGGACTTGCAGTAGTCTCTGGGTCCGTCTTCTGGTGTTCTGCTCGTGGTTAAGGGTTTTCTTAAAACGTAAGTCATCGCTGTGTTCTAGCAGCACAGACATCTTAAAAATGTTCTGGACATTAATAACCTAAACTAGAGTTTGATTGGACGAGGAACGCGGATTCTCAGATCTTATTTGCTTTACCCCTACATTTTGGATCAACTTTGTTTCAATAAGTGCGTAGTAGACTTGTTTTAATATACCCGGTGTAGTGTAATAGCGCAGATGAGATAATCCATAAAGAGTTCTTCTTAAGACCGACCGTAAGCTGTCGATGTGGTTACTCCAGTTGAAATGGCTGTCAATAATTACACCCAAATATTTGTAATTTTCAACGATATCTATTGGCTGTCTCGAAGATGAGCTCGGATACTTACAGTTCTCAAGGACGATCTTATCGGAAGCATGATGTGATCCACGAATATGCATAATTTTGGTTTTCGATGAATTTATTATAAATCCGTTGTCGTGGCACCATTGCAAGCCTTTCGAAAACTCCCTTTGCATTATATGCATCGCCGTCTTCAAACATCCGTGTCGTACAACAATGGCTGTATCGTCTGCATAAGCAAATGGGATAGCGTTCTTAAATACACGAAGTAGTTCATTTGAGTAGAGAACAGAAAGTATCGGGTCCAATTTCGATCCTTGGGGAACTCCGTATTTGACTTCCTTTTTACTGCTGTATTCATTTTCAATTTTCACGTGAAAAGTTCTTACGCTTAGGTAGTCTATTAGCCAGGTACTCAATTTACCTCGTATCAAGGGCTTTACTAAAGTCCATGAATAACACCAGTAGATGGTGATTTTTGTTTAGGCTTTCGTGAATTGTATTAGCGAATTCACCAAGAAGCTTCCCTGTACTTTTGTTTTTTTGAAAGCCGTATTGTTTGTCATGTATAATGGTGTTACGAGGGCGGGTCAATAAGTCCGTGACTTTTGGATTAAAACACAGTTTTTTTGATAAAAAAAAATTTTATTTTTCAACGTAGTCTCCCTTGAGCTCTATACACTTTGTCCAACGCTTCTCCAATTTTTTTATCCCTTCCAAAAAAAATGATTTGTCGAGGTCCTCAAAATAGGCCTTTGTTTGCGAGATGACTTCATCATTGGAGTCAAATCTTTTTCCACCAAGCCATTTCTTCAGGTTTGGGAACAAGAAGTAGTCACTCGGAGCCAAATCTGGAGAATAGGGTGGATGAGGGAGCAATTCATAACCCAAGTCATGGATTTTTGCCATGGCAACTGCACATGTGTTTGTGGTCGACTGTGAGCAAACGCGGCACCCATCTTGCGGAAAGCTTTCTCATGCCCAAGTGATCATTCAAAATTGAAACCACTGAGCCATGCGAGATCCCTACGGCTTCCACAATCTCTCGCACTTTCAATCTTCGGTCGGCCAACACCATATCGTGAATTTTTTCGATTGTTTCGGGTGTAGAGACCTCAACTGGGCGTCCAGGACGTTCGGCATCTTCAGTGCTTGTACGGCCACAACGAAATTCAGTAAACCACTTTTTTACCATTGAAATCGATGGTGCAGAGTCCCCATAGTATTTATCAAGCTTAGCCTTGGTCTCGGTAATGGTTTTTTTTCGCAAGAAATAATGCTTAATAAGCACACGAAATTCACTTTTTTCCATTTTCTCCTCAAATTAGTGAGTAGTCTGATAAAAATAGCTGTCAAACACAAACTAACTGACGCAGCAAGTTTAAATTTTGACAGGAGTCAACTGACAGATGCCTGTTGACAGGAGCAGTGTTGCTGTTTCAGTAAAGAGGTCAGAAATTCAAAAAGTCACGGACTTATTGACCCGCCCTCGTACGTTCTATAAAGCTTACCAGACGTCTTGTTATTACTTCTTCCATACATTTTTCAAATGCAGGTAAGATCGAAATTGGCCTGTAGTTGCCTATGTCCTTTTTTGAACCACATCTGTAAACAGGACGCACTACAGCAGTCTTAAGAGCAACAGGAATCTTCCCTTGATGAGCTTACAGGTTTATAATTTTTGAAATTATTGGAGAAAACTTGTCGGCGTGGGTTTTCAACACAACTCAAATCTAAGTCATAAATTTATTTTATTTAAATTTACTTTCGGAAGCACAAAATATTTTAGAGCACCCTGTAGGTGATAGAGCTGAAAGTCTACCAATTGGACCCTAACAGCGCACTTTGTGGTTCGGAAATCTATTGCCGATGAAATTGCGAAGTATATGAAATCCATCCATCTGTATTGAAAAAGAATTCAATCAATTTTTCCAAAGTAACATAAGGAAGAAGCGGCCGTTTTTGTACCTTCCGTCTTCAATATTCGCAAACTATCTGAAAAACCTCATTCAGAAAATACTTGAGCGGACTAAACGTTACAAACATAAATTGTTCATGGTTGTGTGCCAAAATTATTTTCACTGATGAAGCTTGGCAGGTATGTCGACTACATGTGATAAAACTATCGTCCAACAAAGAGTGAATCATTCAGCGCAAATGCATCTTTTTGGTTGAAAATTTGTTGACCTCCGACGGAGAATTCGGAGCTCGAAGAAACTTTTCGTAATATCGTAGTCGTATCCATCAGCGCTTCGAGGAGAAAAAATTTGTTGAATGTATTGGATGTGGATTGGCCATATCAGCCTTCAGATAAAAATATGAACAGAAAATATGTTAAAACAATAAAAAGTAATGACAATCACCACAGGACGATCCAGAGCATTTGGCTGTATATAAATTAAATATTCAATCATCCAAGTACTTGAGAGACCTGCAGAAACCATTTCTGTCGCCAAACAATAACGACTAGGACTAACAATCGGGCAAAAACCTGCCCACTTACTTGAAAAGTGCAACTGAAGCAATTTATTGAAACATTGCATAATCCACTAAGTACGAGCGATGCCGATGTTTGACCTCTAAACAACCACACTCAAGCCGCGATTACATCCGCATTCGAAATGATTAGAAACGACATAGGCGTTTCGAAAACACCACTTTCCTAGGCACTCTTCTTTCTTCTATGTCTTATGTCGAATGTCGTACCCCAGCAGATTCAAAATGGTTGATTACAGCACTGTTGATCAAAAACGATCAAGAAAACTCATCAAGCTGAAGAATCTAAAGTTTCGTCCACATGCAGGGCTTATAAGTAAGGAAACCATAATGCATGTGCTTTGCACTTAAAAAAACAAAAAAATAACACTGTGGCGCTTTCAGCCCGCTATGGGCCATGGTCCAGCTTCTTGACACTCATTTGTGTTGCTCATGTTGTTATTTTTGTTACATCTGAGCGGGGCCTACGGTTTATCGCCGAGTCCGAACGGCAATCCTAAGAAGTTTTTTCGTAGGCAATTTTACTTTCGGGAGTTTGCCATTGCCCCTCCGAAAGGGTGATTTGAAAAATTGTTGGTGACGAAGCCAGGAATCGAACCCAGACTCTGCGTGATAGTCTAATGAGCTAACTATCGGGCCATCGCCATCGCTTTGCACTTACCTTGCTTTTTATTTTCACTAAGACTGAATGCCTAGAAAACTTCTGCTGCTATGAGCTAAGCGACCTAAGCATGGCTAGTATCTAAAATTCATCACAAAGTAGGTGGTTCAATCCGCATTGGGGTTGCTTCATAATGGACATACCATTGGGTCAAGTGTCTCTCATCTTGAACTTAAAACAAATTAACTAACTTGTAGTTAAAATTACGACTCCACTGGCTGTAAGGTTCCTTTTTCCAAGTAAAAGAATCTCAATCGTAACCTATGCGACTTTAAATAAGCAAGGGAGCAGGTTTTTCCGACCTTGTTAATGATTCTTCTTCTTTTTTTTGACCAATTTTTGATTAAAATATTTTAAAACTGAATTTTACGTTTGGTAATTTCATATTCGTACCTTCCCCCCACACCCCACTAGCGACATCAATTTACAATATATTCGATTAAAATTCGGAGTCTGGGAAAAAATCATATGCCATACATTTGTTGTATATAGTATCTCAAAAGAATCGCACGCCGAGAGAAAGAGAGAGAGAGAGAGAGTGAGACAGAGAATACCTGACCTTAAGCTAAATTGCATTTATTCGAACGGATTCGAGAGGATTTCGCATGCTTCCTCTGAATTTTCTGCACTCGAACATTTTATCGCGAAGTATACGTTGTTTTTTTTTACCCATCGTCAGGCTAACGTACATTCCAGTGCGTCCAATTGGAAAAAGCGAAAATTTAATTAAGTACGCGCACCACTGTTCAACATCACTTCTCTCACCCCATACCCATTGGAAAATTCAATAAAACCAAGTCTCACTAAAGGCTGAAGCTGAAACAGAAGCTGCTGAAAAGCACCAGCAATTCATCCCTCGTTGCTCCCTACATTTTTCCGGAAATACCTAATAGGCTAATTGTGTTAAAAACCTATCGCTAGAGTACCTACTTGACTCCCTTCATATGCCGTCGGCTGCTGTGGTAGCGCCAACGGTGGCGGTAGGCAACTGACACAACTCAAAGCCATGCAGGAGAAGGAGCATATGTCGCAAATTAAAGCGACAAAGTATCCGACAGTTATGTCTGTGTATTGTCGCACAAGCACAAAACATCAGTTGGGCGACTGACATATGTATAAAAACTCCCTTCCCAGATTGCCGGTGGGCATTTGGGCCAAAAGCATGAAATTCGGCGGAAAGGAATAAATTCCCAGGATAAAGTAGAATAAAATAATAATCCTTCAGAAACTGTCATTCTGAATTGAAATTAATTTTGCAACGAACAAGAATGAAACGATGAGGGAGTCCCGGACCTGGGCTTGGGCCTGCTCTTGTGGCAATATGGGTAAAATGGGCGAAATGGAAATGGCAAGTAGCAATAGCAATACCAGTGGCGATGGTTGACGGTGATGGTGATGGTGACATGACAATTTCCCAATTCGAACTGAAGGTGGTACTTACTTGTCCATAATGTGTGAGTGCGTACATATATTTGTAGTGCGAGTATGTAACAAAAGGGACGTTTCAAAAGAAAAAAAGGATCGCCAGTTTGTTTGTTGCTAGTCGTGTTGTCGTTGTCGTTGACGCTGTTGTAGCCATAGTCGTCTTTTGCCTACAATTGGATTTTTTTTTTATACGATTGTATATTTGCTTTTTTATTATTTGCTTGCTTCCTTCTTCATTTAACACCCACCACCTACAATGTATAGTAGTACCATAGCAGAGAGAGGATTTTACTAAAGGACCAAGATTTTCGGGTACTTGCTTGTTCTTATGGTTTTCGATGTCGACGTCCTTGTCGATGTTGATGTCGATGCCAATGTTATGTGTTCCCTCGGGGGCGCATAATAAAATATAAATTAAGTTATAAACATGAGAGCAATTGTACCTAGTATAACGGCGGCATATCGCTGTTATTATCATCATTTTGTTGTTCAATATATTGTCCGTCGACGAGTACTCGTACACATACTCGTACATATGTGTAGTGTCACGTTGACGGGTGCAGGGTTTCAACACAACGAGATGCTCCTACGGACCTGAAGGAACAGGTGCAGACAATGTCAGATTGACAGATAAAATTTCCTGAAATGAAATTCATTTACATATATTTATCAGGGTTTGTATTTTATATACAAACATTCATATGTACATACAAATATAGTAGATATAGATACGTATTAAATGTGTAAATGGATGCTTGCTGATAAAAAAAATGTAAGTGAGCTTAAAATGCGTGCACAACAGAGTGGTGATCTTTTTTTTTATTTTCACCTTTGTTGCTTGGAAATGATTATTGTTTGTACTGGCGCTCGATGTCGGAAACAGAAGAGCCCCTCAATTATGTTCTCTTACTTTGGCGCCAAATGAATTGGAACTTGAGAAGGATTTGATTAAAATATTTAGCGTGGAGTTTTTAACAGGAAAGTTAAAATTCAATTAAAATGAACATACTGTGCGTGGGCCTTTGTTAAATGAACCATCTCGGTTATGAGTAAGCGTAGAATTGTGTGCTGTGCAGTCATGGCGATATGGAATGCTTTATTTGTTTTTTTTATTGTTTCTGTTGTGGTAAAGGTGTGTAAGCGACTGTTGATCCAATTTGACGCCCATTTATACCAATTAAATTCCCCTACAACAGCACAGACATTTGAATTCTGGCAATAGCCTGTAGAGTGGATATTTTAATTCTTTGGCAGCTATCTGTATGGTGCTACTAAGATGGTCACGTACAATATGTTGTTCTCTTTGGTATGAAGATGAATAGAAATGATTTCGATTCCTTCCCACTTTTCTCAAATTTCAATCGAAATTCCTGGAATACGTGGAACATCTTATCCGACTTTATGACCTAGACACTTTAACTAACAAAAAAGAAGTAATTCATTGTACATACAGGGATGTTTCTTTTACTGGAACTCCTCTGATGAGCAAACGCTTCAGTGACGAATTGCAACCCAATGTGAGTATAGGCCGTCCACTCACAGCGATGGTATACCGCTGTATTGTGATCATTCGTATAGCAGACGCTGCAGAATGTATTGTCAATAGAAGCCCTAAGTATAAACACATATTCCTGTAAACTCTTCTCTTAGCCTAGAGCATTTCTTTTCAAGGTTTCACTTAGAGTTCGAACCGTCTCCGTTTGGGAAAAACTTAAGTTTTCGTAACAATGTGTGGAATCCAATTTTTTTCATCTTCCAAAAAGATGCAGATACAGTTTAAGAGCAATCTGACTGAAACCGCTCCTGCCACAGAAAAAGTCGATCTCGTTCTTTCGTAGAGAAATTGCAGTCTAGTTGCAGCGTGCAGTGTCATCAAAATTACTAGCGTACGCGTTGTACCAAAGAACACTTCTTTTTCAACGAAAGATGGCATTGGTATGAATATTAAAGTTTGGAAAATACATCAGTGCAAGTAGAACGAAATCAAGCGTGCTGGAGAATGTCTCCCACACCATTTCATGAAGTCTTAGAGGCATGGGATATAATTGGTCTTATCATAGCCATGTGCATCCTTTGTACTAAGTCCCATGTCTTGCCGAAAGCTCCTTTGAACAACCAG
Organism: Volucella inflata; assembly: GCA_928272305.1. Lineage (NCBI taxonomy): Eukaryota > Metazoa > Arthropoda > Insecta > Diptera > Syrphidae > Volucella > Volucella inflata. Next base: position 1,732,839 of record OV743720.1, read on the forward strand.
AAAGTCGACAGCGCCGGGGAGGTTTTCAACTTGGCATATTTATTCCGAAGAAGTCCGTAACGCAAGAAGACGACCAAACACTAGTTTCGCTAAAGAAACTGATGGCTTTGGCTGGCTTTAAGCACAACATGCATTATATCTCGTAAAAGGGAATAAATAGCCTCAGTTTGAAAAGGATTGAATGACAGCCCATTTCCAGTCGATCACGTCTAGGTCGCCTGCACTTTAGAGTCTTATACAGTACACCCTACATTATCAACTAGAGATCTGCATGAATGCCATAAAAGTTACCCATGAGACACCCATAGAAATTAACTACCCATACTCATTCAATTCACACACAGTGATTCCTCACTCATTGAGTGAATAGAATTATTAATGCTTGTGAGTATGGATGCAACGAGGTCTCATAACTCACAGGACTCATACAACCTATGATTCGCACTCATCATAACTCACTACCCGTAGCATTCTTTATTTTGGGTACCTGTGAATGCTGTATAAGGGTGGAAAGCGCATTCGAATCATTCGAATTACTCGAATTATTGCGCAGAGGATTTTGGGATTCTGTTGTGCGATTTGGGTTTTTTTTTCAATTATCAGGTATATGTGAATTTTCGTGAATTTTCGCACGCATATTTAACCCTTGTGAGTAGTGTGAATGTGAGTTAGCTCATCCATGAGTGTGAATGAGTATGAATTTCGACGGTCGACAGTACAACTACGCACAACACAACTTTTATACCCGCACTCACTCAGACTCATTCACAGGTCCCATTGTACAATGAGTAATGAGAAGTATCCATGAATCAAGTTGTGCATTCACTGTGTGAGTGTATCCATGCAGATGTCTGTTATCAACTGATGCGTTAAGTAGAAGTATTTTAACTATTAAGCAGCAATTCAACCAACGTAAACCAAAGCAGTGGAAACAATACGCCGCCTTGCGATACCCCTGCTACGTATTGCCCGTAATCACGGTCCTATTCACTATCATATCGAGGTTTCGGAGGGCGTTTTTTTTAAGCGCTTGAGAACTTTAAATAATAATACAATATAGAAATATTATTAGAATGAATTTTTTTATTATTATAATCTGGTAGATAATTTCATTTCATTTATGACTTCCGGCATATGCCCGCCGCGACTATGAGTTACATGGTCCATTCGATCAGTCCAATTTTTCACTACTTTTCCTAATAAATCTATAAACTTGGCCGTATGGCGTCAATGGTGGCGTGAATATTGGCTTCCAATGCTTGAAGAGTTGCTGGTTCATCGGCATAAGCCAATGACTTAACATAGCCCTATAAAAAGTAATCGAGATGCGTTCAGTCGCACGAGGGGGCCAGTTAACAGGACCACTTCTGGAAACAAAGTCGACACCAAATTGATTTTGCAATAAATTTATGGTTAAGCGCGCTCTGTGGCAAGTTGCACCATCTTATTGGAACCAAATGTCGTAGATGTTTAGCTGATTAATTTTTGGAAACAAAAAATCAGTCAGCATGGCTCGTAACGACATTTCGGCGTCTTCTTCAACTCTTCGCGCTACACCAGCAATATTCTCTTCGGTATGCAAATTTCTTTGTGTTGTTGATGGTTTTGAATCGAAAAAAGTAAAATTAACGCGAAAACGATCAATAACTGCACGAATTGTGCGCAAGCAGCCGTTTATGTTGACCGTAAAATTGACGAAGTGCTCTATGAACTTCACGAACACATTTATTTTTTTTCAAAGTAAATTTCTACAATTTGGAAGCGTTGTTCTGGCGTTAAACCATTCATGATGAATTGTCAAACCTTACTGAACAGAAATGTCAACACAGTTTGACATTGACAGGTGTCAAACGATAGACAATTACCATCGAAACTTCTCACGCAGCTAAAAAAAAACACCTTTTACATATTATCCGAATATGTGGCTGGCTACATGTCACTTAAGAAGGCTTGTTCTTTTCAAGAGTACTCCGATCCCCGAGGACATTACGAATGCCTTAAGTAAATGAGTTCTAATAGGTTTTCGGCACAAAATATTCCAGAGGTCTCGTGCTGTACGAGTATTGTAGCAAAGTCACATGCATACATTTTTGTATCCACAAAAAGAAGAATTTAAAATACAACTTGCTGTCCCAAATGGTAAATAATGCCTTCTTCTGAGAGAGGTGTTCATACTTTAATAACCATTTTGTAAGAAAACAGCATTTGAAGTCGGAACCTTTTTTTTTTCGCCGTCTACAGACCCACTGCAACTACTTCCTTTCAAGGTCATGGAGATCTTCTAGTGACCGATTGTTCGGCTTCTGTCTGCTAAGGACTTATTGGCACATTTCGCCATGAAGTGAAACTACATTCAAAAGCCAAAATAGCTACATTTGAGATTTTCATATATAAACAGAGTCTGGCAACAGCCTCTTTTGTCGAGAAATGCCGGCATCCGAAATGTTAAGTTTGTTTTTTGTCTTGTCATTTTGTGCACATTAGGACAGATATACGATTGTGCCAGACCTACATGAGCCAAAGTGTTTAGTTTCCAATTCTCGTCATTGTGAGCTAAAAGATGATTTTAGTGTGTTGTCTGTGATTTGAACCCAAGTGCTTGAGGTAATTACCGATTGATCTAACCACAAATTTAAAATACACAATGTGATGGACCAATGCGAAGGATAAATCCAGAAATTTATCTTGTATACGAGTACAAACAAAACTATGGAACTTTCTATCAAAAGTAGTTTTCTCCGATACTCCTGTATAATCCAAAAAGGCTGATGCCTGAAACCCAGATTGTCTGTTTATATAACTCTTTGAAAACCCTAAACCAAGTTTATTACCACGCTAATTTCACAGTTATGGTAGCAGTTAAACAGATGCAATCTACTTACAATTTGCTAATCTTCTTATTAAAGAGGATTATCCTTAATTCGAGGACCTCTAACACTCTTTCAAGCTTAAGAATTCGTTTATTGAAATTACCAGTGCATAACACTATTAATCTATTTTAAGTGCCTAGAAGTAGGAAATATGTAGGAATATAAAAAAAAAAAAAAAAAAAAAAAACATTTCCGTTTTCAATTAGTGAAAAGAATTATATTCGTAGTTCGTTTCGCCTTTTCCTTTTCCGATTTTTGACATCAATCACTTCAATCCTGATTTATATTTGAAGGGCTAATTCATTTTCCAATCCGATAAAGCATAGAACTGTATGAATGATGTGACTAACGAAATGAAATTCATTCGAATTATTCGCTCCTGGGAATGCTTATCCGTAACTCACTCGAACGATAAATGAAAAACAACAATTTCTTAAGTAAAATTAAATTATGAATCCAACTTGGACACAAGCAATTTAATTATGAAGAAAAGTTCTCACATACAACGTCACTGGCATCGTCTGGCCTTAAATTATTCTCTGGCCCACCACACAGCAAACAAGCCGGTTGAATTGAAACTCCACAAATTAAATTTACCTGCGGATTTGGTTTTTTTTTTTTGTTTTTTTTTTTTTTTTGGTGTTGCCCCACTTTGTGGGTATAGCTGGTAAGTTCTGTTCATCCATTAAGACGACTGACTATTTCCGACTGCCATCGCCGTCGACCATAAATTATAATTGGGACGGGAGTCATTGTTCATTCGAACATAACGGAATAATAATAATTCAAAGCAGGACACAGGAAGGCATATTGACACAAGCCGTGGTATCAGATTTCAGCAGATAAAACGAACGGAGGAAGAACGAAACGTACGATACATGTAAAAGTACATAGAAGCGAAGTGTTTACACTTCTAGAAGCAGGGCGCCAAACGTATGGAACCACCTTCAAACTATGGAAACCCTGCAACTCATATCCCACGGACAGCGGAAACAGAGAAAAAGACACCACCAGCAACAGGTGGTCTAGGCGCCTAGGCACCAATCGATTGCGAGTACCTACAAACATACGAGTATAAGAGGATGTGTTCGCATGTTGTCAACATACTCGCACTCGTACGTACATACGTATGCCAACTTAATGAATACACGAAATAAAGTAATTAAATTCAAATGTGAAACGCAGGCACGCAAGCAAACGTATTCATGTATCAAGGAGTGGTAATTACGAGTATAATCAACTATAAATATTGGCACAACCATCATCATCGTGATCGTGCGAGAGACACATGAGTGCAGCAAATGTCTCATGTCTCATGTGTCACTTCCTATGTCCCATGTTCCATGTCTCTGGCTGATGGTCTGGATGGACTCAAATTGTAAGCTTGAGTGAGAAGAGTGAATGCTTTATAGAATTCCCTTTGCAGGGGGCATACTAAGGGGGAACAAAAATGAAAACCAAAGATAAATGCAGATGGTTCAACTGCAATGTACACGTATATGTATATCATCACTCACCTCATCACTATGGGCTATCGGGTATTTCAATCAAAAGTAAAGATAAAATCCAAGCTCAACAATAATCCCTAAAATACCAATGCAACAGAGGAAAGTAATTTATAATTTGATGCACATGTACACATGCCTGTAGGTCTTCCCCTTTTTGATGGGCAGTCCCACATATGAGCTTTTACCCAGTACTTTATGTCTCGCCGTTGTGTAGGGTGTATGTCCCTTGCCTCTACCTCAAAAGACTAGTGTCACGGCAGGTACATCTATGAGGTGAAATTACTGAATGACATGCTGACTGGCAGCTTTAGTGTCCTGCATTTAAAATCCCATTTCAATTAGAAAATGGTTGTTCATTGCTATCTGCCTCTTGGTGTAGGTTGTAGAGTCATCTTTTAGTTTGACATAGTTTCACGGAAACGCACACATGCCATCCCAAAATGATTCTCGCAATTTCTGTTAGTCCAATTGCACACGGTTCGCTATCATCCTCGTCATAATTATAATGAGTGCTTCAATCACATGTCCCCATTTCTGTTTCTTTTACCTACATACGAGTATCCAACCAGAATGAATCCATGAGCGAGAAATGACGGATTTATGGAAGTCAGCTGCTCCTACATTACATGAGATTCATTGATGATCATATAGGCAACGTTTTTAGAAATTTAGGCAAGTTAAAGTTAGTTAGGCGTAGGTTTTAAAACGTGGCCGAAACGAATGCCTACGAATACTCGTAATTTCTGTGACAGGGTCTGGGAAGTCTTTATTAGATTTATCGGATAAAACTTAACACAACGAATTTGCTGTCACAGTAATATACGAGTAATAACAACTGGCTAAGAAAAAATCGTATTTACTTGATGATATAGTATATTATGTGAATCTATATTGTACAGAGCCATCGCACCTATAGTGAGACGATAGACAAATTTTCTTTCCGAGTCGTATGTGAGTGCAGGATATCTCCCACCCTTCCATATCCAACGAACGATACCTGGGCGAAAAATAAACGAAAATTGGCCACATTCTTTGCTGGTAATAACAGAATAGATATACTATCTTTAATCATAGACCAATATTACCTAACCCACTTTAGGAACGATACCCCAAATTCGCTTGAAAACTTATTCGTCCATAGATTTTATAGATATTTTTCGTTCTTTTGAAATTTTTCTCAATGAGAACCATCATCGGCTTCCAACTTCTATAAAATTTCGACTCAACTATTTACTTCTAGTCACTGCGACCTGATTCCCATGGCGGATTTCTACGACTTTTCCCCACAAACTGTGTCAACATCTTTTCAATTCTATGGACCACAAAAAGCCAACAAATAAAAACTAAAAAGCGCATTGCTTTCTATTCTTTACATTTAAACGAGTTTCTACTCCGAAACTAAAGCAAAACATCTAAGTGGTTGAAATAGCAATAATTCACAGAGAATAATACTCGAAACTATTCATGCCTCGATGAATAGTATCTACCATATCAATGAGTATAGCTTTTCATAAAATCCAGAAGAATATATAACAAAGAGGAGGAATAATGTGCTGGACTTGATGGCAACAAAAACAAAAAACAAAAACAACAATTGAATTGTTTAATTTAAGGAAATTTTTATTTAGGGATATGGTCCAGCAAAAGAACGGGTAAAAAGCAGTTTACTGGCTTTTGGCCATGAGTGGGAGATGTGAAGTACAATTGCATTCGTTCTACTTTCTACAAAACACTGACAAGAACACTTGCATGCATTTGTTTCGTTGTATATTGGTGGACGAAACTCATTTTAAGTCGAATTTCAATCTTTTAAAACCATTGTTAATTGCTACAATGTATTTAGATGTTTTTTTTTTTGTCTTCTTCAAGTTCGCTCCTATCTGTTCTAGCAGTACCACCAGTGAAATACCTTTCAATAAAGTATTTTGCGTGTATTGCAGTGATGTAGTGATGAAGAGCTAAGCTGATTGTCACTTACGAGGTCAGGCGACAAGAAAATAGGTACACGATACCACGAACGTGTTCCGTAAAGCCATAACCCTCTTCATAGAAGAAGCAGATACTGGTTGCTGATCAGTAGGTTGGCCATTTTTTTTTTTGTCTAGTTTTGTTTAGAAACCGTTTGTCAGTGCACTTTGAAGTCTTACTTAAGCTTTTAACAATCAAGAACCCGACGCTTACTTACTTACTTACTTTAGGTGGCGCTACAGTCTGGAATGGAGCTGGGACTCAATAAACAAATGTCTCCAGCTAGCTCGATCTGTTGTTAGCCTCCTCCAGTTTCGTACGCTAAGTTGGCTGAGGTCCCCTCCCACTTGCGTCTCCTACCAGAGTCTCGGTCTTCCTCTACTGCGCTGTCCCTCGGGGGCGGATTCAAAGATTTTTCGCAACGGAGCATTGGTATTCATCCGCTTTACATGACCCAGCCATCTCAGTCTTTGGATCTTCACTCTTCTGGCTAGGTCCATGTCGCTGTACAGTTCGTCGTTGTATCTCCTCCTCCACTCACCGTCCACACTCGAAGAATTTTCCTCTCGAAGTAGCCAAGAGCACCCTCTTCCATTTTTGATAATGTCCATGCCTCTGCGCCATAGAGCTGGACCGGGATTATTAAAGTCTTATAAAGGGTGACTTTTGTTGTCCGAGAAAGGGCTTTGCTACTCAATTGCCTTCTTAACCCAAAGAAACAGCGGTTGGCAAGAGTTATTCTTCGCTTGATCTCAGCGCTGGTGTCGTTGTCTGTATTTATAGCAGAGCCTAGGTAGACAGAGTCCTTAACTACCTCAAAGTTATATCTGTCGAGGGTGACGTTCTGGCCAAGACGTCGGTGTTGGTTGTCCTTTTTGCTTGACAGCATATACTACACTTGGTCTTGCCCTCATTGACCGCTAAACCCATTTTCGCCGCTTCCGTCGCAATACTCGCGAAAGTGCAAGTGACACCACGCTGCTTTCTCCCGATTATGTCAATATCGTCGGCGTATGCGAGTAGTTGGACGAACTTTTGAAAGATAGTGCCTCTTGTGTTTGCTCGTGAGTTTTGCACTATTCTTTCAAATATGATGTCAAAGAAATCGCATGACAGCGCATCGCCTTGTCTATATGACTTTTTTACATCAAAGGTTTCGGTGAGATGTTTACCGACCTTGATGGAGCAGCGTGAATTCTCCATCGTCATCCTGCACAGACGGACGAGTTTGGCAGAGATGCCGAAACATGACATTGCTCTGTATAGCTCTATAGATGCCGTCATACGCGGCCTTAAAATCGATAAATAGGTGGTGTGTGTCGATCTGAAGCTCATGGGTTATCTCCAAGATCAGCCGTAGTGTAAATATTTGGTCGATGGTGGATTTTCTTGGCCTGAAACCACACTCATACTCATATGAACTTATCAGGTTGCTGACGAACGGCTTAAGGCATTCACACAAAACTGCAGATAAGATCTTGTATGCGATGTTAAGAAGACTGATGCCTCTGTAGTTGGCACAGTTCAGAGGGTCTCCTTTCTTGAGGATCTGACAGACAATGCTGAGGTTCCATTCATCGGGCATACTTTCGTCCGACCATATTTAAGAGATGACATCCGACACCCAATAACGCATATTTTGCTTATTGACGAACCCATTGAGCCAAAAATGAGCTTCGTCACTGAAGATGATTTTGCGATGAAATTCACCATCTTGGCGCATCTCCTCCAGAACCCAATCGGAGAACGTACGTGGCTTCAAATGGTCCATCGGCTTCAGCTTGATCTTGTATGGGTTTTAACCAAGATCCTTACGCAAAATACGCCATAATGTGGTCTGATCGATGCCCAATTCTTGAGAACACCGTGGAATTGACTGATTTGGAACGTTTGCTACGGACGCTTGAACGGCAGCGATATTTTCGACCAACCCGTTGTCTCACTGACACGGCAACATCACACAACGAATATGTAGACTAAAATTTTTGCACTAAACTTGTTATTGCCTGTGTACTAGGGCGAAAATAACGACCGAAAATTGGAATTAACGCTCTTCGCGTTGCAGTCACCAAATCCGAATTTCGGTAGAAAATTTTTGTAATTTGCTGACGTTGCTCGTTCGTGCAGTTTACCATGATAAAAATGTTGAATTTACTGAATAAATTGACAGTGACAGTTTGATGATTAGTGAAAGAGTGCGTTCACAAATTAGATTCAAAGTTATCAAGTCCCTATTGGAAAATCCGATACTTGCCGTCATTGATTATCAATCCAGGGTTGTCGTTGTGGTGGTCGAGTGAAACCCGGTACACCAGTAGCGGCGTCTCTGATGGTTTTTTTCTGCAGTGTTGCCACTGGTCTTCAATGCTTGATGCTGGGGGTAAGGGACCTCTTAAGAGATTAAGAGAGAATCGTTCGGAAAAGTTTGCCTTGTTGAGCAGAATTGTCGTAAGACCATTGTGGTACTAATTTCAGAGATACTAGTTATTAGCGAATCTGGCCAGTTCGTTAGCGACGCAGTTCCCTTAAGATGCCCGAGTGTTCCCGACCCTAAGAGAATGTAGGATCGTTAAGATATGTGCTACAGTAGATCAGCACCCAAAGGTTGCATTTATGTCGCTACTGTTTAGAATAGGGAGGATTCAAATCATGAAAAGGTGCCTTTTCAGGGCCGTATTACGTTTATGAAATTGATGCCGCAACATGTTTGTAAAATGATAAATAAGATGGACGATCGGCTTATTGAACGAAAACCCATGAGCAACTTCAGTAACAAAAACATTTGTCCATTTATTAGTCTCATTCGAAAGGGGGCGAGATAGAAACTTACCTAAGTAGTCCAATAACACTACGAAATCCATCACAAAAATATGTCTTCTTAAGTGCAAAGGATGTTGGAAACAAAAACTCACACAAATGAACATCATTTACACCCACCTCCGGAGGTTTCCCTATACAAAGTCATTACCAAATGAAGCAGATTTTATCGATTATTTTTACCGAAAAAAACAAACAAACATTTCAACTTAACGACCTCCTCCCCCCCGCATCCGTCAAAGGAAAAATATTAAAAAAAAAAATCTTCAAAGCAATAATAGCTAGATCTCAGACTTAATTAATAATTAAAAGCCGTATGCTTTCACTGTAGTATTTGTAATGTGACTTTCAATTAATTAATAATCAAAATAGGCCAAATCATACAGCGCATTTATGACAAAAGAAAGGAAAAATGGGCAGGGGGCCTTCACCTTCACTCAGCAGTCACGAATGTATATAACTTGTTTTTAGACTTTAAGTACAGAAGACGACATTACCTTTGAAGATGTTCTTTAAGAAAACGAATATCTTATTGGGTTTTTATTTTTGGAGTTTTTTTCTTCGTCATAATTCCACGTTGGCTTTGAGGTTTTTTTTTTTTAAAGAGACAGAGAAAATATTGGAAGTAAAAGCTTCGGTTTATTGAGTGCCGTAAGTGTTCATAAAATATTTATGCCTTTTAATTTATGCGATTCGATTGGGTATTAGACATAAAAATACATATTACCTTTTGGGATGAGAAGAAAAGACTAAGAATCGATGACTTGAAATACGTAATAATTCTTTAATGGGAGTTTCGTTTGAGTTGAAGGTGCATTAGGGAGATCAAAAATTTATCAAAGTCAATACTCAGAAGTCATTGTGAAGTAATTTTGTCAGGTTGGATTTATTTCTTATAAATGAGAGGCTAAATAAGTTTGTTTGATGTCGGAAGACTAAAGTCAATTATTCAAGTTATTTGTCAGAGGAAATTACGGTGCGGCTTTTAGGTGCATTTTTGTGTTTTCCATTCCTGCCGTTTCAAGTCGAACGCTTAGCTTTCGTTTCTGCAAGATTTTATATGAATCTAACTTAGATGACGATATTTCTACAATCCCAACGAATTCTGACATTCAGGGAAAAGCAGTCTGAGAAGTTTTAGAAAGTCATATAAATCGCTTTGTTTAGATGGTATTCTGCCCGATTAGGTTGCAAGAAGTACCGAAGCATGCATTATAAAAAATCATGGAAAGTTGTAGTCCATAAATGGGTTTTATACAACCACTTACATATTTACATCTTGAAAGGAAGTTAAGGTTGTTGTCTTTTCATGAGCTTGCTGGTGGGGCCAAACAACATCGAAGATATATTGGGTCATGTAAAAAGTCTCCGCGGTTTTTTGTCACTTGATGGTGTTGATGTCCATTTATCTGAAAACACTAATCTGATTGTGTCAAATGAACACGTGTTTGAAAGGTGAGATGTCAGGCTACATTTTTTGTGAAGACAGCTGTGAAAGTCGTTGCTCGTGTTAAAAGATATACTGATTTGAATATGAGTGAAATATCTGAAGAAATACGCTATGTGATGCTTTTTTACCATAAAAAAAGGGAAAAACGCTGCAAAAACGGCTTACGGTGAGAATGCTGTGAGTGAATTGAACCCAGGAGTGGTTTGTTCGATGTTAAAGATGCACCTCTCACTGGTCGGCCTGTCACTGAAAAAGATGACGAAAGTTTGCAACTGATGGAGCAAGACCGGCACGGAAATTGTCTGGAGATAGTGGAGGCACTAAACATCAACCGTATGACAGTTTGGAATCATCTTAAACGAGCAGACTACTCAAAGAAACTCGATGTTTGGGTGCCACATGAATTAATGCAAAGAAATTTAATTTGCCGAATAACCATCAGTGAAATGCTGCTGAAACGTAACGAAATGGAACCATTTTCGTAGCGATTCATTACGGGCGATGAAAAATGGATTACATACGATAATATCCAACGCAAGCGATCATGGCCAAAACTCGGTCACCGACCAGAAACGACTTCAAAGCCTGGATTGACGGCAAACAAGGTTATGTTGAGTGTTTGGTGGGATTGGAAGGGAATTGTCTATTATGAGCTGCTAGAACGTGGCGAAACGGTCAGTTCGATCTTCTGCTGTGCACAACTCGACCGTTTGAATGGAGCTATTAAGAAAGAGCGACCAGGGAGTTGTCTTCCAACTCACATCTTTGATGACCCGGAACAAATTGTCGGAGCTTGGTTGGGAAGTTTTGATGCATCCACCGTATAGCCCGGACCTTGCACCCTCTGATTCCCATTTGTTTCGGTCTTAACTCTGGTAAATGATGGTAAAAAATTGGCTGAACGAAAAGCCGCTGAAAATCAATTGGCCAAGTTTATAGCTGATAAACCACAGAAGTTCTAAACCGATGGAATTATGAAACTACCCGGCAAAAGGCAAAATGTCATAGAAAATAATGGCCAATATATACTTGATTAAAATTGATTTTGAGTAAAGAAATTTTTTTTTTTCCAAAAATGTACCAAAAACCGGCGGAGACTTTTTATTGAACCTGATATACTCGTATATGCCGATGAGCCTGTCTTATTCGTGCTAAGAACCGTACAAAAAATTGTAAGTAGATGCTTACATCAACCTACTAGCCTACACGATGTGAATAGAAGGTGAGCTCAAACCTACGTTTGGTCTGCCTGTGTGCGCCTCTTACTACACTCCTTTCATTGACAATTGTGTTTCATATGAACATCACTGCAAACGGCATAACTCTCCAGGTTGCCAGTAGACCCAACAAATGCCTTCCGATGTTCCAAAGAGGACAGACTTCTTCTTGCTATTCCTCAGTAGCAGGATTGTAGGCTGCTTACTAGCATCTCGACGGATAATAACAATTTTGCAAATCACTTAAATGTTCTGGGCATAAATAGTGCAACATCCTGTGATGCTTGATGTGAATGTGATAATGGGGGCACTACTTCTGTCAATGTCCGGCTTTCGCTTTCTTCAGGCTGCATGTACTTGGCTTTAAAATGTGGTGGTAGCCGGTACTGGATGTACTCTATCACTACTGGATGTACTCTATCACTACTGGATGTACTCTATCACTGAAGCGCTTCATAATCTTTCTTCGAAGCACTGTTAAATTGCATTAGGGGAAACTTACAAGGGCCCAGTTCTTTGTCTGAACGCAGAGAGTACTATTAAATACATAATTATAAAGAAGACTGTTTAGTGATAGTCAAAGCCGTTATGCCCATTCTTTCATCAAAGGAATCTTCTCGAATTCTCAAAATTTAGGACTTTCGTGGAGATTCTATCAGGATCGGGCCATGGCATCCCTTTTCGCTTTCACTTCGCGTCAGTAAACTGAGAACATTGAAAACATAAAAAAATTAAAAATAACTCAAAATGAATGCGAACAAAACTAGAGTTCAACAAAAGGCATTAATTCAAAACAAACAAAAAAAAAAATAGAAAAAGAAAAAGAAGAGGAAAAAAGGAAAACACATCTTTTAAAGTCTGTAATCTACATCGTCAAATTACATTAAAATGCTCCCTTAGAAGCTTGCCCTATTTGCCATCATTTCAATTTAGGATAAAAGGAAGAGACAAGAAAAGAAAAGATCCTTCTATTCAAATAATAACAATAATACTAATAAATCCCCGTTCCTTGCGCGTTGATTCCATCAAAATTGTCCCCAAGGGATGGCAGCTTTGCCCGTAGCCCTCATTTGAACATTTGCAAAGTGTTTAGAACAAAACAATAAAATCGGATGGCAAGAGGAACTTGCAAAACCAACGACCATCCCCTCCAGCTGCTGAAAGGAATGGAATTTTCAAACATAAATTTCACAGCTAATCGCATTAAATTCCGAGAATTTCTGATTAAATTGAAATCAATTTGCCTAAATGTAGTTAAGAGAAAGGCCAGAGCAGCGCAAACATCAGCATCAGTACCAGCAACAACAGAAGCTTTCCACTTTTTACACTTTCACGTCTAAGACACGATAACGACAGCGACAACGGCAATGAGCCTGTCGACAACACAAAGAAGCTTTTCGTTTCCCAGAAGAACAAAAAAAAAAAAAATAAAAAAAGGAACACCAAATAGCAGCATAGATAAACCGATGCTTTAGAAACTCTTTCAAGGATGAGATTGAAGAAGGCGATCCGAAGAAAAAAAACGAACAAAAAACCAAAACAAAGCAACAAAAAGTAAAAGAAAAAGTCCAATATCGGTCAAGAGATGCCAAGAGAACAGAGCCGACTGTCTCTACTCTACTCTACTCTACTCTATTCTACCCTCTTGAAGATATTTAGGTAATTTTGCTGTCTATGGTTATTGCGAAGCTCGCCTTTCCAATTTCTTTTTCTTCTTCCATGCCTCTATCATGCCCTTACATTATTTTACTTTGGTCGTTTTCTGGCTGTTTCGTCCTTAAAAAAAAAACTCTACTCACAGAACTGAATTGCTCCCCGTTGAACAGTTAAGTTGGCCTCTTTTTTTCCACTTTTATTGTTAATTCGAATTTTTTACTGTTTAAATGTTGATAAAATCTTCTTGTCAATTTTCTCAGGTCAGAGACGAAGAAGAGAACAGAAAACCAAAGGCATATCCAATACTCGGGGTGTATCTTTATCGTGCCACAAAAATAGAAATACAATGCTGTTAGTGGGCTACCACTGCAAGCCGTCTTTAGAAATCAATCCGCACATATCAGGCAATTGAAAGTTTTATAATATTACAACTTACCCTATGTGGTGGGTTCTACAGCTGTTGGTCTGGTCCTAATGCGTCTGTTATCTGATTAAGTTTTACTTATTATGGCAATTGCCAAGGCGATCAAGCAGCGAAATAGCACTATTCCTGAGAAACAAGAAAAGAAGAACACACAATGCGCCACCTGGGCGAAGAAAAATGAATAAAGAACACAGCCGTTGGTGTAGTGACTTGCTGCTGTTTATGTTTAAGAAAAAAATATCCAGTCTCTGAATATGTAACAAGAGTAGGCATTGATATTGCTTCCTTGTGAGATTAGCTTCTTCTTATCCTTTTTATTAACCCTTTCCCCGTTATACAAACTTATGCGTAACGAGTTTCCCATTTTTACTGCATCGCTGCTGCTTCGTTCGGTCTTGGATCGCGTCAGTGGTTAGCCACTGAAATGCGTTATTGCGCATTTACCATCTGACAAATCCAGGAATCTTTTTTCCGACCTCGTTTTCTAACAACCTTGTGAGGTTGGCTAGGCTTGGAAACTTTGATAACATTCTGCTGGGTGTTCTATTTGAAATCACATTAACAATGGGAGATACTATTGACACATCTACGGTTTCGATGTTAGATCCATTCCGAGGACTTCGAAACTACTATGAAACGGAACCGGTAATTGGCGACGGTATCTTAAGACCAACAATAGATGCAGATCTAACAATGCGAGACATTGCGCAGGACATGGCAGTATTCCCGATGACAATATGTCGACACCTCTCTCTCTCAGTAAGTTGATATCCCATGAACTTAGAAGTCCGCAAAATTACAGCGACATCGCTTAGCTTGATACACCAAAGTGAGCCGTTTTCAGACGGGATATTCCGATGATAATTAGTTGACACATTTCTCTCATAGTAAAGGTAAACAAATTTAGTTGATACCCCATTGACTGGAAAAGTTCCAAAATCTCCTTCGTCTTGCATTGACTTAAATCACCAAAGTGAGCCGTTTTCAGACGGATTACAAACAAAAGACTAAAACACACTCCTAAGCCCGGTCTTCACTATGGTCACAGTGAACCTTAAAAGGACCAACGTGCTCTTGTGATTGAAATTGGCACAGTACATGTAAAATTAACTGAAATCCATCCTGTGTCAATAGGCTGGTCCAATCCTATTGCATGGAAATACTAGGCCCCATAGCTCACACGAAACCTTGCAAAAATTGCTACTTTCCTGGTGTTTCTCCAACGAACTATCACTATTTCCGTAGAAAAATGGCAGAAATTCTACCGACGCAGATCAGAGTTCATAGAAGTGTTAAAGTCCACCGCGGTCGATAATCGAAGTTCTACTGTATCATCGTTTTTAGCACGACAACAATACTTGTCCTGTACTCGTGAGCTATAAAAGACAAGACAGTAGCAAAAGGATACACTTGGAAGGGCTATCTATTCGATCTGTTTGTAGGGCTACATATCTTTGACGAGAGTTTGAGTTGGTACTCGTACTCGTATTCATATAGATGGTTGCGGTAGCTCTTGGAAAAGTTTTATTTCGTTTAGTGGCCCATTCAACTTGATACAGGAGTGTTATTGCCTTGTGGTTGTTTTGCTATAATAGTTCTACTTGGTATAGGTTGTGGTTGTGGGGGGATATCTGATAGTGGCCCCATCATTGTCTGAGAAACTACCAGCGCGCCTAAAGGTAGTCGAGAGCATTTCACAAACTTCTATTTGTATTTCTCTTTCCTTATCCTTGGTCAGAAGATACTATTTTTTTTCATTTTCTATTTCTACTGTAAAGGGTATCCTTGAATGGTTTTTTCTTCTTCTTCTATTTCTCTTCTTGTTGCGTTTCTCATTTTCATTGATGGAATTAATAAAAGTCGTAGAGCCTTTCTTTTCAAGGATACACAAAACTATCGCTAATTTCATTGAAATTCTTGTTTTAACTTTTTTTTTTTTTGTTCTTTGCAGATATGTCCATGGGATCGGTTCAGAGACAAGAAATTCACTGTTTCATTTACATAACGGACGAGACCTAATTTTGGTGACAACGTGCCGCCATGGTAAAAGCTGGAGGGAGCTTCAAGATGCCAGATGCGATGAGGATAATCGCGAGTACGATAGGTAAGTACAAAGTATTTCCATTTATTTATGTAAATGCATTTTTTAGCTAGAGAAGAAAAGCTACACATATTAGATAGACGGTAAGATACTGGGGAGTAAGAGTCCTTGCAGGAGAAGGCACTGGCAAAAAAGAAACCAAATTCAATTAAGAAGGATTACATAGTTTTTAAAACTAAACTAAAGGTCTTGGGTTGTTTTTAAGTTTATAGCAATATTGATTCTTGGAACTAATGCTGTTAGTCAACGATTTCATTTCGTGAAAACTCCTACAATTTTCTTTTTTTGACATTTTATGGACGGGTATAGTTTCCCATCGAAAAGCTCGCATTGTAAATCGATTTCGCACTAATTCAACGCTTTTTGATATTAGGCCAAAAATAAGAGGGAGAGGAAATATCAACGCATTTAAGCCCAGTGTCAATGAAGAGCGGAGTTCGGAACATTTTGCGATAGGGACGTGGCCTTATTCTGTATAGGAATCAGTCAAGCCATTGGATCATGACATTCGTCAAACTTTACCGGAATGAATTCAAAACCTATTGTGATGGAACAAGAACCTTGAGGAAGAACTGTTTTCTCCGACTATTATTATTATTGAAAGCGAACTGGTATAGAATTCCAAAGTCGTATAGCTTCTTCTTCTTATCCTTTTATTAACCCTTTCCTCGTTATACGAACTTATGCGTAACGAGTTTCCCATTTTTACTGCATCGCTGCTGCTCCGCTTATGGGGTTGGCTAATGTCGCTGACCGCAGAACGCGTCTACATACTGCTCGGTCCTGGATCGCTTCAGTGGTTAGGCCCAGGCGTTGTTGCGCATTTGCCATCTGAGAAATCCAGGAATTCTTTTTCCGACCTCGTTTTCTTACAGTTGGAGTGACCGTAGTTGATAGTGCCTTTTTAACCGGATTTTCCGCAGATCTTCTTTGAACGTGGCAATACCAACTTATTCTATTCGCCTCAAGCGTTCGGTTACCGAATTCCAAAGTCTTATAGCATGAACAAAAAATAAACCTTGACTATTTAAAAAGTTAAAATAAGCAACATTGATATTTAGGAAACGATTTGAATGAGCTAAACTTAGTTTCTCGAAGAGATATGTCGGTTGTTTAGTTTTGAGCAGTTTAAACATAAATGTGCAGTTTAGTATATTTATATGTTGTCTAAGGGTACATCCGGTAAGCTTAAGGGAAAATCTCGAAATGTGGTCATATTTACGGAGACCATATATGTAGCGAATCGCCGAATTAAATGCTAATTCTAGTTTTCTAAAATCCATATTACTATAAACTACTGAGCTGTAGTTTATAATGGGCATAAACACAGCTCTTATGAGTTTAAGCATTGTTAAGGTCGGGACAAAGGCGGATGAGATATAAAGTTGGCGTAGACCACCATATATTCTTTGATAACATAATTGATACGGCTTTCATAGGAAAGCTTGCAGTTGATATATATTCCTAAGTTCTTCCCCTCATTTTTATATGGAATCAATTGTCCCATTAAATGTATTTGTGGCAAGCAACTGGAATGAATCCTGCCATTACAGATAACAATTGCTTTAGATTTAGCAGGGTTCAAGGACAGTTTATTGAAAACAGACCAGTTATAAATTCGTTCCAAGTCATCTTCAAGCCAATCGGTCTAGACAGATATACCTGAGCATCATCTGCATATAAATGCACCGTTGCATCAAGACAGACCTTGGGCATGTCGTTTATAAACAATGAGAACAAGAGTGGTCCTAAAATAGATCCTTGTGGGACACCTGAATGCACTGCTAGAAAAATGTGAACTTCTCTGGCTAATCTGCCATTTAAATAATTAAATATAAGAGATGCAGCGTTATTACCAAAACTGAATTGACTTTTCAGCTTCTCAGTCAAGCGTTGATGGTTTACACAGTCAAAGGCTTTAGAAAAGTCCAACAAGTACAGAATAGATACATTATTCTTATCATACGCTCTTCCTAAATCATCTAGAATTTTTATTACAGTCGTGGTACAACTGTGATTTTCTCTAAAGACTGATTGAAACGGAGATAACGTTTTATTTGAATTTGTGTGCTCATTGATTTGGTTTTTGTAATAAAATCTCAAAAATTTTTGATAGGCACGGTAGAATACAAATGGGCCTAAAATCTTCTGGCCGGTTCCTCCTAGTATTTTTAGGCACTGGCACAACTTTAGCATATTTCCAAGCTGAAGGAAACTCAGATCTCATGGTACATGAGTTAATAATGTGCGTAAGAGGATAATATATCTAGGGCATAGTTAGTTTTATAAACTTAATAGATATACAATCTACTCCTACCGTGTTTGATTTGATGTTGGATAAGGCTTGGCTTAATGGACACATCAATATGCAATAAGTCTAGATTTGCCTAGCAAGAGCTGCCGATGCGCAAAGGTGGTCGATGAATATTTGTTTCCAAATTTACGTGAAATCGATGTAGGTGACATTTGGTTCTAGCAGGCTACGCATCACGTAACTAATACTTTCAAAGTTTAGTCAGAAAGTGATTTCACAATTTAGGACCGGTAAATTTACCAATATCTTGTAATCTAACGCCGCACGAATATTTTCTCTGGCGAAATCGCTTGTTTGCATCGATTGACCAGTATTGATCGAAGTTTTGGAGGCAGTAAGCACCCCCAAATGTACACAAATGTGGTTAAAAATTGGACTGACCGGATATTCTATGTAATATGGCCGAAATTACTTTTAAGTGTTGAATAAGGAAGAATATGAAAGGTCAGCTAATGCCTAGAACTAAAATTTGGCAACAGAATTTCCATCTGCCTGACGACAGGAAATGCAAGGAACTTTTTTTCAGTATTTTTAAAACTTCTCTGCCAGACTTTATTTCTTTCCTTTGAGCTTTGTGTTCAGAAAATGTACTCGTATGTCTTTTGCTGCACTTCAATAATCTAATTTTTTCTACCGACAAAGTTGAATCAGCTTCTTCCTTTCATCTTGTACTTGATATTCTTCCTGGTAAAACGCATTTCCTTGCTTATATTCATCTCGAAAGATGATGTTTCTTGACAATGGCAGATATTGCTTTTATTGTTTGTCAATATAAAATACGTATTCCTTCCGTTCATGCAACATATCAATATTTTTCTGGTTTTTCTTGAGCATAATTGAACTTCGACAATTTTTTTACCATTTTTCTTCAATTCGGATGAGGGATGTCCTTGTCGTTCTAGACAAAAAAAGCCCTTAAAACCCATCTGGCGAAAAAATGTTTATTTCTTTGAATTACGAGGACCAGCTTCTTGCATTCTTGACAAATTGTCAGTCTTGGTTAGTCTTTTCCAAAATTAATAACTCTCTTAGGTGTGGCAAAGCGGAAATTAATAAATTTGAAATACATACACAAGATCGAAACCTAGTAGTGTCCAAATGAAGGGAATGAAATTTAGTCCCTCTTTTTTTTATTAAAACAAACAATGCACGCCATATACTCGTACATAAATCGAAAATGTGTCCAAACTTAAGTATCCAGTCGTAATACTCGTATTCATGGCAAAACTAAAAACGTATAATCCTTATCTGACTTATTAACTAATAAAAGGTAAAACCAACAAAATTACGACCTACCAGCAATTACCTGCTCCATAACAAGTACAATTTCCTAAAGATCCTGAATAGTCCCGGTCAGTTATTTCTTCTAAGTGAGTTGTTTTATATTTTTGTTTTTTTTTTTTTCGTTTTTGCTCGTTAGAAAACTTGCGTGTCGAAGCCATATTAGCTGGAAGTTTGTCAATAAAACTGTGTTTTTAATTGTCACAAGAAGGATATGAGAAGCGGAATTCACATTTCGTTTGTTAGTTTAAAGTTCTTAACTTTAATTAAGGAGTTTGTGGTAGGAAGTGCCAAGTCTTTGAACATTTACGAGTAATTGAAGCTAACGTGGCAATGAAAATGAGGTTTGCACTTTCTAAACCAAGAAGAGGAGGGAGACATGCAACATTTTTTATGGCTTAAATCAGAGTTCTATATTGTTATGGTGCAACGTTTAGTTCCTGTGCTTAAGGCTGGAAAAGTTTGCACGAGTATGCTATTGAATGGTTTTTTATAGGAAATAAAAATAATTAGACCTTGAAGGAAATTGCAGAGTGTCCGGTTGATCTATCAAAGTAAATTTTGTTGCCGATGTTTATTTATTGAAAGAAAAACTAAAATTATTTTAGAAAATTCCGACATCGTAAACAAAGCTCTGTAAATACATACCACATACATTTAGATTTCTTAAGGTGATTTATCTATTTTCAACCGCCTGTGATAGAGTGTAAATTTTCGCTGGTCTTATACAAGGTATTTTTGGATTTCGATCGATTTAAAAATTGAATTACTTAAAAAACTTAACACATAACTATTTATTTAATCTCAAAACATTATTATAATGATCTCAACCAAATGTCCTACTCTATAACTTGCAAAAACGCATACCCTTTCAATCGAATATTGTTTTTCAGCTATTGTAATTCTATTTGTAGATAGCGTACACACCTTCAAGTAAACCCAGGAAAAAAAGCCTAGAACTCGTGAACGAAGCGGCCAATACTCCTGTTTGATTGCCAACGTTTCCAACTCCAGTCCTGGTAGTCATTTTATTAAAGTTCCTGAAATCACTTGAATTTTATGCTGCTATGAATAGTTACTTAGCTCTCGTTGCATAATTTTAGTTATAGACATTGGGAAGTTCAAATTTCCAGACTTTCGGCTGCAGTCACAAAAAGGAATTTATTTCTTAGTTGTCCTTTTAGTCTAAACAAACAGCTAATGTTTTGTCTTTTTTTTGGATTTACAGCGAAGACCAGGTAGACAAAGTCCACACCAAGAGCACAGTTTTATTTAGTTCACTCTTGTCGATAGCACGTACCTCATTTTTCACTAAACCCATATTCGCTGATTCCGCTTCAAAACTTTGGTGATAAATTGGTTAATTCCTTCTATAAGTGTCGACACTGTTTGCAAATAGACTGAGATATTATGCCTCTGGTTTTGCCCTGTATCATACAAACAATCTTTCTCGGTAAGATGTAGCAATCACATAACAACGCTTCACATTTTCGAAATCCTTTTATTTTTTACATAAAATGCCTCGGTTCGGTACCCCGAGTGTTCAACATTGATGGACGAATCTGGTCGGGATGCTTAAAATTGGCCATGGCTTCTTTTAGCCCGGGTCTTTAAATGCTGTCAAGTACCGATTTGAAGTTTCTGTATTAACTAACTCGCCTGGCCTAAAGCCAAACTGATAAGGCCCTATCAGACTGCTTTAAGGAGACCGATGAATTTTGTTGGTACAGGATAGAGGATCTAATTTCTTAAGGATCGATTCAGTAATATTGAGATCCAATCCCAGAGGCATGTGGGACATATGTATGAGGAAAGGTTATTACCAACATAGTACAAGTATTTCAAGTTGTCATCCAACTCTGCGAAAAGATTTCAAAAATGCCATTGGTAATACTTTACAGGCAGTTGAATAGTGAAATTTTTGTATATGAAGGACTTATAGTCAGTTTGTGTTGATGTGATTAAATGAGCTTCAACTATAAGGATGGAACAATCAGTTTGGCTTTAGGTTCTTAGTTTTTCCATTCTGAAAACTTCCAAAAAGTTTCGGCTTATAGAGATGTATTGCACATGGCTATAGTTCCTTACACTTGTTGGTGGAACTTAGGTTCACAATCTTTGCAGAAACATCTCTCCATGTCTTCGATCTGACATTTATTTAATTTTTTCTTATTTCTTTTTGAAATGTAAATGTACCTCCGGTCGTCTGTTGTACACAGTGTGGCAAATAATACCCTGGACTGGCTCTAGAAAACACGATTTCTCTTTATTTTAAAATTCGGGAACAAAGAAAAGTCCCACGGTGTCAAATCAGGTAATATGGCTGATGATTTAACACCCACACACTTAATTTCGAGCCAAAAATTTAAGAACAAGAACAATCAGTGCTGTGTAACTCGGTGCATTATCTTGGAACTGAGACCAGCTTTGTTTTTCCCAAATCCTTGTGAATAGTGTTTTGAATTGTTGCTTTTTTTTCCGTTTGAGGCCTCTTAAATTATTCTCAGTGAATCATTGCGATCTTCTGCAACAAAACCATGGTCCTTTTGAATCATTTCAGGCGTTCGAATTGAAATTGACCTTCCTGTGTGTTTTTGATGCTCCAGCGTCTCTCTGCCCCCCAAAAAACGTTTATGATACTTAAAAACAACTGTTCTACTCAAATCGGAATCATCATCGGAATGCATCAATCGGAAAGTTTCTGGTGAATTTTAATCAAGTTTTGCTTTGATGACGGCTCTTCGTTTCATGTTAAAATTTCAACATCAAATAAAAAAGGTCTGGAAAAATAATTTGTATACTTGTTAAATATCAACCAAATTTTGATAAAAAGGAGAGAAAGATTCACACTTTCAAACGCACACACACTTAGTTGCTGAGATATGGCTTGTGTCTGATATATTATTTGCCACACTGTGTAAAGCAAACAAAAATTTAACTTTTCTCTAAACGTTGTCGTTGGAAGGTGAACTGCATAAATATATCCCAGCTTACGTAGGCTGCTTTGTCGCTGCTTTTTTCTACTCCTAGGTGCATACATACTCGTATATAGCCGCTTGGGCTTCGCAGTTTTTTAGTTTTAAAACAACTTGCTATTCTCATTATTTTTCCATTTTTCCGTTATTATTCGACACATATCTGTGTACTACGTATGTAATTGACCACATCCTTTTTTTACGATACTGAAATCTGGATAATTTACTTATAGAGCGCAATCGTGTTTGGACTGCGCCATACTCCTCGTATTTTTCAAGAATCGTCAGGTACTCCACGGTGATATTTTCATAGTTATTAAGCCCTTTTATGTCCATCCGCTCATGGTATGAAGACCCATTAGTACGCTCTGTCTGTCGGTCTGTTTTATTTAATTTTTTATGGAGATGTATGCGCTACTGATGTCGCCCATAACACATACACAATTGAAAAGCTGGAACTGTTGTTAACTTAACTTTAAATTTTATTTATTGTAGCATAAATTTGTTATACATTTTTGATAACTTTTGCAAAATTTACAAAGATCTGGTACAGTCCGTTTGATAAGATCGTATACGGCAAAACTCGTTTATTAAAACCGGTTTGGAAGTGGCATTTGTATTAGCAGATAAAAAAATACTTCTGCTTAGATCCTTTGAATAAAAAAAATTTAAAGAGTGTTCAATTTTTGTCAGAGACGGAAGTATTTTAAAATGAGTGTCGCGTTTGCATCACGTTATGAAGCAGTATTCTTGTGCACGCATCCAAAAGGACCGAAAATGTCATACGGAGCAGCTGCTAAATACATGAAAAAGTCAAAAGCATTTGTTAGCAAGTTGGTGCACCGTTATTCCCAAGTCAAAAATGTGGATGATTTGCCGGATCGTAGGTCTACGCCAAAAACAACAAAAAAGCAGGACAAAATGATCCTACGCGTGTTTGAAAAAAATCCTGTTCTATCGTTACGTGGAGGACAAGGGATTTTACGTAGACCCCTTTTGTGTGTTGTGATACGATACGAAGACGTTTACTAGCCAATTATCTAAAATTTCGAAGCACAATAAAGAAACCACTACTGTCAAAAAACACGTAGAAAAACGACTCAGTTGGGCCAAGGAGAATTTGGACAGAGATTGGAACAACGTTATTTTTTCGGATGAAGCTTCTTTTTGGGCATGGTCTCCTATCACTCATACCTGGTGTACACAATCCAATAAATCAATCAACACCCGGCAAAGGTGCACGTTTGGGGATGCGTCTCAAAACAAGGATTTGGCAATTTGTTCATGTTTACAAATAACTTAAGGCCACCCAACATGGTCAAAATTTATAAGAAGGCTGTATTACCATCTGCCCAAAGGTGACTTAAAAGAAGGAATGAGAATTGGTTACTGCAAGAAAATAATGACCCGAAACATCGCAGTCGTTTGTGCAGTGCGTGGAAACAAGAAAATGACTTCGATGTTTTAGATTGGCCATCACAGTCGCCGGATGCAAATCCATTTGAAAATGTTTGGGCATTCATGAAGCTAAAGCTCCAAGGAAAGAAGATCTCGACGGTGAAACAATTATCACGAAAAATACGAGTTTTATGGAGATCTTTGTCTTGAGATTATGCTATAAGATTAGTAGAAAGCATGCCTCGAAGACTCCAAGCAATTATTGATAATGGAGGAGAGTGGACAACATATTAATTGAAAAGCATTCAAGTAAATAAACAAAATAAACCAGTACAATTGATTTTTTTTTATTATTATCAGTTCTTCTTTAATTTTTGTCGTGTACGATGTTATCAAACACACTGTACATTTTTGATAACTATTGCAAAATTTACAAAGATCTGGTACATGCTACCGTGCTAATGTAAATTTCTTAATATTATAATTATAGAGCTAAATATTATATTCGAAGGAAAAGCTACACGAAAACCCTCATAAGATAAACTACTCGTACTACGAACTTTTTCTTCAAATATATTTGAATATCCTCTAATATGACATCTAAAGCCTAGAGAGCACAATAGTAACATTAACATTATTGAAGTATTTCTGTTATTTTTAAGTGCGACTATAATTCAAAAGGAAAATGCATCCCGGAGATCTTCAAAGGAATATTCACGATTGATCCAATTTGAAAGCATCCGCCTTTTTATCAACTATCTTACCCAATTAGAATTTCAGTTTAGCTATGGGAATATACTCGTATGAAGTCAATTTCATTATTTTATACCACTTTTCCTACAATTCCATTTATATCGTTAAAGTAGAAAGGAATCAAACCCTTGACATCAACTCAACATCTTTTTTAAAAATTGCATTTCCGTTCTCAAGACCTAGGAGATGTCATTGCAATTCAAATGTTTTTTTTTTCAGTCTTTCCCGCCACATACTGTATGTATTGGGTATGTACATAGCTGAACGATGTTTTAAGTAAGCTTACAATTATATGTCAGATGATACTTACTCGTACAATAGAAAATCTTTTAGTCTGCAATAAAAAATTGAGTATACCTATAATACAAATTGTACGAAGTTTCCTTAACCCTCTTTCTTCGTTTTTCATGTAAAAATTGAAGCTTTTACTAGTTATTTTATGGAAGCCTCGTATACAAGTACCTAATACTATAAGTACAATATATTCCGGTCTAGATATATTTATATTTCTGTAAAATCAGCACCAGAACCAGAACCAACAGTCTTTGCTTCATCTGCGTGCCCTGATCTAACAGAAGCCTCTTGGTAAAGAAGAAATGCATCAAGAACACTTTATACAAACCATCGCCTTCAAGGGTATTTGAATAAATATCCTTTTGTCCTGGCGATTTACAATAATACATATTCCTTTATCGTCAACGAAAGAGCTTTTCTTTACCCTCCACCATCATTTGTAGAATATTTCAGTTATGATTTCTACCTGTATGTGCAGAATGTATCCACGTTTTAAGTATCTGTAAGTGCTCAGACAATCTGAAAAGCCCTTTTTGTGCACGCTTAAGGTTCAACCACCACACCACCTATGGTTCGCCCCCTCTTTTACCACGCCTCTTTACCTCACATGCCTGGTTACTTTTAATAAAAGATATCATTGTGGCAGTCCTCTGGAATTTAACTTCCGTCGTTGTCGTCAACATAGTCGTTGTCGCTGTATTCGTCGTCGTCATCATTATCAACCTCGTCGTCGCCGTTGATTCTAAAGTCATGCCTATCAAGAAATACTCATAGGGTCGATGTGAAGGTAAGAAAAAAGCAAAAAAAAAAAAAAACAAATAAAAATGAAAATAATAAAACGGAATGCGAGGACTAGGAGTAAGAAAAAAAATAGCACAACACAGCAGGGTTTGTGTGCAAATCTAAAAATCCCCTATTCACCTCCAAAGGGGTTGAGGGAAACAGTAAGACGGAGCATTAGGTACATAACCGAGTCAGGCTCAGGCATAAAGGTGTAAGGTTTTCCGGATTCAGAAGGCGTTAGTGTCGTTGGAGTATTCTCGTACTCGTATTCGTATTTGTACTTGTACCTACTTGTCTTGTACTTGTATGTCTCC
This sequence comes from Volucella inflata, assembly GCA_928272305.1. NCBI lineage: Eukaryota > Metazoa > Arthropoda > Insecta > Diptera > Syrphidae > Volucella > Volucella inflata. The sequence goes on from OV743720.1 coordinate 1,758,962, forward strand.
CCCCCCAAAGTCTTTAGTCTACACTGAATGCGATGTCTATTAATAATAAAAAAGGTTCTCTTCGTTTCTACTTTTTCCACTTTCCTGCTTGTCGTGAATGGGGAGTAGCTTCTCATTTGTACCCCAGACCGGGACACTCTTGATCCTTCATAAATGCAGAAGTATACTCTAACTACATAGTAGTCGTATGCAACTAAATCTGAAACTGTTTTTCGTAAATTTGAATTTAAAGAGCAATTTACTAAGTCGTCAGTCATACACTGGTTTCGAGTTACTCTCTCTAAAAAAAAAAAAGAAACCAATTCGCGAGGGCTGTAGTCGGATAAGTGCTGCTTCTTTCCTCGCAGATGGGTTATAGTCGTAGCTGTGGCTTAAAAATGACACGGAGGAATTCACATTGGAGCTTGATACACAGGACATACTGTCTTCAGTTTGAAAAATTATATCCAATTAAGGTGATGAATTTATCAGAGTTGAAGCTTACACGAGTATGTAGGCGGAGATGCTGGTAATGGTGGTATTTTGTTATGTCACATCCAGTGGGTGTATGTTGGTGAACTGTTCATGTTTACACGACAATTCAGGTAAAATGTTGGCAGATTGTTTATGATGAGTTTTTGATGTTTGCCAGATTACGCATTAAGCAAACACAGTTCAATATAAGATAATCACTTTGGTTGTGAACAAGGGCGAAATTAGATTAAATCTGCACCAGCTGACTGTAACGATGTACGAAAAAAACATTAAATAGCTTCGAATAGTATCTACTGTAAAAATATTCACACTGATCTTTGAAGTATATTTATCTCTTTGACCAGCGAATACTTCGTTCCTTATCGTGGCGTAGTTTCCCTATTTTTAGCAGAAGAGACTGAGAAATGTAACTGCAAAAGCAATTTTCAAAGACATGTCGAAAATAGGTAGCAGGAGAGTCATTTATTAAGCTGGTTATTGTAGTGTTCTTGAGGCAGAAATTGTGGTCATACAGGAGTCAGAATCAGGAAGATTATAACTTCATTGCGATTTTAACTGAAAGTCTGTCGGTAATTAAACCCTTCGCTGTGATAACGCTATGATCCAAGTTGGTAATGCAATGTCGCAAAACTCTGAAACTGATTACTCTCAATGGATTTAGCTCTTTAATTCTTAGGGACTTACAACGAACATGAATCTCCAGTCAGTTACGCACACCAAGATAAATGAGATCTTGCAATTGCGTGCGCTGCCTAAGAAAAGTTCTTCCAATTCTGCCGGGTGGGAGACTATTGTTCAATCGCTATCGTCATATTTATAGCTGTAAGCGAGGCACCAGTCTCCTTAACATCGCATATAAGATCTTATCCGCCGTATTGTGTGAACGCCTGAAGCCGTTCGTCAACAACCTGATAGGTCCATATCAATGTGGCTTCAGGCCAGGAAAGTCCACCATCGACCAGATATTCACACTACGGCAGATCTTGGAGAAGACCCATGAGCTTCAGATCGATACCCACCACCTATTCATCGACTTTAAGGCCGCGTTTGACAGCATCTATAGAGACGAGCTATATATAGCAATGTCTAGTTTTGGCATCCCTGCCAAACTCGTCCGTCTGTGCAGGATGACAATGGAGAATGCACGCTGCTCCATCAAGGTCGGTAAAGATCTCACCGAGACCTTTGATGTCCAGAAAGGATTTAGACAAGGCGATGCGCTGTCATGCGATTTTTTCAACATCGTACTTGAAAGAATAGTGCAAAACTCACGAGCAAACACAAGAGGCACTATCTTTGAAAAGTCCGTCCAACTACTCGCATACGCCGACGATATTGACATAATCGGGAGAAAGCAGCGTGATGTCAGTGGCGCTTTCGCGAGTATTGAGACGGAAGCGGCGAAAATGGGTTTAGCGGTCAATGAGGGCAAGACCAAGTATATGCTGTCAAGCAAAAAGGACAACCCTCGACAGATATAACTTTGAGGTAATTAAGGACTTTGTCTACCTAGGCTCCGCTATAAATACAGACAACGACACCAGCGCTGAGATCAAGCGAAGAATAACTCTTGCCAACCGCTGTTTCTTTGGGTTAAGAAGGCAATTGAATAGCAAAGCCCTCTCTCGGACAACAAAAGTCACCCTTTATAAGATTTTAATAATCCCGGTCCTGCTCTATGGCGCAGAGGCATGGACATTATCAAAAACGGATGAGGGTGTTCTTGGTTGCTTCGAGAAAAAAATTCTTCGGGCGATCTTCGGTCCCGTCTGCATTGACGGTGAGTGGAGGAGGAGATACAACGACGAACTGTATGGACTGTACAGCGACATGGATCTAGCCAGAAGAGTGCAGATCCAAAGACTGAGATGGCTGGGTCATGTAGAGCGCATGGACACCAATGCTCCGGTCCGAAAAGTCTTCGAATCCGCCCCCGAGGGACAGCGCAGTAGAGGAAGGCCAAGACTCAGGTGGCGCACGCAAGTGGAAGAGGACCTCAGCCAACTTAGCGTGCGAAACTGGAGGCAGCTAGCCAGGGATCGAGCTGGCTGGAGAAGCTTGTTGACTGAGGCCCAGGTCCACCCCGGACTGTAGCGCCACCTAAATAAAATAATAATAAGCGAAAATGCACGTCTTGTCCATGCCCTTCCGCCGTTGAACTGGACAAGAATTATGAGAATCTTGTATGGTGTCTTCTTCGTTGCTCGTGATAGGCATTCAATAGATTTTAACATCAAAAGATTCGTTGTCTTGCCAATTTGACAAATTTTTCCTGGACAACCTTTTTCATAGGAATACCAAAACCAGACATGATTCTGTATAGCTCGTCTCTAAAGTACGGATAGTAACCAAATCATTAGAATGCTTTGAAAACAAAATCAATTTTTAGTTGTGTAATATAGGTACTTGTTTAATTGGGATACAAAACTTTTCGGCTGATTTTAATCCTGAAGAAGAACAGCACCTTTTTCTCATTGGAAATGTCCTTTACTTACAGAAAATGGGATTTCTGCAATTTGTTACAAAATTTGGTGGATGCAGAATTTACCAAGTTTAAAACTATACTGATGTTGTCCTATCGTTGCTTTTAATTATTCAGTAAAACAAATTGATTTAACCTTAGATGGATTGGAAAATGGTAGAGATTCCTATCAATTCGCAGATAATATGTTCAAATGTGGAAAAAAAGATCACACCAACCAATTCTTGTTGAAAAACATGCCAGGAGAATGGGTATTTAAGTGTTTTCCTTTTCATTACAGTGACTAGACTCAGTGGAATACATGTACCTATAACAAGTAGATTCGTTAAGGGACCCAACCGGTCGAATATAGGCATCAACTTTTACGCAATGCTGACCAGGAACATAAAAGGACCCTCAGGTGCAGGAATAACTAATTACATTCTATCAAAACAAGTTGAATCCTTCTCTAAGTATGTCCTTGAACTTGCCTTGACAAGCACTCTAATCTGACCAATCCCAATCTACTGTAAAAAAAAAAAAAAACAAAATAAATTTGGCCTTCTATAATGCTTACAAAGTCAGTTCTAAGTAGCAATGACACTTTGTGGATGTCGTGGGATTAATATAAAATGTGAATAAATTAGTTTGAACATGCGGCTTATGTTGGATACAAAAGAAAAAAAATACCATCAGAATTGCTTTGCTCTGGTTGTTTAACTCACAATGAATTCTGAAACACAAGCAAGTGAATTTAAAATTAAACAAACCGAGGTGAGGAAAGTGAAGGCCTTTTTTTTCAAATACTCACTTCTACAGAAGCAATATTCAAATTTGAAATGTAAACAATAGCACCGCTCTCAATAAAAAAAAGAATAAATTCAACAGAGGACCCAGGGCAGGAATATCCTTTTTTACTATGAATAACACGCAATTCTACCAACCGTGTCAGACATTAGTCGTTAGATACTTTTTTCACTTAACATTGTATTTAAACAAAAAAAAAAAAAAAAATAGCAACGACTAATATGAAAAAAGATACTTTTTTTGTTATTTTAATGTATTTTTATTTAATTTTTATATTTTCGGTGTTTAATTGAATTATTTGGTTTAATTAAGCCCCATCATAGAAATACAAGTGTCAACCTCAAATTAAAATTTCACAAAAAATTTTTTAAATGATTTTTCTTTTAATGAAAAAATGAAATTAACACGCATTAAAGGGTTTTTTAATTTTTGATTGCCACAAATGTATGTAATAGTGTCTTTTTTTTTTAGTAAAAAAATTGATTCATAAATAGTTTTTATCCGACTACAACTTACAACTCTTTATGTGAACCAACGAAAAGAGAGACCGAAAACTGAAGTATATAAGTTTGCAACGTTTCGGTGATAGGATATTTCATGTCGCACTTTGCAAGGAATTATGATGAAGGATCTGAGGCTTTAAGTTATCCAAAAGGATTTATGTTGTCGCACTATCAAATCACTTTAAATGGAAGATGGCTTTGAAAGCCTATAATATGAATATCAAAGGAAAGGACATTATCAGTGCTTTTAGAAAGAGCCAGCCATGGTGCCCCATGCAGTCAAAACAGGCACAGGTTCTTTAGAGTCTATGAACAGTTCTAGTAGCCCTAGGTCCAAAGGACTTTTTTCTATTAAGAGTTCCATAACATAACTAATCTCTATTACTGTATACATTGCCAATAACAAATACTAAAATTCGTTGAAAAAATGCATTGTGATGTCAGCATTGCTAATATCTACAAAATTAGTTCTTCGATATCCCGTGCTGCCTGAGGAAGTCACAAATGTCTTTAAAAGTTACGTTGTGAAAACCATTCTAAATCTCAATAAATCGGACGAACACGTACTCGCCTTTAATTCTGCCTTTAATTATACCTAGTCAAGTCATAAATACTGGTACACAGGAAAATCAGCGCCAAATGAAAAAATTAATATTTAAACGATTTTTGTTTTGTTTTTATTGGGCTATTCAATGGCTACAAATCTTAGAACAACTTATTCGAAATGACTTGCATTTGCCTTCCAGCACGATTTAAGACAATGTGGTCACTCATCGATTGCGAGACACACTTCATGCATGGGGAAATTGTCCACTGCACGGACAAGAGCTTGCTTCAACGACTTAATATTTGAGTGTCGAGTAGAGCAAGCCATGCCCTCTAATACGGACCGAAACTTGTAATCCAACGGGTTGAGGTCTGGACTACCAGCTGGCAAACCATCCGTCGATATGAAGTCCGGGACATTCTTTTTGAGCCACAGTTAAGTCGTTTTTGCTTTGTTTTTTTCGTATTTTTCGTGATAATTGTTTGACCGTCGAGATCTTCTTTCCTTGGAGCTTTAGCTTCATGAATGCCAAAACATTTTCAATGGGATTTCCAACCGGCGACTGTGATGGCCAATCTAAAACATCTACGTCATTTTCATGTTTCCACGCACTGCACAAAGGACTGCGATGTCTCGGATCATTATCTTCTTGCAGTAACCAATTCTCATTCCTTCTTTTAAACCACATTTGGGCAGATGGTAATAAAGCCTTCTTATAAATGTTGACCATGTTGGGTGGCCTTAAGTTATTTGTAAACATGAACAAATTGCCAAATTCTTGTTTTGAGAAGCATCCCCAAACGTGCACCTTTGCCGGGTGTTTGACGGTCCGCTGGATTAATTTTTCGGATTGTGTACACCAGGTATGAGTGATAGGAGACCATGCCCAAAAATAAGCTTTATCCGAAAAAATAACGTTGTTCCAATCTCTGTTCAAATTCTCCTTGGCCCACTGAGTCGTTTTTCTACGTGTTTTTTTGACAGTAGGTAGTGGTTTCTTTATTGTGCTTCGAAATTTTACATTATTGGCTAGTAAACGTCTTCGTATCGTATCACAGCACACATATAGACCCCTTTTACGTAAAATCCCTTGTCCTCCAGGTAACGACAGAAGAGGATTTTTTTCAAATTTTCAAACACGCGTAGAATCATTTTGTCCTGCTTTTTTGTTGTTTTTGGCGTAGACCCACGATCCGGCAAATCATCCACATTTTTGACTTGGGAATAACGGTGCACCCACTTGCTAACAAATGCTTTTGACTTTTTCATGTATTTAGCAGCTGCTCCGTATGACATTTTCGGTCCTTTTGGATGCGTGCACAAGAATACTGCTTCATAACGTGATGCAAATGCGACACTCGTTTTAAAATACTTCCGTCTCTGACAAAAATTAAACACTCTTTAAATTTTTTTATTCAAAAGATCTTAGCAGAAGTATTTTTTTATCTGCTAATGCAAATGCCACTTCCAAACCGGTTTTAATAAATGAGTTTTGCCGTATACGATCTTATCAAACGGACTGTAATGCGAGACATGGATTTTTGCGAAATTTACATTTCCCGCGACAAGATTTTCTGTTTTCACAGCGGTTTTTGGTCGACTCGTTTCTTCACGGCTTTGATCGCTTTCGGAGTTCTCACAGTGCGCGGACGGCCGGATCTTTGACGGTCTCGTACTCCACCAGTATCCACAAACAACTTCACAGCACGATACACAAAATTGCGAGTGATTCCATGTTGCAATTAAGTAGGCCAACTACAACAATACGATTTTCGATATTGCCCCATTCCATGATTGTAAGCAATTAATGTCACAAGCTTTTTACGTCACAGTGAAGCATAAATATCAGCTGTCAAATCGTAATTAATACGAAATGGATGCGCCCAGTGTTGCCTTCGTAATGAGTGAGTTCAGTTGTGTACCAGTATTTATGACTTGACTAGGTAAACGATGCATCTTAGACGGATAGAGCTCACTTATTCTCTTTATATTCATTTATTCTTCATGAAGAAGTCACACTCATGTGTCTTAAGCTCTTGGCTGTCGTGTTTTGGTATAAAGACTACTTTTCGAGAGGAATTCGGTATGCTTGCTAGTGCCAGGCTAGCAGTACAGATTCCCTTCAGAATTGCTAGGAGGTAGTCTATTTTTTTTAAGGATAATTTGCTTTATGCTATCTATGCCACACGACTTGAAGCCATCCAATGGTTTAATGCTGTATTTAATGTCACTTCATGACTAACCGATAAAAGATACTAGTGTCAGCTTGTTTCGAGCTGATTCTTAAGAATTGAGTTTCCTTACCAAAGGCATTCTTGGAAATCTGAAGAAGCTAATCCTTGTATTCATTTTGCTTTAAAGTATTTAACAAGAAAGAGTCTTTATACAATAATAAGAACAATTTTGAAATATGTTTTCAAATTGTTGTAAATCTATTTCATATAAACCAACGTCTATCCGCTTTGACTCAACTGAATTTAATTGAAGCGATTGTCAACTTCAAAATACATCCGAAACGGAAGGGATAGAACTAATCGATTTACGAGTATCTATCTCAATTTTTGATCTTGTCGCAAACTTTATTTTCTTTTCCTTGTAACAAATGGGGAAAAGTTCCTTTAGAAGAAACATAAAAAACCTTTCTACGCAAAAATAAGAAGACTCCGTCTACATCTACCTATACAAAGTGTGCGTTCTGGTTTTTCTCATTTTACTCGTACTTTCAAAGAAGGAAAGAATAAAACCATCTAGTGTAACGAAACGATACATTACCCAAAACAAAATTATTCAACATTAAACACCATAAAGTTTAAATGCCTTCAATCGAGGTGAACAAATTTCTGTCACGTGCAATACTTTTCACTTTTCAAGTCACTTTTTCGAAGCAGCAAAGAAAACTTTTTTAAATGCTCTCCGTGATAAGTCAACATCTATACGATACGATACGATACGATACGTCTTGTTTCCCCCAAAATTAATCGATAAAAAATAATAGCCAAACCAATGAAAATTGGTTCAACAAAAATTTCAACTCAAAAATGATTTATTTTATCGTTTAAATGGCTATCAAGACTGGCAGTTTGAAATTTTCATGGCAAGAGAAGGGTGAGTATCTTTAGGCAATTTTTGAAAAAAACAACAAAAAAAGAATAAATAAAATTTCCGTTTATTTTTTTTTCTTGTGATGGGAGTATGTGATGGTAAAGTTAGATACCCGTATTCTAGAAAAATAAATTGGTTCAGATATATCTTGAATTTGTTTTTTATCATTTAAAAAAAAAAACAAAAAAAAATATGGCTTTAAAAATCGTTAACTAAAATTTGTGTTCTTCTGTGGCCTTGGGCTAACTGCTTGTATGGATGTTCTTGTATTAGAATATTTTCTTATACAAATAGAATCATTATAGCTGTTACTTGGGAGAGGGATTAATCATTTTCTCAGAAAAAAATCCAAACAGTGCTGAATTAACAATTTTAGCAAATCTATTCATACGAGTATTTTTATGGTTACAGCTTTAAATTTCTTAAGAATATTTCTTTCTTTTGTAGCTGACACGCACGAGTGTAAGGATATGTCCTCCTGACTATTCAATAACTTAAACTTTTCTGAAATTATTTGGCTCATTTATCGGTCATGAATAACAAAATATTCTGGTATTTTTGTTGTCATACTTTCTATTATGTTAACATCGCGCCTCTTGTGTATCTTCGTATAATGGACAATGGGAAACACTACAGATGAAATAATGTCCATACCAGGAAAAAGTGTCTTGTAAATGCAAGTATTCATTCGTTTCATAGGTAATTCCCCTAAAGTTACATTCTTCAGCTGTCGCACATCGAAGGGCCAGCAAGACGTTTCATCGAACTGGATCACAGGCCCTTTAAAGTATGAACGAAAATCAGAAGTTTTGAAACTAAACGCCTCACCATTGGGGAGAGAGCTTGCTTGATTTACTGTATAAAGACAAAATCGACACGGCTTTATGAGAGATACATACATCGACAAAATACGCGAACAAATACTTTTAAGCTCGCTGCACAGAGGCGAAAAAATTCGATGGAAATTGGTTCCACAAAAATTTCAACTCGCCGAAATACATAAAAAATGTAGACAGTCGCTTATTAACAAATGAAAAGGAAATCTGTTACCAGTTGCTTGAATACTGCAAGGAGTTGCTTAACAAACAGTTTCCACGTGATATCGTGCCGACAGCTGATCTATTCGAGGATGAAGTTTCGGACTTTTCAATCGAAGAAATAAGTATAGCAATCGGAAAAATGAAGCTGAGTAAAGCGGCGGGACCAGACAGCATTCCATCAGAGTTTTGGTCGAAGATGGAGGGAATCGGCAGCGAATGGCTATCGAAGCCTTTAAATAAATTAAAATGTGGACAACCTATGCCGAATCAATGGAGAAGTAGCTTCTTGGTTCCATTATACAAAGGAAAAGGCGACACTCGAGAATGCAACAACCACCGTTCAATCAAGCTTATGGCACACACAATGAAAATCGTGAAAAGAGTCTTAAACGAACGTCTTCGGCAAATAATAAAGCTCGATAATAGCCAGTGTGGATTTGCTGAAGGAAGATCGACGGCGGACGCTATCCAAAGCCTATGAATAAAAATGGAAAATCACCGAGATTCGTCTAAGGATTTACACATGGTATTTATCGACCTCGAGAAAGCATTCGATCAAAACATACCGGAAACATACGAGGTGTGATCAAAAAGTAAGGTGACTTTTTAAACTTCGCGCGCTCAGTAGACTCTATAGTTGTCACGATCATATGTTTATAGTTTTAACCATATAGCAGTTGTTGTTTTTATGTGAGAGGCATAAAAGTTGGACGTGTTTTGTTTACTAGGCTATTTTTTGTGGTTAAAAGTAATGGAGCAGAGAGTTTGTATTAATTTTTGCGTAAAAAATGGTATTAAGTGCTCAGAAACTCTTGAAATGTTGACAGTAGCGTACGGACAGTCAACTTTAAGCAAAAAAAATGTTTATAAGTGGTATAAATTATTCCAACAGGGCCGAGAAAATGTTAATGATGAACCTCGCTCCGGACGACGTAGCACGTCAAACACAGACGAAAATGTTAAAAAAGTTAAAGAAATTGTGTTGAAAAATCGTCGAATCACGATTAGGGAAATAGCTGATGATCTTGGCTTATCGTTTGGCTCAAGCCAATCAATTTTAACGGATGTTTTGGGTATGAAACGTGTGTCATCGAAATTCGTTCCAAAATTGCTTAATTTTGATCGCATGAACATTGCCCAAGACATGTTAAACTACGTCAATGATGATCCTGATCTGCTCAAAAGGGTTATAACTGGTGACGAATCATGGGTATATGGTTATGACACCGAAACCAAAGCCCAATAACCCCAATGGAAGTTTCACAGAGAGCCAAGACTGAACGCCAAGTTCGTTCGAATGTGAAGGTTTTGATCACAGTTTTCTTTGATTACCATGGCGTTGTGCATCAAGAATTTCTACCACAAGGTCGTACGGTAAACAAGGAATATTATCATGGAGTTATGCGGCGTTTGCGTGAATCTATAAGAAAAAAACGGCCGGAAGTGTGGAAAGAAAATTCATGGATTTTGCATCATGATAATGCACCTGCGCACAAGTCGTTATAAGTCAGTAGTTATTTGGCCAAAAATAGTACTTCTATCATGCCTCAGCCACCGTATTCACCAGACTTGGCCCCCTGCGACTTTTTTCTCTTTCCAAAGTTGAAAATGCCCATGAAAGGACGAAGATTTGCAACGATTGAGGAGATCAAGGCTGCATCGCTGGAGGAGCTCAAGGCAATACCAAAAAGTGCGTTTCAGAAGTGCTTTGACGACTGGAAAAAACGCTGGCACAAGTGCATTGTATCAGAGGGGGATTATTTTGAAGGGGATAAAATAAATTTGGATGATTAAATAAATATATTTTTTTAAAAATGAAAAGTCACCTTATTTTTTGATCACACCTCGTATGTTAGAATAATACAAGACATGTACGGAAACGTGAAAACTGCGGTTAAAAGCTCTGGTGGACTAACGAGAGAATTTCCAGTTAATGTCGGAGTGCATCAAGAAAGCGTACTTAGCCCTTTCCTCTTTAACGTAGTATTCGACTATCTTTTAAAAGACTGCATGCGCGAAGCAAATGTAACGCCAATTCTATTCGCTGACGACGCAGTTATACTTAGCGATAGCGTCGAAGATTTACAGAACGCCTTGGATTCATGGAAAAATGCGCTAGAGAGAAACGGGTTTAAAATAAGTCGTTCAAAGACGGAGCATTTGACGTGCCTATTTGCGCATCCGTTGCGACCTGTTCCGCATATAATGTTAGACGGAATAGTTCTTCCGAAAAGCACTATCTTTAAGTACTTAGGATCAATCGTTTACATGGAAGCGAAATGTGACGACGACGTAAACCACAGAGTGAGTGTGGGGTGGATGAAGTGGCGGGAAAATTCGAGAATCTTTTGTGACCGAAAATTTCCACTTAAATTAAAGGGGAAACTCTACACCACGGTTGTTAGACTAGCTCTTATATACGGTTCACAGTGCTGGACAATGTACGAAGCGTTTAAAAACAAAATGATGGCAGCGGAAATGAAAATGTTAAGGATGTCTAGTGGAGTCACTAAACGCGATTGTATTAGATCTACGCGTATAAGAGGAAGTCTACATATAAAGAATTCGGTAACCGAACAGCTTGAGGCGAATAGAATAAGCTGGTATTGCCGCGTTCAAAGAAGATCTGCGGAAAATCCAGTTAAAAAGGCACTATCAACTACGGTCACTCCAACTGTAAGAAAACGAGGTCGGAAAAAGAAACCCTGGATTTCTAAGATGGCAAATACGCAACAGATCTTGGGGCTTACCACTGAAGCGATCCAGGACCGAGCATTATGTAGACGCGTTCTGCGCTCTGCGACATTGGCAAACCCCATAAGCGGAGCAGCAGCGATGCAGTAAAAATGGGAAACTCGTTACGCATAAGTTCGTATAACGAGGAAAGGGTTAATAAAAGGATAAGAAGAAGAAGAAGTTACACGAATAAAAGTTTGAGACTATTGATAGAGAAACAATTTGGGCAATGTACAAAATTCGTTGCTATTGACGAGTCTGAAAAGAATTCTCTTCTTTTCGGTTTTGATAGAGAGGTAACTAGTAACGACTTGATAGACCTTCGGGAAACTTTAAATAATTGAATTAAGGTGCTAGACGATAACGGGCTACGAAGCAGTCATGCTAAGACTGAACATCTTCAGTTCTGCTTCTGACATCCATTTTGAGAAGAACATAGGCTCAGTCGATGTCATGCATAGAGTTTACTCGTCTTAACCGCATCGTTGACCATCGGAGAGTTATGAGAGATGACCAGCATCATAATTGGATCCATTCACGACATTTTAGCCAACCAATTGGGCTTGAGATCTTTCACTGCAATTATGATACTGAAGAACCTCAATTTCCTGAAAAAAAAAACTACATTTGTCATGGTTGAAAATTTTGTAAACATTCGAAAAAAAAAACTATACACAAGTTAACCGGAAACAATCCAGAGGAATCTAGCTTTCCTGAAATGTTCATTGCACTTTACAGAAGTTATACATGTTTTTCTTGAAGTACAGGTTGAAGTAGCATACATAGGCCTACTTAGCCGCCTGCTACTCAAAATATCATGATGTCATCAAAAACGTGTGCATCATTTACCAACACATTTGTTAAAAATTATTTTATCTTCTACACTTATAACATATATCCTTAAAAATCATAAATTTCATAGAACCACATTGCCCATTCGAAAACGGTGCTAGGATTTGCCCACTTGTTTCCAACGAGTTCCCGTATATAAGTGAGTGACACCAGGGATAAATTAAAAAAGTTTTCATCAGTGTGTTGCTCCTCAGAAAACTTTTATCGGACCCTTGATTGTTTAGCTGCATCACAATTCTATTTTATAATTATGTGAGAAACAGTAGTTTTGCGATAAATTCAAAACCTGAAGAGCACTTGTTGAGTTTCACATAAGCGTTTAACAGCACCGTTGATTTTAAACAGATACATATGTATCTCTGTCAGGATTATAATAGCTGAAAGTTAAAACTGTTGGTATTTAAGATGGAATTGTGTATTTTGAGTTCTTAACTAATTTTATACTGATGCGATGACAGATAATTATTGTTAATCTGCAGGTTTGAGGGTAAGTCCTTGATCTACAGATAATTCGTCTGGTTTCCAACAAAAAGACTTGAACTCTTTTTGAACTCTAAGCGCTCTTGAAAGATCCAAAAATCGCAGTCAATATATATAAAGAGTCGTTCATTTGAATACGATTTTGGGGATTTTGGCTTTCGTGGTTGTTTTCGGCCAGTGTTTCGAGCATTTAGAACTCTATTTCACCAATAATGCGCTGAATATAAACTCCAATATTTAAAGAAGCAATAGAATGGCTGTCACGATTCTAGTTGTGAATTTATTGCCCTACAGATGCTGTTGCATCGAATTCTCAGTAAGTCAATGGTTTCATGGGTAGCTCGGCACGTAATATCTTGCTGTTTTAACCGCGTATCAACGACGTCCATATTTTTTTTTTGTGAATCTCTTCTAGATTTGCATCATGAAGAGTATCTGTCGTACGAAAATTTTTCACTAAATGAGCAATAGCGAGCTCAGTTACATAGTTTGCTATAAGGACCACGGAATCACGCAATCTTCTACATATTTCGCGAATGAAAGATGGATTTTTAAAATAAGTTTGATGATACGGAAGCGTCTTTTCATGATGATTGGTCAATACTTGACAAAAATGTGACGAAAGTCTGAAAGATGACGGCAGGGTTTGAAAGTCATCGCTAAAGATCTATTTGTCAAAAGAAAAAATGATTTAAAGTGTTAGGACGCGGCAGAACATACAGGACCTTCGGAAAACATTTGTAATTTTCTGTTTATTTTTGCTAAGGCCACAAACTTTTTACTTTGTACATTTACTAGGTACATTTGGATCTCAATAACGATCAACGATCAAAAATATAACTCTGACGAATGCTTACGTATAGATATACGAGTAGTGCCCCTTTGTTTAATTGGTGGAAAAAAAAAAATTCTTGCCAGCTCGCGTATCCACTTCCAATCATACGTCTGCAACGATAAACATAAATTCTTTTACTGTGGCAATGCTTGGCAAAATTCCAGACCCAAAGATAGTTTCAAATGCTCACTGAACCAATTTACATCATTGTCCAAGGCTTCACCATCATTTACCATGGTCCAAGTTTTTTCTCTTAAAAAAAAAAAAAAAACCAAAGAAAAAAAGAAATACGATTCTCTCTCATAAATGGTGCATGTGTTCATGTGAAATTGCAACTCCTGGTGCATGTGCTTTAAATCAAGGGCTCACGCCTCAGTGATGATGGTGATACATATTTTTATCCCGAGCCAAAGTAGCACTTTCTCGCGCGCACAATCATAAATAATTTGGTCATTTGATATATGAAAAATGGAAAAAAAAAGTTTCCCCTGGCGTAAAATTAAAAAATGAAATAAAAAAACATCCCATCACACCTGTACACACAGTCTATAGGAGGATATCGCAATGGGAGCAATTTTCATTTCCATCGTTCGCATAAATCACGTCAAGTGTAAAAAGGACTACCCCACTGAGTCGGTTGTAGCGAACACACAGCCCAACTCCCTTTGCCACTATTTGTATGTTTGGAGCCAATGGTGGCTGGTAAAAAAAAACCCGTCACTATTAATTCACAAAAAATTTATTAGCCACTTCTTCTTATTCTTATGTATGGAGACAGTAAAACCAGCAGACAGTGAGGCAGGGAGACGGGGAAACCAAGGAGACAGGACTCTTCCGGCGAAAAGCTTTAACCACTATTTTTCACCATTTACGTTCCTTAATCTTTTTATGCTTAGCAGTGGCAATACTCGTATCATTGAGTATTCTTTGGATGAGAAAAATGAAAGCGAGGTCATATGAAAGAAAAAAAAAAATAAATAAAAGGTTCCCACTACCACTCCCACTCATTTCCCCCCAGAGAGACATAGTGTCCTGAAAATGTGAGATAAATTAATGAAGAAAGCTAGCACTTCTACATTTTATACGAAAGAGGACAACCTAGTGCCAGAACAGAAAAGAGAAAAAAAAATATTGAAGAACACATTCCAAAGATAGGATGGTACTTTAGACCGAAGTTCAGAGACGTTCAGACACGAATTACGAGTTGGGTTGCCTAATGGCTTCATTGCAATGCCCTAGTATTGCTATAGAACCAAGCGAGACTAAAGAGACTCGACTAGTATAGGTCCGTGTAGCTAGTATACTCGTATTACTCGTACTCAGAAGCAAACCGACGAATGCATCTCTCACTATGTTTAGAGGTTTAACATGGCACTTAAGTGAAAAGCAAAAACGAATCCTGAACAGATGCTATGGTGTACCAACAACGGCAGCAAATCCAATTGAAATAGAAACCCAGAAAGGGGCAAAGACCGAAGGGGATCGCTTTCTAAACGGGTGAAATGCTTGTTTTTTTGTTCTCTCTTTTCTAGTGGGTGACAAGGAGAATAGAAGTAGAAAAAGATTCCTTAACACCAAAGTTGCACCATGCATCAGTCACCAGAAATACATTAGTCGACGAAAACAACGACGGAAGTAACATCTTTCATTGTTCGTCGTCGGTCGCTATCTCCGTTCAAGAGATTCCTCCATTCATTAGGGGAATATGGTAGATAGTACGAGTATACCACTGCGAACACTTTGCCATGGCATGAAGCAGTAAGAATAGAAAACCAGGATGAACAGGTTACCTCTCTCAGAACAAATAAGAGGTTAATATATTTTTTAAAGATTGTGCTTTGAGGACAAAAGCGACATACCATACTTCGTATCTGTACATATAGGTATATTCCAAAGGGGTATACAAGTACAGTGCGCTGATAGGGCATACCATTGTTATCCTGATGAATCAATTGTAAGACAAAAGGATTTCACCACACACAAGAGCAAAGAAGTTTAAAAATTTACACAAAACACACACACTTTTCTCAGGGGGAATCTTTGTCATCGTCGTCGTTGTCATCTTGCTTGTCGTTGTTGGATTATTGCACAACCCAAACAAGTTAATGTGCTAGTGAGAAGTTTTACCAGAGATGAGTCTCTTCGCTGTTATCCTTGCTCAATGGTTAGAATAAGAATTCTTCGGCAAGAACATAGTTTTCGTTTTTTGTCTCTTTGTTATGCGAGTACAGTGTGGTGTGTGTTTTATTCAGAAATCGAGAAAGTTTAGCTCAATCGTTTGTCAGTTATCCTTTAAGATGAACCACGCGAGAGAGTCTTTAAAGTGACATTAGTGCGGCGGGAAATACTCGTGTTTTCATTTTTTATTTTTTTTCTGCTCAAAATTGATCATTTTTTGATGTGACAAAGTTAAAGAGCTTTTTGATGTTTTTACTCCAACACCGAGAAGATGGGTGATAGCAATTTTAAGTTTAATTGGTACGAAGGGGATGGGCAACGTGCTTATGTGGCAAAATTATTATCCTTATAGTCTGTACACCAAAGACTAACAAGAGACAAGAGTCGGGTTTAATAGCTGTCTAAAAGGCGTAGGTTGTTGGTTTTGTAAGTTTGTGGGATTTTTCGCCTTTTCCTTTGTTGTGACAACAATTACAAATCTAAAGTTGGGTTGAGGTCTACCAATTGACTGGGTATTTGAGTTTGAGGATTTGAACCTTCACACAAGGACATATTTTATTTATTTACAAAAGTACTGCTACATTTTGGGATAGACTTGGGCCTTAGCTATTAAACCTCTCCTGTTGACGTGGTCTTCGGGTAACGAATATAGCTATGCAAACCAGATCTCCTTCTCCTTGTACGGCCCACCTATGGTTAGATGCTTCTTTATTGCATTGTTCTTTGGGGTACAAATCGAAGACTCTTCTGGCCGAAGCCTTAATAATTATCTGTTCTACACGTCTTACCCATCTTAGGTGACTGTCTAGCTCAAAGAACTCGATGTTATATCTTCTACTCCAAAGAAGTTCAAAGAATCTTGCATTCGAAACGTCCATTGACATCTACATCCACCTTTGCTTATCTATGCTTTTGTATCAAGGCTGAGATTAGGGTCACATTTAGAGTCCACTTACTTATGAGGCTAGCAACCCTTGAAGTGTCAAAGCCTGAGCAACAGTAGCCTTCCATCCATTACGGTCCCGGGTGCGCTGCTTCCAGTTGGAGATGCCAAGCTTTCTAACGTCCGCAATTGCCTGGTCTCTAAATTTGAGGTTCGGTCTTCCTTTTCTCATCGAACCTGGCCGCTGGGATTCGAAGACCCTCTTAGCTGGAGCATTGTTGTCCATTCTCGATGTGGCCGAGCCAATTTAGTCGACGAATTTTTGCCTTTCGGACTATGTCCACATCATCGTACAGTTCGTAGAGTTCTCGGTTATGCCTTCTTCTCCATACGCCTTCCTCGCAGACAGGACCAACTATTCGACGAAGGATTTTTGTTTCAAAAGTGCCAAGAAAGTGTTCTGCTGTCCTACTTATCGTCCATCTTTCGTCTTCACAAAGCAGGACTAACAAGATTAGAGCTTTGAAGAGCATGATCTTTACGCTTGGCCCCAGTTGTTTTGACAAACGGAAGTAGCAGCGGTTGCCTTGGGTTGTTCTTCGCTGAATCTCCACCAAGATGTCGTTTGTGAAATTGACATTTGCTCCGAGGTAGATAAAATCCTTGACCACCTCTAAGTTGAAGCTGCCGATAATAACATTTTTTCCGAGATGGTGTGCGACGATTTTGGTTTACCCCCGTTTCACTGCTTCTTCAATTGCCGTAAAGGCTTCAATTACGGAACGCTGAGATCGTGCGACGATATCGATATCGTCCGCATCTCCCAGCAGTTGGACAGACTTAGAAAAAATAGTACCTTCGGTGTTAACTTTGGCCCGACGTACTATGTGTTCTAAGACAAGATTGAAGAAATCACACGACAACGCGTCTCCTTGCCGAAATTCGGTGCAGGCTTGGAAAAATTTGGAAATTCTATTTCCATACTGAAACGGTGCATCGCGAATTTTCTATTGTTGCACGACACAACCGAATCAGTTTCCTCGGGATCCCGAATTCGGCCATCGCATTATATAATTCGGTGCAATGGATACTGTCGTATGCGGTTTTGAAGTCGATAAAGAGATGGTGCGTATCGACTTGAAAGTGGCAAAGTCCTATTCTAGTCTTTTGATCGGCCCAAGACACCGTAACCTTTCTCTTGATTTCTTATGAGATGTCATAATCGAAACTAATAGAGAAGGCGAGGTACACAAAATCCCTACATAATTCAAAGCTTAAGCTGTCTATTGGCTCGAAGAATCTTCCTACAAAATTAGTGTGATTTTGCTATATTCGTTTACTCTTTTAGAAGCTAGATCCATAGATCCTGACGGCAGCATCGCCGTTCTCTGCCAAGCTGAGATAAGCAGCAAGAAGTGAGCTAGCATTGAACGAAGACAAAAGGTAGTAGTACCACAGACGTCGTGAACGGTGTCATCATAAAAATGAGCACCACTTTGCTGCTCGCTTAAAATTTTAAATGGAGAAAGTACTTGAATATTTAGAAAGGAAAACACTTCGAATAAAGAAGAAATCCAACTATGAACTGTGAAAAAGGAGCTTAACCAACTATCTGTTCGAAGTTACACACCGACAACATTTGATCATGGGGCTGGGAAGAGACGTTTGTTGAAAAATATAGAGGTCCATAGACAAATATGTTAAGTATAAAAATTGAATTATTTTAAAAATTTTTAAGATGCGTAAACGACCCCTTAGACTCCCGGATTTGAAGGTTGCCAACATCGCCAGCCAATGTTTCTTTCTTTATTTAAAAAATCCAACAACAATAGCTGCAGTGATGCCCAGAGAACTGCTGCTGGCCAGATTCCTCTTTGCTAATTGAAATGTCGTACAAGGTGGGGTCCCTATAGTTCCCTATAGGCTTGATACACTTATTCCAGCAATTTTCCAACTTCTTGATCCCGCCCGAAAAGTAATTTTCCGGAAGGTCTGCAAAATACTCCTTCGTGGCGTCGATGATTTCCTCGCGTGAGCTGAATTTTTTTTATTGATGAGCCATCTTTTGAGGTTTGGGAAGAGATAATAGTCCAAGGGAGCCAAATCGGGCGAATACGGTGGATGCGACAGCAATTGAAGCCGAAAGTCATTGATTTGAGCCGTGGTTGCGATGCTCTTATGCGCCAGCGCATTGTCTTGCAAAAACAAAATTTTTTTTCGCTTCGCTTGAGGCCGTTTTGCAGCGATTTCGGCCTTCAATCGCTCCAATAATGCACAGTAATACTCGCTGTTGATGGTTTTCCCTTTTTCGAGGTAGTCCACGAAGAGTATGTCATGACAATCCCAGAAAACCGACGCCATAACCTTTCCGACCCATTGAGCCTCGCTCGGCCGCTTCGGAGCACTCGTACCGGCTTAAGTCCATTTCCCGGCACTCTGGTGTGTAAATGTGGATCCAGGTTTCATCAACAGTTACCAATCGATGCCAAAAGTCCGCCCGATTCCGCATCAGTAAGTCCAAACACTCTTTCGAAGTGCTCTCGCCTTCGTGTTTTTGGTCAGGAGTGAGCATGCGCGCAACCCAGCGGCCGGATAGCTTTTTCATATGCAGAATATTGCCCAAAATATGGCGTGGTATTTGCTAGCTCGCGCACCTTCACTTTCCGGTCAGCCAACACCATTTCATGTATTTTTTTGACATTGTCCTCTGTAACCGCATCGGAGGGCCTACCGCTGCGGACTTGATCGGTAGTGGAGTTGCGGCCACCACGAAACTCTCGAAACCAATATTTGACGGTGTAATCTGACGGAGCATTAGCCCCATAATATTTATCCAACTTTTCTTTTGTTTCTTTCATCGTGTTGCCTCTCAAAAAATAATACTTTTATTAGAGAACGAAAATCGTTTTTGTCCATACTCAACATGATGCCAAAGACGTCAACAACAATCAGCTGTCAAAACAAAACTAAAGACACTGACATCGCACTGATATTTGGCATGTCTGTCTAAATATGAACGGGCTTCAAGGCACCATAACCTTTTTTGCAGTAGCAGCGCATTCAGGCATCATTGGTTTGCAATATTTTCAGCCGAGTCAATATATGTGCAGTCCAAAGCAGAGCTCAAAGTATTTTGCTTCCTTATGTCATACAAGATACTCTATGGAAAGAATGCTTTAATAAATCTATAAGGACTTTTCGTCTAAGTAACGATATGACATATCTTCAGGAGGCATCTAATATTGGATAAAGTCTTACAAAGATAAAAAGTATTTCTCCGAACGCACATATAATTTTTCAAACTGACAATTTCGTACTTAATTTGACTAACTCATTCACAATTCTGCCGTTTAAAGCACTTCTCTGTATGCCGTTTTATTTTATTATAATTTAGCTAAGGTTAGCGTTTTTTACTAACAAACCTACCCCTCCGGCGAATTGTTAATTAATTCTTTGTACAATATGTAGACGGAGTAAAGGATGAAGGTTGGATAAATGAAATAACGAAAGAAAATTTAAATGATTGCTCCCAACATGCATAGGCAATTGATATTTAAAATTCCAAAATTTCTTACTCTATTCCGTCTCCCAGAGAATTGGGAACATAACATAAACCTCACGCTCTAATAACTCTTGGTCCTTACTCAATTGTATAGGAGCCTATCAAACTGAACCCATCTTGTCCTCATTTGTCAGGTATTCACTTTCCAATAAATTTACCCAACCAATCCAACAATTCACTTCTGCCTCCTTTTGATATTATCTGACCGTCCCCCATGGCCCTTGTCTTTTTTTTTTCTTTTTTTTATGGAAGCAGTACTCCTTCCCTGGGAATGAAACACAGGAGTCATGTATTCTAATACTTCTCCTACTCGTCTTGATCGTCGTCAATTCATTGTCATGGTGGTAGTTGTAGTCGTTTAAGAGTTCCCGTCACAGTCCTTACTCGTTCAAAGGAAGGAACACAAAATTGATTTAAACACAAAATGGCTAACCAAACCCACCCACAACATACACCGAACGCTGAACACTGAACACTGAACACTGAACACATTGCCCCACACAACACCAGAAGAGACTCAATGGCACACAAATTTAATTAAACCCTTTGAATGCTTTTGCTGACTCCTGAACTTGTGACTTTCACCTTCTACTCGTACCAGCCCTAATGGTTCCATACCATCTCACAAAAGTTCTGCAGCAAGCACACTGAGACGACTATCGACCATCGCTTGTCGCTTTAATTTGTGTTTGCATAACCGACCCCATTTACATTGAGACTGGGGTTCCGTTCTTAACAAATCCTGGGGGCCTATGAGTATAGGATTTTACCCGGCTCCTGTTGCTGCTCCTTCTTAGCCAAGTCGATGAGGAACAGTGTGTGATTTATATTGCTATCGTTTAACTGCAGTCATTTAGATTGGTTCTTCTCTTAATTGTTCATTAATCTCATTCAGTTGGCTAGCGGCAGACAAGAGTTCTTTGTTTCAGAATTTCAGTTTCTGGAGCTCTACTAAATACTCGTACCATATTACTATGCTCGAAACTCTCAAGGTGAAGCCAAATACAAGTAAACGTAGTTGCACCAAATGGTGCAACGGATGTGGGTGTCAGCCCCCCGAAACCATCACACACTACATTTTTGCACTGCAAGGACAAGTGTTGGTATGTGTCGTCGTCGTCGTCGTCCATTTGCCGCTCCACAGAGAAACACTAAAACTTTGTGTGCGCGGTAAAAAAAAGCGAAAAACGCAAAAAAAACAAAAAAAAAAAACATAACAAGGGAATGTGCTGAAAGAAGAGTAGGCAAAACTTTTTCGTTTTTTGATTGAAATTTTCCGAAAAGTTTTTGCCGAAACAAAAGCAACGTGATGCAAGTGTAACAAGGCAAGTACGAGTACGAGTACGAGTATGAGTACCTACTGCAAGTGCAGTCCTTGTGTGCAACAAATGCCTCCTGAGGCACACCGTATGTGAGTGTATATAGTATATATGACCGCCAAACTGCAACTCGATTTGTAATTCTTTCCTCCTGCGCCTTCCAATAGTTGCAATAGTTACAAAAGCGCCTCTTGACTACTCGCCTCATAAGAACGCGTAGGAGCTGATAGAAGTGTAGGTGTGCCCTTCTGGAGTAATGGGGTGTGCATATGATGAAAGTTTTACAAGGACGACACAACGATGGAAAATTATTTTAGATCGAGGGAAGTGGCAAAACAAATGGAACTCCTCGAAGGCACATTGTGTACATTTTGTCATAAGTTGCTTCTTGCTTCTACCACTTATCCTTCTTTTATGTGATGTATATACGTCCTCTGTACGCTAAGCCACCTAAAGCTTAAGTAGTTTTAGTGTGAAAGTATGTGTCGAGGTTTTTCGGTTGTTCTCTCCAAAAACTTTTGTAAACCTGGTGGCATATGTGCGGCCGGTTTTTTTTTTGTTTGTTTTTAACTCGCCTATCAGCGACTTTATGTTTGCTAAAGATGGTAACTCCTATTTTTGCTTGCCTGCTATAGTAAAACCAAAAGAGAATTTCTTATTTACATATGCAAAGGATGATTGACAGACAGATAGACAGATAGACAGACAGAAGGCTCGCAGAATTATGGCTTCATAAGAAGTTCGCATCAAGAAAATACGAAAACAGTTGAAGGAAGAGGAAAGGATAGTGGTACATCCACTTCTGCTGGCGAAGAAGATGTTTTCTTTACTTGGCTACGTGACAACTTTTTTTTTATTTTCCTCTCAATAGAGGTTAACTATGGCATGATACAAAAAAAAAAAAAAAAAACAGTACGCTCCTCCATGCTGGTTCGGTAATATCGAACCCTGAGTGGCACGAACATTTAATAAGACGTGGCAGGCATTTATCGAATCAGGAGTGGGAGTGCCTTTTAGAAGGCACACAGTTTCGGCTCTTGGTTTTCTGATTTTGGCTTTTTGCTTTTGATATTCGCTTTTCGGTGTTCGTATGCTCTTTTCGCCTTTTTAACGTCAATTCAATCGTCGTAGTCGTTTGGGGATGATAAGGATGCTGAAATGTCGAAATTGCATGGTCATGAAAAAACGTGTGCGGATGTGGATCAGACGGGGTCGAGTAAATTGAAATTCGTGCGATTCGTTCATATGGTAGAGCTTGTTTTTTGGAGGCTTATGACCAAATGAATGACTGACTGGCTGACAAGTAATCCGTTACGAACATACGATTACATAGTGGGGCTTTGAATCAGGATGGATGCGATGATTGTTTAGTTATTTTGCGGACGGCATTATGTTAAAGCGGCCGTAAATTTTGATTGTGTCGGCAGGATTATGGTCTTGGATTGTTTGTACGAGTATATGAAACAGAGTACCAGCAAGAGAGGTTAATGTCGATTTGATTATCCCATGATAAAGGGTAGGCTATACCTCTGAATATTTTCGCTGTGGTTTTCTACTGAGTTTTGGTTAAACATTTTCAATGTTGTGATACTCTAATTTAGTGGGTGGATAATGATATTTGAATCCACCACTCAAATGAGTTTATATTATCAGTCTTAGTTGCTGAGTAATCGTTTTTAAATCTCCCACTCCAAGGAATATTTCAGAATTTATGTGGACGAAAGTTGAAAGACTTTATCTATCAAATACCATATTTGTTCTTTTTTAAAATGACAACGTTATTTCGAAACTACAATCATAAGCACCCAAGAAATCATCGTAATTAAGTGAACTTTCAACTTTTAACGAACTGCTTGGTAAATTCTTTCAGGTGAACCATTACAATTACCCAAATGGATATATGAAATGCAAATCGTGCTAGCACTTTCTTTAACTTATAGTAATCCCAAAAATTTAACGATTATAACTACCATAACAACTGCTATCCTTTAAGCTTAACGACAAGACCTAGATTTTAAACTAGTTTTTTCGCTGTTACCGTTTACCAGCCAATCCAGACCTGAGTCCCAACAAATGTATAGTACGAGTACTACCCATTTTCTTTTTTGTTTAAAGAACCCCAATTCGATTGCATTAAGACATCCGAGAATCATAAACAGAATGCTTTAGCAAAGCCATTCATACCCAAAGTACGAGAACAACCTCAGAATTCATTTTTAGAAATTCAAATTATTCGAAAAGAGATGTTAAAAAGAGCAAAAGGATTTGAATGTGCCAGAGTCCGGAATTAAGGATTTCTGGTTAAAGGTTTTTCAGCGGATTGCTTTTGTGTGAAGGGAATTGGAGATATGTACGAGTGTGAAGAGATACGAAAACAGCTTTAGAATACATTTTAAATATATTTTATCGTGTCGAATTTGTACAGATGTCCATCGCTCCGGGAGGTTAGGATGCTCCTTATTCACGAATTTGAAAAGGATAAATCCTCTTGAAGAAGAGGAGAGTTTCTTTCTTTTATAAACCCAGCAAAACACACAATGTGCGTGAATGCAATTTGTATAGTATATGTGTGTCTTGTATTCCGATTCAAAAAAAAAAAAAAAAAAAAGAAATGTAGATCTCATTCTGCAAAGTGAGTAACCGGTAAAAAAAAGTTTACAAAGGAAATCTTGGTGAAAACCGTGTATAGGCCAGGGCTAAAGACGCGACGGGATATTTGTGACATTGTTTTGGATTTTTAGGTATGAATTCAGAGAAACTAAGAAAGCTTGTTTAACCAAAGTTTCACAAATTTGATCACAAATTAGCGGTAGAACAAGTTGAGGCCGAAAAATATTAATTCGGTGTTGGAGACTGTAAATTTGGGACGTTATCAATACAACCTATTGGATCATTGCAAAAGTGTTTTCTACAACTGTCTCCCAATGTTTAACAAGCCCAGGAATTTGGTTTTCATAGAATTTGTAAACTAGTTTTCGACAGCTTGGGCGAAACTAAATTTCTTTCCATTCAAAACTTTCTGAAGGGACCCAAGCAGATGAAATCTGTAGGAGTAAGGTCTGGGAAATTCGGTGGATTCTGAGGGATTTCCCATGTGCCTTCATTGGATGCATTCCAGCTTTTGCCGTGGATTCTAGACCTTCAACTGCTTGTTTTTAGCTCCTTTGTCGTTGCAACTCTAACGTTGTTGTACGGAATCAACTTCTCGACATCTCTGTATTTAATAGTACGTTTACTCCGACCCGTAATTCAACATTTCGAAATGAAATTTCGGAATTTCATTTCTACGTTTACATTGAACGCAAAACATTTATATGACAGATGCTGTCTTCCCACATCCTCCTTTTTTTATCCTTTTTTTTGGTTGAGTCACATAGTCGTTAGTGATTGTAAATATTGGAACAGCTGACTTCTTTTGAAATTTTTTTTGTAAGCGCTATGAAGTGCGCTGAATGACGTGCGGAATAAGTAAAAAGGTTTGTTCGATTTGACAACCTTCTAATGCAGAGACGAAATGGAACATTTCGCTGAAATTCAACATTTCGGAATGCTGGAAATTGTATGGAGCATTTCGGTTGAAATGTTGAATTCAAATGCTGAATTTCGGGTCGGTGTAAACTTACTATAAGCAGAGATATGCCCACCGAGGCGTGATCCAGCTTATTTTTTTTTTGTTTAAACAATGCGGAAATGAATCCAAGGGCTCACGTGTCAAGCTTGGAAGCAAGTTTCTTTGAATTCTTTGGATATGACGAAATGCGGACGAATGGTCAATATTAAGCCTCTTGGTAAGGTTCGCACAATGTCGTCATCAATCTCGGAAGGTCGTCCAGAACGGTTTTGATCATCCAAGGTCATATCTTCGTTACGAAGCCTACCAAACCACTTTTTAACTGTCCTTAGAGCAGAACCACGATCCGAATAAATGCTCTCAATGTTTTTTTTGTTGCGGTTCCAACACTCACTCCTCACTCCGCCATGTATGAAGATCGGACTCGTACTTTTGTAATGATCCAATATAAGGTTTGTCGTTTGGTTCCAAATCCTATTCATGATATGAGCATCGTATTCGAATTTTGGGCACATCAAGTCTTTAATAAACGTTCATTTTAACTTAGGCTGTAATAGACATCCACACCAGAATAGCAAGTTGTTTGGTATCGGGGATCCATCGCCGTTCATGATTACGAGTAGTATAGGCGTTGAACTACCTCAGACAGCCTTTTGATAATAATTTTTCTTTTTGAGTTTGACCTTGCTGCAAAACAATAGTTGGCAACTTGAACGCTGGGATCTGGATAGCGACTAGATTAGTAAATTTTCAATTTCCCTTATAAATTTAAGAAGGTCGTTACTTAAAGGTTTGACAATGTCCTCAGGGTTCAAAATACATTTAAGGAAATTAGTAGCGAGGTGCTGCACACTTGTACAAAGTCTGTTTTCGGCGGCTTAATCATAAACACAGTTGTAACTCAGCTCGAAGGCAGAGGTCTACTATGTGTTTACTGATATCCAATACCTCCGTATCTGAAGAGGAAATTGAAAAACTTTCTGTAAAAATTGAGGATATTTTTTAGGATTATCTAAGTCTGTCTAATTGTTGGTTTTCTTTCCTCATTTTTGTGGGATTTAAGGTGTACCGCAAATGTATTTGGCACCAAGATATGTATTTCTCCTCACAGCTTGATTTGCCGTCGTGGCTTGGTATCTCCAGAGTCAAATCTTGTTTTACTTGGATTTAGAAGGCATTAACATAGTCTACTACAATTTCTGGGTCCATAAAATGAGAACCTTTACAGCCAGTCATCTGATAGTGGCACCTACTATCTATGAAATGAGCATAGTGGACGTTCAACCTCAAGCGAATAGCCGAAGGTATTTCAACAGCGCTCATTGCAAACCTACGATACAATTTACTGTTTAGTATGTTTTTGATGCCGAAGGTGTCACTACTCTTTACTTCTACTCAGATGTTGCCGGTTAGTCGGTTACAGTCACTGGAGACCGCTTTCGCTGCTAACCAATTTTGTTTTTGAAAAATTGTAACTAGAAAGCTTGGAGGATATGTATTTTCAACAAGACGGTGCTACCGACCGGACACCAATGTATATACTATATAGAATGCTTCTAATATTGACAGCACATTTTTTTGTTTTTGTTATTTTAAAGAAAGATACGAAGGTAATCGGGCCTTCGTATACGCCCCAGGCTTTGTATACAACTTGCCTTATAAAAGGCTACTTATTGCTCTTTGCGCCCTTGCACTCCTTATGTCTGTTTTTGTTGTCTCTGTCAATCATATTAATGTTGATGGAGAAAACTATATGACTAAAGTTCCCTTTGTTAAAAAGTTTTTACTTCACAAGTTCTTTGAAAATTTCCACAGTCTTACTAAAACCACGTCAGAATTCAGTAATATTTTTGTGTCCCTGGTATCTATCACCAAAAATCCATCACGTAAAAGCTAACTACATACCTATGAGTATAGTGACGGATAAAATAATAAGGAAAATCAATTCGTAAATCCGATTTATCTCAAACCGGCAAGTCAGTGAGCAAATAAAACTTTCCCTTATATCATGCAAGCGCCTCCATAACAACAACTTAATTAACCCTACGTCAATAAATCACATCAATATCTCACACGAATATCATCCGATCATGGTTATTAATTTATTTTATCAGTACATTCAGGTCGAATGCCCACATCTCATCCGATTTTATCTATATACTCGTACGTCTTCATATATTATTAAATGAGATTCATCTAACAATGAGAAATTCATTCCATTTCACTCAACACGGTGAAACAAAAGTATTTGCCATAAAAATCCAGGAGTACTGCTGATGGATTGAAAGGAGTTTAACGAGCACTTTTGCTGCACCGACTCTCCCCCGTTGTCGATACAAAAAAGCCATTAAATTTGACTCTGAAATAGCTATTCGAAAAGTCGTAAATCACTGCTTTATCTTTATATCTACGTGAATGCATACTTTATCTGTCTTCATATTACTATCCGCAGATAACCAGTTTGACACTTAAGTGTATCGTAATTAGACAGTTTTTGTACTTACGTACGAGTATACGAGTAGTAAAAACAATAACATGACCACTACACCACACACGGTGCTTAAGGATGCGATGAACCTTAATTCTAAGCCACTACATTTGGTCTTTTTCGATTGGGGGGGGGGGGGGGGGGGGGGGGGGGAGGAAGAGGTAGCATGTAATTAATGCGTGTACACAACCACAAAAGAGAAAACTTTGAGCCATACTATTCCCGTCAGTAGGATGCATCTACCTACACAATTGATCACCGAACATTGAAAGGGCTCACGTTTGCCCACTTGTCTGAAGCACGCGAAATCTCCCTCTTCTATATTTATTCCAAGGAATGCAAACCCTCTGCATGAATAGCAGCACTTGATGTGTCTCCTGGCTTTAGTGACATTTCCATATAAACACGGATAGACTTATGTTCAACAGCAATAAAAGAGGCTCTGCTATGTAAGTATCAACTAATTGCATGCATACTCGTAAATACGAAGCAACAATCTTCTCGCCACACTGCTGGTGCTGCTGTGAATGCTACTCGATGCTGAATAGTATGTCTGGCAGGTTCAGTGT
Source organism: Volucella inflata (assembly GCA_928272305.1). Classification (NCBI taxonomy): domain Eukaryota; kingdom Metazoa; phylum Arthropoda; class Insecta; order Diptera; family Syrphidae; genus Volucella; species Volucella inflata. The sequence goes on from OV743720.1 coordinate 1,787,369, forward strand.
CCTGTTTCATGTTCTTTGTCTCTGAGTTCTGTCCTCTCATTTGTGCTGATGTGAATAATTAAATGATTCCTCTTTTGAGGGTGGCTGTTTTTTTTAGTTTTAATTTTGTTTTTTCGTTAAACTGAACGTTTTCATCTTGCTATCATCTTGCACATTTGGGGTTTGTGTTTTAAATTCGTGGAATTTTTTTTTATTAAATTTTTACACTGACTAACTGACAATTATACTTTGAACGCATTCGACTCCAACCCAGAAGGAGCACTGGTATCCACACTATTCTGGATCACTTCGTTCGAGAAGCCAAGAGTTTGCATTTGAGTGCACTAATGATTTTTCTTTCGCCCCCTTGGAACCCCGAATTAAATCCCTGTTATTGTCTTTATGGGGCAAACATGGCATAATAACTGATTTCTTCAGCCTGATTGGTGTTCACTATCTAAATGTACCTAACTCCTCTGTAAGTACGGGTACTGCTTCTTAGATCAAGTTTTGTTACAACTACTGAGATTCGTTACATTTTCATTTCTGTTGATAAGATCTTTTATAATATTCTTATTGTATAGTAAAGCTTATACGTGAATAGAATTTAAGACTTTCGGGCTTTGATTCGATGACTTATTTGAAACAGATATTAGGATTTGGGTTTACGGCTGTAGAAACACCACATTGCAGATATTCCGTCTAAGTGTGACTGATATGATCGTTGCCTATTTAATTTTTACCATCGACGAAAAGAAGAGAAGAGTGTGCTATTCTAGAGACTTTACTATAAAAGCACCAGACTAAGTATACTTTCTTGTACGCCAACCTTGACTTCGAGTTTTCCGGTGTATTTAACTCTTCTTTTAACGTCATCGTACCCATTGCGTATCATTCTTGTATACGTCGTTGGTACATTCTATGACATGAGGGTAGGCCGTAGAACAGGGACCTCCATCGAACGCTTGTTCCAAATCAATGACGACTAGAGATATGCATACCTTTCGGAGCATCGTTTTATTCTTCTATCATTATGCGCCAACTTTAAAAAGCGGCATACATACGAGTATATCGAATACCTACAAAACCGCACTAATTACCAAAGAGTTAAATATTATTTTTTTAGGCAACATGTCTGCAACCCCCTCGTATAGTTTCATAATATGCCTCACTAGTTTCAGCGATCGGTAATTGTTGCAGTGTCTCGTCGCTTTTACCTTTATAAACTGAGACAAGAGAGCTCGGCATCAGCTGTACATACGATTGGCTATCATGATTTTATTGATTCAAATCCAATAGAACAAAAATATTGTTTTAAATGATTTACCACGCTCACAATGGATTCTGTACTCTTAAAATGTTTGCACAAAGCGCGACGATGTTCGTTGGTTTTAAATGTTTTAAGGTTGTAATGGCTTGGAAATAAAGGGCTCGTCAGGGCATTACATGAGGGAATTGTTCGGCCTAGGAAAGAATCACGATATTTCAGGGTACGTCCAAAAGTGGGCTTGAAGGTGTACTGATGAGCATTCGTGGCGAGCCTGGTATTACGGTTTGAAGGTTTGGAGAAGTGAATTGCTACTGGAAATTTCTGTAGAATAGCTATAACACATGTTGAGGCAGGAGACATTACGTCGGTGGTCGAGGGTGTCAATTTAATGTGTAATATTGGCATCACCTAAAAATGAAAGAAATCTTAGGTGCACCTGACCAGATGTGATCACTGAACTCCAATTTTTGGCGGATGAAAGTCTTATTAATTGAGGCCAGATCAGAAAGGGTGGCATTTTTCTTACATCGTTTGCGGGAACGTAGAAATTTTGTAGCATTTTTGGCCACTTAAAATTTTAGGAAGAGGTAGAAGTTGCGTGGTGCTAAATCAAAAGAATAAGACGCTCGATAACATGGACTGTTTTTTAAGTCAAACAGAATAAGAAGCGCACGAATTAAATTCAGATCATCGAGAATCCCGTTTTATTTCCTATTTACCACTTAAAACACTGCATAATAAGGACTAGACGACAGACGATCTGAAACTTTGTCCCAAGTCGATGTTGGTTGACAGTAGATCCTTGGTTCCGCCAATTTAAATGATCGTCATTTACCATGTCGATCCCTTTCTTGCTTAGGCTTTATAAGTGTATTCATGCCCGCTTGAGTGTTAAGTTGTAAGAAGTTCAAGAATGTACCAGTACCCTTATAAGAGGCTCAACAAGCGTTTAACATACAATTGTTTCACTCCAAATCGGTGTAACATTGTTTTCACATTCTTCGGAGCTTATCTAAACAAAGGAACCAGGACACCAAAATATGAAATGTAATAAGAAACGCAATGAACTGACTAAAAAACATTTAGCTAGTCCATTCATTCACACAGGGTCTTTCTGCAGCATCCTGTATTCAGCAATAAATTCAATGATCGTTCTATTGACACAATAGATCTTATATCCAATCCACTTGGCGGTGCTGACCCTATTAAAAGAAAAAATGAATAAATTGATTTGGAGGAAGTTTCAAAAAGTTGTTCAAAATTTAAATTGGTTAACGTGAAGATATGAAAGTAGCCTCCGAACTTGTTGACTGCAGTGATACAAGTACCCATATGCCTTCAAAATGAATAAAAATATCACAGACACTTATGTTTATCTCATATAATATTAGGTGTGCAACTAAGTTCTCGTTGTTTGTCAATAGATGGCTCTAGCAGAAAGTGTTGGTCGATTTTGACATATCCGAAACGTCATGAACCGGGCTTAGGCATATCGTGAACAAACCTTTTTGACACATAAGTGATTTTGTGCCAAAAAATCGTCATTTGCGGGAAGTGTTGATTTTCTTCTTTCATTGAAAGAAAACGACGGCTGAAGTGTATCGAGAGCTCCAAAGAGTTTACTGAGATTTTGCTCTAGGTGAAACAACGTGCCGTGATTGGTTTCGTCGCTTTAAATATTTTGATGTCGACGACCGCCGGCGTGTAGGAAGGCCAAAATCCTTCGAAGAAGCTGAATTGAAACCATTGCTCGATGCGGAACCGTGTCAAACGCAAGAACAGCTTGCTTCGGCACTGAGAGTTACTCGCCAAGCCATTGGGAATGATTCAAGCCATTGGACGTTAAGCGTCGTTTTTTCGCCTGTGAACAACTGCCCCAGCGGTAAAAAAGGAAGGGTTTACTTCATCCCATCGTGACGGGTGATGAAAAATGGATTCATTACTCAAAGGGAAGAAAGTCATGGAGAGTGCGCGATCATAAGTTTACGTCGTCGGCTAGGCCGAATATTTATATTGCGAAGATTATACTCTGTATTTGGTGGAACTATATAGGTGTTATTATGAACTGTTGAAACCCAACGAAACCATCACTGGGGTAAGATATCGGCTTCGATCGATACGATTTAGCCGAGCACTGCGCGAAAAACGCCCACAATACGAGCAGAGTCACGAAAAGTTATTTGAAGTCCTACCTCACCTTCCACATTACCCAGATATTGCGCCGTCCGATTATTACTTGTTCCGTTCGACCGAACATGGTCTGTCTGATCAGCAGTTCCGCTCATATGAAGACGTCAAAAAATGGCTTGATTCGTGGATGGCCCCAAAATATGAACACTTTTACGAGATCTGCCAGAAAGATGGAAAAAAATTCTATCAAGCGATGGACAATACTTTGAATGATTCATTTGTAACCGTTTTTTCACACTAAAGTTGCATTTGCATCAAAAAAACAGCGAGAACTTAGTCGCGCACCTAATATATTTTTATTTTTTATAATTGTGGGCCTGACTTAAACAACGTGGTTCGACATCATCAAATCAAAGGAAGTGCAGCCATTGTTACTCGACTTCTACAATTTAAAAAAAAACTTTCTAAACCTTTTCTGTAAGTCTCAATTTGGATACCAACATTCATAAAACATTTTTTAGTATTTTTAAGCGGCATCTATGTTTTAATCGGTCCTTTAAGTGGTTTTTAAAGCGACGATTAATTCAATTTTCAAACAAACACAATTGTTCCACTGTTCACTGTTCACTGTTCACTGTTCACACTGCAGGACAGCAATTCTTGTTGTCATTGTTATCGAGATTGGAGTTAAATTCGTTAGACTTGTCGTTGCCACACTTATGGTATCTGTACGCCTCAAGCAACTTAGGTTAAAGGACCCACATACTCGTAAATCGCAAAAATTTGCGACGTTGATGCCTATCTTACCTTCATCATGGCCGTCGCCTCGCCGTCATTGGATTGAGAGAAGGAAAAAAAAAAAAAAAACATAAGACTGAGCTATCAAGTTGCTGGGTATTTTACTCTTCTGCACCTCTCCTGCAGCGCTTTTTGGACGTCAATCCGATGGATTCACACAAAATTCGATACGATGTTTCGTTGACGTTCATGAGCATGTCTTCTAATGGTGGGTGAGATTGATTTGACAGCTTGTCGAGAGCAGTGGATAATTTTGAGGTTTGCAGCACACATCACATGTGCTGCGATGCGAGATCTGTGTGAGATGTGTGCTGGGAATTCCAATAATAAATCTTTTTGTGTATTCAGAGGAGATACATACGTACATATGTACATTGTGTGCTACCTAGCAGCAATAGCTACCCCAACCATTAACCGTTTCCACCCAGGGGGAGCAAACAGATACTCTTGTTTTGGTGTGAATTTCTTCTTGTTTTTTTTTTATTTATTTTTTTTTTTTTATGAAGAATGAGGCAATGGTAAGAATCTTCTTGTCGCGCGGTGATATAATAAATGATTTCATTCTTGAAGGACAATCAGGAAATCATGTTTTCGACAAAGAACTGATTGCATGTTGTCCAATGATTGAAGCACACGTGTACTGACAGAGCTATTGTTTTTTTGTTTTTTTGTTTTTTTTTTTTATTGTTGGGTGGGAGTTTTATGGTGTGTGGAGTATGATGGAGTATGGAGTGTTTTTTATTATTATGAGGTATGTTGTAAAAGTGTCAGCGAAGTACACATAAGTGGTATTTCTTGAAATGATATTACGTTTTACAGCTTTGATGTGTCGTAACACGAAACCGAGAAGGATGTGAGAATCTCTCTAAAATACGCCTTAGATACTCAACATTATAAATAAATAATTTGAAAACCTTCCACAGAAATACCTATAAACATGGATGGTAATTTATTGTCTAAACCAGCAGAAATATTTCTATACTGGGAAAGTTGGCAATTAGATAAGTTTATTTTTGCCTTATGGAACCACCATGCAGATCCCTTTTATTGCTGATTATTATGACAGGATTTGAGAGACTAGCAAACGTATGTTCTTACACAGACATCATTTCTCAGACAATGCTGATTTATTAATTTTTTTGTTAATACTTAAAGAAACTTTCCCTTGCAATCCATAATAACTTCTTTTCAACTATTTTACATCGACAGACCTACATATACAATATTTCTGGGTTAAGGTTCACTTTCACTGCACTCATCAGGAATACTCGTAATACAGTAAAATCTCGATAAAACGACATTTTGCAGAGGTGATAATCTATTTGCGTTTCGTGGCCTCCGCTGCTATAGGTGATAAGATGTCGTTGATGTTTAATAAACATTGTATTTAAGACGGTTAAGCCGTAAGCCCTACATGCTACAAGGATGTCTTCGCCAGCTGAATTTCTGGTTCCAAAGCCTTCACCGCCGTGGCAGTCCTCGTAATCAACATTTGTTTCTCCGACGTGGCCATTTAAATCTCCGCCTACGAAGAGCATCTCATCAATAGGTATATTTCTCTGACCAAAATGTATCTTTTTCCGATTGGTCGCATCCATTTTGTGGAGCGTACGCGCTAACAATGTTCCACGTTTCATTGTGTATGACGAGTTTAACACTCATCAAGCGGTCGCTTATTTTCACGATACCAACGATGTTGTTTAGAAGATCCGCTGCAACAACGATTCCAACACCGTTTCGTCCATTGACCGTTCCATGGTAGAACATGTTAAATGCCTTAGTTTTTAAATCTAGAAAACGCGCTTTATTTCCTGTATTACACCACTTCGTTTCCTGTACGCACAGGATTTGTAGAGTTCTGCGACGCATAATCGCTTCCAGTTCTAAACTTTTTGAGGTCATCGATCCGACGTTCCAACTTGCAAACCGAAGTTTATGAAAATATTTTGGAAACTTCATTTTGCCCGCCCCCGGAATCCGTCGGGCTCTGACACAAGCACTTCTGCTTGCTCTGGGATCACCCGAGTGCGTTGCAATCACGGTGCCCAGCGGGGTAGTGCTATTAATTGCGATCATTTCCATGAAGTGTATCTAAAGTTTGAGTGGTTTGACACTTGTATGCTCATTTCGAATTGATTGACTGTTCTTTTACCCCACCGGTAGTCTCCAGACGTGGGAACCCACTGATTGCATACAAACTTGTGGAAAAGTTTTAAGGTGTTAAAGTGTCACAGGCTCATTTTTGGTGTCATAGTTGCCTGTATATGATTGGTGCCCCATTTAGTCGCCTCTTACGACAAGCTGGGACGCACTGGGGCACTATTCTTTATCCGATGCCGCACGGAAAATGTACAAGAAAACATAAAACAAATAAATAAAAGGAAACTTAATTTAACACAAGTTTACATACATATTTGAATATCCACAAAAAACAAAAAATGTGCAGGATCTCAGGACTAATAAACATCTGTAATTTTTTTCTGACAGAGATATTGCTTGCGCTCGTTTTCAATTGCGTTGTCCAAGGTGACAATCGCAGAAAAAACATTATCTTTTACATTTTTTCTGATCATAAAAGTACGCAAACTGTTTATGCAAGCCTTCGCTTTCTTATATGACACAACCGGAAGGTCCTCGTCGTCGTCACCGCTGCTTTCATTCACAACGTCTTCAAATGTCGTCGTCGGTAAGAATTCCTGCAACAGCCACATCGTCATCAAAGTGAATAAAAGGCGTGTTTTTTTGGGTAATCTACATATATAGGCTTAGCAAAAAAAATTTATGTTATAAAGGCAACAACAACTAAGACTGTATAGAATTACTTATTCTGGATAATTGTCGAGGCTTTTGTATTTTGCCCCAGTGGTTCCAAATCATTTCATTTGAATAGCGCGCCTTAATTTATAATTTATCCGTAATGCAAAAGAAAAATTGCAAGGAAAAGATGCATTCAAGCACTGAGAACACATGAACTTAAAGCCACAAATACAAATATTTGATGATCTATTTTTGTTTTTTTTAATTAAACAAATGGAAACTATGAGCAAAGGAACCGACTCCTTTGAGGTTGTTGAAATTTTTATAAATAAACAAAAAAAAAAAATCTGAGAAATGTTTTCACACATAATGCTGCCAAATTTTGAAGTTTAAATGGCATAGCCTCGATAGGTGTTTTTTTTGTTGGTGCTTATTTGTTAAGCTATAGATAACCAAAAAAACACGCCTAAAATCATAAAACGTGATTTCTTCGCTTTGAGGCCGAATAGTCTACAGTAGTCGACATATTTTCATCACCAGCTGAGAAATGGAGTCCTTTCTCGACGAAACCACATGCAAGGAAGCAATTTTGTATGGTGGAGTGGCTTACATTTTGCCACGCTTTGTCAGCAATGTTCATAGCTGAAAGTATTGAGATATTGTACTCCTTTCCACCTTCAATACAATCTAATAGCAATTGTACCACTTCCTTGCGGTAATGGGTCTTAAAATTTTTGATGATGCCCTGATCAAGCGGCTGAAGTTTAGAGGTCGTGATCGCCGGCAAAAACTCTATTTTCATATCACTAAAAGCGAAAGAGTCATTGTGGGCAGTGCAATTATCGACGAATAATAGGATTTTACGCTGTTGTCTTTCCATGTCACGGTTCCATAATTTCAGTCAAAAACAAACAAAAAAAAAAACACTGGCGCTGACAGCCCGGTATAGGCCATGGCCTAGCATCTTGACACTCATTTGTGTTGCTCATGTTGTCATTTTTTTGTCACATCTGAGCGGGGCCTACGGTTTATCGCCGAGTCCGAACGGCACTCCTTAGAAGCTTTTTCGTAGGCAATTTTTTACTTTCGGGAGTTTGCCATTGCCCGCCGAAAGGGTGAAGGCGATTTGAAAAATTGTTGATGACCCAGCCAGGAATCGAACCCAGACTCTCTGCGTGATAGTCCAATGAGCTAAATATCGCGCCATCGCCACACCATAATTTCAGTCATTCACTAAATAATTCAGACGTCATCCACGCCTTCCTGTTTGAATGGTAAAACATGGGGAATGATTTTATGTGTTTGAAACATCTAGTTTTCACTGCCTTGCCGATGATCAAAGGTTTTAACTTTTCAATGCCATCCATATTTGCGGTCAATAGTATTGTTTTTGCCGCTATAACATGCATTGACCGAACAGGGAATAAGCCTGTTTCGTCAGCGTTAAAGATGTTCTTAGGTTCATAATTTTTTATCAGTTCGCTCAACTTTTCTTTCCATTCCAAACAGACAGTGTCCCTTACACTCGCACTTTTGCCACAAAGTTTCCGAAAAGCAATGTTGTGTCTCTTTTTGAAGCGGTCAAACCATCCTTCACTTGCTTTGAAATTTTCAATGCCTAATCTTGGTGCAAAAAGTCTGGACTTTTCTCTTACCACCACTCCGCTAAGTGGCATTGTCTGCATTGGGAAAACTATGCGACGAGTGATCGTTCCAGCTCAGGGAACTCACCTTCATTTTTGGAAGGCATCTCGGCAATGATGTCCTTTTTTTGCCAAATCGGCTTTTTTTCTCGCCATTGTCAATGGCTTTTAAAATTGTTTTTTTTTTTTTTTTTAGAAATTGATAAACACTTATAGGTTCGTTTTGAACTCATATTCGAACAAAAAACAACACTGAACTGAAATAAGGGGAAAGAATAACGACTGCAATGCAAACATAGAACAATAGTTGTTAGTCGTTACAGAAACAGCTGCCCCATGGTGGTGGCGCAATTAAACACACATTCTAGTGTAAGACAATCCTTCTTGCTTTCGCTTCCTAAGTTTTTTCTTTGTATTTAAACATAAACATGTGTAATAATCGTGAAAGGTAATCGAAGACAGAGAAAAAGATGTTTTTTTTTACGAATAAACGGGATTGTCAACAGTAACTTACGAAGCGGGGTTTACGATTTAACGGGGCACGAATTATCGAGATTTGACTATAGGTACGAGGGCGGGTCAATAAGTCCGTGACTTTTTGAATTTCTGACCTCTTTACTGAAACAGCAACACTGCTCCTGTCAACAGGCATCTGTCAGTTGACTCCTGTCAAAATTTAAACTTGCTGCGTCAGTTAGTTTGTGTTTGACAGCTATTTTTATCAGACTACTCACTAATTTGAGGAGAAAATGGAAAAAAGTGAATTTCGTGTGCTTATTAAGCATTATTTCTTGCGGAAAAAAAACCATTACCGAGACCAAGACTAAGCTTGATAAATACTATGGGGACTCTGCACCATCGATTTCAATGGTAAAAAAGTGGTTTACTGAATTTCGTTGTGGCCGTACAAGCACTGAAGATGCCGAACGTCCTGGACGCCCAGTTGAGGTCTCTACACCCGAAATAATCGAAAAAATTCACGATATGGTGTTGGCCGACCGAAGATTGAAAGTGCGAGAGATTGTGGAAGCCGTAGGGATCTCGCATGGCTCAGTGGTTTAAATTTTGAATGATCACTTGGGCATGAGAAAGCTTTCCGCAAGAAGGGTGCCGCGTTTGCTCACAGTCGACCACAAACACATGTGCAGTTGCCATGGCAAAAATCCATGAATTGGGCTATGAATTGCTCCCTCATCCACCCTATTCTCCAGATTTGGCTCCGAGCGACTACTTCTTGTTCCCAAACCTGAAGAAATGGCTTGGTGGAAAAAGATTTGACTCCAATGATGAAGTCATCTCGCAAACAAAGGCCTATTTTGAGGACCTCGACAAATCATTTTTTTTGGAAGGGATAAAAAAATTGGAGAAGCGTTGGACAAAGTGTATAGAGCTCAAGGGAGACTACGTTGAAAAATAAAATTATTTTTTTATCAAAAAATCTGTGTTTTAATCCAAAAGTCACGGACTTATTGACCCGCCTTCGTATATTGTTTTCGAATCATTTTTTTTTAGTAAATTCCACAAATGTTTAATTGGGCTCATGTCTGGAGAATCTTTCGTCGTTTTAAGGGTAAGTGGAGTATTGTCGTTTATCCATTCACGAACTTGTGTGGGCTGTAAGCTTGGGGTAATTTTCTTGCCGAAAATAGAAATAACCTGGACTTTTGTTGAGATTATCTTTAGGAATACTCATAAGAACAGATGATACGAGTACCTCGTTATACTCCTCTAGATGATTACGCCGTCATTCCTTTTACTTTACTTGTTGGGAGCATTTTTCTTTTGCCAAAGTTAAAATAACCATGCTGTCTCTGGTTTAATTACTCTAGATACTAGAAAACTTAATTTCTATATTAGTGTAAGGTATTTCGAAAGAGGCTCCTTTGGTAATTTTTGAAGATTCAATCGGTTCAGTTTTAGGCCTCTCTATTGCATTTTCGGGCCTCTATTTTACTAATAACACTTGGAATGTTGTTTTTTAATTCCTGAATTGTCTGCGAGTAATTTTTCAAGACTGGTTGCAACAGTGTGAAGAACAGAAGTAATTGAGTCTCAATACTATTTTTTCCCTGAAATGTTTTATGTTTCATTTTTTTTTTATAAAAGGCATTCTCTTGTTTGCATTCAATAGCAAGTTTGGGATTATGTCACCATCACTAGTCCCCAGATATATAACTATACTCGTAGTACACCGAATTCCAAATTCCAAATACCGCAGCAGAACACACCCTGATAGAGGAAATAGCGAACAATTAAGTGTTATAATAATGGGTTTGTAATTTTCTTCGTCTTTTATTAACTGATGAATTATTTAGCGCCTATAATTACCCACCTCTCTGCATTGCTTTTGCGTCGTTATGAAACTGGCTATAAACGTATAAAAATCTAAACTTAATCGCATGTGCAAGTTGTACGTATGAAGAATACACTACGCAGCAACAGAAGAGACAATTTGTATATAGTATCACTGTCGAACAGCATTGAAGTGTTTGCGTCAGTACTTAAATATGTAAAGAATCTATGCAGTGTTTTTAAATAAGTCCACAAAAGTGTTTAAAGTAACAATTAAGGATGAATATTAAGCAGGAGTATTGAGACAACATTTTGGACAACTTATAACTCTTAGAAAAATGTATATAAATTATTTCTGGAAATATGAACCGGATGGGGACACCCATACAAAGCATTCCGGTGGAAGATTTAGAAAAATAAGAACAATTGATGCCTTTATCACCATCAAAGGTCTATTTTTAAAGATCCAGATATACTTATCATAAAATATCTTTTAATAATTTATGTTTAATCTAGCGAACACATTCTGCAGTTAATTTTTAAACGCAGCTTGAGGCATATGCCCACCGCGGCTGGATCTGATGAATGTCATCCGAGAGACAATTTTGCTGACCACGTCGATTGTTGTTGGTTTGTTTCCTCAACGAAAATAATCGAGAGGAGTCAAATCACAAGATCTTGGAGGCCAATTTACATGTCCATTACGCGAAATTATACGTTAACCCTCCGATTAGCGAGAAGGTACCTAGGGACCTTTTGATTTTTTCAATGCTTTCAAATATTTTTATACAAGTGCTAGAAGCTTGATACTTACTGCATTCTATAAAAAAAAAAACAATGCTAAAGCGATTAAAACTTATTCTAAAACGATGCGTACACTACATTTCGAGTTTTTTTCGTTTTGAAGACATTTAGTACGGTCCTTCTTCATATACCATCCATATCTATGTCGTATGACCAATAAAATGATTAGGAGGAATAAAGTTGCAATAACGATTTCCGGTTGTTTACTAACCATTTGCAGTCGAATCGCAGGCAGCATTAGTGCATCCGTTGAAGGCTATTCTACGAAACATATGTATTGGGACTTGTTTTGGCCTGGTCATGCATTTCCCCTACCTGTTTTGGGTGCCATATGGCAAATTATCTAAGTGAATGTAGAATTGGATGATGATGGGTTCGATAAAGTCCACGATGATGAGATAAAAAAGCTTCGTGAAGAAGCTGCTACTGCCACTGCAGCCTGTCATCAGGCTGAGACTGATGCTGCCCATTTTATTTCCGAAAATGGCACAAAATGGTACAATGATCCACCAACGAGGAGTCGCATTCGTCCTCATAATATTGTCGATTACAGTAGAAGCAAGCCAGGGCCATTGAAAAACTTGGTTCATGATCCATTTACCATCTTTCGATCTCTAATCACCGAAGATATGGCTCACATCAACATTCGAGAAACGAATCGCAAAGCCAAGCAGATAACAGCTATATGGAATGAAGCAAATCTAACTAATCAGAAACAAAATTAAGTGTTGACTCTAAAAGCGTTTAATCCTTTTTTTGGCTGGAATGTGTAAATCAAACAGCGAGCCTGCTAAGGAACTATGGGGCCCGACACATGCTCCAATATATGAAGGCACTTTATCATGTAATCGGCCGGAGATATTACTCATAAGCAAAACTGCTGCTATTGATGATTTGTGGCTCATGTTGCAAGCTAATTTGGCAGCAGTTTACAATCCGCACGATTCGATGACCATTGACGAAGTATGGGTGGTTGTGTGATTCGGGTATGATTTATGGTGGAAAGATGCCGGAACATTAGCGCAAGATCAATCAAGACCAAAATTTCGTATTTCGTTGCAATGTTCTACAATATGATCGATATTGCTGCATTGACCTCATTATATACGATGAAACTAATCCAGTCCAAAAATCGGACAAACGACTGTTATTTTTGAACTTATTGATGAGACAATTGGCAATTTCAAACATTGAAGAACGAGCCACCAATCTACGAATAACGTGCTATCCCAAAATTCGAAATGCTATGGAAGCACATTTGATGTTGTGGTAAATTGGACTGAAAGCCACATAAAAAAAGAAATTAGGAAGCAACACCAACACCAGGACCTGTTCCTTCGTTTGTACCGCGTTCAAATCGGCCATCATGCCACTTATATCGTACGAAGTGCAAAATCCAGCGGAAAACCCTAGCGTATTGCTGCTACTGCCAAACCTGCACTGCTGTACTAGCTACACAGACAAAATGAATATTTAATTAATATATTAATTACTTTAGCTATAAATTTCTTGTTTATTTTCTGTTATTTCTCCCTACAATATACATTTTCGGAATGAAAACAAATATAAGTTAATAAACAAATCAATCGGGCACAACTGCATAATGATAATACCGTAAAAATTTTCCAAAAAACCTTGTAGGTCCCTATGGACCTTGTTGCTAATATAACGCTATCGAAACTGTCGCTGATCGGAGGGTAACTCGAATGTTTCCTTCAATAAGTTAATTGTTTCATTTGCTGTCACTTATTGTGACTGTAGAGCAAACACCCCTGACCGTAACACGGTGATTAGCTTCATTTTGAAAATAAAAAAGGTCCAATGACTCCACCAGTTCTGTCCATTTTTCATTTTAACTTTCTTTGCTTTAAATGCGACAATTTTGCTTATTATCACATCCATTGAGCCAAAAATGAGTATCGTCCAATGACAGTTGATTTCGGGACCAACTATTGACATTTCGACGCAAACTATGATCATTCCTTCAGACCAAGACCTTTGCGTTAAATTTTTCATAAAGTCGACGGACAAAGACCAAACGGTTGTGAACGACGTCGAATCGATTGATTTAGATCTTCTTCAACACTCTTCCGAATTGATACAATATTCTCTTCAGTACGCACTTTTCTTATTTGTCTCTGTTACACCGCATCTTCGAAAGAAAATAGATGGTCTCAGACGATTACGTAGGTTTTTTTATATAAAATTATTGTTATTGAACATTTCTCGCCATCATGATGCACATGCTTATCTGGAAGTCAGCTTAGTCCCATAGAGAGGTTTTCAAACGAATCGTAACCAGTGATAGTCAGAGGGTGTCATGTCTCCACTACACAGTGTGTGCATCAAAACTTCCCAGCTTTTCCTGATATAAAAAAGTGTGTGTTCAGTCATTGTCGTGATCAGAATAACACATAAATCATCACATTCTGAGTTGTCAATACTGGCTTCGCAAGCGCTTGTCACGGCTCACAGTCTCTGACTATTCCGATTGTCGTACGTGACTAATTTTTTATCAACAATTATGATTCATTTCAGAAATAGGTCGAAGTCATTACGAACTGATTATTCCATTTTGTTTTTCGCGCTTAGTTCATACGGAATCCGGACATTGAACTTGTTTTATTACCCAGCATTCTATATATAGTTGAAAACATTCTTTAGCTCCATACCAATATAGAAAGTGCTGAAATGTCTGTCTTGCTCGGCTTTATCAACAAATTCATCAGCTTTTTGGGTTTTTGGACGACCAAAGCGTCCAATATACACTACAGTTCACTTGAATCAAAGCAAAACTTAAATTTTACTAAACAGTGAGTTATTGCCAGGAAAATCGATAACCAACTCTAATTAGTGATTGTAAACAAAGTTTCAGAATGTCGCCAGAGAATACATTTACAAAAATAACTTTCCTTCGAAAAGTAACGAGATTTTTTCAAAGTTTGTAAAGGGCTTCCGAAAAGCAACCAATAATTAAGTAATAATCTAACTAAGAAATTAAAAACACATTGGCCACGTTTTTCTCAAATTACTTTAAATATGCGGTCTGGAAGTGAGACGTAGAAATGTAAGTAAGCGATATCTCAGCCCAAGCTGACTTAAGTGATTCTTTATCATCGTACTGCTTTCCTACTTCGTATACTTTGCGAGTTAGCCATCCCCAAACAATTTCTCTAATATTCAAGTCAGGTGAATCAATGGCTACGAACAAACGACTTTACCATGCGCGCAGAATAGATTGGTGCGTTATCCTGTTGCAAAATCCAAGGAGAAGCTGACTCCAATATGCTTTTTTTAGTAATTAAAGTCATTTTAGTGCTTTAAACATTTAGCTAAAGAGTGCTACCCCAAACCATTACTCCACCCTCTCGACTATGATGACGCGTTAGAAACCGTGGTCCTTGCGTAGATCATGGAAATAAAAGTGATAGCCATTTGGCCCTTTTAAATTTAACTTATTTTCATCCGTGAAGTCAACCATTCGGCAGTTATTCTTAATTTGACCAAGCCATGTGATTTTTTCGAAATTTTAGTCGAACCTAATTTCTCACCTCGTTTAGATGGGGTTGTTTCATCAACTTTAACCGGTTAACGTTCTTAGCACTAAGAATCACACCCCGAACGGAAGTGTCTCGTGTTTTTCGTGAACGCCTGTCGTGGAGACTTAAGTTCACGGGATGCCCATACATCCATGGCTCTCCGTCAATTCCTTTGATACCAATTCGGAACTGTGTTAAGGGCACAGTTCCACCCTTGGTATGAGTCGAGCTTAACCAAAACTTCTTATTGTTCTTAGGGTTAGAGCAACTAGTTTCTTGCAACTCTACATCGGGTGTGACCACCGGGTACACCCTCCCTGCGTTTTAAGTTTAAACCAGAGCCACCGTGACGCTCCCACATGGGAGCCTACCTCTGCAAGTTAGGCCTGAACCGAAGTCCGGGGGGCTTCTAACTCCCATGGTACCGTGCTTTAAGTCCTAGTATTCCTACCGGTTACCGGCAGCTTGTAATTAGACAAATCATGGCAACCATCAGTGGCGTAAAGGTCCGACGATGGTGATTGTAAGTCCAGTTTTGCTCAACCCCCTCTTTGTACAATATTAGACAACGTCATTGATGGAAGAAGCCTTGATAATAGGGCGGGGGCCCTCACACTCCGAACGGTCGACTTGCAGGCATTTACTCCAGCCTTGAACTTGATTTTTGATTTGGAATGGCTGCAATTTGAAGCACACCGAATGGTTTTACTCCTATCAGCAGATGAAATCACTTTAGATGTTCTGACTCTTTGAAATAATTGTCAACAAAAATTTCACTTTGCTTGATTTATTTTTTATGATGTTGCGGTTGGAATACCCATCCGAATGATAAACCTCTGTTTTTGCTTTCTCGGTTGTAGTTAACATTTTTCCTTTGGCCATTTTGGTCACAATTCATCTATTTCACCTCGAACTTCACCAAACTATTATTTTGCACGGATTTCCTCAATAACTATTCACGTATCCAATTAACTTCACAACTGCTTGTTGTTGTTTTTGCTACAAACTTTGGAACAATCCCTGTACTTTGTACAGTTTAGTGATTTTTGTTAGTGTATTCCCTTGAGAGATTCTGAAAATCGGAATCCACCCAGAAAATATAGTTGTGTTTGGAATTATCGGGACATTCATTTCTGTTAAGTTGAATAAAAGCGTTGCCTTAATTCAAGTGAACCGCAGTGTATTTTTAAGAACATGGCGAAACCAAGTGAACACTAAAGATTCTGATAAAGTTCTTTCTCCGTAAATAGCTCTTTAAAACCCTGTACAGCAAATGTGGCGAAGTTTTTCCGATTATTTTTAACCATTTTCAATTCCGAATAACTATGGAATCACTGCGAATAACGTAAGCTTTATTTGACATAACGAGCGCCCACAACTGTATACGTAATCAACTTGTATAAAAGTAGAGAAGACATACCAAAATCCACTTATAAATGTAATGGAAAATATTGAATATACATTTTTTTCTTGCAGTAAAGGTGAGGGATACCTTAGTTTTGACCCATAATGTATAAATAATTGTGAACAGAGTAATGGGTAATGGTGTTGAAAATAATAGTTTTTTTCCGACCGAACAATGATACAAGACATTTCTTCTCAAATTTTTTTTTTATTACTCTACATAGTCTCCTTGTAACTCTACACACTTCTCCCAGCGATGCTCCCATCTCTCTAACCCGTCCAAATTGTATTTGGCGTTTTTCTCTGCAAAATAATTGTTCACGAAGGTGATTGACTCCTCATTTGACGAAAATCTCTATCCTACGAGCGCAGTTTTTAGATGAGGGAACAAAAAGAAGTCGCTTGGGGCTAGATCTGGTGAATAACTCGGATGAACAAGCAGTTCAAACCGTAATTCATGGATTTTCGCCATGGCTACCGCTGAGGTGTGAGACGGCGCGTTGTCTTGGTGAAACAGGATTTCCTTTTTCTGCAAATGTGACCGTTTTCCCGCAATTTCTGCCTTCAGCTTGGCAAGTTATGATGCGTAGTATGCTCCTGTAATGGTTTTTCTTTTTTGAAGATAATCGATTAAGATAACTCCTTCACTATCCCAAAAAATAGTCGCCATCACTTCCCAGCCGAAAACACGGTTTTTGCTTTTTTTGGAGCCGGATCGTCCTTTGCCGTCCACTGTTTTGACTGAATTTTTATTTCGGGCGTATAATGGTGTACCCAAGTTTCATCTACAATAATTAATCGACTAAGTCGGATTTATTGCGCCTAAACTGCGCCAAAAGAGCGTTGGAAATGTTCATTCGAACACGTTTTTGGTCTTACGGCAGCAAACGCAGCACCCAACGATCGGACAGCTTTCGCATGCCTAAATCTTGATTTAATATGTAACAAACACGTTCTTTGGACATTTTTACAACCTCTACTATCTTTTTCACTTTAATTCGGCGGTCGTCTAATACCATTTGTTGAACTTAAGCAATGTTATCGTCAGTGGTTTCAGTTTTTGGACGTCCCGAACGTTCATCATCTCCCAAGCTCTTACGGCCACGTTTAAATTCAGCTACCCAAAATTTCACTGTGGTGCACAGTCCCCATACACAGAGTTCAACTCATTTTTGATTTGCGTAGGCGTATTGCCTTTCAAAAACAAGAATTTAGTAACAGCTCGATACTCAATTTTTTTTTAGTTTTCACAAAAAACACTCACATCGACTCACTCAAATGACTGTCAACTAAAAACTGCGCGTCCAAAATGACTGAAACTTGGGTAAGTAACTGTCAAAAGATGCACAACTAGCATTCACTAGCTTTTTTTTTTACGGGTGCCGCTATCTTTACGTTGCGGTCGGAAACTTTTCGGACAACCCTCGTATCCTTCTTGAATGACACACATTTCGCAACGTGCCTCTAATTTTGTAAATCACATACTCGTAAAAAATATGATTTGTCAAACGATTTGTCAAACCCTTCGAAATATACATGCAATTTTCAACGAAAAATGTAAATAGCTACAAGGTGACTGAATTGAAAAACAACTGACAATGACAGAAGGATATGTTTTAACACAATATGTTGAGGCAGTCACAACAAATAAGCTACATAAAATAAAAGAAGTAGATACAATTTTTCATCGACGTTTTGTTTTGAAAAATATTCTCTGTAAAGATTAATACACTTTGGCATGTGCTTAAACCAATTTTGCACTCCGAATGATGAGTTATCTTGAAAACATGCATTTTTAACGCTTCAGCCGCTTCTGAAGACCGTTTGTCTTGAAAGAGCCATTCAATCGACTGACTCGAACTCCAACTTTTTAAAAATTTTATTGTACCAAAGCAAAAAATGTTGGAAAATACATCAATTTTCAAATTGTATCAGTAGTTTTCAATATGTCCACCTTTGGCGCGAATAATGGCCTTGGGACGGCCGAAGAAAGCATCGCACGCTGCACGCAAGTGGCTCTGCGGTATTTTGGCCCATTCCCGGCGAAGTGCTTGTTTGAGGTGGTCCAAACTTTGGTATTTTTTAGTGCCAACCTTCGCCTTCAAAATACCCCAGACAGAGAAATCCAACGGATTTGCATCCGGAGAATTTGCAATCCATTGTGGCGAAGAAATAAAGTGTGGAACATTGTTTTTTAACCAATCTTGGTTGACGCGCGCATTGTGAGACGGTGCCGAGTCTTGTTAAAATGTCCACGGTCTCCGACCGAAATGATTGTTTGCCCAAGGCTTCAATACTGCCTCTAAGACAGTTTCACGGTATACAATCGCATTAATTTTGACGCCACGTTCTAAAAATACGAGCGGAGAGCGACCATCGACGGTTATGGCGTCTGGCAGGTAAACTCGTTCATTTTTTTTGTCGACATATTGCTTGATAACAAATGGCGACTCATCGGAAACAACCAAATTCTGCAACTCACCGCTTTCGTGCAAGCGTAGCAGCTCCTTCGCTCTTTCGACTCTAACTTTTTTCTGTGGTGGTGTAAGATCGTGTACTTTTTGGAACTTCAATGGTAATTTTTCAGTATGTGTTGCATCCGTTCCAATGATATGTTGAGCTCACGAGCCATTTTTCTTCCACTTCGACGCGGATTTCGCTCAATTCGAGCCTTCACTTTCCGAACCATTTCTGCCGATGGTTCTATTTTCTTATGACCATCTCTATGGCATTTTGCAACGCTGTTACGGTAACGAGCTATGGTTCGAGACACAAATGATTTGTTCACTTTGAGGTGCTGGAGGGCTCTAACGATAGCTACTTGTGGTTTTCCAGCCAAATATAAAGCAATCACACTATCACGTTTGAATTCCATCGCGGATTAAAATTTTTCAACACAACTGAGACGGAAATCGTTTAAAAGGCTTGTAAATAATAAAATTATCTGTCATGTGTCAACATTTGAGCTCACTGTCATGAACGGTTTGGAAATTATAGCAGTTTGAAGTTGGTTGCAGTTCGAGTCAGTCAAGGTGTAGTTTAATGCTCATATAAATAAGTTCCGATACGCCGCCTTTCACAATCTCAAAGTTTTATTTTGATGCACCGTAATCGAATCGGCACGCGCCTTTTACGTTTAAATTCAATTTTTTGTCTCAGATAAATTGTTCAAGTCTCAGTTAATAGACGCAAAGAGTGCTCGTATGACAAAACGTCCTCAGCACGCGTACGATGAAAAACATCAAACTTTACGATTCTGATGTCAGATTTGACGTATCTACACGGAATTGTCATATCTTAACACTTAAGTAACATCCTACCTAACTTAAAACACCTCTACAAACCTAACTAAAATAACGAAACTTTGTTTCGAATTCTTCTAAAAGATGTGTGCAGAGCTGTATATTAAAAACTATGGTCAGCATTTTGAGTTGAAAGAAAATGCTTTGTGTAACAGTACAGCTTATGTATTCACTTTTCAAAGCCGCTCTCTGTTAGAATTGAAGCTAAGATACGCAAACTCGCTTATTCGCTGTAATCATTCTTGGTACCCACTTTAAGTCTTTCTTGAGGTCATAAGATGATCGAGGAATACGAATTTTTAAAGGTTTGATTTTTTAGGAAGATCTTATTCTTCAAATTTAATATTATTTAACATGATACGAGGGCGGGTCAATAAGTCCGTGACTTTTTGAATTTCTGACCTCTTTACTGAAACAGCAACACTGCTCCTGTCAACAGGCATCTGTCAGTTGACTCCTGTCAAAATTTTAACTTGCTGCGTCAGTAAGTTTGTGTTTGACAGCTATTTTTATCAGACTACTCACTAATTTGAGGAGAAAATGGAAAAAAGTGAATTTCGTGTGCTTATTAAGCATTATTTCTTGCGAAAAAAAACCATTACCGAGACCAAGGCTAAGCTTGATAAATACTATGGGGACTCTGCACCATCGATTTCAATGGTAAAAAAGTGGTTTACTGAATTTCGTTGTGGCCGTACAAGCACTGAAGATGCCGAACGTCCTGGACGCCCAGTTGAGGTCTCTACACCCGAAATAATCGAAAAAATTCACGATATGGTGTTGGCCGACCGAAGATTGAAAGTGCGAGAGATTGTGGAAGCCGTAGGGATCTCGCATGGCTCAGTGGTTTCAATTTTGAATGATCACTTGGGCATGAGAAAGCTTTGCGGAAAGCTGGGTGCCGCGTTTGCTCACAGTCGACCACAAACACATGTGCAGTTGCCATGGCAAAAATCCATGAATTGGGCTATGAATTTCTCCCTCATCCACCCTATTCTCCAGATTTGGCTCCGAGCGACTACTTCTTGTTCCCAAACCTGAAGAAATGGCTTGGTGGAAAAAGATTTGACTCCAATGATGAAGTCATCTCGCAAACAAAGGCCTATTTTGAGGACCTCGACAAATCATTTTTTTTGGAAGGGATAAAAAAATTGGAGAAGCGTTGGACAAAGTGTATAGAGCTTAAGGGAGACTACGTTGAAAAATAAAATTATTTTTTTATCAAAAATCTGTGTTTTAATCCAAAAGTCACGGACTTATTGACCCACCCTCGTATCTATCAAAAATGCTTCAACTCGTTATTTTAACTACTCAGACGACCATATTGGTGAATGAAAGAGATGCTAATTTTCACGCTTATTCTGGGAAAAATCCATCGATGTGCGGTCCCAAATTAAGTTTTATCAAATATCCACAATTGTGAACAACACCCAATATCCATACATCAGTGTCCAATCGAAAATTGTTCATCTAATATAACAGTGATTGATACTGGTTTTAAATGCATATTAAATCAAATTTCAACCGCTCAATAGCTCACTTAAAAACGGAGCAAAACCACCATTATACCATCATTTTACCACTTTCAACATAAGCACAGAAGGGAGCTCAGTATACTCGTACAAATACACCGTGTGTAAGTGAGTTTTACTGATTTGGCTTAAAGCTGTTTTCAATGTTTTTCAATGCTGGGCACGTGCTCCTATTGCACTATAAATCAAAAGAACTACTAGCAGCACACTCTTCCACTTGCCAGTTGCCACCTAAATATAAAGGGCAGCGTCAGCTTCTTTCATGCTCCGCGAAGCAAACCTTTTTTTGCAAGAGAATTTATTGCCCACCCACCAAGCTTCACTCCCATTTCAGCAACAGTCGCCAGAGTAAAGCTACGCGACGAAACGAAATCAACTCGCCACCATGGCTTCACTGCCACACATGTGTAGCTATGTATGTGTGCAAAATAATTTCTCTAATATCGCTTGCTGATTCCTATTTATTGTTAAAAAGCTGTCAAAATCTTAAACCAGGATAATTTCGGTGTTTTTTTTTTCCAAAATACGAATGGTGCTCTGAAGTCGGGTATGAGTGTTAGAACTGCTACTTAGACTGAAACTGGAGCCGGCACCCACGCCATCAGCACTTTTTGCATAAGTTTTTTGTTTTTTGTTTTTTTTTTTTCGAAACTCTTTTTCTCGACGGCGACTGGTGTTTTCTCTTCTTTATCGTAGTGTTTCCTCGCATTTCGCAAATGAAATTTAACCCAAGAGTGAAGGAAAACGAAACGAAAAAAATAAAAAAAACAAAATTAACAACATCATAGCATAGTGAGCAGAAAACAGAAAAATCTGTGGAGAAAGCGTTTGCTTCCACTTTCGACTTGTCCTTGTCGTCCATATCCGAACCGAACAAAACAGAGCAGCAACCGCCCGGCCAACTAACACCAGCAGTGGTGTCTATCTCCCTTCTACGTTCTGCAACCTGGTGTTGAATGTGCAATTTTCGAGCATCCGGGCTGGTTTTTCGATTCCGGTGTGTCAGTTTTATACAATTTTAACCCCTCTCCCCGTGCTGCCAAGAAAAAAAAATCATTTCAGGAGTTGTGAATGCAATTTTCCACACAACTAAGCTCTTAAAGTTTCATCGTCATCCACATCCTGCAGAGGGCTTAAGAAGTTGCGGGCGGTCGGTCGTTCGGTCGGTCGGTCGGTCGATGAATCTGGGAAACTGTCCGAAACTGAAAGAGGACCATCGGGCGCTTGTACGAGTATAGTACTTCGCTCATTTTGAATTTTCACACTGGGAGAAACAAAAAGTGAAAAAAAAAATATAATAAAACAAAAATACGAAAAATCAAGTGGATGGATTCGGGTAGGTGTAGAATTAAGTTTGCTAGAGAAAGGAAAAAGAAGTACCAGTAGGAGTGAATTTTAGCTTACCAACAAAGGTCGGCGTTGGCAACTGAGTTCGCAATCAGGCTAAAAGGGATGCAGAAACAACTTTCATTCTGTATTCGATTCCATTTCGTATATGGAGTACGAGTACTCTTAAACTTTTGTTTTAGTTTCTTTTTATTTTTTGTTGATCCGATTTTGTATTTGTGAGCATTATCCGTATACACCCCGCAGTTTTTTTTTTTTTTTTTTTTTTTCTGGAATTCCTACGATGAATCTTTCTCTAACGGACACCCCCCCCTTTCCGTGAATAATAAAATAACCTATCCGCGCCGTTTCGTTAATAACATCGTAAAAATCATAACCGTTTCGTTGGGGTTTAGGATTTGGGGTTGAAGTTCTTTTTCCACTTTTCTTTCAAAAGTTTCTTTAATATTTTTTTATTTTTTTTATTTCTTTCATTGCAGGTATGATTACGAGGTTCTACTTCAGAATTCGACGTTTTGCCTAGTACCACGAGGGAGGCGATTGGGTTCATTTAGGTAAGTACGCAATGAATGCGCTATGGAATCGTCTTCACTTCCATTCCTACGAGTATTTTGTTATCCTTTTTTTTTCTGGAAAAATGAAGTTACAACTAACTGTTTGATGTATGTGTTGTTTTTCAAGGTTCTTGGAAGCACTGCAAGCGGGTTGCATTCCTGTACTCTTATCTAATGCATGGGTTTTACCATTTGAGTCAAAAATCGATTGGAAGCAGGCGGCGATTTGGGCTGATGAAAGGCTTCTGCTGCAGGTAAGTACAAGATCTAATTTTTTTATTTTTTTTTTTTCAAAACTAGAATACCTTTCCCAGATTTTATAACTCAATGAGAGACAAAAACAAAACAAAACAACATGGGCCACGTCAAATGAGAAATTAATTTTTCTTTTTAGCCCCTACTGACCAGCAGTTGGGTGGTGGACTAGAAGGCAGTCCAAAAAGAATTGAATTGGAATTTTTTGAAGTTCCACTTGGGATTTTTCTTCTAAATGAACAATGAGAATTAAAGTGATGTTGAATGAACAATGAACATGTTGCCCTGTGCATTTGTAATTTTAATCACAATTTTTTGCTCGAAATAAATTTTAGAAAATCTTTCTTTCGTTTTGACTGACGCTTCAGAATACTTTGCATGCAAGAATGCAAAGTGGCTGAGGTCTGTTCAAGTTTTAGTTAGTGCACGTTCCTTCTTCTTTTTTTTTTTATTTGGAATTGACTACAGAAAGTTTTACGGTGAAAATTACACATTTTCCTTGAATTCATTTTGAATGAAAAGCAAAAATCCAAAGAGGATTGTACTTATACTGAATCACATCTAAATGGGAAAGCTGTGAAAGTAACGAGTCGCGTTAAGATTGGAGAGCACTTTTTAGAGTGAGTAATTAAATTGCTTCTTGTTGAAGTATCTCGTGCACCTGGTGAACATCATCAACAAGTGTGAAATGTCTGCACTGGATGAATGAAAGTAACACACATAGGAGTTTGTGGCATTCACTATCAGGAAATAAGGGTGTAAACACTAAACTGGAAAAGAACAGCTCACTTTCGTATAATTAAGACTCACTTTAATTTGACGTTTTTTCTTTTCTTTTTAATCGTTGCGTATAAATAGATCTAATGTTACATATTTCTCCCACGTGGTTACTACTACAGCCCTTCTGGGGTTAGCTTCTTTGCGGATCTTTGAATTCCACAGGTCGCTCTATTCTGGCTCTATTCACCTCGTGACGAGATTTTGGTGATCGAATTATTTGGACCTCTCCTTTGAACTACGGCTCTATTACTTTTTCGGCCGCATTTCCCGATGACATTTGTTGAACTTTCTGATTTGCTCAGCCTGAAGATTCTCCGCTATTAGTTCCACGCTTGTTCTACCCGCTGACATTTTTAACATTTTCATCATCGCTGTCGTATTTCTGCAAACAAACTTCGAAGTTTGATATGTATTTTCTGTCGCAAAATACGGCTGACTTTGGCGCCATTTAAGTCACCCGACATTGACTCTGTGTGCGACACTAACATCGACACTCGACAGAGTCCAGGTATATACATTTTTCAAACTTCGACATTATCACTCCTTCTAAATAGATATCAGGAACTGGGTTTTCTACTTCTACAATGCAGATATTCGGTCAGTTGTCGTCTGGCTATACCTCGCCTGTACATTTTTATACTATGTGGCCGGTAGTTGTTGCAATTTCTAGGGTTTATTAAATAAAATAGTGAGCCATTAGAACCCGACATAATCTTTTACCACCCACTTCGGAAAAAAGGTTATAAGGTCCGTCCGCACGACCTACTCGTACTTCATTCTTTTTACAGCTTTGCTAACTTCAGCTCTCGGAAAATCTGTCCCCAACTCCTCGTGCGGGACAGCCGCTGAATCCTATTGTTTGCCGTAGGCATGCTTCCCGTCTCGTCTTTAACATATTTCTGCGCTTGAATCATTGTTCATCGTTGCCCCCTATTTTAAAATTTTTAAGTTATTGATCCGTGCTTCGAGGTTGAGCTTCTTCTACTAATTATCGCCTGCTCCCTTATTGGGATGTTCATAGTCTTACCTTTGTTCTTCACCTCCATATTCATCTCATGGTTCCATCATAAAGATTATCTGGAGTCGGTCTTCCGAAATACCCAGCAGAGTTGTGCAGAAAAACTTTTACATTTTTATTCGAAGTTGTTCTGTTTGTTTAGGTCTTGTTCTTCGTTGTTGGCACTTTAAAGCCATTCTTCCAGGTTTAGCGGACCCTGTTTCAGGCATTCAAACGATGTTGATTTTACGTTGCCGCAATACGTTTTCTAGTTCGAGACTTTTGTCCGTCATTGTGCCGAGTTCTAAATTGCGGTTCCTAGTTTATTCCTTAGAAACATCATTATATATAATGGGTTTTCCAATAAGGACTTGAAAACTTTTTTTTTAAATAAAACGAAAACCATTTGAGATATTTCAAAAACTTTATTTTCAGCTTAAAGTACAATCAAAACATTTATGAATGGAACTTGACTTCGTTCATATGGTAACCGCTGGCACGTTTGCAGCGGTCGATTCGTTGTGCCCAATTTTCAACGACTCGGCTACACATTTCGCGTTAAATGTTGGCTCTGAGCTCTTCCAACGTCGTCGGCTTGTTGGCATAAATCAATGACTTAACGTAGCCCCACAGAAAATAGTCAAGCGGCGTTTAATCGCACGAACGAGGCGGCCAATCGACTGGCCTTTTTCTTGAGATAACGCGCTCACCATACTTCCTCTTCAATAAATCGATTGTAACGTGTGATGTGTGGCTTGTGGCACCATCCTATTCAAACCACATGTCGTCCAAGTCCATATCTTCCAATTCGAGCTAAAAATAATCGGTGATCATGGCGCGATAACGCTGACCATTCACAGTAATGTGACGATCGTTATCGTCGACGAAAAAATATGGCCCAATAACGCCGCCGGCATGCAAACCGCAGCATACAGTTATTTTTGGTGAATGAAGTGGTGATTCATGAAGCACATGTGGATTTTCACCCCACCAATAATCCATATTTTGGTTGTTGACGAACCCATTGAGCCAAAAATGAGCGTCGTCACTGAAGATGATTTTGCGATGAAATTCACCATCTTGACGCATCTTCTCCAGAACCCAATCGGAGAACGTACGTGGCTTCAAATGGTCCATCGACTTCCATTCTTGAGTCAGCTTGATATTGTATGGGTGTAAACCAAGATCCTTACGCAAAATATGCCATAATTTGGTCTGAGCCGTGGAGTTGACTGATTTGGATCGTTTGCTACGGACGCCTGAACGGCAGCGATATTTTCGACACTTCGACCAACCCGTTGTCTCACTGACACGGCAACATCACACAACGAATATGTAGACTCAAATTTTTGCACTAATCTTGTTATTACCTGTCTACAAGGGCGAGAATTACGACCGAAAATTGGAATAAACGCGCTTAAAGTTGCAGTCACTGATTCCGAATTTCGGTAGAAAATTTTTATAATTTGCAGACGTTGCTCGTTCGTGTACTTTACCATGATGAAAATGTTGAGTTTACTGAATAAATTGACAGTGTCAGTTTGATGATTAGTGAAAGAGTGCGTTCACAAATTAAATTCAAAGTTGTCAAGTCCCTATTGGAAAACCCTATATTATATTATACACGAAGATACGAGGGCGGGTCAATAAGTCCGTGACTTTTGGATTAAAACACAGATTTTTTGATAAAAAAATAATTTTATTTTTCAACGTAGTCTCCCTTAAGCTCTATACACTTTGTCCAACGCTTCTCCAATTTTTTTATCCCTTCCAAAAAAAATGATTTGTCGAGGTCCTCAAAATAGGCCTTTGTTTGCGAGATGACTTCATCATTGGAGTCAAATCTTTTTCCACCAAGCCATTTCTTCAGGTTTGGGAACAAGAAGTAGTCGCTCGGAGCCAAATCTGGAGAATGGGGTGGATGAGGGAGCAATTCATAGCCCAATTCATGGATTTTTGCCATGGCAACTGCACATGTGTGCACCCTTGCATTGTCTTGGTGGAAAATAACTTTTTTCTTGGCCAAATGAGGTCGTTTTTTTTTCAAATCGTCATTGAATCGGTCCAATAAGTTGGCATAATATTCCCCATTGATTGTTCTTCCCTTTTGAAGGTAGTCAATGTGGATTATCCCGCGTGCATCCCAAAAAACAGTCGCCATAACTTTATTGGCTGACAAACCCACCTTGGCCTTCTTTGGCGCCGATTCACCCTTAGAAACCCACTGTTTTGACTGTTGTTTGTTCTCTGGTGTGTTGTGATGGATTCATGTTTCGTCCACGGTTACAAAACGGCGCAAAAACTCCTCCATATTGCGATTAAACAACGCCAAACCTTCCTGTGAAGTTGTTACACGATTGCGTTTGTGGTCGACTGTGAGCAAACGCGGCACCCATCTTGCGGAAAGCTTTCTCATGCCCAAGTTATCATTCGAAATTGAAACCACTGAGCCATGCGAGATCCCTACGGCTTCCACAATCTCTCGCACTTTCAATCTTCGGTCGGCCAACACCATATCGTAAATTTTTTCGATTGTTTCGGGTGTAGAGACCTCAACTGGGCGTCCAGGACGTTCGGCATCTTCAGTGCTTGTACGGCCACAACGAAATTCAGGAAACCACTTTTTTACCATTGAAATCGATGGTGCAGAGTCCCCATAGTATTTATCAAGCTTAGCCTTGATCTCGGTAATGGTTTTTTTTCGCAAGAAATAATGCTTAATAAGCACACGAAATTCACTTTTTTCCATTTTCTCCTCAAATTAGTGAGTAGTCTGATAAAAATAGCTGTCAAACACAAACTAACTGACGCAGCAAGTTTAAATTTTGACAGGAGTCAACTGACAGATGCCTGTTGACAGGAGCAGTGTTGCTGTTTCAGTAAAGAGGTCAGAAATTCAAAAAGTCACGGACTTATTGACCCGCCCTCGTATCTAATGTCAGTCCTAGATACTTTGCTTCATTTGCATATGGTATTTGTACTGAGTTAATGAAAATGGGAAGGTTGTTTATTTTCCGGTAAGTAAAATTAACATGAGTAGATTTGGTCTCGTTGAGAACAATTCGCCATATCTTTGTCCATTCATAGATTTTATCCAAAGCCGTTTGTAGCTTTCCAGTAGCTAACTCAACTGAAGTATCTGTAGCTAGTATCGCCGTGTCGTCCGCGAACGTGGCTACTATAGAACCTGATTCTTCCGGTATGTCTCGAGTATAGAGTAAAAACAATACCGGGCTAAGTACACTTCCTTGCGGAACTCCAGCAGCGATCTCTTCAAATTCGGCGTCTTCGGTGCCATTCTGTTTTCCAGGTACGATTTGAGAATCGTATGCAGCTCTCGGCAGAAGCAATATCGGTCTGTAGAGATTTTCCTGGTTTCGGGACCATTATAACTTCGGCAACTTTCCATTGGCTTGGAACGTCTAATAGTCTTAGCGCGGCATTTACAAGTTGGAGCAGTTTGATGGGAGCTTTCTTTGGCAGCTCCTTGAGAATTTGACCAGTTATTGAAACATAACCAGGGGCTTTGTTATTTTTCAATTTTTTAATTGCTTGGTTAAGTTCTCGTAGCGACACTGTTTTTTTTTTTTTTTTTTTTTTTTTTCTCTAAAATTGTCCGGTGCGGTAATTATATAATAAGAACTTCCTGTTAACGCCTGTCCATCAAAAGGCTTCAACGTTTCTGCTAGGTGCTCGACAAATAGATCCGCCTTCTCTTTATCTCCATGTCTCCAGACATGGGGTCCAAGCCTCTTCTTTGGTGTTTAAGAGTCTGAATATGATTTTAGTTGCCTTTAACGACAAGTAATGTAACTCAGCAATATTTTGTATGCCGTTACCGTACGTTCGTACTTCTAACATACTCGTAAACAATAAAAAGTTGAAAAAATGCATTTACTCTAGGAAATCACTCCAATTTGTATTTCTTTTCATCAACCACCAACCACCAGACTTGTAATATCATATACGAGAATGTTTCACCGAATGACAATTGCTTTTGCTCCCGAAAGAACATTTATTAATGGTATCATCTCAAAATCCCAGCTCATTCTTTCGTTATCGTTACTCTGTATGTCTGACGATCTCCACTTCAGACATTTGACACTCCCCAAGGACGAGCAGCATTCGAAACCACATTACGATGTGGAGAAGACTGTTTGTTTTTTTTATTTTTTTTATTTAACATTTGCTGCATTATTTATGACTTCATAAATAATTTTGACACACAAAGCAGATGTACAAGCGTGTACGAGTACAAAAGCAGCTACAAATTCTTCATCTACTACATATAATTGAATTTACACAATCACCATGACCTGGCTTTGGAGTTTAGCCAATATAGCGGCCTCAAATCAAATAAGTAAATTCCTGTTTGGGGAGATCCAGAGAAATCTTATTTAATTTCACATTTTGCTGATTCCCTTGGTGGCCTTCCCGAGAGGAAACCCAAAATTGATGATGAAAACGTTTCTCCAGCTTGGATGTAGCGTTCACTTCAAAATAATTAATGTATAGCCATTTTATGGATTAAGTACGTAAACAATTATCCAACCGGAGCCGGATCTTCTGCCAACGCGCGCTTTTTATTCGTACAAGTGTCTGTGTTGGGGTGTTGGGATGTTTGTGTATATTAGTAGAAGCTCAACAAGTATAACGGAAATTTGCAAACCCCGATCCCTCGGGATATGTTTATGAAAACTTCCTTTGTGCTGAAAATATTGAATTTTTTCCCCAATTCCTTACCTTTTACCTTCCACATACTCGTACTATTTCTTCCTTTATATTATGCTTCATTCGAATAGTAAAAAAGTTTTTTTGCAGCACTAAACACATATAATATCTTGTATCGTTTGACAGGTTCCTGAAGTGGTACGGTCGATACCTGTCAACCGCATTCTGGCCCTCAGACAGCAAACTCAAATACTATGGGAACGGTACTTTGGATCGATCGAGAAAATTGTTTTCACAACTTTTGAGGTGAGTAAGAGTAAGAGTAAGTGTAAGAGTGTAATGCCATGTTGATAAATTCTCCCTCCACCTAGGTAGCTCTTGTTTTTTTTTTTACACCTGCCAGCCATCATAACAGCAAATAGAAAGTATAAGGTCCTTGCCAGTGAATCCTGTTTTTTTGTTTTTTTTTTTCTATTTTCTATGTTTTTTCTGTCCTCTTTTTTGTTTTGCATCGAGACGTGCAGCTTACGTTGTTATCCTTATGTAATGCCACACGTTAAGTGTGGAAGGAAAAAATTATTCAAGTTTGTCTATTGGTTGGGCCGGGAGTTTAAATCGTATGCTGCGTCTAAGTATGCATATGTATGTATCTACGTAGTGAACACAGTATGCTGGTATATGAAAGTGCACAGAGAATTTTTTCCATCACAACCGTCGTTATTCTGCATAAAATCGAATAGAGTGCTGGCTCCTTGAATCCATCTATCCTTTATCGTCTATCTAAATTGAAAATTCAAATGTACGCGATACACAGACTTTCTGGTGTGAAAGCTACAAGAGATAGAAAAAATGCACTTACCTTACCCAACACGGTTCTATGAGCTTGTTGAGGTAGCTGGAGATTCAAATTGATTTCTGTCTGTGTCTGAGGTAGGCTTTAGGCGAGAGATGAGTTGCCGATTAGGAAGGTGGAGTGCATTTTTATCGTTATCTTGAGTTAGTCGTCACTGTTGCCATTAAATCGAAAATTCCGGTTCAGTTTTGGGCTTTCCTATAATGCGGTTGTAACAATGTTGTGGGTTGAGCTTTTTTTTTGTACAATTGGGATTACGATTCGCGTTGAACTTACATAAAACAAATAACTTTATTTTGCTTGGATCAGGGATTAAATAGAAAATGTTTTACACAAAGTAGACAATAATAGGATATGTCTTCCTTTCAAAGGGCTTATTTTTCCGCACATCTTTTTGTTTGATTGGGTTAGAGCACCATGCGTTGCCTGTTACCCATTGAGCAAAGAAAGCTTGATTTCGACAGGTAAACTATCAATCGTTGTTACTCGATTTGTTCAGAAAATAGAATTTGTTGTAATTTCATCGAGACCAAGATTGTTGTTTCTGTTGCTTGTGCTACTGAGTTTGGAACTCGATTGATTTCTTAGGTGGCGCTTTAGAAAGTAGAATCTCTCGCTAACACCCCACAGTGCTGTGCTGAAAGTTGGCTAAGGTATCCGTTTACTTGCCCACACCACTTTACTTGCGTAGGTAGGCACATCCTCAACTGCCCCGTTTTTCGGGAATATACTCAAAGACTAGAACTGTTATGTTTATTCGCTCAAAAAGTTGAATTCGCACATCCTGGACAGTTTGTTATCGGTGACTCGCTCTTTTCGTGTACCTAGTCAAGTCATAAATACTGGTACACAGAAAAATCAGCGCCAAATGAAAACGAATAAGAAATCTTAGAACAACTTACTCGAAATGACTTTCATTTGCCTTCCAGCGCGACTTAAGAAGATGTGGCCACTCTTCGATTGCGAGGCGCAATTTGTGAGCTGGAGCCGAGTCTTGCTGGAAAGTCCATGGCTTTTTGTTGAATATTGATTGGTTGAGAGTCTTCACAATGGGTTCCAAGACGGTCGATTGATATACTTTGGCCGATGTTTTCACTCATTTCTCGAAAAAATGGAGCTTGGTAACGCCTTCGTAGCACACTCCCCACCATACCATTACAGACACGGGATGGTGGCCTCTTTGAACCCTCGGGATGAGTTGTGATGCTTCTCTGGATGACCGACCATATACACGATCGTTGTGCTTCTTGAACAATTCTTATACGGTGAAGATTTTCTCGTCAGTAAACAGAATTTGTCTGTGAGCGTTCTTCGCGTACCGGCTGAGTTACGCTTTCGATCTTCGCTTGCGTTTTTCCTTCAATGCGGCCGTGAGCAGGTGTCCAGTGTGTCGCTTGTACGCGCTGAGTCCTAAATCTTCTTTGATAATGCGAGACATGGATTTGTGCGAAATTTGCATTTCCCGCGACAAGATTTTCTGTTTTCGCAGCATTTTTCGGTCGATTCGTTTCTTCACGGCCTTGATCGCTTTCGGAGTTCTCACAGTACGCGGACGGCCGGATCTTTGACGGTCTCGTACTCCACCAGTATCCTCAAACAACTTCACAGCACGATACACAAAATTGCGAGTGATTCCAAGCGGTCGCAACGTCATAAAAATATCGGCTTTTTCCATGTTGCATTTAAGTAGGCCAACTACAAAAATACGAATTTCGATGTTGCCCCATTCAATGATTGTAAGTCAACAACTTTTTACGTCACAATGAAGCATAAATATCAACTGTCAAATCGCAATCAATATGAAATGGATGCGCCCAGTGTTGCATTCGTAATGAGTGAGTTCAGTTGTGTACCAGTATTTATGACTTGACTAGGTATTTGGTTAGATGTTATCTGCGTGCGCAAATAGTTGTGCGTGCCTCTTTTGTTGGGGTTTGTATTTTTGCACGATTCCTTCTAGGGTCATGTTAAAAAAGCCACGCGTGTCGCTCTGACTTCAATCTTTCTAGGCATTGAAGGTGTGAAATGGAGAAACGAGCAATCTGTATAACCATCCTACACAAACAAATCAAGACGCAGTATAACTTTTCCGCTGTCGTATGCGGCTTTTAAATCGACTGTCTATTGGTGGTAGTGACTGTGGATCTAAAATTCTCGGATATATTCCAAGATCTGGCTTATCGTGAATATTTCCTCGATAGTGAATTGCACCGGTATGGACCAACTAAGTTGTTCATATATTTCTTTCTTGCTTTCATAATACGGCGGAATAGGGGATGCTTAGGAATCTTGCAATCCAAATGTCTCATTTCTTGTGGATCGGACAAACGATGCTGAGATTCCATGATCTGGTACCTATTCCCAACCAAGTCATCTCCAGTTGGTTTAAATGGTAAGGAAGGGAGACAATTTGCGCCAAACAGCTTTATTTGGCTTAAATCTCGATATTGCTAGTTTTACTTCGTCAACGTTAGGAGATCGTATTTCACAGTCTGCAGTAGTCTTTCCATATTCTCAGCACCGACTGCGATTCTATCACTAGTTTACCACATATGTATTGTGTGTAGGCTTTTATTCTGGGTTTGTAGCTCTGGCATGTTCGTTTTACTCTACGATAGAGCTTCCCATTGTCATTCCTACAGTAACATCTGCTTAAAATCACATCAGAAGCGGCTTCTCTAATGTTTCGATAAGAATATTCGCTTTGATGGTACGTACTTGGGGACTAGAATTTTGAGAGAACTAATCGTTAAAGATTTTAGCAGTCTCCTGCAGCTTTTCAACATATATCCGCATTCGCACCCTATCTGCTCCTCGAAAAAAGTTGCGTTATCTACCATATCAGTCTGGCATCGATCGCAATGTCATCAATCTTGTTGACAGTAGACTTTTCAGTAAATAAACTCGGACCTTTCTGACAACGTTAATGCTGCTGTATAGCTTATTGGTTATAATTTCGACAGTAAATTCCGTCCATGTAAAACGAAAATCACTCAAAATCTATTTTTCTAAAGCAACCACATTCATTTGAACCTGCTTTTGATAAATACGAATACCATGAGCTTGCCCCGTACAAGCCTCTCAAAGAATAATCTCTTAATTATTGCGAGAAAAAATCCAACAGTGATCCAACGAGGATTGGATTGTGGATTTATCACACCTAAACTTAAGTCTTATGAAATTCCTAACTTAAGATTGCACACGTTCAGAGGGTTGTCCTTCCTAAGGAGCGGCATTTAATTTTCCAAAAGCGTCCAAATCTTGGCTCTATTATTAAATGGAATTATTTATACTTTGAAATTGTCAGCACACATGCAAGGACATTCCTGTTGTTTTTCACAAAAATAAAATAAAAAATAAAATATACCAATAAAATCAGTTTACAAAGCGCCTAACAAAGCCCCTCCTTACATTCATTTGAGAAATTTCAATCACACGGCTAAAGGAAACAAAATCAAGGAAGCAATTTCGAAATTCAATTTCCATGCATGCATTTGGGGAGTTTTTAAGATGCCGACGGCGGACATGCCTTTAACAATCGAAAATCCGTTAAAATTGTAAGGATTTACGACGGATGTGTTGTCTTTGAACGAAAGATAGTATTCGTATACGATTCCACTTCTATCACTGAACTTGTTGTGGTACTCGTATATTGCTTTCGATTGTTTGTGTGCCTTATCCTGCTTGTGTCTAGTCTTTGCCTTATTGCTTTTTGGCAAATTTCCATTTCGTATTCCCGATCCATTGGTGAATTTTTCTCAACTCTGTTTCTACTCTGACCGTGTTTTCGTATACAGGTTTATCAGTCACTCTGTGTCAGTTTCGGTCCATGAACTACTCGTACATACATAGGATGACTTTTTATTTCTCATAAAGTCCAAAGGACGACAACGTCGACTAATAGGAGGACTAGGACGACCAGGACGAACAACGATGATGTCGTCAAAAGAACACCGTGTACCTACCAAATAGAAAGTAAAGAAGAACGGAGTACCAGCGAACAACTTTAGTGAATGCAGCCAGAATATTTAGTAGGTACACAAGGGTTCACAACTTTTTAATGGTCAAAGTTAGCTGTGTACGTGGGTGGTTGTAGCCTGCTGCTGCAACAGAAAATCTAAGACGCGCGAATTTAAATGCACTGCATAGCAATTCAGGAAGTACTATATACACAAGCACAAAGACGAAAAGGATAACGGCGGCCTGGGGGGAATGATTTGGCTCGCTCAATTTGCATAAATCAACTTCTCCTCGATATAATTACGTCCGATATCAATCGGATGCAGTGTCGACGGAACGGAACCGACCACCGACCAATGACCACAGGTTAATTCATTTTAATTTTCTTTTCCTTTTTCCAGTTAGCAGTATGTAAAAGTTGTGTGCTTAGTTTATTGCTTCGTGTGCTTATTCAAAGTGTGCTCCTCATATCGTGACTTGCAAAAGGCCAATTGGTAATAAATCATAATCCTCTGAGGGGCGCATTAGCGCGCATTAGTCCCATCGCACGTGAAGCGGCTGCTGCGGTGCTCTGGTGTCGACTTCCAGCATAGATTATGGTCGAAGTCGATTATCCTTTGGTTGATTGACATCAACCGCATTGATCTAACTGACTAAATCATGGGGTTGAACACAAATAACAAACAAACAGAGGGAGACAATAAGCCTAAGGGTTAGGTGGTAGCACCCACGGTTGAGGAGTGAGGAGAAGTAGAAATGGTGAATGGAATGCCTTTTTGAATGGTATTACATTATCGCGAGCGCCTGTCATGATTGTTCGTTAATTTAACATTAAATGCCAAATGACACGGAAAGCCAGCCACCATTACTATCATCAATGTCCTTCACAACTGTTATGCGCTATAAGCTATACGGCTGAAGGATAATGAAGGAATTGTTATTATTACAGCTTTTCTTCTTTCAGTTGTGTGTTTTTTTTTTTTGTTTTTTTTTTTACAACCGAAGCTGGAATTGTTTTCAAACGACTATGATGTGATGACATGAAAGCAAGTGAATGGCATTGGCCAGCATTGCAGTAGGAAAAGACGTGTGCGGGGTTCGAGTCACGACCGACTGCCAGTGAAGATAGAGGTAAAGGATGAGAGTGGATTTGATATCCATTAAGTGATTGGCATCAGCAAACATTCTTATCTCTGGACGTTTTAATGTGGTCCAACGAATTATGGGAGATAGGATTTAGCCTTAGATTTCAGTTCGAAGTAAAATTGAAAGGGTGTTACAATGAATGAACGTTTAAGTGCATCCTGAGAGCTAAGTGGAATTATATTTTTCTTTTTTACTTCAATTGAGATGAGGATTTTTTTGTTTTTTTTTTCCCCAAAGGAGCTTGAGAATTGAAAAATCTGATACAGTGGATTTGTAATGCGAAAGGCACGAATGATGCAGACATTTGCCACGCGACAATTTACTGGCAATAGTAGGCATGCTAAGACCAGTGGATATTGAACGGATATTTACTCACACTGTCTGTCATTTTCATATTGTATGGAGAATGCAAATTATTATGTATAGTTTGGATAGAGGACACCTTCAAATGACCAGGGAAAGATGCAGTTGAATATGCATTAAAGATAAATTACAGAGCCTTAAAGGATATGCACAAACGTGGGCTTAAAGACTTGGAGAATATATTGTTCACGTAAACATTTCCAGATACCTAAGAACTATCTAACTATCTAAGAAGAAGGAATTAAGCACAGACAATGGAAGATTAATTAAATTGTTTTGTTTATAGTTCAACGAGCACATAAGGTGCTCTATCAAATGTATTAGATGCCTTAGGGGAAAATCATTGATTTTTAATGCAAACAACTTGAGGTCAATGAAAGAAAATGATTACTTTGTATTTTGCAAACTAGAAATCGTGAAATAGATTCCAAAACATTCTTGTTTGAAGTACACTTATGATAAAACTCACAACTTGAAAAGTAAAGCAAATAAATAAACTCACAAGACAAAGGAGATTTTAAATTTGATTTACACTTATTTTCATTGGCTTAATGCTGTCCACAGTTCAATATTTATTTATTTTACTGGCTGTACCCGGCACATATTAAAAAAATCAAATTTAAAAAAAAGTCAGCATACAGTACTGTGCAAAACGTAAGCAACCATCTGGAGTCAACACTTCATAGTAAATCTTTTCAACTTATTAACTCACCAAATAAAAAGAAATTGATATGTAATGATGTGTAATAGAGTGTATTTTGAAAGTCACAACTTTTTATAAAAGTAAAAATTCTTCAGATTAAAAAAAAAACGCAAAAACCAACAAAGTAGCCATATTGAGCTGTGCAAAACCTAAGCAACTTTGTAACCCACTGAAAAAAAAAATATGAGATGTTGTAGGCTCTTTATCTTTGATCTTGAGTGATTGTCTTTGATCAGTTTTCTTTTAAATTTTCGCGAAATTATTAAAAAAAAAAATCAATTATGCGACTAAAGTTACACTTCTTCTCTTAAACTAAAGATTATTGACGAATTTAAGCCTGGAGATACTCAGGCAACATAAGCTAAACGTTATATATTAATAAATCGATTATTTCACGTTTAATAAAAAAACATAATACAACAGGAGTCGTTGAAAGTCAAAATTGCCGGTGGTAGGCCGCGTAACACAACATGTCGAACGGATAGAAACATTTGTGGTTTAATTAAAAAACAACCGTTCAACCTAAAATCTTTTTTCATATTAGGCTAAATTTTGCAAGAAAATACCAATACTGGTCTTCTGAAAAATGGAAAACAGTTCTTTTCAGCGACGAGTCAACATTTAACTTAATAATCTGACATATCTGACGGGATATGTTATGTGACACGTCGTAAAGGGCAGCGACTCAATCCTGGATTCAGCGCACCCACTGTAAACCATGGTGGGGGTGGTGTGATGGTGTGGACCTGTTTTTCGGCAGGTGGTGTAGTTCCATTCTACGAAATAGATGGAATCATTGACCGGTTCAAATATAAATCCATTCTAGAATCCGTAATGCTAATGCTACATGCTGAGTGGGAAATGCCACTTCGTTGGGTGTTTCAACACACACATGGAAGTTGGTAAAGGAGTGGTTAGCGGATAGTGGTGATTGGGCCGGCCAATCAAGGACTTGAATCCCGTCGAGAACTTGTTTTTTATCCTTAAAAACCCTGTCGCTGGACAACACTTTTCCAACAGGGCTCACCTATTTAATGCTTTGAAAGTTGAATGGGAAAATAAATCCCAGGATACACTTTCAAAGTTTATTACTTCTATATCTCATCGTTGCGCCTCTGTTATTCAAAATTAAGGATATTACACGAAATATTAAAAAAGTTGCTTATCAAAATCAGAAGGTTTTCCGACGCGTGAAGAGGCCACATATAGTTGCAATACGCCTTTGTACACTGAAAACCTGCGTTCGACAGAGACGGATACTACAGTATTTGCATCAGAAGTAGATGAAAAAAGGCTTGATATTGTTTTTTATATTTTTCAAACCTTTGTTTTTTTCTAGCACATTTTTGAGCTTCAGGCTGATCATCTCAGCTATCACGCCTTCAGTTTTTTTCTATTTTTTCTGCTGTGTTTTGTACAAGTCCAATTTGTTCGACTAGTGACACGCCTGCTGTTTCTAGTTTTTTTTTTTTTATTGACGTTACAATAAAACTGTAGTTAGACGAAATGAAAATTAAATCACATTTTAGATGTGGTTGAGTCATCAAATTTTGGATTTAAGGATAGCCATGGTATCATCCTCATCAAGTTTTTTGATAATCCGTACAATTTTCCCGAAATGTTCAGCCTAATACTGAACAGCTTCAATCCATGTTCCCCACCGGGTTACAATTCGCTGAGGTGGAAGACTTAATTCTGGTTCCGTTTGTTTGAATAAAGCTACTCGCGGCGGCGCTTTTTAAAAAAAATTTGTTTTACCGCTGCTATAAAGTTGTCAACTTTTTCTTATCTGTTCCGCCATGAGCCAAATAGGTCAAATGTAGCACTTTTTGATAAAATACAATTATTGCTGCTGCTGCTTTCATCAGATATAGAGCAGCATCTGTCAGAAAAAGTAAAACACTCTCTCGATTAAAATCGTCGCCTAGTGCTTTAACGGAGTCATCAAAAAGTCTTGCTTTATCAAGAACAGTTGTATTAATTAAATAAATTTGTCTCAGAGCTTCGTTGGGGGAAAGAACACCAGCAATGACATTTATGACATGCCGTCCTGTTACATCTGTTGTTTCGTCAATCGATAGGCATATATTTTGGCCCTTTAACGCAGATTTTATTCGAACAATGACCTCTATGTACAACTTCTTTACATACTCGTAGTTTTTTGCGAATTTTTGACTCCTCGGGGACTATTTTCTTAGAGTATTTCTCCAAGAATGCTTTAAAATGTACAGTGTTCAATTTCCACAAGGGAATATCGGCAGACCCTTGAGCCATACATAAATCTTCGGAAAACGAGTTTCTTTCCCTTATTGAGTCGGTGAGAAAGGACTGTGTGGTTGACGTTTCCAATCGTTGTTCTAATGCAATATGGCTGTGTTTACAAGGGCGGGTCAATAAGTCCGTGACTTTTGGATTAAAACACAGATTTTTTGTAAAAAAAAATAATTTTATTTTTCAACGTAGTCTCCCTTGAGCTCTATACACTTTGTCCAACGCTTCTCCAATTTTTTTATCTCTTCCAAAAAAAATGATTTGTCGAGGTCCTCAAAATAGGCCTTTGTTTGCGAGATGACTTCATCATTGGAGTCAAATTTTTTTCCACCAAGCCATTTCTTCAGGTTTGGGAACAAGAAGTAGTCGCTCAGAGCCAAATCTGGAGAATATTCATGGATTTTTGCCATGGCAACTGCACATGTGTGCACCCTTGCATTGTCTTGGTGGAAATAAGTTGGCATAATATTCCCCATTGATTGTTCTTCCCTTTTGAAGGTAGTCAATGTGGATTATCCCGCGTGCATCCCAAAAAACAGTCGCCATAACTTTATTGGCTGACAAACCCACCTTGGCCTTCTTTGGCGCCGATTCACCCTTAGAAACCCACTGTTTTGACTGTTGTTTGTTCTCTGGTGTGTTGTGATGGCTCCATGTTTCGTCCACGGTTACAAAACGGCGCAAAAACTCCTCCTTCGGCATCTTCAGTGCTTGTACGGCCACAACGAAATTCAGTAAACCACTTTTTTACCATTGAAATCGATGGTGCAGAGTCCCCATAGTATTTATCAAGCTTAGCCTTGATCTCGGTAATGGTTTTTTTTCGCAAGAAATAATGCTTAATAAGCACACGAAATTCACTTTTTTCCATTTTCTCCTCAAATTAGTGAGTAGTCTGATAAAAAAAGCTGTCAAACACAAACCAACTGACGTAGCAAGTTTTAATTTTGACAGGAGTCAACTGACAGATGCCTGTTGACAGGAGCAGTGTTGCTGTTTCAGTAAAGAGGTCAGAAATTCAAGAAGTCACTGACTTATTGAACCGCCCTCGTATGTTGACTTCTATTGATATGTTGCTGCACTTGAAAATTCCTTTCGCAAGAAATCTGTCTGTCGCAAATTTTACATAACAAAACTGTTTCATTCGTTTTCAGGTAATAATTTTCTGCAACGTATTGCTGAGGTCGACTTATTGTACTCTGCTTCACCTTAAGCATGCTGAAACAATATATTATTTTAATATGTCCCCGTTAAAAATCAAAAAATTACATTAGTAACAAAAATCGTGAAGGCTCGGACGGAATATATGTTATATGAGATGATATGTCAATAAATTTGAATTTTAACTTATCTGTCAATGGGCACATTCAGTGATTTTATCGTAAGGTATCAGTAAAGGTCACGTTACAGTTTCAAGTTGAAATTTACTTATTTTTATGAAATATGCATTATATGCATTTATAAGCCAAAATATGCAATTGCATACACATTTTTATGCATTTGCATAGAAATCCGGGCCCTACTAATTACAAACCTAATGATAAATACCCTTTTTTAAGTCATCGCAGTGCCGATATCATATTGAAAGCAATTATTATCATACAAATTCGACTCTGGATATGGTTTTCGGGTCATTTTCTTTGCAGTCTTGTTATAATAACAATAACAAATCAAACTTCTCAAATATACATTTTTATAATCCAAAAAACTATTATCTATAGTTGTGGAGGGCTATTTGGCATGGTCCAGTGTAAGAAATATATTAGAATTTGAATTGAAATCCGCTTTGGGCACTGATTGCCCGAGATAAGGGTCTAGGACTAATGTGGGAGAAACCTGTATGAAAAACACACAAAATCTGAATCGAGTTATTCGTTTTGATGTTTAGATCAAGTTTTAAATACACTGAATAGAAGATTTCGAGTATTTTTGCTCTATATCTCGTCACTGGTGCTTACAATCGGAAAAATGCCTACACAAAAATTATAGCTGCAAAAATAGATAAAAAAATAAACATTTTCGATTGTATCTCATCAATCATGTGTCCGATCAATATGATGGTGACTATTTATAGAGTTTTGCATGAAAAAAAAAACAACAAAATTGGTACCAAAACCTTTTTCACATAATTCTGAACAAAGTTGCCGAAGACATCAGTGCTCTCTCTCTTACCATTTAAGAGTCTATAAAGGACAAACAAACATTGATTTTTATATATACTACATTCTCAGCACAAAATAAATAAAATTTGTTTCATGCCATAGAAACAATGTGTTAAATTTTCACATATTCACGAATTTATGAAGCACATTATGTCTTTGACTATATATAACTGCTTCCTAAGACAGCTACAACTTCTAATAAGGCGATACTTTCGGGCGGAATAGTTTAAGTTGAAGCTTATCAACTCACTCCTTATTCACTTTATTACATGTGCTTTCCATATTATTTATTTAACTCTCCTGTTGTGCAAAGTGTAACTAAACTTAGTATACTATTGTGTCCAAAAACTGGTCGGAATTTTTTTATAAATCAAACTATCTTTATTTATTCTTCCAAATCAATTTCTTCCCCTTCAAAATAGTCCCCTCCCGATATAATAGACTTATGCCACCGCTTTTTCCAGTCCTCCGGTATAGCCTTCAGAGCGCGCTCCGATTCACTTTGAATGT
Organism: Volucella inflata; assembly: GCA_928272305.1. NCBI lineage: Eukaryota > Metazoa > Arthropoda > Insecta > Diptera > Syrphidae > Volucella > Volucella inflata. Next base: position 1,829,391 of record OV743720.1, read on the forward strand.
CTTCAATCGACTCAAAAAGGTTTCCTCGGAGTGGTCTTTTGAGTTTTGGAAATAGCCAGAAGTAACACGGAGCCAAATCAGGTGAATAAGGTGGTTGCGGAACGATATTGGTTGCATTTTTGGCGAAAAAGTCACGAAGAATCAGTGCAGTGTGAGATGGCCTCTTTTTACGAATAGCTTCACGCAAACGACGCATAACACTCAAATAGTATTCCTTGTTGGCAGTTTGACCGGGCGGAAGGAATTCATAATGCACTACACCACGAAAATCGAAGAAAACAGTCAACATCACCTTGATTTTTGAGCGACTTTGACGCGGTGTTCTCGGTCTTGCCTCACCTTTGGCACGATATTCACTCGATTGGTCGGTTGTTTCGGGGTCGTCCCCGTAAGCCTTCTTCAACTTTTTAAACGTTTCTGCAGCATTTATTCCATTCAGGAAACAAAATTTGATCGCACTTCTTTGTTGAATAATTTCAGACATTGTAAAAATCGCCAAATTCACTTTATGTGTCGCACAAAAACAAGCGTAACTCAAACACTAATGAATATTTTGACATATAATTTGGCATGGAAGTCAGAAACAGTTGTACCAACTTTAAAAAAATATATTGAGCGAAAATATTTACCCGCGTAATTTAAATTAGAGTCACACAATAGTATGTGACTGGGATTTGGTTAGAAATTCCTCATACATAGATCCTAATCTCTCAAGAAGAGTTTGGAACCAATTCTTACTTGGCATCAATAAAATGCAAATAAGAGAATATTTCCACATTGCAATGCACAGTTCTCCTGCCTTCAACTTATTTTCTTCCATGCAGCAATACTTCAGAACATTGCTATGCTTTCTTGATTCATGTCTATGACTCTCAGTTCTGGTGTAACTAAAAGATTTAAGCCGCACTGCTATGTTAGGTTTTTCCAGCCTTAAACTCATTTTCCATTGTTTAAGCGTTCTTTAGAAGGCACTCATAGATTGTCGAGAAGGTTTTGACGGCAACTGATGAACAAGTCGAGCATAAAGTACGTGCCGTTAAGAAACTTTAAAAAAACGTCAGTGTTAACAACAGTTGTTTCGAATTTGCCTACCTCGAAGTTAACATCAACTTCAAGAATAACATCCTAGTGGAGATTCGGCGAAGACTGCTTCTTCGGTTTTGCAAAGCAAATGGGTTTGAAAATCCATCACGAATGCGAAAAGTGCAAGTGGGTATGGATACAGTCCAAAAAAACTAAAATACTCGTACTTCGACTACACTGGCTTGGACATACCTATCGAATAGTTTCTACTGCCCCGGCAAAAAGGAGCAAGTTTACGGCGAGAACAAAAACCGGAAGATGCCAGAGTGCTTGTAAGCAGTACTCCCGGGATCTGAGAGAATTAATGGCGGCAGTGTCCAGACTTTAGATATCACACGTAGTTGAGTGAACTACTTGGTAGTCTAAAGTCTTTCTTTCTTCGAGCAAAGAAGCACATTTTTTCGGAAGTTTTAAATGCCCCATTCCATCTTAAGCACTGTTAAACGAAATGGAAGTTGCAGTTGCACGGTGCTTGTTGAATTTGTGAAGAAGTCACGTAGAATAAATGTCGCCTGTTTTCTCATGAGTACAAGTAAATATGGTTGAAAAGGTCGAAGCTTTTCACAACCCAATTTTTGAGTTGTTAAAGAAATGTTTAACAGCTGCTTGCAACTCCTATGTATGAGTCACATCAAACCGGAATAGGTTGACTACTTGCACTGTTGAAAAATTATGTGATGAGCAAACATTGCCCCAATCCAGAACTACACCAAAAAATGTAATTTTGAATTTTGAAAATATAAATTCTCTGACATAAGTTCAGACATCGGACTTTAATTAGAGTATTCCCCAAGTAGACACTGATCCGAGTTTCATGTATTTTTTAAATAGAATATGGTATGTCCATCCATATTCGGAAAGTTTACTCGTAGCGATTGAAGTGAAATTGTGCCTCCCCAGATAAAAATAATAAAGGATGTTGTTTTTAGTGAACCAATTTTGAATGAGTTGACCGTCAAACGTGCTTTTTTATTTGGCAGATGCGTCTATGTATGCATGGTTTTTGTTAAGTTTATGTTGGAAAATCATTATGGAAAGACTCACGTCTTAACAATATACCTAGTCAAGTCATAAATACTGGTACACAGAAAAATCAGCGCCAAATGAAAACGAATTTACATTAAAAAAATAGTTTTGTTTGTTGTTATTGTGTTACTCAATGGCTACAAATCTTAGAACAAGTTATTCGAAGTGACTTCCATTTGCCCTCCAGCACGACTTAAGACGATGTGGCCACTCATCGATTGCGAGACGCACTTCATGCATGGGGAAATTGTCCACTGCACAGACAAGGGCTCGCTTCAACGACTCAATATTTGAGTGTCAAGTAGAGCAAGCCATGCCCTCTAATACGGACCAAAACTTGTAATCCAACGGGTTGAGGTCTGGACTACCAGCTGGCCAATCATCCGTTGATATGAAGTCCGGAACGTTGTTTTTGAGCCACAGTTGAGTCGTTTTTGCTTTGTGAGCTGGAGCAAAGTCTTGCTGGAAAGTCCATGGCTTGTTGTTGAATATTGATTGGTTGAGAGACTTCACAATGGGTTCCAAGACGTTCGATTGATATACTTTGGCCGATGTTTTCACTCCTTTCTCGCAAAAATGGAGCTTGGTAACGCCATCGTAGCACACTGCCCACCATACCATTACAGACGCGGGATGGTGGCCTCTTTGAACCCTCGGGATGAGTTAGGATGCTTCTCTGGATGACCGAGCATACACACGATCGTTCTGCTTATTGAACGATTCTTGATTCGGTGAAGATTTTCTCGTCAGTAAACAGAATTTGTCTGGGAGCGTTCTTCGCTTACCGGCTGAGTAACGCTTTCGATCTTCTCTTGCGTTTTTCCTTCAATGTGGCCGTGAGCAGGCGCTTGTACGCGCTGAGTCCTAAATCTTCTTTGATAGTGCGAGAAATGGATTTTTGCGAAATTTGCATTTCCCGCGGCAAGATTTTCTGTTTTCGCAGCGGTTTTCGGTTGATTCGTTTCTTCACGGCTTTGATCGCTTTCGGAGTTCTCACAGTGCGCGGACGGCCGGATCTTTGACGGTCTCGTACTCCACCAGTATCCTCAAACAACTTCACAGCACGATACACAAAATTGCGAGTGATTCCATGTTGCATTTAAGTAGGCCAACTTCAACAATACGATTTTCGATGTCGCCCCATTCCATGATTTTAGGCAATTAATGTCAAAAACTTTTTACGTCTCAATGAAGCATAAATACCAACTGTAAAATCGTAATGAGTGAGTTCAGTATTTATGGCCTGGCTAGATATGAATCACATCGAATCAGAATCAAAAAGATCCCTTCAATGCAATACAGGAAGTAAATAAACAGGAAATGGAAATCACAATTTGGCAAAAAGCAGATTTTCCGTACTTGACTTACGTATCTAATTTTTTCGATTAATTTCTTTAAAGCCAGATAAACAGTGCTTAATTCGAATAAACATGAAAGTATTGGCAGTATTGGAAGACAATATTGTGATTATAATTTGCTTGCTGTGTTCAGAGCGATTTACTTGAAAAGTTTCACGTGAAGAACACGGGCGCCCGTCCGCCAAAACTCTTTTTGGACGGAAACTCTGTACTTAGCATAACGATGACAGAAAAAAACACTGTGGCGCTGGCAGCTACACACTCATTTATGTTACTCATGTTGTCATTCCTGTCACATCTGAACATTGCCTACGGTTTATCGCCGAATCCGAACGGCACTCCTTAGAAGCTTTTTCATAGGCAATTTTACTTTCTTGAAAGGTTGATGACGATTCGAAAAATTGTTGGCGATACCGGGGATCGAACCACGGACCTTCACGTGGTAGTCCAATGAGCTAACCATCGCGCCATCGCCACCACCATGACGATGAAAGCGATGATACTTTTAACATAATTTTTATGTCAATCCAAAAGATGAAAATTAAATCAAAAGTTGTAATTCTTGTACTAAAAATCGGCAAGTTCTTTGTTACAGAAAAAAATCTCGTGCACCCACATATTCATATGAAATCCACTAAAGCTCCAACCTTTAGATAAATAAGTTTTAGAATTTTTTAAGGGAAAATGCACCCTTGGAAGAGGCCATCAAAAACAAGCAAATTCCAAATGAACTCACATCCAACCATATGTAAACTTGATAGTTTTTTTTGTTTTTGTTGCTTTTAGTAAGTCTACAGTTTCCAGTTGGAATCACATGAAATTAAAAAGTCTGGAAATGTCAGGCTTCTAACATTTATTTCACTTCAAAGTTGTGAAGGTTTCATTAATTGAAATCTATCGATACCCATCCAGTGCATGCATTCCCTCTTAAAACTTTATTCATTTTTGAATTTCAATAATAAAATTTCACAACTTCATCCATAAATTTTTCTTCGTATTATTATTATTATTCCCTCCAATCCATCGCATCGTCCACGATAGCACGAATGCCTCATTTAATTTTTTTTTTTTTTTTTTTCAAATTCTACTTCCCCATCGACCTGTTAAAAGTTCAACTTGGCCCACTTTTGGTTCTGCTTGGTGCTGGTCCTGCTTCCGCTGGACTTTTGTGAAACAAATGGAAATTATTTTGTTCACTCGAGCAGGCAAGTGTCTAATGGTTGGTGGTTGATATGTGTTAACAGGGACCTACTTCCTGCATTAATGAGAAACAAGTGTTTCAGTTACCCTCTTGGCTCTTGACAGGCGGAGTAAAGAAAACTTATTTGCTCGGATGTCGGCTGTATCGTAGAGGGAGGTGAAGACGTGAAATGGACATGAAAAAGACTTTTGAACATGATTTGGCGCTTGGTCATAACCATCATCACCAAAATAGCTCATCGCTTATTGCTCTTCTGATGCCCAACTTGTGAAACGAAAATTTGTTGTTATTTTTTTCTTGCTCTTGTAAAACCAGAACTTGTACAATGGTGTTGTGGCATTATGGTCATAGTTCTTTGGATTTTCTTCAGTTTTTTTTTTGTTTTCCGTGAAACAGTCGTCTATTTCAGATGTGTGTGCAGGGTAAAAAAAAATTGCCCAAATGTGGCACTCGGAAATCTGTCTGATGGTACGAGTATGTTCAGTTCAGAGTCAGCTCACAAGAAAGAAGGATAATCTAATCGGTTGATGCACCCGGAAGCCTACAAGCAATCATATCCATATGCCTGCGTTTCTGTTCAGTATCTATTTGCTTATGTGTCTTTGTGTGTTGATGCTAGCCAGCTGTTATGTGTTTCTTGAAGAGAAATGCTTGTTACGTGCTGTGAAAACTTTTGCACAAAAACCGCCAAAGCAGTTGCAGTTCAGTATATATGTATATGTAGGTACTACCGCCCCCATTATCTTTGTATCATACCAACATCATCACGTCTATCGTCATCTCATAGGACACACATTAGACATTTTTCCTCAGGATGTTGTTTGAAAGTTTTTCCAAGGCAAACATCGCGCTAAGCGCATGCATGTACTCTAAGAACAACAACAGTAACAGTTTCTTATGTGAAGAACTTTCGTTGGAAAAGAAATGCCGCAGGACCTACATCGACCGACGTTAAAACCATGCACGGCAATGTACAAACACACTGCTGTTGAAAAGGTTTCTTTCCTTCGGAGTATTTCAGTTTTTGGAGCCATAGATGAACAGAGATGATCTATTGAATTGAAGGTAGTTGATAGAGAGACAGTTTGCTGGTTGGTTTGTCCTTCTAATGTTTGCATATTCACAAAAATTTATTTTCGTGAACAGAAGGATCATTCTGCGATAAAGTCATTAGATGAGATAGGTTGCACCATATCAGAAGTTCACATATTAGGGTTCAGAACGGGAGACGATCATAATTTCACTCACTTGATGAAGTATATTGAAACGGCTCTAGAAAAACCGCCAGTAGAAGAAGGTTGTCCAAAGTCTATAAAATCGTTTTTACCTTTTCTCTGCTCCTTCACTCAATAAATTTTCTGAAAAAGCTAAATATTTGAGTCTTATCTCAGATAGAGTGCTGAGCTTGAAACCTTACGTAGAAGTAGCAGTCAAAATGCCCCGTTGGAAATGGTTATCTAGTCAATTGCTGAACTGGCGGAGAACTTTACACTACACCGACACTTTTTGGAAGCCAATCTGTAATCAAATCCGTGGAATCAATCTCTATAAGATCTAAAATCGAATAGGCATCCCTTTGGGAGATTATGGACCTGATCAACACGAACCCTTGTTGCCTACCGGGCTGTTAAGACTTTCTAGAATTATAAGGCCAATGAGTTCGCCAAATATGGGACTACCTATTCAATCAGAGAAAGGTGCAAAGGGTATACTGATCAAACTTTAAGTAGACAAGAGGCTCAACAATGGCTCACATCTGATCAGGTGCCCCTAAAACTTCTTTGCGCCTACTAGATAGGATTCAAAAGCGTGCGATAAAACTTATAGGTGATGATAATATTACATAGTCGATTGGCACCCTCGACCACCGACGTAATGTCAGTGGTCCAGTGCCCCACTGAAATCCCCAGTAGCATTCTGCCCCTTTAAATCTCTTACCGTAACACCCGTCTCGCTATGAATGCTCATCAGTACTTTCCAACGTTCGCTGAAATATCCGGATTCCTTCCTAAGCCGAACAACTTGCTTATGGAATGCCCTGCCAAGGTCTTCATTCTCTATTCCCTAGGCATTATAACCTCCATACATTCAAGACCAACGTACATCGGTACCTTTCTTTCTATCCTCCCTAATTATCCATCGCCCGCGTTGCGTGCAATCATTTTAAGGGTGCTAAAAAAACAACTTTAAATCTTTAAGTGGATGCCCTATTTTATATTAATAACAATTCATCTAAATCCATTACGGTGGTACAGTTTTTGAGCTCCAGTGTACCACTAGCTATCGAAATTCATCTCCTTGCTGTTCATGTTATGCGCCGCGCGGCACAAGCTTGTCCCCAGCAGACATAACAATTTAAATTTTGTTATTATGAAGGATGACAATAAACGATTTCGACCCTCTGAAGCAACAAATCAGATGTTATGTCATCAAATAAGTTATGACACAAGAGTCTAGAAGAGATGCTGCCATTGCTTCTGTTGCCTCTACTGATGCTGCTGCTCCTCGTTATCCACTTGAAAGTCGACGTAAAGAAGGACAGACAACAACAACAAAAAAAAATCATTACGTGCTCCTGCCTCTGGGGCTTTGATACTACCCTTACTGATGTGCTTGCACCAAATTTCATAATTGTGGCAATTTTCTGCGCCTCTGTGTTTGTGCATCTGAACAGCTGTGAAGTTATGCATTTTTCGTATATCCCTGTATGTTTAAGTGTTTACATCATCAGATCTTATAAATCGGGAACTAGTCACGTCTTGAAACATTTAATTATGATGTTTTTGAGAGAACTTCTAGTCACCACTTCAGTGTAGGTACGAGTATTCGAAGTGACAGGAAGTTTTTCACAACACTCCAACATTTTAAAACACGCCCAGCGATGAGTTTTCAAGTTTTTTTTTATTTTTTTTTATTTTATTTTTTCACAGGGAAAGCTGCGGATGATTTTTGTTGAAATGCAAATTGAAATCGGTGGGTTAGGGTACGAGTAGCAGTGCAAATTAATTTTGGGTTTGTTTGGAATCTGGAATTGAAAATTCACTGAGACGAAGTGGGGAGTAGTAAGAACTGCAGTGGCATATGCAACAGAAAAGCACTTGAAGGAAAACTCCTACTCGTAGTTCCTGGGTTTTTCGTTTTACGAATTGCATATATATCCATCTGTATGCAGCATAGAAGTACTTCGGCGTTGTCGTGCAAACAAAAAACGACATTTCCAGCAGCAGCATTGCTTAAGGGAAGAGTTTTTAGCAGAAAATTAACTTATCGACAGATTTTCTAATAGCCCGCGATCATCGTCCTGGTTTTTCGTTGGTGTTGTCGACAGCATCATCATTGCCATCTTTTCCCCAACGTTACTTGTCGTCGTTGTCGCTATCGATGTTAGGTTTTCTGAAGGCAAAGGCAAAGTTTCGTAAGCTTTTTGGTGAAAATTAAATATTGACTTCACAAGTGAGGGCGTGCAAGTGTAAAAGAAGTGGCACTGACATTTGGGGGCCAATGTTCTCGTCTTCGATGTGGATGCTTGTACAGGAAGTTGTATTTTCAGAACGGAGATCATCATCATCGTCAAAGAGAATTAAATTTTCGTATTTGAGTCGCTGCCAGAAACATTTTCAAAGATGAAAATGAAGGGAATTTCGAATTTTTAATGAGGATGCTTTAGTTTAGAATAAACGAACAAAAAAAGTATTTAAGACCGTTTTGGTCTTAAGGATTTGGGAAGTTATGAAATTTACAAAGTTTATGATCCAATAATCAATTTATAGTGGATTTATTAGCGATTTGTGCTTCGATCGATGGATGGATGGATCAAATGTCATTTAATTGGCTTAATGCATGCAATCGAATTGAGTGACGTAATTGGAAAAGTTTGTTGTAGTGCATAAAAGTCACAGCGACGAAGGACGATGGTAACTTTATGACTAACTATCACAGTTTTTTTTTATGAACTTCTACTGGCGGGGGTATTTTGATTTTCATTGAAGAAGTTCCTGAGTTTTGTGTTGGTTAATATTTTCATAAAAAAAATGTTGGTCTTCAGTCACTACGCGATTGACATTCTTAAAAAGCTAATGGACTATCACTTAGGCCGCAGCCACCTGTTTTTAACTTATTTCACGTTGTCCTGTACGTTTGGACATCTGCCACCTGGCTTTGCCGGCCCTGGCGGGATGTCTTTGATTCCGCCTGTCACATCTGTGTAATTAATTTGATAACCATTATAGCAGAAGCACTATTTCTCAGATCGTTGAACTATTAACTTAAAACCAACACCGAAAGAGAATTTGTCAAACCATACGATAGGTAACTAAGACAGAACGAATTACGACTACTAATCAGTAGGAATAAACGGAACAGACTTAATTGATGTTGCACTGAAAATTAACAAAAAAAAAACGGACAGAATATTGTTTAAAATTATTGAAGTATTGATATGGAAACATAGAGCAGGAGAAGTACAGGAAGGTCTGAAAGACTGCAAAAAAAAAACAGAAAATACAAGCGCACAGCTTCGAAAAGTTTTTGTAACATTTAAAGGAAATATTATGTCCAATGAACCCTAAGCATCTTTATCTATGCAAAGATGGCCTAACGACCGACTGGGAATATTTTTTTCTGTTAAAACTTGCTCTCCATGGTGTCGACATCGCTGTTCCAAAAAGTATCGCAAAAGGTTGTTTCATATTTAGATGTTTTGCACAAACGTAGTATAAGGGTTAAAGCGCTGATTAGAAGTCTGAAGTTAATCTTACTAGGTGGGGTGAAAAGTAACCTCCTTAGGAATGAAAAAAAAAATGGTTTAAATGTTTTTTTTATTTTGTTCAATATAGTCCCCTTTTAGCTTGATACACTTATTCCAGCGATTTTCCAACTTCTTGATCCCGTCCGAAAAGTAATTTTCCAGAAGGTCTGCAAAATACTCCTCCGTGACGTCGATGATTTCCTCGCATGAGCTGAATTTTTTATTGATGAGCCATCTTTTGAGGTTTGGGAAGAGATAATAGTCCGAGGGAGCCAAATCGGGCGAATACGGTGGATGCGACAGCAATTGCCGAAGCCGTTTTGCAGCGATATCGGCCTTCAATCGCTCCAATAATCCGCAGTAATACTCGTTGATGGTTTTTCCTTTTTCGAGGCAGTCCACGAAGAGTATGCCATGACAATCCCAGAAAACCGACGCCATGACCTTTCCGACCCATTGAGCCTCCCTCGGCCGCTTCGCAGCACTCGTGCCGCGCACTCATTCTGTTCTCTGGTGTGTAATAGTGGATCCAGGTTTCATCAACAGTTACCAATCGACGCCAAAAGTCCGCCCGATTCCGCATCAGCAAGTCCAAATACTCTTTGGAAGTGCTCTCGCGTTCGTGTTTTTGGTCAGGAGTGAGCATGCGCGGCACCCAGCAGCAGGATAACTGTTTCATATGCAGAATATTGCCCAAAATATGGCGTGTGCGCTCAGTACTAATCTTTGTGGTATCTGCTAGCTCGCGCACCTTCACTTTCCGGTCAGCCAACACCATTTCATGTATTTTTTCGACATTGTCCTCTGTAACCGCATCGGAGGGCCTGCCGCTGCGGACTTGATCGGTAGTGGAGTTGCGGCCACCACGTAACTCTCGAAACCAATATTTGACGGTGTAATCTGACGGAGCATTAGCCCCATAATATTTATCCAACTTTTCTTTTGTTTCCTTCGCCGTTTTGCCTCTCAAAAAATAATGTTTTATGAGAGAACGTCCATACTCAACATGATGGCAAACACGTCAACAACAACCAGCTGTCAAAACAAAACTAAAGACAGTATCGCACTGAAATTTGGCATGTCTGCCTAAATATGAACGAACTTCAAGGCACCATAACCTTTTTTGCAGTAGCAGCGCATTCCGGCGGTCAAGGAGGTTACTTTACACCCCACTTAGTAGAGAGCCATGCCATCTTCGATTAATCTCTTAAGAGACCTACATAGCTACCTAGAGACTCTCTATTCAAAGATGCCAGCAATCTCTGAACTCTGGTGCTCTTTTAAACCTAACTTAGCATCTTTATTGCTAATCCCGCTTATTTGGACCAGAAAAGTTTCAGTGAAGTCAGCCTAACATTCCTAAACTAGCATGAATGTGCTGGGGGGCTCAGCATGGCCTTACGGACACAATTTCCTTGGCGTTTAACTTGTGCGTATGTATCCATTGAAAGACAGATGTAAGTTTATCTTACAAGTAGTAAAGACTTACGTTATCAACCGTGATGGAGGTGCAGGAGCCATATCCTTAATCGGTTTTGTATTCAACTACATCTCATTTCTTCTCTGTGTAGGAAACAAGTGTTTTCTCATTATAGCCATGTAAATCCAGAGCAATTCAAGGCTAATCTCACGTTATGCCTAAAGTTCCCTTATGCTACTAGAAAACCGGTAACACCTTGAGAAATTGCAATTTAACATGCTTAGCCCAAAAATGTTCGATATTGGGAATGACACCCTAAAAAAGAATTTAGCGTCTCCTACTTTTGAATAGAACTTCAGTCTTTTTCTGCTACCTAAACGTTCAGCATCTGAATATTCATGTTAGTATTATTGAGAGCGTTTTATAGACAATCTTTATAGTAGATTAGTGGAGACTGGATGCTGCGTTTCGGGAACTGTTGTTTATCTATCATTGCGTACATTGATTGCAGTCACCATCTGGATCCAATGCTCTGTTTACTAACATTTCTTTAATCTCCAAAATCAGTGATTTGCCTATGCTGTACGGTCTAGTCGAGTTACGCATTTCGTCCAAAATTGCGCTCTATGTTAACTCCCCAGCCTTACTCCTTCTTGTTTAGTACAATATTAAGTTCTACTCTCACAAGATCTGGCGCGTTTATATGAATCCATACATACGTCGGCAATCAAATGGCCAATCAAGTCTTGCGATCCAGGAAAATCACTTCGAAATTGGTAATACTATGTTTCTCAGAGCTAGTATAGCACAGCTAATACTGTGAGAAATTTCGACGTCAGTCTGCTACAATAGCAAGAGATCGCCAAACCCTTTTCCGATCGAGTCTCCCTTAATCTCCTAAGAGGTCCCTTGTCGCCAGTATCAAGCATCGAAGACCAATGGCAACACTGCCAAAAATCCATCAGAGATGCCGCCACTGATGTGCTGGGTTTCATTCTAGCACCACGACGAAAGCCCTGGTTTGATAACGAATGCAGGCAGCTAAGCAAGATGCATACAAAGCGGCGCTGCATAGGTTGGCTAGAGCCGTCCATGAGCTCTATGAGGTGAAAAGGAGAGACAGACACCGGCTTCTCAGGAGAAAAAAGAAAGATCATGAGAAACGCGCGGTCGAGGAAATTGAGAGACGTAACTCCTAGAATGAGATTCGGAAGTTCTACCAAAAGGTAAAAAAACATGCCACGGACACAAGCTCCGAACCGTAGAGACGAACAAGGGGGCATCGTAGTAGAGTCAAAGTCGATGCTGAGGATTTGGAAAGATCATTTCTTTAGACTGTATAACTGCGATGGCGAAACAAATACTGCTGTCAGGCAGAATGAACCTTCAGGCCTGGATGAAGTGAAGATAGCAATATCTAAGTCGAAATACAACAAAGCTCCTGCAGCGGACGGCCTGACTGCCGAGCTCTTCAAAGCGGCAGACGATGACTTGGTAAGGAGCAAACACTTACTCATCTCTAAAATATGGTCGGACGAAAGTATGCCTGATGAATGGAACCTGAGCATTGTCTGTCAGATCCTCAAGAAAGGAGACCCTCTGCACTGCGCCAACTACAGAGGCATCAGTCTTCTTAACATCGCATATAAGATCTTATCTGCCGTATTGTGTGAACGCCTAAAGCCGTTCGTCAACAACCTGATACGAGTATGAGTGTGGTTTCAGGCCAGGAAAGTCCACCATCGACCAAATGTTCACACTTCGTCAGGTCTTTGAAAATACCCAATAGGCTTCAGATCGATATATACCACCTGTTTATCGATTTTAATGCCGTGTATGACAGCATCTACAGAGACGAGCTATACAGAGCAAACTCGTACGTCTGTGCACGATGACGATGCACGAGAATGCACGTTGCTCCACCAAAGCCGGTAAAGATCTCACCGAGGCTTTTGATGTAAAAAAAGGATGCGCTGTCATGCGATTTTTTCGACATCATACTTGAAAGAATAGTGCAAAACTCATGAGCAAACACAAGAGGCACAATTTTTCAAAAGTCCGTCCAATTACTCGCCGACGATAATCGGAAGAAAGCGGAAGCTTCGAAAATTGGTTAAACTGCCAACAAGAGCAAAACTAAATATATGCTGTCAAGCAAAGGGGACACTCAACACCAACCGACGTCTCGAACAGAACGTCACCTTTGACAGATATAACTTTGAGGTAGTTAAGTACTTTGTCTACCTAGGCTCTGCTATAAATACAGACACCAGCGCTGAGATCAAGCGAAGAATAACTCTTGCCAACCGCTTTTTTTTTTGGGGTTAAGAAGGCAATTGAGTAGCAAAGCCCTCTCTCGGACAACAAATGTCACCCTTTATAAGACCTTAATAATCCTAGTCCTGCTCTATGGTGCAGAGACATGGACATTATCAAAAATGGAAGAGGGTGCTCTTGGCTACTTCGAGAGGAAAATTCTTCGAGTGTGGACGGTGAGTGGAGGAGGCGATACAACGACGAACTGTTCAGCGACATCGACCTAGCCAGAAGAATGAATATGCAACGACTAAGATGGCTGGGTCATGAAGAGCGGAAGAACACCAATGCTCCGGTCCGAAAAGTCTTCGAATCTGCCCCCGAGGGACACCGCCGTAGAGGAAGACCCTCAGGTGGCGCATGCAAGTGGAAGGGGACTAGCTGGAACAACATCGAGCTAGCTAGAGACGCTTGTTAATTGAGGCCCATGTCCACCCCGGACTGTAGCGCCACCCAAAGTAAAGTTAGTAAGTATATTTCTTAGAGCCAAATTTCAGACTTCACTTCTAATTTCATCATAGTGAAGTTTTAAGTATATACTCGTCATCTGTTGATGGTTAACTCGTTTATATCAGTGTTTCGGTGCCCTGGTGTTCAGAAAACACTTAAAACTACAACGAATTCGCAATAAACATTCTCTCCCAACTATTTTATTAAGAAAAAAAAAAAAAAACCCTAAAATCTCCCAATATTTCTAAACCTGAAAGTAAAACTTACAGAAGCAAGCACAGAAGTATGCCTTGTGCGGCCCTTCGGAGAAAACCCATAAACTCAAAGTTCAATACGATTCATGTGAAAACCAATAATTAAATAGGGAAAGTTAAGTTTCACAACTTGGAATTCCTTTACACCAACTATAAATACCTACTCTCTTGTTTGAGAATTCAAAAGTTCAACTTCCTACGACTACTGGTTATTTGGCGGGTTAAGCTCCTTTTCCCAAACATTTCCTATAATTAATTAATATCGTTCGAGTTTCCATGGAGTGAGTATACAAACGCTTCTACTTTTTGGCGTATTTCAAATCTCTAATAATGAATATTTGAATCATTATTTTATAGAGAAATGCCACGTTCCATTTTTAAGGCTGGCCTTAGGTTAATTACGATTGACGACCAACAAACAGTCGAATCGATTGATTTAAAATTCATTGCAATCTCTCCTCACGGCGCCATCGATTTGTGTTCGGTGCTAATTGAGTTTAATTCGCAATATGAATAAGCATATTCCACACTGCAATGAAGAAACCTAGCTGGGAGGTTTATTTTATTTTTGGCATTGATGCTTTTTAATTAATTTTTTTTTTGTTTATTTTTTGTTTTTTACAATATCCGGATAAAGTTTATTTAAAGGTTTTCCATTAAATGATTTCCTCTTGTTGACTTTTTGATTATGATCGCAAATAAATGAAAATATATTGTTGATTGACATGGCATTTTCCAGGCTCTTTGAATTATTCAATAACAATATACATAAGCCTATTTGGGAATAAGTCGTCTTCCACATACTCCAATTCGACCTTTAAATTGCTATTGCCTTTGGGAGCCTATTTGTTGAGCATGACTTAGCAAAAGTAAATCCAATTCAAATTATATCTAACCTTTACTACTACATTTCGATGATTCGCTTTATGTCTTTGTCCTTGTCAATATTTTGCCTGACAATCTATATCTTTTAGTAACTGAAACTACACAAAGCAGTCCTGGTAGCTTTCTACCTAAACGTTGTAAATTTAAATCCAAGTTTCGTGATACGTAACAGACACTGCATGTGGGTTTTTGTTCACTTTCCCCACGCAGTCAATTATCCATAGCTACAGTGTATTTGTTCGCCATTGTTCGAAAATCAAAAAAATAAAAAATAAAACTATCGATCGCCACCACCGGTACCAACTTCTCCTCCACTTCCTTGTCGTTCTATACAATTTTAATAAAAAAAACTTTAATTCAACAGAAAGCAAGTGTAACCTTTCATGTCACACTATCACCAACTCAAACAGAAAAAGCATTTCTTTGCAATCACAACAAATGCATGTCCATAGCGAAGTGCGCTAAATTGATGTGTCTAGTTTACTTAAGCGTTATGCACTTTCAACCAACCCAACCCTAATCAACTGCCACCAGTGTCTAACTTCGTTTCGATATAATCGATGCCTTTTCCGACACCCCCAACGTACTAGGCCACATAACCAGAGAACTGCATAGTTAAGGTATTACGATTACGTCGCCAACATAACATTTGCTATATAATTATTGCCCCCCCTCGCTGCAATGGAACTCTGCTAACCGTTGACCATGGCGAGCAACTCCATCGGCCCGAAGGACAATTAAATGTCCTTAGTGCCTTTAAAACAGAAACCAGAAAGTAGAAAACAACCATTGCGGGTACTTGACCAACAATTGGTGAAAGAGGTTAAGCAAGAGACCACCATAACAATGATTTGTAAGCTCGCCCAACAACACAAACAATATTGTCGTACAGAGAGCGCCTCCAAAAACTGAAGAGCAATTATTATCGTTCTGTACATCGAAAAGTCGTGCATCACTTAACTCATGTTCAATGGCACCACCCCGTTGTGTTGGTTGTCGCGCCTTTTATCCACATTATTGCATGCTAATTTGGCATTTACGTCCAGGCGCACGACCAAAATTATTCATAGCGTATTTTGCCATATACTCGTAAACAATGTGCACGACAACAAACGACAAATTTCCATCAGCCCCCCAAGTGTATACATGGTCAACCCCTAGCTCCTACGTTCGTACAGGCACTGTTATGCCGCAGCAGTGGCAGCGCCTACATGTTATATCCTACAACTCTGCAAATTCCGAAAATCATTTGACATATCGCGAGTTAATATCGGTAAAATGCAAACCAAACACAACCAAACATGTAGAGCCCACTCCTTTCAGGGTTTATAGGTCAAAAGCTCATTTCTTTACCTAATAACATGTGAAATTGGGAATCCTGCTCAGTGTTGCCATACTGAAAACTGTATACAGATTGTCGAATTAATCTGTAAATACGAGTATCAGCCAAATATACTTCATGAATCTGTTAGCAATCCAACCCTGTTAAATTTTCGAGGACAGTTCTAATGTCTGAAATTCACGACTGTCAAAGTTCGGCTGTTAGAACGCTTTAACTGACTTTTATTCCAAGTAGTGTTCAACTCCAAAGTGAAGAAATTACCATCGAGGAGAGGTTCTTAGATTTGTTCTGCCTAGTGTAGGCTTCACTCTAGATGTTTCCCATCGATTCATATTATTAGCCATTTTCTGGTATTAGTTCAATATTCACTGCGATTTCGAGGATCCAACCGCTGTCTTATAGACCAAAACTTCGGCCAATGGCAGGATATGAAATAGATCGAGCCTCTACGGCACCTCCAGAAATCAAACATTTTCTCAGAGAACATGAAGCGCCATCGCGCTCAACAATTAAAAGTTTGTGAAATGAACAACCGATATTGCGCCCGTCACGCAAAATATGCGAGTACAAAATTTTGCTTCTCTTGTTAAAAATGTTGTCGAGAACTTAGATCCGTCGATTCTCTTTTAATCCATTGTATTGATGATAAACAGCACTCCACCGAATATTGCATAAATCCTGTAATGCTTAATTTGCACAAGAATTTAAGACCGCCGACCATCAGAAACATCGTAACTTCAACAATTAGGTGTTGAAAATGGATGACATTTCTCAAGAATTTAGCCCAACATTATTTTTTTTTTTTCGATCTTCAAGGCTTTCTTAAGAATTCCTGCAATTGGGGGCCAACAGATGAAGGAGTCAACATAGACATGTGAAGCTGTGTATTTCAAGCCGAAATCTTTGCTGTAGGAGCGATCAGGACCTATGAAATAACATCAAAAGTAGTATAGACTGCCTTGAACTTCTCACATAATTCGCCAGATCGAGCAGAGTTAATCTCATTTGGGTGGCAGGACACCGCGGACACACTCGTATATGCAATGAAAAAGCAGACATACTTGCCAAAAAAGTATCTGCACCGACAAGGCGCGTAATGGTACTTTCAGAACATTGAAATGCTTTATAAAAAAAGTGGGCTTACCATTGCTGGACGGAAGCTTAAGACAAGCTGACAAGCCCATATGTTTATGCCAAACATATCCCATACAAGAACAAAACAACTCCTAGTTCTAACTGGACGTCGGATTCGTTTACCGAAGGATTCCCAACTGAACACAGTTAAGTCAAAAAGAACCCCATTGCTGTGGAAATGATCCAAAGTAACACTTGCAGAATGTGCAACGGGGAAAAAGAATGACCAGAACACATTTAATGTCACTGAAACTGCTTAATCACAATATGTCATCGTCTCTTAGGGAAATTATGTCCTGCGACAGAGGATACCATACTCGTGTATCCGCTAGCTCACCCAAAGATCTACTTTATTTACCACTTATCGCGGTACACCATGTCACACAAGTTGCGAAATCATTGCTCTTTCGGATGAACAATTTCTTGGCTGAATCGTTTCACAAAAAAAATCAAAATTGACCGTCTCCTTTCTTTGAAAAGAAAGAAAAGGTCTATCCCAACACTGCCCCTTCCAGCGCTCAAAGCCATATCCGTGCAATTATCCATGAAAAAGACTCGCAAATACTCGTACTCGTATCGGGTTTTGTAATGGGGACTTGACAACTTTGAATTTAATTTGTGAACGCACTCTTTCACTAATCATCAAACTGTCACTGTCAATTTATTCAGTAAATTCAACATTTTCATCATGGTAAAGTACACGAACGAGCAACGTCTGCAAATTATAAAGATTTTCTACGGAAATTCGGAGTCAGTGACTGCAACGCGAAGTGCGTTAATTCCAATCCAATAGCAGACAGGCAATAACAAGTTTAGTGCAAAAATTTGAGTCTACATATTCGTTGTGTGATGTTGCCGTGTCAGTGAGACAACGGGTTGGTCGAAGTGTCGAAAATATCGCTGCAATTGAGGCATCCGTAGCAAACGATCCAAATCAATCAATTCCACGGCGTTCTCAAGAATCTCAGCTCAGACCACATTATGGCGCATTTTGCGTAAGGATCTTGGCTTACACCCATACAAAATCAAGCTGGACCATTTGAAGCTACGAACGTTCTCCGATTGGGTTCTGGAGAAGATGCGTCAAGATGGTTAATTTCATCGCAAAATCATCTTCAGTGACGAAGCTCATTTTTGGCTCAATCGGTTCGTCAATAAGCAAAATATGCGTTATTGGTCAGGTGAAAATCCACATGTGCTTCATGAATCACCACTTCATTCCCCAAAAATAACTGTTTGGTGCGGTTTGCATGCCGCCGGCGTTATTGGGCCATATTTTTTCGTCGACGATAACGATCGTCACATTACTGTGAGTGGTTAGCGTTATCGCGCCATGATCACCGATTATTTTTGGCTCGAATTGGAAGATATGGACTTGGACGACATGTGGTTAGAATAAGATGGTGCCACAAGCAACACATCACACTTTACAATCGATTTATTGAAGAGTAAGTATGGTTAGCGCGTTATCTCAAGAAAAAGGCCAGTCGATTGGCCGCCTCGTTCGTGCGATTTAACGCCGCTTGACTATTTTCTGTTGGGCTACGTTAAGTCGTTGGTTTATGCCAACAAGCCGACGACATTGGAAGAGCTCAGAGCCAACATTGATCGCGAAATAGCGCGAATGTGTGGCCGAGTCGTTGAAAATTGGGTTCAACGAATCGACCGCTGCAAACGTGCCCGCGGTGGCCATATGAACGAAGTCGAGTTCAATTCATAAATTGTTTGATTGTACTTCAAGCCGATAATAATGTTTTTAAAATATCTCAAATGGTCTGCGTTTTATTTAAAAAAAAATTTGTCAAGTCCTTATTGGAAAACCCTTTATATCAATGAAAAATTTTTTAAAAAAAAATGACCTAAATGTACAACAGAGGTCGTACAACTCATTCGGCTGATGTTGCCATCCGAGACATACACAATTCTAATTTCAATGAGTGAATAACAGAATGAAGCTACGAAGAGTCTGAGGATGTACCGATAATAAGCTGCGTTTAAAGCATTACTACAGTGAAAACCTTCTCTGGACTCAGTCAAAAAGTCGAATTCGCTGGGTCCGTCCTTGGACCAAAGTAACAACGGGTTTGCCAAAAACTCGCTGAATGACTTCACCTACGTAAGGACTATTTGTTTCCTTGAAGTTTTCCTGTGAGTTTAAGTCGTATGTCTCATCTGGTTGTTGGTAGGTCAATTTAGTTTAGCTGGTTGCAGTTCCTTGCCGCTAAAATCATGTGTGCTGCTACTAAAGGCACTTTACTGCTGGTATTACCATATTAAAATTAATCGTTCAAAGACTTGGACTTTTTAAAATCAAAGTACAAGAAGACGAAGACCGCGAAACTAAGCGCGAAAGTATAAGAATCATACTTGAGTCTCAAACATTCTTAGATCCGACGATTTATCTGAGCTCTTTGAAGCTGGTAACGAGTAAGCAGCAGCTTATTTATACAGAGCTGCACATGCCGGCTTAATGGAATCTGAGCATCGCCAGCCCGGTTCTGTGAAAAGAACTGAACTGCGCCACCTATAGGGGCATAACTCTATTTATTGTCGCATACAAGCTGCTTGCTGCTCGTCGACAAAGTGAAAGTTTCATATAAAAACCGTTTTAGGACTGCTAAAGCAATCTAAGGCAGATCCCATGTACATATTGTCTTGGTATCGCTGTCAAACTATCCTGACTATGCAGGATGTCGATGAAATGCTTCTGCAGTTCTGTCAACGTCAAAAGATCTGTGCCCTGAAGTGAAATTTAGCAATGCCATACTAAAGCGCGGAAATTAAACAAAAAATAACTTTTGCCAAGAGCTGCTTAAGCCCTATTTCGACCAACAAAGATGACGTCGTCCTAGTTCCTGTTGTATGCGCAAAAATTCTCTGTGCGATCTGACAGAGTGACGAGAAGAAGGTATAACGAAGAACTATATCAGCTGTGCAACGACGTAGATCTGGTAAGAAGGCTTCACTTAAACAGCTATTAAGATGGCTTAGTCATCTAGAGCTCATTGACACCCGTGCTCCGAAGAATCTTCGATTACACCCTAATGGAGTGTAGCAGTAAAGGAATATCTTACCAAAGGTGGCGTACGCAGTAGAAAAGGGACCTACACCAACTTTTTACTTTTGAAACAAGTTTTGTCCGAAGATAAGTTAAACTGGCAACATTGCTTTTATATACATATACATATATATGGATACTCGTATAGGTATCAAAGTTTTTGGAGGTCATGGTAATTTGATAGACTGATACGTGATACGCTCCTACATATGCACATTCCCACATAACTCCGATACTTCTTTACCAATGCTGCCACCAAAACGCCAGCGAAAAGGGCAAACCAAACAGAATTTCAACGATTGTCGAAAAATTCTGCCACTTTTGTGTGCACAGCATTTTTGGTAGTGTATTATCCTTCGATGATGTAGGATGGTGATGGAGAATATTATGATTAATATTGAAGCAATTGGCAATGTGGTTTTCAACTCAACAGCTGTTCCGTTGAAGAAAATGATTGAATGTGGTGCATATAAATCCACATTTGTGTAGAATATATGTTAAACATCCCCATGAACACCTTAGGGGTAAAAACAAGTCTACCTTGTGCTGCTACATAACTATACTAAACTGACGTATGTACGGTGCAGTATGGTTTCAAGGTGAATACCACCGCCTACATAAGCACCCTTCACCATGGATATTTGTTTGTACTTGAGCACGCAGGATGCGGATTAAAATTCATATTATTCCAATAATTTCTACTCCTCTGCGACTATGCCACTCTTAAGGTGTT
The DNA here is from genome assembly GCA_928272305.1 of Volucella inflata. Lineage (NCBI taxonomy): Eukaryota > Metazoa > Arthropoda > Insecta > Diptera > Syrphidae > Volucella > Volucella inflata. The sequence goes on from OV743720.1 coordinate 1,850,398, forward strand.
TTTGCTGGTTTAAGGCATATAACAACTGGAAGCCGACCGACCCCGTGTTGTCTTGACAAAGGTCATTGCTTTGGGCTATTTTCGATTTTGATTTATTCGAGCGGGTCACGCCAAATAGTGGTAGAAATGCTCTAGCAATGGGGTTGCCAGTCCCTGGTTGTTGTTTGTTTTTTTTTTTTTTTTTTGTCTCGTAAAAAAATACCATTCTCCCTGGTTGCCACTCATTCACATAATCTTGGCGGATGGAGAAGCTTTTCACTCAAACGACCGATGTCGGCAAAGGGGACAAATGCCTATAGGCACTGCCGCCACTTTCTTCAATTGACTACTTGGTTGGTTGGTTGGTTGGTTGGACGGTTGGTTGGTTGGACGGTTGGTTGGTTGGTTGGTTGGTTGGTCTGGTCTGGTCTGGTTGGCTGTGGGAAGGATAAACGTCGTAAGATTATGTCGTCCTGGTGGCGGTGGGAGGTTGTTTGTTTTCTTCAGTCAATTTTCGGCTTGGACGAGCAATTTTGAGTTCCTTCTTCGTGTTATTATTATTATTTTTTTTTTCTGTTCGTTTGTTGGGTTTGTTTGCTGGTTAACCTTTTTTTCCAGTGTTTGGGTAGCAACGCAGTTAAATGGAAGAGTTGTTTAAGGACAGAGAAACCAGCAAAAGCACCAGCACCAGCACCAATATAAGAACAACACGGAAAGGATGAGTTCATTTTAGGATAAATTTATTGGTTTACCAGAATGTTTATCCTTTTCATATTTTTTGATGGCACAGATAAATATCAGTGGAGGGTGTTATCCATTTTTTATTGGATTGTTATGCGAAGACGCAATTTACAGGAAATTAAATTATACGTATTGTTATTGTGATATCTAGTGTGGTGATGTTGAAATTTCTTTGTAAATATGAATATAAAATAATGTCCAAGGCGGATCGAATCATTGAAGTTGCAAGAGGGTCTGATGGGTTCTTTTGTGCTTTTGTATGTATTTTCACAGATGTTCAAAAAAAAAACTAACACTACATCAGCCCATTAGGTTGTGAGAGGAAAACATAATTTGGGGCAATCGTGATAACCAATTTGAAGTGTAACTATAGTTGGTCTATAGTGCTTACCCTAGAAATTTACTATTTTTACCACAAAGATAAAAGCATATTAATATCAATGATAGCTGTCCTCATAAGGAGGAAACATCTGCTTAATATATAATTTTTAATCTTTTAACTATTTCCGTCTCACTGGTTCAAATTTAAACCACATATTTTCAGCCGTTGCGATTAAGTGGGACAAACTTTAAACCATGTTGAAAATATTTTCCACAACTGTCTCAAAGGTTTAAAATTTGTACACATTGAATAAAAACATTGTAAGTATTGCAAAACGAACGGGGAATTTTTTGTTTCAACTTCTTTTATACAGTAAGGAAAGTAACCCGTAGATCTTTTCCAGTTAATGTTTTTCAAACAAACTTATACGCGGAGCAAAAACACATAAAAACAGGCAAGTCGAAATGAAAACATTCATTGGTTTGAACTTGCTTATGGAAATCAAAAAGCTTCCTAGCTATAAAGATTATTGGTCTTCCTCACCAGATTTGCACGATTCTTATGTCAGTTCATGTATGAAGCAAGCACGGTTAAGTTGGTTGCTAGGAAATTTGCATGTTAATGATGGATGTCTTGAGCCAAAACGAGGTACTCCTAATTACGATAGGGTTTATAAGATTAAACCTTCTTCTTCTTCTTATCCTTTTATTAACCCTTTCCTCGTTATACGAACTTATGCGTAACGAGTTTCCCATTTTTACTGCATCGCTGCTGCTCCGCTTATGGGGTTGGCTAATGTCGCAGACCGCAGAACGCGTCTACATACTGCTCGGTCCTGGATCGCTTCAGTGGTTAGGCCCAGGCGTTGTTGCGCATTTGCCATCTGAGAAATCCAGGAATTCTTTTTCCGACCTCGTTTTCTTACAGTTGGAGTGACCGTAGTTGATAGTGCCTTTTTAACCGGATTTTCCGCAGATCAATACCAGCTTATTCTATTCGCCTCAAGCTGTTCGGTTACCGAATTCTTTATATGTAGACTTCCTCTTATACGCGTAGATCTAGTGCAATCGCGTTTAGTGACTTCACTAGACATCCTTAACATTTTCATTTCCGCTGCCGTCATTTTGTTTTTAAACGCTTCGTACATTGTCCAGCACTGTGAACCCTATATAAGAGCTGGTCTAACAACCGTGGTGTAGAGTTTCCCCTTTAATTTAAGTGGAAATTTTCGGTCTTAAAAGATTCTCGAATTTTCCCGCCACTTCATCCACCCCACACTCACTCTGTGGTTTACGTCGTCGTCACATTTCGCTTCCATGTTAACGATTGATCCTAAGTACTTAAAGATAGTGCTTTTCGGAAGAACTATTCCGTCTAACATTATATCCGGAACAGGTCGCAACGGATGCGCAAATGGGCACGTCAAATGCTCCGTCTTTGAACGACTTATTTTAAACCCGTTTCTCTCTAGCGCATTTCTCCATGAATCTAAGGCGTTCTGTAAATCTTCGACGTTATCGCTAAGTATAACTGCGTCGTCAGCGAAGAGAATTGGCGTTACATTCGCTTCGCGCATGCAGTCTTTTAAAAGATAGTCGAATACTACGTTAAAGAGGAAAGGGCTAAGTACGCTTCCTTGATGCACTCCGACATTAACTGGAAATTCTCTCGTTAGTCCAGCAAAGCTTTTAGCCGCAGTTTTCACGTTTCCGTACATGTCTTGTATTATTCTAACATACGTTTCCGGTACGTTTTGAGACCTTAGCGCGGCCCATATGAGATCCCTAGGCACTCGATCGAATGCTTTCTCGAGATCGATAAATACCATGTGTAAATCCTTAGACGAATCTCGGTGCTTTTCCATTATTATTCGTAGGCTTTGGATAGCGTCCACCGTCGATCTTCCTTCAACAAATCCACACTGGCTATTATCGAGCTTTATTATTTGCCGAAGACGTTCGTTTAAGACTCTTTTGACGATTTTGATTGTGTGTGACATAAGCTTGATTGAACAGTGGTTGTTGCATTCTCGAGTGTCGCCTTTTCCTTTGTATAATGGAACCAAGAAGCTACTTCTCCATTGATTCGGCATAGGTTGTCCACATTTTAATTTATTTAAAAGTTTCGATAACCAAACGCTGCCGATCCCCCCATCTTCCACCAAAACTCTAATGGAATGCTGTCTGGTTGCGCCGCTTTCCCCCGCTTCATTTTTCCGATTGTCATCCTTATTTCTTCGATGGAAAAGTCCGAAACTTCCTCCTCGAATAGACCAGCTGTCGGCACGATATCACGTGGAAACTGTTTGTTAAGCAACTCCTTGCAGTATTCAAGCCACCGGTCACAAATTTCCTTTTCATTTGTTAGTAAGCGACCGTCTGCGTTTTTGATGTATTTCGGCGGGGTTATTTCCATTGAATTTTTTCTCCTCTGTGCAGCGAGCTTAAAAATATTTGGCATTTTAGTATCGTACGACGTTTGAACTTCTTGGATAGCTTGTCTTCTATCCGCCGATCGTGAGGATATTTGTTCCAACTCCTGGTACAGGTTTTCCGCTTCTGCCGCTCGAGTTCGAGCCAGGACTTTCTTTGCGATCTTTTTAACACGCTCGTATTCAAGAGCCAGTCGAGCTTTTTTGATATCGTCGCTCCGATCGCATTTTGTCCACGCTTGGAATGCACTCTTCTTGTCGGCCACAGCTCGTTTGGTTTCGTCATTCCACCACCATGTTTCTTTGCCGACGTAATGGTATTTCGATATAGTCCCCAGATGGGACTTTGCGAGTGTTATGCATTCCTCGTGCATGCTGTTCCACATTTCTTGCGGGCTGCGATACCGTTTATATTGTGAAGTACTTCTTTAGCCAGTGCGATAAATCTTGCGCTTCGTTCCTTCGATAGATTAAACCTATGCTCCAAATACTGTCAACAAATTTAAAAAAATTTGCAAACCCTACTTGTGCAGTAGCCATAGATAGTAGTGTCTATATGCCAAAGAAACCAACAAAAAGGGGGTACAAGGTTTGGATGCTTGCAAATAAAATGGGGTATTGTCACAAATTTGATATTTACAATGGCAAGTCAGCATCTGGAATTGCAGAAACTAATCTTGGGGCCTTGATGTCAGATTCGAAGCACAAAGATCATTGGCGTATTTCCACAACTATTTCACTGGTGTTGAGTTAATGGAAGACTTAAAGAAAGATGGAATATATGCCTGTGGAACGGTAAATGCCACCCGAAAATATCTTCCATGGATCCTACCAAATAATCGGATGAAACGGGGAGACTCTGAATTTGTTTATAGTGACACAAACTTGACCGGTGTAAAATGGAAAGATAAGCGGTATGTACAAGTTCTCTCCAACTTTCGATTCCAAGAAATATGCAGTGAGGTTTCACGTAAAAACAAGGACGGAACCATCTCAAAAGTGTCTTGTCCAACCGCAGTTGTTGACTATAATAAGCAAATGAACTATGTAGACAAGTTCGACCAAAATTTGTCAGTTTATAAATTAGACAGAAAAAAACATGAAATGGCAGTGGCATCGGATATTTTCATATGTGAAACCCGGCCAACCAGCCAAATCAACGGCAAAGCCGAATATCCCACTGTATTTGGTGGGATCAGATGGGTGTGCTGTATTATGAGCTGCTAAAACCGGGTGAAACCATCAATGGACAACGCTACCGAACACAATTAGTCCATTTACAGAGAGCAGTAGCCAAAAAACGCCTGGAATGTGCGACCAGACACGAGGCAATAATTTTCCATCCTGACAACGTTGCTATTCCGGTTAAGAACTATTTGGAAAACAGTGAATGGGAAGTCTTACCCCACCCGCCTTATAGCCCAGACCTTTCCCCTTCTGACTACCATTTGTTCCGGTCGATGCAGAACGCCCTCACTGAAATACGGTTCACATCAGAGCAGAATATCAAAAATTGTCTTGATTCATTCTTGGCTGCCAAGCCGCCGCAGTTCTTTTGGGATGGTATCCACAAATTGCCAGACAGATAAGAAAAAGTCATAGCTTCAGATGGGCAATACTTTGAATAATACTATTGTACATGTTTTTCTTAAATAAACGTTCAAATTTTTTAAAAAAAATCACTTTTTATTTTTTTGGTGACGGATGGGTCGATTTTCCTAGCAAACCTTCTCGCCGGAAAGAGTTAAATACATAGATACAATGTTGTCAATGCGACGTTACTCTTTTATTTCTAAGAAATTGGTACGTAACTTCCACTGGCAAGGGTAATAAGAAGCGCGAATCCTTCTAAAGATTTCTATTTTTTTGGGAGTAATGCAAACTATTCTCCAGAGAATGGTTCAACACTTCCTGAGATCAGCGTGCAAGACATATAAATAACCAACATACGAGGGCGGGTCAATAAGTCCGTGACTTTTGGATTAAAACACAGATTTTTTGATAAAAAAATAATTTTATTTTTCAACGTAGTCTCCCTTGAGCTCTATACACTTTGTCCAACTCTTCTCCAATTTTTTTATCCCTTCCAAAAAAAATGATTTGTCGAGGTCCTCAAAATAGGCCTTTGTTTGCGAGATGACTTCATCATTGGAGTCAAATCTTTTTCCACCAAGCCATTTCTTCAGGTTTGGGAACAAGAACTAGTCACTCGGAGCCAAATCTGGAGAATAGGGTGGATGAGGGAGCAATTCATAGCCCAATTCATGGATTTTTGCCATGGCAACTGCACATGTGTTTGTGGTCGACTGTGAGCAAACGCGGCACCCATCTTGCGGAAAGCTTTCTCATGCCCAAGTGATCATTCAAAATTGAAACCACTGAGCCATGCGAGATCCCTACGGCTTCCACAATCTCTCGCACTTTCAATCTTCGGTCGGCCAACACCATATCGTGAATTTTTTCGATTGTTTCGGGTGTAGAGACCTCAACTGGGCGTCCAGGACGTTCGGCATCTTCAGTGCTTGTACGGCCACAACGAAATTCAGTAAACCACTTTTTTACCATTGAAATCGATGGTGCAGAGTCCCCATAGTATTTATCAAGCTTAGCCTTGGTCTCGGTAATGGTTTTTTTTCGCAAGAAATAATGCTTAATAAGCACACGAAATTCACTTTTTTCCATTTTCTCCTCAAATTAGTGAGTAGTCTGATAAAAATAGCTGTCAAACACAAACTAACTGACGCAGCAAGTTTAAATTTTGACAGGAGTCAACTGACAGATGCCTGTTGACAGGAGCAGTGTTGCTGTTTCAGTAAAGAGGTCAGAAATTCAAAAAGTCACGGACTTATTGACCCGCCCTCGTAGAAAAGAGTAGATAATTTATAGTCTCCTGTGCCCCAAGTCTTATCTTTTTTCTGCACAGATTCGCATTTTTTGGCGCGATACTTAGCTCATTGGACTATCACGCAGAGAGTCTTGGTTCGATTCCTGGCTGGGTCATCAACAATTTTTCAAATCGCCATCACCCTTTCGGCGGACAATGGCAAACTCCCGAAAGTAAAATTGTCTACGAAAAAGCTTCTAAGGAGTGCCGTTCGAACTCGGCGATAAACCGTAGGGCCCCGTTCAGATGTGACAAAAAATTTACAACAACATGAGCAACACAAATGAGTGTCAAGAAACTATGGCATGGCCCATACCGGGCTGCCAGCGCCAGTTTTTTTTTGTTCTGAATGGAGGCAGAATAGGGGACTCTTACATACACATAAGATTGAACTTTGCCATTGCCTGCCCAAAAAGATGATGTTGTCGAAGAAAAATCCTCTTCATCTAACCGTTACAATAGGGAAAGGCCGAATATTCGACAGACGCCGTTTCTCATGTTTTCTCTGCGGTTTTTGAGAAACCAGAGTAGCAATATAAAGTTGATAAACCTTTTTTCGAAACTTAGGCTTAGATCAAAGTTACCGTAGTACGCATACTAAATTGAGTCAAACTAATCGTTTTGAAAAGCAGCAAAAAATTCCGAAAGGCCTTGAGTCCCTTCGCTGCCAATCAAAAACGAAAGAAGGGAAAGCGGATATCTTCGGAGCTCACCTGGAACACGTCTAATAAATCAATTTCACTTCCCTTAATTTTATTCAATATATTTGAAGGAATACTACAGGTTTTTGACGTATAAAGTCGTATCCTGCTCTCTTGAAATTCAAATTACAACACGTCTTTTTTCTAAGCCTACTCGTATATACATGCTGGTATTACCTATATACTGACAACCTCCCTCGAAAATAGACTTGCGCAAAAGACACAGATACGCACATTCCCTATTTAAAAAAAAAAACTTGCGTACTGCAAGAAAGTGTTCTCGATCCATTTCTATAACTCCTATATGATCGTAAGAAGAAGAACGTTTGCTAATGGTACTACTCTGTTAGCAGTTGGTAATGGATTCAAACAAACAACAATTAAACTAGCAAGCCCTCTTAATAATGATAATGATAATTACTCTCCAATTCATGTTAAATTTACTTACGACTTTCCTAACGTCCATGCTTGTGTACCATGCCATCACAAGATTTAACAGCGGAGCCGAGGTAGGCATATAAATTCCTTGTCATCTCTATGTAATACCTGTATATTGTGATGTTGTGTCTGATTCATCGACGACGGACTTTCGAGTTTCGTTGACAGCGTGCACTATTCAGGACTAAATCCATTTTTGCCACTAATGCTCCAATACTTGCGGGTGCACGTGACATCTCATTGGGTTTTGCCAATGATGTCAATGTCAGCACGGTAAGCAAGTAGTTATACAGACTTTTAAAAGATTCTGCCTCTGGTTTTGACTTGCAAACAAAAATGATTTTGAAAAACTTACATGACAGCGCATTAAATTCTTTTTGACATAAAAGGCCTCGAACCTTCGACCTTTACAACAATTTGATGAGTTTGGGGTGGATATCAAGCCTAGACATGGTTTTTTTTAGTATGATATGTGAATCTCTAGAAAGGAGACCCTCTGAACTGCGCCAACTACAGAGGCATCAGTCTCCTTAACATCGCATATATATTTTTACCCGCCGTATTGTGTAAACGCCTGAAACCGTTCGTCAACAGACTGATAGGTCCATATCAGTGTGGCTTCAGGCCAGGAAAGTCCACCATCGACCAAATATTCACACTACGGCAGATCTTTGAGAAGACCCATGAGCCTCAGATCGATACCCACCACCTATTCATCGGTTTTAAGGCCGCGTATGACAACATCTATAGAGACGAGCTATAAAGAGGAATGTCTAGTTTCGGCATCCCTGCAAAACTCGTCCGTCTGTGCAGGATGACGATGGAGAATGCACGCTGCTCCATCAAGGTCGCTAAAGATCTCACCGAGACCTTTGAATTCCAGAAAGGATTTAGACAAGGCGATGCGCTGTCATGCGATTTTTTCAACATCGTACTTAAAAGAATAGTGCAAAACTCACGAGCAAGCACAAGCACAGGCACAATCGTCCCATTATTCGTATACGCCGACGATATTGACATAATCGGGAGGAAGCAGAGTGATGTCAGTGGCTCTTTAGCGAGTATTGAGACGGAAGCGGCGAAAATTGGTTAAACTGTCAACAAGAGCAAAACTAAATATATGCTGTCAAGCAAAAGGGACACTCAACACCGACCGACGTCTCGAACAGAACGTCACCTTTGACAGATATAACTTTGAGGTAGTTAAGGACTTTGTCTACCTAGGCTCTGCTATAAATACGGACAACGACACCAGCACTGAGATCAAGCGAAGAATAACTCTTGCCAACCGCTGTTTCTTTGGAATAAAAAGGCAATGGACTTACAAAAATGGATGAGGGTGTTCTTGGTTGCTTCGAGAGACGGCGATCTTCGGTCCCGTCTGCATTGACGGTGAGTGGAGGAGGAGATACAACAACGAACTTTATGGACTGTACAGCGACATGGACCTAGCCAGAAGAGTAAAGATCCAAAGACTGCGATGGCTGGGTCATGTAGAGCGCATGGACACCAATGGTCCGGTCCGAAAAGTCTTCGAATCCGCCCCCGGACAGCGCAGTAGAGGAAGGCCAAGACTCAGGTGGCGCACGCAAGTGGAGGAGGACCTCAGCCAACTTAGCGTGCGACACTGGAGGCAGCTAGCCAGGGATCGGGCTGGCTGGAGAAGCTTGTTGACTGAGGTCCAGGTCCACCCCGGACTGTAGCGCCACCTAAAGTAATGTGAATCGAGAAAGACATGCCGTGCATCTACTTGAACTCCAGAGTTTTTTTTTTGCAGTAATCTGTGGTAGTATGAATACTTGGTGGATTGCAGGCCTAAAACCGCACTAAAAAGACTCAATGAGATCATTGGTAAACGACTTTAGGAATTTACACAAGACTGCAGATAAGATGTTTTATGCGATGTCTCACTTCATTTTGGTCTCGTTGACAGATCAGGTTGAATGGTTGATTCTATCTGTTAACGGAATTTGGCTTGTCATCGCCTTTTGACAATTTTCAGAAATGGTTCTTCCATATCCGTAATGCCGACTGTAACTCTACAACGATATTTCCTTGTTTATCTCTGGTCTCTGTTCAAGGCTTGTTGCTCTGACAATTTCTTTTTTCCTTATGCGCGCTTCTCATGCTCTTTCTTTTTCTTACGGAGAAACTGATTTCCTTCCCTTTTGCTTGTAGAGCTCTCTGGCCTTTTGGGTCCTTTTATGCAATGCCGTTTCTTAGACAATTTGTTTGCCTGCGTTCTTCGTCAAAACATGGGTTTCGTTCAGGTGATCTGGTGGCGTGAACCAAGGGAATCAGTTGTGGTGTTTCTGATGGCTCCTTGGTATTAATGCCACAGCAGCTTTTTAGCACTTTACGTTAGTTGCTCTTGTGACCCGAGTCTATTTTAGTCGATCGGAAAGTTCGGTCATGTATACTACTGGAAACATCTGGCTTGCATGGATTGCAATATGTTCAGTTTGGCTGACGACTTAATGATCAGGTGACCGTCATGTCCCTTTGTGAATGTAAGAAGTGATGTCCAATGAAGTTAAGTCATATGTAAATTGCGAAAAATGTAGAAACTTTTATGGGGAAGACAAACAGGGAAACTTTGCTAAAGTTAGAACCAAATTGGCCCCCCTCGAAGCTAATTTAGTGAGTCAGAACGTTACATATCTGTGGGATCTCTGCATATAGAAGATTTTTAACTTTTCTCGGGGCAGAAAAATAAAAAAACGTGGCGAAATAGAGTCGACTACTTAACTTGTTTTTTTTTTCTTTGGTTAATGGTTTAATCATTAGAACATCTCAGAAATGTAATAGATTACATACATTGTAAGAAGCTACTCAGAAGCATTAACACCGCTTTGTGTTCATGTGTTACAAGCGTTCTTCACTAGTCAGCCAGCGTACATCTTTCAAATTGTTCTACCCCTCATTATCCAGCTAAGCAATTTCCTTCCTTGGGTAATTCACCCTCCCACAATACCACAGCTATTTTAAACGATCAGTCGTAAAGATTTGCTTGCACACGTTTAACACCGTTCTGTGCACTCTCATCGTCGACATCGTACTGTATCTCCTCTGACTAAAAAACAGGCATTAACCTTTGCAATGTTTGACGATTAATAAAGACCACACCGCGCACAATGACAAATTACTTCTATAATCAACCTGCATAATCTTCAGCTACGAGTTACATCCTTTGGTTGCAATAGCCGTAGCTTGCACCCTTACACTAAAATTTATCTAAAAGATTACGCCATACGCTGCACTCCATCCATACGTTCGGATGTAAATGTGCTTTTTAGACAAATGAAGGCAAAGAGAAAATTAAAGTAACTAAACTAGAGGGAACAGAGACAAACAAGAAGAAGTAAAAGAACGCAAAGAAATGAAGAGAAAAAAAAACGTCGCACGGAAGTTCGCAATCAGACTAATTAGGGGTGTGGTACAAAGCTGCTTTTGCACCATATTTCCTCGATGAGCTAGAGCTAGCTAGTGCAGTTTAAAATACGAGCCCTCCTCCGCAAGAGTAGCACACCGACAAACCTATTTAACCGCACCATCTTCGTGTAGCTCTGCGGCTCAGTTCTACGGTCGATATGGATCCTCCTTACGAATATAAACGGGAATCCTGCCTAGGCTACACAATTACAATAACTCGCTTGCTCGCAGGCTAAAAATGGGATGAATGGGGGGGCGAAGAAAAAAAGGAGTGATGGTAAAGGTGATGTCGTTTGAAAATTTGCCACCATTTTTGCGGCAGTGCTACGAGTATTCCGGAGTTCCGCTACTGCCAACGATGATGAGCTACCACCAGCCTTCATCTTGGGTGGTTAACGCTAACTTGGGTAAGATGATGGTGGAAATTCTGTAGGAGCTTTCCATGTGCAAATCATGTAATTCCCTGGGATAAGATATCACACCGAATTGTTTATCACTGGATTGTTCTTCCTGTCGTGGTGGTACTTGCTACTTGCGCTAGATTTAGTGGCTGACATCGTTCATCGTCGTTGCGAGTCGTTTATGTCTTAATCTTAATGGATTTCGCCGAGCAAGTGGAACAGAAAGTGCCACAGAGCATAATTACACGCAAATATGAAGGCGCTAGTGTTGCTGTGTATAGTACTGTGTAGCCCTCCTGTTTTGCGGATGGAGCCTTGGGTGTTTCTAAACGTAACTGTACAGGCATCCGCATAAGGAGAAGCAGCGAAACCGCTTTACTGTGTACACATAGATGATGATGTTCATTACCAAGTACAATAGTAACTTGCAAGCAAACTCGAAATTAGCAAAACACAATCGAACATAGTACTCCTCTTCATTACATTCGCCAGTTCTACGAGTGCGAGTAGAATCCTTGTGATTCCAGGGTAAATTGTCCTTGTTCGCTTTGTGTTTATTCCTCCTCTCTACTAGTGAGTGGGTGGTGATGTGATAGGAAGGAAAATAAGTGGAAACTTTTTCTTTTACTCGGTTTGTGCATTTCTTGTTATCCTTCTGGCGGGCTTAAAAGCAAGCCGAACGATGGAATGGAGTCATTTTAGTGTCGCTCGCATGCATGTCGCTGGTTGTTTATTAAGCGGTGTGCTGATGGGTTGGTTGGGTTGGGTTATTCGCTCCTTGGTAAGGATGGTTACCCTCTTTGGTTGACATTCAATTTCTTTGTTTGTCGGCATCACAAGTCAAGGATTCTAATTCATTATTTTCTGTTTCTTTTTTGCTTATTTTTCTTTTCCTTTTCTTATTTTTGTCATATCCTTTGAAAGTGTGAATTCTAGGGTATACGAGTGTGGGTATATTTTTCATTGTATTGTTTCATAAATAATGGAAATCATGAGGCGACGCGACATTAGTTATAGTATAGCCACCACCCATTCGAGTTTATATTCTCAGTTCCTTTTCTATGAAGTCATCCTCTCATTCCCAACAAGGTCGCAACTGGATCGTCCTACAGTTGAACATTTGTCGTATGTGTGTGTGTGAATTTGCACATAGAAGAAAACGTTGTGTAGAGGCTATAATTGCTCACAGAAAGATTAGTCTTTCGAATGCAATGGGGTGCTTATACCAACGATATACTCTAATGAATTTTAAATCGAAATAATTTAAGTCGGGGATTAAGAATTTAATGAATAGATACTTAAACGAGCAAGCATTTAAAAGTGTGACTGCAAACTCTATGGAACGTTAATTTCAATTGTTTTTATATTGCAGTTTTGGTTTTTTCAAATGTTTGAGAAATCCAAACTTAAACAGGGTCGTTCCTTTGTTTTTTCTGACTTGAAACAATAAAAATTGTAGCAATTTTAAGTTAAGATTGTCAATTTTGTTTTTATGAGTAAATTTATACCGTTGACATAGATATATTTTAACAAAGTTAACAAAAGACCTATGATAATTTTTATAGCAAATAAATGCGACTTTCCTTCCGATAAACGCTGCCATCGAGTTTTCCATGTCAAATTTATCTCATGCTACAGAAACCCTTCGTGCTGTAGTCACCCCACCCACCAAAGTCTTACGGTCTATGTGGAAAATGATGGCAATATCTCAAATCCACTTTAAAAATCGTTTCGTGCTATGTGTCATTTCACCCCAAATGCACGTTTAGGATCTAGAAATCCACCACACTCTGCATTACTATCATCCCTGGAATCAACGACCGACCGAACGTTAAACATCTCATCGTCTTCATTGAGAAAATTTCCAAAGCCAAAACCAATACATCGAACCATGGAGAAATATAGTATACTTATACTTGTAGTCGTCATACATCTTTCTCACCCTTAAAAACGATAAATTCCTAGAAATGCATACCTACTCCAATGGGTGTGCTACTCGTATATACTCAGATTCAGAGGCATTTCCACTTCTCTATTTCATCTCCGTTTCAGTCGTTGTTTTGGCATGAATTTTATTGAAAATTCCACATGAGTGGCGTTGGACATTAAAACTTTCATCGGTTCGTTCCTTTCTTTCTTTCGATTTGGCTTCTTCCTTCCTTCAGATGGATTCAGACCTTCAATCCTGGAATTTCATTTAATTTTTATTGCTGCGCTAAAATCAAAGCTGGCAAAAAGACAAAAGACTTGATGCCTGTGCTTAGTACTGGTGCTTTAGCTATTCTGAAGGGAATAATAGGAATTCGTTGGGGTTTCGTTTTCTTTTTACAACTTTATGTTCTCTTCAAGTTGATTGTAGTACACTAGAGCAACTCTAGTTTGTAGCTGGTAGAAAGTAATTCCATTAATAATAGAATAATGTTTTAGCCTACTCTCGTATGTGGCAATATTTAATTTTTTTTTCCTTTTATTTTTCTCTGTCCTGTTGTTAGATTATCCGTGAACGGCTACCCGACTATCCAGTGCGTAATAGTCTGATTTGGAATACATCGCCGGGTGCTCTCCTCACTCTTCCTACATTCACAGATTCCTCTAGGTAAGTTAATGGCTATGCGCTTTGGATTATAATATTTGCAAATGCGCTCGTGTTTGTTTACACATGATCTCACTAAACTCGTATTTGTAGATTTATGCCATTTTTATTGGACTCGTTGGGCACGGAACCCCGACACAATTACACAGCGGTTATTTATGTGCAAATAGGGACTGTGTTATCCCCAAATACCGCACTCTATAAACTAGTCAAGAGCATCACTAAAAGTCAATTTGTAGATAGGGTAAGTTAGCGTCACTACTATAGATTATCTATACTACTTTAACTGATTGTAATGATTTCATTTATTTAAATAGATAATTGTTTTGTGGGCGGCGGATCGATCTATTCCATCGAAAAAACGCTGGCCCAACTTATATCATATTCCGTTCCATGTGATACCGCTGGGCAGTAGTACAGCGGCGGCGGCAGCAGCTGCAGCAGCAGCATCATCAGGATCGACGTCATCTACCAATGAAGAACGTCCAAGTATATCCCAAAGATTCTATCCATATCCGGAAGTTGAAACAGATGCTGTATTATCATTAGACGAGGATGCCATATTAAATACAGACGAACTTGACTTTGCATACACAGTGTGGAGGGATTTTCCCGATCGAATTGTAGGCTATCCAGCTCGAGCACATTTTTGGGATGACTCCAAGGTATGAAAGTATTCAAACACTTATGAATTCACATGTTAATTTAATTTTTGATTTTGTTTTTAGAATGCTTGGGGCTACACGTCCAAGTGGACAAATTACTATTCCATAGTACTAACTGGTGCAGCTTTCTACCATCGCTACTATAACTATCTATACACAAATTGGTTGTCGCTGCTACTTTTAAAGACTGTACAGCAATCTTCCAATTGCGAAGATATCCTAATGAATCTTCTGGTGTCCCATGTGACCAGAAAACCGCCGATTAAAGTTACACAACGTAAGGGCTATAAGGATCGAGAGGGTGGACGCTCGCCGTGGAACGATCCTGACCATTTCATTCAAAGACAAAGTTGTTTAAATACATTTGCGGCGGTTTTTGGGTAAGTATTTAATTTGTTTAATCTATTTGCTTGATTTCAGGTTACAAATCACTTATGAAACAGAATAATGGTACAATGGTTAGAACGATATCATCGCATTTTTTTTGAAATATTCTATTATGATAATTTAGCTAGCTCTAGCCTTTACAAGATATCTTCAATCTGACGCACCGAGGTGTGTGAGGATCCCTTCAAACTTTCCTCTGTGACATTGTGACTCTATGTTGAATTCAAAGACTTTTTGGATAGGAATATCGATGAGCACATGCCCTACCCATCTTAGGCGATGCAGATGTTTTATTTTTTTGAATGCACTTCATTCTCCCTAACACGAAAGGGAACACTTAACTCACGAGCCACTTTTTACTTTTGTTACTGGGATAGTTAAGAGCCCATACGGTAGTAGTGGAAACTATAATATTAATTTGCTTTACAGATGTTTTCGAATCGGTTTAAAAATAGGTCTTTGTAAGGACATCCTATCTGGCGCCTGCTCACTCCGACTCACGTTACAGAGGCAGCATAAATCCCAACATGTGCTGTACATCATTCCATAGAGCATGTTGGTCTACTCACTGCCTAAAGCTTTCAAAAATTCTAACGTCCACGCACACACAGATGCAGGTGATAGCTGTTTCGTCGTTAAAATCGACGATTAGTGCGTGAGAAATGAGATTTCAGTGAATCCTTTCGAAACAGAGGTTTTTCTGTTTACGACCGATCTGAGGCATATAGTGGTTTGAAACATCACTATCCGCTTTTCCAAAAAGAAACTTAGCACCTAGATGTTGTCCTGTACTTTCGACAAGACATGGGGCTTGGAGCCAAAAAGATCGTCTGGATCCAGGCGGCTACTAAACCATGACACTGCTATTTTACCAGACACCTAAGAGCGGTCTGTATCGGGTGCTTGACTCTTGTTCGTGCACGCCTTGGCCTTCTTTCCCTTGATATTTTGAGTTGTACTTTCAAAATCCTCTCCGGTTAAAGAAAGGAGCGTCTTTTGAGACATGATGACCACGCGTGCCATATCGTCTGATGCAAAGACACCACAACTTTTGTGATTGCAAAAATATGAAATCGATTCTCCTTATACCGAGGAATGGTTTCAGCCAGAATCGCTAACATTTTCCAAATTTATTCCTGTAATAACGCATCTCAATTTTCCATTGATTGCTTTTTCTTGTAAGAAAGTGTTATAGGTGTACTGTTCTCGTCCTCTTGTGCTGTGTAGGCATTTTGTTTTATTGCATTTGTTCGGCGGTTTTTTGTGAGGTCAGATTGGGCTTTTGGGTATGGCGTTACATATGAATGCTGTTTTTAAAAATACACGAAATCATTCCTATAAATTGATGCCAATGTACTTCTATCACCTTATGCACCAAACCGTCTTAAAAGACCTCTTTTATAGCATCAGAATTTATAAATTGCCTATTTTGAAGGTAGTTGCCTAAACTTCAGTAAGATGACAGTCGGTGAGAAGTTAAGGAAACTTCTCAACAGTATGACCTTGGTGTGATTGTTTCTCCGTCAATCATTCACAATTCTGCCACCATAACGCCTCAAGCTGTTCGGTTACCGAATTCTTTATATGTAGACTACCTCTTATACGCGTAGATCTAATGCAATCGCGTTTAGTGAATTCACTAGACATTCTTAACATTTTCATTTCCGCTGCCGTCATTTTGTTTTTAAACGCTTCGTACATTGTCCAGCACTGTGAACCGTATATAAGAGCTGGTCTAACAACCGTGGTGTAGAGTTTCCCCTCTAATTTAAGTGGAAATTTTTTGTCGCAAAAGATTCCCGAATTTTCCCGTCATTTCATCCATCCCACACTCACTCTGTAGTTTACGTCCTCGTCACATTATATCCGGAACAGGTCGCAACGGATGCGAAAATGGGCACGTATAATGCTCCGTCTTTGAACGACTTATTTTAAACCCGTTTCTCTCTAGCGCATTTCTCCATGAATCTAAGGCGTTCTGTAAATCTTCGACGTTATCGCTAAGTATAACTACGTCGTCAGCGAAGAGAATTGGCGTTACATTTGCTTCGCGCATGCAGTCTTTTAAAAGATAGTCGAATACTACGTTAAAGAGGAAAGGGCTAAGTACGCTTCCTTGATGCACTCCGACATTAACTGGAAATTCTCTCGTTAGTCCAGCAGAGCTTTTACCGAAGTTTTCACGTTTCCGTACATGTCTTGTATTATTCTAACATACGTTTCCGGTACGTTTTGAGACCTCAGCGCGGCCCATATGAGATCCCTAGGCACTCGATCGAATGCTTTCTCGAGGTCGATAAATACCATGTGTAAATCCTTAGACGAATCTCGGTGCTTTACCATTATTATTCGTAGGCTTTGGATAGCGTCCACCGTCGATCTTCCTTCAACAAATCCACACTGGCTATTATCGAGCTTTATTATTTGCCGAAGACGTTCGTTTAAGACCCTTTCGACGATTTTCATTGTGTGTGACATAAGCTTGATTGAACGGTAGTTGTTGCATTCTCGAGTGTCGCCTTTTCCTTTGTATAATGGAACCAAGAAGCTACTTCTCCATTGATTCGGCATAGGTTGTCCACATTTTAATTTATTTAAAAGTTTCGATAGCCAAACGCTGCCGATCCCCTCCATCTTCGACCAAAACTCTGATGGAATGCTGTCTGGTCCCGCCGCTTTCCCCCGCTTCATTTTTCCAATTGCTATACTTATTTCTTCGATTGAAAAGTCCGAAACTTCCTCCTCGAATAGACCAGCTGTCGGCACGATATCACGTGGAAACTGTTTGTTAAGCAACTCCTTGCAGTATTCAAGCCACCGGTCACAAATTTCCTTTTCATTTGTTAGTAAGCGCCCGTCTGCGTTTTTGATGTATTTCGGCGAGGTTATTTCCATTTAACTTTTTCTCCTTTGTGCAGCGAGCTTAAAAATATTTGGCATTTTAGTATCGTACGACGTTTGAACTTCTTGGATAGCTTGTCTTCTATCCGCCGATCGTGAGGATATTTGTTCCAACTCCTGGTACAGGTTTTCCGCTTCTGCCGCTCGAGTTCGAGCCAGGACTTTCTTTGCGATATTTTTAAGACGCTCGTATTCAAGAGCCAGTCGAGCTTTTTTGATATCGTCGCTCCGATCGCATTTTGTCCACGCTTGGAATGCACTCTTCTTGTCGGCCACAGCTCGTTTGGTTTCGTCATTCCACCACCATGTTTCTTTGCCGACGTGATGGTATTTCGATATAGTCCCCAGATGGGACTTTGCGAGTGTTATGCATTCCTCGTGCATGCTGTTCCACATTTCTTGCGGGCTAAGTGAGTCTGCTATACCATTTATATTTTGAAGTACTTCTTTAGCCAGTGCGATAAATCTTGTGCTTCGTTCCTTCGGTAAATTATACCACCGGATTTTTGGCTTTCCAAACGATGCCCGTGTTTTCGGTGGTTCCGCTGTGAAAAATTCTGTAATGAGCAGACGGTGTTGGCTTACTATCGATTCTCCAAGTATTACTTTACAGTCCTTAACACGGTTTCTCATCGACATTTTGCAGAGGTGATAATCTATTTGCGTTTCGTGGCCTCCGCTGCTAAAGGTGATAAGATGTCGTTGATGTTTAATAAACATTGTATTTAAGATGGTTAAGCCTTAAGCCCTACACGCTACAAGGATGTCTTCGCCAGCTGAATTTCTGGTTCCAAAGCCTTTACCGCCTTGGCAGTCCTCGTAGCACGAAGAGCATCTCATCAATAGGTATATTTCTAAGCAAATTACCGAACTCTGACCAAAATTTATCTTTTTCCGATTGGTCGCATCGATTTTGTGTTCCACGTTTCATTGTGTATGACGAGTTTAACACTCATCAAGCGGTCGCTTATTTTCAAGATACCAACGATGTTGTTTAGAAGATCCGCTGCAACAACGATTCCAACACCGTTTCGTCCATTGACCGTTCCATGGTAGAACATGTTAAATGCCTTAGTTTTTAAATCTAGAAAACGCGCTTTATTTCCTGTATTACACCACTTCGTTTCCTGTACGCACAGGATTTGTAGAGTTCTGCGACGCATAATCGCTTCCAGTTCTAAACTTTTTGAGGTCATCGATCCGACGTTCCAACTTGCAAACCGAAGTTTATGAAAATATTTTGGAAACTTCATTTTGCCCGCCGCCGGAATCCGTCGGGCTCTGACACAAGCACTTCTGCTTGCTCTGGGATCACCCGAGTGCGTTGCAATCGCGGTGCCCAGCGGGGTAGTGCTATTAATTGCGATCATTTCCATGAAGTGTATCTAAAGTTTGAGTGGTTTGACACTTGTATGCTCATTTCGAATTGATTGACTGTTCTTTTACCCCACCGGTAGTCTCCAGACGTGGGAACCCACTGATTGCATACCAACTTGTGGGAAAGTTTTAAGGTGTTAAAGTGTCACAGGCTCATTTTTGGTGTCGTAGTTGCCTGTATATGATTGGTGTCCCATTTAGTCGCCTCTTACGACAAGCTGGGACGCACTGCGGCACTATTCTTTATCCGATGCCGCACGGAATTCATATTGATATTTTGCTATTTTATAATTTGTCCACAAAGCTAGTAATGTTCAAAAAAAAAAATTTAATGACTTTAGAATTCAGATTCAATTTTGTCTGTGTTAAAGCCTCTCAGCCGTTTGAATTGAATTCGGCAAAAAAAACAAAAGACCCTGCACAAGAGTGAAAAAAATAATAACGCGATCAGCACAAATGGGTGCGTCAAGCTAGACCCTGGCTTGCACCGGGCTGCAGCACCAATATAGTTTTTTTTGTTACAATGTATTGAATGACATGTACTCTGTTTTCATTTTTGATTCATACTAATTGTTGCTTAGAATGGATTTAACGTTGTTTTATAATTTCTGATAAGTTGAAAAAAAAATTGTACAATACTATTTTAGATCAAACTTGGTGGCCTTTGTTTTCATTAGTAGCTCAATTTCCTACAAAAAAAATAGCTAATTAAGAAAAGGAGCAAACAATTTTGCGAGAAATATTTTTTGTTCCGGGGCGGAGCAGTTTCTTACTCGAAGTAAATGAATTGCTTCGTTCGGATAAATATACAGAACGCTAGAAATTATTGGGAGCAAAATTATTTCCCTCTCTGTATAATAGTTTTATGCAATAAATTAATACTAATATCCACAAAAACCAATCCGTTCGGAACTTTTCAAGCCCTGCTTCGTAAATGTTATATACGAGTATTTTCGGCTTTAATCTTTGGTCGAATCGGCCAGTTGGTCTTTTCTTGTTGTTCGTTTGGCACGTGCCCTGTTTAAGGATCCTAGGATTCCACGGTTAGACCGATATAATGTTGTCTTCGGTTCACCAACAATAAGTTCAACCGTATTCAGGAGTGATTTTTGATTTACTGTACAGTATATCCCTTGTCTTTTGGTTTCCAAAATTTGTCGAAGCTTGGACTTGGACGGTCCTTTCTGTGATAAAAAAGGAAAAACATTTGAAACTCACTTTTTTTTAAACAAAACTCTTTATGCTTATGCTCAAATGACTTATTAATTTTTTAAATTTATTTATTTTCAGTTATATGCCCCTTTTACGTTCCAATCTCCGTCTCGATCCAGTACTATATCGGGATCCGGTATCGAATCTTCGGAAAAAGTACCGCCAAATCGAACTTGTAGGCAGCTAGCGATTCATCTACACCTCCTACAGATAAGTTTTAAGTTAATTTCTGGAACATCTCTTGTTTCGTATCAAAAAATTTCCTAGTTACTTTTAATTATTTAAATAACTATTATTTTTTTATGTAGTTTAAAATTTCGTTTTATTTTTTTTTTCGACTTTAAGTTTAATTTAAATTTTAATCAATTAAGCATACACACAATTTTAGAGATTTTATTTGTATTTTTTATTGAAAACATTAAGATAATAAAACCAACACAATATACATACATATACATAAGTTTAAAAAAAAAAAAAACAAATATATATATACACTTAAACAAAATTACCGACAAATTATTGTGAAAACAAAAAAATAATATTTTATACACAAATTTTTGTAAATTTTATTGCTTAGTTAAAAATGGAAATACGAGTAGGTAATTGATAAGAATTATCAGCGCAGCTTTATACAATACATATTAATAAATTCAGGCTGCTGATGACTGTAAAAATAAATAAAAAATAAAAAAAAAATTAATCATAACTACGATTGCGGAAATGTAAGTGAAAAGTTTAGTTAAAAGATAGAGAAAAAGAAAGAATGTACGAGTAGTCGTAGTGCGTGTACGAGTTCGAGTAGATTATATAAGATACGTTGTTACATATATGATTGCAATAAGTATGAATAAATTTTTTGTAATTTGTAATTTATATCAAAATGTATGTGTAAATAGTTGTGTAGAAGAAATTGCGGAAAGTTTTTACAATACCTATACATTCGCGAAAATAGGAGCAATACTCTCCTTATTCGTATAAAAAAAATAAATAATGGAAATATCCTTATCATTTATGATTCATTCAATTCAGTTGCCATTTTGCGCTTTGATTAGCAGCTAAACATCCAATCAGGGTTTAAATAGTGAAAAAATAGGAACATTAATGAAAAAGATATTATGCCATACAACCTGTTGAGATTGCCATATCGCCATTGTCGGAAAATCTTCAATACCTACGTATACATATGTACATATGTATGTAGTATACATCCTTTAAAAATACTTGTGTACAATTAAGGAGTATATATGTATGTACATATGATATAATGTATTTGTTCTCAAGTTCTAGAGGTGGGCGTTTGGCAGAAATACTCGTACTAAAGGAAAACCGAAAACGAAGGAGAGAAAAAAATTCATTTATCAAACCGTAGCTATGTAACTGAGATGGTGACAAATTCATCAAGCACTTGTTAGGGCTGTCGCAATAGCAACGCAGCAGTGACGATTAATTTTGTTACGCTAGCGGTGCTGGATCCGGGTGCCGGTTCTGGTACTGAGTCGGGTCCTGGTGCTAACTCCGGTAGTGGCGTGAGAATAAAAAAAAAGTTTTTTTTTTCTCAAAACCACCCATTCGCATCTTCCCACGCGTATGGTGGTTGGTGGGTGTGTTATTTTGAGTCGTTGTTGTTGGGCTTTTAAACATTCCCTCAGGGTATCCAGAGAAATTTGGAGCAAAAAAGGCGAACATTGTGAGGGCATCAAAAGAAAAAAAAAAAAATAAACACACAAACATAAATTGAATGTCCTTAGTGGGAGTACCGAGAGTTCTTCGCACTTGTAATGGAGTTTGTGAAAATTTTCAAAAAAAAAAAACAGTAAAAGAAGAGAAAAAAGTGCGACCATGATACCGTTCGTAGATGAATGAGGGTGCGACTATCACATTAATTGAGAGAAAATATTCATGATTAGGAGCTTTGTAGTTGAGTAGCGAGATTCACTTAAAGTTTTTCCTTGAACATGAATAAATGTAATTGGTAACTAAATAGATAAGGCATTGAATTGAATTAGTCAGAGTTTAAATTAAAGCGTGATTATGGGAGAATTTTAAATTTTCTCTACATCTGGTTGAAGGTCTCCATTTTTTTTTTATCTATCTAAAGGACGGCACGTTTCCTGTACGATAGCAAGATAATTTACCTTAAAGTTACATACACACACGAGCATATGTACAATGATCCGAAACGGATGATATTTAAATGCCAAGGGAGTAATTATTTTATCAAATGTGTTTTTCGGAAGTAGAGTCGAGAAGCGTAATATTTTTATCGCAAACCAGATCCACAATTTCCTAAATCAAAATATGCCTAAGACATTTTGTTGATATTTGCTTTGGAGACGGTAGTGGGTGGTTTGTGAAATGTTGTATTAAAACGTTCTGTGGTTTCCATGCCCAATCGATTAATAGCAAATTATAAATTCGACATATTACATCATGAAGAAGAAATATTCTTTCCAAAATCTGCGGCCATTTGAATTTAACCAACAATTTAACTTTCTGTAGTCCTTAAAATTGGCCTGACTTTCGAAACAAAATGTTTCTAAAATTATAAAAACCTTCAGTTCCATTTAAAGTCAACCAATTTTTATTTTTTACATTTCAACGATATGTAGTTGGTGCCAACTCTTTTATTAAGATCCCTCATCAATATCACATTGTTACCAATTTTCTGAAAAATGCATTCTTTAGGCAAATTCGATTCGGTGGTCTGCAAGGGCATTGCATGCTGGCAATATTTTGTTTATCTTTTCCATAATCCGACCGACAATATCCTATAACTAAGCTGTTTTAAAGGCAAGAAGCTTAAGACAAGTGGAATAATTATATGACAATCAAAGTACCCCAACGTACGCACTAAATTGTAGGTGGCATTTCAGAGTAGCAACTTTAAAACCCAAAAAATGAAATTTTCACTTTGTCGAGGAGATCTATCAAAGGACAAAGGACAGCGCTGTAGATCTTTATTTTATTTTCCAGCTTCAACTTTGCTGTTTTGAAACAAGTTGCAATTAAAGTTAGTTATTGTGACAAGTATTCATGAGCCGTTGTTTCCGGTCTTACGTGAGTGTGTGTGTAAATGAAACTTTACTCAAATATTTTTTTACTTAGTTTACTTCGACTCAAACACCACACATGGTTTTCGACATTTGAAACGTTTCCATGACAATTTTATCCAACTTTAGAAATTGTAAAAAAAAAGTGGCACGTCAAAACATACGCAGTTTAAACGAATGCTGTTGGTGATATTTTTATTGTGTCTCAGGAAAGAACGAAACAAGGTAGTTCCTTTGCACAATATACAGTAGTGTGCGAATTAATGTGAACATAAGCTTTATTTTTTAAAAAAGGATTCCGATTAAGATTTTAATTTAAATAAAAGTTAATACATTAAAATTATTAAACAATTAAATAAAAAATATGTCCGCCTTTTGACTTAATGACTTCTTGAACTCGTTTTGGCATCGAATCAATACGGTTTTTGCAGTTTTCCGAGATCTGGTCGCCCCGGAACCATAGTTGAATAACTGCTTCTATAAGCTTCCTTTTGTCTGTGCAGTCCATCCTATGCAGCCTGGATTTGATTATAGCCCACAAATTCTCAATAGGATTTAAGACCGGTGAGTTTCCTGGCCAGTACAAACATGTAATTTTTTTGGCTTTGAAATATTTCATCATTAACTGTGTGACGTGTGGCATGGGGCTGAATCCTGTTGGAAAATTGCTTTGCCACTCCCATCAACATTTTCTAGCTCTGCGGATAGTTTTTGTTCTAGTAGATCTTTTGGCTATTCATCATTCCTCGAATTGGTACATGAGATCCTGTACCAATATAGGGGAAACAGCCCCAGAACATCTTTTGTGGGTGTTTGACCGTTTGATCAATATGGGCAGCAGTCATCTTTTCGTTTTCACTTTTTCTGACATATCGTGATCGCTGTCCCTGTACCAAAAAGTGTGTCTCATCTGAGAATAAAACCTTTCTCCAGTCTTCTACTGTCCAGCTAGCATATTTTTTCGCCCAAGGAAGCCTTTTCTTGATCATTAGAGCAGTCAACAATTGCTTTTTCTGTGGCCTGATAGCCTTTCTTCCGTGTTCTATTGGCCTTTTTCAACCGACCTATTGGCCTTTTTCCCTCTTTCGTCTTTAAATGTTATTTGCACCAGACTCCTTAGTTATCTGCCTCTATGTCATGGAAGTGTGCTCACTCAACGTTATAATCTTTTGCCTTTTTCTTGGAGATATCCATGGTCCGAAAAAATATGGTCTATCGTCTTTTAAATATAAATAATATACACGCATAATTCGTAGTCAAAATTACTACCTTTAACTTCTATGAGACCCGCTTACACAATGCTTAATATTAATTATTAGAATGATACACAATTGACAGTTCAAATTTGAAAAATTCATGGCAAACTGAGAAAAATTTGAAAAAATAACTTTGTTCACATTAATTCGCACACTACTGTCGTAACGCCACTTGGACGTTTAATTTTACAAAATCTGGACTATGTTAAAGTGCAAAATAAGTAAACTCTCGAACCCAACAACTTTATAAGTAATAGCAACAAATATATTAGGGCTAACAAAAAAATCTATTTAAAAATAAAATAAATAGTTATAGACAGAGCTTTTCCCTCGTTTCCAAAACCTCACCTAAGAAGTTCTTACTCCCGAATTTGTCGCCATCTAAAACTATGTACTGTGTATAATTACTAATTTCTTTGAATAAATCAAGCAATAACTGCAACTCATACATATCGACTGCCAAAGTAAGAATATCATTTCTTCTTTGATATAATTTTAAATATTTTATTTTTCTTTTCATATTGTTTTTGCATACATTAACTGAAAACAAAAACCAAACAACTTTTTTCATTTTCCAAAAGGTATTATAGAAACCTTATTATGTTTGAAGAGTTTATTTGAAAATAAAACAACAATTGCTTGGTAATCAATAATCAAAAATTCAAGAATGCAATTCTATACAAAATTTGAATAAAATAAATAAATATACATATAAGACTTAGAGACAAAGTTTTTAAAAACAAAAAGAGCAACAAATTACTGTCATTGGTTTAGAAATACATCTGTAATGTATGATAACTCTACAAGCACACAAATAACAAATACTCTCCCATTGTTTGTAAATATTAAAAAAAAAAAAAAATAACGAAAATGAATTTTTGTTTTTAATATACATATTACTATACAAAATTGTTGTTTTTTATTTAATTCGATGTAAATTTTGGTTTTTAAATGTCAGTGATAGAAAGTATTGGGTCATAGTTTGTTCTTACGAGGAAATGCAGCCCGGTTATTTTTGAAAACATTGAAGGGGAACAATTTTCAGTGGATCTCTCGATCTCGATTGGAGTTGGAATCGAACGTTCGTTTTAGTAATAATAAAGGCTACACAAGGATCAACTATCCAGTTAATTGACGGAAGAAACCTCTAACAGACTCTCTAATAAACGGCAAACACAAATCCCTTAATCATCTTTACTTTTGTATAAAAATTACAGATTTCTGTCTGTATACTATGTGTTAGAAAATATTTGCCACACAAGCAATTCAATTAAGTGGATTCTTTCCTAAAAAAGTTCCAGCTTTGTTGCTATGTCTTTTGGAAGGACATATGTAACGTTTCTCTTTTCATATGACCTAATACTTTTTTTTTTGTTGTATTTTGCACACATCATGTTTATTGTAAATATTCGAAATACTAACTCTCTTATTGTAAAAATAAAAAATAGAAAAATGTAACTTATCTATAAACTTGTAGGCTAATTCAAATATCTCTTAGATAACTCGTTCATTGGGCAAAAGCAAAATAAATAAAAATATCTACTTAGAAGATAAACAAATCAAACATATCATAAACCTAAACCTAAGCATTAATTGTAAAGGAAAGCAACAAAGTAAAAAAAAAAGCAAAAAAAAAAAAAAAGAAAACTTAATTAACATACTGTAACACGCATCCTTGTCAACACCTGTTCCCTCTACAGTAAACCTACCTGTCACCAAATAACACAACGACGGTGACCGCAAAAAAGAAAACACAAACCAAATGATTGACAAAAACATGCGGAAATGTTGTATAAAAAGAAAATTAAACAGCAAAAAAAACAATTGTTATAGGTGTGCATTAACAAATCAATTTTAATTTACAAATCCCACGGAGAGACAAATGGGTTTTGAAATTGAGGCTCCGATGTCCAATTTAATTTCGCTAATTATTTTTGGGTTTGTTTCTGTAGAACATTGTTTTGGAGAACATTGACATACAATTTTACCCCAAAAACATTCCCAATTCCAACTCGAACCTCATAATTATCACCATCACCATCAACATGGACTTTACCATCACTATCGTCATCATCATAATCATCCATCCCACAAGCGGAAATATTTCTGGCAGAATCCAGGAATTATTTTATTTGATTTGATTTGGTGTGCTCTAGTTCTAACTGGTAGTGGTTTCGCACCAGTTTGAATGTGGTTTCCGTAGAAAATCATTTTTCGAATAACTATGGCATGGAAACCATTCTACCAACCTCAATGGTATGTATTTGTATGTGCTCTAGCATTTTCTGGTGGAAATGGCAGTCGTGTCCTTATGCCAAGTGGAAGCAGTTTATAGGTTTGCAAATGAAAACTTAAAATTGGACAAAAAGTGCTTGTTCTACCCTACTACTCGTATGCGTATTGCTTTGCAACTCTGCCCTGCTGCTCGGCTGCAGCTTGACATCTTAATGCAATCACGAGGAGTCAGTTCTCTGATTAGATTTTCATAATTTAATGGATAACTCAATTAAGGAAAGTTTTAAAGTTTTATTTTTTTTTGTTGGTTCTCTTTTTCTTTAAAAAAAAACTGTTCATCTTTGGAGTTGAAAAGAAATGTTTTGTGACACGGTGCATTAAAAGTTTTTTAGCCAGATAATTCTGAAAGCACAAAAAAAGAACGAAAATAAGGAAACGTTTTAGGTAAAAAGGATTGCCAATTAACGTAGATGAAAACCATTTTTTTAGCGAATTATGTGCTAAATACAAAACATTTTAATCAATTTGTTATTGATATAGCCGAAAAAGAGTCATACGAGTATAACAATTTTGTATGGCAAAGTTGTAAGATAACTTTGAAAGTTGAGCGTTCTATACACAATCAGTGAGAACCCTCACTCGCCTCGAGAAAGCGGCGTTTTTTTCGGACCCTATTGATATTTTTATTTTTATTTTAAATATTTTGTAGTGGCAGTCCAGTAAAACTAATTTCATTTCATTCTTATTAGTTAGTCAACAGCGTAATCGAATATGGAAACTCGCAAGTAATATTATGCCACTGGCTTGGGCTATCGCTTTGCTTTGCTTTAAGGAAATGCTTTGCGATTTCATCGCGTCAATTTTGCAAGTTTTAACATTTCTATTTTTCTGCTTTTGTTTAGATCGAAAAATAAAAAAATGCGTTGTACTTTGAACGAGTTTATTTATAAAATCTCTTTCCATTGTCCATGTCTCTTCAAGTTATCATATCGAGTCGGCTTGGTAGTCATGTTTAATCACTGCTTGTTATATGAAGTATTCAAAACTGCACCTCTGACCGATTGTGAGGTACTTGCTTCTACTGAAGCCTTTTAAAATGTATACTGCCTACGAGGTACATCAAATGCTACATACTACTCGTACCTTGTAGTTCCCGGAATAACCACCGTGTGGCGCTCCTATTGTTCCGATTTGAGTTCTGTTTTTCTTTTGTTAATTTGGTACATCTCTTGTTAATATTCCCTCTAAGTCTTAGCGTCGTAGCTTGATATTTGCAAAAGTTACGAGCCAAGAGTACATTTATCTTTGTATATGTTTTTGATCAAGGTAGTATACTCGTATCTCCAAGGTTAACTAGATTTCATCACATCAAAAGTAAAACCTATAGAGTTCACAGATGTATTCCCATTGAATGATTCAATTGGTTTATCTTCGGTGTCATCTTTAAATCTTCAATATGTCTTCACAGTAAATTTTCAGAAAATGTTTTCTAATGACTTTTGTATAGGTATATGGAAATACCAACTGATCCAACTGAAGTCTTCCTAGTATAGTTTTTTTTTTTGACATGAAGTGTTGCATGAATACACTTTTGACACTGCCATACACCGCATATAGTTGGCATCTTTCCTAAATTCTGTTTTATCTGGTTTCAAGGCGATAATGCTAATCAAGAACAGTTGATGCGGGCTCGCTAATGATTCAGCCTTAAACCCTTCTCTTATTTGCTGTGTAAGGTTACCCAGCTTGTTAACAGTTAAGTGGATGAGACTTATAACAAGTTCGTCCTTGTATTGGCATCATCTTATAAGCTTTAAGTAGTGTACCCTGGTTCTTTCAATTTCGGTTTCCACAGTTTTCTGCTGGCAATATCCAGTCATTTTCGTGAAAGCGTCGTAAATAATTCTCGGGCTCCGAAGCGGTCAGTCTTCCGCTTTAATAGAAGATATCCCTCTTTACACTACGAAAACGTTCTCTCGCTCCATATATCTTAAAATTTATTTCCTTTTGCACAAGGCTTGAGAATCTGAAAATTCATACCTACAGACATGGAAAAGTCTCTAATAAATTGATGAAATCTCAGTCGGTTCCTCATTTAGTTTGTTTTTATGGCAGGCGAAAAACAAAACCATCAATTCCGATACGCAGATCTTCAGAACGTGATAAAATGACCACACTTTTCAGAAAAATTAAAAAAAGCACCAACAGTACACCAACTCTTTTGATTCTATGCCAATCGAGCACTTCTAATTTAGTACGAGGACAGATTTATATTCACTTAAATTGAAGAAAATATTTAGATTGTGTATAATTTATCGCTATAATATAAAAAATACAATTCCCCTGTACATCCCAGCTATTTCCATTTTATTTATTTTTTATTTTTTTATAATAGAGTATCCCTTCAAATGCCTCAATATTAATAATAATATTCTTTTCATTATTCTTGACCATTCCATGTTCTTCTTTATTTTCGCCTCTAAACACAATTAAAGACGAAAACCTCAATTTAATTTCAAACATCATTAAATTTCAATCCCCGAACAGATTTCGAATGCAATAAAATTAGCAAATTACCGTGTTTCGCCCCAGCTGCTATCCTCCTCATCAGTCATAAATCATTAACATTAATTTCACTGCTATGCCATTAATTCATACAAAAATAACATAAACATTGCCTAGCTATTAACAAGTCATAATTCCGCCGTTCTACTCTCCAAAGTCTCGTCCCGCGATTTTAATTTTTATTTAATTATATTGCCAACGATTATGTATGTACCTTTTTGTACAAAGTGTAAATAAACGAATAGATTTTAATAAATAAATTAACAAAAATTTCAAATGATTAATTAAACATAATCCCACACTTGTTTTTTTTTGTTGGGGTTTTGATTTACCTATTAATTTCGATAGAAAAATAGACAAAGAAAATGTTCCAGTACGAGTACGAATATTTTTTTTTTTTTATAAATTACACAAATTTCCAACCAACATTATTCAGAAAAAAAAAATTATAATAGCTTTCTGCAGTTAACATGTATATAAAGGGAAAAATCAAACGAGGAGACAACCAACATTTCAATAAATAATTACTTCTCATTGTTCAATTATCTCTCACATTTTCCCACACATTTATTATTGTCTAAAATCAATAAAGCAAAAGTTAGTCAATATTTGCACGAAAAAAAAAACAGAAAATATCGTTAAACAGGATACAATAATTTATACTGTATGTAGTTGCTACATTTGTACGCATTTAATGGAAAAAATCAACCACAAACACAAAAAGTTAACCTGTTGCCCAATCAAAATTTATACAACATACATACATATTTAAAAAAAAAGAGAAGAAAATAAATAATAAATTAAACAAACTGGAGAAAAATAAATTAATTAATTCAACAAAAGAGAAACATATGTCATTTGCATGCTAAAAATAACACGCATAATTCCATAAAGCTTATCTGCAAGAATGCGCATACTAACAGCGAAGTAAAACAAAATTAATACAAAAACAACAGCAGTCAGGGCTCGAAATTTATTCAAGAGTTATTGGGGTATGGCCAACTTAAAACTATTTAAGCATATGAGCATCCTGGAACAAACGAATACACTTTTGCCACCCACATACACAATTTTGCATTAAGCAACTTTTCAACAACACACAAAACAAAAAAATCAGAAACAGCAAGAAGTAAACATAAAAATTTGTATTTTATTGTACATTGTAAATTTTTGTACGTGTTTTTTATTAAAACAAAAAAAAAATGAAAGAAAACAATTAAAAACAAAACAAACAAAAGAATTAAAAAGAAATAAAAAAATTAAAAAATAAATCACATAATAAAATTAATGTGACGCAAAAATAAGCTCGCAAAGTTATGTACCTATGATGATTTGTTATCAAGAAGAAAATTTAAAAAAAAAATGAAAATATTATTATTACATGCATAAATAAATAGATATGATACAAATAAATTAAAAATAAATGTGAAGAACAGAGTCATATGATTAAATATTGAATATTACTGTATAAATGATTTTTAAATAAAAATTATCGAAAATTTAATGTTTTGGGTGTTTCATTTGTTCAGCTCATTTTTGGGAAACTGATCCCGCTCTTTTAAAACAGCAAACAACTTACTGACGAGAATAAACTTCATTACGACATTAGAACACTTCTTTGTCGATCAATCCGAAGAACTAGTTCACCAAAATTTAAACGAAAATTTCCCTTAAGAAAGATTAAACCAATTTCAGATTATGAGTTTTCTTAGTTGCTTCGATGAAGCCATATTCAGCATTAGGCTTGAACGTTTAAGAATTAAACTCTATTTTGGTCAAGTTTTTCAATCTTTAGGGTTGTACCCACCACCTAATGTGAAATTTTACTCTCCAGGTACCCATTTGCTCTGCATGTCCTGTTAAAGGGGTTCCCCCGTGTGACAGCCTGTTTTTAAAGCACATTTTGGAATCTTTATTATAAGGTAAGTTGTACCGACCCGTGTAGAAATAAAGGGCAATCACTTCTTCCACGATTTGGGGTGATTGGCTTATGTGAAAAAAAACAGCGTTTTAATCATTTGAAAATATTAGAAATTGAGTTTTTGGCAGACTTCTGTAAAAAACAAAGTTTCACATTGCATGATGTTTTTGTAAGTTTTCCTTACTTACTTACTTACTTTAGGTGGCGCTACAGTCCGGGGTGGACCTGGGCCTCAGTCAACAAGCTTCTCCAGCCAGCTCGATCCCTGGCTAGCTGTCTCCAGTTTCGCACGCTAAGTTGGCTGAGGTCCTCTTCCACTTGCGTGCGCCACCTGAGTCTTGGCCTTCCTCTACTGCGCTGTCCCTCGGGGGCGGATTCGAAGACTTTTCGGACCGGAGCATTGGTGTCCATGCGCTCAACATGACCCAGCCATCTCAGTCTTTGGATCTGCACTCTTCTGGCTAGATCCATGTCGCTGTACAGTCCATACAGTTCGTCGTTGTATCTCCTCCTCCACTCACCGTCAATGCAGACGGGACCGAAGATCGCCCGAAGAATTTTTCTCTCGAAGCAACCAAGAACACCCTCATCCGTTTTTGATAATGTCCATGCCTCTGCGCCATAGAGCAGGACCGGGATTATTAAAATCTTATAAAGGGTGACGTTTGTTGTCCGAGAGAGGGCTTTGCTATTCAATTGCCTTCTTAACCCAAAGAAACAGCGGTTGGCAAGAGTTATTCTTCGCTTGATCGCAGCGCTGGTGTCGTTGTCTGTATTTATAGCAGAGCCTAGGTAGACAAAGTCCTTAACTACCTCAAAGTTATATCTGTCGAGGGTGACGTTCTGTCCGAGACGTCGGTGTTGGTTGTAAGTTTTCCTTACAAAAAAAAAATAAAAATCCTTTAAGATGACTCTGTACGTCAAAATGTGCTGAGTTTATCCTTCAGGTAAATTGGTCAAACCGTTCTCGAGATATGATGGAGGAAAGTTTGAAAAACACAGTTTTGAGAGAAATGCGTTTAAGGTTTCAAGTACTCAACTCAGCAAACATCTGCTGCTTCTAACTGCTATATCCTTATAACTACTTCAAATTTAAAAAAAATCACTTTACCAGCATATTCTACACATGTTAAGGAATCAATTTATGCAATTTTCAACACATCACACGGGGGATAGAATATGCTGTTATATCTCTTCCTCGGAACTTGGGTGAGTTGATAAACGTCAGCATTTCTAATTTAATAAATATAAAGTCATATACTTCGTGGCCCGGATTTGACGTCCCTGTTTCAATCACATTTGTACGTCAATCTGTCATCCTAGACTCTGTATGATTTGTTTGAGGTTTGCCAGTTTATAATATTGCTTGTTTAACTATTGCTGAACGTGTTAAAATTGTGAAAACTTACTACACACCTGACCGTACTATAGACAAAACTTTAAAAAAAAACTTGAAGGGGATGGCTCTCTTACAGATGTCCTAAGGCCTATACATCAAATGCACCCTCTACAGACAATATGGCTGCCGTAAGTAAAAGTGTTGAAGAAGATCCAAATCTATCGATTTCACGGTACGCACATCATCCGAGTTTACATAATTCAACTCACTCAGAAATTTAAGACAACGGACATTTTCTCACACAAAATGGACGAGTAACTTTACGTTTTTGTGATGTGAACTGGCCACCAAGCTGGTGTAATTTGTCGCTTTGAACGGAATCTTTATCTTTACTTTCAGAACAACAAAATGGATGACCCTTGACAATCGCAGATATATCTTAGTACGATCGTCAAAAGAAAGAAATTAGTAACCAGTCAAATCTTAGATTTTCTCTTGCCAAATACTAGCTGGGGTAAAAAGTAACCTCCTTGACCACCAGAATGCGCTGCTACTGAAAAAACTACTACAAAAAAGGTTATGGTGCCTTGAAGTCCGTTCATATTTAGGCAGACATACCAAATTTCATTGCGATACTGTCTTTAGTTTTGTTTTGACAGCTGGTTGTTGTTGACGTGTTGATGGTTACACGGGACAATGTCAAAAAAATACATCAAATGGTGTTGGCTGACCGGAAAGTGATGGTGCGCGAGCCAGCAGATACCACAAAGATTAGTACTGAGCGCACACGCCATATTTTGGGCAATATTCTGCATATGAAAAAGTTATCCTGCCGCTGGGTGCCGCGCATGCTCACTCCTAACCAGAAACACGAACGCGAGAGCACTTCGAAAGAGTGTTTGGATTTGCTGGTGCGGAATTGGGCGGACTTTTGGCGTCGATTGGTAACTGTTGATGAAACCTGGATCCACTATTACACACCAGAGAATAGAATGAGTGTCCGGCAATGGACTGAAACCGGCACGAGTGCTCCGAAGCGGCCGAGAGAGGCTCAATGGGTCAGAAAGGTTATGGCGTCGGTTTTCTGGGATTGTCATGGCATACTTTTGGTGGACTACCTCGAAAAAAGAAAAACCATCAACAGCGAGTATTACTATGCATTATTGGAGCGATTGAAGGCGGAAATCGCTGTAAAACGGCCTCACATGAAGCGAAAAGAAATTTTGTTTTTGCAAGACAATGCGCCGGCGCATAAGAGCATCGCAACCACGGTTAAAATCAATGACTTACGGCTCCAATTGCTATCGCATCCACCGTAGTCGCTCACTTTGGCTCCCTCGGACTATTTTCTCTTCCCAAACCTCAAAAGATGGCTCATCAATAAAAAATTCAGCTCACGCAAGGAAATCATCGATGCCACGGATGAGTATTTTGCAGACCTTCCGGAAAATTACTTTTCGGACGGGATCAAGAAGTTGGAAAATCGCTGGAATAAGTGTATCAAGCTATATTGAATGCGATTTTCACCCCACCTAGTACAATACAATTTCCCACTTCAAAAGTCACAAAACTATTCCACACATAAATCTTCTGAATTTTAAAATCGTCAGCTAACATTTCAATCTAACTAATCTGCAAAAGTTTGAAGAAATGCCGTTTATAAACACAAGGGTTTAGTTTGATTAAGTTAAGATTAAGTTAGTTCTGCACAAATTCGGCAGTATTGAACGCAGCTAATGCAGTAATTCGTCAGAATGTCGTTTTTGAAAACACCGGTAGTCCCAATGACGATAGAAAATTACATTTGGAGAGCCTGTCCTTTAAAAACGCAGACCTTCTTCTTTATTCTTCCACAAACCGAAAACGGTAGAGGCCCTGAAAATCCGTCAGCTTATGAAATATCTCGAGACATCAAAAAATCGTGGAGACCGACAGTACACCTTTCGAAGTAATAGTTCTACTAGTCATTTGATGTCAACTGGAACTGGAACTAATAATAATAATTATTGAGCGTATAGTGAAAATTATGGAATCGACTTGTTCCCTCTACAATGTTGTTACAGCACATCTGTAGTGTCTACTTGGTTAAATGCCTTTTTGAAAAAATTAAATTGAAATTTCCTCATTTGGTCTAGCAAATAAATAGCTGGATGTTTTCCAACTACACACATCGTTTTTGTCGCATAAAATAAATAAAAATAATTGCGCTTGATACTCGTATTTTAAACATATTTGACGGAGTTTAATATCAGCCTGTTTTGCTAAAAATGCTTGCACTTCGAATGACGAATCTCTTCTTCAATGGATAACATATTAGCATTCAAACCCCTCAAATCTTGGACGGTTTTAAGACTGATATTCACAAAATAAAAGCTGGTTTGCCAAAGGCTTTCTTCTGTCAACGACACTGGATTTCTTTCATGCCGCTGTAGGTAAAGTTAAATTGATGGGTTGACACCATTTTTAATGACAAAAAACATTGGCCTGCTGGGACCCATAGCACAGCCCGATTAGGCTGTTAATTAGGCCGAAGTAATGTTAAATGAGATTTGAAGAAGAAAACGGAGTCTGATTAGTTTAAAAAAAAAAATAGAAACAGATTTATAAAATCAGAAATTGTAGATAATAAAAAAACGATCACAGTGATCATTATGCATTGACACCCAAGTAATGCGGACACAATTTAGATCGCTAAAGACTATAAGTTCTTAAAGTCTCATTTCTATTACAAGTCACTTTAGTAGATGCCAGTGAATTAATGCGAGCTTGACTCTCAACGTTATTGGTAATATCCTCATGTTAAAGGTTCAGTACGCAGCCTGCCTAATGACTCCATATAAAACAACACTTCCTCTTCTTGGCAATATGACATTCCTAAAGATATCATAAGATTAAGTCTCTTGAGATATATACTCGTACAATACCTACTCCAACAAATAATCCAATTTCATCCATCAGTGTCACGTTCGACATTGTTGTTGGCCCACCCTTCTCGGTTCAATATCTTGCTCTTCTGGTTAAGTGTAAAAGTACTCCTTAAACACTTGGCTATCATTTTCTCTGGGAATCTCATTCCAACTTCTCTAACATATGCGAAAACAATGTAAAATATATGATAACTAATATTTTGACTTCGGCTGCCAAATCACTTAACCTCCTACAATGACATAAGTTCACATAATCATAAACTCTAATAAGAAACTGACTTATCTATAAAACTTGTAAATTAAGCATACTCGTACACATGTCGGCTCAACGAACGTACGTAAGATAATATTCCAAAGCAAGCGTAGTTGGCCCATATCCAAATAGAAAATTATTGTACAAGTATCCGAATTTTATAGCATTGCATCGATTCTTGCGCTTACATTGGACAATTCGAAACCTTAAATTCGTTTTACGATTATATGAGTAAATGCGGCTGAAAACTTCTATCGGACAAGGACCAATCTTCCTTTTTTCCACTTTCTTTATCCTGAAACAACTTAACTATGTAACGATGAAATACGAGTACACTACAAGACACAAGCACTCATTGCACAGATGCCAAGAGAAAAATACCAAAACACTCAAATTTGTAGTCGTACATAGATCAAATGCACAACATGTCCCTATAGGTTCTTAAAATATTTAAGGATGTTCCTGGTTGTTCAGCGTGTACGAGTATTATTAGGTGAGTGGGTGTGATGCAGCTCCTGCAGTTGCAGGAATAAACTCGACTTTGCATATTGTTTTTTACTCCTACTCAGGAAGAGGGTAAAGAACTAAATTAAAATCCTTTCTTTCAGTACAGCAATTTGCATGTGAAGTACAAATACTTTCCTTCACCTGTTTCTATGTACATAGTACATGTATATTTAATGAAAACTTTTATTTGCATTTTGTAATATTTAATGTGAGATGTTATACGAAACACCAACAGGATGGAAAACAATGTCAGAACGAAGGAAATCCTTCGCACTCCAACGATAATGGAACTATTGCAAGAGATTCAAAGGGGAGCTTTCTTTTTTAATAAAAAATTACGACGGAAGTAGGTATCGGTTATTCATATACTGATAGTATAACACAGATGTTATCAGTGTTGCCAGAGTTTGACTTGTAAAAATTTTCAAAGAACTCTATTTGTTACGGTCAGACTTTTGATCGAAATGATCTAAGTCGGACTTGTCGCCGATGATTTCAATGCACTGACAGTTAAAAAATAAATCATTTCCAAGTCGGAGAGGGTCCAGAGTACTTGCGGTGTCTCCTTTCTTGGATATTTATTTTAGCTGTGAACATTTTCGATACCACTTTTACAAACAGCGACCTGCTAAGAGATTAAAACTAGCGCATGTGTGACCATTATACGCATAGCGATCACAATGCTGTACTATTTGCCGGGAACACAATCTAATAAATTTGATTCCGAATTTATGGTTCTGTGCACCAAATTTATAAAGCATTTGCTCTATATTACTCCAGGTTTAATTGCCCATCTAAAACCGCTATTCGCTATATTGTTTGCCGTTTTCGCAAAACATTTTCTTTGAAAGATGCAGTGGTACCGAGACGAATTTAGGCCGAATGACCATAGTTTGCCCCGAAATTTAATGCAATGCACAGTTTAGTGCGGTTTGTGCGCTGGTGGAATCTTGAGACCAATTTTTTTTTTAATTATAAGCTTTTAATGAATCAGCTTTGATTCATTGTTGAAGGAAACATTCGATCTTGTGATTTGACGCCTTTTGATTATTTCGCTGGTCTATGCTGAGAAACCAACAACAATCGAAGCATTGAAAGCATTATTCGTATTATTTAAAACAAACTATCGGGTTTTCCAATAGGGACTTGACAACTCTGAATTAAATTTGTGAACGCACTCTTTCACTAATCATCAAACTGTCACTGTCAATTCAGTAAACTCAACATTTTCATCATGGTAAACTGCACGAACGAGCAACGTCTGCAAATCATAAAAATTTTCTACCGAAATTCGGAGTCGGTGATTGCAACTTTAAGAGCGTAGACCACATTATGGCGTATTTTGCATAAGGATCTTGGTTTACACCCATACAAGATCAAGCTAACTCAAGAATTGAAGCCGATGGACCATTTGAAGCGACGTACGTTCTCCGATTGGGTTCTGGAGAAGATGCGCCAAGATGGTGAATTTCATCGCAAAATCATCTTCAGCGACGAAGATCATTTTTGGCTCAATCGGTTCGTCAATAAGCAAAATATGCGTTATTGGTCGGGCGAAAATCTACATGTGCTTCATGAATCACAAATAATAAATGTTGGTGCGGTTTGCATGCCGACGGCGTTATTGGGCCATATTTTTTCGTCGACGATAACGATCGTCACGTTACTTTGAATGGTCAGCATTATCGCGCCATGATCACCGATTATTTTTGGCCCGAATTGGAAGATATGGACTAGGAAGACATGTGGTTTCATCAGGATGGTGCCACAAGCCACACAGCACACGTTACAGAGTAAGTATGGTGAGCGTGTTATCTCAAAAAAATGGCCAGTCGATTGGCCGCTTCGTTCGTGCGATTTAACGCCACTTGACTATTTTCTGTTGGGCTACGTTAAGTCATTGGTTTATGCCAACAAGCCGACGACGTTGGAAGAGCTCAGAGCCAACATTGAACGCGAAATAGCGGCCGTTTCGGCCGAAATGTGTGGCCGAGTCGGTGAAAATTGGGTCCAACGAATCGACCGCTCAAACGTGCCTGCGGTGGCCATATGAACGAAATCGAGTTCCATTCATAAATGTTTTAATTGTACTTCAAGCCGATAATAAAGTTTTTGAAATATCTCAAATGGTTTTCGTTTTATTTAAAAAAAAAAACGTTTTCAAGTCCTTTTCGGAAAACCCTTTACTATAAATGCTTGAAAAAGGGGTCGAAAACTTTGTCTCTCGGATGACATTCATCAGATCCAGCCATAGTGGATGTGTATGCCTGGAGTTGCTGATAAAATTTCATATATTTCGTTCCAAATCAAAGTTAGTGCTAGCTTAAAAAACGCAATTAACGCGGTACTAATACGACACCATTATAACCGCGACTTAAACGGAAATTGAAAAAGAATTATGAATTTATCGGAAAACAATACCAGACTAATCATAAATTTGTAATGAGCAACTATTGGAATAGAATCCATATCTAAGATCCTGATGACGAAGTAGGAGCATGCAAAGTAAGTAACCTTGTGGCGCATGGTCCAGTCCTAAGGCCAAGCTGTGGAACGTTATGTATGATGAAGTGTCGATAATTGGCTTCAAGGATGTCATCGCTGTGGAGGTTGTGGTAAAACCACTAAAAAAGTTGAAGTGTGCAATAACGAAACAATTGCATCTATACGGTTTTAGTTAACTAGCCCCAGAAAACTTAAGCAGTTCTTGTCTTAGAGTTTAAGATGTTTAAAAAATCATCGATATTTGCTAGTGCTAAGGACTTCGTTTCGAACGACATTCTTTTCGAATATCTGCTTTTCAGCTCTCGTAATCAAAAAGGCTAAAATGTTTTTTGTTTGCTTATGTTAATGGTTATATCGCGTTGCCATAATGACAAATAGTAAATAAACTAATGACTTGACTTAGCCATAAAGAAAATAATCCAATGGCGTCAAATTGAACGATCTCAGCGATCTCAATTTCTTAAAATGACTCTATTGTCATGTCAAATGGTATATTCTTCCTCATGGCGTTACAATTCTTCCACATTGATGTCAAATAAATAATCGTTGATCATCTCATAGTATCGGTGTCTACAAACAACATTTTGGAGTAATGACAATAAGTTTCGCGAACAGAGCTTCGATTTTATAAATAAATTTCAACAGTTTGAAATTGTTAATTGGGCGAGAATATTTTCATGATTAAATGTCAAAATGTACTAAAAATAAATGAACCTTGAGAGCCCAATGTGACAGCTGATTTGACATTTAATTCTTATTAAAGTCTAGCACTGCAAACAAAAATTCCCTTTATGCATGACATCTACGAGAGTAGGAAAAAGGTATTTTCCCTTGCAAATCTCCGGAACTTTAACACGAAGCCTTTTCAAAAATCAAGAGAAGATGAAAAATCCGAAAATATGAGTAATATATACATGCTTAACTTCAAGACTGATCGGATCATCCTTATAAAGGGTGACCACATTGCAGTGATAGTTTTTTTCCAATTTGTATGTTTCCGCAGCTGTCAAAGTTACAACTGACATCTAGCTGTCAAAATATTCAGTAAGGTTTGTCATTTCATCTTGTATCATTGGTGTGGAAACTATAAAAAATTATTACTTATTGAAATTCGGGCTCAGTTGTAAATACGCAACGTAAATGGCTTCAGTGTGCAGTCTATTCTCACTGTGCAGTCTGTTCGTCGCATCGTGGAAAAGTTTGAGCATGCCTACACTCTTCTGGATCCTAAGCCCAGTGGCGTAGCGCGGGTTGAGGCCCCCCGGGTAGATCCAATTTATGCCGCCCCTAGTAATTTTTTCAAACACTAAAAAAAAACCTTTGTTTACGGCTTCAACCAGTTATACCTACACACATGTATGTCAATAAACTAGGTAAACTTCCTCTTCAAAATGTTGTCAACTGTCTTGACAAAGCAAAAATGAAGCCGCAAATTTAAAATTTTCCCGTATTGGTTACTTTCTGATTTCCCAATCTCTAAGCAAATAAAAATAACTTGCCTCAGGATATCAATTAAACAACTGTAGTTCCCATTAAACTTTAATTAATCAAACTAAAATTCTTCAGAAAAACAGAACTCGATTATTTTTTGTACTTTATTTTCCATTTATTGGGTCATACTCGTATAAAAAGTATCCGCAGTTTTTTGTCACTAGATGGTGTTGGTATCCATTTATGTAGAAACACTTAACTGATTGTGTCAAACGGACACGTGTTTGAAAGGTAACATGTAAGGCTACATTTTTTATGAAGACAGCTGTGTAATTCGTTGCTCGTGTTAAAAGATATACTGATTTGAATATGAGTGAAATATCTGAAGAAATACGCTATGTGATGATTTTTTACCATAAAAAAGGGAAAAACGCTGCAAAAACATGCCGAAAAATTTTTGCAGCTTACGGTGAGAATGCTGTGAGTGAACGCCGGACCCAGGGGTGGTTTGTTCGATTCCGTTCCGGAAATTTCGTTCAAGACGCACCTCGCATTGGTCAGCCTGCCATTGAAAAAGTCGATGAAATTTTGCAACTGATGGAGCAAGACCGGCACGGATGCTGTCTGGAGATATGACAGTTTGGAATCATCTAAAACGAGCAGGCTACTCAAAGCAGCTCAATGATTGGGTGCCACATGAATTAACATAAAGAAATTCAATTGACCGAACAACCATAAACGAAACGCTGCTGAAACGTAATGAAATGGAACCATTTTGGAAGCGATTTATTACGTGCGATGAAAAATGGATTAAATACGAGAATATCCAACACAAGCGATCATGGTCAAAGGCCTGTTGAAGTCTTTGCTATATTTTAGCACTGACCCTGTCTAAGGAAGAAAATAATTTTCGTCGCAGTTCATTTTCATAGAATAAAGCAGCATCTATATTTCCGTTACCAAAAATATGTTTTTTTTTTTTTTTTATTTTCCTGAGACGTTCCATTGAAATTCCAAGTTTTTGACATACATTTTTAGCATAAGTAAAAGCACCGTCTACTATGTCATCACCATTTTTTGGAAGGAAGATCTGTAATGCATTAATTTTTCAGCACATTGATGAAGATTTAGTCCTTCTATTTGCAAGTGTATGTAGATATATTTGGGCATCAACAACTTCGTGCAGTACTGGTTTCCAAAGGCCCAAAAAACACAGAAATGTAAA
Organism: Volucella inflata; assembly: GCA_928272305.1. Classification (NCBI taxonomy): domain Eukaryota; kingdom Metazoa; phylum Arthropoda; class Insecta; order Diptera; family Syrphidae; genus Volucella; species Volucella inflata. Next base: position 1,892,076 of record OV743720.1, read on the forward strand.
CGATTGCAATGCTATTACCAATGCTCCTGCATTCGTCCGTGTATTTAGGCTTTCGTCAGCCTCCATCAGTTTTTCCAAGGTATTTAAAATCCACTCATAATGGTTCCAGGTATTCTGGACTGCATCAGCTCTTGCCTTCCATCTTGTTTCTTGTATCCTCTTCAATGCTATGCATAAAGTACCAAGCAGAACTTCCCAATGGTGATGAATATATGCGTTCTAAGGTACCGAAGAAAGTGACCGAATTTGGCTCAACAGCAGCAGCATGTAAACAAACCAAGTTGAAAGAGTGATTGGAGCAGGGTTTAAATTCTGCTGTGTGGCTTATGTCTTTCTTATGTCTTTTCTTTGCTGCACTCCTGTACATTTTTCAGCCATGACAGCAGCATTGTCATATGCTTGATGCCTGCCATCCATTATATCAAGACCATCAGCTTTTAGCTTTTAGTGTGTTTACACCGATGAAATTTCGGAATTTCATTTCACCGTTTACATTGAACAAAAAACATTTATATGACAGCTGTTGTCTTATGGATGCTGCTGCCGCTGAAGCATTTCGCTGAAATTCAACATTTCGAAAGGTTGGAAATTGTATGGAGGATTTCGGCTGAAATGTTGTTGTTGGACTGGGAAAAGAATTCGTTTTGTAAATTTTATATTTAAAAAAAAAAAATTCCACTCCAAATTGCCGCCCCTAGAAGAAGACCCAGAAATGCCGATCAGGTGGATTGGGCATCGCTAGGAGAGTCAACCTGGCTTATTTTGGGATTGTATTTGGCCCTAAATCGATATACGAGGGCGGGTCAATAAGTCCGTGACTTTTGGATTAAAACACAGATTTTTTGATAAAAAAATAATTTTATTTTTCAACGTAGTCTCCCTTGAGCTCTATACACTTTGTCCAACGCTTCTCCAATTTTTTTATCCCTTCCAAAAAAAATGATTTGTCGAGGTCCTCAAAATAGGCCTTTGTTTGCGAGATAACTTCATCATTGGAGTCAAATCTTTTTCCACCAAGCCATTTCTTCAGGTTTGGGAACAAGAAGTAGTCGCTCGGAGCCAAATCTGGAGAATAGGGTGGATGAAGGAGCAATTCATAGCCCAATTCATGGATTTTTGCCATGGCAACTGCACATGCGTTTGTGGTCGACTGTGAGCAAACGCGGCACCCATCTTGCGGAAAGCTTTCTCATGCCCAAGTGATCATTCAAAATTGAAACCACTGAGCCATGCGAGATCCCTACGGCTTCCACAATCTCTCGCACTTTCAATCTTCGGTCGGCCAACACCATACCGTGAATTTTTTCGATTGTTTCGGGTGTAGAGACCTCAACTGGGCGTCCAGGACGTTCGGCATCTTCAGTGCTTGTACGGCCACAACGAAATTCAGTAAACCACTTTTTTACCATTGAAATCGATGGTGCAGAGTTCCCATAGTATTTATCAAGCTTAGCCTTGGTCTCGGTAATGGTTTTTTTTCGCAAGAAATAATGCTTAATAAGCACACGAAATTCACTTTTTTCCATTTTCTCCTCAAATTAGTGAGTAGTCTGATAAAAATAGCTGTCAAACACAAAATAACTGACGCAGCAAGTTTAAATTTTGACAGGAGTCAACTGACAGATGCCTGTTGACAGGAGCAGTGTTGCTGTTTCAGTAAAGAGGTCAGAAATTCAAAAAGTCACGGACTTATTGACCCGCCCTCGTAAGATTGTGCTGATTCAAGAATTGAAACTGTACGACCATATACAACGCCGTGAGCGGCTAATTGGCCGCTGGAAATGTTGGCGGGAGATCTGGATTTTGGTTAAAAATCATCTTCTCGGACGAGGGCCATTTGTTTTTTTTAGACGAGTACTTCCTGAGTAACATAAAATAATTCTTCAACACTAACTTACACGCATTGACAAATTTGTCTGACAAAAAATACCAATTTCCTTAACTACGATATCACTTGACCTACATATGCGTGGTCCTTTGTTTTTTTCGAAAGGGTAACCACTTTGGCTAACCTAAAACGAGCATAACATACTGAAAACCCTTTAAAAATTTATTGACACTTTAAATAATTTGCATTCTGTTAAAACTACCTGGCCCACCATTAAAGGATAATTAATTTCACTTGCATCAGCGTCCATTATTCATTTACAAATATTTACTCTGTGATTTTGCCAGTATTATTTTTTAATATTTTTTAACAAAGAGAACATTTTCACCAAACTTATAAAAAATACATGCAAATAAGGTAAACACGTATAGCCTGTGAAAAGCTCAAACTAGCAACTATTATTCATCAATTGTGTGGCTTTTAGTGGTGCACAAAAAGACACAATGTATCCTGCCATAGGATAGTTTTGGTGTAAAAGTGGTTGACAGTTGGTTATCATATAACTAGAACCATTTGCCAAATTAAATTAATAGCATTTTCACGGATATACTCGCTATTTCATACACATGTAAACCTACAGATGGGGCATTCACAATGGATTAAACGAAATTGTTCAAATTGAACAATTGCACACGGTGGCATAGTCCTATTTCCAATACACGTACGAATATAAATGGCTTAGATAAAATCCCACAAAATTACATCCTGTAAATGAATTTATAATTCAGGATTGAGATAGAAAAAAAATGGAAATTTATATAAAAAAAAAAAACACAAACTGCCACAAACTCGGCGGTGATGTGGTATTGTAGTTAAAAACTATTGATCGATTGACACTAAAAATCCTGGTCATGGCGTTTACGAGTATATACATTTACACACGCTTAATTGTAAAGGACACAAACTTCTCATAAAATACATTGATGGTTTTATGGGCAATAAACAGATCTTTCCAGATTCCAACATCATTAACAGAATCGTTTACTTCATCTTCAACCTCCAAATATTAACTCACATAGAATTTCATACCTTTAGCAGTTTGCGGCTGAAACAAAAGAATAAAAAAAAAAGGAAAAGCTGTGCCCTCATGAAGTGCAGCTATTCCCGGAATCCTCCATTAAATTTACGAGTTGCAAGTCAAAAGGATAAACTTTTCCCAAAAGTGTGTACTATCATCGTTCATATGTACGGGTATAAGAATGGAGCCATAAGTACCTGGGACAGGATGCACACTAGTTCACTCGTATAAGTACCCACCCTCTAATCCCTTGCCCAATATCACACACGTTGAGCAGCCAGCCAACACAGAAGTAAAGGACACTCGGTACGGGACATTCGTAGCCGTAACACTCTCAAAGTAATTTTAAACTTTTGTCCTTTTCCATAGACCAACGTCATATAAAGTTGATAGTTTCACCTCTCGCAAGACATTGCAATTTGGCTGCTGGAACACATTGTGACAGGAATCCTTCTGTAGGACCATGTGCCAGTGCCCGGAAATAAACCAAACGTTTACTTAGCTGAACATTTATCCTAAGGATGTAGTAGGAAATAGCAAGAGTTGGGTAGGTAATGTAAGAAAAGATCTTAAAGTGCAGCTAGTCGTGCGACGTTTTTTTTTTTTTTTTAGTTTTTACGAAGGACTTCCTTAGAGTGTGTCATACATTCCCAGGCAGCATTCTAGCATTCTGATAGTTGTTTGTGTTCTGCAAGATGTGTAGCAAGTGATTTTTGGGGTCGATTTTTCTCCTCGTTGACCTTTTGTTCGTATTTTTTTTTTTTTTGTTTCTTTTGAACGGATAAAATGGAAGGGACAACTTGAAATAGATGTTGGAGACTTCCGGAGACTGAAATGAGAAAAAGGGATTTCGCCAGGTGGTTGCTTGTTGGTCGAGCGATTCTTCGTAATTTGTTGAGTTCCATGATATTGTTGTCAGCTTTGGTAGAAAAGGTTTTTTTCAAAAAGGACATGTGTCGATTTTATCGCAGTCCTTAAGTTTTGTGGATCAATGACACGTTGGTAGATGTCATGGGACAAGTAACAACATCAAATACCAATGTGACTACTACTACAACTTCGAGTGAGAGTATGCGAATTACGGAAACCATTTCAAATGGACAGCAGAGGTATAGTTGTACTTGTAAGTTTATCCGTATAAATCAACCGAAACAGGATAAAGCGTAATGAAGTTAAGCCCGAAAGCTGACACAAATAAGTACATGATTGCGTGCCCTTGTGAATTATCGGTGAAATTTTATTGTTTCCTATAAAAAGCAATAGTTGTCAAGTGTTTGGTTTGTTTGTATTTTTTTTTTTTTTTTTTTTTTTTAGTATCTACTGGGCAACCTTCTGCTAAGATAAATTTGAACAAATGAGAAACAACTTGTAGAATTATTCAGTTGTCCCTGAGTTTGAGTATCACTTTCAATCATTCGTTATTACTCAGGTACTGTTAACTTGTATCTGGGAATGACTGAATCTTCAACAAGTTCAAAAATAGAAGAAATAGGAATTTCTAAATCCATAATGGCTTACTGGCAAAAAGGCTTATTATAAGTAAGACATAAATGTTTGTCAGCGAAGAATTGAATGTTCAATTACTGTGACAAAAATCGATACAGCTCTTAAGAGACTTAAAGATGGGAAAGCATCTAGATCGGTTGGAATCCCTACAGAATTTTAAAAATACGGAACACTTACTAGGGTAGGCAGGATATTCAACAGTCGATTCAATATTCATTCTGAAAAATCTTGCGGAAGCAAGTATAACACAAAGTCAAAAGTTAAACATCGCTTAGACATCGTTGAAAAAAATTGCAAGATTACTTCCATTGAGGATGCTGTGCTGTGAAACAGTGCGAATTTTGAAAAAAAAATGTCGGTCGAATTAATGCACCAACTGCAGCTGGTATACGTAAGTTTGTGACAAAAATACGTGAGACCGGCTTCCCGTGTTCGTCTTGTGCGCTCGATGGGGATTAAAATGAGAACATCAGTGTAACTAGCCTGAGGATAATTTGGCATAAAGATCTCGGTCCAATATATTCAGTAATTGAAGTAAATGACTACCCGCTTCGTTTTCGCTTCTCTTTTGGACCTTTAGACCAGTTCGAAATTAGTGACAATTTTTCTCAAATTTTCTCATATTTTCAGATGAGGCGCGTTTTTATCTCAGCGGCTACGTAAACAAGCAAAATTTTTGAGGCTCGGAAAATCCACACGTAGTCATAAAGAAGCCAATGCACCCCGTACTTTTGACTGTTTGGTCTGATTTTCGGAGTGGCGCCATTATAGGCCCGTTAGAGTCAATTGAGAGCGCTACTGAGGCATGATAACCAATTTTTTATTGCCAGAAATTTGGCTAAAATAACAATTTGGAAATGGTCTGTTTCCAGCTTAATGGGGCTTAGTATCACAGAAGCAAACCGGCACCCGATTTATTGCACAAGTTCAACAATCGTCTAATCAGTCGTTTGGTGATGATACTTGGCCACTACGGAGCTACAATTTTAGACCATCGAAACTTGTTTTCTAGTGTGTCACTAAAGATCGACGATGCTACGCAAAGGATCCAGATATGTTTAAGGTACCCAAGAACAATATTGGTCAAGCTATTCGTAAAATAGGGGCCGGAACCAGATAAAATGTACTGACAGGATGGGCATTTAAATTGAATAACTAGTCGAAAGGCTCACCCTTTTCAATAAAGCCACAATTTTATGAAAAATGATTTATGAAAATTTGAGCAATTGGTTTATTGCCAGGCTTTATAGATTTTTGATAAATTTGATGATTTTCTTAAATTGTATTTGGTAAACAAGGTTGCCTTTACTTTTGGCATGACTCAAACGAGTACATTGACACGCAGCATTGGCTATTTGCTTAATCTTTATCGGCAAAAGCATCATCACCACGTTGTAAGGGTGAGAAATGGAGAGCTATCAATAACCCCAATTCAGATTTTTCTCCCAACATAAGCGCATTTAAAATATTACACTCGTTCCGAAAAAAAAACTTTTCCTGCAGCGCCAGCGTATGCAACTCTATGTGTACGAGTATAGTATAAAGGATAACAGCTTTGGTCTAATGCCTTTTACCATATGTAAACTTTCGTGTACAACTATGACAGCGTGTAAAATCCTTTCTTTTTATGAAGGAGACTCCATCTAGAAGTCCGTAATGTAGGTCCTATACTTCAGTTCTTTTACCATCGCAATGGATGAGAGGTAAATGGCCCGCTAGCCATTTTCCAGCATCTGCACTTTATGAATCGTCGGCCCTTTTCAGTACGTACATATTCATACAATACATATCTACTATACATAGTGTCGTCCTTACCCAGTCTTCTAATGGACTCGCGAACATTTTTGGCTATTTAAATTCATCCTGCTGCTTGGTGTACGAGTATAGTACGACTACAAGTAAGGGTACTTGTACACTCGTGCTAAAGCTTTAGCTTTGGGGTGTATGCGAAACAATGCAAAATACATACATACATAACATATACGTATAGAAGGAGGGGAATACAAAAAAAAAAAAACTTATGAAACACTCTTCGAGTTAAATGGACGACAGCACCATTGTATCGGAATCCTGTATGGACTCATGTACGTGGATACGACTTTTTGTGAATGGCAAACTTCAACCCCGCGCCCAGGTTTTTTTTTTTTGTTGTCTTTATCATCTGTAGTAGTCTTCAGGACGGGGATGAATATTGCGATTTTTCCTCAACTTCAGTTTGCTTCTCCTGATATTCTCGTCCCCTAGCATTAGCATGCATCCAGCAATCGCAAATACATCTATTTGGTTATATACAGATGCATAACATGTTCATATATGGGTGTACGTTGTACCAACAAGTAAAATAGTAAAGTTAAAAAAAACAAACCTGTTCCGGTCTAACTATCTCGTCTATGAACGGAAGCCATAACGTGGGTGGGGCTCTGTCCACTGGAGCTAAGGGTAAGGGTGAGTAAAATTTAAATTCCAACCAATTTCAACAAAAAACTTCATAATCGAGTGCATACTACTAGTAAAAGGAAAAGGGATATTTGAAGCGACTATTCTTGATGGCGCTGAATAGACGGTAGTGTGTAGAACTTCAGAATACTCAACCCAAAGGCAATTTACCCGCAGGTGATTCTATTTTTTCCATATCCGTACGATGGAACCGAATGAACTCTAACTCCACTTTGATCCCTGGTTAAGGTTTTCCCCCTTCCTGGTAAGCCATCCGGACCACTTGATTGTAGATTTTAGCGCTTTTATCTTGGTTCTCCTTGTAGACTGAACGGGAAGATAACTGGAGCACATCTTCTCCTTCAATCTTTATTTTAATGAACTTCTTTCAGTTATGAAGACATCATCTAACAGTCAATGAAATTTTGATTGCAATTTGAGAAGGCGAATCCTGATAAATATCGATTGTATGCGAATGCTCGAAAATGATGAGGTTTCATACGAATTTCAGAAACAGAGATGAGTCAGGTTTTGCGTTTGTGAATTGATTTGGCTAAATTTCAAATGCGCAGTAAGCGTGTGGTTTGGGTTTGGGTTTAGGTTTGGGTTTACCTAGGATAAAAGCTTCTCTGCGATGGTTTTTGTGTGTTCCATTTACATTTCTGTTGATAATTTAATGCAAATCTAAATTTAAATTCATTGACTTTAATGTGGATGTAGAAAATACATTAAACCTGGTGAATTTCTGAGATAATTAGAATTGATGGATTCTGGTTAATTTCAAAGAAAGAGATGTACACCTGTTTTCGTTAATGATTTCCTGATAATCGGATGATTACTTTTTATAGAATTTATTTTTGAATGTCTTGTATGAATATTTTCCTAAAGTATTGTCCCTTAGTTTTACTTTATGCATAAGAATAAATAGCTGCAGAGTTTCTGGTTAACCCATATCCCCAATTGGGGCCAATCGGGAACATCAGAGGTAAAAATTATTCTTATTTTTCAAAGGTGATTGTTGTATAAAAGTTGGCTAAATGAACACTCAGCAGTCATAACGACTACCTCGGGTTCCAAGAAGCACTTGATGCTGTAATGCTTCAGGAAGACGATGTTATAGAGATAGATTTTGTTGCACTTCCCCAGAACCAAGTGTGCTAACCGATGAAGAAGAAGGTGAAGAGGACCATATTAAGAGCAATGCCATTCCAAGGTGAAGACGAATGGGGCAGTAGCGATGACGAACCGCTTGCTGAAATCAAGAGACGTAGATTTTGATTTTGAGGAACCTTACTGGCGTAAAACAGACTATTTATGAGCCTATAGTTTCCACTAAAGGTAATGTGCAAGCGCTCCTCGATAAATTGTTGGATAAAATGAGAAATCAAAATCCATTGCAAATTTTTGAGAATATATTTGACGAGGAAGTTTTCGCCATTATTGTTCAATAGTCGCAGACTTATGCGGCTCAGAAAAACAAGCATGACTACAAAGTATCAGTCGATGAACTCAAAACATTCTTCGGTATTCTTTTATTGATTGGTGACCATTCATTGCCTCGAGAACGTTTGTACTGGTGCCTGGACGAAGACTGTAATGTGTCTATTGTGTCAAGAGCTATGCCAAGAAATCAATATCTTCATTTTTGTGACAATCTTATCGCAGTCGAATCATCCGACAAAATGTGTAAGGTGCGACCGCTTGCTGATATACTTATGAAGAAATTTTTGCAGTGGGATGTTTTTCACGAAAATTTGTCAATAGACGAGTCAATGGTGAAGTATTTTGGGCGGCATCCGGCGAAACAATTCATATAGAGAAGACCAGTGCGATTCGGCTAAAAAAATTGGATGGTCACAGCTTCGGAAGGATACTGTTACGCCTTCGACTTGTATTGCGGAAAATCTCCAGGAGCCAATCCTAAAGAGTCACTGGGTACAAGAGTGGTAAAGCTATTACTTCACAAACAAGGCACAAGTGCTAAAGACCATGTGGTGTTTTCTGACAACTTCTTCACTAGTTTAGAATTGATCCGAGATTTACGAAAAGCTAGTCTTCGTGCCACATGTACCGTTGGCGAAAGTAGAAGGAAGAATTGCCCTTTTGTTGGAGTAAAGGAAATGAAAAAGAAAAACCGTGCTGATTTTGACTATCGTCTCGACCAAGTCAACCAAATTTTATTCGTCCGTTGGCTAAACACTAGTGTCTGCACCATGGGGTCGAACTATGATAGCGTCCTCCCTCTGGGAAAAGTAAAGTAAAGATGGAGCACAATGGAGAAGAAAAAAGTAGACGTTGGCATTCCGCATGATTTTCAAATCTAAAACAAGGGTATGGGTGGTGTAGATCAAGCTGATCAATCAATTTTATTGTACCGCACTGCTATACGTGGCAAAAAATGATAATGGGTTTTGTTCACGTACATGCTGGATCTAGCCATGGCAAATGCATGGCGCCTTCACATTCTAACGAATGATGACAAGTTAGATCAGCTTCAATTTTCACAAGAAGTGAAAATTTGCGTCCAAATTTGCCAAGTCTGCAGTAAGATGGGGTCAGTCACCATCCAAAAAAACTATCCCAGCAACTAAAATGAACCGTGTGTCATAGGAAAACACGTTGGCAATGCAAAAAGTGTGTGCAAACTTTATGCGTTGAAAGAGAATGCTTTCAATTTTTCATACTGTTAAGCCCAGTGTCCCCATTTGAGGACGGCTTTTTTCCCCAGAGAAGGATATGCTTTTATATATAGTTTTTACCAATTTATAAAGAAATTTTGTTATTTCCACCGCGAAGTTTTATTTGGGCTCAAATGGGTTAACAGCACTGCCTTTATCTCGATTAACATATGTATGTTAGTTATCGATAAAAGGCTTATTTTTAAATAGCCTGCTATCTGCTACAAGTAAAAACTACACCAAGAAATGGAACGATAAACAATTCAGTAGAGTATTGAAATTTTTAAAATCCTGAAGAATAATAGCGAGCATTTCACTGGAGGGTTCCAATAATTGTTCAATTTATTCAGAAGTTTATATTACCGAAACAAATCAGCGACCTAAAGAAGCAAAACTGTGCCCATCACGCATGTATTATAAATGGAAATGTTGTCTCTGTAGGTTCAAGCTCAAGTGCATATCGGAAAGAACGAACGCCTTCCCGAAATTTGCATAAGGTCTTATAAGGCTTGATTGATGAAAGAACTTAGGCCTGTCGTCCTTCAGCAGCATCATAAATTTGCTATTTGGGTGTGAGAAAGGCATTGCATGATCAAGAATGAAACCGAAGAAACCATTTCGAGCAATGAGGTACATTTCCGTGTCCAAGAATTTACGAATAAGGAGCATTATATCATTTCGTTTCATTTCCTTTTTTTGCTTACAGAAATTTTAACATTGGACTTAAGATAAAGTCTTTTAAAGTAAAAGTTAATTTATTCACGTTTTAAAAATTCATATATAAGCTTTGCTTATTTAAAATTAAAATTAACTGGTTCTCGGAGTCCCTGCATGTAAATCTTGATTAAATACTGAGCTTTTCATTCAACCCAGAATCCTGTTAGTGTATGCAGATACATGATCAAATAGTTTAAGATTAAAAATGTTGTCAAAGGCCACTGTAGGATTCTCTCGGATTCCTGAGATGTGACAACGAAAAATCGGGCATTCATAGGTGGCGATTGATAAAATTCAATTGTTTGCCAATGTTAGCCTTATATGCTGAGGTCTATAGTTCTTTGTCAAGGAAAATATCTCGCTTGTTCGACATATTCTCGAACAGTGCTACCTAAATACAGAGCTGGAAAATAGCTCCTATCAAGCTTGTTCGTGTAGACATTAATTTTTTTTGGAATTTCTTGCAGGCCGTTGCGATATTTTCTTAAGGTAGCTACGAGTATCTATTCTGTCTACTTTATCTTCTAACATTACCAGCTTACAACTTAAATAGATCAGCACATCAAAACAAAAAAAACAAAAAACACTGTGGCGCTTCCAGCCCGGTATGTGCCATGGCCTAGCTCCTTGACACTCATTTGTGTTGCTCATGTTGTCATTTTTGTCACATCTGAACAGGGCCTACGATTTATCGCCGAGTTCGAACGGCACTCCTTAGAAGCTTTTTCGTAGACAATTTTACTTTCAGGAGTTTGCCATTGCCCGCCGAAAGGGTGATGGCGATTTGAAAAATTGTTGGTGACCCAGCCAGAAATCGAACCTAGACTGTTTGCGTGATAGTCCAATGAGCTTACTATCGCGCCATCGCCATCACCATCATCAGCATATAAATGTATTGATGAGTATCGCCCTACTTTTAATAGATCATTTATAAATATAACGAACAGAAATGGCCCAAGAATGGATCCTTGTCGTACTACAGACTTTTGTTGAAAGTGACGGAGATATTTTCCCCAACCGATACGACTTAACTCCATTTAAGGAGTGCCATCGAAAAAATTTACCCACTCTCATTTCGAGTTAACATAATCAAAATGGAATTTGAATTGAATGTAAGAAAAAATATTATTAAGTGTACACGCAGTATGGACGTATATAAAAATCGCAAAGGAACTATAAAGTTAATAGGAAAACAGTTGCTACTGCTATTAAGAATTATAAAGAGAACCTGTCAGTTGAAAGAACAGACGAGTCTGGTCGAAATGCCAGTTTTATGAACCCAAAAAAGGTCACTTAGGTTTTGAGCCTTCTTGAAAAAAAATCGGAACATTTCTGAACGTAATTTGACAAAAAAAACCAGAATTTTCAAATTTTTTAGTTCTTAAAGTGAAGAAAAATACGGGAAATGCTTGAAAACATACAAAGTCCAAGAGGTTCCAGATCTGTAGGCCAACAAAAATTTGGATGCGAAACAACCGGCTAAGCTTTTGCGATCAAATTTTTTGACCAAATTTTCATACATTATATTGGACGATGAATCGTATGTTTTTGGTGATTTCAACCAGCTTTCGGGGCAGGCATTCTATACCGGCAAAGGTAGAAGAAATATTGAAGCAAAGTTTCGAGCCCAACCTTAAGCCAGATTTCAAAAAAAAATTCCTTGTTTGGCAAGTTAATTTTAACGGGCTCAGAAGACAAACTTTCATCACGACTGGCTCAATAAACGGCGTAATTTATGATGTATATGAGTGCCTTCAGAAGCGCCTAAAGCCTTTTGACACCAATCATCGAGAACTCCCCTTATTTTGGCCTGATCTTGCGTCATGTCACTATGGAAAGAGAGCGATGGATTGGTATTAACTAAACAACGTTTCGGTGGTGCCCTGAGAGGCCAATCCTCCGAATTCGTCAGAACTTAGGCCAATTGAAAGATACCGGGCCCTGGTCAATAAAGAGTTAATGGCCATCAGCTGTCAACACCCTGAAAGAATTAAAAAAATTTGGCAAAATAGCTACAAAAAGGTGACAGATGGGACCATAAAAAAATGATGTGAACGTGTTCCTGGAAAAATTAAAAAATAAAGATTATTTTTTTTTTTATAAATTTTTACATATTTGGAGCCATGAAATAAATACTTTCAATTTTTTTTAATTTTTTAAGTTCTATTTTTACTGTGTTTGTTATTAATTTTTTCGGTGGCACTCCTCACTTAGGCATGAAAGAATTAAGTTACCTGGAGAGTTACTAAAATAGAAATGGACTTTGAGAAGATTTCCAGAAGTCTAGCCGCCCAAGAAAGGATACCAAGTCGTGATCCATTGCACTTCTCAAATCATCTATTATTTTTATAACAGCAGAGACAAAACTATGGCTTTCTGAACTTTTGGACATTCAGAAGTTTATTATGTTTGACAAAAGGAGCCATATGCCTATGAAGAAGTTTCTCAAACACTTTGCAAAAAAACGAAAAAATAGAAATAGGTCAAAACTTAGGTGGTGACGAGCGTGCAGCAGGCTTTTTATAATCGGTATAACTTTAGCAACCTTCCAGTAAGTCATGTATTAAAAATATGTGTAAGGGTAGGAAGAATGTATAGCAAAATTATTTTCATAGAAAGTAGTTGTATGTCGTCAAGGCTTGTGGCTGTGGCTTCTAGAGAACTGGAAGCAATAAATTCTCAGTGTTAAGAAGAGAATCGACCGTGGTAACCGAAATCCGTAATTCAAGCGTCGGGATATTTATTTTCAGGGATTTTCACCTTTCAATGGTTTTCGCGGGTAGGATTTCATTAAATCGCTTTGAATACACCATCTTCTAAGCTTCCCTTATTCTCATAAAAAAAAAAACACTGATTCTTAAAGTCCGAAAGACTGAATGAAACTCTGGTAGTCATCTGGGGCTTAGAAAATCCAAGGGGGTATCAGTTCAGGCGTGTGTGACCGTGTACAGCCTAACATTTGACCTCAAATGCGTTTCTTAAAATAACAGCTCTAAACAAACGAGTTTTTCTTTTCATATATTGCTTCCTGCAAAAAGTGTTTTTTTCATAAAAAATAAAACAAGATAAAAGAAAAATATAACTCATCTCCATCGAGGATAACTCCTATACTCGTATATACATTGCTTTATTGTAAAAGCAGCTGGTGCCATTTTTAGGCATCAGCTTATTTACTTATTTGAGAGAATTGGCTGGTAGCCCATTTCCTATCCAATGGAAACGTCTTTTTTAAAACAATTCTGTTAGATAATTGCGCGTCACATAGCAAATCAACCAACGTCCGTACTTTGGCTTGCTTCCAGAGTAGATCTCTGTAGTATATCAGCTCTTGAGAATGAACTAGATTTCGAGCTTTCTAAATAATCAGGAAAAAAATATTTTGAATTCAAAATTCAACAAATACATATATGTATTTCTACAAAATTCCTGACTTGTGAATGAGTTGTTACATTGAATTAAATTCAAATGCCTTTGTGATTGATATACTCGTCTACTTCAGCCAAATGAATTTCATTTAAGGTTGCTTATTTTTGGAAACGACTCAAACCGGATAAATAACAAAACTACCTCCTAGATAGATCACTTTTTATTTCTCAACCCACAAGAGCTCACTCTGAAAATGTTCCTTCATACTGACATACGTTCACTTCAACCAACCATAAATCTGAACTCATTTGAAAGCCCCAAACAATTGGAGCTTATCTGTGGAATATTAATTAAAGACTTTTGTATAAATCTGTTGTTCTCCTATTTCCAATTTCAATGATAGATGAAATTTGTTTAATAGTTCATGTAGACGATGAATTAAAACCAATATGTCCTTAATCAAAATCGATGACTAAAATAAACGACTCGTAATTTGTTTCCCTAAATAAATTGTTCTTAGTATGATGATTTCGACAGGCAAATCATCCCCCATACACCCCACACGACCTCATTAAATTCAATTCATTTGCCTCCATTCGCTTTTGATTCTTCACTAACTATTTTCAAAACTATACCACCACAACCCATGGTCCATATACAAACAAAATTGACACAATTCTGGCAGTTAACAGCATAAATTCTTTATGACCCCATATCTGCATGCATGCAATCCCATTTCCAATTACGGCCAAACAAATACTCAAATGCGGAAATTGCACTCTGCCAGATACAGACTGATCGGACTGGGTTTTCGTTTGGTCAAAACCATCGTTCTCCAAGCACATATCCTTTTGCCCAGAAAACCGAGAAAAACGGCAAATGCCAAATTGACAACTGCGGTTCAGAGGCCTCATTCCACATGTTGTTGCTTTTAGGGCGTCAGCATCCAGTAATATTCAGTGGCATCGTTAAAATCGGTACCATCAATGGTATGGTATAGACTTAACAGCAGCAACAAATGATTAGAATTTCGAACCCCACTCGACCATCAACTGTGTGATGGTGGCTCATTCACTTCAATAATTGAAAAGCCGATAAATTCATTATATCTAATATAAATTCACCGTGGGGATAATAATGAAAGCTTCATGCCTAGCGTGAAATGGCAACGGTATCCAAAAAATCATATCCTTCCATGCTCATACTACAACGAGTACATATATCCATGGATTTCTATGTAATACAGAGATATCTGACCAGCGCCAGTCATTGAGTTTATTTAGTTTTTTTTTCCAACGATTTTACGAAATTTTAACAAAATAGTTTATAAAATGAACGCTTCGTGTCGGCTCAATGGAAAGGATTAGAATCACCTGTCAAATATACAAACAATAAAACAGGAACAAATGCAATACGAGAGTGCTGCAACGAAAGAGGAAAACTTAATAAAAACTAGAATCAATGAGAGGTTTTAGCAGGAAAATATATTGGAGTTCTAGTCCATCAAAGCGGGTTGGTCGTACAAATAGTACTCAAATGGACTTCTGTGGACTTTTAAAATGCGATTAAGGCCTTATTCAACTGTAGGTTGTTCTATACTAGTCATATAGTATACGATCCCTGAAGATTTTGACGCTCATGGTACAGTGATTCCTTTTGGTTATTTTTGCTTTCAACAATTCCTATGAATCGTATTATTCACAGATAGCAGATTGCTTAATCGATCAATGTCTGATCGCCAAAAGCGATTAGGAGACCAATCTGGATATTCATGCCATCTGCAGGCGTGCTCATATGACAACCAACTGTCAATAGAAGCCCTAACCAAGAAAGCAGATTATTTAGTTTGAGCCTTGCCTAGAAAATTCATCGACAATTTCAGAAAAGTTGTTTTGGCGTTCCGACTGCGTTTGCAGCGATCGATTCTTTAGAGCAACTTTTCCACCACTTCTCCATACATATCAGCCGGAGTGTAGGCGATTTCTCCTTCGATATTGTTCCTTGGCTTGTTAGCATAAACAAACGACTTTAAATTGCATGAGCAAGATGGCCATGCAACCGGACCATTTCTCGAAATTACACGATTACCGAACTTTCTCTTCAATAGTTTGACGAGGTATAGAATGTGGCACCATCTTGT
The DNA here is from genome assembly GCA_928272305.1 of Volucella inflata. NCBI lineage: Eukaryota > Metazoa > Arthropoda > Insecta > Diptera > Syrphidae > Volucella > Volucella inflata. The sequence goes on from OV743720.1 coordinate 1,907,825, forward strand.
TAGAATCACATATCATTGATGAAAAGTCCACGCAATTTTGGCAAGAAAAAGTCTTCCAGCATGGCATGGTAGCAAAGTGCACTTTAACTAGGCTTGAAGTGCTGCAAATCTTTCACGTCGCTCCACCAACGGCGGAAAGGTGGCTCTACAATGACGGAGACGTCTTACTTAAAAGTTCTGTGCTTCTGTAGAATAGGTCTTCCCGGTTAATTATCATACTATACTTCTTACTTCTGATGTACCCTCACACAAAAAAGTTTATAGGAGCTAAGTCTGGAGACCTCAGTTCACGGAACATCTTCAAAACTTCTAATCAATCTATGAGTCGCCCCATCTTCTAAAAAACTAAATAACTAACTAACTCTTGGACAATGTAGAGCTTAAGTCGCAGATTATGTTGTCGCGGATCCCGTAAGCGCCAGTTTTACTTATTTAAGTACCCACTCAAGTGAATCTTATCCCTCTAGGAGGCGCATCTTCACCAATGTTTAAAAAAAATTTTGCGTAAACTAAAATTGTTTTCCTTAAGTTCTTTAACTTTTAAGCCTTTTTTTAGAATTTCTTGAACGATATTTGGGAGCTCCAAGACACCTGATCCTTACCGCACTGACGTTCTTTCATTTTCATCAAGTTGCATTAAATGTCATTAAGGGTCTGCTGGGCCCAGGAGGTTTCATGGAGCCTTTGCATCTAGGAACGAAATAAATTTTCACTTGGCCTGCTAGAGTATAGTAAACTCCTCCGTTGGTTCCTTTCAAATTCTAGTTTTTGTTAAGTGTTAGGCTTATGTTAAGTGTCCGCCCGAAGACGATACGATACGATCTTAAGTGGGGCTATAGTCCAGGGTGAACCTGGGCCTCAACCAACAAGCCCATCCAGCTAGCATAGTCCATCGCCAGCTCCTTCCATCGGTGATGCACTTCAAGTTGGTTGAGGTCCCCTTTCACTTTTTCGCACCAATTGGCCGTCCTCTACTACGTAGTCCTCGGAGCTCGGATTTGCAGATTATTCGGACTGGAACTATGGTGTCTATTCGCTCTACATGGCCCAGTCATTTTTGGCGTTGAATCCGTAGATGCCTGACCAAGCCGATATCGCTATATAGCCCATACAGTTCATGGTTAAATCTCCTCCTCCATTCCCCGTCAATACAAACAGAGCCAAAAATCACACGTAGTATTTTCCTCTCGAAACGGCCAAAGTCGTCTCTGCGCCATAGAGCAAGACACGGTCTTGTACGAGTATAAAGCCTATTGGCCCGTGAATTTTGTACGATTCTCTCTAAAACGATGTTGAAAAAGTAACATGACAGCGCGTCATCGTGTCTTAAAACTTTTTTTTGACACTGAATGTCTCGGTTAATTCGTTACCGACCTTAATAGAGCAGCGAGTATTCTCTATTGTCATCCTGTACAACCCGACGAGTTTGACAGGAATGCCACTGTATAATATGGCATTATACAGCTCGTCCCTGTACACGCTGTCATATGCGGCTTTAAAGTCGACAAACAGGTGATGGTTGTCGATCTGGAGTTCCAGGGTCTTTTCCAAGATCTGCCGTAGTGTGAACATTTGATCGATGGTAGACTTCCCTGACCTAAAACCACCCTGATATGGACCTATCAGAATGCTCATGATCAGTTTCAAGCGATTACACAAAACTGAGGTTCCATTCATTGGGCATGCTTTCGTCTGACCATATCTTGCAGATGAGGTGGTGCATGCATCTCAACTTCGTCTAGATCAGGTGGACGGAATTCTCTCCTATCCTCTTCCAGTGTTGATGGTTCATTCTGGTGCCAGCGGAATTATGGTCATCGTCGCCGTTATACAGTCCGCAGAAGTGGTCTTTCCATATTTTCAGCACCGACTACGATTCTACTACTAGGTTTCCATTTTCGTCCTTGCAGGCTTTCATTCTAGCTTTGCAGCTCTGGCATGTTCTTTAATCATTTGATAAAATTTTCGAACGTCATTCCTGCCGTACCATCTCTTCATTTCCTCGATCGCGTGCTTCTGGTACTTCTCGTGCTCTTGGTTTTTTCTCTACTATTGTATATGTTCTTCCCGTCTTTTCCGTTCGTAGAGCTCACGATCAGCTCTCGTCCTGTGAGGCCTCTTGTTTGGCTGCATGCGCCTCCCTACATTCGTCATCGAACCAGAGGTTTCTTTGCGATGGCGGTTTGACACCAATTATATCAGATGCTACTTCTCTGATGAATCGTTGACAGCATTCCCTTTGGTGTTGTATAGATTGTGACCCGGGGGCCCCGGATTTTGAGAGCGTTTAAGGGAAAAGTGGGCAGCAACGATTCTAGCAGTGTCTTGCGTTTACAGCCTTTCAACGTCGAAAATGGGTGGTCTGACTCGACTCTGTTGTGTTCGTGATATCCGCATCCGTACCCTTGCTCGATAAGGTAGTGATCTGAGTCTATGTTGGCTCCTCGGAAGGCTCGCAAATCAAAAATTCAGAGGCATGTGCGCAAATCAGGTTGGCCTAGATCCGAATTGTTACGAGACGTTCGCTCGCATGCCGGAAGCTTAAGACTCTTTACCTAAGTCTGCCTCGGATAACAAATCCGCATCCAAATAAGCGCTGTCTTCTCCCTTTGTAGCAGTCACCATTGTAAATACGAGTATCTTTCGTCTGGCCCATCCCATAGAAGTTCTTGGTTTTGTTTGCTTTATTGCAGTTCAGGACCTCCGCGAGTTTTTCGGCTGCATGCGGTCTCTTAAGGGACCTTACATTCCAGGTGCAGAGGCAAAATTCGACGTCCTTTTTCATTATGCTGAGGTGGTCAACATTGTATCCTTCCGTATCCGAGGCGTGTGGTTGTCTCCGAACCATTTGTTATTTTCCGCCGTTGGGAAGTTACCCCTAAGCGCAACCCCCTACCTGGAAGGCCAGTTGTTTAGTTCATCCCCAAAGACAAATCGGGTGTCAGTATCCGTTTTCGAGGGTATCTTCGTTCGTCGTGACACAGGAACAATTAGACTCAGCGCGCCCATAGTTAGGTCACTATAAATAGCTATCCAGGGGGCATCACGAGGAGGTGATGATGCGATTTTGCCCCTGGCTGCATGCTGGCCGGCGTTGGTTAAAACTCAATTTCGTCAGAACAAGACCAAAAATCTTGCCACCTGTTTTGAAATCATTACCTCAACGAAAAGAGCGCATTAATTTCTATGAAGGAAGAGAAGATGGATCACCTGATAATGTTTCTTTTTTTATCGTTTACACACCAGATAGGACAAAAATGCTTGCAAATATTTATAATTAAATAATAAATTAAGAGCTAAATAAATTTAAAGGCGATTTCGGCACTATACCATATGCATTTCAACGTGGTTATTAAACTAATAATTCTTTTAAAACATAAATTCACAATGATGACGCGGTCTCAAGAAGACACCACATAAGTATGTGAATTCCACACATCTTAAATTCAGAAACAAAATATTACATATGAATTCTACTTTCATAGGCACACAACCTTTAAAACGCAGCTTCTAGCGCCCTGAGCAACATTCCCACATAGAACATACGAGTACTTGTGTTATTATTGCTAATGTTCGCATCTCCGAGTAATATTTTATAAAGGAACTTTCTGCGTTGCCACTGAAAATAAAAATTTAATCCTAAAAGGGATCCCTGCGAACTTTTATACAATATGTGTACGTGGCTGACTTGCTGCCATACACAGTTCCTTTAAAAGGTCTAGGGCTGTAAGTTTTGTTATCTCGGTTTGACATTACATAGTAGAGAAAAAAAATTGTTTGCTACGAAAACTATTATATAGCAACCACACAGGTCGATAGTAGAGTTGAAATATTGTCGTACGGTAGATGAAATCTTGTACCCGGCGTTAGAGAAACAGATTCCTTTATAGCTGCAGCAATTCAAAGAGTTTCCCCATTTTGAGCATTGAGCCGAAACTCCTTTCAGCGAACAAATTATCATGTGACCTATTTTACATATTGAAATTGATATAGTCTCTCTACTAACCGCTGCCTAAGAAGACGCAGCTGGTAGTCTGTCTTGTTCTGAAGCTTAACTGATATTTAGTTAACTTTTCGCTACACAGATTTTCTTCTTGATCGATTGAACGAGGTTGTCATCAGCACTGTCATATTACGTTCCCATTCTTATTTCCTGAAGCATCTGTTTGGTGTTTGTGTCCTTTGCAAGTTCTTTTGAAATTCTTTAGAATTTCCGACCATCATTCTTTCAGATGGATCTTTTCGGGGTGTCGATTGAGTGCTCCTCTGCTTCTTTTTCTTCTTCTTGAAAAGCAGATCTCCCTTCATTTTGGCTCATAAATTTGTGAAGTGCGGCTTCGTATGTCTTATATTTGGATGAATGCGCTTGTCCACATTTTCATCAGGGTAGGAGTTTTTCTTAGCGGTCACTTGTAATCGGTTGATTAAAAAAGGTTCTAACAGCATCTTGGGATGCTAGCCGCAAAGAGACCAATCTGGCTGACGGATATTTGATCGGGTTCCTACCAGGTCTCTTTGTGGAAGTTAGGTTTTGGTGACGCATCTACAAAGTACATCGGTTTCTTTTTTCAATTTTACTGTCAAATATGTCCCCCTTTCCTAACTTGGCGTTAAGATCGCCAAAGACAATCTTAACATCGTGCTTAAGACACTGCTCATACGTCTATTTAATGAGTTGGTAGAAGAAATATTTAGTAAATTCATTCCTTTCCTGTGTCGGACTGTAATAAGGCGTTCGCTCGGATGCCTGAATCACAAGATTTCCTTTGATGATAGCGCCTACTACTCTCTATAGCAATCACAAAAGCAGGATGTCATAGGTTTCCATCATTATTTGATTTTTTTCGGAATGGCAATGATTATTGCCTTATAGGGCATCCCTTTATTGTTATTCGTGCATCGCTGAAAGTCATTGTTTGTTTTTCGTTTGTAAGTTCTGCCTTATCTGTGCCTGTTTGTTTTCTCGTGGTTGAGTAGGTAACCCATCGGCACCATCTCCAATCTGGGAGCGCAGACCCTTTAAAGGATGAGGCCAGAAGATATGGTGGCTGGTGTTTGTCACCATTTTCTTCCGCCACCATCTCTAATTCGACAACCTGTCTGAATTCCGAAAAATCCCCAAATTTCTTACACTATTAATATGTCGAAGTAGCTCAAATGGGGTTATCGCTGGTCTTTCCTCTGACTACGCCGTTGATTCCACTTTGCCAGTTTCATCGCCAAAACAACAGTATTGTACCTTGGCTGGATCATATGATCTATAGTAAAGTTCGCCAAGCTAGGGCTTCGCAGGTCTGGGGATTCAGATAAATTTGCACAATCAGACAGACGTTTGTTCTGTTTGTGCTCCAGCAAAAATTATTTGAAATTTCAACTTCGGGGTCTAATGGATCAACACTGTTCAGCGGCAACGCTGTCGACAAGGTAAGGCGTTCTGCCAACACAACCAACAAATGGAAATACATAGTATTTTGTGAATTTTTGTTGAAGTGCGAGAACACGTCTCCTAATTATTTCATTTAATGAGATACGAGCGCGAATATTTACGTGCGAGTGAACACTGTATGCACCTTGTTGCAGTTGAAGCGCACATTTACTCATAAGGTGTAATTCCTCTTTACATTCCGGCTCTCTGTGCGGCATGCCACCATTGTACACGTATGTACCACTATTCGCACAATAGTACAACATAAAAGTAACACGCAGAATAAACGTACTCGTACAAATACTCGTACGAGTGCTGTAACTAGTGGCATAGTGTTAAGTGAGTTTTATTTTTCCGGCTTACAAATTTCTGAGTTGAGTGGCAAAATAGGATTTTAAACGTCAAGGATTACCTTGAATTGTTGTTTAGAGCAAGTGTGTGAAAGGACGACGAACGTCGAATGACGGACAACAACAACAACGGCAGCAGTACATCCATCCATCCATCGGGAATAGAGTAGCTGCTAAAGTTCTATGATGAAAGATTCTGACTGTCTGCCACAATTAAATTGACATCACCAACATCAACGTTAGTGGATCGTCGCCAATGTGTTTTACCGCGAATGAGTATGAGTGCAAAAATGGGGTTACTAAAGCTATTGGACCCTTGAATCTCTGAAGTACGAAGGATGTGTAATAAATAAGTGCAATAAGGATTTTTTTTTTTCTGTCACCAAGCTCTAGGTGTTTGGAGCTAAAGGTTAGTGGCTGCTTGCATGTGTTTTGTTTCAACAAATTTTGACTAATTGCAATGTTTGACCTAGTTTCTGGGTGGAGTTACGCAGGCGATTCGTAGCAAGGATAATCAATTTCATTTTCATTGTCGTACCTGCAAAAGGGTAAAAACAAAAGTTTGCCTTGTAATTGGTCTGGCGATGGTGTATAAACTGCCTGTAATGCACTTTATATGCAAAGGTAGGTAGGTGTTTTTTTGTTTCTTGAATCCATTGTGTGGTTTATTGATTGCAATCGGATTTTTAGCACGGAATCGCAATTGATTAGGAATACCTTTACTTTGTTGGTCAAAATGGTTTTTTGTTTGATTATTCAATGGATCTATTGCATGACTGTCGAGTTGGGAAGCAACATGCACGAGTGTAATTTGAATTAAATAAATATTTGAGTTTACATAAAACCATTGCCTGTTATTTAGATGGTGTCCCGTCTACTCGTATACAATGCAATCAACCGCTGGGTGATCTATTTGCCTTACGTCCAAGGCTTCTATGTTAAACTCGTATGTATACTCGATTATAAAAAATTCAAAGTTTTAATTTAAAAGTGAGAAAAAGGATAAGCGATAGGTTCACCCTTTTTTAACGAGAACTTTCAAGTCTTTATTTCAATTCAAACTGCACTATGCTCGTACTTTCATCTTAGCTTAGTCTTCAGTAAACAAATTAAAACACAAGAAAAGGAACTCTCATTATACATATATATAGCTACATCTACATATGTACGTAAAGCCGTACAGTTTGGTAAAGATAGATAGGCACATCCTGACCTAATAACGTACCTCCACTCCTATCCCTTTGGCATTACACTCTCCATTCTATGTTCAGATAACACAGTTTTGCTACACTTCATTAACTTAATGGAATCTCGTATGACTCCCAGTGCACATCTCAAGCAGCACATAGAGTATCCATCTATGTGTCCGGACTCCGGACTGGGATACCCATTTTTTTTTTTTTTTTTTTTTTTTTCGGACATCGAAAAACTTTTCAATTTCACCTTCTGACCCTTTTGCGCTTCTGCTTCTCTTTGTGCTATTGCTTGTGCACTTTCATCTGAAAATTGATCTGCATTCGATGCATTAAAGGAAATAGGTTCAATCCGTCCTGCCCTTTTCTCAGGCAGGCGAGCGTTTGAGGGACAAAGGAGGGTGGATAGCAATAATTCCCTAGATACTCGCAACTAAAGGATAATGCGAAAAGTTTCGCGTGAGACAATTTGGCATGATTTTTGGGGGAAGAGAGGAAAAAAATTGCTTTCTTCTGAACACCAATATCATGGTACGAGTAAAATTCATCAAAGAAAAATGAAAAAATCTACACTGATGACACACTTTGGATATACATATATTGTATATATGTATGTATGTACGTGTTCCTAGAAAGGATGAACAGCAGCATTAGAAGAGGAAGTATGCTTTTGCTTAGAGTTAGCCTGTGTCGTTCATCGTGACATCAGATATGCAACAGGCGGAAAGTTTTAATATTCGAACTCATAAGTTGCAAAGTCAAAATATGAAGCAAAGAGATGAGAGATGAGGTACGAGTATGCTAGTGAGCTGGTAGAGGTAAGAATGTCATTAGGGAAAATGGGTGAGCGACTTCTTGATGGCATTTGGCTTGATGTTCTATTCTTTTATCCCACGTAATCATCATCATCATCAAGAAGAAATTGCAGAATACTCGTATATCCGCCAGTATTAGAGAGGCGTTAAGCGGGTTCATAGTGGAATTAAACTTCCTTTTAAGGATGTGTTATTTTTACGCTCAGGTTTTTTTTATTCTGTTTGTATAATAGTATAAATTGTTATTTTAATTCCTCTAATCACCTAGAAAGTGTTTTATCATTAGTTGAATGCCATAGCTATTAAATTTGAAGAATTCGAGATACTGCATGCGGCCTCCCTACTTATTAACCTTTTGAGTAAATTTATGGACTTTCGATACAAATACATTCATATAGAAGGAGTTTTGTTGTTATGCTTTGTTGATGCTTATTCAATTTCCTCTTTAAGATAATTTTTATTCATTCTAGTGAGCCATCCCAACAAAAGGTATCACTTTAAATAAATGAAAAATGCAAAATTTTGTATGAAAAGTGGAAATGTTTTCATTTAGACCTGAAATACAAACTTTAAGGTTTGTAATAAGAATAATACTTGTCAAATAACCTCCATGGCTTTCTCAACAATAAATCATCCGTGTAATGAAACATTTTATCACGTTTTTACATAATTTCCACTGTACTATATTTCGTAAATTATAGCTTCAATATTTCTTTTTAGTGCATGAATCGTGGGTGGAGCATTGATGTAGACTTTGTCGTTAACATAGTCCCAAGGAAAAAACTAAATGGCGTTAAATTCCATGCTCCTGGACGACAATTGAAGTCTCTATTACCATTGTTTCACCAGCTGTGTGGCTTGTAGCGTCGACGTGTTGAAAATAAACGTTCGTTCACATCCATAGCATCAATTTCAGGAACAAAACAACATCGTTCGGTAACGAAATTGGCTCACTGAAACGGCCCCACTAGCATTAGTTTCGGAAAAATAACACTATTAGCCAAAAAACTGTCATTCGTTGTGGATAGATATGTCTTTCTACCAATTCCCCTGGATTTGAGTATTCATACAAATGGGAACGAGCCTCTTCACTCAGAATAAGTTTGTGTAAAAAATCATTTTCAGGACCCAATCAGCTAAAGTATGCCGCTGTTCGTAATGCAAAATGGTTGCTGACATCCCCAATTCATATGATCGTCTCGTCTCACTCCGTAGCTAAGGTGGCGATATTTTCTGCTGACCTTGCTTGCTGAGGAACACAATTTATAGTCTTCACTTAACTAACCTGTCCGAGATGTCCAAAAGCAAAACAGACTGAATTGTTACAATTTAAACATGTGCTGCGAATGTGTATCAATCCATATTCAATAACTTCAAAGTCAATGCAGTGATAGTTAATGCTGACCCTAAATTGTTCAATGCCCTTAATTTTGTCGCAGAAATTTATCTGATAACCTAAGTGAGCTTACTGGACCTTTGGAAGGCAGCACAATTTTCGTATAAGCCTAGCGATAATAATAAGATACCCCTCAAGGCGCCTTCATTTATCGTCTATAAACAGCTTCAAGTGTGTCATATGCCTCGATCAAGTTGCAGGGTTAGAAACTGCTGGTCTTGTGCATCGGGCTAGTTTTTGTGTTTCGAGATATTTCATGAGCTGACGATTTATCAGCGTTCCATGACCTTGGAAAGAAGGGACGTAAGTGCAATGGGTCTGTAAGGGGAGAGAGAAGAAGATTCGCCTTTTTTAGGGACGGGCTGGACAAATGCTGGTTTTCATCTGCTCGGAAAGAGTCCTAAAGAGTAGGATTGATGGAAAAGCTTACGCAGTGGTTTTGCCAGCGTAGAAGAACACCTCTTCAGAAGAAGGGGAGATATACCATCTGGACCAGCGGACTTGTGAGCGTTGTGATCTTTAAGTACTCTTTCTACTATACGAGTGCGAAAGTGGATTCGTCCCATTGAAGGCTTGTCTTATAGGACCGAAAAAGCATTTCTCTTCCTCCTTAAAATAAACAACGGTTAGGTGCTTTAATATGAAAGCTATCCCAAGTTTCCGGGAAGTACTTGTAGCTACATATATATATAGCTCGTGGCTGTCCGTTGAAATCTTCGAAGATCATATTTCTACAGAAAATGTTGATCACATCCGGTCAGCACATCCTTCTTGCCAAAGTTCAACTAAGCAATTGTCACACCAAAACTATTGCAGGATGCGTTTTTTAGAGAAATTGGTTTAACTACAGCCTGTAGGTATCAACATGACCATTTCTACCTTGGGTGGGTAAACTATATTTATTAGACCACTTCTAAAGTAAATATGCAAATGCAATATGAAGATGAGCAAAGCAAATAATCTCTGGTGTCAGCGCTTTAAATATTTCGAAACCGTTACCTTAACTTTCCCGCACCAAATAATGTAAAACAAACTTGAAGAACGGTATACCTCAGCTGCTTGAGAGCTTTTCTTTCGTCAGTTTTTACTCCCTACATCCTCGGCTCCATCTTTCATTTAAAAACTACTGGTTTCTGTCCTCGCGTTAGAGTTTTATTCACCTTCCATGACAACTGTCATATGATTTCGATCCTGACCAAATACCATTCGAAAATACATAGTCTGCTTTTCTGGACTAAGAGCTAGCTCCGACTCAATCATAGTCGGATCTTCACCGGAGGTTTATGATATTTCTTGAAGAACGATAAATTTATATTTCACTTCTTCTTACGCAAAATGCCCTACTAGAGTTTACATAAGTATTCCTGATGGCTACGAATTATTTTATATTAAAGAGAAAAGTTGGAATGGGTTAGGAATCTGCGTCTGAAGAATACATTCAAGTTTAACCTCACAGAACTTCCTCCTAATTTCCAAGCTAATTCAAGAATGCACTGAATTCGCAAGGCTTGTCTGGGTTCCAAACCATTCTTCTTCTTCTTATCCTTTTATTAACCCTTTCCTCGTTATACGAACTTATGCGTAACGAGTTTCCCATTTTTACTGCAACGCTGCTGCTCCGCTTATGGGGTTGGCTAATGTCGCAGACCGCAGAACGCGTCTACATAATGCTCGGTCCTGGATCGCTTCAGTGGTTAGGCCCAGGCGTTGTTGCGCATTTGCCATCTGAGAAATCCAGGAATTCTTTTTCCGACCTCGTTTTCTTACAGTTGGAGTGACCGTAGTTGATAGTGCCTTTTTAACCGGATTTTCTGCAGATCTTCTTTGAACGTGGCAATACCAGCTTATTCTATTTGCCTCAAGCTGTTCGGTTACCGAATTCTTTATATGTAGACTTCCTCTTATACGCGTAGATCTAGTGCAATCGCGTTTAGTGACTTCACTAGACATCCTTAACATTTTCATTTCCGCTGCCGTCATTTTGTTTTTAAACGCTTCGTACATTGTCCAGCACTGTGAACCCTATATAAGAGCTGGTCTAACAACCGTGGTGTAGAGTTTCCCCTTTAATTTAAGTGGAAATTTTCGGTCTTAAAAGATTCTCGAATTTTCCCGCCACTTCATCCACCCCACACTCACTCTGTGGTTTACGTCGTCGTCACATTTCGCTTCCATGTTAACGATTGATCCTAAGTACTTAAAGATAGTGCTTTCCGGAAGAACTATTCCGTCTAACATTATATCCGGAACAGGTCGCAACGGATGCGCAAATGGGCACGTCAAATGCTCCGTCTTTGAACGACTTATTTTAAACCCGTTTCTCTCTAGCGCATTTCTCCATGAATCTAAGGCGTTCTGTAAATCTTCGACGTTATCGCTAAGTATAACTGCGTCGTCAGCGAAGTGAATTGGCGTTACATTTGCTTCGCGCATGCAGTCTTTTAAAAGATAGTAGATTACTACGTTAAAGAGGAAAGGGCTAAGTACGCTTCCTTGATGCACTCCGACATTAACTGGAAATTCTCTCGTTAGTCCGGCAGAGCTTTTAACCGCAGTATTCACGTTTCCGTACATGTCTTGTATTATTCTAACATACGTTTCCGGTACGTTTTGAGACCTCAGCGCGGCCCATATGGGATCCCTAGGCACTCGATCGAATGCTTTCTCGAGGTCGATAAATACCATGTGTAAATCCTTAGACGAATCTCGGTGCTTTTCCATTATTATTCGTAGGCTTTGGATAGCGTCCACCGTCGATCTTCCTTCAACAAATCCACACTGGCTATTATCGAGCTTTATTATTTGCCGAAGACGTTCGTTTAAGACTCTTTCGACGATTTTCATTGTGTGTGACATAAGCTTGATTGAACGGTAGTTGTTGCATTCTCGAGTGTCGCCTTTTCCTTTGTATAATGGAACCAAGAAGCTACTTCTCCATTGATTCGGCATAGGTTGTCCACATTTTAATTTATTTAAAAGTTTCGATAGCCAAACACTGCCGATCCCCTCCATCTTCAACCAAAACTCTGATGGAATGCTGTCTGGTCCCGCCGCTTTCCCCCGCTTCATTTTTCCAATTGCTATACTTATTTCTTCGATTGAAAAGTCCGAAACTTCCTCCTCGAATAGACCAGCTGTCGGCACGATATCACGTGGAAACTGTTTGTTAAGCAACTCCTTGCAGTATTCAAGCCACCGGTCACAAATTTCCTTTTCATTTGTTAATAAGCCACCGTCTGCGTTTTTGATGTATTTCGGCGAGGTTATTTCCATTGAATTTTTTCTCCTCTGTGCAGCGAGCTTAAAAATATTTGGCATTTTAGTACTGTACGACGTTTGAACTTCTTGGATAGCTTGTCTTCTATCCGCCGATCGTGAGGATATTCGTTCCAACTCCTGGTACAGGTTTTCCGCTTCTGCCGCTCGAGTTCGAGCATTATCAGCAAAAACTGACTTCGAACTACATACTCGTAAGTGTTAATCACCCCTATTATGAATTTCGAGGAACTTTCTGTTTCTGTTTTTCCCTTCCCGGGAAAAGTTCCTGCCATTATGAATTTCCATCGGAATTTTTTCCCCCCGAACTCTACTCGAAATCATGTTCGAAGAATTTAACACTTGCCATTGCTGTCATTTATCAAAAATCAGTGTGTTTACTTATGTAAAAAATGTTTAGAATTGGTGTTATGCTTCTAATTATGGAAGAAGAGGAAATGCAAAATACAGCGATACAGGCAATAAGAATCAAATCAAATCCTTTGGAATCGCCACCAACCATGTAAGCTTACTTCTTTTTGCAAAATGTTCTCAAAACCATTGCGACTTATTTGACTTCAGGGTTAACAAAGCTGTTTTCAAATATCTTGTTATAATATTGGATGTTTTGATAGAATCATTGCAAGAATCGACTGACAGCTGGATAGAATATACACTTTGTTATGGAAGCAGGCCCATAAACAAAGGATATGACGGAACGGACGGATAAAGTAGATTTACTTTCTACTTTTCAATCCGTTGGCAGTTCACACATTCACACATTGAGGACCATACTTTCACATATTAAGAGTAAGCACTTTCATTGGTGGAGACATTGAGAGAATGAAGAGAAATTGTCATAGCTTGAAACGAAAACATTGACTCTCAGCAATAACAAAACGTCATCGGCTGTATTCTGCCAATTTATACCCCGGCTTCCATGGGACTGTCATTTCCGTCAAATACGTCAACGTCAACCTATCCGGCATCGTAACGGACCCAACGGATTCTATGGGCCGGAGCCTTAACGCTAACTTCGTGCTTGCGGCTTTTTGGAGTTGGAAAAGAGCATGACGTTGGCTTAGCCTAATCGACGTTTTCAATAGTACTTTCTGAGATGTTAAACATCTTTGAAAATAAGCTGTGTCCAATATGGATAAAAATGAACACAACACCTGAAGGTACAAGAGCTACCAAGCTGACATTTTTGAAAAGTTTGGTACTCCTGGTGTGCTAGGATGTGTAGATGGAACGCATGTGTCCCTAATACAACCTGTTACTTCGACCTTTTTCCAGATTTCATTCTGCTTCCCTTACACCACCTTGTGAAGCCGTTACATTTATCAAGATATTTCTCCATCCAGTGAATTAAGAGATCACTGTGTTTTTTTATTTGTGGCAAACGACCTACAAATGTAAATACACGCACGCTAATAAATATTTTCATTAAAATTTTAACAAAAAATACTTACATTTTTAAAAATTTTGCTTCAAATGTGCGACTTGTTTTCTTTTGTTTTTTTCCCCCCTGGAAAAATGACAGGGAAAAAGTTCGAGGGAAATTCTGTCAAAATTTCCATCGGAAAGTTATTCACAATAGGGAGAACTTTTTCCTTTTCCTTTCGAACATTACCGGGTTTCCCTTTAAGAGAAAAAGTTCGGGGGGAATTTTATTCATAATAGGGCTGAATGTAGTTCAGTACCCAAACTCGCATTGAGACTGCATCCTATGTTAAGGCTCCCTATACCAGTTGTTTTTTGTTTATAAGAATAACCATAGGTATCATGACTCTTTAGGTTGCTTGTAGACTTCTCTAAAAAGTCAGTGGCAGGTTATTATTGGGGATATTCTGGGGACTACGGTTTTGCTAATCACCTAAATAATATAGGTCTAAGCGACAAAATTCTTGCGAAGCTTGTTGTGTCGGTGATCTTAAATGATGATGATGTCATGATGTGCTCTGTGAAAGAACTGAAAGGATCAGTAATAGAAGATTAAGTATATTGCTTTATGGAGAGTATCTTTGTTTTGCATTGATAAAGCGATACAACCGATATAATAAAAAAAGTCCGCTGATAATTGAAGTAGATAGAGGCACATCATGATTGGCTTTGACTCATATGTTGTAAAGAGACCGTCGTTTTTCAATGTGTCAGACAGGGGAGAATGAGGGATTTTTTTGTGGATAAAACATGAGGTAGATTGAACAAGAGATGTATACATTGAAGAATTATAAAAAAGACGGCGCATAAGCAAAAGTACAAAATTCGCACTAAATCCACATTTCTGGAAAGAATTTAAAGTCAAACTGGCTTTCCGAAAGTCAACAAATGGAAAAGAAGGTCAAATCAGCTGTCTATCAGGCCTAAATTTTATTTCTAACCCTTATGTCAATACGACATACCTGGGTGTATATTTGCATTTTCAAATGCAAAAATCATGGTGATAAACAAAGCAGACCGGGCTAAATTTTCTAGAAGCTTCCCAAAAATAGAAACTCAACAAACTCCAATTAATTTAAAGCAAATAAAAAAATAAATTCCTACAAGATTAGAAGTTTTACACAGTTACACCCCACAAACCAAACGGGGTAACCAACCCGGGTATGCAGCCTGTCTATTCATGTTAATTATGGTAGTGCCTTTCTGTTTAGACACTTAGCCGGCAGGACTGTCTGTAGTTTATCGTCTGCTGAAAATCATCGGCACAAATAAGAAACTTATTTTAAATGCTTAATAGAAATTTCCGCAAATATTTTATTCCATATGAGGAACTTGCCGTCGACTAGCAGCTCTTTCCTTTCCATGGTAGGACTAAATTTACGGAATATATACCTTCGTAGCCCGCTAAGTATGGTATTAAATCTGGTGGCTATGCGATGCAAAAACTGCATATGCACTACAAGGCAATATCTAGGTAAAGGTGAAGAACCAGATAAGCCTTGAGTGACAAGTCAAGGAGAACAAGTAGTAAGTCAGTTAGTACAATCCTATAAAAACACTCGACGAACAACATTTTCACATCAATTGAGCTAGCCAAAAAACTAATGCGATAGAATTTGGGACTAGTTGGAACACTTAAATACTCCACAAAACGCCGAACTATGAGGTGGCCGGAAGCTTTTTTTATAATATTTTAGACGTCGCTGCGTTAACAGCATATATAATATTTATAAAAAACCGTCAAAAAACCGGAACTTTCAATAACTACATGTGCGCGTTGCAAAAATTTTCAGAATCTCGGGAGAAGCCTTGCAACGCCATCTATAAGGACTAGATCGAAATCCCCATATATTTACCGCAACTTCAACACCAGGAATGGAATAGAAGTAATGTTCGAACAGAGTGTAAAAGTTTAACTCTCAACTTCCAGCCACCAGTCTCCACAAGAGAAACGCGATAGGACTGGACGCATAAAACAAAAAGCCAACCGTACTATACTAAGTACAAGAGACGGCCAAATGGAAAGGAATGCCAAGTTTGTAGCAAGGCAGTCTACTACGTGCCAAAACTGTTTGTGATTACTCATTTTAAACAAACATAAAAATAAAATTATTTTATTGTAAGTTATATATAATTTGTATTCTTTGGATTCTTGATTCAACTGCTTTAAGCAGAAGAAGCGCAACGAATCTATGTTGCATTCCTGGGTATGCACGTATTGACTTAGCGTTGTGCGACACTCACATTGACACAAATGTTAAACAAAGCTTAATCGGTTATAACCAGTGTGGGAGACGAAGTCTTTGAAATAGACTTCGGTATCGGTAGAACAGTGAATTTTGACAAAATGGGATTTATCAGAGAATGTAACACATTTGAGCCTTCAACAGCCAAAGCTACGGAGATTGAGGAATTTCCTCACATCATAGGTCAGAATTGTCGAAAACAAGCTGGTTGTTTTCAAAAGATTTAAGGCTTATTCGACTTATCTTCGGAAAAGTTTAGAAGGTGCGCGAAATTTTGTACGAACAATTTAGCCTAATTTTCTAATTCAAAAATATTTTCCACTCCCCCTAAAAGAAATTGAAACAGCTTCATAAATACATTGTTGCTCAAAAACTCCAAAGAACAACACGACTGTTGATGTAAAAGAAGAAAACAAAATCAATTTTCCTCACAAATAACATAAACTACAAACAAAAATATTTGATTGAATTAGCAACACTTAAATCATCGTTTATATTTATATCCATGTATAACAAATAAATCTCATTGTCTTCGAATTTGTGTACATCCTCTTACCCCATAAGCTTTAATAGAGACCTTCAGAATAATTCAATTGATTATTTTTTGACTTAAACTGTTCTTCCATATCACGAATAAGATTAATGTCAGCCTGTGAAATGAAAAGAAGTCCTGAATAGCCAATTTCCCTCACTCTACTCATGTCACATACAACACCACACACATACGCACGATCGCAATCATGTACACAGTAGGAGCATGTGAGTTGCGAGCCAAAGCTAATAGTATAACCTTTCAGGGTCACCAAGCCGTGCTCCAGGCAAAGCAGGACTCCCTCTGGAGATAATTATTTGCAAAAGCAGATTACAAAACGTGCGGGTGAAGAAGGTGACACTTAGGTTGTGGCCCGTGTGTATCCTGTGTGAATGTACGTAGGGATGTAGGTGGCTACGATATAACTTCATTTTGCCGAACTAATTGCTTCTGCTAAACGTATCATCCGAATAATTAGTACCCCAATCGCATGCTCTAAGATACATACTTACATACTTACATACTTACATACTCGTATATATATAGGTATATGTAAAGACACAGCTGATACGTAGAGATGAGGAGATGAAATCAAAGAACTTAATACCCCCCACGATGTGACGGTGGAAATGTGGAAATGTGGATGTATGTAGATGACGACGATCCACTCTAAAGGTGACTCTGAAAGAACCATCAGAAAAGAAAGGGAAATCCAATTTCACCTTTTCCTGCATTCTCGCTCCTTTAAGATGGATGAGCCAGCTAGATATATACGAGTACATAAATGCTCATCCTCATACTTTTACGTGTACCTTAGTCATACTCGTACTAGTACTCTTACTCATATTTCAACTCACGTCACTGTTTTGTGTTTAAATTCCTGCAATACGTGATGCTAGGCATTCGCCTTTAACCT
Organism: Volucella inflata; assembly: GCA_928272305.1. NCBI lineage: Eukaryota > Metazoa > Arthropoda > Insecta > Diptera > Syrphidae > Volucella > Volucella inflata. The sequence goes on from OV743720.1 coordinate 1,925,396, forward strand.
AACCTGGCATTTAGAATGTGAACCAGAGATACGAGTACAAGTACGAGTAGACGACAAGGCATGAGATCCTTGAGACGTTGAGAAAAGATATGTGCGGGTATGGATGTGCAGATGTGCATTGGGCCAGAAGATTTTTTAATAGATTCGATTTCTTGGGAAATTACACAGCGATACAATTTTAATTCAATCGCCTCCCAATCGATTTGGGGTTGTTGCATAAAGGGGTTGTAATGGCTGGTATCCTGTTTGGAAAAGTTCCCCCATCACTAGGTGTGTGGGCGCTGACTTACGGTTGGGGCAGAGGGGGTTCATTATTAGTTTTTGCCGTAACCAAATGTGAACAAAAAATTGGTTGGTTCTTATCTTTTGCTGTTCGTGTTCTTTTTTTTTTTTCCTCTTTTATATCTCTTCTCCCTGTTACGTTGTACAGGATGCAGAAAATCGCTTTGAGCGATGTTGTATGTAAAAAGATTGACTAATTGAAAGGCAAAGCTTTTCTTTCAAGGTTCAACGATCAGCTTGTATCGGATTTTATTTTTATCTTTTTAATTTGAACATTCTGGTACAAAAAGTAGATAGTCGCTGCTAACTCTTCCCTATGTATAGGTATGCTATGCAAATGTGCATAGCATCAAATATACACATCCAATGGCACATACATGGAGGGATAAACGAGTGCACACATACTGGTTCACTTTCCAGGAAAGGATAAAAGTAAGTAGCAGGGTGTTTAATTTATCGTGCTTAAAATCTTGCAGGTTAAGCTTTGCTTCGGTAATTGACTTGTTAAAAAAAGAGAAGGGATTGTTTCCGATAGAAATTACATGTCAATTACAATTAAATTGGGAAACAATGACATCAACTGGAGGGAAAAGATATAGTAAAATTCCTTTTAAACACAATAAATTCTGGTTTAGTTTGGCTTATATTTATCATCTACATATGTACCTACCTATGTAGAGGAATATTTTGTACAAAAACTGTCAATTCTTGAGGTTTTCAAATGTCTTACAACAAAATGGTCGAAGTGGTTTACCGACTTTACCAAGGAAATTTCTTAAAATTCCTTGATTAGAAAACTTTTATTATAAGGCCTCGTAAAAGTAGCATCTTCCGACAGGTGCTGGTTCTTTAAATGACGAGAATGAGCCTCTGCAGCCAATCATCTTGCAGCTCTGCTAATAAGCCCTACTTCACGCCTTCCCGTGGCGCAATCTGGGAATCTCACTAGAGATTGCGAAGTGAAGGGGGCAAATGGCGATTTTCCTGCGCCATAAATCAGGATTAATGTCGGAAAAACACAACAAGACCTTATCCGGGCTACTCCGACATATTTGGAGCTCAGGCCGGTAAGGATTTCCAGGATTTAGTCAGGGTCTTGGAAAAGAGATGGTGGCGGACGAGCCATATATGAGCCAACGGCAGCGCTCATATCCCGGAACGGGTTACTGGCTTCGGTGTAACTGCCCCTCGTCCTAGGGGCATTAAAAATGGAACTGGTCCTCCAGGTTGGGGGTTGTGCCGCCGGGTAAACTGCCCGGCCATTTAAAAAAAACAAGAAGTTACGAAGCATCAACAAGCCTCGGATATGGACGTGGAATATTGGATCCCTTAATAGACCACGTGCAGCCGAGCAACTAGCGGAGGCCCTAGACTGCTGCAAAGCAGACATAACCGCCATTCAAGAAATGCTATAGGATGGGCCGGACAAAAGCAAGATGAAAAACTGCGACATCTACTACGCCAATTGCTATCGACGGCAAAAGCAGAGTTTATTTGGATGCGGATTTGTTGTCGGAGGCAAACTAAGACAAGAAGTCCTGAGCTTCCGGCATGTGAGCGAGCGCCTCGTAGCCTCCACAGAGGAGAAAGATGACGACACCAAGAATGCCTTCTCCCAAACTACGCCAAGACAAGTTAATGCTGTGAGGAAATTTGACGTCAGACGGCTACAATCGCAAGAGATCGCCAAGTCCTTTTCCGATCGAGTATATCTCAATCTCTTAAGAGGTCCAATACCGCCAGCATCAAGCATCGAAGACCACTAGAAACAATGCCAAAACGCCGAGAGAGATGCCGGTTCTAATGTGCTGGGTTTCACTCGTCCACCATAACGAAGGACGAAGAAGAAAGAGCATGAGAAATGCTACTCCAGGAATGAGGTTCGGAAGTTTTACCAAAAGGTAAAAATAAAATGCCTCGGAAACAAGCCCCGAACCGAAGCCGGTAGAGATGAACAAGGGAACATCGTATTAGAATCGCAGTCGATGCTGAGGATTTGGAAAGACCATTTCTGCAGACTGTATAACGGCGATGACGGACCAAAAACCGCTGTCAGGCAGAATCAACCTTTCAACTTGGACGATGATGACCAACAATTCCGTCCACCCGACCTGGGTGAAGTGAAGATAGCTATATCGAAGCTTAAGTCCAACAAAGGTGCTGAAGCGGATGGCCTGACTGCCGAGCTCTTCAAAGCGGCAGGCGATGACTTGGTAAGGAGCATACACCAACTCATCTGTAAAATATGATCGGACGAAAGTATGCCCGATGATTGGAACCTCAGCATTGATTGTCCGATTCTCAAGAAAGGAGAACCTCTGAACTGCATCAGTCTCCTTAACATCGCATATAAGATCTTATCCGCCGTATTGTGTGAACGCCTAAAGCTGTTCGTCAACAACCTGATAGGTCCATATCAGTGTGGCTTCAGACCAGGAAAGTCCACAATTGACCAGATATTCACACTACGGCCGATCTTGGAGAAGACCCATGACACCACCTATTCATCGATAGAGACGAGCTATACAGAGCAATGTCTAGTTTTGGCATCCCTACCAAACTCGTCCGTCTGTGCAGGATGACGATGGAGAATGCACGCTGCTCCTTCAAGGTCGGTAAAGATCTCACCGAGACCTTTGATGTCCAAAAAGGATTTAGACAAGGCGATGCGCTTTCATGCGATTTTTTCAACACCGTACTTGAAAGAATAGTGCAAAACTCACGAGCAAACACAAGAGGACAACCAACACCAACGTCTCGGACAGAACGTCACCCTCGACAGATATAACTTTGAGGTAGTTAATGACAATTGAGTAGCAAAGCCCTCTCTCGGACAACAAAAGTCACCCGTTATAAGAACTTAATAATCCCGGTCCTGCTCTATGGCGCAGAGGCATGGCCATTATCAAAAATGGATGAGGTTGTTCTTGGTTGCTTCTAGAGAAAAATTCTTCGAGCGATCTTCGGTCCGGTTTGCATTGACAGTGGAGGAGGAGAAACAATAAAGAACTATATGAACTGTACAGCGACATGGACCTAGCCAGAAGAGTGAAGGTGGCTGGGTCATGAAGAACGCATGGACAATAATGCTCCGGTCCGAAAAGTCTTCGAATCCGCTCCCGAGGGACAGCGCAGTAGAGGAAGGCCAAGACTCAGGTGGCGCACGCAAGTGGAAGAGGACCTCAGCCAACTTAGCGTGCGAAACTGGAGGCAGCTAGCCAGAGATCAAGCTGGCTGGAGAAGCTTGTTGGCTGAGGCCAAGGCCCACCCCGGACTATAGTGCCACTTAAAGTAAGTAAAGTAAGAAAACTTTTGAATCTAGACATTAACATACGAGTACCTTCAAATAAAGAACACGTCCACTTTTTTAAAAATAAAAAAACTCATCAACTTTATATCACCTTATAAACGCCTTAACTCATCCTTACTCTACAAACTATCACACGTTAGCTGATACTGCCAGTTTCTAATATCCATCTCTTGGTGGTGTTTGCTGGGCACAGTATCCACTGCGTTTTTATCTTTCGATTCAACCTTTTGTCGCTGTTTTTGATGTTGATGTCTGGATGAATTTGGCTTTTCTCGGTTTTGATCGGTTCCACTCGGGGGTTCGTTAATTTCTTGCCGCTGTTGTTCTTGTTGCTGCAATTGTCTTCGCCAATAAGAATTTCTTCTTGGCAATTTTGGAGTAGGTGCTTTGTGCGTTTTCTTCGACCGACCACCTTTCCGCCACCTCTGACGGTCAAAGATGGTCGAGCGAAGAAAAAACCTTTGTCATAAAGATCTTGATGAAAAGCCAGAACCTTGACGTCGCAAAAGATAAATACAGACACCTAACAGCGCCAACAGCAAGCATACTAAAGTGAGCATTAGAAAAAATGCATGCTTATAACGTGCTGCATCAGCAGATGCTTCCAAAAACCTAACTCTTTGGCTGATGACTTCGTTTATGGTTATGTTGTTTCCTCCTTTGGATACATGGTATTCAGCCATGTTTGGAATAAGTATATTCCAAAAGGAGTATACCTTTTTTAAATGATAAAAATAACTATAGTCCTGCTGATTTGTTATATACGATGGTCTTGTTTGTCGGCTGTCTACAATAGTTGGCCGATCACTGATTTTATAAGGATTAAATTCATTTCGATTTGGCCTCGAAAGACCTGCATTCGATTTTTTTTCCAACAGATTCTCAATGTCCTGAAGATTTCTTTCGAAATGACTTTGAAATGAATCACTACTTGTTGGCTCTGCATCTGCATCTCCAAAGATCTGAATGTATTTTCGTTCTGAGGTATACGGTAGCCATGCATCATATATCCTCCCTGGCGTGGGATTTCCTGTTTTCACAAAATTTACAAACATCATCCTCATTTTACGGCATATCTTCTCTTCAGATGGTGTAAATCTGCGCCTGGCAATCTGTTGAAACAAACTTGGACCAAATAGAAACGGCAGATCTGACGAATGCGATGATCCACCAAATAAATTTACTTTCCCTCGCATGTCCATCGAATTAGGAATTTGGAATGCATAGGCATACAAATTTATTCCTTCCGTTAAATTCAACACCATTGTACGTGCTATAGACTCAGTCACATGGAAGAAAAACGACTCATACTTTGCCTCGGATATCATTCGTTGCATTGCGTTAAGTAGATAACTGGCACTAGTACTAGTATCAATCTGTCCAAAATACTTCCAATTGAGAGTATCCAGCACTTGATTCTTGTCGACTGCAGATGCAAAGTGTATCTCTCGTAAAACCATTGGGATGGTCGTGTGATTAATGTAAGCTCTTAAGGGACTATAACCCTCCTTGGCTAAATCGATCCAATAGTCATGGAGGAAAGCTCCTTCATTCGAACAAATGCCCACTATTATGGGACGTTTGGTGTAGTTTCCCGAAGCAAGTGCTTCCAACAAACCAAAAGGAATGTATTGGTCATCCTTGGGTCGAAATCCATCCATAACAGGCCCCATTAGTGAGGAATAATTTCCATGGGCATAAACACTCTCGAATGCCTTCTGTAAGTCACTCGCACTCTTCGATCGAAGGCACTTCACCACCACTTGGTTGAGTGCCTCAAACTGACATCCCAGTTTGTCGATGACTCTTTGCGATGGTTGTAGGTTGTTGGCGACATTCAAATTAACTACAGCTCCGGACATTAGAATCAACTGAGTGAACAAATTGTTGCTTCTTGGACTAATCATGTGAATAAGGGCACAGGCAAAACCACTGGTGCCATGACCAAGTAGAGTCACCTGTTGTGGATTGCCACCAAAATGTTGGATATTCTGTTGAATCCATTGCAATGCTAATTCTTGATCATGAATCCCATAATTTCCAGGTAGTTCGTCGTTATCCAAGCCTATCCAGCCAAAGATATTGCTTCTGTATTGGATAGTTACAACAATCACCCCATCCGAAGAGTAGTCTAGACCTGAGGGACGATTTTTCGACCAATCGAAGGACATCTCTTCGCCAGTGATTACAGCAAGTACTGGTAGACTACTGAATCGCAAGCCCACCTATAAATGTAGGAATGAAAGACATAAAATCATTTTTCTCGGCTTAAGCTTGTTGGCTGAAGTGTAATCTCACCTCTGGAACCCAAATGTTCAAGTACAGGCAGTCCTCGTTCATATCTGGTTCGCGTGTTGTTGCACCATCTGGTGTTTCATCATAAATAGTATTGGTAAGTTGGGGGCATATGGGCCTAACACTGGTGGCTAAAAATGTCTTGTTCCAACCCCTATGAGGCCTAGGATACTATTGGGCAAAATACGGATATGTAAGTTGAAATTCATTACATTTGTTGTAATCCATGAAACTTACTCTAAATCTTAAAGCTCCCACAGGTGGCTCGGCGTAAGGAATACCCAAAAAGCTGTACACTGCGGTTCTTGATGATTCTGGAAATACCTTTAACTGAATGTGGGAGTGCATGAGAATAGGCATTTGGAAGATGAAATATTTATATTTATAGACTTACTCCAACCAGTGTTCCTTGGTCGAGAGTTATGAGAGTATTCTGTGCTAAGACAACACTCAGTATTAGGCAAAGTGTTGGGCAGTATAGAGATATTATCAAAAACATTTTCGTCAGCCAGTAGACATTCTTGGATCTTCAGTATTGCCAGGAAAATTTATTGCTTTCTATTTGTTGGAAATAAAATTTAATTTTGCTGTAAGGTGGCCATGCAATAGTTTTGCTGAAGCCTCTCTTATTCATTAAAAAAATTCTTCAAGTTAAGCGAAAAGATGGAAAAAACGGTAGCCTTTAAAAGTTATTACACTGAATCGGTCATAAGGGGATAGGCAGACATACACATAGAATTTAAAGGCCGATGTGGCATTCCGAACGAAGCTATTCACTCATAGACTTATTCTGTTTACTTTTATGATGCTGGTGAAGCAAACTTATTTGTAGGGAACCGTCTAATTTAGGTGTAGATGGCAGGACTAACAAGTTACTTGAAACTCATAAGCAGTATCTGAAAGTAAGCTCAAGAACATTTTTCAAAACTTGTGAGTGTTCACGAAAAATACACGAAACGGCGAAGGAAACAAAAGAAAAGTTGGATAAATATTATGGGGCTAATGCTCCGCCAGATTACACCGTCAAATATTGGTTTCGAGAGTTTCGTGGTGGCCGCAACTCCACTACCGATCAAGTCCGCAGCGGCAGGCCCTCCGATGCGGTCACACAGGGGTCAATGTCAAAAAAATACATGAAACGGTGTTGCCTGACCGGAAAGTGAAGTTGCGCGAGCTAGCAGATACCACAAAGATTAGTACTGAGCGCACACGCCGTATTTTGGGAAATATTCTGCATATGAAAAAGTTATCCTGCCGCTGGGTGCCGCGCATGCTCACTCCTCACCAGACACACGAACGCGAGAGCACTTCGAAAGAGTGTTTGGACTTGTTGATGCGGAATCGAGCGGACTTTTGGCGTCGATTGGTAACTGTTGATGAAACCTGGATCCACTTTTACATACCAGAGAACAGAATGAGTGCCCGGCAATGGACTGAAGCTGGCACGAGTGCTCCGAAGCGGCCGAGGGAGGCTCAATGGGTCGGAAAGGTTATGGCGTCGGTTTTCTGGGATTGTCATGGCATACCTTTCATGGACTACCTCAAAAAAGGAAAACCATCAACAGCAAGTCTTACTGTGCATTATTGGAGCGATTGAAGTCGCTCAATTAGGCTCCCTCGGACTATTTTCTCTTCCCAAACCTCAAAAAATGGCTCATCAATAAAGCGCGAGGAAATAATCGACGCCACGGAGGAGTATTTTGCAGACCTTCCGGAAAATTACTTCTCGGACGGGATCAAGAAGTTGGAAAATCGCTGGAATAAGTGTATCAAGCTAAAAGGGGACTATATTGATATTTATTTAAAAAAAATGTTTTTTCATTCCCAAGGAGGTTACTTTTCACCCCATCTAGTAGAAGGATAAAGCCCTATGTGTTGTGATTTCATTACACTTGCACTTACATCGTCCGCAGTTTCTTCTGTTTTGTGAAACATTCTACAAAAAGATCTCGGACTACAACCATTAAAAAACCTGTTGGTGTACAACTAAAGCCGAAATGAGACGATGACTTACGACTGGAGTTTGCGGATTAGACTCTTAACAGCTTAAAATCTTCTAATAATTTAACCAGAATATTGTGTTTTTGCTCATTGAATTTGTGACTAAGCAGACTGTCATAGAACCTTAATCTGACAACTATTTGCTGTGGCATTCGCGTTGGTAGCTTAAACGGTGCTGAATTTTTCAAAAACGAGATCGGCTTTCAGTTAATGTTTGCCAATGTTACTAGGCAATGATCAATGATTATTTTTTCTGAAATATGGACCGCATTGTTGACAGTATATGGCTCCAGCAGAATTGGGTATACTGCGCGTATTGCGTATACTAGGACTCGATTAAAAAACATGATATCTGGAAACGGATCAGTAATTCGCCACCGTGATCACGTAACTTTACGCCACTCGATTACTTTTTGTCTTAAATCTGTGGTGCATGCTGCCTAAGAGCAAACAAGACATTGGAAGAAATATTGAACGCGTTATTGGCAAGTTTAGGCCAAGAAAATCAAATATCTAAAATCATATTTAAAACACAACTTTATGAAGCATTCTTCATACTGAATTAAGATTTTAGTCCAAACTCAATTCTAGTCGCTATTGGCTAAAACAAATTCTAGGCAAAGCGTTGTGGTTCATTGGGATAGCTTAGGCTTATCATCTTAAAGTCTTCTTTTCTTTTTCTTAATTACTTTTAGAAACAAAATATTGCTTAAATTTCCTCAGATAGTGGATATATGGTATTGCAATTGACGAGATATGAAGAGAGAAAATCCATCAGAGAAGAAAAAATTAATCTTTGAAGGTGAATCGCAGTGTACATCAACCTGATGCATCATTGTGTGATAGAAATCTTTCAACAGTAGAGCACTCTACATCTTCTAACATCTGAGCGCAGTGGCTCGCTTTATCAATTTACTTTCCAAGACATCTACTTCGCATTTGAACAAATTTTGATCTAATGGACAACAGCCCGGGATGAACCAAGGTCTACGCTTTTCCATTGACTATGCGATCTTGAGCATACTTAGAGCAGACTTACGATTTTTTTAACTCCAGATGGGTGTAGGTCATGGGTAAAACATTTCGCTTCACTTCACTAAAAGTTTGCCATTGTCCACTAAAACCTTAGTGATGCTTGGGAAGAAAATGTTCTGTCTTTTCTGTTCTGGTCGAGATTTAAACTCAGACGCACTTGCCCAGAATTCGGTGAACTTATCCACTATGCTTCCCCTCTTGATTGGTTATACTGGTGGATGATGCAATCTTATTACGAATTGCCTCTGTCGAAATTGAACAGTTCAAAAGTTATCACTATCCAGCCTGATTGTATAGTCCTAGTACCTTTTGCTGCGTGATAAATATAAATGGCACTTGCAAGTGTCTCGTGTGCTATAACAATTGATGATCAAAAATTGTGACAAGAGCCCAAGAGTAATTCTTCGGACTTTAAGTGAAATTTCAGGGGACGATCCACGCCCAAAAAGATCGAAAATAATCAAAAGCCGAGCGAAGAGGACGCTTGTGTGGAATTTTCTTAATAAAAATCTTCGAGCAACGTGTTAAAAAAAATTTCCTGCGATTTCGCAGCGTGTTTTCGTCGAACAGAGGTCGTGAAAATACTGACATATTAAACCTTCCAAAACGCTACGAATTGATGCTTAAAAAGCAGGGTAACTTCTTCGAAGGTAGTATTGCACAAAATATGTTGTAACTGAACCACGACGTGTTCCACCATTGTTTTTGTAGCCAGAGTAATATTTTTTTTAACCATTTGCGTGTCCGTTTTTAGATGTAGTCTCGCAAAGATCCGACTGAGTTCAACAACTTGCATTTCAGTTTAAACTGTAAGTTGTATTCTGGGGTAGCGTGAAGCGACTACTCATGCAATTAAGATTTACAGATATACGCATAATTTTTAGGGTAGATTTAGGTGGTTCCCAAAGATCCCTTGCAACTCATATGACTCTTTACTAACTGCTGATTTAGATTTTTCCCTTAAAGTACATAAATAACTTGTGGCTGGTGCTTACACTGATTTAAATTATTTGAAGGATTCTTGGAAGGATTCATGTAAATATAAATTTAAAAAAAAAAAACAAAAATAATTTCAAGGAAAGACATGGATAGAAGTCTCTTAATACAGATCTTAATCACACTACACAGTTAAAAAAGAATAAGATTCACGCACCACTTTCAACGAGATTATAAGTACATAGTAGTTGAATCTACTGCAAAAGTCCTTGGCATAAATAATTCGTAGGATGTACTTTATTTTTTTTTATTTTTAAACATTCAGTCAGTCACTTTTGAACTCCACCACTGTCCTCCCTATCTAACGCTGTTCACTATTTCCCCCCCCTTTATTCGGTTATCTAATCAGTTTCCAGTTGAGTTAATAGTATTGAATCTTTGTTATAAGCAAACACAAAACAAAAAACAAATCCAATTCTACAAATCCATTAATCCGTCCGTTAAAGCTTTTTCGACACATTCGCAGGCGCGGGCGACCACCGATTTACATCGACTGAACTCGAAAAATCCCCTCAATCAACGAATCGGTCACGATCTCTCGAAAATTAGTTTCCATAAAATTCTAAATTCCAATATTCTGCGGCACTGTGCGTGGATAATTTATTTACTCCGCCAAAGAGTCATCAATATACGAACGAGCACAAGTACAGCCTGTTCAAGCCAAGGGGACATTAACGAGTTTCAAATATGAACTCGAATCGAGTACGAGCAATGAGTGTGCAAATCCCTGATGCGTGGTTCCGGTTTGTATCCATTCACGGTTAACTGTCATCATTGCAGCGCGTTTCCATCTTCTGTTACCTTTAGCGAAAGTCAAAACTAAAGGTATTCGTAACCCTTTCCGAGTGCCTACAAACGAACAAGTATGAGTAAGAGTTCTATTTCCTGGATAAGTTCTTCGTTGTTGTTGATTTTGATATCAACGTCGACGAACCGACACCGGTTGTCAATTTCAAACGCAAAAACTACCCCAAAACAATATGTTGGCAGAGACGACATCACCGAGCGGCGACGGCTTTAGTGACCAGACAGCCACGCCAAATGGAAGTGAAAATGGAAATTCTAAAGGCATCTGTGTGCGGTGACCATGAAAATGTGAAATATGGAATCCCTCAGCATAATATTACCAGAGTAGGTACATGTGTGTTGTTTTGTTGGTTTGATTCGGATTTGGAAATGAAATTTTACCCTAATCACAATTATTATTTCAATTAATTATCCCGATCTAGATGGTTGGATGAGTTAGTGAATTCACCAGATTCAATAGAATCTCCTGGGTATAGGGGCATTTAGTTCTTTTTTTTTTTTTTTGGTTTAGCGTGACTGCTTAATTGATGAGAGTTCGGTTAAAACGTATTAGTTGGGCCGTTATCAATGGGTGCAGGAAACCGGAAATGGGTTTTACCAATTTGAATGACGTTGAATGCATTGCGCTATTTGTTAAAATTTTTGAGGTGTAAAATATTCAAATGCGTCGTTTCGCATTTCAGTTCAAGCCATTAATTAAAATTTGCAATTATGAATCGAATAAATAAAATGAACAAAATGGGAAATTCCAGGAACGAAATAAACAGACCGAAAAAATTCCACCAACAGCAGCAGCAGCAAATTTGGATTACATTTTCCATTAAAATTTCACAAAGTTCCGATTGGTAACTAGGTTATAAAGTTACCTATCAGATTGAATTAACGTTTTTCTTTTTTTTTTATAAAATTCATTACTCATTTGAATGACGAATTTAAGAAAGATAACACGTCTCACAAGGTCTATTCGTGAGGTTTTCAAGGTTTTTATTGTAAAAAGACATTTTTGTACTTTGTTTGGTTGACCTTTGTCAGCTCTTCCGTATCCCAACGCATTCTACTGCGCCAATGAACATTGCATCCGGTGCTTTCTCTCATCAAGGAAGTAGCCAAGACAACCTTAGGCTACTTAATAATATACCCAAAGAAAACGGATCACAGAAGATCTATATGAAAAGGCGCTACAATGAAAACCTTAAGAAAACATCAGAGAAAGCCATGGGCAATGGCACTTTGACTTCGACTTTGGTGACGTCACGTTTCATTCGCTTTGAAATGATGTTTTTAAATTTACAAAACAAGCAACCGTTAACCACCAAAAGCAAGCAAAACTTTATTTTCTGTCTCGAGTTGAAGTCACGTTACGGAGCACTAAGGAGCAGTTGAATTCCAATTTTCAACCTTAAAACATCAGACGAAGACAAAAGCAAAGCACTATTCTATTTTATGCCCGAATCGCAATACTTTTCCTCCACCCACAGGGAATTCATAGAAACACGGACGAGTATTGATTTACCGGAACCATTGAGGCATATTAAGCTTCACAAGACAAAGATTGATGTCAGTGTTTCCCAAAACTAATTAAGTTATGACATTTAACATCTTAGTATGCCTTGCCGCTCGGAAATATTCTAGACACACAGTAAATATCGCCAACAAAATGCACCTTCATGTGGCTTCATTAATTTATTGTTGGGACTGCGCACGCAGTGACATCAACCGATTTAGATCTTCTTCAACACCATCAATATTTTCTGTAAAGCGTGCATTTCGATGTTGAATATGCCCTAAAACATCTGTTACAAACCCAATTTCTTCGAATATTTTTTACAATAATACATGTCGACCTGGTAATACAAGTAAAATACCTTCTACAGAATCACTATATTTTTAAACGGTCCATATTGTAAAATAGCAAACCTAAACCAAAACACATACAGTCTCGGAAGTTTGTGATCAAAACAGGGGTGTCAAATCCAGTCCACGAATTAGAGGACCTAATACAAGGTGGCGCAAAATTAATCATCCAATTTTATTTGTGCGGTTGCACCGTCTTGTTGAAACCACGTGTTCACCAAGCCCCGCTCATCCTATTCCGGCAGTAAGAAGTCGTTTATCATCGCCCTGTAGCGTTCGCCAGTAAGAGTGACCGTATTGCCGATGGCGTTCTCAAAAAAATACGGCCCAATCACTTCTCCCGCTAATGGCTCTTCGTGCATCACTCGCAGATTTTCAGTGCCCCAGAAACGAAGATTTTGCTTATTGACATAACCGCTTAAGTGGAAATGCGCGTCGTCGCTCATGATGATTTTCGACACAAAATCGTCCTCTCCGTTGTTGAGATTCAGGATGGCTTGACAGTAATTCACACGCAACTGACGGTTAAGAAGCATTAACTGATGCACTGTTTGCACTTTGTACGGAAACATGTGTAAGGCTTTCACTAAAATTCGCTGTAGGGTGGGTCTGGTAATGCCCAATTTCGTGACCCGTCGCCTGGTTGGTGTTTCTTCGTTCTTAGTGACATCGGCAGCCATGGCTGCGATATTCTCGGCCGAACGACCAGTCCGGTGACAACCACGCCCTGCATGGTCTTCCGTGGTTCCAGTCTGTTCGAGTCGAGTAGCTAAGCGCCGGAATTTTCGTCCAGTTAGCACAACACGATTAGGAAATCGACGTTGAAACTCACTCCACTGACTGGTCAAAAAAATCGACACAATTATTACACGTTCTTGCGGAGTCTAGCGCTCCATTGCTTGTCTGTTTGTATACTGCAGCTGTCTATTTCACAATTGTCAAATATGATTGACGTAAGCTTTGCAAAAATTATAACATATTTCGATTGGATGCTGAAGCTGATATCAGAGTTTCTTCAACAAAAAATATTTCCCCCAATACAAAATGATGCTTTTTGTGGTACCTAAAGTATTCCCGAATCAACTTGAATGCAATCATATCAAACAATTTATTTAGTCACTTCTTGAAACTCACATCTGACAAATACGCACTACACTACCACTTTCCAAGCATATTGCATCACTCGTGAAATGCATGCGGATTCGTTTCGAAGGACTCTGGTTTGTTGGCATAAACCCTATATCTCAACAAGAAAAAGTCAGATGGAGTCAAATCAGGCAAGTGCCAGTTAAAATTACTATTTTTACCCAATCAACCGATTAGGAAAAATCGTCCTCAATAAATTGATTGTTTTAGGAGCAATATGGCAAGTTGTGTCATTCTGTCGAAATCAGTTCCTTACTCTCCATGCCATGGGTGGGCAGGCTTTTTCATGTGGCGGGCTACTACTAACCTTTTACAAAACGTCGGGGTCCCCTTTGCAATATTGTAAATATTCTAATATTTTATTCAAATTCTTTTTCCTTTTTATTTTTTTTTCGTTTAGAAGTAGAATTGTATTTTTTTTTATCAATTATAAAAAAAAAAATCATTTCTGCTTTATACAGCAGAAAAAATGAAGAAATTCAGCAGTTCTTAGAAGTTGAAGCCTGGCATTGCACTATGTTTGCAAACAGCGGCGTGTAATTGCTTATTGCTAATCTCAGACAGGCTTCCAAGTTTTCATCAGATATATAGTACAGTTACGATGTTTTGTTTTTATAGCAATCATTGTTGAAAATGCTGATTTGCATAAATAGGTTGAACTGAAGAATGACGTTAAACTATAAATAACTTTTTTTAAGTTTGCATACTTTTCTTCGCTCATAAACTTCCAGAGGCTTTCCTCGGGATCCGAACTTCGAGCCTTGCAGAGCACATCACTTTGAAGGTGCAGAATTGCGCTCTCAATTTCATTTAAATCTAGTGCAAACAAATTTGTAATTTTTCTCGCAACTTCTTCGAAATGGATAGGCTCAAAATCAGCCAATAGCGGTCTTATTTCATTATTATATTTTTCTTTCTTTATTGTATGTTTTTTTCAAATTCTTAAAATTTCTTAGATCTTCTTTCATTAACTGAGAAGATAAAAAACCCAATTTGTTTTTAAAAGCGTTGACGTAAGTGAGCATTTCTAATATGGCCTTGTTTTTTCCTTACAATTCCAAATTAAATTCATTGAGGTGATTAGTTATATCTGACAAAAACGCTAAATGCATTTGCCACTCTTCATTATCAAGTTCGTGATATATTTCATTTCTGGTTAGTAAAAACTCTTTTGTTTCTTCAAATAAGTCCCGAAATCTTTGTAAAAACAGATGCCGACTTAACCATCGGACTTCAGTGTAATACAGCAGGTCCCCGGGATCGGATTCGTTTTCTTCTAATTGAGCTCTGAAGAGTCTTCTTTGAAGGCTTCTACCACGGACAGATTTGACAATGTATCAATAACATGAGGAAAATTCAAAACTTTACAGCACAGAGCTTACTGGTGAATTATACAATGATAAGATAGAAACCTTGGAAAATCGTCATCTTTTTTACATAATGCTACGAACCTATTACTTCTGCCCGTCATTGAAGGCGCCCCATCCGTTGTGATTGAAACAAGTTCGTAAATCGGAGTGTCTTTCTCAACTATGTATTTCTTAAAAGCAGCATAAATATCTTCACCTCTGGCTTTCCCTTTTATAGCTATAATTGTCAATAATTCTTCTTTTGCAGTTAGGTCTTTAAAAATCATGCGTATGAAAATACAGAGCTGCGAAATATCGACTACATCAGTAGATTCATCGAATCGTAATGAAAAACAAACACAGACATTGATATCTCTCTTCATTTGGTCAAATAAATTATAGTTCATTACATTCGTACGACGTGCTACAGTTCTACGCGCAAGTTGCATGTCTCTAATTACAAAAATAATTTCATTTTTGTTTTTAAAAGAGTCAAAAAGTGAATCGCTAGCTTCTTAAAAGGCTTCTTAAATAATTGCTCCGTCTGAAATGGCTTTTTATGTTTTGCTAAGACATGACACACGCAGAAGGATGCTTTTGTGGACCATTTAAATTTTAAAATGGGGCTCGGTGATTAGTTGGGATTTTAATTCCTTTAGTTTTTGCTTGCGCATCAAATTTGTTAATGGAAAATTCTCATTAAAATTACTATGAATGCTAGTAAAGTGCCTTTCTACATTGCCTTTCTTGGGAATCGCTATACTGGACCGACATATCAGACATACACACTTCGATTTTACCATAGTAAATAAATATTGTTCTTCCCAGTCATCATGAAAGTGATCGGTTTTACTCTTTTTTTACAATGGATTCACTCATTTTTCTGCTAAATTATTTAATAAATTGAATTCGAAATTAAAGCTCCACAAAACAATGACGAAAAAGATCACAAAAAGTCGGACTGTACTGCGAAAATGTCAACAATCGCAAGCAACTATGTGTGCAACAAGGTTTTACCGTTATGTTACAGTTTTTTAACAACCATTGGAAATTTGTATCTGTCACCTCACAAAACAAGTTGGATAAGCGCAACGACGAATATGTTCAAAAACAAAGAATAATGAGTGCGTGCAGTGTATTTTATGTTTCGGAAAAAAAATTCTGCAATAAACGGGAACAAAGTTACTTTAACTTTCATTTGAAAAGATTTTAGTAAGGTTCTTGCGCGGCGATCCCTTGAAAATTGCTTGGCGATCGACAGGTATAACGCGATCGACCGTTTGCCCGGCCCTGCTCCATGCCATTTGATTTCGTTCACTTTAGCGGATGCAAAAAAACACACACTCCATTGACCATAGACGTTTTTTTCAGAAAATACATCGTACCAAACCGTGAATGAAAAGACACTTCAGAAATTTATTCTGGGCCTTGAATGCCCCAATACCGGATATTTTACATATAAGCGCTTCCACACAAAGTAAAATGATCTTCGTCTGCCATGATCCCAAGACATCAAAGTCATCTGCACCGATAATTTCCTTCTTTCAGGTGTATTAATGCTTTTTGAATCATTTGCATCTTGTAAAGGAAGTTATGGAAATCAACCTTTTAAATCGTCCACATCTCCTATTATTGGTCGCAATAAGGGATTAATTTCGAGTAAAATTGAATAATGTCAGCTCTTTTTTTTTTGACATTTTACAGCTCTAAATAAAAACTGTCCGCACACGATCAAGCAGCAAGTGCGACTCTATTTTAAAGAGACCTTCAATGGGTGAGGAGCCTTTTGATTGTAATAAGAAAGTAGCGAACGCAATCCGAAATCTAAAATTATATTCAAACGTTTTGCATTAACTTCAGATTCCGATTTCAAAAGGAAGTTTCTTAAAGTTTGACAAAGGTTTTTCTTTGAAACTGAAGAAATACGCATTAGAGAAAATTGCTTCACACAGTGTCCTTAGGATTCGAAATTTAAAAACTTGTCAAAGATTGAACTAACTGCAGTAAACTGACTTCAATACGTCGACTAGTTTCACTAAACAGACTCAATAAAACTTCCCATTCATCCTTGTGCAAACTCAATAAAAATTTGAGCAATCGCTTATATTTATGTTTTATGTTGCAACTGGTATCATTTTATTATAATTTATTGCAACGTCATTCACTAACTGGAAACGAAAAATACCAAACTTCAGATAAGAACGAAAAAAAAAAGATAAATAAATGGGATTGGGATTGTACATTTCACTGATTCTTTCGAACCTCTATAGTAACTATAACTGTACTAGTTAGTTTGGCTGACAATTTAAACCTTCTCCATTTTGACCGCAGGATATGAAGATATGTCCTCATGGATCTGCTCTAAAACCTTTTATCCTCGACGAAATGCTCTCACAATATTTGACAAAGAAAGCTTCATAGAAACCAAAGCATCAGCATCAGCATCAGTAAACTTACTTAACCAATGACTCTAGCAGTCGTTTTGATTAACCCGTCGGAAGCATTTCAGTGTTCTATCTGGCCGCTATCTGCATAACAAACATCGCAATCGTCAAAAACGTTCAAAAAACTTTAGAATGTCCACTCCACCACCTCTGGCTGCAAACGGCTGCCTCTTCTCTTCATCTTTTATTTGTATGCTCGTTCAAAAAAAATTCCGATTGCTTTCATTCGTGCGATACAAAAGATGGCACATAAATTGTTTGCCACGTTACGTAGCCATGTTGCCACCGATGTGGTGAAGCAACGGAATACCAACTGCAACCTGAACATGAAACTCGATCTGGTGTTGTTTTCTATTGTTTAGTTGGGTCCGAGGTCCAGCAGCAACGTTTCTGTACGAGTATAATGTACAGACATGGGTACTACCTAGATGAACAGCAAACATTACGTTCGAGGGGAGGAGGATACTCGTATGAAGAATGACTGCATTGCCAAGTACTGGAACTCAAAATGACTTTTGCAAAGGTAAGGTTGTGCTGGACTACGAAGTGCTGGCATTAAAGTTAGTGCTTCTCGAATTTATGATTTGCCTCGACTACAACCTCTTTCGAATACGAATACGAATACCACAGAGTCGGGCAACTACGAGAAGCTATATTCGTTGCTGGGTTGGGTTAGGTTGTTAAAATGGTGTAAAAGCCTCACTTTATGTGAAAGCGTGGCTAAATTGGATTGCACAGATTGCAATGTATTTAGCTTCAGTCATAACAACGGGACGCTGTTAGAATGCGTAAAGGTAAAAGGATTGCTACTGGCATTGTAAGGATACCTGCGCAAAATGTGACATATGTAGCTAGTTTAGAACAAATACCAACAAGATCCCATTCGTTTGGTTTCATTCGTGTTCATGTGTTTCAGGAGGAATTAAGCCAAATCTCACTCTTGCCCATGGCATGGAAATCAAACAGTAAGTTGTTACAAATACTCGAAAGGGGTGGTATACGAGTATCTATTGTATATCCTGTTTAAAGGACGTCTAAAGGAGCAAAGGTACATGTAATAGTATCTCTGTAGTTCGTATTTCGTTGTGTACCGTCAACATCAACATAAACATCCAAGGCTAGGAATAACTCTTTTCCTATAGTGTAGTAGGTAAAGTGTCGTTCCTATAGTCGCTTGTTATTCAGGTGTAAAAATCCAAATGGATCTATAGCGGAAGTTTCGATTTTACACCGTGCTTAAGCTGTGAATGGTCGAACGGTTGGTTATTGAAATCCTCCCTTTAAGGCTGTGTGGACGGTGCACACACCGCACATAAGAGAACTGCCTGTACCCGTACAGGTCTGTATCTGCAAGTGACACCCAAAGAATTGTTATGCAAAAATCAACAAATGCTATCAGTATATCCATTTGTGCATATATACACATGCAAACATAGGAGATATTTGACCGTATGAAATTGCACAGTTAAAACTAAAACTGTAGACACACCAATGAATTGACACTTAAACACTCTGCCTAGAATTGCTCAGGTAAGAAAAATAATAGACTTCTCAATGGACCAGTCTCAAAACAGCCCACTCATCTATCGTAAGATCAAAAAATTATGTCGGCCAAAATATCTGTGAAATCAAACCAAATGAAAGCGAATGGAAAGTTGCTACGTTTCCAAGCAGGAAATATTGGACAACTTGTGTTTGGCAGCGGACAAAATCTATTCACAAATAGACGCATTGTTGTCCCTTCAGGTAAGATTCAAAGACTATACATGTCGAAGCAGAGGTGTCCATTTGCACTAAATGTCCTAGCCTGAGGCCAAATGGGCCTCATTTCGCTTTTGAAAATTAAAGAAAGTCAAATCAAAAAAAATGGCGGATTTGCCGTTCAAAAATCGAAATTAAGCCAATTTTTTTATATTTTGGCCTTATTTCGTTGGGCCTTATATATTGTCACCAGCGACAATATAGGCAATAACCTACTCTTTCACCAAGTCGTGAAATAAAAACAAATCGATGGTCCGGGACCGGGAAAGCGGTTCATGTGTACTGCTTATCGTTCGCTTACCCCACACTTGGCCATCCCATTAGCCAACTGCCTCAGATAAATCGTTAATGGTTGCCCTAAGTTTCTTTTATCCTATCGTTTCAATAATCGTCGTTGTCACTGTCTTCTGAGTCATTTTGATCTATTCACAGCTTCAGCTTCAGCTACAGCTCACCAACCTTTTGTACATCTTAACGGTCAAATCATGGCGGTCCTATACCTCACAACTTAGGTTCAGGTTGGCCACAACCAGTAAAGTATTCCCCAGAGAAGCCAAAGCAGTCACCTGTAACAATGAAGATCGTGCCCATAAGCAATGAACAGATTTATCTTTCGCCAAGACGATTCGATAAAACAGAGTAGTTTTTTGGCACTGGGCTGTTGAACAACGTGGACGTGGACGTGGATGTGGACGTGGACGTGAACGTTGACCTGGACATGCAGATGATTATTAAGGTGATCCTAAAACATTCGTTTAAAGCTACAGAACTAAGGAGATTCTTATCTATTGTAGTTAAACTATTGAACTAAATTAATTCAGACAAAATTCTGCACTCATCCATACAACAATATACCTACTTCCATGAAAATTCACAGGGATATACGGTTAAGTGAAATCCACAGAAAAACCAATGGTGGGTTCCACTACTTTTAGGTCAATTTCGTTAGAACCTTGTCAGTATCCGCTTATTAACACCTCGACGAAGCGGAATTTGTCAAGAAAACCATATTCACCATCACATTAGTGATAGACATCAAAAGGATTACTTGTAAAGAAGACTTTTGATCGGCGTAGTGGTCGTAAGATATTTACATCCAATACGAGACACGAGCGGGCTCCTCATAGACATTTAAATGATGTTATTCCAATTTAAGCAACTAATTTTAGAACTAATATTATAGCGATTGGCTAACTTTCCTACATATTACCTCTTCTGTTCAAATCTAATTTGTTGTAATAAGGTTGTGAGTAAAATATCGAAATCAAATTGCACTTTGTAGCCCTACCAGTTGCATAAAAAAGTAAAAGATTTTCGTTTTAAACTTTTCTGTACTGTGCGGTACTGTACACGGTGGGGTGAAAAGTAAAAGAACGAAAATCGTTTTTGTCCATACTCAACATGATGCCAAACACGTCAACAACAATCAGCTGTCAAAACAAAACTAAAGACAGTATCGCACTGAAATTTGGCATGTCTGCCTAAATATGAACGCACTTCAAGGCACCATAACCTTTTTCGTTCTGGCGGTCAAAGAGATTACTTTTCCCACCCCACCTAGTACATTTCATTTTTGAAACATTTGCCAGAAGACGTGCCAGTTCTGAATAATTTGAATTTAAAATTACGACCAGTGTACTTAATTTTTTGTCACAAACTTTACATAGATTTACATTGGTTTACGTTGTATTACTGTCCTCCTGGGAACATCCTCTTGTTGAACAAGTCTGATATTCAAAATAAGTCATCTGAGGTAGACCTAGACATAGCATCACCACTATTGGCATCAACGTTGACAATATTGTCATCTTTTGTATACGAGTACTCACGACAACTGGTATATTGAAGAAACTCATGATTAAATGCTTCATCAACAGAAACGGTAGTACCATCATCATCATCATTATCATCATCGTCATCGGCATCGGTACCGTCATCGTAGTCATCATCGTCGACATGCTTGTCGTTGTCGTCGTAGCCAGCATAAACATCAACATCATTGTCCTGCCTCGGTTAGAGGTGATCAATGACATCATGCAATATCCCGTCTGTCAATGGATGCAATTCAAATTTTGGTTTCGTCATTTTTTGAAACACTTCCTTCGTCCTACTATTCTCACCCTAGGAGCAATATGCTTGTGTCGTTGCTTTTAAACATACCTACTATACAGTTGTATACATTTTATTGTACTCAAACTATACAAAATAATATGTTACAATAGCGTGTAAGAATCTCAGCCCTTACAGTGGTGATGATGATGGGTAAGGAGGTGTTGTGTATATGGTGAAAGATAAATCCTTTTGCAGCTTGAATACCATCCTGTAGGAAAGTTTGTGTTCCGGCATTTCATGCAATCTTTGACAGACAAAACCATTTTCTGCTGCTTCTGTGTTGGCTGTGTTAGCGCAACGAATAAACGATTTGCAGTGATTGTAAATGGGAGGGAGGGCTATAACCATGCAACCGCAAAAATGTCGAAAACTGTGGAGAGGCAAAAAAAAAAAGAAATCCTGGTGTAAGGATTCTCTCGATTTTCGATCCTTTTTTTTGCCATGGACGAAATTGAAATGATTTCTTTCGTAATATTTTTTTTTTCGAACGATTGCCTAGGATTTCAATACGATTTCGCGATTTTTGTGTGTGTCACCCATTCAATGGCAGTTGACAGTTTCCGACAGTCAAATTTTAAACATCGAATGGCAACTAGGGGAGACGACCAACATGAAAGTGTTTTCGAAACACTTCCAATCGAATTGCGACATATGTATGAACAAGCTGGTTGGAGTGGGTAGAGGACAAGAAAAAATCTCTATTTAATTGGTTGTCCGCTGATTTACCAAAAGAGATGTTTTGAAAAGTTTATCTACAAAAATACATACGTATGAGTATGTAGGTTGCACGGCCAATGTCTTCTTCCTTTTTAGTGAAGCTTGATGGTCAAAATAGGAAAGGTTCCAAGAATAAACTTCGCACAGACATAAGAGCTTTTAATGGAACTGAGGTTTGGATGAAATTCAATTGGATAAGTCTTCTTTTATCGCATCGAAAGTGTTTCAAGGCTTCCAGGTCTATGGCACCTGAAAAGAGGAAAACTGATTTTTTTTTTCAATAATATAAACGTTGCTCAGCATTCCGTAGAAAACATGGTTTCTACTGAGGACACTAGTCCAAAATATTTGGGCAGACCGTTGTCATAGACAGTAGTATTCCTGAAAACCCAGTTGTCAGTAGAAGTCCTAAACAGCGCATCACACAACTCCAAAAATAATTCGGGCTCAAAAAAGTATTGCAGACATAGCAAAATGCACTTGCTATCAACCTAAAAAATAGGATGAATCCCAGATATTTGACTCGGAGTTTTAATGCTCTCTAGCGTTAGCTGATCTAATTTTGTTCCTCTTTTCTCAAGGTTCTCTCGATTTAAGGAAGAATTATATTAAACCCATCGGCCTGAACTTTGACGCTGCAGAAATTATGCACCATAACAGTAAAGATGGGATACCGCATGGCAGGCGGTTTACTCACACCGAAGACAACTCTTAAGAAACGGATTTGAGGGAAAAGAATCTAACAAGAACAGTTGAACTAAAGTCATGTTAATAACAAAGTTTTACCCAATTAAATTACGTTTTTATATGTACGCAACAAAGAACAAAATATTGTCAAGTGATCCTAGACCAGCTCTTTTCTGATAAGCTTCCAAGATGCAGCTGACTAAGCACAATCAAGCTACCACTGGCTTACGGCTTGTTAGCAGCTTGTTGCAACTCCGTTTTTCTTGCAACTCCCTTGTGCTTTTAAAGATTTCTTTCATTCGCTTTCCAACTACCGTATTAAAAATATTTGTCTTAATTCAAAAATCGGTAAAATTAATAGAATGGGCGCCCAACGTGGGGCAAAATATTTTAATAAGAGTTTGTACGAGATAGTAGAGAGTCAGTGACTTTTGTATTTCGGGGAGGGGGTGTTGATTTGTATAAAGTTCAGTAATCTTAGATTTAAATTGCTCGCAACTACAATACATTCAATAACTGGATGAAAGACTATTATATAAAGGCAAAGGCGATACGAGTAACTGATGCCACACACGAAAGAAATACATATGAGATATGACCGATAGTGCAATATAATTAAGCTCCATGACAGTTAGTACGTCCACCTATCCAACAGGAAGTGAGATCGGCAATATATCAGATTAAATCCAAACAGCTGTTGAACCTGATGGCATAAAAAATATCTGTATAAAATAATGTATGGCTCGTGGACGGAATCCTAGCATCGTTTACCCGATCTTCAAAAGAGGAGACGACCTCAAAAATGCCAGTTTTTTAAGACCTTTCATCAACAACTTGATTGATTGCGACACATTCTAAAAAAAACTTCAAGAAGTCCAAACGACGAATTGTACGAGATGTTCGGCAACGTTGATCTAGTCAAAAAATTGTACATCAGTCGCCTGCGATGGCTAAAGAATGTACAACGAATGGATATAAATACACCGGCCCGCAGACTCTTCGAATTTTATCCAGAGGGAGAACGGTGTGGAAGAATACCTCAACTTAAGTGGCGCGCACAAGTTAAGGGGGACCTAAGAGGGTGTTGAAACACAACCGGAAAGACATATTGGTTGCGGCTCGTGTTCACCCAAAACTGTAGCCCCAAACGGTATCTCATATAAAAGTACTCATGTTCGAGGAAGTCCACAATTACAAAGCGAAAGTGGAAAATATTCGGGATGGGTGAATCAGCTAATGCCATGTCTGAAGAAAGTCGTCGGAAAATCCAGCTCGAAAAGCAATATAAGATTAAGTCCCAGGTCTACAGTTTTGAAAAAAAAAGTTCAGGCCAGATACGTGGAAAATACGAGTATATGTAACATTACCTACCACTCTCGGACCTATGCAGATAGTATATTTTTGAGTGAGAGCACCTCAATCATGATCAGCGGACTGATACCCCAAACTTTTCATCTATACATTTTGAGTCAACAGGTTTTTATCACACTCAAAGCACCCTATTTTCCTTTCTGATTTGTCTGCTTATTTTCTTTCAATGAACAATTCCATTTCATGAAACTGAAACAATTTCCTGAAACCAAAAAAGAACATATCTCCTTTAGCGTACAATAGCAGGATGCAACTCCAATGCATATCTTTTCCAGTTGCTCGCCCCGAAAACACAAATTGAATGCGTTTTACTTAACTTTTTTATAGTCGTTGTCGTTGTAGTTGTAGTTGCCGTTTACGTCGTCATTCAGTTGACAAAACCGTTCCCTAATGGCCGAGCCCATTGTGTAAAGGGAGCAAAACTTTTGGTAGAGCAAAAACTTTCGTCAGGAATAATTATCCCAAGGAACAATTCTGGGCCACATCAATGATGATGTACCACGATGAGTATGGTGACTTCTTTAGAAACTTGCACTTTTGCCAGTCCAGAACTTAATTTCATCAACTTTCTGATGGTACTGTGATGTGTTCCAGAGCTCAAGTCATTCTTCTTAAGCGGGTTTTCTCTCTGCAACCGAAATACTCGTAGTTCTACCTGTCGAATGAGTACGAATGATTGTGGTAAATAACTTTTGGGAGTAGTCTGCTCTTGCTGCTGCGTTGCAACCAAAACCTTCACAATGGTAAATGGCAGTTCAAGGATTTTCTCGTCCTCTAAGTTCTTCATCACTTTGTGGTAAATTACTTTAAATTACTTATTCTTTTGTAGAAAGCTAAAATAGCTTCCTGTGGGTGCTTACTTCTTGTCTTCATGACCATGAATACTCGTATATGTGTACGAATAAACGAGTTTGTATTCGTAGACTTTTATAAAGAATGCTATATAGTACACTAGCAGTTACTCGGTTCGTAAACAATCTTCCAGTCAGCGTATAAGAACAGTGACACCGTAATAAGGTGGTGAAAATGTGGCGACAATTTTAGGAATATCTACTCGTAGTTCTATCGTTGTCCGGTACTCGACTCACTCTCAAACTCACGCACACTCTCACACTCACACTCACACTTATGCTCAAATAAAACTTGAAACAAGTACAAGATTTATAGTTGATATTTGTTTGTGAAGATTTGTGTGCTACAAAACAAAACCACGAAGTTCCGACAAAGTTCGTCGAATTGTGGGTTCCCTTCCAATGAAGCTATAGTATGTACCGTGTGCAGGAGAAGATGTCTTAGCCCCATACACATACGACTACTATATTGTGGTACATTTTAGTTGAGCGTCCCTTGCCTCTAAATACAAATACAATACATTGTACGCCCACAAATAGGGTGAAGTTTCCCTTTCGCATAGTTAAGTTCCTGCAACCTGTAAAATGAAATTAGGAATCCTGGGCACAGCAGTGGCTAGGGTTCACTTAGGAATTTACTTTTCCCTCTTGAATGGGAGTGAGGTTGAACAAACGATCAAAGAGTTGTATTCTGCCTCTATGTTGAGGAAAATTAAGTTATGAGGGAACAAAATGCGATGCTTTGGTTACTTTTAACTAAGTTAATGGTTAAGAGGTGTAGTAAGGGATGTTGTGGGAGTAGATTTCATCATAGTTTTAATGATGGAACACGTGCTACACCAAGGGATGTTAAAGATTGGATGGGATATGATTATTATTTTTTTTTTTTTTTTGTTGTTGTATGTATTAGAGGTTCCACAATTAATGTAATTAACCCTAAAATGTTTCTTCGATTAAATGGTATTGTTAAAGAGACAGAACTCTTTCAAGTGTGAATTTAGTTAGAATAAAAGAAAGTTCCTTGTTTTTGAAAGTAAGTGGTGTATCACGTCACAGAATCATGTATAAGTCTTTTTCGCGAATGCAACGCATATACATATAAAAGTTTGGGGCGTAGGTGTCCTTGCAATGGCCAAGCTTCGTGCTGCACACCTCGCAGCGTGCTCAACATTTGTGGGAAGGCTTCCCATTTACAAATGAGTCATATATGCAAGAGAAATTGTAGAAAATACCAGTATATCCAAGAGGCAATCTGTCTTTGTCGAATGTTTTTTTTCCCCCTTACGATTTATCTCTTGCATAGATAAACATGTCCTGGTTAACCACTTTCTATAGGTATTGAATGGCAGAAACGTGATGCCTTCTTCATAAAGTTGTCTAAACCGATT
The DNA here is from genome assembly GCA_928272305.1 of Volucella inflata. Taxonomy (NCBI): domain Eukaryota; kingdom Metazoa; phylum Arthropoda; class Insecta; order Diptera; family Syrphidae; genus Volucella; species Volucella inflata. The sequence continues at coordinate 1,951,802 of OV743720.1, forward strand.
ACACCCAACGGCCTTGAAAAAATTTAAATAATAGTCTCTCCTAATAGAAAGATGCAGCAAAATGTTTCCTTGATCTCACCTCCGAAAGAAACAGCTACCCAATCTATCGAAAAGCTCCAAAAACTTGTTGTTTCACCTCATAAAACGGGCAGACAAAATAAAATTGTGCTTTCTTACTAACTAGCATGTCCCCACCAAAACTAAATCCGGATTTAGCAAAAAAAAAAAAAAAAAAGACTTAGATTTACGTGAGGTGTCCCCACCGGAATTTAGGATTTAGATTGACGTTTACTGTCAAAAAGATTGTCACAGCTGTTTATACTTTTTATAGATTTCGAGAAATAAATTCCTACATAAAACTATTGTTGGTGAATATTTTGAATTTTGTCCGCCCACAGTTCCACCAGGAAAACCTCGTGCGAATTGCACCATGCTTTGCGACTTTTTGTCTGTTTTGATTCTTCTATTGTCTGCAAGCAAAGCAAATGAGTTTAATTATGTATGAATTATATAAAAATTTAAAAATACTTACCAAAAAATACACAGACTTCAATTCTTTTTTTGTCAGCACACGGAAATGACATGTGCTGACATAAAAAAGGACTGTTTGATTTGTGTCGCTCGAGGATTTAATTGAGATTTATTATAAATCTCTAATTTCGACGGGATTTATTTATAGACGTCAAATCGTATGGTAAATCCTCGAGATTTAGTGATTTAGTTAAAATCTTGCTTAATCTCTGATTTAGTTTTGGTGGGGACATGCTATTACTCGTTAGTGTCACTTCAGTCATGGCTGGACCTGAGTCATAATAATTTTGGCTAATATTTGGCTTAAATTTCATCAAACTAGAGCTGAAACATCTACCGGCTACTTAAAACAAACGATATAAACTACTTATTAACATCATATAGTCGTGCAGATCCTGACATGTGAAAGTAACACCAATGAGAGGCATTGGTTACATTGAATGTAAGGCTTGTAATGTAGTAATCGTCCAATACCCTGCACAATGCCCTATTACACTGAAACCCTTCCTTAACTGAAGTCATCCTCTAAGTCGGAGAAACTAATATTTTATTAAAAGAAGGCACAAAGAATGCTAGGTGCATTCCTACCGAGATAATTTCCAACAATACTCCCTTTAAAATATAATTACGAATGAGTATGTAGTAGATTTCTTCTTGAGATTGGTTTAAACTTTTAATAAACTTCAGCTTTAATCTGTGAGAAAGCTCTTCATATACTTGGGATGGGACTGTTTCTCGCATGGAAAATCATATGTCGCTTGTTCCAGAATAAACTCCGCCTTGACCCAGAAAGAAAACATCAACCACACAGCCCTGCACTGATCTGATCTTTCGTTAATTGATAGACCTCCCACATTTTGAGTGCTACCAGCGCTTAATTGCTAAATTTACTGCTGTTTTAGATGTGGAGTAGAAGGGTTCAGGTCCGCTGAAAGGGGTTTCTGAACCTTTTCTCGCCAGTTTGTCTGCCTTTTCGTTTCCGTCAAAGCGCTCATGCCCAGGAACCCACCATATGTTGGTCTTGTTTCTTGAGCTTAGATTTTGGAGGGTATTGAAGCACTGAATGACTGATTTGGAGTCAATAACGTGCGAGCTAAGGCATTTATAGCTGCTTGACTGTCCGTGAATACATAGTTGTTTGTGGCTTTGACACCAGAGTTGAGTATCAGATTGACGTATTCTTGAATGGCGTGTATTTCAGATTGAAATACACTAGAACTGTTGCCCATGGCAATTGATATTTTTGTGTTTGGTCCATGTATTCCAGCTCCCACTCCCGTTTCCATGCCACTTTGGCTATTTGGTGGGTGATTACTAGCCTATGCTTGTTTGCTGGGAATCTCTGTGGAGAAACCCGTGGGGAAACCTTCGTTGAAGCATCCCACAAATAAATTCAACTTGTCACCTGGAGCCTCTAGATGGTTCAAGAAGAAAAATAGGACTTGCCTACATTCTCTCATTTAAAATGTTTCTTACTCTTTCTGCACATGTGACCGTTGCCGAACTATGGTCATTGAATCTTTTTGTGGTTATGAGTACCATGTATACACTTAAATGATGTCACAATTCTAGGTAATATTTTCTTTCGTAAGATCTTTAATAGTTAATTTTAAATACCGACAATATGTGACAGTGCATAACTTTCTTAAAATTTCTACCCAAACCTTAGGTACGTTGTCATATAATTATCCTTTCACGCAACCAAAAGTATCAGGACGATTTTATGATATTTTGGACAAAAAGAACTGCATTTATCTTCTGATGCCTAGTCATTCGCACCGACGCATCATTCTATTTTCTTGTTGGTCAACATTAGCCGCATTTTATTGGCCAATAAAACAATTTAACTCACTCCAAACGTCATTTGACTTGTTGAATAAGATTTCGGGTGGGTTCGCAAAGTTGCGAATGTTTTTTTTAACTCGCATTTAGTTTATAGGCCTGAGCAAATAGAATTCGCTTCGTAAAAGGCATGCACGAAATTCTTTTTGTGCTGAAACTTATGAATAAATTAACAAAAGTAAGAAATTTGTTTAAATTTCACAAAAAAGTTAAACTTAAACACGTACAAATTTAACATGAAAAGTATTCTTCTCTCTATTATTTTTTAGTTCGTGTGAAAACAAACACATAATTAACGAACGCATCCTTCATAAAACAAAATCATTTCTTATAGCATACTTTGCGCCATCTGAATTTCAATTTTTAAAACTTTATCGGCAGCAATGAATGCTGGCTTATTTATCGCCAGCATTCGACTTGTTGTTGTTTGTAATGTTAAATTTTACTGTGCTGGTTACTGACCTGCCAATAAAATGCACCTATTAGCTCTTATAAGTTTAGAAAGTCGAATTCAGTTTGGCAATTCTATTCTATGCTCACTGCTCAGATTAAAAAAGGCACAATTGATATGTAGTAATATATTGTCAAAATATACCACTAACCACGGCCAGGTTGATCCCAGTCAGTGCTTATCGTAGTCGTCCAGCACCCAACCGCCAACCTATACCTTCTTTTTTATTTTTAACCAGCTGTCACATAAAAACTTCTGTCCAGTTAATGTTAAGTCGCATTTTCGGATCAATCAAAGGATGTCCATAGAGTCCATTGAATGTATAAATTAGTTCTTGAATCAACAAAACGCATAGCTTTTAAACTTTAGCACCTAAATGTTGTTCTATTAACGATGTTTATCGTAGCGTTATTATCCAAGTTAGACCAAAAGGTTCTTATCACAGCAATACACCGTTTGATTACCTTATATCAGAAGAATGCACGAGGTCGTATCCCAGGTCACGCAGGTATGTAGTTCTTTTCAGAACAATTTTAAAAGTAAAGGGCTGAACAGAATGTGAATCTGAAGCTTGAATCTGTATCTGTATCTCGAAGTTGGGTGCTATTCAATTTCGAGATACAGATTCAAGATACTGATTTTACATGTATTGAACTTTTGAAAGCTCGGTATCAGATACAGATTCAAGCTTCAGATTCACATTAGCTTTGTTCAGTGAGGTTGTTCCAAACTGTTCGGTTGTACTTTTCTGTTCAGTGAGAAAAATTTCTGCCCTAATCTGTTCTACTTTGTGTTCAGTGAGGTTGGTTCAATCTGTTCGGAATAGAAAATCAGTAGGTGCAAACCTACTCTCGAGGTAGAACACAATTGTGAAAAGTGTCAAAATCAGCTGTGATTTTAAATTGTATTATTTGTTGGCGGTTATTTGCTAAACCAAGTGAATTGTTAAATTTCAAATGGATTAACTTTTGACAACTCTCATATGGGCTGTACTTTTCTGTTCTTATTTGATTTGTTGTTTTTCACAAATTTGTGCAGTCCTGTTCTAGTTTTTTTCTCACTAAACAAAGCTATTCTGTTCAGCCCTTAAGTCCCTAAGTGAGTGTGCTTCCGAGGAGGAAAAGCAGACTATTTGCGCCTTATCTAGACCAAGAAGCCCTCATCTTAGTTTTTAGTCCCCAAAATATTTCAAAATTCAAACAAAAATATCCGCCATAACTGTACAGATAACGGCCTCAAACAATGAGCTGTTCAACACGTGCGCTCCAATGTCACTTTGTTTGACAGAAAAATTCAATTTATTTTGTGTGTCTCATCGCATGTGCCGCATTTTTCTGGTCTATTTCTTTTTAAAGAATTTTTCTTTTAACAATCTTTACTTCTCATTAATTGGCCCCCTAAAAAGAACAATTAGCCAAGCAGTGAATAACAAGTTCAATTAAAATGAGGATGTCAAAGAAATGCATCGACTTGGTCCCATCGGACCTCCAGTTTGCGATATTCACTGGAGATGAGGTGAAAAAATTAAGTGTTGTTAAAGTTATAACTGGTCTCACATTCGATCCATTGGGACATCCTTTGCCTGGGGGATTGTATGACTGTGCGATGGGTAGCTATGGCAAATCAATAGATCCATGTGGAACATGTATGTCAATGTCCTATTGTGCCGGTCACTTGGGACACATTGAACTAAATGCTCTTGTGTATAATCCATTCTTCATAAAACTGGCACATGATATCTTGAAGGTGTTTTGCTTGCGATGCTTCAAAATCCAAATGAAAGGTAAATAACATACAATATACCCGTAAATCGCATAAATTAATTGATTCATTCCCGTAGACCATCCAATGGAAATACTCATGCTTCAGCTTCGTCTTGTTGATGCTGGCTATTTGATTGAAGCTCAAGAAATGGAAATTTTCAAATCGGAATATGTCTGCCACAATACAGATCAGTTGATAAAAACTGAGGCCGGTGATTGTGTGCACCCTCGCATTGCAGAAATACGAGCTCTATTAGCCAAAGGAGAGAAGAATTTCAGTACTAGCACGAAAAGTTCTTGTGCTATTCGTTCAGCGCTGGTTCATTCTTCTTTGCAAAATCCTACAAACAAAAATTGCATACACTGCACTCGTCATCTGAAAAAAGTTCGTTACTTGTACAGGAAACTTGTGACATACGTTAGCAAAAGTGACTTGGAAACAAAGTTTGTTATTGTCGACCAGTTTCAAAGTTGAAAATCTGCAATTTTTTATAAATTTCAGCTCACAAGGAGATACAATTATAAAGGGAAATCAGAGTAAAGTCATACTCGCCGACGAATGTCGCAAATTGTTGCGTGAAATTTACAAAAGAAATCCCACTGCTCTGAAGCTGTTGTTTCCCATTTTGGAAATGCCCTCAGGTGGGATGGAATATCCAGTTGATTTGCTTTTTATGGATGTGATTCCTGTGACACCACCGAATGCCCGTCCAACCAATACAATGAATAATCAAATCATTGAACATCCACAAACCGGTGTGTACCGAACTATAGTTGAGACGAATTCCGTTCTGAGAGTCATTATGATGAACATCAAAAGTGAAGGTTATAACATGAAGACAGATGCTTTGGTATGTAACATATTAATAGAGTTTCATTGTTGAAAAAATCAGAGAGAATCGTTTCTAGACTGTGTACGAAGCTGCAAGAGGATCAACTCCGTATGAGAAAATGTACCACGCATGGCAATCTCTGCAAGCAGCAGTTGATTTGCTTTTAGACACATCAATAAGTAGAGAAAGTATGAGCGCACAGGGTTTGAAACAAATTTTGGAGAAGAAAGAAGGTCTTATTCGAAAGCACATGATGGGAAAGCGTGTAAACTACGCCGCTCGTACTGTCATAACTCCAGATCCGAATATAAATGTAGAGGAGGTCGGTGTACCAGATATCTTCGCCAAAAGGCTGTCGTACCCAGTTCCAGTGACACCATGGAATGTCGCTGAATTAAGAAAGATGGTTATGAATGGACCTGAAGTTCATCCGGGGTAGATGAATCCTCTTTTTCATAGAATACGGAATATTTTTTTTAATAAAGTTTTTTTATTTTTTAAGTGCAAACTACATCGTAGATGAGAAAGGTTTTACCCAACTTATTCCTGCCGACAATGCGGCAAAACGGGAAAGCATGGCGAAACTTCTGTTGAACAATCCGGGGAAAGGGATAAAAATTGTCCATCGTCATGTTTTGAATGGAGATGTGATGTTACTCAATCGCCAGCCGTCCCTTCATAGACCGAGTATTATGGCACACAAAGCAAGAATTCTTCGGGGGGAGAAGACTTTTCGATTGCACTACTCTAATTGTAAGGCATACAACGCCGATTTTGACGGTGATGAAATGAATGCTCACTTGCCACAAAGTGAAGTCTCTCGATCAGAGGCTTACAATTTAGCAAACGTTGCTAACAATTATCTTGTGCCAAAAGATGGAACTCCACTCGGTGGCTTAATTCAAGATCACGTTATTTCTGGTGTGAAATTGTCGATCAGGGGAAGATTCTTCAACAAAGAGGACTACCAGCAATTGGTTTTTCAGGGTTTATCGCATGTCAAGGGACATATCACGCTACTTCCACCAGCAATTATAAAGCCGATCGCTCTTTGGTCTGGAAAACAAGTATATTCTTTGATTACATTCTAAAGCAAGAGCACATGAATACCAAATTATTTTTTTTACAGATTCTATCGACAATTTTGATCAACTTGATTCCAAAAGGCTATCCAGCCATAAATTTGACATCGACTGCAAAAATTGGATTAAAGGTAAGCAGTAGCACATGACAAGTGACGAGATAGCATTAACGATTACGTTCACGTTGTTTCTCTTAGCACTGGGATGTTGCTGCAGTTCGGTCTTATTCAAGTGGTGGAACACAATTAAAAAATCTAGAAATGAGTGAAAGTGAAGTGATCATTCGTCAGGGTGAACTTATAACAGGAGTACTCGACAAACAACAATATGGAGCTACTCAGTATGGTTTGGTGCATTGCATGTATGAAGTAAGTTAACCATTTTTGTGAATATTTTAGACTTTTCTCATGGTCACATTCCTTTTTAGTTGTATGGAGGTGAAGTATCTACCCGACTGCTTACCTCCTTTACAAAAATCTTTACCAACTTCCTTCAACGGGAAGGCTTCACTTTGGGTGTTCAGGATATATTAGTGACTTCATCCGCTGATGCGAACCGTAGGAAAATCATCAAAGATTGTCGTGAAATTGGAAATGAGGCCATTGCAGCAGCTCTTGACTTAGAAACAGTTCCAGCATTTGATGTGCTGGCGGCAAAAATGGAAGAAGCCTACGTCAAAGATCCCAAATTTCGGGTTATAGTCGATCGAAAATATAAATCTATGCTGGATCGATACACAAATGATATAAACAAGTAAATGATCAATTGAGGCCAGAGGTCTTGTATGGTAAATATTATTTCTCTTCCCGTTCCCTAGGGTTTGCTTGCCTTTGGGTTTGATAAGTCAGTTTCCGGACAATAACTTGCAATTAATGGTGCTTTCCGGTGCCAAGGGATCGATGGTGAACACCATGCAAATTTCTTGTCTGCTTGGACAAATTGAGTTGGAAGGTAAACGTCCACCCCTGATGATATCTGGTAAATATATGTTTAATCTTTGAAAAGAGTCGATTTTCATAAACACTGGTTGTAGGAAAGTCCCTTCCCAGTTTCACGTCGTACGAAACATCACCGAAGTCAGGTGGATTCATTGATGGCCGGTTCATGACAGGCATACAGCCACAGGATTTCTTCTTCCATTGTATGGCTGGACGTGAAGTACGTAAACACAAACATAATTATAACCTCGCATATCAACATACATTTCTCACCATTTTAGGGTCTTATCGATACAGCTGTAAAGACAAGTCGTTCGGGTTACTTGCAGCGTTGTTTAATCAAACACTTGGAAGGATTGAATGTTAATTACGATCTCACTGTCCGGGACAGTGACAGTAGTGTTGTTCAATTTCTTTACGGTGAAGATGGCATGGATATACTTAAATCGCGATTCTTCAAAAGTGGCTGTTCCAAGTTCCTTAATGAGAACTCTTCTGTAATTCTTCGTGAGCTTGATGAATTGAAAGACGAAGAAGCCTTTGCTCCAGTACAAAAATATTCAAAAAAACTAAAATCTTGGCAAAAGAAGCACAGTAGGCCTCTTAACAATAGGACTCTGTCAGGTTTTACCCGCTTTTCTAGCGAGCTTCGTAAGGAAGTTGAAATTGATAACCCAAGGGAATTGAACAAAGAAACCGGTCGTTTGAGAATCGACGAAGCCATAATCAAATTGTGGAAGAAAGCTGACGAAGAATCAAAAGGAAAATACGAGAAAAAATTTAGCAGATGCCCTGATACCACACTATCGAAATTTAAACCAGACTGCTTCTACGGATCAGTTTCGGAATATGTGGAGAGCCTCATTCAATCTTTTAATGAAGCCAATCCCCAACAAAAGGACAATATAACCGACATTTTGTACCTCAAACATATAAAATCCTTAGCAGCACCTGGAGAGCCGGTGGGTTTGTTGGCCGCACAATCAATTGGTGAACCATCAACTCAGATGACACTGAATACCTTTCACTTCGCTGGTCGTGGTGAAATGAACGTCACCCTGGGTATACCGCGGCTAAGAGAGATTCTTATGTTGGCATCGGCAAATATAAAAACACCTTCAATGGATATCCCCGTAAAGCCGAATCAAATAAAGAATGCCGACAAATTGAGAATCAAATTGAACCGTGTCACTCTTGCGGATTTACTCCAATGTAAGTTGCATTATTTAATTGAAGATTTGCACAAATTTTTTTGTTAACCATCCTCTTGCAGTTGTTAACGTGAAGATCTGCTTGGTTGTACGACCAGACCGAGCCTACCAATACAAAATTCACTTCAAGTTCTTACCCCGTGAAGCTTATCAAGATGATTTCTGTGTGAAACCAAAAAGGATCCTCAAATACATGACTGATACATTTTTCAAGCTTCTTTTCCGAGCCATCATCAAGTCAGCTAAGAATAAAAATTCTGTGTAAGTTGAGCCGGTTAACATTTAGGGTCCTTTCAGACTCATCTATGTTCCTTTGTTGCAGCATCGACATGGAAGATAAACAGAAGAAAAAAGTTGTAGAGGAAAATGAAGATAAGTTTGACGACGATGAAGACGAAGTGCCAAAGAAAGGAAGAAAGGAAAAGAACAACGATGAAGACGGCGACTCATCCGATGATGACAATGCGGTAAGACGGTGACTTTTGTTCAAGCTTAGGATTTTTACAAAAACATACTTTTGTTTATAGAATGGCGATGGTGATGATGCTACTGGTATAAAGCTAAAGAATAGAAAGCAGGACGAAACAGAGTACGATGATCCAGAAGATGCTGAGGAAATCGAAGATGCAAATGGTGGGTTCCAAGCATATCAAATGATAACAATAATAATTGTTTGGTTTCCCTTTTAGAAGAGGAAGAGAATTCTGCCGATTATGAGCAGGAACAAGAAAACCCAGAAGAAACAAACGAAGATGAAGACGTTGCCAAGGTTCTGAGTAACGAAATGGTCAGTGACTATGTCTTTGACAAGGAAAATCACCTGTGGTGCAAGTTGACATTCGATGTAAGTTGGTATGTGTATGTCACTGTGTACCCTCTTAACAAGACATCAACTCTTTTCTAGCTCCAAATGAAGTATCGAAAGCCAGACATATCAAATATTATTCGGGAACTTGCCGAAAAAGCTGTCGTCCACCAAGTGAATAAGATGAAGCGAGCAATCACATACAAAAATAAGGACGAACTCTTGCTTAAGACAGACGGCATCAATATTGTAGAAATGTTTAAGCACAACACAGTATTAGATGTAAATCGGATTTATTCGAACGACATTCATGCCATAGCCAAAACATATGGCATCGAAGCGGCTGTTAAAGTGATTGTGAAAGAGGTCCAAAATGTGTTTAAGGTATACGGCATTACAGTAGATCCAAGGCATCTTTTATTAATAGCTGACTACATGACGTTCGACGGAACATTTAAACCACTCAGCCGCAAGGGTATGGAACACTCGTCATCGCCGATGCAACAGATGTCTTTTGAATCATGTTTGCAGTTTTTAAAATCAGCTACCATATCGGGACGTAGAGATGAATTAAATTCGCCCTCAAGTCGATTGATAGTAGGTTTACCTGTTAAAAACGGCACAGGGGCCTTTGATTTACGATGGAATATGTCCTAGAAAGATGTTTATACATAAGAAGTTCAATAAAACAGTAAATTTTATTTTTATAGTCGACACATCACTCGGAATTGTCTGAATTATCCGAGCTATCTGAATAGGCGGACAGCAGAGATAAACCACCACCTGCTGGCTTTGGTATTTGCGAAGTCTGTTTGGCAGTAATGTCCTTTTCCTTTGGTTTAACAAGTACAAGAGGTTGTTTTCGCTTAACTAAACTAATTGACGCCTTATTTGCGTCCTTATTGAAACCCCGTGGTGGTCCCATTGCCACTTTAGATTTTTTTTCCACGGGTTCCGCCAATTCTGTGTGTACATCTTCAACGATTTCCTCAGCTATGATTTTCTTTCCTGGTGCTTGCCGGTTTTTGAAGTTTACACTCCTAAAAACAGAACGAATGAAATCCTGTTGAAGATGAAATAAACAAAGTGGACAATGTTTTCTTACTTAATAAATTCCTCGTCTTCTTTCTCCTGTCGCTCCAAACGTTCTCTTTCCGTTTCCGTGTTGTTGTACTGCTGCAACATTGTCTCATAATCAACACTCTGTTGCCTTCGATTTAAATCCCTGAGTTCCTCCAATGATTCCAGCAGCTCTATCTCATTCCTCGACTGTTGTGTGCGATTCTCAAGTAATTTCATTGGATTGTTTGCCTCCTCTTCCCGAAGTTCCTCTTCTTCTTTTCGTGCTTGCTCTTCGGCTAATTTCAATGCCATGAAATTACGCGTCGCTCCCGCTTCGATTTCATAATCCGTATTCTTAGGATCTGTTTTAAAGGATATCTCCTGCAAACAGCGTGTGCATTTAATGTAGAAACGATATATACGAATACCCAAATATGTTTCGTTTTCTACATCTTCTTTGCGTGCATTGAACTTTTTACCTTTGTAAATATATTCTCCACACGTTTTACATCGCATATTAAATGGAGCCATCAAACGTACTGTGTATTGGCGATTTTTGGCCAATTTCATACGAGGTATTTTTGATGGATCGAAATCGGGCGGGTAGTATTTCTAACAAAAAAAAACAAATACATATTAAATAATTATGCCGCAAAGGATTATAATTAATGTTCTTACATTTAAAACTTTTCTTTCAGACATTTTGGCTTTGAAATTGAGATTTTATTACAAAAAACAAGTGAAAATGGAGACGAAGGCACAGAATTTTATTTTTCTTTGCACATAAATCGTTTGTGAAAACAATGATGTCAGTTGTCAAATGTGTAGATTGACTAGAAAAAGTGCTGCCAAACTTAATTTCTAGTTGTTAACAATTTATTTCAATAAAATTTTCTTTTTGTTATTAAATTGTATAACAAAAGAGCACAAAGAGCTGCAACAGGTAATTAATATTCGATCACACTGGAACATTGACTCGAGCGATCGATTGACCATGAGCTCAAAGCGAACATTCAGTTCGAATCACATAATCGAAAATCATACATGATCGTCTATGATCGTGGGTTCTTATTGAGCAACAAGTAATGATCAATCATACTATTCGTAATCTACTTACATGATCAAACTGTTCGCTTGTATTCGGGTCGATCATGACACCCGAGCTACGGTCTACTCGTGCACGCAACAATTTGCAAATAATGAAATTGTTAATTCTGTGCCACTCAATCTATTTTGATTTTAAATAAAACAAATATGTATGTACATACATGCACCCATAAATACATTGTGTACATACATATTTTACTTGCCTTGACTCGAGCTACTTTGTTTCGATCAACTTTGATCATACGCTCATGCTTCCGAAATCAAAACATTCATGCATTGTTCGAGTCGATAGTCTCGTTCGGAACAATCATTCGTAGTTCATCACACAAAGCAATCGTGTGAGCTGCTCTGATGGACATGATAAGAGTCTCGTATGTGGTAGCATTGTGAAACATTGCATATCAAATGAGATATTTCTGCCGGCGTCCTTACAGTATGCCACTGTCCTTCACACATGATATTGCTGAATCGTTATTATGCGAAAAGTTGAGAAGGAGAAAACCAGCAAAGTTGGTCCGTCAACCTGACAGTAACGAAGTGAAGATATTCTAGTCTAACCCCCCAATCCGACATATGCTCGAGGAATGGAATCAGAGCATCGTCTATCTGCTTCTGAAGAAAGGATACAGTTGAATAAACGTCGCATACAAAATCATTTTTGTCGTATTATCTGAACACCTTTGATCGGTGGTCAATAACCTGGTATCTATATATCAGTGCGGTCTTAGCCCTGGTAAATCTCCCATCAACCAATCGTTCCCTGTGCTGTAGATCTTGGAAGTGGCCGGAGAATACCAAAATCAGCTAGATTGTGAACGCCAAATATGCATAGCCGCAGCATCTCAATTTTCAGTCTGCAGATAAAGCGGATAAATAATCTGATTTGATATATTCCTCTCTCACGACATTATTTTTGTCTGAATTGCCACGCTTTAATCCAAAATGTTCTTTGCTTCTACTCCGTACATATAATTTGCAGTAGTGCCTATGTTAGACCTACCTTTAAGAAATAAATCTTGGTTTTGGGAATGCACTCAACCTGCATAGGTATGAATCCTATACCTCAAGCATATGACTACAAGGCGCATTATATAAATTCCTCTTTTAAAATTTGATAGGCACTCAAACGTGATAAATTACGATTTTGTTGTACACTATTTTTATGAGCTGCTCCACCAAATGCCAAGAACCAATAATCTGATTGTTCCTGATCAGAGTTGTATTAAACTTGAAACATCCAATATTAACAAAACCTTACGGGCGATCCTAGTAACCTTCAAACGGTACGAGGTGACAAGAAGACTGTGTACAATTTGAAGGCAAGTTCAGAAGCCAAATAATAGTTGTAGTGTCTGTATAACTGCCGATGACACAGATAAATTCCTTTCATATAAGAGTGGAGACCGTTAAAAAAAAGTCGTTTTATCATTAACTCTATAACTCGACTGAGACATCTTAAGGAAGTGAATATTTTCACTCTGCTTTTGAAAGTTGCGGTAAAAGAAAACGCTAGAAAAGGTTCATGTTGAAACGGATCTGAACAATGGGAAGAAGGTAACTCGGACGGGAGTAGCTTTAAATATTTTGCAGAAAGCTGGAACTTGGTAAAGAAAACAGGAGGAAATGACACCGAATATTTAAATGAAAATTAAGACCAAATTATTGTACTACAGCACCTTCAACACCTTGTTAAGACATACTATCTGTTGTAGGGTATCAATCAATCAATCAATAGGTCAGCTGCGAATTACCAATAAGAAGTCCCCGACCAAGAGCAAAGGAAACGGACAAATAAGTGACATTCTAGCGAAATGGCTTCCGGGCTAATGTCATGCCTGCCTCCGTTCTGTTAAAACTCTCGCAGGTCTCGAGAAACGCACTCTTATCCGTCACCATTAAGTCGGTGGTGCAGACTCAGTTGAATACATTCCTGACTAATACCTGAATGTACCTCTCACGAGGAGATACGTCAACCCTTGCATGGAACTCCCTGCAAAGCAAAAACAACCATGGTAAAAAGATAACGAACTCGAGAAGAGACCCAAGAACACAAGGAGATGGTAGAAGCGAGCGTCGTCACCAATAACCCCTTCGTCAGGTCCTCAAAGACGACTAGGTCGCCGGTACGAACGCCAGTGTCCACCTCAGCGGTGGTACATGATGGCGCACATGATATGGCAATTAATCAAGAGAAGTCACCACAGGTTGGGGAGTAAAACCAGCTTTCTCGCGGAAATGGTCAATGAGATGCAGCCCGATGGAAATAAGAGGCGATTGATTCATCAGCAGATAAGAGATACCATCGACTGTATCGCAACTCCGCGGCACAAACCTCCTCCTGGATAAAAACCCAGCCTACCACAAAGAGACAAAGGAATTGCGGTTCTTCGCGGGATGAACAGAAAAGCGACCGAGGCCCAAAAGAAAAAAAAGAAGAAGCAGCCATCGGCGAGCAGTACCTATGATCACAGCCAAAAGTAGGAAGGCCCCAAACCCAAAGAGTGGAAAAAAGTGGATCTCTCTGGATATCGACCAATCTGCCTCTTGGTCGAACTTGGAAAAACACTCGAAGGCATCATCGTGAATCGTCTGAATGAAGCCTTGGAACGCCCCGGCGGTCTGAACGAGCGGCAGTTCGGCTTCAGAAAACACAGATCGATCCTGGATGCCATCGAGATGGTGGTCAGCATAGCTCGAGACGCTACGGCTGGAGAGGCGGTTCCAGGAAATACTGTGCTGTAGTCACGTTGGACGTGAGGAAAGCTTTCAACTCAGCCAGATGGCCCCGTATCCCTTCAGAGATTCGTGAGCGATTACTTTAGGGATAGAAGGGTGTAATACACAGCGGATGTCGGTGTGCAGCGTTACAGAGGGACATGCGGAGTCCCCCAAGGTTCGGTGCTGGGCCCCACCCTCTGAAACGCGATGTACAACAGCGTGCTCGAGATTGCACTGCCCGAGGAGTGCACGATCGTGGGGTACGCGAAGACTATTGAAGAGATCACGACTAGATGCACAGAGGCGGTAAGCAGGATGACCAGTTGGCTGCAAAGAAACGGATTGGACCTGGCGGCACAGAAAACCGAAGCAGTCCTCTTGACCACAACATAAAGAGAGAGGTGTTTTCCTTTCAGAGTGGCGAAGCCTTTCCTGCAATACCTGGGAGTCCTCCTACACGCAAGGATCTGCTTTAAGGAGCATCTTAAGAAAGTAAAAGGTAAAGCCGACAGTATGACGATGGATCTGTCCCGGACAATGGCAAATACATCGGGCATTCGGTCTAGTAAGCGAAGACTGCTAGCAAGGGTCACCAGCTCGGTGATTTTGTACGCGGCTCCCATCTGGGCGTCGGCAATGGCTAAGCGCTCTTACGCGGCCGGAATAACTTCCACAAACCGCCTGAGCGCCGTCTCTGATGACGCTGTATGCATCCTTGTCGGCATGACACCGATCGACCTGATCGCGGAAGAGCTGCAGAAGATCCGACGGGACAACCTGCCAAAAGAGAACGCCCGGCATAATACAATTTGTGCATGGCAAAGTAGATGGAGCCGTTCCCAAAAGGATAGATCCCCAACGTCGATGTATGGCTGCAGAGGAGGTATGTCCCGCAAGTCTTCAGTGGACATGGCTGCTTTATCTCCATCGCTTCGGCATTGAAGATAATCCTCACTGCTGTGAGAGAACAATAGAGGATGCGGAGCATATTCTTTTCTCGTGCCCGGGATTCGAACACATCAGGAGCTCCATTAGCGAAGCGATCGGGGAACCAGCTTCAGCGATAAGCCTGGTCTCCAGCATGTTAAGCAGCCCCCGGAAATGGCAGGCAGGAAATTCAAGGCTCAATCGCAACATTGATGATGGAGCTGAGAGCTATAGAACGCCGCCGGAAGAGTGAGCGTTTCCAGCGAGGTGTAACTTCTCCACGAACTTTACAGTGACGACTAGACGAACGCTTTGAGCCTTTGCGGACATATTTCTGACGAAATACCTGAGGGTGGTTCCAGGAGGAGCTTCCCGTCCGGACGATGAGGACATGTTTTTAGTGCGGTTAAAGTCCCACACTGACCTTTAGGCTTTCGACGCTTTTGAGTCCTCGTTAAAAAAAAAGAAGGGAATCATCAATCACTATTAGTTGTAGTCATGGAGGTGTGCCTACATCTTTTAGCTAGAATTCGATTTTCTTTTTACTATAAAAGGAATTTGAGTAAAACACAATTTTCTTTAACACTTTTTGGTTGTAATTTTCTCTCTTTACCAAGTAATTAACATATAATTTTGAAATAAATACACCAAATAACACAAAATCCAATAACAAGTTAAACAAACATTGAAAAAACATCTTTGGTGTCAGTTTTTGGCATTTTTTCCCAAAAAGAAAAATAATATATAATTTAGTATAGTTATTTATCGCATCTATCAGTTTTATATATTTTGCAGCTATTTTACAAACATCCATCTCTAAATATTGCACTCTCCTAAAAAAATAAAATTAATCTCACAAAAAGCTCTCCGTATTGGTTGTTTTAAGGCTACTACCGCTTTCAGCATTTGCAACGCCTACTTTCCGTACTGCTTCCAGAGCTCGATCCTGATCATTTTTAAAACTCACTTTCTTTTCGTTGTTGTATTTGCCGCGCTTGTGTATGACTAATTGGAAGGAACACGTATAAAGGAATGTATACTGCTGCAGTGATTGAACCATTTTCATTCGTTGAAAACGTAGTTCTTTCACAGTTTCGAAAATGTTAATTTTACTCTCATTTTTGAGACGTTGCATTATAATATCTAAGGCAATGAAGGTACCTGTCCGTCCAACGCCGGCACTAGAACATGAAATACGTCGAAATTAATCGCTCAAATGAAATGAAAACCACAAATGAAGTGAAATGATCCCATTATGACTTACCTGCAATGCACGACAATCGGAGAATCGCTAGGTATCTTCTCAGCCTTCACTTTACGTACGAATGTTATTAAATTCATTGGATCTGTTGGAACTCCATGATCTGGCCATTTTTTGAAATAGAAATGAACAATCTTACGCCGTACATTTTGTTTGGAATGTGTAACAATCATTTCACGTCGATCGTATAGATCATAGAAATCCTCTTTCGAGATCTCGACCTTTATGTCCTTCCACTCCCATGGATAGTAGTGATGACATTTGATCTAAATTAACTCTTATTTGGAAATTTTCACATAGGCTAGACTGAAGGATACTTACAACATCTTCTTCTTTGAATTGTGTCACCATAACAATAATTCTAACATTATGTTGCAAAACCATTCTCCAGAAATCAACAACGCTCTCCTGTTTTGGTCCTTGAGTGGCAATATATTCCTTTTTACGTCGATAACCCTTCAAAAAACAAATCGAATTTATAAGACCAGCTCATTGCAAAAAAGTAATGTGACACTGTACCACATAGTCTTTGAACTATCTTAGTTGTTCGTGTGACTTACGTTAATAAATGATGCATTGATATAGTCATTCCCGTCGGCATCTATATCCAGAATTACACGATTTTTGTCATCTGTTGACAACAGACAAAAAAACATTTTCTAAGCAACAGTGGTTTTAAGGATTTAAAACTCGGTTAACCTACATGGAAATATGTCCCTGTAACGATTCTTATACTCATTAGCTTCTGATGCCGAAAAAGTGAAATCCGTAGCAATAACGGTCAATTCCTTAAACTCTCGCTGTACTTTATCTCTCTTTGACAGCTCTGTGTAGAAAATCGCAAAATTCTTCGAAGTAATATCCCCGGAAGAATCCTCAATACCGTGACATGATTCGCGGTGCCAGATAATCTTCTTTGTTATGTACAAATACAGAAAGCCAGCTAAAAATGCTACCATAAGACAACTTATTACAGCAATTAGAATCAACGTCAGCTGTATAAGAGAATCTAAGAATGTAAGGAAGTAAAACAACAAGTCATTCATATTCATGAGGAACATACAAGTATTTGCTACCTGTTTTAAAGTCCAAAACGGCTGCATCGCTGTAACTAGACTTAGTAAATAATCGAATAACCATTTGATACTCAGTATCAGCTTTTAAAGGACCATTACAATATTTTTTAGTCCCATTCGTACATGTGTCCGTGCCGATAGTGTATTCAATATATCTTTCGGATCCATCGTCCGAATCAGATCTGGGTTGATCTGGTCGCCAACGAATTGGGGTTGTCTGATATTGATGAATGCATTCATCACCAATGTAGGCGTCTATCCATCCAGCAGAATCAGGCCATTCATTTTGACTATCTATGGCCCCAACAAGCAGTTCGGGATTTGAATTGCAATCCTAAAAAACACAGAAAAAGATTTGCTCTTATTTATAGAATTGTTAATGATATTTTTGAAAAAAAAAAAAAAAATAACCTTCTGCAGTAGGAGAAGGGCCGCGTACAAAATTGTTCCCGAGTCGGAACTAAGAAGGCTCACAGGAAAACGAACCACTGCTGATGTTGTTGGATTTTTAGCAGCAAATGCATCTACGTTTGCTAAGTTTGTGTCCGGAAATTTCTCAGGAACTATAGAAAATAATTTTGCTTATGACCGTGTACCATTTCTGCTTCTTAACTTATTCATACTTCCTGCTGGTGCTTCAAATTTTAAAACACTTCTCTCGCTCTTGTTAAGAAGATTTCTATTGATAATACATATGAAAACTTCATAGCTATACTCTGGTTTTAGATCGGTTTCATTAAATGTCATCAGACCCCCTTCATCGTACTTGGGCTCAACCAAACGTATAAAGTTAACCGATTCATATCCAGTGCGTCTGCCTAAAAATTCCAATTCAAAGGCTTCGATTTCTCCATGTGACTTGCATGGCATATGCCAGCTGAACACCACATACGCTTTATAGGTGGATGAAGATACATCTGGTCCATAGATCGAAATCACTTTTAAGTTGGTAGCAACATCAGATACTATAAAAAATATGAGATAGGTACAAATTATTCGGGTCTACTTATAAAGGATCAACAATCATGGACAAGTCTCCATATTACTTACTAGAAGGTAATGTCCTTTCGATGGTGGGTAGGGTGAAATCTCCAGTGCCGTATTCATTTTGAGCAGCAATTTGAACACTGTAATATGTATATGGATCGAGGCTGGCGAATTCGACATCCAACTTCGATGTTTCGGTATTCAAAGCTTCCGTAGGCTGATGATTGCAGTATGAGGGGATAAAATAAGCTGCTTGCACTCGCCGAAAGTAAAGTTTATAGATGTTAATATCACCGTTGTTGTATCTGGGTGCAGCCCATTGAAAACGAATCGAAGTTGTGGTAAGAGATTTTACACTAACATTTAATGGTTCTTCAGGATCTGAAATATTCAAAAATCAACAGTCATACGAGTATGATCACAGCAATGTGTTTTGTGTTTTACATACAATACTTCTCTGTATCGAAGACTCCTGGAGTAGCTTCTGACCACCCAGCCGTGTTGTAGAAATCAGCAAGACATTCATACTTTGTGAACGGAGATAAAGGTGACATAAAAGCTACAAAACTTACATCTCCTAATATACCTTCAACATATTGAATGGCCCTCTTAAACCCAAAAAAAAAATTAAATACAAAAAATCAATTAAAAATCGGCTACTCTGAATACCTTATACGGAACGTCTCCGACAGCTTCGCATACAAAACGAGCAAACAGAGTCTGGCAATTATTTGAAGAAAAATCTTCATTTTTAACTCTTGCGCTTAACTCAAGACTATGACTGTGCCTGCGAAGGTCTTGAAATGGTTCGGGAGCTGCAGCTGTTTTTGGCGATGTCTCCTGTTCGATTTGTTCTAAAGCACCATCCATGGATTTTGTAAACGGTATTATTTGCACTGTATAAACTTGACAAGATATAAGTCCATCTATGGTAATGTTGGTATCATTGGTTGTTTTATCAAAGACCGATGTATTACTGCTGTCGTACCATCCCGATATTCGATAGCCTTCCAGACACAGATCAGCGAATGCCGGTGGATCCCATTGTAGAACAAGTGCTTTGGGCTTTGCAACAACGGCAACGTTACGAATTTTAGTTGGACCTGAAGTAAATCAAAATGTACGATATCAATTGATTGATTGAGGGATGAGTAAGTTTTTGAATTTAACATACTATCTTCGTCAGTTTTAATAGTCAATATAACATCAGGACTGGCAGTACCATTTTGTGATAATGCTTTAATTGTCAGTTTATATTCTCCACATGGATCAAGGCCTCCGAATTCTGTATAATTGTCTTTAGTTTCCATGTGGTAAGCTTCCTGAATTTCTGGATTTAATTGGGTTGGACCAACTAAATCGATGGTATACATTTGTATGCACTTTCTGTTTGATGAGGGCGTATTCCAATCTATGTTAATCGCAGTGGAATTCATTTTATAAATCACTTTTGGTACCTCACTAGGAACTGAAATATAAAATTCAATTAGGAAGCTTGACTTTGGAAAATACGATAAATAAATAAATGAATGTCTAAGTCGACAGCCTCAGAGAATTGAACTTACTTTGTTCTGGTGAGATGAAAACGCTGACTGCTGATTTAGGAGTTGTATCATCGTTTATAAAAAAAATAATTCCATATTCTTCACAGCCATCCAGACTCGTTAAAAGAAACTCCTTTACATTAGAATCGGTTATATTCTTTGACTTCCAGTTACACTGCCCATCTACAGTAGAATGACGAATTTAAACAAAAATTCATACAATTGTGCTCATTTAAATAATATTTTTAACCGTACCCTCATCATCAACTGATTCATCGTTATCAACTGTTTTCTCGTTTTCATCAATCAATTCCTCATTGTCTGTTGGAATTTGTCTTTTTTGAACTTTCATTTCTTCAATACAATCAACAGTAGCCCATTTCAAATAGTAATACTTAATACAGTGTTTAAAAAGAGGAGGTTCCCAAGAAACCTTCACCACATCGTCTTCCACTGGCTCAAATTTTATTCCACTTACATCTTCGGGTTCTAAAAAAAAATTTCAAAACTCATCTCAATTTCTTATGAAGAATTTTCAAAACTTGCCTGCATAGCCTGTTTCAGATTGATCTTGAATCTCACTTACAACTTCCGACACCACATTGATGGTCTTAAGTTTTATGTCATATATCTGGCATGGATATAAATCTGTGATATTTATAAATTCCTCAACATTTGTTAAAACATTGCTGACGTCTTTATCCTTATCTATTGATTTAACATTAAGATCGAATTTTGAAATACATGATCGATTTGTAGCAGCCCATTTAATCATCATGCTAAATTGATCTGATATCACATCGATTAGTTCTACCTCCGGCTCTAAAAACATAAAATAAACTCAGTATCTATAGTAAGAGAAGAAATTCCATTGTTCGAAGCGTACCAGCATATGTTGTATTTACACTTATGGTTTTATACGGGATGTTTTGATCATCCTCATCAATTGCAACTATCACTAAATCGGCCAGATATGTGGTGCATGGATCGAGGTCTTCGCTAAAAAGTGTAGTTTTAGAAAATGTATATTTTTGGAGAATTTTATCTGTTTGACATACCAAACGTTAGTGGCGTTTCCAGTAAACGTTCCTGTAACACTTTTACAAGTGACACTTGTGATATTATAGTTCTCATTGGTTACAAAGAACTCTATACTGAACGGATGTGATTCATAGGTTATTTGTATGTCCGGATCGTCATTTGTATTTCCTTTTATCTTACTAGCTAATAATACTACTATAATCACTGATAGAAGAGGCGGTTTCCATTGTTTAAGATGTGCCCACATTTTTATTTGTGGTCACATTATCGTTGATTTAATCTGAGAACAAAAAATTGATACGGATTGACCTACGGATTACACAGGCGAGTTAAACAAGTTGGATTAATCGTTGTGTTTTCAACGTATGTATTCTTAGAAATTCATTCTGTAATAGAACGTCATCAGCGACGGAGGTAAAGAAGAAAATTTTTTTAAAAAAAACCATCATCGGTTAAAAAAAAAGGATTCAAATGAAAACCATTTTGCTGAAAATATTGGAAGAAATTCGAAATCCTAAAAAGGAAGCAAATAGATAAAAGAAAAGGAGATCTTTATGGACAAATCCATTTTTACTACTCGTAAATCGATCGAAATTTGAAGCGGAAAACAATCTTTTGAGCAGTCTGATATGGGGTGATGGGAATCTTCAGTTCCACTTCCTGATTACATTAGTAAGTTTTCAATTTTTTTACTTTGGTTTTGACATCTTCTTTGGGCATTCCTACAATAGTTACTTGCCCATTTTTTTTTACCCCACTTTTTTTAAGGTCCAACCTCTTGTATAAAGGCAATTGAATGTTGATTAATCACTCATTTTCAAGATTAATTAATTGTTTTTGTACCATTAAAGCTACTTCTTGTGGTCAAGTTTGCTCTCTCGTGTACAGATGCTCAACACATGTAAACTTTTCAAGTGTCAATTGCGTTTGTAAACGTTAGGTAACTCGCTCTTTTGTGTACAGATACACAACCTACTAGTTAAAATCGCCTAAAGCCTAAGACCTTAAGTCTTCGATCACTTGATTTTGCCGATGTGAGCTAAATGCGCACATGTTTCGAGCAAGCTCTTTGCCTTCAATCGACATTTCTCTATGACATATCATCCTATGAAGTGTGAGGTCCTAACCTACACCTCGGTATATATGTAAACTTGAATTGTAGACCGGCAGCGTTGGGGAACTATACAATGTAATGGATCACAATGGAATAAAGAACGAATACCTAATCCTTACCTGTTGGACCGAACGAATTATCCGCCGAAATATTCGAGGCAGTAGAAAATGTTAAAGCATATATCAACTTAGCATTGTTTGTCCAAACTGCGAGCTAAACTATGCAATCAAGCCTGAAGTATTTTATGAACAAACCCCTCATCAATGCAATTCTAGACCGACAAAGACTTATAAGCCCAAATAATCAAATATTCCCCTTTTTTTGTTTTGAGAGCTGCATATCAATGCATTTTTAAACGCATCTCTGCTAAACTCATCAGGTAGTGTAGAACAATGATAAAGAACTCTCATATCAAGGCTAATCTCCTCAAGGTCCTTAATGTGAACGACATGAGACTTGTTGAACATCTTACTTAATTAAACTGTGCAAAACTCGCAAGCCAACAAAATCAACAAGAATGCGTTTGACTTTAACCAAGTTTATGGTGTCAACAAAAAGGGAGGCACCGCATTAGCAAATAAGGAATTTACTTGACAACCGCAGTTTCGCTAACCAAAAAGAGCAATTAAATAACGAGGCGAGGTATACTAAGGAGACTTTATACATAAAAGACATCCCAGTCCTTCTTAAGGGCTCAGAAACATGGACGTTCTCGAAAGTGGAACAAAATATTCTTGATAGTTTTGAACGTAAAATTCTTCGAATAATTTTATAATTTTAGCTCGTGTTTACAATGACGGAAGAGAAGCATTGGCCTGTTCCGTCGCGTGAGATGGCCAGGCAATAGAGCTACTTACAAATGCCCAACCGGAGCTATTTTGCAAAGAAACGGGCTAACTGGAAAGATTCATTGGTTGGTTTTACGTTCGTGATAGGTATTCAGTTATCTTTCGATCGGTTCTCTTTCCAACTGATTTACTTACTTACTTACTTTAGGTGGCGCTACAGTCCGGGGTGGACCTGGCTCTCAGTCAACAAGCGCCTCCTGTTAACTCGATCGTTTGGTAGCTGCCTTCAGTTTCGCACGCTAAGTTGACTAAGGTCCCCTCCCACTTGCGTACACCACCTGAGTCTCGGTCTTTCTCTACTGCGCTGTCCCTCGAGGGCGGCTGATTATGAATCACAGCGGGTCGCGCTTCCTGACCGCACTACCCAAACGCGCAACCAGTTCCGCTGAGGCTTAATCAAGAACGCCTCTTGGTTTTATCCATATGGATTTAAGAATATTTCTAATCAAGGCGCTATGTTAACATTTACTAAAGAACTCATACGAAAGGACGCAAGTCTTGCAGTTTGGTGTGATCGTAAACAAATTATATACAGAGAAATTGCTTAACCATGACATCTAAAGCTTTAAAGCAAACGTGACAGTAGATTGTGTCAGATACTAGGTGGGGTGAAAGTATCCTCCTTGACCGCCAGAATGCGCTGCTACTGCAAAAAAGGTTATGGTGCCTTGAAGTCCGTTCATATTTAGGCAGACATGCCAAATTTCAGTGCGATACTGTCTTTAGTTTTGTTTTGACAGCTGATTGTTGTTAACGTGTTTGGCATCATGTTGAGTATGGACAAAAACGATTTTCGTTCTCTCATAAAATATTATTTTTTGAGAGGCAAAACTACGAAGAAAACAAAAGAAAAATTGGATAAAAATTATGAGGCTAATGCTCCGTCAGATTACACCGTCAAATATTGGTTTCGAGAGTTTCGTGGTAGCCGCAACTCCACTACATGCAATGGTGTGGGCTGACCGGAAAGTGAAGGTGCGCGAGCTAGAAGACACCACAAAGATTAGTACTGAGCGCACACGCCATATTTTGGGCAATATTCTGCATATGAAAAAGTTATCCTGTCGCTGGGTGCCGCGCATGCTCACTCCTGACCAAAAACACGAACGCGAGAGCACTTCGAAAGAGTGTTTGGACTTGCTGATGCGGAATCGGGCGGACTTTTGGCGTCGATTGGTAACTGTTGATGAAACCTGGATCCACTTTTACATACCAGAGAACAGAATGAGTGCTCGGCAATAGACTGAATCCAGCACAAGTGCTCCGAAGCGGCCGAGGGAGGCTCAATGGGTCGGAAATAATATCGCGTCGGTTTTCTGGAATTGACATGGCATACCCTTCATGGACTACCTCGAAAAAGGAAATACCATTAACAGCGAGTATTACTGTGCATTATTGGAACGATTGAAGGCCGAAATCCCTGCAAAACGGCCTCACATGAAGCGAAGAAAAATATTGTTTTTGCAAAACAATGCGCCGGCGCATAAGAGCATCGCAACCACGGCTAAAATCAATGACTTACGGCTCCAATTGCTGTCGCATCCACCGTATTCACCCCGAACTATTATCTCTTCCCAAACCTCAAAAGATGGCTCATCAATAAAAAATTCAGCTCGCGCGAGGAAATCATCGATGCCACGAAGGAGTATTTTGCAGACCTTCTGGAAAATTACTTTTCGGACGGGATCGAGAAGTTGGAAAATCGCTGGAATAAGTGTATCAAGCTTAAAGGGGACTATATTGAATGAAATAAAAAAAAAACATTTAAAAAATAATTTTTTTTTTTATTCCCAAGGAGGTTACCTAGTATACCTAAAAAAAATAAGCGTGTAAGCAAAATGCACTCATTTTATCTGATCCGATATAGGACATAGTAATACCACCCATAACTATGATCACGAAAAATCAAACAATAACCAATCGATGACGTAGGAAGTTCTTGGACAGGTTTAAGGTTTAATTTTCGATATTTTTCAGAAAAACCGAGCATTTCACCATGCTGTGGTTAAAAGAAGGTATGCCTTGAAGTGGAGCAGCAGATATTTATTCCCATTTCGGTTGCATATGTCTTCGCTTAGACAACAAACTCATGCTTAGCTTTCAACTGTCTCAAGATGGGCCGATTCCGCAGCAACAGCAGTTCGGGTGTCATTAGGCGATATAGAATGTTCATAAGATCAAAGCTCTCAAGGTCTGCAAGAGAATTGTATTAAGGATAACTTAATTTCACACGGAAGATGGATTTAAAAGTGCCATAAGTGCTATAATATGGATATTGATACGAGATAAATTCATCAGTTTACTTAGAGTGTTGTACCAGTGAAAGCAAACATGAGTACAGGGTCACGTTAAACCATTCTTCGGTATCTCTGTATTCAGTAACCAAACAACGAATAGGCTGCAACGAGACTTATCACAGCCGTGCATATCAAAAGATCCACATGACACGTTCTATCTTTAGTCGAAAGTTTTTTATGACTATGTCTACTCGTGTGTCTATGTTTATTGAAATATTTAAAATCTATAAAAACAATAGTGGATAGTGACGCGTTTTAGCTCTTGTTGAGTTTGGTGAATAAGAAACAAGCTACGTACGTTTTAAGAGGCTTGATCAAAAGCTCAATTCTGGTGCGAAAACAAATCAATAAAACAAACTTTTCTACGGATAATCGGGCAGATATTATCTGCACATGCTTGAGAGTAAAAGCTAGAATTGCTGATCCCGTCAAGCAGCTTCAGATATTAAGCAAAGTAAACCACATATATTCACTGCAAAACAAGGCTAGTTACATAAATTATTCAAAAAATTCCTTTTATATTTAGGTATACATACTCAATATTGCAATTAAGATTATTTTCACATGATTCATTTAGTTAGAACTCTATTACCCAAATCACTATCAATTCTAATAATCGTAATAGAAGTTACAATAGTTCTAATTCGGCTACCTCGGAAGTGAGTTTCGCCCATAAGATGGAGTTTAGGCATAAGATTGAAGGTACCTGTATTTGGAAACCGAATTCCATTATGGTATTTTTTTTAAGGATTCCAAGCGATCTGCAGACGAGTTCCGTAGCAGATCCAGTGAATTCAAAATATTTAAGTTGTTTAGATTCACAATAGCCTTCTCTACTTCATTCCTTATTGAATTAAATGTTATGTGAGGTTTTCCTATCCATTTCTTGTACTAAAAAATGTTTGGCAAACCGGAAATCAATTAATGTTATTGGTCTAGCAATTTTTACACCAACGAAATTTTCTCAAGACCAAAATAGAAAAATATATTTATTTAAACGCCTGATCAAAATCACCTTTATTAGTTCAAAATAATCAAAGATATTTATCTTCGAATTTGATGAATGTTCAAAATTGATTAAAACCATGATGTATTTGCAGATAACAAAGTTCCTATACTCATGGTATACTGGAACGAATATACAAGTTAAATCAGTCTTATTTGCAATCAGTCATTTAGATTATTTTTAAAAAACAATTTAATCGAATACCAATTATGAGATTAAAAATTAACATGACGTGTTAATGCCCAAAATAAAAACTGGAAAGCTGTTATCCATACCAAGCTCATATCAAAAGTAAGAATTTGAAAAAATGTGTTGTAGAATACGGTCTAATTGCTTTGAAAAAAAAAAAAAACCAATGATTTACGCATTCAAATTCAACTCGACATCTTTCTTTATCTTGGCGTGTTTTACCCAACAATTAGCTTTTTTAATCATAAAAATTGTAGAAATACTCATGTTTAAACGACTTATTGAGTACAATTAAAAAAATCACGTGACTCAGGGGAAAGGTGTCTTAAAACAAAGTGAGGAGGTACCACTATAAACGTCTCATCAGGCTCAGTTTATGCAGAAAAATGTTATCCTTAAACCCGCGGAGTTTCTTATGGACGTTCATAAAGAATGCCTAGACTGAATAAATATTATCCTCCAATATAACGAGCTATGTTATTCCAATTGACTCGACATTTTTCGACCATTCATTTTTCAATAGGGCAATTGGAGGTTCGCTCCAAGAAATATGTAGAAAACTGTTTCATAGAACCGATGACCGATCTAATCCGATAAATATGTAAGTATTCAGCAAGATTAACCCTCTGTCGGACACTTATTTTAAAACCTTCCAACCTACATGCATTTGTATGGAGATATGTGCCACTTACAATTCAATATTTATATAGGTAAGATACAGGTATGTTTTATGAGTTTTTTTACCTTACTTAGTGGTTTAACCATATGGTATGTTTGGCTAACTGTGGAAGTAAAAATATGTCCTAAATATTTTTTGTACGTTTGGACGAACCAATGTGTTAGATGGCGTAAATTAAGAGTTGCGTCTTGCATAATTTTTGTCGGCCGCTTTGTTGAAAAATGCGTTCCCATTTGATCCACGCAATCGACGCCAGCTTTATTTGCATTGTAAAACAAAATTGCTTCCGGCTTTTGTGCTTCGCCTTCACAGTTCTTCGAATAATGCATTGTAGGAAGTAAATTTACTGCCTTATTTTTCGTAAAAACCAAAAAGTGATGAAAGCACAGTGACGTGACGGATGAATTTTCAGTTTTTTTGGAAGACAAGTTTTGTTGGATCGAATTGTGACGACCAATGTGAGACCAATACCAACAAGTCGTTTGGCTCCTTGTAGGTAATGTTGTGAAAAAACTGTCTGATACCATTGTTCGGCCTCACCTCCTCCGTCATTAATGGTTGGATCTTCTTCATTATCATCGTCAACATCATTACTATCACTTTGTATATCCGTTACTTAAGCTGATGTTTATCGAGAATGAAAATCAACACTGAGATTTCAACTGCGCAATCGCATATTGTAAAAGAAGAATGTGCCTGGCCAGACCCAGGTGTCCGACGGAGAGTTAAGTTAGCGTCAAAATTTCAAGCTGAATATATCTGTTCTGCAGGAACACAATAGCGTCGCTGTTGTAGGTACAGTCGCCGTCGCACGTGCAGTTAAAAGTTGAAATATACACAAATGTATAATTGTGAGTACAATGTGTCGCTGTAGTAGTTAGAGTTGAGTCGTTCCGGTCCTACATACGAGGGCGGGTCAATAAGTCCGTGACTTTTGGATTAAAACACAAATTTTTTGATAAAAAAATAATTTTATTTTTCAACGTAGTCTCCCTTGAGCTCTATACACTTTGTCCAACGCTTCTCCAATTTTTTTATCCCTTCCAAAAAAAATGATTTGTCGAGGTCCTCAAAATAGGCCTTTGTTTGCGAGATGACTTCATCATTGGAGTCAAATCTTTTTCCACCAAGCCATTTCTTCAGGTTTGGGAACAAGAAGTAGTCACTCGGAGCCAAATCTGGAGAATAGGGTGGATGAGGGAGCAATTCATAGCCCAATTCATGGATTTTTGCCATGGCAACTGCACATGTGTTTGTGGTCGACTGTGAGCAAACGCGGCACCCATCTTGCGGAAAGCTTTCTCATGCCCAAGTGATCATTCAAAATTGAAACCACTGAGCCATGCGAGATCCCTACGGCTTCCACAATCTCTCGCACTTTCAATCTTCGGTCGGCCAACACCATATCGTGAATTGTTTCGGGTGTAGAGACCTCAACTGGGCGTCCAGGACGTTCGGCATCTTCAGTGCTTGTACGGCCACAACGAAATTCAGTAAACCACTTTTTTACCATTGAAATCGATGGTACAGAGTCCCCATAGTATTTATCAAGCTTAGCCTTGGTCTCGGTAATGGTTTTTTTTCGCAAGAAATAATGCTTAATAAGCACACGAAATTCACTTTTTTCCATTTTCTCCTCAAATTAGTGAGTAGTCTGATAAAAATAGCTGTCAAACACAAACTAACTGACGCAGCAAGTTTAAATTTTTACAGGAGTCAACTGACAGATGCCTGTTGACAGGAGCAGTGTTGCTGTTTCAGTAAAGAGGTCAGAAATTCAAAAAGTCACGGACTTATTGACCCGCCCTCGTAGTTCCTGGAACTATGTCCGTTGTCGGAACTAGTCCCAATCGTTCCACATACTCCACCTAAACATGTTCGCTAGTTCCGACATGTTCGATAGTTCCGACATGTCCGATACTCCGATAGTTCTGATTGACACTGCATACTCAAGGATAGTTTTTGCTTTCGAGTATGGATGCTTGCGAGCTTGGATACAAACAAATTTGAATAAATTGAGTTGATGATTTGCAAACAGCGGGGAAAAAGTTGATCGTTTGCAAACATTTAACTCGTTTGGGAGAATATGCATACATGTAGTTTACGCATAGAAGTATTTTTGTTGGCAGGGTTATCCTGATTTCTATAAAACTGTAGTAGTAAATGATCCTGAGTATTGAAAAAATGCTTACAAACTTTTGGCTTGTTAGCGAGTATTCGAACAAATCACTATCTGCTTGTAAACTCATGAATCAGTTTGGAAACGAATATAGGGGTTCGATCTGGTTTACGAGTTTGATCAAGTTGGATAGCCATACTCGTAGGCTGTTGTAGATCACAACATACACCATAGCATAAGTCCACGCTTTCCTGCAAAGCGAATATACATGTAAATCGGCTTCTTTCTCACACATGTATGTATTTGCCATTCAATATTCAATCTGTTCAACTTCAACTACATAGTTCTGTGGACATGCATCACTCCATCTGTCCGATCATGTCTGTCGAACTACTTAAATCCACGGACATGAACCTCTTTTAATTCTGATACAACGTTGGAACTGAATAGTTCCACGGAACTAGTTCCATTCAAGAAAGGAACCGTTCCATGTTCGTTCCGGCAAAGGAACGGTTTAGCACAGCTCTAGTAGTAGCCGTTGTCACGGTCGCTGTAGTATGAGTTTTTTATATAAATTATAATAAATTTCTTTTCCTTCATCCATTGCTTTATTATATTTTTATTTCGAAAATTTCTATTCCAGCTAACATTAGCTTTGTTCAGTGAGGTTGTTCCAAACTGTTCGGAACAGAAAAGTACAAGGTTTTCTGTTCAGTGAGAAAAATTTCTGTCCGAATCTGTTCTACTTTGTTCAGTGAGGTTGTTCCAATCTGTTCGGAACAGAAAATCTTGCACCTACTCTCGAGGTAGAACACAATTGTGAAAAGTGTCAAAATCAGCTGTGATTTAAAATTGTACTATTTGTTGGCGGTTATTTGCTAAATCAAGTGAAATTTTTAATTACAAATGGATTAACTTTTGACAACTCTCATATGGGCTGTACTTTTCTGTTCTCATTTGATTTGACGTTTTTCACAAATTTGTGCGGTTCTGTTCTATTTTTTCCTCACTGAACAAAGCTTTTTAAAATAACATAGTGCGGCATAAAGTGACAGCGACTATGCCTACGTCAGCAACGGTATTGTGTTCCAGCAGGTGTTGCCCTGTACAATGAAGTTTATATGGAAATTCACCCCAAAAACTAAAAGAGGCTTAAATTTTAGCCGAGGTTCGAAAAAGGGGCCGAAAGAAAACTAATTCCATACATTTTCCATTAAATATACTACATGATACCCTTCCCCTTTCTAGAAAAGTGATCCAAAATAGAGAACTCTGTAGAATAGTTCTAAGTTCAGTTAATCTAGCCAACTCCAGAAGCAGCAGCGCAATAGCAACAAGAATAATAAATATAATTAAACGCTTCACATATTTCAACGTTTCGTTTACTGCTTCTAAAACTAGAAATCTTTGGTTTTCACTCGCGGTTGCTGATCTGGCTTGATTCGTACCTTAGTAATAGGAAACAATGTGTTGCAATTAATGGTTTTTACTCTAGATACTTCGACGTCAAGTCGGGAGTCCCTCAAGGAAGTCACCTTGGACCTCTCTTGTTCCTTATTTTTATAAATGATATTGTATCTTCTTTATCTTTCTGTTGGTGCTTACTTTTTGCTGACGATGTTAAAATCTTTGCAAAAATCAAGTCCTGTCACAATGCTATATTATTTCAGAACGGCTTGGATGCATTTTTTAGACGGTGCTGCGAAAACCAGCTTCTACGAAATCTTGCTAAGTGTAAGCAGATTACTTTTTCTAAAAGTACCTTTCCGATAAAAACTCAGTACTTTTTTAACAATGTGCCTTAACTATATGCAAATCAGTCGATGACTTAGGTGTTATTTTTGACGATCAACTTAACTTTGAATTGCATTTTAACCAAGTGATTCGTAAAGCTCTGTGTGTTCTGTGATGGGACTTATTAAAAGAAGTAGTAAAGGATTCTCAGATACATACACTTTGAAACAGCTATTCATTTCGCTGGTACGGCCAATTTTGAAATACTATGTGGTTATCGTAAATCCTCACTATATAATAATATCTATATTCTAAGAATTGAAAGGGTACAGAGATGTTTTACTCGTTATATGTTGCGAAAATTTAATTGAGAAGGATCCCTACCTTCATACAGGCAAAGATGTCTTCTCATTGACTTAAAACCATTATCTGTAATAAGAAAGATTCAAGAAATCCTCTTTGTTAAAGATATTCTTAACGGTAAAATAGCGTTTGCAATTTAATCGATTTATCTGAATCTAGAAATGTTATACAACTAAAACTTTTTGAAATTATTCTACATTGTTAATTTAAGTTAGGCATAAGTTTAGTCTGTAAGAATCTTGTATTCGGTAGATGAAGTAAATAAGTAAACAGTTAATAAAAGAAAATGCAAACGCCCGGGACTCGTAAAAAAATCCTTTAGACCCAGACGATAAGAATTATTCCTTTGTATAAGAACTATTAAAAGCGGAGAAAAATTTTATTTCACTTGTATGTCATTTTTGAACGTTTGCAAGACGTATTCGGTAATGTGTGCTCTATTATAAAGTTCAGTTTGAAACCGAGATTCCTATTGTCATCCATCAGAATCAAAATTGTGCGTTGAAACCGCAGAAAAGTATCTCCCATGTTAGAAGATTTTGTAAATAAAATAGGTGAAGGCGAAAAACGAAGACAAGAAAAGTAAAAGAAAGAGTAACAAGGTTACCTTCAAGACAAATGTTATTAGAAAAAGATCATGAGGTTTCTACCCCGATTATTCTCAAAATTATCTAAATACTATACTTGGGTTGCCCATAATGAAACTGACGTCCATCTCAATGGTCAAACTATGATCTCTCTACAAAAAAGGAAACGAAATGCTAATCGGGAGGCAATGATCCAAATGCGTCAAGGTCAGGGCTTCAAAATAGAAGATTAAATGGATTCTATTGGCTTTCTCAGTGGTCAATCAGATTGAAAATGACTAGTTATCTATTCAGTAAAAATTCAAGAAAACTACACTTTTTCGGATAGATTCACCAATACCAACCCGGGAAAGCTTCACAAAGTAGATTGTGTAAATAGATACCTCCTAATTTGTGTAGCAGACTTTATCCTCGTCTGACCCAAACCCATACCGCCCTGCGTAAACTCCAAAGAAGACCTCTTCTTCTCTGTGGTGTTTTTGACATTTAAGTCACCGTCATTCGTGGTTGTTTTAAAGGTCAGCACTAAACTTCCAATACCCTAAGTCTGTCTTGTTTAAAAAGTGCGAAATTGCTCTCGATATAAAACAGAACATCTACGGTCGTGTTGACAAAACAGCCCACGCATATATGTATTTTTACAAGGAAATCAAGGTCAAATAGAAATAGTTCAAAAATTTCCCAACTCAACTAGGCAATGTTATCAATTCAACGCCAAACTCCCCCTTCTCGTATTTGTCGTATTTGAGGTATAACTATAGGGATTACGATCATAAGTTTCTACTTTGTCCCATTAACTTTAGAGAAATCCAACTGCCGGTAATATTTTGCCACCAATAGGTACTACTCTAAATTGCTTTGCCTACATTTTATGGCACTTAGCCGCTGAGTATGTGGTTTATTATTTACAACTCTCTCGTTAAACGCGCCCCATAAAATATAATTCAGCGGCTGTAAATCACTTTAGGCGCAGTAGATTCGCGCCGAAACTATAAATGATTGTCTACATAATCATTTAAAACGAATTTGTTGTATTATTTCATTTTGTATTTTTGTGTTTTGCCAAAAACAAAAAAATTAAACCAAAGTCTATAACTCGTGTCTCTGTAAACAAAGTACTCCATAACAAAGACCATTTTCAAGAGCAACCATCGAAAGAGAACTACAAAATGTCATCTAACTCTAATATTTATCACCATTCAATTCAATACACTTTCGTAAAAATTACACTTCAACTTCTAACACACCGAGCTGTTATCTACTCAATTACTAAAATGAGATTAATTACATGAGAAAGGAACGAAAATAACCGTGCAATTGACACGCTTTTTTCATACATACGAAGAGTTTCAATACCAAAAACAATACACAGATACGTTTAATACCGTTGATATTACTTTAGGGTTGCTATTATCTGATAATATCTTATCAGCAATCATCTAATCAATACAAGCAGATTATCCATATCCGATTATTGTTTTTATTATTATTAGATTTAACGGTGAACAATGTCGCAATTTAAACGGTAATTAAATGGAAACTTTTCAAAATGGTTTCGTTTAACGAATATAGTATATCTATGAGTTCCAGAACAGATGGCAGCACAAAATTCACTGAACTATTTGTATATCTCAATGTTGATGATTTTGTTTTAATTAGAATGAGCAAATAGCATTTTTGATAAAACAAAAATAAAAACAGCAACCAATTGCATTTGAGTAAGCAATAGCAATTTCTTATCGGCTGTGTGATAAAACCAAAAACAAAAGAAGCAAACTAAACGAGAAAACACACATCTGCAGTACTCTTTAACTCGTAGTTTAAAAAAAAAAACACCAAAAAAGCAAATAATGTTAGGTAGTGTTTTTACTGTTCAGCAGAAAAGACACAAATGATAAATTGTTATTAGATTTTTTGTCTAAAATTGTTATCAAATAATTTTACAAAACACAACTACACTTTGCATTACTCATACGAAGGCGATACACTCCACATGGTGCTCACAATAAGCAAAGCTTTTCGTTTTTTTTTTTTTTTTTTTTTTTTAAACAAACTATTTCGATAAAACCCTTAAAATACTCGTATATGTATCTGCTATTGGTCAAACATTTCAATTGCACTGAAAAAATAAAAGCTTATTACAAATTTTTGAAAAAAAAAACACAAAAATGATGCACCAATCAGAAATGGTATTTTTTTTATGCGAAAACGGAAATCGGAAACGTGTACGAATGTTTTTTAAAAAAAATCTGTGACGGCGATATCGAGTTCACTACTTAAGTCAATGACAATCGCTCGAGAACTAACTGATATTTCGATATTTCATTCAAAGTAAGAAAAATTGATAAGGAAGTACTCGTATATCTATATATATATTTTTTAAATGAAGAAAAAAAACTCACTCGTATGTTGAAAAATGGTAACTTTAGATCAACAGCAGGGAACTGAACAGTCGCCAAATAATTTCGTACTTCACATACTTGTATTTGTAGGTTCTAGTGCTGACCAGATAAGACTCACTGTTCATAGCGTCAATGCTATCGAGTGTCTTACTCGAATTTGATTGTGCAGTACATTATCGTAACAAATACTTTATTTACAAATACGAGTATATTCCTATACTTTGAGTTAAGTCGTGGTTATTTTGATAATTATAGGTTGTCACAATAATGAAAATTGGAAATCCATTCCACACTGAATTAGTGTTTAAACTGTGTGTTTAAGTTTTTAAAACCATTCGAATGCTATAAAATGAGTAATTAAGTGTTAATGCAGTTGCTTGAAGAAAGTATTCAACTTTTGTATGGATTAGTGTTACGACTTTGGATATGTCTATCAACTTTTTGTAGAAACGTGCTCTGGAGCTAGTCTGATACGAGCATATCTTGTTTGCCATAGCTTCTTACTTCAGATGGAACTACAGTCCGGAGTATACCTGGGCCTCACCCAAAAAACTTCTCCGGAGAGCTCGATCTTTTGCTAGCTGCCTCCTATTTTGCAAGCTAAATTGGCTAAAGTCCGTTTCCACTTGCGTGCGCCACCTAAATCTCGATCTTCCTCTACAGCGCTGTCCCTGTACATGACCCAACCATCTCAGCCGTTCAATTTTCACTCTTCTGCCTAAGTCGATTCGTCGTTACATCTCCTCCTCCACTCATCGTCAATGCAGTCGGGACCGAAAATCATTCGAAGAAAGCAAAGAATGCAAGAGCACCCTCGTGCATTTTTGAATATGCCCATGCCTTTGCATTATAGCGCAGGGGGTTATAAAAGTCTTAAGTAGGGTCACTTTTGTTGTTCGAGAGAGGACTTTGCTTATTAATTGCTTTCTTAGCCCAAAAAAGCAGCAATTGACTAGAGTTATTCTACGTTTGATCTCAGCGCTGGTGTCGTTGCCTGTATATATAGCGAAGCCCAGGTAGACACAGTCCTCAAATTCCTCAAAGTTATGTCTGTCGATTATGGTGATCTATCCGAGATGTCGGTGTTGGATGTTCTTAACACTTGGAAGCACCACGTCGACTCTCAAACCCATTTTCGCCCCTTTCCTCTCAATACTCGCGAAAGTGCTACAGACATCGCGTTGCTTTCTTACGATTATGTCACTATCATCGGCGTATGCGAGTGATTGGACGGGCTTTTGAAAGATTGTGCTTCTGGTGATAGCGTGAGTAACGTTATACGTTTTCCCTCGAAATAAAAACAAACGACTTTCTTTTTTCTCCCTGTCAACGGAGACCTTTTATTTAGTTGTAATGCTTATAATAATTTTACACTTAACCAATGGTGACCTGCCGTCTTTAACGTCGCTGGGATCACCACTAGCTATAATCGAAATATTGGTCTGGTGGCTTTTATTGACTCTTCCCTTTTATAAACCAGTATTGATGAATCAGCTATATTGGCTTTGCCCTCGTCCACTGATGTAAGGGAAATGACCGTCGCTGTTTGTGACCCAATTCTTGGAGATTTGAGGGGACCGACCGTGAACTGTGGGGCTTTGCACTAGCATATGTTACTCGCGTGAGTTTTGCACTGTTCCTTTAAGAATGATGTTAAAGAAACTGCATGAAAACGCAACGCTTTGTCTAAATCTTTTTTTGGCAACAAAGGTCTCTTTACTGACCCTTATGAAGCGGCATGCATTGTGCAATGTCATCCTGCACAGATGGGCGAGTTTGACAGGGAGTGGAAACTGGACATTGCTCTTTATTGCTCGTTTTCATAGATGCTGTCATACGCATCCTTTAAACTGATGAATAGGTGGTGTGTAGGGATTTGAAACTCTGGAATTTTAATCTATAATGTTTTAAATTTTTTCTTTCAATCCCACCCGAACTTAATGAAATGTTTGAACTTTTTTATATCCATCAAGTGGTGATGAGTCCTTGCAACCGACTGGCCACTATAATAATTATGTCTCATAGCAAAATCAGACTTTATCCCAACATACAGTCGAAGATATATCTATACGTACGTGTATATATCAGAGCGCAGTGTTTTGTTACGAAACCAGTAAGGAGTCTACAATCTTTCCTATTATAGGACAGAAAAAAATCGTTGAAATTTTAGAGTCAGAAAGCATTTGGTCACATAAAAACCAAGGACAAGGAAAGTCACCAACGATCTTATTAACCTGGCGGGACCAAACAAGATTCTGAATTCAGCCGACTGCATTCCGAGAAGCCGTGTATTATAGAACCAACTAAGTTGATTAAGTTAAGCCTTAAACTTAGCTTGGGTGTCGCTACAGCAGCAAATACTTCGCTGCATCCACCGATATATTTATAAATATCTCATCGCTATCAGGATTGCAAATTTTTCAGCTTGGAACACACTCAAATGGAAAGTTTTCGTCGTTCAACAAGACACCAGTTTCAGTTCTGAGACAGATATTGGGCCCATCCGTGAAAACCCGACTACATTATCAAAATTGGACCGTGCGTTGCAACAAAGACCACTTCTTTTTAAAATGAATATGACTTCGAGAACGCAGTCACATACTCGTAATATGAATAAATGATACATTGAGCAGCAAACTCATGGACCAAAACAAAATCATCTATAGAGCTGACGCTCATTTTGATGAAATAACGAAAGTTTTTTCCTTCATTCAAAATTTTTAAAACATTCGACAATATTTTACTGATTTATAATTTGTGTATTTCATATTACGGTGGGCCACCACAATTGATGTAGGCCATTTCAGCATCACTTATAGGTTTTCTTTTATATTTTGCCGGCAATTCCCAATCTTCCAAGACCTTCGCCTAAAGGGTGAAACTTTATTTCCAAAAAACAAATATACAAATTCTGATAGAAAAATTTACCGATTTGTTCAAAGAATCCTTACTTTTCATAGCCCTCAGATCACGAACTTTTTTTAAATCCTCTCCGTGTTGTACAGAAGAATCTTTTGATTTAAGGCTCTTAGCCATTCTGTTAGGAAACTTAATTAATGGCACACGTTTAGCAGCGTTAAAATAACAAATTGCTGTGACAACCATTTTTCGAAAAGAGTTATGTTCAAAAGCTAAATTTTACTATTTTTACTTTTCATAGTAAAAGGCTAGTGAACTACGATATAATAAATACAATTGTCGGAATCTGGAGTCTCTGTTACACTCCCTTACATACACTATTTTGTATGGAGGTTCAGGTTCAGAAAAACCTCTAAATAATGATCCGGTAGTATGGCAGTAACACCGTACACCACAGAGTTTAAAATGAAGATTCTTCGGGAAGTTTCTAAGTTCAAAGCTTGGCCTTTCATTTCACCAGATTTGATGGCGCATATATGAATAAAACTTAGACAACTCCGGAGCTTAAGTATATTGTACAATATTCATGCAGAAAGAAGAAATTTCGAAGCAAATACGTCGCATGCCGTAATGCAAAATATTAAAAAAAAAGCCATAATTTGCCAGAAAGAAAATTCATGTAAATTAAATACTGAAGAGGTTAAAAATAAGGTTCCATTTGATACGTTAATGCTCTGAAAGGTTCAAGGTTCACTTTCAGTTGCCTTGTTCTCATATACACAAGGCTGGTGTCCTCCACCATGGCTCCGTCTCACCTGTTATAATCCTTCCAACGATCATTAACCATATCTTGTAGTTTACTTGCGCTACTACAAGGTGGCCCAAGATTAATCATCCAATTTGGTTTTTGAATTACTTCTTTACTAAATAAAAAAAAAACACTTCATATTTGACATTTGTGAACT
Source organism: Volucella inflata (assembly GCA_928272305.1). NCBI lineage: Eukaryota > Metazoa > Arthropoda > Insecta > Diptera > Syrphidae > Volucella > Volucella inflata. Next base: position 1,990,143 of record OV743720.1, read on the forward strand.
AGACAACTGCAGAATATAAACAGACAAGCAATGGTGCGCTATACTCCGCTGTCAAGCCATTCTCGATCTCAACAACGAAGAGGACGATTTTGTGTCGAAAATCATCATGAGCGATGAGGTGCATTTCCACTTAAACGGTTCCGTCAATAAGCAAAATCTTCGTTTCTAGGGCGCTGAAAATCCGCGTGTGATCCACGAAGAGCCATTACATCCACTCAATACCACTGTGTGGTGCGGCGTTCACGTGAAGGGAGTGATTAGGTCGTATTTTTTTTGAGGACGCTATCGGCAATACGGTCACTGTTACTGGCGACCGCTACAGGGCCATGATAAACAACTTCTTACTGCCGGAATTGGATGAGCAGGTCTTGGTGAACATGTGGTTTCAACAAGATGGTGTAACCTGTGCGGTTGCGGTTTTGTGTATTCCATAACACGAGCCACAATGATAATTGTGAACAAAGCGTTCCCTGGTCGCGTAATCCCCCGTTTTGACGATCCCATCCCAGGCTACTTTCTTTGGGGCTACTTGTAGTCGTTGGCTTATGCCAACAAACCTCAGACAATTGCAGCCCTTAAAAGAATATTTGACAGGAATGCGAACAGTTATCACCAAAAATCTTGCGGAAAGTTATGGAAATACGATAAAACGGACACAAATGTGTATCAACACTGGCGGCAGCTACTTAGCGGGTATCATATATATATTTCCACTTATCAAAAAATTTTGTAAAGGGCCAAAGAAAGATTTCCATCACTCAAAATCATATTTTTTTTTATTTAGTAAAAAAGTAATTTAAAAACAAAATTGGATGATTAATTTTGCGCCACCTTGTAGCTTATAGAGCTCTTTATTTTCTAGTCATTATAAGTTGCAAACATTCTAAACCACAAACATTTTAAAATCCATTTACTGAAAATCCCCTCAGCAAACCCCCAATTATAGGAAAAAGAAATAAAATTATTCTTTTAAGGCATTTCTATAGAAAGTCTTTTGTGAACTTATTTTTTTTATTGTTGTCAAAAAAGCACTACCCCTATGAATATTTACTTTTGTGCTGTCTCAATCAAAACCCAGATGTCACTAGTATAATCAAAGAAAAACTGAAAAAATTACAAAAATCCACACACAACTGACAGCAGCACCTCTATGTATTCCGTTGTTTCTCTTTGAGTGCTGTCGGAGTGTCGCGATTCACATCATTTTTGTGATCTTTTCGTGCATTATTTTGTGTGAATTCGTGCAAATTGCTACTGAATTACTTGACCGAATTCCAATGTAAGTAGCAAAATATATCATTGTCGTCTTATTTACCCAAAAAATACCTCGTAATTCCGCATCGTTCTCTCCAAAAATCTACGAAATGCAAAAATTGCACTTGCAAATTCTTCCAAGATGGCCGAATGTCTGTAACAGTTTTCCTTGGGAAGAATTTTTTTTTTCGCTTTTAATTTACGCAATTTCAGCGCTTAGAACCTTTGTCAAGGGGCTGATTTGATAATTGTTTTTGTTCTCGTCAAATTGGAATTTTCATTTCGCCTGTATGTGGAAGCTGGTTATCTCAAAATTACATATTCAACAAAGCGCTAGTGATTTAGAAAATATTATTCTCTGTTCCGTAGTAGTCACGGACGACACTGTGGTGAGAGGCTATGGTGGCAAAAATCAAAGTTTTTTTTCGAATGACACATCGGCTAGCACATCGATTTTTCGATTTTAGTTTTTTTTTTTTTCTTCGCTCTTTAATTAATTTTTTTTTTTTTTTTTGCGTTCCAAATGGTTGGGACGGGTTTCGGGTGGTTATTGGTGGTGAAAAGTTTGGAAAAAAAAGACGAAGAAAAGTTTCCCGTTGCTGGAAAAAGGTAGACACAATCTTTATACGATTTTCCTTTTGTTTTTCTGTGTCAATGAAGAAAAGTCTCAGTCCCAGGCAAACATAATCGTCACTTTAATTTACATAATTCGTTGTTCTCACAGTAAAGAAGAAGAAAAATGATATATCTTGAAGTAGTTGGTGGTCTTTGGCTTTGTTGCTGCTGGAGCTAGTTGCGCTGCATTGTGAGAGGAACCTGTTTTTTTTTCCAGCACTTACTACAAAATAACACAGCTGAATGTTGTTTTTCTTTTTTCTCCTTTTTTTTTTGTTGGGAGGAAGGCATTTTTCCTCGCAGAGCAGCAATGTCGTTCCGTTGAAGAAATGCAGGTATGATGATGAAAATTCATGATGCGAAAGCAGGTACTTCTGTCCTCTGATTGGTGTGTATTAGGGTTACCATATGTTAGGATATAGCCAGTGAATTCTTCGTTGGCCATTGGTCTTTTGAATCGTGTTTTTCTTCTCATGACTGTTAGGAGCACAATAGTCGATGCACGGTAGTCTGTAAAACATCTAGGAAATACATACACAAATCTGTCTTACAATATTTTATTTAAAGAATGCCAAAACATACTTCTGACAGCGAATGCACATTGTTACAGAGATGACTGCATTTTTTGGTTTTTAATGAAATATAAAACGCCACCTAGAACGAACTCGAACGGTTGCACCGACTGATTGATGCATGATAGGGATATTTTCTTAATTATGGGATGACGTCCTCTCATTTTTGATTAAATATCTACAAAAAAACAACAAGCAAACGGATTTTTTGACACTTTCAGTATATTTTTCATAACTACGCGAAAAGTTGTAACGATTGATAAATCACACTGGGTAGATTAATGCCAGAGGAACGCTACCGTATCGTTCTAACTTAAAGAATCATAATTCAATTGGTAAAACGTATAGGAGATTATTTTGGTCCTCACAATTGACCAATTAATCTTGCTATTGTTCTTACTGTAAATAAATTTCGTACCACATGCATTCTGCATGATGATGATGACTAGTCATCGCAATGTGTATAGAATAAAAACTTGACTGCGTAAGAGAAGAAAATTCGGATTTGCCAGTGCGGTGTCGATCGTAACATTTTGTCCTTTGTTCTTCCACTATGTTTACAAATTTGCGAAAAATCTTTACCAATCTGGAGTCGAATCTAATTTCGATATATCAAGTGACGAAGTTCATGAGAAGAGATTCAATAAAACCCATGAATGTGTGTCGTCCGCGGTGATGGGGTCATTGGTCTCTATTTCCCAAAAATGAGCCCAGAGTAAGAGTCAATGTTATCAGACAATAGTCAGTGTTTTCTTCTAACATCGATCCAGACGATGTGTTATTCCAGGAGAATGGCGCTGTACTGCTTCACTGTCGATAGAACAATTAACTTATAGAGAATACGATTAGTTGGCCGCCGAGATTTGACTTCATGTCAAGCTACCTTATTTCTTTTGTGTGTGTTGATAAACCTCAAGTTTGTACGATAATATTTTGCTCGTTATTGGTAAGAGGAAGCCCCAAACAGTGCCCCAAAATAAGACTGACATGGTGCGCTTTAGTTCAAAATCAGAAACCAAAAGTTTAAAAATTTGAAGCAGGGCTCAGTATGAACAGTTTGGCAACTTAGATAAGAGTGTTGCTATAAAGAAGTGCGTTTCGAAGACTAGTTTGTTAACAGAACAGTTAAGAAAATTCAGCAAGCTATTTGCTGTGCATAATATTCTGGTCAACAATTCTTGTACCAGCGAAGTCAAAGTTGAGGTGGAAGATGTATGCTGATGGCGATCTTTTGGCACAGTTCAGTCAATGAAGCAAGGCAGGCAATACATCCACTAGAAGAGTTGAAGGGAAGTCATAACCATTTATACAATAAATAATAAAATACATATATCTATTTAAAACTGGTTTTATCCATTCAGAAAAACTGTCGTAAATATGATTATTAAATTGTGATATTGTCCTTACGTTTTACAAAACACAGCGCACAATTAATACCTCCATATACATCAAACTTTCCGCGTCGAAATCGCACAAGGCTGTTACTAATTACGATATTAGTTAGTCCGGGCTTTGTGGGGTATAGCACCAAAAACCAAAGAGATTACCAATTCTCCCCATAAGAAAAAGGTTACTAGAGAAAGAAGAAAATCAATTAAATGAGCTTGAAATGGACTTTTTTTTGTTATCATCCCGTAAAAAGAAGAGCATTCGGTACTAGGTATATAGGCAAAGTAATAAAGATCACTTCGCCGAACACGGGTAGTAAACGGGTGTCTAAAGACCAAAAGATATAAGTTCTAGATTACTTTGAGATCGTCCCAACGTAGGTCGTAGAAAGACGGGTAAATGATAATAATTCGACGTCCTTTTAGGTTTAACAATTTACGCTTGTGTATCACAGCTTACTTCTTCGAAAAATGAGGAAGGAAGTACTGTCTTCCAAAGTTATGATAACATTTACGCAGTCCTCAACACAGGTTGTGAATTAGACAGTTGGGTCACTGCGCATGTTCTTTCTTATCTGTCTGTGACCTTGGTGATGCTTATTATTCTGTTCGGGTACACAACCTGGAAAATTATAAGTTTTATATGGAATATGAGCAAACATGAGATGTCAATCATAGACATCAACACGCATTGGAAAATCCCTGAATTGTGCTTTAAATTATCTCCATGGACAAAAAGAAAATATTGTCTCTAGATAGCATGGGAAAATCTTATAAGAAAAAAACGTCACATTGACACTTTTATGGAAGAAAGCGATAATTTTCCCAACTTGATTAACTGACACGTTGTTGTCTATTGTTTTGTCTGCAAAAGCTAGTATATTTTGAAGACTACAACTGTTATTTGTAATAAAGGACAAGCTTTTATGATATTTATAGTATTTTGATTATTCAATGGTATAGAGTATGGGACTAATATTAAGCCTTCGTATCCGAGGAAATAAGTCCTTTAGTCCGACAACCCCTTACTAACAATAGGCCTCCTTGGTTCTTTTCTATTTTAGATAATTGGCGGCCGTTATACACTACAGCGTTTTTAAAAACATTTTATAAAATATCTCTCTTCGAATGCGAATTAGGTATGAGCCTAGTGATTTACCTATTTTTATTAGTTTTCTGGTAAGAATTCGGCTGGTACTGTGACAACTAAAGGGTAGACCAAGCCCTCACTACCTACAATTTTAAAAAATTTACGTTCTCTTAGCACAGTCGTACAATGTGTGGATTAGCGTCATCCTGTTAAAACCACATCTGACACCTACTCATGACAAGTTTACATTTGTGTAATTGGAACTCAGTCAGAAAAATCTGCGTGTGAAAGCATAACACTGACATGTAGATTTGGCTGTTGTAGAGTTTCAAGCGCAAAACAACCGTTAAAACTTATAACCTGAATCATTCCGAGTGAAGAAAAACTCTCCGTCCTATTCGGACTCCCGACCCACTACGTCACAACAATGCTTTCCCTTCTCCTCCTTCTATTTTTCCGCCCGCGCCCTGGCAACATTAAAAGGGTATCATAACCCCCTTGAGGCGTGCGTAAAAAAAAAAAAAAAAAATTTAAACTATAAGTAGTCGTTGGACCAAACAGTAATTGTAATCATAGCCCAATGTTTTCAACCATTTAGCACGTCGTTTTCTTTGAATGTCCCAATAGCCTCAATGCAATTACCGCTGATGAATCAATCTGTACACCATATATAGTGTGGCAATTTTGTTGGTTAACGAACTTATTTAAGTGAAAATGAGCTCATCACTCATCATCAGTTGATGTCTTTTCTTGTCAATTCTTGTAAATAAACTGCGTCACATTGTTGAGGATCTTCTGGCTTCAACTGTTGCACAAATAAGATTTTGTATGGTCACATTTGCAGCTCGCTTCTTAAAATTCTTTCCAAAGGCCTGTTAATTAAGGCGACTTTGCGTCGAGATTTGTTGTTTCTATGGAGATGGAACTTAAAAAAAATTTGTTTCCAAGTTCAGTTACAGCCTCTCTGTTGATGAAATTGTGCTACAACTAAGAATCTGCTAAGCCTTAGTAAATTTGGTTATACACATACAATTGAGAATAAAATGTTCAGTTTAGGGAGCACTTATACGCAGTAAGTTTCTGAACTGCTCTTTGTAAGTACAAGTTGTGAACAGAACGTTTTTGAAGGCCTACACAAAGCCCGACTGATATCACATTCATCGCCATCAAGAATCCAGAAGTTGCCCAGTAGAGCATAAGGTCCAAAGTTGTCAACTTCCACGAACCCATCAGCTCCACATCATTTATTTGTCCAGTCCTAAAGATTCAGCCACATCCTTTTCCCGGCTTAGACTTTCTCCAAAGCCAGTCGGAAGCCATAATAATTTAATTTCATATTTTCTGGTACCTTCGTGTACGAGGAGAATTGCTTTATATATTTTGTTATGCAAAGGTCAGACGTGCTATTGCTAAATCAAGCCATCGAGTCGAAGCAAATGCCCTTTTAGAATCTACTAAAAGTAGCAGTAAGTTACAATGCTGTTTAGCTACACTCTTCCCTTAAAAAAGCAACCTAAGATTGTCCATTTCCGATGTATCAACCGTCAAAGTTAAACGAAGTTCAGCGAAACAAAAAAATTGCTCACTTTCGCTGATACTCGTAAGCTTTGCTTACTGCACAATGTATGAACTATTCCTTTTTTTTTCTTGAGTTCCAAGGCCAATTATTATAGAAGCATAAACAAACTTGTACCGTCTGAAAGTCTGGCAACTCTTTTCTTCGCCAGTAAGACAGAACCCTTTAAGCAATCTCTCACGAATGCCTCTAAACGCCTGCGTACTTTTAGTTGCTGCTTCTGCAGTTGGTTGTGTGTTGTAAAAAAAAATGTAAACTTCTCTACCATGAAGTTGCTAGTGAACAACATAGCTGGAACTTAGTATTGTCTGTTCAGTGGAAAGAAACGCGACATTTACTTCTTACGAACCAAATACAAGAAACCCTCACCAAGTTAAAACAAAAAAAAAAGGCAAAGAGGAAGAAAAAACAACGTCAACAGAACAGAATTAAAAATGTCTTCGTGTCAGTGGTGTTGCTATATTTAAATCATGTACAGAAGAACTTAAATGACGTCGATGCACACGCAAAGTCTCTGAGTTTATAGCAAAAGTGACAAAAAATACCAAAACAAGCAACAGCAACAGAATTTAGAAAAAAACAAAACTTTATTCAAGTGCAAGGTCTGTAAGCATTTAATTTTATTCTGTGTTTGTTGTGGATACATTATAACGAGTACGACTAAGCAATCGTTTAACAGCTATGCACATTTTAAATGTTATTGGTCAAGAAAATTCGTATGCTACCGAGACCTATATATCGGTCGAAGGTTCTTTTTTTTTATTTATTAATAGCTACACCCCACCCCCCAATTTTTTCCACCACCCACTCACACACTATTTTTGTTGTATTGTCAGAATGGCCCCTACAACCCACCATTTGATGGTGATACATATTTTGAAAATAAAAGAGGAAAACACGTAAAAATAGAAATGTTGATGTTCGTGATGTTGTAGTTGTTGTTTGTGTAGTGTTTTTGTTCTTTGTTTTTGGTCGGTGGTAGATAAATCGATTTTGTGAAGAATGAGGAAAACCTGGAAAAAAAAGTCATCTTTCTCTAGCTTTCAGTGTTTTTTCGCAACCGGTTGATGTGAGTGCGCATGTCCTAAAAATGCAACGTGGGTCGTCGTCTAAGTTGTCCTCCTTCAGAACTTATCGGTTTTCAAGTGGCGACATTGTGAAGCTTCCCGTTTTTGTTTTTTTATGGAAAACTATTTTCTGTTCTACTGGAGAAAAAAAAATAGAGAAAATATTTTTCCAACTTCTAGACGTACATAGGAGAAGATAGATTTATAGATTGCTCTCGTAGGTATTTTTGTGTTTTCTCTATTCTATCTACATTATATCGATTGGTTTGTAAATCTTTACTTGGAAAACTGACCATGAGCTTCAATGATTATTAATAACTTATATCTTATATCTTCGTACAACAATAAGTTCCGTATGCCTAAAAAGTGAATCCATATGCCTCTGTTTCGTTATTTTTTTTTTGTTACCAGAAGTGTGTCGTTTTATGTAGAAGAAATCAGCATTCCAATCGGAATATGGTAGAACATCATCAAAAATAAATCCCTACGTAATGTGTTGTTTAATTTGTATATCAATCGAGTTTGGAGTTTGAAAAGTAGACAGAAACCGGTTTTAGTTCTACCTTAAGACACGGCACATTATCGATTAGTTCGCTTTATTTCAATTTTCTGTTTAAACCAACTTTTCTCTTCCTTTTCCTCTTACGATACAAACATATTTTAGTTTTTTTTACGGTGATGACGACTTAATGGTGTTAAATGTATGACCAACTTTAAGACTTTGCATACGCATACCCCCATACGCATGGTATCAACTGGGATTTTATCTTTAAAGTCTAGCTTGAACAAACGTTTTTAGAATTTACTGTCTTCTTTAGTTGGTGCTGATGATGATGTTTCTATCATCATAGACACTAATCTAAACTTAAGTCACTAACAATTTTCATAACATCACCTATATGGCAGTTCAATTACTGTCAGATGATTAAAAATTCGCTTTGCGTCATCGGCTTCTATTGCATTTGTTGTTGTGTATGACAAAATATCATATTCAATTACTCAGTACTTTAATTTTTTATTTTTTTGTTTCTTTTTCGTTGATTTATCGCGCGCGCTATTGACAGGTAAGGTTCTAAGCCATAAAAATCCAATAGCTCGCATGGTATATGTTCTTTTTTAATTTGTTAACCGGAAAAAGATAGCACAGCATATCGGTTAGTTGGCACCTTAGTTTGTTTTAAGTTTATTTATCGTTGCCTTTGTTTCGATAAAGTTTAGAATGAATGTGTGTTATGACGTTAGGTAGTGAAACAGGCCTGAATTTGCTTACAATTATTTATAAAGTGCTGACTCAGATTTGGTTAAACATCAAAATTTAATACGGTAGTTGGTCTGTTTTGGAGAGCCGTTTGTTGTGTGTGAAGTGTAAACTAAACATATAGGTACAACAGTGTTGGAAATTAATGTAATATGTATTGGCACAAAAATAAAATAAATAAAAGACTGAGACGTTTTGGAGTGAAAGTATTCTAAGTCTGAAAGCAGCAAAATGTTATGCTTAACTTTGTGCTAATTCTAGCTAAGTAAACTAAATTCGGAAATATTTATGAAGCAAGGGTGATTGACCACTTGATGCCTTGGCCTGGCCATTCGTGTGTTTTTTTATGATTCGTTCACTTTATGCTTACTTTTTGTTGTGTGACTAAATCAGATTAGTGGTTTTATATTTGTCCACTTACGAGTGTAAGTCTTATATACATCTAATATGTTCCAGATTCGAATTAAACTATTTCATTTTTCTTTAGATAACATTGTTAAGATTTTTAGATTTTTTTCGTCATCATAGACCGGTTAAACGTATTATTTTTTAGGTAAAACCATGTCGTGGCTATAGTATGATAAGAAAGTTACATATGATGTATATATAACACGACTGTTGAACCTCGTTTGGTTTGGTTTGGTTTAGTTTGTACCCCTATTTGTCGGTTTATGTTATCAGCAGTCAACATATCAAAACCATAAACTTAACTGTTGAAATCTCACTACCATTCATCATATCAGTTGGTGATCAAGTTACACTTAGTAATATACACTTTCAGGCGTACGTACGCATATGGGAATTTTATGTGTCTGCTAAGTGAGGTCATAAACTTTAATGTGGATACCTGCAGAAACCTGAAACAAATAAATATCAAAACAAACAAGCTCCATGTCATAGCACACCGAGACAAGTGATGTTGTTGCTGGAGTTTGTATCCTAAGAGACAATTCATAAAAAGAGATAAAAATTTTACGCTACGTTTGATTTCAAAATGGGCGTATATGCGCACAACGGCTTACAATAAAACTATTAAAACAGCTAACTCTTATACGTATACGGTATGTATAACATACAAGAGAATCGGAAAGCCATTTGAAAATTAATGTTTCTTGCTTGATGAGACACATAATCGTACACCACATTCTCATAATCCGAATTCAATCATTCCTTAACATGTACCTACTCACTTCTATGGTTGCACATGCAACATCTGTTACGCTAAAACCTAGGCCTCCAAATTAAACAAAAAAAATTACTCATACCAACATATTATATTAACCTTAACATTGATTTGAATGCTACGTCTCTACTCTCCGTGTTTTTCGATTTTAATTGTCATGATGAAAATGACGGTAAAAAGCATTGAAAGCAGAGGGGGAAAAATAAATAAAATCAATAAAAGGAGTTCAGAAACATACAAAAAACTGAAATCGCTATCGTCGCCATTAAGCATGACCTTTTCCAACACTCACTATGGAACAACCCAGGCGCAATCAGTCCTCCGATAGTTGCTGCTTCTTGTTTACTTCGTCGTTTACCTCACCCCTTATCGATGATAGCCACCGTCGAATAGCCAAACTCCCCCTTACGTCTCAACTTGAAAATGAATCATCTGTTTTTTGTTTTTTTTTTCATTTTTCGTTTTTGATTCGTCCGAATTCGCGTACTCTTACTCCAACGGTCATGTGAATTTTGACGGTTTGTTGTTTTTTTTTTTTTTTTTTTTTTGTGTTCGAGCAATGAAATGGTGGGTGTCGATGTGTTGTAGTAAAATTACGAAACATACCCAAACCGTCAGTTTGAAATTCAAATTTCTATTAGCAATGGAACGAAAGTTTGCAAAATGAACGCTTAACTTGGAAAAAATACGTTGCAAAATGTTGCACCATGCAAAGAAACATTTAGATATCTATGTGGTTATTTTGGGGGAGGATATTTAGTTGTCAAATTCATATATGTACATATGTATCTTGGTTTCTGTTGGTTAGCTTTGATTAGAATGAACACATGTGACGTCTTTCAAATTAAATTCCATGTGTTTAGTATAGATTTTTGTGATAATGAAAGCCACTATCTGCAAGTGATCTAAGACATTAGTCATTTTGTACTTCCATGTACAAACGTAAATATTTCCTCCCCTTTTGCATAAATTATTTTACCCTCCAGTTAGAAGAGTATAATTCCATTGCCAACATAGCTAATCCATACGTTTTAAGTGATAATTTGTTGTATCGTTGTATTGAAAATAATTTCTGCATAAATTTCATTTCTTTGTGTTTTCGTTGTGACACTGTCGTTTGACTGATTTTCTGGCAAACTCGTATCGCTTGTGAGTCGATTTGAAATGAACTGAATATTACGTGATTTATTAAAGTAATTGTTTGAAGACGCCCAATTATTGCTTCTAGAAACATTTCATTCGACAGCATCAACTACTAGATTGTCGCATATGAAATGCCCGTTTTTGGAATTTAATTTAAATTAATTGCAATGGCAACAGTACAGCCTCGCGTTGTCATTAAGCAGTATAATTCCAAAACATGATGATTAAGCACTTAATTTTCATGCAGGTCTTGCAGTTTTTCTAATACCTCTCAGAATTAATTATTCTATCAGATTTATCAGAGGTTTAAGTGGATGAGACCTGCTACGAATCACCAAACCGTCACAGTGACTTTCTTTTATTTTTTATTTTTAAACTTTATTTCAAGCAAAATTTAAATAAACAAAAAGTCGAACAAATTTTAGATTACAATACATTTGCATGGACTAGTAAAAGATACACTAAGTTGCCAAGTGGCAAGAGGCGATGGTATTTAACAAACTTATATTGTGAATTAATTTTAAAAAAGAAAACAGTAGATGGAGAAAAGTTTAAAAAAATTATTTAACTATATCTTACCAGAAGCAACAATGAAACAGATTATCCAAACAACATTTCAATTAAATACGAGGGCGGGTCAATAAGTCCGTGACTTTTTGAATTTCTGACCTCTTTACAAGCACTGAAGATGCCGAACGTCCTGGACGCCCAGTTGAGGTCTCTACACCCGAAACAATCGAAAAAATTCACGATATGGTGTTGGCCGACCGAAGATTGAAAGTGCGAGAGATTGTGGAAGCCGTAGGGATCTCGCATGGCTCAGTGGTTTCAATTTTGAATGATCACTTGGGCATGAGAAAGCTTTCCGCAAGATGGGTGCCGCGTTTGCTCACAGTCGACCACAAACGCAATCGTGTAACAACTTCACAGGAAGGTTTGGCGTTGTTTAATCGCAATATGGAGGAGTTTTTGCGCCGTTTTGTAACCGTGGACGAAACATGGATCCATCACAACACACCAGAGAACAAACAACAGTCAAAACAGTGGGTTTCTAAGGGTGAATCGGCGCCAAAGAAGGCTAAGGTGGGTTTGTCAGCCAATAAAGTTATGGCGACTGTTTTTTGGGATGCACGCGGGATAATCCACATTGACTACCTTCAAAAAGGAAGAACAATCAATGGGGAATATTCAGCCAACTTATTGGACCGATTCAATGACGATTTGAAAAAAAACGACCTCATTTGGCCAAGAAAAAAGTTCTTTTCCACCAAGACAATGCAAGGGTGCACACATGTGCAGTTGCCATGGCAAAAATCCATGAATTGGGCTATGAATTGCTCCCTCATCGACCCTATTCTCCAGATTTGGCTCCGAGCGACTACTTCTTGTTCCCAAACCTGAAAAAATGGCTTGGTGGAAAAAGATTTGACTCCAATGATGAAGTCATCTCGCAAACAAAGGCCTATTTTGAGGACCTCGACAAATCATTTTTTTTGGAAGGGATAAAAAAATTGGAGAAGCGTTGGACAAAGTGTATAGAGCTCAAGGGAGACTACGTTGAAAAATAAAATTATTTTTTTATCAAAAAATCTGTGTTTTAATCCAAAAGTCACGGACTTATTGACCCGCCCTCGTAAAAGGTATAAAAAGAGACTCAATAGCAGAATAATTAAAAGAGAAAAGCCACTTAGTAACGTTACTCAAGAAGACTGTTTTAACCCTTTCGCATCTAAGGATTTCAAGTAGTTGATTAAACAACCTAAGCGCAGTGGCAAAGTAAAACCGTGAAAAGTGGGTTTTATTGATAATTGGTAATGAGACAAAATGCCTGATGTTGACACGTAAATTATAGTTATCATCTAACCTGACTGCATAATACCCACAATTTTCAAAAAATATTTTTAAGACTTTGTAACAGTATAGGTGTCTTAAAGGTACTCGTAGAATTCCAAGGATCCTGAAGAGATCAAAACTAGGAGTACAGCGATTAACTCTACAAATGATTCTTACTACGTATTTTGTTTCATAAACAAAGGTTTTACATTAATGAAGTAAGCACCACCGCAACAGGATAGACCGTACTGCAGCTTGGATTTTAAGCGACTATTCTAAACCTACATTAAGGTCTCCGTGGTGTCGATGATTTCCTCGCGTGAGCTGAATGCGATGCTCTTATGCGCCGGCGCATTGTCTTGCAAAAATGCACAGTAATACTCGCTGTTGATGGTTTTTCCTTTTTCGAGGTAGTCTACGAAGAGTATGCCATATCAATCCCAGAAAACCGACGCGATAACCTTTCCGACCCACTGAGCCTCCCTCGGTCGCTTCGGAGCACTCATGCCGACTTCAGTCCATTGCCGGGCACCCATTCTGTTCTCTGGTGTGTAAAAGAGGATCCAGATTTTATCAACAGTGCGTGTGCGCTCAGAACTAATCTGTGGTATCTGCTAGCTCGCGCACCTTCACTTTCCGGTCAGCCAACACCATTTCATGTATTTTTTTGACATTGTCCTCCGTAACCGCATCGGAGGGCCTGCCGCTGCGGACTTGATCGGTAGTGGAGTTGCGGCCACCACGTAACTCTCGAAACCAATATTTGACGGTGTAATCTGACGAAACATTAGCCCCATAATATTTATCCATCTTTTCTTTTGTTTCCTTCGCCGTTTTGCCTCTCAAAAAATAATGTTTTATGAGAGAACGGAAATCGTTTTTGTCCATACTCAAAATGATGCCAAACACGTCAACAACAATCAGCAGTATCGCACTGAAATTTGGCATGGCTGCCTAAATATGAACGGACTTCAAGGTACCATAGCTTTTTTGAAGTAGCAGCGTATTCTGGCGGTCAAGGAGGTTACTTTTCACCCACCTAGTAATACGCAAATATTTATAACTATCGACACACTCAATTTCAAAGCAATCGTTACTACTACTGAAATTATCATTTAAAATAACAGTATTGTGCTGACAAACAATTAGAGAAAATCGAGTGCAATTTTGTGAATGATAATATAAAGGAAACTCATGGCAGATTGTACCCTTGATATTAGAGAACGTGGATTTGGGTTTTGTGCTGATTAAAAGTTTATGTTGCATGAACCATTTGTGCAGTATATCTAAATCATGATTCTTTCTTTCTTTAAGTGGTGCTACAGTCCGGGGTGGACCTGGGCCTCAGTCAACAAACGTCTCCAGCCAGCTCGATCCGTGGCTAGCTGCTTCCAGTTTCACACGCTAAGTTGGCTGAGGTCCACTTCCACTTGCGTGCGCCACCTGAGTCTTGGCCATCTTCTACTGCGCTGTCCCTTGGGGGCGGATTCGAATACGAAAGAGCAGTATCATCAGCGAACGCGGTGCCCTTAAAAGGTTGACTAAATAATGAATTAACATAGATTGGGAATAGGATAGGCCCCAAAATAGAGCCTTGTGGAACACCAATATTGATGGATTTACGAGAGCTAAAACAGTTTTTGATTCTTACTATTTGTGTTCGATTTTGCAGATACGAAGCAAACCCCTAAAAACCCGCGCTATATAGCTAATAGACTTTGGCATGTGTTTTGATACTTAATCGGGGTGAAGCCAATGCATTGATTGTCAACGAATAATAATATTACATCCATCAATTTGTTCACCTTACGAATTGTGTCAAATACCGAATAAATGCTGAGTAGAAGTCGTTCCGCATTATATTTATATACAGTTTGACGTGAATCGAGTTCAATCAAAATCATTAATTTTCATGGCTTTTCTTTTATCGGGCAAAGTGCACCTCACCTAACGAATGCCTAGTTGTTTGCTTCCTTGAGGTGTTGTGTGTTAGTGTTTCTAGTTTTATCCTGGTACACTGTAGTTCCTATATTCCGAATACCATAAATGTACGCATAGGCATCCTGAAAATTTAATACTACCACCTGCTGAAGGGGAGGGAAATTCTGTTACCATTAGGACCTCGAAGCAGTGTCTATGCTGTGCTATCCGAATCTCATAAAAAATCTTGGGAGCATTTTTGTTCACTGCAATTTGTGTTTAATTATTTTACTAATTTACTTACCTAGTTTCTCACAAATCATGCCCATAGCAAATAACATATATTACAGATTTAAATATTTTGAATCTCTTGCTGGTTTTATCTTGTTGTGGAGCAACTTAAGAATTGTTGCCATTCTGTTTTGTGTTGTGACGTTGCATTTCTTCAAAAGATTATCACCAGTTTATCTTGTCAATGCTTGAAAGCTTTGCCTTTTGGCCTTAATTGCATTTTTAACAACCATGTTTATTTGTTTGGGCTCAACCATTAATAAGCAGTGTTTGGCTACACATATCTTTCACCCCAAATGCTGCTATCTGGTTCATGGCAGCATGAAAAGTGTTTACTGTTTATAGGCAAATATATAATATATTTTGTTCATTAACACGCAATTTTTTGTTTAAAATTTTGCGCAAACATTGAACAAACAACTCTTTCAAATAATGAATTTTGATACTTGCCTTTGGTCAACTCCTTTCACGATAACACTTATTAATTTTACAAAGCAAACAATCTCCGTTGGCAATAAGTTTGGTTTTCCTAAAATTAGTAATTTGTTCATTATGATTTCAAACAAAATAAATGATGGATTTGTCATAGTAATGAGTGGACGTTTGTATTCACTATGACTATGCATACATACTATATATGTATTTATAATTTGTAACCACATTTTTTTTTTTTAAGAAATTAAACAAATATTTTGATTCATTTCAGTTGGAGCAAGAAGTAGCACACTCAAAAGAAAAAGACACATTTGAATTAATCTCGGATATTCCGAAACAGCATGAAAATGGTGTTGTCGCAACGGCAGCGCGAGGAGCTGTAAGTACACGTTAAAATTTACGTTTTCATATAAATTTTGATTTGTTTTATTTGGTGGAATAGGAACCAAGCGATTGCCGATTATTTAGGCAGTAATGGATATTCAGATGCATTAGAAGCATTTCGCAAAGAGGCTGACCTTAACACAGAATCTGAAAAGAAATTCGGTGGTTTACTCGAAAAGAAATGGACATCAGTAATACGTTTACAAAAGAAGGTTATGGAATTGGAGGCTAAATTATCAGAAGCTGAAAAAGAAGTCATTGAAGGTGCACCGACAAAAGCCAAACGAAGTCCTGGTGAATGGATACCAAGGCCGCCAGAGAAATTTTCACTTTCCGGTCATCGGGCCAGCATAACGAGAGTAAGTTTATTTATCCTTAATAATCTAACTACAACAATCCGACAAAGCCAAGTATGAGCAGGATCTACATATGTCTACATATATGTTTTATGAAACAAGAAATGATCCAAAGAAGAGTGATAATATTTTACTATTTTATCTTGCTTCATAACCTTCAAACTAGTAAAGAACTTTCAACGCAACCTTATACATCGCGAATTAATCTAGCTATCAACTTCAACCGATAACTGCACAGTGTGTGGATTTTCTTTTTTAATTTGTCTTCCTGCTGTTAAGGCAGGCATTCCATTGAATGAAGTGTATTCACTTCGTTGATAAGCTTTTTGTTTTATTCCAGTCACTATCTTCGGCTATAATGTGGCTTCATATCTTTAAACGACCTTGAAATGTTCAACGTTAAGGTTTTTTATTTTTTTTATTTTTTGTTTAAATCACTTCATACGTGTACAACTTAGTCGTAAATGTGAGTACTTAAGCAATATTTTCACTACACTACAGAAAAGAAATCTTTGCTTTTGGAAAGGTAAAAGTAAATGACTAAAGAAATGTTGGCAGTCCAATTAGTCAATGTATACGACAATTAACAGCTACTAGCATGACATTGTGGGTTAAAAAAAACTACACGTTAAATTTCTTTTCCTTTCAGGTAGTGTTTCATCCGATTTTTGGTTTAATGGTATCAGCATCAGAAGATGCTACCATCAAAATTTGGGACTTTGAGACCGGCGAATATGAACGAAGTCTTAAAGGGCACACAGATTCAGTACAAGACATTGCTTTTGATGTTCAAGGCAAACTTTTGGGTATTCATCTTTTAGTCTTAACATATTTTCTAGTCGAACAAAAACATATATTTTTAAATTTGCAGCTTCTTGTAGTGCTGATTTATCGATAAAACTATGGGATTTCCAACAGAGTTACGAATGTGTTAAAACCATGCACGGACATGATCATAATGTATCTTCAGTAGCGTTTGTTCCAGCTGGAGATTTCGTTTTGTCAGCTTCCCGAGATAAAACGATTAAAATGTGGGAAGTTGCCACTGGGTATGTTTCTTGTTTTTCTTCTTCTCACCTTTTATTCCTTGTGATTGTGTCTTGTTTTGTTTTTATGAATAGATATTGCGTGAAGACGTACACAGGGCACAGAGAATGGGTTAGGATGGTAAGAGTGCACATCGACGGTGGAATATTTGCATCGTGCTCAAATGATCACTCAATTCGAGTGTGGTTAACAAATTCAAAAGACTGTAAAGTAAGTAATGTTAAACAACATTTAAAAACCACTCAAATATAAATTGTGTGAATTTTTTATTGTAAAGGTTGAACTGCGAGATCACGATCATACAGTTGAGTGTATTGCTTGGGCACCTGAGAACTCTGCATCAGCAATAAATGAGGCTGCGGGTGCTGATAACAAAAAGGGACATCATCAAGGGCCATTCCTTGCTTCTGGTTCAAGGGATAAAACAATTCGCGTAAGTATAACCAACAAAAATATTTATAAATAGTCTCGTTGGAAATAAATCAATTGTAGATCTGGGACGTGAGTGTCGGCCTATGCTTATTTACTCTAACTGGACATGACAATTGGGTTAGGGGACTATCATTCCATCCGGGTGGAAAGTATTTAGTATCTGCTAGTGATGATAAAACCATTCGCGTGTGGGACTTGCGCAATAAGCGATGCATGAAAACTCTATATGCTCATCAACATTTTTGCACTTCAGTTGGTAAGTTGACTTGAAATTTTATTTTGATTTTCATAAGAAATAATTAACATTTAGGGTTTAATATCTAAACCTGGCGTGATTACTTTTAAAACTTGATTTTATCATCCACAGCTTAGGCGAATTATTGAGGACACATTTGTTCACATGTTTATGTATTTTTTATCACGCCAAACATCGTAACCAAAGTATGTTCTTCATCAAATCTCCCATCGTGGTAAACAAACTTCTTCATAACCTCAAAGTAAAACCCTTCCTACAATTGAATTTTATCCAATACCATGTGCCATCCGATAGAGTGTGGCTTCTGCTCGACAGCATTTAATATCTCGTTCTGAATTAAAGCACCGCCACAAATTTTCGATAAGATGCCATACCGTAGCCCGTAGCCGTAATTTATCAATCTTACTGATAACGTCGTATACGGTTTTTCAAGTCGATAGATTTTATTAGTCAATTTGCGATTTGTCTCGCCATGATTCTCTATCAGTGACCACACCTTTCTTTTTTACAACATAAAACGCCAGTTTTGGATATTTCAATTTTGCAAAATTTATAAAGATTTACGCGCTGCGAAAACTACATACATATTTGTTTAAGACCGTAGTATACATTTTTGTAAAAGACGATACAGATCCCCTATGAAACAATAGGTAATGTCATATGAATGATTTTTAAAATTAGTAGAACCTAAAACATGTGTTTTTGAGCCACTGATAAAGAAACAAAACAGAACAACAACAAAACAAACAACTTTTAATTTACCTGTTTAGTTTGTTTTGATAAAAAAAAATAATTTGATAACCTCTAGTTGCACATACATAATGTATACATGTGGCAAAGTTTGTTTAGATAACAAAGTTCGTATAAAACAACCCCGAAGATGAATTTAAAAAGTTTCTTTTGTTCATTCAAATAGACTAGATTAGTTCGTTAATAACTTCTGACGATTAAACATAATACTCTCGAACATATTGAATCTTAGTGTTTCATTTAACTTGCTCATTTACTTCTTTAACCTTTTTTTTTGTAAGCAGATTAAGGTAGCTCTCTAAGGTATGTTTTGGCCTAGTGAGTAAGTTCATCAAATACTACCGAAAAATAAGTATGATTTTCGTATATAACCACATTCTATGGGTGCAAATGTCAATCTTTTCAAAGTGAAATCTTCCTTTAAAAGCGTATTGCACTCTGCGTCGTAGGGCGAAAGACATAACCAATAGGACAGACTAGGCATTGGTTAAATCTGAACTATCGTCAATAATTTATTTATTTATTTATTTTTGAAGTAAGCTTGCCGACCTTGATTTTTTAATAAAGACATTTATTATTATTTTATTTACATTTTAAATTTACATCAATTTACCCGCAAAACAAAGTGCTTATCTGCAGGTGGTATCATTAGTTGCTTTTGAGGTGATTTAAGATAATATCTCAGTTTCATTATATAAAAGAATAGCATTATTACTTTATGTGGATATACATATAATTAACTAAATTCATTATTGGTGACTATTCTACTTTACAAAGTACATCGAAATAAATAATGTTTTTAATACTTTTTTTCGTTTTCTAAGGTTAGGAATGTATTTCAAAGATTGAGGAAGTGTGTTCATAAGTATTGGAATAGCTCAGCGTAATTCTCGTTTTCTATAGATGTTGAATGTTTCTGGTACTTCTACCATTCCTTGGGCTCGTCTTCTGGTGTTTTGCGTATGACATATAGGTTGCAGAAATCTCTGATCATCCATATAGTGCTTGAGTGTTGTCATCTGAAATATTGCGTTGGCATCTAGAACTTTCAAAGATGAGTAAGCAGGTCTAAAAACTTTAAATAGACGATGTTTAAGATTCACTATCTTATCAATATGGGTTTTCGCTGCGTTTCACCAGGCCAGAATCCCATATCTGATTCTTGATTCTGCTAGTGAGTAGTACGCTTGTTTCTGCACTTCAAAATAGGAATATCTTTTAAGGTATACCATCGCAAATAGCGCGCTCTTAAATTGAAGACGTCGGGTATTTATATGCTCTCGCCATAATAGGTGTTCATCTATAATTATCCCGGGATATTTCATGCTTTAAACTACTTCAATTTCTTTATTGTTGGCTGACAATGGACAGTGTTCGTTTCGGTGATATATTTGAACAATATCTTCTCGCTTAGAGGGGGTGCGTATGTGCATTACTTTTGTCTTGGTCGCATTTATTAGAAGGCCTTTATCATGACACCATTTAGAGACGTTCTTAAATTGTTCTTATTGCAATATTTCCACCGCAGAGTTTAAACATTTGTGTTTAACCACAATTGCTATGTCATCAGCGTAGGCATAGGCAGTCCTTTTTTTGAATAAGCGCAAGAGTTCGTTTGTTTAGAGGATAAATAACAACGGGCCCAGTTTGGAGCCTTGTGGTATACCGTATTCACTTGGTTTTCCTCGCTCATTTTGTCTGAGACCTTAACTTTTATGGTTATATCTTTCAAATAGCTCTTAAGTCAGTTTGCCATTATTCCCCTCAAACCTATTTCATTATTATTATTATTTATTAATAGGCAATTGAAATTACATATTAATATAAAACTTATCGAGCTTAGCTGCAAGGACTTTTAGCTCTATAATAGATAGGGTTAGATAACAATATTTATTTTGTTTAGAAAATCCGATATCTTGTTAATATTTGTAGGACTAGGGTTTTTGAGAATTTCATAGATTGAGTTATTTTTAAATATTTTCTTGATAACAGGTTTAGATATAGAACAATTTTTTAAAATATGTGCTAAGTCCAATGTGGTGTTGCAGTGGGAACAAACCGGTGAGCTCTTTTTAGAAAGGAGGTGTTGATGGGTTGCCGTAGTATGTCCAAGTCGCAGTCTTACAAAGTTAGAAATTTTTTGCCTAGGTATGTTAGTGGGATATACGACCTTAAGTTTTTCAGGGTTCATCTTCTTGTAGTGGTGGTGGTATAGGCTCCAGTCATTTTTCATATTGTTTTTGGTAGCTTCTTGAGTAAGATTTATCAGATCTGCTTTCGTGTAGATGTTAAATTTGTACACTGGGGCATTTTTGGCTGAGTTAGCTGCCAAATCGGCGTGCTCGTTACCCTTGATACCAACGTGCCCAGGAGTCCACATTAACTTTATGGTGTTTGGAGATTTGATGAGTTGATATCTTATTTCTGATATGAGCTCGGTATTGTTGATGGGGTTGCTGACGGCTTTTAGCACGGATATACTGTCGGAGCATATGACATGTTTTCCTCGCCGGTTTAATATTGTCTTTATGGCTTGGAGGATAGCGAAAGCTTCGGCTGTAAATATCGAGACAAATTCAGGCAGGTTACCTATGGAGATGATTGATCCATTTTCGAGTGAAACCGCAAATGATGTGTTTTCAGCCATTTTTAATCCGTCCGTGAAAATTAAGTTCCAACCATTCGCTTTTAATTCTAATGAGATTTTAGCAAAAGGTTGACAGTAAGCTTTATTGTTGGTATATCCTTTTTTGTAGTTGGCTAGGGTTAATGGCCGATGGCGGATGGTATTTTCTTCACGGTTTTATGGGACAATGCCTTCTTTATATCGTTGTCAATTATCGAGTTTTTGGATAACATTAACTTCGCAGACAGCTTTAAAGTTATTGCATCTCTTCTTTCGTCAATGCTGGGAAGACCTGTTTCTGCTAATATGTTCCTTATAGGAGTAGTAGGGAAGGCGTTAATACTTCTTCTAGCTGCTTGGTGATATACGGGTTTTATTGACTTAAAAATAGTTCGCGGGGAGTGGTCGTATATAAATAGCCCGTAGTCGATTTTGCTTAAGACTAACATTTTACTGAGGCTTTCGATTAGCTTTTCATGCATTAGTGTATCGAACGCGAACATGACGTACGATGATCACAATTTTCACGTGTTGTGAATCCGGAATCAGTAACAAATGCATCGCAAGTTGCATCCCATTACTATATACCACTTAAGTTCCGACAGTCGTCTCCACCGTATACTATACTTAACTGATAAGATTTAAACATTCGTAGCATAGTTTTGATTTTGTAAATTGCTGTAAGCAAATCGTGGAGGTTCACAAATTTATTCAAACTATAAATATATGATTACAAAGTAAGTTTAGGTGTGTAGAACAATAAAAATTAGGATTACATCAAGTGTGAGCTGCATTTATTTAAACATTAATCTGATAATTAATTTTTAATTTCGTTGTTTTGTTTTGCTCGTTTCAGATTTCCACAAAACACATCCATACGTCATTTCAGGAAGTGTAGATCAAACAGTCAAAGTATGGGAATGTCGTTAAACATATTTATTTTATTTAATATTTAATTTTAACTTAAAAATGCTATAATTAAAAACAAAATAAATCGTTAAGATTATGAATCCGTAGGTGAAGATATTTAATAATTAAAAGCAAAACAAAAAACAAACAACAAACAAAATACCTTGCCACCTTTTTCTGTTTTTAAAGCAAACAAAAAAAAAAAACCACAAAACAAAACTAAATCGAAAACAAATGTTTTTCTGAAAGAAAAGGGAAAGAATCTACACAGTAAAATTATTTGCTATGTGAACGTCCACAGTAGTAGTTTTGAAGTACTTTATTGAGATATGGAGAAAATTTTTAAACTTTATTGATATATATGAGTACTTTCTGAAAAAGAAAAAAAAAAAAAAACAAGAGAAGAAAATTGTTTTACCCAAGACAAAAATCAAGAGAAAAAAATCCATTAAAACATTAAATAATCAGCAGTGGAAACATGTAACTATATGTGTGTATGCTTAAAGATATTTTTTAAATATGATAATAACAATTACGAGTATTTTGTTAAAATATTTACAAT
The DNA here is from genome assembly GCA_928272305.1 of Volucella inflata. Lineage (NCBI taxonomy): Eukaryota > Metazoa > Arthropoda > Insecta > Diptera > Syrphidae > Volucella > Volucella inflata. The sequence continues at coordinate 2,013,090 of OV743720.1, forward strand.
TTTTTTTCTCTTAGCTTCAGATTTTCTTTTGCGAAAAGAAAACTGATTTTTTTTTTATTTATTTAAAAAAGTTTCCAATAAGTTGAATGTTATTTTTTATATTTAAAAAATGATTATTTAATAATAATAATAAAAAAAAAAAACACAAAAACAAGAGAGAAAATTAAACGAACTCCAAAAGCCGGTATGAGGTTTTTGTTGTTCATTTTAATAACAATGGTGATATATATTTTACTACAAATTACTGTTGCGACTCACAGTCTGTTTCTTGGACTTGTGAAATAAAAAAAAATTCTCAGCAAGTCGCTTTTTAAACAAAACATAAGAAGAAATATATTTAAAAAATAATGAAAATAATTTTAACAACACATTTTCGGAATAAAATAATTCTTATAAATTATAATCACATGTGTAGCTTAAGTGTACGGATGTAGTGTCACACTCACACGCAAGCAAGAGAAAAATAATAATTTGAAAATGAATCAAGGATACAACAAAAATGCAATTCAATTTAAATAAAATAATAAAATAAAAATTTACTCCCTATTCATAAATATCCATGTAATATATATAAACAAAATCTTTGATAAAATAAACGATAAGGTTAATTTATATTAATTCTTTCTATTGTATACGTACTCGTATCTTATATTCTATATATGAAGAGAGCTTATTAGAAATGTTTGTTTACTTCAGAGCATAAAGAAATTCAAACAAAGAAGTTTGATGATTGGAAATCTTTACATATTATACCTATATAGTGTTATCTTTTGTGTGCGGGCAGTCATTTCATTTCAAAATAATCCCCACTAATAATAAATTATAAACACACAAGTTTGTGATACATAGTCCTTAAAACAACTGTTTATCTAAACTTTTAGATATGGATCAGAGTTATTTGTGCAAACCAACTCACAGAATGAATGTGAGTAGTAGGTCTATTATGAATTGTGACGTCAATTGCTCGCTCAATCTACGACGCTTTATTTGATACGATTTGCAGTAAATGCCCCAGACGTTAAATAATGAAAAATTACTGAGAGAATATGGAAAGCATGCAAAATTTATAAATAGACTTTTAGAACGCGAAGTTACAATAAATAAACACTTTGGCAAGGATAATTCCTAAAATAAACACTTTGGCAAGGATAATTCCTAATTTAAATATATTTGGGAATACATTTGCTAATCATGGAAATTTCAATAAGAAGAAAAAACAATGATCAAGGTGTAAGTGTCTATGATTGACAATGATCCTTAACCGTAGTCATATAAAAGCTAAATGTTCAGTTAAAGCTCTTGGGAAGGATGTGTTTTTTTTCCCCCCCCTTTGGGATTACATTTGTGTCAGCCACGAATTTAATATAAATACATGGTCGACAATAGTGAGGCTAACAATTAATTGTGTTCAACACTCGAAAAGTAAATCGGCATAAGCATCAAAAGGATACATGTTCTTCTTGTCAGTCTGTGAACTGTGACGACAAAATTGGTGTAACATGAAGACAGTGTCCATCTGTTCCGATGAAAAGACCTAGTTGCCAATTGATTATTAATGAACAGATACACGCGTGTACACGAGAAAGTGCTACTGCTCCAATAAGATTTCCATATGCATACGTTTTATCATTGATGCAATTTCCAAATATCTCTGCTAGTTAATGGCAAAGAGAACGGGTTTTTTTATGCTTGAAGTTTTTTTTTTTATTCAATTTCGAATACATAGCCTTAAAATAACAAAATGTTAAAAAAAAAAAAACAAAAACAAAATAAAATAGCTTGTAATTTGTAATTATTATTTAAAGTAAAGAACGGAGAATTGTTCTCATATTGTTTCAGTTACTTTTATATATACATACATACATATATGTACGAAATAATTTTAATAATCTTTTTTTTTTACGTATAGTATTAAACAAAGGATTTCTCTTTTTTCATAAAAACAACCATAACCAACAAAAACGAAAGGATTACTTCTTCAATTACGTTTATTTCATAAATAACTTTGTTAAGATGCATACGTCCTTAACTTTAGTTTTTTTTTTTCGTTTTTTAATTTTTATTTTATTTTTTACCATTTGTCTTGGCTCAACAGATACAGTGTTAATCTCGATTTATTTTTATTTTTTTTGTTTTTGTAGACGAGATTAGAGAATATAAGAAATAATAAGAAGAAACTTTGAATAAAATTTATTTTTTATTTAAAACAACACGCTTTGATTTTCTTTTTACTTTTTCTTTTTAAATTAAAGCCTCTAACATAAGTGCAATTTTATTTTTCCAATGCTTTAATTTTAGAATATGAATTTCCTTATTTATATTTTTCCTATTTTTATTTTGATCAAACCTTACCATTAGGTTGGATTCTGATTCTTTTTAAATGAAAAAAAAAAAAAAACAGAGAAAAACACCCAGAAAAGAACTTGCTTGTCGATTATAAGTCAAATTTACACTCAATTTCAATTGAAAATTGAGTTTTAGTAGAAAAATTCCTTATTTACACAGAAAAAAGGAAATAAAACCGAATACAAATGTAGACAATTATGTAGTAGTATGTTGGCTGATTTATATATTTGCATGTTACTCGTATATGTTGTGTTTTTGTTTTCAACAATATAACAAACGAAAATATTTAACAAAATCAAATTTATTCAAAGTAGAAATTGCTTATAAATTAAATTGAATTACAAAAAATCAAGCCTTATTATTACTCACTCAATCGCTTATTTATTAAAACCAAAAATGCTAATTAAAAACAAAAAACTACTAATACTCGTTACACTTAAGGAAGAAAGTAATGTCAATATAAAAAAAAAACGAAAACCAACACAATTCAATTCATTTCATTTAATGCACATAAAGAAGAAAACTACACATTGCAAGAAATTTAACTAATATTGTATAATACATCATGTTAATGTCCCTTGGATAAGAATTAACAAGTGAAGCCATGCATTAATTATTAGCAAAACAAATAACAAAATAGCAACCTTTAAGGATTAAAAATAAACTAAAATAATTACAATTACGATTACGAATTAGTCGATTTTTGTTTTCCCAACTTAACATATTATGATAAAACAACCAAATTACACTACATAATGTTGATTATTTTCATACCTAATTGAAAGAGGAAGAATGAAGTTTGTCTCTTATAATAAATAATAATCGAGTATTAAATAAAAACTACAATATAGTTATCAAAACAGCTAAAGTCTTTTCATTTTTCAAAATAAATAAAACTGATCTCTGGCCGTGTGTCAATTTTATATTCCATAACAAATTGAATTCCGAAGTGTGATTGAGTTGTCCGCCTTCCAGCTAATTATCAATTAGTTAAGTGGAGAATTCGCAGCTGGAGTACAGTAGCAAAACAGACAGCGCAACACTCATTTTTCATAGAAAAAAATCCTTAATTTGTTACTCACATTTTTTTTCTAATGACTATCGTTGGATTTAAGTATGTAATGCATAATAAATCATTTTGAGTTGTTTTTTTTTATTTTTTTTGAATGACAAGGGCCAAACAGGTAAAAATATTGATAATTTCAAAAAACAAAAAAAAATTGCAAATTATAAACAGTTGACCAAAGTCTTTAAAATTTGAAGCGGGAAATACAGGCTGAATTCCAAAACGTCACAAAAATGCGCATTATGACTGCATGATGCTTTCATGATGCAATTTTGTGATGCTTTTCATACTGCTTTATATTCTGATGCTTTGCAGTCTTTGACGCTTTGGAATGACATGATGCGGATTGTGATTGATCACAAAAATTTTTCTTACAAAAGTATTTTTTTTTTTCTTTTTAAAAGCAATAATAGCCTCAAACTTAACAAAACCCGTAGTTTTAAACAATCTAGTAAGCAATTTATACTCATCATACAATTTTGAACATATTTTTACTCAAAAAAGGAAACAATTCAGTCGGAAAATTTCTGTAATCAACGCTAACAGAAAAACTCGTAAGTGTTTTTTATCGTCAAAAGTCGAATGAAAAGAAGAACCTTTCTGGTAACTGAAATGATTTTTTATTTATGTGCATACAGATTATATAATGAATACATATTTTGGGATTCAGCCACAGTGATGAAAGAATTATAGAGACTTAATTTATTTCTATTGATAAATCGCACTCATTTGAACATTGCTTTAGTTGGTACTGTAAAGCCCAAGCAAAAATCTGCAAAAATGAAGAAGGGGACATCATAGTAAAACCATAGTTGGTGGTGACTGGTGAGAAAAACAACATCCCAGCGTCAGGCAGAATGAACCATGAAATGAAGGCAGGACATCAGTTTCTGAACTTAAGGCTTAACTGTCGAGCAGTTTAAAGTAGCAGATGATGATTGAATACGGAAAATACATCACAAAATTTGGATGGACGCGAGCTTGTCGAACGGTTTAGCGAAATTATTATTTGTCTGATTCTAATAAAACGAGATCCCCCGAACTGCACAAATAATTTTCTCCAAGATTGCTTATAAATTTTGTTTGACGTACATTTAAAATCCTTTGTGAAGAGTCTATGTGGTTTTAGGCCTAAAAATCCACTGTAACTCAACTTTTCCATTACGCCAGGTTTTGTTTAAAAAAACAGGAGTTCCACACACCACCTCTTCATCGATTTTCATTTTTGGTTCGCGTTTACAAGTTTCGTTTTTTATGCAAAGCCGCATTACAGTCGTACACGACAAATATTAAAGAAGAACTTATAACAATAAAAAAAAATCAATTGTACTGGTTTATTTTGTTTATTTACTTGAATGCTTTTCAATTAATATGTTGTCCACTCTCCTCCATTATCAATAATTGCTTGAAGGCGTGCTTTCTTATAGCATAATCTTGAGACAAAGATCTCTATAAAACTCGTATTTTTCGTGATAATTGTTTGACCGTCGAGATCTTCTTTCCTTGGAGCTTTAGCTTCATGAATGCCCAAATATTTTCAATCGGATTTGCATCCGGCGACTGTGATGGCCAATCTAAAACATCGACGTCATTTTCTTGTTTCCACGCACTGTACAAACGACTGCGATGTTTCGGGTCATTATCTTCTTGCAGTAACCAATTCTCATTCCTTCGTTTAAACCACCTTTGGGCAGATGGTAATAAAGCCTTCTTATAAATTTTGACCATGTTGGATGCGCTTAAGTTATTTGTAAACATGAACAAATTGCCAAATCCTTGTTTTGAGAAGCATCCCCAAACGTGCACCTTTGCCGGCTGTTTGACAGTCCGCTGGATTAATTTATTGGATTGTGTGCACCAGGTATGAGTGATAGGAGACCATGCCCAAAAAGAAGCTTCATCCGAAAAAATAACGTTGCTCTAATCTCTGTCCAAATTCTCCTTGGCCCAACTGAGTTGTTTTTCTACGTGTTTTTTTGACAGTAGTAGTTTCTTTATTGTGCTTCGAAATTTTACATTATTGGCTAGTAAACGTCTTCGTATCGTATCACAACAGACATTTAGACCCCTTTTACGTAAAATCCCTTGTCCTCCACATAACGATAGAAGAGGATTTTTTTCAAACACGCGTAGAATCCTTTTTTCCTGCTTTTTTGTTGTTTTTGGCGTAGACCCACGATCCGGCAAATCATCCACAGTTTTAACTTGGGAATAACGCGGCACCCACTTGCTAACAAATGCTTTTGACTTTTTCATGTATTTAGCAGCTGCTCCGTTTGACATTTCCGGTCCTTTTGGATGCGTGCACAAGAATACTGTTTCATAACGTGATGCAAACGTGACACTCATTTTAAAATACTTTCGTCTCTAACCAAAATTGAACACTCTTTAAATTTTTGTATTCAAAGCATCTTAGCAGAAGTATTTTTTATCTGCTAATGCAAATGCCACTTCCAAGCCGGTTTTCATAAACGAGTTTTGCCGTATACGATCTTATCAAACGGATTGTATATGTATTCTGGTGTAGTGTTTGTTCGACTTACACCCAGGGTTCTTATTTTATCAAAGTCGAATATGATACGAGTAGCATCTATAGAAATGAACCATAAATAGTCAAACTTATTCGACTATGCAGGATGACGATGGATATGGTAATGACGAGTCCGAGACATTCAATGTAAAAAAAAAAAAGGACCACAACTAGGCGCTGCAGCATCATGTAATTTTTTCAACATCGTTTTGAAAAAATACTGTAGTTTAGAGAGAAACAATGCAGAACACCAAGCTTTGATATGCAGTGGAAAATAAGCAAGATAAACCTTATGAGGTGGATTTCGCAGCTACTAGTTTTTTTTATAATTTACCACACGGTTGATTATTAATATAATCTTTTCCAGCTTAAATGAGACCACATGAACAAAAAGTGAAGTGTTAAACCAAGGTAGAATCGAGCTTGACACCGCTAAACGAAAAAAGGGACAGTCTGCGGTGAAATATCGAGTTTTATACCAAGTGACGGTGAGCACACGATTTTAAGAAAGACACAAGTAAAAAGAATTTGTGGAGTAAAAATTCGTATACAAGTGCGCTCAAAACTGAGAAAATTTTTTTCCAGTTACTGATCCTTCGACCTAAAAAACCCAAGGTGATGAAATCTCGCTTTTTTGAGAAAAAAAAGAAAACTTAAATTATATAGAATAGATTGGGGAAAAGCAATGCTGTTTAAGTAAAAACTACTCTCAGCGAACGATGAAGCATCCAGTGAGCAACAGAAGATGGTCAGAAGTAAATCTCGTGTCATGAGACAAAACTTGCTTTTGCAATGCCTCCAGCAAGGATTAGTCGTAGATCTTTTAAAAAAGTGTTTTTTATGAACCGAAGAAAATCGAATCTATTAGGAAATCAACGAAATATGAATACAATTATCCAGTTTTAATGCCGTACCCGAGTGTGGATGCATAATTATGTGCCTTGATTCAAAACATTCTGATGGACCAATAGTAATAGTAATACAGACAAATTCTAGAGTACAAAACTTTTTTCCAATTTGAAACAGCAATCCTATTTTGGGTTCATAGTGGTGAATTCCAATCCAAGGAATTTGTATACTTTGACGGACTGATAAGTCCTTGTGAAATGCTTATCTTTTGAAAACATGTAAACGATTAAATGGGGCTATCGAACCGTTGTTGGAAGATAATTAAAGCATTCGTGATATTCAATTGCAATATATTGAAAAACGTGATTCAATCTTGGCCAGAGTAATTCACGGTTTTTTTTTTTTTTTTGAGAGAGAATAGTTATATGAACATAGCTTTTAAGAAAAATTGTTTATAAACATGGATGTGATCAGGCAATGTAATCGAATTTAAAAAAGGGCCGATAACGAGAGATATGGATGACATTTAACCTCTTTAAAGAAAAACAAACATTGTGATTGGCAATTTTATTCGTAATAATTATTTTAGCAGCTTTATCTGATATTGTTTTAGTTGGAAGTTTGCGCCTTTGATTCTCGTATATGGGAGACTGTGTCTACGCAACTGGTCGTTTGTTCTATTTGTAGTTTTTCCACCGATTCATTAGTTTCAGCAGGCATCGGCCCATTTTGATCCAAATCACTTTGTACTCCATCATCATTTTGGTTTGATACTTCTTTGACTATATCCACTTCCTCCTTATTATCGGCTGCTTGTACATTTTGAACAACTTCCACGTCAGAATCTTCTTTTTGTGAATTTTCATCTTCGTCTTCCTCTTCACTAGTTTCTGGTTTTTCTTCAATCTTTTCCTTTTCACCTTTATTACTTCTAGGCTTCTTTGCACGTTGTTTTTTCTTCAAACGCTTTGCACGTTTCTTAGCGGTTTTCGCTTCGCTTTCCAGGCGATTTCTTTCCAATTTCATTTGATAATCTTCGTCTAATTGTTCCCTTACGCTCTTAGCTTGAATGCATTTCTGACGGGCATACTCCTTTCGTCTAAGATGCCTATAGACGTGAAACTCACCAGATCCGGCACCAGCACTTGAGCCCATTACATTACGAACAAATGAGGGTACTGTTTGCATGTAGTCCTTTTCTCTTGGGGCCTCTGGAATTACCACTGGTTTATCCTTGAATAAATGGTAACATAGTTTAATAAAAACAAATTAGTCGACAAATAAAAAATACATTTAGATGATACTCACAGGATTCTTCATAAGTTTCTCTAGCTTTAATCGCTGCAAATCAGTGACACTTTTTATGATGGGTCTCGGCTTTTTTTCTTCTTCTGCTTCTCCATCCTTGGCATTTGATTTTGACCTGTTTTCTGTGAGATTTTTTATTTTCTCCATAATAAATAAATCTACAGTGTTTGTGGTGAAGTAAGACGCTGAAATGTCAACAAATTTAGCTGACAGCTGTTGTTCGAATGTTAATTCGAAGAGGAACCAGTTGAAAATTAACCAAAACTGAAAAGGAACACTGACTCGAAAACTGTTATCGTCTTGTTGATTTTGAAGGATGGAAGGGAAGTATTAGTTACAATTAAATAAAACTCTAACGGAAGAACCAGCGAGGAGCAAACATTACCATTGAAACTAAAAGAGGTTTGATCAGTGTATGTCCTAGGGTAGATCACAAATACCCCTAAAAAAATGTGAACAAACCAATCTCTGTATGTGAAACAGTCGTACTGTTAAACTTGTACATAAATGAGAAAACGCGGTCTTAGAAACTTGTTCAACTCATCACCTGAATATTGACGTTAGGCGCTATAAGAACTTATATGAATGACCGCACGGGAACTCGTACCAATCCAGGGAACCCTTATATGAGGTTTCTCGTGCCCTCAGATACTGTACAATTAAGTTGAGTTTAATTCAGAATTAGAAGGTTTTGAAAAGGTCTTCTCTTGTGATATTGACAACGAACTGAAAAGAACAATTTACATGTGTGTTAATTGATGCTAGTAACCTTGTCGCTTTAAAAAGAAAAAATCTCTGGTGAGAGTAGCAGGTTCACCGTTTGCCAAAGTATTACTGCTCAATTCTCAGAATCAGCTGCTCGTCTACAAATACTATGTACTAAGCTTCCTAACTATTTCGGGAAATTCTTATTAAAATTTGCTGATTGGAACATCGCTTTATATTCTTGACCGTGCCTTTTTGTATTCCATTTTTTGCATGGGTTCTTGGAAATAAAACCTTTTAAGACCGCACTACGCTTGATTAGGCCATCAATTGGGTTAAGCTGAGTGGTCAACGATAAGAGTTCATAATTCGTTAATATGAAGGACGTCGACAAGACTGTTATTCATGAACTCAAAAGATTGGGAATGTAGTTGGAAAAGGTTTGAAAGTGAAGTGATCGTTGGCATGATCCGTTGGTCTTCTTAAATTACACCGAAATTCAATGCCCGTTACACGCAGAAATGAATTTTCTATTAGGACCCAATTGTATCAGCAAATAGACTGTAACTAAAACTATTCTCTGATTTCACTTTTACCAATTCAGTTAAATTATTGCATCGCCCAGAACGTTTATTCCTGAACTACAATCCCCAATCCACTCCATTCGTAACTCACTGACAGATGCTAATTCATTTTCGTTCGAAATTCCCAATCATTTCCAGCACAGATTCGATTCTTAGTTGTTTCTTGTGGATCGCTCATGACGGGCGAAGAGGTTCGCAGATTCTCTTCGAAAAAATTGTCTTCAAGTCGTTCATAGGTTAATCAAAAGAAAAAAAAAGAAAACATATATTATTTTTTTTATAAGTAATTAGAAAAGTCTTTTTTAAGAATTTTTTTGCAAAATTGGTGCTCAAAAACTATTGACATTAATTGTGTGCTAATCGCTGTGTGAGTGCGTTCTTTTTGTCAACCAAAGTTAAGCAAAGTAAATTTCAAGGAAATTCCTTAATAAAAAAAAACATAGAACAGATCATGGCATTGGAAACCGACGAGAAAATTCCTGAGAAACCAATAGTAGAAGAAAATAAAGAAAATGCCGGTGTTAAATCAACTAGCAACACTTCATCAGCCGCACCAGGAGTAAACAGCGATAATGCGGCCAAGAAAAAAGGTTTGTCCGGGTGTTAAGCCCCTTTGGAAACAGTAAATTTTCTAAATGATAACTTCCTTGTATCCTTCTCCAAGTGATTAAATTTAAAGCCATCCTGATTTGAATCTTAATTCGTGCCAAAAATTAAATCAAAGAAAATTTCCACTGTCTCAGAGCAGTCATATAACAGTCGTTACGTAATTTGATTTTCTCGTGTGTTTTTGTAAAAGAAAAGTTCACTCTGCAAGCGCCCGGCCTTTTGTTACCTTTTTTTTTTACTACTTTTTGTGTTTTTTACTTGACTACTATGAATCGCAGTAGTTTTTTTTTTTTTTTCTGTAAAAATGAGAGTTATTCGTGTAGTAGGCTATCAGTTTGTAACCTATAATGGTTACACAGAACACACAGCACGTGCTCTGGATTGGTCTGTGAGGCGCATCGTGGGGCATTGAATAACGTACGCATTGAAACTTCTGTCATTTGGACATGTTATGACGAAATTTTGGTTTCATGTAGTACGCAGACACGTGACTTGATATTATGGCTGCACCAGCCGGATTCAGGGAGGCGGGTGTTTTCATTAATCAAAAACTAAACTGACAGAGAGAAAAGATCTTTGATCGAGTTCAAATCTCGCCGATGAAATCCGAATGCCAATGCATATGAGATGAACGCATGCGAGAGCATATGTGTACGTTGTGAGCGAATTCCAACAATGTTATCACTGCGTGTGCTCACTGCACGTTTTCCTTATGCTACGTTTCGGAAGTCTAAAGATAGAAACACTTTTCTTCGAATTAACGAAAGGAAAAACATGAAAATAGAAAAATCTTAAATCTGTTTGCCTTGTTTTTGGCCTAGAGCTGAAATTCTCTCGTTCTGGCGAAAATACGTTTCGTTCTATTGCGAGACAAAGAAACCATCACTGAGGTTTATCGTTATCAGCGGAGTGTTGCCATTAGCTGGAGTGTGGAGTACTCGTAATATTGTTTATTTTACCCCTGCCACTTGTGCAAGGGGGTGTGTGTGTGTGTGAAAGCAACGATGTTCGTTGCGTTTGAGTTGAGTTAAGAAAATTAGTGAACATTCCTTACCTAAGAACACGATGATAACATTAGGACCGTTTGGCCATTGCAATATAAAAATTTGCTTTTCTCCTTTTTTATCTTTTACAAACAAACACAATATATGTAATATGAATATGTTGTTTTACGTAGCTGTGCGGTGACGTACGTTATACGAGCGTTTATCAAATAGGCTGTCATGCGATTTATTTAACCGTCGAAGCTCATCGACTACAACGGAGGCAAAATCTTTGAAAAGACTGTCTTACTGATGTCTTCCTGACAACCTGAAGGTTTTTTTGTTTTTTTTTTACGTAGGAGGTTAAAACTCTTTGTAGGGACAATGTACCCGCAACTCAGTAGTCTGAGATTCTTACTGAGATTCCTTTATCAAGTATTGTAGTTCTGGTATCAAAGTATATGCATTGGGCAGCTAACTCCCTATCAAAAGCATCAGCTAAAGTCCGCAATTAAATACGACTAGTCTTATTGCGCTAAATCAAGTCGGCCCGCGCCCTGGCGACAGTAAAAAGGTATCATAAAAACCCCTTGAGGCTCGCGTAAATTATAAAAAAAAAAAAGAGCAAAGTTCGTTATTTCGTCATCGATGGTAGTTAATAAAATCTCTCTGTAGCTATCTTTGTTTCTGATATACCACGGTGCAATCACTATGATTCTCAACGGCTTGTTTTGAAAACATTGTAGGATATCTTCATTGCTTCGTTAAGATCAAACCCAAAGTTGTATACCATAAGTCCAAACAGGCTTGAGCACTTGCTTGTATAAAGTGCAAACTCATTGGAGCTTTAAAGTTGTTAACTGACTAATTTATCTGTTGTTAATATAGCCGTACCGTCCGCGAACGTAGCTACATTAACACCTTCCCACGATATAACTCGAGTGTAAACTAAGAACAAGACCGGACCAGGAACACTTCCTTGTGGCACTTCGGCAGAGTTTTTTTTTAATTAGGAGTATTACGACCCGTGTTTAACACAGAATAGTCTTTTCGCAAGGTGGATTCTAGAATCGCATATAATTGTAGAGGAACAACCTGTCTTAACAAAAACTTCAGGCATTCATGCCATTTATTATCAAAAGCTTGGGAGACGTTCTGAAAAACGCTAGAAGGCTTTTCTCGGTTACATTTGTTATTCTGTAAACTTGATCGATTGTGGAATCAAACGTTTTTCTACAATGACCGATTGAAGGCGCCTTAACAAAAGTTTTTCTAACACCTTACATACTACTGGCAGGAGCGATTGTCTGTACGATTTTTTGTCGTTTGGAGGCTTTCTTTATGATCTGTCCTTTAGGATCAATGACACACTCCTTATTTTAAAGTTATCAGGTGTCGGAATCGTATCACCAATATCTTCTGGCCGTCAAATGGTTTCAACGTTTCTTTCAGCTGCTTCGTAAAAAAATCTCCCTTTTCCTTGTCTTCTTTTGCCCACTCGCAATTGTGGTTTTTTATCGGTAGCGATTGCATTTCAAGTCTTTAAGATGCGTAGAGATCTCTCGATTTTTGAAATCTATAATTGATTTTTTGAGCTCGTCAACAAATGATTTAAAGAAGTTTTGTGCTATGGAGCTCTGGATTGTTGCCATATTTTGCGTGATCTCCTCATTTGATGAATCAGTTATTTGATTTCAGGTGGATATTTACCTTCGCTCTTTAAGATTTCTTCTCCTAACGGGAGTGTGTTTCCACGCACCTTTTGTATGACTTCGATCAATCTGGCACATTTCACATTTCGATGTATTATATGGACTCCTTTTTTCATTAGACGCTCGTGTATTGTCAAGACTGGTAAAGTACCTGGGGAGAGATCAAAACTTTCCTCGGCGTACATAAAACCTTTGGCTACGCCTTTTGTAATTGACAAGTCTACGAGGTCTGGAGTTTTTGCTCTGTCGTTTGTTCAGTATGTCGGTTTTCCCGTCCAAAAGAAGTCCACATTTAGTTGCATGCCGGCTTCAGAAAGTTAGTCTGCCTTTGGTTGAATCGCATCTTGAACCCCAAAAGTTGTATTCTAGTTGAAATCACTGCTGACAATAAAATTAGGTCCAACTGAGTCCAAAAGTCGGTCCTGTGGAGGTCGCTTAACAAGCTCGAAGCACTGCTTCAAAGGTGACAGCTGCATCGGTTGATTGTTGGCTGTGAGCTAATATTTAATTGAATTGCCAAGAATTTGTAAAGGAGATACATACAACCTCATTCCTTTGCATATCTCTAGAGAGACAAGTATGACGCCCTCGATTCTATTGGCGAATTGAGTTGGTCATCTAATCTGGAAGTTAAAGAGCAATTTAAGTTGTGTCCAATAGACCACATGCCCTCTTTCAATTTCAATTTCCTTCCATTGCGCATCTTTTTACAACTAAATTCAATTACAATATACTTCTATGATGAATTGGTTTCCGCTTTTTATCGACATTATGTAAACAACTTTTTCGCACAGTCCGAAGGGCAACGCAAACTTCGGCAACATAAATAAAAGTTTTAAAATAAAACGAAGAGCGGCAATCAATTGCCTATAGTTTCAGGCATGCAAATCTAAAAAAAAATTGTTCGTTTCAAAATTTAGTATTTTATGTGCTTCTATGAAGATGAACATTGGCAACACAGTGCCGATTAGCATAATAAAATATGATCAGAGTTCATCATCAATTAGGTGAATGAACTCGGATGAATTCGAATATCGGGAGAACATTTTCAATTGAAATGAATTAGAATTTTTGAATTCTCATTTTTGCTCTTACAAGAATTGAATAATCTCTCTTGGTTTTTGTGTTATCGCATTTAAATGTAGAAGATACCACTTGTAATGCGTCTGCCACTGCATTTTGATAAGAAATGCAATCAACTGCTATTTGCTTTCTTAAATTTTATTCGCAATCAGTTAATCCTCGGTGCCCTGTGGGCTGTGAATACAAATTCGAATTTACATCCATATCATTAATCTGCAAAGATGCAGTATCTGCTGACAATGGGCATACAGTTGTATATTTTAAAGAGTTTAGTACTTATCACTTATTTTGATGCAGGTATAAACGAAAACTTACAAAGTAGAATGCATATACTTAAAGAAATCCGATGGAAATGTTCTTCTAAATATTCATTCAGTAGAACTAAAATAACAAATCTTCATCTAATAATTTTCGGTACAAAAGTGGAATTCAAAATGACATGTATTGTGTATAAGTGTATTTGTAGGCGCTCTGTGCTCGTAATCGCCATAAAAAGGTTGGCCACATTCGCAATTTTTTTTTTTAAATAATGTAGGCACTCGTATATTCTTAATTCTCGTTATATATTTACGCATTGTAAAAATGATTAAAAAAAAACGTACACTAAAGTTATAACTTGCTAAAATGGGTGCGACAGATAGGTCACACCAGGAATTTACTGATAAAGAAATTATTGTAGTATATTTTTCCCAGGTTGGAGTTTATCAGATAACTGCTCCGGATCGTATGGAAAAGCTTGGTTTTTATGTCAAACTTTCTGTAGGCGTACCAAACTAATTAAAAAATATGAACGGACCGTTCTTATACCGCTTAGTTAAGTGAGATAAAAAGTGGATAGTTTATAAAAATATTATAAGAATGGTGTGCATCTAAAGAAGGTAATCTTGACTTCCTCATGGGATCGTAAGGGTCTGATGCATTGACTCACTGCAATTATTCAGAGAAACTGCGTGGTTTTCAAAATAAAAAAGTCGTAAGGGTGTTTTCGAAATCTTCGGCGAAACCAAATATCTCTCCCTTCAAAGCGTTCTGAAAGGACCCAAACAGATGAAGTTCTGAAAGAGCAAGGTGTCCCACTTAAATTCCTTCAGTTTTTGTAGCGGTTGTCGGACCACATGCGGCCTGGCGTTTTCATGATAAAAGATAACGCTTTTTCGATTAGCCAAAATCGGGCGATTTTTTTCAACTTTTCCATTAAGCTTAGAGATTTGTTCATAGTACATATTCGCCGTGATTGCTTCGCTAGGTGAAAGAAGCTCGAATAAAATTATTCTCCTGGAAGCTCACCAAACAGATAACAGTACCTTCATTCGGTGCGAGTCAGCTTTTACCACGGGTTTCACACCTTCACATGCTTGTTTCCAACTCCTTTTAGTCACTTGTTACAAGTCAAGAAAGGTTGGCGCTTAAGCAGAGATGTGGCCACAGAAACGCGGTGCGGCTTATTATTTTTGTAAAATTATGCGGCACAACACGTGTCGAGCTTGAAAGTGAATCTTCGTTTCTTTGCATTTAGCGAAATGCTGGGTTGATCTTCCAAGGTCATATAACCGTTCCGAAATTTACCAAACTATTTTTTACCAGCCTTAGAGCAGGAGCACGACCCGAAACGATTTGAATATTTTTTGTTGCAGTTGCAGCACTCATACCTTTCTGAAACTAGCGTAGCATTACATGGCGTAGGAGTACTTTTCGTTCTCTATTTTATTTTATTTTTTACGCACCCCGTAGAGTTAGTCTAACGATGAAATGACTTCTGATGCCACAACCTATCCACTTGTGAACAACAATTGCATAAAATGCAACGCAATAAAAAGAAATCGTTGGGTCACACAGCAAACTTTGGATCGGAGGATCGGTCACGAACTTTTGCAATGATCCAATACTATGGTTAAACAAAATGTAGCTTGCTTTTTTGAACGAACAAATACAGCGCAAACGGCAATTTTTGACCAAAAGAACGGGCGTAATTGCACCATTAGATTCCTAACTTTATTTCCAAGTAATTGGATTAGCTTCCAAATTCAAATCAATATTCTCGAGTGATCGTGCGTCAAATAATGCCACAAACGGTCATACAGTATAGGCCATAATGTATGACCCTATTATCCTAGGTCCAGCACACAGTAGTTTTGAATGGATGCAATGAAACAGAACCGCGAATTTTGTTTATTCACGAATTCACATAACATTCAATGTCATTTGTTTAATCGATGACACTTTGGCCTACCTTTTACATATGTACTCCCGCAAACATAAAAAAAAATAAAAAAAACACTGTGGCGGGCTGCCAGCCATTATGGTCCATGGCCTAGCTTCTTGACACTTAGAAGCTTTTTCGTAGGCAATTTTTTACTTTCGGGAATTTGCCATTGCCCGCCGAAAGGGTGATGGCGATTTGAAAAATTGTTGGTGACCCAGCCAGGAATCGAACTCAGACTCTCTGCGTGATAGTCCAATGATCTAACTATCGCCCGCAAACATAAACATTTTCTTAAAAAAATGATTTTGGGTTGAATGCAACAACTTCCCTATTAGAAAGTTTAAAAATTCCGTTCAAGCGATTCGTGGAAAGTTTCGCTAAAGCAGTTCGAAAAGTTAAGATTGTTTCGGTTGATGTTGAGCCCCTTCTAGCTCAACATTTGATTTTATAAGTGATTTGTATCACCAAAAACGTCCCCGTAACCCAAGAATAACTAGAAATATTTCTTGTACAGCTCGAAGTGTGACCAGCATGTTGATCTCGGGAATATTGAACATTACAAGCATCACTCCACTGAATTTTGCATAAGGGTTTGAGTCATGAAGTATATAGGGTTCAATAAACGCAATAACTTAAGCTCGCTGATTGCTTCAATTGTGGTTGGAAATGCATTATATTGATCAAGAACTTTACCGAGAAATAATTTTTAGAAATAAAAATAAAAGAAACAAATAAATAAATAAATAAATAAAATAAAAAACATTCAAAAATATCTTGCCAACTTTAGGTTCGGAACCGTTGAACAATTATGACGGATTGGACGAATGTCGAAGCTTTCCAATCATTTTTTATGTTTGTCGCATTCTTCGAATCTCGGTTAAAACTTGAGCTAACATATATCCATTTTTTTCTTTATTTTCCGACTTCGATCAAAAGCAAAATTTTGCTTCCGATACAGTGGAAGACAGACGCCAATGGAACAAGTTAAATATGCCATATGTTCGCCATTATCTTTCTAATTTGATGGTAACAAAAGAACCTAAGTATTTGCATTTTTCTGACTTCACCACGATAACGCCTTCTGAATAGATCTCAATGCAAATTGCGCAACTGGGCAACAACCTATTGGCTGCAAGCTTAATTATTGTGTTAACCATTAATTGTCCCCAGTCACATGGGAATCAAAGGAAACGAACATGCCGGCACCGCTGCCAATCTTGCACACTGCGCTCCTGTACATAAATTTGCGATATCCACTAAACTAGACATTACCCACAAGATTAAGTCTAGACTGCTTTCGGATTGGCAGAACTACCACCACCGCTATTCACTCATTTTTACAGACAGACAGATCCCAACCGATTTACCCCACCACAGTCTCAAAACAAAAGATCACAACGTTTGTAAAGCTGCGCTTAGGCCACACAGCTTTGACCCACCAACATCTCCTCAAAAGGGAGCCACCACCGTTGTGCCAAGTTTGTAACTCCAGATTCGACATGGAACATGTCTTGGGAATAGGGAATTTTTAGTCCTGCGTACCAACAAACCACTTACTCAACCTGGGATCAACGGCCTACGAGCTTTTAAGAAACACTAATCAAGTATCATACGAATCTAAAACCCTAAAACGTTGATTATGAAATATTTATATATCTATGTATCTATTTATAATATAATATACTTTTTAGTTACAGTAGAGCCGAAAGCCTTCGCAGCTAGCGCTCAATTAATGTTAGCATATAAATATTAATTATATGTTAATAAATTATAATATTAATAGTAACTATTAAACGGAATTTTAAAATAAAACAAAACTTTCCTTGTAGATGCGCACATAGGTATTAACATTGTAGCAGATAAAATATTCGAGTTAAATACCCTGCTGATATCGTAAGCTTATCACATAAATGATAAGACAATATGTAATCAAACATTGGTTGTTTTATCCATTGCATCTGCCACACGTAGAAAATTATAGAGATAAATCTGAAAATAGACAAAATGCGCCGGAAGTTTTTTTCATTTTAACTTAGTGTTTGTACGTTAGGTTGTTCTCAAGAACTGAGCATATAGTATGTCCGTTTAAATGTCCAAAAGCTAAAATTAAATGACCACCGTCAACGTCAAACTGTCGTTGGCTAAGTTCTACTAAAGATTTAAAAAGATCCGGATTTTTATCGAAATATTATTTTCACATTTGCTCAAGCAAACATTATTGTATGCGAAAAAAATACCCATTTGATGTAGTTCTCATGCCAGAGGTATCATTGCGTCGTACTTCTTCCGAAATTATACCGATGGATCGGTTACACATTAACCAATTATTTTTGTTGGCATGAATTGGAACTTAACGCTCTGGACATGTGGCTTCATCGGGACAGTCTTAGTTGCTGCATTCGACTTATTAAAGATGAGCTTCGATGATCGTCTTATCGCCAGAAATTCCGATTATCCGTACCTGTCGTGTGATTTAACACTTTTAGACTTATTTCTTTGGCTCTACATTAGGTCGTTGGTCTAGCTCAAGAAGTCAGAAGACTGAGACGATTTGAAGGTGTAATTGCTCGAATATCATCCGCGAAAAATGAATCCAACGCATGCAATCATGCAAGAACTCCCGTGGAGCACATTTAACAGATGTCGTATTTTTCAAAAGTAATTTGTTTCATACACTAAACACGCCTATTTTCATTTAAAAAACCAATTTTCATGCATCTACTGAAAACCCATGTAGTTCAGTCACAACCGTAAGCAATTTCTTCACCTCAGTCGTGTTCGACTTATTAGCGAACTTAAAATAAACCTCTACATACTCGTAATATTGTTTGATGTGTTACTATGTTCTTATCGGGTATATTGATAATAGTTAGGAGTGGTTAAATAATAGTATAATATATTCGACTCCACTACACTAATTCAAATCAAAAGGGTACATACTAAATAAGATAATCAAAATCGTCGGCATACATACGGTAGCTCTTAGTGAATCAGATCATTCAATAACAAAAAACCCATTTGTGCCTGATTTAAATAATTATAATAATAAACTGTGCGTACTTTTTTTTAACGATATCAAATGAATTTCCCTTGATAACTGGGAATTTGCACTTTTGTACTACGACTATTGCGCGAAGCATTAAAACTTGAAAGAACAAAGTTTTCAATATTTTGTAACTGGATTCAATTTCATTTGATTGCATGAATAAAAGAATTTAAACATTTCTTACGAATTGAAGATAGCCCACTTGTCTATTTTTCGACCAAAAATCTTCTTTGTTTCATTCTCAATCACGTCACTTTTTGCTTCTAACAGACACAAAAGTACTGATAACCCTATGACAGCGATTATGTATTCTGTTCATAGAAAATGTACAAATTGTTTTGTTGTTGTATTTTTATTTTACACCACCTTTGACTTGTTAAATTTACATTTGTTATGTTGTTTCTGTTTTTTTTTTTTTTTTTTTAGGTAAAGGTACTAAAAGTGGGAACAAAAATGGCAATTCGCTGACCAATGGACATGCCACAAGTGATAAAAGTGCAGATGCTAATGAAAATGAGAGTAGCAACTCAGATAAAAAGAGTCAAACTCCAGGAGCAGAGAAAGAAGATGATAGTGGCGGTGATGATCGTTCAGAGGAAAGTATCGATTTGGATATGCTGCATGATAATGGTATCACAGTGCACATCCAAAGTCCAGGTGCTGAATTGCTCTCTATTCAACTTTCAAGTATGGAACTAGTACAAGAGATACATCAGCTATTAATGGATCGTGAAGATACGTGTCATCGAACGTGTTTCTCCTTGCAATTGGATGGTGTTACGTTGGATAACTTTGCTGAATTGAAAAATATCGAAGGTTTGAAGCATGGATCGACTATTAAAGTTGTAGAGGATCCCTATACAATGAGAGAGGCCCGCATTCATGTACGTCATGTAAGAGATTTATTAAAATCAATGGATCCAGCTGATGCATACAATGGAGTCGATTGCAATTCCTTGTCTTTCTTACACACGATTACACAAGGTGATTTGCTGGAGAAGAAAAAATCTCGACCAGACAGTGTTGACTGTACTCCGCCTGATTACATAATGCCTGGATCGAAGGATCGCCCTTTGTTGCCACTTCAGCCGGGAGTTAAAACTTCAAAGGGTCCTCAGTCTTTGAAAGTTTTAACTACATCTGCATGGAATCCACCTCCTGGTCCTCGTAAATTACATGGCGACTTAATGTATTTGTATGTGGTAACAATGGAGGAAAAGCGATTCCATATTTCTGCTTGTCCCAAAGGTTTCTACATAAATCAATCAACCGATGAAATCTTCAATCCTAAACCAGACAATCCAAGTCACTTGTGTCATTCGCTGATCGATTTATTGTCGCAGATCTCACCCTCATTCAAGCGAGCATTCTCACAAATGCAAAAGAAACGTACACTTCGTCATGCATTTGAAAGAGTTGCCACTCCGTATCAGGTATACACATGGACTTCACCGCAATTAGAACACACAATCGATGCCATAAGAGCAGAGGACGCCTTCTCATCAAAATTAGGGTAAGCAGTAAATAACAGTATTATAATAAATAATAATAAACGTTATTTTCTTTGTTTAGTTATGAAGAGCACATTCCTGGCCAGACGCGAGATTGGAACGAGGAGCTGCAGACAACTCGCGAACTTCCACGAAAAACACTGCCTGATCGATTGCTGCGAGAACGTGCCATTTTTAAAGTGCACGGTGATTTTGTTATTGCTGCCACACGTGGTGCTATGGCTGTTATTGATGGCAATGTTTTGGCCATTAATCCCGGGGAAGATGCAAAAATGCAAATGTTCATCTGGAATAATATTTTCTTCTCATTGGGTTTCGATGTGCGTGACCACTATAAGGAATTGGGAGGAGATGTGGCTGCATTTGTGGCACCACGAAATGACTTACACGGTGTTCGAGTGTACAGTGCTGTTGATGTTGAAGGGCTGTACACCTTAGGGACAGTAGTTATTGATTATCGTGGCTACCGTATCACAGCCCAATCGATTATACCAGGAATTCTCGAACGCGAGCAAGAACAATCAGTAGTGTATGGTTCGATTGACTTTGGAAAGACGGTCCTTAGTCATCCAAAATATTTAGAATTACTACGCAAGGCTGCCAAGCATTTGAAAATTCTTCCTCATTCTGTTATAAATGAGAAAGGTGAAGATGTTGAACTATGCTCTTCGGTGGAATGCAAGGGAATAATCGGCAACGACGGGCGTCACTATATTTTGGATCTCTTACGTACGTTCCCTCCTGATGTGAACTTTTTGAAAATCGCGGGCGAAGAACCCAGCGCTGAATTAAAGACAATGGGATTCCCCATTGAGCATAAGCACAAACTATCTTGTTTGCGACAGGAATTGCTAGAATCATTCATCGAGGATCGCTATGTGAATTTCATTCGTAATGCTGCACAACATTTGCAACAATTAAATGCAAATAAAAAGAAAGCCGAGGGCAATACACAAGTAGATGCCAATAAAAATCAAAGAGCTATTGAAGACAAAAACTCTGAGGTAGATAAAACAACAAAATCTGCAGAACCGGAGAAAACAAATACAGAAGAAATCAATGCAAATGCCTCCACTGAAGAAGCAAAGAAACTGACTGAAAGTGTTAACGAGAGTAATGCTCATGATGAGAAACAAGCAGCAGAGGTTGTGAAACGTGCATGCACCGCGGTGGGATCCCTGAAAGAATATGAATTCGATTTCCGTTTTAATCCGGATGTCTATTCGCCGGGAATAAAACACGTTGATTCACCCGATTCACCTAGCTCGCTAAAGAAACAAAAACAACTTGTCCGGGATGCTGCAGAATTCTTAGTTCTTAAGCAGATTCCTGCATTCGTAAAAGAACACATGGATCATCTGTCAGCTTCGATTGACGGGGTCAATTTGACTGAAACTTTACATGCTCGCGGAATTAACATAAGGTAACCAATCTAGATTATTATTTTTTGTTTCAGTTATTTAAGTTACGCTTTGTTATTTGTAGATACTTGGGAAAAGTAGCACAGCAACTATCACAAGTGCCAAGGCTTGAATATCTCTACCGCATAGCTGTCCAAGAATTAATTGTACGCGCTGCAAAACACATTTATTACAGCTACATGCAAAATACTGAAGTTATGAGTTTATCATCGGCCATCAGCCATTTCCTTAACTGTTTCTTAACTTCTGGTCCAGTGTTAGCGCCAACATTAGGTTCTGATGAACTCCAAAAAACCAACAAACGCCGCAACAAACGAAAGAATGGTAAAAACGTTCTCCTAGACAATGATAACAATGATTGGGCTTTAATAACTCCAAAATCAATGTGGCAACACATTAAACGTGAAATTAAGAGCTACTGGGACTTTGATTTGGACTGCGATTCGATAGACCGTTCAATAGTCGAGACGTATAAATTGCAAAAAATCAGCATTCTGCGTGCCTTCTGTCTGAAAGTTGGTATCCAAATATTGTTGCGCGAGTACAATTTTGAATCCCGCCATAAGCCCACCTTCACTGATGAAGACATCGTGAATGTGTTCCCAATTGTAAAGCACATTAATCCACGTGCTACAGATGCTTATAATTTCTACACAACTGGCCAATCCAAAATTCAACAGGGATACTTCAAGGAAGGCTATGAACTGATAAGTGAAGCATTAAATCTGTTAAATAATGTGTTTGGTGCAATGCACTCAGAAAACGGACAATGCTTGCGAATGTTGGCGCGTTTAAGTTATATATTAGGTGATCCCCAAGAGGCTTTGGCTATCCAACAACGTTCGGTTATTATGAGTGAACGCGTAAATGGCATTGACCATCCATATACCATCTTGGAATATGTATGTAAAAACAATCATTTACTGTTTAAGGGCAATTTTACAATGTAGATTCTGATTTTAGACACACTTGGCATTGTATTGCTTCGCTAATGGACAAATCAGTACTTCTCTTAAGCTGTTGTATAGAGCAAGATATTTGCTTCTGTTGATCTGCGGGGAAGATCATCCAGAAATCGCACTGATCGATGTGAGTATATCAAACAAACGGTCTCATTCGAGATATGTGATTTCATGTTTTGTTTTTGTTTTTTTTTTGTTTTAGAGCAACATTAGTTTAATTCTGCACGCAGTAGGTGAATATGAACTTTCACTACGTTTCATAGAACATGCATTAGCCCTTAATCTTAAGTACTATGGAGCAAAGTCAATGCATGTTGCTGTTAGTTACCATTTAGTGGCGAGAACACAAAGTTGTATGGGGGACTTCCGGTCGGCTCTCAACAACGAGAAGGAAACTTATGGTATCTACAAATCACAGGTAAAAACTTTGTTTGTTTGTTTTTGAACAAGAAAGAGTAGTTTGGAATATTTGGAATATTTTCAGTTGGGTGAATATCACGAGAAGACCCAAGAATCATCTCAGTGCCTACGTTTGTTAACACAACAAGCTGTCTTCCTACAAAAGAAAATGAATGATATCTACTCTAATGGAAAGCTAACTACTGGCTTACCTCCAATTCATATTCAACCACCAACAATGGGTTCTGTGTTAGATATGCTGAATGCAATCAATGGCATCTTATTTGTGCAAATCAGGTAAGTTAGAGATTTTTGTAATATTTTGTTTGTATTTCCCAGATTTTCCACAAAACTGATTTATCGTTTTAGTAAATTTTAACTAAAACGTCATTTTCTTAGATGATTTGATAGCTGAGATCAGATTTGGGCTTAGTTTTGGCTTGTAATTTTACCATGAATATTTTAGAGCAACGCTTGTAAATAGTTTAAATTTGTTTTGAATTCAATTCGCCATTTAAACTAGTTATATTTGAATACTCCGGGATGTTTTTGGCTCCTAGGCATATCTTAACACCTCTATCTTAAAAACGGAGTGTTATGTTTGGGAAAGCTCAAATAAATTGAGCCCTCTCCATCCCAACCACTTTGTGGTTGTTAATGTTGAAAAGATCTACATTAACGAGCTTACAACATCCAGATCATGCAAGAGTTGAAGACGTTTCACTATTGTGTACATTGCACACTCAATAAATGGGACAAAAACAAAACTGTTCTTGATCATTTTCTTCACAAACAAATTTCGGTGCAGTGATGAGGCAAAATTTTAGTTGAATGGCTGCGTCAACATGCAGAATTTGTGCATTTGTAGTGAAGGAAATCTACAATCCATCGGTTACACGGTTTGAAACGATTCCGTGGCGGAATTCTGAAATTAAAAATGCAGATTATTGTCAGTCTTTGTTCCAGTTAAAAAAAAAAATGTAACACGCCAAAATAAACAAACATTTCAAACGAATACTGTTGCCTTAATCAAGTTATCATAATAGCTCAAGAAAGAACGAAACAAATAGTTCCATTTGCTAGTATAGTAGCACAAATTGCACATATTGTGATATGTGTACTACGAGGGCGGGTCAATAAGTCCGTGACTTTTTGAATTTCTGACCTCTTTACTGAAACAGCAACACTGCTCCTGTCAACAGGCATCTGTCAGTTGACTCCTGTCAAAATTTAAACTTGCTGCGTCAGTTAGTTTGTGTTTGACAGCTATTTTTATCAGACTACTCACTAATTTGAGGAGAAAATGGAAAAAAGTGAATTTCGTGTGCTTATTAAAGCATTATTTCTTGCGAAAAAAAACCATTACCGAGACCAAGGCTAAGCTTGATAAATACTATGGGGACTCTGCACCATCGATTTCAATGGTAAAAAAGTGGTTTACTGAATTTCGTTGTGGCCGTACAAGCACTGAAGATGCCGAACGTCCTGGACGCCCAGTTGAGGTCTCTACACCCGAAACAATCGAAAAAATTCACGATATGGTGTTGGCCGACCGAAGATTGAAAGTGCGAGAGATTGTGGAAGCCGTAGGGATCTCGCATGGCTCAGTGGTTTCAATTTTGAATGATCACTTGGGCATGAGAAAGCTTTCCGCAAGATGGGTGCCACGTTTGCTCACAGTCGACCACAAACACATGTGCAGTTGCCATGGCAAAAATCCATGAATTGGGCTTTGAATTGCTCCCTCATCCACCCTATTCTCCAGATTTGGCTCCGAGCGACTACTTCTTGTTCCCAAACCTGAAGAAATGGCTTGGTGGAAAAAGATTTGACTCCAATGATGAAGTCATCTCGCAAACAAAGGCCTATTTTGAGGACCTCGACAAATCATTTTTTTTGGAAGGGATAAAAAAATTGGAGAAGCGTTGGACAAAGTGTATAGAGCTCAAGGGAGACTACGTTGAAAAATAAAATTATTTTTTTATCAAAAAATCTGTGTTTTAATCCAAAAGTCACGGACTTATTGACCCGCCCTCGTATATATAGTTTCGTGGACCTATGAATTGGACGCAGTATCGTGATTTGGCACTTTTGTATTATTTTTTGTGGGAATATTTGATGATACTAGTCTATGCCGATAAAGTAGAGAAGATGTATGTTTGAAAGCCAACCTTCGGCGTGTTATTGGCCATAAATGCCCTAGTTTCTCGGAAAGGCAAGGTGATCGAATATAGGACTTCCAGAAAGCGCTTTGTTTAAGCCAACCAGGGGAATCATATGTCCAAAATCATTTTGAAGCAATTAGGTTACAAAATTAATATTCAAATTCAACTAGGTGGGGTGAAAAGTAACCTCGTTGGGAATGAAAAAAAAATTTTTTTTAAAATGTTTTTTTACTTTATTCAATGTAGTCCCCTATTAGCTTGATACACTTATTCCAACGATTTTCCAACTTCTTGATCCCGTCCGAAAAGTAATTTTCCGGAAGGTCTGCAAAATACTCCTCCGTGGCGTCGAAGATTTCCTCGCGTGAACTGATTTTTTTTTATTGATGAGTCATCTTTTGAGGTTTGGGAAGAGATAATAGTCCGAGGGAGCCAAATCGGTCAAATACGGTGGATGCGACAGCAATCGAAGCCGTAAGTCATTGATTTTAACCGTAGTTGCGATGCTCTTATGCGTTTTGCAGCGATTTCGGCCTTCTATCGCTCCAATATTGTACAGTAATACTTGCTGTTGATGATTTTCCTTTTTCGAGGTAGTCCACGAAGAGTATGTCATGACAATCCCAGAAAACCGACGCCATAACCTTTCCGACCCATTGAACCTCCCTCTGGTGTGTAATAGTGGATCCAGGTTTCATCAACAGTTACCAATCGATGCCAAAAGTCCGCCCGATTCCGCATCAACAAGTCCAAACACTCTTTCAAAGTGCCCTCGCGTTCGTGTTTTAGTCAGGGGGGAGCATGCGCGGCACCTAGCGGCAGGATAACTTTTTCATATGCAGAATATTGCCCAAAATATGGCGTGTGCGCTCAGTACTAATCTTTGTGGTATCTGCTAGACTCGCGCACCTTCACTTTCCGGTCAGCCAACACCATTTCATGTGTTTTTTTCACATTGTCCTCTGTGACCACATCGGAGGGCCTGCCGCTGCGGACTTGATCGGTAGTGGAGTTGCGGCCACCACGAAACTCTCGAAACCAATATTTGACAGTGTAATCTGACGGAGCATTAGCCCCATAATATTTATCCAACTTTTTTTTTGTTTCCTTCGTCATTTAGCCTCTCAAAAAATAATGTTTTATGGAGAACGAAAATCGTTTTTGTCCGGACTTCAAGGCACCATAACTTTTTTTTGCAGTAGCAGCGCATTCTGGTGGTCAGGGAGATTACTTTTCACCCCACCTAGTACCTTACACATTTAATCATTATGAATTGCTATACCTTAAAAGTATGCCAAGATAGTTACAGCTGTTAAATCTTTAAACAAATAGGTTTACTCTATATTAAGATATGAGCTAACTAAAATATTTATATTTTTTATTTTTTATTTATTTTTATTTTTTATTTTTTGTTTTATTCAGTCAGAAAGACATCGCAAAAGTCCGCACAGAGATCGAAAAGCATCTAAGAGACAGTGATCCAAACGAGACAACTGAAACTCTTAAAAAACTGACTGCAATCAACGAAGATGAGACTGAAGAACCTAAAAAGCTAACCAATGGCGATCTATCAGCAAAACTAACAACGACAGAACAACCAAAGCCACCACAACAAAGTGATGTCACCGTTAACAGTTGAATCATATTAGCCTAGTTGCATACATTATTCTAAGACATAGAATATAAAACAAGGGCAAGATAGTTACACTATATAAGTATGTCCTTAAACTCTATCTTTCAAAACAAATAAATAAATAAATAAATAAATAATAACACATAATAGTAATTCAGAACAAACCAAATCATTTAAACAAGGAAAAGTGAAAAAAAAAAGAAATTTTATAGAATATAGGTTATAATGTATCATAGAAAGAAAAAAAAAAAATACAAAGAAATCATTGAAACAATTTTAGCAAGGGAGATTAAATTGAACAAAACGGAATCATAAAGCTGATTTCAGGATTTTTATATATTAAAGAAAAACAAAAACCAAAAAAACCAAACATAAACGAGTACTGACTATAAGCCATTTTTTCGCGCGTGCTTTATGATAAATTCGAACACAATATAAAATATTAAATGTATACAAATATATAGTATATAATTCGTATAACGATGAAGGAATTTTTTATGGTTTCCTTTTATCTATCCGCTAAAAGTGCAATTGTTTATTGTTTTTTTTTTTTTAACAAAAACATAAAAAATAAAATAAATTAAAATCCTAATGGCAGCAGCACATTAATTAATTATAATTTGTTCAAAAGCCAATCACAACATTTTGTAACTTGTAAACCAAATGAAATTCTAGATTATAGTCATTTTTACATAAGAAAAAGCGAGTTTAATGAAACCTTAAATCCTTAAAATCATCATCTCTGATCTAAAAATAAAAATAATTCAAACAGTAATCATGTTCACAAATATACATGCATACATATATAAAATAACAACAAGAACAAAACAATAACTACTATAAATTTAAAATAGAAATTGATACTGTTACCGTTAAAACTAGTATGTAGCACATTGTTGATTGTTTTTTTTTTTTTCGTTTTTTTTTCATACCATATATATTTTTATTTGAAAGCCATTTGCGCTCATTGCGCATTATTCATTGCATCCTTAATTTTTCTTTTTGGATATATTAAATGATGTCACAGTTTTCAGACAACTACAAAAACATTGCTTTGTTGTGAATACAAACGAAAAGATTTGTGTGAGTGATGAACTAATAAACATCCTAAAGCAGTTTGTTAAAATTCTGTAGATAGCATTTAGTTTTTAATAATCAAGAGGAAGAACGAAATATACCGTAATTATTACATACAACTTAAAATGTTTTTTGTTTCTCTATAGCAGGCTGTTTTTATCTTCTTTTTTTTGTGTTATTTACCGAAGCAAAGGCGATGGCGCGATAGTTAGCTCATTGAACTATCACGCACACAGGCTGGGTTGGATTCCTGCTGGGTCACCAACAGTTTTTCAAATCGCAATCACTCTTTCGATATACCGTAGGCGCCGCTCAGATGTGACTAAAATGACAACATGTGCAACACAAATGAGTGTCAAGAAGCTAGGCCATGGCCCATACCGGGCTGCCAGTGCAACAGTGTTTTCCACGTTGTAGGGTGCTTTCCTAAATGCAAACAAAATGCGCATTGTAACTGCATTTTGCATCGGTTATGCAAATACACGATGCTTTCATGATACGTTGCGCATACGGTTGCGTATTGAATCATGACGTCTTGGAATGTTATACTCCAATGAAGAATCAAGGTGTTCTTCTAGCGCTGAAATGGAATGTTCTGTGCCATACTGCTTATCAAGAACATCAAAGAATTGCCAACATGTTGTTGATTGTCCCGACAACCTGTTTCTTACCTTGATTCTCCGCAAAGCTACCATGACATTTAAAATGCAGTCGTCCAGGGAATATGGAAATTCTAGATCGACCTGCAGAATTTCCCCGTGAACCCGGTTCCAAATAGTCCTTTTTTTTCTGCGAGCTGAACTCTTGTTCAAACTCCAGCATTTTTGTAGTTAAAAGTACAATTTGGTTTTTCGTTCATTGTATTTATGTTAAAAGATTTACATGTATAACTAATACTTTTAAATTAACTCACTTCTCGGCGTTCCCAATCTCCCACGTTTCACAGAAAAGTATTTACCATGAAAATTCATTTCCATCGTGCTACTTAACGATGCGCTGTTTGCTGCGCAAACAGTATAATCGTCCACAATGCATTTTGGAACGTAATGCGTTCCGTCAGGATTTTGGGTTTTAATTAAGGTATGTTTGCTGATTCACAATGCAGACAGTACTGCATTTAGGAAAACACTCATAATGTTGTCTTTGAATCGAGTTTCCAGTAAGTTAATTGAAGTAAACCTGCTGGAACCGCATATCGTCTGGCACAATGTTGTCCTTATTTTCAAAAAAATAATCATTGATTACCGCCCGCTAACATTGACTGCAGTGCGATCTCCAGCCAACTTTTCGAAAACAAAAGAAAGACATCAATGATGAAATGAAGTTCATACCAAATACTTGGGTGGTGTCATGTATCTTTGTTTCAAAATCAAGTCGGTGTCATCATCTTCGACCTACTTCATGCCGTTTTGCATGGTAAAGAACATTTTTACACAAAAGTCACAAATCTTCAAAAGTGTTTTTGCAAGAAAGTAAAAAAAAAATTACTAACGAGTTGATCGAATTTAGGTTGACGACTGAATTGAAGTCGAAACAAAGTTACATGACACCGATTTCGAAAATGGTAGACAATTTCTGGTCATTTTAGAAGAATAAAGGCTCCGGCCCATCGAATCCGTTACTATGCCGGATAGGTTGACGTTGACGTATTTGATGGAAATGACAGTCCCATAGAATCTGTGGCATACGTATGTTGACAGAATATAGCTGGTGAGGTTTTGTTATTGCTGAGAGTGTTTCTTTTATAGCTATGACAATTTCTCTTCATTCTCTCAATGTCTCCACCAATGAAAGTGCCTACTCTCAATTTGTGAATGCGTGAAGTGTGTATGTGTGCACTGCCAACGGATTGAAAATTAGAAAGTAAATCTACTTTATCCGTCCGTTCCATCATATCCTTTGTTTATGGGCCTGCTTCCATAAAAAAGTGTATATTGTATCCAGCTGTCAGTCGATAACGTCGACGCAACGGACGCAACGGATTCTATGGGCCGGAGCCGTAACTTCAACTTACAAACCCATCCAGTCAACAGTGGGCTTTCATCACTCAAACCGATTTTTCGATAAAAATTAACGTCGGCTTTAAGCCGCCCAGGAACCCAATCCGCTAAATCTGGATACATTCTGCATCAGTTTAATCGCGTAACTTTCGGGGTCTTTACTCAAAATGTTTATATAATCGATAATGTTGCGATTCACGCCTAAAAATATAGATTTCCACAACACGATGAATGACGAGCTCGGTTGATCGATTATGTGGACTTAAAATTCACACAACAATCTATATACATATTCTACGAATTGAAGTGCGATTTTGAAAATAAGTTTGAATGACACGGATACAGATATTCAAAGACACCGATCGCAGGTGTGAAAGAACCCTTAAAAATGAGAGCACGGTTTAAAAGTTGTTTTTTATTGGAAAATTTAAGTTTTGTCCTGTTCCCGACATCCCGAACTCATGTTATATCGGTTCCATATTGCCGAGACTTTTACTGATTTATAAATTTTATGCGTTATTGTGGCGCGATAGATAATCTATTCCTTGGAACTATAATATTGCCCCCTACAGGAACCAAGGTGCTCTGACAATAGGATCACTCCTCCCGAAGAAGAGTTAAGTTCCATAATGGCGTATATCTGCACTATTTTTCGTATATACATGTGATGCTGATATGCGTGAATATACATTTGTATGAATGTATATCGGGCAACGGAGTTTCCAGGAGGGAAATACTTTTGAATGAATGGATATGTATGATTTTTTACACTTACTTACCACGCAAACGAGCATCGGCTGGCTTGACTTTTTGAGAAATTGGATCTAGTCTTGTAAGCGTTAGAATCGTGGTCCTTGCATAAAATTATTCACAAAGTCGACCGTTACGGCTTCATATATCTACATATTATGTTCCTAATGTACTGCATTACTGTGTATTCTACATAATCATTTATATCGAACATGATATCATGTCATCAGGATCTTCTACTTTCGTTCCATCACTCAGTATTCAATCCGTTGGCCGTTTCTACCGTACTCCCGTTGCATTTTAAAAACTCAAAGAGTCTATCCTTCTCCCACTATTCATAGATGTTGTCATGTAAGAACACTAAATTTTCATGAAAGATCCATCCTTTGTTACATGACAGTCATTAAAAAGGATCCCAACGATTATTGCAACTTTTGCGGCTATAAATTCGAAAAAATATGAAACAACTTGAAATTCTTTGATCTTGTATAGATAAGAATTCAATCTGCAACAGTCACGCTGCGTGTGAAAAACTCAAAGAGTCACGACTTCTATATGAAGTCGTGTTTATAAGGGATGACCATTTGTTCGAGATCACACATTACACATTCTTCAGCCTTGAATTCAAAAAAGGACGGTTGCTATAATTTTTACTTTTTCCTAGAGAGGGCAGCTCTGACATGGTTAGTGATGTAAACCAAAATCCTCAACTTACTTATAAAAATTCTCAGTAAAAAAATATTCAACCTTTTGTTACTAAAATCCTGAATTTCAATACGTTCAGTGCACACATCAGAGCACTTCAAACTGTTTGCGGAGGACCAACCATGCACCACTGTTCGTAGCATTTTTACTACAGTTAAACCTACCTCAGTCAAGGAGACTATTGAATTCAACACATCAAAACACAATATTCGCCTCGTGTTCGTGTCTTGTTGTACTCTCTCGCAGCAGCTGTCATTAGCAGTCTATCTGTCGCCGCAGATAGTTGTTGTTTGCATTTTGATTAGATTTGGGGTGAAAAAGTTGTACTGTCATCCCTTGTGCGATGTACCGAAAAGAAGAAAAAAAAAAAAAAATAAAATAGGAGAACCAAAACCATTTCGTGAATTGTGAATCGTGATAGTTTAAAGTGAAAGGGTGCTCCTGGTCCCTGCTTTGCGTCCGTCGTTGAGGTTTATTTGAAATCTCTTTAACGTCTCTTTGAAACGCCGCACCCCTTGTCTGTTCCGTATGTTGCCCCGTGTGCGGTTAGGTTTCTAGTTGGATAGTGCAGTGAATCACAATTTAGCAAACCCAACGAGTTGCAACAAAAAAGGAAAACAGCAAAACAGAGGGAATATACATAGTTTCACAGTTTAGTTAGTGTGTTTGTCATAATTATTGTGCCATCGTGGTTCCGTCTCTTGCATTTCTTTGTTTTTGTTTTTGCATCATCGTTTGCTATGGGTTTGTGAGAAATTTCACCTTTGATTACGAAAGATAAGTGTAAACGCAGTTCGAGGATAAAGTGCAACTGAAGAGTGATAGGCGTAGGAAGGACGCAAGAAAGTGAAAAGACCTCGCAAAAATGTCAGCAATTAGCAGTCGCCATCAAAAGATGGAACAACAGGTAATTTTAGATGTGTTACTGTTTTGTTTGTTCCATTGTTTTGTGCTAGTGGCTCGGGAGGATGTGCCACCCTGTGCGTAACGAACTTTTCCTAGTTTTGAATTCTTGATTTTTCGTTTTCTTGTTTGATAGGGGATTTATAGAAATCAATAGACAGGAATATGCTTTTTCGATTCCTCAATTCTTGCCATCGTGTTTTGTTATTTTTATTAACACTAGCGACGGCGTCGACAATATACAATTTCACCAATACTTCAGCAATATGTAGAAGAAAATGTCCAATAACAACGATTGTGTAGAGATTGTTGAAGAAAATTAAAGAAAGGGAGGGAAGTCGCGCGAATGAAAAATTCAATTTGTTTGTGTTCGGGCGATAAACGACAGCTGCTGCTAGGGGCAACGTGGTTTTAATATATTTCGTGTCGTGTATGTGTTTTGTTGTGGATGTCCTTTTGGTACAATTGTTAGAGTTGCCATGCTTCACATTTTCGGGAGGATGAGGATTATAAATGGGTTGTTATTGGTTTTTAGATTGCCCAATAAATCTGTAGTTTTTTGTTTTTTTTTAATTTGAAGAATTTCAAGAATACATCAGATATTTAGATTTAAAATTGCAGCCAGTTCAAAAATATACGCGTTGTCGACCTTAGTGAGGAAGAAGGCATTTTTTTTTTTGCTACATGGTCTCCTTTTAACGTAAGTGAAGAATGCGCGGGGGTATTAGCATAATGGAATTCAAAATACCATTTGCCCATTGGTTTGGCTGTTTGCGTACCACCGCATCAAGAAGATAACACAGAAACTGCTGGTAATACTCCTTGGTGATAGTACTGTTGTATGGGGGTAATCACGATGAACCACACCACAAAAGTCAAAAGGGACGGGAAGCATGACTATCGCATTGCTGCAGACCTGTCGTGCTTTGTTGGGCACCGAGGATGTTGCACGGTTTTATTTTAATAACCGAGACATGGTTTCTGAATCGTATCTCTAAACCCAAGACTTATCACCAATGAAAGTTAAGATCTTGTAACATGGGATCTCCATAGGAAATTGTTCTGCTTTAGCAATTTTGACAAAATTTTTACTGGGAAATTCCTGAGCGCCAAATTTAAGTTTTCCTTTGACCGTTATGGGACGAGTTTGCATCATATGGGTCCTTACTTCTTTAATGACAACCTAAATAGTGGTTGTTACAAGAAAGTGCTTCATTCTCCACTGATGATCGGCCATCTCTTAAGCGTTTGTACCACTTCTTTATCGATTTGAGGTCCATTACTTCGTCCCAAATTTTTCTTGTTTTATGTTTCCACTTAATACAAAATTTGATGCATTTTTCAACGTCGTTGCGTGAAAAAATCTAACATTCTCACTAGGTATGCCATCTAATGGTCACTAAGCCGGGCGAGGCGAGTTGGACGAAACTTTGGTTGTTTTCTTAATAAAACTTACTGTTGGATACATTTTGAACAGACCTCATGCATTTGGGACTGTTGTGGTGTGCCTGCAACTTCTACTAAAGATTTCTTTTAAAAGAAGAATATTAGCAGCAATTGACAAAAACTCCCTGGACTGCGACTTTCCGGGGTGTTGTCGTTTCGATATTTCTTGTCTCTCCACATACTTGCAAAGCATTTATTCTTTAAGAAGGCGTTTAAGGTAACGTTACCGAAACATTTACTAAAAATCATTTGAGATAGGAGAAGCGTTGAAAAACAGTCATCCTAACCAAGGAGAAACGATTTTGGCTTAATAGATCTGAGGGTTAAGGTCATTACTTTCGTGTTTTCAGTAAAGGGAAGAGATTTTAAGACGACGGCGACTCATGGCATGGGCAAAAACAACATATAAATTCAAGACCTCCTTAGGAGACGCTCTGAACTGCGCCAATTATAGAGGCATCAGACTTTTAACATCGCATACAAAATCTTATCTGCCGTATTATGTGAATGCCTGAAGCCGTTTCTCAACAACCTGGTGGGTCCTTTTATTGTAAGTTCAGGCCAGAAAAGTCCACCACCGTCTGTGCGGGATGACGATGGAGAATGAACGCTGCTCCACCAAGATCTCACATCTCACCGAGACCTTTGATGTCAAAAACGGATTTGGACAAGGCTTTGCGCTGTCATGCGATTTCTTAAACATCGTACTTGAAAGAATAGTGCAAAACTCACGAGTAAACACAGGGGGCACTATAATTCAAAAGTCCGTCCAACTACTCGCATACGCCGACGATATTGACATAATCGTCAATAAATCGAGTATTGAGACGGAAGCGGCGAAAATGGGTTTAGCGGTCGATGAGGGCAAGACCAAGTATATGCCGTCAAGCAAAAAGGACACTAAACACCGACGTCTCGGACAGAACGTCACCTTTTACAGGTTTAACTTTAAGTTGGTTAAGGACTTTGTCTACCTAAGTTCCGCTATAAATTCAGACGACACCAGGGTTGAGAATAACTCTTGCCAATCACTGCTTCTTTGGTCTAAGAAGGCAAGCCCTCTCTCGAACAAAGTTTTCCTATATAAGACCGTAATACTCCTAGTCCTGTTCTATGGCGCAGAAAATGGATGAGGCGGCTCTTGGCTGCTTTAAGAGGAAAATTCTTCGAGTGATTTTCGGTCCCGCCTGCATTGACGGTGAGTGGAGGAGGAGATACAACAACAAACTGTACGGACTGTGCAGCTATATCAACCTAGTCAGAAGGGTGACGATCCAACAACGGAGATGGCCAGGTGTTGTAGAACGAATGGACACCAACGCTCCGACCCGAAAAGTCTTCGAATCCCCCCACCGAGTACAGCGCAATAGAGGGGGACCGAGACCCAGGTGACGCAGGTAGTGCTAAGCTGGAGGCAGCTAGCAAAAGATCGAGCTGGCTGAAAACGCTTGTTTACTAAAACCCAGGTCCATCCCGAACTGTAAGTAAGTAAATTCAAAACCAATACATACCTATTCGCTTTGTAAATCGCAAGTATAAAAGCATCAGGAAAACAACAGGTGATATCTTTCCCGAGCAGGACGATAATTTAACATCATGGGAGATCTTGAAAACACCATTAAGACTGAATGGGTAACACTCTTTTACTGACTATTCTTTCTGTTTACTTTAAACGTAAGACGTCGTACGGTGCGATTGATGATGTGCAGTGTAGTGTGGATTAGGATCCAAATGTGTCAATTCGATATCGTGGTCAAAAATTAAGCTTGTGTTCATCTACTTTATGGAAAATGTTGCGTAAAGATCTTAGTTTACGAGCTTAAAAAGATTCATCTTGTACAGAAATTGAAGCCACATGTTCATCGTTTGCCCCGCACATTTGGTGAATGGGCAAAAGGAAACATTGCTATTGATTCACAATTTCATTTGAATATCTTGTTCAGTGATGCCAAATTTGGAGCGATAATAATCAACAAGCCATTGTCAAAACACAATTACATCCAGAAAAAGTCTTCTTTTGTTTGGTGTGCTTTATGGGTCGGTGGAAACATTGGTCCATATATTTTCAAAAATGATTGCGGTCAGAATGTTACATTCAACGGTGAGCGGAACAAAAACATGATTCCTAGCTTTTTAGTGTTTCAATTGAAATGCATTAAAGTTGTAGACATGTCGTTTCAGCAATACGGCGCCATCTGACGAACGATTAATCTTACGAAATGAATCTGGTAACTGGCCACCTCGTTCATGCCATTCGATTATCTTCTCTGAGGACATGTAAAGTCGCATGTCTACGTCAATAAACCTGAAACAATTGAGCACTTGCAAGCCAACATTCAAGACGTTATTGCCGAAATACAGCCTGATTAATTGCGAAGAGTGTGTGATAATTGGACTTCCAGATTACGCCAAATAAGAGCCAGCCGCGGCGACCACATGCCCAAAATCATATTCAAACATTAATGCCATAAAATTATCTAACAAATAAAGCCAATTTTATGGATATTAAAAACATCAAAAAGAAACACTCTTTAAACACTTGTTTAAGGAACCTTAGACTCTCTAGGCCAGAAGTGCAGTCTATTCGCTCTGCAGGGCCTATCCATCTCAGACATTGGATCCATAGAATAGACGCGTGACTAGATTATATCGCTGTACAGACCATGCTCCATTTCCCATCAGCACAAATGGTCTCGAAAGACGGCGAAAATAAAGCTCTAGAATTACGCCAGTTTGACAAGAAACAGCCATTGAATTCAGCGCTGATGTCGTTGCTACTTGTAATAGCAGAGCAAAGATATAGAAAATGTCCTTATTCATAACTGCCAATGATGAGGTTTGGCTAAACCGTAGTTGTTCGTCTTTTTGCAATGCATTGTATTTTGTTTTACCCTCGTTTGGCACCAGACTCATTCTAGCCGCTTCCGCATTAATACTCACGATGCTCCATTGATGGGACGCAGGTAACTGTACAGACTTAAAAATATTAAAGAAATGAAATGCTTTAGCAGTCTGCAGACCTGAGCCTCCACTAATAAACATCTAGACTAAGCGTGAAATTGTTTTATCAATACATAGAAGCGTTGTGCGTGACCGTCAGAATGCGCTGCTACTGCAAAAAAGGTTATGGTGCCTTGAAGTCCGTTCATATTTAGGCAGACATGCCAAATTTCAGTGCGATACTGTCTTTAGTTTTGTTTTGACAGCTGATTGTTGTTGACGTGTTTGGCATCATGTTGAGTATGGGCAAAAAAGCTTTTCGTACTCTCCTAAAACATTATTTTTTGAGAGGCAAAATGGCGAAGGAAACAAAAGAAAAGTTGGATAAATAATATGGGCCTATTGCTCCGTCAAATATTGGTTTCGAGAGTTTCGTGGTGGCTGCAACTCCACTACCGATAAAGTCCGCAGCGGCAGGCTCTCCGATGCAGAGGACAATGTCAAAAAAATACATGGAATGGTGTTGGCTGACCGGAAAATGAAGGTGCGCGAGGCTAGCAGTTACCAAAAGTAACAAGTAAGTTCTGAGCGCACACGCCATATTTTGGGCAATATTCTGCATATGAAAAGTAATCCTGCCGCTGGGTGCCGCGCATGCTCACTCCTGTGTTTGTGTTTGGACTTGCTGATGCGGAATCGGGCGGACTTTTGGCGTCGATTGGTAACTGTTGATGAAACCTGGATCCACTATTACACACCAGAGAACAGAATGAGTGCCCGGCAATGGACTGAATCCGGCACGAGTACTCCGAAGCGGCCGAGGGAGGCACATTGGGTCGGAAAGGTTATGGCGTATGGTTTTCTGGGATTGTCATTGCATACTCTTCGTGGACTACCTCGAAAAACGAAAAACCATCAACAGCGAATATTACTGCGCATTATTGGAGCGGATGAAGGCCGAAATCGCTGCAAAACGGCCTCACATGAAACATGAAGCGGCCGGTCTTTGTTTTTGAAAGACAATGCGCCGGCGCATAAGAGTATCGCAACCACGGCTAAAATTAATAACTTGCGGCTCCAATAGCTGTCGCATCCACCGTATTCGCCCGATTTGGCTCCCTTGGACTATTATCTCTTCCCAAACCTCAAAAGATGGTTCATCAATAAAATATTCAGCTCACGCGAGGAAATCATCTACGCCACGGAGGAGTATTTTGCAGACCTTCCGGATAATTACTTTTCGGACGGGATCAAGAAGTTGGAAAATCGCTGGAATAAGTGTATCAAGCTAAAAGGGAACTATATTGAATAAAATAAAAAAACATTTAAAAACAATTTTTTTTTCATTCCCAAGGATGTTACTTTTCACCCCACCTAGTAGAAGCAAAAACCTAGCATGCGGTGCTATTTCTGTTCTGCAATTGATGTGTCTGGGAACGATTAGAAGAAACAAAACATGTTGCTCACCAAGCAAATATACTTGAGTTTCAGAGATAGGAATTTATAAAAGTTTGATCTCGAACGCATGCAAAGAAGCCTGGAGCCAAATTTTGTCAAATGAATTAACTTTTTTGTGGGTAGCCTATGGATCCACTGATAAGTCAGAAAAGCCATCACATCATCAGTGGACCCTAAGCAATCAATTTATCAACGAGTTCGGAGAGTTGGGACGTGTCTGAGGTTTGTAAGTGCAAACAGACCAACAATTGCTCTTTTAGAAGAATAAAGTGATAAAGTTGAACTCATAGCTCAGTCTAAATGGGTTAAGCACCGCCAGTTTGTTTAGAGTTAGATTCATCAAAAAGTAGCCGTACTCAGTGATGCAGCATAATGACCATAATTAATTGCCAAATTAAAGCCCTCGAAATTTTCCTCCGCCTGTTCTTTACTTACAGCGCGAAACAGATTTTATATGTCTTAACCTGCGCGTATTTTATACCTCAACTTTGCATAGCCAAAGACGTTACACAAACTATACCAATTCATTCTCAGTTGCACGTTTGTAGGCCGAGGAATGTTACAGTGTTCTTAGTCCTTTTAACTTTTTTTACTTGGTTCCATCATCAGTTTATTGTATAATTAACTTTTGTTATATCCTTCACAACGACAGGCTTAGAACGTACGCAATTGGGGTACATTTTTTTTACTGGCATCGTTATTCTCCGCGCTGCCTTTATATAAGTAGCTACGTCAAAAATAAGTCATTGTGCAGGGCCTAAGGGCTTCATACCTGGATTTCATTAATGGGCATTTGACATAGACCACTGATTTCTGTTTCTTTTTTAACCTGCTATAGATATTTGTATCAAAAGATGCCCATAAATTTGGAACGAAAAAAAACCGAAAACATTTTGAAGTCAATAACGACTGTAAAATCCTCACAGCTTTGCCCATTTCGTACATATGCTCCATTCAATACTTCGACGGTTGTGTCTAATATTCTTGCTCTATTTAATCACACGAAGGAGCACAAAAATCCATTAAAACAGCGTTTCTCAATTTGATAGGTTTTATGGCGTCTTCCATCGAATCGAACATAAATTTTCTTATGTCCCGAAAATCTCTATAGGACTTATCAGTGTCCCCAATAACACTTACAATTGCGACGTTAAAAACCTTTCACAAATCATATTTTCCCATAAACGTTTACAAAGGAGCCATTACAGCGACTGGTAATGAACCTTAAATAACCAAACACACGTGCGTTGGTCGAGCACGTCTCTAGAGTCCTACTTTACGACTACCATTGTTTAAAGGTTGAAGCAATTGTTTTTGATTTAGTAAAATTGTATTCCATGGTTACAAGGGATTTGAAGAGGGGGCGCCACTCCAACCGCATTCTTCCCTTACACTTTCCTCAACTTGAAATGATTAAAAGTCACCAAAAA
Organism: Volucella inflata; assembly: GCA_928272305.1. Taxonomy (NCBI): domain Eukaryota; kingdom Metazoa; phylum Arthropoda; class Insecta; order Diptera; family Syrphidae; genus Volucella; species Volucella inflata. The sequence goes on from OV743720.1 coordinate 2,052,914, forward strand.
CTAAAGGAAAACGTAACTCTATTGAGGACAACACTTCCTGTACGTGCAACTGGCGACCGGCGACGTGGCTAATTTTCGACTCATACCATGTCGGCGACATTTTTTCAGTTTTCCTCGATTCAATGTGGAGTATGAGCTTGGAAAGTACCAACGCAAAAATCGATTTTCTACTAAAAACTGTTTATTGGTGTTGCCAAGGAGAGAAGAAGGAACGCATGCAGCGTGATGGGGGTACGGCTACGAGGCTTTTAGGGACTCGACTTGGCCATTGCAATTAGTAGAAATAAACCGGAGCATAAAAATGGCCTTCGTGATGAGCCGATATTTGCGTCAACGTCATTTTTGAAAAAAGAGAAACGATTATGTGTGTTTTGCCGACGTATTTTTGTTTGCCCGCACGCATTTGTGAACTTATCACAAAAACAACAACAATATTGTCATTGTCTAAAAATATTCTATTGATAATTGACAAGAATAGTATGTATGTGGTCATTATAAGTAATTAAGTAATGCACATGGTTCGATCTGAGTGTCCTGATTTGATAAAATTTCAAAGCCGTTTTTCAGTACACTGCAATTATGTGTAAAATTTTTTTACTCTAGCTCTCTATTTGTCATTCTTTTAATTGCTTTTTTTTAAAAGAATAGAACATTTTTTATGAAACAAATAGAAAAAGTGTGGGGCACTTCAGTATTCCGGGACCAAGCATTTATTTCGTTGTATCAGTGGTATTGGCATTTTTGGTAACAATGGTTTCGATAGTCCGCCGTAAAAGTTAGTTTGAAATATTTTCGTTTAATATTGGAAACGTCTCGCAATCGCCTGATTTGTTTACTCTACATAAATGAGAATTAACTCTAACTTCTTCCAATACACTCTGACAACCAATTACCATCACATTCTTCTGTCTGCTAGAAACATAGTTCAGAAGCCAAAATGTACATATACATTAATCTAAACATACATACTCGTATGTACATAGATTGAAAAAAAATTGCAACGAAGGCGTAAAACAGATGATATACACAATTGCCCAATAGCTTCCTCCGGACTTGGAAGAGTTATTGTGGAGCCAAAAGAAAATTTAGCGAATACTCGTGCACCATGTTCAGTCTTTAAGATTTTATTTATTTTGTAGCGAATCAGAAAATTGTATATCAAAACCAAGAAAAACTAAAAGGAATAATAAAAGTCCTTGTGCTTTTGTCTTTATATTTAGATAATAAAAATTGGAGAAATGGCTTTTATTTTTCAGCTTTGTCTCTTGTCTAAATACAATAGTTTTAAATTGATGCAACTTGAAAATTTTAAATGACCCCCAGCAGCAAGTAAGAGATCAAAATTAAATACAAGAGAATAGAACGAACCTGAGGTTTCTTGGTTGGGGTGAATGGCACCCAGTAATTTAAGGGCAACCTCTCTGATTGCTCTTTGGCAGTGCTCTGGCATCTAAAACACTGGAGGATTGTATCAACCGCAGTACTAGGTGGGGTGAATATACGAGGGCGGGTCAATAAGTCCGTGACTTTTGGATTAAAACACACATTTTTTGATAAAAAAATAATTTTATTTTTCAACGTAGTCTCCCTTGAGCTCTATACACTTTGTCCAACGCTTCTCCAATTTTTTTATCCCTTCCAAAAAAATGATTTGTCGAGGTCCTCAAAATAGGCCTTTGTTTGCGAGATGACTTCATCATTGGAGTCAAATCTTTTTCCACCAAGCCATTTCTTCAGGTTTGGGAACAAGAAGTAGTCGCTCGGAGCCAAATCTGGAGAATAGGGTGGATGAGGGAGCAATTCATAGCCCAATTCATGGATTTTTGCCATGGCAACTGCACATGTGTTTGTGGTCGACTGTGAGCAAACGCGGCACCCATCTTGCGGAAAGCTTTCTCATGCCCAAGTGATCATTCAAAATTGGAACCACTGAGCCATGCGAGATTCCTACGGCTTCCACAATCTCTCGCACTTTCAATCTTCGGTCGGCCAACACCATATCGTGAATTTTTTCGATTGTTTCGGGTGTAGAGACCTCAACTGGGCGTCCAGGACGTTCGGCATCTTCAGTGCTTGTACGGCCACAACGAAATTCAGTAAACCACTTTTTTACCATTGAAATCGATGGTGCAGAGTCCCCATAGTATTTATCAAGCTTAGCCTTGGTCTCGGTAATGGTTTTTTTTCGCAAGAAATAATGTTTAATAAGCACACGAAATTCACTTTTTTCCATTTTCTCCTCAAATTAGTGAGTAGTCTGATAAAAATAGCTGTCAAACACAAACTAACTGACGCAGCAAGTTTAAATTTTGACAGGAGTCAACTGACAGATGCCTGTTGACAGGAGCAGTGTTGCTGTTTCAGTAGGTCAGAAGTTCAAAAAGTCACGGGCTTATTGACCCGCCCTCGTAGTCCCCTTTTAGCTTGGTACACTTACCCCAGCGATTTTCCAACTTCTTGATCCCATCCGAAAAGTAATTTTCCGGAAGGTCTGCAAAATATTCCTCCGTGGCGTCGATGATTTCCTCGCGTGAGCTGAATTTTTTTTATTGATGAGCCGTCTTTTGAGGTTTGGGAAGAGATAATAATCCGAGGGAGCCAAATCCGGCGAATACGACGAATGCGACAGCAATTGGAGCCGTAAGTCATTGATTTTAGCCGTGGTTGCGATGCTCTTATGCGCCGGCGCATTGTCGTTCAAAAACAAAATTTTTTTTCGCTTCATGTTAAGCCGTTTTCCAGCGATTTCGGCCTTCAATCGCTCCAATAATGCACGGTAACACTCGCTGTTGATGGTTTTTCCTTTTTCGAGGTTGTCCACGAAGAGTATGCCATGACAATCCCAGAAAATCGACGCCATAACCTTTCCGACCCATTGAGCCTCCCTCGACCGCTTCGGAGAACTCGTGCCGGCTTCAGTCCATTGCCGGGCACTCATTCTGTTCTCTGGTGTGTAATAGTGGATCCAGGTTTCATCAGCAGCTACCAATCGACGCCAAAAGTCCGCCCGATTCCGCATGAGCAAGTCCAGACACATTCGAAGTGCTCTAGCGTTCGTGTTTTTGGTCAGGAGTGAGCATGCGCGGCACCCAGCGGCAGGATAACTTTTTCATATGCAGAATATTGCCTAAAATATGGCGTGTGCGCTCAGTACTAATCTTTGTGGTATCTGCTAGCTCGCGCACTTTCGCTTTCTGGTCAACCAACACCATTTCGTGTATTTTTTTTGACATTGTCCTCTGTAACCGATCGGTAGTGGAGTTGCGGCCCCCACGAAACTCTCGAAACCAATATTTGACGGTGTAATCTGACGGAGCATTAGCCCCATAATATTTATCCAAATTTTCTTTTGTTTCCTTCGTCGTTTTGCCTCTCAAAAATAATGTTTTATGAGAGAACGAAAATCGTTTTTGTCCATACTCAACATGATGCCAAACACGTCAACAACAATCAGATGTCAAAACAAAACTATAGACAGTATCGCAATGAAATTTGGTATGTATGCCTAAATATGAACGGACTTCAAGGCACCATAACCTTTTTTGCAGTAGCAGCGCATTCTGGCGGTCAAGGAGGTTACTTTTCACCTCACCTTGTATAATCAATTTTTTTTTGTTTTTTAATAAGTCTGCTAGGTCCGTTTATGGATATCAAGGTGTGGAAACCGTGTGCTGGCTCCGTTTCCGAAGATTATTACGTGAAGGAACGCTGTATTACCATAGATCCTTGGCGTTTATGGGTCTTATGTTGGCGAATTTACCTGTTATGGTAATCGTCGTCGAATTTCGTTCGGTTGCTTACCTGAAACTCAAAACTTGGTTTGACTCCTTTTTTTCCAACTCTTCGTCATGACGCCTGCATAAGCAAGGATCTAGCATGTTGTTACCGGTGACCATTACCAAATGTGCTATTATAGTTAGGAATACCATATCAAAAGGTCATCGCTATCCAACGAGTCACATCTGATTCACCTCTGAAATAGCATTATAGTACCTTGTTATCCTCTATAAAAAGGGGTATATCAACCAGGTCGTATCCGGAATACCTTCACCGCATCAGAAATCGAAGAGTTTGATCAAACTAAGCCAGTCGGTGTTTCTTCGGTAAAAGAAGGCAAAATAGTAGTAAAACCTTGTCAGTCGCATTTCTTTTGGCTAAATGGCAGCGCTGTCATTGCTCTTCTTTACATAATGCTGGCGACCAAAGGTCTATCGATAAGGTCTCTACCGATGTCTTGATATTTAAGCTATTTGACTACAAATTTCGTCACAGCGATGATTATTTGTGCGATGATTTCTCACCATGGATGAGACATGGTTCCGCCATTACACGCCAAGAACAGCAGACGAAGCAGTGGGTGGAAGCCGGTGGTTCAGCGCCAGTGACAGTGCCGGAAAGGTCATAACCAGTGTGTTTTGGGATGCGAAAGGGATCCTGTTAATTGATTACCTTGAGAAAGGCAGAACAATCACAGGCGATTATTACTCTAATATTCTTGACTAGCTGGATGCCTTAATTCGCGAGAAGAGGTTCTGCTTAAAGAAAAAAAAAAATCATCTTTCACCCGTACAATAAACCTGTACACAAGTGTGCGTTGGCGATGGAAAAACTGCGGGATTTGGGATACGATTTGCTGGGTCATCCCCCTATTATTCAGTTGGAACCGTCCTTCTTCATTTAAAGCTTACACATTTCACATTTCATACAGGGCTTAAGAGTATTGCCTTTTCCTCTTGCTCAACATTCGCGCTTATGTTATAATTTAACCTGGGTACCACGTTGTCAGAAAGTAAGCCCAACTGTAGTCATAATGACCACAGTGGTCATCAGCAGGCTAACACATCTGTGCCTTCCCAAATTGTACGATGAAGGTCAGAAACCACATATTACAATGTTAAACATATTAGAATAACTAACAACTCCTTTTCGGCGCCAATGATTTTCCTCGTCGTTACAAGGAAAACCATCGAAGTAAGTAAGTTAAAATCCTTTAGTAGTAATAAAATCCATATATCTTTACCGCACACAAGCTTTTGCCCAATAAACTCCAACACTAATACGCTTTAATCCCCTCAATTCCAATCGTACATTTTTTTTTCATTTGTCAATCCCTCGGTTTCTAGGGTTTCTTTCTATTCTCCAAACGAGGTGATGTGATCGCGTGCTTGTTGTACTAAAAAGGAGATGAAACCCTTTTTGCGTCCTTAATCCAGAAGTGAGAATAATGCAATCAAACGAATACATGTGTGTTAGCAAGGATACATACAGCAAGGAAAAAGGAAAACTAGAAAAATGGAAATGGAAAGCAATCTCCCGCTAACGAAATCACACAAGGATAAAACTTCCATAGAGCAAATGAGCGCATTGTTTGCTGGAGCTTATCCAGCTCTCTGTTGATTTTTTTTTTCCTGTTTTTGCTTTTTGTGACGAATGATAATGAAAATACCAAAACAGGATGTGGATTGTGGACTGTGAATACACAATAATCTCCATACACAATTATACATATGTACTTACATATAGATCTATATAGACCATAAACATTCTAGCTCTTCCTTGCCATCGATTGAATGAATTTTTATTCGAAGTTAGATACGATAGAGATTTCGTTTTTCAAGGCGACGATGTTAAGACTGATGCCTCCATCATTGAAGGAGGAGTTACAATTGTTTTTAGACTAAAAGTCGTAACAAGGACGTTTCATACAACACCGACGACTGCTTGCCGACAAGGATTTTCGTTTTATTTCAACAATTCGATTCAAAATAATTTTACTGACACTGGCGCTATTACTGGAGCAATTATTCAACCTCTCAAAGGATCCTCCACAAAGATTAAGTCAAACACCTCGGGATTACAGAAAATACACTTCATCCTCATTCTGCTTATAAGAGTAAATGAATAATTAAGCCATTCAACGACAATACTAACAGGACGATTTACATTCATACACAAATTCCCATCACGCACAGAACAGAATACGAGTACAGAGCACAAACCATAAACAAGTGCTCAAATGGAAAAAAAAAAAAATGAAACCAGTGCTATGAAACGACGAGCAGGACACAAATAAGAAAAGTATCTTGGGACTAAAAAAAAAAAACATTCCAAAGGGATTTCTGGTATAAAATAAGTGTTTAAAAAGAATTCAGTTATACGGGTACACAATGTCATACAAATACAAAACAAATGTCGTTTTCGCACTGCGATCCTAACATAGACATTTTGCGATTTCATAAAGACCCGGCGATTCAGGTGCGATAAGGACCTTAGTAAATAAATCAAGAAAAGGCGCGTAATGCAAATTTATTCACCTACACGAATGCTTAATACAGGCAAGCCAAAGGCTATGTAAAATGAAACGGAATAGTGATGCGCATTTAAAAAACGACACATCCTTACGGTGGCGTACCTTCTGTCGGCTAACAAGCCAAGTGTAAAATTCGCAACTTCGAAACGGAGTTTGGCTGTCTTTATTTATTTTTTTCTTTTTTGCAATCATTCACAAGGATCCCTGATTGCGTTGCTATATTTTTTTTTTCTCGATATGGTGTTGGTTATTCCATTCTGATTATATAGGGCTTTGGCTTTCTCATTTACATATGAATGGATATCAACATAACTAAGTTGATTTTTTTTTTAATTTTAAAAGGAAATTTGGGATGGTGAACTACCTTAAAAGGAAGTCTTTTCAAATACTTGTAAACCTCGATGTTTTGCCCTTGATCTGAAGGCCGAATATTGTGCAGTTTTGCTTTAAAAAATTGTGTCACGGAAAGGTTTATATTATTTTGTATCTAATTATAGCGGTTCATCTGCAAACTCGATTTTGACGCCTTGGTACAATTTTGCAATTCTTGTTATGTTGACGGAGATGTGGCACATCGGCGAAAACGATTTACGGTCTGAAAGCGGAGTCCATTATTCAACTGCTTCAGAGGGAATCTCCTACGCCAGTATATCGTCGTTTACATTCAGTTTCCGGGTCAGGTGAAGTTTGTACGGATGCAGGCTTAAGCTAGCTCTAAACTACGAATATGCTCAACGAACCTGCTCGTGCTTGCTATGTTTTTCTCGTGTAGGGGCTGGTTCGCGAGCCGCTCGCTGTTGGCGAAAAATTTCGATTTTTTCGTGTTCGTTGGCTTCGCAGTTCGCCGTGTAGGGCCATGTTCGCGAGCAAACCTCATTTTTGCTGTGAACGCCGCCGAGTTCATATCGCGGCGCTTCTTTATCGCAAATGTTTACACTGTGAAGAATCAACACGAAATGTCGTGTAGGGGATAACGCAAACGAGCAAGTTCGGCGAGCATATTCGTCGTTTAGGGCTAGCTTTAAGTTCTGAAACAAAATTCGCCCAATTGAGGTCAGTTCAGATAAGAATTGACTGTCTCGACTGCAGCAATATTTTCGCCAGACCTCATATCGACGACGTACGTCATTATACGATAGTGTTATCGGAGAATTTGTTTCAAAGTAAAGTTTAATTTGGACGCGTTACTTGATGCTGTATTTTATGGTACATTTCCGCCTCATTAAAAACCAGTTACGTTCTCGTTTACGTTCTTACTACGATTCTGATTGCAGCACAGATATTGAGTGAATATGAGCTTTTATCTGGAGAGTGTAAAGCATCTCTGCATCTTCCGTCTATTGATAATTGATCCAGGAGTAGTCTTAAGGGTCGAATCATTGCCTTCAACTTAAAATTTTCTCGGTACTGTTTTCGTAATTTTATTTCTCTGACTTAAAGGATGTTTTCAACTGTATTTTACCTAAGAACAGCATTACGAAACCTTCACTATGTTTAACAAAAAGCATTAATCACACTTTTCGATCTCACGCTATCCTGCGAAAGAAGGCTTGTCTTTCCACAGAATCTTTTCTTTCCTTTTTTCAATTTCGGTGTTGCTTGGGCCAAAGCAATATCTTCTCATTTGCAGCGCGTAATAATGACTCTCTTTCAAATACTTAGTCATGAAGTTTTGCTTTTAGGAAATTTGTGACTGGTGGCTTGAATACTGCAAGGAGTTGCTTAACAAACAGTTTCCACGTGATATCGTGCCGACAGCTGGTCTATTCGAGGAGGAAGTTTCGGACTTTTCAATCGAAGAAATAAGTATAGCAATTGGAAAAATGAAGCGGGGGAAAGCGGCGGGACCAGACAGCATTCCATCAGAGTTTTGGTCGAAGATAGAGGGAATCGGCAGCGAATGGCTATCGAAACTTTTAACTAAATTAAAATGTGGACAACCTATGCCGAATCAATGGAGAAGTAGCTTTTTGGTTCCATTATACAAAGGAAAAGGCGAAACTCGAGAATGCAACAACTACCGTTCAATCAAGCTGACGGCCCACACGATGAAAATCGTCGAAAGAGTCTTAAACGAACGTCTTCGGTGATTAAAGCTCGATTATAGCCAGTGTGGATTTGTTGAAGGAAGATCGACGGTGGACACTATCCAAACCCTACGAATAATAATGGAAAAGCACCGATATTCGCCTAAGGATTTACACATGGTATTAATCGACCTCCAGAAAGCATTCGATCGAGTGCCTAGGGATCTCATATGGGCCGCATTCGTGCGACCTGTTCCATAAATAATGTTCTGCCGAAAAGCACTATCTTTAAGTACTTACGATCAATCGTTAACATGGAAGCGAAATGTGACGATGACGGGAAAATTCGGGAATCTTTTGCGACCGAAAATTTCCATTTAAATTGAAGGGGAAACTCTATACCACGGTTGTTCGACCAACTCTTATGTACGGTTCACAGTGCTGGACAATGTACGAAGCGTTTAAGAACAAAATGACGGCAGCGGATATGAAAATGTTAAGGATGTCTAGTGAAGTCACTAAACGCAATTGCATTAGATCTACGCGTATAAGAGGAAGTCTACATATAAAGAATTCGATAACCGAACAGCTTGAGGCGAATAGAATAAGCTGGTATTGCCACGTTCAAAGAAGATCTGCGGAAAATCCGGTTAAAAGGGCACTATCAACTACGGTCACTCCAACTGTAAGGAAATGAGGTCGGAAAAAAAATTCCTGGATTTCTCATATGGCAAATGCGTAACAACGCCTGGGGCTAACCATTGAAGCGATCCAGGACCGAGCATAAGGTTACATGCCGAAAAGACCCTTCGTCTTTTCTTTGACATGAAAAAGAGTTAAGGATAGCAATACCTAAGCTTGAATCTAACAAATTTGCTTAGCGGCAGATGTTTTCAAAGCTACTGGAAGTGACTTTGTGAAGGGCATACACCAACTCTCATATTTCTCAGATTTTGTCAGAAGAGTGAATGGAATTTCAGCATCGTTTGGCCGAACCACAAAGGTAGCATGTGACATCCTTTAAAGAGTCCAAACTCGTCCGTCTTTGTAGAATGACGATTGAAATTGCTCGCTGCTCCGTCATGGTCCTTAACGATTGAATGTCAACAAAAAAATGTAAGACAAAGTGGCGCGCTGTCATTTAAATTCTTCAACATCATACTTGAGGGAATTGTGCGCAACTCTTAAGCGAACAATGGAGGCACAATCTTTGTAACATCTGTGCAACTACTAGTGCACGCCGTATATGTTGTCAACATCGAAAAACTGGATAAAACGTCAAAGTCGATAGCTATAATTTCTGCTATAAATTCTGCCAAAGTCAACTCAGCAGGAATTAAAGAAGAATCACTCTTGCCAATCGCTGTTTCTGTGGGTTAAAATGGCATGAAGCATGGACACAATCAAAATCGTATGAAGTTATCCTTAGTTGTATCAAGGGAAAAACATTCAAAAAATATTCGACTCGGTTGACAGGCTTTGAAGAAGGATATTCAAGAAAACATGTAGGGCGAATGGATCTTTGGTCTGCAAGTTTTTCAAATCTATCCGTGATGGAGAAGGACAAAGCAGTACAAGAAGACCTCGTCTTAGATGGCCCGGACAAGTAGAAGTCTTGGGGGCACGCAACTTAAGGGATTTAGCTAAGGACCGAACCGAGCTAACTGGAAAGGGCTGTTAGTGGGAGCCCAGGTTCACCGCTTAAGTAAGTATTAAACCTTTAAAAAAGGCCAAGCATTTAAGTTCACTGTCTGATAATAGCAGAGAACAACAAAAAATTAGTGATCGGGTTACGGAAGTGGAAATAAAAATAAAATTGCATAGTTTTATATAACACAGTGTGGCAAATAATATCCCTGACACGAAGCATATTTTTCCACCGCAAACGTAGGTAAAAATGCATCAAAAACATTCCGATTAATGCAACAAGTGTACCGTGATGATTGTTTGAGTAGAACAGTTGTTCGAGTGGCATATAAACGTGTTTAGGGCGGCAGAGAAACACTGAAAGATGACAAACACACACGAAGTCCAATTTTAGTTCGGACACTTGAAAAGATCAAAAAGTACGTGATTTTGTTGCAGAAGACCGCAATGGTTCAATGAGAATGATGGAAGAGGCCTTAAACATCAACAAGGAGACTATTCGAACCATTATTAACGAGGGTTTGAGCAAAATAAACACCGAGTCAGGGCTCATTGTTCGTTAATTTTTGGCTCAAAATCAAGTGTGTGTCTTCAATCCACCGTATTCACCTGATTTGGCACTGTGCGACACCTCTCCTTGTTCCCGAAGTGGAAATGATGCTTTTTTGACGATATTCCAACCATTCAAGTAGCTTTGACACTTGAGGCAATTCATTGGAGGCAATTCCGCAAAATAAGTTAGAGATGGCATTTGAATCACTATTGAATCGCTATAACAAGTGTACAAGTGTATTGAATCGGGAGGAGAATATTTCGAATAAAAACACCGAAAAGTAAACAGAAATCGTGTTTTAATTTTGTTTTCTAGCGCCAGTCCGGGATATTATTTGCCACACTGTGTATTACCATTATAAAATAAAAATACTTGGGAAACTAATGGGAATACCATTACAGGAATTAAAAAGTTTCGGGATTTTGCTGTGTTTACTGGTACACGACGGCGGTGAACGTTTATAATACCTTCGACTGATTGTACGAGTATCTTCCATTTCATCGTTGTAGCAATTCGAACGATTTTCCTCTAAATCCTTTTCCTTTAGCTGCGATATTGAATCGAATAACGTTGACACACTAAAATATGAAAGTTTAAATAAAATGTTTTAGCAGAGGAATGTGTGTTTTATGATATCCCACAGTTGGAGTGGGATATTAAAGATGATATCCACAGATACGAGAATTTTTCAAACTTTTTAGAAGTTATAGTGGGGTAAGAGAATTTATCGATGTAAAAATTAAAAATATTTCATTTTAAGCACTCTCCTAAGGTGCAGCAAACAATGTTGTATACCACTTGTTTTGATTGTTTAGTTCAGTGAAACGAATTTACGAGTGTGTCTGAAAGGGTTTTAACAGCTTTTGGGGTTGCGATCACCCTTCTTTCATGATTTTTGAAAAATATATAAGAACTAGTGAACCTTGATTTGTTGTGGTTATGTTTCATCACTATCAATCAACAAATACACTTACCTTTTTAAATAATAATCCCTTTTCAAATAGAATAAATAAATAATTTAAATTCCTCCAGCTTTCTACGAGTATAATAAACAGGACTTTCGGGACCAGCATCTTTGAATGTTTACAAACCACACATAAATAAAAAGTTCCCATCACATAGAGGAAAATCGCACCCAAGGGGCATAAACAAACAGAGAAAAAGAATGTTTTTATTTTTCGAATAAAACTGAAAAATCGAAATATACGAGTATAACGTGGCGAAACCCTCGAAAGCAGGGCATGTGTAAATAACAAACAAAATTGGTTTGCCATGTGCAACGGCTACACCTGATGCGTTCTCGTAAATGTGAAAAGTTTGCTTTGGGTTTCATGCTAATTTGATACGGTAGTGAATATCAATTGATTTTCAACTCACTTTTCTGCTATGCTTGTTACCAGCTCAAATAATTTTCAAAATGGAAATTGTAAAAATTGCAGTACTTTCTTCTTCTTTTTTCAATTCATATGATTGAAAAAAATTCCTTTATTGCATAATATAATAACTTAATCTGGATAACTTGCTATTGCCGAGCGCTTTTAACTTAACAAACAAATTAAACGATCAAACAACCTGTACTCCAAAGATAATTTTATTTTCTCTAATATATAGTGGTGAAATTAATAAATTTACTAAACAATTCCCTGTTTATTTACTTACCTAGTCAAGTCATAAATACTGGTACATAGAAAAATCAGCGCCAAATGAAAACGAATTAAACACTGCGCGGACAAGGGCTCGCTTCAACGAAGGAATATTTGAGTGTCGAGTAGAGCAAGCCATGCCCTCATGGGCCACATTTGAGTCGTTTTTGCTTTGTGAGCTAGAGCAGAGTCTTGCTGGAAAGTCCATGGCTTGTTGTTGAATATTGATTGGTTGAGAGACCTCACAATGGGTTGCAAAACGGTCGATTGATATACTTTGGCCGATGTTTTCACTCCTTTCTCGCAAAAATGGAGCTTGGTAAAGCCATCGTAGCACACTCCCCACCATACCATTACAGGCGCAGGATGGTGGCATCTTTGAACCCTCACGATCAGTTGGGATGCTTCTCTTCATGACCTAGCATACACACGATCGTTCTGCTTATTGAACGATTCTTTTACGGTGAAGATTTTCTCGTTAGTAAACAGAATTTGTCTGTGAACGTTCTTCGCGTACCGGCTGAGGAACGCTTTCGATCTTCGCTTGCGTTTTTCCTTCAATACGGCCGTGAGCAGGTGTCCAGTGTATTGCATGTACGCGCTGAGTCCTAAATCTTCTTTGATAATGCGAGACATGGATATTTGCGAAATTTGCATTTCCCGCGACAAGATTTTCTGTTTTCGCAGCAGTTCTCGGTCGATTCGTTTCTTCACGGCTTTGATCGCTTTCGAAGTTCTCACAGTGCGCGGACGGCCGGATTTTTGACGGTATCCTCAAACAACTTCACAGCACGATACACAAAATTGCGAGTGATTCCAAGCGGTCGCAACGTCCTAAAGATATCGCCTTTTTCCATGTTTCCTTTTTCCAACTACAACGATACGATTTTCGATGTCATTTTCGATCATGTTCCATGATTGTAAGCAATTAATGTCAAAAACTTTTTACGTCACAATGAAGCATAAATATCAACTGTCAAATCGCAATCAATACGAAATTGATGCGCCCAGGGTTGCATTCGTAATGAGTGAGTTCAGTTGTGTACCAGTATTTATGACTGGACTAAGTAGATGGTTCTACCGTCCGGGTCGGTCCAGGACTACAGCAAACATGTGCACACGAAGTGGGCTGAGGTCCTAGTAGACTTGCGTGCCATACCAAAAATGAGGTTGTCCTCTATTTGGGGTCGAAAACTTTCCTGGCTGGGACGCTGGTGTCTACGAATTCGCTATTGAAACGCTGCATTGATGCAAACGGGAAGAAACAAATATTACCCGAAGAACTTTTCTCTCAAAGGACCTGAGAGCATTTCTATTCGCTTTCATCAGAGTCCACGGAGTGAAGTAGGACTGAGATGATCAGTATCTTGAATAATGCCTTTTTGATTGCTTGCGAAAGGGCTTAACCACTTGTATTATAAGCCCAAAGGTTCCATTGGTTCGGCATACTTTCCCGACCCATATATTTTTTTTTTTTTAAATAAGTTTATGTATGCTCTGTACTTAATTACTCGTATCCCCTGCTGTTTTAAATACCTCGGGAGTTAAGCCATTGAGTCTAGCAGCCTTGTTGAACTTAAACTTGGAATTGGCTGTCCTGAGTTCATCTTGGTCGAGTGAACTGAAATGTTGCCTGTTTTCGTCTTCGTTTGGTTGAATGATTCATTCTGCCTGAAGCAGGGATATTATTCTTTAGCAATAAGGTTTCCTTCTCTATGCTTACAACGCGGCAAAAATGCACGAATGGCTGCAATATATTTAAAAAAACAAATAAACATCAATACATATATGTTAAGTGTATTTTATTTAAAAAAAAAAAACTCTGGCACATAAATGTATTTTCTTTTTTATAGCTAAATTCGTTCCGGGGCTTTTGGTGACGTAGTTGACGGTGATGTAATTTGGGATTTTATTAAAGAACTCGCGTCCAAATGTGCGGAAGACCCTGATTGTGGTGGTGTAGAGGATTTTTCAGTACAGCTCTTCTTTACAGTGTCAATCTGAGTTGATTTGGTGGAATTTTTTTTACGGTGTCGAATTGAATTTATCTTTTTGGGCCATGTTTTATCTACTGGTGAATTAAGTGCTTTAACTCGTAAGCGTTTTTCAGGACCATGGCTATTTTTAAATGGGTAGACACGTTTCAATTGTTTTTCTGAGATATTTTGCTTTTCCATCAGTTGGTCATACCTAGGCGAAGTGGATGAGAAGCACGGTGAAGTTGGTGAATAATTAGGTGAAGTGGGAGCGTAATGTGTTCGAAACAATGTTGGCGAAGAGGGTGAGTAGATCGGTGAAGTTGGATGATACTTAGGCGAATTTAGGGAGTAGCACGGAGAAGTTATACAATAATTTGGCGTAGTGGTTGAGTAATGCAATGGAGTTCGACGAAACGTTGGCGAATTGGATGAGTAACTCGGTGAAGTTGGACTGTACTTGGCTAAAGCGAGAAAGTAGCGCGGTGAATTTGGACAATCATCGGACGATAACTGAGTAAAGTTTGATGAGAATTCAGGCAAATGCTGATAAATGGGAATAAAGAAGTTTGGCACTATTTCGATAGGATCTTCGGTTTTCTCTGCTTCTTCGAATGCATCATTCATATCCACACTGTCATCATCGTTTGCCTTCTTCTCAGTTCTCAGGGGGCTTACAAATTTGTGCTGCCTTTTTGCTTTCTGGAACCATTACTTCTTCACTTAACAGCACATTTGGCGATTTATCAATTACTTCATGCTCTCCCACTTGGCGGGAGAAATTTATTTGAATGCTATCTGAACTTACAGCCGGAAGTATTGCCATGTGGTCTTTATCTGTCCCTTGAATTTTATTCATCTCACTCTTTTCAGTCTCTTGAGGCTTTTGGAACGTTTGAAATTTTGACATTTTGTTACTTTAGTAAGTATTTATTTTTATTTGTTGAACACTTCGGGTGAGATTATTTGATTACGCATTCAAATTTTTTTTAGTAGTTTCTGATATCACAATGTCTATGTTACTCATAAAATGCGCTCATATCCACAAATTTTCAATTTATCCACTTTATAATAACTGCCCTTTAAACTGATGCAATATACGATCAAATAGTACTTAAATGATTTTTTCAAGAAATTCAGGAAAATATTCAAATTGAGCCTCGGCTTATCCGCCTCTGTATAGTCTGAATACCAAGTTATCAAATATATGTGAGGCACATGGTTACGTGGAGTATACGTAGAGGTTACTTTCTGGCCAGTAGCGCAAATTGTGGAAGTTCCATCAATGGGTTATCCGTCCACAGAATTTCTTTTCAAAATGTTATTACAGAATTTCAAACGCTTCCGAATTAGATGAAAATTTTTACTGGTACTTGGATGATTGCTGTGGTAATATGAGGGATCATCGGAGCCTTGAACTTCTTCCGATCTAAAGCATGTGAGTCTTTGGACGTACTTCGCTTTGACTGCCGTTGTTTTGCAATCCATTTATGGTATCTTCTCTGTTATTCCTATTATTATCGTTTCATAAACCGAATACATAAGCCATTATTTCTGTAAAAGAAACTATAAACAACGTAGTGTCCAAAAAAAATACGTGTAGATTCCAATTGATTGGCGATTCCAAATCTGCGGGGCGCATGCCAATCTTTTGGCCGCCCAGCTCTTAGGAACTTGGTCGCTATGGAACTTGTGATTATTGTTTGCAGAATATAAATGATGCACCAAGTGTTATAAATGCAAAAACGGATAAACCTTTGTCTGGGCAACCAATGTCATCAAGAACTTCCAACCAATTTGTTAACCATAATCTGGAAGAATCCTCATGGACATAGTAATAAAGAAAACTGTTTATTGGAATACAACAACAAAAAACGGAACGCAAGCACCAGAGCCCAAAACACTACTTACTTACTTTTTTACTTTAGGTAGCGCTACAGTCCGGCGTTTTTTTTTTTTTTTTATAATTTACGCGCGCCTCAAGGGGGTTTTGATACCCTTTTACTGTTGCCATGGCGCGGGCGGAAAGATAGAAGGAGGAGAAAGGAAAGCATTTTTCGTGATGTAGTGGTTTGAAACTCAGGTATATTTGGTTTCGATATTGACTCTCCAAAGGTGGGAGCCCGAATAGGACAGAGAGTTTTCTTCAATCGGAATGATTCAGGTTGTAAATTTTAGCGGTTGTTTTGTGCTTGAAATTCTACAACAGGCAAATCTACATGTCAGTGTTATGGCTTCACACGCAGATTTTTCTGACTAAGTTCCAATTACACAAATGAAAAACTTGTCATGAGTAGGATTCGAACCTTGATCCTCCGAGTGAGATGCGATGGCTAGTACCACTACACCACGGCCACCTGGCGTGGACCTGGGCCTCAATCAACAAGCGTATCTAGCTAGCTCGATCTTTTGCTAGCTGCCTCCAGTTTCGCATGCTAATTTGGCTGAGGTTCCCTTCCACTTGCATGCGTCATATAAATCTCGGTCTTCCTCTATTGCGCTATCCCTCGAGGGCGGATCCGAAGACTATTCGGACCGGAGCGTTGGTGTCCATCCGCTCTATATGACCCAGCCATCTCAGTAGTTAAATCTACACCCTTCTGCCTAGGTCGATATCGCTGTACAGTCCGCACAGTTGGTTGTTGTATCTCCTCCTCCACACACCGGCAATGCAGACGGGACCGAAAGCCACTCGAAGAATTTTTCTCTCACAACAACCAAGAGCACCCTCATCCATTTATGATAATGCGGCATAGAACAGGACTTTAAGGCTTTATTTAGGGTAACTTTTGTTTGTAATCGTTTGTCGAAGAAGCAGCGAGTGGCAAAAGTTATTCTTCGTTTGATCTCAGCGCTGGTGTCGTTGTCTGAGTTTATAGCGGAGCCTAGGTAGACAGAGTCCTTAACTTCTTCAAAGTTATATCTGTCAAAGGTGAAGTTCTGTCTGAGACGTCGGTGTTGAGTGTCCTTTTATCTTGACTTGGTCTACCGTCTCAATACTCGCGAAAGCGCCACTGACATCACGCTGCTTTCTTCCGATTATGTCATATCGTCGACGTATGCGAGCAATTGGACAGACTTTTGGAAAGATTGTGGCTCTTGTGTTTGAACGTGAGTTTTCATGATTTTAGCAGGACGGGGCAACCACAAACAAGTCTATACCACGTTTTCTCGAAGCTTTAATAACTGGAAGAGGATATGTTCAGCCCTCCTCCTATGGGCTCTGACATCTGTGGTCTTTATCTTGTGGGGATATCTTAAATCAACGTATACACCAAGTGTTTAAATAAAATTTTGATGTTCGTTTAGAAGAGTAAAGGATTACATTTGAAGAAAGCATTTCTCAAATAAACTCTTGTTGAAAGAAATTAATTAAACTCACCGGAAGTGCATTTGATGGGATTCTGTTACGGTGTGTGAATTCACTTAAGCCAGAATAAAAGTAGTTGGTTTGGTTAATTTTTCTGATTATAATAAATCTGCTTACACACGCAGTACAATGATAACATTTTACGTATTCCGGGTAAACAAATTTAACTTCCTCACCAACCAACAGAGACACCCCAAGGAAATGTTAAGTCTGCCGGGACGCTGAAATTATTTCCATTTCTCATTAAATCACATCAGCCTTAAATATTTTTTTATCATGCCAAATTTCTTTTCAGAGTTTAAGGTCTATACTGTGCCAACAGGTGGGAAAAATTCGTTTTAAGCTTTTTGTCTCTTTTTTTTACTTTGCCGGTTATCTTCTTGTTGGGTTCATGCTAAATGTGAATTTTAACGAACATAAATTCATTTTTGATGTTATCTTGAAGGCAGGATTCTGTCAAGGAAAGCAAGTATGGGGCAGCGTATGTAGAATAAATTGCTTGTGGATAGGCTTATAAGTAAGAAGAAGTAGCAAAAGACACGTGAAATTCAGAGCAGGAAGGTAGAAAATGTTTTTTTTTTTTTTTTGTTAAAGACTTCCGTGGCAAGAAAGAGCGAGGACAGAACTTTATAAATCTTTTAGTTAAAATTGTATCTTTCGTTATTGTTCAAACTTATCAGTGTGAATACTTATTTATGTAGAAATTTCTTTTAAGTATAAAGAACAGTGAATATTTAGATTTAAAGAGGACCAGTTGATGGGTATCTCATTTAAAAGGTTAAAGTATTGGGATGAGAGCAAGACTGAATAAGAGAACTTCCATTAACGATTTGGGAAATTGATTAAAGGCTTTATCTATGAATACGTGTATGCCTGAGAATCTTAAGATGGATTATCGTTTGTAAAGGATATTCGGCAAGGCGAAAATGCAAATATTTATAATACATAAACCTTTTCAATATATACTCGTAAGATGGAAATGGGTGGTTGTAGGACTCTTTACTTGTAACGCCTCTTTAAAATGGATGGGCAATTCTGTTCACCACCAACAACCAGGGGTTACAATGTAAATTTGTCGAGACTGGTTGGTACTTACCGAGAGTGGAGAGTAAATTAACATTTTTCAAATGTAAACATTAAGTGGAAGTCTGAAGGATTGTATTTGACTTCATCATAAAAGAAAAGGGTACGACTAAACGGTAGGCGGACAAAAAGAATACAGCGCCTATCCCATAGCGATCCCTACTGTTTGCTTTTTGCCTTTAACCTTTAAATGTTTCATGTTTCACTGAATTTGGGTATCGTCCTTTTAACTCAGCTTGAAAAATGTCATTTTATTAGAAAAAAAACCTAACCAAAATGAGTTGTTTTTGTCTTCCTTTTTTTTAATTTAGATTAGGATTTGTTTTCTTGAATAAAACGAATAATTGCTGAGATATCTCTAAGAACTTTATTGCTTTATAAAGTAGACACATTAGGATTATTTGTGGAGTCCTCTACGAGTATCTTCCAAATGACCATCTCGGTTTTGCTTGCAGACTCTATTTTTTTTTTTTTTCTCCAAAATTTGTAATCAGTCTTTCATATAATTGGGACTCTATATCGACGATGCCGGCTTCAGTCTTCACCTTCGGAGGTGTATTCGTTACTGTAGATTTGCGGTCCATAAATTGCAGAAGACAGTTATTCATTTTGGTTGTATGTGTAGATGCCATCAGTCACCCACAATAAGCCAACCCTGCATATCATCAGCTGTAATATATTATGAATTTCAAATCCTACACCTCTTGTTGAAACACCTGTAAATATTTGTTCGTTCTACTGTTTACAAAAAATATAATAGAAGTATGCCGTTAAATTGCAGTTATGGCAATGAAAAGGAGTTTATGGATGATCAAACAGACAGGCGATGATTTAATTTTGTTGGCCTTTAATTATTCTATCTGCCTGTTGGGTTGCCTTTTTTATTTTATTTTTTTTAAAATCTTAGAACAACTTATTCGAAATGACTTCCATTTGCCTTCCAGCACGACTTAAGATGATGTGGCCACTCATCGATTGCGAGACGCACTTCATGCATTGGGACAAGGGCTCGCTTCAACGACTCAATATTTGAGTGTCGAGTAGAGCAAGCCATTCCCTCTAATACGGACCAAAACTTGTTATCCAACGGGTTGAGGTCTGGACTACCAGCTGGCCAATCATCCGTTGATATGAAGTCCGGAACGTTGTTTTTGAGCCACAGATGAGTCGTTTTTACCTTGTGAGCTCGAGCAGTCCATGGCTTGTTGTTGAATATTGATTGGTTGAGAGACTTCACAATGGGTTCCAAGACGGTCGATTGATATACTTTGGCCCTTGTTTTTACTCCTTTCTCGCAAAAATGGAGCTTGGTAACGTCATCGTAGCACTCTGCCCACCATACCATTACAGACGCGTGATGGTGGCCTCTTTGAACCCTCGGAATGCGTTGGGATACACACGATCGTTCTGCTTATTGAACGATTCTTCTACGGAGAGGATTTTCTCGTCAGTAAACAGAATTTGTTTGAGGAACGCTTCCGATCTTCGCTTGCGTTTTCCCTTCAATGCGGCCGTGAGCAGGTGTCTAGTGTGTCGCTTGTACGCGCTGAGTCCTATATTTTCTTTGATAAAGCGAGACATGGATATTTGCGAAATTTGCATTTCCCGCGACAAGATTTTCTGTTTTCGCAGCAGTTCTCGGTCGATTCGTTTCTTCACGGCTTTGATCGCTTTCGAAGTTCTCACAGTGCGCGGACGGCCGGATTTTTGACGGTATCCTCAAACAACTTCACAGCACGATACACAAAATTGCGAGTGATTCCAAGCGGTCGCAACGTCCTAAAAATATCGCCTTTTTTCATGTTGCATTTAAGTAGGCCAACTAAAACAATACGATTTTCGATGTCGCCTCATTCCATGATTGTAAGCAATTAATGTCAAAAACTTTTTACGTCACAATGAAGCATACATATCAACTGTCAAATCGCAATCAATACGAAATGGATGCGCCCGGTGTTGCATTCGTAATGAGTGAGTTCAGTTGTGTACCAGTATTTATGACTTGACTAGGTATGTGAAGTGTGTACTCTTGACTGCTCAACAGAACGCACGTAGCGTATCACAATGGGTCTTAGAAATACCGTTTCGGAGATTTTTCACTCAAAGTTGACCAATGTTCTGATAGATCATCTGAAATTAATGACTTAATGGAAGTGGTGATGAAATGGATCACTCATACTCATATATGGTATGACCATGCGAAAGATGAAACGCATCACACACATCAAATGGAAATCATTTAAAATTTCTTGGACTTCATTTAACTTAGATTCTGGAATGAATGGAATTTCCCATTCAAATTAACCGCGTTTGGGATGTTGTCGAACTCTTTTTTATGTGGGTACATCTGTCATCTGGCCTTAAAATATTTGTTAAACAAAGAGTTTGCCTGAAATTTTGTGTTTCTAATAAAATATCATATGCGGAAGCGTTAAAATTGTCAACGGTGGCCTACGGGGCCTTGGCAATGTCAAAAACACAAGCATACGAGTGGTAGGAAGAGTTTAAAGCGGGCCGTGCTGTGGTCGTCCATCCATCCGTAAACGTTAAAATCGAAAAATTTAAGAAAACTGTCCTCACAAATCGTCGAGTGAGCATCCGGAAGATAGCAGCCGATCTTGGTGTCTCGTTCGGATCAGTGGAGAGCGTTATGAACGATTTTTTGGACACGAGATAAATTGAAGCGCGATTCGTGTCGAATTTGCTTCAGAAACAGGATCGCATTGATGGTGCTAAAAAAATGCTTTCTTTGTGTGGCGAAATATGGGTCTATGAATATGACATCGAAACTAGTCAACAATCATCGGAATGACAATTTTTAGACAAGCCAAAACCCAAAAAACACGTGGTGTGGTAGACTCCGAATTTTTTCCGCCGGACATTAAACAGGGAGTATTACGTGGGCGTATTAAAGTCTTTGAAGAAAAATGTTTGTCGCAAGAGTCCAGAATTGTGGAGAAACAACTCGTGGTTTGTTCATCACGACAACGCATCGGCTCACATAAATCAAAAACAACTTTTATATCCTTACGCAAGCTCCATATTTACCTGACATGGCTTCTTGTGACTTTTTCCTTTTCCCATGACTCAAGACCATTTCGCGGAGGTGATAAAAGAAATTCACAGAATTAGCTGAAGGCTTGGTGATTGGAGGAAGCGTTGGAATATGTATTGCTTACAATTAAGATTGCTTTGAAGGAATAAAATGAATATCGATGAATATTTTTATCGTTTTCGTTTTATTGAAGAACTCCGGTTACTTTTTGACCAAAAGTAACATTTTTCGCTAAGCTCCCTGTAACAGTGGTCCATTGATTTGATTTAGGAATTTTTCTGATTTAAAGATTTTGCTTTTTTTTTTCTCACTCTCAGTAGCAGGCACCAAAATTATGTCCCACACGGTTTTAGCCTGATTTCAACGGATGAAAATTTAAATAAGATTTGAGGACCTCTATAGTTTGTGGTATCAGATTTAACAACAGAAATGCTAAGACGACTCAAATTGTACTGACTTGTTTATCATTCGAATCACATAGCATTGCGTTTTTGTACCTTTTACGTATTTGTTTAAGGGGTAATAGAAAATTGCATTACTATAGAGAAAAGACAATTTTGCTTGTTGCAAGCCCATTGAGCCAAAAATGAACTTCGTCTGTAAACACTATTTTTCGATAAAAATAAGAGTCAACTTTAATCTGATCTGGGAACTTGGCATCACAAACCATAGTCTCGTGACCTAAGTCACTGCACGAGCGCTGAATCGTATACGCCTGTATGACTGAAAAAGTCAAATCGCTGTAATCGACGCCGAATTGACAAGTTTAGATCATTTGTAACACTTTCACTCAAAACAGTTCATAGTTCCTTCGGTACACACATTACATTGACAGGTTGTTGACTTCGTGCGACTAAGCGTTTGTTAAGCATAGATATGTGTTACAATATTATTAGGACCAACAAAATCACATAATCTTCTATATCTTTCACGTAAAAACGATACGTTTTTAAATGGAAAGAACTTTCAAAAATACCGGAAAGTTTTAGAAGTTTAAGATATCGAAAGCGTGTTGCTGACGTTTGATAAAAAATTGGCAGATTTTATGTTGGTCCCTTTGTATGTTCGCCCATCCAGGATGTTCGATTTATATATTGCACCAATCAGCTCCCGGTCAGTCCAGAGATAATCAGATAACTTTGTGGTTCAGTAAATCTAAAGCTGTTTCGTATCTCGTCTGTGAAAGAGGCTTTAACTCCGTTGTTGCTTTTTATCTGTGATGGTCATGAATCGCATAATAATAACCGTACAAATTTGTGCAGTGAAGAATGCTATCTTCTTTTAGTTGAAAAAGTTTCACCTCTCTGTAATTTTCCTGCATATTCATTTACTCATTCACATAACTTTTCGTGCATGTATCCCTTCAAGTCTTTATAATACAATAACATAAAGAATTCACAAGTTTGACACTACAAAGTATGTATACTCGTATCTATCTAACTTTTATGAAAGTTTCAAGGCAAAATGATATAGTTACTCATGCAGGTCAAGTTCTGGCCAGAAGTTGATAAATATTTAATCCCCATGAGACTACAAAAATCTATATTTAGGTTAACCAACAATTAAATGTCCCATTCTATTGTCATATTGGCGTTAAGAGACAATTCTGTGTTTATTAATTATTCAGCAATTAATAAAGTACAACGAAATAATAATATCACATTCACGTCACACGATGTCGTAGGTTTTATTTTTACCATAATGCCTGGGCATTTATATTTGGTCATACTCGTATATAAATATGGATAGATATTTTTTTGTTTTTGTTTATACTTCATATAAAATTTAAACTTATATCTCTCTCGCAAAACTTAAAACTACATGAAAATTTAAATCTAAAATATTTTTGCAATTGTGAATTCCCTTTCTATATACCACCGGTCCACCGGTGATTTGATGGCATATCTCACTGAAAAGTGGAATCAAAATCTACACGTTGTCTTGGTTGGTTTCAAGTCTGTTATTCGCAAAATATATTCTGGTGTGGCCCAGGGCTTCGTTCTGTCTCCGACACTCTTTTTAATTTTCATCAGTGATCTCTTGTCTTCTACTTCTAATCCAATATATTCCTTTGCTGACGATAGCACTCTTTGCTTTGCATATTCGTATCCGAACTCACGGCCCTGCTCTTCGGCTGTAGACCGGGAACGGCAGCGTATGCTAAGCTCATTAAATTCCGATATTAACAGCATAACCAATTGGAGAACTATAACCAGAGTGAAATTTAATGTTTCTAAAACACAATGGTGTCTGCTGTCGCTAAAGCGAAATTCAAATACCAAACCATTATCCATGAATGTGCCATGCAAGTGCCTTGCATCGTCGAAACCAAAAAACTGTCCAATCTCGGTATGTGTGTCAATGACAACTTACGTTAGAATGACCACTACTAGATAGGATTCAAAACCAAACCGTGCGTTAAAGGTTATAGGTGATGCTAATATTACCTAGTCCCCGACCACCGACGTACTGTCTCCTGCCTCACGTTGTTCTATCGCTATTTTCACCACCAGTGCTCCGCTGAAATTGCCAGTAGCATTCTGTCCCTTCAAACCTCTCACTGAACACCCGCTTCGCTATGAATGCTCATCAGTACACCCTCAAGCCTACTTTTGGACGTACCCTGAAATATCGTGATTTTTTCCTAAGCCGAACAACTCGCTTATGGAATGCCCTGCCGAGCTTTTTATTCCCTAGTCATTATAACCTCCAAACAATCAAGACCAACGTACATCGGTACCTCTCTTTCTGTCCTCCCTAATTTTCCATCGCCTGCGCTCTGTGCAATCATTTTAAGGGTGCTAATAACCCCTTGAGCGCGCGCCAATTATAAAAAAAAACACAGAAAAATGTTGTAAGTGAAATTTGAAATTGTTGCTTGTCCAAAGTGGAATATTTAACTTAGTTTAAGTTACAAGTTACATTGTGGTGAGTTTTTACTAATAATTATTTCAGATAAAGCCAAAATCGGCATAATTTCGAATTTCTCGTTTTGAATGGAGTGTCTGCTTCAACAAATCGAGTATCGTAGATATCCCTTACTATGGTAGTGCTAAAATTCGGAATGAGCATGGTCTGCAATTCGTAAAAATTCTTTCTAGTTAGCTCGGTCAGTAACTACCTCCAGTTTGCACTTCAAGTGGCTTCAGGTCCTTCTTTATTTGTGCATGCGAGCTAAGGTGAGCTCTTTCTCTACTCCGTTGTGCCTCTTTGTTGAATTCTACGATTCTGAAATGATCACGCAGTTTTGTTTTAGCAGATTGATGTCGCTATGCAGCACGTATAATACATTGTTGGAAGGTTCCGTATCTTGACTTGAAACGCGGCGGATAGCCCACTGAATTGTGTCAATCAACTCCATATCATCGGTGGCGTTCACACACCTTTAAAAGATTATGCCTCTGGTGTTTGATTGTGAGTTCCCAACAATTCATTGAAAAATTGTGTCGATGAAGCCACATAACAGTGCGTCACATTATCTTAAATCTTGTCTAACATCAAAGGTCTTGATGGAGTCGTTTTCTAGCTTGAAGAAGCAGCGTATATTCTCCTTCACTTGTCATTTTGTGCAGGCGGACGAGTTTGGTCTCTATAAATGATGTCTTTTGTGGCCGCTCTTTCAACAAAAGAATCTAGAATCTAGGAGATCTCAAAGAGTATTCAAGCGCGCTATTTCAGTTCATTTTAAAACCGGCCAAACTTCTTCTGCGATGGTTATTCACGTTCATCTTTCACGTTTAACAAAATATGAAAGCATGTCAGGCACGACCGAAAGGATCTGCTCTAAATCCAATTATTAGCCATCAGTTTTTCTTCTGTTATCATACTTACGAGTACCACTCAACAATTTTCATAATACTTTTCTCAAATCGAATTACCCTGCAGCTTTAGCCCGTCAAAATGGAGTTACTTCCTTTGGACTTGAAAGCGTACAAACAAAATCCGTTCATCATTATTCAATCCTCAATGCGTCCGGGAAGCGTAAATCCTCATAATTCAAGTTCCACTTTATAATCCAAACAACTTGAACGTCTTTTCGCCATTTGTGGTGACTTAAAATTCCCAATCCCAGTCGAGTACGAATATAAATCACCCTCTCACCCGACCATCGTTGACTGCAATTTGAAATAATCAATTTCCACCGGACATTCGCTATTCTATTTCCGATTTTTTCACAGAACATCTCTTGCACTGAAACTCCGTGAGAAATGAACAAATCTCCAGTCGACAACAGTCGTAAGGACGGTGAATGAATTTATCTCTTCGAAGAATGTTGCGAAGTTTTATTGTCCTCGAAAAATGCTATTCCTTATGGGATTTTTTTTTGAGTCGGTAGGTGCTTGATAATGGGTGGAAAGTGTTTCGTTTTTGGCACATGAATAGATACATGAGTACATGGGGTGGTAGTTTTTTGTTTCATTTTTTTTATTTGCTTCGGATGAGGCTTAATGAGCTTTTAGGTTGAAGAGAAAGAGGGAGTTTTCAAAAGTTTTCTACAAAAAGGACAAAAGGACAATTTTAGCTCTGTATTTTTTAATTATGACTTAAATACCTAACAAATGATTCTGAAAAGCAGAGGGTACGTAGTAGGAGTTTAGAGGGTACAGGATGTATAATAATACGCTTATCTTATTATTTTAACACAATAATGTCACTTGGCTGGGCTATCATAAACTCTGATTCGGAAACATAATAATTTAATTTTTCAGCTGGATAAAATCATAAAAGCAATTATAGAGACTAATTAAATTCCATTACCCTAATTGCATTTTGTTTGATGAAATATTCGAATAGGCGACAATATCCATCTATGTGACGGAACATGGCTCTCTAATCATCAATCCTGCGATAATAAATCGATAGTTCGTGGGTAGTCACACATGATGACACTGCCACATGTTTGTCATAAATTGAATGCAGGAAAGGCAAGTGCGGATGCATACAAAAAGTGTTGCAAAACACTAATGCGTTTCAAGTCTCTTGAATCGGATAATTAGAGTAAATTTTGCTTGATGG
Source organism: Volucella inflata (assembly GCA_928272305.1). NCBI lineage: Eukaryota > Metazoa > Arthropoda > Insecta > Diptera > Syrphidae > Volucella > Volucella inflata. Next base: position 2,079,594 of record OV743720.1, read on the forward strand.
GGAAATGTTTTGCCAGTTGTGGCCTCGATCCTTACAAGTATTTTCTCGGTTCAGAGAAGGGTTGTGATGGGCTAACTGGAGTGGTCTAACAAACACGATTAAGCAACAACAGATGGTTTGAAAATTCTGATATATGGATTTAAATGTTGAAGGCTGTGTACCACTAAATTGGCTATTCTGTTTAAAATCACCATTATATCTATTGTAAGTGCACTTAAATAATGCAGAGTTAGATTGTTTTTTTCGTTTAAATTTTGCATCTGTTAGAATCAGACATCATTCAGAAACCAAGCAGCTAGAAGTATTTACATTTTGTTTAATCCAATCTTGTCCAAATGGCTTGTTACAAGTAAATGCAAGACCAACGAGTTAGGGGATTTAACAGGATGGAACTTCTAAATAAATCCCTGTAGACTAATGTGGGTGAAATCTTCAGCCTATTTGGATTATTAAATTTGCGTCTTATAAAGTCGTTTGTTAAAAGATCGAAACAGTAGAGGAAACCCACAGGAATCACTTAGAAAATCTGATGGCACCTATTCTGATTCGAAAGCAGAGATGGTTTTCATGCTTGAAACTCAATTCCCAGTTGATGTAATCAGAGCGAGCTCACAACGGGCTGCTAGTAAGCTGAATAGGACAGAACACCGTAGCTGGTATATCTCATTGGTTGTCAGAACCAGTGACGGCATCAAACATGCTATTGGTTTCTTTAATGTGCACGCTCTTCAGATCTATAATTCTGACTAATATAATTGATTGAGTTCTATATACGAGTATTTTCCGAATGCATCCTCTGAATATTGTGCAAAATGCTTTCACCAACGCGGAGAATCCTGCGTGCTTCAATCTCTGGTAGTGCACCAGTCATGGTGGGCTTTCAGTCATTCCTCTGTTACGAAAAAGAGGAGACTTACAGGTCTGACTCATCTAGTGTTAAAGGCATTATCATCCAAGTATCCCAAGAAGTTAAGTACGAGTATTTGGTTGTCGTCCTGAATACAAAAAACTACCTTGGACAAAACGCTGAAAGCCTGTAATGCGTTGTCAACCTTCTAGTAGGGCAAAAGTGCTGGATCTACACGGCTATCATACGCGTCTGTTGTGTGGTGAAATAAGCTTTTACAAAGACTCCAAAGAATGGTCTGTTCCAGCTGCATGGAAGTTTCCCTAGCACGCATGGCTGTGCTGATGAAACTCCCTCTCCGTTGATATCCACATTATAGGCTGCACTATCCAAGCCATTTTCATTTAAAGAGCAGTGATCATTGGTTCAACACGCACAGATCATAATGGGATCTCGAAAAATTAAATCTCGAAAAGACTTGCTGAGAGGAGAGTTCTTTAGCCCCCGAATCTTCGTCAGGTTCGAAAGGACACTAAAGTTTTGCTTAATGCCTTAATATCATGCGCATAAGAGATAAATCAGGCTGCAGGTACTCGGCGATGGCGTGAAGGTACTGGCACCGTAACCACTTAATACTGAAGCGCATACTCAAGACTGAGAAATTTTATTAAAAGGAACCTTCGAGGAGTACATTGGACTAGTTTTTTTTTATCTATGTGCTCTGTACCGCTCGAAAAAAAAAAATGAATAACACAGATGCTCTTACTTACTACTTCAACTACTCTTACTACTCGTACTTTACATTCCAGACCCCATCCAGAAAAGGTCAACCTGAATTTAATAAAGTACATATAAGCGTACATATTCTATTTGAACTACACCCGTAGAGATGTGTGAAATGTAATTTGTGCTTAACCAATATCATGCATATCGTGCACACTGTATATCACTTAACAACGCAAGTGCAAGCAATGAATTTATGCAATATCGGTCGCACTTTTCATTTCTCACCTATGCACTGGTTGTTGCGGGAAACCGTAGCAAGAAAAGCATCCCGAGGGTAACATTTTAATTATTCCTCCAGTGTTGAGATAATGAAATTCTCACCATGGAAATGAATTTCTCATAACTTTCGGGAGTGGTGAGGTTAGCTCATTTATTTTTCAAACCACCGACCGAGATGGTGGCGGAGATGATGATACAGACGTTACGGAGTAGAACAGGACTTCAACTTAGTTGCTTGGTTTTATCCCACATCGCAGATGCATTTTCTATCTCTCAAATTCATTTAAAGCAAACGTCTATGGCAGCATGGGCGTGTATTCTGTATATACGTGTCAAATCCGTACTCCTTCGTGTCTGTGCCAAAAGGAGTACAGTGAACAAGTTAAGCCATTAACATGCCATCCCATCAATGTTATCATCGAGTCAAAAAACACCCACCGGCAGAGGCAAAGTCAACAGCAGCAACGGCAAAGTTCGATTCTGTTTTTGATTTAACATTCTTCAAAATGTGGCTTTCAATGTTTCCCCGCAGTTTACTGGGATACGCGAAATACAAGTACCTATTTATAGTCATCCCTTCGACGGTGGTTGTTAAGATGAGAGTTTAGATACACGGATAAGGATGAAAATTAGATCCATGACTGTGACTAGGGACTAATGAAATTACGATGCGGTCGCTGGTCAGTAAGCAAATTATTTAACCTTTTTGCCGACGGGGTAGGTTGAGAACATTTTTTTTTTATTTTTAGAGTCGGCGATCTACGTGATGGTTGAATGGGTAAAAACGGTTGGTAAATTCAAAACGAAAAAAATAAATTCATTGATTATTCAACTCAACCCTAATATCGGACGAAGGGTAATTTAAATTTAATTTTCACAAGATTTAGATATTTTTTACTTAGGTTAAACAGATCTAGGAAACAAATTGTTGAATATGTTTTGTCTGTAAGTGGCAATAAATGGCACTTGACCCAAAGGAACATCTATAGTTGTCAAATGAATTTGGGCCAAATTTAGTTTGGATGGCGCCGGAACCCTCCATTTATAAGGTTCCTTGGTATTTGGTGATGGTGAGCTCTAGGTAATGGTTAAGGTATCAAGTAGAAAATCTGGCGAGGTTTTCTTGGATGAGTTGGTCGTATAAAGGGAGAAATGTTTGATAGTTCTATCAAGATCATCTATGTTAGGAAAAAAGAAGAGGACCCAAGTGAATGCCTCGTGGGAACCCGGACTTGGCCAGACTCCAAAAAAACCGTTTGAAAATTCGAATCTAAAATGAACATTTTAATTACGATTTTTAAGGATGAAGATATCCGTTTTAATAACATTACCTAGTCAAGTCATAAATACTGGTACACAGAAAAATCAGCGCCAAATGAAAACGAATTAATATTTAAACAATTTTTGTTGTTGTTATTGGGTTATTCAATGGCTATAAATCTTAGAACAACTTATTCCAAATAACTTCCATTTGCCTTCCAGCACGACTTAAGACGATGTGGCCACTCATCGATTGCGAAACGCAATTCATGCATGGGGAAATTGTCCACTGCACGGACAAGGGCTCGCTTCAACGACTCAATATTTGAGTGTCGAGTAGAGCAAGCCATGCCCTCTAATACGGACCAAAACTTGTAATCCAACGGGTTGAGGTCTGGACTACCAGGTGGCCAATCATGTTGATATGAAGTCCGGAACGTTGTTTTTGAGCCACAGTTAAGTCGTTTTTGCTTTGTGAGCTGGAGCAGAGTCTTGCTGGAAAGTGCATGGCTTGTTGTTGAATATTGATTGGTTGAGAGACTTCACAATGGGTTCCAAGACGGTCGATTGATATACTTTGGCCGATGTTTTCACTCCTTTCTCGCCATCGTAGCACACTTCCCACAATACCACTACAGACGCGGGATGGTGGCCTCTTCGAACCCTCGGGATTAGTTGGGATGCTTCTCTGGATGACCGAGCATACACACGATCGTTATGCTTATTGAACGATTCTTCTAAGGTGATGATTTTTTCGTCAGTAAACAAAATTTGTCTGTGAGCGTTCTTCGCGTACCGGCTGAGTAACGCTTTCGATGTTCAATGCGGCCGTGAGCAGATGTCCAGTGTGTCGCTTGTACGCGCTGAGTCCTAAATCTTCTTTGATAATGCGAGACATGGATTTTTGCGAAATTTGCATTTCCCGCGACAAGATTTTCTGTTTTCGCAGCGGTTTTCGGTCGATTCATTTCTTCACGGCTTTGATTGCTTTCGGAGTTCTCACAGTTCGCGTACGGCCGGATCTTTGACGGTCTCGTACTCCACCAGTATCCTCAAACAACTTCACAGCACGATACACAAAATTACGAGTGATTCCAAACGGTCGCAACGTCCTAAAGATATCGCCTTTTTCCATGTTGCATTTAAGTAGGCCAACTAAAACAATATGATTTTCGATGTCGCCCCATTCCATGATTGTAAGCAATAAATGTCAAAAACTTTTTACGTCACAGTCAATACAAAATGGACGCGCCGAGTGTTGCATTCGTAATGAGTGAGTTCAGTTGTGTACCAGTATTTATGACTTGACTAGATACTTCAAGGCTGCAGACAATTAATTTATATATTGAGAGACTGTGCTATATGTAGCTATCAATGAGATAGAATCAGGTGCAAATGCCATAAATTCCGTCGCCTTTTTCCAGCCCTGAGATGCCAAAGAACCCGAATTCAACTGACTTGATGGTAGTCGATCTTCATATTGGATGGAGGAAATAAGAGATTTGTGCTGAAGCATGAGATTTCGTATAAAATCATTTCGAGAAATTTAAGAATATGAGAAAGTTTAGCGATGAGGGTAGACTTCATTCTTTGATGGTTCTTGAGAATCGGGATTAAAAAACAGGCTTCCAAACCTAATAAAATGCTCCTTATGTGCCTGGGTAGATGAAATAGATAAATAGCACTGGAACAAGATAGAGGGAGCCCTTTGCATTTCATCTTTGTTGGTGACGGGCATTTTTTTGTCGATTTAATAAAGTCAGATCTTTCGGTGACCGAGAGCAAAATGTCCTTCAAAATGTGTTTCATTTAAAACCGATATCTTGGACAAAACATCTCAGTAGATGATTTTAACTTCGAAAACGTGTGTCTAGCTTGGTTTTATTCTCAACACAAGCACTGCCAATATTATAGAGTTCAAACAATTAATTTCTTTAACCAATTCCTGTCTCTTTGGTCTGAGAACAAAATTAAACTTTATGGGCCTTCCTTAAGGGAAAAGCCTGGTACCCATTTCCAGTGAATGAAGACATAATTCGTGGTTTCGAAAGAAGACTAGCTGGAGGGCGAAGGAGAATATGTTTGTTTTGGAAAACCGGATATAGTTAAGAACCGAATGAGATAACTGGACATACCTGATTTGATGTCGAAGTAATTAAATGTATTCAAAAAGACAGGGTTTAGTTTCGGATCACATTGTGTGTGTAAAACAAAAAAGGCCACTGAAATTGAGTGCAAGCAAAGCTGCACCTGGACAGAGTGAAAATCCAAGCTTCAATTCTAGTGTTCCAAAGCAAACATATATGTTCTGCTGTCAGTAGATTTTTTTTGTTAGTACACAGACACTTGTCATGTTTCAAACTCTCTCGACTCTCATGTTTAAAGCTTAATAGTGGAGTGTTCAGTGGTACAACTACGAGGGCGGGTCAATAAGTCCGTGACTTTTGGATTAAAACACAGATTTTTTGATAAAAAAATAATTTTATTTTTCAACGTAATCTCCCTTGAGCTCTATACACTTTGTCCAACGCTTCTCCAATTTTTTTATCCCTTCCAAAAAAAATGATTTGTCGAGGTCCTCAAAATAGGCCTTTGTTTGCGAGATGACTTCATCATTGGAGCCAAATCTTTTTCCACCAAGCCATTTCTTCAGGTTTGGGAACAAGAAGTAGTCGCTCGGAGCCAAATCTGGAGAATGGGGTGGATGAGGGAGCAATTCATAGCCCAATTCATGGATTTTTGCCATGGCAACTGCACATGTGTGCACCCTTGCATTGTCTTGGTGGAAAAGAACTTTTTTCTTGGCCAAATGAGGTCGTTTTTTTTTCAAATCGTCATTGAATCGGTCCAATAAGTTGGCATAATATTCCCCATTGATTGTTCTTCCCTTTTGAAGGTAGTCAATGTGGATTATCCCGCGTGCATCCCAAAAAACAGTCGCCATAACTTTATTGGCTGACAAACCCACCTTGGCCTTCTTTGGCGCCGATTCACCCTTAGAAACCCACTGTTTTGACTGTTGTTTGTTCTCTGGTGTGTTGTGATGGATCCATGTTTCGTCCACGGTTACAAAACGGCGCAAAAACTCCTCCATATTGCGATTAAACAACGCCAAACCTTCCTGTGAAGTTGTTACACGATTGCGTTTGTGGTCGACTGTGAGCAAATGCGGCACCCATCTTGCGGAAAGCTTTCTCATGCCCAAGTGATCATTCAAAATTGAAACCACTGAGCCATGCGAGATCCCTACGGCTTCCACAATCTCTCGCACTTTCAATCTTCGGTCGGCCAACACCATATCGTGAATTTTTTCGATTGTTTCGGGTGTAGAGACCTCAACTGGGCTTCCAGGACGTTCGGCATCTTCAGTGCTTGTACGGCCACAACGAAATTCAGTAAACCACTTTTTTACCATTGAAATCGATGGTGCAGAGTCCCCATAGTATTTATCAAGCTTAGCCTTGGTCTCGGTAATGGTTTTTTTTCGCAAGAAATAATGCTTAATAAGCACACGAAATTCACTTTTTTCCATTTTCTCCTCAAATTAACTGACGCAGCAAGTTTAAATTTTGACAGGAGTCAACTGACAGATGCCTGTTGACAGGAGCAGTGTTGCTGTTTCAGTAAAGAGGTCAGAAATTCAAAAAGTCACGGACTTATTGACCCGCCCTCGTAGCTTTTCTGATTCTTCAAATACAACTTGGCAAGCAAGTGGATCCAATCAATATTGGTGATTTTGTGACTTTGTAAGCTCATTAATGACAATTTTTTTATTACGAGTTCAAATTGTATATACAGTTGAGAAAATACACACAAGGTCGGTAAACAAAGCTTGGCAATTCATAATGAATCAAATGTTACCTAAACATGCACTTAACATTCAAAACATAATATTGATGACCCTCGACAGCAAGAGTCAGTCCTAACAACCACCCACATGAACCAAACCAAAATGCAAACTTGTAATTAAATTCCCATCAGAAGTGAAGAAGTTAGGTATTCTCCTATAGCAACAACCCTACACAGTACATATTGGTTCATCAGAGTTCCATTTGCAGTTTCTATTCATCCACCTTGAATGAATACAACACTCCGCCTTTGCCAATTTGGAAAAGTGAACAGCCAGGCACCGAACCTTTTGCCTCATCACGTCGAATTCAGCTTTTTTTTTTGTTTTTTGTTTTTTTTGTTTGTTCAATCTCGTCATGGTATTGAAATTTAAATTAACTCCTACAGTCAACCAAACTTTTCCATGAACATGTCACTACTTCTACAGAAGAAGGGTCATGAAGATACGAAAGGCTCCTTGAAACTATAGTATCACACATACTTGTGTCAACTCTAATAGAGCACGCTGAAGTTTTCCACTTTCCACTTGAAGTGTGTAATGTGAACTCCTTCTCAAACTCCTCCAACTGTATTGGTAGGTCCTTATATCATACAATCGTTTCGATTGAACACCACTTGTTCAATATTGACTTACATCGTGCATGAATGATTGACGAAAGTTTAAAAGTTTTCTTCCTAAACACTAAAAAATGTCTCTTACTCGTATTTGAAGGAAAATTCACGTTTGTACATACTCTTGGCGTATGCAGTCCTTTGTGCGTGAAGTGATGTATTTGCAAACACATCTATCTATCGAGGGTATTTGTATTTTTCATCAGACCACCGTTCAACGACGACGACGACGATGATGTGGTAGGTAGATACCGATACCTACTCTTGCGTACAAGCTGAAGATAACTTAGTATTCTTGTAAAATATGCTTCGTAAGAGGAAAAAGATTTATCCAGGAGCGGTTTGTTTGGTGAAAATCAGACTTGAAATTGAAAAAGTTTCTCAGTCCTTGTACTGTTTGTGAGAAAGATGAATAAGGGATGACAGTGTGGGCAAAGTGAGAAAACATCTCGAAGCCAAAACTTTTGCTTTTAAGCCACAAATATTCGCAATCGAATGGATACACGATTTAGTTTGGTTGGATGGGTATATGGAACGCGTATACTACCAGATATTCGTATGTGTCTATTTTTAACCGGAAGAGGAAGTGAAACAGTTTTACGTTTTCAGTGGGCCATGAATCAATGATTCGCAGGTGACATAATCCCTCCTACATGTGGGAGGGCGGTGAGCAAAGGGTGCCAAAATATATGCCGTAAATTGTAAAGAGAATTAGGGAACAATTTGACTTTATACTCTCACAACACACCGACTTTACTCGTAGTATTAGGTGAGAACCATTAAAACTTTGTCCGGAAAGTCAGTTTCATATTTTCCCAGGCAGAAGCAAGTGCAGTGTGTATTATGGAATAATGATGTAAGAAAAGTTTGAAAATGTCAAAGTTTTTCTCATATGTCTGGGGGATATCTTTGTGATGAAACCGAATAGGACAGTAAGTTAATTAAAACCCTAATGGAAGGAGGTTTTCCTTTGACAAAGGTATTAAGTATACACTATCACAGGGTCTTGAGTATAATTATTTGAATGGAAACTGCAGAGCTGATAAAACGTGACGACCTGGAGTTGTCGTTCTAATTGGCAAGCCCGCACTACTATTAGAGTATTTCTGAGTTCGAATTGAATTTATACGAATGTTGGGGGATGTACCCAAAGTAGAAACTTTATCCTCATGAAATTCGTTGAATTTTCTATCTACCATATGATATTTATGGATAGAGAAAAGTTTTTCGTTATATCGTCCCATCGCTGACCTAGTTAAACCTTACACCCTTTTGCACAACTTGGTTCGTTGCGAATAAAGTCACACTGCTATGATTTACACTTTTTTTTTTTCATATGACTAAATTAAGAACAAAGCTTGAATTCACATATTTGATAAACTGAAGGGAGATTGATCCGGGACTGGTTGTGATCTATCACTTTCTTAATGATCTGTTAGAGAAGATGTCTAATCCATGGCATAAGTGATGTCCCATTGGGTCCCAAATGACACAATTTGCATATCTGACTTACAATATATTTCTTTAACAAATTGAACAAACTTTATAGTGACAAACTGCATATCCAGTTCCTCCCTCTAGTTATTTACACATCTACAACTTTGACTCAAGAGCAAATACCACAACTTTTGTGTTAACTTTGCGTACTTGCCGTAGTTTGGGTGTAATGCCATCGAAAATCACAACAATTTTCATCACATGCAAAAGTTTCTCCCTTAATGGAAGGCAAAAACGCCACTATTCACATGCCGAAAGTTGGTCAGAGTAACAGGACATGGCTTGTATGCTGAGATTTACTACTTATGAAAGTTTCTGGATCCCAATTCAGGAATTGTGGGATTTAGATTAATAGGCAAAAGTTACGCAAGGGAAGTTCAAGCCATTAACAAAATTTGTACTTTGTTTTTTTGGTGGTGTCTCTGTGGATATTGTTTCTGATTTTTATAGTTAAGTTTTAAAGTAAGGAAATATCTTTGACTAAGGTATCTGTCGGACAAAAGTATTTACGTTCTTTACAATTTTAGAAATGTTTTGTTTAGGTTAAGCTACTTCCACTATTAATCACATGTTCTCTACGGCTATATTTGCGTTTCTGGAATGAGGCAACTCCAAAAAAGACTTATGAGTCTCAATAACCTACACAAAAGTACATTGTTTGGTGTAGTCTTCACGCTGATGCTATCATCGGCCTTTACTTTTTCAAAAATGCGGCCAAGGTTCCTCTCAATGGCCAGTGATTATATCTTTAAAAAAAAAAGGAGCTTATTTCTTCCAACTTTAGTGTCTTTTCCACTTAAAATAGGCAGTTTTTTTTAATAAACTAGCTTCCAATAAACAAAACGTCGTAAGGTTTTTCTGCTTGATAAAGAGCGCCGGGAGTCTTTTTCCACTGGTTGTCTTTTTTTTGGCTATTTCTATTTTTTAAGAATCGCAGAATTCACCCCAGCAGATACACTTCGGGAGCTAGTTCAGATGGTTTGGATGAGATGTATTTCGGAAAAAAGTCACATGCCATAGCCTTGTCATTAACGTTCTACTGAAGTTGTCAAAAAGTTCCTTTGGTATTTTGTAAACAGGATTTTCTGACTATCTGTAAACATATATCTTGGACATTCTAAAACTACACTTTAAATATGAGATAAAGGTAATGACAGTGAAACATGAACGAATACCTAAATTGGTGCCTTGAATACTTTACCAGCAAAGCGAATCTCTACCATGGATGGGAAAGGCTAACATTTGAATGTAGGTATAAATCTATACTTGTCTGAGAAAGGCAAAGAGCTGTAAGATCTGAAATCAAAATAAAAACACACACAAATTTTTCTATTTGATAATCAATGATGAAAAATGATTTCGATCACAGGGCCGCCATGCAAACGTCTTAGAAACTGCAATTTTCCACTATTTTTTCGAGCATTTGAGGCCATATCTCCCGAATGTTATTGTCCTGATAGACCAACGACTTCAATAGCCCCACAGAAATTAGTCCAGCTTCATTGAATCACACGATCCGTGAGAACAGGTTAAAGGTCCATTTCTTGAGAACATTTCCTTCGATAACTTGATGGTTTTCCGGCAATATTGCATGCGCCACAATCCTGTTGAAACTTAATGGCCTGTAGGTTATGTTCTATGTTCAAAATTTTGGGGAAAAAAATCGGTTTTTAAGGAGTACGGCGAGATGATTCCATCAGCTTATAAAGAGCGCTAAAGGATGGATTTTTTCCAGGACATGGGTATCTGATTTTTTCATCATTTCAAGTTCGATAATTATGGATATTAACAAAGCTACTGAGACAGAAGTGAGTCTCATTAAAAAATTACAACATATACATGAAAAGAGTGGGTCGACATCCAACTATTCAGGCACCCAATCACTTAAGTCACGACACAACTTTTACGCCTGCCTTAAATGGGAGAGCTGAGGGCAGGGCGCTAAATCTACAACACGACAAAGAGCAACTTCAGGCGGGCTATTATTCGGTACAAGAAATCGTTTGATAAGTATTTATTGAATTTCGAAACCAATATGCCACGTTGCCAGACTTTACTAAAAGCGAAAAAGATTAACACTAAAAATATCATAATGTGTTTGATAGTTACTTCATTAGTGGAAACCCTGATTAATATTAAATAAAAAGTCCTAACTATACATAACATACATCGGTCAGAGTTTCTGCAATATATAAAATATGAGCTCGGCTATCTCTTAAATAAGAAAGGCCTCAAAAAATTTGTCCCATTCTTGAGAAACCCTGTACCCCAGCAATTTTTTGAACGATAGGCAAGGATAAAGAAGAGAAGAGGCGAATAGAATAAGCTGGTATTGCCACGTTCAAGGAAGATCTGCGGAAAATCCGGTTAAAAAGGCACTATCAACTACGGTCACTCCAACTGTACGAAAACGAGGTCGGAAAAAGAATTCCTGGATTTCTCAGATGGCAAATGTGTAACAACGCCTGGGGCTAACCACTGAAGCGATCTAGGACCGAGCATTATGTAGACGCGTTCTACGGTCTGCCACATTAGTCAACCCCATAAGCGGACCAGCAGCGATGCAGTAAAAATGGGAAACTCGTTACTCATAAGTTGAGGCAGAGTTCGATCTTAGACAATATTTATCCCTCTGAGTTTATGATTTAGGAGGCACTTAAGTGCGAATTGACGAGTTTTGGACTCGCTGCTATCCAAGCCCTTTCACAATTGGTAAGTCAAATCCAACAGATGTTCTGTTGTTTTTGTTGGGACAACAATCTTCTATTTTTCCTGGGAAATGTTACAGTTAGCTCGTAGTCGTCGTATGTCCAATAATTGATGTTTGTCTTGGTTGATACTACCTTGTCGATGACTTGGTGAAGTACTTCATTCACTGTGAAGTTTAATGTTCGATGTGAGAGATCTGGGCAGGCGCGTTTCGACAAGAAAAGTACCGGAAGCAGATGGCGGCAGTGCAAAGACGTGGATCTACGCGTGGCTAGCTCTTACCGAACGGTGTCGGAACCAGTCGTCCTTGTAGTCGCAGGAGTGACTCCCATCGGCCTCCTTGCGGCACAAGGGAAGTGCGTCAATGAAAACAAGGTGGTGATCGGATTGGAAGCAGCAATCGACCAAGCAAAGCAGCAAACGATACGGAAGTGGCAAGAGCGCTGGATCTCGGAAAGCAGAGGAAGGAAGGAAGGTGGAAAGGTGATATGAAATGTGGCTGAGTGGAAAGACCGGAAACACGGTGAGGTCAACTACTTCATCACCCAGTTCCTCACCGGACACGGAAATTTCAAAGCCTTTTTACATAAGATCGGCAAAACGGATAGCCCAGCCTGCCAGTATGGCGACTCACCAGTAGACGACGTACATCACACATTTTTTGCCTGCAGAAGATGGGAATCCTAACGCACAGCACTGGAAAACAGCATTGGTGCACTCAACCCAGAAAACATAGTGGCTAAAATGCTGACGAGTGACCCGAACTGGGGAAGTAGAACAATACCGGGAAAGCACGTAAACTAGAAAGGGTGTAGGATCACAGCCCCTTGAAGTAATGCGAAGAGCGGTCCCAGGGGGTTGTGTCAGAAGCCATAGGGTTTGGAGGAGTTTTAGTCCGTATGATCCGAAAGCATGCGGAGAGAGCCGGACACACGGGGATGGTCAACGCCAAAAGACTTCTCCTCCCCCCAAAAGGAAAAAAAAATGGTCGATGTGGAGAATAAGGTTGACGTTTAAGACAGGATTACGTACTCGTAAAAGAACGGTCTTCCCTATTTCATGCTTTAAGTATTCATCATAAACCCTTAAGCTACGTACATACGAGCAAGTAATTGCAGTAATAATTTGCGGCAAGTGTTTGCATGATTGATCAGACCTAAGCAAAATTTGCATGCAAAAAGTTTGCAAAAATTATTTTTCAGGCTCATGCAACTTTTTTGCACGACTGTTTGCCTCAAGTTGTTGCACAGTAGTTCACAGCACATTAAAGTTGTTTGCAAAAACAGCAGCTATGGTGATAATAATTTCATTAAAACGTGAAAAAGAAATTAAAGCAAAATTTTCATATTTTCAATATTTGGCGATTCATTGTTGTATAAGCTCTCCATTCCACATTGTTGTTTTCGCGTTCTCACTGAAATATTGCAGCAAATGGCAAACAACAGCTGTAAACAGTTCATGCAAACAAAACTGACGTGTTCACATGACATGTCACATTATTGCTGCAAATTTTTGTTGCAAACATTTTCCAAGAAAGTAATACTCCAAATTTCTCCAAAAAACAACGTTCGTTGCTTGTATTAGGCTTTTGGTACCTATTGGTAACTACTGCACAATCCTTAATCCACAATATTGTGCATATTTTGAATGTTAATTTGTGTATATTTGTACAACACAATGGTACACTGAGTAACTTTTAAATTACAATTTTCTCTTGAGCTTTAAGCGACAAACAACATGTTAAACCAACTTCATTTGTTGTGCGAAAATAATACGTCCGTCTTTAATTTATATTTTACGAGTAAATTAATGAATGTTTTAAAATCACTTCCCTGTTAACGCGCGCTTTTAAGGCCTGTGAATTTTTCACATACAACTCAGAATATGTACATCTCATTTTCACACTTAATGCTTTCGTGCTTTGCTGCTGCCTCATAGTAAAATTTCCTTAATTCACTCCTTTGTTTTTGTTTTGTTGGTTTAATTTTAAAGGATATATGTGTGGCGTACACAACAACGTCAAGATCCGTATAGCGTTTGTTTGGTGAGTGCATGTGAAAGGACATGCATTCCATAATTAAACGCTCAAAGCCGAAACACATGTAAAAGATTTCCTTTCTCAATGTTAAAATACTCAGTTTCATCCACAAAAGCAGCTGCTCTTAATTGTTAACATCTGAATACAGTAAAAATACCCCTGTGACGAGTAATGTATCCCAAAGTCCGCCAAACATAAACTTTAAGTTTATTTTTTTTTTTTTTTGTTTTTTTTTTTTCTCTTCCCTGTGGACATATCCGTAGTCTTATAAAAGAAAATTCAGTGGAATTCCAGGAAGAGCTTGTCCATTGTCGGGGGAGAATCATAAACCAGCGAGTGAATCGTTTAGTTATCCCACTTCCGGTAAATAAATGATATTTTTGAAGGAGAATTTGCGGCAATGAAGATGGGTAATTTGTCGCTAGAGACCAAAAAGCCTGGTGGTAAGATTTGTGGAAAGCATACTCGTATTTAAAAGATAATTGGAAATTTATCATCGGTTAGGTAGTGAGTTCACTCTGACTGCGGAAGATAAATTAATGTATATGATTTGAAATGGGTTGGCAGTAAAATTTACGGCAATCCTCATTCCTCGTATACTCATTCGTACACTGCACAGATTGCGGTGAGAGAGAAGCACTCAACCCCAATGCGCCCAAAGGGGATGAAATATTGAATTTACTCTGTAAGCTGGCAATAATCTCCTCTCCGTTTAGTGGTTGGGTTCAAAGAAATTGGCTCTGGGAAATTGGAGCTGTTTGGAAATATAAATTGTTTATGACGGGATTATCCACACGAGTAAATAATTGGTTCTTTGAAATTCAACGGATTCCAAGGAATTTTTTCGTTGCTCGTTTCTGAAGGAAACCTTTCATTTACTTCAACATAGAAACCAGTTGCTGCTAGGCGGTTTCTTAATTCTTTAATATCGGAAATATTTTTGGTCTCTATGAACAATATCTATACGATAATTGGTGAATCCAAGCGATTGATTTACCAGAAGTGATTTTGCTTATGATGACAAGGATTAAATTATGTGCATCACTTTGCCATAGAAATCGCACTTACTCGTAAATATCATACATCTTGGGAAACTGTCTCTTGTAAAATTAGATTCTTATAAAACTAACATCTGACGAATCGACATCGAGATTGGGTTGAATTCTCTGAAAATTCTCATGGGGCTGTACGTCTCCGATAAAGTTTATTTGTTCTGTGTGTCGGTAAGCTATTTTAATAAAGCAAACGAAACCGGGAATAAGTAACTGTATAGTTATAGGCAATTGTGAGATATAGCTCCAAACTTTTCAAAATTCATTCTATAACATACTTAGAAAGAGAATATTTGTTTTGAGCAAGTTTTAGAAGTAATATTCTGTTGCTTGCCAATCTTTAGTCAAATTCATCTTTCAACTCCATAAATTTATTGAACCGTTTTTCTTTTTCGTTAAGGTTGACTACTGACTTACTCACTTAGTTACTTAGAAGATGCTACAGTCCAGGGGCTCACCAACAGGCCTCTTCACCTCTGGCGATCTCTGGATAATTCTATAATCTTGTTGGGGTTGAAGAATTGAGGCTCAAGCGTTAGTGTTCACTCGCTCTTCATGCCCCATCCATCTTAATCAATTAATATGCACTGTCCTGAACAGGATAATGTTACTGTTAAGTTCTGATCAGTTCGTCGTTAAACTCCTCGCTCCAAACATTTTCCATTAGAAACGGCCATAGCTGTCTTTTCCGTCCATTTTCGCTAACGCCTGAACTACAATGCAGGACTGGGATGGTTAGGTTCTGATATACGAGGGTTGTTTGAAAAGTTTCCGACCAAACAATGATACAAGACATTTTTCTCAAATTTTTTTTTTATTTTTCTACATAGTCTCCTTGTAACTCTACATACTTCTCCCAGCGATGCTCCCATCTCTCTAACCCGTCCGAATAGTACTTGGCGTTTTTCTCTACAAAATAATTGTTCACGAAGGTGATTGCCTCCTCATTTGACGAAAATCTCTGTCCTCCAAGCGCAGTTTTTAGATGAGGGAACAAAAAGAAGTCGCTTGGGGCTAGATCTGGTGAATAAGGCGGATGGTTTTTGCTTTTTTTGGAGCCGGCTCGCCCTTTGCAGTCCACTGTTTTGACTGAATTTTTGTTTCGGGTGGCGATGGCGATGGCGTGATAGTTAGCTCATTGGACTATCACGCAGAGAGTCTAGGTTCGATTCCTGGCTGGGTCACCAACAATTTTTCAAATCACCATCACCCTTTCGGCGGACAATGGCAAACTCCCGAAAGTAAAACTGCCTACGAAAAAGCTTCTAAAGAGTGCCGTTCAGACTCGGCGATAAGCCGTAGGCCCCGCTCAGATGTGACAAAAATGACAACATGAGCAACACAAATAAGTGTCAAGAAGCTAGGCCATGGCCCATACCGGGTAGCCAGCGCCACAGTGTCTGTTTTTTTTTTTTTTTTTTTTTGTATAATGGTGTATCCAAGTTTCATCTACAGTAATTAATCGGCGCCAAAACTCGGCGCCAGAGCGTTTGAAATGTTCATTCGAACACGTTTTTGGCAAACGCGGCACCCAACACGCGGACAGCTTTCTCATGCATTAATCTTGATTTAATATGTAACAAACACGTTCGTCTAACACCATTTGGTGAAATTTAGCAATGTTATCGTCAGTGGTTGCAGTTTTTGGCAGTCCCCAACGTTCATCATCTCCCAAGCTCTTACGGCCACGTTTAAATTCAGCTGCCCAAAATTTCACTGTGGTTAAAGATGGTGCACAGTCCCCATACACAGAGTCCAACTCATTTTTGATTTGCGTAGGCTTGCCTTTCAAAAACAAGAATTTAATAACAGCTCGGTACTTATTTTTTTCCATTTTCACAAAAAAATACTCACCTCGACTCACTCAAACGACTGTCAACTAAAAACTGCACATCCAAAATGACTGAAACTTCGGTAAGCAACTGTCAAAAGATGCACAACTAGCATTCACTAGCTTTTATTGACGAGTGCCGCTATCTTTACGTTGCGGTCGGAAACTTTTCAGATAACCCTCGTTGAGTCTCATAAGCGTTGAGTCTATATTGTCCCCTTCAAAGTAATCCCCATCGACTGCAACACATATATGGCAGCGCTTGATCCAATCTTCGAAACATTTTTTATATTCGGTTTTCGGTATGTCCATCAGTGCTTCCTGCGATTTTTCCATTACTTCCTCTCGGCTGCTGAAACGCGTTCCCCGTAGTGGTTTTTTTAACTCGATTGAACAGAAAGAAGTCACAGGAAGCCAAATCAGGTGAATTCAGTGGCTGGATACTGGATGGTATTTGTTGCATTTTTCGTCAAAAAATTACGAATAATGATGGCCTGTGCGACAGTGCGTTATCATGGTGCAAAATTCACGAGTTTTCCGCCCACAATTCTGGTCTCTTTCGGCGAATTGCTTCATGCAAATAATACTCTTTGTTTATTGTCTGGCCTTCTGGCAAAAATTCATGAAGAACTACACCGTTGTAATCCATGAAAACCGTGAGCATTGCCTTGTTTTTTGACTGAAAACAACGTGTTTTTTTTGGTTTCGGCTCATTTGGTGAACGCCATTCACTTGCCTGATGTCTGGATTGCGTGTCGTACTCATAAGCCCACGTCTCGTCTCCAGTAATGATCCTTTTGATGAATGTGAGATCGTATTCAGCCTCGCAAATCATCTCTTTTGCGACGTCAACACGGTCTCTCTTCTGGTGGTTAATTTGCGGTTATTGACCAACATTTCTTTTACTTCATCAATGTTTTCGTCGGTTTTCGATATCGATGGTCTGCCACTGCGTTCATCATCTTCGATTGACTCACGACCGTTCTTGAACCACTCGTGCCACTGGTAAACGACTGTTTTCTTTGGAGAATCGTTGCCGAAACACTTTTCCAACATTTCCAACGTTCGCGAACCATTAAATCCGTTTTTTAGGCAAAATTTAATACAAGTTCGTTGTTGCAAATTTAAATTCATTTCTAAAATTGTAAAAAATTGTCAACATACACAGAGATAGATGTACTCTTGGGTACGTAACTTTTGCAAATGTCAAGCTATGACGCTAAGATTTAAAGGCAATATCAACAACAGATGTACCAACTTAACAAAAAAAAAACAGAACTCAAATCGGAACAATGGGAGCGCCACACGGTGGTTATATCAAGTTGGTATATCGGTATTGTTATGCTGACAAATCAGCTCTTCGCTGAATGAGTTCAAACTTGTCCAAATCCACTAAATATGTTTCTTTCTTACATAACAAAATGTTGCAAAAATATACACACACCTGTAAGGTACCCCACTATGTTTTTGATATCGTACCGGCTTAGTTTCATACATCTATTAGCATTTTTATTGAAGGGCAGTTTTGCTTGCTGCTTGCTACTTTCGGGACGAAAGTAGCCCGATGAATGGAACCTCAGCATTGTTTGTCCGATTCTCAAGAAAGGAGACCCTCTGAACTGCGCCAACTACAGAGTCATCAGTCTCCTTAACATCGCATATAAGATCTTATCCGCCGTATTGTGTGAACGCCTGAAGCCGTTTGTCAACAACCTGATAGGTCCATATCAGTGTGGCTTCAGGCCAGGAAAGTCCACCATCGACCAGATATTCACACTACGGCAGATCTTGGAGAAGACCCATGAGCTTCAGATCGATACCCACCACCTATTCATCGATTTTAAGGCCGCGTATGACAGCATCTATAGAGACGAGCTATATAGAGCAATGTCTAGTTTTGGCATCCCTGCCAAACTCGTCCGTCTGTGCAGGATGACGATGGAGAATGCACGCTGCTCCATCAAGGTCGGTAAAGATTTCGGTGAGATCTGAAAGGATTTAGACAAGGCCATGCGCTGTCATGCGATTTTTTCAACATCGTACTTGAAAGAATCTTGCAAAACTCACGAGCAAACACAAGAGGCACTATCT
This sequence comes from Volucella inflata, assembly GCA_928272305.1. Lineage (NCBI taxonomy): Eukaryota > Metazoa > Arthropoda > Insecta > Diptera > Syrphidae > Volucella > Volucella inflata. The sequence goes on from OV743720.1 coordinate 2,098,385, forward strand.
TTCAAAAGTCCGTCCAACTACTCGCATACGCCGACGATATTGACATAATCGGGAGGAAGCAGCATGATGTCAGTGGCGCTTTCGCGAGTATTGAGACGGAAGCGGCGAAAATGGGTTTAGCGGTCAATGAGGCCAAGACCAAGTATATGCTGTCAAGCAAAAAGGACAACCAACACCGACGTCTCGGACAGAACGTCACCCTCGACAGATATAACTTTGAGGTACTCGTAGTTAAGGACTTTGTCTACCTAGGCTCCGCTATAAATACAGACAACGACACCAGCGCTGAGATCAAGCGAAGAATAACTCTTGCCAACCGCTGTTTCTTTGGGTTAAGAAGGCAATTGAGTAGCAAAGCCCTCTCTCGGACAACAAAAGTCACCCTTTATAAGACTTTAATAATCCCGGTCCTGCTCTATGGCCCAGAGGCATGGACATTATCAAAAATGGATGAGGGTGTTCTTGGTTGCTTCGAGAGAAAAATTCTTCGGGCGATCTTTGGTCCCGTCTGCATTGACGGTGAGTGGAGGAGGAGATACAACGACGAACTGTATGGACTGTCCAGCGACATGGACCTAGCCAGAAGAGTGAAGATCCCAAGACTGAGATGGCTGGGTCATGTAGAGCGCATGGACACCAATGCTCCGGTCCGAAAAGTCTTCGAATCCGCCCCCGAGGGACAGCGCAGTAGAGGAAGGCCAAGACTCAGGTGGCGCACGCAAGTGGAAGAGGAGAGAGAGCCAACTTAGCGTGCGAAACTGGAGGCAGCTAGCCAGGGATCGAGCTGGCTGGAGAAGCTTGTTGACTGAGGCCCAGGTTCACCCCGGACTGTAGCGCCACCTAAAGTCAGTAAGTAAGGTTTGCTTGCTTGGCGTGTCTTAGACCTGGAGTCTCTCCTCAATACGAGATGCATTTTGAGTGCTTCCACCATTTTATGGTAGATTTACTGCTGTTTTAGATGTGGAACAAAAGGGTTAAAGCCCGTTGAAGGGTGTTTCAGAAACTTTTCTGGCCAGTTCGTCGGCCTTTTCATTACCATCAATACCCTCATGCCTAGAAACCCAACATAGTTTGCTCTTGTTCCTTGAGCTGAGTTTTGGGAGGGTTTTGAAGCGGTACATGACTGATTTGGAGTCAATGATGTGCGAGCTAAGGGCATTTATAGCTGCTTGGCTATCCGTGAATATATGAATGGAACATTAGATAGAACTATGGCATAGACATAAAATAGCCTCTCGGACAAAGTTGTTCCATAAGAAGGTTTATTAACTTTCCAAAACGCCACTAATTTCAGAAATGTTCTAAAGTACTTAGTACTTATATGACCTGAGCTACTGTCTTCTTTAAAATACTACCACATTCGCCGAATACTATACATTGTGCTTCTCACGTAATATGCCTTAAAGAGGCCAGTTTATGCTGGTGATTTCCGTGATAGAAGCCAAGGCAAACGCGTTTTTAAGTGTTTAGCTGTTTCTTTACGAAACCACTGGCAGAAATGTTTTTTTTCGATAGTTTTTGCCTGAAAATCAAAGGTACGAAGCTTGCATAGTTTTTACGAAAATCGATCAAACAAACGATGCCCAAAACAGACGTTGAAAGAAATTTCTCCAAAAGTTCCATTCCACTCATAGATGGCAGTGCTTTATTCCGTGCTGTAGGGAGGAAATAAAAATTATTTTAGAAATTACTATATGAATATAGCGCACACCGAAACCACGAAAGGCACCCTGCAAAAAAAACTTAAATAAAAAAACTTTGTTGGTAAAGTTATTGCTATTTGCATGAGTGCCTTAGTTCCAAAGGGAAAAATTGACAATATTGTATCTGTTAGATAGCTCTCTATATATTTTATTAAGACACTGGAATGGCCTTTAGCTTTCATCTAAGTTAGCTCAATTCCGTTCTAAAAGTTAAATAACTTATTTACCGCTGATGTTCTTCCTCTTAAATTACCTTCATTAATCTTATCGAAGAAGTTATGAAGATATCCAAGTCAACTCCAACAATTTCCCGAAATGAGGGTAGATATTCATTTCAGTTTCAGAAAATACATTTCTATTTTCCCCCTTTCGAAGTACTCAGAAACGTTGCAACGCCCTTACAAAGGACGTGCATTTTCTCAATAAATATCAAAACTATTCTGCATCTTTGTGCCATAAACTGACTCAGTTCATTTATTACCCTTCACAACCAGATGATGATACTGCAACAGGGTATTGTAGTTCTATTGTAGATAGCCATCCATTTCGTTCTGTCACTGATAAAGCACCAAAGCTATGTGCTTCCCTTCTGACAAGACATTCCTTCATTTAAATCAGGGTAAAACTATTCTATAACGTCCCATGAAGTATCGCAACCGGCATGCAGTGGAAACACAACAAATGGTTTTAATTTGACGGATAATACCTTGATAACATTTAGCTCGCACACAGCATCAGTATTTTTGTCATTTTTAAAAATTTGTCAGGATATTAGGACTAGCAAAAGTCCGATTGAATTTATCTATCTAGTCGCGTATTTGCGCAGCTGTTAAATATCTCACATCGTGGCTACCTTTAGCACATAAATATCTTTGTTTATGCAAATGTTTGTATGTACATATGAAGGTAGTACTAGAACAGTTGTTTCCTATTTCTAGTCGAATAACCGTTTCAACGAGTAAGTTCGTTAAAAATTTATTAATCTAACAACAACTGTATACCAAGGGCACACAATGCAGACATACTATATCTCATCCCACTTTGTAAGAGAATGGCTCTCACTCATCCCCTTTTGTACATACGAATACAAGTAATCAGCAACAATTGCAACACTTGTTAAATGCTCAATGAGCCATGAGCTGTACTGGCAAATGAAATTATTGATAAAACTCTGCTACAAAGTCAAACCGACATGGCACAGAACCCTTCAATGCATAGCAAACTCAGTTTTCGTTGCTAGCATATGTACAAGTATATGTTAAGCTTGTCAAGAACCCCCATCCCCGTCGTCGTCAGGAGTAGTCATGAATGAATACAAAGGTTCAATTGTAATTGAATGCACAACAGTGCTCCATAGCACTGACTATTCGTACTTGTAGTTGGAGTGGTATTTGAGGGAGTAAGAATTGCCGTTTCAAAGGGTTTTGAAGTAAATTTAAATCTTTAGGGAGTAACCGAAAATTAATCTTTGTAGGAGAAGAATCTGATGGAAGAACGAATTGGTAAAAACCTTTAATGAGTGACCATTAACAGCATATACGAGTACCTAATTAGGTAAAATCCGCAGCATAGATACAACCGATGCGGTAATAACAAAGACAACACACCAACAGCGGTCTTTTGCAGGAGAGTGTCCACAAAATCATGTTATCGAACTCTTCACAACCGGAACTCTTCCATATGAAGCTACTAACCTTGTAAGACCTTAATCTATGCATTCAACCCTAGTCTCAGTTGTTTTCTACATTCTTCCCTTCTCTTTGTTGCAAAAGCGGCAACACTAGCGGTATCTAACGAACACGAATAATGAGCTCAAGTTTTATCGTCCCCTCAGAGAGGGAGTTCACATTTATGTTGACTTTTTAGTTTTGTTAGAAATAGTCTTTGACTGTCATGTGATAGGTAGAAAAATTCCAAGTTAAATAAACAAATAAATTGGTCCTTGATAGTTCCAAATGATATTAACTTCCAAGGATATCTTGATGGAACGGTTTTTCCTTCCTTCCTTTTCACGAAGTCCTCATTAAAGTTCTCGGGAGGTTCTTTGTCCAAGTTCGAATCTCTGTAAGATGGGGAACAGTGCTTTAAATTGTCCCTGTTCTACTAAAATGCACTCACAGATACGAGTATATTATCATATCTATAGTATGATATATGGTACAACACGCGGACGATGACATGTAGTCGTATGCACACTCGTGGAATTCCCAACACATCACGTAGCAGTACTTGTGTCCTTTGAGATGGTTTCCTGATAAATGAGTAAAAGGGAACCGAGTTATAGTTGGAGCGTTCAGTCTATTGGGGCGGTCGGTCTATTGGGTTTATTTGCGTCAACTCGTATTGATTTTTCCTTTATGAATAAAACAATATGGCAGTGACAACCATTCTACTGAAAATTGTAACTTCCCCACCAGCGAGTTAACTCTCACTTCCACCATTGGGAGCTATTAAAGGGGGCATGCATAACTTACTATACAACATCTGGATGCATTTTGTAATGTAACATCTCGTATAACAAAAATGATGTTTTTGGCGCGAAAAACACTGACGATTTTGAAATACACGAATTCGATGAATGGTTGTTTACAATGGCATTACATGTTTGAAATGAGATTGCTTCCCTTCTTACCCGACTATTTCGTTTTACGGTTTTCAAATGGACAAGAGATGTGCTATATCTCATTATTTGAGTCGTAGCAGCAAACCTTTTGAAAAGGGTTTACCATTGTGATTCAAGTCCTGAAAGGGGTAATTTCTTTTCTTTAGAAATCTTCAAGAGGATCCTAGGAGGAAGGGAGGATGGATGTTTCTGAGCCCTTTTGTATTTTTATGTAATGAGATTTCAGAGGTAAGTCAGTGATAGACAGTTTATTTTATTTGTCCCTCAATGAAGAAAGACATACGTTGTTGTTTTTAAGGCTGCTAAGCGAATGAATTTAGTTTATTTTATTTACGAGCTGAGCACTTTAGACCTTCTTTTTATAGAGTTTGAGAAATTGCAAGTTAATTTGGTAAATTGAGAGAGTTATTCACTTATTCACGAGATACTCGTACAATTGTATTTTATTAAAAGAGAAGCTCATTCAAAAGTAAGGAAAATATTTATTTTTTGAATATATGTACTCGTATATACTGTATTTTATGATTTAGTACTTTTGCTTTAAGTGAGACAAGTGTTGGATGGAATAGCAGTTTTACATTCCTTTGGATGTACTTCTTTCAATTTTTTTTTTGTTGCGCCAATGGTCCGTACCATTGGTTATGCCCGATTCATATACAGTAGTATCTGGGTAGCGTGAACCCCTAATTGTGTGAACACTCCGCTGGCTGGCGTGAACACCCATTATTTTTTATAAAGAGTAGTCTATAGCGTGAACAAAAGACACCTCGATAACGTGAACCAAAAATGTTTGTTTGTCCCGGCAGCATGGTGTAGCCAAATCGACAATTTCAGCGATAATAAAAAATAAGGACAAAATCTCTAAAGTACTCGTAGTGACCACTAGCCCAATCAGTTCGTTGAAAAGAAAAGCCTTCAAGCAAGGCGAGTATCCTCGTATGGAACGAGCGTTATACAAATGGTTTTTAAAGCAGCGTGGTAAAGAAAAAGAGAAACTATTGGCTTCGGTGTTCGGCTTTTAAAAATCGGAAGGAAAAAACTTTCGACCGATCATGGCGCAGTTGCGCTATTCAAAAATATTTTGGAGAAATAATTCATAAGCTTCACCTGTCTAAAAACCAAATTAAGAATGCCGATGAGTCGGGTTTGTTTTCGAAGGTGCTGCCTGAAAGACATATGTTACCTGTGGTGAAATAAATATAGTTTAAAAAAACTAAAAAACACGCTTTAATGATCAATCGAACTAAAAAACGAAAAATAATTTTTAATTTAGGCCGAAAGTATAAATAAATGAAAAATGTCCTTCTTTTCTGTGTTTTGTTATATTTTAGTTTGTTTTCCATAATATTCCCACGAGTAATGGACAAATAAGTGGTCCGCCCCTCCAGAGGTTCGATAGAGTGGTAAGACACTTATACAACAGGGTGAGTCTGGTTCCCTGAGGTTGACGCTAGCGACAAGACATTTTTTGTCACCTTCTTGCCATTCATCCCTCGGCACGTTTCTCACCAGTATATTGGATTGGGTGATTTATAACATGTGCATCATAACATTCGTGTACATCTCTGAACTAAGCTGATTGCCCCATGATTTTCAAAACCATTGAGTATTCGCTAAGTATACATGTATTCATAATACATCAAACGATGAATTAAAGTTGACCATTGCGTTCAGCATGGGAGTACGTAACAACAAATACGTTGCGGCCATTCCAGAATTGTGTTGGTTTTCTCCCGTATGTAATGACCATAAACATGTACCGCTGTTACTTAACCCTTGCCTACAGTTGAGTCATGATGCCTTACTATAGGTATAACCAACGTTGTTGTAGGTCGTATGGTCTAGCACCGACGACGAATCTTTCAAATGTATGCCTTATCAACTGTCGATGGTAGGTTCGATGACTACCATGGTTGTAATGGGCACCGGGGAATCAGGGTTCAATTCCGGAGAGGAAGCGTGAGAAACAGCTACCATATCTAAAGAGTTGCGTCTTAATCCGTTCGGCCAACAGACCAACTGAAAGTGACGAGAATGTACTAACATGATTAAGCCAAGTGCTCGAGCCAAAGAGTAGAGACGGTAGCTCTCACACAGAGGATATGTAAGGAAAGAAATTAATTAATCCTGGCGATCCTTACTAGGATATAAAATGAGATAGACTTATCGAATTATTGTATTGTCATCGGTCCTTGATAATTCTACAAAGTTTCAATTAAATCTGACCGTTTAAAGTGGGTCAAAATCAAGTTCAAAGAAGTCGGTTACAAACAAACAAGCAAGCGAACATACAGGTGAAGCTAATAAAAGCTTGTTAAAAACGGCTCCAGGCCGAAAAGTAGAGAGGGCCAGGATTACGTTCTAAGCGTATGCACACGCTACTGGCCTTCACAAAGGAAAGCCGCTGGTTATTGACGGAACCTAGTTCCTTTAAAAACTTCTATATTCCGGATGATTACCGTAGCTCTTGATACGGGATAAATTGAGGCAGCAGCGATTTCAAGACACTGATGAATTGCAAAATTTGCTACAAATTGCTATCCCAAAAGTAATCACATAGGAGATTACGAATATCATACAAACCATAGCTAGATACCTTTTGATTTTGTTTAGGTAACACACTCTGGAGCAGATTTTGACATATGGAATGCAATTGTAGCCACAGTACTAGAAATGCCAGACGAAACTGCATGCAGAGATTATTTCTGATGAAGATGAATCGTTGGAAGAATCGGCCTATCAGCCTCGATCAACGATAATAGCGGCTGATGCTTTTTTGATTAAGCAATAGAATGGGCTGAAGCTAATACCAGGGAGTATTCTGACATACTAGTTTTGAAAAAAAAATTACGAAAAAACTGAAAGTACTGCAAAATGAAAAAAACAGACTAGTATTAAGGATTTTTTAACTACAATACATAAAAGAATGGAAATTAAATCTCAATAAATATCAATTAAACTAGTGTCCAAGTGTATTTTATGGGTAAGAAAACACGATTGCATAACGTGAACAATCTTGTTTGCGTGAACGGCCTGTACAATGATTAGTTCACGCTACCCAGACAGCACTGTAGTATCTGACAATGCCATCAGTGCTAGTCAGTATATGCCTATGCCTACGGGCTAAACCTGGAACCGGCTGCGCCTACTCATAGTAGTATGAAATTCGTCCCTCTCATTTTTTTCATTTTTGTGATGACTACGACTAAGTTGCCTTAACAATTTCTTTACGCTTCTGTAGTGTTAATCGCGTTAGGTAGGTAGCCATATTGCTTGATTTGGTACAAACCCCAGAGATGTATACTATATGTCCCAGAAAGTTTTGGCACTTGCTTATACAGAAGCAGATTGTTGTATACGCTTAATTTCAAGTATCTTGCGAGTAGCCCAAATATATCTCTAAATCTGATTTCGAGCTCTTCGCGCTTCTTTTTAACGTGTGGTTTCCACTTAAGTTTTACGTGTAAGGTCATTCTTAGATATTTTGCCTCGTTTGCGTATGATATTTGCACCGAGTTAATGGAAATAGGTAAGTTATTTATCTTTCTTAACTTAAAATTGGCATGCGTTGATGTTCCATTCCATTCGTAAACTTTGTTCAAAGCTCGTTGGAGTTTTCCCGTTGATGATTCGACTGAATCATCCGTTACGAGGATAGCCGTGTCGTCTGCGAACGTTGCTACAACGGTCCCTTCGTCTTGTGGTATATCTTTTGTGTAGAGCAGGAACAGGATTGGACCGAGAACACTTCCTTGTGGAACACCGGCGTAGATTTCTCTGAAATCCGAATATTCACTCCCGTGTCTAACACGGAAAAGTCCATAAAGATTCCAGTAATCTGTACAACTTTTCCGGTAAGATAACCCTTAGCTTATATCTTAGGCCTTCGTGCCATACCTTGTCGAAGGCTTGCGATACTTCGAGAAAATAAAACACAATTAAAAAATTGAATTTTATCGGACGATATTCATTATTATACAAAGAAACCATTCCTTATTTATATCTATTTTTTAAAGATTATTTCTTTCAAATATTGGCTGTAACTGCGGCTAATATGATCCATTCTGAAGATACAATTTTCAATGACTCGTTCCAGTATTACCAGTGTTGACTGATTTCCCAAGTAATATTGGCATCCAAATCCTCAATCGTAGCCGGCTTATTCATGTGGACTTTAGATTTTTAGTGGTCAAAAAGATGTACCATGATCTAAGTGGCAATTCATTGGTCCGAAGTGTTAAATGAGCTGTTTACCGAATCGGTCTCGCAATATAGATATGGTTGCACGGGATATGTGCCAAGTGGCGTCACCTTTCTGGATCCAAATGCCGTCCAGACCACGGGCTTTAATTTTAGGCAGCAAATATTTAATAGCAGCTCTTGAACCTCATCGGGTGGCTTCGCACCCAAAATACAGATATTTTGCTGATTTACGTAGCCATTAAGCCAGAAATGGGCCTGATAGCTAGACAAAATTTAAGTCGAAAACTGTTGATCTTCTTGAAACTTTTCAAGAACCCAAAATACATCAAGCTGATGAGAACGGAGCGGGATCGATTCAGCACGATCATCGCGTACACTCTTCGCATATGCCCACATATTTTCTACACTGCATGCTAAATGCGTTTTTTTACGTATTATCCAATAATGAAAATTGGGCTTCTAACTTTTCGATGTGGGTTTGGTAGGCCGATTATGTTGAGCATAAGTTTCTCTTAGCGCACAAAAGACATTCCTAGTGAATAATTTGTAGATGCTAAACTGAAATAAAAAAAACCATATCAGTGTGACACGACGCATGCGTGATATCCCATGAAAGCCCCACTACAAAAAGTATCTCTAAAAAAATCACGGTTTACTATCTTCATTAAAGTTGAACTGAGATGATTAAGGTTTTATATAGAGTCTCTTTAGTTTTTCGGGGTAGAGCCTAGAGTAACAGCGTTTGGAAGAATTGGTTCTTCGTTTTATTACTGGTAAGGTGTTGTTGTCACAATTTATAAAAGGTTTCTTATTACCCAAAAATTAAAGCTTTCGACTCTGTTGTCGATATTGTATGTCCCTTCTTGTTGACAGTATATACTTAGTCTGTTTCAAAAAAAGGGAAGGCACCGATGACATCCGGATGTCGTCTACTAGTTGCACAGAATTTTGAGAGATTGTGCCTCCGGTGCTCTCTGGTGAGTTCCGCATAATTCTTTGAAGTATGATGTTAAAGAAGTCGCATGACATCGCGTTACCTTATTTAAAACCTTTTTTGCCACAAAGGTCTCGGTTAAGTCGTTACAAACTTTGACAGAGCAGCGACCCTTCTCAATCGTTATTTTGCACAGATGAACGAATTTGTAAGGGGTAGGAAACTATAACTCATCTCTATAAACACTGGCATATGCGGGCTTAAAAAATAGTAGGGTGGACTTATTGAGTGTGAAGATGAAGCAATAAATACTTGTCTACTACTCGTAAATGGATACGTTTTGCTCTATACGTAAAGTGAAATTTTAAAACCAGTGAGTTGTAAAAGAAATATACAATTGTGTCATGTTTTCGTACATCACAAGGCACGTTACTATTTGTTTTTTTTTGTCTTATCCAAAATCATGGCATTTTGTTAACCTTTAGTTGACTTCCACTCTTTTTTTATTTTTGTAAACCCAAAACTCTGTTGTATAAAACCAATTAGAAAAGCATTATAAGTTAACTTATCCGAAGGTCTATTTTAACTGGATTTAGCTTTGTATCGGTTAAGTATCAACTATTAAAAAAAAAATAAAAAAGTAATTGTTAATTTTGGAATGGCTTACCGTCATTTCTTTGTATTCGAGTATTTCATTAGCAGAAGATTTCTGTATTCATCGAGTGATTGAACAGTCGTTGGGTATATACTCGTATACAGACTCGTATACACACAATATTAAGGTTGCCTTTCAAAGAAATATTATGTTGTGTACATAGGATTCAATTTTAGTTAATTAACCGTAGAAATGAAGAACCCTCAGGAATATTCAACTGTTTTTATACGATGAAAAGCTTTCTCACCTCTTCCGCAATATTGATTTCATTATCCAAAAAGGCCATCGCAAAATGAAGCACAATTTAGCTCTGGGAAGATTTTTAAAGGGAAAATTCGAATCCTTAACAGAAATAGAAATAATGGTTATGTACTACGAATGAATTTGTACTATAGTGTCAAGAAAGTGTTATTGTTAAATTAAACACACAATACAATTTCCATTGCTTTATCAAAATGCATTTGTTTGTAGGCCCCATCGATTTTCTCATACTTTAAAACATTTTCTTTAAGCGCTTCCCGATGTGGCCTTAAGCTCCTTCCTCGAATTTGGTTTTATGGTTTCAATCGAATCAAAACCAGTACCACGAAGCATTGATTTTAGTTTCGGGAATTGGAGCAAGCACCATGTAGAAATATACAGAACAGGTGAATAACAAAATATTCTTCTTCACTTGGGATAAAGGGAAATAAAAAAAAACAAAAACCTTTCCAATAAAGGATAAATTTGCTGCTTTGATGTAAGGCGGGGCCTTGTCATCTGTCAGTAAACAATCAATTTAATACCAGGCTGCACGTTCCAATCTTTATCCTGCGTAACTCAGCAGAAATATACAGAACAGTTCACGTTTTGTTTACTTATTATAATTAGTACAACAATCAATCAAAATATTTATTGTACATAACACAATTAACTGCTAATTAGATCCAATTCTCTCAAATTGACCAACATCCCTTATATCAGTTCCACCACCAGCAGAAATATAAATTAAACTGATTAGGACTAACTAACTATTATTTGTTTAACTTTCGCCACTTAAATGGAGGATATAGAGTAGAAATCCATGCATCCAATTAAATTAGGGATAATTCGGCCCACAAAGTTTGTATGGAAATTTATCACGTGCGCTTGAATAAATCAAAGTTATTTGAGTTTCAAAATATATCCTAATCATATAAACTGTTATTTGTTGGTTGGTTATATATGATGTATCATATTAATTATAGGTAGGATAGTGAACATTAATGACTAATCTAAGCATAAATCAGGTGGTCCAACCATAATGCACGATGTTAATTGTGAGTCACACCTTAACGTCAAGTTTTTTGCCCAACTTAATTTGACATTTCTTTGTTTCAGTGTTTGACAAATTCAACCATGGAGAGGTACACAATTTAGCAGCGCGTTAAGATTATTGAAGCCTTTTACGAAAATGGGCGTTCAAATCAAAATGCATTTCGTGCACTTCGTGATTTTTTTGGTCGGCATGATCGAGCAAATGTGTCCACAATCGGGACAATTGTGAGCAAATTTCAGCAAACCGGGTCTGCAGGAAATGTGAAAACACCTGTGACTGTTTGGTGCGGTTTATGGGCTGGCGGCGTCATCGGGCCCTATTTCTTCGAAAATGAGGTTGGCCAAGTGAATTGTTTTCGCTATCGCGATGGCCGTGTTATCTCACGTCGTCGTGCCGATGTTAATTGGCCGCCACGATCATGTGATTTGACACCGTTGGACTTCTTTCTTTGGGGGATATTTAAAAGAAAAAGTGTACATAAATAAGCCAAGAACAATTCAAGAGCTAAAGGATGAGATAATTCGGCACGTTAACTACATTGAACCTCAATTATGTCTCAGAGTCATTGACAATATGGACCTTCGGATAGAGGTATGCCACCGAAGCCGTGACGAGCATTTGGCCGATATTTTGTTTCACACATAATTGTCATAGATCCTTCTATCACAGATACAAAAATATTAAGATAATTCTCTGAAAACTTTTTGTTTTATCTACAATCAACATCGTGCGCTTATTATGGACCACCCTTTACGATTTTTTTTAAGGTGCAGCAAGGGAGTAACCGTGCCATCCTTCAGGCAACTTTACAGAAAGTGTTTGTTGAATCCATAACTTGATGGTGATTTCACTATCTTGACGGCGAAAACTTTTAGATGTACGAGTAATTTAAAGGTTTTTAAGGTTAGCAAAATCTTTTCGACTTAAACAGTCTGCGTTCAGAATTTGCGTCAATTTGTCAAGCATTTGTGGCCATATGTTCTTTAATTACACGAATAATGTTGGCTTTTAATGCGCCCATTGTTGTTGGTTTGTCACCGTAGCCCAGCGACTTTACCGATTTAGATGCGTCAAATGACAAGATCCTAGAGACAAATTTGTAGGTCCATTACGTGAAATTATACGTTCATCGAAATGTTTCCTTCAATAAGTTTATTGTTTCGTTGGCTGTATGGGATTTAGGGCCATCCTGCTGAAATCACATCTCTTCCACATTTATGCTATTCAATTGGTGAATGGAAGCTTCATTTTTGAAAAAAATATAGTCCAGCCAACAGACCGCACCAATTTGTGCATTTTTCGGGATGTTACAGCGTTTCAATAATCTCATGTGGATTATCTCCGCTCCAAAAGCGACAATTTGCCCTTTTGACACCATTGAACTAAAAATGAACCTCATCGCTGAACACAATTTTTCTATAAAACGGCGAATCCAATGCCAGGTGATTTTGGGCCCGTTCACCGAAATTTCAACGCAAAGGAGGGTTCGTTTCGGCTTCAATCCTCGCACGAACTGCACCTTGTAAGCCTTCAAACCAAGGTTTTTGTGTTAAATTTTCCATGAAGTGAACAGATCAAGACTAAGCTGTTGCGAACGACGTCAAATCGATAAATTTGGATCATCTTCAACACTCTCCTCAACGGATTCAATTTCTCTTCAATACGCACTCTTTTTGTGCGTGTCAGTGTCACTGCATTTTCCAAAGGAAATGTTGTGCGAAAACGGTCAACAATACGGCAAATAGCAGTCCCGGATGTTCGATTATGTTGTATAGGTTTAGTGTACATAACCATAATTTTGGAACCAAATTTCGAAAATTTGGTATACTTGTATGTCATCGGGATAAAATTGCAAAGACTTCTGAATAAAAATGACCTGACAGTTTACAATCTGACAATTAGTTGGATAGGTATAAATGTTTAAAGTTAGTACTGGATTAAAAGAACACCCTTTATTTCCGACATGTATTCATAGACCCATCTGGTCTTGCGAAATTAAGCAAAGACAGTTTGTTGGAGTGTCGTTATAGATAATAAGAATGAACATACATTAAGATCACACCGATGATGACATGCACTAGTTATATCTATAACAGCAATCATTCGTAGCTGTCAATTCGGTTAGTCTAGAGACAGCAACTTGTTTACCTTCTGATCGAAAATTTCCCATTCAAACTAACCGCGCTTGAGATATTATTTTTTATAGGTTGGTACATCTGTCATTTGGCGCTCAAATATCTGTTTGCCCGCCATTTGTTTGGAGTTTTTGTGTGATAGCTTTGCAAACATATCAGTGTTTTTTGTGTTCTGCGAATTTTGCAACATCAAATTTAGTTGAACAAAGAGTTTGCCTGAAACTTTGTGTTTCTAACAAAATATCATGTGCGGAAGCGTTAAAAAGTAAACGTTAACCTACTGGGACTCGACAATGTCAAAAACACAAGCGTAAAAGTGGTACAAAGTGTTTAAAGCGGGCCGTACTGGGGTTGGTGAATTGCCTCGTTTCCATCCACCCGTATGACTGGCGTAAACATGGAAATAGTTGAGTAAATTGTTCTCACAAATCGTCGTGTAAGCATCAGGGAGATAGCAGCGTATTTTGGTGCCTCGTTCGGATCGGTACAGAGCTTTATGCACAATGTTTTGGGGATGAGACGAGTTGAAGCGCTACTTGTGTCGAGTGCTGAATTTGTTGCAGAAACGGCATCGAATTGATATCGCTAAAAAAATAATTTTCTTAGGCCAAAATGTTATCGATGGCATCATTACCGGTGATGAGACATGTGTCTATGAATATGAAACATCGAAACAAATTAACATTCATCGGAACGGCTCTTCTCAGATAAGACAAAACCCAAAAACCTCGACTGCCGTGGTGTGGTTGACTCCGAATTTCTCCCGCCGGACAGTATAAAAGGAGTATGGCGTGAGCGTATTAAAGGGTTTAAAGGAAAATTTTCATCGCAAGAGGCCGGAATTGTGGGGAAGAATACGTGGTTTCTTCACCACGACAACGCACCGGCTTTCCCATCTTGTACGCTAATATTTTTTCAAAAACACCGTTCATACAGTTCCGCCGCAAGCTCCGTATTCACCTGACATTGTTCCTTGTGACTTTTTCCTATTCCCACGACTCAAGTCCCCACTTCGCCGAAAGCGTTTAAAGACTGAGAAAGGTGTTTTGAATATTGGAGGAAGCGCTGGAATGTTGCTTGCAATGAAGATTAATTTCAAGGGAATAAAATGAATATACAATACTATAGATGAATAATTGAACCGTTTTCGTTTTACTGAAGAATTCCAGATACTTTTTAATCAAGAGGTATAGTTAGAATTAAACCTAAATGAATTAAGCCTGAGCCTGTCAGTGGCGTGCGGACAAGAGTCAATTGCGAACGCTGTTTTTGCAACAAGTGGACTTATACACACATAAGCCGATAAAAGTCGAAATCCAAAAGCACATGAAAACATCAAACATCGTTTGCAATAATATTGTAATTTCATTGTAAGACTCGTGGTACAATAATTGAAAAACTAATGAAACCACAAGCAGAAATGAAAGCAGGGCTAGCTACATTGGCGAAATTCACCGTAGCAGGCGTCGATAAAGTTCGCACCGCTCTGTTTCAGATTTTATCAAGGAGCCTATTTTGCTTAAAATAATATTGAGAAGGCAATGGTAAGCATTTTTGTTAGATTTTTTCCGAGCAACGAACTCGAGCTTGCTTAGTTTTTCAAACAAGAGTTTTTTTTTTTATTTATTCATCTAATTTTTCTAAGATGACTGCGAAAATTGGAGGCAGCGGATCTGTACTGGCCGAATCTATAATCGTGCGAATCGCGAATCGTTTTCATAACCGCGCGGACCGGTTTAGGTTTTTTAATTGTACTTGATTCGGCAACTTTTTTTGGAGCAGATTTATCCTTTTGAGTTACCGGTTTCTTCATTGTGACTCTCTTAGCTGTCTTGGGCTCATCGGTTTTAGGATATTGCGCTTTAAGGTCCGGATGAATGAATTTCGTGGGACTTTTTCGCCTCTTTTGTATTTCTTTGGCGATTTCGCAACCTCGGTAATTAGCTGGTTGATTTCCTGTGCAATTGGCACAAACTGCTGGGATTTGCTTATTTGTTTTGCACTCTTCCAAGAAGTGCTTGCCTGCGCATTTTACGCATCGTGGATCTTTTTGACAATACGCCCACGTGTGGTTAAAATCTTGACAACGTTTGCATTGGATTATAGTTTTTTGCCCTTACGCATGGGCTCCATTTTGACTCTGATATTTTAGATAGATTTAATTTTATAAATATCATCGACTTTCTCGTTTAGATCTAAAGTAAGCACGTAGTCCACGTTTGACTACGGTATCCTTGTCGCTATCAGTTTGTTGCTTTACCTTCTTGATTATGTTCACGACGTCAGTAATCTTAAAACCTTGTGCTTGAACGTCTTCTTTTTTGCACGACGGGTGAAGTCCCCTAGCGAAGATTCTTAACGGTTTTTCAAACTTATTTTCATAAGTTTACCATTGAATTTTATCGGTGTTTAGTTTCAGCGACAATGCGCGGTAAGAATCGGAGTCATCGACATAAATTTTCCACACGTTATTATGGAGTGAAATAATACTGAACTTTCCTTTTAGTGTTCTTTGGAGAAGGTCCCGTAACTTTCCGTAGTCTGTAATCCCGACCACATTTATTGCGAGTGGAGGGCGAGGTTTCGTTTGGGGTTTTGTCTTGGTTGGTACGATGGGCTTATTTTCATCTCTTGGTTGTAAAACTTCGGGAGATGAGCCTACCTTACGTTTTTTGCTAGGCCTTTTCACGAGTACCGGATTGGTTTCGCGAGCAAGTTCTTCTTCGTCCGTCAGGTATTCCACTGAACGGTTCGGCGTTGTCTTGCAATCTAGATATAAACGAGAGTTTTTTAGAACCTTGTTTTCTCTTCGAGTCGTTGCATTTCCTTGAGTTAAGCTCGGAGTTGAATGTTCTCCTGTTCGAAGCATTTACTTTTCACTGAGTCCTGATTAACCGGCGGACTTTGTGTTCCGGAAAAAAGCGATCTAGATGGTGGAGATTGGAGTACCTTTGATGTTTTTGTAACTGGATTTGATAGCAATAAATGGCTCTCCCCAGAATCCGTAGAGCCTACCTCCGAAGAGGGTGGACTTGCCAGTGAAACTGGATTGCCACTTGGGGTATTACTTCCGTTTGTTTTGTCCATTGCATTTTTGTATGCCCACGCACTCGGCATACAGAGGGTGCATTTTAGTCACCTTTTACGACAGGCATGCCTACCTCTGGTATCTTCTATTTCCCCTACCCGAAGGGATGGCTCAAAAATGACTTAGTATATTGATTCTATGTACACATGTATTTGACTACTACATCTCTATTGTAATATCTCATAAAATACGCTTTTTTATCGTTTAACAACAATTTTGTTTAGCAAATAGCTGTTTTTTATGCAAATAATTATCCATGAACCTTCTCAATTTTGTCCCAAAAGAATTAATCTTTTTTTAAAAATATTTTCTCCTGACATTGATATAACCTCACGTTTATCTTTGCTATCCATCCAGAGATTTTAAGTTGAAATTCCAAAAATTATTTACGTTTTCGTCTGTGGTAGCCGTAAAATAAGGGAAAATCTCAAAAATTGCAGGCATAGGTATATTATACTGTACATATTGTTGTTTGTCATCCGTATACTAAAAATGCAAAGGAAATCCGATTCAAGAAAATCACATTTAACCATAAACCTTAACTGGCATAGACCCAAAAATATGGTAATTGAGGCCTTAATGGGTGCCCCTTCCAGTTAGGATAAACGATAATAAGTTCAAATTATTTGTCCTTTCCATAATGTAAGGTAGGCAGAGCTTAACAATAACTCAAAGGTCATGTATTAGGTTAGCTAATAGTTAACCTAACCCAAAATTTGGTTATACTCATGACTTAAACGCTCATAATACTGTGACATGGAGTTTATCACCACCTGTATCCTCGTATTTATCGATTCTATCTTCTTTATTTTTCGACAAGAATCTTTTGTGCTGACAAAACATCTCCATTATCTTTTGTTCCCATGAATTGACACACTAAACTAAAGGGTCCTTTGCGTTGGCATTGGCATAAGCTGGAATGGCTTCTACATGGTTTTATGTATCCAAGAGGGTTGGGGAATCCGCAAAGTTGTGTAATCTGTGGGATATTCGTCGTAGTCGTCGTGTAGTCGAAGTCATCATCTTCTTCGATGCTTTGTTTTATGCAGGCACTTTGATATTCTCTCTCGTGAGGCTAATTGGAATTTTATGTTGATTCGGATTGTAACTGTAAGTAGCTCTTAATGCAAAAGCAATTGGCCAAAACGGCGACTAGAGGGTGCTGCTTAAGTAAAGAAATGTAGCAGAAAATATACAATTCACGCTTCGGGATGTGTCTTTGAAAACGATTAAGACTGTGTGTCAGGAAATGTGAGTTGGAAACACGTTCTTCTCGAGGGCTATAGAATAAATTATTTTTGTACGTTTGTACATAAATAGGTATATGGTCGAATGGTCCACGTGCTGCATTTTTCGATAGACATTATGTAATGTTTTTTTTTTTTTTTTGTTTTGTGGATTTATACACCTTCCATTGGCAATGTGCTTAGGGGTTGTTCTCTTGGTTTATATAAGTCTCTGGGTATCTTGCGGGTAGAATTACGAGCAAGTTTTGTTGTAACATTTTATTTTTTGCAACGCTCTTCAGAGAATTTCTCATGATTAAACATTTAACTTTCCATCAATCAAAAGAGAATAAATGGAAAATTCTGTGAAAGAAAAAAGAAGTTCTTAGACTTTTTATTAAAAAAAAAAAAAAAACAAGAACGATGTTGGAAGAAAAACCAACTGTTGCGGTTAGATTTGGTTTTCAAAGAAAAATAAAATCAAACAGCTTTACAAGATGTAATGTAATATGGAAAAAAAGGCTCTCTGTCTTGCCATTTATGTATGTACAAATGCAAAGAACAGGTATCAGGCATTTAATTAATTCTATCTGTATCTTTACCTTGTTTTAAAATGAGGAAAACTTTTACCGAAATGTTGTGGGATTTTTAAACGAAACATGAGTGGCTTCTTAAAATCGTATGCGTATCTGTCTAAAGAATTCGCTGTTGTTTCCCATGAGGAATTGGCTGCCTTGAATATTGAATACAAAAATTCAGCATTCAACCGGCTTTTGATGTTTCAAGTATGTATTTTGCATGCAATGTTTCGTGATTTGATAAATATTGTGAATTTTAGAATTTTAACCGTTTTCTAAAATACTAAATGTACCTAGTCAAGTCATAAAAACTGGTACACAGAAAAATCAGCGCCAAATGAAAACGAATTAATATTTAAACAATTCCATTGGCCTTTCAGCATGACTTAAGACGATGTAGCCACTCATCGATCGCGAGACGCACTTCATGCATGGGGAAATTGTCCACTGCACGGACAAGGGCTCGCTTCAACGACTCAATATTTGAGTGTAGAGTAGAGCAAGCCATGCCCTCTAATACGGACTAAAACTTGTAATCCAACGGGTTGAGGTCTGGACTACCAGCTGGCCAATCATCCATTGATATGAAGTCCGGAACGTTGTTTTTGAGCCACAGTTGAGTCGTTTTTGCTTTGTGAGCTGGAGCAGAGTCTTGCTGGAAAGTCCATGGCTTGTTGTTGAATATTGATTGGTTGAGAGTCTTCACAATGGGTTCCAAGACGGTCGATTGGTATAATTTGGCCGATGTTTTTACTCCTTTCTCGCAAAAATGGAGCTTGGTAACGCCATCGTAACACACTACCCACCATACCATTACAGACGCGGGATGGTGGCCTCTTTGAACCCTCGGGATGCGTTGGGATGCTTCTCTGGATGACCGAGCATACACACGATCGTTCTGCTTATTGAACGATTCTTCTACGGTGAAGATTTTCTCGTCAGTATACAGAATTTGTCTGTGAGCGTTCTTCGCGTACTGGCTGAGCAACGCTTTCGATCTTCGCTTGCGTTTTTCCTGGTGTCCAGTCCAGTGTGTCACTTATACGCGCTGAGTCCTAAATCTTCTTTGATAATGCAACAAGATTTTCTGTTTTCGCAGCGGTTTTCCGTCGATTCGTTTCTTCACGGCTTTGATCGCTTTCGGAGTTCTCACAGTGCGCGGACGGCCGGATCTTTGACGGTCTCGTACTCCACCAGTATCCTCAAACAACTTCACAGCACGATACACAAAATTGTGAGTGATTCCAAGTGGTCGCAACGTTCTAAAGATATCGCCTTTTTCCATGTTTCCTTTTTCCAACTACACAATACGATTTTCGATCATGTTCCATGATTGAAAGCAATTAATGTCAAAAACTTTTTACGCCACAGTGGAGCATAAATATCAACTGTCAAATCGCAATCAATACGAAATGGATTCGCCCAGTGTTGCATTCGTAATGAGTGAGTCCAGTTGTGTACCAGTATTTATGACTTGAGTAGGTATAAAGCAGCAAGTAAAGGGTTGAGCATATGACTTATTTATACATATACCTAATGTAAGTCACATCTTGAAGCAAGAAGCGTGAGATACTTACTCGTTTTATAGTACATCAAAAACAATATGCGAAAGCGGAAATTGAAATTCTAACCCAACTGCCAAAGAACATTACTATATTGTTCAATTTTCAGATATTTTGTTGCCGTTCAAGGATAATCGATTACAACACATCCTGATGTACCCTTCTGAATTAAGATAAAAATACAATTTTTCATTGAAAGTTTGTCTGGATAAAAGATTTCTCTGATGGACTTCTAACGAGCTATTTTTCCTACCCTCAGTCTAACCTAAATAAAATTTCATAGCCCAATTGTGAGTAGGTGGGAAAATTCCACTTTCAGCACAAGCTCTTTCAATTTATTTTTGTCTTCAATCCCAAATAGCTATTTCTTCTTTAAGAAAATGTTATAGAAACATTTAATACAATCAACAGGGTGGAACAAATTTTCATCCATTTGTGATGATCCTCTATCTTTATTATTTGTGACATTTTCACATTATTTTTAATGCTGTCTTTCTTTTTCTTGTTTGTCTGAAAAATGTACTCTCCAGAGGGTTGATATTGAAACGACACCATCGAAACGAGACGACAAGTACCTACTCGTACAATGCAATTTATATCCCCCGCAACACGCCATGGCGAATATTTTATTAAAGATAAAACCAACATGACACATGATGAAGTCAGGAGGGAGTGATGAAAAACTCTTTGTGTAAATTTGAAGTGAGAACTTGAAGAAGTCTACCCATTCGTTCAGCTTTCATCCGTTCGTTTCTTCAAAATTGAATGCATAGTATACCAAAAAAAAAAAAAAAAAACATTTGTAACTTGCTTTTTAATCCTTTATCTTCTTTTACCGGTTGCTAAAGCATGGCAGATATGGTGACAGGGATTGTAATCTCTGTCAAGAAAGTAAATTAATTCCTCCAGCACTGAGAATCTAATTAAACATAGAAATTAAGTTGAGAGAGAAGAACTTTCATTTGTGTCGGAAGTCAAAGGGAAGTTTTTCGACAATGATATGAAAGAGCCATCCTTCCCTAATTTATTAAATTTCACTTTGCTTGACTTGACTGTAAGGTGTCTTTTCCACCTTATATTTGCTCACGGCATACATACAAAGATATTTTCTCTTACAAATGAAAAGTGAGAAAGATAAAGAAGTTAATTAAAAGGAACTTCGTGCTAGATACCAAAAATATATCTCTATTGTCTGACGTTACCTGCATCTGGTTAATTTGATTTCCTACACTACGAATACACTCGTGTTTTTGAATATCCATATTCCGATTATGGTTTTGTCCGGATAGGTACGGACTTTTATTTCATACGAGTAATTAGCACCCATACAGACGGTTATGTATACTATTTATATGTGTGTAAGAAGAAAATTAGAGAGGAAAAACAAATGCAAGATGCATGTTGTTCTTAAATGTTTGTCGGTTGTAACGACAGAAAAACTAACAATGTCACGATATTTTATTGAAATGAGCCCAAAGGAAACTAATCAGCATTCGTGCGGGAAGAAACTCCATCCAGAGTCCTATAAGTCATATTACTATCTTCATTCTGCACATATAAACAGTATAATGCCCAAAACACATGAGCAGAATTTTGTGTGCAGTAAATTTAGAATACACATGTTTTTATTCGCGAAGCTACATACTCGTATAAATGCTTCACGCAGCTCTGTTCTGCGACACATCTCTATTTCTAAATTCGCTGCAATCAACAGTGTTGCACATAAGTGACAGTAGCTGCAAAATGACAGCAACCGAATCGATTGACTTCAAAAAATATCTGCACATCTGTTTCAAGGGCAGAACTACCAGCAGTACTGCAAGTAGACTTTCTGCAAATGTATTTTGGGCATGAGATTGAAGGTAGTGAATTAAATCAATAACAGATATGGAACTAGCACATGACTGAAACAACAATCACAATTGTAACTTAGCTTATTAAAATTATACAAAAACCTCTTTTTTGGGGTAAGGTGTTCTCATTTGAATTAATTATTAACTTATTACGTTATGGTGTCGTTTGTTTATATTTTCATAGTTTCGGAAACAATTTAGTTTAATTTCATTTGTAGCACGGCTTTCGCTAGACGTCCTTTTGGATAATTCTTGATAATACAGAGTTTTTGATTAGATGTGCCCCGATTTATAATATTTTTTAAATAAAAATACGTTTGTTTAAGGTGCCAATAACATAGGACTCACGAGTGAATCCTTCGATACTCCAGAAATTCCAGGTCAAACGTTCGCCTTCAAAATGTCGTAAGTTTCTGGTTTTTTTTTACTCGTAACAAAGGCCGGAGACAATGAAAGAATCGAAAGGTGTTAAATCACACAAACGGGGCAGATTATTGACAGCGCATCTAACAAGTAGCACCATCCTGTTAAAACATTCAGTTCCGATTTATCAGCGGGGAGGAGAGCATTGTACATTAACAATAAACGACTCATCAGAATTTTCTCACAAAATCACAACAAAGTGTTAGTTTGTTCATATACGAGGGCGGGTCAATAAGTCCGTGACTTCTTGAATTTCTGACCTCTTTACTGAAACAGCAACACTGCTCCTGTCAACAGGCATCTGTCAGTTGACTCCTGTCAAAATTTAAACTTGCTGCGTCAGTTAGTTTGTGTTTGACAGCTATTTTTATCAGACTACTCACTAATTTGAGGAGAAAATGGAAAAAAGTGAATTTCGTTTGCTTATTAAGCATTATTTCTTGCGAAAAAAAACCATTACCGAGACCAAGGCTAAGCTTGATAAATACTATTTGGACTCTGCACCATCGATTTCAATGGTAAAAAAGTGGTTTACTGAATTTCGTTGTGGCCGTACAAGCACTGAAGATGCCGAACGTCCTGGACGCCCAGTTGAGGTCTCTACACCCGAAACAATGGAAAAAATTCACGATATGGTGTTGGCCGACCGAAGATTGAAAGTGCGAGAGATTGTGGAAGCCGTAGGGATCTCGCATGGCTCAGTGGTTTCAATTTTGAATGATCACTTGGGCATGAGAAAGCTTTCCGCAAGATGGGTGCCGCGTTTGCTCACAGTCGACCACAAACACATGTGCAGTTGTCATGGCAAAAATCCATGAATTGGGCTATGAATTGCTCCCTCATCCACCCTATTCTCCAGATTTGGCTCCGAGCGACTACTTCTTGTTCCCAAACCTGAAGAAATGGCTTGGTGGAAAAAGATTTGACTCCAATGATGAAGTCATCTCGCAAACAAAGGCCTATTTGGAGGACCTCGACAAATCATTTTTTTTGGAAGGGATAAAAAAATTGGAGAAGCGTTGGACAAAGTGTATAGAGCTCAAGGGAGACTACGTTGAAAAATAAAATTATTTTTTTATCAAAAAATCTGTGTTTTAATCCAAAAGTCACGGACTTATTGACCCGCCCTCGTACAATGCCTGCAGCTGTTCGCTAAAGCAAACTTGGCAATTTGGTTTGTGGACTAAGCCATTCAACCACTGAGGATGAAAATCCGAATCTTCTTGAATTTTAAATAAAGACCAACTTGCGAAAGTTCGATTAAAGTCAATACGATCTTGCCTTATGCGAACATATTGCCACAAGAACGTTCGCGAAATCCCCAGCTCTTGACAATACTGTGGAATCGGTGATGACTCCGCAAAGAGCTGCAGTATTCTCTTCACTTCTGGCTTTTCACTGTCTAACTGGCATCTGTAAGATGTCCCCTAAAATATGCAAACATTTATGCTGTTAGCAAAGACACATTTTTCAAATGTTAGTTAGCAAAGAGAATCAAGTGTCATCGAGTCGAGACACAATCAAAGATCTTTAGAGGGCTGGTAGTCTAGAAGTTTACATGCCACACAGGTTTGGTGGTGTTATAGACAACCGGCGCTTATAACCCCTTAATACACCGCAGCGTATTAAACAACCGCACAGTGGTTGTAGAGGCGAAAAAAATTTTTAAGTTGTTTAAAACAATTATTGGCTTTGCATTCTTAAAGTAGGTGGGGTGAAAAGTAAATTCCTTGGGAATGAAAAAAAAATTTTTTAAATGTTTATTTTATTTTATTCAATGTAGTCCCCTTTTAGCTTGATACATTTATTCCAGCGATTTTCCAATTTCTTAATCCCGTCCGAAAAGTTGTTTTCCGGAACGTCTGCAAAATACTTCTTCATGGCGTCGATGATTTCCTCGCGCGAGCCAAATTCTTTATTGATGAGCCATCTTTTGAGGTTTGGGAAGAGATAATAGTCCGTGGAAGCCAAATCGGTCGAATACGGTGGATGCGACAGCAATTGGAGCCGTAAGTCATTGATTTTAGCCTTGGTTCGATGCTCTTATGTGTCGGCGCATTGTCTTGCAAAAACAAATTTTTTTTTCGCTTCATGTGAGGCCATTTTGCAGGGATTTCGGCCTTCAATCGCTCCAATAATGCACAGTAATACTCGCTGTTGATGGTTTTTCCTTTTTTGAGGTAGTCCACGAAGAGTATGCCATTACAATCCCAGAAAACCGACGCCATAATATTTCCGACCCATTGTGCCTCCCTCGGCCGCTTCGGAGCACTCGTGCCGGCTTCAGTTCATTGCCGGGAACTCATTTTGTTCTCTGGTGTGTAATAGTGGATTCAGGTTTCATCAACAGTTACTAATCGACGCCAAAAGTCCACCCGATTCCACATCAGAAAGTCCAAACACTCCTTCGAAGTGCTCTCGCGTTCGTGGCAGCGGCAGGATAACTTTTTCATATGCAGAATATTGCCCAAAATATGGCGTGGTATTTGCTAGCTCACGCACCTTCACTTTCCGGTTAGCCAACATCATTTCATGTATTTTATTGACATTGTCCTCTGTAACAGCATCGACGGGCCTGCCGCTGCGGACTTGATCGGTAGTGGAGTTGCGGCCATCACGAAATTTTCGAAACTAATATTTGATGGTGTAATCTGACGGAGCATTAGCCCCATAATATTTATCCAAATTTTCTTTTGTTTCCTTCGCCATTTTGACTGTCAAAAAATAATGTTTTAAGAGAGAACGAAAATTGTTTTTGTCCATACTCAACATGATGTCAAACATGCAACAACAATCAGCTGTCAAAACTAAAGACAGTTTCGCACTGAAATTTGGTCTGCCTAAATATGAAAGGACTTCAATGAATATTTTTTGCAGTAGCAGCGCATTCTGGCGGTCAAGGAGGTTACTTTTCACCCCACCTAGTAATGAAAATCGAAGCAAGCACTGATGGACATACCGAAAACCGAATATAAAAAATGTTTCGAAGATTGGATCAAGCGCTGGCATATATGTGTAGCAGTCGATGGGGATAACTTTGAAGGGTACAATATAGATTTAGATGAATAAACTTGTATTTTTAATTTTTTGAATAAATCCTGGGAACTTTTTGATCAAGGTGCTATACACTTCCTCAATACCATTTAAACCATAAAAACGATTAATATCTTGCAAGGGGTCCGCAGTTAAAATTATTTTTTTTACGAAAATTATGGTTTCGCACCAATGTGCGCCGTAAGACGAAAATATAACATCGATAGTTAGATAGATAGATAGTCCAAAGGTAAGGTTGTACAGACAGTATTTTGGCAATGGGAAATGTTTGTCGCCTAACATAGAACATTAACTTTATAAAGTATACAGCAGCGTTCGACTCACAGAATTCGACTGCCAGTCGTCCTTACGTTCCAACTAAAGAAAAACGAAAAAATAGAAAGTGACTTAAGACTTCAAACCAACAATCTTCAACAATCAATCATCGTAGGCATTTTCTTGGACATATTCCGAGTATGGATGTAAATTGGCTACAACATCCCCAAAACTATTGAAACAATGTCAATCTTTACTCATGGCTCTTCATGGCTCGGAATCAAGCGCTACCATCGTTTAGGGTCCATGACACAATGACATTGAAGGTAACGAAACGGCAGATAAATTGACCAGCCAAGGATCAGTCATTGACGGACGACTCACTTGGAGAAATCGTCAACTTTTCGCTGGAATTAGTCAGGGGAAACATTTCTTCATAATGGACAATCGAGACTGGCAGATTTATTCACGTGTTATAAATATGCTCGTACATAGAAGACTGGTAATCGATTCTATCGAGGCAGAGGCTATGTTGAAATATCAGAAAAAATTATTCAATATTAACCGTCAGTTAAAATAATGTCGAAACGCTATGGCATTAAAGAATTTCGATCCTGGCACAATAAGCAATAGTGTTGGTTACAGGTCGTAAATAAAACAATAAAAAATGTATCAAGAAATCAATAATTGCTAGCCAGCAATTATTTGGCAACGAGAAGACCACTAAATATGTGGTTATTAGCACGAGATTATGGAACTAGGAATATCTTTCCGCAGCTTTATCATTTCATATATACCATTGACTGTCATCAACTATAAAAAAGGAGGCATCTTCTTTTATTTTTACAAATCGTCGACTGCAATCTTAAAAGACATTCTTTAATCATGTGCAAGCGAAGACGAATAGTTTACCTTTGAAAGTTGATTTACCCCGTTTAATCCTTCAACCTGAAATATGAAAGCAAACAGTCCAAATGAAAGATAACAGTAGTTTCGAATTTATTTCACATTCCATTTATTTGAATAAAAAATCACTTCTTTTAATTAATAAATTCGTACTCAGTCCTGTTACCATAGCTGCATTGCTTTTGGAAGAAACTCGGTATGTCCTCCTCCCGACTTAAGGCATTTACCTTTCCTTGTGGTATCCACAAATCAATTCGGTCATATATCACACCAGTTGCTCCGGTGCTCTTAAAATAGTTTACCATTTCTGTGCTGCTACTGTCGTCACCCCATAAGAAAATTTTCACATCCAAATCCGTGGCTAATTTAACAGCTGCGCCATCTTTTACAAAGTTTGAAGTATGCGGTACGATTCCAAGTAAATCAAATGCCTGTGCATTATTTATCGATTGCTTCAAAGTATCTGAACGTGGATCCACATAGTAGTTTTGTGAACTTGGTCCCAAAAACATAACCGGATACATATTCTGCTTGAAACGCAACATTGTGCAAATATCAGCATCGAAACTGGTGAAGAAGCTTAATCTGCCGCATCCCTTGCGCAGCATCACATCAAGAATTCGATCGATGTAGAGGTTCTTATCTATAGTTTGGATGCTTTCGTACTTTCCATTTGAACGTAACTGAGGCCATTTGATTTCAATGTCAAAACCGACGGTTGGATCGACTTTTGTTAAGAAATCTTCAAACAGTGGGAATAGACGATATTCCTCACGGGGTTCCGAATTGTGTGCGGGGTATTCAATAATCTTCGATCCAACGATTTGATACGTTTTTAGAGCTTTAAGTTGCTCGTAGGTAAGATCTTTGATAAGAACTTCAGTTAGGTCATCCTTGCTGGTTGGTGTCTTGGGATCCAAGCAGATATAAACGAAGAAATCATGGTATATCACAGGAATCAAATCACTCGTCAGTTGGACGTCGAATTCAACAAAGTCAGTGCCGACTACGCCTGAGTGCTTCATTGATGCGACCGTGTTTTCGATGATAGGTGCAGCTCCAGTGGACACTTTAAGACTTTTGCCAAGACCACGATGACCAACATCGAAGGCTGTCCAATTGTTTCTCCAATAATGCACAAATGAGGTTTCAAAATTGACTTGTGGAGTTGGCAGTGGTTTCACTACAACGTAACCAAGATGTAAAGATCCAACTGAGCTTAGCCAATTATGAGATAAAAGAACCAGATCAGTGGTGCCTTCTGTGGCGTTTATACTTTCGGGATACAAGTACTGATAGCCAAGTGTGCGAATCAATTCAGGGCTCGTTTCGTCTTGAATATAAACGGTGAATCTGAACGCAATGTTTTTCAAATCGCTAGCAGTGATGTGGAAAATCACAATGTCATCATTCCCATAAGACACTCCATATTCGGGTTGGTCGCGTATAAAACTATTTCCATATTCCATTCGAACGTATTCAACGTTAGCCCTAGCAGAAGGTACAATATCTGAAAGAATCTTCTCTTTAGCATCTAAGTTGTAGTCAACTGGAGTAACTTTAATAAAGACTTTTCGATCACCAATAACATCAAAATTAAGAGGATTTCGGAAGAGTTTAAATTGTAAAATGTAGCCAGTGTTTAGCCAGCCTCGATTCACTTCTGTAACACCATTGACTACTCCAAATTTATCCACTGTGTTCAGGCTTTCAACTGCCAATTGAATAGCTCTTCCCTCCAAATGCGTTTCCCACTGACGAATTTGCACAGCTCCATTGTTGTCTACTACACCGATAAAATATCTATACTTTACCGTTGAATTTGGAAGAAATCGCACTGTTCCAGACCAGGTGGTTGCTACTTCACTTTGATTTAGAATAATTGCCCTATCTGGGGACCAATTCCCAAGAAAATCAGAGTCACCAGTAATACCTATCCGCTCGAAAGGCTTTAAAGGTTGATCCAATTCCACATCGAAAGTCCATTGCAATTTGCTGTTCGGCCGCCATCCCGGAATTCGATTAAACATTTTCGAAAAAAACGAATCCGAATCTGTACGGAAACCATGGCTAGTGGGCAAATGTACCACCACCGCCAAAATCAGCGCTAACGTCATAAATATAACTTTTGACTCCATCGCGAGGTTTCTAACACTGAAGTGAATTGGTTATTTGCAAGAACGTTTTATAGAAGGCTAGATACGAGTAAGTGTAGGGATTGAAAATTTACTGGTGTGATTAAACTGAAATCGTTCTGTTATCGCTTAACGACTAAGTTTTTCGATTTGACTATTTGTTGATGGACATTGCCTCTGATTTTATAACACTAAAATTTTTGTTTTCTTTTAATCGGGCTCTAGAATTGTAAATCACATGAATGGTACTAGTTTATGTTTTTATGGCGGTCACTTAAACGACTGAAAGCACTTTGAAACCCGTTGGCAAATTCTGGGCTTTTTTTTTTGTTAAAAGCAAATCGATAACCGATTGAAAACCCACTGATACGAATACAATTTTAGAAAGAGTAGCTGTGCCCCCCGTGTTGACGTTCAAATGCGAAATATTGTTTTGATAAGCGATCTGATAGTGGACCAGAAATTTAGATGATCATGCCAAATCAAAGAGCATACAGAAACACGCGCTAGAGCTTTTTCGTCCCCTGAAATGATGACCTATCTTCCGCTCTCTCACAAATACACAATTGTTCTGGGGGAACGTACGGCAAACTTGTAGATATAATTTTAGTAGGGGTAATTCATTGTTTTTTTTGTTTTTTTTATGTGTCTATGAGTTTTGTTGTTATGCCTGTGATTACGGCATGACTTTATGAATGTTTTGGAGTCATGTTGAGCTGAACTATGGTCTTGAAAACGATGTCGCACGTGATCGGTAATTAAATTCAGAAATCCAGCACTGTGCTGAGTATGTGGGGAGACTTTTAGTTTATTTTTGTTTTTCTACTTTTTGAATCTATGAATGTAAAAGACTAGGGTGAAAGCGTTGCACATTTGTTTCTTTTGTTAAGTTAAGCATATTAGTTGAGTATAGCAGTGTCATGATGCAGTGGTTTAGTTTGTCAAGATTGAAAACTTTCATCTTGTAATTAGTATAATTGTTGCTACCAAGTCAGGGACCTCTTTATGTAATTACAAAGTCAAGTCATAAATACTGGTACACAACTGAACTCACTCATTACGAATGCAACACTGGGCGCATCCATTTCGTATTGATTGCGATTTGACAGTTGATATTTATGCTTCATTGTGACGTAAAAAGCTTTTCACATTCATAGCTTACAATCATGGAGAAAGGCGATATCTTTAGGACGTTGCGAGCGCTTGGAATCACTCGCAATTTTGTGTATCGTGCTGTGAAGTTGTTTGAGGATACTGGTGGAGTACGAGACCGTCAAAGATTCGGCCGTCTGCGCACTGTGAGAACTCCGAAAGCGATCAAAGCCGTGAAGAAACGAATCGACCGAAAACCGCTGCGAAAACAGAAAATCTTCTCGCGGAAAATGCAAATTTCGCAAAAATCCATGTCTCGCATTATCAAAGAAGATTTAGGACTCAGCGCGTACAAGCAACACGCTGGACACCTGCTCACGGCCGCATTGAAGGAAAAACGAAAGCGAAGATCGAAAGCGTTACCCAGTCGGTACGCGAAGAACGTTCGTAGAAAAATTCTGTTTACTGACGAGAAAATCTTCACCGTAGAAGAATCGTCCAATAAGCAGAACGATCGTGTGTATGCTCGGTCATCCAGAGAAGCATCCCAACGCATCCCGAGGGTTCGAAGAGGCCACCATCCCGCGTCTGTAGTGGTATTGTGGGAAGTGTGCTACGATGGCGAGAAAGGAGTGAAAACATCGGCCAAAGTATATCAATCGACCGTCTTGGAACCCATTGTGAAGTCTCTCAACCAATCAATATTCAACAACAAGCCATGCACTTTCCAGCAAGACTCTGCTCCAGCTCACAAAGCAAAAACGACTCAACTGTGGCTCAGAAACAACGTTCCGGACTTCATATCAACGAATGATTGGCCAGCTGGTAGTCCAGACCTTAACCCGTTGGATTACAAGTTTTAGTCCGTATTAGAGGGCATGGCTTGCTCTTCTCGATACTCAAATATTGAGTCTTTGAAGCGAGCCCTTTTCCGTGCAGTGGACAATTTTCCCATGCATGAAGTGCGTCTCGCAATCGATGAGTGGCCACATCGTCTTAAGTCGTGCTGGAAGACAAATGGAAGTCATTTCGAATAAGTTGTTCAAAGATTTGTAGCCATTAAATAACCCAATAAAAACAAAAAACAAAATTGTTCAAATATTAATTCGTTTTCATTTGGCGCTGATTTTTCTGTGTAACAGTATGTATGACTTGGCTAGGTACTAACCTAAAATTATTAACTTATTAGACAAATAATTAGATGCCAACTGGCATTCGCTATTATACATCGTTGAAAAGCCAGAACCTTACTACATTGTTAATCCTTTCAATGCCTGCTTTCCTTAATTTCCCAAAAGTCCTCCATTTTTTTTAAATTCAACATTCAATTAGATAGCATAACATGAATATGTTTCTTCACTTGTACTTCAGTCTCTTCAGTCTGTATGTGATCATATCAAACCAACTCATGGCATAGCAGCCGTCACATTCAACCTCTTAATGAAGCACATAATCGTTGCACGAATGCAAATTCGTTCAATGAAATCTAACTTGTGGCAACGGTGTCTACTTGCGTTGCTCATGCATTTTAATGAGCCCGGTTTCTATGTTTATTTGTGTCGATTTAAACATGGGATGCGTAGGAAAACATCAAAACAACCTTGACCATGCTTCAATCATGACTATAACCACCCCCAATTCTACCTTTTGGGGATGAAACTAAATCAATTGGCTTCATTCGTGGTTGAAAATAATTAAATTGATCTACTACACTACTACTAGATCTTTGGATGTGCTTTATATGCTTTTGAAAGCGGGGTAGTCATGTCCGGATTTAACAGAGGTAAATTTGTAACCCAGCATGAGAGCAATTATTGTCGCTTCTTTGATGTGGAAGTGCACAAATTCGAAGACGACTCTTTGGATTGCTATGGCTTTGTGGAAAACTTAAAAGCTAACAAACACATCAAAGACGTGTTACATACTGGCGACTGAAATCAAAAAACAGCTTTGGATGTGAGAATAAAAGTCTGCGAATTTGTCATATGCAAATGTGTATGTAGATAGAGTCTAATCCTTCTTAAGCACCCTAACAGTACAATAAAGGTTGTTTTAAAAAAAGAAATAAGCCACAGACCAAACTGATAAGCATCGAGGGATGAAATTATCTTCTCTATACACACGTTGGTTAGGATTTACACCTAAACAACATCCTCTTGAAAGATATTTTATTACATTATAAAAATGATATACCTAAGATTTTTTGCCTCATCCATAAACACTGCTCTTGAAGTTAAAACCACAATACTGACTTAATACAGTTCATGATTGGCAGTTCCACTTATAGCTTATCTTTCACACATCACAAAGAACCCATAACCCCCACACTTTTGTATGAAAATCGTTCAGTGTATCTTTTTCTTAATCCCCTCAGTTTTATTCAAACATTAAAACTCAGAGAATCAAGTAAAACAATGTGCATACGTATTGGTCTTTGTTTTCCCATCATGTAAAGTGGTTGGTCTTTCAATGTTGCCTAACAAAAATAATCCTTGGCATAGTTTTTGCTAGTATGCATGTCTACAATCGAGATGAGTTGCAGTTTCAAAATTATCCATGCACTCGTACCTTACTACAAGTTTATTAATAATATTTCTTTCTCCTTAAACCCATACTCATTGTAGAGACAACTGATGGAAGCCTACATCCGACAAAAGCGTGCCTCCCCTGGTATGGTACAAGCAAGTGATTTGCAAATCATGCGACCGATGTCTGGCATGAGAAACAGCAACAGTAGAGAATTGCATGCTTATGATGGACCAATGCAATTCATGAGCTCACCACAAAATCCTGATCAAATATTAACATCTAACTCCAATTCCATTAGAACGACATCGTCATCTAATCGTCAGGAAGGTATGTGATGTGGTCGTAATACGAGTAACAATTCAACTGAACTTTGTGCCATTTTTAATTTTATTGTTGCAGATCTCATAGAGGAAATTTCATCGCACGAAATCGAGGACGAAGAGAGTAGTCCCATTGATGCAATCACAGTGTCAAAATCTGATGACACATCTGAAGATTATGCCAATCGAAATGTTGCTGGTGCAGTACCTATTACGCCTTCGATGGCAAGTGAAGGCAGTAAGGGAACCCTGAATGCATCAAATGAACCTGAAGGTGATGTAGTTGGGCAAATCGATCAATTTGTAATGCAACCTGCGCCACAAGGTGTCCTATTCAAATGTCGTATTACAAGAGATCGCAAGGGAATGGATAGAGGCTTGTTTCCAATTTATTATTTGCATTTGGAGCGGGACTATGGCAAGAAAATATTTTTACTGGGGGGTAAACGAATAACAAATGATTGATTTGTATTTAATGAAGTAAACATTTTGTGTATTTTGTGAATTTAAGGTCGTAAACGGAAAAAGAGTAAAACCTCAAACTATATAATCAGTTGTGATCCCACAGATTTGTCAAGACAAGCAGATGGATTTGTTGGGAAATTGCGGTCGAATGTATTTGGAACATCTTTTTCGGTGTTTGACAGAGGCAATAAGGACGATCCAGAGAGTCCAAGGCTGGATTTGGCGGCAATTATTTATGTAAGTACACAAAGTGTCCCTGACAGGATAAGGGAAACATCATTAACAAATAAATCACATGTTTTATAAGTTTATTTAGTATATCTACGAGTATGTACAAATTTCTTTGCCACAAACCTATTTTTGCAATTTTTGGATATGACTAGTGTATGTATGGTATATCTACGTACAGTATGTTTAATATCCGAGGCAAATGCTTTGCCCTTTTCCTAAATTGCTGTATGAAAACACAATCTAAACTTTTATTTGCAGTTATCATACGTGCCAGAGAAAATCCCATGAGGCTAAGATAGCCTGTTGTTTGATATCTGGTAGTAGCAGCTGTGACATATTTTCATGAAAGCTTGTTCCACCAGACAATGGACAATATCATAAAGCATAAATAATTAGGTAGTCTTCTTGATGCCAGAGCCCATGTCTTGCTGACATCCATTAACACTGCCAGAAGACTTACTAGATCCAGCTCATCCAAGAATTGAAGCCAAATGACCATCGTTTGCGTCGAAATTTCAGTGTATGGGCCTGAAATCAACTAGCATTTCATCCGCTGTTTTATCGGAAAATTTGTGTTCAGCGTTAAGGCTCATTTTTTGCTCAATGCACAAAATTGTCGCATTGACGCGAGCAAAATCCACATGTGATTATTATTGAAACACCGTTAAATCCCGAAAAATGCACAGCTTAGTGCGGTTTATGGGCTGGTGGGGCCTTCGGACCATATTTTTTCAAAAGCGAATTAAATCAGCGTGTTACAGTCAAGGGTATTCGCAATAGAGTCATGATTAATGACATTTTCGTTCCCAGAATGAATGGCATGAATATGAAACAGATGTAGTTTCATTAGAATGTCATTCACCAAAGTAAACTGTTTGAGGGAAACATTCGATGAACGCATAATGCCGAGTAATGGACCTGTTAACCGGCCTCTAAGATCTATTTATGATTAATCAACAACAATCGACACGTTGGAACCCAACATTATTCGGGTTATAGAGGACATATTGCCACAAATGCTTGAAAAAGTGATCGAAAACTTTGCCTCCCTGATGTTTTGTTGAAAATCATAACAAGAACTGGCTTAAAAAGACACGCTTTAGTTAGGTTCTTTGAATATTTGAATGCTGATACCTTTGAGCCCTAGATGAGTTGTATCAGCCGCCTTTACCTTCTCGTAAAGAGAATGGTTTTGATGCTCCATTTCTTGGTCCCCTAATGATCAATCAAAGCTAAGGATGAGCACATCAAGTATTATACAGCTGTCTGTGTATAATGGGATATTGCTATTGTCAAAAGGAAAAGGGGCCCAAACGGGCTTTTGTTTTATAGTCATATCCGTTAGCTGGCGAGGTGGGAAAAATCCAACTCTGTCCAACATAAATTGGCAGTACACGCCAATTCGCCTTATGGGGAAGTTTTTTAAGAATCAGTAGCGTGCCATATTTTTGCACCATACTAAATTGAAAGAAACCCCTATAAAAAGTGTTTAACCGCCAGTGAGTTTCCAATTGCATCTGATGTAGATCCAACACGTCTTATTCAGCGCACATCTGACTGAGTGTGCACTGATTAACTGTGGCCTGTAGCTGCTGCTATTCAACCCCCATTAAATTGATGTGCATTCAGAGTAACCAGTGTCCGTTTGGTAGGTAGTTCAGTTTTTTTTTCTGTTGAGGAGCTTTTGGTTTTAGAGCTTTAAAAAAAAATTCTTAATGATGAGTGTATCGTGGAGATCTTGTTTTGATCTTTTGCATTTCTTTTTTTATGTGTGGAAAATACGTTAAAATCCAGTTAAAAATTGTAAGCTGTTTTCTTTAAGGAAAGAGTTTAAGATGAGGCCTACTGGGGATACCCTTCAAAACGCGCCTTTTATCTTACCTCTTTGTGTTGTGGAAAAAGATAAATTTGTTCTATTTTTTATAAATTTCAATCAAAAAAAAAGACGGTAACCCTACATACTATGATTTGAATCGAAGTCTATACATTTGACTTATGAGAAGTTGATGTCTGTTGATGTAAATATTCGAATGCAGGAGCAATATTTTACAATGAAGTCTTACTATGATACTTTATCTACAGTTAGATCTCCCTCTCCCTAGAGGGATTTCTTCTAGGAATGTTCTGAAAAAAAGTTGTTATTCGTTTTTCAATTTCACTTCTAAAATAATTATCCTTTGAGGGGTTTTACTTTCAAATTTTGCAAATTTATTACTTTATATGACTTCTTACATCCTCCTCTGAACGTTAGGGGTTATTCGAGGTAGACTTATACGTAGTCGATGAAGAAGTTTTTTTTTTACAGGTATCAACCCCCAACATATTCGCATTGGAATGGAAAACTATCAAAACGCGAACTCGAATAAATGCATATCTAAATGTAATTCACTTTTTCTGCAGAATATTTTATTTAAAAATAATTTGGAAGCATTTTATAAAGGTTTTTGTTTTTCTCTAACCCTGAATCAACAGAAGCATTCAACTGTACTGGGCTATAAAACTTTATTGCTTCTAGGAGTAAGCTATTTCCAGTCGATTTATATTTTCCGAAATAAACTAGATAAAATGTTTTCAGTTGAAAGCGCAATTTACCATGGGAGATTTTACAAATGATTCTTGTTTGTTTGGATTAATTGACACCCTGAGCTGTTGTAGCCCTCGTGGAAAATATTGCCTCTCGATAACTATTTCCATTTGTTTTATATAATATTGAATATGCAAGGGCTTATAGTCCATGACATATTTATTTATCGTCCCTCCCCTTAGAAGCACTATTTATTACTTAGCATTTGTTTGGGATTTCATAAACCTCAGTCCAGTTTGACTATTATTAAATGCTTAACTTTTCAAAGCATTCTCTATTAGCTGAGCAATAAAAGTAATTGATAATGGTGATGTGAAGTAAGTCATCATGATATACTGCCATTCTGTTGGATTATTTTTATTATTTCTCTTCTTTTCTTGGTATGGTGATACTATATTATGCACATATTTCGTTCTTTATATAGAATGGAAGAAACAATAACCTTTATTATGACATCTTTCTTCATTACATTTTCGTCGCCAAGAGATGAATCAGTAAAGACAAAGTTGGGAGGAAAGTTTGATTGATGTCCATAAAGATGAATGGAAAATGATTGCTTACTGACGTTATATTTATGTTGAGAATGATGGTTTTAATGTAAGCCACAGACAAGACTGCTGGAAGCCAGATTTGAATTTTGATGGTTCGCAATCAGACAGTTTGATTGTATACTTTGAATCCACTTGTAGCTTAGACTGAATATGAACAAATAACCTTAACTGCCTGTTAAATGCTTCTCCCACGGGTCTAAATTGTTGCTGCAGCGCTTTAAGGGTTTGATAAAACTATAACTATTTTGCAGTCCACTCTATTTTGGATTATCTCATAAGCGAGGGCAAAATTTTGCTAATTATTTTTGCATATTGCAAAACCACCTAATTTTCACACCATAAAGTTCATTACATCAGCTGATAATAATTGTAACATTTTCTTTCCATTGCTCTAATTTTACCTTAATTCTTCTCGTACATCATTTAGCACTGGGATGCTGAAAGCATCTCTGAACAAAGTACTACGACGTATGACAAACTTTTGATTGTAATCACAATTTTTCTGTCACAAAGTACTGCAGAGTTTTACATCATATAGGTGGTTTTATGAAAAAAAACCGTGATGCTGTCTTACAACGCTTGACTTGTAGTCCAATAGCCTTCATCTCATTATTAAGAATTGCTGCCCAGAAAAATTAATGCATTGTCGTCTGTCTAGAACCCTATGATGTTGTTGCAATTTGTAGCCCTGAAAGAGTCGAACATGTAGAATACGAATGTCTACCCGCCGTTAGTTAGGTATTCAGTCGCTTTTCAGCAGAAAACAATTACGAATTATTTAATATTTGATATGGCCGGACTGCAGGACGGCTGTTCTTTTTTTTTACTGCTTTAACTTCCGTTAAGTCTGGCGTTTCCTTTTCGTATTCGATAGCTGAAGGACTGGCACTCTGAAGAAGTTCTTGAATATGAAGGAGTGGCACTCCGAAGAAGTTCTTGAATATGTAACGCGTTGAAGTATTCTTTTCACCTAATGCTAATATCGGCGTTCACATTGTACGACAAATCCTTTGACCGGGTCTTTCGACTTCGTCGGATAGACGCTATCGCCCTTCTACGTTCTTTACTTACATACTTTAAGTGGCGCTACGGTCCGGGGTGAACCTGGACTTCAGTCAACAAGCTTCTCCAGCCAGCTCGATCCCTGGATAGCTGCCTTCAGTTTCGCACGCTAAGTTGGCTGAAGTCCACTTGCACTTGCGTGCGCCACCTGAGTCTTGGCCGTCCTCTACTGTGCTGTCCCTCGGGAGCGGATTCGAAGACTTTTCGGACCGGAGCATTGGTGTCTATACGCTCTATATGACCCATCCATCTCAGTCTTTGGATCTTCACTCTTCTAGTTAGGTCGATGTCGCTGTACAGTCTGTAGAATTTATTGTTGTATCTCCTCCTCCATTTTCCTTCAATGCAGACAGGACCGAAGACCGCCCGAAGAATTTTTCTCGAAGCAACCAAGAACACCCTCATCCATTTTTGATAATGTCCATGACCGGGATTACTTAGATCTTTTAAAGCGTGACATCTATTGTCCGAGAGAGGGCTTTGCTACTCAATTGCCTTCTTAGCCCAAAGAAACAGGGGTTGGCAAGAGTCATTCTTCGCTTGATCTCAGCGCTGTCGGAGCCTAGGTAGACAAAGTCCTTAACTACCTCAAAGTTATATCTGTTAAAGGTGACGTTCTGCCCGAGACGTCGGTGTTGGTTGTCCTCATTGCTTAACAGCATATACTTGGTCTTGCCCTCGTTGACCGCTAAACTCATTTTCGCCGCTTCCGTCTCAATACTCTCGAAAGTTGTACGGACTTTTGAAAGACAGTGCCTCTTGTGTTTGCTCGTGAATTTTGCACTTTTCTTTCAAGTACGATGTTGAAAAAATCGCATGACAGCGCATGGCCTTGTCTAAATCCTTTCAGATCTCACCGAAATCTTTACCGACCTTGATGGAGCAGCGTGCATTCTCCATTGTCATCCTGAACAGACGGACGAGTTTGGCAGCGATGCCGAAACTAGACATTGCTGTGTATAGCTCGTCTATAGATGCTGTCATACGCGGCCTTAAAATCGATGAATAGGTGGTGCGTATCGATCTGAAGCTCATGGGTCTTCTCCAAGATCTGCCGAAGTGTGAATGTTAGGTCGTTGGTGGACTTTCCTGGCCTGGAGCCGCACTGATATGGACCTATCAGGTTGTTGACGAACGGCTTCAGGTGTTCACACAAAACGGCAGATAAGATCTTGTATGCGATGTTAAG
Organism: Volucella inflata; assembly: GCA_928272305.1. NCBI lineage: Eukaryota > Metazoa > Arthropoda > Insecta > Diptera > Syrphidae > Volucella > Volucella inflata. Next base: position 2,137,038 of record OV743720.1, read on the forward strand.
GAGAGTAATGCCTCTGTAGTTGGCGCAGTTCCGAGGGTTTCCTTTCTTGAGAATCGGGCGAACAATGTTTTGGTTCCATTCATCGGGCATACTTTCGTCCGACCATATTCTACAGATGATGATGGTGTATGCTCCTTACCACATCATCGCCTGCCACTTTGTTGGACTTAAGCTAAGATATAGCTATCTTCACTTCATCCAGGTCGGGTGGACGGAATTTTTGATCATCATCGTCCAGGCCTGACAGCATGTTCATGCTTCGAAATTACCCTCACGAATGAAGTCTGACGACCGTGTTATATGTAATGTGAACGCAAGGCAGTTTTTGGTCGTCCGACTCGGTCGAAGGATTTGTCGCACAATGTGAAAGCGGCTAATGTTGATTAGCTGATATTTTGTTTGACTTCATTATATATTTTGGTCTTTGAATCCCTTCTGTTTTTTTTTGTCATTGATCCGTCATCTCAAAAATATAAGATCTTTTACCCGTGCTTCGACTTTGCATTACTTCTAATACATTCGTGTGGCTCTAGCTACTGAAACGTTTGTAGTCTTACTCAAAACGCACCATCCACCTTTGAGAGGCTGACTTTTCCTCAGAGAAAAAAAGTTTAATTGTAAAAAAGGCGATTAATAAACTAAGATTTTATTTAATCTAATGTATTTTATTTTTCTATTAAAAGTCATCAATTCAATCTATATCTACCTGTTTCCATTTTTGTTTTAAATAAAAACAATAAATATTTTCAGGATACAAACATACTAGGTTTCAAAGGTCCACGCAACATGACTGTTCTACTTCCTGGGATGACAGAGGAAGATCAACGTGTAAAAATCAGTTCCGCCGACCCACGGCAACAAGGCTTATTAGATAGTTGGAAATCAAAGGTAAACATTTGAAAACATCATAAATTTTTGGTTTTTTTTTTCGTAATTTGGAAATCTTTTTAGATTATGGACAACATAGTTGAATTACATAATAAAACCCCCGTTTGGAATGACGAGACGCAGTCCTATGTACTGAATTTTCACGGTCGTGTAACTCAAGCATCTGTGAAAAATTTCCAACTAGTTCATGATTCAGATCCAGATTACATAGTAATGCAATTCGGACGAACATCAGAAGACGTTTTCACCATGGACTATCGATACCCGCTGTGTGCATTACAAGCGTTTGCAATCGCCTTGAGCAGTTTTGATGGTAAAATTGCCTGTGAATAGGGTACGGAAATGGGATTTTCTAAATTTTATATATAAAAGACAACTATAATTATATTTCGGATGCGTACAATTAATTTTGTTCTTTTGCAAAAAAAATCAAAATTTGTATTAAATTAAGAAAAACAAAACAACAAAAAAACAAAGTAAGAAAAGCCTAAAAAAAAAATCAAAGTAAATGGTTGCCTTAGTTTAATTAGTATTTTTAATGAGAAAATATTTTTTAAAAAAAGAAAACAAAAAAAAAACACAACAAAAAATCACCTGGAGCATTCATTTTGAAAAGTTTAATTTGTAAATAAACATTTTGTATAACTTGTGGATACATTATGATTCTAGTCATTTGCATAGTTTTAGTTTGGTTTGTGTTTGTCTTAATGATTTTTTGATTAAAGGAATGTATAATAGCTTTGAGTGATTGCTAATTCCCGTCAATCTAACTATTCTTAAAATAGTAGAAGCTGTTGTTATTTAATTTTTATGCGACCTCCTTAAAAATTGTTCAAAGAAGCAAAACCATTTGAATCAAAGAAGTTTTAACCAACTTTAGGTTGTAGAAATGCGTTATCTTTAAAGACAAGAAAATTTAATATTTTTGACTTACCGGTTTTGCTTTCAATATACAATATTATTTTAAGTATTTTAATTTGCACAAGCTAGACAATAAGAATTTGAGTTACAACAAATTTAATAAACACGTGTGAATTTGGCACAAATAATTCGATACTCAGTTTTATCTAAACTTCTTTACACGATGATATTAATTTTTTTAGAACTTGTTTGTTAATAAAATTGCTCAAAACAGTATCTACTATCATCTCCGCAAAAAAAAAAATAAATAAAAAAATACCAAAGAGTTTATTAAAAACTAAACCATTAGGTTCATCTCAAAATCTGAAAACGGTATTTGTATTTTAAATGTAAATCAATAAAAAATAAAAACAAAAATTGAACTAATTGCATTTTTTTTTAATTAAGAAACAAAAAAAACACTATGGTGCTGGCAGCCCGGTATGGGCCATGGCTTAGATTCTTGACACTCATTTGTGTTGCTCATGTTGTCATTTTTGTCACATCTGAGTGACGGTTTATCGCCGAGTCTGAACGGCACTCCTTAGAAGCTTTTTCGAAGGCAATTGTTTACTTTCGGGAGTTTGCCATTGCCCGGCGAAATGGTGATGGCGATTTAAAAAATTGTTGGTGATCCAGTTAGGAATCGAACCCAGACTCTTTGCATGATAGTCTAATGAGCTAACTATCGCGCCATCGCCATCGCGAAAATTAAATTTAAAATGGAAATTCGAGGTTTAATAAAGTTGGAATACACCAGGCCAGTGTACTAAGTTGCGACAAAAATAAAAATGTTACGATCATCAGCGGATGTACTTGTAAGAAACTGATCTAATGAGAAGTGCTCGAAGGACCCTGTTGTAAGATACCAATAGTGGAAAAACTTCAAACTGACCAAATGAACTGGTTTTACCACGTTTCTTAAAAAATAAGTTCAACGCGTTCAAATGATTTTGTCGCGAAGAAAAATTAGGAAGGAAATGAAGACAAATGTTAATGTGCATACGTTGGTTTTAAATGTTTGAAGGTTATAACGATTCGGAAAGAAATAATTACACCACTTAAGAATAGTGAACCGGATGTTTAAGTTGAAGTTTTGAAGGAGAAAATACTTATTGCAATTTCGGCGAGCAATAAGCGATAGAAATAGACCAACATTACGTCGGTTTGAACCCTATCTAGAAAGAGCAGAGAGGTCTTAAGGGCACCTGACCAAATGTTATCATTGTACTCCGATTTCGACCAAATGATGAATGCCTTATAAAATGAGGCAATATCAGAGGATGAAATGTCCTATTTCCATCACTTAGAGAAAGCATTTCGCAGTTTTTCTTGCAACACCGAATACGTGGTCATTCCAAAGTACTATATGTTGTCATAAACACACATAATAAGTCACGACTTCAAAATCAGAATGAAAGTCAACGATTAAGTTGGACTGATGAATTTTATTCGTATTAATAAAAATTCTTTGAAATATTCTTAAAGTATACGTACTCGTATTTGAGTGACCTTTTTCCTTTCTGTGATCTAGTTTGTATCGAAAAGAATTTATACAAAGAAGACTGCAAAATCTTTAAAGATCGGAAAGCGTTCAGCCGTTTTAGTAATTGGAGAAGGTTTCTTATTCCAAAAAGGCTAAACACAATACAAAATTAGTTTTAAAAAATAAGAATGAGGGATGATAATTCAATTTATGCGATTGCACACGGAAATTCCCCTGGTCGTCAGCAGCAGCTAAATTGAATCCTGAAAACCCTCTAACTAAACGAATAAAATTAAAAAATATAAAAAGCCTGAAAGACTACATATTCCCGGTACAATGCATACTTATCGATGCTAATACAATGCCATATTTTTAAATAAATTCACACCCCCATAATAGACTTTGAAATTCTCTTCTTATTCATTAATTTGCTTCAACGGTATTCAAACTTTTAGTTTTGCTGACAGGGAAACTGAACAAAAAAAAAAGAACGTGTGCGTTCAGGGGACCGCCGTTGGGAACGGAGTTAAGGTTATACAGCACTCGACCTACTCGCGCCTTTTAGTCTCTCAGTTTTCTCACACACACGCGCAAATTCGTATATAAAAGAAAGAGAACGCATATATACTCAGCCCCGCCGGGCCTTCTTATCACAATACTTATGCAGGCACTTACACTCATATCGTAGAAAGAGGCAGAAAAAGAAAGAGGCACATGGAGGGGGTACTTATGCTTTTCAGCTTGACGATTTCTACCAGTAAGGTCCCTGCCGCAAGCCGCGTAAAGGAACTTCGTTCCAATATTTGTTTTTATTTTGCCTTTTTCATAGAGTGTTGGGCAACAACTTGCAATATATCCATACATATCAAACCGCGATAACAGAGGAGATAACCAGATATGTTGGGATACAGATAGATGAGAAGAGATTGGCAATATTTAAGGAAACATGTAGACGTAAATAGGATGATCAAGTGGCCAAAAAAGAAGAATTTATTTAAATTACAAATAAGGAAGACAAGATACACAACGATTCTGGCGGAATAATTGGAGATCATGAGCAGATGGAAGAGGACTTGAAATATCTTTTGAGCGAAAGTACTACGACCACAATAGGAACTTTGGAAAAAGCAGAAATACTTCGGATACAACTGAATCGAGAAAGCCTCATATATAAAAATGAACTTATTGTAGGACTCAAAAGACCGCGCATTGATCATACTTGAACAAAATACATAAAATATTTCGAGACAGATCGTGGATAAAAGAATGAATGAATTCAATGAAATCAAATGGGGAAATTTTGATTAAAAACAGAATTGTGTACATACTAGCTTGCAAAAATCATTACTCTGTTTCAGGTATTTATAAAACAAACTTGGACGATGTACAATATATAATCATAAACTACAGCACTTTACGGGAGATCGAACTAATTGAATTTTATTTCCCATAATCGCTCGATTATTCTCTCAAAAAGTTTATCAGTTTCAGTTTCGCGTTTGAAATCCAATCTCTGGGTGACACGATTTTTTTTAACAGAGGGCTGTTATCTGCCTTTGGCGAATTTGGTGTATCGAATCTTCAATGGGACGAATCCACTTTCGCACTCCTGTAGCAGCAAGATATTAACATTTACAAATACGCTAGTCCAGGTGGTATATCTCCCTTCTTCCTAAGAGGTATCCTTTTACGCTGGTAAAACAACTGCGTCAGTCCTACTCTTTAGGACGCTTTTCGAGCAGAAAGAAACACCATTTGCCTAGCCCTTCCTCTAAATGGGCGAATCTTTGGACCCAAAACGTACATTCATCTGGTGAAATCAAGATATGTTGTTCCAATTGATATTTCTAAGGCAATTGACAGAGTTTGACATCGGTCTGTGTATTTGGGATCCATAAATCTCCACTTTAATTGTTTTGAAATGTAATGATGCGAACAACAAACAAAACGCAAACCATTTGAGATATTTCAAAAACTCTATTATCGGCTTGAAGTACAATCAAAACATTTATGAATGGAATCCGACTTCGTTCATATAGCCACCGCGGGCACGTTTGCAGCAGTTGATTCGTTGGACCCAATTTTCAACGACTTGGCCACACATTTCGGCCGAAACGGCCGCTATTTCGCGTTCAATTTTGGCTCTGAGCTCTTTCAACGTCGTCGGCTTGTTGGCATAAACCAATGACTTAACGCAGCCCCACAGAAAATAGCCAAGCGGTGTTAAATCGCAAGAACGAGGCGGCCAATCGACTGGCCCATTTCTTGAGATAACACGCTCACAATACTTACTCTTCAATAAACCGATTGTAACGTCTGCTGTGTGGCACCATCCTGTTAAAACCACACGTCGTCCAAGTCCATATCTTCCGATTCGGGCCAAAAATAATCGGTGATTATGGCGCGCTAACGCTGATCATTCACAGTAACGTGAGAACGCCGTGGAATTGACTGATTTGGATCGTTTGCTACGGACGCCTGAACGGCAGGATATTTTCGACACTTCGACCAACCCGTTGTCTCACTGACACGGCAACATCAAATGTTTGCACTAAACTTGCTATTGCCTGTCTACTAGGGTGAGAATTACTACCTAAAATTGGAATTAACGCTCTTAAAGTTGCAGTCACCGACTCCGAATTTCGGTAGAAAATTTTTATAGTTTGCAGATGTTGCTCGTTCGTGTACTTTACCATGATGAAATTGTTGAGTTTACTGAATAAATTGACAGTGACAGTTAGTGAAAGAGTGCGTTCACAGATTAAATTCAAAGTTGTTAAGTCCCTATTGGAAAACCCGATATACTCGTATAGCAGCGTAATTGACAGCAATGGCAACTCGAAGGAGGAAGTTAACGCAAGCATTAAAACTGCATAAAGATGAAAACTGAAACCTTAGTTAAAGACAAGGCAATTAAATTAAATCCATGGAAATTAACTGGGCTTGGAATCGGTGGATGTTTAGAAAGGTTATGTTGCAAAGGAGAAACTAGGCTCGACGCTGTAATATGACAGAGGACTGGATTATTCGTGGACATATTTACATACAAATGCCCGCTTGGATTCAATTCCAAATATGATCGACAGTCAACACTCACTGTACTTACTAACCCATCAGTATTGCTGACCAATTTAATCAACAAGAACTGGTTTTCTCAAACTCACTATGAACTAACGCAAACAAAAAGTCGTATACTTGATAAAATGTATAAACTCTTACACACGCAGTGTGAACTGTGAAGAGATGACACTAATGATCGTTGCATTACTGTACGGTGTTCAGTTTTAAGAGACCATCTATCTCTTAAAAACTCTCTTTTATCTTCATTTTCCATATTATTCCATTTTTATTAAACAAACAAAGTCCAAATCCGAGCGAGTGCAAGCATTTTCGCAATCATATATAGTTTGCGCGCCCAAAGCCGTGAGACAGTTAACGTTCGTTATCCGTGTTGATCAGGTGTTTGGTTAAGTTGAAAAGTCTCGAGGGCTGTCGTGATAACATTTTTTTTTCAAAGGATGTAATTTTCACTCAATTTGTTTTATGATTACATAGTATATTATATGCACACGCGATGTTTTTTATACACTTCAATCGCTGTTAGTGTGAAGATCTCCAGATAATCAGTCAGAGGTTTAAAGAATAATTTTTGCTCTTTGATAATAATACTCGTGCCTCCTGTGTTATGTGCCAGTCTGAGTGCTAAGTGCGAACAAATCCATACCTTATCTTTATTATCAGTTTTGTGAATCAATAAATTTATCGCAAAAAATAGTGACAAAGCAACGATTTTAGATATTGGTTTCCCCTTGATTAAAAGTTCTAAAATATTTTAAGCAGTCACCATGACAATAGTAGAAAGGTAAGTGACCTCAACTCATCTGCACAACAATTTTGTTGGTAACTTTTTTGATTTGAATTTGAACACCTGAGGAGACATACTTTATTGAAAATAATACAAAAAATATTGAACCATACTCAGTAATTGGGTTAGTGAAACTGTATGACGACGATGGTAAACGTTTTTTGGCAGTCCAAGGGCCAAAAGCAAAGACGTTTGGCGGAAATTCACCTGCGTCAGCTGTCGGTGTTACCGATTTTAGATTTTTTTTTTCAAACAATGCTAATATTAAAGTGATTAAATTATTCAAGTGAGAGTTTGATTTAAACGTTTTTTTTTTTAATCATACACTTGTTAGTTTAATCTTGTTATATGGATTGTTGAAATATGTAACTTGTAGAACTAGATCTTATCAGGCGCATGTATTTTCTCATGAATCTACATTGTACCATTTGTTGGTTTGACTTTTTTCGACAATTTAATTTGGATCAACTTGTTATTGAGGCTAAAATTGCCCCGATGTTTTTTGCCTTTGGTTGGTTCAATTATTTTTCTTTTAACACCTTCTTCGACCACTGACTGGAACTTGAACTTCTATAACTCTTTAAAGCGATGATGTTTTTGATGCATATGAGCCATTCCACACCAACTCTATGTGGAATATTTCATTGCTGTTTCCCTGATGGACTGGAACGGGCACATTTTCGGTTTAACTCTAACCGATTTGAAACCCATTTCCTCTTTGCACCTTTATCCAATAATTTAGAGTTGACTGATCACTGTGGGAACACGTCAAAGTTCTGCTTCAATAGAAAATTTTGGACGTCACGAAAATGTAACGAGCTAAGAACACTACCTTGGTGTTCCCCAACTTTTCTTTGGAATTCTTTGGTTATTTTCTCCTTGCATTGAACTTTCGTCTTTAAGTAATCGTACGTATGAATCTTTCGTATATATGTATGTTTTAAATCTATTGTGAGATCTTATTGCCGTACACATATCCTTATTGCCCCATCATCAGCCGTAAGCTTGTCGACCTGAATCTCTAGGTTTTAACATGTAATACTGCATTGTCGACTGTGTAGAACTTGCTCGTATATGTGCGAGAATTTCATAGTATGCAACATGAGCTTACCTAATCGATAATTGTTCCAATATACTCGTATATTCTTATCAAAAAAAAACTCGCGAGTCATTCAAATCCTAGATTTTCAATTGCCGCCCATGCCTCGGATGGTGTGTGATGTCTTTTTAATTGCTTAGCTGTCTTCGCTTTTCGTAAAATCTGCCGACAGACGGAGCAACGGGACTGTGCAGAAATTCTTCGTTAGATACTCTTTTCAGTGCTCCTGCTCGTCATCAATATATGAGAATTTCGTGGATTATCTCTGTGAGCTTGTCCTTCTTTGAGTTCACCTATTTACGTATTGTAGTGTACATCATCTTGGTCCCGATTTAATGCTTCTGCACGAGCTCGCACTACCACCTTAAGCTACCATATCTACCTCTTTCCTTATTTAAACTGTGCCAACTTATTTACTCGATTGATGTTGGTTTTCGTTGATATTTTTCGAATTTGTTCATAACTTACTTTGTTGGTCCAAGACTAGTTTCAAACAGCTTTTTTGACAAATGGTATTCTATCAAGCTTTGGATAGACCAAGATGTATTCCGAACGAAGTAATGACAGTGGAAATATAAAATACATCAGTATAAACTTACGCTTGAGCTTTAACCGTGAATTGTTGTCTGAATTTATTGTGTAAGAAGATACGCACTTCTTCAATATTAAAAATAAGCTGCGGTTTTGATTACTCCAACTTCCATGGCTCTTTCAAACAAAATACGTTTTAACACAGTCAGTGGTGTCATTTTAATTTAAGTGATTTTTAAGCCAACATATCGGCCAGTGTGCCTCAGAAATGAGGAAATGAGAAGAAAGTGAATGAACAAACAGTGAACAATAACAGGATGGGCTGTGACGAATTTAGCAATTTAACAATTGATCAAAAAGTGCCCGGAATTCATTTAGAAAATTAAAAATACAAGTTCATTCATCTAAATATATATTGTCCCCTTCAAAGTAATCCCCATCGACTGCAACACACTCCTCGAAACATTTTTAAAATTCGGTTTTCCGTATGTTCATCAGTGCTTCCTGCGATTTTTCCATTACTTCCTCCCGGCTGCTAAAACGCATTCCCCGTAGTGGTTTTTTAACTCGATTGAAAAGAAAGAAGTCACAGGGAGCCAATTCAGGTGAATTCGGTGGCTGTTGGATGGTATTTGTTGCATTTTTCGTCAAAAAATTACGAATAATGATGGCACTGTGCGACGGTGTGTTATCATGGTGCAAAATCCACGAGTTTTCTGCCCACAATTCTGGTCTCTCATAGGCAAGCATTGCCTTCTTTTTTGACTCACGACAACTTTTGAACTGCTCCTGCCACTGGTAAACGACCGCTTTCTTTAGAGAATCGTTGTAAAAAATCGCCAACACACACAGGCTACGTAACTTCTGCAAATATCAAGCTATGACGCTAAGATTTAGGGGGAATATCAACAACAGATGTACCAACTTAACAAAAAAAAAAAAAAAAAAAACATAACTCAAATCGGAACAATTGGAGCGCCACACGGTGGTCATTCCGATCAAGATGGTATTTGTTCAAATTATTTCAGTATGGCCCAAGACCAAGTCAAAACAATACACACAAACAGTTCACCAAGACAAAACTTAAGGTAAAATCTTTTCTCATTCCAAGATTTTCTTTCTGATTTTAAAGTAAGGAATATAGAAGTCTCAAATACAATACAATGATTGTATCATCTTTGCAGGTAGTTTTAATGTTCTTCTTTGTCGGTTTCTTTAAAAAAAAAAAAAATGAAAAAACTATGATCTAAATCTTAGCCAGTATTTCAGCGATTCTTTATCACCAAATTTAATTTGTAACAATAAGAAGGGGTCCCCGCCCAATAATCAATGCCTCGCAATACTTAACTTGTCGATAACATCTTCAGATTTTAACTTCACTGAAAATTGCTGCGATTTGATTAGTTACAAATTACCTGTTATAGGCCTTGGTGAGTGCCGACACCACCGGTAGCCCATGGCAGAACTTAAAACACGGTATCGTACGAAAGGTGCCTCTGAACTTATCCGATGTAGAGTTGCAATAAATACTGGATCCTGGGACCCTAAGTTCTGTTAGAGGTTTTAGATCGACCTCGACTCATACCAAGGATGGAACCTGTGCCCACAACTCGTGTTCCGGATTTTTGACGGAGAGCGATGGTAAGGCATATCCCTGCTCTCAGGGATGTATGGGCATCCCGTGAAATTAAGTTCACGTAAACAACAGAGACGTTCTGTAACAAAATAATTTTTTTCTCAGGAACCAACCAATGATTGATATCATGAGAAAATATCCTTTCGCAACTCCATGCTGTTCATACCGTAAAAATGCACTTTCAATTGTAAATCAATAACTTCTGGTCGCTGTTTCACTTAAGGAAAAAGAAAATAAATCATCTATAAGATACCTTGAGGATAGGCTTTGCGGTACCTTTTTAAGTGATTTAAACCTAATCAATCCTGGTTTTCACTTTATTTAAAATTTAAAATATCAGCACATTGCTGAGCTATTTATAGCATACTATTTTAAAATCTTTGACAACTGTGTCAGATCTGGTTATAAATTTGCCATACACATGCGCACATACATGTACCTTAAACATTCTTTAGAAAACCAGTCTGAAGGTATTATCGTGATTCAAGAACCGCAAGAATAACAAAATTAAATATAAAAAGTTAGCTCTACTCATTTAAACGTGATTTGCTGTTCAACCTTATCGCTTTTTATTTAATAAATTTATTTTAGTTTGTCACAATGCTAATCGGACGGAAGGAGTCTACAAATTCATGCTAAGTCACTTAAAAGCATTCCTAGCCAGTTTGTGAGATATAAAAACAAACAAAAAATAGATAAAACTTTGTATCCGTTCTTAATTAAAATGCAATAATAATATAGGTAATCTAAATAATTAAAAATAAAAATGTAAGGTGAGTGTCAAACGAATGTCTAACCCCTATCATTTTGACGTGACTATATAATAATGTTAACATATCAGGAAAGCTCTATGTACTTCAACATAAGTGTACTTTTCTGCAAGATTAACCCCAGGTTTCATTTCATGTCTTGTAGAATGGATGTTATGCTTAGCATCACTGTTGCGAGTCCTCATCATCTGATCAGAGTCGTTCTAGTTTCTATTTGAACCCCTAAGACATACTCAGTTTTATAAGCAATAATTAGCATATTTTACTTGATACTAGAGCAAAAAATATTGTAAAAAAATATAAATTACATGAAAAAGATACTATTTATTGTATATTAATGTCCATTGTGAAGCATTTCATTACCTTTCATATGCAGTAAAAATTATTTCATATACTAGGTGGGGTGAAAAGTAACCTCGCTGGGAAAACAATTTTTTTTTTTAAATGATTTTTTTATTTTATTCAATATAGTCACCTTTTAGCTTGATACATTTATTCCAGCGATTTTCCAACTTCTTGATCCCGTCCGAAAAGTAATTTTCCGGAAGGTCTGCAAAATACTCCTCCGTGGCGTTGATGATTTCCTCGCGCGAGCTGAATTTTTTATTGATGAACCATCTTTTGAGGTTTGGGAAAAGATAATAGTCCGAGGGAGCTAAATCGGGTGAATACGGTGGATACGATAGCAATTGGAGCCGTAAGTCATTGATTTTAGCCGTGGTGTCGATGCTCTTATGCGCCGGTGCATTGTCTTGCAAAAACAAAGTTTTTTTTCGTTTCATGTGAGGCCATTTTGCAGGGATTTCGGCCTTCAATCGCTCCAATAATGCATAGTTATACTCGCTGTTGATGGTTTTTTCTTTCTCGAGGTAGTCCACGAAGAGGATGCCATGGCAATCCCAGAAAACCGAGGCCATAACCTTTCCGACCCATTGAGCCTCTCTCGGCCGCTTTGGAACACTCGTGCCGGCTTCAGTCCATTGCCAGGCACTCATTCTGTTCTCTGGTGTGTAATAGTGGAACCAGGTTTCATCAACAGTTACCAATCGACGCCAAAAGTCCGCCCGATTCCGCATCAGCAAGTCCAAACACTCTTTCGAAGTGCTCTCGCGTTCGTGTTTTTGGTCAGGAGTGAGCATGCGCGGCACCCAGCGGCTGGATAACTTCGCGCACCTTCACTTTCCGGTCAATAAATACAATATATCTAATATTATGCAGTAACTTGTATGACGGGATGTGAAGATTAATTAGATCTTTTTTGATCTTACTTTACATGTCAAATAAATAAATAATAAATAAATAAATGTCGAAACATCTTTTATAGAATTTAAAATTGCTTTTCATCTACCAGATAGATACAATTGGACAAATATTAAGCGAAATAATGTGTTTTATGTGTTTTGAATTGATTTGTTCTTATTTTATAATCCACTGGATATTATTTCTCTAAGTACCTTTAAGCCTCACAGCACAGCCAACCCATTTTGCACTTTAAACATAAGCAAACTGATAGGTGAGCTTGGCATAAATTAAGGAAATAACCTGAGCTATAACTGTCTGGTTTAAAATGTGGCTTTAAAGTTTTAGTGTGCCTAAGCATTTTTTTTATATACTATAGACACGTGACCAATGAGCAATATACCTATAAGTTTGTAAAATATAATAAATTTATGCAAAATGAATATACAAATTGGATTTTCAATTTCAAAACAACATTTTTCACAGTGAAATAAACAAAACCTATTTGTTCGTTCCTCTGTTTGAAAGGTTCACTGCTCTTCAGTATTCTCTAGATAACTTGAATTCTCACAGAGTGTTGGTTTGGTTTCTTGATACTCGTATTTCAGTCTACATAAATATATAATGGCTAGGTTATCAAGAAAGAAAAAAAAGGCTATGTTCAGCTGACTTTGATAATTAATAGATTATAAACAATTAATGAAATATCATGCGCTAAGCTACGGTTCATTTACTAACGAACTATGAACTACTTTTATTTTTTTCTTATCAGAAATCTTATGGCTTTCACTTGGATTATTTTAATCAAAATTTTGTAGGTTTAATTTATAAACACTGTTAATAGAAAATTAGTGTTTTTCTCTAGAAATACAGTCAATCAGAATTCCTTCTTCTGAGAAGATTTTTCTTTCTTCGTGTTAAATCGAATGCATTTAAAAAATACGATTTTAAATACGGAAGACCAGCATACAGATACGCACTGCGGCTGCGCACACGACAGCATCTTCACAGAAATGAGAGCGGAATATGAAAGAGAAAAACTGGTACAAGTAAGTAAGGACAGAGACCTTTTTTAGGCCGTAAATTTTGATACATCTTAAATGATCTTGAAATACTTAGTAAACTGGGGGACAACTTCGAGCATTCAAATTAATAAATAGTGTCAAAACCTTGCTCGGTGTATCCAAAGGCCGGCTCCTAGGGTTCCGTCTTCGTTCAAAAAACAAAAAAAACACCCACTTGTTTCGTATTTTTTGCATCAGCTTATATTGATTGTTTTGCATAAGCAAGGTTAGGCAAACCTGATCTGCGTACTGGGTATTAACCCCAAAAATACAACGAGCTCAATCGGTGACGTGTTTAAGGCATAACTCAAGTGACATATTGCTTAGTTGGGTTGAGGAAATCGATGATTTTAAAGAATCTAATGTCTCAAATGCTTAGGCATAACGCATGAAGTTCATGCCTCATCTCGTACAAATGAGGAAACGCATGTTGTGTGCTGTAGGCCAGGTGAGGCGCATTCTGCGATCTGACTGGGGGCTTAACAGGCGTTCTGTTCGTTTGGTACGACGGGGCTATGACTGTAAATGGCTGCTGTCGCATTGCTTGGTTACCTACCTGTGTGCCGCACTGTCTCCACAGAGGCAATGCAAGTTTTTTTGGGAGTGCCACCTCTCGATCTGGAGGCAATACGTCTTGGTATTGCTTTCAAGATCAGAAAAGGTCTCCCATTAAACGAGCTAGATTTGGTTTCCCAGAGGGAAGTGGATGGCCTTTCCCGGAGGGAGCGTAAAGCCTTGCTTAACGCATGCGTTGTATCTAGATGGCAATCTAGATGGGACACTAGCGAAAATGGCAGGGTTACTTACAGCCTGCTTAGGGATGTGCTGGCCATGCGGGGGTTTCCTGAATGGAGCTTTACCCTCAGTCTGGGCTTTTTGTTGACCGGGCATGGCTTTCTTAATGCATTTTTGCATAAAAGAGGGCTTACCTGTTCGACGAACTGCTCATGTGGAGCTTCCCATGAGGATTGGCTGCATGTTCTGTGTGAGTGCCCAAATTATTCGTATGTTGGGGACTTGCATGCTATGGGCATCATCTTCAATGGTGATACCTACGATGTCAAGAGAAGTGTTCATTAGTGTTCATTAGAAGACGCAGTAGAGAGTTAGCGGGTTGAATTTAAGAAGTAGTGAGAAAACTTAAGTGCTTAAGGCCGCCAGTCCTGGGCAGTGAGGTGCCCAAATGGAAGTGACCGCAAGGTAGCGAAGCTCGATCAGAAGCTATATTATGGTACCACGGGAGGTCAGGGGCCCCTGGAACTATTGTTCCAGCCTGACCTAGGAGTTGGCCCCCTTATGGGAGTATCGTGGTGACTGTGATTTATATACAAAGTCGCGGGGAGAGTAGGCCAAATGGCGCTGGGACATCTCATGGATGAACATATGTCGTAGCCTGCTACGACCTGTGCTTATTCATTTGATTGCTATGGAGTCAATTGGTCTATTCGGTGTGGAGTTACACTGCAACCGGATGCCGTGATTCACAGAATGGCTGAGGTATAAGATAGGCCTCGACCCTTCACCAAAGGGGAAGTTCATGCCTTACACACGACTTCGAATCTGGTATTGGTGGTGGTACTTGTACTACCCGAAGGGCACTGATCAACGCATTGTCTTGATATCCCGTGCGAAGACGCACCGTAGGCTTGAGCTTTCACGACAGGTACCTACGTAAAACACATGTGAAATCTGTCTCAAATATCTGTTAGATTGTGCTAAAAATGGTATTCCAACCGAGTTAGTCTTCGCTTCGGCTAGAAAAGGGCATTAATGTAGAAATGCAAATGTACACGCTTTCTGTCAATGGACTGAGTAATTCAAATCGTTTGCCTGCGTTGGTATAGCTATCAACTACTGCGACACTGAGGTGCCATCTGTCAACGGAATTTCTTGTTCGGATTCTTGTATAACAAGGGCCGTAAAGTTGTTAAAAACTTGCCTCATCCGAGACGGGTTGCAACTAAATGAACGACTTTTTTACCAAAGACATCATCATGATTATCATGATCGAGTCAGCAGCGTATTATCCAGATATGGCACCCTTGTGGCTTTTCCATATTTCTGAAACTCAAATTACCACTTTGTGGAACCCGTTTACAGTCGATTCGAGACATAAAAGAAAGTTCGCTGAGAAAACTAAAAGCGAGTACGAGTATACCAATAAAAAATGCATATATGTCCGTAAGTTTCACAGTGTAAGAACGAGTTCTATTCAAACAATCTTGCCCTTCACAAATGAGAAGAAGGTGCCAATCCGCTGGTTTTTGTTCTTTTCATTTCCTGCTTTATTGCTGTATGCAAGAATCGATGGTAGACAGAGGTATTGAACCAGCTCTAAGCTCCTCCTTACGTTGCTTTACAAGTTTTAATGACAAAGAATAAATTTTATAGCTTTATTGTCAACAAAGATGGCAATGTTAAACAAAGTAAAAGTGATAAGCGTATGTGCCTGTCTGAAAACTAGTGTTTCTGGTTGAATGACACTGGTGTGATCAGTTCGATAATGGTTTTGCATTCTTACTCAGCTGTACCCTACCCACACTATTTCGGATCCGTAGATTATCTTAGATCTTTCGCAACTGAAAGTACTTTGATATGTCTTTTTCAACCCACTCTGCAAAGGAAGTTGACTTGGCTATATGGTTTTGTTGACCACCTTTGGGACTCTCGAAGTCCATCTGCGCTAGAGACAATACTATAGTCTGTTTGATATTAGGTGAGGAAGGGCATTAGGTGCGTCAAAGCGTCGATTATTTGATGTTACTACCTACTCTACTTACCACACTAGTAACTTATAAGGACATGCGGGTAGAAAATTTTAAGAATACGCTCGAGCGAGATTTTTTACTTTTCGATAAGTCCAGAACAAATTCTTTCATTTTCGCCGAGGACAGCACTCTCGTTACTTCATTCATTATTTAATCAATGCATAAAGAACTGGAGGAATAACAATTTTTTCACTTTCGCCACTCAAAAACATTAGTAAGTGATCGGGGAAATATGCAGATCCAGCAGAAAGTACATGGCCATGCTCGTTAGATGATATACGGGAAGTGTTAAAGAAAGACGAAAGTTATTATGCGAATGTACCTACTGATATTTGCGAAAGCGGAAAACCTGGCTGGGCGAATTATTCTATATTGCATGGCATGGCTATGATGTCACAAAAGTCTCACGTTCTATGCATGACTCAAAGAAGAGGCAGGGAGATAGATAATTAGATAAGATATGTTTTAAATGCAAAAACATTAGCAAACTTTGAGCATCGATGGTCATGTGATAAGAATATAGCGTGCCAGATGCAATGCAGATTGCTGATACGTAAAAGCAATGTATCGCATTAGATGTAATCCTAAGTACAGCATATTTCAATGTAAAATTAAATAAAAAGTTATAGGTCATGGACATCTGATTTTTTAATACATTGACACATAAACGATTTCATGAAAATTACTAATCATCAGATTAGACCAGAAGACATTGCCACAAGACTTTTGTTTTCCTTGGAAACAGATCGATAAACTCGATGATAATTCAACACGATAAGATAAAGTTTCTCCTACGGTTACATCCACTTTGAACAGTATGATTACCGGCAGCATGGTTTTTCCCCTCTAGTATGCAGTATATGTACGAGTATGTATTTTCATGTATGTAAGCGAGCAAAACAAGTGCTTAATTTGCAAACAGGTTTCCACAAATGTCAACCTGATACTATGATCCCAAATGAAAGAACCGGAAAATGTGCAAATCGTCTATAAGGTTTTCAAATCGTCATACCATATGTACGAGTAGTTATACCACTGTATCGGTAGCTGTTAGTCTGATTGGCTTCAATTTGAAAATGAACAAGTTCCATGCACAAAGGGCGAGCGTACGAGTACACGTAGCGTACATTAAAACTAAACAAGTTTAACACTTTTGAGAGGGAGTAGTTTTTTGGATTGGAGATGCCATAAAAAAGGGCCTTTTGATAACAAAAAAAGATACTTTTAGTAAGAGCATTTACAACGACTTACGACTTGCTACTTGAGGTGATTTAACAGCGCAAAATACTTTTAAATGGACAACAATTTCGCAACGTCATATTGAGGTGTACAGAATCATCTATAGATAGTCGAAATGCGTTTCAATTCTAATACACAACAATAACCTGAATTTAAACAGCAATTCAGATAGGTATTTGCTGTATTGTATTATAAATGAAAGAGGGTAGATACTAGAATGTTTTGACGGCTTTAATTGGTACAATTATAACACATGTGAATGTATGATACTCTTATATTCGTATTTCAAAAAAAAAAAAGAGTTAAAGTTTGTTCTGATTTGGAGCATTTGCTTTACTATGAAAAGATAAATATTTTTTTATGAACCTTACGTCAAGAGAAGTTACTCTCATTTTATTGTTGTTCGATCTGTTTAAATTTTGACTGCCTTTAACCTGACTGACTCTTCATTTTACTGCTTTGTCGATCGAAACCAAAGAGGGCAATGGATTTTTCATTTAACAAGACATCGGTTTGGTTAAACGTTTCGAGGCTTTATTGCCTTTAAGCAACACAGTCTCGTTTAACAGATGGCTATAAAAATAGAGTTTACGATCCATGTCAGATACAATGTTTGGTTTGAATTCCTTTCTTTTTGCGTACCCGGGATTGCATTTTTTCGTCAACAAGATTAATGATCTTTATGCGCCAATGTGTATCGACTTTCGTCTACAATGTCTTACAGTTCAGTAAAGAGCTCTAAGTCCACAACTGACGAGTGCATCTTGTCACATAGTGTAGTGTGTTAAGAAACGACAAATAAGATTTATCAGCAGAAATTCCTGATAATACCCTATCATACCCGTCTTTACACAAAATTCAACGGAAACGGAATGGTATATACTATTCCTATTTCGTTTAAATTGAACTGACTATTCAACTTAAACTCGTTCAAAGATACAAACACACCATATCTACATATTTTGAATCTTCTTAATCAACGACAACTTAAGAAATAAGATTAATTTGTTTGATTTCTACGAAATCGTTTATTGCGAAAGAAGTGTAATTGAGTTTAATAAGTAAGCAATGATGCACAGCAATTTAATCTGGATGTGTCCGGAATCATTTTTAGAGATTTGCAAACTGTTTTGATTAGATGAATCTCGACAATTTATTAAATAAACCTCATTGGTTTGAAGTTTTGATTGTCTTAGTTTTATAGCAACTACGAGTATACCATATATCGCACACGCGATTCGGCAATGCAATAAAAAATACGGAGACACGAAAACAAACAATGATCTGAGTACAAAGTATATAGTAATAGACAAACTCTGATTACAATCTTTCTGTTTTGACGGAAAATCCACAGATACACATACTCGTAATAGACATATCAAAAGATGCTAGGTGTAGTGTAACTTTCCAGTTTATATTTGAACAGTTTTTTGTTAGTTTTAAGTGTTTTTTCAATAAGAGTTCTCAATTTGAATACTTCAGCGGGTGAGTGAAATCAATTCAATCAATTTCTTTTATTTATATGCATTAGAGGTGCAGCAATGGTTTTCAAACGATTGAGTAAGATCAAAGGCTCTTGACGGTAATGTGCCTGACGGATCCAAGTGCATCCTTAGGTAGTCGAGTTAAGTGTGTGGGATATGCAGTCTAATGCTTGAATTCAGTATTAGCAATGACATCGATGTTGAGCAGTTTATGCAGACATAGGACCTGGTACGAAATGTATGGAGATGTTATCAGGGGAAAAAAGTGAAGTAAACCTCTCAGTGGCTATAAAAACGAGTATCCTAACTCTGGTTGTTGACGTTGATCTTCAGTCTTCTAGGTATAAGTGGATTTGTCGGAGACACCGACGTTTGCAAAATGGCCAAAGTAGTAAAACTATTTATACGCAAAACATATTGTTAGTTGCGAATAGGAATTAACTCTTCGTTGTAACGTTATTACGTTACATATTTCAGGATCGCATGCATGTTCAAAACTGTCTCTTTCTCATCATGTAAATCAGGTAAGAGGATTGTCTAGTTTCTCTACCGAGTAGCATACATGTATACTAGCTGCTGTAGTTTAGTTAGTGAACCCAAGTATTTTTATACGATTTTGTTGAATGGGCCACTCCGGAACTTGAACATACTAGGTGGGGTGAAAAGTAACCTCCTTGACCGCCAGAATGCGCTGCTACTGCAAAAAAGGTTCATTGAAGTCCGTTCATATTTAGGCAGACCAAATTTCAGTGCGAAACTGTCTTTAGTTTTGACAGCTGATTGTTGTTGCATGTTTGACATCATGTTGAGTATGGACAAAAACGATTTTCGTTCTCTCATAAAACATTATTTTTTGAGAGGCAAAACGGCGAAGGAAACAAAAAAAAAAGTTGGATAAATATTGTGGGGCTAATGCTCCGTCAGATTACACCGTCAAATATTGGTTTCGAGAGCTTCGTGATGGCCGCAACTCCACTACCGATCAAGTCCGCAGCGGCAGGCCCTCCGAGGTCCGCGGTTACAGAGGACAATGTCAAAAAAATACATGAAATGGTGTTGGCTGACCGGAAATTGAAGGTGCGCGAGCTAGCAAATACCACAAAGATTAGTACTGAGCGCACACGCCATATTTTAAGCAATATTCTGCATATGAAAAAGTTATCCTGCCGCTGGGTGCCGCGCATGCTCTTTCCTGACAAAAAACACGAACGCGAGAGTACTTCGAAAGAGTGCTTGGACTTGCTCATGCGAAATCGGGCGGACTTTTGGCGTCGATTGGTAACTGTTGATGAAACCTGGATCCACTATTACACACCAGAGAACAGAATGAGTGCCCGGCAATGGACTGAAGCCGACACGAGTGCTCCCAACCGGCCGAGGGAGGCTCAATGGGTCGGAAAGATTATGGCGTCGGTTTTCTGGGATTGTCATGGCATACTCTTCGTGGACTACCTCGAAAATGGAAAAACCATCAACAGCGAGTATTACTGTGCATTATTGGATCGATTGAAGGCCGAAATCGCTGCAAAACGGCCTCACATGAAGACGGGATCAAGAAGTTGGAAAATCGCTGGAATAAGTGTATCAAGCTAAAAGGGGACTATATTGAATAAAATAAAAAAACATTTAAAAAAAATTTTTTTTCATTCCCAAGGAGGTTACTGTTCACCCCACCTAGTATACGAGAAAACTTTTGCGTTTGCACTCTGTGATTTAGTGCAAGTAAGCGATGCCTATCCGAGACCTCGGTAGAAATGAGAGTTCGTCTAAATAAATTAGCGACCGTGAATCTTACTGTGGAAGATCTTTGTATTCATGGTGTAACAACGATGTCATGGCTGTCCTGGGCGAAGGATCTTAAATGCTCTTAAATCGTTCTGATAGCGCCGTTCGTTAGCTATGTATGTCGATATGGATTGTTATTAAATATATATAGCCAACAATCGAAATCATATTAGTGTTGACGTTGCTACTGAAGGTAGTTTATATGAGAGCAACCTAATAGGAAATGAAGAGGGTTTTAAACAAAAACTGAATTGATCATTTCTTTATTAAACTGTTTCGAATGAATGCTTTAAGAGCAAAATCAAGTGTAACAACCTGATCTTCAAGGATTAAGACACCATGTGAGTGAGCGTGCAAGACGTTAGACGTGCTTCTTCCACTCAGAGAAGTTCTTCTATTAAGATTGTTAATGACCTTTTAGAGATGCCAAACAGGCTACTTAATTACTACAGAGACCTTACATGTCTTCAGTACAGAGCTTTTCCAGTTGAGTTCGTTGGTCGCGGTATGAGAGACAATGTTTGGCAGCATCAAGAATTTCAGTGGCTTTCTCGCCTCGACCTAATTGTGTGCCTTATGGTCTTGCACGGTGCCAAGTTAATAAAAGACGTATTTTTTCATTCATTTATGAAATGTTTTATAGAAATGACTTCGTCAAGTTAACAGCTGGATTATTAATGGGGAATAAAAGGGATTCAACTGACATTTTCTTATTGCGTATCATATCACAAGCCATTAAAACAACGTAACGAATGAAATCAATAATCAAAGTATTAGCCACTGTTAGCTATGAATTTTTCCCTTCCTTCTTGGAAATGATGGACTCCACGCCAACATTACTGGTCGTCTTTTGAGGCCAACGATTCATCAAGACAATTTTTCACATAACTTATGGGCATCTGATCATATTTGCTTCAATGCTTGATTCAATTTTATCAGTTGTTGACGGTCATAGTATACCATTACCTTTTGGTCCCACCAGAAACACAGCATAGCCCTTTTTCATTGGAAATTGTGGGTATATTGGTTGCGAGGTTGATGGTTTGGCCTTGGTTAATCTATGATTTTTTGAATTTGGAATTGTTGAAATAGATCCACTTTTCATAGCCGGTAACAGTTCAATAGAAAAAACGATTTCTTTTATGTTTGTCATGAAAAATTTCTGAAATGTTTTTTTCACCCTTCGATGTATCTTTCTTTCAGTTGATATGACAACCATTTTTCTTCTTTTTGTAGCTTTCCCAGGGCTTTTAAACATTTTAAAACTATTATACCATTATTTTTCAATTGTTTTGCATGCTGTTCTTGTGTTTAAGTCGAGTCTTATTGTGCTTGCAATTCTGCATCTTTGAATTTTTTCTCTGGTTGTCGATGCAGAAATCAGTACTTTTGAAACGAAAAAAGTAACTTTCACAAGTCCTTTGACTTTGGAGTATATTCACTATAAACTTAATTGAAAATCAACGTCGGTTTCCTTAAAAAAAATAATGCAATGAATCTGCCCGCAAATGAACCTTATCTGGCACAAAATTCGACATCTTTAAGGCCACAAAAAAAAAGTTGTTTGCACAATCAAAACCTGACAGATGTTAACCCTCCAAAATACAATATTTTTTATCATTGGCACAAATCACTATAGAAGCTAAGTGATCTGTTAGTCGAATCGACATTTTATATTTACCTTTTACATTTCTAAACATTTTTTTACGCAATGTGTCCAAAATTTGGTTCAGCGCTCGATCTAAAATCAGAAGCTTAACGCATCGATTCATTCTATCTACTCCTTTTATCATTTTCCTTATTTAACTGTGTTTCGTGGAAAATTAAAGTTGCTCTGATGAATCCCCTACTTACAAGAGGATTATGGTTTTCCTAAGCACCTTAGCGCGCTGGGGACAAGTGGCATTACATCGTGCGAAGCTTATTCTAAAGGTGTTGACGACATCTCAGAACACTTCATCAGACTGCATGTACCTTCTTGGTGCTGACATGGTGGATGCTGATATTTTAAGCATTCACTCCACTTTTTAGAAAAGCGAATACCTATGTATGTATAAGGAGTAGAATTAAATATGAACTTCTTTATCTAAATGCTATGTTTCACTAGAATTAAATAAATATAGAGATTAATGTGTGTTAATTGTTTAAAACCATTTTCTTTCAGAACCGAGGAATATGATAAATTCGTTGAGAAACAACCTCACTATGAAATCGTTCCCACCTCTGAAAAGGGCCTCCTTCAACGGAATGTATCTATTGGTAAAATTTCCGAGGCCAACAGCACTGTGAGCACTCCCACCAAGTCAAATAAACGGGCAATCTTCCATCAGGTGAGTTGAAACAATAGATTAAATTGATTTAGTTTGGTAGTGACCAAAGATATTTTACCCTTAAAAAAGTAGATTGTCATTGGCAAATCATTATTGTACGTCACATACTCGTACATATTTCGTTTTAAGCAATCGTGCGATAGTGAGTCTACAATGTGTTTCAATAGTCTTGACCTTGCTATAGCAAGCTGCCAAAATTTCGCATTCAAAGTTGTCAATGGCACGTGTATTGTTTGATTTTTAGTTGCTTACTTTTAAACAAGTCGCTGCTTTAAAAATACATCCTTGACCTTAAGAAAGATCAAAAATCAATCACGTGACATTCTTACCAAGTTATGGAATAAATAAAAAATGTTAAATTGTATCTTTACTAATGAAATGTGTTTCTATAAAAATACAAAAAGTAACTTCCCATACCGGGAATCGAACCCGGGCCTTCTGGGTGAAAGCCAGATATCCTAGCCACTAGACCATATGGGATATAAACTTCGTTTAGCAGAGGGCGTATATACCACAGTAGACTGTAAGAGAATTTACCCTTCGTTCTAATTTCCAAGTCGTTCCGCTTGCTCTCTTTCAAATTTCAATTTTCAATTTTGATTTCTTTTTCAAGGTAATTGATTGATGTTTGAATTTAATTTTAAGTAAAAGAAGCGAATACTTTTATCTTATCTTTGTTTATTGACCTTAATACTAATATCTCCAGACCGGATGAGTTTGGCTTTTGTTTTGGATCATTTTCTATCGATAACCTGTGTGTGAACGATTGTTTATTTAAGGCATATACATATACATATATGTATGGCTCAACTTGTAGTTGCAGACAGTCATAGTGCTATTCAAAACAGTTTGCCAACGGCAACATGCACACAGAGAGAGTAAGAGAATGAAAATGAATGCGGTGCAGCTGCGAATGCACAACCTTTTCTATTTTTTTTTCTCTTTTAGCGATCATTTTCGGATATGTATTTGCTGTTGGAAAGATAATTTTTTTTTTTTTTTGCAAAACCTGCCTATCGAAAATGAATACAAACAAAGAAACAGGATAGCAAACAATCGACTACGCAATATTGTTAATCTCTACAGCAGTAATGTGGGAATGCGGGATGGTGGGAGGCAGGCACACATATGACCCGATCCAAAGTTTACGCTGCGCTTTGATAAAGCTGCATATAAAAGTCTTCTGTTTGCAAAAGAGCGTTCGGTAGGATACGCAGAAATGTTAAGACCGCTATATCTCTAAATGTACCTAAATCGGGTGTAAGAACGGAACACGAAATGTACAATGAAGTTAACACGCAATTTAGATGCACAGCAAGAGTGACAGGAGAAATTTAATCTGAGGTACACCAACGAGGTGTGGTAAGTCCGAAACGATATCTCTGCTTTCGCTCCCTCACTTATTTGCATAAATGTGGTAATACGAGTATATTACGGACATCTGATCAGTTCTACATTATCGTTTTTGAACCTACAAATTAAATTTTTGGCATTTATTTAGATGAGGAAATCATGCCGACACGTTTAAATATTATACAATATGTAAAACGACGTAATATGAGGAGTGAAGTGCCCGAAATAACTATACCAAACAAGCAATTTGTAAACTACTCGTATCTTGTCCGGTGGTAAGTTATTTTTAGTAGCTTGCAGCAAAAACTACAATACTTAGATTTTATCTTGAAATTCACTAATCTTTCCCATCAGTAGCGAATTAATAAAATAGACAAATACCTACAAGGTAGTTTCTTTCAGTTTAAGCATATTTAAATGTTAAACAAAGGCGTATATGAGTAAGAGACTTAATTATTTGGGGTTTTCAATATGTTCGTTAAGTTAGGAGTCACATTTTTAAGGAAAACTTTATTAAAATGCCTAGACCTAGACGAACAACGTTAACTGTTGAGGAACGCGCTTGAATTCTATCTTATAGAGCAGCGTTTCCGTGGGACGGTCAAAGGGGTTCCGTAGAAAAAACATAATCGTACCGTCGCGTCGCACCGAAATTCATACATCAAGCAAATTCAAACATCTAGTCATCCGGGAACAAAATATTTTGAATTTTTTGTGTCATTGTCACAATAGGTGTATGTATATGTGTAGGTAGGGGATGTTTTAGCTATTCAAACAAAACTGCATGTCAAAATAATTGGTTACAACAGCACTTCACGGAACAATGTTTTCTGTTAATATCAATATTGGGTTTCGCCAAAAAAAAGTTTGATCATTTAGGGTTCCGTAACCGAAAAGAATTATAAACTTCTGTTATAGAGAATGCAGGACGCCTATACGTGAAATAACAATTTCTTGAAGGATCCTAAAAAGTTTGCGACAGCGAAAAGATCTGGACGTATACCAAAAGTCAGCATTATTAAATTTTCAAGGAGGCTCCCCGATGACATGGGATGCATTCGGCTTTCTAGGAAAGAGTCAACATATTTTGTAACACACAAATGAACTCTGAAAACTATGTAAACATACTGGACGGTTTACTAATTCAATTAAGGGAGCATTTATTGGGAGACAGTTGGACATTCCAGAAGCAAAACGCAGCCATACATTGTGCTAGGAATACAGCAAACGGAATGGTAAAAATTGATACATCTCTGCTCCAAACTTTGGTTAGTTCAATGCCTCAATGTTTAATTAGAGTCAGAAGGAACAGCGGCAGTCGTAAAAATTATTGAAATAATCTTTTCGCACTTATATGATGCAAAATATATAGATAATTACATTCATAGACTTCTGTCTGGTATAAATATTTCGTTCATTATTTTCAAAGTTAATAGAATTTATCGAGTGTCATCGGGTGTGACAGAACATGATGATATAGAAAATACGTGAATTAGCTAAAGTCTCCACATTAAAAAGCCGATTGTGGAAAATGTAATGAAGATCGTCGGTCGTTGATAAACAGCATCTTGGCTTCACTGAAGATGTAAGCCAAAATAAGGCGGCTAAAGGAACTACTCTAAAATCCTCAAGTGAATCCAATCGGCGAGGTCTCTCATCTCATCACCTATAGCAGCGGAGGCCACGAAACGCAAATAGATTATCACCTCTGCAAAATGTCGATGAGAAACCGTGTTAAGGACTGTAAAGTAATACTTGGAGAATCGCTAGTAAGCCAACACCGTCTGCTCATTACTGAATTTTTCACAGCGGAACCACCGAAAACACGGGCATCGTTGGGAAAGCCAAAAATCCGGTGGTATAATTTATCGAAGGAACGAAGCGCAAGATTTATCGCACTGGCTAAAGAAGTACTTCAAAATATAAATGGTATAGCAGACTCACTTAGCCCGCAAGAAATGTGGAACAGAATGCACGAGGAATGCATAACACTCGCAAAGTCCCATCTGGGGACTATATCGAAATACCATTACGTCGGCAAAGAAACATGGTGTTGGAGTGACGAAACCAAACGAGCTGTGGCCGACAAAAAGAGTGCATTCCAAGCGTGGACAAAATGCGATCGGAGCGACGATATCGAAAAAACTTGACTGTCTCTTGAATACGAGCGTCTTAAAAAGATCGCAAAGAAAGTCCTGGCTCGAACTCGAGCGGCAGAAGCGGAAAACCTGTACCAGGAGTTGGAACAAATATCCTCACGATCGGCGGATAGAAGACAAGCTATCCAAGAAGTTCAAACGTCGTACAGTACTAAAATGCCAAATATTTGTAAGCTCGCTGCACAGAGGAGAAAAAATTCAATGGAAATAACCTCGCCGAAATACATCAAAAACGCAGACGGTCGCCTATTAACAAATGAAATGGAAATTTGTGACCGGTGGCTTGAATACTGCAAGGAGTTGCTTAACAAACAGTTTCCACGTGATATCGTGCCGACAGCTGGTCTATTCGAGGAGGAAGTTTCGGACTTTTCAATCGAAGAAATAAGTATAGCAATTGGAAAAATGAAGCGGGGGAAAGCGGCGGGACCAGACAGCATTCCATCAGAGTTTTGGTTGAAGATGGAGGGGATCGGCAGCGTTTGGCTATCGAAACTTTTAAATAAATTAAAATGTGGACAACCTATGCCGAATCAATGGAGAAGTAGCTTCTTGGTTCCATTATACAAAGGAAAAGGCGACACTCGAGAATGCAACAACTACCGTTCAATCAAGCTTATGTCACACACAATGAAAATCGTCGAAAGAGTCTTAAACGAACGTCTTCGGCAAATAATAAAGCTCGATAATAGCCAGTGTGGATTTGTTGAAGGAAGATCGACGGTGGACGCTATCCAAAGCCTACGAATAATAATGGAGCAGCACCGAGATTCGTCTAAGGATTTACACATGGTATTTATCGACCTCGAGAAAGCATTCGATCGAGTGCCTAGGGATCTCATATGGGCCGCGCTGAGGTCTCAAAACGTACCGGAAACGTATGTTAGAATAATACAAGACATGTACGGAAACGTGAAAACTGCGGTTGAAATCTCTGCTGGACTAACGAGAGAATTTCCAGTTAATGTCGGAGTGCATCAAGGAAGCGTACTTAGCCCTTTCCTCTTTAACGTAGTATTCGACTATCTTTTAAAAGACTGCATGCGCGAAGCAAATGTAACGCCAATTCTCTTCGCTGGCGACGTAGTTATACTTAGCGAAAACGTCGAAGATTTACAGAACGCCTTAGATTCATGGAGAAATGCGCTAGAGAGAAACGGGTTTAAAATAAGTCGTTCAAAGACGGAGCATTTGACGTGCCCATTTGCGCATCCGTTGCGACCTGTTCCGGATATAATGTTAGACGGAATAGTTCTTCCGAAAAGCACTATCTTTAAGTACTTAGGATCAATCGTTAACATGGAAGCGAAATGTGACGACGAAGTAAACCACAGAGTGAGTGTGGAATGGATGAAATGGCGGGAAAATTCGGGAATCTTTTGCGACCGAAAATTTCCACTTAAATTAAAGGGGAAACTCTACACCACCACCACCAGCTCTTATATACGGTTCACAGTGCTGGACAATGTACGAAGCGTTTAAAAACAAAATGACGGCAGCGGAAATGAAAATGTTAAGGATGTCTAGTGGAGTCACTAAACGCGATTGCATTAGATCTACGCGTATAAGAGGAAGTCTACATATAAAGAATTCGGTAACCGAACAGCTTGAGGCGAATAGAATAAGTTGGTATTGCCACGTTCAAAGAAGATCTGCGGAAAATCCGGTTTAAAAGGCACTATCAACTACGGTCACTCCAACTGTAAGAAAACGAGGTCGGAAAAAGAATTCCTGGATTTCTCAGATGGCAAATGCGCAACAACTTCTGGGGTTAACCACTGAAGCGATCCAGGACCGAGCTTTATGTAGACGCGTTCTGCGGTCTGCGACATTAGCCAACCCCATAAGCGGAGCAGCAGCGATGCAGTAAAAATGGGAAACTCGTTACGCATAAGTTCGTATAACGAGGAAAGGGTTAATAAAAGGATAAGAAGAAGAAGAAGAATCCAATCGGCGAGGTGTGACAGAAATATTTAGATTTAAACCCTAGCCGTTGCATATTAAAATGGTTAATAATAAAAGTAGAAACAGGAGAAGTTCTATAGACGATCTTTTCTTCTGAATCCATGAACGGGAGAATCCCATTTCTTGGTATGTCTTGCGCCAAGAGGTATTGCAGATCCATTGGAACTATCTTCGCCATATGGTGTTGCTTATTGATTTCATCCTCGTTCTCATTTGAAGAAAGAAGGTAACCAGAAAACCCACAACAAAATAGACAGCTATAAGCTATAAGTTCACATGTTGGAACACAACAATTACAGCTTTCAATAGTTTTCGTGTTGAGAAGAATGCAGCTTATATTTGCTGCTGATAACAACGAACTTGAAACTATATTTCCTGGGTATGAGATATAATCAACCTTACTGACTGTCTACTGGAGAATGTGAAATTTACCAAATATTCTGCTCAAGGAATGCCCCTCCATGGACTAGACGGTTGGTATAAGAGACTACTACACTACCGTTGGTTGTTGCTGTGTCGAATTACTGAAATATCCTGCTTCTACGAGGATTTACCAAAACTCCTGTCAACAATGCATTCATCAGATTTTCAAGAATCAGTTGTTTTGTCTCCTATGTCATTTATAATTAATTTATTAACTCCACTCTATTAATACGAGCTTCACGAATATTTTGTTTATAAATAAGATAAATTATTTTCTCAGAAAACGGAAAAAGAAACAAATAAAACCTTTACCGTCGCTGGACTAATGGTCTCCAGAGAATAATCACATTATTTCTCTACCCATATTAATAAGGAGGAAATATTACATCCTTAAACCACACAGAGTAAAGAATCATCTGCTGATTTATATGTTTGCTTTCTTTAAAATGAATGATTTCTACACGTCAAGGTTGGTTGTCCTTAGTATCTATCCTACAATCAAAAAGGACCCACGAATTCAGAGCTATTCCCCTAAGAATCCTTAATTCCCTTTCGTTAGACTACAAATACGAGTACGAGTATGGCTGAGATGAAAATAAACTTTGAATTAATTGTGTCTTTTGAAAACACTTCAGGCGTTTTCAGCGAGAGATTTCAGTACTTCTGATGTGCTTTCATTTATGAGCAATCCCATAGAGACTATTCCAATTAAATCAAGCACTCAAATTGAGAATAGGTATTTGAAGTGGATGACTTTTAGCGATTAATT
This sequence comes from Volucella inflata, assembly GCA_928272305.1. Taxonomy (NCBI): domain Eukaryota; kingdom Metazoa; phylum Arthropoda; class Insecta; order Diptera; family Syrphidae; genus Volucella; species Volucella inflata. Next base: position 2,166,791 of record OV743720.1, read on the forward strand.
ATACCATTCTATTCAGCTTACGATGTAAAAGGGATTTAAGATTCGAGGATATTGACATACGGTATCAAATGAGGTCAGATAGTCATTGAATACATTTTCAGTCTTATACTTTTACATTGAATGCTTGCGCAAAATTTGGCTGTGTATGTTTCTTTCTGATTGTTGGTCTGATTTTCTTACATGTTCTTGCATTGTAAATAGGTACTTTTGGTTTCTATTTAATGCAACGATTTGCTGCCACAGGGGTTCATTACTTTGGGTTTGTCAAAACTTTTTATTTCCTATCTCGAGGGCTGCGTTAACCCAGTTTTTATTTTATCTGAGTTGTTTCTTAGAGATACAGAAAGATACATTGATAAGATAAATGAGCTCTAAAAGTCAGGATCTCTGAAACCTTTTCTTATTTAAGCATAGCGCTGTACTAAGTGGTGTGGTTATAAAATGTGGCTCACTAAGTTTAAGTTTAAACTTACCCCAAGCCAATAATCACTGCTTTTGGACTGACAGTCATCATACAAATTGCTGTAGTTAAAAACAATTCTCAACATTTATTGGTGTTATTACAACTAGGTACAAAGTCGTGTGCGACTTTCCCGTATCGTTTCTGTTTGATTGAATTGTAATCCCTTAACTCAATTGCTCATGTGTACGTAGTATCTGTATCATTGAGATGTAACATGTCCTACACAATATCATATTTGTTGACATCTATGTGTGTTTGCCTTTCAAGCAGTTATTTTGACACAATTCAATGCAATTAAGTTGAACTGGGTTATGTTCCAACTTTCAATTTGAACTCTTTGCCCAAACTAATTGACATCAATTGGTGGTCCGAAAAAATCCATTCTACTCATATATTCGTAACGTTGTCCGAAAACAAAACAAGAAAAAAAGGTCAATTGACCATGAAGCAACAATGACACGATATCTATATGTAAATCAAATGAATTGAAACTGAAACAAAGTAATGAAATATTTTTACAACTTTTTAGATCGCTTCCACTTGTGCTGTTCTTTTATTGTCTGCCGCATGTGGAATGCCAATTGGATATTCAGCTGTGCTTCTGCCACAGTTGTATAATTCGACAACTTCAATAACCATTGATGTTGATATGGGATCATGGATTGGTAAGCCTTAATGCCTTGTTTAAACACTTTAAACATATTTTTATTTTTTATAGCAAGTATTCATAGTTTAGCCACACCGATTGGTTCTATAGTATCTGGACCTTGTGCCGATATGTTGGGGCGTCGTACAACACTTTTACTATCTGTCATACCAATTTTAATTGGTTGGTGTTTGATGGCACTGTCACATTCGTATCATATGATCTTGGTGGGAAGGTTTATCACTGGATGTGCTGTTGGAATTCTTGGTGCTCCAGCTCAGGTAAATTACATTTTTCTTAAATCTAGCTTAAGGTCAGATATTATTGATATGACAGCTACTAAACAAGTTTCTCGTTTTCGCATGCTTACCTATTAATCCAGTTCAAATTGAACACAGCTACATTATTAATTAATTGCTTATGAGGCCAAAGTAACATGTTAGTTGGAAGTTATTTTTTTTTTGCTTGATTAATGCAGATCACGCTCAGATCTTATGGTTTGGGATGATTCTTTGTTAAATCTCAGAAGGTGTGATACTCACCGGGTCTGGAAAACTCTTTTGTGAGTCTTTCCTAGCAAGTTCATCGACCATCTCATTATCTTTAATCCCATTGTGATCCACTCGTATACTAGACTTAGTGAATTAAGTGAAGTGGTGAGGGAGTTTACCTAAGCCATAGGTCAGCTTGGCTCTCCGCACCGACGCAGATACTCGTACACTGCCTCTCTTTTCTTCTTTCTTCAATTAACTTTATTGAGAGTTTTCCTTACGAGGATGAAATCTAATGATGTCATCTTCCAAAGAGGCAAAAAGACACCAGCCCTCATCTTCGACTTTATTCGTTATCCATAAGACCGAATCCAAAAACAACCGTCTCGCAAAGTCAAGAAAACTCATGTAGTTGCGTATTAAAGGCCGCTTCTGTCTAAATGTTCTTAAGTTAGACGTGTTGGGAAAGACACGCACGCAACTCTTTGGAGTTGCCTACATGGGTCTGCGTGGTTGCCATCAGATTTTATGAGAATGGCTGTTTAGCCTCTTAGACCAGTCTTTTGGTTTTTTTTTTTATTGCTGTGATTTTTTCATAAAAGTCTTTAGAAGAGACTGTCTTTGATATCCGAATCCATGTCTAATGTGAATTTGTCACAAAAGATAAAGTTCATAAAAGCCGTCATTTCTAATTTAGTACGATCGCAAATCTTTCCTCGTGTATTTTTGAACGCATTTAGTGCTCAGACAGACATATTTTAATATGAACGTCATTTGTTTTGCGTTTACAAACGTCATATCAGTAAAATAAACTGGACAACAATAATCTTGACATGCATGACGATATGTTGACGTTTATAAACATAAGAGTGTTACAATTTGACTAAGTTTGTTCTGCAGAAAATCTGCAGTATTGAGCGCATCTGATGCAGTTTTTTGTAAGTATGGCGTCTTTGAAAACACCCACGTTCTCAGTCTTTCTGATATGTGGTCATATAGTGGTGTGAAAACCCTCTACAACTATGAAAAAATATATGCATTTTATTAAACTTCATTGCTCAATGGATTGTGTATAAGGTTTTGTATGCAACACGAAAAGCAGACTTGGAAAGTTGAAATTTAATAAATGGAAATGTACCTAGTCAAGTCATAAAATCAGCGCCAAACGACTTAAGATGATGTGGCCACTCATCGTTTGCGAGACGCACTTCATGCATGGGAAAATTTTCCACTGCACGGACAAGGGCTCGCTTCAACGACTCAATATTTGAGTGTCGAGTAGAGCAAGCCATGCCCTATAATACGGACCAAAACTTGTAATCATCCGTTGATATGAAGTCCGGAACGTTGTTTTTGAGCCACAGTTGAGTCGTTTTTGCTTTGTGAGCTGGCGCAGAGTCTTGCTGGAAAGTCCATGGCTTGTTGTTGAATATTGATTGGTTGGGAGACCTCACAATGGGTTCCAAGACGGTCGATTGATAAACTTTGGCCGATGTTTTCACTCTTTTCTCGCAAAAATGGAGCTTGGTAACGCCATCGTAGCACACGCCCCACCATACCATTACAGACGCGGGATGGTGGCCTCTTTGAACCCTCGGGATGAGTTGGGATGCTTCTCTGGATGACCGAGCATACACACGATCGTTCTGCTTATTAAAAGATTCTTCAACGGTGAAGATTTTCTCGTCAGTAAACAGAATTTGTCTGTGAGTGTTCTTCGCGTACCGGCTGAATAACGCTTTCGATCTTCGCTTGCGTTTTTCCTTCAATGCGGCCGTGAGCAGGTGTCCAGTGTGTCGCTTGTACGCGTTGAGTCCTAGATCTTCTTTGATAATGCGAGACATGGATTTTTGCGAAATCTGCATTTCCCGCGACAAGATTTTCTGTTTCCGCAGTGGTTTTCGGTCGATTCGTTTCTTCACGGCTTTGATCGCTTTCGGTGTTCTCACAGTGCGCGGACGGCCGGATCTTTGACGGTCTCGTACTCCACCAGTATCCTCAAACAACTTCACAGCACGATACACAAAATTGCGAGTGATTCTAAGAGGTCGCAACGTCCTAAAGATATCGCCTTTTTCCATGTTGCATTTAAGTAGGCCAACTATAGTACAGCAATACGATTTTCGATGTCGTCCCATTCCATGATTGTAAGCAAAAACTCTTTACGTCACAATGAAGCATAAATATCAACTGTCAAATCGCAATACGAAATGGATGCGCCCAGTTTTGCATTCGCAATGAGTGAGTTCAGTTGTGTACCAGTATTTATGACTTGACTAGGTAATAGAGAATTATAGGAAAAGTCGTCTCTTGTCTGCACTCATTTGAAATTGAAGTGACAATATATCCGTCCAAGGTTTAGTCACGGGATGTAAATCATTGTCTCAACATAAGCTGTGTCTAAGTGCACTACTACGACTTGTTTCCCTAATTTTCCCCTCTCCCTATGGAAGTAGATTGAAGACGCGCCCATATATCATCTGCTAATCTGAATTGCCCCAAATTTGGTGCTTAATAAGGTCAAAAGTTGTAGTTACCAGAGACAGGATTTCCTCGTAGATTTACTCAATAATTTAAGAGTTCAATTAGCTTTATAAAATATGTTCTTCCCTATTTTGTTCAAATCAACTAAATTTTGAGTAATTTTTTTTACATTGGGTCTGAACGCAAAAATGAAAACTCTTCCACGACGTACTCCTATCTCGCCCTTTACACGAAGGGCCAATGGCAATATAAGATATTTTAAGGTGTTGTCACTTTTTTTTTGTAAAATGCTCAGGCTATGTAGAGGGGGTTACAAACCTTGATGTAACTATTAAGTTTGATGAAGATTCGTCTTTCCACCCATGTTGTTGTATGCTGTGTTTATGTACAAATAGAAATACAATCACGCAAAGGGCTCATGACCGGAATAAACAGCACTGATTACGAAGAACTCTTTAATCTCTCCAACTAAATCAGAGTACACTTTTCCATCGTTAATCGCTCAAGGCCATTTTCGTAACTATCCAACTGGAAACGCTTGTTCACTGGAGCAATCTACCTCAATCAATCTGATTTCTATTTTATCATATAATAGGACAAGCAATCTCAACTTGAAAAGATATCCATTTGTCTCCAAGTAAACAAGTAGGTTTATTTGTTTTGTTTCAAAAACAAATTTGTTTTTAATGATACCATCGCTACATTGAGACAATTTGAAGTAACCTTATCAATAAACGTCCTTCTATCGGACAGGCAATGCTTCCACCCTCTTCTATTATCTGAAATCATGGGACAAACTCTAAAATATTTTCTTAAATAAGCAACATTCCTTCCAATAAACTTTATTTAAATGGAGGCCACCCCACAACAATGACCCCAAGCAATGTTCCAAAAATTAATTCCTAAAAATGGTTCTAAAACAAATACTGCTTAACCGGACCTATAACGTGTATACGTATTGTACCCCTTAAATGTCACGTAAAAACAAGCAGCATATAGTACTTGTAATTCACTAAAAAGAAAAAAGATATACGAGTATTCGTAGTGAGAGCGAAACTGTGTCATGGTCAATTCGCTCGTAAATTATCTTCCGGCAGATTCAATTGGCGGGACACCGTTAAATTGCTCTCAAGAGAGAACGCGTGCGTACCTAATCAAAAAAACAGACGCTTGACGATCAGCCGGCATCAGAGGATCAGACATAACAAACGATTCAGGTGAACCTACCCCCACAGTACCCCTCCGATTGTAATAGAAAATATTATAAAATCGTCACAACGAGTTCAAGATGTAGGGGCAAGGTTGACTAATGCCCGTGTTTATCCAAACGAAAGCGACCTTGCTTAGAGAGGGTGGAACATTTTCGACAAATGTTCCTTAAACGATTTGAATCATGCACAAAGTCATGGGGATAATCTACACATCTACAGAGTTTCAAATGATTAGATTAGGAAGAGAGGCAAAATACTCGTAGTTCCTTGTATCGTAAACGTTACGCGTGTACGCGTATAAGTGGCGTCAAATTTAGATTCATTCAATTACAGCCCTGAAAAGTTCGGAAAACCAACATACATGGTTCAAGGTTGTTTGAAGATTTCCTTAGAAAACGAAATTAGATGTCAGCGAATAAGCAAATTCATTCAGTAAGACTGAATCAGGAACCGCACTGGCTGATTATTGCCAATTGAGCAGCGTGAGATTGAATGAGAGTGTGCGGATTTAATGCTTGCTTGATGTATGCAAAGCTGGAGCTAGATCACGGTCAATGGCGTTATAATTCCGACTTGACCAAGAAAGTAATTTAATTCGTTCTGTTTACAAGATTTCTAGTAGGTGCATACGTTAGCCTTTCTAATGCGGTAGCAGGACGTTTCACCCATAGGATGTTATATTTTAAATGAATCCTTTAGCATGTGCAATTTATCAATTTATCGTGAAATTGTGATATTTGCATAGATCCGAATCCAACTTCGAGGTTAATGCTTAGTTTTTTTTTTTTTTTTATTTTCAGATTTATATAGCCGAGACAGCAGAGCCAAACATCAGAGGTCTTCTTATCGGAGCACCATTGTTCTCCTACACCGTCGGAATCCTGTTTGTATACGTACTTGGATCAAACCTACACTGGCGAACTGTGGCATGGTGGGGCAACGGTCTTCCTATTATTGCTGCTATAGCTTTGTTTCTTATCCCAGAAAGTCCTTCTTGGCTCGCAAGGAATAATCGACCTGAGAAGGCCCTTAAGGCTCTTAAATTCTTACGCAACAACGATATAGCCGCTCAAAAGGAACTCAACAACATCCATGAGCGTATCGAACATGAGAAAGTCAGCTCTAAAACCAATGAGAACATCTTCAAACTATGTTGCGAACGTGCTGCCGTTAAACCTCTTTGCATAGTGGTGATTTTCTCCGTCCTTCAAATGTTTTCCGGCACCTTTCTGGTTGTTTTCTATGCCATCGACATCATATCAGAATTTGGCAACAATATTGATTCTAAAAATGCGGCCGTCTTAACAAGTGCCGTACGCACAATTTGCACTTTGGGCATATGCTTCATCTTACTGGTGGTGCGTCGTAGGCTGCTTACAACTATTTCCGCCATTGGATCAGGCTTGAGCTGCTTGGTCATGAGTGTGTTCATGTACTACCGACAAGGTGAGGAAAATACGTCTTTAGATATCTACGTAGCTATAACCTGTTTAACTTGCTACATCGCTTTCAATACCCCCATGATGGTTATGCCCGGTATAATGGTGGGCGAATTGTTTCCCGCAAAGATACGTGGACGTACAGCTGGTACTATTTTCGCGGCCTGCAATTTTGCTCTATTTTGTTTAGCAAAAGCTTTTCCGGTCATCAATGCAGCGGTTAAGATGCGTGGAGTTTTTATGATATTTGCAGTTTCCAGTTTTTTGGCTGCCATTTTTACATATTTTCTACAACCAGAGACAAAAGGAAGGACTTTGGATGACATTGAAGATTACTTTAATGAAAAGAACTGGTTCTGGTTTAACCGAAGTGATAGATTCCGCAGTCGCAATACTGAAAACACTAGGGCTTGAGTAATGCTGGAACAGCGGAGTTTCAACTCTAAATGTGATACTTTCTTCTATAAATTAATGTTGTGTGTAAGTTATAACGTCTAAGTTTAGATAATGTAAACGATTATGTACATATGTAAATGTATACAGACCCAAGTAATATTTAAGAATAAATTGAAATAAAAAATATATTTTAAACACTAATTTGTTGGCTTTGTGTCGGGTTTAACCAATATATCATAGTATCTGCCAATATATCTGCAGGCTCCTGCCTGCTATCATATCCTTCACTCAGTTAAAGTTGCGAATACTAGGAGCAAAAAAATCAGTAACCACAAGGCTATATACGATTTATAGTTTAAATGGATGCTCCAGAATAGAATGGACTTTGTGGTCACTTCCTGGCAGAGAGCGGATATCCGATAGATTGGAATACATTTTCCTAGAAGTATGCATGGTTATCTAGAATATCAAAAAATGCCATAGTAAAAACTTGGCATAATTTACGCGTTTTTTTTTAAATCTTCATGAGAGGCTTCTAAAAAACGTGTTAATTACACTAACAACTTCACAAGAGCATTTGAGTGGTATAAAGCGTCCGATGAGGTCTGTGAAGTTGTTGAAAACTTGCCTCATCCGAGACGGGTTTTCTCACTGTTTTTTCTTTTCAACATTCGTGGTGTTGTTCACTTGGAATTTCTTCATTATATTTATTAGCTGCATTTTATTTTCACCCATGGTCCATGCACTTAAACAACAACACAGTGTCTTACTTTGGATTAGGATCGATATTCGTGATTTAACAAATATTGTAGTTCGTGCTATTTCTCACTGCACAGCATTTATAGTACATTCGCGAAAATTGTTAAAATTCTCGACGATTATCAAGCGTCCATGCTGCCACATTAGAATATGGAATATAATTTGGAAATATTTTAATAAATTAACATTTTGTTGACAAATATTATTTTTTTGCTTGCGATGTAAAAGATTCGATATAAGAACCTTTAAAGACATGGGGTGGTTGATGCAAAATCCAAACAAACCATCAGGCTATGTCTAATCTACAATGCTGTCAAAATGTACTGTTACTAAGTCAAAACTACGCCATTGTAAAAGGAATCGGGCATATCAGAAATAATACTCCACCGAATTTGGCATAAGGACTTAGGTCATTAAATCTAGAAGGTTCAGTAAACGTAATAACTTAACCCTATCGACCTTCAGTAGCATCAGAACTTTGTCCATTTTGGGCTTTATAGATTTAGAATGGTTGTCGAGAAGCCTCTCCATCAATAAGGTGTAATTTTTGCTGCGAGCAGGAGGCACCGCTCGACCGAATTTTTTCGAAAATATATCAGTAATATGGGGATACAAGAGACAGGTATCGAAACCATTGCTTCCTGACAGAATCATTTTTCGAAATACTGATCGAAATTGACAGCCGAGATCAGAAGATCCGACCTTACAACTTCGACTGTTTTCGAAAACGTCACTTGATCGTCATTAGAACACTAAAGGGTTGTGATCGTCAGACTGCAAACTTTCTCTTACAAACGCATTTGACGTTTTCAAACAAAGCAACATGTTTTCATCACTAGGATTAGGTGATGGAGATCAGTAAAAATAAATAAGATAATCGATTTTATGAATGTGCTTACTATTCACGAGATTCCTTTGAGTAATCCAATTGAGTCATTTTTGAATTCATGTTCTAGCGCATATGACGTTAATGAGCATCTGCCCTGCATCTGTTTTAATTTTTAAGTCCATCGCTAAGCGACGGTTAGGTAAAACAGGTTGTGCAATAAGACACGACACTAGGGCCCAAAACTGGTCCATCGCGATCCTCCGTGGGTCCAGTTAAAACCAACTCCAATTTGCAAAAATCTAAGCAAATATCTCCCTATTAAAACACCTAATTTCTCTACAAAAGCCAAGAAGGCCCATGAAATCCGTGCCGTGTATTTCCTCTAAGTTTTCAAAGAAATATTTTCGTAATAATTTCCTTCGGCTACGCGATATTGCCTCACATTCACACAGTATGTGTTATGTCCTCGGCCGCTTGTAGGTCGCCACGGATTCTACAAATGTCTATGGCCCCTATTGTGGTTGTCGATCGCGGATCAAACCGATTGTCGTTTCGACTGATTTCATGTTTGGTATTGTGTAACTCAATCGACAAAGGATTCTACTATTGTGAATAAAAACCATAAAAGTGACTATTGTGAATGCAATTTGACAGTTGTTTCCTTATTTATTCATTGCCGAAATATTTTTGAAAAAAAAATCTTAAAATGCCTCAAACGCTTTAGAATTGGAGAAAATGGTGTAGGTGTAGGTATTTTATACACACATCCTTCACTACAATTTATCCTCTGCAGTTTTGTGAGATATTTCCGTTTGTCTAACTAGAAACTAAGCAAAAGTCGACTGTCAGAAACTCTTCTATGCCAAATATTTGGAAACTGGGTGTGTTGTATTGGTCACTTGCTCCGCCCTAAATTCAAATTACTGTTGTTTTTTTTTACACAAACTTCACGTTTTTTATGGAAATTCTCACAGTTCAATGTATTTTTCTGCAAGCCACAGACCAACGATCAGGAAATTTCGATCAAATAAAAACAGCTGTCAAATCGACACTCACAATACCGAAATTAAAAATCGACAACCGCATAAATCTGTCATTTTGAGACTCTGCGTGTTTCAGCAGGAGACAGTGTCCTGTCAGGATTCAAATTAATGTCCTTAGCTTATCCCTATTCAGCTTAATAAGCTTTCTAGATCTGTTATCGTCGAGAAGTGGCTACAGAGCCTTTGATACCCTCCAGATTCGACCACCTTATGTTGGCGGCCTTTATGGTCTTTTCTTCAATAGTGCCCCTTACCGTGAGGCGTGGTTTGCCACCAGCAACCTCACTTTTGTCGAGTAGCCCTCCTCATCTTGCAAGCTTGTTCATTTCCTTCTATACCGCGGTGTCCTGGCACCCAGCACAGTGTCAACCGGTTCTGAATGCAAATTGCTTTGAGCATTGTGCGACAGCCCCAGACTGTGTCAGAGTTGATGTTGTTTGACTCCATTGCCTTAAGAGCGGCCTGGCTGTCGATGTAGGTAGCGATATCTCTACCGGATACCGATCCCATCTACATCAGCTCAGCCGCCCTGAGGACAGCTAGAACCTCTGATTGGAAGACACTTCTAGTGTCGGGTAGCCTTATGGACACTCTTAGTTCCAGACTCTCCGAGAAGATACCGGAACCTGTTCCTTCCTCTGTCTTCGAGCCATTTGTAAAAACTGCAATTTCGTTTGGTCTTGTCACTGCATTTTCTTGCCAGTCCTTCCTCTCCGGATATATTATATCATACGGAATGTCGAAATCGGTTAAGGCAGGGATTTCATCCGTTTTTATAGTTTTGCCTGGCAGTAGCTCCTCTCGGATCGTGCCGTTTCCGAAGCTACTGCTTTAAAAAGACCTAGATTAGTAAGTCGAATCGCACTGTTGCTAGAAAGTTTTTTTTTATCTGTAAATCAAGCGGTGTTAGGTGTAGGAAGGTGTCCAATGCTGCCGTAGGGGTGGTACGGAGCGCTCCTGTAATGGCTATGGAAGCCATTCTCTGAACCGCCGCTAATTTTGCGTATGTCGTTTTCTTGGTTGTTGCTTTCCACCATGCTAGTGCGCCATGTCAGTATGGGCCTCACCACTACCGTATATAGCCAGTACACCATAGCAGGTTTTAGGCCCCAAATTTTTCCCATAGTTCTTCCGCATATGAAGAGCATTATATGCCTTTTTGATGCTACGTTGAGATTCCAATTCAGTTTCTTATCCGGAACCACGCCAAGATACTTCGCACTATCCGAGAGGGACAGATCCACCCCGTTGAGTTTTGGCAGTGTGAATTGCGGTATTTTGTAAAAAGAACCAGTTCCGTTTTGGAGGGATTGACATTGAGACCACAGCTGCATGCCTGATCGTCTTTAAGGCAAGCTCGATGGAGAAAATAAGCGCGGAAAGTTTGATCGCAACTGTCTAAAGCCACCCAGTTCTATGGCAGGGCAGCCACAACTGACATACGACAGCATTGTCAGAATCGGTCTGGATATCTGCGAAGATTTTGATACAAGTGATTTATCATAATTTGGCCTTTCTCGATTAATGGGGTGTACACCAAATCTTCGTTTTGTCGATCTTATAATAGCTCTATAAATATGAACGCGACTTTCAACTAAGAGACTACGACGAACTGCACTTGACAATGACATTTTCGAAGTAATCGTTCAGCGATAACGCTCAATAAATGGCTACCCGTCGCTCGACCGATCAGTCGCTCGTAGCTCACTGGGTGGCCGCAACCTTACAAGTCGAAGTCTATATTAGCAATGCCGGGCCAATTGTATCGCCGTGAGTGGGCGAAAATGTATTGAAATTTTCGACCAAGGCGTTCATTAACAGCAATTCCTTCTTTGCAGGTATTTTTTTTGATCTTGGATCATCATTTAGCCGAGTTATAAATGCTAAAAATATTGTCTTTTTAATTTCACCTTTATTTTATATGGCACAACCAAAGTTATATTCATTAGAAAAGTAAGCCCATAGTATGGATAGTATGGATTGCAAAGCCAATTAGTTCCTAAAATCGAGACATCTTTGCCACAATTGAAGTTTTTTCTTTTTTTAACTGAAATCCTCTACTTCCTACAAGATGCGGAAGATGTCTACACTGTATAGAGACACAAAAGCCGCCATTCTGGTACGAGTATTCTACAGGTTGACTTTGGCAGTTATGTTATTAAGTAAACAAAAATACAGTTGTTAGAGAAAACCTTGAAAAGACCAAGCATATTTCAGAGGCAAAATTATTGGATATATTATTTTTTTTATTAAATAATTAGATAAGATCCCACTCCAAATCAATACCAAAAATACAATAAAACGAAATTCCTTTTTAGTTGTTGAAATTAAAATTATTATTTATTTGTTGGAAAAATTTTAAAATAAAAATTACAAAACAAGTTTTAAATAGATTCTATTTGTTTTTTGTTTTTTTGTTTTTTGTTCAATATATTTGAAAGATAAAATTTTATATACGAATATTTGTGAAATATTTATATATTTCAATGGACAAACACATTTGGGTATATTCAAGAATATATGAGAAAATTTACCTGAATTCGGATATTGTTTTCTTTGCTTTTAAAACGTGTTTTATTTATTTATTTCTATTTTTTTTTTTGTTCAGACTCAAACTGGAGTAGCATTTTTAATTGCGTTTCTGGAAAACGTAAAATCGTTTATGTGTTTTTTATATTCAATAAATTAAATAATTTATATTTTATTTGGTTTGATTTTGTTTTTTTGTTTTAGTAAAAAAAGCATTATATGTAAATTGAAAAGGGATTTTTTTTTAGTAAATTAATTTGCATATATGGTAAGTGAAATGCTATGTGAGTTATTCGAATATTAAAAATATCAAATATCAGATCAAAATCCATATTAAAATGGACCTGGAAAACAACAAAGGTTCTTTACTAAACTTTTAACTATATATTATATATTTAAATGGCAATTTATTTATATATTTTGTATTTATATAAGAATGTAAATAATAAATAAGAAAATCGTTTTCCAAATTGATTGCTATGTCTGTCCATATACAGTAAAATATAATTTTATCTTCAAACAAACAAACCATAATTTATCTTCGTTCTTGATGTTGATTAACTTACCATATTGTGGCAATTTATTGTGATTTGACACCGATGTTCCTTGATATCTAAAGAAATAAAATATTTATAGAAACGACTTCCCTTGCACGCTTTAAAACAAAACAAGAAATGCTGATTTCGACACGTCATTTGATCACCATCAACTACACGTAAGTGGTAAAAATAACCCTTTTCCCATCCCCTATTACATGCTGGTTCCACAGCAGAAAAAAAAGATTTAAAATAAAAGTGGGACTTTCATTTTTAGCCTATTTAACATTAGACACACTTGAGTTTCTTCAATAAATTCTAAAGGTCTGATGCTTCAAAAGAAATTTGAGTACTTTCTGATACTAAGTTTAAAAAAAAATAAATTCCTGAGCTTGAGGGAAAGACGGGCGGGTAGTATACGATTTTTAAGCCGCAGCTAGTAAAATGCGCAGTTCGATAGAAATGTGTTTTCAACGTCAACATCCTAAATATTGTAGTATGAAACTTTGAAGTTTCTACTGTGTTGAAAGTATATGTACATACGTGTTGTTCTGACTTTAAAACAACTTATTGGAGTTACAATTACATAAGTCAATAGATGGCTGTTTAAAAAATAAAATTAGAGAAGAAAAAAAAAATTATTATTATTCTACTTTTTCTACTTCTATTTTTTTAAAAAAAATTGTTTATTAATAAATAAATTAATGAATAATTTTTTTAGGGCTGTTACAGTCAGGTATTCAGAGTTAATATACAGCGCGTAATTATTTAGATATAGCCTCACATCTCGAAAGGGTGATCTGAAATTGGACCAACAGGATGATATATACTATAAAATATTTGTTTATTTACCGAAGTTCAAAATGTCTTGTACACTGCTTGTTGCATAGAGATTAAGCATGCAAACTAATGTGTACGAGAGAAATTCCCCCCGGACAGTTTGAGTTTATTTACAAACGGTGCGGTGCTGTACCCTTTACGATCAATTTTCTGACCTACAATTCCTCGTTAATCTTCTGTAAGATTGGCCACTGTACAACAATATGGTTTTCAATTAACCATTTTTTCACATGTTTTGCGGTAAGTTTACGACCATTATAAGAAAGCATTTCATTTAAAAAATGTGACTTTGTGAATGAAAAAACATCCTCAGACAATTATATGATTTTTATTATTGTACGGCCAATCATCATATGGCTTATACCTAAATTATGAAGAACAAATGTCACTGATACGACTTCGAAAAAATCATAATTCATTCACCAACAAATGCATCAATCTCAAATAAACTCAAAAACCTAATTCCAAATGCAACGATTTTAATTTCGCCCGATTAATGTAGATTTTAGTATCATTTTTCCGTAAGACATGCTATCAAAACACTAACGTTGATCTAATTTTTTTTATATTTTTGAAAAACGGCCAAACATAAGTCGTAGTCCCTTACTTGTCTCATTTTCTGATTATACTGATAGTTCACACCTTTATAAGAGGCGTTGTAGTCTATATGAAACTCTCTGCTCCATCGAATCAATATATGGCAGACATTGGATAAACCCGTGATCCTGCCAACCTAAAAATTTACATTTATCTCATTTGGTAACATTCTTCAAACTACGACATACAAAACATAAGACAAATACCGTCATTTAGTTTGTGTTTCACAGTCATTTGTTTAGGGATAAGATGTTGGTATTTATAACAAGCAAACACTCGAGAAAACAAAGCAAAATTAAACAAATCTTCACTGTCGCATGAAATGCTCTAGAAATGGTTTCGAAATTTACGATGCGGAGATATTAGCACAAAGGATTTTGACCGGCCACATTTTTGTTATGATGATAGATGATCGGAGAATTAACACGCGTGAGAAATTTGAGGGTGTAAGCATTTTTAAATGATCGGTTGCAAAACATTTGAGAAAATTATTTTTATAAAACAGATTCGTATGACCTGTTTGAAGTATTGTTCAGTCATGTCCAAACGCAATCTGAACGAGTTTCTTCTTTCATGAAGGAGGCAGACAGTTCAATTGGGCGGGATAGCCACTCTTTTTTTTTTTAATTCGCAGGAAATACTACACATTACTTTAATTTTGAAAACTAAGAACAATTACGTTGTTAAAAATAATAATGCAGACTTATTAGAGAAAAAAAAAAGGTACAGATCTACTAGAACCATGCCCTGTCAAATAAAATGCAACAGTGAAATTGCACTGAGATTCTCTCTCCTCCACACTTTCTCCAGATTTAGCCCCTTGGGACTGGTTTCTCCACTAAAACACACACGCCTTGGAGGAAAGGTAATCAAATGAAGTAGTTTTGAAGCCACAGGGGGTTATTTGCAGATTTTTTTTTACTTTATTTTGTTATTATTGTACGGAACTATTGAAAGCGTTCAAAATGCAAACCTTGGTCAATTTTCTCCACAAATAATGCTTACTTCGCCCCAACTTTTATCGAAAAAGCACATGAAACCTCAAAGACATCAATAATATTCAAGACCAAGTATGTACAAAAAAATAAGCCTCGTTCTATGTTAACCGCAGTATAATAAACACTAGGAAAGGATTTTGTAAAATAAAAAGAAGAAATCGCACTGTAGGTCTTTCTTCAACTTTACAAAGTATAAGTAAAAACGACTTGATCAATTCGGAGTTATAGAGGGTGACCAGATAGCAACGATAGTTTTTCCAATTCTTAGGTCCGTCGTCATCATGGCTTCAATATGCAAGCAATTCATCGCACCTTGGAAAACTTTGGGCGTGAGTATACTCTTTTGGATCTTAATCCATCAGACATTGGTGTAAAATTAAGGAAACATAGCCGCCCTATCGGCCAGTACCGAAGAAAACACAAATGTCGATTCGGAGCCAGTCAGCTGAATTTAGCATCGCCAGACATGGCCTACATGCGTATAAGATAGTGCTGACGTAAGAATTGCAACCGGTCGACCATAGAGTTTGCTAATTGGGCGCTGGAAGTCATCCTCTTTGACGAGGGCCATTTTGGGCTCAGCGGCTATGTCAACAAGGAAAATTTTCATTATTGGAGCGAACACAACCAAAAACTGTTCAACCAAGCAACAATGCTGGTGCGGTTTATGGCATGAAGGCATCATTGGACTTTATTTCTTTCGAAATGAGGAGAGAGATATTGTTACCATCAATGGACTTTCTGTGGCCAGACTTGGACAACATCGTTTTATCCGAGTTGTGGTTTCAACAAGACGGTACTATATGCCATACAAACAACGCAACGATCCAAGTTGTGAAGGAGAAATTTGGCTACTGGGTCATCTCACGGGTCATAATCACTCGATTATTTTCTCTGGGTCTACAACAAGCTTGAGGCCAACATACAGTGCCTCGCAAAAATAAGTTTCCAGAGTTCTGGAAATACAAACTGTCTTCTGTCTTTTCAAATAGATCTTGTTTTTTCTGCTGCAGCGTATGTTTACTACTTATTCAAGTAACGGTTAACTTATCTGTACTTTTTGCTCTATCAAATGTTACAAAGATGAGCTGTGGCAGAGTCATTTTGAGTTTGATTCCCAGTTGAAGCAGTGCAAAAATAAGTTTCCATCAATTTTTCTTGCAAATATCTTAGAGTTAGTTTCTTCTTTCTATAATTTTGTACTTCAACTATTTCTTTTGAATTTTTATCTTTGGCTCCCTAATAAGATAAGAATCTTTTGTTCTATATATTTTAGCCTTTTTTGATATAAACGCATTAAAAAAATTGTAGAATATAAGCAGTTTACATTCTCAGAAAGAAAGGCCATCATCAATATGCATAACCAAGGCTATACAAATAGAAATATAGCCAAAGCTTTCAAGAAAACCCACACGGCAATCAACAAAGTCGTAGCTGCCTTTGCTAAAGATGGACGAATTTCGGCATAAAAAAGACTAGGACGCCCATGAATCACCAACGAAAGGTTAGATAAAAAGATAAAAAATATATCTTCAATTGATCCACTACTATCTGCATAAAATATTCGAGCCAGAATAAGAAACGAGGCTATAAAAATACCATCGGTGGAAACCACAATTCGTAGGCGTCTCCATGAAGATGGAAAACGCATGATTCGTATGAACTATTCCCATGGCAGAGTTTACGTCTGGAGGAAAAAAGTGAGGCACTGTCTTACAGGTGTGCCAAAACTACTTTGAAATCTGTCCAAAAGGGCATAATTGTATGGGGATGTCTTTCCTCATTTGGAGTAGGCAAATTGGTCATTCTGGAGGAAAAAGTAACCACTTCGGTTTACCTCGATTTGCTGAGGGATATAATTATTCCTGATGGCAAGCGCCTTATTGGTGAAGATTTCGTGCTTCAGCTAGATAATGCCCCCCTATACATAAAGCCAATATTGTGACTAAATATTTTGCTGAGGAAGGTACAAACATTATGCAGTGGCCACCACAAAGCCCTGACCTTTCTCGTATAGAAAACTTATGGACTTGCTTAAAATAAAGATTTCTGAAAGGAAGCCCAAAAATATAAATGAGCTCAAGAGGAGCATTACCGAATGATGGCCACAATTCACCGCTGAGGAATGCAGAAAACTCACATATTTCATGCCACAAAGACGTCATTGAACAATGGCGGGCATTGCGGCTATTAAAGTGGCTGGAAACATATTTTTGCTGCACTTAAGTTTTAATTTTGTCCGTTACTTTTACTTTTTTGGAATCAATTGCAGTTTTTTTTTTTTGTTTTAATGGAATATAAGGAAGAAGAATTCATTATATTTTCTAACAATAAACATTAACTTTAAAAAATCAGTGAATGTTTGTTTTTCTTATATGCGTGGAAACTTATTTTTGCGGCCCACTGTACGACACGCTTTTGCCGGAATAATGCCGCACGTATTTCGATCGAGTCATCAAAAATTGGACCGACCGCATGAAGCACTGAAGCTGAGGCGGCCATTTGAATGATGTGCTATTCCATACATATGTAATGGCATGAACGTAGCTCGAAAATAAAGCGAGAGTAAATTGTATATCTCACACCGTTGTTGTTTTATTTAATTTCTTTTTCTATCGTTCTGGTTACCCTTTTTTTAAATTCACAAATACAAATTCTGTCACTCAGTTGTCTATGGGTTAAAAAACAAGGTTTTCGAATACATATAAATATTATTAGATAGTTTAGTTGCACGGGTAAGTAAAGACGTTAAAAATACATGAATATTATAGTAGAATCTACAAATCCTAGTTGCTCTCTTGCCGAAAACGTTTTATTTTTACTTTTTGTTTTTTTTTAAATTTCTATAGAAAAATTGATAAATAAATAAATTTATATGTACAATAATGAAAATGAAAATGAGGATAAAACAAATATTTTACTGTATATTTTGACATTGCAATCATATTTGGAATAAGAAGGAGAATACCCATTTTACTTGTCAATGCACAAAATAAAAGATTAAGTGAATATATGATTGTTCTCATGAAATATAAAGAAAAAAAAAAAAATTTAATTAAAATAATAGAAATTATAATCATAGAAACAAGAAAAAAAAAAAATATATATTAAATTACATATTAAAAAGGAAAAAATATATTAAATATATATATATAAAAAGTATTTTATATAAAATATTTAAAAAGATTAATTGCAAATAAATTCATTTTGATATTAAAAATAGTTTGTTTTTTGTTTTAAAGAAAAAAAATTACGTTTTTTTGGTTTAGTTTTTCGTTATCATTATCGTTTTCGTCCAGAGGCGCATCTACTATCAGGATTGCCTGATACTCAGTATTTTTTTTAGTTTTTTTTTTTTTTTTTTCATTTTATAAAGTACAGACAACTCACAGTGAAGACTAAAGTCAAGCTTCAAACTGCCACAGGGCTAGATATAGAGAAACACATATGGATAAAACTATGAATATTGTTTCATTTAATATTTAATTGAGAGCAAAAATATAATTTTGTTGTTATTGATATGTATTGTATGTATGTATATATTCAAAAAGGTATTTTCAACCAAATATTCATATTCAGATTGGTAATATATTCATTATAGAAATGAAGGAAAAAAAAAAAAAAAACAGTTCATTTTATAGCCAATATATGTATATGCTTTCAAAACAAAACAAAAATACATACCCAGGAGAACAACTCTACTTCAAATACAATCTCTCTCTCCCTCTCTCTGTCTTTCTCTTTCTTATCCCTCATCCTCATTTTTTTTTTTTACACACATCTCTCTAACACCTTATACCTTCTGCAAATAATATTAAATATATTCTTTGAGGTCATTGAGCAAAGTAATATATATAAAAATTTATATAAAGAGTATATAAAGAAATTTTTTCTACTTTTTTAAAACCAAGTAAGAGAACTCTGCATGAGAATGTGTATAATTTTGAATGAGTGCAATGAGGCTGGTTTACGAACGAATTACGTATCTTTTCAAATATTTTTTTATATAATATATATATATATGTATATAAAAAAAAAGAGAAAAACAAATGTATTGTAGTACTTGTCGAATACAAGAGAACCTTACCAAACACCCTAAATACTGAATCTAGTCATATTATATTTGAATAATAGTAATAACAATAATTTAAAATAATAAAACAAACAAATATGGAGCAATACGTTTTTAATATTGTTAATATTAGAATGGAGAATTTGCTCCTCTTACTCTTTGGGGGGATGGAAGAAAACATTGAGGGTGTAAGGCGAGAAGACCAGACACGGCAAACCATCTTTAAAGAAAGAAATAAAAAACAACAGCACCATTTTTCTATTGGCAAAAATTATTATATATAATATATGCATATATATATATGTATGTATATATATTATTTCAATTTTTTTTTCCCCAAGACGAACTTGTTTATATTATTTCAATATGTTATATTGTATAGCTGACAAAATCAGGATAATTCGATTTTTTTTTGTTCTAATATTGTACAAATATTATTGGTATTAAATTTTTCATTTTTATTTGAATTTATCTTACCTTTGCGATAAATATATTCTGGTGATTGTTATAGATTTATTTTTTATTTTTTTTCTATTTGTTTTTTATACAAAATGTTTCTACGTTTTTTTTTATAGAGTTATTAGCCTAACTAAAAATAAGTTTTTTTTTTTTTTTTTTTATTATTAAATTCATAGTGCAATACAATTTTATGATATTCTTTCATTTAAAGGGAAAAGTTTATATGTAAAACAAAACAAAAAAAAGTAACAAATGCTACAAAAATAATAATAATAAATAAAATTTCCCAGGAACACTCTGTCTGGCATGTTGCTAATGTCGATAATATAATATTTATAAAACGGATTATGAGAATCTATTCTTGGACTGTTAGATTATTTATGCATGAGAACCGAACTTGAATAAAATTCGATAAACATAGCACTAGCTGAGACTCAAAACTTTGTAGGCTGCTTAAGGTTTGGCAGGTGAAATAGCCACATATATCCAGCATCCGAAGCTACACAGATTGCACTTGAAAGGTACTCATATAATATAAAAAAATTGAATGCTACCAAATAAATGACGGAATCGCCATAGAACTGGGAGATTGGTGAAAAATTTTAACGTTGTGATCGTTGAAGAAAATGCGAAGACAATCTGTCAGCTCCACATTTCCAACCTGCAGACTATTCGGCGAATTTTGCGTGGACAGAATAACAGTTTTAAATCACCTCGAGTGTGATAAAAGCCTTTTGGCAAGAGGATGAAACAGCCCACACACTTCGTGCAATACGATTTTTGTGAGGCCAAGCTTTTCAAAGGCAATTATTTGAGTTTCTTACCACCGCGACGATTTGCTGATTTGAGTGCTCCAGTCCAGCTATCTCAATGAATAAGTCTCAAATGTTGCAGCAATTGAAGGAAAATTTGTACAAAATTTTAAATACTTCTTCTATTGCAAGAAGATGGTTATCAATTGATTGATACTATTTTCTATGTGCAAACAAAATTATAAAGAAAATTGATTCATACTCTAATTTTTTGGCGAAGCTTTTTAATATCGTAGGTAACGGAAACCCCTAAAATCTAAATAGTTAGGATTATAAATATAGAAGCAGCGATACTACATACGAGTGGCACATGAATATGCAATTTTTAGTTTAATGGCAAGTAAAGATTTACATTCGAGGCGATAATGAAGTACGGTAGTCATCTGGGCCTTTTAATAAAAAATTTGAGATCAAATTAAATTGAACAAGATAATGTTAAATTCTATAAGCCACGATTAGCATAAAAGTGGCTATGCTTTGGGTATAGTGCATGCATATTCTGACGAAATTGTGTGAGATCGCAGAAGAATATCAACAACATTCAGCTAATTAACCCGAGTCATCACTAATAGAATGAAACCAGAATCCAACATTTCCGAAAAAGCCAATATGACTAGAATAGGAGAATTAATTGGAAAATAGACTAGGAGACCAACCAAATAGTTTTCAATAAGGTCAAGATAACAAATTAACACAATATCGAAATGACTAGGTCATTAGGGCTTTTTGAAAATTTTCGTGAGCCTTACGAGACGACTACGAGTACGTCGATGATTACGTGATTTTTTTTATTTAAATTGTAATTTCAGTTTTTGTTTTGATTTTAAGTGTAGGAATCACAAACAGCGGTGTCTACCTTTATTCGCGCGCTATGTGCGAACATTTTAAGGGTATGCAGTCAATTGATCCCGCATCAGTTTCATTTAAAATATATATATTGGACGTTCTGAAAAATGGTTTAAACCGGATATCATGCACACGCTGTGAAGATTCATTCTAGCAGCTCGCTGCCAGATATTGTTGGTGATCTTTTCTTTCCTAAGCAATATGGCCATGCCTTAGATACCCTAAATAGTAAGGAAAAAAAGAAATGTTTTTAAACATAAAAAACTTATTCGGAGAATCATAAAGAGCTGTTCGCACTTGGAAACATCTTTGTAAATGCAGAACAAAAAAAATATAACAGATCACAGTATCATAACATAACAAACAAACACAGTGTTTTTGTCAGATCAGCTAAGAGATCTATATTTTATAAGGAACTCATATGAGATGATGCAGCAAGTGGACTAATTTTAATATGGCTAAGTACAAATAGAAACATATGAGGCGCGGAATTATAGTTTTCTGTACAATTTGCAGACCTGCCGACTCTGGAGCAGTTAGGAGTTACATGAAATGTATTTACAAGATTCGTGAAAAACTATCACAAGGCATATGTATAACGTTGCAATTATTGAACTTTTAGGAATATAACACGTGACAAATGGTTAACATATATAAAACAAATGAATTCTCGAACAACGTATTGTGTGAGTGCAATAAAAACGATTCAACAACAGTATGAGTTGACAATATATACAGTTATGTGCGAAATAATAGGGACTCTTCTACGCCAATGCTTTTAAAGCTTCCAATTTCTCTCACGTTGAGAGAAGAAAAAAAAAACTAACAGGGTCTTAAGCTTTGGTGTTTGTTAATCAAGGTGCAGTTCTCTATACCCAAATATTGATCATGCATTCGAAATTGTGTCGTTAGTTTACGAAGTGCGGTCAGTTTTGGCTGTGAAAAATAATAAGGACACCTGTAAGAATAACTGTTTAGTTAGTAATTTATTGTTTTTAGTTTTACGTTTTTGAATCGAATAGGTAAGATTAGAGTTTATTTTCACGGAACATTATAAAACTTATGATTTATGCATTGTAGCGCTGAGGAGAGGAAGCAGATTAAGAATTTCCATAACAACGGTATGACTTACCGAAAAATTCCTAATATTATTAGCTGTTCAAAGACAATGGTGGAAAATCCCTTAAAGTGCCAATCTACGGCAGAAACTCGCGGGTGAAGCCCTAAAATGTCTCCCTCTCTCAAAAAAAGAATATTGCGATTTATAAAAAAAACCCTTTGCGTCATCCAGCGCATTGAAAAAAGAATTTAGCCTGGATGTCGACACCTCTTCTATACGCAGGATGCTTATAGCGAGCAATTTGAAAACAAGCGCGAGGAAAATACCGCTGCTGTCGAAGAAGAATGTTGATAAAAGGAACATTCCAGCTGGCCTGAAAGAAAATGGCGCAATATCCTTTGGACTGATGAGACCAAAGTTAATTTATTTAATTCAGATCGCCGCAGTTCCCAAGTACGTAGACCGCCCAATGCCACATACTGCAACAAATACACAATCAAACGGTCAAACATGGTGGGGCTGCATCATGGTATGGGGGTGTTTTTCCTACCAAGGTGTAGGTCCCATTCACAGAATAGAGGGCAATATGACAGCAGTGTCGTACGTCGAAATACTAAGAAATATCATGCTACCCTATGCGGAGGACAATATGCCTCTTTGATGGGTGTTCCAACAGGATAATGATCCTAAACACTCATCGAAGCGTGCAAAAGAATGGTTTTCAGAAAGCAAACTTAATGTTTTAAGCCAGCCTTCTCAATCGCCAGATTTAAACCCGATTGAAAACCTATAGCGAGAGGTCATAGTGGCATTAAGGGGCGTAAAAGCGTCCAATAATAATGATTTGTGGACATTCGTTAAGGCTGCGTGAGAAGCTATTCCACCAAGGACTTGCCAGAAGCTCGTAGATTCGATGACGCGACGTTGCTTGGCTGTTATAAATAACAAGGGCTATTCAACGAAATATTGAAATATGTGTGTGATAAAATAATTCATTTTTTATCTTATAAAATTAAATTTGTTGTTTCAGTTTTCATTTGAAGAATGTAACTTCAAGAACTGGTAATTGTCCTTATTATTATTGCACAGCCATTTAAAGAGGATTTACAATTGTTTCTTTTCTTTTTCCATTTTATGTATGAATTTTAGGCCATTTGATGTATAAATTTATTATTTGACATGGAGACCAAATAATAAAATATTAGAACGTTTCATGAAAACAAACAAGTTCTAATTTTTTGCAATTTCAAATATTCCAATGGCTGTCCCTATTATCACGACTTGTGTGAGTGCAATAAAAACGATTCAACAGCAGAATAAGTTGACAATATATATATATATTTTAAAAAAAATATAGATAATTTATATAAAACAAACAAGACCGCTGTCAGCTGATATTATAGTCACGCAAAAATCGCCTACGTATTTTAGCTTCTGAGGTGCCAAATTAAGAGCTTTCAGTTCATTTCTTCTCGTTGTTTTAATTTTTTTATTAAGTTTGTTAGTCGCCTTATTATGTTTGAATAAATTTAAAAAAAATATAAATATATTAAAAAAAAATAATAAAGCACAAAACAGAGGACTGATATCCGATCTCTTTATACATTCTTGCTTAGAATTAAAAGCGTACCACGTCGAAGCTTAGAACAAACAATTCATCTCAGAAGTAAAAGGTTGAAACATGTATTTCAAAATATAAATAAGCCAAGTGGCATCTGACGGAAGGAACATATTTCAATCAGATTAAATGTTATATTCAATATGAGAGTTAAAGTAACAAACTTAGTTTAGATACCACACAATCCTGAACTTCCAATATTTTGTGGCCTGTGCAAGCAAATTTATTATATCCCCCATAAAATTAGCATTTTGAACGGCGAACTTTGAACCGAAAGTAAAGTAAAGTAAAACACTATCTGGTAGACATAAGCAACACACCAGACTTTACAACGCCCTTAAAGCACGTACAAAATTTTCTTTTGAATAACTTTCAAACAGCAGAATTACAAACAATTTATTAAATGTTTTATTTTGATTTTTTACAATCAAAAAATAAATAAATATATTTTCAATAAAAACAAAGTATGTGTAAAAGGTAATATAGATTTGCATGTATATTTTTTCTTTCACATCACTTACATCTTCTCAAGCTGTGACGGTATCGAATGTAGTCGTACTTAACTGTCCTGTCTGTCTGTCACCCGGGCATGGTGGTCGGTCTTCCTTCAGGTGAATGGTGATGAAAAAGAGAGAGAACTCGTCGTCGTATCGTGGTTGGAAATTCTGGCTATGTGTGTGTATGTCTCTTTAATGCAGTGACAATTGAATTAATATAATTTCAAAAAACAACAACTACATGTTAAATATTTATTATTATTATTTGATGTGTCTCGACTATACGATCTAGTTATAGATATATATATTATTTCATAATATAAATTTGTTGCTCTTTGTTTCGATTAATTGCATTTTCTGTTTTTTTTTTGTTTTTTCTTTACGTGTGAAACAAATATGCTTGTTGAACTTTTAGTTTGTGTTCATTTTTTGTTTTTTTTTTTTTTGTTTAAAAAGTTGAAAATGGAAATACTTAAGATTAGATTTAATGATAATAATAATAATAATAATAAGAATATGTAAATTAATAGATAAAGATCTGTTGTAGAGTCCTTATTTACTATACATAAACCGAGCAATCATTTGAATTTGTAATTTATCTAGAGTAATGCGCGCATCGTAGAACGAAGAACGAAGAAAGGAAGGAAGCTAAGTAAACTTATTTGTTTAATTATTTTTATTCGTTTTTATTTTATTTATTTTTTTTTTTAAATTTTTTGTATTTTTTTATTGTTATGTTTTGTTTTGTTTTTAAATATAAGTATCTCTTTCTCTCCATACACATAAAATCATCAAAACACGTGACCCTCTGTAAGAAATTATTGGCAAAGTTGTTGGAAAATTCATTGAATGGTAAAGAAGTTAGCTTACAAACTAAGAAAAAATACATGATGTAGCGATAGTTAAATGCAAAATTATAAATACACAATAGAGACAATTAAAGAAATTTTTTTATACACAAAAAGGAAGTAAATCAATATATATATATATATATATAAATATAATATACATGTATATATATGTATATGTAGCTAGGAGAATGTTTATAATAAGTATGTATGTAGTGTAAAATCAAAGGATACAAAACAACAAGAAAAGTAAAAAGTTTGCACATTGAATTGTGTGTATGTGTGTGTGTTGACTTACCACATCTATTTCTTGTCGTTGGGCTTGCTGTTCTGCGGTTTATGTTGCTGAGGGTTTGGAGGACCGCCTGCGCCAGCTGGAGGACCACCAGGCATACCAGGTTGTGGAGCACTAGGGTAACCATAACCTGGATATGCTTGTTGGGGGTAACCGCCGGGTTGACCTGCTGCAGCAGCTGCAGCATAATATTGTGAATACTGAGCGTATTGGGTAGGCGTCATACCTTGTGATGGGTAACCGCCCGCCGCCGGTTGTTGCTGTGGTGCTGCAGCCGTTGCAGCTGGCTGTGTAGGAGCGCTTACACTTGGATTGGCACTGGCTTGTCCATTTGATGCAACTCCCTACAAAATCAATTATATACATAAAAAAATATATTTTTCTCTCTCGTGTAAAAGTGTAAATAAATTTACTTTTTGTGCAGCCATTTGTTTTTCGATTGCTTCTGCTTCTTCAATCTTTCCTATGCTGCGATAATATTCCGCCCATTGTGCACTGTAGTCGGGTGCCTGGCTTTGTGTCTGTTGTTGCTGCACTTGCTGTTGTGGTTGTTGCTGTGGCTGCACTTGAGGTTGTGGTGTCATTTGGGGTGCTGCTGTTGGCATTGCTGGATTTGCAGGACCCACACCAGCCATTGCCTGTTTAGCTTTAAGTTGCTGTTCAATCATCTCCGCTTCTCTGTGCATTCCCATTGACCTAAATGAGTAAAGATTTCGTTCTTGAGTAATTATCAAACGAAGGTTTTTCATTTTTTAATGATTACTCACTTGTAATATTCGATCCATTGCGTTGAATAATCGGCTTGACCCGCACTAGCTTGCGCCATTGGGTTCATCTGTTGCTGCTGCTGTTGTTGTTGCGACTGATCCCATCCACCTTGTTGAGCATATCCTGCCCATTGCTGTTGGTAAGCAGCTGCGTTGGGATCACTTTGCATGCCATTGTTATTGTAATTATTTTGATGATTAGGCGCATTGCCAATAGGTTTTCGGGATAATATAACCAAATCAATATTGATCTTTTCAGAAATCATTTGGCGGGCGTGTTCAATTTGTTCTGGAGTTCCTTTTGCCTTGAACATCTTCTCAGATGGTGGATTTACGGCACTGCGATCCATTTCACAATACGCTCCAGTCTGTTGATTAATCAATTTAATAGTTTCACCACCACGGCCTATGACAATCTAAAACAAGATAATAACGTAGTTAATAATGTCATTACATATGAATAATTTTTTTTTAAAGCTTACACCACATTTAGAAGCAGGTACAGAGAACGTAACCTCCTCTCTAGGAGCTTGTTGTGTATGATTTACTCCATAGCCATAACCATAGTTGGAATTGGCGTTGTCAGCTTGCTGTCCAGCGTTGTTGTTTCTATTGTTATTCGCTTGACTTCTCTGTTAGAAATAAATGCAAACCAAAAATATGGTGGAAACCCCCCGAAAAGGATACAAAATAAAGTCCCTCGTTCCTTAAATAAAGCATTCTTAAGTTATTTCTTTACCATGACACTTTCAATAAGCCCTTCAATCATGCGTTTAGCATCGTCCACTTGTTGACGACTGCCTTGGATTATACAACGACGATCGCCGGGTTCATCATTCTTTCCTTGAATGAATTGCAACTTACACCCGGTTTCTCCCTGAATTTTCTTGATCATGTCACCTCCCTTTCCGATGACAACTCCCACAGCAACTTTTGGTACGAATACTTCAGCCGATTCACCGCCGACCCCATTGGCATTTGGAAAACCAGGACGTGGCAGGTCTTTGTCTTGAATTAGTTCGAATACCAAACTCTTTGCGTGCTCAATTTTTTGTGGATCACCAGAAATTCGCAGAGGTTTCTTTAAATTCATATTCTCAATTAGAAACATTAACTACGATGGGTTGATAGAGATACTTACAATCACTTCTTGATTTGGGCCGTCTTGTATGATTACCATCTTGGCGCCTGTCTTTTCTTGTAACATTTTGATTGTTTCACCACCCTTTCCAATAACTAGGCCAACTTTAGCTCCGGGTACCATAATTTCTTGATATGGTGGATAACCAGTCGGACCTGGTGGTGGCATGGTGATTGAGAGAACGATTTCTATTTGGCCGCCTCCGTGTTGATTTGACAATTGTTGGATCATATCTCGTCCCTTAGTTACAGCATCACGACTGCCACGAACTGTAACTGTGCGCTCTAAAAACAATAGAAATGGAATCAATTTAAATTTCGTTTTTTTTTCATGCAATTGCTGTGATTAATAGAAATTTTTTGAAGTGCTTTAGAACGGGTAAAAAAAATTCACTTAATATATTCACGATATCCCTGGACTATATATCCCCCCATGATCCTCAATTAAAGTCTAACTATCTTTTCTTATTGATTATAGAACTTTTAACACTTGTAAATCAGATGGAGAATGGTCCGGAAAACAGATGCTGGGGTTGAGTTGAGGTCAATTTGCACTTGATGAAACTTTTGCCCGGCTGTATGTTAATATAGAGCAATACAGTCTCGTGTAAGTTAACCAACTAAGGTTGTTTAGTTGTCAATTATTCATACATATGCAAGAGTTTCAAGCAGCGTTTCTTTGCATTTAGGAAGGTATATTGAAAAAAAAAACTCCTTTAATCGTCGTTGCGTATGATCGTCTTAGAGTGGGAGTGGTCGATAGAGCAACAAGTTTGCTTGCGTATCAATATTCACTGATTGAGCGATGATATTAAGGTCCATCGAAGGCATCCATTGAGGAATGAAGCGGCTGCTTAGAAACTGACAGAAACTATCGCTCATGAAATTCTATTCTCAAGGATGGCCACAGATCGTTTTTTTTTTTTACCCCATTTGCAAGTGTATCCCATCTTACTCGTTACACACATGGTTTGAAAAAGATCGGGCGAATCCGTTTACATCAGAAACACATCAGTTGTTTGAGAGATGTGGACACCAAGGTCCTCAGATTTAACTTCCAAAGATTTTCTTCTTTGCGGCTCATCAAAAGTTACGCTAATAAACTGCGGTCTGGCACGGAACTGAAAGAAAACATCCGCCGTGAAATTCAGCGTGCTGCATCACGTGTCGCGAAAACAACAGTCTGTGCGATTGAATGTATTCATAAGATAGAATCCGTTATTATTGTGTTAACGGAGGCTGTATAATAAGTACCCGTGTTTACCGACTGATGCCACCACTGATGTAAATGTGTATGACATCATTTAGCGCCATTTTACAACGATGACTTTCAAAATTTCAGACAGGTGTATCGAGTCGTTTTGTTTTGACAGCTGTTGAAAGTCATCAAGTTCGCGTTTATTTGCAATCATGGAGAAAGCGCAATATTGATTAGTGATTCGATTTCTTTTTTTGGATGAGAAGACGTGTGCGGAAATTAAAGTGAAGTTGCATGCCGTTTATATGGACCATGCACCTTCGATGACCACCATCAGATATTGGTTTAATTAATTCAAGCGTGGCCGAACATTCGTTTTTGAGGAAGAGTGCCCAGGCCGTCCGATTGGAGTGACTACGGAGGATATGGTTAATAAAATCCTTAATATCGTGTTAGTAAATCGTCGGGTGAATGTCAGAGAGATTGCTGACATTGTACACATCTCAATTGAACGCATACAAAATATCCTACACGAAAAATTGGGCATGAGAAACCTATCGACGAGATGGGTGTAACAGTGGAGCAAAAACGAAATCGCATGACAACCTCGCAGCACTGTTTGGACATGTTTAAACGCAATCCGAAAGAGTTTCTATGGCGTTTCGTGACTGTTGACGAAACCTGGATCCATAACTATTCGCCACAAATGAAAGAACAGTCAAAACAGTGGATTTCACCCGGCGAAATAGCTCCAAAAAAGACGAAAACGGTTCCATTGGGCGGAAAAGTCATGGCCACCGTTTTTTTGGGATTCGCAAAGCATCATCACGGGGCAGTAATATGTTGATTTATTGGACCGATTCAATGCTGAATTATTAAAAATTATTTTCACCGTGACAACGCACTTGCTCATTCGTCCGCAATCGTCACAGCAAAACTGATCGAATTACGCTACGAATTCCTGCCACACCCACCCTATTCTCCAGAATTGGCTCCATGTGATTTCTTTTTGTTCCCAAACATGAACAAATGGCTTGGTGGAACGCGATTCTCGTCAATCGACGAAATGATTGCTGAAACAGAGGCCTATTTTGCGGAGTTCGACAAATCATATTGTTTGAATGGCTTGAAAAAGTTAGAATATCGCTGGACTAAATGTGTCGAAATAAATATATTTTTGTTTTCAATGCGTTTTCTTGCCTAACACATGTACTTATCATACAGCCCCCGTAAGTACCAGCTTTTCTCATAGTTTTTGTTTTATTCAAGTTTAAAGATATACTAAAATGGACACCCTGTATAGTCACACTCGGTGTTAAAGAAATTGGAACGGTTATTTAAGCAGACTGGTTGTGATCAAAGCATAGCGACCCATGTGAAGAATGTGGTCAATTTTAAGTACAACCTGGGTGGACACCTGCTGTAATCCTGATTTTAGCCATTGAGAGCCGTTCTCCCATAAAACTGCAACTTCAAATCGCTACACCCACTAAGAACTACATACGAAGGAATACAGGATGACTTTTCGACAAAAAACATTGACAAGAAAATAGCGTAATGTCACTGGTGCGTTAGCTGCTAATGATATATGCAGGAATGACAATTATGGTTTCAATGTATCCGTTGCTGGAGCGCTTAAGTAAAGTTTTAAATAGAAAAAGACTTTAAATAGCGCCAATGCCCACTTGGCCCTTGTCATGAAATACGGCAAATACTGCTTGGGCTACAAACAAACCTTGAAGATCTTGAGACAAGGCAAAGCCAAATTGGTCCTTATTGCCAGCAATACCCCAGCCTTGAGGAAATCTGAGATTGAGTACTACGTCATGTTGGCCAAAACTGAGCTACAGTAAACATTACAGTGGCACCAATATTGAGCTGGGAACAGCCTGCGGTAAATACTTCCGTGTGTGCACCTTGTCCATCACAGATCCAGGTGATTCGGACATCATCCGTTCAGCAGACAATAACTAAGTGAAATTCAGTCAAAAGATTGTCAATGGCCTGCGTTAGACATGTTCATTAATGCAGATTGACGATCGTACTAACTTAGATGAACTACAGTACCTACTGTTCATAAACGTAGAAATGTCATCGATGTTGACCAGATTGTGCAGCCATTATTTTTTGACTGCTGTACTTAAGCAGGCCTGCCGACATTCTGCAGCGTGTGTGTGTTCAAAAACGCATGAGAAAAGAAATGCGATTGTACTAGCGCAG
The DNA here is from genome assembly GCA_928272305.1 of Volucella inflata. Classification (NCBI taxonomy): domain Eukaryota; kingdom Metazoa; phylum Arthropoda; class Insecta; order Diptera; family Syrphidae; genus Volucella; species Volucella inflata. The sequence goes on from OV743720.1 coordinate 2,197,884, forward strand.
ACTTTATGAAAACACCCAATGTTTGACACCTTGTAATGGTTCAGTACTTGAACGAGCAACGTTTACGATTTATTCAAATTTATTTCCAACATTTGAAGGCGGTGGTTTAAATTTCGTTTGTTATATTCGCCTCACTCAACCGACAATTCGCGGCTTTACGTTCCGGTGCCAATGAGCGAAGCAAGGATTGCTGAAAATATTGAGGCCGTGTGCAAGAATTCGTTATTGCTTTTGATAATGATAATTTGAAGCATCGAACTTTCTCAAATCTCTGGGAATGGTTACAACCGAATGGGAATTTCACTGAAAAATCATCTTCACGGATAAAGCTCATTTCTGGCTAAATGGCCTTGCCAACAAGCACCACATTGTGTTTTTGAGATGCCAATACATCTGCAAAAATTGACTGTTGGGTGTTTTATGAATACCAGGGATCTCAATCGGCTGTATTCATTCGGTGGTGGTGATGGTAACCACCTTATATAGAAATTGCTATGGGGGCGTGTTGAACATAGTTTTTGGCCGCGAATGCATGCACTCAACATCGTTAAGATTTGTTGTCAATAGAACGGCAAAATCGAGTTTCTAAGCTCAAAGTTTGGTGAGCGTGCAATGTCAAGAAATGGACCAGTCAGTTTGACACTGTTTGGGATCTTTCTTAGGAGCTACGGCTATTCATTTGTTTATTATAGGGACGTTAGAATTGCTCATAGCCAATGTTGAACGCGAAATTTCTGTAACATCTGCTGAAATGTGTGGAAAAGCGATTACAAATTGGCTTCAACAAATTGATCACTCTAAGCTCGACCGTGCTGGACTTGTGAATGAAGTCGAGTTGTATTAATTAATGCCATTAGATGTACTCTAATGAAAAACGCGATATTAAGGGCAGTTGCTTCTCATCCCGACCTACCGCTCACGGTGTTATTCTGGATAGTTTGAGAGTTTTAGCTATTTTCAGGAAAGATGTCCTTGTATTCATGGTTTTTTCATCACATGTCCCTGTAGAAGTAATTTTCCTATGGAGGAATTCCGGTGTACTATGGCACTTTAGATGGCCTCAAACGATAAAAGCTTATTCCTTATCATGTTCGTGCGATTTACTGTTTGATGGTAACAGTAGGGAACTGACTTTATACGTTTAGAATTTGTTTCGGGTTATTTTCGTTACAATTTGTAGATTATGATACAGCTTTCAGCATTGGAATGCCTTAATTCTTAATTTAACCGCCTGATCATTACCATAAAAGTAGACCTACTTATTTTTAAAATACTATTCACCTCAGAATCGTCATTTTTTTGGAATGCACATGTGCATACATGGTAAATGCGACACAGTTCACTGATCATATGCAATTTAAATTCCCAAAGCATACATAGATGTTCCCTCGATTGACTAATTTCTGTAGGCCATTGCGAAATCATTTGTTGGTGTCATAATTAATGTTTACGTCATGCCTATGCCAGTGAAGAGTTTTCGAAGATTTGCTATAGCAAAGTGATGTACAACTTTCAAGTCGTTATCAACGATGTTCACACTTCAACTTTTAAGATAAGTGGCAACCAAATCGATACACAACATTCTTATCGAAAACATGTAGCCGAGAATAAACTGAAGTCAAATGCTCGGTATCTATCTTGGTGAACATGCGAAGTCATGTTGTTTTGTCAATATATGTGGAATTTTGCTGTAAAGCAGATTTAAAAAAAAAAGTGTTTCGTGCTTTGCATTAATTTAGACAGCAGACATGCCATGTGAATTTTGTAATAGACCTTTGTTGACACCTGCCACACAGGACAACAACAAATAAACAGTGTCAGCACATCAGTGTATCAGGGTTGGAGTCGGAATGTGGACACTGCACATCGGTCTCATTACAATAAACCTCAATTTCAACTGATTTGGCTGTATTTGTCTAGCCAAAAACATGTTGATTCGTGTAAATTGCATCCGCGCTACATAATATACAATACTGACACTAAACAATAAAGACTTTGTTGCGTTGCATTACCATTCTAATTTAAGAACTACATACTTGCATCACATTTCAACAAAAACAAACCATCAATCAGGGGAGTTTGCTAACATGCTGCATCCGGAGAGCGATGACTGATAAAATTCCCTTTGACGCTTCAACACTTAAGTGCTTTATTCAATTAACATGAGAATACTGGTATACTATTACTAAGGGATTACTTCTACGAGTTAAACACAACATTGTAACCGAATCATTGACACTAGAGAAGCCCCTTCCGGGAAACACATTCGATTTTCCTGAGTAACCTCGTTCTTAAACTAATCGTGTCAATCAGGTATTAATAAAAAGAAAACTGTCAACAGAATAGTGACCGGCGCAGTTATATAATAAAGTGTTTTCTTCTCTGCGCAACTCTAAATAAAACAAAAATGGGGAAAAGATTCACACTTACCTGATTCCTGTGATAGCTGGATCTTGCAACCAGACTCTGCTTGAATATGGGATATGTTCTCATTGCTATTCCGTCCCATAACTAAGTGGCTTACAATCGCCTCTGGAATCCTTAGTTGTTCCTCTGTTGTATTGCCTGCAGTGGCAGCTAAACGTGCGGCAACTGCTGCTGCTTGCGCCAGGGCTTGGGACATATTGCCAGCGCCCTGTTGTGAATTATATGAATCTGGGCTAGAGAATTTCTTTGCATCCGGTCCGGCGGAGTCGTCGTCGTTCAAGGGGCGTTTATATCCACCGCCACTAACACCACCACCGCCGCCTTGCAGTTGCTGCTGTGGCTGAGGCGCTTGTTGTTGACCCGTGGGTTGGATTTTCGCAGCAATCTATTTAAACAAATAAAACAAATCAAATATCATTGTCAATGAGTAATTAATTATTTTCCATATCCACTTGACATGGTTGGCTATGAGTACTGCCGAAGAGAGAAAAGAAAAATCTTTCCTTTTTCGTCTGTTGTTTTTTCTTACTTGTTTTGCACGCTGAAGGGCTGCAGCAAATGCCTGGGATTGATTTAAATTTGATTGTGGCGGAGCTACTGTTGAATAATCACTCATTTTATTTCAAAATAAAACGAAAAAATTGGGAAAATTCTGCAATTTTCACGAGACAAAAAGAAAGCACACGCGTTGAATTACAAATGGCGACGCGGTAAAGGCGAAAAAATCGAATTATTCTCTTCAACTACCTCCACTTTCAACGAGGTGTGCGAAAATGCTGGACATTTTTCTTTCATCGGCATTCTTTCATTTTGTACTAGATTTGAAAGAAGTTGTACAAGAATTTTATTTTTAAAATTTTTGAACACGGCTTTTTGAATTAATTCAGTCTTTTGGGAGGATATCTAAGAAATGAAAGAAATTGGGGTAAAAATGCTGAATTTTACAGTGGAATACTGCTGAATACTAAGCCTGAATGTGTCTGACTGGTCTTTTTTATTTACTGGCTACATTAAATTGAGTTAATGCTATGAGTTGTTAAGGATTCCTATGTAAGAATCGTTTGCTGTTTTGTTTGTTTGTATTTTTTTTTTAAAGATTTTCTGTTTAATATTTGCTCGGTGGTCGTTTCTAACAAGGCGTTATGTGCGGATTGTAATTGACGTTCTAATCGATCAGTGTATGTGACGTAAACGTGACGTCTGACCTTGTTATTGACACAATGTACTTGGTATTGTCCTTATTCATATTTAAACTCATTTATTTCGCTTCTCTTCAGTACTAGGAAACGTACGACGTCGCTTAGAATTTTGGAATATTGTCCTTATGAGTTTCGTGCTTAGTCATGATTTAGAAGAAGTCACATGACAAGGCAACAAGATAATTTCCGGGATCGATTCCTGCTTTTTTTGTTTTTTTCTTAGAAAAATACAAATTTGTGAAGATTGAAGAGAAAAGTGATTTTAAATTTAACAGTCATGCAAAATGAGGCTGCTATTTAGGTTTACTCAGTATAGCTCTGTAAGGACAATGATCAAAATAAAAAGACTTAAGGGCTGACCAGAATGTGAATCTGAAGCTCGAATCTGTATCTGATATTGAACTGTCAAAAGTTGAATACATGTATAGCCGTAAGCTCCAACAAAATGCGTATCTGTGTGAGATACGAGATTCATATCTCACATTCTGCTCAGCCCTTTAGGTTTTATGTTCCCGAAAGAATTCGAAGTACAATTTTAAAGAATGTACCAAAAATATTCGTTTTATTATTCAAACATTCTGACAAGTCTTTTACATTATTTCGCCGACAATCTCACAGTGAATCGTATTTTCTGTAGTGTTTTTCCAAGTTTTTTCTTTACTTTTACAATTTAATTATAAACCAATTAAAACTCCATTAAATCAAAGGTAAGTCCAGAGTCAAAAATCCACACCTGGTAGCATATTCTTTAAAGAAACTATTAATTTGCCGCATGTTTGTAAACAAACCACTTGCAATTTTCTGCGTTTACACTCGAAATAATTCTGTTCATTTTTGACACTTTGGTTGATTCTTCCAAATCTGTAGAAGTAGTTAATCCCGATCAAAGTTTTTGACAAAGTTAATTAAAATTCCATCCAAATACCGCATACTTAATTGTTTTTAGGCAGGAAAATGGCAAATGATATTATTGGATATATTTATGCAGCCACTGTTGCGGCTGGTGGCATTATTGGCTATGTGAAAGCAGGTATTTATTGCGCATTTTGTTGCATCGCTGCATTAACTAACCTTCGACTTATATAGGTTCAATACCCTCATTGGGGGCAGGCTTAGCATTTGGTGCAATCTTGGGATTAGGAGCTCATTACAATTCACAGAGTCCACCAAAGCCTTTGCTCCAACTGGGAAGTGCTTTGGTTTTAGCTGGCATGATGGGTGCAAGGTGGTCTAGATCGGGAAAGATAATGCCAGCTGGAATGATTTGCATGATTTCTTGTGCCGCAATTATACGCAATGTCATTACGTACAATAGGTATTTGCCAGTTCCTGGAAGGAACTAAGATAATCCAGTTTAGAAGTTAAATTCCGAAGGACTTAAGCGGTGCAATTTGCAGTGATTGAACTTAATTTTCTTATGGTTTTGGTTTTTTATAATGATTTTGGACTTGTGATGTAATTGCACTGCGTACATGCGTTTTCCAAGACATTTGTTTTTTTGTGAATAAAGATGATTAATTATTCATGTATGTTTGACTTTAGTAGGGCGTATGGAGGCGGGTAGTTATTGCTGAGGAGCAACTCTTTATTCCCTTGGAGGAACATTTTAACTTTTTGGTGCAGAATATTTGTTTGTTGAGATGATGCTTGCTTATATTGAACTTTTCATATTTTCTTTTGCCAAAAACTGGTTTCGCCCGGAATATGACCCAGGAACGGAATGTACTCACGACTTTAAAGTTAGTTCGAGGATGCAAGGCTTCACTGAACGCAGACGAAGGTCTAAGTTCTCTGAATCTTGTCTGGGTCGTAGGTCACCACAATGGAATTACGGGAACTCAGGTCGCCGATGAACTTGCTAGGCAAGGCTAGATCACAATGTATGCTTCCGTGATTAGATTTTCCATTGACAGATTGGTTTCATTTGAGCACAGTTGCAGGTACCAGGGCTCCCCAAATTGGTGGCTGACCAATCTTATGGTTCTCGACGTTTCTAAGTGGTCAACAGCCTTTCTGTTGCAGGAAGACTGCAGGGTATTTATGAGCAACAGCAGGTAATTGGAGATGGATCGATGAACCTTTTTAACTTAAAACACCAATTGTAGACTGTGAATTGTAGTTCAGTGAAGAGACAAGAAGTGCAGTGTGATGTACCAACCTACATCAACATACTAAACACCAAGGCTGAAGGAACAGCAAATAGTCGTAGCACCAGAATCATCTACGGAACATACGTGTGATTAAACTTCCAAATTACATTTAGTAAAAGGACTAGACGCAAATCTACTGACTTCCTATCGAGAACAGCTTGCCATATGGCGGGAACATTTTACAGCAGTGTTTAACCATAAAGGCAACAGCGATTTGAACCCAATCTCAGTTGAGTCTTCTGCAGTAACAACTGTGAAATAACATCGCCGGTAAAGACCTAAAATAAAAGACAGTTTCCATAGATGACGTCTTGGCGCAAATCCTATATCTACTAAAGAGAAAACTATGGGAAACCGAACCTTCCGCCGACAGAAGGAAATGTTTGTTAAACTTCGAAGGAAAGTTAAAGGATTGTTCGCACTCCCGACTCGATTCAATTATCGACATCGAACAGGCAGTTTTTTTGCTGGATCCTCCTTGCGGATCATCATTGTACACCAAATTTTTCTGACTATTGAAGCTAGCTTAGCTTAGTACCGTTAAATAACGGTGCAAGAATGATGCGCTAAGCAAAGAATCGATTTTTAGCTCTGTGCATGCCAAATTTTATATTGTCTACCTTTTGCATTCCCTTTCTGCTGATAGGAATGCATGGAGACAAGAAATTTTTCCGTAGCATAAGTATTTTGGCGGAAGCTTTGTGTAATACGCTTGCACTTTTGTGCACGCTAGAGCCGAACAACTTTTGTATTTAAGCTTAACTGTTATTACACGTTGATAAAAAAATAAAAATCGATTAAAAGGTGCTATAACCATGGGTAAAACGGCAGAGTTGAGTTTGGTTATCCGATATTCGATGGTAGCGAAGTTTAACGCTGGAACGGCAGTAAAAGGCATTGCAAAAGAGTTTAATGTGTCGCCTCAAACTGTGCACTATCAAATTAATAAGTTTAAAAAGCATAGCGACATCAGTAACTTAGCGAGATCAGGTGCTAAGCACAAAACAACGCCCACTTAAGACCGAGTCCTTCTACGGGAATTCAAAAAAAAGTATTTTTCTGAATCCTCAATCTGCTGCAGATCAATTTGATAGCCAAGAACCCAATCAGTGATCGCACTTTCCAACGACGTTTAAAGGAAAGCGATTTTAGGACAATTATCTATATCTAAGGCTAACAAGCTTAAAAGACTGGCCTTTGCAAAGGAACACCTGCACAAGCCAGAGGAGTTCTGGAGAAATGTTTTATGGACAGATGAACGCTTCTTGGAGTATAACTCATCAAAAAACATATTGTGAGATTGCCAAAGGTAGTAAGGCAAATGAAACGACCAGTTTGCCAAAAAGTGAGCCATGGTGGAAGCTTTGTCATGTTTTGGGGATGTGTTGCGTATAATGGGCTGGGTGACTTGGTTCCTCACCGGCTCGATGAACCAACATCAATATTTGATCACTTCTGCAAACAGGCTTATTGGGGAATCATTAATCCTGCAACAAGATAATACCCCGTGCCACAAAGCCCAGATGATTACCAAATTTTTTAAGGATGTTGGTGTTGAAACTTCGGACTGGCCAAAGTCTAGATTTAAATATTATAGAAAACGTCTGGTCTCTTTTGAAACGCAAAAGAACAGCTTCGCTTAATAAAACCAGAGAGGAGAAAATTTCCGAGGTCACTTCTCGTTGGGAAGTGATATCTCCAGAGATTCTTAAAAATTCAGTGGATTCAGTACCAAGACGCCTTCAAAAAGTTATTGATGCCAAAGGAGGATACACATTTCAATAACATCTTTTTCACTTTTTATCTTTTGTTTACTTTAAACTTTGTTTTCTTAGTATTACATAGGTACTTGTCAAAAATACTTATGCCAACACGTGAAATTACTAATTAATTAATTAATTCTTTTTAAGTTTCCATGAAAAAATATTTGTTTGCTTATTTTTAAGTTTGTAGAAGAATTCTTTACAAAGCCGTTTAATAGTTAAACATTTAATGCATGATTTTTATTTCGTCAAAATACTTATGCCGACTAGTGTATGATGTTTTCGTAAACACCTTCGATAGCCTGTATTCAGATGATATATGGCGAGCCTTACGCATTTAAACCAGAAAAATTGGTTATAAGGTCTATTCGGTCTTACACAACACATGGTGTCAGATTAATTTGAATTTCGCAGCTGAGTACGAATAGGTTCCGTTTTTCCCCATAATTATTCGTTGTAGTTATCAGTGATGAAACTCTGTCTGAAGGAAACATGGGATTGATAGGGACTATGAAATCGCCAACACACAAAGAGATAGATGTACTCTTGGCTACGTAACTTTTGCAAATGTCAAGCTATGACGCTAAGATTTAGAGGGAATATCAACAACAGATGTACCAACTTAACAAAAAAAAAGAACTCAAATCGGAACAATGGGAGCGCCACACGGTGGGAACTTTCTGATCAAGTTGTTTTTTAAACATCTTGACTTCGTTGTTTATCTGGACCTGCATCAGATGGGCCAAAAAAACTTGGGCTCAACATAAGAATGGGCAAAATAAAATCCCTCAGCTTTTCACTATGGCACCAGTGCCGTTAAACTTCACACTGTCCGGCAACAAGTTCAAAAAGTAAACAGCTTTCTATTTTTCGAAAGTATGATTTCAGAAAATAGTGGTACTGAACAAAATTTGTACAGCGGAATTTGAAAGGCAAAGCTAGGCACGGTTTGTTATCTAAAATCGGGAGAAACATACTTCAGACTGTTCCGGTCAAACCTGACAGAGTGCTACTTTATGGGTGTAAAGCCAGGAAATTTATACCCACTATCACGAGGCAAACCTAATAAACATGTTAAACATGGTAAGTAACAACTTAAGGGTTGTCCATCCAAACATATATCATAACAATCAACTTACTAGGTGGGGTGAAAAGTAACCTCCTTGGGAATGAAAATAATGTTTTTTTTTTTTTATTCAATATAGTCCCCTTTTAGCTTGATACACTTATTCCAGCGATTTTCTGACTTCTTGATCCCGTCCGAAAAGTAATTTTCCGGAAGGTCTGCAGCTGAATTTTTTATTGATGAGTCATCTTTTGAGGTTTGGGAAGAGATAATAGTCCGAGGGAGCCAAATCGGGCGAATACGGTGGATGCGACAGCAATTGGACCCGTGAGTCATTGATTTTAGCCGTGCTTGCGATGCTCTTATGCGCCGGCACATTGTCTTGCAAAAACAAAATTTTTTTCGCTTCATGTGAGGCCGTTTTGCAGCGATTTCGGCCGTCAATCGCTCCAATAATGCACAGTAATACTCGCTGTTGATAGTTTTTCCTTTTTCGAGGTAGTCCACAAAGAGTATGCCATGACAATCCCAGAAAACCGACGTCATAACCTTCCTGACCCATTGAGCTACCCTCGGCCGCTTCGGAGCACTCGTGCCGGCTTCAGTCCATTGCCAGGCACTCATTCTGTTCTCTGGTGTTTAATAGTGGAACCAGATTTCATCAACAGTTACCAATCGACGCCAAAAGGCCGCCTGATTCCGCATCAGCAAGTCCAAACACTCTTTCGAAGTGCTCTCGCGTTCGTGTTTTTGGCCAGGAGTGAGCATGCGCCAGGATAACTTTTTCATATGCAGAATATTGCCCAAAATATGGCGTGTGCGCTCAGTACTAATCTTTGTGGTATCTGCTAGCTCGCGCACCTTCACTTTCCGGTCAGCCAACACCATTTCATGTATTTTTTTGACATTGTCCTCTGTAACCGCATCGGAGGGCCTGCCGCTCGGACTTGATCGGTAGTGGAGTTGCGGCCACCACGAAACTCTCGAAACCAATATTTGACGGTGTAATCTGACGGAGCATTAGCCCCATAATATTTATCTAACTTTTCTTTTGTTTCCTTCGCCGTTTTGCCTCTCAAAAAATAATGTTTTATGAGAAAACGAAAATCGTTTTTGTCCATACTAAACATGATGCCAAACACGTCAACAACAATCAGCTGTCAAAACAAAACTAAAGACAGTATCGCACTGAAATTTGGCATGTTTGCCTAAATATGAACGGACTTCAAGGCACCATAACCTTATTTGCAGTAGCAGCGCATTCTGGCGGTCAAGAAGATTACTTTTCACCCCACCTAGTATGCCGCAACGGGGCATGCACTAATAGACGTCTAAATAAGAAGGAAAACGTTTCAGTCGATTGGTCACACCTCATGATCCGAAGGCAGTACTATTGCGAATTACGCCACGCAATGGAATCCGCTAGCAAAGGAGTGGATATCCTTAAGCAGACATGGAGAAGCACAGGACCAATCTAGATCTCCAGACAGCGGACATGCACAAAATAGGAAACTGGAAGAAAAAAAATTAAACAGCGACTGGCTAAATAATGAGCATTGAAATGGTCCGGCAAAAATAAAGACATTGTTTTTTACACTATGTATATAAAAATAAAATTTATTTACGATTGAGCACATTCTACTTTGTTTTTTTTTTTTTGTTTTTTAATCTGCGCCTCTCTACATCGCAATTGTTGTTTTTAAAACTAAAAAAAAAAGTGGACGGCAGTTACAAGTTTTAAGTGGGCGTTAAATTAAGTAACCTCAAGCCTTAGCCAAGTGTTTCTCGTTTACAAGAACTTAAAATGCATATGACTTGCCTTATGCACTTCAGCGACTTGCACAAGATTTGTTCTTTATCATCTTAAGAACATTATATAACAGTTAATCTAGTAAAGACCTAATCTCCTAAATCTTACATTTAAGCATTAAATATTATTTAAGTTTGCGTCCTTTTTTTAAATTTTCCATATGTTTTCTTTGCATGCTTATGCGTAATAAATTACAAAACAATATTACAATTTTCAATTTTTTGTTTTCATAATTTTTTTTACAGTGTTATTTTACAAAAATTAAAATATGTTCCAAACGTAATACTGTGAACATTTAAAATAGATAAAATAAAATTGAAACAAAACTGTAAAGACATTTAGAGTGTTATAGGGAATTTTCCATTTAAGATAGAGATTTAAAAAAAAATCGTAAAACTAGTGGAAAAAATTAATCTTTAGGATTAAATAAAATTAATACTATCACATATACAATTTTTTTTATCGTTCATTTCATTTTTATACAACAAAATATTTATATGTCTTCTGGGACATAATATGTACATATAAATATTTTTTATTTTTTAGTTTTTATTTTCCTAAAATTAATGGGGCTCAGTTAAATATAGATTTTTGTTTTTGTGTTGGAAAATTCCAGTCAATGTTAAACTATCTATTTGTTTTTGTTTTTTTTTTGTTTTTTTTGCTTGTGTGTGAGAGAAAATATTGCAATGAGATGGAGTACGAGTGAAGTACTTTTGTCTATTTCCTAAAAAAAACAATCTATGGTGAATAAACTAATTACAAAAAATAAAAATAAAATAAAATAAAATAAAAATAAAAACAACTACAAAATTACAATTAAAAATTAGAAAATAAAAATCAATAAATTCTAAGTATCGCTTGACCAACATGATTTTCTGTGATTTCTTTTAAATGGCAATTTGAGTGTTGATTTTTGTTTTTATTGTCCTTGTTGGTTTTTTGTGTTGATGTATTCATTTTCCGTGGAGTTTTTGCTATAGTTTAAGGATGCCTGGCTTCAAAGAGCGATGAATTCCATTTAACCACTGCAATGAGATGAAAAGAAAAGAACAACAAGTGTGTTATTTAATTTTCATTACTTATAAAATGTTTGTTTTTAATTAATAATGACTGATATTTTGTTATAAAAAAAAAACATGCAGATTTTTTCTAAGTAGAGATGCATTAACGTGCGCACCTAATAAATTTTTCCATTTATTTATTTTTTTTTTTTAATTTAATTCAGCAGATTAAATGTTTTCTTATGTATTTGTGTATCTGTGTATGGATCTTCGATTTAATTTTGATGTGTCGTTTTTTTTGTTTTTTTTTTAACTTTTTATGTATTTTTTTTTGTGTACCAAAATGTGGCGAAAATAATAAACGAGTATGTATGAAAGAACAAAGGGGAATGAAGTAGGAGTAATACATTGTAATTTAGAAAGCAAGCCAAGAAAACTAAGAAATGAATGAATGAGAGAATAGAAAGGATGATCATAGAATGAAGTTTAGATCATCATTTGAAGCAAATTTGAAGTTTATTTATGCTTTACTTATAAACTTAAAATAGTATGTGGTTTACTTTTAAAATAAAATGACAAAAGATGAATTTAGCATTAAGCGTAGTTTATTGCTTTTCACTTAACAAAAAAGAAAAAAAAAGTATAGAGTAAGCAAATGGTTGTTAAGTTCAAATACTATATTATTTTTTCTACCTCAGAATACTTATGTTCCAACCTATAATTAGCTTTCGGTGTTTCTTTTGAAAGACAACAGTCACTATGAAGCGTTTCTCAAACGTACAGGTGAATATCCTAACGTGAATAGTAGCATTAGCGTCAGGGCTCATGGATTACTATTACAATTAAAAGGAGCCAATTGTGGAAATATCGTAAACGAAAGCTTACACGACCTGTTGTTTCTGTACGGAGTTGAAATAAGAAAGAATTTGGTGTTTTGTATCATCGATTGAATCAATTGAAATCCTTTGACAATTTTTTAATATGGGGAAAATTTTGAGCATGTTAGACGAATTATAAATTCAAAGATTGCCACGGAAAATTGTGCAAATCATATGATTTAATTATTCTTAACAGAATCAGTTTCCTATTAGAGAAGAACGATCGGGACTAACTAGCATCTATGCTGGGATGGGATGACGCCGAATTGTATGCCAGTGAAGATATTTTGAAAATTTTCTGAAGAAATGAAGTACAAGCCAACCGGAAACAGCGTCAGTGGAGATCACAAAATTGTACAATTTGGCTGGAAAGGCCAAGTGGGAAAATATAGCGCGATATCTTTGTAAGCCAACGTATTGTCAGAATTTCAGATCTGGCTTCTTGTTCATAAAGGAAATTGATAGTGCCCTCATAAAATTGAAAACAAGATTAACGTGGTAAAGCAATCGCTGACACAGCAAAGTCAAAAAATTTGGCACGGTAGCTACAGATATATTGTATTGGGGCTTGAGCTTTTTATGTTATAAAACTGGACAAGCTTCAGAATAGGTGCAATATGAATGCATCAATACATGGGCTAAAATCTCTAATTCACGACCATCCCAGTCCTGCAAAATTCTCTCGGTCGCTTCGATAGAAAAACCCCTCGGTTAATTTTCGGTATCGTTTCCTTCAATGGAAATAAAGGAGATATTTTGACAGGGTACGGGCTTAGCAGCGATGCCGATTTCGTAAAAAAAAACTCAGATAAGGTCACCTTGAGCACAAAGACACCATTCGATTTTTCGACGCCAATGGAGCACATTTATATTTTCGAATACTCACACAATTGCAAAGGGACTTTTATCAACTTCTTTTGCGCAACTGAGACAGCAGACAAAAGACCGCGCTAGCCAGGGAGGCATATAAGCTGAGCTACACATAAGTAAGTAAATATGTTAATAAACGAAGCAGAAATATTGTAGAAAATAAGTTACTGAAATATAACGGAAAACGCCATATCTGAAAGGAAATGTTTCAATGCGTTATTTTTGCGAGAGAAAAAAATCAGTTAAAAAGACGAACAATGTGGCGCTCACATTGTTCCGATTTGAGTTTTGTTAAGTTGGTACATCTGTTGTTGATATTCCCTATAAATCTTAGCGTCATAGCTTGACATTTGCAAAAGTTACGTAGCCAAGAGTACATATATCTCTGTATGTGTTGGCGATTTTTTACAATTTTAGAAATGAATTTAAATTTGCAACAACGAACTTGTACTCGTATTAAATTTTGCGTTAAAAACGGATGTAATGGTGCGCGAACGTTGGAAAAGTGTTTCGGCAACGATTCTCTAAAGAAAATGGTCGTTTACCAGTGGCACGAGGCGTTCAAAAGTGTTCGTGAGTCAATCGAAGATGATGAACGCAGTGGCAAATCATAGACATCGAAAACCGACGAAAACATTGATGAAGTAAAAGAAATGTTGGTCAATAACCGCAAATTAACCATCAGAGAGATAGCGGAGTACTTGAAAATTGCCTATGGATCCGTCCAAGACATTTTGGTTAATGATTTGGGTTTCCGTCGTGTAGCAGCAAAGTTGGTGCCAAAAGACCAAAGGATCATTACTGGAGACGAGATGTGGGTTTATGAGTACAACACGCAATCCAGACATCAGGCAAGTGAATGGCGTTCACCAAATGAGCCGAGACCAAAAAAAACACGTCGTTTTCAGTCATAAAAGAAGGCAATGCTCACGGTTTTCATGGATTACAACGGTGTAGTCCTTCATGAATTTTTACCAGAAGGCCATACAATAAACAAAGAGTATTATTTGCGCGTTATGAGAGACCAGAATTGTGGGCGGAAAACTCGTGGATTTGGCACCATGATAACGCACCGTCGCACAGTGCCATCATTATTCGTAATTTTTTTGAAGAAAAATGCAAAAAATACCATCCAACAGCCACCGAATTGACCTGATTTGGCTTCCTGTTTAATCGAGTTAAGAAACCACTACGGGGAACGCGTTTCAGCAACCGAAAGGAAAGTAATGGAAAAATCGAAGGAAGCACTGATGGACATACCGAAAACCGAATATAACAAATTCGAGGATTGGATCAAGCGCTGGCATAAGTGTGATGCAGTCGATGGGGATTACTTTGAAGGGGACAATATAGATTGAGATGAATAAACTTGTATTTTGAATTTTCTGAATAAACTGAACTTATTGATCAAGGTGGTATGCCTAAATACCTTAAGAAATGTGCACAAAAGTCAAAAATCTTGAATCTACATGGCTCACAATAACAAATGATCGAATCCTAGAGTTTTTGTTTCAGAAAAGGCAGAGTTTATTGTCCTGCCGTATAAGGGCAAACACGACACAATAAACTGTAAAGATTACCGATCCGTGAAGCTAATGTCGCATACTATGGAAATATTTGTAAATATGAGTGAGTTCTAGGTAACCGATAGCCAGTATAACTAAATTTTGTTGGTTTGCGGTAGGGAAGTAACAATATGAAAAGATTTAATGTTTCTTACGAGTATTTCGTTGTCAAGAAAGTAGTTTAGGATTGCGTAAGGTTTTTTGATTCTCACATTTACCTCCCACTTTGAATTTACCTACAGAAGTAAATCGATCTGAATTTTGTTTATGGTGCAATGAAGAATATTTTCGACATATTTTTTTATTTTCATAAAGGCAAGAAAGCTGTTCAGGCTCGCAGAGATGTGAAGTTGAAGGTATTCACCAAAAATTCCAAACGTTTACAGCGAAATCGGTCAAAAACGATCATGGCTTAAGGATGATGAAGTAGCACAAACCAAACCGAAAGCTGATTAGCTTCAAAAGTGATTTAGTTGTTATATCGTTGTCGTTGTATTTTGAGCTGCTCCCAAAGAAGTAAACGACGCATTTGAGCTGTTTCTGTCAACAACTAGTGAAACATGTGAAAGGCACAAAGACAAATGGCCAGAATTGCAAAGTCTGAGTGAATCGTGATCCAATATAAAAACTTTGGTAACTCTTGAAAAATTATTGCACGGCCTAAGAAGATTAACCCGATTTCAGACTTATTTATTTATTTCATTAACGTATACACAATAAGATAAATAGATATCTTATAAGGTAGTGTAGGTTAAAGTTGCTAGTTACAATTTTGAAAATGGCTACTGATTAAACGTACTAGTAAAATAGTCAGGCAAATTTATAAATTAAATTATATAATAATCATCGTTAATAGATAATATTCAAACATCGCCAATTTATGCTCAGAGAAAGGAAAGACCAGCATACATTTCCATGGAATAATAAAACGACATGGCCTCAAAATCTTAAGTAGTCAGGGTTGTGTATTAAGAATTGTTTAAGCTCCAAACGAAACCGCCTGGTGCCATCAGTCTCTCGAAGTTGATGAAAAACTGTCGCTCGGATGCAACAAACGAAAAACGAGGTTGAATCATTTGGGTGATCTGTTTGAGGTGCTGAAACGCAACTTATTGAATCACATTTAAGAGCAAAATGAGACTTTTGTAGCGGAAAAGATGATCGAGTGTCATGTTATTAGAGAGATTTTCGGTACAAAGAGATCCTATCGATCCGTCGAAGGCTGAAAACATAACGCGCAGTATTGTGAAATGCAACGTTAAGCTTTCTTCTGTTTGTTGCATCGCATTTACAAAAAAGTTTACAGGCGTAGCTTAGAATAGGAATTATGATCGCTTTTGCTAGCAACATGCGTTCTATCATTTCCATCTATTTCCAAAAATGTAAGGTTTTGTTAAACGCTACTTCATTTGTCATACTGTGAAGCTACTAAGTTCTTGAAAAAGGCAGGCATTGAATTTAAACGAAGCTAGAAAAGTAAAGATATTTTTGTTTTGAGATACTGAAAACCTTTTACAAGAATTGATTGCTTTCGATCTTAGTTTATAGGTAAGATTTCAAACTTGTAGACAATTTGCCACGTGAAACCAATAAGTGCAGTTGAGGTGTAAGCTTTTTTTTCGAAGGAAGATACGGAATAGAAATTCACTGTTTAAAGAAAAGGTAAAATAAATTTACAATTTAAAGAAGAATAAGAATAAGAAGATGGAATAAGAAACGAGTTTCGATAGACAACAAAGATGTATAGAAGTAGATAAAAAATAAACAGTTTTAAGGACGTAATTCAAAGCATTGAAGGCTTTGTGTCCTTAAAATTCACGAGAACGAGAGTACTTCAAGAGTACTACAGAAAAAAAAGAAGAAGATACATTTCAATGAGTATATGCTTTCATTTTGTTTTTGTTTAAATAATAATACACAGCCAACAGTGCATATCCAAATATTTTAATTATTTCAGCAGTTAGATGTTCTAATGAAATTTAATATTTTATTTCTTTTGTAAATTTCTCAATTTTCGAATTTTTTGTATTGTTAACTCAGTTCCATCCATTAGTAAATTTTGGGTTTTCACATCATTTTTGCGATGAATGTTTGTTTGCCTTCTTTTAGATAATGAATTATACATATATTATTTATTTAATTGGTTTTTTGTTTTTTTTTTTGTTTTTTCGATTACAATTTACATGCCGAGTTACATAAATTAAAATGATAATGCACATGCAGGTAAAAAAAAAAACTACAAGAAAAAAATTACTATAATGACAGCTAACTTAAAATTTTCTTATATCGCAAATGCATTTGGTTTTAATTTTCTAAAAAAAACAAAAAAATAAAAAAAAATATTTTTTCTATTCTTTAATAATGAAAATTTAAAAAAAAATTAAATAAAGAAAAAAAAAACATGTTTGCAATGATTATAAAAAAAAAACAATATTTTTATCAACTGCTACCAACCGCATTCCATGTACAGATGCATTTTACTTTTAATCTTATGATGTACGAGTATAACTCTATATTCCAGATACTTTATGTGGGTTTGTGGATTTAGGGTTAAGAATGCATTTTGTATTTTTTTTTTTTTTGGCTAAGAAACATCGTTTGTCTTACCACATACTCCTGGTTTAATTGTAAATTTTGTTCGTACGTTTGTTCTTTTTAAATAGAATTTCGTTTGAAAAGAAAAAAAGGGAGTGTTGAAGAAGGGCTCTCTTGATTTAAATCGGTTGTATCTATGAGATACAATTTTATTGAACAGTGGTGCGTCTGGCTATCGCTCGACCACTTCTACTACTCCTATAACTTCTATCCTTGGGAATGTTTATCGGTGAATTGTTCGTATTATCGCCAAGATAGTTAGTTGTGTATGCTGGCGGTGATGCTTGCATTTGTTGTTGTGGTTGTAATTGTGGTTGGGGTTGGTTATTATGTTTACTACTATTACCACTAGCGTTCGTACGTTTTCTGAAGTATGTATCAAACAGAGAACTCCGAGTTGTCGAACGTCCACCAAGAACATAGCTCCGTTGTGTTGATGTCAATTTTTGATATGTTTCATCCAAGGTTTCATTACTATCGACATCAGATGACGTTGATGATGATGATGATGATGATGATGATGATGTGTGTGCTGTAGTTGGTGCTGCTGGATCTGATCCTCCTACGGATGTTGCTGTTTGTGGTGCAAATGTTGTGGAACTATAATTTGGAGGAGGATGTGTACTGTGGCTAGTACGATTTGAATTGGTTTTGGATTTATTTAAAAATTTTTTTATATACAAATCATAGGTTTTACGCAGTGCTGAGATATTACTATTTGAAGGTGTCTGCGGAGTGCTGTTGATGACAATACTATTGCTATTATTGTTACTAGTATCGGAATTGGTTGTGTTTGCCAAACGGCTTGTGGTTGTTGTTTTAATGTGTTTCAAAAATGTTCGTGTTTTATTGTTGCTCAAATTTCTGAGACGAATTTTACGGTATAGTTTTAATGGTCTAACTGGTTTAGATGTTGTTGTTAAGATCGGTTCTGGTGTTGTTGTGGTCGTAGTTGTAGTTGTAGTTGTAGTTGTAGTTTTGGTAGTGCTAGTGGAAGTTGTAGTTGGTGAGGATTGTGTTGTAGATGTATTTGAGCTAGATAACTCATCGGTGATATCAAGTGATGATGCCTCATCTTCGTTATCATTATTTTCATAATAATCTTCGTTACTATTATCATCGAAGTCCTGCTCAGCGCTGCTAATTATTGTAATAAATTTTGATTTAATTTATAACTAATTCTTTTTGGAGGGAATTTTTTTTCTTATTTTTTTTTTTTTTTTTTTTTTTTTGGTTTTATTTCTACAGGAATTGCTATAGTGTGTTTTTCTCATCTTTTTTTTTTTTTTTTTTTAATGGGTAAACTTACTTTTTATCTAGACTAAAGGGAGATTAGCATTAAAGTGTAGAAAAGGTATTTTGATTTGCTTATGAAGGAGGGGGAATATTAAGAGTGATGTTTGACTTTTTACTTACTTATAAACTACACGATATTGGGGGCCATAGTCCTGTATTGCATTGGTAGGTAGGGGTGTACATCTACCGTCTAGACAGTGCTGAAAGATAAAAGTTAAAAGGTTATGTTTGTATGAATTTATAAATTTTGAGGATTTAGATAAAAAATACTTTAATTTATGTTATCAATTCGTAGTTTAATTTTGAGCATTCTTATTTATTTGTCTTAAAGTTTCTGCTTCCTCATTCCCAATGGTTTGGTGAACGAGGTTATCTTGGTTTCACCAAGTTATTCACCTTGTCAATTATTTAAGAGCTTTTCAGTTAAAAATGCAATTAAGTAACTAATATCTATGTCAAAATTTGTTGCAATGTATTTAGGATTTACGAGGGTTGTCTGAAAAGCTTCCGACCGCATCGTAAAGAAAGCGACACTCGTCATCAAAAGCTAGTGAATGCTAGTTGTGCATCTTTGACAGTTACTTACCGAAGTTTCAGTCATTTTGGATGCGCAGTTTTTAGTTGACAGTCATTTGAGTGAGTTGAGGTGAGTGTTTTTTTGTGAAAATGGAAAAAAAATACTCGTAGTATCGAGCTGTTATTAAATTCTTGTTTTTGAAAGGCAGTACGCCTACGCAAATCAAAAATGAGTTGGACTCTGCACCATCATTTACCACAGTGAAATTTTGAGCAGCTGAATCTAAACGTGGCCGTAAGAGCTTGGGAGATGATGAACGTTCGGGACATCCAAAAACTGCAACCACTGACGATAACATTGCTAAAGTTCACCAAATGGTGTTAGACGGCCGACCGCCGAATTAAAGTGAGAGAGATAGTAGAGTTTATGAAAATGTCCAAAGAACGTGTTTGTTACATATTAAATCAAGATTTAGGCATGAGAAAGCTGTCCGCGCGTTGCGTGCCGCGTTTGCTTACGTTAGACCAAAACGCGTTTGAATGAACATTTCCAACGCTCTGTTGTTCGCAATAAATCCGAGTTTTGGAGCCGATTAATTACTGTAGATGAAATTTGGATACACCACTACACGCCCAAACAAAAATTCAGTCAAAACAGTGGACTGCAAAATGCGAACCGGCTCCAAAAAAAAAGCAAAAACTATTTATGGCGACTGTTTTTGGGATAGTAAAGGAGTTATCTTAAAAGATTATCTTCAAAAAGGAAAAACCATTACAGGAGCATACTACACATCATTACTTGCCAAGCTGAAGGCAGAAATTGCGAAAAAACGGCCACATTTGCAGAAAAAGAAAATCCTGTTTCACCAATACAACGCGCCGCCTCACACCTCAGCGGTTGCCATGGCGAAAATCCATGAATTACGGTTTGAACTGCTTGACCATCCGCCTTATTCATCAGATCTAGCCCCAAGCGACTTCTTTTTGTTCCCTCATCTAAAAACTGCGCTCGGAAGACAGAGATTTTCGTCAAATGAGGAGGCAGTCACCTTCGTGAACAATTATTTTGTAGAGAAAAATGCCAAGTACTATTTGGACGGGTTAGAGAGATGGGAGCATCGCTGGGAGAAGTGTGCAGAGTTACAAGGAGACTGTGTAGAAAAATAAAAAAAAAATTGAGAAAAAGTGTCTTGTATCATTGTTCGGTCGGAAACTTTTCAGACAACCCTCGTATTGAGTAGCAGTGCATTCTTCATTTTTATTTTTAAATGTTTGCAAACACTTATCACAGAAATCGCATCTGATTTCGCATCAAAAATTGAATTTCGGCTTCAAAGACGTTAGAAATGGAATGTTGAAAACGCAATACACTGTTCAAAACTAGGTTTTAATTGTCATAAATTGTTCAAAGAAGATTGATACGAATATTCTGGTAATCAGTTACTGGAAATGTCGTTGTCATCAAGCAAATACCACTTGAGTCGATACAATCGATTTTGAAAGCCATTTGGGCCTCTAAAGCGTCTCGTTCATTTGGTTCTAAAAAAAACTCATTTTTTTCCGAAAACGAGTCGATTTATATCGCTCCACGTCGACCCAATCGGCCTGATATATGCAAGACCATCTGAATTCCGGCTATTTTTGAAGCTCAAAAAACCGTACCGGGAACATCGTTTTATCTCAATTGAAGAGATGTAAAACGAATCAAAAAAAGGGTTTTGAAAGCAATTCTGGAAATCGACTTTAACAACTGTTTCAAAGACTGGTAACAACGTTGGCAAAAAGTGTATTCTACCGAAGGAGACGAAAAAAATTTGAGAGGATAAGAAGCCGTTTGTGTTTTATTTATAAAGTTTTACTACTCGTACTTTTTGTTCACAGTACACATATAGTATATTTTGATTTATTTACAAATAGGTTTTGAAATTTCTATAAACCCACAAAAGGACTATAACTTTTCGTTTAGAAAATATACGAGTATTTAAAGTCAAAAAGAAGAGAAGAAAACAAGTACATAAATCTTAAACAAGTGTCAATAAAACACATGTACATATGTCTACTTTAACTTACCACTCCATTGCCGCACGACGAACCTTCTGCTGCCGGCCGATATGCCACACAGTAACCCGTCTGTGCGTCAAAGCAGAAAAGTTGCGCGCATACTCGTTCGTCTTTAAAGCACGCATATGTACCACGATCCCTCCGACATTGTGCATCTAAAGACAGCAGTGTACCAGGTAAAGACCTACCTAGCGCATTATCCTCATGTGGGGCATTATGCAGGCAACTTGCAGTCTCACCACTGGAAACCAGAAAAGGTACAACTTCATCACATCTCTTGTTCACAACTTCATCTCAATCTCAGACTTACTTCAAGAAATGATGAAAACTTTGCACTGTGCATGGTGACCACCTGAAACCTCTTTCTGTGTGTCTCAAATCCGACATGATATAACCATCTTCCCAGCGGCATCTTTCAGCTCCCGGACCGCCAAGGTAACTTGGTGGTGGTGAACCATCATGCACTGCTCCAAGTCTGAAATAGATTTACATTTTATTTTTTCAATTTTATTTTTTTATTTAGTTTTTTTAAACATCATTTGCTGGACACACTCTGTGAGGAATCTCTACACTTACAAATGTCCAACTTCATGTGCAGCAACAATGATTCCACTGAAACCACCGGTATCCTCAATGATAGCGACACTGTTGACTTTTTCTAGACGTTTGTTGACAACACATGCTCCTCCAACGTATGCAAATCCTATAATTTACGAGATTCCACATCGATGGCATTTTAAAGGGGAAAAAAGGGGGAGAAAAGGGCAATTGGTTTGTCCGTTTAAGTTTGATCGAGTTTTAGTTTCCTTATTACGAGTATAGAGCATGTTAAGGTGTACGTTAAGGCGTGCTTACAAGTTGATGGAATGACATGTACTTAGTTATCTACGAGTATGTACATATAAATCTTAAAGAGTGTGTACAGACAAGACCATAGCCCAGGTGAAGTATAAAAGTTAAGATTGAAATTTTGAGGTTAAGAAACTCTTCTATATTGGGAAGTAATTAGTTAGTTCAATGGTGTTAGTTGTTGTCGTTTAGCTATTTAAAATTCATAATTTCAGATAAGATACAAGTTTTCACGTACAAGCTAATTAGTTATTTGAAATCCGATCTACTTTTAAAACGTTTTCACTTCTAATATGCCCGTCATATCTTCATACGAGTATCTCTGTACTCGTGTGTGTTGGGTGAATGTTTTGCATTTACTGTAATAAAAATGTCGAAAGGACTGGTTTAAACGTTTCCGAAGGTCTTTCTGATTCAATAAACTACCCACGACAACGGAAGCAATTGAAACATGTATTGCATGGTACTGGTATAGTCAAAAATCGTTGCCCTCTCATAGAAATTTTTTTCAGGGTAAATGATTCAATGATTTGTATAAGTAGTACTGAAGCAGTCTGGGTAAAGTAATTTAGTTAATCCCTAGACTCATAGAGTCAGGAAGAAGTTCATAATGAAGTTGAGGAAGTATTGAATCTTTTCTTAGTTAATACATGTCTTTGTTTTTTTTTGTGTAAAAACTTCTGAACCGCGATATCCTTGACGAACGTACAGAAAATGTTTCAGAGGCAAAAAGTATAGAACATTGTTGTTTTCTCTTATTTTAATTAACCTTTGTTTAAATTGTTTGAAACCAAATGCAAACTATTGAGTAGTTGCATTCTTAACATGGTATATACTCACCACCAAGTCAAGTTTTACAACAAATGAATATCTATCAGACTGACCCTATTTTTTTGGAGTATATGGATTTTATTTCTAAATTAAGAAGGTCTCAATTTAAACTAAAAAAAAACGTAGTTTAGTGATAGCGATATATCTGTGTCCAATCAAGAATCTTACTTCAAATTTTTTAATCAGCAATATCCAAGTCAATGCGACTTTTTAGCTTAGTATCTTATACAAGAGCTTAATTGGTACAATTCAATTTTTTGTTCCCTATCTGTATACGAGTATATAAAAACGTCTGGGTCGATTTGGCTCAAATTTAAAGTAATAGATGGCGCTGTGGTGCGATCAATGCCACAACCCGAAATCGTCGTCTTTGTGGCCGCATGTCCAGAAGTCTTGGCAATGGCCAAATTCCTGTTGGTGTTTGCACAAAATTATAAAAATCTCGATTGTATTAATGAACGGGTAATAATATAGTAGCAGCGAAGAATAAGGACGTCGATACTTTGAATTTCATTATTCAAAGTCAAATCGCTGGAGAACTGCATTCGTACAAATCCGTTGACAGCGTGACCGACGAGGATGAAGCGACCAACTATCTGACGGAATTTTTGAACTTGCTTGATATGCCAGGAACTCCGCCGCATAATTTACAGCTGAAGGTGTGATTGATCATAATCATATTGCGGAATCTGAATCATCCGAAATTGTGCAACGGTACGCGGTTGTCTATCACGAAACTGATTTACAATGTGATTCAAGCGACGAACGTCAAGGGCAAATTCAAAGGAGAGGAATTCCAATTATTCCAACTGATCTTCCATTCCAATTGTTTTAATTCCCCATTCTATTGGCTTTTGCGATAACATCAATAAATTGCAAATGCAATCGTTGGAAGTCTGTGGGATTAATCTCGAATTTCCCTGTTTTTCGCAAGCTGTACGTTGCCTGTTCGCGTGTTGGCAAACCGTCTTCGTTGTTTGTTTTTGCGCCGGAAAACAAATCGAAAAACATTGTTTATCATATCGCTTTCTACTGATTTCGATTCCATTTAAATAAATCACATTGAAATTTGAACTATATGTGTTTTATTGTCACTCTGGAGTATATTTGAAGGCGTTATATTGGGGCGAGACGAGGTTCGTCGGGTCCGGTAGTTAAGTACATTTTTAGTATACATGCAGTTTCTGAGAAGATGCATAAGCACTAGTTTAGTGACCAAAATTAGTGTGAAGACAGATATTGGTTTATTCTTTAAATCAACTTCAGAGTTGTCATGACTTTGTCTAGAAAGTGAACTCGAACAAGAGCTCACAAATTTTGATGAAATCCTAAAGCCGACATGTCGTTATTATGTGTGGAACATCATTTCTCACAAATGCCTCCTCTTCCTCGACTTTGATGGCAGATTAATGTGTTTTTCGACAGGGGCTCGGCATAAATGTGACTTTATCTTCTCCCTTAACGATTCAGCATTGATGGACTAGCTGACAAAAATCTTCGACTTCAAATACCTTAAGAGAAATAAGCCCGAGAGAAATAAACCCGAGAACTACCGTAGAGGACATTTGAATGATTTCTATTCGTAATGGCAAGATCTAAGCTAAGTAATGAATGTGTTTTATTTGAATTTACCTTCGAAAGCGCGAAATGGATAACCTTTTATAGGATTTCAACGAACTGCAATAAAATTTAGATTCTTAAAATACAATTTCTAGAATAATGCAAAATTGTAGTTTGTTGGGACAGATTTTGTTTGAAGTCAAAAAAAATTTAAAAGGTGTTTTTTTAGTTGCATGAGAAGTTTCGATGGTTGTTGTCTATGGTTTGACAGCTGTCAATGTCAAACTGTGTTGACATTTCTGTTGAGTAAGGTTTGGCAATTCATCATGAATCATTTAAGGCCAGAACAACGCCAACAACTTATTGTGGAAATTTACATTGAAAAAAATAAATCTGTTCGTGAAGTTCATAGAGCACTTCTTCATTTTATCGTCAACATAATCGGCCTAGTGAGCAAGCAATTCGTGCAGTTATTGATCGTTTTCGCACTTATTTTACTCTTCTCGATTCATAACCATCAACAAGACAAAGAACTGTGCGCACCGAAGAGAATATTGCTGCTGTAACGCGAAGTGTTGAAGAAGACAACGAAAAGTCGATTCGTCCCCGTTCTCAACTTGTTGGCCTTTGTCCTTTGACTACGTGGACAATTTTTTGTTTCCAAATATTAATCAGCTAAACATCGACGACATTTGGTTCCAACAAGACGGCGCAACTTGCCATACAGCGCTCTTAACCATAAATTTATTGCAAAATCAATTTGGTGTCAACTTTATTTCCTGTTAACTGGCGCCCTCGTTCGTGCGACTTAACGCCCCTCGATTACTTTTTATGGGGCTATAATAAGTCATTGGTATATGCCAACAAACAAGCAACTTTTGAAGCATTGGAAGCCAATATTCAATCCACCATCGACGCCAAATGGTCAGATTTAATGGAAAAGTAGTGAAAAATTGGACTGATCGATTAGACCATGTAACTCGTAGCCGCGACGGGCATATATGCCGAAAATCATATTTAAAAAATAAATAAATTAAATTATGTACCATATTATTATATTTCTGTGTTGTAGAGCTCTCAAGCTCTTAAAAAAACACCCTCTATATAAATTTGCAACAAAAACAAGTCACAAGGTGCCAAATCGAGTGAATATGTCTGGGGTTTTAAAAGACCAATGAATAAGTCGCCATTCCGTCCATTGTAGGTTACATCACATTTTTAATTTTCATTAGATTTATCAGATAGACTTTATATGTTTTTTGACCAATTTCGGACTAACTAAATTCCTAAATTCTAGTAAAATATGATAGCATTACAAGTTTTCTTTTTCAAGAAGTTCTTGGTGTGACTCATCGATTGCACTCATTTCGGCTCGTTTTTTTGCTATTTTCATAATAAATTTGGTGCTGTCTTTATACTTATTTCGGCCACGGTTAGTCTAAATGTCAAAAAAATATTCTTTAAATAGTTCACCTTTTTAAAAGCCTTTCTATTGTTTTTTTTTGTTATTGGAGTTTTTTTTAATTATTATAAACATTTTTAGAAAGCTATACGCAAATCCGAGAGATTTTAGTCAAAATGAAAATGTTAAAAATTTGTTAGTCACCACCACCATGATACAATATAATAGGTTAAAATAAATATATATGTAAAATAAACTCAATACATTGAAGAAAAAATAAAAAGATTTTTTCAAAAGATTGAATAAAAATCACAGATTTTCGAAAAGAAAAGTCGGAAATGGTAACAATCAAGAATGCTGTTGTTAAGAACGATTGGTAAAAAAATATTTACATCATTTCGAATCGGAGTAAAGGGGTAAAGACACAACTGTATTTATTCGAAGATACTTTACGACCAAAGATAAAGAAAAAAAGATAAAAAGATTAGGACAATTCTTGTTCAAAATCTTTTTGAAATCAAAGATTTTTGTTTTTTCTTTTGTTGTTCATAGATCAATACAAAGACAAGTAAATTGGAAAAAAAGGAGAAAATTGAAGAGAAAGAAGAAAAGACTAGAGAAGTGATTTTTCAGAGAAATTCATAGGATACACGCTGATTGAGAAGTCAATTTATTTTTTTTCGTTCAAATTACCTGCTGTACCACGTTTACATTCACCATATGGAAGTGCTCGTCTGCACATATCAAGCCTGGAAGAAGTTTTTAATTGAAGAAGTACTTGTTAGGGATTTTTTTTTTGTACATATTAGTTGGGTAAAAAATTGTATCTTCATATCTGTAATTGGTCGTTTTGTTTTTTTCGATTCAAAAGTTATATCCGATGTTATAGGGCCGATTGAAAGGGACATCGAATTGGATGATAGGCAAACAAGGAAATAGCACTCGATAGAATTCCCGGAAATCTTATATGAACAGCGCAATGGTTTCTAAATGTACTCTAAACTGGCATTCATTTGGAAAATTAAATGCACAACTGAAATAACCCTGGAAGTCAATGTTAAAATTGGATTACCCCAAGGCACCGTTTGAAGTCCTCTGTTTGTTTGTTTTTAATATCGTGCATTGTTTTCTATTGAAGAATAACATTGAAGAGTCCAAAACGGCTTCTTTTCTTTCCCGATGATAGATTTTCAGGCTCCTCCTTTTCATGGAAAAAAGGCGCAAAAATTACATCGAATATTAGCATTGTAAACGTAAGACTTGACATTTCAAGCGGACAATTCAAATACAACAAGAAATTGCGATGTCAACATCGCACATCGCGGTGGCACCGAGTAGCTGTGTTTTGCTATAATTTGCGCGCTCAAAGGATAACGAACATTTAAAAAATGTTTTCACCCAGCTTAAACCCTAGTATTGTGCGAAAGTAAAAGGAATATGAAACTAAAAATGTATTCTGATGAGAAGTATGTTATGTGCGGAAGTCTCTATATTAAGATACAAAAGAGGAAAAACTATCAGCTGAACAAATCTTCTGGCTTTGCCATGTAAACGAACGAACATCCTCAGACAATCCATTTAGTAAACAACAAAGTTCCAGATCACAACAAAGCTTCGAAGAATGGGGATTAAGAAAAATATTTGGATGACTCAAATGTCAAAATATTAGAAAACACTCGGCCTCACTAACGTCTCGATTCAGCAAAAAAGAAAGGACTAAGTAAGGTAAAAGGATGTCCTGGCTGGGGGAAAACCTGATATTTGGAATAGATATCCGCCTTCTGACAGAAGATGGCGGAGCAGTTAAACATTCACCTTTGCTGGGTGCCGAGTCATAGAGATATTCCAGAGAACTATGGGGCCGACAAACTTGCCAAAATTGGAACCATAATACCTATCATCGGTATACTAATAGCTACGAGCAAACAAACAATAATGTAATGTCATGTTACGTTGAACTAGAATTGATTAATTTGACTTCCACTTATTCCAAATTCCATATCCCACTAAGGACAATATTTGTCAACATCGTATTTCGAAGAAAATGATGAACTCTACGAGAGGTTGCCATGAGGATGAAATAAATTCATAAACTCATTTTCTTAAACACGGGATCTACTTGAATAACAAATAATCAGAGCTGTAATGTAACATCACCTTTTATATTTAAGTTTCTTATTTCACTCTATATGTAAATATGTACCAATAAGCGCTGACAAATGATAAAACCCTATGCGGGAAAATATATAAATATATAAACTTGAAAAGGCTTTCATTTCGCGCGCAAAAAAAATCCTTAATTCTTATTTTGTACGTATGTATATAACTTTTCACCATTAAAGCTACAAGCTTACGTAACAAATTCAAAAATCCCATAACAAAGCTAGTTATACGAGTACATATCTATTAGGCAACTTTAACTGATTGTTTATGTATAATAAATCAAGACTAATTATTTATATTTAATTTGTGTGTTCTTCGGGTTATATCTAAGTGTTTGTGTACCTGTCCCCATATATGTATAACATACTTGAATGAATATTATATAAATATTAGGTGTGTGCTTGCATGTACGTTTATGTATGTATATTATGCATGTGCTAATGCGGTTAAATTTTAAACAAATTATCATTTATTTTTTTTATCGCTTTGTATGGTATTCTTTTGGAAAAGTGTGAAGTAGTTTACCCGCAGTCCCTTTGGTACAACGACCGCCTTTTCGTCTCCGGCACATATCGTACCTAAGGAATGAAGGGGATTTCAAAAATGAAGTGAATAAAATTGTAATAATTGTTAACGATACGAGTAGCTTTTCTCAGTTGGTTACATTACTTTGTATTGTTGCGCAACATGCCGGCAACATATTTCGAGGATTTTCCCAATTAAAATCGAGAAAACGATATCACGTATCTTTTATTGGTCATATTTGGAAAATTGGTGTACTACTTACTTTGTTATCGCCACAGCAATGTCGTACACTGGTAATCTACGTT
The DNA here is from genome assembly GCA_928272305.1 of Volucella inflata. Classification (NCBI taxonomy): domain Eukaryota; kingdom Metazoa; phylum Arthropoda; class Insecta; order Diptera; family Syrphidae; genus Volucella; species Volucella inflata. Next base: position 2,226,719 of record OV743720.1, read on the forward strand.
CCCGGAATAGATATTTACCCATATCAGTTAAAGCGGCTGCCGAATCGATTGCATCTCGACCGACACGATTCCTTTCCAAATATGGAGTTGCATCTCTTCCCTGAAACGAACAAAAATAATTCAAACATTGCATAAGTACTCGTAACTATGTATCGACCAATTTAATTGAATTTATTTATTTGTTTTAATTGCGCGATTAACTCATGTTTTCTTTGCGTCAGAATCACATCACGAATCGCATTCTGTTTAAAGAAATAGATTCTAACGATGGTGGTAATAAATTATTAAAAAGTGTCTGTGACAAGTTTGTATCTACTGTTTAGCACCTGTTTCTTTGAGATTCAAATGAGATTTGCAGGCAATTGGCTGACGTTAAGAAATACCTAAGTGAGTTCTAGAGTTAGGTAAAGTCATAAATAAACTGGAAATCGGTTATATTTTCTAAGCACGTAAGATGGTGCAAGAGATTTGTATATTTCAATCAATCACGCTGATGGTGATACGCAATCAGTTCTTACTTCGAGGTTGAAAATTTGCATACACTGTGCAGAATCTGTTAAGATATGAGTATGTTATACTTTTAATTTCTTATGATAGAGAATTGTACGTAGGAATTTGCTGTTGATATTAGTGGCAATAAGCTGGTGCCAGTCTTTTCTTTATAAGATTGATTTAAGTACTATAATTATGCATCACGAAACTTGAGTTTAATTTTTATTCGCGGGGAAATTGTTATAAAAGTGTTGCGTAAACTGGAGCCATTACCAACAATCTCTCATATTCAATGCGTATACCTTCGTTTAGCGTATGTTGCTCGTTGTAAGGTTTCGTTATTGAGTCCAAGGGGAGTGTTAGAGGTATCCTGCGTTTTTCTGTTGAACATTTCAAAGACGATTCACATTTCTAAATGATTTATAAAGATTGGAAGAAAGATGATTCTTTCTTCGTTCTTCTTAAAACCACTCATGTAATCAAGAGCTTATTCAGCTCAAAATCTAAATTGGGCGAATTTTATCTTGACAGTTTCTGAAACAAGATATGTATAATACGAGTACGCATGTTTAAAAAAAAAAAAAAAAAAAAAAACAATCTCTCCGATAAAATAAATGACAAAGTCAAATATATAATCAGAGATGACCTTATTTAAGCTCAGTCGAGAAACTCGAAACTACGATCATTCAAAGTTGTTTGACATCTACTCAAGATGAGGAATTTACAGGAATTTCATGCTCCCGTGTGAACTATGCCAATATCCTTGAGAATATTGATAGTCGCGCCCCATTAAGTATTTGAAGAGGTGCTACTCCAGAAATGATGAGGCTCTCGCTCAATAATGAAGGCTACGCTTATCAATGACGAAACGGCGGTACAACAATACTGGTCTTATCGCCATGGCTCCCTGGCTGGTGCCACCGAAGGCTGCTACGATTTGACCACTTAAAAGTTGCCGGTTCTAGGTCCTGTTTTAATTTAATTTTTTATTTTTGGTGGGGGCATTATTTTGCTTAGTACAAGCTTAACTTCTATGACTTAAAACTATTGGGTCTATAACTTTATTCGTGCGGTTTGCTAAGAGATGACGTAAGTTGTATTATTCATGCGTTGGAAAGCTACTGTCATTGTACGTCGTTTCAGTATATGTCATTCATTTAAAGCGTAAACAACAATAATTTTTTTTCACTCAAATATGTCGAACTTTGTGCCTGAAAAAGTGTTTTTGCGGGGAGGTCTTCTTCATTACTTTAATATGAAGAAAACTGCTGCCGAAAGTCATCGTATTTTGGTGGAAATTTATGGTGAACATGCGCTAGCTGAGCGAACGTGCCAAAAGTGGTTTGCATGATTTAAAAGTGGTGATTTTGGCTTGGAAGACGATGAACGTCCTGGGCAGCCGAAAAAGTTTGAAGATGAAGAACTGGAAGCATTACTCTATCAAGATTGTTGCCAAACACAAGAAGAGCTCGCAGAATCTTTGGGTGTCACTCAAACAGCCATTTCAAAACGTCTAAAATAGCTGGATATATTCAAAAGCAAGGAAATTGGGTTCCACATGAACTCAAGCCGAGAGACGTCGAAAGACGGTTTTGCATGTCCGAAATGCTGCTGGAACGCTACAAAAGGAAGTCATTTTTGCATCGGATTGTTACTGGTGATGAAAAATGGATCCATTACGACAACCCCAAGCGCAAAAAATCATATGTGAAACCCGGCCAACCAGCCAAATCAACGGCAAAGCCGAATATCAATGGCGCGAAGGTAATGCTCTGTATTTGGTGGGATCAGATGGGTGTGCTGTATTATGAGCTGCTAAAACCGGGTGAAACCATCAATGGACAACGCTACCGAACACAATTAATCCGTTTGAAGAGAGCAGTAGCCGAAAAACGCCCGGAATATGCGACCAGACACGAGGCAATAATTTTCCATCATGACAACGCTCGGCCCCACGTTGCTATTCCGGTTAAGAACTATTTGGAAAACAGTGGATGGGACGTCTTTCCCCACCCGCCTTATAGCCCAGACCTTGCCCCTTCTGACTACCATTTGTTCCGGTCGATGCAGAACGCCTTCACTGAAATACGGTTCACATCAGAGCAGAATATCAAAAATTGGCTTGATTCATTCATGGCTGACAAGCCGGCGCAGTTCTTTTGGGATGGGAGGTAAGATTAGAGGATCGCTCTAAGGAAGGAGGCGGGAGTTGTGTTGTGAGGAGATGGGTTTAAAAAATTTGGTATCGTCAGCATAGACAGAAAGTGCTGAGTGGAGAATTAACCTTTCAAGATCGTTAATGGTTAGGATAAAGAGCAATGGACCTAGGTGACTACCTTGAGGAACATCTGAAGTGGCCAAGAAAGGGGCCGGTAGGACAGACCTGAAACAAACAATATAAAAACGATTATCCAGGTAAGAAGATACCCATTAAAGCAAAATGGGTTCAAAACCCATGACGGACAATTTGAACAGGATTAGTTTATGATATATCTTGTCAAAAGCTTTACTTAAATCAGTTGTTACAACGTCAACTTCTTTATCACTTTCTAAGGCTGAGAGAACTGAGGACACGAATTCTACGAGGTTAGTGGTAGTTGATCTACCCTTCAGAAAACCGTGGCGGTAATTAGTGACTTCGCTCTTCAATCCTTTTTTGTGTTTCGGTGTTATAAAAGGAGACTTCCATAGCTTTGGAAATTCACCTTGAGAGAGGACTTAAAACCCTCAATCATGGGAGTCAGGGCTCCCCGTACGTATGTCCTTTAGTGACAGCGGCATGGTTGGTTTGGCTTATACATAAACTTGCAGGAAAGATTTTCACAAGTTGGTTGACCAGATGTAGAGTTGCAAAAAAGTACTAGATGGTGAAATGGTGAAATTAAAAAGGAATAACGAAGAATGATAGGTGTTCACGTAAAATACAAAAGACGTTCTGTAAAAAAGATGATCGGAGATAAAGTTCAGATAATAATAACGTAGTGGTTAGGTTCTTGAACTACTTCGCCAGACGGCCTGTTTTTGAATCACAGTTCTATACTGTAAAACCGAAAAATATAATACTTGTGAAATCATCACATTTTCAACAACGGCGTACCTCAAAAATTGTCTTAACCATGATTAGTGGGGAAACCAGGTTTTGGTTTACGATAAACTGCTACGCCAACAGTTAACTTAATTAAAAGAACACAAAGTCCGATGCAAGAGTGCAGAAATAAGGATAAATTACAGCAGAATGACGAATAGTTCATAAGTGGACGAAGATCGATCAGAAATTTATTTAGTTCAACAGAAAACATGTTTGAACTGCAATATGTGAACTAAAAACCAATAAGGCAACAGAAGCAGGTAGCTAAAGCTACAATTTCTACCGTTTTTAAAAGTAATAGTGTATCAGGTGATTGACTGGGTTTGTTAACATATTATGTATGCAAATGGTAGTTATGTAGGACAACATGATCAACATATGTTATCTGTAAGATACTATTTCTCTGACGAAACAATTGGCTGTTTAAAATTTTGCAAAGGTTGTTTTGGGTAACTATCAACAACATCATTAAATTAGTATATCCCGGAAACAACTGAGATCATTTAACTTTGACTCAAGAAAACAAACTTTATGGGGATACCACACCTTTTTACATAAAGTCGTCTTAACTCAGCGACAAATGGTCTCCATAAAAATCCGCAATCTGTTTAAGAATATTAAAGAGATTTTATTCTGAACTGTGGCGAAGAATGGTTAAAAGCATAAACTAAACACCCACATTGTATTCGTAATTGACTCTGCGGATTTTTATTAAAATCATCACTCCAAAGGCATTTTACTGGATTGGTCAAATTCGAAACAAGTACGAATAAAGGTACATACTAGTAGGTACTCCTCTTCCAACATTCTTGCATGGACTCAGTAGATTCGAGACATTTGATTGTAATTTTAAATGCTAATCGACGTGCGGTAATAAAACCAACGAGACATTACGTGTTACTTAATTATTTTATTTTGTTTGTTTGTTAAACAAGTACGATTAAGAGTATCTACATAGATTCATGTATAGTATTAAAAAGACTTAAAGTACGGATACGAAAGTATTTTGTTTTATTTTATTTTTAAGTGCCTGCTGCAATCCAACTCACGATCGAAATACGTGAGTTTTAGGTAGTTGTTTCGCGCCTGGTTAGCACGATTCTTCTTCTTCTTTTATTTTCGAAGATCGTGTACTTGAAGTTTTTTTTTTTTCATCGATACGAAGTACGAGTAACTAGCGGAAAAGCAGTTGATCCTAAATTGAATATCAAATTTCATTTTCTATTATCTGTCAACAATAATCAACTGCATTGCATTGGACCACCTAGAAGAAATCCTTTTGGCTTTTACGAATATCTTCTTCATCATGAAGAGATAAACGAGTAATCATCGTATTTGTATCTTCAAATGTGTGGTAGTATCTCGATCTCATAATCTTCGTGGAAAAAGTGAAAGGTTTCACAAATTGACACTTAATATCAAATGGTTAACCGAAGCAAAGCAAAGAATCTTCTTCTAAACGATCTTGACTTGGTTGTATAAGAAACTCGTTAGTTAATTTACGTTTTACCGCAAACGGCTTTAAGAAGGCATCGCTTTTTAATTGACTGTGCTACGTTCAAAGGCTAATGCAGTGATGATCTCTGATGATGTTTTACTTCTTGTAGCAAGTTCTTATGCAATGAATTTCATTAGATGCTACAATGAGGAATATATGGTATGTTATGTATCTAGACAGTTGTCTGGAGTAATAGACTCGTATACTGTAAGATTTACAAGTATTTGCATCTTATGCAATTAATTTGTTGCGAAATGGTTGGTAAATGGAAATGTTGACCTATGGCATAGGGACAAGGCCATCAGTTATGTAAGTTAGTGCGAACTTTATAGGCAAATAAGCTAGACAGGTTTGGTTATGAGGAGAAAGTACTCTTCGGTAATCTGATTAAATTATAATTGGAATATGGTAAGGTTACCCTTGCTTGTTTACATTTGATTCATGCAGTACATTGTACGGTTAAGGTTTGTAACACATTTTAACTGGGGAGACCTTTCGGGCAGTTCTAAAAATCGATTTGCAGAATTGGTACAAGTTTTTTTTATCATGTCTCTAGCTTATATTTAACTACAACTTCATATACAAACTTCATACATACGGGTACTATGTGTTGTACGTCTAAGAAAGGGAATGTTTTTTCTGTAATTCTTCCTCTTAAGGTCATTGATTTTATTACCAATACCAATTTCAAACTATGAGACCGAAGTTTAAGAATTAACCAGTAAACCCCCTCACAAAAAAATAATCAATTATGTATTATTCGCTCCGGCCAACCAACAAGTTGGCCCAAATTGAATTGGAGTAACCGCAACGAATATCTGTAGATACTTTCGATGATCACCAAATCTATTAACGAAAAAAAAAAATTCATTAAAGCAAAATGTTAATTGACCTTCACTACAACGAAAACCAGTTTCCATCTCTAGTCTTAATGAGCCTTTGACTTTTATCACTCTCAAATCTTGGTATTAACCTTGTTGTTAAAAAAAGAAACATTATAATAATAACACAACCTAAACAAAAAATAAAATCTGACTCAATAAAACACATCACGATCAGCAGATTAATGTTTAACATTCATCCGGCGAGCTTCCTTCGTCATCTTAAGTGTCACCACACAAAGAAAATGTTCTCAAAAATGTCCACGCACGTCAAGAGTTGAGACATCAAAGAAATTATTTAAATAAAATCACAAAAACATATGTATTCCAGAGCGAGTTCTTGAGTCCACAATTCAAGTATTTTAGTTGCAAAGACCGTATGGCATTTGGGATATTTTCGTCAATGCTGTGTGAAACTATTTAATTGTGAGAATTTTTCAAATCTCAAATCCTAATCGTAAGCTATGTTTATAATCCCACAATGTGAAGCGAAGGTTGTTCACAAATTAAACTTCCGTTTAGCTCGTTTTATGCTAAATATACGAGTTAATATCTTATGCTAAATGACGTTTCAATATTTTTTGTTTTTATTGCAGATGTCGAAATCCGATGTTTCAAATGATATCTTGCAGCTCTTGCGGGATGGGAATAAGCCATACTCAGTCAATGACATTTTTGAAAAATGTGGCAAAGACTCTGGAAAGACTGCAGTTCAGAGGTTAGAGAATTTTCAAACATACTTTCATTTTTTTATTTTAATTGTCGTTTTTTGATTTTTTGTTTTAGAGCGCTGGATACGCTGCTTTTTCGAGAAAAAGTCGTTGTTAAGTCATTTGGAAAGCAAAAACTTTACTTTATTCGACAGATGGACTATGATCCGCAAGAGGTCAGTATTATTTGTTCCCATGGTACAGATCTTTATTATTATTTTTTTTTGCAAGGTCAAAGCCGAACTTCAAATACTCACTCAAAAGAAGACCCTTTTGGAATCAAATTTAAAAACAAAACAAGACAAAATACGGGAACTTGAAGTGAAATCCAAGTCATTCTCATCCATTCCCAGTTTAGAAGGATTAGAAATCGAAAAGAAGGCATTGCAAGAAATTATCGATGAAATCCATATAAAATTGGACAGTTTCCGAGCTAAAAAGGGGAATAAGGCAAGCATGGATGTGTGTTTAAGACTGATGTTCTTATTTATTTTTTTTTTCGCGCTTTCAGGTGTCGGCAGAAGATGTTAAAAAGATTGAAAAACGGCATGCAAATTATTTTTCTACATATAAAAAACGTAAAAGAATGTGCAATGATATGATGGAAGCAATTTTAGATGGATATCCAAAATCGAAGAAGCAATTGATTGAAGATATTGGCCTGGAGACAGATGAAGCTGTGAATTTTATAGCTCCAAAGCCATAATTTTACAAATTTGTCTTGCTTTGTTCTTTTGTTTTTTTTATACAAATTACAAAAATAAATGTTTACACTTAAATTTATAAGTACTTTTTATTATATCATTATTTAGTCTTCTGCTGTGCGCTTTCTCTACTCTGTACTAAACGTAAAACAACGATATGAAAGCAAGGATTAAGGTTGAGTCCAAGAAGCAACATTATCTCTTTATAGTCGCTCTGCAAGGTACATTTCCTTACAATGTAAAAAGGTAGACGAAAGAAGTACCATCATCGTAAAGCTTGAATAAACATAGGAAGCAGCAAGATGCGTTAGCAGAACTGCGTGCAGAGTTAGCAACAGCCGGCCACAATGTAGTGATGTGTTTGGACGGGTCTCCACCGATCTCTGAATAGAGTTCGTAGAGGAAATAAATGAGAACTTTTTCGCTGCTTTGAACAGCATTAGAAACAAACATTTGCAATAAAAGGATAAAGACGAGTAATTCTAAAGTCAAAATCACACAATTCGCAATACATACTCCTCTCGGTAAAGAATAAATCTATGCCACTCTAAAAATAGTCAAGAAAGGCAGCAGATGCAGATTTACTTGTTAAATTAGTGGAGAAGGTTGGAAACAGTGAAGCCTTTCCCGGAAAAAATAATGTTTGTCAAGCTCTAAGGACAGGTGATCGAACATTTGAGTATTGTCCTGATAAAAATAATAAAATTAAGTGCATCTCAAAACTACATACTCTAGCTTATAAAAAAGTAGTTTCCGTTTTCAATTCTTCTGCTGTGATGCATGAGTAGTTTACGGTTAACCGTCAAAGAATTCATCGAGGTACTCGTAAGTTCTCCGACCTGCAGGTCGTTGGTTTAAAAAGGAATTCGACAGTGTAAACAGTGAGAAGAGGTGCAGGTCCTTACTATTTCACACCGTACACTAAATCCTTTAAGCGCGCACTAAGAATAAATACTGCTCCTTTGCAAAGCGTTTTATTTATAAGAATTGGATAAATCTTATGGAACCTACATAACCAAGTATAAATACATTTGTTGACTGGAGCCATTACAAACGCAGCCAAATTTTGGGCTTCAGCTTGTGAAATAATCGCATGGCGTAACGCATAATAGTTTGAAAGGAATCTCAGTAACTAAGAAAGATGTCATCTAGCAATCGAGCACGATTACGCGTATGCGTAATAAAAACCCATAAAGAATAAAAGAAGGTACTATCACCAAATAGATGGAACAATAGTATTAAAGAAGTACTTCATCATGCAGGATGGTGTTCATATATATTCATATGAATAGATAAGCACACCTGGCATTTCATCCCTGTTGTATGTGAGTTTGAACCTCTAGGTTTTGATTGAACAACTAAACAACGACGGGCAAAAATTCCGAATGAGAAAACACATAACAAGGAAGTAAAATGCCTATAATAAGCGCTCAAAAACCATGGGGAGTATTTAATTTAAAATCTAAAAGGAAGCCTACACAATGTTTTATAACGTAACACAGTGAATATGAATTGAAATAAATACTAAGTGATCAAAAAGTTCCTGGAATAACCACCGTGTGGCGCTCCCATTGTTCCGATTTGAGTTAAGTTGGTACATCTGTTGTTGATATTCCCTCTAAATCCTAGCGTCATAGCTTGACATTTGCAAAAATTACGTAGCCAAGAGTACATCTATCTCTGTGTGTGTTGGCGATTTTTTTACAATTTTAGAAATGAATTTAAATTTACAACAACGAACTTGTATTAAATTTTGCGTTAAAAACGGATGTAATGGTGCGCGAACGTTGGAAATGTTGGAAAAGTGTTTCGACAACGATTCTCTAAAGAAAACGGTCGTTTACCAGTGGCACTAGCGGCTTAAAAGTGGTCGTGAGTCAATCGAAGATGATGAACGCAGTGGCAGACAATCGACATCGAAAACCGACGAAAACATTGATGCAGTAAAAGAATTGTTGGTCAATAACCGCAAATTAACCATCAGATAGATAGCGGAGTACTTGAAAATTGCCTATGGATCCGTCCAAGACATTTTGGTTAATGATTTGGGTTTCCGTCGTGTAGCAGCAAAGTTGGTGCCAAAGGACCTCAATTTCATGCGAAAAAGAGACCGTGTTGGCGTCGCAAAAGAGATGATTTGCGAGGCTGAATCCGATTCTACATTCATCAAAAGGATCATTACTGGAGACGAGACGTGGGTTTACTACCCAACCGTCACCGAATTCACCTGATTTGGCTCCCTGTGACTTCTTTCTGTTTAATCGAGTTAAAAAACCACTACGGGGAACGCGTTTCAGCAACCGAAAGGAAGTAATAGAAAAATCGAAGGAAGCACTGATGGACATACGTAAAACCGAATATAAAAAATGTTTCGAGGATTGGATCAAGCGCTGGCATAAGTGTGTTGCAGTCGATGGGGATTACTTAGAAGGGGACAATATAGATTTAGATGATTAAACTTGTATTTTTAATTTTCTGAATAAAATTGATCGAGGTGGTACTCGTATTACGCATCGTGGTGTTGAACGATGTACGAAAAGTGCAAGAATCCTGTGGCAGATTAATGTTCTTAAATGTAATAAAGCAAAAAATATGAAGTATATTGTTTTCTACTTTGTTTAACATTAAAAAGAAGGTTTTCATTTTTTAGTAATTGCATCTTTCAAATACGGCCAATTTCGACGCATACACTACTGTAAGCGGACTACTTTACTTTGACAAGTCTAGAGACCATGGGACGTATCCAAAGCGACCTATCCGTTTTCCTGGAAAACGTTCATGCAGACAATTCCTATATTTCCTTTTAAATAAGCTTAAAAACCATCAGTGATCCTGCAGCCATTATTTTCACTTTAAACATTTATTGCTTGTTTTCTGGAATTGAACAAATAAAACATCCTAATGATTTCGTTCGTCTAAAAAGCGCACCAAACTCCTAAGCAATGGAAAGGCCATTGATATATAATAATAAATAAAGGTTTTGTCCGGGTAACGCCAGCGATTCCCCAATCTGTTGAAGTTTGAAATCTGGACAAAAGCTACAATATGGTATACACTGGATCAGCATCTTGAGTTTACAATCGATCTGGCTATTTATTCATTTATATCATCCACTCAGAATTTTATATTGGTAGCTGGAGTACCTGATAAAAGCGAATTCCTGTGCGTTTTTGCAACGGATATGGTTTAGTGCAGTTGGTTATCCAGAGTGAAATGATCTTTAGAAGCGCTTGTGTGAAGTGCTTATAGCGGTTTTAGGAACACATGGATCGCCCAAGTACGAAACTCAGATATGTGTTGTCGTCTTAGGTTGCCCTAACTTCTGTTAATATCTTTCTATGGTTTTAGATCCTCAAATTTAAGCCAGTTGTCATAAAGATTCTTCGCCGTGAAAGGGTCTACTTTAGTGAATATTTTTTTTTGACGAAAGAAAATAACAGAAAAACACTTGCACGCATATTTGAGTAGAACAACCGACGCAATTTGAGTCAAGATTTAAATAGGAATTTATTTGACAGCTTCCCGTTTATAAGTTCGTAAACTCGTTTCAATTAAAAATATTCCAATGCCTAAAACCAATTTTGTTGCAAATATCTCTCACACTCCATTAAGTTAAAAATTATGCAACTATACCCCCAAATTAGAACTCGTTTAAAAGCCAATTACCCGGCAAACACGCACCGTGCTAATAAACCACCTTCGTTATCTCGTATCTTTCATAATTAAAAATTTGTCAAACAATTTGTGATTACGATTAATTCGGTAATGACTTCAAGCGTTAACAGTTATTACGCACACGAATCCAAATCTTAATGCTATACAGTGCACATATGTATAGCATGTCTGTGCTCCATGCCACTTGGAAATGTCAAACCGCTTTAGCATTAATGCTTCTTTGATCAGTTTATTGACATTTAACTTTGTATGAATTCAGCTCGAAGATATTTTGTAACCGCATCTTGTGCGTATATTACTATGGCATGGGTACATGCGAGTGTCAGAATTGATGGCACTCAACTACGGTAAATTGTTAAGCATTTTACACTCTAATGACAGATGATCCATTGATTTTTGAGATAGTAGGTCCAGCCGATCGTAATTAACCTCAATATCTATCTATGACGGTGACTTTCAAATTTCAACAGCAAAAAACTGCAATCTGTCAAAATTAGTTGGTGACAACCTCAAGGTGTTTCAGTTGTCGGTAATGTGATTTCATTTCCGAAAGTTGCTTTTCCACACACGCACCAGGTAATAAAAATGCGACTTTGCATTAGAGGGCCAATTAGTGGTCAACGGCCCCAAAAATCAATTTGACAGAATTTGCATTTAGTTTCCTAGAATTTGTCCGAAAAAGTCATTTGCTTGTTTCTTGTTTTTATTTTTTGGCTTGGAGGCGCTTGTTCACTAACATAAAAAAGTACCACATGTGGATATGTATAATATAGTACATGTCGAACGGGCGTTACCAATTTTTTTTTTGGGTAATCGAAAAATTGGACCGGTTTCCTTTCTAACAGGCAGTAAATTTTCCTTAAGAAGGAAAAAAGATCACCACGATGGTGGTCGATATGGTGTGTGGTAGCAGAAAAAAAAGGAAACACTTCTGGTCGCTGAAACTGGCACTGGTAAATGACTTTTCGGATTGTGAAATCCATTTGCCTACCCACTCTCGAATTATTGCTGGTCCACTTTTGTGCCATTAACTCTCCTGTGACACGCGCCATTGCTGTCGGTACGTTACTTTGATAAGAAACTCCAGAGTTAGACCCCGTGCGCACTACATTTCGATTGCCCAATAATCGACTTGATATCGTCAATGGTAACAAGTACCTATAGTGCAAACAAATCCTTAAATCATGCAACTGCCGCAATGCGGAACAAACAATGCGCCATAAATTGGATTGACCGCCCCCGTTAAGTGCAGCACCCACTGCTGGTAATTTTAATAATAAGTAGAGAATATTGTACATGGAATTGTATACATATGGTATTCCTATAGCACCTGGCTTGAAATTTGAGGAAATATGATTGGGTGGAATAGAAGAGTGTAGAAGGGTACGACCTCGACGACAGTAGTAGTATGCAACTGTCGCCTTAGTTGGGCTAGTAATTTGAATTTGTTTTTTGATTACGGTTCGATTAATTTTGACTGTGAATACAATTTCAAGTACGAGTATCTGTAGATAGATATTTTAAACTGCTGCTGTGGGCTAAGGGATTTGGTAGAAATTTGGCAGGGCACCTTTGATAAGTTTATGACATCGTACTGGTGAGATTGTTAATCTTTTGCTTGTGAAGGCGTCGATAATTGGAATATGGCACGATTGTGCAAGACTTCGTGAAGTTTGGGGTTACAAGGAATGTCATGAATTTTGTGTAACTAGAGCGGCACCACGACTTTCAATGATATTGAGTCCAAATAGTTGTTTATGAAATCTGTTTTGTTAGCGCACTCAACTGTGGAAGATTTCGATAGAGAATATCGGAATAATTTCGTATTACTCAAAGAGCAAGATGTGGAAGATATTATTCCCATATGGAGGTATTTTATTAAAATCAACATATTGGTTCTTAGTAGCACTATTAATTTGCAATCGATCAGGTTTTTTGAGAGATCTTCAGCTATTTTTAATATTGGACTACAGTGTGGACCACTACGATGTTCTATAATTTGCTATTGGCTATGGGAAAAGATGGTTGAATTTTTGCATGTCGTCATAAACAGAAAGATTTAAATTATAGTCCATCTTAACACGATGACCTTGCTTAATACTGGTATGCTCTGATTTATTTTTGATGGAGCTAATTACTCGCGCTTAAGCGAACTAAATTGCCAATAAATTAACTCCTGTCTTTCCCATTGAATAATGAGATAATTTCTTACTTTTGAAACATTGCCATCCACCCCCGCATCTATTGAAATCCAGCTAATCTTTAACTCTGTTCAAAGATGTTTGCAGTGCCGTATCAAAGTATTACTTTGTGATGGCTTAAAATAAATCACTTCAAGGAAGACATACCATACATATAGCTACAAAGTGCCGCGGTTTATCTATGAAATAAAATTGGTTGGCTACAAATTGCCTTGTGTATGAATAAACGGCTACAAATCGCTTCTGTCGTGCACAAGAAGGTGCAAAAGACTTACTTTCACTTGGTCAAACGACAACGGCAATTGTAAGAGGTCCTAGGATACGTGAGAAGAAAGACATTCGTATATAAGTATGTACTTGTAACTGGTAAGAGAGTTATAGTTATATGAATACCAAAATGATTGAATATCTCGTTTTTGGCTATTTTTAGATAGAAGTTAATTGGTTGTTAAAAGCATGAAAAATATATTCGTTATGACGGTTCGTGACAGAGGTTATGGAAAATTTTTTTTGAAGCTTCCGTAGTCTAATCGTTCGAAGCATGTTTTATATTTGAGAAAAGGTGTTTGTGACTCATGTTACCAGCTCCTTTGATTGGTTACTTTGTAGTAGCTAAAAGCAGGGATTGTACTGTTTTTGTGCGAACAATTTAACTGGAGGATATTCTCTTTCTGACTTTCTTAAATCCGGTCAGATCATACATCAATGAATGTTTATTTCACCATCTGCCTCTTACCCATAAACTGTACTCTGCAAGCCTTCAATCCTTCCTTAGTTTAATCAAATCGAAGTATGTACCTGAAATTTACAACTGATCGACTAGAAAATTCCCACATATAAACCGACAACCAAATTGTATTCGACAAGATTACATAACGATCAGCATTTACTCGTAATCACCGTCTCGAACTCGATAAATAGATTTGATTGAACATTAAGTACGAGTACACAGCCGCCAAGTCTTATGACATGACAATCAGATACTTGTAATTGAACCATGAGTATACACTCAGCATCAATTATCGCTGTCAAAATTACTCCAGACTAGGTACCATCTCAAAAATATTCCCTTACACCCGAAGACATACAAAGTTACCCGGTCAGACTGTATGCAGTTGTAACAAAACATTCTGCGAGATGTCGAAACATGCAATTTGTAATTTGCCAGTCAAATGTGAAATTTACCGATCTTTAACCAACAGATACGAACACTCTTGGGAGCATGTTAAATCGAACAACTAGCTCTTGCCGTTAAGACGATGATGTGCATGCGAGTTAAACAAAATTTACAGTCGATACAATTTGACAGTACAATGGATACTAAAATAGATGACTCACCCTAGAAATAATGATACCAGCTATGCTTATGCGAATCCTTGGTCCCTTAAGCAAACGATATCTCAGATCCACGCCATTCCAGAACGAGATGAAGTAACGTTTTACCTTAAAAATAAAATCAAAAAAAAAAAGAAGAAAACCAAGGAAGAGGTTAATAAATTGTTGCATGACAGACTCCATGTTAACACTAAAGATGATATACCATCTAGATGAATATAACGAAGGACGCACCTGTAAGTTATCACCACCATGCAGTCTGTATCCATCGTAGTCGACGATAACTAAAATCTCAGGATAGATCATGTAAGGTGCTTCACGTTTTGATCGGCTTACCACAGAAGTTCTGGTGGCGGCAGATCGCTTTGTTTTACTCAAATGTGATGTGAATGCGGCCGATCTCTTTTGTCGTTCACTGGTTTCAATGTCATCAGGTTCCATGAAAGCTGTAAACATCAAAAGCAACAATTTTATTATTATTTTCGGGTTTGTTGTTGTTTTTTTTTCCTGGTTAGTGTTTGCGAATCTATTCAACGATCGTAGATAAAAAAAAGTTCTATGTAAACAAAGTTGAATAAAAAAATTTGAAACACCAAGAAGTGAAAGTAAAGCGGAAATTAAAATTTAAAAACAGAAGGTGGGCGACATGTTCTACTTTTGTGTGTTTCTTACATAAGATCGCTAAAGTTTTGGAAGTTTGTGTGGTTATTAAGTGTCGTCTTCATCACTCAGAACGAGGAAGCGGATTTTGAATTCATCAACATGACAATGAACGTTTTCTTAATATAGATATGTATCTTCATTTGCTAAATGGATAAATCATGTCTTTTTCACAGGAAATCCTCCATATTACTCGTATGCCTAGTTCTTATTGTACGAATGGCATATAATACAAGCGAAGGTCATTGAAGTTAAGCGTGTTGACATGGCAACTTTTTGAAGTGGGAGTGTACTAGAAGCATGCAAAAATTTACATGACCTTAACTATTAATTGTAAGCAGTTGCCTGGTTCTCGTAAGATATATGGGCATAACCAATCTTAAATACACCTCGATTTTTGCCTCAGCCATATTTCCGACGGCATCTTCTACTAGCTGATGGAATACGAAAACTATAATTCAGCGATGGTGAATGAAGCCCTAAGCTCTGCACCGAACTTCAGTTATGCTACAAGTGCGGAAGTTAAGTAAAGAAGAGCTATTATCGTCTGCTATACCTATAGGCAAAGCAATATCTCGAGCAACGAAAAACACACTATACAAGGCCTCATCATCCTTTTCCTGCTGTACTCGTATAGCGAAAAGAAGGAGAAGAGTGGGAGTTCAGGGGATTTTGAAAATGTATACACAAAGCGCGGGCGATATCTGGCCAGAAGTCTTCACTTGTTTCAGTTTTCCACTTCTTGACGTCTTAGCTCTATCTTTGAGGGCTACTAGAGTTTGTGGCTTTTTCACATCAATCCAAAAACAAATAAAAAAAAACACTGTGACGCGGGCAGCCCGGTATGGGCCATGGCCTAGCTTCTTGACACTCATTTGTGTTGCTCATGTTGTCATTTTTGTCACATCTGAGCGGGGCCTACGGTTTATTGCCGGGTCCGAACGGCACTCCTTAGAAGCTTTTTCGTCGGCAATTATACTTTCGGGAGTTTTCCATTGCCCGCCGAAAAGGTGATTGCGATTTAAAAAATTGTTGGTGAGCCAGCCAGGAATCGAACCCAGACTCTCTGCGTGATAGTCCAATGAGCTAACTATCGCGCCATTGTCGTCGCCACACTCACATCAATCCATGACTTTAAACAACCTCATAGAAATAGGTCTAGAGTGGTTAAATCGGGTGATCTTGGTGGCAAGTGCAGTTCACCAAAACGCTATATTAGACAACTGGAAAACGCCTGCTTAAGCATGCCGGTTTGGGCTCTGTGAAGTATGCGACTTTGGAACCACATTTAATTAATTGAGGAATGAAAAATTTTGTTGAATATGGCTCTGTAGCGCTCACCATTCACAGTAAACAGCACACCAAGCAGTGACATTAGGTGCAGATAATGGCTCTTTGTGGATTATTCGTGGATTTTCATTGGGCCAGAGCCGGATATTTTGTTTGTTGATGTATTCAAGTATCCACATAGGTGGAAATGGGTCTCCTCACTGAAGATTTTTTTTGACGCGTTTATAAATGGCTTGGATCATAGTATTCTAGCCAATAGGACAACGCAGTATAAGAAGACCTTACCGAGGGTGGCACATGCAGTCGGAAGAAGATCTCAAACAACTAGAGGCTAGAGTCTAGCTAACTCAGGATCGAATTAGCTGTAGGGGGATATTGGTTCAGGCTCAGGACCAGTAAGTTGCGTGAGCTAGTATCCAAGTGAGGTGTAGCAAAGATGGCACTCAAATTTTCACATTTATATCAAACAAATGAAAATCGTCGAAAGAGTCTTAAACGAACGTCTTCGGCAAATAATAAAGCTCGATAATAGCCAGTGTGGATTTGTTGAAGGAAGATCGACGGTCGACGCTATCCAAAGCCTACAAATAATAATGGAAAAGCACCGAGATTCGTCTAAGGATTTACACATGGTATTTATTGACCTCGAGAAAGCATTCGATCGAGTGCCTAGGGATCTCATATGGCCCACGCTGAGGTCCAAAACGTACCGGAAACGTATGTTAGAACAATACAAGACGGTTAAAAGTTCTGCTGGACTAACGAGAGAATTTCCAGTTTATGTCGGAGTGCATCAAGGAAGCGTACTTAGCCCTTTCCTCTTTAACGTAGTATTCGACTATCTTTTAAAAGACATGCGCGAAGCAAATTTAACGCCAATTCTCTTCGCTGACGACGCAGTTATACTTAGCGATAACCTCGAAGATTTACAGAACGCCTTAGATTCGTAGAAAAATGCGCTAGAGAGAAACGGGTTTAAAATAAGTCTTTCAAAGACGGAGCATTTGACGTGCCCATTTGCGCATGCGTTGCGACCTGTTCCGGATATAATGTTAGACGGCATAGTTCTTCCGAAAAGCACTATCTTTAAGTACTTAGGATCAATCGTTAACATGGAAGCGAAATGTGACGACGACGTAGACCACAGAGTTAGTGTGGGATGGATGAAATGGCGGGAAAATTCGGAAATCATTTGCGACCAAAAATATCCACTTAAATTGAAGGGGAAACTCTACACCACGGTTGTTAGACCAGCTCTTATATACGGTTCACAGTGCTAGACACAGTGCGCAAATGCGCAACAACGCCTGGGGCTAACCACTGAAGCGATCCAGGATCGAGCATTATGTAGACGCGTTCTGCGGTCTGCGACATTAGTCAACCCCATAAGCGGTGCAGCAGCGATGCAGTAAAAATGGGAAACCCGTTACGCATAAGTTCGTATAACGAGGAAAGGGTTAATGAAAGGATAAGATGATATCAAACTGTTTGTATTAACTCGAAACCAGACTACGTGCCAAACGGTGCAAAATCGTTTATTCAAATTTGTCTTTGGTCAGTGTGGCAACTTTATTTTCGTTTTCTTGTATTTACAAAGAAATCATCTTCATAAAGTTTTGTCAACAATTTTTCGACTATGATTAACCAAAATAGTGAAGAGGGACTCCCCTTATGGACCTCTTTTGTTGAGGAGACATTTAGCTCGTCATGAAATTTTAATTCTTTTCGGCGAACGACCCATCATGTTCCTTCTCCTTTTTTAACCTTCTGGAAGTGTCTATAAATTTAAGCATCGGTTTCCAGAACATTTATTTAGACAATCAATATACTCGTATACATAAACTTCTGCAACTTGTTGCGCATTAAATTGCTTTTCAATGTTACACCAATGAAGTGCGATGTTAATTGAATCGCCAATGACCATCAGGATACGCATCAGAGTCGAACAAGGTTAGCACTTTGATTTTACGATACTTTCTCTCCTTTTGGATTATCTCTGACCAAATGAAATTCATGTTAATTAATTGGTTTATTGGATGAGAAAATCACGAGATTGGTTTTTTGAAGTTGTCAGGGGTTTTGGGATAAAACGTTCCTTTTGCTGTATTCTGAGATTTGTTTGGTGAAAGTAAAAACAAACGAAATTAACAAATCTTATGATTTAATGATTTATTATGTAATCCCGTAAAGGAGGTCAGGTCTCGTATCTAGAGCATAACTTTATTGGGGTAAATCTGATAACTTTGGTCAAAATTCAAATAATCGGTTTGAACTACTGTCATTTTAGTCAACTGCAGTTTTATTTGGTTGTTGGAAAATGTCCTATCAGGAGTACAGTCAAGACAATACATACTCGTATTTATGAATATTTTGTATAAAGTTGTTATGTATCTTATTACGTTGTTTGCCTTACCAAAGTCACTTAGGTGGTCCAGAGGGTCAGCTTCTCTCTTGTATATCACATGATGAGTTTCACCTTGGCTTGGGCTTAATTCAATTGGCAATGGCTTGATGACCATTTGATGGCCTATACTTCCTTCCTGAAAAGAAAAATAATACAAACATATTAGATTGAAGTGCTTTAAAAAGTCAAAACAAATTTCGCAAAAAAAAACACAAAACTTCCTTCTCCAGAATAATCACTCTCGACGAATTAATTGCCAGCGATCGGCTGGTTGTCTAATGCGACGACTATTTAATTTGTTATCTTGCTGGACATTGCAAAATCTGATTAATTACTTTGATTTACTTTTACCATGTGCAATTAAAACTATCAGATTAGCCTTTGGTAACAATTACCATCCCTTTCATAACACCAGACTCAACTACTAGCCGTTTGAGTTCAGCTTGGTGTGTTTATGATAAGATACGAGTACATGACCAAAGTGGTTAGAGGGAATAGGAACAAACACCTGACGAGACAGATCGTTTGAATGTGCCAATTAATTTTTTCCTGTTCAAAGAAAAACAAGGAAATACATTTAACTTCAATGTAACCATACAATACACAACGTACAACGGTATACTCGTATATTATGCAGTACCGCCCACCAAATTATCCCCAACTCAAGGGGGCGGTTAAATAGACAACCTGTCGATTGAAGTAGTTTGACCATTTGATGCAGACTGATTATGTGCGAGCGTTGATTGACAGAAATTCAGTGGCAATTTTTGGCGTTGATTTATCAGTGCCTTAAGTGTATACTCGTATACTAAGCTGTATGCAGAACTTCAATTAAGTAGTTAACAGCATTGCGCAACTACATTTGAATGCATGTATGAACGGGTTGTTATCCTTGTCCAGTGTTGTCGTACCAGTTCTCAAAAGCGAGAACATACAATTTTGTTAAGGTGGACACTGAGATAGTGGACACTGAGATAGTGTAGGTTGTTTGAAAATTACACAACTCCCTTTGAAGTAGTGTTCACCTAGAAAGATATCATGTTCACGTGGAAAATTTGACACTTTTGTTACACCACAGCACAGCACGTAGCACCACCATGGTGTCTAGTCGGGACAAGAAATCTAGCAATTTACTGTATTCAAAACTGCCAGATACTGAAATGCAATTAATTAGAGAAAAAAAAAATGTAAAAGTCTGCGTCCGCATCTATGGAACGCATAGAAGGTGTGAAAGTCATGGAAGGAGCACACCTAAAAATATTCTCCCCCCAGCCAACCACTGCACTGGTGGCCCAAGTTTCTTAGTTTCTTTGGCATGGCTATTTATAAACTAGACCACTATTGCATAAGGACGACATACCTATCCACATGTTTAACACATGCGTTTCTGAGGTTATCATAACGAGACGATAAAAATGGTATATGGCACTGGTACGGCATGGACATACAAACATATGTAGATTGCAGATACATCAGTAGAAGCAACTGGTTAAGTGCTACAATTTTTTTGTTTTTTTCTTTTTCAAGTGGCTTAATTCGGGTTCTCTTATGGCACATATTAATGATGTAACGCCACAGGAGGCAAATTATGATTGAAGTACGATTTGAAATAACTTAGCCTACGGGAATGTTAAAAAATTTTGATTCAATTATGAAATAACAGCAGCACCATGTATTCGTAATATGAAGATATAAATTTCTACTACTATGTATGTTTTAGGTCGTAACTCAGAAATCAGTTTAGAAATATTGCGAAAAGATACAACGAATATGTCTCAAAATAATCTTTTTTTATCAAGAAATTGGTTATGGTAAGCTTCAATTAGGTTAGGTTAAGTTAAACAGGGTGTGCCATAAAACATATCACTAGGCACCAAAACGGGCCCATCACAATCCCTGTGGGACTAGTTGCCTTGCGATTCAAATAAAACGTTTAAATTGTCTTGCAGCTATCAATTTCTGCTTTGCCTTATTAGGTGCATTATTAATAGCAAATCGTGATTGAAATTTCGAGAAAAGAAACCTTTAGCTCATTCTTAATTTGTTCTAGTACAATTTCAATCAGATTAATCTGTCTAAATGTCACTCCAGATCATTCGAATTTCATTTGACTTTGGCATCTCTTATCTGTTTCCTTTCATTAACCAATAGAACCACAAATGACTTGCCCGAATGAGATTTACAAATAAATTGCAAACTCATTTCAATGCCGGGGTCGTTGGAGAGAACGTTTCGTTTTTTATCTGACATCAAAACCATCAATGAAACTTCGACTTCTACTCATATACAAACTTTTGGAACTTGGTATTGTTAAGTGGGCACTAGGCGGCCCACTACAGCGACCATAACCTTAACCAAAATGGTATTTAGAGTGCGAAAAATACAAATAAATTCCGCAAAATCTACTAGTATGTATTTGTATCTTATTATCTGTTATCTGTATCTGCATCGAGTACTTATTAAATAAAATTTAATATTCAACTCTCAACTCACTTATGTGTAAGTTCGATAGCGGCTAGCGGCTTGTGTATCACTCTGAAATATCCAGCAACGGTAATTGGGTGAATGCGTTTTCGTGATGCGTGTTTAAGTGATTCGGTGTCGGCTTATCTGATAGATCACAATCACAATGACCACCGAATCGGGCCAACGATGACGTTACAGCGATGAATTATTGTTCAAAATTGTGCACAAACACTTGATTGAGGTAATTTTTGACATTGAGATAGACAGTTCAGTAGTTGAAGTGAATGTTTGATGATGTGCCTGAAGTTTTGTGTGATGGTGACGAGATAAGAGCAAAATGAAGGTCTTTCGATTATTTTTTCGTCAACTTCTCGTATCCAAAAAAAAAAAATATTTGTACTTATTCGGACTCTCAGTGAAACACAAACCAAATCCGAATTGATAATCCATTTGACTAGGATCATATTATCAAAGTGTTATGGATCAATGGGCTATTTTCTTATGTCTATCTTTCGTCACATGAGCTTAATATTAACGTACCCTTTTTTACATTTATTTTTGTTGCTCGTGAAACAGCTTTACTGCTCAATTGATTTTTAAGCTGAAAGAGCAGTGGTAAATACGAGTGATTCTTTGCAAAATGCACGCCCTTATCACCTCAAAGTGGTAGCTGCATATCTTCATCCTTTGTCTTTAGCATATCCCTCTTAGTTCTTCCTTTATTCACCGCTTGTCTCAAGCGCTCCATTGACAGTTCGCTGTGTTCTTCTTATAATATCAATGTCGTCTACATTTATTAGTAATTGAACAGACTTTCTAAATAGAGTGCAACTGGAGTTTACTTGTGAATTTTGCAAAACTCTTTGCCTGTATTGCCACTGTCAGGTGCAGAGTACATATAAGGAAATTGACAGAAATCTGTTCGAAATGACATGACTGAAATGAAATGAATGACATCGGCTTCACTCGATTACCACAACAAAAACCCATGTGCATGTATCGAAACAAGATGTGTATAAGAAGCGGTGCATTAATGGATGAGCTCTGGTCACAATGATCAACATTTAGCTAGTCTAGTAGAAGCATTCAATTATACCGAACTATTGATTGATTTTCTCAATTCGGGCATTATAAAATTTCAAGATGATTAATCTATAGTATATCACCGCCCACGCACTTGGCTTTTCTGGCCTGAATGAAGTATTTTACATTAACATTAAAAGTAAAAAACCATAAGAAAATAATAAGAAATCATTGAGTTTCTAAATCTACAATAATAAGTAATAATCAGCATCAGGCAATCTTGCATATCCGTCAAAAAATACCTTCTCAACACCATTAACCAGTGACCTACCCCTATCATTAGATATTAATCAAACATCAGCGGGACGTTTGGACAGCTTCACTTTAAAATCCATAACTCAAAGCAACCCACGCTTAACAATTAGCTCAAATCCCACACTTTAAGGAACTATGCACTCACCACTCACCAGTCACTTGCCCAGCACTCTCGTGGAGAACATTAAATTTGCCCCGAAACTAGCGATACGTTCAGAATAGCTAATCACATTTCGGTTGGATAATGGCGTTCAGATGACAATATACGCATGCAAATTGACAATTTGGGCGGCACACTCATGAGCACTAATACAGTGGCACTTCTTAGAGCAGGATGTGCCATGCATACCAAGTGAAAATGTTGTTTTTCCCAAACGGACAAATTTTCCCATAAATTAGCCAGTAGATGAGAGTCACTGCTGCCAACCACTCGGACCTGTACTGTCAGTTTGATGCATACTCATACATCGGAGTATTCGTATAATTCTGTCCACGCTAATGCTCTGTTACATTTCTATAGACGACGACAAATGTGACACCGACAGTGAATGCGAAGACGACAGTAATGTTATGACGAACCTGACCAAAGTTGTAAATATTCAAATGTCGTAGAGTAGATGGATCACATGGATCGCGTGAACGGCCAACGACTTCACTTGTCCAAATGAAAGTTTTTTTTCCGTCTTTCGCTGATGTGGTATTTACATCGTTGTTAGACATTTTATAATTTTTTTTCTTTTCATAGTTAAAATAAAGCCAACACATACTACAATGACGACTCTTCTTTGGTGGAAGGTCAGTGTTAGGAGGTGTCACTTTGAACGGACAAATGTCTTTATCGTCACCACCTCTGTTTGGGTGATACATCTCTGGTTTTTCACAGTTTTCACATGATTTTCATGGTGACTTTTGTGGAAAATCAATTTGAAATATGTATGTGTGGCAGTTTAGTTTTATAAATGACAACTCGCGTTTGTATAAGCATGGTAAACATGGGATATTTTCCAGTGTAGTGTAAGATATTCATGTTTTTTTCATTTTATTTGTTGGGGCATAGTAAGAGTCATGTGAAGATGCATCGGCATGAAGATATAATTGACAATCCGGTTAAGCTAGTACGAGTATCTTGTAGAGAGATGGGAAGCGAGCATCAAATTACGTTATGAGGTATTATTCAATTGTTGAAAGGAAAAGTAATCTCTCAGATGCTGGGAGGTGGAAAAGATATTGCTTACCGTAATATGGAGTGGCAGCTATGAGAGAATGACGTGAAGAGGAAACCGAAACTGAAACTGAAACAGAAACAGAAACTGAAATTGAAAGCAAAAGTGGAAATAATGTGGTTTTCATTTTGCTGGTTGCCAGTGGAAATTTTTGTTGCTGGTTGTACTCGTAGTATGCAAAGTATTGCCGAGATGAAAATTGTGGGAAGATGTTTTTCAGTCAACTGTGAGGTTATGAGCGTTTGCAGGTGAAAATTGCTATAAACGAACCGTAATTCGTAAAAAAAAAATGCTTTATGACACACAAATGTGCTTTGGCGTAATTTTGAAAGTCTAAAGTGCCGATCTAATGATTCTCTTAACAACACCTATGTATACGGGGACTAGTTTGCCTAGTCTATCGTTAACACCTAAAACCATTCGTGAACATTCTGTTAAATTGAAATGGATTTCAATGTGAATTTAAATGAGAGCAGTTTTTGACAAGATATTCTCATTGCCATTGAATCTAAAGGCTAATTTTCAACTCTAGAAAAACACTTTCTAAAAGTTCTCATGGGCTGGACTATCCAACACATCATCAATAAAACAGAATGATAATAAATTTATGATAGTTAAGATTTACATAAAGTGCAATTTAAAAAAAAAAACATTCTGCTTTGAAGGATTCTGGCATTTGCCACCTTGGGAGCATCTCAGGAACTGCATCCAGGAGCTTTAAGTCGACCACCTTTTTGGAACATTTGAGCGGGTATCTCATGAATGGCGTGCACGATGTTAGTTTTGTTGGCTTGCCTCAATAGACCAATGACTTTAAAAACATTGTATCAATAAATCACACGACCTTAAAGCGAGGTCGCAGGTTCATTTCTGGCGATATTGTTGTCATCAAGCACTTCTTTCAATTACTTAATGGTGTCGCGTCATTCTGTTGAACCTAAACTTCCAGCTTTGGGAACCAAAAACCGATGACATTTCGGTTTTCTTCATTTTTGAAGAATTATGTCGCGATGAAGTACGAAGAGTATATTCTTCAGAGTACATTGGTAATTGATGGGTAACATTTAGCTTTTCCTTGCTTCAAATTCGACTATTTTGCGCATTCATAAAGCTACTGAGATAGAAGTGCGCCCCAGCTATAAACAAAATTTGACAGTAAGAAGGGGATCGACTTTGAACTTTTCAAGCACAAAATCAAGGAAGTCACAACGCCAATAATGATCGCTATTGCCCACTCTTTGGATTCTTGTTTATTGCGTGCAGTTCAAAAGAGCAAATCTGGGTTAAAATTGTTCAATTCTGTTGAGAATAGACCTAGTCGATTATGTTGACCGTATTTTACTGAACACTGATTTGTGAAATGAATTGTAACAATTGGTAGTTTGTTGCTTCGTCATGAATCATGAATAAAATGATTTGCCAAACAGAACTGAGTTAAAAGATACTGTCACCTGTCAAATAAACTATCAGCTGTCTAAGTGTTGCCTTGTCAAATATTCTTTGTCAATATCCCCGTCATTGTGGAATTATGACATAAAATGCAATTTGATAGAAGTGAGGATGAATTCTCTGTTCTGTAAATATGCGTTTGTAAATCTACATACAATACATTGGGGCACACAAGTAACAACACAGTTACTTGTTTAAAATGTCTGAAACAGAAACCCTATGGACTCTCGCCGGTTTTTCGATCCCAGAACCTAAGGGACGACGAAGTTAAAATTTTGTACTGGTATAAAATATGTCGAACAACGTAGAAATAGCTTTGTTTTCTGTAAATCCTGCTTCCAATCGGTGATAATTTTGATGAAAAACAGTGTCTTACGACAAGTGCTTTGCACATTTGCATTCATATTCAAACACTGCACTTGCGTTGAAATTTAATTGTTTTTTGGCAATCGACTGTTCAAAACCTTACGGCATGTAAGGCAAACATAAAACGAAACTATTTACAGTCAGGAGAGCACCTAATCTTATTTATATTGAAAGAAATTCGACAATTCACACACTTCTAAAGGGTTACTCGTTAGTTTGCTCTTTTATTGTTTCAATTCTACTCTATTAGACCCCCACTTTCTCTACATCAAGCACATTACCTAATGCACTTCCTATTTTTCCAATACAATGAAAACACTTCATTTCAAATCCCTAAGGCATACGATTAAACGTCAACTGTCAGTTGCATACTATGGTGTTGTAACATGTGCTCGCGCCGAACTTCATAGACTTTGTCATCGCTTGTACGATGACGCTTAACATTCGTACCTGCTCAAGTGTCCTAAATTTTGGATTATCACCAAATCAGACAATTCATTTAGATGAAAGGTTTCATTATTACCGTTTCACCGTATCGAACGTGCAAAATTTCGTCAACAAGTAATTTGAATCTAATTACACAAGGAGTTGTTGGTTTCATGAGATGTTCGAGCAGACAAGAGAAAAAACATCACCTCTTCGACTGTGTATTAACCTCTTCAAAAGCTCTCCACCGATCCAATCAACCTATTACGGTATTTATTTTGTTAATTTCGCTAATGGAGTATTGGTTCGTGGTAGTTTGTGCACTACGATACTGTGTCACAATTTGCCTTGAGTGGTTTTTGCCAAAAATAGTAGAAGGAGGACACTCTATGAGATGTGTAGATACTTTGTCGAGATGTTATTCCATGGTCAATTTGTGTTTTACTTGCGGGTTATGTTTTTTTCCAAATTGAATATTCGGGTAAACAATTAGACAAGGTCGTTTCTTGAGGGAGCCAGTTACGATAGGACAAGCGTTACGCAATAGAAGACAAATCGGTGGTTATGGTGATGACCGAAAGTACGCATACGGCATGTTTCCGGACAACTTTAGATGTTAACTTTGAAAATGAACATAGGCGTGTGGTCGCTTGCAATTTGATTGGAATTCGATTTCGGGGAGTGGCTGGGTTTGTGCCTTTTGTCCGACTTTTTAGCTTTTAGATGACTGTAACATAATGGTGTAGTAAGTGTTGGGAGAAGTATTTAGTTCTCACTTAAGCGTGGTAACATTATAACTGCCTTTGAAGTACCATATGTATCTGGTAAGAGCTCATTGAATTAATATAGCATAGTTGCCTTATTTATGACAGCTTCGAAAGTAGAACAAACATTGTTCTAATATGAGTAAATCACACCTTTCTGCTCTGCTCTGCTCTGCTATTAAAACCAGCCAGACTTCTGTAATTAATACTTTTTGAATTCAAAGCCCAGAGCATAGCCAAAGGTCTCGTAATGAATAATCCCACAAGCGGAAAATGGTAATTATATGTCTTTATACCTTCAGCAACCATTGAAGCTTCTGCAGAACTGCACTGGTTTTTTTTACCACATAAGAGTTTTTTTCTTTTTTTTTTTTGTCCTCACATCTGCATTTTAATATCTGCCTACGAGATCTCAGTGTTGCTACTTCGAAGAAAATATGAAAAATTCTTGCTTTTTAAACAATATCAAGATATCTGGTCTTTGCAGTAAATAAATTCGAAGATTATTTTGTAATCCCAATGGCATGCAGAATCGTACAAGTTTATGTTTCAATTAGGTCCTCCGTCAAAGTGCTTACTACACCCAATCCTGCATGATTGAGGAGACTATCGACAGCATATTATTTGTATGTATTGCATACTAGCCCTGCGTTAAAGTCCGTTATAGCTCTTCTCGGAATAGACCCGTAAAACTTTTATTTTTTAAAAATAAAACATGCATTAATCAGTAAATAATACTAGCTATTTTGATTTCAGCTTACAATCATTGTGTTATTGTTCCATACGTACGGAAAAGGTTCCGGCAAAATGTTCAAATTGGTATAATCAGCCAAAATATCTAGCATGTTCAATTATCGGTCTAGAGTATTCTCCCAAGAAGTAGTCGTTCGCAGATCACTTATTTGGTAGTGAAGGCGTAAAAACACTTCCGTCATTCAGCTTTACTTTTGACTTCGTAAATGAAAAAAATACGCTGGAAGGATGTAAGCGACTTGACAGTGAGAATATTTTTATTTTTTTGCGAATGAGAACATTTTACATTTTTACGGTGTAAGATATTTTCAATAAACAACTCGATAAAATTTGTATTGTCATCTAGAAAAAAGGTTGACCACTGCAGCATGAACAACAGCTCGTTCTAGGTACTTCATTCCAACACAAGCACTATCCATACACCGCGGATACTCAATTTTCCTTCTTCTACTTCTTCTTATCCTTTTATTAATCCTTTCCTTGTTATGCGAGCTTATGCGTAACGAGATTCCCATTTTTACTGCATCGCTGCTGCTCCGCTTATGGGGTTGGCTAATGTTGCAGACCGCAGAACGCGTCTACATAATGCTCGGTCCTGGATCGTTTCAGTGGCCCCAGGCGTTGTTGCGCATTTGCCATCTGAGAAATCCAGGAATTCTTTTTCCGACTTCGTTTTCTTACGGTTTGAGTGACCCTAGTTGATAGTGCCTTTTTAACCGGATTTCCGCAGATCTTTTTTGAACGTGGCAATACCAGCTTATTCTATTCGCCTCAATCTGTTCGGTTACCGAATTCTTTATATGTAAACTTCCTCCTATACGCGTAGATCTAATGCAATAGCGTTTAGTGACTCCACTAGACATCCTAAACATTTTCATTTCTGCTGCCGTCATTTTGTTTTTAAACGCCTCGTACATTGCCTAGCACTGTGAACCGTATATAAGAGCTGGTCTAACAACCGTGGTGTAGAGTTTCTCCTTTAATTTAAGTGGAAATTTTCGGTCGCAAAATATTCCCGAATTTTCCCGTCATTTCATCCATCCCACACTCACTCTGTGGTTAACGTCGTCGTCACATTTCGCTTCTATGTTAACGATTGATGTTAAGTACTTAAAGATAGTGCTTTTCGGAAGAATTATTCCGTCTAACATTATATCCGGAACAGGTCGCAACGGATGCGCAAATGGGCACGTCAAATGCTCCGTCTTTGAACGACTTATTTTAAACCCGTTCTCTCTAGCGCAATTTTCCATGAATCTAAGGCGTTCTGTAAATCTTCGAGGTTATCGCGACGTCAGCGAAGAGAATTGGCGTTACATTTGTTTCGCGCATGCGATCTTTTAAAGAAGAAAGGGCTAAGGACGCTTCCTTGATGCACTCCGACATAAACTGGAAATTCTCTCGTTAGTCCAGCAGAACTTTAAACCGTCTTGTATTGTTCTAACATACGTTTCCGGTACGTTTTGAGACCTCAGCGCGGCCCATATGAGGTCCCTATTCACTCGATCGAATGCTTTCTCGAGGTCAATAAATACCATGTGTAAATCCTTAGACGAATCTCGGTGCTTTTTCATTATTATTCGTAGGCTTTGGATAGCGTCCACCATCGATCTTCCTTCAACAAATCCACACTGGCTATTATCGAGCTTTAATACGAGTATTTGCAGAGGACGTTCGTTTAAGACTCTTTCGACGATTTTCATTGTGTGTGACATAAGCTTGATTGAACGGTAGTTGTTGCATTCTCGGGTGTTGCCTTTTCCTTTGTATAATGGAACCAAGAAGCTACTTCTCCATTGATTCGGCATAGGCTGTCCACATTTTAATTTATTTAAAAGTTTCGATAGCCATTTGCTGCCGATTCCCTCCATCTTCGACGAAAACTCTGATGGAATGTTGTCTGGTCCCGCCGCTTTCCCCCGCTTCATTTTCCCGATTGTTATACTTATTTCTTCGATTGAAAAGTCCGAAACCTCCTCCTCGAATAGACCAGCTGTCGGCACGATATCACGTGGAAACTGTTTGTTAAGCAACTCCTTGTAGTATTCAAGCCACCGGTCACAAATTTCCTTTTCATTTGTTAGTAAACGACCGTCTGCGTTTTTGATGTATTTCGGCGAGGTTATTTCCATTGAATTTTTTCGCCTCTGTGCAGTGAGCTTAAAAATATTTGGCATTTTAGTATTGTACGACGTTTGAACTTCTTGGATAGCTTGCCTTCTATCTGCCGATCGTGAGGATATTTGTTCCAACTCCTGGTACAGGTTTTCCGCTTCTGCCGCTCGAGTTCGAGCCAGGACTTTCTTTGCGATCTTTTTAAGACGCTCGTATTCAAAAGCCAGTCGAGCTTTTTCGATATCGTTGCTCCGATCGCATTTTGTCCACGCTTGGAATGCACTCTTCTTGTCGGCCACAGCTCGTTTGGTTTCGTCATTCCAACACCATGTTTCTTTGTCGATGTGATGGTTTCCCGATATAGTCCCCAGAAGAGACTTTGCGAGTATTATGCATTTGTCGTGCATGCTATTCCACATTTCTTGCGGACTAAGTGAGTCTGCTATACCGTTTATATTTCGAAGTGCTTCTTTAGCCAGTGCGATACTCAATTTTCCTTATTAAATACAAATAGCTTAAAAATTATTGCCGCTTGATAAGCCGCATCGTATACAACATGTTAGAAATGTTCAAAAAATCCTTTCAGTTGAACCTGATTTCTGGGACCATGTAACCATGTACAACGAATCCGATTTTACACTGGGCGGGAGCGTTAATACACAAGATGTTCAGTCTGGTACAGTGTATGCTCTGAAAGAGTCATTCTCCCTTGCATTTTAGAGGGCAATAAGTCGAGGACTACGGTATTGTTATGTAATTTTTTGACATCTGAACTGGGAAATATGGCATGGAGAAGTATCTGTTTCAACAGGACGGTTTAATATACCATACTGCTAGTGAAGCAAATGATTTACTGAAGAAGAAATCTCTCAATCAATTGATTTAAAAAAAATTGATTTTGAATGACTTACTTTATTACAATCACATGTTTTATTGGTGAAGTACAGATACACTCCGTTCTCTATTTAAATTAATTCCGATTTCCATTTTAAGTTAAGTGGTAACACTGCCTTTGATCATCTGCCCTGTCTACAGAAACAGCAACAAGAAAATGTTGTTAGCGACGATTTTGTTTAACTTCAAGTTTCGTAATCTTTATGCAGAGGCAATCTAGAAAAATGCTGATGTTGTGGGTAACTGACTGCAGCATCCGAAGTGAAGAAGGAATAAATTTCATCTTCACTTGTACCGGATAGCCTTGGTATTTAAAGCAAAAGTTGTTGCTGCATGTGATGGGGCAAACGAAGAAGTTACCCATCTTGAGATACGAGTATAATCTAGCTGCTAATGCGATTTAAATGGAAAAGCTAATCGCTGGCGATGTAATGAAATGTGAAATGCCAATGTGGAATTTGCGCATTAAAAAGTGTCACTTTACGTAATTGTGCCAACCTCCCACTATAGTCGAGGGCATTGGAGACACAATAGAAAGGAAACTCAAAGGTGTGTCATAAGTCTTGGACATGATATTGTAATTATCAGTCAAAAATCTATGACAGTTTCTTTCAATACCACACCTGCTGAGGTTATTCCAAAAGTCAACAGAACAACGAAAACGTATGGGCTACCAGGACCAAGGAACCCAACAGTAGCTCCATCATCGTCAATCGGTCAATATCGGTAAGCCTATAGATTTTGTCTTGCATAACATTGCCGCATGTCCATACGCTAAGTTGCACCTATTTTTACCACCGCTACCACCACCAACACTATAATCAGCCAAACGGTCTTAAAGTCATTTATAAATTTGGCTACCTCCACCGCATGCTGATAGCTTGCAGAGCAAAAAATAAATATGTGATCGAGGACGAGAATGGGTGAGGGTATGGGTAACGGTAAACCTTTTTGTAAATGTGGTGCCAAGTCCACTACCATGTTGGGAAATATGGTACTGTTGCTGCTTCGCCGTGCATAGGATGCCATTGTAAGGAGAGTGTACTTGGGCGGTGGTTCATTCCATGTCATCATTATTAAATCCCCAGAGCAGAAGTAGGAGTGATCAACCACAAGAGACCAGAAGCGGCTGTAACGGCTACAGACTCATATGTAAATGGCCGATTTGTGTGGACGTCTTAACTTTAAGGCGACGACTATTTTTGTTGACACCGCTGGATTGCAGAAAATCTGCTCTAGATGCTTTTATGTTGTAGTTGGTGTTTTGCTAATAATTCATTTATGTAATCAACGCCAGATTTGGTTTGCTGGTTACTGGTATCTTTTTTTTCAATTTTGTGTTTGTCTGTGGTTTGTTAATTTTGATAATGATACTTGTAGTGCAGTGTGTTGAAGTGCGCGTGACTATTGGAGTGAGTACGAGTATGTGTTTTGCTGATAAAAGACATAGCAGGTATTAGGGAGTGCTTCAAAGTGATTAAAACTTGATTTGATGACCGAGTATTTACCTGACTGGGATGAATGGGGCAAACATGTTTTTTTAAGAAAACTTGATAAAGGGCAACGTTATAGAAGCTTATCAATAGAATTACTAGCTATCTGTCTATGCGATAAGTAAAAATATAAACTAAAAACTTGACAGATTTTTACCCTTCAAATATCATACCTAAATGGGTCATGTGACGTTGCTTGTATCATATGTAGCTAATTTGGAGGTGTGAGTTAATGTTTCCAACAAAGGTGCAGTCCCAGATTGGTTTTTGATGTGCCTAACGCACTTATTTCTAGTTCTGCGTGCAAATTTGTTGAGCAAGATGGAAAGTTAGTTCTTGGGCTACCGAGTCCGAATATAGCCGGTTTTATAAGCTCATGAGGCGAAGATAGGATTCTTATGATATCAGAGGAGAAAGCTTCATTTGAATCCGTAGTGACAAGGTATACTCGTATATCTTCTATCAATAGTATGAAGATGATTGGCCCGAAATGGTTATCCTGTAGGATTCCAAGTAACACATTGTCTGTGTGACAAGTTCTTTTTGGATTCTTATATACTTAACAATTTAGTGAAAAATTTATGTTTCAGAATTTTCTATTTTTTCCGTGGCTGGGCAATTACCCCGGTGACAAAGCCTTCAACGTGGAGGGTCAAAAATTGATGAGGGTGCTCTTAGCTGCTTTGAGAGTAAAATTCTTCGAGTGATTTTCGATCCCGTATGCACTGACGTTGAATGGAGGAGGAGATACAACGACAAACTGTACGGACTGTAAAGCGACATCGGTGAAGATCCAACGACTTAGATGGCTAGGTCATATAGAGCGGATGGACACTAACGCTCCGGTGTGTAAAGTCTTCGATTCCGCCCCCGAGGGACAGCGCAGTAGAGGAAGACCGAAACTCAGGTGGCGCATGCAAGTTGAAGGGGACCTCAGTCAGTTTAGCGTGCGATATTGGAGGCAGATAGCAAAGGATCGAGCTTGATGAAGACGCAGTCAACAAGAGACGCAGATCCACCCTGGACTGTAGCGCCACTTAAGTTAGTGAAAAATTGTGGAAACAATTCTAAAAAATATAGCATCCTTCACAGAGCTTAATTTTTCTTCTATTATTTCCTGACACTCCAACGTGGACAATGCCCTTGTCTCTGCACTCACTACGTTGATTCTGTTGTCAATTTCTTCGCAAGGAAATAAATTTACATCTGTTTCTCATTACATTTAAAACAGGGTAGCTGCAAAGCTATCAGGATCGAGAGAGGAATCGTCCATAGTTTAGTAAATAAAGAAACTATTAATAGGAATGATGTAACGCAGAGTTTGTGAATGGCAAATCGTTGAACACAATTTACTAGAATGTGGTTCTGATGACGGGCGAGATGAATGCTAAAATAACTCTGTGCTGGAAAACCTAAAATAAAAAATATAAATTCGATTTTTTTATATTAACGAACTAATAAGAACGACTTACGCCCGAAATCATGCAGGCAGCCGCCGTACTTGAAGCGAAAATATACAGGATTCTCAGGATTCTTAAAATAAATATTTTAATAGAAATCGGATTAAATTCTTAGGAAAAGAGTTCGGAGGAATATGGAACTGAATGTGCAAAAGAATATAAATTTCGGAAGGCCTGTGTAGAATTTCTGAAATTGATTATTTCAATAACATTTAATAAATTGCATTTGCTGTTTTAAAAATGAACTTTAAAACGGCGAATCGTTACGTACGAGGGAGGTATGAACCTATTTAATTCGTATACCATCATTACGAATGCTTAAAGTCAGTCAAAGAAGATATGAGTAACAGATTTTATTTCATATACACTATTGCCTTTTCACCTCATATATACCCGTATCTATTTCAATTTTTAGTACTTGTAGTATTGTACTATATGTCATTTACTATGACGGGCCTATCGGTAACACCATATTTGAAAATTGAATGTTAGACTCGCAGATGGTGAACTACAAATGGGTCAGGTTCGGGCCAGTTTACTTAGTTTTGCGTGACAAAATATTTGCTTTTCACTATGCTTCCAATTCGATTTATTTGAACTTTCATATTTTCGTACTTATGTGGGTGGATTGGTGAGGAAAGATGATACTTTCACATAGTTAAGCAAACAAGTCTCTCAATAAAAATCGATCTTTCCATCATTCTAACGTTTTACTTCAGATTCAATGTTGAATAGGTCCATTACGAAGGTAAAGTCAACCAGATACATACTCGTTCAATCGCTTCTTATGATCATAAGCAAATGATAATATTTATTCTAGTTGCAAGGTAGCAAGAATTTCATAAACAAAATTCTTGTTCTTGCAGTAAAGCAAGGTCAGTCTCTGAAACGATACAAGGCTAACGTGATGGAGGTTGAGAAAACCTTCAAAGGAGAAATCATATACGAATATATAGTAAGTAAGCCTTGACAGAATTGGCGACCGAAATTGTAGGTGACTTGTTTAGAATTGAAAGAGTTCGAGGTTAGTACAAGTTTGAATTGGTCATAAAGAAAAATATAATTGAGACAAATTTACGTGTGAAAATGAACGTTAACATTTTAAAATTCAGTGAAAAGCTAACAATCTGGATTGGGTTAATATATGACCAATTATTGTTGACAGATTGTTGGAGTATTAAAGTGAAGTATTAGTCCAGCTAAGCAAATCAAATCTCTGGAAAAGGGTGAGTTGAAAGCAAGCTATTTCCACCAAAATGTAAGCCAATGTATGTATCGAGTAATCTAATCTTTCTAGTCGACTAATCGAAATTGATTCGTTTGAAATTTAATTGATTTCCGATTGACGTGTTGTTTGCATAACACCACATGAGCTACTCAACAACCCATCAACTATAATTGCTCTTCATCTTCATCAATTATAACGCTTCCATCAGCCACTCGATCGAACAGAACCACTTACTTACTTACCGCCAATTGCCCACATCATAGCTATAACAAATGCTTCTACTTGCAGACTTGAGTCTATTTGAACAGTTATAAGTACCACGCATTCTGGCATCCAAGAAATACTAAGCAGAACAAAAAAATATGAAGAATAAAAAAAAACATGCATACTCGTATGAACGGGCACAATTTCCTCCGCGGCATACTTACTCGTATTATCTGTCGAAAAGTGATTTATAGCAGAACTCATCTGTGAACCCAGATCGACATATTCGGTTGTAACCTCCTGAAAGAGTACAAATTTCAGCATTTGGTTAACATACTTTCTGCAGAAGATGTCCGATTGCAAAATCCACTTCCACTGACTTTTTCTCTATTGAATTCTTTAGCTTCAACATGGCGATCAGAGATGGGGAAGGAAATCGCCGCAATCATCGAAAGGTTAAAGTCTCAATTTTCTAGTTCCATGGGCTATAACAAGATTGCTTTTGGCCCATCCAGAGATGTCTGCTGCTGAGAGATGGTACTACTGCATAGCGTTCATAAATATTTCAACATCACATCGCATAGCTGCAAAACATTTTATGAGTGTGAGCCTTTTATTTTTTTATTTTGCGAAAGATACAAGTATCTTCTTTGGCTTTGGCCAGATGTTGTGAGTTGATGTTACCTGGTGGCCTTAAAAGTCGCCAACTAAATGAACAGATTTAAGCTGCCTTTGCAACGTGCGCGTATGCACAATCATCTTTATTGATTATCGTCGATTGTGTAATAGGTGGACAGTGTATATACGAGTACCCGTAGTACTGGCGAGAAGATTTGATTTCATCTCAACTTTTAACATTCATTGCAGTACAGTGACGGTAGTCAGTAATTATATCTTTGCAGTAGACCTCATTAAACCATAATAGGGTAGTTCTTAGGGGAGAGTTAATTATAGATTGGACAAATGTTTTATTGTAATAGTATTTGAAGAGTAGATATAGTCCTAGTAAGTTGAGTAACATCGCCAACGACGCATTTTGACTCTTAGCCAACTGATAGACGTTAATTACTGAAAGCGAGACAAGTACTCATTACCTTAAAGCTAATAATTTTTTTTCATAATTAAATCCCTTGCATAATTCGTTTCGCAAGCCCATTAAAGACTGTTAAAGCATGCAAAGAAGAAGTTGTTATTTCTTGCTAGCAGATGCGAATCACAGGTCTTGTTTAACTTAAGGTTTTTTAGCGACTCGTCCTTTTATAGACATTTTTAGTATTTTTCTGTTTTAGATTTGCGTAATGGTTGGTTTTATTCATCTGCCATATTTCCAATATTCAATTTGGTTATTGCTTGGAAAATTGTTGGCAATTTAGGAACAGTTCGACCGTTGAACCAAGGTCTAGTCTTTTTCAATTACTGTGTCATCCTAGTATTGTTTTGTACACAGTAAGATGGAATCTACGATTTTTGACCGATTCTTATGTAAATGACTCTCAATCTCCCAAGAGTGAGTTCCACTTGATTTTGCTCTAAATTGTACTTTTGAAAATCAAGGAAAAGGCGGTGAAATAGGCCATTCATGGTTGCTCTTTGTATCCTTTTTACTCAGATCTACACAGGCACAACTTGAATAAAATGTTAGATTTTCTGGACGATGTACAAAGCGGATGTTTTGTATTTAGAGTCAACTACGATGTCAGACGTAAATTCAGCCGTAACACAGTTTAAACAACTCGGCTTATTTTATGTAAAATGTGTTTTTTTTAGCTGTATGAGAAGTTCCGATGGTTGTTGTCTATAGTTTGACAGCTATCAACGTCAAACTGTGTTGACATTTCTGTTCAGTAAAGTTTGACAATTTGTAGCCGCAATGGGCATATGCCAAAATCATATTTAAAAAATAAATAAATGAAATTATATTATATACCAGATTATAATAATAAAAAAATTATTCCGATAATATTTCTGCCTTGTATTATTATTTAAAGTTTTCAACCTCTTAAAAAACAGCCTTTATGTATACAATCACGGACAATTTCCATGGTTCATACTGCCTTCCATGACAACTACGTTCGGGTATGCACAATGAACGATCGCTTGCTTAAAACGCTTAAGGCAGTTAAGCAATAAACAGAGGCTCTAGATGCTTAAAGAGCAAATATCACGGTGATCCAAGAAGTATGATTAAATAAATGGGTAAAAGTGATGAAAAACTGTGAGATAGCTACACCTTTAGTGACTGCAAAAGAGAGTTGAATCAGTGGCCATTGTGATATTTGTCTTCTGCTTTATGACTATAAATGGCAACATATGCGCTTCCGTGCTCACGTAACATTTGGAGATACTGCATTTGTTATTTTGACATCACTCATCTACCTCAACTGGTTCAATAAAGAAACTGGTACCACATTCAGTGAATCAAAAGCCTAGTTCGAACGAATTCTTTCGAGAAAATAAGACGAAAACATTATCTGATTTTCCAAGCGGAAAAGGTAGAAGAAGCATTTAATTTGGGCTACACATATTCCGAGGTGATTCTACAGACACAATTTTCGAAAGTTTTGCTGACGCATTCAGGGAATGGGTGGGAATATAGTTTTAGAACCCTAGTCGTTACTGAAAATTTGTCAGAGTTGGTGTTACATACTGTGAAAGCTGAATTTAAACTAAGATGCCACTGTAAGATAGAGTTCACATTTTTTTACTAGAGAAGATCAAAAGCTATTTTGTCTTTTAGACTAGGAAAAGGTTTCGAAATTAAAATAAAAATCCAAAACAGATAATCTGTAGAGTATATTTATGAAATCGTAGCGAGATTTGCTAGCTATCCACAATATTATTTATCAGACTCTTTCTTATGTACTTTGTGATGACGGTTTAAAATCTTATTCATCAAGCACAGGGATATTTTAAATATTACACTCTAATTTTAGAAAAATAGATGTCTTATATTTAGGAGATAACAAAAGAAATATCCTATATCTTATATCGCTTAAGGAAACTTCAGACATTTCGCAGCATTTTTGGTCATTTCGATGTAAAATAACATTGACACAGATACATAGAACGGAAAGTTTTTCGGTTTCAACAATGCAAGTGCCTTTTCTCGCCAGTGACTGGTTTTACTTTCATTTTACTGATGCAGACAGCATAGCGTTTTGGAAGCATTCAATTTCATTCGGTTGAAAATTTTCCAATTAATTACGTATAGGTGTTTTAACACCGGAATTTCGTGAGTTAAATAAACGTTCTACCTAGTCAAGTCATAAATACTGGTACACAACTGAACTCACTCATTACGAATGCAACACTGGGCGCATCCATTTCGTATTGATTGCGATTTGACAGTTGATATTTATGCTTCATTGTGACGTATGAATGGGGGAATGGGGCGACATCAAAAATCGTATTGTGGTATATCGTAACAACGTTGCAACAGCTTGGAATCACTCGCAATTTTGTGTATCGCGCTGTGAAGTTGTTTGAGAATACTGGTGGAGTACGAGACCGTCAAAAATCTGGCCGTTCGCGCACTGTGAGAACTCCGAAAGCGATCAAAGCCGTGAAGAAACGAATCGACCGAAAACCACTCGGAAAACAGAAAATCTTGTCGCGGGAAATGCAAATTTCCCAAAAATCCATGTCTCGCATTTTCAAAGAAGATTAAGGACTCAGCGCGTACAAGCGACACATTGGACACCTGCACATGGCCGCATTGAAGGAAAAACGCAAGCGTAGATCGAAAGCGTTACTCAGCCGGTACGCGAAGAACGCTCACAGACAAATTCTGTTTACTGACGAGAAAATCATCACCTTAGAAGAATCGTTCAATGAGCAGAACGATCGTGTGTATGCTCGGTCATCCAGAGAAGCATCCTAACTCATCCCGATGGCTCAAAGAGGCCACCATCCCGCGTCTGTATTGGTATGGTGAGGAGTATGCTAAGATGGCGTTACCAAGCTCCATTTTTGCGAGAAAGGAGTAATAACATCGCCAAAAGTATATAAATTGACCGTCCTGGAACCCTTTGTGAAGTCTCTCAACCAATCAATATTCAACAACAAGCCATGGACTTTCCAGCAAGACTCTGCTCCAGCTCTGAAAGCAAGAAAGACTCAACTGTGGCTCAAAAACAAACGTTTCGGACTTCATATCAACGGTTGATTGGCCAGCTGGTAGTCCAGACCTCAACCCGTTGGATTACAAATTTTGGGTCGCTTGAAAGTGAAAGAAAAACATTAAGTTAACTTAAGCTGAGTTAAGGCATTTGTTAAATGCCAGCAAGTAAATTAATCAATCTCCTTACGTGTATAAACTTATTTTGTGTTGAAATATTCCCCATTTCAACAGCAATTACGCTACTGACGGCATAAGATGTTACTGTCAGCCAATAGTTATTGTTAAAATAAAAAAATTCCAAAAACATCCTTCAATATCTACAAAACACACTAATCACATTCGACAGTAGAGCCTATAAATTAAAATTTGTTGCTTAACATTACCGTATTGTATTTGTAGTATGTATCTCCATAAAAACCATTCCGACGACTAATTACCGAGATCACGCATTCAGGTTCTAGTCATTGGCTAATATTTATAAAACCGCTGCTAGATTTCCTGCTTTACTGGATCCACAGCAGCAGATAAATCTTCATCATAACAGAAGAAGGCAAATAGTAAATTGTGCTCCACGCGGTTGTACTCATCATATTTGGCAACTAGATCCAAAAGATCACCTGTTTGGAGCTTGCTCAGTTATTCTTTGTCATGTTTCTTGTGGCTTGTATATTTGGCATTTACGGGTTGTTGATTTAATGAAATTAAAAATTTTAGTTGCTATAGTTAGATATAATGGTTGAAGAGGAATGATGATTATTGGAACTAGATTTGGATAATTAGAGAATCGCTACAATAGGTATAAGAAAACATTTGAGAGAATATTTATGGATCGACTCTTATGCAATGAAAACAACTACGATTCTTAATAAGATCATTGTGCGCATCATGTAATGCATTAGTGAGATATTTCAGGCAGGTGATGAATAAGTATTATTCTTGGTTATATCTCCGCTAAATTTCAGAAAAACTTCCATGGATTTTGGCAACCAATATGTTTGATATATCAGCTAACAATACACCGCCTTAGGAATAAATCATACACAAAGAATGTTCGAATGTATCTTGAGTCATAGTCTATGTCAATTGATAACAAACCTTATCGTGTCATTCTTATAAATAAGATCATTGTCTATTCTGCATACCAATGTTCTGCACTAGTTTATCTTAACGTTAAACGTTTTCTCCTTGAAACTTCCCCCATTTACCTACAATCGCCATCAGCATTACTGCTTATTTAAATTTGAATTAAATTATACCCCCATTCAACTTAGCACCTCTATTACGGATGTCGTTACGTGTGTCGACTGCGGTCATAAGAAGACAATAGAAATTAAGACTCCATAATCACCAACACATGCCAAACTATGTATTGTATCTGGAAACTCAAAAAAAAAAAAAAAAAACTACAAACTAATAAAGCAAGAGTAGTGTTGTCCACAAGCTATGCAACCATGGAATCCAAGCGTATTCAAACCACCAGAAAAGTTGTTTACCTTTCCAAGAGCATTTCAGCGCTACTAAGCAGACACTTGACTTCAAGTCAGAATCACCTTGAAAGATGGAAATGCTTTACTCTTGTTCTGGCTCTAGGGGGGCCTAAAACATGCACATATCTCTTGCGTACATATTCCCACGTGTATATCGGTCAAGGTGGTCAAACTATACTCGAACAACTGACTGCTCTCTTGAGTACCCAAAAGCACTTCCCACGTCACTTGACTTAACTTGACTTGGCTTGACCACTACTAGTGTGGTGTGTACCTTGGACAATAGCAACCAGCGACATTGATTTGTGCCCGACCTACCACGGGACCGATTTGACCAAAAATAGACGTACAGGTAAACAGCGATTCTAATTGGCATGCGCTCCATTCGATTAACAAATCGAGCTACGAGAATACTCTTGTTAGATCCCAGTTACTTGCTAGAACAGGTGTCAAAACTTAAATCTACGCATGTAGCTTACCATCATTAGGTCACCAGTTTGTAAGTGACGTCGCATTAGAATTGCCGCCATGTTATCCTCGTCCTGAAACACTTGTCCGATCTCCTCTGTAGGCTGCTGGTCCTATAATGAAATATAAAAGAAAAAAATTTTAAACATGACAAACTCTTGGAATATACAATAAATAGATAGATCATGGCTTAGAATACGGCTTAGAGTGTGAAGACTAAAATTTATGGTCATGCACCTGAGGCGATTAAGTCATAGAATATAGATACATGGAGTTAATTAAACGAGGCGACAAGTCCAAGAGAGAGAATTTGTTGATTTCGGGATCGAGGTCCAGGTCGACGTGATATATGAGATCTTGGAGTACTTAGTGAAAAGTTGTAGTAATATCGCAGAAATTACTATAATAATTTACGTTGCCAATGACCGTGGCGACGGAATGTGAGTGTTTTTGGTTAATTAATGACTTTATAGAACATTTCGGTCCTTAGACACGCAAATAACCGTGAATATCAAGGTGTATAACCTGAGGCTAATGTGAACTTACTTGTTGGCATTAGAATACAAATTTGTGTGTGTGGGTGTACCCTTGAAACATTCCCCGCACTTTTGACACAGTGTTGTAAAATTTTTCCAAATAATTGTTGGAAATTATTACTTTAAACTGCTACAAATGAATATACATATTAGGGAATTCTATCGAAAGTTAATCAGAAAACGCCCGCGGATGCGAATTTGAAAATACTAGATAAGGATAGTAACTTTCACACTTAGAATAGTCTCTTAGCTGTGCCAACTATCACTACAATACCATTAATTGCTCTCGTCAACCTGTACCTTTATAATAAAGCAGAGACCTATTAAGAGGGTCTTAAGTAGAACTACTTCACGATGCAAAGGTTTTAGCACTTTTTCATTCAGATTAAATGAGGAAATACTAGGTGGGGTGAAAAGTAATCTTCTTGACAGCCAGAATGCGCCGCTACTGCAAAAAAGGTTATGGTGCCTTGAAGTCCGTTCATATTTAGGCAACTCCACTACCACAATGTCAAAAAAATACATGAAATAGTGTTGGTTCACCGGAAAGTGAAGGTGCGCGAGCTAGCAGATGCCACAAAGTTTAGTACTGAGCGCACACGCCATATTTTGGGCAATATTCTGCACATGAAAAAGTTATCCTGCCGCTGGGTGCCGCGCATGCTCACTCCTGACTAAAAACACCAACGCGAGAGCACTTCGAAAGAGTGTTTGGACTTGCTGATGCGGAATCTGGCGGACTTTTGGCGTCGATTGGTAACTGTTGATGAAACCTGGACCTACTTTTACACAGCAGAGTACAGAATGAGTGCCCGGCAATGGACTGAAGCTGGCACGAGTGCTCCGAAGCGGCCGAGGGAGGCTCAATGGGTCGGAAAGGTTATGGCGTCGGTTTTCTGGGATTGTCATGGCATACTCTTCGTGGACTATCTCGAAAAAGGAAAAACCATCAACAGCGAGTATGACTGTGCATTATTGGAGCGATTGAAGGCCGAAATCGCTGCAAAACGGCCTCACATGAAACGAAAAAAAATTTTGTTTTTGCAAGACAATACGCCTGCGCATAAGAGCATCGTAAAAACGGCTAAAATCAATGACTTACGGCTCCAATTGCTGTCGCATCCACCGTATTTGCCCGATTTGGCTCCCTCGGACTATTATCTTTTCCCAAACCTCAAAAGATGGCTCATCAATGAAAAATTTAGCTCACGCGAGGAAATCATCGACGCCACCGAGGAGTTTTTGCAGACCTTCCGGAAAATTACTTTTCGGACGGGATCAAGAAGTTGGAAAATTGCTGGAATAAGTGTATCA
The DNA here is from genome assembly GCA_928272305.1 of Volucella inflata. Taxonomy (NCBI): domain Eukaryota; kingdom Metazoa; phylum Arthropoda; class Insecta; order Diptera; family Syrphidae; genus Volucella; species Volucella inflata. The sequence goes on from OV743720.1 coordinate 2,269,761, forward strand.
AGTTAAAAGGGGACTATATTGAATAAAATAAAAAAACACTTACTCGTAGTATGCGGGCTACACAGTGGAAACAACTAAGAGAAGAATATGCTGTTTGTAGGAAATACAATCATCGATGAATTATAAAACCCAGATCCCAAGGAAATTTGACTTTCAACTAGAAATCCGACATAATTTTATCCGAAGAATTCTTTGAGTTTCATTCAAAAGGACTACGTAGCAAAGTAAGTTGGAGCGCGCACTTGAACCAACTTGGTAAGTGAAGCTGGAAAACAACTAGTCAGATGACAATAAGTAGCCTTGCGGACTACGGCAGAGTCTACAAGCCTGGGAATCTATCGCAGCTTTCAATATTAAATCAAACCTTATAATGCGCTGTGATGAAGAGCTTAAGGCATGCAGACGAGTAAGATCGAAAGCAACTACCTTTGATACAGAACTGGAAGATCAAAGTGTCAAACCTCCACTCTGCACTCCAAGAATGCAAGTAAAGCGGCCGATAAAAATCAAAGACGACAACTAACATTGGACGCGGAAAGCGGAAACCGAAATCAGCAACTACAATCTATTTCCCCATTCCGCTGCCGACTATCACAGTGAGTATATACAAACTCAAGTGCGATGAGTTATAGGCTGCCATCGGCTCTGGATACCACATAAACCCGCGAATCATTGCTATTTTCACTAAAACACTAATTAATATGTTCATCTCTTACAAGAAAAATCATTTGAAAGTATAATGTGTCTTCAACTATATAGTCTAGCAATAGACGATGGTGTGCCACAAGGGTCTATATCTGCACCGATAATTTTTTTCATAAAAGGAAAAAAAAAAGTTCATACTTGTCGTATAGGCAGTTAATCATAGTCTAGGTTTTACAAGATATATCGAACAAAGTCTTCTTAATCGTCCCTTGATATCTGCCCCGTTTACAAGTATCTATTTTGCCAACTTTCCCATTTGACTCGCAACCAATAACTACTGTCCGAAATCTTAAACTCCCAAACTCACAACAAAAAACTTTAGTACATAAATCAACAGACATTTTGTGGCACTACAAATGGCATTGTAAAACTGTCAAGTGTAGCAAAATGCTTTACACCTAATTGACATTCAACATCTAACATTCGACAGAATGAATAGAGCTCGACAATCACCACATATGCTATGCTAATAGTCGAAATTAAAACGAATACAAGCCGATATCACCATTTATCGGAACAAGCTTGTCCCAGTCAAATTATTTATAGTCGTGGCAGTAGCGATGGCGGTGGTTTTGTCTTGACATGAATGGCAATCGCCTTGGTCTTTCAAGGTTACCATCTCCTAGACATATTCTCAGAAAGTTATATGCGGTTCTTAATATGTATATCTATCTGATTCTATTGAGAAAATATTTATTCAATCAATTTACAAGTAGATTTGAATCGAACTCGTAAACGTACGCGTATGTATGTGGTGCAAATAGCAGTCGGGGTCCAAAGCATTTAGGGAAATACAAATGCTTAAAGTTTATAGCCAAAAAGGCATACATTCAACGAAGAGAAGCTGGGAAAAAGAAGTAAACAATCGATGCTTTCGGAAGATAATGTCCAGTGAATTGATTTATACAATTTGAATTGGTAGCCCAATAACCAGAACAAACAATATTTATGGCATCTGTTGATTTACGAGTATGTTGGAAATACAAGTAATGGAGAGGAAATTGTATCATAAACTGAATCTGAAAAATCCAATAGAATAAATCTCAAACCACCAACGGTGCCATATACCATTTGAATGGGAAAGTGATTGTTTTTGATTTTTATTTTTGATCGTTAACCGATATTCGGAAAGGTCAAGTTTAATAAGTGGGTATTAGGGGCTTAAATGAATTTGAAAAGGGAGTTTGAACTAAAGCCCCGTCGTAACTTTCGATTCATTCTTTTGTAGAACACTAGAAAAGCGGTTAGGGAAAGTTGTTTTCATAAGCTCTAGTCCGTTAATGGAGTTTTTAGAATCTTCTTTGGTTCAAGCTTAAAAACATTCTATTTTGAGATTAAAAGAGAAATTTTAGTTTATTATCTTTTAAAATAAATATTACAGATCTAGGCTAGAGCTGACAAAAGACTTTTGTGTCACAAAAAAGTGAATTTTACGACCGGTCTTACCGTCCGCTGCAGCTTCTAACTTTCACACAAATGTTACAGAGAGTAAGTGGTCAATATCAACCGAATTCTCGAATAGATTTGGCATAAGTTAAACTGAAAATACCACACTATACAACTGTTACTGTTACAACCTCAAATGATTTTGCAACATTAAGCGGACGCAAATTCACTATCCAAAACCGTGATCTCGACGAACCGGAAACATAAAAACTTAAGTGGATCTCAGATTCTTGTGATTTTACAATCAACATCAAGAAGACTAGATTAATGAGCATGGTGATGACACACATTTAAGTTCTAAGGTTCGAATCTTTATTCCCCAAGCTCTACGCTTCATTTCTCCAAACTCAAATCATAGCTACTCTGACAGAAAACCAGCTTTTTCTACTTTCTCAACAAATTCTTCAAATTACGTAAGTCAATACGACCTTGACGAAGAAATAAGAACCAGTACTTTTCACTTCAGCTATGGTGATGTTTATTCATAACCTCCCTCGTCAAACTACTACCAGGCGCCAAATTTCGGCAATTACTATGCAAACGCATAAATAACTAGCAATTAAAATTCATCGGTTGATGTCAAAATTTCACTTTCACGTTTGTTTAAAATATTAAGGCTCCTTCACCCTCCACTGATTCACCTACTCACCTATCAACAGATCTGGTCTGGTCAGCAACCAAAAAAAAAAAAAACCAAATCCCGAGAATTACATCAAAAGAAAGTGAATTTGATTGTGTCGCGGAATGCATAATACCAGACACACTACAAGTAGTCACATAGATACTCTCTCGGACTTGATATGAATGCAGAGGTACATAAACCTAGTCACCACCTTCTCCTCTACAGAGAAGAAGAAAACAAAAAATACTCAACCAAGCCCTCAACAATATTCATTGCTTTTACTGTCGTTTTTTATTGTCGTTGGATTTTGGTGTTGCCCCTAACAGCGGTGTCTATTAATTTCCATTTTCGCAGTATGCACTTATGTTAGCTGTTGAAATTCACAACATTTCCGCGTCTTTTCAAAGTTTTTCGAGAGCAGCTTTCATTTAATTTAATATCGCGCACTTGAGTGCTTAGCCCGGGCCTAGTGTTTGGTGCTTGTGTCTCATGTGCTGTACGGAAATGATCTACTATCTGGTTACTTGAGTAGTCGTATGTATTTATATCTTGAAACAAAAGAAAGTGAACTGCAAGTCTCACGCGCATAGGACCTGGAGCAAAGCACCGGCAATGACTAGTGGATACATCAAGTAAGGTGTTATTATTAATTGCGAAAGGTTTGCAATCGCAGTTTTAATCTCCGGTTCAGTCGCGATTATGGGCTTCAGGTACACGATATGATTCTATAGAATTTTAATTGAATGTAAATAATACTGAAGCAGATGGAGATAATGAAAGCTTTCCACAAACGGTGGTCTGGTTGAGGTTTTGGGACGCTTAAAAATGAAATTAAGTTTCAGAGACATCAGATCTGTCACCTCATCACCTGGTTCCAATGCCAATATCTGTAGTTAGATAAAACTACGCCTCTGACTATTATTTCTTGTGGTTAAGTTACAACATAATTAAATTCGAAATACCTTTCGCAACGAAATGCTTTGATACTAAGCTATTTTTCCACGCCTCATTGAAAGAGGCTTGTTTCTTAGCTTATCATCTAAGATTAACTTACATCATTTTAATTGTAATAATCCATTCGCGTGCTATTTAATTTAGTGATTAGTTTGATGTCTAGGTCAAGGAAATTGTTATTTCCACAAAACATACAATCATTATCCCAAAACACTTGTTAGATGGCCCATGACAGAGCATGAAGGGCTTACTTAAAAGTAATTTTTCTCTTTCAGACAACAGAGTATGGATGCTGAAGTAATAATTCACCGAAATATTCGTTTATTTGTACGACTAGTATGTAGTTAGTGATGTTAAGATATGCATGTCAGTACCGTATTATGTGAGAATATTGGTCAAGGGTATACCACATTTACTTCTGAAACCCTAGGAACATTTTTAGCTGTATTATGTTTGACCACGGCTGCTTTTATGGTTTTTGGCAACACCATCGTTGGCCAACTTCTTACACTTATAACTGTCACATAGAAAGATAAAACTTAAGGCAAAAAACAGAGCGGCCAGACTTATTGTGCACTGTTCAATTCGAGACGACATTAGCAAATCCTCAGGAATAAGCCAAACTCTTTCTAAGTATAAAAAGGAGATCTCAATAAAATAGTATCGCATGATGGCGTCATTTTCTCAACCGAACTCGATGTAAAAAAGGAACGGCGCATGGTAATCAGTAAAAAATGCAAACGTGCCAAATGGAAAGCCTGCAGATATTGCGCGGAAATCTGTGATTTCTAGTACATAACCCATCTGCTTTGTTGGTGCTAAGTCGAACCGAATAGGAAGTCCCATAGTATGTAATTATTTCTACAACATCTTCTTAGAATTAGCCTCAAACTGACTAAGAATTTCTGCAGAAAATAGGCCATCTTAGTAAAATGTTTTAAGTATGCGCATTTTTCCACTTGGTGTGTAGTGATTTTGAATTGCTTCTTAACCTGTTGGTCTTGTATTTTTCTAACTGCTTAATTGCTTTTTTTTATTAATATAAGCACCATTCTGCTTCTGTGGCGTTTTAGCTTCGGCATGTGCATAACAACGTTTGCGTCGGTAATTTTTTCAATAAGTTAATCTCTTTGTGCTTCCAGTACCTTATTTTAATGTTCTATTTGATCAACTTTCAAGGCAATAGCTTCATGTTGGGCTTTTAGTTCTATCAGCTCAGAACATATCAACTGGAAATCAGACTTGGAAGCGAGTTCCTTCTTGAAATTTTTATTCCTCTCGTCAAGGATTGCTTTAAGCTGATCTAAACTAACGCCATTAGAATATCGTTAAGGTTTTTCACCAGGACGTATTGTCTCGCTATTAAGATGTTCTGGCGAAGTCTCATGAAGTCCTTGTTTGCTCACTTAGTGAGGTTAATGTTTAGCTACTATTTACTATGCGATAACTCACTCGATTCAAGCTTAAAGTTCGTAAGCCCTACTCCTGAAATATATTTAGAACTACCAGTTTTTAATTGCACTTTTCTTTTATAATTCAGTTTTTTTTTCCCTTAGTGGTTTTTCAACCCAGTTCGACTTTGACAGATCGCAAATGTCAATCCCCTTTACTGTAATGGTCTGCTCAAGTTCGCATCTCAACTCTTTTGTTTTTTTCGTCAGAACTAACACTCAAAGTAATTTGTAAAATTCCGGTTCAACGACTTTTTTGACCAATTTCTAACTCAAAATAGAATCAAAATTAAATACATTTATTAATGAGGAAGTTCTTTCAGTTCCTCGACGGTACGGTGACCCAAAAACACGAACACAAACTCGCAAAACTGTTAAACGATCCATCATAGAAATACCCCCATAAAACCAACAGCATGTGAAACAGCCGCAAATTGAAATTGCGATCATTTATCTTGTTAGCCAATTGTGTTTCTGCGTTTTTACTCAGTTCACCATTCTCATTGAAAGCAAGGAAGCATTTTCAAAGCTAGGTACCTAATGTAGTCCAGTGCTGATCATTGTACTCGCATGTTGTGTTCTCTATGCCAAAGTTGGTAGTTCACAATAAATTCGTGTTGCCTGATGCAAAACAAATATCTCCAATGAATTGGCATAACCCTCGACACGAAAGTTCGATCGCAGCTTAAACTCAGTTAATGTTCGTAGGCTTGCTCATAAGGTGACTGCGTGACTCACTGAACCATGGAGCAGTAAGTTACCAAGAGAAGATAGAAATCTGTCTTTTACTCTGGTCAATGGTTGGGCTATATACGAATATTCGTTACTTTACCTGAAAAGTACTTAACAAGAAAGCGAAAGTGCTATTTAAGTTCCGGTATCATTACTTAATGTTGTGTCCAATGATCCTTATCCACTCTTGATTGGTTCAGCAGTATTTCTTTGGGCAAAATTCATTTTGCAATTTCGTTCTGGAGGCAAAGCAATGCCTTTTGCAAATTTAACGTTTTTTTTTCTATTTTCAACGACTAACCAAAGTGAGTTTCTAATGAATTCACGCAGAGGTAAGACATGTTTCATGGATAAGTGAGTTTCGTGAAAGAAGGGCGTGCTATTTGTGGCAACAGTGCTTGGTTTAATTGTTAGTTATACTGAAAGGCATTATGTTGGTTTTTTTCTTTATTTTTATTTTTTTTAAATGCTTTGATTGTGTAGATATTATGGATTTGCAAGTGATGTCAATTTGTTGACTGCAAACGAGTGTGTTACAGATTTGTTCGTGATCGAGGTTACTTCATGTAGCGTCCTTAAGGACTTCCTTAATCAGAAGTGCACACTATAAGATTCTAGTCGAGCCTGTACACCTGATGAAAGTCATATATGAATGTTAGCCTTCAATAAATCGTGTCACCTTTACTTTTGAAAATTAAAAAAAATACTACTCCATGACTAAGCAATATATTGCTTATAGCTCACTGAATTCTGATACCAAAACTCTCGGTTCTAAATCAATGTACATATGTAAATCGGTTCGTCACAGGGGTTTTGATATATCTGGTGAATAAAGTTCTGCATCAACGACATCATGAAATTATACCAAAGCCAAGAAATAACGAAATAGAGACATGAATAGTTTTTTTTTGGAATTTGGACCTTTGTAAGCGTGGGTTTAAGTTATATCGCAAATCTTTTGAGTCATTCTTAATCATGAAACTAGGTCATAAAGTACCACTAAAGCGGAGTTAACAAGTTCATTTTGCTATTGTTATGTTTGCTTGTCCATCTGTATGTCTAATTGTAAGTCTGCAACAATGAATATGCTGAGAAATTGAACAAGTTTGCATATTTTATTCGTGATTTTCTGGTATTATTGACTGGATTTTGGCGTATTGCAAATTGTTCTCTTTGGTTCTTTACTGATTTTGGTTAAGTGGATTGTTATACAGTAAGATTGTCTTAGTCCCTAATTTGGATTTTAACATACCGTTGGCTTAATCGGTTGGATGAAAACCCTCAACGTAATAAGAATTTCTATTAAGCTCTCAGTTATAAGTGTAATAATTGTTGACCTTACTATTGGGCAACTAATTCGAATCCTTTAAAGGAGAATGCCTTATTTTGTCCAACTTTTTATGAATATTTATAACATCACCAGAATATGGTGAATGGAGTACCATCAGACCCCCTGCATATTATACCCATAAATGTATAGTGGTCTGCAGTTTGAACAATAATTATGTATGTTTCAAATTACTATAAGAATCCAAGTTGTGGGTAAAGTATTACTTTGAACAGTAAATGTCCTTGATCCAACGGCTTCTTTTGTGGCCAGGAGTCTTCAAACCTGGGGTATCGACTTGTTACGCTCGTCATTCAGGTCTAGATAAGTTGGACATGTCCAGTTGTTAAGCGTATGTTAAGCTCATTAAATTCCAATATTAACGTCATAACCAATTGGAGAACTATCGATCGTGGCTAGTACGCGGTTCCCACATCTCGACATACACAAGGGGACTTGGAGAACTCCTGATCAATCAACAGTCAACCAGATTGATCACATTGCGATCGACGCAAGACACTCTTCCAGTATTATGGATGTCCGTACGTTCCGAGGAGCCAACATCGACTCGGGCCATTACATTGTTGCGGATATCCCAAATTACGCCAAGATAAACTAATGCTGTAAGAAAATTCGACGTCAGACGGCTACAATCGCAAGAGATCGCCAAGTCCTTTTCCGATCGAGTATCTCTGAATCTCTTAAGAGGTCCAATGCCACCAGCATCAAGCATCGAAGACCATTGGAAATACTGCCAAAACGCCATCAGAGATTCCGCTTCTGATGTGCTGGGTTTCACTCGTCCACCACAACGAAACCCCTGGTTCGATTATGAATACCGGCAAGCACATGCAGCTAAGCAAAAAGCACGCAATGCGGCACTGCAAAAAAAGACCAGAGCTGCTCATGAGCTCTATGAGCGGAAGAGGAGAGACATTTCGGGATCCCTGCCAAACTCGTCCGTCTGTGCAGGATGACGATAGAGAATATACGCTGCTCCATCAAGGTCGGTAAAGATTTCACCGAGACCTTTGATGTCCAGAAAGGATTTAGACAAAGCGATGCGCTGTCATGCGATTTTTTCAACATCGTACTTGAAAGAATAGTGCAAAACTCACGAGTAAACACAAGGGGCACTATCTTTCAAAAGTTTATCCAACTACTCGCATACACCGACGATATTGACATTATCGGGAGAAAGCAGCGTGATGTCAGTGGCGCTTTCGCGTGTATTGAGACGGAAGCGGCGAAAATGGGTTGCTGTGAAGCAAAAAGGACAACCAACACCGACGCCTCGAGCAAGACGTCACCCTCGACAGATATAACTTTGAGGTAGTTAAGGACTTTGTCTACCTAGGCTCTGCTATTAATACAGACAACGACACCAGCGCTGAGATCAAGCGAAGAATAACTCTTGCCAACCGCTGAGTTGGCAAAGCCCTCTCTCGGACAACAAAAGTCACCCTTTATAAGACCTTAATAATCCCGGTCCTGCTCTATGGCGCAGAGGCATTATCAAAAATGCATGAGGAGGACTGTACAGCGACATGGACCTAGCCAGAAGAGTGAAGATCCAAAGACTGAGATTGCTGGGTCATGTAGCATGGACACCAATGATCCGGTGCGAAAAGTCTTCGAATCCGCTCCCGAGGGACAGCGCAGTAGAGGAAGGCCAAGACTCAGATGGCGCACGCAAGTGTAAGAGGACCTCAGCCAACTTAGCGTGCGAAACTGGAGGCAGCTAGCCAGGGATCGAGCTGGCTGGAGAAGCTTGTTGACTGAGCCCCAGGTCCACCCCGGACTGTAGCGCCACTTAAAGTAAGTAAGTAAAGTCTCTTGACCCACCTTGTTCTATTGCTATTTTCACCACCAGTGATTCACAGATAACATCTCGCTATGAATGCTTGTCAGTACACCCTCGCGCCCACTTTCTGATGTACTCTAAAATATGAGGATTCTTTTCTAAGCTGATCAACTCGCTCATGGAATGCCCTGCAAAACCTTCAAACATTCAAATCCCGCGCTGTGTGCAATCAATGCCTTGACTTCGGTCTCTATTTCTATCTGTACAATTAGCGAGTAAACAATTGCTTTCCTGCCCATTCTCGCCCTGAAAATGAGTAGGACTAGTAGTATGTGCTGGACGTAGGTTCAGCACTTCAGCATCATTGTCCATCAAATTGCAGTTAAGATCACCGCATAGTTGTTATAAGCACCATCTTGAATTTTCTCGAAGAACCGATAGCACATGGAAAGTGAAGATACATTTTACAAAATGCAAATCAAGTCCTGCTGAATTCTTCCTCCAGCAAGCTTCTCCCTCCATCAGATTCTAAAGACTCAAACTGATTTTACCAACATCTGGAAAGCAAGAATATTTTCTTGGTAAAGATAAAAAGTATCTATAGATGGTATATCTACATGTTTACACTTTCTTTTTTTTTTTAGGTTTCCAATTTAATTTTTAACGACATTTCAGTTATAAGCACTGTTGTACTCCTAGTTTTATCATTTATATCTTTTATGTTAGTGGCTTTCGGATCGTCAAATTGCTAAAAAGACTTGTCTTATCTATTACTTCACACATAGATGTATCTACTCGTGAATTCCCACCATGAATTGTATTTCCCATTAAATTCAGTACTCATTTAAAGTCAAATCAGGTTTTCTAACTGCCGTCAAACATCTGGTGCCTCGTCAGCACACGTTATTCTGCAAACGCCCGTATGGCTTTGCCAAAATTTCAATCCGTTCACTGTTTAAATCAATCCTACTTCACAAAGATTTGGGCGTCAACTTTCTAATTAGCATCCAAGTCAGAATTGAAAATCAGTGTGGGACATGTTTTTTGTCATTTCTTCACCGAACAATCCTTGAATTTCAAACAATTTAACTTTATTTTAATAGATAAACTACAATTAATGGTCAAAATACTTCAAAAGTTGCGCCGCCCGTAATTTATTACGTTGATTTCTGTGTAAACCATTCCCTTTCAAATGTCTGTCAATTCATGAGTAAGGCTAAATTGTGTGCACTTCTCAAAGAAGTATCTACTCCATGTCCTGGCAAAAAGCCCAGAAATTTGTCATTGAATATTCGCGGTCGTCGGCTGATAAATAGCACTTCCAACTCCTAGAAGCCTGACATGAATTTTAAGCCAACAAAAAAATGGCTGTAAAAAAACAGCAGACTTATAACATACGAGTACATAACCCAATGGCCATTTGGTGGGTTTTAATTTTGGCACCACTGTTACTACCACAACTAAACAGGGTGGGTGTTTCCAACATTCGATTCCTTTTCTATTTGTATGGTCAATATTCCACTACTTTGGCGAATGGTCAATATTCCAATGGTCAGTCGAATTGACTGGCGCTTGAGTGAAATGTGAAATGAGTACACGCGGTGTACTCATGTGAGTCGTATGCCACCGAACCACTCACACAAGAATGAGCACCTTCCGGTTGTCGGATTGTTTGTCTGTCGATGTCAATTTAACGGAAAATCAAGTGTGTTGCAATAAGCCATTGCTGATAGCTGCAGCTACACCAAGTAGAAGAAGAAAAAAATCCAAACGATCACTATAATTGAAGGCGCTGGAGAAGGGGAGGCGACGATAAATTAACACAAAAAGTGCACGTAGTTTTGAGCTTTAAATTGCAACAATTTATTTGCGTTTTTTTTTCAGTTGCTTTTTTTGTATTTCCTTCCACAACTTTTTATTTCGATTTTGTTGGCCGGGAATATGGGTAAAGACGATGGAGCGATCATTTCAAAGGCAACCACTTGAACGGGTAGTGTGTCTGCCATTTAATTCTCCGGATATTGCTTGACGGTTTTTCTTACATGCAATTGGATGTTACTTCTGTAATTAAATGTTTGTTGCATGATAGTTTTATGGTATACGCTCGGTGTGTATAGTTTGATGGAGACCCGTGCTTACGCTGTGAATTGATGGTCGCTTGATTTCTACAACACAATTAAGACACTTACAAGACGTATCTTTTTATTAAAAGCGAGAGGATATTTACTCGTACTTTTCTTTAAAGCGCGATCGGCAAGTAGTAAGGGTCTGAGTGAAAAAAACCAGGCTAAGCCAGTAGTCTTTGTTGACAAACTGCTTTCATTTACCTCAGATGGTGATATTCAATTTAGAAACTCTGCGAAAATTTATGACATAATTCTCTACAATCTTAAGACGAGAAAGTAATGTATCGGGTGCAGGAATATTAGGAGAATCATTTGACCTATACAGCTCCTTCTAAAACCTGAGAATTTTTGCTACCTCCTCATTGTACTTCCTCAGGATTTGAAGATCTTGAGTTTTAATGCCACAAAATCTACCGCAACCTTCCTTAGAATTGTCACCCTTGACATGTATTGTTGTTTTATTTTTCGAAATCCTGCATTCGTACACATGTTCCATTCGAAAAAATTGTATTTTGGTAGCATTCGTATTTCATTGAAAACCTCTGGTACATTTTCCAACACTTCGACGGTTATGTTGTAACACTGAATGCCAACCAACCAAGCTTTCCAGTTTAGTTGCTTACTTACTTTAGGTAGGGCAACAGTCCGGGTGGACATGGGCCTCAGTCAACAAGCGTCTCCAGCCAGCTCGGTACTTGACTAGCAGCCTTCCAATTGCATGGGCCACCTAAATTGCAGTCTTCTTTTACTGCACCGTTTCTCGAAGGCGGATTCGATAACTTTTCGGGCCGTAGCGTTGATGTTTATCCATTCTACATGGCCCAGCCATCCAAGTCGTTGGATATATACTCTTCTGGCTATGGCTATGTCTATGTCGCAGTATAGTCCACAGAGTTCGTCGTTGAATCTCCTCCCTCACTCAACGTCAATGCAGACGAAACCGAAAATTACTTCAAGATATCTCATCTCAAAGCGACCAAAGGCACCCTCGTCAATTAACGTTTTATTGAGAGCTTATATAAAGTAACTTTCGTTTGCAAATCAATTGCTTTCTTAGCCCAAAGAAGTAGCGATTGGCAACAGTAATTTTTTGTTTGATCTCGGCGCTGGTGTCCGAGTTAAGGTAGATTAAGTCTTTAACTACCTCAAAATTGTAGTATTCTAGTCAACGAGAAACGTCTGCAAATTATAGTAGACAGGCAATAACAAGTTTAGTGCAAAAATTTGAGTCTACATGTTCGTTGTGTGATGTTGCCGTGTCAGTTGAAGTGTCGAAAATATCGCTGGCGTTCAGGCGTCCGTAGCAAACGATCCAAATCAGTCAATTCCACGGCATTATCAAGAATTGGGCATCGCTCAGACCACATTATGGCGTACTTTGCGTAAGGATCTTGGTTTACACACATACAAGATCAAGCTGACTCAAGAATTGAAGCCGATGGACCATTTGCAGCGACGTACGTTCTCCGATTGGGTTCTGGAGAAGATGCGCCAAGATGGTGAATTTCATCGCAAAATCATCTTCAGTGAGGAAGCTCATTTTTGACTCAATGGGTTCGTCAATAAGCAAAATATGCGTTATTGGTCGGGCGAAAATCCACATGTGCTTCATGAATCACCACTTCATCCACAAAAAATAACTGTTTGGTGCAGTTTGCATGCCGGCGGCGTTATTGGGCCATATTTTTTCGTCGACGATAGCGATCGTCACGTTACTGTGAATGGTCAGCGTTATCGCGCCATGATCACCGATTATTTTTAGCCTGAATTGGAAGATTTGGACTTGGACAACATGTGGTTCCAACAGGATGGTGCCACAAGCCACACAGCACACGTCACAATCGATTTATTGAAGAGTAAGTATGGTTAGCGTGTTATCTTAAGAAATGGGCCAGTCAATTAGCCGCCTCGTTCGTGCGATTTAACGCTGCTTTAACGCTCATTGGTTTATGCCAACAAGCCGACGACGTTGGAAGAGCTCAGAGCCGTTTCGCCGAAATGTGTGGCCGAGTCGTTGAAAATTGGGTCCAACGAATCGACCGCTGCAAACGTGCCCGCGATGGCTATATGAACGAAGCCGAGGTCCATTCATAAATATTTTGATTGTACTTCAAGCCGATAATAAAGTTTTTAAAATATCTCAAATGGTTTGCGTTTTATTTAAAAAAAAAGTTGTCAAGTCCTTATTGGACAACTCTATTATCTGATAATTTTAGAGATCCTAGTATCATTCTAAGTTGTTTCGCAACTTTATTGAACGCTTTTTCTCTGTCGAGTAAGCTGAAATGCTATCCACGAAACTGCATCAACTTTCACGATAGCTGATCGTAATCCTACAATAGAACTCGCTCTTATATTATTATTTCATCAAAAATTAATTTACCGACCGAAAGTTGTTATTCTGTTCAATTCAATTCCCTTTGATGATATTACTTTAGAAAACTGCAACAAGCAATTAGAGTTAGAATTGTAATACTAATCGATCTCTATCGATCCCCTTAATCAAATCCAATCCGTCACTAACTCGTATTCTCGATCAGTTAAGCTTTCCCACGCAAACGCTGCCGGATTTTATGGGTTTAATTCGTTATGAAAAAAGTAAAGTAAAAAGCAACCGTGCGAATTTCGAATGCATCAATCATCTGTCAATCAACTCAACAAATGTACTTGTACGCAGCTTAATTCACGTGCAAGTACTAGTAGTTCCCAGATGACGGTTAGTCTAACTTCATCGACGAACTTCATGAGGGTTTAGTGTCCAGTCAAACTATAACCACTCTATCTTCAGTTGCTAGTGATCAATTAACGCATGCACCCAGTAACCTCCCGCATTGGGCAGTTTTGTAGTTACTTTAGATACATATGAACCATGTTTATGGGCAACAATCCAATTAAAAATCCATTAAAGTCGCATTTCTACAGTAGCGTCTGTTGGGTTGGTAGGGAATGGTTGTTGTTTTTATTTTTATTTTTGATTTTCTTTCATTTAATTTTATTCGCGTCTATTTTTACGACGCTACTGCTAGCAGACTAGCTGGTTGGCATATTTAAGCAGTGAAAGTTCTGTCTGGTCGATTAGACATTCAGACGAATTTATACAGGCCTCAACTGGTCATGCAGCTGATATCCACCAAGCTAAGCTAAAGTACCACCATCACCACCAAGTTGCTATTACATAATCGTAAATAAGACTTTCGTACCGATGGCGCTGTAGCTGGTGCTAGTATGTGTACTTGTGGTAAAGCTGAAACTGTTCACAATCTATAGTTCGCGGTTCGCGGTTCGTGCACCTTTTATTCAAAAGGATAAATAAATGTCGGCTAAAACTGTTCAGTGGGTGATTGAAAAGCAAACTCAAATGTTACTCGTACACTATTACATTTATCAACTTGTACTAATCCTCAACTCAACCAGAAACCGACTTCAGATCCACTGCCATTGTCTGCACTTAATTGGTCTTTGGCTTGGGCTCTTTGAATAATTGGAACTTTGTTGTTGCGAGCTGAATTGTAAATTTCTTTCCAAACAGATGGAAATGGGAAGAAATCGCACAATTTATAGCTTGAAATGGGAAATGTTAGCTAAGATCTAAAAGGTCGTCCCGCATGACTTATATTTTTGTTATTTTAATTTTTTTCATTTTTGGGTTGAATGAACACGGATTCCGGCACTTCTAATCGACGGCAGTAGACTAAGTCAATAACTCAATAGAGTTAATTAACCAAGGCGGTTGGTCGTTTGATTAGTTGAATCGGTATCTGGCGGTTTAAATTAATAAATAATTTTTCCATGTAATTGGTCGTACATTACACCGAGGATGGTGTTGATGCCAATAAAGTCCAAATTTTGCTGGCATTTATGCGGATACCTACCGGTCTGACGCAAACATACGAGTATCTAGTAGTCTGGTGTAATAAATTTGCAAACTGAAATTGCAGTGGTGATGATGATAAATCGTTGGAAACCACCTAAAAGTATGAAGTGCATGTTACGTTGCACAAGGTGCAATTGAAATCGTGATTTAATGAGTTAATTTTTTTTCTTGCGGATAATTGTGGATATTTTGGCGGTATTTTTTTTGATTAGCGATGTAATGTAATTTATTAGACCATTTTTAAGGTTGTCCTCTTTTTGATACATTGGAAAAAAACATTTTTTTCTTATCTGGGCCTTCGAAATCACGAAATATGTCAGGGAGGAATCGGCAGCAAATGGCTATCGAAACTTTTAAATAAATTAAAATGTGGACCAGCTATGCCAAATCGATGGAGAAGTAGCTTCTTGGTTCCATTATACAAAGGAAAAGGCGACACCCGAGAATGCAACAACTACCGTTCAATCAAGCTTATGTCACACACAATGAAAATCGTCGAAAGAGTCTTAAACGAACGTCTTCGGCACATATTAAAGCTCGATAAAAGCCAGTGTGGATTTGTTGAAGGAAGATCGACTGTCGACGCTATCCAAAGCCTACGAATAATAATGGAAAAGCACCGAGATTCGTCTAAGGATTTACACATGGTATTTATCGACCTCGAGAAACTATTCGATCGAGTGCCTAGGGATCTCATATGGGCCGCGCTGAGGTCTCAAAAGGAGCCGGAAACGTATGTTAGAATACAAGACATGTACGGAAACGTGAAAACTGCGGTTCAAAGCTCTGCTGGACTAACGAGAGAATTTCCAGTTTATGTCGGAGTGCATCAAGGAAGCGTACTTAGCCCTTTACTCTTTAACGTAGTATTCGACGTATAGTTATTCCGAAAAGCACTGCCTTTAAGTATCCATCGTTAACATGAAAGCGAAATGTGACGACGACGTAAACCACAGAATGAATGTGGGATGGATGAAATGACGGGAAAATTCGGTCGCAAAAGACCGAAAATTTCCATTTAAATTGAAGGGAAAACTCTACATCACGGTTGTTAGACCAGCTCTTATATACGGTTCACAGTGCTGGATAATGTACGAAGCGTTTAAAAACAAAATGATGGCAGCGAAAATGAAAATGTTTAGGATGTCTAGTGGAGTCACTAAACGCTATTGCATTAGATCTACGCGTATAGGAGGAAGTCTACATATAAAGAATTCGGTGACCGAACAGTTTAAGGCCAATAGAATAAGCTGGTATTGCCACGTTAAAAGAAGATCTGCGGAAAATCCGGTTAAAAAGGCGCTATCAACTACGGATCCAGGACCGAGCATTATGTAGACGCGTTCTGCGGTCTGTGTGGGAAACTCGTTACGCATAAGTTCGTATAACGAGGAAAGGGTTAATAAAAGGATAAGAAGAAAAAGAAGAAGAAGAAGTTATACTTTGGAAAAGTGGTCATCAAAATAAATAAGACAAAAAAGAAGATAGATTCAGGAGATGTAAAACTCAGCTCAGTGTAAAGGAATGTTACGAGGTAATAAGTAAACAATCGATCTGAAGTGTACACTAGCATCCTGATACGTCCGGTTCTAACTTTATATAAAAATATGTGCAACTCAAAGAGTCAGGACTCATCTGTTCTTAGTTTGTCGTCGCGAAGTAGAAGATATAGTAAACATCCTCCTCAGGGTTGATCAAATATAAAATAAATGAGAGAGAGCATAATTTAGCCCAAGTTATGACTCTTTTTGGATATTTTACCTGATGATCTACACCAAATACAATAATGTAACCCTTAAAATCATGGGGAATGCGAGTGAGTAATGACAGTTTATTCAAACAAATCCTTTTTACTGATGAGGCACATTGTTAGGTTTGTGTCACATTAAGGCAAACGAATCATAACGTGCACGCAGATTTATGGTGTTTTCATGCAATGTGGTTGGTTTGTTAGTGGACACATAAGATGTTGCTAAATCACCAGGTTGTGGGGGACAGGTAATATCACTAATTTTTATAATCATATGAAAAATTTCAAACTGTAGGTATTACACGGTTCTGATCTAACCAGTTTTGATATAAAGTCAATTGATCCAATTCGAACAAAGGAAAGCGAACATTTGGAGCTACCACAGCATTGTCTCTAACATTTGTAAGGAAATATTGTCCAATGATGACGCCAGTTCAAATAGGATTCTACTTGTTGCTCGAAACGAATTGTTATAATCTATTACTTACGACAGTTAAATAAGAACTGACAAATAACTGTCAAAAAAAGTATGACTTTGTTAAAGGATTATGAATTTCAAACACAATGAACTGTCTTCTGTGCCGGCTCTCTTAAGCAAACAGAAAAACAAATCACTATTTCTATCCCAATCCAGGCGCACCTTTACTCTAACCATTCCATATACTCTCCTAGCACTTCGATAATTTACGTGCTGCCAGACATAATCCATTATCCCAATCGGGTTAAGCAGAATCAAATGCTGTTCGAATAAAATTACATATTAGCCCCCCACAGAAAATATTCTCAAAACTACGACTATCTGTTTTACGTTTAAATTTATGCACTATTAGCCCGCACGGCAATAAATTAGAAATTCAATTGCTATAGGTTCATTACATATGTGTATGCTCGGTGGTGTAATCACAAGACACGTCAATAAAATCCGCGAAACATAAGCAAATACCGAAAAATCCCAAGTGTAGGATGCAAACTTTAAGACTATGACAACTCTACAACTGGCACATGTCACAAATACCATACGTCGAACATGAGTAATAAAAATGTTTTCAAGCACTAACCACCCAAAAAATAAACAACAACAGTCATAGACACATTAAACATAATGTACTTACCTCGGCTAAAACCTCCTCCAGAGCTAGTCCATGTGTGGCATTTGGCTCACTGCGCACCGTCCACATACGCAACGAATCTGGACCTTCTTTGAAAAGGCCATCGGTTGGACGTAGTGTTAAATTTAACACTTCACCGAATGCACTAAATGTCACATTATGCTCCTTGATTGCACTTAAATCTAAATTCTTCAGCTTTTCACTATAACTTAAGTCACTAACGCTATTCTCACTGCCTCCCCCACTTTCATGGGCATGGAGTTTTAATTCACTGTAGTACGGATTCTTGCTGAGATCCTTTTTCACGTGATGTGTCTCTTTAAGACCGAGCACGTCTGGGTGCGGTAAATTGTTGACGCTCCTTCGGTGACGTAACAGATCGCCATTGTGTTCTGTTCCAAGGTGATTGAGTTGAACTAGTTCGTAGTTAGGCACTGAGTCTACACTATCCGTATGGAATATTGATTGTAGCTGGTTGGCTGACATTTGTCTGTGAATCTGAAATGAGAAAAAAAAAAATTGTTAAGATGGATGGAAAACTATTTGGTTGGTTTGCGTGAGGGTCAGATTAAGGTCTTCACTTTTGCAGATCTCTGCATCTCTTCCTAGACCTCATAAATGTATAATATGTCCGTAATGTTTCTGCTCATGACTAACTTGGTATCTAATACATAGGCACTAATTTGAAATATAGATACAATATGTGGAGCATAGATCTCAATTATTATCGATTTGGAAAAAGTTTTCGATAGTTTGAATAGTGGTTTAAGTTCGCGTAGACAGTCAGGTATAAATTTGAATCTTCGTCGCGTCTTATAAAGCGATTCTTTGCAAACTGCACCATGCAATGGAATCCGCTTACACAAAGAAGCGAAGTCAACTAGTTTTGTCTTGGGCTTAAGTAGTTTCTTTTTTGATAGCGTATGATTTCTGGTAAAAGATATATACTGTCAAGTCGTTGGGCTTTTGTCAGAGTGTACAGGGCACTCACCAAAATTTGGCATTGATGGTGGCAATGGTGCGATGGTTAGCTCATTGGACTGTCACGCAGAGGGTTCGTGGTTCGATCACCGGCATCACCAAAAATTTTTCGAATCGTCATCATCCCTTCGACGGGCAATTGCAAACTCCCGAAAGTGAAATTAAGACAGTTCCAGTCCTAGATAGTAAATCGATACTATATCAAAACGATGTTAATCGGGATACGGGTTAAGACCGGTGTAAGCTTCAGATCTACCTTGTACGAATATTTTACCATCTTTACGATACCAGAGCTGGACTATCGAGTATGGTTAAAAGGTGCGTAGGTGTAAGTCCAAAACTTTGAGTGCCTGAGTATTTTTCAAATTTCGGAACAGATCGCTGGTTTCTTTAATATCCAGCTACACTGCCAATTAAACGTGTTCGCTGAAATATTGGCAGCTAAAGACTTACGTAAATATTTCCACTAAAACGGATGAATGGAATAAACCCCTGCTAGTTGAGATCTTTTACTTCTTGTGGAGGTGTCATGTAAGAGTTAAACGATAAGACCCCAAGTCACAGTTAGTGATTGTGCATAAAATTCGAATCAATAAAATCGAGAAACCAACACAAATATTTCTAGTTGTCCGTCCGAGTCGCAATTGTTTTCGTCAACATGCCAAACTTGAGGTCCATAAACAATACAAGAATGTATTAATTCAACTTGATTTGATCCCAACAAATCGTTTACCCAGTTAAACAAGCTTCACAATCATCTATTCTCGAAATCATGGCTCAGACCACACTAGAATCAACGTGCTGACCCCATAAATCACATAAACCATATCACTTACGAATAGTTGAATGGGACGAAAAAAAAAATTCCGAAAAACACTCCGGAGGTAGAAATACATCAAAGCAAGTCTAAGAAGTAAAAGCTTCACCTCTGGATACCCTTCTCCCAAGACTTGACCATACGAGTACACTAGAGACGCAAGGTAAACCACATTTTACTCTTCAAGCTAAAGTTGATAATCAAGTTGTGGTACTGAACAGCTTTACACTGTCAATAAAGTTAATTTGCTGCTTATTGAGAAGGAACAGGAGTAGGAGCGGAAGCCGGGGGCTCCACACAATTGACCAGGTCCAAGTCATTGTGCCGATGCTCCGAACTGCAACTATCCACGAGGAGGACTTTTGTTTACGAGAACTTGAATGATTCCATTTTCAGGTTTGCCCGAATAAGTAATTGAACACAAAACAAACGTCACTTTCATTTCGAGCAGACGTAAGCGTGGCAACTGGCAACTGACAACTATCAGCCAATGGGCATAATGGCATCCATGCTTACCATGGAATACTCATAGCTCTAGTTGTAGCTCCCTGAACCGGCATCCATCGAAATCGAAAATGAAAATCTCCTAATGGGGGAAAAAATTGTCGTCACTGATTGTGGTAAGCCAGAGGTGGATGTTGCTTGTGATTATAGTCATCAGCGGGTAGCCACTGGTGGCGCTGTGTTTCTTGTTTCTGGTTCCGAACCTGGCACCCAACAGGTTTGAAAGAAAGAATTTATTTCGTCATTATGTGGACCGAAAATCGTAATAAAATTCAATTCAATCGATTCGATAAGTTTGGCAAATGTACTCGTTTATCAGTTCGACAAGCGACCGACATTTTTTGGGGTAAATTGGAGCAATTCTGGCCCGCAGGTACTTGTAAATTCAATTCATTACGAAATTTGGCTTAAACCTAGTAATCGGCGCGCTTTGATTGGATAAGTGCTATGAAATTGACTAGAGTGGAGCGATATGACATGTGTTAAGCAAGGGAGCGAGTATTGCGGAAGCTTGAGCAATAGATTTGGGTGTTGATTTGACAACCAAAATGGGTGGACGAGGATGTCGAGATATTGTGGAATTCAGTTGACTGTGTCGTATGGTCAACTGGTATTTATCAGAGCTCATTGGTCGAATTAAGCTAACACGATTTGCCAATATCTACAAGAGGCAGTGTTGGCAGTTTGGTAAGAAATGCTATGCTTTCAGAAGCAATTTGAGGTATTTTGAGACCAATAATGATACGGATCGTGGATACGCCTCAACAACAACTGCACCTGCTTCAATGATTGCACTTATGAAGTGCCAGAGATCAGCAATATAATGCAAAACAAAAAAAAATACAATTTGCAAGCGACAAGACGACAATTTCAACATTACACTCAAAACCTTGTTGAAAGGTTTCACCAATATTTCATCAACGCAACTAATGTGCTGAGCTAAACCCCTGATTTCATGAAGTGTGCAGACAATCACATGTAGCAAATTGCTTAGGGAGTGGGCCTGCTTAGAAGGACGAGAATAGTTCGCTCTACAAACATCGACTTTTTCAAAAATTTACAAAAGAGCATGAGAAATGGAGTTACCTCAGGAATAACCTTCTAAAGTTTTGCCGCAATAAGCAGCAAAATAAGACTTTCGAGCCTGATAGCCAACCCTTAGGATTTACCTGGTTTAAAAACATGTTCCAATTCCAACTCAAGATTTATGCTAAGAACACAGTGCCAAATGGATAGAAACATTGTGCGCCACCTTAACTACGCCAACAACAAGCATTAACCACGTTCACCATATGTAAAAGGTGTTTTTTTAGCTGCATGAGAAGTTTCGATGGTTGTTGTCTATGAGTTGACAGCTGTCAATGTCAAACTGTGTTGACATTTCTATTCAGTAAGGCTTGGCAATTTTTTATAAATTATTTAACGCCTGAACAACGCTTCCAAATTGTGAAAATTATCTTTGGAGAAAATAAATCTGTTCGTAAAGTTCATAGCAAGCAATTCGTGCAGTTATTGATCGTTTTCGCACTAATTTTCCTCTTCTCGATCCAAAACCATCAACAAGACAAGGAAACTTGCGTAGCGAAGAGAATATTGCTGCTGTAGCACGAAGTGTTGAAGAAGACAACGAAAAGTCGATTCGTCCCCGTTCTCAACTTGTTGGCCTTTGTCCTTTGACTACGTGGAACATTTTTTGTTTCCAAATATTAATCAGCTAAATATCGACGACATTTGGTTCTAACAAGCAGCGCAACTTGCAATACAGCGCGCTTAACCATAAATTAATTGCAAAATCAATTTGTTGTCAACTTTATTTCCAGAAGTGGTCCTGTTAACTGGCGCCCTCGTTCGTGCGACTTAATGCCTCTCGATTACTTTTTGTGGGGCTATGTTAAGTCATTGGTTTGTGGCGAAAAACCAGCAGCTCTTGAAGCATTGGAAGCAAATATTCAAGTCATCATTGACGCCACACGGTCCAGAATGGACCATGTAACTCGTAGCCGCGGGGGCATTTAAAAAATAAATGAAATAAAATTATCTACCAGATTATAATAATAAAGAATTCATTCCAACAATATTTCTTTCTTGTATTATTATTTAAAGTTTTAAAGCCCTTAAAAAACACCCTTTACAGGCCTAGAACCATTTTCCAATGATCTGATTAGCCCCGGTCTGTGCAGTCTTAGAGCAGATCCTAAAGAAAACTCAAGAAGTCCAAACTCATGCGTACCACCTCTTTATTGATATCAAGGTTGCGTATGATAGTTTCTGTAGAGACCAGGTATACAGGGCTATATCTTATTTTGGCACCCATGCCAAACCAGCCAGATTGTGCAGAATGGCGATGGATAAAGCAAGCTGTTATGAGGCATCCGAGACCGTTGGTGACTTAAAGATCGCAAGTCAAATTTTGAGAAAATCTGTGCAATCCTGAGATGGTTAGAAGTTAAACAATGAATGAATATTAACGCACCGAAAAAATTATCTTCCATTCCTGCCTGAAGGAACGGCGCAATAGTAAAAGACGTCAGTTTACTTGGCACGAGTAATAAGAAGGAACCTCAACCGCCTTGAAGTGTAAAACTGGAGGCAGTTGGCCAAACTCCGCCTGTTGCTTACGAGTACCTCTCCATTAGTTACAACCGCTGATTATTGACATTCTGAAGACTGAGCCTAAATTCATTAATCAGTTTAGTCAGCTCTTGAGCTCAGTAATAGCTGATTTGTTTCCTTAACTTGTGAAAATAGAATAATCACTGCAAAAAATCTAGAACTAAAATCCAAGTAATTGGTGTCAGAAACCATGGCACATTTGTTTTTTTTTTTTCATTATCCCCAGACCAATTACTCATAATTTGATGCCGCAGAAGAAGCAAACAAACCAAATAAAACTTCCATTTCACAATCAGATCTAACAATTCTAGTTAGTAACACATTGGCAGGCCAAGAATTCTATGCCAAAGCATACAATTATTTCGCAATCAAAACAAGCACACTTCTCACTCTCTGTGATTCTATGATTCTCGTTGGCATTCGTTACGCGCTACCTCCTATCTGGACCACAATACAATAATCCAACAACAATTGGAAGACTAATTAAAGAATAATATCATTTAGGCGAACAATTACCACGGTTCAGACAATCAGACAAACCAACCAACTGAGTATGCAATGCCATCCAAGTTAGCAAATTTCAGTCAGTGTGCCTATACATTTACAACTTGCAGCACTTAATTATGCATTCGGGTTGCAACTTCCATTCTCGTGGTTCTAGATATCATACAAACCAAAAACAAAAAAGAACAGAATTCTCAGGGATTCGGACCGGATGACTGCTGTCGAGGTCGTTTGCAAGTCGTGGAGATCACTAAAGTAGATCTCCGAAATTCTATACTGCGCCTGGGCATGAACATCGAAAAATGAGAAGCCATGCTTCCTGCTTCCAGAAGACCAGAAGATCGTGAGTTGTGGGTTCTTGGTTCTTGGTTCTTGGTTTTCGATTCTTGATTCTTGGCGTTTGTGGGAATTTCGCAATAAGTAAGTATAGTAAGTATAGAGTGGAGCGTTTTGTCTGAAGTGCCACCTCATTACGGTTCGTTAGCCGTTGTTATATTTTATTACCTTGAACTTTTACGTTTTTCATGAATTTTTTTGCCAACCCATTGAACGGCGATGTCCGTGTAGTGGAGTAGCCGTGTAGTGAGATGAAAAATGGTGAATCAATTCACCAGGGAGCTCAGTCAGCAAGGTCAGTTCAAATTGATTCTGGTTTAGTGACTTTAAAGCACTGAATACCGAAAAGTCGGAATAAACAAATGGCTTTGTAGTTTGGGTGATATACGAGTTAAATACGAGTAAGATTGGTAAAACCACACAGTTCAATCGTTGGAACTTAACCTTTCAATGTGATTGACTTTATGTAGTAGAACTCGTCTTGTTAGTGTGAATCAGAGTAATTAGAGATAGAGCAGGTGTACAAAGTCAATTAGACTTACCGCAGATTTTAATTTGTTCGAAAAGATGTGATAGAGACACGCGAGAAGGGGATGCGTTGTCTGGTTCTGTCTGGGATTGATTAGATAGAACATGGATTTTGAAAGTAAATATCTACGAGCAACTTCTTGCCTCTGGTCCGTCATGCATCTAAATAATTACTTTTGTAGAGCAATTTACTTAGGAATGATAATTCCTCTATTTCTCGATCGAAATTTCAATGATTAAGATAGATACGAGTAGATAGATTTTTGTTTACGTAATAATAATAATAATATAGTAATAATATTGGGTCTATAACTTAATTCGTGCGGTTTTCTAAGAGATGGCGTAACTTGTATTATTCCATTGGAACATGCGTTGGAAAGCTACTGTCATTGTATGTCATTTCAGTATATGTCATTCATTTGCAGCGTAAACAACAGTAATTTTTTTTCACTCAAATATGTCGAACTTTGTGCCTGAAAAAGTGTTTTTGTGGGGAGTTCTTCTTCATTACTTTAATGAAGAAAACTGCTGCCGAAAGTCATCGTATTTTGGTGGAAGTTTATGGTGAACATGCCCTAGCTGAGCTAACGTGCCAAAAGTGGTTTGCACGATTTAGAAGTGGCGATTTTGGCTTGGAAGACGATGAACGTCCTGGGCAGCCAAAAAAGTTTGAAGATGAAGAACTGGAAGCATTACTTTATCAAGATTGTTGCCAAACACAAGAAGAGCTCGCAGAATCTTTGGGTGTCACTCAAGCAGCCATTTCAAAATGTTTAAAAGCAGCTGGATATATTCAAAAGCTAGGAAATTGGGTTCCACATGAACTCAAGCCGAGTGACGTCGAAAGGCGGTTTTGCATGTCCGAAATGCTGCTGGAACGCCACAAAAGGAAGTCATTTTTGCATCGGATTGTTACTGGTGATGAAAAATGGAACCATTACGACAACCCCAAGCGCAAAAAATCATATGTGAAACCCGGCCAACCAGCCAAATCAACGGCAAAGCCGAATATCCATGGCGCGAAGGTAATGCTCTGTATTTGGTGGGATCAGATGGGTGTGCTGTATTGTGAGCTGCTAAAACCGGGTAAAACCATCAATGGACAACGCTACCGAACTCAATTAACCTGTTTGAAGAGAGCAGCAGCCGAAAAACGCCCGGAATATGCGACCAGACACGAGGCAATAATTTTCCATCATGACAACGCTCGGCCCCACGTTGCTATTCCGGTTAAGAACTATTTGGAAAATAGTGGATGGGAAGTCTTACATCACCCGCTTTATAGCCCAGACCTTGCCCCTCCTGACTACCATTTGTTCCGGTCGATGCAGAACGCCCTTACTGAAATACGGTTCACATCAGAGCAGAATATCAAAAATTGGCTTGATTCATTCTTGGCTGCCAAGCCGGCGCAGTTCTTTTGGCATGGGATCCAAAAATTGCCAGAATTATGGGAAAAAGTCATAGCTTCAGATGGGCAATACTTTGATTAATACTATTGTACATGTTTTTCTTAAATAAACGTTCAAATTTTGAAAAAAAAAAAAAAAAAACCGCACGAATTAAGTTGTATACCCAATATAAAATCAGTTAGCATGGCATTGCCGTCTGTCAGATTGACAATAGATCTTATAATAAGTATTGCATTTATTTATATCTACTTAGATACATTGACTAATATTTTTAGAAGTTCCCTGCTAATATACTCTCTCTATATTTTAATGCAATTTTGCAGTATCTGTATAGTTTAACAACGTTTACTTCGTTGAAAAGGGATATCATTTCTTGTTCCGATAAGAAATCTTTTCCAAAGAAACTTCTCCTCGTTTCGCTTAGGATTGGGCACTTGCCTAGAAAATGCATCTATCTTCTCTTTCTTCCAAACTGCACATACTACAGAATACAGGAAGATTTTCTTTATGAGGGATATAATTGAGTTGTAGGTGTTCTCCACGGAGTTTAAACATTGTTTATATTCCGAGAATGCTATGGCTGTCTTTGAAGTAGTTTTTATCCTCAAGATTGTGGTTTAACCAGCTATACGTACTATGATGCAGTGATCCCGTCGCCGCTTCTTCTACAAACTTCAGTCTGGTCTGTTAATCAACTTTCGTTATGAGCTGGTGTAGTGAGCTCTCCCAATTCATAGCTTCCGCATTCAGCTCTACACCACACCCACGAGCTAATTCCAGCCATTCTTCGAACCATGCTATTTTGTTCCGAATCGCGTGTAAGGCCATTATCTTTGGAAGTCGGTTGTCTGACATATATATAACCCTTAGTATGTAGTTTACCTGCAATGTAAGTGTTTTAATGAATAGCGGAGATAGTCCTGTTTCCAGCATGAGCATATAGTTCGGAGCCTTTGGAGGGAGGTGGAAGGTTTTCTTAATGAAAAAACGTTGTAGTTTTTATAACTTATAACCTCATACTTGCGCCGCGTAGAGCATTACTGCCTCCGATGCAGCTTCAAATACTTTAAACTTACTGGTGCACGTAATCTGTGAGTTGCTGAAACACTTTTTCCACACTACATTGATGACGGTTTTAGACTTCATGAGTTTCACTTTCAGATGTTTTATCATACTAAGGCTATTTGTTAAAAGGATTCCAAGATACCTGTATTCATTTACAACTTCTATACTTTCTCCGTTAAAGTGCTATTTTTCGTTTTAAGCAAGTCAACCACCTCTCTTTTTAAATATTATTGTCTTGGATTTATACTAATTCACGACCAAGCTTCATAGGTTAAAGTACTCATACAATTTGTTAATCATCAATTGCAAGGATTCTAGTGAGCTTGCCAACAGTACAATGTCGTCTGCGAACAGGAGGGCTTTAATGAGAATCTCTGCGATTTTTATTCCTCCTGGAAGAAAGTCCACTATATCGTCTATAAAGAAGGAAAATAGATCTGGGCTCAGCAAACATCCCTGCTTTACTCCCGACTCCGTCTGAAACCATTCGGATAGTGTCTCACCATTCCAAACAGCTGCTTTGGTTTCTTCATAAAGGTTTTGTAAAACCTTTGGATGAAATTCCCATATTATACAACTTATAAAATAAGGCGTTTCGGCTCGCAGAATCGAAGGCCGGTTTAAAATCCACAAAGAAGACGTAGAGTTTTTTATTTCGGCTTATGAATGTATCTGCTACGCTTTTCAATACGAAGATGTGGTCGACAGTTGAGTAGCCAGACCTAAAACCCGCCTGGAATTCCCTTAGCAGATTTTTGGCCTCTATCCATATGCACAGCCGTCTCTGCAATATTGCTGCAAGGATTTTGTACGATGCATTTAAGAACGATATTCCCAGGTAGTTAGCAGGATCCGATGTACCGCCGTTTTTGTGGATGGGAAAAATCAGAGCTTCTTAAAACCGTTGGGGCACTGTTCCCTGATATAATATGCTTGTATAAGCCAATGAGGTTGTCTTTCAGCCCATTTGTACTATATTTAAATAATTTGGTTGGTATACCGTCCGACCCTGCAGCCTTTCTATCCTTCAGACCAGGCAGCACACCCGTGAGCTCCTGATAAGATATAGGGTCATCTAAAATGTTGTTTCGTATATCTGGCACAGCATATTGAAAGCTAGGACTGCTCACTGATGGGTTGAGTAGCCTCTTGAAATGATTTAGCAGGATATTAGGGCTAATACCTCTGTTGTTCACATATCTTCCTCCATTTGCAAGTTTCCAAAATTCGGATGCGTTGTTACAACACCCCAGTCTGCGCGCCTCTCTCTCAGAGTAATTTTGCCTACTTTTTCTTCCAACATCTTTATACTCCTGATTCGCCCTTAAATAAGACTCTTTGAGAGTATCTGTGTTGAAAATACGAAATAATCTAAGCCACGCAAAAGACACACGTCTTGCTCTTTGACAGTTTTTATCGAACCACGGCTCTGTTTGAATTTACTGTAGGATAGGACTCTTTTATAATTTTCTCCATATCCGCTATGGTCATAATACTTCTTCCTTGCAATTTCTCATCAATGTTCGGTCTATATTGGGCGGCTTTGTTCTCGTTCCATACCAATGATTTAGAATGTGTGGCTTATAATGGGTTCGAAAGAGAGCTTTCTATAGTAAAAAACATTATTTAGTAAAAGTGGTCATTTCTTGGAGGAATCTGAATCATAGTTTTAGTAAAACTTAGGTGAGGCTTTATCTATTATGCCGAAAGCAAGTACATTTTATATGGATGTACCACAAGATTGTGGTGATCCAAGGAACTTATGGCGTATGCGTCTTTTTTTCAGTAAAATTTTTCCTGAATTCGAATATTTCGTTAGCAAATTTATTTGGTAACACCACTGCTTCTTTGGATATAAGCTGCCAGAAAGACACGCCAGTCTACTCAAGCTGTAATATGATCTTCAATATTTAAATGTCAGTGAATTCACTATTGACTTTATCTGATTCCAAAGAGACAAATGAAAAAAGAGAGGGTCTTATCTGAGAAATTTTGAATACAAAAATCTTTGAATTAATCCACATACTATATAGTCTTCTAAACCGAAATTTCAATATAATACCTCAGTCGAATATTGGAGTGCACTATAGATAGACATCGAACACCATTAATTTGAGAGTTTTATGAGACTGCCCCATATCTCTAAACTAGATGGCTAATCAGCACAAAATCCCACCATGTCGGGTTAAAGGAAACTTGGGAACCCTAAGGAACTACATTGCTGTGCTCGCATACTTAGGAAAAAACAGGAGGCAGTTCGACAACGTCAAGCCTTCAATATCCCTCACCAAACAAATGACACATATTTAAGAGAACTGTGAGCTATCCGAATCAATTAAGTTAATACTCGATCCGAAGCGTTTAGGAAACTTTAGGAAAAGAGATACATTTCTCTAAAGAACACTGATTAAGAATAACATTTTTGTAGAAGAAGAGTAATCTGAAGCACACTTTCTTACAACTGTTTTGCCTTGGTTCTCATCAGATTCCTC
Organism: Volucella inflata; assembly: GCA_928272305.1. Lineage (NCBI taxonomy): Eukaryota > Metazoa > Arthropoda > Insecta > Diptera > Syrphidae > Volucella > Volucella inflata. The sequence continues at coordinate 2,298,913 of OV743720.1, forward strand.
TTACCACTTCCGTGATCTAACCAATCTCTGCTTTATAAATCACCGACTTTGGCAACTTTATCCAGAAATCTCTGTGGCTTCAAAAGTAGCTACTGCTTCGTCCTTCCACACTCCACATGTAGATCACAATAGCTTGTTTTTTTCTGTTAATTCACTTTTCCTTTTTTTTTATTCTCGTGCTCAAGAGGCAAATACAAAGCAAAGCTCATATGCAGTTCCAGTTTTAAATCATTAATGCCTATTATGGATCCAATCCAACAGGTAATCTATCTAGCCCAGAAGCTGTGTGTTGAGCTTTACTAGAAAATAAAAATGAAACCTCTTCTAATATTACGTATCACAGGTCGGTAACTTCACATTCTACGAGTATTCCGTCAAGCCCTTCATTTATTTGTTATGAAATTTCCATTCATTCATCTGTTCGTTCGTTATGAAAACCCTAGTGAGTAGAAACAAACAAAAAGTTCAACACACTTTTAAGTGACTGGCAATAATAGTAACTGTTGTGGATATTCATGTATCTCTCTTTAAACTCACGAATCTAAGTTCATGCTAAGATACGCTGCCTATCAGCAGATACTTGGTTTTTTTTCGGTTTTTCTGAAAGGGATTTAATAACTGAGTGTTAGTACGAAAATGTCATGTATGGATACTGTACGGAAAGCAACAACCACAAATCATTACATGAAATTAGAAGTGAGCTTTGTAAGAAAGTACGTGAGGCGGTCATTGAAAAAAGTCTCTCAAGGTTGCATTCAGAAGACGCATATTATTTTTAACTGTTTTCTATTATACAATACAACGTACTTGCAGTCGGTTTATAATAGAGAGGGCTCTTCAATCCGTTGATAAACCATTTTGTATAGTTTTTTTTTTGAATTGGAGCTAATTGGGTCAAAAGTACGACAGTTGGGAGCCGCTTGAAAAATCATCAGTCGATCACGGTTATGTGTTACAGGTTAGAGCTGCTTGTTGCTTCGAGTATCAATTTAAGTATCGAGGATTTCCCAAATTTTAAGTTATTTGAATTTTTCTATTACTAATGAGACTCCGAAAAATTCCCTTCTGGAAAGACTACTATATTTGATACGAACACATAAATGTTGACCAATTTTCTATCCAAAAAGTTGAATGGTCAGTATTTTCAACACTTAAGAAACTCAAACTTGTTTTACATCAAAATATTATCGAAACCTGATTTAACGCCCTCGAAATGCTTGCTCTCATCTTGTTGAAAATATTAAATCAAAAATACATACTAATGCACACATTCGTATCATACCACCTAGTCTTCAGAAAACCAATGATTTTTTAGCTCTATGACGAGTAACTCGTCTCATTTACCAAGCATACAAATTATTTTGAACACGTTCCCAGCGTATATTATATACAATAACATGCATGTTAACTTCATATTTAAACAAATTCAAAATCAAATTCAACATATCAAACCGCTGCACTCAACTTAATGAACATACAAGGCGCACAGTGGTCACTGTAGTGACAAGTAATACTAGCACGCTGCGCAACATCGTCATCGTCATCAATAGCCGAAACGATATTGAAAAGCAACGCGTATCATAATGCAAGAACCTTAACCGACCTTGGCCATAATATTAAGAAACCCACACACAAATACACAATCACTGCTAAATCAATCTCGTGCTTCTTTAGTTGCAAGTTGCCGTCAATTATTGAAACCAGGGGTTGTGGTGGACACATGAGTGTTTTTATGTATTTATTAAGTTTATCATTGATAATAGAGTATACGACATCGATTGGTTATAATCGTGTTAAAATTATGCAGACGATGTAAATATTTTGTAATTGGATTCGTATCGAAACGAATTGAATTGACTCGAGTCGGTTTTTCAGTCTTCAGTCTTCGGTGTATGTGTTGAGGTTAAATTTCTAGCCAATGAAACAAGACTTGAGAAATTGGCTTGAAATCAAACTAAAAATACGCGTATAAGATTGTGTATAAATTTTTGTAAAATGAGCGAATAGTCAAGATACACTATTCATGGTCAAAGGCATGATTAAGGAGAAATAGTTGGAAAATTGATTTTCTAAAAACGAGTTCTTGGGTTAAGAGCAAACGTCTACTTACATCTGGCATTGCAATGCATGTTGAGTATATTGACCATAGTGTCAAAATAAATCCAGTTATTTGTGCCATTTTGAAGGTAAAGTCTGAAAATAGAAACAAATTTAAATTGGATATTAGTTGAAATTTTCAAGAAACTACAATCAAAGATAATAGAAAACAAAAGAGTTGAGGAGAGAACTAGCATTTTACAATAAATTTGTTAACATTTTTTGCTCATCTATATTAAGCCGCTTTCATTAAACAAATCGATGAAATGATTTTAAAGGAAAGAAACCTTAACTGAGTTAAAGATGTAGGCAGTGTGTCGTGACATTCTGCTTAGATTTGTCACTTAGGAAAGCTTTATGCAGCGTACTGATACCCACTTTATAAATGTCATAAAACAATTAATTCCTATTGAAACACGAAAACTGATTGTTCGAACTCTTCAGCAAGCATACAATGGAATTTTGAGAGGCCACAAAAATTCTACAAAATTATGCCTGTCATACCTATAGAAAATTCAAACGCTTTTAACCGTTTTTTAAGTTTGCAAAGATAAAGATGGAAACATATTCGCTCCACCACATGCGGTATATATAGGTAGAGTTCGAGGAAAAACCATTCATATTGGGTGATGTCAGCTAATGCTTTTATTCACGACTTTAATAGCAATGCTATCAGGAATGGTGGGACTCTGCATAGGAATTCTGGTATTAATCCAAACCTCAGACACAGCGATAAGTAACAAAATGCTTAGCTTCATTTTGGCAGATTTATATGTAGTGCTATCCTAGACACCCTCATATTTACCATGTCAAAGATTGTTAAAATCTTCTGAATAAGATGTTCAGTACCAATATGATGACCATATGCTGCATACCATGCCACAAAAATATGCTAGGCAAAGAGGAAGCTGATGATTTTATAAGAACATTTTCTTTTTGATACTGTCTGCCAGAGCATAGTCCTCGTTATGTTCTACAACTGTGTCCAAATGTTTTACAAGTTTCCGGATTCCATTATCGTAGAAACTGGAAACTGGTTTTCCTTTTAAAAAAAACGTCGTAAGATCGTTTTGTTAGCTTCAGCGGAACCAAATTTTTTTCCATTCAAACCATTCTGAAGGGACCGAAACAGATGAAAATCGGAAAGAGCAAGGTCTGGGTAATATGGTGGGTGTTGAAGGATTTCCAATTTTAACTTCTTTACTTTCTGTATCGTGGCCTGGCTTTATTTTGGTTTTCTTTCACCTGCTTGTTTCCAGCTCTTTTTTCATTGCAAGTTGTTGTACAAATTCCATTTGATCATTTCATTTCATTTTAATTGGGGCTAAGCACAGATATGGCCACGGAGATGCGGTCCAGCAATTTTTTTTCCATCAAAAAATGCTGCACCGAGTGTCGAGCTTGGAAGTGAATCCAAGTTCCTTGAATGATGAAGTGCTGACGAATGAGCAATATAAAGTCTATCAGCAGTCTCCTTAGTTGAAATCGTTGAGTTATTTTTCACTAAGATTCGCATTATGTCATCATCGACGATGGTCGTCCAAAACAGGCTAAATCGCCCAAGGTCGTATCGTCGTTTCGAAATCTACCAAACCACTTTTCAACGGTCCTTAGAGCAGTTCCCACACTCACTTCTTTCGAAACTCGTACAGCATTACATGGCGAAGGTGGAACTTATCGTTTTCCATTTTGAACTCATCTAGTGACAAAATGACTTCTGAACCAACGACCTATGTTCGGGTCAGATAGCAAACTTTCCACAACATATAAGGATCGGACACAAATTTTTGCAACGTTCCAATATATTGTTCCATTGTGGTAAAGCCACGCACCTTTTTGATTTTGTTTTTGTTCTACCTTGTCAAGTCATAAATACTGGTACACAGAAAAATCAGCACCAAATGAATACGAATTAATATTTAAACATTTTTGTTTTTATTTTTAGTGGGTTATTTAATGGCTACAAATCTTAGAACTTATTCGAAATGACTTCCATTTGCCTTTTAGCACGACTTAAAACGATGTGGCCACTCATCGATTACGAGACGCACTTCATGCATGGGGAAATTGTCCACTGCATGGACAAGGGCTCGCTTCAACGACTCAATATTTTAGTGTCGAGTAGAGCAAGCCATGCCCTCTAATACGGACCAAAACTTGTAATCCAACGGGTTGAGGTCTAAACTACCAGCTGGCCAATCATTCGTTGATATGAAGTCCGGAACGTTGTTTTTGAGCCACAGTTGAGTTCTTTTTTGCTTTGTGAGCTGGAGCAAAGTCTTGCTGGAAAGTCCATGGCTTGTTGTTGAATATTGATTGGTTGAGAGACTTCATAATGGGTTCCAATTGGTATAATTTGGCCGGTGTTTTCACTCCTTTCTCGCAAAAATGGAGCTTGGCGCCATCGTAACACACTGCCCACCATACCATTACAGGCGCGGGATGGTGGCCTCTTTGAACATTCGGGATGCGTTGGGATGCTTCTCTGGATGACCGAGCATACACACGATCGTTCTGCTTATTGAACGATTCTTCTACGGTGAAGATTTTCTCGTCAGTAAACAGAATTTGTCTATGAGCGTTCTTCGCGTACCGGCTAAGTAACGCTCTCAATCTTCGCTTGCGTTTTTCATTCAATGCGGCCGTGAGCAGGTGTCCGGTGTGTCGCTTGTACGTGCTGAGTCCTAAATCTTCTTTGATAATGCGAGACATAGATTTTTGCGAAATTTGCATTTCCCCCGACAAGATTTTCTGTTTTCGCAGCGGTTTTCGGTCGATTCGTTCCTTCACGACTTTGATCGCTTTCAGAGTTCTCACAGTGCGCGGACGGCCGGATCTTTGACGGTCTCGTACTCCACCAGTATCCTCAAACAACTTCACAGCACGATACACAAAATTGCCAGTGATTCCAAGCGGTCGCAACGTTCTAAAGATATCGCCTTTTTCCATATTGCATTTAAGTATGCCAACTACAACAATACGTTTTTCGATGTCGCCCCATTCCATGATTGTAAGCAATTAATGTCAAAAACTTTTTACGTCACAATGAAGCATAAATATCAACTGTCAAATCGCAATCAATATAAAATGGATGCGCCCAGTGTTGCATTCGTAATGAGTGAGTTCAGTTGTGTGCCAGTATTTATGACTTGACATTTTCCTCAAATTCAGAACGGTCTTGAAAGTACACTATTTCGTTAGTAAACAAGGACTGGCAGTGCCGCAAACGCACATACCATATACCTCTCCTTATTATTATTCTAGATATAATAAGTGGTCATTAGGACTTCGTGAATTTTCATTTGGAAGGCAGACAAATTATTGTTAAGCCGTAACAGAATTGATGTATAATTTTATCTTCTTCATCGAAGTCTCCAGGTACTCGTTCTATTGTAGAATACATAAATTCTAGTTCAATAGACAAGGTTGACATGATTGTTTTTTAAAAGAACATCAAAACACACGAGTCCTTTACGAGGTCATCATTTTTAATTCTGAAGAATGCTGTAAGTGTTAACCCCATCATATGAAGATCCAAAGGGGAAAAGCTTATCAAAGTTTTAAGGGTTGATCTGGATACACGGAACTGATAGATTTACCCCTACGGCGGCTTTAAAAATATTCCTAAGCCCAAGCAATTTCGACAGTTTAGCTTGATATATTCCGTTGATGTCAGGTGACTTGATGTGAATGCACATTCGACGGCTTTATGGGCAGTAAAAGAGACGCGCCGAGTTGTACCATTCGGTTCCTTAGCGATACCTGTTAAGGATTTTGCGGTTCAAAATTTCAGAATTGATCTGGTTTAGTGCAAGAAGAGCGTACAGATTTCCTTTTGATTTACCTTCAAATTCAAGAGCTAACTAATTCCTACTATAACTTGTAATTAAAGGTGTGACTAGTATCAGATCTTTTCCGAATATTTCTCTTAGATTATGTAGATGGCAACGCCTTGACCATGATAGCACTAGATGACCTTTCTTTTCCTTATCTTGATTAACGTAGCTATCAACCTTGCATTTTAAACAAACAAAACAAAACCACAAACTATGGAAAAAACATCCTCACGACTGTGGCATAATCGCCTTAAGCATATTAAATATTTGTGCAAGTTTTTGATTTATTAAGATGCCACACACTACACATGCCTTGCAGTCTCTCGATATTGCTGACATTCGACTAATCAAACCAACGAAAAACATCGTTTTTGTATACAAAACAACCAAATTCCATTATAAATGATCGGGAATGGTGTTAGTGTTAATATTTGAATATCTTTGATGTAACATTGCGGGTGTTAATTTAATCTTTCACAACTTGTCGCTTTTCAAGACACTGGTTCTTATGTAACTCTGACCTTTCAGTTTTTTTTTTTTTTCTTTTCAACTGAATTAGCATTCGTAGTATTCAATTCATTTTATCATAGAACCACAAATCAAGAAATAAATCAGCAATTAAAGGCGACGAAGGAGTATAGTACATAACAATTGGTCAAACCCACTTTCTAGTGGCGGCGGCAGTACTATCTATCAGATACCATATACAAATGTATTTGTAAGGGGGAAAAAATAGAAAAAAATATCCAAATCCAGAGCAATCTACCAATAGAGTTGTTCTTGAAAAAATTAATAAAAAAAAAAATCAATTTATGTACACCGAGAGCACCGAGCACCTTGTTAACATGTCATGGTCGAGTTTGTGATACTCGTATTCATACGAAAACACTTAAAAATTTATCTGTTAATGTTGTGAGCATTATGAAATAGTGTCAGATGGAGTGCATAACTTGTGCAGTGAAGTATCTGTCAGACGTTTGATTATTATTAATTATCTCTATTATAAGGTGGCATATTTGCTTGCATTTTCCTTTGACTAACAACATACAGCACATAGCATTCGCTAAAATGCAAATCATCACAAATTAATAAATAATAATAGCTGCAGACTATTTTTGGATAACAAGTTTCGTTTCCCTTTGAATAATTTGTTGTTGCTTTTGGACAAATACAATACCTAATCACTTATTTGCGGATTTTCAGATATTATGTAAATCCGAAGCTAGTTTCTTACATAGAAACAAGTAGTTGATGTAATTTTACGTCAGAGATTTGCCTTTTGTATTTCTTGGAGCAATCAATCTATTAATAAATTTGAATTGAATTACGAAGGTGTCACTTGGCTCATTAGCATGAATTTTATAGTTCACATTTGTGTTTTAACAAAAGGAACTAAAATTACAAAAGGAATATTTATGAGAGCGATATAAAAACGTTCCTTAAAGTGAAGGGTTTTGCATTTAAATAGGTTTTCTATCACCTTAAGGGTATATAATTATGTCTTAGACCAGACCTTCTAATCTAAACAGATCCGTTTTTGAACTTGTTTTGCCAGCTGTATTTTTTTTATCTATTTCTAGTAGTATAGGCAACTGAAAAGACTATAGATCTAGAGGAGCGTAGTCGGCTTAAAATGTTATCCCCGTGCCATTAAACAAATTATTGTACTTACGTCGTTTAAATAAGGTAGGCTTTTAAATATGCATAACTGGAAAGCGTCATAATAGCATATCTAATACCATGCTGAACGGGACATAAACGATTTTACGATTCCTAGTAAGAACTTGCTTACCTCTTGGTTTAACTTTTACGGACTTTTTTAGCGATACTCAAATGCTTATATTTTCGTAAGAAACTTATTGTGGCTGAAAAAGACTGATTCCTTGCCAACCACAGCCAGCTTTCATAGAAATCTCTCGAGAGATGATTGAATCGAATTTGTTCTGCTTTTCAAAATCAGATAATAGCTTCAACGTTAGCCCAAGGAATCATGGGAGGCTGTTCCCGAGATCGATTTTCTGATTCTAACTTTCAGCGTGCTCCGAACTAAATGACTTTGTGACTAAAGCAAGATTACTACAAGCTTACATAAGCAATTCAAGGTTTCAGGGAGTGGTATATAGGTGGGGTGAAAAGTAACCTCCTTGACCGCCAAAATGTGCTGCTACTGCAAAAAAGGTTATAGTGCCTTGAAGTCCGTTCATATTTAGGCAGACATATCAAATTTCAGTGCGATACTGTCTTTAGTTTTGTTTTAACAGCTGATTGTTGTTGACGTGTTTGGCATCATTTTGAGTATGGACAAAAACGATTTTCGTTCTCTCATAAAACATTATTTTTTGAGAGGCAAAACGGCGAAGGAAACAAAAGAAAAGTTTGATAAATAATATGGGGCTAATGCCCCGTCAGATTACACCGTCAAATATTGGTTTCGAGAGTTTCGTGGTGGCTGCAACACTCCACTACCGATCGAGTCCGCAGCGGCAGGCCCTCCGATGCGGTTAAAGAGGTCAATGTAAAAAAAATACATGAAATGGTGTTGAATGACCGGAAAGTGAAGGTGCGCGAGCTAGCAGATACCACAAAGATTAGTACTGACCGCACATGCCATATTTTGGGCAATATTCTGCACATGAAAAAGTTATCCTGCCGCTGGGTGCCGCGCATGCTCACTCCTGACCAAAAACACGAACGCGAGAGCACTTCGAAAGAGTTTTTGGACTTGCTGATGCGGAATCAGGCGGACTTTTGGCGTCGATTGGTAACTCTTGATGAAACCTGGACCCACTATTACACACCAGAGAACATAATGAGTGCTGGCACGAGTGCTCCGAAGCGGCCGAGGGAGGCTCAATGGGTCGGAAAGGTTATGGCGTCGGTTTTCTGGGATTGTCATGCCATACTCTTCGTGGACTACCTCGAAGAAGAAAAAACCATCAACAGCGAGTATTACTGTGAATTATTGGAGCGATTGAAGGCCGAAATCGCTGCAAAACGGCCTCATATCAAGCGAAAAAAAAATTTGTTTTTGCAAGACAATGCACCGGAGCATCGCAACCACGGCTAAAACCAATGACTTACGGCTCCAATTGCTGTCGCATCCACTGTATTCGCCCGATTTGGCTGACTCGGACTATTATCTTTTCCCAAACCTCAAAAGATGGTTCATCAATGAAAAATTTAGCTCACGCGAGGAAGTCATCGACGCCACGGAGGAGTATTTTGCAGACCTTCCGGAAAATTACTTTTCTGACGGGTTCAAGAAGTTGGAAAATCGCTGGAATAAGTGTATCAACCTGAAAGGGGACTATATTGAATAAAATAAAAAAAACATTTAAAAAAATTTTTTTTTTCATTCCCAAGGAGGTTACTTTTCACCCCACCTAGTATTCTTGCCGGCCGTGATCGGGAATATATACACACGCTCGACTAAATCATATTCCTGTGGTAGCCTTATATAGAGCAAACCTAAATAAAGAATACATATTCCATCCTAGCGGGCTTGAAAGTGGTCTTCTTCTATAAGCTTAATGACAAACACAGTGTACCATACAAGTCCCATTGTCCGTTTAAATTCTTAAGGCCCCTCTATACGTTGGCCCATGTAGAGGTGGTGATGGCATATGGTTGGATTATGCGTACGGCATTGTCCTGGGTTGGCCTTCAAATTCATCCATGTAGTGGGCCAATGATGACGGACCGGATCTACACCTGGCCAACCATTCATTGTTTGTTTGGTACGTGCTGAATAAATTCATTGCCGAAGCGGCGATAGCTTCAACCTCCATCTCCTGCAACAAAATCAAAACTAAACGTCGGCAACCTGTGGATGCGACACAAACATAGCATAATATACTTGCGATCGCAAGCAACTGGTAGTGTATCTGGCAGCAAGATTCTTCAACCAAAGTTTTCAGTATTGTTTACGGTCTCTCTCATCCTTGAAGTATAGCAACGAGCTATCAACTTTGTCAACAATACGTGTGCCCAAGCATTCGACGAGATGCAATGACCTTATCGAATAAAAAGCGGAGGCAGAAAAATTATCTGAACTCAACTACTGTAGTAGACTGCTGTATAAGTATACGTCCACAAAAGTATTGAAGGTCTCAAGGCAGATGATAAATTTTGGATAAGGGCTCTACAGAAAGGACCGGTAACTACGTTTCTTTTGCTACTGAAAGAATCTGTACCTACTCGTATTTTCCTTCTGTATAGAAAGTATCGGTTCTGTAGTATCTCTAATTTTACGCTTACTAAAGCCTGATTAGCCGGTGGGGGTAGAAGGAAAACCTTAAATACCGAAGCAATGTTCAAAAATTAGAAGAAAGCATTTTAACTCACTGTTCAGACATTGTGGTTTGAGATTTCGTCCGAGCAATTATTTAGAGGTTAACAAACCATGGAAAATGTACTGTGAGAGGCGCATGTTCCTAAGAATACTTCCACAGCCTCAGCTGGTAACCTCTTCAAAATCACAAGGAAAGCTTGTCTCTTGTCACCTTTTCAGACAAAAATTCCCAGATGTCCTATTACCTATTGTATCCTTTAACCACGTTATAATTTGATTAATCATCATTTTGAGTCGACCACAAAATTCCCATTGGAAGAGCTTATGGTTTCCTTTAGGATAAATGCCCCTCCGATATATTGCACTCCATCACGAGGACTAGGGAAATAAATTTAAAACATTTACCTTACCCAGATACATTCATTTCCTTATCCAAAAACCATTAATTTGAATTTCGACCTAAAAACCTTTTCTTTCTACTGTGACTGTACTGTAACAGTAACTGTCTTGTTACATTCATCAACTGCCATTCACTGGTTTGATGCAATGATTAACCGAGCAATACGAGCGTAGGAAAACTTGTCAGTGTAACCATCTCACTATCAGGTAGCCAACTACTAAATCCACTTAAGATGCCGTGGGTTGTTATATACTCGTACTTTTCTCTCTTTTCTGTCTATCTCTTGTCTATCCACCCAGTATCCGTACTAAATCAAGTCACATTTGCATAACAGTTTACTGTGGAATTGTTCCACTAATTGATTTATAAGTTACGTAATTAATAATTGTTTTGTTTACACGCACTTAGGTGTAAGCATATACTATACAGAGTAACTACTATCCAATACTATGAATTGGCTACCGAAATGGAACAAAAACACCGAAAGGAAAGCATTACCCAGATAGATAAGCTTGAGACTGTTCATCAAATAAGCTTAGTCACGAGTGATGTAATAACGTACCGATTAAGGTAACGGTGACTTTCGGTTATGATATGTACCGGCAACAGTTGGCGAGAGATCGCTAAAAACATTAGGATAGGGCTTCGTATCTAATGATTTAGTCGCTGACAGATCTTTGATGCCACAGATCGGTATTTATGAGTACACACGACTTTAACATTAAATACCGTCATATCATCATTCGGTCAATGTCAGTAAAATTGTTAATGTGAAGAAGCAAAACATAAGAAAAAGCGATGACATTACGATAAATGAGCCATAAAAAGGTTGAAATGTGGCAGATGTATCGAAAATAATTTGAAGTGGCATGATAGGCAATATGAGTATCTCATGGTAAGCTGTCATTTTTGGGAATTTTCGTTTAAGTGTGTTTATTTTTCCCACAAAACAGATTCGATATTTATAACTTCATGAAATGCGATGTACAAAGTTCACTTCGAAAGAAGTCACTTAACAACCTAAAGGTGATTGAACTCAAATCAAAATGACTATTTGTTTGAAGATATAGGTGTATCATACTGGGTATATGTTGCTTTGAGAGGTGCAAATAGTGGATTCAGTGCCGAACGTTAAAAAGAAAACAATTTTCTGACAAAAAAAAACACCACGAAGGAAATAGTGTGTTCCAGCTCAGGAACATCGACAGTTTGAATAATTTAGATTAGTTCAACAGCTACCAACTGACTCTTGGTGATTTTAAAGGGAATTTTATTACTCATCCGCAAGGTATCGTAGATGCATTTGAGAGTGCTTTCAATCAACTAAATACACTGAATCATCAATCGAGTATGTGATGATAGCGAAGGCGATGACTGATTTCTAGATCCTGTAGCTAATTAATAAATGCACAGCGCAACGCCGAAAAATACTGGGTGTACCCTAAACTATTCCAGATATGCATATGTATGGCAAGGTGTGACTTTTCCAGTTTATTCCAAGGAAAGTGAGTGAGTAAACGCATTAAGCACTACCTTAAAAGCCCATCTAGCTGATGAAATATGCTGATAGCGGGCATATGCATCAACTGTGAAAAAGGCAAAAAGAGCAGAATCCAAAACAAATAAAAACTAGAAGAAAGTATCAATTTCTCAACGTTTGATGCATTGTTAACATGTAAACTTCTAGGAAGCTTAGGAAATTGCCTACGTCCCGTCGGAGTACATATTCACCAAATATATCTGATTGTAAGCCAAAATACCACCAAAAATATCCCAAGTAAACACTTGGTACTTGCATTGGCGAAACAACATTTTGACCCTATCCTGCCAGCTCTGCTTTCGGCAAGCTTTTATTGGACAATAAGCTTGTATTTAATAGGTTCATTTGAAATTAACTCTTAAAAGGCTAACAAGGTAAGGTTAAGGTTGGGTTGGCAGCTAGTGGACAAATGATTTCCCCGATCATGTCTCCAAGTGATTGTGTATGTCAGAGGATTTTGTGATTTGAATTGAAAGCTATATAACTTAAATCAAGAACAATACGATCCCAAACTCATGAAACAAAGGGCTGGTAAATAATCAAGTTAGATTAACAAATTGAACTAGTAGAAATGTCGACACCACTAAACGTATTCATAGAAATAACTCATTATAGAACCCGACTTTGTCCAGTAGCACCAATTCGATTTTAAAGGATACAGACAGAACGTGACAATGAAGTACATCATGACTCTCTTTAAAACACTTGTTTTTGCACTTCAGGTACAATGAAGTGTTGACGTCATAAACACCTTGGCACTTATGGCTATTAGAAACCTCTTAATGTCATCAAGTATTGGCCAACTTTTCAACATCGCACGTAATGTATTGTCATCATTCCAAGAAAACTTATTGAAACATTACTCAACTATGTTCATGATTACTCAGACTGTTACTCTATTGTGTTGAATTTTCATGATCCAAAGGCTACATACCGACAACAGTGACAGTCTTTGTTCAAAGCTAAGGAAAAATAATATATCCAACTCTTCACCAATTCACTTAATGACAATTTCTAACCTTCAATGCGGTGTCCTAATTTTTCTCTGACATTAACATTCCATAATAAAAGCCTTACAATCCGATCTTTATATCTCGATCATTTCCATTGATTGCTTAAGCCCCTTTTACATATGTACTCTTACGATTATCAACTTCTTAAGCTTAGCCCACAAAACGGCAAAAGCAGTCGCCAATTACTTGTAAACGATTAATGAACGTTTTTATGTCTGAAATCTTTAAGCAATTAACGCCTAAGTATGAATTTATAAGTTGGGACTTAAAGTCAACTTTCAAATTGGATAGTCAGGTTTCTTTGTTTTTTTTTTTTTTGTGTTGTCCATCTACGTGGTCCTAAGAACTGAATTTTGGTTGTACCTCATTGTCAAGTCGAATTGTGATGGCAAACATTTGACAAAGGTTTAGTTAAGATTGCTTTGGGTGTGTATTAAGTCAATGTCAAAGAATTTGAACTATTAATTAATTTTTTATTTTAATTTAATTTAAATCTGAAACTTATATAAGCTTAATCCCTTTTTACGAGTGTAATTGTGATTGAGCAGAAAAAGATACATACCTTATTATGTAACCTGCTTTGTCTAAACTGTTTTTAGATGCTTTGGTACTTAAGATATCTCTGTCGGCAGCCACACCATCTTAACTTTATATTAAATTTATTTTAGAACGTTTAAGCTTTACCAAATACAAATTTCTAATTAGATGATGACATACAAAACTAAAAACTTACTTATTGTAAAGTGCGTTTACTTGAGAGGCAGATATAGCTCTCAAATAGACGGTCTTTTTAAACTTTTAGTAACGTATAACAATTCATCATGGACAAATTGGCACCTCAATAACGTAACGAAATCGGTGTTCAAATACCAAAATTATCACTCATTTCGTAAATTGAATGAATCGAATAATGGTTCATATTTTCGGGCATACATATCATGAGATCAGAGCATTCCAAAGAAAACATCGCCAAAGATAAGGCCAATGTTTTGAAGAGCCTTGTTCGACAAGAGCTTGAAACTCTTCCGAAATGATTTTGGCCTAGACCCATGGAATTCGCTTATTCATTCGCTTATAACCAATTGCAAAATGATCGGAAATTGTATGACAAAACTGTGCTCAACGATGAGGCTCTGTTAAGAAGAAAAATTGTCACATTTGGAGGGAAAACCGTATGCAACTACTTCTTCAGGCACCATAATGTCTGTAAAAATATGCTGAATGTTGTGATTTTTACGCAGATGCCATCATCGGGCCTTATCTTTTTAAAAATGAAGCAGAAGCAATTGTTACCGATACAGAAAGATTATCAACAATTTGTTGGTTCCAAAGCTTAGTGACGTTCACGATATGTGTTACAAATCCAGCAGTACTACTACTTTATTGAAAATAAAGTTGGATGAGAGAGTGATTTCGATATTAAGACCTGTGAATTGGCCACAAAGGTGATGCAATGCAGACAACGACACCAGCGCTGAGACAAGACAAATAGCTCTTGCCAACCGCTGTTTCTTTGGGCTCCAAAAGTCACCCTTTACAAGGCCTTAGTAATCCCGGTCTTGGTCTATGGCGATTCTTCGGGCGATCTTCGGTCCCATCTGCATTGACGGTGAGTGGAGGAGGAGATACAACGACAAACTGTACGAACTGTACAGCGACATGGACCTAGCCAGAAGGGTGAAGATCCAAAGACTGAAATAGCTGAGTCATGTTGAGCGTATGGACACCAATGCTCCGGTCCGAAAAGTCTTCGAATCCGCTCCCGAGGGACAGCGCATTAGAGGAAGGCCAAGACTCAGGTGGCACACGCAAGTGGAATAGGACCTCAGCCAACTTAGCGTGCGAAACTGGAGGCAGCTAGCCAGGAATCGAGCTGGCTGGAGAAGCTTGTTGACTGAGGCCCAGGTCTACCCCGGACTGTAGCGCCACTTAAAGTAAGTAAGTAAGTATGAAGTCGTTTATTTATGTCACTATACCAGAAACGATTAAGCTTGAAAGACAATATATGGCGTGGAAAAGGGTTTGAGAATTCGACCAACGGGGCGCTCTTTTATGAAATCTACACGACGATTGATCGGGATACTGTTGACCGTCTTTTAACTTTGATTCGGCCAGTAGAGCTACAACAAAGTTTCAAATTTGTAGCGTTGTGCATTATTTCCCAGTGGTAGTCGAGCATGAGTAAATGCTGGCTTAAATTGCAAGAAAAAAAGTAAGAATTCGCTTGCCCGAAATCATTTCTCAAACAGAGGGATTTTTAGACCAAAAACCAATGCATTGTACTTTAATTTAAGTTTATAGTTCTTAATGAAACACCCGTTGTAAGATTTTATATTTAAGTAGGTTCCATCTGCGTTGTGTATCCTTTCAATACCAAATCAACAGGCAACGATCTGTTTTAATTGAAGTTCAAAGACATCCACTACTAGCCTGGTTAGTGGAGCTAATAAAAATGTATACCAAAGTCCACTTTTTTAAATATTTTTTCTAGACTACAGCTGACTACCATTAATCGTAATAGATTGCAACCTTCAACACACTTTTAGGGCTAAAATCGAGTAGCTATTTATCTTTAAGGAAAACGTTTTCAGGAAAAGTGTTGCAGTCTGGCTGTTTAATTTTACTCATCGTTGTAACTCTATTATTTAATACCGAGTCTAAGGTTCTTGTTTATATTTCATTTAAAATGATAGATAAGAAGATTGCTTTTGTTTCAAAACTGTGGCGCTAAAATTCAGAGATTCATCAAATACGATGTAAATACCGGGTTTTCCAATAGGGACTTGACAACTTTGAATTTAATTTGTGAACGCACTCTCATCAAATTGTCACTGTCAATTTATTCAGTAAACTCAACATTTTCATCATGGTAAAGTACACGAATGAGCAACGTCTGCAGATTATAAAAATTTTCTACCGAAATTCGGAGTCGGTGACTGCAACTTAAAGAGAGTAAATTCCAATTTTCGGTCGTAATTCTCGCCCTAGTAGACAGCCAATAACAAGTTTAGTGCAAAAATTTGAGTCTACATATTCGTTGTATGATGTTGCCGTGTCAGTGAGACAACGGGTTGGTCGAAGTGTCGAAAATATCGCTGGCGTTCAGGCGTCTGTAGCAAACGATCCAAATTAGTCAATTCCACGGCGTTCTCAAGAATTGGGCATCGCTCAGATCACATTATGGAGTATTTTGCGTAAGGATCTTGGTTTACACCCAAACAAGATCAAGCTGACTCAAGAATTGAAGCCGATGGACCATTTGAAGCGACGTACGTTCTCCGATTGGGTTCTGAAGAAGATGCGCCAAGATGGTGAATTTCATCGCAAAATCATCTTCAGTGACGAAGCTCATTTTTGGCTCAATGGGTTCGTCAATAACCAAAATATGCGTTATTGGTCGGGTGAAAATCCACATGTGCTTCATGAATTACACACTTCATCCACAAAAAATAACTGTTTGGTGCAGTTTGCATGCCGGCGGCGTTATTGGGCCATATTTTTTCGTCGACGATAACGATTGTCACGTTACTGTTAATGGTCAGCGTTATCGCGCCATGATCACCGATTATTTTTGGCCTGAATTGGAAGATTTGGACTTGGACAACATGTGGTTCCAACAGGATGGTGCCACAAGCCACACAGCACACGTCACAATCGATTTATTGAAGAGTAAGTATGGTTAGCGTGTTATCTTAAGAAATGGGCCAGTCAATTAGCCGCCTCGTTCGTGCGATTTAACGCTGCTTTAACGCTCATTGGTTTATGCCAACAAGCCGACGACGTTGGAAGAGCTCAGAGCCAACATTGAACGCGAAATAGCGGCCGTTTCGGCCGAAATGTGTGGCCTAGTCGTAGAAAATTAGGTTCAACGAATCGACCACTGCAAACGTGCCCGCGGTGGCCATATGAACGAACTCGAGTTCCATTCATAAATGTTTTGATTGTACTTCAAGTCGATAATAAAGTTTTTGAAATATCTCAAATGGTTTGCGTTTTATTAAAAAAAAGTTGTCAAGTCCTTATTGGAAAACCCTGTATAACAATTTGTAGTATAAAATACTCCATCAGGCATATCCAACTTTACGTCTCAATTTAAAGATTTAAATGTGTCATTGCCTTAGTTTTTTATGACTTTATTTCACAGTAGAAAATTTATGGATTGTAATTTTCTTAAGTATCTTTTAACTAACCTTATGTTTATCAGCTAAATCTTACGTAATAAATGAAATAATAAAATTTAAAAAAGTGTCACTAGAAGTGTTTGCGGACGTCACAAAGACGTTCGCTCGTTAATTTGGCATTACCCGAAAAACTCTCATAGGTTAACAGGTTTTCGTTGAAAAACACATCTGCGAAATCAGATTAATTATCAAAATCAAAATAATGCTGCACAAAGGGCTACGCTTCGATGAATGCCCTTCAACAGACACTAAGTCAAATGACCTTTTTCTTAAAAATATTCAAACTCAACCAATGGAACCTTAAGAAAGTCATATAAATTTAATTGATATTGTTGCGAAATCTTTGGCTTGAGGTTTTAAAAATTTTAATTTAAAAATGTGGGATTTCATTAAAAAAAAATAAAACAAAACACTATTCGATGCTGGGTTGCTCCTAAAAAATGTCTCACAGTTAAATTTTTTTGTAAATATCTAAACATATCCTGTTAATATGAAACAAACAATGAAAAACGTTAGTACAGAAAGACTTATTTATGTGTCTATACATCTGCATCCTTTCGACTAGACCCGGTAGCAATGTCTTAAGAGACCTGAAACTCATAAGACAATCACAGTCTATTTCACACCGGGCAAGGCCCAACAATAAAAGGTAAACTCAATTTGAATACTTGTTCGAGTAGTCCCAGTGTCTACGATTAGCTTCAGGCATCTTTTGCAATCACCAGATATTTTGTATCTTTTGCAAAACGTTTGCCTTCAGGAAGCAATTGAACTCTTCTGCACAGTAAAAAAGAAAACCTAAACCACAAAAATTCACTCAAAATAAAAGCAGTAAATATCGTACTCCGTAAGTTTTCCAATCCAATCAGGAGGAATAGATACGAGTATGGCGAGTGCTCTAGCCCCCAGCAAATATCTATCACTTTCATTGATCGAAGTTACAAGATCAGATTTGTGAAAAAATGTGGCAATTATAAATCCGTATGCATGGATACAAACTCATTTCTACCTGCTGGATAGTTTGTTTATTCAGTAGGTTTGTTGAAAGTGGAATACGGCCACAGGATATAATTTTCTTTTATTTATCATATTTACATATATTCGTATGTCCTACCACTCTGGTTAGCTGGAAAATTCGTTTTTCTTTTTTTTTTTCTCAACAACAACTAGGTATTACATGTTTTATAGGTTCTTCCGATTCCGTGTTAAGCGGCTAATGAAATCGAAAGTGGAAACTACTACAATAGTTCGTGTTGGAGTATCTGTAGTATGTGGTAGAGCAGTTTGTTCCGATAGCTTGACTTTTGTTACTGTACTCGTATTTATGACTACAGAAGAGCCTGTATTTGTGAAGAAGCGTATATATTACGAGTATATGAGTATATACACGAATGCAATTGTAATTTCCCTTTCAAAGCCAACAGCTTGCATGTGGTTGCATCGTAGAAAATATACAACAGTATAACTACATACATACTCGTATATAGTAACATTGCCGGCTCTGAAGTCTCAAAATGCAAAGTACACGTACTCGTATAATGTATTTATGTGTATCAGAGGTTCGTTTTCGTTTGTACTCCATCAAGTACAAAGCGTCTGAACATTTTGTTTTAAAGAGTTGAAACGGCTAAAAATACTATAGCTTCTGGTTTAAAATAGTATCTGTGTATCTATGTGAACATTCGTGAACGTGATGCGTTGAAATTTTGCATAGAGCAAAGCGAGCAGGTTCAACGAGCCATGACAATGCAATCGCACATTGAATAGGTGTTTGGAGTTTTTCAATTGATTCAAGTCTGATGGATGTGTAATACTTCGTACGCGCATTGGTAATTATTTAATTATAATCTCATTTGTAGGGAAGCAGAAACGATTATGAAATAGTTTGCATTCCATGAAATAACTGGAGTGACTGGTGATTACTTTTCATAGTAAACGAACGTGATTTATTTGAAGGAACCAAAGTGAGTCTCCAAATTTATAGATACTCGTATATGAACAATTATTATCACTTAGTTTGTTGCTTAATATAACACATAATATTCAAAGTTAGTTTTTATAAAGTTGTTTTGATAACAATTTCATATTCTGAGGCATCTACGGCAACTTTAGAGAAGACCAAACGGAAATTTTATTTTCAAGAATTTTCTCGAATATTCTGACCCGAAAAGCATATCATGAATGGAGTATTCAGACTATAACTGGTCTTCTACAAAGAAGATCTCGCGCTGCTCGAACTGAAGGTAGTGTTGAACCGATTCTTTCAAGTATCTGGTCAACTCAATGTGTCCCAAAGTTCTTTGATTTTTTAATTCAAAACTCGATTTGAAGAAGAGTTTAATCTAAGCAATCTTTAACAAGAGAAATGAGAAATGATTGAGCCCATTTCCACTTTAATATTTTCAACCCAAGAATGATTCATCAGTATCTAGGTTTACCTGATGCGGCTAACTAAAGGACATTTTTGCCAACCGAATGATTCTTAGAATACATACAGATTTTTATTACTCTCAGCATTTTCAGATGTGTTCTTCGAAATTAAAGGAAAAAAATTGCATTAGTAAAGCCACACCTGCATAGCTGCTGATTGCCAGTGAACCTTTTAGGTTTTTCCTAGCTCTTAGTCGTTTGAGTCGCTATATCTAATCAATTCATAATTACTGGTACATAGAAAAATCAGCGCCAAATGAAAACGAATTAATATTCAAACAATTTTTTTTTGTTTTCATTGGGTTTTTCAATGGCTACAAATCTTAGAACAACTTATTCGATATGACTTCGATTTTGCACGACTTAAGACGATGTGACCACTCATCGATTGCGAGACGCACTTCATGCATGGGCAAATTGTTCACTGCACGGACAAGAGCTCGCGTCAACGACTCAATATTTGAGTGTCGAGTAGAGCAACCCATGCCCTCTAATACGAACCAAAACTTGTAATCCAACGGGTTGAAGTCTGGACTACCAGCTGGCCAATCATCCGTTGATATGAAGTCCGGAACATTGTTTTCGAGCCACAGTTGAGTCGTTTTTGCTTTCGGAGCTGGAGCATAGTCTTGTTGGAAAGTCCATGGCTTGTTGTTGAATATTGATTGGTTGAGAGACTTCACAATGGGTTCCAAGACGGTCGATTGATATACTTTGGCCAATGTTATCACTCCTTTCTCGCAAAAATGGAGCTTGATAACGCCATCGTAGCACACTCCCCATCATACCATTACAGTCGCGGGATGGTGGCCTTTTTGAACCCTCGGGATGAGTTGGGATGCTGCTCTGGATGACCGAGAATTTGTCTGTGAGCGTTGTTCGCGTACCGGCTGAGTAGCGCTGTCGATCTTTGCTTGCGTTTTTCCTTCAATACGGCCATGAGCAGGTGTCCAGTGTGTCGCTTGTACGTGCTGAGTCCTAAATCTTCTTTGATAATGCGAGACATGGATTTTTGCAAAATTTGCATTTCCCGCGACAAGATTTTCTGTTTTCGCAGCAGTTTTCGGTCGATTCATTTCTTCGCGGCTTTGATCACTTTCGGAGTTCTCACAGTGCGCGAACGGCCGGATCTTTGACGGTCTCGTACTCCACCAGTATCCTCAAACAACTTCACAGCACGATACACAAAATTGCGAGTGATTCCAAGCGGTCGCAACGTGCTAAAGATGTCGCCTTTTCCATTTTGCATTTAGGTAGGCCAACTACAACAATACGATTTTCGATGTCGCCCCATTCCATGATTGTAAGCAATTAATGTCAGAAACTTTTTACGTCACAATGAAGCATAAATATCAACTGTCAAATAGCAATCAATACGAAATGGATGCGCCCAGTGTTGCATTCGTAATGAGTGAGTTCAGTTATGTACCAGTATTTATGACTCGACTAGGTAGAGTACCCACTAAAATAGTAAGCACTCGACTCCAGTCTTCCATAAGAAGCATTTAAATTCGACACGGCCTTATATCCACTTCACATTTAGCTTCTTCTAAATGAGTGAACACGTTAAATATTTCCATTTAATTTCATCAAGTCTTTCCTACACACTTTCGTATAGTTATTTTCTAGGTCGATGTAATGATATTGAGATATCAGAAGCCCTCTGATCACTTCTCTGGGTGCAAAAACATTTATTTTCAATTTTTTTTAAATCAAAAAACCTAGCGAACTAAATAGTAGGTGGAGGCACAAAAATATCAGGAATCTGATTGTCAACTAAATTTCAAAATTAATTATCAAAGTTCATAAATCTGAATATATTCCTCTATTAAATCCGCTCCTTTGATGGAATGTTGTAAACTGATTTTTCCTCTGTCGAAGAAAGTTTCTTCCGTATATGAAAAACTTGATTGCCTTTCAATTTATTACCCCAAACCTATAATAACTGGTAAACAACTCCATTAACTAATTTCGATTGGGTAACACTATCAATCTCGTTCCCTTAACTTGCAGTCTCTGCATCACCTTCGATAAATCACTTTCCATCTGACAAAGTACGAGTACATCAACATTTCTAACGATACAAATCAATCGATTTGAATTTTCTCCTAGAAAATCGATTGCGATCTTCTCCAGTTTTGTGCTCCGGTACAAAAAAAACAAACAACTAAAAGATAAGTTCGCCAACACAATGGGTTGTTAAAATGGCTCCAAAATGAAAGCCAAATCAGAAAAGTATCTAAGAGTTGACGTAAGATAGAAAGATGAACTTCCCGGCATCGCATGATCTCTGTGGGTTTCGTCATGATCTGTTAAAACTATACAATACTCCTAGTGAAAGTGACGTGTGATGGGTTGTATTTTTTTTTTTTTTTCTATGGTATTCCTACTATCGTGGAATATTATTCGAAGCGAAGCTATCAATTCCTCGGGCTGATTTAAAATCGTCGTCGTCACTTCCATAAGGAAGTGGAACTGCACAGACAAACAGACAATCATGAGAAAACCAAGTACTCAGCAGTCTGACAGTTCAACGAAAGCAAAATTTATTTACTTCAAGAGCGCCTCTGCCAAATAACAGGTGTAAGGTCAGGTTACATTCTATGAAATTCGCTTACTGCGAATAACATCGGTGCCGATTACGAGTATAGCATAGTTTGTATTGAAATTGCATTGCATTGTAAAGTACATTTATCCATAGCCACGTGCTGACAGTGTCACATACACACCCAGTCAACTTGCAATTCATTTGTTTTTATAGTTTTTTATTTGGCCAACTTAAGGGCAATTAAATGCCATCACTTCATCAAATGACATGACGATTAGATTTTCATGGTATTGCACGTTAATGCGAATCCAGTGGGATAGAAATATTTACAGAGAATCACTGAAAGCCAATGACGAAAGGTTGACGTTTTTGCTTTTCTTTCAGATGAAATAATTTTGTTCAGTGCGGGATTTCACACCAAAGTAATAGTGTGTCTAAGCAGCCGAATAATGATGATAACGAGACATTTCGAAAATGTTTTTTAAACGATGCTATTTTCATTGTTTTACAAGGCCTTTCGCAACAAGTTGAATCATTTAAGCAATGCCATAAATTTCAGATAAAATTATTTGTCACTTAACAACCTTTCAAACAGTCTGTATGGAGGTCTGGCTCATTTGATAGAGCATGCCCCAGTGCTGATTTATCATACAGTATTGCGTGCTTATTTTTTGTTCGGTTCCCATATACCTGATGAGTTTTAGAAAATTGTTCACCTAAACTGTTTGTTGGCAGAAGTGTATAATTTCGTTAAAATAATTTTGACCATTTTAGATCCTCAGACCATAACGTTCATAAAAATTGTTCTCTGGTCACATAAAAATTAACAAGATTCCTTACTAATCCAATCTGCAATGTAGTTTTGCAATTTCGTTAGACTTACGTGCATCTTTCTACTGCTTCCAAATTTTACTACTCACAAGTAGTAGTGCATGCAATACCAAACAATATCGTGCTTGTTCTCCGAGCATTTGTTGAGAGAAACACAAAGATAATTCGATTTTAAAAATCTTAAGATATTCTTACTACATAATAAATCAATTACATACGAGTTTCTCTATATTATACTTTGTTTTCGTGCTTATTTGACATTGAGATATTTTGCAAAAAAAAAACAAAAATCAAAGAGAACAAAATGTTAACGGATCACTCCTTAGAAATTGTCTGAAAGCTGATATCCGATAATTTATTACTGAACCGCTTGTGGATTATAAATATTTGTGCAAAATTATTTATTCGAAATTTTTGGGTTTGTTTTGATAGTAACATAATTCTCCGATAGTTCGACATTGAAATCAACTTGGGATTGCATAAGTTTTTAATTGTTATGCTGCCGATAATTGATCGTGGATTCTTGAAAAGATGACGTATGAATGACAAGCGAAAGGTGTGTTAAGTCACAAAATACTATCAAATAGAAAATCTACATCAATCTAGAAGTCGTGCTAAATAAATCGTTAAACAGAGAGTTAATTTTTTTTTATGAAGAATACACATTTCGTTCGTTTTTTACGACTGTATGAGTATGTCTTAAGGATCTGCTTAAAACAATGATTTGCTACGGTGGAGCGACCAGTAGATTTGTATTCTTCACATGTTCGGGATGTCTGGTAATAATATTCGACCCTCTTATGTTGAATGAATGTGTGAGAATTTAGGTTTCGAATTTCAAAATCTGTGTCTTTAAAGTAAAGAAGCTTTGACGTGCCTCACGACGTGCAATTCTGCCACCATGAGCATAGAAAAACAACATGCATTGCATTCATTCACATTTCCACTGTGTTTCTTTGATTTTCTGTGTTGTCCTTTTATTTCCTTTTCATTAAAATTGTTTAATCTTTTGTAGAAAGACACTTATCAAAAATACCACAACCCACCGCATCAGAACCGCGTAATTTCAGCCGGACTCGAGCGTTAGTCAAGCAACCACCGAGAATTCTGCGCGATTTCATACTCACTATGATGCTGTGAAGTTGTCAGATTTTAAGTAACTTATGCTCGGCAAAAGCGCAAGGTTTCGTTTCGTTTTCCTACAATTTGACTTTAAAAAACCCAACTGTCAATGGAAGAAATCTTAACTGGAAAAAGAAGGTAGTTTCACCATTTATAAAGGTCCTAGGAGTGAGAAACTCTTCATTATGGTTTGCTCAGTATGTACGCCGGCGATCCTATTGTTGTCCTGGAATCCCAAAAATACGATTACTTAGTGAATTCACCCATTTAACTGTATTAAGAGATGCCTATCCATCTCGAACTAGCTCAGAAGTGGTAAGGAGTTTAGTAAGGCTTCACGCGCTAGAGGCTATCCGTACAGATGCAATAGCATGTTGGCATCCTCCGAAAACACAAAAGTGCCACATTGGGGATCGGTTTTATAGCAAAGCACAAGGATAGTCGTATTCACAGCAACAGGGGATTATTTTAGCATTGCATATGTCTAGAGTCAATGCCACGAAAACTATCTTCAACACTCCAGTGCGTATTGTACAAAGACCACATTTTTGTAAGCTGCCATTGGGGGTACAGCCCACGATATCACTCTCAAAAGTTGAGAGATTTGTCCGTGAGCCTAAACCTAAGCCAGCCGCCTTTTAAAGTCTAGGAAAACAGCAATGTCGTATGTAGATAAAATTATATGTAACATATACGATCAAGTGACCCTCCTCGGTAACATGTCCTACCGGAAGTTCCCTCATACTGTAAGATGGCCACAGCACCTTTCATGTTTTCAAAGCGACATGTTTAGGACAAGGAAGTGTGTTTTTCAAAATATCTGCCAAATACATGAAAAAATGAAAATATTTCAAATCAGTCGGATTCCTCCCTATCGTGCAAAAAACAACTTAAGTTTAGGAGAGTTGTCTAGAAACCCACTTTTAGTGCACAAATATGGTTACCTGGGCAATTCTTTTCGAGCGTCCCCTCAATTCTGCTTACAAAATTTTCGAACACAGTCTCGAAGGCTTTTCCACTTTGATAGGCGTATTCCATCTTAAGCAGATGATGCAATTTTGTCTCACATGAGGCTATGGTCAGGGTCAATGGTCTTCAACGTAAATGGTTTTAGACTAATTGTTGTGAAGCTCTTGGTGGGCGTTAAGGAACCTTTTCTCTTGTTTGAACAAAACCCACAGAAAAAGAAATAATAGAAATTTGAATTACCAGCAGCTGATCTATATCTTCTTGTACCTATGGTATAATTGGATAGTTCTCTTGGCTTCCACAGACGAAACAGTGTATTTTGCTACCTCTACCGTCCTCACAACAAACTTGGACAGCTTGTGCCGTCGTTGCAGCTACAGTGATAGGAGGCAGTGTTGATCTGCTTACCTGAGAGGTGAACCTCGAGTATAAAAATGAGAGTATATGCATTTGGCTAAGTACAAATCCCATCGGATTTAAGGAAGTAGCATAAATTTTACAGAACAAGATAATGGATTTCCTGTATTTTCACTCGCCAGTGAAACAACGAACTAGCTGTGGGAATTTGGATTGACTTCTAATATTATGCATTTTTCTACATAAGGTGATATTTCACACTCAAAACATGCCTTACACTAGGGAGCAATCACTATTTAAAAATCATGTCTCGACGATTCTCAGCAGATTGCATCTTAATGATACTCTTACTGGCCTTTGGTTACCCTATATCATTTAATACACCTCAAAAAAAAAAAATCTACTAGTGGATAGCTTACATGTGGTTTCATTCAAGTATTTTCTCATTGACGCAAGATTGAATAGCTATGAATTAACATATAGATATACGCGACTATAAATGCGTAAACGGCAAGTGCAAGTATGTTAGTAAGCCATTGAATGCGCGTGGCCATTTATGCACTTTCTCTGCATTTGCTCTTGGTATTGAGTTGTATCTTTTTCATATTTTCAACATAAAAATAAAACTCAACTTAATAATGGTAGAAAAAAAAAATAGTCGGTATTTCAATTGCCACAAGAGCGCAATTAATCAAATTATGAATACAAAAAGCGCGCAGTGAGAAAGGAAACTTTATAAATACTCGGACATTATCAATAGGTATTCATAGATGAATGCAATCCTTTTTTTTTTTTTTAAAGGCATATTATATAATTGTAAAAAGTGTTTTTGTTTATTTAATTTGATTTTTATCTGTAAATTGTTTTTTAAATGATACCACTTACATTTATCAATGGCATAATCCGGCCGTTTGCCTTAAAAATCGTTTACAGTCAATTTCGTTCAAATTATTTATGAGTTTGGGATTGATGTGAAGACATCCTAAATTTTTGGTCTTGACTCAATAGCTCTCTGTAGTTTCAAGAAAGATGATTTCACTTCTTTTAGTACAATTTTCATTTACCAATTTCAAGTAGCTCATTTTTTATCTATTAAAGAGTGCAAGGTGGGGCACCGATTTGTCGATTAGTCCCAACCATTGCGCCAGACAATCAACGTAGGTATCAAGATGTACCCCCAATGATTTGAAGTTTAAATCCTATTTATCTTCAAAGGTTTTTCTGCAAGACAAGAATGCCGTTGCTCAATTCAGTTTTGTTAATATAAACACCCAAAATAGACCTGCCCATCTAGTAAGGTAGTCGAAAGCGGAATATAGCAAGTCCTGTACGGAGTGAGTAAGCTTTCCTCAGATCGCAAAAACAATGTCTTCTGAGCATAAACAACCACATTACAACACACTTCTTCCGTGTTAGTAAATTGTTTATTAACCACTATGTTCCAGAGAAGGAGGATAATACATTACACCTTGTGGCGAATCTGTACTGACAGATTTGTTGGCATTTAATTTCAGTTAAGTCGGAGTTTAACTATCCTATCTTTATATGTTCAAATCACCGTGTATGCCTTGAAGGCTTCCCCAGTGGCTATGGTGTTACCAAATTTCAGAAATCTAAAATGGTATGCAAAGGTAACTTGATTATGAGCTAATTTTCTAAAATTCTTAAAGTAAATCGTCTTATCACATACTTTTTTAAGGCAGTGTTCAAATATATATTCAATCTTTTTCACAGTGTCCCAGTTAACTCTACTGTTGTCCCAAATAATTTCAACCAATTGCTATGCTGCAATTATATGAAATGACACTTGCGAATCGGGTTCTGCGGTATAAAATTTTTCTCTTAGCCAAGGTCTGTGTTTTAAGTATTTTCATTTATGACTCAGTTGTATTCATATGATTGGAATGTCGAATCTCGAACTGCAACTTCCGTTTTTCAATGTAACTTCTAGTGCCTCATCAAATTAACACTGAATAGATATACAAACGACATACATTTTTCCAAATACTAGCCACCAGCAGCGAATTCTTGAACTCTGTCCTTCAACTTAGTCTGCTAATATAAAACTCAGCACTTCCTCTCAAACCACTTGACCAAACCTCAATAAACCCTCCAACTAATCAATTGGCAGCGAAATACCAGTAATTTGCTCTCTTCAAATGTCACATACAATTAGACTGTCAAACACCCGAATCAACAATTTAATTAGACGAGAAATTTAAAAAAAAAAACCTGCCTAACCAATTCCGGCGCGCAGAATATAGCGGTAACAAAGAAGGAAACCAACGACAAAGCTATCACCAAAACACATCGAATAATTGGCGTTACTAATTAAATCAGAGAATATAAAAAGGGAAACAATGAAACGCCAAATATATGTACTTGTACCGTATAACGAACCGAAACCCTTGATTTGAGGTTAACATTCAGATTAGAGGTTCAATAACTTGAGATTTACGGTCAAGAGTTGATTAAGTCTTGAGATTTTTTTATTTTTATTTTTTCTCGTTTGGCGATTTAAAAATTTCAATTTCTCAGAACTAAACTGCGTAGTGGTGGCTGGAGTTTATTTCCAATTCGAAACCAGGACATTGACGGTTAACGTTGACCTAGTAAACTGGTTTCGAATTTATTTGTCTTCAATTCAGAAATTCTTTATCATCAATGAGAGTGTTTTTTTTTATTGTACTATATAGTATATACTACGCATTTTTTGAACTAAAAATTAGACAAAGATGAGATACATACTCGTACATAAGTGCGAATGAGGGCTCAGTGTTTTGAGTTTTCACTCGGGAAAATACAGGCGAATGTTGTGTTGACCATGTGTAGAAATAACAACTTTGTAGAGGGTAAGCCAACAGATAAAGTTTGTATTGTTTGCCATTAAATGACATTTGCTGAATTAATCATGGCTGATCTTAATATCAGATGTAAAGCACATAATTAAAGACATCGTCCTGTGAAAGCTATATTTCGCAAAATTAGTGATTTTATTGCCAACGTAATCGCGCAGTCAAACACCGCTACTGTAAGTCAAAGTGTTTGAAAAGAGTCAAACACATCGATTAGTCGCCGA
The DNA here is from genome assembly GCA_928272305.1 of Volucella inflata. Taxonomy (NCBI): domain Eukaryota; kingdom Metazoa; phylum Arthropoda; class Insecta; order Diptera; family Syrphidae; genus Volucella; species Volucella inflata. Next base: position 2,327,607 of record OV743720.1, read on the forward strand.
AGACGACAATTGGGGATTTTAAGTGGGATTCAGCTCATTCACCACTGGACCACATATGACATTGCCATTGTATCCAATGAGTGCTGGAACGAAGATGCATATTTGATCAAAAGTGATCTCCTCTAATGCATCAAATTTTTGGATGGACGGGTACCCAAACTTATTAACAAAATTGTTTGTTGTGTGATGCCCAGAAAATCCTCATGTGTAATTCACGAAACATCAATGTAATCCAAAAAATATTACTATGTACTCGTAGTATGAGTTGTAGGCTTGTGGCATCATAGAGTCATTTTCTGATGTTGATGAAGAAATAATTACATGCGGAACATTATCAACAGATGTAGACCAACTCTTTCTTCCCGAAATTGAATGAATTGAATATGTGTTAGCCTTGTTTTCAACAAGACATTTTTAGAAAATCTAAGCTGGTCAACTACCAATGCGATTTGACTACTTTTTAAGTCACGAATGGGACCTATGCCAAAAAATTAAAAACAACTCAAACACAATTTTCGAAGTTAGATTGAGGCCGATGACTAGCAGCTAATTTTGCAAGATTTATGACCTTTGGATGATGGTCTACAATCGGAGCCATGGGGGTCACATGAAAGATGTTGTGTTCCACACAAAATTACCAAAACACGAAATTTAATATTCACGATGATTACGACGATGGCGATGGCGCGGTAGTTAGCTCATTGGACTATAACGCAAACAGTCTGGGTTCGATTCCTGGCTGGGCCACCAACAATTTTTCAAATCACCATCACCCTTTCGTCGGGCAATGGCAAACTCCCGAAAGTAAAATTGCCTACGAAAAAGCTTCTAAGGAGTGCCGTTTCGGACTCGGCGATGAACCGTAGGCCCCGCTCAGATGTGACTAAAACGACAACATGAGCAACACAAATGAGTGTCAAGAAGCTAGGCCATGGCCCATACTGGGCTGCCAGCGCCACAGTGTTTTTTTTTTTTTTTATGATAACTCATAAAATATTTTTTAAGGAGAAATCCGAATTTGAAAAACAAGAATTTAATAAGGTGAATTGCTCTTTGAGGTGTTTCGAAAATATCCTCAAGAGGCAGACAGAAGCAAATTATGGAAAAAATATGTAAGAAAACAATTTTGAATCGATTTTGGTCCAGAAATTTCGTAATAAAAAATTCCAGTTTGATCCTCGCTTAAGCAACAAGTTAAAAATTTGGAAGAGAAAGTTAACCTGACCACAACTTCTTACCCAGTAACCATAATAAGCAAACAAACCGGTAATACCCAAAATCGTCACACACAATAAACCCTGTCTCATTTTTTTTCTATTGCTACTCTTACGACAATGCCAACCCCTACACAAGATATTTGTTATAAATATCTAAAAAGTCGAAAACCTTATAAGCAAATTGTATAAGGTTATTTTTCGTTCAAATACATAGAATTGCAAAAAAATATCTTTGGATTTTTTAGGTCGTGATTAAAAGTCATTTTATACTTGTGTTAATATATTCAAACTTATACGTGCTTATTTTGATTTCGAGTTTTGAGTTGTTTTTTTTTTTTTTAAATGCACAATGTCGCCAAATTTGCATAAATTCAATCTCCATTGTGGTTGGTGATAAATTTCTTCTCTATTTATTTTTTGCATTAGCAGATACAGGTTTTCGATTTTATAACCATAAATGATGACGATGAACGCAGTTGATGCGGATTTGGTTTATACCAATGTTTTTTTCTTATAACCGTGTATCTTGCAAAATCTATGAATTTTTAAGAAAATAAAAAAGTGTAGAAACTTTAAAATTGATTGCATTTAGATAGCTACAATAGAAGAAGGATATTATTTACAAGAAGATAAAATCGATCTTTAGAGAAATGATGGCAACATTTCATAGAAAACCGGTTTTTAAGATAAAGCTATCCACAACTTCAAGTTATAATACAACTTGACATGACCCTTTTAGATTTGTTTATTTATCTATCATACAGTCAAGTTTTTGCAAACAACCGTTTATTAGAATCTCTATTGACGTTCGTCAAAAGATCTATTATGGGCGTGTATGTAGTAGTATCGCATTCAAAATATGTAAACACGCAATAGTGGCTTCAAAGTAAGTCACATATTATTACATATCTAGACATAGTAAACGGAAAATAAAACAAATTGACCTTCGAATTCACAATACGATTGGATGCAGAGTGTGAAAATTATAATTATGTGTAATTAAGGGTGTTTTTTTTAAACCCAGTACTACTCTCAGACATTTATATCTGTCAAACCAGATTGCAAACTGTCAGTATCATTTTTACTCAGTAGTCAAATAGTCAAATTTATAGTGATAATATGCACGCTACAATACGTTAGCAAATCTAAGAAATTTGGCTCCAAAACTACTGCATATATTGTTCTGTACAGAGCACTTGCACTATATTACACCTGACATACGAGTAAATGACCATTTGAGACCGCTTTCCGACATATTCTTGACCATTTTCAAACAACATTTTCTTTGGAAGATGCAGTGGCACCGAGACGCATAAGGAAAGTGCGTTTAAAAGAGAATATTGCATCCATTCAGGAGAGTGTTATAGAAGATCAAAATTTTTTGATTCGACTTCGTTTACAACAGCTTCGCCATCCACTTTATAGAACATTTTATGCACAGGTCTTGGTTTGAAGGCTTGAAGCCGAATGACCATCATTCGCGTCGAAATTTCGTTTAATGGGCCCAACATCAACTGGCATTGGATCCCTGTTTAGTAGAAAAATTTAGGGATAAGGCTCATTTTTAGCTCAGTGGGTATCAATAGGCAAAATTGTCGCATTTGAATGGAAGATGCATCCCCAAAAATGCACAGTTTGGTCCTGTCTGTGGGCTGGTTGTGTTGTTGGACCTTTATTTTTCAACACTGAAGCTAATCAGCGTGTTGCGGTCAATGGTAGTCGCTAAAGCGTCATCATTAAGGACTTTTTCGTTCCCAAATTGAATGACATGAACGTGGAAGAAATGTGATTCCAGTGGGATAACGATGAACGCATTATAGTATATCGCGTAATGGATCTGTAAATTTGACTCCAAGATCTTGTGATTTGATGCCACCTTATTATTTTATTTTTGGCTACGCTAGTCAATTAAGGAAATATGGCCACAAAAATATTGTCTTTCGGATAACATTCATCAGATCCAGGCATGGTGGATATATGCCCGAAGTTGTGCTTAAAAACTAATCTTCCAATACGCATACCTTTCATGTAAAGCAGCACCTAAAGAACACTTCAATATATTTCAGAATTATCTGCCTTCGCAGAACGTTTAGAAGATAGCGTGGTATTTTGTTGTCCTTATAATCAACTTACTAAGCCGAGTTGGCCATTCGTTATGTTGTGAATAAATTCCGTACAACATAAACTAAACTAAACTAAACAAAGCAAAAAATACGTCAAGGCAACATGCGTGCAGAAGGAACTGTAGCTCCTGTGAGTAAAAGTGTGGGGGAAGACCTAGAATTCTCAATTCGAAGTCGATCGCAATAACTTAGCTTTTAGCCGCTAAATTTTTGAAAAGAGAGATTTAGCTGCTGTGGGAACTAACTACGACAATCTACCTATTGGGGTAGTTGCCCAAGAAGTCAACTCTTGTCGTGTAGTATCTAATGAAGAAACCAAAACTGAGGCCGTAACTTAACTTTAATCAGTTCTCATACCTCCAAAAATATGAACGACATTGATATGGAAGATTTGTGGTTGCATATTATCGAAAGTAAGCCCGAATTTATACAGATCGTACTATTTGACGCCACTCGATTACTTCTGAGCTATGTTAAGTATTTGATGTATCTTGTATTGATAAGTTGCATACCCTTTAGTCTTAAAGGGCAATATTCAGGGTATTGTATACGAGATAATTCGGTAAAAATTAAATCGAGAAAATACCCTTCGTCAAAAATAGCTAAGGAAACCATATGACTTCGGTGCTCGAAAAGTGTTTGATTCAAACTCATTCTTGTTGATACTTCTAAAAGAAAAGTTGTACATCTTTTAAAATTTTTTGTAAATTAATGTCTGATCAATACATAATAACATGTTGTCAATCATTGTGAATCTCCCCATAAATATCCAAAGGGCTTCGATCTGAATAGATTCAGGAAACCTGAATATTAACAAAGAAACCGCCGTATAAAATACTTCAGAAGCATGACCATTTATAATTCATTAGTTGCGAAAATGTTGAAGAATCTCTTAAACACCCAGACTCAGTGGAGTCATTAATGATTGTTATGGCTGTCCAAGTATTTACAGCGTGGTGTAACATCATAATTTTATTCCAAGAAACCTAATGTTGATAGGTGTGATTGAGTTTTGTAACTCATCTCTCATATGTCTGAAGGCGGTTTTACTCCAGTTCTGGACTACACCTACTTATACATCTCAATGTATTTAATATGAAAAATACTTATCTTTTTTGTTGATGAGCCGACTGTCAAGCCGACTTACAGTGTAGTTATTTATGTCGAATTCAATGTAGTTCTACAGTTTTATAATTGATTACCCAGGGCGTGCTTTAAATTTTTTCTTGAAATACTACTGACTTTTGCACGGACCAAAGCCTGGACATGTTTTTTATGAGTTTTTAATAGTAGTTTAACAGTTGAAAATAACTATAAAACTTGTAAAAATGAGAACATTTTAATTCTAATATTGGTAAATACCAGATAAAGATGATGTCGAAGACGATTCCAACAAATACCGCTGGTACACCAAGTCGAGAAGCATACTTTAAACTTCCCATTTCTTGCAATAGACATTGAAAATGTGATTTATTTTACTTAGTGGGATATGTCAGACATTTTTGTCTTTTATATTCTGATTTTGGCTTTACTGCATTATAAATAGCTTCATCTTTCTATTTGTACTTTTCCAATAAACAATTAACTATGACTCCTACCTCCTCTTGAATTCTTATTGTCAAAAAAATTCACTTGCAAAAATTGAATTTCCTGTGCAACAAATGCAAATGCAATTGAATGAGAAGCGTAAACATTGACTCATAACTCACATGCACTTAGAGACCTATTTTGATCACCATTTCGAGAAATAACCTGGCTTGGAAACGTTTGTCGCAAAAAGCAATGTTTTCATACATTTTGTAGAACGTAGCGCAGTCTTCACCTTCAAGTTTTGACCATTGAAGTTCATTCTTCATACCGTGATATGTTTATAATAATAGTCGCACCAGCTTTTGATAATGCTGTCTTCCCAAAAATCGTTGAAGATATAAATATAATTCACTCAAAATGCTTTTTTTGGTTCAATTCTTAATCAATTTAATACATTTAAAAATACAATACTTAATACAAATTAATTAAACCTTATAGTTTATATGATTCAAGTCAAGTGGAGTCGACAAACCGAGGCTTATAGCCACGCGGGAAGCTAAAGCCGATTTTGGCTCTTCCCATTACTAATTTGTCCCAACAACACAAATTTTACAACCAATTTAACAATTGCTTAGAGGGCTTTTTTAAACGAAACATTTTATTGTTCAATCCTTAATTCAAGCAAATAACTAGACCAAACACAATTTTCTAGATGGCATAATAGAACCGCCAAATAATGTCACTCAAAAGATATTTAGAATTTTGTTGCCAATATTGTTACTTTCATCATTATTTGATCTCTATTTTATCAAGTGGGCAAGTTTATTCGGTGCAAGATACATATAAGAGATACAAACATGATATGCATGAAAAAACGAGAATAAATGGCAAAACTGAAAGACCGTTGAATGTCGTCAAAAACAATAGGACCCTTTTTCTATGTGGAAACCTACATCATGAGTAGACTTGAGTATAGTCCGTAGCTGATTGTCATATTGTTAGATAATTTTTTATTCAGTATATTAAACTTTACTAATCCCATCCTTCTTTAACATATTTTATCTCCCTTAAGGCAAATCTTTACTTACAAATACAACCAGTCTAAGTAAAAGTTTGGGTTTTTCCAATAGGGACTTGACAACTTTGAATTTAATTTGTCAACGCACTCTTTCACTAATCATCAAACTGTCAATGTCAATTTATTCAGTAAACTCAACATTTTCATCATGGTAAAGTACACGAATGAGCAACGTCTGCAAATTATAAAAATTTTCTACCGAAATTCAGAGTCGGTGACCGCAACTTTAATAGCATTAATTCCAATTTTCGGTAGTAATTCTCGCCCTAGTAGACAGGCAATAACAAGTTTAGTGCAAAAATTTGAGTCTACATATTCGTTGTGTGATGTTGCCGTATCAGTGAGACAACGCTTTGATCGAAGTGTCGAATTTATCGCTACCGTTCAGGCGTCCGTAGCAAACGATCCATATTTTTTCGTCGATGATAACGATCGTCACGTTACTGTGAATGGTCAGCGTTATCGCGTCATGATCACCGATTATTTTTGGCCTGAATTGAAAGATATGGACTTGGACGAGATGTGGTTTCAACAGGTTGCAACAGGTGCCACAAGCCACACAGCACACGTTACAATCGATTTATTGAAGAGTAAGTATGGTGAGCGTGTTATCTCAAAAAATGGGCCAGTCGATTGGCCGCCTCATTCGTGCGATTTAACGCCGCTTGACTATTTTCTGTGGGGCTACGTTAAGTCATTGGTTTATGCCAACAAGCCGATGACGTTGGAAGAGCTCAGAGCCAACATTGAACGCGAAATAGCGGCCGTTTCGGCCGAAATGTGTGACCGAGTCGTTGGAAATTGGGTTCAACGAAACGACCGCTGCAAACGTGCCCGCGATGGCCATTTGAACGTGTGAAGTCGAGTTCCATTCATAAATGTTTTGATTGTACTTCAAGCCAATAATAAAGTTTTTGAAATATTTCAAATGGTTTGCGTTTAATTTAAAAAAAAAAGTTGTCAAGTCCTTATTGGAAAACCCTTTACTATATGTTACTTCTTCATAAAATATAAAATGACATTCCTACTAACTGATAGATCACCTTTAAGAATTTTAAACCATAAACGTGTTTTTACAATTTCTTTTATCGAATAAAAAATTTTGTAATTTAAAATTTCGTTTCAGTTCAATGATTACAGTAAATCGTAGCACTCTTTGAGAAAACTTTTCTAAATACACAGTTTGCAAGTCTCATGAGAACTTGAATAGGTTTAATACCTTTAATACAACTTAATTACCATAGTAATCATTTCTACAAAAACCGCTCCAATTAGTTATATGTATGACAGTGCAAAGTTTAACAAAATAACTGTTAAATGTATCCATATCCACCTTGACATAAATTTACGAGTATATATCAAATACAAAAAAAAATAAAAATAAATTTCTATCTCTAAATGTCAGGCTCACCTCAATCTTTTGTTTGTTTGCGCAAAAAAATTTTATTCAAAATTATTTCATCAATATAATCCCATGGAATTTTGTTTTTCTTTTTTTATAAAACTTTGATGATATCCACAAAATACTGGATTATTGGAGAGCCGAAAAACAAAAGGAATATTTTTTTATTTTAACATAAACAAATAAAAAATAATAATTCACTTATATATCTTTTTTAAAACATTTTTTTTCTTCTTATTTTTGCAAGGGATAATCCCGTTTAAATAACAACATCAAAATCAAGAAAAATAATCAAACACAATTCATTTTCAACAGATTGACCACTGCACGATCAGATCAGATACTTTGAATTCTCTTATTCGTACTCGTCCGAGTAATTCACCGCACAACAAGAAATTACAGAAAAGTTGTAAAATAAATTTTATTCACAATTTTTTATTAAAAATGTATCTTTTTGATGAATTTGATCGGATGGAGAAGAAGATGATGATGATATTTGTTAATTTGTTTCTTTTTATTTTCGAAAGGAGGAAAAAAATTACAATAAAATTTTAAGCGCGTTTCAACTGCACACAATTATTGCGAATCTGTTACGAAACTGCGAGGCAACAATCCGCGCGGTAATACGAAGTATCTACAAGTATTTTTCTTTCCTTTTCCTCGGTTTTAGGTGATGATGTAGATGGTAAAGATGATGTACGAGTAGATGGATAAAAGAAAACGACAAGAAAAAAAAAATTCAATTAGGAAATTATTTAACAAGTGAATTTCCGAGTATCTCTCTTGTCAAAATGTCATAATTTTATTTTTTTCTTATTAGCTTTTTTCTCGGCTGTTTTTTTTTATAAAGATGTATATGATATTTTTTTAAAAATTAGTTAATTGATAGAGTGTAGTCACAGTAGTGGTTAAAAATGTAGTATTATAATAGTAGTAGTGATAGTAAGTTAAGAAAATTCACTTTCTCTTACGAACAAACACCTTTGAAGCCGCCACGGCGCGCACCGACAAATTATTATGATTGCTTATGGGCAATAGACAAGCGAACGATGCAAGCGATATACATAGCCATGGAGATAGATACTCAAACTCAGACTCAACTCAAGAGCAGAAAAAAAAAATACACAACCACCAACCACAAATGAATGAAAAGATCCAGAGATGCGCGAATGAACGATTTTTATTTATTTTTTTTTTTAAATTTTTATGACAAAATAGTTTATGTAGAAGAAGAAAAAAAATAAATACATCACTCCCACACTAGTATACATTAGTACAAAAGTCAGTTTGCAGTTTATCGATAAAATTTGTTGTTGTTTTGTCACGGATGAAGAGATAGAGATAGGGCTATAATCAGAAATCAGCAATATCAGTATTTGGAAGAATTCGGAAGTTTTTTTTAGTGGAAAAGACTCAAGGTTTTTTCTTTTTCTAAAGCTTTCATACAAACACCACACATACTTGTTCAAACACCACCCAGGTGGGGCATGAATAACAAGAAATTCAACAAAACTTTATATTTGCTTGTATCTACTACTCAGCTGCTGTACATTTGCTGGTAAATTTTGCTTTAATTTACAAAACAGACCAACAGTCAAGAGCTAACCAAATGGCCAGCAATAAATCGACCAACAACAACCAAAGAATGAATGCTTTTGCTTATTGTCTTTTTCTTAGTTCGTTTTATTTTAATATTTATTTTTATTTTTTGTTTTGTTTTTTTTCTTTTAATTCACTTTTGATTTCAAGCCCGTCCAAGTGTGTATTATTGTAATCGTGTACTCACAAGTCGTACTCGTACTCGTACTATACTCGTACTATAAAGCCTCACTTTTCTTTTCTTTTCACGAAGACCACGACTAAGACGAACGAATGAATGGCTATAAGGCGCCGTGTCGTACAAGTGAGGTAGGTAAGCAAAATGAGAAAAAAATTATAATAAAAGCGAAAACGCGATCAAATTATTACAAAACCTCAAAAAAGATACTTGAGTTGAGATACGTCGTAGCACAGTAAAAAAAAAAAAAAAACAAAATAAAACAAAACGTGTGTGTACGCTGCACTTACAATACAACTCAGCACAAACTGCTGTTACTGTTGCACTTTGGATAAGATACTTGGACAAGTACTCGACGAACAGAGCACAGATTGTATCTGTCTTTTTGTGGTTTTGTTGTAGCTACTTTTTTTTTTTAATTGTATAAGATTCTTTTTTTTTTTAGAAAAAAATTCACACCTTTTATTAGATAAGTAGTTTTAATGAAGAGAACTATTTCAACCGCAAATATTATATCTAGTAACCAAAAACAATTTATTCGTATACGAATGTGAACGAAATGAGACGTCAACCGATTTGTGGCCGTCTACCTAAACTGGTCGGCGCACACTAAAAGTTAAATCTTATAAAATCCAAAGCCGAAGACTTTATTTCTCTAGTGACGGTGACTCTGACAGCGAATTATTCAAATGCGCTTCCAAAGAAGTGAAAAAGCTTGACTTAAAAAGTTTAAGTTTCGCATGACGTAAAGACGAAGACAAAGATGAAGACAGCAACGAAAGAAAGCAAATGAGACGAACTGAAAGAGGAGCTAAAAAAAACGAGCTTAAGTTGGACAGATTGAGCGGAAAGCTAAGTGTCTATGGTGTGTGGTGATCTGTGAGGGTACCGAGAGGGTAGTCATTGCAAAAAAAAACCCCATCTTGACATTATAAGCTTTAAGATAAGCTTTGGCGTGAGATTAGATTGAGAAAGAATGGGTTCCAGGGGGGTTTCAATCGGTCATGCCTGGTTATTGAGTATTTCTTGCTGAAAAACTATTTCAATCTCAAATTGAGCTTAAGCTACAAATTGAAATTGAGATGAAAATAAATACAACTCGAGTGAATTTTAATAAGGATTGAAAACTGAGCCAGAATTTGATATTTGAAATACGAGTATTCTTCTCTGTGAACATATTAACTAGGTATGTTGAGATAGGACTTCTTGGATTTAAAAATCATTGATCTGCACTGGAAAATCTTTATTGCGGTCATATACTTAGACAACACATTCATTCTTGAAGTATTCTTTTGTACGGCAAATAATTCCGAGTCGATCGAATGAATGCTTACGTCAGAATGTCATACCATTCGTTGTTACCATGGTTTCCTTCGTTTGCTCTTTTTCAATATTGCCATAAAATGTATTTCTCTAGGACGTGCCCTTTCATTTAATATAACGACTTTATGGTATTTGAACCAGCCATGGACTGCTGTTAAGATGTTATGGTGTGAAAACTAATTAACCCAGTCTGAAACTGTGTGATGACCTCATTTTATTATACCACCATCTAGTCTCATTTTATATGGATAAGTGAAATGGTTTCGCTGACTTCAATCTGGTAGGATTACAGGCCTTCCCACAAACAAATATATAGATACCTTAATTTTGATTTTGATTTAACTTTCGAAGATTCACCATTGTCTGCCGAGATACAATTTTTTTGGGTTTCATGCTAATTCCGAACTAATATTTCGGATCCTTTCCTCCACCGTTGATTGCATAAATTTTATTATTGGTGTTTTGGATATTTCAGGTTATAGTTGCAATCTTATGGTTAATTTTGCTGCAGAGAAAATGACTTCGCAACATTTGTGAACTTTGATTGTTTTGCGTTAAGATGATGTGGGTGTGGATGGATGATGCCTTATGGCAAAGTGGATCTTAGAGTTTCACTCAATGTAAGGCGATAAAGTGTATGATTTCATATGACATACACTAGCTTTCCCAAATTATTTCTAAAATAGGACCGTATCTAAATTTTTAAGACTGGAATCTGTGTGCCTTCATTACTACTAACTTGATATGATTCATAAGTTATTCAGCAAGTAAAGTGGAGTTAGATCATATGCGACTGAAGGTATTAATCTGATTCATAGAATACAGATTAAAAAAACGCACTGTACCTAGTATTGAATGCGGCATTAAGCCTTCGTCGGCTATTCGCATCACAGTTGCAAAAAGGATCGCATCCATATGTAAGAATGGGGATGATCAGAGTTTTCGATAGCAAAATACGTGTCTTTAGGGTTAAATAATCGGATATTCTTCTATTAATGTGGACAAGTGGACAGAAGTGATTTAATTGAATGTCATCAGCATACATTTGCACAAAGGAGAACTATAACATTAAGGAAGGAATTTATTTGATATAAAGTATAGAGAAAGTTGTCCCAAGATCGAACCCTGAGGAACACCTTAAGAAGTATAAAGAAAATCAGATGATTTACGATCAACTGATGCAGATTGTTTACGTGATTTGAGGTATAACAGGATAAGAGAGGAGGCAGCATTTAACCAACTAAACAAAGTTCGAAGTTTATAGCACAGATTTGTGTGATCAACGCTGTTGAATACTTTAGAGTGGACTAGAAGCAAAATGAAGGTAGTTTTGTCATCATCAAGGGATTCCCTAATATAATCCACAACTTTCGTTATCGCTGTTATACAACTATGATTTTTCAGGTCACTACATTGAAAGGATGAAATCGGGTTTCTAGAATTTATGTCTAGTACGTATTGATTAAGCGCTGGAGTAAGTTCTCGAATACCTTAGATAAATAGGGTAAAGTGGAGATTGAACGGCAGTCTTTACTACTCGGGGATTTTTGCACGGGCATATTTTTGCACATTTCCATGTGGTTGGATAAATGGCAGTAGTTAGGTACGAGTAATAAATAAATATTTGCACTTAAATGGGTAAAATGACAGAAAGACAGTGGCATTTAATGGACAAAAGACAATCAACAATTTCGACATTATCAACCCAGGCAAACTCAAAAACATTTTAATCGCTATGTTACCACCTAGGGGTGGTAAATGAAGTGATGCAAAGTTCGAATTCAATTTATTTAGATCTAATTCGTGACCTCATTTGAGTGACATCTTTCCAACACCGATTTGCTTTAAATTTTTCCATAGCTGCGACCCTGTGCAAGTCGTCACACGATGTAAGATGACAGGGAAATGCTTGCCTGAGAATGTTGATTGTGGCTCGTGCAGTATAAGCTTTTGCTTCGTCTTGCTAGAAACATAAGAACTCCAGTCTCAATTCATCCAATTATGGAATGAAAAAATCGTTGATCATGGTTCTGTAGCTCTCTAGCTCTGTATAATCCAATAACTTTGACTCCCAGTCGTGGAAATGTTGTTTGTTCTTGTATTGATTATTATAATCACCCAAAATCGTCCATTTAGTTGTTGAAATTCAGGAAGTTTGGTGCGATTAACCTAGACCTACGTGAAATGGTCAATTGCATGGCAAGTCGTCTGGTCGATATCGATGGAGGCTCTATGATATATTCAGCCACGGCAGCGTTATTCTCGGCCGAACGGAAAGTACGAGCCCTTCCATGGCTCGCTTGGTCCCGTGTTGTTCAGTCTCTAGAAGTTGTGCGGCAAAGCGGCTGAATTAATGACCAGTAGGAACCGGACGGCCAGGAAAATGTCCACGAAGTGAACGTTGCGCTGGGGAATTGTTCTTCACAACGATTATTCTGTGTTTTTCAGGCGTTTAGCATTCCATTGCTTTTAAACACAAATTATAATTTAATTTGCTTCACAAATGGGCTACTTTGAAGCATTAGGTGCGAAGACTAAATTTTGAAAGAATCCATTCAAACCACATAAAAATAATCTCGAATCCAGTAGTGGATATGATGAATAAGGCAATAAAAATACGAATTATAATTCACGTTTCATCGAAAGTGGGTGGAGAATAAATAAACCCAATCACTGGTTTTGTAGTTCACAAAATTATGCCTCTTTGCAAAGTGTCGGTTATAACTTTGGTCAATTTTCACAAGTTCCCATGTTAAAGAAATGTGGCAGTATAGTTAGGTATTTTTTTCTTATTATACTTTGTATATACTTGTTTGTTCATATACATATACGAGTATAAGATATCATTAACTGAATGCACAATAACCAGTGATTTCGATATGGCTAGTGCCTTCAACCTGTCTACCTATTGTCTATTGGCTAATTTTCGGTTGTTTCTGCTTTTGGATTATGATTAATATTTCGTTCGAATATGCTTAAGTTGTAGGTGGTTAATTCAATGGTCAATGAATACGGGAGCTCTTGCCGAATGGTGAAATCCTATGTACTATGAAACTTTTCCCAAGTTCGTCGCTCAACTCTTTTGTTTTGCTTTGGTTTTCGGCAATTGTAATTTTCCCTTCATTTGATAAAAATCACTGTATGGTCACTGTATGCACGTTAGATAATTTTTTGGCGTATTTTAAAGAGAGCCCAAAATCAGTCAGATTCAGTACCATCTAGGTAATTCTGATTGAGGAATTGGAGGAATGACTATATGTCAAAACTTTCTCACTCCTTGGAAGTACTAATGTTTAAACACACTATCAATCAGGTTTTAAGTTTCAGTCGATATCTGTGGTTATGATAATCAACTATTCACTAGCATGTTTTTTGTTTTTGTAGCTTTGGAGTGGGTTATAGATACTGGTAATTGATATGCCACAGAAGCTGAGTAAATTTGTCGCGCACTGCATGTGGTTATTGCTATCGCTACAAATTTATTTTCTCATAAGTGTAAGTCTAGATGTATTTACCTCGAAAGACGTATGTTGTATTTTGGCTTCGTTTGCTGTATGGATGTAAGTTTGTAAGTTCTGGTAAATGCAGAATGGGTGATGCGAGGTGTAAACAATTTTTTCAAAAGACTTCAGGAAATTCCACTTAAATCAAAGTGGTAAAGGTTTCTTTTTTTTTCTTAACTTTTCTATCTTGACTTTAAACTTGTCCAAAACTAAAATCTCAGATAATATCTGCGACTTACACTCTGATTCAAAAGTGAAACTCCAGGACCTAATCGTCGATTCGGGGCGCTACATTTTCTTATTTGTCTCTGTGATGAGTATATTACAACCGTTCGCCTGTCAAATTTAGCGAAGTTTTGAGCATAACCGATGCTCGTCCCCACAAAAAATTGTAGAATTCTTATACCATCCCACTCTAATTTCACGTGCGATTTCATCATGGCAATTTTTCTGATGCTTTATTAACTATTGACATTTTCTCGGTTTTTTTTAGCACCGTTCGTGTTCTAAGTAACTCGATTTCAATTTTTTCGAAATATTTAGTCCCCTTATGAAACGTTTGTTTTCTGTTCTTTATCTCTCTTTTGGTTTCGTTTCTTTGATTATATAAATTTGAAAACTAGAAAAGTCTTGATACTTTTCTCACTCACTTTTTTGTTTCCCTATTTCCCCATTTTTTCAACTTTTTTAAATTTTTTTCCAAAGTCTAAAGTATGGCGCGGAACTTAAGGAGCGTTTCGGGCTACACATGAAAGAAATCAGCCACCATTTGAAGGTGATATTTAACGAATTATCAAATTGAAACTGTGTTGTTTCTTGTCTGGAAAATTCTGCATGAGGATCTTAGACTCAAGGTTTACAAAATCCAGTTGGTGCGAGAGCTAAAGTCACCTGACCATTTATTGGTCATTTCAGTGATCGTGCTGCAAATCAACTTTTGAAATTTTGAAATTTTGAAATTCTGTTCAATTATCAAGATAAACAAGCAGAATTGTCATATTTGAAGCGAGGCTCACCATGTACCATTGCGTCCAGAAAAATGCATAATATGTTTCAGATTGTACGGCTGAGGTATAATTGGTGCTTATTTCCTCAAAATAAATCCGGAGCACAAGTTACAATGCGATGATCAACAATTATTTGTTTCAAAGTTTGCCTGAGTTCTGTGCAGAGGAACCGTGTTGGTTTCAACAGAATATGCTCCACCCCATACTTTCAATGCAAACATCACTTTATTAAAGATATCGTGCCGTTAATTTAGCGTTCCGCAACTTGAACCCATATTATACCGATTTCATGTTATTCTTATACATTTTCTAGATTCGAAATCATTATGCCAGTGTTTTAGCTGGTCTCAATCGGAAATCGTCGAGCTCTGGCATGAATATTTTTTTTTGTATCCCGATCACTTACTCACTGTAAAAATAAAGTAACCGAAGGGGTAGTGTCTCTAGACGCTGAAGCCGGATTATGTGTATATACTTGAAGTATATAGTCCGTCGTTTTATTTTAAACTGTTTAAAAATTACTATTTTCTATTCAGTCGCATTTTAGGACAAGTAATAGGAAATAGTTTATCTTGGAAATATTCTAGTATGCAGTAGGATTTACTTCGAAGTAATTCTCTTCCAAGAAAATACTCTTAAAACCTGACCTACCTATATCTGTTTCCATTCGTGAACCACATACCTATCTACCTATACACTTATAATGCAATAATTGTACAATACATGTCTGTACCGTCGTCTTTTTCATTGCTCAAGCAATATAACCGTAAACAACATTCCTCTTCTAAGTGTCTATACAGAACTGCAAGTAACCTTCATCCATCCTACCATTATTCTATTCACTATGAATTCAATTAGCCAACTATATGCTCATATCTCTGTAGATTCTACAAGTGTATGATAAACGGCAACTAAGCAGGTTTCACACAAAACAAGACCCTCCGCTTTGCATACACGAATACCAGCTAGAACTTACAACCCGTAAGTTACATAATCCCTTGACACAAACCCACTCAATCAACTATCCGAACCAAGCCAAGCATAGGAGTGGCTATTGACATTGGTCCACAGACCATACCACCAACCGTCAGCATCTATAGGTAATGTAATCGATTCTAGCTCGTACCGCTAAAATATCATTAAAAATTCTGTAACCCTAAACGCTGATGTAACCCGTCAACCTATTAAGCAATTTCTGTTTAATAAACCTTTTGTATATCAGGCAAAAATTAACATATTTGATATGCGCGTGCTCTAGTATGTCATCTAACCTAAAGTCTTTGAATACAAAAGAAAGCCAGTTAGATATTATGTTCCCATGAACGTCCTTTCACCTAGTAACCAATCCAAGCTTTGCATAATCAAATAAAACATTTGCATATTTAATAAGCTCGCGTGAGTCTAATCAGTTTTATAGCTAGCCTCTTTCCAAAACTCTCCGGGAAGGAGCAAACACCACATAAAAAATAAACACTAGTAGAAATAGATATAAAGATACGAAAAAACCATCGGAAATAATAAATCTTGATTTAAGAACTTATAGTCGAGCTAAGACTATCCCACTTTTTCCATAGAACATTTATCTATAAAATTCTATTAGAGACATCTTGATAATAAGGCGCGTGCAAAAATTTATCTCAACTCGGAATAAATAGAAAAGATACACGCACTAAAGTTAAGGTGGGACATTTCATGTTGTGATCTGAGAGTTGAAAGCGCGCCAAAAAAAAACTACAACATTAAAAAAAAAAAAAAAAAAAAAAACTTGATTTTTGTGGTTTTAGCACGAGAGGTTTTCATCCAGATACATTTCGTATGGTATTGCTATAAATTAAAATCGTATTTGGTGGCAGTAGCCGGTTGTCATAACTCATATTCGCAAACCAACAAGATTTATTTCTTCTGTCACCGCCAGACTACATGCCGCCTGATTATCTATCGACTTGGAGTGAGATAATTTCATTTTAGACTCTCTAAAGTTGTATCAAATAGAAGCGAATTTTAAGTCCATACGAATCAAAGCAATTAAATAACAAAATTTGTAGCAAAATTTATAATTTCAAGATAAATGGCCTGGTTAAGTTGGTTATCTTTAGATGCCGTAGTAGTTACTTCAACCGATCAAAACTAAATAGAAAAGCTATTGCATGAACACCACAGTGTATGGTATATCGATCAGATCAAGACTAACAACATTCGATGATAAGACTTAAAAATATGAAACTGCTTAATTATTTCGTAATGAGATTCACACTGATACTGACTCTACGAGTTGATTCTGTTCGCTGTTTCATCTTTCTTTCATCATGTCTGAGCGTAAGTGGGGCCCTGCGCACTACTCCCTCCGCAGCTCTGGACACTCTGTTTCATCTTATACTCCTCAACATTTACAGCAGACAAGTAGCCGCCAACGCAGCTACTCGCCTTAAAGCGACTTCACAGTGGGCTAATAAACCTTTTAGCCACGCAAACATTCTTAACGTACTAGGAATCCTACCAGAAAACATCGACTGTACCAAACCCAAGCAATGGTATGACAAGGGCTTCCATGCAAGCATTCCCTCCAGATAATTGTGGAAGGAAAATGCCTTACTGGATGACAATCAATCCACTTTTACACCGACGCACGGCTCAAAAACTGTCAGTGGGGTTGATGGTGATGTTTTTGCCGATAGGCTTAATCTTAGCCTCTCCTTCCGCCTCCCCAATCACTGTAGCGTGTTCCAGGCGGAAATTCTGGCAATTAAGGAAGCCCTATACTGCCTGAAGAAAAATGTAATATCCGCAATGGATATCCGCATATTTTCCGATAGTCAGGCCGCTATCAAATCCTTGGACTCATGCTCTCTAAATTCAAAAACAATCATGGACTGCCGATCCTCTCTAATGGAGATGGTGGAGCAGTTTAAAATTCACCTTTGCTGGGTGCCGAAACACAGAGACGTTCCAGGGAATTGCAGGACCGACGAACTTGCCAAAATTGGAACCACTATACGTATCACACCGGAAAAGGAAAACATTGGTATACCTATCGCTTCGTGCAAACAAGTAATAAAGCTGGATGCAAACAGAAGGCGCTCGGATCGACATGCTCAGCGACCAAAAAAATGTGGCCAAAATAAATTCTTTTAATTAGAAAATATCTTAGCGCCATTATAGGTGTCATCACCGGACACTGCCTCATAGGTAACCATGCAAGAAGACTTGGCATGTTTACTAACGACTTTTGCAGAAGCTGCATGGATAAGGAGGAAGAGGAGACAATCCCTCACCTCATCTGTACATGTCCAGCTCTGCCCCAAAGAAGAAATCTCCACCTAGGAGCCTTCTTCCACAACGGCTTTAGTGACTTAAGCAACACAGGCATTAAAAGTCTCCTACGCTTTATTAAGAGCTTCAAATGGTTTCTGGAGTCGGAGGATCCCAGATCCACGTGGCATCACAATGGGCCAAAATGCCTAAGCGGGTTGGTTTTTCAACGGCCACTTAAACCTGATCTAACCTTCATCTTTCTTAAATATAAATTCTCAATACCTTTAAGTGATAGCTTATCGATATATTATAACATTACAAGATCTTTGATACAAACCTTAGGATGTTCGATTCAGTACAAGACACACTTTATTTCAAATGAGCAGGTTTTGTTTTAAGAGCTATCAGTCCTGAAATAAAACAATACGTCTCTCTAAGTTCCTAGTTTTCATGGAATTCATAGTTCCATTGCAGTTGAATAGCTCTGTCACTGCTCTTGCTTCTTTTTAAACCAAAATTTTTAACTTTTTGTAGCATCTGATCCATGTATTTTCAACCTCACTCCACGAATGAGAGAAATAAACTATAGCACGTTTATCTGAGATCACGCTTCAACGTAGCCAATTCACATTATTTAAACTCGAAGCCTCTCAATTTAGTTAAATCTCTTTTTCAATTTGTTAAAGTTAAAATGCTCCTTGATGATTATTAAATAATCTCGGGGACCAATTCATATGTTAGACGTTTGCAAAGCACTTGTAGCAAAGCACTTTACGTACGTACCTTACGGTACAGTCTAATTTTGAGTTTTCATGCACATCCAGCTGCCTGCAGTTAGGTACACGAAGCTGAGGTCTCTTTCCACAAGTAGCAGTGATTGTCAAGATTGATACTTGGTATTGTTTTCGCGTTGGTGTCATTATCAAAGTTGATAGCCTATCGTGACGACTATATCTGCGTTCACATTGTTCGACAAAAATAGTTCGACCGGGTCGCACGACCAAAAACTGTCTTGCGTTCACATTATACTACACCGTGTTCAGGCTTCATTCGTGAGAGTAGTTTCGAAGCATGGAAGGGCACGTTCTTCTAGAAGTATCGATGATAGATGAAATATATACAACACAAAACTACATGTCGTACGACCAAACGAAAAGTTGAAAAAGTTTAACTTCCATACGACCGATCTGAACGACCTTCGTAAGAGCGATCACACTGTAAGACCTAGTACATTTTGGTCTATCAGACAAAGTCGAACGACCCGATCATTTAAAACAGATTATAAATGTGCGGTCCGATGTAAACGTATCAGTGACAATGAACTGAACTTCTGTATCAACATAGATGATGATGTTATCATCTCAGTTTAGTCAAAAAAATTGCGGCTCCATCTGTTACTGAAACCCTTCATACATACAATATAACCTGTGTTCAGTCTCAACTTGAATACTTCGGTCAAGTCTCATATAACATCTTGGCACCAAAGAATTATCTGACAGCTTTAACTTACCCCTCTATCCCCATTGAATGAAATGATGGACCTACAACGCCTTACAATAAATCCTAAATTTTGTATCACACAAATTTTTCCATTCTTAGCTGACTGAATCGTCTTCGCCTTTTTTGGAGCCATTTCTCCCCTGTCAGTCCACTATTTTGACTGTTTCTTCGTCTTAGGTATGAAATGGTGGAACCACGTTTCATCCAAGGTTGTAACTCGACGCAAAAACTTCCCTTTATTCCTGCGATACATTGCCAAACACCTGGCAGAAATATCCTCCATTGCGAGCAAACGCCGCACTTATCTTGCACACAGCTTTGTCATGTCTTTTCGACCAATATGCGATGCACAGCACTTTTGGAAATGTCTACCATGCCTGCAATCTTGCGCACTTTCAGTCAATAGTCATGCAATACGATTTTGTTGATTTTTTAAACATTTTCTGGAAAAGGGACCGCAGCTCGTACGACCTCGTTCAAACTTATCAATACTCAATTTTTGTAAACGAAGAAGCAGACTCCCCCAGAGTAGAATTCAGCTCGGCTTTGATATCGGTTGGACAGAGACCTTTTAGGTGATCGTATTGAATCACATAACGATGACCGATTTTATCCATGATTTCAAATTCACTGAGAACGTTTACTTTTGGTTTTTCAACGTAACGTTATCAACTTTATAACTTATGCCCGTATTCTGACATACGTCTGTGATACCTCATATGTCACAACAACCTCACAAAAGCGAAGTGAGTCACAATTTAACCAAAACCTTACAAGTTGGGAGCATCACAAGAACTATCAAAATTGTGATGTCCTATTAGCAGCTCACAAGCCGGTCACAAGAGAAAAATAAAGGCTACATTTTTAATTTTGAAAAAAGAAATGGAGGAATGAGTGCTTGTGAGTGAAATAAACAAATAAAAGGAAAAATAAAAGAATTCTACGGAATTTGCGAGAAAGGAATGAGGCTTTTCCATTAATCGATGACTGTTTCATCAAATTTTTCCGCCATTTTTCATTATTTTTTTATTTATTTCACAAATTTCTATTAAATAATGATTGTCAAAAAAATAAAAAGAATTCACCACACCGTGGTAACTATTTCTTGTGAGGTATTGGCAAAAATACCAAACAGCTGCATGATCACAGAAACCTCACAAGACAAGCATGAAAATTTTCGCATCACAGACATTCGTGAGTTGTGACCACATCACAATTGGAATAGGGGCATTGAAAGGAGCTGCTGAAAGATTGAATTTTCGATCGCAGAAAATATTTTTTTGAAACTCCCCGCATTTATAAGTCAGGTCGGGTTCATTTGGGACTACTCCCGTAATATTAATTCCTTTTCCTCTATTGCAACTCATCTTACTGAACGCTAACCCATAAAATCGTAATTCTGTCCCTTTCTTCCGTATTAACTGTCACCGAATGAATACTATGAACCTATGTCAAGAATAATATGCGAATTGAACTTTATTCAACCTAAGCAAACGCTCCTTCTTGACTATCTCCAATTCTTTCCATGCTTCAACTTCTGCCACTTAGCACTTTGCAAAATTCTAAGATACAAAGTTTCTTTGATAATAAAAATCGTTTGATCCGTCTGATTACTTCAAAGATTTCACTTATTCCTTAAATTTTATAGGTTCCATCCCTAACCAGTCCTTTCATTTTCTAATAACTTTAGTTCGTTTTCGATTCCCTATTTTTTTTTACAAGGAGAGGCTTCATCAATTCATTTGACTCAAAAGCCGCCAATGGTTTTGTTTTCTTCAATTAAACACAGTCAAATTGGATTACGTGAGAAATACAATAGAAACACCTAAACTAATCGTCCTAATCATTACAAATTGATACACGTTTCACAAAAGACGTGAATCAAAAGTCACCGACACAGTTCAAACATACGAGTATACGAGTATAAGTTCTCAAACTTGGACCCATCATATTTTCAGAGAACATAAGAACCTATCGCTCTTGGCTAAGGCACTTAAGGTAGACGAAATGTCGTCGGTTAAACTATGTGTTATACAGTTTCTATTTCTTCTTGACTTTGTGGTTGTTCAAATTTATTCTGCATATTTTCAGCATCTACTCGTAGAGTTGGGATCAATAAAACCACCAGAAGGCAAGTGATAATCAAAGAAAAAAAGCACGCATGCGAAATTCACCAGCAGATACAAGTTTTGTCTTTTTTTCTTTTTTTTTCTAATTGATGGTTTGGTTTAGAAGTATTTAAGAAGTTTCACATAAGAATATCAAATTTCACTAGTGAGTCATAATTTGTTGGATTGTGACCAGAGTTTAGAATATAATGTCATAGACACGGACAAGTGGGCTTATGTTGTAGAAACAGGGACTCGTGTACGCCAGCTAAATTATGTTTTTTTTGTTTTTTTTTCTGATATAACAAAGTCATTAGTGGATCTATTCATCTTCGAAAAAAAAAGTTGACTTTTGTGTCAGAAATCTTGATTTGTTTTTGACAACTTCTGTACCAGGTGCAAATAAAATTTGGATACCTGATAAGCTTAAATGTTAATTAATTCTTAATAAACCTTGAGAGTTACACGCTATGTGGTAACATAAAAAGAAATGATTAACATACATTGGTCAAACTCTTACAGGCGCACATTGCTAATTAATTTTAAGCTGGATGAGCTAGCTATAGGTTTCATAAAAGTACAATGACTTCCACCTGAGGGCTATAGTCATATGTGTCCCTGTGTATTTTAACTGACTTACTTTGGGTCACCCCAAGCGACAATCATTTATCGCAAACTTACGCTAATAGACTCGTTGTCAAAAAAAAAAACCAAAAAACAGTAATGAGCAAGAGTGATTCTTCGCTTAATTTTTGCAATGGAATCGAGGTCATAAGCTTTTGTGTTCAATACGTTGGTATTGGATGTTCTGTTGACAGCAAATACAATATTGTACTTTGTTTTTCCCTAGATTAAAAATAAGCCCAACTTTTCCGCTTTGTATCATTGACTGCTTCTGATTTCCTTCCATGGTGCCAATGTCGACACTATGAGAACAAGTAGATCAAATAAAACTAAGCGAATTGTAATCAGACTCCCTTGTGATAACAACTAAAAGACAAATCCTTTCTTATCATGAAAGGCGATAAGTAGAAAATCCAAATGCAATCCCAAGATGAGTCTGCATCTAAGCATCTAATGCGATCGAAATTCGACATTTTGGCGCTGCCGGTTGGGTGTCAGAGCTCTACGGTTTCTGGCAGTGTAGTGTTTGATGGACATTCCGAGAAAACTCTTTAAATACAAGGTCATACCTTTGTAAACCATGGATATTTATGACTGCATCATTGAATGCTACTTATATCTAACATTGGGATAGGGAGTCAGCATAACTATATTCTACCTCAGCATATGTGATAAGGGGCAGAATCAAAGTTTTCATAAGTTTTTGTCTAAAATTAATTGTGGTAAAACTTGTGATTATTCAGAGTTTGCGAAGGCAAGCGTATAAACTCCCTTTAGTAGAGTTCATAGAGTCCCTGGTTAAACATCCAATTTCTCTGCTAAAGCCAAGAAAGCTTTTGAAGTTAGTGCCTTGTATTTCTTCAACGTTTTCGAAAAAGTATTTCCCTAGAAATTTCTTCGATTGCCTCGCATTCACACATGGTTGTTATGTCCTCAGCCGCTTGCAAATCACCACAGAATCTGCAGATGCCCGTATTTGACAATTTGATTCTCTTTACGTGTTTCAGCAGGAGACATTGTCTTGTCAGGATTTCTATTATTATCCTTTTTCCTGTTTTATTTTATTCACTCTCTAGATCTTTTACCGCCAAGAAGTGGCATAGAGTCTGGGATATCCTATGTCCTTCAAGGCTTGACTGCTTTGGGTTGGCAGTCTTTATGGTTTTTCCCTCGATAACGCCCCTTACTATGCAAAGGAGGGGCCTGATGTTATCAGCCTCACTATTATCGAGTAGTCCTCCACTTCTTGCAAGCTCATCCGCTTGTTCGTTTCCCTCTTACAACAGTGTCCTAGCACCCATCACAGTCTCACCCAGTTCTGAGTGCTTAATGCAATGAACATTACGCGCAAGCCCCTGACTATATCAGAGTTGATGTTGGTCAATTCCATTGCCATTAGTGCGGCCTGGTACCGATCTCATCTGTATTGGCTCAACTGTCCTGAGGACAGCAATACCCTCCGATTGGAAGTCACTGCTTGCATCCGGTAGACACTCTTAGTTCTGCGTCTTCTGCGAAGATACCAGATACCTGTTCCTTCTTCTGTTTTCGAAACATATGTGAAAATTGTAATTTCATTTGGCCTGATTACTGCATTTTCTTGCCAGTCCTCACTCTCCGAATATATTTTATCATACGGAATGTCGAAGTCGACCAAGAAAGGGACTAGATTGGCTGGCAGTAGTAGTAGTATTGAGTCTTATCGTACTGTTGCCGTTCTTTGAGATGCAAGGTTTTGTCGGCATTTATTTGCCTGACATTTATTTGAATCCAAAAGTACAATGTTTGCAGACCAAGAGAGAATACTGCCAAGATCCTGATTACGATAATAAACTAGTTCAGTTATACTTTATATTTGGTTTTACGGCATGCAGCTGGACATCATCGGAATAAAGCTGGATAGACAAAGGAATATCATTGACCAATAAATAGAAACGAATCGGACCAAGTGTTAGTCATTGTGGAACACTTAGATATACTGGCAAAAGTGCAGAGGAAGAGTCACGTGTAACAACTCTCTGGGCTCTGTCAGACAGAAAACTATTAATTTTTAGCTTTACTGCATTGCCACAAAAGCCGATCAGATTTTTTTACTTTCAGCATAGGATTTTGTGATAATATTAGGTTTTCCAGGTTTTGGGAAAGGTTGATGTTGTATTACAATGATTAAGAATGTGGGCTTGGTTGGACACTATAAATGGAAGGATTAGCTTAACAAATCGCATATCTACTCCATCTTTACCAATAGTGTTGGATTTTATCGTTGCAACAAAATTAATCACCGCACATTCAGTAACGAGGGCGGAATAAAGTTACGTATCGCTGCGGTGCAATAACATGAAAATACCAGTTAAAGATTCTTAGGTGATCTTGGGCGAACCATTAGCATGTCAGTAACGACTTTGACTGACTGGATATTTCCTAAAACCGGCCTCAGTCGATATCATAAACTAGAGCAATTTAAACAAGGCAAGGAGTTAGCTTAGCTCTGGGCAATAAACTGTAAAAAATGGTTCTAACATATCATAAGCCAAAAGGAAATACCAAGCCTACAAGGTTTGTATAGGAGTAGTTCTGTACAGTGTTTCAAGCACAAAAAGCTTTTTAAGTTTAACTATAAATGTTTCAAAAAAAGGTGAAATGATGGTAGTCAAATCTCGTGCGAGATTTGTGTCAGGTATAAGACGTTGTACCATTGCTACAGGTAACAAAAAAAAAGAATTAAAACGTCGAGATCTCAAAAGATTCGATCGCTTAATCATATTGAAACGGTTCAGGGATACCTACTAATGGGGAACAACAAGATTCGTACTAGAAAGACAGCTTACCCTAATGTATTAGTTTAAGTAGAATTTCTGCGCTGTACCATGTTATATACTAGGCTGCAGTTTATGAAGAGGAAACAAACGAGTTTAAGGTAGCATTGCCTCTAGAATCAGTCGAACCAAATCACATACTGTCCAATCGGAAACCTTGGGTCTAAAAAGCACCCGATTTTTTTAATGAAATAATGAGAACAGATTATTGTAAGCGACAGTCATCCTGCTTCAAGATATACAATGCAATGTTTTTTCAATCTACGAAAGTGACAGCTATGAGAATAAAAATTGTACAAACATCAGCTGGTATGCCAAGAACTACGCGCATGTAAGGAAGTCCCCACATTAAGTATAGATTAATTTCTGACTGAGTAAATCACCAAGGTTTGTCAGGAAATCCCGTCCAGGGAGTCAGCTAAAACTCGAGGAAGAATCCCAAATAGTTTTAATGGATCACTCAACACCAAAAACATTCGCGAAATCTTTGCCCTTAGTAAGGACATGACCCAAAATAGTTCCATACCGATACAATACCAATTAGATACGTGTGGGTAGTTCCGCGTAGTATGTAATGTAGCCAAAGCCTTCTTCTGCCAGTAAATCCGCATTGTTTTTGATATACCTACTTCAAGTTCAGTTTAAATTTCATTCGGCATTTCTACATTATCAACTGCTTTATGTCATTCCTGAGTTAATGGTGCCACTCTCTCAAAATATGAATTTCTTTTCAGCTTTTTCAAGAGAGCGCTAAATGGTCTACAGCCATTGTGAAGTCATATTTTGTGCCATAATCTAAAATGCTATGTATACGCGCTGACCTCATCTAATTAACCAGTAGATTGTACATTCTTCTCTAGCAAAAGATTAAGGTAGTCCCATCATAAACTCGCTATTGCTGTTAAAGACATTCAAGTTACTCAAAATGCATTTACTTATTTTTTCTACATTCCAACAATAATATAATACTTAGAAGCATTTATTTCAGAAACTTTCTTGATAAGACAATAGGCCTCCCACGGAATTAGTGCTTCTTATAAAGGTCTCTGAAATAAAATAAAATAACCTTAATTACAAATTTAGCTGTTTATATTTTTATATTATAATTTAACGAATATACCCATTCTGACCTTTCCCAGAAGCATTGCTGTAATTCATAAAGACTCAGATCATACAAGTGGATATATTGTGGCCATAATTAAACAAAACGAAGTTAAAATTCATTACATCGGCGACGGTGACGATTTTTATGATCGTTTCCGTTTGACGGCTGTGAATATTGCAAACAATTCAAGGAAATCTAACAAATTCACACCTTTTTTGGTCAAATGTGTGCATAGATTCTGCGTATATTTCATGCTGTGTAGAATTCTTATTTAAACAATGAAAAAATGTCAAAAAACAAGACATCTGAAACCAACCGGACGGAACTGGCAAAAGCTTTTCTTTTCAAGAATCCTTCAGAATTGAAAACATAAACGATAAATCCTACATAGGGTATGACCCAACCGATTACGATGAAATTAATTGCAAGGTCTTAATAATTTCAGAGAAATCAACCGAGACTATAATGGTTGTCGTCATGAAAAGCAACTTTTTCATCCATCCTCAACTTATGGAGTCGATCTGAAAAGTACCACTACTCGTTAGTGGCGAACCTTCCAAAGTCAATTTTAAACATTTTATTCGTGAAATGTGACCATTTCTTTGTTTGTCGCATATTTTTTGGCAGAATTCATATATTTCCACACCAAAACAATTACTTCTTTCAAGACGTGGCAGCCCTCTGCGCACAAAGTCACTATGTCAATTGTAGAGTGTTACGCATTGTACACTTGTGTACTTCACGGTATACAAGAACGTCAACAAAAAAGAAAAAAAAATAAAACACAGGTGCTCGATGGTGGAGCAGCAGTAGTTGGATGTCTTGTTTTCGCAAAAGAATTCAACCAAAACCAACTGACTTCAGACTGCGTCGGCAGTCCGTAACGTTAACTTGTCCGTACATTAGTTGCGTAATGAAGTCCATTGTCTTTTCAGAGAACTCAATTTGGCAATGCCTTCGTAGTTTTTGCATAATTATTTTGTCAGCCTACTCGTGCAAGTGCCAGAAGGGGGAGGCATAAACTAAATACCCAAGCCAAGATTTGCTGCAAATTGTGCGTGATGTACATTGAACGTGTACACGTACTTGCATTCGATGAATATAGTACTTCTCATTGTTTCAGTGTTATGGGCGTGGGAAAAGTTTTAACATCAAACATGCTATTCATCTGTGAAAATGCCCTTGAAAGTGGTTAACAGCTGGAGCAATAAGACAGTAATATGAGAGGTTTTTCCTTTTACTCATATTTTGATTCTTTGCCAAGTAAGAGAATAAATAACATTTGTTTGTTGATGCAACATGATTGTTCCCGTCGATTTGTAATTAAGCTTTTCCATGGTGTCAAACTGTGTTGGACCGCTGTCATTACCTTATTTCTTATTCTGAAAATCATACAGCAAAAGTTTATTGTCAACAAAAGCGTTTCGATCGGCCTATTAAGTTTATTTGCAGATGTTTCTACGGGCTCCTCGACATAACCTACGAACAATGACCTAAGTAAGATTGTAAGTAAGACAATAGAGAATATTTTGCATACCTTACACGACGTCACATTTGGAAACTGACTAAGGCCAATCAATTTTGCTGCGATGAAGAATATCACTTCAACTACGACATAGTTTCCTCAACTTAGGGGTAACTTGACGATGACCTGAAACTTATAACCTTCAACCAAATTGATTATATGGTGATCGACGCAAGACCGCGCTCCAGTATTCTAAGTCTCAGAGCATTCCGAGGGGCCAATATTGGCTCGCACTACCTATTTGCGCCCAAATTATTTTACATCTAATGATATCTTAGACGCCACAACAGATGAGAAATATTATAATGTAATTTAAACGTCCGTTATCCCAACAAACCGCTATAACCTTCGCCGATCGCATATCATCCAACTTTTCGTCAACGCCCTTAAGACATATATGAAGTACTGAAAATAAGTGAAATCGATGCGAAGAAGTGTGACGAAACTTCAAGTTTCAAGATTAGCACAGGCAATCACGTGCACCGACACAACTTACGAATAAAATGGCCAAGAGCTTGTTGGAAAAAAGAAGGAAAATCATGAGAAGGTCGAAAGGTCGCAGAAATTCAAAGCTGCCATTCGAGGAACAATGATTGGTAGTTGTATCAATAAGGAAAGAAACGTAAATGATCAACGAAATATAGTAGAGTCTCACAGTTGGTTCCGAAGATATGGAGAAACCACTTCTGGAGACGATGACTTGAACCAAAACAAGCCTAAGTCTCCCGTGCCGGACGGCCTACCTGTCGAGCTGTGAAAGACCGCAGGACTAAATTGGAGTAATGTATCCCTGATAAATATAACGCCAGCAGAAGACGCCATGAAATGTGCAAACCTGGGGGGTGTCAGAAGCTTGACAACGGCTAAAACCGGTTGTCAGTGATTTGAACGGATCCAATCAGTACGCAATTGACCAAATATTTTTTAGCTGAGACTTAGGGCAAATTAAGGTTTATACTGTTATTCGAATTGGGACACATTGCATCGACTAATCCGACAGGATGTAGCAAAAGGTAGCTTCAACTATGGAGTAGCAATTTTTCTCTTCTTTTGGCTTATCATAAATCAACCGATGGATGGCAACGATTAGTATAAGGCCTCGTAGAAGTAGCATCTTCCTACAGGTGCTGGTTCTTTAAATGACGAGAATGAGCCTCTGCAGCCGAACATATTGCAGCTATGTTAATAAGCCCTACTTCACGCCTCCCCGTGGCGTCATCTGGGAATCTCACTAGAGATTGCGAAGGGAAGGGGAAAATGGCGAGTTTCCTGCGCCATAAATCAGGATTAGTGTCGGAAAAACAAAACAAGACCTTATCCGGGCTACTCCCACATATTTGGAACTCAGGCCGGTAAGGATTTCCAGGACTTAGTCAGGGTCTTGGAAAAGAGATGGTGGCGGACGAGCCCTATATGGGCCAACGGCAGCGCTCACATCCCGGAACGGGTTACTGGCTTCGGTGTAACCGACCCCTCGACCTAGGGACATTAAAAATGGAACTGGTCCTCCAGGTTGGGGGTTGTGCCGCCGGGGTAACTGCCCGACCATTTAAAAAAACATAAGTTACGAAGACTCGGATATGGACGGATCTACTGTTGACAGCCCACGCAAACGATTTAAGGACAATGAGCTTCAGACATGCACGTGGAATGTTAGATCCCTTAATTGACCACGTGCAACCGAGCAACTAGCGGAGGCCCTAGACTGCTGCGAAGCAGACATAACCGCCATTCAAGAAATGCGATGAGAAGATGAAAAACTGCGATATTTACTACGGCAATTGCTATCGACGGCAAAAGCAGCACTTATTTGGATGCGGATTTGTTGTGTGAGGCAGACTAAGACAAGGAGTCCTCAGCTTCCGGCATGTGAACGAGCGCCTCGTAGCAATCCGCATCAAGGCTAAAGAGAAAGATGACGATACCAAGGATGCCTTCTATGAGCTCCTTAACAAGACCTACGAGCAATGCCCTAGCTATGACATTAAAATTGTCCTCGGTGATTTTAATGCAAAGCTAGGAAGAGAGGGTATCTATGGTGGAACAATCGGAAAATATAGCCTGCACGACAGCACCTCCGATAACGGATTCAGGCTAATCGACTTTGCGGCGGGGCGAAACATTGCCGTGGCTAGTACGCGGTTCCCACATCTCGACATACACAAGGGGACTTGGAGAACTCCTGATCAATCAACAGTCAACCAGATTAATCACATTGCGATCGACGCAAGACACTCCTCCAGTATTATGGATGTCCGTACGTTCCGAGGAGCCAACATCGACTCGGGCCATTACCTTGTTACAGATATCCCAAATTACTCCAAGACAAACTAATGCTGTGAGAAAATTCGTCGTCAGACGGCTACAATCGCAAGAGATCGCCAAGTCCTTCTCCGATCGAGTGTCTCTTTTAATCTCTTAAGAGGTCCAATGCCGCCAAGACCAAGTATATGCTGTCAAGCAAAAACGACAACCAACACCGACGTCTCCGGGAGAACGTCACCCTCGACAGATATAACTTTGAGGTAGTTAATGACAATTGAGTAGCAAAGCCCTCTCTCGGACAACAAAAGTCACCCGTTATAAGAACTTAATAATCCCGGTCCTGCTCTATGGCGCAGAGGCATGGCCATTATCAAAAATGGATGAGGTTGTTCTTGGTTGCTTCTAGAGAAAAATTCTTCGAGCGATCTTCGGTCCGGTTTGCATTGACAGTGGAGGAGGAGAAACAATAAAGAACTATATGAACTGTACAGCGACATGGACCTAGCCAGAAGAGTGAAGGTGGCTGGGTCATGAAGAGCGCATGGACAATAATGCTCCAGTCCGAAAAGTCTTCGAATCCGCTCCCGAGGGACAGCGCAGTAGAGGAATGCCAAGACTCAGGTGGCGCACGCAATCGGAAGAGGACCTCAGCCAATTTAGCATACGAACCTGAAGGCATCTAGCCAGGGATCGAGCTGGCTGGAGACGCTTGTTGACTGATGCCCAAGTCCACCCCGGACTGTAGCGCCACTTCAAATACGGTGACAATCCAAATACGATAAAAGCACTTATGCATAAGTGAGTAAAAGTGTGTTGACATGGTGAGTTGATATGTTCTGCCAAGCCGGCTGAAGAATATAACATTCCATAACTAATGGGTATGTTAACTTATTTAATTTAAAATCGTTATCTCACATTCAAACATAATCTAGCAGTTTGGCCAGCAATGTGGATATATGGACCTAAGGCCTGTATCTCAGAAAATAGAATTTTCTACGAACTGATTGACTCTAGAATCCGCATATTGTTACACGTACCACTGGTCTTGTTTTTATTGTATGACCCTATGCAAATATTTTTCATTTCCAATGTTGCTACAACAAATCTATTTCTGTGAATGTTTCTAAGGGATCTATATGTGGAGATCCGTAATTAAAGGAAACCCCAAGAATGCTAATTCATTCCATAATTAATTGCTGTACGGTATTACCATGTTATGTAAGCTAAATTTGTCTCAAGTTCCCAACTGCCACGTACGGATTTGATTTAAGATTGTCGTAACAATTTATGTCTGCACTTTATAACGCCCCCTTCAAACAATGAAAGTTTCTATCATTGTCCTATTACATGATATATTTTTTCTCCATCAGACATGGTCAGCATTAAGCAATCGATATTTTTTTAATTTTTCCGATGCCAGATACAGGTAAGAATTTCTCAAATTAAACCTTGACAGTTGAGTTAAATGCTATCCAAGTTTAAGTAAGGTAGTTATTGGATACTCCTCATTTTTACTTGATCCAATTTGGAAACGAATTTTCCGAATATCTGAGACCAACCATAGCATCCACATTACAACTTGAACTGTATGATTATACGAACTCTGAGGTTAATAAACAAACAGCTGTTGCATTTACATTTAAATACTCGTAAGACCAACACCTCAAGTCGGATACATCGAATGCAATGGAACTAATTTAAATAGTAAAGATTTGGATTTGTAGATACGTTTTAGATCCATGATTTGCATGAGTTGGAAATTATTCCCCATGACTTGGGATGCCAGCACTAATCGATTGTATTCAGTTATCAATGTTCAGAATCATGTGAAGGTCATCAGATCATCGAGCGTTCTAAATAACGATAGAAATCTATTCTAAATCTCTGTGTCAGAGTATCTAATTAATAAGATTCGAGGCAACGCCGCCGCCGCGGTGAGTAATGTGATATGGCGTGTGCGAGCACGATCACCTCCTGTTACCACAAGAAGTTAGAATAGCTAAGTCAAGGCCAATTGATGTTTGTTTTTAAACTCGATGACTATAAAAACACCCCGAGGTGAGGCTTGCACCTGCAATATAACGCTGTTCGTGGTACATTTCTTAATATCCATTCATGGAAGTTGTCGATTTTTATAGAGCACTCTCCTGTCTGATGTGTTGCGTAAGATGGATTTGCTAATAAACAGCTACTTGGGGGCCAATGGGTGTTCATAAGGGTGGAGCTCAGAGGTTGCACAATATTGTATCGACACAATCATAGCGGTTATTTGCATAAAAATCGTTAAATTTTATGATACTTGCAAATCTTGCATGCTGGTGATTGGTTAAAGAGCAACAGAATTACGGTAGTAAGTAGTTTATCCAGATTTAAATGAATACCCTCGGTGGTAGATGAATTTT
The DNA here is from genome assembly GCA_928272305.1 of Volucella inflata. NCBI lineage: Eukaryota > Metazoa > Arthropoda > Insecta > Diptera > Syrphidae > Volucella > Volucella inflata. Next base: position 2,360,164 of record OV743720.1, read on the forward strand.
GTTTCTAATTAACTCTATAATATTCCGAGAATTTTTTTGCGCACTAAATTTGAATGGCTTTATGATTTTCTCCAGCATTTGAATGTTATTTTCGATGTTAGGAGGGGTCCAGAACTGACCTGTAAATAGCGAAAACATTAAGACTTAGCATCTTAGCATCGCGTAGAGAGGAGATCCATGGTATTGGATCATGAGAAAGGGCGAGCCAGGCATTTCAAGTATCCAAAAGTCTGCGCAGCTACCCACATACTAGATGGGGTGAAAAGTAACCTCCTTGACCTCAAGAATGTGCTGCTACTGCACAAAAGGTTATGGTGCCTTGAAGTCCGTTCATATTAAGGCAGACATGCCAAATTTCAGTGCGATACTGTCTTTAGTTTTGTTTTAACAGCTGATTGTTGTTGACGTGTTTGGCATCATGTTGAGTATGGACAAAAACGATTTTCGTTCTCTCATAAAACATTATTTTTTGAGAGGCAAAACGACAAAAGAAAAGTTGGATAAATATTATGGGGCTAATGCTCCATCAGATTACCCCTTCAAATATTGGTTTCGAGAGTTTCGGCAGGCCCTCCGATGCGGTTACAGATGACAATGTTATTAAAAATACATGAAATGGTATTGGCTGACCGGAAAGTGAAGGTGCGTGAGCTAGCTGATACCACAAAGATTAGTACTGAGCACACACGGCCTATTTTGGGCAATATTCTGCATATGAAAAAGTTATCCTGCCGCTGGGTGCCGCACGTGCTCACTCCTGACCAAAAATACGAAGTTTTCATTGAGTTAACACTGGGGTAGAACCAAAGACGGGATGGTTTAATTGATAAATGAGAGTGAAACGAAATATCAAACTTCCTGTTGACAAGAAATGACACCCAAACCAACGGCTTAACCGACACGCCACAATAAGAGACTATAACTTGCGGTAGTAAAAGTTCGTATCTATATCGGTTCAACTGTCAAGTCAAGCATCACTTTAGCTGCTCATGGCCGCATAAAGCCAGCAAAGAGTAAAAAAATGCTACTGTCTTTGGTTAAAAAAGAAACTAAGAAATAAGTCCCTCTCAGGAGAAAGCACATGGCGGTGAAGCATTGGCTTTATCTAAAGCTGACGAAAATTCCATTGGTCCCTTTGAGAAAACAATTGAAATATTTTCAATCATGTTTGCCAGGAATTCGAAGAAGAATAATTGCAAAACTATATAATGCCATTGGCCTTTTTGAACGGTTCGGAATTCATCAACTCCGATGACTATGACATGTTTAATGACTGAACATCAAAGCTTCCCCCGGATTCGCCAGAGAATTTTCCACCAGCCTGACTGAGACACATTCATCAGTAATAACTTTTTTTGTTAAGCCTATCTAAAACCTCGGTAAATCTCAGGATTATGGCGTCCTGTATTTCCTGCAATTATGTGACAGCCAATAAGGAAATGCTAGCCACAGCCACCATGACGTTCCCACTCTTAGTCATTAATTTTGGAACCGAATTATCAGAATTAGGCCTCTGGTCAGGCAAAAACCAATAGTTCTACAACCAGAGAGTAGTTGATCTAATGCATAAAATATCGTCTGGAATCATCACTACTGTTCATCAGACAATGTGCCGAGAATTCGGAAACATCTTCTCTGCCTCGCGAGAATTGAGCATTTCAAGAAGCAATATGCAGCCCATTCTCACTAAAAATGTTTGTCTTTTTATCTACAAAATCCAATTGACTCAACAACTTTAATCGCAGGACACAAACAGAAGAGTTCTTCAATGCACATGAATGTTCAGTTTTCTAACAAAATTATCCTCAGCAATGCATCGAGAAAATGCATCACAATCATGCCATTTCTTGTGTGGATTTCGGGCAAAAAGCATCGTTTAATCTTATACGAATGGCATATTTCTCCGGTTCGGGCTTTCAGAATTGACCGCCAATTTCCTGATAGAATCTTTCCCCAAAGGTTTCTTAAAATTTAAAGGTCATCTTAGTAGGTCCACGACGAGCAAGGCTCTGAAAATTCATTCCATTAAACGGATATTTGCATGTGAGGCCATCTAAATTCTTTTCACTCAACAAAAGAATTTTTTTTATGAAACCAATATAGGTGCTTTCATTCAGCCATTATGGTCTACGTGACAAGTTAAGAATTGTGTCCTAAAATGTTAATATTTACATCTTTCGCACCATCCATTAGTCATATTTATTTTTAAGAAATCATTAACTTTTACGATTAATCAATTAAATCTGTACCCGCAGCTAATTTCTATCTTATCGGCCTAAAAGTTTGGCTCGCCCACAAATAGACAGTTAATGGTCCCAAAAATATCCACTTTACTACTAGTTTCTTAGAATCATTCAAAATTTGAACTAGTATTTTATCTTACAATGAAAATTTATTCACATAAATTTTAGAACTTAAAAACAATGCGCATCTTCATCGTTATCAAGGGGAAATTTACACATCGCTCACTGTTTGTAGATGTCAAGGAACTTCTTTTGTCGGATTATCTCAATTAGCAACAAGTTCCCTTGCCAAAATCAATGCTAATCAATTCTGTGCTTTAAGATCTGTGATGGTCAAAATTTGAAAACTTGATTTTTACACAAAAGACGTCACATTAAACTCGCAACTCTGACATGATAAATGAGGAACGAAATCAAAGCGATACTCTATATCATATCATGTGACCGCGTTTCGGCCTTAAAATGTTCAACATTCCGGCACATTATCATAAATTTCTGTTGGAATAAAGTCCTGAGTTTATGTGGAGTAAGCAATAAGGATTTGTTTATCAGATGATACGTATCATTAGAAATCACCTACTACGAGGTGTCAGGCCTCTTAATGGGTTTGTACGTCGAAGCTTAAGCGGTTGTCAATAATCTTTAAGGCACGCTGTATGGCAAGTTACAAGGTACTCACACTTCATATCAGGTTAAAGTCCCTTGTTTGTAGATCATAAATATCGAAATTTGTTATCGATTAATTAAAGTCAGAATTGGGATTGACTCAGCAACACCCTATTGTCTTATTTTGAGTTTCATTTAAACAATATCAATAACTTCGCCTTCGAATTTGATTATTTGCGTACAAAAGCAATTGACACTTGATGGGTCACAGGAGGCAGCGACCCTACATGAAGGTTCACTCAGCTCCTAATTGCGGTCAGAAGTCACTAGAATTCCACTTGTTGTTCAATCGAACAAAGTATGAAACTCGTCTTTTTAGAGAAAAATAAAGAAATCAATTTGCATTGGAGGCAAGCTAATCCATAAACCGATAAGCACGTGTAACTTAATTAATGTAGAAGGCTTTCATATTAATATTAATTGGCTTGGCTTTGTTATTCACAATGCGAGTATTATGGATTCTATAAAATGAATGGGTTGTGTTTAGACCTGGAATCGTTGATTAATATGGGAACGAATGTTTCCTTAATTCAATTTTGCGTACATCATAGTGAGCCCACGTTTTGGTCGTTTGCATGCTCATTAGTCTTAGGAACATTGCTCCAGGTGTAGTAGGTCAAATCTTTCTTTTTTTTAATTTTATTATACTCGTAATTCGCTACACAAGCATTCTCCTAGGAAAAGATTCTCTTTTATATTGAAAATCTGATTGATGCCTTTGTAGTATGCAATTTCAGTTTAGATTTGACGTACAAACATACCGCTCTTTACTATAATATTTATTAGAGGGTAAAGTCTAATTGTTACCTCCTCATTCGTCCTAAACTCATAAAATTGTTCCAAAACTGGCCTCTGTTATACCACCAGTTCCCGGAATTTATTCAAAAAATTAAAAATACAAGTTTATTCATCTAAACCTATATTGTCCCCTTCAAAGTAGTCCCCATAGACTGCAACACACTTATGCCAGCGCTTGATCCAATCCTCGAAACATTTTTTACATTCGGTTTTCGGTATGTCCATCAGAGCTTCCTGCGATTTTTCCATTACTTCCTCTCGGCTGCTGAAACGCGTTCCCCGTAGTGGTCTTTAACTCGATTGAACAGAAAGAAGTTACAAGGAGCCAAATCAAGTGAACTCGGTGGCTGTTGGATGGTATTTGTTGCATTTTTTATCAAAAAATTACGAATAACGATGGCACTGTGCGTTATCATGGTGCAAAATCCACGAGTTCTCTGCCCACAATTCTGGTCTCTTTCGGTAAATTCCTTCACGCACATATCTCATAACGCCCAAATAATACTCTTTGTTTACTGTCTGGCCTTCTGGAAAAAATTCATGAACCACTACACCCTTGTAATCCATGAAAACCATGAGCATTGCCCTCTTTTTTAACTGAAAACGACGTGGTTTTTTTTGGTCTCGGCTCATTTGATGAAAGCCATTCACTTGCCTGATGTCCGGATTGTGTGTCGTTCTCATAAACCAACGTCTCATCTCCAATAATTATCCTTTTGATGAATGTGGGATGGAATACAGCCTCGCAAATCATCTCCCAACCCAAATGTCTTGGACGGATCCATAGGCAATGTTCAAGTCTTCCTCTATCTCTTTGAAGGTTAATTTGCGGTTATTGACCAACATTTCTTTTACTTCATAAATGTTTTCGTCGGTTTTCGATGTCGATGGTCTGCCACTGCGTTCACCATCTTCGATTGACCCACGAGCACTTTTGAACCGCTCGCTAGTGCCACTGGTAAACGACCGTTTTCTTTAGAGAATCGTTGCCGAAACACTTTTCCAACATTTCCAACATTCGCGCACCATTAAATCCGTTTTTTAACGCAAAATTGAATACAAGTTCGTTGTTGCAAATTCAAATTCATTTCTAAAATTGTAAAAAATCGGCAACACACACAGAGATAGATGTACTCTTGGCTGCACAACTTTTGCAAATGTCAAGCTATGACGCTAAGATTTAGAGAAAATATCAACAACAGATGTACCAACTTAACAAAAAAAACAGAACTCAAATCGGAATAATGGGAGCACCACACGGTGGTTATTCCGGGAACTTGATCAAGGTGGTATGTACTTTATAAAACCCTATCTCGGATACTGTTTAAATGTCTAAGATCCTCTTAAACACTCATTGGTAACTATCAGTTTTTGACTTGGCAAATTGACTATTCACCAATTGTTCACACAATGAATTTTAATGTATGTATATGACTATATATAAGTATAACGTTCATTGTCTGAAGCTGGGGCAGAGTAAGGTTGCAAAGATCTGGGTGCTATGTATGGCTAGAAAAGTCCTCCTAATTTGTTTCAGACATGCTCCGGATTTCAGCAATATGTCCTATCATGATACTTCGTTTATCGTGCAAATAAAAGGAACCGTCTTCAGCAAGGCTATCCAGCAGATTTGCAATGCTAACAACATCGGCATTATGGGTTGTTCCCAAAAGACCTTGCCCGAAAGTCGTAGTTGGCAAACCATGCACCAGGCTATCATCACAATCATTTGTTTCGAAGTGATTTAAGAGTTAAGAAAACTTGTAATAAGTGCTTTCCTTGCTTTCTTATCACTTTTACCTCAAGTGGCCCGAAATTCGAAAGACTGATATTTAGATCGTCGAATACCAAATCCGTATGCGAGCCTGGTGAATGGGTAATAAGGCGCAAACGTAGGGCCAAACAATTCTCTTCATATCTACAGAAAAAAACGAATCTCATGAGATAGAAAGCCTTAAAGTCTGTAGCGACGAACTCGAAGCTGTGTGTCCAAGATTGTAAGAGCTGTAAGCGACTTTGTGGGAAAAAAAAACCTACAACCGGTCGGGAGCTGATTAGAATAAACTAAGTTATTTATTTGTGTATAAAAAAAACGATAGACTAATATTTACCAGTGATTTGGAATCCTTTTCATCAGTCAAGTTTCTATAAGTGTCAAAGATGACTTTGTCATGTCTAAAAGAACAAACTACGTTTCTCGATATTTTATAAAAAAATAAACTATATAGATTCTTAAAATTGTCATTATCAACACCTACATAGTATACTTTTTCGTTATTCCTCAGTCGAAACTTCCCTGGAATTCAGCTTCTTAATGCAGAAGCAAGACTTTGGCAAAAGAGGCTGTTTGAAAATACTTGTGTCTTTTTATACTTAACATATCTCTTCTTTTGCATCTCCAATCTGGATCATTGAACCAATGAACTGCAATCAAAAGAGAATATACAAAAAATATCACCATTTACCTTTGAATGTGTTTCTTACTCGTTACACTTAATGGCCCTAAAGGTCATTCATTACCTACATCGATTACACCTCACTCAAACCAATTAGCATAAGCCTCACAGACATGTGTCAAATTTTTCACAGATACTCGCATCTACCTATATATGGTTATAAGTGCTAAGTAAACACATGAAAAACCAATTTCCCACTGTCATAACTGAAGGTCAAGCTCTGTTAATGGATTCAATGCACCTGCATGAGATACCCATCGTTGGAAGCAATTTTCAGCTTCACTCCCGAGTTCAATGCTTCAATAACTGACATACATTAGGCGAATGATTTTGTTTTGTGTGTGTTTTTTTTTCTTCCATGTTCACCATGAATTTTAATTATTTTATAAATATGTAAGAAAATGTATAAATTTTTTTTTTAATAAATATCTGGTCGATAATGATAACCGCAATGACACTTTATGGTGGGTTTATCACACGTACGCAGTCTTTTGCGCAGATAGTAGGCAAATGAACGTAATTGATGATTTAAAGCCGGATTGCTATTAAAAGTTAATTTTAAGGCTGACCACAATAGCACAAACGAGTACACAAGCATCATCTATGACGTATTGTATTATTTCGGAAAGGTTATTGTCACTTTTACAACACGTGTCAATATTTTGCGCAGAATAGTCGTGTTCATTTTTAAGCAGAGTGTATGCCAAAGAAATAGCTCTTATTCCGAGAATCGGAAATTCACTAGTATCTACCCCCTCCTTCTGAAAAACATGCTAAGAATTATTGAGATTCACGTACGCAAAGCAGCTTTGTGAATCCATAAACTTCCGACACTGCGTTTGAAAATATAGCAGGCAGAATCAAATGCCCACTCGAAGAGCAGGAAAATGCATTTGGCACTTTTTTCGGCAACTTCCCGTAAAGGATTAAAACAATGCTAGTGAGCAGAACCTTAGTTTTATTTGTTGGCTAGGGTCAATGTGTGGCGGCGTCCTGTCTCTTCTGCTGTCTTAGTATATTGTGCTTAACTCTTTATGTTCCGCGCTTAATAGCTATAACATGTGTCTAACATAGAGATATGTAGGTGTACGAGTATTGTCTGTGGAATAATTTGTTCTCTCCAATGCGTAGGCAACCTTTCATCAATCGCTTCTTCAACGTGGCTTGTTGACGAGGAGAGCCTTAGACTATTTCCTCTCGTTAAATAAACTTACGCCTGCCTTCCAACCGGTGTAAAAACCATCCTCCACCAACAGGTGAAGGGAGCGAAGTATCTGCCTCGGTACGACCTCACCACGACCAATCTACAGGGTTTTTCATTTGATGTGCCTAATTGGTACCATAAGCTATGAAATATGATATGGTGGAACAAATTTTCCATAACTTTTTCCGCATAAATCGGAAATGCAGCCTCAACGATATAAGTCTTTTGTCCAAAACACATGAGCAGAATTTTGTGTGCAGGGAAATTAGAATACACATGTTTTAATTCGCGAAGCTACATATAAATGCTACACACGCAGCGCTGTTCTGCAACACATTTCTATTTCTAAATTCGCTGCTATCAACAGTGTCACACATAAGTGACAGTAGCTGTAAAATAACAGCAACCGCTGCGATTGACTTCAAAAAATATTTGCACACATGTTTCAGAGCTGCCAGCAGTACTGCAAGTAGATTTTCTGCACATGTGTTTGGGCATTAAAGTGTTAAATTGCACAAACAGGGCGGCGAATCGACAGTGTTCATTTTCGAAATAAGACGGTCACCAATCATCGTATACAATTGCAAGCTTCACCGTCCTGCTGGAACTACGTATCCTTCAATTCTCCAGTTCCAATTTCTCAAAAAATTTTGTGACATGTGGCAGCATTACGTCGGACGATTACGGCCTAACGAAATGTCCGGCATGGAAACGATACCACACGTTAAATTTGTTCGTACAAAATGCTGCCAGAACACATGGCTATGACCAAATGCTAAAATTTCGTTCACTAACATTTAACCAAAAAATGTGAAAATCCGACGCATTCATAGGATGGACATTTGACTTGTTACGATCTTATACGGACGGTAAATCAAAATATGCCACAGGGATGTTCGGGAGGTACTTACTTGCGTAAGTATGCACTATTCCCTTCTTTTCTGCCTTTTCGCTATCTTTTTGTCACAGCAACGATAGGGAGTGATTAAGATGATTCTAATTTTTTACACGTAACGCAAACGTACAATATGGACGATTTCTAAACATTTGTTGATACGTTCATCTTTCCACTGTTAAATGACTGACAATCTGGAATACAAATGTGACATCTTATAAAATTGATTTTAGAAAACTCTTTTTCAAAAAATGTTGCGCATCGAGTTGAACACATTTAGAAAGCTGAATTCACAAAAACTTTTCTGGGTTCTAGTTGCGTTTGCGCTGAAGGGATCATAACACCCTTAAAATTTTTTAAACAGCCAACTCTCCAATTCCAATCCGTAGATAGTGGGGTTTTTTTAGATAACAGCAGGTTCCCTGAAGTTCTTAGAACATCTTCAAAAATCTAAGCCTTCTTGCTTTCCTTCCGTAGAAAAGACGCCAGAGTTCTTACTGGTGTCTTAACGGAGCATTAGACTTTTACAAATCGCCTTAATGTGCGATGGTATTGACTCCTGCAACGCTGATGAATTCGTTTGTTGATATCCGGCTTACATCCGCCTTGTGTTCCGGGTATAAGGCGCTGATGTGCTTCGTGGAACTAAAAAATGAAACTGAGTTCCAAAATAATATTGAGCTTTGAGCACAGGATCACTACAAGGCGCTATAGTCTTCAAGAATAGTTAAAATGGTGTGCAAAGGTTACCCGTTTATTTTTTTTTTCTCAGATATATAAGCAAATACACGTGTGTGCTCCCTTTACCAAGAAGTGGCTATTATCTAAAATGCTAACCACAAGCGTTTTAATTGTAGTTTTCACTTTGATCGGAAATTTATGAGCTTGAATTCGGTAGAATCTTATCCTGTCTATAAAATTAATGAAAAATGATAAGCAACAGATTAAACCACATAATTAATACATTGTGTATACCTATAAGGGGATACCCATCACTTTAAACTACCTTTTACACAGCCTATCGTAAATGTGTTATCTAAAACCTATAAAAGGAACTTTTTAAGAGCAAGCGTTTCAGGTTATGCTAAGAAGATACGAGTACTAATAAAATTAATTACCTGTTTCGGAGTATCAAAGGTGACCAGAATCTTTTTTTTTTTTAATAAAAATGAGAGCTTTGTCGAATTAAAAAATAGTTTAAAAAAATGTAATGGCCTGTTTATGGCCTCCAATTCCAATATCTGACAATTTTTCGCATATTTTACTCGTAGCGCGTAGCCAATTTATATTTCTTGATCAACTTAAAAGAGTTATATTTAATAAAGGCGCCAGTCCATATAACAATACCATCGGTTGCATTTAATGAACATACTTCCCTGCATTTAGCATATGTTGGAACAGAAACTACCAACCAGCAATTCCAACCTATCCTTGCTAATTAGCTAAATGTTTACCTCAACCTCAACTTAATGCAGCGTCCGTGAACGAGTACTTTTATAATGAAAAATGCTAATGTTTAATTATGCCACCAACGCAACCTCAGCACTCGTACGGCTTAAAATTGCCATTGTATTCCGCAATTCTTTCCATTTTCTCTTACAAAAATCAATTAACTTGGCTTAGTCTTGACATTTGATCGGTGGATTTGTAACCACGCCAATAAAATTTTGATCTAACAACCATGCCGAACACGCTCTCCGGAAGAATTTCATGTTATCTTTATCAGATTCCGTGTTTAGTTTGCATACACTGACTGATGCTAAGGTTATGCGCATCTTACTATTTATTTTCGTAATTTATTTACAGCCTTTCATTCACAACGTTAACATCCTGCTTAACTACTGCTAAATGACCATTGTTTATCTTGTGATCTTGACTATATGGCATATGTTGCGTGTGCTTAGAGGAAAGACGGTAAAGTTATCTGAAGCTTTCGAACAGACTTGTGTACTTCCGAAGTGTGAATTATTGGGCATTTGCTTAAAGCTGTCAGATATCATCCCCATTTATGGCTAATAGATGAACATAGAGGTCACACTGAGAACGTAAACACGCTGTAATACTAGATCTTGACCTGAAATGGCTAGATCTGTTAAGCGCCGATTAAAAGTGATGTGGCGATTCTGACATTGTCCAGTGTCAGCAAAAGTGGTGATGTGTATTATTTATCGAACATACTCATGTGTAGGCGCTGCAACAAAAGCTTTGCATCAAGAAAGCCAGGAATTTCATTTCCGAATGGGGATTAAAACAAGGATAAGCATGTAATCCAATCATGCAATTTGTTGTGTATTTCAGGGTGCTCATGTACAATTCTCAATATCTAATTTAATATCGAGATCACGCATTTAACTTTTTCAATTGTTTTAATAAAGGTGTTTTTCAAACTCTGGCTAACATCATAAGCGTATCAATTACCGACCGATTTAAACTGATAAGTGAAAACTTGCACAGGACAAGGAATAAGGTGTTTTTCATAGCTGGGGGGGTTAGAAGAACATGATGCAATGATGTCAGATGTAATACCTCTACGAGTAAGTTAACATTAAGAAGGGTAATATTTAGAGAAGCTTCCAATTAAGTTTCAATCTCTCCACCTTCTTACTAAAACAAGTCTTTCTTTCCTTTTAAGGGATCGTGATAGTAACATTTTTATCTGCAAATTCCGCAAAATAGAATATGCAATTAATTAGTAAGGTCCTTTGCTTATCCATATGTATAGATTAATAGACTAACTTTTTATTTCCAAAAAAAAAAAAAAAAAAAAAGCGCTCGGGACATCTTCGACTTGATATACTTACTTACTTACTTTAGGTGGCGCTACAGTCCGGGGTGGAGATGGGCCTCAGTCAACAAGCTTCTCCAACCAGCTCGACCCCTAGCTAGCTGCCTCCAGTTTCACACGCTAAGTTGGCTGAGGTCCTCTTCCACTTGCGTGCGCCACCTGAGTCTTGGCCTTCCTCTACTGCGCTGTCCCTCGGAGGCGGATTCGAAGACTTTTCGGACCGGAGCATTTGTGTCCATGCGCTCTACATGACCCAACCATCTCAGTCTTTGGATCTTCACTCTTCTGGCTAGGTCCATGTTGCTGTACAGTCCATACAGTTCGTCGTTGTATCTCCTCCTCCACTCATCGTCAATGCAGTCGGGACCGAAGATCGCCCGAAGAATTTTTCTCTCGAAGCAACCAAGAACACCCTCATCCATTTTTGATAATGTCCATGCCTCTGCGCCGTAGAGCAGGACCGGGATTATTAAGGTTTTATAAAGGGTGACTTTTGTTATCCGAGAGAGGGCTTTGCTACTCAAGTGCCTTCTTAGCCCAAAGAAACAGCGGTTGGTATGAGTTATTTTTCGCTTGATCTCAGCGCTGGTGTCGTTGTCTGTATTTATAAAAGAGCCTAGGTAGACAAAGTCCTTAACTACCTCAAAGTTATATCTGTCGAGGGTGACGTTCTGCCCGAGACGTCGGTGTTGGTTGTCCTTTTTGCTTGACAGCATATACTTGATCTTGCCCTCATTGACCGCTAAACCCATTTTCGTCGCTTCCGTCTCAATACTCGCGAAAGCGCCACTGACATCACGCTGCTTTCTCCCGATTATGTCAATATAGTCTGCGTATGCGAGTAGTTGGACGGACTTTTGAAAGATAGTGCCTCTTGTGTTTGCTCGTGAGTTTTGCACTATTCTTTCCATTATTCTTTCTTTCCAGTACAGCGCATCGCCTTGTCTAAATCCTTTCTGGACATCAAAGGTCTCGGTGAGATCTTTACCGACCTTGATGGAGCAGCGTGCATTCTCCATCGTCATCCTGCACATACGGACGAGTTTGGCAGGGATGCCAAAACTAGACATTGCTCTATATAGCTCGTCTCTATAGATGCTGTCATACGCGGCCTTAAAATCGATGAATAGGTGGTGGGTATCGATCTGAAGCTCATAGGTCTTCTCCAAGATCTGCCGTAGTGTGAATATCGACTTGATATGCTAATGAATATTACTGTTCAGGATGATCATTTTTCATATAATTAGCGAGCACTTGACGGATTATGTAAACCCTTAAAATTTTTGCACACAGCACATCAGTAAGAATATTACGTAGATAGATATCAATGGTTGTTGGTTTTGAATGTTTGCAATTTGTAATGAAGCGATCCATAAGAATAACAATATAAGTGGGTTGGAGAGTAAGATTGTCGTCACCATAGCAAGACGTATGTTATGGTTAAAGGTTGAAGGAGGCGAAATCGTACTAAGAGTCGACTAACGGTCGACTATGAGTTCAAGCATACTGTTTTGAATCCGCTCTAGCAAGTAATATGACACCTAACCAGATTTATTACAATTTCGAGTTCAAAAATGGCACCAATATCTTTAAACAAAACAACCGCGTCTCAACGAAAATAATTACTGGACTTAGGGAATTATAATTATTTACCATAAAGACTTTAGACATCCCTTTATGCGCAAAGTGGTTAGTATGTCTTTCATTTCCAATTACCACCTCACACCTATGTATGTTGGTAAATTACATCCGCTTTTACTACAAAACCCTTCGGTAATTGTCGCCAAGTTGCTTTTAAGAACAGTTTATGCCATTTTATTGTCCTTAAATTTTTTTTTAATCCACTGCTTCGTAAGACTCCCAAAAATTTCCAACCGAATCAACACCTGGATTGCCATCGTTTTCTTTTTTGAATCCCAAACAGATACGATTACGATATTTCGAAGCGTTGTCCTATTGTATAAGCCAATTCAGGTTTTCACGTTCGAACACCATTTCAGCGAATGGCAACAATTATTTCTTGTACAATTGGATCATTGCCGGTGATTGCATTTTTTAATGTTCGTTGGACGGTAATATTATTATTAGATGTAAACACCCATCTCATGGGCTAGTTTTGAAAAAAATCAGCTTAGACAGTGAAAATAGTTTTGGTCCAATCTGTAACGGTGACCGCAGCTGAGTCTTATTTATTGTATTCTTCAGTTAACTAAGGCATTGTAATTAGATTCTTTTTCAAAATATTGAAAAAAGAAACCCCGAAACATTTTTCTAATAACATTTGTCTTACTCTTCTGAGGTTAACCTTGTTTTCCTTTTTAATATTTGTAAGGACCGATTTTTCAACAATATTTACTGCTAAGCAAAAAGAACACTCTACACCGACGTCTCGGCAGACCGTCACCTTTGACGCATATAACTTTTAGGTAGTTAAGGACTCTGTCTGCCTAGGCGTCGCTATTAATTCAGACAACGGCACCAGCGCTGAGATCAAACGAAGAATAGCCCTTACCAATCGCTGCTTGTTTGGGCTAAGAAGGAAATTGACTTGAAAAGCCCCCTCTCGAACAAGAAAAGTTACCCTATATAAGACCTTTATAATCCCAGTCCTGCTCTATTGCGCAGAGGCATGGACATTATAAAATGGATGAGGGTGCTCTTGACTGCTTTGAGAGGAAAATTCTTCGAGTGATTTTCGGTCTTGTCTGCATTGACAGTAAGTGGAGAAGAAAATGCAACGACAAACTATATGGACTATACAACAACATTGACCTAGACAGAAGAGTGAAGATCCAACGACAGATATGGTCGGGTCATGTAGAGCGGATGAACATCGGTGCTCCGGTCCGAAAAGTCTTCGAATCCGCCCCCGAGAGACAGCGCAGTAGAGGAGACCGAGACTCAGGGGGCGCCCGCAAGTGGAACGGGACCTCAGCCAACTTAGCATGCGAAGCTGGAGGCAGCTAGCCAAAGATTAAGCTAGCTGTCAACGCTTGTTGATTGAGGCCCAGGTCCGGCCCGGACTGTAGCGTCACCTTATGTAAGTAAGTAAGTATTTGTTGAAGTTTAATTTTACTAATCATTAGGAAATCGAAAAACATTGCTTGAGGAAACCTAGACATTTCGCAGTATTGTTGGCTAAATCGAATATATGCAAGTGTCATTCATGAGTATAATGGCGGTTTGATGTAGTGGATGAGTTCAACAATCCGAGTACCATTCATGAGCAGTGGTAGTTTGATGAAGCCTCGGAGCAGCGACGAGACTTAGAATGAAGAGAACATTCTAGCCACCAAAGGAATACTCGTATACTAAATTAGAAGCAGCAGGCAAGAGTTCATTAATGAAATTAAAAACAGTGCTGGCACATACTTGTTTTTATTTTGTGGATTTAGGACTTTAAACTGCCAAACAATTTGAATTGAATATTTCAAAAGGTAATTTGTAATCCAAAGAAGAGGGATCCAAAGCATACAATTTTAACAAAAAAAAAACCAAAAAACCTGATGCCAAGCTCTGCCTCATACCTTTGAAATATTAAATGCCACTTCTTGCTTTCGCTAGATAAGAGAAGACTTTAAGTCTCACTTTTCTGTGAGAAATCCTATCAAATCACCAGTGCCTCGACATATTTTATAAGCTGACGACTTAGCAACGTTTCCATGATCTTAAAAGAATAGGTGTCACGAACGACCAAAAATGTATACTTCCCAAAGGAAGTTATATTTCTGTTTTACCTCAATTTACGGTCGCACTTAAATGGTTAGAATTTTTTTTCCGTTTATCTTCAAGGGTTAATGTTGGTAGTTCTCTTACTCTGATAGCCTATTTACAGCTCGATTTCAAGCACGTCTTCCTTTTAAGTTTGATATTTTCCATTCGTTGAATTGTGAAGGATGTTATTCAAATGAGAATATTACTTATGACCGTATCGGAAACGGCATTCAAGTTGTTATCGAGAATTCCTAAAAAGGATAAGTTCGCTCTAGTTGAAGTTCTTATATGTGAGCTACCAAGATCATGTATTCGTGTGGGCTCATTGGATTCTTTTTCACAGGATACCATTCTTCGGGTTTTCGGACAATCGGAATACCAAAGTCAGAGAAAATTGTATATATATTCAATATAAGAATAGAGGGATAGGATTCTTTGTAAAGGGTCATGTAGCGCATTTAAAGGCGAATCGCATTCCAGTTTGGGCCACCATAAATAAAGTGGTGGATGATTTTATTACGGCGATAGAATTTTAACCACGTTAAGTTGAGGTTCCAAACTGAGATCACAGTGGTGGAACTACGTCGGTATATTCGTGGTCGGATAGTTTCAGATCAAAGTGACATGGGCAGCATAAACGAGAGATCACAATAAAAAAAAAACTAGCAAATGGGTCACGTCAAAAACTTCCTGATAAAGGCCAAAATGTTCACCAATGCACGATTCTAAAAAGTTTAGTATTCCTTGAATAAATCAGAAGTTTCCCAGATTTTGGTTAGAATCTTATCAAGACAAAGTCATTCTAAGCAAAGGTGTTCAGTGAAAATTCTATTAATGGTATACCGAACCAAAGTTATTGTAGATGTTATACCCTCACATCTTTATCTTACCCTTATTACTTACCTCAACGGTTGAATATTTCCCGTAAACTCCCTTTAGAAAATAGACAATAGCTGAGCAACTGACCAACTGACATTCATTATTTTATGTGGAGACAACACATATCTGCGCCATATCGAATCAACGGACGACAAAATTCCGAGGTAAAAAAAAATTGGAAATCCCGGTGTTACATCATGGAAAGGGCGTAGAAAATATTTACTACATGGTTCCCTGTCCTCGGGTCAAAACAATTTAAGATTTGCAAACATAGCATAGTTAGAAATACGATTTTTTTGTTTTAAGTTTTAATCATAAAAAAAAACCAGATGCAATTAACGGTAATGGAATTATAATTAAACAGAAATTTAGGTATAAATGTAGATGACAATGACAGTTTCATAACTCTAATCGCTTTCATCATCTTCGATTTCACTTTCTTCGTCTTCATCGTCTTCAGATTCATCCTTTTTCTTTGCTTTGGAAGCCGATTTCGGGGCAGGTTTACTCTTTGCGCTCTGTGAACGTTCGAAAAAAAAATATTTCAATTTCATAGAATTTAAAAATTACTAGTAATCGTTCAGGCAAAATTGGTTACCTTGCTCTTAGATTTTTCATCCCCTGACAATTCATCAGATGCGATCTCCTCATCCTCTTCCTCATCTGACTCATTTTTCTTCTTCGAAGCAGGTTTGCCTTTTGACTTGCTTTTTGGTCCCTGTAAAACAAGACAATAAACTTTCTATTATTCTGCGACACAGACTCTATTGTTTAGAAAATCGGAAGTGCTTACCTTGCTCTTAGATTTCTCATCCTCTGATAGTTCATCAGAAGCGATTTCGTCGTCTTCTTCCTCCTCTGACTCATCTTTCTTTTTTGAAGCCGATTTAGCATCTGTTTTGCTTTTTGGCCCCTGTAAAGCAGAAAAAGAGTTTTTGTTGTTCTGAGACGGATTATGACTCTTATTAGAAACCTACTATTTTTGATTTCTTCTTATCGTCCCCAGAATCAGCTGAAGCATCTTCTTCCTCAAGTTCGGATCCTGATTTCTTTTCATCCTTCTTTGCCTTTTTCTTATCACCTCCCCCAGAGCCATCTGACGACGAATCATCTTCTGAGATATATTCTTTGCTCTTGAACGATCCACCCGAAACGTTTACCGCTTTCTTTGTGGGAGATTCCTTCTTACGCTTTGCTGCTTTTCCACCTTCATCATCGCTTCCACCCTTTGTAGCGGCACCCGTAACCTTGTAATCTTTCATTTCGTCCGCATAACGCTGTTTATCTTTTGCTGCCTTTTCTTCCCATTTAGATTTATCTTTTAATTCACGCCACATTTCTCCAGCCTTCTTGGCGATTTCTGTGATCTTAATGCCGGGATTGTCTTTCTTGATGTCTTCGCGTGTGTCGTTTAACCACAGCATAAAGGCTGTTGTAGCACGTTTCGGTTTATTAGAGTCCTTGTCCTTCTTCTTAGTTTTTCTCACTACCTTCTCCTTACGTTCTTTCTTTTCCTTTTTCTCCTTCTTTTCTTTTTTCTTCTCCTTCTTTTCACCACCTTCTCCATCACCACCACCACCACCACCACCACCGCTAGCATCACTGTCATCTGATGAGTCACTTTGTGCATTACTGTCATATTCTTCGGCAACATCTGATTCATTTTCATTTGGCTTGAAGTCCTCATCGGTGGATTCTTCCTCTGAACCATCTTCATCGTCATCCACCTCCAAGTCTTTCTCTCGTGCTTCAGCCTTAACACGCGCCAGGTATGCATCCGGTTCGTTCTCATTATCTGAGTCACCAAAGTCATCCTTGTATGCCCCCTTGTCGTTCTTACCAGTGTTCTTTACATGCAATTTCTTCTTTTGGATAAAATCAAACAACTTGGCATACTCTTCCTTCTCAATACTGCTAAAGGTGTGAACTGTTCCAGACTTGAGTTCGATCTCAAAATCGAAACTACGAGTTGAACCACCGCTACGAGCAAAGTTTACTGTCGCAATTTCCTCGAAGCGAATATGAATTGGCGGCTTATGGACATATATGAATCCTCTCTCCAATGGATAAAGATAACCAGCGGCTGCTTTGAATGAACATCCAACAGCTGGAGTGCCAGAGTGTCTATTAGATGAGAAATTATTTAAAAGGCAAAATAAAGAACAGTACACAAACTTACCCAATGAAATTACCCGGTCCTGTGATCTTTCTGTTGATCAACACCTTCATGATCTTTCCCATTACTTCATACACGGGGCCAGACAATTCTTTGGTGATTTTATTGTCGTACTTCTCCTTAAGTTCGTCCTCGCTAAATGGCAACTCAATAGAAATATCCTCCTCTGGTCCGAATAGCAATACCAAAAAATGATATCTTGTTTGTCCCTGCTTAATTGGTGGGTCCAATGATAGCACAAAGAACATTTGTCGGTTATCTTTATGGGGAAGCAGGAACAAACGCAACACCGTCGACATTGGAATCTTGTAATCAAATGTCTTACCGTGCAACTGGAAGAATGTCGAGAAAATCTTTATGTCGTACCGACCACGTGGAGTTAGACAATGAATTTCTCTAAATATGGAAATAGCATCACCCGACACTGAAATAACTGAAGCCTTGTTCATCACATTATTGTGAAAATTTTCCACTGGGTCATTATCTGCCGATTCGCTAGTTGGAATATGAAAACGCATTTCCATCAATCCAACAGGAGCATCATCATTTTGGTGGAATTCCAAAGTGACCTCATTCTTGCCTGTGTTGCACTGAGATACATGATTCAATGGAATCTCAAAGGAAGTCTTTACATCCATGTCAAAACTAAGAACAGAGCCATTAAACTTGGCAGTGCCCCAGTTCCAGCCTCGGACACATAATTCCTTCTCCAGCATGTCTATACTGTATTGTTTCTTAAAGAACTTGGCAATTTTCTCACTTTCACTCTCCTTGAAACCACAGAAGCGATGAAGGATTCCGTTCTTTGTGAATACCCTAATGCCCCAAGAACCAACGAATTTCTGTGAATTCACTAGTTCTATGTCCGACGAGTTGATTTGTTCGACCTTTCCGGTTTTATTGTTCTTAAATACAATGCTCTGATCGCCGAATTTTAATCGTCCTGGAGTCTAAAACAAAAACTTGTAAAGACGTTCGACGAACTCATGAAATCAAAGGACTTACCATAACTCCACGAACTTCAGACTGAATATCACTATACTCCAGGGCGTCCATGTTATTCAAGTAGTGCGAATTTGACAAATTTATTTAAACAAAATTGTGAAACTCACGACAATTGAGAAGAATGAAAATAAACTTCCCGCGGCAGTAATCGCAACCAAACAAATGCGGCAGTTGTAGGTTATGGTATGTGCAGAATCTTTTGGCAGTTAAATCATCGATGTACTTCAGACATACGGATGAGAACAAACAATTTTATGGTAAGAATACCCGGACTATTTAATTTGCCCGTTTTTATGGCAATGCGGGTCGAAAGATACAATGAAAAGTATAGAATACACCGAAAGTACCTAGTTGTGAAACGTAGTCAACTAAGCAAGAAAACAAAATTGTGGCAAACATTTAAACTATCCAATGTTGGCTTGTTCCCTGAATTCGGCGCTGTAGCAAGCATGTGTCAGAATCAGCTGAAGTAAGAAAAATTAACAAACCAAACGTTCTAGGGGATGCTCTCGGAAAATTGTTTGCTTTTTTGTAAAATTAATTGAAATTAAAAGATGAATCGGTCAAAGATAACATTTGGGAAGATAAATTTGAACTTAAGCAATCCCAAATCGAGTGAAGAAACTTCTAAAGATGGTGGAGCAACTCAGTCTACAAGCCAAGGTATGGCGACAGTAGTGTTGAGAGGTTTTGGAACTCTCGATCGCCTGCGTTTTGGATCACTTTGCCTTCTTCCTTTCAGGCTTCAAAAAAATTGGCAAAGAACAAATGATACGACAGATTGAAGATGTAGCTGACGATCTGGAGAGTCAGCATTTAAAAGAAGTCATGGGTATATCTGGCTTTGGACGTAAGGCGAAAACCTTTGATATTGATGTGAGTTTGCATATTAGCCTTTGTTTGAGAAATTTATACATTGTGTCGTTAATTTTTAGGCAGAAATCGAGAAAGCTAGACAAATAGCTCCCGCTATTCCTGACGCTGCCGACGATACAAACCGCGGCGATGGAAATGTCGAAGAGGACAACGAGGATACCATAGGTCCAAAGGCACCGGCTGATAGCATGAAGAAAAAGGCAAATTCTGACGATGAAGATGACGAGGACGACGGTGATGAGGAAGATAACTTGGAGAACAAAGTTCCAGACAGTCATGAAGTTCAAATGCAACATGGGAGTCGTGCTGTATTAGCACTGGCTGGGGATCCTTCCGGTGGACGGTTGGTTTCCGGTTCGATTGACTATGACATGTGCTTTTGGGATTTCGCCGGAATGGATTCATCAATGCGCAGTTTCAGGACCATCCAACCATGTGAAAATTATCCTATCCGAGCACTACACTACTCAGTCACTGGCGATATGATTTTGGTTGTATCAGGTAACTCACAGGCAAAGATACTTGATCGTGATGGCTTCGAGAAGATGGAATGTGTAAAGGGTGACCAATACATCACAGATATGACCAAGACAAAGGGGCACACAGCTCAGTTGACAGCGGGCTGTTGGCACCCATTCACGCGTGAGGAGTTTCTAACTAGCTCCATGGATGCCACGCTTAGAATCTGGAATAACTTTCGGTCAAAAGAGCAAAGGCAAGTGATCAAAACAAGGGCACAAGGAGGCCTCAAAACGGTGCCATCATCATGCACATTCAACCGTGACGCCACTCTCATAGCAGCTGGATGTGTTGATGGTTCCATTCAGACTTGGGACACAAGAAAGATGTTCGTTAACACAACACATTGCGTCCGAAATGCCCATCAAAAGGGCAGCGAGATCTCCTCGGTGGTATTTTCATATTTAGGTCATCAAATTGCAACTAGATCCTGCGATGAAACCATGAAACTCTGGGATCTGCGCTCCCTTAAAAAAAGCTTGCACTCATGGGAAGGTCTCTTCTCGCGCTACGACACCACTGACTGCTGTTTTAGTCCAGACGACCGTATGCTAGTGACCGGAGAATCCCTCCCCAAAGGGCAAAAAGAATCCAACTTACATTTCTTCAATGCTCAGACTTTTGAGACTGTCAAAACCATTCCCGTCACCGATTCGCATATCATCAAGACTCTCTGGCATCCGAAACTTAACCAAATATTTGTGGGCTGCGGCAACGGAGTAGTTAAATGCTTCTACGATGAGCGACGAAGTTTCCGGGGCGCAAAATTGTGTGTGGTGAAGACGTATCGCAAGAAGAAACACACCGAAATGATCGGTGTAACACAAATCATAACTCCACACGCTTTGCCAATGTTCCGACAGGAAAAATCCAAATCAAATCGCAAGAAGTTGGAAAAGGATCGTCTGGATCCAGTGAAATCAAAGAGGCCCGACTTGCCAATCACCAGTGGACAAGGTGGACGAGTTGCATCTTCCGGTGGAACTCTTAGCTCCTATGTTATCCGAAACTTGGGTCTGAGCAAAAGAGTTGACGATGATCAAGATCCACGAGAAGCTATTCTCAAATACGCCAAGGAAGCCGAAGAAAATCCTTACTGGGTCGCCCCAGCCTATAACAAAACTCAACCAAAACCGATTTTCTCCGAGGAACCAGACGCCAAAAAGCCCAAAACTGAGTAAAACTACAACTTTTCGTATTTTTTGTCTCGTTGTTGTGTAAAAAAGAATAAAAATAAAGTAACTGTAAACTGGACCTCATTTGGGTTTAGCTGTGGCAATTGCATCTTGTAACCGATAGCTATCGCTTGCTATTTTCCACTTGTCTTCTTGCGCTGTTATAATGAAGGTTTGTTGGAATTGTTTCATTGGATTGTCTTGGTATTTTACAGTGCCACCAGTTTGTATAGCATAGGTTAACTGCCCAGCTACAGCCTCATCGATAATTGGCTGTGCATCCAGTGTGTACAACGTATGTTCGGATGAGGGCAATTCAATTAAGAGTTTTTGGATATTGTCCTTGCCAGTTGCACCACTGCCATTCCAAACAAAGATTCCTGTGTCCAGGTAGAGACGGTTCATTTGCTATAAATGTATGGAACTTTAATTTGTGATTGAAAGACAGAAAAATCCTTTTACTCACATGCCGGCGCTTGTCGAAACTTTGGTAGTACAGTTTAGTAAAGTCTTCCGCTGTTCGGCAGCAAGATTCGACCTTTCCACGAAGTTCCTATAAATGTTGCAAATGGTCTTGTTAGGGAAATTAGCTAGAATTAAATATATTTTTCTTACAGCATCCATTATTTAGAATTATTTGTTAAAATCGCGAAATAAGCAACAATGGGCAATACAACCATCCGCAGAAATAAATGTCAAAGACGAAAAGTCAAGCATGAAAATGACAGTATTCAGTCAAAAATGGTATTTGCCATAAATTGTAATGGTAGTGCTGCTTAAGATTCATAAGTTCGTATATACGAGTTTCAGACGATTCAAGCAAATCAGTGGAGCACTAAAGACTTTGCATATGTTGGAGTCCTTAAAAGCAGTGTTATAATTAATTTAATGCGCACTCGTAAGATAGAATAGTCTGTGTTGATCCAAGGGACACCTAGCGTGATAAGGGTCGTATCTTATCCTTGGCAAGTTGAAGGTACTTCTCAAGATGCTCGAGTTGCTTCATATTTATTTCTAAAACCTTAGTAAATTCAGAGAAGGCTGGATCGACATCATTGAATTTCATTGATGGACGCACTGTTAAAAAAGACATATAATAAACCTTTTATGAAATTTCGTTAAGATTTTTTCAGCGGAGCAATCAGAAGAAGATATCTTTTTAGACGATCAAAACAACGAATATTTTTATTTCTATTTAGATTGAGGGTCAACGAAGAGAAAATTCAGAAGGAATTTAATTGCCGAAATATGTTTATTGAACAGCGGCAGAGATAATTGTTAATAAAGAGAAGAGTTTAATGCGTTACTTAACGCAGAATTCCCGTGAAATAATTTTCCCTATGGGGGGAGGAAATGTAAGATCCTAGAGAAACCGAAGTTTGTGGAAGAGAAGGAAGAATAAAGTGAGAATATGTAGTTCGACAAACAGAGTTTACGAAATGTGATCTAAGCGTCCGATCAGAGCGGAGATAGTTCTTAGTTGAATTATAGTCTTACGGAAGTAAAATTCCTTAAACTGTATGACAATCAATGCGGCTTTTTAAGAACAGGTTGACATATGAAGAGTTATTAAGTCAATGGATCGAAGGATAAACAGGTCTGCATATTGTCTTAATCAATTTGTAAAGCTTCGTTAATTATAAGGAATTTGCTTCCTCAAAGCAACCATTTATGGCTCGTTTATTCAATTTAAGCGCTAAAGGCACATAATATCGTTTTGACTACCGTTGAGTTAAGGTGCGCTGACATCGTAAAGTTATCACGAGTCTTTGCGAATGTGAATATGAAAGCTGTGCTCCAAGTGGGAAACAACAACGTGTAAATTCAGAGCGCTGCTTGGAGCTGATTAAGCTAAATAAAAAACTTGTTTACTGTGCTATGTAACAATAGACGAAACATTGTTCTACTATAACACTTTTAAATTAAATCGGCAGTCAGCTTAGTGGACAGCGAAGGTTGAACTCCAACGACAAAAAAAAAAGCAAAAACTAGCTTGCGTGGTGGAGAGAATCCATGGAATTTGGGATTAGAATGGTATAATATTCATATTATATCGCAAAAAAGAAAAGAGAAATAAGTGCTCTTTCATCAAAACAAGTAGTTCACAATAATGACAGAACTGCTTTAACTGCACCTCGAATTGCTTCCACATCCGCCGTGTTCTCCAGATTTAAGCCTCAGGGACAATTATTTGTTTGAATCGGTCATCGCCGAAACTAAAGGGTATTTTGGTGGGTATTTCGTTAGAGCAGCGCTGGAATGATTCTTTCACTCTAGATGGAGATTCACCTCTATCGTAGAATACGCCGTATCCGAGATTCACTTCACTTACTCGATTAACTTTCACTTGCCATATGGATCGTAGAATACGGCGGGCGGACTACCCTACCGATGACTATTTCGAATTCCCAAATCCATTGTATTGTGATAAGTGACGGCAATTAATGCTGCATAAAAATTTCAAATTTAAATTTGGATAGTATAGGCTTATACTTGAATGCATTTGATAATGAGGACGAAGTAGCTTTTAACAGCAAAAACCGTGCATCTTTAACTGCAGAAGATATTGTGAAACTTCCATATTTGGCGTGAGTTTCCTGAAATTCAAAATTTTATTCGTTCTACTTCTTCTTCTTCTTCTTATCCTTTTATTAACCATTTCCTCGTTATACGAACTTATGCGTAACGAGTTTCCCATTTTTACTGCATCGCTGCTACTCCGCTTATGGGGTTGGCTAATGTCGCAGACCGCAGAATGCGTCTACATAATGCTCGGTCCTGGATCGCTTCAGTGGTTAGCCCTAGGCGTTGTTGCGCCTGGATTTGTAGAGCTCTGCGACGCATAATCGCTTCCAGTTCTAAACTTTTTGAGGTCATCGATCCGAGGTTCCAACTTGCAAACCGAAGGGTTTGCACTTGCAAAACGTTGCAAGGGTGGTGCCCAGCGGGGTTGTGCTATTAATTGCGATCATTTCCATGAAGTGTATCTTAAGGTTGAGTGGTTATTAATTCTACTAAGTTTTAATTAATCCTTTGTTGGCGATGCTAAGCTGTTTTGGTTGTGCCTAAGGTCATCCCAGAACTGTCTCATTTCCTCTGGTGGTCTTTTACAATCATTTTTTGCAATATCGTGTTTTAAACAGTTCCCCGACCTGATCCCGGTTATTTGTTTTGAAGAATTTTGCCAAATCCATTGTCATCGGATTTAATAGTTCCCAAAAATTTACCTTTTAAAGAAACAATAGTATAGCATAGTAAATGAGATAGTTGTACGTACAAGCCAGTGCGATAAGTTGCTCATAAGTGAGCAGCACCGAATGCAGTACAAAAACTAATGATTTGAGGATAATACTGGCGTGAGTAGTTTTTCATTGAAATCGATGCCAAAGTCGTTGCTGTTTTTTGAGGTATTACTGTTAAACCGTCATTCAGAAGGTGTATCTTAATGTCCCTGCTTTTCCTTACAATGGTTGTCTTTCTTCTCCAATCCTTAAGGACTGTCAATCGAAATCGGAAACGGCTAAGCTCCGTTTTGCTTCTGTAAATCTTCAGGCTTCATTTCATGTAGTACTTCCACAGATTTCTTATGTGTTGAATTTATAACTGTCATAAGGGTGCTCTTAAATTTCTGCCAACGTGAGTGGATTGAATTGCGCTTTCGTTTGTCGCACGCATATGAAACAAAAAAATAAATAAAACACAACGAAATGAATTGATGTAATTGAGCTTGTTTTTTCTTCCAATTACGGGAACTTTCCAGGAAACGATTCGGCCACGGTAACCGATATAAGGCTGTTTTTGAAAACGTCACTTGATCGTTAAACTGCATGATTTTCTTCTTGCAAACGCATTTGATGTTTTCAAGCAAAGCAAAATGTTTCCATCACCGGGAATAAAAATAACATTTATAGCCCAATTCAGTCATTCTTGATTCATGTTATTTTGCGCCGTAAATGTCTGGCTGCTTTTTTGCAGTTCATATGACGTTTGTGAACATCTGCCCTGCAAATGCAGTATGACTTTTCGAACAAATGACTTTCGCAACTGGAGTTTATGAATATTTTGGCAAAAGCAATTGAATGCAGATGACGCTTTCGAAAACGGCCTAAATTTTAAAATTCCAAACGTACACAAATTCTTAAAGTTAGGAATTGCGATCGCCTTCCAAAAACAAATAGAGAAAGCCACTTAATAATATCCATTTTATTTCGGAAACATAAAGATTCTTTGAAAACGAATACAATCCGATACTTACATAATATTCTATTAAAAATTATAAATGATATCGAAAAAAAAAACAAAAAAATTAAAATAAAATTCATACGATTCCTACTAAAAGAATTTTTACTCTCCATAGTCAAAGAAAAAAAATCATCTTAGTTTATGTATTCTTTTAATTTTCAAATATACATACATACAAGCATATATATTTCCTTGGGTCGACTATAGATTCAATTTTTTGTTTTGTTTTGTTTAGTTGTAGTTTTTATACATCTATTGCAATTAAAAAAAAAAATAAAAAAAAAAAACATTATATATGAAATAATCGTAAACCTAAGGTGTTATACTATTACATACTTTCATGCTGCCTCTACAAAACAGACACTGAGGATGAAAGCACCGCCAAAGCATTTAACAAATCAAAGCATCTTTACAAATAACACAAAAAAGAAAAGAGAAAGCAAAATTTACGTACGTTTGACCAAAGGGAGGTGCAGATTCATAACAAGAAAAAATATAATAAAGATAACTCATTAAAGGCTCCTACTAAGGAAGGAGCTTAACGTTAAATCAAAGAAGAATACACAAAATACAAGGAATAAATTCAAATTGGTTATTGGTTTGCGTTTGTGTGGAATATACTTGCCACGTAACGTATGCTGTACATACTTCACTTTGCATAAGGTATTTAAATTTAATTTTAATTTTTTCTTTTTTTTACAATAAACCTCTTTTTCATCGTCTCCGTTAAACGTTTTATATATAATTTTAATTTTTTTTTTTTAATGTTATAAATATCTAAAGTGTACGTTTTGTTTGTGTTGTTTTTTTTTTCAGTTTTAGTTTTAGTTTTCTATTAAAATTTGATTTCTTCTTTTCATTTTAAAAACTAATCATTTAAACAAGAAGTCTTTATATAAATTTATATATGTATACTCTTCTCTCTTTCTTTCTCTCTCTAAAAAAAAAAAAAAAAAAGAAACAAATTAAAGATAAAACAAAACAAGATTTCTCATTCTAATGCGCTCATCTCTTGTTTTTCTTATTTTTGACGTTTGTTTTGTTTAGTTTTCTTTTGTTTATCTCTGGCTTGTGTCGAAATATTAAAAATACATATATACTTTATCGTTTTTGTTTTTTTTTTTAAGTTTTTTTTTAGTTTTCTTCTTTTGTACTGGCCAGAGAGAAATAATAGGTTTTTCCTCGAAAGACAATCGTTTTTAATACAAAATTATATGATGTGTCGCTTGGTGTGTTTATTTGTTAATTTTGTTTTGTTTTGCTTTCCTTTTGCATGCATTTTGTTGATAACAAGTCAAAGAAACGCTTCTCATTAGAACATAGGAAGAGGAAGGTTGTTGGTTTTTCTTGTTTTCTCTTGGTAAAATAATAGATGTTTAGTTTTATGCCGCAATTAGCTAAAGAAGAAAAAATTACAATCAATTAGTTAAAACACTTTGATATGGAATTGCATTTTGCATACAGCTTTAACAGTGGATTTGATGAAATCTTTCTTCTCTGTTAGGTCGAAATCTGGATACTTGGCGTACACTTGCTTGCATACTGTTTTCATTGTGATTTCCTCCAAATTGGCTTTATCTAGAATTTCCTTAACATAATTTTTAATTTGATCGTCCTGCAACGAAATTAGCAAAAAAAAAAAACTTTTTAGTAAATATTGAGGTGTTGAGGTGAAATTTTAAGTCCAAGGCTAGGGTCACGCCTCACGCCTGTAAGCTACTGAATTTGTTTACGTGTTTACACCTAAAAATCATAGTATAGCTTGTTTGGGACATGTACTAGGTGGGGTGAAAAGTAACCTCCTTGGGAATGAAAAAAAATTATTTTTTTTTCTAAATATTTTTTTATTTTATTCAATATAGTCCCCCTTTTAGGTTTATACACTTATTCCAGCGATTTTCTAACTTCTTGATCCCGTCCGAAAAGTCATTATCCGGAAGGTCTGCAAAATACTCCTCCGTGGCATCGATGACTGACTCGCGTGAGCTGAATTTTTTATTGATGAGCCATCTATTGAGGTTTGGGAAGAGATAATAGTACGAGCATTGTCTTGCAAAAACAAAATTTTTTTACGCTTCATGTGAGGCTGTTTTTCAGGATTTCGGGCTTCAATCGCTCCAATAATGCACAGTAATACTCGCTGTTGATGGTTTTTCCTTTTTCGAGGTAGTCCACGAAGAGTATGCCATGACAATCCCAGAAAATCGACGCCATAACCTTTCCGACCCATTGAGCCTCCCACGGCCACTTCGGAGCACTCGTGCCGGCTTCAGTCCATTGCCAGGCACTCATTCATTCTGTTCTCTGGTGTATAATAGTGGATCCAGGATTCATCAACAGTTATCAATCGACGCCAAAAGTCCGCCCGATTCCGCATCAGCAAGTCCAAATACTCTTTCGAAGTGCTCTCGCGGAGTGAGCATGCGGCAGGATAACTTTTTCATATGCAGAATATTGCCCAAAATATGGCATGTGCGGTCAGTACTAATCTTTGTGGTATCTGCTAGCTCGCGCACCTTCACTTTCCGGTCGGCCGACACCATTTCATGTATTTTTTTGACATTTTCCTCTGTAACCGCATCGGAGGGCCTGCCGCTGCGGACTTGATCAGTAGTGGAGTTGCGGCCACCACGAAACTCTCGAAACCAATATTTGACGGTGTAATCTGACGGAGCATTAGCCCCATAATATTTATCCAACTTTTCTTTTGTTTCCTTCGCCGTTTTGCCTCTCAAAAAATAATGTTTTATGAGAGAACGAAAATCGTTTTTGTCCATACTCAACATGATGCCAAACACGTACACAACAATCAGCTGTCAAAACAAAACTAAAAACAGTATCGCACTGAAATTTGACATGTCTGCCTAAATATGAACGGACTTCAAGGCATTATAGCCTTTTTTGCAGTAGCAGCGCATTCTGGCGGTCAAGGAGATTACATCTCACCCCACCTAGTATTGCGCTAGTTACTTTGTAGCTGGTAGGTTATTCTAGTCACACGATTTTCACATGCTGGTTTGAACCCAGCAGAGATCGGAACAAATGGCAATCAGCAATGTTTGGACTACTCGGTATATGCATCAACCAACACTTCTCAACCAAGGGCGTTCCATTTTTTTTTGTGTCATCAAATATCAGGATCATTTCCTGTTGATCAATTCTGCCTTCTCGGTTTTGCAGTTGCGTGGTTCAACTAAATTAATTGCTGGCAGTAGTAAGTCAAATCAACCATTTTACCAGGCGGTACAATCATATGGTGACGTATGACAATTTTCAACTTGTTCTTTCAAATAGTTTGCTTACACGAATTTTTGCAGTAGATGCCATGCATGTTTTTTGTTAAAATGGATAAACTTGAATACCGTGTGGTTAAAGAATTCTTTGATATAGATTAACCCCTTAGACAATTCATCTAAAGTTGACAAAAGTTTAAAGTTTACGGGGACTCTGATCCTTCCATGTCAATTGTTAAAAAAAAGTGGGAAGCTGGATTTATACGTGGTCGCACATCCCTCGAAGATGACCCACTGAAAGACGGCCTAAACCCGCAACCACACACTATCGTGTTGGACGATAGGCGAGTGAAAGTGTGAAAGGTTTATGGCGCATTTGCTAAATACCGATCAAAAGCAAATGCGCAAATGTTCTTCGCAGAAATCTTTGGGCCGATTCAATAGGGATCTGACCGATTTTGTCGAGGGATTAAACAGCAAACGAAGCAGTGGTGGCAGAAACTGAAGTCGATAGCATCGTGTTTTGGGATGCGAAAGGGATCCTGGTAATTGATTAGCTTGAAAACGGCTGAACAATTAAAGGACGAATATTACTCAGACCGACTTGACCAGCTGGATGTCAAAATTCGAGAAGAGGCCCTGGTTTGAAATAGAAAAATATCATCTTTCACCACGACAATGCACCTGTACGCAAAAATGCGTTGGCGATGGGAAAACTGTGAGATTCTCCTGATTTGGCACCCGCAGACTTCCATCTGCTCCCAAACTTGAAGAAATTTGAAGAGGGCCGTAGATAAATATCTTCACAGCCTTCCAGCCACTCGTTTCCGGGAAGTGTGTTGAAGTGAAGGGAGATTATGTAGAAATAAAATCATCTTTTTACCTGAAAATCGCAATATTTTATCGGCAGACCGAGAACTATTTACCTTACCCTCGTATCATGATTCCATCGACTTTTTTTAGTAATAGCGTGAGCGAGGAGCATTTTTCACACAAAAAAAATTCAGAACGAAAGCGGGTAAATCATGGAAATATGTGATTTTGTTCCTTCTTTAGTTAGAGGGAACTTGATTTTGTACTATATTTTGTTTTAAATTGGATAAAACCGCCATAAAGACGTTTTAAATGTTGAAAACTGCATTTGGTGATGATTATTACATTTGAAACAAAGTGATTTGATTCTTGAAGCGTATATGAAAAACAGAAGCTTTTTTTGACAAACATCTATTCAATAGTCTTAAACAAGTCAGTGTATACATAAGAGCTGACAGATTAACTATGACTTTTTCAAAAATAACGAGTCACGAGCGTCAATAATTCGTGCTTTACGTGAAACTCCCCATGTCGATAGCAGACCAAATAAGCGAGAAATTACGAGAAACATCACCAATACTCGCGAATCTAGCCCCGTCCGACCTTTTTCTATTTTTTATGCTGAAGATTGCAATGGAAGAAACACTAAATTTGAAAATGCTGCTGGGAAACATTCCGGAAGAAGATTTATCCAGAGAATTTGGACCAGTCCAACATTTTCATAGAGATGGTATTGAATAAAAGGTTTAGTGCTTACTTTAATTTATGAGAGCTATTTCTTCAGCTCAAGACATCTGAAATTCTTTAAGAACAGCCCGAGGAGTTTCTATGTTGAGGCTAGAAAATTCATTGGAGCTTAACATCGCCCTATGTCAATCTGTAATACTATAGTACTCTGAAAGCCGGACTCTGAAGCTAAATTCTCGTTCTCATATTGAAAAGATAATAATTAAGGCCAGCTTATCACTTGACTTTATAAAACATAGGTTGAAAGGATTTCGCATGCTGCTTGTCATCGTGACCACTGCAAGCCCAATGCAGAAACGACCTTGAGTCGTGAATATAGTCTAGGAAATGCAAAAGCGCTTACCGTTGGAAACGATGGTTTTCCTTTCTTTGTTAGAGGTTCATCTTCTGACTCGTCTTTATCGTCTTCTTCGCCCGATGAATCTTTCTTTGATTTCCTAGGCTTAGCTGCAGCTGGAAAACATCAATTAGTATCTTATTTAGATCGATATTTCTATGGGTCTTACTTTTCACAGGTGTTTTTGCTTTGTTATTTGCTTTACTATTTTTCGGCGTCGCAATAGGAGGTTTTTTGACGATCTTTTTCTTCTTGGTATCCTCCTGTGGAGTATGTTACTTTGAAGTTTCAAAACACATAATGAATAAGCGCCACCTTACCTCACTTTTATCACTACCTAAGTCTGATAATTCTTCTTCGGATGGTTCCTCTTCGCTTTCGGAATCATTACGTTTCTTTGCTGCACTACGTCTTACCGGTCTTGTCGATGCACGTCCTCTTGGACTCTTAGCAGCGGGAGCAGGTCGCTTTCTTTTTGGTGCCGCCTAAGCAAAACAATTTCAATAACCATGTACGTAGGTTAAAATCATCATCACTTACATCACTATCTGCTTCTGATAATTCTGATTCTTCTTCGGAATCTGATCCTCTTCTTCGGCCCTTGCGTGTGCTTTGACGTCCACGAACTGTTGTTCGAGATGGGTGACGTTTTTTACCACCTTCCGAATCTGAATTTCCTCCCGAAGGATTATACTGAACGAAACTAAATTAGTCTACGGCTAACATAATCAACAAAAAGAACTTACATCTGAACCAGATTCTGAATCATCATTCCTTCGTCGCCGCTTTGATACTGGAGCTTTTTGAGCACTTTCGTCTGAGCTTGAGAAGTCTACATATGCGGACATTTCTAAATCAATTAAATAATTAGCATCAAATCAACTGATAAACGGTGTAAAAATAAAGTCCTATTACTCTTTCCAGCTGTTGCACGCCTTGGACGTCCTGTGGAATTTTTAGCACCTCGCTGATTTGCACGTTTACGTTTATTACGCCTATCCTCGTCTTCACTTACTTCTTCCTCTTCCTCTGGCACTTCGCCTTCATCGTCTTCCTCTTCTTCGTCTTCCTCATCTTCAACGGGTTCCTCAATAATTGCCGATTCATTTGGATCCATTAGAAACTTTAGAACCCTCTCTGCGATCTCTTCCTTTGTACCTGCGCAAGCAAAGATATTCATAAAATAAATCCATTCACATCTATACATTTGAATTTTGTCATATTTACTTTGCTTACCTTTGCGATCCAATGCGAGAACATCACAAATACCTTTCAGTGACTTTGTGTCGACCTTCCTAATAGATTCCAATTTCTTTTTGTACTCACTTGTGTCGGGTTCGAATTCAAACCCGGCAAACGTTCGAAGATTCTTTTTAACTACATTGTTTTTACCTTGAGAACCAAAGCAGATCTGAAAGAGTTTTTTGTTTTTTATTTAGTTTTGCGTAAATTTGTAGTTTTCGTTATGTCCAACATACCGTGTGTAAAGTCTGCAATCCGTCTACTCGCGTTTTATTGATGTTGTCGAAAATTTTTGCAATATCTGCTAGTGATGTGCCCTCTTCATTGTTGTCTTCGTCTTCTTTGAGTTCAGCGGTTTTGTCATCGTCCTTGGTAGCTTTCTTATCGTCTGACGCAGTGTCGGTACCGTTTTCCTCTTTTGTGTCAGTTTTCTTCTTTGTTTCCTTTTTTATATCTTTTTTAGTGTCTTTATCATCGTCAGCCTCGCTGTCATCTTTTGATACTGTGGCAATTTTATTTTTCTTCTCACCACCATCTTTACTGTCGTTTTCACCTTCTTTAGATTCTTTTTTGTCATTGTCCGTGGTGGATTCTTCTTTCTTAGAAACGCTTGCACCATCTACTTTGTCGTCCTTAACTAAAATAGAATCGAAACATGTCAATTAGAAATAATTGAGTAATAAAGAAATAAAAAAAAAAAATCAATTACATCGCCGGATCCCAACAAAAAGACTTAATGTCTCACAGTCGTTTCCCTACAAACTTTAGTGTGGGCCTTAAACAACGCAGCAGTTTGGCGGAGAAGTATGTTAATTTAGAACTAGAAGAAACGAAACCCTGAAAGCTGGTTTGTTGGAAGAAGCTCCTTAATACAGACAGTTGCGCGTGTAACTAGAAACACATACTGACAAGCCAAACAAAAAATCCAATAACAGTGCCGATTGAATAATTTGCTGAAAGATTTTAGCTCTTCATATGCAGAGAACATGCGAATCACCACAGGTGTGGGTAAACGCACCGTCAGGTGTTTCACGGAACAGTATGGCAAGAGAGTGGTGAAAAATTCGTCGTTGCGTCAGCTAATTTTTCCTATGATTGGGAACAATCCCCTTTAATAAAGGTATTGTAGTAGCCTAACTCATCCAACACTGTAATCTCATGAAGGTGGGACGTATAAATCGCTTTAATGCTCTTTCTGAGAATACTTTGTAGTACTAACATTTAGAGGCAATCATCCGCTGGATTTCCAACAATCGTCTGATTTGGTTGTCAATAATGTTTGTTCTCAGCCAACATTTGCGACGGAAGTATAACCTACGCTTAGGAGATCATCAATAAGAAAATCGATTTCAATCTCAGACCACACACAAATGGAATCTGCAGAAAAATAGTTTAACAAGCTTAAAGGAAGAGTTCGGTACGTCTGTAAATGCTTCCTTCAATGTCAAACTCAGAACAAACAAAAGCTTAAATCTGCCCAGAACCTAATCAGTGCCTCTCTTGAACTGACATGCTCATTGAGGAAGCAATCTTGCATTATACTGGAAACTGGAATCTTCACAGATTAAAGCAAAAAGAATTTGAAACCTTATAAGTCCTTAAAATAGGAAAGTAAACCACCAAGCTGAAAACATTTAGAAAATCTGATGGCACCTACACTGAGTAGAAATCAGGGACCTTTCAGTCAGCTCCTTTTGATGACTTTAAGCACCTGCCACCGGCGGCATATATTCAATTTTGGTACATGGGGTAATGGCAATGGGATAATGAGGTACTTTCCACAACACATCTTTAAACAGACAAGACGACGTAGAATAATCAGTAATTTTGCGAATAAACGGCACTGGATGTGATCGACGATTGGTGCACAAGAAATTACCTTTCAGCCAGTCTTCCCGAAACTAAATTTATTCTTTTCGCAAGAAGGAAAGACCTAACTAATTTAATTCATCAACTGTGTCAAAGGCGGGTTGCGGCTTTTTGGTAATGTAAAGCTTTTAGGAATACATGGACTTTGGCACCGAGGAGGGTCCACTGGATCAATCCGGTTCTTTATTAACTCTGGCCTAACAGAAATGCCATCTGCTATACGAAATCGAATTTCCCTGTGTCCAGAAATAGTTTCGTCCAGGGAACGTACCAGGAACGGAGCGCTGGTGTCTTTCTAAAGGATGATGACGTCATATTTTACTGCTGTTTCCCAAACCGGGTATTCGTAATCCTAAAAGTAATGAACCATATCTGAAAGTAGGGGCGAAGTATATGAACTTAAAGTCTTGCTTCTAATCTATTTCGAGAATGCCAAGCAGTCGGAAAGTTAATCCCACTGAGACTTTTCGTTCCCAGATGTCAAATTTGCTAGCCAAAGTTAAGAGGAGCAGGACCATTTCCATTAACATTCGGGTTTCATATGCAAACTGGTCAATACTAGGCATAAATGTCACAACATCTTGCATCCATTCTCCACACTTGTCATGAGAGTAAAGACCAAACTGCTGAGCATTATCTCTTCGATCGTGGGGCTGCAGGTACAAAACTTGGCGCTGTTGCAGTGGGTGCTGGCAGAGTAACCTACGAAAGACTGAAAATTTCTATTAAAAGAAACATGCAAGGACTAGTTTTCACTTCTTTGTTTAAGTTGGGTGTTTCGACGGAAAAGAAAAGCTAAAGCAGGAGGAAAAATGTACTAAATGTTGTTTACGATGGTTCTTGAAGTGAGCTATACTTTTGATTTCTGTGCGATTGGTGAGGTGAATGAAATCTGAATCTGCATCATCAGCAACGTCCTACTCAAAAAACTCAGTCTTTCTTGTTGAAGGTAATGAGCGAAAAATCATAAAGTCGGCTCTAGATTTGTTGCCCACACACAAACCCGATAAATACGCACCGGTCTAATATGGAGAAAAGAACAGCACAATGTATTGCTGCTCTAAAAATAAAGATTGTTCTTAAGTCTGGAAAATCCGAACGGCATAAGAGCACCATTCGAACTATGAAAAAACTCAAGATGTATTTTTTTCTATTCCTTGAACATTACTACACTAAACCATATTGTTCAGGGTTGAGCATGAACAATTCAAGGGAATACATTTTAGAAATAAATAAACAATTACAAATAAAGAGAATACATTTAAACAAGCAAGAGACTTGAACCTGAGACCTCAAAGAACATTGTGAAGTCAACGCGGCACAAACGCATATCACCATGCCGGCACCAACGTCTTCTCAATACCGACTCACACCAAATAAAAACAAATACAACCAAATTACTTCGCACAAATGTGTATTTGTTCTATTTACCTGATTCTTCGCCATCAGTCTTTTTATCTTCTGTGGACGCATTTGTGGATTTTTTCTCATTTTCGGATTTATCATCAACGGACTTTGCTGTCACGGTACCTGCTGTTACTGTTGCTGCCGCTGCCACACCAACCGCTGCACTATCATCTCCTGCTTTCTCTTTTTCCTGTAAAAGAAAAAAAATAAAAAATAAACACAAATAAACCAGCAACTTATTACGTTGTCACTCAGCAACCCAAACGGGTAAAAAAAAAAAAAAAAAAACTTAACACTTGACTTTTATATTGATTCGAGAAAAAAATATATTCAACGCAACCATCGGATCGAGGAAACAAATTAGAAAATTGCGTTTTCAAAACCGCGGTGAGCGAATCAAAATTCGCCTCTCGCCTACCACCAAGTGATAGTTCCGAGTTGAGGATTTTTTCGCCCTGAAGTAAATACGTGAACTTTTTTTGACAACACAAACTGACGCCATGTTTATATATTGTGACGCGCTCGAAACTTATTTTCTAAAATTGTCACGTAAATAAGCGCGTATTTAATAAATGGATTATTCACAAACACACAGTGGATGTTTGGGTTGATTTTGAGGCACTTTTTATGAATTTACGTACCATATTTTCAACGGATTTATCTTTTTCACCGTCAGCCGACATGCTTTTGGAAAAACTTGTATTTGTCCAGTATCAGGGAAATTTCTGGTAGAACAGTGATGGCGATTGAAAATTGTCAAATGAGACAATTGTCGGCTGTGGTAAGTGGCATGGTAACGCTGGTGTTTATGTGGTGAAAATGGTAATTGTGGGAAATTTTCCTGCGTGGGAGTGGTGAATTTTTAAAATTAATAGAAGATTCTGACGAATATCAAAGTAGGAGAATGGATTTGTAAGAACCTGAAATTATTTAGATTGTGATCGAGAAATTCGATTCAGTTCGGTTCTTTAGAAAATAGGCTTTCTTAAAACGCTGTCTGTTTTCGGCACAGAAGTGCGAGTTGTCATTTATTTAATTTGTATTCAAATGGCAGATGTTAACTTGATTTTTGTTGGAATTAAGGCCCCGTCTCATAGAATTCGTTGCGTCCGTTACGATGCTGTGTAGGTTGACGTTGACGTATTTGACGGAAATGACCGTCCCCTAGAATCCGTCGCATAAATACGTTGACCGAGTACAGCCGATGACGTTTTGTTATTGCTGAGACTGTTTCTTTCGTTGCTATGACAATTTCTTATCATTCTCTCAATGTCTTCACCAATGAAAGTGCCTTACTCTCAATTTGGGAATTCCTAAACCTCAATATGTGAATACATGGTCTTCAACATGGGGATGTGTGAATTGCCAACGGATAAAACGGGTTGAAAAAGTGGAAAATAAAACTACTTAATCCGCCCGTTCTGTCATATCCATTGGTTATGGGTCTGCTCTCATAACAAAGTGTAAAGCTGTCAATCGAGGCAACGGACGCAACGGACGCTACGGGCCAGGGACAGACAGGAATAGACAGTAGGAAAACAGTCGCCTAAAATCAACCTTTGTACGAAAAAGAATATAAGAGCCTTAGAAATAAAGTAAATCAAGAAATTCTAACTGAAAATCGAATTTCTAGGGATCCTTGGAAAATCGAAGAAATTTCAGACAAACTCACGATTGCGGATGTACGACCAATCTACAAAAACAGTATTGCAAAATCTATGTTACTTAAATTCGTCATCAAATACTTAATTATTCACGCAAAACAGTACGGTTTTCAAAAATCAAAAAACAATCTTCAGATACTGTGTCGAATAAAAGTCAACACGCAATAGTTTTCGACTTAATTATAGAAAATTGATATCGAATGGACCAAAGACAAAAAAATCGTTCACCCAAAGACAAAAGATAAGTGAACACTTGGCGTAGATAATAAGGCGATCCGAAATGGAGTCCGTAAATTAAGCTCACCTCACAAGCGAGCCTTTAACAGTGGGGAGCAGTATTCCTACTTTAATACATTGTCCCTCTGCAAAGGAAATCTATTTTCAAAATTAATTCACTTTCAATATCTCAGCTATTGCAAGTATCCGATGCCAACTTTTTTGGCCAGATCGTAGAGTTTGGTGTTATATCTTTTACGTCTGTCAATGTAAAAATTATAACATGAGTGTCTTATAACAATGCATCACCCACCTTGTCTCAACATACTTTTGACAATGAAGGTCACGAGCCTTACGGAATAGTAAGAGTTCTTCAACATCCATCTGTACAATTTGACGTCGAAAATTCATACAGGAAATTCATCTGGACTTTTTGAATTTCGGATCGCTGACATTATCTTGTAGGCGATGGAGACTTTTGAATCGAAAGTTTTTGGCGAAGTTTCATTCGTGAAGCATACTTATTCTTGCCTAAATATTGGAAATGAGTTAATCAATTCACTGTACCAAATCATTTCCTGCTGCTTTTAACACCTCGGAAAGTAAAGCCTCCATTCTATAAGATATTTCAATTTCTGCTTCATTCTGGTCACCTGTACGAATACCTTATTTTTTGAAGTTTAGGTCGTCATGCAGTAACAGTATGCAGAGGTGGTTACTCGGTTCTGTCATGTTCTCAGCACTGACTGTAGCTCTTGAACTAAATTCATTTTCTTATCTCGAGGGATTTATTTTCCAATCTTGTTGATTGTTTGGGAACTTATCTTTATGTAAGAGTGACTATTATGGGTCAACTTGAATGCGTATGAAAACGTCCAGTTTCGTTGACAACAAAACTACGTATACTCTCAGCTTTTCACCACAGATATCTGGGATATTTGTTGTCAAAAATTAAACGTCAAACCAAAATATCCCAAAAACCATTATCTGTCAATGTATGTTTTCGGCAATTGGCATCTCTAAAATCTGTCATACAACTCCATACCCAACTCCACTATTTGGCGGTTAATCGAATTTCACAAATCTATCGGATGTGCGTTTAGTTAAGTTCTATTTTTTATTTGTACAATTCCGGTTTAACTGCATAAATCTATGCCATGGGAATTCTAGGGTTATCAAAACTAATTGCAGATATTGCACCCTTCGCTGTGAAGGAAGGCGAAATTAAGAATTTCTTTGGTAAGATTAAGTTTTCTCATGTCGTGAACGATGGTAATGGTTATTTGTAATTTAGGACGAAAAGTAGCTATTGATGCTTCTATGTGCTTGTACCAGTTTTTGATTGCTGTCCGCAGTGAAGGTATAGAGAGAAATCAGAATTTTTGCAGAATTTAAAACACACTTTGTTCTCTAGGTGCCCAGCTGACAACAAAGGATGGGGAGACAACCTCCCATTTAATGGGAATGTTCTACAGAACAATTCGACTTTTGGAGAACGGTATTAAGCCGGTATATGTTTTCGATGGCAAGCCACCAGACCTTAAGTCAGGTGAGTTGGCCAAACGTGCTGAGCGTCGTGAGGAGGCCCAAAAGGCTTTAGAAAAAGCTACTGAAGCTGGAGATGAAGCGGATATGGACAAGTTTAATCGGAGACTTGTTCGAGTCACCAAGGAACACGCAGCAGAGGCCAAAGACTTGCTTAAATTAATGGGCGTTCCATATGTAGATGCACCATGTGAAGCAGAAGCACAGTGTGCTGCGTTAGTAAAAGCTGGTAAAGTCTATGCCACAGCAACTGAGGATATGGATGCTCTTACTTTTGGTTCGTCGATTATGTTGAGACATTTAACGTTTAGCGAAGCACGGAAAATGCCTGTCAAAGAGTATAGTTATGAGAAAATCTTGAAGGGATTCGAATTGAATTCAAAGGAGGTGCGTAAAATGACTTGTTTATCTTTTCCTGAACCTGTATCTATTGTTGAATTTTTAGTTTATAGATTTGTGTATCCTTCTTGGATGCGATTATTGCGACAGCATTAGAGGTGTGGGTCCCAAGCGCGCCATTGAGATGATCAACACGTACAGGGACATTGAGACAATTCTCGAGAACATCGACAGGAAAAAGTATACAATACCAGAAGATTGGAATTACGAAATCGCCCGGCAGTTGTTCATCACACCAGAAGTTGCCGATCCAGAAAGCGTTGATGTGAGAAGTCATGTAGTAGATTGATTCGTGTAACTATTTACAACTTCTGTTCAATTGCAGCTTAAGTGGACAGACCCCGATGAAGAAGGCTTGGTAGAGTTTCTTTGTGGTAATCGTCAATTTAGTGAAGACAGGGTACGATCGGGAGCAAAGAAGATTCTCAAATCAAAAAATACATCCACTCAAGGGCGGTTGGATAGCTTCTTCAAAGTAGGGCTATGATTTCATTGATAAAGGACAGTGGGAACGAAAATATTTGCTTTCTATTCTCAGGTCCTGCCATCTGTGGGCACACCAAAGCGAAAGGCCGAAGATTCAAAGAAGAACATAAGCAAGAAGATAAAGACGTCATCAACACCACGTGGAAGAAAGCCTAAGTGAACTGCTTTGCTTCGTTTTGTTTAAAAGTTGATTGTTGTGTACTATGTGTGTATGTACTAAGAATATATTAGAAGGAATACTCCGTATTTATGGTTTTTTTTAATCTTGGTATGCTGGCAAGGACGGGTATATGGTTGTTGGAGAACTAGGCAGTTACTTATTACGTTTATCTTTCAACAAAAACAATACGCTTTAATAGTTTTTCATTTTATTCATTTTGTTGAGAGCAAAATTTAAAGCAAATACTGCTTCGCAAGTGCTCGTAGGAATTTGGATTTGCGAATCGCTGCAGCTTCCCTCTTGATCTCCTCGTTGTTGTTTGCATTCAGTTCCAATGTACTCATGATCGCGATCTGGAAAAAGAGAGATGTTATCGAGAATTCTGTTGCAAACGAAAAGAAACGAAAAAAAAAAAATAGATTTCGCCCAACGTGGGGCTCGAACCCACGACCCTGAGATTAAGAGTCTCATGCTCTACCGACTGAGCTAGCCGGGCAGTTGACAAGGCGATGTCAAACTGATTTGTTGAAAAAAATACATTTTAAACGGATTTCGATGTGACACCGACGCGACGTAGAAGTGCAAGCCCTCAATAGCGGTAGATTCACGCCGAACGTCGCCTAATTTGAAGGCACGACCCATGTTGTTTCTACGATCGGCTCACAGTTCTGTCCGTCCTTAATGTAAGTCCCTTCATTTCTGTTATGTCTTCCGTGCTGAGGGACCATCAATCTGATGAACCTGGAAGCTCTTGTGTCGGCGGGAAACCTCAAATGCATAGTAGCAGAGTGATTCGTTTTTTTTCTTTTTAGAGAGATGAAAAGGATCGCTAGATGTAGTATGAAGCTCAACCCACCTGTGTTTCCAAACTCTGTATAAGATTAACAAGATTAGCCAGCATTTACACTATAAGCGCTGTCGGTGGAACTTGGCTGACAATTTGTTTTCGTAGAAAAATCTTAGCCTGACTCTAATATCAGGTAGAAGTCTACCTTTCAATTTTTTTTTTTTTTTGATTTATTCCTCTATGTAAGCGATCAACGCATGTGTCCACCCTATTGTTGGGTGTTGTGTTCCGGCTATCTTAGCATTCTGATTGTAATTTTTCAAAGATGGTCCTTCTCTATTAACTCTAACTCTATTCAGCTTAAAGGTGTATACTGTTTTGGTTTCCAAACCGATGGACACTCGGCCCAAGATAACGTGACGGTACTGTACGAAAGGATTTCTCTCCTGTACGACACTCACAGGTACAAGAAGTTCGTTCACAGACCTACATATATAAAAAGTCTCTTTTCTTTGTTTTGCTGATTCCGTTTTATGGTCTGCTGCAGCCCCACGTCCCCACATGAGATTGGTGCTATTTGCTTATCGAACTTCTAAGAAAAGTGCGCCGTCGATTGTTTTATGTTGTTAACCGGGCGTGCCAATGCAGCGGCTGTGTCTTTGGGTTTCAAGTTATGGGGTTGGATCCCTTCAATTCAGTTGGGATAATGATGATAAAGGATGGCTTTTCCCTAGCTACTGGATTTACACTTTCCACAAAGGACCTGCCAAAAAAATATTCAACAACCGTTAAGTACTTACCGCTTCGAGTTTGCGAACATTTTCGCCCTTCTTCGCATGCAAATTGACAATAAACTCTAGGAGTGTAGTGTCCCAAATGCATCCGTAGTATGCATCCATTGCATCGGTGAAATTCGAAGACTTTTCGGTGAGATTTTTGAATGCTAAACTGTAGTCGATGTCGTCCAGAAACTGCAAATGTTATAACTAAGTATTCGTAGTCCTAAAGACGTTCCTCCGATTTTACCTGACATAGAACAGCAGCTTGCATATAACAACCCAAATTCGAGCAGCATCTGATCATCTTTCTTATCACGTAATCATCGGCTACCATTCGTTGCAGTGGGATCGTACAATAGTCCGTTCCAGTGATAAGGGCATTTACGTAACACCTCATTGCCGCTTCGTTATTACCAATTGCTAAAACAAGAGGAACGTCTCATCAAAGGTCAGAATTTGAAAGGTAAGCCGGACAAGTTTTACCCAATTCAACGTCGCCCTTCATCTTCAGCCATGTCAGATGTTGTGGATAGTATTTGAGTGCTTCCTTTAGCAACCAATTAAGTGTCTCCGACACTGACCGATTGCTATAACCCAGGGGGCTGAAAGAAAGAATACAATGTCACTTGTTGTAGAGCTTTTTGATTGCCCACTTTACTTGCTAATACTCGTTGGCCATAGTTGTATGTATTCTCCACTTAATTCATAGTTTGGATCGTCCTTGAGAATGTTGTGTATTTTACCCAATAAAGATATCACTAAGGAGAACAACCCTTGATCCCGAATACGCTTGAGAAACGGTTGTAAGCCCGATGATATAGCTAGGTTTGGGGAATTCCTTGAATTTCCGCCACCACCTCGTTTGACCTGATTGCTGAACATCGGCAGCACAATATCCCAAGCATCTCGACACACTTTTTTCGTTCCTTTCATCTTTTCCATATCAAGAAACGTAGAGGCAAAGGCCAATGGCAGCTCCAGCTGTGGTAGTCTTTTATCTAAAAACATCAACGCGTTCCAATCGTTGAGATTCAGCAGCATAACTGCACAGTGTTCTATGATCTCAATTCTTGGAATGATGTTATCACCACTCTGTAGTGAATTTAAACACTGTTTGCATCGATTACCCAA
The DNA here is from genome assembly GCA_928272305.1 of Volucella inflata. Lineage (NCBI taxonomy): Eukaryota > Metazoa > Arthropoda > Insecta > Diptera > Syrphidae > Volucella > Volucella inflata. The sequence goes on from OV743720.1 coordinate 2,402,612, forward strand.
TGACTGGAGATCCAGTGTCTTTTTGTTCCACTCCTCCAGGCACTGGCAGATTTGTATGAGAAGGATCTCCCAATTGACCAGTTTTCCTAGCTTTGAGACGGACGATGTGTTGGAAAGCTCCTGACGCTGGGTTTCTGATTTAAGCACACTCAACATAGAGACTGCGCCGACATAGTCCTGAAAAGTTGGTATATGAGGTCATGAACATTCTTATGAGTAAGGATACCTACATTCTTTGCAGCCATTTCTCTCGCTTTGCCCAGAAGAACGTAAGCAAAATCCTGTAGAAAACCTCGTTGCATTGACATTAGTAAAGAGTTGATGGGTGTTGGGATCTGCCAACTGGGATTCACAGTAAACAGAGGTTTAGTTGGATTTGTAGCGGCCAATTTTACTAAAAGCTTTCGCACAACATTGGCGTTTGTACAAGAAATCAATTGTCGTTCAAATGAGCCGACTTCAATCCGATCTCCATTATTGGGATCAGCACGATCTGAAAGAGAGAGAGAGAGTTTCAACTAATCCGACAAAATAAAAATGATCAACTCACTTCTAGGTGTCAACTTCCAGTCACTTTGGATAGCCAGCATTGGTACAAAAATTTCCTCTTCGGCGATTTGTCTTTTGAGATCCTCCAGCTCCAAATTGGAAAACAAACCAATTCCCTCAATAACTTGAATAAAGACCTTTCCATTAGAGTCTTTAAGGATGCAATCGACAAGAAATTCCTTGATTTTGTTACGTTCTCCCAGTGAGCAGTGAGGAAGGACATCAAAGATTCCCTAAAGGTGTAGTTCTTAGGTGTATATGGAGAGTTTTATGGATCTGCTTACCTCGGCAATAGCAGCGTAGCAGTTTAAGTTTCTGTACTTGTCAAAGAAATCAACGCTGGCAAAGATGTTACCCGGCTCGAAGATGCTGCGAACGACATTTAGCGCAGAGACTTTCATTTCTAATTCTCGTGTTTCCTTGAGAATTCCTTGGGAGATAGCTCCTTCGATATCAAGCTCTAAGACCCTCCGACTTACCAATGGAATTTCACGGAACTTGTTGTCGGCTTTGAGGATTTCCACTATATCTTTGTACTGGTTTAACACTGAAGCGCTGAATTTCTCCTGCAGCGACACTAATCTATCGCTAACACCGCACGCCATCAAATAGCCTTCCAACTCGTCTTCATTCAGATGACAGAACTCGTATCCCTTTTTCGGTCGCTTCTTGTATTCAGCCTTCATCTCTTGGAGATTCTTTTGGCATTCAATCACCGCCTCCTGAGCTTTCCGATACTGCTTCGTGTACAAGTAGAAGTTGACAAAGTCAAAGTAGATTTGTGTTCGGAGCTCTGCGGGTGATATTTGCTTCATACCGCCGAAATTCTGACTAGTCGACTCGGAATTGGGATGAATCAACACAAATGTATCATTTGTACAGATGTGAAATGGTTCATTGGATTGGCAAAGTTGCTTAAGATAATCGATGCTAGGTTGAGTAGGTATGTCTGCTCCAAAATTGGGATGCATTGGTTCCAAGGGAACGAAGCTGCACATAAAGTTTATATCACTCTTTCGAATCATGTTACAATTTTACTCACTTGTTCGGCAATGGTGGCCGTATTGCCTTGACTGCGATATCCTTTATAATCTGAAGACGTAAGACCCATCGATGATAGATGGTTAGTGCGAATTTCGCCGCAAGCTCGTTTCCTTCGGCAGCTAGAAAAAAATCGATTACCACGGTCACTCCCTTTTCAATTTCGGACTACTTACGAATTCGTACGTTGAAATCTGGTGGAATTGGGATCGGGACCGGCTTACCAAATGTTATGGTACACAAGTCTCTTAACAGAGAGATTTGTCTTGGATTTGTCAGGTTCTTCTCCAGGAGATCTGCAGAAATGTGTTCAAACTCGACCAATACATAAACTGAGTCAATAACATACCCAAATCCCATCGCAAGAAGGTTGCCACTTTTAGGGTCAAGATTTTGAGAGCATATTGTTTTCTCGTGAGCCTAACGCTGTCGCCGGTTGGAATGATGGTGCCTGTTCCTGGAGTTGTGGGGATTCCACGAAGGATGTCCGATTCTGCAACCAAGTCGATTTGTGTAACTTGTTGCATTTCAGGTGACATGGCGATGAATTGATTAATCAATTCCATAGGACGGGGCTCTAAAAGAGGGTGTGAATATATGAATAAAGGAAGTGAGTTTATTTTCTTACCGGCATTAGGTTTGCTGAGGTGCTTTGTCAGTAAATTCGGATCAAGAAGAAATTCGAACCACAGGACAGTTTCGGCCGCCAATGGGATGGCCTTTGGTCGAAGTGGATCATCCATTTCGGTTTATTACAAAATATTGTTTTATTAGTTGAGAAAATAAGTTAATTGTTTTCTAACAAGCAGCTAGACAAAACAAAAAGTGACAGTGAAATAAGTGTCACTTTCTGACACTAGTGACATTGGAGAGTATAGTGGAAACTAATACCCGCGTTGCCAACTGAAGGAAGATAAGCATTTATAAACAACTTTATTCGAGGATTTCCATATACATAATTTGTAAAATCATATGTTTCGTGGACCGAATGAATTGTTCTACTTTACTCAGTTTTGAAACAGTTTGCATGTAAACGGAAGCAAGTCTAATTTATTTATTCCTGGGTTGGCTTTCTTTATATAAAATACTAAGTGAGCTCTTAATTCGAAAAAGGCCTTTGTTTATGAAACCAAGGTTTTCGGTCAGTCTTTTTTTTTTCAAATTACGTTATTGGAATTCGAGGATGCTTTTAGCAGCAATGCTGTCGTTTTTTCACTATGTTATGTTCACTTACTTATGTTTTCGTATCGTAGGTTTGCTGTTTGGATTATACAAGGTGGCGCAAAATTAAAAATCCAATTTTTTGTTTTTGATTTTCTTTTTTGCTTAATAAAAAAAAAGATTTTGAGTGATGGAAATCCTTATTTGAATATTTACAATTTTTTCTATTAAGTTGAAAAGATGATACCCACCAAGTAGCTGCTGCCAGTGTTAATACACATTTGTGCCCGTTTTATCGCATTTTTCATGACTTTCCGCAAGATTTCCAATGATAACTGTTCGCATTCCTGTCGAATATTCTCCTCAAGGGCCGCGGTTCGCATTACTGTCGAATATTTCCCTCAAGGGCTGCGGTTGTCTGAGGCTTGTTGGCATAAACCCGTGACTTCAAGTAGCCCCAAAGAAAAAAGTCTAGGACGATTAAATCAGGCGATTTGCTGGCCATTCCAAATCGCCAAAACGGGAGATTACGCTACCAGGAAATGCTTCCCTAACAATATCCATTGTGGCTCGTGCAGTGTGTGCTCTTTCACCGTCTTGTTGAAACTACATGTTCACCAAGCCCCGCTCATCTAATTCCGGTAGTAAGAAGTCGTTTATCATGGCCCCGTAGTGTTCGCCAGTAACAGTGACCGTATTGCCGATGGTTCCTCAAAAAAATACGGCCCAATCACTTCTCCCGCACCACACAGTGGCTTTGAGTGAATGTAATGGCTCTTCGTGCATGACACGCGGATTTTCAGTGTCTAGTTCACAAATGTCAAATATGATTGATGTACTACACCATTTGCAAAAATTATAACATCATCCGATAGGATGATTAATTTTGCGCCACCTTGTAATATACCCATTATTGGTTTAGTTGATTGAAGTCACGGTCGATTTTATTTGTTTGCCCTCCTCACAAACGAGAGCTTTCGTCTAACACTAGAAGTTGTAGAGTAGAGCTATCTTAGTTTATCGATTTAAAAGCTTTGATTTGTCACTTTATTATATGCTTACATGATTTATTAAATGTTTGCCATATAATATTGGGCCAGATATCATTAGTATGGGCTATTGCCAGTATATTTTATAGCCATGGCTTAATTCATACTGTTCCTCGAAAGGTATTGTAACTTAGGAATATGGGTATATTTTCCCAAAAAACATTGTTTATGAAATGCATTTAGTCATGAAGGAAAATTGTTTGGCGGTGTCTATAACTCGACATGGAAAGCTTACATCGTAATATCAATGGGGAAAGATTCATTGGCGTTCGTAATAATAGTTACTTCAATGCTAGAAGATATAAGCGCGTAAGGTATGTGGCAAAATGCAATAACTATGAATGATATCTTCAACGATTTGACAGGTTAAAGAATGATATAGAGTTGTGCCGTTGACCCGGATCATAACCTCCGGAGTATGGGGATAAATTGATGTCTTGGCTGGCAGTATTGATCGCAAAAATGGTAGAAACCGATCGGATACTTAACAAATTGAAGGAGAGCATCCTCATTCTACAGTATAAAGGCAACACGAAAAACTACAACAACTATCGATTTCAAATCTGGAAAACATCAAGACATTGCTTAAAACCGATTGGTTTTCTTTATTGAATCCACAGCTCGTTATAATTGGATTAAGTACTAGAAGACAACGAGTTGCATACTAAGACCGAATATCTGCATTGCTGCTGCAGTGCTACGATGGCGTTACCAAGCTCAATTTTTGCGAGAAAGGAGTGAAAACGTCGGCCATCGAAATTGACCGTGTTGGAACTCATTGTGAAGTCTCTCAACCAATCAATATTTAACAACAAGCCATGGACTTTCCAGCAAGACTCTGTTCCAGCTCACAAAGCAAAAACGACTCAACTGTTGCTCAAAAACAACGTTCCGGACTTCATATTAACGGATGATTGCCCAGCTGGTAGTCCAGACCTCAACACGATGGATTACAAGTTTTGGTCCGTATTAGAGGGCATGGCTTGCTCTACTCGAAACTCAAATATTGAGTCGTTGAAGCGAGCCCTTGTCCGTGCAGTGGACAATTTCCCCATGCATGAAGTGCGTCTCGCAATCGATGAGTGGCCACATTGTCTTATGTCGTGCTGGAAGGCAAATGGAAGTCATTTCGAATAAGTTGTTCTAAGATTTGCAGCCGTTGAATAACGCAATAAAAAAAAAAAATTTGGCGCCGATTTTTCTGTGTACTAGTATTTATGACTTGACTAGGTTTAGTTAAGCTCTACGAGTATCATAAACCACCAAAGCAACAAAATAACTTTCCCAACGATGCTACCGTTTGGGTCTTATCCTGGCAACAAATTGGCTTCGAGTTAACATACCACATTGAAAACCTTAAGGGCACAGCCGGCTTTTTAGCAGTCAAAAAAAGCTTTCAGTAAGACATAAGGCTTGTTACTAAAGAGAGTCCTTCGGCCCTACACAGCTATGGTAATTATGATAATTATATCCTATATTTGTTTGTCTTTCCAAGCTCTGAGGAACAGTCTATTTTGGCTGCCTGCTCGTTTCCCTCACGAATTTTATGAACTGCACTCTAAAGGCATTTGCTGTTGTAGTAGAAAAGAATTTATCTTTCCTAGAACACATTGGAGTTTTGATGGTTTTTTATGCCTACTACCCCTTGACTCTAATTCTTTCTACATACCGTCTACTACTGCGGCCGAAAATGGTTTCGGTCAGAATCTGAACCAGAAAAGGAATGTAGTCGGGTTTTCTCGGATGGCTGCAAAAAAAGATTTAGGATGCAATGCTAGTGTCTTTCTGAAAGACAATATAGTTAGATTTGACCCTGAACAGACGCAACTCTGATGACAATGAGCTATGTTGTAAAGAAGCCTATGCGAAGAACCTGGTTCAAACTGATAGCTAAGCTTCTGTTCACGCCTTGTTACTTTCAAGCTTCTCTAAACGCATCGGGAAGGAGGCATTCGTTAACTATTGTTTGGATTCCAGCTCATAATGGAAGTTGTGGGAAATGACATTGCCGATAAACTTAATTTGGTTTAGATTTCCATTAAGAGGTTATTTTTATGTGGGCATAATTGCAGATTCCGACGGATAGGCAAAACGAATGGTTCCTGACGTCTCTGAATAGTCAGCGACCAGTTGGAAAGGCTGTATAGTGCTTACTGAGTGTGAGAGTGATGATGAAGTCGCGAAACACTTTCTCTGTGAGTGGTGTGATGAATGATTGTATTGTGGGCACTGGAAACTGGACTGAGAAATCCAAACAGAGAAATGGACAATGGAAATGTCTTTTTCAAAATGCACTCTTGGGCAACCCGTACTGAATATCTACAAAAAAGGCGACGATAATTTCAACTTTTTCAGATTTATTTAAACTTTTTTTTTTTTTTTAATTAACGTGATACCGTGACATTTGACTGTAACACTCTCCAATTTAATTTGATTTTGCGGTTTTTTTTTTTTTTTTTTTAGAAAATATCCTTTGACACTTATTTGTCGCTGCAAATTTATGGTTATGAATGCGTGAAAGATCTGTTTTTAAATATGTATCTTCAAGAATTCCATGTATTTTTGTTTTTCAACACAACACAGCAAATTATCTCCTCCACAATCTTTGTCATTGGCTGACAAAATATGTACACAATAAGCTATAAAATCTTTACGGAAGGTTAATCTACAAATAAAGTAAAATAAATCACAAGTTAAAAAATAAAACGCCAGCAAAGAAGCTCACTAGGTTTGCTGCTATCGTTAGGAATACTTGTACCTACCTACAAACATCTATGATGTTCTGTTCTGGTATGTTGGTATTAAAATTTATTTATCACCTCGATTACCCACAAATTTATTTTTGGATACGTTTTTCTTATAATTCAAAAAATTCAAAAATAAATTAGCAAAAATGTATCTTACTTTTGAAGAAGAGAATCATATGGGCGTGATATTTGTCGCATGTGGGAATATGAATATTTATTTTTTTATAAAAGACACACTCAAAAAATGAATTCCTTAAGATTGGAACAGTTTTACGTGAAGGCGATACATAAAAGTTTTCTCGATATTTACCAGAGGGAGGTCATTTTGGAAAATGTATTTATTCGTTCGTTTTGTTTCTTTCCGGTAGAATGACGTCTTTTTATTTTAATAAAGTTAATTACATTGTTTTGGTTGTCGATACATACAAGTTAACCAAACGATATCCCTGTTCTCCTGGGCTACCATTCCCAAGGACTGTTTCAAGATGGAGTCAAAACCTACTTCGAGAACTTTTGAAAGACCAATCCAATTCTTCAAATTTATGCTCGTATTCACCCCAAGAGTTGCGATTTCTGTGTTGGCATTAATCAAAGGACATTTCAAAATGGTCGTCTTTATGATGTACGCATGTACCACTACAAAGGGATGCTGCAAAATATTTCATCCCCTTGAAAGATTTTTCGCATCCATATGCCAACCAATGAAACAAAATATTGATGAAAAACGCCATTTTTTTTTTTTTTAAATCTGCATTTGCATATTCCATTAAGGGTGTATGACAGAATTCCGTAGAAAAAAAAAAAAAAAATTGTTGCTATAGTCAACCCCCAACTTCGTATGCCGTTGAAGTTAACCCGAACTGCACCCACATCCCTTAATTGCTCCCTTCGTTCTCTTCTCACCGCACAAATACACGCAAACTTAAACGAAAATAGAAAACAATATCTTTCAAGGACTTCTTTGCTTCTAGTGCGGAGTCGTTATTTCGACGACTAATTAAATTAGGTTAAGTCTCACAGTGAATCTAACCCGCGAACGCAAATTTAACAAGAACATGAGCGACGACGACGACGACGACGAATTATTGAGGCCTTTCATTAAGCTAATTGTGGGCCGGGACAGGACTCCTATGTGTGTACACTTATTTACACCCTTTAATGCGGAAGGAAATGTATGCACGAGTACGAGTATAGTTAGCTTGAATAAGGATACAGATATGGGTATCTCACCAACTAGGTGGATTAATGTTTCCTAGAGGAAATCATTTATAAACGCCCGCAACATTATAGATGCATGTATGTAGATGTAGATAGATACCAAGGAGCAATTGATGTTCAGTTTAATTAAATTTCACTTTGTTGCTAGTTGACGAGAGTTAATTGCGTTTTTTTCGTTTACTGTGGGTATGCAAATTATGGAAACATAATTAGATAGGGTGCGAGCTCCGCCGGGAAAATTATGACTCTCTATAGAAATGACGGACAACGAAACAGCATGGCAAACACTAAATGGTCTTATGCAGAGTTGGTTCGTCGTAGAAGAAAATTCATATAACCTACATACATAGGTGTCAAATTTACGACACTATGGGCATGAGGGTGGATACATATGATCACAAGCTTGAATACAGAAAATGCAAGATGGGTATGGTAAAAAATGCGCCGAGTAGAAGCAATTTTCAGACGTGTGTTTCTTGTTTTAAAGAAGAAGAAAATGTTGCCACAGATAGGGGTGAAAATAGAATGTTTCAACCAATCATATTATCAAGAAGTTTCAGATTAGTTAGTTGACTATACAAATCCACCGCACAGGGTTAAGTCTGTGTGAAGCATACCTATAGCAGAATAAATAATGGCCCATTGTGATGCCACGTGGTTCTGTAATCCTCCTATTTTTAGATCCAGCGAAGGAGATTGCTAACGTCCTTATTGTTTAGATTGCTCAAGTTGTTGTAGAAGAGGGCTCCCAAGTGTAGTTTTCTTCTTTGACAGAGACCTGGACATGTACAAAAGAGGTGGAGGATTGTCTCCTCTTCCTCCTCGTCCACGGCAACGTTTGTAAACGTGCCAAGCCATCTTGCATGTTTACCTACGCCACAGTGTCCAGTAATAACACCTATGATAGAGCTGTGATATCTTCTGTTTAGAAGGATTGAACTTTTACAGCGAGTCGAATCTAGCTTTGGTCAGATTTGTTTGGTAGTTAGACATGTTGACTCAATAGTCCACTTAAGGTTATTATCCAGCTTTGAAAATTGTTTGCACGTAGCGATTGGTGCACTGATGATATCTTTTTAGGAAGGATGGGTATATGTAGTAGTTTCAATTTTAGCAAGTTCGTCGGCCCTACAGTTCCCTAGAACATCTGTGTTCCGGCAGCCAACATAGGTAAATGTTGAATGGCTCTGTCATATCCATAAGAGATGACAGGCGGTCAAGAACGGTTTTAGAGTTTAGTGAGAATAAATTCAGGAATCTGATAGCGGTTAGACTATCCGACAAAAAGTGGATGTCCTTTTTTTTTTTGCAGATATCACGTATTTCTTCAGCCAGGACAGGGCTTTCTTAATTGCCAAAGTTTCGCCTGGAACACGCTACAGTGATTTGGAGGCGGCGGGAGTTTAAGGAATAAACACTGTCACCAATCCCGCTGTAAGTCTTCGATCCGTTTGTATAGAGACCCAGACATGCAACATGCGAATCATCTTTTTACTAAATATGCTATAAATTTTCTTAACAGTCTACATATTCGTGCCGTATTTTATAGTGCCGGGGTCAAAATGACAAGAGTTTTGGAGGTTGCTGACTTAGAAAAGCACCAATCCAGGCATTCGGTATAATTTACACAAATCTGAAGGTCTGTCGAGTAGCTAATAACTTGGACCAACTTTTTTCTTTAATAATAATGAAGCCATGCAAAATAACGCATAGCGAATAATCATTGCCCAACCCATCTCCGAAGTTGCCACACGTGCGGTTTTGTTGTCAACTGTGCATGTGCTGCACCCACATAAAGTTAGACACTGGGTCTAACTCAAGCTCTGCCCTCATTTTTAAAAAAATATAAGAAAAAGGGTGAACTTTAAGCTGCGTGCAGTTAGTGGCGCTTTCGCGAATGTTGAGACGAAAGCGGCGAAAATGGGTTTTGTGGTCAACGACGGCAAGACCAAGCTGTCAAGCAAAGAGGACACTCAATACCGACGCCCTAGACCGGACGTCGCCGTCCACAGATATAACTTTTAAGTAGTTAAGGACTCTGTCTACCTAGATTCCGTTATAAATACAGACAACGACACCAGCGCCGAGATCAAACGAAGAATAACTCTTGCCAATCGTCGCTTCTTTGGCTTAAGAAGGCAAATGTTAAGTCCTCTCTCGAACAACAAAAGTTATCCTTAATTATCTAAGTTCTGCTCTATAGCACAGAGGCATGGACTAATGTCTAAAATGGATGAGGGTGCTCTTGGCTGCTTCCAGAGGAAGAGCGATTTTCGGTCCCGTCTGCATTGACGGTGAGTGGAGGGGAAGATACAACGACGAACTGTTTGGAATGTACAATGATATCAACCTAGCCAGAAGGGTTAAGATCCAACGATCGAGATGGCTGGGACACCAACGCTCCGGTCCGAAAAGTCTTCGAATCCATCACCGCAGTATGGGAAGACCGAGCATCAGGTGGCGCACGCAAGTGGAAGGGACTCTCAGTCAACTTAGCGTGCCAAACTGCAGGCAACTAGCAACGGATCGAGCCGACTGGAGACACTTGTTAGCGCCACCTGAAGACAGCAAGTGAGGACTTTAAGCTGATCAGGAGTTCAGTTTGCAAAGTCAAAGTTTCGTGTACGCAGCGATATTTCGTGAAATTTTATAGTAAGTGACAGAGGCCAAACTGTTGCAATCGACGCTAATTGGTTATGAAATTTATTCATAACGTGACGAAAAGCGCGCTCTGTTAGTCAATTATGAAAACCAAAAAGAATGATGTTACCTTCTATAAGTTTTGCGAAGGGAAAACTGACTTTCTAAATTAATTTGATGGATGCGGGAGCGATCCTCTGGTGTTAGAGTAATTAAGATGACTTGCCATACAATATTGAACATAAATTCCAAAAATGTCAGGCCGGTCTTCGGTAATGCCTATTGAAAGACCTATCAGCTAAATAAAGAAACACCTCTTAGAAGTCAAGTCCTGATGCACTGCGACTTAAACTTCGAATTCCAGTCATGAATCTCACTAGAAATGCATTTGAAGTCCAGATTATCATCTGTTGAGATTTTTCTTTATACTCGTAGTATGTGCAAACAACAACATCATTACATGTCATGGAGGACAATATGATTTTTGTTCAGAGCTCGAGAGAACTTTTCAACGAGTCATGATACTTCTAGCAAATCATGGTTGTAGTTCTCATTCGGCAAAAATAGTTTTAATTACAAAAAATCCCACAAAGGTCTAAGGCAAGCTTTGTACAAGTCAATTCAATAAAATAAACAAAATATATCTACCAATCATATAGCCTCCTTCTGACGCCTTCAAAGCAAGCGTCATCATTTTATCTTGGTTGTAGGCATTGTAAGTTGTATCTTTACATATTTTTATACTTCCCCCTTTTGTGTTCATCAATATAATAATCACTAGCATAAAATGAATACAGAATTGCACCGTCGACAACCTGATCGTATGTCCCTGATACTGCGTTACACCAGCACCTGTGTAAACAGAACCAGTTTCATGGAATTCATGGTTTAACTTGGGGGTAAAACAATAGTAACATGAATTAAAACATACTCGTACGAATTCTACATTCGTCAAACCCCCACGCCTACGCATATCCTCATTTGTATATGTACATACCTTATCCAATCTCTAGACTTTCTGGTCATCTTTTTTGTATTTTTTTTATGTGTTTTTTGTTTTTGGTTTTTTGTGTTTGAAGTACCCTCTTATGGCGGCATTGAAACGGACAAAAAATGTAACGCAAACCTTTTGGTTTTATCTAATTCGTACTTACCTAATGTCCTCCCGTGTCAACCCTCAGAAGGGCGGATGTGACGGGAGCCGCTACATAATTTGTATTATATTAGCACAAGAGTGTTATTAAAAAAAAAAATTCACTCTCTTTCGTAAGCGCGTGTTTAGTGGTGGCCATAAAGAGTGCGGGTCTATATGTGTGTTTAGTTTATATACGTGTGCTTGTTTTTATGGGGCTAAAGTATCATGACACGGGGTGTGGCATTTTTGCATACGAACTCGGTGGAATGGCCATCTACTCTCATAACCTTTTGTGCGAATAAAATATTAAAAGTAAACTGCCGCCGCCGCCGCAACAGTTAAAGTCAACCTGTGGTCATTAAAAAATTGCCTGTTTTTTTTATTTTAGGTTAATTTAACGTAATTATGGGTTTTTGACACTTTGAATGGCGTTGACGGTGAAGAGGGGATTTCTGTTGCAAAATTCTATTAAATTTTCCGATGGCATTCTAAGAATTTCCTACCGAATTTACCCCGTTGAGTAGAGGGTTTATTTGTTTTACTTTTATTTATTTATTTTTTGTGACAGATGGAAGGGAGTAAATGACTATAATTGGAAAACCCGCATATTATTGGTAGTTTGAAGGGAAGTACTTCGTAATTGTTAAGTGTTATTGGAAGTCTACATGTGATAATTAATGGTTATAAATTGACTGAACGATTTGAGGTCATGCATTTCGAACATTGAAATACACTTTTGCATAGGTGAGGTAGGTAGATACGAGTACTATTAATTTAAAAAAAGACCCTTTGTACTAGAAGATTGGTTACTTGAATTTCGTTGGTGTCATTGGCTTTTAAGCGATGTCATGATTGACGTCTGGTATTATAATTCAAGTGTCGAGGGACTACCAATTCGTAATATCAATCGTCAGAACATGACCTGTAAGCAGAATGATGAGGTGTTGACAGAGAAAACAAGTTTTGAAAACCTCATTTAAAATTTCTAATTTTTCTGACATCAACCGGGCTTTTAATATATCCCCACAGAAAAGAGTCTAAACGAGTTAAATCGCATAAGCGGGGCGGTGAATTGACGGAGCTATTTCTATATATAATATGATCGGTTGGTTGAAATCACTATTCTTCTGGAAAAAACGTTGAAGTAAGCATGGAACTATCACCGTCTCGGGGGGCAATTCGAAGACTTTTCAAATAATTTTCGGAGCAGTGGTGTCCAACCACTTAACATGACCCAACCACCTCAGTCGTTGGACTTTCGATAAAAAAAAAGAAGAATGTCTGTCAAAATGAAGTTCTGTCGGAAATGTCGGTGTTGAGTGTCTTTTTTGCTTGACAGCACATACTTGGTCTTGCTCTCATTAACCGTTAAACGCATCTTCACCACTTCCATCAAATACTAGCAAAAGCGTCAATGACATCAACCTGCTTTCTTTCGATTATGTCAATATAACCGGCTTGTATTATTAATTAGACGGACTTTTGAAATATCGCACCTCTTGTGATGGCGCGTGAGTTTTACACTATTTTTTCAAGTATGCTATTAATCATATGACAGTGCCTCGCCTTGTTTAAACCCCCTTTTTTAATACTAATAGTTGTCTCTACAAATTCTGTCATACACGGCCTTAAAATCGATGAATAGGTGCTGCTTTGATTTGATTTCATGGCTTTTCTTCAAGATCTGCCGTAGTGTGAATATTTGATCGATTGTGGACTTTCCTGGTTACACTGCTAACACTTATGATGTTGACAAACGGCTTCACGCAATTTTACACAATACGGCAGTTAGGATAGGAATGCCTCTGTAGTTGGCACAGTTTAGAAGATCTTCTTTTTTGAGGATCGAACAAATCTGATATTGTCTGTAACCATTCACTCACAAATGTCTCTCGTTATTGTGGATGAAGTTCCAAAAAAAATCTGGATTTTCTTACATCTTCTATAGAGCCTAATCAGGGAAAGCTCGTCGAGCGCAATGGTCATTTAACAAATACTTTTCATAAAATACTCCACAGGGACTTTGAACAGATGCCCTGCTGGGCCTTACTGTTTCACCGGCACTGCAATACTATGGAGTGAATAACTTAATTCGAATTTGTTGACTAAAAACTCCTTTGGTTCACTTACCAGGGCGATTATAACGGCTGAAATCGGGCTTAACTCATAATGTGTATCAGACCGATTGAATGATTTCCAAACGTCGTTGAAACCTATACCTTTCCATGATTAAAGAGGAGACAATCTGCAGCATACCTTCCGATCAAAAATTACCCCAAATTTCCCATTCAAACAAACCGCTCTTGAGATATTGTCAAAAGTTTTTTTGTTTTAAGGTTGGTACATCTGTTATCTGGCGCTCAAAAATCTGTTTTAGCACTATTTGTCTGGAGTTTTTGCGAGATAGCTTTGTAAACATATCAGTGTATGTTGTGTTCTGGAAATTTCGCAATGCCAAGTTTAGTTGGGCAAGCAGTTTGCCTGAAATTTAGTGTTTTCAACAAAATATCTTGTGCGGAAGCATTGGAAATGTTAACGGTAGCCTACGGGGACTCGATAATGTCGAAAATGATGATGATTTGCCTCGTTTCGGTCGTTAATCCACCAGTGTGATAGATAGATAGCAGCAGATCTTGGTGTCTCGTTTGGATCGGCACAGAGCGTTATGCAATATGTTTTGGGCATGAGACAAGTTGAAGCGCGAATTGTGTCGAGAGTGGTGAATTTGTTGCAGAAACAGTATCGCATTGATCTCGCTGAAGAGATGCTTTCTTTGGGCCAAAATGTTATCGATGGCATCATTACCGGTGACGAGACATGGGTCTATGGATATGACATCGAAACTAACCAACAATCGCCGGAATGGCGCTTCTCGGACGACCCAAAATCCAAAAAACATCGACAGAATCGATGCAAAATCAAGGCTTTGTTTAAAATTTTCTTTGTTTGCTGTGGTATAGTCAGCGAAAATTGGAAGCAAGTTGATGTAAGCTAGAAGATGAATGAGCTCTTAGTTTGCAAACGCTATGAAATTTGATTTGTCTCTTAATAGATATAAAGAGCAAGTTAAAAGACATTCGAGGCCAAGACGAAGCGATCTATAAGGGCTTCTTTTAATGCGACTGTCTAAGCCTTTCTTTCAAACTCAAGGAGAAGAAAATCGTTAACGGATTAGTTGGAGCACAATTGCCTTCGAGTTATCTGGCATTCGACAGATTTGTTGTTCATTTCCGTATTCATACTGTCATCCCAGTTTCCGTGGGTTGTTGTTAAAGCTGTTGCCTTTTACATAATTATTTTTTGCAAAATTAAAACACGTTTGTATCGTATTTGAAAGTTTTGTAGGAAAAGGAAAGATTCAATCAACATCTTCTACACAGCAATGTTGTCCTTTAAATAAATAGATCGATGGAATTTTTTTTCTTTTCTGCACACAGAGTAGTTACAAATTATAGGGTAATATAAAACTTGGCGAATTAGCCTGACGCGCTTGACCCCTTGACATCTTGCTTACGGAAGCAGCTACTTCTTTCAAAGAGTCAATTTAAAATGAAATACTATTTATTTTATTAAGGAATTTTAGCAAAAAAGTTAGGACATACAGACGAGTTTTAGCAAGCAAACAACGTCATTGGACAAGCAGCATACATAGGTGCTGCTGAATATTCCATTGTATACACTGCGCGGTAGTAGCTCCCTCGTAGCTTAGCTAAAGAACGCATCATTTTTGGTGATAAATTTTAGAATACAATGTCTGTGTTGAAATCACTTAGACCACAGAAATAATGTTATAGTTTTTTAGACGTTCCCGATTTTGGGGAAATTCAGTCCAGTAGTCATCTATTCTTTGAGTAGAAGAAGAAAGCCCTGCACAATATTAAGGACTCGCTAGTCTTTTCGTTTTTTTTTTCTGAAATTGCGCTAGTTACTTAGCTACGGTTTTTAAATATCTTTCTAAAACATCAGAGATATTTTTTAAGAAAATCGATTTAAATTTGTTGGAATCATTTCGCTAATAAGTTACTCGTTCGCTCTAAGAGTTGATTCGTTTTTACTTTCTCGTATCGTTATCTACATCGCCGCTCTTAAGGCAATGGAGTCAACAAACATAAACTCTGACACAGTCAGGGGCTGTCGCACAATGCTCAAAGCATTATGCATTCAGAACCGGGTGAAACTGTGCTAGGTGGGAGGACACTGCGGTATAGAAGAAAATGAACAACCAGACGAGCTTGCAAGAAGAGGAGGGCTACTCGACAATAGTGAAGTTGCTGTTGTCAAACCATCCCTCTGCACGGTAAGGGACACTATTGAAAAAAAGGTGGTTGAATCTGGAAGGACATAGGGTATCAAAAGGCTCTATGGCCAAGCTAAGGACGCTAATAGGAATACTGACAGGACACTGTCTACTGCTGAAACACGCAAAGAGACTAAAACTGACAAGACACTTGTAGATTCTGCGGTCTACATCTACAAGCGGTTGAGAACATTACACAATATATGTAAGGCAATATCGCGTAGCCGAAGGAAATTCTTAGGAAGATATTTATTTAAAAATTTACTGGAAATAGACGGCACGGATTTCAAAGGCCTTCTTGGCTTTTGTAGAGAAATTATGTGTTTTAATAGGGAGACTGTTTAGGTTTTTGCAAATTGGAGTTGGTTTCAACTGGTCCCACAGGGATCGGGTGGGCCCGGTTTGGTACCAAGTGTTGTGTCTTATGGCACACCCTATTTTACCTAACCTAACCTAACCTACTTTCCCGTCATGATTGGCATGTTTCTGTGAATGCGTTGCTTAAGAAATCGTTATTTTTCTTGCAAGAGAAAAGGGTGGGCTACCTACTACCTAATTCGAACATGGAATCAAGATAGCACAAGATTTCTTTTGGGAAATTCTAAATTAATTTTTATCAAATATTCGAAGATTGACTCACCTGTTACCCAGTAGGTCGTTGTGTGGATTGGCGTCATGTCTTAGATTTTCTTATCCTTTCCGTTGCAGGCACTATTGTTTTTACGGTCAAAATTGGTCATAGAGAAGGTACCCAGATACGAAACCATAAACTGTTGGAATAGCCGAGTAGGACTAGTTGAATGGTTGTATTGAATGACTTCGCTACCTGTTGGGTACAGATTTCCTATGAACTGTAGCGTTAATATACATTAAAAGCGATTCGGTGTCCTCAGAAGGGCGAATTATGGACCTAGTCGATTATCTACTCGACGCAACCAAAATGTTTCTTTTCAAAAGTCATTTAGCACCAAAATTATGTTGCGGATCTGAATGAAGAGCCTTTTGTACCAAAATAATAGTCTTGCAGTGTCCAAGGATAATTGTGTAGAAA
This sequence comes from Volucella inflata, assembly GCA_928272305.1. Classification (NCBI taxonomy): domain Eukaryota; kingdom Metazoa; phylum Arthropoda; class Insecta; order Diptera; family Syrphidae; genus Volucella; species Volucella inflata. The sequence continues at coordinate 2,419,500 of OV743720.1, forward strand.
AATAACAAAACGATAACTACAGTGCCTTAAACTGAAATCGTACAATCAAATTAACGGTAAAATAGTACACTTACGAGCATTCATATGTACATATGCACATATTACACAAGAAACATATGTACACAAATGCCCAGCCATAAACTAAAAACTAACGAGATTATGGTCTACTTAATTATTTCTCATTCGTGTTGTTGTTTGTTTTTGTTTTTTTTCCTTTGCTATGGTACTACTTACATTAAATTAATATTTTCTTATTTGCACAGCTAGCCCCACCCAAAATAAAGGGGGCACTCATCCGAACCGAGCTCCGGAAAATGGAAAACTACAAAACTGTTGGGAAAAAGAGCTTTTCACCACACTCTTGTCACCACAATCATTACCGTAGAGCTTTGTTTGGCGCCATTTCTCCGTGTAGACCTTCACAATTGCAAAGATTTTCATGCCGATGCTTTTGTTAGATACTTGTTTTGGAATTGGAGCAGAAAAGCGCCGGCGCCATATAAGGTTGGAAGTGAGGTTTTTTTTTTCTTTAAACATAATGGCTAGGTCGGGTAGGGCGGTTTTTATAATGGTTTGAGGTACGAGTAGAGTTGTTGGTAGTACGAGTACGGGTAGATACTCATCGAACAGAATTTGCGCGACAACGGTCAATAAAATGACAAGAAGGGAAATGATATACAGCGCATTGTGTCTCTTTCCTTTCCTTTCCTTTCCTTGATGATGGCTTCGACTAATGGTGTTTCTATCTATCTTTAGTTTTGCGGTATTTCCACTTTTAAACCACTCCAAAGAATGCTGACAAACACATGTTTTCAGACTATAGAAGAGTTTAAATTTCAGGGTGCCTCTATCCAGCGCCCTTACCGCTATTCTCATAACTTTAAAAGCAATCAACCGAAGTGTGTTGGTTTGGTTAAAGAAATTGAAGAAAACTTTTATTGCAAAATATTAAACTGAAGGCTGAGGGGGATGCCTTATATACAATATTATGGCCTTCGGGAAAGAGGTTCCCATACTTGAAGGTCGCTACTAAAGTTTAATTATTAATTCAGTTGACGATTTATTCTTTTAATGTCTAAGGAGTATGAACTTCCTTGAACTTTGTCAGGAAGCTAATAATAGGTTCCCTGCAGGCAGTAAACGAAAGTTGTTGGTTCTATATGGATTCGTTTGGTTTGTTTTCAGGAAGTGAATATAACTATCGGTGGTAGGTTATTGTAGTAATGCGGTGGTTGGCGCACATTAAGGTGCTTTATTAACTGTGTTGAGTGGCAAGCGGGGAGGGTATTAAGATTGTTTGTTATTCAACATGGGAAAAGATGTAAATGACATGAATATTGATTCCACTTTGATGGGTTTTCCAAAATTCCTGTTTCCCTGTTTTTTCTAAGGAATATTTGATATTTCCCTCCCACAATTGGGTTGAGGATCATCATCCATCTTTTTGATGTTGAAAGCAGTTTGCGAATTCTACGAGCAGGAAGGAAGAAAAATTCAACGGATTTTTCACAAAAGAAAGGAAAGAGGACCAGAAACACATGATCGACGGTATTAAGAGGGATGTTTAAGCTTATCTTCGGAATAACATATCAGAAATTCTGAGGCTGACCAAGAGAGTGCCAAAAGAGTTTGCAAACTGCCTAACAACAAATGCTGCCATCTCATACAGAACTTGCATAAGTCCACGTTTAAAAATTAAAATCGACGAAGGCATGCCTCACGAGTAATATCTGTGTGGCCTCTAGAGAAGATCATTTCAACCGCGTGAAGTATAGGGACTTCAGTCTTTTAAACAACACTTATACAGCCCTATCCTTCTTTCAGCTGACTATTCATTCAAACTTTTAAAGATTTGCAAACCATGTTCGGGAACTCTGCACTATCATTTTAGATTATAACATTATACTTCAGAAAAGGTAAAGGATTTCCTTCGACTGGGAAGTGTTGTCAATCATTGTTTGAGATAATCATGGAGTTATCGCGTAGTTACAACGTATCGTTGTTCTACCAAGACAATGAACCATCTCACGCCTCAGCGGTTGTTATGGCAAGTTTGAACTGTTGAAAACCCTTTTAACTCATCAGATCTGGTCGCAAACATTGAGTTTCTGTTCCTTGGGCTAAAAGTTGCACTCAGAGGATAGTGATTTTTGTCTAATAAATAGTGAATCATCTACGTAAGCAATTCATTCACAGAAAAGATGTCAAGTACTATTTAGATGGGAGCATTGCTGAGAGAAATTAACATCGTGTCTACAAGACAATACTCTGTGATACAATTTTACCATTGACCTTGTTTTCTTAGGCTTCGCATTTAATTTTGAGCATACTTGTCGCATTGAAAGAGAGAGGAGAAAAAGATTCAATGAAGTATTATACAGGTTAGATTGCAGCATCGATCTGAGCAACAAGATTGTAAACAAAAATGATGAGATGGGTAAAATATGTTAGGTAAATGGACAGTGATGCTTCTTCTGAATGACTACTAGCAGGGAAACCAAATATAGGTAGCAGGAGCAGCCTGAATGAGACCTGAGCTAACTTGGCATGCAAAATTGGGTGTAGCTGGGTAGGGATGGAGTAAATTAGAGAGGTAGTTTGAGGTGAAAAAATCTGGTGCATTACGGAGTTACGTCCCATCAAAAGTAAAAAGGAATGAGAGTAACACTCACAGAATGTGGCATACTAAGCAGGGCTCAAATTCCAGTTCTCTGGTATGTAAAAGAAATGATATATCATCGATACTGTAGCAATTCATTGTCCAAGTCAAAAAAAAAAATAGATAAGATAGGGAGATGGAGTGTTGACTTAACATAACCAAACTGTTACTAACAAGATAAACCACCAACTAAAATGGATTCTCTATATTTATGTTAATTTCGTTTTGTCTATCAATCTGGTAAGCCAAAACTCTTTTAACTATCAAACTCAACCCATTAATGTTAGTATCTCAAACAATTCATTCATAAATTGATGTTTACCAACTTCTAATTTAAATCGATTACTTGACAATAGAAACTAAACCCTGAACCTATCCTGTAAGGCTTAAATCCATCTATCATACTCAAGTCCCACCCTTTACATGGAATTCCACTACAATTTCTAATGCTGCTGGTTTGCATGATATAAAAAAATGCCACGTGTATCTATTCGTATACATATATGTATGTAAATGAGTAAGTTCATATCTAAATTGTGCTAACATATGGATTCACAAAATATTAATTAGATATAACAGAGGAGGTAAACACAAAAGCACATCCACCTACAAAAGGAAACGTTTGTCTGTCTGTCCTCTTGTTATCTGGATTTTCTTTTTTGATAAGTATTGTCATAATATTATAGATATACGAACGAGTACATGTACATAAATCAATTGGGAAAAGATACGAGTGTATAGAAAAATATTCAAATATTACACCTGGTGACAAGTTGCCCCTAGAGCCAAGGGATAGTAAAAGCTCATCGAGAAGTGTATGGTGAAGTTTAAAAATAAAATAGAAAAACTAACATTCAATTACGGGCCAAATGCACAGTGTAGCACTCAAAGCACTGCACCCTTAGAACCAGATATGTCAGAAAACAAGGAAGAGAAGACATGTCTTCCCAGGCTGAAATGTGGGGGGGGGGGGGGGGGAGGAGAATAAAATTATTAACCCCAATTTCGCTATAAACGTCTGCCAACAAAGGATAATAACTATATACGAGTACAGCTTTTCAAGCTGTACTTGGACTCCTTCCTAATTGCGTGCGGCTTGGCGATAAACGTTTACAGAAAATATATTCATTATGCTTCCAAGCCTGCGTGGGCTCTGGCGTTAAAACTCCCCAGTCTTCTGCCAAAAGGGAATATAGAAAAAATACTTGTAACCAGCCAGCAGAATATAAATGTATCGTTTAAGCTTTAACTAACGAAATACGAACGTCTAACGCCATAAGACCAAAAACTACCCCTCAAATGAGTGGTGAAAATTGTGTGTGATCATCATTTCCATAAACATACATGGTGTGTGGTGTGCTATAGTGTTTCCCTTAAAAAATAAAAAAATAAATAATAAAACTTCTTTAGGCCCGGTCGGGTTTGTCATATTCTTCTGCTACAACAAAATAGTCGTCATTTAGGGTTTTTTCCGATTTCGAAATGTTATCATTCAGTTATTTACCGGTTGTCAAGCGAACTACATCGCCAATTTGTTTCTTCCTCAAAATAAAAAAAAAAAACCAACAAATACACCCACAAAAAAAAAACTATGTGCAAGAATTCTTTTCAAAAAAAAATCAAAGCCTAGGTGGTGTTGTTTTTTTTCCTAAGAAAAAAAAAAAAACAAAATTTCATAAGATTTTTTGACATATTTATGACTTTGTGTTTAAAAAAAAAAAATGTTTCTCTCTATCTACATATATATATGTACACATATTTTCTTCAATAACAAATTCCATAAATTATTTAAAAAGAAGCAGAATAAAATCTAAAAAAAAAATATGAAAAAAAATATTTTGTATCTATACCGGGTGAAGCAGACATTGGTGAGATATGGTGAAGACATTGGTGTATGAATATAATGTGTCAGCGTATCTGGGATAAGCAACAGAAAGAGAAATTTTCCATCATTGGGAACATTCAAATCTTGTCGCAGGTGTTTTATTAACACAAATACTAAGATACTTGTTAAAAAATTTTTGATTTTCGAGGAGTTTCTCAAGAGAAAGAAAATAAAATCAAAGGTAAGTGGGCGTTTGATCAGAATTGATGAGAGCACAGATTTTTACTGGCCACGAGTGACATTATTTTTTTTCCACTTATGATTTGTTAATATCTTTTTGTTTATAATTAAATATTTTTCTTATAAAAAGAAAAGAATCACAAAAAGAAGCTGCCGATTTTTTTTTTGAGGAGGAAAGAAAAGACTTTTATGATCTGTGAAATTTGCAGGAAATATTGTTTTTTTTTTTTGAGGGCAACTTAAACTTGAATGATATTTTATTTATGACTATATATCAGTGTTTTGATTGATTTATGGATCGTAAAGTTAAACTAACATTGAAACAGCGGACTTAGTTTTGATTAATAATTAGAATGAGTCATGCGATGAATGGAACTTTAACTTTGTTTTACGAGTATGTATTTCTAACATTAGTTTTATGGTGTTGGATTTTATGTAATAAATCATAGAAATTTCTCTTGATAGATCATGCAACAAATTGTTGCTTTGAAATCAATTTCATTTCAATTTCAATGCAGTTGGAATTTTTTACGACGCACTGGTAGAATCAAAACTTTTCGGACTAGATAATGACAGAATTCGTTGCAAAAAGCAGAAGCTACATTTAGTTGGGACACATCCTCCGAGATCGCATCGATTCTGCTACAAAACTGTAGAGCGCTGTGGCTATCAATAAATATGTGAATTCAAGCGTCCCCAGTTTTTTACATATTTCTTCCACGCACCGGGGTAGCTAGTGAGGTGCTTGTACAGCCGGTGGATCCCAGATCTTAGTATTCTACTATTTATATCCACCATACTGATGAAGCCAAATGTTTGGTGGTGCTTTTGCATTTGAATAATTCAATTATCTCTCATTCGGCCCTCTTTTTGGACCCCGTCAGAATTTGAGTTCCTATCGTTCGAAGTCTGACTATCCGACGGCCTTTGTCGAACAGGGCAAAGCCGTCTAAGAACTCAGATTCTTCTGTTGGTTAATCGCGTTTTGTCACACCCGCTTGTTATATATTTTTTCGAATTTCTAGCAATGTGTATATAGACTAAGAATTTGTTATTGTTCAGAAGTTTTTGTCTTCTCTTGGGACTTAACCCTTTGAAGACCACTTTTTTACCTGTGATACGAACGAAAAATTCACAATCATCTTAGTTACGAGTATTACTTGTTGCCCCTAAATAACCTGTTTTTGAATATTTATAGTTCTATGTCCTTCCTGGAAGGTCCTGTACATAGTTGCATATAAGAAACCATTGTCCACGGTGGTAATAAAAAAGCGCACACAATTAGCAAAATCAGAATTTTATTTCAATTATTAATGTATGGTAGGATAAAAAACAGTTTTTATTTGGATTGCAGCACAGGTGAACATTGCATTTCATGCATTTGGAAAGTGGGGTTCCGGTTTTCCAATTGCAAAGGCGGCAGCGACCTTTCTGGGTCCATATAACCCAATGTCCCTGTACATCGTATCGAGAAGATTTTGATGGATCGGGAACATATTTCTATTTCCACGAGCTGCAAGCACTGCTTACGGATGATGATGAAGACGGAGTCAGGAATTGTAGAGTTTGCAGGCTCTCTGCAGTAGGACGACCCCTTGCACGTTTAATGTTGGTCTAGAGAGGCAGGGTGTTTATTAGTGATTCTGCTATATTCATTTGGAAGTTTATAAGTTTCATCGGCTTACGAAGATTGTTTAATAGCCTGAAATGCTTTCGATAAAGGAGCCAAGCGTTTACAGCAGCTGCCCCAATGCACCAGTAGACAATGCGCGTGCAGAACTTTTTTGACTTATGATTAATTTTATACAGCTCCATAAGCATATCATATAAGTCAACCCCACCCATATGACGGTTATAATCTTCCACTACAGCTGGTCGTGGAATATCTATGAATTTTTTTTCTTTACCGCTCCAACGCTTGCAGGATCCCAACGGTTTGTCGGACATATAGGTGGTCGGATATAGGTCACAGCCTTATTATCGTATCAGGAAATCGATGTTTGTTGTTGGTGATCTCGCATTTCATATCATATGAGCCACTGCTTTTTTTTTTCAAATCAGCTTCTGAGAGGAGATCACATTTCAATATTCTGTTTCGTCGAACGGTTCCAGTAGAAAATATGCCCATTTCTTTTAGAGCAACCATGAGACTCATCGACGTAAACCAATTATCGAAGTAAAGTTTGAAATTTTGATTTTTCGGCATGTTCGAGGCTAAATACAGCACTATATCTGAAGATATTCCCAACCCATAGGTATATCATCATCGGTTACGGTTACTGATTTGCATACCACATACAGGGCCCATTCCCCGTTTTCTCCATTTTAACTTACAAGCGTCCACATTTTCAACACAAATTTTGCCACCTTCGTCTTTATCATCAGCACTGTTTGGATGTGAATCATTTTCTATCAACTTCTCCAATAAATCCGTTTCAATCTCCTCTTCTTTTACTAAAATTTCTTCAAGCGCCTCTTCCAAAAATTCCTCTTCGCCTTCATCATCACTATTTTCATCTTCGTCGGAAGAAAGGTGCCAATCTACGTTTGCAATAGCTTCAATTTCAACATCAGTCAGTCGTTTCTTTCCTGCGAATCAATTTTGGAATTAAAATATTTTTGTACACCAAAATGCTTATAAGCAACATGAGTTTCAAAAAATTCTGTATCGCCTAGACTGAAACTGGGGATCTAAACTAATACATAAAGAAATCAACAAAATTCTGCACTTCCTTTAACACTAAATTTTTGCTCACCTGATCTTCTACTGATGAACACAACAAAGTACAAGAATCAAGACTACGTCGTATTCGTAATTGTCTCATTTTACTCAAAAATAATCACTCTACCGCATACAGTTTACCGTTACAAATCAGGGGTTGGCAAATCGAGATAAAGAGTGGTAAAATTAAAAGTTGCTTATAAGCAACAGTTGTCTTCAAAGGGTTAAAGCGGTTGAAGCAATTTTCGCAAATTTCGCTTCAACAAGTGATTACACGCCATCGTAATTTTATGAATTGGGCTAGAGACTGCTTTCTCATCCGTTTGATTCCCGGGACTTAGCGCCTAGTGACTATTTTCTGTTACCAAACCCGAAAAAGGCTCGATAGAAGAAGTCATTACTTATGTTTAAGGAATAAACAAATTGACAAAACGTTGCATAAAATACCTTGAACTTAAAGAAAACTCTGCTGAAACTCAAAACTTGTCCTTGTCAAAAAAAAAAACATATTTTATTCAAAACGTCACCGACTAATTGTTTAAGCCTGTTCGAAAATAGTGTTCTTTTTTATGGATGACAACTTTAAGACAACAAGAAGAGATCTAAATAGGCCTGTTTATTATTGTTATTGGAACTGCAATTTATGAGATTCGTATGTCCCTAACTGCTTAACATTTTCTCAGTTGTGAATACTCCGAAAAATGAATTTAGATTTGCTGAAATTTTTCTCTGGTCCTAAGGGAATGAGCAGAATGAAAAAAATTCCACTGCAGGTAATCAAACAGTTTACACACTATCCGCCCCCTCAGTCTTGTTAATTTAAGGGATTTAAGAGAAACACGATATCCAAATTCTCAACTCGAGCATAGCGCAACCCTGTTGTACAAGGAAATATAAATCCTTCATTCGTTGATGACGTTCTAATTGACAAAAGTAACTTCGAGAGCTGTTATCTAAAAGCATTTAAAAACAGAGTTGGAAAACATGCATTTCATGCGATGACATCATACAGTTCCAACAGGTTCCTTAAAAAACACAGGACTATCCAATATGATCTCCATATTTCTCATAAACACTTCGACATTGCGATGCGTGTATTGTAGCTGGAAGACTACCATGTATAAACATTTAAGTTGAAGTACTTTTCTTGATATATATTGTATAAGGCGGAGTTTTCGAGCTATTTGAACCACAACACGCTAAACTTGTGGTTTTTGAAAACGTGCATTCAGAAAAAATGATCGCCTTCATCCAAATATTTGCAGTTCTTTGAATTGAAACGGATTATAACATAACATACAGTAACTCAACTTTTTGATCACATGATCAGAGCCAAGTATAATTTTTAGTTGTAACTCTTTAAGTTTAACAGTTAGAGCAACTAAATTTTCACTCAAAAGTGATTATGAATCAGCACAGCAAAAGCAAACGAAAATGCACTGTAACTTTGTGAGAATTTGTAGAAGTTCTTAGGCAACGCATATGATCAATTTGTTGACATTGTCGCAGTTGCATATTGTGAGTACAAAGTTCGGCCAAGTGTGGAGTGTTCCCTGTATTTTTTGTTAAAAACAAAAAAAAAAATTAAAATATTAAAATAAGAATCCTATCTAAGGTAAATTAAAATTTCAGTTTAAACAGGAATTTTAATTGTTTTAAATTTGATGGTAGATGAAAGAACTTGGTATCTCCAAAATTAAGGAAGTAACTAGAAAGGCTTATTGTTTCCTTGAAAACTTGGAGTTTCAGTGGGAGTTGTATCCAAAATACTCAACAATTTTAAGTCTGACGCTGAAAAGAATAAGTCTGGAAGGAAACCAATTTCAAACTCAAATATTCAAAGGCGTATAGTGCTTCAGATTAAATATGGAGTATATAAAAATGCGGTCCTGATTAATGAGGCATTATACTAAAAAAATGGGATTAATGTTACAACAGAGGCTGTACGGAAAATGTTCGCAGAAACGGTTTTCATGGACGCGCTAAAATTAAAAAAGCTCCTATTGACTGACTGCCATAAGAAATTAAGGCTACAAAAATATAAGGATAATTGTGTTTATGACTGAGCAAGGGTAATTTGGTCGGTGAAACAAAAATAAACCCTTTTTGGTCTGATGGTCGCCAATGGATCTGGAAAAAGCCAGGTGAGCCAATCAGCGTTCGCCATATCAAGCCAACATTAAAATTTTGAGGAGGAAATCTTATGATTTGGGGATGCATGTGTATGGAAGGGGTTGGTGAATGCACTAGATTGGTGGGTCGCATGAATGCCACTCAATACATCACCATCCTGGAAGATGGACTCCTTCCAAGTTTGGAAAAGTGGCATAAAGATGTGTCGGAAATTATTTTCCAGCAAGATAATGATCCGAAACACACAGTCATAATAATAAAAGCGTGACTGCAAAATCAGCAATTTCAAATACTTAATTGGCCACCATAATCTCCAGACCTCAATCCGGTTGAACATCAACGTGCTATTTCGGATTTGCATGAATTATGGTACTGCACTCAAACTGCTTGGCAAAATACCACAGCAAATCAATATAAAAAGTTAATAGAACCCATGCCAAGAAGAATAAAAGTGGTCCTCAAAGCAAAAGGAAGCAATAAGTAGGAACAGTTTCACAAAGTCAACAAATTGATCAAATGCCCTATTTTTACTTTTATTGTATTAAATTATGTTAAAAGATGAATTTGGTTCTCATTATTTTTATACTGAATTATAATATTATTTTATTTTTTCGTTAAAAATTTCGTTGAATTTTAAGCACAAATAAAAAAGTTACGAATAAAAGTCTTTTATTCTGCTAATCATGATCAAAAAGTTGAGTGACTGTATACTATACTATATACTCCAATGCTCGATCTCCTGTCTGCATTTAATCACATTTATTAATGCCTGTCTCGGATACATTCAAGAATTCAATCCCCGCCCATATCTTTTCTTCAGTTCCTTCAAAGTTTCACAGTGTTTCTTTATTTGGACATTGTAGATGCCCTTGATGATTTCCACTGTATTAGAAGAGCAAGTGCCGTCAGTTGTGCTTATATCAGACCGCAGTCTGGTGGTTGGTACGTCCATTTGAATGGGTTGCTATTACATCGGCTGCAGGGCCAATAGTCACTCTGTTGGTCGTCTGTTTTAGAATTTGCCGTATGTTTCCCTATAAGCATCACAAGTTCTAGCGATCGATAATTGTTACAGTATTTCGTGTCGACCTTGCCTTTATGTACTGGAATGGGAAAACTCTTCTTTTTTTCGGAACAGAGCGCTAAGTAGAAACTTCTCCTTTGCCGGTCAGACATTGAACACTCTCATAGGTAAAATGATTTAAACCGCGAGTCTCTTATATTTAAGGTTTTTCAAAATTGTATAAAAGAACTTATGCCCCAGTACTGTTGTGAGTTTTTTATTCAATTAAAAAATAATGCGTCTTTTTTGTGTTTTGACGTAGCTAAGCTTCTGAAGTTTGGGGCTTATTTATAGTTTGTGAAGAAACGTCTTCCGGTTCTCGATACAAAACTTGTACGGTTAACATGTGTTCTCTATCTATCAACTATCACTTTCTCACATTTTTTGGCACTATTTCTGTCCTATTTTAACAGAAGCTTTATCGATTTCACTATTTTCTTCTTCTACAGTACGTCCTCGACGGACATTTTCGTTTGATCGTTTCACCAAGGCTCGGCCTCTTAAGCATAGCGTTGACACTATTTATGCGTTTTTACCCAAATGGGTTTACCCTTTGATATTATATTTTTTAACTGCATTCCAACGTTGTTTAAATAGGATCAGGTAATCCTTTTCAGAATCGCACCTTTGTGTTGCATTTTCTTTGAAAATTTCACAAAATTTTGCTTGCAAAAGCAATTCTATAGTATTCAATCAATTGCGAATTTTATAAAATGACATTGCAAACATTTAAGTATGTAAACTGTGCACACTATACCGTGGGGTATTTGCTTTATTATAATTAAAATAATTTGTAAACCTTTGTGGGTGAGGTTGCAGTTGAGTTGTCATTGTAGGTTATCGCTAGATTTTCATCGTGAAATTCAAGTTGTACACTTGGAGTAAGGTTTCACCGATATCATAACTCGTGCTCTACCAGCCCCTATTAGCTTACAACATACAACTTTACACACAAATATTATTTTTATTTAATCAACAAACAAAAATGTCACTGGTATGAGACAAAGCCATTTAAAACCCTTCATTGAGGTTTAACTATCGGATTTCATAGATTATTTTCAATTGCAATCATTGAAACATAATTTTCTAACAATTTCCTAACAAATACAACACTCCTGGAGTTCCGTGTGCCCACTGACAAACAATACAAAAATGGGTCTACCCCCTTTAGCCCAGTTAATTATACTCAAAGCTGGTTTGTGCGGTTTTTCATTTTGAATTTGTTATGTACTCTGACTGGTGTTGGTGTTGCTTCCAACAATCGTCATAGTATGTACTTCCCTTTTGCGACGGAAATGTAGTCTCATTTTGACCTCGTTTTACAATTAGAGCACTTTGTATGCGCAATGTGACATGTAAAAGCGGATAGATACGGTACAGGACTCTGACTCTGACTCTGATTCCGACTGCAGGGACATAAAAAGCTACGGACAACCATTATACTCGTAAGAAAAGCGTTTGACTCCGTACATAACCATAAGGCAACGACTTCAGCTGATGATCCTAGAAATAAACCTGAAGTTTACGATGCAGAAGAAAAAGTGCCAACTGTATTGTGAACACATGAAGTTAAATCGTGTTAAATAGGCGCTAACTGACGACAATGGTGAAAATTGCGTTTTTCCAAATGAAATGCGAGGATATACTCGTATGTATATTTTCAGTTTAGGTCGTGCTTCCGTTTATGTAAATTCTTTGATGAAAATAACACACAGAGCTTTCTCGTAAATCTGAAAAAATGTCTGGCATGAAGCTAATAAATAGTTGAAGTTACTTGGCAGAGGAAGACAACTTGATTTTCTGTCTTTGAGCTGTGTTAGCTAGTTATTTCACTGCGCTATTCGGTTTATTAGGGTTAAATAGTGCATCATACAGAGAAAGTTGGAAAGATATCGTATGATGGTTACGTGCCTTAAGGACTGCATTCAAAAGCTTCGAAAGAGTTACTACACCTTCATAATGAACATCCAAGATCAAAAGTTAAAAAACTTACTGACAAAGCTGCTTAGTGAGTGTAGTAAATGTATACAATTATTGCAAGATGGATATGTATAGCTCTGTTTATGGAGACTGATACTATTGTAGAATAAAGAAGATCAGCTTGTGCGTTCTTTCAGTAAGGCATCAGTTAATTGCTTAACATCCCTATATGGAGACACCAACTCCCAATGTTTATAACTACGTACACATCTCTATCTAAACTGGACTCGATATCTCGATCAGCAGGCAAGATTCCAATTTCTCATTTTCTCTGACTTGAATTGTAAATGGTAATAAATAATTAAAAATAATTTGCTTTATAAGATCGAACTGCTACTGTCTTTAGCAATTGCAGTATGAGCGACTATGCACATTTTATAACGACTCTAATTCATTTGCGCAAACGTCGCAGCCGCTGACCAGCACGGTACTTTTGTGAAGCCAAATACTCAGTATCTGTAATGGGACCAACACCAATACCAGCAACAGAACCAGACAACTGGTAAGAGGATGTCTATAACAAATCCATGCAAATTATTATCAATTCGCCTGTTAGCCATTCCAAAAAATAGCCGTAGAATTCCCTAGTATCTGGCGCCGTCAGCCGTACACTGTTAGTACCTGTTTTGTCCTGCTGATCCGGTATTTGCAGCGCTCACTGCAACAAGTCTTCATAATTTGCATCCGGTCTGGCTAAATGTCTTCGTTTCGACAGATAACTGACGATGGAGAAGAATACTTGCAAAACTTCTCACACACTGACACTCATGAGTACACCTGATGTAACTTTGCGAAACGCATTTGTATCTTCTTGTCTTTATTTACATTGAATATGACGTTGGGTATTCGTATTTTCTTGTCTACACCAACAGAAGTGTCTTCAGTTCAAGTGTCCACGTTGGGGCATGGAATGCAAATTACTGATTCCGACTAGAAGGGGATTAGCGATAGAAGGAAGGTCATTGCTTATTTCCGTAAAGTGTCTACTTTTCTCAGATTGCTACATGGATGGGCTTCCTAATTAGAAAGCATTTTTTTTTTTCATGCAAGAGAAAACCAAGAATAAAGTGAAAAACTGGTCAACCGGTCTGATGTCAGAGTATAAAGAAAAAGTATCTTAGCCAGTGAGCCAGGGTTTTTTTTATACACAACTCGTGTTTTCAAACAACATTTACGGATTCTGACAGATTGTAATTGCGATGTCTGATGTTGCTTTTGTGAATGACAAGGTAATTGATCCCGAAGACCTCCACCCAGTGAATTAATCTAGCTATGCAAATCCTAAATCTTAATTCACTATGTAAAATAGCTTGCTATGTAAATTAGAAGTGCCCTGAAGGATTGATTGAAAAGAGTAAGAAGCTGATCAAGCTTCCTTATGGATTTTGAAAAGTTCCCAATTTAACATAGATGTAGTTAGAGCGTTCTTAGTTTTGTTGATGGTTCGGAGATTATTTCACCTGTGTGCCTATCTTAAGCCAAAAAAAGTTTGTATTTTGTTTAAAACAAAATGTAATTCGACAGAATAGTTCTGTGATATTTTTCAACACATCGCTAAAATTTGGATTTATGTTTACCTACTTATTTTTACGAACCTTTGTGAGATTACTGCAACTAACATGTCTACCCATTTGGCGCGATTTCGAGCTTGGATTCGAATATGCTTCAGATTGGAGAGCCTGTTTTTGAACTCGTTGGGTATATTCTAATCTACAAACCGATGAATGCGAACTCTTCCGACAAGGCCAATGCAATTTTGAGGTGGAAAGTAACCTCCTTGGGAATGAAAAATAAAAATTTTTTTAAATGTTTTTTTTTATTTTATTCAATATAGTCCCCTTTTAGCTTGATACACCTATTCCAGCGATTTTCCAACTTCTTGATCCCGTCCGAAATGTAATTTTCCGGAAGGTCTGCGAAATATTCCTCCGTGGCGTCGATGATTTCCTCGCGTGAGCTAAATTTTTTATTGATGAGCCATCTTTTGAGGTTTGGGAAGAGATACTCGTAATAGTCCGGGGCAGCCAAATCGGGCGAATACGGTGGATGCGACAGCAATTGGAGCCGTAAGTAATTGATTTTAGCTGTGGTTGCGATGCTCTTATGCCCCGGCGCATTGTCTTCGGCCTTCAATCGCTCCAATAATGCACAGTAATACTCGCTGTTGATGGTTTTTCCTTTTTCGAGGTAGTCCACGAAGAGTATGCCATGACAATCCCAGAAAACCGACGCCATAATCTTTCCGACCCTCGGCCGCTTCGGAGCACTCGTGCCGGCTTCAGTCCATTGCCGGGCACTCATTCTGTTCTCTGGTGTGTAATAGTAGATCCAGGTTTCATCAACAATTACCAACCGACGCCAAAAGTCCGCCCGATTCCGCATCAGCAAGTCCAAACACTCTTTCGAAGTGCTCTCGCGTTCGTGTTTTTGGTCAGGAGTGAGCATGCGCGGCACCCAGCGGCAGGATAACTTTTTCATATGCAGAATATTGCCCAAAATATGGCGTGTGTGCTCAGTACTAATCTTTGTGGTATCTGCTAGCTCGCGCACCTTCACTTTCCGGTCAGCCAACACCATTTCATTTCGCTTGGCTTCTGTGGTGGTGTTGTTATCTGAGATTGCAGTTGAGCTTAGATAGGCATATACCTTGTCGACAGTTCTTGTCTTTTTCTCAGTGCTATCAAAATAGTGGAACCACTATAGTAGTTGGGCGAAAAACAGAACATTAAATACAGCTGGTTTAAGTAGCGACTTCCTCATATTCGATATCACTTTTAATCCGTTTGGCGAGATCGGTTGCTAACTTAGCTGCACATAACTCCAGTTGAGGTATTGTTGGTTTCTTGATTTTGTTCTTTTCAAGTGGCGCTACACGAGATTCGGCACATAATAGGCGCACTATAATTGTGCCAGGATTAAATATTGAACGAATATAGGCGCAAGCCCCATAAGCCTTTTCGGAAGCATCGGCAAGGATATGAATCTGTACTATATCAGGATTTTTTCTTGAAAATACGTGTGTTGGAATTCGGATTTGATTTGTTGTTTTGAAGTCGTCATGAAACTTTGACCATCTTCAATGTAGTTCTTTGGGTAAGGCTGCCATAACTGTTGTAAAAAGATTTTTGCTGTGATTATCACTTCATATATTCTCAAATTCATTCGTTGTCTTAGAAAAGGGGAGGAAAGGATTAGCCGAAGAAAAATCCTTTGCATTCAAGAACTAGATGAAGTACTTTGTACCATCATCCAGGTTATTCAAAAGGAGGAGTTCCGCCTAGATATCTCCCATCTAAGAAGGTATAACGAATTCAACAAATTCAATTCCATAAGCAGTCTCGCACCATTTTTGGACAAAGACGGCATTCTCCGCGTGGGAGGAATATTAGAAGCATCAGCCCCACCATATGACGCAAAACACCCTATCCTGTTACCTTATGACCACCCCTTTGTAAAAATGATAATGGGGGATATTAATTGCGACAGCCAGCATGTTGGACCACAGACACTTCTGGGAATAACGAGGCAACGTTTCTGGCCCGTCAAAGGTAAAACGATCGCGCGTTCTATAGCATCCTATGTGTGAGGGCCAATCCGAAATTATAGGTACTTTCCCAAATGATGGGGAACTTGCCAACCAACAGAGTACAACCAGTCCGCCCATTTGTGAATGCTGGTGTGTATTTCTCCGGACCGATTTGGATTCATTATCGAGGTAGGAGAAGCCGACCATAAAAGGGGTACATAGCTGTATTTTGCTATTTTCTACGAACGCGGTCCCTTTAGAGGTGGTAAGCGCCTTAACTACAGAAGCGTTCTTAGGCGCATTAAAAAGTTTTACCGGAAGACGAGGTCATGTACGAAATTCATATTGCGACAAACTTCGTTGGAGCCAGAAACCAACTTCAGGACTTGAGCAAAACAGTATACTCTATTCAAGAAATGGATTCCATCATCTCGTCTTGTAGTCAAGGGGGTATCGATTTTCATTTCATACCAACCCGATCTCCTCACTTCGGCGGGTTATGGGAAGCTGCTGTGAAGTCAGTGAAACACTTGTTAATTCGATGTATGGCATCGACATCCTTAACATATGAAGAACTCGAGACCCTCACTATTGAAATTAAAGCAAACCTCAATTCTCGACCAATAACACCTTTATCTTCTGATCCCAATGACATCGCGGCTCTAACACCCGGTAATTTCCTAATTGGTGAGCCGTTGGCCGCATTGGTTGACCCAAATGGTGAGACAACAAAAAGTAATTTGTCAGTAATGAAGAATGTAGGTACGAATTTATTCTGAAAATCGATATATAATTCGCAAAATGTCGAGAAAATACATCACGTATTATTGGTCATAATAATACAATCACTAAGCTCGTTATTAGTCATGTTGCATCAGTATGTATACAGGAGAAACCGGGAGAAACCCTAGTCGTCATGAGTGAAGGGTGAATGTTTCAGAATCGTCGTTTCGGTGTGGATCGAACAGTTTGTTCGTATATTATATTGACGTATAACATCCAGCTGGCGATGGCGATGGCGCGATAGTTAGTTCATTGGACTATCACGCAGACAGTCTGGGTTCGATTCCTGGCTGGGTCACCAACAATTTTTCACCCTTTCGGCGGGCAATGGCAAACTCCCGAAAGTAAAATTGCCTACGAAAAAGATTCTAAGGAGTGCCGTTCAGACTCGGCGATAAACCGTAGGCCCCGCTCAGATGTGACAAAAATGATAACATAAGCAACACAAAGGAGTGTCAAGAAGCTAGGCCATGGCCCATACCGGGCTGCCAGCGCCACAGTGTTTTTTTTTTAACATCCAGCTAATACACCGACTAAAGCTACAAACCTATAGCTTGTGATTCTGGTTTGTGAATTGGACTATTGAGCAGCTTGAAGTGGACGCTTACTACTACCGAAAAAACAAGAAAGTTGTTAATTTGTACAGCTGTTAATTTTGCTGGCAAAATCTCCAAATACTCGAAACATGGACAACATTGTCCTTTCAGCTGTTAATTTTGCTGGCAAAATCTCCAAATATTCGAAAGGTGCCTCAAAATCCAACAGACAGGATGCGCTTCTTTTAAAAAAAAGCCAACGAAGCCATGTGCTTAAGAAAGAGTTCAAAACAAAATGCAATGAACCATTCACCAATGAGTTTTGCAAGGAATAAACATTTTTTAAAAATAAGAAGAAGTATCACGCCAGAGCTTCCCTGCAAAGTTTTGAACCTTATTTATAGGTAACGCCCTAAAGTCCTTTAAAAAACAGATGTTCCATATGTTTAGACATATGAAAAGACCGCTAAACCCTGCTTAAAGGCAGTTGCTTTAGAGATTCACTTCTAAATCAAAGGTAATCACATTAATTTGAGTTCTGTTATAGTGGCAAAGAATCACTTACAACAAGTCTCCGGAAAGAAACGAAAGAAAAGAATAAATTCTCATATTACACAGGGGCTCATCGATGAACCTCTTGGTTTGGCCTAAATTACGCATGAATGGTTCGTAACATATTACTAAATATGTAGACAAACGAGATAACACAACCATGGAAAGGAAATATACTAGCAACAGAGAGTAAGGAAAAAAAAAATCTATGAAATGAATGCTACTGAAATCATAGAAATGTCGTATTTCGCACCCACCAGTGAGTGAAGTGAATACGATTATTAATGCTCACAACTTACGAGAAAACGAAGTGCGAGTGTGTTGTACTGTACTCATAAGTAGAGTTTTCTAAATAAACTAAACAATCCCCTTTCAGTTAATAGATGCAACAAGAATCCACACAAACATGACCTCATGTGAAGGAATTTTTGCAAAACCATTAAATAAAAACGATTAACATTAGGAAAAGTTACGCATACGCCCCACACCCAAAGCTTAAGGCTTATTGACAAACAAAAGTCAGCAGCGTATAGCGTGTAGCATGTAGCGTGTAAACAGACTTTAATTACCCACAATCGCTTAGTCAAACATCTGTTGTGATCTGCTGAGAAACACGCTTTTACTTTTCATTTTTCGACAAGCACGTTGACGACACTGATGAGATAATGTGACGCAATCGTATTATCCGAAGCATTTTACAGACGGACGTTAACTTGCCGAATAGACTTAGACGTCGCGACATTTGCGAAGCTTACTCATGGTCAACGAGTAGTTGGTTGATCAGATTTTTTTTTTTTCCTTTTTTTCGGAGGACAAGTGTAATAGAGTAATTGACGCCAATTAGATGCAATTAGTATGAATGAATTGAAAAATTATTCTTTTACAACCTAAATGAGGTGAAAAGTGGTGCTGGTAACAGATTCGCTGTGAAAGACAGTTGGTGTGAAGTTTTAAGCCTAAAATTGGAAAGTATCTTGTTTCGGTTCAAGTCGTAGAAGTGCGTATACCTACTTGAGCTGTAAAGACTTTTTATGCGATGAAACCAAGTGGATATGCTACTATATAGTAAGTAGGTGGTGCATTTTAAGATTGAAGTTTACAGTATAATATTTAGAATTTTTGGGATCTTAACAAACCTGGCAGCATACGGGAAAAAATCTGTAAAACTTTGATTTTCTATGATAGACCGGGATCTAGGCAATATTATCTTCAACTCAAATGTGATATGATGTTCATTGTTAAGGCCATTTAAAATCCAGGGAACAATAATTTAAACCAATGCCCCATGACTTCACAGACATTTTGCGTCGATCATCTTTTTAGTAGGGGACTCGCGTGTAAGTAATCCGCAGTTGACCGCACTTTGCACTATAATCGCATTTTATATTATTATATTACGAGTAAGACTCAAAGCTAAGGGCAGCAAGAGAAATCCACAATAACACAGTGACAAGAATTAATTATTTATGATTCAGCTCTTTGCAGGTTCGTATCAGAGTGTGTTTGTCGAGATACATTACGTGCAACTTCATAATGGCAACACGCGAGTTTAAGCATTTTTTTCTTCTCAATTTTATTAATAACTCGCATTCTATCCCCTAGCCCCACCCAATGTATTATATAAGCAACTCAAGTAGAAAGGTTCATTTGCATATTAAGCGAGTGACAGAGTATAAAACTGCCACTCGGAGAACCAGTCAAAAGAGCGCTAAAAAAAGGCGAAAAAATACGAATACAAAACTAGTATAAGAATATGTAGTGAGTAGTGGTACAAGTAATTATCAACAGGTGTTTGTCCTTCCTTTGGCTTTTAATTTACCCCATGTACAAGTAATTTACGATTTTAACCCCCTTTTTGTGTGGTGCATTGAATGCTCCGTAAGTGTTGCATTTTGTACAACCGACGGCTATACACGGGTAGTCGATGGTCGGTTGGTTTGTGCATGCAGTTAGGCTTTATTGCTGTGCTGATGACGATAGGAAGGGAGACTTTAGAGGCATGTTCATTCGATTTGATTCATGATAGCGTGTTAAGAACAAAATTACCAAATAAAGGGCTTGTTACCAGTGTTGTCGGTAGTGAAGAAAATTCAAAAACAAAAAGAGGAAAAATGTAGACCCCGTAACATCTATCAAAAATTCCAAATAATAATGTCCAGACGAAGGATTAAGTGTACTTTTCAGCTTCTCTGAATGTTTGTCACTTGCCTTATAAAGCCAATATTTTGGACAGAAATACAAGCTATAATCAAGGCGCGTAAGATGATCATACTTAGCTCTACAACTAACTTCAACAGAGCAATGTTTGCCGAAAACCCAGTCACTATAAAATTAGGCAATATACGAGTATGTAAGCGCTCACCTGGGTTAAAAGTATCGGGTTTTCCAATAGGGACTTGATAACTCAATTTATTTAGTAAACTCAACATTTTCATCATGATAAAGTACACGAACGAGCAACGTCTGCAAATTATAAAAATTTTCTACCGAAATTCGGAATCGGTGACTGCAACTTTAAGAGCGTTAATTCCAATTTTTGGTCGTAATTCTCGCCCTAGTAGGCAGGCAATAACAAGTTTAGTGCAAAAATTTGAGTCTACATATTCGTTGTGTGATGTAGCCGTGTCAGTGAGACAACGGGTTGGTCGAAGTGTCGAAAATATCGCTGCCGTTCAGGCGTCCGTAGCAAACGATCCAAATCAGTCAATTCCACGGCGTTCTCAAGAATTGGGCATGGCTCAGACCACATTATAGCATATTTTTCGTAAGGATCTTGGTTTACACCCAAGCTGACTCACGAATTGAAGCCGATGGACCATTTGAAGCGACGTACGTTCTCCGATTGGGTTCTGGAGAAGATGCGCCAAGATGGTGAATTTCATCGCAAAATCATCTTCAGTGACGAAGCTCATTTTTGGCTCAATGGGTTCGTCAATAAGCAAAATATGCGTTATTGGTCGGGTGAAAATCCACATGTGCAAAATAACTGTTTGGTGCGGTTTGCATGCCGCAAATGGCGTTATTGGGCCATATTTTTTCGTCGACGATAACGATCGTCACGTTACTGTGAATGGTCTGCGTTATCGCGCCATGATCACCGATGATTTTTGTCATGATTTGGAAGATATGGACTTGGACGACATGTGGTTTTAACACAGCACACGTTACAATCGATTTATTGAAGAGTAAGTATGGTGAGCGTGTTATCTCAAGAAATGGGCCAGTCGATTGGCCGCCTTGTTCGTGCGATTTAACGCCGCTTTACCTTTTTTTTGTGGGGCTACGTTAAGTCATTGTTTTATGCCAACAAGCCGACGACGTTGGAAGAGTTCAGAGCCAACATTAAATGCGAAATAGCGGCCGTTTCGGCCGAAATGTGTGGCCGAGTCGTTGAAAATTGGGTCCAACGAATCGACCGCTGCAAACGTGCCCGCGGTGGCCATATAAACGAAGTCGAGTTCCATTCATAAATGTTTTGATTGTACTTCAAGCCGATAATAAAGTTTTTGAAATATCTCAAATAGTTTGCGTTTTATTTAAAAAAAAAATCAAGTCAAGTCCTTATTGGAAATCCCTGTGTATAAAATGAAAGGCTCAAGCCGGAAAGCTGGCCAGACTTGGTGATAACTATCTCTCGATTGGTATAGAAAGAGATTAAATAGGAAAAAATAACAGAGCACAAGTACATCGGAAAGATAGATATGGCTCAGATATTACAAGAAATATTCAGATGCACGCTACCTCATCAATTGAACTCGTTTTGAGCAAACGGAGAGGCGTCTCAATCGCTCAATGCTGCTGATTGATTTTCGGTTGATTATACGAGAACGAAAGCAGCTTCAACAACGGTCCTACTTCTTTTTTTTTGTTTTGAACACATTCAAGCCTTAAGTACCCCAATGGCGATGGCGCGATAGTTAGCTCATTGGGCTATTACGCAGAGAGTCTGGGTTCGATTCCTGGCTGGGTCACCAATATTTTTTCAAATCCCGAAAGTAAAGTTGCCTACGAAAAAGCTTCTAAGGAGTGCCGTTCGGACTCGGCGATAAACCGTAGGCCCCGCTCAGATGTGACAAAAATTATAACATGAGCAACACAAATGAGTGTCAAGAAGCTAGGCCATGGCCCATACCGGGCTGCCAGCGACACAGTGTTTTTTTTTTAAGTACCCCAAATGGCTCGAAATCCTTGCGCAATTTAGGATCCAACTAACATCTCCCAATAACGATCATCAGTATCTGTTACAGCATTTTCTCGTTCTCGAAGAGATATGCTTCAATGGTGTCATATCGGGCCAAAATATCACTGTCGATGGGAAGCGATATGATATTCTTAAGCATATTGCCTCACTGCAGCAATATTTTCTGGGTTGACTTGGCTACGTTTTCACTCAGAATTTGCTTTATTTCTAGTAAACAAGAGTTTTCGAAATGATTTATTACACACTAAATAGCTGACTTGCATGGCACATGAGAAACGCTGAAAAAATCTGGCATTTTTGCTTAGATATTCATAAATCAAATCTTTCGATGACTTCAACATACTATTGCAGCATTAGATACTTTACAATACATTGTTATCTCTTAGTCCACACGATTCTCAAATATGGACTGACAAACCAATCGATGCACAATAAGAGTGAAACAAAATTGACCCCTCACTTACTGAAATACTTGTTTTTCCTCTTTTTTGTCACATTATTAAGAATTTCCAGAAAACACCTGAGAATGGATACTATCCATATGATGGAATAAAACTAGGACAGAACCAAGATCATACTGCAAATACGAGTAAATCCAAGATTTGAATAGCCATTTGAATCATTTGTCCATTTCCGAAATGGAATTGTCAACAAGATTAGAGAAAGTTCAAATGGCAACACTACTCATACGTAAGATTATATGTACATAAGTTGAAATTACTACACAAGGAAACGAAATGTATCCGATCCGACAGAATAAAATATCTTCGCTATGGAAAGTAAGAATCGAAAAATTTCGTTGAAAGATGAAACAAGTTTCACTGGTTTGGCATGCCTTTACCGGACTAACACGGAACACTTGTATTAATTTGGTTGGCACCAGCATCACCTTATACATATTCGTACTTACATATTAACTGGGGGTATCATATGATTCTGGGTATGTGCTTGAAGTCTGTTAATCGAAAAACGTTTAGGAAAGTGGGGTAAATGAATACGTACGTATCTGATGATATTGGGAGAAGATTGTTTGACAATGTGGTCTGGAATCAGCTTTGTAAATAACAAGTTTGTCTTTTCTTAACTGTCTTCTTTGTTTCTTGGAATTGGGCTTCGGTTGTTGAATAATGTGAAAATTTATTTGTCATCTTGACGCCTTGAGACGTGTGACTTTTGGTTTATTCATTAAAGTCCTACGTACTTTAGTAGTACTCAAGTTCGTATCGTTATTTCCTTGATTCAATATTAAAAGTGTACTCAGTGAATTTTGGATTTAGTATAGGTAGATACTAAATTGTACCTTTGTACATATGTCAGTGCCTGGAATTAGTAAAAATGTTAAATTAAGCAAATATAAGCATTGTGAAGTCCTTCTTCAATTCATACCGTCTATGGATGATCTTCTAAGCAAAATCCTAAATTTTAGACCTGATGTACTAACGACTAACCTACAACATACTGAATGTGTCACTCGTAGTATTTAGAGCCACAAACTGTAAGCTGCCTATATACCAAATTAATTTCACATAAATCCAGATTGAGTGGTCTTTCCAACACGAGACTATCTGTCGAAACAATGGCCAACAATAAGCTGTTCCAAATTCACGAAATAATGCCTCGAAAAAGTCGTGCCAAGAATAGAAAACAATTCCCGAAATTGGAATTTCCCTATTCCCATTCGTAAACATTCATTCGCGACACAATCCATTCGAGGATCATTGATCTCTAAATCGATTCAAAATTGAGTAGAACATAGGTATTCCCTTATTTAGTCCATCCTTTATGGTTTGGTGAGAGCATTGTCCGAAGTCCACATTGATTGGTGTATCTATTGGTATCCAGAATTCACAGGAACACATTATCTGATACCGAAATATCTCCTGCTAAGAATAAATACATGTATCCGTACGTGTTAGGTATCTTGAGTTCCGTCGTCTTAATTTCACTCACATCGGGGTTATTGATCGACGAAATGAATTAATTTTGAAAAATAAAAAAAAAATAGGAAAAAAGAATCATAAGTATCTCACAGATAAAAGAAAGCACTCAGGACAGACGACATACATACATACAGTCACATAGTAAGAGCAGGAAGGAAATAGTGAAACATATACAAATATTTACATACAAGTACTCGTACATAGTTTTCCTTTGTGGATGAATTAGTTGACATTCTAACGAAAGAAAAGTCTATGCGGCGGCTACGCCACATCAACAGTCGCATGCTATGCAAATCCACAGAAAATCCGAGTGCCCGGGAGGGGGGGGGGGGGGGGGGGAGAACCATAGTACCATAGTAAAAGAAAAACACTTTCCCTTCCTAAGAAAAATAGGAAAAAATAAAACTGACGGGGCATCAACTCATCGTTCCTCGCCTCTTTCCATCCAATGTGACATTCTCCGTCTATGAGTCTGTGACATCGGTATACAACGGTATAAAGCATCTCTTTGTATTGACAGGCATTTAAGCCAAACGGCACAACAGACCAAAAATAAAGGGATTCTGCTTTTTCTTCGTTATGTCCGTTGGCGTTGTCGTCTTCATTTTGGGATTGGGATTTCAATGATTTGACATTTGATGGTCCCGACGCTGTAACGTCAACCTACCTCGATACACGAAGAAACATTTCTTTTTGGCTTTAAGAAATCAATCGAGCGGCCAAAGTGAAATTGTCTCTTTCTTGGTATCTTCCGAATTGTACTAATTGCTAGAGGAAATTGAGTATTCGATACGATTTGATTCTGGTTAAGGACAAACCACAATTTCTGGCAAACGCTCGTCAAGTGTTTTTGTTTTTCTGGTTTTCGTATTTATTTATTTTTTTTTTTTTTCGTTTTTGTGTTTTTAGTTTCTGAACTGAATAAAGAAAACGGAACACGTACATATACGAATAGTACGTTCATGGCATAGTTGATCTATTTTCAAACACGGAACACGTATTGGAAAAATCAAGACTCGTCTATGGCTTTGGTTTAATGCTTCTTTCTTTTGAAATACCGTCTTGGGAATGCTTAACTAAATTTATCACCTCAACTAGCTAATAAGAAGGCTTGATTTCGTTGGTGTTGTTATTCCAATTAACACGTTCAATGACCTTCAAGCGATAAGTTGTATCAGCTTTTCTACTCGTATGTAAAATGATCGATTTCGAAAAGTACAAATTTTCGTCTTCTCTTTTCAAATGTTCACTTAGTGGTTGATGGCTATTCGTATAGAGTGACTGGAGTCTACCTCTCCCTGCAACTATAGGACTACACTCTACGTGATAATCAACGGTGCATGAGTATTTCTTTTTGCAACACTATAATACAAACACAATAGTCTTTCCTTCGATCTGAGTCTCAGAAGCAGATACCTTATATGCCTATGCTGGCGGATGAACCGTTAACAAACCAACAGAAAGAGGTACTGCCTGACTTTGGAATACAAGGGAAACCCTCAAGAATGAAACCGCACTTTCAAAATCCTTTGGAAAAAGCACAGCTGCAACACAAAAATAAGGTAACAACATTCAGACTTTCATATGGAATTGTCAGGGCTTAACAAGACCTCGCAGATCAGAAAAACCAGGAAAAACCAGAAAGACTTACGGATAGTTTACGGACGTTTTGAGAAAAATTTTGCTTCGAACCGATCTCTGCTAACGTCTTAACAAGTCTGTAATTGGTAAACGGTTAAAACCACTTGTAAGCGAGCTGGCCTGGCCGTGCAGTCTTAGTTCTGGTAACAACTGACGAGCTATTGCAAATTTTGGAAAAATCCATTAAGTTCAGATTCAGATATTCATTATCTCCTTGTCGATTTTAAAGCCGTTTATGACAAAATTTAAAACGTCACAATGGATAGCTGCAACTTTGAGGCCGTAAAGGATTTCGTCTACGATGTTCCTTTGAAAAAGGAGATATAGTTACGAACTTTCCGAGCTGTACACCGGCGTTTCCCTGGTCCGAAAAGTGCTAATCAGTTGCGTGAAATACCTTAGTCATGTAGAGTGAACGAATACGAGTATTAATCTTCCGCCCCAAAGTGTGACTACTAATCGCAGAATATATTTCCGAGAAGCGTGACCGATGAAAGGCCTATAACGATGATACACGTATTTCTGGCTATTTTTCGCAGAATTTTTTTTTCTAATCAGCTAAAAGATAATAAAGGCCTTTCAAAATCTATGTTCAACTGAAAGGAACGTGGCGATATTTTAAAAAAAATGTGAGCTTTTTCTATCCACAGCGATCGTTACATTTTAATAAATTTCAAATAAATAAATATTCATAAAAGGTTTAATCAAATATATATTCAAAATGCAAAGGTAAAGAAAACCGCGTTCAATTGTTTGTAAATTCAACAGATACTGGTCAAAATCGAGTTTGATTTGCATTTATACATCTTTAATTCGATCATATGAATAAGTGATTGTGGTGGCAATGGTGATGGCAGCGGGGACAAATAAGTCTTTTCGGTGTTTTGCCTCGTTTTCACCTCTTGTTTTTAGTCATTACCTTTGGTTAGAAGCAACATTTCTGTATTTTAATTTCATTCATTAAGTCCATGTATATAGTAGCTATTCCACAACCAATGGGCAATATCTTAATAAAGGTGTATCCAAATGAAGGCAACGAATGATTTCAATATAAAAAATTTCTTTTTAACCAAATTGAATCGAGTTTTATTTGAATCAATATTTATGTATAATTAGGAGGTGATGGTGCCAGCGTTCCCTTGTTAATGTTTTATTGACCGATAATCTTTTCGTAATGAAGTATTAAACATTTGAAGACTTGTAGCCTTTAGGTAGAAGAATGCAGATTAGATCGGAGAAAGTTAACAATTTATATGAAAATCGGGGAAGGTTTGCATGAACATCAAAAGGTTATTTCGAAATGAGATTGTTAACGGACTGTGGCAAGTGAGAAATTTTTTTATTGCATTTTTCGGAATCACGGTTTTGAAATAGGTTTTGGTCGTATGGTGCAGTTTATTTCTTGTTATTTTGGGGGAAATCTATGGAATGCTTTAGATTTCACTGTTCTTTTTAATTTCTGATAAAACAACACTTAAGTCAGCTTTCGTTTTAGTGAAATTATCACCACATGTTGGTGGATCCTACAGTGTTAAATATATATGCTGTGCATCATCGTAAGCTTAAATCTGACCAGCATTTGAATTTAATATATTAATATATTGAAAACGGACTAAGATAAGTCCTTTAAAATGTGGCATAGACATTAAAATCGATGGATGCTGAAAAATCACACATGTCACAAGTCATGAATTTCACTTTGTAATAAATTCATTTTTCAGGTTTACTTATGAAATGATTTGCGATACTCGGTTTCCTGATTGAATACACTAGAGCAATGATAAATTGGTTTGAAACAATATTGCTAGGTGTCTAAAATCTCTCTTTGGTTAACCGGTAGAAAAAAAATCAGATACAGTCCTAAATGAAAAGGTCTAAGTGTGATTCAACAGGGCGGGGCAAGAAAACCAAGGCCTTTACAGCTGCAATAACCACACTGTGCTTCAACAAACTTACTGAAACTTTTCAGAGGTGCTGAGAGCATGAGTAAAGATAGGAATTTTCTAGAAGGGCTTTTAGCTCTGGTCATCCATAATAAAAACAAATTCTAAGGGAATCATAGATCCTCATTTAGATTCCTATATCTCTATATAGAAATAGGCGATTTCAAAAAAACAAAAAAAAAACAGCGGGCTCAGGCCAATTTTAGCTTATACTGAACAAACTAACAAGAAGATGAGGCATCAGTCAATTATTCCGGAGAATACCAACCCTAATAACCGTTATCTGTAGGCATCAATGTTATTCAAATCAACCCCTGACTTTTTACAGCCCAATTGGAAAACCAACCTCGCTCTGGGACAGAACAGTAAACTGCCTTACAGATTACAAAATGATATTCACATTATAGCGGCAAAGAATTTAAAGAAAGAAATTTAGTTGTGAGTCCATTTATTTCACATTCGACTGTCAGGTCGGCATGACCGCGAGGAGCGCCGCAGAAAGAAATAATTTTTAGAGTTTATTTAGCGATGCTTCTGCACTAGATGGCCTTCCTAGCGAGCTATTTAATCCAGAGGAACATGTCTTAAGAGTGCATGCTTTCCCATCTGCAGAAATTATTCTTAATATAACATATAAGATCTTATCTGCCGTCTTGTAGCCATTTATAAATGCGGGTTTAAGCCCGGTGAGACCACAATTGAGGAAGTATTTACACTGTAGGATAGGAAAACTGTAAGAGCTGCACTTTGCCCTGGGCAGAAATGTGCCTACCGGGCGGCTAGAGCAATTGGTAAGATTTATTTTGTGAAGGTCTGTTTGTTAAGCCCCAGGTCCATCCCAGGTTGCGGTTGGTGAGTTTTACAATGTGGATTTAATTTTTTAAGAAAATAAATGTCTAAATGATGCCCAGACATTCTTGAAGCCTGAGTCTTACACTTCCGAATCCGGGAGAGTAAAAAGTACGAGTATGTGTATTGACCTCAACTTCGTGGCTGGAATTTAATTGTAGGGTCTGCATTGTTTAAGGATTAATACTGAAAACCTTTCGACATATTCATAGTCCTTTCTTAATAGTGTTGTGTTGTTGAACAGGGAAAAAAGCTGTAATTTTGACAACAGAACCTCTGCAATCAGTCGGCAACACACTGCAGTTACCTACTGTTCTTACTTACTTTAAGTGCCGCTACATTCCGGGGTGGACCTGGGCTTCAGTCAATAAGCTTCTCCAGCCAGCTCGATCCCTGGCTAGCTGCCTCCAGTTTCGCACGCTAAGTTGGTTGAGGTCCTCTTCCACTTGCGTGCGCCACCTGAGTTTTGGCCTTCCTCTACTGCGCATTGGTGTCCATGCGCTCTTCATGACTCAGCTATCTCAGTCTTTGGATCTTCACTCTTCTGGCTAGGTCCATGTCACTGTACAGTCCATATAGTTCGTCGTTGTATCTCCTCCTCCACTCACCGTCAATGCAGACGCGCTTCTCATGCTCTTTCTTCTTCCTCCTGAGAAGCCGGTGTTCGTCTCTCCTCTTCCGCTCATAGAGCTCATGAGCAGCTCTGGTCATTCTTAGTAGCGCCACGTTATATGCATCTTGCTTAGCTGCATGTGCTTGCCTGCATTCATCATCGAACCAGGGGTTTCGTTGTGGTGGACGAGTGAAACCCAGCACATCAGAAGCGGCATCTCTGATGGCTTTTTGGCAGTGTTTCCAATGGTCTTCGATGCTTGATGCTGGCGGCATTGGACCTCTGAAGAAATTAAGAGACACTCGATCGGAAAAGGACTTGGCGATCTCTTGCGATTGTAGCCATCTGACGTCGAATTTCCTCACAGTATTAGCTTGTCTTGGTGTAGTTTGGGATATCCGCAACCGTACCTTGGCTACAACAAGGAAATGGTCCGAGTCGATGTTGGCTCCTCGGAACGTACGGACATCCATAATACTGGAGGAGTGTCTTGTGTCGATCGCAATGTGATCAATCTCGTTGCCTGTTGATTGATCAACAGTTCTGCAAGTCCCCTTGTGTATGTCGAGATGTGGGAACCGCGTGCTAGCTACGACAATGTTTCGCCCAGCCGCAAAGTCAATTAGCCTGAATCCGTTATCGAAGGTGGTTTTGTGCAGGCTACGTTTTCCGATTGTTCCACCATAGATACCCTCTCTTTCTAGCTTTGCATTAAAATCACCGAGGACAATTTCAATGTCATAGCTAGGGCATTGCTCGTAGGTCTTGTTAAAGAGCTCATAGAAGGCATCCTTGGTGTCGTCATCTTTCCCCTCTGTGGGGGCATGCGCGCATATAAGGCGCTCGCTCACATGCCGGAAGCTGAGGACTTCTTGTCTTAGTCTGCCTCCGACAACAAATCCGCATCCAAATAAGCGCTGCTTTTGCCGTCGATAGCAATTGCCGTAGTAGATATCGCAGTTTTTCATCTTCTTTTTGTCCGGCCCATCCCATCGCATTTCTTGAACGGCGGTTATGTCTGCTTTGCAGCAGTCTAGGGCCTCCGCAAGTTGCTCGGCTGCACGTGGTCTATTAAGGGATCTCAAATTTCACGTGCATATCCGAAGCTCATTGTCGTTAAATCGTTTGCGTGGGTTGTCAACAGTAGATCCGTCCATATCCGAGGCTTGTTGATGCTTCGTAACTTCGTAACCGTCTGCACAACCCCCAACCTGGAGGACCAGTTTCATTTTTATTGCCCCTAAGACGAGGGGTCGGTTACACCGAAGCCAGTAACTCGTTCCGGGATGTGAGCGCTGCCGTTGGCCCATATAGGGCTCGTCCGCCACCATCTCTTTTCCAAGACCCTGACTAAGTCCTGGAAATCCTTACCGGCCTGAGCTCCAAATATGTCGGAGTAGCCCGGATAAGGTCTTGTTTTTTTTTCCGACACTAACCCTGATTTGTGGCGCAGGAAACTCGCCATTTGCCCCCTTCACTACGCTATCTCTAGTGAGATTCCCAGTGAGATGGCACCACGGAGATGCGTGAAGTAAGGGTTATTAGCAGCGCTGCAAGATGTTCGGCTGCAGAGGCTCATTCTCGTCATTTAAAGAACCAGCTCCTGTCGGAATATGCTACTTCTACGAGGCCTTATACTAATCGTTGCCTACTGTTCTTACCCGATTTAAAAAGTCAGGACTCATTATCCCTGAGCTCAACTTTTTTATTTCAAAATATCGTGTAGTAGAGACTCTTCATTGTCTATTAATGAGGATTTAGCTAACTTTCATCTCAAACTTAAGTCACACATGTTTTGTTATAAGCGACGACTTTTGAGGTCTTAGAGAAATCTGCTAACCATTGTCCATTTTTGTCTAAATCTTTTCATCTACGACCAGATTAGATGCACACTTGGTCCGTCATTTAGTCATCCAATACTGAAGGGAGTGCTACATTTCCCACACCAATAAAGACAACAAGTGATGAGTCCCGAAAAAAGTGCCAACTATCACAGGAGTGACTCGTTAAAAAACATTGTTAAAAGTCGTCAAAAATTCAATCAAGAATTCCAGCTACTACTCGTATATTTCGCACATCGTTCGTAGACAACGTGTCACCAAACAAAATGCTGTGCGTAAACCGTCGACAAATATCTAATTCACAAGTCAATATCCTCTGATTGATTGAAATTAATTATGGTCCCAAATCAATCAAGATAAGTGTGGACTCTACCCAAATACAACTTCAAACGAAAGTAAAATCAAAAGAATTGTCGGACCTCAAGGCATTGCTATGAGTGTTACCGTGTCAATAAACTTTAAAGACGATACCCAATACTACCTTACAGTGTTCATTTTCAGACCGGGATTAACATTGAAATTTCAGTTCAAACCAATCACTCAACACTAGTATGAATGTCTTAAGATACTCGTATCCATCCAGTGAAACAAAAGCGGGCTGTCAATTTCGATAGTACCTATAGACAGTAAATTGAACTTCTTACCTCCTACCTTTGTGAACGTTCCTTTTTTTTTTTTTTGTTCGTTCTGTGTAGTGTGTAGTAATACTCGCTAGTTCCACAAATAACTTCCAACTTCTGTGTCAGATAAGGAAAACCTCTTTAAAATTTTTTTTCACGCTTTTGATGTATTTTTTTTTTAATTTTTGTTGTTGTTTTGTTTTGTTTATGGGGTCTACCCGCAACAGACCTGGCGCACCTGAATGAGTTGTTTGAACAGTTCAGTTGTCAAAATATTGCTTAGGTATATGATTACGGATACCATATTTGCCCCCTACGTATATTCATTCGCACAATACTTGTACTAGTGCTGTGAACATAAAAACAACTGTTTTCATCAGTTTTTTTTTTTTTTTTTTTTTTACTAAGTTATACCTATATACATAGCACACATACTTGAGTATAGTTTGATATTTTGCCTGACAACATTTTCGAGTGTTCGACAAGCTGTCCAACACAAGCTGGAGTTCGGAACACAATGTATCGGAAAGGGTGATGTTATATGAATTTATTGATTCAACGCATCGATAGATGTGTCATTTGAATCAATATAATCGCGATAATAAACGAGTGTTTCGTTAGAACAAATTGTAAACAAAGCACAAAAATGAAATTGAATTGAGAAGTACGACTATGAGTACGAGTTTATGAAATATGAGCTCTTCGAGTATTCCACTTTACTATTATTGAATTGAATTGACAGCTCTGCACGAGTACTACTCTTACCATATTCGTAATCAGAAGGAAGGTGCTATTCATTGAATCCATAATACTACCAACGTACTATATATCTACATACATACTTGTAGTGTAAATTGGGAATTAATACGATTATCATGAAGTTTGATTGGAAAAGCGACTTTGTTTTTGTAATCAAATATTTATGAGAATTAGTCGTTAAACGATTTTATAAGACATCATGCCTGGAAGATTATCTATCTAATTATTGTTTATTGTTGCCACCTTATTGCAAGGTGGCGTTCAGCTTAGATTCATAAGCAGATATGATGCTTTTGATGAATATATCTCTGGCCTTCCAAAGTTGGTGATTATAAGGTTGTCAATGACAAAAGACTTATGATATTGTGTATGTAAAAAAAAGAGGAAGTGGATTTTAAGCAAGTATCGCTTAAACGACGATATGTCAGGTTTTGTTGTTTCAAAAGATCATTACACTAAACAAACGATTTCCTTATTACAGCACACCTACCGAACTTAGCAATTCGATTTGCATTTTAATTGAAATTTAAATATTGTGAGTAGTACTGAAACACTATCATAAGAAAGAATGCTGACATTTTACAGTATTTAATTAGCCTACATGTTACTAACTTTACTTTAGGTGGAGCTACAGGCCGGGGTGGACCTGGGCCTCAGTCAACAGCTCGATCTTTGCCAGCTCGATCTTTGCCAATTGCCTCCAGTTTTCTACGTTAAGCTGTTTGAGGTTCCCTTCAACCTGCGTGCGCCACCTAAGTCTCGGTGTTCCTCTACTGCGCTGTCCCTCGGGGGCGGATTCGAAGACTTTTCGGACCCAGCTATCTCAAACGTTGTATCTTCACCCTTTTGGCAAGGTCAATGTCGTTGTACAGTCCGTACAGATCGTCGTTGTATCTCCTCCACCACTCACCGTCAATCCAGACAGGACCGAAAATTACTCGAAAGATTCCCCTCTCAAAGCAGCCAATGGTGAGGATGCTCCCTCTTTCATTTTTGATAATGTCCATGCGCCAAAGAGCAGAATTGGGATTATTAGGGTCTTTTATAGGATAACTTTTGTTGTTCGAGAGAGGGCCTTACTAGTCAATTGCCTTCTTAGCCCAAAGAAGCAGTGATTAGCAAGAGTTATTCTTCGTTTGATCTCAACGCAGGTGTCGTTGTCTGAATTTGTAGCGGAGCCTAGATAGACTATTTCAAAATTATATCTGCCGAGGGTGACGTTCTGCCCGAGAAGTCGGTGTTGAGAGCTAAACCCATTTTCGCCTCTTCTGTCTCAATACTCGCAAAAGCGCCACTGACATCACGCTGCTTTCTACCGATTATATCCATATCATAGGCATATGCGAGTTCTTAGATGGGCGTTTGAAAGACTGTGTCTCTTGTGCTTGTGCATGAGTTTTACACTATTCTTTCAAGTATGATGTTGAAAAAGTCGCATGATAGCGCATCCTTTTTTGACATCAAAAACCTCGATGAGATCCTTACCGACCTTGATGGTCTTGCACAGACGGATGGGTTTGGTAGGGATGCCAAAACTAGACATTGCTCTGTATAGCTCGTCTCTATAGATGCTGTCATAGGCGGCCTCAAAATCGATAAATAGTGACATGTTATACTTTTCATAAAATTTGCTACCAAGTAGACCGTAATCTGTAACAAAGCGTAACAGTTGGAGGAATGAAAACCGGGTATGGAATGCAAGATGAAGGAAATTGAGCGATGCGATCCAACAACGACTTCATAAAACAGGTGTAGGTTCATTTATAAATAAAGATACAGTTCAGAATATATGTACAATGTAATTTTGTACTCTTCTTATGTATTACACCAATGATGCCAAAATTATTCATTCAAACCTGGTCGAACTTTTCTCGGCTCCTCGAAGTCGAAGAAATCCATTGTTTTGGTAGAAACTGCGAACCCTGCAGGCCCAAATCGGGTTCCAATTTCTTTGTTTTTGAATTCAAGTTCATCTCAGAAATCAGTGTAAACACGAGTTTAACCATTGCGAAGCATTTAATTTAATACTAAGGCCCTCTCACATGGGCTTGAGTATATTGTTCACATTTTTACGAGATTGATCATTTTTGGACTCGGTCTTCGAGCAATTTATTATTTTATTTTTTAATTTTTATTTTTTAATTGATAAATCACATTTGTTACTCGACTGCCATCTAAGTAAGTTAAATTGCGGTATAGCGGGAATACACAAGTGTATCCACAAGTCGCTCTTTATCGAAAATGATCAATGGGGTGCGATATCGTATCATGATAACTTATTTTTTGTGAACAAAATTAAAGGAGCTTAACTTGTAGAACATTTGGTATTAACATGACGGCAAAAGTTGTATGGACAACTGGCGCAATAAGAACTCGTTTGTACATTAACCTCAGTAGACGCTAAATTTTAAAATTTTGTGAAATCAATTGATTTTCAAAATTGTCCTATTCGACATCATAAGAGTTTTTTTTTTGTGGTGTAGCCACAAAATATTGAAATGCTTAAAAAGTTCATTCCACAATTCTTGGCTGTGATTTCGAGGTACTTCTTGATGTCAAAGGAGCGTTCAACAACTTAAGCTAGAATGACATAAGTAGCTAACATATAACGATTGATACGTTGTTGCACAAATATTAGTATTTTACAACCTTTTGAAAATAAAGTCCTACGAGAAATTGTACATGCACCGTGGTTAATAAGAAATAATGACCTGCATCGTGACCTTAGAGTTATTTCTGTCGAAAATGAAGCAAGAAACTTCGCAAGAAAGCATAAAATTCGGTTGAATGGACATATTAATAATACAGTCCTAGAAATTCTGGACGAACACAATTTATTCGCCGTCTTCAAAGAACTAAGCCTCTGGACCTGGCACGTTAAACTGAAACCGCGGTAAAAAAGCGGAACATGTAGGATATTTCAATGGAAATTCACCTACCAAACGAGATTATATTGTGATGAGAAAGCTGCTTGATAAGTTTTACTTAGTTGCAGTAACAAACATAATTATCGAAGGGAGGTCTTTTTAGTGAGTAAGAATCTCACACTACTATGAGCACGCGCCTGCCCTCGCCGGAAGAAAAAAGCTGTTGCAATTTCGGGAGAATTTCTTCCAGTGAAACTCTCGACTATCGTTCCTCCCTGGCTTTAACCCACCAAGGATTAATAACATGAAAAGACATTATGAGGTCTTCTACACATATAGAAGTTTTCAACAATACCTTGGATCTGTAGTTAAACCTATTCTAACGCCTGGATATCCTGGTAGAATGTTCTGGTAAATTAAACCTATTTCTATTCAACAAGGTGAAGAAATTAGCTTATAGCGAGATCTTAGGATTGGTTAGATTATCTAGTGCAATAGTGCGGCGGTTAAAGATTCTGATCACCAGAACTATGTAACCTGAAAAGCAGATAGACAGGAGATAAGAAAACTATGAAAAGTAGGGTAATGCGGGAGAGATGCCGCGTCGGGATAGATGCAGCACTCAACCAAACTCATATATCTAGTCAAAAAAAAAAAACAAAAAAACACTGTGGCAGCCCGGTATGGGCGGCCATGGCCTAGCTTCTTGACACTCATTTGTGTTTCTCATGTTGTCATTTTTGCCACATCCGAGCGGGGCCTACGGTTTATCGCCGAGTCCGAACGGCACTCCTTAGAAGCTTTTTCGTAGGCAATTTTACTTTCCGGAGTTTGCCATTGCCCGCCGAAAGGGAGATGGCGATTTGAAAAATTGTTGGTGACCCAGCCAGGAATCGAACCCAGACTGTCTGCGTGATAGTCCAATGAGCTAACTATCGCGCCATCGCCATAGCCATATATCTAGTCATCCGCGGAAAAAATTTTGTTTCGCTTTTAGTCCGTTAGGTATTCAAACGTAAACGTACAAAAAAAAAACCATTTACATACGACATATAACGGGAATTTTTTTCCCTTATTTTGTTTTTCGCATCCCTTTAGCGGAAATATTGCTTGCAGAATGTTGCTATTTGTCGATCTAGAAACAGGTTATCGCGTGTTTTCTTAAGTCCTTCACTACATGGATAGATGCTGCACTTTTTTTTTGATAAGATGCCGCATGTTGGGATGATGCATGGGAGAAAGCAGCATCCGTTGGAAATGGAGTTTCAGGATTCAGGGCCTCAGGATTTTACCCCTCTAATCCGCAAGCTATTCCAGACCATTTCTTCAGCATATCAGACTCGGCTGCAGTTGAAGATCACCAATCAGCAGCCCTTTCTTCAGAAATGATGACTTTATGCCCTGAATCGAACTTGAAACCTGCAATGCAAACCACCAGCAATACCTCGAACTTGGAACTGGTTATACCAAGAACCAGCAATATAGTACATCGCACACCTGTAATCACTCTGAAAATGATGCGCACGCACACCTCATCATGTGTCAAGCCTACGTCAACAAAACTCCTTCAAGAAATGTTACGAGTACCACTACCAAAAATTCCAGCGCTGACTTTTTCAAGACGAAGGCAGAAAGCAGAGGTCTTAGCATCACCCTGTTCAATTGAAAAAAAGAAGAACGCCAAGTCTCCGAAAACCCAACCAGGAAAACAGGCTTCAAAAAGAAAGATTGAGCCGGCTGAGAATCTTAATGTTTGTGCCGATTGTTGGGAAAATTATTTTTCGACCTAAAAACGGGAGGATTGGATCCAATGCGCGAAATGTAGCAAATGGCAACATTAAAAAAAACCAGAATCCTCCCTCTGTACAGATTGCTCCGTGACGAAGAGCGAAAAAAACATAGTATACAGTAAAATTAAATTAAATTACCATGCGGCATCTCTAACACACACCTGGCACACCTAACATATTTTATTTTTCTATTTATAGTTATAAAAAAAATTTTATTTCCTTATTTAATTTATTTATAATGGTAGAAAATAAATCCATCTTTAAGTTTTTTTGAAAATTAAAATTTGTTTTACTTTTATAAAAATATTACATGGCGGCATCTTTACCCTATTAATCTGCCTCTGATCATTTGAGAATTCAATAAAATTCTCGACATATCTTAGTGGAGGATTGAGATGGCCGCTAATGAGAAATAATTCGTTTCCATACCAACGGATTCAAGATGGAACTGAATACGAGAGTCAATGCTCACTGTTAAACGTTGAAATTTAAAAACTCGTCTTAGGTTCATAATGACTGCAGTGTTATCCAAGCTTTCTAAGACGTTATTGATAGCAGATAGCTATCAAATATAGTAGATATCGTTATAAAATATTCAATACGGTCTATGAAGAGTACTTTTGAAATTGAAAGATTTAACAGGAAACTTATTGGTATCTACTGAGTGACAGGAGTATAAGGATTTTGGGAAGCTACTTATTCGAAGATTTTCTTATACTAGTAAATTTGGAAACGGCTTGCTGCTGATGATATAGCACATAAATACAAATACTGAAGAAAGAGTTAGAAAAGAGAAGAATTATATCATTTGTTTATCTTATTCTTAAAGAACACTCATCGAATCATTTACTCTCGAAGTACCAAGTATTTGTTATAAGTAAATTATTGTCCACTTAAGAATTTCAATTATTTCTAGTAAAGTTCCTTTCTCAATCTAATATCAAACTCATGTGCATATTGTCACACAATGTACTCGTACATATCTCATATCTGTCAAACCCCACTTCAAATGTATAATTATCACATAGGATCCGACTCTAGTTTCCCACACTTTTTATCCACTTCCCAGCGCCTAACTAACAACAAATAGCATGCAACATACTCGCACATAGCACTAGCGATAGAATTCGTATTTCATTTCCTAGCCTCAAAAATGACCACAAAATACAAAGAGCCACCATTCAGTCTGTTCCTTTTTTATGTTAAACGTCTTTATCAGCAAGCAAGGTTGTGGTCTACTTTTCTACAAGTATATGGTATTCAGTCAAATTTCAATGTTGCTCCTTCCAATTACTCATTCATTCAGTATCTTATTTCAAAGTCAACCCAATTGCGTACCCCTGCTCTGGTAAAGTTCTCAAAAAGTAAAAAAAAATAAAAATAAATCTGAAAACTAAACTCCAAGTAATTTTCTCACACTGCGAAATTTTATCTTGTGTTGTGCGGTTTACCAGCGCAGCGCCCTTCTTTTCCCTCTCTAGATCATGAATGGGCTTAGCTGAAAAATCTCGAAAATGCTGATAACGAAGGCAAGAATAAAAATGCAAAATGGCATAAAAATTAAATACAGAATAAAAAAAAAATAAAATTGGAATTAAAGAGTGCGCAAAATAGAGTGTCCCATTGTGGAATATGTTGTTCCAGGCATTTTTCGTTTTGCCAGCTCCAAAAGAGGAATGCCATTCCTTCGAAATCCGGCGGTTTTCCCTGTATTAGCAATTTTAACGACTTATAGTCAGTCACTGTAGTGAGAAATGTTTTTTTTTTTCATTCACATATTTTCAGCTATGTATTGTATTTACATAAATTTTTACATATGTGTGTAGTATTTATGTTGTTGTTGTTCACATGAACTTGTGAACTAAGATACAATCCATAATTTTAATAGATTTCAATGTGATTTTCAAGCAACACACATAAATAAATAAAGAGAAAAAAATATTTTATACACCATATTCTATTTGGAAAAAGCGGCAAATTCGCCTTATACGAAAATGTATCTTCCGATATGGGTGTAATCATATGCTCTTCGCCCCAATTAGAATTTTCATTCAATTAGCGAAACATGTTGAAACGACGCTACATTATGGTGCTGCAGTTCACGTTCGATGTTGGAGATTTGAATTATGAAGTTATCCGTAAATTCCATATAAATTATATTAGAGATCATACGAGTATCATGTAAATACTCGCATTAGTTCGAAACGGTTTCGTGCTTCGAAAAATATCTTTGCGCGTAATCGAATAATAATTTAGTGGCGCTGTTGTTTGAGTTTTTTGTTCTACTTGTCAACTGGAATTGAGATTCCTTCATCACGTGGTAAAATAACGAGGACTACTGGACTCAACAGGCGCAGTTAGTATTTGCAGATTCCAGACAAAAAAAATAGTTTTGCAGCATCGTTAAGAAATACATTGCATCTGAAGTTGAGGTCAGAGTCACCTAGCATCGTAGCGCATGAAACTGAAAAGAAAAACCGTTGATGTGTTTGAGGTTTCAGCCCTAACGACATACATAAATCCCTGGTTAGTACTTCAGCTAAAATGTTGTTATAAAGGGTTTTCCAATAAGGACTTGACAACTTTTTTTTTTAAATAAAACGCTGACCATTTGAGATATTTCAAAAACTTTATTATCGGCTTGAAGTACAATGAAAACATTTATGAATGGAACTCGACTTCGTTTATATGGCCACCGCGGGCACGTTTGCAGCGGTCGATTCGTTGGACCTAATTTTCAACGACTCGGCCACACATTTCGACCGAAACTGCCGCTATTTCGCGTTCAATGTTGGCTCTGAGCTCTTCCAACGTCGTCGGCTTGTTGGCATAAGCTAATGACTTAACGTAGCCCCACAGAAAATAGTCAAGCGGCGTTAAATCGCCCGTCATCGTCACTGAAGATGATTTTGCGACGAAATTCACCATCTTGGCGCATCTTCTCCAGAACCCAATCGGAGAATGTCCGTCGCTTCAAATGGTCCATCGGCTTCAATTCTTGAGTCTGCTTGATCTTGTTTGGGTGTAAACCAAGATCTTTACGCAAATTACGCTATAATGTGGTCTGAGCGATGCCCAATTCTTGAGAACGCCGTGGAATTGACTGATGTGGATCATTTGCTATGGACGCCTGAACGGCAGCGATATTTTCGACACTTCGACCAACCCGTTGTCTCACTGACATGTATGTAGACTCAAATTTTTGCACTAATCTTGTTATTACCTGTCTACTAGGGCGAGAATTACGACAGAAAATTGGAATTAACGCTCTTAAAGTTGCAGTCACCGACTTCGAATTTCGGTAGAAAATTTTTATAATTTTCAGACGTTGCTCGTTCGTGTACTTTACCATGATGAAAATGTTGAGTTTACTGAATAAATTGACAGTGACAGTTTGATAATTAGTGAAAGAGTGCGTTCACAAATTAAATTCAAAGTTTCTATTGAAAAACCCGATAGATAAGCAATATATTTATCTAGTGAATTTGGTTCGGAGTTCTGTGCAAAAATCTTGCTAAATTGCATTGAAAATGCTATAAAATATTTTTTTTTTAATTTAATGAGACACAAGTAGACCTTAGATCGTCTACTTCACGACGACTGAGATGATAAACGAGTACCTACCTCAGTCTGCTGAAATTGATAATCCTTGCAGTCATATTTTGGTAGTTAAACTGTCACGAAAATGGTCTTTCCGCGTACAAAATCTAGAAAATTTTCCTAAAGTAAACGGAAATACATTTTTATTGGAGCCAAGCCATTCTATGCTGCTATTTCTTCTTTGATGTTATAAATTATAACTACAAGGCTGTTTTTAAATACAGCAGAAATCAATTTGGGAAGCTATTCAAAGTCGAGACATAACCAAGGCTTTAGTTTTACGTTTTAGTGTAATGCTGTGATCCATATTTCATGACCTAGATGACAAAGATAGTGGAAATGAGGAAGACAAAAAAACTTCTTGGCAGAGCAGCGTCCTGTCTCAACTGCTATAGTGCATTTTGACTTGAACGCTTTCGGAAAAGCTATAGTAAATGTTCCTAGT
Organism: Volucella inflata; assembly: GCA_928272305.1. NCBI lineage: Eukaryota > Metazoa > Arthropoda > Insecta > Diptera > Syrphidae > Volucella > Volucella inflata. The sequence goes on from OV743720.1 coordinate 2,460,628, forward strand.
GAATTAACTATGAAAAGCATAATCGAGTATAAATTTCAGACCATTGAAACGCGTTCGCTCAGTTCATTTTGGAGGAGAGATCAAGGCTGTCAAGAGTCCAGGAACATCCAATAGGTATTGTGATCAAAAATTGATCAAGCCGATTCAACAACTCAAGCTGCCACAATGAGGAGACTTCATCAATTAGTTCGTTCAATACCAGTAAAAGAACGATAAGTCTTCCAGCTATGCAGGCTTCTTTCATGTTGATGGATACGTTATCAAACAAAGTATGGACGTGCGATTCGTGAATGTATATGAATCCCAAACGAATAACTATTTGATGTGGATTTTGGGCTTGAGTTATAATTGGATAATTTTTTTTCAAAGATGTAGGTAGCCCAGGATGAACGAACTGTTAATGACTAACGACATCGGGCAATAATAACGTGTGTCTAAAATAGACGCCATAGACGTGTAGTCTTCCGTTTGGATGTGCTTTTTGACTAGGGTTTTTTGAAGTCCGCATCTTATGTGAAGGCAACAAGTTCACGAAAGAGCGCTCAGATCAAAACTTTGTCCATCAAACTCCTTTATGGTCCAAAGGATTTATCTGTATTTTATAATTTCAAAGTTAAAGCTTCAGTGAAAAATGCTATCCGCATTCACCACATCAGCGCTTATTACTGTCGTTATAGATGAACATTATCGACTTCTTAAGATAAAATCAGGATGGCATATGCTTCCGCTTAGAAGACAAACCAAAGTTTACTTAACAAGGATCAAGTCTAAGGCACCATTTGTGTGCTTGAAGGCGTTCACTGAGATCGGATTGGATTCCTTTACTTGCTCCTAATCTCTCTTCCCAGATACCTATCATGAGTTTTTGAAAAGAGAATTAGTCTTTGGTATAATTCGCACTAGAACTTTGATAGTCTTTCCGTTGACTGTTGAACCAAGAGATTACCTTGGGAAAGTATTCAAACGGAAGCAATTTAACGATAAATGAAATGAGAAATGCCAAAAATTGAGGATTATTTATCAGGAGATTACTGTAGTATCAAAACATTGTGTTAAGTAGAAAAAATGAATAGCCCTTCGACTAATTTAAATGCCATAAAATTCAAATTGATAACCGTCATTTAGGTATTCTCATTTCGCAACCAATAACTTCCAACATCTGTTTACAATAAGGAAAGGAAATACCTACTGATTGTCATGACGAAAAATGTCGGCATGAGTTCAGTATCTACTCCCCTCGAATCACACGTTTAACTTACTCTTCTGCTACAGCATTCAAACTCCATTATTTCATTTCACAAATGTACAAAAACTACAATTTTTTGTTTTCTGCACTTCGTTGCAATACATACAAATTTTTTTACTATATGTACTCGTACAAACCAAAAAGAACAAGAAAAAAAAATTCATACTCCAAAACCAACTCAGTATAAAAGAATGCTGAAAATAAAATCAAACTCATCACCGCCAAAAAAACATCTACATGATCAAAATGTCGTCTACACTACAACACTTAGCCTCATTCTCTGCTCGACGAGAAAAAAAAAAAAAAAAAAAAAAAAACAAAAAGGCAACAAGATACCATAAAGTCCCACACAATCGCCATTAAATCCCCTTACCTACCTCCCACCGAATCCAATCCAAAAGACTGCCACATTAAAATACAAAAAAATAAGAAAAAAATTCTTCGTTTCGAGAACGTATTCCGGAAGCTAAATCCTCCATCTCTCTCTCATAAAAACTTCATAACATCGTGTTCAGAATTTTTTTGAATATTTTTCTGCACTTTTTCTTTTACTCAAACGACTGTCAAGACGCGAAAGCGAAATTCAAATTCAAAAATTGTATTCATTTGCCTCCAAATTGCGGTAAGATACTCAAAACCGAACAGTCAGGGGTACTAAAAGATATGAGTATTTGTGCGCCACTTTCATTGCCGTGCATACGAGTACTCGTACATGAGATGCGAATACGGGAACGATTATTCGCTACTACAAGTAAGTACTCAAAAACTCATTACACAGCCAAACCGAGCATAGTGTCTAAATCATGATATCGCCGTTGGATCTAAGATCCCAGATCACTGATCATACTGATGTGTTCCGACGATTTTAATGTTGATCATCATCACCATCCTATAATGCACTGTCAAAAATAACGAAGACGGGAAGAAAACAAAGACGACGACCGCGAAGATTTTCTTGATGATGCTGATTGCATTTGGCGGATGGTTGACACCAGACGCGTACTGTTGGATACACGTCGATAGTAGAAGATCTTCGAATACTGTACACATATTCATACTGGTACATGGTTCTTAAAATGTGTCATGTAATGCCATTGCATTATGTCATTTTCGGATTAACATAAAAGTTTTTGCCCGCTGGCTGGCAGTGGATTGCTGAATTGTTGGTTTTGACTCGTAGGCGCAAATTTCATGAAGGGGTGTGTCACCGGCACTAGTACAAGTAGCACACGATTGTGTTGTCTCCTCCGCGAAACCAAGTTCAAAATCATTCATCAGTAGGTGAAATAGATACATGACAACAATAGAGATATGATTTTTTTTTTTTAAACTCAAATCAAGCAAACGATCTTAAGCGAACAATTATTACGATTACGATCGCGATCGCGATCATGATCACGATCATGATCTGCGATTATTTAACTTGACGATCATCTGTTGCTTTGGAGCAATTTATTTTGCGGGCGGGCGGGCGGCTGACGACAGCAAAATCGAAGACTACGACGACGACAACGACGTGGACGTCTCTGCCTCCAACCATCAACATTTTAATGGTTTCTTTGGTCTATTTATAGTTTGTCAGCTATTTTGTGTTGTTGAGATGTGTATGCGCGACAACTAGAGTCACAAGTTGTTTGTGATTTGTTCCCCTTTTGTTTTGCTTAAAAATAAAAGTAGACATCCCATTCCATCCTCTCATTTACATACTCGATATTCGAATAGTCATCAGAATCACTTGTACTTACTTGTATTTGGAGTGGATATAATCTGTTTTCTCTGTATGTATTCCTATATATGTAGGTATATGTGCCTTGTTGTTTCTATGTGTTTATTTTTATAAATTTTTTAACTCCTTTTTGATTAGGTCGTTCATTTTATTTTTGTTGTTTTTTTTATTTGTTTTAGATGTGGGTGTACGTGTCACCAAAAGAGATGATTCTTAATAGAGCACTTAAGTCATGTGAAGAATATTTGATTAGTTTTGGGTATAACAGACTTCCCAGATCAACAATAGCATTGACCTCTTCTCGACGAGGGACAATTTCGGCTTTGGGTAAGTAGCTAGTCAGTATTGAACTAATTAGTCAACATGTGAGATACAAACAAACAAAATTATACTCTGTGAACTTTGGGTCATCCTAAACAAGGAGCGGACTTTAATTCTTCCTGTGATAGTGACGCTTTTTCGAAAGATTATCTCAACACCATAAGCTGTAGTAATGATACATTCACTTTGTCATAAATATTCCATTTATTGATCACTTGAAGCGCTACACGGGTAAGTCATTTCAGCTTTACAATTTGGGAACATAATTTTTAGGGTGTGTCAAAGGATACAAATGGTGGAATGTAGCTCATCTTTCCACTGAAGCCCATTGTTTAATCATTTTTCCAATTTGACGAGGGGGGCTCATCTAAAAGGCCAATACCTACGCAAGTAGACGAAGATCGATGTAACTTGAAGTTAGATCTTGGAGAAGATGACTGAGATTCGTCCGTTTACCATGGCTTTCTAAAATCGATTTGCTCTGCTTAACTGATTTATGATAAAAAAAAGTTTACGAAAATAATTTAGGCTATGATTTGATGCTCTAACATCCGAATGCTTTTTTTTAGTTTTAATAAATCTTTACACCCAAAATGTATGTAGTAATTCTTGAAGCCCACCCACGGCTTTTCTTTCAAAGGAGACAGTGATTTCATTCCTATTTCAAGTATAACATCACTTTCCCACAGTTGAATACTCCCTTCTATTCATAGCTATCAGATAAATCTTCTTTCATTTATATATGTAGGTATGTCAGTATCTTTAACATTATACACATAACATGACTTAGCTAGGAAAATGACAGATACGAATGCAACTATGAGTATATCGCCGTCTTTTAAACTTGTTAAACCCACGCAGTGCACAAAGTGTTTTACTAACTCCCACTACATACCACCTCTTGTGGAATACCAAGAATGCAAATTCATTAAAAATCTTTTCAAACAGACAAAAAACGAAAAAAAAACAACAACAACGTGCTAACATAAGTAATAATTTGCTAATATTCTGAATACTTCACAATGTTGTAGCAATCTTCCTCAATGTTCACAGTCAGATTTAATGATTTTTCAAAACCACCATTTGCTAAGGCATCACTTAAGTCATCAATCATTTCTCACCAATTGATCGCATCTTGGTCTCTGGGTTGCAAGTATCTACATACTAAAGATGTAGAAATATGAAGGCACATGTAGTTGAAACAAGGAAGCACAGATTGCTAGGGCAAGTGATCGAGGTTGATGATTGAAGTTAAAGATTGCGATGAAAGTTAAGTCATCTTTTGATTAGTCAGTGCCTAGATATATGTACATACGAGTATAGTATGTAGACTAGACTGTAGACCTTGTTGGTAAAGTTTGAATGTTTTCTGTTTTCAAGTATAATTGTCGATGAGTTGCTAACTAGAATTTTTACAAATTAAGATAAAAAGAATAAACGAGGCTGACGTTTATGTCGAAGAGTGCTTAAGGGATAAGGCTTTGAGATAAAGGTCGAAATATTTGGTAAATGCGGCAGACTGAGCAACGTCAAACATTCGTTTTAAAGGCGACAAAAATGAATTCACTTAAATAACTGAAAAATCAAACAGAAGTCAAAAAAGTGTACAAGATATATTTTATTTGGCAACCACTTTACAAGATATTAAAGATGAGCTAATTTTATTGGAATATAGTTGGTATCTGCCATTGATTGTTTCGCCTTCTAATGGCTAGGTGCAGCTTTTCTGCAAAAAGTTGTAGATCAACTGCTGAGGTTGCTTTTTATTGCTGGCCTGGTACATCCTTAAAATAACTCAGCAAGAGAAAAATTGCTAAAAATAGGTACCTACTCACCAACACTATGAAACCTGTTACTTTGATTTATTAGCTGCTTACTTTACTTACGTTAAGTGGCGCTACAGTCCGGGGTGGACCTGGGCCTCAGGCAACAAGCGTCTCCAGCTAGCTCGATCCCTGGCTACCTGCCTCCAGTTTCGCACGCTAAGTTGGCTGAGGTCCTCTTCCACTTGCGTGCGCCACCTGAGTCTTGGCCTTCCTCTACTACGCATTGGTGTCCATGCTCTCTACATGACCCAGTCACCTCAGTCTTTGGATCTTCACTCTTCTGGCTAGGTCCATGTCGCTGTACAGTTTATACAGTTCGTCGTTGTATTTCCTCCTCCACTCACCGTCAATTCATACAGGACCGAATATCGCCCGATCGCCGTTCACACAATACGGTAGATAAGATCTTGTATACGATGTTAAGGAGACTGATGCCTCTGTAATTGGCGCAGTTCAGAGGGTCCTTTCTTCAGAATTGGACTAAAAATGCTGAGGTTCCATTCATCGGGCATACATTCGTCCGACCATATTTTAGAGATAAGTTGGTGTATGCTCCTTACCAAGTCATCGCCTGCCGCTTTGAAGAGCTCGTCAGTCAGGCCATCTGCTTCAGCAGCTTTGTTGGACTTAAGCTTCGATATAGCTATCTTCACTTCATCCAGGTCGGGTGGACGGAATTGTTGGTCATCATCGTCCAGGTTGAAAGGTTGATTCTGCCTGACAGCGGTATTTGGTCCGTCATCGCCGTTATACAGTCTGCAGAAATGATCTTTCCAAATCCTCAGCATCGACTGCGATTCTACTACGATGTTCCCTTGTTCATCTCTACAGGCTTCGGTTCGGGGTTTGTTTCCGCGGCATGTTATTTTTACCTTTTGGTAAAACTTCCGAACCTCATTGCTGGAGTAGCATCTCTCAATTTCCTCGATCGCGCGCTTCTCATGCTCTTTCTTCTTCCTCCTGAGAAGCCGGTGTTCGTCTCTCCTCTTCCGCTCATAGAGCTCATGAGCAGGTCTGGTCTTTCTAAGCAGCGCCGCGTTATATGCATCTTGCTTAGCTGCATGTGCTTGCCGGCATTCATCATCGAACCAGGGGTTTCGTTGTGGTGGACGAGTGAAACCCAGCAAATTAGAAGCGGCATCTCTGATGGCGTTTTGGCAGTGTTTCCAATGGTCTTCGATGCTTGATGCTGGCGGCATTGGACCTCTTAAGAGATTAAGAGACACTCGATCGGAAAAGGACTTGGCGATCTCTTGCGATTGTAGCCGTCTGACGTCGAATTTTCTCACAGCATTAGTTTGTCTTGGCGTAGTTTGGGATATCCGCAACCGTACCTTGGCTACAACAAGGTAATGGTCCGAGTCGATGTTGGCTCCTCGGAACGTACGGACATCCATAATGCTGGAGGAGTGTCTTGCGTCGATCGCAATGTGATCAATCTGGTTGACTGTTGATTGATCAGGAGTTCTCCAAGTCCCCTTGTGTATGTTTCGTCCCGCCGCAAAGTCGATTAGCCTGAATCCGTTATCGGAGGTGATATTCTGCAGGCTATATTTTCCGATTGTTCCACCAAAGATAACCTCTCTTCCTAGCTTTGCATTAAAATCACCGAGGACAATTTTAATATCATAGCTAGGACATTGCTCATAGGTCTTGTTAAGGAGCTCATAGAAGGCATCCTTGGTGTCGTCATCTTTCTCCTCTGTGAGGGCATGCGCGCATATAAGGCTAATGTTGGCGAATTTAGCCTTGATACGGATTGCTACGAGGCGCTCGCTCACATGCCGGAAGCTGAGGTCTTCTTGTCTTAGTCTGCTTCAGACAACAAGTCCGCATCCAAATAAGCGCTGCTTTTGCCGTCGATAGCAATTGTCGTAGTAGATGTCGCAGTTTTTCATCTTCTTTTTGTCCGGCCCATCCCATCGCATTTCTTGAATGGCGGTTATGTCTGCTTTGCAGCAGTCCACGGCTTCCGCTAGTTGCTCGGCTGCACGCGGTCTATTAAGGTATCCAACATTTCACGTGCATATCTGAAGCTCATTGTCCTTCAATCGTTTGCGTGGGTTTTCAACAGTAGATCCGTCCATACCCGAGGCTGGTTGATGATTTGTAACTTATGTTCTTTTTATTAGCTGCTAACCAAGATAAATTGATTGGTCTTAATTTGCGCAAGTACCAAACACAATATTCCACCAAATTTTGCATAAATACTCGAGGCATAGAATTCAATCGACGCAAGAACTTAAGGCTGTCAATAGCGGTGTAATAAAGCACGTTATTATCTCAAGAAATTGCTGTTAATTAGAAAGAATACGTATCTATCTACAACGTTTTACTCTTTGCTATGTTTTTTAGGCGCATTTGACTGGTGTTTAAGTGGAGCTACACAAATGAGTAAACAATCGTGTTTTTTGCCGGAAATCGCTACCTTAATTGACCGCCGGGATGATGCGACTAAAGACTGTGTGGTTTTTTTCTTTGGGGTCACGTGAAATAAAATAGAGCCCCAAATGGTGATAAAGTGATGAACGATCGTTACGATGTCTTTAACTATGATATATTGATGAAAGTCCTTCTATTGACTAATATAATATAAAAATCAAAATTGACGGAAAATCTTTTATTTGATTGCTATGTTCGCAAGGCTCGAAAAACGGTTTGTCTTGGCTACATAGTGGTTTACCCTTGCATGTATGACTTTGCCTCAGACCCACTCTAAGCAGCTCAACTAGTCTGGTACAAGTCAAAGAGCTGGATTTCCACGTACACCCGGACCAAAGGATCCTACTCTCTGACAAACCGGAACTAGACATGATCTGCGAGGTCACAAACTGCCTTCAAAAGACTTTATGCTTCAACAAAGGTTTTTCCATGGAGATTCCCAGCAAAGAAGAATGGGTTAGTAAACACCCACCAAATAGCCAAAGTGGCATACAGTGGTATACGGATGGTTCTACAATGGAAACGGGAGTGGAAGCTGGAATGCATGGACCAAACACAAACAAATCAATTGCCATGGGCAAGATTTCAAGCTGAAATACACGCCATTCAAGAATGCGCCAATCTGATATACAATTCTGGTATCAAAGGTGCAAACATCCCTATATTCACGGACAGTGGAGCAGCTATAAATGCCCTTAGCTCGCACGTTTTTGACTCCAAATCAGTCACGCAAAGGAGGGTATTGACTCAAACAACTAGGCTCCAGAATCAAGACTAAAATATGGAGGGTTCCTGGGCATGAGGGCATTGACGGAAACGAAAATGCAGACAAATTGGCCAGGAAAGATTCAGAAACTCCCTTCAACGTACTTGAATCCTTCTGCTGTACATCTAAAACAGCAGTAAATTTAGCCATTACGCCCTGGGAGCACTTAAAATGCATCTCATTCAGGCCTAAGGCAGGCCAAACGAGCCATCCTACCGTTTAATAAAAATGCCAAAAGATGTCTAAATCGGCATAATATCAGAAACCTAGTAGGATACCTTACTGGACACAACGGTTTAAGATATCATCTCAGCAAAATAGAACTTGCTGACTCCGCAGAATGTCGACTCTATCTCGAAGACGAAGAAACAGCTGAACACATTTTATGTGACTGTCCAGCTCTCAATGGAATCAGGCGGAACAACTCGACATCTCTGAAATAAGGGACTCCCCTGCTGGTAGAGTTGCTAACTTCATTCGGAAGGAAGAAAACCTGCTAGCCTGATTTTTTTTTCTGACTCATTCAGCACAAAAGATCTTTTTAGGTCGAAGTGCTTCTCAATCGTCACTAGCGAGTCAGGTTTAAAAAAAAAAAAAAAAAAAAATCTGAAAAATATTCCTTATTATGGGCTTTTCAGAGCAAAGCGTTTATACTCATTCGATCTACCTGCGGATTTGCAGACTTCACCTGCCACCATATCTCTTGAGTGCTGACAAGACCGATAAATAACTCAAAAACTAACAAGGTTTACGTCATTCATTTATTTTAACTCTGCGCCATAGCCCTGGACTAGGATAAAAATAGTCTTTGAAACGAGTTTTTAACTGCAGACCCAAGTCAAGTTCGAAAACATACATCAAATGCTACCTCAAATTTCTATTGACCGAAGGATATATATTTTTAATTTTTTTTGCAAAGAATAACGCTCACGAAGATTTCTTTTCCTGACAGCTAATAACTTAAGTGAACGTGTATGGGTCATTTAACGGATCTAAACTCCCATCTTTGAGGAATCCCACCATACTCCTGTCTTATACATATTTAGTATTTTATCCCTTAGCCACTTCAGAATCTAATAATTGTTAACTACTCACTGAATCTTCTCGTATTATGCCCTCTCCCACAAAAAACGACTTCAACTTATGGAATTCGAATAAAACAAACCAAAGCGGACCTGCTTAGAATAATCAATCAATAAGGTCTCTACCTCTTCGGTGTGGATACCTAAGAGTACAATTACATTAGCCATTTAAATTACCTACTCGTCTTGCCCACACCATATAGTTTTCCTCAAGTCAACTGCTTCCAAACCAGGATTCCAGTAACTTGGCATCAGTAGCATGACATTCAAAGTCAACCATACCTTGTGTTATAGAATTACACTTGCTGGTATTGACAAGTTGGTTTATCATACTAGCACGTCGGTTGTTAGCCGAATCACAACTTACTGGTTATCCATCAGTAGCTCAGCAGTTTGTCGTTCGTGCAACAGTAGTTGGGTCGGAAAATTTCACTGTTTTCCCTTCGTTCTGCTGGCCGCTTTTATGCCTATGAAGTAGCTTCTGTAGAATTCATATCGGCTTATGTTTAGATTTTATTGCATTCCCCCAAGAGCGTACCTACGTGAGTACTGTGATGAGACTTGTGCAGCCACTTTTTCTCTGACCAAAATACTCATGCATATACGTAGTATACTCGTAACAACTTCGTATAATGCGAAACCTACTCTGGATCAAAAGGGACAGGTAGAAGCTGGTACTGATACTCGTATTTCTATTTTCAAATATTTACGAATGCCACTACAAACAAATATACATATGTATGATAGCAATATGTATAGACTATGAGTATTAAAATGGCCAGCTAGTATTACCATCCGTGATTTGAATTCTATACGTTCTATCTAAACACTCCTAAAGAGGCTCTGTAAAGTAACTACACTGAAAGATACAAGTACGTTAATCGTTCTGTCAAGTTACACACCCTGCGGCGATGATGACGAAAGTATGGCATCTAAATAATATTTGGTGTACGAGTAGCTTAGCGATAACCTAACATGAACGGGTATCTATGCCATTGCATATGGGCGGTTTTTTTTTTTTAATTTATCGCAATAAGATATACTTTACGAATACTTCCAATCGATATTGAGTTAGGCATACATAAGGCCAGCAATATTTAAGGCTTTTTATCGAAGTTATCTAATCTTCTCATTCCATTCTATCGCTTGCCAGATACCTTCGCTTACCGGTTTTTGAGGTTAATGAGCACTTGCAAACATACTCGTATTCGAAAGATAGGCTGTATTCAATTTTGGATAGCATGGCAAGGCTATTTAAGGGATTGGAATCCTACATTGGTTCGCAAAACCATGATGACGGTTTGTCGTTGATCGCAAGCCGTTTGTCAACCACGTACTATGCGTACATACTCGTAGGTAACAATGATGATGACAACCAGAAGATGGAAAAGGCGTGACGTGCCTTCTGATGGGCTTACCTGCTCTGTGGGTATGTGAAAATGTGACTGCGATCAAATATGGATTACCATGCTTTAAATACGAATGACAAGTATTCATAATAAATAGGAAAGCTACACTACTCAGAGGGTGTATAGTATGTGGTTAATTATCTAATGAAAATTGTATCCATCTACCAGAACCAACTATAGACACCTGTTGCTTAAACTGCTTTACCTCCCTCATCAACATACATAGATACGAGTAGTTAAGTATTTCGATACTAGTTTCCCAGGTTTGTAGCAAATTTAATCGATTTGAAATTAAAATATGGCGCCGTTTTACGAACTACATACATACACGATTTGCATAATTGTCTAGTGTATGAGTGCTAGCACATTTAAGTATTCGCGTCTACAAGCATCTAAGAGGGCAATAATAAGTTTAACACAGTCAAACAATTTTCGATTGTAGCACACGACCAGTTAACTACATTCTATCAGATGAATTAGATATTTTTTTTAAATGGTGCTTAACTTACGGAACAGGTGTTTGGATTTGTTAACTAGTGATATTCATTTGTCAGGGCTGAAGTAATTAATAAAGACTTCGATTATGCTATCTGTTTAGATGTATAAATTTGTATGATTTACACTTATTAACAGAGACAGGCAGATATGAAGATAGATAAAAGCTGTCAAAGTAATTTATCTGAAACAAAAGAATTCGTAGGAGCTTGTTGGTGAGCACTACTGCAGACTCTATTAAAATGAGGTTAAAAGGTTAACTCTCGTATGTTTCCGAATGATACCAACATAAGTTAGGTTCATTTATGATTAATGATCCATTGCCGACGTGATAATCGGCATATGCTAGTACATATCCGCAAAAAATCAACTAAATTCAAGGCTGAATGAGAGTGCATTTTAGTTGTGTACGTTCACTGAGCACTTGACTGAAAAGAACAGCAATGTCTGGTTGCGAAGCGGCGGAAAATTAATATTTTAAAACAGGATTAGTAGTCCAGAAAAAGTAAGACTCAAGTGCGACTTGCTACCCAATAAAACAGAATGGAAATAGGTAAAAACTATATTTTATTTTAATTCAGAGAAATAAAGAAACACTAACACTCTGTGGAATAATTTGTATGACCTTTCTACCAAACTTGGTTATACGTCTTTTAATTTAATCACCTCTGTATCTGATAGCCTTCTTGTTTCATATCCCATAAAGGTCATTTATTAACCAGATAACCATGCTGTTATCAGTGCCAGTTTCATTTCAAATTTTCAAAAACACTACCCAAACATACAAAAAAAAAAAAAAAGATCATCGTTTCATTTCAATATGACCTCTGACACCCAACAAACTATCAGCGTCACAAAAATTGAAATAAAATTGGGGGGGAAAAAAATCATTCTGATAATAGAAACATTAAGTTGAATATATTCCATGGTTCTATAGAGCTATCAGTTGAACTCTGCACACTGTACTAATCAATTTTCAAGGCACGAAATGGAAGAAGCAGCATTTAAAATATCAAGTAAGTCGGTTATCGCGGCAGTAAAGTCATTTATTGCCGTCTATACTGTGTTCAAAAATCGACAAACTGTCAACTGTCGTATAATCGTATCATATAATATTTTTCGTTTTATTTTCAAATTATATTGGAAAAATGACGCCTTGATAAGTATTTGGTTACGTGTAGCCAATGATGAGGTTTCAGTAGCAATCCAACAGATATCAGGGAGGCTTTGGGTTAACAGTTTATTATCAGAATTATATTTATAAAGTAGAAAAACAAAATACATATGTACATAGGGAAAACTGGGATACCAATTTTTATGGCTTAACACGTTAAAGGAAAAAAATATCTATTTGATCTTCAGGAGAACTTCTTGTAGTATGGAACCATGAACTATTCAACTAACTCTAGAGGCCTAATTTTGCTCTCAATTTTGGTGAATTAACACTCAAAAGATGTTGAATCTAAGCACGTGGCCTAGTCATTTCTTCATTAACGAACAATTACAAGCCTAATTAAGAAAGATCTTTTCCATTTTCATCATTCCTACTTCCCACGTGGTTTCTTCATTCGAAAAAAGCAAACCATAAGTAAGAATGCTTGCTAGTAACAGATCTCATTAAATTTATAGAAGGAATTTCATGCTTCCTTAAAGCAATTAACAACATCATTAGTTAATAATTATCACTTATAGACCCAAAGCTGTCGAAGTAAAAGCCCAAGCTTGATTCATAGAAACGTGATTGACATTCATTTCCTCTTCTCGTTTACTTCCCATTTCGACCAGCCACTATTCAAACCTATTTCAGCTGATGGGCACCGCATGGATATGTGGATATATGGATATATAGTAATTCTTAGGTATTTTTGAAAATTCATTAGTTTATTCTGAATACAAATAAAAAAAAATCGAAGCCATCCACTGTCAATATACAGATACAGATACAGATACAAAATCCGCAGTCAAACACTTGTACATTTAAATTTAAATCTGAAAATAAATGACGAAAACGAGGAAGAAGATAAAAAAAAAACCGATTTTCTAAATAGTCGTACCCACAGTGAATATTTTTGTCAACCTCAATAATATAAGGCAACAGCCAGGGAGGGCAATGGGAGCCAACAAAAAATTCAAAAAGAAAAAAACGGAAAATCAAAATCAAAAGAATAGAATAGGAGCCGGACAACATACATAATATCGTGGCACAGCACTTAGTGAAGTTCGAAAAACTACAGGGCGACAATGATCGAGGAATCAAAGCGAAAGAGCCAGAACCTGAGGAATCCAAACGACAACCAATTTGAATTTCTACTCGTACGTATGTATCTATCTATACAATAGAAGTAATAAAATGAGGCAAATCAAGTTGAGTGGAGAACTTGAGAATTCGACTACGATCTACGACCTCCGACTCAACTCTGTGTGCCGATCGGTAAGGAGACGAATTCTAAAAATGAGAATCATAGTGAGAATGAGAGTGATATGGAATTGCTGATCGTTTCTGATGACTGTCACTGTATGATATTCCTAGTCAGGCTTGTAACTTGGGGCTGATGTATCCATGCGTACGCCCAAAGGGGCATGGGAGAGCCAAGATACATTGCGATCGTTGATCGTTGATCGGTGCCCCATGTTGTCGTCGTTGTATGACTGAACGTAAAGGTTTCTTTTTTTTTGTTAACTGTACTTGCATTGGAAAGCCACTCACAGGCTGTTGGTGTCTTATTCTCTTACCTGTCATTTAAGGGGAACTGTGGGGAGCACTCCTATCCACTCCTACCTTATGCAAAGTAAAATGCATAATACCATACTCATATGACTTTTTTCGATGGAGTTTCGACGGATGGATTTGAGTAGAAACATGGATATATGTACTCAAATGTTAGCGCACACATTCATAATTAACCTGCGCAAATGAAATGAGAAAAAGAAAAGAAAAGAAAAGAAATATACGAGTAAAAATAAAATCAAAAATAAAAATAAGAAAAGCAGAGAAGAACGATAAGGAAAAGAACGAGAAATGAAGCATACTCGAGGCTATTCAGGGGCAAGTCATGCTTGTTACTGGCGAAACGAGCTAATATTCTGACTTAACTGTGGCTTGCTTGAAATTAGTTAAGTCAGTCTTCGAATTTCGCTTTTCCGTTACAGTTGATCGTGTTCGTTGTTCAGTAGCGGTTTAAAATTTCGAGTGAGTTTTACGCAAACGAAAATTAGGGTAGTAGTATCAGAATGCGGGCGGTAATTTGAAATTGGGAATTTAAAGGATGATTTAGTGAAGTGAGAACAATTTGAAAGTAAAACCGCAAAAAAAAAAATAAACGCCACTTAATGGAGAGACAATTGGATTAACATACATACGAGTATTATATGAAGGAAAGTGTAGAGAAAAAATTTGTATCTGTCATTTTTTCCATTTAAAATCATCGTTATCACTACTCTTAATGATATTATGGTGACGATTATCTGTAAAAAAAGTTTCCGGTATTTCATCAGGGCAAAGATGAATCATAAAAAAACTGTTTCGAAGGGTTTCTGAGGTAAGGGTTCTAACCAGCAAATTTAAGGGACAATTTCAGTGCATAAATCCCTTTTAAACTATACTCTCAAGATACATTTGATTTGCGATTGCTATGAGACTCAAACCTGTATAAAGTTCATATAGATATCTTAGAGTATCCTTCGTGAACGTGTTTGGCTCTTCATGAGTTTCATACGAATACTTCAAATTGCCGAATGAGATTCGTATTTAAGTGGTTTGTTACATTGTCAGTTTATTTAGCAAGTATACCACATTTAAGAACTAAAGTCAGGCATAATTTAAGAAAGACAGTTCAAAGTTGTATGATATCTGTAACTCCATCTTTACGAAACTCGACAGCAAGATACCTATTTTCAATTGATTAAAGAGCAATTTAACCACACCAACTTTCTATGTATCTGTAGTTACGGCCGAAACTCTCCAACTGCACCTAAACATATGTTTTGTATGTGGTTGTCACTGATTTTGAACAGCTAAATCGGTCAAAGGTAAGATTAGCGGGAAAATCTATTATAGACATTTTGAAAATTGACACGCTAGTGTGGCCCATATGTTTGTTCGTCAGCTACTCTGCCATATGCCTGGGTTCAATTCCAGATGGTTATATTGAAGGACAGAAAAAATACGAGTAGTTTCTGACGTCACTGCGTTTTCAGCAAGAAACGACAAACTTTCAAAATTAAAACTGTCTACCTACCTGCAAAAATGTTTCATTATTCTAGAGTCAAAAAATAACCATTAGTCGAATATATAAACTTATCGAGCCCTGGATTATAGAAAGAATAGGTCGTGGTCCAAATGGAGCCATCAATTTATTTCCATTTTTAATTCATGTCTTATAACTGTTGTTCGATGACAATGACAATGAGAATCCTCAAGAACCGGTCATTTTAAAGTCTGTGCTGTGCTTTACGATCCTAAGCTGCGATTTGTATCTTTATCTTCTTTGCGAATCACTGACGGATTCGTCATTATCGAAATGAGTATTTTGTGAATCAGAAAACTCGGTAGAAATTCGACGAAATTCACCCAAGTAAGCTGAGACTGAGTACCTTCAGATATATGGCTAACTGAAAGAACATTTACCTAATCGACTTACGTTCCAAGACTGTTCAATTATATCGTATTAATTTTTCAAAGTTTCGACTTTATAAGTTTTCGAAAGAAATTCGAATTCGGAAGTTTGACAGCTCTCATTCGAATTTGATTAAATATTAGCCTAAATGCAGCGAAATTAACTAAGGGCTTGTGAATTCTAGAAAGTGATTATAAAGTCCATTCAACACACATATATCGTAAATACTTTCTATTCTCTCTTCTATCTATTATTTATTAAGGAACACTGTCGAATTGAAACATTTCTGAGAGTTATCTGAGTTACAATTAAAATACTCAATTTCAACATATTTCAGTCATGTAGGCTTGTGTGCGTGAAATCGTGTATCTATGTGGTCTAATGTCGTTCGTTGTTTGTTGTTAACCAATAGATGGCCGCGATTTTGACTTTTGATATCGATTATTGCTTCCACATTCGTCAAGGCATGTGTATACATTGTTGTTAGCTACCATATAGTACACAGTATCATCATCATCATCGTTGAGAAGATCATTGCTTTTAAGCACAGTGTAGAACAAGCGGCTACAGTCAGCAGAAGCGACTATCGAATCAAATAAACGAACGTGCGTCCTACTGAAATTAACTCCATTCCTCTCCATTCGCTCATTTGACGGTGGCGCTCAGCTAAACGCTGACCGCTTGCTAACTGCTTACCGCTTAGTGCTGACTCGGGCCAGAATTACTAGTGTGCGCGAAAACGAGTGATCGCGCGAGATTTTATACGGATTCCGATACTCAGTGTGTGATCAACGTCGTCGTCGAATGTTATAAGCGCCCTTGTGCGCGCTTCAACGGAAGACATATTCGTCGTACAGTAGAGGATACAAAAAAATATCTCCTCATTTCATTTAAATATACTCGTATGTATATACGACACGAATTGTATATACGTTTTTTTTTTAATTTTTTTTTTCAAAATTTACATACGGAAATTATGTAGATCGAATCTTGTGTAGGTTTTTTGATTCATTTGTCCTGATGCGATCAATCGAATCGGTTGATATTACCTAGTGTGACGGTATGTCGAAGCGGTGTTTGTCGTCGTCATTGTCGGCCATATTTGCCAATTGAAAAAAAAAAAGTGTGCAACGTTACTTTATTTGGATTTTTTTTTTTTTTTCAAAATATTTGCTTCCGAAAGGATAAGTAATAATGAAGAGAAGAAAATAAAAAAGAAGAAGAAATGATTGATTTGTGACAGTGACAGTGACATGTAACATTAAAATGGATTGGATTTAAGTGTTTCGATTTTTTGTGCTTTTTTCTTTTTTCTTTTTAAATTAGATCACACCAAATGGAAATCGTCAAGCTTAATGTTTTTTTAAAGGACATCTGTTCACATCTTACCGGGCAGCATTAGATGTGTTTATTGGACTCTAATACTGTCAGGTAAAGATGTCGTCCGAGTCCTTATACATCAAATTAAATTCCAACAAAAAAATCATATTTTACCGACGGAAGTTTTGCATGCCAAATTTTATTTAACACAATTTTTTTTTTTCAAAGAACAATTCTACAGATGCTGAGAAACGGCGCTCAGCATAAAAGGTGAGAAATATTTTGTGATTCTGATTTGATGTGTAATAGAACATGGACTTGTTAATTGTTAGAACCGTGACAAGTGATATATTTCTTATTGGGTATCAACGAATCTTGTTTCTTATTTAAAATTCTTTAACAACTGGCTATTTATTTTGTATTTAAAAATAATAATTAAAAAACTCAGGATAAACAAATAAATCAGAATGGTTATAAAATAAATATATCTATCTACATATACGTACACATTCATATCTATGGGCATACGACCCCAACAACTGACTTTATTTTAAATTAAAATTTACCACTTTATGTATATTTTAAATATCTTTTTCATACTTAGGGTTTTTAATAATTTTTTAGCTTATTGTCCTTCTAAATATGAAGCTTATAAAATATGTAAGATAACCTTTGACTTTGAAACTTAACCATAAATTGAAATTTAAGTTAGAGTCATTAGAGACTTAAGCTAT
The DNA here is from genome assembly GCA_928272305.1 of Volucella inflata. NCBI lineage: Eukaryota > Metazoa > Arthropoda > Insecta > Diptera > Syrphidae > Volucella > Volucella inflata. The sequence goes on from OV743720.1 coordinate 2,478,611, forward strand.
ATATAATCAATATTTTCTTGCTATTTATTTATTAGGTATATGCCAAGAGAGTTGAACATCGTTTAGGTAGAAAAGGCAGCTTGGTAAGCAAAGCTCATGAACTCATGAACACCTCAGATTGATGAAACAACTTTTTTTTAAAGACCTTAATATTAATATAATCACACAGTTAATATAATTGCAGTAATTTGCCTTAATAAAAATTTAAATACGTAGCATACCTTCAATCAATAATACAATATCTTTATAGTTAATTAATAAACGAAGATTCCAATTGATTACTTAGCAAGCACATTAAGTAGGTTATTCATTCAGCCAGTTTCTTTCTATTTTATAAATCATTTAACTACCAATTAATTTATTATTTTATTCATTATAAAATTACCATAATTCAACTTAAATATGAGTATATATAAAGAAAACTTGCTTTGAGAGGGAAAAAAAACACGTTATCCATCTAAGTCAGTGTAAATGGTCAACCAAAAAAACTCCACGTTTTTGCTTTGAAAATTATAAAAACGCTCTCAAGAGTGTACAAAAGAGGTATCCTTCAGTGAAATCTTGAAACGATGTAGGCTTAAGATGATGAATAGTTCAGAGACGCACGAAAATTTGTCGAATGATGACCAGAAATAGGACCAGTAATCATTTAATCGTTTTTGAGATACATTTATACATTTCAAATTAAAACAATAGTAGGAATATGCTTGTGAAAGCGATTTAAGTCGGGATAATTAGTATACACAGTTATACTCGGATATATAGGATCATGTGACTTAAAACGTTGAGATGACGTAACACTTCAGAACTGAAGTCACCCAATCCGGTTATAAAAGCTTTGTTCGCTGTCAGTTGTAGTGCCTTTGAAAAACGGAGTTTTGTATTCGTTTTCAACAAGTGCTGCATTGAAACCACATTATATACTCGTAGTTTTTGTGTACATGGCTTCTGCGCTAATCTAGGATAAGGCTTTGAACATCATTAAGGAGAAATTCATTTGGAGAGGTTGTGGTTTTTCTTTGCTTTGTGGTCCCCTGGCTTACATTTACACTCGAAGACTTTTGGAATAGAGAACGGGTGTCCACGTGGCTCACATGTCCAAGCTGCTTTAAAACTATTTTTGTTGAATAGATTGATTTGTCTGTATAGCTCGTATAACACAGGGATATTTTTATTGATCTGAGTAAGACGCCATAAGGATTTTATACAAATTTACCTTGTACTCGTGCTACTCAATTGCTTTTTTAGCATAAAGACACTGTGATAGGCAAGAGTAATATTGTAAATAAGTTGTTGGTAAAACATGAGTAGATACAATGGTTCAAAGTTTATAGAGTTGCACCTGTTATACCTATAGTGACATTTTTTTCAAAATCTCAATGTGCTATCTCTTTCGTTGTAGATAGCACATCAGAACTATCAAAAGTTACACGATCTACATTTCTTTCTGTAAAAAGGATCAATCCTTGATTTGCCTTAAGGTATTGACCACATCAAAAAAGTCACACCATTAGAATGCCACCGATGCATTGAAAGACTTTCAAAATTAAAAAGTACAAATAAAGGTCGCAACAGTCCAGGGTTGTCCAAGGTCTTGTCTCCAAACTCACTATGCTTCTTACATCGTCATTTCGTTCACAGAGGCTTTTCCACATCTAAAATATTTTTTTCCTACTCAAAATCGCTTTTTTTCTGGAAAAGCGATGATGTCAGAAAATCATTATTCCGGTTTTTCAGTGTTAGTCTGGGACTTGAACTCTGATTTTACAGTCAGTAAACTTTGCAGCTGCCTTTCATAATTTTCGAATATAATCAGCGTTATGTGATTTAGAAAAATTATAGCGTTGTTGTTGACTTTTAAATTTCTAAAAAATTTTACAATAAAACATCAATGTTTTTTCTGTCGTCAAAAGATTGGGTATTGCTGTTATCGATGAGCAGATTAGAGTGCAGGATGTCTAAGGCCGTGATTATCACTGACGTAAGGAGAGACAAAGCAGCAGGTATTTATCTGAAACCCTTGGTAATTCCTCGTTTTGTATCGCAAAGTCACTGATGAGCTGGTTGACAAGAGTCTTTAGCAATCACATAGTATTGCAGCCAAATCAAATAAATTACTTCAACGTTTTCTATGTGGCGGCAATACATTTAGTTAGCTTGGGTGTTGTAAAAATGGTGTTATAGTGAAATGGAGTTGTATTTTGTTTCTGATTGTTAAAGAGTTGATTTCATATTTTAATCTTATTTATTACATTCGAAGAAAAGCCGAAGTCGGCAGCTTTTGTAACAGATATTAACTGCTTTAGTGGCCATATACTGATAAGATAAACAACAGACTAAACTTTGAAAATGATTCAGTTTTTGATCGGAATGGGGATTTTATTTTTTAGTAGAGCAATGGTAGTATTAAAGTCTCCAATATGAACTCAGCAGCTTAAGGTGGTATTCCAAGATTTTTAATACATGAATTTTGTTCTAGAATTTCTATGTCTGAGTAAATACTCGGTTATACGTATCTCAATCCCTTAATTGAAGTCTTAAACAATTATTGTTGAATTTTCCAGAAAAAAAAACAAATAACATTCTCGTACATATAGTATATGATTTTTTTTCGATGCTTCGGGGATTGTTTGTACCTTGGAAGTTAGTCTGAAAACCTAAAGTTGAACAATTCCCTGTTAAATGCATTCAGTAAAACATAGTTTGCCTTGAATTAGGTTAATTAACCTTAGACAATTGTAATTATAACTATGCACCACTAACAAGCTTTTGTAAAATTGAGTTTCATACTTAATTATCATTTGCAAATTAATTTAAAAAAAAAGAAATCTGTGTTAATAACCTGCTTATTGGGTCACCGGTCGGCCGGCGGTAATTACTAGATTTCTTAACTGTCATGATACTCTATACTTTATGCATTAATGGATTGATGTTATAGTATATATGACATGATTATACTAGACCATAGCGAACCATTAAGGTCGCAAAAGTAGTGAAGTCAATTCGGTTTGAGATACTTTAAACTAAATCTCACTGGAAATTTTTTTTGCTATTTTAAGAATGACGACAGAGGTGTTATAGTCTTGCTGTATGTCACTGACAATGCTCTGGTTATTTTATTTACTTTTTCCTTAGTAACTTAAATAAACTCTTTAACCTCTAAAACCAGCTGACTCAAATTTAACTATCCTTATTTTTTTTTATCTCTACCGCAACGTTTAAACGTTTTATTGCCACAATTCAATTGATCAGTAATATTAGAACTTTATCATGCATACATACAACTACTCAGTCGTATGTATATGCCTACAATTGAGGCGGCTTCTCCAAGTTATAAACTCCAAAGTTTACTGCTCTTGGTACCACTTAAGTTACCCAAAGTAAACACAGATCTTTTAAATGGAAATCGATTCGGTTCTCCTCTCTCCAATAAAAAAAAAAAATATAGAAGGGGATCTTTTTGAGTTACGTACGCCATTTAGGTATCCACATACTCATGTGAATGTTCGTAATGATAACATTTCCGTAAAAATGCTCAAATACCACTCGAGCCTATCTAACCAAATCGGTTTTATTTATTTAATCTAATTTTTTTTAATTAGGTACTCTGTCAAATGCTAGGTATAATTTTTAAATAATCTTAATGATCAATAAGCCAGTTGAGGCTTAGTAGAATGCTTGAACGATTTCAATTCGCTTTATTGGGAAAATAGATTTTTGATCTGATATTAGATCGGTAGTTCTTTTGGTCTAGAAAATCGATAAAAGGAGAGAAGTTTCACCTGAAGATTGGTATTGAAAACGAATGGGATACAATATTAAAGGAAAGTCGAAACTTTCACTGTTCTTAGAATTTTTTGAGGTCCATCTGGCACAATGGATGAGAGTTACAGTACCTATATACTCAAAAAAAAAAAAAAAAAAACCATCATTTTAAAACTATTAATGATATTTAACAGGAAAACAATTTTAAATCCAGTCTTGAGGTACCAGACGGAGTCCGGTTAATTCTATCGCTTCTTCCATCAAGGCATTTTAGTTTTCAGTGCGTGCCCCTGAAGGACGTAATAATAGTTCGCATATAAAATTTATTATATTATGCGGGGTCAAAGGAAAACAAGGATTAAGGTGTTAACTTTGATACTCGGATTCTCTTGCCTTATTTTTCATTTTTTCCATTTTCCGTTTGTACCATTTTTATTGGATTGTGCCTCCTGTGTCATAAGAATCGTAGATATGTTCACTCTTACAGAGACTTATTTTTTTTATTTTATTTATAGCAACTATCATCATCATCTATATAAAAAAATCTCGTGTCTCGTGTCCTCTGAAACGGCTGGAGGTAGGTATGAGAATAGGTCGTAAAGTATATTTTATACCGCTAGGTGATTAGGGTGTCCCTATCGAGAAATTTTATTTTTTTCCAATAAAATACATTTGCAAGTTTCAAATTCAGAATACCGATAGGAATGGTGTTCGATTGAATGACAACGACAAAATAATGCGCCACTATATTGGCCAGTACATCAGCTCCAAGATGTCTGGCGTTTCATGAATGGGAAAGAGCAGTTATACATTTAGCCGTGAAAACGGCCAGCGCTTATTTTTCACCAACGAGACAGCAATTGAGCGTGTCAATCTACCAAAAACTTCACTCACCGAATTTTTCGAATTGTGTAACCGTGCAGATTCTTTCGGTGCCTTTGCACGAACACTACTCTATTCCAAAGTACCACGTTATTTTACATGGAATCTGTCATAAAAAAGCAAGGCTCACGAAATGAAGCGTGCCCCGGTCTATTCAAATTGGACACTTTGGGCCGAGTATATACAATCAATCCAAGACAGACTGAGTGCTTCTATCTGCAACTATTGTTGGTCAATGTCACCGGCCCATGATATACGCAAAGTAAATTTATACGCAAACGTATAAAGATGCATGCCTTGCTCTCGGCTTGCTGGAAGACGACAATCACTGGGTCGATATGCTTGCTGAAGCAGCATTGGGCTGTACAGCAACACAAGTTCTTGTACTATCCGCAATAGTGTTGACTACATGTTTCACGGGATGAGCAGATTTGTTGTGGGCTAAAAAAATTCAATGACTGACGATATATTGCATCGAATTCGTACACGGTGCAATGATCTAAAGATTACAATTAGCGACGCTATGTACAATGAAGCATTGATTACTATTGAGGATCCTTGCGTTCTCACTTTATAGGAGCGTCAAAAACTAATATACTCGTATAACAACTGAAAATAGCGATAAAAACTAAAAAGAAATAATTACAAACTAAATACTAATTCATTAATTTATTTGCATTGGATGTGGAAAATGATAGGCACACTCGTGGTCATTTTAAATGCACCCTACATCACTTGTTGCAGTTTGTGAGGTGTAATTTGTATAATTTTCAGTCATGTTTTGTTTTTTACCCTTAGTTAAACCTGTGTTGTAACCATCTCGAGCAGTCAATTCAGGTGATCGTAACGACTATCTCACCAGTTCTTGTGACTACACAATGTGAAAATTGACCGCTGTCTCATGAGCAGTAAGGGCTATAGCGACATTATATATACCGTTATCCCACAGGAAAAGAAATAATAAGCTCTGTAAACATCTGCAACAGTTTTTCTTACCGTATCTGGAAAATTTCCAGAGAAAGAAGAAACTCTTGTGCACGGATATGCCATACCAAACTTTCATATTGGCTTAGATTAATGTAAGGATTTTGGAGGTTTCTTCAACCGTTTTTTTCGTTTAAATATAATTTAACAATGTCATCAAATACCCCTAAGTTCAATTTAAAAGTAAATAAAAATATTCACAAATTCACAAAGATGTCATAAGTTGTTTTCCATCGGAGAATACTTTTTTGGTTACCCTGTACACCAGAGACAGAAACTTCAACTTATACTCGTATGTCCATAACCCATGAACCTCAACTTAAGTCGATAAACTTGTGTCCATCCAAATATGTTATTGGCACTAACCGTCAATTTATATGTAAAATTCAACCTCAGCGGCATGCTCACCAATAGTGTCAAGGCTAATGATGATCGTCTTTTTTATTTTATTATTTATTACAACTCAGAGAATACTGGTGATTTGATCACTGTGAAAAATCACCTCTGTTTGTATGCTAACTATTTTTCTTTTGTCGGTATTATACTCGGTATCTATTGGGATACCTTTGCTCAGTCTATTGGTATTGAAAATTAAGCGAGTTCATTATACTGGTTAAAATCAAACCCGAAAACGAATTCCAATGCCCACAGGGCTGCATAAATTTCTTCAAATGAAGTTATCCATTATTTTTTTGACAACAGCCATCGACAACAAAAGAAAGTATCGGTCGATTAATCAACAAACAAACACAAATGCAACACTTCAATATAAATAGGCACAAGTTGCAACTACAACTTGCACTGACATATCTTACAAACAGCTAGTACGAGTATCTACTACAATACATATCGAGTATTTATAAATAAAATATAGTAGATACTCGTATTTAAGTACTATTTTACAATTTCACTTATCTTTTATGAAGAAGATAAATTAAATAGAATTTAAAAAAGGGTCGAGTATGTCTAGTATATAGTAACATTGCTTAGCGAAATATTTTTTCGAAAGTGTTTCTAATACAAATATTCGTAGCACAAGTGCAAAGTTCTTAAATTTACGATTTTAACTACTATCTACCGGGAATTCCTTATTATATTTCTTCTTGCCTGTTGAAATTGGTTTTAAGATAATTTTCTCTTTAGTATTCGAATATTTACGAATTTTATTAAATCGACATGGACGTGGTATGGAGTTTGATTAGACGACACGCTCTTGTTGGTTTACTCGTAGATATTTGTTATACTATAGCTCAACCATTGAAGATATAAAAATATATGTGTATTTATTAAAATTGATATGACTGTACTAAACATTATCTCATTGCTGAATAGTTGAGAGTGTGAAGAATTTTATTTACAAACAAAGAGTGCTAATCGTTTGTTTGTATTTGGATATTGAATTTCATCATTGATTGACAGATTGACTTAGAGAAAAGTGAGAGTCACATTAAAAAGATAACAATTTTAGAAATTATTCGATTGAATTTGTAATTCCTGTGTTATCAGGAGACTTGTTGCTTTTAAATTTATAAAATAGAAAATCCATTCTAGAAAAATCGACAATAGATAGAGACAATCACCAGCATGAAGAACTAACTGATTGTCGTTATTATTATAATTTTTAATGCAAATTGAAGCGTGAGAGTCTTAAATTAAAACAAAAGACAAATTCGAGTCCAGGCATACAACCAAAACGACTATGTTTAACAGATTTCATCCTCTCAGTTCAATTTTTGACAGCGTCTTCGAGGAAATCTACTGATCTATCATGAATAGCAGCCATAATGTTGACTTTCGAGTCATCGATAGTTGCTGGTATTTGTTTCCATAAATCGATTCGAGGGGATTCAACTCATATGATTTTGGAGGTTTAGTTCGCGAAAATCATCTTTCACCAAGTTGGGATTTCAATTAATCGATGATTTGAGACGTGATCTTGTTAAAACTAAATCGTTTCGTTGAGCGATCTCCATTGACTGTAAGTCAAGCTCCGGCCTCATTTTCAACAAATTACAGACCGATGAAGCACAGTAGCAGAGTTTGCTGGATTGGACAGCAGCGTGGATTTTAATTTCTCGATGCTTTGGCGAATAGCTTTGCTCAGGCGGACCATTAATTTCACGAGCAGAACGCTTATTAAGAGTACTATTGGGTACTTTCAAAATTTGAACGTTTATTTAAGAAAAACATGTACAATAGTATTATTCAAAGTATTGCCCATCTGAAGCTATGACTTTTTCTCATCTTTCTGGCAATTTGTGGAACTGCGACGGCTTGCCAGCCAAAAATGAATCAAGCCAATTTTTGATATTCTGCTCTGATGTGAACTGTATTTCAGTGAGGGCGTTCTGCATCGACCGGTACAAATGGTAGTCAGAAGGGGCAAGGTCTGGGCTATAAGGCGGGTGGGGTAAGACTTCCCATCCACTGTTTTCCATATAGTTCTTAACCAGAATAGCAACGTGGGGCCGAGCGTTGTCATGATGGAAAACTATTGCCTCGTGTCTGGTCGCATATTCCGGGCGTTTTTCGGCTACTGCTCTCTTCAAACGGATTAATTGTGTTCGGTAGCGTTGTCCATTGATGGTTTCACCCGGTTTTAGCAGCTGTTAATACAGCACACCAAATACAGAGCATTACGTTCGCGCTATGGATATTCGGCTTTGCCGTTGATTTGGCTGGTTGGCCGGGTTTCACATATGACTTTTTGCGCTTGGGGTTGTCGTAATGGATCCATTTTTCATCATCAGTAATAATCCGATGCAAAAATGACTTCCTTTTGTGGCGTTCCCGTAGCATTTCGGACATGCAAAACCGCCTTTCGACGTCTCTCGGCTTGAGTTCTTGTGGAACCCAATTTCCTTGCTTTTGAATACATCCAGCTGCTTTTAAACGTTTTGAAATGGCTGCTTGAGTGACACCCAAAGATTCAGCGAGCTCTTCTTTTGTTTGGCAACAATCTTCATAGAGTAATGCTTCCAGTTCTTCATCTTCAAACTTTTTTGGCTGCCCAGGACGTTCATCGTCTTCCAAGCCAAAATCACCGCTTTTAAATCGTGCAAACCACTTTTGGGATGTTCGCTCAGCTAGCGCATATTCACCATAAACTTCCACCAAAATACGATGACTTTCGGCAGCAGTTTTCCTTATATTAAAGTAATGAAGAAGAACTCCCCGCAAAAACACTTTTTCAGGCACAAAGTTCGACATATTTGAGTGAAAAAAAATTATTGTTGTTAACGCTTCAAATGAATGACATATACTGAAATGACGTACAATGACAGTAGCTTTCCAACGCATGTTCCAATGGAATAATAACAATGGAATAATACAAGTTACGCCATCTCTTAGCAAACCGCACCGCCTCTTAGACCCAAAAATTTCGGTAATACACGCGACTTATTGAGGCGTGAGTATTTTTATGAGGATCTACACCATATATTGTACATTTTTCAATTGTGACAGCTATCACTGCAAAGCAGCTATGGGATCTGCAATCTCTTGGATATTTAAAACTTTGATTGGAGAAATTTCATGCAACTCCTGACGCATTCTTAAGCGCGAAGAACTATCTAGTCATGCAGCATGTGTTTTGTGGTTTTGTCATCGTCTAAACAGTGTTGGCATTCAGTCTTGGGCGATAAATTCGTTTTGATTATGCAATAGCTACCCGAGAAGATGTTGAAAAGGCTCCTTATATCATGTCTCCTTCAAGTGAGAATGCTTTTTGTAGTTTCTTTTTGATGTGTCTAATTCCTTGAATCTTTCTTCAGTATATCAGCTGTTCATTCCTATTAATCTTTTCCGTAGGCTGTACTTATTACGTTTTCTCCAATACCTCTGTCATCTGCTGCCTTACAAAGTTTAGCCTTTTGTGAATATATAGCATTGACACGGTTTACTAAAGTATTGGAATACATACAATGAAAACTTATCTGGACTGTACAGTGAACGTATTGATGACTGCACTTTTTATGTTTTTCTCGATGGTGTTTCTCGTATTTGGACCAAATATACAAGCACCAAATACAAAACTACCCTTTAGGCGGGCAATGGCAAGCTCCCGAAAGTACGAGTAAAATTGCCTACAAAAAAGCTTCTAAGGAGTGCCGGCGATAAACCGTAGGCTCCGCTCAGATGTGACAAAAATGACAACATGAGCAACACAAATGAGTGGCAAGAAGCTAGGCCATGGCCCATACAGGTCTGCCAGCACCACAGTGCTTTTTGTGTGTTTTGTTTTGTTCATATCATATGACTTGCTGAGGAATGTATTTGAAATCGCTACAAATTCTGTTTCGACGTTGACAAAACTTGAGTTACACGAGTACACTTCATCTGGCGAATAAGAAAGAACGAACTAGTATGAAATTGTTGACTTTTGCACATATTAATGGAAATATTTCTTGTCTTACTTTTGCATCAGAATGCGCGAATGCTTGCCCAATGTGGCCATAGTCGTAAGTTGAGCTTAATGAGGGATAGACAATATTCTGAAAGTGCATTAAGGACTTTTTATCATACCAAAAATCGGCATCATTTACTTTCCTTAAGCGCATCGAAACTTTCATGGAGTGAATACACCTTCGCACTCGTGCTAAAACTAGATTACTTAACGATCTTTACATGCACAAGCTCACTTTGAGGAATTGTTCTTCTATGCTGGCGAAATAGCATTCCAGTCTTCTGGTTCATCGTACTCCTTCCGACGTTTTCGGCATTTAGAAAACAAGGTGCTCAGCCCGGCCATAAAAAATTGAATCTTTTTCTCAATCCTCTCATAGGGTCATTCTTTTCAGGTCATCGAAAAGGTTATAGGCTGACGTGTCCCTATTAAATATTTTGATACCCTAACATTTTCTTAAGACCAGCAGTGCAATCATGGTGGAAGACTCGGAGGTGATGGCCGAAGGAGCAAAATACGTAATTGCAGAAGTTGGTGACAGGCTTCTGTCTTCTGTATCGGCTTTTCTGTTGCTCTTAACCGAATTTATTCATTTGTTGGGAGGCGATACACAATCAGGGATGTAGAACAAGACCTAAGTCTTTAATTTTGAAAAACAAGCCCTGTTTACATGTCCATCTACCTGCCTTCTTACCTAGCTATTAAATACGAATAGCACTTACATCACTGAAACCAGAAATCTGTATATTTTCTTCTATGTTTGATGCGGCTATGGCGCTGGCGCGATAGTTAGCTTATTGAACTATCACGCAGAGACGCTGGGTTCGATTCCAACAATTTTTTAAATCGCCAATCACTCTTTCGGCGGGCAATAGCAAACTCCCGAAAATAAAATTGCCTACGAAAAAGCTTCTAAGGAGTGCCGTTCGGACTCGGCGATAAACCGTAGGCCCCGCTCAGATGTGACAAAAATGACAACATGAGCAACACAAATGACTGTCAAGAAGCTAAGCAATGGCCCATACAGGACTGCCAGCGTCACAGTGTTTTTGTTTGATGCCGCCAGACAAGTTTAGACTTTCACAAGTGATATAAGCCAACTCCAGCCCTTCAGACTTGGTCTCGGTATACACATAAGGCTTTCACCAAAAATTTAAGTACAGTACAATGCCAAGATCGAGTTGGATATTAATTCAAGACTGGCATTTAATTGTATCGGCCTGTATTTGTGTTTTAGATACGAGTAGTACGTTGACTACTTTACGAGTACTTAGAGAATATTCATCGTACTCCTTATTTTCTAGTTATTAGTCAAATTAAAGGAAAATCACTGCATCTTAGGTGGGTATATCTGAAACTGCAATGATTCCTGAAGATACGAGGGCGGGTCAATAAGTCCGTGACTTTTTGAATTTCTGACCTCTTTACTGAAACAGCAACACTGCTCCTGTCAACAGACATCTGTCAGTTGACTCCTGTCAAAATTTAAACTTGCTGCGTCAGTTAGTTTGTGTTTGACAGCTATTTTTATCAGACTACTCACTAATTGGAGGAGAAAATGGAAAAAAGTGAATTTCGTGTGCTTATTAAGCATTATTTCTTGCGAAAAAAAACCATTACCGAGACCAAGGCTAAGCTTGATAAATACTATGGGGACTCTGCACCATCGATTTCAATGGTAAAAAAGTGGTTTACTGAATTTCGTTGTGGCCGTACAAGCACTGAAGATGCCGAACGTCCTGGACGCCCAGTTGAGGTCTCTACACCCGAAACAATCGAAAAAATTCACGATATGGTGTTGGCCGACCGAAGATTGAAAGTGCGAGAGATTGTGGAAGCCGTAGGGATCTCCCATGGCTCAGTGGTTTCAATTTTGAATGATCACTTGGGCATGAGAAAGCTTTCCGCAAGATGGGTGCCGCGTTTGCTCACAGTCGACCACAAACACATGTGCAGTTGCCATGGCAAAAATCCATGAATTGGGCTATGAATTGCTCCCTCATCCACCCTATTCTCCAGATTTGGCTCCGAGCGACTATTTGTTGTTCCCAAACCTGAAGAAATGGCTTGGTGGAAAAAGATTTGACTCCAATGATGAAGTCATCTCGCAAACAAAGGCCTATTTTGAGGACCTCGACAAATCATTTTTTTTGGAAGGGATAAAAAAATTGGAGAAGTGTTGGACAAAGTGTATAGAGCTCAAGGGAGACTACGTTGAAAAATAAAATTATTTTTTTATCAAAAAATCTGTGTTTTAATCCAAAAGTCACGGACTTATTGACCCGCCCTCGTATAAATGGAGGTGAAACAGAAATCGAAGTGCTTTTTTGAGCCCAATCTAACATTTGCTTATGTTAAGAATAGGAAACAAGGTATCGCCAAATAAAACTTTTACAGGTTATTAACCTTTCACAACCTTGGTGCATCAATGTGAACTTGTCTTCTTCTGCAAGCCCTTGTCGTCAATAAACCTTTTATTTCTCAGAAAACATATGTAGATACCTGATTTTTCGGGGTCAAAAAAAAAAACAAGAAAGAAGCTGAACCACAAAAAGGTTACGACACTCAATTTTCCTACCCCCAAAGACATTTGCTAAATACAAGGCTATTCATACTTTTCAGTTTTAGGCAGGCCTTCTCAATTATTCTTACCAGAAGACTTTGGGACAACCATATAGAATTCTCAAGTGCAATCACCTATAAACACAAAAAAAAAAAAAGAAGCAATAACAAACTCTTGGAAAAAATTTATCTGAATTGGGACTTTATCAGAGAACGTCAACCATGAGTCCAAGAAACTGTAAGAAACACCAAACCACGGACAAACTAAACGAATCAAAACTAAATACAGTCGTATGTATACGAGTATGTACGTAGCGTATAAATTGTAGATGGATCCAGGCGCATAGTATCCATAAGTGCCAGTGATGATGGTGGTGGTTTATTAAAAAAGAGAGAGGCCTTACTAGTGAGCCGGGTTGTGATGAGAAATTTTAATCAAGTTTCCACGAACTCAACTCAATTCCTCAACGCACAACAAGCACATGGCTAATACGCGAGTGATTGTGGTTCCAGGCAATAAAGGATAGCGATGACGGTTCACGGTTCTGGTAGCGGTGGTGGTGATGTCGATAATAGTCAGTTATTCAAGATACGTGACATTTTTCACTTCAAGAAGGTCTTCTGACGTAAGACTATGTGAAAATGTTCAGTAGCCAATACAAGTAACCATAGTACTAAAGCTGTATGTACATTTTATAATCTTACTTTGGTTGAATGAATAGTTTTCAAAGTAAGGCTCATTCATTCATGCTAGATGCGTTTACGGTACAGTAATTGTATAAGCAACAAATTGTTCTCTTTCATTTTTAACTATTTACAGTGTTATATAGTATTGTAGATGTAGTACTATTATTGGACACCCTCTAGCTACGGTAGGAGTTTGCAAAGTCATCATTTGCCACATGTACAGTTTGTCGAAGCTTTCGTTATTAAAAGAATAAATTCTAAAGTGATCTGAACTTCTCTTCCGAGTAATGACGACCCATAGTACGAGTTCTCGTACAATCCAAATCCAATCGAGCAAAACTAAAACGACATCGCCATTATATCTCCAAATATAAAAAAGGGGTCAGCGACAGATGGAAATAAAACCACACACGCCGGTATGCAAATAGAAAGAAAAAAAAGCACGCAAAAGCACCATCTGACAACATCATCCGTAATAATTCCCAATTTAATGTCCATTTCCCAATTCCTCTCCTGTGTGTCGCCAACATCCCACTTTATTCGCTCCTTAAAATCTGAATCGAATGTGTGTAAACCAAACCTACTCGTAAGCAACCAATTTGAGGTATGACTGCAAACAAGCCCGGGACATTACTAAAGAGCTAAAGAGCCAAGAGCTAACTTCACCTGTGTCATCCAAAACGACGACAGGCCAAAGAATCACCATTCGGATCATCGTCATCATCATCAGGCGACGCTGTGTATGTGTCACTAAGAACAAGATGTGCCTGATGCCGGACACTCAGTGTGACGGTGTGTGCGCGCGCATTTAAAACCGGCCACAGCAAGTGCCGGAGTAGGAAAGGAACCAACACCAGCTAAAGTAATTTCGAAAGAAGATAATAAAACCTGTCCCCATATGAAAATACCAAAAAGATTAAGTTGCCTGGACCATATTTACTATGCGCCTTGATCTGCCACACTCTCGAATGCTTGAACAAGTATCTCAAGAAGGCGCGATGGAACGTTGGAACAACGTCTAAACTAATACGCCAAAGATTATCACGACGAATTCGTGCGTTTGTTACTCGTGCTTATTCGTACTCGTACTTATACTCATACTCGTCCTACTACGAGTATCTAAGCCAAAAGGGAGGAGCGGTAGCTAACAAATATTTTATTGCGGTGACTGACAAATTTCTCAAGATTTTGTTGTCGTCTGTGTTAAGTGGTGGATGTACTCGATGTGGACATGATGATGCTCTTTATGAGATGAAAGCGATGCTCCATGAGACGCGTAATAATGTGCGTAAACTATTAAAATTTTATCCTGTTGTCTGGTTTGTTGGATTTCAGTAAATGAGGTTTTAACAGTTAAAGCAAGTAGCTATATCCTAGCGTTTGCTTCCTGCTTTTCCTTTCGTAAGAAGATCCATTTATAGGAAATGATAGATTCTTACTTATTGCCTTTTTGTGATTGCATTTTACTTTGAAAAAAAAAAACAAAAAATATCACTGTTGTCGGGAATTTTGAATACGTACGAGTAGGTACTAGTTGTGCTTTTCGCTCGTACGATTACAACGGTTACTCATTTCTGAGTAAAGTTATAACCAGGCAGTCATTACATGATGAGGCCAATCGGTTGATATTAAAAAAGTGCTGATGATGATGACATAACTTCTGACGTTCCTTTCATATGCAGATTCTTGAAAATCTATACTCATGCTTCTCAAGATGAGTTTTGTTGAAGGGTCACAGCAAATAAAAATAATGAAATATAGAATATCGAATCGCAAAACTCATTGGCCTTAAGAAATACGAAGTTTCGTTCTACTCGTATGAACTGAACTGAGTTATCAAACGCAAGCACGGAATGCAAGCTAAATATGTATATGCACCTCTATGCGTTGGTTGAATTTAAAAAACTCGGTCGGCAGATTGCATGTACTGAATCTTATTTGAATTTAGCCCGGATCATATTGAAGGCAGCGGGATTGTGAATAAATTTCTGGACAAGAGCCACTACTGTCGAACTGATTATTTATTTTACATAAGATGAGGCTTGGTTTTAGTTCGGAATAGATCTCGGAGTCAACAAACAAGCTGTTTTACCTATTCTACGAGTAATCCAAAGTTAGTTGCTTTCAGTTAAGCAAGACTAGATGGCTGAAGTCAACTTCTTATTGGGAGCGCTGCATGAGTAGGAATCGTCTTCTAATGCGCCATTTATCTAAGATGGATTTATAGATTCTTTACCCTGAAGCCACAGGGGTAAAACCACTTTATAGCCATCGTGGTTCAGACTCTCCTGACTAGGTGGAAGCCGCTTTCTATGCGGAGGAAGAGTAGATTTCTTTATTTTCTTTTCAAAACTATCAACAGTGGCTTTGTCCAGCTTTGCATCATAGAGCAGGTATTTGATGACTTGAAATTCTTTTCAGCAAAAAAACAAAAAAAACAATTTGCCAGAGTAAATCTTCGTTTGATCTCAACGCTGGCTGGTGGTGTTGTCAGAAATGATAGCGGAGTTTATCCCTAACTATCTCAAAGTTAGATTGTGCTAGACAAATCTCCTTCGCTTCTGATGCCATGAACCTAAAGTAGGTTTATGTATATCAGAAGTATTGGGTCTATAACTTAATTCGTGCGGTTTGTTAAGAGATGGCGTAACTTGTATTATTCCATTGTTATTATTCCATTGGAATATGCGTTGAAAAGCTACTGTCATTGTACGTCATTTCAGTATATGTCATTCATATATACAACAATAATTTTTTTTCACTCAAATATGTCGAACTTTGTGCCTGAAAAAGTGTTTTTGCGGGGAGTTCTTCTTCATTACTTTAATATGAAGGAAACTGCTGCCGAAAGTCATCGTATTTTGATGGAAGTTTATGGTGAACATGCGCTAGCTGAGCGAACGTGCCAAAAGTGGTTTGCACGATTTAAAAGCGGTGATTTTGGCTTGGAAGACGATGAACGTCCTGGGCAGCCAAAAAAGTTTGAAGATGAAGAACTGGAAGCATTACTCTATGAAGATTGTTGCCAAACAAAAGAAGAGCTCGCAGAATCTTTGGGTGTCACTCAAGCAGCCATTTCAAAATGTTTAAAAGCAGCTGGATGTATTCAAAAGCAAGGAAATTGGGTTCCACAAGAACTCAAGCCGAGAGACGTCGAAAGGCGATTTTGCATGTCCGAAATGCTACTGGAACGCCACAAAAGGAAGTCATTTTTGCATCGGATTTTTACTGGTGATGAAAAATGGATCCATTACGACAACCCCAAGCGCAAAAAGTCATATGTGAAACCCGGCCAACCAGCCAAATCAACGGCAAAGCCGAATATACATTGCGCAAAGGTAATGCTCTGTATTTGGTGGGATCAGATGGGTGAGCTGCTAAAACCGGGTGAAACCATCAATGGACAACGCTACCGAACGCAATTAATCCGTTTGAAGAGAGCAGTAGCCGAAAAACGCCCGGAATATGCCCAGACACGAGGCAATAATTTTCCACCATGACAACGCTCGGCTCCACTTTGCTATTCCGGTTAAGAACTATTTGAAAACAGTGGATGGGAAGTCTTACCCCACCCGCCTTATAGCCCAGACCTTGCCCCTTCTGAATACCATTTGTACCGGTCGATGCAGAACGCCCTCACTGAAATACAGTTCACATCAGAGCAGAATATCAAAAAGTGGCTTGTTTCATTCTTGGCTGCCAAGCCGGCGCAGTTCTTTTGGGATAGGATCCACAAATTGCCTGAAAGATGGGAAAAAGTCAAAGCTTCAGATGGGCAATACTTTAAATAATACTATTGTAAATGTTTTTCTTAAATAAACGTTCAAATTTTGAAAAAAAAACCGCACGAATTAACCCAATAACACGTCAGCGTTTCGCTCTACTTAACAATTGATTGATATCTAATGTCGGATGAGTTTGGCAGGGATATTAAAAATTAGACGAAACTCTGTATAGCTCTATTATAACGCAGCCTTAAAACCGATCAAAAGGTGGTTTTCTGTTTTTTTTTTCTTAAGTTGGTACATCTGTTGTTGACATTCCTTCTAAATCTTAGCGTCATAGCTTGACATTTGCAAAAGTTACGTAGCCAAGAGTACATCTATCTCTGTGTGTGTTGGCGATTTTTTACAATTTTAGAAATGAACTTAAATTTGCAACAAAGAACTTGTATTAAATTTTGCGTAAAAAATGGATTTAATGGTGCGCGAACGTTGGAAATGTTGAAAAAGTGTTTCGGCAATGATTCTCTAAAGAAAACGGTCATTTACCAGTGGCACGAGCGGTTCAAAAGTGGTCGTGAGTCAATCGAAGATGATGAACGCAGTGGCAGATCATCGACATCAAAAACCGACGAAAACATTGATGAAGTAAAAGAAATGTTGGTCAATAACGGCAAATTAACCATCAGAGAGATAGCGGAGGACAGTTCGCCGAAAGAGACCAGAATTGTGGGCGGAAAACTCGTGGATTTTGCACCATGACAACGCACTGTCGCACGGTGCCATCATTATTCGTAATTTTTTTGATGAAAAATGCAACAAATACCATCCAACAGCCACCGAATCTGATTTGACTCCCTGTGACTGTTTTCTGTTCAATCGAGTTAAAAAAAAACACTACGGGGAATGCGTTTCAGCAGCCGAGAGGAACCGAAAACCGAATATAAAAAAATGTTTCGAGGATTGGATCAAGTGCTGGCATAAGTGTGTTGCAGTCGATGGGGATTACTCTGAAGGGGACAATATAGATTTAGATGAATAAACTTGTATTTTTAATTTTCTGAACTTTTTAATCAAGGTGGTATATCTCTCTTCTCTGGCATAAAGCCAGACTGATACTGCTCAATCGAGTTTTCAACAAAAGGCTTTGGTTGCCCAAAGAGTACAGCAGAAAGAACTATGTAGGAAATGTTAAAGATACTTATAGTTTCACAGTTGCTTAAGTCTAGAACATTGGGCAAATAATCCTGAAGTTCAATTCATTGGACATAATTTCATTTGACTATATCTGGGCGTTTGATGATTTAAACAACTAGCAAGCCCTTAGCTCCAAAGACTTTGTCGGCCATAAGTAGATATAGCTTTCCTAACTTCATTCTGGATGGGTGGATGCAATTGTTATTTATCTTTGTCCAGAAAGGATGATTCAATTTGCCTGACAGAGGCATTGGGATCATTGTCGGCGTCTGCAGAAATAGTCATTTGGTATTTGGTTTTCTCATGATCATTTTACTTTGTTTACTGGGAAGTCGGTTTTTTTTTGTCGAACCAGAGGTTTCGTCGTGGTCTTTGGGTCGTATTGTTTGTCCATTGTAGGAGCACGCATGGTTGTTATATGTATTCGCTTAGCAAAAATGGCCATGAGGTGCTCGTTCATTAGAACTACTTGTATAAACTTTAATAGAGAGACAAATTTGCATTGAAATAAGCGCTGCTTTTGTTTTCGGTATCAATCACCTTAGTATATCTCACTTTATATCATCGCGTAAATTCATTCGCCATACGTTTTACTGTCGAGTGCCAGTCGTTCTCCAGAGGGTACTATTACTAGTGTTGCCAATTTCTTCTTGCTTAACACTTATTCCTATAAGCTTAGCATGTAAAATCCGGTTAGGGGAGACCAGTATCTGATGGCTACCAAGTGGGGGTTAAATCAACAGTTACAGCACTTGGTACCGCCAAGTTGACGCCGAACAATGCCTATCCTTTTCGTACCAAACCAAACCACAAAAACTTATATTCTCGTGTCGATTTTCGTGTATACATACAAAAACACGTAGTAAAACCCTTCTGGATGTTAAAAGACCAAATAAATGTTTCGGCCGACATTGTGTTAATCAACAGAAAGAACTTGTAATTTCATATGGGAGTGCAAACTTTCTTAACTAGAAAATGTTAGGCTTAAATGAATTGGATCTCATGACCAAATATACTCGTAATACGAAATATGTATTTTCTCAATATATTTGAAATCCGGATAATGCTAGGTCATCCCTTGTGAGAGGTAGATACTTGTAAAAAATTTACTAGTACTCGTGTATAAAGAAGAACGGGAACAAATGCTCATCGTTATCTGCTAACGAGTAAAGCCGTCGCAATTATTAATTTTATTAAATATTACAGGTTGCTTTTTGTAGTCATTGTAATCAGAAATATGTACATATACTCGTACATACATGTATGCTAGTGCATGAAACATTTTCGAATAACATCACAACAACAATTACTGCAAAAAGATTGTATATAAAGCTGTTGTTGATCAGTAATTAAATCCACAAGCTGTTGATGCTCTTTGAACTGTGTGATCTCTTATTGCCCCCATCAGCAGCTTGCCAATGTCAAGTAAGACGCCAGTTAGATGGACAGGTTTCTGCAACCAATTCTCTCAATCTGGTTGGTATTGTTCTCTCCTCTCATTGCCAGTTAATAGATGTACGATACGGAAAGATACATCCATACAAACGAACAGATATATACGAGTACTACGATGTTTACAAGTATTTTGCGTACTATTGTACGAGTAGTACCGAGTATCTGTTTCTCCGTTTTCAATTATTATTTGTTTATTTCATTGAAATGAATGTTTTCATTCGAAGGGAGGTAGCAGTGAGTAGTCGTAGAAAAGTTGTTATGACCATCTACAGGTTACTGACGATGGAAACATCTGTTAATATCCACCAGCTGGATACCGGTGCCGGCGAATGACTATATCTATCCCACAGGTGAAGAATTATAAAGCACGAAACCAAATGGGCTATTAGCATTTGAATGAGTGAATTGAATATTATTCGCGCATTCGATTAAAAGTGAAAACTATCAAGAGATTCAGCCACCCACCTACTATGCATTGGATAGAGTGGGTAGGGCTATGGCCGGAACCACCATGTGTAGGTAACTAGATTCTAATAACACCATCAGACGAAATGCGGAAAAATAATGACGAGAGGTGTGAAATTATCATTGCAGTATGGCTATATGGCCATTTGGAGAAATGCTGGGGTTGGTTAGATTTAGAAAATGATTGCCAGTGTTGCATAGATGGTGGTAGCTGTACGCGCAGTCAAGCTGGGGGTAATTGTAGGTATTATAAGATATCATATGAGTGCTGTCAGTACAACATTAAAGGGGCGGATATTGATGTGATGTTAGCGGTTGCAAACGATGTAATGTACTTGCCAGTTGAAAGTTGGAACTTCTGTAGTGTAAGATGCATCCGGACTTGTATAGTTGTTCAACAGATTAAGTTATTGTTGTTGGAGTAGATATTGATAGGACCATGACATGGAGACGTACCAATAAAATATGTCTGCAAATGGGTCAAATACTCCAACTTTGTCTTTTCCGAACTTTGAAAGACAAGAATTTGAGCTCGCTCAATCCTAGGTTTACGAGAAAAGTCTGAAAAATATATAATAGAATTTCAAGTGTTAATTACGTCACTAAAATCGAAACGACAAGTCTTGTTAAAATGTCTGGTTATTATAGAAGAATATTTAGGGCAAACACCAAACTAATGCACGTCAATTGCTCACTGATGAGCGTCATCCTATAGCTTAGGTTTTGGAGATGAGAGTTGGGTTTAAATTATGTTTTCAATATGGAGACGAAAATCTGGCTATTTGTCACAGATAACTTTTAGATTACGAAGGTAAATAAAAATTTTTTAATACGGAAGCAATAATTCATCTATTTTTGAATAAACCTCTTGTCCTAATACGAATGAATCATATTCTGCAGGTGGAGTGGGAGTTTTTGTGCGAAACTTACTGGAATAAAATGTTAGCTGC
This sequence comes from Volucella inflata, assembly GCA_928272305.1. Classification (NCBI taxonomy): domain Eukaryota; kingdom Metazoa; phylum Arthropoda; class Insecta; order Diptera; family Syrphidae; genus Volucella; species Volucella inflata. The sequence goes on from OV743720.1 coordinate 2,499,685, forward strand.
CATATTTAGTCTGTTGAGTGCGGACGTAATTTAAATCTCATGCAAGATACGCGATGATGTTTTTATTTTTGGCTGTATTTAGAAGTATCGATTTTTATATATAATGTTGAATGAAAAAATCTCGTCATTCTGGGTGTTTTCAATACCAATGTCTCAAAAATTAGCAGTGCATCACACTCTTACCTCGCTCTAGGGGTTGAGCAAGGCCTTACTTCCTTTATAAATGAGCCAACATTACCAATCGCAAATACTTGTTTTGACCATAGTTTTGATCGACTAACAAATATATCACCATATCAATGCGCTGCCGGTGTCAACTGCGATATCCATGTTGTTATTGAACTTGTTACGAAGCAAGCTAAACTTAACTCGCAACCCACTGTAATCAAGATATTATCTGATCTCCTGAATACCCAACCGCGCTTTGAAAACTGGAGGGAAATTTAATCTGAACGAAATACTTCTACTGCTTACGATTTATTGCAAGACATCCTACAGTCCCATATAGGTGCTTGCAGTTATAGTCTATTGCCCAAAAAGTCATGGATTAACTGTTCATTCATTAGGCAAATCAGATTAAAAAATAAATTGCAAAAGAAATGTCTAAGAAATCCGCTCAACTCAGGCCTTAAAAATCGATTTAAAAAATTGTGTTTGAAGGCCAATAGGATATCATGATAGGTGGTACTATTGCTCCAACATACGAAGTTCATAAGGCAATCCTAGGAAAGAATGAAAAGCTATTAAAAGTATAATCAATAGCAATGCTTCTAATATAGCAAGATCTGTTGAACTGATTAGCAATGATGCTTTTATTAAAGATTTTTCTACGGCAACTAACGAATTAAAGCTGAGTTCATTTATGCAAAAAACTTGCTACTTTGCATAAGTTGCGTTCATAATACTCGTAGCATAAAACCTGTATTATCTATACAAAAGTTTGGCACATAAAAGCTTGCTTCATAAAAGTCAATTGACAGTTGGTATGCAATCAATGTTTTGCAAATTTGCAACAGATTTCATTTTATTGCAGAAAGTTGCTCACGTGAAAAGTCGACCTTTTCATGCGAAAATGACTTCTAAAAATATAGTGAGGGTATTCGTTAATATTCCTTTTGGAATACTTCTTTGCACCTTTTTCCAATTACCAATTGCTAGTAATATTCTTCTCCTTTTTCGCATTTTTGCAATTCTTGTTGCACGTAAGTCCGTATTTCATGCCACTTAAAATCATCCAGCATCCAGCCATTGTCGTTCAATTGTTTTGAAATCAGAAAATTTTTAACCATTCTAACCTCATTTGCCACTTCTCTTTCAAATGCGTTGCATACATTTATTTTTTTTTTTTTGGTGGGTCTTCATAGACACTATGAACCCGTTGCTCATAGTAGTGTAAGATTCTTACTCACTAAAAACACGCCTCCCTTCTTATCGACTACTACTAAGTAACCTTATCAAGTAGTTTCCGTTTCAAATAACGTTCGCGTGGGGCAGGTAGCTTTCCATCAAAAGCACCTGTTAGTACCGCTATTATATGCGGATAGTACCTTATCGCGCCAGATCGAATGGTCTCATTCTTTGTAATCGACGCACTAAGTTTGTCCCGTACAGAATTTGGAGTATTTTATTATTACAATGACCATGAAGACGAATACGGAGTTTGCGAGCAAAGTTCATTATTTCGTCCTCATCGACGGTAACTATCCCTAAGTCTCTGTGGATATCACTGTTTCGGATATACCATGGCGCGTTCACGATTTGTCTTAGAATTTTGTTTTGATAGCTTTGGAGAATATTTCGGTTGCTTGGTTTAGTACAACCCCAAAGTTGTATACCGTACGTCCAAACAGGTTTAAGCACTTGCTTATAGATGAGCAGTTTGTTATGTATGCTTAACTTGGAATGTCTTCCTAGTAGCCAGTATATTTGTCTGAATTTATTTTCAAGTTCATCACGTTTCTTCTTAACATGCGGCTTCTATTTCAGTTTTACATCTAGTGTCATTCCTAGATACTTTGCTTCATTTGCATATGGTATTTGTACCGAGTTAATGAAAATGGGAAGGTTGTTTATTTTCCGTTAAATGAAATAAACATGAGTAGATTTGGTCTCGTTGAGAACAATTCGCGATATCTTTGTCCATTCGTAGATTTTATCCAAAGCCGTTTGTAGCTTTTCAGTAGCTAACTCGACTGAAGTATCTGTAGCTAGTATTGCCGTGTCGTCCGCGAACGTGGCTTCTATGGTACCTGATTCTTCCGGTATGTCTCGAGTATAGAGTAAAAACAATACCGGACCAAGTACACTTCCTTGCGGAACTCCAGCAGCGATCTCTTTAAATTCCGAGTACTCGGTGCCATGTTTAACACGAAAAATTCTGTTTTCCAGGTACGATTTCAGAATCGTATGCAGCTCTCTCGGAAGAACCTGACTTAGCTTAAAATTTAAGCCTTCTTATCGAAGGCTTTAGACACATCAAGAAACACGCTAGAACATTTCTTTTTCCCCTCTAGGGCTTTCTCAATTTCATTCGTAATTCTAAAGACCTGGTCAATTGTGGAGTACTTAGTTCTAAAACCGTATTGATGATCAGAAATTAGACGCCTCTCTTCAATGATCGGTTGCAAGCGCTTCAATAGGAGTTTTTCAAATATTTAAGATATAATCGGCAGAAGCGATATCGGTCTGTAGGACTTTTTTTCATTTAGAGATTTGCCTGGTTTCGGGACCATTATAACTTCGGCAACTTTCCATTGTCTTGGAACGTTTAATAATCTTAGCTCGGCATTTATAAGTTGGAGCAGTTTGATCAGGGCTTTCTTTGGCAACTCCTTGAGAATTTGACCTGTTATCAAATCATAACCAGGGGCTTTGTTATTTTTCAATTTTTTTATTGCTTGGTTAAGTTCTTGTAGGGATACTGTTTTTATTCTAAAATTGTCCGGTGCCGTTATTATATAATTAGAACCTCCTGTTAACGCCTGTCCATCAAAAGGCTTAAACGTTTCTTCTAGGTGCTCGGCAAATAGATACATACATTTATGAACGACGATTTCACCACTGCATGGTTGCTGCAACATTGCAGTAAATTTCGCGTTCATAAAAGTTAACCAAAACTGTTGCGGCATATTTACTGCAAACTTGTTTGCTTTTATGAACTCAGCCGTTACTATGGGCTAGTAGAACTCGCACCCAAAAGTGGAAGCTTTTATATTGAGCCGAATGCTGGGCTTGAGGTCTTACAGACACTAAATTCCCTCAAAAAAAATATTGTGTCGTCATTTTTGTGGACATTACTATGGCTTTCGATATGGTTTATCATAGAGTTCTGTTAAACAAATTGCATCATACTGGTTTCTGCGGTATTTTACACAGATGGTTTAACTCCTATCTCAAAGACAGATCTCGAGGAGTTAAGGTTGGGTACAGGTTTAGCGACCAATGAACTTTAAATCTAGGTATACCTCAAGGGTCCGTCCTTCGTCCAGTTCTGTTTTTAATGTTCAATATAAGAGTCCCTGGATTTTAATTTTCACTTGCATAATCAAAATTGCCTTCGACAGAGGATGTTACTCTGTAGATGTACTGCCGAAAGTTATTTTTCAGTGGCTGACGCAGTTATCTCAATGGTAGATAAACTTAAATACTTAGGTGTTATAATCGACCAAAGTTTGAATTGGTCGGAGTATATTTCAACAATGAAATTATTTATGCGTTCTTCTATTCGTAGCCTTTATCATCCTACTTCGGAATATTTCACTCCAGACTCCAGTATGGTATTAACTGTTGGGGCGGCCCTTACCAAGGAAAAATTCTCCAGCTCCTTATTTTATAAAAGTGCGCAATTAGTACTCTTAAAGTCTGTGCTGTTATTCGCATGACCGGCTCTATGATGGTATTTAATTTGTTTTATGAGAACTGGTTATATGCAGAGTACGAATGCTGACTCCCAGAACTTGAGAAACAATTCAGATACTCTCGATAGTGTAACAACTTTTCGCAATACTCACTTTAGGAATTTCTACTTTCTTCTTTCTTGCAATCTATATAACAGCAATTCGTACCATAAAGTCATTGGCTTAATTCTTAAAAATAGTACTTCAATCGCACCTTCATCTATCGCTTGAGAGTTTAAGTTTTGCTGCCTTATATTATATAGAATTATAGTGTGACTACTTTGCTAATATTTTTTAGAATGTAATTTTGTAATTTTCATTAACTTCATTTTATGTTTTGGATCACTCCGATTATGTTCATCCCACATGAATTCTTTCTTTGTAATATAGTTCCTTGTATGATAATTATATTTAAAGTGACATTTATCAAAATACAACTTTTGAATACGAATGCCACTAACTATTCCGTATAAAAAAATGTCGTAAGCAAAGCATAAGAAATACCTTTGTACAGATAAAAATAATGAAATACAGAAAGACGACATACGAGAATGTCTGAAAATTTTTGTATCATCTGCGTAAAGTGATATATTTGAATTTTCTAATGAATCAATCAACATTATTAAAAGTAGAATAAATAAAATACTAAGGAGCTAGATCGCCACCTTGAGGTATATGAGCCACTACTTACGTTTTAGTCCGAACGAAACAAGACCATTGTATGTTCCTTTTATTCTGATTGCTTAATCACATTATGCTGATGCTAGCATAGCCCGGATGCTCACAGGGATAGTGCTCAACGGTGTTGTTCTCACTCTTACACTAAGCACCATATTCACAGCCAACTTAGGTTTTGGAAAAATCCCAGTGCCCGTTTACGAAGCCAGTAAGGAGCCTAAAGTACGTCTTACCGACGGACAGTATGAAAGGTGTTAATTTCTTTCAGACATCGGAGTGTCATGCCATCTCCAGTCTTGCTCAAATATTAATGGAAGCCCTACTCGATAATATACGCAGTCCTAACGCATATTAACATTCAGAGAATAACTCCTCTGAATCTTGCTTATCAAGTTGATCGCCGATCTAATTTCCCTGGTTTAATTATGATCTAGAACCTAAATAAGACTCATTTAATGACTTGTCTGTCGGTAAAGCCATAAAGAATTCTACCCGTCCACTCACTATTTACAATATATACTCGTAAGTTGAATAACATATATCTTGACAGACATTTGTTTTCCTAACGAGGAGGAAAATAGTTCCTTGTTCTCCTCGAAAAAGCCACCAGTGTCGCATCTTAGATCAGTTTTAGAGCCTTCTTCTTATCTTTTTATTAACCCTTTCCTCGTTATACGAACTTATGCGTAACGAGTTTCCCATTCTTATGGGATTGGCTAATGTCGCAGACCGTAGAACGCGTCTACATACTGTCCTGGATCAGTTCAGTGGTGAGCCCCAGGCGTTGTTGCGCATTTGCCATCTGAGAAATCAAGGAATTCTTTTTCCGACCTCGTTTTCTTACAGTTGGAGAGACTGTAGTTGATAGTGCCTTTTTAACCGGATTTTCCGCAGATCTTCTTTGAACGTGGCAATACCAGCTTATTCTATTCGCCTCAAGCTGTTTGGTTACCGAATCCTTTATATGTAGACTTCCTCTTATACGCGTAGACCTAATGCAATCGCGTTTAGTGACTCCACTAGACATCCTCAACATTTTCATTTCCGCTGCCGTCATTTTGTTTTTAAACGCTTCGTACATTGTCCAGCACTGTGAACCGTATATAAGAGCTGGTCTAACAACCGTGGTGCAGAGTTTTCCCTTCAATTTAAGTGGTAATTTTCGATCGCAAAAGATTCTCGAATTTTCCCGCCATTTCATCCACCCCACACTCATTTTGTGGTTTACGTCGTCGTCGCTTTTCGCTTCCATGTTAACTATTTATTCTAAGTACTTAAAGATAGTGCTTTTCGGAAGAACTATTCCGTCTTACATTATATCCGGAACAGGTTGCAACGGAGGCGCAAATGGGCCCGTCAAATACTCCGTCTTTGAATGACTTATTTTAAGCTCGTTTCTCTCTAGCGCCTTTCCATGAATCTAAGGCGTTCTGCAAATCTTCGACGTTATTCCCTTCCTGGTTCAGGATCTGGCTGAAATCATTCCTGATCTCAGGGAAATTCAACATCTAAAATGTCAAGCCACAATCTTTCACCTTCGCATTAAGGGAACTAACTCAGGTGTGAGAGGATTGATTGAAATTCATAGGCCAAGTCGAGTGCTACGTGCGGTTTATCTTAGACATTCGCTAGGCATTATTCATCAGACAGTACAGTACTATTCGTTATTATGCCTACCAAATTCTTTTAATACGAGTATTTGTAGGACCTATTGGGAGTGGGCGTGTGGCATCTTGGACACTGAATGCATTTGCAGATCTGTTTTGCTCACATTAAGGTCGACCATTCCCACTATGCTCTTAAACGTAAAGGAAATTAGACTGAAAGATCTAATCCTCTGGTAGTCATCTTCACCCGGAATTTGTTTGGTGATCCTGAATAATTGAGCACATTGTAACTTTGGCAAATCAAAATTATGTAAAATAAAACAACAACATCGTTGGGTTCAGTGACAATGAATATACAAGCAATGGTATCTGCAACTACAGGTAACCATACATTGGTGACGATGTAAAGATTCAAAGTGTGCTGTAAATAATTTTTTCAAGAGTCTACAATCCAGTCGAGAATGAATGGCAAGCAGGACCTAGTGGCCACAAAAGTGTTTCTGTTTATCAAAACCATCATTACAAACTCTACAGTAAGTATGATTGTTCGTCGCTTTTGTGTCGGGCAAGGATTGGTTCATTTAAGGACAGAAATTAAGATCCAGAGAGGAATTCGAAGCTGCGAAATCAACTATGCTTGGTTCAACTGCAAGCAGGTGTAAGTATGTGGATGATGTTTTGTTGTAAGTTTTCAAATAATAAAAGAAAAGCACACAAAAGAATGGTTGGTAGTGTAAAAAAAATATGACAAATGGTAAATTTGTATAAACAGAGACCTAACTTTCCCGACCAATTAAGTGCGTTATTTATTTGAGGCAATGTTTTTAGGAAAGGACACATATTGCTTCACTTGAGTATTCACACATTGTACAGTATGTACGAGTATATATGGAAGAAGCCATACAAATTTAAAAACAAAAAAATATATAACTATCTCTCCCCTCCACACCCTTAAGAGTCGTTCAGCTAATATTAGACCCAAGAGAGCCTCTTACTTATTTAGCTTGAAGTTTCCATCTACACAAGAATAGCATAAGTAGCATTTTTTAATAAAGAAAACTGGTGTTGTTAGCTAAGCGGGCAAAGAAAGGAGTGGCAGCAAGGATGTTTGACAGTGCGTGTGTTGTGTTAAAGGATATGAATACAGTCGCGATGCGATATATTGTATGTATGAACGAAAAAATAATAATGAAATGTATTTAGACAGGCGATACTATGACGTGACCATAGTTTTTTTCAAAATATTCTTCTGTTTTGCCGGCCTCTTTGTAATTTGACACTTTGGATGGGCGTCAAATAAGAGTGCGGGGTCATTGTTTTTTCTATAAATTTTCAAAAGAGGATTCAACCTGAGAATAGATGAAAAAGGATTTATATTAAAATTTCTGTCATTTATGCAGGAGCAAAAAGAAAGGTGTACATCCCAAACGACAAACAGTTTCATCTATAACTACTTTCAAAGATACGAGTAAATTCAGAGTTTATCATCATAATGTCGGCAGTTCTCAAACAGGTGTTATAGATACCCGTAAAGTCCTACCCGGATACATTCTAACGCCAACTAGACTCTCAAAATCTCCGTATCAAAATTACCATCTTATTAGTGTTCGATCATTTCTGCCAAATTTAGTGTGGTATGTCATAAAAGAAAAGTTAAAAATAAAAAAACTGGGTTGGGCTAAATGCATAACTTGAACCATATTATCTCATTCGTCTCGCATGTGGCAAACTGAAAATTTATGATCTGCTAAGCATCGATGTTGACCCAGTTCCGATTCGATAATGATGCGCCTGCCTTTTACTATCTACCTTTTCTCAATCTTTTGGTTATTGCCCACTTTTCAATCTACAAAAAAAAAAAACAAAAAAAAAAAAAATAAATTGCATTCGGAAGACGTCGAATGTCCCACGTGTCCCGCATGAATGACGACGCCTGGTATAGCAAGCATCTAATGGAGAACTTTCAATAACCAGAAAGGTGTTCTGGATTCATCGTTTTTGATTCTTTTTACAGTAAGAATCGTATCATAATTTTGGAAATTTACTACCCAGAAAGCATCAGAAACAAGGGGACACAAACTATAATGAGATACAGATACTTGTATGCTCGTACATGGTACGTATGAGTTGAGAACCAGTTTCAAGTTTGATATTGTAGGAATTTGTTTTCCTGTCTTCGTTTTTATGCATTTTTTTCCCATCACGAAGGCAATTAGTTGGGTGGATAACTCGAGATTACATTGGCGATTGATCAGCCGCACATTTATGTATGACTTAAACGAGTCAAATTCGGGGAAACCTTTAAAAAGACCGATAAACAACTGAGCAGGTAACACAGTTTTGACATTAATTAATGCGTTACTAGGCCGTATTTGTGAATAGTTAGTAATTCCGTGCAAGTTGACAGATTTAATGGATTGTCGGAGTTAAATATGCTAGTCAATAGTACCGAATTAGAAAAAAGGAATTTCCTAATGTTCGAACAAGTTGCAAGCTGCACGAACGTGAGCATAAAATTAAAAGTCGAATGGATTTGCATCTAGTGACTGTAAAGGCCATTGTATCGACGAAACGAGGCAGGAGATGTTGGCTTTTTAACCACTCTTGGTTGACGCTTTGTTTGCTTGTGCAGAGTATTGTTAGAACGTTAATTTTTTTCTCACCGAAATATTTGCTTGTCCAAGGCTTCAAAGCACTTCAAAAAACACTTTCGAAGTAAACATTCACATTTATCTTGACGCCTTGATCTAAAAAAACGAGCAGCTAACGCCAATGCATGACAAACGTTAGACAAACACGACCACAGTATTTTGCAACTCTGGTAGTATTTTTTCTATTGGTAGTTAAGGACTTTGTATACCTAAGCTCCGCTATAAATTCAGACAAATACACCAACGATGAGATCAAAAGACGAACAATTCTTGCCAATCGCTTGTTCATTGGACTAAAAAGGCAATCGACTAGCAAAGCATATGAGTGAAGATCCAACGACGGAGATGGCTGGATCATGCAGAGCTGATGAGCACCAAAGCTCCGGTCTGAAAAGTCTCCGAATCCCTTTGTTGACTGGGGCCCAGGTCCAACCCGGACTGTAGCGCTACCTAAAGTAAAATTTAAGTAAGCTACTCGTAGTATTGTTGTAACATGCAATGGTCCGATACACGAAAGATTTTTTGAAGTGCTGGCAGGCTCTAACGATAACCACTTGCCACTTTCGACCGAAATATAGCGTTTTCACACTTTTTAAATCCGAAATTCTTGAATTAAATTTTGGTTCGTTTACGAGGAGAAACAACAGCTGACTCTGGTAGTTAAGATGGCTAGAACATGAAGAGTGAATGAAGATCAATGATCCCGGACGAAGAGCGTTTTCTCTTCACAGTAAAGTAGGGCGTCGCTTTATTTGGAACAGTAGGAGATGATCCCAACCAACTTCAAATGCGCAGTTGAATGCACATAAAAAGGATTGTCAAAGAGGGCGTTAATGGCAGAGAGGAGGCTATGTTCATACCGGGCTATAGCACTTTTGCATTTGATGAGGGCGAATGCCTTCAGTTATTAGCTTTATACAAGCTCTACAAAATTACGTTTTACTTAGATTATGAGGATTTGTGTTGAGGAAAATTGAGTTGAGAAGGGACACGCAGTCAACGTGACCTAAAATGAGTCGAGGTAAATCTTGAATCACCCTCGACTGGTCCAAGAACGAACGAACGAAAAAAGGTAATATAAAGGGACCTGGTAACATGTGGGTTTGTGAACTATTTGCACCACCGTTTGACAAAACCTTGTACAGAGTTGGCCTTAATGTCATTCATATGTACACGGAAATCCTTATCATGCGATAAGGAGATGGCGAAGAGATTGAACGCAGGAGATAGGATAGTTTGCAAAGGGTTGCTTCGGGGAGGGGATTATAGAACCTTATGTGAAAGGTGATGAATAATGTAGCATTTGGCGACATTGTGTTCCAAATAATAACTATCGAGGTCTTGTTGAAGGAGGAAGGAAGTATCATCGGCCTATAAGGAGGCCGACGAGAGCCTGACAATCCTATCAAGATCATTTATAATTAATATGAAGAGGGCCTAGATGGCATCCTTGTGGAACGCCAGAGATGACCAAAAATGAGGCTGACTATGCTGACCTAAAACGAACACTTTAGACACGGTTTTCTAGGTAAGAAGATATCCATTGACTAGACAAGATTGACTAGTGGAAATAAGTGATTTGCCGGTATTAACTAATCAGCATCAGAGATAAACTACAAACACTAAATTTAATTTCATAACAATTTATTTCGATTGCAGGCATTTAGAAATCAGCTCATAGTCTATCTCAAAGGATTTCATAAAAATTTATGAAACAGGTATTTGAAAATGTTTTTGGATTTTTATTTCAAAAATGGGACTCAGCAATCCCTAGCATAATGTTAAAATATTTCAAATCAATATTGAAATAGTCCACATACGAGTATGTTTACGTAGTTTCTTTCTTTTTTTTTATTTAAAAAACTCGTTTTCTTAAGTTATTAATTATTAATGATCGTTTGATCGTTTGGTCGTTTGATGACATTTGATTATGTGAATATTCTTTCTGATTAGTGACGAAAAATCATTACGAACATCTAAGGATGTTTAAGAATAATTTATACATTTTATATTTAAGAAAATTAAGATTTTATTGTCTCAATCAATTGTCAATTTTAAAAGTATTTTAGTTTAACAAATTTAACGTGTTTATTGTTAATTAGTAAATTATAAAAAAAATATTGAAAAATCATTAAATGAACATTTAAAACTACTGCAAAAGTACGTGGAAATACTTTAAGATTAAAAGAAATAAAGGCAGTAGTGTATCCCAAAGATTTGAGTGGAAATATTGGAGAAGACGGGAAAGAAATTTCGCTTGTAAAGATTTAGGTTTAGTATACCTGCTAGGATCTCATAGTTCTTTTAGTCCGGAAGTTTACTATATACCTTTGTTTAAAAATATTTTTTACCCTAGCCTGAACTAGGGTTGGGTTTATGTCATTGCAAGTTGTTTACAAGAGGTTTCGTCTTATCAAATAAAAAGAAAAGCAATTGACTATACGTGAAATTAATAACGTATCGCTTCGATATATCAGAAGAAAATAACAGCCCGGAAATAGTCTCGAAAAGATTTTCACTCGAAAATCAAGTCTTACTTACTTACTTTAGGTGGCGCTACAGTCCGGGGTGGACCTGGGCCTCAATCAACAAGCTTCTCCAGCTAGCTCGATCCCTGGCTAGCTGCCTCCAGTTTCGCACGCTAAGTTGGCTGAGGTCCTCTTCCACTTGCGTGCGCCACCTGAGTCTTGGCCTTCCTCTACTGCGCTGTCCCTCGGGGGCGGATTCGAAGACTTTTCGGACCGGAGCATTGGTGTCCATGCGCTCTACATGACCCAGCCATCTCAGTCTTTGGATCTTCTCTTCTGGCTAGGTCCATGTCGCTGTACAGTCCATACAGTTCGTCGTTGTATCTCCTCCTCCACTCACCGTCAATGCAGACGGGACCGAAGATCGCCCGAAGAATTTTTCTCTCGACGCAACCAAGACCCCCTCATCCGTTTTTGATAATGTCCATGCCTCTGCGCCATAGAGCAGGACCGGGATTATTAAAGTCTTATAAAGGGTGACTTTTGTTGTCCGAGAGAGGGCTTTGCTACTCAATTGCCTTCTTAACCCAAAGAAACAGCGGTTGGCAAGAGTTATTCTTCGCTTGATCTCAGCGCTGGTGTCGTTGTCTGTATTTATAGCGGAGCCTAGGTAGACAAAGTCCTTAACTACCTCAAAGTTATATCTGTCGAGGGTGACGTTCTGTCCGAGACGTCGGTGTTGGTTGTCCTTTTTGCTTGACAGCATATACTTGGTCTTGCCCTCATTGACCGCTAAACCCATTTCTCCGCTTCCGTCTCAATACTCGCGAAAGCGCCACTGACATCACGCTGTTTTCTCCCAATTATGTTAATATCGTCGGCGTATGCGAGTAGTTGGACGGACTTTTGAAAGATAGTGCCTCTTGTGTTTGCTCGTGAGTTTTGCACTATTCTTTCAAGTACGATGTTGAAAAAATCGCATGACAGCGCATCGCCTTGTCTAAATCCTTTCTGGACATCAAAGGTCTCGGTGAGATCTTTACCGATCTTGATGAAGCAGCGTGCATTCTCCATCGTCATCCTGCACAGACGGACGAGTTTGGCAGGGATGCAAAAACTAGACATTGCTCTATATAGCTCGTCTCTATAGATGCTGTCATACGCGGCCTTAAAGTCGATGAATAGGTGGTGGGTATCGATCTGAAGCTCATGGGTCTTCTCCAAGATCTGCCGTAGTGTGAATATCTGGTCGATGGTGGACTTTCCTGGCCTGAAGCCACACTGATATGGACCTATCAGGTTGTTGACGAACGGCTTCAGGCGTTCACACAATACGGAGAGAGACTGATGCCTCTGTAGTTGGCGCAGTTTAGATGGTCTCCTTTCTTGAGAATTGGACAAACAATGCTGAGGTTCCATTTATCGGGCATACTTTCGTCCGACCATATTTTACAGATGAGTTGGTGTATGCTCCTTACCAAGTCATCGCCTGCCGCTTTGAAGAGCTCGGCAGTCAGGCCATCCGCTCCAGCAGCTTTGTTGGACTTAAGCTTCGATATGGCTATCTTCACTTCATCCAGGTCGGGTGGACGGAATTGTTGGTCATCATCGTCCAGGTTGAAAGGTTGATTCTGCCTGACAGCGGTATTTGGTCCGTCATCACCGTTATACAGTCTCCAAGTCCCCTTGTGTATGTGGAGATGTGGGAACCGCGTGCAAGCCATGACAATGTTTCGCCCCGCCGCAAAGTCGATTAGCCTGAATCCGTTATCGGAGGTGGTGTTGTGCAGGCTATATTTTCCGATTGTTCCACCAAAGATACCCTCTCTTCCTAGCTTTGCATTAAAATCACCGAGGACAATTTTAATGTCATAGCTAGGGCATTGCTCGTAGGTCTTGTTGAGGAGCTCGTAGAAGGCATCCTTGGTGTCGTCATATTTCTCCTCTGTGGGGGCATGCGCGCATATAAGGCTTACGTTGGCGAATTTAGCCTTGATGCGGATTACTACGAGGCGCTTGCTCACATGCCGGAAGCTGAGGACTTCTCGTCTTAGTCTGCCTCCGACAACAAATCCGCTTCCAAATAAGCGCTGCTTTTGCCATCGCTAGCAATTGAGGTAGTAGATGTCGCAGTTTTTCATCTTCTTTTTGTCCGGCCCATCCCATTCTTGGATGGCGGTTATGTCTGCTTTGCAGCAGTTTAGGGCCTCCGCTAGTTGCTTGGGTGCACGTGGTCTATTAAGGGATCTAATATTCCACGTGCATATCCGAAGCTCATTGTCATTAAATCGTTTGCGTGGGTTGTCAACAGTAGATCCGTCCATATCCGAGGCTTGTTGATGCTTCGTAACTTAATCTTTTTTAAATGGCCGGGTAGTTACCCCGGCGGCACAACCCCCAACCTGGAGGACCAGTTCCATTTTGAGTGCCCCTAGGACGAGGGGTCGGTTACACCGAAGCCAGTAACCCGTTCCGGGATGTGAGCGCTGCCGTTGGCCCTTATAGGGCTCGTCCGCCACCATCTCTTTTCCAGGACCCTGACTAAGTCCTGGAAATCCTTTCCGGCCTGAGCTCCAAATATGTCGGAGTAGCCCGGATAAGGTCTTGTTTTGTTTTTCCGACACTAATCCTGGTTAATGGCGCAGGAAACTCGCCATTTGCCCCCTTCACTTCGCAACCTCTAGTGAGATTCCCAGATGGCGCCACGGGGAGGCGTGAAGTAGGACTTATTAGCAGAGCTGCAAGATGTTCGCCTGCAGAGGCTCATTCTCGTCATTTAAGGAACCATCACCTGTCGGAAGATGCTACTTCTACGAGGCCTTATACTAATCGTTGCCATCCTAATCAATCAAATCAAGTCACCTTTCAAAAATGAAAATCCGAGACCAGCAGGACGCAGAACTTAATACAATACTACGATGAACATTTTGATGTCACATTAGATGTCACCGAGCAGGAACTCCCTTAATGTAAGTAAGTTAATAACGTAAACTAATTTTAGCCAACATTTAAAGCTAAATAAAAATTACCAATTTATTAATAAGAATCGGATTAAAGCATCCGCTTTTGCGGATGATGTGGGTTTTGCCTATGGTTCAGATAGTGTTTTGAATCTTACCGCAGACATAAATTGGGATCTGGTTTTATTAAGAATCTGGTTTGCAGAAGAAGAAGTTGGTTATAAGCTCTAAAACTAAAATTATGTTTTTTAATTTGCTAGCGCATATCAATTTTGGTGCTGAGGTTTACTTTCATGCAACCGACTGTCGGAGGTTTAAACTCTCTTATTGCTCTTGCAAGCTCAGTTCCTCCTCTCAGACTTTTAGAATTGTTTCGGTTGCAGCGATAAAAGTTTTCAAGTTGAAATTGTGAATAATTTTAAATACTTGGGACTTATCATTGATTCTAGGATGAGTTTTTATAACTACACAGAGTATTTGAGACATAATTTTCGTGGCACACTAAGGAATTTTTATTTTCTGGGCAATGTTTGCTCTTTTAAACTGTTGAAAAAGATATGTTATGGTATATTTCATTCGAGACTACAAAACGAGATTGCCTGCTGGGGAGGTATATACTTCAGAAAAATTAAGCCTCTTTTGATACTCCAAAAACACATCTTGAAGAAACTTAGATATAAGCCCCGCTTTTATCCCAGTTTTCCACTCTTCAGAGATTTGAGGGTTCTTCCAGTACGTCACTTGTACTACTATAAAGTTCTAAAGATATTTTATTTAAGATCAGGAAATCTAAACTTCAGACAAATCGCCAATTACAGTTTACGTAGCAATTTATTAAATCAAGTCCCCGTACCCGTTTTTCGTACAACCGCGTTTCGAAACTTTTATAGTGTTTCATCCTGTCGCTTATTTAACAAACTTCCACTTTCTATCCGAGCGACTAATTCTCATCTTGTCTTTGTAAAACTTGTAAAAAATTGGCTCTCTTCCCTTGGTGTTGGGAGTGTTGAATCTTTGTTTAATATTCTTCTTCATAAATAAATGAATAAACTAATTTATAGTTTTTATTGTCATAATATGTATGATTTAATTTATGGGACCACCCCACCCATTTTTTTTTTCTTTATTAAAGCTTTAACTACATAGCCTTGAAATGAAATTATCTCTATTTTCCTTTCAAAAATACTTATGTCATTATTATTTCTATCTAAATCTATCTATTCTATTAAATGTCTAAAGAGTGTCTGGATGCAGACATCCAGCCGAAAGAAAAATTCATGGTGAGGTTGTGGTAGTCTTACGCGCATCCCTACAATCGGGGAGAAAATCCTGACAGTAAGGAAACTGAGGTAAGGCATACGAAATTACGAGTACGAAAAAAAATAGCCATCGGAAGATATTGCAGCACGACAACACTTTACCTTAAGGATTTGCAGTCTGAAATCTATGCGACTTAAGGAAGATATGAAGTGCATCCTTATCAGCAGTATTCATTTGATTTTTCTTTTTTTCTTTCTGAATCAATAGGAGATCTTGTTATATATAAATAAAATCGCCAAACACGTCAAACGCACACTTTGTACTTTATTTCCTCTTGACTAGCTGTGTTTATTCACTTTTCTACGCAGTTATTGTAGTTCAACACCCTTTAAAAAAAGATTTGTGACAATTAAAGGGAATGAGACGGCTTTTCAAAAATTTGTGAAATCAAGAAGGAGTAGTTAGATCAAGTTGCAGTGGCAATGAGCAGGTTCACTTAAGCCAGAAAAGCCTTTTTGAGATTGACTATCAGAACTACTCACTGGTCATACCAAAAAATATTTTTTGTATCATCATCATCACTGACTTTGAAGTGTTCGGCTGTGTTTTTAATTTTTCTCCTGAGTTGTGATTCAATTTCTTGCGAAAAACGTATTTATTTATCAATAAATTCGAAATAAACCATAAGGTATCAAAGACAGTGACTTTTTAAACCTTTTCTTAATAAAATAAATTCATAAGCCCTTTGTGAAAACAGTGAAAGTATAATTTATTTTTGCTTTATAACTCAAACAGTAATTTCCTTCCCTTTTACAAATTTTATTTCCCGCTAAACTATACACCCACACCACTATTCCCATATGTATAATATGGATACGTGCAATGAGTGCTTCTCTGACCTCCCCGCCGATGGAGACTTTGTAACATGTTATAGATGTGAAAGGAAAATGCATTATGGATGTACCACCATTTCCGAAAAATCCTACCGAAAAATGAATATTGCCCGAAAGGAGGAATGGAGATGTTCCACCTGTAGAAAAGAACTTGCAGCGCTCTCCGCACCCAGGACCCCTGTTGAATTAGCATCAGTTCAGCCTATATCCAAGCGAATGAGAAGTGTAAGTTCTCCAGAAGCACTCCCGCAACAAACTCCAATACCAACACCATTCACTAAATCAGCAACAGACAGTAATAATCATGAAATAATATTAAATGAAATGCGCAAGATGAGAAAAGAGATGACAGATATAAACACAAGTTGTGAAATTATGGCGAACAAATACGAAGACATAAAGCAACACATGACATTAAGCAATGTAACACTACAAAAACTTACAAACGAAATAAAAGAGCTCAAAGAGAGCAACCAGAAAAAAGATCAACAAATACATGCAATGGAAACCAAAATCAATACTCTCGAACAACAATTACTAAAAAACAACATTGAAATAAAAAACATTCCGCAGACACAAAATGAAAACTTAATGGATATTGTCCAAGCACTAGGAAAAACAATAGATCACGATATACTAAATTCAGACATCACTGACGTTTACAGAACGAACATAAAAAATCCAAATAAAACAACAATAATAGTTTCGTTTGCAAGTCACGCGTGCAAAACAAATGTAATTAAAAAGGCAAGAGCCATCCGTAATATTCCCCTTAAGAGAATTAGAGAAAATATTTCTAATGGCTCTGCTTCAAGTGTAACTCCCGAAACTGATGCAATCATATATGTCAACAATCAGCTCACACCTACCAATAAACACCTTCTCTGGCTAGCAAAAAACAGAGCCAGAGAGTGCAATTGGAGATTTGTGTGGGAGTCGACCGGTAAGGTACTTGCGAAAAAAAACGAAAACGGCGAGACCATACACATCGGGTCTTGCAACGATGTAAACAAAATGAACAACTAAGCATTGTTGTTGTACGTAATTCTAATTGAGAGATTCGAAATAGAAGAAAATAAAATGGAAAACACATGCAGTGAAGCTGATGTCGACTTTGACTTTAGGGTAATACATGGTGTTGGCGGCATCGAAAAAAAATATTTGGAAAAAATGAATTTTTGTTGCGTAAGTTTTAATATAAGATCCATTACAAAAAATTGGGATATCTTTTTAGCAGAAATTGAAAATGTGCTTTCTTACATCGATATATTAGTACTGAATGAAATTAATATACCGAAGAAAAAAAATGACTTTTATCGCATTGACGGCTTTAATACTGAATTTATAAACCGTGACGCGACGAAAGGTGGAGGAGTTGCAATATATATAAAAGGTAATATTTCTTACACAATAATACCAGCGAATCCAATCAACTACGAGGGCATGCACCTGGAAATCAATCATCAAGGTGGTCAAAAGCATATACATGCAATATACAGGCGACCTAGCTCTAGTGTTGGAAGGTTCATTGACGAATTAGATGAAATTATAAAAGAAAGAAAAGAAAACATTGTACTAGGGGATGTCAATATTAATATCATAGATGAGAATAACTCACTTGTTCTTAAATACATGGAGATGATGGCGTCGAAAGGGTTGATAAGTGTTATTAAACAACCGACACGTGTTGACATATCAAATAATACGGCGACGTTAATTGATCATATATATGTTAGCATTACCAAGCTCAACATATTCTCTGCAATTATTGTAACCGATCTATCTGATCATTACGCCGTCTTATATGCAACAGAAGACTTGGATAGAACAGAAACCTCTCGGGAAACGGAAGTTAAACACATTAATCAGCAGAAAGTTAATGAGCTTATAGAGCAAACAAACTGGCAACATCTAATCCAAGAAAATGACGTCGAGGTACTATACAACAATTTTGTACGAGAAATGAATAAAATATACGCTGAAGCATTCAAAACGACCACAACAAAAAGAACACGTAAACATAAGCCATGGATCACGCCAGAAATAATACCAATGTGCAAACAAAGGGATGAGCTATATAGGAGGTGGAAAAACAGCCCCAGATGCAAGACTTTTGAGGGTGAATACAAGAAATTTCGAAACACAGTTAACAAGAATATTCAATTAATAAAAGCCAATTTTTACAAACGAAAATTCATAAATGCTAATAACGACCCGAGGAAAACGTGGAGAATTGTGAATGAACTGCTTGGAAGAAAGAGATGTTCAGTAGACGAAATTATAAAAATCAATTTTCCAAAGGCGTCTGAATCCGAAGGCTTAAAAGACATTGTTGAGGACTTCGCGGAGCTGTTTTCGAATCAAGCAGCGAACATTATGCATATGTGTGACACCAAAACCTCAAACCATGACAACCGGCAACTTCAACAAAGTATCTACTTAGAAGAAGCAACGGAACCTGAAGTTTACGAGATATTGTGTCAACTAAGTAGCACAAAAGGTCCTGGAGCAGACAACATAAGACCAGTCGATCTCAAAGTTAATGCCATGAGTCTCACCCCTATAATCACGAAGATTATAAACCTTAGTTTGTGTCAGTCATGTGTACCTAAGCTCATGAAAACGTCTATAATTCGCCCAATATACAAGGGAGGAATAAAACAAGACATGGCAAATTATAGGCCAATTTCAATTCTGCCAGCGGTTGAAAAATGTTTGGAAGAGATAGTCGTTAAACGTGTAAATTGTTTTATGTTGAAGTATAGAGTGATTCACCCAAACCAGTTTGGATTTCAAAAATACAAGAGCACCCAATTGCTACTGGGAGAGTTTACCAATGTGGTTAATGCAGGGCTAAATAAAAATCATCACGTACTTGTTCTTTTTATAGACTTCAGCAAAGCCTTCGATACCTTGACACCCGAAAAACTCATGGAAAGTGTCAACAAATTGGGATTAAGAGGATTGCTGGCAAGCTGGCTCAAAAGCTATCTGACTGATAGAGTAATCCAAGTCAAGGTATCTGACACATTAAGTCTAAAAAAATCTAGCAAATACGGTGTACCACAAGGTTCCAAATTGGGGCCCATTTTATTCATTCTGTTCACAAATGAACTGTTAAGGACATTTAAGAAATCGATTGCCTATGCTTATGCTGATGATATTGCAATCGTTGTAAGACACAAGGACTTGCATTTAGCCATGAAGATATTGCAAGATGAATTTGACGCTGTATCTGAATGGTGTCATGATAACGGTCTGGTGATAAACGCAGACAAAACCAAGGTGATGCACATTAGGACCCCTTCTAAGTCAACGGAAGCTATAGAAATTGTTCATCGTAATGATCACTGTCCATTACTAAGAAGCAGCAACACAATTGAGGTAGTCAAAGCCATCAAATATCTTGGAGTTACCATCGACGAGCATTTTCTGTGGCGTGAACACATCAACATCCTGCGTCTTCAACTTAAGAGCACGATATTTGCAATGGTGCATCTTAAGCGTTACTCTCATATGGAGGTACAAAAGCAAGTGTACTACTCGATGGCAGAGTCACGCATTAGATACGGAATTATGGCCTGGGGAAACGCAGCGAAATCCCATCTGGATAAGATATCTAAATTACAACATCGTCTTGTCAAAATAATTAGACCTATTAATTCAACTTTTAAAGTTTTAGATGTAAAGGCACTTTTCCAGATGACAACATTGCTTACCTATATGAACGACCAACGGTTTCTCCGTCCCATAAACCACCCACAAAACACCCGAAGACGAGCCCAAGGGATGCTAGAAGTTCCGGAAGCTTACAATACGTATGGTGATAGAGAACTGCAATGCACCGTTCCTAATTTAGTTAATTCGCTACCACAATTTCTAAAAGTGATTCCGAATTTTAAAAAAAGAAAAAAAGAGTTAAAAAAGCATTTAATTGAACTTTATTTTGTGAAGTAGACCGTCAAAGAAGACTTTAACGGCACTATATTGAATGTAACCTAATTGTAAACAAACTTTTTTCAATTTAAATCATTTCAAAAGTTAATTTAGTCAATTTATGTCCAACCACCTGCAGATAAGCACTCTGCTTTGCAGGTAATACATGTAAATGAAAAACTTCTTTTGTGCAAATAAAATCCATTGAATTGAATTGAATTGCTGATCCTAATTTTTGGCAGGTTTTTAAGCTTTTAAAAGAAAATATCACCCGGGCGAGTTATTCTTCGTGTGGAAAGAGCTTGCCAGCTCAACAAAAATTAAACGATCGTTTTTTCTAGTTTGTCGATATACACATCTAGTGAAAATCTCGTTGTAAGCAAAGCGTAGGTTATAAGCAAGAAGTAGGACTGTAACTATCAGCCTTTGCCAGTAAATGTGACACTTCACTTTAGTCAAAAATGGCTCTGTAACCGCCAAAATTATGCCAAAAAAAAACCAACTTAGAGTGAGTTGTTTGGAGACATCGCTTATAATATCGTCTTTAGTGCACGAAGGGTGAAGTCCTCTCGCTACTACACGCAATGGTCTTTCTGACTTGTTTTCGAAAGTGTACCATTGGATCATAAGGGTGTTAAATTTGTCGGACAATGCTCGGTAGTCAACGGAATTGTCGACGTTAACTTTCCACACATTGTTGCGCAGTGATGTAAACTTATACTTAGATTCTAGCGTTTCTTTGAGAAAGCAATGCAACTTGTGATAATCTGAAACCCCAACAACGTTGATTGGAGGTGGAAGACGTAATTTTGTTTGGAGTTGCTTTTTTTTTGTCACTCCGGGCACTTATCTGGAACGACTTCGGGTGAAGAACCAGATTTACATTTCTTAGACGGTCTTTTCTTTATGGTCCAATTTGTTTCGCATATAAGCTCTTCTTCGTCCGTATGGTATTCGCGACTAGTTGAGTGGAGTGGACTGCTTTCTTGGGCTTCGTTTACATGTTTTTTTCAGTGTTTTGTTTTCCTCTCGAATATGTCTACTTCTTAAGCTTCGTACGGAGTGTGTTGTTTTCCTCCTCCAAGCTTTTATTACTCGCTGAGTCCGTTTTT
Source organism: Volucella inflata (assembly GCA_928272305.1). NCBI lineage: Eukaryota > Metazoa > Arthropoda > Insecta > Diptera > Syrphidae > Volucella > Volucella inflata. The sequence continues at coordinate 2,521,146 of OV743720.1, forward strand.
ACGCGCGTAGGCACGATGTGATGGTGGCTATGCTGCTCATTGATCTTGAAAATCCATAAAACAGATTTTAGAGAATTTATCTGATTTGCTTTACTTAGAAAGGTTATACTCGTACCAGACAAAACTGATGTTGTAGTGCAAGCAAGCTGTAAGCTTTCTATGACACTGATAGATGCAGAAAAACTACGAGTATGTTGTGTCAGATATAGAGGAGCAATGATGAAACTACGGCCGTTCTAATATAAGATTGGAACCAAGCTGCCGAATATCGTTACTTTCTATGTGATTTAACAGAGCAGCAACTGGAGACTTTGGACCTCTTCCTCTTCTCGGGTGGCAAGTGCATTGATATAATTGCGCTTATTATGCCTAACTTCAAGCTGCATTTCTCTATGTATTAAGCGGTATTGAACTTCCAAATCGGGTCATTCTCCTGCTGAGTACTCTTTGGGCCTTTTTTTGCTTTAATCGCGGAGGCTCTTAACGTTCTAGAACCCAACCGTTGTCTTAGGTAGATTATAAACAAGGTTTTCGTCTTGGACATTATTGTGTTTAAGAGTTGCGGGTTGACGCGTTTTAGACCAACCCATGCTTGTCTTGTTATACTGACGTAGGAAACTCACCAATCGTCTCTTAGTATTCGTACTTTCCGATGAAATACTTAGAAGATACTATGGAAAGGCGTTGTCAAGGTTTTATCCACAAACTTGGTTAAAACTAGTACAACAGATTGTTCAAATATTTTACATGAGCTCCTGAATATCTATTGCGGCCAGGATACGCCTGGCACATGCTCATCCTTGGCATGAGTCGAGGTCAACCTAAAACCTACTGCAGGTCTTCGTTTGATGGCTTTAAATCTTTAACTCTGATGAGAAACCTATACCTTGTTATCCTATGAAGAGATTTAGACCAACTGTTGGCAAACTTTGAAGAAAATCTTTGTTTGACAGACATACTGAACGCTAGAGAGCACTAATAAATCCTTTGGATCCTCCCTGCTATGTTATCGCACTGTAGCGATAGTCCAGTCTCAGTGAAGGCTCGTATTAACTTCAAGTATCAGGCCCTGATGTGGTTGATGGTGTCACTGTTTTACTTAATCCATTTCATCCATTACATAAATTGGCTAAGTGGAAGACATTTGAACTACAAAAAGATACAGGACACGAGAAGGGAAAATTTGTAAATGAAATGCCACATATGAATCTTATACTCGCAAAGCAGAATCAAAGAAAGGCTTCATCTTTGCTAGAGCAATCAAAACGTCTTTGAAGGTGATTGCTGCATGGCACGCTGTGTGGCGTTATGTCACTTATGTCTGCTTACCGAAGAATGCTTGAACAGATATTAGCGTGTGTTTTGTGCTAAATAAAATACAATTTTGCACAGAAAAGTGATTGGCACCACAAAGACTCCTACAATGCACCCAACCTGCAATTAGCACCTTCCTCCATAAGTGACATCCACCAACACGATATTAGATACCAACCTCCTCCTAACCCCTTACAAACTTAGACTGACAAATTATTATTATTATTATTATTATTATTATAATCGAAAGACATAACCCGTCCAGTTTAGTCCATATAGTGGGGTATACTTTTTTTGGATTTAATTTGATTTGAGTTATGCTGCGGGACTGGGAACCCCTAGAAACTCTAGTCAAAAGCAGATATTTTGAAGTATTATAAATTTTAACTAATTTTTGGAAAGTTGATGTGTCGATGTTACTCCTTCAATCCTTCAATGGAACGTATACCATGAAAAGACTGACAAATATCATATTTAGAAATATTTTTCCAAAGATCAACAATGCACCGGATTTATGTTATGTGTAGAAGCACATGAGGTCAAGAAAGTGAAGATATCCCCAATGTACAAAAACATTGTTTCACTGATCACTTTTTCAACAGCAATTTCTAAGGTAACTTGTAGATGAACTCCCCGGAGAGATGATTTTAGGACTTTATCTTGTAAACTGCTTTGATTTTGACTTTGAAGCAAAGCAGAAGTGCTTTTATCGACTGTCGTGCCAACAGTTTATTTGTTTTTATAACAATTCAATAACAAGCTGTTTATGCGGCTTTAGCTTATTTTTTCACTTATTTTGTACTTCTCCAGTGTACATATGTACGAGTATATATAAATACCTCCATTTGATTAAGCTTATTACTTAAATTTAATCTATGAAAGTCAATTAATGTCTTTTTTTTTGAGTCAGCTATCTTCTTAATTCACAAAAAATTCAAGCTATTTTCGTAGATTAAGTAGCTTCGTAATAAAATTAAATATTCTTATCAAAGTTCGTAACCTCTGTCCTGTTTTGAACGAGTGGAATATGTTTACGGAGTCTTAAAACATTTCATGTAAGTTTTGTTTTTTTTTAATGTGATTCTGTGTTGGCGCTATTTAGGACACAGTTCATAGGGTTATGCATTTTAAGTAGCAGTGCATTTGTTACATCACTCTAAGTCGACTAGTTAAAGTGTAAACAGACTGTTGATTGTGGAAAAGGGATTGCATAATGGCATGTATTTTTGTTTGAATGAGCAGCGTGTAATAAACACTAACAGAACTGACACGAATATAGAGAAAAGCTTCATAAGGTTTAAAATTTGGAAGCCAACAATGAAGCGGCAATGTTATTTTGTGGAGATTTCTGCTGTATACTTGTATTTTAGAATAAAGAGAATTTCATAATTTTTCGAAGTTCAAAAATTTTAAAAAGTAACATTGCTTACATAATGATCATTATAAATTAGCGAAACCTAACATAAAACACGATGTAGGTCTTACCCTCGGATTATGTCAAATTTTAGGAAAATTTTAACTTTCATTAGGTTCTCTTTGCGAAGCGTACATTCATACACACTGTCACATTTCATTTGATCATATTGGAGATATTACATCTAATATATTCTTTCCACAGGAAAATAAATCCGTGAATTTTATAGCACGTTAGGAACTCGTGTTGTATTTTGCAGTTTATTATGTCATGTCAAAACCCAGGAATAAAAAACCATAAATGTGGACGGAATAGCTGTCGGCACAGAGTCCTCGAGGGCACAGGAGAGTTGCCAGATATTAGGAAGACCTACAGGACGGTTAAAGCTTAATGCGAAAAACATGTGATACGAATAGAGATACTGTGGAATTGTTATTCCTGCAGGCTGCAGGCTGCAACATTGCCCGGTATGGAAGAAAAATGTGAGTTTATTATCAGTCGAACCGGTGTTGATCATTCACTGAACTTGTTCAATCTTTCAGAGCCGACGGATTTTCGCACTGGCCAATATCCATGCATAGCACACACATTTCGTTATGCAATTGTGACCGAAAATCATTCCAAGAGCATTTTCGTTTGGTGGTCAATGTCCATGTCGCCAGCAGATCCTTAAGTGAATATCCACATGTCTATAGATTAAGGCGTCATTTGACAGCATACCATATATCGAAAGTCAATACAATAAGAACTGAAAATTTGCCTCTATTAAAACTTCAGGGACGCTTAACAGATGCTATGTTCTGAGAATAATTGCTACATGTCTACTTAACTTACTTTAAGTGGCGCTACAGTCCGGGGTGGACCTGGTCCTACATGTCTACTTAATGATTATATTAAAATAAACGTATTTTCTAAAAAAAAAAAATTGTGCTTTGTTTGAAATCTAAATTGTCTGCGCTTAATGGGACACCATTTATGCAAGCAAATCTTGTCCAGTAACACAGTGCATGCTACAAGAAACAACTTAACACTTATACTCACATTTGTAGAACTACTTCGTACAACATAAGTAAAAATTAATCTAGGTTCCTTCTAGCGAATAGGCGCCCAAGATGATTTTGTCAACCACCAAGGTCATGAAATACTATTTTTTTTTTGGATGCAAGCGATATAATCCAAAACTATTACATTTTAAAAGTAAATGAAACGAATATTATGCTAACTTTTTGGACCACTTCAAAAACGATGATGATACCCGGGTATACATGTGCACAGTCACTATGCTGAAATTGCATTACGAATTGCATCCTCTTCCTCCACATTCACCGGACTTAGCTCTCAGTGACTCCTTCCAAATCTAAGGAACAAACAAGGCACAAGGAAATTTGACTGCAATCATCGCCTAAGCACATGTTCTTCTTTTTTTGCCGAAATAAACTATCTTTCATTTAGAAATTTAATGATTTATTCATCCATCTCAACACCATGAAGAACAGAACATTATGGTTGAGGAATGGATAATTCGAAGAGGTGACAATAAACCAAACGTACACGAAGCCTTTAATCAACCAGTCTTCAATCGTTTTGAGTTTATTGAAGGGAGAACTGCTAGAAACCTAGCAGCCAAAGCTAAACCAGACTTGACAACACTTATGGTTTTGTCTAAGTTACTAGGTGGGGTGAAAAGTAACCTCCTTGGGAGTGAAAAATTATTTTTTTTAAGTATTTCTTGGTTTATTCAATATAGTCCCCTTTTAACTTGATACACTTATTCCAGCGATTTTCCAACTTCTTGATCCCGTCCGAAAAGTAATTTTCCGGAAGGTCTGCAAAATACTCCTCCGTGGCGTTGATGATTTCCTCGCGTGAGCTGAATTTTTTATTGATGAGCCATCTCTTGAGGTTTGGGAAGAGATAATAGTCCGAGGGAGCCAAATATGGCGAATACGGTGGATGTGACAGCAATTGGAGCCGTAAGTCATTGATTTTATCCGTGGTTGCGATGCTCTTATGCGCCGGCGCATTGTCTTGCAAATACAAAATTTTTTTTCCCTTCACGTGAGGCCGTTTTGTAGCGATTTCGGCCTTCAATCGCTCCAATAATGCACAGTAATACTCGCTGTTGATGGTTTTTCCTTTTTCGAGGTAGTCCACGAAGAGTATGCCATGACAATACCAGAAAACCGACGCCATAATCTTTCCGACCCATTGAGCCTCCCTCGGCCGCTTCGGAGCACTCGTGCTGGCTTCAGTCCATTGCCGGGCACTCATTCTGTTCTCTGGTGTGTAAAATTGGATCCAGGTTTCATCAACAGTTACCAATCGATGCCAAAAGTCCGCCCGATTCCGCATCAGCAAGTCCAAACACTCTTTCGAAGTGCTCTCGCTTTCGTGTTTTTGGTTAGGAGTGAGCATGCGCGGCACCCAGCGGCAGGATAACTTTTTCATATGCAGAATATTGCCCAAAATATGGCGTGTACTCTCAGTACTAATCTTTGTGGTATCTGCTAGCTCGCACACCTTCACTTTCCGATCAGCCAACACCATTTCATGTATTTTTTTGACATTGTGCTCTGTAACCGCATCGGAGGGCCTGCCGCTGCGGACTTGATCGGTAGTGGAGTTGCGGCCACCACGAAACTCTCGAAACCAATATTTGACGGTGTAATCTAACGGAGCATTAGCCCCATTAAATTTATCCAACTTTTCATTTGTTTCCTTCGCCGTTTTGCCTCTAAAAAAATAATGTTTTATGAGAGAACGAAAATCGTTTTTGTCCATACTCAACATGATGCCAAACATGTCAACAACAATCAGCTGTCAAAACAAAACTAAGGACAGTATCGCACTGAAATTTGGCATGTCTGCCTAATTATGAACGGACTTCAAGGCACCATAACCATTTTTGCAGTAGCAGTGCATTCTGGCGGTCAAGGAGGTTACTAGTATGTCAGTGGTTTACCAAATATCGATGGTGTGCTAGCAATTTTTAAAACAGAACCAACAAATGTGGAGTTTGTTTGCTATAACCTTAAAGTGGTAAGGGATATTGCTTACATAATGAAATAAAGAATTTAATTCGAAAATAGCATCAAACAGGAAAGAAATCTCTCTGTAGGACATTTATAGTTTCTGTTTTTCCTCTATGAAGCGAAAGCATGGATCAAATTAAAGGAAAAACACTTGCCCCTAGACGAAAGTTTGCTTACATAGACTTTGAAGGAATGGCATTGACATAGTCAGAACGGTCCGGATTTATGTTCTTGAGATATTTTCAGAATGAGCACAAATGCTCGGATAGGAAATCGTTCGAAGAATGATTGCCGTAAATAAGGTAACACGCTCAAAGGAAAGGTGATCTTAACAAGCACATAAGCATGATAAATTAAGAGATGTCAGTACAACTTTTAAAGTGGCGCCATCTTATGTAAAGTTATATAAGAAGCAGACAAAAATATAAAATCAAAGCATTGAAAACATAATGGAGTACTAAGGACACAATTTTCAATATTTGAAGAGGGACTTCCGTGTTTGTTAAAGAAATTTAGAATCGTAAGAAGTTTGTTCTTTTGTAATAGGCCCCGACTTAGCAGTGTCATTTTGAAATTATCAAAACACTTAAACGTTTTTAAATATTCTTTTATTTTTATAGAAGCGATTCTATTCGGTTTCTTCTTTAGAATACAAAAAACACTCATTTAAAGCTATTAACCCTCACAATTTAGTTGTTGGACAAAATCCAAATGTTCAAATAAAAAATCATTAAAAAAAAATAGAAAATAGAAAATTAACCGCTTTCTTCTATTAATGACGTGTCTTTGTTATAAATTAATTAAATTTATTGTTTTGATTAACATTCCCACCGGATTCGAATGATCACCTTTTCTCTATTTCTTTCTTTCTATTGTTTCTTTTCTTTCGAATACAGAATCGGTATCGTTCTTCCCACCGTTTACAAAATAAAAATGTCGCCACTTTACGGTGTTGTCTGTGCACAAAAAAAAAAAAACATCTTTGAATCTCTGAAGCTTTATTTATTTCTCCGTTCGGTTTAGCTCAGCCCACCTCTATCACAAAAAAAAACAATAAAAATAAATAAATAAAGAACATCCAAAAGATACATTTCCCCAGAGTAGCTCTCGATGGATAGGTACTCGCGCTCGTTTAGGACATCCACAACAAAAAATTTAAAAAAAAACAAAAAAAAAGCTTGGAGAAACATCTTTCACGTGTGACTCTGGTTGGCCATTCTAAATTTAGAAATCCCGAGATATCTAAAAAGACTAAAAAATAAATCTGAAAAGGCATAAAAAACGACGAACAACGAAAAATGTTGCCATTAGCCTGGCTAGTGGATGTGGTACATTAGTAAACTCTGCAAACAAACTGCTCATGTATTAAGCCTTCAAGTTGACAGAATTTCCACACAAAAAACGAAAATAAGGAAACATTAATTTTTCTAATCATAAGATGGAGGACATTTTTCTGAAATTGAACAAGCGCCATGATTTTTTATAAAATTTTATTTTTCTTCGTTCTCTCAAGGTATCTCACATAGATCCGGGTTAGACATTTTTCCTGACCAAATCTTGGGCAAAAAACATTGCAAGGTGACAGATGACATGTGACACTTGACCTGTGACACCTTTCAAATGATGAACTTAAAAAAAAAAAAAAGCAAATTCCCTCAAAATGTTGATGGTTGTGTAAATGCACTAAGTATTAATTGAGCCGTTTTCAGTGTTGAATCTTTTCTTGAGAGTATTTTTTATTATTTAATACTTTTCATCTGTGAAAGAATGTTTGGGAGAATCCGTTTTGACATTGGAAATCTATGGCTAACAGCTGCAGTATCTTTGCATTCGAAAAAATCGTTTTTGTCAAAACTTTGAACGGACTTTTTTGCGGTGGCCCCTGGTATGGTTGATTTACTGAGAACAATAAATAACAGAGGTATTTTTGGAAAAAAATAAATTTTAAAAAAATGCTTTATTTTTGTCGGAGGGAAATTCTTTTTTTAAATACTTTGAACACGTTTAGCTGCTTCAGTCTTCTGAATGAGTTAAATTGTTTTTTTGTATACTTATACTTAATTGTCACTAATTGTCTGTCCACAGTAACAGTAGGTGGCCAAATTATTAGAGACAAAACTCAAACTTTGGTATTTTTTTACTTTAAGTGATTTTGGGAAGCCAATAGTTTGTTTTAGGTCACGTAAGTAGTTTTTTATTATTTATTAAGACTGTAGCTGCTCTCTGATGAGAGCCTCAAGTAACTGGCGCTGGGGATTATATATTTTTGATGATCGCCCGTTTAGAGAGCTCCAAATGCTGGCTATAGGTAAGTTCCACTTGAAAACGGAAATGCTCTGTACGGCCAGGAATACTGCAATAACCATATGCCTTAGAACGATTGTTGGAGCTATAAGAAGCTGACTTTCTTGTAACGTTTCTGCCACATGATCGCTTTTAGAAATATACATATAGGCACTTCATGTCGTTTGCTTAGGTCACAGGCACATCAAGCCACTAACAAAGCGGTCTGGATGGAACTGCTAACAAGAGAGTCCTCGAACGAATAAACTTTTTTGATACAAATTTGACGGAGAGACATACTACTCACAGCGCTATTAAAAAAGAAAACGTATTAACTTAACTACAATCCGCAATAGTCATATTTCAACGTGATCTGGTTCAATACAATTGCTTCTTCGCCATGGTCTTGCGGAAGGGTTTTTAGATAAACCCGCAATCGACAGGACGATGGGTAGATGTGCTTTAACTAAATATGACCCCACATCAATTATGTTGGTCAAATTTACTAGGGCAAGTGTTGATCAGAAGATTGTACTGTCAAAAACCTCAATGATGATTCGTGTGGCTGAATGATTTCCTACATAAACTATTCCAAAACATACCTATGTGCCTTTGGCTGTTTTTTGAGGATAAGTTAGGCTGCTGAAATGGCTATATTGATAGGTGGGTGCAAATGGGTCAACGAAAGTTCTCCAAGCGGATTCCGTTTGACTTGGTACCACAGAAAAGTCCGACCCTCCTGGTCGTGAAACAAAACAAAAAACCATCTGCGAAGTTCGAATCTGTACATGGAATTCTTAGGCCTTGAACAGTCTATTTGCTGACGAATAACTAGCAGAGGCTTTAGACTGCTGCCATTAATTTCCCGGAATTTATACAAGTTTATTCATCTAAATCTATATTGTCCCCTTCAAAGTAATCCCCATCGACTGAAACACACTTATGTCAGCGCTTGATCCAATCCTCGAATCATTTTTTACATTCGGTTTTCGGTATGTCCATCAGAGCTTCCTGCGATTTTTCCATTACTTCCTCTCGGCTGCTGAAACGCATTCCCCGTAGTGGTTTTTAAAGTCGATTGAACAGAAAGAAGTCACAGGGAGCCAAATCAGGAGAATTCGGTAGCTGGTGGATGGTATTTGTTGCATTTTTCGTCAAAAAATTACGAATAATGATGGCACTGTGCGACGGTGCGTTATCATGATGTAAAATCCACAAGTTTTATGCCCACAATTCTGGTCTATTTCGGCGAACTGTCCCCCGCTATCTCTCTGATGGTTAATTTGCCGTTATTGACCAACATTTCTTTAACTTCATCAATGTTTTCGTCGGTTTTCGATGTCGATGGTCTGCCACTGCGTTGATTATCTTCGATTGACTCATGACCACTTTTGAACAGCTCGTGCCACTGGTAAACGTCCGTTTTCTTTAGAGAATCGTTGCCGAAACACTTTTTCAACATTTCCAACGTTCGCGCACCATTAAATCCGTTTTTTACACAAAATTTAATACAAGTTCGTTGTTGCAAATTTAAATTTGCCAACACATACAAAGATAGATGTACTCTTGGCTACGTAACTTTTGCAAATGTCAAGCCATGACGCTAAGATTTAGAGGGAATATCAACAACACATGTACCAACTTAACAAAGAAAACAAAAAATCGGAACAATGGGAGCGCCACAAGGTGGCCTGATCAAGGTAGTATATGCGCTACTGTCACTTCTGCAAAGATCAGAAACAGCGAATTTAATTTTAGGGTCGAATCTGTTGTAGGTGGTACACTCAGACAGTGTGAGCATGAGCTTATGCCTAGTAACAATCTGCACCAAGATTGAACTCGCCAATATCAAATTGATGTGCGCTAAAAAATAATATTTTCACGAGTTAGTCGTCAAAATCCACAAGCAATGCCTTAAGTATGTGTGACATACAAATCATTATACTCGTAGGTATTTATATGGACACAGTTCTCACTTCAATATCTCCAAAGTGTACAAGGAACTTCTTCCGTACTATAGACGTCCAATTATTCCGAGTGGCCTATGTAGATTCGAACAACTTCTAAGTTGCAGTCAATGTACGTCTTTAGATCCCCTTTAAAGAAAAATTAAAAAGCATAAGAAACACCCGATCAATAAGAATGAGAAATTCTTCTTTGAGAACATAGGACATTAAAGATAATGTCATCAAAACTACAATACAAGTTGTGTTAAAGACAGAAATTTAACCAGAGTGTTAAGTGTAAATTGAAGCCTTTACGGCAATTGAAGAAGAGGCGAAACGAGTTGGTCTTTAGGTAAATGAGGATAAGACAAATTATATGCTGTCGACAAAAAGTCAATCCGTCGCACACCATCTAGGACAAAATGTCACTATTGACAGCTACAACTTAGAGGTATTCAAGGAGTTTATCTACATCTTGGTGGAGATTCGGCGAAGAATAAAGGCTTCGGTTTGTCAAAACAACTTGGGCCCAAGCTCCTAACTCAAGATCATGATCCACAAAGCCCTTATTTTGCGAAGCTTGCTTTATGGAGTCGAAGCCTGGACGATAAGTAAGACAGCAGAACAGGTTCCTGGCTCTTTTGGAAGAAAAATCCTTCGTCGAATATTTGGTCCTGTCTACGAGGAAGGCGTATGGAGAAGAAGGCATAACAGCGAACACTACGAGCTGTACGAGGATGTGGACATAGTCCGGAAGGCGAAAATCCGTCGACTAAACTAAATCGGCCACATCGAGCGAATGGACAACAATGCTCCAGCTAAGAGGGTCTTCGAATCCCAGCCACCACGTTCGAGAAGAAAAGGAAGACCGAACGTCTTCCTGGACTTAGAGACCAGGCGATTGTGGAAGTTAGCAGGCTTGGCAGCGCGCCCGAGACCCTTATGGATGGAAGGCTACTGTTGCTCAGGCTTTGACACTTCAAGGGTTGCTAGCCTGATAAGTAAGTTTAGTGTAAAGATATATGTTTCTAAAGATAAAACCGAGGTAACATTGACTTAAATCGCAGTTCTTATTCACCAATTATTATTCTTCATCTACTTCATCTAGCCTACTAAAACCATAAAAGACAGGACGCCTTCGCAGTCCAAGTTCTTGACTTGTCTACAGAGTGTCGTTTACTCAAGTTACATCAAAAGTTGCGATGTCGAAGGCTTCTTCATTGTAGAAGTGTATAGCGCTTAGTGGTTCTTGCCAAGCGCGAGTTCAATTCTTCCGACTAAATTTCCGAGTGCAGGTTTACACGTACTTTTAAACTGGTAAGCTTAAATTATTGCATTTTGGGTAGAGAAGTAAATATTCATCTTTCACTGTCCTTTCTTATGTTGGCAGTGATCAATGCTGTATTTAATTTTATTTCGTCGAAAATTATAAGCAGTAAAAAGCCAATGAATAGTAGTGGAAATGGGTTGAAATTATTAGGTAGGACTTCAACAGAAACCCCAAGTGGTTTTACAAAAACAGTGATACGCGGTTATCAAGACAACTCATTAGGACTTTATAGATTTTGCAGAGAAATCGTGAACCAAGTATCCAAGGAATCTTCCTTTTGCAAGATAGAGCTATCAAAGTGAAAGAACTGGAAGGAAAACAACATGAAATTGAAGTGTATCCAATTTAAGATATACTTTAAACGTTGATAAAATTCATTGAGGTTATGCTCTAAAGAACAAATACTCAATTCCCATTCGAAGTAATGAAATATCAACTCAACAGTCGTATGTTTAAATCATATTGCTTGTGATTGTGCTTAGAGCTCACCTTTTACCAGTTCAATGTCTCTCCTAGGTGAAACAATTTAATACAAACTCAAGTCTATGGATTATATAAAGTGTGATACTCAACTCGTACTCCAAAATTTATTTTATATTTCCTCGTCATTGCTACATTTTCTACTTATTTCGAATTTTACGTTTATTTCAATGAACGTTTTTTATGCGAACTCGTGCTCATTTGAAATTGAAATAATTAACCTCTCCCCCTCCAAAATGCATAAGGTGGTAATGGACTGGAATGCATTAACCCAGTAGGTTTCTTCTCTCTTCAATAAATGTTAACCTACACCTTACGGATACAAGCATTTTGTTGGTAATAAAATCTAAGATAATAGAAATCACGACAAGAAATATAAAATGTTAATCATACATATATTGATATTAAGTATGTGTACAGCGACACAAGACCACATGAATCTGAGAGGGCAAGGTCGTAAAATATGAAAAAATTTGGAAAAAAAAACTCCATCTTCAGTTAGGAATGAGTTGATTGGACCATTTGGAAGAGGAAGAGTTCTTAAATTATGCAAATGAATTTGCATTTCTCTTATAAAGCTAGCCCAAAAGATAAAGATCGAGTTTCGACTCGGATTCATTTATTAATGAACAAACATTTTATGAGACGCAGAGTATTCGATTTGCATTTATTTAGATTTGAAAGAGAATTTCTCCAACACAGCTTATTTGACAGTGGGGTTGAATAGTTACACGACATCAGTCAGTAAAGAACTAAACGAATCTTATTTTAATTGTAAGACTCTCTCATCGACAATCACCGCGTCGGGCACTGACTTACTGCCGACTTGGAACTGGTAGGATGTTCAAGCAGAATATAGTACTTATTGAAACGTAGTTACTTGTTGAGTCGGCAGCCAAGTCGGGGAATAATTCTTAAAGCCTAGTAGACAGGCAATAACAAGTGTTGTGCAAAAATTTAAGTCTACATATTCGTTGTGTAATGTTGCCGTGTGGCGCATTTTGCGTAAGGATCTTGTCTTACACCCATACAAAATCAAGCTGACTCAAGAATTGAAGCGACGTACGTTCTCCGATTGGGTTCTGGAGAAGATGCCAAGCCAAGATGGTGAATTTCATCGCAAAATCATCTTCAGTGACGAAGCTTATTTTTGGCTCAATGGGTTCGTCAATAAGCAAAATATGCGTTATTGGTCGGATGAAAATCTACGTATGCTTCATGAGTCACCACTTCATCCACAAAAAATAACTGTTTGGTGCAGTTTGAATGCTGGCGTCGTTATTGGGCTATACTTTTCATCGATGATACCGATCGTCACATTACTGTGAATGGTCAGCGTTATCGCGCAATGATCACCGATTATTTTTGGCCCGAATTGGAAAATATGGACTTGGACGATATGTGGTTTCAACAGGATGGTGCCACAAGCCACACAGCACACGTTACAATCGATTTATTGAAGAGTAAGTATGGTGAGTGTGTTATCTTAAGAAATGGGCCAGTCGATTGGCCGCCTCGTTCGTGCGATTTAACGCCGCTTGACTATTTTCTGTGGGGCTACGATAAGTCATTGGTTTATGCCAACAAGCCGACGACGTTGGAAGAGCTCAGAGCCAACATTGAACGCGAAATAGCGGCCGTTTCGACCGAAATGTGTGGCCGAGTCGTTGAAAATTTGGTCCAACGAAACGGGCAAACATGCCCGCGGTGGCCATATGAACGAAGTCGAGTTCCATTCATAAATGTTTTGATTGTACTTCAAGCCAATAATAAAGTAATTGAAATATCTCAAATGGTCTGCGTTTTATTTTTAAAAAAAGTTGTCAAGTCCTTTTTGGAAAATCCATTATTTGAAAAGTCACTGATGAGTTATAAAAACAAGGAATTTCATAAGAAATAGTCGACTTGACTATTAAATTGATCTCTAAGAGCGAAAATGTTTCCAGAAAACTCTGCCTACTTTTGTAAAAAAAATAAAACAAAATATACTGCTCTCCAAAATTCTTGTATAAGAATAAATATGTGAATTTCATCATTTATAGAAACAACGACAGAGAAATACTATCTGCTGTTATGATTTATAACGATTTGATCATACTTTATCATTCTAAGGTCCAATGACTCACATAGAATGGACTACTGCACAGTGCTTAAACCTAATGACATCAGAGTTAAAGATCGAATCGGAGTACGCCTTTAAATGACTTGTAAATGACTCAAACATTTCCACATCTTTATCTTTCTGTTCAACTTAAAAATGGTCAACCGTTCGATAAAGCTTATCTTGAATCTTGAATGCTGTTTATTATTTCTATAATTAGACCTTGGTAACCATTTGAGAACTCATAAGGGAATAAGGACGTTTTTTGAAAGTATTCGAAAAAAGCAAATTGAACTCGTTCAAATTATGTATGCTCAAAGAAAGACACAAATAACCAACCACAGGCCTGAATTACTATATATTGAAGTACCCATTTTCACTTAAATTCTGTCCAGCGTGTCAGCAGGCATTTTCATTAAAGTCTATCTACTCCAACACTTCCATTATCAATTCCGTATCTGCAGTCAGCCTAGCAACACAGTTTCACTGAACTAAATCCAATGAAGTTAAGTCCACATGGCTGCACTGAATATTGGCTCATTAAATCCATCATTTGAAATTGGAAATGGTTGTGCCTGGTAAATGATTTAATTTTCTCCCATTCTCTCTGAATGGCCTACATCTACATCACACAGTCGTGTTTAGTTGCCGATAACCTATAACCTCATCTGAAAGCAAGATTCAACAAATAAACAGCTTCCATCAGCTATTAATGGTATGCGAACATAATCAGAGTCTGAAGCTCATCGTCAGATTCAAAATGCTTATCAATCGCTGGAATAAAATGTTCAAATCTTGCCTATTCATGCCACATACTTGTATGCTATTTACCCTCTTCTCTCACTATTTAGATGTTTTTTGGATCATCTGAGATGGTTTCATGACTTTAGCAACTCTATGTACGAGTATTATACTCATAGTTATGAGTTTTCATTTCATTTCAAAGTTATGCAAACTTTCCAGATTTTTTCAGAACTGTCCATTCTACTCGTATTAGACTTAAGATTGAAAGCTAACAACTTAAGCTTGACTTGGTAGAAATGAGAAAGATTTCTAAACGGAGCACAATCCAAATGTGACCGAATTTTGGCTAAATTTTTTTGAGAAAGTGGAACTCTTGGCAACACACAATGATACGGCGGCTATACGATACGTTTCCAGAATATTTAAATTTCATGCTAATGTATATATTTGATTGTCATCATAATTAAAATAACGGTATTGGAATTCGAATTCAAATCCAAAATGAAGATTACTCCGCACCCAGCGGTAGAGGCGAGTGATTTTCCGGTTTTCTTCCTTTTCTATTCTTTTCTTAGAAAATATTCTGGTCATCTTATTTGTATCTAAATCATTAGATTATAATATTTAAATAGATATTTTTTTGAATGCCCATTCAGTGATTATGAAAACAGGTGGGCGAGGATGATCATGTGACTGGAACTAACAGTGGTATTGAAAAGTTTTTTTTTTTTAAATACTATTTAGCGATCAACTCGTAACGTATGGTTAAGTTATGGAGGATATTGAGGAACTCTATCTATCTTTTCAAACTAAAATAATTCGAATTCAGGGAAATTATGCAGTTGCAACTGCCACTGAATACCTGGACGATGGCACCTTATAAGCTTAACGCATTGAAGCTGATTTATTGGGACTTAAGAAGGACGTAGATCCACTCCATCACCGAGCTGCTAGTAGTGAAGAGCCGTCTTTTTATCGAAAGTCGAACTGCAAAAAAAGGGATAGACCCAAGAAGTCGAAAGTGAATCAAATCAACTTGCCATCAACGTCGCTTAAACCACAGACTGCAATAAATTACCCTTTGCCATCGAATTCGAAGCAACATCAGTGCAGAAAGATGTGTGGAAAAACCTGGACATTGATTGTCTGTCATCGATCTAACGAAAACAAAATCGAAACAGAACTCCACACCTCGCGCACTAAATAGAACATTGTAAAAGCCCTTTGATCTAAGGAAGTTCAAATCTTTATACATTTAATGTAATCCAGCAGGAAAGACAGCAAACGGAAAGTCGCCTTAGTTAGGTAGGACTTATGTTCTTAAAGCTTAATTCTGAATAATTGGGCCTTGTAAAGGAGTACGATAGCAATCCCATAGCGTTAGCACTGCCATGGTGTTAATCATTCGCAGGCTTATTGTCCAAAAGAAAAGTAATGCAACTCAGCTAAGCATCAATCAATATTCGAGTTCGCGGGCGGCTTACGCCCAGATCTGCATATACAGACCAGCTGCATTTCTAAAGAGGTAGATCCCTGTTAAAACCTCTTAATCACACAGTCCCAACATCCTGGGTAGAAAATACAGACAAAAGAACGGTGCGCTGAGTTCTTCGCTGCGGACTCAGCTCGTAAATGAGCCCACGTCACCTGACGTTGATAATTATATTGTCAATACCCTGGACTTGATTTGAACTTGTTGACGTGCTAACCCCCTCTAGACTCGTCAATTCACTGTGTCATATGAACTAACTTTTCGTATACCGATCACACAGTTAGAGAATAGATTCCAAGAAGAGCCGTATGACAACACGAGAAAGTCAATTGGAGCGGATTTAACCCCTTATTCAGGAATTTCACCTGGTTATTATGTTTCCTCGATAACGACGTCGATGCTGTTGCTGAGATGGCCTCAGATACTATTTAATGAAATTCAATGAGATCCTTTATTTCTCATCAGATTATTTGATACTTATTAAACCAAAAGAAAAGGCATGACATCGTCAGAGAACTTTTTTTTCGAACCTACAAAGCCAATCCGACAGAGGAAAAACGAGCTAGGAGCGACTGAAACGTCTTTCTCAAGCGCTTGAAATTTTTAATGTGACCAAAACTGAGACAAAGAGTACAACAATGTCCCAACGTAGTAAACGTTTTTGAGTTGTTCCTCATTTATAATAACATTTCAGCTGTCAGCTTTTTAGGCAAGATCAATCTGGTCTGCAAGACCAATCTTCAATGAGACGAATTGACCTCCGCAGTCGTGTAGTAACAAGAGTGTTTAACGATCTTAACAAAGACATATCCTTTGCTCCAGTGTATACCATATACCTCCCCTTCCTTTGAACAGGAGTTCTTCCACTCTTCTTTAATCCAACTCGTAATGACTCTTTTCGAGCAGATAAGAACCTCATTTGTCCAGACGGTCTTCAAGAACTTTGAATCTTCCTCTCTCCATTCTTACATCATTGCAATTTCATCCCTTCTCTCCAAGGTATCATTTTGCCCCTTTAAATCTTCGACCATAAAGCCCGTGTTGCTATGAATGCTCATCAGTAATCCCTCAAGGAAACTTTCGGGCGCATTCGATACTCGGATCTCTCCTTCCTAACTTCGTTCAAGGGAATGAAAAATCTCTTGAGCACGTATTGAATATAAAAATAAGGATATTCATGGTTTTTTCGAATGTGGCTAATGGTGGTGGTGGCGATGTCGCGATGGTTAGCTCATTGGACAATCACGCAGATGGTCCGTGGTTCGATTCCCGGCATCTCCAACAATTTTTCGAATCGTCATCACCCTTTCGGCGGGCAATGGCAAACTCCCGAAAGTAAAAATGCATATGAAAAAGCATCTTAGGAGTACCGTTCGGATTCGGCGATAAACCGTAGGACCCGCTCAGATGTGACAAAAATGACAACATGAGCAACACAAATGAGTGTCAAGAAGCTAAGCCATGGCCCATACCAGGCTGCCAGCGCCACATGTTTTTTTTTGCTAAGCTATAGAGCAAGATTTGGATTATAAGGATAGATATACGGAAGCCTTTTTACTCAGTTGTATTTTAAGGCCAAAGAAGTATCGATTGGTTAGGGCAACTCTTCTTTTTAATGCTTTTTAAGCTACCGAAGTAGACAAAATCCGTTGCTACCTCAAGTTGTGGTTTCATCCTCATTGGCAGCTAAACCAATTAGTGTTCGACAGTATCAATGACCGTATTGCTGATGGTGTCTTCAAAAAAATACGGCCCAATCACTCTTCCCGAACCGCACAGTGGCTTTGAGTCGATGTAATGGCTCTTCGAGCATCACACACGGAGTTTCAGTGCCCCAGAAACGAAGATTTTGCTTATTGACGTAACCGCTAAAGTGGAAATGCGCCTCGTCGCTCATGATGATTTTCGACACAAAATCGTTCTCTTCGTTGTTGAGATTGAGGATGGCTACACAGCGGAGTATAACGTTCCATTGCTTGTCTGTTTGTAAACTGCAGCTGTCTAGTTTACAAATGTCAAATATGATTGACGCACGACGCCATTTGCAAAAATTATATCATCTTCCGATAGCATTATTAATTTTGCGTCACCTTGTACTACTAAATCATCTGTGCTGTTTTGATAGTTCGACAAATAAAATAGGCAATCCATTCCGGCATGAGGCTTAGGTTAATATTGATAATTTTGGTCATCTTGGTTAAATCAAGGCTTTTATCACTCAAAGGGAATAGGTCATCGTGCTTGATTTTAAAGCTTCAGAGCGTTGTTTCCGGATTGTTTCCATTTACACGGATGCAAAGCAAATGTCACAATCAATGTAAAATGCATGCGGAAACAACCGGACCACAACTTTGCGGTATCATACATCAGAGTGTTAAAAGACCGTTGCTCTTCTTTTCTTTTGACAACAGCTCTATCCCAAATAGCAACGTCGTGACAATCCTTCAGATAAAATTAAATAATTGACTACAAGTGTTATCAGATATTACAGGACCACATCAAGATTCTGGCTTTGTCTATACATTTTTTGAGATAAATCGATAGCAATAAGGATTGAGTTAAAGTAAAAAGAGCAGACCAAAACAACAACCAAAGGGTGAATTGATTTGGGACTAGAAAAAGCAGGGTGCTTCCACATGCTGAATGCTTTTCCCACTTCGTAGAAATTGTAAAAACACTTGCTTAGAGGTAGGAGTAAGTACATAAACAGTAAATCCAACTAACAATGATTGAACTCAACAGTCAATAGTAAAACGCGTCACTATATTGGCATTTTAAATATTATATGAAACATCAATCAGAAAGGCTATTCAATACCCAAGTTCAGTTTACAATAAAAAAAAAAAAAATCAAAAAAAACATTTTGTAAGCCCATCAAGATATTTACAAGTATACGAGTATGCATGCAGCACGTACCTACTCGTACATTCCAATGATCACCGCGCTACCCATACTTGAGATACGAGCAAAGATTGAAGAAGCTTCATTGCTTCAAATGGTGGCAAAGCATCTGAATTGTTCAAATGATCATCATGTCAACATCTTACCGGCTTTGACTCTCTCTCTCTCTCTTCCACCATCAAATGTGAAGACCCTCATTGAGCGCACCTATGGCTGAGATACAGTGTTACGATGGAACGTTAATTTATTTGCTTTCCTCATTAACCATAATTACACACTTATTGTAGAATTAAAGTACACACAGGTCTACCCATTAAAATGGATCAAATATTTGTCTAAGCTCGAAGCGCTCGATTCATAGTCATAGTCATGGAGAAACAAATCGAAATAAACCAGGTGAGCAGGTCACTCGGTTGATGGTCAAATGGTCAGACTCACCGATGTCATATTTAAAGTTCTCTCCTTGGTTTGGGTTATGCTTATGATATGTTCGCATGTATGTATGTGTGACCTTGTGTGAGAATGAGTTGACTTAGCTTTTGACACACCTCTGATATCTATGACTTTTACAGTCAAACAGTAGTACAACTACTATCATACTACCGCAGGAGCCAGGATGTAAGTATAGCAACTCGAGTGGCCCATTATGTAATAAATAGAATACCATATTCAGCTATTCAGCAACCAAAGTCTTGACCGCATATTCTGATTTTGAAATTTTTACACTCCGAACTTGCGAACAGCTAATCCATAAATATTCAATCAGAGTGGGTTAAGCAAGACAGTCCCTGAATATATGTAAGCATGTCATCAATACGGCATACCTCGACAATTGTAAATCGAAAAATGCATAATGAATCGATCACGCTACAAAACGCGGTGATCCACCACTGGTATGGCACATCAGCTCGCAGCGTTCAACATAGAGGGATGAACAAAGGCCACTTGGGCAAGGGAATGCTTAGTTTGCTTAGTTTGGAAGTAGGGAAAAGACCGCCAATGACGAGGCTGTAAGGCAGGGTTAGGAGTCAAATATGTTAATGACGCGTGCTTAAGTATTCTAAAAGGTGCCACTTTGGAATAATGCATGTTGAATTTTGCCTTTTTTATATGAGTGCGAGGGGGTTTCAGGTTTGTATCCATACCTCGTATGTGCGAGTAGATTTAATGTCATAAATAGACAAACAGACAGACAAACAAGCAAATCAAGAAATGATGGGCTGGCTGGTGAATAACTGAATTGAAAGTGTAGAAAATCAATTTCAAATTGTTGGTAGCGAATCTTAAACAAAATGTTTGGATTGGTTTTTCGAATTTCTAAATAAACACGAATACAAGTAGTATATTAAGCAGATGCTATTGAGAAATACTATATAATAAAAGATGGTCATACCTGAAGTACGAGGACAAAATAATAAAATTGTTGCCAATGAGTGAAGTAAAGAATTCAGTGCAAAACGTATAAGTAATGCAGAAAACTAGTAGATCATTAAAGTCAAAATATACTTACTTACTTTAGGTTGCGCTACAGTCCGGGGTGGACCTAGGTCTCAATAAGCGTCTCCCACTAGCTCGATCTTTTGCTAGTTGCCTCCAGTTTCGCACGCCTAGTTGGTTGAGGTCTCTTTCAACTTGCGCCACCTGAGTCTCAGTCTTCCTCTACTGCGCTGTCCCTCTTCGGCGGATTCCAAGACTTTTTGGACCGGAGCATTGGTGTTCATCCGTTCTACACGAGCCAGCCATCCCAGTCGTTGGATCTTCACTCTTCTGGTTATGTCAATGTCGCTGTACAGTTCATACAGTTCGTCGTTGTATTTCCTCCTCCACTCACCGTCAATTCATACAGGACCGAAGATCCCCCAAAGAATTTTTCTCTCGACACAACCAAGACCTCCTCATCCATTTTTGATAATGTCTATGCCTCTGCGCCATAGAGCAGGACCGGAATTATTATGGTCTTATTAAGGGTGACTTTTGTTGTCCGAGAGAAGGCGTTGCTACTCCAGTGCTTTCTTAGCCTAAAGAAACAGCGGTTGGCAAGAGTTATTCTTTGTTTGATCTCAGCGCTGGTGTCGTTGTCTGTACTTATAGCGGCCCCTAGGTAGACAAAGTCCTTAACTACCTCAAAGTTATATCTGTCGAGGGTGACGTTCTGCCCGAGTCGTCGGTGTTGGTTGTCCTTTTTGCTTGACAGCATATACTTGATCTTGCCCTCATTGACCGCTAAGCCCATTTTCGTCGCTTCCGTCTCAATACTCGCGAAAGCGCCACTGACATCATGCTGCTTTCTCCCGATTATGTCAATATCGTCGGCGTATGCGAGTAGTTGGACGGACTTTTGAAAGATTGTGGCTCTAGTATTTGCGCGTGAGTTTTACAATATTCTTTCAAGTATGATGTTGAATAAATCGCATGACAGCGCATAGCCTTGTCTAAATCCTTTCTGGACTTTAAAAGTCTCGTTGAAATCTTTACCGACCTTGATGGAGTAGCGTGCATTCTCCATCGTTATCCTGCACAGACGGACGAGTTTGGCAGAGATGCCGAAACTAGACATTGCTCTGTATAGCTCGTCTCTATAGATGCTGTCATACGCGGCCTAAAAATCGATGAATCTGGGTGTGTATCGATCTGAAGCTCATGGGTCTTCTCCAAGATCTGCCGTAGTGTGAATATTTGGTCGATGGTGGACTTTCCTGGCCTGAATCCACACTGATATGGACATATCAGGTTGTTGACGAGCAGCTTCAGGCGTTCACACCATACGGCAGATAAGCTCTTGTATGCGGTGTTAAGGAGACTGATGCCTCTGTAGTTGCCGCTTTGAAGAGCTCGTCGGTCAGGCCGTCTGCTCCAGCAGCTTTGCTGGACTTAAGACATAGCCATCTTCACTTCATCTAGGTCGGGTGGACGGAATTGTTGGTCATCATCGTCCAAGTTGAAATGTTGATTCTGCCTGACAGCTGTATTTGGTCCGTTGTCGCCGTAATACAGTCTGCAGAAATGGTCTTTCCAAAACCTCAGCATCGACTGCGATTCTACTACGAAGTTCCCTTGTTCATCTCCACAGGTTTTGGTTCGGGGTTCGTTTCCGTGGCACGTTATTTGTACCTATTGGTAACACGAAAACAACAACGAAACTCATTCCTGGAGAAGCATCTCTCAATTTCCTCGACCGCGCGCTTCTCATGCTCTTTCTTCTTCCTCCTGAGAAGCCGGTGTTCGTCTCTCATAGAGCTCATGAGCAGCTTTGGTCCTTTCAAGCAGCGCCGCTTCATACACATCTTGCTAAGCTGCATGTGCTTGCCGGCATTCATCATCGAACCAGGGTTTCGTTGTGGTGGACGAGTGAAACCCAGAACATCAGAAGCGGCATCTCTGATGGTTTCTTGGTAATGTTGCCACTGATCTTCGATGCTTGATGCTGGCGGCAAAAGACCTCTTAAGAGATTAAGAGAAACTCGATCAGAAAAGGATTTGGCGATCTCTTGCGATTGTAGCCGTCTGACGTCGAAATTCCTCACAATATATGCTTGGCTTGGCGTTGTTCGGGATATCCGCAACCGTACCTTGGCAACAACAAGGTAATGATCCGAGTCGATTTTGGCTTCTCGGAAAGTTCGGACATCTATAGCACTAGAGGAGTATCTTGCATCGATCACAATGTGATCAATCTGACGAACGGTTGATTGACAAGGAGTTTTCCAAGTCCCCTTGTGAATATCGAGATGTGGGAACTGCGTGCTAGCTACGAAAATTTTTCGTCCCGCCGTATCGGAGGTGGTGTTATGGACGCTATATCAAAGATACCAAGGAGGAAAAAGGAATATGTGGTGACGCGTAACCCTGAACTGGGCAATAAATTGGGGTGATTAAGTGAGTGTAAGCAAGAGATGTCCGCCCAGTATTCATTCTTAAAACAATATTTAAATATACTTAGATTAATCTTAAACTTTCCAAGTCTGCTTCTGCATCCCTATGTACCTCTACAATTTCACACATAATATCCACTTCACTTTATGACGAGCTTTCTGAAAGACCAAAAACTTGTCTTAGTGTGTAAGAAATTCTCCAACTTACATAGATTTAGTTACTGCAGTCATAAGCTCAGCGCACTTTTTAGAGCAGAAGTAAGTGAAATGTGTTACGCAGTTATCTTCTTGAATTCATACTTTCGCTTGACTTGGTTATTAACGATTTTGCTTTCAAGCCAATATTTGCTCTAAAAGAAGAATGACGAGCAATTGACATTTAACTCTTAAGATGACGAATCAAAGAAAACCAACTAAACACTCTTTAAGAAGGATCTTGGAGAAAGCTATTCAGAACCTTAATGATGTTCCAGTATAAGCCCCTGCAGATCGCCGATGGCCCTACATTGATTTGAAAACAAAGACTTAAGTCACATCACCGAAATCTACAATACTTCCTAGGTAACCAGAATCAAAACCAGCTCCTTCCACTGAAACTGCAAGTGGGCCAGACAACTCAGACAACTCATATCGAGGGATTTGGTATTTTGCATCGTCTATGGTGAAGGTTGCTTCCTTTGATGGATTTAATTTATTTCATACCCAGTTGTGCTGCAAAAAGATATAGACAAGCTGCTGGCAACTCTGAAAAAAATCTTTACTGCTAGTCTGCACTTGCGAACAGTTTAGACGTTTTTTTGTTTTATATTAGCCTGTGAGGAAGGCGGAAAGAATATTTGAGTTTTTCGTGTGCAATACTGTTAATCGAATGCATTCTCTGTTCCGGATGCAACATGCCTATTGTGGAAGAGTCTGCAAGATTGCGCCTAAAAACCTATTGGACCGATGAGAAAAGAAATTGGGCGTTTTTATCGACATCAAGGATCTTACCCATGATGGTGATAGTAAACCGGGGTGATCTACAGGGTGAGGTCTTTAGGCATATGCATATGATGTAGCTTATCTGTTTGTATTCCAGATATCATCGACTAATTGTGACTGGAAATATGCTTTCAGTCAATGCTCTAAAAACCTAAAAGCAGAAGAAGTTAACCAGCTTAACTCACCTAATGCCAAAAGGCTTTAAAATAACTTCTTCAACGAAGCTAAATACGTGGATTTTATCCTGGATAGCATAATCCTTTTGGATGAAACATGGGGCGTAAATTCCTCCAATGTGCCATCGTGTTTGTGACTATGTAATAAAGCTTTGGGCAAGACGACAGGGTTGTTGTAGAACAATTCCATTCTATGCGCCAATTGTCTCATGGAAAAAGCTTTCAATCAAAGCGGGTTATTATCGATGCCAAGGATTTAATTCTTGGACACCTGATGTTGCTCTTGATGCAATGATCAATCTACTTTGACATCAATATCAAGGCACCGTCAGTATAGAACAGATGAGGTATATAAACAGTTCAACTCGAACCGAAGTTTCGTTGACTGTCACTGGCTCCCATTTTATGGACATCACAACCACCACAATAACGGTGAGCATAATGCGACTATTTGGCTAAGCAAAAGAGTACTTCACAGTTAAGAAGTCATTAAGCAATCTAGAGCCTTTCCTTTCTGTCGATGAGGACCATAATCGTGTATACATGCATCCTATTGCAGATTCCGGCAGTAAATTGATGGCTTGAAGTGAAATTGACAAATTGAAATGAAAATTTAACAAAAAAAAATAACACGTTAGGCCTGACAGAAAGATAAATATAAATCGTTCACGGCCACTGCAGTTTTGTTGCGCATTCGTTTTAGGAGGATGACTAGGTTATGAGGTCTGGAGAGCCGGCATTTAGATTTACACAAGAAATCGCATAGCTGTTTCCGATGGAACCACAGAAAGAAACTCCCTGATTCGGTGGTTACATGCTGCTAGACGGAAGGCCTTCAAAACAACAGGAAAGCAAAAGATCCACATAATCGAAAAAATTGTTTATGCTGTGGCATAAATCGTAGTAGTAGATCGTAGTTCGTCCTGAGAGTATGGATATATGTATGTAGAACTTCTGAAGATTTCCGAAATTCCAATGCCAGTCTGATTATTCTTTTTTATATTCAACAAAAAACAATTCTATCGCGCGTGATATCCAATACGGTTTCCTGATGAATTACCCAAAGGAGTGGAAAATGACTTGGTACATGATTCGCTTTGCATTTTTTTCATTTTCAATAAGCTGTGGGGCTATTTGTTTTTTGTATTAAAACCACAAAATTTATTCTTAATCTCCGGAAATATTAATTAAAACACGAAGCGACTGTTAAAGTAATACTTTAAAATTTTTTCCATTTCCGCCAATTAACTTGTAGTGCCATCTACCCATCAGCTTTCCATTGATTTCACTACATTGCCGACAACATATGTTACTTAATACTTGACACTTGTCAATCTGACATCTGCAACACTTGTAAACAACTCGATTCCTCTGCTTTTCTCTTACAAAAACAATAAATTTACTAAAATTAACCACATAAAATGAGACGCACAAAGCTATGACTAAAAAGCCATCCGAGTAAGTTATCCGCCCACTACATTTTAACCATAAATAAGTGAAAAAATTTCTTCTAGAAAAAACAAAGCCTGGGAAAAAGACAGACGCGATCGTCTGAATAAAACCTTCGATGAGCTAGCGAAGCTCTTACCAAAATACGACCCATCTGTGGTTTGGAGCAAGATCGAAATTATCCAGAAGGCGATTACATTCATCACAGACTTGCGAAAGAAACGAGAAGACTATTTAAAGGCGAAGAACAGCGAGCTTTTCAGTGAGTTTTGGTTCGATAGGCGATCGGTTTAGAGTTTCATTCTTGCAACTGAGTTTGATTTTATTTTATTTTTGTTACAGAGGAATACGAGGATTTTGTGGATTGTTTGAAATTTTACCAAGAACGTCATGCTCAGTTAACTGAGCTGCTAAAGAAGGCGAAAGTTCCCTTACCTCCGGTGGTGCTGCCGCAATTACTCGCCAAAAAGCCAGAGTTATTGCCAAATACTGCTGACAATGAGACAACTATCCCCCTACAGAAGCCAAAAACCAAGTCCCGAACTCGATCAAAAAAGAACGATGTCAATACTAAGAAGACCGAGGGAACTAAAGTGGAGAGCGGTAAAAATTCGAAGAAGAAAAGTACAGAAGAAGTTCCTGCTCCCATTTCACCTAAATCCACTTCGGCCGAGGTTACAGCAGAACCAACAGCAATCATAACAGCGTTCTCCCGTGAAGAAACTTCGGTTCCAGTCCTATCTCAGTCGCAGTCTCAGTCTTACTCAGTTCCTATGTTGCCTGCCAAGCCGGTCATGGTTCGCGTTCGAAGAGCAACAAAAAACAACAGAAGACTGAAACGTGTTCCTAAGACATCAATTCGAATGCGCTTTACGCATCCAGATAAAATACTTACCTGGAATACCGATGGAAAGGTAGGAAATCAAAAGTCGAAAAGAGCCCCAAGACGAGCAGAAAAAAAGAAAAGATTACCAAGAGAGAAACCATCAAAGCGCGCAAAGTTGGAGCTTCCAGTGGAACCTATAAGAGAGCAGTCTGTTTCACCAACAGCTGCGTTTCTTTTGTCATTTCCAGTGGTCACATCTTCGATGTTGAGTGGAAGAAATGTCGAAAACACCGACAACTCTGAAAGCCTTGAAAATCTTAACAACTTTTTCACCACTGAGGAGTATAGCAAATTCTGTGATCAAAATCCTGCACCTGAAGAGAAGGCTTCGATACCACTGTGTGCTTCTATGGCGATAGAAAATGAAGTGAAGTCTCTTACAAATGGAAAATCCATGACTTGCTTCACAGTCTCGGCGATAACTCGACCAAATTCGCCAAAGAAATCGAATGAGCAGGAAGTGAATAAAACGCCATGGATCGTTGAAAGCAGCAAACTTGTAAATAATTTGCCGACAAAATCATTTGAAGACTGTACGAGCTTTGGAAATATCAATCCCATGATAGGCAACACAGTAATGTGTTCATCAAACCATCAGGTAAATTGATTTTTAGTTTTTCTTCTCCTGTTTTCAACTTGCTTATACTAACGTTTCTTTAGGTGTCTTCTGGTCAGCTTCCATCGAAAAATGTCTCGTCGCAAGCAGTGGAACACAGGTCATCGGCAAGAATTGCTTTGGCTAAGTCAGGAAAGTGCCTTTCAACGTGTACGCAGTCTACATTTCCCACGGTTACAGCCACAACGTCGAATTCATCTATTAAAACCACACATCACACAGCAGCACAAAGAAGCTCCACTCACCCAGCAACAAATTGGACACTGAAATCAGCAGCACCTAATACATCGTCGATACCGAGGTCAGTAGACGGATTTAATTCGAAAAGTTCGATAAACACTGTACAAACAAAAACATCGAGTAGCTCAGAAGCGAAGCTTACTCCAATGACTACTGCTGACACAACTATCAAACCCATCAGTAAACTACTCTCCACATCGTACTTCTCTCCAACAAAAAGTTTCTTCTATGATTATCCAGCACAGAGTCAACATATCTGCATTGCGTCCACGGCCTTAATTTCATCATCAGATCCTCTAATCTCTTCAACAACGAAAACTTCAAAATCATTTTCCTTTGGCCTTCCTTCAATCAAAACAGAGATGCCATGGCTTCAAGCTTCAACCATAGCTGCGACTCCATCAAAATCCACAACTACGACATCTACCTGCAACTTAAATACGAATTTCACTTCATTTGACTTGGCATCGATCGTTTGTGAGCCCACTACCTCGACAAGCTTCACATTCTCTCAATCAACTTCAAAGTCTTCCGGACCGGCAACGGTCGAAACTGTGAACAAACAAAACGTATCCAATCTCTTCCTTCCCTACGAGGAAGTGCAATACACGCCGACCTTTACATTTTCATTAACAAAACCAACAGACAGTCACGTTTACTCATCCTCCTGGAAGTCAGACAAACCGAAGGACATTTCCGATCAAATCTTCTACGACTGCGAACAAAGTAAACCTCAACAGAAGTCTCATGTCAACTGGATGACGTCACCAGCACCCGACTACGCTGCAGCGCCCGCAACTCTTCCATTAGCTCCAATCGATTTTGGAAATCAATTCCCTACCACGTCAAACTTTGATTTCACCTTCGGCTGTAGGAAGGATTCTTACGATGATGAAAACCAATTTATGAACTGGTCACCAACGAAACCTACGGCCACTGAATTCTCCACCGCATATAGTTTTGAAAACTTTGGCTCCAATGAAGCGCCACCAAATAAAACTGTGAAACAAATCTTTTCTGTAAGTCAACTTGTGGACCAAACGCCACCTCAGGAGGCATCTAACCTGAAGAAATCCTTGCCCAAATCTCCTCCGAAAAGTACTCCAGCAAAGCAGACTTTCTCCAATACCTACTCTGCCGAATCGTTAATAGCAAAGAAAGATAATCGCTTGACCAATACGACCAGCTTCTACAACTCTGATGCCTTAAGCACGCAATCCGAATACCACAATTCAAGTAATTACTTTTACAACTATCCAAATACTCAGAGCTGTTTGCAACCAGAACAAGACTACTTGGGTGCTGCTGGAAGTAACTGTTCTGCATCAGCCACAGTTAAATCTACCTCAATTCTCCCGCCGCCGCCAGAAAGTGCTGCTGTACCTCCAGCATCTGTGCTACCACCGTTTGACTCCACAACTGCCCCTTCAACGACAAATTACTTTGCACACTCTATTGCATCGAATGCAAATGATCCCTACGATCCCACATATTTCCCCAGCAGTAATTATAATCACGCAACCACATCAAACTGGAATCACGCTCCCTCAAAAGGCTCCACCACAAATTCCTACAATCAGAGTCAGCTATCCTCTGCAGTGGTATATGGAGGGACTGTGGAACCTTCAACAAATGTCTCAGGCAATCTAACGAATTTCAACTTGAGCTCCATTTGCCCCGAGATCGACGACAAGGATGCCTCTAATGGCTGGTAGATTGTTTTTGTTTTGTAAAACTTTTCAGTTTGGTTATTTGTATACAAAAAAAAAAAAATGTTTGTAAGTATGAGTATGTTTTCGACCGAGTAAATAATAAAGTGTAACGTTTTTAGGTTTTTAAAAGAATTGATTGTTTTATACATTATGCATGTACGAGTACTTTGACCTATGCTTTTGTTATCATAGACAGGGCTGTCAATACAAGTTAGATGCGTTTTCAGCGTTTTGGATATGAAAACCCCCCACAGATGCAGGCATTGAAGTCATAATGAACGCAAGATACACATGCAGATATGTAATACAGATACAAAAAAAACGCTGAATACAATTATGACACCAAACGACGGCATTAACAACCGGGAAACAATTTTTGCCAATCAAGTAGCCTTTAACCTCTAGAAAAGCCCAATCCAGCCAGCATTGAATATCGGAAATAACAGACTACGAGAAGACCACAGAAAAGCTATCTCAGACATTTTAGGTTTTGTTAGGCTTCTACAACGAAACTACTGTGTTGACTACGAATGACGGCAGGATTTGACATCGAAATATGATTCATATTTAGCGCCTCGCAGAGGAGTATGAGTACAGCTCCCAATCTTTACCACCAGAGGTTGGGTTGAGAGGTTCTCCATTTTGTCAGGCTGCACGCGCTAGAAATACATTGCCCGGCCAGGAGACCAAATCTCCGCTGTGCGAAGGCAATGGTTCCGTCTATGAACGAACTAAAGGTCGATAAAGAAAGGATTAAAATTATATATGCATACTAGCTATAGAGATCTTTGTCCAGTTTCGTCATCTTGACAACATCTAATCTAAGCTGCTTTGTTGAAATTGGCTTTTTAAACCTCGTTTTCGAAAATATTGGAAGAAAATCTTGGGGGTTAAATCAGCGCCACAATTTATTTTAAATCAGTATAGGTAGTTGCACATGATGAGAATATTAACGTAGAAGTAAGAAGGCAACTGATCCTCAGTGGAGTAACCTCGCAGAATTATAAAGTTTTGCGCAGGCAAATAAAAGTATTCCTCGTTGCTTCAAAGTTTCTTTCGGGGTGGAAATGATAGGAAGACGCAATTTGGCCGAAGAAAAATATTTACAGCGGCTAAGATGGGTACGATATGTGAGGTGCATTTTCCTTCTGTGTCAACGCAGGAGAGGAAGACCGCACATAATGTGGCTTCCGCAATTGAAAGCGGATGTGTAGTGTAGTTATCGAACTAGCTGGAGGTGTTGGTTAGAAGATTTACTGCATTTCTTTTTCAAAACAAAGTTCTGGCTAGGAATTGGTAAAAAAATATTCTCTGTTGAAGAATTTCGAATGTCTACAAGAAACAGGCTGTTGGATCTACATAAGAAAAGGATCAGCTATGAATATCTTGCTGAGAAATTTTTAATTTTCTTCCAGTTTCGTCGAACTATTAAATTATGTACTTACCCCAGTTAGCTTACAAACGTTAATGCTTTGTTTTTTGTCACAGTTGCGAAACAGTTTTTTTTTTTTATTCTTACAGCTCAAACGAACCAGAGTCAACTCCAATGCCCTTCTTAAATACTCGTATGTAAAGTTCTAATATAATCAAATAATTGATTAAAAAAAAAACTACAACTGTATCCTAAAGATACTTACGTCAAAAAAAAGAGAATCCGATTAATTTTCCATCCCAACTGAGTTTTTGAGTTTTCATTCACTCTACGTTGCACAAAGTAAACAACGCGTCAACTTAATGTACAGAAAAACTAACTGTTTGTCACAGAAGTTTTAGCCTTCGTTGTACGGCATTGCATACATCATGCAATGTTATCTCCTCATCAATCTAAAGTATACTACACACTATCATTTTTCAAATGAAATTTTTGCTGCAATGATGTGAAAATGATAGTGTGTAATTTGAAATAAAAACTGACGATTGAAATGATGGCGAAAATGATGAGTGTTGAAATTTTGGATTTTGTAGGAATGGCGGAGCATGATGCATTACCTGGGCTACACAGACGAAGTTAGTAGTAGAATTTTATCATGGTGTTAGTTTTTTTTTACGCATGTGTATGTAGAATAATTAACCCCTTTCCCCAAGAATATTCTTGTTGTTTCATTCATTTTACGTCCGCAACCGAAAATTCAACAATGAAAAGGAGAAATTGAGAAAATATTTGAGAAAATGTAATATCTGGACTGAAATGATAGTCTGGGAATGTCAGTTGAAAAATGATAGTGTGTACCATACTTTAGGGCACTTACTGATCATGACATTGAACAAGTAATTGCAAGTTGGGAAGAAGGCGAAGACGAGTTTTTCGATGATGACGTTAATCATACGAGGGCGGGTCAATAAGTCCGTGACTTTTTGAATTTCTGACCTCTTTACTGAAACAGCAACACTGCTCCTGTCAACAGGCATCTGTCAGTTGACTCCTGTCAAAATTTAAACTTGCTGCGTCAGTTAGTTTGTGTTTGACAGCTATTTTTATCAGACTACTCACTAATTTGAGGAGAAAATGGAAAAAAGTGAATTTCGTGTGCTTATTAAGCATTATTTCTTGCGAAAAAAACCATTACCGAGACCAAGGCTAAGCTTGATAAATACTATGGGGACTCTGCACCATCGATTTCAATGGTAAAAAAGTGGTTTACTGAATTTCGTTGTGGCCGTACAAGCACTGAAGATGCCGAACGTCCTGGACGCCCAGTTGAGGTCTCTACACCCGAAACAATCGAAAAAATTCACGATATGGTGTTGGCCGACCGAAGATTGAAAGTGCGAGAGATTGTGGAAGCCGTAGGGATCTCGCATGGCTCAGTGGTTTCAATTTTGAATGATAACTTGGGCATGAGAAAGCTTTCCGCAAGATGGGTGCCGCGTTTGCTCACAGTCGACCACAAACACATGTGCAGTTGCCATGGCAAAAATCCATGAATTGGGCTATGAATTGCTCCCTCATCCACCCTATTCTCTAGATTTGGCTCCGAGCGACTACTTCTTGTTCCCAAACCTGAAGAAATGGCTTGGTGGAAAAAGATTTGACTCCAATGATGAAGTCATCTCGCAAACAAAGGCCTATTTTGAGCTCAAGGGAGACTACGTTGAAAAATAAAATTATTTTTTTTATCAAAAAATCTGTGTTTTAATCCAAAAGTCACGGACTTATTGACCCGTCCTCGTATTAATTTTAAATAACATTTTTTAGATTTTAACCGACCTTGCAGTGTTTTCAGATACCTACTTCTTTTCTGACGAACTTATAAATTCTATTGTATATCAATCCAATTTATATGCTTGCCAGAAAAATCCGGATACTCAAGAACAGATTGATCCTATGGATTTGCAAAGATTTTTGGGCATATGCGTTGTAATGTCTGTGGTTTAAAAAACCAAACAATCGTCGATATTGGCCACCTACTGTGGCTGTGGCTTTATTGGGGAAATAAAGTTAGTGCTGCATTTGAAGAGCAATGATGACATGAAACCAGGAAATGATCCTAAATTTAGTTGAAAAATTGAAGTCGGTCCCACTAGAAAGCTGCTTTTTTTTTTGTCGATAAGTAACTGTGCTTTACAAAATACAAATCATATTTGAAACAATATCTTCCAATGAAACCACACAAATGGGGAATACTGCATTTTCTCTCCAGAATATCAGACCATAATTACAACTTTGAAATATATAAGGGTTCTGATGTCCCTTCCGCCCATAGACTTACTAATGAAACTGATTTGGGATCATGTGCTGTCAAAAGACTAGTGCGACATGTTCCATATCTCAAGAACTTCAAAGTTTTTTTTTTTTTGAAAGAGGGAGACAACAAGATTGTTAACTTGATCTCAAGCCCCAGGGGCAAAAACCCTGTGCTAATAGTTAAAAGATTTGACTTAAAGTTAGGACGAAAGATATCTGTTTCTTGCCCAAATGTTGTTTCAGAGCACAACAAATTCATGGATGGGGATTCTTTCACATGGCGCTACAAAATCAAAATACATTCTAAGAAATTGAAAATCTGCGATAATTTCGAAGACACAGACCTGGTCATTACTTGACTTTTATACAAACGTGCTGAAGCACAAAAAGGCAACACACTCAAGGATGGTTTGGCTGATTTTCGTTTGAAACAAGGTGAAACCTAACTTGCTCTTAAGGTACGAGTAAAAATTATAAAGTTATTTAGGCAATTACATACAAAGATAATTTTTTAATTCAAAAACTTAAGAGGAAGCACCAAAGAAGTCTACTGATACCTCTAAACGAACTTCGATTAGATTAGATTTCCACCAACATGGACCAATGGTCGAAGTGGGTGGTAAACCGTCATGGAACGAGGGGTTAACCTAAAACTGTATGACGACACGTTCTATGCTGCCCATGAAACCACTTACTTCCCGAGGACTCGATTCAATGGACCAGGGAATTGTACATCGAGACTGTCGAATTTGACAGGGCCCTTGCACAATTATCAAAGTTTCGCCTATAAATGACGCCTATCTAATAATGGAAAGGAGCAGAGCAATACTGGTCTTATTTAACGGAACTGAAAGTTACTACGATTTGTCCAGTTAAAAGCGGCCGATCAAAAGACCCTGTTTGGTCGCAGGGTTACCGGTAGTCGCTACTAGGATGTAAAAGTCGACACCATGAGTAGAAGCATCATCGTGGCTGTGGTTTCATTCTAATGAACCAGGACGGGTCTTTTAATTGTGTGGTTAATTCGTTGTGGAGTAGTAAATTATTCCTGGGTGCCGTGACATCCCATTGGTATAGGCCGAATTGGTAAAATGTATATAGTATACGTAAGCATCTGGTTAAGACGTCTATATCCTGGCCCCCATGTATATGTTGGCGTCCTAAGAAATCAATCAGCGCCATAGGATGCCCTAAAATATGGCAGCTTTTGGGAGAGCCGTTGTATCCTTAATGTATAGTATAATGTATTTTGATTCTAATTAAATTCTGAAATTGTAATATCTAGTCATTATTCATGAACGGCACTTGCACTATCGGGACCGCATGACTACATACTCTTACATGCTGCTGATAAAATTTCAGTGAAATATCGAGGTCTCTTCAAGAGATATAGGAAATATTGTAGCTTTCGTTTGATCCGAACTCTAACTTTTCTTTGCCTGTACTTCTTGATTACGAATATATACTCGTAAATAAAAAAACGCAGTGCGACAGCAAAATCTCAGAGTTGAAGGAAATATAGCGGATGTAAGCGGGTTGGTAAGTCAAGACCGATATCGACTCCACGCCGTTCTTGAGATCTTAATGAATCAATATCTTCAGCCTCCATTAGGCTTTATTAAAAAATAAGATATCCCAGATTTCCTCTAAAAAAATCATCCCCAGTAACGACGCATATTTTTAGTCATTCATTAAGGCTTTGGCAATAAGCTAAATTGTCACAGTTAGTTAGACAAACAGCTGGAGTCTTTCTACAATATATGATAAAATGGGCTTGTTTTCATGTCTGAGGTACAAACGCTCCATGTTAGGCAATTTTTGTAAGTATGATTTGAAGCTGGAAGGCTTGGAGGTTGTGTGGTGTCTATAAGATTTTTCCACTTGTTGTATAGCTCGGGTCACAATCGACTTATTTAGGGCGAAATGCGGAGACCAAATTATCATCACAAATAGTCCTTTCAATTGGCCACCCGATTCATGCAATTTGACCCTCTTTTCTTTGGAGCTACACTTCGTATCTGTAGTATGCTGAAAATCCAGGCTCTTCAGACAACTTAAATACCACGTGAAATTGATAAAATATATGTATAGGTATGACGACTTATGGGTAAAAGTTATGGAGAAATAGGTTAAGCACATCCACTCATATTTAATAACTCATGCAATCATTTATGTTTCCATCCGAAATAAAATATCATTAACAACTTAAGTATTTCTTCATTTTATATTTAAAAATGAAATTCGGGGATATCTATCTGTCCTTTACCAGTATTTGGATAGTCCTATACTTTCTCAGGAAGAGTTACGATATTTTTCTAATGAATCTTCTTTGAATGGAAGAAAAAACAATTTTGTTTCCAATAAATTGGTGGCTTTATTTATTTTTCATTTTACTTTATGAATTTCCCATTCGATTTCCTGACATTTAAAATTACTTAAACGTTACAAACTAAATCACTATTTTTTTTTTCCGTCTATTGTTGTTGCTGTTGGTTGCTTGTAATACATAATCTTATTACAATGATATTGATTCCATTGAAAAATTCTTCATTAAAAAATTATCAAATGTCATTTTTCATTAATCTTCTGGTTTAGTATTAATCTTAAGTTAAAAAAAAAACAATTACATTCAAAAATAAGGTTGGAAAATTATTTAATTTTTGTTTGTTTGTTTTGTATTATCAGTGATCAAAAAGGAATTATTATTTGAATTAAATAATTTTGTTGTTGTTGTTTGATATCGTGTATAAAATGTTTCTATTTTTATATTCACATATAAGCAAAATTACTAAATATAACTTTTTTTATTTATTAGTTTTGTAAAAAATATTAATTTCTTAGTGGTAGTAGATAATTTTCTTTCGTTTATTAATTAAATAAAAAGCGAATGGTATTTTTCATTTCTGCTTCTTCTTTATGCGTTTCCTACTTTTCTTTATTTAAACTTAATTAACTTGCCGAAAGCTTTTAATTATTCATTAATTAATTAATTTTGTTTGTTTTTTTGTTTTTTGTTTTTTCAAAAGAAATGTTTAAATATTTTTTGATTTTGATTTTGTATTATGTACTTTCTTTTTTAAAATTTAACTCCCACTAATAAAGTATAAGTATACAGCATTAATTAACTTTACGTTTTTTTTTTTTTGTTTTTTTGTTTTTTAGAAGCTATGTATATTCTTTTTAAATTAAGCAATTCAAATCACAACACTACATTCAAGTTTATATATTTATATATAATTTTTTTGTAAGTTTTTCTTTTATGGAATATTTATATAATTTTTATTTTTTTTTTGAATTATTTCATTTTCATTTTATTGAAAAATGTTCAACTACAGCTAAAAAAAATTAATAGGTAGGTAGCAATTGGTGTGATATATGTTTATGACATGTTAAAGTGAACAATTAGAATCGAATGAAACTCTCATATTTAATTGAAATTACCTTGTTCACTTTGGAATTTAATTTTCGTTATAATAAGTACATAATAATATTATATAGAGGTTCTATTAGTTTCTTATTTATTTTTTCATTTAACTATTTTGCTTTGTTTCATTAAATGTTACAGATAATTTTGGTTTTAAATTTGAATTCTAGATTTGGTAGTAGGTGGTTAAATTGGATTTTTAGATTTTTTCATTTTTGTTCTGGTTATAAAACATATTCTTATGATTGGAAATTTATGTATTTGTTGATAAGGATTGATTTGCTTGTAAGTGGTCTACTGCTATTGTATTTGATCTTTTTCTTTAAAAAAAAATTTAAATAAATAAAATAAAGTGCAGTTGCAAAGTCTTTTATAAAAAAGATCTTTCAACTATGCATTGAACATATACTTATATAGAAATGCATCCTGTTTAAGGAATCGTTACTTCTTGCCTCAAAAATTCTTCACAGTTCAAAGTGCTGTCAAATTCGGATAAAGGGGGGCTTTAACATCGTGTCTTACTGATTTTGAAAAGATTGTGAATCTAAGCCACAGCTTACTAGAATACTTTTTAACTGTTGAGTCAAATTCAATTAAAAGGTTTTTGTTTGGTTTTAGAAAAAATCTTCATTTCCTGGAAATAATTGATCCACCAAGACGGAAAGACAATGGAAAATGTTATGGCTCCGTTTTAGATTTTCGGCCTTTTTCTGCGTTATAGGACATATATGCATGAAAAATACGAAATTTGACGTAAAAAGTATGAGCATGTAGCAGAATTAGCAAAGGATGCGGACAGTGAGCGCGATTTCGACTTAGATGATCTTTTTTAATATCCTATCAGGGTGATTGAAAATGTTGAAAAACAGACAATTGATTTGGTCAGAAGACACATATAAATCATTCCACTCATTGTATCGGTTTATTAAGCTGAGAGTTTGTTGATAGATGCTGAGAGCCAATGAATTAATCAAATCAAATGCTGATGTAGTAATAAAATTACTGAGGCAAATGATGTGAACGAGGAGGAGATTGCTTTTTAATTTAGCTAACAACGCTATGTAATGAGTTGTAGATGAACATCTTTTTCTCTGATATACATATGGTATATTTCGGAGCAAATTCTCAACGAATTGCATGTACTTATTTGCAAATTATATTCTGCTGATAGCTTAACTTGTACTGCTTTACGGTGAAAAATTGATCTTATATGGAAGAGTAATTGGAATGGCAAAAAATGCATTCGTCACTTTCACCCAAGTGGCCGAAGAAAGTTGCTACTTTGTTGATAAGAAGAGACTCATATTGTTAGTACTTTTTAACAAAAGACTAAAGCAAAGACAATGGTTTCAAAAGTACATAGACAAAGAATGGTGTATCTTAAATACACATGAGTAAAACCACATGATGTCAATATGGCACTGATCAATCTTCCCGTATTGAAACTCAACCATTAAGAGACGAAAATCTCAAAATCCATTCACAAAGTCACTTGTAGTTTCGTTATCAGATCAGATAGATTCATTTGTACTTAGCACCAATCCGGGAAGAAGTAAAATAGTATGGAATTTGAACACCCCACACTTAACAGATTTTGAGGACTTATAGTAAATTTTTGACTTCTCAAACTAGCACTGTTTTTCACTCAAAACTTGGTGCTTACAATAATTAGATTTATGTTCAACGATAGGTATAAGCACCTTGGTTATACAAAAAAAAACAAAATAGTGTGCTTTTTGGAAAGAGATAAGGTGAATAATTTCAACATAAAACAATCAATTAAAAAAATTATAATAATACCTACTTCAAGTCTATGCAAACAAATAATTAAATCATACGAAACCACATGCTTAAAATAAGCATTTCCATCATTTATTTTGGGTTTATCAGTCTTATAAAGATAACTTGTTCAAAATATAACTTAAAGTCAACACTTAAATGAACTTAGATATGATTGAAATTAAAACTAAACACGGCTAAACCCATCAAATCGATCGTAACACTGTTGATACTCCACCTCCATTTAGATGAAGTTAAACTAAAAAAACAACTGAAAATTTCTCAAATCAAAACGGAAAACAAATAAATAAAGAGAAAAATAAAAATTAAAAAAAAACTCTGGTCTTGCCTAAACAAATTCGTAGGTTGATTTATTTGGTAATTAGAAAAAGTATGCACAAAATTACAAAAAAAAAATAATAAAAATAATTATAAATCACTCATACAAATTCTAATACAAAAAAGGAACCAGTCTCCCGTCCTTCATGTTATATCCAAAACTTAAATATTACAAAAAATTGAAAAAATAAAGCTTGACGCAAATAAACATCGTTTTTTTGTTTTTGTTTGTTGTTTTCTTTTCTTAAATTTTGCTTTTCAAATTTACAAATAAAGTGTATTTTTGTATAATACATAGTTTTGGTGTATTTTCAAAAAAGAAAAAAAGAAAATTAAAACATCCTAAATCATTTAACTATAGGTAGTATAAAGAATAAAATCTGTATCTGTATAGAAAAAAAATCTCAGTGAAAAATAATGTGCTAAATCAATATTATGGAAGATCAGTTAACAACTAAAGAAGCACAGGTTTTGTTTTTTTTTCTTTTTTTAAAATATCAATGATTTTTGTTTTTTTTTTTTTAACAAATGACACAAAACACGAAAAAATGTATAAATATGATTGTATAAATATAAAAGGGATGCTATTTAGATAAAATAAAATTATTTACGAGTAGTACAAAAACATATCTAGATTTTTTTTTAAAAAACAAAAAAGAAAAAAAACACACCTAAAGTATAATTGTGCTGATTGTAGTTGGGGGTTTTTTTTTCCTCAATCTTTTTTTTTTTATAGTTGTAAACTTACATGACTAAAAGGACTACAAAATACAAATGACTAAAATTTGTTGTATGTTCTCTTTTACATAATACATTCATATATAGTATATGTGTTCGTTTGATATAATATACTCAAGATTTTAATGTAAGAACAAATAAAAATCTTCTTAAGGGGATCCTTTATCATTTAGTACCCTAACTCTGCTTTTCTATCACGTCTCCCCTTGTGTTTTAGTTTCTTTTATATTTTTTTTCTTTTTTTTTTAGTAAAATCTAATGCAAATCACAACTGAGAAAAGATACATAAATATGAGAACCTATAATCGACTGTGACTGAGAGTTTCTTTTTTAGATTCTCCCTCCATCTCTGCCTTTTTCCATGTAACATATATATATAAAAAATAAAATAATAATAATAATGGTAATAAACTGTAAAAATTAAATAGAAGACTAAGTAAAAATACACAAAGTAAAATGGCAATTAAACATTATGTAACGTAGTCTAATAATTCCAAAAACACACAGACCTAATCGACGATACATAAATAAATATATATCCTTTTACAGTTTTAACTTTTTGTTTGTTCTTTGTGTATAGAAAACTATTTTTATAATTTTGTTTGCTTCGGTTCTTGGTAGTTGTAATAATTGTAATTGTGGTGTCTATTTGTAGTTATTTTTCTTTAAATTTTCTGCATATATGTATATCGTGTGTATGTATATCTTAGTAAATATTTTTATGCATAATATTTAATTTTTTTTTCCTCTTTCAATAATAATTAATTAATATTAGAAATTTTAAAATTTTTAGTCGATTTTTTTGCTTTAAAATTTTAAAAATTGTTGTTGGTTGCTGTAATGTTGCGTGACTTATGATGTGAGAGTTTACAAATTACACTGCCATAGTATCGTAGGCTGTGAATCCTGCGCCACTTTGTTGTTGGAATTGTTTTGGGCCGGCTTCGTTTCTATTCAAATAAAATATATATATATTAGAATGATTATACACACATTTTTGTTTAGTATAAATATTTGGATATTTTTTAAACGTTAACAGGAGTACCAAAAGCAAGCTTAATTGGATGAAGAAAAGGGGCGTAAAATTACTTGTAACAAGAAGCAGCGTTCTCGAGAATATGCGTATTTTGTTTTAGTTTTAATAAGAAAGTGTTGAAAATTGAGTCTTAAGCGTATTTGGGCTTTCATTTAAGATCAAAGTCGATGGGTTTTATTATTTTGATTGAATGAAGTTCGATTGTTTTAGAATTACGCGGATGCCAGGGTATAGCTCGCTGTTTTGTGCAAAGAAGGAGTTATTGAAACAAAATGAAAGAACAGTGAATTTGGCAAGCGAATAGCCTACTTTTATCAATAATACGACACATTAGTGAAAAAAATAATCGCCTTGCAAAACTAAATATGTAGTTAAAAAACCAATTCTTAATTTCGTCCTGGAAGAAGCTAAAAAGACGCTAACTTGAACATGTGTGGAGCAATAAAGGACATTTCCGGGACTAAGAATATATCCTCATGACAATTAAACAAGCGACAAGGAACGTTTGTTGACGAGAAATGACGAAAATTCTTTGTAATAGGTAAGAAAGGTATTTTTACCTTCTACTAACGTGCAGGAAGAGGAAACTGAAGATTTTGGGGAAGTTGAATTCATCAAAGTAGTAAAAAGATTGAGCCGGGGACGTGCAGTCGAATCAGATCAACTCCATTGCTCGTAAGCCTCGAATATCTACTATATTAAGAACGAATCATCGTATAGAAAATTTCAAAAGTAAGGCTCTATCATGAAC
This sequence comes from Volucella inflata, assembly GCA_928272305.1. Lineage (NCBI taxonomy): Eukaryota > Metazoa > Arthropoda > Insecta > Diptera > Syrphidae > Volucella > Volucella inflata. Next base: position 2,561,867 of record OV743720.1, read on the forward strand.
TTATGTTTGTCATACCCCGGAATCTTACGTCCATTTTTAACATGATCAGCACAATGTTAAAGGATGTTCGAGAAATATAGCATATGTAAATGAAAAATGACATCAAAGGAAGTGAAAATTTCATAAATATTTCATTCGGGATTGACACAACATAATTAGAAAGAACGCCTATCCGTAGAGCTCTTCTTATTTAGATACCGAACATGGAGAAGCTTTAAGCCAAACAACGTTACATATTTAAGCCTTTAATAAAAAAAATTAAAAAGGCAAAGCTAAAAGGTCTGGATAATGTGAATATTTTTTTTAAACATGAAAAAGTGTGTGGCTGCAGATATAATGCAAATATTTCTGTGTTGCAAATTCACTTTTTTAACCATCCGGGGTCAGATTGTCCAGAAAAAGAAAGGCTTACTGTTTTTCGATTCATCACACCTAAAAACCTACAGTGGGCCTACACCTCACTTCGACGCTAGGGCAAAGCAAAGTTGCTGGCTTTAGAGCAGAGCGCAGATTCTTCATGGTTTCAACGACAATTCTTTAAATCTCCCACAGAATATCGTTATTAGTTTTAAAAAAAAAGTGATAGGGTACGAAAAGAACTCGGAAACGCTAAATAATGAAATAGTCCCTTCCACCAGATGAAAAAACTTCAGTAATTGGTAAGCTAAAGATTATGATTGTATGCCTCGACAATATGAAAACTAATATTGGAGTCCCCTCCAAAAAAACAAAACAAATGTGCATCAAATTTCAGCTTAAAATAAGCGTCGGAACGAGTGTTATGCTCAAAACCAAAGTGCAGAAAATGTACTTGCAGTACTGCTGGCAGCTCTGTCCGTGAAGCAGGTGTGCAGATATCGAAGTCAACATGAAGTGAAAATGGAATTAAGTCTTGGCAGTTTTAGCCTCTAAAATCAAACACAAAGTTGGTTCTCAATGAAAAGGTTGCATTGTTGCATTGTCCAAAAACAAAAAGAATGTCTCCTTAAAATTTCAAAGCAAAATTTCTATTTGTTTCGAAATGGCAGCGTGTTTTCGGCCGTAGGTGCACGTTCGATTTTATAATAAAGGTCGCTCCGCCCTGCTCCTTTTCTAAATCTTTTTCTTTTGTATAGATATACTCGTAGTTTTGTTCAAGAAGAAGAATGGCAAGGTTAGATGCCTCCAAACGTGCCTAAGTATAAAAAAAACCGTTAATCTGTAAGTCGAAAAATTGTCGTTTTTTTTTGCTCCGAAAACTTTAAATCGCTTTTTCTCGAAACTGCATTTTTCATAACAGCAAGCAACAGTGCTCAAAAAAACAATTGTCTGTTCGTTCTCAAATTTTGAGGAGATCTTCTTAACACTTCCAGCTATACTCTAATCCTTTGAAACATGGCTTTCAATACAAATTAAATAAATTGTTTTTATGCCGTGCAGCGCCGCCATCTTGGGGAAAAAAAAAAATAGTTAAAAGATGTTTCTATCCCCCTTAAGTTCGTTCCGCGAATTTAGTTTTATGGTTCCAATCGCTTTGAATAATAAACGCGGGCTTTTTAAATTAAAAATTCTCTTAACTTCTTTGACAGAACGTACTTTCGCGTTCTAAGAAAATTGAAGCAGTATTGGACCAATTATCATACTGCACTTGCCTCTGTCATGATATAAACTAAGACTTCCACTCATGAACATTTTGACAAATTGAGTTGGGAAAGTTGTCAAAATTAAACGAACTTTATTGACATTTAAAAACATTTCAATGACAGACGAACAACTGAATCTCAACGTAATACAAAAAACTCGCAACTGGGAATCGCAGAAAAGGCAACTTCATAACCGTCAAAGTCTGATTAAAGTCAGCAAAGCATTTGAATCACTAACGAGTAGGTGTAAAATTCAAACGATTAGTATAATTATTGGCAATATACACTTTATGTTATTGCAATAAATAGAAGACTGACGTTTTACAGGGTGGAACAAAAATCACAGACTAATGATGAAATACAGTACTTAAGAGAAGGTTACAATCAATGAATTTTATTTTGCAAATAAATTTTATTTTAAGCCGAAGAGCTTATCACGCTATTTTTGTGTGCAATATGTGCAATCGTCAAAATTCGGACACGGGAAGCACGATTTCTTCAACAGGAGACTGCAACTAAGCTCTGATTAACTAGATGTGGCCCACACGTCGTCGTAGAATATTTTAATGAAATGTGTCCATTCATAACCTAATTTGGACGCGAAGAGTTAAAGACAGAAGATCCTAAGCAAGACAAGAAAATAATTTTATCCATCATTTGATGGTCAAATGGTTTTTATTTTTTTATTCAAATTTTCGCGCCCATAAGGGATTATGTACCCTTAAAACGTTTGCACATAACGCGGGCGAAGGAAATTTAGGGAGGAAGAAATGAGAGGTACCGATGTACGTTGGTTTTAAATGTTTGAAGGTTGTGATGGCTAGAAAATAAAGAGCTCGGCAGGGCATTCCATGAGCGAGTTGTTTATTAGTTTTATTGCACGGTTTTAAATCCTATCTAACATATGCTGCCGTTCCCGTTCTACAGCCGAAGAGCAGGGACGTGATTTCGGGAACGAATATGAAAAGCAGAGAGTACTGTCGTCAGCAAATGAGTAAATTGGATTACAAGTAGCAGACAAGAGATCATTGATGAAAATTAAAAAGAGTGTCGGAGACAGAACGGAGTCCATGGGCACACCAGCATTTATTTTGTGAATATCAGACTTCAAACTGAAAGGTAATTTCTAATCCATTGAAGAAGAGAGTCATCGATCCCAAATGCACGCATTTTCGACATAAGACCCCGATGCCAAACACTGTCAAATGCCTAAGAAATATCAAGTGCAACTATCTGGCTTTCGCCGGATTGATGTAAACTTTGGTTCCACTTTTCGGTGAGACATGACATCAAAAAACCAGTGGACCTGTTGCTCATTGTAAATGAGCGTTGGGATGGAGGATGAGGCTGAATTTCTAATGTTTTTGACGAACGACCAAAATTTGTTACTACCTTTGGCACATTGTAGTATTTTTTGCGTCAGTTTTTGGTCGAATATAAATTTCACACGCTTAAAAAAGACGTTGCAGTCATTCCTGGCCCGTTTGAATTTTTTCCGGTTTTTCTCTGTGGGGTTGGTCTTATAGGACCGAAAAAACATTTTTCTCAACTTGACAGCCTCCTTACAGCTCGAGTCTTACCACGCCTTTTCCTTTGGTCTGATACTCTTTATCCAGTGAGGGATAAAGGATCTCATTCTAAAGAGAATAGTGTCTGTGATCATACCACCAGGGGCATCCACGTCGCTATCGAGGAAACATAATGACCAGTTAGAATTCCTAAAGAAGGTGTTATGTCCGCTCCAGCTGGCTTTCTCGTGTTGCCATACTGTTCTTTTGGGAATTTTTTCTCTAACTGTGTGATCAATGTACGAGAATTAAGCTGATATGACACAATAGTCTGACGAGCCTAGAGGTGAGGGCACATCAACAGTGCACTTATCAGGGTGAGAGGTTAAAAACAAGTCCTGAGTGTTGGCGGTATGACTATCAACGTCTGGGATTCGCGTGGGCTCATTTACAAGCTGGGTCAAGTTGTTTTCCGCAGCGAAGATCTCAACACACCGGCCTTCGGGTGTTGTCTGTCCAGAATTTCGAAGCCACCCAGAATTGTGTATATTGAAATCGCCCGATTTCGATGATGGATACAATTCTTTGTATGGAGTCAGACAACGCATCAAACTCGTTAAAGGTCGAATTGCTGTCTAGTTTGGGGCTTCTGTAAATAAGGCAGTAGTGGATAGTTTGCTTTCGGAGATGGAATTTTAACCACATGAAATTGAATTCCGGATTAGAACAAGGACTATATTGCGGTGGAGTTTAGTAAGTCATTGGTTAAGTCATCTCTACTCAAATGGGTCCGTAAACGAACAGTATGGAGTATGGAGCACTGAGAGCCAAAGATTGATTTATCAGAGGAAATTTCGCTCATTTACGAGTATGTAAGTGCAATATTTGTTGTAGTTGTTAGATAACGTTATTGGGCCATTCATTTTTGAAGACGATGTCACAAATACTCGTACTGTAATCGGAAATACGAGCACTAAAACATATTGAGCGTTAAAAGTATTTTTAGGCTTGCGATTGTTGACAGTACAGAGTGAAGTCACGGCACATACAAGATGGAATAAATTCTGAAAATTCCAGATTTAATTGACCTCCGCGTTCTCTGGATTTAACAACATAAAATTGAAGAGCAATCGAGGGATATAATTGTTACAAGTAGCTAAAAAAATCTTCATGGTAAGACCCCTACGCTGTTAATCAAAATACTCGTAAGTCAGTGACTTTTGTGGATGATTGTAAAATCTAAGCGAAATTTAACAACACTTGATTCCTGCATTAATTCATGAAGAACCCTTTCTATTCACGACTCTGATGAAGGCTGAGCAAAACATACATTTATAGGAGCTATTAACAATAGCTCAAAATATATGCCTTTAATGGTACGAATCGCTTTTTAAAACCTCAAATAGGTACCCAAAAAACGCCTTTGACTCAATTTTTTGTTCATTTTAGTTTTTAATGAGTGAGGAAAAATATAAGCTTGCTTGTGTATTTATGTTATGTAGTGTTTTACAATAACGTTTTGTTTGTTTTTTTTTTGTTTTAGTTTTCAAATAGTTATTATGGGAAACACCCAGGGATAAATATCTAATCAGAAATAAATTTTTAAAAAGGGATCAAACGAAATAATAGGCGAATTTTATTTAATGTACTTTCAAAACTTGTTAATACAATTTTCGGTAATTCAAATCGGAAATGTGTCACCACAATAGATACTCGTACATGTTCCTAGTATTTATTTAATTGGATTAATTTTTGTTTTCATCTTTATAACAGCAAAAAAAAAAATGTTAATACATATTATAAAATTAAACAATATTAAGTCGGCCATAGATTATAGGAATTCTGTTGTTTTGCTATAAATAAATTGTTATTAGCGTTAACTTGATAGGTTAGTCTTTAAAATAAAATTAAAAAATAAAATAAATATACCATATATAGCAAAATAACCATGCGCAGAAAGAAAAAACTTAAGTCAGCGATAGTTAGAGCAACAACTAAATGTAACAAATGTTAGTACGACAACAAATTCCATGCAAAACTTACTGTTTTCGGCTAGCGGTGTAAAAATACCATTTTTATGTTAATAGAGAAGACAGTTATTTAATAAAAAAAATAAGTGAGAAAAACATAAAATTTATTTACAATGTGATCTTAGGAAAACCATATTATTGAATATTTTATTACAAACTATAATATATTTATTTATATATATGTATTGTATGTGTTTTGCTTTTGATTTTTTTTTGAAATGCACAAGGTTTTCAATTTGAAACTAGTGATTTTGTCATCGAATTTTGAGATGCGAAATATTTATAAGTAGGTTGCTGCAAAAGTCCTTGTCTATATAAAGCATAGTGATGTTTTTAAAAGGCCCTAAGCATAATATAAACTATTTTTTTTATTTTAAACCACGTTCTTCCCATGTTCCATTGTTATTTAAAGTTTGAATGGATGATGCCAGCCATTAAAATGCGAACTTGAATACATGAATCGCAACACTGGCTTCTGAAATATGAAGCTTCAATTTAAAAATTAAAAAAAATCTCTGCATCCATATTCATGTCCATAATTAAATCATTTAATGCTGACTTGAATTTCTGTTTGTTCATAAAAACGGTGGCGATCGGATGTCCACATAATGAAGGACGAGCTCTATTGTGTTCCTTTATAAAAAGGCAAAGGAGAGACTCGAAACCATCTTCGGTCGATACCACTTCTCTCAATAGAGCTAAGAGAAACCATATATATCGCGAAAGGTTTTGGAGACCTATGCGCAGTGAAAATAGTCGAATTTTTGGAAACTAAGTTGAAATACACACATCAAGGCAATGTTCAAAACTCATTAGCCATTACTTTTCTATAGGATAAATATTTTCTAGTAAAAAAAGACATTGTTGATTATATAACGATTCTCTCTGACCCTGGACGTGACTGGTGATATGATCCAATTATTATGTGAAAGATGGAATTCTCGGTGGTCGGATTTTCACCGAAAAAGTCGATGAAAACACGGGCAAGAGTGGAGGAAGAGTGGCACGGCAGTCATGTCATAGCCAACAGTTGTAAGCCATTTGAACGACCAAAAAACAGTTTAAGGCCATTTAAAACGGGCTCGTTACAAAACTCAATGGCCAAATTTGAAACGGCCGAAATCGATTCATTTATGAAGTAAATGATAAAGGGACGACAGATTGGAAGGGCCACTACTGCCTAGTTAAACGATTGCTTTTACTACCAGCAATTTGGGCCCCCGCCCAATTATCAACGCTTCGTCCATCAATGACGTCGTCTAATAAGAAGCGGGGGTAGAGTAAATACGGGACTTATCATAAACATTATCAGACCTTTCCCATCTGATGGTAACAAGCTGCCGGTCATAGGTCTTGTTGAGTGGCAAGACCACCGGTAGTCCATACCAGGACTTAAAACACGGTACCGTGGGAGTAAGGAGCCCCCTGGACTTTGGTCCGGGCCTAACTTGTTGAGGTAGGCCTCGTGTGGTACTGAGACCCTAAGATCAGTAAGAGGTTTTACGTAGGCCTCGACTCATTCCAAGGGTGGATTTGTGCCCTGAACACATTTTCGCATTGGTATTATATTTTTAAGTAGCAAATAAGTGACGGCAAGGCGTATCCTTGCTCCCATGGATGCATGGGCATCCCTTGAGCTTAAGTCTACACGACACGAGGATGAGGCTGAATTTCTAATGTTTTTGACGAACGACCAAAATTTGTTACTACCTTTGGCACATTGTAGTATTTTTTGCGTCAGTTTTTGGTCGAATATAAATTTCACACGCTTAAAAAAGACGTTGCAGTCATTCCTGGCCCGTTTGAATTTTTTCCGGTTTTTCTCTGTGGGGTTGGTCTTATAGGACCGAAAAAACATTTTTCTCAACTTGACAGCCTCCTTACAGCTCGAGTCTTACCACGCCTTTTCCTTTGGTCTGATACTCTTTATCCAGTGAGGGATAAAGGATCTCATTCTAAAGAGAATAGTGTCTGTGATCATACCACCAGGGGCATCCACGTCGCTATCGAGGAAACATAATGACCAGTTAGAATTCCTAAAGAAGGTGTTATGTCCGCTCCAGCTGGCTTTCTCGTGTTGCCATACTGTTCTTTTGGGAATTTTTTCTCTAACTGTGTGATCAATGTACGAGAATTAAGCTGATATGACACAATAGTCTGACGAGCCTAGAGGTGAGGGCACATCAACAGTGCACTTATCAGGGTGAGAGGTTAAAAACAAGTCCTGAGTGTTGGCGGTATGACTATCAACGTCTGGGATTCGCGTGGGCTCATTTACAAGCTGGGTCAAGTTGTTTTCCGCAGCGAAGATCTCAACACACCGGCCTTCGGGTGTTGTCTGTCCAGAATTTCGAAGCCACCCAGAATTGTGTATATTGAAATCGCCCGATTTCGATGATGGATACAATTCTTTGTATGGAGTCAGACAACGCATCAAACTCGTTAAAGGTCGAATTGCTGTCTAGTTTGGGGCTTCTGTAAATAAGGCAGTAGTGGATAGTTTGCTTTCGGAGATGGAATTTTAACCACATGAAATTGAATTCCGGATTAGAACAAGGACTATATTGCGGTGGAGTTTAGTAAGTCATTGGTTAAGTCATCTCTACTCAAATGGGTCCGTAAACGAACAGTATGGAGTATGGAGCACTGAGAGCCAAAGATTGATTTATCAGAGGAAATTTCGCTCATTTACGAGTATGTAAGTGCAATATTTGTTGTAGTTGTTAGATAACGTTATTGGGCCATTCATTTTTGAAGACGATGTCACAAATACTCGTACTGTAATCGGAAATACGAGCACTACAACATATTGAGCGTTAAAAGTATTTTTAGGCTTGCGATTGTTGACAGTACAGAGTGAAGTCACGGCACATACAAGATGGAATAAATTCTGAAAATTCCAGATTTAATTGACCTCCGCGTTCTCTGGATTTAACAACATAAAATTGAAGAGCAATCGAGGGATATAATTGTTACAAGTAGCTAAAAAAATCTTCATGGTAAGACCCCTACGCTGTTAATCAAAATACTCGTAAGTCAGTGACTTTTGTGGATGATTGTAAAATCTAAGCGAAATTTAACAACACTTGATTCCTGCATTAATTCATGAAGAACCCTTTCTATTCACGACTCTGATGAAGGCTGAGCAAAACATACATTTATAGGAGCTATTAACAATAGCTCAAAATATATGCCTTTAATGGTACGAATCGCTTTTTAAAACCTCAAATAGGTACCCAAAAAACGCCTTTGACTCAATTTTTTGTTCATTTTAGTTTTTAATGAGTGAGGAAAAATATAAGCTTGCTTGTGTATTTATGTTATGTAGTGTTTTACAATAACGTTTTGTTTGTTTTTTTTTTGTTTTAGTTTTCAAATAGTTATTATGGGAAACACCCAGGGATAAATATCTAATCAGAAATAAATTTTTAAAAAGGGATCAAACGAAATAATAGGCGAATTTTATTTAATGTACTTTCAAAACTTGTTAATACAATTTTCGGTAATTCAAATCGGAAATGTGTCACCACAATAGATACTCGTACATGTTCCTAGTATTTATTTAATTGGATTAATTTTTGTTTTCATCTTTATAACAGCAAAAAAAAAAATGTTAATACATATTATAAAATTAAACAATATTAAGTCGGCCATAGATTATAGGAATTCTGTTGTTTTGCTATAAATAAATTGTTATTAGCGTTAACTTGATAGGTTAGTCTTTAAAATAAAATTAAAAAATAAAATAAATATACCATATATAGCAAAATAACCATGCGCAGAAAGAAAAAACTTAAGTCAGCGATAGTTAGAGCAACAACTAAATGTAACAAATGTTAGTACGACAACAAATTCCATGCAAAACTTACTGTTTTCGGCTAGCGGTGTAAAAATACCATTTTTATGTTAATAGAGAAGACAGTTATTTAATAAAAAAAATAAGTGAGAAAAACATAAAATTTATTTACAATGTGATCTTAGGAAAACCATATTATTGAATATTTTATTACAAACTATAATATATTTATTTATATATATGTATTGTATGTGTTTTGCTTTTGATTTTTTTTTGAAATGCACAAGGTTTTCAATTTGAAACTAGTGATTTTGTCATCGAATTTTGAGATGCGAAATATTTATAAGTAGGTTGCTGCAAAAGTCCTTGTCTATATAAAGCATAGTGATGTTTTTAAAAGGCCCTAAGCATAATATAAACTATTTTTTTTATTTTAAACCACGTTCTTCCCATGTTCCATTGTTATTTAAAGTTTGAATGGATGATGCCAGCCATTAAAATGCGAACTTGAATACATGAATCGCAACACTGGCTTCTGAAATATGAAGCTTCAATTTAAAAATTAAAAAAAATCTCTGCATCCATATTCATGTCCATAATTAAATCATTTAATGCTGACTTGAATTTCTGTTTGTTCATAAAAACGGTGGCGATCGGATGTCCACATAATGAAGGACGAGCTCTATTGTGTTCCTTTATAAAAAGGCAAAGGAGAGACTCGAAACCATCTTCGGTCGATACCACTTCTCTCAATAGAGCTAAGAGAAACCATATATATCGCGAAAGGTTTTGGAGACCTATGCGCAGTGAAAATAGTCGAATTTTTGGAAACTAAGTTGAAATACACACATCAAGGCAATGTTCAAAACTCATTAGCCATTACTTTTCTATAGGATAAATATTTTCTAGTAAAAAAAGACATTGTTGATTATATAACGATTCTCTCTGACCCTGGACGTGACTGGTGATATGATCCAATTATTATGTGAAAGATGGAATTCTCGGTGGTCGGATTTTCACCGAAAAAGTCGATGAAAACACGGGCAAGAGTGGAGGAAGAGTGGCACGGCAGTCATGTCATAGCCAACAGTTGTAAGCCATTTGAACGACCAAAAAACAGTTTAAGGCCATTTAAAACGGGCTCGTTACAAAACTCAATGGCCAAATTTGAAACGGCCGAAATCGATTCATTTATGAAGTAAATGATAAAGGGACGACAGATTGGAAGGGCCACTACTGCCTAGTTAAACGATTGCTTTTACTACCAGCAATTTGGGCCCCCGCCCAATTATCAACGCTTCGTCCATCAATGACGTCGTCTAATAAGAAGCGGGGGTAGAGTAAATACGGGACTTATCATAAACATTATCAGACCTTTCCCATCTGATGGTAACAAGCTGCCGGTCATAGGTCTTGTTGAGTGGCAAGACCACCGGTAGTCCATACCAGGACTTAAAACACGGTACCGTGGGAGTAAGGAGCCCCCTGGACTTTGGTCCGGGCCTAACTTGTTGAGGTAGGCCTCGTGTGGTACTGAGACCCTAAGATCAGTAAGAGGTTTTACGTAGGCCTCGACTCATTCCAAGGGTGGATTTGTGCCCTGAACACATTTTCGCATTGGTATTATATTTTTAAGTAGCAAATAAGTGACGGCAAGGCGTATCCTTGCTCCCATGGATGCATGGGCATCCCTTGAGCTTAAGTCTACACGACAGGCGTTCACGCAAAAAACACGACACATCTGCCAGCAATTAATATATTTGTTCCAAGCACTTGGAGATAAGAGGTCAGGATTAATCAACAGGATAGATGTTCTGTTTCATCATGACAATGCCAGATCACACACGTACTCAGAAGTAAAACAAGGACGTGTGCCGAACGCAAATTTCTTCGATCACTTCATCTTGTTGAATACTTGATGGAAGTGTGGGTGATTTAGTTCTATTGACATACTCACCGGATTCCTTACAACACATGATCAATCGCTTCTATGATTAAAATAGAATATAGAAGCTACAGGTTAACCTCAGTAAGATCTTGGACTTTAGGAGTCATGATTTTCAAGGAAGATGAAGGCCATAGGGCTTCTTTATGAAAAATGACACATAAATGAGCAAAAAAATTAAAATTCTGAAGGGGTATAAGTATCTCTGGGTATATTTAAAAAAAAATATGAGAATAGAAAGGCACCTTACCGAAAAGCTCATTAAATCTTGAAGATCAAGAATATGTCTTGGAAAAATTGCTTCAACAATAGTTACTCGTGTACCTCGAATATGCAGCAAATACAGAATTTTTGAAGCTGTGTCCAAGTCGATCTTGATAGATGTGGCATAAATGTGGGACAGGAAACATTATGAAACCGTGGAAAAGCTGTTTTGTCTTACACTTAAACCCTCTAACCACATGCTTTTTTTCGAAACAGATGTATCCCATTTTTTACAATAAACATAGGCTACAACTAGATTATATTTTTAAAGCTTTTAATAAGCCTTCGTACCGCTTCTAAGGAAAGCAGTTCTTGAGAACAAAAAATAACTGGGTGAAACAGAGAATGGCTGGGTTTAGTAAGTAGATGCTCAATCGAACTGTGTTAAAAACACATTGAAAGTTGGAAACCCTTTAGTCAAGCCAATTGGACAGCAATTGAAAATTGAAATGAAAATTATTTCAAATTAAAAAAAAAAGTGAATTTTTACTACAAAAAGGATAATACTTTTGCCCAAACTGATTATGGAGGTAATTTATAATTCTACATTGTTCTTCTATTGCTTCTTTAAATGATTTTTCTTTTGTGACTCAGTTTGTAGCAATTATTGGTTTATTAGACATTACACGACTACATTTTACAACATTTTTAAATGAAGGGACATTTTTTGGAAAGCCAATATCTAGAGCCCAGTCTCAAAATGTGACTATGATTCAACTCAATTCAAAGCCTTTTTTTCCTCTGCTGAAACCACCTTGAGAGTTTCACTCTTATACAACCAGGATATTTTCTGGTTGGGAATGTTTTGCTACCGAAAATTTCCACTTAAATTGAAGGGCAAACTCTATACAACGGTTGTTAGACCAGCTCTTTTGTACGATTCGCAGTGCTGGACAATGTACGAAGCGTTTAAAAACAAAATGACGGCAGCGGAAATGAAAATGTTAAGAATGTCTAGTGGAGTCACTAAACGCGATTGCATTAGATCTACGCGTATAAGAGGAAGTCGACATATAAAGAATTCCGTAACCCAACAGCTTGAGGCGAATAGAATAAGCCGGTATTGCCACGTTTAAAAGAAGATCTGCGGAAAATCCGGTTAAAAAGGCACTATCAACTACGGTCACTCCAACTGTAAGAAATCGAGGTCGGAAAAGGAATTCCTGGATTTCTCAAATGGCAAATGCGCAACAACGCCTGGGGCTAACCACTGAACCGATCCAGGACAGAGCAGTATGTATACGCGTTCTGCCAACCCCATAAGCGGAGCAGCAGCGACGCAGTAAAAGTTCGTATAACGAGGAAAGGGTTAATAAAAGGATAAGAAGAAGACAACCAGGATATTTCGTTGAATAAAGGCTGACTTAAAATTAACTTATTAAACACTACTCTTACAACGACTTTTGCTCCAACCTAATATTACTTTGAACTAAAACAAGAACATGCTTTGTTAATTTTTAAATTTTCTCGGATTTCCCTCTATTTAAGAGAATTTAATTATCTATTGTATATCAGCCAATATTACAAAAAATGTATACTTATATTTTAGTAGATTTTTTTTAAAGGAAAATACCTCAGTTGTCAATATAATCAGTTTATCTTTTTTTTTTTAACTTTTAAATATTAAACCTAACCAAGTAAGATACATTACCTTTCGATTAATTTTCGCATTTCTTCAGTGGTACGCTGATCCTTTTGATGTGGGGATCGTTTAGCTGCATTATTTTTTTTTTTATTATAATTTCAAGATTTTTTTTCGCATTATTTTTTTTTAGTTTTAAAGATATTCCCCGAGTTAAATGTGATATAATAAAAGAAAAAAAAAAACAAAAAAATCAATAAAAAATGTTAAAAATGAAAAATTAAAACAAAAAAAAGGAAGAAGAAGTATTTTTCTCCTAAGTGAAAAATGAATATGAGAATCTCTTCTATTTGTTTGGGGGGGAAAAAAAACTTTCCGAACTACTTTGATCGTTTTGTATAATACATAATTTAAAAATGCGTTTAAAATCATTTAAACTTAATTATCAAGACAAGCATTTTATACACCTAAATAAAATATATATTTTTTTTTTTTGGAATTCTAATAAAAATAAAAATTATATTTTAAAGAAAAATATTCCTAATAAAAAAACTTGTTCCCATGCCAACCACATAAAATAAATGAATGAATGGAATAACATTAAGTTAGTTACATAAATTCGTTTAGAAGAAATTATAACATAAATAAAATAAAAAAAATACCCAAAGGACCAATAAATTTTGAAAAATAAAAATTTAGTAATTAATTTCACACACGCAAACAAAGTGCTTAAGTGACAGAACATAGAATCAAATCAGGAATAATTTACAAAAAAAATTGTTTATATATATATTGCGTAGGGTCATTGAATGAATTTTTAGCAAAACACAGTGGTGATTAATCATGATGATTATTTTAAATAAAATTCGTTCGGTTATGTGGAGCTTGTGACATTTTTTGAATTGAAAAAAAAAAATTTATTTAGAAGGTCTTTAGAATTTGAAAAAAATCTGGAAAGCATTGGTGATTCAGATACATAATCGTGACTGCCATTGTAAGAGCCATCGCAGATGGACAGCCACCTGAAAGACGAAATTATAAGCGAACCTATTAATCAGCAAACTAATTGGATCCTGTAGATTATTTTTGAATAACCTGGAAACAATTTGCTTTAACATTGGTTATCTAAACATCCGGATATATGTCATTATATACTACTTAGAAATAGCTCTTCTAAGTTTTAAGTAGCTCTTTATTTCCAGTTGAACTAATTTATAATTCGGAAATTCTTCTATTTTTTATAGAAGCATAAATACTAGTAGTTGTACAAAAATCAGGAATTTCTACACAAAATGTTGAAGTCTCTCTGTGGGCTTTCAGAAATTTTCGATAATTTGTACATGTAGATACATTTTAAGTGAATTCTGAATTAAAAAGTGATTAACAACCAAAACGGACACACATCATCGAGGTAAGGGACTTTATCTACAACACTACCGAGCAATCATAAAGGCATTTTATAAGACACAAATCATGTCATTCTTGATTTACGGCCCAGAAATCTCGGGCGCTTCAGAAGAAAAGTTCTTCGAATAATTTCCGGTTTCATTTGCATCAACAGAAAATGGAAGAGACATTTCAATAGCAAATTTTACAGGCTGTACAGCGATGTAAGCCTCGTCAACATGGCTTAGAAGACTAGGTCTCCTTAAGCGCATGAACACCAACATCTCGGCGCGGGAAGTTTTCGACTCAAATTCAGAGGAACAACGCAGTAGACGTCGATGTATTACAATTCTAACTGATTATGAATTTGACAAAATTTAAAATACAAAACATTTGGTTTTTTCGTTCAGATAAACCAGAAGTAATCTTAGTTCTTTATGCAAATATATTGCTAGTTATTTACAATCACTTTCTACGAGTATCACAATGAGAAACGTCCAAAATATGTCTTCAAATGTACCTACGTACAAATTCTACATTTCAATTCCAATCGAATGTCACAATACCCACAATCACCAACAAATTATGATACAATAATTTTTATAAAATCTCTACCATTTCCTACATTATGACTTATGAACATGAAAATGACGTGGTAATCTGAACAAAATTTGTTTCTTTTTCTTTTTTTCGAACTTTGAATTTCCAATTTCTGTTTCATTATATAGGTAAGTAAAAAAATTGATAATGACAGTATGCATTGCATTCACGACAGAATGAGTGAGAATGATTGAATGAATTATTGACTGATTGATTGATGATTTTCAACAAGTGTTCATTTTGAAAGAACAAAAACGAACAGAAAAATAAAACATAAATTCACACTTTTCCAACGAACAGAAATAAAAGTGGTCTTCGAAAAGAGATTTTAGTCAATCACTCACCCTCCTTGGTGTCTTCTATTCAAAGTTAATGCAAAAAAGGAAATGTTAATTGTAATTTTGTTAAAACTATAATCAGGTTGCTGTTAAATTATTATAGATTTTGGTTGTTTGTTCTTTTTGTTTTGTTTTTTAAAGCCTATCTTAACATTATTTACACTTAAGTGTTTCTTTATTTATTTTCGCCTGCCGAAGGAAGAGATTTGTCTTAGGTTATTTTTAAATGAAATGCTTACCGCCATAATTGCCTCGTGGTCCATGATCACGATCACATTCAGCCTCTGAGATCTCATTACTCTCCTTGGAGTCATTGAATGAGGAATTGCTCATGTCATGATTACGTGGTGGTGGTGGTGGTGGTTCAGGAGATCCATTACCTAAGATTGTTTATAGCATGAATAATTTAATGATGTTGCAAGAAAACAAAAATCAAACATTTGACTTACCGACACTGCGACGGCCAACTGAGCCACGTGAGCCATAATGATCATATGGTGTTCCATATGGTCCGCCATATTGTGATCCATATTGATCTTCTTCTGGTGCGCAGTTAGCTGGGTCATCATATTCGGGTCCAGGTCCACTGTACAAGCTTCCGCCTTGTGAGTTAACACGAGTGTAACGACGCTTAAAAAAAAACAAAATAAAACAAGTTAAAACAACTTTTTTTTTTATAAAAGAGGACACCTCATCTTACGTATTGATCTTCTTCAGCACAGTTAGCAGGGTCATCATATTCAGGAGCTGGTGTGTAGATAGAACTTTGTCCGCCTTGGCTGTTCTTACGGGCATATCGGTTAGCGCGTGGCATAGATTGTGAGCCAGATCGTGAGTGTACATGTCCTGGATGTCCTGGTGGTCCCATTGTGCCAGCATGTCCGGGTCCGCCATGTCCATTTTGGTGTGGGAAGGTCTGGAAGTTCATTGCCTTGGTAGGATCCATTTCTTCACGGAATCCGAGCAAGTGGAAAGTGGCATAGGGACAGATCTCATCTTCCATACCTTAGTTTCATTGAGTTTAGATATAGGGAATAAGTTAAATGATTTTGCATTAGAAAAGATTCTTTAAAACTAATTCAAGGCTAATTTTTATCTGTTTTGCGATTAATGCAAATTAGAGAATAAAACGTGCAACTACAACAATTTTTTTTTTGTTTTTCTTTGTTTTGTACATTTGTACCAGTTTACCTTCGTTAAGAATGTTAGTAAAGATCACGCAAAGTCCCATTGTTACAAGAGCAAATAACTACTAAAAATTACTTTGTCATTATTTTCCATTAAATAAAAAAAAAAAAAACCAAGTTAATTGAAACATAAAATAAAATTATCAAAATCTGGGACAAACTTAAAAAGGTAGTTAGTATTTAAATTATAAAAGGCAAATTAGTAGCGGAAAAAAAATCCATTTTTCTTTTTAACCAAAAGAAAACCAAATCAGTCCTACCTGGATGTCTGTGATAGCAATCGTCAGTACCATGACTGTGGCCATAATGCCTTGGTACTGGTGGTGCCTTCAATTCTTCGTAGATTGGTCGACGTGGATCCCATGTAGAGTGATTTGAACGCATGCCACGGCCTACTTATTTTGGTTTTTACATTACATTTATAATTTTTATTTTTATGTTTTTTTTTATGGATTTTATGGATTGTTGGAATTTTGATAAAAAACGGATTTAATAAAATTGTATATTTTCCCAAACAAGCAAAATTAAAGCCAACATACATAGAATGAGATAAAAAATAAAAACAAAGAGAATGATTAAAATTATTAAAAAAATAAAACAATAACGTCTACTTTCTACAAAAGCACTTTTAAAAAATAACTGCAAGAATAAAATAAAAATGATAGTGGAGATGTATTTTCTTTAAGACGGTGATGACGATCATGTTTTAATATTACTCAAACCGGACCTTTTAAATTACTAACTTGTTAATTTTAATTAAAGGACTCCGGTACCCAAACGAAAACGAATTTCTTTGCCCTTGCTGAGGTAAAATCCCTGAAAGATTTGATTCCTGTTAGGCGCTATTAAATTTTCTAGCTTTATACTATTTAAGCGGTTACGGCAGCAGATGTTTTAGTATTTTATTAAATTTCAGCAGTTCTAAACATGTTGCAAAAATATCATAAAGAATATTAGAAACAGTATTCTTCGCATCTTTCTCTTTCTTCAAAACTCGGATTTTTCGAATACTTTGGATACAGACTGATTCCGTCGATGGTAACATGACCTCTTTTAAGGTCTTTATACAATTATATGGCTTGAATGGTTGACATACTTCTACGTATGCTACAGCTATCATTAGCAAAAAAGAATATAAGTCGTTGGTTAGTGTGCTGCTTCAAAAGAAAATTTTGCACGACTTTAAATACTCGTAACAACAGACTTTGTACACTGCCATGGTGTACTGCGACTTTAATTTCAAACACTCTGGTTATACCCACTGTGTCTTAAACTATCTTTTTGATCGTAAATATTACGTGTCATTCTATCATACGTCTAGGAAAACCTTGGCAACACTATCAATCGTTTTTCAATTCCATGAGACGATATGCAGATCTTTCGCGATGTTTCTACACCATAACCCACAAACTTTTTAAAGCTTAATATTCCAGAGAGGAATTGACCTCGACAGAGTTTACAATTTGTTCGTTTTTTTTTTTAAGTATGTGACCTTAGTTAAAGAAACTGGTTACAAATTTTCGTGACGTGTTTGCCTTTATACAGTAGAAAAACAGAGTTCTCTCTTGTTTCGATGGCCTTATACCATTTTCATACGACGACGGTATGACTGCTTAAATGCCAGAGCACGTGTTAAATTGTTCTTGCAAAATTGGACAGAGAGAGAAGAAAGATTTTTGGACTCTATGGGTGGCACCCAACAGTGAATGGCAATTGGACTTGTTATTGTATCCTAGGCAACTACTCATCTCACACGATTTTAGTTGCCTGAACAAATAAATGTCTTTCGAGCGCAGTTGAGATTCAACGTCGAACCGTCCGATTTGATGGCTTATGTCTTGAGCCACGGCCACTTTGCTTGACTAGCTTTGACTTCTTTGAAAACTGGCGTTTTCTCTTCACTGACGAAAGCCTTATATATTGAAGGCACATCAGAGGGGGTGAAATATTTCTTACATCGCTTAAGGAAACCTAGACATTTCGCAGCATTTTTGGCGACTTCGAATAGGTGGTCATTCCAACGTAAGTTGTCATTGACACACATACGGAAAATGGAAAGTTTTTCGGTTTCAACGGTGCAATTGCCATTCATAGATAATGGCTGGGTATTTGCATTACGCTTAAGCGACAGCAGACAGCATTGTGTCTTGGAAGCATTGAATTCCACTCTGTTGGTAGTTCCTCAATTGGTTATGCTGTTTATATCGGAATTTAATGAGCTTAACATACGCTGCCGTTCCCGTTCTACAGCCGAAGAGCAGGGGCGTGATTTCGGGAACGAGAATGAAAAGCTGAGAGTACTGTCGTCAGCAAAGGAGTAAATTGGATTAGAAGTAGCAGACAGATCATTGATGAAAATTAAAAAGAGTGTCGGAGACAGAACGGAGCCCTGGGGCACACCAGCATTTATTTTGTGAATATCAGACTTGAAACCATCCAAGACAACTTGAATTGAACGTTCCGAAAGGTAATTTCTAATCCATTGAAGAAGAGAGTCGTCGATCCCAAATGCACGCATTTTCGACAAAAGACCCTGATGCCAAACTCTGTCAAATGCCTTAGAAATATCAAGTGCAACTATCTTGCTTTCACCAGATTGATGTAGACTTTGATTCCACTTTTCGGTGAGACATGCCATCAAATCACCAGTGGACTTGTTGCTACGAAAACCGTACTGCCGGTCATTAAGAAGTTTTCGTGTTTCGAGGTATTTCATGAGCTGGCGATTTATCAGCGTTTCCATGACCTTGAAAAGAAAGGACGTAAGTGCAATGGGTCTGTAAGAGGAGAGAGAAGAAGATTCGCCGTTTTTAGGGACGGGCTGGACAAATGCTGTTTTCCATCTGCTCGGAAAGAGTCCTGAATAGTAGGATTGATAGAAAAGCTTACGCAGGTCCGGAGTCGGATCTTTGAAACACTGAGCAGAATTATCTTACGATTTTCTTAAAAGTAATTCTATATAACTTGAGCACATAGTACTTCTTTTTAGTTTAGGGCATCTCTCTCAAATTTGTTTAAGTTTTGCCAGTTTGTTTTCCCGATAAATGCCAGATCGTTTTGGTATAACCAATTAAAGGATTCGATAAAGAATATTGGTATATTTGTTGCTAAAGATGTGTTACTGCCGTACTCGCCTGAATACTTACATCTGAATCATTATAGAACTTGATCAAACCCACATCAGAGGTCATGATATTTATAAGGGATGCAGAATTGAAAAATGCCGAATTTGTGAGCTAGGAAATAAGAGACTGTCAAGAAATTATGACACAAAGTACGGAAAGAAAGCATAAAACCTTCTGCCAAGAGCATCGAATTACATGTTAAGGCTAAAGCCAAATTTGCCCACACTGTTAACTAACATAAAAATTGTGCTTGGATTACATTAGAAAAGTTTTGAATATGCGGGATGTAGGGTTCCCGAAAAGGCAGCTTTACAGTAATACGAGTATAATGAGGCACTGAATAGTTGCTGCTGGAACTCGTTAGCTATGGGTTGGACCATAATAGCGAAAGTTAGAAACCTGAATTAAGTAAGCTTTTCGCAAGTGTGGGTAAATTAACTAAGCCAATTCATTAGTGTAAGTTACGATCTTCATCCGCTTAAAATATAACTAGCAGAAAAATATATACTACCTCAATGAATAGAGACTGGTTGGCGTTTGCGTATATGGTATGGGCAAAAATATTCTGGTAACGTTGTAGCTAAGTTTTATGGCTAGTTTTATGGAAATTCTAAATGAATATTATAACGATGCGTTTAAATACAAATTATCGTCATTTAAAACCAAGAAATTGAATACAGCTAGACATTAGTTTCTTTTTATACCCGATTAAGTTAATAACACAGAAAGAATGGTTTAACAAAATCAGATGTTCACTTTAACCAAAATACAACAGTCATTGTTGGACGTCTAAAAATCAAACAGTCTTGCAAATGCGACGCCAATGCAATAAGATAAATTTGTATATATATGAATAACAAAGAAAAAAAAACAATAGTCTAAAATATTATATAAATAAATGATTCCCAGCGCTTTTATATAAAATTTAACAACAAACTATCTACAAAAAAAAGCAAGCATTATCTATATCGAAAGGACACACATCTTAAGAAGAAAAAAAACTTTTAAAAATAGTATTTCACATCTAAAAAAAAACACTATATGTATATACATTATCTGGTTAAGAATAAAATTCAAAAACAAATAAAGATGATTTACAAAATTGAAGAAAAAAAACAGTAACAGAAAAATAGATTTTTATTTGTCCAATGGAAAACTCTAGTAACTCCATGTGGACATTCCCAGTGTTAAAAACCAAGTGAATGAAAAAAATAGATAAAAAAAAAGTTGTAGATATTGTCCTTTAGATTTGATAAAATTTGGCAATATGATGCTTACTTATAACTGTACCTCGCTTAATCCTGTCACAAGTGTTATAATTCGATCCGGGTACAGGTGGTAGTTTCCTATTTGGTGGTGCAATATATCCCAATTCATCACGTAAGTCTGGTCGCCTCTTGTCCAAGGTAGCTCCAGGTCCCATTGTCTGATTGTAAACTACATCGTCTAGAATTAATATATGATATCGAATTCTCAATATTATGGCTGAAGATGCTTTTGTTACCATTTTGCATAAACATTCTCAATTTTACTCAAATTTTTTACTTTTCTGTTTTTGTCTTACATTTTTGTCTTTGGAAATCCATTTAAAATTCTTTAATTCTTAACAAATTTGTTAAACTTTTTTTTGTTTTAAGAAAAAAAAAAAACATTGTGCAAAAATATTTTAGAATCAAGATTTGGTGCACTTACATTCAATTAATTCAAAGCATATTGTAAAACTAGTAATACGTTTTTTGTTTTTTAATTTAATTTTATTGTTTTCACTTAAATCTTTTGCAATTTGTTTTACTTTGGTGCATCAGATATTTATTTTTTTTTTGTAAACTTATTTTTATAGAAACGAATAATTATTGATGATGGTGCTATGACATTTTTTTTGATTAATTTTCTTTGACAATATTAAATTTTTTTTCTTTTGTTTTTGCGATAATGAAAGCATCTTTGCTGAATTAGAAGAGGTTAATTCAACCCCGTTAAGGGGAGAAAATCTTCTAAAATAAACAAATTGGATTAATAATAAAAGAACAAAGATTTAAAAAAAAAAAACAACAAATAAAATAAATAGATAGAAGATAGAGGATAGATTATTAGTGGACACATATGTATGTACGAAATTAAGATTAAATAAAACCGATTTGTTCGCTTCTTTTTTCTTTCTTTTTGTGTGAAAAGGAATCTCTTTTTGGTTGGTTAATTTATTCTATTATCGCAAAAAGCCGTTTGTATTTCTTTTTGCCTAATAAATGATGAAGATGAGATATATAAAAATGATTTACTTTTTATACATGAAATATTTATATTTTTGGTAAAATTTTAAGTATTGATAATTAATATCTTGGAGTTAAAGTGAGTATCTAAGAATATATTCGATTCAATTTGATTTTTTTTTCGGTCAGTAATACAAAGAAAACATGCTCGAAAACTTTTTTATTTCGAAAAAAATTACCAAACAGACACAATAACACTCGTATTAAAGATTCTCTCCTACGATATAAAACTGAAAAAATGTAAAAAAAAATCTAAATGAATTGGGCCGACGCTGCCACTTTTAAATTCGTATCTTTAATAAAATCTATAATATTACATTTGATCGCCGGATCGAACATAGTCATATAGCAAGTCACAGCTAAATTTTGAAGAAAACACTGCTAAAATACCTTTGTTTAAAATATATGTTATATCAACAAAATTCTGTGCTTTAATCATTCTACGGTCGTTTATTACGAGTAAGTTCCGTGAAGAATATCTCCCCCTGGTTCGATTGCGGTCAAAGTTTAAAATGAAATAAAAGTATTAGAAATTCGACAATCAAAATAAAAAAATAAATATTGTAAAAAGTCTAACTTTCATTATTTCGATATGGCTTGGTCCCTAGTTTAGCTAGGGATTTTTATGAAAACAAAGAAAAATGGTTATGTACTGAAAAACTTGTTTTTAACTTTGCTTAAAATTGCTCAATGGGCGTTTTAGAAATTATTGATTCTCCTTGCCAAATAATAAATATTAGCATAAGTTGAAAGGTCCTACTGATAACTTCTTTTTATTTTTTTTGTTAAACCGTCGAAACATCAACGTAGAGACATTACTTCTGTCTATCTAATGGCGGGCTTGATTTCGTATAAATTAGTCAGTTAGGCCGAAAGATTGGTGTCGCTCTTGCTTTTAAGTGATCTTATAGATTGTCTTACTTTGTTTTGTTTACATTTCGGCACCAACTTGGGCTTCCACTGTTCTTTATACTGGATTCTCCGACGGACGTTTTCTCACATATCAATGCCAGCTGATGAATGTTTAACAATGCGACGCATACTCTAAGGCTACACGTTGATATACGACTGAAGTACAGAGTCAACCTTTGCGTTTAAGCCAAGTTCTTCTTTTTCACATCACTTTTATGTTTTTGCTCCATTTTATCCGTGCTAAATCATTTTTGCGATAATTTAAACGCAAATCATCTGATCGTCAAAGACTTATTTGCACATTGGAATGACTACTTTGTAAATGTTGGCTATTGGGTTAACAACTGCAGCAATGAAGAAATTCAATATTTGTATTACTGCTCTAACTTATAAATGCCGCGCTAAGACTATTAAATGTTCAAAGCCAATGAAAAGTTGCCGAAGTTATAATGGTCCCGAAACCAGACAAATCTCTAAATGAAAAAAGTCCTACAGACCGACATCGCTTCTGCCGATAATATCTAAAAATATGAATGAAATTGAGAAAGCCTTAGAGGGGAAAAGATATGTTCTAGCGTGTTTCTTGACGTGTTTCAAGCCTTCGAATTTTTCGTGTTAAACATGGCATCGAATACTCCGAATTTAAAGAGATCGCTGCTGGAGTTCCGCAAGGAAGTGTACTTGGCCCGGTATTGTTTTTACTCTATACTCCAGACATACCGGAAGAATCAGGTACCATAGTAGCCACATTCGCGGACGACACGGCGATACTAGCTACAGATACTTCAGTTGAGTTAGCTACTGGAAGGCTACAAACGGCTTTGGATAAAATCTACGAATGTACAAAGATATCGCGAATTGTTCTCAACGAGACCAAATCTACTCATGTTTATTTCATTTAACGGAAAATAAACAACCTTCTCGTTTTCATTTACTCGGTAGAAATACCATATGCTGACATAAGATGCAAAACTGAAACGGAAGCCGCATGTTAAGAAACGTGATGAACTTGAAAATAAATTCAGACAAATATACTGGCCTAGTAGCCAGACATTCCAAGCTCATCTATAAGCAAGTGCTTAAACCTGTTTGGACGTGCGGTATACAACTTTGGGGTTGTACTAAACCAAGCAACCGAAATATTCTCCAAAGCTATCAAAACAAAGTTCTAAGACAAATCGTGAACGCGCCATGGTATATCCGAAACAGTGATATCCACAGAGACTTAGGGATAGTTACCGTCGATGAGGACGAAATAATGAACTTTGCTCGCAAACTCCGTATTCGTCTTCATGGTCATTGTAATAATAAAATACTCCAAATTCTGGACGGGACAAACTTAGTGCGTCGATTACAAAGAATGAGACCATTCGATCTGGCGCGATAAGGTACTATCCGCATATAATAGCGGTACTAGCAGGTGCTTTTGCTGGAAAGCTACTTGCCCCATACGAACGTTATTTGAAACGGAAACTACTTGGTTGTAATCGATAAGAAGGGAGGCGTGTTTTTAGTGATTAAGAATGTCACACTACTATGAGCAACGGGTTCATATTGTCTACCCACCAAAAAAAAAAAACTATTTGTGTTACTGATTCGCAGTAATCGTTATCTTTTAACGACCTTATTCAGTGAGGGACTCCTTAAAGGCTTTCAGATCGTCAATAATGAAAGCGCTGTCGTAGGCGAAGAAAGATAAGTCTCCATATCATTGTTACATACGAACAAGTCTTTGGTATCTTTCCAACAGCTGTCAACATAAGAATTCTCAGAACTCGAAAGCGTGTGATCGTTAAGATCGAAAAGTACTATGATTAGATGTTTTGCGGCGTCGCTGTTGTCCTTCATCTTAGTTAGTAGAGCCGGCACCCACATAATCAATTGATTTGGATTATATTAAGCTGTAATTGTCTAGTCTAGTCGATCATCCTGCATCAGTTTATTAACTAAATTCGCAAGCCTTTTAAATATAAGATTTCCTAGCTGTATCTACACTTCGGAAGGTATGTGATCTGTTCGGATTGAATATCTTGTCAGTTTTTTCTACGACGAACTGCAATATGAAAAATATCAATCGGTTTACTAGTGCTTCTAGTTAGAACTTATTTTATAACTTTTATCGATTCTGAGGGGAAACCATCTATGCCCCGATAAAAACTCGTTACTGCTATTATCGTTCTTTTTGTTTCATCCTTCAACAATATTTACTACAATTTTTTCATTAAGGGAGGAAATAGGTTTTCTTATACTCGTCTAGCACACATGTTTTTTTTTGTTTAATGAGCGCCTTTTTTAGTAGCAGATAATGGCCAATTTTTTTTTTCTTTTAAATATGATAATATAATATGATAAAGATAAAGAACCCACTTGTTCCCTTTTAAACCTAAATAAAAGAATGCCTTATGGCGCACTTGGTTTAAACCTTCACAACTTCTCAAATATTTAATATTTTCTCAAAATTTATTTTGAAATTATTTTTAAAGTAAATTGAAGAAAAGAATTCCGCCTAAAAGAGAAGAAGAAGAACATAGCATGAATTTTGAATAAATGTTTTTAATTGTTGTTGTTATTCAACGTAGATCTCCACAAAATAATGAGATTTGGATGCAGTTTTAAGAATCTTCGGTTCAGTTTAGTATTCCTGATTTTTTTTTTTACGACGATAGATAGTATGTAGATGTAACAAAAAATTAAATATTTTTGAGAAACAATTATTATCTTCTTTGATTGCGACTACTTCATCATTTATTTTACTATTTTACAGATTACGCATTACAACTGCGAAAAGAACTAATATTGTTTTTTACTCCTTGAAAATGATCCCTCAGTAATAAATACTCAACGTGCATCTAGGAGATTTAATGGTGAAACAATCGCTCCAATGAATCTAACCATTTGTTCATTGATAAATAATTTTGCTCATTTCGGGACTGTGGTACATTCGAGATGTACTGCCAGACCCCGTGATGATAGATTGCCTTAAAATGTTATGTTGTTTAACAGAGTATTGCAACAAATTTGGAGATATAAACGGGGAGGCAAGTGGAAAAAATTGGTCTTACAATGCAAGAAAGACTTCAAAAGGCTATAGAAAATGCCACGAAAAGAACAGATTTTTGCGTTCGTTTTAGTTAAATCATTAGTTTGCATATTTTCGATCAGCCTGTTTCCAATAATAACTAGAAAATACATTTACTCGTGTTTGTCTTAATTGGTTTTCGATCGCGCTCAGGTTGATTTTGTTTTTGTTTTCATATTGAGAGTCGTTTAGCCTTATTCCCTTTAGTTAAGTTAGGTAGGTAAAATAATGGGCTTTTCTTTAATATTTAGCTTATAAATGAAAATAAAGCAATTTTGATAAAAACATTTGAAAACTGAAGAAACTTTATGTCAATACCGGACTATCTTCACGTGTTCCAACTTTACTCGTAATTAGAATTTATTTCTTTATTTTATATATTGTAACATCATATTTTGACCAAAAATACATTTATTTCATGTAACATTTTTATTTAAATACGTACTTACAATGATCACTACTACTCGTACTTACTCTTTGAAAATGTTCGTTTAGTTATATTCTCGTAGAAGCAAAGCAATTAAACGAGTAATTTTAGGAAAAAAAAGTACATCAAAAACACATTCAATTAACCAACCAAATTAAAGAGAAAAGAATAAATAAATATGTTATGAGTCATGTTGTTAGATGTGTAGTATTTTGTTTGTGTTTAAATTATGTTTACAGAACATATTAAGATAGTTTACGCTTAACAAACATGCTCTAATTATGAACAAGAAAAATTCATTTTGAATATATATTTACACAGAATATACATTTAACATCTAAATTTTGGATTGCTCTCAATCCTCAATGCAAAAACAAATTATTAAATATATATAGTAGTTTTTTTTTTTCATAATAAAGTTATAAAGCTATTAACACCAAAAGTAAATCCTTAGTTAAAAAAGATTTTGTGATACTTATTGTTGTATATTTTATTGTTTGTTTTTTTTTTTTTTTTTTTTTTTTGATTGAATTGTATGTTTGCAATCTCCAATGGCCGATTTTTTGTGTAAATTTTATTTCTTAAGCGATGGTGTCAGAATACTTACCAGGAAATCCTCTGAAAACTAATAAACTGAAATAAACGGGACCAAATCATGAAATTAAAAGCCGATTATAATGAAAGCTAAATATAGAATTAGAGGGCTCGAAAGGGTGGATTTGTTAGATCGTTTGTTTAATAAGTAGGGGTCTAATTTAAAACCATAATGAGGACTCTCTGCAATCGGAATCGGTTCAATTTTAACAACCGTGCAAGTTCCCTAAAAAAAATAGGAATCACCAACAATATAAGATTTATAGTCAATTAAAACTGTTGCATAAATACATGAAACGGCCTTTGTGGCTTCAAAATATATTCAGATACAAGAAAGGGACGGGAAGTCCAGTGAACTTTATTAAGGCAAAATGTTTCGAGTTCAGTGTTAATGGGTATGAAATATTAAAGAAAAAAATACCAACACTCAAATGTCAGGAATCTTCTAATTTATCCCAAATGGATGAAAGCATTACCTAAAGAGATGCTCTCAAATTCAAAGAAACCACTCAGATCCACGCTAGAATTTAACGCAATTTAAATAAACATGAGTTATCAATTTCTGTAGGGATTTGAATAGAAACGAGACAACAGTAAGTCAACGTTCTTTAGGACAGTTAAAAAAATTGATTACCTAGCTTCTTATGATAGTTAAAAGATAAAGCAAATAAAAACAGAAAACTCAATTGACACCATCGCTTGAAAACGTAAATAAATGATTTAAAAAAAAGAAGAGTTAATTAACAAAAACAGAATAATAAAATGCTCAAGTATTTGTTAAATATAAATTAAAATAAAAAAAAGTAAATAAATAAAAATTGGACAAAAAAGTGTAATTGCTAAAATTTGAAGCTGCATAACACCTACAGTAAACATCCTTTTGTCCGCCACGCATGTCATCAGCTCTTCGTCTTGATAGCGCTACACACACAACTAGTATACCCACCGCAACAACAATGCATGTTGCTATTAATGGCACCATGAAATTCAAATCTAACCATTCTGGCATCCATGCTGGCATCCTGATCCTGGTATTGATATTACCCGAACCGATGCCATCGTCCAATGGGGCAACTGTGCCTGGATACATACCCA
The DNA here is from genome assembly GCA_928272305.1 of Volucella inflata. NCBI lineage: Eukaryota > Metazoa > Arthropoda > Insecta > Diptera > Syrphidae > Volucella > Volucella inflata. Next base: position 2,589,627 of record OV743720.1, read on the forward strand.
ATAATTTTGTTTCAATTTTGTTTCAGTTTTGTTATATCGTACAACAGGCACACATTCAATGTTTATTTTATAGTTTACCACGATGCATTGGTAGTTGTTGTTTTTTTTTTTGTTTTTTAATAATATATTGTAGTTGTTTTTTGTATAGTGTTTTTTTTTTTAAATATATAAAATTTTGTATATATATTTTGTTAAACATAAACCATTTAACACAGTTTGAAGTAAAAAAAAGAAATAAACGAAACGAGAAAGAGAAGAAAAATATAGAATTAATAATTGGCTTTTTTGTAATACCTTTGTGATGATTGCCTTTGCTACGTAGGATACAAATAACAATAATGGCAATGATAATAACAAGTAGGGCAGCAACCACCGGTACAATTAAATTTAAATTCGACAAGATGATGCGAATCGTATCCTCGGCGGTTAATTCGGGTAAATCACGCGAGGGGGCGATTGTCCCTGTAACAACCAAAGGTAATTTTTTTTTTTTTTTTGCTTTTTGTTTTTCTATTCGAACGTTTTGAACGTTTTTGTTAACATTTGATTTAGCATACAAATACACAATAACAATTTTGTAAAAAAAAAAACATAAACAAATAGTGAAAGATAGTTTTTTTTTGTTGGTAAATAACTATCAGAAACAGAAACTGCTATGAGTAACGAGTAACGATTTATGGATAATGTAATGATGTAAAATAGAACAATTGAACTCCAGGCACTAAAATTTGTTATAAACAGTTATCTAATAGGTAAAATATATATATTTTTTTTTATATTTTATCATGTTTTTGAATGCAATTTGTTTTTCTTTTAATTTTTAATTCATAAAACTTGAAGACAATATATTTATTCTGGAAACTACAGATTTAAATCAAACCAAATTTTACTGCTAAAGAGAACAGCGTTAACGATTTTATTCAAAATTAAAACGATCAACTAAATTCAAAGCTTAAGTTTATTTCGGTTATTTAATTATATTTGCACTTTGTTTAGAAATATTTCATTTTCATTAGTTAAGTTTTTAATTTAACCAATTAAAAACAAACCAAAATAAAAATAAAATAAAAAAGTAAAGATTAATGTTAAATGTAAATAAATGTTAAGAACTTAAATAATATTGAGTTGTCAATTAAGTCTTTAGAATCTTATTTTAATTTTCTAATCTTTTGTATTTCCTTTTGATATCGATTGTTATAAATAACTTTGGTTGTTTCAGGAACAAATTTGCTTTCTAATTTAATAAATTTCCCCATTATATTTTAACAAAAATAAAAAAAATGCTTTAGTACTTTCAATTGCAATTTAAGAAAAAAATAAAAACAAAACTCAAGTAAACAATGTGTTTCAGGTTAGAAAATAAAAATGCTTTTAATTAAAAATTTAAATTACTAATGTGTAGTAAAAATAAAAAAAACTTGCTTCTAAAATTATGGAAAATACCAAAATGTTTTGAAGATGATTTTTATAAATAATTTTATCTATGCGAATATATATGCGAATATAGAATTGATATCCAAGGCTGTGTGTATTATCATTATTTTCATTTTTTTTTTTTGAAGAGTCTTGCGTATAGACAAGTTTATTGGGGCAATTTTAATAGCAACAATTTTACAAAATATGTTTAATATACAAAAGAGCATATTCATTTTCCCCAGAGGCACTGTGTAACTACGAGTACAATTCTTTTCGCAGCCATCTAAAAGCCATACATCTACCATTCAAGTAAGATTCTAATACAGATTAATGCTCTCACAGCGATTTTCTATAAGCGCCTTGTTAGTGTTTATTGGACGTGTTTTAAGTGCACATGCATTTGATAAAACGGGAGATAACTCAGCGGTTCAACATCGTCCATACAACCGATTCGCAGTGATTAAAAAGGCTTGGAATGTCGAAAAAGTAGGATGTTTGGGTTCCTCACGAACGCAGTGAATGAAACATAATGGTTCGCATTGCGGTCTGTGAGTCATTGTTGTGATGAAACTGGCTTAAGGATTTCCTGAAAAGAGTGGTCACGGAAGACGAAAAATGGACCGTTTGCAACAACATTTTGTATCCCAAAAAAGCCATATTGAGCATTTGGTGAGATTGGAGAGGTGTCCTTTACTTCGAGTTGTTTCCACGCAATCAATTAAATATTGCTCTCAACTCGATACTTTGAAGCAGGTAGTGGAAGAAAAACGGTCAAAGTTGGCGAACCCATAAAGGCATTTTTTTCCATCATGACAACGCCAGACCACACATAGTTTCATGACAAAACAAAAGCTGAATTTATTTGGCTGGAAAATTATGCAGCACCCAGCGTACTCTCCAGACCTTGCTCCTTCTGACTATCATCTGTTCTGCTTTCTCCAAAACAATTTAGACGGGAGTCAATTCAATTCCGAAGATGAGATCAAAATGTACCTGGAAAACTTGTTTACCCATAAGTCTGCTGACTTTTACAAAAGAGGCATTATAGTATGTCTCTTCTAGAACGTTGGAAGAAAAATAGACCATTATGGACCATATCTGATGGATTAAATATAAGCTTTTGAACAGCCTAAAACTTTGTCGATATAAATTCTGCGATGTGTTAAACACGATCACCATTTTAGTCAATTTTAATATGGAATTGAAAGGACAGCATGCACCGAATGTTTGCGCTTACATTCGAAGTGTATATGTTGAATAAAAGAAACATCTTTTTCTAAGCATGAAGGATTATCACAAATATTAGTGACACAAGTTGCAGTCCATTTTTTTTAAATAAGTGCGAGGCATAGGTGTTTTGAAACAGAAAATTGGGTGGTGTTTGATATTGCAAAGAACAAATCAACCAAACTGTGTTGTGTGTTCTGTCCTCTTATTTAACATAACCGATTTTCACCAAACGAAATAAATAATGGAGCCGCTAATGGTCTGTAACTAGTAGAAGTATGTAAAGGGAGAGCCAACAAATGGTGTGAATGATGGTTGTCATTTACTGAATTCAATGTGGTTGATCTTTTTGAAAGGTATCATACAATCTACGGGAATTTCAGAAATGGAGTCGTTAACCACGCAACAACGCATATTTGTTATTCAATCTTACTACAACAATGGGCATATATAAGGTAGCATTTCGTAAGATTTCCGGTCAACATTATCGCCCTAGTGAGTCCGAAATTTACACAGGATGAAACGTTTTAAAGAATCTGGTTCGGTGTCGGGTCAAATTCCATATCAGCTGCTCGGTCAGCACGCATATGTCAGAACATCACCACTGTGAGCCATGCACCTTAATTCGTCGCCGTCGTGGCGACAATTCGCGATATCGGTGCGCTTTATTGGTCAGTTTTGTGGTATAATGTCGTCGGTAAGTCGCACCCAGAACAGTGCCGCTAAAATTCTTGAACAATGGCCATTGACTGTTACCATATCTTCGACCTGATTGAAAGAAAGACCACAAAACCAGATTAAGCAGTGCACTTTTGTAGGTCTAATTGAGTTTCACGATTTTGTTTATTCTTAAACCCGAAAGCGAGAATATTATAATAGGTATAACGAATTTCGATAAAAATCATTATCGACTGTAAATTCGTGAACTTTGGTTGCAAGCCATTCGGCAGCTCGGTGTACGCCCAGATCTTCCAGCACTCTAAACTCGCAAAGGAGATAGCTTCCCTATGCTCATGACGTTGACTCACAAACGTAAAAAAAACGTAGTGAGTTGGAAAGATAAAATCACTATTTCTTCCATACGTCTCGCGAATCGAAGACCCATTTTCAAAATAAGTTTGATTGATACAAAAACGTTCTGTTGGTATACCGTGGTGGCGGGTTGCGTTGCTAAGGAATGTCGGCATTGAAATATAGAAAAAGAAAATTACGTTTTAAAAATAATGTTAAAGATTTGCATTTAGAGTTCATTGTTCTCCATATGCACGAAACACGATGTTAACATTACCATAGAGTATACTCGTAGTCGGTTTGATTTGATTAGACAGCTATTTGTGTCTATGACAACCATGAAATATTGGTTTAACGAAAAGATTCGCGACATGTTCCTTGCTGATTGGTGAATGAAAGTGCGAGAAGAACCAGAGGACGAAGGTTAACTGTACCGAGCGGTAATCAGTAAGTAAGCTAAGTAACTTATCATTTAATGATAACTTAAGCATGAGAAAGCTGTCGGTGCGATTGGTGCCGCGATTGCTCACAACAACAGGCGGTTTCGAATCTCAACTTCAAGGAATTATTTGGCTTTTAAGGCGAAATCCTTTTGGGAAGACTCTTCACAGTTGAGTAAACCTGGATTTATTACTCCACGCCAGACAAAAAAATGTATTTTTCCTGGCGATTCGGCTCGGAAGAAAGCAAAGAACGGCCCCAAGGGCTCGAAAGATCATGGCTACGATTTTTCTGAAATAATCCTCATGGAATTTTTGAAGAAAAAAGAACTACATTGTCAGATTTGATAAGAAATTGATAAAGATACGGTCTTACCTATTCAGCAAAGATAAAAATGCTATTCCACCAAGAAAGAGCACTAGCTGGATCGCCGAAGCCAAATTGCATGAATGAGACAAACGCCCATTTTTAAGAATTTGAAAAATTATATTTTTTAAATATATTTGAGTTTATCGTTCCAAAAGATGATTAAAAAATAAAGTAAATATTATGAAAAACCTACGAGTACTTAGGTACTGATACAACTCCGTAAGTCTATTCACGATGATTTACGGTCGTTGGCATCAGGCCAAATGATTAGTAGTCAGGGAGTTGGAGGGTAAACAACTGTTTTTATACTATTTATTTCAGTTGAATTAATTATATGATATCCCCCAGAAACCTTAGTGTTAAGAGTTGTTCTGCTCAAGAGTAAAATGCCTATACACAATTTAGAACACAAAAATCATCTTCAAATATCATTTATCACTAGAATACAACTAAAATGCTCTTTCTATTGACACCAATTTTTATTTTATTTAATTTACATTGCATGTTATTTTATTATGTGTATTGTTTTCTTCTAAATTTACAAATATGGGATACACTGTTGTACTTGCAAAATACATACAAACCGTTTTTTTTTTACAGTGGGGCAACATAAAAAACGAATCTAATTGAGCACATTACAAGTTTCTATGTATTGTACTTTCAGTATGTGCATTTGAAAGAAACAAAAAAACCGAAAAAAACCAAAACAAAAATTTTCTTTTACAACACTAGCTAATGTAAATGTGGGGTCAATTAAAAAAATGGAGCATTTTCATATACTCTTCTCAAAAATTTCAAATAAAATCAAAATGATATTTTTAATTTAAAAAAATATAACAAAAAATATTTGTACTTTTTCTTTACACTAATTTAATTGGTTTTGGTTTAAAGTTTTCACATTTGTTTACATTTTATGGGAAAAACAAATTGCATTTACGCAATCAAAGCATATTTTTCGAAAATAAAAATTCTTTGTCTTTTTTTTTTTTGGATGAAAAATATAAATTTTGCCAATTTAACGTTTCAATAATATTTACAAAAAACTTTGTTTGAATTTTTCATCATTTTTTCTATACAAAATTTTGATTTTTGAAAACAACATCTATTGGAAAACGTTTGATAAAAAAAAATTTATTTCAACGAAAATAGAAGAAAAAAAGCAATATTTTTCGTTAGAGAAAAATCAAAATCAAATCAAAATGTTTTGTGTTCGAATTGAAACGAAAAACTTAAAACAAAATGTGGAAAAATAATATATAAACATGAAAAAGCAATGATTTCTACTAAAAGCGATTGGAATTTTTCTTTTTTTTTTATGACAAAAAAAAAAATATTTAAAAACAAGATATGTATTGTTGTTATTTGTATACTTGTGAAAAAGGATTCATATATACACGTTAACATTTATAAAAGCTCTAACTAACAACGAATGCATTGTGAATTCTAAAATGTGAGTTGAATTTCTCTTGATGGATCGCTGAAAAGTTAAGTCTGATAGTTGATTGTTACGTATACTTAAAATTTAATGTAGCTTTGTAATTGACCCAGCTTGAGAAGGACATAAAGGACTTTCAATAAGACAGACTGTCTTAAATATGAATATCTCTAAGCAGTTGCGTTAGCTGACGTTAGTCAGTTGAGAAAAATCAGAAGAGTTTTCCAGATGAAGAATGGGCTTGGGCTGTGTTTTTGATTTTTTATCTGCATCTTACTACGGCTTAGGACATCCAAATTACAGGTGAAATGAGACAAGTTTCCAGGCGCCCTGTTGTCAGAACTTTGTTCGTAGAGAACTAAATGTCAAGCTTTATGCAATTGCCAAAGAAATAACGATTTTAAATCAACCAAATAACGAAGAGACATACAATGTTTAGTTCGCAAATCGTCAGTACATTAACAGGGGTTCAGTTCAGACCTTCATCACCTTGATCGCCAACACCCACAGAGATAGATGTTCTCTTGGCGCTACGTAACTTTTGCAAATGTCAAGCTATGACGCTCAGATTTAGAGGAAATATCAACAACAGATGTACCAACTTAACAAAAAAAAACAGAATTCACAGAAGCGCCACACGATGGTTATTCCGGGAACTTTCTAGTATACAAGTATCTGTTCAAATAGAACAGAATTTGAATGGGAGGAAGTCTCAGTGTTAGAAACTGTGGCCTATGAAATTTCTGTCATTAAGCGAATCAAAAAGTTTTGTAAGTTTTCTGTTGGCCTTGCAGTGCTACGGATAACTTTTGAGATCTTAGTCAAGTGCATAATTGCCGATCAAAAACAACAACAGAAAGTGCATTTATGAACAGAAGTCTTTATATCATACAAAATACATGAATATTTGATGCATGCAATTTATTTTTTTTTTTTATGCTTCCAAGTTCTCTTTGAACTATGCGAGTAAGCTTACATAAAAAGTGCACTGTAATAGATGTGCATTAACTTAAAATTACTGGTATATGAATCCTTTTACACTATCAATAGGCCGTAGTACGTATATATACAAAAGCAATTTCAAATCTATTTGAAAGTTATTTACAAGATATATGTACACGATTGACTTACCTCCGGTAACAGTTAAAGTAGCAAAATCATACTCAGCCACAGTGAATCCAGCTGAATTGTGTGCTGTTATACGTAAGTTATACCATGTTGCGGGTTCAAGATCTAACACAACGTAGTTATTATCTGGCTTTACATTGTTTGAGATCTGATTCCATTCAGTTTGGTCTCTATGCATGTAAACAACAGATATATAAAGATGTTGGAATAAACATTAAAAGCTTACTAACCGTTTCTTATTTTCAACAACAAAATGTGACATTGGGCAACCGCCATCTTTCCATGCCTTAAAATGCAAAGTAACCGAGTTGGATGAGACTTCGATCAATCTTGATTTCTCTGGTAATTTTGGTTTGTAACCCTTGGTTCGTGTGTTTAAAATATCAGAAGCTTCTCCAGCGCCGATGCTACCAAGACAAATTTTGTGAATTTAAATTGAATCGGCAGCTTAGAATACGACTACTTACTTGTTGAATCCGGTGGCATAAACCTGGTATCTTGATCCGCAAAATAAGTTTTCGATTGTGTATTTTTGAGCTTCAACAGATACTTCAGCTGTCTCCCATTCACCGAATTCTAAAATCAACAAGACAAATGAATACTTCTGACTAAAATGCAATTAAACAATATATTCACCTGGTTTGTAGTGCAAGGTATATCCGTGAAGAGGTGCTGAATCACCTTCATGTGGCTTCAATTTAACAGTCAATGCATCAGTTGTTGTGGCTGAAAGTGTAACCTGTGGTGATTGTGGTGGAGCTAACACAATGAGTTTATGAGTAATTGAATCCTTAGCAATAGAGTTCTCAGCATGGCACGAATATTCTCCAGCATCTTGACGAGTAGCAGATTTAATCAACAGCGATCCATCGGGTAACAATCGCATACGATCATTTGGAGTGAATTCAACACCCTTAATTTTCCATGTGATTTCGGGAGTAGGTGATCCAACAGCAAGACATGGCATTTTAGCATCTTCCTTGAATGTGGCAGTAAAGGTGTCATCGAATGAGGCAATCTTGGCAGGAACTTGATCACTTGGCATGGCTACAATGCTCTTTGAAGGTTGTCCTTCCCCAATATTTGTGCTAGCAGTAACCCAGAATTCATATGGTTTGTTCTTTTCCAATTCAGTTGCCTCAAGGCTCATTTGGTAATGTGGGATTTTCTTGCTCTTTGGTTCACCCTCAGCTCCTTCGACTTTTGAGTAAACAGTGTATTGTTGAATAACGCCGTTGGGTTGTGCTGGTGGTCGCCATGATACCAGGATAGCTTCATGTCCCATTACGAGAGCTTTGACATCGGTGGGTGCTTCAGGAACTATAATTAAAGTTAAAAACCAAAACAATTCAATAACACTGAAAAATAGTTAAAAAAGTGAGTCAAGAGTATTTACCATCAGGTTCGGTTTGACAGTGGATTGGAGCGCTTCGAACACCATCACCTCCGGCTGTGGTAGCTAAAACCTGCATTGTATAGTTAGTGTATTTCTTCAAACCATGGAGAACAGTGTCCGATGAGGCAGTCTTCTTGTAATGACGTTTAGTGTCATCTAAATAAAAATAATCGGTCAAATACTGAACAAAAGTCTTTAACACTCTTTTCGATACTTACCATACCACAAATCGCTTGGTGCATATACAACTTTGTATGTCTTAATAACTCCATTAGCTGATTCCAATGGTGGGCTTACCCATGAGACACGAATTGTTTGCGATGTAAGCGTTGTGCAGGCAGTGTCACTTGGTGGTTGGCTTGGTGTGCCTTCGGCAGTGAATTGTTTCTCTTCTTCGCTCATTGGGCCAGCGCCGATCTTATTGAATGCTTGAATAACAACCGAATATTGTGTGTACACTCTTAAATTGTTCAACTCTAAGCTGTGTTCCTTTCCTTCTTCGGTCAAAAAGTTTACTGTTTCGAAAACAAAAGAGCTATTTGTGTTTGTTAGTTTATAACCGACATAGTATCCCAAAATTTCTCCATTCCATTCAGTACGTACTGGTGGCTTCCATGTTACCCTTAAAGTTGTCTGATTAACTGGTTCAACTTTAATGTTTTGTGGCTTGCCGGATGGTGCTTCTTCTGCAGTAATAATTGTAACAGCTTCACTAGATTGTGATGTACCAATGGCATTTTCAGCAACAATTCGAATATTATATGTTGTGGCAGGGCTAAGCTTTTGTACTTGTGCTTCGGTGGTATGTCCTGGTACCATAACTCGGTCGATTTCATCCCAGGAAGCGCGTGATCGTTTAAATTCAATAATATACCGATTGAGTGGAGAGTTTCCGTCGTAGGGTTGTGCCCAGCTGAGTTGTACTGATCGTCCAGATTTGTCAAGAACTTTCAAGGCGTATGGCATTTCAGGAACTTCTTGGATAATCATGTTAATACTAGTGTCATCACTTCCAAAAGCATTTGTAGCAACGCAGGTAAAGAGAGCAGAATCAGATCGTTCAGTGCGTTTAATAGAAAGACTTGACATAACACCGGTTGATAAAATTTCTTCACGAATGGTATATCGGTTGTCGGTTTTAGGGTCCAAACGTAAGTTATTCATGTTCCATAAAATTCCAATTGGTTTCTCTCCTTTAGCTTCGCATTGCAATACAGCTGGTTCACCTCGTCGGGCAGTTTGGTTTCGCAATTTCTCAGTGAATTCTGGTGGAGCCTGAACGCTGATCATTATAACAGCGGAAAGTCCTGAGCCAATTCCATTAATGGCTTCACAGAGATAATAGCCTTCATTGTTCTTTTGAATATTATCAATAAGTAGTGTGCCTTCTTCAACGCGAATATTGTCGTTTTTCTTAAGATCCTTGTATTCCCCGGGGGTTTCACCTTTTGTTCAAAAAAAAAAGAACTTATATTCTCATGATTTGATAAATTTGAAATCTTACTTACCAACAGCTTTCTTCCATGTTACAGATGGTTTTGGGAATCCATCAGCTTTGCATTCAACTTTAGCATCGGAACCTTGGGCGAAAGCTTTGTCAGTTGGTTCCAAAATCCATCTTGGTGGTACTGTTTTGTTGTTTTTGAAGAGTTGGATGAAAAGATTGATACATTAGATTTTTGTCGCATAGACTTATGGTTTACAGAATGAAAAGCATGCGGAGTAGAAGATGTACTTCTTTTGAGCGGACGGCACAGACAATATCACATGAAATGGTTTTTTGTTTTTTTTTTTTATTTTGAAATTGTTTTGTTTTATAAATACAAATTTTCGCAATTTTTTACAAAGCAAACATGCTAATGAAGTATTTATTTAAAAATTGTGAAACCATTTCGGTGACAATTCTACAATAATGCTGAAGGATTCTAGTTTTAATTTTATAATGTACTTACGAGTTTTATTCTATTTTTTTTAAATTATTTTTCGAAAATAATTTTTAATATTAAAATTTCTAGAGTATGTTTGTTTATCGTTAAGAAGTTTTCTTTTCTGTATAAGTACCTTGAATAGCTTGTGTAGAAAATAAATATTGGTAAACCTATTTTGATTTCAATCATCCTAATCCTAATTGTGATACAATGTGATTTGAATTTGAATTACTTTTTTTTCTCGGTTTTCAAACAACAAGTTTAACAAACAAGTGATTTTCACATTTATGTATATGAGGAATAATTTCTACTATTTATGGCGCTTAACTAAAATTAACTTTATAAATAATTAGGTTAAGCGGCCAAGGAGACTCTGCAATCTTTTACACTGCTCTTCCACACACTCAGGCAAAAATAACAGCGATTTTAAGTCTGATATGCGATTTAAACCGAGAATAAGTTAAATGAGTTGTTTCTTCTAACATCACTGTTGTATGTTGCATAGGCCATAAAAATTTGAATTCATCCGTATAAATATTTGTCCATATACTGCCAGAAAAATGTACCTGTATATGGATGGTGAGACGAGACAAAATAACAGATTTTTCTGATGCATGTGCAAGGCAAGTAGCTTTCAAAATAGTCGGATTAAGTGCGTTGAAGAAGAATACGCATTCGTGATCTATTTTTAAATAACATAATATCGATGGTGAAGCCAATGAAGACAATAAGGATTTAACTGAGCCTATCTATGCATAAGCAAATTTTTCAGAATACAAGTACGAAAGTAAAGTTCTTACCTACTTACTAAGGAAACTACAGCGTATTAAATCTTATTAAAAATTGAAGGTAGCCTTTTTAAGGCAACGGCAGCTTTTAACTAATTTCGCCCGTAACCAAAATAATTTCTTTGGAAATTAGAAACTTTTGAGTCGATACCCATGAAGTTTAGCAATGAATACAAGTATTTCTTATGGACTTCATATACGATGATTGATCAAAGGTTTTGACAAACAAGAGATCTTTCTATTGGCATATTTACAAAAATTGATTCACAACAACCATGACGATCTACACATCAGCTGAATGTTGCCTCCCATGTCAATATTTGTTGCTGTACATGAAGTCTAAAGGCTCAACCATAATAGGCGAAAGTAAACTGAAACTACTGTCAGAACTGGACGAAAAGTTTCTTTACGTTACTTCAAATGGACAAGTTGCCCATAATAGGAGTTTAAAAACGTATCAGTCGGTCAGGTCATGTTGTCATTGGTTTTGTTTTTGTGTTTTGCATTTGTGGAAACTTTTAATTCGGTGCGGATTAAAATTGGTAAATTTGTTAAAGTAATTGTTGTTTCTAATATTTGTTGAAGTAAAATGTCGGAAACAAATATGTAAGTTGTGAAATAAGTGCTTGTTAACTTTCTATTATACACTTTTCACTAACTATTGAACGGAAAAAAAACAACACAACAATTTCTTTATGTTCCACAAGTGCTTTGTTTACATTTTTTATAGCACCAAACAAAAATTTCTAAGCACTTCACAACGAACTATTTCTAAAGTTACATATTCATTCAACAGATGATTGGCTGTCAAATTTTCGTACGAAATGCGATCCTGATCGCAATTTACGTACGAAAGCAAAAGTGAACGAAAAATCGATGAAACTGAACAATCCGACATTATGGGTGCGAGATACAAATCACTTGTAATCGCACATTTACGTACGTAGTCGTACGGGTCCTTTCGCCTATTATGGGTCTGCCTTAAGGTGTCGAGAGGAGACCAAAAATGCGAACAATTACACAAGTCGCAAGGGGATTCGAACCATACCATACTCTTGGATACAGTGAAGAGAATGCATCTAAGTAAAATGGGTACTTCTAAAAAAGTGACAGTGGTAAGAGTTTTGATGGCATAGATTGATTGGGCCTAGTTTTTTAAATATGATGAAGAAAAAAGGGGTTTAAGTTAATTCCGATTGAAAACGTAGCACATTCTTAAACTCTTTAAGGACCGAGTTGACTTAAGGAACATTTGATTCCAAAAAGAAGGAACCATACTCGTGTATTAAAACAAATGAATAATTTTTTGAAGAGAAAATTCGAAAATCATATTATTTCGCGAAAGTTTACCAGCAAGATAATATCATCTAACGCCTTGTGACTACTTTTTATAGGGTTTTATAAAAAATCGAATTTATGGCAATACTCGCCGAGCTACGGAAGAATTTAAACAATATACGTATTCCGGTCGATATCCATCTGATGACACAAGAAATGGGTCAAAATTTAGTCATTGTTTGATTTCCTGTAAAACAGGAATTAGTCCACAAGTGCCCAAAATTAACTAATACGTATTATTGTATTGAATCAGTTTTTCAAATTACATATAGAAATGGTGCATACAAATATGTACCATTAAAAATGTACACATGTCTCATGAATTAAACTTTATTATCCAAAAATAACGACGAAAAGAAGTGAAATTTAAAAAGTTTAAAGACAGTTGTTTTCGATGATTTACATGTAATCACAGGAACGCCATCTAGCGACCCGTGTAACTTGATAACGTCAAAGGGAGAAGTTTTTGAATGAGACATCTTTTCCTAGAATAAGCTTAGAAACAATTTTTTTTAAATTTAGAATACTATTGTAATACTGGAACGTCAGAATGGTACGAGTAGGTTTATGTGGGTAACACGAAGGCCCAAAGACCAACTTACACAAGATTATACTGTCATTAAATGTTCTCCGAAATTTCGTATCTTAAACTTTTTATAAAATCTTCTTGTTTTAAGGGGTAATACGTTATGTTGCCCCGTCAAGATGGAAGATTTTAGTATACAACTCGCATCGTGAAAATTGATACTAGAACGGAGTTAAAGACCAAATAAGGAAAGACATACCCCAAAGGGTCAATTTTGAACAAACTGGACCTTAGCCAATCAGTGCCTTTCTCACCGGCACTATAACACCATTAACATAACTTTGGAAAAAGTGTTCTACAACTTCGAATAAATTAATTTTTTGATTGAAATAAGTAGGTGGAATAAGCACGGAATGCTTTTATTATGTAAGACTGAAAGCCCATAAGCAAAGGTGTTTTATCCTGACAGAGAGAACTCGGAAAATGATGAACATTTTGTCTGCAAAAAAAGTAAAGTGAACAAAGACGTCTTAATAAGAAGTAAAATACGCCTTTGAGGTAGTCCTAATCATTGTTGTTCCAGTATGTGGACTCAAGCAATATCAATTTACCATTTACATTGGCCTATACTATATATAAAATAAAATCATTCTGTACAGGAAGAGCATCGATAGACTGAATAATTTTATGGGGTAGACATTGTATATATATGGAATGACGTTTAATTAAATAATTTAAGACAGGTAATATAACTGCCGTTTCTTGAGTAAATTTGTATATACAGTATAATCTCGTTAATCCGGACAATTAAAAACCAGGCAGTGTCCGAAATATCGAAATGTCCGGCTTACCGAGTCTCAAAAAATTAGCGTGAAAAAATAAAAAAAATCCTACAGCTTAACTGATTTTTTTAAACCTTTATTTTTTAATTTTTTGATTATGTATGTTATAAACATTTTTAATGCTATTGAACAAAATTTGTAATTTTTACTTGTCGAAGTTTTATCGAATTCTTTTTTTATGCAACATCTCTCAGGTCGACAAGTTATAAAATATCCCAAGCGGAAAAATCTTGCTCTTCTGCAAATTTAATACATGTTTTAAAAGCAGAATATGTAGCTTCAGAATGCAAAATTGTTCGGTCTTGGATTTCAACTTCATTTTCATCGCAACTGCTGTTCTCGAAATCGTCTTCTTCAGTCTGATTTCGTTATCATTATAAATATCCGGGGCTGTTTCGACTAATAGGTCAGCTTTCTCCGTTGAGCTACTGAAACGTAACATTGCAAGAGGTAGGTCATCATCTGAATCCCATTCTTCGTCATAAAGAATTTTTTTGAAACCTTAAGGATACCTTCATCCACCATATCCCAAGCGTTTGAAGCCAAAAAAGATATTGCTTTCAACGAAAACTTTTTTAATTAATCAGTTAAGCTATTTTCTGAACTGGACAAGAGACGACATACAAAATTTTTGCAATAATTCATTTTTGAAATTCGAATAGCATTTTTGTCTATAGGCTGGGTTAGAGCCGTGCAGTTTGGTGGCAAAAACACAACGCATATGTCTCTATAGAGATCTGCTAATGAATATGGATAGCAAGTCGCGTTGTCTACCAATAGAAGTGCTTTAGCTGGCAAATTTTTTTCAATTAAGTATCGTTTTACTTGTTTGGCAAAAGAATTTTTAAGCTAACTTTTAAACAGTAGCTCTGTCGTCCAAGAATTTTTTGTATAACAACGGTAGCTTTACTTTTTTAAACGCCCTTGGAAACTTGGCTTTTGCAATCATCATTCATTTAAGTTTATGCTCTCTTTTCTTGCATCTTCCTCCAAAAGAGTGCAATTTCATCCGCATTATGGACTTGGGAATGTTTAATGCCCATTTCTGGAATTTTTTTTCCTGGCTTTTCAATGAAAGGTTGACAGCAATGGGATTGTTAGACAGTTTCTCACCAGATATTTTGAGAAATTTTATTCCACATCGTGAATGAAAATTGTTCAGCCAGCCGTTACTAGCCATAAATTCTACATTTGGTCCATAAATTCCGGAACAGAATATTTTTGGTTTTTTTTTCATGATTTCAGAAGAAATTGGTACATTCTGTTGTCTTTTATTTACAAACCAATTGTGCAGGCGTTCTTCCATGAGTTGCTGAATATCAGATCGCATAGTTTTGCGCTTACCAAGGCCATTTCCGTTTTGAAAATGTAACTGCATAAAAAAAAACAAATGATTGTCTTATTATATTCGAAATATTTTGAAGATTTTACTTTAACATTTTTAATCCATTTAATCTTATGTCGGAAATTGTAGATTTGCCCACATTGTACTCATCTGCCAGTTGACGAAGTGTCTTTCCTGTATCTAATTTATTGAGAATTTCTTTCCTTTTGTCAATTTTTTAAAAAAAGTACGTTTTTTCTTTACTATTGGTGGCATTATCGATATTCAATGCAATAAACACTATTAATTAAAAAAAAAAATTGGTTAAACGTTAAACGTTTTTATTTCACTTCTGAGATGTGCGCCACAAAATACTTTTCTGATAGTCTGCATTGCACATTGGTAAAAGAAAGAGATAGAACTTTTTTTTTCATAAGAATACCCTGTTAATTTATGAAACCGGAAAATCGCCGTAGAAATAGCAAACAAAAAACAATAAGAAAAAATAATTGTCCGGATTCATGAGGTAATTAATAAGCCAACTGTCCGGATTACGGAGTCAACAGTAGAAAAGAATTGAGTGTCCGGTTTACCGCGTTGTCCGGATTAGCAAGTGTCCAAATTAACGAGATTGTACTGTATCTATATTCGTATGACTTTTTAAATTTTTTTCCAAGTGCACAACGATAAACAAACATACTACTGAAATTCATGTTATTTTTCAAAAATCAATTATACCTTCAACATTTGTGTAGACTTCAAGAGCTTATTATCTAATTAAATAAAAATATAACTAAAATTACAACTAAAATTAACTATTAAAAGTATAAAAAAAAATAGGACAACATAAAGAGGATTAAAAATAGAAAATAAAAGAAGCAACTGAAAAGAAGCATGCACTCGAAGTGAAGACTGATTGAAAAATTTCACAAATCCTCTCCAATCAGTTTTCAGATCATCGATCGAAACTTAGTCATAAAAATATGAAGGAATGAATGAGGTTAAAGGATGGATAAGGAATATCGGAAGCTTTGAGAAGGGATCAGAGCAAGAAAGGATTACGAAAGGATCTTGTGTTTAAGGAGTATTTTGCTGTTATTATTTATTTTCTTTTTTTTTTGCAGTAAATTGTCCTGTGAATATTTTTCTTTTTTTTTCTATCAATTATGGAATGCACGACACATTGCATTTTTTTTTGTTTTTTTCAAATGCGCACAAATTTGCAAATTAAATTATAAAAAAAAAGCAAAAAATGCTGCTTTTAGTGTTTGGTGTGATATTTGCCAATTGGTGCAGATATGTGTGCAAGTTTTTTTTTCATTTAATTTTTTTTATTTATTTTTTAGTGGTTATGATTATGTGGGTGTAGATGAGAGTGTGGAGTGCTTGTTTAAGGTTATTACGTATGGGAGTTCCGCTGTTTCGCCATTTCACACATTTAATTTAAGTATTCATTTGTTTTTTTTGGTTTTAGAAAAATTAAGCTACTTAACAAAATTTGGTTGTTCGATCACTTTAGTTTGGTTAAGGTTTAACGATCTGATGATGATGTCGTATGATGATTTGCATTTTGTTACTTAATTTTGATTACAATCAATTTTTCTTCAGTACAACAAAAACAAATTAATAAATTAACAAAGAAGACAACAAATATGTTTACAAAATATTTACAAAGATTTCAATTCACTTTCGTTTGTGAATCTGGTAATTGTTTGTTTTAATTTGCCAGCTATTCAGCTAGTACGTACGAGTATAAGATAGCGGCAATTTATTATGATTATTATATAAAAAAAAGAAGAAAACAACTAGCTGAATAAGATTTTCTTTAAATTCTATTTTGCTATTTAGTTGATTTTAAAATACGAAGAAATAAGATACAATTTTGAATAAAAAGAAAGACAACAATTTTCACCTGTCGTTGGGCCATTAAAGAACTGAGAAATAAATGTGGAAAATTTAGAGAAATTCAAAATCAGCAGAGGTGAACAGAAGTAAGCGAAAACGAAGTACGAGTATGTTATGTTTGTTTAATAACTTCAACTACCCTTTACAGAAAGATTAGCCGTTTGACTTGTATTTCCTGCCGCATTTGCTGCTGTGCAGGAATAATGTCCAGCGTGGTATGATGCAACATGCTGAATAATAAGTAAACTTGTTTGACGTCCAACACTCATTCGTGTCGCAATTGAAGATGTGACAATTTTTCCATTTAGATGCCATTCAAAAGTTAAAGGTAAATCACCCTTTGTGACAATACAAGTTAATTGAACGTAATCACCCTCTTGGCTGACATCAGAGGAGAGTGACAGTGGAACCAGGGTGGGAATTTCTTCAAATAAATATATGTGTATTAAAAAACTAACAAATAAAATTAATTCTTAAGAAATAACAATATATGCACGTCAATATTACAATTGTGAACTACATTAAAAAGAAGATCGTAAAAATACTGAATGAAGGCTCTATGCAATGATAGGTGGAGAGATAATCAGGCTTTTGGTTGGGTTTTTCAGCATCCAAAGGATAAATGATAATTCCTTCAAATAAAGGCTCCATATATTGAGTAAAAAAAAAGTACGGTGGTAAGTGAATTTTAAAACGGATGTAGGCGAACCCAGAACTATTGATAAATTTTCGTATGCCAAGCCTACCCTAATAATATCAGTTTTGGAACATTCTTCAATCAAAGATCCATCAAATTTATGAATATACCGCAACAGAATATAGAATATATTTGGCAGAGAAAAAGGGGATTTTTCTATTTAAAATCAATGCAAAGAACCTTTAGTCAGTTGAAAAAAAAAAATCTATTTTGATGAAAAAAAAAACCAGCCCACCCTTCACTTTGAGCGTAGCCGTCTTTCTACTTTCTCCAGCTGAATTTTTTCCAACACATGTATAATTGCCCGAATCACTAATTGTCGTTTGCCGTATCGATAACATGAGAGTATATTCATCGATTTTATGATAAATCGATCTTACCAATGGCTGATTATCTTTTAACCAATACAAATCGATTGGCAAATCACCGGATGTTACCATACACATCACTCTTACCGATTGACCGCCATTGACACCGTTCGCATTAAAATGAAACTCATCGATTTGTGGCAATTCTTTTACGCAAAGTAAAATAACATACAAAAGAAATATTGTTAAAAGCAAATGTTAATAAAGTGAATTCATCCACAACAAGTTGTGATGTGTTAAAGATATTTTTCGTTTTTATCTTAATTTTTAATCGAACGACAGCCCAAAGCACCAATAATTTACAACTCGAAGGATACGATTAATCTAAAGCCAAACAATTAAATTAAAAAAAAAATAAATAAATAAAATAAAAATTAAAAATTTTAAGCAATGAATTTTGAATAAAGAATTTTTTGAGATTTTTTTTTATAGATTTAGTTTAAGAACCAACCCTTAACAGAAAGTGTTGTGGAGACTTCAGCCTCTCCGGCTCGGTTAGCTCCGACGCATGTATAGTTGCCAGCGTGATTTCCATGAACATTTTCAATATTCAATGAACTGCTTCGTTTGCCATGCATAAGAATTTGTATACCGTCAATAGTTTGAGCCAGTTGGTCATTGTAGTACCAGGTAATATTGAAGGGAAAATCACCATGCACAACGGCGCAGGTTAATTGAAAATAATCTCCAACGTAGAGGGGTGCGTCGGCGTTGGTTGGTAGGGGAGCAAGTTTGGGTGGAACTAAATTGTAAGTATATGGATGGAAATATGAGGAATAAATTATAGGAAAAATAAAATAAAAAAAATTTTGGGAGAACATAAAACTTAAAACTTAAACACGGGATAAACAAAATCCACTCTACCATTAACCACTAGTTGGGCAGCATAACTCGATATGCCAGCGGCGTTCTTTCCGTAACAAGTGTAATTTCCGGCATGCATTCCTTGAACTGATTCGATTGTAAGAACACTACTTCGAGAGCCCATTTTCGAAATCGTCATACCCATATTCTCAGAGTTGCTTTCATTTAGACGAATGTCGTTATATAACCAGTAGATAATAAGAGGATGGTCACCATGAATTATTGAACATTGTAAAGTAAAGTAGTCGCCGGGAAAAAAGGCTTCAGCACCGGGCGAAAATGGAGCAATTTTTGGAAGGACTGAAAGAATTTTTATTGTTTTTATACGTTTAATACGTTTATATAAGATCAAGGCTAAGATCGATGGAAAACAAAAATTCCTTCTCGAAGAATCAAAGACCTGTTGGATTTTTTTTTTTTTTTTTTTTTTTTTTTTTCAAGTGTAGGTGTTCAAAATTTTTGTCTTTGTAATTAAGTGCGTTCGCATGCATTTGCCTTGCAAAAGCATTTGCGTTTGATTTGTTCTATTCATGCAATTCACGAGCGAAATACTCACAAGGCATTTCAAATTTGTTTATTCAGCACAGGCGATCATTGTTAAAAAAAAAACAAAAAAAAAAAATTGTAAATTAGTAAGCAAACTACTCCAAGGCATTAGTCTTTTGTTTTACACATTTCTAACCATAAACACTTAACGCAGTCGTAAATGTACGCCTTCCAGCACGATTTTTCGCATGACACGTATAATTGCCAGCGTGATGATCATCCACCGAATCAATTGTTAGCAGACTACTCCTTTGTCCAGCTTTTATGGTAGTTATACCTAGATTCTCACTAACTTGCTGATCATTAAGTGTCCATCGTATGAGAAGCGGCAAATCACCATCCGGAACGGAACATTGAAGAGTTAAATATTGACCAGTCTGTGCTGGTCCTTTTTCAAAGGCAAATGGGATAATTCGAGGAAGGACTATGACCACAAAAATAAAAGAAGAACAAAGAAAAACAACAACAACAAAAATAAGTCAACAAAATCAATGCTTAACCTATAACTTTCAGTTGAGTAGTATAACTGGCCTTTCCGGCATTATTCGAACCCTGGCAAGAATAATTACCAGCATGTCGATCAGTTACACTCTCAATTGTTAGCACACTACTACGTCGACCAAGTTTTGCTATAACAACATCCATATCATCCGAAATGATTGGTTGCATATTGAATGTCCAAAGAATATTTAATGGTAGATCACCCTCAGTGATTGTGCACTGATAGGTGATGTATTGTCCTAGGTGAACTGTCTGATTGCCAGATGAAAATGGTGAAATTTGAGGCGGAACTGCGGACGGAAGGATACAAATATAAAACTAATAACTAACAAACTAAACAAATATCATAGATAAACTCAAATCCGAGCAATAACCATTAACAACTAATTCAGCAGTGTATTCATTAGTTTCAGCTTGATTCTTAGCTCTGCATGTATAATTGCCAGCGTTGTTTCCATTTACAGAATCAATCGTCAGTACATTGACTTTTTTGCCAATTTTCGATGTTGTTATTCCGGAAAATGTATTTAGTGGATATTCATTAAACAACCATACAATATCGACGGGTAAATCTCCTTTGGAAATTGTACATTGCACTGTTACAGAGTCTCCGAAATTAGCTGGCTCCTCACCGAAGAAGAATGGTGTAATTTTTGGGGGAACTGTTTTAAATTGGAATGAAGTTGGTGATGAATAGGATAAACATAAAAAATAAAAGCTAAAAACAAAATTTCAAATATTTTTTATACCATTAACAATCAACTCAGCTGTATGGGTAGCACCGCCGGCTGAATTACGTGCCTGGCAGGTGTAATTACCCACGTGTCCCGCATGTACTGAATCTATAGTTAGCACACTTGCACGTTTACCACTTTTCAATACCGTCACACCAAAATAGGGGGAACTCATTGTTGAATTATTAAGCAGCCATTCAATATCAATTGGCATATCGCCTGACGAAATGATACAATTAACCGATACAGTATCTTCGAAGTTTGCTGGCTGATCGCCAAAATCGAATGCGACTATTTTTGGTGGCGCTGAATTGGTTCAAATAAAAGTTGAAGGTAAAGTTATTTGTAAAATTTTATTTCTTAAGATGTTAATTATTTATTAGAAAAGACACAAGTTATTGTTAAGTCGACTGAGGTACCAAACGAAACGCTAAGGAGATCAATTATTTTTTGAAGATGGCCATAGTTGATTTGAAACTTAGGTTCATTACTTTGAAAATCTAAAAGCACTTTACAGGACTAATACAACTTAAAATTAACTACTTGGTGAGTATGTGTGAATTACTGTATAACTTATAATCTAAGTAATCACCTCCGACAATTAAGCATTAACTGACAAAAGCATAACGATCTCACAACAATTATTGATTATGTTAGCCTAAAAGCAATAAATGATAAAGCTTTCCACAAGACAAACACACTTTAGTATTTTTTTTGTTACTTTTTTTTATATATCTTATATATATATATCTTTTTATAAAAAGCATTTAATTAATAGCGTTAAGCATTAAAGCAGTTTTTTTTTAAAGCAATTTCATGCAAATTTCTCAGGGAATTTCAGAGGATTGAACGCAAATTTTATATTTAACAAAAACAATTCGTTTGACATCAGATAATGATTTAATACCATTCACAACCAATGGAGCTGTGTAGTTAATAGAAGCGGCATGATTTTTTGCTTTGCATGTATAATTCCCAACATGGCCAGCATGTACAGAATCAATCATTAAAACACTTAAACGTTTTCCCATTTTAGATGTAGAAACACCGGAGTATGAATTAATTGGATAACCATTGAATAACCATTCAATGTCAAGAGGTAAATCACCGCTAGACACAAGACAATTAACCGAAACGGAATCCTCAAAATTTGCTGTCTCGTCACCAAAATCGAAATGGGCTATTTTTGGCGCAACTGTAAAAGGTAGTAAGTGTGTACATATAGGTA
The DNA here is from genome assembly GCA_928272305.1 of Volucella inflata. Lineage (NCBI taxonomy): Eukaryota > Metazoa > Arthropoda > Insecta > Diptera > Syrphidae > Volucella > Volucella inflata. The sequence goes on from OV743720.1 coordinate 2,611,639, forward strand.
TATAAGAGTTGTGCAAATTCAAATAAAAACTAAAAAGTAGTAAAATCTATTTTAAAGCCTTGCTGAATATCACTAGCATACAGACGAGTATAATTCAGCGCAACTTCTATGTGTGTGTCATGCCTTCAGGGAATACATCATATAGTACTTCGATACTTTATGACAGCATCGGGAGTAAGACAAGGTGCAGGGTTGATTTTTTTAAGGCAAGAATAAAAATAAAACTTTTTTTTTTTTAAATTACAACTTAAAGATTCAAACCGTTTACTAAAAGTTGTGCTGACTCTAACACTGAATCAGCAAGATTTTTAGCTTTGCATGTATAATTTCCCACATGACGTGCATGGACATTATCGATTGTCAGAATACTCGTTCGTTTACCGCCTTTGACAACAGTCACCCCAGAATACGAATTAATTGGAAAGTCATTGAACAGCCATTCAATGTCGATTGGTTGATCTCCAGATGATATTAGACAAGTAACTGACACTGAATCTTCAAAGTTTGCAGGCTCATCTCCGAAACTAAATGGAACTATGTTGGGAGGAACTAAATGGAAAACCAGCGAAAGGAGTTCAAGGTTTATACTTCATTTCAAACATGTTGCAGTTTATTAGTGATTTAAATTTAAAACTGTTCATAAAGTGTCTATTGGGATTAACTAAAGTAAAGAAAAAAAGTATCTCGATAAGGAAATTCGAGAGAACTAACATAATTATACTACACCGAGGCAGGGAATTGGAATAAAAAAAAGATGACCAACAACAAAATACGTAAGAATATTTAATTTAATTTAATTTAATTTAAAAAAAAAACAAAAATTATGTTAACCATTAACAATCAATTCAGCTGAAAATTCACTAGCTGCAGCCTTATTCTTCGCTTTGCATGTATAATTTCCAGCATGCCCTGCATGTACTGAATCGATTGTAAGTAAACTTGTGCGTTTTCCTCCACGGAGAACTGATATTCCAGCGAAAATATTAACCGGCTGTCCATTGAATAGCCATTCAATATCGATAGGTAGATCTCCAGATGAAATAAGACAATTGACCGACACAGAATCTTCGAAATTAGCTGGTGCCCCAAAATCAAATGGCGCAAGATTTGGCGGTGCTAAATACGAGTATGTTTAAAGTTTTTTTCATTTTTAATTTTTCAAAAAAAGATTTTTATTTTTTCAAAAACAGATTAAGTGAAATGGTGATTTGGATAGTGTTCTTGTTCGTAGCGTGTTAATCAGCATAATGGGTCTTTATTTTTGTAAGCGGATATCAGCATAAAACAAAATGTTAACAAAACTCATAACCTATTGTAATTATTTCAAATTAATACCATTAACAATTAATTCAGCTGTATATGCAGCTGAATTTGCATCGTTTCTAGCTTTACAAGTATAATTTCCAGCATGACCTCCATGTACCGAATCAATTGTTAAAATACTCGCCTTCTTTCCACCTTTAACAATTGACACTCCAGTATAAGCATTAATTGGTTCTCCATTAAAAAGCCAAACAATATCCATTGGTAAATCACCAAGATATATCAAACAGTTTACCGATACCGATTCTTCAAAATTCACTGCATGATCACCAAAATCAAAGGGAGCTATTTTGGGTGGGACTTAAAAACAAAATACACAAATCAAAACACTTAAAATTAACAAAGGTTAAATAAAGAAAAATACATTTTTTTAATACCCTTCACAACCAATTTAGCTGAATAATTCGCCGATGCAGCTGAATTTGAAGCTACACAAGTGTAATTTCCTGCATGATTAGCTCTAACATAATCTATTGTCAATGCATATGTCCTTTTGCCAAATTTAGCTGTTGATATATCTGAACTTTCATCTATAGCATAACCATTGAATAACCAAACAAAATTGATTGGAAAATCACCAGATGTGACTAAACATTGAACACTGGTTGATTCGCCGAAATTTGCAGGTTCATCGCCGAAGGTAAAGTTAGTAATCTTCGGAGGGACTTTGGAGGGAAATCAAAAAAATGTTTGTCAAATAATAAATGAGCTTAACAAAATTATGAATAAAAAAATGTAAAAAATATTTAACCATTAACAACTAATTCAGCGGAATATTCAGTTGATGCAGCTTTGTTCTTAGCCTTGCACGTATAATTTCCAGCATGGCCAGCATGAACTGAATCGATAGTAAGTACGCTTGTTCGTTTTCCATTTCGCATTACAGAGACTCCAGTAAATATATTTATAGCATTACCATTAAAAAGCCAATAAATATCGATTGGCAAATCTCCAGACGATATTAGACAATTTACAGAGACTGAATCTTCAAAGTTCACTGGTTCCTCGCCGAAATCGAAGTGCACAATTTTTGGAGGTCCTACATTTTAAAAGCCAGTTAAATAACTTAAACGACAAGTATAAGGAAATAAGTTTCTTTTTTTAGAAATTTCAAGATGGAACAATGAAGAAATACGTCGCCAACTATCCGATTTATTGAGCCACAAGACTTAATTTCGACAGAATCCATGTGAAAATGACTTTATAACAAATGTATAATTCTCAGTTGTTAGACAAATATAAAAGTGTATTCTTTAGAGCATCCTCGAGACTAGATCACTTAGACGTAGGATGTGTGTAGACCTATATTTCAGTGTCGCTTAAGATTGTGAAATTGTAAGAGTTTATGTGTGTGTGTGTGTTATGTTCTATATTTAAAATACAATATTTTAAAAGCACTGCAGCGGAATTAAGCAGAATATAATAATTTTATTGAAAGAAATCACTAAATATCTTTTAAAGCTACCATTGACAATCAATTCGGCTGTATGCCAGGCTGAAGATGCTTCATTTTTCGCAACACATGTATAATTTCCCGCATGTCCAGCATGTACTGAATCAATCGACAATAATAAGGAATATTCAGTTGATGCAGCTTTGTTCTTAGCCTTGCACGTATAATTTCCAGCATGGCCAGCATGAACTGAATCGATAGTAAGTACGCTTGTTCGTTTTCCATTTCGCATTACAGAGACTCCAGTAAATATATTTATAGCATTACCATTAAAAAGCCAATAAATATCGATTGGCAAATCTCCAGACGATATTAGACAATTTACAGAGACTGAATCTTCAAAGTTCACTGGTTCCTCGCCGAAATCGAAGTGCACAATTTTTGGAGGTCCTACATTTTAAAAGCCAGTTAAATAACTTAAACGACAAGTATAAGGAAATAAGTTTCTTTTTTTAGAAATTTCAAGATGGAACAATGAAGAAATACGTCGCCAACTATCCGATTTATTGAGCCACAAGACTTAATTTCGACAGAATCCATGTGAAAATGACTTTATAACAAATGTATAATTCTCAGTTGTTAGACAAATATAAAAGTGTATTCTTTAGAGCATCCTCGAGACTAGATCACTTAGACGTAGGATGTGTGTAGACCTATATTTCAGTGTCGCTTAAGATTGTGAAATTGTAAGAGTTTATGTGTGTGTGTGTGTTATGTTCTATATTTAAAATACAATATTTTAAAAGCACTGCAGCGGAATTAAGCAGAATATAATAATTTTATTGAAAGAAATCACTAAATATCTTTTAAAGCTACCATTGACAATCAATTCGGCTGTATGCCAGGCTGAAGATGCTTCATTTTTCGCAACACATGTATAATTTCCCGCATGTCCAGCATGTACTGAATCAATCGACAATAAGCTGATTTTTTTACCACCCTTTACAATAGTAACTCCAGTATAGGCATTTATTGGTTGTCCATTGAATAGCCATCCGATATCCATTGGCAAATCCCCAAGATATATTAAACAATTAACCGAAACGGTTTCTTCAAAATTGACAGCATGATCACCAAAATCAAAGGGGGCTATTTTAGGAGGGACTTTCGGAATATATAAGAAAATTACAGAATTTATGAAAGCATACTCAAACAAACAAAAACAATAATAAAATAAATAAAATTTAAAAATTTACAAAATACCCTTAACATTCAATTCAGCTGTATAATTAACATATGCGGCTTTATTCCAAGCAACGCATGTATAATTCCCCGCATGTTCAGCTCGAACATAATCAATTGTCAATGCAAATGCTTTTTTGCCCAATTTTGTCGTTGACATATCTAATCGTTCGTCGATTCTTTGGTTATTAAAAAGCCAAATGAAATTCACCGGAAAATCTCCAGATGTAAGCAAGCACTGCACACTCGTTGATTCACCAAAATTTGTTGGCTCATCACCGAAATCGAAGTGAGCAATTTTTGGAGGGACTTTTAAAAAGGTTGAAAGGAAACAAAAAGGAAAGGAAAGAAACTATTAATATCACAATTTTAAAATACCACAAACCGTCAACTTTTAATTCAGCAGTGTGATAAACCCGCCCAGCACGATTTTCAGCAATGCATGTGTAGTTACCAGCATGCTTTGCTGATGCTGATTCGATTGTTAGCTCATGAATACGTTTGCCTCGATGGGATGATACAATTTCAAGATATGGCTCCAATTCGTTGTCGTTTAGTGTCCATGTAACATTTACTGGTAAATCACCGCCAGCAATTGTGCATTGAACTGATATAAATTCACCAAAACTTATTGATTCATCTCCAAACGAGAAGGCAGATATTTTTGGAAGAACTGAAACCAAATGTACGAGTATTGTGTGAACATTTTTTTTTTTTTCTCAAAAGAATTAAATGGCGAAACAGACAATTGCGAAGTAGGAATTAGGCTTAATATTCACGGGCTTACGAGTATTTTAAGAAATCACCAAACTTTCTCGTATACAGATAGGTGAAGGTAGTTTTAAAAGAGTTTACACTTTTCTTTTTGGACAAGGAATTAAGAAAAAAAATATAAGGAAAGTAAGGAAAAATTAATTTAAAATAAAACACTGCAAACCATTAACGATAAGTCGCGCCGAGTGTGCTGTAACTCCAGCTTTATTCTCCGCACGACATGAATACACTCCTGAATGATGGCCAGCCACTGATTCAATTGTTAAAACATTCACACGTTTTCCGATTCGCGACATTGATATATCATGAAATGAATCGATTGTGCCATTATTCAGCATCCAAATTACTGTAATGGGTAAATCGCCACCTAAAATTGTACACTGCACCGATGCTGGTTCGCCGAAATTTAGTGGTTCCTCACCGAAATCGAATGGTGCTATTTTTGGAGCAACTGTTATAAAAATTTTAATGATTAAGGGCCGAATTTTTACTAAAAAACAAATTACGAGTATTTATATTAATTTCCCACCAATTAAGTGGCGCTGAGTTTTTTAAATTTTTTGTTTATTAGACGTTGCACTCATGTGTTCACGAAATATTAAAACAGCTGAACTCCCACAAGTCTTATGAATGATGAGGAGGGTAAATAAATGATAATACAACCATATGAAATAACAATAAAAATAGCAAAGCTTCAAACCATTAACAATTAATGAAGCAGTATATTCAGCAACGCCAGCTAAATTTTTTGCCAAGCAAGTGTAATTTCCCGCATGATCAGCACTCACTGCTTCAATAGCTAAAGCGTATGTATGACGTGTAAATTTAGTTGTTGCTATATCCAAATGTTCAGGTAATCTGTAACCATTAAGCTGCCAATTAACTTGCATTGGCCAATCACCACCAGCAATTGTGCATTGTATGGATGCAGGTTCACCGAAATTCATTGGTTCCTCACCAAATTGAAATGGTGTTATGCGTGGAGGTACTATTACACATACATAAAACAAAAATCATTGTTAGTCATGAAAGCTACAAGAGGTGCTTAAGGAAAAAAGAAAAAACTAAAACCATGCCACCATTAGTCTTACAAATAATCAAATTCTTCTTTTACAAATACCATTGACTGTTAGATTTGTACTATAAGATGTACGTCCGGCGAAATTCGATGCCGTACAAATATAAGTGCCGGTATGGGCTGGTGTTGCTTTCGGAATTGATAGCGCATTTGATTTGCTGCTTATCCTGTTTGTACGCATTACCGGTTGTATTTCGTTGAATCGATTGTCACCAGCATATCGCTGAAAACTCCAAGTTATTTGTATTGGACGATCTCCTTTTGATATTTGACAGATCAAATCGATGGAATCGCCGGTGTTTATAATGTCGTCGTATGTAAATGGTATGATCTGAGGTATAACTATGAGCAAATGGGGTAGTTTAAACAATTTTTGTTAGCTTTTCGATGAGCTGAATTGAGCTGAATATCATTTAAAATTAGAAAACTCTCTTCATGTAAAGCTCACATATGTTTGTCTATATTATGTGAGTAAAGAAGTGTGTAAACGTAGGATAAATAGAGGGGAAAAAATAAATAAAAGCAAAATAACAAAAATCTGAAAAAAAAAAGTACAAAATACGTATTAATCGCACCATTAACAAACAATTCAGCGCTATATGAGCTTTCTCCTGCGCCATTCTTAGCTATACACATATAAACTCCACTATTTTCGGCTTTTACAGACTCAACCGTCAGTAAACTAATACGGTCACCTATTTTACTAGCCATCAAACCCATGTGTGAAAATATTGTCAAATTATTATGTGTCCAGCGGATCTTTAATGGTAAGTCACCCTTTGATACATGACATGTTAGCTGAACACTATCGCCAGAATTTACCTCACCATCGAAGCTGAACGGATGTATGGAGGGAAGTACTGTTGTTGGAGAGGTTAAACAAATAAAAGCAAAAACATACACTTACGAATAGATACAAAAAAAAAAAAAAAAAAAAAAACAGAAACAATCTAATAACCATTAACTTTCAATTCAGCTTGAAATACACTTTGTCCTGCAACATTTGTTGCAATACAACCATAAACCCCACGATGATCTCCCGATATATAATCAATATTCAAAGTACTTGACTTTGATGACATTCGTCCCAAAATAATACCAGAGTCTCCACTGATCAGAGTTTTATTATTATGAGTCCAGGTAATATTGATCGGTAAGTCACCCTTTGTTACGGAACATTGTACTCCCATACTGTCACCAGAATTAGTGGCTTCATCTCCAAATGAAAATGGAAGGATTTGAGGTGGGACTGGCAGTGGATAGAAAAGAAATATGTAAGTGTTAACAAAAGATTGATTATACTAAGAACTACATAAGGATTCTTTTTTAAACAAAAAAAAAAACAACTTCTCATTTCTACCGTTAACAAGCAATTCAGCAGATTGTTCTGCTGATCCAGCCTTATTTATGGCGATACAACTGAAATTCCCACGATGATAGTCACTTATTGAGTCGATACTGAGTGAACTTAATTTTTGAGACATTTTCATTATACGAATACCATCGAGCTCATTGGTAATAGGTTGCCCATTAAGTGACCACTGGATTTTTAATGGAAGATCGCCTTTGAATACCATACATTGAACAGCTGTACTGTCTCCATAATTTGAGGGTTCCTCGCCAAATATAATTGGCATAATTTGTGGGGGAACTGAGTAAGAGGATAGTTTGGTTGAACTTAACGTAATATAATAAAGAAAATTGAAAATAAATAAATAACCAAATGCAAACAATATTTCAAATAATTTTCACCATTAACATTTAATTCAGCTGAATGGTTATACTGTCCGGCTGAATTTGTCGCCACACATGTATATTCTCCACTATTACCCGCCGAAACTGAAGACAAAGACAAAACACTTGTTCGATCGCCGATTTTTGTAGACATGGCACCCATTGCTGAACTAACCAGTATATTGCGGAAAAACCATTTGATAGTGACAGGCAAATCACCCTTTGCAACATGACACATCAGTTGAACACTATCACCAGAATTTGCATCACCGTCAAATGCAAAGGGATTTATATGTGGAAGAACTTTAATTTAAAAAATACAAGTAATATGGCGAAACAGCATGGGGAAAAATACACTAATCACTACAACTAAATTAACATTTCCCGCAAAATTAAACAAACCATTAACTTGCAATTCAGCAGTAGCTTCACTGCTTCCAGCATTATTCGTAGCGATACACTTAAAAACTCCACGATGTATTGCCTCTAAGGAGTCTATATTTAGCGAACTTGTTCGTTTATTAAGTCGAAGCAGATTGAATCCATGTTCGCCATTGATAATTGGCGCTGAATTAAGTGTCCAACGAATTTCAATGGGTAAATCACCCTTTGGTACAACACAACTAGTACTAGCTATCTCGCCAATATCAGCGGTATCTTCGCCGAAGTAAAAGGGAAGTACTTGAGGAGGAACTACAAAATAATTAAACAACATAACGATACAAACCAAAAACAAAACTCTTAGCTTATAAATAATTTTTTGTTCTTTTTCTTTTTAATAAAAACAAACCATTAACATGTAACTCAGCTAAATATTCATGACTGCCTGCTTTGTTACTTGCTATACATTTATAAATTCCACGATGACGTGCATCTAAGGAATCTATATTCAACGAACTTGTACGAGGATTCATTCGAAACAATGTAAATCCATTTTCACCAGATATAACTGGAGCTGAATTCAATGTCCAGTGGATATCCATTGGTAAATCACCTTTTGGTACCATACATTGAACACCAGCTACTTCACCAGTGTTTGCCGGTTCATCACCAAACGAAAATGCCTGAACTTGGGGTGGAACTTTGAGGAGGATACAAAATTAAACGCAAATCAAAGAGAGCACAGTTTTTTAAATAAAACAAAAATAGTAGAATTCATATAAAACTTATTTGACTTAAAAAAAAAAACAAACCATTAACATGCAAATCAGCTGAATACTCATTGATTCCTGCAATGTTTTTTGCAATACATTTGTAACGACCACGATGTTGGGCCTGGAGAGATTCTATACTTAAAGAACTAGTACGAGGATTAACGCGCGATAACGAAAATCTTTCTTCACCAGAGATAATTGGTGCTGAATTGAGAGTCCATCGAATTTCAATTGGTAAATCACCTTTTGTTATCATGCAAAATACTCCAGCTACATCTCCTGTATTTAATGGATCATCACCAAAGCTAAATGGCTGAATTTGAGGCGGAACTTGTGATGGTAAACAAAACAGAAAATCGTTCTTATTAACTCAAAATGAAATATCTACAAATAAAAAACTGTTTTAAGCTAATGACAAACCATTAACATGCAATTCAGCAGAAAATTCATTAGTTCCTGCGTTATTTTTCGCTACACATTTATAAACTCCACGATGAACGGCATTCAATGAATCGATGTTTAGAGAACTTGTTCGAGCATTCATACGCGACAATGAGAAACCGTGTTCACCCGAAATAATTGGTGCTGAATTAAGCATCCAACGAATTTCGATTGGTAGATCTCCCTTAGGAACCAAACAAAAGATAGCTGCCATTTCTCCTGTGTTTGAAGGTTCATCACTGAATGAGAATGGCTGGATTTGGGGTGGAACTTTTTTTTTTTTTTTTAAAGAGAAAGAAGGAAGGGAACCATTAAATAAAATTTTACTTAATACAAAAATAAAACATAAATGAGGAGTATTTATTGTAAAAACAAACCATTAACTCGTAACTCCGAACTATATTCGGAATAACCTGCTGAATTGTTTGCAATGCACTTATAAACTCCTCTATGATTACCATCCAGTGAGTCAATATTCAATACACTAGCACGTCTATTCATTTTTAATAGACTAAAGCCATTTTCACCATTTGCAATAAGTGCTGAATTAAGGGTCCAATAAATATTTAAAGGCAAATCTCCTTTCGGCACCATGCAAGTGATACTAGCAATTTCTCCACGATTTAGAGGCTCATCACCAAAGGAGAATGGTGTCACTTGTGGAGCAACTATAATACACGTGAATAAATTATTTCATATACTATATATTAGAAATGGCGAAACAGTTGACTTAAAAATATTCGTACTCGTATACATATACTTATTATTATTAGAGAAGTCTTAATTCTTTCACCACAAATAATACGATTGTCAAAATTTTAAACAAACCGTTTACTTTAAGTTCAGCACTATACTCAAAATACCCAGCTGAATTATTAGCTATACACTTGTATACACCTCTGTGGATGGCTTCGAGTGCATCGATATTTAGCACACTAGATCGTTTATTCATTCTGAATACATTAAACCCATTTTCTCCGTTAACAACTAGGGCCGAATTAATTGTCCAATGTATACTCAGTGGCAAGTCTCCTTTCGGTACCATACAGGTTGCACTAGCAATCTCTCCGCGATTCAATGGCTCTTCACCAAAAGAAAATGGATATACCTGTGGTGGAACTTAAAATAGATTTATACATAACATCAGTAAAACAGTCAAAACTAAATGGCGAAACAGCGTCGAATGATAGAACAGAATTATAAGGAAAGCTCTTTATATTGCCTCTTACAGCTACTTTTAATTTTTTTTTTTATTTATAGTATATCCAACAAACCATTAACTCGCAATTCAGCTGCATATTCAGCTAAACCAGCTAAATTTATAGCGATACATTTAATAATTCCTCTATGTTTCGCCTCTAAGGAGTCAATGTTCAAGTAACTTGTTCTAGGATTCATTTTAATCACTGTAAAACCATCTTCACCAGATACAATAGGTGCTGAGTTAATTGTCCAGTGAATATCAAGTGGTAAGTCCCCTTTTGGAGCCATACAAACTACACTAGCAATTTCAGCCCGATTCAACGGTTTATCACCGAACGAAAATGGAGATACCTGTGGCGGAACTTTTAAAACAATTTTATTTATGTAAGTAATAAATGGCGAAACAGCGGAGAAGAAGTAGAAGAAATAACCTATGCTCTTAATAGCTACTTGTAATATATAAACATTTTTTTCACAACAAACCATTAACTCGTAATTCAGCTGCATGTTCAGCTAATCCAGCTAAATTAATGGCGATACATTTAATAATTCCTCTATGTTTCGCCTCTAAAGAGTCAATGTTCAAGTAACTTGTTCTAGGATTCATTTTCATCACTGTAAATCCATCTTCACCAGATACGATGGGCGATGAATTAATTGTCCAGTGTATATCTAATGGCAAGTCACCTTTAGGTATCGTACAGACGACATTTGCAGTTTCGCCACGATTTAGAGGCTCTTCACCAAATGAAAACGGAAACGATTGTGGTGGCACTTGAATATGGAAAAATAAATTATTGCTAGGGAAACCCGTAAAAGCCTCAGCAGATCAACCATGATGTTAAATTGTTTTTAAAAACATCGTACTAGGCAATGTATGATATGAATATAATTCTTTGGTGTTTACCTATGTAACCAATTCCACGTAGAGCCGAAAGGACAAACTTAGGGGGAAAAACAAAGAAAATATCTAAGTCATGCTAACCAATAAAATAAAATCATAAAATAACTAACAAATCCGTGCTAACCATTAACATGTAATTCAGCAAAGAATTCAGCAAAACCAGCTTTATTATTCGCAATACATTTGTAAACACCACGATGGTGAGCCTCGAGAGCATTAATATTTAACGAACTTGTTCGTGGATTCATTCGAATCAACGTGATTCCATCTTCACCAGAGATGATCGGAGCTGAATTCAAAGTCCAGTGAATGTTAAGTGGTAAATCTCCTTTCGATACCATACACTGAACACCAGCCATTTCGCCGGTATTCATTGCTTCATCACCAAAACTAAATTGCATAATCTGGGGGGGAACTTTGGACAGAAATCAAGAAAAACAAAATTACAACTAACTTAAAATTCACTGCAATTAAATGTAACAAATGTAACATATGTTAGATAAATCTATTTGGCCACCGTTGACTTTCAATTCGGAACTATATTCAGTAGATCCAGCAGCATTTTCAGCAATACATTTAAACAACCCACGATGTTCCTGTTCAACAGAAGCTATATTCAACACACTGGTCTTAGCAGACATTTTAAGAATTGTAATTCCTTCTTCACCCGTCACAATTGGTCGTGAGTTAAGTGTCCACTTTATGGTTATGGGAATATCTCCCTTTAATATCATACATTGTACTCCGGCACTTTCTCCAGTATTGGCAGGATCATCTCCAAAGGAGAAGGGCGAAATCGAAGGGGGGACTAAAGTGAAGCAATAGAAAAAAAAAATTAGGATAAGGTTAAAAACTCAATGAAAACTAAAAGAAAATTATTTGATCTTGTACTTAAAGTACCATTAACATGAAGTTCAGCTGAATGTTCGACACTTCCAGCTGAATTACTTGCTACACATGTATAGATTCCACTATGACGAGATCTTGCCGATTCAATACTTAAAACGCTAATTCGTTGTCCAGAACGTGTTATAAGCAGTCCATCGTTTGACCCAAACACACGATATCCATTAAATTTCCAGTAAACCTCAACAGGCAAATCACCTTTAGTGACTGCGCAATTAACTGTGGCCATGTCCAAAGCGTCGACCGGCTCTCCAAATTCAAATGGTAGGATTTGTGGTAGGACTAAGAAAAAGTTCTTTGATAGGGACATGGATTTTAAATAACAAAACCATAAATGTAAATCCTATAGAAACAGAATAACCATAACCATTCACAGCAAGCATAGCTGAATGTCTAACAACTCCAGCTGAATTTGTTGCGACGCATGAATAATTTCCAGCATGCCTCGCTCTAACTGATTCAATACTCAAAACACTTATTCGCTGACTATTTCGTGTGATCACAAGGCCATCGTTGGTGAAAACTCTTCCTCCGTTTTTAGTCCAGACAACGTCAATTGGCAGATCCCCTTTGTTAACGGAGCAATAGGCCGAAACCATGTCCAGTTCGTTGATGCTTTCCTCTCCAAAATCAAATGGCATTATTTGGGGCAGTACTTTATGGATATAAGGAATGAATCAGAGAAATAAAAATCAAACAATGGATGGGAGCAACAAAATCCAACGACTAGAAATGGCTACGAAAAAAAAAAAACAATATATATACAACAACAGGAGACCATTAACTCTCAATTCAGCTGTATGAAAAGCAACACCAGCTGCATTTCTAGCAACGCAAGTGTAATTTGCCCTGTGACGGGCATGTACTGATTCAATGCTCAACATTATTATCCGCTGAGTATTTTTCGTTATAAGAATGCCGTCGTTGGTGGATAGCTTTCGCCCTGAATTAGGCGATGGAGCCGTTGTCCAATAGATTTCAAGTGGCATATCTCCTTTGTTTGCCGTACATGTAGCAGATACCATGTCGTACATATTGATGGTTTCCTCGCCAAAATCAAATGGAACTATTTGTGGTGGAACTGTTTAAAAAAAAATTACCATCGTTGATTGTTATCTGAATATGTTTCCAACGATGAAAATCACGCCGAACATTTTAAATTTTTCCCCCAAATTTCGTAACTGACACCATCAGAAAGTTCTATTGAAAACTTGATAATTATATTGTAGATAGCGGACAGACAGACAGACAGATTCAATTTGACTGATGATGTCAGTCACTTTTAAGATAAAACATTTTAGTGATTGAAAGAATAAAGCTTACCCATAACTTGAACTTCGAGTGAACCACGTGCAGAATATCCTTCAGCATTCTTAGCTACACATGTGTAAGTGGCTTGATCTGAATTTCTTTCAACGTTTTCAATGATGAGAGTTCCATTGGGGAAGACCTTCTGTTTCCTGTTGATTGGCAATGCACGATTATCTACAAAAAGAAGAAAAATAAAAATTATAACTAAATTGAATCAAAAAAACAATAAAACAATACCTCTCTCCCAAACAATAGAATCAATTGGATAGCCAGCAACTGGGCATGTAACAATCAAATTCTCTCCAGCAACAATAGCTTTCTTTTCCATTTGTCTGATATAGGGCAATCCATATACATTTAATTTGGCTGAATGCTCAGCGATTCCAACTTTACTGCTGGCAATGCACTTGTACAAACCGCCATCATTAGCATGAACTGAGGTAATATTCAAATAAGACACAACGTCTCCATTAACAGTCACATATTGTCCAACTTGATATCTGTCATTATTTGCAATCTTTTTTCCATCTAATTCCCATGATATTTCGGGTGTAGGATTACCTCCAGCAACACACTTTAAGAAAACACTTGGTCCTGGATGCATGGTATCTTCCTGGAAAGCTTGACGAATGACTGGTGGATCAAAACGACCGCCCAACTTCAATTCAGCACTAGCCTCAGCACTTTCCTGATCATTACGAACAAAACATTGATACATTCCCTTGTCTTCCTTTTTAACTGATTCAATTCGTAAAACTGGATCACTGTGACCAATTTTCTTGCCATCCTTAAGCCAGCTTACGGTTTTGATTGGGTTTCCAGTGTATTGGCAAGTAAAAACAGCAGGGCGGCCAAAGTCAACAGTTTGTGTGGGTGGATCGATCTTTGCCGCCAATGGTGCAGTGACGGTAAGAACAGTTTCAACACTTTCACCTCCAACTGAATTATTCACAACGCAAAGGTATTTGCCAGAATCTTCAACTACAGCATCTTTAATGATCAGAGTGCCAGATACTTGTTTTACACGATCGTTCAAAACGACAGCTTGTTTGCGTGTTGTACCTTCAATGAATTTATACCATCTGAAAAGATAAATTAACATTATGGTTGCTGTGGAACATTGTAATTTGATAAACGCCCATGAAAAAATGAAATGCAAACCGTAACAAACAATTTTGAATGAATTTCAACGAACTCAGCTATTCAGCACTCGAAAAATCTTTACAATTAACATATTACATATTTAAAAAATCTGACTATTACTTGCTAAAGCCTTGCCTTCATAGCTCGTTATGTAAGCATGAAATTAAATAATACAAAAAGCAACAATTTTAGTAAATTTAATAGCATTTCATTTTTCCAAAGCGTTCTTGAAATTTTTGTCAAAAAGGGATTCTAGCCAGACACAGAAACTAATGCATGGAGACGATAAAAATGCGCCAAAATTTAACAAACCTAAGAAACAAAGCTATTAACTGTCCCTACAAGCATTAGGTCTTCGAAAAACTCTCAGAAATCAAATCAAAATCAAAGATTGGGAATAATGAAATAGAAAGAAAAAAAAACCTGTAGATTGGAACTGGATACGCCTGCCCAGGACACAGTGCAACAAAACTTCCATTCAAAGGAACTTCTTTAATGTCAATACTTTTTGATGAAACTCGAGGTTTCACATGTCCAATTGGTTCTAGAAATATTTTTTGGTGTTTTTATGATTCAGAATTAAGATTTACCTAAATGCTGGCATTGGGTACCCTTGAGCGAGGCAGAGTATTGAAAAACTTTTCTGAATTGAAATTGTTAATTCCTGCAATCGATCACCCGACACTGTCGGTGAGACACTTCCTACTGGTTCTGGATAAGGAAAATTATTACAAGTTTAAAAAAGAATATAAACGTAGTCGGAAAGTTTTTTTTTTAAACGCATTTGAATGTTGGAATAGGTTTAAAATGATTTTGTTCTGCTGGCAAAATGTATAGTAGTTTTCCTTAAATTCCTTTTTATTTATTTATTTACCTAAAAGACGGTGTAGGGAATGACTGACCCATCCACAAAACTGCAGCTGCAACACCTATAGAAATTGTCAGCTCTTGTAAGCGTCCACCAGATATTCTTGGTGGGACACTACCAACGGGTTCTAGTTAAATTTTTCCAAGTAATGAAGGATTATATTGATTTTTATACTTCAAATGTTAAAATGGGTACCCCACACCGATTGATTAAAAAACAAACAAATAACTACATCGATCTGGAGAAAAATATAGTAAGTTCCAAAGCCAACAATCAATGAACATAATGTACGAGTACTATAAATGCGACAAATATGGTAAATTATTTCAAAACAACTTTAAGCGCATTCATTTGAAAATTTTGTAATACGAACAGGAATATACAGAAAAAGCAAAAAACGAACAAAAAAAAATTATAATTCGAACAAGCGAGCAACAAAAATTTGTACAGTGTGCTATTCTGAATGAAAGTGATGACATAATTAATTTAATTTAATTGGTGTTTGTTTTTTTTTTTTTTATTTAATTAGAAACCAACTTACCTGCTACCGTGGATGATCTGTCATTGATCCGTCCGTCAGTAGCAGGTCCAATGGCATCGCTTTTTGGATTAAACATTTCCCAAATTTTCGCTCACTCTCGCTCATTCATTGTTAGCTTTAGGAACTATAAAAAAAAAAAACAAATAAAAGAAAAGAAAAGAGACAGAATAATATGGTTACACATAAGATACGTATTTTCTATTCAGCATTTTAATATTGTATTCAGCTATAATATTTTTGTTAATATAAAAGCTAAGAAAAACTATGAAAAAGAGCATATGTACATTCATCGTTTCTAAATGTATCTAAGAATCTAAAATTCGGTGGCAGTGTCAAGAAAATAGACCCTTTAGATTAGGTCATCAAATCAGAAGTCACTCACATCTCTTTACACTAGCGTTCAAGTCGACTTCAAAGTCTGTATGCCTGGACCAATATTAAACAGTTAGGGGGCCCATTCATAACAAGGCCAAAATTTATGTTACAGGTTTTAACAAACTTGTAAAGGATATTTATAAAGTCAATTGTAAAACCAACGTGCTATTTCCGACACAATTGAAAAAATTCGCAATACATTCCGTCTTTTGGACATCAAGCCACTGACAATAATGTGCAGAGTGCACAATTTAGTATCGTGGGCAAGAACTTGGCCTGAGTCCATCGCTCTTTTTTGAAGATTTTGCGCAAGGATATTGGTTTACATACTTACAAGTTTCAATTCCTTTAAGGATTTAAAATAGGCGATCATTAGTTGCATCGTGACTTTGTTCATTTGGGATAGTTGGAAGTACCTTCTTTTCTACCATCAAACTTTGTTTAGCAATCAGGCACTATCTTTTATTAGCTTTTTTAAACAAAATTCCCGAATCGTAAGCAGGATACATGTTAAAGTGATTCCATAACAACGATAGTCCCCAAAAATGCATTTTTTGATGCCCTGTATGGGCTGGCGGCATCATCGGGCAATGCTTCTTCAAAAATGAAGAAAATCAAAATTGCGCCAGGTACAGAGCCATCATTAACATTAGGACATTTGATTTCAACAAGATGACGACACATACGTTACTGCCGGCGAAAGTATCAAATTATTTAAAGGAAGTATCTAGAAATGCTGGAGGACATGATGTGATTTGACGGGACTTCTTTCTAAGGCTATTGGAAGTCGTGGATCTATGGAAACAACATCAGGTGCATCGAAAAAGTAGTCGGTAATCAAGATGACGACACATACGTTACTGCCGGCGAAAGTATCAAATTATTTAAAGGAATTTTCTACTCGTAGAAATGCTGGAGGACATGATGTGATTTGACGGGACTTCTTTCTAAGGCTATTGGAAGTCGTGGATCTATAGAAACAACATCATGTGCATCGAAAAAGTAGTCGGTAATCCATTGGTTACCGAAAATATTATTATTATACAAGGAAGTCTTGGCTCTATTGCCCAACTTGTGTGTGTTTTATTTCAAATTCAAATCTAGCAGCTCTTAAAAAAAATACCCTTCATTGAGAAAAGTGAGTTCAATTTGCACCTTATAAATGGAACTGGATAAGCTTGAGCTTGACAAAGTACAGCAAAACTTTGGTTTACAGCTCTTACATAGCTTGAACTCTTTGCATCATTGGAGAATGTTGGAGCTTTGAATCCAACTGGTTCTAAAATAAAATGAAATTTTTAAACTATAATAAGATTATAAAAAAAAAGTGAGGCATAGGGTCACCCTGTGTACGATATGCTATGAGTATATTTATTAATGAGAATCTATATGTATAACCTTATCAAAGGAACCGGATAGGCTTGAGCTTGACAAAGAAGTGCGAAACTTTCATTTGATGCATAAGCAAATGTTGTACTTTTAGCAGCATTAGAAAATGTCGGTGCCTTAAATCCAACAGGTTCTACAATTTAATAAAAAAGAAAAGTTAAATAATCATTAACAAACCTCATGAGTGGGACAGGAAACGCCTGTGCTTGACATAGCAATGCGAAACTTTGACCAATTGATTTGATAAATGTAAAACTTTTTGATTCGGTCGAAAATGTTGGCGCTTTAGCACCAACAGGTTCTAAAAAATTAATTACCATTTACTTTAAGAAATATTTCATATTTTATTTTGTAAGAATTTGAAGAAAAAAAAATGCCTGAAAATTGACCGGATGCTTGACTGAATCTTTACCTTATAATTGGAACTGGAAATGCCTGAGCTTGACACAATAGAGCAAAGCTTGAACCAACAGAACGTTTAAATGCTTGCAATGTTAGATCTGACGAAAAAGTTGGAGGTTTAGTTCCAACTGGCTCTACAATATAAAAACGAAGGTGAAGTTGTTTTATTCTTATAAAAAAAAAAGTATATACTGCCTAAATGAATGAATAGGTACCTCCGTTTGTTCGAATCTTTATTAATTACCTAATAATGGGAACAGGAAAAGCCTGTGCTTGACATAAAAGTCCAAAACTTTCGCCAGAGCGACGTTTAAATGATAAACTTGTTACGTCAGTTGAAAATGTTGGAGCCTTTGATCCAACTGGCTCTAAATAAATTCACAAAAAAAAAAGGAAAAATTTTATAAAAATAAATTTAAAAACAACAACTACCTTATAAGTGGGACAGGGAATGCTTGAGCTTGACATAATAATGCGAAACTTTGTCCAGCATGACGTACGAATGTAAAACTTTTAAAATCCGTTGAAAATGTTGGAGCTTTAGCACCAACGGGTTCTGCAGAAAAATTATTATTATTTCCCTTTTTTGTAATTACAATACACTATTTTTTTTTGGAACCGAGTTGGAAGTGTATCACCAAATTTATGACAAATCAATTAAATCATGGTCTTACCGAAACCGAATACCAGTTTTACTCAATAAATTTTGAAAATTTGTATAATATGGCAATGGCAAACAATTTAAAGAAC
The DNA here is from genome assembly GCA_928272305.1 of Volucella inflata. Lineage (NCBI taxonomy): Eukaryota > Metazoa > Arthropoda > Insecta > Diptera > Syrphidae > Volucella > Volucella inflata. The sequence continues at coordinate 2,630,570 of OV743720.1, forward strand.
AAGTAATGGAAAAAAACAAGGTTAAGTGCTATGACTAGTTCTACGAGATGTTATGAACTTTAGTTGAAGCGCGAAAAGCGAGCGAAGTACCTTTAAACATCATTGAACATATTTAAGACATTACAGTCATCTTTGTAGATAACCTGCCAGAGCAAGAGTGCAAAAATTACAAAAAGCTCATCAAAATATGAGACTGAGCTTACAAGAATGAAATCTGAAAAATGCAGACCATAAATCGACGAGCAAAGCACCGAGCCAAATCCAAACAACAATAACTTGCGAGTGCTCGCCTTGTCTGTTTGTAGGTCAAAAAGCTGCTGGTTACGATATCGATTAATGTATTTAAGCCCTCATTATAAGCACCAGAACCTTACAACGGTGTCAACAAGCCCGCAGTTCTTAGCACGAAGCAGAGCCATAAAAGACTCTGTAAACAGAGCGGGAAGGCATGTGAAATAGCTTAAATACTTTTGCTTTGTAATTAACCAACCCAGGGGATTGGCATGACGATGTCGCACATAGAATCAGAGTAAAATGGCTGAATTCGTAGGGAATGTCTACAAAATGTTGCGACAGAGAAGCAAAAGGATATACACCAACTGTTTACTCAGCTTTAACATACACATCGTGGACGAAAATAAATATACAGTGCTGGAAATGAAAGTGTTGCGATTGCCTACGGGTATTTTATTGGCCTAGTTGCTGAAGTCTTACCATTAGGAAACCGAAAAAACTCTACCCTAGACAAATCAACGGGTTTTTCCTAGGATAGTCGTCAGAAAATCTGGCCCAATAAACAATTTCAGATCAAATTCTGCCCGATATTTAAGAGAAAGACCGAAAGAAAAATAATTGGATAACTTAATGTTAAGACGTCAGCAAATTGCTGGCCTCAGTTACGGCGAAAATAGAGTGGCTTGTAAAGAGTGGGCCATTTATTGGTATCTTTTTGAAACATATGTTATTTTGACATTGACAGCTCATATGTGCTCATAAAATTGACAAAATTGAAATGGAAATATTTTTATATTATTTTCAAAGTGGATACTGTGTTGTCGCAACAGCGCGAATTTTGAAAAGAAATCTGGATCAAAATATTGCACCAACTGGAGCCGGTGTACCCATGTTTGTGAAGAAAGTTCGTGAGACTGGTTTGCTGATTGATAACACAACATATTTCCGTGCTCTTACTGTGCGTTCAACAGAGAACATACAATAGTACTGTAGCTTTTGCCGAAATTTGAGGACCCCAACGCGTCAAAGATCTCAGCAATGGAACTACAGCCGCACTAGCCTGAGAGATCTCGAATTTTTCGCTAATTGGACTCAGGTTTTAAAACAAACTGATCACCCACTTCCTTATCGTTTCTCTGTTTGAGCAGCTCGGAATTGACGACAATTTCCATCTCGGCGGCTACGTAAACAAGAAAAATTGCCGTGAAGGGGCGGCATTTTTAGCCAATTTTTCTTTCAAGGAGACAAATGATTTGCTGGATCGTGGGTCTAAGCCAAAAACAACAAAAAAGCAGGACAAAATGATTCTACGCGTGTTTGAAAAAAATCCTCTTCTATCGTTACGTGGAGGACAAGGGATTTTACGTAAAAGGGGTCTAAAAGGGGTTGTATGTTGTGATACGATACGAAGACGTTTACTAGCCAATAATGTAAAATTTCGAAGCACAATAAAGAAACCACTACTGTCAAAAAAACACGTAGAAAAACGACTCAGTTGCGCCAAGGAGAATTTGGACAGAGATTGGAACAACGTTATTTTTTCGGATGAAGCTTCTTTTTGGATGCTTCTCAAAACAAGGATTTGGTAATTTGTTCATGTTTACAAATAACTTAAACGCACCCAACATGGTCAAAATTTATAAGAAGGCTTTATTACCATCTGCCCAAAGGTAGTTTAAAAGAAGGAATAAGAATTGGTTACTGCAAGAAGATAATGACCCGAAATATCGTTGTCGTTTGTGCAGTGCGTGGAAACAAGAAAATGACGTCGATGTTTTAGATTGGCCATCACAGTCGCCGGATGCAAATCCCATTGAAAATGTTTGGGCATTCATGAAGCTAAAGCTCCAAGGAAAGAAGATCTCGACGGTCAAACAATTATCACGAAAAATACGAGTTTTATGGAGATCTTTGTCTATAAGATTAGTAGAAAGCATGCCTCGAAGACTCCAAGCAATTATTGATAATCGAGGAGAGTGGACAACATATTAATTGAAAAGCATTCAAGTAAATAAACAAAATAAACCAGTACAATTGATTTTTTTTTATTATTATAAGTTCTTCTTTAATTTTTGGCGTGTGTACGATGTTATTAAACAGACTGTATATATATACCATAACCGATTTGGAGGACTTGGACTTGACCAACATAAGGTTTCAGCAAGATGAGTCTACGTGCCACACAAGTTGTCCAACAATCAATTCATTTCACACTAAGACCAATAATCGTGTGCTGCAAATTAACCCCATTGGACTTTTTTCTGGGGTGCCATATTATTTGACTTAGATATGAAAATCCTCGGTGTGTACAATAGATAACCTTCTGAGAATTGTCCAACTAATGTGTAAAGCTCACTTATTCAACTGATTCAACAGAAGGAGAGGTACTTTTTCCCTTCAACAAACATAACTCTTTTTATTGTACCGATTCACTTATTTGAACAATCATTTGCAGCTTAACACTATTTGTGAATTTCTTGACTAGTTGTCTTGTCGTTCATGGCCCCTAGAGCAAGGCAATCCATTTATGTTATATTTTGCACGGAGACTTTTCATTACAACTAAAGCATACTTCAAACTTAGTCAAAACTTGAACTCGTTAGATAATTTCAATTTAAACAACTTGAAATGAAACCGATAGATACCTTATCAGAGGAACAGGAAACGCCTGCGCTTGACAAAGCAGTGCGAAGCTCTGATTTAAAGAACGAGTATAGGAAAATACATTCGAATCCGTAGAAAAAGTTGGTGCCTTAGTTCCGACTGGTTCTAAAATTTATTTGAAAATATTAGTTGGAAATAAATTAAAAAAAAAAAAAAACTGCTGGATCTTTGGGATATCTCACCAAGCAGATTCTGTTGGAAAAGAAATCGGAAAATGATTCCCGTATGCCTATAAGCAAATATATTGAAGACATAAGTCTACCGATTCTAGAATATATGTATCTTAAATGAAATAACTATTGTCACTTGAAATTAAAATCAATAACATACGTAAGATATATATCGTACCTCGTTAAAGGAACTGGAAATGCTTGAGCTTGACAAAAAAGCGCTAGATCGAGACCACGTACTTGAGAGAAGCTGCTAATTTTCGAAACAGTGGCAAAGGTTGGAGCCTTAAAGCCAACTGGCTCTATAAATGAAGATTTAAATTTAAGATGATTAATAATTAATACTGCTCAAATGCTGGGATAGAGACCGAATATGAATTTAAGGTGAAAGTTTCAAAAGAAAAAAATTAAAAAAACCTATACCTGAATACAGGAACTGGAAAAGCTTGTGCCTGACAAAGTAAAACCAAATCCTGGCCAGAGTTCTCAAGGAAACTGCTTGTTTTAGATGCTGTAGCAAATGTTGGAGCCTTCGCGCCAACAGGTTCTTGAAAGGAAATTTATCATTTTTTTAAACAAAAACACTACTCAGTTTAGAGAGGATAGATAACCCGGTTGTTTGATTTTCTGATTATTTCTAAAAAAAATTAAGTATTTACCTTATTAATGGAACCGGAAATGCTTGAGCTTGACACAATAGAGCAAAACTAGAACTAACCGAACGTATGAATATACTGCCCTTTGAGTCAGATGAAAAAGTTGGCGCCTTGGCTCCAACAGGTTCTATGGGAAAAGTTTTTTAAATTAATTTTTATGCATATGTGTATTATGACTGCCTTTTTTTTTAGAAATGGGTACCGTGAGTGGTGTGTTTAAATAGACCTACGAATTTACGTGTAATCGAGATTCGGGGAGACCTGTTTAACCAACGACTTAAGGACAAACATTTAAAATTACCTAAAAAATGGAACGGGATAGCCTTGTGCTTCACAGGGTAGTGCAAGCGTAAAATTTTCTGGAGAACGATTACCAAACATTGTTGCATCATTTGGAAACGTTGGTTTCTTATATCCAACGGGCTCTAGAGAGTATTTGATTTTTTTTTTATTAATTTCGAAGAAGGTTTATTCTGAATGTTGAGCGGGATAAAATCTATGTTTCTAGGACTATTTCAAATCTTGACTTGCGCTTAAAAATAAACTCTGAGTCTCTCTCTATTTGAATGACCAAAAATTTACCTAAAAATTGGAACTGGGTACGACTGGGCTTCACAAGTTAATGCCAATGCCTTGTGTTGCGGTGCATGAATTGTAAATGTCGAAGCAACACTCAGTCGTTCGCAGATCTAAGCAGAGAGTAAACGTGTTTCGGCTTTTCGTAAAGTATAAAAAAATTGTAATTCAGTTTTCCTGACATATATAATTAGTTGCAATCACTTTAATTGACTCGGTAGCCAAGCGGTTAGCGGCGTCGGTCATCAACAAATCGTGGGACACGAGTTCTCGATCCCCGGCAAAACTTGGAAGTTTTTTTTTTTTTGTCTTCCTTTCAAATTGTGTAAATACGAGGGCGGGTCAATAAGTCCGTGACTTTTGGGTTAAAACACAGATTTTTTGATAAAAAAATAATTTTATTTTTCATCGTAGTCTCCCTTGAGCTCTATACACTTTGTCCAACGCTTCTCCAATTTTTTTATCCCTTCCAAAAAAAATGATTTGTCGAGGTCCTCAAAATAGGCCTTTGTTTGCGAGATGACTTCATCATTGGAGTCAAATCTTTGTCCACCAAGCCATTTCTTCAGGTTTGGGAACAAGAAGTAGTCGCTCGGAGCCAAATCTGGAGAATAGGGTGGATGAGGGAGCAATTCATAGCCCAATTCATGGATTTTTGCCATGGCAACTGCACATGTGTTTGTGGTCGACTGTGAGCAAACGCGGCACCCTTCTTGCGGAAAGCTTTCTCATGCCCAAGTGATCGTTCAAAATTGAAACCACTGAGCCATGCGAGATCCCTACGGCTTCCACAATCTCTCGCACTTTCAATCTTCGGTCGGCCAACACCATATCGTGAATTTTTTCGATTGTTTCGGGTGTAGAGACCTCAACTGGGCGTCCAGGACGTTCGGCATCTTCAGTGCTTGTACGGCCACAACGAAATTCAGTAAACCACTTTTTTACCATTGAAATCGATGGTGCAGAGTCCCCATAGTATTTATCAAGCTTAGCCTTGGTCTCGGTAATGGTTTGTTTTCGCAAGAAATAATGCTTAATAAGCACACGAAATTCACTTTTTTCCATTTTCTCCTCAAATTAGTGTGGAGTCTGATAAAAATAGCTGTCAAACACAAACTAACTGACGCAGCAAGTTTAAATTTTGACAGGAGTCAACTGACAGATGCCTGTTGACAGGAGCAGTGTTGCTGTTTCAGTAAAGAGGTCATAAATTCAAAAAGTCACGGACTTATTGACCCGCCCTCGTATAAATAATATTAAAAAAAAATCAAAAAGTGATAAGGAAATCACGTAATGGGTGATGGAGAGCGTTCCGCTCTTCCCATGACGGGAGTAACAAAAGGTAACAATACTGTTGCCGGTGCCGTGGCAAAAGCCATCAAAAGGAGGAGGGGGGTGAAAACCACTCCTAATTTAACGAAAATAAAAATAAGTGCTGCGTTAACAGATACAACAGTTAAGCCATCACAAGAAAACAAGAAACAAGCAGATGATGCGTTAATGTGCATCTCTGATGAGGTCCATTACGATGGGGGCAACAACAACTTTGCCTCTTTAGCGGCATTCGAATCGGATGATGAGGATGAATTAATAAATGACATCAACAGCAGCATACAAAAGCTGAAGGAGAAAGTGCTTGCTATTAAGCAGAAGCAAACTGCACGCAGGCAGAGGGAGCAATCAGAAGTAGAGAACTCCCAACAAAAAAAGCAAGAAGAGCAGAAACAACAACTGCAGCAACAACAAAACCAGCAGCAGCAGAAACAACAACTGCAGCAAACAAACCAGCAGCAGCAGAAACAACAACAGCAGCTGCAAAAACAACAACAGCTGAAACCACAGCAGCTTTAAAAACAGAAGCAGCAGCAGCAGTAGCATCAACAACAAAAACAGCAGAAGAAGAAGGAAAAGGTTCCTCCCATCAACACATACAAATTAGAGGTAAATGCTACCAAAGACCTTTGTAAGTTGGCAATTGGTAATAATTTTAATATCAAGAGATTGGGGAACGATCGCCATGCCATCCACTGTAATACAGCTCCTAAAAGAAACGATGACGGAGCACTACTCATTCACACCGAAGTGTGAAAAGCGGCAATCGATGCTGCTGAAGGGGTTGGAACCGTCTTCTGATCCTGAGGAGATCCTGGCACTGCTCAAAGAGAAAAGAGTGCGAAGGACTCAAATTTGTGGGGGTAAAGCCATTTACCACAGCTAGAGCCAGGCGGGAGAAACGGGGTCTGCCGTTCTTCCTGGTGCAGCTCAGTCCCGAAAGCCGTCTGGATAGTCTTAGGAGTATCAATGTCCTAGACTACCAGGTGGTTCACTGGGAAAAATTAAAAAGGAGCGAAGGCGTTATACAATGCGTTCGCTGCCAGAGGTTCGGGCAAACCGCATCGAACTGCCAAATGCAGCTTCGATGCGTGAAGTGCGCAAAGAATCACAGTTCCGAGGAGTGTGCTCTGGGTAGGGACGGAGCATCCGATCGGACGCAGCTCTTGTGCGTGTTATGTGGAAACGTGGGACACACCACAAACTATCGGGGTTGTCCTAAGTTCGCCAACATTAAAAAAGCAAAACTCGCTCGGTAGCAGAAGGTGGAGGTCAAACGTTCACCTTTTAGGTTTCAAACACCAACCGTCACGTCCCAAATCTCCTACGCCCAAATGGTAGGGGGGCCACGGCACAGCAAGCGACTGTTGCTTCTCCGGTGCCAATGCCGAGAACAACAGAAGCTGCACCTAACATGCTGGCCATCTTGCTCGCAATCCAAGGGCAGATGGCTCAGCTCCAACAGCAGGTGCAAGGACAGGCCAAGCGGGTGGACCAGATCTACGCAATGCTGCCGGGCTTAACGCAACACATGTCGTAATGGGTACGCACATGGTGGAGCAAACTTTGAAGGTCCTTGCGGTGAATGTTAATTCCCTGATTAGGATCGAACGAAGAGCCGCGATGTTTAAATTGCTACAAGACCAAACTCCTGATGTGCTTTTCGCTAGCGAAACCAAGCTAACCGATGAGCACGAACTGGTACAATTATTATATTGTTAATATAATAACAACGTGGAGGCGGTGTCGCGATCTTCATTAAAAAAGGCATAGAATTCCACAGAGTGTACAAGGGAGTGTTACGCAGGTTACGCAGAAAGCGGCTGTACTTGGCCTCTGTTTATGCTTCACAATCCACCTTATTCATTACAGAGCTCGACACACTTTTTCGACTTCTGAGGCTGGAATCGGGGGAGAATTATTTTATAATCGGCGGGGACTTTAACGCTAGACACAGAAATTGGGGAAATAATTTGCCAAATACTAGAGGGAACCTACTACTCGATTGGTGGGGTCAGCACGATGCCATGTATAGACTCGGTCTTAAAGCGACGGATAACCCGTCGTTTCCCAGAGGCGGGTCTTATTTGGATCTATTACTGTACGACGAACGTATACGACTGACAGGTACGAATTTACAAACGCTTAACTGTCTGCGCACATTCGTGTATGACAGCGACCATTGCGGTTTTAGCACCGAAATCACAGTTCCCAACGAAATTGCGGAATTGGAGGAGTTTGTCCAAAGATACTCTTACAACTATAGTAAGACTCGATGGACACGCTTCTCCACAACCTTGACAAGAGCACTCTCCTCGAACACGCTCCACCCACCGTCCAATAGGAATTTATCAAACGAGGAGATCGATAAGTACCTTAAACGAATAGAGGAGACAATAAAACAAACTATGGACACTACAATATCGCGGTATAAACAAACGACTAACGAAAATCTGTTCCGCAATCCTACTATTGACGCACTGCACCAACAGAAAAGTAGACTTCTGACAAAACTTAAAAACTTGTACAGACAGTTTACAGACACACTGAAGTCGTCGATTAAAAATATTCAAACGTTAATCAAAGAGAATTACAGAATAGCTGTAAGTTTGTATTGGAACTATAAGATACGGGCTGTAAACACCAGCAACCCGAATATGTTCCCGCAAATAAATAAACTATTTCGGAGAAAATATCAAAACGACCTTCAGTGTCTTAAAATAGCCCGGACTACAGACAACGAACGGTTACTAACAATAGAAGGCATTGATACAAATGAGGCCGCTGATGATGACGACTTCTTTGTGATCGAGGATCCATAGGAGAAGGTTGAGGCCATAGGGGCGACTTTCCAGGAAGTATACAAGGCCAATGATATCATTGGCCCTTATATCGCGTCTTGGTGCACAACTTTCATATTCGAAATGAAGTAGAGAACTAGCGATCCGAGGGCTCTGGTTTCACCCGGTTCAGCGATGAAAATATGGCAAATAATGTCATTGCCAGAGAAGGTGACCTACCCCCGTTCATTTCGAAGGAAGAACTCCATGAGATCTTCGACACAATCAGAAGTAAGAAAGTGGGGACCGATGGTATTCCGAACATCGTGCTTCGAATTCTTCCTCTAGAAGCGGTGAACATTTATACCACCCTGTTTAATAATGCAATGAATAATGCATATTATCCAGCGCATTGGAAAACGGCGGTGGTTCAACCTATCCCCAAAAAGGGAAAGGATATATCCAATCCGGCGAATCTCCTTCCGAATATCAGTAAGGTGTTCGAAAAAATAATCAATAGAGCTCTGACTAGGTGGGTTGAGGACAAACATATAGTTCCGGATAATCAATTCGGTTTTAAGGCAGGACATGCTATCTCACATGCCGCGTCTAAACTGGTGTCCGATATCCAATGGAATAAAGACAAAAAACAGTGTACTGGTGCCTGCCTAGTTGACTTGGAGAAGGCTTTCGACACTGTATGGTTAGAAGGTCTTTTCTACAAGCTGGCTAGTCTGGGGATCAGTAAACCTCTCTTGTACATTCTTTATAATATGCTAAACAACAGACAGTTCATCGTGAAAAATGGTGATGTGACTTCTGTTGGAATATTTCAAATTAAAAATGGTCTTCAGCAAGGCGCCGTCAATTCGCCGATCCTATTCAACATTTATACAAGCGACTTGATAGGTTCACTTCCCCATACTATTGCGTACGCAGATGACTTGATAGCGTACAGAACAGGTCCAAAAATCGAGGTCATTAATACTCTCTAACAGCGTGACTTCGATAAGATAAGACGATTTTGCGATGACTGGAAGTTGAAAATCAACTTTCAGAAGTCGGAAACCATTCTTTTTAGGACGCCGTTGTCTGGAGCCTCTAGGGATACCAGAAAAAATTGGCGAAAGTTCTCGATCATTGGACAACACGGACAGCCTCTTGCCTGTCGAAAATGTAGTCAGTCACCTTGGGATCTGGCTAGATCAGTTTCTGTATTTTAACAAAAATGTAGATGCTGCTCTAGCCAGAGCTAAAGGCGCTTTTGCCCTCACAAAGAGACTGTTTTATAGCAGCCAACTCGATGCGGGGGTAAAGATAATCTGCTACATGGCCCTTATCAGGCCCATGCTGGTATTTGGGTGTCCCGTGTGGTTCAATGTACGAGCAAGCTTAATGGAAAAGATTCGGGTGTTTGAGAGGGCTTGCCTTAGGGCTTGTCTTCGCTTGTACAGAACACCAGAGTCGGAGTACAAAAAATTGTATCCTAAGGAGGTCCTTTACAACAGGGCGAACCTAATACGAGTGGACAACTTCGTAATTAAGCTGACTCGAAGGCACATTGCAAGAGCAATGACCTCGACGAATCGTCTGAGGTTCAGTAGGGCGGTGGGGAATCGCGATAAGAGGGATGTCGTTCGGCAACACCAGCATTTCTGGTGGTTGAATGATGGGGAAGATGCTTCGTCGTCGTTTCCGTCAATTACGGACCAGCCTCACTAATGAGGCAGAGCTGACCAATCTATTTGCTCTGTAAATAGCGATGGCCAGCTTACATAGGTTTAGGATTGCATTTAAGAAATATATATATATATACGAGGGCGGGTCAATAAGTCCGTGACTTTTGGATTAAAACACAGATTTTTTGATAAAAAAATAATTTTATTTTTCATCGTAGTCTCCCTTGAGCTCTATACACTTTGTCCAACGCTTCTCCAATTTTTTTATCCCTTCCAAAAAAAATGATTTGTCGAGGTCCTCAAAATAGGCCTTTGTTTGCGAGATGACTTCATCATTGGAGTCAAATCTTTTTCCACCAAGCCATTTCTTCAGGTTTGGGAACAAGAAGTAGTCGCTCGGAGCCAAATCTGGAGAATAGGGTGGATGAGGGAGCAATTCATAGCCCAATTCATGGATTTTTGCCATGGCAACTGCACATGTGTGCACCCTTGCATTGTCTTGGTGGAAAAGAACTTTTTTCTTGGCCAAATGAGGTCGTTTTTTTTCAAATCGTCATTGAATCGGTCCAATAAGTTGGCATAATATTCCCCATTGATTGTTCTTCCCTTTTGAAGGTAGTCAATGTGGATTATCCCGCGTGCATCCCAAAAAACAGTCGCCATAACTTTATTGGCTGACAAACCCACCTTGGCCTTCTTTGGCGCCGATTCACCCTTAGAAACCCACTGTTTTGACTGTTGTTTGTTCTCTGGTGTGTTGTGATGGATCCATGTTTCGTCCACGGTTACAAAACGGCGCAAAAACTCCTCCATATTGCGATTAAACAACGCCAAACCTTCCTGTGAGTTGTTACACGATTGCGTTTGTGGTCGACTGTGAGCAAACGCGGCACCCATCTTGCGGAAAGCTTTCTCATGCCCAAGTTATCATTCAAAATTGAAACCACTGAGCCATGCGAGATCCCTACGGCTTCCACAATCTCTCGCACTTTCAATCTTCGGTCGGCCAACACCATATCGTGAATTTTTTCGATTGTTTCGGGTGTAGAGACCTCAACTGGGCGTCCAGGACGTTCGGCATCTTCAGTGCTTGTACGGCCACAACGAAATTCAGTAAACCACTTTTTTACCATTGAAATCGATGGTGCAGAGTCCCCATAGTATTTATCAAGCTTAGCCTTGGTCTCGGTAATGGTTTTTTTTCGCAAGAAATAATGCTTAATAAGCACACGAAATTCACTTTTTTCCATTTTCTCCTCAAATTAGTGAGTAGTCTGATAAAAATAGCTGTCAAACACAAACTAACTGACGCAGCAAGTTTAAATTTTGACAGGAGTCATCTGACAGATGCCTGTTGACAGGAGCAGTGTTGCTGTTTCAGTAAAGAGGTCAGAAATTCAAAAAGTCACGGACTTATTGACCCGCCCTCGTATAAATAATATTAAAAAAAAATCAAAAAGTGATAAGGAAATCACGTAATGGGTGATGGAGAGCGTTCCGCTCTTCCCATGACGGGAGTAACAAAAGGTAACAATACTGTTGCCGGTGCCGTGGCAAAAGCCATCAAAAGGAGGAGGGGGGTGAAAACCACTCCTAATTTAACGAAAATAAAAATAAGTGCTGCGTTAACAGATACAACAGTTAAGCCATCACAAGAAAACAAGAAACAAGCAGATGATGCGTTAATGTGCATCTCTGATGAGGTCCATTACGATGGGGGCAACAACAACTTTGCCTCTTTAGCGGCATTCGAATCGGATGATGAGGATGAATTAATAAATGACATCAACAGCAGCATACAAAAGCTGAAGGAGAAAGTGCTTGCTATTAAGCAGAAGCAAACTGCACGCAGGCAGAGGGAGCAATCAGAAGTAGAGAACTCCCAACAAAAAAAGCAAGAAGAGCAGAAACAACAACTGCAGCAACAACAAAACCAGCAGCAGCAGAAACAACAACAGCAGCTGCAAAAACAACAACAGCTGAAACCACAGCAGCTTTAAAAACAGAAGCAGCAGCAGCAGTAGCATCAACAACAAAAACAGCAGAAGAAGAAGGAAAAGGTTCCTCCCATCAACACATACAAATTAGAGGTAAATGCTACCAAAGACCTTTGTAAGTTGGCAATTGGTAATAATTTTAATATCAAGAGATTGGGGAACGATCGCCATGCCATCCACTGTAATACAGCTCCTAAAAGAAACGATGACGGAGCACTACTCATTCACACCGAAGTGTGAAAAGCGGCAATCGATGCTGCTGAAGGGGTTGGAACCGTCTTCTGATCCTGAGGAGATCCTGGCACTGCTCAAAGAGAAAAGAGTGCGAAGGACTCAAATTTGTGGGGGTAAAGCCATTTACCACAGCTAGAGCCAGGCGGGAGAAACGGGGTCTGCCGTTCTTCCTGGTGCAGCTCAGTCCCGAAAGCCGTCTGGATAGTCTTAGGAGTATCAATGTCCTAGACTACCAGGTGGTTCACTGGGAAAAATTAAAAAGGAGCGAAGGCGTTATACAATGCGTTCGCTGCCAGAGGTTCGGGCAAACCGCATCGAACTGCCAAATGCAGCTTCGATGCGTGAAGTGCGCAAAGAATCACAGTTCCGAGGAGTGTGCTCTGGGTAGGGACGGAGCATCCGATCGGACGCAGCTCTTGTGCGTGTTATGTGGAAACGTGGGACACACCACAAACTATCGGGGTTGTCCTAAGTTCGCCAACATTAAAAAAGCAAAACTCGCTCGGTAGCAGAAGGTGGAGGTCAAACGTTCACCTTTTAGGTTTCAAACACCAACCGTCACGTCCCAAATCTCCTACGCCCAAATGGTAGGGGGGCCACGGCACAGCAAGCGACTGTTGCTTCTCCGGTGCCAATGCCGAGAACAACAGAAGCTGCACCTAACATGCTGGCCATCTTGCTCGCAATCCAAGGGCAGATGGCTCAGCTCCAACAGCAGGTGCAAGGACAGGCCAAGCGGGTGGACCAGATCTACGCAATGCTGCCGGGCTTAACGCAACACATGTCGTAATGGGTACGCACATGGTGGAGCAAACTTTGAAGGTCCTTGCGGTGAATGTTAATTCCCTGATTAGGATCGAACGAAGAGCCGCGATGTTTAAATTGCTACAAGACCAAACTCCTGATGTGCTTTTCGCTAGCGAAACCAAGCTAACCGATGAGCACGAACTGGTACAATTATTATATTGTTAAAAGAAGAAACCGGCCTAACTCCCAACGTGGAGGCGGTGTCGCGATCTTCATTAAAAAAGGCATAGAATTCCACAGAGTGTACAAGGGAGTGTTACGCAGGTTACGCAGAAAGCGGCTGTACTTGGCCTCTGTTTATGCTTCACAATCCACCTTATTCATTACAGAGCTCGACACACTTTTTCGACTTCTGAGGCTGGAATCGGGGGAGAATTATTTTATAATCGGCGGGGACTTCAACGCTAGACACAGAAATTGGGGAAATAATTTGCCAAATACTAGAGGGAACCTACTACTCGATTGGTGGGGTCAGCACGATGCCATGTATAGACTCGGTCTTAAAGCGACGGATAACCCGTCGTTTCCCAGAGGCGGGTCTTATTTGGATCTATTACTGTACGACGAACGTATACGACTGACAGGTACGAATTTACAAACGCTTAACTGTCTGCGCACATTCGTGTATGACAGCGACCATTGCGGTTTTAGCACCGAAATCACAGTTCCCAACGAAATTGCGGAATTGGAGGAGTTTGTCCAAAGATACTCTTACAACTATAGTAAGACTCGATGGACACGCTTCTCCACAACCTTGACAAGAGCACTCTCCTCGAACACGCTCCACCCACCGTCCAATAGGAATTTATCAAACGAGGAGATCGATAAGTACCTTAAACGAATAGAGGAGACAATAAAACAAACTATGGACACTACAATATCGCGGTATAAACAAACGACTAACGAAAATCTGTTCCGCAATCCTACTATTGACGCACTGCACCAACAGAAAAGTAGACTTCTGACAAAACTTAAAAACTTGTACAGACAGTTTACAGACACACTGAAGTCGTCGATTAAAAATATTCAAACGTTAATCAAAGAGAATTACAGAATAGCTGTAAGTTTGTATTGGAACTATAAGATACGGGCTGTAAACACCAGCAACCCGAATATGTTCCCGCAAATAAATAAACTATTTCGGAGAAAATATCAAAACGACCTTCAGTGTCTTAAAATAGCCCGGACTACAGACAACGAACGGTTACTAACAATAGAAGGCATTGATACAAATGAGGCCGCTGATGATGACGACTTCTTTGTGATCGAGGATCCATAGGAGAAGGTTGAGGCCATAGGGGCGACTTTCCAGGAAGTATACAAGGCCAATGATATCATTGGCCCTTATATCGCGTCTTGGTGCACAACTTTCATATTCGAAATGAAGTAGAGAACTAGCGATCCGAGGGCTCTGGTTTCACCCGGTTCAGCGATGAAAATATGGCAAATAATGTCATTGCCAGAGAAGGTGACCTACCCCCGTTCATTTCGAAGGAAGAACTCCATGAGATCTTCGACACAATCAGAAGTAAGAAAGTGGGGACCGATGGTATTCCGAACATCGTGCTTCGAATTCTTCCTCTAGAAGCGGTGAACATTTATACCACCCTGTTTAATAATGCAATGAATAATGCATATTATCCAGCGCATTGGAAAACGGCGGTGGTTCAACCTATCCCCAAAAAGGGAAAGGATATATCCAATCCGGCGAATCTCCTTCCGAATATCAGTAAGGTGTTCGAAAAAATAATCAATAGAGCTCTGACTAGGTGGGTTGAGGACAAACATATAGTTCCGGATAATCAATTCGGTTTTAAGGCAGGACATGCTATCTCACATGCCGCGTCTAAACTGGTGTCCGATATCCAATGGAATAAAGACAAAAAACAGTGTACTGGTGCCTGCCTAGTTGACTTGGAGAAGGCTTTCGACACTGTATGGTTAGAAGGTCTTTTCTACAAGCTGGCTAGTCTGGGGATCAGTAAACCTCTCTTGTACATTCTTTATAATATGCTAAACAACAGACAGTTCATCGTGAAAAATGGTGATGTGACTTCTGTTGGAATATTTCAAATTAAAAATGGTCTTCAGCAAGGCGCCGTCAATTCGCCGATCCTATTCAACATTTATACAAGCGACTTGATAGGTTCACTTCCCCATACTATTGCGTACGCAGATGACTTGATAGCGTACAGAACAGGTCCAAAAATCGAGGTCATTAATACTCTCTAACAGCGTGACTTCGATAAGATAAGACGATTTTGCGATGACTGGAAGTTGAAAATCAACTTTCAGAAGTCGGAAACCATTCTTTTTAGGACGCCGTTGTCTGGAGCCTCTAGGGATACCAGAAAAAATTGGCGAAAGTTCTCGATCATTGGACAACACGGACAGCCTCTTGCCTGTCGAAAATGTAGTCAGTCACCTTGGGATCTGGCTAGATCAGTTTCTGTATTTTAACAAAAATGTAGATGCTGCTCTAGCCAGAGCTAAAGGCGCTTTTGCCCTCACAAAGAGACTGTTTTATAGCAGCCAACTCGATGCGGGGGTAAAGATAATCTGCTACATGGCCCTTATCAGGCCCATGCTGGTATTTGGGTGTCCCGTGTGGTTCAATGTACGAGCAAGCTTAATGGAAAAGATTCGGGTGTTTGAGAGGGCTTGCCTTAGGGCTTGTCTTCGCTTGTACAGAACACCAGAGTCGGAGTACAAAAAATTGTATCCTAAGGAGGTCCTTTACAACAGGGCGAACCTAATACGAGTGGACAACTTCGTAATTAAGCTGACTCGAAGGCACATTGCAAGAGCAATGACCTCGACGAATCGTCTGAGGTTCAGTAGGGCGGTGGGGAATCGCGATAAGAGGGATGTCGTTCGGCAACACCAGCATTTCTGGTGGTTGAATGATGGGGAAGATGCTTCGTCGTCGTTTCCGTCAATTACGGACCAGCCTCACTAATGAGGCAGAGCTGACCAATCTATTTGCTCTGTAAATAGCGATGGCCAGCTTACATAGGTTTAGGATTGCATTTAAGAAATATATATATATATACGAGGGCGGGTCAATAAGTCCGTGACTTTTGGATTAAAACACAGATTTTTTGATAAAAAAATAATTTTATTTTTCATCGTAGTCTCCCTTGAGCTCTATACACTTTGTCCAACGCTTCTCCAATTTTTTTATCCCTTCCAAAAAAAATGATTTGTCGAGGTCCTCAAAATAGGCCTTTGTTTGCGAGATGACTTCATCATTGGAGTCAAATCTTTTTCCACCAAGCCATTTCTTCAGGTTTGGGAACAAGAAGTAGTCGCTCGGAGCCAAATCTGGAGAATAGGGTGGATGAGGGAGCAATTCATAGCCCAATTCATGGATTTTTGCCATGGCAACTGCACATGTGTGCACCCTTGCATTGTCTTGGTGGAAAAGAACTTTTTTCTTGGCCAAATGAGGTCGTTTTTTTTCAAATCGTCATTGAATCGGTCCAATAAGTTGGCATAATATTCCCCATTGATTGTTCTTCCCTTTTGAAGGTAGTCAATGTGGATTATCCCGCGTGCATCCCAAAAAACAGTCGCCATAACTTTATTGGCTGACAAACCCACCTTGGCCTTCTTTGGCGCCGATTCACCCTTAGAAACCCACTGTTTTGACTGTTGTTTGTTCTCTGGTGTGTTGTGATGGATCCATGTTTCGTCCACGGTTACAAAACGGCGCAAAAACTCCTCCATATTGCGATTAAACAACGCCAAACCTTCCTGTGAGTTGTTACACGATTGCGTTTGTGGTCGACTGTGAGCAAACGCGGCACCCATCTTGCGGAAAGCTTTCTCATGCCCAAGTTATCATTCAAAATTGAAACCACTGAGCCATGCGAGATCCCTACGGCTTCCACAATCTCTCGCACTTTCAATCTTCGGTCGGCCAACACCATATCGTGAATTTTTTCGATTGTTTCGGGTGTAGAGACCTCAACTGGGCGTCCAGGACGTTCGGCATCTTCAGTGCTTGTACGGCCACAACGAAATTCAGTAAACCACTTTTTTACCATTGAAATCGATGGTGCAGAGTCCCCATAGTATTTATCAAGCTTAGCCTTGGTCTCGGTAATGGTTTTTTTTCGCAAGAAATAATGCTTAATAAGCACACGAAATTCACTTTTTTCCATTTTCTCCTCAAATTAGTGAGTAGTCTGATAAAAATAGCTGTCAAACACAAACTAACTGACGCAGCAAGTTTAAATTTTGACAGGAGTCATCTGACAGATGCCTGTTGACAGGAGCAGTGTTGCTGTTTCAGTAAAGAGGTCAGAAATTCAAAAAGTCACGGACTTATTGACCTAATATAATATATACCTTTGTATATACTAATTATGTTTATTATTGTGTATAATGTCTATGTGTTTATATGTGTGTATTATGTATGTAGGTTAGCTAGACTAAGGTTTATTTTAAGTAAGATATTAAGTTTTTATAAAAAATACAAAATTTTGTTCATATGCTAAGTTTTTGTTAACAATGTTTTTCTTAGCCTTAAGTATAGAAAATAAATTTTATTTAAAAAATGTAATTGAAGTCGAAAGACATAGATATAAGAATTTAGAGTAGCTTAGAGTGCCTATGTAGGGCCAGTAAGTTAGTATAAGATTGTTTAGTAATTTTAAGCTAGCATTTAAGCATTTTCTGTTAGAATGTTAGTCGTAATGATAAATAAAATAGAATGCATTTAAACTAACTAACTCGAAGCAACACTAGGAAAAGATGGAGTCTTAAAGCCGACAGGTTCTACGAATAGAATATTAAAATAATTTAATTTGTTTTTTTTTTTTTTTTAATTTCAAACTTGAACGTTGGGATAAAGGACATGTTTTTGCTGATATGTATTTTAGAACTGAAAACGGTTAAATTTTAGATTTTGAATTGTGGAAATCGGTTTAGGTTTCTATTTTTGTTGATTTTAAATGGTTACCAGTAGATAACCATTTTAAAAAGTAATCGTTAAGCTGGGCATACCGTAGTATCTAATATGAAAATTACCAATAGTTGTACTTGTAATTGTGAGACACCTCACAGTCAGTATTAAAGTGTGACAATATGTGGCATTTGTAAGTCACTAGCAGTGGTAAACAGATTTAAGGAGAAATAATCAGATGTCAAGTCTTTACATTGTCCGAAAAGAGACAATTTTTCTGTTGGGGCATTGCAAGTGCTATTCATGAATGGGTTACTCAAGGTTAGCTTTGACGCCAGGAGGAGGAAGATATATTGAAGTTACATACATTTTTGGCCAACACAAAAAATTCTTAAAACCAAAAAGTGTGGGAGACAGAATCGAGCCCTGAGGCACACACTACTTTTTCCATCTTACAAGCAAGGTTTCGGAAGTACAATAACTTCTTATCTATTAAAGAAAGGATTTGTCAATCTGAGTGCAGAAATTTACGATAAGTCACAAGGGACTCTTATAGGAACTTCTGTTAAATATTGAAATATAAGTCAGCATAAAGCGTAGCTACTGTTTGGCTACTTTATAAGCCAGTGACAGTGGTGGAAAAGAGTGGTGTAAGGAATAGTTGAAAACCGATTAAAAATAAAGCGGAGCTTTGAACCTTCCTATAATGCTACCAGAGCACAAAACAAGCTTGAAACCCGTGGAAGAACAAGACAACCACCAGCAATGTTTCACTGAAAGCAATAAAGAGAACGCACATAAAATTGCCTAATTAAACAAGTTAAAAACTACCTCGGCGGAGTGAAAAGTAACCTCCTTGGGAATGCAAAATTTTATTTTTTTATTTAGCTTGATACACTTATTCTAGCAATTTTCCAACTTCTTGATCCCGTCCGAAAAGTAATTTTCCGGAAGGTCTGAAAAATACTCCTCAGTTGCATCGACGATTTCCTAGCGTGAGCTGAATTTTTTAATGATGAAACATCTTTTGAGGTTTGGGAAGAGATAATAGTCCAAGGGAGCCAAATCGGGCGAATACCGTGGATGCAACAACAATCGGAGCCGTAAGTCATTTATTTTAGCCGTGGTTGCGATGCTCTTATGCGCCGGCGCATTGTCTAGCAAAAACAACCTTTTTTTCGCTTTATGTGAGGCCGTTTTGCAGCGATTTCGGCCTTCAATCGCTCCAATAATGCACAGTAATACTCGTTGTTGATGGTTTTTTCTTTTCCAGGTAGTTCACGAAGAGTATGCCATGACAATCCCAGAAAACCGACGCCATAACCTTTCCGACCCATTGAACCTCCCTCGGCCGCTTCGGAGCACTCGTGCCGGCTTCAGTCCATCGCCGGGCACTCATTCTGTTCTCTGGTGTGTAATAGTTGATGCAGGTTTCATCAATCGTTACCAATCGACGCCAAAAGTCCGCCCGATTCCGCATCAGCAAGTCCAAACACTCTTTCGAAGTGCTCTCGCGTTTGTGTTTTTGGTCAGGAGTGAGCATGCGCGGCATTCAGCGGCAGGATAACTTTTTCATATGCAGAATATTGCCCAAAATATGGCGTGTGCGCTCAGCACTAATCTTTGTGGAATCTGCTAGTTAGCGCACCTTCACTTTCCGGTCAGCCAACACCATTTCATGTATTTTTTTTGACATTGTCCTCTGTAACCGCATCGGAGGGCCTGCCGCTTCGGACTTGATCGGTAGTGGAGTTGCGGCCACCACGAAACTCTCGAAACCAATATTTGACGGTGCAATCTGACGGAGCATTAGCCCCATAATATTTATCGAAATTTTTTTTGTTTCCTTCGCCATTTTGCCTCTCAAAAAATAATGCTTTATGGGAGAACGAAAATCGTTTTTGTCCATACTTAACATGATGCCAAACACGTCAACAACAATCAGCTGTCAAAACAAAACTAAAGACAGTATTGCACTCAAAATTTGGCATGTCTGCCTAAATATGAACGGACTTCAAGGCACCTTAACCTTTTTTTCAGTAGCAGAGCATTCTGGCAGTCAAGGAGGTTACTTTTCACCCAACCTAGTATACCCGAACAATCAGAGAAATACACGACAGCAATCAAGTTTTCGAATTTAAGCCCAGCGAGGGTTAAAAAATAGAAAGGGATCAGCACCGCCAGCACTGGAAAGATATCTTAGAATCCGTTGAAACATGGAAAAAATTTGTTGGGTTTTGTGGAAAGTGTAGTACCATCTATTCCTTCCAAAATGTTAACAACATTCGCAATAAGGGGACTGATATGTATGTCAAAAGTGTAGTGTTACGGACAAAGGAAAAAAATGGATCAAATAATTTTTGACACATTTTGCTATAAAAATGGAATAAATTGCAGCAATTTTTTAGAAGTGATAAATATTGCTTTGGGAAGTATGTTAAATCAAGGGTTTACGAGAGGTATAAGCGCCTCCCAGTGCATAGTATAGTACGGTCAAAAGTAATGCTCAATTTCGTCAATGAGGTCTTCGTCTTTCTGTGATTTCTTGCCATAATGTCAAGCTATCAATAAAGAGCACAGCCTACAAATTCAACTCCATCTATAACATTGATGTAGATGAATAGTTAAAAAGATTTCCGTTAAAAATACACCTATTGATTGTTTACCTAAATACGGGCACAGGAAACGCTTGAGCTTGACAAATTAGAGCAAAAACTGAGCCAATTCCAGAACGATGGGAAAACGTGGCAACTTCGCCTGAAAACGCAGGTGCCTTTGAGCCTAAGGGCTCTAAAATGACAAAAAAAAAAACAAAATTATTATTGTTGCAACACTATGAATAGGGTACCCTACTTTGCCTGTTTGCCTTAAAGTCTAAATACTCGTAATTACCTAATAAGCGGCACCGGATACGCTTGAGCCTGACATAAAAGTGCGAAACTTGAGCTCTGCATTTTTTCAACCTGTATCAGTTTATATTCCAAGGAAAATGTGGGAGGTTTAGCTCCGACAGGCTCTAATTTGGAAAGAAAAATAAATAAAAAATCTCGAAAATCGATGGATATTAGGTTTAACTGCCTGAATTTAGGGATGAGATCAACAGAACACACCAACATTTCAAGAATCACCGCTTTAACACCCCCCACTTCCAAAGCCCACAAAACCTTATTTCTATGTCATTGAAAATACATTTAGCCTTCGCTGCATAGCTTCGTAAAAAGTTCAACTAATCAACGACGACAAAACCACTCGAAAGGTCAATGTTGGCCGCGTTCATTCACCTTCATTGTAACATGTATAGTGTACACTCATACAAGTGCAAAGTACCTACCAACTCCAAAAAAAAAAAAAAAACAGAATGCAGGTCACTCTTACCAAGGATACTTGTAAAGGGGATAGCAACAACTGAGCACAAT
Organism: Volucella inflata; assembly: GCA_928272305.1. Taxonomy (NCBI): domain Eukaryota; kingdom Metazoa; phylum Arthropoda; class Insecta; order Diptera; family Syrphidae; genus Volucella; species Volucella inflata. Next base: position 2,652,024 of record OV743720.1, read on the forward strand.
CGCGAAATGATTTCTGCACACGTGCTAGAACTCATGTGCACGAACACACGTGCAACACATTCGCGATAGCTATACTCCTCAGGAGAGACAGTCGCCGCATATCACTTTCGATTAATTGCAACAAGTTGCTTGACCCAAACTGCAGCAAGACGACCTTCGCAGTCTACACTTTGTTTTCCTGTTTCTCGTTCTTAGACTCACTCTCATTCGATAACAAATACAACTACTCGCGCAAGCGAAAGTGATATATGAGATGAGACTCTGGGCGTCATGAATGAATGCAACCACATGTTGCCACTACACAAACTTCCAAACACACACTACAGCGCAAAACCGGTAATCGAAAGTACACTACCGACTGCCGACTGCCGACTGTCGACCTAGAAACGTGCTCATTTTATGTAAATAAAAACAAACCGAAACCACTCTAGTTACCATAGAGGGAGACAGAATAACGTAAGCAAACCCCTTTGGTGCTCCCAAAGAGTAACGTTTCCCCGTTTTCCGAGTTTTCTTCCATCTCTCATTCGTCTCTTTGGAAGAGAATGAGCAGAGCAACAGGTGGCCAAATCTGACAGCAAGTTTAAGAGAACCCCACCCCACATTTGACGTTCTCTCAAAAATCATGCGCATTTGTCACCTATACAAACGAGATAGATAGATGAATTGCCGCTAATCGATTCCTAAAGAGAAACTGAAATAGCAAGAAAACAAAAACCATCACTGACAGCTTGTCAGTGTCGACAACAAATTGTAAACAGACGCAGGTCTTATGAATGAAATTGTTTGTTTCTTCCTTCCGTCGATGGGGTGGATACACTGGAGTGGGTGGTTTTTTTGTTTACTCTAGTACTAGACAACTACAACTGACAGCTGACACCATTTCGGCGAAAATAATAGCACACGCATATTACATACATATTTATTCGATAAGGTACCTAAAAGCCGGCACGGGAAATGCTTGTGCCGGACATAGCAGAGCAAAATCAGACTCACGACGCCGTTCAATGCCCGACCACTTAGTGTCGATCGCCAGAGTGGGCGCCTTTGCTCCAACCGGTTCTGTTATATTCAAAAAAAAAAAAAAAAAATTGATGATATACTACTCGTATCTCAGAAGTGAAATAACCTGAATGCTGGGACGGGAAATGCTTGCGCCGGGCAAAAGAAGACGACGCTTTTATTCAGCTCACGTTCAAGCCATGAACGTTTTGTATCAATCGAAAGTGATGGGGCTTTAGCACCAAGTGGTTCTGGAAAATATTTTCAAAAAAAAAAAAAAAAAAATTGTAAGCACTTGTGTTCGTACTGACCTAAAAGCTGGAGCAGGATACCCTTGCGCTGGACATAGCAATGATATAGCCCGATCGTTTCGGAGTTCTAAAGGTTTTTGGATGAGCGAGGGCATCTTTGGTGCCGTACTTGAAACAGGTTCTGTATAATATTTGTGTGAGAAAATAAATCAACAGTGAAAAAGGTCTGGATGTATCTTTGTCACTGATTGTTGGGATTGAGTAGGTATCTCTTTCAAAGTTGCTTGAATCTTAATTTGGAACCAGTGGCAATATGCAGATTCAAATGTAGCCGGTGCCATGAATTATCGTTTATTGATCTTGAGGTTAAGATACAAAGTAGCATACGCAAAAGCATTTCACCAACTTGTTGTTAAATAGCAATTTTTGCAGGAGACAATTGAAATAAAAGCAAACCTACCTATTCAAGAGTAACAATCGAAAGTAAAATTACTCTTTTCTTTGGCGAACAGACAATAAAGCAAAAAATATGATGTTCCAGAAGGTTGAATGCATGTGCCCCTATTTTTTTTTTTTTTTTTTTTTTGAAAGAAGTTTACAAATGACAAGCAGTAAAAGTACAAGATCCAAGTCGTTACTTTGACTCATGAAACTGACTAAGAGATATAAAATGTTGATCGAAACCAGCTCGTGAGTTCTATAAGCAAAAAAGGAAGGAAATACATTAACTTCTTGGAAAACAAAACAAAGAAAGTGAGTGATCACGAAAATGAAGAGGAGCCAGGAACAACTTTCGAATGTTTTACCAAGAGGCAAGGAAATGCAACAATAGAGGCACAGTCTGGGCTGAAAATACAAGAAAACAACTCTCACAGCTTGCTAAACGCCGGGAGCGACCCCATTTTCATTGACAGACAAACCATTCAACTTGGACCATGAGAGACGAGATCACAGAGCCCGATCAAAAAACAAGTAAGTCTCTTAACTGAGCCAAAAAAAAGGCCCCGGGGAGACGGCCTATCTATCGAGGTAATTGAGACATGAGTCGGTCATTTGCAAGATTTGATTAGAGGAAAGTAAAAAGAGCAGTTTATGAATTTAACCTTAGTATTGCTCGTCCGATTCATAAGAAGGAAATTCTCTAAACTTTGCCAACTCTAAGTTCATTAGAATGCTTTCATCATATCTTCTGTGTTGTATAACCTATTTGTAAGCGACGCAGTGAACTGTTCCTGCTGGGGTTAAACTTCAAAGCATTTACAAAAGTGCCAAGGTTGAGAATTTTATCCCCATCGGCTCCGCGTTAACTTTGATAATGGCAGCTGGTCAGAAACCAAACAGAACGTTACATTTTTCATTCGTTGCTTTTTAAGACCCTAATCATCCCAGTCATGCTTTACGTCACAAAAGACAGTTGAAGGTATCCTTGAAATTTTAAAATACAAAACTCTTGATTAAATCTGAAAGCCTACACACCCAGCGAACTCTGCGGGCTGTAAAGCAGTACCAACTTAGTGAGACAAATGCCCACTATCCGACTGGGATGGCTAGAACATGTAGGGCGAATAAATAGGAATGCTCCGACTTAAAAAGAGATTAAGCTTAACTAGGCTAATTTGATGCGATTCAGACCTACCCCGAGGTGTAGCACTATACAGCAACTTAACACAGATAAATAGAAAGTTTATACGCGTTCACAGTCAAAGTAGAGCTAAGGACCAGATGATAAAGAGGTTGCGAATACAGCAAATGCATACCTAAAACTGGGAGCAGGATATCCCTGAGCTGGGCATAGAATAGCAGTACTCGTAGTTTCCCTTATCACATATGGCTTGTACGTTAGAGCATTGATTGACGGAGAACTACTTGAAACTGGCTCTGAAAAGGATTTTTCAAAATTATTTTATAAATATATAAGAATTAACTGAAAGTTGGGAAGGAAATAGGTTGGCACAGGATACCATTTTAGTGTGTATGGTCGTATGATTAAGCCGAAACATGCTAAGCGAACTATAAAACCTTTTATTTGATCTAAATGACGGCACCAAACATGAGTTTAACCTACCTAAAATTAGGAGCTGGATATCCCTGTGCCGGGCATAAAATCGAAATGATACTAAAATGATCAACAGTTATAGGCCTAGCGCTTACTGGTGGAACCTTTGGAGCCGTACTCGAGACTGGTTCTAAGGAAAAATAAAATCATCATTAAAACAAAGCCTTAACATGCAATAAACAAGCGCCTTTATGTTGGGATTTCGGCAGTTTTTGGAGGAAAATTTTTACTAATGTACCTAAAAACTGGTACAGGAAAACCTTGTGCTGGACACAACATAGCAATTTCCGATTTTGAAGGGTACGATTTCACGTCGAATTTAGAGAGAGATGATACCTTTGGTGGTGCACTACTGACTGGCTCTGAAAAATAATTACCAATAATTAAGTACTCACTAAAGTTTAGAACTTATTCGTAACAATTGCAAGAACCTGAATGTTGGCATAAGAAGAGATGTAAATTTTAAAACGGCGCAAGAATAGAACTCCTGACCTATCTTACCTAAAACTTGGCACAGGATATCCTTGAGCTGGACATAATATTGCTACAGTTCCTTTAAACACTACAAACTCGATACCGACTTTTTGAATCAGTGCGACACGAGGAGCGGCACCACTTATGGGTTCTGTTGGGGATTCATCATAGATTGAATAGAGATGTAGTTTAAAAATTGAAAAAAAAATCCTATTGAATTTTGGAAGGGATACAACACCGTGTGATACTTAGTCCGTATGGCTTTTAGTTGTATTTACCTAAAAGCTGGAACTGGAAAAGACTGTGCTGGACAAAGAAGAGTTGTGCTCTCAAACTGCTTAACGTCAACAATTCTTGTCTTATCACCAGAGGTAAGACGAGGACTAACGCTGCCTACTGGTTCTGTAACAAAACATGATTTTCATTACAATGTGTATTGCTATTTCTACTGCAAAACTAGACATCATCATTTGCCTATGTTGGGATGGGAGATAACCCTTTATAACCTTGTTGATCCGCAATAAATTATAAAATCTATGTACTCGGGGAAGTATTCTATACACTATATTTTTCTACTTGTACAATACATAGGTGAACATGTGTCAATTATATCCGTAACCATGCTCCAAAAGCTGGGATTTAGAATGAGCTAGGCATGTGTAAGAGGATTGGACTAAACCGTATTCAACTTTACCTAAAAAATGGCACAGGATATGACTGTGCAAGGCAAAGTAGTGACACGTTGTGGTGTAACCGCGATCGTACCATGGTCAGCTCATCATTTGCATTAAATTTTGGGCTTACACTGCCAACCGGTTCTGTTGAGAACAAATAAAATATTTACTATAATACGAACTAGACTGAATTTAGACTGAATGTTGGCAAAAAGGAGTTTAGCGAATTACAATACAAAAATAGAACTGCACAGATTAGACGTAATTTCGAATAATTCCTAGTAAGTAGTACCTACAAACAATTTAAGAAAACACACATTTTTACCCGGACTGTGTGGGAAACCTCAGACGCAGGAATAGGAACATGAGTTGTGAAGAAGTTTGGCGATTTTAAATTCCCGTCATTTTCAACTTCATGACAAAACTATGGACCACCGACGATAGAAAGTCAAACAACTACCTACAGAAGGGTGAAAACCCCAACATCTACTAACCTATAAGCCGGCACCGGATAGGATTGCGCTGGACAAAATAATGCGAAACTACTTCCAATTTTAGCTCCAGCATCGCGAAGACGTTCGCCTATGTTGATAGTTGGTGCTACGCTACCCACGGGTTCTAAGTTATATAATTACGAAAATAAAATAAAAATCATTAATGAAGCCTTAACAATGCCTTGAAGTCAGAACTTTGGGTACCCTGATGTTACTTTTCAAAAAAATGTATGTCTTTGATTACCTATAAAATGGAATCGGATAAGATTGAGCTGGACAAAATATACTCAAAGTCTCATCAATACCAGCTTCAGCATCGTTTCTTTTATTGGCCAAATTGATTTTAGGTGCAACACTTCCTACTGGCTCTGATTAATTTAAGGGAGAAAAATTAATGTAAACTTATTCAAGAATTCTGCCTCTATGAGTGTTGGGAAAATGGTACCTATGTCGCTGTGACTAGAACTCGATTTACAGAACTCAAAACAATCATAAACAATTTCTTTGTTTACCTAAACGCGGGCACTGGATAAGACTGAGCTGGACAAAATATACAAAGGCTCTCATTTAGACCAGCTTCTGCATCTTTTCGGCGATCGGCAACACTGATTTTTGGTTGAACACTCCCAACCGGCTCTTTGATAAAAAAAATAAAAAAAAAATTATAAAATGTTTTTGAGTGTTGAAAGACATTTAGAAACTCTGCCTGTATATTGGGATATCGGTGACAGTTCTCGTTATGGAAATCGTACGTTTAATACTAAACTCAATTCGAACTATTTAAAAAAGTAACCAACCTGAAGGCCGGTACTGGAAAAGATTGTGCTGGACAGAATAGTCCAACAGATGACTGTCTTTCAACTGCAGCATTTTGTAATTGATCAGCGACACTCACTTTAGGAGCAACACTCCCTAGAGGTTCTGTAAGCAAGATTTATCTATTTATCTATTTATGTAATTATTCACCAAATCCAGCTACTTGAAAACCTTATGAATGTTGGGTAGGATTGCAGATAGATATCTATTACAACACTCTGCATAAACAATCATACCTATAAGATGGAACTGGAAAAGATTGTGCCGGACAAAACAGAGGCACCGGTAGACCTATCTCAACGCCAGCACTTTGTAATTGACTTGTGAGACTGACTTTTGGTGCCACACTACCCATAGGTTCTGCAAACAAACAATGGATTGGGTCTTTATTGTCCAAGTAAGGAATAATTTATTCTGAATGTTGGGAAGGTTGGCTTGTTAGTTGCTTATATTTTACCTATAAGATGGCACAGGAAATGATTGCGCTGGACATTGAATAGCAATCGTTAATCCAATTCGCACACTATCATGACTAAATTCATCTTTTTTACTGACTCTGGGAGCGACACTTCCAACTGGTTCTAAAAAATTAGATAAAATTCAATTAGATGATGTCGTTAAACAAATGTATGACAGACAAAGAAAAAAACAACTGAATGCTGGGTGGGCATTGTTTTTCATTTGGTTTGCACTTTTTCATAAATTTAAAATCATTGTGCTTATGGTAAGGGCAACACAGACCATCACGTGCATCTGTCCGACTTTGCAACAAAGTTTGTAGAAGTCTGAACCTGTTATTAGATATATCAATGTTTGACCACCAAAGTCAAAGCAACAGGAATAGAGGACATCCCTATTTCCATGACAACTATCAAACGACATTTTTGAAGAACTTGTCGAAACTTAAAGCAATTTTTTCAAGATTATTATTAAACATTAAAAGAAATTACAAGTGTGGCCAAGAGCTCGTGATAAATGGATTCCTGAATAGAGAATAGGCTTTGTTAGGCTTAAAAGTCTAAAATCTAAGCTACTTTGCCCTGGATTCGCTCAAATCCCGGATAAAGATTCAAAATGCCATAAGCGAGAATGTTCGTGCAACAACTTTAAAGAAATGTGTGCGAAAATTCTGTACGATGAACAACTCATTGTATCGGGAATATAAAGAAGTATCCTTACAACGTAACGTCGAACAACTGGCAAATATTGTAATAGAGAATAGAAGAATACTTCAACACCTTAGTTAGCAAAGTTTTCCTGCGTGGTACTAGTAAACAGTGTGGAAAGTAGTAAGAAGGCTGGATTATATACCCTCCCAAGTATGAGTTAAAATCTAAAATCTTGGATACTAATTGCTCACTATGTTATTCAATAAAATGATGACAGGCGACCAGATGCCTAACCAATGAAGGGAACACTTTCTTGTTATATAAGGACACGAAAAGTTTCAACAACTATAGATTTAAACCAGTCAATGGCGTTTTGTGTGATGCATGTGGAAATATGACTCGATGCTAAGTTTACGGTTGAAATTGGAGAAATATCGAGACGCTTCGAATGATTTGCATTTCAACTTGGAAAAAAAACTGTCAACTCCCAGAAATTATATGTGACCAACGTGAAAATTTTAAAATCCGATGTTAGCGCTACCATCAATTAGTTCCTCAGGCAACTCGTAATAATTAGTTAAAAAAGCTAGGAAATAAAGAGTTACGAATTAGCTTGACTAAGATCTAATATCTATTGCCGCTTTCGGAACGGAAAAGCTCGATTCCTGAGAGCTATTTAGAAGATTCATCATGCTTAAGTGCAAATCAATTGAACTTCTTGGCAGAGTATGAAATTTAATTTTCCTGGGATAGTTTGGAATTGGAAATATCCCCGAAATAATTTCTTTTTGACTAGAAACCTTTCAGAATACCATTGCAATTGAAACAATATCTTAATTGATAGATGTGATGTCCAGGCTTATTAAAGGAGCAAGAGATATTCAAAGGACGACATTCAGATGTATAGATAATAGTTAAAATTTTGATTATTTGTGTTTACTAATCTTACGGTAATTCTGTTTGAAATGTATATTCTCAATGATTTATGGAAGATTTTAAAAGCTTTTTGAAAAGAAAAGAAATCATGAATTTTGTCTTACCTAAAAGCTGGCATTGGATAAGACTGAGAGGGACACAATAGGTTTAAGCTATGCCCCAATTGGCCGCTAGAAAAACTCATTTTATCCTTGATCTCAACTTTGGGTGCAACCGATCCAACTGGCTCTGTATTTTAGGGGGTATGCATATATATTTAGAAAAAAAAAGCTGTCGAAAATAGTTTTGCACAATATTGGGAACAGGTACTCTATTTTTATAATTAAATACGGCCTCATTCTCAACGAAGACGGTGAATATTTCTGTCACATTTAAAGAGATCTATTTATTGCATACAACTGAGCTTTCAACTGTCGTTAACCTTATGAAAAATTTGCTTTTATTTAACATTTAGAGTACTGCATAACAAGACAAGTCCTACCTAAAAGCTGGCATTGGATAAGATTGTGCTGGACACGTCAGGCTTATATCGGTATCATTCAAAATGTCGACGTAATTTATGCGATCCTTAGCATCAACTTTAGGTGCAACACTTCCAAGAGGTTCTATAGTAAAAAAACATGTATTCCTTAGCTAACAAACAAAACCCTAAATTCAACCACCTGAATGTTTTATGGGGGGTATAGGAGCCCTCACCTAAAAGCAGGTACCGGGTATGACTGTGCGGGACAAATCAACGCAAAATCCTGATTTATTTTCGCCCGAGCATAGTTTATTTCATCCTTAATGTCCACTTTTGGGGCAACACTGCCAACAGGCTCTGAAAATTCAAACCTCTGAACATAACTTCAACAAACAGGGTGACAAAAAAAAACTGCCTTAACAATACCATGGAATAGGGACCTAAATTTTACCTAAATGCAGGCACAGGATACGACTGTGCTGGACAAATCAATGCAAAATTTTCCTTTATCTTAGTGCGGGCATGAGTAAACTCATCTTTAATGCCAACCTTTGGTGAAACACTCCCAACAGGTTCTGGAATATTAATAAGCAATTTTCGGATAAAAGAGAAATGGTATAAAACTGCCTTGAAAATTGGAATATGGTAAAGTCTTAAAGACATAGGATTTTTAAATGTTTACCTAAAAGCTGGCACAGGATGCGATTGAGCCGGACATATTAATGCTTTATCCGAATGTAAACGAGTTTTGCTGTGAGTGAACTCATCTCTATCGTCAACTTTTGGTGCAACACTGCCAACAGGTTCTAAAGAAATTTTTTATTGTAATCTAAGGTGGACTTCAATGTTGGGATAAGCACGATAAAGACTTTTTATTATTCAATTTAAGACCGAAAATCGAAAGCTTATGAATTGATTTAATCACAATAAATTAAAAACTTCCTACCTAAATGCAGGAACTGGATAAGATTGACCAGGGCATAACATTGCGTAATTGTTGCCCAAAGCTACTTGGACGACTTGGAACTTGTCGTGTAGGTTTATTTTTGGTGGCACACTACCAACGGGTTCTGTCGTTAAACGAGAATAAAAAGTATTTATTTAATATGTAAAACATCTTTCGAAGCCATCATGTTGGTATAGAGTGGTACTTAGCAATAAATTAGCGATTTAGCGAACGAGGCTGAGGAATATTGTAAATGAACTCATATTTACTTTTACAGGATTAAGTCTACCTAGGGATCCCAAATAGAGACACATTTAAAGCCTTTGTTACAGCCTTTGGTATAGCAGTCTCACTTAGCCCACAAGAAATGTGGAACAGCATGCACAAGGAATGCATAACACTCGCAAAGTCCCATCTGGGGACTATATCGAAATACCATCACGTCGGCAAAGAAACATGGTGGTGGAATGACGAAACCAAACGAGCTGTGGCCGACAAGAAGAAAGCATTTCAAGCGTGGACAAAATGCGATCGGAGCGACGATATCGAAAAAGCTCGATTGGCTCTTGAATACGAGCATCTTAAAAAAGATCGCAAAGAAAGTCCTGACTCGAACTCGAGCGGCAGCAGCGGAAAACCTGTACCAGGAGTTGGAACAAATATCCTCACGGTCGGCAGATAGAAGACAAGCTATACAAGAAGTTCAAACGTCATACAATAATAAAGTGCCTGCACGGAGGTGAAAAAATTCGATGGAAATAACCTCGCCGAATTACATAAAAAATGCAGACGGTGGCTTATTAACAAAAGAAAAGGAAATTTGTGACCGGTGGCTTGAATACTGCAAGGAGTTGCTTAACAAACAGTTTCCACGTGATATCGTGCCGACAGCTGGTCTATTCGAGGAGGAAGTTTCGGACTTTTCAATCGAAGAAATAAGTATAGCAATCGGAAAAATGAAGCGAGGGAAAGCGGCGGGACCAGACAGCATTCCATCAGAGTTTTGGTCTAAGATGGAGGGAATCGGCAGCGAATGGCTATCGAAATTTTTAAATAAATTAAAATGTGTACAACCTATACCGAATCAATGGAGAAGTAGCTTCTTGGTTCCATTATACAAAGGAAAAGGCGACACTCGAGAATGCAACAACTACCGTTCAATCAAGCTTATGTCACACACAATGAAAATCGTCGAAAGAGTCTTAAACGAACGTCTTCGTCTTCGGCAAATATTAAAGCTCGATAATAGCCAGTGTGGATTTGTTGAAGGGAGATCGACGGTGGACGCTATCCAAAGCCTACGAATAATAATGGAAAAGCACCGAGATTCGTCTAAGGATTTACACATGGTATTTATCGACCTCGAGAAAGCATTCGAACGAGTGCCTAGGGATCTTATATGGGCCGCGCTGAGGTCTCAAAACGTACTGGAAACGTATGTTAGAACAATACAAGACGGTTAAAAGTTCTGCTGGACTAACGAGAGTGTTTCCAGTTAATGCCGAAGTGCATCAAGGAAGCGTGCTTAGACCTTTTCTCTTTAACGTAGTATTCGACTATCTTTTAAAAGACTGCATGCGCGAAGCAAATGTAACGCCGATTCTCTTCGCTGACGACGCAGTTAAACTTAGCGATAACGTCGAAGATTTACAGAACGCCTTAGATTCATGGAGAAATGCGCTAGAGAGAAACGGGTTTAAAATAAGTCGTTCAAAGACGGAGTATTTTATTATTATTCTTTTGAAAAGCACTATCTTTAAGTACTTAGGATCAATCGTTAACATGGAAGCGAAATGTGACGACGACGTAAACCACAGAGTGAGTATGGGATGGATGAAATGGCGGGAAAATTCGGGAATCTTTTGCGACCGAAAATTTCCACTTAAATTGAAGGGAAAACTCTGCTGCACGGTTATTAAGCCAGCTCTTATTTACGGTTCACAGTGCTGGACAATGTACGAAGCGTTTAAGAGCAAAATGACGGCAGCGGAAATGAAAATGTGAAGGATGTCTAGTGGAGTCACTAAATGCGATTGCATTAGATCTACGCGTATAAGAGGAAGTCTACATATAAAGAATTCGGTAACCGAACAGCTTGAGGCGAATAGAATAATCTGGTATTGCCACGTTAAAAGAAGATCTGCGAAAAATCCGGTTAAAAAGGCACTATCAACTACGGTCACTCCAACTGTAAGAAAACGAGGTCGGAAAAAGAATTCCTGCATTTCTCAGATGGCAAATGCGCAACAACGTCTGGGGTTAACCACTGAAGCGATCCAGGACCGAGCATTATGTAGACGCGTTCTGCGGTCTGCGACATTAGCCAACCCCATAATCGGAGCAGCAGCGATGCAGTAAAAATGGGAAACTCGTTACGCGTATAACGAGGAAAGGGTTAATAAAAGGATAAGAAGAAGAAGTTGAAAATAAAGGGAACATTCATCTAAACTAAACAAACACCATAAATGACACATTTATTGGTCATTTCCTCTTTGAAACGAATCCGATTTTTTTTTTTTGGAGTAATTTTTAAGTCAACTTTACCTCACAACTGGGACAGGGTATGCTTGCCCTGGGCATAACATCGCATAGTTCTCACCAACTTGTACCTCCATGTTGCGAAACTTTTCAAGTAAATTTATTTTCGGAGCAACACTTCCCACAGGTTCTACAAACAAATTTCAAACAAAGGAGTTCTTTTAGAATTTACGAGTACCTGTATCTACTGCTCTGAATGTTGATATTGTTACCCTTCGTGATAAAGATACGAACCTGTAAGCTGGAATTGGATATGACTGTGCTGGACACATTAAATTCAAATCATTCCCAGAAAGTACACGAGCATTGGACAACTCATCGGCGATACTGACTTTTGGTGGAACACTGCCGATGGGTTCTACAAACGAATTTATTGATATCAATCTATCAAGGGCTTCCATGTGCCTGAATGTTGTTTGATTCAGTAATCTACATGTATCTTAGTATTTTCTAATATTTGAAGAATCCAATCATGCTTTCTCGACAATGCTCTACTTTATTTGAAAAATTCAGAACGACAAATTGTTTACCTATGAGCTGGCATTGGATACGATTGTGCGGGACAAAGCAACGCAAAACCAGTGCCTGACGATATCTCTCGTGTTTGTAGTTTGTCTTGAACATTAATTTTGGGCTTAACGCTACCAACGGGTTCTGTAAGAATGAACGAGTTTCACATACATATGTAGGTATTGACAAGAGGTATTGTACTATACACTAAGCCTAAATGTTGGGATGGAAAATAAAATCAGAGTCGCATAGTAAAAATAAGATATTACCTAAACGCGGGAACTGGATACGACTGAGCTGGACAAAGTAAGGAATACGATGTTGCTTGTTGAACATCAACAAATTGGTGTCTGTCTTGAATAGTTATTTTTGGACCAACACTACTAACAGGCTCTGTAATTAGTTCAAGAAATTTATTTCAAAATAGAGCGCCTGGCTTAGGTTGTTGGGATAGGCCTTAACTTAACCGATAGACTTGACTGAATATAAATATTTACTATAATGTACCTGAAAACAGGAACAGGATACGATTGTCCTGGACAGAGTATTGCAAAACTTTCCCCTGCTGGAAATTGCATCATTTTAAGTTTGTCCAGGAAACTTATTTTTGGAGCTTCACTACCAAGAGGCTCTGCAATGAATATGACCGTTATGAAAAATATTTTGTTTATAAAGCAAATGGAGGGATAGAGTGCTGTTGTAGGTACTCTTAAATAACATGATATAGGCACGGATATAAACGGACAAAATTAATTCCACATTCATTAAGAACCATTGCTTTCGACCAAGTTAACTAAACGAAGAATCAGGAAAAGACGGGTATGGTATGATCATTTAAAAAACGGATAACAATTATTTCGAAATTACCTAAAGACAGGCACTGGGTACGCCTGGGCCGGACACAAGAGAGTTACACTATTGTTTTGTTGAACTTTCGTTGTTCGTGAATCATCCCCCGATGTTAACTTTGGAGCAACACTTCCGACAGGTTCTTAAACAACGTTAAATAAATTTATTACAAGATTTATCAAGTCGTGGGTATACTCTACATGTGACACATTACAATAATGGGATAGGGCACCTTTATAGTCACGATACTTAAGAGATTCTTTCATTAAATTACCTGTAAAATGGTACAGGATAAGCTTGAGCCGGACACATCAATGCAACACTGTGATTGCTTCGAACTCTTGGTATTCTAATAGATTCGTCGCCAGCAGTGAGCTTGGGGCTTACACTTCCAACTGGTTCTGCGAAAATCATATGTAATGTTTATTCTACAAAAAGCAAAAGCCGATAGACGTTAGGAAAGGGTACCTGTTTAAAAATCAAGAATGTCACATAATTCTTAAAGTGAAGAAGGACAAGGAGTCATTATTTTGAAGAGTATGGCAAGTGCAAAACAAATCGATAGTGATACTAATATTCGGTATTTCTAGCCAATGCATAGTGGAGGTAAGTACTATTCACTTTCGCCCTACTCTTGCACCTTTTTGGGGGTTATGAACGACCTGTTTTTATTTACACTACTCCGAGCTACATATAAAATCGTTGTAAGATAATTACCTAAAAAATGGAACGGGATATGCTTGCGCTGGGCACAACAAAGTTGCATTCTTGTGAAATCGAATTTTTACGATCCTGGATTCGTCTCCAGATGTTAATTTTGGACTAACACTTCCCACAGGCTCTATAAGCAAAAAATATATTCCATCTTTTTAACTTTTCAAAGCAAAAAGAAAAAAAAACTGTCACTTGTTGAGATAAGATTCTATACCGAGACAACATGGAACAATCGATTTCTTACCTAAAAACTGGCACAGGATATGCTTGAGCAGGGCACATCAAAGTTATAGAAGCTGCCAGCGGCGTGAAAATTACTTTTATATCATAACCAGTGTTCAATCTGGGACCAACACTGCCAACAGGCTCTTCAAGTAAGATACAAACAAAAAAACTTTTAACAAAAACATCAACAAGTGATTTACAAGGATAGTTTCTCCAATACAATTATTCGACCCCACAATGTTGAGATAGGTTCTCATTAAAAACAAAAATTAAAACTTTTTCCTACCTATAGCTTGGTGCTGGATATGCTTGCGCTGGACATAGTAAAGTAAAACTTGCATTCGATGCTGTTTTAAAACTGCTACTGGTCAGAGTTGATGGGAATTTTGGTGAAACCCTGCCAACTGGTTCTGCAAATTTTTGTATTGATTTCTTAAATTTTTTTCAAAATTGTTTAACAAAAATTTTATACTACATATTTATCAAGAATCTAGGCTGAAAAAGAATATTAAGGACTTACCTTAAGACAATAAAAACCAGTTAATCGATTACACGATGAATATGAACAATTAAGAGTTTAAAATTTATACAGTAACGTTGATTCTCAAGCTCAAGTCAAGCATTCCGGATTTCTTTTTTCTTAACAATTTACAAAATTATTTTTAATTTCTTTGTTCTTTACAATTTACAATATCAGTTTAAATTTTCTTACAAAAAAGCAGGTTTTAAGAAAAATATTTTCACCTGCTGTCACTTTTATGTGATTTTTATATTTTTAATAGAATTTAGTTTTTTTTTTTACACCGACGCGCAACAAGGTACCCTATCCCAACATTCAGGCAGTTTTTTTTTTATTAATTCCACAACAATACTTTGACTTTTTAAAAAAAAAAAAAACATTTAACCGCAAAGAAAAGCATTTTAAGCTTAAAATGGTTTTGATTGCAGGTATTTTTTTAAAAGGCTTGCATAAATCTTTCCAAGCTGAATAGGATGGATTTTTAAATAAATTTCATCAAAATATTGTTGTTTAGATAGAAATATAATTAATTAAGATATGTATGAGTATTAAATGATTTTTAACTGAAAATATTTATTTATTTTATGGAACAAATAAAGCATTCTGTACAAAATGCACAAGTAATATCATTAATTATGCTAACCAAATTAACCAAAAAAAAAGAGATTATGTTTTGATTTATAATACAAGGAATTAAATTTAATAAATAAAAAATGTTTTATACTATGACACAGATGATAAATTTTTGGAAATAAATATTTTCAGTTAATTTGTAAATAAAATTAACGAAAATGTCATATAAATGTAAATATTTCCTTTAAATTTAATTGTTGAACAACACTCTTAATTTTATTCGATCCTGAATACTGCAAATAACTTGCGTGGAAATTAAGCTCGCAATGAGTTTAAACGAACTGACTTACGAGTACATAGTGTTGTACGACACTTAGATACACTTAATTTTAGTAAGCTCGCTTGTCGTAAGCTAAGCATTAAAAATCGTATGAAAGTCAGTTAGTTCAACGACTGAAAAGAAAATTAAGTCAGTACTTAAACGTTTACCAGTAACAGTAACTACGAGTACATAAAAGAAAAAGTGATCAAAGAAATAGAAAAAACTGACTCATGACCGGATGACTTTCAGTGTACCCGTAATTTTTGCAGGAGCGCTATAATTTTGTTTAAACAACATCCCGTATGCTGACAATTAAAAATAAAAATAAAAAAACAATTTCTTATAGTTAAAACCAATTTACTTAATATGTTACATTTTAATATGACATTTTCGCTTTATTAACATGTCAGCAGTTTGTTTTTATTATATTGATATTTTATTAATACACTATGAAATATTTATTAAAGAATCATATGCAAAAGTAAACAGAATCAACACTTCGACAAGGTCTACAACTTACTACTTCATAAACAAGTGACACAACATTTTTTTTTAACAAACATATAACATATTTGCTCTAATAGAAAAAAATTAGCAATTAATTATCATAGATTAGGAGCGAAGATGAAAACACTAACTTGTTTAATTCGGATCACAATTCTCGTAAATTAAAATCACGACTATTCGCTAATTAGATATTAGAGTTTGGCTTTTAATAAATTATCTGGCTGTGACCATGTACAATATAGCTTTATTTCGATTCAAAGTTAGATTAGAAAATTTTTCAATTCATTCGTAGAAGAATGTCATTTCAAATTCTTTGCAGAAACAAAATATACTCGTATATACCATTTTTAAACATCGTAAGGATCTGTAACTCTTTTTATGTTTTTAACTTAAGTGCAAGCGCCGCCATAAAAACATTGAAGTGATTTAAATAAGATCACCATCTTAACAAATTAAGGAGGCGTTTGGAATATTAAGATTCTGCACCTTCAAACAAAAAAAAAACAAAAACACTGTGGCGCTAGTAGCTCGGTATGGGCCATGACCTAGCTTCTTGACACTCATTTGTGTTGCTCATATTTTAATTTTTGTCACATCTAAGCGGGGCCTACGGTTTATCGCCGAGTCCGAACGGCACTCCTTAGAAGCTTTTTCGTAGGCAATTTTTTACTTTCGAGAGTTTGACATTGCCCGCCGAAAGGGTGATGGTGATTTGAAAAATTGTTGGTGACCCAGTCAGGAATCGAACCCAGACTCTCTGCGTGATAGTCCAATGAGCTAACATCGCGCCATCGCCATCGCCAAAACGCAATAAATGCAAGATAAATACCAATTTCAAATTCGAGCAAGACAGGCTCAAAACAAAAATCTTACTGCCCGATGGACATGAAAAGTAAAAGGGGATGTCAAAAATCAGGCCATATCATAGATAAGATTTCATATTTTATTTTTAAAAGGAATTTTTGAGAACCAATCAGCCGTTGCTAAAGAAGATTACATCAAAATGATGCCGATTTGCAACGATTGCCTTAATAAGAACGAAATGTTTCGAGTCAAACAATTGTCTGTTTTCATGACAGATGGAGTCAGAATCAAACAGCCAAACCATCTCCAAGTGAAATAAAAAAAAGCCAGTTACAAACGAAAGAGAAAACTTGACTAGATATGTGAAAATGGGAGACTAATTTAAAAAGGTAATTAAACGCAATGTAATAGTGTGAGGAAGTACCTCACCTACTACCTATAAGGAAAATGCAAAAAAAAACTTTCAAAACATATTTAGGATCCACAGTCGACATGAAATTGTTAACAGAGAGTTCATTTTGCCTGCCTAAAAATATACATATTTGATAAAGACATTGGCACTTGTTTTGCGTGAATAATTTGACATATAAAAGGAATTCTAGAATTCGTCTAAGTGGACATAAGAAAATTAAAGAACAGTCCAAACAAATCAAAGCAGGCAAAATTAGATTTCTAAAGTATCATGATCGAGCAGTTCATATAGAACCCTTAAATCACAGCTCCAATAAGAATTTCTAGGCAGTAAAACGCGCTCCGCTTTAGTGTGAAAACACCAATATTTTTGTATAGTTCTATGGAAGGCAAGTACTTAAGAGAATAAACCTTCACTTAAAATGGTTTGTGATTTTGTTTACTGAAAAGATAAAAAACTACATGTTGCAGTCCAAATGGACGCAGCGTTTCCTTGTTTCATTGTACCTATATAAAGGCAATGGCGACACGAGAAATTGCAACAGATACTGATTGGCGCGACTCATTTTCATAGTATGCAAATGTACGAAAGAGTTCATGACAGATGTCATATATGTTTAACGTAGATACCTGCCGTGAAGGCTCAAGCCTACGGTGCGTCTTCGCACGAGATATCAAGACAATGCGTTGATCAGCGCCCTTCCGAAGTCGTGTCCAATTGATTCCATAGCAATCAAATGGATAAGCACAGGTCGTAGCAGGCTACGACATATGTTCAACCATGAGATATCCAAGCACCATTTGGCCTACTCTCTCCGCGACTTTGGGTGTAAACCACAGCAACCACGATACTTCCACAAGGGGGCCAACTCCTAGGTCAGGCTGGAACAATAGTTCCAGGGGCCCCTGACCTCCCGTGGTACCAAAATGTAGCTTCCGGTCGAGTTTCGCAACCTTGTGGTTACTTCCAGTAAAGCACCTCACTGCCCAGGACTGGCGGCCTTTAGTACTTAAGTTTTTCTCACTACTTCTTAAAATCCACCCGCTAACTCTCTGCTGCGTCTTCTAATGAACACTTCTCTTGCAAAGCTACGGGTTCTTTCGAACCGTACGGTGCCAGTTAGAATTCCACTGACATCGTAGGTCTCACCATTGAAGATGATGTCGATAGCATGCAAGTCCCTAACATTCGAATAATTCGGGCACTCACAAAGAACATGCAGCCAATCCTCATAGAAAGCTCCACATGAGCAATTCCCCGAACCGCTAAGCCCTCTTTTATGCAAAAATGCATTAAGAGAGCCATGCCCGGTCAACAAAAACGCCAGGCTTAGGGTAAAGCTCCGTTCAGGAAACCCCCGCATAATCAGCACATCCCTAAGAAAGCTAGAGTTCATGACAGTTGACAACGCATAATATTTAATTCCGTCGATTTCAAAAGATCAATCGAAAATATAACAAAATGTTAATGCAACAGGTTGCACGGCGGATATAATTGTGGTTTTCTGTGACAAAAGGTCAACAAATTTTGAAACCTTTTTGGGCTTTGTCACTCACTATACTGGTAATAGTGCGTACGAAATAGAGGCTACGCAATATTTTATGACAGACTAAAAGTGCGTAATAAGTAAGAAAAATGACAACGACGGAAATAAACTAATTACAGATGTCACATTCAAGTGTGATAAACCGTGATATAATTCTAATTAAAGGCAATAGCCGTAGGTATCACACCAAGCTAAGAAAACTAGTTATTCCACGAAGGTTGTCAGAAAATCCAGTTCAAAAAGTAAAACTGACTCAATTTTCAGTTTAGGTTAGACGAGGAGACCGAAACAAAATAATTTTTGTCGATTATCCAAAGTCGATTGGATGAAAGCAGAGAACTTATGTTCAAGAACCGTGAACCTGGGAAAAATTGCAAGCAGCGATATATGTAGAAGACCGGCTAGGTTATATTATAACTCTGTTAATATAACCAAGGCTTTGTCTAAAATTCTTTTCATCGTATGTCCCAATATGCACTCTTGATCATGAACAAAATAAGCAGAAACAAAACGCACATAACTCGAACGATTTTACAATTTTGTCACCTACGTTGTCTACTAAGAACAAATCGGTATTGTTTGACTAATTTTCTAAAATTGAAATTGAACAAAAAAACGTATTTTTTTCAAATTGTTATGATACATGTTCGCAGTTGATAGTTGCACAACAAATAGACACTACAACTGTTAAAATAAATATTTAACAATAGGCCTATTGCAAGAAAGTAAGAAAAAATGTCATAGACTGAAGAAAAAATTCTGAAATTCACGTATAAAATAAGAAACAAACAAATATTTATTTTCGCATGAGCTCGGTGCTAGCCAGTTGTTCTCCAATTCATTTCAAATGATTTTCGTTCTCCAAAATAATGTTATTTTTGCCATAAATTTTAAAAATTCCTATGTACGAGTATCTTGAAGCCAATTAACTACTCGTATATACATGCTGTATCCAATGTATTCAATTCCAAAAAATATATACATTGTGGAATTTTGGAAGCAGGGTTGTGCGTAAAAATTTGCACACTTACATATACATATATAGACATGTACAAATTTACACGAGCGCAAACTTCTCGCTGTGATGTGTATATTCATGCTGGCTATTTACTTTTGCAAAAACAAAAAAATTAAAAAACAAATCTCAAACTGCTGACATGTTACAATGTTTATAAATAAAATTTAAAATGATAAACATTTTCAAATAAACAATATCAATCCAACTTACCTGTAATTACCAAACGTCCCTTAGTTGCACTCAATCTAGTTTCGCCAGTTAAACGATGCTTGGTACGACATTGGTAACTTTTGTATCCATCTTCAGGTCCAACTTCACGAATGTGTAATTCACCAGATGGAAGAACTAAATACTTTCCATCTATTTCAGAAATGATTTAGTTGCAAGAAAAAAAAAATATTATTTTCTGTTCGAAATGTTTAAAGTTTTATTTACAAAATTGTACTTCGAATGAAAGTGGTTGTGTTTATTTTGTTCTTAAGCACTTCAAAATAACTTTCATTTGAAACATAATTTTGAAGACGTCATGCTGTTATGTATGCGCTATACAGAGTGTTGTGATATTTTATTCTTCAAAAAATATTCTAAAGCTATGTTATGAGCAGTTTTAAGATTAATTGTGTTTGTGCTTTTGTTTTAATAAGCCATTCATAATTATGTACAAATTGTAATTTTTCATTTTGAAGAATAAAATAATAATTTAATTTCAAATTTTGTAATAATTGATTTATACAATTGATAATACTTTAATAATAATAATACATTAATATTTATATTTTATTTGTACATGATATAACATTTATATGAATAAAATTATTTTAAGATGCAAACAAACATGTAATATTTACTCGAATATGATTAACCATTTATACATTTAAATTTGGCAAAGATTTTTACAAAATTTGAATTGTCTGTTTTTCTTTTTAAAAGGCAACTCGGTTCATATTTAACAAAAAAAAATTATACTATTAAATTTAGTTATTATTTGCTTTGACTATAAAAAGTATCTATTACACTGTGACTAAAAAAAAAATATTTTTTTTCTGCTGTAATATCAATTCTTAATGTGTTTAAAATTTACGATGAAAATCCCAAATGAAAATAAATGTTATTGCAATATTACATAGACCAATAGGCCACGACTTTGTGTAGTACAAAGATGATCAACGCATCAAGATTGCTCCAGCGATAAAAGAAGCTTGTACTGAAAAAAAAATCCTATGAGACTGCTTCCGGGGTAAAAAAAAAAATGAACTCGGAATAGCTAATAGATGATTTGATTTTTTAGGAATATTCATAAAATTGTTTTTCTTTCAAAACGGCTTCTAAGTTGTCTGGAATTGTGTTCCAATGATTTTGAAAAGGTTTTGTTGATTTTGTAAGTTCCTAAAGCTAAGTTCAGACAATTGTCAGGTCAGTAAAAAAAAATTGTCTGAAATGTCTTACAACCGTGTGAGCTTACAATTTTTTCTGACAATATTGTAAGAAACGTCATTGTCAGTTCATTGTCAGACGGCCACCTGACAACAAAATTGTGATCTTTGTCAGATTGTGTATCTGACAACCGTCTGAACACGTCTACACATACAATTTTTATTAATTGTCAGAGATTGGAAAATTGTCAGACTCATTGGAAATTGTAAGAAGGTGTTGTAAATGACATCTAACAATTTCTGACAATTTCTTAATTGTCAGATAATAATTATAGAGACGAAAGCGGTACATTTTGAGTTAGATTGTGATTTTCGTGCAAAAATTATAACAAAAAAAATGGATTTATGTGAAGAACAAAAAGTTGAAGACGATGTAGAAAAGTCTCCAAAATCTCCATCTCAAAAATAAAAAAGTTCTAAGAAGAAAGTCGAAAGTGAGTGGTCGCACGAAAACAATTTGAAATTAATCCAGGAGATTGAGACGCGACGCAGCTTGTGAGATGTTGGATGCGCAGAGTACAAACGGCCCAAGGCCAAACTGTGGCAAGAAGTTGCGGAAGCCATTAATATGCCGGTTAATGAATGCAAAGGCAAGTGGTCAAATCTGCGCACTACATGCAACAGCAACCTAGACAAGGTTCGAAAAAAAGTCAGTCCAATACATAGACAGTTAAAATGGTAGCAAGCTGGATATTACGTTCCATTTTATTTAAAATATTTTAGATATTTCACTATCAATTTTCTCTGCACACGACGAACAAAACCTTAAGTTTAATTTCACTGACAATGCCTTTCAATGTATCAAACAATTTTTCATAAAAAAAACTCTTCCAATCGTGTGAACTGACAATTTTCAACCTGACAATATTTTCAGAAACGTCATTGTCAGAAAATTGTCAGATAATAAGATTGTCAGGCTTTATACCAATCGTGTGAACAAATGACAGATCTAACAATATTATCAGACTTGACAATCGTCTGAACTTAGCTTAACTCAATTGTGCATCGCGCCTAGTTAAGTGGGTTCTTCCGGTGATGGGATGAAAAATCGATTTCTTTTTTTTGCATAAATTGATTCCTTAGCATATGCAGAACATTTGTTTAACATACTCTTTAAATCGTTATAAATAAATGATAAACAATTCAAAATTCTATCTTTTTATTAGATAAATTTTCTAAAAAATGCTTAAAAAACAGGCCGTCTTACGGGAGAACCCCCTTAATACAAATGCACAACTAGAACCCTCTAAGAAAAAATGCAAAAATATATTTAAAGCCGTTTTACATGATAATTGAAAGCAAGCCAACTTCAACGTTCTTTGGGCGAGAGCAAACAAAACTTTACTCAAACTTTACACTATTAATTAATATGTAGAAAAAAAAAATAAAAATTTTATGAAAAGTTTTCGGTAGCGTCACAGATTAATAGTACATTTACGGTTCTTTTAAATACGATAGGTGAAAATGTTGTCGTAGCTTAATTTTTATTTTCCAGTAATAACCAACCAAGTTGCCCTTTATTCACATGCATTTCTGGGAAAATTTTAAACTCGTCAATAGAACATGTTTTTTTTGTTTTTGTTTGAAATTTTCCCAACTCTTAGCCTAAGTGAAGGGGGATCATTAAGGATAAGGAAAGCCGTGAGGCTTATGGATATTTTGGATCATAGGATTTTTCAAGGATTGGATTTAAAATTAAAATAGTGTGATAGTGACAAAACAAAGAGAAGAAAAAAATTAACAAAATAAGAGAAACAATTAATAAATGAGAGAAAAAAAAAGTCTTCCCTAGCTGCCTTTTCGAATAAGAACCTAAATCGAAACCTAGACACGAAATTTTGAAAAATTTTAATTTTTAGCCAAAAAAAAACACAAAAATCTAAAATATATAAGAAAATTAAAATTAAAACTTAAAAAAAGGGGAAAACTTTAAAATCTACAAATAAGGATTTCTTTTTTTTTCTAATACCAAAAAAAATCAAAAACAATTTACCAATAGGAAATTGTCCTTCATCATTTGTGGAAAATATCTCTCTTTCTTCATCTTCAACCCATGATGAAACCGAAATAAAATCACCAACAAAACTTGGTATATGACATTTTAAAATGGCACTATTGCCACGGAGTACAGCTTCATCCATAACATTGACGGTGTATGATTGTGGAACAACTATTTTCAAAAAGTAGAGGGGTTGTTATTTAGTGGGGAAAATAAATAACGATTTTGTTTTTTGTTTGCAAATAGATATTGAAATATTAAGTCGAAAACCAAATATTGATTTTCATGATGAACATAGATCTAAAGATCTAGCCTAATTCGAAAAATCACTGAGTGTTAAGGATCACAACGATTTTTCGCTGGATCGAAAGCTATTATATATCCACATGTTTCTTCGAGCAGAAACTGTTGTAAGCCTTAACGATATTATTTTATTTTCCGAAGTTTATAAGTCCATACCTAAGAAAGGATACATATAAATCTCTGTACTAGTTTAAGCAGAACCATCTACAAGCAGAAACAAGATCACATTCATGTATATTTCATAATAAACATAACTTCAAACAATTTCATACAGTAACTGACCTCATCTCAAACAATCTAAGCCTAACACGAAATTAAGTAAGGATCAGAGGCAAAGGAAGATGGATGAACTGATTCCAATTATTATAAATTATTATGTATCTACCCGAGGAAACATTTTTTAAGTAAACTCCTCCATCAGTATCAACCCAATCGGTGATGTCAACATGATCAGCAACAAACGATGGTGTTTGACATTTAAAAATCGCCGAATTTCCCTTTATAACATACTCGTCATATACCTGCGACTGAAAGTATTGATTGACAACTGAAAGGATTAAAAACAAGGATTGTCTTTTAATAAATCGATATCAGAAAAGGAAAAAGGACTTGTAAATAGGCTAGGACTTAAGGATAAACTAACTGCTCATAGATACGTGTATATCTATATTTTTCCCCCTTCTAATTTTACCAATTTCATTTCCATTTCGGTACATTTCAACACCCTCTTCATCGATCCAAGCTTCCACATCAATAAAATCTGCCACAAACGATGGAACCAAACATTTCAACGTTGCTGAATTACCCCGAAGAACGAATTCGTCAATAACGCGAGTCTGATAGAATTGATGAACAACTAAACGAAAATTACCACATCAAATAATTATAAAAAATTATATTTACACATAACAAAAAAAAAAAACAAACAACTTAAAGTCAAAAGGGATATTCAATAGTGGCAAGGAGAAACAGCCAATTCTACGGAAAAAATTCAGGGAATGTATTATGTATTCTTCTTTCAAACCAGTCTCCTTTTCATTGTCCGGATAATAGGTTGTTCCATCGGAATCCATCCATAAATCGACAAAAACAAAATCTGCTACATAAGATGGGATTTCACATTTCATGACTACCGAATTACCACGAATCACGTACTCATTATCAGCCTCAGACTCATAAGTTTGGATAACAACTGAGGAAAACAAAAGAGGCAAAGATTGTCTTCTTTAAAAAAAAAAAACAAAAAAACAGTACTACTATACATGACAAGGATTGTTTAAAGGAAAAGGATACAAGGATTTCGATTTAGTTTAAAAACCGTCAAAATCAAACAATCGGTACCATAAGATTTTGAAGCATTTTCACGCCACAATTCGACATTTTCCTCATCAATCCATGCTTCGACTTGGACAAAATCAGCTACAAAGGAAGGAATTTTACACTTCACCACCGCTGAATTGCCTTTGATTACGTATTCATTTTCCGCTTCAGTAAGGTAAAATTGAGTCACAACTACAAAACAGAATGGAATCCAAAAAAAAAATAGTAAAAAAGGAACAGAACAAACAAATGATTAAGGATTGTGAAAATAGGAGTTTTTTCTTTTTGTTTTAAATATTTTGTGAAGAAGTGAAAAATTAAGAAAGCTTCGAACCATAGTCATCAGAGAAACTCAAAACGTCGCCGTTTTCATCTATCCAAGATTCAACACGAACAAAATCAGCTACAAACGATGGAATCGAACATTTTAGGACCGCCGAGTTACCCTTTATGACATATTCGGTCATTATTTCGGCTTCATAAAATTGGTTAACCACTGCAAGGAACATTAAAAAAAATTGTCTTTGAAAGAGATAAATTTAAAACAAAAACCCTATCCTTTCCGGCCATTTCTAGAAAAAATGGGGATTTAAATCGAGAGTTCCACATCCTACCAAATATAAAATAATTTCTTTTAAAAACCAATCAAAAGTACGAGTAAATAAATTAAAAGAAAAAAAAAGGATATTTTGGGATAAAGGATACTCAACTTCCAGTACAATCAAAACTACTCGTAGTATCTAATAAATAGAAAATCGAACCATAATTATCTGAATGCCTTAATTCGTTTCCCTCTTCATCGATCCATGATTCGACACGAACAAAATCGGCCACAAACGAAGGTATAGAACATTTAAGAACAGCGGAGTTTCCTTTAATAACATATTCCATCAATATGTCGGCTCCATAATACTGATTAACAACTAAAATGAAAACGAGGCACAGGATGTAAGTTTGGTATATTTTGGGTTCTATCCATACTGAAAAAATGTTCATCACTATAAGCTGTAGATCTCCTCCGATTTCATATGAAAAATGCTAATTTTTGTAAGAAGAGCCTCCTTATAAATTGAATAGACCAAAACAAACAATACCTCAAGAAATGTAGTCATTATGATTGCTTATAAATGAGGGAAGAAATAAAAAAGCATTAAAAAAAGGATCAGGATTAGGATTGTGTATATAGTACAATCCCATATTTTTGTACCGAAATTCTGATCTGGCAAAAATTCTGTTCCATCACTTCCAACCCAAGCTTCGACCTTTACAAAATCTGCAACAAAACTTGGGATCGTACACTTTAAAACCGCAGTGTTTCCTTTAATCACATATTCTGACACAACTTCAGCTTCATAATACTGGTTAACCACTGTAATATGAGGAAAAAAAAATACCTTAAAATTTATCTCATTTAACCCTGGTAACACTCGACAGCCCCCAGTAACTTAAAATCATGGAAAAAATAAAAAAAACTAAAAAAAAACTGTAGAAGAGGATTCAGGGATCATATTGATGCATGTAAACCATAAAAACTACCACAACCAACAAAAAATAAAAATTCATTTGTGTATACCCTTTCCCTGATTTTGGTCATCTGACATCGTAGCATATAAAGATCCGGTCTCATCTTGCCATGAGATCACTTGAACAAAATCCGCAACAAATGATGGAATTGAACATTTCAAAACCGCTGAATTACCCCTAATCACGTACTCGTTGTTCACCTCAGATTCATAATGCTGTTGAACAACTACAATTACAATTACAAGACACAGATGATTACTTTTATGACAAGGCTTACAAACAATTAGTCCAACTCAACTCCCTTGCCTAATTGATGACAAGAACAATTGCAAACACATCAACAAACACTTTCTTCTCTGAAACATGACTTAAAAAGGGTGCCACCGACTCTCGAGATTGTTTTTTACGTGCGAAAAATCTAGCCAACCGTGTGATGATGTCTCGATGATGAGGATTCATTTTTTTGTTTCCCATAAATTAAACGACCTAACTTGGCTTGAAATTTTTCTAAAAGCCGCGAGGCTGTAATCAAATTTAGACTTAATGGTCTTACGTCGTTAGGACGTGGATGGATGGGGGTGTCGTTTGAGTTTGTAAATTTCAATTAAAAAATCCAAACTCAACAAAACAATGATAAATAAAGGCAACAAGAACAAATACAAGTACAAGTATCTGTCTAAGCCAACAACAATAGAGCTGAAGAGTATCTCAAAATCTGAAGGTCACTCAGGTTCAGATTTAAATTCAGAGGGCTACCAAAGTTGAATGGCGTGACAGAGAAAGGACTGTTGTTTTGAGGGAATGGCAATGAACTGCAACGAGAAGTGACGCAATATCTGTATTCAAAAGTACAACCAAAATGAATGGGGGAGTGTGAAACTGAATGCATAACAATTCAGCTAAAAGGGGAAGCTAAAGCAACTGAGACCTAAGTGTGGAGGTGTTTCCTTCGAATTGGTTGCATTTTATACTTACTAACGTAATTGAGGAAGTCAAGGGGGGGAAATTCTGACGTAAAACGGTTCAAATGTTGTCTAGCATTAAAGGAGGTGTTTTCTTGTTTTCACTTTTATATCAGTCAGCATTTTACTCTTCATGATTCGGAGATTTCCCCCCTTTAATACTTCGCTATGGTGTTCACTTAAGTATGGTGTCGTTCACACAAGGCAGCGGTACATACTATATAACGACGTTATTATAGATTTATCTATAGAAAATGGAGAAATGCCTACGCTTACTAGAATGCCTACTTGCCCTTGAACATTTAAGTGACGGAAAACAAGTGTAAAATACTCGTATGTTGCCAACAGAATTTTTTAGAAAAAAGAATCAAACGAAAGGAAAATGTTAAAATAGGCTCTATATCGATTCACTTCTTAACTATATTTGTTAACTAAATTTGTAGTGACAAATTTGATATTAAATTGATTTCAAACACCTACCATACGCTCTGGTAACCACTGAATAAGGTTTTGCAGGAGGACCTATAGATCTTAATTTTGTAAAATTTAGTTAGTGTTAATCGAAGAGATCTTTTAGGAAAATCCTGCATCAATTCACCTATTAATAAGGCAAAATCGAAAGATCTTGTGGCAACTTAGGAAAAGAATTATGTAATCTTCACCAAGATTGATTCAGAAGGGTCACAAAGAAAACCATCACCATTAAAGGATTCTTGTTTGATTTCTGTATATAAACAGAGCTACAGGGGGCTGATAAAAACTTGCAACAAATTAAATTAAAGACAATAAGTAGAAGGTCAACATCCACGTTTAAAAAAAAAATCTCACTTTCCAATTAGAAACAACTAACAATAACTTTTCAACTATTCTCATCCTAACGTCTAATATGTATCTTAACCCTGGCTACAAAGAAATAAATTTAATTAAAAAAAATAAATAAAATAAAAGAAATAAGGAGAATACAGGATTAATACATAAAGGATTGCATTTCCCTCCTTCAATGCGAAATAAAATCATCTCTTCACAACAAACCATATTCAGTTCCCGGTAAGAAATTCTCATTTTGATCGGTGTGCCAGGATACCACACTAACAAAATCCGCCACAAACGAGGGAATTTCACACTTCAAAACAGCCGAATTACCCCGAATCACATATGCTTTATTCACATCCGTATCATAGTATTGCGAAACCACTAAAATGAAATCCAACCCAAAGGCATAAATCCGTTTGTCAGCTATAAATTTATGTATAAAACTCAAACTATCTTCCCATCACTGAATACAAAACATAATAAAACTAACAAAATTCCAACTATTCGTAAGAGGATAAGGATTAGTATAAAGGATTCAGGACTTGCTATTTGCAATTTGCAATTGGCATTCTCTGCTATATACAAAAGCCAGTTACATACAAATGCATTTAGCATCAGTATCGCTATCAGTATCTGTATCAGTTAGAGTATGAGTATCAATATCGGCATCACAAACCGTATTCAGTTCCAGGGTAAAAATTCTCTTCCTGATCTGTGTGCCAGGATACAACACTGACAAAGTCCGCCACAAAGGATGGGATATCACATTTAAGAATTGCTGAATTGCCTCGAATCACAAATGCCTTGTGAATGTCCTCTTCGTAATGCTGTGAGACAACTGCAACAACATCGATTACATAGAAAAGGATATTTTGGTACAAGAGTGGATGGAAGGCAAGTGAAATAAAATTAAAAAGACATTATGACAGAAGGAATACTTAAAAGGGATAGGGAATATGCATCTCTAAAATAAACTTCCAACAAGCATGACGTCGCCCCAAAAAATTTGAGTTGGTATTTTTTTATATGTCGAACCATATTCAGCTCCAGGAAAGTAATTCTCATCGTCGTCCGTGTGCCAGGATACAACTTCAACAAAATCAGCTACAAAAGATGGGATCAGACATTTAATTACGGCCGAATTACCACGAATGACATGCTCCTTGTTGACATCGGCTTCGTAATATTGTGCAACAACTATTCAGGACAAAAAAATATAAAGTAAATACGACAAAAAAAAAAAATAAAAAAAAAACCATAAAATTGCAAACGAATGGTATAGAAACGTTTTTATATCACACAGAGAAGCAGAGTATCTCGATGAAGAAATAATGATTGTCTGGGAAACGTTGCCAGATTTCGATCCAATTAAGAAAACGATATGAAGAAATGGATTAAGTTCTTAACGAGATGACTTTGTCCATTATGTTGAAGTTTGGAAGAAAATTGTAAAAATGTAGACAACTGGAGAAAGATTTAAAGCTCCGATTATGGTGTCAATAATTCCATCAACGACGATGAATGAAATTTTGACAGTTCAGTGCCCCTTGTGTTTTGAGTTCTTTTCTAAAAGTTGGTAATCAAAGAGACACTGCTCCTTTGATCTTAGCTACAAGTTTATTTGTTGGTCAAAGGAATTTGGATTTGAAAGCAGTTTAAATTAAAACGCAAGTCAAATAAGCAGTACTTTGGTTGCAATCCACAACCCAAATTGCATAACATCACACACAAAAAGCTGAAGATTTTTTTACCGATCTCTTAAGTCGATTTTACTAAGTCCCTCCTTACGGGGAACTTAAACAGGACGGTCAGAACGTGAACCCCCGAAAAATAACAGATAAAATCTTTATTACCAACTAAACGCTGATAAGTGTTCTCGTGTCCTGGCTAACTCGAAATTGTCGAAAATCAACCAAAAAGGACCAAGTATTTATGTATGCAAAATCTAAATTTTAATCAGAGGTGCTGAACCAATTGCTGGCTCACTAAAGGAATAGTCGAAACCACAACCGGCGCCAAAGTTTCCGGCAGCTGCTTATTGCCCATAGAGTAAAAAGAGTGATACGATATGAAGAAATTATGTTGCCCCTTGTCTGCAAAGTAACAAGCTGTAGAGTTATTTAGGGATGTAGATGATGCTTAGGTTAAGCATGCCCCATATTAATAATCTACATACAGGCACTATGACATAAATATTGTCGGTTGGCCACGACATGACATTCTGTCGTAAAAGCGTTTACAGCGACTGCAAATTGGTATGAGAATACTTAAGTTGCTTATCGTTCGGGACAAAATACATATCATTGTCGATATCTACGACTTTGAAATAGTTTCATTTTCATGTTCTCTTAATAAATGCCCACAAATGATACGAGTACCTCGGTGGACATCTAATAAAGACTAACCCTAGGCAAGATCATCGTATTAGTAAAGACGGTAAGCTGAAAAAATGCCTGAGAAGTCCTGAGCAGAATGGACAAAAAGGAATATCTCTGTAAACTTTACCCACTTGGCCACATCAAGCAAATATGTAAGGATCTTTGAACTCCAGCTTCCTAGAACGGAACGTTAGGAACCACGAACTATCTCCTTTTTAGTACACTTAAAATTATTGCACACAACGCGGACGATGGAGAGTTAGAGAGGTACCCATGTACGTTGGTCTTGAATGTTTGGAGGTTATAATGACAAGTAAATAAAGAGCTCAGAAAGGCATTCCATGAACGGGTTGTTCGGCTTTGGAAAGAATCACGATATTTCAGGGTACGTCCGAAAGTGGGCTTGAGGGTGTATTGATGAGCATTCATAGCGAGACGGGTGTTACAGTTGGAGGTTTGAAGGGGCGGAATGCTACTGGCAATTTCAGAGAAGCACTGCTGGTGAAAATAGCGATAAAAAAGGGTGAGACAGGAGACATTAGACGTAATGTTGGTCGAGGGTGTCAATCGCACGGTTTTGAATCATATCTAGTAGACTCAAAGAAGTTTTGGGAGCACCTGACCAGATTTTAGCATTGTACTCCAATTTTGGGCCTTATATATTGAAGCCAGATCAGAGGGGATGAAATATTTCTTACATCGCTTTAGGAAACCTAGATATTTTGCAGTATTTTTGGCGATTTCGAATATGTGGCCATTCCAACGTTAGTCGTCATTGACACAAACACGCTCAATGCAACAGAGACACGTCTGTTGCAGACCAAACGCCCTACGCGCTGAGCTATTTAAGACAGTATGAGGTGACTTAGTAGAAGGTATAGACAAAATCGTTTCCAAGATTTGCTCGGCGAAATGTATGGCTGAAAAATGGAACCTTAGAACTATTTACCCATCCACAAGAATGAAGTACCTCTTAACTGCGACAATTATAGAGGCATTAGTCTCCTTAACAATGTATTTAAGATTTTAACTGCCACGTGAAGCCC
The DNA here is from genome assembly GCA_928272305.1 of Volucella inflata. Taxonomy (NCBI): domain Eukaryota; kingdom Metazoa; phylum Arthropoda; class Insecta; order Diptera; family Syrphidae; genus Volucella; species Volucella inflata. The sequence continues at coordinate 2,683,561 of OV743720.1, forward strand.
ATTATCAATAATCTGATTAACCCCTATCGATGCAGTTTAAGTCCATTATCGTCCGAGTGCCTATTGATTCTACAACAGGTACTGGTCTAGGTCCCCTCGAAAAAAAAACCCAAGAAATCCGAATCGATACGCACGACGTACTGGATATTCTTGGCAAACTCGTCAGATTGTGTAGAATGGCGATGGGGAAAAGTGCAAATTAATCGCCTAAGATGACTAGTATATGTAATGCTAATGGACACCAATGGTCTAGCCCAAAGAATGTCAAATTGCAACCTGCAGTAATAATGCAGTAAATGAAGACCTCGCCTTAGATGACGCATGTACTCGTAAGTGAAAGGGAATCTCCACCAATTTTAGTGCACAATTGCAAGCAGTTAACCCGAAAAAAGCTAGCTAGAAAAGCTGATTATTTGAGGCACACGTCCATCCGGAATACAGCGCCATCTAAGTGATCAAATTGTCATAACTTCAAATGTACATGAAGCACAGAACAAGCTCAATCTCACAAAAGAAACATGAACGAATTTGAGAACAAACGTATTAAATACACAACATTCCTCAAATGTTATTTACATAGACATTTCGTAGAATTTAAACCTATACACATGACACACGAGATTTCTAAGAATAATTGTTCTACCGGTATTCATTCGTATTTGTGTTTTTTGCTCACAATTCATACAATAAGAATGTAGATACTACAAAACTGAATCATTTCTTATGAAAACAAACCCCAAAAAAACTCGTACAAATATGTAGTACGAGAACCTATTAAAATTACGCACATCTCCGCACATTAAAAACGTGATAGAAAAATCACAGGAAATACGAAAAATGTTGGCTCACAAATTGAAATCTTACTTAAATGCTTGACATGAATTTCCTATTCAGAAATCCGATTTGAATGGCCTATTCCATATAAAGTATATGGTTGGTTGATTTCGGAAAGGCATTACAAATTTAAGTACCCACCCACAGCGGCTAAAGAGGTAAAACTCGATATTAAAAATTAATTTACACACAGTTTAGCTAATCATGGAAATTAACCCAATTTCACTGACGACTGACGATTGACGAGTGCCGACAACCAACTACCACACCTCACACGAACGCACCATGCGTTAAACAAGCACAAACCGCACTTCAAAACTTCCTCAGACCAATCCAGAGTGTCATCTAATAACTTTTTTCGAATAAATATGAAACGAATGTGACTATTCGTATAACCGCCCTACTCCACCTCCACCCAGTCCCGCTGAAAAATCTTGCCTTGGTAATTTAAGCAAAAAAAAAAAACAACTCATCAAAAATTGTTACAAGTCACGACATTTACGACAGACTATTACTTACTCCTCAACCACACTCACCTAGTGTCTTATTTCGGAGGCACTTAGCCGACTTTTGAATAAACGAGAAGTCATTTTCCGCGAAAAGCACCTAATTTTAGTGTTTCAGGAGCCAGGTTAGCAGTTTAGCCAGGTGGGCTATCCAGAAGGTGCTTTTATGTTGCCATTTTTATTCAACTCGTCTTTCCGGGATTATGGGCATGGGCATGGGCATGGGCGTGGTGGGAAAGAACATAAAACTGACGACTTCCGGAAGACAAACGAACGAAAAATTCTTTAACATATTTAATGTTAATTTTTAATTAACACACACTCCGCAGAGTGGGTAATTTGTGATTGTGACGTGCTAGACAGGAGTAAATACGAAGCTCGAGAGTAATTCTTTCGCATGGGTTGAAGTTATAGGAAACTGTAGAGTTAAGATGCACATGATGAGGTTAATCACGTGCAATGGTTTCAAATTGTTTTGCAAATTGAAAGTCAGTTATGCAAAAATCTAATTACCCAAGATATGAAGAGGTTTCGTGTTAGAGTTCAATTAAGACGTAACAGCCAGAAGACATTTAAAAGTGAATTGTGTGTAAATTTATTAAGATCAGGTACAAGTTGAAGTTTAACAAAGAAAGCGTATTATGAAATTACTTTCTTTGAAATTATAAACTCTTTGAACAATGCACTATGACTCTCTGACCGATTATCTAATGGAGGAACCTTACAAAATACCGTCATATGGGTCAAATCACTATGAATCTAGAAATGACATCTATTAAACGTTTTTAAATGAACGAGACCTTATCCATTTTTTATGGTAAATTGGTTGCTGTGTGGCTCACTGCAAAAACAAAACCATTCATCTGCTTTGACTGAATCGATGCAGTAAGTCCAGAACTGCCAGAGTCAGTTTGAAAGAGAGCTTTGAATCTATGTTCCTACAATAGATCTGTGTTTCAGTTTGTGTATAACTTAACAAACAGACAAAGGCCCCTTATGAAAGCTCACAACAACCGGTGCAGGTTAAAATTCCAAGAACAAGAATTCAAATGACTGCATCCGAGATATTAGAGAGTGATTCATTGCCATGCAATTTCAATTCCGCAGCTCTATTGGGGTTGAAACAAAGTCAACTTTAATCAACAGCATTCAATTCGATTAACATGTACTATAACAAATCCTATGTAGTACCAGTTAAATATAAACTCACTTCAACTTTCCTCGTTGTCTACACTTGGTTGTTCTCTGGGGAGTAAACAACAAACCCAATTAGAACAACACACTCCTTCCAATGGAACAAAAAAAAATAATATTAATAAAAATTGCACACTTGCTAAACCAACAAGGAAGTTCAATAAAACTGAAATATGGACATCCGACGACAAAACAAACTTTACAACAAAGCTGGGAAAAAAAGTGGAAATGACAATGATACTCCTACATGTCCTCCTGTTTCAGCGTCGTCGTCGTGGGAAACAGCTTTATGACCTATTGTGCAGAAGTATGGGTAAACTGTCATCTGACATGGTGTCACTGCTTAATTATTCTTAATTGGATCGAAACCCATGTACGTGTATACGAGTACATCATTTACTTTATTTTTTTTTTTTTTTTTTATTACAATGGAACAGTGCAACAGCTAACAGGGAAACATCATCATCAACAATGAAACATAATCGAAACCAACGATGGCAATTCTGGAACAAAACAAAAGTCAACCCAATTTGGATCTATATCATTGCCTTTCTTTCATGTTTTCTATCTCTCTCTAGAACAATGACAACTTACCGGCTCTGACATGAACATCACGAGAGATAATCGATCCAAATTGATTTCTAGCCAAGCACGCGTAAACTTGGGCATGCACTTCCTGACGGTAATCTTCAGCGCGGAACGGTGGGAATACTAATTTGCCATCAGATGACACTTGTCGTAGACCAGGAACATCCCCAACTGCTGTACCGTCACTGCGAATCCAAATGATTTCAGGTAGAGGGTTTCCGCTGGCTTTGCATTCAACTTCGGCACCGGTAGAATTGGAGAAATCGATTCGGTTGGTTGGTTCCTTTAGGAAGACAGGTCCTTTTTGATCAGCATCTGGGGGATTGCCAGCGTTTCCTGAAAAATAAAAATTGTAAATAGATGGCTAATTAGTTCAAAGGCTTAAATCAAACTTATTTATCAAAATAGGTAGTAATAAAGTCGGACGTGTTCGTACTTCGAATCCAAATTGAATAGAGCACGGCAATATTTATTTGTTATACGAGTATTTCGGCGGTTGAATGTACGTTATTGGTATATTATTTGGGTTGGGTAGTTGATTGAACCTTTATTAATGTTTCTCTTCAATTTACTGATAAGATATAATTAATTACTTTGCGATGTATAAAGGTTTGTATCATGAAATTTGGAATCCCACACCTTGCTTTTTGATTTTGATCTAGGTCTGAGGCTATCATTAGTTATTATTTTTCTGTCCTATTTGCAAGACCAATTTTTCATATAAAAACATGACAAGTTTAAAATATGGATATTTTAAGGTTTCGTAAAAAAGCAGATACATTATCTGATTCTTAGCTAAGGTAAGGTAAAGTAGGAAAAGTTATTATTCTGCCAATAAAAAGATTCAAGTTGAAGTCCCTGTGATTGGTTCAGAATTACAATGATATTCTTAGAAACAATAAAGCGGACAAATTGTTGAGAAAAACTTCTAACCACACCGATCGCATGAAATCTCGACATTTGCAGTGGAACACCATTAACAGAATTCTGATTCCGAGTCATCAAACAATAGCAAAACCTTTTTTGTCACATCTGAGGAAGCTTGGCATGGTTGGAAATATATAAAAAAAAAACTATCAAATGCAGGATATACACAAGGTGTCCAGTGTGACCAATTTTAAGGCTAGATGACTATAGCGTCTTTTCTTTTAGGCAACATGTTGCGTCGTTAAACTGCCCGGGTTTACTCTAGACGAACATAGAAGCAGACAAAACTCAAACTCTCAATTAAACAGGGAGAAGGAGCAACATCAAACTTACTGAAGTGAATATAAAAACAAGTAAAGGGGAGAAAAAAACAAAGAAATCACTTTTAACACGAATAATATCAAGAGGCCTGCTTCTTTTCTGAGCACTGTGGTCAAGGTACGAGGGCGGGTCAATAAGTCCGTGACTTTTTGAATTTATGACCTCTTTACTGAAACAGCAACACTGCTCCTGTCAACAGGCATCTGTCAGTTGACTCCTGTCAAAATTTAAACTTGCTGCGTTATAGTTTGTGTTTGACAGCTATTTTTATCAGACTACTCACTAATTTGAGGAGAAAATGGAAAAAAGTGAATTTCGTGTGCTTATTAAGCATTATTTCTTGCGAAAAAAACCATTACTGAGACCAAGGCTAAGCTTGATAAATACTATGGGGTCTCTGCACCATCGATTTCAATGGTAAAAAAGTGGTTTACTGAATTTCGTTGTGGCCGTACAAGCACTGAAGATGCCGAACGTCCTGGACGCCCAGTTGAGGTCTCTACACCCGAAACAATCGAAAAAAATCACGATATGGTGTTGGCCGACCGAAGATTGAAAGTGCGAGAGATTGTGGAAGCCGTAGGGATCTCGCATGGCTCAGTGGTTTCAATTTTGAATGATCACTTGGGCATGAGAAAGCTTTCCGCAAGATGAGTGCCGCGTTTGCTCACAGTCGACCACAAACACATGTGCAGTTGCCATGGCAAAAATCCATGAATTGGGCTACGAATTGCTCCCTCATCCACCCTATTCTCCAGATTTGGCTCCGAGCGACTACTTCTTGTTCCCAAACCTGAAGAAATGGCTTGGTGGAAAAAGATTTGACTCCAATGATGAAGTCATCTCGCAAACAAAGGCCTATTCTGAGGACCTCGACAAATCATTTTTTTTGGAAGGGATAAAAAAATTGGAGAAGCGTTGGACAAAGTGTATAGAGCTCAAGGGAGACTACGTTGAAAAATAAAATTATTTTTTTATCAAAAAATCTGTGTTTTAATCCAAAAGTCACGGACTTATTGACCCGCCCTCGTATCAACCAATAATAGGTGGGGTGAAATGTAACCTCCTTGGGAATGAATAAATTTTTGTTTTTTAATTTTTTTTTTATTTTATTCAATAGTCCCCTTTTAGCTTGATACAGTTATTCCAGCGATTTTCCAACTTCTTGATCCCGTCCGAAAAGTAATTTTCCAGAAGGTCTGCAAAATACTCCTCTGTGGCGTCGATGATTTCCTCGCGTGAGCTGAATTTTTTTATTGATGAGCCATCTTTTGAGGTTTGGGAAAAGATAATAGTCCGTGGGAGCCAAAAAGGGCGAATACGGTGGATAAGACAGTAATTGAATCCGTAAGTCATTGATTTTAGCCGTGGTTGCGATGCTCTTATGCGCCTGCATCTCTTCTTACGCTTCATGTGAGGTCGGCCTTCAATCGCTCCAATAATGCACAGTAATACTCGCTGTTGATGGTTTTTCCTTTTTCGAGGTAGTACGAGTACGAGTATGCCATGACAATCCCAGAAAACCGACGCCATAACCTTTTCGACCCATTGAGCGTCCCTCGGTCGCTTCGGAGCAATCGTGCCGGCTTCAGTCCATTGCCGGGCACTCATTCTGTTCTCTGGTGTGTAATAGTGGATCCAGGTTTCATCAACAGTTACCAATCGACGCCAAAAGTCCGCCCGATTTCGCATCAGCAAGTCAAAACACTCTTTCGAAGTGCTCTCGCGTTCGTGTTTTTGGTCAGGAGTGAGCATGCGCGGCACCCAGCGGCAGGATAACTTTTCCATATGCAGAATATTGCCCAAAATAAGGCGTGTGTGCTCAGTACTAACCTTCGTGGTATCTACTAGCTCGCGCAGCTTCACTTTCCGGTCAGCCAACACCATTTCATGTATTTTTTTTTGACATTGTCCGCTGTAACTGCATCGGAGGGCCTGCCGCTGCGTACTTGATCGGTAGTGGAGTTGCGGCCACCACGAAACTCTCGAAACCAATATAATCTAATGGAGCATTAGCCCCATAATAATATGCCTTTTTTGCAGTAGCAGCGCATTCTGGCGGTCAAGGAGGTTACTTTTCACCCCACCTAGTAAAAGTAAATATATTTTCTTAAACAGAGTGCTGAATCTAATTCGAGGATAATGAAGCTACGAAGCACATAACTTCTTCGTGACTGATAAGTGGACACACGCTCAACCAATTTAGTGTAGCATTGAAATGTTTGCAAACAGCTCCGCCGAATCTTCCACAAGCTATTGTATTGTCAGTCCTATGTACAAGGTCATCTATTTTGTGCTTCCGAAAGCAAATTTAAATAATTTTCGAATTTCGATCACCTTCGATGTCTTTTCGACACATATCGGGCAATGTCTCGGCTATAACTTGACGAATTTTCATTCCCAAAGCTGAAGGGTTTCCAGATTATGTGCATAAAGATATTTCACGGCAACAAATCACACGATCTTTGTGGCTGGTTTACATCACCAAAACGCGAAATAACACGTCCAGGAAACTTTACTTGCCATAATTTCAAAACGGATCACGTTGTGTGAGATGTGGCCGCGTTTTGTTGGAAACACATATTTATTTTCCACATGCATATCCGCAATTTGAGGGCCAATACAAATTAGGTTAAGATTTGGTTATGGCAATGAGAATTGCGGGGCGACGGTAACACCTTCCTCGTTTTCGAAGAAGTATGGACCAGGGTCACCACCAGACCAAATTGCACACCATACAGTGATATTTTGTGAATAAAATGGACTTTCGTGGATTTTATTTGTTAACATATCCATCATCTTACATCTCCTGTAAGAATGATAGATACACTTAATATTTCAAGGTATTTGACATAAATTGACATCAGGGTCTTTTGCGGAAAATGTGTAAATTTGGAGTCGATTACCTTTCGAAGCATTCAGTTCAAGTTATTTGGACAGTCTCAAATTTAATACCGATAAAAGAAATGCTGGTGAGTCCCAGAACTTTATATCTGATCAGAAGCATTCGGACCCCTAGTTCAACCGGTACACTCGTATTATTATGTAAGTTAACACCTCAAATATTCTCCACATAAAAAAACTAAAGGAATGCCAACACCAGACAAATTCCATTCCCACGAACCACATCTCCTAGTGGATATTCCAATTACACCTTCAATTCACCGTGTGGAGATTTATGTTGCAACAGGGTCATCCGGTTTCACCTATGCTGCGAATCGTACGTGACGATATGTGCTGATGTCAACAATAAACTTATATTTAAGCTATTGTAATGTTGTTAGATTGGCTCAGTTTTGTAATAGTTGTTAAGGGGTTACTATGCCCGCTATGCGTACCAAGTACCAAATACAATGGAATACGGTCTTTCAATTTGAGATACGAATAAATTGTTGTAGCAAAGAACAATAGTTGGGAGGAGTTGCAAAATTTAGTTAGACCCTAAACAAAAGACATATTAGCTCATATGAATAAAAAGTAGTAAAGATAAATTCACTACAATTTTTGTAGTAAATACTACATTTGTAGTATGTTGGTATGAATAAAGACGTCTTTACTACACTACAGTTGTCAATTTTTTTCGAACATGCTAGTTTAGAGGCATTTCGTATGAATAAAAGTAGCATACTACACTTTTGATGCAGTAAAGTGAAAAAGAATATAACTGAACAGCACCGTCATTCATATAAAAGAAGACGTGACGTTGACATCGATAATTTTAAAGCGATTTATAGATTTACGGAAGAAACCGTCGATTGGTTGGCACAACATTTTTAGGCGCGGACAGTGGGGAAACAAGATGTGGCGCGTTTACGAATTCGCAGAAAATGCGAACGTTTTTGCGGTATGTTTGTGATCCAGGTAAAAAATCTGTGTATTTCGCATGACATGATAGTAATTAATTTGGTCTAAAATTGCTTCAGGTTGGAGTGGGAGAGGATATCGGGATACATCGACCGACAGCCAACAAAATCATTTGGTGCTTGGCCCTTCTTCAGCAAAACAGCCCCGCATTTTTGCATGGCTGTGTTAAACAGAAAGCAGCTTACGCGATTTGTTTGTGTGCTCGGTTCATCATCATCTAGAAGATAGTGGGTTTTCATGTCAGACTCTTGCGATTCAATTTTATCCATTTTATCTACAACAACTCACTTTGACAGATGCCAGATTGTAGCATATGCTAATATCCCAATTTCGAAAGTAGTACCTACTGCATGTTCGAAATTTTTTTTATTCATACCAAATGAAGAGTTTTGGGGCAGAGTTTACTTTTCAGTAGATGCTACAAATTTTTGTGTTTACTACTTTTTATTCATATGAGCTATTGGTTTTGGCAGAATGCTTGTTTAAGCCTGATGGCTAAAGTATTTATGCGATATTTGATGGACTGTTGCTTGTGAAATGCCTTATCCTGGGACTTTCTCACACAACAAGCCACAGAAACAATATTTCTAGTAGTTCTTGCGCAATGGACACGATTTCGATTCTTCGCATCACTAGCTTGTCTCAACACCAGTTAAACAATTGCCGGGCGAGAATGTATTTTACGTCGATCTAGTGTTCGAACTGTTTCTCAAAAATTACAATTGAACATTTTGAACGTGTATTGTTTTATTTTAATTTAATTTTTTGATCAATTCTATTACTCAATTTAAAACCTTTTGTTGGAAGTCACTGTGTAATACATAGTATATGGGAAGACAGCAGAAAATGACCACAAAGTAGGTCGCATATAAATGTTTTATCAAAATATAAATGAATATTTTTATCAAATCAAATAATAAAAGACCATTACATTCATAATTTGGCATTTTATTGCTAATTTTCACTTGTACCTATCGCCATTTAAGTCGTTTATAGACAGCTTTTATACTTATAACTGCTTACGGTTGGTAGAATATTAAAACAAAATTTTATTACGTTTCATGAATTACGCATTGATATACCCACGAGCAAGTATCTGTATATCAGTGGCTTCATAGGAACTTACCTTCGTATGTATCAAATAAAACTATCGCGTGCTTGACTAGACAATAAATACAATTTACATTATTAAGTGAAAAAATAAACCCAAGTGCTCGTACTTTTCTTCAACTAAAAACCGCTGTAGAACTTAAGCCCCTCCACAAAATTAGCTTATAAATAGAATTTTGCATATTATTTGCATTTTTTTATTCAAAGTCTAAACGCGATTTTCATATTCATGAGATGCATCCTTCGATGGGAAGATATTTTCGCGTTTTGTTTGTTTTTCTTCAATTTGCTTACAAACTTTAGCTGGGCACTATGGTTGTGGCTTAATTTTGTAAACAGAAGTATGTAGGTATTTGATGTTTTTTGTTTGAAATAGAAATTTAAGAATGTGGCAAGCGATCACATCCGAATTGGACAAATATGAACATTTGAATGATTAATTTGATGAAGAATAGAAAAGTGTGTTTCTTTAAAACTCTTTCAAACACAAACACACTGATTGGAGTTTTCCTATAATTTGAAGTCAAAGATCAATGCATATGTGTTTGATGGGGTTGTATCCCCAAAATCGATTCCCATAAAGCCATAAATAGCCGTCACAAGATTTAGTTCAAAACAAGGTTAAAGCAAGAATAAAAACAAATTGATACGCAGTGCCTGTCCCCCTTCGACTATTTGCTAACATGACATGTAGACCGCACATGTTACTCAACTCAGAACAGAATCTATTTATCTCAACTCAGAATAAAAACGCGTTCGACGAAAACGTCAAAAAGTTATTGGCGTACGCGTACAACCGAAGCGGCTTCCATTCAGATAACTTGAACTATTAACTCATTCCGAGAGGCATGCGTGTACTCGTTACACAATGCACGATCGTCGACCAAAAAAAAACAAAAAAACATCAAAACCAGCATAGCGCCCAGAGACACCAAAAGCGACCGTTTCGACAAGAGACAAAAAGTTGAACACAAAATTGACTCATTAATGCAATTGAAGGGTAAATTGATAGTCTGTCGTTGTGGATGTCGAGGGAGCTAAGTTCTGTCCAGAAGTCAGAGTTTACGGTTTGGTAACTTGATTTGACGTTAACTGCGCACATATGAGTGGCTATACACAAGTGTCATCGACTGGAAATGCATATCGACCATGGCGGCTACAACTTCCGTTGTGATTGTTGGAATTTGTCAGTTATTCGTTTTTGTTCGTTCTTCATGCATGAGTTAATTATTATGTTGTTATAGCATTCGAATACGAGTAGCTTTGTCGCATAACTTTGTTTAGCAAAGCCAAATGGAGAATATTTAGCCAGGGAATTGGATTGTAGTTTCAGATTATGCGTTCGGTTTAGAGGCGAACTGGCTATTTATTTTTCTTGGAGTTTTGTCGGCATTGATTATGGCTATGAACCGTGTCTCCGTTAAAAGGAGTTGGAAAAGCTTCATATGTACTTCAGATGTTAATTATGTCATTAGCCTTATAAGTGACGGAATACATATTAACGTGCGGCGTTATGCTTGTCTTTAAAATGTAGTTCCTCACTTCGGAATTTGCTTGTCATTTTAACTGCGGTCAACCGAGGAGGTTCTTGCCAAGTTTGCTCGTAATTCTTGCTAAGAAGTTGGTTTGCTTCCCCTTCGAGTGCCTTTAAAATCCAAGTAGAGCAAATGAAATTGGTTTTCAAACATTCTTCCGAACAAGTGGCTTTAAAGCTAAGCGGTACACTCCGATTTTGTAAAGCATCTTAAAATGTAAGTCATAAATGACACCACCAACTGTGGGGCTTGCTCAGAAAGTAATGACGGCTTACACTCCCATCAAATTCCTTAAAGCTTCAACGACAAAAGTAAGCCTAGTCTAGAATTATGGGATATTTGGCAAAAAGAAAAATTCTCCTACTCCTATGTTCCTAAATTCAATATAGAAATCCTTACGAAAATGCTAAACTCCACATAAAGATACCTCCCTAACCGAATCGGTTTTACTCCGCTCTATTTGCAACGACACTTTTCGAATACCATATCTTTAAAGGGCATCCGAATTCATATTCTTTGCTGCATTAACGCCAGCCGCATGATGCCAAGCATGCAAGTCTACGAAAGCATTAAACCCCCCTTCACATCTAGACGACGAGCAATAACCAAGTTATTTTTAGTTTCCTAGACGGAATCTCAATTTGAAATGTATTCTTAGTCGCTTGCCTGTCACTGAGTTCACTACGAGTATCACACCATAGAAATTGTTCTGAATCGTGCAATGACATTGTGTCACATCATAGTGTCGGAAAGTACGACGAAACGCGTAAGCAAGAAGTGATAGTAAATGTTAGATACATAGTGCATCAATGGGATGCCCTTTTATGTAGTTCATTTCAGAGGTCCGTAAATAAAAGAGGATAAACTCAATTCATAACATTTCTGTGATATTAATGAAAATTCGAAAAATTCCTCTGCATTTCAAATGCATATTATGGTGAGACGTACAACTTCACTTTCTTACAACAAGAATCCGTCGAAACGAATCAATTTGTTGTGTCTCTGGATAAGCAAAAGCCAAAAGTTCTATTCTTGTCTGTATTCCTCTTAGTCCTCGTCGTTTTTAAGCAGATATTCCATTTTTTGTTTGAGAATTTATTACACTTTCAAAGAACATAACTTGATGGAAGATGTATCTAAAATATTGTTCCGAATGTTTTTTTTTATCATCTAGGTGCATACATTGTAAATTCGAATGCACTTTTGAGGCATTTGAGATTTGGAGTAGCTTTTAATTATTTAGTATCTGACAGCTGAATTCGAAAGAAAATACCCGTCTGATCTCAAATTAGATACATTTTATAACCTCACACAAAATTAATTTGATTTTAAACTCCATATCCTTATCTAACAAAAGGATCTTCAACAAAATTAAACAAAAACTAACCTTTCAAATAAGCTGACTAGGACACATTTTGAAAGCTACAAAGATTGCTTCAGAGCTTGGAAGACACAGTTTTAAATGCATCAATACTTGTCCACGAGGATTGGCAAAAAAATATCAAAAGATGGCAACGATTAGTATAAGGCCTCGTAGAAGTAGAATCTTCCGATAGGTGCTAGTTCTTTAAACAACGAGAGTGAGCCTCTGCAGCCGAACAACTTGCAGCACTGCTAATAAGCCCTACTTCAAGCCTCCCCGTGGCGCCATCTGGGAATCTCACTAGAGATTGCGAAGTGAAGGGGACAAATGGCGAGTTTCCTGCGCCATAAGTCAGGATTAGTGTCGGAAAAACAAAACAAGACCTTATCCGGGCTACTCCGACATATTTGGAGCTCAGGCCGGTAAGGATTTCCAGGACTTAGTCAGGGTTTTGGAAAAGAAATTGTGGCGGACGAGCCCTATATGAGCCAACGGCAGCGCTCACATCCCGGAACGGGTCCTCCAGGTTGGGGATTGTGCAGCCGGTTACGAAGCATCAGCAAGCCTCGGATATGGACGGATCTACTATTGACAACCCACGCAAACGATTTAAGGACAATGAGCTTCGGATATGCATGTGGAATGTTAGATCCCTTAATAGACCACGTGCAGCCGACCAACTAGCGGAGGCCCTAGACTGCTGCAAAGCAGACATAACCGCCATTCAAGAAATGCGATGGGATGGGCCTGACAAAAAGAAGATGAAAAACCGCGACATCTACTACGGCAATTGCTATCGACGGCAAAAGCAGCGCTTATTTGGATGCGGATTTTTTGTCGGAGGCAGACTAAGACAGGAAGTCCTGAGCTTCCGGCATGTGAGCGACCGCCTCGTAGTAATCCGCATCAAGGCTAAATTCGCCAACATTAGCCTTATATGCGTGAATGCCCCCACAGAGGAGAAAGATGACGACACCAAGGATGCCTTCTATGAGCTTCTTAACAAGACCTACGAGCAATGCCCTAGCTATGACATTAAAATTGTCCTCAGTGATTTTAATGCAAAGCTAGGAAGAGAGGGTATATTTGGTGGAACAATCGGAAAATATAGACTGCACAACACCAATTCCGATAACGGCTAATCGACTTTGCGGCGGGGCGAAACATTGTCGTAGCTAGCACGCGGTTCCCACATCTCGACATACACAAGGGGACTTGGAGATCTCCTGATCAATCAACAGTCAACCAGATTGATCACATTGCGATCGACGCAATACACTCATCCAGTATTATGGATGTCCATACGTTCCGAGGAGCCAACATCGACTCGGACCATTACCTTGTTATAGCCAAGGTACGGTTGTGGATATCCCAAACTACGCCAAGACAAACTAATGCGGTGAGGAAATTCGACATCAGACCATCAGAGATGCCGCTTCTGATGTGCTGGATTTCACTCGTCCACCACAACGAAACCCGTGGTTCGATCATGAATGCCGGCAGGCACATGCAGCTAAGCAAGATGCATATAACGTGGCGCTGCTTAGAAAGACCAGAGCTGCTCATGAGCTCTATGAGCGGAAGAGGAGAGACGAACACCGGCTTCTAAGTAGGAAGAAGAAAGAGCATGAGAAGCACGCGATGGAGGAAATTGAGAGATGCTACTCCAGGAATGAGGTTCGGGAGTTTTACCAAAAGGTACAAATAACATGTCACGGAAACAAACCCCGAACCAAAGCCTGTAGAGATGAACAAGGGAACATCGTACTAGAATCGCAGTAGATGCTGAAGTTTTGGAAAGACCATTTCTGCAGACTGTATAACGGCGATGACCAAATACCGCTGTAAGCCAGAATCAACATTTCAACCTGGACGATGATGACCAACAATTCCGTCCACCCGCCCTGGATGAAGTGAAAATAGCTACATATATCGAAGCTTAAGTCCAACAAAGCTGCTGGAGCGGATGGCCTGACTGCCGAGCTCTTCAAAGCGGCAGGCGATGACTTGGTAAGGAGCATACACCAACTCATCTGTAAAATATGGTCGGACCTCAGCATTGCTTATCCGATTCTCAAGAAAGGAGACCCTCTGAACTGCGCCAACTACAGAGGCATCAGTCTCCTTAACATCGCATAAAAGATCTTATCCGCCGTATTGTGTGAACGCCTGAAGCCGTTCGTCAACACGAAAAATTATCACAGACACATTCAGTGTGTGGTGAAATCTAACATTATTGTGGACGCTGTAGTGGGTGCTGTTCTCATCATTGCGACATGCATACACTGGGTATCCCCTGGAGGTTGTTGATTTTAAATGGTATTTATAGACTTTGCTTTTAAAGGCACAGTGTCATATATATGTAGGTAAAATTACAACGGTACTAGGATTGCATTTAACTTTTTAAAAAAGAATCAATTGGTATCGAGAAATTGACTTGACCTTTGATTTAAAATTGTAGTTGCCAACGCATAGGTGTACAACATGCAACGAAAGCACATACATTTACTGGCAAATTCGGATTATTTGTTGCTGACAAGTTCACAAAGATATTAACTTGCCCAAGTCGTGAAGAAGGACCCGCGCGTGGTGAGAACAAGCAGAACAGGCAAAGCATATACTGAAATAGTCGGTCGAAAGAGATAGGTATGTACCTGTACATACATACAAATGCATTTCTCTGCATACATATGGCTAAACTTTAGTCAAAAGCTCGAGTTAGTTCAAGAAAAGTATTCAGACATGTACTTTAAGTTACAATCTATGGTTAAAGGTAAAATAAAAGAAAAGAGCTACCTATCCATATCCTCTTAAGTCCGTTAACAATGACGCCAACATGATTTCCTCTTGGTTGGTAAAAGTAGATGGATGGGTAGGATTTAAAACATAATTATATAAGTCAATATCGTGCAAATGAACTTCATCTGAAAGATGCTCGTTCAAAGAACTACAGCCATCGACAAGAAGACAACCGCTTCGTCATTATAATACCTGCTGCACCACTATTAAATTTTTCATAAAATTCTTCTCCTTTGATTCGTATCTTCTAGTCATTCCTCTTCGTATTTCATTTATTGCAGAAAGGAGCCAGACATTATAATGTCGAAAAGAAGAACACTGAATTCTGAAGAAGATCCATTGTTTGAAACTTTAGTGTTTAGTCTTTAGTCCTCTCAGTCTTTAGTTTTCGATCTTCTTTTCTCTATATTTCGTTTCTTTTGTTTAGAGCCCTATTGAGGGCGAGAAGAATAATATGTATCCTTCTACATCTCGGTGCTTATGTGTGTTTACAGTCTATATACGTAGCATATATAAGTATGTGTATATAACCAGCAGATTTTGTAAATTTCTGATGGATATCGTATCTCTGTATCTGTGGCTGTATTCACACAGTATTCCATTCTTGTACAAAAACGACGCAGCAGATGTTTGGCAGCTGCAATTTTTTCTTGGCATACAGAAAATTTCATCTCGTGATTTGCGGATAGCGTGTCTGAACTCTCAAGTCTGACTGTAGAGCAAGTGCGTTGCCAAGCGCATTCTTCCTTTTCTTTTCATTTTTGTTTTGATTTTTGTTATTGCCCTTCTCATCTTAGAACCACGTTTCTCATGCTCTTTAATTAAAAAAGAAACAGCAAATTCTTAAAGTTAAGTATTTTTTTGTTTTGTTTCGTAGTCGTTTGTAGATTGTTTTTGCTGCTCATCTCCTTTTTTTTGTTTTTAAATCAGTGCTTCCTCTCTGTGTGCGGACAGCAGTAAGAAAAAAAAAATTAAAACAAATACGAATACCTAACATTTTCCTCGAAAATAAAGTTAAGCAATAAAAATGCGAGAGAATGTGCGCGGGAATAACAACATATGCCAAAACTACTGCCGGAAATTACTTTAGCAAGTGCGAAGAAGAACGCAGCGCGGCAACGCGGCAATACGAGTAGCATAGCGATGTTGTACGAGTATGTTGGCTCATTATATTCAGCCATATCCGCACACCTACCTACCATTTGTAGGTAGTGCTAATTTGAAGTCAAATTATTGTCTGTAGGCAGGAAATTTATTATTTACAAGGTAAAAAAATCAAAAACCTGTATCGAGGTTAGGTACACCACATTAGATGAAGGATTCTTCAAGGTGTGATTTATCCAGAGCAACTATGTTTTACAGAGGTCATCTTGTCAGTTTAGGTTTTGAACACTCTTCTGAGTTACCTAACCTGCCCATAGCTGATAAAGACACAATATTGACAGCAAAGTCGTTAATAGTTTCTCGTTTTTCCACACGATCCAACGCTCAACCGAAAGTGTCAAATCGCATGACCTCGAAGATCACTTGACAGGGCGATTTTAAGTGTATCGCCAAATCAATGTCATCTTTATTTTAAAAAAGGAATTCATTATCCATGGTCTTACACCATGAATCCATGGGCAAGAGTACCAGCATCTTTCAAGTAGAAATATGCGCCATAGAAAGATACGTTCGAATCAATCTCGAAAAGAATTACAGAAACTGTAACATAGAAATAATGTCAGATAGTCAAGCAGCTATCATTAACTCCAAACTTGTATGGGAATGCCAACAAAGTCTCAACAAATTGGGCTAGAAAAATAGATTATCTGTCTGCTGGATACCAGGCCATGTGAGCATTATTGGTAACGAGGCGGCGAACTATCTATAGAGAAAAGGGGCAGCAGAACCCTTCATAGGACCTAAACCATTCTGTGGGATAGGGGAACACACCCTATGCGAAAAATTCAGGAAATCGGAAAAGGAGAGGAGGGCTAGAACCAAGGTCTGAGACAGGCCAAACAATTCTTAGGAGATTAAATTCTCAAAAGATTTAAAGCATGTATTAGTCTCAGCAAAAATAACCTACGCATCCTTACTGGTTTCCTAACCGGGCATTGCAAACTCAGGGAACATAGGGATATCAGAAGAAACCCCAGAACACACACTGGAATCCTGCGGGGCACTGACCCAAAAAATGTTTAAATATTTGGGAAAAAACCAAATTCAAGAAAAGGATTTACCAACCACGGATCCACTGTTCATTCTCAGATTCATAAAAGAAACTGGACTGGATGATGTGCCCTGAGTATGTTTATCTTGCCAAGGCTAGAGCCAGAGCATAAACACTCCAACATAATTCCTGGTGAATTAAGCTGTGAGGGAGCACTGGAAGAGGGAGCAAACCCCTCCAAGGTATAAGTAGAGGGCACAAAAGACCATAAGGTCGCAGTTGACTACACCATATATATTAAAATTATTATTATTATAAATAATAAAATAAGTTCCCCCGACGATAGGGAAAGGAACCAGCAAGCAGTCAAAAGAATAAGCTGCATTCAGGTTGGATCACATACCCTCCTTAGTATGGCCTAGAATCTAAAATCCAGAATTCTTGTCCAACTGTATATAAGCAAAAGCGTCACACGAAATTGCAACAAATGTATCCAATAGGGACTTGACAACTTTGAATTGGATTTGTGAACGCACTCTTTCACTGATCACCAAAATGTCACTGTCAATTTATTCAGTAAACTCAACATTTTCATCATGGTAAAGTACAAGAACGAGCAACGTCTGCAAATTATAAAAATTTTCTACCGAAATTCGGAGTCGGTGACTGCAAATTTAAGAGCGTTAATTCCAATTTTCGGTCGAAATTCTCGACCTAGTAGACAGGCAATAACAAGTTTAGTGCAACAATTTGAGTCTGTGATGTTGCCATATCAGTGAGACAACGGGTTGGTCGAAGTGTCGGAAATATCGCTGCCGTTCAAGCGTCCGTAGCAAACGATCCAAATCACTCAATTCCACGGCGTTCTCAAGATTTGAGCATCGCTCAGACCACATTATGGCGTATTTTGCGTAAGGATCTTGGTTTATATCCATGCAAGATCAAGCTGACTCAAGAATTGAAGCCGATGGACCACACCGCACACGTTTCAATCGGTTTATTGAAGAGTAAGTATGGTGAGCGTGTTATCTCAAGAAATGGGCCAGTCGATATGCCAACAAGCCGACGACGTTGGAAGAGCTCAGAGCCAACATTGAATGTGAAATAGCGGCCGTTTCACCGAAATGTGTGGCCGAGTCATTGAAAATTGGGTCCAACGAATCGACCGCTGCAAACGTGCCCGCGGTGGCCATATGAACGAAGTCTAGTTCTATTCATAAATGTTTTGATTGTACTTCAAGCCGATAATAAAGTTTTTGAAATATCTCAAATGGTTTGCGTTTTATTTAAAAAAAAAGTTGTCAAGTCCTTATTGGAAAACCCATTACAACAGTCGACAGCGGAATATTACTAAGCTTCATGGCAATCGATGCAGCCCTGTAGAAAGCATGTAAATTTACGACGCGATTTAATGTTTAGGGATGACAACGGACAAACATCAGGACGCTTCGAAAAACCTGGAAATGGTTTGATGGATTTCCCAGAGACATTTTATGACAGCATAGAGAAGATCCCGGAAAGTCTTCTCTTCTTTTCCCGACAATAGCTCTATCATAAGCAAGGACGTACTCGTATTAGCCCTTCAAGTAACATAACTGAAAGTTCAAAATATAGACGCTGGGCAGATCCAAGGTTGATATTCAGGAATCAACCTTATTTTAATCGAAATTAAATCTTTTGACAGTTACTTACCGAAGTTTCAGTTATTCTGGACGCGCAGTTTTTAGTTTGAGTGTGTCGATGTCAGTGTTTTTTGTGAAAATGGAAAAAATTGAGTATCGAGCTGTTATTAAATTCTTGATTTTGAAAGGCAATATGCCTACGCAAATCAAAAATGAGTTGGACTCTGTGTATGGAGACTCTGCACCATCATTTACCACAGTGAAATTTTGGGCAGCTGAATTTAAACATGGCAGCAAGAGCTTGAGAGATGATGAACGCCGAATTAAAGTAAGGGAGATAGTAGAGGTTACGAAAATGTCCAAAGAACGTGTTTGTAACATATTAAATAATGTAAGATTTAGACATGTGAAAGCTGTCCGCGCGTTGGGTGCCGTGTTTGCTTACGTTAGACAAAAAACGTGTTCGAATGAACATTTCCAACGCTCTGTTGGCGCAATAAATCCGAGTTTTGGCGCCGATTAATTACTGTAGATGAAGCTTGGATACACCATTATACGCCTGAAACAAAAATTCAGTCAAAACTGTTTTTTCAGCTGGGAAAGTGATGGCGACTTTTTTTTGGGATAGTAAGGGAGTTATCTTAATCGATTATCTTCAAAAAGGAAAAACCATTACAGGAGCATACTACGCATTATTACTTGCCAAGCTGAAGGTAGAAATTGCGGAAAAACGGCCACATTTGCAGAAAAAGAAAATCCTGTTTCACCAATACAATGCGCCGTCTCACACCTCAGCGGTTGCGATGGCGAAAATCCATGAGTTACGGTTTGAACTGCTTGACCATCCGCCTTATTCACCAGATCTAGCCCCAAGCGACTTCTTTTTGTTCCCTCGTCTAAAAATTGCGCTCGGAGGACAGAGATTTTCGTCAAATGAGGAGGCAATCACCTTCGTGAACAATTATTTTGCAGAGAAAAACGCCAGGTACTATTTGGACGGGTTAGAGAGATGGGAGCATCGCTGGGAGAAGTGTGTAGAGTTACAAGGAGACTATTTAGAAAAATAAAAAATAAAAATTTGAGAAAAAATGTCTTGTATCATTGTTTGGTCAGAAACTTTTCAGACAACCCTCGTATAATTGATCAGAGCACATTGATGTTCTAAGTGGAATGTGAATGCACAAAAGACTCTAAATATGAAAATTATTTATGTGGCAGCATGATAAGGAAAATATTAATTTGGTAGCAAGGTTGGTGTGTATTTCAGATCCAATTTCATAGGAAAGTTACTAAGTTAATATATTCTACTGAAGCCACATTACAAATTTCTTATCTAAATGACTTTGCCTTCTGAAGAGTCTTGTTTCAAATACTTCCAAGAATCAAAGGAAAAATTCAACAGTCCTCTGTTCAAATTCGTCAGCCCAAAGGGCTAACAAGCTGATTAAAATTTCAATTATCAGCATTTCCACGAAACCAGCATAACCAATTATGGAGCCTTGAATATTTGCGGCACCCAAAAAAGTCGTTAGCGCTTACCGAAGATCTAAATTTTTGCTTTATTGAGGTGCCCAAATGAATTCAAATGACACCTAAATATAAACAAGAGAAAAGCGTCGTTTATCTTAAAGTAGATCCCAATGAGAACAAAGAGGAATTCTACAACTTAACACCGAATCTGTTGTGGATTTTTCTGCTCTTTTTTCTTAGATACAAATCACATTGATTTACATTCACACACGGTTATAATAATAACGTTGTCATGAGTCTCATGAGTCACGTTTCTCTGAGTCCCTTGAAACAACGTCCGAACAAAGAAAAGTCACGACAGCATTACCTACATATCAACGCTGTAACGCATCTGTCCCGCACTGAGTTCGAAAAAGCCGGCATTTAGGTTATAAACCAAAATGTATGAGCATTGATCATGTATTGGGGAGAGAGGGGAAATGTATTTATAACTCTTCAGTACATGGAGAACTTTGAAAAATTTTAATTCCTGAAACGTACACACTTGAAGTGAATATTTTTCATAACATGATACAAAAGTCCACTACCATGATAAATACGTTGACGAGCCAAGAACCATGACTTTAACTCGATCTTCAATCGTGTGCTCAAGGTTTCATTCAGTTGTACGCTGAGTAATTCTTTAGACAGGAATTTGAATAATTGGATTTTATAACTAGAAAAGGTGACTTCTTTTTGCGGAGCTGGCGCATTGGTGAAGTCAATGTGCTGTGCGTTCAAGCATGAGTCATAGGGATAATCCCAAGCCAAGAAGTGGCTTCCTTACGATTATTGATGTGCGCTTTTTTTTTTTTACTACATATTACTATTTTACTATTTTTTTATATTTCCGTACAAATTGACAAATTGGCTACTTAAGTAAGAAGTTTTTGTGTCACGAAGTTTATTAACCTTAAAGGCTTGAACGACTTGGTTATAAGAACGTCAGAAATACAACATTATCAAATATCATTTGAAGAAATCTCCAACTTTGACAAGGATGCTCTTCTAACAAAGTCTCCAGCTTCGTCCAAGACCACTGAAATCAAGCGATTCTTGCACAAAAAAAGAAACTCGACTTTATTCATCAACAGTGATGGATTCATTTCAGCCCTTCTCTAAATTTTTGAAGGCTTCTTGTGAAACGATTTGCCTTTGTTCTCAAAAAAGGCTTCAGTTTCGACAATCACTTCTTCATTTAAGCAAGTGAGCACCTTTTTGAGGTCTGCAAAAATCCAATAGTCGCTGTGGGCCAGATCTGGAAATCACGGTTGCGTGGTAGAGCAATTCAAAGTGAAATACACTGAATTGTGCATTGTTGTGACACGGTGAATTGTCTTAATGAAACAGCACTTTTTTCTTTTGGATCTGAGGCCATTTTTTCTTAGTTTCTTAACTCGACTGATCCACTATTCACTATTGATAGTTTTACCTTCCTCAAGATAGTCGATGAACAAAAAAAATATTGGGTATATAACTTAATTCGTGCGGTTTTTTTCAAAATTTGAACGTTTATTTAGGAAAAACATGTACAATAGTATTATTGAAAGTATTGCCCATCTGAAACTATGACTTTTTCCCATCTTTCTAGCAATTTGTGAATCCCATCCCAAAAGAACTGCGCCGGCTTGGCAGCCAAGAATGAATCAAGCCAATTTTTGATATTCTGCTCTGATGTGAACCGTATTTCAGTGAGGGCGTTCTGCATCGACCGGAACAAATGGTAGTCAGAAGGGGCAAGGTCTGGGCTATAAGGCGGGTGGGGTTGGACTTCCCACCCACTGTTTTCTAAATAGTTCTTAACCGGAATAGCAACCTGGTGCCAAGCGTTGCCATGATGGAAAATTATTGGCTTGTGTCTGGTCGCATATTCCGGGGGTTTTTCGACTACTGCTTTCTTCAAACGGATCAATTGTGTTCGGTAGCGTTGTCCATTGATGGTTTCACCCAGTTTTAGCAGCTCATAATACAGCACACCCATCTGAACCCACCAAATACAGAGCATTACCTTCGTGCCATGGATATTCGGCTTTGCATTTTTCAGCACCAGTAAAAATCCGATGCAAAAATGACTTCCGTTTGGCAACAATCTGGATAGAGTTATGCTTCCAGTTTTTCATCTTCAAACTTTTTTGGCTGCCCGGGACGTTCATCGTCTTCCAAGCCAAAATCACCACTTTTAAATCGTGCAAACCACTTTTGGCACGTTCGCTCAGAACTCCCCACAAACAAACATGACATATACTGAAATGACGTACAATGACAGTAGCTTTCCAACTCATGTCCCAATGGAATAATAACAATGGAATAATACAAGTTACGCCATCTCTTAGCAAACCGCACGAATTAAGTTATAGACCCAATACTGTAGGCGTTTCAAAATACGGATGCCATTACTTTGCCAGCCGACTTTGGCGTTTTTAATCAATTTTGATTTTTGATCTAGTATAGTAGTGGGTTCATGTAAGAAATCCTTTTTATCTTGTTTGGACAGCTCCAAAGATCGCTCTTAATCGTAGACAACACGTCTTTGTTTTTAGTTGCGTGTGAGCAAACACCGTACCCACTTCGAAAGCAGCTTACGCAACATGTGTTCAAAATTTTGCTTTACTAATACTCCTGTGTGTCCACTGAAGTCACCGATGCTGAAGTTGAAAAGTTAGAGGTAATCAGGATTTTTGGACTGCTTAGACAATTAAGCAAACATCTCCACGATTATTTGAGATCATCAGAGGATGTATAGGCCAGTTTCAAGGCGATGACTCGAAAAAAAACTTTTGGATCTCTTGTACGACTTTGATTCAGATAGTTTAAACAATTTATAGCACCATAAAGTGATTCATAATGGCTAGAGAATTCTGTGAAGGCAAGGCGTTAGTTAAAAACAACCCACATATGAGCATCGAGGGTTATTATTTGACAATGATTAGGATTTCTTTTGAGCCAAAAACAGCATGTCATTCTTTGAATCTTTATCGTAGTCTTGAAGTTAGTATTTTGGCACATCTCTTGTGATCATACTTGATAACTATGTCAACATCGCTGTACAAAACTACTTGTGTAGAGCTGGGATTTCAGGTTTTGCCGAATATAATACTCCGGGCTTCTATTCCTCATTGCCATATTTTTTTGATTGATTAATATTACAGTCTAACTTCTTTTCTAAAGCTATTCCCAGATCCTTGGCGCAGTCAAAATTCAAAATTCTAATTGAAGTCTCATCAATCGTTGGTATATTCAACTCTTCTCTGTTGTTAGCCTTGTGTTAGTAAAAATAACGACCCATATCATTTGCAGCTATGCTATGCTATGCAGTCCTCAGTCAAAGCACCAAATGTGGCTAAGGTTCTCTCAGTTTTTTTTTACTAATAGTGCTTCTGCATTCGACCGACTTCTAAATAATAGAATTGCTCGTACATCATCTGAAATCAAACTTAATTAAATATAATCGATGACGAAGCTCAAACAATTTAAAATAAAAATCCATCTGTCAAGAGCTTATCTCTTCTGCGACACACAAAACCGAAAAGACCATTTGGTGACTTATAGAACTTTCAAACACAAACTCTTAAAAGACCTCGCATCTTTCCATTGGACCACTTACTTGTAGAATTTAATTCAACCACATTAAATTACATCGCAATGACATGAAAACTCGTCCAGACACTGAACAAACTATCGACCGGCACCGTCATAGTCACCATTACCGGCACAATGCCAAAATTCCCCCATCGCAAGGCTATCCCATATGTAAACACCACAATCCACTGGCTATATGGCTTATAAGCGCCCCTGCTACTATATTCAGCTGCCATTAGCCACAGACCAGCTTTTGGTGCTACTTCTCTCGAGAAATATGAGTATTGTGTGAATAAGTCTCCCCTGCATACTTTCATCCCACCGTCCATCCAAACGTGGTCGATTCGCTGAAGCAATGACAAGAAACTACGTCTGGACACAAGTAATGGACGCCAACTATGAGTATACCCATAGTTGTACGAGTAGACTTGTATCCGTTGTAGTATTTCATGTCTCTGGAGTCTGCAAAAACATTTTCTTTGTAATAAAAAATAAAAGAATACTGGAAAGAAAATGTGCGCCAAAAGTGGAAACAAATTAAAACTAGATTATGTCATAATCGCCACCTCCCTTCCTCCCATACGCTATAAACAAACACAAGCACACAGATGTATTTGAATCGATTTTGTAGAGAAGGTCCATTTCTTTTTGTGGATTTTTGCGAACTTGGCAAAAGTTCGGCAACCTCTTGAGAAGGCTTATTGAACGGCAACAAAAGGCATCAACGTCGGGAAGTTAAGAAACAAGAAATGAAATTAAAGACAAGTGATGTATTCATGAAAATAAAAAAGTGGATTCGAAAAGGTCTAAAGATATCACAGGTGAAACCAGAACTCTTCAACTGTTTCAGTGCAACGCGGTAAAAAAAAAAGATGGATGTCAGGTGTTTATCGTTTAGAGATCTTCTTCTTCTTCTTCTTCTTCTTCGTATCCTTTTATTAACCCTTTCCTCGTTATACGAACCTATGCGTAGCGAGTTTCCCATTTTTACTGCATCGCTGCTGCTCCGATTATGTGGTTGGCAGACCGCAGAACGCGTCTTCATACTGCTCGGTTCTGAATCGCTTCAGTGGTTAGCCCCAGGCGTTGTTGCGCATTTGCCATCTGAGAAATCTAGGAGTTCTTTTTCCGACCTCGTTTTCTTACAGTTGGAGTGACCGTAGTTGATAGTGCCTTTTTAAACGGATTTTCCGCAAATCTTCTTTGAACGTGGCAATACCAGCTTATTCTATTCGCCTCAATCTGTTCGGTTACCGAATTCTTTATATGTAGACTTCCTCTTATACGCGTGGATCTAATGCAATTGCGTTTACTGACTCCACTAGACATCCTTAACATTTTCATTTCCGCTGCCGTCATTTTGTTTTTAAACGCTTCGTACATTTTTCAGGACTGTGAACCGTATATAAGAGCTGGTCCAACAGCCGTGGTGTAGAAAAAGATTCCCAAATTTTCCCGCCATTTCGTCCATCCCACACTCACTCTGTGATTTACGTCGTCATTACATTTCGCTTCCAAGTTAACGATTGATCCTAAGTACTTGAAGACAGTGCTTTTCGGAAGAACTATTCCGTCTAACATTATATCCGGAACAGGTCGCAACGGATGCGCAAATGGGCACGTCAAATGCTCCGTCTTTGAACGACTTATCTTAAACCCGTTTCTCTCTAGCGCATTTTTCCACGAATCTAAGGCGTTCTGTAAATCTTCGACGTTATCGTTAAGTAAAACTACGTCGTCAGCGAAGAGAATTGGCGTTACATTTGCTTCGCGCATGCAGTCTTTTAAAAGATAGTCGAATACTACGTTAAAGAGGAAAGGGCTAAGTACGTTTCCTTGATGCACTCCGACATTAACTGGAAATTCTCTCGTTAGTCCAGCAGAGCTTTTAACCACAGTTTTCACGTTTCCGTAAATGTCTTGTATTATTCTAGCATACGTTTCCGGTACGTTTTGAGAGCTCAGCGCAGCCCATATGAGATCCCAAGGCAATCGATCGAATGCTTTCTCGAGGTCGACAAATACCATGTGTTAATCCTTAGACGAGATCAGAATGAAGAATGACACCAAAATTCGGCCCCATACAGACGTACTATATTCAAGAAAGGAAATGCATTTTCATATTAAGACAGCCAGCAAAATTGTACAACAAACTTCAAATCTTAGTCATTATCCTTAACACCAAAACACAGTTACATAGACTGTCACTCTGAGACATGCGATTAATGATTACAAGAAAGAAAATGGGGAAGGTGTTCTGGGGGTTGGGTCGAACCCGGTCTCTCCATATAAAGAAATTAAAATTAGGCTCATAATGATTTTGATTTTTGATTGATCCTTTGCACGCACATGTGGTATAGTTGTCAAGATAGAAACTTGTATCATGCGTGTCAACACGGACAAATGTGCTTATGTTTGTTGTCCACCTGTTTTTGACGCGTAGAGAGGGTGTTTTTTGGTTTGTTCATAAGCATGAACTCATTGTTATTACTTCCGGAGGTGTCCAATTGACCCCACTGCTAGCACGTCATGTTATGTTTTAGATATGATTATTACTTGTCATGGGTAGTTTGAAATCAAACTTTCACAATACCTACCTATAACAAATTAAGCCAAATATCTCCCTACGTATACACCCACTGCAAGTCTACTCTACAGCCAAATTTGTCTTAGGTACGTACAAATCTTCGTTCTCCACTTACATCAACCTAGATTTTCCCGCAAAAAATCTGAAGGAAGCCAACGTGGGCAAGATTGCAAATGTCGCAAACATGCCCCTTGCTCAAGATTATTTATGGAACTACACATGCGCTGTGCTTGTGTCGGTCACAACCAATCCAAAAGATACACCAACAACAATCATCCAAAGATAGTCACCTGCCATTTTTGGAAGTATCCGCTACATACTATACAATTTGTTGAATGGCATTTCATTCTTTTTGTATCTTTTCGTTGTTTTGCCTGTTGCGGGGTATTAAAGCAAAAACCTGTTCGGCAGGTGATCTGTGCAGTTTAGTGACGATCTTTTGTATGTTCGATACTAAAACTTGACTCGGCTAAAGAGTGACTGTAAATATGATGTCTTTTTGTTATGATTGCTTTCAAGTGGAAACCGGTTAAACAGATACCATAACCATTGAAATTAAAATAAAATTTCTATTCTACGTTGAATCGAGTCTTTTTCGCAATTTTACACATAAAGAACTGTGAAATTTGTTGAAACAAATTTGGGGTTATCATTCTATTTTTCATATCGATGTTTTGTTTGCATTTCCAAAATTAGGTTGATAAGATTCTGTATGTTTACAAAGCCATACTCATATAATCGTATCGCAGAAACGTTTGCTGTTTCGATCGATATATGTAGATAAATAAATTGGGTACTTGCAGCTCAACAGAGCTCCACAAGGTTTTTACACATAGATCGCTTTTTTCACAGCAGAAAAGAAGACAAAATTTGTTGTCTTCGTATGAGGCAGACCTTACGAGTTAAACACCGAACTCCACTCATACAGATCGCGGCACTTAAAACTCCAGTCAAAATATAAACTTGATATGCTCATTGCTCTTAGTTATTTCAGCTACAGTCCTTACTGAAAAACAACCTCCCGTCTTCTCATTGTTTTACCACCTCGGTAAACTAAAATTACTCTCAATGATATATCTTTCCCAAAAGAGGTAAGGATCTGGTCTGAAAGGTGTATAAGTACAAACCGATCTTTCCTGGAAACGAGAATGTGAAATGCGGCAGACTACCACGAAGAGATAACTAGTCACGATTAACGACACAATTGCCCACCAAACGAAAACTGATAGCAAAACAATCGGCATTGCGCAAAGACAGCAGCTTGCAAATACTCTCCTCTAGGTCAGCAAATGTAAAGTTGCAGCTTCACACTCAGGTGTCTCCACAGACTCAGGTGGCAGCGGGGTAAATGGAATAACAATATCGAAGAACAAATTAAAACCTCAGACCTATCTTTTAAAATTGCCATGACCACAAGTAAAATTCCTATCATATACTAGGTGGGGTGAAAAGTAACCTCCTTGACCGCCAGAATGCGCTGTTACTGCAAAAAAGGTTATGGTGCCTTGAAGTCCGTTCATATTTAGGCAGACATGTCAAATTTCAGTGTGATACTGTCTTTAGTTTTGTTTTGACAGCTGATTGTTGTTGACGTGTTTGGCATCATGTTGAGTATGGACAAAAACGATTTTCGTTCTCTCATAAAGCATTATTTTTTGAGAGGCAAAACGGCGAAGGAAACAAAAGAAAAGTTGGATAAACATTATGGGGCTAATGCTCCGTCAGATTGCACCGCCAAATATTGGTTTCGAGAGTTTCGTGGTGGCCGCAACTCCACTACCGATCAAGTCCGCAGCGGCAGACCCTCCGATGCGGTTACGGAGGACAATGTCAAAAAAATACATGAAATGGTGTTGGCTGACCGGAAAGTGAAGGTGCGCGAGCTAGCAGATACCACAAAGATTAGTACTGAGCGAACACGCCATATTTTGACCAATATTCTGCATATGAAAAAGTTATCCTGCCGCTGGGTGCCGCGCATGCTCACTCCTGACCAAGAACACGAACGCAAGAGCACTTCGAAAGAGTGGTTGAACTTGCTGATGCGGAATCGGGCGGACTTTTGGCGTCGATTGGTAACTGTTGATGAAACCTGGATCCACTATTACACACCAGAGAACAGAATGAGTCGGAAAGGTTATGGCGTCGGTTTTCTGGGACTGTCATGGCATACTATTCGTGAACTAGCTCGAAAATGGAAAAACCATCAACAGCGAGTATTACTGTGCATTATTGGAGCGATTGAAGGCCTAAATCGCTGCAAAACGGCCTCACATGAAGCGAAAATACAACGTTGTTTTTGCAAGACAATGCGCCGGCGCATATTCGCCCGATTTTGGCTCCCTCGGACTATTATCTCTACCCAAACCTCAAAAGATGGCTCATCAATAAAAAATTCAGCCCACGCGAAGAAATCATCGACGCCACGGAGGAGTATTTTGCAGACCTTCCGGAAAATTACTTTTCGGACGGGATCAAGAAGTTGGAAAATCGCTGGAATAAATGTATCAAACTTAAAGGGGACTATATTGAATTAAATAAAAAAAACATTTAAAAAAAATTTTTTTTTTATTCCCAAGTAGGTTACTTTTCACCCCACCTAGTACATATTCTATGCATCCGAAGGAAATAGCGACCGCGACCGAGCAAATGTCTTTAAATTTTCGAATAAGCTTGCTGGAAAAAACGGACAAAACTGAAACCACTTTTCTATCGAGAATTGGTTGATAGATACTCTCATGAAACGCTCACTTACATGTCGGAGTCTGGCTCCAAAAACAAATTCACACCCACGTGAGAGCTAGACCCATTTAGCTAGAACAGAGGCGGTTATCCAGTTCTTTCAGGAATCTGGATTTCTGCTTGATGGTTTTCGGATCTGACGTGATGAATAACTACGTCACTATTGATTAAATCGCAATAATAAATCACTTCTACAGTATGCAGAAATAACACAGCACCGAATATCAGTTGAAACGTACGAGTACATGTCTCAAAGGGACGGACATTTTTAAACATTTAAGTTCGTGAACTGTAGAGAAAAATTCAAGCTTTCCAGGTGCCGGTAACCGTATCCTCCTAATATGCTTATTTTTATCCAATGACAGAAAAATCTTATATTTACGAATCTTACAGCTCCAAGAAGTATCTTAACATATAAAGCCTCAGAAGGCCTTTCTTCAGTGTGTAGAATGTTAGCAAATAGAACCCCACCCGACAGACTATCAGCTTTTTCTCCAACAATAGGATAGGACAGGAAAAATAGGGTATGCAATAATGCACTGACACTAGGCACTAAAACGGGCCCATCGCGATCCCCTGTGGGTTCAGTCAAAACCAACTCCAATTTGCAGAAAACCTAAACTGTTTCCCTATTAAAGCACCTAATTTCTCTACAAAAGCCAAGAAGGCCTAAGAATTTCCTTCGGCTACGCGCTATTGCCTCACATACACATAGTATGTGTGTTGTGTCCTCAACCACTTGTATATCCCCGAATCCCAGAATCTACAAGTGTCTGTATTTGTCAAATTTTGTCTCTTTGCGTGTTTCAGCAGTAGACAATGTCCTGCCAGTATTCCTATAAGTGTCCTAAGCTTATCCCTATTCAGCTTAATAAGTTTCCTAGATCTGTTACCGTCGAGAAGTGGCCATAGAGCCGTTGATACCCTATGTTCTTCCAGATTCAACCTCCTTATGCTAGCGGCCTTTTTGATTTTTTCCTCAACAGTGCCCCTTACTGTGCAGAGGGGTGGTTTGACATCAGCAACCTCACTATTGTCGAGTATCCCTCCTCTTCTTGCACGCTCGTCTGCTCGTTCATTTCCTTCTATACCGTAGTGTCCTGGCACCTAGCACAGTCTCACCCTGTTCAGAACGCATAATGGTTTGAGCATTGTGCGACAGCCCCTGACTGTGTCAGAGTTAATGTTGATTGACTCCATTGCCTTAATAGCAGCCTGGCTATCGATGTAGATAGCGATATCTCTGCCGGATACCGATCGCATCTGCATCAGCTCAGCCGCCCTGAGGACAGCTAGAACCTCTGATTGGAAGACACTACTAGTGTCCGGTAGCCTTATGGACACTCTCAGTTCCGGGTCCTCCGAGAAGATACCGGAACCTGTTCCTTTCTCTGTCTTCGAGCCATCTGTGGAAACAGCAATTTCGTTTGATCTATATAATATGATATACGAGTAATATATCATACGGAATATCGAATTCATCCTTTTCAATAGTATTGCCTGGTAGTAGCTCCTCCAGGATCGTTCCGTGTCCGAAGGTACTTGTTTTTGAAAAGACCCAGATTAGTGAGTCGAATCGCACTGTTGCCAGCAAGTTTTTTTTATCTGTAAATCAAGCGGTGTTAGGTGTAGGAAGGTGTCCAATGCTGCCGTAGGGGTCGTACGGAGCGCTACTGTAATGGCTATGGAAGCCGTTCTCTTAATCGCAGCTAATTTTCCGTACGCCGTTTACTTGGTTGTTGCTTTCCACCATGCTAGTGCGGCATATGTCAGTAAGGGTCTCATCACTACCGTATATAGCCAGTACACCATAGAAGGTTTAAAGCCCCAAATTTTTCCCACAGTTCTTTTACATATGAAAAGAGCATTATATGCCTTTTTAATTCTTGCCGCTCTCTTCTCCAACAACAGTATGTATACCAACTTTTAGACAGAACGTACCCAAATGTGGTTCTGAATCATAGATTTGATAGGGATTTTCTGCATCAGAAGCCGCAAATTGACCATCAGAGAGTTACCAGAGATGACCAACATCTGGGTAAGATCCGTTCACAGCATTTTAACCAACCAATTGAAGTAACACAATTGAAGGATTAGCTTTACGATAATGCCACATCGCACACTTCGTTGATTTTATACATATGGTAATGTTTCCAAAAAATAACACAACTACCATCTAACAGACACCAAACTCACTTGATCTGGAACAGTGTAAAATTGAAGGCCATAATGGCCATCGAGCACCAGAAATGTTAGGAGGGCTGCATCGAACGCCGATATAATTGTGTTGTACTCGTAGAAAACGCAATTCAAATTTGATTGTCGAAACAGAACTCAGTTAAAGGTTAGCTTAACAAACTACAAAGACTAACATACCCGGGATCCAGGATAATTTCCAAAAATCTAACTTCATTCAAAGAGTGAATTCTTAAACACGATGATAAGCACATTCCTTTTTCGAAGAACACCCAAATTAACTTGTAGTGTTTGTGAAGGAAAAAATAATAATTGCATAGATACATGACAATTTTGGCAAGACAAGTTGTCTGTCTACTGACTTCTTCCATAGCTTTTCATTCCCCCATGAAATTTCAGATGTTTATATCTAAGATATGTATCCATTTTTGCTTCAATACCAAATTCAGTTGATCTTTGAACCACAGACCACTTCCATTACCCTATGTGTCCATGTGCTCGCAACCAAGTGGTTTCAATCAAAAAACCATCAAAAGAAATTTCATTCCCAACAACAAACAACCTTTTGTTTCTGCTTCGCGTCCAATCTTTGAATCAATCAAAAGAAAGACCACCATCAACATATTTTCCAGTTCCATCATTTATTTCAATAAAGTGCAAGTGCCAAGAAAATTGATTTTCAATTTTCAACTCTCGAGCACAAACATACAGAGCTACACCGCTACATTATACAACACGAGGTCATCAGCATTAACTTGTCGTTTTTTCTCGCTAACAAAAGGGGACTGACTTTGCGGCACAAGGGACAAGTGACTGCATGGGATGGATGGTTTAAAGGAGAGAGTTTGATGCACCTTAACGACTGTGCGGGGTAGTTTAGAAATTTAATATGGACGACCGATTTTTACGATGCATTTTAAAGATAGTCGTAATTTGATTTATTTATCCAAGATACAGAACAGCTGAAGAGTAAAAGTTGTCACTGAGACAAATGATGACTTTAAAATACCTCAGGGAGCTGTGAAGAATAAGCGATTTGACGCGTTTCTCATGTGGGACCAGTAATTTTTTACTTTTTTTTTTAAAACTAATATTCGTTGCGTGAATTCGCAATGGGTATGCTAATGAATTAAAAGTGAAAGATATGTGTGTACATCTGTTACTATTATTTCCGAATGAGTCATGAAGATCGGTTTCGAATTCGGATTTTCCTTACAACAAAACCGAGGAAAGGAAAAAGAGCAACTTTCAACCGATTGACTTGGGTAAACAAAGAGAACACGACTTGCCAAAAACGGTGCACACTCGTAGGTTCAATCGTTAGAATAGTGACTGACCAAATTTGAAAAATCACGCGTAGATAACTTTATTTTGCTTCTTTTATGGAGGCAGGAAATGGCTAAAACTAAGAGTGAAGAGTTGTTTTCTTTTTCTTTGTGGACAAGATTCTTCGATAGGCCAATTGGGAAGTGATTTTAATTACTCAGGAAATATTGATTGGGAAATTGACGTAAGGATAAAGTAAGTCATGTGACCACAAAATGAATTATGTAGACATGAGAGGTTTAGGTATCATCAGCGATCATTGCAGCTGCTTCTCTTTCTTTAGTTGTTTGTAATCTATTTTACAGGAGAAGCGCCTACTTGTAATAGATTATGTATACATTGTATATAATATGTATGTACGTGGTTGTACTACTATAAGACTTATGTAACCAAGTGAAGTGGGATAGACTGACTAGAGAATAACATATTCAGCTCTAGTAATCATGGCTAGGGAAGGTACGGATCCGGATATTCGGAAAAGCGTATGGTCAGCGAACTTTTGTGAGGAAGTTTAACTTCATACGGCTACAATCCCAAAAGACCTCCAGGGCCTTTTCCGATCAAATTTCTCTCAACCTCTCAATTGTGCCAAAAGCAGATGTAAACGAGCAGTAATATCACTGCCAAAGAGCTAGTTTTTCATTGCATATACCCAAATGAAATTAACTCTGCTCGTGCTGGCGAATTATGTGAGAAGTTCAAGGCAGTCTATACTAGTTTTGATGTTATTTCATAGGCCCTAATCGCTCCTACAGCAAAGATTTCGGCTTGAAATACATAGCTTCACATGTCTATGTTTGCGTAGATGAATTTTGTATTGTATTGCATTGTATCAAAACCGTATACTCCAACGTTGACTCCTTCATCTGTTGGCTCCCAATTGCAGCAATTCTTATTAAGAAAGCCTTGAAGATTGAAATGGGCCTCATCATCAAAAAAAAATGTTTGGGCTAAATTCTTAAGCAATCTCATCCATTTTCAACACCTAATTGATGAAGTTACGATGTTGCTGATGGTCACCGGGCTTAAATTCTTACGCCAATTGAGACTTACAGGATTTATGCATAATTCGGTGGAGTGCTATTTATCATCAATACAATGGATTAACAGAGAATCGACGGATCTAAGTTATCGACCACATTTTTAACAGCAGGAACAATATTTCCAGCACTCGTATCTCTTGCGTGACGGGCGCAATATCGGTTTTTCATTTCACTAATTTGTTCGGAGCATTTAAACAATTGTTGGACGAGATGGTGCTTCATGTTCTCTGAGAAAATCTTTGATTTCTGGAAATGTTATACAGGCACGATCCATTTCGGACGAAGTTCTGGTCTATAAAACCGCGGTTGGATCCTCGAAATCGTAGTCAATATTGAACTATAGTAATACCAGAAAATGTGTAATAACATGCATCAATGGGAAACATCTAGAGTGAAGCCTACACTAGGCAGAACAAATTTAAGAACCTCTCCTCGATAACAATTTGGAGTTGAACACTACTTGGAATAAAAGTCAGTTAAAGCGTTCAAACAGCAGGACTTTGCCAGTCGTGAATATTAGACATTAGGCGTTAGGTCTGTACTTGAAAAGTTAACAGGGTTGGATTGCTAACAGATTCGTAAAGTATATTTGGCTGATACTCGTATTTACAGATTAATTCGACAATCTGTAGATAATTTTCAGTATGGCAATACTGAGCAGGATTCCCAATTTCACATGTTATTAGGTAAAGAAATGAGCTTTTGACCTGTAAACCCTGAAAGGAGTGGGCTCTACATGTTTGGTTGTGTTTGGTTTGCATTTTACCGATATTAACTCGCGTTATGTCAAATGATATATACACTTCGGGGGCTGATGGAGATTTGTCGTTTGTTGTCGTGCATATCGTTTATATGGCCGCAATAATTGGAGAGGTATGTCAGCAGTGATTGTAGCGCCATTTACCTAGTCCTGCCATTAGTTCTGTAACAAATATAAAACGCTATAAAAAAACAAAAACAGTTAACATATTGTATTCAAAATTGTTTCATTTATTAGACTACATTATTGATAATTTGAAAAAAAATTGGATTCACTTGAAATGACTGCCAAACGGTGTGACCATTGGGCTATAGCGGCACGTACGGTTTCCATGAAGATCGTGGACGCTGCTCTGATTAATGCTTTTTTAAGGCTTTCCAAATTTCTGGGGGAGGGTCTTGAAGGCCATGTTCTACAATTCTGACCACAACTCATAATCCAGTGGATTCAGATCTGGACTCCCCGGCGGCCAACCTTTTGCTGCTATAAAGCCAGGAATTTTGACTCTGAGCCACATTGAAAAGGGTATTGGTCAAACCGTTCACAACACCCTGTAGCACTTCTTCTTGGTAAACCTTTGCACCAGTTTCTACGCCTTTTTCACAGAAATGGAGGGATGTGACGCCATGGTGAGATATCCCCCTACCAAACCATTACGGAAGCGGGATGATGTCCACGTTGGGCCCGACAATTCTATTCAGCGCTGAATACCTCTGAACATGTGGTATATGCAAAGTATATTACATATTTACCTTAAGAGAGCTCATTCCTGCAGAGAATACGCCCTAGAAAGGGCTTATAAGTGGCAAAAACATCTGACAGCCTATGCGTAAACATTTTAAGACTTCAGCTAGAAAATCGACAAGTTCTATAAGGGATTTCTGATATGTAAGTAAAAATGATTTCCGAAATGCGGCCATCCTCAAATCTAAGCAAATTACTTCAATTCTTAAGAACTTTTTGGTACATATCAATGGGAGATGCCCACTTCTTTAAGTGATCCCTCTGCATCTCGTGTTGCTTTATCAGCGCACTTTCCACGGTTTGGAAACTTACAATTGTTGTCAAGGAAAATAACAGTGGGAGAAGCTAGGTCTTGGTTCAAAAGATAATATTATTGCTGACTTTCTTCTCAGAAATTGAAGATTGTAAAAGTGGCGATGAAACATGAGAAATATTTCAATTCTAGAGCTGTAATAGGCATGCATATAACAAGAAGCTGTCATGACTAATAGGCCCGATTTCAAAGAACACGTCGTAGAAGTTAACAAAAACAAATTTACGATAAATAAAAAATATACTTACCATGAACCAAAAAAAAAAAAAATATTTCTAAGTACTGCATACAGAGCAAACCGATATGTGGACTACATGCCGATAATTTCAATTCTTGAGCAATTCTCTTGTACCGCCTCCCATGCTGTTCCAAGCGGTGATCGTAACTGCAATTTGATGGACAATAACGCCTCTTCCAATTTTGTAAATGTTTTCAAAGTGCTGAACCTACTTCCAGTAAATATAACTAATCCTACTCATTTTCAGGGCGACTCATGTTCACTTATTGATCATTTTTTTGTCAGCGATATACGTAAGATCCTTCTTTATAGTCAGGTCTTGGTCTCCGGTTTTTCAAGGCATGATATGATCTACCTAACCCTAAATTTCGAAAACAAACGAGAGGAGATTAGATACCAGTTTCGAAACTATAATAACCTGAATCACCTTGAACTACTGCACGACATACATACTCGTAGTACTGATTGGAACAATTTGCGGTACATGCAATCCGTTAGCGAAAAAGTGGAATTCTTACAAGAGCAGGTCAGGAATATTTTTGACAAAAATGTTCCATTCAAGACAAAGACTGTTCGCAGAGCATCACCACCTTGGCTTGGTTGTGATATCCTACAGCTGACGCGCGTAATACAGCCTACAAAAATTGGAAGAGGTATTCTTCTTCTTCTTCTTCTTATTCTTTTATTAACCCTTTCCTAGTTATACGAACTTATGCGTAACGAGTTTCCCATTTCTACTGCATCGCTGCTGCTCCGCTTATGGGGTTGGCTAATGTCGCAGACCGCAGAACGCGTCTACATAATGCTCGGTCCTGGATCGCTTCAGTGGTTAACCCCAGACGTTGTTGCGCATTTGCCATCTGAGAAATCCAGGAATTCTTTTTCCGACCTCGTTTTCTTACAGTTGGAGCGACCGTAGTTGATAATGCCTTTTTAACCGGATTTTACGCAGATCTTCTTTGAACGTGGCAATACCAACTTATTCTATTCGCCTCAAGCTGTTCGGTTACCGAATTCTTTATATGTAGACTTCCTCTTATACGCGTAGATCTAATGCAATCGCGTTTAGTGACTCCACTAGACATTCTTAACATTTTCATTTCCGCTGCCGTCATTTTGTTTTTAAACGCTTCGTACATTGTCCAGCACTGTGAACCGTATATAAGAGCTGGTCTAACAACCGTGGTGTAGAGTTTTCCCTTTAATTTAAGTGGAAATTTTCGGTCGCAAAAGATTCCCGAATTTTCCCGCCATTTCATCCATCCCACACTCACTCTGTGGTTTACGTCGTCGTCACATTTCGCTTCCATGTTAACGATTGATCCTAAGTACTTAAAGATAGTGCTTTTTGGAAGAACTATTCCGTCTAACATTATATCCGGAACAGGTCGCAAGGGATGCGCAAATGGGCACGTCAAATGTTCCGTCTTTAAACGACTTATTTTAAACCCGTTTCTCTCTAGCGCATTTCTCCATGAATCTAAGGCGTTCTGTAAATCTTCGACGTTATCGCTAAGTATAACTGCGTCGTCAGCGAAGAGAATTGGCGTTACATTTGCTTCGCGCATGCAGTCTTTTAAAAGATAGTCGAATACTACGTTAAAGAGGAAAGGGCTAAGTACGCTTCCTTGATGCACTCCGACATTAACTGGAAATTCTCTCGTTAGTCCAGCAGAGCTTTTAACCGCAGTTTTCACGTTTCCGTACATGTCTTGTATTATTCTAACATACGTTTCCGGTACGTTTTGAGACCTCAGCGCGGCCCATATGAGATCCCTAGGCACTCGATCGAATGCTTTCTCGAGGTCGATAAATACCATGTGTAAATCCTTAGACGAATCTCGGTGCTTTTCCATTATTATTCGTAGGCTTTGGATAGCGTCCACCGTCGATCTTCCTTCAACAAATCCACACTGGCTATTATCGAGCTTTAATATTTGCCGAAGACGAAGACGTTCGTTTAAGACTCTTTCGACGATTTTCATTGTGTGTGACATAAGCTTGATTGAACGGTAGTTGTTGCATTCTCGAGTGTCGCCTTTTCCTTTGTATAATGGAACCAAGAAGCTACTTCTCCATTGATTCGGTATAGGTTGTACACATTTTAATTTATTTAAAAATTTCGATAGCCATTCGCTGCCGATTCCCTCCATCTTAGACCAAAACTCTGATGGAATGCTGTCTGGTCCCGCCGCTTTCCCTCGCTTCATTTTTCCGATTGCTATACTTATTTCTTCGATTGAAAAGTCCGCAACTTCCTCCTCGAATAGACCAGCTGTCGGCACGATATCACGTGGAAACTGTTTGTTAAGCAACTCCTTGCAGTATTCAAGCCACCGGTCACAAATTTCCTTTTCTTTTGTTAATAAGCCACCGTCTGCATTTTTTATGTAATTCGGCGAGGTTATTTCCATCGAATTTTTTCGCCTCCGTGCAGGCACTTTATTATTGTATGACGTTTGAACTTCTTGTATAGCTTGTCTTCTATCTGCCGATCGTGAGGCTAATTGTTCCAACTCCTGGTACAGGTTTTCCGCTGCTGCCGCTCGAGTTCGAGTCAGGACTTTCTTTGCGATCTTTTTAAGATGCTCCTATTCAAGAGCCAATCGAGCTTTTTCGATATCGTCGCTCCGATCGCATTTTGTCCACGCTTGAAAAGCTTTCTTCTTGTCGGCCATAGCTCGTTTGGTTTCGTCATTCCACCACCATGTTTCTTTGCCGACGTAATGGTATTTCGATATAGTCCCCAGATGGGACTTTGCGAGTGTTATGCATTCCTCGTGCATGCTGTTCCACATTTCTTGCGGGCTAAGTGAGTCTGCTATACCATTTATATTTTGAAGTACTTCTTTAGCCAGTGCGATAAATCTTGGAAGAGGTATAAACTTGAGATATTATATCGTGAGTATTGTCGTTTGCG
The DNA here is from genome assembly GCA_928272305.1 of Volucella inflata. Lineage (NCBI taxonomy): Eukaryota > Metazoa > Arthropoda > Insecta > Diptera > Syrphidae > Volucella > Volucella inflata. Next base: position 2,722,336 of record OV743720.1, read on the forward strand.
AAACAAAATGGTGCTGGATATTAGAGCTGCAAAAACGCTCTATCAAAGATGTTCGATGAAAATCACATGGAAAACTTTAAAAGAACTTGGTGTTGGAAAAGGGAACCCAAAACTGCCTGATGACATTGACTGCAAGCTACTCATGTTGAGTTCGTCAAAACGACATCATCTTTCCTCGGTGAAACCGGACACAATACATTTGAACCATCAGAAACCAACACCACCAACGAATCCTTTGGTTTCGTATGCGTTAGTGATGAAGATGTTGTCGAAGTAGTACTGTCGATAAAGTCAAACGCAACTGGTATTGACGGAGTTGATCCCAGTTTTGTAAAACTTATGCTTCCATACATCTTACCACAACTTCTGGATATCCGAACGTATGGAAAAAGGCCAAAGTAATTCAAATACCTAAAAAACCAAATGGTGGTTACAGACCCATTGCGATTCTGCCGTACTTAAGAAAAGTGTTTGAAAAAGTAATTCTGAAGCAAATACAAACGTATCTCTTCCAACATAATCTTTTAAGCTTAATGTTGTGTACAATAATATTGCTCGCTATATTTATGGTATTCGAAGACGTGATCGCATATCCGCCTATTCAAAGAGCATTGTCGGTTGCTCGTTCGATAGCTTGCTAGAGTTTCGTTCCCTATCTTGTTTCTACGATATTTTACAAACACGTCAACCTGAGTACCTATATAAAAGACTAGTCTTTCCTCGGTCGCAAAGAACTTTTGCCTTAAATCAAACTGCATATTCTTGCTTGACGTCAGAGCGCCAGTTCTTCATGCACTGTACTAGCCTGTGGAACTCCTTTCCCATTGAACTGAGAGAGTCAAAATGAATAAATAAATAAATAAATATGAGTTCTAAACTGGTTCAGTAAGATGAAGATCGGCTTTTAGATGAAAATATTAATACCCAAGAGTTGAGGTAAGCAAAGATGTCAACACACCGGTGGGATGTGCTTCCTTCAAGTGTAAATATCAAATCCACATCACCTTCCAATTCACCCATCTTGTGATCACAATGCGTTTACACGGAACATTGTTTGATCAAGTTAAAGAAATGGACTTGACTTCAGATACCTTATCAAGCCGCCAACCTAATCTAATCTTACCTATGCTGACCTTCGTAGACTTAACTCAATGTAAGAGTCAATAGTGTAACTTTTATCGTTGTTATGAAGTGTAGGTGTTCAGAATTCTATAAATACAGGTGTAATTTAGCTGCAGAAGACAAATGATTACACTCTCCAATAGTGATAAAGTGATTTAATTTTCTTGAAGCTCGCTCGCGAGATCGTACTGGCAAAGTTGCCAGTTCTCAACAAACAATTTTTACTATTATGAGGTCGATCCTCATGTTATTCATTCTGTTTAAAATTCCGTATATGTCTTACAATCATTCACTTAAGTACATTCACTCAGTTAGCTCTACAAACTCTAACAAAAAAATAGTTGTCAATTTATTTACTAAATTATACTCGTACACATGTACTCACATTCCAACCTACTTTTTTTGATATGCTCATCAGAATTCGTATCTTTTTTTATTCGAAGAATTCGTCATCAACTTAATAGTTGTTTTCATGTTTTCAACTTCCAAATGCATCGCTAGTGTCCAAAAATAATATTCTCACATGCCATATTTGAGTTCTCTGTGCATACTTCCAATGTCAAGAATTCTCCAAAGTTGTAAATACAAAGCGAGACTTACAAGATATGCACATGCGTGACTGAGACTTGTATGAACTTTGAATGGATTATAACTTTCCGTGACCATACCATATAAGTAGATCCCGACAAATCTTTTACTATTTAGCATTCAAACAATGCCTCAACAGTGGCAGAACATGTTATGGATCAAATATGTTAATTTCTAGGTGAGGCTAATCCCTAAGAGCATTCTATATTAAACATAAATAAAGAACAATAAAAAAAGTTTCAAAAACTAAATACCACAACGTCAGACAACTACGAGTAAATTGTAGACCAAATCAGTCAACAACTTTTTTAATTTGTATGAATATGGGGAAATGCTTATTCATATATGTATTTGTCCTTCTTTGATTGAAAAATCTAGATCATCACATTGCAAATATACACATCACATGTACTCGAATCACACAACCGACTACTGAAATTATAAACAATTCCGCCACCAGCTGTGGTTAAAATTACCGTACGCATGTAGAGATACATTTATCTGCAAAGCATGATCGCTATATCGAACATATAGACTCTAAACAGAACTGTATTCAAGGCTGCCACTTCAGATAATCTGGAGAGATAGATCTGTGTTGTAAATATATATTTTCAGAAGAAACCAATATACTCATAAGTGGTAGAATTTGTCTGGTTACATAAATATGTTTCGAAGACTTGTTGCTCTTGGTAATGATCTACACATTTTCTTGAGAATTTCTGATACTAAGGTTTGCTTCACTTGATCTTATATAACCGTATCTGTTTGGTGATTTAATGGCTGAACTGCCTAACAACCTAGTTGAGGAATTAGTTATCATCTGCCATCGGTTATAGCTTGCACTTGTTTAAGATACATGCTTCAGGACCACCTTGGACTCTGCTTCTTATCTACGTTTGCATGTATACAGGTTCCTTAGTGGAAATATTTGTTTTTATTGATAGCGTCACTGGGATGCCTAAAAAAGCTACCGAGCTCTTCAAAGCAGCAGTCAATGATTTGGTTAGGAGCATACATCAACTCATCTCTAAAATATGGTCGGACGAAAGTATGCCCGATGAATGGAACCTCAGCATTGTGTGTCCGATCCTCAAGAAAGAAGACCCTCTGAACTGCGCCAACTACAGAGGCATGAGTCTTCTTAACATCGCTCACAAGATCTTATCTGCCGTGCAGCCCTTCGTCAACAACCTAATAGGTCCATATCAGTGTGGCTTCAAATATTTACACTACAACAGATCTTGGAGAAAACCAATGAGCTTCAGATATATATACACTACCTATTCATCGATTTTAAGGCCGCGTATGATAGTCTCTATAGAGACGAGCTATACAGAGCAATGTCTAATTTTGGCATCCCTGCCAAACTCGTCCGTCTGTACAGGATGACGATGGAGAATACACGCAGCTCCATCGAGGTCTGTAAAGATCTCACCGAAACCTTGCAGTTATTAATCGATTTCGCACTATTTTTACTCTTCTCGATTCAAAAGCATCAACCAGACAAAGAAATGTGAGTACCGAAGATAATATTGCTGCTGTAGCGCGAATTGTTGAAGAAGACGCCGAAATGTCGATTAGTCGCCGTTCTCAACTTGTTGGCCTTTGTCCTTCGACTACGTGGAAAATTTGTTGTTTCCAAAAATTAATCAGCTAAACATCGACGACATTTGGTTCCAACAAGACAACGACGTCTCGGACAGAACGTTACCTTCGACAGGTATAACTTTGAGGTAGTTAAGGACTTTGTGTACCTAGGCTCCGCTATAAATTCATTTAACGTTGAGATCAAACGAAAAATAACTCAAATTGGGTAGTAAAGCCCTCTCTCGAACAATAAAAGTCCTGCTCTATGGCGCAGAGGCATGGACATTATCAAAAATGGATGACTCTTCGAGTGATTTTCGGTCCCGTCTGCAGTGGCGGTGAGTGGAGTAGGAGTTACAACGACGAACTTTACGGACTATACAGCGACATCGACCTAGCCAGAAGAGTGAAGATCCAACGATTGAGGTGCCTGGGTCATGTAGAGCGGATGGACACCAACACTCCGGTTCGAAAGGTCTTCGAATCCGCCACCGAGAGACAGCGCAGTAGAGGACCTCAGACAACTTAGCGTGCGAAACTGGAAGCAGCTAGCAAAAGATGGAGCTGGGTAGAGACGCTTGTTGACTGAGGCCCCAGGTCAACCCCGGACTGTAGTGCAACCTAAAGTAAGTAAGAATAATGAGTAAACTGAAATATTTCATCAACTCAAGACAAAGTTTTTTATTTATTTATTTTATTTGTTACTATTCGCAGATAGTGAAATTTAAAGTGGCAACACTTTTCATATTTTTTTATTGGCAAGAATTACTCATTGTATTCGTTCTACTGAAAGTGTTTATGAGGCGACATAAATAAGACGTTCTATTCATGTTTGCTGTATCTATCTCAACTATACCATATATTTATTTATTCTAAATTGTCGCTCGTTTAATCAATTATGTGTGGCGGGCAATTTATTTACGTTTACACGAACACATAAACGACTTGGAGAAACATTTTTTTTTTATTTCAATTATCTCACCACATGTGCAATGACAAAGAATAAACGAGAAGCGAGAAATATTTTCATAATTACACTTGGGCAAGACCTAGATACATACTCGGATGTATCTACAAACATGTATAGATGAGTATCTTGAATCAAACCAAAAGCCACAAAAGTATATATTTCAAGTCGGCTAAATTGAACCTTGCAAATTGCTGCACACATTTTCACATCTCCACTCTAGAGATCCTCATTGAGATGACAATCGTAAATGGTGCAGCAGCATCAATTCACAGTCTTTGCATCATTTTTAGTCAAGGGATCGTGAAGATCATTTGCTTGCTTATATGTATGCGATAAAGTAGATATCACTTATACGAGAAAGTGTCGGAGACGATCATATGTGAACGAGCGCGTAATCTGAGAACGGCTTTAGCATAAAAATCTTCTGTCGCAATTCTTTAAACGTGATTACTCACGAGCGGATGAGCAGAACACTACTGAGATGATGTTATAGGAAAATTAAACTGCTTCAATGTATCTATATCTGTTGGTTGGTGTGCTGAGTCTAGTAAAATAAATGAACAAATGATCGCAAATAATGATATAAACTTAATGTGTTGCAATGACAATTGCACAAATGCCGGTAAGCAGATTTAAAATGAATGCTGCATATCTTATTCATACCGAGTTGTCGAGTTCGTTGCAGTCCTTTTGAGCAATGTTTACTTCTAACAAACAAATCACTTTCCAGACTTTGATTTGATTACATCAAATCGTATTGGAGAATGCTATTCTAAATTCAAGTCGTTAGAATTGGTCATTCAAGTTTCCTTGAAGTCTTGCAAACAATGCCCATGGCAGCTTTAATACTTCGATATTTCATTTCTTCAGTTTGATGAGTTCTGTATCAAACCACCCTCAAGACATAGGTTCAAAATTATCATAGCCGTTGATACGAATATCTACTTAATAAGACCTCGACTACATGTGTAAATATACTCGTACAAAAATAACGATACCAATGCAACATGATTATGTTATAAAAAGGAAATTGCAATTTCCCTCTTAACGATTTTAGAATTGTGGCATTCGTTTGGGTCTGATGTAACCTAAGGAGGTGGGAAAACACTTAAATGTATCTCTATCTTATTTGATTTGCGGTTTTCTTCTTCAACTCATGTAATTGTGTCAAGAATTGTGTTCAAAAGTAGAAAATAAGATTGTGTATCTTGAGGTCAAACAAATAAGGACAACTAAATCTAATATATCAGAAGTAATAACTTTTATTGTTATTAATATTTATTTACTGTTATATTTTTAAAAAATATTATTGTTTTCTATAGGAGACAGCAACACCAATAGCGTTTAGAATTTGTTAAAATTCCCTCCGATCAGACCCCCAGTTTTGATTAAATTGCAGAATATAAAATTATTCGAACGTCAGATAATATTTTAGAACATCTAGCTAGAGTGCCAAAAGAGACACTGTTACCTCTATTCCCTTGCCTCAAATTGAGCTTTATGCCATCAGGTTAGCTACCCAACCATGTAAAATGAATTTATTCTGTACAGCAATAAACAATCTCAGATATCGTTGGTTTAGGAACCAGCGGTCTGTCTGGATGTCGATTTATCATCAGGTAAAGATTTAGCTAACAAGTTTTGACCTTTCAAAAATTCACTATAACTTTGCCCACTACTTAAGTCAATAAAATTTATATATCATCGATAGGTCTACCATTGACCAAATATACCAGGAACTGTCATGTGATTTCTTCAACAATGTACCCAAACGAACTATTGCCTACTCAGAGGCCAATATTACCTAGTCAAGTCATAAATACTGGTACACAACTGAACTCACTCATTACGAATGCAACACTGGGCGCGTCCATTTCGTATTGATTGCGATTTGACAGTTGATATTTATGCTTCATTGTGACGTAAAAAGTTTTTGACTTTAATTGCTTACAATCATGGAATAGGGCGACATCGAAAATCGTATTGTTGTAGTTGGCCTACTTAAATGCAACATGGAAAAAGGCGATATCCTTAGGACGTTGCGACCGCTTGGAATTACTCGCAATTTTGTGTATCGTGCTGCGAAGTTGTTTGAGGATACTGGTGAAGTACGAGACCGTCAAAGATCCGGCCGTCCGCGCACTGTGAGAACTCCGAAAGCGATCAAAACCGTGAAGAAACGAATCGACCGAAAACCGCTGCGAAAACAGAAAATCTTGTCGCGGGAAATGCAAATTTCGCAAAAATCCATGTCTCGCATTATCAAAGAAGATTTAGGACTCAGCGCGTACAAGCGACACACTCCTGCTCACGGCCGCATTGAAGGAAAAACGCAAGCGAAGATCGAAAGCGTTACTCAGGCGGTACGCGAAGAACGCTCACAGACAAATTCTGTTTACTGACGAGAAAATCTTCACCGTAGAAGAATCGTTCAATAAGCAGAATGATCGTGTGTATGCTCGGTCATCCAGAGACGCATCCCAACTCATCCTGAGGGTTCAAAGAGGCCACCATCCCGCGTCTGTAATGGTATGGTGGGGAGTGTGCTACGATGGCGTTACCAAGCTCCATTTTTGCGAGAAAGGAGTGAAAACATCGCCCAAAGTATATCAAGCGACCGTCTCGGAACCCATTGTGAAGTCTCTCAACCAATCAATATTCAACAACAAGCCATGGTCTTTCCAGCAAGACTCTGCTCCAGCTCACAAAGCAAAAACGACTCAACTGTGGCTCAAAAACAACGTTCCGGAATTCATATCAACGGATGATTGGCCAACTGGTAGTACTGACCTCAACCCGTTGGATTACAAGTTTTGGTCCGTATTAGAGGGCATGGCTTGCTGTACTAACAGTGAAAACAATTCAGCGCGCTGTCAATACAAAATGTGCCGCTATGAAGACCGAGTCGACACAAATATGCTTAGTAGTAAACAAAGTGTATGCAGTGGACGTGAAAGAACAACTAACACTCACGGCTAAAAAAGAAGGTATAGCACAACGAATAAGTTCAGCGAGTTCTTCTGACTTTAGTAGTACTTGAAAAGATAAGTTCCGATTTTGAACGTAGAAAAAAAAGCTCTTTAAAATCGTTATCTTATCGAAACCAACTTTATTTATCTGAAGCGAATGAAAAGAATCTTTTTATGCTGTTTGCAAAAATTAAATTTGAGAAAGAAGGTAAATACGACGATTTGTGCGCAACTCAGTGCCCTTCCCGTTGTCAGGAGAATTCCTTAAGCTACAGTAACAACGTGCTTTGACGAATTTGACAAGACATTATAATTGTAGAAGTGATAACAGTGCATTATACTAGTTTGTTCTTGCATGTACGCACTCTAATCAAAACTTTAAATGGCAAGAAAATTATAAGCAGTCCTCTAGTCTTCGAATCCATTTGAAAGGGAGCAACACGTTGAAGAAAGATCTCGCCGTAAGTGTCACACAAGAGTTAAAAGCGAAAAAAACTAGTTGATGTCTCCGGGAAAAGTTTCCGCCATAATCTGCATCGTAGCAAGTTTTCAGTTTAACCTGCTGTAAACCTAATTGATCCAATTTGGACACCAACAAAATTGTACAACATGTCACTGTAGCGATCAGCGATCATCAGTAATTGCTGAAGGATTATCTCCAGTAACCCATGAAAAATATGGTTTAAGGATGCTGCTGGCCCAAATGATGCTTTGAACATCGTTTTATCGTGAACCATTAAAGTTGTGGTAGTGCTCTTAAAGGACTACCTATTCTGGTTACTTACAAAACTGGCCAAGTCGAAAAGTATCTTGCGCTCGTGGTGATTTTTGCAAGAAATGGTGGACAACAAGAAATCCAAACTTGATCACGTTTATGTGATATTAAATTCTTTATGATTTTTTACAAGGAAGCATGCTCTAATAAACACTTTGCCCTATCATTTCAGTATTTTCTCTGGCGAAAGTTGGCTACGTTTTAGCCCAGAGTTTGCTCTATCTCACAATGCGTGCGAAATTTAAAAATTAAAAATTGAATACTTATTTATGTTCGTTTACTTGTCTGGCACATAAAAAAAGAAAGGTATTCCAGAAACTAAGAAACTACAATCAAGTACTACAAGCAGATTTCATAATTTCGCTATAGTTTTGCATTAAAAAATAATTTCATCTCTAGTTAAATTTTTCAACAATCGACAACGTATTGCGGATTTTTTTGTAAATAACTTCTTCTATTTTTATTGAATATAACACAAAATTCCATAGTAGCTACTAGTCTGGAAAACATACAACAACTTACAGTCTACGGCTACGTCAGCTTGTCAACTACATGACACGAAAATCCTCAACGTGCGCACAGTAGACATTTGTTAGCAACGCCTCAGTAAATCCCCATTCAACCCACAACTAAACTTGGCAACGCCGCATCATAACTTGACTCATTAAATGAGTATTCTGTCTTCCCCTATGCATCTATAAAACGTGACTGTGTTGTGTACATACAAATGTATAAACGCTACCCAACAATGGTAAGGGGTGTACAGAAAGGAATTGTACCGTCGAAAAAGTTCTTCCTAACCATACACAATTTTCACAAAATGATGCGCACTCCCCACACATGTATTCATACACTTATAAATGTATCTATATGTACATGTGTATGTATCATACATATCCCACATCAAATTTCCATCTACCGCCCGCCCGTCTTTCGGTAAGTCGAAGCCCACATATGACGTATTTTGGGAAAATACTCTGAACATATTCGGCACGACAAACCAAAAACTCGTTCCCTCTAACGAGACCGAGAGAGAGACCATGGCTGGTCTGGAAAACAAAATTTAGTCAATAAATTTCAACTTCGAGAAGGGTGATTCTGAAACCAGTAGTCAAGTCGCCACTCGCCCATCCCGGCTCTGGATACACTTTGTTACTTCTTCCAGCTTTACAGGTACGAGTATGCAGAGAAATGAAATAATTTTTTTTGTCCCGATGATTTTCCTGTTTTCCTCTTTCAATTGGGCTACAGGGGTGAATGATCTTCTTGGTAACCCTTTTCACTCTCTTCTTTTGGTTTAATTAAGTGAACCGCACCGTGGCAACGCTTGGTTAAACGAAGAATAAGTTTACATTGTGCTTTACTGAAATTTGTTCATTTCATCCCCTAGCAAGTCTCGCAGAGAACCTTCAACAGAGTGTCCTTATTTCCGGCGACACAAGTTGGAAAGTTGATTTTCCTTTTTATTTTTCATTTTTTCTAATGGATGAATCCCTCTCATACTCAAAGCATCCTCGTATTTTATATTTACCAACGTTGCCATCTCTTACGAATGAATAGCGACAAGGTTACGGATTGATCAGTACTAAGGGGGTGGCGCACCTGAAATCAAGTGCATTTTCATCGACTGAATCTGGAGTGGAAGAGAGAATGGAGAATGTCTATCGATTGCAGTTGGTTTTGTTTTTGGTTAAACACTTTAGGTGTCAACCACAATAGACGGTAGATTGGCATTGCATTTAAATAGATACACTCTCATCTTTGGTTGCACTGAGCTTTGTGGATGTGTCGGGCTTATGGTAATGGCTATGTCATGGCTGTTATATGGGAATTGTTAGGTTTACTGTCCTTATTCTTCTTTTTTGTGGTAGTAGCGAACTATATGTTTGCAATTGCAGTTGCATTTGGTATACAGTGAAACTCCACCAAGCCGGGTACACACAACACAAAACACTCACAGAATCTAAATCTATAACCATGAATTAACAAATATCTATTAAAAATAAAATCTTGTAAAATTCATATTTCACCGCAGATACGCGTAACTGCAACACATTTTCACCATATGGCTCTCTTTGTATTCAGCAAAAGTTCCAAAAATAGCCCTTTTTGAAATCTTTAAAACATCTATGCGTGCAAGTCATAAACACTAGAATGAAATTCATTTTTATGGTCTGCTCTGCAATCGAGATGCACATTAAAATCGTTCGATGTAAGATTATTGCCATAAGATGATGCAAGATCTGACTGGAGCCTGTAGACCTACATATTTAGGATGTTTTACTAATTGCAATCAAATGAAAAACTGCCTAAAATAAAAGTGTGACATAAATCTGTATTTCTTGGGATGTGGTTTGCAAGATAATGCCAACATAAAAATATTTAAAAATTTGTTAACCCATTTGCTAGTCGTTTGGTGGTAACTAACATCACTAAATAAAATTGTTAGCTTTTGCAGGCGAGCACTAAACTTTAAGCAATTTATACAAATTTTCAACGACCTTCCGACAATCATTAATGAATTTTGATTGAATGATTAAATTGTTGGTTTTCGCAAAACGAGTAGATCGGGTTTTGAGTTTCTTTTCATTTTTTTGCTTTGCCCAAAAAACTATTTACTGTTTCGTTATAATGCTAAGTTTAGTTGTTTTACTTTCGCATTTTCGTTTTTTCGTGAATAGAAGCAGTAGAGGACTATCTCGAGACTTTTAAGCTTCGAAACTGATCGAACCACTGCTGTATTGTTTAGATAAATCCTGTCCAATCGCTCTTCTATTTTAGACTCTGATCTATTTGTGTAGGCTAAATTCGGCATCCCACCTAAACTTATTAAGTTGTGCCTCATGACGCTGGAGGTGCCATATGACACTCAAGAACAGTTTCAGATATCAGCAAGGGGATGCAGTATATTGAAATCGATGTCGCGCAGGGCAGGTGTTCTATCTAGTCAATAGAATATCCAGCAATCACGTGTTGCTCCCAGAGTGGAAATTGAAAAGCTTGCGGCACGACTTTGCCATGAAGTACGAGTAAATGAGAAGAAAATCAAGCTTATGTTGCTAAAAAATCAAAAGAATCTTTCCACTCCGTAGAACAAATACGTTACTTCTGACTTAAGTACCTTCGAAGTGGCTAAGAATTTTAGCAAATTCGGATTACTTACATTTCAAACCCACGAACGACACCCAAGTGGTGATTGCATTTTCTTTTTTTTGGCAAATCAGTGCTATCTCGGTTCTAGTGAAACAAATGGTATCAAGCAAGCGATGAAGTGAATGCTCTACAAAAATTAATTTTGCTACTAACATTTTATATATGAAGCTGAGTGCAGAACAATCTCAAAAAAATATTCTTCGTACAATATTTGGTCCCGTGCAAATGAGGAAGAAGATCTGACCGCGAACTCTATGATCTGCATCTATCGGGTTTTCCAATAGGGACTTGACAACTTTGAATTTAATTTGTGAATGCACTCTTTCACTAATCTTCAAACTTTCACTGTCAATTTATTCAGTAAACTCAACATTTTCATCATGGTAAAGTACACAAACGAGAAACGTCTGCAAATTATAAAAATTTTCTACCGAAATTCGGAGTCGGTGACTGGAACTTTAAGAGCGTTTTTTTCCAATTTTCGGTCGTTATTCTCGCCCTAGTGGACAGGCAATAACAAGTTTAGTGCAAAAATTTGAGTCTACATATTCGTTGTGTGATGTTGCCGTGTCAGTGAGACAACGGGTTGGTCGAAGTGTCGAAAATATCGCTGCCGTTCAGGCGTCCGTAGCAAACGATCCAAATCAGTCAATTCCACGGCGTTCTCAAGAATTGGGCATCGCTCAGACCACATTATGTCGTATTTTGCGTAAGGATCTTGGTTTACAGCCATACAAGATCAACAGGATAGTGCCACAAGCCACACAGCACACGTTACAATCGATTTATTGAAGAGTAAGAATGTTGAGCGTGTTATCTCTATCTATCTATATAAATGGGACAATCGTTTGGCCGCCTCGTTCGTGCGATTTAACGCCGCTTGACTGTTTTCTGTGGGACTAAGCTAAGTCATTGGTTTATGCCAACAAGCCGACGACGTTGGAAGAGCCAGAGCCAACATTGAACGCGAAAAAGCGGGCGTTTCGGCCGAAATGTGTGGCCGTGTCGTTGAAAATTGGGTCCAACGAATCGACCGCTGCAAACGAGTCGAGTTCCATTTAAAAATGTTTTGATTGTACTTCAGGCCGATAATAAAGTTCTTGAAATATCTCAAATGGTTTGCATTTTATTTAAAAAAAAAAAGTTGTCAAGTCCACATCGAGAGAATGCGAAAAAGACTTTCGATCAAAGCCAACAAGTTTTAGATGACAAGAAACGCCGAATCTCCGTTTTAACGATCAAGCTCCTGGGCTGCCACAGCACTGGGGATGGAGAGGAGTGCAAAGCCGACGTATCTACAATGGACATAGAAATTTAAAAACAATGTATATTAAAATTTTCATAATTCGACAAAAAATCATTTATAAAATTTCGACTTCGCAGAAAGGATTCCTTTTAGCCAATTCAGCTTCAGAAAGATGTTCTTGTTGTATAGACTACGAGTAGTTCTACTAAGAAAGAAGGTACATGTTCATATCTCTTCATGTCTTCACTGCAACACCACGATTTGAATTACCATTAGGATAAGAGTGGCATGCTACTTTTACTTAACTATACATTTACATTTTCCTCAAGAAATGGGAATTTTTAAATTTATTACTACGAGGACTTTATTCCCATTCGGCACACGTATGTAGATAATTTCAATACTTAGTTCTCATAATAAAAGTTGTCAAGTTAATGCATTTAATGTGTTTAAATTGTTGAGCGTTTAAGCATAAAAAGTTTTATTTCCATTTAATTGCCATTGCAAGTTATCACCGCAACTGAATAATAGAAAATAAGAAAAATAAATAAATGCGGTCTCTGATAACAATTCGACGAATCTATATACCTCTACTGACCAGTGCTTTCAGTTTATTGCTCATTTTATTGTTCTTAACGCGTCATGCCATCTCATTTGATTTGAGATATTTCCGTGCTTACGTTTGTACGTATTTAAATTTATTCACTCAAATTATTCATGCATAATTTCGAAAGTAAAAAGGTTTACCAGGAGGCTAATGTTTTCTCGAAAGCTTAAGCTAAACCAGTATTTCTAATGATAATAAGTTAACGTGACACTCTTGATTTCCTAAAGAGAAAAAAATACGATTTAAGTATGCATTTAAACCTTTTTTGTGAACGCAAAGTAGTAGTAGTAGTTTTTTTTATTTATTTGAATAAGGAAGTATCTGACGTTGGTGGGTTTCAGAGGTAAAGGATTTTTATTTTCGACATTTTTTTTAAATTTCAATATTTATTGCCATACATAGATAGATTAAGAGCGGCACAACGTTTCGTTATCGTGGAATATGATTTCCGAAATCAGTTTACAGTACTTCATTGAATACGTTATGGGCCGAATGATCGTCAATCTGAAGAAGGTGTTGGGATAGGATAAACATTTATCCAACTACGGCCTTATGACCAAAACAGCATTTTGGGCTTGTTACCAAACGGTATGATCACGTTTCCAACCGACTGAATCACACCCAAACTAAACTTCAAGAAAAACTTCCACGTGCGTCGGAAGTAAAGGACTTCGAAAGGTCAATTACACCGTCGATCGAGGATACCTACAATAATAATTAAACAAAACATCTACTGAACAGAACCGTCTCAACAATCGGCGATTATCACGGAGCATTGGCCAATTAAAGACCATGCGCCCAAACTAGGAATTCCACACAATCCCCACTGCCGCAGTCGCGGGCAGAAGGAAACTCTCTCTCATGTTCTCTGCAAATGGATTGGATGAATTTAGGTGGCTGTTTATTAACTCTCAGGTGGACGTTAGACTTGGTCCTCCTCTAAATTTCCTGACATGGCGTTTATTGTAAAGGGTTATAAACTTGTTCGTGGTGATAGGATTGGTCGATTAGGTGGGGGAGTGACCGTCTGTTTGCGCAATGAAATAGGTTACCAAGAAGACTGCAAATCGGATGCTTATTGTTCTTCCGAGTATTTGTTCCTTAAGATTACATGTGGTCTTGTGAGTATGCTTCTTGGAGTGATATATAGACCAAACAAAAATATAGACATTTCACCTGTCATGAGCACCTCAATACTATTTGTTCCGCTTTCTTTGTCGACGATACTGATAAAGCGCTACTTTATAGTCAATTAACAGCAGAGGGTTTCTCGAAACATGACCTAATATACTTGACCTATGACGTACAAATTGATTCAGTAGAAACTCCCATAAGCTACAGGGATTTTAAAAATATACAACATGAAAATCTAGGAAGTGAAGTGCTCCGTATTAAATCTGCAAAACGACTTTACTACGAAAATTTATTAAATCCTAACATTCAGTCTGGAAGAGATCTTTGGCAAAAATTGCGTAGACTTGGAAATGGTAAGCAAGGATTACAGGCACCTACTGGTATAGATTGCAACCTCCGAAACTCTCAGTTCGTATCTGTACATGTCTCATTAACACAAAATTCGAATACTGGCTTTCGTGGTTCAGTGCATCACCTTACTAGTGAAGAAAGTGCCACTGAAGAATATTTTAATTTCAGTCGCTTTACAGACGAAGACATAGCTGAAGCTGTATTGTCTATCAAATAAATAAATCCCAAATTCTTAAAAATCCTTCTCCTTCAAGTACTAAAATTTATAACCTACATCTTCAACTCAATAATAACCACCTGTGAGTACCCGAGCTTATGGAAAAATGCTAAAGTACTCCCGATACCTAAGTCGAACAATTGTGCCAGCCCTGAATACAGACCTTTAGCCATCTTGCCATTTCTATCGAAAGTATTCACTATTTGGTATTACCTAAATAATATAGGTAATACTAACACTAATAGAAATTGCAAAACTGCACTTTTACTAGTAGTAGATGATATGAAGGACCATGGACGCAAACTGTGCGACGCAAACAAACGGTTGATCACTTGATTCTCTGTAAAAACCTTAGAACCGATTTCGGATTTACTCCTCTCGCTGTTAAACTCTTGCACTCCTATTTAATAGGTCGTCAGCAATGTATGGCAGTGGGAAACTAGATATCCTCTTTTCTATCAGTTCCTTCAGGGTTGCCACAGGGTTCCATTCTTGGACCGATACTGTTTTCACTATATGTGAATGAACTTCCCCGACTAGCCAAACATTTTTATGTTCATATGTTCAACTGTATTTGCGCTGTCCATTAGGTAGCATAAGAAATGGTGTCGACCAGATTAATGAGGATCTTCAAATTATTCAGCAGTGGGCGTTAAAGCATAACTTGTCCCTTAATCCGGAAAAGTCAAAAACCATATGCATTTTTAAACGGAAATTAGATACAACTAATGAGTATGTCCATTCCGCTAGGAACTTGGGTGTAATCTTTATTGAGACCTTAACCTGGATTGATCATGTAGTTACCATAATCGGCAAGGTATACAGCGGCCTCCGTCTGCTATGGTCAACGCAGAGGTATGTGCCGATTTAAAGTAAAATGTTGCCGATCAAAGCACTTCTTTAACATATCCTTTTGTATGGCAGCGAAGTCTTATGCAGTGTTGATTACAACACAAGAAGAAAATTAAACGTATATACAACAACCTCGCGAGATACATCTTCAACAAACGATATTCTGACAATATCTCTACGTACTCCAAACAAATAACGGGTCTGACTTTTGATAATCTCATCAACTTTAGGTCATTGTTACAGTAACATACGAGTAGCATTATACAGACACGTCAGCCGGAGTACCTGCACAACAGACTGGTTTTTGCCAGTTCCCAAATAACCGCAGCCCTGATTCGGTCCAGATACAACTGCCGAACGTAAATTTTTTGTCCATACTACTCTTTTGTGGAACTCATTACCAGTAACACTAGGGAGAATCCAGACTGCAACTACTTAACCAACTTGCCTTCGAAGACCTTAACGATATCTCGGGTAAAAATACGAGATCTAATTCGTTTTCTGAACTTCGCAGCTTGACCTAGATACCGACTGTCTCACATCCTCAACATCACTTATCATCAACTAGGTCACACCAATCGTGACTAAAAACAGGCACATTCTGGGGCTACTAAAGCTGCTCGAGGTACACTATTTTAATACATGAAAACCAGCATCAATTGGACGAACCGCCCAACGAACAATTATATAAGAGCCCAGATGCTCGAAAAAGTTATCAAAAATTGGACCGATAATTTTTCCCAGTTGCGTTGCTCATAAGCCCGAAATCATCTGGTCAATAGGTAGGAAAACGGACGAATTTAAGCTGCTCCAACTCGAAATACCGCTCGATATTCCACTTTGAAATCTAAAGGACGATAAAGTTAAACGTGTCCTCGACACGAAAGAATACGCGATGGGCCTTTCGATGTCAAGGGTATCCTCGATATGGACAACAACATTCCTAAAGTATACTGGTGCTGACTGCGGCTTATCTTTGATAGCTCTAAAGCGCGGCATACTCGTATCTTCAAACCAACTCTCAGACTTCTCTTAATAAAGACAAGTATCTGCATGTTATTCTGAACAAAAAAGTTTTTATTTAAACGTGAAATACCTTAAAAATCACTTCGGCCTTAAGGCTACATGTTACATTTCTATAGATGTTTATTAATTGTGCTGTCTACTACCTGAGATGAAATATCCTGGAGCAGGAACAGAAGGTTATTGTCGTCTTTCCAACAGCTTTATCAAAGTCTCCAATACAGAGTTACCCTAAGATGTCCTGTTTTTTTTTTTTTTTTTGAGAAATTGAAGCATACGGCATTTTGCGATAGCTTTTATAACCTCAACTCTCCTCTCTTGGTGAAGGAAATAGTGGTAATTACGCCTCGGTTAACCTTTGATCCTTCTGTGTGATACAAGTGTTATCTAATTTAGGTCATTTCGAATTTGTTTATTTTAATTTTAACTTTATGTGTCATGGCAGTGGCATTTTTGTTAACCTTAGAGACAAAACCTTTTCTGTTGCTCCTATTTAGTTCTCAGAAAATTCAGTGTTATCCAGATCTTCAACTTCATATGAGTAACTAAGATTTTGTAAACATCTTTATTGCTATTCCATGCAACTTTTTTAGTGATCTATAAAATTATTAGCAGACAAATATGAATTGCCATAAAAAGTAGCAATTATCAACAAAATTGTAAACGCAATAATTAACATAGACATAGCACTTTTCATACATTCAATACTATAAATCATGGATACCTACTAAGTTATAATGCAAAGAAACATTTTAATAAAAATTTTGAAACTTCTTTCCAAAAGGGCATTGTCAACATGTGTTTCGAAATAGGCATCTCATCTATTTCTAATAAATCTCAGGACTAACTCTAAAACAAATTCCTTAATTTGTGCAATCAATCATTCCTCGGCTTTCGAAAGCATCAAATTCCCGCGTTAAACATAAAATATCAGATATTCTGTTAAAATATTTTCCAATAAATAATTTCAGTAATTCGAAAGTTATCTCGAATAGAAATCATTCCCTCTTGGCTTTTGAATTCCCTCCGAAGCGCTTCTAACGAAGACCGATCGAATGTATAGATAGAAAAATTAATTTCAGCCGCTACTAGCTCTAAAAATAGGTGTTCTTTGCCAGACACAATCGAATCGACTTTTACAAAGAATTCAGCATTAGAAAGGTTCCTGGTGGTTCCTTTTGAAAATCGAACATTCCACCAATGTATAGTAAATCTTCAACTGAAATCAAGGGAATGGATCAAAAAGGAATGTCTGCGATTTAATAATGGCTAGGCGACCTAGATTTGTTTACGAAAATAAAGAAAAAAAAAATCCTAGCAAATGCAATTTTCATGTCATGTCTTAATTTGATACGATAGTTCGGAGTGAAATAATTTCACTAAATTTATCGTTTCTGCATTCCAAGCTACTAGCAAAGCTGAGGTGGAGTGAAACTGAATATGTTTCATCCAGCGACATGAGCTCATAGATGTCGAACTTAAAATAACCGCCATCCGTTGATGTGACTGTGTGTACGAGTATATGAACAGCCGGTAGCTGTGTCAGAGACTGACATGACAGAATTAAAAACTACGAGTAAGTGTATGGCGAGCTATCCGCATGTGTTTGGCTAAAGTTCGTCATTTCACAGATACTCTCTCAACGAATAGGTCATCATTCAATTAGGGGCCATTAATGGCACACATTGCTACTGAATGGCTAACTGATCAACAGGGTTGATAAGTGCACAGATGGCAGAGTCTGCTTGATTACAAGTGTGCTAAAAAAGCTTACTTATTATAAATATATTTATATGGAAATATACTTGTTTATACTTACTCGTATGTAGATGTATCAATGATCAGGTTGTTGAACGCAATCACCTTGTTACAACCTCTAAGTTGCTTGTTTTTTTGTTTAAGACAAGACATAGGTCATCAATTGACTAAAATTTTAAGCAGTCAACTGCCAAATGAAATAGATTTTGAAGGTCTTTGTAATTGAAGAAAGTTAAGCATGTTGTTCTTCCTTAAAAAAAAGGCTTCAACAAAGGGCGTGTTGCTCGTATTTTTAGTTATGAGCGTAAGAGTGATTCAATTTTGTAGTACCAATTGATTGAGCTATTTACTACGCACATTTGCATGAGGAAATAAAATTTAAACTTATCTGAGCTAAACATAGGTAGTCGTACGTTTAATAAGTACTATAAATGTATCCCAGTTAGCTTAGTCGATTGCGTGGGGTCTATGTTTCGAAAAACTAACTAATTGCACCAGTAGTGGGGCAGTAATCAGATTAATAGCTTTACTTTCGTGTGCCACATGTCCCCGATAATTCCAACCGTGCATGTGGAGTAAAATTGCAACTGCGGGTAATCATATCTTCAGTGTTTGGAATACAATTCAAAATTTGGAGAACAGTTGCCGACTCAACACAAGCTCATCCAAGCCCAAACAACATCTTTTTAACTGGAAAATCTTATCTTGCCATGGAACACGAATGTGGCGTAATAATTTTGTGGAAAGCAACAAACAGAAAAACGATGCTCGGAAAATTAGCCTTTATTCAAAGTGCGCTCCGAACAAAAACTCTGGACGTCTTTCTGGACCTTGCACCGCTGGATTTACAACTTACACAACTAACTGCACGTTATGGCTCTTCAATCTTCAGGGTTTGCGGATTGGAAAATGTGCAATTTCAGCAGATTTACTGGCGGATAGCCTTCTAATTGAGGGAAAAATTGCTCTCTTGCTCGACTAAGACAATAGCTTGCAATAGTAAGGCCAAACGAATGCCTATGGACAAAAAAATTATTTCATATCTAAGGTTAGCAGGTTGTTTCAAACTGAAGTTTTATGCCTTCCTTATATTCTCAACTTCATTCCCTTTATTCACATGAACAAAACGATTATAATGAACGAAAACCCAAAGGCAAATGGATGGGCTCAACCTTTCATTTCATATCTCTTCCTTCTTTTACAAATTCTCACTTTACTGACAACCTAGTTTCATAAATTTTTATTCAAATTTAGATCAACTTAAGGAAGAACCCTCTGTTACCTAGAGAATGAAACTTTTTATGACCGAAAAATCACTAAAAAAGAAAAATAATAATTCTCGCTTCAAATATGTAAGTGTTTCATCCATTTAATGGACGCCTACATACGAACGAGTATACCCCCTGCACATTCACGATGATAAAATCAACTGTTTGCAGTGTTATCCGCTTTATAGATACAAGTACATACTCCTACATGCATATGTACTGTATATGCACAGCATTTACGACGGGAGCCCTTCACTTAACGATGAACAAATAAAATGTTAAGCCCCCTCCTCTCATGTTGCCAAATATGTATAATATTTGGAGACACATTATCACAGCAACCCAGAACACGGAAGATTAAATTGGATCTCATATACCCCCGTTTCCACGAAACGAGGTGCCATTTAATATTTGTCGGCAAATATCTGTGAATCCATGCGGTACACTTGGATTGTTTGCGAAACGGTTTAGTTTGGTGGTCTGAACAGAGGCTTATTAGAACCGTTTAAGTAGGATTAATGGAAAGATACATTCTCCCTATTGTTCGTTTTTTTTTTTTTTTTTTTATTTCTTTATAGAGAGAGTACTATAAGTTTCAAAAGAAGTTCCGCTTTGTGATAAAAAATGAAATTGTTTCCAAAGAGCTTTGCCGCATATTGTACAAGTAGTAAGTCGTTGTCGCTTTATTATCTCGTTAAGAGGTCACCATAGAAAAACTAGTAGAAGGGGTAGTTGAATTTAAAATGGAATCAAAGATTAGAACATATATTTTTTAAAAGAATGTACTCGTAGTGGAATTTTTAGAAGTTGAGCCGAAAAACTGTTTCTCCTTTCTTCGTTGGGTTTTTTATAAATACAAAAATTTAAACTAATTGATTACACAATATAATGAACTGCATTCTCAAAGCACGCCCTGGAGCTTGGATAAGTTTTGTGCACCCACGGTCTTTTGACAGTCTTATGAACATGCGGTCTACTTTTTCTGTGGTCAGGAATGGATTAAGCTTAGATCCAAGCTAAGACAGGAATGTAGTCGGGTCTTCACTCATGGCGATTTAGGATTCGGCACTGATGTCTATCTGAAATATGACTACGTTAGATTTTAGTCCTCGTTAGACAAACTTGAGTTTCGAAGAGGAGACATACGCAATCCCGATGGCAATAAACTGTACAACTGTACATGTGACGGAACATAGGAAAATCTGTGGTAGTCGTATATTTAGCGACAGTTATATTGTGGTTACAGACTTGCTTATCCCGCCACGATTTTCCAGTAAGTAAGAAAAGTTTAAAATGTGTTAACGTAGTCGACGTAGTCAAAACGCAGACGCAGGGTTGCATCCTCACCCACTTTTATAGAAAAGAACCGGGCTTATGAATAACGAGTATTTTCTTCATTATTACCGAATTGCCTCCTCAACACAAAGCGAAAGCGGTAGACAGAAGTTAGTTAAGAGTTTGATCCTTGTGCTTGATTAATAGCATCGCAAAAGAAGACAAAATATTTAGATGATCCCAATGCCAAATTGGTCAATTTCCGCCCCGGCTTGAACCTTTTTCCAGTAATTTTTTTGTAATTTCGTTTTTGACATATGTCAGTCGTTTTGAAAAGACTATTCTTCGAACCACAACATTTGATCCTATTTGTCTTGACGGACTTAAGAGAAGAAGATTTAACGAGGAACTATATGCGCATCAGTCACCTAAAATTGTCTTCGACTCTAACCCGGAGGTACAATGTAGTAGTGATAGACCTCATCTCTGGTGGAGTGCACTAGCTAGAAAGGGATTTCAACCAATTGAAGTGGGGAACTGGAGAAACTTAGGCTATGTAAAGGCTTGTGATTTGAGGCTCAGTTTCCCAGCAGTCTTGAAGTTAATAAAAAGACTTTGTAAATCAGTTTGCCGATGAAAGGCTTTATGCATTCATGAATTACGACACGCAAAATCTTTTAGATGAAATATTTCTTCATACGGCAGCAAGATCGGATAGACTGTAAAGGCTACTTTATTTTGAATCATGCATAAGCCCAGTCAACTTTTTTATTTTTGCAGTAGGTATGTATGCAATGTTTAAGTTGAGGTTCCCATAAGGCTGTAACACTATCTTAACTTGTTCTTAAGAAGAAATATTCATATATCGCCATAAAAAAAAAACAACGACATCCTATATAATAAGAATTCAATGGAGTTGCCTTTTACCCTAACCAATTAATATTGAAAGCAAATGTCTCATAACACAATTCCAGAAGTGATCGTTGTGCAACATAAAAATAGTTCATCAAGTTCTCATGCTCTTTTCGTAAGCAGATACTATTTCCTATTGACACATTTTTCTTATCGCAAATTTCGTTTAAAAAAAAAAACAAAAACTACTCCAGATTCGAATTAATCTCAGAAACATCACTGCAATCTAGTAGTGTGACCCTTACTTGCATTTGATCTCGAATAGAAATCATCTAAGCGGCTTATTGTAGTCTAAAGATCAATTGTGATCACTCAATCAATGGGATGTAATAAATACACATTGACCTTCAACTCTCTTCGAACTTGACTAATTTCCATTTCAACCAAGTGATTCAGATTTTTTTCTGATTTAAATTTTTGTATCTTTTTACTCCTTTTCACAAATTCTCTTTCAGTTCCTCGTTCTCCAATTTGATTGACATTCACCGACAGAGAAGCAGAGAAGAAAGAAACTAAAAACTGATTAGTTAGTCTCAATCTCAACCCAAGACCAGCCACTTGACTCATAGAAACCAAAGTGCCTCTTGAAATCTTTCCTCGAACTTAAAACTGAACAATGGCTCAATCTACATCGACCGGCTCGTTATGCTTTCAAGCGCAATTCTATACAATGACCTATGAGTTAAGAATTGTTTACTCAATTTATGTGACTCAGAGAGGTTTGAAAATGATTTATTTTGAAAAAAGTAAGATATTAAACATTTGATTAGCTTACCAAGGGCTATAAATGCCGCTATTAATGTAATCCACATAATTATTGAGTATCCCATGTTAATGATGATGATATAACGATGTAATCCAAGAAATTCGATTCACAATAACAATTTGATATTTATTTTATTTTTTCTTTTAAGAAACTTTTAACACTTTTTCAAATAAATTTTTGATTTTCTGAATATATTTTCCCTTTATATCACTGAATACAAATTTGATACACTACACTAGATCGATGTTGTATCGTTGAATGAACCCCCGATAAAGACGGGATTTTCGGGTGCGACGAAACGCGGCGAACGCGCGCGATTAAACGCGCGTTTATGCAGCGAACTGAAAAAAGAAAAAAATATTAATCAATTAAAATGTGAACAAGTTATCTTTCTTAAATATACGAAATAAGCAGGCAATATTCGATGTAATATCGGGTTTTCCAATAGGGACTTAACAACTCAAGAATTGGGTATCGCTCAGACCACACTACGGCGTATTTTGCGTAAGGATCCTAGTTTACACCCATGCAAGATCAAGCTGACTCAATAATTGAAGCCGATGGACCATTTGAAGCGACGTACGTTCTCCAATTGGGTTCTGGAGAAGATGTGTCAAGATGGTGAATTTCATCGCAAAATCATCTTCAGTGACGAAGCTTATTTTTGGCTCAATGGGTTCGTGAATAAGCAAAATATGCGTTATTGGTCGGGTGAAAATCCACATGTGCTTCATGAATCACCACTTCATCCACAAAAAATAACTGTTTGGTGCGGTTTGCATACCGGCGGCGTTATTGGGCCATATTTTTTCGTCGACGAATTGGAAGATATGGACTTGGACGACATTTGGTTTCAACAGGATGGTGCCACACAGCAAACGTTACAATCGATTTATTGAAGAGTGATTATGGTGAGCGTGTTATCTCAAGAAATGGGCCAGTCGATTGGCCGCCTTGTTCGTGCGATTTAACGCCGCTTGACTATTTTCTGTGGGGCTACGTTAAGTCATTGTTTTATGCCAACAAGCCGACGACGTTGGAAGAACTCAGAGCCAACATTGAACGCGAAATAGCGGCCGTTTCGGCCGAAATGTGTGACCGAGTCGTTGAAAATTGGGTCCAACGAATCGACCGCTGCAAATGTGCCCGCGGTGGCCATATGAACGAAGTCGAGTTCCATTCATAAATGTTTTGATTGTACTTCAAGCCGATAATAAAGTTTTTGAAATATCTCAAATGGTTAGCGTTTTATTTTAAAAAAAAATATTTGTAAGCCCTTATTGGAAAACCCATTATAACATAGTCCTAAGTCTTGAGCTATGATTTGATCGACATATTAGCTGAAATAGCTCTTTGAACTGATAATTACAGTTCCCAGCAGTCGTGGTACATCTTCAGTCTTTTAAAAGAAACTGAAATATACCTATAACATAAGCAGTCTGATTCGGTACTTATGAGTAGACTTTGACTGTAGTAAAGTCTAGTGCCAGACTATCGGCTTTCGTCAACATCATGCACAAACACCGGTGCACCGGAGGCACTCGAAAAACCCCCAATTAACATGACTCTAAATTCACAATAAATAGGAAAAATAAGTTAAAGAAGTTATATTTAGAAGAGCGTATTGACTCTTTTCCCTGTACCATGCTGGCATCGATTTTATGCCCGTTTCGGAACTAAAACGGAAGAGCTCCAGAACATTTGTAGCGAACTTGGCGATGGTGTTTTACCGGCATACCGCCTCTACTCTACACTAAACCTGTAGCGTCAATGTGAAGAAATGACTCAATTTCAGTAAAGCCAGATCGAAGTGGACGAAGGGCGTCTATCGAAAAGAGCTTGTTGAGGTACCATTTGATGAACCAGGACTTTGGTGTACTGAAGAGTCGGAGATTAGTCTTTTAAGCACCCGAATCATTTGTAAATAACACGGCGACACTTAATTTAACGACACGGGATGGATGGTAAAGTGTGGATGGAAAGCTATTATTCCGTCAACCAATTTAAAAGGTAAAACGGTGAGGCATATACCTATCTTATGGAAAACCGTCACCTCAAACTTTTTCTTCGCTTAAAGTATCAACGAAAAGACAGTCAAATCTTATTTAGAACCCCTAACGACATTTTATCCTTCTTACGATGTTAACGAAGTGGAAAACGATGCACACACTCGAGGACAAAAAATAGAAACTTACTACACAGTATTTTGTAAATCAATCTATGTATCTGTCAAGCATAACAATACAAATAAGAGTACATACTCGTACTCGTATAAGTAGTAAACGCCCTATGGCAGCACCACAATCAATATGGGGGGGACGAATTTCATCCCTTTAAAACTGAAAAATAATCCCCTATTGCAATTCGCATGCATAAATGCACACCACACTCATCGCTCAAGCGCTTCAACGAGCACGAGTTCTCTCATATTTCGATACCGGCTTTCATGTCTTTGATTTTATTTATTTTTGTTAACCTTAGGAAGTTATTTTTTTATTTCTTTTAATTAATTTAGTACGTAATTTCATTTGGAATCGCTGTTGTGGTTTGTAATTAATTTAAATTACTCAAGAGCCTGTTCCCGGTATCTAGATAATTCGTTTACATCTTCGTATGAAGAAACGTTCATACATATGTACAATATGTACTCGTACGTATGTACAATATTTACGGACAGTGTGTTCCTTGTATTACTTAACTCAACGACATTTGAAGTATGCACAACCATAAAGACGGACACGTTACACGCGCAGTAGGATAGGAACGTCTGGAGGCAACTTTTACTGAGCAACGGCAGACAAGATGCATTTCGTGACTTCCGTTTAATGTTTAAGATTACTTTGAACCAACGGCATGAAGAAATACTGATTAGCCTAAGAAGTTTGCGATTTAACATTGTTACGAACGTGGTATCATGAGAAAGGATATTTTCGCGAAAACCTCTCCATAATTCCGAGAAAAGAACACCAACGTCATGGGAATAACAGCTTGAAAAAGAAATGCCACGATGAGCTGGAACTTCTAAGCATTCAAACATAAATGAGTCATCAGGTGAACGAAATCTGGAAACCATCTGTCTGCCTGCTGAATTTGCCAACAACCCCTCTAATCAAATATTCATGCGATTTTGTTGTTCACCCTCTACAGAGTACGACATTGCAGAGGGGTTTCAATCTCGTTCTACACATTGTAGTTCGAGAACGTACTTGGCAGTTAGAATGAGTTTTTTTTTTTCGCTTTCATTCAATTTGTATTTGGATTTCGCAGACCCTAAATTAAAAGCAACGCAACGGTTTAACTGACAACGCGCGAATTGATCGTTAGAATGAGAGACAGTTGCTGACTGAGTGATCGCATGAAAGACAGGATGAATGAAATTGAACAATATGTTATAGTGGTTGTAAAACTAGCGCATGCATGATACATACATATATGACCGTCGATTTTTTAAACCCTCAGAGTTAAAAAAAAAAACATTTTACACTGAAAGCCGAATTCATCTGAATTTGGCCGGATTTTTAGTGGGCTCCCTCAAATTTGCTTTATTTTTAAAAAAAAAAAAAGTGAAGCGTTTAATTAAATTCCCTTTAAGGAAGCCATTTGAGTTTGAATTAGCAATCGATATCCGAAACGGATTAAGAGAATTCACATTACACAATAAGGGGCTGACATCGACATTGGGGAGGTTTTGTTAATTAGTTAAACACCCAAATAAGCACAGTTTTATACTCAAGTGACACCTAAAACACGCCTTTGATAATTAACTTTCAAGGATTGTTTTCACGATGGGGGACTTAGGAAATTTATATTGGAGTATGTGCATGACAGACACATGTTTGCCAAAATTATATCGAATTTCAGGGATTGAGAACTGAAAAATTGGATTTAAAAGGGTTGTTTGTTCTTTTTTATAGCTGACTTATTTCAGCTTATCATTTAATTTCAAATAATTTTTTTGTTGTTGTTGTACAAGAGGTTATAAGAGTTTTGGTTGCGCACATTGTGGGAGATGGAGAAAAAGGGAGGCAAGAAAGAAAGATATCGATGTACCTTGGTTTTGAATGTTTGCAGGTTATAATGACTAGGAAATAAAGACCTCGACAGGGCATATCAATAGCGAGAATTCAAGAACTAAGGTTTCCCGTTTCTTCCTACAAAATGTATGGAAACACAATAACTTGGAAAGCTGTAGAAGATGAATAATGAGCCATCTAGGCAAAAAATAGACTAAATATCGAATAGCTGTGCAACGACAAACACTTCTTGTGTCTAAGAGAAAATCAATGCATAGACTGATATCTTATACGGACCACAAACAAATGCTGGAATGTAATGAAGACCTCATCTACTCACAAAGGATAAGGTACAAGAGCCCTATGATTCTCAGACTTTATACCGGCTTGGACATCTGAGGGCTAAACAATGACGTGCTAGTACTCGTAAGTTGTGTACATTTTGTAAACCAAACACTATCGAAGTCTATTCTGACAAGCTGGCCAGGGAACCGGCAAACACTTACATAGGCAGCATGTTAGCAAGTATCCCGACGACGATATACGCCAGTAGAATATGAACACACTAAATTAGGTGTCCCCTACAAATTTACGCCAAAATAATCGAATTCTGTTCGGAGATCTCGCCTAGAAGGCAATAAAGCTCTGCAAGCTCTGCTCAAGCCTATGATGGGTGTACTCGGATTGCTTTTTCATCGAAGGAACACTTATTAAAGACCGGACTCCCGGAAGATCAATCGGGTATTACCTAAAAAAAATGAGCAAAGAATCAAATAGACGGCAATTAGCTAGACGACTGAAAGGAAGTTTCGGTTCTAAAATACGTGACAATCCGTGACAATATGCTGTTTTTTTCTGGAAAAATACTGACAGACTCCAATATTCTGTAGTATTGTGCCAACAATTGATAGACCAGCTCAACATAGAACTTTTACCATTGGGAACATGTGGAAAGTGTTTTCACAACTGATGGGTTCAACAGACTCTCAATAGATGCCTGAAGACAGCGCCAGGAGGAAATTGGTCTCAAAGTTAAAATTGGAGCAGTCTCAAAAGTAAAAAAGATTTTAATTTGAAGTTCAGTATCGTGAAAAATGAGCAGTGTAATATCTCAAAGAGTATTACAACTTTATTGATTCAACTGGACAGATCGCAGTCGGACTACTACTAGATATTTGCCAAGACACATATCTTTAACGCGAAAGTTTGCTAAGAAAATCGACCCATCCGTCACCAAAAAAATAAAAATTAGATTTTTTTTAAAAAAATGTACTCATATTTATTTATATAGATAAAAAACCAAAAAAAAAAAAAAACATTATTTCCATTTTCTGTTACATCTACTTTCTTAAATATTCTATCAAAACAGGCGGGTTAAATTTTTCACCAGTGCACCGCAAGGGTCAACTTATTTTTTGTGGTAGTCTTGCAAACATGACTTATTTTTGCCCAAACACAGAGGAACTTTACAAATAGAACAAATTCAATTTGTCCTTATTTCGTTATTTACTGTAATACAGATAGAACATCTTCGTCGGGTACTATGTTCTGGCTGGTGAGCAGGAAATGTTGTTCGTATTTCCAAGGGAACAAAAGGCTTATAATATTTGTTGGCAATAAGTGGCGATGATCTCTCCATCGGACGTTTCTTTTCCACTAAATGTTTCGCCAATAAACCACTTATGACTGACCGTCTGAATGTCTGCATTGAGCAATTGCTGCATCTAAAAAAATAAAAATATCCGATGCCACTATTTCATGCTTTTTCTGTCTAATTTATAAACTGACGAATTTTGGTCGAACTTGTCTACGTAGTTCATGTGTTTATTACTATATAGTCAACAACTGCGGTTGGCCAAGACACTTTTCAAATGGTTCCGTCCTCGTTTTTACGTGAAACATCACTGTATTTTTCTTGGAATCGAAAGTTGGAGAGAACATGTACAGACCGCTTGTCTTTCCATTTTACAGCTGTCAAGTTTGTGTTACTATAAAAAAATTCAGAGTCTCCCCATTTCATCCGATTATCTGGTGGAAACCGTGGAAGATATTTTCGGGTGGCATTTACCATTCCACAGGCATATATTCCATCTTTCTTTAAGTCTTCCATTAACTCAACACCAGTGAAAAAGTTGTCGAAATACACCACATGATCTTTTTGCTTCAAATCTGACATCAAGGCCCTTACAACTCTAGCCCCAAGATTAGTTTCTGCAATTCCAGATGCTGATTTGCCAGTGTAAATATGAAAATTTGTGACAATACCCCATTTTATCTGCAAGCATCCAAACCTTGTACCCCCTTTTTGTCGGTTTTTTTTGGCATATACTGTTTCATATAGCTGCGACCCTTGAATTTTATCATTGACTCGTCTATGGCTACTGCACGAGTAGGGTTTGCACATTTTTTGGAGCATAGGTTTAATCTTATAAAGCCTATCGTAATTAGGAGCACCTCGTTTTGGCTCAAGACATCCATCATTAACATGCAAATTTCCTAGCAACCAACTAAACCGTTCCTGCTACATACATGAATGACTTGTATCCAGTTACTAGTCACTTTCGGAGGATCAGGTCTAAAAAGTTGTTGCAGGATTTCCGAAAGAGGAATATCGTCGTCCGAATCAAAAGACGATATCAGTTGAAGTTTCTTATCTTCAGACTGTAAATTGCAACTTGAATCCGATGAAATCGATGAAGAAATATCAGAATCAGATCCTGATGGAAGTGCAACTGCATTCCAACTCATGCCAACGAAATTAAAATCGAGTTAATTATAATCGGACAGTGGACAGTGGGTTAAAAAACGTACCACTTGTTTCTCTTCTAATTGTATGGGTTTCTAAAGAAAATTATTTAACTAATAATAAAAACTGAATTATTAACACACTAAACTCTTTATTACACCACTGGAAAGGTAATTTCGCGTAGATGTGCACAATGTGTTTTTTTTTGCCAAACGGTCTTACCAAACCTTGGTAAAAAATGTAAAATATTAGGTTATTTTACATATATCTATAGATATAGATGTGTTGCATAACCTTAGTGTTATAACCAGTGTTGCATAACCTTAGGAATCTCTCTCTCTCTCTCTCTCTGGTGAGTTCATTTATTACCCCAGTTTCAAACCAGAAGATACGAGAGAGAACTAGGACCCGACAAACGTGGTATAAATACAGAATGAGAAACAGCGTAAGTTAAGTTTCCCCGGATATAGCGACAAAAAGAGTTGAGAATCACACAAGACGTCTTTGGGACTATTACTTAAAATAGGGGCTAAAAATTAACAGCAGCAAGACGGAACTCATCTGCTTCAGGACCACAGTTACAGTCCTTCATGGAAGAAGGCGGGCAACACTCGTAGGGAGATGCAACAATATCCGGATGTTCCTCCCAGATGGTACAACAATCTCTCCGAAGCGAACAACAAAATACGAGGGCGGGTCAATAAGTCCGTGACTTTTTGAATTTCTGACCTCTTTACTGAAACAGCAACACTGCTCCTGTCAACAGGCATCTGTCAGTTGACTCCTGTCAAAATTTAAACTTGCTGCGTCAGTTAGTTTGTGTTTGACAGCTATTTTTATCAGACTACTCACTAATTTGAGGAGAAAATGGAAAAAAGTGAATTTCGTGTGCTTATTAAGCATTATTTCTTGCGAAAAAAAACCATTACCGAGACCAAGGCTAAGCTTGATAAATACTATGGGGACTCTGCATCATCGATTTCAATGGTAAAAAAGTGGTTTACTGAATTTCGTTGTGGCCGTACAAGCACTGAAGATGCCGAACGTCCTGGACGCCCAGTTGAGGTCTCTACAGCCGAAACAATCGAAAAAATTCACGATATGGTGTTGGCCGACCGAAGATTGAAAGTGCGAGAGATTGTGGAAGCCGTAGGGATCTCGCATGGCTCAGTGGTTTCAATTTTGAATGATCACTTGGGCATGAGAAAGCTTTCCGCAAGATGAGTGCCGCGTTTGCTCACAGTCGACCACAAACGCAATCGTGGCAAAAATGGCAAAAATCCATGAATTGGGCTATGAATTGCTCCCTCATCCACCCTATTCTCCAGATTTGGCTCCGAGCGACTACTTCTTGTTCCCAAACCTGAAGAAATGGCTTGGTGGAAAAAGATTTGACTCCAATGATGAAGTCATCTCGCAAACAAAGGCCTATTTTGAGGACCTCGACAAATCATTTTTTTTTGGAAGGGATAAAAAAAATTGGAGAAGCGTTGGACAAAGTGTATAGAGCTCAAGGAAGACTACGTTGAAAAATAAAATTATTTTCTTATCAAAAAATCTGTGTTTTAATCCAAAAGTCACGGACTTATTGACCCGCCCTCGTATCTTGGAGTCAGCTTCAACGAAAAATTTAAGTTCAACCACCATGCCAGGACCATCCTCAAACGAGCAAATTTTGCACTGCACTTAGTGCATCCACTGCTGAGGAAGAGAAGTGGCCTCAGCCAGAGAACAAAGTTGCTGGTTTACAAGCAACTCATCAGGCCCATCATTACCTATGCCTGTCCCATCTGGTATACCATTTCACCATACGTCATGCGAGAGATTGGAGTATTCGAGAGGAAGATCTTGCGTTCCTGCACTGGACTTCACCGCAATCCTTCAACGCTGAAATACTTCAGGAACGAAAAACTTAACGATACAGCTAATTGTCTGCCCATCGACCAATATATGATGCAGTTATCCCGGAAACTCTCGCAGAATCCCAACGATCACCCCAACCAGGAAATTCAGGAATTACTCCAACAGCCTCTGGAGCCAACCCACAGATACCTTAGTGTGAGAGCAATCAACGCCCCGGAATTTGAGCAACTTTTCAACAGTGAGGTCAATCCTTTCTATGAAATTAGCATCAGTGGCAACAACAGAGGCTAGCCGTCTCCGGCTATATATTTTCTTTTCCTTTCTTTCTTTCTTTTCTTCCTTTTCTTCGTTTTCTTTTCTTTTCTTTTCTCTCTTATCTACAGGTTCAATATATTACAAACATTTAAAATAAAACTATAAATTCACATAGAATAGATTAAGCAAAACAAAAATATTGTTGTAACAATGTATAAACCTCCATTTTATGTAAGTCGGGCCCTTATTGTTGAGCCGACATATTAATTTTAGTTGTAAGTCATATTGTATATATTTAGACTAATAAATAAACAAAATCTTAATCTAATCGTAAGTTAAGTTGATTTTTGGAAGCGACAGAAAAGGAGCTTAAGGGCTGAACAGAATGTGAATCTGAAGCCTGAATCTGTATCTGATATAGCACTTTCAAAAGTTCAATACATGTTTACAGATTCACATTCTGTTCAGCTCTTAAGTCTTAATAGTGAACGATAAGAGATTTGAATTGTGAGATAGTAGTACAATCGGTTGTGAATTACTGGGAAGTTATTTTAAATAATAATAAATTAAGTGTTTTGAAATAGAATAACGTTTTATAATTTCGAACCCTAGCCGAAATTTTACAATATTTACAATTTTACGTAGCTTAAGCTGGCCATACAAGACGAATATGTTCGTGCGATTTGTTCGTTGACATTTGGCCACAAATGACAAACAGATTTGCGGAACATCACTTTTGCTGTAACTTTCAATAAGAAAATATGGAGAACGCACACGCGGATGATGCAATTGCATTATTAACAATGTATAGGCATATGCAAAAGGCAAAAGCAAGAAAAAGATAATAAACAAAAAAGGCGAGAGTGGATGAAAGAGTGGCTGTATGGTAGAAACGATCGCACTCATACTAAATTGTTGAGAAAATTAGAAATGTCTGCATCAGAAGATTTTTAAAAATTTCTTAAAATGGATTCGGAAACTTAAATTGAATTGCTAAGTTTTTAAAAAAGAAAATGTTTTCGAATAACGCCACAGACGGCGGACATGCTCGCGAACAAATCCACAAACGTCGAACAAGACCATGAACACGAACATGTTCGTCTCGTCGAATATATGGCCAGCTGTACTGAGAAAAAAAAAAAACATTTTCAAGTCTGCTTGCCTTTGAAAGTCAATAGTAAAGAACAGGAAAGATGTTAGGGATAAGCGTACAGTCAAATCGTTTTTGTGCATGTGGTTCTACATAATGAATTTGTTTGATTGCTTTGACTTATGAAATGTATTGAATATCTATAACAAGAAGGATCACTCCCACAACAACGTCTCATTAGATCAAATAGCGCAGATCTATTGCTTTTTTTCAAATTCCAAATCCCATTTAATTTTTCCTGATTAAGAATGCACACGATAGTCTGCCCGCCCCGTCATTTTTTCCTCATGTAAATTTAAATGTCCCAGAAACTTTTTTGTGAGTAATTTTTCTCCCTCCCCAGACTGAATAATGTTGTAAAATGCATACGGTAAAAGTGGAAACAGAGGCGTTTTTCTCCTTTTGTTTATGCGTTAGTGAGTGATATTTGATTATTTTGCTTTTAAAACTTCTTTGCTTTTGCAAATGAGGTATAATTTTGGATGAAAAAAAAACATCTTGCATTATTTCTGGGTCTTAAAAAAGAGATGTTATTCAATGTCTTAGTAAGGCCGGTATATTTTTTATAAAAGAAAATGCAGGTCATTTTATGACAGCAATAAATAAAAGGATATTTCTGATTTATTCAAATGAATAATGCCTTAAAAAACATGGGTTTTTCAAAAACCTTTAAATTAAGAGTAGATATTTTTAATTGCATTAGGATTTGATGATATAAAAAAAACAGTATGCGAGTATTTTGACAATTCAGTTTAAGTCACGCTATTCAACCATGGCAATTAGCTGACGAAGACGGCGCTTCTCTAACTTCCATCGACTTCAAGCAATATGTTAACGCACATTTATTCAGACCTCCAAGGTTATTTATGAAGGCCCTTGGGCAAATGGAAAATAAATTTTCTGCCAATTTCAACAATTTTATAACAAGCTGTAGCATCGAAGCAAAATTGTACGAATTATTGAAATCAGAGTTTATTTATGAAATGTTGTGCCAGACCGGATAAAAAATATTTAATTACTTTGTTTATAAGGGTGAGAATGTACTTTTTAATTAAGAAGTACAACAGAGATGTTAAAATATTTGATAACAAAAACAAACTTTTTAGCGTTGCACATTTATGAAAAAAAAAAAGTTTTATTTTTTAATTTTATTTCACAAACACTCTGTTGCAATGTTTCAGAAAATATTGTGCAGTGAACCACCTACTGTTCGATTCATATACTGTGTACACGGCAACTGTTGCTCTTGTGAATCGTCGAATTTCGGCGACGGGCGAGCCTAGTAAATTATAAATTTTTGCTAATAATTTTATAACAACACGAAGTTATAGCTCCACGAAACTGACTAAGTAAAATTCTAGTGTCAACTTCACAAAAACGCCATTACTTTCCTTACTGTATAAAACAAGTTGAAACGAAAAATTCCCCATTCGTTCTTGCAATACTTACAATGTTTTAATTAAATGTGGTACAAATTTTAAACCTTTGAGACAGTTGTAGAAAATATTTTCAACATGGTGCAAAATTTGTCCCAGTGAAACGGAGAGAGTTAAACATCATATAGTGAGCAGTCTATTCGGTTCCTTCGTGAATTTGAATGAGCGTTTTAAATCAGCAAATTTCTGAACTCGCATCATCCATATCATCACTAAGATTGCAATCAAAGATTCGAAAGAACTGCGGTCGACATTGACAGCATTACTGAGGAATTTTTTCAAACTACACCAGATGCGAGTATTTTCCCAAAAAAAATGACCAACAAATTATCGTTATTTTGTCGAAGAAGTACAAGTTAATGTAGTACGGAAACTAGTGTGTTGCTTGTGGATCAAAAAAAACCTACAATCTACTCTCAATGTCGAACGAACAGACTTCTCTTATGGATTATCCAACATCGACAGTAAAAAAGAATCTGCAATCATTAAAGAGCAATGAACCGAGTAAAATACTCTGCTTTAACTGGTTGTGATAGTGTGATAGCTTGCACAATAGACCCATTGTGCAACAGTGATAATATTAAAAGCCAATCGCTGCTATTAACACAACCATCTGGTCAAACCATTTTTCAAACGAATACTTCCGCATAGGAACAGATGAAGAGTGAGGACAACTAGACGGTGTATGTATTTATATTATGTCCTCGCCTCCTCCGGTATACAGGCGAATGTAGACACATTAAAATATTTCATGTATCACCACACCTTCAATCTTGCAGTCAATGTACGGCCGACAGATTATTTAAACAAAAAAAATATCATTTTTAAGCCAAAATACTCGTATGTAGAAAGGACTCTTATCATCACGAAAATTTCTTTCTGCTGAAAGTGTAGTCTAACAACCACCCCTAGGTGCCTATATTAAACGTATACAAAAGTATACACATACTTTTGAGTTTATAAAAACACACCCTTCCCGTAAAAGAATAACTCTACATTATGCTAAGTCCTATGTTTCAGACAAAGGGATACAATTTTTTATTTCTTCCCCTTCTAAGCAAACTTTGGCACACGCTAGAGAAAGATAAAAAAAAGAAGGGTCGCTTGGCGTTCTGAACTATTCAGAATCAACTTCGGGCACGCGAATCTGGGTCAAGCGTTTTAGAAATAAGAGCAAAGCGCTACGTATATAAGAGGGATGATGAAAGCCACCAGAGGCGTACTTTTCAGTTCGCTGACTGTAGGAAGGGTGGTTACTGGTTAGTAGTCGCATGTGAAATGGCTTTCGCTCCCCCACGTTAAAAACAAAAAAAAAACAAAAAAAAAAACAAAAAAAACAACAACAGTCGGGAGCAAAGCTAACAAACTGCAAATGTAAATATTAGAGTGAGCTACGATGGACAGGAATAAAGATCCTTAACATAGAGGACCTACTAACAACAAACCTATGGAGCCAAAACCGAACCCATGGACTTGTAATCGTATACAAGGGATTAGTTCATAGGAATAACCAAACAGAAGTTCTTTACAGTGGAAAATACTTCACAGTAGGTATGCTATGGGCTTGGTTACAACTTCGAATGGTCTGGTGATTCGTTTGGTAGTTTTTGGAATAGTTTTGTGGAGAATAAACATTCCTTTCTGTTGATGATTAATTAGCGGCTTATAAATTGGATGGGGAGTTGGATAATGTCGGATAAATCGGAATCAGTTCTTTCAATTCTAAAACATAATCTGAACAAAGGATGCCATGGCTCTTCCAAGAAAGGTCACATGCGTGTGTGTTAACATAAATCAGGTATTAATCATCACCCACTTCCTCCATTGTAAGTGTGAACTAAAATGAAACAGATTTTCCTAATACCACCAAATAGGAGTATTTTTTTTTTCTTTATAATTTTTCCCAAATGATCCTATATATATCCCATGTCGGCTGCACAGAGAAAGAAAATATTAAAACAAAACAAAAACACTTCATCAGAAGGAAGAAAGGCCAACGAACGGATTCGAAATCTCAGAGTTGGGAAAAGTGTAGAACTCAAGCATACAGTTGCGTGCCGATAGATAGTTTTTTTTTTGGAATTATTCCTTTGGAACAGGGATCACATGTCGACAGGATGGAAACAGAAAACTTAGAAACCACTCAATTACATATATGTATGTAGGTACTTACACATATGTTGAGTTGAAGAAGTATTCTTAAGAACTTGGGAAATTGATGGCACATTTAACAAGGAGTGCGTTATTTTTGGAGCAAATACATACAAATAAAAATGTGGAAACCCAATTATTGTTTGGTGAGAAAATACGTTTATAAAAAGTCACATCATGTTTTCCACACATAACAGAAGTGCCTGAGACACGCGAGGAATATGTAGAATGTGCATTTTTGTTTCACTCTTAAATACCTATTTATTATTCTTTTATCTTTATCCATGTACCTACAAGGCGATCATGAGTCTTCCAAGAACTACTCAAGCAAACACTGTTGGGGATATAAAATCCTATAAAAAGTTATATTTATGTGAATGTTTGAAATCCTTTTGCACCATACTTATTGGCAAATTTCAGTTTACCTGCCGTCTCGCCAAACTGACTGTATTATATAGGGTGACCAGATAAATATGATAGGAAAAAAGGTTTGAATAAAACAACGATGGTGTGAGATATACAATGGATTCGATTCTATTTTTAATGACTCGGTCCAATATGTGCCGCGTTATTCTGGCAGTAGCGTGTTGAATGTTGGCCTCGTGCTTGTCCAAAGTGGTTGGTTTGTTGGCGTAGATTAAGGACTTGACTTAGCCCCAGAGAGAATAATCGAGTAGTGTCAAATCGCATGAGTTGATCAGTTGATTAACTCTTGCCGTGAGATGATCCAGTCGCCAAATTTATTTGTCACAACTTCGGAGCGTTGCTTGTAACCACAGCTCGGATATATCGATGTTGTCGAGCTCTGTTCACAGGAAGTCGGTTAACATCGTTCTATATCTGAGACCATTGACGGTAACGATGTCTCCTTCCTCCATTCGAAAGAAATATGGTCCGATGATGCCACTACGTCATAAACCGCACCAAACAGTCAATCTTTGTGTATGCATTGATGGTTGGCCGAACACCTGTGGACTGTGTTCGCTCCAGAAATCGCAATTTTGCTTGTTGACATAGCCGCTGAGCCAAAAATGGGCCTCATCAGAGAAGACGATTTTTTGCCAAAAATCCGGATCTCCCGCCAAATTTTCCAGCTCCCTATTAGCGAACTCACGGCAATCTATGGTCGTCCGGCTTCAATTCTTACATCAGCACAATCTTATACAGATGAAGGCCCAAATACAACTGCATAATAAGCCGGGTTGACTCTCGGGCTCTGATGCGCAATCGATATTTCTCGGTCTTATTCCATACTGCTGCCACGACGGCTATGTTGTCTTCATTTCGCACCAATCTCTGTCCAGCTGATGGCTTAAGATCTAAAAGAGTATATTCATGCTAACATTTTTCCACGGTACGACGAATTGCGTGCACACTGAAGCCATGATGACAACCGGCCTTACGACGAAATTCACGTTTCATATTTTCAACCGAGCCGGAATTTCGATAATTTTTTTTAATAATTTCTGAACGTTCGGCAAACGTAAAACGATGCATGATGACATGGCAAACCTTACTAAAAATGTTGACAGCTGGATGTCATTGGTAACTGTAACAGCTACTGGAACATATGGAAAAACTGTCATTACTATCTGGTCACTTTTTATATCCAATACCTTGGGTACTTATATCATTTATAGAAGTGGCTGTCGACCAAATGCCCAAGGTGAAACCACCTAAATCTATGAGAATGATTTTTTAATTTTTTTTTTCCAAGTTGTTGAACCAACTAGGCCTTCCGATGGAGCGTAATAGACTTCTAATGTCCGTATTTCTCAAACCATTTATGCAGATCTACATGATAGACCACGCATTGATTGAAAATAATTTTCTAGAAGAGAGTAGCTCATATAAGGATAGTTATTTCCTTCTCGTCTTCCATGCAGCTACTACAAAAAATGTTTGATGCATGCCTGGTGATGAGATAGTGTCCAATGACACCACCTACGGAAGCACTATTAGCCCGTCTGCTCAGATATATCAAACACTGACTAGCATTTCAGATCCAGTTTTTAACTAAATCTGTTTAATCGATAGACATGTTGAACCACTTATGGTTGCATGTAACGAATGGTATTCCTAAAGTGCTGAAAATCCACAAAAAGGTGAATATTGAACTGCTTCGCTAACTAAAACACCACTTTTTTCCATGAGAGCGAAAGGAGACTCTACAAAGCTTTTAGAAAAAAAACACTTCTTATTACATTATTGGTTTTTGATCTGTCGGTGTAAAACTGACTCGATTTGTCGTCCAAGAATGCATCTTTCCCACATAATGGCCTCGAAGGAATGATGATTGCATTGATTTAGAATTTTTTATTTCAATATTTCGTAGAAGTGCTCTTGGCCAACACAGTGGTCTGGCTTAAACCGACATAATATTGAAATTGATAGGAAAGATGCTCACGCTTGTTGCTACTTAAGTTTCGAGGAAAATAAGAAAAAACAATTATTTACCATTGAAAGTTGCTCTAATACTATAAATAATACTCTCCATGAAGAGCAATAGACTTTTGCTTGCCGTCAAACCAATTTTCGAAGCACTTTTCACATTCGGAACAATGTACTTAAAAACATGCGTTTTAAAGGAATCGACCACTTTTTCATGTGCGAGAAAAAGATAAAGAAGCCATTGGGTACGTAATCAGGGCTGTTCGGCGGCGGATGATCCATAAATTCTATGTTTTCAATGCTCGAAAACTCACTTGTTTGAGCTCCATCCTGGTGGAGAATGATTCGTGTTCGAAGGTTGCTTTTTTACTTTATCTTCAAGGACTTCTGGCAAATAAATGGTGGTGTACAATTCCTAATTGCCGGCAATTGCTGACATATCTGTTTTGTCCGAAGAAACAGGTGTCTTTTTGCTTCAAAGTGCGAACAACCTTTGTTGATCCATACATTCGACTGCTGTTTAGTTTCTGCCTCATATGCAAATTTCTTTTGGAACAATCAACAGGATTCTTTTTTAAGTGGGATTGTCAAGTTATGCGGTATCCCGCTATCTTTTTGGCGGCAAGATAGTGCCCAACCATATCTCAATTTTACAATAAGTCACATGACCACAACTTCTCGCACAGCATCGATGTTTTCTGTCACAAAAACCGATTTTGAACAACTTTCCCGAAATTTGTCCTGAAGTGAATGACGGACTCGTTTAAATTCGGAGAACCAGCGAAACAGGGTGGTCCGAAATTGTGTTCTATGACCAAAAGTCGAAGCGAATTGATCGGCACAATGTAGTTGTGTTAATCCACGTCAAAAACATACGAAATCAACGCACGAAAATGTTAACGATTCAATTCAATTTTTTGACAATGACAAAACGTTCTGAGCTCGTGTACCTACCATTAAACATGTCAAACTTTACAATGCTGACGTCAGATTTGACGTATTAACACCGGTGTTGCCACAACTCAAAACTTAGATTGAAAACACACCAGATACGACACAACGTCTCTTTTTGTCAGATTGGACAACAATCCAAATCTCCATCCAATCAAATCTCCAAAGCAGACGAGACGAAAATACATGTTCCGATTGCTGTGTGTAAAATTAAAAATTGTCTTTTTGTCTGACAAAGACAAGATGTTGTTGTCCGCTCCGGTATGCCTTAAGTAGTTAAGTAACAACCTGCGTACACGATAGTGTATGTATAAGTTAGATTAACAGCTGCGTGATACGACAGTACCAACACAAATAGATTTCTATATTTAATCCTTTGGACCTGCGATTAACATTGGTCATATGTGTAGAGATACATTGAGGATAAGTTCTAGTAATCTAAGGCCAAACACAATTTAAAAATGCCAGCAATTTTGAAAGCAGGTTGTAAAGCCTGCTAGGAGAATATTACACCTGCCCAATCGACCCAAAGGCAATGTTTAATATTTTCAGAGGTGTAAGGATTTCTTTTTTATTTTTAAGTAGGCATGCAGCCTACCAAGGAAGAGACAAACTATTACTATTATACAGATAGCTATGCACGAACACAGAAATTCTTCTTCCACTTGCCCCTAGCAAAGGCGAATTGAAAAAAAAAAAAAAATAAAAAATCTAAACTAAGGGATGAAAAAACAGGTAGAGAATCCTTCCTACGTACGTACTCAACAGCCAGCCGACAGAAATGAAATGCCTACTCCAAGAAAGCACATCTTCATCTTACGAACAACATCTTGTCTCACACTACTGTGATAATCGTCAGTCTACCTGCGTACAGGCGCAAAACCACTCAGAAGCCCTCTATTCACCATCAATAGATGAATTATCCAGTGGTTCTCTGTTCCTGTAGCCTTCTGTCTTCTTCCGAACAACTATAATGAAATACCCTTAAATCTAGAACAAAAACAACACACAGCCACTATCCACATCCACAACATGTACCAGCATCTCTAGGGTGAACATCCTACAGAATCAACAAAAAGTAAGAATAAAAAAAAATCCCTAGCCATCTTTGTACGTCGTCCTGACAGCCTGACACAAAGGACCAGGAAAAAAAAAAGGTACATGCTGATGGTGGATGATACTGATACAACCAGCTAGCGTTGCAAATTACATCCTTTCTCCTAGTCAACCGTACAAGTGCGAAAGGGACATTCACTTGTAATTCACCACCAAATAGAAAAATCATTTCCTTCGGATCCTGCGCAAATGACACTCGCAAAACGCCACAATGAAAACCATTTTCACCAGCACGATTTTCAATTAAAATTTACAAAACTTCTGACAAAAACTCCTCTACATTGTCTACCTTAGTTGGATGTATGAAAACCCCCAAAGAGTGTACACAAAAAATCCAATTGTTCAAATTCAAAAATGACCCACCCACAGGAAGAAGCTATCATGGTTCTTCCTGGCAAATCTTTCACTCCAAACACATGTACACACCCAAACTTCTAGCTCCCAGGACCGTCCGATTCTGTGCTGTTTTATTTTTTCTTTTCTTCTCTTTTCTGCGATAAATCAATAAATTTCCAATTTTCTCAAATAGCAAACAATTTTTTAAATACTACGCCCTGGCGGGGTTGAAATTGTTGGAAAAACTCACAACGTAATTGAAAATTCGAAATTTTACCATTGATTTTCGCAAAATGGGAGGAAATGCGGCCATTAAAACGCAAAAAAAAAAATAAATAAAAAAAACTATGTCTGACGGGATGTACTGCAGGGTGGGTACCGTTGGTTTTTCTTTTCAAAATTTTTCTTACCGTTAACTAGGTTGGATATACCCAACGATTTGGTATTGCTAATCCACAATAGTAATCCAAATGTAATCCAAATATTTGTTGAAGATATGAATGAATTAATTATCCACAAAGGTGGTGGTTGGTTTTTTTTTTCAGTGATTTTTACTGTACACGAACCGGAAGAATAAATTCGCGTAGACACACACCTTAAACAAAACTGCCCGACGACGCCTCGACAAAGACTGAGAAGGCAAATCAAATGGAGATATGCTTGTTCCTACTGCTGCTGTCATCGATGACAGTCGGTTTCTCTTTGCTAAGGGAAATTGTACTCTCTTACGTGACTTTTGACAGTTAGCGGCCTTTGTTTTGGTTACCATTTCGTGCTGCTTTTTGTGTCGTTTTGATAGCAGTCGCATGTGATTGGTTAGAAAGGGTTTGATTTTGGTTTAAGTTGCGTCGAACAAGGCGGATAAGGTGTATGGATCGAACGGATGTGAGTTAATGTGTGGGTGATATTTAATGCAATTGCAACAGCAATACAGGATTTTTCTTGACACTTGTCAAATTGAAGTAACGAACGTTATTGAAGCACTTATCCGTAGGCATTTTATTTAAAACGATTGTGGCAAGTGATAAACTTAGAATCACTTAGCGTGTCTTTTCCAAACCACGAATGAGGTTTATCAGGTGGGCCAATAAATTGAATTACACTATGCAAATGCATTTAATAAAATGTGTCTTAACCTTTAAACCTCATGTTAGTAAAGTAGTATTTAGTATTTGAGTTCCTCGACAGCAGTAGCAACTATTGCTCGACATTGAAGGACATTGTATTCAGCTCTGTTATACTCCAGATTAACTTTAAATTTCTCAGTTATTCTCACATATCATACAACATATGTACGTAAATATCTACGTTTTTGGTTATTTTTGGGATCTTGACTTCGATCATTAAACATTTCTCGTAAACTCGCTGAAATGTCGTCGATGTTTTACTCAATTCGGAAAGCGGAATCTCTAGACGTGAAGTTGTTTCCATAGTAAATTCAATTCGCTCAAGAACTATTACCAAGCTATTATTATATTAATATGATAACAGACTCGTACAGCTTACTTATTTACTTTAGGTGGCCCTACAGTCCGGGGTGGACCTGGGCCTTAATCAGCAAGCGTCTCCAGGTAGCTCGGTCTTTGGCTAGCTGCCTCCAGTTTCGAACGCTAAGTGTGCTGAGGTCCACTTCCACTTGCATGCGCCAACTGAGCCTTTGCCTTCCCTACTGCGCTGTCCCTCGGGGGCGGATCCGAAGACCTTTCGAACCGGAGCGTTGGTGTCCATCCGCTCTACAAGACCCAGCCATCCCAGTCGTTGGATCTTCACTCTTCTGGCTAGGCCGATGTCGATGTACAGTCCTTACAGTTCGTCGTTGTATCTCCTCCTCCACTCAACGTCAATGCAGATGCGACCGAAAATCATCCATTTTTGATAACGTCCATGCCTCTGCGCCATAAAGCTGGACTGGGATTATTAAGGCCTTTCATAGGGTAACTTTTATTGTTCGAGAGAGGGTTTTGCTAGTCAATTGCCTTCTTAGCCCAAAGAAGCAGCGATTGGCAAGAGTTATTTTTCGTTTGATCTCAGCGCTGGTGTCGTTGTCTGAATTTATAGCGGAGCCTAGGTAGACTACCTCACAGTTATATCTGTCAA
Organism: Volucella inflata; assembly: GCA_928272305.1. Taxonomy (NCBI): domain Eukaryota; kingdom Metazoa; phylum Arthropoda; class Insecta; order Diptera; family Syrphidae; genus Volucella; species Volucella inflata. Next base: position 2,765,414 of record OV743720.1, read on the forward strand.
AGGTGACGTTTTGCTTAAGTCTTCGGTGTTGACCGCTTAACCCATATTCGCTGCTTACGTCTCAATATTCGCGAAAACGCCACTGACACCAGGCTGCTTTCTTCCGATTATTTCATCCAGACCGCACTTAAGTCCACTTTTATGTTTGTTATCAACTAAAACAGCACTAAAGTTCGCACAGGTACGCACATGACTACAAGACCTTCTTCATTCTTAAACTTACCCGGGCTACCACGTTTTTTATGAGTAGGTACTTCAGAGATTAAATCGTTTGTGTGTTATTTCTCCGTTTAACAGCATGCTTGCGCCTCTTTGTTGAATCAATAATTCTTATCTTGCCTTTGGGCGCACTATAAATCTCTGTCATAAGCTATGAGGCGAGATCCAAAACAGAATAGTCTTATACTTTCCTCAGCCGATCCAAGCATACTCGTATTTTTAGGCGCTTTAGCCAGATAATACCATGGTGGTAATTCGGTGCTGAAGAAATACTGTAGGCACTGGTAGATGTCAACTTAGCGATGCCCATTGTTGCAATTGTTTTTACACATTAATTGTCCTTTTTTTACCTCTAACTGGTAACCATCGGGAACTGGTTCATGTTCATCCGCAGTGGACTTGTCAAACTCATAAGCACGAGTTCTAACTAACAGACAAAAAAATCAGCACTATAAATGGGACAGTGAAGTAAAACAAACAAATAAGGCCCTATCAGGGCTAATCTGACATATGGTGGCAGATAAGCCCTTAATTGACCAACTCAGACTCAGGTCCATCCCAGACTGTAGCGCCACCTTGAGTGAGTAAGTAAGTAAGCTAGACTATATTTTTCTATTTTTCATACTTAAAAGTTTCCACTATTGACGCGGGATGCCTGAACTTCCATGGTGTGATTGCTCTAGATTTATTGCAAATATTTGTTACTTACTTAATGACGAAACTAATTGGAGTCTAGCTTACCTTAACGATGTGAATAACCACTGTATTAGTTTTATATCCGCCTCGGTTATATTTTGAGATCTGAGTGTCATCCATTTAAGTCAAGCGCGTCGTATGTCGATCTCTATCCCACCAACCCGCACTGAGCATGGTTGAATTTTTTGTATAGATTTCCTCTTATACTTTGAAACGTTCTTTACTGGTTAGGCATCCAGTCGCCCCGACTAAACAAAACAACAGGAAAAGATGTCGTTGTACATGGGTTTTAAATATTTGGAAGTTATACTGACTTGGCGAGCTCGGCAGGGCATTCCATGACCGAGATGTACCTATTGTTTACGAGGGAATCACAGAATTTCACAATTTCGGGTGCTGTTTAAGGCATGGCCTCTCTCAAAATTGCTATTGAAAATTTCATCGGAACACTGGGATTAGAAATAGCAATAGACCACGATTATGCAAAAAAACATAACGTCGATATTGGAGGGCGTCAAGTCACTACGCAATGTTGGCATCACACATAAGCAATTTTTGATCTCTTGATGGCTTATAGATAAAAATAAGATTATGTTGACTAATGCATCGCTACAGCATATTCGGCGACATCGAATATGTAATCCTTTCCTTTGATATGTGTACCAAACATGAACCATGAGGCACACCAGCATTTCATTGTGGATATCAGACTCGAAACAATGTAAACTGAATGGTCCGAAAGGTAATTGCAAATGGAAATACATCCATTTTCAGGCAAATGCTTTTGAAGTATCTTGTCGTTCTTTCGCTTTTGGTGCTACTTTTCGATGAGATATGTTAATGGACCAAAAGTGTACATGTTGCTCCGAAAACTATTAAAACTGTCTTGCGGATCATCGAGCAGTTTTCGAGAAATACATATTTCATGAGCTGACGGTTAATCAATTTTGCCATGAAGGAAACTAAGCGCAAGAGATCTGAAGGAGGGCGCCTTCCGACGACTCGTCTCATTTTGTCTCTCTTAATTCGTCATCTAAAATAGAAATATTGGTGGTGGACTGCCTAACAAACTCAAGTCTATTTCAGATTAGTGGAATACCCAATATAATAAACAGACAACTCGACCTAGTCTTCACCTCCGATACGGATAACTGTGTCGTTTATATGAGTCATTATCTTCTTTCCACCATAGACCGCCTTCATCCGCCCTTGTCAATTATATACTCTTATGAAAACGGCAACACATGTGTCGATTCGGATTTTCATTTTCATTTAATTTTACAAGAGCCGACTTTAACAAACTTAAAGGCCTTATCAGCAACATTAACTTTGATTTCATTGCTGAAACAACAAACATTGATCTTGCCCTATCAACTTTCTATTCGTTAATTTTCTCCTGTTTTGCCCAATCGGTCCCGAAAAGACTGCACGTCCGCTCCTCCTTGGTATAACAAGGAGTTGCGCTCTCTCCGCAATAAAAGAAACAAGCTATGGTACAAATTCTTAAGAACTCGATCTGATTCCGACTTCACTAACTATCGTTTTGTATACAATCGTTTTTCTAGACTTTGTGAGTCTCTTTACCTTGAGTACCTTTACCGCATGCAATTTAGCTTAGTCTCGGACCCCAAACGCTTCTACCAGTTTGTTAATACCAAAAGAAATTCAGACTGCTACCCATCTACTCTCAAATTTCTTAGTGAATCTTCTGCCGACCCAAAAGCCATTGCTAATTTCTTTGCCTGTTATTTTAACAAATCCTTTTGTAGGCAAAAACACCCGAACCAGATCCTAGTTACTTTAGCTATATGAGAAACTGTCCAGAGACGTCATCCATTTCGCTTAATATAACAACATCTTTGGTTTCTGAAAACATTACCAAACTTAAAGATGATTTTTTGTCCGGCCCTGATGGAATTCCGGCTATTGTAATCGGTCCTCCCCTCGCTGCCCTATTTAACTTGTCTATTTCAACAGGTACTTTTCCTTTCCTATGGAAGGAATCTTACATCATCCCTGTTCATAAAAAAGAAAGCAAGGCCGAAGTCGATAATTATAGGCCCATAGCAAAACTCTCTTCCATACCCAAACTGTTCGAAAGCAAAATCTATTAACAATTGCTTTCGTACTGTAGGCCATCTATCTGTACAAACCAGCACGGTTTCATGAAAGGTAAATCCACTACGACTAACCTAACGGAGTTCGTATCTAGTCGATTCAATGTCCATAGATTTCAGCAAGGCTTTCGATATCCGACCCCATCAAAGCAACATCTGGTGTCCCTCAGGGTAGTCACCTTGGACCAATCATCTTTATCCTAACGATTAACGACATAAATCATGTTTTAACGAATTCTCATCTCTCTATTTTCGCTGACGACATGAGAATTTCCAAAGTCATAACAATGCCTTCTGACACCCATTGCTTGCAAGATGACTTAAATAAGTTTTGGGTATGGTGCAAGCAAAATTTTTTGAAGCTTAATGTCAGAAAATCTGCGATGAGCCTATTCCCTCCACTACCGAAGTAAGGGATCTAGGAATAATATGTGACAGCGAATTGAATTTCGACTCACATATTGACAGCATTACAAATAAAGCTAACTCTGCACTTGGCTTTATCAAACGCTGGTCAAAAGAGTTTTCCAACCCCTACGTTACAAGGTCTCTGTACATTACTTTTGTAAGGCCGCTTCTAGAATCTGTCCCACTTCTCCTTATCCAAACTCACCGCACCAATTACGGTGGTCACTTCGAACCATTATCAAGAATGTTACGTATAACAAACAACTACGCCGAAGTCTTCGACCTAAATAGTAGCAAACTTAAATTAAAAAAAGCCCTGCTGAATATGTCACGCCCATAACATCTCCCCCGAATAATTTTCTCCCTCGCCCCATTAGGTTAAGAATGTTTTTGTTAGTTTTTAAGCCTAGGTTTAAGTTGTTGCTTGCTAATAGAGTTGTCCGGGGTAAACCCAGGCCAATAATAATAAAAAAAGAACGTTTAATGACGGGCGGCGATGGCGATGGCGCGATAGTTAGCTCTTTGGACTATCACGCAGACAATCTGGGTTCGATTCCTGGCTGGGTCAGCAACAATTTTTCAAAAATCGCCATCCCCTTTCGGCGGGCAATGGCAAACTCCCGAAAGTAAAATTGCCTACGAAAAAGCTTCTAAAGAGTGCCGTTCGGACTCGGCGATAAACCGTGTAGGCCCCGCTGAGATGTGACAAAAAATGACAACATTAGCAACACAAATGAGTGTCAAGAAGCTAGGCCATGGCCCATACCGGGCTGCCAGCGCCACAGTGTTTCTTTTTCTTTTTTTTTTAATGACGGGCTTGGCAAATACGGTTCTCCATCTATTCGAGGAGAGTTGTGGTTTTTTATCAGACTGGAAAATCATCTATTTAAACGAAGGATGGATACACTTTTTGGATCAGCAGATTTATTATATATTAAGATATCAACTTCTCTCGCTTCTATACGAGTGTGAAAGCGCTGAATTGGGTGCAGATTGGATTTGTCCAATGAGTTGGTAGCTGGAATGTCTTCATAAACCAGTGTTGGGATGTAGGATGAGGCATAATTCCTAAATCTATTGTAATTCCTGTTGAAAACCCCTGAATTTATTAAAAATTAGTGTTAGATATTACAAGTAGATAAAGATGTGTGAATTACGCAAGAAAACTTCAATGATTTTTTTTTTTTTTTTTTAAATATCTAAAACATTTATTATTGAGTATTGGATATTTTTTGTTCTTTCTTAAATGCTTACAACATAAGTATCATTATTGCTACTTTCATTTTTGCATTATTATTTCCTATAAATAAGAAAAAAACAAAATAATAAACATCAACCGATAAAATGAAGAATGTTCAATTGTATAGAAAATAAACTTAAACCAAATTCAATTCAATATTTCTTACAAAATAGATTTTATAAGTAAGTATTTAACATTAGGTAGAAAGATTCATAATGGAAAAAAAAACAACAACTTAATTTAGTTTTTGTATTCGTATTTTGATAAAGAGTGCTTTCTTAATAGTAATTACTTCCGAAACAAGTAAACTTAGATTTGCCTATCGAACTAAGTAAATATCACTCAACTTAAGTAGATTTTTCAACTAGGGCATCAGTTGAAAAAAAAATGAAAAAAAAGAAAAATAATAAACAAATTAACTTCTACGAATTATTTATGATTAAATGGTAATGGAAGAGATTCGAAATTATTTTACAATTTGTATTTTTGAACTAATTTACTGTGAATCGGGTTTTGCCAAGGAAATGGACAAATAAATAAACAAGAACGTGTTAGGTAAATTAAGAATTTAGTAAGAAATGTAATTGTGTAGTGAGGTTTTGTTGCTTTTTAATTACTTATTGTTAACGAATTGTTTAATTTTGGCATTTTTGGGGAAATCATTCGATTTCAAATATACGAAATCCTTGAGAGCTTCGAATGTAGAACTGATTTAATTTTGGAAGTGAGATGTATTTCTTTTTCTTATATTTCATTTATGACAGAATGTTGTTGGAAGTGAATTTAACAAACCGCCAAACGGTCTTTAACGATCAAGCAAGCGGGCTACTTTTGTACCAAGTGTTGGCCGACAGTTTAGAACATGCTTTCGAATGAACTCAGTGAACCACATTAGGCAGGATGAAAGTGTCCAAAAATAGCAAAAAAAAAAAAATCTTCATTGTGACGACGACCAGCATTTTTGAGTTTAGTTTGTGCGGAAGTTTTCAGGCGATGATTGTGGTTGTTCTATTAACACTTTGGTGTCTTGCTGCTGCTATGCTGCTGGTGTCAAGAAGAGCATTTTTTGTGTACGCTTTTGAGAACAATTACTCCACTCACTTTCGCCACCAAAGCAACATCAGCTAGCTCAGCTTCTTACGTCTGCTGAGAATTAACTGGTTTCTATTGCTGTTTTGAAAGAAGGTTTTCGTAGTTTCACTTCTACGAAAAAACAAAAATGTTGTAACCAGTGACCTCAGAAAGTAGACGTTCCCGCTTGCATTTAATATTCCTATTCCTGTCGTTAGCAAGCAAATATGAGTATGTTTCTGATCAGGTGGGGTTTCTGGCCATTGAATCCTAGTTACATGAACCAAGATCAACAAATGTAAATGGTTCTTTGGCTAAATTTACCTTACAACATTCGATTGCTGCTGTTTGCTCAGCGGAAAGCATTTTCCAACGGGGTTCCAAAATTCTTTCACTTAAACAATGGTTGATTTCTCATTCTCAAGATTAGAACGGCGTGCATGGATTCACAAATTCGTATTGTATCGCCCACCCAAAACGTTCACTTCACATAAACATTTGCCAAACCATTTCAGTTTACCGATTTATATGTCTAGCAGTCTGGCATCCAACTGTCTTTCTTTCTTTCTTTCTTTTGCAAAAACTTGAATTCCTTTTTTTTTTTTTTGAAAACAATTTGCTTTCTATTGTTTTTATGGTTTTTGTCGTATTTTTGAGTTTTAACTATCGTGTACGAGTATTTCATTATTATCCTTTACGAATAGATTCTAAGAGTAATGTAAGGGTTACGCTATAAATATCGTTAAGCTGGCATTATTAAGTATGCTTTGTAGATTATTTCGAGTATTTTAGCTTCGAACATTGGAGTGGGTATTTGTTAATTGATGGAGAGGAGAGGATGCTTTACGAATAAATGTCTTTTGTGGTTTAATTCTTTCTGGATGAATCCTGAATGATGATTTTGTTCTTCTGACGTGTCACCTTGGTGGAGGGTGGGGCAGATAGTAATCTCCGAAGATTCTCCTGTGGAATAAGCGCCTGCTCTGATTGTGGTTTCTTTTTGCTATTCTCAGACGTGGTAGCTGCCACAGCGGAACTACTGCCAGCGTGATACCGCGTAAGTACTTGAAATTTAGCAAACAATTTATTCCTTGTTTCCCTCTCCTTTTCTTTAATCTTGTCCAATGGCTTGTATTTTGAAAGAGCGTCGGGCATGGGACATATTTCCATGTCACCGGGCTTGGGTTTCAGTAAATTTTTATTGGCTGCCTTGTAAAAGTCCATATCGAAATCAGAGTCGGCTGAATATGTCGATGGGCTGGAGGGACTAGTGGGATGTGGGTGATGATGGGCCAGAGCAGCAGCTGCTGTCGCTGGGTGAATAAAACGATCATTAAAGCTTGAGCTGGCACTGGTTTCTTCGGCCAAATGGCGAAGCATAAGAGTGAGTTTTGTCTCGTGCTGACGCTGCAGGAGAACAGCGTTGCGTTCGCCTTCTAGTCTAGCCTGACGCACAGCATTGCTTAAAACACGCTCCTTCCATTCCCAGGCATCCTTTTCACGTTCCAAGTTCATTAGTTGAATTTCCAATTTTCGACTTGAATCACGCAAATCGATGACTTTTGTAAAGTATTTGTATAGAAGGGTGCGCATCTCCTCTGGCGAGAGTTTGTTCAATCGTGCCATCAGCATCTGTTCACCCTTTTCACGTTGCAGACGTTCACTAGTGTCGATGGACTTACGGCCACAGATTAGTTCATTCTTGAACTCAATTGCAGCATCAATTGCTTCAATGGCTTCATCACATTCGAGGAGTTTTCTTTCCTCCTTGTGTGATAGCATTTTCTCCTTCTTCAATTTCTTATCTAGATAGCACCTCTGTTCCAACAGATGATCTCTCGTACGACGCAGATTTCGGATTTCATGGCGCAATGATTCTTTTTCTTCACCTTCGCCAAAGTGCTCCAAATTGTCGGACTTTTCCTTTAACACATGGTCCAAGTGGGAGATCCTCGCTTGAACTTCCTTCAAATTTTTGTCTTTCTCCTCGACAGCTATCTGCTTCGTGTTCTCCTTCTCCTTTATGGCTTTCAATTCGTTTTCCAGCTGCTCCTTGACTTTCTTTTCTTTTTTCATTTTCTTCTGCAAGTCGTCAACCAAGCGTTTCGATTCCTGTACTGATTGCTGGAGTTTCTTCACCTTCTGTCCACTCTCGCCAGCAATGTGCTTAATTGAAGCCAAGTCTTGAAGTCTTTGTTCAATGTGCGAGGTAAGGGCCTTTAAACGTTCAATTTCGGTCTTATCCTTGCCATTTACCACAGCCTTTGACAGCTGCTTCTTGGTCTTTTCATACTCGCCCTCGAGTTTACCTTTTTTCTTGTTAAATCGATGCTTGGCTGTGGTTCGTGTGTCATTATTCTTTACCAACTCCATGATGATGTTTTGCTTCAATGAGATCGTATGTTCGACTTCTTTGATTTGCCTCTGTTTGGTCTCGATGTCTGTGATTATCTTGCGGAGTTTCTTCTGAATTGTCTCGGTTGGGGAATTGATTGCTGCCCGCATTTGATGATTGAGATCTGTGGAGCTGTCGAGGAATTCATCCTGCGATTTAGTCACTTGCTCGCGGGAAGCAACTCGATTAAGCATAGCAATTTCAGCGCTACTCAAGCTAGCACCAGGCTGTATTGACCGACGACGACCTACAAAGAAAGTAGGGAATCAAAGTGGGGAATGGGTTATACAGAATTTTATGAATACTTACCACCGACTGAGGAAGATGCACGTCGCTCTTCCTGTCGAAAACTCTCATTACTCTCCATAACTGCCTTTGGTTGATTCTTAATGAATTCCTTGTACTTGTCATGCACTAGACTATCAGTCTTAATCTTTAACTCGTCCATCAGAGACTCAAGCTTCTCAGCGAGATCGGGACGTTGTGATTCAGAGTCCGATTCATTGTCGGAATTCTGTTGACACGAGGTTTCTGGTTCGCTTACAGTCTCCTCCGGTTCCTCGGCTTCTTGAATCGGTACCAATTGCTTTTGCGAACGTACAACTTCACTCGAACTCAGGCACTCTTCGCATTCTTGTTTGAGGAAAAGCCATTCCTCGATTTGCTCCTTGTCCAAATCAGAAATTGCATTCAATGACACAAGTCTGTGAGAAGAATTTCTCAATTAAAAATTTGTAAATTACCAAATTGACGAGGTATACTCACTTTGAAAACAGACCCTCCGCATTGGACACCAATTTAAACCACTGGGAGGCAGCAAATTGCAGCCCAAAGGTATCGCTGGGATTCACTACCATGTGATCTGACACAGCTTCTGGGGAAATCAATGTGTTGTTGTCCGAGAACGTATTCATCACCACATAATTCCGTACACATTGAACCTTAAAAGCGAATTGAAGATTGTAGATTGTCTCATTGACATCCCGCTCCAGAGGAGACACACACATTAGCAAAAGTGTCTGAGCTCTTCCGCCGAATGAGTCTTTCAGTAACGTTGTAAGCGTTGTTTGATTATACTGCACATTGCCATTGCTATTGCCATTATACATCAACACCGGATCGGTTAGAGCCGTCACAATTCTCTCTAGAGCCTGAAGTCCCAAATCTTTCGGAATACTGGTATGCTGATCCGTACTGTTGAGCATATACATTCTCTCAGTGCCACAGAGATCACTAAAACTCGCCGTCGAAAGGCGATGTTGAATTAAACCTTCTTTCGATACCCATTGCTGCTCAAGAGTTATTGTGAACAGACTATGGGTTAGTGTATCCTCATCGGTTCGATTGTTCAAACCAATCTCGACCCAATGGAACACCTCACTCACACTTGTACATGGCACATTGCCTGCTTCTAATAGATCTCTTATATCATCCCCACAAATCTCCACCCAACCCACATTCACTGCGAATGTACGTTCCTGATGCGTAGCCATCTGCGTAAATATCTCCCTCACACATCGCTGAACGATACCTTGCTCCGACTCGCCATAAACACAATCGAATCCACGCCCGAAGAGTGTATAACTTTTACCTGTACCTCTCTGGCCATAGGTGACCACAGAAGCATCGAATCCTTCCAGAAACAAACTCATCAAGGGATACACCGTCTGGTGGTATAACTGTGCCTGAGGGCATTCGAATGGCAGCGAATGCGTTACCGGGAATGAATGTGGTCCAACTTGGATGACGCCAGTGGCTATACCACCTATACCGCTGTTGACTCCCATCGGAATCGATTGGACGCATGGTGCCTCCTCGGTAAGACATGGATAAACACGGACGGCTACTTGTATTGGTATTTCCATGGTTCTACATATCACGCCAAAAGCTAATACCAAAAATTACACATTGTCGGCCGGATTCCACTTCAGCTAACGCACTTTTAGTTAAGAATTCAACACTAATTTTGGCGAAAATTGAAATATTTTTCCGAGAAAATCTGAAAATTGCTGCTTTTTCGATTTGATTGTCAAATCGATATTTTTCCGCAAAAGGCGATTCTCACCACTCGAGTGGGGAGTTGAGTGGATGTAAATAAAATTAAAGTATGGACTCAAACCACAGTGTTCTACAGCGAAAATGCCGGTTGTTTCTATAGAAATTCGTCTCAAAACGAATTTTATTAAACACAAAATCTCTTAAAATGAAACATTTTAAAGATTTTCCAATTTTTTTTACCAATTAAATGGGTTAGTTTGTAATTGTAATAGGATATCATCATAAATTTCATACGGCTTCCACAGCCGCAGTGAACACATCCATATAACAGTTTATTATCACACTCCAAGTCCAACGACATCCAACCCCAGCTAACTTCACATCTCGATGAAAAAACACATTTTCCTTAAACTCAAAGCGGCGGTGTAACAATTTATTTTTCCGCGTTTGTTGTTTTGCATTAGCAAATTCTTTTCAAAATACTTTAAGTTTGTGCATGTTTACAACGTTTATAAATAAAATTTTCTACAAATCTAGTGAAAATGTCGAAACGGCGCATTGAAGTTGGCGAAACGTACCCCAAACTGAAGAAGTAAGTTAAGAATGTCTGTAGACAAATTTTGTGTGTTTTCAACGCAAATTCTGGATTTATCCCTGTCAAAGAAATACAAATATGTGCATGCATAGAATATCGATCTATTGGTGCATCAATTTGCAAGCATATCTCAGTGAATAAACGTTTTCATTGCACAATTATGTGAAAGGGGTTATGCTGTCTGTGCAGTCGACTTTAGGCTCTTGTAGTCTTGATGTCTCGCTGTCAGGGCAGGCACGCTTAACAAGTCAAATTATGTCACACCCACGAAGGTTTAATTATACGTTTTTGTTTTTTAGATTGACAAAAGAGCTGACCACTACAGCCGGTAGCAGTAGTGTAACCCCATTGGGAGCGAACAAAAACTCCACCATCAACCCGTACAACCAAAAGCCCTACTCCCAACGCTACTTCAATCTGTTTAAGAAGCGCATCACTCTACCTGTGTTTGAGTATCAATCAGATTTTATCAGACTTCTGAATGATCATCAGACGATCGTGCTAGTTGGTGAGACTGGATCAGGAAAGACCACACAAATTCCGCAATGGTGTGTAGAATTTGCGATATCGAAGGGAAGTAAGGCTGTAGCATGTACTCAGCCACGTCGAGTGGCCGCAATGTCGGTGGCCCAGCGTGTATCAGAAGAAATGGATGTAACTCTTGGTGAGGAAGTTGGTTATAGCATTCGTTTTGAGGATTGTTCATCGGCAAAAACGCTTCTCAAATACATGACGGACGGTATGTTGTTGAGAGAGGCAATGTCTGATCCTATGCTCGAATCGTATCAGGTAATACTGCTTGATGAGGCTCACGAAAGGACTCTGGCTACTGATATTCTCATGGGTGTGCTGAAAGAAGTCATCCGACAGAGAAAAGATCTCAAGCTGGTGGTTATGTCTGCCACATTGGACGCTGGCAAATTTCAACAGTATTTCGATAAGGCCCCCTTGATGAATGTACCCGGTCGCACACATCCAGTTGAAATCTTTTACACACCCGAACCAGAGCGAGACTACCTGGAAGCGGCCATTCGAACTGTCATCCAAATACATCTCTGCGAAGACGTGGAAGGTGATATTCTAATGTTTCTCACAGGTCAAGAGGAGATCGAGGAAGCTTGTAAACGAATCAAACGTGACGCGGACAATTTAGGCCCAGAAGTCGGGGAATTAAAGTGCATTCCGCTATATTCCACGTTGCCACCGAATCTTCAGCAGAGAATTTTCGAGCCAGCACCACCGAATAAAGCGAACGGAGCCGTTGGCCGAAAAGTTGTCGTCTCGACAAATATCGCTGAAACGTCACTAACTATTGATGGAGTTGTGTTTGTGATTGACCCAGGTTTCGCCAAACAAAAAGTCTACAATCCGCGCATACGATTGGAGAGTTTATTGGTTTCACCGATTAGCAAAGCATCCGCCCAGCAGAGAGCTGGTCGTGCAGGTCGTACAAGACCTGGCAAATGTTTCCGACTCTACACCGAAAGGGCATTCAACAATGAAATGCAGGACAACACGTATGCGGAAATTTTACGTTCCAATTTGGGTAAGACTCCCTACTCACATTGCCCTCCCCCATACCGAGTGTTTGAATGAGATTTCATTTTCAGGAACGGTTGTGCTTCAGCTGAAGAAACTCGGTATCGACGATTTGGTTCATTTTGATTTCATGGATCCGCCGGCACCAGAGACCCTGATGCGTGCCTTGGAACTTCTTAACTATTTAGCTGCTTTAGATGACGATGGTAACTTGACCGAATTGGGTGCTATTATGTCAGAATTTCCACTGGATCCCCAGCTGGCGAAGATGTTGATTGCCAGTTGCCAACACAATTGCTCGAATGAGATTCTATCCATAACGGCGATGTTGTCGGGTGAGACATTTATTTATGATTTGTTGTTTTTTTTTTGTTTGTTTTCAAGAGAATATTTTATTATGTATATGTGTTTGTTGCTTTGATAATGATGAATTAATGAGAGACCGAGACAGAGAAAGAGTAGATAATTGTAGTTGTCGTGTAAAGGTTTATAAACGTTTAGGTTCGTCAAGCCAGGGGCAAGATGGGCCTTGCCATCTGTTCTATTGCAAACTCTGTAGAGATTCAAGCAACCGCAAACAAATTTGTTGTTTGTAATGAGAAGCCTATGACCTTGCTCTGATGTAGTTGGTTTTTGAATTGGATCGCTGCAAGCGTATTGCAAGTCCAGTACCCAGAAATCACAATGGCCATTCGTTTGGCTACATTTGGCGTTGTCCTCTTCTCGAAGGTAATCCGAGGCTGATAGTACAGGAGAGGACCTGATAAAAGTGGCAAATGTGTGAATGAAGTTTTGTTGTCATTTGGACATGTGTCTTTAGCATGTTCCTGATTGATTCCGTTGGAAAAGTTCGGTTTTTCATTTATTTGCTTGTCATCTTGCGACAAGGTGGTGGCGATGGCGCTATGGTTAGCTCATTGGACTATCACGCAGAGAGTCTGGGTTCGATTCCTGGCAGGGTCACCAACAATTTTTCAAATCGCCATCACCCTTTCGGCGGGCAATGGCAAACTCCCGAAAGTAAAATTGCCTACGAAAAACCTTCTAAGGAGTGCCGTTCGAACTCGGCGACAAACCGTAGGCCCCGCTCAGATGTGACAAAGAACATGAACAACACAAATGAGTGTTAAGAAGGTAGGCCATGGCCCACGCCGGGCTGCCAGTGCCACAGTGTTTTTTTTTTCATCTTGCGACAAGATCTTCCTCGTTTGGAGACTGGCAAACGAAATTGAGTAGCTAATCGATATCTTGGTGGAGATGTTCCATTAAACGTTGGCACACTTCGTCCACTATGTTGGAAATATTGGGAAAGGACCCCGACATATTCTCACATCCGCATCTTACAAGATTCCAGTGTGAAGTTTAAAAATTAGACAAAGGTTCGCGTTGCAGTCAGGACAATGCTTTGTAATCAATTCAACATGCGATACGACGAATTCCATCATTTAATTCAGCAGTTCTGCACGTATTGTAGTCATAAATTTGGGATTCAAGTATTTTCTCAAAAAAGAGTGTTACAGATAGCGAAATTGCAAAGTCTAAGCGACCGAATAAGGTCAGACCGTCTTAAGATTTAGTTTGTTGGGGTTTTCATCATTGTCATTGCAAATTCTGCTGTGTAATGTGCGTCATCGCTCTGATAGAGGTCAATACCATTCAATTCATAGCATAGAAAGCACTCTGACAGCATCAGGCGAGTGTTATCGCATTTCCGGACTCATTTTTCAACCAATACGGATCTATGGCCCACACTAGACAGCAACTTGTTAAGCATGTGAGTACATGTACATACGTGACTCCTTCATGGAATATCCAAGTGAACTTCTCCTGTAATTTTGCCTATTCACGAATCTATGGACCTTGTTGTTAAGAATGGTTAATTCACCAAGTGATGATCCACCTCATACAATTTGACGAACTTTCGACGTTGAAAATGAGCAAGTGTCTCTGACTCTTGAACACTTTAGATCTTATTCGAGTGAACCTTTAAATTCTTTATCGTATTCAGTGCGACGAGCTCAGGTCTACGTTTTGAAAAGTTGCACCAGCCGCCGTAGCAGTTCTTTCAAATTACTCGATTAAAGGCAGAAAAGAGAACATTTTTTCGCCAGAAACTTGGACCTTTTTTGCGGATAGTCTCACCAAAACTTTTTTTTTTTTCGAACATCATTCCACATTGACTATTGTGTTCGTATGTGATGTTTACACAACATTGCCACCTGACAATGATGGAATGGAGCGACGTCTAAACTGTCTGTTTGTGGCTGCTTAGAATCAATTTTAAATTTGTGTATCATACTGTGAAAATATGCGGAATCGAAGGAAATTCTGTCGTTCACGCACACTGAGGGCTCCATTTTCTCACATGGAAGCCGTGCAATCTCGATTTATATGAAAACATGAAACCTCATAGCGGGAGATAGTAGTTTCACAACATCCACGTCTTGCATTATCAAAAGGCAGTCAGCATAAACTTAGAGTCGCAAACATCAGTCAAAGCAAGGTTTTCACTCTTTAAAAACGTTCGCCAGTCGTTAAAAGGCGATCCAAACAAATAATTTGATTCCTCTTCCATTACGGAGGAGAATGTTGAATGCATGCGGCCCGCTTTGTTTCCTAGTCCACGAGCCACAGTTTAGTTGTTGCTTGAGTAACTAAATATCAGTGAAAGAAAAATTCACGATGTAATCTTGGGAAAAGAAAGTTTGTTCCACATGCGCTAGCATAGGAACAAAAACCACGGCATGCAGATCGAGACGAATATTTAGTAAATAAAATGATAACAGGCGACGATCGTAAGATGCTTCCACAAATCGTTAAATCGGTATAATGACACAGTCCCAACGAAGGACGACCGGTTAAATGCAAATGGTATGGCAATGCCGATTTCTTTTTTCGTTTCACAACGAATTCGTCACTCCTAGCCAAACAGTCAATGCAGAATATATAAAGATATATGTGCATACCTATTCGACTTTTGAAACAGGTACGTTTGCCCGATAATATAATCCTTCACATTCGTAGGTACTGGTAACCCCTGTTTTGACTTAAAATGTATCTTCTGTGACTACTCCTGCACCATACTCGCCGAATCTGGCCCACAGTTGACTGTTTGCTGGTCCCTAATTAGGCGACTGGTTTGAAATGAGAGCGTGTTGTGCCATTTCAATTAAATGTGAAGAAGGTGTTGTGAAGCAGATTCCTTAGCAGTCTTTGAGAGATGATACAAAGGTTAAACACTTCTGTAGGAAGGACATGGCTCTGTGCAAATTAAATTAAACAAACATTGTCCTTACTCATTGTTCCTTAAAAAAAACGAAAATTAGTTCCGAAACCTTTTCAATGAACTGGGTACATAACATTTTTGAAAATCAAAATAAATTATCTTATCGAGAACATTCTGGGCAAAGTATACAATCCCACATCAAACCAGTTCTCAGCTAGTTGTTGCCTTCTTTTGCTAATCATAAGAAACGTATGCATTCCTTAGTGTGATGCGTGAAAATTCACTCTTCCTGCATTTGGTAACGACTTCGTCCAATCAGTGAAACTCAAACCCTATGGTCCTTAAAAAATCTCCAGTGCATTTACTTTTATAGTCATAGTTTACGTCTTATAAGTAGCCTAGTCATGGTTAGGCTCCAAACGTCATTGTTCCGTTGCCTTGTTACGTTTTTGCTCATTTTCGTTTTTAGTATTTTCTTCCTCCCCATGAAGCTAGTAAAAGCGTATAGCCCTTGCTAACTAACCTCACTGTACATGTTGTTGTTCTCATTCTATCATTGCAATCTTCAATAGAATTTCTATTTTGAGTTTTATTCCATAAAGAGCAACAAAATCAAGTGTGCTCCAGTAGAATCTGTAAATGTTTTTAGAGCAGCATAAAGTTTCATGTGCGATTCTTTGATCCACTGCATCGAATCACTTTCATTTAGAATTCGATTGAATCTTTTTTTTTCTATTTGTTGTTTATTGCATAAGTTAAATGATTCTAAGTGGAAACTCTATGCAGTGGTATATTCATATTCAAGACAGCAAAGGAATCGTATTTTTTTTCCATTGCAAATACGTGAAAAAAAAAAACAAACAAAAATTAATTGATAGACACATCGCACATGAAACTGAACAAAAGCATAGCCCTTAGGTGTCTTTACTTCTCCTCCTTCATAAACACACACAAACCAAAATCCAAAAAAGTCAAATCAACTATATTTGTGGGACGTAAATGTGCCCCAAAAACTGTATTTAGTCCCTCAGTGTTTTGTTCGACCAAATGAAGCCAAAAAACTTGCTGACGAGGCCAAAATGCGTTTCGCCCATATCGATGGAGATCACCTGACTTTGCTGAACGTTTACCATGCATTCAAACAGAGTAAGTAGTTTCTTTCGTTTTCAAAAAACAATACAATCGATGTTAATTCCAGTTTGTAACATTTTGTAATCAGGCAATGAGGATCCCAATTGGTGTTACGAGAATTTTATTAATTTTCGTTCACTCAAGTCAGCAGACAATGTACGCCAACAGCTTGCTCGCATTATGGATCGTTTCAATTTGAAACGTACTAGCACAGAATTCACGTCCAAGGATTACTACATAAACATTCGAAAGGCATTAGTGCAAGGATTCTTTATGCAAGTAGCACATCTAGAACGGACTGGACAATATCTAACAGTTAAGGACAACCAAATTGTTCAGCTCCATCCGTCGACATGTTTGGATCATAAACCCGACTGGGTTATCTACAATGAATTTGTGCTCACCACAAAAAACTACATTCGAACTGTCACCGATGTTAAACGTAAGAATAATCTATCTTACATTTTAATTTCTACAATTCTACAATTTATTAATCTTTTTGTGTTTATGTTTGTTTAGCTGAATGGTTATTGACACACGCCCCACAATACTACGACATGAACAATTTCCCACAATGTGAGGCGAGAAGACAACTGGAATCGCTGCAAAATCGATTGGATTCGAAGCAGTATCAGAAGTTTTAGTTTCATTTATACATTAACTGTTTTGTTCTTCTTAAGTTAAACAATACAACAGACAACCTTAGAATTTCTTACTGGAATTATAGATTATTATTTTTTTTTCTTTAACCAAATAGTTCTGCTAAATAAATGTATCCATTAAAACAAAGCTACACCAACTAAAGTGAGTGTGGGCACAAAGAGTGCAAGTGTTTGCACTGGTTTTTGTTTGTTTCTTCCCTTAAATCCTTTTGCAATTTATATTTCAAAAACAAAACTGCAATTCAAATACAAAAGAGAGAAATACTACTTTTCTTTATCAACAAAGATTTTACTGAATCAAAATGAAAATACAAATCTGAATACATGTATGCAGATACTTTAGTTGGACAATTAATTATATTAAACAAAATAAAAATCTACATATGAATGGTGTGTTTTCAATTTCTGCAATGTACGAGTACATAAACATACATATAACATCTAGAAAGATACCCGTAGTCCGTTGGACTTCATTTCGTAAAAGGCGAAAAATGTACATCAAAGTAATCTCGGTGAATAATAAGTATCAATTCGAACTCGGGTGGAATCGGCTAAGGTGATAGTCGACTCTTCGTAAGTTGATAGTCGTTTTCGAACTTTCATTTTGTGTGATATCTATTTACGTTTCGGTTTATATTATTTGGTAGTTGGTACAATTTTAGGTGATTTAGTTTCAGTGAATTAAAAAAAATGTTCTGCATATATTCTGACAAAAAAGTAAATAATTTTCCAAGTCATAAATAGAACCAAACATATTTGGGACAGAATAAGGAATGCTTTAACTGCCAGTCTAATATACTTAGTAGAGTCATAAATACTGGTACACAACTGAACTCACTCATTACGAATGCAACACTGGGCGCATCCATTTCGTATTGACTGCGATTTGACAGTTGATATTTATGCTTCATTGTGACGTAAAAAGTTTTTGACATTGACAATTGCTTACAACCATGGAATGGGGCGACATCGAAAATCGTATTGTAGTTGGCCTACTTATGTAAATGCAACATGGAAAAAGGCGATGTCTTTAGGACGTTGCGACCGCTTGGAATCACTCGCAATTTTGTGTATCGTGCTGTAAAGTTGTTTGAGGATACTGGTGGAGTACGAGACCGTCAAAGATCCGGCCGTCCGCGCACTGTGGGAACTCCGAAAGCGATCAAAGCCGAAAAGCGTTCAAACAGAAAATCTTGTCTTGTCGCGGGAAATGCAAATTTTGGAAAAACCCATGTCTCGCATTATCAAAGAAGATTTAGGACTGAGCGCGTACAAGCGACATACTGGACACCTGCTCACGGCCGCATTGAAGAAAAAACGCAAGCGAAGATCGAAAGCGTTACTCAGCCGGTACTCGTAGAACGCTCACAGACAAATTCTGTTTACTGACGTGAAAATCTTCACCGTAGAAGAATCGTTTAATAAGCAGAACGATCGTGTGTATGCTTGGTCATCCAGAGAAGCATTCCACCATCCCGCGTCTATAATGGTATGGTTAGGAGTATGCTACGATGGCATTACCAAGCTCTATTTTTGCGAGAAAGGAGTGAAAACATCGGCCAAAGTCGACCGTCTTGGAACCCATTGTGAAGTCTCTCAAGCAATCAATATTCAACAACAAGCCTTGGACTTTCCAGCAACACTCTGCTCCAGCTCACAAAGCAAAAACGACTCAACTGTGGCTCAAAAACAATGTTCCGGACTTCATATTATGGCTTGCTCTACTCGACACTCACATATTGAGTCGTTGAAGCGAGCCCTTGTCCGTGCAGTGGACAATTTACCCATGCATGAAGTGCGTCTCGCAATCGATGAGTGGCCACATCGTCTTAAGTCGTGCTGGTAGGCAAATGGAAGTCATTTCGAATAAGTTGTTCTAAGATTTGTCGCCATTGAATAACCCAATAAAAACAACAAAAAAATTGTTTAAATATTAATTCGTTTTCATTTGCCGTTGATTTTTCTATGTACCAGTATTTATGACTTGACTAGATATAGTTGCGGACGAGCTCTATCATGAGCCAACGGCAGCTTACATTCACCCGAAATGGGATACTGACACCTCCCTCTGTCCTTGGGGAAATCTAAGGTACTGATACTCTAGGTGTGGGGGTTGCGCATAGGGTAAACTTCCCAACCGTGCGATATAAACAATACGGGCTCAGAACACAACCGCAAACCCCGGATACGGACGGATACGATGTTGACGACCGCAGCAAACCCAAAAAGGAAATCGAATATAGGCCCTGCACCTGGAAAAACGATGAAGAAGCCCTTGACCGTTTCAAGAGAAAAATGCAACGTGTTATATTTGGTTCCGTTTGTAATGACGGAGAATGGAGGAGGAGGTTTAACCACGAACTGTACGGGCTGTTCAGCAACATCAGTTTAGTCAGGCGTCTACGAATTCAGCACCTAAGATGACTGGGCTATTTAGAGCGAATGGACACCACAGCTCCGGCTCGAATAATCCTCTGAACTACGTAGCAGAGGACGGCTGAATCTACAATACGATGGTGCGAACAAGTGGAAGGGGACCTCAATCAACTTGGAATGCATCACGGGTGGAAGCACTCGGCGTAAGATCGTGTCAGCTTGCCAGGAGAGGCTTGTTGGGTGAGGCCCAGGTTTACTGCGGACTCTAGCGCCACCTAAGAAGAAGAATCTAGCTAACATTATCATCTGAAGTAAAAAAAAAAAAGCGGATATGAATTAACCAAATCAAGAACGGCACTTATAATAATTACGTAATGTAGCAGAGGATACCGAACCATATACATATATTATCATCCAACCTGGCGAGTTAAAGTTCCAAAAGTAACTTTAGGTGAACTATCAGTAATGACTACCATCTTTTGATGACAGAACTTAAAATATTTAGAAAATCATAAAAAAAATATCAGAGAAAAGATTTTAATTTTCAAAACTGTTGCGGTCGAGTTTTTGGTAACCAAGAAAACAAGAGACTTGAATGGATTCATCGTTCCAAGGATATGGACTAAACCACAAGACCAAAACTTCATTTTCGGAACTAACTTAACATGTCTTCAAATGTGTCTTTAACGCCAAATTAACGATGAAGCATCCGGAAAAATCACATATGAACTGGTGTTTCTGTGGCGGCGGGATTCAGAAAGTTGGTGACCATCTTGTATCATATAGAATCATTTACCTTTACTGAAAATGATGGCTGTTATCCGCTGAATGAGTAAGCTGAATCCGAAACATCGGAATCATGTCTGTCATAATTTCATCGAGGAAAATGACAACAATACTATATGTTGCCAGCTCTGTCTCACGGTGCTGATCCGATTGCAAGTGTTTGGGGACTTAGAAAGCAAAGGATCGGAGAAAAAGATTTAAGGACGACAATTGAAACACTTAAACGCAGCACAATGCAGGATATGGCTGCAAATAGTTGACAAAAGTGTAAGGCTAAAACAGAAAATGGAGGAGACGACACCACAAAAAAGATATAATATCGTTTCTCCTAGGTCAAGCGCTTGTGGAATTGGTTATGCATGCAGAATATGATAATCATTCTACAGGCCCCTCTGTTTTAAGCGGCATATACTTTGGTAAAATTCTCATCAAGCATGGGAGAGTGTATTAGTAAAAATGAGACACGTATACGTTGTGTGACTGCTTGAAGCAAAATCGAAATGTTTGGATTTTTCGTCAAACAGGTAGCCTTGCTTGATGTAGTGTATACGCGTGATTGACTGGTTGATCATGAATTTGCTTATTTTCGCCTGGACAGCGACGAGACAATATCGCAGGCAGGCAGCGGAAGTTTTTTTTAAAGGGTTGAATATGTTCGAAGATGGAGGATAAAAATTTTATTTTGGAATTTCCAGAACTATATCGTTCTCTACCTGCGTTGTAGAACCTAAAATCAAAACAATTCAAAAATTTGTATAATTTTGGGTGTTATCATTTGAAGAAGTTGATTATATGCCTGCCTCCTCGTCCATGCAGAGGAAATTTACAAAATCAATCGGTGAACTTAATTTTAGCTCATTTAGGAGACTTTCGTGTGAAAAATGGTTTCGTTTTTTCAGCCATTCTTTCATCCACACCCGTTTCTTCGGAATCTTTTTACTTTTCTTCTCCAAAGCTAGCGCTAGTCCCAAAGGGATGCAGCAATGGTCCGTGTCATTCATATTTTATTTTTAAAATAAAACAGATTTTCAACTTAAATCGCACAAGTAACCGCATGTTCTTTCACCTCAACATCTACGTAAGAATGAGTGATTGAAGACTCATGCTTGATGTGTGTATATGCAACGTCAAACAGAATGTACTAATAACCTCTCACATGCTTGATGAGAATTTGACCAATGTATATGCCGCTTTAGATCCCATCATTACTGAGGTCAAGATTTTGCTGATTTTTGTGCATTTGAAGGTTCCATTCATTTTTCTTTCAGGCCCTTTCTGATGACTTTCATTTAACATGGCAAAACAAGCTAAATTTTTCTTTTCTACACATGCTAACATTTCCATCGCTGGCATTTTATCCTTTATACTTCTATCATCTTTTGCACAGTTATTGATGCGTTTGTTCAAGCCAAGTGAGTAAATGAAAGCCAAGTATTAGCTTATGTTTATGCCGCATTTTGCACGACTTTAGAAACCGATGAACTTTAAAAACTGCCTTGATGTACTTCAGATTTTTGGCTTGGCTACCATTTTATTCTCCTTTTTTTCAAATTTTCGCGGTGTAACAAAAGGCGGATTTCTTTTCGATTTCTCTATTTCGTGACAACGTTTTATACACGTTAATTATCTAGAAATCACTAGTAAATGTTATTAGCTTCGTCGATCGGTGGTTGTCGGAATTTCTCGTCTCTCATCATTTTTTCGTATCAACGGTTCATATAGAGAAACTGAAAACAAATCGTAATTTAACTTGGCAGCACTTGTTGGAATAACCATGCAATTTGTTTTGACAGCTCCCTTACAATCTATTCGTATTTTTGTTATGATCTCTATCATCAAGTTTGATTCTTCCTACCGGTAATTAGGGACTGCGATGCTAACTAAATTCAGAAATGGTAAATTATATTGAAATAATGACACTTGAATGACAGAACTCAGGCCCTCTTTCCTTTGTGTATTCCAGTCCCTATTCGACAAAACATTTGAAAAGCTTGTGCATTTAAAAACAATCGATTGCAATCAAGGAGCAGTGCGAGCTATTCGTTACAATGGTTAGTTTTTTAAAATTAAACAACATCAGCGGTTCCATTGTAATGAATTTTAATCTTTAGTTGATGGATCGTACTGCCTCTCGTGCGGTTCAGACAAGAAAATAAAACTCTGGAATCCTAATACGGGACTTTTACTGAAAACATACGGCGGTCATGCGGACGAGGTCACCGATGCAGCGGGCAGCTGCGACAGTTGTCACATAGTTTCTTCAAGTCTAGACAAGAGTATCATTTATTGGGATGTAAGCACTGGCCAACAATTACGGCGATTGCGAGTACACGCCGGCGGAGTTAAATGTGTCCGTTTCAATGAGGATTCTTCAATAGCAGTTTCTGGTTCCAGAGATAACACCATCATGTGTTGGGACATTCGAACTCGCAAGCTTGAACCCGTACAAATCATGAAGGATGCTAAAGATTGTATTACTTCCATTATTGTGGATGATCATAGAATTATATCTTCGTCTCTTGATGGATGCATTCGTCAATACGATATCAGAGCCGGTGAAATGATTTGTGATAATTTGAATGTGGCTGTCACATATATGGTGCAAACAAGAAAATCAAATTGCGTCGTGGTCGCTTGCTTGGACGGAAGCGTCCGTCTAATTGATAGTAACGATGGAACGCTCTTGTCGGAATATGAAGGACAAAATCCTGACCAGTATCACATTGAATGTGGGATTATGTCAAACGATATGCACATAGTTTCTGGATCAAGCAAAGGACAGGCTATTGTCTGGGATTTGCTCGAGGGAAATGTCCTGCAAAATGTTCCAATTAGTAAGTTTATCTAAATAAGCAAGGCGAGCCTGTGCTATACATTCTCCCATATTTTCAGGCTCGATGGGAGGAGTCGTACATTCATTAGCAACACACCCCACTGGGACCAAATTGCTCTTTGCCAGAAAGCGAGACATTTATGTATTCGGAACAGAGAAAGACAAAATGGATATAGTGACGGCTGAATGAATTTTATTCAATAATTTCCAAATAAAACGAAAACATTTACAAATTACAAAAAGTGCAAAATCCCTGTGGGCAATTCACAACATTTATACAGACGCAATCTAGCAAACAGTATTAGCATTGAAAATTTCAATCCAGTAACCATCGGGGTCCTTAATGAAAGCCAATCCTTTCATGCGACCATCATTGGGTTTTTTCACAAACTCTACACCCTGTTCTTCAAATCTAAATTAGGAGAAACAATTTCAATTCATTCAGATATACTTATTTAAGTAGAAACGAGGATTATCTCACTTTTTGCAAGCAGCATTTACATCTGGAACCATCAAGCCAATGTGTCCATAACCTCTTGGATCTGAATTGCCAGTGTGATACTTTTGATCTGGATCGCTCTCCGTCCCCCAGTTGCTAAAAAATAGAATCGATTTATTGTTTTCAGCTCCACTTATCAATTTCAGATAATATATACTTACTGTGTAAGTTCTAGTGTGGCCTTGCGACTCATAGCCCACTGTGTGCGTTGCTTGTTATCAGATGGCACATCGGACGGATTCTCATATCTTTAATCAGATATCAAAAATTTCATGCGTAAGCCTCATGTTTACACTTGTTAACTTGTTAACTTACCCCATAAAATACAATGAGAACTGGGCCTCAGGAAAGTCCAACTTCTGCAGCAATGTCATACCAAGGACTCCAGTGTAGAATGGCAATGACTTGCGAGGATCTTTGATGCGATACATAGTCTGCTGGAACAGGAATTCCTACGAAGCGACACAAAACGAAACGTTAATCGAGAATTTTCTCCAAGTTCAATCGTGGCTGACAAGTGTGCCTGCACATACCTTTGTTGAAGGATCTGCAGACTTGCATAATTCATTTGCTTCGGAATTGGTTAAGCCGGTTACCTCAGCCATGGTTGTGGAAGGTTTTAATGGATTTTGAACGTTTAATTTCACTGTACTGGGATTATTTATAGTTGTAGCACCACCCACGGTACTTTTCAGAAGATTGCGGAAAAATGACAGTACGTTCGTTGGAAGACGCATAATTCCAGAAAAAATAAATTTTTTTTAACAATTTCCCTTAATTGACGGATGATGCGATTTCCAATAATATGGTATAGTGAAGTTCTAAACCTGAAATAGTAAGAGTTAGAACCAGATTAGTTTATACAAGAAGATACAACGAAAAATCATTTAAAAGCTAATCAGAGGCGCTAGTTAAATATTAAAAAAAGATTTCATACAGCCTAAGATTGCCATCTACATTCACAGTAGGTAATCCTCATGTAGAATTAATAAATTAATAACTAAAACAAAATGTGTCGAAGACAAAACAGAACCAAAGAGACTTGAATTGACTGTTCGACAAAGAAACAATTTGTAATCTGTTGAAGAAGACAGTTATCCGTCCATGTTGCTATAAAATCCGTCCTGCAGGCCACTGAGACACTTTTTGTGTTGAGAGATATTTTGTAAGTTTATATCCTTGAAGAGAAGATACGTTAATACAGTGGATCCGCGAGAAGAGAAAGAAGATTTGCCTTTATTTCTGTGTCTTCAACAATTTGGCTAGCTGACTCCAGATTCACGCGCTAAGTTGGCTGAGGTCCCCTTTCACTTGTGTGCGCTACCTGAGTCTCGGTCTTCCTCTACTGCGCTGTCCCTCGGGGGCGGGTTCGAAGATTTTTCGGACCAGAGCGCTGGTGTTCATCCGCTCTACATGACCCAGCCATCTCAAGTCGTTGGATCATCACTCTTCTGGCTAGGTCGATGTCGCTGTACAGTCTATACAGTTTGTCGCTGTATCTTCTCCTCCACTCACCGTCAATGTAGAAGGGATCGAAAATCACTCGAAGAATTTTCCTCTCAAAGCAGCCAAGAGCACCCCCATTCATTTTTGACAATACCCATGCGTCTCGCCATAGAGCAGGACTTGGATTATTAAGGTTTTATATGGGATAATTTTTGTTGTTCGAGAGAGAGCTTTGCTAGGTAATTGCCTTCTTAGCCCCAAGAAACAGAGTTATTCTTCGTTTGATCTCAGTGCTGGTGTCGTTGTCTGAATTTATAGCGGATCCTAGGTAGACTACCTCAAAGTTACATCTGTCAAAGGTAACGTTCTGCCCAAGACGTCGGTGTTAAGTGTCCTTTTTGCTTGACAGCATATACTTGGTCTTGCCCTAATTGACAATCAAACCCATTTTCGCTGCTTCAGACTAAATACTCGCGAAAGCGTCACTGACATCAGGCTGCTTTCTTCCGAGTATGTTAATATCAATGGCGTATGCGATTAATTGGACGGTCTTTTGAAAGATTGTGCCTATTGTGTTTGATCGGGAGTTCTGCACTATTCTTTCAAGTACGATGTTGAAGAAATCGCCTGATAGCGCATTTCTTTGTGTAAATCCTTTTTTCATATCGAGGGTCTCGGTGACATCTTTACCGACCTTGATGGCGCAGCATAAATTCTAAATCGTCATCCTTCACAGACGGACAGATTTGGCATGGATGCCAAAACTGGACATTGCTCTGTAAAGTTTGTCTCACATGCCGCCTTGAAATCGATGAATAGGTGGTGTGTATCGATCTGAAGCTCATGGGGTTTTTCCCGAGATCTGTTGTAGTGTAAATATTTAGTCGATGATGGACTTTCCTGGCCTGAAGCCACACTGATATGGATTTATCAGGTTGTTGACGAAGGGCTTCAGGCGTGCACACAAAACGGCAGATAAGATCTTGTATGCGGTATTAAGAAGACTCATGCCTCTGTAGTTGGCGCAGTTCAGAGAGTCTCCTTTCTTGAGGATCGAACAAACAAAACTCTACTACGATATTCCCTTGTTCGGCTCTACAGACTTCGGTTTGGGATTTGTGTTCGTGGCATGTTTTTTGTATCTTTAAGTAAAACTTCCGAATCGCATACCTGGAGTAGCATCTCTCAATTTCTTCGACCGCGCGCTTCTCATGCTCTTTCTTTTTCCTTCTGATGAACACTGGCAACTCTCCTCTTCTGCTCATGAGCAGCTCTAGCCCTCCTATGCAGCGCCGCTTTGTATGCATCTTGCTTAGCCTCTTTTCCTAGGTTTTAAAATCGCCGAGGACAATTTTAATGTCATAGCTAGGGCATTAACCGTAGGTCTTGCTCAAGAGCTCATAGAAGGCATCCTTGGTGTGTTCATCTTTCTCCTCTGTGGGGGCGTGCGCGCATATCAGGCTAATGTTGACAAATTTAGCCTTGATGCGGATTGCTACGAGGCGCTCGTTCACATGCCGGAAATTCAAGACTTCTTGCGTAAGTTTGCCTCCAACAACACATCTGCACCCAAAAAGGCCCTGATTTTGCCATCGCCGTAGTAGATGTCGTAGTTTTTCAAACTCGTTCTGTCCGACCCATTCCATCAAATTTCTTGGATAGCGGTTTTGTCTGCTTTGCTGCAGTCTAGGACCTCCGCTAGTTTTTCAAGGGACCTCACATTCCACCTCACATTCCACGTGCATATCCGAAGTTCGCTGTCCTTAATTCGTTTGCATGGGGTTTCAACAGTAGATCCGTTCGTATCCGAGGCTTGTTGTTGCTTCGTAACTTTTGTATTTTTTTCCATGGCCGGGCAGTTACCCCGGCGCCACTACATTTTTTTAAAATCAAAACAAAGGCATTTGGTAGTTCTATTAAAAACAAGGACCAATCTACGTACAATTGACAAATGTTTTCTTGAATTGCGTTGAAGTAAGTTTAATATTTTAAGTAAAATTCTCTGCCATAGCTTTCAAACCAATAGGTCATGAGGCTGGTTCTTCTAGGTTTCCGGGCATTGAAACGTTCATTTGAGACCGTCTTTATCTAAATGGTGATGTAATTTTGCAGTTGCTGATTAGGTGACATAGCTTTCTAGCCAATTCTGTTGCAATCACGTTGCAAACGCTGTTACCTATTTTGGAATGTCTTTAATTTGAATGCAGTACATATGGTATGTATAAGGGATGTTGCGGATGCGGATACGGATATTAAAAGGCTCACATCCGCGGGTGCTGATGCGGAACACTGGCTGGGGGAGGTGACAAATTTCTTCGTGCTATTGCAGATAATATCTTAAACTCTTTATTATCTTTCCACCAGATCAGAGGACTTTCCGATAAATTTGTTCCGTATTTTTTGCTGCGGTATGACACTAACTCCTTTTTAAGGTCTGTTCCGGGACTGTCTGATCTTTGGACAAGGTTGTCATCTTCACTTGACGAATCTAGCATCGCTTCCAGATCACTTTTTAAACAGGGTTTTCTAATGGTACCGGACGTGCTAGGTTGTTCTGAAGAATGGTCAATTGATTGCACCAAATCCAATGAATCTCCCATTCTCATTCTTTTAGATTGGTTGTAGTTTGGAGAAAATGTGCTATCATGATCATAAAGATGATTTCTGTGAGCTCTCAGTATTTCGTCTTTCATCTTTTCTTCTGTCAACGGTTTGAACGACTTGTGCTTGTATCGTGGGTCTAAATAAGTGGATATAGAAAATAAATGATTTTCGTCCAATGCCGAGAATTTAGAAAACATTTCCATTTTTAAAGTGGTGACTGCCAGCCTAATCGGATCAGAGGTCTCTGACCCAGTTGAATGGTCATCCAGTTTTTTATAAGCATTTTAGTTATTGGAATTACAGATGATATGAGCGTCTCAGAGCTGCTTAATTCTCGTGTCTCGAAACCTTTTGAAGGTTTCAACAACTGGACACAGCATTCGAATATTTTCCAATCTCCTGGCATAATTGGGTCCATTTCGCTGTCATTCATGTGGAGACTTACTATAATGCGTCTTTTACTCTCAAAACGCACTCTTGGAATACTTTAAGATGCGCTAAGTCGTTCCTGTACCGACTTGTGCAACACCTGCATCCGCATAAGCTCTGCATCGATTTTTTGCGGATGCGGATGTTGAATTTAATGCGGATGCGAATATCTGCAACACCTCTGGTATGTATAGCCAGATTTAGTTTTAAGTAGAAATATCGGGGTTTCTGCCCACTTACCAGCACAGTTTTGTATATTTTAAATTTGATTTCATGTTCGAGGTCAAGGAATACGAGTTTGATTGCTAAAATAATTATCTGAGTAACCGAAAAGTAATAAAAAAAGGTCCACACATTTTTTTTTATATTTTTTTAATTTGCATCAAGTATTTTTTGTATTTTTTTCATTTTCATGTTTTTTTTTTCTTTCAATATTTTTACAATAATATATATTATTTTTCTAAGGTTTTTTGTTGTTGTCTGTTATCAGTTTCATTATGTATAGTTTTCATTTAATTATAATCATATTAACATATATTCATATTAGAATAATAATCATCAGCAATAATAATAAAAATAAAAAATAAACAAACAAGAGAAAAAATAGTAATAAAATACAAATACAAATAAAAATAAAAATAAAAATAAAAGTAATAGTACATACATATATGTATAATAAATTGAATTAACCTAGTTTCTTCTTCTCACTTACAATTAATCATCTCTTCATTTGCATGCTTATTCGTTTACAAATAAAAATAAAAGGAGCGTTACAGTAACCAAGGATAATTAGAAAGGCAATAATAGTTAGTACAAGTTGTGTAAATTAGTAAAAATTCCTACAAAAAATTAAATTAAGAAAACAAAAGAACTAAAAAATAACCATCAACAAGGTTTCTTTTTCAAATTTCTTTCTTAACTATTTTAAATCAATTCAATTACAAAAAAAATATACACAGTCATGAAGAAAGTTGGTTTTTTTTTTTTTTTTTATTACATAGTGTAGTTGTGTAGTGGTTTGTTTTTGTTTTTTGTTTTTCGTTTTTTTAGCAAAAAATAATAAAACAGAAACAATCTTACGAAAGAAAAATTACACATATTCCGGACGCCATTACTTTGATTTCTTCTTCTCTTCTTTGTATACGGCATTTTTCGTATTATTTTTTTAATCAATTTCTTTAACATTCTTCCTTCTTCCACACTCGTTTCCTTACGATTCACTAAAATGGTATTGGCGTTTTTGTATTCATTTAATTGCGGTTTATAACTTATAACCCTTTCTGGTATGATTTTGTTTTGCTTCTAATTAATATTTAATAATAGTTTAATTATTTTTTATTTATGCATATATATTAATACACAAGAGTATTGGCTAATAAAAAAATAGTGTTTGTTTTATTTATTCAATTTCTTGTAATTCTTAGTTTTTTTTTTTTATTTTTTGTATTTTATTTAAAATTATTTTATTTGTATTATTCTTTGAAATTTTTCTAAATAAACACAAAAAACTAACTGAAATGTAGGTTAAATCAAAAAGAAAGAGGCAAACATAGTGTTAAAAGGACAACAAAAGGGAAATGAGTAACGAAACGAAGTTATAATACAATAGCAATTTAAATGTTGTTAAATTAGGTTTTAGCTAAGAGTTTTGTTGAACATTTATACTTAAGGATTGCGTTTTAGTTATTCAAATTGTTGAAGAACAAAACTTGAGTCCATTGTCCGATTGAGTTATGCAAGGGTCGTCGTTGTTGAATTTTCTGTTACTAACATTGTGTAAGAGAGGGCAAAGGATTTTGTTTTACAAAATTTCTTTAAGTCAAAAGAGTGCATATTTTCATTTTCTTTTCGAATCAATGAGCAATTTTTGGCTTTACAAGTTTTATTTTTGTTGGTATTTGTATGAATATTTCGTTTTTTTGTTTTTGTTTTGGTATTTAGGCACAAGTTTTGCGAAATTTGATTTTCGTTTGGTTTGTTTTTAATTAAAAAAAAAAAAAAAAAGGATTTTTTTCAATTTACGCTAAATAACGGGATTCAGATAAGTAGGGGTTGTTCTAAATCATTAGGCGATTGTTGGACATGAGAAATTGATTGTTTGAAGTACCTCCTGCAACGTATCATATTTCGTTTTGGTCTAAACGTGTTTAAACTTTTTCCAAGTACAAAACAGGGAGAACTCACATTCGATTCTCTAATTTTGGCGGCTTTGACCAGCATGCAATTATGCATAATCAGAATGTGTTAAAGGGGAGAAACGACCAAGAATTGGGTATAGGCTAGATTTTCTATTCGTCAACTCTCTATCTATCTTTAAACAAGAGCCAGAGACCATGACAAGAAACGATTTTCCCCGGCAAAGATGATGTAGAAGCGATTGGTAATTCTAAAGCAACTCAAATGGAAGTTATAAACAAAATTTATCTCCTCAAACTTGCACAGCTCAAATATTTTTGGTGGTTTTTGAATATGTATCTTCTATCTTCTTCAATTTTTGTAAAAAATCATAAACAATATGCCATTGGCAAAGTTTCCAGCCAAGATAACTTGCCCAGACTACTGTGTCAATAAGTTGATAGCAAAACATATCTTAACAATCTTCTATAAAGCTTCGTCAATCTTACTCAATGTACTGTACAAACATTGTCAACAGCTTCGAAATGTTTTTCGAAAAATGTTTTGCTTGGAGTCGCTCACACCAGAAATACCCAGACTTCTTCTGATCTACATCTTAGTCGCTGATTAAATTTACCAATTGCCCTCTATGGCAGGAATTGAAAAATATTTTCTGCTTTTAACTGCTTTTAACCGTCTTCAATGTCTTTTGAGTGGCCCGTTCCCTTCAAAAATAATTCGAGAATGCAACAATAAAAAAGAAAAGAAAGTAAATGGGAAAATTATAAAAGAATTCATTTGACTAAGAGAAGTTTTTGTTACACATGACATGTTACTGTTGTAGAATTAGGTTCATTCCATATTCAGTTAGTTTGTTTCAAAACAAAATAAAGAAAAGTTCCTTAAATATTTGTTTTGAGTTTGTGTAACACATGTGTTTTGTTTTCTTTTTCTACGAGAAACCACTATGTCGTCTTACTGTGAATTAGAAAAAAATCTATTTTCATTTTTTTTTCTATTTAGTTTGTGTTCTTATCTTCTTATTGTTTTCGTTTTTGTTTTGTTTTTTTTTTTTTTGAATTCATCAAGTTACTCACATTTGTTATTTATTATATATAAGTTGTGTTACTTTGTTTATGAATTTTAAAAGGCATATTTTTAAGGGCATATTCTCTATTACATACATTTATTTATATATTTATATATAATTTTATTTGTATTATTATTATTATGAATTGTGTTTTGTGTTTTTTTTTTTTGTTTATAGAAAGGAGAAAATAATAATTTCTATGATTAACTAAAATTAACAAAGAAGACATTGTTGTTGTTTTCTAGTTTCTTTTCAATTCTTCATTACAATTGGATGTGTTCTTTTTTTGTTTTTTTAATTTTTTTACAATCAAATGCATGAGGGCACAGGTTGTGTCCTTTTTTGTTTGCGAGAGAGAAATCCGATCAGGGATACTTGAGTTTTGTATATTACAAATATATATATATATAAATATTTTTTTGTTAATTAATATTTCTGTTTTAGTTTGTGTCGTTTTCTCTCCATTTTTGGATGTAGTTTTTAGTCAAATAGTGGTCGGTTTGATTCATTGTACACGCATAGTGTTTCAGTTTGTTGTTTGTTTTGTTGATTTGATCAGAATTTTTTGTTCAATCATCGCCATCATCGGAATCAGATGAGTTAGATTCGGATAGTTGTAGGTCAGCATGGAGATTGGCAAAACCACCATTCGCATAACCGCTGGATTGTTGCGATTGCTGTTGTTGCGGTGGCATGGTAGCTTGTAGATTTGGAAGTTGATTTTGCATTGATTGCTGATGCAGGGGTTGTGAATTTTGAGAATAGTCTTCGTTGCTGTCATCGGAATCTGAACCGCTATCACTGCCGCTTGAGTCGGTATCCGTACTTGAGTCTGAGGAGCTAAGGACGCCGATTTCCTACAAAAAGAAAAACAAAAAAAAATTTAAATAAACATTGATGGTACAAAGAGTCGAAGAAGTCTTAAAAATTTTAATTGAATGTAAGTGGTTGCTATTTAGGGAGCAATAAAATTAGGTGCAAAGATTTCGTCTAAGTTCAAAGGACAGAGTGTAAGACTGAAAGATGGAACAATACATGTGATCCATTTCACTTATAATACAAAGCAACGTGTTACCATTTAGGATAGGACACACTTTCCAAAAGATAGCGACACGAAATTTTGATTTCTAATCCTTCGATTTCGATCAATTTGCAGTAAGATACTACGTTTAAAACCACTGAAGTGAGCGAACGTTTTATCTTATCAGAACTGTTTTCGGAAAAAAAATAGACTGACATTACTAAGCAATCATCATTTTGCGTAACGAAAAAGGTAAAACAAAAAAACTAGAAAGTCGGAGAATATGCTACAACGTTGGGGAGCTGCACCATCCACCAACACACACAGAGTCATAGAAAATGGTTTTCTATACAATAATAGAAAAAGGGAAAGGACGTGTGTGAGCTTCCCGAATGACTTCCTTAAGCAGAATTACACAAAAATTGACACAACGCATAAGAAATTATGCCAAAAATAGCCTGCGCTAGTAAATAGTAATAATCACAGCCTGCTACATACGTACAAGACCACATGGAACAAAGTTAACGCTCCTGAAGCCAGCAAACTTAGAATATGAAGTTTTTGCTCACCGAACAGGCTATTTCATATGCAAAGACCTAATATGATGATGTATGTCCTATGTTCGTTATTTCTTTTTTTTTTTTTTAAAGCAAGAAAAATGTTTCTCAGAACATAAATGGATTCCGTTTGAAATTGAGATGCCATCTTATTGGACTCGTTCTAAGTGAGATGTGAAATTATGTCTCGTGGGTTGATTCGTACCTTATTTTGACTTCTTTTGCAATGTCAACACACTAAGCCTGACGACTTTGAAACTCTTTTGGCTGTCAGTTATCTTAAGCACATTTGTTCTTTTTCTCATCTATAAACGTTGTCGGGGAACAACACCTACAGCCGTGTAGACGACACATCCCAAGCCTACATAATTTACAACCAGGCACTGCACTCTTGGAGATAAAACAGTGCCACTTTGATATTCAAAACAATGTCTACTGTAGGAGTAGAAAAAATTAAATCTGTTCATCGCCTGCTTTATGGATTTGCTTCAAATCACAGAAGCCAGATTCCAGATTGAGTGGAACCAGGCGAATGTAAATTCTTTTCATATAAATATTAAGGTGATCGTAAAGATCGTAAAGGTTCTCTAGTATTCCAAAGGAATTGATCAATTTTAACAAGGAACTTAGTTTCTACTTAAACTCGTACAACTTTTGATGTTCTTCAGCAAGTCTTCCTTCAACGGAAATGTAACAACGCTTCAATGAGTTTTTAATTCAATATTTTAGTTTAGAAGAAAATTGTTCGTCAAAATACTACAAAAAAAAAAAAAAATTAAAGAAAAAACTATTGTACCTGCTCAAGCGCCGCCTCAGAGCTAGCCAATACCTGGGAGGCTGTCTGATCTACATTTATACTACTACTGCTACTGCTCAGCCTGCAATTATTGCTACTATTGCTACCAATGACACCCATGTTCATTACATTGGAATTGTTACTGCTAGTGTTATGGTACATTCGGTTATTTTGATTATGATATTGCTGCTGCTGTGATGAGCTTGGCTGTTGCATTTGCTGCTGATGTTGCAGTTGCTGATGCCATTGTTGTTGTGATTGTTGTTGTTGTTGTTGCTGCTGCTGCTGTTGTTGTTGCTGAAGTTGCTGCTGCTGCTGCTGTTGCTGTTGGTGTTGGTGTCGTTGATTATGGTGTTTTTGCTGATGTTGCTGAGGCGGTTGGTGATTGTAGTGTGATTGATTTTTCGTTTGTTTTTGTTGTTGCTGTTGGGGTACATGGAAATCAGCTGAATTATTGTGGCTAGACGCTGACGATGAGGACGATATATTAGCACTGCTTCCGCCGCTTCCAGCGCCTTGGAACATTGGACCCGTATCATCATCGTCGATTATCATTGGAATGCTTGGTAATGTTGCTTGAGTGTTATTTGCATTCCATCTAAAAGAAAAACCAAATAAACATTTAATTAAATCCATATGTAGAGAGAAAGTAAAAAGCTTCAACACTTACACTGGAGCTGATTGTGGACTTTTATGGACTGGGGCGGTCGATGGAGATGAACCCTGTTGCATTGGCGAATTTCGTGGGATGTAACCAACTTCAAAAGAAAATAGAAATAATTTATGTTTACCATTATACGATACTTATGAAGAAACGATAAAACGACTTACTTATATTATTCTTTCGACTGCCTGTAGAAACTTTTGTTTTCGAGGAAACTCTCATTGTGCTATTTTCTAATTTCGGAGCTGCTCCAACAGTTTTGTTTGTCATTTCACTCCTATAACCAAATAAAAACCCATTTATTTAAATATGCCGATTGAAGAAGAGATACATATTAACTTTTCCTGGGAAAGTAATACTTACCGCGTTTTCTTAACCTGTATATTGTGATTTAATTTCTCTAATGTCATATCACCTGTCTTTTTATCGAATATAATTAAGCATTCTTTTGTATATTTTTTGTGATTTCCCTTATAAACTGTATGAGGCACACCGGAACTTTCTGCAAATAAAAATATGTAAAATATATAATTATGTAGTAAAAGAAGTTTAAAAAGAGAGGAATATCATGAAAATAAGTTGTGAGATAATAGGAGTTAGTCCTTGTTTGACAACAAATAACCGAAAACTAAGTTCTATTATTGCAATGGCATTTCAATGACAATATTGAAAAACACCTAACACCTCTTTTGCTGTTACTGTTATCAGAATCGATAAGAAACGTGCGCAATGTCATGGGCAATGATACTAACCAGTCCGGCAGCGTTTTCTAACAATCATTGACGTCTGCTTGCGAAAATATTAATAAAAAAAAAAAAAAAACGAAAACCATCTATAAATTAATTTGACAAATGGAATCCACAAGCTTCTATATACGAGTATTATACCCCAGAAAAAGTACAATAAAATTCACACAACCGCGGCGGCAGTAAACAAATGCACGATAATGAATTCGTTAATATTGCATCACTGATAAAAATGTGCGATTTTTTTTTGTTTTTAACTTTTGTAACCATACGGGCGGGCAGATACTTTATTGTCTTTTGAGTTCTTTATTAAGAAGAAAAAGTCATAAATTAATTGAATTCGATTTTTGCCATACAGTGGGTACAAGATTGGAGGTGAATCACATGTTGCTTGTAGTTCGATCACGAGAACATCAAGAGTTGTAAAAAAATAAGTGTAAACGGATTGGGACATATCCTTGATATGTACATACATACATACAACATATCTATATATACCGAGAAGGGCGTGTAAAGTACTTCAAAACAAGTTTAAAGTCAAGAAGATGACTTTGTTGTTAAGATAAAGTGCAGTGGAATATCCCCTTAGTAAAATATATTCGACGAGTAGGACCGTCCGTTTACTAGCGGAAATCAACGCTAATTAGTCGTTCAAATAGCGCTAAATTATCTATACTCTCAACTCTATCAACTTCTTCAAAGAAGAGCTATATTCGAGTCACTATTAGCAGCAAAAAAAAAGGTTAAGATCCCTATAAATAACCACATGCAGGCCCAGATAGGAAGATAAAAAATATTTCCTCCAGCGATACATAATTTGCAGGGAAAAAAAATTCAATACCGGAACGCAACTAGAAGACCAAAGAACATAAATGTGTAAAATGCGGCAGTTTCGGTCGCAAAATGCAATTCGTTAGTAAATGTCGACATGAGAAAAGATTAGAGTTCTATTAACCATGTCTTACTAAACAAAGATTTTTAGGAGAAATTCATGATTCAATTGAACTACATCTCGCATTGCAAAATTTACGACTCAAAAATAAAAAGGAGACACACCTTCATAAATTAGTGAAAAATCAACTTTTCATTCCGCTAAGTTAAGATACTACGGAGAGTGTGCAAAGTTGTAATCCTGAAAGAGAAAGTTAAAACACTGTAACTAAGTACTTAACTCTGTTAGGTACAAATATAATGCAGTAGCCATCACAAACTCCTGGTCCCTCTTCAAAAGGGAACTTATTATCTTCTTTTCTCATTTGACAAATAAAAACTACGCCACGTTTCAAAAAAGTACTGAAATTGTTGAAATTCATTGCAAAAGTGTCGACAATTTTAAGTTTTCATTGCTAACGTGAAGTACCTTTCGCCCAGCCAATTTAAAAGCTTAAGCTCTTGCTACTCATATAAGTATGTTATTGATATGAAGAAACAAAATTGTGTGCGCCGCGCGAAGACAATGCTTCTCTAGCTTTGGCCGCAATCCTCGGTTTGTCGATTTTACATCGATCTCAGGAATTGAGTGTCATAAGAAGAAGATCAAAAACAAAAGTCTTAAGCCTGCCGACTATCAGCAGCGTCGTAACATTGCCAATTGTTTTTTTGAGATTTAACACCGTGTGAGTTGTTTCTTAGGAATATTCGTAAAAAGAAAGATTTATGAAAACAGTCTCCAGTCATTTAAAGCACTCAAATCCAACATCCGCCCTGTGATTGATGAAATTGAAATTATTAGTGACTTACAACGGACACCTTACTTACGGAATGGAGACCTTTTTAATTCCATTGTATAAAGGCAGCGGTGACACGAAAAAATGTAACAACCATCGATCGGCCGTTTTCAGTGAATCAACGACGATGTGGCACACCGAGTTAGTGTAGGCTAGTTAGAATGCTCCAGTCTTTTGGAATCGAAAAATGTAATCCTCTGAACGTTATTTCACACGCAGTTGGATCATGTACGAGAAGTACACAGCGCAAAGATGGAAGTGTGCCAACTGAATGGGGTTCATATGACAATAAATTTTATGTTGTCGAGTTAAGAGCATTCGAGTGATACCGTCGTTATTTGCTCGCCCCGAAAGACAGTCAAAGCATCAAAGAAATCCCATCAATTGGTCAAACAATTAATAATAAGGAGTATAACTTTGGCAGTCTGCTAGAAGAAAACGAACATTTACATTGCAAAATCATAATTGGCTTCTGCATTACGACAATGCCCCCACGAAGACATCACCTATCGATTTTATTCGCCTGATTAGATAGGCTGTTCCTGAAAACTCAAAATCGTAATGAGTCCATTGTTAGAATAAAAACAGAGAAACAGACAAAATCGCTGGCGCAATTACTCTTTTGATGAAGAAATACAGTCCTGGAACTTTTTGACTGCATAAGTAATTCAATACTTAAATGGAAAAGCAGAAAATTCTTGGCCTCACTGCCGATGTGATTGAAGAAAGAGAATTCTGTAGAAAAGAATGGTATTCCTATCTAAACAGCACCATAAGAGGGACAGTATCTAAGGAGAAACGTATGCGAAATATTAACATTACATGTGTTACACAGTTTTGAAGCGAAAAAAGTCATGGAAACATGTTGTATACCAATGAATAACTTCTTCTTCTTCTTCTTATCCTTTTATTAACCCTTTCCTCGTTATACGAACTTATGCGTAACGAGTTTCCCATTTTTACTGCATCGCTGCTGCTCCGCTTATGGCGTTGGCTAATGTCGCAGACCGCAGAACGCGTCTACATAATGCTCGGTCCTGGATCGCTTCAGTGGTTAGCCCCAGACGTTCTTTAGCCAGTGCGATAAATCTTGCGCTTCGTTCCTTCGATAAATTATACCACCGGATTTTGGGCTTTCCAAACGATGCCCGTGTTTTCGGTGGTTCCAATGTGAAAAATTCTGTAATGATCAGACGGTGTTGGCTTACCAGCGATTCTCCAAGTATTACTTTACAGTCCTTAACACGGTTTCTCATCGACATTTTGCAGAGGTGATAATCTATTTGCGTTTCGTGGCCTCGGCTGCTATAAGTGATAAGATGTCGTTGATGTTTAATAAACATTGTATTTAAGACGGTTAAGCCGTAAGCCCTACACGCCACAAGGATGTCTTCGCCAGCTGAATTTCTGGTTCCGAAGCCTTTACTTCCGTGGTAGTCCTCATAATCAACATTTGTTTCTCCGACTTGGCCATTTAAATCTCCGCCTACGAAGAGCATCTCATCGATAGGTATATTTCTTAGCAAATTACCGAACTCTGACCAAAATGTATCTTTTTCCGATAGGTCGCATCCATTTTGTGGAGCGTACGTGCTAACAATGTTCCACGTTTCATTGTGTATGGCGAGTTTTAATCTCATTAAGCGGTCGCTTATTTTCAGAATACCAACGATATTGCTTAGAAGATCCGCTGCAACGACGATACCAACACCGTTTCGTCCATTGACCGTTCCATGGTAGAACATCTTAAATGCCTTAGTTTTTAAATCAAGAAAACGCGCTTTATTTCCTGTATTACACCACTTCGTTTCCTGTAGGCACAGGATTTGTAGAGTTCTGCGACGTATAATCGCTTCCAGTTCTAGACTTTTTGAGGTCATCGATCCGAGGTTCCAACTTGCAAACCGAAGTTTAGGAAAATATTTTGGAAACTTCATTTTGCCCGCCCTTCTGCTTGCTCTGGGATCACCCGAGTGCGTTGCAATCGTGGTGCCCAGCGGGGTAGTGCTATTAATTGCTATCATTTCCACGAAGTGAATCTTAAGTTTGAGTGGTTTGACACATGTGTGCTCATTTCAAATTGATTGACTGTTCTTTTACCCCACCGGGAGTCTCCAGACGCTGGAACCCACTGATTGCATACAAACTTGTGGGAAAGTTTTAAGGTGTTAAAGTGTCACAGGCTCATTTTTGGTGTCATAGTTGCCTGTATATGATTGTTGTCCAATGAATACCATCTGAAATCATTTATTTCAAAGCATCACCAAGAGATATAAAGTGATAGTTTTACCATCAAGCTTTTGATTGCACGGAGTCAGAGTCAGAGTCAGAGTCAGGTCTTGGGCACTTTACCTGGAATAAGACTTGTTTTAAGTGGGCTTTGTAGGCTTATCGCCATCTAATTTTTTATCTCGAATTAAATCTGGTACGTAAGCACTAAAAGGAAACAATTGACAATTTGAGTAGAGAATCGAAACACATCACGTATTCATCACTCGTTAGTTGTTTTGTTCTACACATCTTTCATCACGTGAATATAAAGTTATTTAGGTCAAAGTAAGGTCAGTTATAACGTGACTCACGTCCCAAAATTAATCCAACCTTTTTACCATATATTCG
The DNA here is from genome assembly GCA_928272305.1 of Volucella inflata. Classification (NCBI taxonomy): domain Eukaryota; kingdom Metazoa; phylum Arthropoda; class Insecta; order Diptera; family Syrphidae; genus Volucella; species Volucella inflata. Next base: position 2,805,019 of record OV743720.1, read on the forward strand.
TTGATATTTTGAAATATAAATGAATTTGTGGCAAGTAATAGATAAACCTTAATCAGGGTCTGTTTTTAAACATACTATACAACTGATGGCTTCCCAACAAGGCCATAAAATTTAAGCAATCAAGTTTTTAACCGGTCATTTGCCTATCAAACTGGATTTTTTGTATTTTTTTCTTTCTTCACTTTATTCAACAGTAAATTGATTACTTTAACGCCCCTTCCTCTTCACTTGAATCAGTGAATATAAAAAAAAAAAAAAAAACAATTGCGAACTCCAAGTGTATCTAAAATCGATAGCTCTTCTCCCGGTTTTCTATCCTCACTTAATTTGTAGAAGAAATAAAAAAAAAAAACTTTCTCCAGTTTCTAGAATAGTAATTTTTACGTTTTAATTTTTTTTCTTTTTTTTAGGATTGTATTGTGCGATCATGCTCATTAGTCGGATGAAGTGGACGCCACTTTATCAATTATAAACGCGAACCTGTTGTGTGCGTACAAGATGATCAAAAGAAATTGGGACAATGCGTAACACTTTGAATGAGAATAATTAATCAAGAGAGCATTAGAAATATCGGAGAGAAACGGAGAGTCTACTTTGGTATGTATAAATCTATCTAAATCTATCTTGTGGATAAAAGATGATTCAAAGATGTAACTTTGTAACCCTGTAACAATCTGCCTGATTTGGTTACGATTGTAAGGTAGATAATCGGTTTGGAGGTTATTTTTCCTCAAAATGAAATGGACAACTCTTTCTTGACGTCTGGGCGCCAGTCAGCTACTACTGTTGGTGATTTGTGATTCAATTAAAACACATAAAAACAAATAACAACAACAAATTTAGACTTGTTGCGGCATTTTTTGTGCTTTGTTTTTTCCACTTCGATTTACATAAATTGGGTGGTAGTGTGCGGTTTCGTTGAGTTAGTTCGGCTTGCCATGTTGTTGCTTTACCCCCTTTTTTGTTTCGATGTTGAAACAGTTGAAATCGGTTTTTATATATTGTTGCTATTGTAGATCTTGTACAACGAGGCGCGCAGAGTCTCTTGAAACCGGTTTTGCGACAGTGGATTGTATCAACATCCACTAAACACCAATGGACCAGGAAGAGGGGAATCAAGTGTACTTGTGGTATAAAAACCCGCCACTGGGAGGGGTGTGTTTTTGTTGCTTAACTACTTTTGGAACTTTGAAGAGAAAAACCAAAAAACAAATCATTTCAAGAGTGTTACATTGCAAAAAGGAAGGTGCTTCTACTCTCTGGTTTTCCTTAGCAGGCGCAAACATGTGTAAATGTGTTGATATATAGTATATACATATTATTATTTTTTTGCAAACAGCAACTATGGAAATTAAGGTGTGTTTTTGGCTTGGTAACTTTCCGTTGGTTTACAAAATTAAAAGGCAATAAGTTGGTTGGAATAAAGGCCTACTCTTTACTCTGAGGCCCCTTGCCACTGAAAAGCATTTGCATTTATATGTTTTAATTAAAAAAATTCGTCATTAAAAGTTAATTTTCATAGACGAAGGGAAAGAAAAGAAAACATTTGATAGAAGAAATAACGATAAGCAGAGTCAGACGGTCTTGTTTCCAGACTAGGGAATGTTCTTAGTCTTAGTCTTGAAAAGTTAATAAATGTAAATTCATTAAGAAGTCACAGATAGTCACGCTATTGATGTTTCGCTGCTGGATCATTCTAACTGGCAAGTTCAAAATCCAGACGTTGAATTGCTTACCGCTAGTTTTAATGCTTGCGTTCAATCGGGTGGATTATTGGGGCATTGTGTTTTTAAATTTCCGACTGCAGTTCCTGACGAATCTCCAACCCATCATATATACCTAAGAAACCTGTGTCAAAGGATTCATAAACAATTAGAAATTACTTCGCAGCAATTCATACGCAGATAAAATTTCTTTGCACTAAAAATCATAAAAGAAAACATCATCGGCCAATTAAAGTAAAAGGAAAACAGGTTCCACAAAATGCCCAACAGCATAAAATCTGTCGTGTACGAATATATTTAACATCCGCCACTCAAAAGTAGAAGCAACAAACAAAAACAAAATTTAAATATTTAAATTCTAATTTGCCGAACTTGCTTCCATACACCCGGGGCAAGTAGTCATGTTAACAACACACAACCCAAACCATACGATTCAATTCGATTTAATTTGTATCCGCCAAGTTTATTGAGCGACAGGGGCGGCGGTTCCACAAATCTTTTCTCTATTTTCTGATCTAATTTCCAATTTCATTTGATAGACAAAAGCGACAATAGTGATGATGGCGACTGTGTTGGCTAAACGATGTAACGACGAAAGCCAGTTATTAATAGTTATTTTACTTGACTGTTTTTTTTTTTGTTGTTTTTTTTTTTATACGGCCTCAGCTACGACTTTAAGCTTTGGCACACCTAAGAAACAATATTCTCAGTGCACTTAATGAGCAATGGGTTTTGTTGCCTAATCCGCCTGCTTAAGTCACGAATTAATTGTGTGTTTCACGTTCCTCATTCAGCACACAAAGAAATTGGTACGGCCACGAGTTAAAAGCACATACGAGTACCATACCATGGTGCTTCAAGTGGAAGATAGAAAAGACAGTGTAAGTGACTTTGTGCACTCATTTAACTCAGACACGGATTGGAGGGTTTTCGACATTTTGTGGTTTGATTACATCGAAACCTGGCTTGCACCACAAGTATAATACTATACTACACAACGTACACTCTTCTATTCTTCTCTTTGCCATTGCCGTTGTCACTATCTTCTCTGACGAAGAAGAAGACTGTTGCCATTTTGGCACTTTGTTCACCTATTTCATGGGTATGTCGTATAGGGTACCATGGGGAGAGTTTTAACATTTTATTAACCAGCTTTCCAGCACTTCTTACTTCATGCATTCTTTTGTTGTTGTTACTTAATTCAGGAATTTATGTGCGTTCGTATGTGCGACTCTGTTCGCCCCCCTTTTGGCCTTTTTCTGGCAAAATACGTAAAATGTTGAATATGCGTAAAGAGCACGACCGAAGACCGAAAGAGGAAAGAATTCTCGGCCTTGAAGTTATATGCTCTTTATATAAATATATTTATTCTTTTTTTTTATATATATATGTATGTTGGTCTTCGAACTCGATTTCACTTGATTTTAATTTTGTTTTTTGGTCTTCTCCGGTTTTTCGCTGTAAGTGAAGAGGAAGATTGCTTATTCGAAGGTGCATTGTCGTCGTCGTCGTCGTCGTCGTCGTCGTCGTCGTCGTAGTCGTTGTCGTAATATGCATTGACGTGCGCGGTCCGGTCAAATGCAGAGGCCAAGAGGAACCAAAGACTTGATTAATAAGTTCGCTTTTATTGAGTTTAAGGAATGAATGAATAAATGGCGGATTCAATTTTCGAAACAAGTATTTCTTAATTAACTCTCAATGAGATACTTCAGCTCAATATGTGTCTCTGGATGTGGAGAAATTTCTTGTTTAACATTTGATATTCTTTAGTTCATATAACATCTGAAGCTCATAATAGACAATTTATACATAGACGAATCGGTATGAGACCATCATGACTTGAGTTTTAGAAAAGAAAAAAAGGTTAGACGAAATCTTGACATGAAAAATTGTGTGCACTTTTTGTTGAACCTTTCATTCATAGCGACAATTAATTTTTTTTTTCAATACAAGATATTGGTGAGAGCAAAGTATACGTGACTTGAGTCACGAAAAAGGGGATTGGAGGTGGGCGAAGTTTAGTTATTCGCTAATGCTTCGACAACTGACCGAACCGTGAAGATAGTTTGTTGGAAAAATAATGAAAGACTTTGGGAGGTATGTACGAGTACTTGTATGTATGACATAAGAAATAACAGGATATAGAAAAGATTGATTGGGAAAATCTCTTTTTCATTGTAAAGAGCTAGTTTTCCGGTTAACATCTTAGTTTTCTTTTAGAAAACGCTTTTGCAGGGCACAATCAATCAAATCCTGTAAGATCTACGCCACAACAGACACGAATTATCAAATGAATTCTATATGAACTTTTTAAAGACAAATTGGACACAATATCTAACTTAGTGATGACCTTTAGTATTTCTTATCCGATCTCTCCTCCTACTACATTAGATTATTAAATAAAGCCGAAATGTTGAACTCAATGTAGACATTGTTTTGACAAACATTGTGACGATTAAAACTAAGATTAAAGTCCCAAACGACACACAAATGTTAAGCAATCAGTAACAGGGCTTGAATTCACCCATGAAATTGTACGAGTATATGTATTTCAATTAGCGAATGTTGTTAATCCGTGGTTGCTACTTGAATGTGAAAACTCTATGACGAAGCAGGCAAAGTATAATTTACTTTGAAAAATGTTGATCTCATCATTTATTTCCAAAACTCAGAGAGTACGCATTTTCAACGTCAGCGCAAAATCAGTTCTGCCAAATAGAAATGAAACCTCGTGCGTGACGAATAATTGAAACCGCATGAAAAACTCCAATGTTAACAATGTTTGCACACAGCGCGGGCGAAAAAAAATAATGAGAATGAGAACGAAGAGGGATACCGGACATCCTAAATGCCAATTGTCCGACTTATGAAGGAATCACAGACGAAGTCTAAAGATGAGCTTGATGAACATTAAGAGCGGGACATGTGTTATAGTTGAAGGTATGAAGGCGCGAAATGCTACTGACAATTTCGTTGGTACAATAGTAAAAGAACAAGGTAAGACAAAATTTACCGTGCAATTTTGGCATTATCTACCAAATTATATATATTACCCGCACTCCAGATTAGATCAGAGGAAGTATGCTGCTTAAGGAGACCTTGGCATTTTACAACATTACTATGTGGGGTGGAAAATAACCTCTTTGCGCTGCTACTGCAAAAAAGGTTATGGTGCCTTGGAGTCCGTTCATATTTAGGCAGACATGCCTTTAGTTTTGTTTTGACAGCTGATTGTTGCTGACGTGTTTGACATTATGTTGAGTATGGATAAAAACGATTTTCGTTCTCTCATAAAACATTATTTTTTGAGAGGAAAAACGGCGAAGGAAACAAAAGAAAAGTTGGATAAATATTATGGGGCTAATGCTCCGTCAGATTACACCGTCAAATATTGGTTTCGAGAGTTTCGTGGTGGCCGCAACTCCACTACCTATCAAGTCCGCAGCGGCAGGCCCTCCGATACGGTTACAGAGGACAATGTCAAAAAAAATACATGAAACGGTGTTGAGTGACCGGAAAGTGAAGGTTCACGAGCTAGCAGATACCACAAATATTAGTACTGATCGCACACACCATATTTTGGGCAATATTCTGCATATGAAAAAGTTATACTGCCGCTGGGTGCCGCGCATGCTTACTCCTGACCAAAAACACGAACGCGAGAGCACTTCGAAAGAGTGTTTGGACAGGATGCGCAATCGGGCGGACTTTTGGCGTTAATTGGTAACTGTTGATGAAACCTGGATCCACTATTACACACCAGAGAACAGAATGAGTGCCCGGCAATGGACTGAAGCCGGCACGAGTGCTCCGAAGCGGGCGAGGGAGGCTCAATGGGTCGGAAAGGTTATGGCGTCGGTTTTCTGGGATTGTCATGGCATACTCTTCGTGGACTACCTCGAAAAAGAAAAAACCATCAACAGCGAGTATTACTGTGCATTATTAAAGCGATTAAAGGCCGAAATCGCTGCAAAACGGCCTCACATGGAGCGAAAAAAAATTTTGTTTTTGAAAGACAATGCTCCGGCGCATAAGAGCATCGCAACCACGGCTAAAATCAATAACTTACGGCTCCAATTGCTGTCGCATTCGCCGTATTCGCCCGATTTGGCTCCCTCGGACTATTATCTCTTTCCAAACCTCAAAAGATGGCTCATCAATAAAAAATTCAGCTTACGCGAGGAAATCATCGACACCACGGAGGAGTATTTTGCAGAACTTCCGGAAAATTACTTTTCGTGCGGGATCAAGAAGTTGGAAAATCGCTGGAATAAGTGTATCAAACTAAAAGGGGACTATATTCAATAAAATAAAAAAAAAACATTTAAAAAAAAATGTTTTTTCATTCCCAAGGGGGCTACTTTTCACCCCACCGTAATAGAACAAGGTAAGACAAAATTTTCCGTGCAATTTTGGCATTATCTATCAAATTATATATGGTACCCGCATTCCTATTTATTGAGATTAGATCAGACGAAGTTAAATGATAGAGATCATGCTGCTTAGGGAGACCTTGGCATTTACAACAGGTTAGTGTAGGTTAGCGTAGAAATGAAATCATCAAAGAAAATTGAAAATAGTGTCGGAGACAGAACGGAGACCTGCGGCAAGCCAGGGTTTGACTTCCGGATATCAGACTGAAAACCGTTTACTACCTCAATTATAATAAATGTTCTGCAAGGTAATTTTTATTTCACTGGTATAAAAACCGTACTGTTGATTGACCGTGCAATTTTGGCATCATTTATCAATTTTATCGCATGGCACCTTCACTCCTAGAAATGAGATCATCAATGAAAATTGAAAATAGTGACGGAGACAGAACAGAGGCCTGCGGCACGCCAGGATTTATTTTGCGGATATCAGACACAAAACCGTTCAATACCTCAATTAAAAAAAAAAGTTTGGACCAAGGGCCTGTTGGTACAAAATCCGTACTGTCAATCAATGAGAAGTTTCGTGAATCGAAATAATTCATGGGCTAACGAATAAAGATTGAAGAATGGTGTTGATGAACAAGTTTACACAGCGTTTTTACCAGCTAAGGAAGGGGATATACTCGTATCATCTGAATCAGTGGTTTTGTTTGTTTATTCCCGCTGCAAAACGAGGGTGAAAGTAGAATGATCGGATTGAAAATTTTCTGCACGGAAGTCTAGGTGGGGACTGACACAATCAAACCCGACCGCAATGTGCCACTGACAGCTAAAATGTCATTGACAGCAAGACATACGAAGAAGTCCTTGTGTTGTTGCCGAAGAAACTTATAAAAATGATCTTGGAGCAATTCCCGACTGGTTTGAATTTCTACTGCTGACAGAGATTTTTCAGACCTTGTCATCCATATGACCTGTCGTTTGATGCTCTACATTAATTAATCAATTTTAATTTCCAATTTGAAGTGAGCGGTATTCACTTCATTACCGATTTTGATCGTAAGACCAGTTAAAATTCTTAAAGAGGCTGTTAAGTCAGTACCAATTGGCTGTTTCGCATTGCCAAGCGAATCTTAAAGATCATTTCTAAACAGGGCTATGATTTTAGGTAATCGAAAATTAACTACTATTGCAAAAGCTAAATACAGGGCAATAGGTAACATGGAAGGGGAAAACGTATAACGAATAAATGTATGTTAGCCTAGGAAGGCAGGACAAAAAAATCAAACGGTTGAACAAATCGTAAGACCATGGAAGAACAAAGCCTAAAAAACACGAAAAAAAAGTCAAATATCTTTTTTTAGGCCATTTAAAATATATGTCCTATTTTTCTTTACCCTTTGGTTACGAATTCATTCTACGAGTATTTTCATTCAAATATAGAATTATGTCACGTTGTCTCTGGGTAACATTAAGTTTTAATTTTTCTTTATAAAAGGCATTAACCTTGGTTGGTCTACTGCTCTGTGGTTACAGATTTCTGGTCAAAATTTCACGTGTTGTCATAAATTATATATGTACAATACTATTAGACATTTCCTCATTAGGGTAACTTTTGAAATTTAACTTGTCCACGGTTCACTGACATTTTATCGATTATCCACAAAGCATTCGATTTAATTTCACATTCGATTTCATCAAAAGTCACCCCCAATTGTTGCTAATTGATATTTGTACGAGTATCTCTAGATTTGGATCTTTTATTTTGTTTCCTATATATTGTACTCGTATGATATAATAGGTTCGAATTTAAAAAATTTAACTCACACAGGTACACATTATTCATGGGTTCAACACAGAACTACGAGTACAGTCGAATTAACTTCTGACATACTGACATTGTTTTCGTGTATTATTATCACTTGTGCAAACACGTAAACACTGTTCCATATTCGTTTTTTCTTCATTTTTTTTGTTATGGGAAAGTCTCTCTATGGTTTTCGGTTGTATACCGTTGTTTGTATTAATACGAGTATATGTATATAAAAAAGTCGGTGTTCTTATAAACAGATAATGTCGAAACCCAGCTGAGCCACAAGGCATAAGCGGTTAATTTGATTACTTTACCTTTCTTATCAATTTGCTCTATATACTCGTAGCAGTCAAAATTCAAATTCAAATTCAAATTCAAATGGTTGGTGAGAAAATGCTCTTTACTTCATTGTGATTATTGATTTTTACATATAGTACTTGTCGTAGTTAACAAAACATGAGGTGAGGTTAAAGCATTGTCGATTTTGTAATCATTTATTCAAATTTCTTGTTTTAATCTGCTTCCCGAACTGGCGCACACAAAAGTTAGTAAACAAAAATTGCGAATTTCCTAAGAATCAGTTAAGAAAGAAAAAAAAAATCAACCAACAATAAAATAGACATTCGGAGAAGTATTCGTAATCGACAATAGGTGCAGCAGCCAGGTGTGGTTGTTGAGGGAATGCAAATATGCACATATGTATCAGTATATACTCGTATTTGTAATTTTTGGTAGAAGACCAACAAACATTGTGTTGCACGTTATTTTCGCAAATCTTAATCAATAATTGAGAATATTTATTCCCATAAATAGAGCGAATAATGAAAGTGAAAAAAGGTCATGTTTAACAAAAGAAGCACTACGATAGGGAGTGACATGATTTATTACATGTCTGTCGAAACTACGAGTATGTTGGACAATGTTAAGTAAACATCTTCGAACGCCTCTAGAAAGATCGTTTTGTCTGATTTGATGACAGCCCTTAGATCAAATCCCATGGCACTAAGTATTTTATTTTACAGTACATGCTTTGTAATATCTCCGCAAGGAGGGTTTATAGTAAAAAAAAAATTATGGAAATCCAATGTGAACCATAGGTTAGAATTCCGACTTGTTCGTTTTGTCCACAAGTGAGAGGAACGTTCGATTTTTTGCTGACGCCGAACGTTGGAGTCAACAATTAAAATGTTCGGAGGCTTACGAAAGTGTGGTGACTTGAGAAACAAATGATGTAGTTTTCAATTTCAGAAACGCAACACAGAGTTCTGGTAAAGTTGCTGATAAACTAACAAACTATGCCTCGACAAGCGTCTTGGAAAATTATTCTGAATAATCTACAAATTCGACCAAAAATCCTTTCCTTCCTCAAGCAACGCTGTTTCGATCACGGCAAATTTCCAAATACGCAACACATGTTTCAGTAACAGAGCAATATGGTTTCGGCAAAACGGGTTTTAAAGAGAATCAACAAGCTATCTGCTTTAAAAATGTGACCAGTATCTTTAACCGAAAGTCGTAAAATTTTGTTAGTAAATGCCATCTATACACCATCTATACCGTAGTTCAACTAAGCAAATCTACCAGCGCACTAGGCTCCGACTGTACATACAGTCCGTTTGATAAGATCGTATACGACAAAACTCGTTTATGAAAACCGGTTTGGAAGTGGCATTTGCATTAGCAGATAAAAAAAGATTTCTTAATCTTTTCTTAGCAGATGCTTTGAATAAAAAAAATTAAAGAGTGTTCAATTTTTGTCAGAGACGGAAGTATTTTAAAATGAGTGTCGCGTTTGCATCACGTTATGAAGCAGTATTCTTGTGCACGCATCCAAAAGGACCGAAAATGTCATACAGAGCAGCTGCTAAATACATGAAAAAGTCAAAAGCATTTGTTAGCAAGTGGGTGCACCGTTATTCCCAAGTTAAAAATGTGGATGATTTGCCGTAACGTGGGTCTACGCCAAAAACAACAAAAAAAGCAGGACAAAATGATTCTACGCGTGTTTGGAAAAAATCCTTTTCTATCGTTACGTGGAGGACAAGGGATTTTACGTAAAAGGGGTCTAAATGTGTGCTGTGATACGATACGAATCATACGAATAATATAAAATGTAAAATTTCGAAGCACAATAAAGAAACAACTACTGTCAAAAAAACACGTAGAAAAAAGACTCAGTTGGGCCAAGGAGAATTTGGACAGAGATTGGAACAACGTTATTTTTTCGGATGAAGCTTTGTTTTGGGAATGGTCTAGTATCACTCATACCTGGTGTACACAATCCAATAAATTAATCCAGCGGACCGTCAAACACCCGACAAAGGTGCACGTTTGGGAATGCTTCTCAAAACAAGGATTCGGCAATTTGTTCAAATAACTTAAACGCACCCAACATGGTCAAAATTTATAAAAAGGCTTTATTACCATCTGCCCAAAGGTGGTTTAAAAGAAGGAATGAGAATTGGTTACTGCAATAAGATAATGACCCGAAACATCGCAGTCGTTTGTGCAGTGCGTGGAAACAAGAAAATGACGTCGATGTTTTAGATTGGCCATCACAGTCGCCGGATGTAAATCCCATTGAAAATGTTTGGGCATTCATGAAGCTAAAGCTTCAAGGAAAGAAGATCTCGACGGTCAAACAATTATCACGAAAAATACGAGTTTTAATGAGATCTTTGTCTCAAGATTATGCTATAAGATTAGTAGAAAGCATGCCTCGAAAACTCCAAGCAATTATTGATAATGGAGAAGAGTGGACAACATATTAATTGAAAAGCATTCAAGTAAATAAACAAAATAAACCAGTACAATTGATTTTTTTTTTTTATTATAAGTTCTTCTTCTGTAGAGTGAAAATCCTGAATGTAAACTGTTTACATCAGATTACTTTTCTTTTCTGTTAATTTTACATCAGCACAAGTGTGAAGTTCCACATACGCCCGAGAGAATTAAGTTTTTCATACTTGAGGAGCTTTTCAAGAAGCGAGCAAATCTGTAAAAGTTCAGAGTGAAAATAACCGCTGATTGCATCTGCTTTGATTCGAAAGCAGAGACTGTGTCTCATGATGGACTTATCGATTCTTGGTTTATTTGCCAGGTAGTCTGATCAGAACTAACTCAAAGCTAGGACTTACCACTGAAACTGTAAGGAAGCTGAGTTACACATGATACTTCGCATCTGTCAACGGTTATGGTGAGAACTGTGAAGATAATCCTCACTGATGGCGTAGACTGAATACATGGCAAACAGTAATAGTAGCCATTATAACAAAACTCTGCCAAGAGCTTCACATCAATCAGTTTAAAGACTTACATTTTGAGCATCCTTTGCCCAGCGTGCTTTCTAATGAGGAATATCCTGTAAGACTTCACTTCAAATTTTGTTCGGCGGATATGGAGATACACTGAACAAGAAGTGTGTGTTTGGCTTGGTTTGGTTTGTTTCTTCTACAGTGAGGGTGATTTCGACAATGCGACTTCTGACATGTCGGCCGAACGACACGGTGTAAACAAAACACTAATATTGTCCATTACAGCAATGATAACTGGATGACGGCACTAAGCTTACTGGTTTAACTCACCTTGTATTAAAAGACACCACTGTCTGTTTCTCCATCGAAACTAAGTATTTAGGCGTTATCATGGCTTGTTACTGGTGAATGTCATTTGGATTTACATTGAAAAGACCAATCCAAACCACCCAAAGACCGGTTGGTTATTTGATGAACAAAGCTTTCACGTAAACTAGGTCACTTCTGCAGATTCTAAAGAACGGTCTTCACTAATGAATCCCTACTCTCTTGATATTAACATCATGGGATGTACTTCTGTACTGTTTTTTCGACTCTGTTCTTATGGACATGGCATCGAATTTTACAAAAGTACGAACTCGACTTTCCATGTAGTAAAGATCGGCTTCAAGATCGATGTTACAAGGTTAGATTTCACTCATTGTAAGAAAATCACCAATTTTAACTAGAAAGAGGATGTAAAGCTGAATTTATTGAGTCTTGTTTGCATCGCTCAGCGCTTCCACAGACAGTTGGGTTTATCACCAGGATGTCGAGCAACTTAAAGAACGTTCCAGCGACTTTCCTTGCTGTCACCTAATAGAAGAGGCTGTAGACTTTTTATTGGCAATTCTGCTATGCATATATAACATAACATCCTACAAGTGTTTTCTCTATGAGTATCCGGTCTATGCAGGGTATTTTGTTTCTCTTGAGATTCTCATTTAATGAAATTAAAACCAGTTCAGCTAATCACTCTCATTTCGATGCTCGGTTTCAATGGTTTCCTTCAACTACTTAATTTGCATATCTCAGCAAACTAGATAAAAACCTCCTACGTCACCTTTTATCAGGCAAACCAAAAAGCAAACATTCTAAACAATTCACTGCTGTACTACGCAATAAACAAACACCACCACTTATGTAACTTATTCCACAATTATATCTTGCCTTAAACTTGGCAATAAATTCTCTAAACAAAAAGAACTTTAGGCCGCCGCTCTGCCGACAATCAACTTGAATCAAATTTTCAACGATAACATTCAACAAACTTCACGTCATCTCTGCTACCTACATCAGGGAGTTGCTTCGAGGTTCTTTCAATTATATTTTTATCGCCTCGCACAAAATTAAGGTATCTATCTGTATCACGCGAATAAAATAGAAAAAAATAAAAACAAGATAACAATTTCTCATTTCAAAGTGTGGTACGAGTATTTACTCGTATGTATACGAGTATAAAACACTAGATATGTCCCTTCTAAACTAATGGTTGTGAAAAAAAAAAGTGAAACAATACCAGGAATTGCCAGTGAACTGGGGTAGATATCCTGGTGTTGATCCGATATCATGATCCAACTAAAACCTTGAAAACCGACAAAGTGAATGTGTCGCACAACCAGTAATTTGTGTGTTTTTTTTTTCTTCACTGCCTACCTACCAATTTGTTAATAATTATGCGGATTTGGCAGAGTTCGTTTTATTCGCTCGCCTTATACCAAGCGTGGCAAATTGATTTGGAGTAAAGTAGTAGTAGTAGTAGTAGTAGTAGTAGAGCAGTAGTAGAAAGTAAGCTCTGCTTACGTGTTACGTGTGCATTGCTGTGAAATTGTAATAAAACGACTACGATGATCGTAATTAGACTTGTTAGATAATATGCTGACAGCTGTCTAATGGACTTCGATTTGGAATGCGTTTTAATTCGAATTACCTGCTCGTGTGTTTGCCACAAAGTGGAAGTGGGTGTATGCCAAAAAAAGTCTGTACTTGAAGGTGCTGAATATCTGAAATAATATAAATAATTTGACCACAAACCATTCAACAAAATCAACAATCAGACAGGCGTGTCAGGGTCGCTTACTTTGTTTTTCAAGTGTCGCTTCTTTAAAGAGTTTATTTTAATGGTTTCACTGTTAAATTGTCACTTTTGCGTGAGTTTGGAACTTGTAAATGGTCGATTACATATTTATTAAAAATAAAGTTTTTTGGATCTATTCATATAGAATTGAAAGACCTTATGATTAAGTAGGATATGATGTTGGAGATATTTATTCTGTCCCACCACATGCCGTCTTCGAGTTACAGGAGAACGAAATTCTTTTTTGTAGGAAGAAGACGTGAGAAAATTCTTTTTTCCTCTGTTTAGTTTTTAAATCGAACCTACACTCTCTTTCGTTGTAGTCGACGAACTTAAACCCACGAGCCATGTTACGACTTATAGGCTTAGCTTTGTGTCTAGTGTCTATTGCTGCAATCTTGGCAAAGTCTGCACTTCTTACTCGTAACTACTGATATAAAGTAAGTGCACTAATAAGTACAAATTTACATTGTCAAGCTAAAATTAAGGGTTAATTGCTACATTGTCAGAAATAACCAAGAAGAAGATTCAATGTTTTGGGACCATCATGAAGGAGATACACATTTGTTACTTGTTTGCATGTCTCATTTCTAGCGATATTTATTTTTTGGAACCGCAACGACTACAAAATGAAGCAATATCTCACCTATGAACATCTAATAGTGGTCATACATGTCAATTTTTATATGCTTTTCTTTAATGAAAAGTATACATCCATAGAAGAAAGGAAACCACCAACAAGACACACACAAACACGCAGAAAACTCGGAAACAACTACTGCATCATTGTCGTCGTCGAAACTCCTTTCAACCTGCAAAAAATAATTTGCTCTACCCATGGCGGATTCCTACAGTTTCCTACAACTCATCGTCGTCGTCGTCGTCGCCGCCATATACTCGTACTCCAACGACCTCCCTCGTTATTCATGCCTCCCGCACCACACTACCATCATGGTATTGTAACCACATCTTCAACATGATTACTATTTCCCTTGTCTACTCCCCCGCTCGCTGACTTATTGTCAGCCTTTGAAGAATAAGTCTTATCGTTAGCCATGATGATGAGTTTGGTTTAGGTGAAATATGTTGCGCCTCTCACAGAGAAATTACTTTATTTTATTGTGTAATAATAGATCTTTTTAAAAATAGACAAAACAACAAGGTAGACAAGATAGATAGATACTCGTAGATAGAAAGAAATTGGCCAAAGTTAAATACAAAGACAACACAAAAGCTATAGCTAAAGCTACATAGGTATGTCAACAGATTCAACCAATAATAATAGACCGCTAACCATACCACCATTCGCAATAATTAAAAAAAAAAGGAAAGAAAACAGCGCACATCAGGTTGAGACACATTTTTATAGAAACAATCTGACACCAACGAGAGGAAACTCACTCTCAAGGTATGCACGCCACCTATATATATTATAAAATAAAATAAAAAACTGTATACGAGGCGTACATAAGACTAAAATCGAATTTTCGAATTTAAATTCACGTTTTTATTGCTTGCGGGTGGTGAGCGCAAAAGCTTTTGGCATGCACAACATTCAAATATCACATGGCTACACTAGTGTATGCAAGTAAAGCCTCAACAAAACGAAAATAACTTTTTGTCATCGCATCTAGTAATTGAAAAGAAAACTGGAAAAATTCTTAACTGACTGTTAAACATAAATTACACAGTTTTTGTTGGCCAGTTAATTTTGCATGATTCTTGGTTGAAAGAAATTCACATAACACTGCGTCGCCTTGTCTAAAACCCTTATCCGTAGTTACCCCCAAAATGTCAATACTAGACACGGCACACTGTTATATGCGATTTGCATATAAAATCGACAAAAAGATGGTGACTATCGATCTGAAATTACCGAGCTTTTTCTAAGATCAGCTGTAAGGTGAAAAATTGACCACCAATGACGGGCACAGGTTTGGACCAACCAAATTGTTTATAAATCCCTTCAGACTCTCACGGAAACGCGACAAAACATATTTTGTCGGCGAGGTAAAGCACATTTATTGCTCTGTAGCTGGCGCAATCGAAAGGATGTGGAAAATGATGAGATTTCATGTTTTCCTCTTACCATATCCCACAGATGAGCTGGCTTTAAATAAAATTAGTAGGCACTCCGCTGCGCTTCGGAAATTCGGAATAAAGTTTCCACCTCTTTGCGAAGCACCTTCAACGTCCTGCCAAGCGAAATTATTTTTACATGTTTGCATTGATGGCGATGGCGCGATAGTTAGCTCATTGGACTATCGAGCAGAGAGTCTGGGTTCGACTCCTAGCTGGGTCACTAACAATTTTTCAAATCGCCATAAAAAAAAAAAGCTTCTAAGGAATGACGTTCGGACTCGGCGATAAACCGTAGGCCCCGCTCAGATGTGACAAAAAATGACAACATGAGCAACACAAATGAGTGTAGAGAAGCTAGGTCATGGCCGGCCTGGCAGCGCCACAGTGTTTTTTTTTTGTTTTTGTTTGCAATGATTCGTTGAACCAGAACAGTTGAAATTAAGTGTCTGGTTTGATATTTTGCTTTGCCAATTCCACTTTTCACCGACACAGTTCGGTTTTGTCATCAGTCGAGACTATATACTATACAAAATTCTGAAAATAATCCCTCTGCCGCCTGTCCAGCAATTCATCTTTTAGCTCAACTGTCAACAGAAGCGGTTTTGTTTTTTTAAACTCTTCATTTTTTTCAAAACAAAATAACTCAATCAACAATTGCAATGGCTAATAAGTTTTCTTTCTATGAAAGTTTGACGATCGTGCCTTTATCCCATTCGCCAGGAAAACTAGCCAAGTTTTCTCAAGAAGACGGAAAGGGCAGTTCGGCTGATGCTGTTTATGAGGTTTTAAAATTATTGTGGATAGCTTTCGCTTTTATTCACTCACACGCCGAAAATCTTCTGTTTTATTAGTAACAATGTGCAGCATATAGGAAAATAGTTTTGTGGCTTCAACCAGGCTCTTAGTGACCTTCTTTTGGAGGGAAGAAATAGTTAGAAAGATGTGGATTCCATTCAGTAGTGTTGAAATGGTTCTTCTCATTTTTAATTGGTAGGTTTCAGATGGCGTGGGGTTCCACAAGGGCGTCATCTTGGTCCACGTTTTTTTTTCATTTTATTTATTGATGATATCGTTCAGAATTGCATTAAAGTTTAAAAGGAAAAGAAATTCGATAGATTTCTCAGATTCTCACACGATTTTATTGCGCTAGTAAGGTCTGTTTTTAAATACGCCAATGTGGTCTGGAACCCAAACCATCTGACGTATATACTCTTTAAATAGTGGCTATTATTCTTCATTTAAAGACGCGCCTTGTTTTTTATTCACAAGACTGAAATATGTCAGTTAAAATCGAATTACACAAGAAAGATCATAACTGCAACTGTTTTCTTGTCTGTCATACACAATGTGGCCACTTTAACTGCACAAAGTTTTGCTATACAAAACACAAGAAAAACCAAGACTACGCCAAATTGAAGGCCTATTTACCGCTGCTCACTTTCTCACTACTCCTACCTAGATTTTGAGTGGCCGATGACATAATAATCGCATGTAAGTACATACACCGCACACTTATAACTCAACGGAGCGTTAAGTGGAATATACTTAGGAGTGTTTCAATCTTAAGTCTTCGGTATTCAGTCTGGGAAAAACGTGTCTATATGTTGCTCTTAATATTTGCTTATTCTTCATTAGCGCTACTGTTCTCTTGGATAAAATCACTAAAACTAAAAATTTAGACGTCGATTCATGCGTCGTCTTCCTTTGTAATGAAAATCCAAACGCTTTTTCTTTGCTGATTTCTCACGTTGATTACATTTTTTTTATTTTTTTTGAAGGAAAACCACCTTAGAAATCTCACTAGCATTGTCTAGACAGATGGAAATGTAGACATTTTTTTTCTGTATGTTAACATTTACCCACTAATTAAAAGTGCCAATGATGGTTGAATTTAATTGCCAATTGCCGCATACCATTTGCTAGTAAGACGGATGGGCCGCTCAGTACTTCGTTCACTAACCTTGTTGCATAAAAGTAGTTTTTAAATCTAGTTTAATTACCGTTTCAATGTTACATAAAGTAAGCGGGTAGGAGCGATTACCTTTAGCTTTCTACGATTGACTATGTTGATCACCAACTAAGCCCTCCTTTCTAAAATGAATCACCCTTCAGTTCTATGTGATTGCTATTTTCTGTACTTTCTGTGGTTGATTTAATTATAAAAGTTAAAAAGCAGGTAGCGCAGCAAAGAATAGCAATAATTTTAATTCTAGTTTTACTATAAGATGAAGTGCGAATAACATGCGGGCGTTGACAATCAAAAGGCGCCATCATCAAGAGGGGGATGATGTGCTCCCATTTATTTTCAAATTGATGTGTTGACAATGTTTTCGTATTTCATATCTCAGTAGTCTCGAATACATACTCGTATGTATGTTTAATTGCTCTAATTGCCTTGGGGTATAGATCAAAATCCAATTTGAACACATGTTTTTCAGAAGATGAAGCTTATAATGACCCAAACAAAGCGATTGAAAACAGGTGTTAATTCTATGGATAAGGTGTGTGCTTGAAGGGTTTGTTAACACTTTTAGTTGTGCTTTTATACTATATATCGGTATTTACGATAACCTTATAGGTACGTAGTAATAACATTTGCCGAGTACAAGCTCACTTTACATTTACATTGCGCATTTGTTCCACTTCAACAAACACTTCATGTCATGTGAATGGCACAAAGTATCTCATCTCATAAGACTACAATAGGACTACAATGACAGCATATTGACTGATTGACCAATGATTTTCATGTAACGCTGTTAATTTCATACGATTTTTGAAGAAATCTAACGAAATTATGCTTAAAAGTTGAAAACAACTAAATATGCTGGTAAACAGAGCCATGTAAGATCACTCATTTGTCCCAAGAATAATATTTATACTCATTTTTGGTGGTAGATTGCCAAGTTTGCTGCCAATCGTATCTTCTTACATTTTTGTATGTGTATAATACATTCATCTCAACGATGCGTCACAATTGCAACAATTTTTGAAATAATTTCCCGAACCACCTGTACAACAAATCTGCAAGCGAAAGGCCATCACGTACATAATAATGTACATACGTATGTATCTATCCGTAGATATCCGAATCTAAAGCACTTGTCTAAGTAAAAATCGCCAAGAGCATGTTACCAATCCAAGTCAGTGGATACTCGTACAATACTTAACCATTTGTTTATAAAACACAAAAAAACAAAATTACTTCAAATCCACTGTATTGTGTATTGTGTGTTGTAATCATTCAGTGTTCGAAAGAATAAATACCGACTAGGTATAGTATTATAGCAAAGCAAACAAAAGATTGACAAAATAAAAACAAAATAAATAAATATAATATAGGTATGTACTCGTATTATAGATGTTGTGTGCTTTGTAGTGTGTAGTTTATGAGTATGTTTATTTATAACTATACAGTCGTACTGATTATAAACACTTGATAAACAATTGATAAACAACAACGTGCAACGTATCGGCTATTGTCTGGTAAATTGTATTACATTTTATATGATGAATTGAGTGTATGTTCGAGTACCCGACTGTATCTACTAGCTCTCACTCTTTTTCTCTTTTTCAAAACTGCTTGCCTCGATAGCGGTCAAGGAGATTAATCACGCTGAAGCAATGAATATATTTCTCCGCTTCATGCCCTAAATATTTTTTCTGTCTGCTTAAAGAAAATTAAATATTATTGTACGGATATACTCGATGGCACTGTATTAGAGTAGAGTAGAGCAGAGAAGAATTGCTTTAACGTCCAGAAACCTTTCATAGTTACAGTCATCATCTGTTTTTTTTTTTTTTTTTTTTTTTTTTCATGGAGACGGTGCAATGAAAAACGTAGCCAAACTCAACTGAACTGTTCAAGTCAGCAAACATGACCAGTAGTAGCCTCAGTTCAGTATGTATAATTCAGGTTATCAGAACGTTCTTTTTTATTGTTCTATATCTAGCGGGGTATATCCATAATTTGCGGTTTTGGTGTTCTTCCATTGACTCTATATAGTCTATATGTACTTCATTTTAAACGAAAAAGAAAGATAAAATGTAAATTAATCAATCACCACAAGTGGTGGGGGACTTCCAAACGGAACTTTACACACTTTAAAAATATGATTAATAAATATTTTTATTTCCGGTGTGTCTCTCGTAGAAATGTGGTTTCAGTTTCATAAACGTGTCAAATAGCACGTGCGTGCTGTTGATTGCTATTGTATTCTTTTCAGCAAAATTACTTAATATGATGAAATATGTACCTAGCAGGGACATATATACTGTTACACAGAAAAATCAGCGCCAAATGAAAACGAATTAATATTTAAACCAAAACTTGTAATCCAACGGGTTGAGGTCTGAACTACCAGCTGACCAATCATTCGCTGATATGAAGTCCGGAACGTTGTTTTTGAGCCACAGTTGAGTCGTTTTTGCTTTGTGAGCTGGAGCAGAGTCTTGCTGGAAAGTCCATGGCTTGTTGTTGAATATTGATTGGTTGAGAAACTTCACAATTGGTTCCAAGAAGGTCGATTGATATACTTTGGCCGATGTTTTCACTCCTTTCTCGTAAAAATGGAGCTTGGTAACGCCATCGTAGCACACTCCCTACCATACCATAACAGACGCGGGATGGTGGCCTCTTTGAACCCTCGGGATGAGTTGAGATGCTTCTCTGGATGACCGATTCTTCTACGGTGAAGATTTTCTCGTTAGTAAACAGAATTTGTCTGTACGTTCTTCGCGTACCGGCTGAGGAACGCTTTCGATCTTCGCTTGCGTTTTTCCTTCAATACGGCCGTGAGCAGGTATCCAGTGTGTTGCTTGTACGCGCTGAGTTCTAAATCTTCTTTGATAATGCAAGACATGGATTTTTGCGAAATTTGCATTTCCCGCGGCAAGATTTTCTGTTTTCGCAGCGTTTTTCGGTCGATCCGTTTCTTCACGGCCTTTATCGCTTTCGGAGTTCTCACAGTGCGCGGACGGCCGGATCTTTGACGGTCTCGTACTCCACCAGTATCCTCAAACAACTTCACAGCACGATACACAAAATTTCGAGTGATCCCAAGCGGGATCTTAGAAACCTGTCAGCTGTTTTGCTGTGCTTGTTACCAAAAATTAAATGGAACTTTTCCTTGTGCTCATGATACAAATGACCATTTGTCCTTCAGTAAGTAAAAGGTTTTTAGTATGTCGTAATAAAGTTGAAGTGAAGAGAACAACTAGAATGTGTTGATTCATCATCGAAGGTTAATGAGCTTCCAAGATCTAGTTCAGCAATAGGGCTCACTTTTTGTGAACTTTGTGGTTACAGTCTATGAAAAGATTCATGATTACTAACTTTGACGTCAAAATTGACTGACATTATTGTGAAGGAATTAAGAACTGAGGGCATAATTTCTCATAAGGTACTGGTGAATTCTCCTCTACTATCAGGTTTGGGATATTTTCTATGGAAATATGTGAAATAGCTACTTTACAACGATAAACCAGAGACGATGGACCACTTGGAAGTCATCATTCGACGCGTAACTGTCCATTTGTTTAATTATAGCTTAGTTTAAACGAGAGCAGAAGGGAAATAGAAGTGATTGATGGAAGTTAGATTATGAAGCTGAAAAAGGTGAGCTGCACAGGGAATTTCTAAAAGCGAATGGAGTGAGATAAAATTCGAATGTTATTGGAACATATGTATGTAGGCTCGTCAATATCATTTTTTGTGAGGTAAAAGTTACGGCGGAATAGGGTTATGAACCGAATATTACAAAGATTAGTTCTCACTTCCAATAAAATAAGACTATTGGCAATTTTACAATGTTGTCAAGTAAGTTCGTCATCGATGAAAAATCTATGTATAAGGCAGTTGTAAAAGGCGTTTTTGTGAAAAAATATATCGTTGACGTTTGCCGACATTAGCTGAAGATTTTCGAAGCTTGAATTGCTGAATTGGATGCTAATCCAGCTGGATTCTGACCTTGGTCGCGCAGTACTAAAATTCACGAGCGCTATCTATGAAGAACAAAGGTATTTTGCGAGTTTCATTCTAGTTTTCCGGATTTTTTTATAAAAAAAATTTTTATTTCTGAATGTTTTCGACCAGTTTTTTGCACAAGTTTGCGGTAAAAATTGCGTTTACCTTGCTTTTACAAATTTTTAAACCACCATTTGATAAAGCCAGAAGATGAGTTGGCTTCAAGAATAGTTTAATCAATTTTTCAACGTTCGAAAGAAGTTGAACAGGCTACACAAAAGTTCAATAGCCCTATCAAGATCGAGTATGGTTACAATGAAATAGGACTTAGTTCCCTGACTTGAGGAAGGCCAAATGTAGCCAAACATAAAGTGCTGAAAGGCCGCATCTTATACAGATCCACTATTATGTTTAAAAAAAAAGTATTATACGATACTTCCCAGGAAACCGAGCTGACTGGAGGCAATCAGAGGCTTCGTAGAATGTACTTTTGAAAATATCTTCCGAATTGGGGAAAATTTTCCTTGTAGCGAAGAAAGTGAAAAACAAAAACGACACAGAGGTCATTTGGGCCTGGTAGATTTCATCATTTAGTTGTTACTTTTCTTCTACACTTGTATGTTGAAAGTAGAGAAAGCTGCCAAAGGAGTAGTTGGGTAGATAATTGATTTATGAGGAGAACGCTAGAAAGGAGATAAATACTTGAAAATCTGCGAAGCTGTTCACAAAATATGGATATCAATCAATCCATTGACAGACTTCGTTCGAAATGATTAGAATAGGTGGTTTTTGGTTTCGTTAAGTACTCAGTTACTTTCCATAATCAACAATTTGTCAACAATTACTTGAAACTAACTCCAAACTTTAAATGCTTTATAACCTTTTCTTTTGTCATTCCAACCAATATACACATTCTTCTTATTTTACCCTGCAATAATTCTCTATATATGCTTCACATACTTAAGTAGTCAATAACAATACCGATAACAAACAAGTGTCGTGAATACTTTACAAGGGTCAAAGACATTACACACCTCCAAATAAACACTGGATTTCATTCGGTGAGACATATCGACTAATGCAAAGTTCAGTTCGAAATTTTTCAAAGCTGAAATAATATTTTGACTCAACAAAAATAATATATAATTTGCATAACAATTACAGGTGTTCAACCAACGAATGCTTCGATTTTTATCCTTTTATCCATTTTCTGACGCAATAGCGACAAGTCTATCTCAAAATAAAACAGACCCTAACAGATCTACACAGCAAAACAACTTAGCATTCATTACAATCATGTTTTAAGGGGAACTCCCTTTTCCCAAACTCCATGAATTCTTGACTTCCTCTTGTATCCGATTCATTATTATTTCATTTATTTCATTTTTTTTTTTTTTCAAGGAAAAATATAATGTTCATTGTTCCCAGTTTGTTTATTTATTTATTTTTTTTCCTTTTCTGTCGAAATACAAATGACTAAGATTCTTTATAGCCATCAAACAGTGTCACGCGACACTCTGTAGCACAGCAATAATGTGCTGATTCCTTTGCGATTCAAACTTGAAAACCAATTTCCACGCAATATGTACTCTAGTATACGAGTTTTTGTATGCTAAGCAGTCAGTTAGTTAGTTAGTCAGAAACTGCAGACCTTCACTAAGTGTGTGGATAGACCATGAAGATTACATTTTATTCAAAATTAAATACATTTGACGACTGGCATTGAAGTTAATTTCAGAATTCTACATCAACAAATTGTTTATTTGTTTGTTGTTGTCTTTTTTTTTATCTTATTCTTCTTGTTGACACGCTAATTAATTGAACAATCGAAAACAATTCGACGATTGCCTATAGTCTTCCTCCACATATGTGTATATATTACAGTATACGACCGGCAATCAATTGGTATCGTTTTTCTCTTGGATATCTGGCCCAACAGACTGAAAGACAAATTGATGGGTAGTAGTTTGAAATAAGAATGAAGTTTGTCAAATGCAGATGAAAAGTAGAAGTAGGAAAGGTGAAGCACTCGAAGTACTGTTCAATTAAGTTAACTGAAGCGTCGATTTTAAATGTGTATCGATAAAATAAGGCATACGTACTTGCATCGCTAGAAATGGTAAACAAATTATCACTTGCATATAGGGACATACATACGAGTTGGCAATAAAGTGTGTGTATGACTGGTTTGCTTAATTGCGTTGGCAGACTACTATATTGTATGCACACTTGACACAGAAATTGTTTACAATGCTACTCCCACGGATTATTAAAGTGAGCTTGCAAGTTTTATACTGGCAAACTATTGAAAGTATTGAGAACTGCTTAAAAACGCACAATTTTGAATACCGCACTATTACACAAATTCAAGTGGGGTTACATTTTTAACAGGGACCACCCGAAGGCAAGGCCACAAAGCTGTAATAGAACAGACAAGAAGAAGTTCTCTTACTTTACATAGAAGAAGTCAGCCTTATCAAAACCGAGAACTTTAGAGGTTTACTGTCTGAGCATTTTAGTGCTTATGGTAATATTTTGATAAACAGTATACATCAGATAATTCTCTAAATCTGGGAGAATGAAAGCATCTTCAAAAACTCAAATATTAGATCTACCTAGATTTGCTACGTCTTTGATAAAGCTCTGTTGCATCACATAAATCTGTTACACCAAATTTTAGAAGTTGATTAATTTCAGACCGATACTCGTACTCTCTTGATCGATTTAAAGTTGCATATGACAGAATTCTCATCGTAATGTTCTATAAAGTCTCGCTGTGTTATACAAAAACGCGACGATGTCGAGCGAGTCCTTCAACCTTTTTTTAGAACGTATTGTTTTGTCGGATGGTAAATTGCTCCAATCGAACAATTTGTAAACAAACAAAATGATATTTAACGGGAAGGTCATAGGAACATTTTAACCTGCGATTGGCCACCAGAACTCAAGTTCCACTGTTTGTCGTGATTTGGGTGGCTGTGATGGCCGATGAACGTTCACCGCTTATGTTTTTGGACTGTGGTGTTAGGGTGAATGTGAATGTTTTTGAAATAATAAGCATTCCAAGAAGATTCTATACCATCACACAAAGCACCCGTTAACCAAGAGTGGTTAAAAAAACAACTTCACTTGCTTCCTTTTGTCAACACAATGGCCTTTGCAGTCGCCAGATGCAAATCCACATGACTGTTCCATATAGGGCTTTTTACAGGCTAAGGCCGGCGCTAAAAAAATATTGAAGTGTGGATTCCCTGAAGAAAGCCCTTCTCCGAGAATGGAAGAAGATTCCGCAGGCCTCGTTTGTCAGATTATAAAACCGTAATTGTTTTTTAACGTCTTTTTCGTGTACTTCAATAAAATTTGATTTCGAATACAGAGTTTAGAAAAATTGCAGTTCATTTGGGCACCCCTCTGTACAATAGTCCTATTTTCGAAATCAAGGGTATTAGCATACCATGTAAGAAATTTAATTATGTAAAAGGGTTGTCTTGGTTTATATCCTCAACAACATTTCGTGCTATGCATTGCGATCCCTAGTTTTCTAGTTAATTCTAAAAGGAAGGCATTATGACTGGCACTACAATGTTTTTAAAATCGAAACCGCCGTTTTTAATTTTTTTACAAGAAAACTAACAAACACATGACACTATTTTTGCTTCGTCGTAGTCGGGTAAAAACAAACGACGACCTGCACTCTGCACAGTTTAAGCAAAGGAAGAGAAACTAATCTAACCACGCACCCTGGTTTGGACCTGACACCAAGTGGCAATTGCTTACTCCCTAACTTAAGGAAGGGCTTTCATGGAAAGCTCAATTTAAATGTTAAATTTTAATTTTAATGTAAAGCAGAGACTGTTTGGAAATATTAATTGTTGATACTTTAACAACAATCAAGGAATTAGAGAAACTAGTTAGGCTGGCATAAGGTGTCCACCGCCTCGAACGAAACGTCACTGTTGACAATAGTAGCATCGAAGTGTTACTAACTCCACGATAGATATTTATTAAAGATTGGCAAAGAGATGGCCTAGGAAACTGCTTTTTTAATTTGGCGAAACATATGTATGAATGTGTCCAAAAATTATAAATGGGACAGAAGTCGCTCAGAAGTCGAGTGCTGGACGATATGTTGAAAAGCAGAACTAATATCGAACAATTTCCAACGAAAAATTCTTCGTAGAATATTTGGTCCCATATGCAAGGCGATCGAATGAAGAAGATATAACCCCGAACTCTATAAGATGTATCAGATGTGCATAAAGTCTTGTTTTAGAGTTACATCGCTCAGGCTTGAGATGTTAAAAGAATGACCGAACCTTCGGTTCTCTATCGGGGATGCCAGTACCTGGACAAGGGAATCATCTTGTCTGGGATTAAGTATTGGAAGGCTGCAGTGTCTCAGACAGAGTCAGATCACGGTAAGTAGAATAAATATTTTCCCGATGTACAATTGTTACATTGTATATTGAGGTGAAAAAACATTTCAACTGTTTATGGCTGTATTTACCAAAAACCGAGATTCGTCTTCATGGAGTTATTAATAGAGTTCCTTCCCAAAAGACCCGTTGATGGAAATCCGTGGGTAAATAGTACTTGGTACTTCGGAATGACCAAACCCTCTACGGACCATAACTCCTTACCCCAAGAACAGAGATCTTACTCTATAAAAGCTTTTCATAACCAGATGCTACGGATAGCCCTAGGAAGATAAAAATGTACAACAATGTTCGAGACAAGATGACTTCGCAGCCACCTTGTTCCACAAAAAAAAGGGAGAACAGAAATTTTATTTCAAAGAGCAGATTCGTAATTCGAACTGGAAACAGTCCCCCATCACCGTTAAGGAAGAATGAATGCTTTTGCTCAGGCTATAAACATTCAAGATTCAGCAGTCGGATGACACCATTGTGAAGAATACACTAAACCAAACAGAAATGGTAATTTTGGTAATTGAGAAACCCCTTAAGCCAAAAGTGAGCCTTATCCCTAAGCAATAGTCGAGTTCAAGCTGCTTAAAAGCCCAGTACATAAATTTATGTTTTAAACTTTGGTGTCTTGGGTTCAGTTCCGTCAACATCTCGATATTAAACGGGTGTAAACTGAAATCTTTGGACAAAGTGGGCAGATAGAGGGCAAACTGTTGCAAATGACGTCTAGTTGATACTTCCGGATATTTGGTCACGCGTTTACCCACAACAGCAAATCACATAATCTTCTAAAAAATTCATGAACTGAAGGCCGGTTTCCAAATAGAATGATACAGAAGCGTTCTTCTGTGATTTGTCAAACAATGCAAAGTTGCAAAGTCAAGAAATGAAAACTAAAAGTGTTTCTCTAGATCTCATTATTTAAGATCAATTGCATTAGTTTCAATGAACTGCTGGATGAAACAAAGACTTTATCTCACAATTCCGATCTTCAAAGAAGACGAACCCGAATAAACAAATACCTGAATGATAGATAAGGTGCAATCTGGCTGCTGAAAGCATAGTAGATTGTGTTATACAATATATTATAATCTGCCCAGAAATTTGTGCAGAACGTTTTCTTTGGGTAAAAAAAAAATTGCCTTTGGGACAGTACATGTATACTTAGTTCAACAAGAATTTGAAAATACCTCAAAAGAAGTTGAAAAACCAGAAACTCTAGTGATCAAGCGTGAATCTTAGGATTCCGAATTCAATATGGGCAGTGTCTTCTCACCAGAATAGTTTGACCTTCTCGACAAACTTGTATTGAATGTGGTTCAATGCACTTCACCTAAGCAGTGCAACAGCATTGCTATCCAGGTTTTATACTACAGACTAAAACAAGACATTCACTCTTAATTAAATAAAATAATAAATGATTCGACTTCATTGAAATCTGCTTGATAGTTATGTGGATAGCTAGAATGGAATGCCGGTTCTGTTGCATAATTACAAATAAAACACAAAATAAGGATACACAAAAAAAAAAGAAAAAAGAAAACACTTAGAGGACTTACCTAAATTTGGCACGGTAACAGTAACTTGATTATTTGAGCCGATATCGACGTCAGCTACCCTGTTAACATCCACGCTAGCTGGCTTAAAATCATCTGCAAGCAGAAAACATATCTCTCATCACACATTCACTTTCCTTCCCCCAGATTCAGTAGGCGACACTTGCTGCACCACCAAACATAAACTATAAACGGCTATCTTTATACAGAAAAGATCGTACGTCGTAACCGTAAGTCGTATCGTACACCGTTGTTGGTTTATGTTGCTAGGTTGCAGCAGCTAGTGTCATCTATGGATCTGTTGGCACCTTTACTTTTCGTTTTGCTTACATTTTATCGTATGAAATGCAGTCGTTGTATTCTTTGAATTAAATGTGCAACCCAATTTCAGCTCTCTAACTTCGCTTCCGATATTCAAGCGATCGGCCATAGTGGTTTTCTGTTTCGTCATCATTATCGCCGCCGTATTGTTATTGTTGTTGCTACTGTTTGTTGCTGTTGTAGCTGAATATTGATAGTAATTATTAATGTTACCACCGGAATTATTGCTGCCACTGGATGCAGTACCTTGGGATGAAGAACTCCCAACAGTAGAGCCACGACTCAAGTAATAATTTCTAGACGTTGACGGATTCGTTGTTGCAGATTTGCGTGGAATTTTTGTAAATTGATATAACTTCGGTTGATGTTGTGTTTGTTCCTGTTGTTGATGTTGATGTTGATAATGGTGATGTTGGGATGACTTTTGCGCACCGCGCTTAAGCACCTTTAAAAGAAGCTGTTCCAAATGTTCTAAATGCTGTTGAGTAGAGCGACGTTGTTGGCTCAGGCAGCAACAGATATCACTGTCAAACGATTCGTTTAAATGATTTTGATTGAGTGCGATAAATATTAGCGCGATCACCAGGATAACATAATCTCGATGCAGTCGTTGAAGGAAATTCTTTGTGAATCTCTTAGTGTGGTGTTTTTTTTGTTGCTGAGATTTGTTAATTAACTCCAAATCACTGGCTTTATTTCTGGTTATAGTTGTTTTTGTTCTTGTTGTTGTTGTTGTTGTTTGAAATTTTTCTCCTCTAGTTAGTAGTGTGGCTCGGAATCGAACTGCTAGTGGTGCTACTCTAATTGTGTGAGTTGATTTGGCTGTTGCTGTTATTTCTGTTGTTGTTGCATGCAATGTTGACGCAGGCTGACAGCAGGAATAATAATCACCACCACCACTCTTACCACTACTACGAAGAGCTAACATATGTTGCGTATATGTACACGGAGACTTTTCCTCCTACCAACACTTGAAAATCAAACGTACGAACAAAATAAAACAACAATTCCCTGCGAAGATTGGCGACGATTCCACTAGATGTGTGCGTATTTCTGTTGCTTGCCGCTGCATGCGCTCGCCTTTCTGCATGTATGGGTGCGTGTAAAGAGAGGGGAAGCAAAAAACTTTCACAAGCACCTAACCTCCAATTTTTTTTTCTCTTCTTTTCTTCTATTTTTCACGATTCTTTTTTTTTTTCTTTTTCTTTTGCTTTAAATATTGCGATCACTTTGGAGATAAACTTTTGATAATCGCTTTTGAAAATTTACACTTGATTTGGTTGAAAACTCTTTTTTTTTTTTTTTTTCTAAAATTCAAAACACAACCACCGAGAACGGAGAGTTACAAGAGGAAGGAAAAAAAATGGCAAATAATCCTCTCTTACACTACACTACACACGGATAAATCGCGTATGGGGAAGAATTTGTCGTCGTAAACACAACGAATTGTGGCAATTTTTTTTCTTTATGGTTTTTTGGTTTTTTTTTTTTCGGATTTTCAAAAAATTACTCGACAAGCACTACGACAGCAATTGATTAACGAGGAGGAGAATGAGGAGCAAAGGCAAACGCGAATGGATGGAGAAATTTGTGTTCGATTTCGATTTAGTATTTGGTCTGACTGATTGGGTTTCTTGTTTTTTTCCTTTTTTTTTTTGCAATATTTGACGTCTTTTTCTTTAGTCTTGTGTTTCTAGTTCTTGTTCTCTTTGTCCGTCTTCGTCGTTTTCTTGTTCTTGGTGAGATTTGTCAATGCCGTTGTCGTTGTCGTCGTCGTCGTCGTAGTTGAGATTTCGTCGTGTCGTCACGTAAAAAAAATTCAAAGAAAAATGTCAAAAACCTTGCACACAGTTAAGAGAGAGAGACGGATTCCACTGTATGCGTGCGTATGAGTGAAGGAAGAAAAAAAAATTCTAGACTTTTTTTTTTGGAATTTTCCCCAAAGAAATTCACTTTTTTTTATTTTTTTTTTGTGGAAATTCACAATCCCGATCACAGTTGTGTGTTGTGGAATATTGGAATAATTTGTTACGACGGACTTTGCGGAACCGTTCGAAAGGAAATTGAATTAAAAAGTCGGTTAGTTAGTTATTTGTTGCACGATTTGGGGCCATTGTTGGCTTTAAATTCTTTTTATCCGATGGGGACACGGACGACGATATTTCCTCGGACTGTGGTGTGTATAGAGGAAATGAGATGTAGTACTACCACCTGAAAGACAGTCACGGTTAAGAAAACGACAGCGAAGTCAGTGGCAGCAACTAGATGTGGCTGTTGATGGTGCTACGTTGTACAGAAAGAGATAGATAGTGATAATTGAGGGGTGAAATTGAATGTGAATCTTTTATGTCAAGCGGTTGGTATACCTGTATGATGAGCGAAATTGATTAAGAATGTCAGACAAAAGGCAAATGACGAGAATTGGGAAGGGTGTCAAAACTGTAATTTTGTGTGATTGTCAAACTTGTTCTGTATTACCGACTGAGCTTAAAAATTTTCATAAAATGCTCATGGTAATGATACATTAAAGGAATGGATTTTTGAAAATACTCATGCAGTCTTATGTGAGTTTTTTCAATAATTTAACTTGAAAAAATTCCCTATTATAAATAAAATATACGTTTGGAAAAGCCCTCGTTGAGCAAGCATTTTAAGGGAACTATTACAGAACTCTTTCCTTTGCCATGTTTCATTTTAGTGCATATAATACATGCAAATTTATTTAAATGATTGCTTTTCTAAGGATTTTTTATCAATGCTTGTCTATTTAAACGAAATGTCTCTTACGCGAAAACACATCCAAATGCTTTGCTCTGCAATATTTGAACGATTTAAACAGTAAGCTATGAAATGAAAACAAACAGCTTCTTGACACTCATTTGTGTTGTTCATGTTGTCATTTTTGTCACATCTGAGCGGGGCCTACGGTTTATCGCCGAATCCGAACGTCACTCATTAGAAGCTTTTTCATAGGCAATTTTACTTTCGGCCATTGCTCGCCGAAAGCGTAATGATGATTCAAAAAATTGTTGGCGATGCCGGGGATCGAACCTCGGAACGGGCCACCATTCTTTCTTTCCATAAGAAGTGACAGATAGTATGCTATGAAATATTGCTCGTGGAGACGCAGTGTCATGGACGCTAAGACGTGAAAAGGGTTCGCTGGGTATACAGTCAAAGCTCCTTATTCCCAGGGGATATTTTCTATAAATATGCCGCGAATAAAGAAAAGTTATTTGTATAAGATTAAAGAGAATATGTTTAATGTTAACAACAATATAAACAGAAATGATATACCTATAAAAAAAACAATTTTAATGAAAATTTTTTTAACAATTATAATCAAAATTACGTTTACGCCGACCCGAAATTCAACATTTCGAAATGAAATTTCGGAATTTCATTACACCGTTTACATTGGACGAAAAACATTTATATAACAACTGCTAAACTCTAAACTCGGATTGATATTCAACTGGGCCATCAACAATTTGTCTTTTAAGAACAAGTCTTCTTTGCATAAACGGATACATTTTTATGTAGAAAACTCAAAGCTCATTAGCCATTCGTGAACCTTGATCCAAGTTTTTTAAGTGCTAGTTGCGGCTACCTCTTCAACGGTGTGGGGTTCAAGCATTTTTTCCATGTCGGTGTCAGTCAAATATTATTATATTATTTATATTTTGCAATTCAAGCAACTCTTGGATGTCACTCGATTCCATCTGTGCGAAACCACCTCGTCTTATGCCATTCGCAGCTGGAACACTATTTTAAGTTAATGTTTGAATTTGCCCGAATTCATTGTGTATGCCTTAAATTTGTGCAATAATTCTTCTATTTTGACGATGCAGTTTCCTGTGTGAACATTTTTTTAACATGGCGTATCAGGGATACATTCAGTATAATTTTAAAGGTTCGTCCAATGCAATAGAGCTTAAAGCCCTGGAAAATTCCTACAAACATGGGTTTGAGTAAGGATGTAGTCTTAGAAGAGAAAACATCGCCTTTTTATTTGGATGCATGACCTTAAGCTCATGAGAGTTACCCTGGGCATTGTCCAAAACTATCATAGAAGAACCTTGAAGTCTTTATTCCTACTTTAGGAATAATACAATTCCAAAATCAGTCGCAAACAGTTTTTAATTTACTTAGAAAATTAGTTGCAATCAGCATTCGATTATTTTTTGCAATATTGAGGTTACAAATTTAAGCGATATTATAGTAACCAATAAACGTCTGTATTTCTTTTCGAACACATCTAATATTTAATTGAAAGTAACTGCTCAGTTGCTCTCAATCTGTAACTTTAATATTGAATCCACAAACCGCAATTATAATTTACTAGATCAGATACATGACAGAAAGATTGTCAAACCACCCTTATCTGTCGTTAATGTCAATGTTCATATATGTTTACATGAAAGTGAGATACTTAATCATCTCCTGTGCTCTTTTAATTTGCGACGGGCACGTTCAACTGTCGATCTTTGCTTTATTATCCATTTTTTTTACAAGTTGTTTTGATTGATTTGATTATACATGTAATCATTCCTTAGGGCTCTTCAAGGTAAATTTTTTTTTCTTTTTTTTTGCCAGAACAAAAGACTCAAGCACTTTGAAGTTGCTTTTAGTGGAATTTCTCAGTTTTTCGACACAAGGACGAGTGAGCGCTTTAGTGACAAACTGCCTACAGTACCTATAGATCCACCATGTCAACGATCAACCGGCAGCCTGATGCTAGCATAGGCTTGACATTCACAGAGGTAGTGCTACGCAATGTCGTTATCATTTTCAGAAAAAGATTCAAGTTCTTAGGAAAAATTGTAGCGCCATGTCACGAAGTTATGAAGCAGCCTGCAGTCTTGCCTATTAAGAGACAGCAAGAAGACCGCTGAACTGCTAGATGACTAGCAAGTTCATCGATGATTTCTGACACAAGACTCAGTGAATTCAGATTTCTGAATGCGTTCAATCATGTCTTGCACTCTCGAAATAGTTTGTAAGTCATAAGAGGGTTTAGCAAGGTTTTGAGTACAGCTTGAGTGTCGCTACGAATGCAAATCTTTCGCCACGCCACCGATTATTCATCAGGATTGCGTTTATCTCCTCTTAAAAGACAGACGCAAGTTTTCCAAGCGAAGAGTGAAATCTAAACTTGATACCCTCCAGAAAGAAACTAGTACCGTATACTAAATTCGTTTTGAAACTATCCATAAAGACCAGACAGTTTCTTCACAGGCTCAAATTCCGATCGAAACCAGTCTAGGGCATAGGGTAAGTCGTTTTTTTTCACAGCAGGAGAGCAGAAGTTCTGATGTCATTGCATCAAACGACATATCCATTAGACCAGAGTCATAAGTCAATTTGTACGCAAGGCCATAACAACTCCAGTATTCGTTGTACCAAAGACGATTTCTTTTCAAACAGAAGATGACTTTGAGGGTGCAAACAGAATGGAGATTCGTCAATAGAGCAGAGCCGGGCGTCCTAAAGGAAGTAGCCATGAAACCGAGACAAACCATTCTTTGGTGTCCGGTAGAAGCAGTAAAACGTAATTTCGTGAGAGCTTGTTC
The DNA here is from genome assembly GCA_928272305.1 of Volucella inflata. Lineage (NCBI taxonomy): Eukaryota > Metazoa > Arthropoda > Insecta > Diptera > Syrphidae > Volucella > Volucella inflata. The sequence goes on from OV743720.1 coordinate 2,838,226, forward strand.
CTTTAAACGACCGATTCCTAAGATATAACTGGCCTTATCACAGGCGTGTACATCCAAATAACCCTTCTCGGTGACGGGCTTCATATCTGCCAACAGCTGCTTGGTACTGCAAGGAGACCATACCATATATGCTTTCCGTGTAACATGTTTAATCCATAGAAGTTGTTGTCCAGGATGACACCCAAATATTTAGCTTCCTTGGAGAATTGGTTGGTGAAGCTTTGAAGTACTAGAATAGTCAAAACAGATAGCTTCTTACTTATAGTAAAGCGATCAACCTTAGTTTTGACACGTTTGACTAAAAACCCATTTCTAGCGAACTAGGATTTCCTGCGCTTTAGAGAAGACAGTCTCTACAGATGATTTAACAGACAGTACACCACATCATCTATGAAAAAAGCTATGAAAAATATGTCGTCCAACATGCGGCATACCAGTGGAGGCAAAACTCCGCCTAACGAGGAACCCCTGCCATAGCCAACATTCGCAATCAGTGTCCTAATTACCAGCATTGCTTTGATTCACAAAACCTCTGACGGGTTATTTGGCCGAGAACACATGCCGCCAAAAGTTGCGTTGTAGAAGGCAATCTCAGGGTTGATGAAAATACCAAGTGCGTATTCCTTTTTGTCGACTGCGTTTTCTATTCTGCCCACCAGATCTTCAAGCTCATTCTCTAAAGATTTTCGGGCGTTGTTCTATTTTAGATTATGCTAGTATCAGACTACCAGTGGAGATTCTCTTCAGAGATACTAGCAGCTGGGGTACATGTACCTTTTTGTAACATTACCGGATATTTGCTGGGCCTCATCACCACTTCAACAATATCCTAAATGAATCTGATAAATGTAATACAGAGCCAACATTCACTTCTTATAAAGCTCACGAATGTCGTAGGATCATTCAAATTAATTAATATATTTCTCAAAATAAATTCGTTAAAATAAACCTCAATTCCTTGGTAAAGGCTTAAGTTTCATCATTATCATTATACTTACCATTTTCGTGAGAAAAACTGTTTTTTTTTCTTGTTCTGCGAACCCAGGATAAGTACATAATTCAATTAAAATGAAACACGTGTATACTCACTGTTGGTACACCTCCGCCATCAACATCCATTCGCCCACCTATTATTCATTTATCTAAAATACTCGTAACAACCACCACAACGCTGAGTAAATCTCTGTTTATGTTTGAATTTGAACCTAAATACAGGTTACTTGAGTAAGCAGACCACATCATTATTTCTGCTATCCATTGCACGGATGTTATTCACACCAGCATTTTGTTCCTCACATGGACCAACAGCATATCCGTAAAGTTCGACCCTAGGACGTACTCGTAGTGTGTTGTTGTATGGTATGCTCAACAGGCATTAGCGGACATTGGCATTGGCTTCAGTACTTGGATGGGGTATACCATATTTAACAAGATAACCTGCCGCATTTGAGGGTTGCAGTTGATTTGATATGCTTACGGATATTCTACAATTACTTCACCACCCGCCAAGTATTGTAGATGGTAAGGGCAAACTTTGAACGACGAACGAGCTGCCGCCCTAATAAATAGGTCGTGTGCATGAGCGTATGCTACCTGTCATAAGGTATTCCGTTATAGAGATTTGAAATTGTTCAATTAACAGGTAAATGGTGATTTGTTGTCGTGGAGAATTACAATTATTCATCATTCTGTTTAAAAGAACGTGAATAGAGAGTCGACAGACAATAATCTTGAAGATGATAATACTCATGCACACTAATGATATCTGAATAAAATGCAGGCGATGCACGTGGCGGAGTGCATACGAATGTATCTATATTACGAGTATGTGTAGATGTTGTCCCTGATGGGTAGACTTCCAAAATCTCCTGATTATCCCATAAATGGTGCTCGCCTAATTCTTCTCTAAAAAGGCAACATGAATGGGAGTGAGATTGTAATCAGCAAATTCCATTGAATGTGATTATGTTTAGAAGTGAACATCTTTTCAGAATGAAATTTCAATGACCATTGAAAAGGATTCTTTTTTGACATAAAAAGTGCTTGGCAAATGAACCTTAAATCTGTGAAAGTGTTATATGTTAAACAAATTAAGGATGCATGAAAAGGAAACAGTTCTGCCGTTTTGTTGAGTTTTGATAGTAATCCGGCACGCTTTGCATACACAACTTAGATAGTTATTGTTTATGTGTTTTAACTAATTCAGCTGCGTTTAAGATCGATGGGAAAATGGGACGAACCAACTGCGTCCTCAATATTCCTCTCAAAATAATTTCACGACATATTTTTGAAGATATCAGGGCTAGAGTTTATTTTATCAAGGTAAGGATTAATAGTAACAAAAGAATTGCCAGATCTAGTAGATCATAGTAAATCATAGAGCTGTCAAGCCTTAAGTACGAGTACCTATTGTTTGTAGTTTCATTATGAAAAAATTGACGCCTAAGCAGAGATTCAAAATAGTTTAAAAATATTTCTAACATCGAAGCTCTGTTCGGGAAACTTATAGAGCACTTCGTGAAGCTTACAGCGCTATTTATTGTAAAAAAACCTTCGCACCCATTAGATATTCACACAAAAAGAGAGTAGGGATGTGGAAGTCTGTGTTGAAGATGAACTCAATTTACGAGTATCTATCCGTCGGCATTGACAGCGACTTGGATTTTGTCCTTTCACCATCTGGGAAATCCTGCTTAAAGATGTTAGTTTCAATGCTTAAATGATCCAAGTAGTGACCATTTATTGCGTCGGGTGATAAGCGATTGCACTCCAAATCAACTAGATATTGTCCAGTTTTTTTTACACCAAAATTTCGTTCAGTAATTATTCTCATTTCATGGCAAGCGGATTTTTCGTTTTGTCATTGCATTATACCCAATCATGCGGATTGTACGCAAGAGGCCAGACCGCAAGTTATTGTCAATAGCAGGGGCATATTCACCCTAGGGCCAAGAGGGCCATGACCCGGGGCGGAAGGCTGCTAGGGGGGGCGTAAGGGTGAAGACTCTCGCCCTCTGCGTCTTTGCATGAAGAACCTGTTTTCACAAATGAACCTCTAATGACAAATTATTTTGAAGCTGAAATCGATCCAGCTCTGTGGTTAGTTAATGGCTATTTGTTAGATTATTTTTCAAGAAATGGTTTCAAACAAAATGTTCCTGACGAAGATTTTTGAAAATCTAAGCGAAGCTCTGATGACCGGTATCGCTTTTTAAACAAAAACTTGTTAGTTTCTAAACACTACTTAATTTATTCGAAATCACTTGGGTCTGCATTTTGTGGACCATGTCGCCTTTTTGAAAGGAGAAACGGTCAGCTTGCTTCGAGCCAAGGCTTCAGTGATTGGAAACATGCAAATGAAAGATTACATACACATGAAACAAGTTTGGGAGACAAAAATTGTGTTCTCAAAATAAAAATGCCTGGGCCAGCCGAAAATAGAATTGACTCCAAATTATTTGAGCAGTTAGAAGATGAAAGAAAATACTGGTGTAATGTGATGTCTAGAGTCGTTGTGGCTGTTAAATCTTTGGTCTTTTTTTCCATGGCAAGACAGATGAATTTGGATCTATAAATACTGAAGATTTCATGATGATTTTAGAAGCAAATTCCGATTTTGATCCGTTTCTTTTACAACATATAAAGAGTCTCGGCAATCCTGGAAGAGGAAACACGTCTTACTTATCCTTTACTACCTATGAAGAAATTATAAAAATATGTTAGCTAAGGTAACAACAACAATAGTGAAACAACTTTAAAAGCCTAAGTACTTCTCCTTGAGCGTAGATTCAACACCTGATATTACTTATGTAGATCAGCTTTCTTTAATTGTAGGATATGTTCAAGAGAATGCAAAGCCCGTTGAACAATTCTTTTGCTTTCTGTCAAACACGGTTCATAGAGCAGAAGACATGTTTCTAGCCATTATGGACACTTTCCAAACATTAAATATTAATGTCGACAATTGCATAGGTCAATCTTATGATAATGCTAGTAATACGAGTATGTCTGGGCAATATAGCGGCTTACAAGCAAGGATTAAGGATGAATGCTAGTATGCAACATACTCGTACTTACCTTGCGCCGCGCATTCTTTAAACTTAGTCGGATCATCGGCAGCTGATTCTTGCCCGGAAGCTGCCCTTCAACGGAACGGAAAAAAAAACTGCTGCAACCGTTTTTCAATACTACTGAAAATGTCACTGTAAAAAATTTATCACATACGCGTTGGGACGATGCCTGTAGTAACGATTGGAGCCAAATAATATCGGCTTCCAAAATGAATTCCACCAAAAAGGTTTGGTAAAAAACAAAGGATTATTGAACCAACTTATTGTCGGAATTTTGGGGATGTGTACGCAACCAATTTAATATGGTTTCTAAAATATTACAAGGCGTTGGTACAGACGTAGGAACAATGTCTAGGCTCTACGAGTCACTCATTTCTTTTGTAGAAAACAAACGAGAATACTTATCCTCAGAGGATTACAGGAACGATCAAAGGAGAATTGTAATTTGTTCCCAACTTTGCGTGACATCTATGTATGTGCTCCACTCCATACCACCAACAAAACATTGCTTTATTGAGAACGCAATTTGGCAAAAGAGTCATTTCAGAATTTGACCTGTCAATTAGCCACCAGGTCGTCCGATTTAACGCTATGATTTTTTTTAACTGTGGGGCTACGTCTAGTCTAGTCTAAAAAAAAAAACAAACACTGTGGCGCTGGCAGCCTGGTATGGGCCATGGCATAGCTTCTTGACACTCATTTGTGTTGCTCATATTGTCATTTTTTTTTTGTCACATCTAAGCGGGGCCTACGGTTTATCGCCGAGTCCGAACGGCACTCTTTAGAAGCTTTTTCGTAGGCAATTTTACTTTCGGGAGTTTGCCATTGCCCGCCGAAAGGGGATGGCGATTTGAAAAATTGTTGGTGACCCAGCCAGGAATCGAACCCAGACTGTCTGCGTGATAGTCCAATGAGCTAACTATCGCGCCATCGCCATCGCCATAACGTCTAGTCTAGTCTAGTCTCCTCTTGTTTATGGTGAGGAACTAGCAACGATTGAGGATTTGGGGGAAAACATACAACACATACCCTTTGAATTACTGGAAAATTTGGTCGAAAATTGGAACTCTAGCATGCGCTGTGTAAGAGGCAATCATAGTAGACATATGCCCAAAATTATTTGAAAATATTAAATGGCATGAAATAATGTTTCGGACGAATTTAACAAGTCATCCTTAAGTTAATATCTTTGTTTTTTATTTGAACAAAAAATTCTGAATATTCCTTAATCCTTTGCTCTAAACAGAAAATGAAGTTGCTTCGGTGCAGAGTGATTGGTACACTGAACGATTTAACGTTCAATAACAGCTCAGATTATCCCAGTTAATCGCTGATTAAATGAGGGATTATACCGAATCGTCATGCGACAACAAAAGAAGGAACATAGTTTCTTTACCCCCTAGTACAATAGAATTTAGTTGTTTTAATGGAATTAGAAAATAACCGATTTAGTTAAACAAACATCCTCGCGAAAAACCTTGCTTTAGCATAAGAAAATTATTCCGGAACCATCGCGATCGGCTGGGGTCGAGTAGTATGTCATGTGCTGAATCATAATTACTGTGTGACCATTTGACACGCATTTAATGGTATTACTTAGTTGACGTTATGTCTTTTTAGAATGATTTTGCAAATTCCTTCAAAAAAAATTTATACTTAATTACGTCGGAAGTACGACAAGCCACGTTGTTTTGTTAGAAGCGTTATTTTCGCTTACCCGTGAGCTACATTTTGTGTCGCCAACTCTTACAGAATACAAAACAACGTTGAATTGTCTCGCCAAATGATATGACCTGAATACAGACATTTTCGGTTTGCTATTTCTGAATAAAATGTTAAATTTATCCGTAAACTATTAATTTTCGAAATATGTGTGCTTTTAAGGTGGCTTAGGCGGCGCTATAGTTCGGGATGGCCATGGGCCCTATCTAACAAGCCTCCCCAGTTAGCTCAGTCTTTAGATAACTTCCTTCAGTAACGCACTACAAGTCGGTATTCTGTGTGCAAACATTTTTTAACTAAGTACAAAAAGAAAGATTATTTTTGAAATAGCGCAGAAACGTTGCAAGCTAGGACAGGTTTCTTTGAACTAAGTCTTACGACTAAGTCATCAGTAAAACATGGAAAGAGAACCAACATTTCAAGCGGTCATTTGCCTTAAATTCGAAACAGTATAGAGGATTGAAGGTATTTGACCATAAAAGCAACAATAACCATAGCAGGCTTATTCATAAAATAAGAGTAGACTGTCAATTGAAGAAGAGTGGCTGTACCCTAAATTTCTAAGGAGGATAGGACACATTGCTGTAGGTTTCAGAAGCGAACAAGGCATAAATATAAAACGGTTCATAAGCAAATGATTTTCACCAACTAGCTCCTTAAGAGATATGTTTTCATAAGACATAGGAATCTGTGAAGATGGAAGCACAGAACGGATAAGTCTTAGCTGAAATAGTTCACAAAATTAATAATCGACGTGAAGCAACTTTTTGTCTAGAAATTGGTAAATTGCTTCAAAAATACAACCTATTGAGGCAAATCAGTGATGTGAAGAATTTAAATTGTGCCCGTCGCTCAGGAACTCCTGAAGATATTGCCAAATTAGTCGATTTCGAAGAATGGCCATATCTCAAACAACACTTCTTTTTACTACACATAACAAATCTAAGAATGATTATTGAGAAAAGGCTCTCTACTCAAAGCTTAATACTGCTTTCTGAGATTTCTGGTAGATGGTATCATTGGACCTGATTTCTTCGAAAATTAAGCTACATTAACGTAAGTGGATTGCGTGCTAAATGACCAGGACTTTGAAGTATGGATGTATGCAACAGTATAAATTAGAGATGCCACAAATAGTGATTTATCGAATATTCGGCAACGCTCTAGGCCGAAGCGCCGAATGTTCGGGAAACAATTTTTATAAGACATAGGTTATGTATGTACGTGCTACTTTACCTCATCATTGCTGTGCATGTGTGCCGACAATTCGGCAGCCGGGTAAAAGTGCAAACATGCCTAGCAATTATAGGCCAATAAGTCTTTCAAGCTATCTAAGCAAATGTTTTGAGCAATTATTAAAGAGTAGACTTGTTTCACAAGTAACAAGAAATAACATTCTACCACTTGAACAATTTGGTTTTAGACCTCATCATATAGACCTCATCATCATAGTACAGTCCATCAAGTACATAGAATAGTTAAATACATTCGAACTAACTTTAGGAGAGGAAAAAGTAAAGGAATGGTACTTCTGGACGTTGAGAAAGCGTTTGATACAGTTTGGCATGATGCTTTATTACATAAGCTTTTGCGACTTAATTTTCCAAATATACTTGAATCAGAATTATTCAATCTTTTCTGTCCGAAAGAAAATTCAAGGTTTCAATCAATCCGATTTTACAACATTTCAGCAGGTGTGCCTCAAGGATCAGTGCTAGGTCCAACCTTGTATACAATTTTTACAGAAAAGAAAAGCCTGTTTCTTGCCGTGCAACAATCTGCAAGTAAACGGTTTAAGCACTAAATGGCGTTCAAATGCTAAATATTTTGGTTTGCACCTAGACAAAACTTTAACTTTTGGAAAGCATGTACAGGAAATAATTAAAAATATTAACATAACTATCAAAACTCTTTATCCATTTATTAAACACAAATCAAAACTTATTAATGAAAATAAGCTCCTGATTTCCAAAGTTGATTTTCAAGGAATTATGTGTTCTGGGTCAACAGCATGGCGAAAATGTGCGGTTAGTCATACTCGGAGACTTCAAATAGTTCAAAATAAGGTTTTGTAAATGATGCTTAAGCTTCCATGGTCTTTTTTTAACAGTCAAGCTCCACGCCATTTCAAATATCGAATTGGTATCAACAAGCTTAATGAACGTTATATTTTGTCCTGCCACAATAAATGTATATCTAAACAGTTATCAGTGTTTATACAGTGAGAGATTGTTTTCGGAATCTGGCATTATTGCTTCCAACAAATGCTGCAAAAGTTGTTTTCATTCACCACAATTTACCGTTGATAGATTTTAAGTATTAAAATAACAATTTTTATGTATATACTAGGTGGGGTGAAAAGTAACCTCCTTGACCGCCAGAATGCGCTGCTACTGCAAAAAAAGTCATGGTGCCTTGAAGTCCAAATTTCAGTGCGATACTGTCTTTAGTTTTTTTTTGACAGCTCATTGTTGTTGACGTGTTTGGCATCATGTTGAGTATGGACAAAAACGATTTTCGTTCTCTCATAAAACATTATTTTTTGAGAGGAAAAACGGCGAAGGAAACAAAAGAAAAGTCGGATAAATATTATGGGGCTAATGCTCCATCAGATTACACCGTCAAATATTGGTTTCGAGATTTTCGTGGTGGCCGAAACTACACTCTACTACCGATCAATTCCGCAGTGGCAGGCCCTCCGATGAGGTTACAGAGGACAATGCCAAAAAAATACATGAAAAGGGTTTGGCTGACCGGAAAGTGATGGTGCGCGAGCTAGCAGATACCACAAATATTAGTACTGATCGCACACACCATATTTTGGGCAATATTCTGCATATGAAAAAGTTATACTGCCGCTGGGTGCCGCGCATGCTTACTCCTGACCAAAAACACGAACGCTAGAACACTTCGAAAGAGTGTTTGGACTTGCTGATGCGGAATTGGGCGGACTTTTGGCGTTGATTTGTAACTGTTGATGAAACCTGGATCCACTATTACACACCAAAGAACAGAATGAGTGCCCGGCAATGGACTGAAGCCGGCACGAGTGCTCCGAAGCGGGCGAGGGTCGGAAAGGTTATGGCGTCGGTTTTCTGGGATTGTCATGGCATACTCTTCGTGGACTACCTCGAAAAAGAAAAAACCATCAACAGCGAGTATTACTGTGCATTATTAAAGCGATTACAGGCCGAAATCGCTGCAAAACGGCCTCACATGAAGCAAAAAAAAATTTTGTTTTTGCAAGACAATGCGCCGGCGCATAAGAGCATCGCAACCACGGCTAAAATCAATGCTGTCGCATCCACCGTATTCGCCCGATTTGGCTCCCTCGGACTATCATCTCTTTCCAAACCTCAAAAGATGGCTCACCAATAAAAAATGCAGCTCACGCGAAGAAATCATCGACGCCACGGAGGAGTATTTAGCAGACCTTCCGGAAAATTACTTTTCGAAAGGGATCAAGAAGTTGGAAAATCGCTGGAATAAGTGTATCAACTATATTGAATAAAATAAAAAAACATTTAAAAACAAATTTTTTTTCATTCCCAAGGAGGTTACTTTTCACCCCACCTAGTAATGGATATACTTTTGAGTTACACATGCGCTTTTTTGTTCATGAATTGATAGTACCCAGTATTCGGCCGAATACCGAATATTGAAATAAGTGGCCGAATAGGCCGAATATTTGTGACATCTCTAGTATAAATTCTATCAGGATGGCGCTACGTGCCACACAATGGTAAAGGCATTGCTCTTTTGCGGTGAAAGTTTCCTGGACGAGCCAGTTCATGTGCTTTGAAAACCTACGACTTCTTTTTTGTGTTGACTTCTCAGAAGACAACATTCTTGCTTTAATCGATTAAATAGAGGAAATACGGAGACTACTCGTAAAAGGACGGCAAAAGGTCGTGGATGTCATTTGACAAGCATTGTTTTCTTTTATTATCAATGGCTATCCTTTTTCTATTTGCTAAAGTAGGGGTCTAATCATATTTCATAAAAATTATATATTTTCTTGATTGACTCGACACCTCTTTATGGTACGATACATACCATCAACAATGCGCTCGTACTCGTGCAGGAAAAAAAGTCGCCATCAACTTTTATAGGTTTCTAATGATTTATTTTTTTTTATTTTCAATTCATTTTTTTTCAAATAATTTAATAGCTTAGTTTAGTTTCGTTTCCATTTATAGTTTAAAGTTTTATTTTCATTTTTGCATTGCAATGTTCAGACACACTGTTTCCTGAACGTGTGTGTGTATTTAATCATAAGTTTCTAGTTTCCATGATAATCACTGTCCATGATTTTCAATTTATTTACATTAAATCATTCTCTCATATGCAATTGATATTAATTGTTTATCTTTTAAATTTATTGCTGTTTCAATTACTAATTTAAACTTAAAAAAAATAAAAAATAATAATAATGTGCACAATTTTAAAAATAAAACTCTAACGTCTTATAAGATTAAATATTGCAAAACAAAGAACAAAAAAAAAAAGGAAAAAATAGAAAAATTAAAAAAAAATAAAATCTAGACAGAAAATAAATATATCTTTAAGTTACATAAATATTTACAAGATAAATAGAGATTGAGAAAAGAGACGAGTAGAAGGTAAAGGTAAAGATGAAATTTAAAATCATAAGTGCTGATACTCGCTCATGTCGTAGAGTGGCATCGAGCCCATCACACTGTGCAGATGCGAATACGCCACTGAGAGGGGCGCCATTTGATGGCCCACCCCTGATTTTTGCGATGACAGTGACAAGCCTCCTCCGGCTGCGGCAGCAGCAGCAGCTGATAATGCACCTCCGGTGGACGCCACACCCACCAGAGATGCATTAAGATTACTAATCGCTGACAGGTTGTTATTCGGATGACCACCACCACCACTGCCACCGCCGCCGATACCACCACCACCACCACCACCACTGCCGTGATGATGATGATGATGATGATGATGCTGTTGATGGAGGTCTGCAGAGGAGCCAGTGGAACCACTGGTAGAGCCTGTGGTCGCATGGAGACCATGACCATGATGCGCTGTTGTTGTGTGATGATGGTTCGCTGGTGATAATTGTTGTTGCTGCTGTTGCTGATGATGATTCGTTGTGTTGTGCTGTGAGGATTGTGCGGAGGATTGGGAGTGTTGTTGCAACATTGAATTGGGTCCTTCCATTTCTGAATCACTGGAAGAGTCCAAATGCTGTTTGTCCGAGGTACCACTGAAAAAAAACAAGAAAACAGAAAAATAATGACAAATTGTTTAAATTTATTTCAAAGGCAAAATTCTAAATTCATTTTGTAGAAATCAGGCCAAGTATTTTACGAGTCTTAATGGCATATCGGAGCTAAATTGGTTAAAGGATACGTAAGAGTGGTAACACTTTTAGAAATACCTCAGTATTCCCAGATCTATCCGACCTGACGTTTAATGTTTGAAAAAGAAAAGAAAAAATGCTGTGATCGAAAGTTTTAAGTTTGAAGACTCTACGTTGTTAGTATTTGTTAAGCAGCGATTAGTATTGAATGCTATCTCATACTCTCATTTGAAAGGTGTTGGTCGAAACAAAATTAAAGCCGAGCTAGACTGTACTCTGAGGGAGTCTGCTCCTTCACTAACAGCAATAAAATGTGGATAACCCTAGTTTTAGCGAGGCCAAACAAGCTACAAAGACTAACATAGCTGTGGTCAAAATATAAAAATATATAAGATGACCCTCGATTGAAAGTGCGCTGGCTAACATATATGGCATGCAATTCAAAAATTGCAAGCTCGGCACAAGATTGGTGCCACGCTTGTTCACAATGGAAGAAAATCAGCATCAAGACAATTTTTCATATCAATAAAGCCAACTAAAGTAAACTTAATAACTTAAGGTGGCGTTAGCGTCTACGGTGTACCTAGGCCTTAGCCAACAGGCGTTTCTAGCCCGCTCGATCTTTCGCTAGCTGCCAACAGGTTCGCACACTAAGTTGGCTGAGGTCTATTTCCACTTGAGTCGCAGCCTTTCTCTGCTGTGCTGTCCCTCGGGGGCGAATTCGAAGACTTTTCGGCCCGGAAGATTGGTGTCTCTCCGCTTTAGATGATGTCGATATTGACGTCGCGGTAGTGCCTGTACAGTTCCTCTTTGTATCATTTTCTCCACTAACGTGTATGCAGACGGAATCAAAAATCAACCGAAAAATTTACCTCTCAAAGCAATCAAGATTCCATTTCTGATAAAGTCCATGTCTCTGCACTATAGAGCAGGAGTTCGAAGGATGGTGTTGCTAGTCAATTCTTAGCCCTTCATAGCCCCAGGAAGCAGCGATTGTCAAGAGTAATTCTTGTAACGATGGTATGGTTCTCTGAACTGCCAGCGGTGCCTAGGTACGAGTAGATAAATTCCTTAACTACTTTAAAGTTATACCTATAGGAAGTAATGTTCTGTCCGAGACCTCGGCGTTGAGTGTCCTTTTTGCCTGACAGCATATACTTGGCCTTGCTCTCATTGACCGCTAAACCCATTTTCGCCGCTTGCGTCTCAATACTCGCAAAAGCAAAACCGCCACTGACATCACGCTGCTTTCTTTAGATTATGTCAATGTCATCGACGTATGTCAGTAATTGAACAGACTTTGAAAGATTGCCGATTCTCTTATGTTGGAGCGTGAGTTTTGCATTTTTTTTTTTCGAGAATAAAGTTAAAGTAATCGTATGACAGCGCATCGCGGTGTTTAAATCCTTTTTTGATATCAAAGGTCTCAGGGAGTTTTTTACCGACCTAGATGAGCTTGTCTCCACAAATAGACGAGTTTGGCAGGGATGGTAAAACTAGACATTGCTCTGTAACTTCGTCTCTGTAGAAGCTATCATACCCGGCCTTAAATTCGATAAATAATTGTTGGGTATCGATTTAGAGCTCATGGGTGCTTTCTAAGATCTGCTGTAGTGTGAATATTTGGTCGATGGTGGACTTTTCTTCCTTGAAAAGACACTGATATTGACCAACCTGGGCTTCAGACGATGTTAGAAAGACTGATACCTCTGTAGTTGGTAAAAAATTTCATTCGACCATATATTACACATAAGTTAGTGTACGAGTAGGTATGTTCCTTACCAACTTACCAAGTCATCGCCTGCCAATTTTAAGAGCTCGGCATTCAGGCTGTCCGCTTCGGTAGTGTAAACGAAATCTTTGGTCTACATCGTCCATGTTGAAAGGTTTATCGTGCCTGGCAGCAGTATTTTGTTCGTGATCGAAATTAAACAGTCTACAGAAATGCCCTTTTAAATCCTCATCATCAACTGTAACTCTACTACGATGTTCCCTTGTTCGTCCCTCTTAAGTCCAATAGTAACGTAACTTGAACTTTACAGTCTTTCTGTTTTTTCCCGAATTCTACCTTACATTTTTCGATCTATTGGAAAGCGAAACGATATTCTGCCCAGATGATGTCGGACGACTTTAATTCCGAACAATTTCGATTCTGAAAACTTGGAAGGATTACTTCTGCAAACTTTTATACCTACTGCAAGGATGACCAACATTACACTGTGGGACAAAATGAGCCATAGAATGTGGATGATGATCTACTATATAAGGCTGTAAGATCCTAGCTTCGGTCTCCAATTATTACTATTTTTCGTAGCCATAAATGTTCAGAATAAAACTTTTAAAGACGAAGTGATCTCCAGTTGGTATATGAAACTTCATAACAAGAGACAAAATGCATCCGTTCTAATCGTTTTTATCCCATTGGCGAAGTTAGAATCTTGAAGTACGTAATATTTACTTGGATCTTTGCAGAAAATGAAGTTTAAACGTCCTAGGCGCACCCTGAATATAACATAAAGAAATAAATGCATGGTGACATCCTTTTTATTTTATTTTTTACTGTACACACACAGATAGGTATTTGTTTCAATAGGATGACATTCCTCAAATTGTCAAATATGTTTCGAACATATAGAACAAGGACATCTGCCTATTTATCTGATGACTTCTGGTAGTAAAACCCAATAAAGAATCTGCATTAAAGAACCATAACGAAAATGACTTTCTAATTGATTTACAAAGGAAAAACAAGAGAGACACTCTTTTAACCCCAACTCAACTGCGGACTGTATGTAATTAAGTTACAAAAATTTCCCTCATTTATGAGTTTAAAACAATTCCCGGGAGATCACTTTTCTCACAACCAATAAACAACGTCTCAATTTATTGCTTCTAATCCGAAGAATATTCTCTAGATAATCTTTTCCACTTAACTAAAAATTTATTGACACCAACAGCTTCGGCCAGCACACTTTTGATGTTACAATCTCAAATGTCTTGTTCGGATGGGTAGGTATTCCCCAAAGTGAAAACAAAAAATAAAAAAATCCTCTTGAGAGTACAAGTTGGTTTAGAGAGCGTCAACAGCCCCTTGAAGTGTACGAACAACTGCAACCGGATATTGTGGTTGTTGAAAAGTTCCATTGGGATTTTTATCACCCACCAATTTGCATTCATTATGCAGGATAATGAAATGTTTCATCTGGAACTGGATTTATTGAATTTGTCAAAAGGACCCCGATGAAACAGCGAAGGAAGATGGAAGTAGGTACCTAATCCGCCTTTTTGACCCCTTTCCTGAATGGGTAGGTAGGTAGGTAGGTAGTACAGAAGGAATCCGCATTTAACAGGAAAGGGAATATATAGAACAACGGAAGCAAAATCCACCCAATTGTACTGTTACAAGTACCTATATACATTTGTAGTGTCATAAGCATGACCGAATTCCGCATTCTCTTTAATGAAATACGCACTGTACGCCGGGCCGCCCTTATCCAAACGCACACATAAAAAACACACACTAGCGTATTTGCCGGCGTAAATATTTCAGCAATAGTCATATCTTTCTCTGGACAGAAAGTCGCCACGACAGATACCGTCTGGCTGTCAGTTTGTCAGTTTGTCAGTTTGTTAGTTTGTCAAACGGCGCAATGGATGTGTGTATGGATGTTTAAAATGAAATTTGATACTTTTCATATATAAACGAGGGGCAGCACTGTCGTAATAGCTTCCACTTCGTCTTGTTGCTGCTGCCGCAATAGCTGCTGTTTTTACTGCCATGGAAAATATACAAATCTATACAAACATATGTACATATGTAGCGTGTACCTGAGTGAGAGCGTGTGAAGTTGTGTGTGTGTGTGTGAATTCAACTGACGAACGCGGGTAGCATGAACGAAAAGCATTTCTTGCTAGAACTGTGTGTTAAGCAGCTACAGGGTACGCTGTACACACAGCTTGTGTTTGCATAAGGCGCGATAAATACAAATAAAGATTTCGTGCAAACAGGAATGGAAAGTGATGTGCGTGCGGATGGTTACAGAAGGATGTAGTTGTGAACAGTTTGAAAAGCTATGAATTATTCAAAGTCTATTTTGGTAAGACAACCTGCAATAAGGTCAAAATGGTCGGAGAACAACATTCATAATCCAGCAATTGGCAGACTCTTATACAGCGAATCGATCATAGGGTTAGTGGCAATGTCATTGACTTAGGTATGGAAGCGGATGAAATAAACAGTCATTACCTGCCCTCGAAAATTTTGAAAGTTATTATAGGTACGAGTACATGTGCACAACAATGGCATGCACGTTCTGATTGATTTTAAAAGTATAGTACGACTTCAACCAATATCCTGTCTTTAGAAGACCATGCGGGTAATAATCTCACCCAGGGGATGAATATCTGCGATTGTAAATCACCTACAGAATGGTTTCATTTCAAATAGCGATCTTTATTATTCATTCAACATTCAAAGATAATGAGCACCGCGACTAGTATTTGCAAAGCGTATCCCGTGAGTATCCTGAAAACTTTTAGACCGTCTGGGGTTATACATGTAGATATGAATATGCGCAATAGATCGCCGTATATTGTCTAGCAAAGCTTCAATCGATGCAGGTTTATCCTGAAAATAAACGAGCTGTGGTACATCCCAAGATATTGGCGGCCAATTTACGGCTCCCAATCTTGAAATCAATTTCTCACCAAACTTTCAATAAATCGATGGTATTGGTCATGGTATGACATGTATCTCAGTAATGTGCACGCATATTTGAAAATAAATGTTCGTTCATCATAGCTCTATTGTACCTCAGTTATCACTGACTGCAATAAGCGTTTCTCATTTTTAAAAGAAACAAAACATTGACGGCATAACTACGCTTCGTTTATAGACATATTCATTTAGTCAAAAATCAACCTCATTGCTGAATACAATTTTGCCATGAAATTCCGGATCATCTTGCCTCCCGTGAAATCCCGATGTACGCCGTGATCCAACGGCTTCAATTCTTGCATATATTGAATCTTGTAAAGGAGTAGACCAAGATTTTTTTGTAAAACCGACAAATTCACTGTTCTTAATCACCTTAGCAATCAGTTAATGCTGTCTAAAAAACGAGGACATTGAACATGCACATTGAGTACAAAAATTACTTCAGACAGATACATATCACTACTCCGGTCCTGTCAGGAATAAGTCGACCAAGATTGTTTTGAGCGAAAAATTCTTAGAAGTTGAATAGGCGAGAAGATGCAATGATGAACTAAAAACAAGAGTAAGAACGCAATTAACACGGTGGCTGCAATATTCGTGAAACTCCATCAATCTGGCTTGAAAAATCTTCAAGTAGAACTAGAAAGGAACCTCAACAAACTCGGCATACGAAACTGGAGACAGCTACTTTATGATCAAGGTATTGGTTCTATAACTTAATTCGTGCCATTGGAACATGCGTTGGAAAGCTACTGTCATTGTACGTCATTTCAGTATATGTCATTCATTTGAAGCGTAAGCAACAATAATTTGAAAAAGTGTTTTTCGGGGAGTCCTTCTTCATTACTTTAATATGAAGAAAACTGCTGCCGAAAGTCATCGTATTTTGGTGGAAGTTTATGGTGAACATGCGCTAGCTGAGCGAACGTGCCAAAAGTGGTTTTCACGATTTAAAAGTGGTGATATTGGCTTGGAAGACGATGAACGTCCTGGGCAGCCAACAAATTTGAAGATGAAGAATTGGAAGCATTACTCTATGAAGATTGTTGCCAAACACAAGAAGAGCTCGCAGAATCTTTGGGTGTCATTCAAGCAGCCATTTCAAAACGTTTAAAAGCAGCTGGATATATTCAAAAGCAAGGAAATTGGGTTCCACATGAACTCAAGCCGAGAGACGTCGAAAGGCGGTTTTGCATGTCCGAAATGCTGCTGGAACGCCACAAAAGGAAGTCATTTTTGCATCGGATTGTTACTGGTGATGAAAAATGGATCCATTACGACAACCCCAAGCACAAAAAATCATATGTGAAACCCGGCCCACCAGCCAAATCAACGGCAAAGCCGAATATCCATGACGCGAAGGTAATGCTCTGTATTTGGTGGGATCAGATGGGTGTGTTGTATTATGAGCTGCTAAAACCGGGTGAAACCATCAATGGACAACGCTACCGAACACAATTAATCCATTTGAAGAGAGCAGTAGCGGAAAAACGCCCGGAATATGCGACCAGACACAAGGCAATAATTTTCCATCATGGCAACGCTCGGCCCCAGGTTGCTATTCCGGTTAAGAACTATTTAGAAAACAGTGGATGGGAAGTCTTACCCCACCCGCCTTATAGCCCAGACCTTGCCCCTTCTGACTACCATTTGTTCCGGTCGATGCAGAACGCCCTCACTGAAATACGGTTCACATCAGAGCAGAATATCAAAAATTGGCTGGATTCATTCTTGGCTGCCAAGCCGGCGCAGTTCTTTTGGGATGGGATCCACAAATTGCCAGAAAGATGGGAAAAAGTCATAGCTGCGAATGGGCAATACTTTCAATAATACTATTGTACTCTTCAGACAGACTATTGTACTCTTTTTCTTAAATAAATTTTGAAAAAAAACCGCACGAATTAAGTTATATACCCAATACATAAAGTTGGTTGAAGCTGACTGTAGCGTGGGGTAGAAATCATAACCGCAAAGCTGCTCTTAAATGTGAATTAAAAAAGGTTGGATACAAGTTAAAATTAAAATTCGGATTCATCAAATAAATCGACAGAAGAAGACGGCCTAGTTGTCATGGATGCTTGGCATGACAAATTTGACAGCAAAAACTCGGGGCGAAGAAGCACTGAGAACTGCAGTCTCTCAGATAAAGATCTGTGATCGTCAAGTGTTTATAATCAAACATTGGTTAATATGCACATGGACTTTGGTTGGACGACTTGGCCACATTAAACGGGACCGCTGTATCCTACCACAGCTGGAATTTTGCAACTTCAAATCCAAAATGAAATTTATCCAAGTCAATGGCTTTACGTTTGTCAGAGTACGAGTTAGCCATATCCTCTGCAACAGTTTTTGAAATTATCTAACTACATATTTGCTTAGATTATTGTAAGGATAAGCCCTGATCATTGTCAAGAATATTCATTATTCAATATGTTATAATCAACTATTGTTAAGTAGAGGCTTTTTCAATGACTAATGAATAGAATGTCATAAAAGTTTCGAGGGATTTTGGTAGAAGACGGACAGCGATCCGTGCCTAGTACCGGATTATATTTCACTTATTTACGAAAGCTGTTTTTTAAAGTCAATCTATAGGTAGATGGCAAATATTTTGTGAATTTGAAGTTCGGTAAAACAAAAATGCTACAACTTATATCAAAATATGAGACTTATTGGGCAAGATATTCTGAAAACATCGGTCGTATCGTTTCTTCAGTGTTGCTTAACCTTTAAAACAAGATTTTTATAATTTTGATCCTCATATTCACTGTTCAATAGCAAAGCCTTGAATTAATCTTCCACTCCTCACCTCTGACCGTTCTAATTATCTATTTAAACCACAAGTATCTATCCAATGCCATCAGTATTATCATTATTCACAAAACGTAGGCAACTTTACGCTGTGTTTAGAGTCAACTGGTGTGAAGCGGGAGCTAAAGATAATATCTCATACGTGTGACATTTGCGGGCATCAAAACAATCTTAAATGAAAAGCGCCCAGCTATTTGCTCATTTTAGAGATTCGCCTCGCTCAACGAGATAAATAATAACTTTTATTTGTCCACACACGTTAACTGTCTATTCACTGTTGGTCTGTATAGTCGTAGTCGACCAACTGAAAGGTGGTTTGTACGTGTAATGCATTTTATATGCACTGGGCGTTTTTATTGTTACAATGGTTATGATGATGATGATATGCGATGGTGGCAAACAGATACGACTATGAGTACACTCAGCTCTCGACCACCACCGATGGTAAACACGTCGCCTGGTGAAGATGGTGGCCTCCGTAAAAACCGCACCGCAAATTTGTGGCCACACCAGCACTGCCATTACGTTTATATGAATATACGAGTAGTGATAGTGGAACTACCATCACAATCTACGGGGCCTGCCAGAAGCAATGAAAAGGCACTCGTGTACCACCATCGCACGCTGTTGGTCTCGCTGGACTGTGTCGGTAATTTGATATTCGATACGCCATTAAAACTTGTAAAATTGAATGAAGCGGTCTTCGGACAAACATACATACTCGTAGTCATATGGAAAAGCCAACAATACATACACCAACCGCAATAGCACCAACAACAAGAAATTATATTTATAGTGGGGGTTCTATCATCATTATCACGGACGATATGGCAGCAGCAAGAACAGCAGGAGCACAAACGCTTCACAACAGAAACTTATTGGCGTCGTTTTTGTTGCAACTATTGTATACGAGTAGACCGTTGCCAATCAATTAAATAAATCATAACTGGAATTGCTAGAGTTGGTTGCATTTTTCAATCATTAAATGCGCTCTTAAGTTATTATAAGTAATAAGATGGCGTTAAGTGATGATGGATGATAGTAAGTAAAAGTGGAAGAAAAGAAAATTAAATATCTGGGTGACAATGTTTGTTATACTCGTATTAAGACATGCCAACCGATACATAGGATTGATTTGTAAAAAGTATTTAATCTACAGATTTGGTGCGACCAATTCCTTTTATAGAGGGTGTCGTCCAAAGCAATCATAACAACAATTGAGTTTAGATGAACAATTTTTATTCATTTAGAAGAATGGTTCATGACATTACGTTTTGAGCTCAACTTCGGGCATAAACATAGCTACGTCGTGTGTTTTTCTGCGTGCATCTTGTTAGTCCAATTTTAGGACACTGATTTAAAAGCAATACCATCCCGAATATTGGCGTTCACGCCACGTTTTTATAAGAATATAAAAAAATATAAAGTCTTTGTCTAAACGCCTCAGTAAGTCAATGTTATCATGAGCGGAATGGCAAGTAGGGCTATCCTCCTGGAATCACACATCATATTGATGCCGTAGTCACCTATATTTTCGAAAAAATAATCACTTGTCATTATTGTTTTTTTTTTTTGTTACGGAAACAGTGCACTTTTGTGGGTTTACTTGAGTCTCGTGGGTCCCTCTTTAAAATGTCCCACTACGAAAACTGAAATTTCGGTTATTAACAAGGCCATTGTGGTTAATTACGATTCTTTAATAAAAACAAGGGTCGAAAAGCTCTTCCAGAGCCCAGTCAAGGCTACAGTTAATCCGCGCAGATTTTAAGTAATCGCCCTGTTGCCTTTGCGTCACGTAGAGGGTACGAAATTAATTTACAACCTCACTCAGTGGGTCTTTTATGACCAACTACTCTAATGTACTTTATTTAAGTATTTAGGTTAGGAAAATTTAAGAGCCACTATAGTTTTTTAATACATATTAATGTAATCAAAATATAATGCGTTCGTATCTTGTATGACCCTTATTTGTAAAATTTCGGACTTTTTGATTAATCGCAACTGATTACCCTGATTATAAAAGCTCACTTTGCTGTTTTAATCAGGGAAGCAGTACCCACTTTGCGAGCTTCTTTGCAATTCCTTTTAGGAAAGAGATATTGGCTTATTGTCATGGGGGATACTTCTCAATTATTCTGCTCCGAAAATATCGTCGCCGACTGCCATTTACGGTTTCCCACGTGGTTCGTTTCGACTATGAAATTACCGGAATGAAAGTTGGCTTGAAAGATCAACTTCGAATGATGCGTTTTCTCTAGTGGATCATTGATGTACCAGTTTAAAGTAATTAGGAAAAATAAGCCGAATTTCAGTTACCAAAACCCAAAAGTCCCACTGGGTAAATACCCGCTCAAATTAATCTTATAAAAAAAGGCAACTGCACGTTCTGATATAACACTGTGTTTAAGCTTATTTCATGAATGTCCCAGGAGCGATTTTTTTGAGTTTTGGGAATAGTTAGAAGTCGTATCCTATTCACTTGATAGGGATGTTCTTCTATTTCATCAATTGTCTTTTGATGTCTCTGATCATGATCAACTCTTCTGTACATATGATGTGAACTTGTGCAAAACTACTAGATACTGAGGATACTTTTACCTTTAAAAATGTTGGTTCTATTGACTTAACTACCCCCCAAATCGCGACTTGCTCGGCCCCCTGGGAGCTTTGCCATCTTTGTTCGCATCCAAATGAGAAAGTTAAAACATTTCAATTTATTTTACTTAGCTTTTTGACTTATGTGTGCCAACCAAGACCATTAAAATACTAAATAGAGTTTGTATACCACATACATCTAGGAACAAATTATACAGCAAATGGAAGCGTAAGGCATCCATTGCTTACTGATTCAAATATAAAGCGGTGCGTAATTTGTCAACATCTACAGTGAAGGTTGCAAAGAAACACTTCTATTTAAGTAAATTAAGTACTTCCTTCCCCGCAAAAAAAGCTCTGGAGCAACCTTCGTACGATTGGTGAAGCAAAGGGAAACGATGCTTAGTGTCCTCTCGACCCCGATGAGCTTAACAACATTTTTCTAACAAAGGCACTCGAGAAAATATTAGCAAAACAAATAACAAAATACCTTGCAGCCAATAAGTTGCTTAGTGATTAGCAGTCGGGTTTTAGAGCAAATCACAGCTGCTCTACTGCTATGGTCAACTTACTTGAGGAGATCAGAAAGGATTTTGATTTTGTTTCGTTTCTGTGTGAATTAGATTTTTCTAAGGCATTCAATAAGGTAAACCATTCTATATTCTGTGGGAAGCTTAAGCACCAGTTCGGATTAAGCGATAGAGCGGGAGTTTTCTCTCTCTAAGATTTCAAAGGAGTACTCTTTGAAGGATGTTGTTCTTTCCTCAAAAAACTCAAGCAAGGGGTACCTCAGGGCTCTATTTTGGGTCCGTTGCTATTCCTCCACCTTTATGCAGATGATGTCCAACTCCAACTCTAGCTAAGCCCCACTGCAGACTAGATGCCACGGGCGGTTCAAAAGTGGTTGTGAGTCGACCGAAGATGATGAACGCAGTGGCAGACCATCGACATCGAAAACCGACGAAAACATTGATAAAGTAAAAGAAATGTTGGTCAATAACCAACAGACAGTAAACAAAGAGTATTAATTGGCCGTTATGAGACGTTTGCGTGAAGCAATTCGCGGAAAGAAAACAGAATTGCGGATTTTGCACCATGATAACGCACAGTGCCATCATTATTCGTAATTTTTTTTAACGTAAAATGCAACAAATACCATCCAACAGCCACCGAATTCACCTGATTTGGCTCCCTGTGACTTCTTTCTGTTCAACCGAGTTAAAAAAAACCCACTATGGGGAACGCGTTTCAGCAGCCGAGAGGATGGAATAGAAAAATCGCCAACACACACAGTGTGTGTACAACAGATGTACCAACTTAACAAAAAAAAAAACGCAACTCAAATGGGAACAATGGGAGCACCACACGGTGGTTATTCCGGGAACTTTTTGATCAAGGTAGTATGCAATTCCTCACAGTAAAAAATTATTAAGTTTTAGTTGACTAGGAAAGCCTTTATCTACCCGATGGAAACCAATTCTATTAACATTATTGAAAGCCAGATCACAATGACTTCACATTTGTACTTTAAAATACTTTAGTGCGACTCGAAATTATCCCATGGTTTAGGATTCTGCCATTTGTACTATTTAATGATTGCTTCTGTTCTTGCTGGATTTATCTGTTTGAAGCAGTCTGGTGTGCCGGTATACAGAGAATAGTCGTCCCAGCTTTGGTTCTTGCTAGATATTCCTAAGTGGTAACGTGGAGAATATGCTCGGAAAGTAAAGGTGACAAAATTTCGGAATATTAGCGACCTCGTTTATTTAATTGATGGAATTTTCGAAAACCGAGAATCGAATTCGATAGGCCATTCAAGAAAAAGTTTCTAACTAGGTAGTTCCCCTATATTTGCTTGCCTTGATGTTCTGGAACAAGCAAGTTTACTTGCAGTCGGGAAGTACGAGTAGATATGTATATATAACCCTTTTCAATGCGGCCCAACTCCAATCCAAGTTTGTTTACAGTAATAAGGGAAGCCACTCAAGTTTTCTCACTTTTTCTTCGTCTGTCATTCTTTGCACTGATTTCGATTTACTTTAACTTTATGTAGATACCTACCCCCTGCATCTGAATTTGTGTGTTTCTGTCAGAAGCCCTCATTCTTTTATTTTAACTGTCAATGCGTTAAAGGCTAGTGCGCAATAATACAATATTATTATTAAAAAAAAAAAAAAAAAAAACAAGCAAAAACAAAGTAAAACCTAACAAAGCAAAGCAAATTAAAAAGAAAATAGATATACATATAAATACATGTTTATAGTAGGTATACCAAAACCGATTGGAAGCTTCTATTGAACAAGAGAAGAGACTCATACTCGTACTCAACTCGACTCTACTCGTATGTATTTATTCATCTTAAAGGGTATATAGACTACAGAGCAAGCTTCGAGTATAAGGCATGATGATGGAAATGTTAAAATAAAAAGAACAATTTTCTTGAAATTTGATACCTTCTCTTTGGGTTCTCTCCACTATACCATAATAATGGGGTATTAATGCATACCTACGACGACGACTACGACTTCGGCGACGATGATGATGATGATGATGATGACGATGACGGGAACAACGACAACGACAACGACTACAGCCCTAAGTCCTACAATCCAAACCATACCAGTTAGAGTTGCCGCTATAGAAGTAGAGTTTCAGGGAATTTTTTCCTATGAAAATGCTATGTTAAATGGTTTGACATCTTTTAAACCTATATCTCATGATTTTGGCACAAGTTTTGTCCTAACCAACAAAAAGAGAAGCATGATATAATCTTGCGAAAATAAGTGTCTCACGGCACATCTGTCGCTTTCCTGTGTTGCGCTGAGGTTGTGCTTTTGGCACAAAATTGCTTTCTCATTCAATGATTTGTTTGGTGTTTTAATTAAATCCGAATACTACGAGTATGTATGTTATTTCAATTGCAGGAGCCTGCTTGACTATAAACGATATTTGGTATATGTAGCTCCCACAGTTGATCTCCGGAGTGCTTGCAGATTATTATATTCAAAATTATGATAATAATTACTATCCAGGTTAAAATATTGGGCTATCTCCATGAAATCATAGCGAGCTATTTCTCCAAGAGTATCCCTTTCTATGACTCTCGTGATGCAGTTAAAGCGTATCAAGTTACTGGCGGTATACCACAAGGCTCGGTCTTCAGGTCTCTTCTGTGGAAGATCCTAATAAAATTCAACGCCTACAAATTCTATGGAAAGTGTTAGTTATCGGATTTGGCGTGGTGGTTACAGCAAAAGCGCTAGAGAAGTTCAATAGTAAGACAATTGCAACTTTATGTTAACTGGCACCAATGAGCGTTAGATTTCGAGAACATAAAATTATTTTTCAACAGTTTCTTTAGTATATCGAAGTCATTATTGACATTTTTATAAGTTTTGAACATCACCTAGAGCAGATATGCAAGAAATCAGACCCAAAACAGAACTGAAAAATGTTTTGTTTAATACTTATGTACGCAGCGAAAATATGGTTAAATTCTGCAAAGTCTTACATATGGGGAGTTAAATCCGTCCACTCCCTTAGTGCACTAAAAATCGCCAATGCGTTTCGAACTGTTACATAATTCCATACTCGTCGCATCTTCAATATTACCTGCGAAAATACTTCCTGAAAATGTGGTTAAATTCAAAAGCGATCGATTTCAAACGACAACAAAAGAAAATACGAAAGGAACCGTAGTATTGCAACCTAACAGTACCTAACAATGGCAAAATTATAGATGAAACACGGACAAATCTTTAACCAGTATTCGATATATGGATCAATATGAATCCTAACGAAACAGACTGTTATCTGACTTGGATTTTGAGAAAATATGGCTGTTTCAGAGAGTATCTGTTAAAACGTAAGCACGAAAACGTATTAAACTACCGATGTTGTCCTGGTAGACCTACCTGATCAATTCGATAGTGGCATGCGTACATGCCGCAAAACGAGCAAACTTGAACTATTTTAAGTAAAGCGGTGCAGATATTTAGCGACCTTAGACGGTTGGAGTGTGAACGTAAAGAACAGGTTAAATAATCGAACTGGATAAAGTAGTGCCTAACTGCGTTGCCACGTGAAACACAAATCGGTCTGTGTAGGTGGAAGTGGTTTTAGACGGTAATGTTCGGGCACTTCCCAATTTCAGACTTTCAATGTAAACAAAAAAAAGTCATGCCAGCCAGTTTGCAAAAATACGGTTCTTATTCATACCGGGTACACTTTTGCATTTCTTCATAGTTTAAGGTACTTTTTGGCACATCCTTTGTCTTTGGAGCCTTTGCGAGGCATTATCGAATCTACTGCGGATTTAGTATTAAGCTGTGTTTAGAAAATTCACGTTTTCGGGTTTTCACTTAAACTTGGTCCTTTACAAGATACTTCTTCAACTTTTCACGTGCAAACGATCTCATCAGTCAGATGGAAAATATAACAAGGCAGCGGCAACTCTGAATCCAAACTATGACTGTGATGACGACACAAACCAACAACAAGACAAGAGAATATAGTGCAAAGCAGAGAAACACTCGTATCTGTGTGTATTTCTACTGGTTAAAACAGAACTTCATGGTGGCACTAAGCATAATAAACCGTATCGTTTGTAGAGAGAGTATCTGTCACAAAACCTTTCTCCCAGAAGCACAGTCACTAAAGGCAGGCAGATACCGCGAGTACATAATGACGTACGAATATGTGTTTATAAACTATGGAACGAACAAAGGGGGCAATGTCAGAATGGATATGTTAAGGGTAAGGTAAGCGTTCCTAGCAGAGAAGAATGTTTAAATAGCCATTTCCTCTGTCTCTAACTGTTTATTTTGCTTTGAAAACAAAAAGGCGGTGGCAAACGAGTTCACAACCCCTTTTCTTTTTCTGCCTCTGCCCGCTAGGAGCTATTCGTGAATGGTTGAAGAAATGCGGTGTACGTACATCCGGCAAAGCAAAGGTATGCAATATATTGGTAGTGGTGAAGGTACGGTATTATATCATATAAATGAGAAAAATGACTTTCACATTGAGTATTGAGTAATGACGAAGGTGCAGATTGAGAAGCACTTGAATTGTGTGGCTTCGCGTTTGGTTTGTTGCGTTTGTTCGGCTCTAAAAAAGGGTGTCAATGAACATCGCTGTATGTTTCACTTTGTCTCCTTCTTCCCTCCCAATGTCAAGTACGACTTGCGAACGGCTTAAGGGTTGAATTTGAGTAGTACATAGAGGAAGGTGTTTTGAGGCGCGCATTACTCTTAACTTTGAAATGTGATAGCTTTTTAACTGTGATCACTTAAAATCAGGCGCTTTTGTATTTTTTTTTTTTTTGTATGGTTGAACACTTGCTTTAAAGTACAATCTCCTCCTTAACAAGAGGTATTGAAACAATGCAACGACTTGTTTGATATCTACCCAAAGCAAACTTAACAGATATATTGTTGATACGAAACCGTACCAATTGGATCCACCTTTGGTATATTTTGGGTCGTTTTTCTCTTAAAAGACCAATAGAATTGGAATTTAATTCTCCGCGTAAGCAAGCATGATTTGCGGTAAGATATTCAAGGTATTCACATGCTGATCATTTATTCAAGATAGGTACATATGAGACCCACGGTATGGTATGAGAAGCTATTAGTTATCAAATGCACAAATGACATACGTGCTCACATGGCGGACATGTGAGTAATACATTATTTCTTTAATGCATTTATTAATGCAATGAAAATCCAGAATATAGTTCTAATGCCAAGCACATTGCACTTGCATTGTAAATGAATCTTAATGCAAATCACACTGCATTATCATTTAATCCAATGCAATCAATTATGTACCTACTTTGCATTGAAGAATTAAGCAGCAGTGAACACTGACAATAGGTCCTAATGTTTCTAGAAGGTTCCCCAGTAAAAATTAAAAATGAAGAAGTAAATTTACTGCTGCCTTCCCTGTACAAATAAGGAACAAGTTGCAGAAGGTCTGATACTTTTTATTAGACTTTTACCAGATTTGAATATGAAACCGGAACTTGTCCAAAGATGGCCCTAGTTGTCAATGTAGTTACCATCAAACTGCGGCATTGACACCACTTCCTTGTTGACATCTGACAACGATTCTTAACTCTCAATAATACTAGTTTCATACAAACCAAACTTTGAAATAACGTTAAACATGTCGAATTTTTAGTCAAGGAACTACGATTACGAACTACGGAAGCATTGATATTCTGTTACCATTCGAAGATAGATACATAGGTACATGTTGCAGAATCGCATCAAATGCTTACCGAAGTTGACAGTGAGCACTCTCTTGGTAAATTACTTTAGTTTGAGTGAAAGTCAAGACGAAGAACGTCTCTATACGTTTGAATGGGTTCCACATGAACTGAGAAAAAGGCAGCTGGAAAACCGAAAAGCCACTTCTAAAGTGGTTCTTACGCCAGGTACAAAATAAAATCATTTCTCCATAGAATTGCGACTGCCAATGAAAAGTGGATTTATTTTGAGAGTCCTAACCGTGAAAGATCATGGGTAACTCCAAGTGAACTATCAACATAGACTGCGAGGCCAAATCGCTATAGACGGAAGACAATCTATCGCATACCTCTAACTCACCAGACTTGGCTCCCTCTGATCACTACCGACTTCAATACGATATGCACCTGCTTAACAGCGTTCACCGCTGCCCCAAAATAGCAACCGTTTTTTTGAGCATGGCATCCACAATTTGTCAAACAGGTGGAAACAATGTATAGCTAGATATTGGCAATACTTCGAATAAAAAGTACCAAGAAAATAAGTCAGATAGTTGCGAAATTTCTTGACTCAAGACATAAAAACTTTAGACATCCCAGCGTGCTGTCGAATTCATACGATCTATGTTGTTTTTTTCTGGCATGTAATTTATACTAATCGTTTTCTTGACTTTGTGGTCGAAATTATATAAAATCAATTAGCCCAAAATCAAACGACGACGTTAATTTTCTTTAAAACCATCATTCAATCAATGTTTTGCCAAATAAATAACTACGCTCCAAAGTTATTCTTAGAATTAACCCACCTAACATCTGTCACACCATTTACCCCCTGTCGAATAGACAGCCCATTCCATTCAGTGATAGTTGGGCTTGGGATACCCAAACTAAAGGTCATCATTATGAAGCAACTTGGTGGTGGTTCTTCAACAACTAAACTCATCATTTTATCATTGTCACCCGTTTAAACCAGAAATCTTTTGTCCATTGCCTGCTGTCCATACGTTGTCAATGTGTACACGATACGATACCCTCCTGTAGTGATCGCGCACGCGATCCCAATCCCGAGGAAACCCCGATAATTTGTCAAAAATGTTATCTTGGAATTCCGATCGAAAATTTCGTTTCGTATTCTCTGCCCTGTTCGCCATTTAGTCGAATGTACTGGCCGTGAACAGAGGAACATTTGTATTATATCTGGGTCTGCGCGCTAACACAGGTGGAAGATTCTGAGTGATTCTGAGAGTTTGTTCATTTGAAATCGGTCTCGCATCGGGTAATAAAATACCCGTATAACATGTACAAATGAGGTTCTGACGCTATGCACCACACAGTGCACACAGCACAACCTCTGAAAATACTCCTAAGCTGGAGCTGTAGTTGGAGCTGGGGATGGAGTGAAGTCTCGTAGAGGGCAGATTATGTCCACTATGTCAGTTGTCTTCTATCTATTTACTTCTGGTGCCTTACGAACGATTAAATTAAGTATAAGCCAGGTTAATAAGAAAACGTGATTTCAAGAAGGAAGAGGACAAATTTCTCGGTAGTCCATCAGGAGAGAGGGACGTGTTAGTCCGTTTTTTTTGTTTTATCTTCTCATCATCTCATAGGTGTTGATCATAAATTTTCATTTGATTATAGCCCGGGTTATGTAGCAGCAAGCAACAACAGCGCAAAACGAACAATTCATTGCAAGGTGCACCCTGGCCTGTCTTGGTGGCCAGGATAAGATGACTTCTGCTGGTTTCTGCCAGATTTAGATTCGGATTCAGTGGTGACTAGCTCTACCTGAATTGTTTACGTTTTACCTTTGTTTTTATCGAAATATCGAAAATCAAATCAGTTGAAATCTCAAACAGAAACAAGTGTAAAAGAAATAATAAAACGAAACAAGATGAATCAGGGTAAGAGTTAAAATAAACGAAGGACAGAAAGGGCTTAACGATTGGATAATAAGTTATAAGCTGAAGAAACGAAGATGCACAAGAGATTTGTGGTTGCATTTTACTCGTAAAGGGAAGGTTACAATAATTTCAAAATAAAATTTATTACTGACATTTACAGATGCTATAAGGTGTTTCAGAAAGGATTTCATTGGTTAAAGATGTGACTATTAAAATTGGTTCTCGAGAATTTTCCTCTATAACTTCACTTTCTTCAAAAAAAAATTGTAGATAAAACAACAAATTGCTGGCAAATTGATTTTCTATCTAAGGCCACAAAAGACATGTTCACATCTCTAATAAAAACCATCGGGAATTGTTATTTAAAGGAAGATAGGGTATAAGGAAATTATTCATGACAAGATGTGGTTCGATGACAAATGTTGACAGGAAAACCGGAAAAAAATGGGCTCACGAGCAGAAAAGAAGGGACAAACATAGGCTGCCCAGAAGAGACAAAATTAATTTAAGACTCGAGGCCTTAATGAGGTGCTACCAGAAGAATGAAGTTTGGCAGTTTTACCAAAAAATAAAACAACATGACATGAGCAGTAAAACGCGAACAGAAATCCGCAAGAATTGAGAAACTTCATAGTAGAACCACAGCCGGTGCTGAGAATCTGGGAAGAATATTTCTGAAGATTGTTAAACGGTAATGACAAACAACATGCCACTGTCATGCACCGTCCACCAGAACAAGATGAAGACAGGGCAGCAGTTCCAAGCTCAAGTCTAACATAGCTGCACCTGATAGCTTAGGTGGCAAGCCACTTAAAGCAGAAGGCGATGATTAGTTACGAAGTATGTGTCAACTCGTCCCCAAAATGAGGGTAAACGAAAGTACGAGGGTTGCCTGAAAAGTTTCCGACTTAACCCGTCCAAATAGTACTTGGTGTTTTTCTCTGCAAAACAATGTTCACGAAGGTGATTGCTTCCTCATTTGACGAAAATCTATGTCCTCCGAGCGCAGTTTTTAGATGAGAGAACAAAAAGAAGCCGCTTGGGGCTAGATCTGGTGAACAAGGCGGATGGTCAAGCAGTTCAAACCGTAATTCAGGGATTTTCGCCATGGCAACCGTTGAGGTGTGAGACGGTGCGTTGTCTTGGTGAAACAGGATTTTCTTTTTCTGCAAATGTGGCCGTTTTTCTGCAATTTCTGCCTTCAACTTGGCAAGTAATGATGTGTAGTATACTCCTGTAATGGTTTTTCCTTTTTAAAGACAATCGATTAAGATAAGTCCTTTACTATCCCAAAAAAAACAGTCGCCATAACTTTCCCAGCCGAAAAAACAATTTTTACTTGTTTTGGAGCTGGCTCGCCCTTTGCAGTCCACTGTTTTGACTGAATTTTTGTTTCGGGCGTATAATGGGTTTTCCAAGTTTCATCTGCAGTAATTAATCGGCGCCAAAACTCAGATTTTTTGCGTCTAAACTGCGCCAACAGAGCGTTGGAAATGTTCATTCGAACACGTTTGTGGTCTAACGTAAGCAAACGCGGCACCGAACACGCGGACAGCTTTCTCATGCCTAAATCTTGATTTAATATGTAACAAACATGTTTTTTGAACCCTACTCTCTCTCTCACTTTAATTCGGCGGTCGTCTAACACCATTTGGTGAACTTTGGCAATGTTATCGTCAGTGGTTGCAATTTTTGGACGTCCCGAACGTTCTTCATCTCCCAAGCTCTTACGGCCACGCTTGAATTCAGCTGCCCAAAATTTCACTGTGGTAAATGATGGTGCAGACTGCCCATATACAGAGTCCAACTCATTTTTGATTTCCATAGGCATATTGTCTTTCTAAAACAAGAATTTAATAACAGCTTGATACTCAATTTTTTCCATTTTTACAAAAAACACTCACAACGACTCACTCAAACGACTGTCAACTAAAAACTGCGCATCCAAAATGACTGAAACTTCGGTAAGTAACTGTCAAAAGATGCACAACTACATAGCATTCACTAGCTTTTATTGACAAATGCCGCTATTTTTACGTTGCGGTCGGAAACTTTTTAGACAACCCTCGTAGATATGCTCTTATCACCTTATTATTTGACGGGCGGCTTCAGGGCAGCTTTTTCCAACATAAATCAAATTTTCGGCGAATCGTGGAAAAAATCCTGCAGTTCCAAATCGATACACGCCACATTTTCATTGTTTTCAATGCCGCATATGATACCATCTACAGAGACGAACTATGCAGAGCCATGTTCAGCTTTGCCAACGTTATTCTACTACTCAGGCTGACGATGGAGAATGCAGATGGCTTTAATAAAGACGGTAATGGAAAACCAAAACCATGCAGTATCATGCGATTTTTCAAGAGACACTCATATGCAGATGACATCCATATATTACCTCAATCAAAAAGTTCCCGGAATAACCACCGTGTGGCGCTCCCATTGTTTCGATTTGAGTTCTGTTTTTTTTTGTTAAGTTGGTACATCTGCTGTTGATATACCCTCTAAATCTTAGCGTCATAGCTTGAAATTTGCAAAAGTTACGTAGCCAAGAGTACATCTATCTGTCGAATCTCGAACTTTTTAAGTAAGCAAACAAATTGTGGTTTCAAAATAGAACCTTGCGGTTTTCCGTTTTTTTTTGAATAGTAATCCACTGAAGTCACAGCTTTTGTGTATTTCTTCTGATCATTCTCTCAAAAATAATAAGCTAAATAGTTTTGGAAGACATTTTTTTGAATTTTATTATTCTCATACTAGGGGTGAAAAATATTCGGACTCATCTTATTTTTCATAGGAGTACCCCTCATTTATCCACATCAACGCTTCCAACCAATTTCAACATTATCTCGTTTCCGATCACTTCTCGATTAAGTGCAGCAAAGTTACAATATTTTCATACATTTACGCCTCGTTTCCGAAGTCCTTTGGACTTCCTGCCTTTTCCATATGTGCTTTGTATACTTCACAAGTTTGAATAATTTTGTTGTTCAATTTGCAAAACACAATCTTGTACTGTGTATGTTTCCCTCTTGTTAAGCAAAATTCCACAACACTCCATATGGCGCGTATACTTGACGGTATGATCGTGAAAATTTCTCTACTCTGGCATTCATTGCCGACTGCCGTCGCCTGGTGCCGGCCATATGACACAAAAACGACAACGAAGATGTCGTTAGTGTTAGTCGTCCCTATACTCCAGAAAGTCGTCGCTAATGCGATTAATGTGACTTTTAAGTAACCTCTTGCCAGAGTGGTATTATGATGGTGAACGCCGCTGGTGGTGACGATGCTAAAGGAGGCTTACTTGCACTTGGACTTGGAGTTGGACAAAATCGAATACTGAAGAGTGTTTTGTTTTAATTTTACCCTCTGAATCGAAGTGTACACTCGTCTGGTTATTAGCTCGTTGTGATTATTGTTTTTTTTTTGTTTTTAGTTTTTATTGTTTTGCTTGTTTATATTGTTTTTGTTTTTTTTTTTTTATACCGTCTGTACTGCCCTGTACGCATCCGTATTCGAATCTACATGTGTGTGCAGAGATATATTTTAGGCCTATGAGCCAAGAGCTGCGACTGTGACCACATTGCCTTGGTTGCTGCTTGAGCTATTAAACAAGCATCAGAGTCAGATTCAAGATTCAGCAGAATACCATGCCAGAAGAAGATGTAAACGAAGACAACAACAATAAGTGGAAGAAGAGTAAAAGAGCGAAGCGATAGCTGAATTTTTAATCGCCTTCCGAAGATAAATATTGAAAAAGGTTGCAGATCAGATGAGATGATCAAGAGGCTGACAATGAGGTAGAGAGCGGTTGAAGAAGGGAAGAATTGAGATGATTTTTTTATGATCAGAATTTAATTTTATAATCCTATAAACAATTGGATTATGGTAGTGGTGCATTTTATATCACACATTGTTGGGACGATTGGGCTAATTGCGATGACGTGTCTGATTGAAAGATTTTATTGTTCCACATCAATGGGGGGCTTTACTATACAACATTCGAATAGCATGGTAACACGCATTGTGCGTAAATTGTGTCGCCTAAAGAGCTCTTGATGGGTAACAATTTTTAATGTTCAATCAAATATAAATACGATAAAAATCTAACTACATTTAAAAATCTAAAATATTTAATGTTTTTCTAACGAATATTGAAAGATGAGAATTTTATTGGAGATGCATGTACATGCATCCAGCATTCGATATTGTGTCGAGTTGGCCTTGAACTGCTATGGGTTGTAATATGACATTGTCATCCTATACTTAAGAAAATTGCTTTTAAACGTTTTTGTTGTTAAAAGCTATCGAAATATCGAAAGAGGTAATTTTTTTTGCTACTACCACGCACTGACTTTATTGTCGTTGTGAGAGGAACTAAGCAAACTGGTTGCGCGTCGAAGTAAATTCGCTGCCACGGAAAAGCAAAAAACTATTGTACGAAACAGCAGCATGCCTCGGATATGGATGAGCCCACTGTTGACGGCCACAATAAACGGAACAAAAACAACTACCTTCAGATTTGCATGTTGAATGTTCGGAATCTTAACAGGTGTAATTGAATAAAGGCCCCTGATCGCTTACGCAGATGTCACCATTCAGGAAGTGCGAAAGGATGGGTCAGATATAAGAGGAAGGAAAAACTGTGATATACGAGTATATGAACTATGGTGATTGCTATAGAAAAAATAAGTCTCAAGACTTATATAAGAAGTCTGAGAAAGTTTCTACGAGTCTTGGACCGACATATGAGCAATATCCTAAGTACTTCTATGGCGTACTCGGCAAGTTAGAAAACAGTTGATCAGCATAGTCTATACGACACCACGTCTCTATAGTAAACACACAGCTTTCCCATCTCAATGTACTCAATGGGACATGGCGGACTGCGGATCATGAAAATCCTAACTAAATTGAACATTTTGCGATCGAAGTAAGGCTCTCCTCCAGTACTCTGGGCATTCGAACCTCAGTCAATGTTTACTTGGATCACTACCTTGTTGCAGTCAAGGTTCGGTACGAATGCGAGAAGATATAAACTAGAAAAGTTGAAGTAAGAGACTGCCGAAATCTCCCAACAACTCTTATGCAGCCAGCATTAAGTACCGAATACCAGTTCCAACGCTGAAACTGATATGTGTGAGTTCACCTGAAAACCTCCAAGAAACTAGTTTTATAAAGAGTGCCACCAAGCACATGTAGCTAAATTAGAAAAGTTCAAAGCCGCGATGCAAGAAACGACGAATTCCGCTTGTGATTTTTAAGAGCAAAAGAGTTGAAAAGAACATCGGTTTCCCCAGAAGAAGAAAAATGAGTACGAGAAACTCGAGATCGAAGATATTGAGAGTTCGTATTGCAGAGCCATATCAAGACAACAAGACCCGTACCGAAACCTGTACAGATCTTTAAGGAAATTTCGTAGTAGAGTCACAGTCGGTGCTAAGAATATGGGAAAACTTCTTCTGCAGACTGTATAACGCCGACGAAGACCAACATATGACCTGTCGAATTCGTCCGTCCCTGTTGAAACTTTGTATATCAAAACCATCATACTTGATGAATTGAATACAAGAATTGTGCAGAACTCACAAGACTCCACCGGAGACATAATCTTTCAAAAGTTTGTGCAACTATTTGTATAGGTCCATGATGATGCGTTCGTTAGCATTGTAACGAAATCTGCCAAAATGGGTACAGCGGTAAATGCGGGAAAAATCAGGCCTATATTGTCAATAAAACGGGACAATTCGAATTGAACAGGACGTCCTTCCTGACAGCTAAAACTTTGAGGTAGCAAGGGACTTTGTCTACCTTAACCATACTTTTAATTCTGCCAGCAACTCCACAAAACCGAAAAATCACTTTTGCCAATCGCTGTTTCTTTGGGCTAAGAAGACCTTGATTATCCCAGTCCTACTCTATGGTGTTAAAGCAGGATATCTATAAAAAGTGGTCGTTTCGAGAAAAAAATTCTTTGTAAGGTTTTCGGTCCTGTTTGCGTTAACGGACTTTTGAGGAGAAGATTCATTTGAGCTGTACATCAACTTCTCTTTAGGTATAAAAAAGTTCACATCAGCCGCCTGCGATTGTTAGGATATGTAAAGGGAGTTTTCACGAATGGTCTGCCCCGAAGAGTCTTCGAGTTTAACCCAGTAGGACAACGCAGTAGTGGTTAATCTTAACTAAGATGGCGCGTACAACTAGAAGGAACCAGCTTGGACTGCGCTACAGAAGGTAGTGAATTACGGATCGAATTAACCGAAGAGGCTTGTTTCTTTACGCCGTGGAAAGCATACTGTCAATGTTGCACGAAGACAAAAACTATTCAAGTGGTCTCAATATTAAGCATGGAACTACGATATATTTTGAGCTGGGGAAACTACATACTTAAGATGGAAGAAACTTGTATATACGCAGCGGCTGAAAACAACTCTTCTACGAGTAAGAGCTGTCGATCAATAAGTTTCAAACCTACCAAAAAGGGTTAAGATAAAATCAGTGAAAAAAGAGTCCGCCCCATACCGTAAAGCCGAGACGTAACATATTTACATAACAAATTTCCGTCACATTTTGCCTTCTCTTCCGCATCTTCAAATTAAATTCGTACAGTGAGAATATGTTTTGCACTTTACTTGACAATCAAATGATATCCGATTACAAATTCTGTTGTACTTCCCTTTTTCAAATGTGAAAATGTGATAATGATTGCATTTGTTTTGTTTTATCTATCTTTCTACGAAATTCATAATCTTCTCCGTCATCATCCTGTCGTTGGCCAACACCAAAGCGCCCTCGGATCCCCTATTTCTGACTATACGGTCCGTTGCCATAGCTTTAGCTGTAGTTCTGAACACGTTCCATTATTTCTAGAGTGAGTATCTCGTGTGCACATTAGGGTATCTTAATTTTTATTTTACTTTTGGTTGGTTGATGCGGGGGGATCACAGTACAAAAGTGTCATATTACAAAAAAAAAGAAGAAAAAGTATCTCTCTTTTGCCGTTACCATTGGCTTGAGCTTGAGTTTGTGTTTGCTTTCGAGTTTGAGTTTGTTTTTGGGGTTTCGACTCTGTAGATACTTGTACCTCATCCCTTTGCAAGAGGCAAAGAGCTATGAGGAACTTTTTGTTTTTTTTTTTTGAATTCAATGCGGGTGGTAGTGATAAAGGGGGAACAAAAAAAAATAGAAACAAAAGGAACAAAAGTATTAAAAAAATATAAAAAAATATACATATATATATATAAATATGTGTGTTTGTCTGTATGTTTATTTGGGAACACCTAAAGAAGAAGAAACTGGAATGAGTTCAGTAGACCAAAATTATGAAAAGGTTCTCTTCAGGCTTGATCGGATTAGATTATTATTTTCCCTCTCACTTGGTTGATTTTCTTCTTATCTTCTACTTTTTCTACTAAAAAAAAGAACAAGAGAACAATTTTTTTTTTTGGAAACTTAATATGGCGCCTAGGTTTATTTCCCCCCTCATGAATCTGAATCGTTAAACAATTTTTTGGTTTTTAATTTAACGACAAGACAAAAAATTCAAAATTTAAATCGATGCCTCTGACGGTCAGATCTTTATGACTGTTTCCATTGGTCAATTTGTTGCAAAGCTATAAATTTGTGGGCTTAAACACAATGGAAATTTTGATTAGGAAAACCACGTTTAGATGGAACATGAGGATTTAACAGACCGCAGCGTTTGATTTTAATAGCTAGAAAAACTGGTATTCGTTAGGTTTTAGTAGTTTTTGAACAGGCCATTCGAGCTGGGTAGTATATCAAATTTCTTTTGATAATAAAATTTGCTACTCGCCTGGTGACCATACATAGTTAACTGAAGACTTTAATATCATCAAATCGGAATTATATTGAGATTTGTGAATGAATTATTTATAAAATAATAAAACAATACGGTGGGAGGTCTATATACTCGTAGATTCTGCTGCGAGCGACGGTTTGAGCTCAAGAAAAAAATAGAGATTTTGGGGAAAAATTGACAACTTTTCTATTTAGAATCAGACACCAGTCAGTTTTTCGTTGGAAGTTGGGAGCAGAATGGTTGTGTAAGTAGTAACTCGGTTTGCTAAAGTATCTTCTGAGCATATTCCCTTGTGTCAGCCAAATGAATAAGCAAACACACATTTTGCCAATTGTCCTAGTTCTTAAATATTCTGCAAATTTATTAGAATTGAATGACATGTATCGCAGTCTCTTACCGAGAAGGTATTTTATACTTTGCTTACGTTTCGCTATACAACTCATGAATTATATAAACGAATATGAATGAGGGTTGAAGCAGCTTGCAACCGAATTAATATAGTCAAAGCTGAGCTTGTTGTATCTGATTCGAGTATTGTTTTTAGATTCGAGTGTTTAGCAAAATTTAGCGCATTTTATGAAGAACATGAAAACGTACTCTGAGGGCAGCTTACTGCCATATGAATGTGGTATAAATGCAGCCTAGATACGTAGTCTTCAATTTGTCTGTACATTTAACGACATCTTCAAATTACTTAAGCTGACTTGGTTATTTTATTTAATTTTTTATTCATCATGCTTGACTAATTTTTAGAGATGGAGCGGATCAAGAAAACTTTAGGAAGGGTTTAATCTAGGAAAAATTATCAAAAGAGGAGAATGTCATGTTTCTTATGGTACACAAGTCGACACAATACAATACACAGATTGTATAAGAAAAATAAACCAGCAGTGTTGAATGGTATCTCATTTGAAAAACACTGCTCAATATTCTTGAACGTTTGTTACTTTATTAAGCAGTTTAAGCCTTCCGACTAATTATGGAATATTATTTCATTCAAATGACTGCCTCGGCTGTCAAGCCAATTTTTCAACATATTTTCGATGGTTTCAGTCCCTTTTTTACGATTAGCTTGGTCAATATTGTTCTTGAGTGCTTGATGCTCTGAATTGTTCGTATACCATTGCAACCCACAGAAAGAGTCCAATAACGTCAAACTACAGCTCCGTAGTGCACAAGCAATATCATCAAAAAGTCTCATTACACAGTTATTGAATTTAATGTGCAATAAATCGATTATTGGACGGCTTGTGTAGCACATTGCTCCATCTTTTTGGAACCATAGCTCGCCCAAGTTCAAATTCTCAATTGTTAACCATGAAAAATCGGTTTTCATGCCTTGGCAGCGCTCTCCATTAACTGTAACATTTCTTCTATTGTCGTCTTGGAAGAAAATTCAATTCCCAAAAACTATACCAAACAGTCACACGTTCATGGGTTTCTCTATGAGTCCGAGCTCAAAATACGGCAGTACAGTACAATTTAGTTTGATATATTTTGAGTACATCTCAGTTTTATTTTATAGATACTAATGAAGTATGAAGAAGTATAGGCCTTCTATTTTGTGATTGTTTTTACGACTTATCTAAACGTGACATTTTGTTTATTGTCAAAGCCGTTGAGCCAGAGATGGGTTGAGAATAATTTTGGGATGGAAATCATGATGGTTTTCGTATCCAAAATGAATGAGATCTTTGCCATATTGCAAACAACGTCTGAGACCATTCGAATTTGCTCTAATTGGATCGGATTATTCTAAATTTTCACACTACGGTAGATCCAAGATAAAACCCAAGAAGTTTAGATCGATACTCTCCAAGTCTCTACAGATTTTATGGCCGAGTATGACAGCATCTCAAAGACAAGCTGTACAGAGTTTTGTCTAGTTTTGGTGAAGCTCGTCAGGTTGTATTCTGCAGAATATGTGCAGCAAAAGTCGTTATCAATCTTGCCGAAGCTCTTAATTTCAAAAAGGGTTTAGTCAAGATAATGGTATGTCATGTATCTCTTTTTATTTTGGACAATGGAGTGAAACTCGCTTCCCAATACTAGAAATATTTTTTCCAAAAATCATGATTTGGTAATGAGAAATCAAACGACTTTTTCAACTTACAATTCACTGTTCCCTTGGCCTTAGGAGGAAATTGAATAATAAGGTCTTGCCAAAAAATCCGAAAGAATCTCTATATGTACA
The DNA here is from genome assembly GCA_928272305.1 of Volucella inflata. Taxonomy (NCBI): domain Eukaryota; kingdom Metazoa; phylum Arthropoda; class Insecta; order Diptera; family Syrphidae; genus Volucella; species Volucella inflata. The sequence goes on from OV743720.1 coordinate 2,877,646, forward strand.
TGATCCGTATTGCAAATCTTGCTCTATCGTGCCAAAAATTGGACATTATCGAAGGCGGATGCTGATAGTTTTGGCCATTTTGAGCGCAGGATTCTTCAAGTGATTTTTATTTTTGTTTACGATGACGAAATTCGGGTAAGATACACCAGAGAACTCTGTCAGCAACCGATGTCCACGACTTTAGCACCACTTTCGTAAGTAACTAATATAGTAACCAACAACTGAGTTCTGCGATCCGGGGTATTCGGAAGGCTGAGACTCTGCTCATCAATCAGCAAATATTGTAGTTGACCTAATTAACTATTTTCCCAAATGGGTTTTTGCATGAAGATCTCAGATAAAAATTTGGGGGTTCTACCTACTCTAATTAGATGCGTATAAAAAAAATCACTTTATTGCCCTTGATAAGTTGCGCGCTAATAAAAGCCACTTGAATCAAAAACAAGGCAAAAAATTACCTTCTTTTTGAAGAAACCATGAAAAAAGGATCCTCAGAGCGGCAGACATTCACCAAAGTCGTTCACTCAATTAATAGCCAAGCCAGGATGTATGTTCACTGAAGCAGTCAGTCATCTGTATCCTCTTTAAGTTCTTGACTGCACTGTACCTATATACACCCGATTAACCATCGTCATATTGACTTTTCGCCTTCCTTTTTGGCCCTTTTTGGGCATTTTTCATTTGCAATATGTATTTGCCGCCAATGCGTCCGTCTCTGTATTTTTCGTTTCCGAAATTAACCGCACTTATCAGTGGCCGATATCTTAATAATGTTTATTTAAGATACAGATGGGACAAATGTGCAACAGAAGGAAACATCAAATGATCATGAAACACAACATTCTAAAGTGGCTTTAAAATTTATTTCAACCCATACAAACACTCAAACCCATGAATATATGACTGCAATGATGTTAATACACTGGCAGGAGAGTGTTCTTTTTGTAAATTTGACGGTCATCAAGACAAGGGGATGTGTGTCAAGATGAGAGGTCGCGTCACTATTTACGAGGAGAATCTCAATGAATCTTCTGTCAACAGTGAATGGTTTTTTCTTTTTCTTTTGCTTTCGAAAATATCTCACTCCAAATGATTTGTTTCTAAAAAAATTACTTTTGCCAAAAAATTTATATACATATGTATGTTCCATTTCTATCTATGCATACCATATACATATATATAGACATGAAACCAATCCATGTGGGAGAAACCTTGACATGGATACGCGTTTAATAATTCTATTCAACAAGTATGTGCGTTTTAGACTCTTTGTTTCATAAGAATTTTTAGAAATAAAACTTTTTTCTTATTAAATATATTTAAGTGTTTTTGTTGTGTTGTTGAATAAAAAAAAAAAAAAAAAAAAAAAATGTTATGATGATAATAAATCGAATGCCATGTGGTGCGAAAATTGTAAAAATAGTAAACAAAGAATAGACTCAATCAAACATTTAAACATTTCGAATAAATAGATGTGTGTGGGAGTTTTAAACGTTTTTTCGGTTATAAAAAAAAGCAATGGAATATGTAAAAGAAATTTAATCTTACTCTTTGTGCTCAGCGGCACGATCACGCTGTCGTCGATTCTTAAACCAATTAGAAACCTGCAATGAAAAAACAAACAAACAAAAAAAATACCATTATGAGAATTAATTGCAAATCCATTGAGATACAAGTTTTTATTTAGATACTATCATTGATGCAAGCTATTATAAAATATGTAGTATACAGTGCGAGTAAAATAAAAGCGGTGCTTACTCCCAAGCAACATTTTCTTTGATACAGAATTTTTTATTAGACCCCACACTTGATTTTTTTTTTTAAATAAAAAAAAGTTGAATTGAAATATTAATTGGCATCATTCAAATGTCTTGCATAAGTGTATAGTCTGGAGCTCACGTGACTTTTGTGCATCACTCATAAAACATTTCCTCTCGAATGTTCACTTCCAAACCATGTAAAGTTTGTGGCATGTTGGCAGAGATTTGTACCTAATTTGTTCCCAAAGAAAAGAGTCAAACCGCTGAGCGGCCACTTTACAGGACTATTTCTAGTGACAAGACGATCATAGGACTTTCAAATAAATTAAAATGTGGACAACCTATGCCGAATCAATGGAGAAGTAGCTTCTTGGTTCCATTATACAAAGGACGACACTCGAGAATGCAACAACTACCGTTCAATCAAGCTTATGTCACACACAATGAAAATCGTCGAAAGAGTCTTAAACGAACGTCTTCGGCAAATAATAAAGCTCGATAATAGCCAGTGTGGATTTGTTGAAGGAAGATCGACGGTGGACGCTATCCAAAGCCTACGAATAATAATGGAAAAGCACCGAGATTCGTCTAAGGATCTACACATGGTATTTATCGACCTCGAGAAAGCATTCGATCGAGTGCCTAGGGATCTCATATGAGCCGCGCTGAGGTCTCAAAACGTACCGGAAACGTATGTTAGAATAATACAAGACGGTTAAAAGCTCTGCTGGACTAACGAGAGAATTTCCAGTTAATGCCGGAGTGCATCAAGGAAGCGTACTTAGCCCTTTCCTCTGTAACGTAGTATTCGACTATCTTTTAAAAGACTGCGTACGTGAAGCAAATGTAACGCCAATTCTCTTCGCTGACGACGCAGTTAAACTTAGCGATAACGTCGAAGATTTACAAAACGCCTTAGATTCATGGAAAAATGCGATAGAGAGAAACGGGTTTAAAATAAGTCGTTCAAAGACGGAGCATTTGACGTGCCCATTTGCGCATCCGTTGCGACCTGTTCCGGATATAATGTTAGACGGAGTAGTTCTTCAGAAAAGCACTGTCTTTAAGTACTTAAGATCAATCGATAACATGGAAGCGAAATGTGGCGACGACGTAAACCACAGAGTGAGTGTGGGATGGATGAAATGGCGGGAAAATTCGGAAATCTTTTGCGACCGAAAATTTCCACAACACCACGGTTGTTAGACCAGCTCTTATATACGGTTCACAGTGCTGAAAAATGAACGGAGCGTTTACAAACAAAATGACGGCAGCGGAAATGAAAATGTTAAGGATGTCTAGTGGAGTCACTAAACGCGATTGCATTAGATCTACGCGTATAAGAGGAAGTCTACATATAAAGAATTCGGTAACCGAACAGCTTGAGGCGAATAGAATAAGCTGGTATTGCCACGTTTAATGAAGATCTGCGGAAAATCCGATTAAAAAGGCACTCTCAACTACGGTCACTCCAACTGTAAGAAAACGAGGTCGGAAAAAGAATTCCTGGATTTCTCAGATGGCAAATGCGCAACAACGCCTGGGGCTAACCACTGAAGCGATCCAGGACCGAGCATTATGAAGACGTGTTCTGCGGTCTGCGAGATTAGCCAACCCCATAAGCGGAGTAGCAGCGATGCAGTAAAAATGGGAAACTCTTTACGCATAAGTTCGTATAACGAGGAAAGGGTTAAAAAAAGGATAAGAAGAAGAAGACGATCATAGAACTTCTTCTTCAATAATTTGATACTGCAAGACATCATGCTGCCATACGCCGAGGACGAATTGCCGTTGAAACGACTTGGAATATACCAGCAGAACAGCGAAGCAGAGGTTTCGGAACAAAAGGATTGAGGTCATGGATTTAAATGCTCATTCCTATTGAGAATCAGTGGGATGATATTAAAAAAGAAAATACTTTGAGAATCTGAAAACAAGAATAAACAACGAATCCCGAAGGAGGTCACCGTCTTTTTGACAAAGGTTCCACGAAGGTAAGACCATTGCGTAAGCTTTTTCATCAATCACACTCTTCAGGGCTCTTTCCGAGCACATGAAAAACAGCATTTTTCGAACTCGTCTCTAAGAAAGGCAAATCTTATTCTCTCTCCTCCTTCTTCCCAAGATCATAATAACGCTGATAAACCGTCAGCTCAAGATATATTGTATCTGAAAATATGACCGACAGTACGGTTTTTGTAGCAACAGGTACATAGGCAATTTGATGGCATGTGTTACCGAAAAGTGGATACAAATCATACATCAATCAAATTGCACTTGGTATTTGTAAGACATCTCACAGAAGTTGGCATCAAGGTCTTTTATCGAGAACGCGTTCATTTGGAATCGACGACTCTCCTCTTCAATGGATTAGAAATTATGTACCTTTCGGGACGTTAAATTCAAGTTGTCTTGGATCTGATAATCGCAGAATAAATGGTGATGTGTCCCAGAGCTCCGTTCTTTCTGCGACGCTCTTTTTAATTTTCATCAATGATCTCATGTCTAATTCTAATCCAATATATGAGTACTACTTTGCTGATAACCCAACCCGCTTTTCATGTTCGTTCTCCGACTCACGTCCCTGCTCTTCGGCTGTAGATCAGGAACGGCAGCATATGCGTAAGTTCGGTTGAATCACCAACAGATGGAAATTTAATCTTTCTTAACTAAGCAATTATCCATGGACCGTACTAGCATCGTCGGAACCAAATGATCACATATTTGATGTAGCCAAAAATGCTACGAAATTGGTCAGTTTGCTTAAGCGATGTAAGACATATTTCACCCCCTCTGATCTGGCTTTAATATATAAAGCACTCACTACCAGTTCTCCACTGAAATTAAGAGTAGCATTTCGCTCCTTCTATCCTTCAACCGTAACAACCGTTTCGCTAAAGCGCAAGCCGATTTTCGGACGCACTCTGCAATATCGTGATTCCTTCCTGAACTCCACAATTCGCGTGTTGAATGAGCAGCGGAGCTCTTTATTTCCTTATTTTCTTCTCAAATAAGCTGATAAAGAAACAGCACTGTTATTTTTGAATTTACATTGCATGTAAAATGGACAAGGGGCTGTACTATATTTTTCCGTTGTAACTATGTCATTCACTCAGTTTTTAGCCACTTTGAAATTTTCAAAGAGGTAACTTGATTTGGCCGCCAACAATGTAAGTGAAGTCAGTGTTTTATTATATTTACAACTTTGTGTGGTGATGATGGTTTGACTCGAAGAAAAGTATTTAAACAATAATAATGGTTATAATTGGTCGCCAATCTTTGGAAGACAATTCACTTCACTTTCATTACACCGTTGAAATGTTGTCTGAGATTTACTTGATCGATTTTTGGAAAGAATGCCGCGCATGCTCACGAAATTGCACCCCACAGGTCATTGGTTCTTGCTTCACGAAAGTGCCTCTTCTTTAATGGTTAACCTCAATGAATCACCCACCATACTGTATTCCCAAAGCTAATGTAGATTTTTTTCAACGAAATATTGCAAAGAATTCCGAATGAACAACTATCGGTGGTCTTAACAAAGCCGGTCAAAAATTTATACAGGGAGGACTATACTGAAAATTGAATCTTGATTTCTTGTCCATTTTGAATTATTCATTAATTAATAAACAATATAAACCAGAAATGAATTAGTGTCCCTATATAAAAAAGAAATATTGCTGTTTATACTCTGATTTTTTATATTTGATTTATGTCACTTCCTTAGGTGCACTGCTATTTCATTTTTGCTCTCAGCTGTATGTAATATAGGTATATAGTGTTAACAAACTCATTTTGAAATTTCAAAATTTGACCTTAATCGTTATTTCACCTGTTATATAGTACACCCCACTGTGATCATTAGTCACTGGTCACAGCCACATGTTTAAATTTCTCTTCTTAAAATACACTCACCTGTGTCGTTGTCAGTCCAGTAGCCTCTGCTAGCTCGCGCTTCTCCCGCGGCGATGGATATGGATTATGTGCATACCAGTCTCGTAGTACCGATCTTGATTTTTCCTTAAAAAACAAAAACAAAAAAAAATCAATTGAAACACAAAAACAAAAAAAAAACAAAAAATGCAAATCACGATCTATGACGATCCAAGTACACAACTATCACCCGGCCATGTCAGTGTCAGTGTGAATCCAAAAATAAGAAGAACAAGATAAAAAGTATCATATTTCTGAATCCCTCTGTTTAAATTCTCACTCCCAACTGAAAACATTCATTGCCTGTCATTAACACACTGTTACAGTGTCTTCAATTAAAAACGGGAAATAAACTAACGATCGTGTGATTAACAAGACTTAATGCAACTATAAGCTCCACCATGACATCATGACATCATACAAAAGCGCTGAAAAAGAAACATTTGCATGACACCACTGTATTACCAACCAAACAACCAAACAACCAAACCTAACCACCAGTCCGCCATAAAACACTAAAAATTATGGAACCGGAAACTGAATTGAAGTTAAACGAACAAACGAACAGACTCCTCGAAAACACTGTCTCTTCTGTTCATTGAGTGTTCGTTGTCATTTACAGAATTGTTTGTCACAAAGTGATAACAAAATGCGCGCGGAGAATTTTGTGACGAAATGGGAGCAAAAAAACAAAATTAAAAAAACAAAACAAAAATAAACCAAGTCCACGAAAAGAATTTTAATAAATCCTCGTGCCTCGGTCGAGAATTGAAAGATCATTAATCGTGGATTAATTGCAGCTTAAACGCCGCGCTCTGACCGGCAACCTGGTAGTGTGACGTTATTTATGGGAATTCCAGTGTAGTAATGGCAGAGATGTCATTGCACCTGTGGTGACGTTTAAACAAGTTACAAATGGAATAGAAACAACTCGGGAGCACAAACTACCTTTTTTTTCTTATTTTGAGATTTGCATGAAACTTAAACAGCTGATGACTATTACGGTTTTAAATGGTATTTCTGCCTGTCACACGTTGTTGTCGGTTAGAATACATTACAGGTAGTTGTCATCCCATATATCAAATGTCATTTTCAATCGTTTCGAAAAAGTGGCTGCTCTGAAATTGGTGGCGCTTCATTAAAAGCGTCGAACAACATGTATGGCATGTCGGAAAAATCTGACAACTGGCAGAGTCAGCCCTTTATACTGAAAATTTAAGTTGCACTGAGTATTAATACCAGTAGTACGAAACAACTTTAAAACTTTTTCATTGAGTTCTGCGCGTCTTAGACTGGAAGGATTGGTTTCACTTTCTTTTATGATATTCACTTAATTACAACATTCTAAGGCTGTCATTGTTTGAGTTATCTTAACTTCAATACTATGATTAGGGAAGATTATCCTGACACACAGAAAATCTGGCTGCATTGCCCGGCAAGTTAAAATTGTTTTTCTTATACTTGTAACGTAACTCACTTACGAGGTAACTAGATCATAACCAGCTCACATGACTGGAACTACAAGGAACTGAGAAATATAACCCGTCAGAGTTGGAACTTGTGATTGGATGTGGTGACAGATGGAGTCATTATTCATGAATTTGTGGAGAATTTTCAGCTGGGCTGGTATCAAACCGTATCAAACCTCTGGCAGGCATTGAGAATATCGTTTGCCCCGAAAATTAACACTGGTTGCTTTAGACGATTGGTACAGAAGAAATGGGTCCTGAAATAATCAATCCTTACAACACTGAAGTTGTTCTTCTAACGAGAAAGAGAAGCTAATAAGCTTGACTTATCTAATGTTTAAAGGCGTTTCCATCTATTTCGCTAAAAAAAAGTTGCCTTAGACTTGCATTCTTCTTCATTGTCAAAAGCTTCCAAGATAAATTCAGGCGTTGTAAGTGAACTATCAACTTGTCACCGATATATAAAAATCTATATAACTATGCATAGGGCACCTCTATCTCATGCACTAATTTATTGATCAAATAAGTTCTCATGTAAGTGTGTCCCTTCCGCATTCGTCAGATCTCACACAATGGCCTTTTTTGGCGGCAAAGTTTTTAGCCCAGTGCTCCAACAATTTACCGATTGGTCCAGCGTTTTCAGCAACAAGGGGCTGTCTGTGGTCTTCCGTGTGCTGAAAGATCTCGTACAGTTCGAAATGATGTGAACATTGCTCGGGTGCAAGCAAGTATTGAGGATAACCCCGAAACTTCCACCAGACAACGTTCTCAGCAGCTGGTGATGTCTAGGAGGTAGAGAACAATTCAGAATTGTGGTTCCAGCAATATGGAGCCACAGTTCACACAGCTTGCCCAACTATGGCTCTTCTGAGGGAAATTTTTGGTGATCGGATAATACAGCGTTTTTCTGATTTTAACTGGCCATAGCGTTCGCCCGATTTAACGGCTCCAGATTTTTTTTCTTTGGGGCTACCTAAAAAGTAAGATATATGCCAATAAGCCATACAACAGCTAAAGGCCAATATCCGAGAAGAAGTGAGGGCGCTGGGATCTGAAATTCTAGGAAAAGTAATTGAAAATGTTGTGGAAAGAGCACATCAGGTCGAAGCAAACAATGAGGGTGCCAATTGAGAGATATTTTCTTTAAAACATAATGTGAAAATATTTCCAGAACTGTCCTTTTAATTCACTCCTTACAAGGTTGAATTTCGTCAGCCTTTCAAGACAATGGCAATGATCTATTTTATGAAGAACAGGTGGCGGTAGGTGAAATGTCTGCGCGTGTAGCGATAGTCAAACTGCACCAGTTGGAAGGTGTCTTTCTTGGGCGAAAAATGAAATCGATCGTAAAATTACTAGGGAGTGTTTTTTTTTTATAATAGGAATCTTCTAAACACAACTACTCGTATATGTGGAATCAATCCCCAGTTTGCAAGTAGATCAAAGGAATGCTGTGTGAATATTTGACTAGAGCTTGCAGACGATGATATGTGATGAAGTGCCTACAATACTTCATCACTCAATCGATTACCCAGCTTTCTACGACAGCCTCGGAAATTTCATTGAAAAGAGCATACAAGGGGTACAATGAATGCCTAGTCAAGTCATAAATACTGGTACACAGAAAAATCAGCGATAAATGAAAACAAATTAGTATTTAAACAATTGTTTTTTGCTTTTATTGGGTTATTCAATGGCTAAAAATCTTAGAACAATTTCTACGAAATGACTTCCATTTGCCTTCCAGCACGACTTAAGACGCTGTGGCCACTCATCGGTTGCGAGACGCACTTCATGCATGGGGAAATTGTCCACTGCACGGACAAGGGGTCGCTTCAACGTCTCAATATTTGAGTGTCGGGTAGAGCAGGCCATGCCCTCTAATACGGACCAAAACTTGTAATCCAACGGGTTGAGGTCTGGAGTACCAGCTGGCCAATCATCCATTGATATGAAGTCCGGAACGTTGTTTTTGAGCCACAGTTGAGTTGTTTTTGCTTTGTGAGCTGGAGCAGAGTCTTGCTGGAAAGTCCATGGCTTGTTGTTGAATATTGATTGGTTGGGAGACTTCACAATGGGTTCCAAGACGGTCGATTGATATACTTTGGCCGATGTTTTCACATCTTTCTCGCAAAAATGGAGCTTGGTAACGCCATCGTACCACACTCCCAGACGCGGGATGCTGGCCTCTTTGAACCCTCGGAATGAGTTGGGATGCTTCTCTGGATGACCGAGCATACACACGATTGTTCTGCTTATTGAACGATTCTTTTACGGTGAAGATTTTCTCGTCAGTAAACAGAATTTGTCTGTTAGCGTTCTTCGCGTACGGGCTGAGTAACGCTTTCGATCTTCGCTTGCGTTTTTCCTTCAATACGGCCGTGAGCAGGTGTCCAGTGTGTTGCTTGTACGCGCTGAGTCCTAAATCTTCTTTGATAATGCAAGACATGGATTTTTGCGAAATTTGCATTTCCCGCGACAAGATTTTCTGTTTTCGCAGCGTTTTTCGGTCGATCCGTTTCTTCACAGCCTTTATCGCTTTCAGAGTTCTCACAGTTCGCGGACGGCCGGATCTTTGACGGTCTCGTACACCACCAGTATCCTCAAACAACTTCACAGCGCGATACACAAAATTGCGAGTGATTCCAAGCAACGTCCTAAAAATATCGCCTTTTTCTATATTGCATTTAAGTAGGCCAACTACAACAATACGATTTTCGATGTCCATTCCATGATTGTAAGCAATTAATGTCAACAACTTTTTACGTCACAATGAAGTATATAAATATCAACTGTCAAATCGCAATCAATACGAAATGGATGCGCCCAGTGTTGCATCGTAATGAGTGAGTTCAGTTGTGTACCAGTATTTATGACTTGACTAGGTATATATTCCTCCAGGAATTTTGTTGCACAATGCCTAGATATTTCTGATATATACAGATGCACTTCATTTTGCAGAATTGATGCACAGAATATTTTTCTAAGGTAAGTACAAACGAGAACACTGTCAGGGCACCAGAACCGTCTACAAATTATAACAACCTGCAACTTACTTAAAGAGAGAAAATAATTGTGTTGTTTTACGAGCTGGGGGGGAAGCCTTTTTCTTGAAATTTCACATTATCTGCAGGCCACGTGAGTTTATTTTTCTCCCTTTGTTTAAAAACAAAATTGTGTCTAAAAATATATTAAGGGTGCACATTACCTACTCTTCGTAGTATCACCACGCATTGTTTAACCCTTAACTTTTTCGGGGTATAAACGATTCTAAGCAACAAAAAACATTCATAGGTTTTCTGTTTTACCATGTTTTCCCCAGCATATTCCCAAACAAATAAACATACTTAAGAAATCTTTTGGAGAACAAGTAACTCACTCACCTTAAAGCAATAGCTTGTCTCTTCACCGTCCCAAATTGTGCGTGGCAGTGGAAATTTACGACGGACACGATATTTACCAACAGCACCTAGAGGTCTTCCGCGCAGTTTTTCGGCTTCAACATAATGCGCTACACATAAGGGAAGAAAAGAAAAAAAAATTCACTTACACGGATAAAACTAAAAAGGCAAGATATGTGTACGAGTATTTTGTGTTGTTCGTATTGGGAAGGATAACACAGGTGTATTTGTTTAGATGGTTTACCTTTTAACCATAAATTCTGCAATTTTGAATGATTATGCGGTGAGAACTGATGATGTTCTAATAGTCTATAGAGTTCCTTGTATTGTCCTCGATGGAATGCAACGACTGCCTTTGCTTTGAGCACAGACTCGTTCAGCTGCAATTTATCACATTGTGGTAATGACCATAAAAATCGTCCCAGTCTTTCAATGTTACCAGCTTGCTGGAGGACCTATTTTAAAAATATAACGATAAAAGTAAGAACACATTAGTTCAGTTGAGAGTAGTGACTGACATACGAGTATAAATAAAAAAATATGGAAAAGAAGCAAACATAAGGGTTCGATAATTAGACAAATAATCGACAAGATTTTTATTTGAAGTGATTTTACCTTTTTTTACTATTGTATAATGCAATAAAAATAATCCTTAATAATCGGCCGCGGTCAATCGTGATCTTACTGGCTAGAATGCTTATTAGAAATTCTTAAAATTTATTAGTATTTGAAGTTTTGGCGCAATATAGCGAACACGTGCCGGTGTTCTGTGAAATCAACATATTTTTCACGTCAAGCTTCTCCAATTAAGGTCACCAAAAATTACTAATCATGGTTCGATACCGATTGTCATTTTTAGTAAGAGACCCAACCAAATCGTTTTCAAACGACAACAATCAACTTTGAATCCATATAATGCCTCTTATGGATTACTTCCAAATTTTCCCCTGGCCAATTGTGATAATGTTCTTTTTTTTTTAAAAAAAACCTTGGCATGAGAATGTGTCCCATGACTGAAAATAATTTTCTTGCCAAAAACGACACTTCAAAGAGCCTGCACTAAACTAACCTACTCGTATCTGAAACTGCAGGGCTGCTACTCTATGTACATATATGTCCGAATTCAGAAGTGCATATATAGATCGATTCAAGTTTCTATTTTTCTTGTTCAAAGAATTTCAAATCTAGAGACAAAATGTTTTCAAAATATAATTCGAAAACATTACTTCTAACCATGTCTTTTACTGAATTTTGAATTACAAACCATATGAGCCATGTAATGGTAACTTGGCATACTTAAAGGACACCTCATTTTGTGTTCAGGATTCAGCAAACAAATAAGAACATAAACGAAATCAAACGAAGTCGTAAGGCTGAGGTTTCGTATTATTTGTTTCCGTTTGGTAATAAAACTGCAACATTCGTTATGTTTCTTCCAAGACCAATAGGAATAATACCTTTACGTTTAGTAATATGTATGTTGGGTCTTTCAAAAAGTTGGTTTCGGTTTTTTTTGCAAAATTTAATCGGTTGTCTTAGATTATGAAAATTTTATATATTTAAACTAATAGTACTCCATTATTATTGATAATGTTTCGACTTTTCGGGTGAAGTCATGATGCTGTTGCTGAAGACAATCTGAGATTTTTGATTGAAAAACTGAATCAATCGGTTTGGACAGTATTGCCTTGGAACCAGCTTAATCCTATTGGGACAGTTTTGCAAAAAACGAAGCAAATGATAGTCACCTGATGCTATTTCTGGGCAATTTTTTTTTTCAAGAAGTGTGAGGTCGTGCGTTCTTGGGAAAGAAGACAACACGTTTCATATTGGTCAATTTAAGAGATTATTCTTGCCTGACGTAATATCTCCAATTGGTCACAATAGAGTTAAGATTTAACTGTTGGAATATTGTTCCCTTTTATTTCTGTCAATCCTGCCTTCGAGCGTTTCTGACGACTAATCATTCTTTGCTCACGGTCTTTGACGTTTTTGACTTCCTTACGTGACCGTCAACAGTGACTGCTTCAGAAATGACGCGTTTCAACAACTTATCATATATGTTAACTCTGTTTATCGTGTTTTTTGGCCTAAATTTATGAGGAACCCATACTTTGAGCTTTTTTCTGTGTCTAGCTTTTCTTAAATAATGCAGGATAATGCCTCGCTCCATACCAATAGTCAATATGCCTGTCTTGTTTGAATTTTTCAAAGAATTTCATCAGCTTTGTGGGTGATTGAACGATTATCTTTCAAAACGAAAACAAGTGAACCACCTCTGGGCTGTGTATCTCGAAAAAGTTCCTTCCCTTAAACTGCATCATTTTGTTACAAGCCTATCCAATGTTCTCCTAGATTATACAAAAACTGGAGAAAAAACCACAGTCACACACACACTTGCACTGACACCTTTCAAACGGGCCTAAATTATAAAGATAATCGCCAAAAACGGCTCGATTTTTCATAAATCCATCATTTTTCAAAGATTACGACTGCCTAGAAGTGAATCTAAATTAGTAAGATTTTAGATTAAAACACTTAACTAGCAGAGAGCATTGTCATTTGCAGATTGTCAGTCACTATTTTCCAATTTCCTGTTAACGATATTCCCACAAGCTCAGAAAGCTCTCCTAATGTGTTTCAAAATCATTTGGTACTGTCTCGAACGACATTTATTAAACAACCTGGTATGAACATCCATAAACCATATCACTCACCTTTTCGGGTTAGGATATTTTGATGCGGTCTTCCACTTCAATCTGTGACGGCACATTATTTTTCAAAAGCAATAACTCAATACCAGTGCTATATACAGTGTGGCAAATAATATCACGGACTGACTCTAGAATACATAATTAAAACACGATTTCTTTTTTCGGTATTTTTATTCGAAAAATTCTCCTCTTGATTCAATGCACGTGCTACAGCGATTCAATAGTGACCCAAATGCCCGCTCTAGCTCAGTTTGCGGAATTGCCTCCAGTAGCCACGTCGAAGCTGCTTGAATGATCGTAATTTTGTCAAAAATGCATCTTTTTAACTTTAATTTCAATGTCAGGGACAAAGGGAAATCGCACGTCACCAGATCAGGGGAAAAAAACGGTGAATGATTTAACACACACACTTGATTTCGGGCCAAATTGACAATTGACAAATCAATGCTGTGTGACTCGGTGTATTATCGTGCAACCCACATTCTCTTTCTTTTGCAACAAAATCCCGTACTTTTTGGATCATTTCAGGCATCTGAACTGAAATTCGCCTACCGGTCTGTTGGTCATCCTCTGTAGCTCAAAAAAATTTTTATATCACTCGAAAACAACTGTCCACTGCAAACAATCGCGGTATCGCGGTACACTTGTTGCATCAATCGGAATGTTTCTGATGCATTTTCACCAAGTTTTGCGAGGAATTTAATAATCGCTTTTCGTTTCATGTTAAAATTTCAAAATCATATGAAAAGGTGTTCTGGAAAAATAATTTTATTAATTGTTCAATATCAACCAAATGACAGATAGTACAGAAAGATGCTTTAAAACGCATGTTCGGACAAATAGGTGGCCCTCTTGGTTGACAGATATGGCACCTGTCCGGGATATTTTTTGCCACATTCTGTAATTCATTGCGCCTTTCAGCGAAGCACTGATGCTGATTGATCTAAAAATCTTCAAAACACGCAAATGACGGCCACTTTTAAAAATGCATTTTAATACACAATTTTGATAATCGACACAATATGTTTGATTCACGACAGCAGTAATACCCATGTCTTTAAATACTCTTTAACTTTCTATTACTCGTGCATTAGTTAATTCTGTGGTCGAGAAAAAGTTTTAAAGTTGGTGCGAGAGAATGTGAACCACTTGGATTGGGATGGGGTTGAAAGATTACTTGAAAGGAATAAGAAATAAGCTTCACGATAAAAGATAAAATTAATCAATGAGGCTCAGTCATCTTACTTAAAATCTTCCGTCTGATGAGTCCTTATCAACAAGAAAATACGTGTTTTTTGAGCAGTCACTCAACAGAATATTTCAACTAATGTAATTTAATTTTTCACTACACATGACTTCTGGAAATTAAAAGGATGTGGTATACTTCAATAGCAAATACCCAAAACTTATGGACCCTTGCAGCAATTTATTTCGGAGTTGGTTTGGAGAAAGCAGAATCTGAGATAAACTTCATACCTACACAGGTCTTATGTGGTACTTGTGACCACAATTCTCACAATTCTTCCCTTTTTAAATGCCAAACTGGTAGAGAGTCTATAAGTCAGACCGTAAAAAACAAAACTAGGTAACATTTTTGAAATAAAATAGTCCATCCAACTAACTTACTAAACAACTTGGAACCACTGTTGAATGAGTTCAAAGAAAACCCTCGAATAGCCAACAATTCACTTTCTAATTGCAATTTACTCTAAATAAACAAGACCTTGACATCTGCAACACAACCACCATCGACTAATCAATTAAGTCACCAATAAAAATAATCCATACAACATCAATATCGATATAGACTTACATAAACAAACACAGAACTTAAAATAAATTTACAAAAAAAAAAAAACTAAGAAGACTAAGACAACAAGAAAAAAAAACAAAAAAAGGCCACCTCCCTACTGTTCCTACCTTATAACCCCAAGTTGTAAGAGGTAAAAGCTTACCTCACAAACGCACGCCACTTGCTCCTGTGTAAACCCAAAACTGGGCAACGATTCACGACCTCCGCCAGAACTGTTGCCGCCACTACCATTTGTGCCGCTGCCAATTAGTCCACCACCGCCCACTGAGCCGTTTTGACTCAAAATATCTAATCCACCACCGACACCACCGCTGCTAGTGTTATTGTTATTGCTGGTATTGTTATTGTTGTTATTGCTTGTACTGTTGTTATTGTTATTGTGTTGTGCTGCTGCAATTGACAACCCCGTCGGACTGTACGGTGGTGTCTGTCGACTACTTATCACGGCTGCATTAGCTGCCGCTAGATCATAGAAATCTGTCGCGGAGTGCTGGAGCATTTCTTCCCTTCTTTAAATTCCCTCCTCAGTCAGTTATATCTTTGTGGCTTGCCTCTTTTGTTGTTTTTCCTGCCGTCCTTAATTGTATCCTTTTTCTATTTGGACTAAAAGTACATTTTTCACAAGAAATGGATGTAAGACGTCAGACGTCAAACATTGAAAACTCGTTGATGTCCTTTTTTATTGCTCTAGGTAGCATAGTGATGCCATTATCTGAAAATAGAAAACGAAATTGTTAAAAGATTGATATTTTTAAAATTACAGCATTAAACAAAAAAAACACGAAAACACAAAGAAAAAAAAACAGAGAAAAGAAAACTTTCGAAAACTATTTTAGAAAATATCAAACGATCAGTTCAGTTGAACAGATCGCGAAATGGATCATTTAATTTGAGAAATGTCACATTTGATGCGCGTCAAACGTCAGAAATCTACCAAAATGACCTTTTCTTATTTGTTGGCTTTCAAAATTCTGACTTGTGTTGTGGACGCGTGTTTTTCTAATTCGAATTTTGAAAATACCACCTTGTCATAAGTTTTGTACAACTGATAGATGTTGGGACTCGTAATCAGCTGGCGGTAATGTTGTTTGGCATGTAAACGAGAAGATACCAGAACTCGTATCTTTTGCGCAACTATAACATACGAGTACATATATAGGTAATGTATATATGTTTTGAAAAAGGTTAGTGCTGGTTGTGAAAATACTTTACGAAAACTTTTACATCAGAATTTGAATAGATTTCTGACGTGCGGAATCTGCTGTTGCTGTCATTGAACTAAAATTATAAATTTTTGTCTTTCTATTTCGATTTGTTTAGTTGTTGGTACGTATTTTGGGGTAAGTTGATTTATTTATTAATTAAGGAGGATTTTGAACGATTTTTGCAATCTTTCAAACAGACTATAAACGTGTGATTTGAAAGAGGCAGTGCTTGGGTAATTTATTGCTTGTTTGGTTATAAGTTAATGCACCTAATTTGCAGCAATAAAGAGCGAAATAATGAAGATGCTTTTGAGGATCGTATTTTTTACTTTTGTCGGTCCTATAAAACTGATATAATATTTACTAAAATTTGAACAAAAGTTTTCAAATACTTAGCACATGTCTGATATGTTTTCTGGGATTTAGTAGCTGAAATAATCTTCTTTGGCCTTTGCACGACGACGTATTTAAGAATTCAATTTAAAAAGACTGTTAATACAATTTTTAATTGCACTTTTAGCTCCTGTTTGCCAAAAAAGGCGACTTAATAAATACAGCTACACTTGTAGGCATTTTGATATCATGAATTATACCAAGACGCAAATACGTCTATCATAGTAAGACTACTCAATGAATGCATTCGGTTCACATATTTAATGGCAACCGGTGCAGTCGAGCAAATGATCTGTCATACATATATATTCTGTCAAAATATTACGGAACTGAGTCCAAAGAAAGCAACAAAAATCAACATTTTTCTAGCTCAAAATAGGCTCCAATTGATGGCGTCTTCATTTATCCCAGTGAAGTTTTTTTGTCCTGATTCGGCTCAAAATGAGTCCCGGGAAGTTTCGAAAATAGGAAAAAGGCACATGAAGAAAAAGATTCTTGATCGATTGAAGATGGATTTATGAGATGATGCATTATCGTGAAGAGATGTTCCGTCACAATTCTGTGTTTTTTTTCGAAAGATACTCTCTTTCAACTACTTTATAACGCTAAACTAATATTGTTTATTCATTGCTTGACCAACTGGAATTCCAAGTGAATGACATCACGAATACTATCGAAGATAAGAGTGAGTCCGCTATTACACGGTGACTTTTGAACCATGCCTCTAATGGACGGCTCTGTTCTAGTTATTTTTTCGGTTTTAAACTCTAAACAATCGGTTCTTCCGGGTTTTTTTTTTGCGGGATCGTGGGGATCGAATAGGAACAAAGCGATACAGAAAAATAACGAAGAAGGAGAAACGCCAACAAGACTTATTGAAATCCTGCCCCAGGATTCTGATTATCTATATCTTCTTTTTGAGTCGCGACTCAAACTTGGTGGACCTAGCCAAACTTTGATTTTTTAGCGACTTTGACATAGTTTTCCACAATTTCATTCTCTTTGAACGCTCTGTTCCATTCAAATGCTCTTGTTATTGATATTGCAGATTCTCCATAGGCTTTTCCCAACATTTTCAACGCATCTAAATTAGAAATTTCATTCGCAACACAAAATTTCATAGCACTAATGAAAACCGAAAGCACTAATGTCTTTTGCTACTGACAACAAACTACAATAGCTGACAGATGGCGCCAAAATTCAGCGTCAAAATAAATGACAGTTGTACGAACATAGAAAAACATTAGTTTTTTAGAAACGATTAACGCGCGCCGTTCGAATGACTCACTTAGTAAAACCGATATTTCGACAGAATGTGTATTTATCTCAATTCACCAGCATCTTGAAGTCAATGGGTTGACAAAAACTAAATTTTCGGTTTTTTTCGCGATTTGCATTTCAATCGCACTGAAATTGATCCTTTATTGAAATGAATCATTACTAGTGATGATAAATGGAAGGATTACAAAAACATCAATCAAAAACGATTATGGTCTAACCGTTAAGGAAAAGAATAATTGACATTGAAAGCTGAACCGAATCAAAAGATCGTTATTTTTCCAATTTGGTGGGTTGTAGAGGTGTCGCTTCCAGGGAACTAAACGATCAATTCAGAAGTTTACAGTCAACACCTTATGGAACTGGAGAAGGCAACTAATGAAAAATGCCGAAATTAATTCCTCGGCAATTCAATATCGGGATTTGAATTAGGTATCCCAAGAAACCAGAACATTGATGGATATAAATTTGCATGGTAGTTGAAAAATAAGAAAGGCAAAGGATTCATTACTTCACAAACGAATGCCCAGAAAATTGTCTGTTACAATATAAGAATGGAGTTGCTATTGTCCTATTAGTCGCGACAGCTTTTCCATCACAAAAAACTAAAAAAATCAGCTACCGCTTGTTGTCTGAAAATTCAAAAGAAAACGTAAAATTGGATAAAAAATAGTAAGGCACCTTTCGGATAATCATTTAAATACGAGGTATGACTGAAAAAAACCTGACCATCCCGTATATATCTGTAGAAAATGCTTACAACATAATCCAGTCAGAATAATCAGTAACAACATGTCTTTTATATGTACAATTGTATATCTTTTAAAATTTGGCTTTATAAAACAATGATTAAATTTAAAACTTAAAAACTAAAAATTCCGAAGATATTTAATGCAATAGATATTTATTTTCTTCATTCATATTATGGAAAATTGTTTTTATGCAGCAGTGATATGTCCCAAAAAGCCCCTACTAAGAGGGTTAAGGAGACAAATATACATAGTTCCAGATAACCAATGTGGTTTTAATGGCAGTTCATGATGCTATATTTAATATACCGCATTCAATGAAATTTAAAAAATTTGAATTGTAGAAAACGTTCGCTTCCTCCTCTTACTGAACAAAATGGGCATAAGTAAACCACTGGTGTAAATGTCTTCAAAGATGCACGCCAGTAGTAAGTTTGTCACGAAGGAAGCGATATGATTTCTGAAGATGATTAGAAGTTGAAGTTAATGACAATTAACGATGAAGCCGACCATTTAAAAAAAAAAAATTATTCTTCTTGCCAATTTCCGTGGCCAGCATCATTTTTTAATAAGAAAATCCTTCCTAACCGAAGATTTGGGTACAACACCTTCTGCTAAGTTTTAGGTTCATGGTTTCTCACACTACTTAAGTCTTATCTCGAGTACTTCAAGGTAGATGTCTAGATCCCTTATTATTTGTTAATGATGTCGTTTGTATTATCAAAAGTTCATATACATACAAGGTGGCGCAAAATTAGTCATTCAATTTGTTTTTGAATTAGGTACTTTTTTACTAAATAAAAAAAATGATTTTGAGTGATGGACATCTTTATTTGGGACTTAACATTTTTTTCTGTTAAGTGGAAAAGATGATATCCGCCAAGTGGCTGCGCCAGTGTTGATAAGTATTTGTGCCCGTTTTATCGCGCTTTCCATGACTTTCCGCAAGATTTCGGGTGATAACTGTTCGCATTCCTGTCAAATATTCTCCTCAAGGGCTGCGATTGTCTGAGGCTTATTGGCATAAGCCCGCGACTTCAAGTAGCCCCAAAGAAAGAAGTCTGGGATCGTTAAACCGAGCGATCTTGATGGTCATGCCAAATCGCCAAAACAGGGGATACGCGACCAGGAAACGCTTCCTACACAATATCCATATGCGTGTGCAGTTGCACAGTCTTGTTGAAACAACATGTTCACTTTATTCGTTTATCATGGCACTGGAGCGTTCGCCAGTAACAGTGACCGTATTGTCGAAGGCGTCCTCAACAAAATATGGTCCAAACACTTCTCCCGCGTGAACGGAGCACCACACAGTGGCTTTGAGTGGATGTAGTGGCTCTTCGTGCATAACACGCGGATTCAGTGCCAGTGCCCTAGAAATATTGACGTAACCGCTTAGGTGGAAATGCGCCTCATCGCTCATGATGATTTTCTACACAACATCGTCCTCTTCTTTGTTGAGATTGAGGATGGCTTGACAATAGTTCACACGCGACTGGCAGTCAGAAGCCATTAACTGATCCACTGTTTGCACTTTGTACGGGAACATGCGTAAGTCTTTCACTAAAATTCGCTGTACTCGCTGTCTGGTGATGCCCAATTGCGTGGCCCGTCGCTCGTCTGGTTGATGTTTCTTCGTTCTCAGCGACATCGGCAGCCACGGCCGCGATATTCTCGGCCGAACGACCAGTCCGGTGGCGAACAAGCCCTGCGTGGTCTCCTGTGGTTCCAGTCTGTTCGAGGCGAGTAGCTAAGTGGTAGAATGTTTGCCCAGTTGGCTTGACACAATTAGGAAATCGACGTCGAAATTCACGCTACGCTAACACTACCGACCGATTATTGGTCAAAAAAATCGACATAATTATTCCACCCTCTTGCGAAGTATAGTGCTCCATTGCTTGTCTGTTTGTATAATGCAGCTGTCTAGTTCACAAATGTCAATTATAATTGACGTACGACGCCATTTCCACAAACTATAACATCTTACTATAGGATGATTAATTTTGCGCCACCTTGTAGATCCGTCTATACCGATGACATTATGATTGATTTTCAATAGAGGAAATTTTTTTTTTTTTTCCAGCCACAGAAACGCATCTGTATATGGGAGCGCTTAACGAGGACACTTGTACTATAGTTGTTGCTCAGAATCAAAATCCCCCTCTGATCATGTTTAGATGAAATGCGGTTCAGAGAGTTCTTTTTTGTTTAGGTGGTACATTAGAGATAAATCCTAAAAAGAGTATTATGATGATTTGAATTAGGTACTACAATTATTTCTACTAAAAAAAAATGAACTTTTGCTTGCCTCTTGAGTTAATTGCGAAATCGGCAAGATTTGGGACAATCAGCCCTTTTCTGGACGTGGTTTCCCTAAAACAAATTTGAATTTTCTACGAAGAGATATAAATACTCTCATGAAAGTGAAATAAATAATATCTCACCTATGTATTCCTATTTTTTAGTTTTGGGCTGTTTTGGTACATTTACGAACTTGTTACTATTTAAAATACACGGTTCGTCTTATGTTACAAAATCAGATTATATTGAAAGATTTCGCCACTTTTCCTAGCCTGCTTGATTGATGGTCTTTATAAACAAATCAAATAAATTAAGTTATAACGTCTTCTTATTACAAAATTTTTCTGAAGTCCGAATGTTACTAAAAATAACACCACATCTATCTATGTAAACTTCACAAGGGTAGCAGCTGGAATCAAAGTACTTCCAATCAAGTCCCAATTTTACTTCGTTCATTCCAACAAGCGATTGGGATCTCTCTAAAATTGTAAGATTGTATATTCTCCCTTCTCCCCTGTAGAAAGAAAAATCCACCCACACGTTCCACGACTCCTTCCATCGAAAATATCTAATTTTGTAATAAAATCCCAAATGGTATCGGGTGTGTGTGGCAGTGGCAGACCCGTAAATGATGTCGACTTTTCGGTTCGGTTTTATTTTCGAAAATATTCTATCCTCGAAATTGTGGAGCTGAAAATAAGGAACAAAAAAAATCACAAGAAAAAAACAAAAACGATTTACGACACCAGAGTGAGTGAGAACATGTTTTTTGAGAACATCTCGAACGTTGCACATAGATATATAGTATTTTCATGACGCTTTCAGCGGGAGCACCAAAACTACAAGAATATCGAATGTGCCTCTCGGGCTCGACACCAAGCACATGAGACTTTCCGAGATCGTATGTTGCTATGTAATTTTAGAATTCTTGGTAATATAGGAAGTTTTATTTTTAAGGCAAACAAAAATTAAAAAAAAAAATAGAAAATCTCTGATCGAAAGTAAAGTTTTCAGCCATACAACTCATATACTATATAAACGACTCCTCATTTTTGAATAGTCTACAGAGTATCTACACTCGAAATTCGATTGGAAAAAATTATGATGTTGTGCGCTTTTGTTTTGGAAGATATTTGAAAATCGATTTTATTTCGAAAACAGCTCATGTAACGCATTCCTGAAGTGTATATAGTACCATATTTCATTACGGCCAGTGTGGAGGCCAATTGTGAAATTTCAAAACTCTCTAAAATTCTAGGCGACACTAGGAGGTCACACGCTGGAGAATGTTCAAATACGAGTATAAATAAAATTTCTTTGCAATAAATCTTTCGGAAATGTTGGTAATAACCATCAGCCTCCCGGCGAGTTGTTTACACATTTTAATTTTCTTTCAAATTCTCCAAATGCATTTTATGTGCTGGTAAGTGTGTGTGCTTGGAAACTGCTTAGATTACGAGTATATGGAAGAAAGATTGCCCGAAATGAATGAGGAACTACTTTTGAGTTTTTTTTTGTTTTGTTTTCTTCATTTGTTAACTTGGGAATTTCATGTTGCGGTATGTGTCGGATCTTGGGTGGAAGTAAATAAACAAATTTTATGTTGAGCATTCATAACTAATATATTTAACACGGTCTACATATGTGTGTTTATTGATTTTTTGGCGTTTTTTGTGTTTCGATTTTTTAGTGAAAATTTTTAAAATGACTGATATAATGAGTATTTTGCAGAGCAAAGTAGTCAACTAACCTGTTACCAAGGAAGTATTGGTCCATGTGTGTATTTTTAAATGAAAGCTTTCTGGAATGCGGATATGGGCCATCCAGAAAAAGGAATGCTTTAACAAAACAAAAATGTATTATACTTCGTAGATGAGATGACGAATTCATGAAGAATTTTTCTCAGATCCATATCATCTTCTCAGTTTTTGACAAAAGCTCGTCTTAAAATTATTTGTTCGATAGAATGCTAATCCAATGCGATTATGATGGATGCATTATCCATAATGGAGTCCTATATCGTTCTCAAGTATCATGCCTAGTCCTGTTTTAATCGCCTTATTATTTTTTTCAAAAATTCTTACTCCGAAACAAGTAGATAATGATTTCACATTTTAAAAGTCTTCTTTGTATCGCAATGGAAAGCCCCAACGAAACTGTAATATTGTTTCTTTATTTTTGAGAGGAGTGTCATGGTATAAAGTGTTTGATATTCTCAAAAATTTGTTTGGCAAAAACATTCCAGTCAGCAGTTTTTCGGGAAAACACCAGTCAATACTTGCTAATATTTCAAATGGGATCATGAGTACATCGAGAAATTGAAGAGGAAAGGTAACGAATGAATTTAAATAGCAGTGAAGTATAAGCACCTAACTGTTGTACAAATTATTACTAGATAGCCATTTTAAATAAAGAGAATAAACTACCAAAAGTAAGCTTATTATCTGATGGAGCATTTCGTTGTTAGTGAGGATATTAATTTTTAACCGCAATGTATTGGGTATATAACTTAATTCGTGCGGTTTTTTTTTTCAAAATTTATTTAAGAAAAAGATGTACAATAGTACGAGTATTATTCAAAGTATTGCCCATCTGAAGCTATGACTTTTTCCCATCTTTCTAGCAATTTGTGGATCCCATCCCAAAAGAACTGCGCCGGCTTGGCAGCCAAGAATGAATTAAGCCAATTTTTGATATTCTGCTCTGATGTGAACCGTATTTCAGTGAGGGCGTTCTGCATCGACGGGAACAAATGGTAGTCAGAAGGGGCAAGGTCTGGGCTAAAAGGCGGGTGGGTTAAGACTTCCCAACCACTGTTTTCCAAATAGTTCTTAACCGGAATAGCAACGTGGGGAGGAGCGTTGTCATGATGGAAAATTATTGCCTCGTGCCTGGTCGTATATTCCGGGCGTTTTTCCGCTACTGCTCTCTTCAAACGGATTAATTGTGTTCGGTAGCGTTGTCCATTGATAGTTTCACCACCGGTTTTAGCAGCTCACCCATCTGATCCCACCAAATACAGAGCATTACCTTCGCGCAATGAATATTCGGCTTTGCCGTTGATTTGGCTGGTTGGCCGGGTTTCACATATTTCGTATGATTTTTTGCGCTTGGGGTTGTCGTAATGGATCCATTTTTCACCACCAGTAATAATGCGATGCAAAAATGACATCCTTTTGTGGCGTTTCAGCAGCATTTCGGACATGCAAAACTGCCTTTCGACGTCTCTCGGCTTGAGTTCATGTGGAACCCAATTTCCTTGCTTTTGAATATAACCAGCTGCTTTTAAACGTTTTGAAATGGCTGCTTGAATGACACCCAAAGATTCTGCGAGCTCTTCTTGTGTTTGGCAACAATCTTCATAGAGTAATGCTTCCAATTCTTCATCTTCAAACTTTTTTGGTTGCGTTCGCTCAGCTAGCGCATGTTCACCACAAACTTCCACCAAAATACGATGACTTTCGGCAGCAGTTTTCATCATATTAAAGTAATGAAGAAAAACTCCCCGCAAAAACACTTTTTCAGGCACACAGTTCGACATATTTGAGTGAAAAAAAATTATTGTTGTTTACGCTTCAAATGAATGACATATACTGAAATGACGTACAATGACAGTAGCTTTCCTATGCATGTTCCAATGGAATAATACAAGTTATAGACCCAATACAATATTAAAAAGAATAGGGATGATTGCTACCGTGAATCACTAAAATTTGCACTATGGAAAGAATATTTTAACGAATTCTCTAGAAGTAGCATCCTCCAAATCCAAATCCATCGACAAATTTTATAAAAAGGCGATTTCAGCGAAGTATGTAAAAATAATAAACCGATGACTCGTATTTAGATTGGTTCATAACCTATCCGCAGGGTGACATTTGCTTAACGTGGGAACCTGCTTAAGTTCGCGGTCGAATTGAAATATCATTTAATTGACATACTTTTGTATTCTCGGTTGTGTTCTAACAACTTCACACCGAATCAACCGACAAATCGAAAGCACATCGTTTAGGATGTGCTGAATCTCATGGTTTAAGAACCTAGCCTCTGATTAGGCAACCAGAGAATCAATACCTCTGCAAGTCCCGAGACTGCCCGCTGTAAAAAATCAAGCTGATCAGATGCACCGCAAATCAGAGGCTGCTAACCTTGCCTGATCGTTCTGATCTTGGTTTTGCCCACTCAATTAATCAATACCTTTCTTCGTCCTGGATTATCTCCGTTTAATACTGAATGCAACAAGTTTTTTTTATCTTCCATCTAGCTAGAGCCGTTGCAGACAGGCGACTCGACTACGACAGAGACTTTGTACATGAAGGGCTGTCAGAAATCGTTTCGGTCACGTCATGAGGAGTTGCTCAGCAGCATCAAGATGAGTTTCTTTAAAATTCTGCGTTTGGGCTTTTTTTCTTTAGATTAAATGGAAGTTAGTTGCTTAATTTTAAGTAATAGCCGGCTTAGATAGCGAGGAACAAATTGATTTTTAAAATAAAAGTTAATTTAAAAAAAAATAACACTTAATGCATATCTAATTTTTTGAAATTGTTTAAGTGTGTTAAGATATATTTTAAGTAGGGATCAGTTTTACTTTGACTCACTTAGCCCGGAAGAAATGTGGAATAGCATGCACGAAGAATGCATAACACACGCAAAGTCCCATCTGGGGACTATATCGAAATACCATCACGTCGGCAAAGAAACATGGTGGTGGAATGACGAAACCAAATGAACTGTGGCCGACAAGAAGAATGCATTTCAAGCGTTGACAAAATGCGATCGGAGCGACGAAATCGAAAAAGCTCGACTGGCTCTTGAATACGAGCGCCTCAAAAAGATCGCAAAGAAAGTCCTGGCTCGAACTCGAGCGCCAGCAGCGGAAAACCTGTACCAGGAGTTGAAACAAATATTCTCACGATCTGCAGATAGAAGACAAGCTATACAAGAAGTTCAAACGTCATACAATACTAAAGTGCCAATTATTTTTAAGCTCGCTGCACAGAGGCGAATGCGAATGAAAAATACAAACGGTCGCTTATTAACAAATGAAAATTAAATTTGTGACCGGTGGCTTGAATACTGCAAGGAGTTGGTTAACAAACAGTTTCCACGTGATATCGTGCCGACAGCTGGTCTATTCGAGGAGGAAGTTTCGGACTTTTCAATCGAAGAAATAAGTATAGCAATCGGAAAAATGAAGCGGGGGAAAGCGGCGGACATTCAGCAGACAGCATTCCATCAGAGTTTTGGTCGAAGATGGAGGGAATCGGCAGTGAATGGCTATCGAAACTTTTAAATAAATTAAAATGTGGACAACCTATGCGAATCAATAGAGAAGTAGCTTCTTGGTTCCATTATTCAAAGGACGACACTCGAGAATGCAACAACTACCGTTCAATCAAGCTTATTTCACACACAATGAAAGTCGTCGAAAGAGTCTTAAACGAACGTCTTCGGCAAATAATAAAGCTCGATAATAGCCAGTGTGGATTTGTTGAAGGGAGATCGACGGTGGACGCTATCCAAAGCCTACGAATAATAATGGAAAAGCACCGAGATTCGTCTAAGGATTTACACATGGTATTTATCGACCTCGAGAAAGCATTCGATCGAGTGCCTAGGGATCTCATGTGGGCCGCGCTGGGGTCTCAAAACGTACCGGAAACGTATGTTAGAATAATACAAGACATGTACGGAAACGTGAAAACTGCGGTTAAAAGATTTGCTGGACTAACGAGAGAATTTCCAGTTAATGCCGGAGTGCACCAAAATTAATTAAAATTTTAAGGATGGCTAGTGGAGTCACTAAACGCGATCGCACTAGATCTACACATATAAGAGGAAGTCTACATATAAAGAATTCGGTAACCGAACAGCTTGAGGAAATAGAATAAGCTGGTATTGCCACGTTCAAAGAAGATCTGCGAAAAATCCGGTTAAAAAGGCACTATCAACTACGGTCACTCCAACTGTAAGAAAACGAGGTTGGAAAAAGAATTCCTGGATTTCTCAGATGGCAAATGCGCAAAAACGCCTGGGGCTAACCACTGAAGCGATCCAGGACCGAGCATTGTCTAGACGTGTTCTGCGGTCTGCGACCATAAGCGGAGCAGTAGCGATGCAGTAAAAATGGGAAATTCGTTACGCATAAATTCGTATAACGAGGAAAGGGTTAATAAAAGGATGAGAAGAAGAAGAAGTTCGGTAACTTTGACTACATTCGGGTTAGGTTTTCTACCAGGACTTACTTTTTAAGCCAAATCTTCAATAAATTCGTCGCAATTGTATGTGCAATTGCCGACTAAACGAATCACTTGTTGTTGTGTTTGTCGAACAGATGGAATAAGTTTGGATGAGAGCCAGAGCCTCAACTGTGGGGACAATATTCAAGTCCATATCATGTGCTACCTCTATAAAAAAAATAGGCAAGCTCTTATTCCAAATAAGTTGCATGGAGAAGGTATTTAAATGCCTTCTGAAAGTACTGATTCTTAGTGAAGTAAAGGGTGGGCTTAAGGGTATAAATTAATAATTTTTTTTAATTTAATTAATATTTTATTCGTGGGTAGATATTTAGTGGTTCAACGTGTGTAAATTATCAAAGATTACCTATATTATGGAAATGACCTGTAAAAAATGCATAGTGCACATTAGTGTTAACAAGCGATCAACTGAGCATTAAATTTCGATTGTGGTGCATAAGTTCCAAGAAAGTGGGTGGAAGCAAATGTGATATCACGTTGGGTCTAGGGCCCAAGCACATCAACTCGTCATCGTGCGCAGAAACTGAATCTCTCCAGAATCGGATTACGTCCGATTTTCCAAAAGACTTTAATATACACGCTAAAAAAAACTTTAGCTAATGAATTGAATAATGGAACTGAAGCCTCCAGATGGCACTTAGCCAATCCAATTTGGTGTGGTCTTAAAAGTAAGGTCCATCACAATAAGCCAACAGCATTTCAAAAGATTTAGGACGAGTTACAAAGACATATTGGTGGAAAAGAGACGAAATTTTGGCAAATTTTTACAAACGGATTGAAATAAGTTTTTCTTAATGAAAAAAAAAAAAAAAAAATACTCTATTGTTAAAATTATTTTTTTTACATTCTATTCGCTCATCCTGTATCTGCTCGTACTATATGAGGATAGAAAAATCGATTTATTTTTGGTTTACTAAATAAACACGCGATCTGTGTCAGTTGAGGTATTTTCTGTTGGATATCCAATCCATATCCATCTCATTAATTTTTTGTAATATCTTTCTTCTTATTTGTATGAAAAAAAAAATATTTACAACATACTCGTATGAGTAAATTGAATGTTTTATTCATTGGACTCATTATTCTGATGATTTGGCATAAAAAGATTCAGAAGCAAACGGTCATGCATAAAGAACTCATGGAAATGGAATGAAAATTTTATTAGTTCACCGCACCTCGCCCCGTTGTTCGTTATTCCCACGGTGTTTTTCTTTTTCCTCATTTTTTTCAAGTAAATATAATAAATTAAATAAATAAATAGGCGCAATATGAAATACGTAGAGCCATTAAAACCAGCAAATCATATGATGGGGATGCGAAAGCAAACCAACAACTACGTATCTACATACATGCGTTCGTATACATCATTATTAAAACCACCTATGCGTTCACGTAAATACGAGCAAATACCCCGCGATCGGGGGAATATCAGATTGTGGATATTTTTACTCGCGTGCTCTACCCATTAAAACTATGAAATGGGATTCTAGAGAAATAAGAACTCGGGCGAATACATTTGGCTAATTGCCAAATGTATCTACCCCCGCGTAAGATACAAAATACCAAAATATATTGCGATTTCCTGCGTTTGCCTGCTTGTATTCGCTTGGATATTTGTTAAATTATCTTTATTTATTCAAGTAGAAGAAGATCGAATGTACAAGAGTAAAATAAAAAAATAAAAAATTAATTTTCCTTCTTTACCACACAATCCGCAATTGATGGCAGATTTTTCATTTTCCTTTTTCCATCCCAAATGAACTTCAACTACAAGTAATTGCGGTTGATTTTTCTCACAACAGATATTTGCTGTTTACCAATTTTCTGCGTAAGTCATTTTTTATTTATTTATTTACTTAATTTATAACTGCTTTGTTGAAATTTATTAAAAATCAATGCGATCACAGCTCATTTAATACTGAGAATCTGATCGTTTCAACGAAAATTGATTGCTAATAGATACTAGGGATTCTACGGAATAGCATTTGTCAGTGGTTCTTCATAAATTTCTTTTATCAGACAGTGGTTAATAGTTTACATTACACATTGTGGGTGGAATTGGAAGTTTATCTTTCCAAGAAGATACGTATAGATATCAAAAACATAGATTTAAACATATACGAGTACTTGTATGTCGTTTCAATCCATCCATCAGCTGATGGGCAAATATAAATAAATATCATACAAAAACGGCGAAATGGCAAAAGGAGGCGAATTATAGCATAACACTCATCGTTTGGCTTAAACGAAACGTCTGTCTATGCATTAATTGTGAGAGGAGAAGCCAGCAAAAAGATACAAATAATAAATTGACATAATTAAGGCAAACAGCGAGAGATCAGCTAGAGATCAGCTAGAGATCAGCTAGAGATCAGCCCTAGCAAGTGTTGATGCACAAGATGTACGAGTATACTTTGCTCTCGCTAGATACTTATAATATACATTTTCATATTTGATTTAATAATTTATTTATGTTCCTCTTTTTTTTTTCTTTTTTTTCCTTCTGATGATGGTTTCGTGTGGTGTGTTGAGATATTTTAGCTGGGAATGCCGGAGACTATAGAACTTTGAGTACGAGTATATCATGATATGGTGGCTGAGATATGATCGAAAAGACCATCTGGGCAAAAGTTTGTGACAGTTTATTGGTAGCGTTTACGAGTAAATCTAAATATTAGCAATATGTAGGTGCTCGTAAAAATGTCTACTCGGAAGGTCTTCTTTTGATTTGCATAACGTTCGTTGGTTTTCTAAAAAAAAAAAAAAACTTTAATCAATATTTGCTTGGTGTGTCTGTCTTTTTGAAACTAGTTGTCAAAACACCCTCGCTGACTTCCCGTAGATACGACTATACACATACGAGTATACTGTTTCATGGATTATAATCAGTTTTTTTTTGGATGGCAAGAAAAATCCATTCACTGAGCCTTTATATTTGTCCGATAACAGTACAACAATTAGTAGTGTTATCCTTAAAAAAGGAACAGATACTCTACAGAACAGATAGTCTACAGAAATAACTTAACATTAACTTCGGTATTAGGGAGAGGAACTAATATCTTAACTGCTTCTCAGTCGATCGCCTTTTTTTGTCCTTGCAAACTTATTTGTCTCATTTGTGGTAAGATTCTTGTATTTAAGTAAATTGCTCATTATTATCTTTCACAGTTGTCTTGGACAATTTGCTGTAATGTATCTTTTTGTGCTGTCATACTGCATTAAGTCGAATAACTTTTCGTTTCATTTAAAAATGTTATTCGAATCGAATGGGGATCTTGGAAAAGTGAACAAATGGTAGCAAGATCAAGATCATTTTTGTATCAATAGATGATCAAAGGTTGTTGATATATCGCTTCTCAAAGCATTGAATGACCACTGCACTCTGCATAAAATCCGCTCATTACAATTGGACGTTCATCTCTTATAAAACAATCTGTAGTTCGAATATAAGTATCATTGGAATCGCTTACATCCATATGTCCCAAAAAAAGAATTCATATCTTTTTTTTAAATAAATGCACGTATTCACAAGTTGATTATACAGACTGCTTTGACTTTCGTAATAGTTCTCTTGCTTGCTTCGAATTGGGATCCTTGGTAAACAGAATCCGGATTATCATTAACCATTTACTGATCTAAAACGATCAATCAACACTTTCCCATTAACTTGTCTTCGACTATGTCAAAGTATAGTCTACCCGCCTGCCCTATAACCTCCTGCTTGATGTACAATATTTTATTTTCTCATTTTGCTGGTCAACATTGTCGCTAGTGACACTCATTCAAATTTATTCATTCACACTTCTTCGTCAGGCTGTTATATTCTGTTTTGTTGTTTTTTCTTGAACAGCATCTTCTGCTTCATTTAGTTTGATGTCAAAATTTTGTTACATATTTTGTGAGATACTTCACGCCAGCTACCATTTGTTGCTGATTTATCCGTTCTGCATTAGCATGCTCGCTAAAACTCAAAACGACAAATGTTGATCAAATGCCAAAATGACAGCATTAGTGTGTATCTTTAGAAACATAATGTGTACCTTGCAGATTGAATTTACGCTAATGGCACCGGTTCGAGTTATATGAGTGTACATTGTACATATCATACATACATATATCCGTCTATGCATTAGAGAAGTAGAGTTATTTAGTGTACCAACTGCAGAAAAGCCATTGTTAATGGAGAGAAGATATAGTATCTCTAATTTATTATTGGGGCACCACATATTCATGCATTGGACATTTTCAAATTAATATCATGTCACAAAGTGTGGCATAATTAAATGAATGAAACAAATGCCTCAACTACGATGCCATTGTGTTAGATAATATGACACAAGATGCAGAACGAACTTTGTAGATATTTTCGTATCTACAAGCAGTCACTAATTTGTATAATTTGTGGTTTTCCTCAATGGATATTGGATAGATGCAGCGGCTAATTGAAATTAGCAAATGTTTTATGGATTTTACTTATTTTATCATTTTCGATAAATTATGTTTTTTTTTTTTTTTTCAAATGACTACTATGCCGTTTTACTTTTATAAAAAAAAATATATAGAACATTAAATGGGAAAAATGAGAAAATAAATATTGGGAAACATCTCTTAAAATTTATTTATTTAACTTAGAGGACATAAGACTAAATTATTGGTGATGCCAATCCAAAACACTTGGAGATACAGAATTCATTAGAAAACACGTGCCTCTTAATTTCGATTAAAAAAATAGATAACAGTTTCGCGTCTTAAATTTGTTTAATATTTATTTATATTTTAAAATTAAAACGACCATAATTTTAGTAGATATATAAATAACATTTCATTGAGGTCAAAGAATTTTTACGCAGCTCTAAATCGTTTGTTATGTAAATTTGTTGGAAAAGTAATTAATTGATTTGTAATAGAGAGGCTTTGTTTGAAAAAGGCGTGATGTAGATTAATGTGATCATTTGATTTGTATTGATAGATATGTAAATTTGATGGAATAGATATACGTGTTTGTTTTACATTTTAAACAATGGAAGTAAATTTATTTGAACTAATCTGATCTGATCAGATCTGGTATTGGAGTTTAATAGTTAGAATTGGAAGTTAATTTTCATAGAGTAGCTTTAGTTGAAGAAAGACGGTGTTTACTTTTTTGAAAGAGATTTATTGTGGTTTTGAAAATTCACTTAGAATCACTGAAAATAAGAAAAATGGGAGAGGTAAGAAATCTATAGTGATTTTGACCACGAGCTTTATTTAAATCGATTTAAAGGTATTAGCCAAGTGACCGAACAGCAATCCAAATTCCATATATTTTAGGTTTTATGCATTTTTTATACACACATATATACATATAATCATTGCATCTTAACTTTTTTTAACAAGTTTTATTATATTAATTTTGGAAAAGCAAGATATGAGTTAGGAAGATGAGTGCCGATTGATCAGGAAAGACAATGCCACGACAATTAAATATGTAACCCAATGCATGTTTTATATATCCTAACTTTTCATCACATTTTCGTACATTTTTGCTCCTTTTAAATGGTAAATTGAATAGGCACCATTGGCATGAACCTTACCTTTACGTGATTCTAAAGAAGGAAGTGACATGATGCTAAGTCACATGACTTCGGCGTGCAGTTTTGATCACCATTTCGAGAAATGAGCTAACAATATTTTTTTTCTCTAAAGAACATCATTGGTCTTACTATTGGGCTGTAACAGATGAAATGTCCGAGTGAATATGTGTGCCAGAATGTTAAATTTTCTTTTTTTATAAAATAAAGTGGTACATGTGAGAATTATTAACCATTCGAACCCTATTTCTTTACGAATTTAAAATGGGACATAATTCATTGGCAATAAAAAGCATTAATAGCGCATTTGAGGAGGTAGCGGTAAACGAACGAACTATACGACGTTGGTTTGGAAAGTTCCATTCGGGAAATTTCAGTCTCGAAAATGAACCAAGTGGGAAGCCGAAAACATTAGTTGACGACAAAGTTTTAAGAGCAATGGTGGATGTGGACCCAACGAAATCGGTGCGGAAGATTTCACAAAGCATGGGAGTATCCTTAATGGCAATATGACGACACCTTTCTCTCATAGGAAAGGTAAAGAAATTCGATAAGTGGGTACCTCATGACTGAACGAAACCCAACAACTACGGCGCCTGGAAATCTGCGCATCGCTTACATTAAGACACCAATCTGAACCGTTTTTGCACCGGATAGTCACTTGTGATGAAAAGTGGATACTGTATGATAATCGTAAAAGGTCTGGGCAGTGGTTGGATGCAGCCGATCTTCACCCAAAAAAGGTTATGGTGACAATTTGGTGGAAATCGACGGGACCAATCCACTTTTCATTTCTTCAACCAGGAGAAATGATAAACGTTATCAAATATTGTGAGGAAATAGACATATTGCATGCCAAATTTGCTGAAAAGCAATCTGCCTTCTTCTTCTTCTAGGCACGATTCGATCCTTTTGCATGACAATGCTGGACCCCATATCTCACAAGTAACGGTGCAAAAGCTGTTGCTGTCGGGATTTGAAATTCTTCCGCAACCACCGTTCTCTCCTGATATTTCTCCAATGGATTACCGGCAAAAGGTCTTCCGGAACCGAGCAGAGGTCATAGAAGCCTTTGAAGATTTCATTGCGTCAAAAAAATCAGCACTTCTACGTAAAAGTAATATTTGACCTTGTATCTCGTTGGAAGAATGTCATAGATGCCCACGGATCCTATTTTGATTGAATTAAAGTTTACGGAAAAATAATATTGGCTATAAAATCGGACATTTCATGTCGGACATATTTTCTTGTTGAAAATAAACATCGCCCACATCCACACTTTTAAGTTGTGGTCATTAGAATTTACTGATCTATTCATAGTAAAACAGAGCCTTAAACCCATAATAATTGTTTTGTAAAAGGTTTGATGAATTTCAAATACCGGATTGGCAAAGTTATGACCCTGATGGTGGTCGCTGTGCGAATGTGATATTCACACTCTGTGAGACCGATGTGGAATCAACCAGCCTGGGTCTGCGACCGCAATATTCCCAATTGTTTCTCGACGGCCGAGATTTCAGTTTTTAACATACTTGTCCTTTCACTTTAACTCAAATTGTAGAAGCAACTTAACAATTTTTGAGCAAGAAAGTGTTTCACATTGACTGAGAAACTGTTCGAACTGTTTCAGCAATTATTGTTAGTTTACATATGCATACCAATACTAGTGGCGTAGCTAGGTGGATAAGAGCCCTAATGCATCAACAGAAAATCTGGCCCCCGCCCTCTCTTTTCATATATTTAAACCTTAAGCTTAGCCCTTAAACTTAGCGATACGGACACGATAAGAATATACTGACTTGCATTTATCCCTAGTAGATACATCCATACGTCATTCCTCAATCGTTCTGAGTTTAGTAAAAGAAAATGGCAATAAATAAACAACAATGCGGATGATAATATGAAATAAATATTTATTATTCAGATGAGATCAATACATGGAAGATGAAGAAAGATAGATGGTTAACAAAATTCGCGGTCAAATTCTTAATCTCTTCCTCGCTTTAATTTTTGCAAATCCATCTATTGCTTTACTCAAATCCAAGTTTGATGCCGCCTTATTTTCTATCGCAATTAATGATAAATCTCGGAGTCGATCTTGCCCCAAAGCGTTTCTCAAATATTTTTTTATAATCTTCAGTTTATTAAAAGACCTTTAAGTTGCGGCAGAAGTAACTCGAATTATGTGAAATTACAACATTGCTGTATACATTTCTGTAAGGTCACATTCAAGCCACCAAATTTCCATATAATTTCTTTACAAAATTAGTGAATGGACCTTTTCTTTTGCCTCGGTATTATAGTGAGTCTATGGGTACTTTTTTAGCTTCTAGGGCGGTTTTCCAGCCTCGGGAGCTCACTACTCCTTTTTTCAAAGCTGAGGGGGCCTTGGTGCACTACACCGCCTTGCCCTATGATAGCTACGCCACAGATCAATACTTGTTGTCTTTCATTTTTAAATAGGCGGCAAAATAGCACACTATTAATAATAAAACTTTTTGCTGAAAAACTCTGTACCAGTAGAAAATCGCATGCAATGTAGGTTGAAGTTACAAATGCGAAATGTAACTTTAGATTTCATGGGTAAGCATTCTGTCTCATTGTATCCTACATCCTAACGAAACTACTCAGACAAAAACTTTTACAAGTTCCAGTGTCGCTTTTTGCGGACTAACAATTGTTTCAAGGCACTGTAGTCTCTATTCGACTCTGGATGTCGAGGTCCACAGAGGGTCAGATTCCTTCAACTCGATAGAAAATTCATGCGAAATACGTTGAATATTTTGGGACTGAACGAACTAATATGGCAAGAGAGCAGGAGAGTAGCAGTCTCTAATGTATAAAAGTATTGCTTTGCAAAAACATCTGGATCTGTAGTTGGTATTACGATAGGATCTTAATTTGCTATACAGATTCCAGACTGGAAGATAGTTTTTATGTCACATCATAGTGATACATTGTTATGCCACAACTCAACGCTAATCTGACAACAAGAAAATCTTCAACACTAACCAACGAGTAAATTTAAATACTATTAGAACGCATGGTCTTGGCGATCGGAATTGCAAGGAAAATATTTTTACTTGTATTTCAAAATAATCTGCCACGAATCACTCACAATTATGGTATTACAGTACATTGTTTTTTAATATCTGACATTATTGTTCGATCACATGTCTTAGATTCCGTGGCCTTCAAACAATACCTGGAGAACAATCGCCGTACGTAAACAACTAAATGCCTGCAACAGAAGGAAAAACAGTTCGCAGAATCACTAAGATCGTGTAGGCGTTCATCTCGTCAACATCTTATAAAAGTCTTAAACAGAGGATTCTTAACTGCGGGTGAAGAATAAAACGTTGAGATCAATATTATAATATTTCGAATAATTTGACTTCAAGTCTGGGTTTTTAGTTTGAAAAGTAAAATCTTACAGATTTCGATTCTTCCGACGGCTCTATCCTTGAACAAAACAAGCTGCTTATGCCAGCAAATAAAAAAAAAAAAAAAACATTTAGTCCACCAACAAATGCAAGAAGCGATTCTCTTAAAAAATTAGCGTGCACCTTGTTGAACAGTTTTCCTACAGTTAGTTTTGTAGTTTCAGGGATGACTAAAATTTTAAAATAAAATTAAACAAACATAATGTAGGAAGATCGAGCATTTTAGATACAATATTTAGCCAAAAACATGCCGTGAAAAATGCAAGCCGCTCTTGATGCAAAAGGGGTCTGCAACAAATCCCAAAAGGTGTAGAAGAATAGTCAATTACTTTCGGATTTGCTGTAGACCTTTAAAACAACTTCCCAAGAATGCAGAATTATCAATTTCTATTGCACAGGAGTGCGCAACTTCAATAAATATCTAATAAGAATTAAGTAGCATAGTAACTTAAATATTAAGCGTGATTTGAACGAAATTCTACACCGAACTAAGAAGGCTCAGTAGGTAAACAATAGCCAACTATTTAAAAAAAAAGTCCACTATCTCCGACATAAAGGGTTTGGGAAAAGCATTTTTCAGGGGGAAGACTCTATCTATTTTGCATGCCTGTTTATTTAAACATAACTTTGATGAACATTACATCCTTGTTAGTGCTTCGCATTAGATACGAACATAAGTACATAGCCGAGAACTGGGCGTAATTTGATATGTAGGTACAGTTTCATTATTTTGACGAGGCAAATTTTAAATTGAAAGCCCTAGGGATGAAGTTTGCAGATAACGACGTTCATTAAACCACTACACCTATCAAACTTATACATAAATATACACATGGCCACATGTATTTTTTGGAATAAAGTATGGATTTCTAAAATGTTTACATTTTTACGGTTGAATCACTGGTGCTAAAGTTTTCAGTTGTTGCTGTTGAAGAGGGCGTTCTTGTATCCAATTGTTTGTCGAAATGTCCAATATTCTTAGTCGATCTTTTTTCCGTCGAGTTGAGTAATCCTTTTATTTGTAAATGCACAATGTTTATATCGCTTCAATATTACATAAGTAAAATTCGCTTGTCTGCTTTTGTTTGCTGTTCTTTTTTTTTTTTGTATCTTTTTGTGCACGTGCAGATCGAAATAAAACAATCGCAAGGATCCAACAAAACAAAAGATAAATAAATCACAATAAAAGCTTTTATTGATTTGAATCGCTTTCGGATTTCGCGAGACGACAAACGAAAAATTCCTCTTTGTATTGTAGATATAGGTATATTTTGAAATTTATATATTTCTTATTTATAAAACACACAACCCGACAACGGCGCCGGCGGCGGCGGTAACGGGAGGTAATATCGAGAAACAAAAGAACGAATATGTGACGTCAAGATCATGAAATTTCTCCCATCAAAAACATCGTATCTCTGGTTTATCTTTTCGCTTCTTTACTACAGAGCCGGACGTATTTCATCTCATCACTTTATATCCCGAAAACAACGACGACAAAGAGTATACAAACAACAACAAGACAGGATAAATGCATATCAGCAAATAAACAAATTTAAACCATAAATACAAGAAAATCAAAAATATCTAAATAAAACAAAAACAGAAGAACGATTCAATTAAATTTCGAAATGTACGAGGTAAAATCAAAAGCTCGAAAAAATCCCTCCGAGATAGAGCGAGATACACAAATTTTATGAACAAAAAAAAGCAAAAATCATTTTTTTTTTGTCTTTATTTGATTTGAGAATTGAGAGATACACAACAAATCCGACCTCACGCCAAGACGTTACACGATAAACTAAAAATGATGAAACTGAATACGATACGATCAGGAATAGAATTTCATCTGTGAGTGAGGGCGCAGATGAATGGAGACAGTAGATAACCAAACAAAACGTTTTTTCATACCCAGTCTCTCGTACCAGTGGCTCTCAAACGGTTATCGTAGTAGTGTGTGTGTATCCAATAAGAAAATGCACAAATACTATGGCTGAAAAATATCGTCAAGGTGGTTTGTTTTTTGTTTTTTTGGAATGCTTGATGTACGAGTGGTGTGTGTAGAGGAAAATGTATCTAAAAGGTTAAGAGTTGGATAAAAGAGTTCATAAACTACAATAGGTACGTGGTAGATACTTGTTTATTGGTCGAAGATGCGTAGTGATAAGGATGAGTGGGTTGGTTGTGTTTTTGTTTTTTTGGTTTTGTTTTTAAGCATGGCACGTTATTGATAATAAAAATTCATACATATCTACATATTTTTACTGAAAACACCCAGGTATTCGTAGACCTTTTAGGTGATTTTCGAATTCAGGCAATTTTCGAAAAACCTACATTTTTTGGCAAAATTTAACGAGAAAAGTACCTATCTCCCACTTTAAGATACCTAAACGAAATTTGATATTAACTCGGTGTAGACACACCTTTTTGAATTGATCATGACATTTTCTACACAAAAGACTTACAAAAAAATTATTTAGATAGTCACCAACTATCTCGTCCTTTTTATCCAAATATTACCACCATTCCCACTAAATAGCCTAGTATCTGTATCCAGAAAAAAAAACCCCGTTTATTTGAAAGAACGAAAGAGCAAACCAAACCATTGTACCTGGCACACACAATAGATGTAAAATCTGCCATCAAACTCCTCCCCGTAATTATAATCATTTGAATGAGGAAAGGGGCGTGTTAGCCAGTATCATGTGTGAGATACATTTGCTATTGTATTAAAATACAACCAAGTGGTTGGTTGACTAAAGGAGGCATGGTGTTATCGTCTTGCGCGATGGCTGTACTCTCTGGTAGTTGGTGCCATTTTTATTTTCAAATTATCTTTGGGCTTTTTAGAGATGCTGAGCTTGAGAGTTTCATACAAAATCTTTGGTTTTGGACAGACAATTGCGATTTATGTTTGGGTTACTTGTATCTCCTATTGCCAGGGGTTGTTAGGTATTTAATTTAAGATTTTCTATACAAGTGTATGTGTGAAGGTAAGTGTAAATAATATCAAGGGTGCAAGGTACCTGCTGCCGACTACAGAATGTATTCGGATCTGTGAAATGTTTGTTATGATTTGGTGTGGTTTTGTGGTTAGCACTTGAACTGTTTTTTACTTCTTTTTTTTTAATTTGTATTTACCCAGATAGCCATTGTTTTGGTGTTTCATTTTTTTTTTCTCTTTTTGTGTAATGTGATGCGTTTTGTATCTTTAATTATTGAAAAATAATTAATGGCACAGAGGTGAAACAGACAAAGCATGTGGGTTGAGATAGGTATTCATTTAGATGCGCTATTTATACGTAGTTATGGTGAAACCCCTTTACTCGATTTATTTGTTACAAAATCTTTATTTTATAAGGAATCCACTTGAGAGGTAATTCTATTATTTCTAAGGATAAATAAGCTTCTTTGGTGGCGGGATTCAGCGAAATTTTTTTTTTATAATTGGCCTCCTCTCTAGGTATTTTGTTTATACGAGTAGTTAAAATATTTGCACATAGCGCGGACGAAAGAAAATTGGGAAGAAACGAGAGGCGGGTACCGATGTTACGTTGGTTTTGAATGTTTGTTAGTTATGATGAGTAGAATGTAAAGAGGTTAAGCAAGTTGTATTGCTTTGGAAGGAATCACGATATTTTGGAAAAAGTTTGAAAGTGGCCTTAAGGGGTCCTAAATTGGTGAGGTCAACCTCAATGTTTATAGATTCGAAATTCTACTGGCAATTTCAATGCAGCGATAGCGGTAAAAATAGCGGCAAGTTAAGGCAAGAGACACGTCGATGTTCGAAAGTGGCAATTGATTGTGCAATATTGGCATCGATTACG
This sequence comes from Volucella inflata, assembly GCA_928272305.1. Lineage (NCBI taxonomy): Eukaryota > Metazoa > Arthropoda > Insecta > Diptera > Syrphidae > Volucella > Volucella inflata. Next base: position 2,917,762 of record OV743720.1, read on the forward strand.
AGTCTTATCCCACGGTTTTGAATCCCATCTTGCAAGTGCAAAGAGTAGACCTCTGCATCTAGTGCCTTAAATTTTTAGGGCAAATCAGAGAGAAAAAATGATTTTTTACATTGCTGGACGAAAAATGTGGTTACTCTAGCGTAGGTTGCCATGGACCCATATACATACATATGTATGCACTGAGAGTGGAAAGTTGTGCCATACGAGTATATGGATTATTTCGCTTTTACCACAACGGACGTATTTTAATAAGTTTAAAATACGCTGCCGTTCTCGTTCGGAAAGAAATATAAAAAACAGAATAATGTCGTCAACAGAGAAACATACCAGATTAGGAGTAGCGCACAAGAGGTTATTAATGAAAACTAGAGAACTAAGAATAGTGTTGGAGACAGAACGTCGTCTGAGGCAAATCAGCATTTACTTTGAAGATAGCAGACATATCACTTGAATTAAACGTCCAGAAAAGTAATTTGTAATCAATTGTAGGAAAGATTTGTCGATGTACGTTATGACATCTTTTGCCCAGTGACTTTAAATATGTCTATCTTGCTTGGACATGGATCTGTTGCTTTCGTATGGTTCGTATGGTAAGTAAGCAGCACTGCGGTCGTTGATGATTATGTCGATCTTCTTCGAATAATCTTCTCAAAATCTGAATAACTGCAAAATCTCCAAGCACGAAACAATTTTAAAGAGAATTTCACTTAATTTGAGTTTAAGAATTTGAATTTAAAAATTGATAAAATTGAAAACGCTCTGAATTTACTTATTCAAGCTGAATCTTGAGCCGTCTAAGTCCATTTTCAGTTTTAGGAGGATCATATACAATTTTTAGTCAGAAAAATGCTGAGACTTGATTTTTAGTGAGAAGGTAAGGAGGTAAGGAAGTTCGGCCAAACTCGCCGATTTCGAGATGGCAATCATTTGTATTCTTCTTGATAGAAATCCTCATTACGTAGTTACGTAATAATTTGTTATAATTTGTTCTGTTTGTAAATAAATTTATTCATTTAATTGTACATCGAATTATTTAGTTACTTTAGTAAATAATCCCGTCGTACTCCCAATTAAATTAGTAGCTCAAATAATTGCCTCTTGACTTTACAACATAGATTTTTCTATTCCATTTTTCTTCTGACAAAGTCAGATGAAAGAGAAAAAACGCTACTGTGTGGAGAAATATTGAAATACGACCGCTTTAAAGTCGGAGATTCTCGACGTTCTTTTGATATGTTCTGGCAATGAGTTCCATAGTCTAATGGTGCTGATAAAAAATAGTCTCGATGAATTTATAGAACAGATACGGGGGTGATTTCAAGTATATTATTTTGTGTAAAAGGATGCAATTGCGAGCATTAAGATATTGTTGCAAGATGCATCCAAGGATGTTATTTGTGTAAGGTGAGACATGATCATACCTGCGTAATCGATAAACATAACATCTTTTTCGTTTTACCATCGCCTATTTAATACTGCGGGGCACTTTCATTGACACTTGCAAAATTGGAAGTGCAATTATTTTTCATAAACTCAAATTTAATACCTGACGAAGTTGGATTTGATTTATTCATCTCTTGTGATATGACGGGTGCCCTTAACAATAACTCTTTATCATAGCCTCTTTATCAGTTCCGAAGAGGACATCTCATGAATGTTAGTACCATAGTTTTATCTTGTTCTGCCAATATTAAAATATTATTTGCATAACTCCAATGAATGTTTTTTTTGAAGGTGCTCTCATAGGAGCTGCCTGTTGTTTTTGGGACTTTTTCAGTTTGCTGCAGTAATTTTTTTTTTCTTTTCTCATTGAATGTAAACTTTTACCCACGGCTTAAAGACTGAACTGACTGAGCAATAATTCCCGTGTTGTCAACGTTTATGGTATGTTGTACAATAAACGACGAAATTCTGATTTTAATGATATCGATGAATGATCTCTTTGCATACACATATAACCGTCCTGTGTCGTTAAAAAAAAAATAAAAATAAAGCAATTGGCATGGTTAATCACAATATCTTATGTAAAAAGCTCATTCGGCAATATAACTTCTCATTAGATGCAGTAAAGCTACTTACATCCTACTTAAACAACAGAATGCAATCAGTTCAGCTCAATGACAATATATCCGATTTTCTTGCAACTGTAAGTGGTGTCCCTCAAGGTTCTATACTTGGCCCCTTATTGTTCTCATTATATGTAAATGACCTTCCATCCATTATAAACAACTGTTCGTCACATATGTATGTTCGTCACATATACTGCAAAGAATCGTGGGGTAACTTTTAATCGCAAGTTAACTTGGAAAAATCACATCAGCGCTATCATTGGAAAGGTATATGGGCTGTTACGGAATTTATGGGTATCACAGTCTTTTACTCAAACTAAAACGCGCTTGATGTTAGTTTAATCGTTGGTTATTCCTATTTTACTCTACGAATGTGAAATCTTTTGTAGCTGTGACTCGATCAGTAGAAGAAAGCTCAATGTTGCTTTTAATAGCACAGTACGTTATGTTTTTGGGCTACGCAAACATGACAGAGTAAATAGTTATTTTTCTCGTTTGCTTGACATGCCTTTTGAGAGCTATCTCAAGTTTCGCACTCTAGCCCTGCTATCGGATATTCTCGTAACACGTCAACCATCATACTTATACGAAAAGATTCGATTTGCCTCTTCGCACTGGTCAGGTTAATTAATTCACCTCCAATACACATCCCTTACATCAGAACGTTAATTTTTCGTAAATTCAGTCCAATTGTAGAATTCACTACCGCGAAATCTAAGAACTAATTTAGGCACAAGCACAACGAGGCTATTTCTCTACAAATCTGTAAATTAATTTTTCGAAGCAACTAATACATAATTGATATGAATTTTAATCTGTATCTTAATAAATTTTTCTAGTTAAGTTTTAATTTGGTACAACTACTCTACTACTTTTCATTGTTCTAAATTAGCTTTTCATTATCTTATAAGATATTGCATCTTAAAGTGTACAAGCATTATAAATAGATAAATAAATAAATAAATTGGCCATCAGATTCCATCGAAACAAATTGGGCGATGAGAAAACAACCCACCTCACCTCTTAATAAATAATTAATAAAATCTTTGACAAAAGTATTCCTATGGCACAGCATACATTTTTATGTAAGTTTTCTACAAAAATAAAGACGATTTATGGTGCTAAGCCAGTAAAAATTTAGATGAGCATGTCGTGTCTGGACAAAATGCTAAGTATAGCGTTTTCTTTGACATCGGAAAGACCTTTGGAAAAATGAAGACAACATTTGTGGGAAATCAATCAGAAGTCAGTTAGAACTCATAGAAATGGGTGCTCATTAGTTGTAAGCGCGTTCAGTCTTGGGATTATTCTTCCAATCTGCGAAATCCAAGTATGAAGTGCTGATATACATTTGAATTACGACTATTAATCTCATTTTGAGAAAGCATGACTGGCCATAAATATTGCTTTTGATTTTTAGAATTTATATCCGCTCCAAGTTCACATATGTTAAACTTAATTCCTGTAGGTCACACGTTAGTGAACTTATTAAAAGCTGAAAATATTCACCCTCAAGATAAAATACAACTTTTGCAACGTTTTGTTGAAGTATACAATAGAAAATCCACTATATCTCCTTATTCGTATCCAGGTAATTTCAGCTGTTTTACTATGTTCCATTCTCCAAATAAAGGTATCAAATTTCACTTAAAAAAGTATCTCTAATCAGTCAGAAGTCCGTCGTGAAGATAAATCCATTTATGTACCCTTCCGTCACTAAAACACCCCGTCTAACAACCACAAAACTGAGACGATGTTCTTTTCCTTCTGAACTCGGAGATTTCCTTTATTCGCTTCTTCGTCCTTATAAAGACGAAAACAACGGGGAAAAAAAAATAATAAAATGAAATTAAAATGGATAATGACGAGACGATTAATTCAGAAACAAGCAAAGGAACCAAGAAGAAATGTAACAAGAACAATAGTAATCAAACCCGTGCACGCTCTATTGATTTTGAGTTTTGAATCCTTGTTTATCTCTCGTTGTTGGATTTGGGACTATTTTCCGGCTCTGGCCAGGTAAAGTCTTAACTAATTTTGTGTTTTTATCTTCTCCGGAAGTAAGACATATTCCAAGAAGACAATAGGCAACATAACGAGGCTTGAAGGTAATATAGCACATATCTTGTTGACAAAGATGTTGATGATCGACGGTGACGGGTAAATTATAATCGAGGTCAGTTGTTCAATTTTTTGATGAGTTAACTACCTTTGCTTTAGAATGGGATCACATATTCACGTACAACATGTTACAAAATCACACATTTTCATTGTCCTTCTAAGAATGGAATGAGTTCAAGTATAACATGTCACATGTCTTGCTTTTGGATTTAAGTAATTTGTTTTGTTTCTCAAAATTGGGAAACTTCAATTAGATGCCACATTGTCATTCGAACAATGAATCAAAACTTTTAACAAGGAAATTCTGCTACTGTTGTTCTTTTAGCGAAAGTACCTATACAATGGTATCTTTAATAGGAATTGCATGCAGAACAACAATATTCGGAGAACGAAATTCACATGGCATCGAGCAATTCACCTATAGAAACAGCTGCTGCTGCCGCATTTAAACTTTAACTAAAATGAACAGTGAAATAGCTGGCGTTTGTGTGTCCTTCAGGAAAAAAACACGATACAACATTGGTATAAATGGAATGCAAATAGCATGAAACTGCCCCCCGAAATTATTGCCAAAGTTGTTTCGAGTTCGGTTATTGGTTTTGATCTCATTATTTGATAAGAACTTTTTGAATTAACAAGAAGAGTAATAAAAACCTGAATGCAGATAAATTGGTGGCAATGTTGAGGTAGTCTTGCAGGCGTTACCTGTGAAAACGTTTGAGTTACATAAAATTTGCTCATTTCATTCGTATTATTCCAAACAAGGTTTTTTATTTTGAGGAAAAGTTGAACGTAAGAAAAATGAGTTCCCGAGAAAGTTATGTTATGATGTGATTTTATATTAAGTTGCAATTGTAGTTACAGACCTTCCTCCTTCACCGTTTCTTGTATTTCATGATGCGCGAGGGAAGTAAAATCTTTAATGGATACTTTGTTAACAAGAGTTATACCATACTCTGCGCTCCAGCACACCAACATGTAGCTGATAAAATACCCTTGTCCTTGACGTGTATCCACCTTTTGTATCGGATACCAAGGGATTCCTTCAAGGGAAACAGTTTTTCTACTTCTGGTTTCGGTTTTCTTTTCTAAATTTTTTTTACTCTTGGTTTTTCCATATAATATCCTGCATAGCCCTTGCAAAAACTAATAGCAGCTGTCTGTTATCGAAGATGATATCTTCTTCTTTAGGTGGCGCTACAGTCCGGGGTGGACCTGGGCCTCAGTCAACAAGCTTCTCCAGCCAGCTCGATCCCTGGCTAGCTGTCTCTAGTTTCGCACGCTAAGTTGGCTGAGGTCCTCTTCCACTTGCGTGCGCCACCTGAGTCTTGGCCTTCCTCTACTGCGCTGTCCCTCGGGGGCGGATTCGAAGACTTTTCGGACCGGAGCATTGGTGTCCATGCGGTCTACATGACCCAGCCATCTCAGTCTTTGGATCTTCACTCTTCTGGCTAGGTCCATGTCGCTGTACAGTCCATACAGTTTGTCGTTGTATCTCCTCCTCCACTCACCGTCAATGCAGACGGGACCGAAGATGGCCCGAAGAATTTTTCTCTCGAAGCAACCAGGAACACCCTCATCCATTTTTGATAATGTCCATGCCTCTGCGCCATAGAGCAGGACCGGGATTATTAAAGTCTTATAAAGGGTGACTTTTGTTGTCCGAGAGAGGGCTTTGCTACTCAATTGCTTTCTTAACCCAAAGAAACAGCGGTTGGCAAGAGTTATTCTTCGCTTGATCTCAGCGCTGGTGTCGTTGTCTGTATTTATAGCGGAGCCTAGGTAGACAAAGTCCTTAACTACCTCAAAGTTATATCTGTCGAGGGTGACGTTCTGTCCGAGACGTCGGTGTTGGTTGTCCTTTTTGCTTAACAGCATATACTTGGTCTTGCCCTCATTGACCGCTAAACCCATTTTCGCCGCTTCCGTCTCAATACTCGCGAAAGCGCCACTGACATCACGCTGCTTTCTCCCGATTATGTCAATATCGTCGGCGTATGCGAGTAGTTGGACGGACTTTTGAAAGATAGTGCCTCTTGTGTTTGCTCGTGAGTTTTGCACTATTCTTTCAAGTACGATGTTGAAAAAATCGCATCACAGCGCATCGCCTTGTCTAAATCCTTTCTGGACATCAAAGGTCTCGGTGAGATCTTTACCGACCTTGATGGAGCAGCGTGCATTCTCCATCGTCATCCTGCACAGACGGACGAGTTCGGCAGGGATGCCAAAACTAGACATTGCTCTATATAGCTCGTCTCTATAGATGCTGTCATACGCGGCCTTAAAATCGATGAATAGGCGGTGGGTATCGATCTGAAGCTCATGGGTCTTCTCCAAGATCTGCCGTAGTGTGAATATCTGGTCGATGGTGGACTTTCCTGGCCTGAAGCCACACTGATATGGACCTATCAGGTTGTTGACAAATGGCTTCAGGCGTTCACACAATACGGCGGATAAGATCTTATATGCGATGTTAAGGAGACTGATGCCTCTGTAGTTGGCGCAGTTCAGAGGGTCTCCTTTCTTGAGAATTGGACAAACAATGCTGAGATTCCATTCATCGGGCATACTTTCGTCCGACCATATTTTACAGATGAGTTGGTGTATGCTCCTTACCAAGTCATCGCCTGCCGCTTTGAAGAGCTCGGCAGTCAGGCCATCCGCTCCAGCAGCTTTGTTGGACTTAAGCTTCGATATAGCTATCTTCACTTCATCCAGGTCGGGTGGACGGAATTGTTGGTCATCATCGTCCAGGTTGAAAGGTTGATTCTGCCTGACAGCGGTATTTGGTCCGTCATCGCCGTTATACAGTCTGCAGAAATGATCTTTCCAAATCCTCAGCATCGACTGCGATTCTACTACGATGTTCCCTTGTTCATCTTTACAGGCTTCGGTTCGGGGTTTGTTTTCGCGGCATGTTACTTTTACCTTTTGGTAAAACTTCCGAACCTCATTCCTGGAGTAGCATCTCTCAATTTCCTCGATCGCGCGCTTCTCATGCTCTTTCTTCTTCCTCCTGAGAAGCCGGTGCTCGTCTCTCCTCTTCCGCTCATAGAGCTCATGAGCAGCTCTGGTCTTTCTAAGCAGCGCCGCGTTATATGCATCTTGCTTAGCTGCATGTGCTTGCCGGCATTCATCATCGAACCAGGGGTTTCGTTGTGGTGGATGAGTGAAACCCAGCACATCAGAAGCGGCATCTCTGATGGCGTTTTGGCAGTGTTTCCAATGGTCTTTGATGCTTGATGCTGGCGGCATTGGACCTCTTAAGAGATTAAGAGACACTCGATCGGAGAAGGACTTGGCGATCTCTTGCGATTGTAGCCGTCTGACGTCGAATTTTCTCACAGCATTAGTTTGTCTTGGCGTAGTTTGGGATATCCGCAGCCGTACCTTGGCTACAACAAGGTAATGGTCCGAGTCGATGTTGGCTGCTCGGAACGTACGGACATCCATAATGCTGGAGGAGTGTCTTGCGTCAATCGCAATGTGATCAATCTGGCATGCCGTCGATATCAATTGCCGTAGTAGATGTCGCAGTTTTTCATCTTCTTTTTGTCCGGCCCATCCCATCGCATTTCTTGGATGGCGGTTATGTCTGCTTTGCAGCAGTCTAGGGCCTCCGCTAGTTGCTCGGCTGCACGTGGTCTATTAAGGGATCTAACATTCCACGTGCATATCCGAAGCTCATTGTCCTTAAATCGAAGATGATATCATAAACGTCATAAGTCCTCGCAGAATCACTGCACTGCACTGTCTATCTACAATATCTTTCATATGCATTTCTGGTTGCTTTGTAATTTTATAATTCCACCAGCGTTTAAATGTTTGCCGGTCAATAACGTCAGAAGGTTGGATATTCTCAGAATCCTCCATATCCCGGTAGAAACTGCGTGAGGTCTAATTGAATGTCCATCGTCTGTTTGGTTAGCCCATAGCCGTTGCCACTTTGTCCATTTAGTATCTTCGAAGTGGAACGTAGTTTTCACTGATGGCTCCAAAATCGATTTAGGATACATCGTTGTCGTTGGTCTTCTTCTGGAGTACGACAATGTCAGATTTCACTCTTAGTTTGACAAACTTGCGTCTGGCTTCCAAGCTGAGACATGTGCAATAATGATGGCTATGTATATTTTAAATTTCCAGGCCGAAGCACTTGCATCTGCAACAACAACCAATCTGCGCCTAAAGTTTTGTTAAACCCTCTCACGACTTCCAAGTTCGTTCGAGAATCCAAGATTTCACTGATCGCAGTCGAAAGGCCAAGTTCATTGAGTCTTGTCTGGGTCCCAGGTCGCTTGGTAGACAAGGCTCAGAGAAATACTTTCTGATGCCTCTTTTACGTCAGCGGCTACCCCTCAGTAAGAAAACCTCCAGACTGCTACCTGACGTCGTGACGGGGCTGTGCATAGGTGATACAACTTTCTGCGATGACAAAACACCATGGAGCACTACCTCTGTGAGTCTGCGGCCTACGTTTACATCAGGCTGACGTGGTGAGTGCTGGTAGTGTAGCGGCCTTACGATTAAAACGGGGGCTCATAACTCCCACGGTACCGTGTTTTAAGTCCTGGTAAGGACTACCGGTGGTCTTGCCACTCAACAAGACCTCTGACTGGCAGCTTGTTACTGGACGAATCATAGCAACCATCAGAGGGGAAGGGTCTGATAATGTTTATGATAAGTCCAGTATTTACTCCACTCCCGCTTCTTATTAGACAACGTCATTGATGGACGAAGTCTTGATAATTGGGCGAGGGCCCACCAATATTAAGACAATCCGGGGAAATTTTGTTCAGAGATCGGGCTCACTAATGGCTCATTTGATCGGCCAAAGTGACATATTTGTAGGATGAAAATTACGTCGGTGGTATCTTCAAAAATAAGACAGAAGGTCGCACTACAGTTTATTGTGATCGATGCAGTAAGTTGATCAAGAAACACTTGTTTTGACATTTTACGTGACATCGGTGTGGAGGACTCCCTTTCGTAGTAAATTTTATTGAAACTAAATTTTGCTGAGACAGGGAACTCAAAATTGGACCTGTATATTCGACATCAAGTTCTTGCACGACATTTTCTGTGGATGTCCCTAAACTCTCTTGTTTACGTAGATAAACCTCCAACTTTGGAAGAAGAGGTTAAGATGCTCGAAAAAATGGTCAAAAATTGGTTCGAAGGATACGATACGCTTTGTAATTGCCAAGTACAAGGGTGCGGTGCCCATATGACCGAAATCAAATTTAAATGCTAAGTGATAACGAAATTAATGATGAAAACGGAAAAAACACGGCTTACAAGTCTCTGCCTTGTGCGAATTTTTCGTATATCAGTTGTCGCATAAACAGGATTGGTTACTTTAGTACAAACCTTGGGTATTCGTCAATTTCGTGGATTTGATTGAGCTAAGGAGTTTCAGGAAATAAACAAAAAAAACGAAAAGTACATGCTAAACGATGTTGACAGCAGCTTTTAACTTACTTTAGGTAGCGTAACAGTCCTGGGTGGACCTGGGCCTCAGTCAACAAACGTCTCCAGCTAGGTTTTATATAGGGAAAGTTTTGTTGTTCAAGAGAGAGCTTTGCTAAGCAATTGCCTTCTTAACCCCAAGAAACAGAGTTATTCCTCGTTTGATCTTAGCACTGGTGTCGTTGTCTGAATTTATAGCGGAGCCTAGGTTGTCCAAAGTCCTTAACTACCTCAAAGTTATACCTGTCGAAGGTGACGTTCTGTGCGAGATGTCGTTGTTGAGTGTCCTTTTTGCATGTTTAAGTCCTTTTTCCTTTTTTGACATCAAATGTCTCGGTGAGATCTTTACCGACCTTGATGGAGCATTCTTCATCGTCACTCTGCATAGACGGACGAGTTTGGCAGGGATGCCAAAATTAGACAATGCTCTTTATCTGCCGTAGTGTAAATATTTGGTCGATGATGGACTTTGCTGGCCTGAAGCCACACTGTTATGGACCTATCAGGTTGTTGACGCACGGCTTCAGGCGTACGCACGATACGGCAGATAAGATCTTGTATCCGATGTTAAGAAGACTAATGCCCCTGTTGTTGGCGCAGTTCAGAGGGTCTCCTTTTTTGAGTAGCAGACAAACAATGCTGAGGATCCATTTATCGGGCATACTTTTGTAAGCCGGTATTTGTTTCGCCATCGCCGTTATACAGTCTAGTTCGTTTGCATGATTTTTCAACAGTAGATCCGTCCGTATCCGAGGCTTGTCGTTGCTTCATAACTTTTATATTTTTTCCATGGCCGGGCAGTTACCCTCGCGGCAACCTGGAAAGTCGCTTTTATTGGCATAAATGATATTACTTTGAAGGCAACCACGGAAACTTAGCAATAGATTTAACTTTGAAATTGAAAAGGCACAGGCTGCTGTGTGCAAATTCCAGGTTGCCAAAACGACAAGACAGCTAAATGGCACATTTAACATAATGTTGGTAAACCAACTGATTCTAAAACACGTACATGTGTGGTGTAACTCTCGCAACCTTTGTTAAGCGATAAATCTTTAGGAAAACCTGGTGGAGTTAAGCAAGAATCAAAGCTAACATGGTACCGCCAACAAGACTAAGCTTAAGGTCTTGGAAGATTTTCAAAACACTACGAAAATATATTGACGATAGAAGAATCTACTGAATTACCAAGGCCTTAAACCCACACTGATAGAATCAAAGTGGTTGATTGACAAAAGACTACGTACAATAGTATCATATGAAATGGGACATCGTTTGTATGAACTTCTCAACATATCTCCGCCGAACTGAAAACGACAAAACTCCGCCAGATAAAAGCGACTTAATTCCGCCCGAAAAGTATACTGGGCGGAGATATGTACGTCACTTTTCCGTTTGATGTAGCTAATTTAGGTTTTTCATTTTCTTCTTACTCTTTACCAAAATTTGATTTAAAAAGGATGTCATCCGTAAAAACAAAATTAAATTAGCAGGAGTTCCAGAATAGTGATAAATAATTGTATGAAAATGTTGTAACTACCGCTTCTTCATACACTGTTATTTCAATTAATCTTATCTACCTAATCACACAGTTTAAGAAATTGCAAATCCATAATCTAATCACATATCACGATTGAAAATTGAAGTACTCGAACCGGTGTTTAATATTTTTCATAATTGTAGCAGCAAATTTTCGCGCACCACAAAAGTGTCTGTAATTGCAGCTAATAAGTTATACAAACACCTAAACTAACCCTAGAATGTGCCAACTGGGATGTATAGTATTCAAGTTTAGAAGAACGATGGCGGTCACTAAGAAGAACACTCCTTTTGACAGCTGAGAATTATCCGCTTCGCTCACGAGCCATTTAAATCAATTTAACGCGTCGAACACGTTTTTTATTGAAATTTATTGACAGCAATGGAACATACAATTTTTTTTATACTCGTACGACTATACCTCTGGTATAGTCAAGTTTGGAGCGCTTTTTGTGAATGTTTGCAACAGCAAATTGCTGCAAATTGTTAAGCGAAAACCAACAATTACGGGGGCATAAATCAAATGTTAACTTCTCGCATGGCATGGAGCATTGGGTGTCAATAAATAAAGGGAAAACGGTGCGCGATTCACTCCTATGTGACCGTCATGGTTGCTTAATGCCACCACGTCGTCGTTGCTTTTCTGTCGTAAGTAAGCGCGCTTTGGTGCGGGATGGACACGAATTAACACCACAAGATTGGTTGTGTCCAGTCCGGTAGTAAGAATTCGTATACCTTAGCTGTTTTGGCATTTTATATGCTTGTAGGACTGTCGAATGTAGAGATTTTTGTACCGCTGAGCATACTGTCATTTGGAAGTGCTTCTGGGTCGCACACTGTGGGGGGTAACTTGAAAACTTTTTTTTTGCATTGCAACAGGAGTATAGGGTGTGTTAACACAACCAACTACTCGTACGTTCAATTTACAGAATTTTTAAAATTCAGACATTTTCATCAGGAAAAATCGTATACTGTAAATTGACTGCATTTTGTAGATAAAATTATTCGATCCACGATTTGGTATTGTATCTTTCATCCGTAACAGTACCTTTGAAAAAGTATGTTACACCGTGTTACACAGTCTCGCTAAGGCAACAAGACCATTTCCTTGTCGATTAGTGAACGAGCACCCCTACTCGCCTGTAGCCTCGGCCAACTGTCAAAAAATATGCTACACAAAGTCTTCACATCCACATCAATTTATGTGTCATGTTCTTACAACGGACTGAAATGTTTTTTTTAGAAACTTCTCGCACTTACACTAGGATTTACACACAGGATTCAAGAGAGACTACATGCCTTTGACTGTTGAAATTGTACGCTATCAAAACTGTAAAATACCCCAACCAAGGGTCCTCAATAAAACCACTTACGATAAAATTACCATCAACTCATCCTGCTTGGATTGCATCTACTAAATCCAGCAGCGGCCAGTCTAACCAACTCTTTATACTCGTACCAAGCACCATCAGCTCCCCCGTTGTTCAACCGAAGCGACGTGAAAATTGAATGATTAACGATTCGACTAAAAATTATTAACTATTAACACACATGCAGACCTCAAAGGGGTCGTTGTCGTCGACGTCGTCGTCCCCATCATCGTTTGTGCCTGTGTGTGGTAAGTTGAATGGCGCGGTTCTATGGAGCTTTGAGTATTCGTTGTGCGTTGCACGTTGCGCCCGCGTTATCGTGATACATCACAATTACACGGCACCTGTGTAATTAGCATCAATTAACGATAATCCTTCGATGCAGGAGAAGGTATCTGCATCGTGCTTGGTCATGTTATGTTATGTACATACCATATGTACGTAGAGGACTCCCCCTTGGGGCTGACTCCAATCAATCTCTCTAACGCCTAACCGACTGCCTACCCTGGTGTTGGTTGGAATTTAATTGAAATTCTCTTGGCGTAATCGTGGCCAAATCATGGTGTAGATATGTATATAGAAATATGAGTGATCGGCAGGGATTCCAAATGGATCCATTCACTTTTTCCAACATACTAAGCCAACACCACACATTGAGGCAGCGAGCTTAAGGCCGGGCGTACGAGTAAGTTTGGCCGAGCCTTGTTATTGAGTGAATCTTGACAGGTTGAGCTGATTTATGACCCCATGATTGAGGATATTTGTCAGGAAAAATGAGGTTTTATTGTTGCCATTAATCACACTCACATAATTCATTTACGCCTCGATGGCTTATTGATTGAATTTAGTGCGAGTTTTCGTGACTTGGAAGATTCAAAATTTGCATGATTCATTAGATACAGCGAGGCTGTCATAATAAAAATAGAAAGATTGTATTGTAGTTTATCGTCCTGTTTCCGATAGGAATAGGTTCTTCCGTTTCTTAATACTCAAGAATTAGTTAAATTAACGCCCAATCATAAACAATTAGCTGTAGATTGTTAGTTGGATAATAAAATTAAAGATCTCACGATCGCAGGAGATGATGAAATAAATCAACCATCAACTTGGAAGTACTTTAGACGTCAGAAGTGCGTGCTTGTAGTGCACATATGTACGTTTGTGAGATTTATACCCGAGACTCAATCATTGAGAATTTATGACCAGCTGTCAATTTAATTGATGGATACATTTCTGGAAGAAGAAGAGTTTATTTGTTTTGTAGCAGCGGGTATGGTCCATTCATACGAAGGAGTGCCTAGTCCACGGGTGGTCAAGTCAGGGTGTTGTGTTGCAATCAGTCTGGTAGAGGTGTAGTTTTTATTTATTTATTTTTGTTGTTGTATTTTTTGCTCTCTGGGTAGCGAGTGTAAATGATGTGTCAGGTTAAAACTCACTCTGTGATGGTATTTTGATGGGCACTGACAGCTCAGCACCGATAATCGGGTTTGTCTTATGTTGAAAGTTTTGTTAACACTACAAATTAGATGGGTGTGCGAGCTGTCACCAATCCATTTGGGGTAGATACATAGGATAAGGACATACTCGTATTTAGTGCCTATGTTTATTAAGACATTTGGAAATAGTACGCTGGATCACGTCATTGATGCATAATAGAATTGACTTGTGCCCTTGTTTTGAAGTATTTATATCCGATTGATTGTAATTGAACTTTGACCATTTTATTCGACACGATTTAATCCTTTTCTGAAAGGGTCTTTCCCAACAACTACGATGATAAAGTGTCAATCTTGTTTTTAGTAATCTAAACTGCCACATTGATTTTGTTCCGCAATGCTGTCGTCATTCTGACAACCGACATTCTTGGAGCTCATTTTACTTGATCAGCAGAATTGACTTCCATTTCCTCTAAAGGTCCTGGCTAGCTAACATACTGCAAAGATATATTTTGATTTAATTGATGCATATTGCACTTTGTATAGTTAGTTCTTTATCGACTTTTTGTTTCCTTTTTCCATCAATAAAAATAAATCGAAACTGACATCTCACACGAATAAATTTTCTTTGGAAACAACGAAGGATACCTTCAACTTCCAGGGTAAAAATTAATACTCCTGCACGATAAAGAAAACATAGGACGATGATAAAACCTTATATGAAGTCATTCATTCCACTCTCAGACAGCAAATAGCGAATTAGATAAAATTGTGTTGTGTTGTTGGATGGATCCATTACATCGAAGACGTCGAATATGTTTTTGTTTCATAGGCAACATGTACATACATAATTAGTTCGAAGCTTGCTATCGAGATTTACTGAATCCACTGGAATGGTATTTATTATATCTTAAACGTTCAAATAATATCAGAGATGTTGCCTCCAAGAGGCAATCTTAGGAAAACCTATAAACTGTAGTTAGCGCAGCTAAGACGGTTAAGTTGCAGGCAGACCATCCTCTACTCCATCACACTTAGGTTCTCGTTAATCCATTGTAACACATTTCAGTGCGGTAAGCGGTATTTTGTATGCATCTGGTATCCTTTCTTTATGTTAAGGGTTTCATAATGATTAAATGATCTTCCTTGATATAATGAAACTGTCCCCAGGTCTACGAATATGTCATCATTCCTGAGCCTTAGCTTCACTGCGTAGTTCTTTAAAAAGTTATGACCACCCAGAACAGCTTCCAAATCAGTTAATGATGCTCTGATATATTGTATAAGTTATTTGGTCTGCTTTTTGTAATATCTCCTCAAAGTTCCGAAGGCATGGCACAGGTAGTTAGTGATATTCAGCTCCTATTGACTATCATGCGGTTCCCATTATTCCCTTAGCATCTGAGATATCGGAGTGGTGGTTTCTTGGATTGACTGTCTATTGTATATCCCCTTTTCCTACCAGTTTGCAAGCTATCTGATTGGCGACTATGTTCCTGTGTTCAGAAATCCAACCGGATTTCAATCTTCAGTGTCAGCTGTGTCTCTTACCAGTAAGTTTTCTCTGTCAACTTTAACTTTTTCTGATCGTAAAGCTTGCGAATTGCTCTCATCCTCTAGACCTCTAGAGTAATGACGCAATATTGGATTTCTTCAATTTTTCTGCATAAGCTTACCTACATATATTCGTAACAGGGATTTTATTGAAACTCAGCACTGCCACTGGCATTAGACCCATTGATCGGTAAAATTGTGCTCTTTTACTTTTGTTACCACCTGACATCAACATTTCTGATTGGTATCGATATCCCTATTCTCAGTGCCGTAACTGAATAACATGGCGCCCATGGCAAGTGTTATTGGGAAGACGCTCTCATCTCCGTATTGCACGATGAAGAGCAGAACGTCTTTAGGTCGTGTTAGTTTGATGTTGGTCCTGGTGCTGATCATCATTCTGAAGCCCAAAATCTCTTCATAAGGCAGCTGACCATCTCAACGTCGCTATTGTAGGCCTGGCCGAGGTTCTCACATTTAGTCTTCAGAACGTCGTAGCTGATGCCGGTTATGTACCCGTTATGACATCCTTCGATGTCAAGTAGAAATCCAAACTTCTTGTCAGTGTCGTGCGAAGGGGGTCGATTGTTTCCTTCATAGCTCGTTCGCTTTCCTGTTTTGCTGTTAATCCGGCATCTCTCGTTGTTTCGCTACCCATCCTCTTTACTCGTCTTGTGCGTCTTTCGGTCTCAACCTTCCAATATTGACAAAGATTAAGTCCATCTTGCAGAGTTCGATTCACTAACGTTTCTCTTTCATTGTAAAAACGTTCTCTTATACTTTCCAGGTTCAAGGCGGCATCGGGGAAGTTTATCGTCGGATCTTGCAATCTTTTCTGGACTCGGTCAACGGGAATAAGCACTCTGGTCCAAAATCCAAGAAGAGTTAAAAAATCGGGAGTCAAGATACGGTTTTACAGTTGCCTGGGGTCACTTCTTATGTCTACGGTCTCCGTGGCACCATCAATCATGGCCTGAAGGACTTTCAGAATCTCGTCAAGGTGCTTGTTTATAGGCTTCACAGCTTTCACCCTTGCGCTCCATGTAGTTGTAGACTCCGATTTCACAACCGTGGGCACAGCGATTTTTAGTTTTCGAATACGCCAAAAATGTTTAAAACTATATCGCGGGGTAGTATTCGCATGTCGTGTGTTTTGCGTGAACGCCTGTTGTGTAGACTTTAGCTCACGGGATGCCCATACATCCCATACATGGGAGCAAGGATACGCCTTGCCGTCGCTTATTTGCTACTTAGCAAAATAAAACCAACGCGGAAATGTGTTGAGGGCACAAATCCACCCTTGGTATGAGTCGAGACCTACCTAAAACCTCTTACTGATCTTAGGGTCACTTATAGCCACTCCACTCCGAGTATTGAGCCCTAGAAGAGCCCCCCCCCCCCCTTACGATTTAGGTTTAAACCACAGCCACCGTGACGCTCCCACAAGGGGACCCACCTCAACAAGTTAGGGCAAGACCGAAGTCCAGGGAGCTCCTAACTCCTACGGTACCGTGTTTTAAGTCCTGGTATGGACTACCGGTGGTCTTGCCACTCAACAAGACCTATGGCCGGCAGCTTGTTATTGGACAAATTAAAGCAACCATCAGAGGGGAAAGGTCTGATAATGTTTATGATAAGTCCAGTATTTACTTCTTATTAGACAACGTGATTGATGGACGAAGCCTTGATAATTGGGCGCGTGCCTAGTATATTGCAGCAGTAAGGAGCCTTCAGTCTTTCCTATTGAAGGATAGGAGGAAGTCCACGTCGGAAAGCATTCTATGGATGTGCCGGTTACCTGCAGAGTCATGCCATCTGTCCCTTGTGTAACAAGTTTATAGGCGGTTTCATTTTTCATGATCTCGTCTTGCATTCTCGAACTAGCGCAATATTCTAGATCGGCCTTTTCCGTAAAGACCCGCCTACATTAATATATTATGAGCAAATCAAGTCTTAAGCACATTGACAGTCGATTTCGAATTTTTTAACCCCAACAGGAGATCTGGTGTCATTGCATCAGATAACACCCGTTAAGGCTCCAATGTTTGCAATGCATGTCAATGCATCTTGAGCCGAGCCAGCGGCAGCGGAGAAAGACCGGCCTTGGATTCTTGTAAAAAATGCGTATTTTCGTGGGAGCTTTTCCCACCATGTAGATCCAAAAGACCCTTCTCGGTCGCAGAGCCGAGACGTCAGAAAAAAACTGAATTTTTTTTGGAAAAGGAGCTTAAATTTTTCACCAAAAATTCAACCCATATCGTGTCACAACGACTGTATTCGCCTGATTGAGCTACATGCGACTTCTGGTCATTCCTTAATCTCAAGGCCCCATTCCGGGGTCACCGTTTCGATACGATTGAGGATATTAAAATTGGCTTTAACATTTGTTTTGAGGGTTGCAAAAACCGTTGGCATAAGTGTAGGATATTGGGAAGGGAGTAATTTAAAGGAGATGAAATAGATCAAGAAGAATTTATAAAGGTTTTAAATGTTATAAACAATTTGAATTTATTTTTTGATGGAATAGTATGTCATAGAAGTTTGTAATGCGAGATGACACCCAAATATTTATCTTCTTTGGCATATTAGATGGTGATGGCTTAAACCACTAAATGTGTCAGACCAGAAAGCCTCTTCTTTCTTCGCAATACAGAAACCTTAGTTTTAATGCGATTGGCTGAAAGTCAAAGTCTTTGTGCACTATCGTCGATCACGCCTAAGAACACTATAAATATTCTAATGGCATGTTGATAAAGCTCAGATATCGATGTTTAGTCGAGATAGGCTGCCCCTTCAATCTAAACTAATTAGCCACTTAAATACGCTAAGTTTTAATACACTAGATAGTCGAGTCTTTAAATATTTTATATTATTCTCGTACCTACGAAGAATCGAAATCCGAAACTTATACCAACGGTGATTGCACGTCATTGCAGCTATCATCTCCAATTAAAAATAACAATTCATTCCTATATGGAGCTCAGTCGTAAATGTCCTCGAGCAATGTTTGCTAAATTGCCACACTCAATCAATGCCCTGGTAATCTACTTTATCCATTTTGACAACTGTATGCCCCAAGATACATCTTGACCAAATAAGACCACAAAAACTATTTCCAAATCGAAAACCCTAAATCAAATTTAATTTTCAATTTAGGGAGCCACGCTACACATTGGCAAGTCGCATCATGCTGCCGCAAAATCACACTTCTCGAGGCAATAAAATACATACATAGTTTATTCGTATTCGCAAGCATCGATACCAGCAACACAACAACGCACAGATCGAAGGTGTTAATATTCAATTAGAACCAAGACATTGAATGCAATAAATTATCCTTCAACAAGATTTCGTATCTTGTGAGCACCATGAGTTTATCCCTGAAATATGTCTCTGCTGCACCAACAACTCCGTGAAGTAAAGAAAAATAAATAAAAATAAATAAATAACACGTTGAGAGGAAAATTAATCGCCTGGAACAGAAGTAGCGTGAACGTGTGAGGCCCATAGGTCTGCATTGCAATTAGATGTTGACATTCGACATTCCGACATTAAAATGTAGGGGGGAGATGTACTATATCCAGGATCCAACATGCAACTTCCACATGCAAAATGTCGTTTATTTCATTTTAAATTGGCAAAGTATCGGTACTGGTACCGATCTTACACTTAGATATCTTGAAATGCTCGAGTTGTTAGATGTACATAGGTACTTGAACGAATAGATTCACAATATTTGATAAGATTTTGATTTAGGTTCCGGACTATTTCGTACCTGTGTTAGTTAAAGAAGATGCAGGCGCTTCGATGATTATGGGATTAAACATATCCATTTCAACGCTGTCTTTTCTCATCCCAAAAGTGCTCTCTTCACTGAGTATCGGAGAATGTAGGGATATATCAGTTGCAGCGCTAAAATGAATTTGAAGGATAACGATCATGAATGCCAAAAAAGGATGATCTCATCCGATTACTATAGATTCAGGATTTTCTCATCGCTTCTTCTTAACAGAAAAGGCCGTTCCTAGAGGCAGGCGCCTGCTTATGCGATTTTGAATTCTTCTATGTAATGAAGGAAGTAAGGTGTATTTTTGTTTACGATAATAATCGCCGCAAAAATTCGAATCTCAGACGGGATTTTCTTGGTTTGTTGGTTGTCCTGATTATATGATCTTTGTGATAAGATAATAATTAGCGTAGAAGTTTGCTTTTGAAATTCGATATGGTTTTCTTACGCTTGAAATGGCATTAGGGCATGGATTTTTTCCATCTTTGTGAGGTCTGTTTTGGAGTGTACGAGTATCAATGAAGTAGCGCTTGTGGAGTGAAGTACAATTTAGAACTGGTTTTTGGACAAGCGGACATTGCTTTCAGAGATAAGTAACCAAAAAAAATGACTAAGCGGTAGGTTTTACTTGCTGTTCTCACAACAGTATCTATCGGGCTCATTTTAAGTTATATCTATAATTTGAACCCTGATTTTGAATTGTCCAGATAATGATATGAGTTTAACAAGGTTTTTAGCCTTAAAGTAACTTAGGTCCTCCAGTTCTTCAAAGAAGTAGCAAAAGACAATATTAATGCAATATCCATATCCTTATTTGTTGGTGTTGCGGTTTGACTTTAATACTATGGAATCCAGAGCCCCAGCGGATGCTTGAACATCTGAGAACACAGTTACAAGTTTTGCCTATAATATTGTTATCATATTAGTTTGATAGATTGCTTTGATCTCAGGTTAGAGGTCACTACAATCGTTACAAAATCTTAAGGATTAATTGCCACGCAATATTTCAAAATTAATTCCAATTCCCTTGCAAAACTCTTTCTTAGATTCCACGGTATGAAAAGTTAGTAATTTTTTATTGATTACCATCTGAATCGTACACTCAGCTCTGTCGTTAATCCTTGTCCACAATAATGATTCAAGGCGAGGCCGTAGGCTGATTTGAGTCAAGTTTCAGCTGTTGCGCGAAGTTTTAGAGTTCAGAGGCATTTAGCTTTGCACATCTGCAGGCTGCTGGGGTATATTTTTGAGTGACATTAAGATCCCGACATAAGCTGTTTTCTGTACTTTAATGAGGTTGGTTTTTTTTTATTTATAATAAGCGCGCGCTCAAGGTGTTATTAGCACCCTTAAAATGATTGCATACAGCGCGGGCGATGGAAAGTTAGGGAGGAAAAAAACAGAGGTACCGATGTACGTTGGTCTTGAATGTTTGGAGGTTATAATGATTAGAAAATGAAGAGCTCGGCAGGGCATTCCATAAGCGAGTTGTTCGGCTTAGGAAAGAATCACGATATTTCAAGGTACGTCCGAAAGAGGGCTTGAGGGTGTACTGATGAGCATTCATAGCGAGACGGGTGTTACGGTTGGAGGTTTGAAGGAGCGGAATGCTACTGGAAATTTCTGAGGAGCGCTGGCGCTGAAAATAGCGATAGAACAGGGTAAGGCAGGAGACTTTACGTCGGTGGTCAAGGGTGTCAAACGACTGTGTGATATTAGCATCACCTATTAGTTTTATCGCACGGTTTTGAATCCTATCTAGTAGGCGCAAAGAAGTTTTGGGAGCACTTGACCAGATGTGAGCATTGTACTCCAATTTTGGACGGATGAAAGCCTTATATATTGAAGCCAGATCAGAGGGGGTAACATATTTTTACATCGCTTAAGGAAATCTAGACATTTCGAAGCATTTTTGGCGACTTCGAATATGTGGTCATTCTATCGTAAGATGTCATTGACACATATACCGAGAATGGAACGTTTTTCGGTTTCAACGATGCAATGGATAATGGCTTGGTATTTGAATTTCGCTTTAGCGACAGCAGACAGCATTGTGTTTGGAAGCATTAAATTCCACTCTGTTGGTAGTTCCCCTATTGGTTATGCTGTTTATATCGGAATTTAATGAGCTTAATATACT
Organism: Volucella inflata; assembly: GCA_928272305.1. Taxonomy (NCBI): domain Eukaryota; kingdom Metazoa; phylum Arthropoda; class Insecta; order Diptera; family Syrphidae; genus Volucella; species Volucella inflata. Next base: position 2,939,241 of record OV743720.1, read on the forward strand.
TTGCTGTTCCCGTTCTACAGCCGAAGAGCAGGTACGTGAGTCAGGGAACGAATATGAAAAGCAGAGAGTACTGTCGTCAGCAAAGGAGTAAATTGGATTAGAAGTAGCAGACAAGAGATCATTAACGAAAATCAAAAAGAGCGTCGGAGACAGAACGGAGCCCTGGGGCACACAAATATTTATTTTGTGAATATCAGACTTGAAATCATCCAAAACAACTTGAATTGAACGTTCCGAAAGGTAATTTCTAATCCATTGAAGAAGAGAGTCGTCGATCGCAAAAGCATGCATTTTCGACAAAAGAGCCTGATGCCAAACTCTGCCAAATGCCTTAGAAATATCAAGTGCAACTATCTTGATTTCGCCCGATTGATATAGACTTTGGTTCCACTTTTCGGTGAGACATGCCATCAAATCACCAGTGGACCTGTTGCTACGAAAACCGTACTGCCGGTCATTAAGAAGTTTTCGTGTTTCGAGATATTTCATGAGCTGACGATTTATCAGCGTTTTCATGACCTTGGAAAGAAGGGACGTAAGTGAAATGTGTCTGTATAGTAAGAGGAGAAAGAAGAAGATGTGCGTTTTTTAGGGACGGCCTGGACAAATGCTGTTTTCCATCTGCCCGGAAAGAGCCCTAAAGAGTAGGATTGATGGAAAAGCTTACGCAGTGGTTTTGCCAGCGTAGAAGAATACCTCTTCAGAAGAAGGGAGATATACCATCTGGACCAGCGGATTTGTGAGCGTTAAGATCTTTAAGTATTCTTGATACTACACGAGTGCGAAAGTGGATTTGTCCCATTGAAGATTCGACGCACTCAAGTGTAGGCGGAGACAAAGCACAATTTGCAGCAAGCAGATTGGCTTTGTCCAAAGAGCTGACACCTAGAATGTCATTGTAAATGAGCGTTGGGATGGAGGATGAGGCAGAATTTCTAATATTTTTGACGAACGACCAACAATTTTACTACCTTTGGGACATTTTAGTATTTGTTGCCTCAGTTTTTGGTCGTATATAAATTCCACATGCTCAAGAGAAGTTGCAGTCATTCCTGGCTCGTTTGAATTTTTTCCGGTTTTCCTTTGTGGGGTTGGTCTTATTACATATACGAGTATTTAAGGATGTGTGGTCTTACAGTAGCTAACGACCCTGCGTTTTAGGTTCGGCAAAAAATCGAAGGCCGCATTATCATCATCTTCAATTCGAACTTCTTATGACAACAAAGTTATTACAGCTTCTTCCTACCTGGTTGGTGAAAAGAAATGATTGCTCTTATCTTACTGTAATAGTGCAAAATTAAGTATTTCGGTTAGCGTTGGAAGAAATTTTACCAAAATTAATCCCAAGGAATATAATGATTCTGAGACGTTCAAAATTCAGAAGTCAACTGATTTTATTTTTATGTAAGAGCGTTATGAACTACCTAGTCAAGTCATAAATACTGGTAGTACACAGAAAAATCAGCGCCGAATGAAAACGAATTAATATTTAAACAAATTTGTTTGCCTTCCAGCACGACTTAGGACGATGTGGCCAATCATCGATTGCGAGACGCACTTCATGCATGGGTAAATTGTCCACTGCACGGACAAGGGCTCGCTTCAACGACTCAATATTTGAGTGTCGAGTAGAAAAGGTCATGCTTAGAGGGCAAAACTTGTAATCCAACAAGTTGAGGTCTGGACTACCAGCTGGCCAATCATCCGTTGATATGAAGTCCGGAACGTTGTTCTTGAGCCACAGTTGAGTCGTTTTTACTTTGTGAGCTCGAGCAGAGTCTTGCTGGCTTGTTGTTGAATATTGATTGGTTGAGAGACTTCACAATTGGTTCCAAGACGGTCGATTGATATACTTTGGCCGATGTTTTCCCTCCTTTCTCGCAAAAATGGAGCTTGGTAACGCCATCATAGCACACTCCCCACCATACCACTATAGACGCGGGATGGTGGCCTCTTTGAACCCTCGGGATGAATTGGGATGCTTCTCTGGATGACCGAGCATACACACGATCGTTCTGCTTATTGAACGATTCTTCTACGGTGAAGATTTTCTCGTCAGTAAACAGAATTTGTCTGTGAGCGTTCTTCGCGTACGGGCTGAGTAACGCTTTCGATCTTCGCTTGCGTTTTTCCTTCAATACGGCCGTGAGCAGGTGTCCAGTGTGTTGCTTGTACGCGCTGAGTCCTAAATCTTCTTTGATAATGCAAGACATGGATTTTTGCGAAATTTGCATTTCCCGCGACAAGATTTTCTGTTTTCGCAGCGTTTTTCGGTCGATCCGTTTCTTCACGGCCTTTATCGCTTTCGAAGTTCTTACAGTGCGCGGACGGCCGGATCTTTGACGGTCTCGTACTCCACCAGTATCCTCAAACAACTTCACAGCGCGATACACAAAATTGCGAGTGATTCCAAGCGGTCACGTTAATATTCAGCTGCTCCGGCTTAGCTAAGTTAACCAACGTTTCCCTGAAATGAATGGTTTCTACTGCAACCTCCAAGAACTAGACTTGACCATTCTAAAGTTCTCTAATGAGCAATGGAAACTGCTTAAATTGTATCGTTAATCGCTATAGCTAAGGTAAGCTCTCCGTTTTAAATAGGGAGGCTATTTTCTCGCCTCGCTGTAAAATTGTAGGCTCTTCAAAAATTTCTGCATGCCTGTACTTTTGAAGAGATACCCAGCAATGCTATTGCAGGGAAATTCAATCAAGCATTTTAATGAATCTATCGCCAGTGATTAACTTGTTTGTCTCCTAGAAACAAGGAGGTATTAAGCGTTCATGTTGCACTGGAATCTACAGTATGAAGTACTGCAAAGGGTGCACAATTTTTCCAATGCAAATTTGACAATCCAAAAGTATTACCTACCATATTATGTTAAGTTTAATGTCTCAATCTTCCTCAATCAGCTTACCCTCTTTGCGGAAGTGGTGCTTTCGCAGTGCCAGACCTTTTCTTTCTGTAAAGGCGTCACCAATTTCAAAAATTTCCTTATCCACCCAATACAAACTTAATCGGAGTCACAATCTATCTGCCTATGGCGCCAATTCAACATGATGTTCATTCAATATGTTTACAAAAAAAAAAAAAAACGAACAACTGAATGTTATCTTAAACGACATCACAGCATGCCATCCAACACTTTTTGGGTTCGTAAAATTTGTCAACTGGTAACCCTTTCAGCTTCGAACCTGACAATGTACCATCACAATTCGGACCCTACAAATAGAAAACAATAAAAATAATAATCCGAACCAATAAACGAACTCAGATGATTTTATCTATGAGCGCCTGCAGGATTTATAGCTTGCACGACATGTGGTAAACGGAGATTCTCCTTACAGCGCACATACTCGTAGCCACCTAGAATTCTAGACACATTGACTCAATCTCTATTTCAACTTGCAAATGACTGTCTCTAGTTTAGCTTCCTTCATCCGCTGTTTTGTATGTGTATTCGAACATGGTGTGTAGAATAGAAACCCCCAGCGATATTTGTTGGCTTATTAATGTGACCATTTGTGGGATAGTGTCAGCTGGACCAGAAGTTGAAATGACAACGATAATCTGGTGACCATTTCCCCCATAATTCATTACCTACGCCTAGTGTACGGGTATCTCTGTACCACTGTACTACTGTAGTGCAAGTGGAAACAGATACACTGATGCTACGATGCATAGGTGCACGGATGCGTACACACGATGCAGTAACAAACACGCTGTAATGTGGCACAACATCACGAATAGATGTCCTGGTTATTTGTCGTTCTCGAGCGATCTTATAGAGAGACCTCCAGGTGGATGACGAAACGTTTAGTTTTTCTTCTTTTTATTTTTTTTTTTTTTTTGTTACCCTATGGGGTGAATGCAAGTGAAAGATGAGATGTGTATCTTTTCCAATGCATCTTCAGATAATCTCTTTCTATCACTCTGTTCGAAGCAATGAGGGAGATGTGGAGGAAAAAAAACGAATAGAATATTTGTAAGCCTGGTAAACCTGGTAAAGGTATTAACCAAACCATTACTCCTCGTACTTCGTTGTGGAACATTTGAAATGGCCTGTTGCGATGGGTTGTCATAACATAAATGCACTTCCACAGGTAAGAGCAACGAGGATGCACATGGAATTTTATTTGGTGACGATTTAACAGCGCGCTAAACAAACCATCGTACATGCCTGCTGTTCCAATCACCACCGCACAAGTTGTGAAGAAGAAGATATTTTCATAAGAGACATTTACGTGAGAGTTTTACAGGTGCTCTTTGAATGGCATAAAGGAATTCTTGCCTTTGCAGGAATTTATAAAGGGTCCTTGCTATTCTGCCAATTTAACAGCGACAGTTGGTTGCCGAAATAGCGTAAAACATATTTAAGGGCTTCCAAGCAACGTAAGACCAACTTACATTCTCAAGTTGATTAAACTCGAGTATGCGGGCAATCAGTTAGGAAGTCAGACCCGAGCCATTTTGAACTGGAATTGCATCATCAAGCGGGCTAACTTTTCAGATTGCCTTATAAAGTTCCAATGTCTAGTAAGGATCTTGTGCAGGTATCCTCTACGACTTGACTCATGGGGACTACCATAGTTTAAATAATATTCCTGCAGAAATGTTTTGCGATAACAATTTGTCTACTGATCGTTTCGATGTTTTGAAACCGCGCGTGTTCCCCTTTACAGGAATTGTGTACTGGAGCTGCTAAGCTGCGAAACACGATCACCAGGAATGATTATTTCGCCAAGAAGGGGGAAAAAAAAACAAAAAACACAACACCACGTACGCATTGGTAAACGCATGTCAGAAGGAATGCCTGTGCAATTTATACGAATACCATTGGGCCTATTGAAAATTGGATACTGTGCTGCATTTGTGATGCGATACTCTTTTGGTGGCTCATTTTAGGGATACGGTGCGGCGTCGCACATGACACTTTGTTGGCACATCGTAAATTATTTATTTATTGTACAAGCAATTTGTTGTTTTATGTTGTATTGCTTGGATCTCACATTGCTTCTCCGTTGTTGCTTCTTAAATGTGGAGACATTCAAACTGCGTTTAGTCTGCGTAATCTGTCTTAATTTTTATGAAACAGGATACTCGAGACGATCATAAATTCTCATCGAATTGGAAAAGAATTAAACGGATGAGACGAGAAGGAGAGTGGAGTGAAAAGAATGTGAATATGTTTTGTATCGACTGGAAATTTTATGGGTAGTCATGGAATCAACAATAAATCGGAAAGGATTGTAAACAATTCAAAATTGGTGGACTGGAGTAGCAGTGATGTGATGAATTTCGATGATATGGGATTTAATAGCTTTCAACAAGTGGGGTATCCTTTGTCAAATGGTTAAACTACAGATCTCAGTCCATAATTTAGAAAAAATGGGCAATGTCAGGTTATGTATTTCTGCTGAGATGCTGTCAGTTGGCATCTGACTAACTTCTAGAGCAAGCAATTAATAGTATTTGCAGTTAGATATCATATCTTATGTGCAATGCCCTAATTTCTAATCTAATGACCGAGGCGATCCTGGGCATTTAACAACATGCCTCTTCAGATGACTAGATTATTACCCTACTTCTTCCGTAGTTCCAACGTAAAGTGCTTTATTTTATATCTTCTTCTTTACTTCATCAATGTAGACTGGGCCGAAGATAACGTGGAGAAGCTTACATTCGCTCTTGAGAGTGTCCACATTTTTGAGCCTAATAAAAGGATAAGGATGATAAAGTTCCTGTCTTATTCTTCTTCTTCTTATCCTTTTATTAATCCTTTCCTCGTTATACGAACTTATGCGTAACGAGTTTCCCATTTTTACTGCATCGCTGCTGCTCCGCTTATGGGGTTGGCTAATGTCGCAGACCGCAGAACGCGTCTACATACTGCTCGGTCCTGGATCGCTTCAGTGGTTAGCCCCAGGCGTTGTTGCGCATTTGCCATCTGAGAAATCCAGGTTTCGACCTCGTTTCCTTACAGTTGGAGTGACCGTAGTTGATAGTGCCTTTTTAACCGGATTTTCCGCAGATCTTCTTTGAACGTGGCAATACCAGCTTATTCTATTCCTGTTCCGGTCTTGTTCGTAGCCCAAAAGAGGTTTCGCTGTGAAAGTGTTGTAGATATATCTTGTTTTGCATCCATGATCTGGCGGTCAGGACTAATTTTTGTTGCTTTAGCTTCAAAACCTATTCACAAATGTCCCACTGATTTGCACAATTTTTCTTAGCAGAATATTAATAAAAATAAATAGCACCCGGGTTCTAGGACAAGACGGGACTCTAAACAGCTCGTTTTTACAGGGACAGTCGTTTGGAACCTTAAAATCCATAAAAAGATCGTTTGTATGGATTTGATATTCTTGATTCTTCTTCGTCTTCGTGATCCGCTGCAAATTTAATATTTGGTGCACTACAAGGTTGTTGACGATCGGTTTTAGACTTTTACATACTAGATGGGGTGAAAGGTAACCTCCTTGACCGCCAGAATGCGCTGCTACTGCAAAAAAGGTTATGGTGCCTTGAAATCCGTTGTTGACGTGTTTGGCATCATGTTGAGTATGGACAAAAACGATTTTCGTTCTCTCATAAAACATTATTTTTTGAGAGGCAAAACGGCGAAGGAAACAAAAGAAAAGTTGGATGAACATTATGGGGCTAATGCTCCGTCAGATTACACCGTCAAATATTGGTTTCGAGAGTCTCGTGGTGGCCGCAACTCCACTACCGATCAAGTCCGCAGCGGCAGGCCCTCCGATGCGGTTACAGAGGACAATGTCAAAGAAATACATGAAATGGTGTTGGCTGACCATTAGTACTAAGCGCACACGCCATATTTTGGGCAATATTATGCATATAAAAAAGTTATCCTGCCGCTGGGTGCCGCGCATGCTCACTCCTGACCAAAAACACGAACGCGAGAGCACTTCGAAAGAGTGTTTGGACTTGCTGATGCGAAATTGGGCGGACTTTTGACTATTACTTGGATGTTACTATTACTATTACACACCAGATAACAGAATGAGTGCCCGGCAATGAACCGGAAGCCGGCACGAGTGCTCCGAAGCGGCCAAGGGGGGATCAATGGGTCGGAAAGGTTATGGCGTCGGTTTTCTGGGATTGTCATGGCATACTCTTCATGGACTACCTCGAAAAAGGAAAAACCTTCAACAGCGAGTATTACTGTGCATTATTGGAGCGATTGAGGGCCGAAATCGCTGCAAAACGGCCTCACATGAAGCGAAAAAAAATATTATTTTTGCAAGACAATGCGCTGGCGCATAAGAGCATCGCAACCACGGCTAAAATCAATGACTTACGGCTCCAATTGCTGTCGCATCCACCATATTCGCCCGATTTGGCTCCCTCGGTCTATTATCTCTTCCCAAACCTCAAAAGATGGCTCATCAATAAAACATTCAGCTCACGCGAGGAAATCATCGACGCCACGGAAGAGTATTTTGCAGACCTTCCGGAAAATTACTTTTCGGATGAGATCAAGAAGTTGGAAAATCGCTCGAATAAGTGTATCAACCTAAAAGGGGACGATACTGAATAAAATAAAAAACATTAAAAAAATTTTTTTTTCCTTTCCCAAGGTGGCAATATTTATGCCCCTGCAGTTGACGCAGGTTAGGAAGTCTCTTTACTTCAGAACTAGATCGACGATGTTGAGATTCCATTTACCGGGCACGCGTTCATGTGACCAAATTTACAGATGAAATCATTTTCTCAAGCTTTAAAAATTTAGAATGTGGGGTTGTGCAGATCCATGGCCTTGTACATATATTGCCATGCCCCACTTAGTTTGGAAAATGCATCCTGTCTGACATCGTCTTCGCCGTTTATCACTGAACATGAAAATTTCTTCCAAATATTCAGCACCGACTGCAATGATATTCCCCTTGTCGACGTCAATGTATTCTATTCGCATTTTTTTTTTTAGGCTAGACACTTTCTTCTTGCTCTTTGATAAACTTGTTGAACCACATTGCATTGTTCCTAACTTCTCGACACCACCTTATACTACCTCACTGTTTTTTTACGGAAAATTTTGTGTTTTTTCCACTCGAGTTGCAGCTCTCCTTCGTATACCACGATACTGCCTTTAATATTTGTACTTTGGCTACTGCTATGTTTTATTCAGCTGTTCGTCCCAAACAACTTTGTCGTTGATCGTTCCTTTAAAATAACACATGCTATCTACATGGATCGCTTTCGTTTTCTCTCGATCCCAATGCTGGATCCAGTAGACAAAGTCATTGATGCGAGTGATTACCTTGTATGACCTTTCCAAGATTAAACAGCCACTTACAACCAGCCTTAATTTACAAATCCTTGCAGGAATCTCATTGTTTTTTGAATCCAATAAACTCTTTTCTGCCATGAATCTCTTGTTTTCTGACTGCATTAATTCGGATCGGTAACTATCAGGAACTCATTCCACTTTTGTCCAACGAAGACGATGAAGAAAGCGTTGATGTTTTCCTATTTTATTGGTATCCCCATGTTTCGGTTGTTTAGGGTTTGTACCCCAAAAGTCGACTACTACTCCATGTTCTTTAATGGAATCTCAAAAAATCGTACGTCAGCCACCAGAATGCTATTCTGCTGAAGTGGATTTTTATGCGGACTTCACCAGATTCTTTACAGGCTGTAGCACCGGTGTTATTATTGCTTTTCATTTTTTCTAACCGCTGCTCTCAACTTCGCGGCCTGATGGATTAGGGAAGCTGACTGGCTGGCTTTTATAGGTATACGACCTATTTCTTCGGTTTGCTTATCTATCTGCTCGTTACCGCAGTGGAGGCAGCTTTTTCGTCGGTTCAATTGCACTGCCCTTGAAGATGTCCTACTTTATCGCAAATATGCCGTAAAATGTCCCTTTGGCAGCCTTATTTGCCATTTCGTCAATTTATTTCCGGGTATGACATATGTGCCAGTCTACTGACGTCTGCTCGAAGCTATTGCAGTGTTCCTCCTCGTTATTGCTTTCGACTTTGCTGCTGGACCTTGTGAACTCTCTGCATGTGGTTATATCTTAACCGATTCTCTATAGGCTATACTAAAGCCATAAAGTCTTTGTGCTTTTCGATGTAGATTGTTTGTAACAACCCTGTTGCAGGACCTTGTCCTCTCAAACCGCAACCTGGAAATTAACTGTTTAAAAATGCATAACAACAGCAGACATGTACACGCTCGACCTTTACTTGCAGGAGACTCTTTCCGGGTGTCATGATCTTTCAAATAGAATCCCTTTTTAATTTCTTTTCTGCCCAAATTTCTTTATCAAGCCCCAAACTGGATGTTATAGATGTTCGATTTCCTCGAGCTGCCTCGTTATTTGGGCTGTTTTCTTTTCTTTTCTTCTGCTGGCCCAACACTATGACCTTCGCGCACTTCGATGCGTATTCTTGCTTTGTCTGTAATTTTATTCTTCCCCATATCAATGTTTTTTTTCGAAAGTTGTTGTGAGCTCGAAGTTGTTCAGCAACTCTATGAATAATAATGTAACTGGATCCACTGTTCATCTGCGTCTATAGGCTTCGTACGGCAGATATTAATGCTCTAGCGGTTACTCTGAATAAGTTGTTTAATTGTAGGCGCTTAAACTCTGTCGGGCTCTGGATCTGACGACAGAGGCCAGAAAATTATCACAGTCAAATAGGAGATTGTTAAATCTAACCGTCCGTCACCAAAAAAGTACTTATCTAATGCCATCAAACAAATGCAACTAAGAAACCTTATAAGGAGGCTTTGTAAAGAAAGCAATAAGAGCCTGTCAGTTCAACTACTAAAGTCGTCAGCAATGAAACAATCACTACGAGAAGCGATCGATGCATTACTTTGAAATGCTATAATTTTGAAGTTGTATTTATGAGGCACATCGAAATCAACAACCAAATCTAAAAAGTCAGGGGAAAATCCCTTTAAACAATAAAAATAACAACCAAACCAAAACTTGCCTATAACACCAACTGAAAAGATTTTATAAAGAAAACACATTTTTTATTTAAGTTGATATAAGTGTATTTAACTACAGAATAAAAAAAAATAGCTTAAACAATCTAAGATGCAGCCCTCTTCTTCTTCTTCTTAACGATGCTCTTCAAGACTTCCTCTTCTTTCTTCGGTTTTGCTGTCCATGATGCCTTCCATTGATCGGGACTTAGCTTAAATGTCTCGAGCCTAAGTGAATTGTAGATTATTCTGCCGAAAACGCTGCTCTGCAATTTGTTCTCTTTTGTTGTTAGCTCCTTGGCAATTCGAACTTTTTGTGCTTCATTGGCTGCCCCTAAGAGTTTCTCGACTACACGTGAGCCACACTTCGACAGTGCCAAATCGATGTAGAATCCTTCAAGTAATTTAATGAACTTCTCACGCGACTTTTCTCCGATAAATTTGCTCTTGAGAAATACATCGGCAATGTGGGAACCGTTGGGCAGTTGCAGTATATCAGATAGAACTTTTGGTGGAGTCTCAAGAATGCAGTTGACCAAAAAGATTGGCTTATTGTATTGAAGGATGTCTTGGATGATAAGTGATCCATAAATTACGACGTAGTTCTTTTTGTCATATGGAAGGACTTCTACCGGTTTCATTTTAAGCAAACAGGTGAAGAACGACTTAGGACGATCCTCACCGAAAGCTGCAGTGCAGTGGAGCGTATTTTGTAAGGCAGCAATAAATGCTGCTTGTTTGCTGTTCAAACGGAGACAGGCCCCAGAAATAGCGCCTACCAACCCAGAGATACCCAATTCCAGAAAAGTTTGTAGATGCTCGATTAGCTCATCGAAAATTGATTCAAAGATCGTCTTGTCCTTAATATAGTTCAAAAGTCTTTGTACTGGAAAATTCGTATATTGGTCCTTGGCAAGTTCTACGATTCTTCCAGCAAAAAGTGAGTTGTAGATCTCTGTAAGAAGCTTAGGTCCAGCTACAGACATGAGCGTTTCTAACAGACGAATACTGCTTTCAGTTTTAAAGACAGATGGACGGTCATCATCTTCATCTTCGTCTTTGCCATTAGTTTCTTCTTCATCTTTTTCCTCCTCTTCTTCCTCGTCGGAGTCATTCTCTTCCTTTTCTTCATCATTTTCTTCCTCTTCCTCTTCGTTTTCTTCATCATTTTCCTCTTCTTTGTTTGCGTTCATTGGTGTTTTTGATCTAAAACGATCCTTGGGGACTTTTGCGTCTATGAAAGCCTCTGACAATAATTTCTTCCCAAAGCGCTTCAATACACTTTTATCCAAATACGAGAAAGCAATGCAAATTATTCCAACTAAACCAGATGAACTCTCCATGTATGGTAACTCAGGGAATTGTGGCCACATTTCCAATCGCGATGGGAACTCTTTCACCAGTTCAATCCATTCATCGGGTACTTTAAAAAGCGCCTGCTTCATTGCAAAAACTCCCTTGTGATGGCCAAGCTTTGAACCAACGAAATTACTATTTTTTCCAGCCCCAGGATAGCCTTTCGACTGCGATATTTTCTGTGCTTTTGGAATATGCACTCCTGCCAAGCTCGTGATGCACCTACGAATCAAATGAGTGCCATAGGTGTTCCAAACAAAGTTCTCCAGGTTGTTGAGGAGAAACTTACTCACTCGAATCAAGAAATTCGAGCAGTTGGTGCGATGTTCCTCGGTGAAGTTGCTGATAATGTTGTAATTCAAATCCGTAACAAGCTCGAACTTTGGCCTTTTTGGTGCAACTCCATCTTCATTTTCTGCCTTATCTTCATCTTCAATTTTATTTGGTGCTGAAGCGCGTAAGAATGCCGTCTCGATCACCTTTTCTAGAACATGCGATGCAAACTGGTCCGAGCAAACTGGACGAAAATTCTCACCAAATGCTTCAAAGTATTGCTCTAAATGCTCAGCGTCCGCATAGCCAACGACTAATTCGATAGCTTTCGATGCAATCTGATTCGACGCGAGATGGATTTCTTTGTCCTTGGTCTGTTCCAACACGTTGTTAGCCATATTAGCTAAAAGAAAAAAAAGAAAGTTATTAATTACGATCACGTTATCGTTATTTTTTGCAAAAAAAAAACTCTTACCTTTCTCTTCATAGCTTAAGCGGTTTCTCAAGCTCTCGAGAATGCCAATAAAATACTGAAAATCATCTTCCTCAATGTGAGTACCACGGCCAAAATTTCCTTTTTTCCCAAAGCCCTTGGCGTTAGCCAAAAACCTTTTGCCATTCTTTTTAAAACCAGTTCCGAATGGTTTACCATAAGGGCGAGGCCCTTTGTGGAAACTCTTTTTGAAAGGTTTTCTTTGAATTTTTCCACTCATGTTGATTTAAGAAGATATTTCTTGAACAAATCTTTACCCGGAATGTTGTTTGAAAGCAAAGAACGCACACGATTTTCGCCGAGAAAACACGTTGTCGAGTGACAATTCAAATGCCAGTTTTAGTATCAGACATGTGCTTTTCTCCTGTTTGGTGTAATGGCGGCCTAATCACCTTGATTGTGTTCAGTGAATATTTACAAATTTGAAGGGTGGAACCATAATATTTTTAATTTGTTTTTTTAAGAATACGCTAAAATAATTGAAATGATTATATAAAATAAGAAGTGAATTTTGCACCTATTATATATATAACCAGTGAAGGAGGATCTGGAATCAGAATTGCAATAACAGAAGAGATTAGTGCATTATCAGCTAGTTATGTGCGATATCCTCATCTCAAATTTCCCTGATCGCTTGCAGCTAAACTTGCTCCAAATGTCAATTTGTCGCACACAAAGTCATGTGACTACAAGTTCTACCACCTTCCGTTATCAGCTAGCCAGAATTTCGTAATGATTTTCCAATCCGTATTTCTTGATGTTAATTCAATTTGCTTTGCTTTGGGCATCAAAATTCAAAAAAAGAATATCTACTACAAGGCTCGAAAACGCATTGAAATATTCTCTCCACATTATGCATATTTGTTTGTTTTCTATTAGTAGGAGATCCTGCGCGATCCTTCCAGTTTGGAGAACTTGTCGTAAGTAAGTCAAGACCTCACAGAGGAAGTGTTCCGCGCTGCCATCTTCACTCTCACAGCAAGCGGCGCAGGATGTTTTATCACAACTAAAATGCCTTAAATAAAACCTGGCTGTCGCAACAAACAAAGATACTTCACCTACTTCTGCACATCTAATTTATTTCTATTAGAGCTTAAAAGACATCTGAAAACTTGAGCTCTGGTGTTGTTGCATTACTTTGCATCGGACAATCAAAACTGCAGTGCGAGTTGTACTAGCGGATTACTTCCTTTTAAACGAAAGATGGCATGAATAAATATAAATGGAAGGAAAATTATAATTCAACGTTGAAAATTAGTTGAACTGCTCATGTTTGAAATTAAAAATCTAGAAATGTGAACATTACGTTCACGACAAAAGTCTTTCATAGCAACGAAAATGCACAAGCCACTTTGAATGCTCTGCAAAAAAATGAGTATTAACATAATCACAACACAGATGTCGCTGGTTACAGCAAAGAGCTAACATTGGAACTTCAGTCTGCACTTTATTACAAAGAATAAAAAGAAAACAATAAGAATTTGTTTACAATCGAAACCGCATATATTGTGCTGGCAAACGAATTAAATTTAAGAATTTAGACGAATATTTAGATATATACAGATAATCATGCTAACAACGAAAATGGGTAAAGCCGGCAAGGTCTTGGTTTGTGGAATGAAAGGAGTAGGCAAAACTGCTCTGATTGAGCAACTCATCTATGGAAACATCACCACAGAATCTGTAAGAACATATCATTTGTCCGGATTTTATATGTTATCCTGTCAGTCTTTCAAAGGAAATCCATTCAACAATTGAAGATATCTATGTAGCAAGTGTGGACACGGGCAGAGGGCCCAGAGAATCTCTTCGAATCTATGACACTGCCGGATTGCAGGTGACTCATTTATTAAAACTTTCACTCTCGTCTTTTCATTTTGACTTATTTCCCTTCGTGTATTTGGCTTGTAGGGCAAAGCTCAGTTACCACGACACTATTTATACTTTCCCGATGGATTTGTGTTGGTCTACGATCCAAGTGATCCTTCAAGTTTGGATATGCTGGACGATATTAAATCAGATATCGACAAAAACAAAGAGAAGAAGGAAGTTGTCATCGTCGTGCTAGCAAATATGCGTTCAAGAAATAAATCAGAAAAGAAAGTAGACTCCCCACCATCGTCGCCAGATCCTATAGATGCGATCCTAAGTCGTGCTAATAGTTGGTGCGCCCGTGAAAGAATCAAGCACTATACAGTAAATGCAATGGAACGTGCCTCATTATATGAACCTTTTATAAATCTCTGCATTCGTTTGCATCCACCTCAGCCGAAGAGTTCGTTCCCCCAATTGCGCCAAGTCATGCAGAAAACGCAGAAAAGCGATGTATGATGTTGTCTGTTTCCACAGCTGCCTGACGAATAGTGTTAAGATGGCAATGTAGGCAACGACGGAAGGACGACGACAGCGAAACGATGTGAATTAATATTGTATTTATCTCTAGTATTGTTAGGTTTAACGAAGAAAAAAGTATTTATCCCGGAAATGGTCTTATTTAGGAATTTAAGCCTGGTTTTTGTGTTGTTACCTATTTAAAAATCCCCCTCTAACGCTTAAGAAATCATGTTTAAGTACTTAAGCTGGGTTTTGTTGGCCAAGTTAGTTGTTTGTCCAGTAATCTTATTTTTGTAAAGCACCTCAGCTTCCAGAGTCATTGAACAGATCCAATCATGTTTAACTAATTCTGTTGCAAATAGAAAGTATTTTCTTAAAATAAAATTAAAATAGTTTCGAACCACATAAATGCAATGTCTTTCGAAAAATTTATTGTAGGTGGTTACTAACTACAAATGGAGTGTGATGCGATCGAAAGCTCCGCTCGATAAATAGAATCTGAGTACCGTGTTCCTAGAAGCTTTACATCCATCAGCCTTCTCAATATCGCACGTTATCTACCGTGGTATGGGGTCCTTACCATTCCTGCTTATCGATATTTAAGCCGCGTATAACTGCATATTTTATATGGAATCGAACTATACAGAACATGTATGTCAAACATCTGCGGCTGCTTCTGCGCAGAAGGCGATGAAGAAAACAGTTAATGTCATGTGATTTCCGCAACATAATACTTGCAAGGACTACGGAAATCCACAAGACTACGGAACAGGCCTGTTATTTAAATATTCTATTAGCAAACGCTGATGGCATTGATATTATATGAAAAAATTAGGGTTATGGATGCTCTTGCGACTTACCAACATAAAACTACGAGGGCGGGTCAATAAGTCCGTGACTTTTGGATTAAAACACAGATTTTTTGATAAAAAAATAATTTTATTTTTCAACGTAGTCTCCCTTGAGCTCTATACACTTTGTCCAACGCTTCTCCAATTTTTTTATCCCTTCCAAAAAAAATGATTTGTCGAGGTCCTCAAAATAGGCCTTTGTTTGCGAGATGACTTCATCATTGGAGTCAAATCTTTTTCCACCAAGCCATTTCTTCAGGTTTGGGAATAAGAAGGAGTCCCTCGGAGCCAAATCTGGAGAATAGGGTGGATGAGGGAGCAATTCATAGCCCAATTCATGGATTTTTGCCATGGCAACTGCACATGTGTTTGTGGTCGACTGTGAGCAAACGCGGCACCCATCTTGCGGAAAGCTTTCTCATGCCCAAGTGATCATTCAAAATTTAAACCACTGAGCCATGCGAGATCTCTACGGCTTCCACAATCTCTCGCACTTTCAATCTTCGGTCGGCCAACATCATATCGTGAATTTTTTCGATTGTTTCGGGTGTAGAGACCTCAACTGGGCGTCCAGGACGTTCGGCATCTTCAGTGCTTGTACGGCCACAACGAAATTCAGTAAACCACTTTTTTACCATTGAAATCGATGGTGCAGAGTCCCCATAGTATTTATCAAGCTTAGCCTTGGTCTCGGTAATGGTTTTTTTTCGCAAGAAATAATGCTTAATAAGCACACGAAATTCACTTTTTTCCATTTTGTCCTCAAATTAGTGAGTAGTCTCATAAAAATAGCTGTCAAACACAAACTAACTGACGTAGCAAGTTTAAATTTTGACAGGAGTCAACTGACAGATGCCTGTTGACAGGAGCAGTGTTGCTGTTTCAGTAAAGAGGTCAGAAATTCAAAAAGTCACGGACTTATTGACCCGCCCTCGTATCATTTACAGCGGGTAAAGAACTGTGCCTAACCATAGAAGCCCTAGTGGCTTTGGCTTAAAAATGGATTTGAAAAGCAAACCTTTTCGGTTGTTTCGAGAGCAATAATATAAATTGATAACGACGAAGAATACCACAAATTTGAAAAATCTTGAGGTCAAACTAATGAAGGGATATTCAATACAATGAAAATAAGCGAGTGAGTTCGAAAATAGGCATCCAGCAAGCACTGCATATAAGCAAAGCACAGCGATGCTTTGTGGTGGTGCAATTTTTCCCTATACCCATTTAGAGAATAGTAAGTCTATTCAGAAGGATCTCATATGACAGGCACCCTGATATCTAAAGTAAGTATACTTACTTTAAGTGGCGCTACAGTCCCGGGTGGACCTGGGCCTCAGTCAACAAGCTTCTCCAGCCAGGTCGATCCCTTGAAAGCTGCCTCCAGTTTCGCACGCTAAGTTGGCTGAGGTCCCCTTCGACCTGCGTGCGCCACCTGAGTCTCGGCCTCCCTCTACTGCGCTGTCCCTAGGGAGCGGATTCGAAGACTTTTTGGACCGGAGCATTGGTGTCCATACGCTCCACATGACCCAGCCATCTCAGTCTTTGGATCTTCACTTTTCTGATTAGGTCGATGTCGCTGTTCAGTGCGTAGAGTTTATTGTTGTATCTTCTTCTCCATTCTCCTTCAATGCAGACGGGGCCGAAAATCGGCCGAAGAATATTTCTCTCGAAGCAACCAAGAACACCCTCATCCATTTTTGATAATGTATAAAGGGTGACTTTTGTTGTCCGATAGAGTGCTTTGCTACCCAATTGCCTTCTTAGCCCAAAGAAACAGCGGTTGGCAAGAGTTATTATTCGCTTGGTAGACAAAGTCGTTAACTACCTCAAAGTTATATCTGTCGAGGGTGACGTTCTGCCCGAGACGTCAGTGTTGGTTGTCCTTTTTGCTTGACAGCATATACTTGGTCTTGCCCTCATTGACCGCTAAACCCATTTTCGCCGCTTTCGTCTCAATACTCTCGAGAGCGCCACGGACATCACGTTGCTTTCACAAGATACGGCAGATAAGATCTTGTATGCGATGTTAAGAAGACTGATGCCTCTGTAGTTGGTCTCCTTCAGAGGGTCTCCTTTTTTGAGTATTGGACAAATAGTGCTTAGGTTCCATTCATTGGGCATACTTTCGGCCGACCATATTTTACAGATGAGTTTGTGAATGCTCCTTACCAAGTCATCGTCTACCGCCTTGAACAGCTCGGCAGTCAGGCTCTGCAGTTTTGTTGGACTTAAGCTTCGACATAGCTATCTTCACTTCATCCAGGTCGGGTGGACGGAATTGTTGGTCATCATCGTCCAGGTTAAAAGGTTGATTCTGCCTGACAGCGGTATTTGGTTCGTCATCGCCGTTATACAGTCTGCAGAAATGGTCTTTCCAAATCCCTAGCATCGACTGCGATTCTACTACAATGTTCCCTTGTTGATCTCTACAGGCTTCGGTTCGAGGTTTGTTTCCGTGGCATGTTATTTTTACCAAAGACATACATTCAGCTTAACAGTTCCGGGACTCTGGACTCATTTCCTAAAAAGGCTATTTTAAATATCTTAGTGAGTGAGTCTACTTCTGCATCGGTACACCTATGTCAGCGATTATCTAAATCACAAAAGCACTTCCTTCAAGTTTTTTTCTTTTTTGATAGGATATCGCTCAGGGCGTACAGCTATTGAACTTTTATCTCACTTACAGATCAAAAACAACTTTTTAGAAGTAGTTGTATGTAAAAAAGCTTTTGATCGTTTAGTTTTGGTTACGAAATTGGGTACATGAATTGGTGTTTTTTCATATGTTTACATATTAGGCAAATACTATAAATTACCAACAGGGCTCCTCGGGTCTGGGGCTCCCGTTGCGCACTCCTAGTTAGTTGGGTGTGCCATCCAAGGCAAGCTCTTCCTGTACTGCGTTGTTATCCGAATTCGAAAAGAGGACTCTTCGGGCTGGAGCGTTGGTATTAATTCGGCTCTATATGTCTCACATTTTTTTTGACTGGATTTCATTTGGGATTCTTGTTAAGTTCCCATTACTCATTTGCGAAACAGCGTTGCCTGTCCAACTCAACGTTATAACATAGCTGTGATATTCTATTTGATTCGTCGATGTTGTGTGTCACTTCTGTCTGCCTCTGGTGATGACTTGCAAGTTGATTTTGACTTTTCTGTTTTTTTGTTTAGGATCCGCCGCATTGTAAATGCATCCGTATATGGTCGATAGCTGAAGTGGTGCGCTGGTGCATTATGGCGGATCCAAGTTTTGGTTTGTCACAAATCTGGTCATTTGCTCCTAAAAGACTCTCCTAAAAGTAATATTCAAGTAATGCTCCTTATTAACCCTTTAATCCTTTAAAGAATCGAAAAGAATTCCTGACGTACTACACTGTGAGAATATCGATTTTAAGTTATCTTTGACGCGCTGTTTCGAGTTTACTTCGCCTCTCAGGCCTCATTCGCTAGCTTGTTGTTGTCCTTCGGTCTCCTGTGCGTTGGTCCAATCTCATTATCAGTTATGGTGCGTTTCATGAACATGGGATCATTTCCCGCTGCACCCAACTAATCTTTAGTCACATTAACACGACGATGAGTCTTGATAAAACTCAAAAGATTTGGTAGAACTCCTTAGGCAATGAGACGATACAAAATTATGCGAAGGCTTTCTGCATTATTTTCATAGCGTTATACATAATGCAAAAGGTAGTTTTATAAACACAAATGAAACCCAGACATCTTCCTACATAACTTGTAATATATCAGTTGGTATTGATTATCGTCGAGAAGTGAAGTCTTATAAAATCAGGAAAATCGCAATGACCAGAAACCTTCATACGGATACGAACAAGTTACGGATATCAAAACGTGTATTTGCAAGGAAGGTCATATTAAAGAAAATCAAGTTTTAGCCGAGGGACTTTGAAAACAATGTCGAAGAAGAAAGAACAGCAAAATGAGAGCTCTCTCGACCGCTTAAGTGTAATGGCATTACGAAAGTTGCTTATTGCCGTAAATGGTGAATTTTATTTTGTACTACTACTCCTCGATCTTCCTTATAATTTACAATAGTCCGCAACAAAAAGTCAATCCCGTTCGATCAGAATTTTTTTTAGTATCTAGGATGATTGAGGTCTTATAGATTACTATTTAAATAGTTGGGGAAAGGTCATACTGTACTATAAGGTAGAAAACGTACCTTAACTATAATAAATTGAAGTTAAACTTGCCGATAGTGACATTTTGACCATTTTGAGGGGTCTGATGTCCCTTTTCTGTTGACAGAATTTCTTAATCCTGAGAAGAACAACATTGATCCGCTCTAAAGCAATGTCTTCTTAACGAGATCAAAAAAATGCATTTATGATAGACATCCAAACATTGATGTCCTTGTTTAATAAAAAAAAAGCTTAATCTAATCTTGTTTAGCATAAATATATTTTCTTAAAAAAAAGAAAGAAAGATAAAGTAACACAGAGCTTTTTTCTCTATGCAATGCGCAACATAGTAAGCCTCGATCTCTCGAACATACTGAACAAAGTCAATAAATTCTTCTTAGATATTTGAATGATTTACGATGATTTGCATTTGCTGATACAAATCTTTTATCATCACCTTCCAGTCAAGTATTATAAAAATGTAATAAAAACTAATTCTTCCGTCTAGATGGATCTCATTTCCACTTTAAATTATATCTCAGCTTTCTCAAATTAATCCTTGTGTTAAAGACAAAATCCCACAAAGGACTACTAATGCCGTAGCCTTTGTCTTGATGGGCGAAATGATGTTGATAGTGGTATCGCTTCATATGGTACATGTGCTTCACTGTCGGACTACCATAGTGGAGGTAGTAATGCATCAAATCATAACACAGGTATCCAAATAGTGCTCCGCCTAGTATCACTCTTGGATTGTACAAGAAAAAGCTTATGGGGTAGTAGATGACTGTAGCAAGAATCGCTCCAGGCAGTGGAGGAAATACCAATCTATGAGGATCGAAGGGCACTTTGTGATGTAGTCCATGAAGCATAAAGTGAAGAGTGCATATGACGGTACTCTCGGTATTTTTCGTTTTCATATGGAAAAGCCAGCGATGAAGGGTGTATTCAAGTAAAGTCCAAAAGAGTATTCCGAGCGTAAAATAAAGTGCCAATGCGAAAAGCTAGAAAGTAGAGAAAAACAAGAATAGACACCCTTAATTATTTAGAGGTAATTATTCGGTTTACCTTATCGAATTCGGATTGCTGCCACTTGATGTAGAACTTATCATAAATACAATAAAATATAACTGGCACCCAAAAGGTTGGAATCGCCCACCATGGTGTCTTTGTGCACATTTCCAAGTACCAAGGTCCAAAGAGGCGTAGAGGACGATCCACCGGCTTGTGAACCCATTCATCGTAATATGGTGTAATTTTTGAGATCTGCGGTAACATTGCTTTGTTCCAGTCGACTAGATGCTGAAAAAAGGAATTCAAAAGTTAGACATTTTTTTTTTTGTTGTGAAATAGAGATATGTACTCGTACTTATAAAAGAGACCTGTTAATGATATGAGTAAATAAAGCCTACAAACTCAAGTGTGCACCATTAGATTTTTCAGCGAATCAAAAGTGACAATTAAACTTTTTAAGAAGGCAGCGATTTAAGGGGGCCTAATCAGTATTGCATTGATACGGTAAGCTACAGGTTTTTGGGGAAAATTTTTCTGCTGTGGTGTGTTGCAGCTTTGGTAATGACTAAAACCAGAATGATTAAGCAGAATGTGCTTAAATTGGGGTTTCAATTGGATTTTTTTAATAATGCATTAGAATTGATTCTGGAATGAGAGAAACGAGACTTTTATTCGGTGAAATTGCGAAAAATGCTCATACTTTGCGTTTGACCTTAGATAGGGTTAGGATTCTAGAATGGTTAACGATAAAATTTAAACTCAACGTCGTTTCTTTTTCTCTATTTTAACGTTACCACATTCGATAAATCCATTCACAATAGTAACTGTCACTGGCATTTGCTGAACACCTCTTAAAAAACGATTTGTTTTGCTGCAAACAACAACAAATCGCCGGTGATTGACTGTTTTCAACTTTATTTTGAAAATTTTCAGTTTGTTTCCAGTTTAAAATCGATCATTAATTTATTAAGTTATTCTCAATAGTTTCCTCTTCTGATTTGTTAGTAAAACAAACATGCTACCAACATTAAAAGGTGTTTTTCCAGAGCCAAGTGAGTTTCGCCACCAGTTGCCAGAGAAACCGCATACAAAAGTTTTCCCAGCAAACACTAAAAAATTTATTTCCTTTGATAGAAGTTCAACATAAACGGGATTTTTTACGAGAGAATAAGCTTCATGTGAAAGATATACAGAGAAATTCTAGCCGTCAGAAGTTGCTAAAACTAGCAGAAGAAGAAGAGAAATTGGCCGAGCTACGGAGGCGCCATAGGCACAAGTCTTTGGAGTTTCTCTCGCGCAGGAGACCAAACACTGGGTGCTCCTGTGAATGTATGAATGCAGTGCAACCAGGATGTTGTAGGTCGGACACGGGATCAACATCAACCCATGTGGAGCCGATGAAAGTGGAAACATGCAATAAAGAAGTACAAACGGAGGATATCTTGGACGAGGAATTCTTGTATGAAGCTCTAAAGAGGTTGCAATCGGCAAGGTTGTTTGTTGTGTGTATTTGAAGTCTATCCTTTTCTAGATGTTCATCAACTGATGTTGATCGCGAGCCTTCATTTATCAGTAAGGAAAGTGTTCACAATCAAGCAAGACTGAACAAACCGAATTCAAACGAAAGACATCTTCCAAATCACCTTCCGCCAGCAAGAGACAATCACTACGATCCTGAGGAGCCGAATTTTAATTTTGAAAATTTGACTATAGATACCGATAGACTTCCACATACTGCCAGTAGTACTCAGTTGAGTTCTAAACGACTTTTAAGGAGAGCACACGAGCTTGGAGGTAAGTTTAAGAAAACATTAATCATCTACCGCATGACATAGGAAGACACATTTTTAGACCGTCAAGACGTCCGCCTGCCAAGGTACCTGGAGCGTGAAAAACGCGAAAAGGAGCTTCAAAAACAAAGAGACCTACTACGAGACCACAATTGTCCCATCGGATACAAACCGCTTACCGAAGAAGAACGACAAGATGCCCTTAATACCGCACACAGAAGTAAGTCCTCCCTCCATTTAAACAAATTTGTTTGTATTTTTTTTTTTCAGAATTTCAATCTCTGATCAATGAGCTCAATCATATGCCAATGACAACCGAAACACTCCGGATACGGCAACGAAAAGTCGAAATTGAACGTAAGCTAGCCGAACTTGAGAATGATATTCAGATATTTTCAAAGCCAAAGGTTTACGTGAAGGCAAATGGGATATTTTAGGACTATGCGTTGGTCCATTTTCTGCAATTAACTGTGATTCTTATGCCTATTAATGAAGAGCAGTGTAAAATTTACTATACATTAAAGAATTTTTTAACCAAAATCGGGTGTTCATTGTAATGTTTATGTTGACTTTGTGGTATCACCATGAAAATATGAAAATTGCCATCGAAAGACAACAAAATGCCATTCGTAATCCATGGTTTATGAACTATTCTTATCAATATGAAGCAGGAACTGAATTGTGGGTCTGCTTTATCTTATCATGATAGACGTTCTCGTAATTCGCTCTGAGTCTTTTTGTTTGTTAATGATAACTTTAAGCGATACAAACTTGTGTGACATGAGTGCTAAATGCGTAAAATATCGTGTTGAACTTTGCTATTGACACCTGTTATGAGGAAATAAATCTTATCTCAACGTTGTTCCACCCTCAAGACGTGATCAAGTGCTTGTCCGTTAGCTGGCACTAAAGCAGTGCGAAAGTACTTCAACCAATCTGTTTTTTTGTAGATGTATCAGCAAAAGAAAAATAAAAGGCTTCACCTGGCGACATTTTTAGATAAAAAACCCTTTACTTCCTCATAATTTCAATGTAAAATATTGAATAAACCACAAATTTGATGAAAGCTGACAACAATTTGGCAGGGGTTTATAAAAAACATTAATCAACTGGGCGCGCGACGATTTGAAAGGATTTGCCAACGCTAATGCTAGGGCTAACAATTTTTTATAGTTCACACTACATCTGTCTTCTTTATCTATAATGTGGGGTCCTAGCCAATTTTCGGTACGAAAGACTAAACTCCGTCTAACAAATAAACTACGAGAATTCTATGTATTGTTGACCATTGGTGCATCGAATAAAATGCGAAATCTGTAATTTCTTTTCTGTCCGAGAAAATTGATTTCTGCACACTTAAAAGTTAAGTATATAGTGCGTCGAGACGAGGCTAAAAAGCTATTCAAAACCTGAGCAAAGCCTCATCAGATGTCTTATGCTGACAGATGCTAGAAATATGATTTGCAGAACGTTTAGTGATACTGATGATACTCATGTTTTACGGATGTAAGCAAAAATAATATAAGCAATTCCGGAGTTTACTTCCTATGCGTGAGTGTGCGCCGACTAGTGTGTTCACGTTCACGGATTTGAGCAATGTAAAATGGAAATTTAATTCGTTCTTTGGGCCCAAGACAACGGACAACTGAAAAGAATGTCATTGCGGGAAAGAGCGGCTGCTTAAGGACTCATATCATTCATTAAATTCTACAGAAAGTCTCATAATTTCACCTATAAAGACTGAATTTGAACTGTGAGTTGCATCTTATGGAACGACGAGGTCCGCTTACACATTAATGGGCACGTTATCAAGCAATCCTATCGCTAATATTCACGTTTGTGACTTAAAAACTCCAACGGTTGTAATATTTCGCAAGAGTTAGTGTTTGTTGCGCGTTATCGACCAACGGAATCATCAACGTCACACACGTGGTTTCAATAAAATAGGGTGACTCCGCTTAGCAATACTAAATTTTGCGTATTCTTGCGACCACTCATATAAACAAGCTAGTGGAAGAATACGTTACGTGAATTGAATTATGTTGCTGACCCACAGAGTGCACGTCGACTTGTCGGTGAATCGAAAACATTGAAAAAGCATTTGGGACTGACGATAGGGGAGTCCAGTTCCGACCATAACCCTGTGCAATTCCAATCCTACGGCGGTCTACCATAAACAAAATACTCATTTTATCTTTCCACTATCATCTCGGTGTGTTTTCTTTCGGCGTTCCCTTAGCATTTATGTTATACAACATTTTTGTACGTAAACATCTAAGTTTCAAGTGTAATATAGCAATCTTGAGAAGGCTTTATATGGAGTAAACGTCAACGTCCGTCATCAGCGAAACAACGTTGACAAATTTTATTAGTCGGGGCCTGTATTTGTAAATAACAAAACGGCAGATGGAAAATGTTTACAGAAAATGAATCAACGTATTAATATCTATGGTGATTCGGCGTTGATCGGCATGCCTAAAAATCACCAAAATGCCGAAAATCGCTAATGAGTACAGATAACCCTCGGTACCTATCTACGACGATTTCGGTGTTCTAGAAATGGACTTCCATTCAATGTCATTGAAATTTAGGTTGTCCACTTCACTGAAAGGATTAAGCTGACGTACCCCTCTGGTTCTGAAATGCGATCATCTAATGTTATCACGCTTAGTATCAGAGTGTAATTTAGTTATAAAAAATAAGTGTTTCGGGTTTTATTCGCCCTAGAGTTTCGCATCGACATCAACACCTCGATTACCACAAACATACGAGCACATCTCCCCCCTGTGTCTGAAATACTTCTCGAAAGAGCCTGCAAAGTCTTGACAGCATCGTTGTGGAAGGAAACAAGCGTAGATTTAATTCCTAAATGCACCATTGGACGGTAAGGACAATACTTCAGACCACTTTCTTTTGCTTGAATTTAGTTACAATTTCTTTTATATAAAGAACAAAATATGCCTGACTAAATCCATTTTTCTACCTCCCTGTTATCTGCCTTGCAAGATTCAGAATCAATTTTTTTCTTTTTTATTTTAAATATATTACGTAAGAAATCTTGATTGTTTGTTGACTAAAGCATCATGTATTTTGGGCTCTAGAAACTGTTGCCAAACAAGCTTCTAGAAAAGATAACACTTTATCGATAAGAGGAAGAATTCTCACTCTCTGTTCTTCTGGTGCCGAAAAAATCGCTGCCACACGTTTAGGTCATGAATTAAGTAGTACATACATACCAGTATGTACATATAATCTAAAGGTGGATCGTTTTATTTATTTTAAATGGTAGAAGAACAGAAGGGTGATTATGTCGAAGATTCGAAAAAAAAATCGCTACCAACTTGACTAAAGGACTAAAAGGAAGCTTTGTCTAATTTTGATTTTGAACTTACCTCCATACTATCATCCAAATTCACATTTAGTGAATTATTATTGGTGTCACCATTGGGCACATTTCTGGCATTCTTTGGTAGTTTATCGCCTCCAATTTTATACTCATTCATAAGGTACATCGCAGCGTCAGAGTGTGGAGGCGCCTTCATGAATTTATGTGTCATATCGGCGTGATTAAGTCCTTTCAATGTACCCAAACCACCGGGATGATTTTTCAAAAACCTCGTGATGTCATAGTAATTTTGTTTGTATTTAACAATAAACTCTTGATTGTCGGTTGGGGTTGCTGTTGTATCACTCATTTTGTATTTTGTTGTATTTTTCTAAGTCCTATCCTATGTATCTGAAATCAAACAAAACAGAGCGAGAATAATTTGATTACATTTTCCATGATATACTTGATAAAAAAACAAAAAAAAAATGTAAACAATTTTTTGTGCAATTTTTTAACTATTACTCTTGTATTAATAAGTATAACAAACATAATTTATATTTTGTTACGATATTTTGATTTCATCAGGCTAACATTTAAAGAATTCCTTTAGATTGGTCACCTGCGACTCTCAAGCAGAAAAGGGAAAAGCCTTTATGCGAGTATGACTTAAAAAACTATTAGAGAAAGATACTTTAATTACAGAAAACTATATCAAGCAGAAATCGTAATACCTTGAAAGCTATACTTTTCAACACATACCTATATGTTGTAGTTACTCTGAGAATGACTCGCCGGAACGCAAGTTTTAAACAAATTTGTACAGCATTCCATCAGATGAAATTATATATGTATTACGTGATTGTAAGCTGTAAATATTCGTAAATAAAACCTGAATTTCTTTAAAACCTTAACCAGGGCTAGTAATTTGCAGAAATTGATTCTCAAACTAAAAGCGTAATATCAAATTATAACGATATCAATCACAATGCCTTGAGCTATGTAACGCAGTTTTGGCTAAAGCTTGTGGCGAACATATTCGTACAAGTATTTCTTATTCTTTCCATCGATTAGGTATATTAGGTGCGTAACTAAGTTCTCAATAGATGGCTCCAGCAGTAAGTGCTGGTCCCCCCATTTTGACATATCCAAAACATCATGAACCAAGCCTAGACATATGGTGAACAAACCGTTTTGACACATTAGTGATTTTGTTTTGGCATCATATACTTTTGGTTGGGTGAAAATATCTAATTTTTTGGCAAATAATTGTCATTTGCGGAAAGTGTTGATTTTCTACTTTCAATCAAAGAAAACGGTGAGAGAGCTCCAAAAATTGTATGGAGATGCTGCTCTAAGTAAAACAACGTGCCATGATTGGTTCCAAAGCTTCAAAGACCGGGATTTCGTAAAGTAAGAATAAAATCCTTCGAAAACGCTGGATTGGAGGTATTGCTCGATGAGGATCTGTTCCAAACGCAAGAGGAGCTTGCTTCAGCAATAGGAGTTACCCGCCAAATTGCTCGGTCATATTTCTGGGTCGTCGGCTCGGCCGAATGTTCACGCTGTGAAGGTAATGCTGTGTATTTGGTGGGACCATGTCGGTGTTATTTATTATGAACTGTTAAAACTTAATGAAACCATCACTGGGGAATGGTATTGACTTAAATTGATGCGATTGAGCCGAGTACTGAACGAAAAACGACCACAATACCAGCAGAGGCACGAAAAAATGATTCTACAGCATGACAACGCTCAAATGGGAAGTCTTACCCCACCCGCCATATTCCCCAGATATTGCGCTGTCCGATTATTACTTGTTTCCGTTCGATGGCACATGGTCAGCCTGATCACCAGTTCCGCTCATATGAAGACATAAAAAAATGGCTTGATTCGTAGATAGCCTCAAAAGATGAAAATTTTTACCGAAACGGTATTCGAGCTCCGCCAGAAGCTGTAACTATTTTTTCACAATAATGTTGCATTTTTAACAAAAACCTGGTTGCACACCTAATATTTTGTTTTTTTTTTTTTACGAAAAATTGTTTTTACAAATTGCATTTGCTAGATAGTGGGATGTATGTCTTTTAAGGATAATCTAGTTGACTCCGAAGGAAATAAGAGCTTTGTTCAGTGAGGAAAAACTAGAACAGAACCGCACAAATTTGTGAAAAACGTCAAATAAAATGAGGACAGAAGAGTATAGCCCATATAAGAGTTGTCAAAAGTTCATCCTTTTGAAATTTAAAATTTCACTTGATTTAGCGAATAACCGCCAACAAATAATACAATTTTAAGTCACAGCTGATTTTGACAATTTTCACAATTGTGTTCTACTTTGAGAGTAGGTGCAAGATTTTCTGTTCTGTGTCCCTAGTGACTTTTAAGTAAGGTAAGTGACTTTTTAGAAAATAATCAAATTCACACAATTCAGAGATATTTTTAGAAGATTTTCAGCATTTTTACAGGGTCTGCGATCTATGACTTATCTTATACGATGTCTGCTTTTAAAAAAACAGAACAATTATTGTTTTACAAAAGTGGTAATACTCGTACTAATCTCGTTGTAAGCGTTCGAATTCCGGAGTGGACAATTAAGCACATTATTAACACATAGTTTTTATACACCTTCTCGTGTGTTTTTTATCTTTCTCACCCTCTTCCTCAAATATCACTGAGTATTGCTTATCAACAGCTATGTAGTATTTAATCGATTGTACCCACTGATTGTCTTTCATAAAAGTGATAACAGCTAATATACTCGTAATATTGCCGCAGTTGATTGGTGAAAATCATATTTAGGCACTTTTATGAGTCCCAAGATCGGTATGGCTGATCGTATTGCCAAGTCTGACTCAGTTGGGGCAAAAGAAAACTTGACGTTTCACATAGACCAGCGCCACAAATATGGGAAAAGAATTGTACTTAGATAGGCATCATGGAAATTAATGGATATATCTGAATGCAGTGCCTACAGAGTACTTTTCCTCCCCACAGGAAACGTTAGCACCAGAGCTCGATGGTTTCAAAAGGCAAACAGTATCATGCTTCAAAAAAAAAAAAAATAGATAACTTTTCACAATCTATATCGAACGGCACCAGGACAGGCCAACGTTTTCGATAAGAATACGTTTTACATTAACATAAATTCGATATTAGATATATAAGACGTAGAAAACGGTAGCTTGAGCGCACGCGGAACAGTAGGAAAAATTACTAAACCTATCTTCCACTACATTTGTCTTGCGTCGGAAAAGGTGCAAGGTCGAAGGACAAACAAACAGGTAATAACAAGATTATGTACAATAGTATTATTCAAAGTATTGCCCATCTGAAGCTACGACTTTTTCCCATCTTTCTGGCAATTTGTGGATCCCATCCCAAAAGAACTACGCCGGCTTGGCAGCCAAGAATGAATCAAGCCAATTTTTGATATTCTGCTCTGATGTGAACCGTATTTCAGTGAGGGCGTTCTGTATCGACTGGAACAAATGGTAGTCAGAAGAGGCAAGGTCTGGGCTATAAGGCGGGTGGGGTAAGACTTCCCATCCACTGTTTTCCAAATAGTTCTTAACCGCAATAGCAACGTGGGGCCGAGCGTTGTCATGATGGAAAATTATGACCTAGTGTCTGGTCGCATATTCCGGGCGTTTTTCGGTTACTGCTCTCTTCAAACGGATTAATTGTGTTCGGTAGCGTTGTCCATTGATGGTTTCACCCGGTTTTAGCAGCTCATAACACAGCACACCCATCGGATCCCACCAAATACAGAGCATTACCTTCGCGCCATGGATATTCAGCTTTGCCGTTGATTTGGCTGGTTGGCCGGGTTTCACATATGATTTTTTGCGCTTGGGGTTGTCGTAATGTAATCACAAGTAACAATCCGATGCAAAAATGACTTCCTTTTGTGGCGTTCCAGCAGCATTTCGGTCATGCAAAACCGCCTTTCGACGTCTCTCGGCTTGAGTTCATGTGGAACCCAATTTCCTTGCTTTTGAATATATCCAGCTGCTTTAAAACGTTTTGAAGTGGTTGCTTGAGTGACATCCAAAGATTCTGCGAGCTCTTCTTGTGTTTGGCAACAATCTTCCAGTTCTTCATCTTCAAACTTTTTTGGGTGCACAGGACGTTCATCGTCTTCCAAGCCAAAATCACCACTTTTAAATCGTGGAAACCACTTTTGGCACGTTCGCTCAGCTAGCGCATGTTCACCATAAACTTCCACCAAAATACGATGACTTTCGGCAGCAGTTTTCTTCATGTTAAAGTAATGAAGAAGAACTCCCCGCAAAACACTTTTTCAGGCACAAAGTTCGACATATTTGAGTGAAAAAAAATTATTGTCGTTTACGCTTCAAATGAATGACATATACTGAAATGACGTACAATGACAGTAGCTTTCCAATGCATGTTCCAATGGAATAATACAAGTTACGCCATCTCTTAGCAAACCGCACGAATTAAGTTATAGACCCAATACATTAAACTACATATTTCTGCTATGTACATAGGTATACGCCTTGCTTTTATAGGTTTGGCTTGGTTTGCGGACATTGTGACATTACTTTTGTCTTACCTTGTAGGTATGCAGACATTGGAGATGTCCAAAAACTAGTCGGAATTTTTTGATTTAAATTACGCGGGTAAATATTTTCGCTCAATATATTTTTTAAAAGTTGGTACAACTGTTACTGATTTCCATGCCAAATTATATGTCAAAATATTCATTAGTGTTTGAGTTACGCTTGTTCACCTGATTTGGCTCCGTGTGACTTCTGGCTATTTCCAAAACCCAAAAGACCACTCCGAGGAAACCGTTTTGAGCCGATTGAAGACATTCAACGTGAATCAGCGCGCGCTCTGAAGAAGACTTTTTGGCATGCTTCGAGGACTGGAAAAAGCGGTGGCATAAGTGTATTATATCGGGAGGGGACTATTTTGAAGGGGACGAAATTGATTTGGAAGAATAAATAAAGATTTTTTGATTTATAAAAAAATTCCGACCAGTTTTTGGACACAATAGTATAATTGAAAAATGACAGCAAGGAAAATGAAAATATTACAAATGTCAGCGGATGTGATAAAACGATTACGTCTCTATACTATAGAGCTGTTCGAAATGGCAATCTAAAACCTTAAGGCCATAGTAATAATTCGAACTCGATGGAAATGTTGTATATCACAACGTCTGCCAAATTTGTGATTTGCTTATGAGAAAGTCTTGTAAAACTGTTTATAAAATAAACTCATTTGCATTAAATTAATTTTTTTGTTTTCCTTTTAAATCATCGGGGAAGAAAAAGATATATTCATATGAATCCAGTACAAAAACTTGATGAACTTATCCCCACAAACATAAATTTACAACAAATTTAATGTCAGGTAATCATCTGCACAGACTGTACATTCCATTCAGGCTTTCATTCCATTTATGTTTTTTTTTGTCATATCTGACAGCATACACTTTCAAACACTATTCGTTCACCCTTACAAAAACCGACCATTGAAAAGCTCCACAGGACGAGCCTATGGAAATGTCATGTTCAACGATGCAAATGGGTTTGAATATAATTGTTAATTCAATATTACGCCGTTAGTTATTATTAGTTCGTGTTCTAACAATTAATGAAGAACTGAATCCGAGTTAGAAGCAAAATTTGATCCATGATGCACATAATCGTATTGATTATGCATATGTATACCGTTCACAGAAAACACAGAAGACATTGAGTTTTTTTGTTGTCAAATTTTATGCAATTTTCAGGCAATTTTGGCTATTTTTCACGTTTTTGTTCAGTTAAAACTTAAAATATGACTTTTACTAGACTTCGTTCAAACAAACATAACTATCTCAATAACACATATTTTAAAATAAACCTTAATCTTATCAGTTTTACAATTTATCGTTAAAACACTAGTTTTCGAATTTTCCGATGTACGCACATTCTCAATTGACTGTTAATACGAACGATTTATTATTATTATTGGAGATAAATATGGTTAAAATCGGATATTGGAATACTTTTTCCTGAGTACCTACTCATATCTAATTATTTTCTTTGAACCGTTTTTATAGTATTTTCAATAGTTTGTTCAATTAAATTGAATTCTAAAAACGCCATCATGTTTGCACTAGGAAACACTATTTTTTACTTGTAGGATTTAATCAAATTGTATCTACAAGTTGCACAATAGTACGAGTTCAAGTATGAAATTCATACTTGCACGGGTACATGTATTTATATATATATGATCTGTTTTATTTGTTATTCAAATCGGAAGTTGAAACCGCGCTCTTGACATTTTTAAATCCATTGTTACATTAACTGGGTGTAAGCATTTGTATACCAACTTCACAAACTAATTAACTCTCACCTTATTAGTTATAAATTAATGGCAGTTAACTTGACTGGCACGTGAATATGTAGTTTAATTGTAGTCACCGCGAAACCTCACACGTCCTTTCAGACGGATTATAAATTGAAAACTGCCTTATACTTTCGCCTTGCAGGATGGAAAAAAATTTCTAGAACTTGGAGATTAGAACCAGAGTCGAAATGAATTAACAGTTCATATTCTGTCCACTACTATGGTCCGAGATCTTTTACGCGTTAAGCACCACGAATATGCTTTTTCAAAAAAGCAAATAGCGCCAACGGCGTTTCGACCGTGTTGTCTACGTATGAACTACTAAACCAAAAGCCGATTTTGTGTTCCGAGCTCAGTCTAGAGGGAACATAGCCAAATAGCACTGGTTTATCAGGGTTTATCAGTTATGACTGATATCATCATTTTTAGTTGTTGTTGCTTTCAATTTATTATATTGAATCAGATGGGGTGTGGACGATGTAGAGGAGGGCGAGGTTTGGGGGTGCGTCCCTATCTAGACGATTACGTTTTAAGTGAACACTAGCATGTGGAACTGTGTTTTCTTCTTTCAACTCCAACGTACATACAAACACATATTTGGTTAAGTATACAGGTGTAGTGTACCTCAGAGGACTATGAATCATTGATTGAATTCCATTGGATCAAACCAACTACATTCCTTAGGAAGATACATTTATTTATTGTATTGTTTGCCCGCCAAAGGGAGAATGAATATGAATACGAGTATACTCAGATGTATGATTGTACATATAAAGTATGTGTAGTAGTTCAAGGACTTTGTAGTGGCAAAAGTTGCGAATTGTTATTGCGTGCGACAGGTTCTTGATTTGAAATAAATTTTTGAAAGCTTCCATTTTGCTTCCTTTTGTTTCTATTATTGAAGTGGGAAATCCACACCCTGTAGGGTAGTCACTTACATATAAGTCCACACATATGTTTGTACATATTGATGGACAACACTAATTTGAAGAGAAATTTGCTAATTTATTGGTAATCAAAACTCTGACAGGGCAATTTTATGGTCAAAAGTCACACATGTTAGTCGAGTTGAGTAGATGATGTCGAGTGAAGAAAAATGACCTTTGTGCTGAAATCAGAAAAAGTCGATTTAAATATGATAAGGTTACCTGTAGTTTTAATAATGCCAATTATGTGAATTTGCAGTTTTTATATTCAATTAAATCAATATATCAAATGAGTTGAAGTACATACATACGTAGTTTCGAATGCACTAAAATTGAACTTTTTTTACATTCTGTTCAATTAATCATAAACTAAAATGTTGCATTTGTGCAATCCATAAATATCTGCTGTGGTACAGGCAAAATTTGGATTTTGTTTTTTTTGTATTTATTACTAAGGCTTGTTTAAGACACCGACGTAATGTCTCCTTCTTACCCTGTTCTATCGCTATTTTCACCACCAGTGCTCCTCTGAAATTGCCAGTAGCATTCCGCCCCTTCAAACCTCCAACCGTAACACCCGTCTCGCTATGAATGCCCATCAGTACACGCTCAAGCCCACTCGCTCATGGAATGCCCTGTCGAGCTTTTTATTTCCTAGCCATTACAACCTTCAAACATTTAAAACCAACGTACATCGGTACCTCTCTTTTCTCCCTCCTTAAATTTCCTTCGCCCGCGCTATGTACAAACATTATCCCTTGTGCGCGCAAATTATATAAAAAAAAACTGAATTTTTTTATATTAAGAAGCAATTGCCAGGTGTTCCGCTATTAACACTTTGATGATCTTTTGATCAGGCCTTGAAACTCTTTTAGCTCAATAAAGAACTGCAACATTGTAAAAATTCGTGGTTTGTAACGAATATCACTGCTTATATTTTAATAATGACAATCACAAAGGGTATTCCGAAAGACCCACGGATTTTATTTTTGGCACAATTTTGGGTATTACTCCTTAACACTCGAATAACTTAAACAGTTGGATGGCAAATATGTTTACTTACTTACTTAGGTGGCGGTGCAGTTCAGGGTGGATTCGAAGACACTGCGTGCCGAAGCATTGGTGTCCATTTGCTCTATATGTTCTAGCTTCTTCAGGCAACTGATACGCAGTTCTCTGTTTATGTTGCTATACAGCTCGTACAGTTTGACGTTGAATCTTCTCCTTCAAAGCTCGTCAACTTAAACGGGGCCAAATTTATTTCTAATAATTTTTCTCACGAAACGACTGACGAAAACGTTAGATTCCAGCCAGATAGGCTATCATTATCCCAAATGAATCGCTATTTAACGAAACAACGATTTCTTACTGTTAAAGGATACTTTTCAAATAATGAAGGTTGGACTGACTTTACAAGTATTCGCAAATTGCATCCAATTATTGTAAATGAACATGTTCCAGGTGCAACAGCTGTGAAGAGAATAATCAAAATCGGAAAGACTGGGTCATTTACTGGTGTTAGACCATCGATACATGTTGGTCCAGGTGAGCCGAAAACACCATATCTGTTTGCCAGAAAGTGATTAAGAATCCGAATACATTCATTGGACGTAATCAAGAACTGAACATTGAAGAAGCACTATGCACACACTCTCCCTAATAATTTGCCTAATGATCTTTTCGCCTACAGAATCAAACTGACTCAGCAACTCAAGCCTACAAGCCATACGTAGCGAAAAGCGTTCATTAATTGGTTTGTTAGCGACAAAAAGTGACGCTGTCGGAAACGCAAAAATAGTCAATTGCAAATGGTATTGGGGAATGATAATCCATCTTTTTATGATTAAAATTAGTTGTATGAATGCGGAGGACATTTGTTGCATAATCTTCTGTTTGGACGTCCAAAAATGGTCGCTTAGGTCGTGCGATTTAACATTTTTGACTTTTTTAAAAAGTTTTTTAAGGTTCATTTGCAGCCGATGAACAGCTAAGCCCGATTTCATACTGATCTCATGAAGAAATTTTAAAGATATTTTGACGAAGCCAGCGTTCCAGGAAACTTTGAAGAATAATTATTTTTCAAGTGCACAAAAAAGGCTAGCTGGATAATCTAGCTAACTACAGAAACATTTCTTTTTCGAAAACTAAGGCGGAACTATTAAATACTTTGATTTAAATAGGCCTCAACAATGGTTAACAAACATTGGCTTTGTAATGAAAGTAAATGATATATGATTGGTGAATTTTCAATAGTGATCATTTTTCATGAATGAACGGTAGTAAAAAAGTGACCCAAAATCAAGTGTTTTATGATTGAAATGTTAATGTTTCCGGAAGGGTTATATTCTATGAGCATATAAGTGTTTAAATCAAGTTGCCTAATCCCTTCTGATTCATAAGTTTTGATCATAACAAAAAAAAATAACATCAATCAAAATTAACTTCATAGTTATGAATAACGAGCTTATTCTCGTTATACGAAAGATACAGGTATTTTAAGAGCTGTTATGTTAGCTGAGTACTATTTTTAAGAACCCCAACGGGTGTATTTATTTTTAAATAAGTCTGAATTGAATAAAATGTAAAGCTAGACTTAATCTCTTGGATTTATTTGAAAATAGATATGGCAGGTATTTACCCCAGAAGAATCAGGATCAACATTCATTGCTAATCAATCCCCTACGACACAGTACAAATAAAAGTTGCGAAATATATCATGATGAATGAGTAGTATTTATGGAACTTCATCAAAAATATAGATAATTTTGATTGGATTTTATCTATATAAATATATTAAAACAACAAATTATGATGAATCGAAGGTGTTTAGTGAGCTTGTAAACCACCTCCAGCTAGGCCTAAAAACAATATTTATGGTTTTGACTCATATTAGCACGGCTGATATGTCGAAACTCAATTCAGATTATAACATTTGGATTTTTTGTCGGAACGCCACATTCAAGTGAGTCACTTGCCATGGCAGATGACTCACGTAAGTACTTTTCTTAGATACTGCAAAACCTAGCGTTAATGTTTTATTTGTAAAGCAATTGTAGTATAATAATTATGAGTATTTCGAAATCACTTATCTAAATTACAGATAAGATCATTAATAAACACCATAATTCCACCTCTTCAAAAAGATGACAAGTATTTTTTGTTTTATATTTGATATAAAACATCAATAGCAGTTGTAAAAAATCGAATGAAATGTTAAAAAAATTGTTAAGTCTTATCGTTTAAAATAATCGACGTGACTAAAATAGTTACATAAGCATAGTATTTATAAAGACAAAATCTTGTCGATATTTTTATGTCATATACAAATACGAGTGTGCTTTTATATACGAGTATTCCCTTTATAAAATTTTCTTTAAAAAAAAAAAAAATAAATAAATAATGCTCATCACCCCTTATACAGTCGGGAAGCGAATAAATTCCTTAAATTTTTTAATTTTATTTCTGAAATCGTAGACGAAGAAAATTTCTGAAGTCACGTCGTTAAAAGCAGAGATAAAAAAAACTTATCGCCTAAAAAAGACTTATGGAGAATGCGTTTAAACCGGCAGATTATGTGGTTTTTTGTTTTTATTTTGAAAGTTATCACGTCAACGGTCGGAGTTAACTTAACCCAAACAAAGTTTTGAAAAAGATAAAAGTAAAAGCGAGTCTAAATAAGTTTTTCTCCGTAGAGATATATTTACATATATGTGGGAGTACTCGTATGTAATATAAGTTTTAATTGCCTCATGTCTATGTCTGACTATTTTTTTTATAAACGATATCTTTGTGTACGGTGTGATAAAACTTACGATGCTCTGATACGAGTACATGCTAGTGCAAAATATTGTAAGATCTATACCTCTGACAATACCATGGGGTTTTTACTTGTATCTTTCTTGTAAACAGGAAATGCAATTTATAACTAATATAAGTGGGAATACATTTTGAGGGTATTCAAATTCACTATTAAGACCCGGTTCGTGTTGAAAGTTACCATTAACTAAATTTGTATAACTTAGTTTATCAGATGGCGCCTATAATGAGTCCAAAGCAAAGACTCTTTATCTCATGCTAGAAACCCGGTCACAATCAGATTCTATGACTGGAGCTGCAACTGAACTGAGTAGGAGATCCCGTAGTAACTGGTATCTGCCACTGGTTCTGCTGGGTTATACGGTTATCGTACACACTGTTGCTTGTTTTGATTCCTTCAAGTTGCCTGTATCGATGGTATACTATATGTATCGGGTTTTCCAATAGGGACTTGACAACCTTGAATTTAATTTGTGAACGCACTCTTTCACTAATCATCAAACTGTCACTGTCAATTTATTCAGTAAACTCAAAATTTGCATCATGGTAAAGTACACGAACGAGCAACGTATGCAAATTATAAAAATTTTCTACCCAAATTCGGAGTCGGTGAAGTCTGAAGTCTCGTAATTCTCGCCCTAGTAGACAGGCAATAACAAGTTTAGTGCAAACATTTGAGTCTACATATTCGTTGTGTTATGTTGCCGTGTCAGTGAGATAACGGGTTGGTCGAAAATATCGCTGCCGTTCAGGTGTCCGTAGCAAACGATCCAAATCAGTCAATTCCACGGCGTTCTCAAGAATTGGGCATCGCTCAGACCACATTATGGCGTATTTTGCGTAAGGTAGCAAACGATCCAAATCAGTCAATTCCACGGCGTTCTCAAGAATTGGGCATCGCTCAGACCACATTATGGCGTATTTTGCGTAAGGATCTTGGTTTACACCCATACAAGATCAAGCTGACTCAAGAATTGAAGCCGATGGACCATTTGAAGCGACGTACGTTCTCCGATTGGGTTCTGGAGAAGATGTGCCAAGATGGTGAATTTCATCGCAAAATCGTCTTCAATGACGAAGCTCTTTTTTGGCTCAATGGGTTCGTTAATAAGCAAAATATGCTTATTAAAAGTCATTGGTTTATGACAACAAGCCGACGACGTTGGAAGAGCTCAGAGCCAACACCGAACGCGAAATAGCGGCCGTTTCAGCCCAAATGTGTGGCCGAGTCGTTGAAAATTGGGTCCAATGAATCGACCGCTGCAAATGTGCCTGCGGTTGCGAGCAGCTCTGGACATACGACATTGGAACACTAGAAATGACATTAAGTGAATCTCCTCCAAAATTGGGATTATCCTCTAAACGAATATGATTAAGCTGACTCGTCTGGCTCTTCTTGGCGTATTTGGGATAAACATGTCACGTTAAAAACTATAACAATTTTGTCAGCCTTCTCGTAATATAAATTATCTTTCAGAACATGGGCTTGTCAACGAGGGAGGTTCCTTAAATCTACCCGGCCATAATAAGACCAATCATATCCTAGGTTTTAATTGTTCTTCTGCGTTTTTTAGATTATAAAAAACTGCCTCAGATTTGTGGGAGTTCTGATGAACTTGCGTGCCGACTGATCTGCGACCCTTGTCTTTTGGCCATGCCGTCTGGTGCAATGACACCAAAACTCTTGATCCTACTGGTTGTGCTTAAGAATGGTTTCGGCTAGAATCTTAGCGAGCTCATGGCTCCTAAACCGATCTGGGATCCGACGCAGAAAAAGTTAGATTTCACTTCTTGTTGAAAACCGTACGAAATGCTGATGGCAGTAAACTATTTATATATTGTAGAGAATACTCGTGGATAGAGTAAAGTAGTTACAGCAAGCTGTAAGAAGTTAATAAAGCTAGACTTCAAATATCTCTCAACTTGAATTTGTAGAAAAATTTAAATCGATTCCCCAGAATTCAGAAAAATTTCGTTTCATTTGATTTGACAATTTATCTGGAAAAATGGCTTACAATTGCGCTGCGGTTGAAGAATTGTTAAACAATTCTCTAATAAACCGATTGGAAAAATATGCAAGACAAGAGGATTGGGATTATTTGGCCGAGCATCCTGAGGTGCCCACCAATAGAACGGTTTTCTCGTATCCTTTCAAATACTATTTTGTTTTTATTTTGCTTTTAGATACGAACTATTCTTCGATTGTTTTTACGTAAGGTTTTTGAGGAAAGACCCAAAAACATAAATAAATTTGCTGCCGACTTCGCTCAGGCCCTGAGACAAAAATATGCCGAAAAACAAGAGGATGTAGGGGCTAATGAAGAGTATTTTTTTTAATCTCTGCATTATAAAACAAATTTTGAGAAATTGTCAGTGCGTATGCTCAGATTGAAAGAATTTTAAATGAATAAAATAAGTAATCTAAATCATTCTGCAGATTAATTCATATTTAGAAAAAAAGAAATTCTACGAGTACCTTTACTTTAAATCTTCTTGAGGATTGATTGAGGATTCCTCAATGTGTACAATTTTGCTTTAACCCCAAACACATGGAAAGTACGAGAGGCGTCTTCACACAATCGATGCAATAATGATTTCAAATTGTTGAAATTATTTGTCAAAATCAACAGGAAACATATAGACAAGCACTTTTTGAAATCAACAAAGTTTCCGTCCTTATACGAGGCGTTTATTTAATGATTATGTCGTTGGAGACTCATTATTTGTCCGCTCTACTTCGCAATGTCCAAAGGGACTCTTATTTCGCATCACGAGGATGGTTTCATGCTGAAGAGGCTTTTTCTCGTTTTCTAACATCGAGGCCAATACTAGTAATTTGCCATCCATCAAGAATAAGAAAATTTTTGTGGATTGGACCAACTGGTGAAGAAAAGCTTGCCGCCAAAGGCAGACATGGCGCAAAATAGTTGAGGAGGAGTCGGTGATACTTGAAAAAAGTAAGAGAAAACTAAAGCACGCTCCAGAAAACCAAACAAGTTGACGCGCAGTCGTTGTTGGTGATATATGCCTTCGGAGGGTCATAGGCACGAAAAAGCTTCGTGACGTTTATGGTAGACATCATAGACATCATCGCACGCTATTTGATACTCACACACCAACAAGATCGAGAGCAGTCCGTTCGGAATAAAATATCATGGCTGTGAAAGCTTGTGTTGAAGAGGTTTTAATCAATTTATCGATATGTCGTTTTGTTAAGTGATTGGGCCTTAAATCAAGCGAAGGTAACCAGTTTTTGCCGTAAAATGAGATGATGAGGCTCATTTCTAGTTAAACGTCTTGGTAAAGTACAGACAATATGACAATATGTCCTGCATAAACCTCTCTATAGAATTTTTTTTAAATAATAACGATAGAAACCGGGTTGAAACCTTTATTCTGCCTTTGTTGCGATAATTTGGGCTTCTATCCAGCAAAAATTGCTAAATTATTTACTTCTAATGTATATTGCATCCCCATTTTCAAAAAATGAGGTCCGATGATACCAAATAATACACATTTGTGGGTATAATTGGACTTTTGAGACTCTTCTGGATTTTTCTCCCTCCACAAATGTCAATTTTGCATGTGAGCCTCGATTTTTCGAGATAAGAACAAGGGCCGATTTCAAGCTGGTTTAGAGTCCATTCCACGATCTGCATTCCTATTGGACGAAGCTTTTTCCAAAAGTTTTGTACATAATGGACGAATAAAGACTAAAATGTTGCGTTAACGTGAAATTGAAATTTTTTGTGCAACAGTTTCTCCTGAACGCTCATTATAGGTCTGTTTGGTTACTTTTTGGGTAAAATCTATCAAAATTCAAAGATGACAGAAAATTTGCTCAGAGAGAGAGAGAGAGAGAAATTCGTAAGAAAGGAAACAAGCCCAGTAAACCACGTTTGCGTAATAACGTAAAAGTCAATTGGTGAATCAACTGATTTTAGAAGTAATAAGCAGAAATACATACACTTGGTAGACACAAGTCACCCTATCCCACCCAGTCTTTGAATTGTGCAATTTGCTCTTTTTATATTGCCGTTCCAAGCTGCGGTATTTGGCCTGCACTTGCAAATCCGAGAATGTGTATCCCGCCGCTTTTAATTCCATGCTTATGGATTTCTACATTTTTTTCTTTGGTGGTCAACTCGAAGCTCTTTCCCCACGTTGCCTTGGTACTCTTCTAGAAGCGCCAATAAAAGTTTTGTGGGCGCATCTAGCCATATAGTTTTCTGGAAGTCCTCTACCAACTGATGAGGCTCTTCCACCAAATAAATTTCGTGTGGTTTTTGATCCATTTTTCGCACAAAATTAATAAAAACACCAATCACAAGAAATAACAACAAATCAAATAAATTCTTTCGTAGAATAGCTGTTTGCTTTGACAGTTGATACACAGCTTACCCACAGAAATTTATGAGGCAGAAAATTGCAACTATTTCAATGGAAAGGAAATGTTTATCTCTCTCATCGGCTCTCTTTGTGGCAACTTTTTGGAGTAAACATACAGGAATTTGTAAAAAGTTGTACGATATTTCAAGTTAACAAACAGACCTTATATTGGCGCGTTGTTTGCTTTGCGTCATGTCGGCTAAATGTGGTTTAAAATTGATCCACAACGTAATGAATACCGAGTTTAGTTGGTTGATAATGAGGACAAGAAAATCAACCAATCTCTTATACGTTTTGAGAATTGAAGACCGATTTTTAAAATAAATTCCAACGATATGATAATTTGTCAAATATACAATATACTGAATATCAATGTCAAAGAACTGTCAAGTTTGACAAAACGAATTAAAACTAATCCGCTTTGGAAGATTTATCATTCACCGAAAAATTATTCGTTTTGTTGTCAATTTTAAATAAACCCATGGGAGTAAGAATTTCATGACATCAGCATTAGTTATACTAGCCTAAGACTTACCATATTTTAGAGATTTTCGAAAGAACCTGATGTTAGCGGTTTTCAACTTAAGTCTCACGTATTTTCAAACCATAATTGACATTTCTTATGAGTTGGAATTTGCGGTAATCTACCTACATATTTCGAAGTATTGTTAACAGTTGTAAACTTTACTACTCTTTCTAAAATTATCCAGCTTGAATAGATAAACAACTGATAAAAATGTTATCGTTCAGCAAGTATCGATTGAAAATATGTACTCCATCAAATCAACTTCAAAAAAGTCCTCCATGCGAATTGAGTGTAAAATGAAAAGCATTGTTGACAAAATAAAATTCGCACCTTGAAAAACGACTAAACCAATATGTTAACAAAATGAATCGTTTACTGTTGTCAATAAAGCAAAAAAGTTAAGAATAGCGCTTGAGTTTTAACACTAATTTGAATTCAAAATCCACTTCGCAAATAAAGTTCAACTAGGTATTTGTTGTTCAATTGAGAAATACTCGTATGAAAATCACTTCATAATGCCCACCTATGAAAGTCTAAATGATAAAAAAACGCGCACATAAAACACTTCGAAGCACTCTTTTCCCAAAATGTGTAGGTAACCGATTAGACGGGATTGTATAATCAGAAATTTAAGCAACACCTGTTAAGCTTCCGATGGAATTGGAATACCTTCTGCACCTAATCTTATCACTGGCCAAATTTTAGAACAATCTAAGATCGGCATATATATTTTTAGTGGGGGCAACACTAACGGTCTTATCTAAGTAACAATGACGTTGCAAGTAAATATTACTACTCTACTTTGATCTCGAGCGATAACGATAAACTAAGCACTCTTTGACTTCTGAGGTGATAATTGGATATATCCCACCCAGACCCAGTTAATGGACATAAAGAAGCCATGGATGTATCTACATTAATATAACTTTCATTAAACTACTAAGGGTTTCGAGTTCTGATTTTCAGGAGGGTAGAAAATATCGATAGCCCTTTAATCGATAACAAAACCGAAGGTTGGTGTTGAGCTGTCTATGATAACAGGCTTTTGATGATTATTAATGTAATTTTGTTTATTTTTTTTTATTCATTTTTTCTTTCCAATTTAATATGCCGAAGAGGGTGACTTCAATGTTTACTAGGTAGTTGAACTGTTTAATTATCTTAAGCAAACAAAACCAATGCCCAAAAAAGTAACCATATATTATATTAGAATGTGTGTAAGTGGTATGTAAGTTAATTTAACGTAAGTGTCATTTGTCATTTGAAATGAAGTTAATGAGATTGTGAAAATGAAATTAGTAATTTATAAGTGATTGACTGACTGCTACTGTTAGAAATATAACTACCGAAAGCAACTGCTTGAGTCGATGCATACTCTTTGGAGATTCATATAAGTTTTTTTTTACTGCATAACTATTGGGGGTGAAAC
Source organism: Volucella inflata (assembly GCA_928272305.1). Lineage (NCBI taxonomy): Eukaryota > Metazoa > Arthropoda > Insecta > Diptera > Syrphidae > Volucella > Volucella inflata. Next base: position 2,982,232 of record OV743720.1, read on the forward strand.
CATTCTTGAATTTCACAAGGTGTCTCTGGAATGTTTTTGATACAGAGATTTCACTATTAAAAAAAAAGTTAACAGAATTGCTGTCTTGGGTACTAAGAAAATTGAAAATCAAAAAAAAAAATTAAAACTTTAAGTGGGAAATCTCTTCACATATTTGTGAAGCTTTAAGTGCGATTTGTAATGAGTAGATAATAGTAGTTTAATGTCCCGTATAGCTAGCTGTATAAGGTTATGCGCTCAAAGGGATTACCACTCTCATTAAGTGCGAAAACATTAAATGATCAGCAAAATATGAAGCTTATCTTAAAGTGTTACAGCAGCTTATCATCGCACTGCTAAAAAAGCAGCCCGTGCTCTTATGATATGTAAGAGCCTAGCTGGGAAGTCGTGGGGCTGTACGTACCTCTAACATTCTGCGATGGATGTACATAGCGATTGTGAGACCAATGATCACATATGGCGCAGTAGCATGGGCAAAACGAACCAATCTGGTCACAACTAGAGAATCTCTCAACGGGGTGCAAAGACTGGCGTGCTTATGGCATCACCCATTGTCTCAGAGGCGGCGGATAAAACTATTATAAGAATAGCAAGAGAAGGAACTGGAAAGAGGAAATGCATTAGTTCGAAAAAATATGATGCACTACTCGGAAAACTTCCACTCTTGGCTATTCCAAGAGTTGACAGCATTAGGAATACAACTTTTCTCAACAAAGCTCAGCAACAAGAAGGAATGAAGCGATGATAGTGGATTCTATGGACTGAGCAACCACACGATAAAGTGGTATACAGACGGCTCGAGAGCTGATGAAGGAACTGGTGCAGGAGTGTTTGAAACACCACGAATCCATGGGCAAGAGTGCCAGCATTTTTCAAGCAGATATATGCGCTGTTGAAAGATGCGTTCGAATTAATCTCGAAAAGAATTACAGAAACTGTAACAAAGCAATAATGTTAGATAGTCAAGCAGCTATCAAAGCACTGGACTCCTTTGTCATTGTTATCATCCAAACTTGTACGGGAATGCCTATAAATTCTCAACAAATTGGGCAAGAAAAATAGATTATCTGTCTGCTTGATACCAGGCCATGTGGGCATCATTGGAAACGAGGCAGCGGACTCTCTAGCGAGAAAAGGGGCAGCAGAACCCTTCATAGGACCTGAACCATTCTGCGGGATAGGGGAACACTCCCTACGCGAAGAATTCAGGAAATCAGAAAAGGAGAAAAAGGCTAGAAGCTTCGGGATCTCCAAGGTCTGAGACAAGCCGAAAAATTCTTACGAGATTGCAATCTCAAAAGATTTCAAGCATGTATCAGTCTTAGCAAAAATAACATACGCATCCTAACTGGTTTCCTAACGGGAAATTGCAAACTCAGGGGACACCTAAGGAAAATAGAGATATCAGATGAAGATCTCTGCAGATTCTGCAATGATTCCGCAGAAACTCCAGAACATATGCTGGAATCTTGCGGGGCACTGACCCAAAAAAGGTTTAAATATCTGGGAAAACAACAAATTCAAGAAAAGAATTTACCAATCACGGATCCACTGCTCGTCCTCAGATTCATAAAAGCAACTGGACTGGATGATGTGCTCTGAGTAGGTTTTCCTTGCTAAGGCTAAAGTCAAGGTATAACACTCCAACATAATTCCTGGTGAATAAAGCTGTGAGGAGGCTCTGAAAGAAGGACCAAACAGGGAGACCACAAGATCGTAGTGTACTACACCCTATATATTATTATTACTATCGCACATTTTTAAAGAATTTGAACAGGACAATAAGAAGACCGGACGAATACACGTAACTGATTAACTTTCATCCCAATGCATGCCCTTATGTTGATAGTACAGGCAGCATATAACCCATCAGACCACTAATTGTTCCCAAAGTCTAATTATCAAAGACAAAGACTTTACCCCTGTTTACCATTGCCCTGGATAATTAGCCTTATTAAATAAAATGTTCACTTTAAGTTGTTCCTTCAGAATGAACAGATCCATTTTCTTGGGGATGATTTCATGCATTTGCTTATTATAATCCTTAAAATCGTTAAAACCTTAGTTCCCAGTACGTCAATTCTTTTAATTGTTTCGGAAGTTAAAGTTGTGTACAAGGACTCGATTCATAAGTTAGTGCTTCTGGTTAGTGACATTCAATCGCCACTTACACTCCTTGGAGAGCTCATATACTAGGTGGGGTGAAAAGTAACCTCCTTGACCGCCAGAATGCGCTGCTACTGCAAAAAAGGTTATGGTGCCTTGAAATCCGTTCTTGGACAATATTCTGCATATGAAAAAGTTATCCTGCCGCTGGGTGCCGCGCATGCTCACTCCTGACCAAAAATACGAACGCGAGAGCACTTCGAAAGAGTGTTTGGACTTGCTGATGCGGAATCGGGGGGACTTTTAGCCCCGATTGGTAACTGTTGATAAAACCTGGATCCACTATTACACACCAGAGAACAAAATGAGTGCCCGGCAATGAACTGAAGCCGGCACGAGTGCTCCGAAGCGGCCGAGGGAGGCTCAATGGGTCGGAAAGGTTATGGCGTCGGTTTTCTGGGATTGTCATGGCATATTCTTCGTGGACTACCTCGAAAAAGGAAAAACCATCAACAGCGAGTATTACTGTGCATAATTGGAGCGATTAAAGGCCGAAAACTCTGCAAAACGGCCTCACATGAAGCGAAAAAATTTTTGTTTTTGCAAGACAATGCGCCGGCGCATAAGTGCATCGTAACCACGACTAAAATCAATGACTTAAGGCTCCAATTGCTGTCGCATCCACCGTATTCGCCCGATTTGGCTCCCTCCGACTATTATCTCTTCCCAAACCTCAAAAGATGGCTCAACAATAAAAAAAATTCAGCTCACGCGAGGAAATCATCGACGCCATGGAGGAGAATTTTGTAGACCTTCCAGAAAATTACTTTTCGGACGGGATCAAGAAGTTGGAAAATCGCTGGAATAAATGTATCAAGCTAAAAGGGGACTATATTGAATAAAATAAAAAATCATTTAAAAAGAGTTTATTTTTCATTCCCAAGGAGGTTACTTTTCACCCCACCTAGTAGCTACTATTTTATCCTGCAGACTATTAATGCTTTTGTACGAGTATATCTTAGATGTTCGTGATTGGGATAATCCGAAGAAATGGATTTCTTTTTAGAGAGTGATTCATTAATGCCTGAAGAACTTAGTCAATGCATCCTACTAGCACTTGTAGAACTATGTTAGGATAAGTTGCTCAACGTAATCGCGTTAACGATGATTATTGCCGTACGCTTCTGAGTTCGAAATAGTCACATCATTGTGAGCCAGTTGCACAAGTACGAGGTAAGTAAATAGAACAGCAGGATTTCCAGAAAAGAGCAGCGACTGGATAAGACCTTGCTGTGGCCACTGAAAAAAAAAACAAGTTACCTATAGTGTAAAGCATGCCGTTTTGAAATCTGAAATAAATAAAGTAGAACGAGTAGTCTCAAAGTATACTTACACATACAACCACAAAGCAAGACAACTAATTTTTAAAATGCTTGCAATGTAGGGAAATCGAAAACAAAGAAATACCAACGAGCGTTGGTTTTGAATGTTTGCAGGTTACGATGTCAAAGAAACGAAGACCTCAACTGGGCATTCTCTCAGCAAATTGTAGGGCTTAGGGAGGAATCATGATACTTTTTCAGAGTCAAGCGGGTTAAAATATTGAAGGTTTAAAAGAAGCCTCTTCAGCGTTCTAAAGTTTATTTTCAAGACATGAAGTTTGTCTTCTTGTGGCCCCAGTTAACAACTACTCCCAGACCAATGGCATCTTTAATGACGAAAATGTAATTGAAAATAAAGGCCAGTTCAACAATTAAATACTCGAATATAATTTATTTAAGGTAAAACTCTTAAAATGTACATGTTTACAACAAAATTACATCATGTTTTCATAGTTCTGTTTTCTTCCTTTATATTGTATATTAAGTTTTTGACAATTATTGCTACAAACTATTGTATTCCGCTCTCATACAATATTGACAAAACCATAAAAAAAAGAAATCAATGCGTTAATAAATGTTGTACATTCAAACATTCACGCATATTCCTTGAGTACATGTTTTTACCACAACAAACTTCTGGAGGATACACATTATGTTTCCCCATCTCTTATTTGTTTTAAAATTTTATTCTTTTTTTTTTTTTAAAAAAAAGGTACATGGAATGAATTTATGAGCGAAGATGAAAAATGCCAGAGGAAGTGACAAACTATTTAGCATTTTAGGAGAATTTATTATATCTTGTCAAGATATATTCTGTAGCCCAACATGTGAGATTATATGATAAAAGTGTGTTTACTGCTAAAATTGATTCTGATTAAAGTAATATTTAAAGTATGGATGCCCTTCAATGATAACCATTTGAAACTTTGGTAGCAAGACCATTAGAGTGACCATTTACATGACCGTTTCCAATTTTCTTCACCTCAGTTGATGAGGTCTTTAATTTCTTCAATGGTGGCTCAGAAGCCATGGTAGAAAAGTCGAACTGTAAGAAATATATTAGAAAACAATTCAAAACTAAACACTAAAGACGTTACCCTTTGTTCCAAAGCCATGTGTGAGATTGGTGGAAGTCCAGCACATGCACGGAGAACATTCTCAATAGCTGCTCTTTGGCTGAAGAGTGAATTTACTACTGGCGATCCCTTTGGTACCAATGGAGCCTTGCATAAGTAGCTAAGTATAGATAGCACAGGTTTGAAAGCAACCCATGGAGCATTGGTCACTTTGTTGTTCTTGAGGTGAATCCTTGAACAAAGCTCACCAAGGATCACTAAATCGAGGATGAGTGGTGCAGCGAGGAGGGAATCTTCACAAGTATTATGAATGACTAATGTGTTGTGTCCACCCATCATGATTTCACTTGTATATTCGTCCATGGCACGTTTGCTATCCCCAACATACGGCACATACTTGATGACAACTACATGATTTGGATGTTCATTTGGCTTATAGAGAACGCTGTTCGATTCAACCATGTCATCTACAACATTACTTTTAGAGATCTATAAAAAAAATTATTTAATTCACAAGAAAAGACACATCAAATTTTAAAGGCAAGTAGGTACCTCTTTAGAGCGGAATTGTCGTGGTGCAGACAAATTCTTTCCGTCATTGTTGCCTAGATGATTGTAACTAACGATCGAAGTTGGCTTAATGCCAGCACCAACTAAAAAGTCCACCAACACAGACTTTAACTTCGTCTGACCGGACTTGAAGTCATCTCCGGCTATAAAAACTCCATGATGCTCAGCCATTTCCAGTAGACCAGGAACAAACGTATTTTGTGGTGATCCATTGATGTACGTACACTACAAGCATTAGACAACATTTGAAGGTTGCTTATAAAAAATTAGACTTAGCGTATAGGTTCTTACCCCTTCAGCAATGCTAGCCATTGCAAATATGGTCGATGGGGAAACTTCAGCATTGTTGGCCTTCAAAGACACCTGCAACTCGGCCATTGTTGTATTTAAACCCTTTTCCACATCACAAAAACGTTCGGTATTGGCTGTCCATAAAACAATAACTTTGTCGACACCGGATTTTGATTTGAAATCTTGAATGTCCTTGCGAATCTGAAGGTATTGTTCATATTTGGTCCCCTCGATAAGATTATCTGCACGTGTTGATTGATTGGCAGCAATAAAATCAGGATCATAAATCGATGGGCGTGGTTTCAATTTTGAGAGGTCCTTGAAAAGTTGATCTTGAAGTTCGACATCAAGTACTTGAGCACGGCGCATGGATTCACCAAGGTTAAGTGAACTGATATCCCAACCATCAATGACTTTAACAAACAAAACAAAAAACAAATACGATTATTCACAAGCATTTGGGTATACGAGTAATTTATTACACTTACCAATATCATTTGGATTAACCATCGGAACAAGATCTTTCATTGGAATGAAGACATCCTTGCCGGTTTCATCACTGCCCACATGGACAGTAGATGCCTGAGTTATTGATCCAAACCAGTTTGCTTTTTGGATTCCAGTTTTCTTCCTCCATTCCAACTGACGGGAGTTAGCTTCCAAAGCTGCAGTTAAAGTTGAACCATTATTACCACCCCAACCAACAAACATAACCCCCAATTTTGGCACTTGCTTTTCGGTGCGAATTTTGAGGGATAAAGTTTCTGGTATCGCCTGTAACAGAGCCAAACAAAAGACAGGATGAATATGTTTCTGATGCTACAAACCACGATGTACGAGTATATCCACTGTTTGAAAGCTTTATCTGTGTTTTAAGAAAAGGTTTCCGGTGAAAAGGTTAGTGATAAAGTTTATGAAAAGTTCAAAATCCTTTTGTCCTGTTACGAACCTAAAATATTGAAGCAAGTTTTCGGACGAGAAGAAGGACGAGAATTCCTACAGATCCCAACGGTTGCGTCAGCAATTTAAATCCTATTTTATTTATCTAAACCAATCATTTCATTTCTCTCTATGCATCTAAATGATCTTTTTAATAGATCTACCAAAATAGACGTGAAATCATTCTAAACATATCGGAGACATTATAATTTCGTATTACAATGCCAAACTTACCAGTTTACCTAGTTAAAAAAGTGTATTTGCCTAAATTATTCGAATGGCTTAACAATTATTATTCGCAAGTCAAAGTCTGAAATGTTTCATATCCCCATCACGTTGCTGGATAGAATATTCCACTATAATTTGCAAAGAAGTAGGTATCTATAGCCAAAAATACTGCAACTCACACGTGCCTAATCACCACGAAAAATATGTAAATTCCTACAAAGATATTCCGTCATTAACGTTACGACAATTTAACCCCATTTAAGACCCCACTAACTAGACTCAGAACAGAAATGTCTGACGTGTCCCCAAATAAAAAAAAGCTGAACCGGCAAAAACTTCAATTCAACCTAATTAAGGGTTAAAGTAAATAACGAAAATCGGAATACTCGTAAGACAACAAAAATCATACGATTTTGCCGGCCGGTAGCCACATCTAAACTCATTCTTGTTTGGTGGCGATGGGCGCTTGTTTGAATTATTAATATCGGCGTGTTTCGGGTATACTCGGACATACATACTTATGTAGGTGCGTCCCATATACTATAACTTACCGCTATCAGGCAGCAAGCAGCATTTGTATACCTATAAACGAAAATACAATCATTATGCCAGAACGGGTACTTTTTACATACCGCGCCACGAGTTCTAAGGTTAATAAACGAAAAATGGCCAAAATACAATACCCTGAGCCGTTCATAACTCATCCCTCATATGACCATAAAACTGGCAGTCATTAAAAGATGATATGACAAAAAACGAGCTACAACAGGGCGCGCGATTGTTTCAATTTTAGTTTTTTTTTTGCAGGAATATTGAAAAAAAAAACAATTCATCAAACCGAGAGATACGCGAAGTTATGCATGAAGGATTACATTAGAAATTGTGTCTGCTAGATTCGGTATGTCTATCGGTTAATTAATGTGAAGCAGGTGTCGGTAAGAGTTGTTGGTTGCTATACGTTATGGCAAACTTAACGCTCAAAGATAAACAATCCGATAGATTCAGGCTGCTCGAACATGTTTTTTTTTCGTATTTCGCTCGTCGATTCGCACTAAAGTGTTATGTTTGATTTTATGTTTATTCAAAAACCAATATCTCATCGGAAAGGTAAACACAAAATTTCGTGAGGGAAGTGGCATTAAGCCAAGACGATATCATGCTCCATGTGAATGTCGGTTAAATGAGTTTAATTTGTTCGCCCCCTGCAATAACTTGTCAAGTTTAAGGTTGCGTGCGGATAATTGTTGTCGTAGTTGGATCGAATACCCTAGGTTAACACGATCAGTAACATTTTTAAGTTTTAGTGCTGCAAAAAAAAAAATGTTCTTACATGTCAGCAGAGGCTGAAATATGAATTGTAGGTTGGAGAATTGCATGCCTATGGCGGTATTTGATGAGCGTAACTCTATACAATAAAATAAACCTAAGTAAGTTTACCCAGAGTTGGATAAAACATTCTGTAGATTCCAATGATGGGATTGGTAGAAAAATCATCTTTGGCGGCTTAGACATAGGCATAGCTTTTATCACGCTACGTTCTATTGTTTTTTTCTTCTAGTTCGTCAATAAGAGTTATTGAGGCAGCAATTTCTAAATACGACGATTTTCAGATGTTTTGTGGGTAAAAAGTTTTTAAAAGAAGTAGTTCTCATTTAACTGACATTATTTTTAGTGATTTGCTTTGAGGTATCATGGTGTTAATAGATCCACTAAAGCGGAATCTTTTCTCCTTCTATAGTAGTATGAGATTCTGATATACCATATGTCTTCACAAACAAAATGACTCTTTATGCCGTTAATTTTGTGAAATAGACTTAATCCTTTGCCCAATATTCCCAGACAATCAATCTTTCACTTTTGTATTCTATCATGCCTCTGGTATAGGGTTGGGTTAGGTTAGAGAGGCTGTTGTCCCGTTGTGATGCCACGTGGATCTGTGATTATCCTACTCAAGAAATCATTTTGAGCTTTTGACGAAGCGTAGGCGACTTTTGATGCCTGTAATGTTTAAATCCGCTTAAGTCATTGTAGAAGAAGGCTCCTAGTTGGAGTGTTGATTTTTGGGAGCGAGCTGGACATGTACAAATGAGATATAGGATTGTCTCCTCCACCTCCTCGTCTATGCAGAAGGCAGTGTCCAGTGATGACACCTATGATGGCGCTGAGATGTTTTCTTTTTAGAAGGCGATTCACATGTAGTCTCGGCAAGATTTGTTTGGTCGCTAAGCATGTCGATCCAACCGTCCACGTTGGGTTTGTTCTTCAATAAGCATCCAGCTTTAATAATACTTTGTACGTAGCGATAGGTATATCAATTTTACCACTCCAATTCGGCAAGTTCGGCGGCCCCACAGTTTCCTGGAATATCTCTATGTCCCGTCACCCGGCAAAGGTGAATGTTGAACTGCTTTGCCATCTCCATAAGGGATGATCGCCATTCTATAACTGTCTTTGAGTTAGAGAAACATGAGTCCAAAGATGTGATAGCGGCCTGACTGTCAGAAAAGATTCGGATATCCACTGCAGACATTACGTTTTCCTTAAGCCAAGGCAGGGCTTCTTTAATTGCCAGAATTTCCTCCTGGAACGCGCTGCAGTGACTGGCGAGAAAAACACCACCACCAACCCCATGTCATATTACTGTTTGGGAATGGTATAATGAATGCTCTCTGAAAGGATTCCTAATGTGTTAAAAAAAAAAAATTTGCGTGGCAGAAAAATTTATTTGTGTACTGTGAAGTTGTTTCAAGGCGAATAGATCCATTAGCAGCTACTTGCCTGCTGAAAATATCGGGAGGTTTAAGGCGCAATATAACATCCAGTGCAGCGAAGGGAGTTGTACGTAGGGCTCCGATTATGCCCAGACATGCTGTTCTTTGGACTTTGCTTAGTTTTGTGCAGTTGACAGCTTTGGCTAAGGGCGTCCACTAGACAACCACCCCGAAAGTGAGTATCGGTTTTATAACTGATACTTATAGCCAATGAGCAATGAGAGGCTTGAGGCTCCATTTTTTCCCGATGGCCTTTTTTGGAAGAGAATAAAGCAACTGAGCCTTTCCTTACTCTTTCTCTTCTGTAACGCGGGTTTATTCTACGCTGCTAAGTCTTCGTGTATGACTCAACATCGAAGGTGATCTTGGTTTTATCTCAAATAAGCACTGTTTTCCGCAGTTAATATTGGGCACCGCAAACTCGAAAAAGGGTTTCTGATTCTTTCGTAAAATAAAGGATCTTTCTCATAAATCTTAACGTGGATAAGCTTGGCTCTACAACTCGTCTTTCGATGGATCGTTTGAAAATGTCCAATTTACGTTTTTTATAATTTTATTCGACACTACATACATTTATTATTTTCATTGATATTTTCTGATCCTTTATATACTCGTATACTCATTCAACAGTATTTTGTCAAAAAAAGGAGCACTCGTCCTCCGTTTAAGGCCATATCTATACACCAAGTGACTTAGCGAAGAATCTTAGCGAAGGCTGCCCATTTGCTAAGTAGTGATATCGTAGTCTAAAATAATTTTTATAAAGTATTATGGCGAAAAAAATGCTACGTAGACAATCAAAATAGAATCATTTCGATTTCTGAGAAGGGAATAGGAATCGTTTTGATCGTCGGTGCCGCGTACCTGCAGCAGCGTGACCCGGACATTCACGGAGGTTATGTTATCTCAATTATGTTCATTACTTAGCGAAAGTGTAGTGCCCTGTCACGACTCCATTAAGCAGGTAGCAGTCTTACCTTAAGTGACAGCAGGAAGAATGATTATTAAGAGGAGGGAAGATAGTATCCAAGTGGAGATTCGTCGGAAATACTTTCTAAAAAAAACCGCTCCTAATTTAACTTGGTTTTAAATTTAAAGAAAGTAAAATCTTGTGATTGCTATGTCAATTTTTATGTTTTTGCGTTTTCCGATGTCTTTATAATAGCACAATGATTACAGTGATACAACTTTGCGATTTATTTAATTAATATATTATATGTGTTATGTAGGAGTATATAAAATTCTTGAGTGCTGTGTTTATACCTAAAACTATATTCTTCATCTTTGACTTTATTAAATTTGTGTTCTGATGAATTATCAATAGTACAATATACGAGGGTTGCCTGAAAAGTTTCCGACCGCAACGTAAAGATAGCGGCACTCGTCAATAAAAGCTAGTGAATGCTAGTTGTGCATCTTTTGACAGTTACTTACCGAAGTTTCAGTCATTTTGGACGCGCAGTTTTTAGTTGACAGTCGTTTGAGTGAGTGTTTTTTGTGAAAATGGAAAAAAATGTTTTTTTTTGAAAGGCAATACGCTTACGCAAATCAAAAATGAGTTGGACTCTATATATGGGACTCTGCATCATCATTTACCACAGTGAAATTTTGGCCAGCTGAATTGAGGCGTGGCCGTACGAACTTGGGAGATGATGAACGTTCGGGACGTCGAAAAACTGCAACCACTGACGATAACATTGCTAAAGTTCACCAAATGCTGTTAGACGACCTCCGAATTAAAGTGAGAGAGATAGAAATTATGAAAATGTCCAAACAACGTGTTTTTTACATATTAAATCAAGATTTAGGCATGAGAAAGCTGTCCGCGCCTTTGCTTACGTTAGACCAAAAATGTGTTCGATTGAACATTTCTAACGCTCTGTTAGCGCAATAAATCCGAGTTTTGGCGGATTAATTACTGTGGATGAAACTTGGATACACCATTATAAGCCTGAAACAAAAATTCAGTCAAAACAGTGGACTGCAAAGGGCGAGCCGGCTCCAAAAAAAAAACGAAAACTGTTTTTTCGACTGGGAAAGTGATGGCGACTGTTTTTTTTTTTTTGATAGTAAAGGAGTTACGAGTATCTTAATCGATTATCTTCAAAAAGGAAAAACCATTACAGGAGTATACTACGCATCATTTCTTGCCAAGCTGAAGGCAGAAATTGCGGAATAACAGCCACATTTGCAGAAAAAGAAAATCCTGTTTCACCAAGATAACGCGCCGTCTCACACCTCAGCGGTTGCCATGGCGAAAATCCATGAATTACGGTTTGAAGTGCTTGACCATCCGCCTTATTCTCCAGATCAAGCTCCAAGCGACTTCTGTTTGTTCTCTCATCTAAAAAGTGCGCTCGGAGGACAGAGATTTTCGTCAAATGTGGAGGCAATCACCTTCGTGAACAATTATTTTGCAGAGAAAAACGCCAAGTACTATTTTGACGGGTTAGAGAGATGGGAGCATCGCTGGGAGAAATGTGTATTGCAAGGAGAATATGTAGAAAAATAAAAAAAAAATTGAGGAAAAATGTCTTGTATCATTGCTAGGTCGGAAACTTTTCCGGCAACCCTCGATTATCATTTTTAAAAATTAATTTTATATATCCAACCGGATTTAAGGAATTCAAAGCATACGCTGGTTTAAAATGTCTTTTTAAATTTATTTAAAGAGCAACTTTTAAATTTCATTAGCCCAACCCATCCCATTTATCAGCTAATTCTCATCAATATTTATGAATTCGTTAAGAAGATATCGGACTTATAAATTCAATTACATCGTTTTTTGCATCAATTGAAAAGTAGAATTAAATAGATTTCAAAACAACCAATTCGTAAATAAACATTTTTCAGTCCACATAAAGCATCACATACTCGTATGTAGTCCAACCACTTGAAAATTAATAAGTGGAGTTCTCTTAGATACTTAAAAATAAATTCAAAGCTGAATTGTTTAATTATAACATCAGATGCATATTTAAGTCAATCGGTATGGATATAGAGATGCCGATCAGAATTTTACGTAATGTATAGTAGTTGTCATTTTTATGTCATGCAACGTGATAGGAAACGTGATAAACAATTCGTGGTACAATATAATTATTTTAAAATTACCTACAAGTTATCCATACATAAAAGTTTTTTTGTTGCACTTTGTAGAGGTCATAGCTCCTTCATTTCGAAAGAATTAGCCATTCTTGGTAATACACTTTAAGATATTAGCTATGTAGCCGTAGCTAAGATACATAGTGGAATGGAAGAGGTAGTTTCTTAGCTATGCGATTTTAAGATTACAGTGAACAGGATAAGTGCGTTGAAGCCTCCCCTTCGAATTTGATGGAAGTTCTGAGCTAATCTAGCTAATGTTAGATGACACTTATTGGGTAAGAAATTCAGTCAATTTAGAGAGTTGACGTTATACATTAAGGATGCTTAATCGTTTCATTGATGGATGCTTCTGTAGTTATTGCAACGAAACACATTGAAAAATTGTTTTTTTCCGGCAACATTGATAGGAGGTGGACGTAAATGGATTTAAAGTGATGCGTACCAGTTGCATGTAGCACGACAAGTTGTGGATATTCCATGAAAATTGTACTTATGTATGTATATGTGACTTAAAACGATATGTATCGATGCTATAACCGAAACTTATGTAAGCAACCAGTGCATGATGCTCTGCTGTAAATAGTATTGGAGAAATGCGTTCTATTAGTAGCCTAATAGCCTTCTGTTCAACCTAAGTATATAGAGTCTGTATGGACACCAAAGATGATACGATTAGGAATTGTATGTTTCATAAAAATCTCATTTCAATATTGGCTGTATAAAAACATTACTTGGCGGCGGTCCCTCACCCAATTACTTTCTTTTAGTATGAAGGTACAAGCCGACGGGGTGATGCAGGATTATATAATTCAGAAAGAAACTGTTTAAATCTTCTTATCAGAATCGATTCATGAAATTTTTGTAAAAAGTCTTTTCTGCGAGAATTTACCTTTGCTTATCACACAGTCTTCTGTGAATGCACGACTTGGGGTTCACGTAGGAAAATCAACATCCGTTTCCGATATCTTTATCTACTAAGTTAGTTCAATATTGCCCCCGACAACGGTCAGCTTCAAAGGCAGCTCATTTTTATGAAATTTTTGTTATCTTAATTAAGAAAAACACTAAGAGTAGGCAGCTATTAGTGTTAACAAGCTTAAATATAATCCTGTCAGCCTGATGAATTGAAAATGGAAAATATTACTTTTTGATAGGCAAGATTATTTCAATCCAGCTAATTTTCCTTATTATATGAAAGATCTTACATTTTGATTCAAAACTACGACAAAATACAAACAAAATGAGAATGTTGTCCCTTTTCTGGAATAGTGATGTGTTTTTTTAATTTTTTCGAGCATTTTACCCTTAACTTAGCAGGATCTCGGTACAGGATTTTCTAAAAAAAAAATTAATAGCAATCATATTTCAAAATTAAATAAAAGCAAATTTTTCTTTTGATAAATATATGTATATCTCTTAGTATAAGCTGAATATGCCTCATTTAAAATATAAAAATGTTTTTTTGGCCAACGAAAGCATCGACGTCGTAACTCTCTCGCAGCAAAAAAAAAATCACTCTTTACAAGTGCATTAGTTGCAATCGGCTCATAACACCTGTGGATAATGTGTTTTTAAATTAAAATATTGCGCCATAAACAGCAGTTTTCTTCGACGAGGTTTTCTACAATAATTTAAAAATTTACACCCTCTTTTTGTGCAAAAATCAATGAATACAGTGAGCTGAGAGGCTCCAACCCACCCCAATATTCAGTTCTGCTTCCCCGAATTCAAATCCAAACACCGCATAAGAACTTTATGCGCTTTCCGTAGAAATCCCAGAAATCTACCGGCACATCCCCATTATTACACAACTTTTACATCAACACAAATGCTTAGACAGGCGTGCTCGTTTGCTACACATAAAAGCTTACATCCTGAATAGAACATTCTAGAAACAACAATACGAACTTTTAGCAGTGCTGCCATTTCAAGGTCAACAGACATGTACATATATATCGATTTCTTCTAACTCAGAAGAAAAAAAAAACAAAAAACAAATTTCAAAGAAACATCGGCGAATTAGCAGTTTCGTAATGATGTAACCTTAGAAGGATTGTTTGTAACAAAACCACATGGCATAACCATATTTAAAAAAAATAATAATAATAATAAAAATGAAATAGAAAATGCTAACTCACCTGAATTCGGCCACCTCCTAGCCGCTTAACCGATGAGGTGTGGTATTCATAATCCACTTCAATATGCTGCTCATCAATTTGTACATTTGGTGATACAACTTCCAAACTCATTGTAAAAGGTTTTGTTGATTTTTTTTCTATTTTGTAAAACTCTTCTTCAATTGTAAGTAGTATTTAATTAAATAGTCAGCTTTGTATAACTTTTTGACAGTCTTTTGGTATTCACAAGTTTTTTTTCCTTTTTTTCTTTCTCTTAATTACAAATGTCTTGAACTTTGAGTCCTTTTCGTTTTAATGGCACAAAAAAATTCACAATTAAATCACTGCTTTTACGAATCACAATTTGGTTGCTTTTTTTCAGTTTTTTTTATTTAGTTTTATGAAATCGTTTTTTGAGAATCTAAAACTTAAGTCCTTTGTGGTTGAAAATTTGCAAAAATTTACACAGTAGTTAGATGTGAGAATCAGGCAAAGTGTAGGTACATAGGTAATGTTTTCTTTGTCGGTGGAACAGCTTCTGTTCAACGTGTTAACCGCTTGAACTAACTCAAACTTATGAGCTTTCCTCACTGACCGGCGAAACTATTTATTGGCGTCAGTCGCGAACACGCATGCTTCAGCCTTATGTACAAAACAGCTGAGTTGAAAATTACTGGAATTTGTTGGTGTAGCTGGTCAGACACGAACTGGAATTGGGTATTAGAGTATACTTGGGGGCATACACATATGAATATACAAAAGTGGTGCCGGGTACGAATATATAATATACATACATACATATATGAATAGAAATCTGGAGATAAATTGATGAGAAATCTTGTTGGCGGTGGTGGAGTTAGATTCTGTTATGATGAGCAAGCCATTTTTGACATTGCCCCGAGCTATGGAATATTAGTATCATATTGATAATTGTTTTAAGAAAATAAACTAATTAAAAACATAAACACATAAGAGGTCGTTGTTTGAATTCAGTTGAAAGGAAGTTTTGTTGTCCTACGTAAGAAAACAGCAATGTATATAAATGATTGTTTGGATTGTTGCCCCCATGTTTCATGCAAACAAATGTGTATGGAAAAAAAGGCGGTTTCAGCATGGCGGCTGGTTTGACAACACGGAGCTCAACTGGTGTATTACGAGTATCATCAAAACATAATAAGCAAAGCGATTTAAAAGATGAGTTGTATTAATAAGTAGAAGTTCTGAGATCGTCTGAGTTGCCCCGTATATAAAACACATCGAAGATATGTGCTTAGGAGGCACCCCATGAAAGAAACAGTCAACGACAGGAAATTAGGGCTTTTAATTTGATGGCGCACCCTAAAAATTACAAAAATTAAATTAAAAATTAAACCTTGAAGACATTTAAATTTGCAAATTTGTGCTATAGTATATGTAGGTCAAGATGATAACCGAAAAAGGTATAGCAAAAAATCATACAAATTCTTAGGCTTGTTCTGAAAAAGGGTAAGGAAAGCCCAACCAGTCTGCCATTTTTATGCTCAAAATTTTGAAAATACCAATGGCCACAGGAACAATCTTTGCAGCATTGAATTATACGATTTTTGCAAATTAATTTCCGCCAGACTAGACTGGTTGGTTTCGACATTCCGTACGATATTTCATATCCACGAAAAGATGAATAGCAAAGAGTTGCAAAAGATTCAACAAGACCAAACTGACTCAGATGGACGTGACACATCAGAAAAGGTTCCATTACTCGTATCTTATTCCCAGATCGTCAATACGACTTTCCGGCAAAAGCAATGTCTTTAAACAGAAGTTGAATCCTTTTTTTTTTTTGGAACGGCAAAGTTTCATTTGAGCCTATAAGAGCAATAGTTTAATTGACTGCATCATAAATTTGTGGCGAAGCTCCCGTTTTTAGCCATCTGGCGAGGATGAGAGTAAAGGAATAAAGAAGGGGAGCTAAAGATCTGAAGTTGAGTGAAAATATCAAACTAAAGGGGGTACTAAAAATAAAATAAATGAAGAAGGCCTGGTTCTTCGAAATCTAGGTTGACATAAGGCATCTGATTCATTATGGATCAATAAACATTAACACTGTCTCTAAAGGAAACATATCAGATACGGCGGGTGAGTTTGGACTTCCAAATCAACTGTTTTCTAATATTGTCTTATCTGGATTAGTAGTGGTCGCGTTTTATTTGGTATTTGGTAGAGAGCCCCAGTAATTATTTCGTTTGGTTTTATACTACGCGATCCCAAACTGATTCCACCAAATATACTCGTACAACTTGGTTGTCGATGTTGAAGCATGGCCACGTGGTCCCCATGATTTCTCCTTCTTTGGGTTATCGTTGTGGATCTAGTTTTTATCACCAGTGACTACACGATGCAAAAACCCTTTTGTTTTTGGCTCACAAGCAGCTTTCCACATATTTGAAATCGGCGTTCAACGTTTCTTGGCTTCAGTTCATATTGAACCCAATTTCGTTGATTTCAAACGATATGAAATTGCTTGCTGTGTCACTCCTAATGTAAGTGCAAGTTTTTCTTGCATTTAGCATGAATCTTCCTCCAATAATTCCTTGAACTCAGCGCCTACCTACACTTTCAGCCTTTCGCTACGTTTCGTTTTTAACATTTTAAAACCACTCACGACAACTTCTGCTACTTAAAGCAGCCTCACCATATGCTTCTACAAGCAATCGATGTGCATCAGCGGCAAATTTCTTTAGATTAAAGAAGTTAATCAAGTTCCCGCAAATTGTGCTTTTTTGGCTCAAAACTCAACATTTTTGTAGGAAAAAATTTACGTGATGCTGTACAAAATCGCTAATACTTTAAAATTGTGGTGTTCAGAGATGTCCAACCCTACGATTTACATCTGAAAATTTCAACCACTTATTTGTACTCCCTCCCATACATATATTTTCTGAGCTATGTATATTGATTCCAGGTTTTGGACGTCCATATCTTCCAATTCGCGCCAAAAATAATCGGTGATCATGGCGCTATAACGCTGACCATTCACAGTAACGTGACGATCGTTATCGTCGACGAAAAAATATGGCCCAATAACGCCGCCGGCATGCAAATCGCACCAAACAGTTTTTTTTTTGGATGAAGTGGTGTTATTTTGCTTATTGACGAACCCATTGACCCAAAAATTAGCTTCGTCACTGAAGATGATTTTGCGATTAAATTCACCATCTTGGCGCATCTTCTCCAGAACCCAATCGTCGAACGTACGTCGCTTCAAATGGGCCATCGGCTTCAATTCTTGAGTCAGCTTGATCTTGTATGGGTGTAAACCAAGATCTTTACGCAAAATACGCCATAATGTGGTCTGAGTGATGCCCAATTCTTCTTAAGAACGCCGTGGAATTGACTGATTTGGATCGTTTGCTACGGACGCCAGAACGGCAGCGATACTTTCGTCACTTCAACCAACCCGTTGTCTCACTGACACGGCAACATCTCACAACGAATATGTAGACTCAAAATGTTTGCACTAAACTTGTTATTGCCTGTCTACTAGGGCGAGAATTACGACCGAAAATTGGAATTAACGCTCTGAAAGTTGCAGTCACCGACTCCGAATTTCGGTAGAAAATTTTTATAATTTGCAGACGTTGCTCGTTCGTGTACTTTACCATGATGAAAATGTTGAGTTTACTGAATAAATTGACAGTGACAGTTTGATGATTAGTGAAGAGTGCGTTCACAAATTAAATTCCAAGTTGTCAAGTCCCTATTGGAAAACCCGTTGGGGACCTCAACAAACTTAGCATGCGAAACTGGAGGCAGCTAGCAGAAGATCGAGCTGGTTAGAGACGCTTGTTGACTGAGGCCCAGGTCCATCCCGGACTGGAGCACCACCTGAAGTAAGTAAGTACGAAGCTCATGCGGTAAAGATTTCGGGAATATAATACCTCTGGGGCTTTCTTTTACAATAGTTTGGCCCAGTCTTTGCACATCCATAACCCATCGACTGCGATTGCATACATCGAATTTGTTAAATTCGATTCCTACTTAGTCTCATATCCAGAGTTTTTGGAAAACAACCACTTCCACATAGATCAACGTTTTGGTCATTGGTTATTTTCCATTACGCCGCCAGCCGCCGGCTAGCTGAATAGAGGGAACACACTTAAATTATAAGACAAATCTGAACAATTGCCAACTGTTCATAGCCACTTAGTCAAAGATGATGTTGATGTTGATGTTGCATTCACTCCTCCATTGGACGAAGAAGATCTGTGCACTCGCAGCCTCCTCAATTGAATTGTTATTACTCTGACGTCCCGTACATTCATTATTAGAAGCGGAATTTTCCATTAACATTTCAGTTTTCCCTTCCATGAGTGGTTCTCGCACTTATAGTTTGTTCCGCTGATCATTTTGGCACATATTAAATCTATTTTGCAACAAATGAAAACAAAACTGTTAGACACAATAAATAACGAAACATAAAAGCCGGCTTTACGGGTCTAAGAACTACATAATGTACACATGCTACATGGGGGCATTTCTATTGTAAAAAGCTACAAAAGCAAGGTCATAATTGTTTGCGTGATACGATATACAGCGTTTGTGCATTTGTATTACGAGTATACATAATGGTGTGTTGATGTGATATGATGCTGATACATTTTATATTTTCTCACAGCATGTTGAAAATAATTTCCTGTGGAATGAATGTATCTATGAGGTCTTGAATGAAACACCTCAGAATGTATGTTTAACAAAAACAGTCTCGTTAGTGCATTCGAAAATAAAAACTAAATTCCGCAAAGCAGGGTCCTGATTTATCATGAAAAGGTCTATTATGTTGCCCTTTGGTTGTAGTTAAAATCATTTTTAGAGAGTAGCTCATGTGGACTGATTTTACGGTAATTTAATAAAACAAGTCGGAAACATAGGTACTACATAAAAACAAGCTCGTCATGAAATGTATAATTTGACATCGACTGGCAAGTGGCCTCCGTGGCGCAATTGGCTAGCGCGTTCGGCTGTTAACCGAAAGGTTGGTGGTTCGAGCCCACCCGGGGGCGGCTAACTCTTTTTACATAATTTTTACAATATTGCAGATACGCCTGTTAAAAGTCCTTAAATTTGAAGGTTGGTTTTTGTTTTCACCAAGTGCTTTTGTGCTTTTCAGATAAACGCGTTGATTGTGAGGCTAGATACAAAGTGGGCTTTCCAAATATAAGAACAGCAATAAGTTTGTTAGCAAAACCGATATATTTGACACAAAATAGTAACCTTCTGACTCAATTCAGGGACCTGCACGGTCTAAAAGCATCTCAAACGGATGCTTTTGATCGACGACCGGGGTTTCCTTCAGGATGTCGGTATAGGCCTTTTGAATCGATTCTAAGTCGACAAAACGTTTTCGTTTTATCGGCAGATGCATATTGCCGAAGTGGTGAAAGTAGCACGGTGCCAAATCAGACGAGTACGTGGCTGACAGTTAAAATGCGATTTTTAACAAAAAATATCGGCTAGAAGTGTTGATAGATGAGATGACGCATTCTAGTACAACAAACACAAACATCTTTCTGCGCGATATTCTGGCCGAATACGAAAAATACATTGCATTAAACGACTGAAAACGCCAACTTACGAGTAAAATTTTATTAAAGATTAACTGCTTGCTTGGGTGGAATGAACGCCTGCTCTTGGAGTTGTAAGAGCAAATCTACATTGTCTTCACTGTTGACTTTTTAACGAAATTTGATGAGTTATGGTTCGCCGGATGCCTTCCTCTTTGATGATATCCTTCAAATGTTGAATTCTTAACAAGTTACTTACTATACATGCTATCACTTCAGACGCATTAACTCCGCTCGTTTATTCGTCGAAATGTCATAAAATTGGCAGTCCATTAGTGAAGGATATACCTTTCCGTCGCATGCAATCGCCAATAGATGAGCGTATTCAGTGGTGAAGTGCTTACAATACCAGCACCCACCAGTCACTGCCGGGTAACTGCAGGATGATGAGAGCGTAGGCGGGAAATTTAAATTTAAAGCGCCGCGGAAAGTTTGCAAAAGTGTAGTGGCCTGTTAGGACGCCAGTAAGCAGCCTGCACACTTTCCTACTTAGGGATAATAGGGATCAGCTGACCTCTTAGACCATTCGTTATACCATTATGGCCTAGGACCTAGATCCAGTGAATTTAGTCTTCCGATTACGTTCAGTGAAGCCTTGCTTTCTAGGGGTTCAGTCAGGGTCTAAGCGCAGCTGGGCTGTTCTGTTGTAACGTATGCAAATGCTTTACACCTCCACCGTTTCTTCAGAATATAGTTCGTTGACATCAGAATCGCGTATATCTTCGCTCGGAAGGTGGATGCAAGAGGAGTGAAGACTAACGTCGTCGTCCTTCAGAAAACTATCAGCGCCGCATCCTAGATCAGCTTTGGAGCCATCCGTGAAGACCCGACTACATTTCTTTCGTCGCTCATATTCTTTCCGGAACCAGTTGCAAACACAGGGAAATTCGATTTCAAATTGTTGCATCAGATGGCATGTCCTTGTGATCAGAGTCAAAAGGCAATCGATGCGAGAGGCCATCAAAGCTTCAGTGCGCGTTATGTCAAAGACCATTTTTATTAAAATGGAAGAGGCTTTGAGAGTGCAGCATGGCGTGAATAATAAAACTAAACAGACATTGTCCCTTAATGCATTGTGGTTTCTCAGTGCATTTAGCGGAGTCAATGCATATAAGCGTTAAATTTTCTATTTTTTTGTAAGTTTGTTGAATTCGAAAAGCTGCTGCCGAGAAATCCGTTCTTTATATTACGTCAATTCTTTAGAAACCCATAAAGAAATTCGCGTGTTTACATTCACACCTTCTAAAAGTACGATCGGACAGGATGTAAACGAATTTCAAAATTCCCCGCAGTAGCAAAGCACATACATACGAGTAGATGATATATCATTGAATGTGTATAAGTTTTCCACATATGCCGTTTAAATTTCTCTGCTGATTTTAAAGAATTTGATTGATATAAACATGGAAAAATGATGTCTGTGCTGTTGAGACAGAGATCTCAATAGAATCACAGAGGATGGCCGATATTTTGAAATAAAAAAAACGTTCTTTTGTATTTTTTTGTTTTTTAATTGAAAAAAAGCTCTCCACTCGAGACTTAAATTAAGAAAAAGTGTTGTGTCATGTACTCTTTGCTCAATCTTCAAAGAAATTCGTCAAATAAAACAAGATAAAAACCAAATGTAAATTAAAGTGTATAATTTAGCTTAATAAAATTTTACAAGTGCATCACACGTATAAATCGACAGGAGTTGCACCAAAAACCACATAGACGATCGAAATACATAATAATTTTTAAAAAAAATAATAAATTTACAAAAAACAAGTAAATAATTAAAAAAACAAAAAAATATATATCTTAGCTATACTCGTACATAAGTGCATCACAATATTGATAAGTTTTTTCCCTTTTTAAAGACAAAAAAAACCGCGGCGAGACAAAGTGCTGACTGTGCGCGGACGAATTGAGATTGTATTAAAAAAAGAAATCACACAAGGCAGACATATCGATGAATATTAATCTCTTTCTTCCTCTCCCTCATCTTTAATCTGCTATGCAATGTATCTGCAATCCACATTTTTGTTTAACTGATGAAGAACAAGAAGAAAATAGGCATTCTTAAAATTTCAGCTCAATTATCTAAAAATTCCCACTCGCTTGATGTGTGTGAACTTGTCGGTTCGGGGCTCGATCCTCTGCAATCGCCAATATTCTCCACAGATATGTTCCACAACGATGGTATTCTCATACTATCTGGCATTTTGACAACTGTTGGCATCATTTCACTGGACTCGATATCTCCAATTGGTTGTGTTGGAATGAATTGCAAGGGTTTGTGAATTATTGGCGCTGAATCGCATTCATCCTGACAATCATCATCGCTGATGAAATGGATTTTCTTACGCGGTGTCGTCTGCACTTCAGCGTCTTCTAACTGTGTGACTGGATATGATTTAAGTGGATATTGCCACGTGGTGGACTGTATTTGTGAATGCATTTGCGATTTGAGTTCCGATTGAGATTGTTTGAGTTCTTCCTCGGATATTTCGGACAGTTGCACTGGTTCTAAATGAAGCTTTTCGGCGAGTGCTTTTTCTTTAATTTCGATTGCCTGCTGTAGGGATGTGGGTGTTAGGGCTTCGGGAAGGAAATTTTTCAAGGATGTCGGAAGCGAGGAAGACGGTTTCGACATGGATCGTGGAATAAAAGAAGAACAAGAAGAACTTCAAGAGACAAAAATTAGTAAGCAATTGTGTTACATAGTGGATATGGCAGGTGAGTTGACTCACCTTGGGTCTGTGCAGAAACTCGCATCCATGACAGTTGGTTTCGCTGTGAATTCTAAAGTTTTTGGTTTCTCCGGCTTTTCTTGGTTTTTGAGAGTGTTTCCCTTCAAATCACTTGTGCTGCTCTCCGCTATAGCTTGACCAATTTCCACAATTCCTTCAGACTTTGCTTTTTTCTTCTTTTTCGGTTTTTCTTCCTTCTTAGTACCATTGTTTCCGCCTCGATGATGAAGAATAGATTCCTCGAATTCCTTTTCACCGATCTGATTGAAAATTTCCATTCGACGCGACTGCTCGGCTCGCGGAGATTCTACGGCTAGTTCAATGGAAATGTCCAAGTTAATCTCTTCTATTGGTGGCAATTCAAAGCATTCTTCGGCATTAATAACAGCTTCATCTTCGGCCTCATATTCAATTGGCGATTCAAATAATGATGTGCCTAGAACAGGAACTGGCGGAGGCAGCAGAGGGTTGAAAATTATTTTCGCTGTAAAAATAAATTCGATACAATTAACTGAATTGAAAAGTTCAAACATCTAATTTACCAGACTTGTTTGGTGGTTCAGGACTGGGTGCTAATCTTAGAACACTTCTGAGGCCTTCTAGTATAAAGATTTCCTTATTGCATATACAGAAATCGATAATCTTTCGGAAACCAGTTGCGACTGCTTCTACTTTCAACTGATCCAAGTTAAGAATATATAAAACCGTCTCATCATGCGTTACCACGTATTTATTCAAATAAATATCTATTGACCGAAAGTTTGCAATGGAATCAGTCATACTTCGACATGGGTTCAAAATCGGAATTTCCCAAGCAGCATTAGTTTTGCACAGGGCATCCTTGAAAAGGAGTGTCTTCTCTACATTTCCATCCACATCGGCTATCCACAGCCTTAATCCTGGTCGTCCGCAAATCAGACGAGGTACTCCATCAATTTTGAAAATAGTTCCACCAATATCGGCCAGTACTTTCCGATCTTTTTTACCGACCTGCGACAATTTCCATTGATTATTTTTCGAATTCCTTTGGCAAATTATCGACCGATATAGGGTTGACACTAAGAGATGACTCTGTTGCACACTTAGCTGGACAATCTCATAAGCTTCATTAAGTATTTCCACCGACTTACTCAAGTGCTTCAATACAAAAACTATCATTAACTAAATGGCTGAGAAGAAAAGAACTCTTGCTTACTTACAGTTTGATAATCGAATTCAGTCAGCACAATGACCCCTTGTTTATCGCCAGAGTACAACTTCATGCCATTCTTCGACCACTCACAACACGTTATTGTACAACGATGCAAGTCACGAATAGTATATCGCTCGACTGGTTTTGCTTTCGTGAATGGAGCCACTAGATTCAAATCGGCCGGCAATTCCTTTTGTATTTGAAAGACACTAACTTGCCCACTGGCATTGCCGGCAGCCACCATATATTCCACAGAAGAAACAATTTTCACACAAGTGATGGGAGTGGAGACCTTCAAAAATATCCAATGGCACACACATATTAGAATATAGAAAACCAACCGGCGTCGCCCACTCATTACCAAATACTCAATATCTTACCTCAGCTCTGAGTTTTTGTACATCACCGTTGAAACGATTGTACCAGAAAACAATTCCTGCATCGCTACCGAGTGCAATGAATTCCTGAACCACATCTATACAAGTAATTCCCAAATCGACAGGAAACAATCCCTTTTGGACGCGATGAGGGATTTTTTCGATAATCTCTGTCAGAGGTGCCCATTCACGCAGTGAATATATTTCATGGTTTTTCTCCATGGAGATGGAGGGAGGTTTTCTTTTGAAACGTTTTTTAAAGGGTGAGTAGAAATATAAACAAAAATGAGGTCGCGGCTTGGTTATATTTGCTGTTTTTATTTATAAATAAAATTTTTGCAAATCCACGGCTTGACAGACAATTACTATTTGTTGTTTCGTCGGTAGAAAAAAAAAAACACAACACAGCTGGGAGAAATGTTGGGCAAGTTCGAAAATTAGACTAATAGAATGCATGGTGCGACATTTGACGATATGGTGGTGAAGTTGGGTACTAATTGTTATATAAGAACTTTTTATATGTAACTAATTTAAACATATGTCACGAAATAGATCGAACTGAACTGAAAACGACTTTTAATACAATAAAATGCATATCCTCTGAATGAAATATTTTTCTATAGAAGGGTTGCAAGTCTTCGTTACTGACTCGAATAGGAAAAACGCAAATTCCTCTGTCGTTTCAACACAAAACGTAAACATTCTAAAGTTGTTGTCACCTCACTTCGGCATTCGTTGAGACCATATCATGATCCGTGACATGAGTACATACTTTAAAAAGAAATGTACATCAGTCGATTACTTTTGCCCAGCTTGCTTCGATGACCTTTTCCAAATCACCCAAGCAGAACTTCATGCATCAAATACCAATGACATTATGTCCTGTTTGAAAACCGAATTGTTTATTAGGAGCTTTCTCTTTTCATTTACTCAAGTCAGAGCTATCGACTATCTTTTCGAATACCTTTCTGATATTAAGAACGCGACTTATGGAAAGCAGATTCGGTGGATTTTAATGTTTTCGTATCCTTTTTGTAATGGATATCATTCAACGCATTGCTACAGACGAGATCGTATATGTCCGCTGCTACTTCTATACCTATAACATCAGTTTCCACTGATTTTTCACTTCTAAATGATCTTTTACTCAAGGAGCTCTACCATTGAAATGAATCGGGGTAATGCCTCCCTTTCAGCTATGAAATTATTTGTCATGTTTTCGTCATTGAGTTATGTGAAGACATACTTTTCAAATCGCCAGTTCTCCATATCGTTTTGGAGGTCAGGTTGTGCGATTTTGCTTTATACTAATCTTATCATTCGCATTGGACACTACGTGAAAAGCCGTCTCCCCAACGCTCTTTTGTGGATTGCCACTCAAAAATGAAGCCATAATCGGCCTAAAGTATGCACAATAATATTTTTCTATAAACCGGACAGAAGGTGATGTAAAATGATATTTTGTTAATTAAATTCTGTTTACGAATCCAATGAAAATCAATCAACAACATCATCAAGTTGTCGCGATGACGTCAAGTGACTGGTTTTACGAATCATATGGAACAACCCACAACCCGCCCAAAATACATGTCATTCGGCTGTCAAAAAGGAAAAATAGAAAACTATTATTTTTTTTCTGCGACGACAGTAGTTAAAGTGAGACATCCACACCAATTAGTTTTAGTTTGGAAAAAAAACAGGACTGTGATCAATCTAATTATATTTTTTTTTAGTGAAATTTCTACTGAAACACCTTCAAATTAATATCACATAATAGGAGCTGTTTTGTAATTCGGGTTCGACATTTTTTTGTATGTGTTTCTGAACACAAAAAGGGTGAACAAAGTTCAATAACACAACTTACGAAATACGACGACGACCATGGGCGATAATGCTGGGAATTTTCGAAGTGCTGTCCTTAATGAGCCAGTAATTGCTGGTGGTACCACGTCAAGTGTCATGCGTACTCCGATCGGAAACATACGAGCGCTGGGACCATCGCCTGCAATACCTCCGCCGCCAGTTTTGGGCGGTGGTAGTGGTTTTGGATATCAGCAAAGTAATTCCTTTGGTTATAGTCCATTTATGAGTGGGGGAGGAGGATATGGCGGATACGGAGGTGGTTATGGAGGATTTGGGGGCGGATTCGGTGGGGGTTACGGTGGATATGGAGGATATGGTAGTTCTTTTGGACGATATGGAATGAATCCAGGCGATCCTGAACAAAGATTTATACAATTAGCTGAGAATAGTTCTCGCCCAGCTTTCCAGAGCATTGAGTCTGTTGTGGGAGCAATTGGGAATATTGCCTCAATGTTGGATTCGACGTTCTTCGCATTGACAAGTTCGTTTCGGGCGATATTAGGTGTTGCAGCGAATTTTGGCAGATTAAGGACGGTGTTTGCCCAATTCTGGCAGACATTTGCTATATTCCGCGGTCTCAAGTGGATTTACAGAAAGTAAGTTCTAAACATCTCGGTAGGTGCTCGAATGAATAACCATCTATGTTCGTCTCTCTGTAGGTTGCTTTATTGGCTAAGAATATCTCACATGGACCCCTCATCGTTGGCTTTCAAGGAAGCCTTTGTAGCGGCTATGTCCCAGCAGTCTGGAAAGCCGGGGCCAGCTCTGCCTAGGAAAGGTTCATCCCCCTGGCCAGTGTTGGCATTCATCAGTTTCATATTCACAGCTCCGTATTTGATAATGAAGTTAATAGGAACTGTCACGGATACTGCACTCGAAGAAAGTAAGTATTATCTTATCGCGAACTTTGGAATTCGCTATAATTGCTTAGTTTTATCATTCCTGAGATTTCTACGTTAATCTATGTGTGAATTTAGATAAGATTTCTTCTTCTGATTAGGTCAATGGATTGATTTTATGTCGCAGTTAGCATAAACTGCATGCCAAGCACTTACTTGTAGTCTGAGAAAACAAAATCAAAATTAAATTTTTGTTGACATCTCTCTATGGAAAATCGTTTAGCCTTGCTTCAGATTTTTTTTGTAAACATCTCAGTGAAGCTCTCTCTGGGGGAACTCGATTATTTTTAACTGAATTGAATCTGAATGTTATCTGCTTAGTTGTAACCCTTATACAATAGTTTTACAAAACAAGGACGTTTTTGTTTTTAAGTTTTAAGTTTTAGTTGCGTTGTGAAACAGTCTGAATTTGCGGGGGTTATCAGATAATGAAATTCAAATTCGATTGTTTCATGTGCCTTTGACCCATTTGTGTAGATAAGACAGTTTTATTTTACATTCATGTTCAGTTGTGGTGCCACAGTTGTCATGTGCGCTTTGTTTACCTTTTGAAAATTCCATTCGCATCAGTCGATTGTTTTAAGATTAATGAACAGCTGAATGGCATATAAAACAGTGCAAACATTTATGATAATTCATCGTTTATTCATTGTTTATTTCTTATTTGTTGCAGCTCGTAATCCGGAAAAGTGGGTTCAACCAATTGAAACATCAGCTACTTATGATTTCCAAGCGAGAAATCCATCAGAGCTGTCATTCCACGCCGGCCAAAGAATTTTAGTTGCACCAAAGGAAATTCAAAATACACATCACCTCATGAACAGTGGATGGGGCTTGGCTACGATCGATGGACGAACATCTGGTCTTGTACCAATTACATACCTCAAAAGTCCATCACAAATGCGACAAACAATGCAGACAAATCAAATAGTCGCAGACAACAGTATTCCGTCGGCCATGGCAGAGCCGCAACCACAGTTACCCGGATTGGGAGTGAATGATTTTGCGATAGCTCCTCAATTTATTGGTGGTGGAACAGAGTATCACAACCAAACAATTCCATTATTGACTGACAGTAGTATAGACGCGGCGCCTGCGTCTGCTCTTGAGACTTGAGCTTTATTTAAGTAAAACAGTAGCCACTTTGTCTAGGCGGTGTAATGTTTGAAACATTTTTTAAACGCTTTGTATGCGTGCGGTTTATTTTAAATCGACTATTGTATAGGTGTGGTAAGGTCATTGTTTTTTTTTTACTCCTCTTTATTTCTATGTTTTTAATTTTTTTTTTTTGTGCGCAAGAAACGCAAATTATGTCGTTTATTTAATCTGAGTTTAATAATAAAGTCGCAATGTTATGAAGAAAAATTATGTTGTGTCTTTTCTTGATTGTTTCTATTGTTGGCTCCCATTTGTGACGAAAGGAAGACAATTCGCAATTGGTTTACCTCAACCCATTAGGTATGTTTAGTATAATAGATAATCAGGTCTCGGAGGTTTGCATATCATCTCAAATGCAAGAACTCAATCGCGCTTAAGAACACACCAAGCTCAGAATAAGACAGAATGTAGATGAAGATGTGTAGAAGCTTTACAATGCTCTCATTAAATTTATAAGCTTGCGTGCCTTGACCGAAAACTCGCATAACGTATGCTCCATTGTAAAATGCAGATCCGCATCGGCTACGTAAGGATACAAGTAAATTTATATAAAGAATCAGCAAAGATGGCTGCTCACTCGCCTGCCACCGAAGAGAATAGTTGAGCTGAATGTGCGTACGCTTGCTCTATCTTAGATGCATCACTCACACCAAAGCAGACCTGTAAGATAACGTTTCAAATGAATATCTTGTCGGCTTTTGATTACATAGTCTAGTCTAACAACCAGTCGTAAACGAATCATTATTTTTGAGAATGAAATCACACAGTAGTTAACTGTGGATATTATAGGGTTGTCTGAAGGGCGTTTTCTGTCTTCTATCGCGCATTTTGGTCAAATTTTTGCTTAAAGCTCTCAACAGTTTTAGTGATATAGGTGTACCGTCAGCCTGATCATGCTTAACGACTGTTTGCTCTAGCAGGCTTAAACGTAACCGACGACAGGTGAACATAAACTTCAACATATTGATTAAACTCAGAATATAAGCCATTAATGAATGTGGCCAGGTCTACATTAATAGCTCGAAAACCAATCCAGTGTATTTCACAACTCGTTAGGCAAAATTTGCGTCTATGTAGGCTATAAACTACAATGTATTGAAGGAACACGTGGAGAGAACGAATTAAGTACGTCTTAGAGCTAAGTTGCGCTATTGAATCCTTAACGAGCCCCTTAACAACATTCAAACTATTTTATTTTTAAGCGATTGGAAGGTGAATTTACTAAGGCTTGTCTTGATCTTGACTACAATGAGATAGCCGATTAACTTGCGATGCAACGCTGCACAGTATTCCTCAGAACCTATACGTATGCTGGGTCTGCCTGAATCTCCGGTTAGTGCTAACCATTAACAGCACTCACTTCTATAGGTTACATGACTCTCAAGGCTACAGGCGAACTTACCGAGGTTGTCGCTTAAAAGACCTCGGCCTTCTGCTGAACTCCGGCTAATTTTAGATCGAATTTTAAGTGACATCTTAGCACTAACGTAACACTTTCTCCTACGATGCTTGTTTTAAAAGTGATAAAAGGACTGCGGGCTTCTTTCTGCTTGAGTATCCGGCTTACGCTCGCAGTAAGCTTTAGGTACAACAATATAAAAATTAGGTAATTTAATTAAAAGCAATACTGGTTGACTGGTAATCAAAGATGGGATGACCAAACGACACAAGATCGACGACGACAGAAGATGACGCTTTTAAACTAATGCTCATCAAATTCTCCTCAATTTCAATGGATACATTGTTCTGAATCATTTAAGTAGTATTCATAAAATTCGAGGGCGCATTCTAAAACAAAGTAAGGCGTGTAGGTACATCTAGTCATTTGAAGAATTTCCGACTCAGATTTCAAAATAAATACAAGTAGTCCCACTAAACGTACTCCGATGCTTGGATGTCACTTTCTAACTGACAATTCGTTCTTTTGTCATTTCATGTTGACGTCTACCACATGTTTTGCTTTTCATTCGAAAATAAATCCAAATAACTTGCCAAGTTTTTACGCAGAAAACAAAGTCCTATATATAACAAAATGGTAACAAGTTACTTCAAAAGTGGTTGCAGCAAAATTAATTCAATTTAATTTAACAGGGAAAAGGTAAAAAGGCGTTTATCGATCGAAAAAAGTCAGTGACTTTTCATCTGGTACACAGAAGTCAACACGATCCGCTGGTTGCTGACGAGAATGCACCACAGCGCGTACTCGTCGAAGCAACCCCAGCTAAACAAGATGTCGATCCTGAAAAACGTCGAGAGGAACAGAAGAAATACGGCATCCAATTTGACGATGACTACGACTATCTTCAGCATTTAAAGAAGCCGGGACAAGAAATTGTCTGGGAATATGTGGAGAATCCAAACCAAGCAAAGAAAAACAATGAACCAAAATTACAATTGCCCAGCTCTGTATTTGCGAGTGAGTTTGAGGAAGAGGAAGGTATGCTAAACAAAGCTGCACCTAGGCCCGGTCCTAGGCCTGATTTGGATCCTGATGTCGTTGCTGCTTTGGATAATGATTTCGATTTTGATGATGAAGAAAATCAAATGGAAGATGATTTTGTAATTAAGGCCATGGAAGACGAAGACGATGATTATGATGATGATGGCGAGGGTTACTTCAATGAGGAAGATGAAGAAGATATTGACTCTGATAATTTGCTGGATAGCGAGGAGGAAGATGACGAACTGAGAGATCGTTTGGCTCCTCTTATGAGAGACCGCCGTTTTGATGACGAAGAAACAAAATCTCGCTTTACAGAATATTCGATGTCTAGCAGTGTGATTCGTAGAAATGAGCAGCTGACACTGTTAGATGATCGCTTTGATAAATTCTATGCCTCATATGATGAACCAGAAATGGGTCCATTGGATATGGAAGAAATCGAGGGAGCCTGGGGTGAGAAACATCCTTACATTATGGGCTGCTATAAGCAATTTAAAAAGGGTAAACAAACCGAAGAATACAGTAAAGATTGGGATAAGGATCGTCTACATAAATACAGGAACGTCACAGATGATAACGATGATGATGACATGGAAGAACTTGAAGTGGATGATCCCAAAGAAAAGAAATGGGACTGTGAGAGTATTTTGTCAACATATTCAAACATTTATAATCATCCAAAGGTAATCGAAGAACCCAAAAAGAATAAGATTATCATTGATCCGAAAACAGGTTTACCCACAAATGTCCTTCGTGGTGGTGATAATGATAAGCTAACAGCGAAGGCTTTGGCTAAATTGGATAGTGATAATGTTCCAAATGACGGTCCTAAATCACTGTGTGCCAAATCTGTGATGTCTACCTTAAGTGTTCTCTCTATCCGTCCGAAAGATGAAACTCCAGAGGAGAAAAAGGAGAGAAAGAAATTAATAAAAGAATATCGTTCCGAAAGACGCATTGAACGCAAAGCAAATACAGAGGCATTCAAGGAAGAGAAAAAGAGGCAAACTCACATTAAAATCAATAATCAAAACAATATCCAAGGCAATAAAATATTTTAGAGCTGTGCTTTTTCTCGTTGTTTAATTAGGGGTCATTATGTTTAAGCTTGATGTGAGTTCGACAAGGTGAAATAAATGTGGAATTCTATAAAATGTGTGTTTTGTTTTTTTACTAAGTTTCGTTCAACCCAAGTCCTTACATCTAGAACTGGCTATCAGTGCCTTTGGCCATTCTTTCGTGTAATATGTAATAAGTTTTACTATTTTCTAGATGTTCTAGATGTGTAGGCAATACATTTTTTAACCTTCATTTCGACTTCAAAAAAGCTAACATTATCCCAAATGCCTGGAGTTTAGTGCGTTTTCGAAAGTCATTCATTTATCGATAGAAATAAAAATCAGAGATAAAGCAGCACAAGCTTCCAAACGTTGTTGCCATCAGGTTTGAGGTGCACGCACGTTTTTCATGGATATTATTCACGCTTTTAAAATTTCTGTAAAGCGCTCTTCAATTTTGATCACAAATAATCAAATACGGATGGACTCCTGCTGGAAGATCCATCCATATCTAAACATCTATGAACAGTATTGGTCCAACCAATTCCAACACCCTCAACAGTTTTCACGCCCTTTTGATAAGAATTGAGGCGTGTGACATTTTAAATTTGATCGTTTCTCTGTCGAAAATAATTTCATCGGTAATAAAAATGTTTCTATTATCATTATCCGTGTATCATTGAAGGGGTTTGCGCCTTTCCATTAAGAAGCCAAAAGTTCCAAGTTTAAAAGAGTCATGCAATCTAGTTTGCAATTTTAGTGCATTTATTGTTCCTCCTGGTGTCTTTGTTTTCCGTAAATGCAAATGTATATGCATATTTTCACATAATCATACCAAAACCAGGATTGGCGCCCAACTTGTGGACTCATATATATGACAGAGACGAATTTTGACTGCATTCGGAGAAGCAAGAGACTAGCAAAAAAAGAAGAAAGGATGGCGAATTTCTCTGAAGAACAATTTACAAAATTCCTCACGGTTATCGCTGCGAATAACACCCGAAGTGGATTATTCACCACATGTACAGCACGATTTCGTGGAGAGAGAGATGTCACAAAACTGGAGGAATTTATTTCTGCGATCACAACCTTCAGGAGCTGGAGAAGATCTCCGACAGCGACACCATTAAAGCTATGCCAATGTTGCTGGAGGACTACGCCGCTTCGTGGTGGACGGGTGCAAGGTCCAACATTAAAACGTTTGAGGAGCTGATTAAAATTCTGCGATCGGTTTTCTCACCCCCCAAACCTTCTTGGCGCGTATTCTTAGAAATCATGGACGTCAAACAGCAATGCAACGAACCTATCGTCAGTTTTATCTGCAAGAAACGGGTTTTGTTTTCCCAACTTAAGGACGAAATTAAAGAAGAGACTCACTCAGACGATGGTGTACAAGCAATCACTTCAAGGCCTTACCTAGGAGGATAGTTCATATATGTGCGTTTTTGGAAGTTTTGTTTAAAGACACTGTCGTGGCCTTACCTCAGACTTGTCTTAAGACAGAAAAGTCCAGAGTCCAAGGGCGGATTCGAACACTTTACGAGCCGAAGAGCTGGTGTCCATCCGCTCTACATGACCCAGCCGTTGGATTTTCACTTTTCTGATATTATTGTTATTAGAGGACCTTGGTTGCGATGGCGATGGCGCGATAGTTAGCTGATTGGACTATCACGCAGAGAGTCTAGGTTCGATTCCTGGCTAGGTCACCAACAATTTTTCAAAATCGCCATCCCCTTTCGGCGGACAATTGCAAACTCCCGAAAGTAAAATTGCCTACGAAACAGCTTCTAAAGAGTGCCGTTCGGACTCGGCGATAAACCGTAGGCCCCGCTCAGATGTGACAAAAATAACAACATGAGCAACACAAATGAGTGTCAAGAAGCTAGGCCATGGCCCATACCGGGCTGCCAGCGCCACAGTGTTTTTTTTTTTTTTGTTTTTTAGAGGACCTTGGTAGTCAATTGCCTTTTTAGTCCTAAGAAGCAGCGATTGGCAAGAATTTTTCTTCGTTTGATATCAGCGCTGGTTTCGTTGTCTGAACTTATAGCGGGGCGTAGGTAGACAAAGTCCGTAACTACCTCAAAGTTATATCTGTCGAGTGTGGCGTTCTGCCCGAGACGTCGGTGTTGGTTGTCCTTTTTGCTTGACAGCATATACTTGGTCTTGCCCTCATTGACCGCTAAACCCATTTTCGCCGCTTCCGTCTCAATACTTGCGAAAGCGCCGCTGACATCACGCTGCTTTCTTCCGATTACGTCAATATCGTCAGCGTATGCATATGCACTATTCTTTCAAGAATGATGTTGAAGAAATCGCATGACAGCGCATCACCTTATCTAAATCCTTTTTTGACATCAAAGGTCTTGGTAAGATCTTTACCGGCCTTGATGGAGCAGCGTGTATTCTCCATCGTCATCCTGCACAGACGGACGAGTTTGCCAGAGATGCCAAAACTAGACATTGCTCTGTAACAGTTGTCTCTATAGGTGCTGTTATACGTGGCCTAAAAATCGATAAATAGGTGGTGTGTATCGATTTGAAGCGCGTGGGTTTTCTCCAAGATCTGCTGTAGTGTGAAAATTTGCTATATGCTGGACTTTCCTGGCCTAAAGCCACACTGATATGGACTTATCAGGTTGTTGAGTTGTTGACAAAGGATCACACAATACAGCAGATAAGATCTTGTATGCGATGCTTAGAAGACTGATGCGTTTGTAGTTGGCGCAGAAGGTCTCCTTTCTTGAGGATCGGACAAACAATACTGAGGTTCCATTCATCGGGCATACTTTAGAGTTGAGTTGTAGGATACTAATTACTAAATCATCGCCTGCTGCTGTAAAGAGCTCGGCGGTCGGTCCTTTCGCTCTAGTAGCTTTGTTAGATTTCCGCTTAGCTATTATTATCTTCACTTCATCCAGGTCGGGTGGCCAAAGTGGTGGGCGACATCGTCCAGGGTGAAAGGTTCGTTCTGCCTGACAGCGGTATTTGTTTCGTCATCGCCGTTGTTGGTCTTCTGGCAGTGTTGCCACTGATCTTCGATGCTTGATGCTGGCGGCAAGGTACCACTTAAGAGATTAAGGGAGACACGATCGGAAAAGGACTTGGCGATCTCTTGCGATTGTAGCCGTCTGATGTCGAAATTCCTCACAATATTAGCTTGTCTTAGCATTAGTAGGGATATCCACAACCGTACCTTGGCTACAACAAGGTAGAAGTCCGAGTCGATGTTGGCTCCTCGGAACGTTCGGACATCCATAATACTGGAGGAGCATCTTGCGTCGATCACAATGTGGTCAATCTGGTTGACGGTTGATTGATCAGGATTTTTCCAAGTTCCCTTGTGAATATCGATATGGGGGAACCATCCCGCCGCAAAGTTCACTAGCCTGAATCCGTTATTGGATGTGGCGTCGTGCAGACTATATCTTCGGACAGTAGTACAAAAGATGCCCTCTCCAAGGACAATTCTAATGTCTTGGCTAGGGCATTGTTCGTCTTCCTCAAGAGCTCACAGAAGGTATCTTTGGTGTCGTCATCGTTCTCCTCTGAGGGGGCGTGCGCGCATATTAGGCTTATGTTGGAAAATTTAGCCTTGATGCGGATTGCTACGAGGTGCTCGTTCACATACCGGAAACTCAAGACATCTTGCCTTAATCTGCCTCCAACAAAAAATCGGCATCCAAATAGGTGCTGCTTTCCTGTCGATAATAATCGCCTTAGTCGAAGTCTCAATTTTTTATTCTCTTTTTGAAATATATACGAGTACAGACAACACAACAGTTGCAAACATTGAGCTATTCTGGTCTAAATTTCCACGTCGACTAATTTCATATAACGATGACATAAACTGATATAGATGACATAGATTTTGCGTTTCAACACGATAAGATTACTTTCATTGGGGTCTTTGTGGATAAGCGAACATTGCACAGCTGAAAAACAACATTCCAACCGAAATTGATGATCTTAATGCGGTCTTTGATTTTCGTATGAGAGCTGGACATTTATAATGTTATTTTTCATGCAATTGCTAACATTGAATAACTCAAATTTAGTCTTGTTTCTAGACCTCAAAATAAAATTAATTAGAAACAGTCTATAGGGATCTTTCTGAGTCGATGAGAAAGGCATTTGTTCAACCCGTCCCCAGATTATCCCTTCCTCAATGGGGACGTTCTCGATGATTTGAACAAAAAAATCTTCTTATACTATATTCTATATTTGGAATATATTTTCAAGATATTAAATTATCCTATACAAAATCGTTAACACAAAATAACACGTTCATAAATCATCTCTGATCACTAGTCGCACTGTTTATCTGCTCCAAGATTTCCTATAAAGATATACAATAGCTTCAGATAAATTCTATATCTCAAACAAAAAGATTCACCAAAATTAGTTATTTGGGCATCACATTCAAACAACAAAACACAGACACAACACCCATTTGTATTCAAAAAATGTATTTTCAAAAACTGCCTATCTCTATAAATTTATTATCTTTTTCTACATTATAATTTAATTTTTTTTGCTTTTTAAATATATGTAAATCTAAGGTTTCTAACGGTGAGTATATTTAGACAATATTTATATATATTTTCATGTTTGTTGGTAGGTAACTTTAGATCAAACCAAGCTACTAATAATAAACTAATAAACTAATAATAATCTAGTTTCAAATCTATGTTCATCTATCATCTAATTTTTTTTATATTTTTTAAATGGCTCTTGGTCACACTTGGGGGTTTTTTTTTTTTTGAATTAAGTAAAGTGTATCCGATTACCTTAAGGCAATTTATCAACATAATCTTTTATTTTGTTTATTTTAAATTATTCTGCTTAAATCTAATACTGTATTATGTAAGTGTATCGTTTAAATTATTTAAGTTATTATACATCGGAAAAAAAAAACAAAAAATGTTTCTAACAAATAACAAAACAACAAAAAACATTTCCTTTACAAACATTTCTTTAACAATAACTAACATAACATGCTTGTTTACATTGTAGAATAAATACAAGTCGGAAGGGTTTTAGTTACAACAAAATGGTAAACTCATTTTATTGGCATTATGTAGATAGTCTGTAATGAAAAGAAAATTGTTTAGTGAAGTCTTCTAAAGCATTGAAAAACTTTGAAAATCAGTTCTTACCTCACCATAGGAATCGTCCAACTGTTGTCACAACCACTGCAATAGCAGCTACAACGGCAACGCTAATGATTGTTTTTGTACTAGCCTTTCCTGTTAAAGTTTAAAAATTATAGAATTTTAAATTAGTTAAGATTTAAGAATAAACCCTTTTGTTTAGCAAACTATAAGTATATACATATGTATGTAGGTGCTTTTAGAGATGAGGGTAAAAATAGGATTATAGGTATAGATGCATTGTTTGTGGATTTAAAAAGGTAAAATTATGAAGAAATGAGTAAAAGCAAGCTTAAAGCATAATGACTAAGTTAACAAACATAATTCTTAACTTAAAATAATAATCCATTTGTGTTTTGCTTTCTTTTTATTTTTCAATTCAATGTGAATCAGTTCAAATCAACATCTTAATTCAATAGTAATAAAATAGAAATTAAAAAGATTTGCGTGTGGTTCCAAATTTTGAACAGCATTCGTTCACATTTGATCTCTTCTGGATCAAGGATATCTGTTATTTGTTTGTCATTTCAAAACCGCCTTACATTGCCATAAACATAATTTTCTTGCCACAGGGAAACACTGTTAAAACGCAACCACTGTTTGGGGCCATATCAGTTTGGGAGAAAAGAATATAACTCGATGATCAACGGCCTACAAAACTTTGCAAGACGTATGAATATTGCCAAAGTTGAATACTACAGGTATGTGTTGTAGTCATAAGTATTCTTTAAGCTACTTGGTTTTTCTTTTTATAAATTCATTGAATGCAGTTGAATTTAAGTGTATTTCTTCACAGGATACGAGTACATCACATCCTCACATAGTTTGTTTAGTAGAGAAAAATCCGGAAGAAATTAATACTTACATGGGTAAGTGTTAAGCGAGAAACGAGTAAGTTTAAACAGAGTGGACGTGTCAATTACAAGCCAGTTAGAGGGCGTTGAACGAAATGTTGTTGTCATTGCATCACTTCCAGCCTGTCGATGTTTCCGGAATACGAATCAAATGAGCCATCTCTGTACAACTTTTCCTTACAACATGGGTCTGGTGAATAAGAATGAACAGTATATTCTTTCCCAATGAAATGTGATAAGTTACGGACTTTTCAGTCAAGATAAGAACAGATTCGTTATAAATAAGACACATATGCACCTACTAGGTGTATTTGTCTTAAGTAAGAGCATGACATTTGTTGGAATAAAGTTCAAGAGAAGTGCGAAACTTACTCAGATAGACAGAAAACAGTCAAATGGTGATAGTATATGTATTAATGTAGGCATATGTACCTGAAAAATTTGGTTTGTCAAATCCAGATATACACGAATTTACGATTATACAATCAACATCGTTAGCAACAGAGGATGGCTACTAGACTATTTGAACCTACGCACGTATGAATTAATCCATATAATAAAACCAGACTGAAAGACGAGGGTCGTGATGTTGCACAACCACATTTTGTTGTAAGCTTTACCAAAATCGGTTTTATTTATGTTTTTGGCATCTTATAGTATGAGTAGATTACTTAAGGTGAATTCCGATAGATTGATGCGGGTGCCATATAGGCATATTTTAAATGGATTTTGTTTTATGTTACTCCCTTTGGGCTAAAACCAGTACAAAGCATATGCTTTACCACTTGGATTTTTGTCCTTAGAGGGACGATAAGATTAAATAGTAAGATTAAATAGTAAGAACAGAATTAAAAGGCATTTAATTTTGCCCTGAGTAGTTGAGTTTTATAGTGGTCTTTACGTCATCGCACAACACTGTGGGGATGTTTAAAAACTCAAGAATGTTTTATTTCTTTGTATAGCAATGATTTTGGTTGCAAGTTCCAGACTCAAATTACGAGTAGTCAACGACTATTAGGAACTAAAATACGTTTTTGCTAATAACAAGATGATAAACATGTAAAAGGACCAATTTTGTAAAAAAAATCAAGTCTTTAACAATTGTAGTAATGTACGGAACTGACAGAATCTAGGATAAAATTAGAGTAAGGGCCCACATGAAACTCGGTCAAGTGAAGCAAACAGATTTCAACTCTGGAACAAAATATCATGTACAGGATCGCTCACTAAAGTAATTAGAATCTCAATCAATTTATCTACAGTTCCAGATTCATAATAGGTATATCTTAATGTATCTGGTTTTCAAAATGACAAAGACCTCATAGGGAACATTACTACTTAGGTTTACATACATATGTACTAATGCGAGTACATACAGATCCACATTTTTGTATTTTTTAATTGTAAACCTTTTTTTATTTTAATCTAGTTTCCTCCGGACTAAGGTTAGGATGTCTATTATCGTATGGACTGGAGATCGTAGTTAATTAGGGTACCGCTCCAGATAATTTTTTCTTAGCTACGAATACTATTGAATTTGTTCTACTTGAGTTGTATTCTCAAAAAAAAAAAAAAAAAACATACGAAGATATGAAAAAGCAAAAGCACATATAAAACATACATACATAGATAAAATATATCTTAAAGCATAAAAGCACAAATGAATAAAGGACAAAACAAACACTTACGTTGCGAAGTATACCAGGATCAGTTGCAACAAATGAATTTAAAACAAATTGCAATGAAGAATTCGTTGTACAAGACAGAACATTGAAACTGTTTGTGTATTTTTCATAGTTTGTGTGTGTGTGTATTTTGTTTCTTTTTTTTTCATAAAAAATAAAATTAGAAAGCTTATGGTGTTCCAGCACCTTTGTACAAATACATATTATTATTGTTTTTTTTTTTTTTGTATAAAGACAATCAAACATTAATGATCCTCGTTTTTTTCCTTAGGTTTCTTAATAAAGCAAATTGTTTGTTTGCTACATTATCACATGTTCTTTTTTTATCTGTTTTTTATCTTTTGTTTTTATTCAAGTTAAGTCAGAAATTCGTGTGTGTATGTATGTGTGTGTCTTTATTTGGTATCTAGACGTGGGACAAAACACATTTAAGGACATCAATAAAAGAGTTTGTTTAAAATGTTGGTTGGTTCGTTTAGTGTTGATTTGTAGTATTGTTTTCACCTGTCGATTGCACGGGCCTTATCGTTTCACCATATTTGGTGAGCAATTCAATGATCACTCCATTGGTCCAACCGAAGCCCGTTTGAACGTCATATTCACCACCGCCTCCATGTCCTCCGAATACTTCAGCGTTGTACTATTAGAAATAAATTTATCTTCATAAATCTTTTAAAAATAAAAGAAATACTGTGACACTTACCTTCTCGTACATTGCTTGTGAATCTTTGTAAGCCTCGAAGTTCGATTGAACCCATCGATGACCCCAGGTTTTTGAGAGATTTCTCGCTTCTGGAGTTCTTAAGTTGTCAAGACCTTCGACTAGGAGGTATTGCATTGGTGGCCAAATGTTAGGAAAGTCCCATTGTTCTCCAGTGTGTAAAAGAGTATTTGGCACACCGCCAGGATACTTGTCAAGTTTCAAATTTTCAATGTATTTCAGAGCAGATTTCGAGATCTTTTCAGAGTCGGAGGTTTTGAATGCCTTTGTCCAGAGAGGAGCTAGATTAGTTGGTACAAAGTAGTTTCTGGGTTTGTTGTTAATCAGATCATAGTCTAGCCAAACACCTGCTTCTTCATTCCACAAAACTGCCTGAATAGCCTTAACAAAAGAAAACAATTGCAAATTAAAAATAACGAAACAAATAAAGAGTTAGTCTCATGTTTCTTACTTCTAGGATCTGTTCAGCTTTTGTCTCATACTCAGTTGTCTTAGCCACATTGTTGGATAACAAATAAAACTCTGCGATAATTTTAGCATTCCAATATAAGATTGAGTTCAATTCCACGGGGATTATCGATCTGCATTTAAGATTTGTTAAATTACCCTCATTTGTGCCGTTTTCGTTGATAAACCAACGACTACTGAAATCCATGCCTGACTCAGCCGCTGCTTTAAGTTCAGAATATATTTCCTCCTTCTGTTCTGCTGTGGAGAAAACTTCGGCAGTCATAATGTCTTCGCGATAAGATTCTGGCCTTGGACCAGTCGAAGAATCTCCATAAGCCGCTAAGTTATATCCCTTTGCATTAACGGTGTGATTATTCATCCAGAATTCAAATTCGTGCTCCAACGTCTCTACAGCATCGAGCGCAAACTGTTCATCTTTGGTAAAATCAACATAAGACTTAATCATGCCAGCCAATAATGGTGGCTGAGAACGTTTTGAATAATATACACGACCACCGTTTGGAATGAACCCAAATCTTTGTACAATTGATAGGAAGTTCAACAGCATACCACGAGCTGTTTCATACATTTCAGAGTAAAGAAGTCCCCGAATAATCCAGAATGAATCCCAGTAATAGAATTCAATGAAACGTCCACCAGGAACAATCAATGGATGATCGACAGGAATAATGGAATAGTATTCCGGATTTTTATGTACATCATCGATCATTTTACGACCAAGTTGCTTCCAAATTCCATTAAGATCACTGCCCCACTGTTTGAGATCTGGATCACGAATTAGATCAAGAAATCGTGGTTTCTCTTTCCAGTCATCTGGGATCCAATCAACGAATTCTTTACCAAGATCTTCAAAGTGTTCCTATAATTTATCAAACACAGTCAAACTTAAAATTCAAAAAATATTTTAAAACTACAACTTACACTAACGAAAACTTCTAGATCCTCCTTTGAAGGATTTTGATTCTTGCTTTCCATGAATTCTTCGAATTGTTGATTCGTCACATCTGGTGGGTATTTTAATTTCATGTCCACAAACGTTTTCGAGTCCTTGAAGAGAGCATTAATTTGCACTGTATGAAGTAGTCTTCCATAGCAGTACACTTGGCTAAATTTTAAGAAAATAAAAAAGTTGTAGACGAATTAGTTAACATAGTTCGTTTTACTAGTTATCGAGATTCGAAGTTTCTCTTTCAAGTTTGTTCAAGATTGGGAAGTGGAGAGAGTACAGGCATTTGTATGTGTAAATCTGCTTAAATATAAATTTTTAGAGGCTTGAGAATCCAGAATAACTTTAATTTTATGCATCTTAAAGGTTATACCCTTATACTTAGTAGGGTTTCCGACTAATAGTCATGGGTTTCGGGAGTAATGTCGATTAAATTTACTGACTATTTTCCAAGA
Source organism: Volucella inflata (assembly GCA_928272305.1). Classification (NCBI taxonomy): domain Eukaryota; kingdom Metazoa; phylum Arthropoda; class Insecta; order Diptera; family Syrphidae; genus Volucella; species Volucella inflata. The sequence goes on from OV743720.1 coordinate 3,024,424, forward strand.
TACGGCATTCCGCATTAGATAAAGGTGAACAGGTTAAAGGAATGGCATTGATGACATATTTGCTGATCTTGTTAAGGGAATCTTCTAACTATATCTACTATCCTATCCAAAGTCAGGGCAATTTTTTAAGAAAACCGTACTAGGTTATGAACTGACTTCAGTTTTGAAAATGTTCCAATTCTTCTCATATCACATACGAAAATGAATTGACAAAGAAGAGCGAACTGATGGCGTGTCGTTGTACAGACACAAGTTCCTTCAAAAGGAAGGATTTTGGACTCAAATCTCAATCAGTGAAATAAGAGCTTTATGTTCCAATTTATAAAGGCAAAGGCTTCATGCAAAACTGGAACACCTCATTACTTATCGCTAATGTTGGTATGATATGCGATTGAAATAAATGAACAAGTTATAGGTAGTCTGCAGTGAAATATAATGGAACTTCTAAGCAGTTAGTGCGGGAAGGACTTGAATGCCCACAAGCGAGGCAATAGCAATGAAGCAATTAACACCTGAAGTGAAGGATCTGTTTATTTAAACTGACCATAAACTTACAGAAATTATCTATTGAAGATCCGTCACCACTATGAGGTATGAGGAACAGTAATAAACTTTAAAAGTTCTAGTGGGAGGAAGTGAAGGACCACAGTAACTCATGACCAAAAAATTTAAAGTGAGACTGGGAAAATTTTTTTATCTTCCGCCAGGACTACTAGCGAAAATCTGCAATAAAATATAACATCACATTAAAGTTTAAAAACCATTACACCAGAAAAAGAGTTTTTTGCGGACTATCCGTAAGACTCAAGGTAAGGTGCACAGAAAAAAACCGTAAAACACTGAGGAGGCTTAGTAATGGCCCGGGGATGTTTCTCCTTTATCAAAACTGGTCCAACCTACATCATTAATTATATCTTCCGACAAGATAACGGTCTAAAGCAAAGTACATAAATAGGGACTATTTCAACCAAAATATAGTTGATGTATTGGAACGGTCATCTCACTTCCCAGACCTCAATCCAATTGTGTAACTTTGGTCAATTTTTGATGAAAGAATTTCGTTGGAAAAATGTTCGGGAGAACGGAAACGTTTCGGTGAAACGAACAAAATTCTAGGCGACTCATAAAAAAATTCTGGGCTCCAGCATGCCCGAGCGCCTTTCTGCAGTAGTTTGTAAAAAAATGGCTTCATCATTAGGTGTACTCTTCAAAAAAAAAAATACAAAATTAAATGTAAAGTTAACTTTACTGGGAAAAAAGAAAAATTAAAAAATGTATTAACTTATTGCATAAAATGGTGTGTACGGCGTAAATTGTTGATTGTTTTTTGAAGGTCAGTCAAATTATTTAAATATTCCTTCTGTAATTGATCCATTCAACCCAAAAACGTGTTTCTTGCTTTATCAATCCTTACACAACGAATAATTCATTTTGTTAGCTATATGGCTGGTAGGTAGCAAATAGGACATGACTGCCTATATTTCCCGTATTTAAATTACATCCCAAGATATGTATTGATAAAACATTGAGATTCAAGTGACACAAATCAAAATGCATTTGGGCTTCACATTAAGGTAAGGTTTTATAAACAAATTTCTACAAGATCTTATTGTTACAGGAAAATGTAAAATTGGAAAATAGGATTTCCCCAATGTACATGTTAAGCTGTATGGATTTTTAACTTTAACGTTTAAAGATTATTCTTTCAGGTTTATATTTCATTAAACGTCGCAATTCAAATTCACAAAGTTTCAGTTATTTTTTTGAGAAAATCTTACGATAAATCCCGAATGGCTTCACTCTACACGGTAGCCGATATTTTTTTAGGCAAATAAAAATTTCATCACTAAAATAGATTTCACACAGAATAAAGGAACATTTCAGTATATTAAATTCATATTGGTGTATGTTCCTAGGAAAACGTCAGTTGCGTTTTGGAATAAAGAAAAACATAAATAAACTTACCAAGATGGCAAATCTGCATCTCTCGTTTCGGGAATCTCAAATGTAGTTAGACCGGTATTCACAGCAAAACCGCGAGTATTTTGCGGTTTTGAAAATAATTGCAATACACATAGCACTCCCAGTGGGAGAGATCTCAAACTAATCATTTTTTTTAATTAATTATTTATTATTATCTTCTTTTTTTTAAATTTGTATTGGTAAATCAAGGTACTTAAATTCACAGGATACACAGTTAAAAATAATTTTTGAATTTGAAATTTTAAAAAAATAAATAAATTAAAAAAATGCAAAAATTCGAAGCACTACTTTTAAGTACAAGTCCAAAAGAGTTTTAACACAAATAAATCGAGGCACAGAATTTGTAGGAATGAGGTAGTGTATTTTTTTATGAATTTTATATTAATTTATATAGTCCACCCTCTAGATATTTCATTCTTCATCACGAATAACGAAGCGATCACGCTGACACACGGTCAGCCTAAGAATGCTTATGATCAGAGAAGTCACAAAGTTTTTATATTTAGAACGTGCCCCACTGTGTCTCCGTGACGATCGAGAATTGAATGATACAGACACAGATACGAGCAAGCCTTTGGAGATATTTGTACACACAATTTTCTCCCTATTAATTTTTATTTTTTTTTTCTTGTTGTTACACTATTTGGTTTAATTTTGCCGGAATAAGGTGGTGTTGATATTCTAGGCAAGGTGTTTGTCAAGTATCAGAGGGTTACAAGTCAAAATGGATTCAGTAGCGCGGTACTTATAGTAAGAAATTCCTTGCAATCGAATGTTTGATAAAAATGCAAATGTCAATTTTATTACTTGTAAGTTGGAAGATTATAAGCGTATATTGTAAAGTTTATCAGAAAATTGGATAATTCTCACCAGGTAGATTTCAATCCAGGCTAAGCTCGTATGTCGGTTTGAATTAAACCGATTTGATACGAAAAAATTAAATGAGCCCACCACCTCGATTCCCAAAAACAAAACTGCAAACACATCAAACAAATTGGTTTGTAGCTCATCATTTTTTAACATTATTTAAAGGTTAACATAAAGCGAGTTAACATGCTCAATAAGGGATGCAGAGATCGGAAACCTGTTAAAGCAAAGGCAGTTAGTCATAATTGAAAGTTAAATGACTTAACTCGAATTGATATTTGATAATTTATTTTTGGTTGTATTTCACGTATGTTGGGTTACTAAAATTAGTTTCACTAATACGAATATTTTTGATAAGTTGTTTTCATGGAAAAGACCAACAATTTAGTTAAGTTAAGCGCGAAAAATGTTTATCAAGTACTCATATGAATCTGTTTTAGTAATTTTCAGGCGATTGATCATTTGATCGAAATTACTGTCCAATATTCATGTCTGCTTGCATTTAAAATGCTAGATAACCTGATTTACTTCAAGTTTATTTTTAGTGCATGTCTGTAAATGCACCTAATTTGTCATTAGTTTTTGATGCAAATATATGTGGCTTAAAAACAAGTAGCTTTGAGAGGCAATGTGCTTAATGTTGAAGGACCGACCTAGTTAACTGACAAGTTCAAAGAAAAATCATGTATTTTGATTTATACTCGTATTAAGATAGATGTATTTCGGCTCTATGGACATTCGAAAAAATCTTAAAGTCGGTTTCAAAGTAGCGGAATTGGAAAAATTCGTAGGATCGGTGGTTTTTTAAGGGGTTTCCTCGACCCTTCTAAATTGTTACAATAAATTTAGGATTTTTTTTTATTTTCTTATCTCTTTCTAAAGCCCCAGCGAAACTTCTGTAAATAGCTAAGGCATCATTCCAGAAATAAAAGTGAATCACTTTGGGCCATTAACTTGGCTTAATATAGCATGAAATCCGAATTTCGAAAACCAGCCTTATCATAAGTTTAAACTCATTTTCAAATGATGGATTGTTGTATTGTGGAGTTGGCACAACCAGATGTATTTTGTAGGGGTCGGTATGATATACATACCACCTTGATCAAAAAGTTCCCAGAATAACCATCGTGTGGCGCTCGCATTGTTCCGATTTGAGTTCTGTTTTTTTAAAGTTTTTCGTTAAGTTGGTAAATCTGTTGTTGATATTCCCTCTAAATCTTAGCGTCATAGCTTGACATTTGTGTGTGTTTTTTGTTTTGTTGGCGATTTTTTTGCAATTTTAGAAATGAATTAAAATTTGCAACAACGAACTTGTATTCGATTTTACGTAAAAAACGGATTTAATGGTGCGCAAACATTGGAAATGTTGGAAAAGTGTTTCGGCAACGATTCTCTAAAGAAAACGGTCGTTTACCTGTGGCACGAGCGGTTCAATAGTGGTCGTGAGTCAATCGAAGATGATGAACGCAGTGGCAGACCATCGACATCGAAAACCGAAGAAAACATTAATGAAGTAAAAGAAATGTTGGTCAATAACCGCAAATTAACCATCAGAGAGATAGCGGAGGACTTGAACTTTGCCTATGGATCCGTCCAAGACATTTTGGTTATTGATTTGGGTTTCCGTCGTGTAGCAGCAAAGTTGGTGCCAAAAGACCTCAATTTCATGCAAAAAAGAGACCGTCTTGACGTCGAGAGAGATGATTTGCGAGGCTAAATCCGATCCCACATTCATCAAAAGGATCATTACTGGAGACGAGACGTGTGTTTATGAGTACGGCATGCAATCCAGACATCAGGCAAGTGAATGTCGTTTTCAGTCAAAAAAGAAGGCAATAAATTTTTGCCAGAAGGCCAGATTCTTAATTCGTAATTTTTTGACGAAAAATGCAACAAATATTATCTAACAGCCACCGAATTCACCTGATTTAGCTCCCTGTGACTTCTTTCTGTTCAATCGAGTTAGAAAACCACTACAGGGAAGTAATGGGAAAATCGCAGGAAGCACTGATGGACATACCGAAAACCGAATATAAAAAAATGTTTCGAGGATTGGATCAAACGCTGGCATAAGTGTGTTGCAGTCAATGGGGATTACTTTGAAGGGGACAATATAGATTAAGAAGAATAAACTTGTATTTTTAATTTTCTGAATAAATTCCGGGATCTTTTTGATCAAGGTGGTATACAAAACATACAAGTTCGGATCTTCGAATGGAATGTCTGGACCTTAAACTTATAGGAAGGTATAGCCAACAGACGTCTGGAGACGACTTAGTCTTGACATAGTTAACTTCAGGCATTGCGTCAATTTAAAGTCGTATTTTTAACCACTTTATCGGCCAATCGACACATCATGAACAACCGTCACAATATTCGTTTTCAACATTTCAACGACTAACAATCTGAGGCGTTTTAGTTGCTGTGATGTTATTCTTTCGTATTAATATCATCCATATTTTTAAAGAAGTTTTCGTCGAACATAGTCAAGCAATGATATTTATTGGTTATAATAGGGATGAATTAAAAAATTCGGGTCTTGCGGCAGACTATCGTTTACAGCCGTCATATTGTCTTCGGTAATTTTAATACGGGCTCGTAAAGGATGGGTGTTTTTCCGTAGTGTTTATTGATGCTTCAGCGATTAGCATGCTCAGGCCAACTATGCTTGCTTATAAATCAATAATGAGAAAATCTGACAAGCAGACAAAATTCAAATTTAGCAAAAAATTGCCTAACCCGCCAGCGATATTTAGGCGTGAGTATTTCCATTAAGAAAAACACCCAGAGCAAAAATTTCACATACATTCACCGAGTTAAGCTTTTATCACTCAATTTTAGATTCTACAGGCTAATAGATATTGCCCTCAGTCATGCGTGATGCCATAAATCATTCAATTATCAAATTGACAAGTATCAAAATTATAATGTTTATGACTGTTATCAACGCTAAAACAACAGTGAGAAGACTTCTTTTTAATCAATTCTTAAAAAAAAAAAACAGGAAAATTCTTTAAGTTATCTTTTTACCAGAACCAACTTGAAAATTGAATACCAAGAAGTTGCTTCTACATATAAAAATACTTACTCTTGAGGTACATCAGAAGAATTGCTAAAATTGAAATAAGAAGAATTTGGATATTAGAATTGATCTTGAGAAATGAAATATCTACTGCCATTGCGAAAAAAATTAGAAAATGTTCAAATTTTTCTATTGGAAAACTTATTTTCCTAACCGGAAAGTTATTTAAATTTTTAAAATTGAATTTCGAAGTTAATATAAGGAACAAGGAGGTTCTAAAGCTGTAAATTTAAACACCAAAATGATGCTCGATATCATTCCTACTCTATGGAGAAAAACAAGGTGATATTGGGTGAAAAACATTTTGTCGCGCACTAGGTCACATGTGTAAAGAAGGCGAAGGACCACGAAATACAATAGTGATCTGTTTTCTAACTAGAACCTTTTCGGTGCAAACTACAAGAAATGGCGGATGCAAGACTGTTTCGATGATGCGACAAATTATCTATAATTTCCAAGTGATTCCCAAATATTGTGTATGGGATGACGTCATAAGTAGAGTATACTTTCACAGTTCATGCATTTGTAAATGTACTATAATATTACCATATCACCATTTAGATTAGTAAAAATGTATTAAGATGCAAAGGATGTTTAGATTTTAGGCTTTTTAATCTAATACAACACAAAAAAAATTAACGTAATGGCAATATATTAAATGCGTTCGAAGAAATAAACGGCTGCCTCGTGCAAAACGGATTCTAGAGGACAAATTTGCTACCACCTTTCGAGGAATTTGGTGGTATATCGCGAATTTCTCAAACAATGTTTTGGTATAAACCGTCATTCTTCGCTGGTTTATTGTCAAAAGCTTGTGACTAGACGTAGCCCACAAGAACATAATCCAATGGCGTCAAACCGCATGATCTTGATGATGTCCCATTGATAGGCCTATTTCTCGAACAAATAAATGCTAACCGTTGAATTGTACCACCACATGCGAAATAGGCCCCATCACTGATCGAAATTTCTGAGTAAAAAACTAAGCCAACTTCCACTAAATTAAACGTTTCATCACTGAACACGCGACACAATAAATGTTCACTCCGCTTCAACTCTTGAATCAATAAGATCTTATGATATCTTATATTGATTTGATATCAAAATCTTTACGCAATATTTTCCAATAATAAATGGTTAAAGCCCAAGATGCTGCGAATAACGACGAATTGATGAATTGGGGTCCTATTCAATACAAGCTGCCACAGCCGCGATATTTTCTTCGAGATGCGAGATTTTTCAATAATTTGCTTAATAACCCGTTCAGATGATAAATGATGTCTACCGTAAAATTTACAAAGTGCATTCTATAGTAAGTTTTGCGAACAGAGTTTTCGATTTCGAAAGTAAATTTCAGCAATTTGAAATCGTTGTTTTAGTGTTCATCTTTCCAGAATGGAATGAAAAATTTTACTGAACGAAAATGAAGCTCGGCAACTAAGTTTAAGCAACTAGGTTTCTAAGACTAATACAGCGCCAACATTGTATCTTATATGATAGCGATACAATATCAGAGAGTTACTAAACTGGTACTTGAATAAAATTACTTGAACAGCTTACTAGTTGCAACAAGTTAATTGTGGTTATTTAAAATTTTAAATTTTTGTTTAATCCTTAACTCTGTTATTAGGATTGATTAAAAATTCACTGAATTATTACTTATTTATGTATTTTTTATTTAAAATAGGAATTAAAACCTGAACTTGTTGCAACAAATATTTAGAAAGTTGTCTATCGTTAAATGGCGATCTTCATATTGTAGGATTTAATATGTTGAGATATATTGTCGGACTTAGTAAAAAAGAACTTATAACTATATGAAGTTTTGTCCTTTTATCGGATATTAAAAGAATTATTGAATAATTCATTATTGCGATTTAATACAATAACAGTGTTTAAGTCAGGAGCAGACACAAGGGCGTCATTAATGTCTACACAAATGAATTAATAACCACACAAAGGATGTGCTTCGGGATTTCCGTACCTGAGTCATCTGTTAGGCTCTCGAATACATGCATTTATCTTCAGCAAGAAGTCTAAGTGATGTTGTTGTTTACTTAAAATAAGAACTCACCTATTAGCTAATCAAGATCGGTGGAGAATTGTTAAGGTAGGCAATAATAGGTAGAGCTAAGGTCTTTAACTTTGTAATATATAACATAGATGAGAATTTTTCTAGTTTTTTCGCTCCAGAAAACCCAGATTTTTCGAAACACTGCGTGCTGAACAAACGGATAAATAATTAGTTCTTACAAGGCAATAAGCCTGATTTCGACAATATCTGTCATCTACTGTGTGGGCTTTGAAAAGTAGGACACATCAACAAAAAAATTACCATAAACAGGACGTACATATAAGGAAGACGTTTGAGCTTTGCTCTTTTAATAAAAATAATCTATCTGTACCTATAGTGCCTTGTGAAACTCATACAAAGCTTAACAATGCAACTACGTTCTGCCTACGTTCATACCTAGTGGTATATGTTTTTGCTTTTAAGACCGACTATCACGGGTGTTTTCTTGCTTGGCTTCACGAGTGTGCCGATCGTTTATTAGTGTAGAACAAGTCCTGAAATTTGTTTTGGTTGTTTTTTTTTAAAGAAGGGAACAGCTCTCAAGATTCAAAATGTTATGTGTCCGCTGAGGGATGAGGTTTATATGTTTATAGGGGAACATTTTGGCTCTGTCGCAACTATACCTTCTTTGATACGGCGATATATTATAATGTATTAGAGAGGATGCATGTGGAATTCACTATTGACATGTATAAAATGGTATTTTGAGTTTAAACTATGAAGATTCTAGGTCATAAAATAAATCAAACTCTTATGATACCTACAAGGCACTTCAAGATCGCTTACAATTACACCCAAATAGATAACAGACTTATTTGTATTCTAGACCTACTTTCATCGTTTCAAGTTTTGTTTAGCCAGTTCCACCTTGTTGCGACTTTGGTTGACTCATTCAGACGGAAACTTTCAAAGTCGTCTGTAGGAAATGTATGCAAATTTTGGAACAATTGATATTGAAATCTTCGATTTTGATTGAGAAAAGCAAGTGACTAACTTATTGTTTATTTCTACAATTGGCAAAGCCTACCGGCGTCTGTTTACGACAGTCCGAAATTCTAAGTATTTAACTCAAATAGAACTGAATTTGTTGTTGACTTTGGGGTTTTTCTTGTGAAAAATCTGTCATACGTTGACAATATTGACAAAACGCAGTTAACATACGAATAGATACTTGTAGTCGATGTACGAGTATGTATTTAGTAGCTCTTGAAAATTCAACAACACGTTTATTGACATGTACTATGAATTAATCCATACTTGTAGTTCTGCAAAATTCCTGTATAAATACATTCACTCGAAGATAGTTTTGAATTTGAATCTAATCAAGACTAGTGAAAACATGTGATGTAATTCGTTTCGCGCAGAATTCTTACTAGCCACCACAAATCGCTCTTTGACTATTCAATAAAATGAGAGCAAGTTTTTAAGGAACAAACGTTCATAATAATAGCTTGTACTAGCATTTCTGTCGGATTTTATATTTATTGAGATTGTTGCGTATGTATGAGTAGTCACACTGATTAAATTAATCTCACATCATATCTAGAAAAAGAGCCATACACACATGTAGATACCTTATAAAAGAACAAAGTACGTTCGTCTTCAGGATGGAACTTTTAACCGTCTACAATGGATGCTATTCAAGTTTAAATTGAAAGAATTGCGTTGCAAAAAATAATCCAATTTACGAGTGTATGTTTTGGGGTACATTATAGTAAAACTAAAAATAGATGCTATCTTATATTTAATATCAGAGTAATTGTACGGGACAGAGTGTATCTTATGGCAGAAATTGAATAAGAGCGAAAGAGAAGAGTCTTGGAGTAAAATCTGACCTCGATTTAGATCATCAGATAAGTGATGCGTAAATTGTGATGACGTTTTTAGACTATTGAAAAAAGAACCGAATGAAGACCAGCATGTCAATTAAAAGATACATACTAGATATATACGAGTATGTCCGTACATTGAAAGGATGTTAATAAGTGGCACGTGTTGTCTAAAGAAATAAGCTAAAGCTGAAGGATTTTTATTGAAATGAATCGAAGTCTTTTAAATTGTTTCAAACTAAAATTCAAACTTACACTGATGTTAATGTTAAGCTTATTATGATATGCAGACAAAAAAGAACCATTTGTGTATAATAATTGTGGTGTCCCGTAACTTCATTTAGAATGGTGCACGGAGACAGTATTGAAATCGACCCAAAACGCAACTGAAAGCCTTTCAAGAAGTTCTATGTCATTAGAGGCGCCGCTATATGATGCGCTTTTCGCATTGTGAATGAGATATGAGAATCGTCTGTTAAATCCTCACAAAAGACAACACCATAAACTGCGTCAACAATATAAGAATCAGGTCTGGTCTAATACTAACTTTACTATCGAACTGATTCGCTTCACGTCAGATCTTGGCAAAAGCCTAGGAACTAAAAATCGATAGCCACCACCTGTAGATATGGGTTATTAGACCGCTTAACATACAATACCAGTTATTGACACCCCATATCTAGTTTTCGAATCACCGTCAAACTCGAATGTGTCCCAGTTTGTGTGGGAGGCTGCAGGGGGTTGGGGTTGAGAAGCAAGATATGCCAACCTTTCCCAAACAAGTTAAACTATTGCATATAAATAAATTCTGATAAAAGTTTCAACGCTTTCAGGGATTAGTTCGGGTAAAGAAACAAACAGATAAAATGTTGGTATTATCCTTATTTAAGGTAGTCATTTTGAAACCACATGGAAACATTTTATCTCTGATTTTATATATTACATAGGTGAAGAAGGTGTGTATTTACACAAACATATATGTCAGATTATATCCTAACGAAAGCAGGAATGCTGTTTAAAGAATAGTAGTTTTGGATCACTGCAGTCTTGAATATAAGGCAACTTAAGTCAGCGGAAATTGAAGCAGTTTTAGAAAATGGTCTTTTGGTCTACCTTGCTCCTAACTTATACTTGAAAGAGGTTTGTTTTCCTTTCCAAAGCCGTTCTCAATTTATATATTCTATTACATGATAGAGCCTTCAATTAATTAAATCAAAGTGGAGTCCTTTCATGGGCGATCGACCTGAGAAATGGTCATATATTTGACTGCAGCAGCTCTTTAATCAGTCCGGTTCTCCATGTATCTGTATACCACTTTATCCTATGGTTAACACACTGTGGATTTGTCGCTTCAATTGTCCTACTCCTGAGGTTTGTTAACTAATTTTTCTTAAATTTAATGCTGCCATCTTCGTAGATCTGTTGCAAGACCCTTTTTTTATAACCACACTGATCCATTTTCAATGTTCTACTGCCCGGTATTTGATCATTGTCAGAAAACTACAAAGTTCATCCACCTTAGGACGCTAGGGTAGTGTCTTCATGACATCCCACTGAGTTTCTGCGAACAGATCATGAGAACATTGGTGCATATAACGTGAGAGATCTCATCTGCATATTCGCGCCCAGATAAGTTCAATGTATTGTTGTTACACCAGAAATTTGACTTCACTATCTAATATCAGTGTACTGAATTGAATTTAATTAAGGCCCTGGTCAACCCCGGACAGATAATTTAATGCTTAATGCAAACATATAGTGCAGAACCTAATACTCGGATTGTCCTAACTCTTAGAAGTATAATATATTGTATTACGAGTATTTTTGTGAGTGATAATATACTCGTAGTTATACTTGACGGATTGGTGTTGAGTCAAATCCTATGGCATTGTATGGTGTCATCAGTAATGTGTCATTGGCGTATTTTAGGCTCTTAATTCCAAACGTGGTTAATTAAGCGCTATTTAAAGAGTTAAGAAATTTGCAGAACTCTGTATGAGCACAGTATTTACACAAAAAATTAATCAATTAAGAATTTTAAAATAATTCTTTTATTGGAACGATGAAGTCGTTCGTTGGGGGCACAAAAAGATTGCTATGCCTTTCAATGAGAGACGATTTGATGTTTAGTATTTTGAGAACTTTCAAGTCAATGATATAGAATGATGGCTAATCAAGGAATAATGGTGGATTTTTCCATCGTTTCAATTGTGTATCAATATTAAGGATACATCGAGATACTTGGAGTTTTGTCACCAATATTTCCAACATCAAAACGTGGACAAATATTTCTGTTTTATGTGTTGAAAATTCGACAAGTTACAAACTTATATTTTAATTCACTTGCATTTATGCAAAATAAAAACATTCTGCAATATTTTTTCATTTATAAACATAAGTCAATACTTATTAAAATTCTTTGCTTAATGTATTTTAACAGCACCCTTAACACTTAAAATTTATTCAAGTGAGAAAACTTAATTGATAGTTGACCATTTTTCCATGCAAATTTGTTGATGCAGCATTTGAAAACGATCGTGCCAATTAATAACCCACGACTAATAGATTATTTTATCCCATTCCCATTCACTTGTTCCATCAGAACCGCAACATACAGAATTTTCCTCTACGATACATCATCGTCACTGTCAATAGGTTGTCCCTTCTTGACATAAAATAAATACAAAAAATATTTTATCATTCATTGAATTGAAATTTTTTTTCAGGCTGCCAGTGACTATAAGGAACTCCGCTCATGCGATAATTACCCAATTACCACATAACATTAAATCAAAAATAACTTTTTCAAAAAGTACGAATTTCTGACACTATAATTCGTATAAAAAAGTATTAATGAAAAAAAAAAAAAATAAAAAACTCCTTACGATTTGCCAGTATACGAGTATAGTACAACGTACAGTGGATTTTGTGAATGTTTTATTTTTTTTTTGCAATTGTCGCTTTAACAGCTCCAAATTGCACACTTTATCACAGTGACAAGAAAAACACCACGCTAATTTACTGAGTTTCGTTTTTTTTTCGGTTTTTTTTTCACGCCATAAAACTGAAGATATTTTTGGTAGTTCGTTCCTTTGGGGGAACAGAACAATTGGTTAATTGAGCTGTTTTTGGAGGTAATTATCAATTTTGTGTGTTGAAAGATTATTTATAGGTTTATGGGTATATTATCGCAGGCAGGATGGACATTTCCTTTTTGGAAGGGAATTACAATGTTATTTAGAGCGTGTTTGTTGGCGGGAAGTGATTTATTTCCTTTATCATTGTCGGAGGTTTGTAAAATTAAGTTAATAGCGAAATTGATGGACTTTTATCGATACATTCAACATAGCCAAATTTTTAGGGTCAATGAATTTTCTGTGCAAAAATATTTTCATTCATATGTACACAATACAAGTTGAAGTACTGTAAATTTCCGAATGTTAATGTCCTAAAAATGGTTCACGTATTCAGTTTTGAACTGCTGGAATGTTGTTACGTACAATATATAAGACATAGGTACAGTGATAGCAATTATTTCTGCCAATGGCATTTACATGTGTTTTTAAATATTGCTCATAGCTTATATTGCTTTTCATAGCTCGATTTTTACTTAAAACTAAACTGCAAATGAATCTAATATTAACTAACCTGGCTTGGAAGAAACATTTCTTCGACTCAAAGTTTGTATAAATCCAAGTACTGAGCTAGCTCTTATATTTTTTAGAAAGGGCCTCAGTGCTTATTCTGATAAAGGGGGTATGGTGTTGAACATATTTGCAACATATTACGATTTTTTAGAATTAGCGATATAAGAAACCTGCGTTAATGCCATAATGTCATGCGCTTAGATACAGCTTTCTATGAAGAACTTAGGCAACTTTATATGAGACCCTAATCATCCCAGTCCTGATCAATGGCACAGGAACATGAACCATGTCAAGAATTGATGAGAATGGCCGATTTGTTTTCAGAGAACAATTTGTTGGGTGATCTTCAGTTTGCTTTGCATAGGCGGGTAATTCTGGAGAATATACAACAGCATCGATCAATGACGAATACGGAATCAAAACACAGTCCTAAGACGTAAAGAGAAGATAAACAATAGCATGGAGAATCTCCAAATTCACCGCAGATAGGTGGTAGTGGTGGAATTGAAGAGGATTTCAATCAAATTAGTTTGGGTAGTTGCTTGAGGTCGGACTCTCACACCCAGTAAGAAAATAAATTCTTGTAATAAAGGAGTAGAACAATAAGAACAATATTTCTAGAAAATAATGGGCACAGGATCTGATTCTAAACGAAAACGAAGTAGATACTCCTGAGGATTTATGGTTTTTCAACTACTGAAGATTTATATGTGTGTAGATAGATGTAAGAGAGATTTGACAGCTGTGTTTCGAGTTCAAAAATTTACAAAATATAACAGTGATGTCAACAAAATATTTGGTGTAGTTCGTAAACCCGTAACTGACCCTTAAGATATCATGCAATCATTGAGCCTCATTTCTTAAAAAATAATGCAAGAGTTTCCAAAATTTACGTAACATCGATGTGGAGGATATGGGATCTAGCAGAATGAGGCTGCGTGTCATACTGTGATCAATAGATCAGGTAGAGAGTATCTTCAATATAGGGATTTGTATTCCACTAAGATTTTTCAACCTAACGTCGGTAGATAATTACCAACGGGGGTCCGTAAAATCTCTTATTTACGTCGATAAACCAGTAACAATTGTATCGTGAAAACTCAATATTGCAAGTTCACAGTCCCAGATGATCGACAAAAGTGATCTGAAATTGATCCGAAATATAGCGATCACCCGAAATGATTTCTGAATATCGTTCAGATTCGATTAATTCTAAATGGAAAGCCAATGTCGTGTATTTTCATTTAAATCTTCTTATCGGAATTTCTTGAAAAAAACACCCTTTACTAGGTTGTTTGGAAAGTAACCTCCTTGACCACCAGAATGCGCTGCTACTGTAAAAAAGGTTATGGTGCCTTGAAGTCTGTTTACATGACAAATTTCAGTGCGATACTGTCTTTAGTTTTGTTTTGACAGCTGATTGTTTTTGATGTGTTTGGCATCATGTTGAGTATGGACAAAAACGATTTTCGTTCTCTCATAAAACATTATTTTTTGAGAGGCAAAACGGCGAAAGAAACAAAAGAAAAGTTGGATAAATATTATGGGGTTATTCTCCGTCAGATTACACCGTCAAATATTGGTTTCGAGAGTTTCGTGGTGGCCGCAACTCCACTACCGATCAAGTCCGCAGCGGCAGGCCCTCCGATGCGGTTACAGAGGACAATGTCAAAGAAATACATGAAATGGTGTTGGCTGACCATTAGTACTAAGCGCACACGCCATATTTTGGGCAATATTATGCATATAAAAAAGTTATCCTGCCGCTGGGTGCCGCGCATGCTCACTCCTGACCAAAAACACGAACGCGAGAGCACTTCGAAAGAGTGTTTGGACTTGCTGATGCGGAATTGGGCGGACTTTTAACTATTACTTGGATGTTACTATTACTATTACATACCAGAGAACAGAATGAGTGCCCGGCAATGAACCGGAAGCCGGCACGAGTGCTCCGAAGCGGCCAAGGGAGGCTCAATGGGTCGGAAAGGTTACGGCGTCGGTTTTCTGGGATTGTCATGGCATACTCTTCGTGGACTACCTCGAAAAAGGAAAAACCTTCAACAGCGAGTATTACTGTGCATTATTGGAGCGATCGAAGGCCGAAACCGCTGCAAAACGGCCTCACATGAAGCGAAAAAAAATGTTATTTTTGCAAGACAATGCGCCGGCGCATAAAATCATCGCAACCACGGCTAAAATCAATGACTTACGGCTCCAATTGCTGTCGCATCCTCCGTATTCGCCTGATTAGGCCCCCTCGGACTATTATCTCTTCCCAAACCTCAAAAGATGACTCATCAATAAAAAAATTCAGCTCACGCGAGGAAATCATCGAAGCCACGGAGGAGTATTTTGCAGACCTTCCGGAAAATTACTTTTCGGACGGGATCAAGAAGTTGGAAAATCGCTGGAATAAGTGTATCAAGCTATAAGGGGACTAACCAAGGAGGTTACTTTTTACCCCACCTAGTATCAGGAAAGTCATTAATTAGTTGAATGAAATAGTTTTTAAAAAAAACCACTTGACTTGTGAGATATACGAGTACATATATGAGTAATATATACTTTGTTTTGTAAGCATTTCTGTAAAATCGTTATGTTTGTGTACATACAAGATGAAGAATGCCAGGAGTCTAACTGAAAATTCATTATTTAATAAACAATTTCAAAAGATGTGTGAGTGAAAGGAATTCAATATGAAAAAAATTTCATAATCAAATAAATGATTCGGATATCTTTATCATGCATGTTCTAGACTCGACATGCATTATTAAGGACCTTTATGAACTAAAAGTGTTTTTTTTATGGAAGTCAAAGGGGCGGATTCTCGTAGATTGGCTTTAAACATGTTTCAAAAGGCTTTCAAGGAAATATGACTTTAATCTCACACAACTATGGTCAATAAATTGCGTTAACCTTACAAAAAAATATTTCATAGTTAATCTCACTAGAACTATCTAAAGTACATACATACTTGACATCGGATGTGAGATCAAAGTCTGTTGGAAAATGTTAACTAATTCATTGAATGACATTACGTTACTCTGTCGTATACCTAACATTTCTCCCAAGGCACGTTAACGACCACTTCCTGAGTTCGGTAAAATGTCTTCTAGTTCAATAAATTCTATCAACCTAATGTATTTCAATTGCCATTTCCATTTCCATGAGAATTACAAAAAAAAAACACACAATGTCTTACTTGTCATCATGCAGTGCTTTGTCAATTTAACTCAATATGTAATGTCGTAATTTTGCTAGAAAGTTACGAGTAATTAACCGCTCGACATGTTTCCGAGATAAATCAAATTAATTCATTTAGGTTAACAGGTTACTGTAAAAAAAAAAAATCGACTTTTAAATTGATACGTTTCAGTAAAGAAATGCATAAAAAGTGGAAATCGCATGTTTGTTCTGTTCCAAAATTTCTGTTGATTTTTCAATATTTGCTAAGTTGTTTAGTTTGAATTGAGTAGTACCAAGAATATCTACACTGAACATCTACTCCCTGAACAACTGTAGTTGTGTATTTTTTTTCTTAAAAAACAAAATTGTCATATTTCTACAAAAGCATTCTGGTTTGACATTATTCAAGGTAAAAACAAGAGTTCGTTGGGTCTCGTTTTTTTTTTTCGAAAAAATCCCCAGAATGCTTTTAAGTAGGAAGACTTCTTCTACGTATACTCCAAATACTCGTGATGATGACATAAAGTAAATTGTTGCTGAAAAGGGGTGTGCAATTAACTGGAATTAAAGGCTGGCATCAGAAATCCCCATTGACAGTAAAGTGTTGGTTATATCATACTTGTTTTGCCATTAACGCCTCTTTTATATCTTTATAACTATAACCGCAAAATTGATAAATAATTGCACGTGAAATTCTATTTAAATAAGATAAAATGGTTGTAGTTTAAAATCAGATTCTATTGGGTACTACGAGTATATCATGTATCAATTGAATTTGTGTAAATAATAGCAATTAGACAATTAGCTTTCCACTTTAAAATGCAAGATTTTTCTGTAAATGCGCTTCAATTTGTTTATTTTTAGATAAGAAGATGTTCCGACCTTTAGTCTCAGTGAAATTTGCATTTCAAAATGATTTATGTATAATTTATACCATTTGCTGCTAAATATGGCATCATTCGACTGTCTTTTACGTAAATGCTAGCATGAATGGATTCAAGGAATTTCATATCATGGCAAGACTATTACTGAACTTTGTCTCCAATAAGTCGATTGTGAAATTGATAAACAGTAATCGACTCTCCGTGATCTTCTAAAAGAAGTAAGATACATTGACGTCTTCAACATAAAAACCACACAAAACAATCAAACTTTTTCGTATACAATGGCCGATGTTGGAACGCTTTCGACTTTTGCCGACCTTTCGGCCAATCACTGAGGATGATTTTGTGGTAAAAATTCAGATTTTCTTCCATCTTCAATGAAGCTCTTTGTCTTTAGGCCTCAAGTCTTAAGACCTTATACGGACGTCAGCTAAGTTTTTTTTTTCGAAAAATACGCTACAGGAACGTTTGGGAAATACTGAGAACGACGCAAAATCGATTGAATCTGGTCTTGATTTACCGAGTAATATTTTCTTCATTTCTGGCATATCATCGTTGCACAAACACGACAGGTGTTAATGAGCCGATTCGAATTTATTCTCTAAATGCTTAATGTAATTTTGAAGGTAATTTTAACAGTATGTCCAAAGCGGGATGTGTGAGTTAGAAGAAAAATTTGGGAGCTTCTAATGAAAAGAACTCTCCACTTTACAAAATTGTTAATTTGGTTATTAGTTTGTGGAAATTTTTTGGCATGTTAAAATGTTGCCTATATCACAATAGCTTGATTCAAACCAGTAATAAACTACTTAAATATATGGCTATGTTTTTCAACAGGTAAAATATGAGGGCTTTATCTAAGATGCTTCTAGTTTCAACCGAAATAATCGGAAGCCCGTATCGTTTGCACAAATCTTGTTCCCCAGAACTTGTCATCGTAAACACCATTGCCTTGTACTATTTATTGGCAATAATTTAATTCACAAAAAGCTCTGCCAATAATTAACACAATTATAAATGTTGTTCATTTTTTTACGCTCTATCAGCGTCTATCTGTTTATTTGATTTGTGCCCATTTTCTATAAACAATACATATAGTACCAACACAATTAAGTAATCGTATCGCATATATGAACGTTCCTATACGCGTTTTGTTTCACCAATCACCAATTCCGTTTCCGATATGAGTCAATCGAAAAATCATTTTACAACAACTATATGGCTTGTCCACCTGTAGACGCATTTTGCAATGTAAACTTCGAAGTGAATCGTTACAATGAACTGTAAAAAAAGATACATACGAGTACGAGTATTTGTTGTTAAAGGTTATAGTACTTGTTGCTTTGATTTTTAAATGTAACCAAACCGCATATTTATAGAGTCAGCCAAGAAGGAAGTGAACTTTAACGAATCCAGGAACGTGAGTTCTTATTTAGAATAACAATTTATAGACCCTGAAATACAATAACGATATGAGTTGTACGAATACTTGTAATATTCAATTGGTGAGCATGTGTTTGCATTTTAAT
Source organism: Volucella inflata (assembly GCA_928272305.1). NCBI lineage: Eukaryota > Metazoa > Arthropoda > Insecta > Diptera > Syrphidae > Volucella > Volucella inflata. The sequence continues at coordinate 3,043,505 of OV743720.1, forward strand.
GGCAAGCTTGGAGCTTTTAAATGGAAATGTTTTTTTTCTATTAAAAATCTCCGGTTGAGGTGCCGCTTAACGAATTTCATGACTGTGCCAGAAAAGGTCAAATGGCCGAAAACGTCACAATGAGTTTTTCCTAGTTGATGCTGACTAATAAGATAACGATATTAACTGAACTCTGTGTAAAGATATACAAGATTAAGAGTCAAGGTTGGGAAAGGTACATTTGTCTTCAAAATCATTCTCTTTAAGACTATCTAAATAGGTGAGCTGTTTTAGAGATTTCATTGTATTAAAACGGACAACTAATCATTTCTCTATGTAACTGTTAGAACGTCACCTTCGACAGGTATAACTTTGAGGTAGTTAAGGACTTTATCTACCTAGGCTCCGCTATGAATTATGACATTATCAAAAATGGATGAGGGTGCTCTTGGCTGTTTTGAGAGTGTTTTTCGGTCCCGTCTGTATAGACGGTAAGTGGAGGAGGGGATACAACGACGAACTGTATGGACTGTACAGCGACATCGACCTAACCAGAAGAATGTAGATCCAATGACTAAGATGGCTGGGTCATGTAGATCGGATGAACACCAATGCTCCAGTCTGAAAAGTCTTCGAATCCGCCACCGTGGGACAACACAGTATAGGAAGACCGAGATTCAGGTGGCGCACGCAAGTAGAGGGAGACCTCAGTCAACTTAACGTACAAAACTGGATGCAACTAGCACAAGATCGAGTTAGCTGGAGACGCTTGTTCATTGAAGCCCAGGTCCACCCCGGACTGTAGCGCTACCTTAAGTAAAGTAAGTAAGTAAAAGTTAGGTGCTAGCTGCTAGCTGTTAGCTTTAATGATATGTATGTCAATTAAGGCTTTTGAAACGATCTTTAACTAATTAATTCCAAGAAAAAGTCAGTGTTTTGATGGAGTACAATAAATAAAAACAAAAACTCTTTGAGCGTTCTAAGACCCAGACGCCGACAAGATGTAGGATGGCGAAAATGTGAGACTGTGCATTCGTTTCTCAGATAAAAGTTTTACGAGTATCCAGCGGCCAATGCTTTTGAAAAGGCCAATCTGCCTGCACTTCGAAGTTAACTCAATGCTTCGCGATTGTGTCATATGTCTACGTACACTAAAGTGCATCGAACATTCTCGATCCACTCTCGCGATTGTGTCATAGGATTTACTTTTTATGATTTTTTCTTAGCAAATGGAAACAGCGGTGGTGGCGATGGCGCGATGGTTAGCTCATTGGACTATCACGGAGAGATTCCGTGGTTTGATCCCCGGCATCGCCAACAATTTTTCAAATTGTCATCACCTTTTCGGCGGGCAATGACACCAATGGATTCGGCGATAAACCGTAGGCCCCGCACAGATGTGACGAAAATGACAACATGAGCAACACAAATGAGTGTCAAAAAGCTAGGCCATGGCCCATACCGGACTGCCAATGCCAGTGTTTTTTTGTTTTTTTGTTTAAATGGAAACAGCATTAGTTCAGCTCGTCTCTTATAAACGCGAATCTTCTCTCTCTTCTCCAAAACAGCCATTACATTCTTAAATTTGCAGCTCATTAATTATTTGGATATTCGAAATCTTACTGATTTGACGGCATGGCTCATTGAAAAGTGAAATCAAAGTCTACCCAATTTTTAAAAAGTGAAATAGTTGCTCTTGATATTTCAATGTTTTTTTGACAAAGTTTAGATTTAGGTTTTTGTGCATTTGAGATAGACGAATCTCTTAGATATTATCTATCGAAACATTCAACTCAAGTTGTCCTGGACATTGTCAAGTCTCATATCTACAAAATAAATGCTGGTGTGCCCCAAGGCTCTGTTTTATCTACGACATTATTTTTAATATTCATAAATACGAGTAATCATTTGTAAGTACGCCCCTGGCCTTTCGCTATGCAAAGGGTACGCCAGCGTATTTCCAATTCACCCTGATGTCGTCAAAGTGAAATTTAAACAACTAACCACTATTCTATTGGTTCTTTTTCACTCTCATACTCATTGAGGGATTAAGCCATTAAACGTGCTAAACATGGTATGATCAAAAAGCGGCACCTTCAGTTTAAGACTGGGAGTGGCTTAAATATCAGTTACAAATGTTTGGTGCGACAATAAACAGAACTCGACTTAAAAGTGTACCCATTGAGGATTTCCAATGACATTATGGATGTCTTCGAAGGCGTGATTTTGAACGGCATGTGTAACGGTAATGGTTTACACAAAATAAAAGTGAAGCGTATAAAGTACAATAGTGTAACCTTAATGTGTAAGGAAACAAACTTGGAGTACTATGCTTGCTATGTAAACTGTGTTTGTTTATCAAATGGATAAGTACGCAGAGAAGTTAGCAATTTCAATGGCAATGCCGTATATCCTGAAGAACAGCTAAGCCAGATACAGATTCAAGCTTCAGATTCACATTCTGTTCAGCCCTTAGGACTTACTCAATTGTTTTACTACTTTCAGAATGAAAGGCTTTTTTCGAATGCAGTCGAAGGTTAAATTTATTATTTCCTGTCTAAGACTCCAAGGCAGATCTTGGAGAAGACCCATGAGCATCAGATCGATACCCACCACCTATTCATCGATTTTAAGGCCGCGTATGACAGCATCTATAGAGATGAGCTGTACAGAGCAATGTCTAGTTTCGGGATCCCTGCCAAACTCGTCCGTCTGTGTAGGATAACGATGGAGAATGCACGCTGCTCCTAGGCTCTAATATAAATACAGACAACGACACCAGCGCTGAGATCAAGCGAAAATAACTCTTGCCAACCGCTGTTCCTTTGTGTTAAGAAGGCAATTGAGTAGCAAAGCCCTCTCTCAAACAACTAAAGTTACCCTATATAACACCTTAATTGTCCCAGTCCTGCTCTTTGGCGCAGAGGCATGGCCAGTATCAAAAATGGATGAGGGTGCTCTTGGTTGCTTCGAGAGAAAAATTCTTCGGGCGATCTTCGGTCCCGTCTGCATTGACGGTGAGTGGAGGAGAAGATACAACGACGAACTGTACGGACTGTACAGCGACATGGAGGGACAGCGCAGTAGAGGAAGGCCAAGACTCAGGTGGCGCACGCAAGACGAAGAGGACCTCAGCCAACTTAGCGTGCGAAACTGGAGGCAGCTAGCCAGGGATCGAGCTGGCTGGAGAAGCTTGTTGACTGAGGCCCAGGTCCACCCCGGACTGTAGCGCCACTTAAAGTAAGTAAAGTAGGTCTAAGACTCAATTGGAATTGCGTCAATTATCCAAAATTTGTGGAACCTTCGTATACGAAGCTAGCTAGGTATTTAATGAGCGGAATTGTAACTGCGCAAGCCAGATGTATGCTTTACCAAATATCTTAAATGTCAGGGGCATTCCTTTCATTCCGGTGCAGTATACCGATTACTCGTATTACTGTCTACATAATAAAATCGCTACGCTCTTGCTATAAAGTCACTAGGATACTGCAGATTACAATCTTTGTATCTTTGTGATTTTCTGTCTTACAATTACATCAGCCTAGTAGTATTTTGTTGTGACGGAAAGAAAACTGCTCAAGAACACTTGAAAAAACAACCAATAAGCTGTCACAAATACAATTTTCAATTATTAAAGAGTGTGAATCAATCAACAATACAAAACAAAAATAAGAAAGCTGACACAGACATTCAAAGTTCAACTGTCAGTAGTTACGAGTATCAAATTATCTTGATTTTCTAGGAACAAAGTAAAACCCAATTCGGATGATTATGGGTGAAGTTAAAACCGTTGATAACTTATCGCTGAATATTCTAAAGGTGAACTTTCAAGCAAATGGCAATGATTTTTGTTTCAACAAATTGTAATAGCTGGAAGTAATAAAAAAAAAACAGATTACGATCTTTTATGGATATGTAGATTTCGGGCTAAAAACGCGATCCCCAAGCAAAGGAAATATTGTAGTAAATCTAATAAAAAAAACAACGACATAGTGCTCGAATTAGTTTTGTCATTTACTAGCAGTCGAAGGCGATAAGCGCTCGCATGATACTACTACTACTACTACTCAAATGTGAGCATCTTTCCTACGATCTAAGGCTCATTTCTATTTTTTTTTTTTTTGTAAATAGTAAATTTTTGCATTTTTTAAAATATGAAACAAACACTTTCGACGCTTTTTTTAAAACTTTTTTTTTTACTGTTTGCAACTTTACACGTTGTATTGTAGTATACTCGTAGTAGTGTCAAGTGCAAATGAGTTTATATCTCATTAATGTCATGAAAGATTTCTATCATTCTAAAGGCACATTTTGCAAAAAAAAAAAAAAAACACTAATTACACAATGGGGGTTTTTTTCTGTTATTGTTATTTTTTCTCACTTTATAATTAATTGTTATCAACAAACGAGAAACACCAAAACGAATTAACAATAAAAAAAAGGAAACAAAACAAAGCACACTATTAAGATACAAGTTTGGGCATCAGTTTACCGTTGTGGTAGTAATGTGATATTGTTTTTCTTGAAGTTTACACTCACAAATACCTACACGAGTCTTAGTAGAAGTCTTTTTAAAAAAAAGTCCTCAATACTACCGACATGTACGAGCACAATCCGGAAAATCGGTGTAAGCCGGACAAACTCAGGCGGAGAACTGAACCTAATCAAGCAGTGGCTAATAGTAGAAGCCTTTATGTCTCTCTTAATGGAGTGGCGCTAGTAGTACGGGTATATGTTAGTCTACGAGCGCCAAGTTGTAGTCTGAAATCTTGGGAAACATGCCACGAATGAACTTCACAGCTCCAGCAGCTCCAGCAGCTCCAGCACTAACAACTTGACTGCTTGATTGCAATCATAAGCCTTTTGTTTCTCTTGGTATTGAATCTGGGTAAAAGTGTTAAGGCACTTGTCCAATAGATGCTCGATTCGTGATAGTTCAATCAAATAAGTCTATTGTGGGCCTGGGATAAGGTCAGGAAGTGAGATTACATCTAGGAGTTGTAACAATTTTCTGAACTTTACTCGTTTTCTATGATATATTTTGAATGACTGATGTGTTAGTTATCAGTGTGAAAATAAACTCATTCCACTAACTGATAAAAGCTGAGTAATATTTCTTTAACTGCAACTTGTGTACAAGTTTGCACCAAGTTCAGCATATAAAGGGAGCGGCTGCTTGATGGTGATAAGGCAAGGTCTGGTTGCCATTGATAACCGGATTGACCTTGGTTGCTTTTATTTGCTAAATGTAAAGTTTGATATTAAACACGATGTTTTTGAAGCTAATAATAGGGTGGAATGTTCATTCTGTTTATCAAACAATTTTTTAAAAAAAGTAAAATGGGTTTAAAAAACACTTGAGTAAAGTAAGGAAATGCTTTAGATATAGGAAGAGTAAATAGTTTGTTAAATAACCGATGTCAAGTATGAAGTTGTCATGCCTCAGATTTCAAACTGGATAAACAAAAAGTTAACTCAATTTTAAGTGTCTTGAATGGGGGTGTAAAGATTTTGCCAGGATTATTTTACTTTCCTATAGCTGACCAATTTTAGTTTTCCACTCCTATTCAGTCCCGTTTTGCTTTTTTTTCGTTTTCGGCAAGCCCACATATATCTTATTTGGTCTTTGTGACAATTTTAAATTTGAATCAGTTGGGGGAATTTCGCAACCACTTAGTATACAATACATAAGGGACCTTGGTCATTAATATGTTTTCGAATCATCCAGATCTTAATCTTAAAAGTTAAAATAAATAGCATGACTTATCGCGGAAACCCCTAGCCTTCTATTTCTTTAATTTCAGATAAGATAAGTTAAGCTCTTTATACTTCATCGCGATTGCGAATCTTTTCATTAATTCTTTTGCGTCAGTCGATATCGGAATTAATAAAGGAAAGAATTGAAGAGAATCAAATTTTTTAAGAAATCAATCGAACCCAACCAAATCGACTATAGAAAATTTAAACTCATTTTTCCTCACAGCTGTTCAAAAACATATTTATGACTAACTATCAATGACGGTTTTAAGTCAAAATGAACTTTTTTTTTTGATGGCAACGATTAGTATAAGGCCTCGTAGAAGTAGGATCTTCTGACTGGTGCTGGTTCTTTAAATAACGAGAGTGAGCCTCTGTAGCCGAACATCTTGCGGCTCTGCTAATAAGCTCTACTTCACGCCTCCCCGTGGCGCCATCTGGGAATCTCACTGGAGATTGCGAAGTGAAGGGGACAAATGACGAGTTTCCTGCGCCATAAATCAGGATTACTGTCGGAAAAAACAAAACAAGACCTTATCCGGGCTACTCCGACATATTTGGAGTTTAGGCCGGTAAGGATTTCCAGGACTTAGTCAGGGGATGGAGCCCCATATGGGCCAACGGCAGCGCTCACATCCCGGAACGGGTTACTGGCTTCCTCGTCCTAGGGACATTGAAAATGGAACTGGTCCTCCAGGTTGGGGGTTGTGCCGCTGAGGTAACTGCCCGGCCATTTAAAAAAAAAGTAGTTACGAAGCAAGTCAAAATAAACATAAAAGAAAAAATAAAAAATTATTAACCAAGAATATGTATTTAAATAATTTAAAATACTACTTCCTTTCTTAAACGTAGTTTGTCATATCGTAATCTTTTGATTTAATACCGACTTACCAAGGTTCTGAGAATATATCAGAGAAGCAAAACGATTTGTCATAGGTCGAATCTGATATATCACAAACTTCGTTAGGAATATTGTTGCCAAAATTCTCCAAACCTTTACACAACACAGTCATCGAGAGGAAGGCGAAAACGTATAAACGTCTAGAAATTCAAGTTAAGTTAATTACTAAGACTCTTCGATTGAGGACATCAAACACAGTAAAATCGAGAACACTACATTTAAGATGAACAAGATGTGTTTTTTTTTTTATTTAAATCTCACAGGAAAAAAAAACGACTGACATTTGGAAAAGATTCCTCAAATACATTCCACAGATACATACCATTATACCGTATACTGCACGGATAAATTTCTCATGTGACTATGGATTGCAGTGCCAACTTCCGAATGGTCAGCAGAACTAAAGAAAATGGCAAATGTGGGATTTTGTCTCCATACCCTGTACTCTACAATACTACATCTTTAACCTACATATTTGGGTGAGGAGAAAGATAACACCAGTGCCCTAAGGTCTAAGCATGACTTATATTCGTATTACCGATCCTTAAGGATTAATTTTCACTTCATTTCCAGGTCAGTATTTACATATGTATCTATTGTATTTACTCAAGACAAATCTTCAATATTTCAGCATCCTTACATACAACCCTTCTGCCTATGAATCCAAAGCTTTAAAAATACAAAAACCATCATGTGCCTTATGTCCAGATGCGCCGTCTAAGAGATCGAATACCTTCCTTCTATTGAATGATTTGTAGTACCTAATCAAAACTAATGTATGCTGCTAAGAATCAATCTAATTGACAGTTCCATGGAGGAGTGTACAAATTGCATTAACCTTCTAAAGGTGACAAAAAATCAGTCCATGAACCCTTCATTTTAAGAACACTAAATAGAATATGTAGATTTAGAGGAGTGCTTCCTTTAAAGGAAATTGAAAAGACTTCAGGTCAAAAATACCAAAGAGGTAAACTAATTAATAAGTTTGATGATAAAACTGATTCAAAAGAGGCGATTCGTTCATCTCCCAGGCTACAAGAACCAGGCCGAGTCATACTCATCAGCATCCTTTGATGGTTTTAAGTCGCCAGGTACCAATGACATGTGTTCGTATATCACTTTTTTTATGACGTCCATTTAAACTGACTTCTATTCCGCTGAGAAGTTGTAGCGAAGAGCACATGTCGTTGTGACAATCCTAAAGTAACATACGAGTAGTTGCAAATACTGGTATTATGATTAGAAAAAACTTGACGTCAACGTTTACTTAGGCTTAAAAAAACAAGAACAATTTATATCATTTGCCAAGCAAATAATAAATTGGTGTCGTTGATTGCTTTGGTATGCGAAAATGAGTAAGAGTTACGACAGCCAAAAATAGCTAGATCTGCAGATACACCTCTTTATCATTTTAGCTATGATAAACCCATCAAATAGTATGGGTATGCCTTTCAAAATAAAATTGCAGCACACATCATAATGTAGGCCACAGTACTCATAAGTTCAGTATTCAGATTTTACATGCCGATCCCCAGAAGCACTCCAAAGGCCCATAACGTAAATTCATATTTCATATTGCCTGATTTTCCTTTCTTTTGAAGAAACTGTAAGGGGAGATCTTCTTTGAACACGTTGTGTCCCTGCAGAAGATCCAAACTATCCATCCATCAGTGACGTAGTCTAACAATGAATAGTGGCAGAGCAATACTGGTTATATCGTAAATACTTTCCGAGGCTGCCTGTTATAGGTCCTGTTGAGTGTCAGGAGCAATCGGTAGTCCACACGAGGACTTAAAATATGGTAGCGTTGCATTCAGGGCCCCCGGATTTCGGTCTGCTTTGGTATAACTGCAACCCTTAATTGCTGGCCAACTAAGAAATAAGGCTTTTACAAAGTGATTTTTTGATTGTTTATGAGAAGCAGTCAGTTGCCTTCTTAAGTGATTTTTTCACTTGAGACATTTAAATACTGAAAATATGATTAAATGATCAAGTTTTTAAACATAAACTTTATTCAGGTTATCTTAATAAAAATGCTTTCAATGTGTTTACAAACTATTCCCAATATATCATCGTTCGAAAATTGTTTTCACCTTCACTTGCCAGGAGGTTAATGTACTTGTTTTTAAAACACTATCGTTATTTCGATAAATGACGCCTAACGCAATAATCGTCATCCGTAATTTTTTATTTTTTTTCTAATTATATTGCCAACTAATTGATTCAAAATATCGTATAATTTGAAATATTTCAGCACAACTTTTGTCATATTTATCTAAGTACCCGTCAGCAAGTAAATACACGTGTTTAGTTTGCAATTTGCTAATAAACTGCGCAGTATCTATTTTAAGCAAACTATTATGCATGTACATATGTAGATCTCAAGATCTACATCACCGTAGTAGAGTGAGTTTAATCAGCGCGGTCCTATACGTGGTTAATTTTACTGTTTGTACTTTCCTATGCTGTTGTTCTTTTTAAATTGTAAAATTGTATATAAACCTGGTAATGGTCTAGTCAAACAGATCAGACAACTTATCTGTGCAAGCAACACCTGCAAAATGAGACACACCGCCAGATTCTGGCCAATGAAAAAACGGACTGTCGGATGGAAGTTATGCAAAGTCATGTGCTCATTTCTAGCTAATCATCAACCTAGCTAAGCTGAGGTCACAATTTTCGATGCAGTTGGTGGCGCGAGATTTTAATTTAAAGAGATTTGCTCGACTGGAACACCGGTCTGGATGTAGTGGAGGTGTGTATTTGAACGTGACCTTGAGAATTGCAACGGACAGTGAAATGGGCTTGCCACGATTTTGCGGTTAGAGTAGTCAGTCAGCATGTTTTTTTTTTTACAATTGATCAGTACTTAATAATGGTTTTATGACTTTTCGTAATTATGTTCTTTTTTTTGTAATTTAAATTTGATTTGTTGTTTAATGGCGAATTGAAACGATGGTTATGAGGTCTTACTAGTTGTAATTTCTTTGTTTGAGAATTTATACTATAGCAAATACTATTTAACTTAAACTTTTGTTGGCAAAAGAAAAACTGATTGTTTTACTGTTCAAGATAATAGGAAATATATTTGTTTATCTGATCTTGCAACGTTTCTTCATTAATTTTGTTGGCTTTCTACATTGCCAATTATATAACAAACACAGAATAGAATTAACTATGTAGTTAATTAGTAGACATACTTCTCAGATGAGTTCTACTTGAAGTGAAAAAAATTAAATTAAAATATAAACTTTAAATAACGTCAACCTCGTTAAAGTTTAAGGTACGAATGACTGAGCGGCATTTTTTCTGTCACCAAATTTTACAGAGTTTTCGCGCTGTATCCTAACTTAATGTGAGCCAGTCTTGAATTTTTTCGCACTTTGGCACGATAACTCCTTCTTAACGAATTTTAAGATTTTGATTCGCAGGTTTAGAAAAATGCTGAAAACTCAGTCTAAGTACGTCCGATTGAGAGCTTTCTAAAGAGCTATCATGTCGTTGATTATGATTTATGATGGCGCTATTATAGGCGGAAAAAAAAGTCATTCCGCTATTGCCAATGTGCTGCTTCCACGGGAAATTTTGACCGACGTTGTACACTGCCTTGATGTATACAAAGAGTCTTTTGATTATGCTCGCTTTGCTTTTGACTTTTATTTCATCGTCATCGTACATTTCGGTTATCATTCTTTTATACGATGGTTGTCTGAAAAGTTTCCGACCGAAACGTAAAGATAGCGGCACTCGTCAATAAAAGCTAGTGAATGCTAATAGTGCATCTTTTGACAGTTACTTACCGAAGTTTCAGTCATTTTGGACGCGCAGTTTTTAGTTGGCAGTCGTTTGAGTGAGTGTTTTTTGTGAAAATGGAAAAAATTGAGTATGGGGCTGTTATTAAATTCTTGTTTTTGAAAGGCAATACGCCTACGCAAATCAAAAATGAGTTGGACTCTGTATATGGGAACTCTGCACCATCATTTACCGCAGTGAAATTTCGGGCAGGTGAATTTAAACGTGGCCGTAAGAGCTTGGGATATGATGATGGTTCGGGAGGTCCAAAAACTGCAACCACTGACGATAACACTGCTAAAGTTCACCAAATAGTGTTAGACGACCGCCGAATTAAAGTGAAAAAGATAGTAGAAGTTATGAAAATGTCCAAAGTACGTGTTTGTTACATTTTAAATCAAGATTTAGGCATGAGAAAGCTGGGTGCCGCGTTTGCTTACGTTAGACCAAAAAGGTGTTCGAATGAACATTTCCAACGCTCTGTTGGTGCAGTTTAGGCGCAATAAATCCGAGTTTTGGGGCCGATTAATTACTGTAGATGAAACTTGGATACACCATTATACGCCCGAAATGAAAACTCAGTCAAAACAGTGGACTGACAAGGGCGAGCTGGCTCCAAAAAAAGCAAAACCTGTTTTTTCGGCTGGGAAAGTGACGGCGACTGTTTTTTGGGAAGGAAAAACCATTACAGGAGCATACTACGCATCATTACTTGCCAAGCTGAAGGCACAAATTACGGAAAAACGGCCACATTTGCAGAAAAAGAAAATCCTATTTCACCAAGACAACGCACCGTCTCACACCTCAGCGGTTGTCATGGCGAAAATCCATGAATTACTGTTTGAACTGCTTGACCATCCGCCTTATTCACCAGCGACTTCTTTTTGTTCCCTCATCTAAAAACTGCGCTCGGAGGGCAGAGATTTTCGTCAAATGAGGAGACAATCACCTTCGTGAACAATTATTTTGCAGAAAAAAACGCCAAGTACTATTTGGACGGGTTAGAGAGATGGGAGCATTGCTGGGAGAAGTGTGTAGAGTCACAAGGAGACTATGTAGAAAAATAAAAAATAAAAATTGAGAAAAAATGTCTTGTATCATTGTTAGGTCGGGAACTTTTCAGACAACCCTCGCATGTCTTGGGAGCTCTATTGAACGCTTTTTCGCAACGTTTAGCATGTCGACGAAGCCGCCATGCGTATCACTTACAAAGAATCCAAGAAAACCTTATCGAACGATGTATGAATTCTATAACCTTGATTGCATGGGCATTTCAATCTAGATCCAGAAGATGTTCAAAACTTTTATACAGATACCAAATCAGCGGTGTAGAGTAGATAAGATTTGTGAACAAGATTCTTGTTGTTTTCGATATAACAAAAAACTTCGCTGGATCCAGATTTATTTGTGCTATATATCAAGGGCATAATATGTAGATACTTTGCCCCGAGGAGTCTAATATACACACTCGATTTTATTTGCTGATTACTTCATATATATCAGATCCCTCAGCTTATAATCAAAATACTGTAAGACTATAACAAGTTATGGAACTTGATCGTTAATTAGAGCAAGTCAAAGCTCGTGACTTGCTAAAACGAGTAATTGTTCTTTAACTGCGAAAAGAATGCAAAGTCTTAAATGATCTAAGATATAATAATAAGAAATTAGTGGAGGTAGAAAATATGAGGCTGTAGAGAAGTTATTTTGGTACTAAATAAAGGGAGTATCCAAACTTCCACCTAACATTTTGTATAGTATGCTAATGCTGCGAAATAGTTTTATCCCCACAGGTCACCAAAACATCGATTTTATCTACAAAAGAAAGTAACGAATATCACATGTCCTATTGTTAACAAAAGCAGCCATACACAATTTATGTCAGGATGAAACTCCTTGTTGGAGTTTACCAAGGGTGACGAGATTGACTTGAATTTTATTAATATCCCCAATTTTAGCAACAGTCGTAGTTCAATGTATTTAGTACTAATATACGAGTAGCTCCACTGCATAGAATGCTCTAAAGTCGTTTAAAAACTATAATAAAACTATAAGATATAATTACATAGTTTTGACGAAAGCTTTGAGCCTTAATTATATCCCACTCAGACCGGAATTACTGATGCTGTGCAACTTGTGTAACCTGGTAGAGGCAGAGGAGGTACTACGTTTACTTTGAAGGTCTTCAGTTGTTGTTTAATTGAAGTAGACATTTTCAATACTTAGAATCCCTTAAAAGTATCGGGAAAGAGTATTGAATGAAAACTAAAGGAACAAAAATACATGTGCAGTGAAAATTGTGCAGCAAAATTAGAGAACAGACGTCTTAACTGCACCTTATGAGTTGTAATACATCGCACATTTCTATGTTACCGCAAATCTGATATATTAGAACTGTCATCAAGTCCAATTTAGTACATTTTCAGTCATTTGACGTCTTTCAATCCGACAGTTTGTTTATACCGCAATTTTAAATATTTCTTCAAAAACTGTATTGTTAAAATTATACAAACAACTAATTGAATTTGAGCGGAATAATAACTGTTTATATTACAAATGTGTTTGTAAAAGCTAAGATGGTGAATATAAAATGTCACCTTTTACTGCACGTGTGCTGGGCGTGCGCCACTGCATGCAGTAATACAAGTAATGCTACTGCGCACTTGTTTCAGGCATAACAATCTACTCGTACAATAATTGTTATTTTTTATTATTAATCAGCGTGGTGGTATATTATTTTTATTTGTTGCCCACCAAGCAAACGGGAAACTTGGTGATAAATAAATGCATTATACAAATGTATTTACATATCTTCGGATGAGCTATTATTAATTATTCTACAATGCTTTATGCCCAAAACGCATGTGCAGAAAATCAACTTGCAGTACTGCTGACAGCTCTGCCCGTGAAACAGATGTGCAGATATTTTTTGAAGTCAATCGCATCGGTTGCTGTCATTTTACAGCTACTGTCACTTATGTGTGACACTGTCGATTGCAGCGAATTCAGAAATAGAGATGTGTTGCAGAACAGTGTTGGGTGCAGCATTTATATGAAGCTTCGCGAATCAGAAGATGTGTATTCTAATTTCACTGCACACAAAATTCTGTTCATGTATTTTGGGGATTACAAATTCGAATTTTAAAGATGACAGTGATCTGCATTTCTGCAAAACAGTGCGCGAGCGTAAGGTATAAGAACTACACATTGAAAAATGTATACACGATGGAGTATCCGAAGGCCACCTGGAAGTGAATAAGACGTTAGAAAAGGTGCGAGAATGATTACGGCAGAATGCAGCAATACAACGTTTGCGTACCCTTCGAGAGAACCGCAGTTGCCATCGCAGGACCGTTTCCTGAAACCGAAAATGGAAATCGCTACATTCTTGTTGTTATGGACTACTTCAGTAACTGGCCTGAGGCTTTCGCTATCCCTAACCAGGAAGCTAAACCGTGATTAAGCAGATCGTTTACAACTGGGTGAGCAGATTTGGCGTACCGATGGAAACGCACTCGATCAAGGGCGAAACTTCGAGTCTAAGATTTTCCAAGGAATGTGTGAGCTACTGGGGATTAAAAAGACGAAAACAACACCTCTTTACCCACAATTGGACGAACTTCAACAGAACCTTGAATGAACACCTATCAAAGGTCGTTGGCGACAATCAACAGGTCACACTCCATCGGAATTTATTTTGATGAATTGATGTTTGGGTCAGCGCCGTCTGAAGAGAACAGAAATGAAACGATTATATTGCAGACCTCAGACAAATTATTAGGGACGTGCACCAAAGAACAAGGGATAAGATCAAGATAGCCAGTGACCGCATGAAGACAAGGTATGATGTCAAGGCGACACCAACGGGATTCCAGGAAGGAGATCTAGTGTAGATACAAAACCTTCATAGACGGAAAGGTGTATCACCCAAATTACAGCAAGACTGGGAACGCAATAAAGTTGTAAAACGCATCAACGATGTTGTCTATCGCATTCAATGAGGAAGAGGCAAGATGAATGTGGTTTATATGGATCCGATACATCGGCATATTGAGCAGAATGTCAAAGAGTTTGTTCGGGACGAACAAGTTTTAAGAGGGGATATTTGGTATAAAATGTAATAAAATCAAAATTCCACTTCAGAGAATTATGACCCCCTGTTGCAAGCAACAAATTTTCTTCGGCGATTTTTGGCATTTAGACAGAAATTCAGTGTTACATAACTTTAGGATCATACATCATTAACAAACTTGTCGGAGAGTTCAGTTATTACCCCAGTTTCAAACCAGAAGTTACGACAAAGAACTAGAACCCGACAAATGACGGGATGACATCACATACGGCCGGACGATAGATTTTCGAAAAGCGATAGAAAAGGAGCTAAGTGTTAATAGTGAACGGAAAGAGATTTGAATTGTGAGATAGTAGTAAAATCGTGTTAATTACTTGGAAGTTATTTTAAATAATAATAAATTAAGCTTTTTATCATTTCCCTAGCCGAAATATTACAATTTTTATCTTGATGATTCAGGTAGAAATAATGGCATACTCTTAGGCAGACGTAGATACTTTCAAACTGTTTAATTTTGGTTTGTGTCTTTGACTATTAAATCAATTTCAGTAAAACGTGCAAATTTCACATCACAAACCACGTGGCATCTTACGAGTAAATTAATTTTCAAGCATGCAAGATACAAACGTGTGTGTGTCAATAACTTTAAGAGAATTTCAACTGGCCATCTCAATTGATTTAATCAATTAAAAAAAAAATTCGAATGAGATATTTTTTTTGTTCGAAGAAGAAGAAGAAGTATCTGAATATGCATACTCATTAGCAGCTGTAGAAATTTGTTTTCAAACAGGTTCTTCAGCTGTTTTTAGCCAAGCACATATTTATGTTGGCCAAATTTTGGACTTTTTTTTGGGTAGTTGAGAATATTGCTCATTAATAATGCACTGAATCCTGACTTAACATAGCTCGATACAATCGTGTGGCGTTATCATAGCCAGGGCGTTGCTCGATGGTCATCATATTTCTCCTCTGTGGAGGGGTGCACGCATATCAGGCTCAAGTTGGCAAGTTTACCCTTACGTTTGTTCACATGCCGGAAACTCAAGACTTTTCCCTTAGTCTGCTTCGAACAATTGATCCGCATCCAAATAGGGGTGCTTTGCCGTCGATAACAAGTGCCAATAGATACGCAGTTTTTCATTCTCTTTTTGTCTGGCCCATCCTATCGAATTTCTTGGATGGCAGTTATGTCTGCTTTGCAGCAGTCTAGGGCCTCCGCTAGTTGTTCGGCTGCACGTGGCCTATTTAGGGACCTAATATTCCATGTGCATATGCGAATTCGAGACTTGTTGTTACTTCGTAACCATTATCTATTTTCCATGGCCGGACAGTTACCCAGTTACTACAATCCCCACCCTGGAGAACCAGTTCCATTTTTGATACCCCTAGGACGAGGCGTCGGTTAGACCGAAACAAGTAACCCGTTTGGGGATGTGAACTCTGCCGTTGGTCTATAAAGGGCTCATCCGCAACCATCTCTTTTCCAAGACCTTGAAATCCTTACCGGCCTTAACTCAAAACATGTCGGAGTAGCCATAGACTTTGTTCCACATTTTTTTGTTAGGTGTATATTCACAGATGAGATGAAATTGATGGCATGTTTCATGAACAAATTGTCTCTACTTCAAGGCTTGGTTGGTCATCAAAACAACCCAACGAAGAAAGTCAAAAGTCATAAAGTCGCAAGATCTTGGTGTCCAGTTTTGCACATCCAAGACTGTTTCAACCACATGTCTTCGAGATCTACACCATCCATTTGAGGCAGAATTCACAACCAAACACTGGCACGTTTGAGATGCTTCTTCTTCTCATGCAACACAAATGACCACGCCAAACTCACAATTAATTGTAAATTTCCTCAAATTTGACTTGTTCCTAATAGCACTTAGTATCTTCTGAAGACGTTTGATGACTTTTATATGATCTTATTTCCGTCTTAAGCTTTGAATGAAATGTGTTCTGGAATGGGTTGCAATTAGCCGAATATGATGGCATCACCTTACTAATTTTCTCATTTTCTAACTAAGAGCTCTATTGTTAATCATCACGGCCTATTCGCCATAAGTTGTATTACACAATCATTGTATAAATCTTAATCGTTTTCTTTTGCTGGTTGACCACAATTTTAATTAACTTAATTTGTATTATGCATTTATTTTTGTTGGTTTGTTAATAAAACATTTTTGCTGTTTTTTCTAAGACCCAATATTATTGAAGTTTCATTCAACGAAGGCGTTTCTTGTTTTCTAAACTTTCTTTTCGTAAGTAGACAAATTCTCGGAGTTGCTTTTATAAATTGTTCGATGAGCTTGATTGAATTTTATTTTGTTTACAAAATATATTGGAAATTTAAATGATCAAGGACTAACTATTTATATCGCGCAAAGCGCTTTAAAATGCTCTAAAATGATATACATGTGATGTACGTAGGTAGATCTACGACTATATTAATATTAAGACCGACCCCCTACTTTTAAAAATTCTCTATTATTAAATAAAATGTTCAATTCACTGTCCGGAGAGACAACACAAAAACAAAACAATTCATTTCAGTGCTATAGATACAATTCCACATCACTTTATCATGTCAGTTTCAATTTGATAATGCCACCACGTGTTAAACGGAAGCCGGACAGAATTTAAAACAATCAAGTTGATTAAAGAATTGGCAACGAGCCCTTATTCCGCACCATGATAATCTCACACTATACAAGTTTTAGATACTTGACATCATACCGGATTTTCTCTCTAAACGATTTGATTGATTTTGCAAAAGAGAATTCAGTTGTCAGAGACAACAAAGAGAACACAAGTGGGCGGTGATAAATTATACGAGTAATCATACTCGTAATATCACTATCTCGAAATCGTTCAATTTCATTGAATTAATTTTCACTTAAGGGCTTCACCAAACCCTTATCAGTCAGAACCCTTATCAGGAAAGATAAAACTGACTCATTGTGCCAACAAACTGGAAATGTAATTTCTTCTTTAAATCAAGTGATGAGAGCTAGTATTTAACGAATTTTGTTTCTACATGAGCCACGAGTATTATTGGTTCTGTTTGAAGATGAAGATTACAACAGATGCGATTTTTTATTTTGGCAACTGAGATTATTGACCTCTGTTAAACTTTTCGACAGTGACCGCCAAAATACCAAAATAAATTCTCTAGCATCACATACATACTTGTATACAAACACTAAGGAAATTTCCTAATAGCAAATTTGGCATTTATTTGTAAAAATAACAAAAATACATATATAAGGATACTGACTTTGACAGGGGAAAGGGGAATTGAAGTGCTTGTGCCTTTTATAATACTTAAGGTATCTGCATCTGTGATTTTGGGTATTTTTAGATAGTCAGACTGCAGTTGTTTGAACAAGTGATCACGTTTAATTCTCGACATATTTGCATGTTCGCTATGTCGTAGAGGTTAGTCCAACACGTTTGGATGAAATACAGATCTTGCGCAAATACGAGTATATGTACGTATTACACAATGTTCGGGTGAAATTTCTCAAATCGTTCGACGTTTTGTCATTTTAGGGATGTTGTTTTTTTTTTTAAGAAAAGGGTATGGATAAAACAACTTGTAAGTGTAGATGTTTTTATTGGGGCTCTAGGCTAACAAGAAAAAAAGAAAAATCAACTTTTGTTACTAAAATCCCGGAGTTTAGTTTTAAAGGAAATCCTTAAAACAAATCCTGGCAGGAACAAAACAAAATCTTGCTGCAAAAATGTTATGAGCACCCTTTACGACCACGCTGTAAATATTGGGTCTATAACTTAATCCGTGCGGTTTGCTAAGAGATGGCGTAACTTGTATTATTCCATTGGAACATGCGTTGGAAAGCTACTGTCATTGTACGTCATTTCAGTATATGTCATTCATTTGAAGCGTAAACGACAATAATTTTTTTTCACTCAAATATGTCGAACTTTGTGCCTGAAAAAGTGTTTTTGCGGGGAGTTCTTCTTCATTACTTTAATATGAAGAAAACTGGTGCCGAAAGTCATCGTATTTTGGTGGAAGTTTATGGTGAACATGCGCTAGCTGAGCGAACGTGCCAAAAGTGGTTTGCACTATTTAAAAGTGGTGACATTGGCTTGGAAGACGATGAACGTCCTGGGCAGCCAAAAAAGTTTGAAGATGAAGAACTGGAAGCATTACTCTATAAAGATTGTTGCCAAACACAAGAAGAGCTCGGAGAATCTTTGGGTGTCACTCAAGCAGCCATTTCAGAATGTTTAAAAGCAGCTGGACATATTCAAAAGCAAGGAAATTGGGTTCCACATGAACTCAAGCCGAGAGACGTCGAAACGCTGTTTTGCATGTCCGAAATGCTGTTGGAACGCCACAAAAGGAAGTCATTTTTGCATCGGATTGTTACTGGAAATGAAAAATGTATCCATTACGGCAACCCCAAGAGCAAAAAATCATATGTGAAACCCGGCCAACCGGCCAAATCAACGCAAAGCCGAATATCCATGGCGCGAAGGTAATGCTCTGTATTTGGTGGTATCAGATGGGTGTGCTGTATTATGAGCTGCTAAAACCGGGTGAAACCATCAATGGACAACGCTACCGAACACAATTAATCCGTTTGAAGAGAGCAGTAGCCGAAAAACGCCCGGAATTTGCGACCAGACACGAGGCAATAATTTTCCATCATGACAACGCTCGGCCCCTGCTATTCCGGTTATGAACTATTTGGAAAACAGTGGCCAGGAAGTCTTACCCCACCCGCCTTATAGCCCAGACCTTGCTCCTTCTGACTACCATTTGTTCCGGTCGATGCAGAACGCTCTCACTGAAATACGGTTCACATCAGAGCAGAATATCAAAAATTGGCTTGATTCATTCTTGGCTGCCAAGCCGGAGCAGTTCTTTTAGGATGAGATCAACAAATTGCCAGAAAGAGGGGAAAAAGTCATAGCTTCAGCTGGACAATACTTTGAATAATACTATTGTACATGTTTTTTCTTAAATAAACGTTCAAATTTTCAAAAAAACCGCACGAATTAACTTATATACCCAATACTTTTTTAAACATTTCTTAAATAAATGTTCTGAGGGTTTTCAGCTTGCTCGTATAGGTACATGATGTTAAAACGTTCTTAAAACAAGCAACTAAACAAGGCCTTAAATGAAAAGCCTTTTGAGGTTTAAGAAATCAAATTTACTCAAAAAAAATATACAAATAAGAATTTATAGTTTTTCGAGTCATCAATACAAAGTTAACACCTTGAATTGATTAAGGACGATAGCAAATCAATCTGATTTTATATGAACTTAAAAAAAAATTAAGAGTTGCTACTGATACTGTCTACTGATATTAATTCTAACCTTGATTTGTTCGATGTTTTTTAAATAAACATCCTACTCGGATAAACGCATCTATAGTGAATCATATGAAGATGACTTTTGACAAATTCAATTAAGATTAAGAAGAGGTTTCCTCGGCCTTTCAATCCCGGGAGCGACTGCATAACGGCCTGGAATATCGTTCTTCCTCAATTTGCACAACTTAGCTTAGTGTGGATCGAGGCTCTCTTATTCAGGTTCAATTTATAGGTCTGGGTGGAGGAACAAATCTGAAAACCAAAAGGAAATTTGTAGCCTTTAAGTTGGTTACAGGCTTCTCGAGTCCTTGAATCGTCCTATAAAATCGACTAAATTTCCTTACTAGAGAAATTTCTTCTAGTCCTGAACATGCTGCTGGTTTAAGTATATCAATGATTAGCAATTTAGCCTACCAAAATATTTTAAAGACCGGAATACAAGTGGATGCTGATTGCACTGACTTTAGCATAGAACTTGACTCAACGTCTAGGGTTCCATTTCGAAATTTTAAACCAAATGCCAACACATATCGGTGGTAGAAAACACACAGATGCGCTTAAGCTATTTTTTAAAATTAATTATGCAAGATAGCAATGGTCTATTATCCTATGCGCGTAATACTAAAAATGAAACTTCCCTTCGGAGTGGACAAAGGGAAGGGAAGTCAAAGGGCTTAAAACTTAATCATAAAAACGGGTAATGCGATTTGATTTTTTAGAAGATTCATCAGTCCATTACAGCCTTGAACTACCTTATAATAATAATAGTAATATTAAAGATTTAATTGCATCGTTTTCTTTTAAAAGCCATAACGACTACATTATATTCCCAGTCAAGCGTTACCATCGTCTGAGATCCAAAACAAAGTGACATTGATGGTAACAAAAAGGCAATACCAAGCGGATTGCTATGAGAGACAGCTTTTCTAAATTGGGCTTCAATTGAGTTGTTTACTCTACAATGTGTTAAGTTAAGTTAAAACAAAATGTTATTTCTGTCTTTCTTTTTAATAACATGTTTAGCCTCAATTTTAAATGTTAGATGAAAAATATGGTTATAGATGAAATAAGCAAATAAATTTATAGAGTTGACTGATCTCAATTACATTTTGAGTTGAGTTTGAATCTTGCGAAAGGATCAAGACACATTGTGATTCTCTCCCAATTTCCGTCTTAATAGCAGAAACGAAACCGATAAGAATTGTGTCAGTAGCTTGAGAAGCTATTTCCTCTTTAACTATGTTTAACTCAATATCAACGACGAAGGATCTGATTTAGAGTTTGAGCTCAATTTAAAATTAACCTTTCAACTAACCCATATTATCTTCATTTAAAATTAAGTTAACTACAAAATATTTAAAGACTTTGCTAAAGTTGCAGACATTTTCGATTTCGATTGGATGTCGTGAAGCAGCGATGACATCATCTATAGAGACACCATTTAGGATTTCGCTTTTTTTTTTAGATTGCAAAAAATATGGATTCTGAAGTACAATTTTCAAAAGTTGAGTCCTAAAGCTATGCCGCACTGGTGACATTGGAGTTATGCTCAAATGGTGAGTAAGTTAGCAAGTTTTGGAACATAGCTGACAAAAATTGGATTGGGTGTGATTGAGGCCAAAGCTAAGTATCTGCTGTTATAAGAAGGGATGCATAACATTGACGAATCAGAAAATACGTTTCGTACGGAACATGCACCCTTATATTTGAGGTTGTAAGGGGTTTTTACAAGTTATCAGAAATCAAACAAAATGTCATATTGCCAATAGGTGTTTCATTATCTGGAAGACATTAATTTTTAAGAAGATACTTTAAATTTGTTAAGTAGGTAATTTCTGCGTTGATGGGCTTGATCTGCAGGGACATGTGAGCGAATGAATTTCAAGGCTCCAGCCAGTAAAGTGTCTTCGATTGCGGAGTGATATCTAAGCAAATAAGTCAATAATGATATCCTTATATCAGCGTATAAAAACGCTTGAAACTATTTCACAATCCATAAGTAAGACATAATCAACATCTTTCAGGGAAAGATACATATTTTTTGTAGATTTTTGTTTTTTTAATTTTCAAATCACAATCAGCAAATTATGATAAACCCAACTGAAGCCATGAACGCCAGAGAGATTTTGTTTTGCATAATCAGTCCGGTCGATGACTAACTCATTCTTTCAAAAACCACCAAAAACTTGTCACCAACAATTTGTTGTTGATTCTTTCATTCTTGAAAACTGGAGTACATGAAAACCAGCTTCGAAAGTCAAACCTGTCTTCCTTTTATACATATGTATTTGTGTATCTAAATGCAGAATTTCTTAAGTCGAACTGGAAACAAAACAAGAGTACGTATTGCCAGATTTTTGCAACCAATAGAAGCAGTTTTGAATCTTAATATTTAAAAAGTAATAATTAAAATATCTCTCATTTTTATCACTTTGCTAGCCTTGAACAATAAGATGAAATTTCAACTGGCCTTAAAAAGTTCAGTTGAGACTGTACTGATGGAAAAAGTTGAAAAAATAAAACAAGAGAAGGAGATTCGAGGCATGACCAAAACCTAAGCGACTACTCAAAAGAAGTTTAAATCACAATTTATTGTAGTATCTCAGAACTTATTTTCTAGAACTTGACGAAAAGAATTAGGAAAGAGAATGCAAAGAAAAGGAAGTTGTATCCGGGAATAGTAGTTTAGAGTTGTATGACCCACGAAGACGTATTAACGATATTTAAAAAAAAAGAGGAATGCGCAATGAATGCCTGTCTGCTTAAAAAAAAAACGTAGAAAAGGGAGTTGTATCTGGGAATCTTAGTGTAGAGTTGTATGACCCACGAAGACATATTAACCATATTTTAAAAAAAAACAGGAATGCGCAATGAATGTACAAATATCTGTTTTTCCTCACGACAAATCTTTTCCTTGTTCCTTCTACGAGTACTGTCATTCCTCAGATACCGAGCACCTATTTAAAGGGCAATAATTTGCCTGATTAAATGTCTCAAGAGAGTTATTCAATATTTTGAAATTGAGTTCAGATGTCTAGTAATAATTGCTTTGTCATGAAATATGCAATTTAATTCAATACCTTCAATCTTGTGTTGACACACACGTTGCATTCACTCAAGTTTAATTGCAGTTCTTTACAAAAAAAAAAAAAAAAAAAATGCTGATGAGTTTGTATTACTCGTATCTATCCGTCCAAACAAAGTATCGCTGTAAACCCAAGAACGTTTACATTACAGATACTCATATGTACGTATAAATTTTTTTTTTTTTATATTTATTTATCGCCGTTAAATTTAAACGATAATTTGACCTAAATTGCGCTGTCGTAAACTAACTTCAGACCACGAGTATCTATATACATTTATTAAGATACAAAATGACTATGGTATTTCTCCCTCAATAACATACAATTCTTATGCAACTTCTATCACAAATTTAGCTTTAGCATAAACAAAATACTTTTACAACAATACCAGGAAAATTTTATTTGTTTTTCTAATTTTTCACACACGGCAGAGATACATACTATTTTTAAGTTTAAAGATACAAAAAAAAAAATATGTAGTAGTCACTCACCTGCTAAAATTCATGGTGTTGTTAATGTTGGTGGAAACTGTTTTTTCGGCTAATCTGGCTGTATCTGGTGCAATGCTGGTTATCAACTCCGTCTTGTCTTGCTTAACTAACAAAAATGTGCAAATAGATACACTGTGAGATCAGGTATATTTAGTGTTTGTGTGTTTTTTTTTATTTTATAAAATTTGCACAGCACGAGTTTTAGTCGTATTTACACGCGTCACACTTTTTTTTATGTGTTAAAAGTTTTTTTTTTATTTTTTTTTATTTTATTAATAATTTTGTTTGTTTAGGGAGCGAAATGGTACATAAATACAAATTGAAATATTCTAACACAAATGACCGCTCGTCGAAATCAAAATCGAACCGAACGTGGACACCTCGTCGGGCGAACTCGTCTAAATCAAATGGCATGCACCACAAATGTTCGTTATTATATACTGTATCGAAGTACAGTTTTCTCTTGCCTCGCGGTGAACTTCAAGATATATACCGCCAACAACAGCTGGGAGGGCAATAAATAGCTTTTGCAAATAAAAAAAACACAGACGAAACACACAAGGTAGATATGTTTGGAACGCTTTTGCTATGCTAGCTATTTTGCTCTTTCTCTAAAGCGCGATCGGTAGACTTAAGAAAAAGCCAAAAGTAGGGTCGTTAAATGATCCGATGTACGAGTATGATAGTTTTGTGACTCTTGAATGAAGAGGAGTCTTAGTCTTTGGGGGCATATCACCACTACGATAAATAGTTTACGAATTGGTTGAGACTGTACCTATAGATACTTTTATATGTTTTTATGGTGAACTCTGCACTTTTGATCGTTGTGAAAAAACGAAAATACAACGAAATTCGAACTCGTAGTCGTGTATTAAATGCAAAGTTCGACGACATATAGAGGTTTATTGTATCTGGAGTTGGGCCATGCATACATATGTATGTACATATGTGCGATTAGGCGTACTTAAAAGCATGAGTATCGCCTGATAAAAAAATATTATGGCACGGATATCAATATGTATGCATGTGGGAACGTGTAAATGGGTGTGTTTCAATATATTTATATTTCCATCAGTGACGCAAATATGAAACGTTCTCTTGGTCACGCATGTGTTGAAAAAGCAACTGCGAGGCATATATTTTGTGAGATGAGAGAAAAAAAACATGGATACACAACAAAGTGGTACCCGTAAGTTGTATTGGAGAACGTGAATTTAACTTTTCTTGTCGAAAGATATGACATTTCAAGGGCAAATGTACAGAGGTGAGTTGGTACTTTTTTTTTATCTGGCACTAGGTACAGATTTTAAGATATTCAAAATGTTTAAATTGTTTGAAATGCTGACTTGAAAAACCGCGACAATAAAACTCAACAATAATCGAAATTGATCAAGAAAACTGTGATTATTTAATCACCTAGTTTTCAAGCACATTTTTTTTTCCAATTTCATTTTATTATGATTTTGAAAGATACATACTCGTATTTTGCGGTTTTACTCTGGATGGTTATGCATATTTAACGCACACCAAGATTCGACGAAGCCCATTTTAAATCCTAACTAGGTATGTACCTACTACTTTATCTATAGTAGCCTTGAGTCTGAAATTTTAAAATTACACATTTAGATATATTTCTTAATCCTGGATGGTTATCCTTCGTCGAATCGAAGAACACCTCTTCAATTTACTATGATATCTCATTAACTATTTATTCATCCTTTAAAACTCTTCACTCCTACAACATCAACTGGCGGTGGTTTCTTAAGAAATGCAAGGTCGTATGCTTTCCTGCGATCATCGGAAATACCTTTTTTTTTACAGATATAATCGTCGAATCGACGAAGGATAACTTTTGTGTGATTTTTTCAAGATGAACATTTTGAGATAGAGGATGTCGATGAACTTGATCTTTCACTAATCATCAAACTGTCACTGTCAATTTATTCAGTAAACTCAACATTTTCATCAAGGTAAAGTACATGTACACGTCTGCAAATTATAAAAATTTTCTACCGAAATTCGGAGTCGGTGACTGCAACTTTAAGAGCGTTAATTCGCAAAATCATCTTCAGTGACGAAATTCAATTTTGGCTCTATGGGTTCGTCAATAAGCAAAATATGGGTTATTGGTCGAGTGAAAATCCACATGTGCTTCATAAATCACCACTTCATGCACAAAAAATAACTGTTTGGTGCGGTTTGCATGCCGGCGGCGTTATTGGGCCATATTTTTTCGTCGACGATAACGATCGTCACGTTAGTGTGAATGGTCAGCGTTATCGCGCCAAAATCACCGATTATTTTTGGCCCGAATTGTAAGATATGGACTCGGACGACATGTGGTTTCAACAGAATGGTGCCACAGGCCACACAGCACACGTTACAATCGATTTATTGAAGAGTAAGTATGGTGAGCGTGTTATCTAAAGAAATGGGCCAGTCGATTGGCCGCCTCGTTCGTGTGATTTAACGCCGCTTGACTATTTTCTGTGGGGCTACCTTAAGTCATTGGTTTAAGCCAACAAGTCGACGACATTGGAAGACCTCAAAGCCAACATTGAACGCGAAATAGCGGCCATTTCGGCCCAAATGTGTGGTCGAGTCGTTGAAAATTGGGTCCAACGAATCGACCGCTACAAATGTGCCTGCGGTGGCCAGTTGTCAAAGTTGTCAAGTCCTTATTGGAAGACCCTGTATTTAAAATGTATTTTTTTTATTTTTTTTTAAGTTCTATAGTTGATAAGGATAAATACTTTTCACGTTTGCATTAATTTTTTTATAGTGCTAATATTTTTTTAATTTTTTGTTTAAACCAATGGCTGTTCGTGTAAGCTGATAAATTTAATATTTATTTTAAGTGAAGAAGAATCGTTCGTCGTTCTATATCTTATTTGCATTGCTATTAGGTCTACTATTTGTCTACCAGTTCACTTTCTCATGTATGCCCTACTAGTTTAACTCACTTATGTTAACACTATGTCAGAAATAGAACCGATCACGGAGTCAGATGGGAGTGTTGCGTGTTTGATACGTATCTTAATGTACCTACATACATTTATGTTTGTTATATGTATAGGAGGGGGATATACATATCTGCATTGAGGGTCTTATCATGCCTGATGCCTTTTAGCAGATTTTTCAATAGGCTTCTAAACATGGTTTGTCTTTTTAGGTTTGTTTTTCTTTATAATTTTTCTTTGTTTGCTTAAAAGAGGAATAACAGCCAAATGCATACTACTACAGGATCAACCATCTTAGAGAGAAGAGAGGGGAACAAGATATTTGCACCTTCACCTATTTAAATAAATAAATAGTCAGATACCTGGATCAATCAGGTCTCATTTTTTTTGAAAACACTAACATATTATTTTCGAAAGAATGGATTATGTAAATAAACGAGTACCTACGTGATGTTTTTGAGAGATCTATAAAACTTTTGTTTGTAAACAAAAGCGACAGGAATTGAGTTTCATTCAAAAGGTTTAATTCCGAAGAATGGTTAGTGACGTTATGTTCCACAAGAAGTAATCGGATGCCGTAAAATCGATCGCTCTATCGCCGACATCTGGCCCGTTTCGTGATCGTTCGGATCAATTTCGTCCAAATTCTCTAACAAATGCCTAATTAATGATTATTGTCACGTAATTTGAATTTTCCTCAATTGCGAGCTAACGCATCCATTGTGGAAATTAAGTGCAATCATGTGGTTGGTTGTTACTGAGTCTCATTAATCCATTCATGAATTGCCGCCCATTGAGCCAAAAATATCTCATATCTCTCATTCATTCTCGCGCGCTCTGTCTCTCTCTCTCCCCCGTCGCAATTTAGCTTAGTTAATACATTATCTGAATCATAGTGGGCGTCCGAAGACCAACATTTTGCCTTCGACAACGAATTGACAATCCCATATCTTCGACCAGAAATCTGTGGACGACGAACAGATAACTAAGTTCGTCGATTATGAAAACCAAACAATCTCGCAATCTTCTGCGCAATAGGTTTTGAAAATTGAAAACTGATTTTCAAATAATTGTTCGATTTGAAAGATTTCCCTATTGGAAGATCTATAAGATAAGAAAAAGACGTTTTTTACATACACAGTGTGGCAAATAATACCCCGGAATGAATCTAAGTAACAAAATTAAACTACGATTTCTGTTTATAGTATTTGTCGGTGTTTTTATATGTTCCCGATTCAATAGTGATTCAAATGCCTGCTCTAGCTCATTTTGCGAAATTGCCTCCAGTGACTGTGTCGAAACAGCTTGAATGGTTGGAATGTCGTCAAAAAAGCATCTTTTCGACTTCAATTTCAATTTTGGCAACAAAGAATAGTCGCACAGTACCAATACGCCGGATGATTTAACACGCACCCTTGATTTAGAGCTAAAAATTGAGGACTGTGTGACTCGGTGCAACAGGTGTTACAAAAACCAACTTTGTTCTGCCTTAATCCTCATGAAATGTCCCTTTGTTCATATTTAAGTCCTCTTCCATCATTCTCAGTGAAACATTGCGGTCTTCTGCAACAAAACACTAACTTTTTGGATCATTGGCCTTCCTGTGTATTTATAATCCTCCAGCGTCTCTCTGCCTCTTAAAAAACGCTTATGCTATTGGAAATAACTGTTCAACTTAAACGATCATCACGGTACACTTTTTGCATCAGTTGGAATGTTTCAGATACTGATCTTAGTTGCTGAGATGAGATATGGCTCATGTCCGAGATATTATTTGCCACACTGTGTATATCTTCATAGGTATGCACCTTCTTGCAATCGTAGGCATAGCTTAATATTTCTTGGATAGTACTTTTTCTACAACCCAAATACAACATTGGCCGTCAGACTACAAAGTAGGAGTTGCGAAAGTCCATAAATCTGGGTAAACTTCGGCTCAAGTCAAAAATTAAATCAAAAAATAAATTATTCAAAGGATCTGGTTTTCAATAACAGAAATTGCGAATTTGTCTTACCTAGAGAAATGAATAATAACCTCCTACAATGGATGTTAAATTTTCAGATCCTTAAGAGACTTATAATACAAATAACTGCCGAGTTATTTGTGAAGGCCCGATACTTAAAAATGCTATCCACGAAGTCAAAATAAGGACAAAAAAATTGAGAGATTTTCTATGCCGAATGTTCTATCAGATGAAGACATAATCGTTAGTTCTTAAGCATTACTGATAGTTCTATTTACTCTTTTACCGAGGATGGACCAGTGCTTCAAGTAATGAACCTCTCTTGCTAGCACGACATTTAGATAACTTCCTAGAGTTTCACAGTCCATGACAGTTAAGGTCCTCTTTAGGATGTGCCATCCACCTTATTCGAAATTACGAGGCGCCCGGGCCGGGACTCGAGTACATAAATTTATTCATTCTCCACAACCTAGCTATCTCAGGAGGCTGATGTCCATTTTTCCAACCAAGTTAACATCGTTGTATAGAGTTCACTGTGCCTATTCCTGTTTAGCATATTTTCTGTTTGTTTTTCACTTAAAAATTGCAAATAGTTTTTGAATTGAATTTGAATGAATTGTTGGGCTCATACACTATCTATTTCTGTTTACTCTCTAGTACGCTCACAATCGGTAAGACAAACAGCTTCATAAAATTGGTTAACTATAGTGTTTTGATGATAGTTTTCATAACTTTGCGACCTGATTTCTCTTAGAGACATTAACTGGGTCGTCTTAATTTATTCATTAAGCTTTTTGTGCAATGTTTAACAATAAATAGCTAAATTTCCTGTCAGAGTGAAAAGCATTTGGAAAAATTGTGCTAATGTAGTTTACACATAGGTGGTTACTTCGTAGCTATGGCTTAAGATAAAAAGCGCTCTCAAGAAATTTTCATGTACCCTAAAAATTGTGCATGGCGTTAGCGAAGGGAAATTAGGAAGGAAAATAAGAGACATTGATACGTAATGATATAATGAAAAACTTATGCCAAATGAAAACGTGCTGATATTTTTTAAAATAAATTTATATCTACAAGTTACGGAAGAATTTATTCGAAATGGCCTTCATTTACCTGAAATCACGACCTAAGATGCACTGGCCAATCATCAATCGCATTACGGACCTCATTTTAAAACAAACAAAAAAAGGGGGTGTTTGTGGCTTAACTGGCTTTCAGATTGGAAGGTTCGATGTTCGAATCCCAGTCGTGCCCGAAAGTCTTGCATTTTTTTCAGTCAACAAAAATAAAGTAAGACATGTAGTTGACTGGAATAAAGCAACAAGCCAGGTCTCACTAACAATTTAGTCTCCCCATTAAATGTTGGATGCCACCCATATGAAGCAAAATAACCACTGAACCCAAAAACATCTTTCTTCTCTCTCCGTCCAATTTTCAACAAAACATAACATATGCTGAGGCATTATAAGTGTATTCAAAACCCCTTGAATTTTGAGTTCTTTAAAAAAAAAATTTGATTTAAAAGTTTTTCGGTCCGGACTAACAGCTAGCCAATTATCCGGTGATATGGAGGGTGCAATTTTTTAGCCCCTCTTGAGTGTTTTTTAGACTTGTACGGCTTAGCAACTTAATGACGTCTTCTAAAACAGAGATTTGGGAAACTTTCGCCAATGTCTTGACTCCTTTTTCACAAAAATTGAGGTTGGTCATGCCATCGTAGCTCATTCCTCACCATACCATTCCATTTGCGGGGAGATGACCTCTTTCAACCCTTGGAATATGTTCTGAAGCTTCTTTTATTGTTCAAGCATACACTAGATTATTTTATGAATTAAAAGCTTCTTTGAAGGTAAACAATTTCTAGTCGGTGAACAGAATTTGTCTGTGAGCATTTTTTAGCGTACCACCTTACGAGAGCTTTTGATTTTTGCTTACAAAGCTTCAAAGCGACTGTGAGCAGGTGTCCAGTGTGTCTTTTGTATGCACTAAGTCCGAAGACTTCTTTGAAAATGCAAGACATGGATTTCTGTGAAGTGGTAATTTCCCGCGACAAGATCTTCTGTTTTCTCAGCGGTTTGCATATGATTCGAGCCTGCACGGCTTTGATTGGTTCCAGAGTCCTCACAGTGCGTGGACGGCCGGATCTTTGACGATTACGTACTCCATCAGTATCGAATATCCTTGAATAATTAAACAGGACAACAACGGGTTAAATTGCGAGAGAGCCAGTTTGAGCGTGTACTTGAACGATTTGTGACCAGAAATAAAATTAAAAGGACGGATCGTGTACGACAACTTACATTCCGTTCTTGGAGCTCGTAATTTAAAAGGCCTGCGTTAATTATTTAAAAAAATATAAATTTAAGTTGAAGAACGGTCAGAAGGCTGAATATCCTTCAGAAATTGCTAGGTTTACTGGAATAACAAGTCGAATGTTTTTATCGACAATATTGTGCTACCGCATAGAGCGAAAATTGTGATTGATTCTATTGCCAACAACTTCATAAAAACCATCGATCAGTGAATACGGTTATTGACCAGAACTGGACCGGTCTGACTTCTTTTTATTCCTGAAACTTGAATCACCATTCCGAGCTAGTCGTTTTGCCACGATTGAAAACTGGCAGAATGTTTTCACAGTGAAATAATTGGGCTCTCTGTAGATGCCTCCAATAGTCAGTATCACAGGCGTCAGAAATGATGGTGTACCGAGTTACTCACTCGGGTTCTCTTATTTTTCGACATCTAATATGCAATGGTTAACTTACGGGTTAATGTTAATAAAAAGTTGAATGAATGACAAATTACTAGTAAGGATCGAAAGAAGTTCGAACGTTTGAAATCTGTTATTAAGCAAAGGTTCAAAAGTAAGTTTCATTAACTTGATCAAAATCGCAAACTTGGCTACAGAATTGTGGTGATACGCGCAGATTTCGGCGCTATAGTATGGATCTTAAGCGAATCAAACACCCCTAATGTAGTCTGGTCATGACTGTTTACAGGACTATCCGTAGCGATATTGTTAAGGTTTTTCCATGATTTTAAAACGTATACAGCGAACAATTTTTTAACTAAGAGAGATCGACGAGCATTGGATACAAAACAAACGTAAGATTGAACTTTCATTTGGACAAATCACGTAAAGAACGATCTTACTGATAAAATCCTCTACAAGCTTAAGCAATCCTACAGACAGTTCTCTGAAAGAAATATCATAAAACAAGTGACAGTGAGATTTTTAGTTCCTGACTGGTGGCGATGGCCCGATGGTTAGCTCATTGGACTAACACGCAGAGGGTCTGTGGTTCAATCCCCAGCATCGCCAACAATTATTCGAATCGTCATCACCCTGTCGCCTATTGCCTATGAAAAAGCTTCTAAGGAGTGCCGTTCGGATTCGTCGATAGACCGAAGGCCCCGCTCAGATGTGACAAAAATGTCAACATGAGCTACACAAATGAGTGTCAAAAAGCTAGGCCATGGCTCATACCGGGCTGCCAGCGCAACAGTGTTTTTTTTTTTAAGTGGGGAACTAACTCTCCAAGTGGAACTAGTTTTCGGGGACTTATTTCTCTGCACCTTCCAAAGATTAAAGGGAGACGATTGGAGAACATGTTTGTAGAATTTATGAAGCATCCACGATATCCGTGTCTGTACACAAACTGGACTTTATTTTTTAGAGAGAAATGATGAACTTATTTGAATCGTGGACATAAAAAGTGTGGATAGCAAAAGGAAAGATTTTTTTCTAGATTTTGTAGACTCCAACTGGACTGGCACGCTTATTAAATTGAACTGGCACTGTCGACTGACTACCGATTGGAAAAAAAAAACTGAGGTATAAGATACCGATGCAGAAATCCCTGCGATTCAGGTGAATCTAAGCAAGGATAAAGCCAGTTAAAAACAAACGAATCGTTATTGCTTTTTCGACATAACGCACTGAAAAGACTATAGTAGTCTAGACTTAGTCGATCTATTGTAATTGGTGCACTGAAAATGGGCCACCAGTCAATTCTTGCAGAACTTCACGTAATCTCTTCAGGAAAATTGAGAAAGATTTTTGAGCTACTCCTCAAAAGACAAACCTTCAATAAAGTCTAAACATCTGGGTGTCTTCCTGATGGCAATCTAATTTGACCCAATATGTCTGCTAAAAGAAGACTTTATGGACGGACATGAAGCTTTTGACCATGGAAGATAGGAATTTGGATCTACACGTCTATGGAATAACTCTATCCCATTAGCCGGCTTCTAGGTTTCTTCTATGATAAACACCGCTGCTTTCGCTCGATTCAAAAGAGTTGGTGGTCCTTCTTCATATGGGCTTTGTCTGGCTCATTTGTCTTGTGCTCAAGATACACTGATCAATTTACCTCCGTTGACATTCATGCCACAAGATAATTTAAAAAATAAATTAAAAAATGTAGATGACTTTACACGACACGAGTGTTGTGTCCTTCAGTTTTCCTAATGGTGTAGATAATAGACAGATAAAAATAAATTCTGTGCTTCACTGCGAAACCTACAATATTCTATAAAAACTTGTTGCTTTACCCCTAGATATAGTACCAACACAGTTTGAAGTTATTAATTGCAATAACCTGTTCTGTTTAATAGATATTTACTCAAATATCAATTAACGACTTATATATCTCATTTCCCAAAGCCAATGACATTGTAAAAGGTCAAAAATATGAAAGGTTGTATATCTTCTGATAGCCAACCCAAATGTATTTCTCCGATATTTGTGTGTATGTATACAACGCAGATGTACGTTGAAAAATAATACAACGACGTCAGTATCTACATAACACACTCACGTTCTTGCTGTTTTACGCAACCAGACAAAAGAAAACAGAAAAGCCAGACAACTCTGGGTTAATACAAAAAACACACACACCAATAGGTAGTAACGTAGAAAACGAATTTTAAAAGATTCATTACTTATGGTAACTTTAGAAAGAAATAGAAAAAAAAAAACACTTGTTAGCTTATTTAGATACAGAGCTTTAGATGTGTATGTTAGACGAGCCCCCAAAAAGCCAGAAACAAACCCAAACATATGTATGTATATTCACAAAATCCATACAGTATACTACAAATGTATTAGGTGAAATACAAAGTATCTATCGATATTGCATCATGCCACGTGCAGTGTGACGTAAGCAAGGGAGTTGTTGCTAGCTCATATCATATTTTGCACACGCCTTCGAAAATGCTTTAATTTCAATTACTCATTTAAAGCGAAAAACAGTTAAATTAATGTTGTGTTATGACCAATGAAAATGAAATTTTTTTTTAAATTTAAATAAAACCAAAAAAACAGTTTTAATTTAGCTGCAGATAACTTTTCCCTGCTGCGCAAATTCATAAAATAACAGAATCAATTTCAGCTAAATTTTTTCGATGTTATTCGTATAAATTGGCGTCTGCCTAATTGAAGATTGTTTTTCTCGCTATCACTCTTTCAATTGAATCCATCAAATGAATTCATTACCAATCGTAAGCTAATGATTTGGCGCGAAGTTTAGTTTACTCAATTGAAATCATGTACGCTTATCAATTAAGATTTCGTCTCAATTGCAAATTACTCTAGTTGCATGCTCGCATAGACTCATGTGATTAAGTAGGTTTGAGTATTCATACGGTGCTTTCCGTCTCAGATAAGTCGGATTTCAATTGGCTTTCCAAATAATTTAATTGGAGATAGCAATTTACAGATTTCATACTTGCTGAGCTCTTGATTGAAATAATAAATAGTATAGTACGCTTTTGCTTCAAATAGGTATACGAGTATGTGACAGTATGAAGCAGAATTTTTCTAACTGGGATCCCACATCAAATTTATATTGCACAAACATTTTTTAACTGCATGTACTTTAGATTGGCCATGGTAGGAGTATATTGTATATTCGGAAGTGACGCGTCTTATGATTTAAGTCTTTCTTTACTATCTGTTTCTGTTTCTATTTATGAAAAGGGTGATTTGCTTTCAATCGGTTTTGACTGATCAACGATTTTCTGGATAGATCATGGCCTGTATGACATACTCGTACATGTTTGGTGTTTCGTACGACACATATCGTTTATAGAGAAGAGAGAAGAAGATCGCCTTGCTTCTCCACAGTCCAAGTGCATTGAAAAGATTAACTGAACGTTTTTTTATTCACAAGTTGTAGTAGATACTAAGATTATGACCGACTATGTTATCTTCGAAGGGGCTCGCCATTTTGATGTTCCGAGTTTTAAATCCTTTCCAGTTCGACTAATAATAATTTTGGTCTGACCAATCAAGTTTATTATTGATACGGAAATTTAAGGTTTCGACCTAAACTCTTTAGTGCTTGGTTTTTTTATGAATTTTATACACAGTTTGTAGAGGACACTAAGTACTGCGATAGGCTTGCAGCGTTCTGGCTTATCAATAGACTTTTCAAGCTACCATTTCCGATTTTTTTCTGTTCAGATTCAAAGTGCCTCGTTAATAGTAAGTTTAATTTGAATCTTGTAAGCCTATTCTTAAAGCTAATTCGGTAACTTTTCACTGCGTGCTTTAAAAAAGATTTGTCTGCATCGGAGTTGTATTCCGACTAAGATAGATAAACCACTGTGCTGGCTGTGTTGAAAGTTAGAAAAAACGTCAGTTGTGATCTAAAATCTTACTCATCGACATGAGTGACAAACCTGCTCCAAATTAGATATGACAGGTTGCTTATTGCTAAAATTTGTTCTCTTATATCCTGGCCCTGTAGTTCCCTAACTTAATTGCATTTTACCTAAAGTGTACCTAAAGGTACATGATTATGATCATAATCATCACACGATATTTATCTTGATAAATCTGTTTATTATGGCCTTTTCCTCTCGGATAGGGGTCAGCAATATTTACTTCGTTTATTTTTATTTAATTATCAAAGATGTTCCATGGCTCATTACAAACAAAAGCCATCCTCTGTTTTACAAGAACTTCCTATAGTGGAGCACTCCAAAAAATGGTTTATGCCTTCTCCTATTGGGTTATACTTCTGAAGAGAAATCAAACAAATCCATTACTAGCCCAAAGAAAGAGCTGCCTGTTTTAACGTTTCTTCCAGATCAACGTGGGGTTCTCTCTTCTTAACAACATAGACTTGGAACCATTGACGGAAAGGATTACTTTTACTGTATGCAAGTTGTTAGACTGAATTCTAGAAAATTGTGCCTCTGGTCTTGGCTTACGATTGTCTCAATTTACTTTCAACAAAAGACGTCTCGATAAGATTGCTTCTGATCTGACGAGTGTTACAAAAAATTTTAAAACTAGACATGTCTCTGTATAAAACGTCTTCATGGATGCTGACATCTATGTGACTCTGAAATACTCGCAGTCAACGGGTGATTTTCTATTTAGTACTCGTGTGCTTTTTGTAGGATCTGCAGTAGTGTGAATGTTTAATTAATTATTAACTTGCCCTAGACCAAGCCAGACTAACAGAGGTCAATCGGATCGGATCTGATGACAAATGATTTTATATACTATTTTTTTACGCGATTTAGAGGAGACGGAGCCACTGTGTTGTAGTTAATTCGGCTAAGAGGGCCTTCTTTCTTTTGAGTCGGCCGAACAATCCCGAAAATTCTTTTTTCAGGCATGTCCCTGTCTCCGATTTTGGAAATGAATTAAATTACATATCCACCCTACTGAGTGATCTTCTGCTGCTTTGAATTGACAACAACGCTTTACACTTTACAAATTGTTCAAATCGCTGAACATTCAAGGCGCATTCGAGAATATTATAAAACAATGGTGTCTCGAACAGTGACCGAGGTTGGTAAATAACCATTACTCCAAAACTAAAAGTCAATATTGAAAAACAAAGATCAAAAGTTGTGTTTTAACAAGGAGCTGCTTTTCGAATGCATTGAAATTCTTGGGGAATGTTTAGAGAAATTTTTATTTTCAAAATAACAGTCGTCCTTTTCTTTGAGAAACTCCGAACGTTCGACCGTTCAACTATTGTTATTTTTCTAAACGCCGATTGTATTTCTTGCTTCCATGTATCTCATGGTATAATGACAACTATGAGAGAACAAATAAAAGCTCTTTTCGAAGCCAAGATAGAATATCTCAACCAACACAACAGGATGCCTACGTGTACGCCTAACACCGAAAATTGAATGTTTATCTTACGAGTATGTTCTGAAAAATCATGTGAACCAGCGGACTGTTCATTGTATAACAATTCCGGAACCAAGAATAACTTTATCCCCTTTTTGTGACTCATCAGCCAAAGTGCGTATTCCAATGAAGCAAACAAACATTATATTTCGTTGTCAACGTTGACTCTCAGTTGTTTCCAACTCGCAGATATCACCATGTTCACTCAACCAACACATTTATCAAAAAAAAAGCTTTCACATACGTTAAAAATAGCTTAAAACGACTGACGAACTAGCTAAATACTCGTAGAAGTGTCAGATGTACACTGCAGAACCGTCGAAAAGCTTGTACACTCTAACGCCTCAATAGAAACAAATTTATCTTTATAAAAGTTTGTCGAAACGTCCCATAATATCAAACAAATGCGTGTAGATGTGTAAGCACGCACATACTTATAAACTTACTTGAATTAGATATTAGACGGAAGGCGGTCTTATGATTGTGTGGCAGAGAGTGAAAGCTATTGCACAATTTTAAACATTTTAATGAAAGAATCATTTAATTGAATTTTATCAAATGATAAGAAAACATTTATTAAATGTTGTGCACTTAAAGGAAAGAAAAAAACTAAGCTCAACTAAATAAATTGGGGATACCCATATGGGTTTTCACTGTTACCACACTACTTCACGTGCACCCTTCCGCGGAAAATTCTATGAAACAACTAAACTGCTGAATGGTGGAGAGCATATCTAATGGCAACGACTGGGACTATTTATTTATTTTTGCAGTCTTTCGTATCCACTAAGTTGATTATGTTTAGTTTCAACAACAAAACTGGAATTTGTTGAGAGGTAGTAGAGACGAAATACATACGTCAATTATATTTTTTTCAATCGTTCAACCGGAAATAGATTTAATACAACAGAAACCACATAATTATTATCTATTCATAGTGAAACGTGTTTTATAATTTATATCCATTCCAAGATACACATTTAATTAAAAGAAAAGGGCACAAATTCTGATTTATTTGATTGTCGTCATTAAAAATTCGCCATGGCATTTATTTAGTTGAGTCTCCAATATGCAATGACTAAGCCAGAGTATTTTGACCTCTTCAGTTCTCGTTAACTATGGAGAAAGCTCATTTAAAGTTGCTGTATCTCAATCAGGTTTTCCCTTCTCATAAATTTCAGATTTTTCATAGTTCAATGACTTGTTCCTTTCGGTTCCTTGTTCGTATAAAATTCAACACGATTTAGTGATTCATGTGATGTGATTCAAACTGTAAACGTCTACGTAATCCGTTTTCAAACCCCTAAATTTGTTCACGGAAAAA
Organism: Volucella inflata; assembly: GCA_928272305.1. Classification (NCBI taxonomy): domain Eukaryota; kingdom Metazoa; phylum Arthropoda; class Insecta; order Diptera; family Syrphidae; genus Volucella; species Volucella inflata. Next base: position 3,081,341 of record OV743720.1, read on the forward strand.
GTTTGAAAAAACTATTAAAATAAAAAATGCCTACTTTGAGGATTTCAATTGAATGTATACGCATCAGGGCCCTACCGAGGGTTTTTGGGCCCCGTTGTGACAGTTATTTTTTCGGCTTTTCTATTTTAAATGTTTTCATCATTATTTGTGTGAAATATAGTACTTTTTCATTAAAATATTTACTCTTTGGATGCACCTCATTACACTGTTTTGATGGTTGCTCACGAGACCTCGTGTTGTGTAACCTCCTTGACCGCCAGAATGCGCTGCTACTGCAAAAAAGGTTATGGTGCTTTAAAGTCCGTTCATATTTAGGCAGACATGCCAAATTTCAGTGCGATACTGTCTTTAGTGTTGTTCTGACAGCTGATTGTTGTTGACGTGTTTGGCATCATGTTGAGTATGGACAAAAACGATTTTCGTTCTCTCATAAAACATTAGTTTTTGAGAGGCCAAACGGCGAAGGAAACAAAAGAAAAGTTGGATAAATATTATGAGGCTAACGCTCCGTCAGATTACACCGTCAAATATTGGTTTCGAGAGCTTCGTGGTGACCGCAACTCCACTAGCGATCAAGTCCGCAGCAGCAGGCCCTCCGATGCGGTTACAGAAGACAATGTCAAAAAAATACATGAAATGGTGTTGGCTGACCGGAAAGTGAAGGTGCGCGAGCTAGCAGATACCACAAAGATTAGTACTGAGCGCACACGCCATATTTTGAGCAATATTCTGCATATGAAAAAGTTATCCTGCCGCTGGGTGCCGCGCATGCTCACTCCTGACCAAAAACACGAACGCGAGAGCACTTCTAAAGAGTGTTTGGACTTGCTGATGCGAAATCGGGCGGACTTTTGGCATCGATTGGTAACTGTTAATGAAACCTGGATCCACTATTACACACCAGAAACAGCGGCTGAGGAAGGCTCAATGGGTCGGAATGGTTATGGCGTCGGTTTTCTGGGATTGTCATGGAATACTCTTCGTGGATTACCTCGAAAAAGGAAAAACCTTCAACAGCGAGTATTACTGTGCATTATTGGAGCGATTGAAGGCCGAAATCGCTGCAAAACGGCCTCACATGAAGCGAAAAAAAATGTTATTTTTGTAAGACAATGCGCCGGCACATAAGAGCATCGCAACCACTGCTAAAATCAATGACTTACGGCTCCAATTGCTGTCGCATCCGCCATATTCGCCTGATTAGGCCCCCTCGGACTATTATCTCTTCCCAAACCTCAAAAGATGACTCATCAATAAAAAATTCAGCTCGCACGAGGAAATCATCGACGCCACGGAGGAGTATTTTGCAGACCTTCCGGAAAATTACTTTTCGGACGGGATCAAGAAGTTGGAAAATCACTGGAATAAGTGTATCAAGCTAAAAGGGGACTTTACTGAATAAAATAAAAAAACATTAAAAAAAATTTTTTTTTCATTCACAGGGAGGTTACTTTTCACCCCACCTAGTAGTGTGATGTGAGATAAGTGAATTTAAACACTTTTGTATTGTGCACCCCACAATAATAATAATAATAATAATATATAGGGTGTAGTGCACTGCGACCTTGTGGTCTGTTGTGCCCCCTACTTATACCTTGGAGAGGTTTACTCCCTCCTCCAGAGCCCCCTCACAGCTTAATTCAGCAGGAATTATATATATGTTGTGGAGTTTCTGTGGAATCATAACAGAATCTGCAGAGACCTTCACCTGATATCCCTATTTCCCTTAGGTGCTCCCTTATTTTGCAATGCTCCGTTAGGAAACCAATAACGATGCACCCCATAGATATTCATTATTATTCGCGAATTTCACTGCTTAACCATTGAAAGAATAATGAGAATGGAATAGGAACGGAACATTTCGAGTGTGGAACGTGTCTTTTCCCGATTTTTATTCTTTGATGACTGTCCCCTCTTCACTCTCTTTTTCAACATATTATCCACAGAGTTTTTTGTAATCTTCTAAACGGGGTCCATTGTCCATTCACTATTAACTTATCAACTCACACACACTCCTGCAACCGAGTTAATTAATTAATTAACTTTAATTATTACAAGATGGCATTGGGTTTTGGGTAACCACTTTTGCAAATCAACTAAATTTCACTGTCACCCAGAATGAATCACTCAACCCGAACGGTGAAAATAAAGAGATCTATCCAGTCGATCAAAATGAAGTGAGGATAATAGAATTTAAGCATAAGATCCACATTTACGATCGACAAGAAAGAAAACCTTCATAACTGCGCTAACTGAATAGAGGCGATAGTCTCCTTAAGATCCCATATACGAACGGCTTTTGGCCCGGTGAAATCACAACCGTCGAAATATTTACAAAACGGCTGATCCTAGAAAAGCTCCAAACCAATGAGGACAACCTCTTCTCGATTTTAAGGCGGCATAGAACAGTGTCTATAGGGATGAGTTATACAGAGTCATGTCTAGCCCTGGTATCTCTACAGGATTAGTCAAATTTAGATATATGTGGGTGCCAAACAAGGATTTAGTGGATTTTATAAGCTGTCATGTAACCTTTTTCAACATCATACTTGAGAGGGCTGTACCAAACACCGAATTAAAGCAAAAGCACAAGTCTACACAACGACATGCATACGCTAATGGCTTAGCGTCTCTGGTGCGTTGGTAAGTTTTGAAACAGAAGCGCTTAAATAGGTTTAGGAACCTCAACCAACTTTGAGTGCGCAATTCTTACGCCAACTAAGTAAATAAGAATTAAGGTTCTCGACAATTCAAACCTATTAAAGGCACCATAAAGTGGGAAGCTATTGTTGAAAGAGCAAAAGCCGGAAAGCTTCTTTAATCATTTAAATGTAGTTATTTAGCATTTCTGGTATTTTAATTTCACTCAGACATAGAACTAGTCTATTGTGTTCTTCAAATATTCCTTTTAATAGTCGGAAGTTTAATAAAATACATACGTGTGGTCTTCTTGGTTTCAAAGCACTATTGAATAATATGGTGAAATCAGGTGGTTTCCGGAGAAAGTTTATACGATGCCATGAGTCTAGTCCAGAAGGTTTTCCGATCGCATTATTATCAACTTCAAAAGAAATTGTTTTCTCATATGCCGGCAGTGCTGAAAGCACTTTCTAAAAAGTGGAATGAAGAAAAAAATTATCTATGTGTCTATAGCTGCTTCTTTTTCTGCATAAAGGAACCTAGCCAACTTGCTGCGTTTTCCTTAATATGTAAACGCGGTCTTCGCCATTCAGAGCTGCGTAGTCAAGCAGAAATAGTATTGCAAACTTGTCTTTTCGTTCTCAAAACATGCGCTTTCATTAACATCAAGGTGCATTTTATATCAGCTGCAGCGTATGTTAAGCTCTTTAAACATAAAGCGAATTTTAAACACCCGATTATATCCATGAAAGACACTTCCAACGCCGAAACCGGAAAACTTTAAACTCTCGGTATATGTGTCAATGACAACACTCGCTGGAATGACCATATATCATATATTGGATCTGTTAAATATCTGGATTTCTTAAGCCGATGTTAGAAATATTTCAGTCCCTCTGATTTGGCCTCAATGTATGTATTAAAGGCCAAGGCCCATAGAATCCGTTGCGTCCCTTGTGTCGACGTTATCGACTGACAGCTGGATAGACTATACACTTTGTTATGTAAGCAGGCCCATAAACAAAGGATCTGACGGAACGGACGGATAAAGTAGATTTACTTTCTACTTTTCAATCCGTTGGCAGTTCACACATTCACACAAGAAGGACCAAATATTGAGGTTCACGCATTTACAAATTGAGAGTAAGCACTTTCATTGGTGGAGACATTGGGAGAATGAAGAGAAATTGTCATAGCTTGAAAAGAAACACTCTCAGCAATAACAAAACCTCACCGGCTATATTCTGTCAACATACGTATGCGACAGATTCTATGGGACTGTCATTTCCGCCAAATACGTCAACGTCAACCTTTCAAGCATCGCAACGGACGCAACAGATTCTATGAGGCGGGGCCTTAAGGCAGTCATTTGCCAAATTTCGGAGCACAATGCTCACATCTGGTCATGTCAATTCATGTACTAGAACACTTACCTTATGTCTCCTATTTCACTTTGAGCTATCACTACTTTTACCGATATTGCCAAAGACATTCCGCCCCTTCAAATCCTCAACTAAAATAGCTGTCTCGCTATGAATGCTCATCAGTACACCCTCAAACCCACAATACTGTGAAATATAACGCTGTCCATATCCAAGTCATTTAAACCTACAAACATCCATAACCTACGCACATCGGTACCTCGCTTTCTTTCCTCCCTAACTTTCCCTCGCTCACGCTGTCTTCAAACATTTTAAGGGTATGTAAAACTCCCTTGACCGAGCATCAATCAAAAAAAAAAAAAAATAATGAAATAAGCAAACGCAATGACGATTTTCTGACATTTTTTTTTTTTCGTTTCATAGCTTATATATTGTATATGTATCTGCAGTAACTCAATCTTGTTTAAAAAATTACCTATGGAAGTGTGAAATATATGAATTCGGTATAAAGTGGGAAGCTGTCGGTATTTCCGATCGCTCGTCATACAGTGCTGTGAAATCGTTTTAATAGTCAAAACGACAGAGGCTTCCTCAATCTCAAGCAGCGAAGACGACTTTCAGACTTGGACACTCTCAAGAGCGGTTGGAAGATCTGTTAGATGTTTTCATCCAGCAATTTTACGTCTGATTGCTCGCCTTCGCTTGAAGCGATTAAGATGACTAGGGCGTTTAGTGCGCATGAGCTCTATTGCTGCAGTCTAAGCAACTCTGGACGTAATATGAAATTAAAAATAAAGTTCAGTTATTGGTGAAACATATAAACAACGGTTTTTTTTTATCTAAAATACGAGTACATTGTTTAAATTTTAGTTTTGATTCAAACTGTACTCGCCACATACAGTAACGTAATGTAACATAATTTACCACATACCACAAGCACCTGTTTCATTAAAAATATTCCAATGATGACATCAACTGCAGGTCAACAAAAAGCTACACCGTGTGCTTTGACACATTCATTTGTCAAATTCTGTTTGAGCTTTTTGCTTGAAGTACATCATCAGCTTCGAAAACAATCAGTCTTTGCTAGAGTTTTGTCGAATATACTTCGTTTGCGGGATTCAGCAATTAATTGTCCGTTATTTACTATTTTATAATAAAAGTGTTTTTATTTTTTATATCTTTCCAAAACAAAATAAATCAAAATGCCAACTGGTGAGTACAATTTGCAACATTACAATTTTTTATATTTCTTGTATTCCTTTCGCTTAAATCATCTGTCAAAATTCGTAGCTTATCTGTCAAGCAAAAAAATACACTTAAAAAAAATTGGGCATGTTCCAAAAATCGAAAGCATTTGTTGATATATTGAGTGAAATATATTATAAGTACCAGAAAAAAAAGAAATAATTTTCTGTTATTTTGGAAATTTTGTGAAATTTTAAGGTGTGGCTTTATAGAAGCAATTTAATACATTCTGATGCATTTGACGGTTTTCTTAACGATGGCATTCTTTCATATCTATTTTTAATAAAAAAAAAATGCACATTTCTCAAGTTTGCTTAGGTCGCTTTTAAAGCCTTATTTTTCATTTGTAATGCGGATTCAAATTGTTGTGGTGCGATGACGATGACATAATCTCACGTAAATACTCGTGAGCCGTTTTCGTAGTCGTGGTTGTACATACGAATAGGAAAAGCAGAATTTTTGTTGTTTTTTCACATTTTTATTCGTTTGTGCTGTTCTTTAGAATTCTTTGCAGCGTTTTGTTGTCGTTTTGTGTTTGTGATTCTACACATTTTTCGATTCAATTCGATGAGAGTGGACATTTGGGCAATGGCAGATGGGTGGGATATGTGGGTAATACAAATTCATTTCATTTAGAAATTTTATTAGCTCCGCTTTCGTTTTGGCCACGTCTCTGTGTAGAGGCTGCAACCTGGGAACAGGGCCTGAGGAGTGCCCAGAGAGTTGTTTGTGTACCAAAATGCCGGCATTCTGTTGTTATGGCGTAGTTTTGATTTTTTTTTTTTTGAATGAGATAAATTTATTGAGGTTAGGCCCCAATTCTAGTCATGGTACAGTTTGTTCGCAGTTTGAGTATATTTTTATGTAAATGAGTGATCTCAATTATAGTTATAATGGAGATAGGTACAGTTACAAGGTCTCGATAAAAAATGAGACAATTTTATTACTCAATGTTATGTCGCGTCAATGTTTTAACGGCTAAATCAGTTGACGGAGTTTCAAATTAACGCCTTTTAATTAAAAAAGCGAGGGATTTTGAAAAACGGGTTTTTGCTTTTGTACCTGCTTACTGGTTGTTATTGTTTGAATTTTTCTGTGTAAACATGCTTGTATACCAGTTTTACTACTCTTCTAAGGTTTCCACTTTAATAAGTTACAAATAAATAATTCATAATAATTTTAAGGTTTCATCTTACATTGGTTCATATGATTGTTGCTGCTCTTGTTTTTGTGTAGCTTACTCTTCAGTCTTCCACAGAACAAGATGCTTTTCTATGAAACCCACCATCTCATAATTACTGTTTGTGAAGGCCTAAATTATTTATTTTCAAAGAGTTCTTTTGTGAGCTGTCAATTTGTTTCTTGGAAACGTTAGTTATTTCTGAAAATATTACTCATTGGATGATAGGCCTATGGTATGGCTATAAATATCATTTTTGCTGATGAATCCATCTTTCCATTGACATGACAATCTCTTAGCTTTGAAATTTGTAGTTGGCTCAGTGTAATTGAACACTTCAAGTCATACCTACATCTTTTTCAAAACATTTTTCCATTGGATTTTAAAAATTGATTTTTTTACTTCAATCGATTTTCAAATGACTTCGTAACACTTGGTGGAAAAAAACTCTAATGTGTTTGTTGAAGCATTTCCTTCCTCGCATTTGCATTCCATTAAAGAATATTTTATTGAAATTTAATTGGTTTTAATAGCATACAACGTGTGTTTGCTTTTTTTGTTGATTTCATCGTTTTTTCTATTCTAAGAAAAAATATTAAATTGCACGTACATGGGAAAGGTGCAGTATGGTCTGAATTGCTTTTTTCTTTTACCTGAAATGCCTTTAACATTTTACAAGAGTCTATATATCTGATTCCTCACTACAAATCTAAACAGCAAGCAAGAAAATTTGTGTAACAAATATCTTCTATATATTGTATTTATAAAATTACTATGAGCAGCTTGATGTCTCCAGTCTTGACGTAGAATATTAAATTGTGCTGACGTGGTACTTAGCACGGTCTAACAAAATCATTTTAAGTAAAAGATATTCAGGTTTCGAATAAATTTTCGGCCTGATGAGTTTAGATCAATCTTATTTCTGTTTTTTATACAATATGATTACGCCAAAATGATCCTACTATTTCGAGGAATACGACTCGTGTATGACCTTGTTGTATATTGCCTATGATATACGATATGCCCTTGATGAAGAAAAGGTTCTTCTTGACATCGACATGTTCGACCACACATTTATTTAAAAATTATCTTTTACTTTACAATTTCTATTAAGCGACAGCAGACCGTTTCTTGGTTTAATCAAGCTTAAATATAAATGAACTTACATTGATGACAAACTTTCCTGGGTTGGTCCTTATAAAAACCTGTCTATGAATACGTATAAATTGCCACCAGTGTCAATAGATTCTTGCCACTGTGAGAAATTTAAATTCAACCAAATTATAACTTTATACAAGTTTAGACTAGTGTTTTTTTTACAGTAGGTTAGCAGTGCTTTAAGCAGTGCCAAGAGTTGCAAAAGACATCCGCTTAATAGTTAAAAATTGAGGTTGTCCCTTGATCGCTATCTTACTGATAGACTGATGTAGTCAGTTATAGCCATCATGATGCTAATGGTGGTAGTAATCGATTTGCCAATAACTTACAGAAGAAGGGTTGCCATTACAAATGAAAACAATATTAGTCAAATAACCATCAGAAGTTCTGCATTCTCTTACACGACTTTAAAGAAAGAAGTCGCACGATGTTAGAGCGCTTGCTTGTTGGGAATAAACATCGCCCAAATCTATACTTTCTGACTATAAGAATTTATTAAGTCTAATCATGCCTCTAGCCCAAAAACTGCAACAAACAGTAACACGTGGTAGATTAAGATACTTTTCTCGAATGATTCTTGGATTTCTAGTCCCCAAACGCAGCAATTCCGCAACATTCAATGACAAAGCCTTGAAGGTGGAAATGTCCCTCATCAGCCAAGATAATTTTTCGGTTATATTCTTGATCAATTTTATCCATTTCTAACATCGAATTGAAAAAGTGAGTACGTTGCTTGGTTCAGTTCAACCTTATAAGCAAAACTCGGTGGCGTGTTGTTGGCGATATGTCCCATTCCTGACGTGACAAACCTGGACTTTTGGGCACATTTCAATCTACAGAATCACAATTAACAGGTCTTCTTGTCCGAAGAGTACTGTTTTGATTCTCTACGTCACCAACTTGATCTAATTGCTCAAATGTATGAATCATTTTCACAACTGCCGGGCGAGAAGATGCTTCAAGTGGACCGACGAAAGGTTTGAGCGCAATTTTCACAATTTTTTTTACTGAATTCTAATAATTTCAACTCGTTGCTGAAGCATGTATCTTTTTACTTTTTGACTCTGTAAGACAGGTGCCAAAATAGCTTACTATTCAAAATGAAACCTTTTATTGGAAAGTCGCTTTTCCTGCACAGCAATGAGCACTTTTGGAGGTTTGTCATTGGCTGTCAAAGGGGTAAAGGATTAATTCTGAACCGATATTATTATATGAATACGTATTACACTGCTCCACTCTAAACTCAGGTTGCACGCGTATGGAAATGATTATATTAACCACCTCGAGTGACCGACACGAGAGGACTGAATAGAAAGGCCGGTTATTTGGGTCCTAAGCCTCTTGCGTCGCAAGTCTAAAACATCGTAAACTTTAAGCTCTATGTCGATTGCAAAAAGAAAGTGATTTTGTTGGCAATGACATAGATACTCTGTGTTTTTGAATTCTGCAAAAACAGTGAACGAGTATTTTTTCTTTTTTCTTCACAATTTTGTTTTTTTATATTTAAATTCAATTTCGCTAATTCAACTTGCTTTTGGTTATTCTGATAACACATTAACCATGATTAAATAGGTTCATCACAGGTTAAGTCGGCTGATTCACGCTCAATAATCATTTTGTTGAGATACTTAATCGGGCAAAGGTTGCATTTAATTAGACTCTCATATAATTTTCAGTGTGGATACAAAATCCAGGCTTAGAAGTAAAGAATTTTATATCTATGTATAATTGGACTTAGTATTTTCCTAAGAAACCGTATTAAATAGCTTACCTCTGATCACAATTTGTTGTTTTTGATTAGTATTCAATCTCATACCTTTACGTTAGTCACTAAGAACTTCAAATGTATGTCACGTTATCTTTGCTGACTATTGCCTTCAAGAATACACTTTCGAAGCAGTATAACGATGGCCCAATTCGGAATGCACAAAATAAAGATTTTATCGTAACCCGCCAACATTATTGAATGCCAAACATCGCATTCTTTAAGTACAATGCTCACCAGTATTCTGGCCTCAATTAAAAAGCAGTTGGTTTTGAATATCTACTATCCATTCTCTTTTTTAAAAAAAAAAAACAATTAAAGAACTACACTTTAAGAAAAATTAAAATTTTTGGAAGTCTAAAGATTTGATATTGTATATTGTGAGTATCTATTTCTGTATTTCGTAAAAATTTAATTAATGCTGAACATTGCACTTCACATTTGTCAAAGTTGAGCTGAAAAGCCTTCTAAACATAGCTGTAGAGGGTTAGATGATGCATTATTCTGATGGATCACATGTGTGCAAACTATGAAAAATATTTAATTCTCACATTATTCTAAGATGCTTCATCCTCTACATACAATTTTCAAACTAAAACATCATGACACATTCGGCTAGTTTTCAGATTGACCACACGAGATTTAGTCTCCTTAGTAAAACTATGTATCTTAAGTGTGAAATGACATTTTATTGGATGTGCTCCAAATTGCCCAAGAACTTTCCAGGAAAAACCAAAAATAATTTTGTTTCAAACACTCTTGAAATTTTATCTTTTTGAATCTAAACTGTGTTGACAATTTAGCGATATTTACATAGTCGAATTCGTTGACAATAAATATGCAAACAATTCGAAAACAACAAACAAATATTCCAACATTTATAAAGTAATAAATTTTTTTAATTTGTTTATTCAATAATATCGCCGAAATCTGGTATCTAAAACCGCTTCTGTTTAGCGCATAAATATAGGGTTATAAACAAATTTTGGAGGCAGTGTTTTTCTTTTGCGCAGTAAACTTTAATTTTGATCTCATAGTTCACCTGGATTCGTCACAAATATGTGTCATGAGTTGTGTCTGTGTATTTTTTGGCACTAGTAATTTATTTGAAAACCATGATTCTCCCATTAGATAGCTACTAAAACTGACATCTCTGATTGAAGTGCATTAAACAAAATCGTTTTTATCATGAAGTTCGTTCACATTGTTTTGTTAATTGGTAGTACGTGTCACAGAAGCGACCAGAACATAGAACACGATCATTAAATGGTTGAGAGTAGGAGCAACTCATTATCTGTGATTAAATCAACAACTAGATTAATCATTTATCTGTTTTGCCGCCTGGATACGATCACATGTAAGGTAACATCTTCATCCGTCATCCATTCGGATCGTCATCGTTTTTGTCTTCATCATCACTCAGGTGACTCCAAATAAATGACCATGAATTTAGCATCATAATTTCGATTCATCAGTCATACTTATTTTAATTTGATACAACATAAACTGAGTCATCGACAAACAACTTCGAGGTCACGAATTTTAATATGAATGGAAACTACGACTTCATGACATCATCTTGTGTTTCTATCAATGACGTATTAGTACTCGTATCTCCGCCTCCGACCATGAGCTAAGTGTGTTTTTTTTTTTTCATATGATAACCTAAGTTACTCGCACTCGTACCTCGAATGAAATCTCTCAATTCTCAGCTCCCAGGGTCAAGAAAATAAATCAATCGCCTAGAGACAGTTTACAGATACAAAGCTATGACTTACTATTGTATTTAATGAATTCCCAGTCATTCGTATCATCATGTGACAGAAGTGATCAGATTATAGCAAAATGACTTCATACACAAAGCTCATAATATTCTAATTAAAGTTTAAGGTATCATTAGTCTATTTGACTTTTCATTTAGATTTTAACAAAGAATATGCTACCATACCTTAACAATGCTTGACTCTACGAAATACTAAGTTTATTGAGCTCAAGAAATGTTTTGGTGTATTCTCGTTGGTGGGTGATGTCATCTAGCGATTTGTTGGGACTACAAAATATAATACATAAATTTTTGTTTGCAGTTTTGTTGTTTTTTTTTTCTATTTTATATTCTGTTGACTACTTGTTCTGCCTACGACTTACGTAAAAGATTGTTGTTTTTTTTGTTGTGTTCGGTTCCATGTTGGGTTGTGACCGTCTGAAGTGCTTGTATACATATATCTAAACGGTTTCCATTCTACGATTTTGGTAAAGTTGGTCATGAAGAAGGTGCTAATTTGCCATCGGGGTGAGAGTACAGGGTAAATGAAGTATAGGCCATGAATTGTAATTTATATTGAAGTAGCAGTTGTTGAAGAAGCTCACGTAATTGCATGCTTTAGAAAGTAAAAAGGAGTAAGGGGTATAATCGATAGACTTAGAATGTCCTTGAATTGGTTGTTCTATTTCTTACCTAGACCTCAAACTTTTGTAGTTTATTTCTTTTTTGAGGCAACTTGTTCCCTAATTCTCTGACCATACTCGAAAACGTTTAAGCTTGTTGGCTATATCAAATTTCTACTAGGTGCTCATGAATTCTTGCTTCGAAATACAGAATGTTGCTTGATGGTGTAAACGTTTGGATCCCATTTCGAAAACTTATTTAAGGGTTGCTTAACATTTTATAACACCAAGCCATATTCATATTCAGATACTCCTAGAATAGGACTAAATGTAGCCAACTCGCTTTAAGTTATAAATACTATACATCCAACAAAATTATTAATAGATAGAACAAGTTTTCATCTAGATTCGGAAAGAAAGCTAGAGGACATTTGACATCTAAAGGTTCCCAAAAGTGGCATAGGGTCGTTAGATGACAAAAGTCTAATTACTTGCTTTATCTGCAAACCTGCTCCATTAAAAAACGTGAAGCCATCTTCATCTCTGGGTGTACCATTCTTGAGTCTACCCACATGTTGTACGGTCTTTCAAGTAAAAGTCTTGGCTATTCATCAGGCCGCTGCTGAATTAAATACCCACGTCGGATACTGCAATATTCACAGCTATCAAGCTGCAATTAAAGCTCTAATATTGAACACCATAAATGGTGTAAGAGACTGCGTCGCATTTCTTAACTAGACTGCTTGGCAGCACAAAAGAGTTTTGGTACACTCGAATGACCCAGAAACCCGAGTCGTTTTTAAACTCACAAGAGTCCGATTCCTTAGAAGAAGTAGAAGGTAATTGGGCAACATCAAGTCATCAATTACTTGCGGCAAAAAAAATTACACGCGGTCAAGCGCTCTCTCTAAGTGGACTAATATGAGCCCGTCTGGATCCCAAACGATTATGGTAATGACGTAAGAAGTTTCTTTTTTTTTCTTTTTATGTGTCTACCTTGGACTTCAACCCAGACATTTGACGTAGTAACCCATAAGATACCCATCAAATGAGTCATTTTGTGTACTCGTTCTTTCAGAAAATTTCTATAAGTAGTCTATACTAGATGATGGCGACTGAACGATCTTCGACATAGAATGCCTATGTAGCTTCCCTTAAGCGCCGGTCAACTAAGATAACTGACATGTGCAATGCAGAATTCATAGATTTTATTCAGCAAAAAAAAGTGATAAAAAACCTAGACTCTCTGAAAAGGTGCAAAATGTCAAACCTTGACCTTGTATTCAACTATTTGCGTACTACAAGCTATTCTTAGATAATCGTGAAAGCATGACTTAAATAAATTAAGTCGCAATAAGATGACCACATGAGAACAAAAAATCATGTTTACACTATTATAATGCAAGTAGTAGAAATAAACTGCAAGCATCCACGTGCGATGCCTTGAGAGGTGAATGAGTACGGGTAAGAAATACTCGTACATGATGCGCTTGAGATATTTTTGTTATTATTTTATTGAAAATCATTTCTCTGACACACCTCCCAACGCAACGTAAAACACATTTCTGTCATGTACATACTCGTATTGTAGTTTTTCCATAAGGTATGTTGGTATACGCAGATACAGATGTGGAAATGCATTTTATTTTGTCGAACGTTTTAGAAAAACGAATATCTGAACAATTATATGCGAAATCGCGATAAATAAATTGTTCAATGAAAATAAAAATAGTCAGAGTCAGAGTATGTCGTAAACAAACGACTAAAAGCACATTTGATGACTCCCACTTTGTAGAATCTCAGCTTGTTTAAATGTAATTGCATCTAATTACGAGTACCATAGGATACTATCTCACAATCAATTAAACTTTACGGTTTGGGAACGTAATGCGATTGTATTTTGTTCGCTATTTTTCTAGTCGAAAAGTCAGTTTTGCCGTAGAATTGCAGTTAGATCATTTTTATTTCCAGATCTTTATGAATTTGTTGTTTATTTAATATAAGTTTAGATTCCACTTGATGAGTATTCAAATTTAGATGACAATTTCATCTCCTAAATTCTTACTTATAGGAAGTAATAATTATACCAGATATGATTTTATCAACTACGCAGCTTGTTTCGTTATGGTTATTTGCAAAGCTGATTCGACAGTCGAGACCTTTGATAAGGGGGATTCATGTATCAGATTTTGAATGACCTTTCCCGTCATCCACAAGTCTTTTAGTCCATCCAACTATTTTTTATATGATTGCTAAAAATTTGCAGGTTTAGGTTTGGGTGCTTACAACTTTTTCTTAAACCTTTCGCTAGAGCTTAACAGGTTCATTTGTTATGTGATTTTGCGTCAAGCCAACTTAGGCTTCCTAGTCTCATTGATGCTTGATGGTTGTCAGAATTTATCCGAAGGAGGAACAAAGATTTCATCAGCCTATTGAATTCGTACTCATCCCGCCTTGTCAATTAACTAGGAAACTGACTTCTCATCACATTACATCGGGTTTGACTAATACAAGTCTGAAATGCCAACTAATTTAGCTGAGTGATTGTGTTACCGTGCACATCTCTTCGCCAAATGCTTCCAACTTTTGAATTTCTCAAACATTTATAATCCAACAATCGAAGATATTATGTTTTTCTTTATCTTCCTTTCTACATTTGCAGAAATTAACACTCCAGACAAATTGGAATATGTCTTCTATCCAGCACCAGGAGGTTGCTTCACATTTAAGATTCGTGCTGCCAATGATGCTCACTTGGCGCTAACAAGTGGACCCAATGAATCAGATCCAATGTTTGAAATCTTCATTGGTGGCTGGTCGAATAGCAAATCAGTGATTCGCAAAAATCGTACCAAGCCTGATGTGGTTGAATTAAATACTCCTGGTATTTTAAACGCTGGTGAATTCCGTGGTTTCTGGGTTCGCTGGTACGATAATGTAATCACAGTTGGACGTGAAGGTGAGGCAGCTGCTTTCTTATCATGGGAGGAACCTGGTTTGTTCCCAATTAACTACGTCGGCGTATGCACTGGATGGGGTGCTAGTGGTACCTGGTTGGTCGATGAAGGTATGTAATTATATTAATATGTACGTATATTGTGTACCAAGACTTATTGCTTTTTTTTTACATTTAAGATCAATGTTCGGCTGGTCCACCAGCTGCCGGCTTCAGACCACCAACTGGCAGTGGTCCTGGTTGTTGGGTACCAGCTGCAGATGGTCAAGTTCCACCCGGTTCAATGGAAGGCGGTTTCGATGGATCTGAACAATTGTACATCGCTCGTGCTGTACATGAAGGTGCCCTGATTCCCGGTAAATTGCATCCTTCACATGGTGTAACCTACATTGCATGGGGAGGTGGTGAACATGCACACAACCAATATGAAGTTTTGTGCGCTGGTGGTGGCACTTGGGTACCTGTTACTGGAGGAAATATCCCACCAAACGCACTTCCAGCTGGTGAAAGTGAAACCGGCGAACCCCTATTCATTGGCCGTGCCACTCACAATGGAGCTGTTGTTGTCGGAAAAGTACAGCCATCGCACGGATGCTGCTACATTCCATACGGTGGAGAGGAGCTGGCCTACTCAGACTTTGAGATTTTCGTCAGCAACTAAGTTACAACTAAACTATATCATAGACTAGCACAATAAATTATTAAAAACAAACCAACAAATACCACTGTTAAGTAATGTTTGTAGTGCATGCAGCTATGCTTTTAAAGCTTTCTAACATCATTTTGGCCATGTCAATTAAGTGTAAGCATCAGCATCAGCACATCCACTCTGATAAAACAAAAAAAAAATGAATCTCTGTAGTGCCTTTTTGGTTCAAGTGAAACACAGCTATCGCATGTATTAAATGTTAAAGAATCTAAGATTGTAATACAATATTATCATATATATATATTTTTTTCATCGTTATTAAAATAAATTAAATGATATTACCAATTGAAAATGTTTGTATACTCCATTGGCGAATCGACGTTCAAATAAAACTTTCATAAATAAAATGGATCCACTTTGGATAAAAAAAAAACACAGAGCACGGTACCAAGATCATGCATGCAACGCAGAGGAGAGAAGAGTAGCTCAAGGCCTTTAGGTGTCATCATTCATCTGAACGTGCTGAAGTAGTGTTGCAGAAAAATTTCGAAATCATTCTATGCTAGGCTAACAACTCGGAGAATTTGGTTATAAAATTGATTTGGAGGAAGAAATAAGGTCGTTGGATTATAGTGTGCGACGGACGTTCGATAAATGACTTCAAAATCAATTGGCAAATGATTCCGAATTCTGTTTAAAACTGTGGCTCAATATATGTAAAGAATCTAAGTTTATGTTTAAAGGTGAGAAAAATATTTGTTTCAAGATTTGCGTGATGGTTGAGGCACTACGATACATCGATTTTTTACAAGCATAGTAAATTCTGGTTTAGATTTAGTGGGGTTTTGCTGGTAACACAATATACGGTCAGTTTATGTGGATTAAGGCCCAAAGTATTTAAAAACTGGTAAGTATACGCTTCACCATTGTCAGTTGCAACCCGGCACTCAAATGTCTGGAATCTTCTATCAATGTTAAATATTAAACAATTATCTTTTAAAAAAAAAACAATAACAGCCAATGTCGTGTTTTTTTTAATTAAATTTATTTTGCATCTCATTACCACAATTGCGTGGTAGCTAAAATTATTTCGTTTTGTTTGCTATCTCCAGTATTGGCATGTAGTAACTAAGGTTTTCTGCTCTTGTTGCCAACTGTATGTGATAAGACTCTTACAAAAGAAAGACTTTGTCTTCATCATATACAACAAATAATAAATAAAGTGAGATTTAGAAAACAAACCTTGACTTTGAAAGTTTGTGACCTTAAAGAGATTATTGGAACAAGCTCTTCTTAATATAAACAAAAACATTTCGTCAAGAAGATACTCAACAAATTAACAAAAAAATACATATAGATAAATCATCTTAGTGATTACAATTAACGGTTTATTTTTGGTTTAATCCGTCAGGAATCTTATTGTCGAAGTTATCTACTGCATTGCTATGTACAAAAATATCGGCGATCTGAAGATGACGCAGACTTCTAAACGTAAGTAGGATAAAGCTTCCCTTATTTGGAGATTAAATCGGCTTCTAGCTCCTTGTTTTATGAGCGTTTTCATTGATTCCCCTTTTAGTGTTAAGTTTAGCAAAAAAGTATATTTTTCAAGTGAAATAGAAAATTACGATAAAGATATTACAAGTTAAAGGAGGATAAACTTATCGACTTTGTTTGTATCCATTTGTTCTCTTTTTGGAAGTCAAGTTTGTTAACATCGTCTACAACTGCGATAAGTACTCGTATTTTAGAGCCAGACCACGGTTGATTAAAGCTTACCTTCGACCTTAAACGGCTTTTGGAACATAGTCACCGATACTGAAGAGTGTTTTTTTGCCTTCTAAACTTCACGTGCTAATTCTACAATATTCTTCACAGTTTACTATTGAGCCCAAGTATTTGAAGTTATCTTTTAGCACCTCTATAGAATTATTAAATGATACTAGAATGTCTGTGATATTTCTATTAAAGTAGCACTGTATTGACAAATAACAAAAAAGTCATTTCCGGGCTCATCTATAGGCTTCCCTAATACCTTGTACGACATTGAAAAGAAACCGACTTTGAACACTGTATTCCATAAAATTTTGAATTCTCTCGAATTATTCCCATTGTACATTTTAATTTCGTTTTACGAGTAGCATCATCATACATGTCTAGGGACATATATGGTATGTATGTATGTGGAAATATGCATCTCGAATACTTCGCCAGATTAAAGATCTCTTAGTATGCTTTCTACGCTACATTGGATGACTTAAAAATACTCGTACATAGTACAAGTCCTTCAGTTTAAAAAGAATACCTTTAGCCTTTTTTTAGGAATCCGAATGTCAGCTACAATTCAATATTCAATCAAACCCCGGAAGGTATTTAAGCAAGAATGTACAAATTTGATTATCGTGATACGCTTCAACTTATTAGCGTTCGCTTCAGGTTAACAGTCTCAACCCCATTTCTAGCGACTTCTGGTATCCCACAAGGTAGCCATCTAGGTCCCCTTTTTTTAATCTCAACAATAAACTATCTTGATAGAATTATTAAACACTTTTCCTAATCCATTTACGCCAACGACACCAAGTTCTCCAAAACCATTTCCTCTCTCCATTCAAGGTTTTCCAATTGGTATCAAAAAAATTACCTAGAACTTAATATCTCCAAATGTCAATCTATGACTTTGTTATGTAAGTCCAACCAATCTGCTCCTCGAAATTATTTTCTGCAGGGCCAACCCATACTCCAGGTTTCAATCTCTTCGCGACCTTAAAATATTGTATGATAGACTGTTAAACTTTCGCTCGCATATTGATGAGATAATCCCTAAGGCCAATCCTTCCCTTGGTTTTCAATTTTTCAAACCCCTATGTGATCAGGTCCCTTTACACTACTTTTGTCCGACCCCTTCTCGAATATGCCAATTCACATGTCCCGAATAAAGTGCATTCAGCGGCGTTTCCTTCTATTTGCCCTCGAAAAACGCAGATACGTAACTGACATTCTCTTCATCCATTGACTGCTCTCTGGCTCCGCGCCTTCCTTTAATAATAACCTTCGTAATTAATGATGCCCTCGTCTCGTCTATACCCATCGCACCTCTTACATTTCCAACGAACCAATCTCTAATATGCTCCGAACGGTAAACTCAAAACTATCCGTTTTTTACTTTAATCTCAGCGCCTCTCGCGTCAACATAAATCTTCTTTACCAAGTCTTTTTGTCAGTTTTTAAGTTAGATTCGCTATAGAGCCATGATTACTGGATTTTTCGTTCCCCGATTAAATATTATGAATGTGGAAGAGATGTGGTTCCGCTAGTCTACCACACCCTAACAAACCAACAACAATGGACGAATCGGAAGAAAACATTATTCGTGTTGTTTAGGACATACGGCAAAAAATTCTCGAGAAAGTGATCAAAAACATTGTCTTTCAGATGACAATCATCAGATCATATATCAGATAATACAAGTATTATTTTCACCTAATGTTTTCCACTGATAAACGAGATTCCGCGTCTTCCATATATTTCGATGATTTAATCGCTTGTGAACTTTACTAATCGGGTGGCATCAAATGGTACTATCTACGGAGGGCCCCCACACAATTATGTGCGTCTACGTGTGTTTAGTCTACCCTATAAATTTTTAAATGAATAGGTTAAACCGTTCTCGAGATATGATGAAGGAAAGATTGAAAAATGCAGTTTTGAGAGAAACGCGTTTAAAGTTTCAAGTACTCAACTCAGCGTTCCGCACATCTGTTTCTTCTAACTGTCTTTACGACTTTAAATTTGAAAAAAATCACTTTACCAGCATATTGTACACATGTTAAGGAATCAATTTATGCAAAAAAAAAATACATAGGTTTTATTGAGTGCGAAAACCACGGGTAGTCCGAGCCTGAGTTGCAGAGGTGCCCCCCTTGTGGGAGCGTCACAGTGGTTGATATTTGAACCTAAAACACAGAGAGAGTTCACCTGTTGGTCTCTCCCAATGTAGAGTTGCAACAAGTACTGCTAAGACTCTAAGATCAGTAAGAGGTTAAGGATGGGCATTTATTCGTACCAAACCTTGGCTGCTCTCTAGTTTTACTCCTGTTAATACGAGGCTGAGACTTGATAAAACCTTACTTTTTCCGTATATTGAATATTCATCAGCAGTGTACTGCAAACTCGATTCCCTATCTCAGCATAAACTTACTGTGGCATTAAATGTTATGGTAAGGTATGCGTATCAGCTTCGTCGACACGAATAAATTGAATTGAAGTTGAAATTGAAGGGTGGAACCTGTGCTCTCAACACAGATTTCGAATTGGTATCAGAGGAATTGAGGGAGAGCGATACGTTGCTTAGATCAATGTCGTTCATATTTTAGAACAAATAATCACTGATCACTGATGTTGGCCATTGATTATAACTTGGGTTCCAATGTCATTTTGTTGGGCCAAACAAATAACGTAATCTTCAATGATATACAAATTTTTCGCGAATTGATCAAAATAAGTTCGAAACGTCTTTCGCCCAAAATGATTTTCTAATCATTTCAAAGACAATCCATAAGGAAAACTAGAAGCCTGCTAAATAAAGAAACAAAAAAACAAAGTATATTGTATTCTTCTTCTTATTATTATTCTTTTATTAACCCTTTCCTCGTTATACGAACTTATGCGTAACGAGTTTCCCATTTTTACTGCATCGCTGCTGCTCCGCTTATGGGGTTGGCTAATGTCGCAGACCGCAGAACGCGTCTTCATAATGCTCGGTCCTGGATCGCTTCAGTGGTTAGCCCCAGGCGTTGTTGCGCATTTGCCATCTGAGAAATCCAGGAATTCTTTTTCCGACCTCGTTTTCTTACAGTTGGAGTGACCGTAGTTGATAGTGCCTTTTTAACCGGATTTTCCGCAGATCTTCTTTGAACGTGGCAATACCAACTTATTCTATTCGCCTCAAGCTGTTCGATTACCGAATTCTTTATATGTAGACTTCCTCTAATACGCGTAGATCTAATGCAATCGCTTTTAGTGACTCCTTAACATTTTCATTTCCGCTGCCGTCATTTTGTTTTTAAACGCTTCGTATATTGTCCAGCACTGTGAACCGTATATAAGACCTGGTCTAACAACCGTGGTGTAGAGTTTCCCCTTCAATTTAAGTGTAAATTTTCGGTCGCAAAAGATTCCCGAATTTTCCCGCCATTTCATCCATCCCACACTAACTCTGTGGTTTACGTCGTCGTCACATTAGGCTTCCATGTTATCGATTGATCCTAAGTACTTAAAGATAGTGCTTTTCGGAAGAACTATTCCGTCTAACATTATATCCGGAACAGGTCGCAACGGATGCGCAAATGGGCACGTCAAATGCTCCATCTTTGAACGACTTATTTTAAACCCGTTTCTCTCTAGCGCATTTCTCCATGAATCTAAGGCGTTCTGTAAATCTTCGACGTTATCACTAAGTATAACTGCGTCGTCAGTGAAGAGAATTGGCGTTACATTTGCTTCGCGCATGTAGTCTTTTAAAATACGTTAAAGAGGAAAGGGCTAAGTACGCTTCCTTGATGCACTCCGACATTAACTGGAAATTTTCTCGTTAGTCCAGCAGAGCTTTTAACCGCAGTATTTACGTTTCCGTACATGTCTTGTATTATTCTAACATACGTTTCCGGAACGTTTTGAGACCTCAGCGCGGCCCATATGAGATCCCTAGGCACTCGATCGAATGCTTTCTCGAGGTCGATAAATACCATGTGTAAATCCTTAGACGAATCTCGGTGCTTTTCCATTATTATTCGTAGGCTTTGGATAGCGTCCACCGTCGATCTTCCTTCAACAAATCCACACTGGCTATTATCGAGCTTTATTATTTGCCGAAGACGTTCGTTTAAGACTCTTTCGACGATTTTCATTGTGTGTGACATAAACTTGATTGAACGGTAGTTGTTGCATTCTCGAGTGTCGCCTTTTCCTTTGTATAATGGAACCAAGAAGCTACTTCTCAATTGATTTAATTTTTTTTTCATTTCGATAGCTATTCGCTGCGGATTCCCTCCATCTTCGACCAAAACTCTGATGGAATGCTGTCTGGTCCCGCCGCTTTCCAACACTTCATTTTTCTGATTGCTATACTTATTTCTTCGACTGCAAAGTCCGAAACATCCTCCTCGAATAGACCAGCTGTCGGCACGGCACGGCAACTCCTTGCCGTATTCAAGCCACCGGTCACAAATTTCCTTTTCATTTGTTAATAAGCGACCGTCTGCATTTTTTATGTATTTCGGCGAGGTTATTTCCATCGAATTTTTTCGCCTCTGAGCAGCGAGCTTAAAAATATTTGGCACTGTAGTATTGGACGACGTTTGAACTTCTTGAACTTCTTGTATAGCTTGTCTTCTATCTGCCGATCGTGAGGATATTTGTTCCAACTCCTGGTACAGGTTTTCCGCTGCTGCCGCTCGAGTTCGAGCCAGGACTTTCTTTGCGATCTTTTTGAGGCGCTCGTATTCAAGAGCCAGTCGAGCTTTTTCGATATCGTCGCTCCGATCGCATTTTGTCCACGCTTCAAATGCATTCTTCTTGTCGGCCACAGCTCGTTTGGTTTCGTCATTCCACCACCATGTTTCTTTGCCGACGTGATGGTATTTCGATATAGTCCCCAGATGGGATTTTGCGAGTGTGATGCATTCCTCTTGCATGTTGTTCCACATTTCTTGCGGGGAAGTGAGTCTGCTATACCATTTATATTTTGAAGTACTTCTTTGGCCAGTGCGATAAATCTTGCTCCTCGTTCTTTCGATAGATTATACCAACGGATTTTTGGCTTTCCAAACGATGCCCGTGTTTTCGGTGGTTCCGCTGTGAAAAATTCTGTAATGATCAGACGGTGTTGACTTACCAGCGATTCTCCAAGTATTACTTTACAGTCCTTAGCACGGTTTCTCATCGACATTTTGCAGAGGTGATAATCTATTTGCGTTTCGTGGCCTCTGCTGCTATGAGTGATAAGATGTCGTTGATGTTTAATAAACATTGTATTTAAGACGGTTAAGCCGTAAGCCCTACACGGTACAAGGATGTCTTCGTCAGCTGAATTTCTGGTTCCAAAGCCTTTACCTCCGTGGCAGTCCTCATAATCAACATTTGTTTCTCCGACGTGGCCATTTAAATCTCCGCCTACGAAGAGCATCTCATCGATAGGTATATTTCTAAGCAAATTACCGAACTCTGACCAAAATGTATCTTTTTCCGATTGGACGCATCCATTTTGTGGTGCGTACGTGCTAACAATGTTCCACGTTTCATTGTGTATGGAGAGTTTAACACTCATTAAGCGGTCGCTTATTTTCAGAATACCAACGATATTGCTTAGAAGATCCGCTGCAACAACAATACCAACACCTTTTCGTCCATTGACCGTTCCATGGTAGAACATCTTAAATGCCTTAGTTTTTAAATCAAGAAAACGCGCTTTATTTCCCGTATTACACCACTTCGTTTCCTGTACGCACAGGATTTGTAGAGTTCTGCGACGCATAATCGCTTCCAGTTCTAGACTTTTTGAGGTCATCGATCCGAGGTTCCAACTTGCAAACCGAAGTTTAGGAAAATATTTTGGAAACTTCATTTTGCCCGCAGCCGGAATCCGTCGGGCTCTGACACAAGCACTTCTGCTTGCTCTGGGATCACCCGAGTGCGTTGCCATCGTGGTTTCCAGCGAGGTAGTGCTATTAATTGCGATCACTTCCATGAAGTGTATCTAAAGTTTGAGTGGTTTGACTCATTTCGAATTGATTGACCGTTCTTTTACCCCACTGGTAGTCTCCAGACAGACAAAGTATTGTATTATGTTTGCAATATTTTTAAAATTACAATAATGTATAATAGATGGTTTTGTTTTGTTTTTATTATAATAATTCTTATTTTTGTTTTTGCTCATTTTTTTTGTTTTTAAGTTATCTCAATTATTACAATTTCATTTAGTAAGTTTTCTTCTCGTTCATATTATTTATGTGTATATATATATATATAGCATCTAATATATTGTAATAAATATTATGCAAATATTGTATATTAAAATGTACGAATTAACATTCATACCATAACTATAACATTATAATATCGTCAATAATTAATGAATTAATCAATAATAATAATAATAATAATAATATATCTCATGTTAATCCGTTTTCTTTTCTATCGTATAATTGGTTTGTTTTTCTCTTCTAGAAACTTTTTTAAAAAAATTATTCAAAAACTTTATTCCCCAACTAAGTGCTATTTATAAATATTATTGTATCTACCATGAGCAATTAATCAAACGTAAGAGGAAATATATATTTTTTAAACAATTTTTAATGTATTACAATAAAATTTATATTTTAATTGAATAATAAAATAACGAAACAAATTCAAAGTCAAAGAGATACAATTCTAATTCTAAAGAAAAATAGTAAATCGTTACAATTTTTGAACTTTAAAAGTATATAATTTTTTTTTCTTTTTGTTCGATTAGTTTATTAGTAAAATTGTTTAAGTCTTTTTTTTGTTGGGGGAAATTCCATTATTCCTTTTTATTTTTTGTTTTATTTTTATTTTTTAAGTTTATAAAACAATTTTTCTTTTAATTTATGCTACACTCTACATTTTTCCGTATATTTAATTGTTTTTATTTTTTTTTGGATAAATTATTCTGGTTTGACTGGCTGTTCGAAAATACACGCGCTTGTATTATTTGAAAATTGTATAAGAAATTATTGCTACTATTCTAGTTAATTTTTTATGTTTTTTTTTGTTTATAAAATGCCTGCGTTTTTGTTTGATTAAGTTTCGCGATTTGTTTTACATATTTTCTTCTGTTTTTTTTTTTAAATTATCTTGGTTAACGCATTTCTACTTAAAAATAATATATCTACGGGTTTTGCGTATTTAAATTCCAATGGGCGAATTGTTCTTGCCATTGACTAGTTATATTTGCCTGAAAGAAAAAGTAAGAAAATAAGTTATTTTAAATGGTACAATAAAAGTATGCATACAGTTGATGTTTTAAATGATATAATTTTGCCTGTTATGTTAACCTAATCTAAAGGCGAGTCAATCTAAAATTTTTACAAATATCTGCCGAGGCTCGTTGCGCTACTTCTCACAAAATGGAATAGGTTCATATTT
This sequence comes from Volucella inflata, assembly GCA_928272305.1. Classification (NCBI taxonomy): domain Eukaryota; kingdom Metazoa; phylum Arthropoda; class Insecta; order Diptera; family Syrphidae; genus Volucella; species Volucella inflata. The sequence continues at coordinate 3,105,866 of OV743720.1, forward strand.
AGATACTAAATAAGATAAAAATGAGGCCCATGAACATCAATTGATGTCTGGTTCCCAATAACCGGTTGCGCAGAACAAAGGTCGGAGCAACTCATACACACATTTCTACACAACCACGCATGCCAGCACCATGGAAGTAAACGTATCTAAATGCACTTTCCCTCTGAGCACTTCCACTGTGTGGCGGAATCAATACATATCTCAAGCTCCAGTCTGGGCACAATGATGCAAAAAGATTTCAAACTTTAGAAAGTAGTAAGATAACGTAAAATCGATATAATATTGGTTCAAGAGAACAAGTGACGAAATGTCGAAACAAAGTCCAGTACTTGAACTTGCAAACGAAGGCCCAGAAATTGTAATATTACAGAACGGAGGCAAATAACATGAGTGTTATCACTATCTGATAGATAAACTTCTAAATTCGATCATGAACGGTACAAAAATGTGCGGACGGCTTATAGCTATACAAAATATAATTGAACACTTTAACTAGAACCGACCCAGACCACATACAATCCAAAGAATGGACATCATTCGCAAAACTAGGGTTAATATGGCTCACGATTTGGTAAAAAAAATTTGGTTTGGGTTTAAGACAGCCAAATGCAAGATCTTTCGGTCTGTGAAACAATGGCGCATCATAGGAAGTGGACAGCGCAATATTATACTTGTAAGACTCTTTGGCAGTCAATATGATTTTTTGGAACGCAGACAGGAAAACGATCCGAAAGTCATCAGGTGACACGAAACCTGAACTTATAAGAAGTACACGCATTAGCCACCACATTGAGAAACCGATAGTGGATAAACTTCAGCACGAGAAAATCAGCTGGTTTTGCTACGATCAGCGAACGTTGTCGAAAAACCAATATACTACAGGCCAAAGTTCCAGTCGAGCTTTGAAAGAAAGTGAGCAAAATTTAGCCAACCTCATATGTTTCATTAATGTTGCAAACTCATAACATCGGCTGTAAAAAGGTAACCCATTGTGGCATAACTATGCTCAGGTTGCTGCCATAATTTCCAATTCATACAACTATAATGAACACGCAACCGATGACAATGCACAATGCATTCGGTACCCATGGGTATGCAAGCATAACACTCCTCGGGGAAGTGATCTCTACTAACCAAAGGGTCTCACACCTTCTAGGAGATGATCCTCACTATGCCAAGGTAGATTTTATTCAAATTCTTGCCTAACCTAAGGAGGGATATACTATTCTCGTTCATTTTTGAAGAAAAATTAACATTGCCTACTTTAAGGTGGAGTTTTTTTACCTTTTTTTTTTTGTGCAGTTCCCTACTTTTTGTTGATTTTACCTTTAAACTTAACATGACAGCTGACAAGCAGGCTGGATGAATTTTTACCTGATATGTTTACTAATTGGGAAGAACACATGGATTGAAACTTTGATAAAAGTCGGGATTGCACATTGGCTTAAAATAATTCGTATCCCTTTCGGTTCTTCAAAACTTGACAAGTACGATAGATGACAGGTGAAAATTTATGACATTTGTGAAAATCTACGAAAAACAGTCACAACGTTGCTATTTTTCTTTGTTCTTCATAAATTTTCGTAAATTTTCAAAGGATGCGAAAAGAGCTATTGTCTTTTTACAAAACGTTGTCAATCAATACAAATTCTTTAGTTATAAATCACATGTGTTCAATTCAAATTAAAGATTCTTTAGCGATGATGTATTGAAAATCTTCTATGAGCCAAACAAAAGCCACAATTTATGTGTACAATGTTAGCAGGCAACCTTATTCTTGATTTGGTAACTGTTAATCAATTTACACAGCACTTTACAACAAAGAATTCCCTGTGATGTTGGTGACAGTTGTTCGATTGTTTGACGACTTTTTGACTTTATTGTGATTTTTTTTTTTTAAATAGTAAAGTGATGGGAGAAGGTAATATTTGTTCACTCGAATACAGAAAATGGATACAGATATCGCTAGTAAACTTAAAACGTTGCTTATTACTCTTAAAGCGTAACGCTTCTGTATGGAAAGAGACCTAAAAAAAAGTTCCAGTATCCATTGGCAAACATTGGAGAATCATTAATAATCTGGGGTACTTGCCTTAGTTTGGAGTTGGAGCGCTTTATCAAATCAATGGGATTTTAAGAAAGGAAAAATACGTTGAAATTCTCGACAATGTTAATCTGATGAAAAGATGCCTAGTATATTACAATTTTTACATCAGAGAATATACTTAGATGATTGGAAGTTGCAGTATTTTTGACCAAAAGGCACTATATGTCTTTTAAAATTAGCGAGCTCTTCGATAGGTTAGTAGTACTGTCACTGTCACAAATACACTGTCACATTTATGTCAAAATCTACTTTTGTTCAATAGATAGGCACGTATTATGTTTATTGCACCACATAAAGTGAATTTAGCGATTTCTACAATGTTGCATTCAATTTGTTTTGCCTTCGGTGACCAGGTTATGTGACATAAAAAAATGTTCACAACTGATACAAACAAGTCAAAGATGGCAGAGAAAGCGTTGGAGACACGTCAAAGAAGTCAAAAATTTGGATTAACAATTAGAGACTTCACTTCGCTCCAGATCATTTTGAAAGAATTATGGACAGACAATTCATGTTTATTGCACCATGATAATGCACCACCTCACACTGCATTATTCCCTTCTGGCTGTTTGTTCCCTTAGCTCACTCAGGGCACTGCTCTGGGAACATCGTTTGGACTCGTTTAAGTAGATAAGGATAGATAGACCACTTTCAAAAATGGTTAGGCATAAGAGAGCCGCTCCTGGGCATTTCTAAACATAATGGTAAAGATATAAATGCAGATTATTTTATGAAATAATCCGTTAATTTTTAAAACTGAGTACTTTGATTTTCCACAGGAAAAACGGTAACTACTATGTTTTTTTTTCTTTTTTTATAATGGACGCGCGCTCAAGGGGCTATCAGCACCCTTAAAATAATTGCACACATCGCGAGCGATGGAAAATTGGGGAGGATAGAAATAGAGCTACCGATGTACGTTGGTCTTGAATGTTTGGAGATTATAATAGCAAGGGAATAAAGAGCTCGGCAGAGGATTCCATAAGCGAGTTTTTCGGCTTAGGAAAGAATCACTATATTTAAGGGTACGTCCGAAAGTGGGTTTGAGGGTGTACTGATGAGCATTCCTAACGAAACGGGTGTTACGGTAAGAGTTTTGAAGGGACGGAATGCTACTGGCAATTTCGGCGGAGCACTGAGCGATAGAACAAGGTGAGACAAGAGACATTACGTCGGTGGTCGAGGGTGTCAATCGACTGTGTAATAGTAGCATTACCTATAAGTTTGATCACACGGTTTTGAATCCTATCTAGAAGGCGCAAGGATGTCTGCTCAGAAAAAGTAATTGTTGATATGGAAGGTCTAAATTCGAAGATTATTTTTCGCATAGACAATTATTCATAATCATCCAAAACTGTCACAAACAATGTGACATCAATTTGTTGAAATTTGACAACCACATGAAAGTTGTCAACATTTTCATTTTATTTAAAATAAAATTACAAAAAAAAATGATTAACAAATTTTCATTTTTTGTCGTCTGTCAGAGGTGTCAGGGAAGTGCTAAAAATTTGTTCCTTGTCAATTTTTAAAAAATAATATTCTTGTAATTTTAAAGATTTCGAGAAAAACGTGTAAGAAATACTGACCTTGCATTAACAATTTTTTTTAATTCTTTGTATACCATATGACCAAAAGAGAATTTAATTGGAAATTTTAAACTTAATATTTAGCTTAACCCATTAATGCCGAGGTGATCAGAATTTTTACTAACTTTTCAACGTGTTTATTTATCGGACCAAAAAAATAATGCAATACCCATACCTTCAGAATATTTCATCGACGCGTTTTTTTCAAAATGGCAGCGAGAATTAAACATTTTTATAAAAATCTTATTCTTTCGTTTTCTTAAAAAACTATAAACTTTAGAAAAAAAATTTTAAGAAGAAAAATGTCTTTAAATTAGTCAAAGAACACTCAAATTTTTCCAAAATTTTTGGAGACATCACCATCCGAATAATCTGATTCATACTCTGCATGCGATGAAGTTGAAGATTTTGAACGTTTTCGTGACATAACAAATGTATTGAAAAAGTAAAAACCAATATTTTTATTATATGCTTCACTTATAATTCATGTACAAATTGTATAGAACATATGTGTCCATGCACAAGTGAAAGAATGTACGAGTTTGTTCGTGAATTTTGTAGTGGTAGATAGAAACAAAATTTTATGTACAATTCAAGAAAACATTTTTTTTTTTATGAAAAAACGCGTCGATGAAATTTTCGGAAAAAAATTCCTCTTAATGTTCGAGTGCCATGATCACCTCTGATCATAGTAAAAAGTCGATACCTTTACGGTATCATTGTGAAAAAGAATGCGAAAAAAATTTTTTTCCAAAATTTTCACGTTTTTCACGTTTTAATCGACCATATTTTTTTTCTCGGTTCTCAGATTCTGAAAGAGCATCAAATTTCACGTAGGAATAGATGTATTGCATTATTTTTTTGGTCCGATAACATAATAAATAAACACGTTGAAAAGTTAGTGAAAATTCTGATCACCTTGGAGTTAATGGGTTAATTAGATGAGTACATAGATGAGAATTATTTGAATATTTTGTTATTCACAAAAAATTTTTTCATTGACATCGAAAAATATATTGGAAATAAAAAAAAAATGGGCACAACATTTGAATTGTTATGAAATGAAATCCTCCCGTATTCTTAATTTTCTCTTATTTTTTTTCGTTTTACTTTTTTCCCCAAAACTATCTTCCCCCTTTCTCATTTCATCAGTTTTTTGTCAATCATTTTCTGGATGTGAATAATTTTCTAAAGTAAATTATTTCTTATTCATAATTCGAATATATAATGGTGAGTATATGTGTCTGTAAAAAAAATTAGTAGACTGACAATTATTAATATCGAAATAAATAAAACCAAAATCTAACTACTACACCTTCGATAATCTTTATTTGAATTTAAATTAAAAAAATAAAAAATAATTTAAACGTTAGGCATTTCGAAAACCGTTCGATATTTTACTGTACGAGCCTTTGTTTTAACAGCAGCTGTGTGCCAGTTCTTGATCTAAAACATTTGGGATTTGTGATTTTTTTTTTAAATTTATATCTTAACTATGGACTTCATGCATACGTTACCTTTTCGTTCCAGTCGGGATTATACGATTGTGATTCATCAAAATCTGAAAAAATTAGAGAAATGTTAAAACATTGACATATTATTTATTTAGTTTTGAAAAATGAAAAAAACTTGCTTAAAATGAAACTATAATTACTCGAAATTTCAATTGATATATACTCATAGTTAATGACACATTTAAAATGATTTTTTTTATATTTTTCATTTTGTTTTTAAGCGTAGACATCATGAATTAAAAGACAAATGAATGGTCGCAGTTAGAGGCATTCTTTAATTGAGAACCTTTAATGGTAGATACGAGTAGTAAGTCTCTTCGGAATTCCTTAAACAAGCAATGATAGGGAAAGCACGGAAAGAACCCCTGATTTTGAGGTAAATTTTTCCTCATCCGATACGATATGCTGCCAACATGAAAATAATCGTTGATGGTTATATGTGATACATATGCAGATATGATTGAATAAAAAAAGACATCTGCAATAATTTAATTATTTATTAAACAATGCCGCTAGAAACCTATCAAAAAATAAAATAAGATCGTTTGAGAATCACAAACTTGTCTTGTGCATATTGTATACTCGTATAACTGAGAACGCGCTCTGAATGATTTTTTTGGGAATTTTTAATACTATTTTGCTTGTCACGCATCAAAACTCAGACGAACAACGTGTATCTACAAACTATTAAAATTTATTGCCAAAATTCAGATTCGGTCCACTCAACTTTAACAGCACCAACGCAAATTTTCGGTCGTAATAATCGACTCACCTGAATTGAAACTCGTAATTTGGTATTAAAATATGAGTCTTTATTTACGCTGCTTAATATTTTCCAGCGCCAGTTGGAAACAGAAATTTAAACAGTGCTGAAAAAATTGAGGTCGTAAATGTATCTGTTGGCAGCGAACAAAACCCACGCGAGAGTTTGCAAGAGTTTTGCGTAGCACAAACAACATTGTTACGAATTTTTCCAATTGACTCAAAAATTTAAGCCAGGTGACCGTTTGAAACACCGGACTTTATCAAATTGGTCTCTGGAAATGGTGATAACCGATTCGGAATTTCACTGCATTATCATCCTTAGCGATAAAATTAATTTTTAGCAAAAATTATCTGTTTGGTGTGGTCTTCATTTCGGCGGCGTCATTGACCTGCATTTTTTCGTGATGATGACCGCACGACCGAACACTTGCCGAACAGCAAGCCAAGAAACCGGGCTATTGAAGCCAATGTTTGGTGAGAGCGTTATCTCAAAACATTTAGTAGAAACTTGATTCAAAGAAGACTAAACGCTCGAAATGTTGACCTACCCTACACCAAAAATAATTAAAAAATGATTGAAAAATAAGGCCACTTCAGCAGTTAAGACAACGATAAGCTACATCTGATTAGCAAGCTTTAGAACATACTCGTAAATTGAAATGTGTTCTTGCGGGAAATGGCATCATGAATTGAGAGTGAGAACTCATGAGCAACGACAGCGGGAGATCGGAACAACAATGGGGAGTTAGGAATATTGCCTTCGGCCGCTCAAAGCTATGGTATGAATATTTCGAGGTATAGGTCCTTTCACGAGTACCAATTAACAACACTTGACTGTGAGTGCTTGCTTAAGAATAAAGATCTATTGGCGAATGAAATTACTTCAAGATTATGTTGTCTACGCTTAAAAAAACATTTTCCTTATGTTAAATGATATCCAATCAGGATGATGTACGTGTAAATACATATGTATATGGAAATAACGATAATGCGGTGTGTTATCCTAAATTGGTGATTCATTTTATCCTTTTTTTGTTCACTTTTTTGGCAAGCTTTACTGATTGCTAACACAAAACAGATACATATAAGTGTACATATATTTTATATACATATATACATATGTAAGAATAGAAGGCACCAAATATATGTAAGTTGCCCTACACCATTATATAAATTATGAAGATCTACTAAAGCAAAAAGCAGTCAAAATATTGATTGGCTGTTTTTTTTTGAAGGAAATGATTTACTTGGCAGATCTACGTACAATTCATTAATCGATTAACACTGTATGTACGTACATTTGAGCTATGAATTACAGATTTTTTTATTGTATAATTGTATGCAAAATTTTCGAAATATACGTCGAATAATTAGCCGATTTTTAGAAAAGAAAGCACGTGTCCTGATGATTATAAAAATAAATAATTTTATGGCGCTGACAATCTGGTATGATACACGGTGTAGTCCACCTAAGCAATGTGCAGTTCACCTTATAACTTTGGACACAGATATGAGAGACCGTCGTTTTTCTAACGTAAGCAGTGGGAGACTTAAAATAAACAGATATTTCGACTACCGGTGGTTTGCTATTGTCTGCCGCAATGGTGGTGCTAATTAAAAAAAAAAAAAAACCGCACTCCATCGACCGGCCATCCTTAATAAATTCAAATGCAAAGCCACCTCTTCTCTTGGTATATTTTCAAAATTTTTATCAAAAAAGTCACAAAAGGTACCTATAACTCTAAAGCAAGGTTCACTAATGCGGTCAGACGGTTTCAAATTCAGTCCAGTTGACCTATTTTAGAAGCACCTGGCCTGATGTCCTGATTAAATGGTGCATTGGTCTTATTCTTACACCGTTTGAGAAACCTTTATCTTTTGATGACTCAGGTCAGTCATAGATAATAGCTTTAAGCGTCAGAAGAAGCATTCAATTAAACTCTGTTGATATTTCCCCTGTTCATTATTCACAATTTATGCACAAATTCGCGATCTATAGCCGAAAATCTATATCTAAGGATGAAGTAAAAAAAAATCCTCAACAAAAAAATCCTTTCAATTAGAAGAAGCAAACAACAAGACATTTGTGTAATTTTTTTTCTGGTATTGCATACTTAAAAGCGTCAAAGGGAATTTGAATTAAACTCTCTGAAAAGTTATTTTTAGCCAGTTAAGAAGAAAAAAAAATCATTTGAATCTCTGTCCAGTAACCTTGAAATTTCAAACGCATTTAGCAACTGACTTCTCACTTTTCTGTAACGCATCTCATCAAATCATTAGAAGACCGGACATTAGGAAAACATCTCAAGATATTTCATAAGCAGAGAATTTATCAATGATAAATGTAAATTAATAAGTGCTCAGTGATTTTCATCTTAGTTTCCTTTATTTTGTTGACTCCAAGAGTTCTTCCGTCGATCCTTTCCTCCGAATGGGGTTTAACTCGGAGAATATGAAGGATTAGGAAGCAATTTGTAGAGCAATTTATCAATTACGACTACGTGTATTTTTATGGAATAGCATTTCCTCTTGGCAAAATGCTGTTGTCGATGGACCATCCAGTACAGCAGATATACGAGTATGTTGACTTAATTAATTAAAGATTATACCTTGAATTATATTATATATAGAGATTCAAATTTTAACGTGTATCATGAATATCTCGACAAAGCATCACACAACCAGGAAATGTTGAGCCGGATGCAAAGTGCCTAGGAATACAGAATTCCTGGTTTTTATAAGAATTATTCTAGTATTTTGCAAGTTACAAGACGTATTACGTGGAGCACTTACTCTACGTTCATACAGTTCGTTTTGAAACACACTATCATTCAATGAAAAACCAAACACTCGGCAAAAGCGATTTTTTTATGACGGGATTCGGAAAATTGATAGCCTTCACCGGTAATTTGTAATCTCGATGTTTATGCATCCGCTTAGATACTATTTAGACGTGAAGACCGGGTGCTACAAAATGACATTATAGTCGCCTCGATTGAAAACGATCTAAGGACAATAAACCTGCTTAAAATGTTTCCAAAACAATTAAGCCAGAAAAATTGGTTGTAAGTTGTCCAAAAAGTCGAAAGGCTATAAATGGAAACGAAGAAGACTATACAACATAATAAGTAGATGGCGGACAGCGTTCTAAATAAATAATTTTGTTTCCGATTTCTCTTTCGGCTTGGAATGACAATGAAACTGTTTTGGACTCGACTGGGGTAAAAGGAGATGAGAATTGGGCTACAAAGAATAACGTCCAGCGAAAGAATATCTGGAAAAGCGCATTCGAATGTAAAGAGCGTATTGTAAAGGCTGTTTGCATTCATTGAAGGTGTTGTTTTGTGCTTGGTGGGGTTGGAGATAAATTATTCACTTTGAGCTTCTTCCACTTGAAGAAACTCACTAAATTGGTTGCGGCAATTCACGGAAAATGCAGTACCTGGAGTGTACATTTCCCAAGCGTCCACAATACTCACTTGATATTGCGCTAATCTTTAATTTCTAAACTCGCTGAAAGCTGCCGAAAACCAATTTACGAGCTTCGTCGCAGAAAAACTGAGCTCTTTCCAAAAATACAATCGAAAAGCATGTTGAATAACAATTGGTAAGTAATAAATATCGAAGTATAGCAATCATTTGTAGGAAAAGAGAAGAGATAGAGGACGAAGCTGAGTTTATTGTGTTATTTGCGATGTATCAACATCGAACTTCTTATATATGAACTTACAATCGTTTCAGACAACCTTTCTTCGGCTATCGCGTTTGGGTTTGCTTTTGTTGGACTGAGAATTCTCTCCTCCAAAGGACCTCATTTGACAAGGAATATAAATTGAGGTGTTTGTTAGCCGAACAACAGGGAATATATCGATGTGCTCATCTAGATATCAGTAGATCCGCATAAAGGAATTTATTAAAATGGAAAACATATCTATAAAATAATGGATCAGTGAGGATCAAATTCGGGATATCCGTTCGGTTTTGTTGACACTGATTTTAAAAATTAAAAGAAAAAATGTTTCTCTGTAAATACGAGTACGACGGATGTATAATACATATAATGAGCATAGAAGGATCAGAAATATACTATTAAAATTAAGGAAATTGTTAGCTCAAATTTATCAGGAGGACACGTGGTTTAAATTTTTATTGAAAAGAATTATACAAGTTTTGTTAACTGTGACAGTACATTTGGAAAATTTTCGCAACTCGAAGAAACAGCTTAGTTGGTTATTTGACTTTATTAAACATAAGAAGTTGGGCCAAACCAGTAGTCTTCATCGATCGCCACTGTAAATGCACAAAATTAGTAGGAACTTTAAGAAAATTAAATGCTAATCTACTACATAAATAAAGTGTTCTTCCTGAATAGATGAATCGAACCTATTTAATCTTATATGTTACGAGTAATGCTAATGGACTCTTACAATTTTAGCTGATTTTTAACAAATACATTTTTTTTTTAAAAATTATTATACATCCCCAAAATACATACTCAATCCCCAAATAAAAAAATAAGTACAAGTAGAAAATAAAAATGAAGAAATGATTGTTTTTTTTTTTAATGGATTAGAGACAGTACAACAACAGGTAGAGGTATAACTTCGAAATAGGGGTTGCTGGTGTTCAAAAAACTAATGCATTCTAACATACGCAAAGATGGGATAACATATGTACGAGAATGTAATTTTATATTTTCTTTTAAATACATACAACACAAACATGTATGAATGTATAATAATAATTCTGATTTACGATTATGGATAGGAAAAAACAAAAAAACAAGAGAAATTATTTCTGCCCAAATTGTGACGATATAAAGAAGAATCCAAGTGCCGTTGAAACAACTACAATTTGAAATGAATTGTGAGATTTAAAAAGATTTAAAATAAATTTAGCATACAGCGGACTGAAAGATGAAAAACTCTTTATCTATATGTAAATATCAAAAATAAAAACAAATGTGCTGCATAAAGGAATGAATAAGTTTTGAAAAGAAAAAAATTGAAATCAACATTTATTTGAAATTTACCTGCTTTTTCTGATTTTCTGATATAGTACATATGTACATATATTTTTATTTAATTTTGTTTTTAGGAAGCTTTAGCTATTTATGCAATACTTTAAAACGTGCGCATACATTATAAGATTCATCTCATCAATTGTCTCGCCAATTTCATGGATTTCGGGGAAATCGTCAGCTTTATTTATTTTTTATATTTTTTTCATTTTGATTACAGATACCAGTTTAATTGTTTTTAAATGGATGTTTAAGGGTTTAAGGATAGGCCAGATACCAACGACATAGGGTGAATAAAAAATATAGTAAACTTATTTCTTTTTATTCTTTCTATTTGGAAAATAATCTAAAAGGCAGAGAATCGAACAGAAAACAAAAAAAAAGAGAAAATAATAAATTAGGGAAAAGCGTACGAGTTTTTCTTTGTGCTTATGTGATTTTTCAGTTTTTCTTTGTCTTAAGAATAATTTGAAAATAAAAAAATTAAAAAAATAGATAGCAGAGAAAGAAAGTTAAGACTTACCTATAGGTTTGATAAAAGTCGCCTCCAATTGAGATTTTTGTGGGTTTTCTGAATAATAATCCACTAAAATAATAATATTTCGTGTTTGTTTGTCATTTGTGTAGGAGTAATTTGAGCAAGTCCAGGGTGAGATTAGTTAATTTGGACTGAGATCTATCATGGACATTGTGCAATGGATTTGACAATAAAATTTTCTAGCAAACATTTTTCCTAAAGGAAAGGTAATGGTTCTTAATGGCATGAATTCTTACACTTCTATTTATTTAATTTATGCGGTTGTTTTATTTTTCTGCTTTTCCGTGACAACAGACCACACGTAGAAGGACAGCTTCAATAACCAATTGATCATTTAAGATGATCAAATCATAATTTTGAGGCCCTAATAAAACAAACGTTTTGAAAATCAAGGTCCATTTGGCTTCCCAACACAGCATTAATTTCTATTGCGACCGTCTGCATGTCAAAAATCGGCAGCTATGGAATCTGTCTACTAAGTACGAGCGGAACTTGATTGTGAGTAAAAGACTAAAAATTGAATCGCCAAGATAATTTCATAAATAAACCAGAATAATCTTAACTGTAACCAGCATCAGTCGAAAAAAACAATTTGCTGCAACTTATACAAGGGAACAGACCGACTCTGGCCGTGAAACCTGCGGTGTTGGCTCTTAAATGTAATAATCCAAGTGATTGACCTAAGTGTGCAAGATATATAGAAAAATGTTTTAGACAAAGTCACTAGCAGTTTGAAAATTTTGTTCGGATTTTAAAAGGATGTCCTCACGTAAAGTAAGATACTTCTATTGTTGAAATAATTAAATGAAAAGAGCAGTAAAGGACAAACGACAAACCTTTCAAGTTTGGACTTCGTATAGTAAAAGTAGAAAAGTCGATAGAGAGAAATATTGAGAGAGTTTATAGACCTGCGGTAGGAGTAAGGACTTAGTATCAGGGCTTTAAGGACGTCTTAAAATAATCGATAAACAGAAAACAAGTGTCAGAAGAAGTGCAACGTCGTAGTGCAAGCAAGCACTCTTATACGAATGAGTCTTCACAAGACTTTATAAATTTCGATATATTAGATTGTAACACTGTGAAGTAAGACGACCTCGACTGAGTATATACATCCAATGTCATAATGTGCAATTTCCTTTTTTATTATGTAAAGTGGTTGTGGCAATTAATGACGATGTCTTATGCGAAACAGTATATGCAGACACAACGAAATCAATACGCGCATTTTCACTGAACATGAAGTAGTCCTTATGACCATAATAAAAATTGGACGAAGTGTCATAGAAAGATAAGCGCTAAGATTTTCTTTTGGATCAGCAGGAGATCACTGATCTCTTAACAAGTAATTGAAATCAAAAGAAAACATATTTCGATTAAAGCACAGTTGATCGTGTACAGGAAAGGAGGTAAAATGCATCTTAGAAGCGCCAAATTTTATATGCAAATTCCATCTCAGCTTAAATTTTGTTACCCTGATTACCTCACCCTGTACTTCTTATTGTTTGATTTGTATCAAATATATAAATTTAACAATCAAACAAAACCATCCACTAAGCTACAATGTGTTTAAAAGAAAGAACATAACAATAAATTTCTAGCAACGAAAATTTTAAACAATTGACAAATAACAATCAAGAAACTTCCATTAAAAACATCAACTTTTTGTGCTCAAGACAGAATACAAGTATGTTCTGTGAAACATCAAACAAAATTGAGATGATTGAAAAGTTCAAACAAAAAACAAAAAATAAACAAAAAAAACTCAATGATCAACAACGAAAACAAATTTGAAATTAAAAAAGAAAGAAAAAAATCAAAATTTAAGGACTAAGGAAAGAATCTGTTTTACCTGAATTCAAATCACGTACTAACGAGCACATTGCTGAAGATACTGTATCAGCTGCATAGTATAGGTCATTTGTGGGATCCTCATCTGAATGTTTTGGATTCAGTTAGTGTTTTGATTGGGATTTTCATTACAAAATAAATTTAAATAAAATTATAATCACTTCGTTTTTCACCTTTTTTAATTATCAAAAATTAAAAAAAAAATAAACAAATTGCTGCAAAATAGGTATAAATTCCAATAAAAATCAGAAGTAGTAAGAGGGAAGGTTGTACGACATTGTTTCAACTTGATTTACACATCAGGAACGTATTGTGCCAGAAAACAAAAATACACACATTCATCGAGCAGAATTTGATATTGGATTCAAAATGTGAAGAAAAAACAAAAGCATCTGTCGTAATTGGGTCGATGAGTTTGAAAAAGTTGTGATGGACATATGTATATTCTCGTATAGCCAGAACATACGAGGGTGTATCAATATAAAAACTCTGTCCAGAACTTCTGTTTTGCTTGCCTAAAATAATTTTCTGGAGGGCGTCAAAATGTCAAGAACAATAGCTACGATCATCGCCCAAGGACGGGTGTGACAGAAGCCAACGTTGAGTAGGTTCAAAATCTTATAAAGGAAAATCGGGTCATAACTCCCTTTGAAACCATCGCGGAAGTAATCATTAATTACAAGAGGATTCAACGGATCGTGACAGGTAATTTGGGAATTCGCGGCGTCTGATACGTGAGTTCCACGACTGTTATCGGAGGACACAAGCCGCAGATAAAGGGAGGTCCGCAGGTAAAGGTTTTCTCTTTTCATCGGCTTTAATTTTATCCACGTTCGATGCGCAGTTAATGCGCAATACTATTTCGAATTTCGAAGAAAAAAATTGGCCAGAAATGTAATTTTTTGGCAAGACAACGTCAGCTGACTTTACTATGCAAGAATTGGATGCGTTGGAATGAAAACCGCTGGAACAATCACCCTAGATCAACTTGTATATACCATCTCTTTGGACTCCTCAAAGAAGCGTTTAAAGGACAGCATTTCGACGACAACGTCTAACCACGTTTGCGTTCCAATCTGATTGGAAAAATGTACCCCAAGGCCCTGCTCATTTGATGCACCCTCATAAAATACATATTTTGGACCATAATTTTAGTCCTCAGAAAAAAAAAGAAAAAAGAACGTAGGACGCACGAACGGAAATATTGAATCGCTTTTGGACTGACATTGAAGGAGAACTGAATTGTCAACATTTGGCCTTTTTCGACTTCATCTGTATGATGAAACGATACCCAAAAGTAAAAAGTTACTCGCATCGAAACATAACTCAAAGCGCATATTAAGAAACGCCTCAGTTGAAGAAAGAGTTTATTTAAACTAGAATCTTTTCCAAAAAATTACAATAGCTTATAGTTTCTTTCCCATTTGCCGTTTTAAAGAAAAGCCTTAAAATCTGTACAGTCCATACAGTTCACTGTTAAAATATCTCCTTCATTATCAGCTGATTTAAGTGGAAACGAATATTACTCGAATAACTTTTCTCTCGAGAGCATTTTTATCAGATTTCGTCAGTGTTCAAGACTCTGGGCTGCTAAGTAGGACTGATATTATCAGGTCCTGTACTACTTAGTAGCATAAGTGATTATTCGCATAATTTTAGCGCTCGTGTCGTTGTCAAAGTTGACAGTGGGGCTTTTACTACCTTAAAGTTGTAGTTGCCTAACGGCAACGTTTGAGCTTCGATGTCCTGTTTCCCTCTTTGAATGCATGGGCCCGCTCCGTAATCTTGTGTCCATATTCACCAGCCAGGAATAAAATGTTGTCTGAACAACTGAATTTTAGTCAGGGAAGCATTTACATGATAACTTTAGCAAAAGAAAGATTTTTACGAAATTTATTCCACATCCGCTTACCGAGGACCAGCGATTGGAAGTGTTTTCAATACCTCATGGAATGATCAGATCGAAACAAACAATTTTTAAAATAAAATACCAACGGACGACGATCATGGTGTTTCCAGCACGATATTTTCGCAGAGCTTCGAACCGCAGAATGTCACAATCCCAACGAAAGGGGGCCGATTAATGTTCGCATCTCAAAATTAAAAGTGAAGACGATGCTGATTTCTTTTGTTAATTCCGGTGTTGTATTGTTCACAAGGAATTCGTTCTCCTGGTCAAAGAGTGAATGCAGTATTTTATAAAGCTGCACTTGACTTTATTTTACCAATTTATTGGTGGAGAGTATTCCACATTAAAAACAATATACATATTAAAGTTCTTTAAACATTGTTTCGTCTTTTCAAAAGTTTGGTCCCTCTCCAGTACACAAAGAGGACCAGACGTATTTAAAACAAAAATCAAAACGACTTCACAAACAAAAAAGAAAAAAAAAAGAAAACGAAATATCAAATTCTGCTAGTGGTCGGACTTCAGAAATAGTAAAACATCTAATCACACATAGCACAACATAGATTGTGGGATACTCTTAAGATTCAATTTTGGAGTAACTAAAACAAAATCAACCGAAACCTAATTTTCATTCTTCTTTAAACCATTTCTCCCTCGCTATATACTTTGTACTTTACGTACTTTTTTGTTTTTTTTTTTTCATTTTCAACTATCCAGCAACCCCATCATTCCTGATCCCCTATCCTAAAAAATTAAAATACAAACAAAAAAAAAACCAAAAAAAGTAAAAGAAAAACCAATTATCGGTACTCACTTGAAGTTCCATTTGACTGGAATGCAGCCCGAACCTCGTTCAATTGGTTCATTGTTTGTTGTTCCAATGAGGTTGCATTGTGCATAGATTGAGCCTGACAATTGGGCGGAATCTGGTGGTGCTGCTGTTGTTGAGATGCTGATGATCTCAATTGTTGTTGTTGCTGCTGTGGTTGCTGTGGCTGCTGCTGAACGGAATTTTGTTGATTTCCGGGCATTGGTGGCGACTTGCCGGAACGTGGACTAGAATTCGGTGTAGAACGTGGACTT
The DNA here is from genome assembly GCA_928272305.1 of Volucella inflata. Classification (NCBI taxonomy): domain Eukaryota; kingdom Metazoa; phylum Arthropoda; class Insecta; order Diptera; family Syrphidae; genus Volucella; species Volucella inflata. The sequence continues at coordinate 3,122,239 of OV743720.1, forward strand.
GATGTTTGTTGATTCTTTAACATTCGCATAAGTCCCTCCAATTGATCCATTAGTTGACGTCTTGAATCTTGAAGCGCACCCAAATGCCCTTCCAATTCACCTTTTCGCTGTCTCAGTGCACGTAATTCATTTATTAGCGCCGGATTTTCTGGTGTCATTTGTTCAGCTTCTTGCTGCCTACGCAGACGGGCTATTTCACGCATAATTTCCTTATTTTTCGATTCCAATTGCGCAATCAACTCACGCTGGGCTCGAGAGTTATCCGTATTAATAGAGGCATTTTCGCTTGCCATTCCTGATGGCTACAAAGGAAAACATAAATCAAAATGAAAAGTAAGTGTAAAACTTTTAGAAATATTTATTAATAATTTTTTCATATAAACATACTGTTCTGTTTTCTTGGGCTAAACGAGCTGCATATCTGGCAATCAATCGATGTTCTTCATCATTTGCTGACGCAGCTGCTATCCGAGATATCGATGTTCCACCAGTGCTGTCTAAACTTCTGCCAGTTGCTCGTGAATCTAACGTACTACTCCGATCGTAACCATGTAACATACTCGGATCGGAGAAACCATTATGCGATGGCAATGGTGAGGGCGGCACTATATGCGATAAATTCAATGTCTTCTCTGGCTGCTCTGGGAATCGTGGCAACACTTGTGCAGTCTTTTCAGGCACACATCGAAAGCTCTTCCTTAACGAATGTCCGATCTGTTTGCTGGGAGACTTATAGCTCGAGTATTCCTTGACTTCGTGATCGTTTTGATGATTCAGCGATGTCTTGCCATGCCAAAAGCATTCCTGACACAATTGGTAGGCGTGACACCGCTGACAACGATATCGAAATCCAGTGAAATTTTCCTTATGACAAACAGAACAGATAGTCGGATGGACGATTGTCTCGACAGTGGCCAAACGATGTAACAATGGCAGCCAGACGAGACATGATGGTCCTGGTTCAGACATAAGTATTGCCATAAAATCATTAACAGTGACTTTATTTTCTGCAGGAAATATCTCTTCTTCTAGGCCCTCTTTATAATGGAATGTGGGAGATTCATAAACAGCTGCGGGTAGAGCGAGTACTTCACGAAGGAATTCACCTAATTTCCAGTGGACCAGTTGCCCAGTGCCATCAGATATTTGAGAGAAGATATCTACAAATATAAAAAGTATGAATATCTAAAACATCATACGGATAGAAGTGAGAATACATACATCGTAATTTATCGACAAGTTTGCCTGAACACATAGTGGCCAGGGCGACTTTTATTGAGAAGACTCGAATTTTTCCTGAGTTATCACTGAAATTAAAAGATAAATTAGTAAATTTCACTAACACCAACTCATATTGCAAAGAATATCTTACCTTGTATATGCAGCTAAAAGCCAATTTAACAAAAGTCCAGCTTTTGAGTCGACAGGAACTTGCTGCGCAGTTGGAAGACGCTTATTAAGGTTATGATACAGCGACGACACTAGAGTCTCCAGTCTAGCTACACTGACTTCACTCTGTGGCTCCAGTGTATTTAAACCATTCTCACGAAATGCCTCAATCACATTCCATATATCGACAAGATGAAGATTAGTTGATTTTTGTATATAGCGGAGTTTTGAAGCTGTGCGATAGGAAGCAAACCGAATCGAATCAAATGTCTGAAGTCTCAAATCTTGAAGTATAGCTACACGCGGTTCTAGTTCCATCATGTTTGCTGCTCACTCGAATCTGTATTGTGTCACAAAATTCTGCAAATACATTAGAAAGGCTCATATTAAAGCAAAGGCACTTATGGATTTATGCTATTAAGAACACCACTAACATATCTAATTACACAACGGCACCATTAGACGAAAAGCACTAAACAAGAATGCTACTTTCTATCTGAAATATTAATGAACCCATCAAACAAATCACATAAACAAACATCCATACAGAGTATCCTTAACCAAACGCCCGAAGATACCTATACATACCATGCATACATACATATGTACGTCTATCAGAGCATATCGAATGAATGTAATCAAAATGTTAATAATAACTTTCAGAATTATCCATTATACCGTTCTGGTTATTATGGCGAACTGCTTTCTTCTCAGTGCAAAAACCAAACCAATAGAAGGAAAAGGCACTAATAAAGGGAAAATTCCTCGCCTCGCAGGGAAACAGAAACAAAGGGCGGGAAATCAATTTCGTTGGCTTCTTTCATGAGTACTGACCGTCGCGTCGGCCGGCCAGAAAATCATAAAAAAAAAACAAAACATTCAGACGGAATTTCTAGTTAATCTCTTAAAACATTTATTCTTCTTCTTTCTGCTTTGACGGTCAGTGTACATAGTGTACATAGAGTTTCCGGGAATTCTACGAGAGGAAAAGAGCAATTCTACAAGAATAACGTGTACATATTTGTTTATGGTGAATTCGGTCCCATGGATATGCCACAAATTTACTGTCATATTGTTGCATGAAAATATTTAGGACGAAGTAACTTTCTCTTGGTTCAGATGGATGGTCTTGTCGGTTACAGGATAGAGCTCGAGGTAGCCTTTCATGGCGCCCCCATATTATTATGATGACATGGTCAAGTCAAGTGAAGTGTACGTCCTGAAATATCCTTTTTTTTTTGTATTCATGAGAAAAGAATCAACTTGTGTTCTATGAGCATTAACTTACTAAGAAGGGTGTGGGCTATCCGGAGAGGAGTTAAAGTGAAAGTAATGTCTGGGATTTTTGGAAATAACAGGTCATTTGCATACTGATACACATGCTCACAGGCTTTGCTTTTTTTCTTTTTTTCTTTTTGGGGGCAACTAGAATTGGGTTAATGATTATAGACGTTGTGTCCCAGACACGAGATGGATATTTCAGATATGAAATGAGATGTTGTTCGTAATGAAACATTGAAATTATGCGCTTCGATAAGTTTGAAGTTCGAATAGGGGTTTTGCTGGCGATACTTCAACTCAACTTTGACAGAAATGAATTATATTTGTGAATGGAAAATTAAGGTTAAAATCGTTCAACAGCCGAAAATTTCAATACGGGTAAATGACTTTGGCAATATTCCTTGTATGAAATTAGTGCCCACACTTTTCAACCACTGATTTTTGACGTCTGGAAGGGTTTGATATGACAGTCTACCGCCGAGCTTGCTAAACAATGACACAAGAAATAACTTTTGCAGATGAAACATGTCATAGTCTAATGGAGTCAAATCTGTATGGCTGTACGGTGCGTGCCATGTAAAATCAGAAGTTCGCAAAGATGATTCTCTGGTGGTCGTAAGACAAAATAACCATCGTCTTGGCTTTTTATTGTTTTCGGCGAAATTCTTCGGGTCGGATCCAGTCGTTTGGCTGAGATTTCATCTCCAGTTCGAGGTCTCTAGCTCGCGCTTCATCAATAGTTATTATCTTCAACAGTATACATTTGTCGCTAAAGCGAAATTCAAATACTCAGCCATTATCCATGAGTGGCACTTGCATCGTCGAAACCGAAAAACTTTCCATTCTCGGTATGTGTGTCAATGACAACCTACGTTGGAACGACCACATTTTCGAAGTCGCCAAAAATGCAGCGAAATTTCTAGGTTTCCTTAAGCGATGTAAGAAATTTTTCACCACCCTGATCTGGCTTCAATATATAGTACAAGGCTTTCATCCGCCAAAACCTGGAGTACTATGTTCACATCTGGTCAGGTGCTCCTAGAACTTCTTTGCACCTACTAGATAGGATTCAAAACTGTGCGTTAAAACTTATAGGTGATGCCAACATTACACAGTCAATTGACACCCTTGACCACCGACGTAATGTCTCTTGCCTCACCTTGTTCTATCACTATTTTCAACACCAGTGCTCCACAGAAATTGCCAGAAGCATTCCGCCCCTCCAAACCTCCAACCGTAACACCCGCCTCGCTATGAATGCTCATCAGTACACCCTCAAGCCCACTTTCGGACGTACCCCGAAATATCGTGATTTTTTCCTAAGCCGAACAGATCGCTTATGGAATGCCCTGCCGAGCTCTATATTTCCTAGCCATTACAATATTCAGGCATTTAAGACCAACGTTCATCGGTACCTATCTTTTTTACCCCCCTAAATTTCCTTCGCCCGCGCTATATAGTACGCAAACATTTTAAGGGTACACAAAATCCCTTGTACGCGCGCCAATTATATAAAAATAAAAAAACTGTGTGGGGTTCAGACATTTTGGCATCAGATCTTTTCTGCAAATGATTCTAAAAAATGCTGAAAACAGATATTGTCGAAACACAGGATGTTTCTGACGATTTTTATCAGAAACCCCCAAATAAGCCTTACCCTTTGCTCATACATAAGTCAATGTTGTCGGCATTCGTGACCGAGGGTCACTTCTTATGATTTATGGAAACGTTTATCTCAACGGGACACTGAGCTACGATGTATTGTATGCTTATTATAAACATCAGTCAAGGCCCGATAAATTTCTGTTTTTTTTTTTTTTTGCTAAAAAAAATTAATTATCCTGAACTTTCCCAGTACTTTCTAGGGCTATGAAATCTGGAAAAGGTGTACAGAATAGGTTAGTGTTCAACTGCAACTGCAAGTTAGGCTATTTTTATGAAGATTACTTTATCCATTTATCAATGCTGTCGATATGTACGTTTTTTAAAATGATCTTCGTTTACACAACGCCCACGAAAAGAGACCTGGTATATCGTTAGAGGTAGCCATGCATCATTTGACACCAGGAGTGCCTTTTACACCCTTAGCTACACTTGCTAATTTTGATACTTTACTCTAGCAAAGTGCGGAGGCGAAATAACATTCTGTTGTTCTACCCGGGAAACAATTGGATTATTTTTATTGGCTTAGTGTCTCGCAAAAGAAAGTCATTTTCGTTACGACCCTGCAACATCTGTATGCAACTTTGATTTATTTTTACACTCACGACCAGATCAGTTTCCTGCTCGACACATCCCATAATTGTAAAGTATTGCACAAATAAAAAAAAAATTCCTCAGGGCACCCTTTACATTTGTTCAAGAATACATCATTAGCGTCAGTCACTGTGGATGCCCCCATCGATGGCAGAAGTAAAATCATCTCTTACACTCCTGCTTACTTCCATAGGCACAGTGATCATAAACAACCGAATGGGGAACAGAACATCGTGGAGTAATGCCGACAACACAACAGGCATCAGATCATTGGATGTGATGCTTACACGAACCAAATTGAATGCAGTTGCAACAAAGTCAACCAACAATTTGATGTGCTGTTAGATTATCTTATACATTGATTTATTTTATAGTCTAATTAATGTCGACAGCGACAAGAAGCCGAAGGAAGTCACAAGAGAGTTTTAGCAAGTCAACAGAATACAATTAGAAAAATAGTGTTCCGAATTGTGCAGCTTGCAATCCAAGGTACTATACAAAAAGAAAAACTGCAAAATTATTGAATCCCTACCAGTGCGCGGCTGCTCGTTTCAATATGTAGCGTGATCAAAAAAAATGTGACTAGTGAATAGAATTTCTAAAGTAGAAGGATAGAGACTTCCAAGTCTGGCGTAAGTTTGATCGGATCTGCCGAAGGTACTGCTACGGTTCTATCACCAGCGATGTACTTGAAAAAACATTGTTCATCCAGCAAAAGAGATGTCTACAAGTCAATGTTCTATGGCCTCTTTTATGGTTTGGGTCGCTGGTGATCTACTTAAGGTTAGATTTAACAGGGTATGTCATAAGACACATCACTAGGCACTAAAACGGGCCCATCGCAATCCCTGTGGGACCAGTTGAATTTTAAGTAGATCTACTTTAAATGCTCAGCAACTTTAGATAAAAAGTTATTTGATTTGCTGAGGACTTCATTTTTCGGAAGCTGGCTGGATAACATAAGCAAAAAGAAAACTGTGCCAATGTACACAAAAATCATAACAATAAGCTTCTGACCTTTGTGTCATAAAGGGTCTATCTATGGATGTGATCTTTCGATGTGAAAAGGTTTGTTCGATAAAAATGTTCATATTCGTACGTCGATTCCGTGCTTATGCTTAAACGTGCTATACTACTCGTATATTTCCTTTATTAAGTTTCTATTCGATATGTCATCGAGGTCACCCCAAAAAGTTCATTGCGATCCTTAAACACTTACAATTTACACTTAGACTTACTTCAGTGTTTCATTTTGGATTAAGCATTAAGTAGCTGATTTCAGAGACAACTACAATATCATTTAGAAGTTTAGATTACAGCTTAATAATTTTTCGGAAGATAATAAAACATTTTTCCGTAAAATGTTTTCTAACATGAAACTCTCAACAATCTTTGTGCTGGAAATGCCCGAGCTCTGCCAGAAAAATCGCATTCATTTCGGACCAACTCTTTGGCTGTGGATTAAATAAAGTATTGCTTTGTATTCATATAGCTTGGTTTCCATATTGCTATGCTCCTGTGCTACTCTATTAATATTCTTATGGTGCCGGTGGACTTAAAAATAGTTGGTGGCACAAGATTCATCATCCAATTTTATTTTATGCAATCTGACCACAAATATATATCAACTCTGGAATTGACCACTTGACATATAGAGGTATCCTCGCAAAATCGCGTACAAAAAAAACAAAATTTAAAAAGAAAACTGTTCCTTTAGAAGATCGATGTACCTTGTCAAGTCATAAATACTGGTACACAACTGAACTCACTCATTACGAATGCAGCACTGGGCGCATCCATTTCGTATTGATTGAGATTTGACAGTTGATATTTATGCTTCATTGTGACGTAAAAAGTTTTTGACATTAATCGCTTACAATCATGGAATGGAGCGACATCGAAAATCGTATTGTTGAAGTTGGCCTACTTAAATGAAACATGGAAAAAGGCGATATCTTTAGGACGTTGCGACCGCTTGGAATCACTTACAATTTTGTGTATCGTGCTGTGAAGTTGTTTGAGGATACTGGTGGAGTACGAGACCGTCAAAGATCCGGCCGTCCGCGCACTGTGAGAACTCCGAAAGCGATCAAAGCCACGAAGAAACGAATCGATCGAAAATCGCTGCAAAAACAGAAAATCTTGTTGCGGGAAATGCAAATTTCGCAAAAAACCATGTCTCGCATTATCAAAGAAGATTTAGGATTCAGCGCGGACAAGCGACACACTGGACACCTGCTCACGGCCGCATTGAAGGAAAAATGCAAGCGAAGAAAGAAAGCGTTACTCAGCCGGTACGCGAAGAACGTTCACAGACAAATTCTGTTTACTGACGAGAAAATCTTCACCGTAGAAGAATCGTTCAATAAGCAGAACGATCGTGTGTATGCTCGGTCATCCAGAGAAGCATCCCAACTCATCCCGAGGGTTCAAGGAGGCCAGCATCCTTCGTCTGAGAGTGTGCTACGATGGCGTTACAAAGCTCCATTTTTGCGAGAAAGGAGTGAAAACATCGGCCAAAGTATATCAATCGACCGTCTTGGAACCCATTGTGAAGTCTCCCAACCAATCAATATTCAACAACAAGCCATGGACTTTCCAGCAAGACTCTGCTCCAGCTCACAAAGCAAAAACGACTCAACTGTGGCTCAAAAACAACGTTCCGGACTTCATATCAACGGATGATTGGCCAGCTGGTACTCCAGACCGCAACCCGTTGGATTACAAGTTTTGGTCCGCATTAGAGGGCATGGCCTGCTCTACCCGACACTCAAATATTGAGACGTTAAAGCGAGCCCTTGTCCGTGCAGTGGACAATTTCCCCATGCATGAAGTGCGTCTCGCAATCGATGAGTGCCTACATCGTCTTAAGTCGTGCTGGAAGGCAAATGGTCTAAGTTGGTCTAAGATTTGTAGCCATTGAATAACCCAATAAAAACAACAACAAAAATTGTTTAAATATTAATTCGTTTTCATTTGGCGCTGATTTTTTTGTGTACCTGTATTTATGACTTGACTAGGTACATACATCATTCCAGGGAAGTGAGTGTCTCTAGAGGATAGTTATAGTTATAGATAAATATTGGAGCTACTACTAAGTCTCTAGTGTAAAATCGATCAAATTAAAAACCTAACCTTGAGCAAAATTTGTTTACCTTAGCCAAAAATTTTCTTATATTAAAAGCTCATCAAAGTGTCCTGACTTAATTTACACCACCCACAACATTATCACTTATCAGATGACAACGACTGGGTAGAGCAGAGCATAAGAAAATATTTTACGCCAAGTTGAACAAATTAGCTCACAATGATCCTTTTGTCATCCAAGTTAGTCCCGCTCAACCCCAAGAACCTAGTACCAACACCATAAATAACAACTTCTTCCTTCAAAACATCAAAATATTTGCATTAACGACCCTCCCCAAGAGATGTAGTCGTCTTCCCTCGACGTGCAATCCATCAGATCGAATTTCTCCAAAAATTAATTATTCCAGATAAATATTCTTCCGACTGCAAATAAACCACCTCCAATACCATAACTAAAATATTTGCCCTTCATTGTGGAGCATGGATGAGTCTGGGTACGAATACGAAGCTATGAGAGAGTTATCAGAGAGGTAGGATTCTTGTTCTCACCCTCATGTAACGGTCTTCATCCCCAAAAAGAAGAAGGATGGCAAATTTTCAACTCAAATGGCTGGCTATGATGATAATGGTGTGATGGCATATCCAAGTGCAGTAGATACTGAAATTCTGAAGAGCATACACCAACACTACCGGCGGGCGCCCACACAAAACCTGCAAGTTGAAAGTGCCAACGAATTAGGTTCCATAAATATTTGCGAGAAGATGAAATGGAAAACCCATTGGAAGTTTCGCAGTTCGTATGTACGAGTATACCTACGAATATCATCATCCTTCTTCATGATTCCTTAGCGCAGCACTCGATACTGGACCTGGTTTACATTCCCTGCCATGCTACAGATTATAGTTTCTAGTTTCCGCAGCGGCAGCAGCAACAACAACAATCACATCAGCAATCTCTCGACGATACTCTTATTAGAGAGCTTCCATATGTGGGTAACCGAACTATAGAGTGTTGGTGTTGATGTTGACGTTGCTGTTGCTGTTGCTGTTGCTGATGCAGATATTTTCACCAGGAAAAGTGGAAGAAAAATCAATCCCTGGATATAGGTTGCATGTGAGTGATTTCATTCTTCAATCACCTCCTCATCCACCGTGAAAGTCTATGTGTATCATATGTGTCATCTTTTCATCAGCGGCATCATCATTCCACTGTCGGTCGATTTTAAAAGAGGATAGTGTTCATGCTTAAAGCCAAAGCTAGTGTTTGCCTGTAGTGGATAGGAATACGACTACACCTTTTGATACAACATCTACAAAACTATGGTATTCGTAGCGGCGCCAGAGGCACCTAGACAAAATGAAAAATATAAAAAAAAAAATTACAAGAATAGGACAACGGAAATGAAAAGAGAATTCTAATATTGAGAACATGTACTCAAGTGGTTCTGCTTTTTCTGGTAGCAGCAACCGTTGGAATTCGTCTCTCTGGGGATGTGGATATGTCCGCAGGATATGCACCAGAAAAAAAAACCTTTCAAATATCTTCCCTCCGTCATTTTTCCTCTTCTTTTTTATTATTTTGATTATTTATTTAATTTTCCCGAAACGAATTGCCAGGTTACGATTCGTTTGAATACAAATTTCAGATGGTAGAAGAGTGAATGTCGTGAAAATGGACCATGTTACGATGGGTTAATGAACTGCAGATTGCAATGTAAATGATGTTATGTTCAGGCACAAGAAGGGCCTCATACTCATATGAGATGAATTGAATTGTAAGTGTTATCTCGACAAGAAATGGTAGTAATTTCGGCAGCCCCATCAAATTTTATTAATCTAGTTAGAAGTGTAATTTAAATTGTAAGAAAATGATTCAGAATTTTGGTAATTTATAAGAAACGATTGGACATAATCTGAAAACTTGTTTCACAATAATTAATTTTAGTTTTAAATGCACCCATGTTTGTCAGGACATTATATCTGACAAAGTAGTGAAAGTTAAGTTTTGAAAAGATTTAGAAGTCGAATTCACTCAATAACTACAAGCGCTTTCAAAGAGCCACGTGGAATAGTTGAAAAGGTAATTCCTCTCAGGCAAACTCCTATTTCCTCATTATTTATAAAAATAAGGATTCTCTCACGTTGCTCTTTTGTCAAGTTCAAATATTTATAAAATTGCTTATTATCTCTGAATAATTTTGGTGCTCATTTAAATCTAAACGAAAAAATTACGGCCTCAAAATTAACCTCAAACCTTAATTGTTTAGTAATTAGTAGCTCTTTCCCGTCACTTGCATAAATAACGCCTTAAATATGTGTACATATCTGTCCGATACATACCTTAAGGGGGGAAATATAAAATTCCTTTAAACTCACGTACAATATACTTTTCAAGGAAAAATAACAAACAAAATACCACCACATTCAATGAATTTATCTCTGTCGTGATTTTATCGATTTCATTCCATCGCCATCCAAGTTGATTCTTACCAAAGACCAATGATAGATTGACTTGCTTTGGCTTCCTTGCCAAGGTTACAACTTCGTCTGTGACTTCTCAGGCGTCATCGCTATTTAATTAACATTTATTTATAACAAACTAGATACAAACACCTACACCCCTTAAATTCATTATCTCAAAGAATAATTACCCTAAATGGGGATATCTGGGCTGAAATACTCTGATGTACGTCATGATGACGCAAGGCCATATACCTTAGCAAGAGAGCTGGGTAAAAAAAAGAAACACAAAGTTGCCATCCTTCTATCATCATTGCACTTTTCATTATATTTTATCTTACTGCATAGAAAACGTACGTACACAGTGTGGCAAAAAATATCCCGAACTGGCTCAGAAAACATAATTAAAACACGATTACTGTTTATTTTTCGGTGATTTTATTCGAAATATTCTCCTGACTTGTTACAGCGATTCAATTATGATTCAAATGCCTGATCTAGCTCATTTTGCGGAATTTCCTCCAGTGCCCATGTCAAGGCTGCTGGAATGGTCGGATCAAAAAAGCATCCTTTCACCTTTAATTTCAATTTCGAAAACAAGAAACGGTCCGAAATCAGGGGAACACGGCGGATGATTGAACACATACTTGATTTAGAGCAAGTCACGGTGCATAAGTCGTGCAACAGAGACTAACTTTGTTTTGCGTAAAACCTCGTGAAGAACGGTTCGAATAGTCTCTTCCATTAGTGGGGCATTGCGATCTTTTGCAACAAAATCACGTAATTTTTGGAACAGTTCCGCCTCCAAAACACGCTCATTATACTCGAAAACAACTGTTCGACTCAAATAAGAACCTCATTATCAAGTTTTCCGTGGAATTTAATGGCAGCTTTTTGTTTTATGTTAAAATTACAAAATCAAATGAAAATGTGTTCTGGAAAAATAATTTTCAAATGTCAACCAAATGTCATAAAATTTTGACAGATAGTAGAGAAAGATTGAAGCTTTAAAACGCAGGTTCAGACAAAAAAATGGTTCTCTTGGTTGCTGAAACAACCTATTCTAGGGGACAGTGAATTGATTTATTCAAAGTGAACAAAGTGTAATCGAATATTTAATGTACAATAATTGAAACAAATTTTACCGGAAAGTGCACCGATGAATTGTAGTTGAATATTCAACGTTTATGATACGTAACTTGTAAAACAAAAACTTTTGGCGCTGCTTTCATTATGACATCGAATCGAAAAACGGATACAGGCTAATGTACTTTTCAAGTGGACTGGGTAATGTCGTGGCAACCACTAGTTTCTCGCACCTCAAAATCCGCAACAGCACATGACAATCTTCTGAAAAAAAAACACGACAATTCGGATTGATCGTGTTTCAATGAACGAAAGACAAGCATCCAGTATCTAAACGTCTGCGCATTATGAAATATCAACACTGATTTCGACTACTAGCTAGTACAATCCAAGGATCAAATTGGGATATCAAAGAAAGGAACGCTCCAGATACTGTGAGAATGTTTGATTCCAAAAGATCACCAAACCCCTTAGCCAACCGCGCTTTGTTTAAACTTTCCTGCGATTCTATAAGACCAGCATTGGAAATATCGCCTCTGACTTCACAAGACGACCAAAACTTAGCGACCCATGGTTTGACAATGATCATCGGGGCAAATCATGCAACACTTTACGCGAGAATGAGAGCTAACTTGATAGATGCATGCAAAACACGAGGTCAAGTTCGATAGAAAGAGTTTCAAAAATGTTAGCAGAAGACAAGAGAACGTGACCAGTAATGAAACCCGAACCGAAGCCTACAAAGACTCATACAGGATTATCTAAATGATAACAAATTTGATTGCTTCTACAGAGACGATATTTAAGAAACCATGTCTGATGCGCAGTTTTCCAATGAAGAACTCCTACTGCTTTATCAACAAAAGAGCAAGTCTTTCAATGTTAAACAATGTCTAAGGCAGGGCTATTACTAGATGGGGTGAAAAGTAACCTACTTGACCGCCAGAATGCGCTGCTACTGCAAAAAAGGTTATGGTGCCTTGAAGTCCGTTCATATTTAGGCAGACATGCCAAACTTCAGTGCGATACTGTCTTTAGTTTTGTTTTGACAGCTGATTTTTGCTGACGTGTTTGGCATCATGTTGAGTATGGACAAAAACGATTTTCGTTCTCTCATAAAACATTATTTTTTGAGACGCAAAACGGCAAAGGAAACAAAAGAAAAGTTGGATAAAAATTATGGGGCTAATGCTCCGTCAGATTATACCGTCAAATATTGGTTTCGAGAGTTTCGTGGTGCCCGCAACTCCACTACCGATCAAGTCCGCAGCGGCAGGCCCTCCGATGCGGTTACAGAGGACAATGTCAAAAAAATACATGAAATGGTGTTGGCTGATCGGAAAGTGAAGGTGCGCGAGCTAGCAAATACCACAAAGATTAGTACTGAGCGCACACGGCATATTTTGGGCAATATTCTGCATATGAAAACGTTATCCTGCCGCTGGGTGCCGCGCATGCTCACTCCTGGCCAAAAACACGAACGCGAGAGCACTTCGAAAGAGTGTTTGGACTTGCTGATGCGGAATCGGGCGGACTTTTGGCGTCGATTGGTAATTGTTGATGAAACCTGGATCCACTATTACACACCAGAGAACAGAATGAGTGCCCATCAATGGACTGAAGCCGGCACGAGTGCGTCCGTTTTCTGGGATTGTCATGGCATACTCTTCGTGGACTACCTCGAAAAAGGAAAAACCATCAACAGCAAGTATTACTGTGCATTATTGGAGCGATCGAAGGCCGAAATCGCTGCAAAACGGCCTCACATGAAGCGACAATGCGCCGGCGCATACGCAACCACGGCTAAAATCAATGACTTACGGCTCCAATCGCTGTCGCATCCACCATATTCACCCGATTTGGCTCCCTCGGACTATTATCTCTTCCCAAACCTCAAAAGATGGCTCATCAATAAAAAAATTCAGCTCACGCGAGGAAATCATCGACGCCACTGAGCAATGAGGAAGACACTATACAAGACCCTCCAGTAATACGTCACAGAGCCATGATTTAAGATCTCTTAATTAATTTAAGTGAAAGAAAAATCGATGTGCAGAACTGTAATTGGCCAACTAAGGATGGAGTTGTCAATAAGTACAGAAAAGTAAATCGTAAAAGTCTTTTTCTCAAAACCAAAGGACCTTACACACACCAGTAATCTCTATGTTTAAGAGGTATAATCCCAGTTATATACTTTTCAAATTTAAAGACTAACAGTAGTGTTGCTGCTCTCCGGTAATTTTTTGTGATCTATGTGGGCAAGAATTTAGCTCAAATTCGCTAAATTCGCTTGACATGAAACATGACACTGTGCTGTTACTCGTATATTGTGTGAGGACTTTACAAGCGAACGTTCATTCAAGGACTTTTGCGAAGAGCTAAATAATAAGAAGTCTGATGGCTCAAGATCTGGCCTATACTGTGGCAATACATCCCAAACAAGCTGCAGCCATTTTTGTCGAGTGGCCAAACATGTGTGTGGTCTCGCATTTTCGTAGTTAAACAACACACACTTACGATTGAACAGCTCGGGCAGTTTCTGTGCGATGGCATCACTTAATTTTTGTCTTACCATATGATCACCTACTTCTGGTGGATGTCCGCCCTCGTTGCCTTTCCGATGCTTTATCTCACCTATTTCAACTCGGTTGAAAATTGATATTTCGTCGCCCGTGATCGTACAATCCAAGAATGTATCGTTTTCATCGCACTTTTTTAAACTAATGCGGTACCAAAATACCGAGCTCCTTTACGAGCCCAAGTGATTTTAACTGCATCAAATCGATCTTAAGGTGGCAACACTGCTCCCGACCAAAACTCGATGCCTATTCTATGCAATTGAATGGGATGTCAGTCTCTAGTCTCTCGGTTATCAGGAAAGAAAATTGGCAATATGAGAGTTCAGTACGAATTTCTAATGATTACATCCTCGGACATGGACCTGTGGACATAGACTTCGAGTACATAAAGAATTGGGCACTGGTGTTAGTAAGAGTGTACTAGCAATTGGGTCGTTTGGTAATTTGTAGAAACTTTTCTGAATGATGATGAGCCAGAGGAAATTAAGCCTGAAAAACTTTCAATTCAATTCGTGGAAACAGATTTCTTTTATTTAAACGACAAACTGTGGTCTTGTTGGATATAGCTTTGATGTGTTGAAGTACCAGGTACCGGCTACTGTTTGCCTACAGTGGTGTCTTTATGCAATGCGTTATGAATAAAGGGACAGGACACGCTTTTGTTTAAGGTACTTATTGAAACTATTTGTATGTGTGTTCATGGAACATAGCAAAAGCTACCCAGGAACACTGGGGGGACAAATGAAGAGAGGAATTAAATGGAAAAAGTTCAACAGGATTAGTATTGAATGGCCGAGTTTCAATTCAACTTTAATTACATAAATCTCGGAAAAGTTCCAATGTACAACGTTTCCATATACATACGAGTATAAAGGACGAATGAGTAAGCATATTTTGGGATAATAAAAGTTTTGCAGTTCTTTGTTGTTCGTTGTTGTATAATTGGGTCTATCAAAACGAGAAATTTGTTTAATTAAATTTAATTTAATTTAAAACATCCGCAGGGATTACTGTTGCGGTATTAATAAATTTTCCGTGTCTGGACCTCTTTGCCATGAATTTATAGAATACGAATACAACATTGTTTAATCCCGAATATCTATTAAGGCCAGTAAATACTGAAATTACGTGTATTTACGCAAACTAAGTGCGTGTTTTTGTAAAGAACTCACCTTCTACGACCTCAATGTAACATATTTGTATCTATTCCCCGTATTCGAATTAACAATTCGAAGGCTTTTTAGTTAGTATTGATCTCGTAATCCCTCTGAAAATTGCTTAGTTGTAATAGTATCTATCAAGCGCTCGAAAACATTAATTTCTTCAACAATTGGTGTTCGTTTCAGTTTCTCGTGTCGTTTTTGCCTTTATATAGGGAAACCAAATGTTTTAGATACTACAGGAATGGAACTAGGTATCAAGTTACAAAACTTGAATATCACTAGCACCTACCACATCAATGCATCCTGATGTGATGGTATCCATAGTGCGTTCGGTGAGGATTAATAAAAAAGAGAGAAACTAATCTAAGGTTTCGGGGGTTAACATTCAAAGAGATGAGAGGGAAGAGGGCAGGAGGTAGGGTTGAATGTTGAAACTGTCAGACTGTACCGATTCTTCGTGCATCATTTTGGGTTATGTAATACGATGACAGACGCATTCGAGAAAAGGCCGAACTAAGGTTATAAGGGATTAAGTATATATATGTATATGTCGGGACTGCCGAGCTCTTCAAAGCGGCAGGCGATGACTTGGTAAGAAGCATACACCAATTCATTTGTAAAATATGGTCGGACGAAAGTATGCCCTATGAATGGAACCTCAGCATTGTTTGTCCGATTCTGAAGAAAGGAGACCCTCTAAACTGCGCCAACTACAGAGGCATCAGTCACTGCCAAACTCATCCGTCTGTGCAGGATGACGATGGAGAACGGAGATCGCACGCTGCTCCATCAAGATCGGTAAACATCTCACCGAGACCTTTGATGTCCAGAAAGGATTTAGACAAGGCGATGCGGTATCATGAGATTTTTTTAACATCGCACTTGAAAGAATAGTGTAAAACTCACGAGCAAACACAAGACGCACTATCTTTGGAAAGTCCGTCCAACTACTGGCATACGCCGACGATATTGACATAATCGGGAGAAAGCAGCGTGATGTCAGTGGCACTTTCGCGAGTATTGAGACGGAAGCGGCGAAAATGGGTTTAGCGGTCAATGAGGGCAAGACCAAGTATATGCTGTCAAGCAAAAAGGACAACCAACACCGACGTCTCGGGCAGAACGTCACTCTCGACAGATATAACTTTGAGGTACTTAAGGACTTTGTCTACCTAGGCTCCGCTATAAGTACAGACAACGACACCAGCGCTGAGATCAAACGAAGAATACGAATAACTCCTGACAACCGCTGTTTCTTTGGGCTCATACAACAAAAGCCACCCTTTATAAGACCTTAATAATCCCGGTCCTGCTCTATGGCGCAGAAGCATGGACAAAAATGGATGAGGGTGTTCTTGGTTGCTTCGAGAGAAAAATTCTTCGGGCGATCTTCGGTCCCGTCTGCATTGACGGTGAATGGAGGAGGAGATGACTGGGTCATGTAAAGCCTATGAACACCAATGCTCCAGTCCGAAAAGTCTTCAAATCCGCCCCCGAGGGACAGCGCAGTAGATGAAGACCGAGACTCAGGTGGCGCACGCAAGTGGAAGGGGACCTCAGCCAACTAAGCGTACGAAACTGGAGGCAGCTAGCCAGGAATCGAGCTGGCTGGAGACGCCTGTTGACTGAGGCACAGGTCCACCCCGAACTGTAGCGCCACTTAAAGAAAGAATAAACAAGAAATATATGTCGAGAAATTCTTTAAACGAAAGCTTGACGAAACCTTAAGATATTGTTTACTATATGTAGAAAATATGTTTGGCACCAAGTGGAAAACCGGTTAAAGTCTTCTTGTAGCTAGATATAATCATCGGCGGAAGAAGTATGCCGCATACGTTAAGATCGTCAATTGTCACGATGAATAAAAGGGGACAGAGATGGCATTCATGAGCTACATCAAAAGGGGATCTGGGACGGATGGGTTAAGATACTGTGCATCCTAAGAGAACAATTTGTGTCTTTAGAAGCAGAAAGTAATTTACATAATGAAATCAGATTGAATGAGAGCAGAATTTTCACCTCATATCGACAACCATTACTATAGGAAACTGAATTTATAAACCTTTTCGATGAGTTCAACGAAATAGATAAAATCTCTGTAAGTCAACTGAAAAGGTGTAATTTTTGAAAATCGAAAGAAACACAGCATATACTTGGATTACCAATAGCAAAGTAGTGGCTAGACTCTAACCACACCTCAACAAAAAGCTTGGTTTATAAGACTCCTTCCTCCACACTTTTTATTTTTTATTTTTGTTTGCATTTACGAGTAACATTTTGTTTAGGAGCATTGCTTTGTAAAAAAAATGTGTTGCAAGGAAACTTTAAAGTAAAAACGAAAGGTGTCGACCTAAATTTTCATCCATTCAACTACAACTTCACTATTCGCGCTCTACTTTTATAACGCCTCCAGCTCTTCCCCAAGTCTAATTTCATTATTCAGCGTCGCAGGATATGCAAGAAAAATTCCTTACGAAAAGAATTTTTCCCTTTCCTTGGAAAATTCTTTAGTTCACTCTAACACTTGAAAGCTAAAACGACGACATCATGACGAGAACGACAAAGTAAATGACGACGACAGCGACAAAGAGAACGCCGATTCTCACGTCAACATCAACGCCAACTCTCAACAATTCATTCGCATGAAAACCGCTCTTACTCGTATGCTACGTGGATTTCTTCCTTCTTCTTCTACATCTACATGAAAAAGGATCTCAACGAGTTGAAGTGTTTAAATGTTTTACATTTTTACGGTGATTTTTACTCTAAATACATAGACATGAAAGGATTTGCGGATTAACAAAATGTGCAACCACTATTCCACGCATCGTAATGGAAGACGTTGTTGTTTCCATGTTAATTTTTGTCACCTGTGTTTTGTATCCATATGAGGACAAAATACGAACACTCCCACTGCCACAGTGAATTTCTACTTCTATTTAATTCATTGTCTTCCTGTTATGAAATTCTCATCTTTCAATGATGTCATAGAGAAGCTGCAAAAAATCCAGAAACCTTACTAGATGCGACAAGAATCACTTTCAATTTGACTACGTAGTATGTTGACGTACTCGTAACGTGCACAAGTATGTATATGGGCCATGTACATTTATGCCGACTTACATCTATGTATGGCATAGTAAGGATTCCATGAAAGGGGGTGGTGCTATACATAAGTAAAGATTGTATTTGAAATATCGAAATGAAAACGTTGAAAAGAACAAATAGGTACATGGTTGGGGGAATTTAATTAAAAAAGTTGATAATGCACTAGAAACTGGGTCATTTAATTGACAGGCGCCAAGGATATACACTTTCGTCATCGACAAAGCAAAAATTTAATAATTCGATGGCGTCCTGTTGGGAAAACTTAGTCTAGGTACAAAGTCAGATGAGCTAAAAGATACTCAGGAGTATAAACTCCGTGTTCGTCCTTAAACAGTATAAGTTTCTTTTGTTCGTAATTGAAAATAATTTGCGAGAAAAGCAGGATCCTAGTGGGAAAACTTAACTAAGACATAAGTTCACCTGTGAAAAATTATTTAATAAATGAATTTGTCTATCTATTGCTGGCGTGAGGGTTAATTTAAGATACAATTTTTGAATTCTGGTCTGGATTAGGATTAGGCAATTTTAAATGGTCAACAGTTAGTCAGACTTTGGAGCCTTTGAGAGGATTTCTTAGTTATCGATTGGGATTAAATGATAAACGAATGCCGAGATAAGCTGAAATACAGCGACATAAAGGGACAAGCCATCCGAAGTTGTGCTCACATGAAAGACAAATGTCAATGGAAGCCCTGACCGAGAAACCGAGCGGTACAAACGATGATTGGTTTCCTTGAAATATAGCTTTATGCCATCAGGATTGCGTATGTCTCCGATCAGAATACAAAGGCGTGAAGTCCAAAGCTGCCGTCCTTTAAAAACACAATAAGGTCACTGTCTAGTTTTGGGGCCATCCATCAAGACAAAATATAGAAAATACAGAAAATAGTCAAGCGGCGTTAAATCGCACAAACGAGGCGGCCAATCGACTGGCCCATTTCTTGAGATAACACGCTCACTATACTTACTCTTCAATAAATCGATTGTAACGTGTGCTGTGTGGCTTGTAGCACCATCCTCGGGCCAAAAATAATCGGTGATCATGGCGCGATAACGCTGACCATTCACAGTAACGTGACGATCGTTATCGTCGACGAAAAAATATGGCCCAATAACGCCGCCGGCATGCAAACCGCATCAAACAGTTATTTTTTGTGGATGAAGTGGTGATTCATGAAGCACATGTGGACTTTCACCCGACCAATTACGCATATTTTGCTTATTGACGAACCCATTGAGACAAAAATGAGCTTCGTCACTGAAGATGAAATTCACCATCTTGGCGCATCTTTTGCAGAATCCAATCGGAGAACGTACGTCGCTTCAAATGGTCCATCGGCTTCAAATCTTGAGGCAGCTTGATCTTCTATGGGTGTAAACCAAGATCCTTACGCAAAATACGCCATAATGTGGTCTGAGCGATGCCCAATTCTTAAGAACGCCGTGGAATTGACTGATTTGGATCGTTTGCTACGGACGCCTGAACGACAGCGATATTTTCGACAATTCGACCAAACCGTTGTATCACTGACACGGCAATATCACAAAACGAATATGTAGACTCAAAGCAAGGGCACACAACAGCTAAAGACTTCAGACCAATAAGTCTGTCATCTTTTATGCTTAAAACCCTGGAGCGTTTACTGGAAATTCACATCAGGAACAGATGCGGTAACGGTTTTTTGACCGGGTCACAGCATGCCTACATGAAGGGCAAATCCGTGGAAACCGCCCTACATCAGGTGGCGGGGAAAATCGAAAGAAGTCTAAACTTTGGTGAGTTTGCGATGGCGGGCTTCCTAGATATAGAAGGGGCCTTCAATAACGTAAAGCTGAGCGCTATCAAAGGTGCTTTAGTAGACGCAAACATAGAACAAGAAATAACAAATTGGATCTGCAACATGCTTGCAGGTAGGGTAATAAACTGTTCCATTGAACAAAGCTCGGCTAGAATGTCAGTGACCAGGGGAACCCCTCAAGGGGGAGTTATATCTCCACTCCTTTGGGTACTGGTCATAAATGACATTCTCAAAAAGCTTAATTCAATGGGCATTAGCGCCACGGTATACGCGGATGACGTTGTCATAATAGTGAAGGGAAAATACTTAAACATTTTAAGTGAGATCATGGAGCTTGCCTTGAAGACGATCACCACTTGGGCATGCAGCTGTGGTCTCAGTATCAATCCCTCCAAAACGGAACTGGTTCTTTTTCCCAGAAAGTACAAAATACAGCAATTCACACTGCAGCGGAGGCCACGAAACGCAAATAGATTATCACCTCTGCAAAATGTCGATGAGAAGCCGTGTTAAGGACTGTAAAGTAATACTTGGAGAATCGCTAGTAAGCCAACACCGTCTGCTCATTACAGAATTTTTCACAGCGGAACCACCGAAAACACGGGCATCGTTTGGAAAGCCAAAAATCCGGTGGTATAATCTATCGAAGGAACGAAGCGCAAGATTTATCGCACTGGCCAAAGAAGTACTTCAAAATATAAATGGTATAGCAGACTCACTTAGCCCGCAAGAAATGTGGAACAGCATGCACGAGGAATGCATAACACTCGCAAAGTCCCATCTGGGGACTATATCGAAATACCATTACGTCGGCAAAGAAACATGGTGGTGGAATGACGAAACCAAACGAGCTGTGGCTGACAAGAAGAGTGCATTCTAAGCATGGACAAAATGCGATCGGAGCGACGATATTGAAAAAGCTCAACTGGCTCTTGAATACGAGCGTCTTAAAAAGATCGCAAAGAAAGTAATGGCTCGAACTCGAGCGGCAGAAGCGGAAAACCTGTACCAGGAGTTGGAACAAATATCCTCACGATCGGCGGATAGAAGACAAGCTATCCAAGAAGTTCAAACGTCGTACAGTACTAAAATGCCAAATATTTTTAAGCTCGCTGCACAGAGGAGAAAAAATTCAATGGAAATAACCTCGCAGAGATACATCAAAAACGCAGACGGTCGCCTATTAACAAATGAAAAGGAAATTTGTGACCGGTGGCTTGAATACTGCAAGGAGTTGCTTAACAAACAGTTTCCACGTGATATCGTGCCGACAGCTGGTCTATTCGAGGAGGAAGTTTCGGACTTTTCAGTCGAAGAAATAAGTATAGCAATTGGAAAAATGAAGCGGGGGAAAGCGGCGGGAACAGATATCATTCCATCAGAGTTTTGGTCGAAGATGGAGGGGATCGGCAGCGTTTGGCTATCGAAACTTTTAAATAAATTAAAATGTAGACAACCTATGCCGAATCAATGGAGAAGTAGCTTCTTGGTTCCATTATACAAAGGAAAAGGCGACACTCGAGAATGCAACAACTACCGTTCAATCAAGCTTATGTCACACACAATGAAAATCGTCGAAAGAGTCTTAAACGAACGTCTTCGGCAAATAATAAAGCTCGATAATAGCCAGTGTGGATTTTTTGAAGGAAGATCGACGGTGGACGCTATCCAAAGCCTACGAATAATAATGGAAAAGCACCGAGATTCGTCTAAGGACTTACACATGGTATTTATCGACCTCGAGAAAGCATTCGATCGAGTGCCTAGGGATCTCATATGGGCCGCGCTGAGGTCTCAAAACGTACCGGAAACGTATGTTAGAATAATACAAGACATGTACGGAAACGTGAAAACTGCAGTTAAAAGCTCTGCTGGACTAACGAGAGAATTTCCAGTTAATGTCGGAGTGCATCAAGGAAGCGTACTTAGCCCTTTCCTCTTTAATGTAGTATTCGACTATCTTTTAAAAGACTGCACGCGCGAAGCAAATGTAACGCCAATTCTCTTCGCTGACGACGCAGTTATACTTAGCGATAACGTCGAAGATTTACAGAACGCCTTAGATTCATGGAGAAATGCGCTAGAGAGAAACGGGTTTAAAATAAGTCGTTCAAAGACGGAGCATTTGACGTGCCCATTTGCGCATCCGTTGCGACCTGTTCCGGATATAATGTTAGACGAAATAGTTCTTCCGAAAAGCACTATCTTTAAGTACTTAGGATCAATCGTTAACATGGAAGCGAAATGTGACGACGACGTAAACCACAGAATGAGTGTGGGATGGATGAAATGGCGGGAAAATTCGGGAATCTTTTGCGACCGAAAATTTACACTTAAATTAAAGGGGAAACTCTACACCACGGTTGTTAGACCAGCTCTTATATACGGTTCACAGTGCTGGACAATGTACGAAGCGTTTAAAAACAAAATGACGGCAGCGGAAATGAAAATGTTAAGGACGTCTAGTGGAGTCACTAAACGCGATTGCATTAGATCTACGCGTATAAGAGGAAGTCTACATATAAAGAATTCGGTAACCGAACAGCTTGAGGCGAATAGAATAAGTTGGTATTGCCACGTTCAAAGAAGATCTGCGGAAAATCCGGTTAAAAAGGCACTATCAACTACGGTCACTCCAACAGTAAGAAAACGAGGTCGGAAAAAGAATTCCTGGATTTCTTAGATGGCAAATGCGCAACAACGTCTGGGGTTAACCACTGAAGCGATCCAGGACCGAGCATTATGTAGACGCGTTCTGCGGTCTGCGACATTAGCCAACCCCATAAGCGGAGCAGCAGCGATGCAGTAAAAATGGGAAACTCGTTACGCATAAGTTCGTATAACGAGGAAAGGGTTAATAAAAGGATAAGAAGACAGCAATTCACACTGCCAAACCTCGGCGGGATGGATCTGTCCTTTGATAGTGCGAAGTATCGTGGCGTGATTCTGGATAAGAAACTGAATTGGAATCTCAACGCAGTGGAAAGAATTAAAAAGGCATATAATGCTTTTTTCATATGTAAAAGAACTGTGGGAAAAATTTGGGGCCTTAAACCTGCTGTAGTGGTGAGACCCATACTGACATATGGCGCACTAGCATGGTGGAAAGCAACAACTAAGAAAACAACTTACGGAAAAGTAGCGGCGGTTCAGAGAACGGCTACCATAGCCATTACAGGAGCGCTCCGTACCACCCCTACGGCAGCATTGGACACCTTCCTACACCTGACACTGCTTAATTTACAGATGAAAAAAACTTGCTGGCAACAGTGCGATTCGACTCTTTTATCTGGGTCTTTTCAAAAAACAGTAGCTTCGGACACGGCACAATCCTGGAAGAGCTACTACCAGGCAATACTATTAGAACGGATGAAATCCCTTCCCTATTCGATTTCGACATTCCGTATGATATATAATATCCGGAGAGGAAGGATTGGCAAGAAAATGCAGTGACGAGATCAAACGAAATTGCAGTTTTCACAGATGGCTCGAAGACAGAGGAAGGAAGAGGTTCCGGAATCTTCTCGGAGGACCCGGAACTAAGAGTCTCCATAAGGCTACCGGACACTAGCAGTGTCTTCCAATCAGAGGTTCTAGCTGTCCTCAGGGCGGCTGAGCTGATGCAGATGAGATCGGTATCCGGCAGAGATATCGCTATCTACACCGACAGCCAGGCCGCTCTTAAGGTAATGGAGTCAAACAACGTTAACTCTGACACAGTCAGGGGCTGTCAGGGGTTCAAAACAGGGTGAGACTGTGCTGGGTGCCAGGGCACTGCGGTATAGAAGGAAATGAACAAGTTGACGAGCTTGCAAGAAGGGGAGGGCTGCTCGACAATAGTGAGGTTGCGAATGTCAAACCACCCCTCTGCACAGTAAGGGGCACTATCGAGGAAAAAATCATAAAGACCGCCAGCAGAAGGTGGTTGAACCTGCAAGGACATAGGGTATCAAAGGCTCTACGGCCACTTCTCGACGGTAACAGATCTAGGAAGCTTATTAAGCTAAATAGGGATAAGCTTAGGACGCTAATAGGAATTCTAACAGGACACTGTCTACTGCTGAAGCACGCAAAGAGACTAAAACTAACAAATAAGGACACTTGTAGATTCTGCGGGGATCTACAAGCGGTTGAGGACATAACATACATATTATGTGAATGTGAGACAATATCGCGCAGCCGAAGGAAATTCTTAGGAAAATATTTCTTCGAAAACTTAGAGGAAATAGACGGTACGGTCTTCAAATGCCTTCTTGGTTTCTGTATGGAAATTGGATGCTTTAACAGGGAAACAGTTTAGGTTTTCTGCTTTTTGGATTTGGTTTTAACCCACAGGTGATCGCGATGGGCCCGTTTTGGTGCCTAGTGTCTGTGTCTTGTGGCACACCCTATTTTACCTAACTTAACCTCGTTCGTGTATTTTACCATGATGAAAATATTGAGTTTACTGAATAAATTGACAGTGACAATTTGATAATAAGTGAAAGAGTGCGTTCACAAATTAATTTCAAAGTTGTCAAGTCCCTATTGGAAAACCCGATATTTAAACTTCAAAAACACTTGTTGACTTCGGAAATCTTCCGTTCAGTCTAGTAGACTTCGGCGTTCATGGGAGAGCTTTTAAATAATTATTGAAGTGGCGTGGTGCCTTGGCCCTTTGGCTAGCTGCGAGAGGGTTTGGTTTCAAAACTAACTTTTTTTTTATGTGATTTTCTATGTTAAGCTTTAAGTATAGTTTTGGAACTATGGTCCGGTTTAGGTACTAAAATAGAGAATACGAATAATAGTTGGCTGTTAGGTCGATGAAACTCAAAGGTCTATATTGAATTTGTTAGTAAGGTGTATCGATCAGTACTTCTGGGGTATGTCACTTCTGACTCAAACTCTAAGATACACCAGAGTCTCTTTTGGTTTATAATTAATTATTTTAAAATAAAAGGAACGAGTATATCTAGTTTTTACTCCAAGACGAAAGCTGGATCTACAAATACTCGCCATACATTAACCGACAATCAAAACAATCGTTTTATCCAGACGAATCTGCTCGAGGGGGAGGGCCGTTTCCAGATGATAACGTCATGGCTACGGTTTTTTTGGAAATCAAAGAAAATACTTCTCATGAACTTTTTAAAGAAAGATAGCACGTTTACAGACTAGTACTACAATACATTATTGGACCAGCACCAGTTCAGTCATCCGAAATCCCCGTCCCCAAAGTCATGAAAAACGCTACGAATTGCTGCTGGATTTACTTAACTAAACAACCTCAGCTCAGAAAACTATTTGGAAAAGTTTGACAAATCATCTATCGACCGTATATCGTCTTAAAAGGTGTTTACGTTGAAAAACAGGAATTATTCCTATCAAAGATACTTTCTGATTCATCCTTATTATTCATAGCATAACATTGTAACGTCTACAACTTTTTAATTAAATCTTACTTGTTTGTATTTTGTACAGCACTAAGTGAAAACTGTTTAAACAAAAACGAATTTCTAAAAGCAAAACTCGGTCTGAAGTAACAGAGAACCCTCAAGTCTGTCAAAAAATTAAGTTCTAAAAAGCTATTGTTCACCCCATTTCACATTCGGTCTACTTTATTTTTTATTTTTTTATTAAGAGACCCAAACCAATAGAAAAGGGTTCTATCTCACCACCCGAAAATAAAGAACATTTATCTAAATATAGTCTTCCCTTCAACTGATACATTTGTGAAAATTTCAAACACAATGAGCACATTTCCATTCCATTAACCCCTGAAATCGCCAACGCACACTCACATTTATCTCATCGTCATCACCCGTTTTACTTAAATCACCTCATTTAGAAAATTCCAATTCGAATCCGAGTAAGCGACACTACTCTAATCTGTCCTCCAAATTACTCTCCATTCCTATTCAAAAGTTAACAATTACGGATCGATCTCAATAATCCGAGAATTTATTGTAGAACCATGCGATGCGCGTTTTCGTACTCGTATTCATATACAATATACTCGTCTTCGTACGAGTACAGATACAATTTTGTGACGTTAGTGCGTTTAAATTGAGTTTTTAACTAAATCGTTTTCAACAAAACGACAAGCACTTGAAAATAAGAATAAGAACCCAAAAACTAGAGAGCCTCATAACGAGAACGCTATTAGACTTTAGATAAGGATTACGACTCTTCACATTCTCATGTACGAGTAAGATACTTTTACTGCACGGGTATACGAATGGAGATTTCAAGAATCGCAATGGCAATCTGGGCCACTAAATGACTAAACGACTTCACCAATGGGAGGCATTTTGACACAATCTCAGACTCAATTGAGACATAGTTCTCATACTCGTAGTTTATGGATTTGATGTTGTTATTGTTGTTGTTGTTGTCAATATTCTGTAGATAGTAATCAACAATCCCAATGAAACTCAATTTGAATGCATTAAAAGTGATAACGCGCGAGAGTACAATTTGATGAGAGATATTAGAATTCATGTTTCTGATTTCTGTGCGTTTAGCTCTTTGCTTTCCTCAAAATTTTATTTAAATAAAGTTTTACTAACCCATGGTCCTTCAAATGGGTGTGGAATCAAGACCTTGGCACTGGTATGGTAGTACAAGACTATTCGACGCATATGTACGAGGGTGTATTCTATGTACGTGGACGGAATAAACGATAAGTTAATTCTGTCAAAATTGTGTCATACTTAAATTGGTATTTTGTTTTCGTATAAATAAATTGGTGCTCATAAATTCGTAGCTAACGAATTATTATATTTTTTTTTGAACGTCATACTGTGCACGAGTTGAGCCTGGCACTTGGGAGTTTTAATCAACACATCGTTGTACAAATAAATATATACAATAGATAGTTTGGACGTTACGAAAGAGGAGTTTGCTGAAAGTCAGATGCAAAATAAGAGGCTGAGCCAGCAAAAACCTCATTCGAGCTACAACGACATATTCAGAGCTCAGTCAGCTCATGTCACTTGAAAATTCTTCGATTTTAGCCAGAATAAATAACAGTGAGGATAGTAACAGCGAACTTAACAGGGAAGCAATCGGCTACTAGCATTATCTTTTAAAGGATCTAATCCCCTGAATTGGGGATTGTTTGGTCAGGTTTGCAAACCGATATCCTAAACTGACTATGACGAAAAAGAGAAAAACGACGTTCGCCGTTGAACTTGTAATGATCTTAATAAGAAGTCAGCAAGTGCCTGATTACTGAGCTGTTTTTATGTGGTTCGGGTTTCACAAGGGTGTGATGTGAAGACGTGGGATCCGTAAACGATTTAGAAACTACGAGTATTTAAATACTTAAAAACAATTGTGATCGAGGTATTCATTAAATATTAGCTCAAACCATCGAAAACTAGCCAACCGGCAAAAGTAGACCTTTGAATTAAATTTTTAGCCAACAACAAATTAAGAAAAGCAATTATTAACTGTGAAGGATTCTCAAGAAAGGAGACCCTCTGAACTGCGCCAATTACAGAGGCATCAGTCTCCTTAACATCGCATACAAGATCTTATCCGCCGTATTGTGTGAACGCCTGAAGCCGTTCGTCAACAACCCGATAGGTCCATATCAGTGTGGTTTTAGGCCAGGAAAGTCCATCATCGACCAAATATTCACACTACGGCAAATCTTCGAGAAGACCCACGAGCTTCAGATCGATACCCACCACCTATTCATCGATTTTAAGGCCGCTTTTGACAGCATCTATAGAGACGAGCTATACTGAGCAATGTCTAGTTTTGGCATCCCTGCCAAACTCGTCTGTCTTTGCAGGTTGATGATGGAAAATGCACGCTGCTCCATCAAGGTCGGTAAAGATCTCACCGATGTCCAGAAAGGATTTAGACAAGGCGATGCGGTGTCATGAGATATTTTTAACATCGTACTTGAAAGAATAGTGTAAAACTCACGAGCAAACACAAGACGCACTATCTTTGGAAAGTCCGTCCAACCACGCGCATACGTCGACGATATTGACATAATCGGGAGAAAGCAGCGTCAGTGGCGCTTTCGCGAGTATTTAGACGGAAAAGGCGAAAATGGGTTTGGCGGTCAATGAGGGCAAGACCAAGTATATGCTGTCAATCAAGAAGGACAACCAACACCGACGTCTCGGGCAGAACGTCACCCTCGACTGATATAACTTTGAGGTAGTTAAGGACTTTGTCTACCTAGGCTCCACTATAAATACAGACAACGACACCAGCGCTGAGATCAAACGAAGAATACGAGTAACTCTTGACAACCGCTGTTTCTATGGGCTAAGAAGGCAGCTGAGTAGCAAAGCCCTCTCTCGGACAATTAAATTTTCCCTTTATAAGACCTTAATAATCCCGGTCCTGCTCTATGGCGCAGAGGCATGGACATTATCAAAAATGGATGAGGGTGTTCTAGGTTGCTTCCAGAGAAAAATTATTCGGGCGATTTTCGGTCCCGTCTGGATTGAAGGTGAATCGAGGAGGATATACAACAATGAACTCTACGGACTATATAGCGACATCGACCTAACCAGAAGAGTGAAGATCCAAACACTGAGATGGCTGGGCCATGTAGAGCGTATGGACACCAATGTCCCGGTCCGAAAAGTCTTTGAATCCGCTCCCGACGGACAGCGCAGTAGAGGAAGGCCAAGACTCAGGTGGCGCACGCAAATGGAAGGGACCTCAGCCAACTTAACATGCGAAACTGGAAGTAGCTAGCCAGGGATCGAGATGGCTGAAGACGCTTGTTGACTGAGGCCCAGGTCCACGCCGGACTGTAGCGCCACTTAAAGAAGAAGCTGTGAAGGGAGAGTGAATGATGGATCACAGTACTGATATGAACCCATCTTTAGCAAAAAATGTGGACCTGAGTTGAGATTTTCATCCGCGCATCAAACAATGCTCGCAAGTGCTTGGGAATTTTATGTCAATTTTATGAGTGTGAAGTTTGCGAAGTGAACAAACCACTTACTGAAGGACAATGTGTTAAAAGAAGACTTTGTCTTAAGTGGTATGCTCAAGTGAAAAGGGGTTTGTAAAACCGCAGACAATTAACGTTTCTAAAGTAAGTAAAAGTTTCGACTTTAAACTATGCGGTGAGACTCATTCGTTCAATGGAGAACCTTTTCAGTAGACAATGTGGTCACTCAGCAAAGCTCTTGATTCCAACTAAGCAAGAAATATTTCAAATAATATTCGACGTAATCTCTTCTTTTGATAGCAAATTTGACATTGAGTTTCCAAATTGTGTTGATTAGAAAATTAGGATCAATTTTTGGTGCTAATATAATCGATCTAATCTAGATGTGAATTATTTCTCACCTTCATCTTGAGTCACTTGATTACCGGAATTGTGTAGTGACTCTATTAAAAGGATGGAGTTCTTTGACACCTAAGAAAGTATGGCAGTACCTAGACCTCTTAGAATATAATCAAAATTTCGGCTATAGTGCTTTGCCAAAATTTGAAAAGAAAGTTGAAGAAATTCTAATCCAGTCAAAACTGCCTTTGCAGAGCTAAACTTAAGAACCTAAGACTCCATATAATAGCCTTATCACTCGATTGGCATGAGTTTTTAAAAAAAAAAAATTATTTTGCAAGTTCCAACTCGGATTATAAAAGTACTTATCACTTCAGGCTGTCCCAAAAAGAGAGGCAATTTTGTATAAATGTAACCCAATTCTCCCAGTTTGATGTTAATAGTCAAATCATGATAACCGTTCGACGTTATTATTTAAAAATAGATCACTATTCAACACAGCAGTGGTTTCTCATTCTCATTGCTTCGCATTATTTAAAAAATGGTAAGAATTTAACTGCCATGATTTGCATATCTCAACCAATTTCTGGAAATCAAAATATTCCAAGTGCGTAAAGTGTGAAAAGAATAAACAAAAAAAAAAAAATTGAGGAGTAGTCGACCATTACTGATGTCAGAGCGTCTACACGTGTTGGTTCAGGTCGTTGAGCAGAAAACATCACAGTTGGTTGGTGGAATGAATGTGGCCGGATTCGTTGACTTGAACATTTCAAAAAACATATTCTCATGAATATTTGGCGCCCTAGTGCCTACAAAACCCGACTACAGACAAACAACAACTCAAGCCTACAGACAAACGAAGAAATTTTGCCAACTTGGGCAATAAAATGTGGACGATGAGTATACCAAGAAAATCTTCTTTAAGAATTTAGGGTTTCATGAGAAGGAATCTGTGCCTGTTTTCGTCGACGATGCTCCTGGTTATAACCTAACTGTTTGGTTGTGAATTATATGAATTTCAAAGACGTGTGACTCCAACAAAACAGAACAGTAACACTTACCACACATCATATGTAACAAGAGCATTATTGCATAACATATTAGTTAATTATATAATTATCCATTTGGGCGATCAGAAAGCCCACTTCAGAGCGTTTTTAAAGTTTATGTCAAAATGACTATGGCCAAGAAGGATATTAGACACTACATCACCGAAATGCAATATTGCTCCAACCTCAATACCACGGAAGAAGTTTTCGTTCCCCGAATAAGTTCCGGAAGTGTCGAAAAAAGCACTAACATAAGTACCTAGTCAAGTCATAAATACTGGTACACAGAAAAATCAGCGCCAAATGAAAACGAATTAATATTTAAACAATTTTTTTTTATTGGGTTATTTAATGGCTACAAATCTTAGAACAACTTATTCGAAATAACTTCCATTTGCCTTCCAGCACGACTTAAGACGATGTGGCCACTCATCGATTGCGAGACTGCACGGACAAGGGCTCACTTCAATGACTCAATATTTGAGTGTCGTCGAGTAGAGCAAGCGATGCCCTCTAATACGGACCAAAACTTGTAATGCAACGGGTTGAGGTCTGGACTACCAGCTGGCCAATCATCCGTTGATATGAAGTCCGGAACGTTGTTTTTGAGAAGCAGTTGAGTTGTTTTTGCTTTGTCAGCTGGATCAGAGTCTTGCTGGAAAGTCTATGGCTTGTTGTTGAATATTGATTGGTTGAGAGACTTCACAATGGGTTCCAAGACGGTCGATTAATATACTTTGGCCGATGTTCTCACTCCTTTCTCGCTAAAATGGAGCTTTGTAATGCCATCGTACCACACTCCCCACCATACCATTACAGACGCGGGATGGTGGCCTCTTTGAACCCTCGGAATGAGTTGGGATGCTTCTCTGGATCCCCGACCATACACACGATCGTTCTGCTTATTGAACGATTCTTCCACTGTGAAGATTTTCTCGTCAGTAAACAGAATTTGTCTGTAAGCGTTCTTCGCGTACCGGCTGAGTAGCGCTTTAGATCTTCGCTTGCGTTTTTCCTTCAATGCGGCCGTGAGCAGCTGTCCAGTGTGTCGCTTGTACGCGCTGAGTCCTAAATCTTCTTTGATAATGCGAGACATGGATTTTTGCGAAATTTGCATTTCCCGCGACAAGATTTTCTGTTTTCGCAGCTACTTTCGGTCGATTCGTTTCTTCACGGCTTTGATCGCTTTAGGAGTTCTCACAGTGCGCGGACTTCCGGATATTTGACGGTCTCGTACTCCACCAGTATCCTCAAACAACTTCACAGCACGATACACAAAATTGCAAGTGATTCCAAGCGGTCGCAACGTCCTAAATATATCGCCTTTTTCCATGTTGCACTTAAGTAGGCCAACTACAACAATACGATTTTCGAGGTCGCCCCATTCCATGATTGTAAGCAATTAATGTAAAAAACATTTTACGTCGAATGAAGCATAAATATCAACTGTCAAATCGCAATCAATACGAAATGGATGCGTCCAGTGTTGCATTCGTAATGAGTTCAGTTGTGTACCAGTATTTATGACTTGACTAGGTTTGTATCAGCTAATAGAGACTATTCTGAATAGGATATCATTGATGTAAACGAATAGATAGATTTTTTTACCACAAAATGGATAATTTATAATTTTTTTCCACACCCCGTATAGTAAAAAAACGTTTGATACTTTTCATGAATGATGGTTTTGAATGTATGTAAACTGTAATCAGCAGTAGACTATTTAAAAAAACTATATCGCGCACACAAATTAAAGATAGTCCTTTGTCTCTAAGCAGTTGCAATATTGAGAATTGAAAAAAAAAAAAAAAAAAAATTCATTAGCGAAAAAAAAAATCACGTTTTTGAAACTTTGCAGCAGCATCTGCAACTCTCCGAAATGTAATTATTTTATATCCTGAGTATGCTTTTGTCACGCCATGCCAATTTAAAAGCAAGACATCTCTCCAACTATGTATTATTCATTTTGAAATCCTATTTCATTACTTCTGCCCAAGTTTACGCCCTTTCCAGATGCAATCACTGTCAAGTTTCTTCTTTGTTCGGAATAATAATAAAACAAAATCACTTTTTTCCTTAATTTTTCATTCTCCGCTTTTGAGCATTTTTTGCTTCGTTTTCAAGTTAAGAAAAACAATAAAACAAAAAACCAAAAACCCATTTTTCTCCTTCACTGTCTCTCATCGGAATCGGACCGTGAAGATACTCGTAGATATAAAATTTTATTTTTTCATTTTTTTTTCCACGTGCACTCATTACAAAAGGATTTATGCCCGGGGACGGGATGTTTGACGGTATACTCATACTATAAAAATAAAAAGATAAAATAAAAAAGATCAAAATAGCAAAAGCAGAAAAGAAAACGCATTTTACGTAAATCCTCTTGAGTGTGCATTTTCCCAAGGAAAATTTAATTAAGCACCAGTTGCCCCGTCAGCTGATGAATGATGAATATCCTTTCTTTGCGCGTCAACGACACAAAACAAAAAAAAAACTTCAAAGTCATGGTATCTCTTTTTTATATTATTTTTAGAGTAAAAATACAAAACAAAAAAATCAAAACGCATTATGTGCTCGATTAAAGCAGAAAATAAATCTGCGCGTGAAAAAAAAAATAATAAAAAAAAATTATGAACAGCAGAAAAAAAGTGTTTTAATTAAATAAAAGTAACGATATTGCGCAGTTTATAATAATGTATAAAGGGGAGAAGGCGACGGCGGTTAATGTGCAATTTGTTCAGGTTAATTCCGTAAGGTGCTTGGTTGGTGTTCTCATGGGCGGTTGGTACCCATTTTATTTACAAAATTTAAAAATGTTAAAACTGCAATGATCGTAATTATAAACTATGTGCGAAAGTAGCTTTAAACACATTTACTTGAATTGGACGCGTTTAAAATACATTTTTGAACACCTATGTGCATACAGCAAATATATAAAAGTCGAGGATAGTGGAGACGTATAACGTCAAGAACGTTTTAAATTTATTAGTGCATTGGACCGTGACACCGACAACAATTTGAGTCGCTATACCAATGTTTGAATTTTTCACTTCACAACTTTGCTAAGCAGCGTCAGTAATCATGTTATCATAACTAATTTTCGTGGACCAAAAAGTGAACGCTTGATTTCGTACTCCCCGTTGCTTTGTTACTTGGTAAAACACATGTAGATCTTCACCCAGGCATCCGGATTACTCAGATCTGAAACTGTATGAATACAAAGTCGTGTCTTTATTCTATTCTGATACAGCTTAATACGCTCCCCCACCAGACAGTACAACGAGTTCATTGCACTTTCAAAAAAGATTATATCCCTACATTATCATACTGAAAATGCCAGACAAACAAAACCTAAAATCACTGTCTTTCTGGATGTTCGCTAGGGAAAACAACTTGACTAAGCTTGTAAACGAATGTCAGACCAATTGCAGACATTCATGCCGCCTTCAGTCTGCTCTTCGTTTCAACTTTTCAGCCATAATTATCAACTTCACCAACCTAGAAGAAATTATTTCCTAAAATTAACAAAAAGCAATGCGGAAGGCCAAATGAAGCTGATCAAAAATTTCTTTTTTAGCTCTGATTTATGTTCAAAATCGAATCAAATGGTCACAGACAGTGAAACTCTCAATTATTCCCCATATGATAAAAAATAGAAAACTGAAGAAGTGAGTACGACTGAGAAGTTAAGAAACGTGTCAGTAAAAGAGAACAATTTGTTCAATCTTATAAGACCAACCTGACAGAGCTAAACTAAAAAAAGTTCAAATAAGCCCGGAACTACTGCATTAAAAATTGTTTTAATTTATAAAGAAAGAAATAGTAGTGTCAAAAAGGTGGTAGAAATTGTTGATCGGTTGTCAAAAACACAAGGCAATCCACCTGATCTTCCATCACAATAGTCATTTGCGACGGAATTCTAGCTATCAGGCCTTTAAGCTAGACAAATCTATTTGCTGCGCACTTCACAGGCAACTCAATGCACCTAATGTTTAATAGAATAAATTATGTAAGAGCAATAAGTAAGCCCTTCCCCACAAAGGAACATTTTTTGTTCTCTTTACTCCTACAAACCCATTGCATTTACAGATGCTCCTTCTTCCTATCTGACTAATTGTCAATATGTCGAAAAGCTACAGCTCTACGATTTCACTTGTAATTTGACGGCATTTCTTACCGAAATCTGCAACCATAATCTACACATTTGGCATATGGATTTCTATTCAAAAATGAGTTCACAACAAAACATAAGTTAAATCAACAAGGAAAATGCTGGTATGCCACAGGGTTCCAGTCTGTCACTGACTCTCTTTTTTATATTATCATAGCCGATTTCTGGTATGCTACTTTAAATCTACTACTGTACATTCATTTGCTGATGACGTTTCTTGTTTCTTCTCATAGAACTGCAAGGGCAGCATATGATAAGCTTATTAACTTCCGATATTAACGATATAAGATATTGGGAACCGATCAAGCAATTGGCATATAAAACTCCTTGTGTTTTGTCGTTGAATATGCATAAATAGCATAAATGCCTCACCCATATCGGAAGTCTTTCATTCTCAGTATATGTATCAATGGCATTCTGTGTTGAAATTCGACATCATCAAAAACTATTTGAAAAGGCTTAGTTTCCACAAATCACACAAATAAGTGACACATTTAATAAGGATTCATTTGACACATTTGTATTGTATCATTTGTTATAATGTATAATTGCTATGTGAAACGATACTTCAAACCCCCAATCGGAGCAACTGTTTTTCTATGAATGCTCATCAGTTCATACTCGTATCATTCGAACGTAGTCTGAAAAACCGTGATTTTTGCTTCGATAAGACTTCTCGAATGCCCTTGCGAACTCTTAATCTTCGACTCATTACGATCTCTATCTTAATTATTCTGTCGCAAGCACAGGGTTTTTATGCGACGTTTTGTTAGAGTAAATCACCCCGCAAGAAATACACGAAAATCACTTAAGATGCCGGCACTGATACATACAATACACATATAGTAGGATTTCGATGATTCCTTTATAAATCTGTCATACTTTCACACTGGCCTAATTTACCATACAAATGGACATTTCTTTGGCCCTTTGCAACAACTTCGACAAAGGCTCTTACAAGCAATCAGAGATTTCTATCTGGGCCTCTATAGATTCATTGAATCAATATTGAGAGAACGAGGGCAACTCACACGACGACTTACAAAAAAACAAAAATTAGAATGAAGCTTTAACCTAAAGTTAAGAAGCCAAAATGCCTCACGATGAGGAGTTACAGTTTACTGTAGTCGGCATTGCGTAACAAGTTTTGGAAGAAGTTCCCATGTTTGGCTCGAATATGGCATAGAAAGTACCATAGATGGAGGAATCCTATTTTGAAACACTCCAATAAAGATTCACCAGAATGAGGGTGAGTATGGGCTCCATGCTTGGACAATGTAAAAAAAAAATACATGAAATGGTGTTGGCTGACCGGAAAGTGAAGGTGCACGAGCTAACAGATACCTCAAAGATTAGTACTGAGCGCACACGCCATATTTTGGGCAATATTCCGCATATGAAAAAATTATCCTGCCGTTGGGTGCCGCGCATGCTCACTCCTGACCAAAAACACGAAAGCGAGAGCACTTCGAAAAGGTGTTTGGACTTCCTGATGCGGAATCGGGCTGACTTTTGGCGTCGATTGGTAATTGTTGATGAAACCTGGATCCACTATTACACACCAGAGAACAGAATGAGTGCCCATCAATGGACTGAAGCCGGCACGAGTGCGTCCGTTTTCTGGGATTGTCATGGCATACTCTTCGTGGACTACCTCGAAAAAGGAAAAACCATCAACAGCGAGTATTTTATTGTGCATTATTGGAGCGATTGTAGGCCTAAATCGCTGCAAAACGGCCCCACATGAAGCGAAAAAAAAAATTGTTTTTGCTAACGGCTCCAATTGCTGTCGCATCTACCGTATTCGCACGATTTGGCTCCCTCGGACTATTATCTCTTCCCAAACCTCAAAAGATGGCTCATCAATAAAAAATTCAGTTCACGCGAGGAAATCATCGACGCCACGGAGGAGTATTTTGCAGACCTTCCGGAAAATTACTTTTCGGACCGGATCAAGGAGTTGGAAAATCGCTGGAATAAGTGTATCAGGCTAAAAGTAGTCCCCTTGAATAAAATAAAAAAAACATTAAAAAAAAACTTTTTTTTTTATTCCCAAGGAGGTTACTTTTCACCCCACCTAGTATAAAGGCATCAACATCAATGCATAGATAGACT
The DNA here is from genome assembly GCA_928272305.1 of Volucella inflata. NCBI lineage: Eukaryota > Metazoa > Arthropoda > Insecta > Diptera > Syrphidae > Volucella > Volucella inflata. Next base: position 3,159,029 of record OV743720.1, read on the forward strand.
TTCTTAGTCAAGTGATCTTTCCCTTCCTTACTATAAGATTTCATGCCAGAAAAATCACTTTAAAAAACGGTCTCAGTGAACTAAGACGCCAAAACTAGAAGGTATCAGAGAGGAGAAGCTGTGTAAACCGTGACTGCAAATAATGGCCATATTCTAATATAGATACTTTATTCACTTTTGTGTTTATGATGCTATGATGCTCAACAATAATCTCACTTTAAAAAGCATAAGAAAACTCTTGTGAAAGAAAGAAATATTAACATTTTAAATTGTCCGGGGGGTATTGAAGTATTTACTTACTTAGCCAACAACTTGCTTATAGCATTTGCGAGTTTTACACATGTACGTAACAAACAATCTTTGTAAGCAATATTTTAAACAAAGATTTGCATAACCAATTCATCGATGACACCATTTCCACGCAATCTGAAATCAATAATAAAATTGGCATAGAAAGATCATTTCAAAAAGTGCTACGCCAAATGAATTTGCAAAACCAAACAATTCTCAAACTGATGATTTTTTCAATCATACAGAAACGTTTGTCTGTTTTATGATCTCAAAAAGAGAACACGAGCACAAGTTCGTCAAATCCAAGTGTAGCAAAGCAATTAATATTTCTAGTCTCGAACCAGGACTGCCAGCCGGTGGAACAACCTCACGGTTTTATGATTCATTTCATGGTGAGAAGAAATGCCAAATCGATAGCAGGAATTTCAAATCAAATCCTAGGTCAGTTACAACTTGTGTATGGGTAACCAAACAATTTTTGAATATAAAAATAAAAATGAAAATAAAACCCGTGGGCGGAAATTGCTTGTAACGAAAGATACACTCGTTAGGTTGACAACAAGAGGTGAAGTCTTTTTCTAAGGGCATACCTTAAGACATACCATATCCACCTGCAATACGAGCTTCGTAATTGTTATGAGATTTTGGAGATACTACAATTTATTTGAGTACGTGTTGTTGTTGTTGCTTCCTTATTTTAACGACTGAAGAACGTTGACATCAGTACTCTGTTGCCCGTTAAAAACGGGAGGAACGTCGTCGGCAGCCATAAAACGATATAATTTATTTTTTATGTCTAGGAGACCTACAACAATTTGTCATGCGAAATCAACGACAAAAAACATTGAGTGAGTAGGAATTTGTTTTCGTTTCTGTGTAGTTTTATTTATTTTTTTTTTCTTTTTTTTTTTCTAAGTGATGACGATGCGTGATGCTATTTATTTTGTGTTGCTGTGTTGTTGTGTTTTTGTGGCGGAAGGGAAAATTGCGTGTCTAGCAAAATGGACTTTGCTTAATTTATTCGATATAGAGTTTTACTTTAACTGTTGCGTAATAGGGGTGCTTAGGTGTATTTCACAATGTGACGGGTTTTTGTCTATGACATCAGGGATCTTGAACCGACAACGTATTTAACCTTGCGTTTTATTTGAAAACAGACAACGGCGGCAGCGTCATAATTTGAAATTGAAATAATAACGTGGAGGCACCTTTTTTCTTTTTTTCTTGCTATGTATAGGTGCAATTTTGAGTGCTCTGTGTTGGTACTACTTGAGTATCTAGGGGAATCCAGGATTTAACCTTGAGACAGACACTTTGTCCGATTGTGGGATTATGCTTAAATTTTAAGTGCAACTGTTTGGCGAAATTAGTCACAAGAATTGCTTTTTCCGGAGTCTGTGTAGCAATGTGGGTTTTGCAGATAAGGACTAGTTCATTGTACACTTTCTATATTGCAAATTAGCATTGAAGTGGTTAAAGGGTTCAGAAAGGCTTCATGAGCGCGGCTCGCTTGTCTTTCCAAATGCAGATACTACGCCTCTTCTACCGATTTTTAAAAATATTTTACTGCCATCAGGCCTGAGTTTCTCTTTGAAGACAGACGCAAGGCTTTCAAAGAAGACACCAGCGCAACATCATAGATCGGGTTTGGGACCAATCGCGATGACCACACTACATTGCCTTCCTGGTGCAGATTATGACAAAAACCATTACTGTGTCCAGTCTGTACTTTTATAGCATTTAGTCTATAAGATCCTTTTACACAGGCCGTGGCATTGAAAGTCCAGCCCAAAACGGAAATATCAATGTCCTGCAGCTGATTTATATCCGTCGCTGCAAAGCAGATAATCGCTAGATCACTGTCGGCATTCGCAAAGAGTGTTCACAAAACTAGTGACTTGTCTACGTAGTGTTGTTTATCTTAGTGTTATGTAAGATATGCCCCTAAAGTGGTTGGTGTTGATACTAAAATTTCATTCACTAATGCTTGGCTGGAAAGACAGACAAACAGATAAATTTGCAAATCTATAATTCAAAGAAGTAGTTACATAGTTGCGATATAGTTTGTAATTATAAGAATTAAGGAGAAAAAAATGAAATACTTCATGGCATACTGTTTATCAAAAGCTTACTTGGAACTTCAAAGAATCACTTTGAATTCATCCTAAATTTTTTTATTTCCACGAATCCTGGGAACAAAACACTCTCCAGTCATTCCGAGGAAATGTAAATTTCTGCATTTATACGTATTTTTCCAACAATTTCTCCACAATTTTCATATAAAAATCCCAATTAACCTACATCAAACATACATTCCTGACCCAGTGAATTGCCCTGCGACATCAAAACCAGTTCATCCTTTCAATTAATGACTTCGAAGGCACACCGTCCCTGAATAGAGTAATGCCTTTTTAAATGTACTATATTGTAAATATATGCAATTCAATACCTTTGTCCCGGTTGAATTTTTAACATTTTCAAACAGCATCCTCCCGGGCTGATGCGCGTTTCCTAACATCCTTCGTTTTCTCATTTCTATCAAAGTAACAAATGCAAAAATAATGTCAGCTCTACGAGTATATCCTTCCGAACAACCCAAAACACCAGAACCATTCCTTCTTTCATTCGAACCCGCCAACTAGGCTTAGCTGAGTGTTTTTTTTTTCTTCTTCTTTCTTTCTTCACCCCTTCTAGCTAACTTCGTAATCTGCAAAACCATTCTACACAAGAGCTGTTTCTCTATCTCCAAGCGCAGATTTGCAGTTTACTCGTATTTTGTGTTTTTCATATTTCCCACCCTTTTTCATTCACTGGAGGAATGAAAGAGGGAAAAAAAGCAAGAAAAATAAAGTGCACTTTCCATTTCCATATCCGGAGTTTCCGCTGCAGGGCACACACAGGTCGAAGTCAGCCAGAACGAAATCCAGAAACGGAAAATCGCAAAAAAAAAAACTTTAAAATGAGAAAAACCGGGAAAAACCGAAGGAAAAGTGTTCTCTCATCCCCCAACAACATTATGGAATATATGCAGAGCACAAATTAAAAAGCACAACAACGATCAAAACGACCGACAACGCCACCACAATACTGGCATCGAGTACGGGTCTTCGGAATCGGAATCGGAATCGGAATCGGAATCGGGATCGGGACCAGAATAAGGAGCATAACCGGCAATGGAAACGGGTTTGGGAATCTGAAAATGAAAATCTTGTAATGAAACGAAGTGAAGGGGAAATTAAACAAAAGCAAAGAAGTTCTTCAAATTTTTAATTGTTCCTTCTTTTTTTTCCTGTGCCGGGTTTTAGTCTTTGTGCGAAAGAGGTTTGCGGTTAGATTTGTCCTAGATACTGTGATTGCCATGGAGTGAATTTTTTCCCTGCTCTTTGTGGCCAAATGCGCGAAAATTTTATGATAAATTCAAGCAATTAGAAAATTAAAATCCACAAAAACGAAAAAGGAATAAATAGGTTATGTTACAAAAGAAGATAAGAAAAAGATGATTGCACTCTTTACGAGGTAAGCAACAACCAAAGTAATGGGATGAAGTGGATGTATATCCACCACTCATCCAAGTAAACGATTTTTTGGCATATTTCGCTACTTTCAAATTACCATTTATGGTAGGCAAATAAGACTAATAATTGGAAAGGTTCGCAGGACAGATTTGTTTTGAATCAGCTGAGCTTTCCAAATTATCAATTCATGGTTTAATGACTTCTGTTTTGTGAGATTTACAATGTGATAACTATACTTTTACAAGAATAAACGATTGTTAGCGCTTCAAAAGCGAAAATTCTACTAAAAGTATTATTAGATGCGCTCAATTCTTCCAATCCAACTATGCAAACCATTCTTTGTCTGTTCGTCTGCTATTTAATCATGGAATCGTAGAAGCTACAAGTCAATAAAATAATGGAGTCAATAATTCATAATCATTTTGTCTTCGCCATTCTATAGTTCGAAGGTCTCGTGTGCCACCTATGAAAAGACTTACCTATAGGTCCGCGAAAGACCGTTTTGACCCAAGAGCTAAAGCAAAGGAAGAAAGGTTTCGAAAATGTTTAGATAAGCTGAAAGAGACCTGCCAACTGGTCTCCCGGCTCTTGCGACTTAACACCTTTAGACTCTATTCTTAAGTGCTACATTAAGTCTCAGTCATTATTGGTCCGGGTCTATTCCGGAGATCTTTATTTAGCTTATTAACAAGCAAAAACTTAAAAACCTAATGGGCGAGGGAAAATATTAGTCGGGGGAGATGTTATGGGCGTGACATATGAGCAGCGCTTTTTTGATTCCATGTTTGCTGCTATTTAGGTCGAAGATTTCGGTCTTGTTGTTTGCTATGCGCAATATTCTTGATAATGGTTCGAAGTGACCGTAATTTGTGTGGTGAGTTTGGATAAGGAGAAATGGGACAGATCTTAGATTACGGAGATTGGGAGTGAATAAAATATTTTGTGTTATCCTCGGGCTGTCGATGTTTCCTGTCAATAACTGGTGTATAAAAAGTATATTAGTGACTTCACGACGTTTTTTGGGTATGCATGCCAATTAGTTTTAACCTATTTTCATAGGGAGCCAATCCATATGAAGTGCAAATTGGATAAACCTGCGTTGGACTGCTTCGATTCTTTGAATGTGGATTTGTTTATAGGGTGACCAAACTTGGCTGCAATATTCCAGAAAAGGCAATACAAAAGTAATGTACAGAGACCATGTAACGTAGGGGTTGGAAAACTTTGGAAAGCTTTATTTATAATGCTGTCAATATGTGAGTCGAAATTCAATTCCCTGTCACATATTATTCCCAGTTCCCTTACTTCGGTAGTGGAGGGAATAGGCTCATCGCAGATAAAGTCGTTTCTTGGAGGCGGGGGCAGACGTTTGAGGGAATAGGTTATCGCTTGGCATTTGTTGACATTAAGCCCCAAAAAATTTTGCTTGCAACATACCGAAAACTTATTTAAGTCATCTTGCAAGCAATGGGAGTCAGATGGCATTGAAATGACTTTGGAAAATCTCATGTCGTCAGTCTGTGATCTATGTCAAACAGCCTCAAACTTTAAAAGCTGACACTCGACGTGAAGTTTTTTGGAATATCAGCAGAATTGGCCGTAATATCAAAACACTTCTCAATTATATCTTGAAGAAGGTCACAATTGACAGTATTTCTAAGCATTCCAAACGGCAGAGAATTTTTTCGAATATTTTACGCGTTCCCAGTATGCTTTCAATGAAGAAGGAAAGTTGAAATGGCCGGTCAACAAATTTTAAACAAAATAAAACTCCAGAGAAACATGCCATCTATGAGTATCTGGCGCAGCTGCAGTAAGCACATTTTCTTGAAAAGATCAAGTTCACGTTCGTGACTTAACGACTCCAAATCAATTAGCCTGATGTGTTTTTGAAAACTTTTCTCCAGAAGACCTCGACGATAACTGTCCGGGCACTCTGTCGTCCACACAATCAAGAACTTCCTCTTCGTTGACGAGTGCACTTCCCGATAAAGAAACGTCCCTTGACAACGTTGAAACTGAAATGATTCTCATGTTCGACACACCCCATCATAATGCATCTTTTTATCAAATGATGGATATATCGGGGCATAACACTTAGAAGAATCATATCTGTAATTTTCTGGAGTTAATTCCTCAAAGACCAACGAAAATTTTCGATATTAGATCGGAACATATGCATGTAGATGACAGGTATATTATGATCTCTGGGAATTGTAACTTGCTCTACACAATTTCTTAGTTTCTTCGCCTGGACCTATTATTACGGTAATGTAAGTCCAAACAAAATTTGAACTCAACCAGCCTTGGCCAGCACAGCGATAGACAACTAAAATTCAATTCAAACAGAAAGCTCACTGGAAAACAAAGAATACTTTAGCGTGATAGACTTAAGACTCTCGACTCTCTTCAAAGCAAAACGACAATAGGCTCCAAATTGGGCTCCCGAGTATGATGTACTGGCAGTAAGTACACCGTATAAGAGTAATGTGGTGAACCGGGTTCATTTAGGTTGACACAAACCGAGCCTAAGCACTAACAAGCCTTTCGTGGAAATAACTGCCAATTTTCACTAACGGTGCAAAAGTTGTGCATGCCAGAAAGTTGTTTGATCCGCAACCCAAGCTAAAAAATGATATTGCAATCAATTGTCATTTATTAAATGGACCGTAATAAATGATGGGCCATCTGTTGGTACCTTTTCGAATTATATGTCATTTTGACATTGACAGCTCTTATGAGTTCGAAAAAACTACAGAAACTTATTATTATATTTTCGCGGTGCGAATTTGATCGATTTACTCTTGAAGAACGTTTAAAAATGTTGCAAAGTTGATGCTGTGTTGCTGAAACTGCGCATTTTGAAAATAAATTTCGGCCTTGTCCTGTCCGCTTCATAGAGAATATTGTCGCTGTTTCTGTAGTTTTAGCTCAACACGCCAAATATATGAGCAACTGAACTGACGACAATTTGGTTCAAAAAAAGTCATTATTGTCAGATGAGACGCATTTCCATCTCGACGTCTACTTGCCGTAATTGGAGCTCTGAAAATCCATACGTAGTCATCGAGAAGCCAATGCATCCTGAACGTGTGACTATTTGGTGTGGTTTTTGAAGTGGTGGCATTATTGGGCCATTTTTCTTCGAAGACCAAAAGATGCCAAGATGCAGTCAATGGAGAGCGCTACCGATTCCTGATTATCCATTTTTGGTGACCAACAAATTAGAACTTTGACGGGTCTACATGACACACAAACCGTCTTACAATCGATGTATTGCACACTTAGTTCAATAATCGTGCAATTAGTCGTTTTGATGATGTTGCTTGGACGCAACAGAACTGCGAGTGGAGTGCCATTTAAGATCGATGTTATGCGAACCATCTAGAGATGATTCAGACACTCAAGAACAATATTGGCAGAGCTTTTCGTGAAATATGAGCCGAAACCATCCAAACTGTATTCAAAAATTAGGATGACAGGATGGACTACAGCTATACCAGCCGAGCCAAATTTTCCATAATCACGAGCATTGGGAAGGTTTATCATTTTCAATAAACCAACAATCGTTAAAAAGGCTATCAAAAAAAACGCTGTTCAATATTTTTTAAAAAGATACCAACAAGTCATTGAGATAGCTGAAAAAAAACAACCTCAGTTATACTACGTATCGGGCAATTTAATGTCAGACGAGAAGAGACTCATCCGGCTAGAAAAACACCCGTTCTTCTCTCGGTGTATTATCACAAATAATCTTACCCAAGCCGACGTAGTTATAAAAGCCAATGCCAGATCGTTCAGTTTAAACAGTATCGATTGAAGGTTGAGGGGAATTGTAACCCGGTCATGGGCCGGTTTGCTCCCTATCAAGAGCATTAATCAAGCAAACTACTAATCGAAATAATGAGTGTCGATAGTGAAAAAAAAAAAACTAGACAAACAGCATCCACGTAAGCACATCTGGGCGAAGAAATTTCAATTCCCCAACCTTCTATAAAAATGACCACATCCATGCAGCTACAACATTTCCTTTAATTTTTCAAATTCAAATGCCAACACAGTTATGCTGTATGTAGGTTAATATACTCCAAACTCCCAAGAGGATCACATGCTCTGAAATTACTTTTAGTTGATTACTTTGTCCATGATCCCACTGACTTGAGTTGCAAACAATCGAAAAGGATTTCCCATCAAATTGGTACGTGCTCAATCGAAAACACGTCAAAAACACATACTCGTACATTGGACAAAAGCTTCAGGTAAGCAGTCTAATGCACAAGGAAAGATACATTTTCACACTACCGCAATTAAACATACTCGTATCAAAAAATCCCTCACTACGCTGATGTGTAATATTTATGGACTCGTATCTTTTTGCAATATCTTACGCAATTGAGGTAATTTTCATTAGTTTATCAAGCGAAGAAAAATATTTTCGAAATAATATTTCTCAAAAACTAAAAACTTACTGGTTGGTTGGTCTGCTGACAGAGAAAATACCTAGAAATCTGCAATGCAGGAACACATTAGGGTATCTCATCTGCCACCTGGGTTCGCTACACACAGTTTGCTATTTGCATATCTCTACATCAGTTTCAGTTGTCTGTGAATTGAATTTTCGAAATATGATATGAGAGAGAGAGAGAGAGAGAGAGACGGGACGAAGACACACTTCACAGCACCACCGGGTGGAATCTGAAATTTGAGATCTGGAATCCGGATCAGAATGGCGGAATCTGAATGCGAATCAGAAAATCTGTGAATTTGTTTTGATTTAATTTCTACCCATAAGCCCATAATGAAGAATTAAACAACGCAATTTCGCTTCGAGTTCGGGTATGCCGAAAACGGATGCATAGTTGCATAAGTGTATGTGAAAGTGTTACTGGGGCTTCATGCAATCAGAAAGTTGAGGATTATTATTTAATTTTGACATAACACCATTGGATTATGGGAGTTGGGTGTTTTTTTTTTTTTTTTTTTACTTTCTTTCGGGAGGTAGACTATAAAGTGGTTGCACGAAATAAATCCCACAGAGGATTTGATTTGCTTTCGCGGTGTGACTGTTGCGTTGTTAATTTGGATTATTAAATGGGGATTCCCCTGGGTTCCCCTGGGGACACACACAGTGTTGGAAAGTTCCCAAAAACCAATTCATAATGGTCGCTGAGGGAACACAAACGGTGTTTTTCATATGTGTAGGTATACTGTTTGTATGAATTGTGGGCGAGAAACACTCCACTTGACTGTATCAAATGGTGGCAGGTTGTGCAATTTATTGATTCTGGCAAAGAACTTTGTTGGAAGAAAACATTTGGAGAGCTTCACAACAATGGCAACGGTACGTTTCGAACTACAGCTATTCAATTGATTTTCTTTGAATTTCAGGGTCAAATTTGTAGTTTGTTTGCATAAGTCATCAATGTTGCGATGATTTATTGTAGAAGTCACCCTTAAACATTTCCATCGTTCCTACGGCGGCGATTAAACTATTTCCAACTTAAAGTCGCAAATGAAAACGAATTAATAAAACTTGTAATCCAACGGGTTGAGGTCTGGACTTCACAATGGGTTCCAAGACGCTCGATTGATATACTTTGGCCGATGTTTTCACTCCTTTCTCGCTAAAATGGAGCTTTGTAATGCCATCGTACCACACTCCCCACCATACCATTACAGACGCGGGATGGTGGCCTCTTTGAACCCTCGGAATGAGTTGGGATGCTTCTCTGGATGACCGAGCATACACACGATCGTTCTGCTTATTGAACGATTCTTCTACGTAAAGATTTTCTCGTCAGTAAAAAGAATTTGTCTGTAAGCGTTCTTCGCGTACTGGCTGAGTAATGCTTTCGATCTTCGCTTGAGTTTTTCCTTCGATGCGGCCGTGAGCAGGTGTCCAGTGTGTCGCTTGTCCGCGCTGAGTCCTAAATCTTCTTTGATAATGCGAGACATAGATTTTTGCGAAATTTGCATTTCCCGCAACAAGATTTTCTGTTTTTGCAGCGATTTTCGGTCGATTCGTTTCTTCACGGCTTTGATCGCTTTCGGAGTTCTCACAGTGCGCGAACGGCCGGATCATTGACGGTCTCGTACTCCACCAGTATCCTTAAACAACTTCACAGCACGATACACAAAATTGTGAGTGACTCCAAGCAACGTCCTAAAGATATCGCCTTTTCCATGTTTCATTTAAGTAGGCCAACTTCAACATTCCGATTTTCGATGTCGCCCCATTCCATGATTTCAAGCAATTAATGTCAAAAACTTTTAACGTTACAATGAAGCATAAATATCAACTGTCAAATCGGAATCAATACGAAATGGATGCGCTCAGTGTTGCATTCGTAATGAGTGAGTTCAGTTGTGTACCAGTATTTATGACTTGACTAAGTAGTTGACAAACGTATGGCGAGTACAACTTTTTATCGACGACGGATCTAAGATGTTAGAGCTTGGGTTATTAAGGTGCAAAATCATCAGCTGTAGTTCGTAAGCTAGAAGTTTGAAAGGCAACAGGAAGAAGAGAATTGAGCGGAATCCATGACAGAGGATAAGAAAGACCCCAAGAGTTGCATATCTCGCTCGGAATAGAGAATTCAACACGTACTGAAAAATTATCTTCTTACCAACAAATACAAATTCAAATAATGTACGATCTCAATGATATACAGAAGAAGTCAGTTTTGGAAAGATGACGTGAATTGAAACATTTTGACGTGAGTGGCTCCTTTCGAAACATGGCTTTTTTCTTCGACGGGAAATTTTAAGTGAGCACGCAAGTGGTTAACAAACAAAAGCATCGAGTTTCCCTAAGGGAGACTGGGTGTGAACTGATTTCAACACTAAACAATATAAAAGTATAAGCGTACTGACAGCAGCTCTTCACCGGTATATATAACAACCTCACCTGCGGTCACCGTGCATCTCATTCCGGCCGATTTAGAATCATTATCAAGGCAATAAGTGGATATAACGAAAAATAAATTTCAATTGAGATATAAATTATAAATAAATAACTGACCCACACTATTATTATTGCATGCGCTACAAGCTGATGTTAATAAAATTAAACGAACTAATATCAGTGTCCATGAAAAAACCTATCACACTTAGCTCGTGAAAACTCAAACACCAAAACACTTGCTAAAAGCCAATAAAAACACTTTAGTACTTAAAAATACCTTTACCAGACTACCAACAAAGGTATATCGAATGAACACCTTTTAGACAAACACAGATGGACTTAAAAAAAAAACTAGGTCTGGAACGAACATACGAACACTAGTATCCAGAACAAAGCTTATTTTCAGTCAGGATGCCAAAAACAACTATTAACTGTGTGCACTTTGCTTCTCCTCTACTTTCTGTTCTGTTCACCGTTCACCTTTCACAGACAAACAGGATTCTGGTTAAAAACACATATGCTCCCCGTTAGTAAATAAACAGGAAATATACACCAACATGGAGCGCAAAAGTAGTCACTTGGAAATCGGTTTTTCATCAACAGTCCTAGGTAACTTTTTCTTCATTATTTTTCTTTTGTAAATTTTCCACTGAACAACACCCGATAACCTATTCCATGTTCCGGCAACCCCTAAAGCACTATCAAAAGATAGACTATAACAACTCTGGTTCGGTTCTGCATCAAATGAACAACTATAAGTATCCTGGCGCCAGCGTCATCACAGCGGCGCTGATGTTTCACAACTTTTAGTTGACACTTGGATGGGGATACTACATGAGTAACTTATTCGTATATGTACATACAGATACAAGGGCGGAATTGTTGGTTGTACTAGTGTCACTTGGTTTATCTTCTAAACTACTATAGTCCACAGATGAAACTTTTATCCACAAAACTGCAAAGGTGTAGACACAAAATTAAGGTTTGTAACAGATAAGATAAGTAGCACTTGGTAATTTCTATTTTATATTCTAATTTCAAACTTTTCACAGGCATTAAGGCAATAGCAACGAATTAACATTGACGTGTCAATGTTTCATTCAACAATAAATAGTACGTATACGACCGAGTAAATCAAATTGCTATATTTTTTCATTTGTCAAATAAATATATATATACTTACAAAGATAAAAGCAGTTATCTGAAACGAAAAATAATAAACAACGTTTGTTTAGTTTTAGGAGTTGTTTTTTAAATCTAACTAGTTTAAAAGATTAACACAACAAAAAAAAAAACACAAGTAACACTAGCTGATTACTTAGAAAACAACTACACATTTATGAGGTTAAAGTACGAGTATCACCTGTATTAACCGTTCGAAAATATTGAATATGAACGCACCTCTCTCAAATTACTAAGTAGCCTTCTCTTATTTTGAGGATAAAATTAACAACTCTAGGATATTTAGTCCGTAAGGCAATTTTCTCAATATGAGCATTCCCCGCAAAGTGTTTATCCATCAGCGATTCCATCCAACCCAAATCAAATTTGACTCATCTGGCCCTCAGGTTATTTGAAAATTCTTCGAAACCTATAAAGGATATCGATATCAAGGATCACTACCCCGTAGTGGATTTTTTGTAAATTTTTTTGAACGCCCTGAGCCTCCTAGTTGTAAGTTCGTGCCGTATGATAATTTACCAACCAGCCACTTACAAAAAAAAAAAAAAAAAAAAAAAAAACAAGGCGGTAGCAATGGAAAGGAAGGGATGCAAGTACCAATGTACTTGCAGTGTTCGAACCCTTAACAGATCACCAACGATCACACCATGGCTCTGGACCTCTTTAAATTAGATATTACGAAAATTCAAGAGAGCAATAGGATTGTTCCGGGAAAAGAAGAGTGAAAAACTCAGACCTCTGTTATAGGCATTTCCAATTCGTGAGCCGAAATCTACATCCCTGTTTTAATCACATACGTCAAACCGAACTATCATCCGAGACATTTTACAATATGGACCCTTCTAAAGTTCAACTCACTCAAGAATTGAAGCCAGCTAACCACGGAATGCGTAGAACATACCCCAATTTGGTGCTTAAACTTCAGCGTTTGGATAACCAATTTTCACAAAATATTTTCCTCAGCAATGAGGCTGATTTTTCGCACATGGGGATGTGAAAATCCACATCTAACTGTTGACAGATCCATGCATCCACAGAAACTCACTCTATGGTGTGCAATTTGACCTGGCGGTGTCATTGGTCCGTACTTTTTCAAAAATAAGGAAGGTGTCGGCCATCACCACCAAACGTTTACCGAATTTTATTGGCCTCAAATCGGCGGGCAATGGCTAACTCCCGAAAGTTAAATTGCCTATGATAAAGCTTCTAAGGAGTGCCGTTCGGATTCGGCGATATACTGTAGGCCCCGCTAAGATGTGACAAAAATGACAACATAAGCAACACAAATGAGTGTCAAGAAGCTAGGCCATGGCCCATACCGGGCTGCCAGCGCCAGTGTTTTTTTTTTTTTTTTAAATCGAAGTTATGGATGTGGAATATATGTGCTTGCAACAATTCGTTGCCACTCTCATACATCTTATACAATACGACCCGTTTTGACTTTATTCTAAGAAAAATTTCCTGGACGAGTTATTTGAGGTTTTGATGATGTAACGGGCTGCTAAGATCGTGTGATTTGTCGTCTTTATATTGAAATAAAAAATTAATCGACATCTTCATCATAAATGTATTTTATTAAAATTAACTATCTGAAGCGCAAAGTGGATGACCCTGTATAATTCATATAAAGGACAAACAAGTGCCTGATTGGATTCTGATTTTTTGTAAGCGGAAAACTCAAGCAAAGAAGTTGTAGCTTCAGTAACGTAAACGAATGTTTTGTATTCCACTTAATCGGCGCCTTCCCTGGTCCTTTAAAAATAAATCCGACTTAGCTAAACACTATTTTTAAGAGCTCAACATGTTTCAAAGTTTTAACCACGTTTTAAATAAGTTAAAATCTGGTCAAAAGAAAAGGGTATCGTGTTGGCCCTAATAAGCCAACATATTCAAGCCCTCACGTTGTTGTAGTCAAGGTACGAATTCAGATACCACCAAAACTGTGAAGCAATTTGACGTCAAACTATCATTCTATGATCACAAAATAGTAACTGATGCACTGGTGGCCATTGAAACGAAATGAAATTATGCTGTCAACAAGTAAGGACACAAAACTGCTTGAACAGAAAACGCGAAACGTAACAGATTCTATCTTAATAGAAGCGGAGACATAGACTTCATCAGAATCGAATAAAAATGACCTTGATTCCTTCAAGAGGAAAGATCTTCGACTGATTTTGGTTTCGGCTGCACATGCAAACAACTGCATAGACTTAACAACGATATTGACCTCGGTTCCGATGGCAAATTCACACAAAAACTACGCACCGCTGCTTTGGATCCATTTCGAGAAACTGAAACAATCATTTAGGAAGGAGACTCAGCTTCTTTTTGGACCAGAACTGGAGGCAATTATGTCAAAACTGCAATAAACGGACAGTGCTGTTAGTTGAGACACAGATTCACTCCCGCTTGTAGCGTTACTTAAGGCAAAAAGAAGGGAAATTGCCGAAAGTGTTATTCACCAAGGATTTGCCAAATTCCAACCACAAAAAAAATTCCAATTAATTTATATTGTATTTCTTAACAAATTAAGATTAAGTTTGAATCGCTTACTTAAACATCAACAAGCACAAGAGTAGAGATACACATTCAACAAACCAGCGATAAAGAGATAAACTATACGATATCCTCTAAAAACATTCATCTTCTCGTCATATCCAATTTATTCACCCATAAATCCCTTAAGTTTTTGTTAGAGAATCCCTATTCAATAGTTTCAATGTTCTCGAAATCCTTTGGGGCTACAGAGAAGCAGAAGCAGAAGAACCAGCATTTTTTCCTTTGCCTTTTTGTGGGCAGGAATAACAAAAAATATAAAAATTACCCAAGTCAGCTAAAAATATAAATCTAACCTGACCTTCCTTCCACACAAAAGCACATTCGCATCTTTTGTATACTATAGGTATACGTATCAGGAAAGATAAAGAATCAGCTTCATACATCACATTCTTTGATGCAATAGATATGGATACGGATGCGGATACATGAGTCATGCTAAGCAAACTTCTGACACTAGCACTCAATTTAAATTTTCCTAAAATGGCTTGCCATTTCCACCCCCTGAGGTGGGTGGGTAGTTTCACATCAACTTGGTTTGAGATGTCTTGACTGGGTCCGGATAGGTTTGGTTTTTTTTTTTTTAAATTATTTTTGTGTCTCTGTTTCCTGCAAAACCACTGACTACTATATTACTACCCACACTGGTGAATAAATGTTTCCGACGTTACGTAGAATCAATACCCCACTAGTATTCGTAGAAGCAAACAAATGAGATCATATATACGGATACGTACTTTGCCAAAAAGTAGATGACATCAGCGCGGATTTGTGTAACTAGCAGACTTCACCACCCATCTAAGGCCACCCACCTTCCCGACCTTCTTATTATGACGAGGAGTTGGACAAAGCTTTTGAATGGACGGTCGGTTGGTTGGTTAGTATGTTTAATGCGCGTCGCTGTTTTCGACTTAAGGGGATGATCGAAGTTTGAAGTAGCACACTCCGATAATGTCATCATCGTAAATACCGTCGAAACGGCGGCAGTCTACAGAGACGTATATCTGAGGAAATTAAATTGCTTTAAAGACGACAGCATGTCTGTTGGGGGTTTTGCTTTTGTCATTTGACTTTAGCTCCCCCACATTTAGGCGATGATAAAGGGTGAGCGTCGAACGAATTTGCTTTTCGACACACACATACACAGACAAAAAAAAAAGGAAAAATAAGATTCTACAAGGTTCATGCTTTCATGAGTCATGTCGCACGTTGCCTCAAGGTATGACTTTTCGAGTCCAACCGACAGACTGTTGCCAAAAGGGTGGTCATACATTTTTTTTTTTATATATTACACAAGGATGCCTTCTTGAAAGACTACGACTATTGAATAAGAGTTGACTATCTACAACTATGAGAACAAGTACGAGTATAGGTTTTTGATGTACATACATACATATGTACTGGTATATCTGATGACAAAAGATGAAAGATGAGCGTCTTTTGTTGGTTTTTAATTAGCTTCCCTACAGTGAAATTGTAATTTTCGATAAACCATGATTCTTTTGTCAGCCTCAATGATAATTTCCTCTTACGTTTTTAGAACTTCCTCTCTGAAATGTTGTGAGGAAGGAGCATGTATTCTTATAAAAATTGAATGCGTGGAAAAGATATTCATCAAATTCAAATTATAACAAGCACATGAAGGTTGTCAGATAAATTTGGATACTAAGCTCAATCCATGCTTGCTTTACAGAGAAGGAAAAATTATTATTTACAGAGTAAAATATATTCTATTTGAATGCTTGGCAAAATACAAAAAAAAATATACTTTTTCGGGCCAGAAGAACTTCCAAAAGTATTTCTTTAGAGACAGGAGAGCAAAAAAGTTATACAGTAAAGTACAGAAATAAACTTAAATCGGTTGCCTGCGACAATAGAAAGAAAAGTCCTGGATAGACTACTTCTTCCTGCTTATCTTGTTATGTATCTCCTTACACGATTGATCATTTTGCCACAACAAAGCTTTTTTCCGCCAACGGAAGACGAATGGGAAGCCGTCACTGAAACCCATCAATTTTATATCTCATTTTAAAAGTATCAGTATCGGTAGCTTAACTTTTAAAACATAGAAGGCCTACGAACATCGTAACGGGGATCCAATATGAGTCGAAAATACACTTTTAAAGCGACGCCAATAAAACTATCTCAGAAGCTAGAAAAAAATTTGAAAAAAATCAAACATTTGTTTCTTGGGGAAAAATTCAAAGTGACTGACTGATTTGCAAAAAAATCAAAACTTTTTTGTTGGCCTAAAAAGCTTACCAGCATTTTTTTAGTTTGCGAGATCCATTTGGGAGCTGGTGGCGCGATTTCATCAACATCGGACTGTAACTTATCTTCTTCCCCACTACTACATCGGAGATTTGATCCCACTGGTGTGTTCCACAAGTCGTTGTAGAGTTGTAAGAATCACGTTGCAAATGTTTCAGCCAGAAAATCCTAAGCAAAATTCTGTTCGCGTAGTTCGTTAGACTGATCCATCTGCTGCAAAGACGATGCCGCCAATACTTTGACCATACGACCATACCAGTCACCATCTGATCCGTAGTTTTCTAACTAGATCGTTGGATTTCCTCCTCCAAAGCCCATTTACGCAAACCGGACCGAATAGCCTACTAAGAATTTCTCTTTTGAAACGACTGAGGATATTCTTGATCCATTTTCAGGTTTCAGCGCCATAAAACAGAATTTGGTCTGTCTCCTTGCTTGTTCGGGGAAGGCCTTATTAACGGCGATTTTCGTTTTATTTCTACTTGATGTTGTAGTCAGAATTAAAAGCAGAGCCAAAGTAGACGCACTAATTCAAAGTTACCCAGATCTGGCGAAGTGTGGACATTTAGTCGGCTCAGGGCATTCCTGAACTGAAACAACACCGATAGGGGCTAAACCCAATGACGAAAGGTTTCATACTTTCACGTAATATGGCAGAAAAATGTTTGCACCACGCAATGTTAAGAAGACGTAACTAATGCTGGCTTATTGGCATAGACGATCGTACATCAAATTGCATTATCTAGCCGGTCAATTTACTAGTCCAAAACGAGAGATAAATTGCTCACCGAACTCATTTCTCAATTGGTCCATCAACTCGCGTGCTAAGTGACATGTAGGGCCGTCTTCTTGGAACCACATATCGACCAAGATCAGCTCGTGCATTTTGGGCCAAAAAAGTTCGAAATCATTAAACGATAGCATGCGCCCTTGATGGTAACGTTGTTCTTACGTTGATTTTGAATTTATTTTTTACTAAATAAAAAAAAAGATTTTGAGTGATGGAAATATTTATTTGAACGTTTACAACTTTTTCTGTTAAGTGGAAAAGATGATATCCTCCAAGTGGCTGCCGCCAGTGTTGATATACATTTGTGCTCGTTTTATCCAGGACTTTCCGCAAGACTTTCAATGATAAATGTTCACATTCCTGTCGAATATTCTCCTTAAGGGCTGCGAATATCTGAGGCTTATTGGCAAGAACCTGAGACTTCAAGTAGCCCCAAAGAAAGAAGTCTGGGATGGTTAAATCGGGTGATCTTCCTGGTCATGCCAAATAGCCAAAATAGGAGATAACGCGACCAGGAAACGCTCCTTTACAATATCGATTGTGGCTCGTGCTGTATGTGCGGTTGGATTGTCATGTTGAAACCACATATTCACCAAGCCCCGCTCATTCAATTCCGCCAGTAAGAATTCGTTTATCATGGCCCTGTAGCCAGTAACAGTGACCGTATTGGCGATGGCTTCCACAAAAAAATACGGCCCAATCACTCCTCCCGCGTGAGCGCCGCACAACACAGTGGCTTTGAGTGGTTGTAATGGCTCGTCGTGCATCACACGCGGATTTTCAGTGCCCAAGCAACGAAGATTTTATTTATTGACGTAACAGCTTAAGTGGAAATGCGCCTCGTCCCTCATGATGATTTTCGACACAAAATCGTCCTCTTCCTGGTTGAGATTGGGGATGGCTTGACAGCGAAGTATAGCGCCCCATTGCTTGTCTGTTTGTATTCTGCAGCTGTCTAGTTCGCAAATGTCAAATATGATTGACGTACAACGCCATTTGCAAAAGTTATAATATCTTCCGATAGGATGATTAATTTTGCGCCACCTTTTATATATTTCAGCAGTGACAAAAGAGTATTGAATCAAGAACAGGAAAGAAAATCCTACACGACGGCACAGCACCATTAAGTTGATGAGTTTCAATAGGAGAGCAATCTTCATCGCCGCCACGTAGATCTCTAATGGACGTGAACTAGAATGACTTTTCAGCTGTAGAAGAAACTATAGCTTCAGTCAACATTGAAGTAGCTCCTCGAATGCTTTCGGAAGCCAGATAGATTGATTGGAACTAATTATACGTTTCCTGTGAATAAGACGGTGTTTTTGGCATATACAAAACGTGATACTGCTGGTTACATGAATTCGTCAACAAGACATGGAGTAGCAGGACAGATAGGGTACAAAGAAACTTGAAATTTAGTCAACAATAAAACAAGTCTCCAGTGATCACTGAAACCTATGTGCTCGAGATCTCTATGAAAATTCCTACCCACTTGCAAACTTTCACTCAAACGATTACGATTTTTTAACATTCCTTCTTTGCAAATAAACTTAATTCCTTACAAATGAATCAGATATTCAGCCAGAAATATTTTTTCCAAACTAGGTCGGTCGATTCAGCATTTAACATAATCTCCTCACTTACTCGTAAACATTTGAAAGAAATCACCTTTGCTTTAATTTGTCTTTTCAACTTCAATCCTTGTTCCGCTGCGAGCTACAATTTTATAATCTAGGTCACATGTTAGACAAAAACCAAAGAAAAACGATGCAAGTTAAAACCACAGACAAATCGAGGTCACACCCAAGAAAAGGACAATCAAAATGATGAAGAAAAAAAAACTGGCATCATCATAATGCATGACACACTGAAGAAATACCTACGAGTACAACAACCAAACCAAGAGATGCCAGCACAATTGCGCATCCACCAAAACCAAAAAAAAAACAGAAGCAAAAACCAGAAAAGATAAAAAAATAAAAAACACTACACAAAAGGATGACATTTCACAGAAATTATTACAACGTAAAAATAAGTGGAAAAAGGGAAACAAAATGGAAAATCCAGCAAGCTAAAAACTTGTAAAAAAAAAAGAACTTCAACTTGACATGTACAGAATACGAGAGAAAGATACCTTCAATTATTTGACAAAAAGACGAAATGAGACGAATTAGAACTTCTGCTCCATCCCATGGTCCATGCAGTTGTATACTAGTACTGTCGTAAATATAGAAATTTAGGATGTAATTTTACAATTTCACATCATTATATCCTGAAACTGGAGAATTTGCGGAGGATAAAAATATTTGCCCTGAAGAAGAGCTCGAAAAACTTGAGACCGAGACCTTAAATTCGCCTTTTTTCCCATCTCCACTTCCACTCGCGTCGAAATATGAGATTTAGTCTTCTGGATAACGATACACAAGTGGATTCAAGTTTTTTTTTTTTAAGGACTTACATTAAATTCGCCAAATGCAAATGCCCATACATACGAGTATATCTACAAAATGTGCTATACTATAATATCAAATGTATGACGGTGTACTCGTAAACCGAAGAATTTAAGTAGGGGAAAAAAAATTGAGAAGACAAACTCTTGCAGTTGTTGGCAATATTTTACGATGCGGATGAGTTTTTATATTTTCCTTGTCAGGGAAATTGAAGATTAAATGCATATTTATCTCAGGGATGGGTCACCTTAAATTTAAAGTATGCTTGTCGGTTTCAACATTCTGTGTCCTGGGGATTCACTACAACAACTCACAGTGGTGATGATCGATTACTAGCAGTTGGAGAATACTTCATGATAAATTTCGATTCGACATGACAATGTTTCAAAATTACAGGAAAGGTATCCTTTTCCTACATCAAAACTGTGCGCCATTCATTTTCTTTTTTGTACATTTCATTGCAGACAACTGTATTTCTTTCGCATGACTGACATGACAACTGTTGCTGAGCATAATTAGTCCTCCTATTCCCAAAATTATTCCCCCTTTGGCCATATTCAGATCAAAGTTACAAACAACACTGAATTAATTAGTGTCCGAACGAATTATCAAACCATTATTTAGTTAAACCGAAATAGGTAGATCTCAACACATGCAATCGTCTACATCTACCTCCTTAATCTATGCAAATACAATACGAACATTTCAAAGCAGGTCAAGCCATTGCCATATGGCACTTCCGCTTCAAGTATTTTATCCATCCTAAACCTAATAAACCAACCCGACCAACAGTCAAACGCACAAATTGAATAAGGATAACCACTTTACATTTCCGCACTTCAAATGCTAATACAAGCTTCCAGCTTAGCGCCCATTAATTAAGAGACTCTCTGTTTGTCTGTATCCCTATTCCTGTCTCTCCATCATAGTCTTTTAAGCCTTCTTCTTTGTTTCACTCTCTATCTACTATATTCCAAAGGGATATAGGAATAGGAATAGTCGCATTTAAAAAGCAATTATTATGCAAGGACATTCAACCTAAAGCAGAGTAGACCATGTGCTTGTGTGATGGCTTAAAGTTTACATTTCACAAGGACATAGACCGAGTTAATTACACAAAGTGGCTGCTTCATTTTTCCTGTATAACAAGATTTCATTTCCGGACTCACAACGAGTATGTCCTCCATTCTACATTCCTGGAGATTTTTTCTCCTCCTGTTTGCTCTACAATCAGTTCGACTGGAATATAGGGCGACAATTAGGAGACAGATAAACCTCTCTGCACAAAATCCCCACTGTATAATGGGATTTGAGAAAGATAATCCTTGCTTGGACCAAAGCTCATGAGGGTAGCGGCATGGTGTATTTAAAGGATAAGTTGAGGCCAAATTCTCTTGGAAACTAAAACTGAAAATGACACTAAGGAGGTATTCTTTGTTTAGATATGGAAATAGATCCGACATAGTACTGTCTGTCATCAGAATGAGGACCTTTTAAAAAACTGCAACTTCAACTGCAATTACAAATGAAATTGAAGTTTCTTGCAAATTGTAAACTCGGCGAATAAACTTTCAAGCATATGCACAACAAAACGACAAAATGACTTAATGTACACATACACTTCCTTGCTGTGTACTAGTACCATGGACTCAAACTCGAACATAGTAGGGAATGTAAAACTAACTGAAGCGCATCCTTTGTTCTTAGCTGCGTATCTCTGTACTGTATCTCTTACAGGGATACATTACGAATTAACAGGCCCACTGGGTCCAGGATTAGAACAATAGCCGAGCCCAAGGAACGATTAGGTGAAACAACAGCGAGCATCACGTTAAAAATTGATGCGCTAGAAAACTCAACATGACACTTAATAAATTCCTCCACTGTGTCTTGGATTTAATGTCGAGTGGAATTAGCCCAGGCAGGCGACAGCGATGCAAAAGATACAACAAATACTATAGACTGTTGTGATTATTTACGGCCGGATAGCAACTTAAATTACTGTCGCGATGGTTTGCCTTCTCCATCTTTTTATAGACGTACTTGTACATAGAGTAAAATTCATATCACTGCCCAAAGGATTTCACACTGAAATTAATATGGAGCTAGGAGAACGGTTGATGATGGTGGATTTAAACGGAAAAGATTTTTCTCTGACCCATATTTTGTTGCTTCCGTCGTACATTGTGTGCTCCCTAGATTAGTCTGGGAAAAATTAATTCAAATGACAAAGTGGATCCGCTTTGTAGACTTTAAGTGAATTATACTCTTGGGGGCGCGCTTTAAGAGGGGCAACACTTAGGGAAATCTCTAATCTCTAAGTGGTTTTGTGTTGTTTTAATTAAGAACGATACATTTTTCACTTCTGTCGAGATTGAATGTTCATATGTATCGTCGTGGCGCTGGAATGCATAAAATTTGTGTCCTCTGAAGAATGACATGCTTGTTCGCGGAAAAGGCACAGTACAGTGCATCTCGCTGATATGAGAAGAGGCGTTCTAATGATCACTGGATAGTACAAGGTACAGTACATTTATATAAATACGACTAAAGGACATCGGAAATGCTATTGGTCCTAATGGGCGGATTGGATGTACTTGTAAACGAACTACTGCTGGTAAAATTAATGCTGTCACCTAGGCGTTCGCTAGCATCAAACCGAAAGCTGTTCATACTTAGAAGAAGTAACACACAGTGACGAATTGCACGGAACATCTAAGTTGACCGCTTTAACTTCGAGGTAGTAAGGGATCAAATCTGTCAATAACACTTCGAGAGAAAGAATTTAGTGAGAAAGGTATTTCCTCGTATTTGCGTTAATGGACTTTGGAGGAGGAAATTCATGAGTCTAATCTGAGAGATGCGCCTGAGATCGCAAGAATACTCGTATGTAGAACGAAGAAAATGCAGCCTGGAAAAGTTCTCTGGCAAAAGCTGCGCAAACTAGGTAACGGAAGACAGCGAACAGGTGCGCCCGTTGACTTAGACTGTGATACACTCAATGCGCAATTCTTGTCAGTTACTAATCTTTCACTGTTTAATCATGATTTCTTGCAGTTTATGAATCAGCCTACAGAAGGTACTGACTCCATGGAAAATTTTAATTTCATTCGCTTAACAGACGAAGATGTGGTCGAAGCATTATTTTCGGTTAAATCTGATGCTTTAGGTTTGGATGAAATAAATCCTAAATTCTTAAAGCTCATTCTTCGTTTCTTTCTCAAACATATTGCACGCATTTTGAACCAGATACTCACTACCTGCAATTACCCTCTTTCGTGGAAAAGGGCCAAGATAATTCCGATACCAAAGTCACAAAACCGGATAAACCCGGAATATAGACTAATCGCAATCTTACCGTTCTTATCCAAAGCCTTTGAGAAAGCAACACTAAAGCAGTTGCAAGTGCACTTAGGCAGTAACAACCTTTTTAATTCTGTCCAGTCCGGTTTTCGTGCGAAAAGGAGCTGTACAACTGAGCTCTTATATGTTGTCGATGAAATCCGCCATGGTCTGGATGCCAGCTGTCTTACCTTATTGACTTTGCTAGACTTCTCTAAAGCGTTCGATACGGTCGATCACACTCTTCTCTGTAGGAAGCTGTTGCACGACTTTCGGCTATCTTTTCCGGCAGTCAAACTTCTAAATTCATACTTAACGGACCGCCAGCAATGTGTAGAAGTGGGAAACCAAAAGTCTAATTTTCTTGGAGTACCTGTCGGTGTCCCGCATGGTTCTATTCTCGGTCCCCTACTTTTTTCACTTTATGTGAACGAATTCCCACAAGCTACTAAACATTGTTCTGTTCACATGTTCGCTGATGACGTTCAATTATTCTTGTCCTGTCCGTTGGATACGGTGCGAAATGCAATTGACATGATGAACGCAGATCTAGATATCATTCAACAGTGGGCTATAAAACATAATCTGTCACTAAATCCAACTAAGTCTATGACCCTCTGTATTGATAAGCATAGGTTAGATACATCCACTTTTCCACCAATAAAATTAGGTCAATCATCCATAGAATATGTAGCTAAATGTCGAAATTTGGGGAAAGTATTTAATGATACTCTCACTTGGACGGATCATGCCGCAATTACGATTGGAAAAGTATACAATGGTCTTCGTTTACTATGGTCCACTCAAAGTTCTTTACCGGTTAAAACCAAGATGATACTTGTTAAGTCCCTATTGTTGACCATTTTACTATATGGTTGCGAGATTTTTGGCTATGTTGACTATAACACTAGGCGTTAATTAAATGTCATTTATAACAACCATGCACGCTACGTTTTAACAAACGCTATTCCGACCATATCTCGCACTACTCTTTGTAGATAATGGGCCTCAGCTTCGACAACCTCGTTAAGTTCAGAACACTTATCCTTTTTATCATATTAAGCAGTCTGATCAGCCTGAGTATTTGCACAGCAAACTTAATTTTACAAGCTCACAAAGAACAGCTGTAATGATTCGGCCCAGATTCCATTGTTTGCAATCTGAGCGCCACTCTCCTATGGAACTCACTACCCATTACACTTAGGAGAACCACAAACACAAACACATTTAAAAATAGTCTTTTCAAACACTTGGCCGGTATTACATAAATCTAAATCTAAGAGATATATTTACTTATTCTTATTATTATTGTTATGAAATTGCTAAATTATGTCCTATAATTAGTTGATTGTCGTATATGTTCTTAAATAGAAAACTCTTGAACTAACTATGTTATGTAATGTAATCTTTATAAAGCCTTCACTAACCTTAAGATGCAATTTTACTGTGAAACTATTCTTTGAAATAAATTTGAATTTGAATTTGAAATAATCCTCCGGCCCGCAGTGCCATCGTATATAACCCGGCCCGGAACGGTCATCGCAGTAAGGGAAGACCTAGTTAAGTTTTCATTGGGAATCCGACATTTCCAAGATAGCACTTACACTACTGTAGTGAAAGTCGAAGTGGACATATGAACAAAGTCGAGATCTATTCACAAATGGCATAAAGTGTAATGTAATGGGAAATGAACCCTTTTTCCATATTTTTGGAATTACGAGTTTGGAATAATAATATAAAACAATGTTGCCTAGTGATTAAGAAGGTAATATTTATTTCTTCACCTTGAAAGTAGGTCGCATTTAATGCAAGACACATTTGTCTGCTTTCTAGTCTTCGAAATAGTATGCCCTTTAGATCTTTCTACTCTACGCTTCGGGGGCATACAACAGACACACCGGGTCAAGCCAGTTGAATACGGTGGTTAGTTGTCTGTATTTGCTTTAAATTCGATGACAACTGTCGCTTTATCATATGCGATATTCGATATCTGACGAATTTTGTCATGAAAATGCTCTAGTGCGGCTTAAAAGTACTTTTTAATGGCCGTCTACAGAAGAAAGCAATGAGCATTACCTTGACATTTCAGCGTCTTTGAAGTGTATTTTTGTTCTTCATTGTAATGAATGTGAACTTATTTGCATGTCAAACTCACAGACACATGTTTCGTCACCAGTTACAATGCATTCCATTAATCCGAGATTAAAACCGGCCCGACTGTACGAGGGCGGGTCAATAAGTCCGTGACTTTTTGAATTTCTGACCTCTTTACTGAAACAGTAACACTGCTCCTGTCAACAGGCATCTGTCAGTTGACTCCTGTCAAAATTTAAACTTGCTGCGTCAGTTAGTTTGTGTTTGACAGCTATTTTTATCAGACTACTCACTAATTTGAGGAGAAAATGGAAAAAAGTGAATTTCGTGTGCTTATTAAGCATTATTTCTTGCGAAAAAAAACCATTACCGAGACCAAGGCTAAGCTTGATAAATACTATGGGGACTCTGCACCATCGATTTCAATGGTAAAAAAGTGGTTTACTGAATTTCGTTGTGGCCGTACAAGCACTGAAGATGCCGAACGTCCTGGACGCCCAGTTGAGGTCTCTACACCCGAAACAATCGAAAAAATTCACGATATGGTGTTGGCCGACCGAAGATTGAAAGTGCGAGAGATTGTGGAAGCCGTAGGGATCTCGCATGGCTCAGTGGTTTCAATTTTGAATGATCACTTGGTCATGAGAAAGCTTTCCGCAAGATGGGTGCCGCGTTTGCTCACAGTCGACCACAAACACATGTGCAGCTGCCATGGCAAAAATCCATGAATTGGGCTATGAATTGCTCCCTCATCCACCCTATTCTCCAGATTTGGCTCCGAGCGACTACTTCTTGTTCCCAAACCTGAAGAAATGGCTTGGTGGAAAAAGATTTGACTCCAATGAGTCATCCAAGTCATCTCGCAAACAAAGGCCTATTTTGAGGACCTCGACAAATCATTTTTCATTGGAGAAGCGTTGGACAAAGTGTATAGAGCTCAAGGGAGACTAGGTTGAAAAATAAAATTATTTTTTTATCAAAAAATCTGTGTTTTAATCCAAAAGTCACGGACTTATTGACCTGCCCTCGTATTTGAAGAAAATTTTACTTTTTAAGATAGTGGATCAAGCCGCGTGGTAACCAAAATCGAAAAAACAGACTCGTGAGAGATAAATTAGGAATAGCGAATCGAGTACATCTTCCTCCAGTTTTTCTAAGTTTTCACGGTCAGAGGTTCTTCGAAACGGGGCATACCATTGTCGGAACTCTCTCCCCTCCTATTTGCAAACCACTTCTAACTGATTAAGTCTTTTCTACCATATTCAGCAACTCAGCACACATAATTTCGTTCGTGATGTTCTAATGAAGTGAATTGATTCAATCAGCTGCTATAAGAAAACTGGTTGACAGATAGAGTTCATGTTTGGTCGTTAAGAAGCTGCTACCAACATATGAAAAAAAATTATAACAAATTCACAGCATTTTTTTGACATACAGCTATAGCTAAAATAATAGGAACAGTTATTACTTTCCAATGTTAACGAACGTATCGACTGCTTCGTTTGAATGAAATGAAAACAATGTGGTTAAAGTAACGGCTCTTTATATGCGCAACAGTTCCTTGTTTGTAGGTCTGTCAGTAGAAATAAACACTGTAATGAAGCTCAACGTGCAAGCATTGTGGTCTTACGCGAACAGGGTGAATTTATCCGAAACATTGCAAAAGCAATGAAGTGCTCTGAAACCAGAGGACGTCCGCCTAAAATGTCCACTGAAGACAAAAGGAGATTGGTCAGGAAAGCCAAAGCGAACCCTTTTATGTCCTCCAAGGACCTACAACATGAAGCACAAATTGAAGTGAGTGCCAGAACGATTCGTCGAGTCCAAGTGGATGCAAAGCTGTACGCTCGAGCTCCAAGAATAGGACCATTTTAAAAAAAAAATACATGTACAGAAGCGCATTGCTTTTGCTAAACTTTACCACATGCCATACGATCCCCTCCGGGCAACAAAGCAGTGGAGCGAGGAAACCACAATAAATTTGTTTGGGATGGACAGCAAACAGTTTGTTCGTCGTCCAGAAGGCGAGGCGTACAATCCACGGTGTTGAAAAGTAATGAGTATTCCTATTATTTTAGCCATAGCTGTAGTGTACGTAGCCAGATTCATCTTGTGGTCTAGGCCCTTAACATTATTTCTTGAGCCAAATTTTAAAAGATTTTAATTATTCAGTTCCCCCAATTGGAACATCCGTAGGATCAATTACCTTCACCAAATTCAGTGGAATTTTAAAAGATTTAAAACCTTGTAAAATCTAAGTACTGCATTTGACAAGAAATCTTAAATTTAATCCCCATTTTTCCATACCTCAGAGGTGACATAAAACTGACATTATCTCATTATAATTATTGCAAACCCCTGCCGCAGCAAACACAAACACAATACAAGTTTACTTCCCTTGCAAGACAAAGTTAATGAGTTTCCGAGCCAACAAGGCACGTTAAACAAATTTCATCTCATAAAATACGAAAACGCACAAATCCCCCACTTTTCCCTTCCACCCACCCAACAAAAGAAGGAACATTTCTGTTCTAAAGCAAAGTCATTTCATTTATCTCAGACTCGCTACAAAAAAAAAAGTTCCCTAAACAATTTTCATGTCACAACGTCATCCTCGTCCTCTTCCTGGTGCTCGTCCATTTCGTCTCACTGTCACCCATGTCTTCATATCTTTGACAAACTCACTCCTACGGGAACCCAAAAATGTCTCATTTAACTCGCGTTTGCTAAAAATCGTTTTTTTCTTTCTTCTTCTTATTAAAGGGGCGCATAAAGCACAGCGCGACGTTAGGTATGTTACCGAGCGAAACCTCATTGGCTTCGCCACCTTTTGAACTCACTCGAGCATATGTATTCCCAATGAACGTGCAAACACCGATGACTTCTTTGACAAATGTCAAGCGATAAAGAAAACTTTTCCCCAGTTGCTGGTGAAGACGAAGGATAAATCTTCTTCTGCTGCCAAGTCGGATTCCATGGAAAAGTAGCAAGTTCCAGAAATACTCGTATCATATGTGTACAGTGTGTTTGCGTGATTTAGCAAAGACATACAAATACGAGTGGAATTTGTGCTGCATTAGGAAAAGTGGTCCTTTGGCCCACCGAAATACTCGTACGAATACAAGTACTAGTGTAGCGACCTTTTCCCGAACCCCAAAGGAGAAACTTTTGTGGCAAAATGTACAATCGGTTATTTGAAGTTGAAGTTGAGAGTTCATGAAGTTTGTTACAAACTAAACAGCCTTTAGGTTGACGTTTCTTCTTCGAGAGAAAGAACTGCGTGTGGGTGTCTGGAGTGTGCCGTGCCTTGTCATACCATACACAGTATGCTTTTAGTTTAAGGCGTACCTACTAAAACCTACTCTTCTCTATGCAAATAGTTAAGAAACAGGCTAACAGTGTTCAACCATTAAGCTTGTTCCCGATTTTTTATTCCCTTTGTTACTTCTGTTATGTTGATTCGTTGTGTCTTGGTATTGGTGTTGGTGTTGGTGCTGGAGTATGGTGTTGCTTTTCGAGGATAATTACTCCTCTCTGTAGTCCATGGAAGAATGCCAGAGAAGAAGAATGCTTGCATGTTGCATTGTTAGTTAAATGTTTGTAATGCGCACTTATGGGGCATTTCGAAGTAAAATATGCCTTCGTGCTTGGGCTCGGGTTATCGATCTGAAATAGGGTTGTTGGTGGCAACTTCCATTGATGTTTCAAAGAAGGGTGGAGTACGAGTATTATGACTCTAAGTACTACATAGTAAAATTCTTAATGAGTTTTGCGTTCTAAGGCGACTTTTCGTAATGAGTTTTTGTGTTAAAAGTCATTCAACGTCATTTTGTGTGTTTTCTGATGGTGTAGGTGATACGACTAGAGTGTCCACGATTTGGGGCATTACACACCAATCGGGGTGAAGTTTCAAAATTAAAGGAGTTCCAGACACCACCAACAAAAAAAAAAAGGAGAGTTTTCTTCAACTCTTGGGCAGAGTCCAATGCTATTTTACACAAGGATAGATTTGAAAAAGCTTAGCTGGTAACTCAGTTCTTGTGGCATGATTTGATTTAGTACAGCTTAGAGATTATGTGATTTAAAGAGGGCGAAACTTACTATCCTTTCCTTCGCCTGATACTTTGTACTTGAATGCAGCACAACTCGATGTACCACATTATAAGCTTTGTCATGTGGAGAAAAAGATGCAAATTTTAGGCACTAGGTTGTCGCTTAAATTGTTTAAAAGAAAACCATAAGTGTAATCATGTCTTTGATTACTTCAATGGCACGACAATACAATACTCACAACTGGTTAAGAAAGACCTTAGACGGTCTCGATCTGGACTTCTTGAGTTTTCCCTGGAACCTGCCCAAGCGTAAGCATTTGGTTAATTGTGGACATACCCAGATTAATACTAAGCTAATAGAGATCAATCAGATCTTTCAGAAATGGCTTCAAGCATTCACAGATCTTGCAAATTTTGTTTTGACCAAATCTGAGAAATAAGTTGATATTCATGTATGCTCTCAACCAAGTCATCTCAGACTGTTCTTAATACTTTAGTTTAGATATTGCCATGCCTACCTAATTTTGGTCTGATAAACAGAAATTTTAGCTGTTGTCTTGTCACATTGTTTTTACATGTCCTTATAGGTAGAAATTCGTTTCCGGAACGTTGCTCCACGATTAGCACATTTTCCTATCCCCCATCACCCATTTCTCATGCATTTTCCTTTTTCTCAGGAAAAGCCAATGTTCTTTTCGATCCTCTTTTGCTTGTAGAGCACACGAAGAACTCTTGTTGTTCTATTAGCAGCCGCCAGTTGTTTTGCAACACCGGCGTCTTCGTGGGCTTGATCAGGTTCAATCCAGCATTTCTATCGGTTTCTTGACATCCGCGCAGCTGATTTTCAACACTTGATGCAGTTTATAATGAACTTGACGGAAGGTTTAATGATAGTCGATCGGCAAAGATTCCGGTGATTTGTTGCGATTGCACTCAGTCAATTGAAAATTTCCGGATAGTATTGATCCGCTGTTGTGGTGCCTGAGATATTCGTAGGCGTACCTTCGCTACAACTATGTAGTTTTCTAGTTTACATTGGCCTCCCGTATTGTCCAGACAACATCACCTTCCTTCGTTTGCCCCGGCACAAAATCATATCTGCCAAATGTTGATTATCAAGCCTCGATGCAGATTGTTACCAAATTCCTGTCTTATTCTGACACCCACAACAAATCCACAACCAACAAGGCCCTGTTGTTCTCTGCTGGAGTCACCGTAGTCACGGTCATCGTTATGTGATTCAATATCAAAGCCGAGCTGGATTTTACTCTGGGGGAGTCTGCTTCTTCGTTTACAACAATAAAATATTGGGTAACTGAGTTTAAGCGAGGTCGTACGAGCCGTAGTCGAACAAGTGCGGTCACTTCGCCAGAAAATGTTAAAAATATCAACCAAATCGTATCGGATGACCGTCGACTGAAAGTGCTCGAGATTGCAGACATGGTGGGCATTATAAAAAGATTTGTGCATTGCACATGACCGAAAATCCAGAGAGGGCGAAGACTTCAGTCAGCTGGCAAGGTTATGGCATCAGTTTTCTCGGATTCGTGTGGGTGATTTCAATTGATCATCTTGAAAATGGCAAGCAATAAACGATGAATATTATGCGGCCTTGTTGTAGCGTTTGAGTAATGCAATCAAAGAAAAACGACGGCATTTGGCAATAGAAAAAAGTTTTGTTTTATCAGGAAAACGCACAAGTCCACACGTCCGTCATTGCGATGGCTAAAATCAATAAATTGGAGTTCGAATTACTTCCTCACGCACCGTATTCGTTAGATTTAGCTCTCTCAGATTATTTTCTTTTTCCACATCTAAAAAAAATGGTTTGGTGGTAAAAGATGAAGAGATAGAGTCTAAGGTTAATTGATTTTTAGAAGAGCTTGACGGTTCCGGTTCCTACTATAAAGAGGGTATCGAAGCTAAGGCAGAACTCAAAACCCCACCCGGTTCTAAATTACTCAAAATTTTCTACTGAAAAACCAGATAAATGAGTTCCTATTGTTTCGCATTTTTCAGACTTGCAAATACGTGGGAAAAAAAATGCAGCATTAGGTGCAATGGTAAGCGCTTCAGTTTATAGAAGAAGACAGAGAACTATACCGGTAATAGCATATTTGGAGAAAGTACTGAATGAATTCTTCAATATGATTCAGTTTGAGAGTTCAATACTTTTCCCTATTATCCATGAATCACAAAGATAAGCTTCTGTACAGATTTTCAGGTACTAATTTAATTAGTGTATACTCAATAATAAATCTGCTATAATTACACCACATAGGTCACCTGGAATAGAGGAACACCTACTATATACTAGGTGGGGTGAAAAGTAACCTCCTTGACCGCCAGAATGCGCTGCTACTGCAAAAATGTTATGGTTATGGTGCCTTGAAGTCCGTTCATATTTAGACGGACATGCCAAATTTCAGTGCGATTCTGTCTTTAGTTTTGTTTTGACAGCTGATTGTTGTTGACGTGTTTGGCATCATGTTGAGTATGGACAAAAAAGATTTTCGGTCTCTCATAAAATATTATTTTTTGAGAGGCAAAACGGCGAAGGAAACAAAAGAAAAGTTGGATAAATGTTATGGGGCTAATGCTCCGTCAGATTACACCGTCAAATATTGGTTTCGAGAGTTTCGTGGTGGCCGCAACTCCACCACCGATCAAGTCCGCAGCAGCAGGCCCTCCGATGCGGTTACAGAGGACGATGTCAAAAAAATACATGATATGGTGTTGGCTGACCGGAAAGTGAAGGTGCACCATATTTTGGGCAATATTCTGCATATGAAGTTATCCTGCCGCTGGGTGCCGCGCATGCTCACTCCTGACTAAAATTTCGAAAGAGTGTTTGGACTTGCTGATGCGGAATCGGGCAGACTTTTGGCGTCGATTGGTAACTGTTGATGAAACCTGGATCCACTGTAACACACCAGAGAACAGAATGAGTGCCCGACAATGGACTGAAACCGGCACGAGTGCTCCGAAGCGGCCGAGGGAGGCTCAATGGATCGGAAAGGTTATGGCGTCGGTTTTCTGGGATTGTCATGGCATGCTCTTCGTGGACTACCTGGAAAAAGGAAAAACCATCAACAGCGAATATTACTGTGCATTATTGGAGCAATTGAAGACCGAAATCGCTGCAAAACAGCCTCACATGAAGCGAAAAAAAATTTTGTTTTTGCAAGACAATGCTCCGGCGCATAAGAGCATCGCAACCACGGCTAAAATCAATGACTTACGGCTACAATTGCTGTTGCATCCAAAACCTCAAAAGATGACTCATCAATAAAAAATTCAGCTCACGCGAGGAAATCATCGACGCCACGGAGGAGTATCTTGCACACCTTCCGGAAAATTACTTTTCGGACGGGATCAAGGAGTTGGAAATTCGCTGGAATAAGTGTATCAAGCTAAAAGGGGACTATACTGAATAAAAAATAGTATAGAGTTTAACGAGTTACATGAGGGAAACTACATATATCCTCTCTCTCTGAGACTTGAGACACATAAGTCTGTTTGATTTGCCCGTGTCGACATGATATATTAGTTAGGCAATTTTATAACGATTTCCCGATAGGCGAGCTCGAACTCTGACAGCTATAACAATCAAATTTGTATGTCATAGTTACATAACTTGCGCTCCGTGATTTTGAGGTGTACGTGTAGATGATAACCAATTTGTTCTGTCCTAAATTGGGAGATAACATGTGGTTTCAGCAAAACGACGCTACGTGCCATACAGCGCGTGTAACAATGGATCTTCTGTACCACATGATTATCTCACTCTGCGGCAACCTTTACTGCCCACCAAGATCGTTTGATTTGAGGCTATTGAACTCTGGCTACATAAAATTACTGGTCTATGCGAATAAGCCGCCGACGACTGGTGGCATAAAAGTCAACATTACCAATGATATCGGACCTGATGTTGCGGCCAAGTCATTAAAAATTGGACTTCTCGTATACGCATCATATCATATTTTTGTATTGCGATATCCTGTCATATATGTAAAAAAAATGTCATATTTTTGCTCGATTCATTCGCAACTACATCATGAAGCTTTTTGGGGTTTGTCGCACAGGCCAACTGCACACAAAGGACATCTGAACCACAAGAACATAAAAGTTTCACATCAACCAATTACGAGCGGTTATATTTCTCAGAGACTTCAAATGTGTTAAATCTTATGACGCTTCTACCTGTAGTACAAAATCAATAACAGTTTCTTATAAATCTCATTTCTCAGTGCCTTTATCAATTTTTCAAACTTCCATTCGACCTTTTCAGATCATTTTTCATTTTTGCTTTCAGAAGGCTATCAAATAGATTGACAGGTTACTGTCAAACCCAAAGTGATGTGTCATTATCCAACATGTTTATGCAATGAATAAACCATGCCTACACGAAGCCAACGTCAAAAAATGACTTCACCACTTTCAATTACATAATTAGCGCTTAATTTGTTCTAACTAATAGAAGAATCAATGAAATTGATTACACTAATCCATCTTCGCATTCATTATTGAAATGTAAATCCAGCTTGCGAATAGCGTAACTAAGGAGTCTGCACCCCTCCCTTGACAGTGAAAAAATCCCCGCAATTCACATATCAAGTTTTATGCATGAAAGCGATACTAATCGATCTCTTCGTAAATGTATCCCCCCCGTCCCATCCGCCAAACGCAGTCAAGTGTACAAATTGCATCAGAGAGTAGCAGAATTCTGCTGTCATGACACCAACGCCCATAAATGGGAGCGCTAGTTATCGATACAACTGTAGATATCTATAGATATAGCTATTTCTATCGATAGCGTTGTCTGTCTGTTATGATGAATGACGGTGATTCGAATCGGAACCCTTTTTGTTTTTTGTTTTTTTGTTTTTTCTCCAAATGGATGCGCAAATATGAACACCGCGATGATGATGCGAAAAGAAAACACAAAAAAATATTCTGAAAATCAAATCCCCCAGCCATTAGCCTAATGACCAACACCCATTTCAAGAGTTTGTTGAAATGGTAAATGGTGTCTAGCTACTCATTCCCATATAGGGCTTAATTAAACAGCATGACGTGAGCTGGATTCACAATCTGATTTCAAGTTAAGGAAGACCGAAAAAGCACGTCCCAAATTCGATTTGTACTGTATGCTGTAATACGAAAATGGTAAAAAGCAGAACCCAACCAACAAAAACAATTTCCCACAAAAAGAAACAGAGAAAAGGAACTGCAGATAGCTGTTGGATGAGTGCCAAAGTTTTGCGGTAGCTGCACTGGGAGCACGAGTAGACTTTGTGCATTTGCTGTCCTCTGCCACTGTGACACTCTGTCACCATGTCTATGTGGAGCACGGGTTAGAAAAATGTCTAAACTTAAAACGAAATTGCCTTGTGTATCATTGTCATCGTTGTTAGACGTAATTTTGTGTCATCATTTTGCATCAAAATATTTATGAAAGTTCTTCTTTGTGCTTCCAATTCGCGTTGGCACAAAGACCTGCCCTCAAAATTTCGGTCGGTATCCATGGTATCCAGTAGGTATCCAGTTTATTGACCTAAAGACGTGTTCCACATTTAAATGTTGCCATTTGCTTTGTGATGAGCTACTTTTCTAATCATTATGTCGATTTTAGTGGCAGCCGAACGGACGTGATAGTAACAGAAAAAAAGGTCAATTTGGAATCTCTATTTACAGCTTCTAAATAGGGTGTTAGTTAATCAAATATAACATTGCAACCATATTTAGGCCATTGAGTCGGATGGTATAGGAATTTCTGCCCTTTTCTTGATGAACGATTTCTATTTATTGGAAAATCTCCGTTTTCTCTTCACTTCACAACAGAAGTCGTCGATGAGCCTATTTTGAGTTAGTGGTTATGGAGAGCTTTGAAGTTTTGCTAACATTTTTGTTTGATGCAACTGTAAGTAGAGACCTTTGACCCTTTTTTTATCAACAAGACTTCCGTTTATTTTAGCGATTATCATCTGATATGAGAAAATAAGGTTCCAAGACTCAATAAAGTACTTATATTTATGGCTGTCTCGGATGCCTGCTTTGATCTCTAACAGTCTCTAAGAAGGAAGCAAAAACAAACGACGAGTTTAATCCGAAAGATCCCGCGTTTTCCTATGTTGCAATTTCATAGGCCAAGTACTCAACACGTTTTCAAAAAGAAAATGCCAGCCTGAACCACAATATATTCCAACTTCCAGTCAGTGTAATCATTTTACAATTGATACAGTTGAATGTACTAAGCTCTTGACTGTTTGACTTTAGACCTTACTAAAATGGTCGATCTGTAAAAGAAACACTCCTTATAATTATAGAATTTTTCGGTCAACATTATCGCCCTAGTGAGTCCGGAATTTGTGCAATGGAGAAGCGTTTTGAAGAAACTGCTCGGCCAGCACATACCCGACAAAACATCACCACTGTGAGTGAAAGTGTTCAAAACTAGCCAGGCACCTCAATTCATAACCGAAGCCAACAATTGGGCCCCACTTATGGCACTTTACGGCGAATCTTTTCTTCATATGCACGCCTATAGCATCCAAATAACACAGCAATGGAAACCTTCGGACCATCTACGACGTCGCCGATTTGTGAACTGGATATTGGATCGCCAGGATACCTTTTGTCATCGAATTTGATCTTTTCCGAGAAAGCACATTTTTGGATGGATGGGTACATAAATTTGCAAAAAACCAATGATCCTAAAAACAGTCACTGTATGGTGCGGGTAATGGTTTGGCAGCATCATTGGCCCGTACTTTTTCCAACATAATAAAAAGTTACAGTGAATGGAGAACGTTACCACAATATTTCGAACGGCTATTTTTTCTCAAAATTGTATGAATTGGGTTTGGACGATCTCTGGTATCAACAGGATGGTGCTACCGCCCACCCCATAAGTGGAGCAGCAGCGATACATGACCCTACACGGCGAACTTCGAAGCCAGCGAACACGAAAAAATCGAAATTTTTCGCCAACAGCGAGCGGCTCGCGAACCAGCCCCTACACGAGAAAAACATAGCGAGCACGAACAGGTTCGGCGAGCATGTTCGTCGTTTAGGGCTAGCTTAACGAGTTTCCCATTTTTACTGCATCGCTGCTGCTCCGCTTATGGAGTTGGCTAATGTCGCAGACCGCAGAACGCGTCTACATAATGCCCGGTCCTGGATCGCTTCAGTGGTAAGCCCCAGGCGTTGTTGCGCATTTGCCATCTGAGAAATCCAGGAATTCTTTTTCCGACCTCGTTTTCTTACAGTTGGAGTGACCGTAGTTGTTAGTGCCTTTTTAACCAGATTTTCCGCAGATCTTCTTTGAACGTGGCAATACCAGCTTATTCTATTCGCCTCAAGCTGTTCGGTTACCGAATTCTTTATATGTAGACTTCCTCTTATACGCGTAGATCTAATACAATCGCATTTAGTGACTCCACTAGACATCCTTGACATTTCCATTTCCGCCATTTTGTTTCTAAACGCTTCGTACATTGTCCAGCACTGTGAATCGTGTATTCGAGCTGGTCTAACAACCGTGGTGTAGAGTTTCCCCTTCAATTTACGTGTGAATTTTCGGTCGCAAAATATTCCCGAATTTTCCCGCCATTTCATCCATCCCACACCCTCTCTGTGGTTTACGTCGTTGTCACATTTCGCTTCCATTTTAACGATTGATCCTATGTACTTAAAGATAGTGCTTTTCGGAAGAATTATTCCGTCTAACATTATATCCGGAACAGGTCGCAACGGATGCGCAAATGGGCACGTCAAATGCTCCGTCTTTGAACGACTTATTTTAAACCCGTTTCTCTCCAGCGCATTTTTCCATGAATCTAAGGCGTTCTGTAAATCTTCAACGTTATCTCTAAGTATAACTGCGTCGTCAGCGAAGAGAATTGGCGTTACATTTGCTTCGCGCATGCAGTGTTTTAAAAAATAGTCGAATACTACATTAAAGAGGAAAGGGTTAAGTACGCTTCCTTGATGCACTGCGACATTAATTGGAAATTCTCTCGTTAGTCCAGCAGAGCTTTTAACCGCAGTTTTCACGTTTCCGTACATGTCTTGTATTATTCTAACATAGGTTTCCGGTACGTTTTGAGACCTCAGCGCGGCCCATATGAGATCTCTAGGCAATCGATCGAATGCTTTCTCGAGGTCGATAAATACCATGTGTAAATCCTTAGACGAATCTCGGTGCTTTTCCATTATTATTCGTAGGCTTTGGATAGCGTCCACCGTCGATCTTCCTTCAACAAATCCACACTGGCTATTATCGAGCTTTATTATTTGCCGAAGTCGTTCGTTTAAGACTCTTTCGACGATTTTTATTGTGTGTGACATAAGCTTGATTGAACGGTAGTTGTTGCATTCTCGAGTGTCGCGTTTTCCTTTGTATAATGGAACCAAGAAGCTACTTCTCCATTGATTCGGCATAGGTTGTCCACATTTTAATTTATTTAAAAGTTTCGATAGCCATTCGCTGCCGATTTCCTCCATCTACAACCAAAACTCTGATGGAATGCTGTCTGGTCTCGCCGCTTTCTCCCGCTTCATTTTTTCGATTGAAAAGTCCGAAACTTCCTCCTCGAATAGACCAATTGTCGGCACGATATTACGTGGAAACTGTTTGTTAAGCAACTCCTTGCAGTATTCAAGCCACCGGTCACAAAATTCTTTTTCATTTGTTAATAAGCGACATTTTTTTTTATTTCATTTTTTATGTATTTCCATCGAATTTTTTCGCCTCGGTGCAGCGAGCTTTAAAATATTTGGCACTTTAGTATTGTACGACGTTTGAACTTCTTGTATAGCTTGTCTTCTATCTGCCAATCGTAAGGATATTTGTTTCAACTCCTGGCACAGGTTTTCCGCTGCTGCCGCTCGAGTTCGAGCCAGGACTTTCTTTGCGATCTTTTTAAGACGCTCGTATTCAAGAGCCAGTCTAGCTTTTTCGATATCGTCGCTCCGATCGCATTTTGTCCACGCGTGTCACATGAACGATGATGTGTTCCATTTATATGAGTAACTCCCATAGACCGAACAACTTTATTAATCAATAAAACTCTACACTGATTTCAAAATAAATGTGTGTTTAATTTAATGAAAACTTCTATACTTGCTGTTGGCTCACCAATTACTTAAACTTAATTCATGTCACCTATTTACTCATCTATCACACTGTCCACTATTATAATTGTATACGTTATACTAAACTACATACTAAAACTCAAACGAATCCATATAGTTCCCATACAGAATTTCAATGACCTCAACTTGAAAATCAAAAAACACACTTAACGCCAAAGGCCACTTCAATTAATTACGAAGTAGAAAAAAAAGATCCAATTAACATTCACGTCTGCTAGCCGTGACATGTGTCAAAATTAAAATTCTATCAACGCTGTCATGGTGAAAATTAGACACTATCGTCACTTCTACGATTCTTAGCACCATCGCTTTAAAGCCGACAACCAATTATTGCCGCCACCTGTTGTTCCATTGTGTCATTATGACAAGTAATCGTGTAAACAAGGGACGTTTACTCCAGATACCTACACATTGTTGGTAAAAGGCTTATGAAACACTTGACAGTTTAGCATAACCAATGATTGACTCAATTCGCACTCGTCGTGCGCGAATGGGATCAATGATCGAGGACCATTCAGTGAGCGAATCAGATTTTAATTCAACTTATAAATAGAACTCAGCATCTGTACCCGTATCTGTACTCCTAAGAACTTTATTATTCGATCTTTTGATTGAAAGATATGTACTCGTGTATACCGCCACAAATGAGGGTACAAAACACCATTTCTCCCACCATGCCAGCCTCCATCATACGAGTATGTGGCCGATAGAGTGTAAACAAACATCACCAGCTACTCGACATGAGATGATGTGAAATATATCTAAACATCGTGAGTTCTCTTTGAGGCGCGAGAAGTTAAGTGGTGAAGCCCACGGTCGGTAGAAATGATGTTTATTATCTTGGATCCACTCTACTTTACGAATCGAAAACAGCCAGACATTCGCTGGTCTTTAATTTATAATATTTGGTTGGTTGGTGCTTGGTGTTCTGTTTTATTGGATACAGATAAACAGATATCGAAATGAGTTATGAGGTTTTTCTTGAAAACCGCATTCTAACGAGCCAGATGGTTTAATTACCTTCGAAGTTAAATTGTTTGTGGTGATTTGATAAATCAAAACTTTGTGATGATATTTTTCCTTCAAATAGAGCCCTCAAATATTGCTTTGACACAGCATTGTTAGCTTAGACAACTCGTGGTTTGTTTTTATTGATATTTTGTCATAAAATAAAGATCGTAAAATCCGTGCCGGTTGTTAAATTCGCGTGCAAATCCACATCGTACGAATACAATACATCATTTGGGAGAAAGGGAGGGACTTCCATGAGATTATATGACTCTTGGTCATTTTCTATGGTCGTCGAAATATGGTATATGGATAAAGCACGCTCTACGAGGATACAATAAGTGTCAATTAGCATAATTGTATGACTTTTCTCGGCCGTTTTAATTTTACAACTCAAGTTTTAGAGGTGGCAATAGAAATAAAATGTTTACTTCCCAAACAAATGGTGTTTGGATGAAAAATTAGAATCACTTACGTTGTTAAGGAATATTTGATGGGCTATGAGTCAAAAATAGCACATTGCCTTGTTGTCTGATTGCATAAAGATTTAGAGAATCTTAAGTGAAAGAACTTGTACAAATAATTGGGGAGTTGTTTTTTTCCATCGGATCCCGGTATTTCGAAAATGAATCCTCTCTTCGGCGTTTAATCAAAATTTAGAGAAATCTTCTTCGGTGACTAATATCGTGAAAGCTAAAGAGCAGCAATTCGACATCATTTTCAAAGATTGGGCATTTCATGAAGCTGCTTTCTGTTACAAGTTTGGTCTCCAAGACTTACGAAAATAAATAAATAAATTGTTGTCCAAACTGAACCAATAACTAGCCTCCCAACTCACGTTGCTGTATTTGTCCTTTTTTGTGCTCAGAGAGTGGGACCAATAATTTTTTCTGCTGACTCCAGAAGACGTTTCGTATTCAGACTTTTTAACTTTCAAATGTTTCACTCGTAGATATGCCAGAAAATTAGTTTTTTTTTATTCTCAGGTGTATTGCGTGTGAATCGAACTCAGACCATCTTACGTAGTAGTTGACGAACTTACCCCATATTAAACCCAGTTAAAATAAAGTCAGATAAGCGTTTAGAAGCCACAATTTTGACATCCATTCAACCATATAAAAGACCTTAGCAAACTTACCTTCACAATGCTTCAACTTTAATATCAGCAGCATTCAATTCTGGAAAAAAAAGTGAAAAATTTTTATAAAAAAATCTTTCTACCAAACATTCTCATTAAAAGTTAAAGGAAAAAAAAAGAAAAGAAAAACCGATTCCCAAGTTACTGGCGTTAAACCAAACTTAACACCGAGCCCCCTTCGTACACAAAAAAAAAACGCAACCACATAAGAATCCCTAAAATAAAATTCATACTTACTTCACAGACTGGATTTTCTTCCACCTCCTATCATCCCCTACGGTAGGTAACCGCCTATTCATCAAATAAAGTCAATCCCATGCTAGTGGAGTCCTTTTTCCCACCACAAAAATCCCTCAACTTTTGCGTCACTATGTACGAGTTTAACCTTCGCCATTATACTCGTTTCAGCCCACATTTGTCTTTTATTTCTCTCTATACGCATCTGTATAAGTGTTTGCAAGGGAATGTATCTGGAAATATTTTATTCGCATCCAGTACGCATTAATTGAGGCATTTTCGAACAGACCAACCAACACATTTTAGACGTTTCAGATATTTCTCAGATATACTTTCAGATACAAGCAGACATCTCCATTATGAGGATTAAAGATCTAACCACCTGAAAAGATTACAGCCCAAAGGTACGGAAAAACCAGAGGATAATGGAAGAGTGGGGCCACAACACGGAGCACTTTCAGTCCGTAATCCATAATTTCAATCAAAAAATTACGTTCCCCTCATCAGGATGAAATTGCTTCAATTTTCGACAGGTAGGCATAGGTCGTTTGACAGTGCCAAGGTCACAGAAACGTGATTCACTCATAATCACCCATTCCTCTGCCACCAGATTGGTGCTCAATGTCAACTTTACCAAGAAACATCTACATCCACAGATACATTTCTCTTGTATTCAACTTTGCGATGCGATACATGTGAATTTATATTGACTTTGGGAGGTGATTTCACTGAAATCACAAGGGATATACATACTCGTACAAGTGAGTACACAGAAGGTAAGGCTGTTAAATTTCCGCTTTGTACTGTCATTGTTGAACTTATCGAGGATTTATAAATCAACCACACACACTCTAGTACTACTACTACTATAAAGTCTTTCGATTGGCCTCGCAAGATGGATGCTATTTTTGTTCTTTTTTTTTCGTTTTCTCTTCACACAAGGAATCAGTACGTCTGATGGTGGGCATTTGTGATTCAGGAAATGGATTGCTTGACACTAGACACTGGAGCTCATGGATAGGTGGCATTCGCCATAGTCGTGAAGATATAATCAGCCTGATTCTTGGTTAATAAAACAATAAGCTTGACTTGTTACATTATATATGCAAAATGCCAAAGAAGATGAAGATGATGATGTTTATGACTATGACAGAGATGAAGGGAAGAAAGACAAAGTGCATTGGGTGGTGTGAATAAAAACTGAGTATGACAATTCCCTCAGCATTTTGAAGGAAACACTCCATCTGGTGTGAATAAAAATTTATTTCGTTAAGTTTAACGAAACCCCTCCACTCTCATATTTTGACAGGTAAGTGTTATCTCCATTTTGGTGTGAATAAAGATGGAATGTATTGAGAGATCACTTGAAGAAGTTGAGTGTGCATAGGAGGTGACTTCAAGTGAGAAAAAAGTGAAAAAAGTTAAAATAATGGAAAACACTGTATCGGAAGAGGAATACTTTGACCTCAATCCTCCAAAAAGAAGGAAATCTGGAATGCACGATGACGATTTCATCAATTGTTTGCAATTTTATCCGTGCTTGCTGGAATATTAGTAGGATCGAGAGCGCCAATTGCACTGGGAAAACTATAATTGGCTTGCCATTCTTGCTTATGTAGCTTCTCTCAATTCCTCGAGCGATGAAGGAAATTTCATCTATAGATTCGCTTTTGCACATATAGCACAACACACTTGCGAAACTGTTTTCGATACAGTGGTTCTATGAATCCCGATGTCCTCACCAACACCAACTTGGAAACCCGGGTCACCGACGTATCAAAGGAATATTTTCATCTTCTCCATTCTTGGTATGGCACCACCACGGGTTTCTTCAGAAATATTGGAAAAGGAACTGATTACTTAACCATTCCATGCTGCAAAACTCGAACCTGTATAGGTTCTTGAAATTATCCCCTGTGTCCCCGAAGCGGCGTGAATATAGTACTGCTTTGTTTT
Organism: Volucella inflata; assembly: GCA_928272305.1. Lineage (NCBI taxonomy): Eukaryota > Metazoa > Arthropoda > Insecta > Diptera > Syrphidae > Volucella > Volucella inflata. Next base: position 3,201,980 of record OV743720.1, read on the forward strand.
TCTCGTTTCTATAGGTACGAGGGCGGGTCAATAAGTCCGTGACTTTTTGAATTTCTGACCTCTTTACTGAAACAGCAACACTGCTCCTGTCAACAGGCATCTGTCAGTTGACTCCTGTCAAAATTTAAACTTGCTGCGTCAGTTAGTTTGTGTTTGACAGCTATTTTTATCAGACTACTCACTAATTTGAGGAGAAAATGGAAAAAAGTGAATTTCGTGTGCTTATTAAGCATTATTTCTTGCGAAAAAAAACCATTACCGAGACCAAGGCTAAGCTTGATAAATACTATGGGGACTCTGCACCATCGATTTCAATGGTAAAAAAGTGGTTTACTGAATTTCGTTGTGGCCGTACAAGCACTGAAGATGCCGAACGTCCTGGACGCCCAGTTGAGGTCTCTACACCCGAAACAATCGAAAAAATTCACGATATGGTGTTGGCCGACCGAAGATTGAAAGTGCGAGAGATTGTGGAAGCCGTAGGGATCTCGCATGGCTCAGTGGTTTCAATTTTGAACGATCACTTGGGCATGAGAAAGCTTTCCGCAAGATGGGTGCCGCGTTTGCTCACAGTCGACCACAAACACATGTGCAGTTGCCATGGCAAAAATCCATGAATTGGGCTATGAATTTGTCCCTCTTCCACCCTATTCTCCAGATTTGGCTCCGAGCGACTACTTCTTGTTCCCAAACCTGAAGAAATGGCTTGGCGGAAAAAGATTTGACTCCAATGATGAAGTCATCTCGCAAACAAAGGCCTATTTTGAGGACCTCGACAAATCATTTTTTTTGGAAGGGATAAAAAAATTGGAGAAGCGTTGGACAAAGTGTATAGAGCTCAAGGGAGACTACGTTGAAAAATAAAATTATTTTTTTATCAAAAAATCTGTGTTTTAATCCAAAAGTCACGGACTTATTGACCCGCCCTCGTATATTTAAAAACATTGTTTAAAAGTAATAATTCGTCTGCGTCCACTTTTGTTGAATAAATTTCAAGAATGTCAACAAATAGATTTGACAGCTCTACAGCCAAGTTTTCAAACGTCAGCTTGAGGGTAAGAACCTACTTTGAGGAAATTTTTTATTCACACCAAATTGAGTGTTTCCTTTAACGAAAACACTCGACTCATGTCTTTTCACTCGGAGTGTTCTCTCAGTTTTTATTCACACCACCCATTGATTTAAACAGATTCAAAATTAACAAGGTTGTCTAAGAGTCGTATTATGTATATTATGTGGTTTTGGAATTGTTCTAGTTGGAGCACAGATGGAAAGTTTCACTTTTCTTATGAAAAAATTACCATTTATATGTAGGACACTTACAGATCCGCGGTAAATTCAACACAGAGTTGAAAAAATCAGAGTGAAAAACCCGGATTTAAAGACTAGGTCTCTAAAAAAAATTCTCCCTAAAGACGTTTCCCGTAAATGAATCTTTTACTCAAATGAGATGGTACCTTCACATCTAGAAGCCAAAAGAATTCTGCTTTCTACTTTCCAAGCTCAACTATACTTTACAATACACCAAATGTGAGTTCTACGTATCTAGCATAACTATAGCTAAGCCAAGAGTCTTGCTGGAAAGATTTTTAATGAAGACAAAGTTAATTGGGGCAGAAACTCATTCAAATCTATCAAGATTCACTGAAAACTGACGGAATCTTTTGATTCGAAAAGACCTGTTTTTCATCTAGTCCAGTCGTTTGGGCCCAGTTTCAATCTGGGATATACAGACAAACCTAAAGACATGTTTTTATTAGCCAAGCGGATAACAAATCAAGTAAGCTAACGACTTATCAGCTTGACTTTTATCAAGATAATGAAAGACGAATAGATGTTGAAATGAAAGAATACTCTGGGAAAAAGTAAGCCTCTGTACTGCAGGTGCCCTTTATGATCTATTATTACAGATGAAAGACCTCTACGGGCGGAGTAAAAAGATCGCATTATGTGTTTTGCTTGATATTGAAGGTGCTTTTGACAATACCGCGAAAGATCCTAGCTCAAAGTAATTAAACTTATAGGTATTGATTACCCCACCCTCAGATTAACTAGAGCGTTGGTCGCAAACCGTAGAAAAATCACTACTTCCGGCGGGACATAAATTTGTGTTTCAGAAGCAAAAGGTAAGCCACAAAGAGGTGTTCTTCGACGATTAATTGGTCAAACTATAAAATATAAATAAAAGCTACACTACAAAATTTTTTACAATGCCGATGACTTGTGCATCACCGTAAAAATGTAAACATTCGAAGGAATTTGCAAAATTCAAAATGTTCCAAAAGCAGTGCCTCAATTGGCCTCATTTCACTTCACATATCTGTTCAAAATATAGCAATTCACAGCAAAGTTAGATTATACCACATAGGAAAGACGAAACTCGAAGTACCATGCGACATCGAAGGCTTTATCTCAGAAATTCCTCGACATGATCTGCGCGGTTAATGACCGAGCACGTAAAATTGAGCACTGAAAAGTGAATTCAAAATCGTTACCAGTATTGTCAAAGCAAAAAAACATGAACCTTACATTATGAAGGCGGTTCACTGAATCTGGCATCAGTTTGTTTTATCGAGAATTCCTGCAATTCTTAGAATCCATGAAATCGTTCTTGACTAAATTAGAAATTACCTTTCTGAATGTACAGTACGACGGTTTCAAGTCGAATATCCATAAAATAGATGCACAAGGTTGTATTGCGTTACCGGCACTTTTTCTTATTTGTTTAAATGATTTTTTAGAAAATTCAAAAAAACCTATAACCATAAAAGCTACATACAAAAAGATAAAAATAATTAAACATTAAAAACCACTAAGATATTGAAATAGCGGACATTTAATTTAGTTGTTTCAAAGGGCATCTACCGAGGAAAGTCAGTGCACTACTTAGACTACAGGTAGAGGACAGAATGTGAAATGTTCGTTAATACAAATAAAATTGTTGTAGGCACTACTGGCGACCACCAGTTTCTTTTCACAAAGAAAATGAAGGTGCATGTCACTTACTCTGTCATGAATTCAACCAGAGTGTGTCTGGACAGTAAATGAAATTGAAAGCCAAATATGCAGCCTCACTTTATCAATCATTGTTTACAATCAGAAAATCTGTTTTGATAAAAAAGGGATTTAACCTTAACCTGGTGAACAGAACAACTGTGTATCAGAAGTACATAAAGATCTACTTCCAGCGTTCGTTTAACACATCCTATGGCCTCCATCCACCATGTCTGTAGGCAAATTCAATGCTACAATTGTAATCCGGGAGGATCCCTTCATTAACGGATATACACCGATGCTTCAAAAATTGATCAACAAACGAAAGGAGGCGTATTCTTCGAGGAACTCACATTTAGTATCCTTATTCGCCTTCCAAGCTATAGTAGCGTATTTAAAGCGGGCATTTCGTCAATTGTTGAGGCTCCCGTTTGGCTGATGTAACTAGAAAGATGTACATTTCAACTGCCTATTTCTTCGCTGAAATTGGTCCTGACAACATCTAAGGTAGATAAAAACTATCATTAATCCATCAGCGGTATGGCCAAACGGTTTATAATCAAAATTTGCTGGCTGCCTGGCTATCGAGATTTACGTCAAAATTATAACTCCCATGAACTTGTCAAGAGTGGCACATCATCATACGGAAACTCTTTAATTGGCGGGCCCGCAGATAGACAATTTGAACGATTTTTGCATAAGCTGTATAGATCAGGAGGAAGAGTTAACCAACCTTTGGCTGCTTCGATATCAGCTCAAAAATCAAAAACCAACAACAATTCATTTAAATGATTTCTTCTTTGGTGATCCTGGATATCTGGCCGAAATCTCGGTCATAAGGACCGAGAATACACTGAATACTTCGAATATGAAGCAATTCTGATAGTTAAAACCTTTTGGTCTTCACATTTGTGGTGTGAAAATATTGAGACTTGCGGATTTATGTAAGGGTGCTTGGGCTTGCTTACTCAAGGCAGGCTGTCACTTGACCTAACCTTACCTAGGAAATATTTGTCTGGATAGTTTTCTATAATATAATTTACGGCAATCTTAACTGAGCAATGCCTGTCTTCATTTAAGGTTAAAAAACTAGATAAACCCAACTGGGAAATCGGAACGGTGAAGCGACTGTCTTGGTTAACCAGAAGCAACCTCAGGCTGTAATTGTCAATAGTGCTAGTTTGATTTTGACTGGAAAAGTATCTACCAGTATCTACACTCGACCAAAAATCAGTTAGACAATCTTAAATGCGCGTGGCTTTTTCTACAGTCATTTTACCATTTCATTTTGGAATTTTCAAAAGAGAAAGAAAAAGTAAATTAGCCTTAATTAAAGTACAACATGTGTCTACATCAAAATGCATTTTTTTATTTATTTTTTTTCAGATCTTATCAGAAAATATTTTCGGCCATTTAACATTCCCCTGTTTATCAGTGTAATAATTCTTTCAGAGATAGTACGAGTTCTGTGACTCGTATGACTCGAAGAGTTTTATCCGACATTCAAATGAGATAACTGATTAAACGATAAGATAAAATATTTAACACGAATTACTCTCGAAAAGATTACAATGCACCGTATTCTATGTCAACCGTATGTAAAATACTCGCAAAACCGAAACAAAAACATCTGTTCCGAATTTATTGTAACTGCGATTACGTCAATTCAAGTGTATCTACGTACAGATACTCGTACATAAATCAATCGATAAGGCAATTTCTTTAAAAATTAATTCGATTAGTTGGCACATGAAAGTAAATTAATTAATTGCCAACTAATCTCAATGAACTGCTGCCCTCTGTATCTGTGTATCTGAATTCTGAACCAGGGGCAAAATACTCGTATTCCGATATGTTCTTTAGTTATTTTTTTCTATTTTTTTTTTTTAATCTGATTGTGAACACTTTAAAGGTCTTCATTAAGAAAAACTAGTAGCCGACAGACGTTTGATTACTTCACCGCACAACCACGCTCTCAATTGTAAAGAAAAAAACGACAATAAATCGCCTTTTAAGGTCAATGTACAGTCAAAACGAATCCTGTGGGCGGCAAATCGTATCCGAGTATTGTGTAGGGGCTCTGTGGTCGTGGTCGTGGTCTTCACGTAAGGTTGTGGTCTTGCTGTGCTATTTTAAGCAATCGAGTCCGACTAACATGGAGTGGGATTTTACTGAATCGAGAATAATCCGACTCATCGGCATTATGCATTCACTGCATGTGACACATTAGCAATGCAATCGATGAAAAATTTTAATAAAAACAATTTCTATCTAAGGAATTTATTTTATACTTATAACGTGGGTGGTCAATTAACATCAAATCAAAAACAACAAGTGCGCACATGATGTTAAGTTGAGTTGAGTTGAGTAAACTATAATTAACAAGCGGGTATGCAAAGTTTAGATTGAAACCGAGTCGGTCAGACATGGCCTGCTATAAACAATTTAGTAATACGAATACATGATCAGAGATTTAATCTAAGATTGCAAGACAATGATTATGTAGATGATTTGTTTTGATGGGAGAAACTAATTCGAGTGCACGCATTGCTGTTGAGCGAATGTAATTGATAATCCCTGGCAAATGTGGTATCTTGTGTGTACTATACAACAGAAAGTGATGCATCGGTGTTGCTTGTTTTGCATAACAATTAACTAATTGTAAGAAAGTGTCAAACGTCTTAATATAAACATACATTTTAGGCGAGTTCGATATAGCATTCGTATACTCAAAAATGAGCAGAACATCAGTGATGAATTAATGAAATTGGGAATTAGTGGGCCCAAAAAAAAGACAGTTTGTGCTAGCTACTACCGATCTATTTTCTACCAACCTTTTGTAACGAAAAAGAATTTTTTTGTTCCGCCGAACTCTGATCTACTTTACTGTCCATCGTCGGGCACTCAACTGCATACAGCGGGACTATTTGTTTGGCGAAACCAAAGTACAAGCGATTTCAAAGGGAACAACTTTGACAATTCTCGACTTTGTCAAGTTAATCACTTCTAAGTTACCTTTATCAATTGCTCTAGTCTAGCCTCTTTGTTTGTTGACATCATGTATGTAGGTACTGTAACTGCGCGCTGGAAGCGATATATGATGTCGGTTTGGTCTACGTTTCCCAGCAGCTAGAGGCAATTGGTCAAAATTCCGTGCTAACAACTGCCCTGGACTCAACCAAAACATCGCGTTATCTATATTGGAAGGTGGAATAGCCTCTTCTATTACAAAAAGTGGGGGATCCTCTCGCTCTTTAACTTTCTCTGTTTGACGCCCTTTAATTAAGTACTTAGTAAAAGCCCCGCCAGCCGCCAGCATCAAGCATCGAAGACCACTGGAAACACTGCCAAAACGCCATCAGAGATGCCGCTTCTGATGTGCTGGGTTTCACTCGCCCACCACAACGAAACCCCTGGTTCGATGATGAATGCCGGCAAGCACATGCAGCTAAGCAAAAAGCACGCAATGCGGCACTGCAAAAGAAAGATGAGCTCTATGAGCGGAAGAGGAGAGACGAACACCGGCTTCTCAGGAGAAAGAAGAAAGAGCATGAGAAGCGCGCGAGGAAATTGAGAGATGCTACTCCAGGAATGAGGTTCGGAAGTTTTACCAAAAGGTAAAAATAACATGCCACGGAAACATACCCCGAACCGAAGCCTGTAGAGATGAACAAGGGAACATCGTAGTAGAATCGCAGTCGATGCTGAGGATTTGGAAAGACCATTTCTGCAGACTGTATAACGGCGATGACGGACCAAATACCGCTGTCAGGCAGAAACAACCTTTCAACTAGGACGATGATGACCAACAATTCCGTCCACCCGACCTGAATGAAGTGAAGATAGCTATATCGAAGCTTAAGTCCAACAAAGCTGCTGGAGCGGATGGCCTGACTGCCGAGCTCTTCAAAGCGGCAGGCGATGACTTGGTAAGGAGCATACACCAACTCATCTGTAAAATATGGTCGGACGAAAGTATGCCCGATGAATGGAACCTTAGCATTGTTTGTCCGATTCTCAAGAAAGGAGGCCATCTGAACTGCGCCAACTACAGAGGCATCAGTCTCCTTAACATCGCATATCAGATCTTATCCGCCGTATTGTGTGAACGCCTGAAGCCGGTTGTCAGCAACCTGATAGGTCCATATCAGTGTGGTTTTAGGCCAGGAAAGTCCACCATCGACCAGATATTCACACTACGGCAGATCTTGAAGAGCTTCATGAGCTTCAAATCGATACCCACCACCTATTCATCGATATTAATGCCGCGTATGACAGCATCTATAGAGACGAGCTATATAGAGCAATGTCTAGTTTTGGCATCCCTGCCAAACTCATTCGTCTGTGCAGGATGACGATGGAAAATGCACGCTGCTCCATCAAGGTCGGTAAAGATCTCACCGAGACCTTTGATGTCCAGAAAGGATTTAGACAAGGCGATGCGGTATCATGCGAGTTTTTCAACATCGTACTTGAAAGAATAGTGCAAAACTCACGAGCAAACACAAGAGGCACTATCTTTCAAAAGTCCGTCCAACTACACGCATACGCAGAAGATATTGACATAATCGGGAGAAAGCAGCGTGATGTCAGTGGCGCTTTCGCGAGTATTGAGACGGAAAAGGCGAAAATGGGTTTAGCGGTCAATGAGGGCAAGACCAAGTATATGCTGTCAAGGAAAAAGGACAACCAACACCGACGTCTCAGGCAGTACGTCATCCTCGACAGATATAACTTTGAGGTAGTTAAGGACTTTGTCTACCTAGGCTCTGCTATAAATACAGACAACGACACCAGCGCTGAGATCAAAAGAAGAATAACTCTTGCCAAACGCCGTTTCTTTGGGTTAAGAAGGCAACTGAGTAGCAAAGCCCTCTCTCGGACAACAAAAGTCACCCTTTATAAGACCTTAATAATCCCGGTCCTGCTCTATGGCGCAGAGGCATGGACATTATCATAAATGGATGAGGGTGTCCTTGGTTGCTTCGAGAAAAATTCTTCGGGCGATCTTCGGTCCCGTCTGCATTGACGGTGAGTGGAGGAGGAGATACAACGACGAACTGTATGGACTGTACAGCGACATGGACCTAGCCAGAAGAGTGAAGATCCAAAGACTGAGATGGCTGGGTCATGTAGAGCGCATGGACACCAATGCTCCGGTCCGAAAAGTTTTCGAATCCGCCCGCGAGGAATAGCGCAGTAGAGCAAGGCCAAGACTCAGGTGGCGCACGCAAGTGGAAGAGGACCTCAGCCAACTTAGCGTGCAAAACTGGAGGCAGCTAGCCAGGGATCGAGCTGGCTAGAGAAGCTTGTTGACTGAGGCCCAGGTCCATCCCGGACTGTATCGCCACCTAAAGTAAAGTAAGTAAAAAACCCCTTTTACCGGTCTTTCCTGTTGAAACACAGCCATTACATTCAGACGTCTGGGCAAAGGAAAAATTGATCGATTGCATTAGACGGCATATCCATATGACCAAAGTTAAGACACAGTCAGTGCGCAAGATCTTCCAAAATTCTGTCCGCGCTACAACAGCCTAGAAATTTTTCGACAAGGCATGTCTAGTCACTTTGTACCGTTGAAGAAACTTATGATGACACCTTTGATCACTAAATGAGTCAAATCAGTCTTTTTCGAAAAGAGAACAACCTTAGTTTTGACAGAATTGACTAAAAGCCCAGTTCTAGTTCACAAATCTATAGGTGACTTTGCTTTTAAGCAAAATATCATAGTAACACAATCCCCGCGGTAAACTGTAAGTCGAAGAATATGGACTACAGCTGAGTAGATAGGACCCCACCCTACGGGTTACCTCATTTTATCTCTGCCTAGACGAATTCACCGCAAGTACGCTTTATCAATCAGGATCTAATTCATCAGCATTGTTTTTATCCACTGAGGCATCGAACATATGGCGTTGTCAAAAGAACCGCCGACGTCGATGAAAATGCACACCGCATACTGGTTCTTCCCAGCTATGCCTTCAATTCTGACAGATTTTGGAGCGCAGTCTCAAGGGGTCTTTCGCATTGGAAGACATGTTTCATCTTGGATAGCGGCTGCATTCGCAAAACAGTCTCCATGGCCTTCAACACCAAATAATTCAGATTGATTGGTCTGAAGTTCCTGGCGAGGGCTATCTACAGTCCGTTTGATAAGATCGTATACGGCAAAACTCGTTTATGAAAACCGGTTTGGAAGTGGCATTTGCATTAGCAAATAAAAAAATACTTCTGCTAAGATGCTTTGAATAAAAAAAATGTAAAGAGTGTTCAATTTTTGTCAGAGACGGAAGTATTTTAAAATGAGTGTCGCGTTTGCATCACGTTATGAAGCAGTATTCTTGTGCACGCATCCAAAAGGACCGAAAACGTCATACGGAGCGGCTGCTAAATACATGAAAAGGTAAAAAGCATTTGTTAGCAAGTGGGTGCACCGTTATTCCCAAGTTAAAAATGTGGAAGATTTGCCGGATCGTGGGTCTACGCCAAAAACAACAAAAAAGCAGGACAAAATGATTCTACGCGTGTTTGAAAAAAATCCTCTTCTATCGTTACGTGGAGGACAATGGATTTTACGTAAAAGGGGTCTAAATGTGTGTTGTGATACGATACGAAGACGTTTACTAGCCAATAATGTAAAATTTCGAAGCACAATAAAGAAACCACTACTGTCAAAAAAAAACACGTAGAAAAACGACTCAGTTGGGCCAAGGAGAATTTGGACAGAGATTGGAACAATGTTATTTTTTCGGATGAAGCTTCTTCATGCCCAAAGATCTCCTATCACTCATAACTGGTGTACACAATCCAATAAATTAATCCAGCGGACCGTCAAACACCCGGCAAAGGTGCACGTTTGGGGATGCTTCTCAAAACAAGGATTTGGCAATTTGTTCATGTTTACAAATAACTTAAACGCACCCAACATGGTCAACATTTATAAGAAGGCTTTATTACCATCTGCCCAAAGGTGGTTTAAAAGAAGGAATGAGAATTGGTTACTGCAAGAAGATAATGACCCGAAACATCGCAGGCGTTTGTGCAGTGAGTGGAAACAAGAAAATAACGTCGATGTTTTAGATTGGCCATCACAGTCGCCGGATGCAAATCCCATTGAAAATATTAAGGCATTCATGAAGCTAAAGCTCCAAGGAAAGAAGATCTCGACGGTCAAACAATTATCAAGAAAAATACGAGTTTTATGAAGATCTTTGTCTCGAGATTATGCTATAAGATTAGTAGAAAGCATGCCTCGAAGACTCCAAGCAATTATTGATAATGGAGGAGAGTAGATAACATATTAATTGAAAAGCATTCAAGCAAATAAACAAAATAAACCAGTATAATTGATTTTTTTTATTATTATACGTTCTTCTTTAATTTTTGTCGTGTACGATGTTTTCAAACAGACTGTATCATGTCTATAAAAGCAACTCCTTTCTACGTATGACAGAGCGGGATCAGCAGCGAAGATTCTCTTTCTTTCTCATTTATGCCAGTAATTGATAGAAACCGCTAAACTCGAAATACGCCATAGGCGCTAGGCGATTTTAGGCCATCAAAAGAAGGTGATGTCCTTACCTGTCACCACGATCGATAGCAGACACCAGCTACGATTCTGTGTAACTCAGCTCACTCGCAGCTTAAGTCATAAGGGCTGGTTTTTAACCGTTTTTAATCCGACAATTTGAACTATGTTCATAGTATAGTAAACTGCGCGTTTTAAGAGACCTACAGTCTCTAACATCATAACAGAAGCAATTTAACTTTATCCGCATCTATAAATCACATTAAAACACGATAAAAATGTAAATGACGACACGCACTAAAGTCTGTCTCACATGTATATTTCCATCATTTACGTCAAGTCGAAACATTCCATAAATCAAAACTCTTCAAAACATCGTCGTTTTACGTCAAACAAAACGAGACCCTTTGTAGAAGTTTGTAACTTTAACAAAACATCTGTCACTTTGGTTTCTCCCTCGTCAGGGCTTATGATTGATTATCTACCCACTGGCCGTAACTTCGACACATTAAAATGGATTACCACTTTTAATGCAAACTTAAGAGGTCACAAGTCAAGATGTCTTCAAAATCATCTGGCAATAAAATTTTTTATCTGGTTATGAATGTAATCCCATGCGATTCCGCTGGTAATCTAAACAACTAAAAATAAACCGTGCCATAAAATTTTCTCCAAAAAAACACGTTCATTTGGTTGGAAAATTATCTAATCGAACACTCAGATAAAAATAAAAAAAAAACTCATAAAGTTAAACGCCACTTTGCATTAATTGCCAATAAACAATCCATTCGATACGGGCAACTTGTGCGAGCCCAAGCAAATATAGAATAAAACAATTTTTCGTTGATTTTAAGAAAATTTTTTATAAAATTCAAATACCTCACCTTTCATACCAAAGTGTGCGAAGAAGATACCCCTTTTTGGAAACATTTTAAAACCGGTCATTGCCGCCGTAAAGCACCACATCATTTCCTCCAAATGAGACGCGAAAATGTAATTCTGACGATGATGTGTTTAAATATTATTTAGAAATATCTATCCGACTAATCCCCTGCTGTCATAACTCAACATGACATTAACTTGATTCACTGTCAGCCCATAGACCACTAGCACAACAAACAAAACAACAATAGCAAACAACTTAAAACATACTCGTACATTCCACATTTTATATGAGAGAACATTTCGTAAAAAGAATCCTAAAGAACAACAAATTTAAAGTTCTAAGGTAACCGATTAGTCATGACATCAATTATTGAAATACTTAAATATGTAGAAAGACATTTTGGCTAATTTTATATATCAAAGTCATAGGAAAATTCACTGAATCTTATTTCAGTTATTATTAAATTAATAGTCACCGAAATAAGGTGACGGACGTGGATAAATTTGTCGGTTTAGTCGGTGGTCATTGTGCCTTTGTTTCTTTCACAATACCAAATGTTTTTTTTTATGTGATGCTAATGGGTCCTATAAATATATTCATGTCCGACATTAATCACTGAGTCTTAGAAAAAAATTATATTTATTTGGAGACCTATGGAAAATGCTTTAGATACTTGAATTTCAATTCTAATTAGCAGAGGATAAACTAAAATAATTTTAAGAGATGGGGATTAAAAACTTTGCTTGCCAAACCACTAACAATATTTTAACTCATCAATTATTAATAGATCTTGTAGTTTTTTTACGTCCACAGTGGCGCTACAATTGGATCTGTGCCCCGGCCAACTACTGTCCCCATTTAGCCCCACATTGTTGAGGGCATTAAACACTCAGTGCGCAAAAGTCATCACAATATCGGAAGATTCTATAATTTTTGCAAATGTCAATTCCACTTTGACATTTGTGAAGTAAACAGATACAAAATACACTTCAACAAGACATGAATCGCTATACTTTTAAAGAACGCGGAATCATTTATCGGTCGTCCGACACCAACTGGGCAAACACTGAAGATGTCGCAGAGGACCCCAGAGTATCAACCAGATGACGTGACACGCAATTGAGGATCAATCGGTGGTCTTTGCAGATAATTTTGGTGAAAGACTGTAAGATGGTTACTAACAAAGTGCGTGTAACATACGCACTACGTCATCCTGAGTCTCGACCACGAGGGAGACAATTTTTCATCAAAAATCATCATTTGGAACGAGGCCCATTTTCATCTCTGTGGTTATACGGTAACACCCGCTCAAAGTTACTGCATGCTGTGCTGCTAACGCTGAAGGCGTCATCGGCAATCATTCTTCGCAAACGCCGCGGGCCAAACGACTATTTTGGACAGAAAGCGCTACAGAGCCATTCTCAACGACTTTCTCCATCCTCAATTGCATGAATTGGGACTGGATAACATGGGGTTCCAACAGAATGGAGAAACGGCGCATACTGCACGAGTCACAAACTGAGGGCTGCATTTCCGGGTTGCCTTATCTCTCGTTTTGGCGATTTGCACTAGCTGGGAGATCCGCTGATTTAACCGTTCCAGATTTTTTATTTTTATTTTTTGAAGTCACGAGTCTATGTCAACAAGCCTCAGACTCTTAAAGTCCTAAAAGAGAATATCCGTCAAGAATGCAAATATGCCGTAAATAGCGCCCGAATGGTCATCAATTCTGGCGGTGGCCACTTAGCCGATATCACTTTCTCGACTTGATGGAAAAAAAATTGAAGACATCAAATAAACATAATCCAAAAGCAGAACCAAAGTTGTTCATTCATTAAAAAAAATTACATCCAAAGAACATTGGGTGAAAATTTTGCCCCACCTTGTATATGTGTCAGTAGCCTTCTTAGTTCGAAAATCGGGGGTATGGGATAAATACAAACCCAGTCAGAGAAAATACGATAGTGGCACTAACACAAATCTCTCTAGCCAACACAAAACCTCAGAGGATGTAACATGAACACAAAAACCAATGGTGCTTGAAAAAGCGAACCAGGCTGAGATACCGTCTCTGAAAACACTCTTCAGTTGTAGCATTCACTGTGAACATGCGACAAAATGCTTGAGAGAAGTAAGGGTGGTCTTCAGGTAAGTCCAGCCATATCCATGCAAAAGACTTCAATTGCTTGAGCCTCATATTCATAGTGAACAGAACCCGAGATTTAGCCCTAATCCTACATGCTTAAAACAAAATACATAGGCACGAAAAAGGCTCATACTCATTTGGGCTATTCGTAAAAATTAAGAAAACATCAGAGTTAATCCAGCAAAAGCGAACCTTATAACCCGTATGAACCGCAACAGGAACATTAACGCAACTTTAAGTAGCGCCGTATTGACCCCAGAGGTGATATCACCTCTTCCGTGAACCCCAGTTGTCAATGAAATGCTTCGGAACCTTTGTATGGAGGGAATACAAATCTATGCGGTTCTTATGGCCGTCGGCAAATCCTCCCAATAATCAGTGAAATTTAGCCAGTGAGGAGAATGAGTCCAACTCTGGAGGCTGGGAATCAACTCACAAACAACAAAACTCGTCCTCTTCGCACATACAGACTATAAGACTTTGGAATACCATTCGCTTGTAATTTCGCACGCAAAATGGGACATGGGACAGGAACCAAGTTGTTTAAGACTTGATATCATTTTATGCAAATGGATGAAAGATAAGAAAAGAACCAGCACTGGAATCTTCCGCGATTAATTGAACATAAGGTGTTCAGACTACAGCATTGTCTTCCAGGCTGATATATTGCCAGTTGAAGAAGCGTCCAAACTTGTGACAAATAAGGAAATATCCCACGAGGGAGACAATTAGAGTCAGGATGAAACAAATTGATAATAAGTAAGGTTCTCTTGAAAGGCAGATAGATCTGAACCATGTACGCTTGTTGGACCCGTAGAACTAATATACACAAAATTTACATGTCCCAGGATTTGTTTTCGGTTTATTTAAATTTTTCTCAAACCAACCTATGGTGGTCCAATCCATTTGTATTACAGTCGATGGAGCAAACCCCTTGTTTGAGGGCGTTTGAAAAAATTTCGGCCTGACCAATAAAGCATTGAAAATTTTATAACTTTTCTTTATTCTTTTTCAACATATTTTTCTCCTATTTAAATACACTTATTTCATCGATATTCCAGGGTTTCAGTACTCCAAATCGGAGCTCATGGAGCTTAGCCATGGAAATTACTGACTTGTACATCGGTGCATTATCCTGTAGCAAAAGAATTTTGATTTTGGCCAAGCCCGGTCTTTTTTTGCAAATCTTTTCAGCTGGTGCTGAATCCAGGCTTCAGCAGTGGCAATAAACTTCTCAAAAAGTCGCTAGTATTCCTTCGAAATAGCACCAGATTCTCTATAGAAATTTCAACCCGATTGAATTTTTGTTCTTATTTTGTTTAAATATGTAACGCCTGCTATAGTATCACTTATTTCCCGCAATTTTAGTCTACGGTCTTCTTAAACCATTTCATAGATTTTATCGATGTTTTCTAAAGTGGTGGACGTCAACGACCTACCGCTTCTCGGATCATGTTCGCCTCTGTCTCCGCCATGTTCAAACAAATCTGCCCACTATTTAACCTTGGAGTACGAAGGCGCATATTTCGCCAATATGTTATCGAAGTCTTTCTTCATTTGACTTGATGTCATATTCTTTTTGACAAAATATTTAATCATGGCTCTGATTTCAGCTTTCTCCATTTTTTTTTTTAGATACAGTGGGTGATCAAATTATTACGGCCACTAGTAAAAATATGGTTTTTTAAAACATATACGCCCATAACTTTTATGTTTGCAATTTTTTTCTCCTTAATTCCTTCAACAATGTATAGACGACCTTTTATTTGTCCACTAATTATCGACCAGAACTTTATGCTCAAAGGGTGTTTTACTCGTTCCACTATGCTTTCTTTCAAATACTTTTCGTTGGGTCTTCTCCTTACGTACTCAGCCTCATCCGACCATTTACGGCGTTTATTCCTCATCGCCTCTGTTAAAAGTGGCTTGTTTTCTGGACGACAGCAAGAGAAACCCATTTCTTTTATTCGACGTTGAACTGCCATATCTGAAATTTTGATGCCTGACTCATTTATTAAATGTGTAACGACCCTGCGTGGTTTTTCTCTATTTTGGACACAGATTTCCATGATTCTCCGTTCATCTTGTGGTTTGCTTACGTGCAGTTCTGCCGGTTCTTTTAGGTGTTAATGTTTCATTTTCGTTTACTTTTTTTACTTTGTCTACAGTTGACTTCGGCACTCCTACAATAGTTGCAATTTTTCTCTGAGAATAGCCAGTGTTCAACAAAAAAGTCTTTATTTCAGAAATTTTTGCTGGCGAAACATCTTTTCCTCTACCCATTGTTGAGCGGTTTCTTTATTCAAAAAACTCGGTAAAATATTTGAAATACCAAACTAAACGATCACAAATTATAAGAACAAATATATAGCTGATGATGTTTTAATCGAAACCACAAATTGGGAAACCGTTACAACGGAAACTTCTTGGAAAAAAGTGTTTGAAAGCGTAAGAGAGAAAACACTCATTCTGTGAAAAATGAATTTGAATCCACTTTCTATTATTTTCAACCTTATTAGTCATAAGTTCATTGAAAAATAATTTTAACTCATCAATACGGTTATTTAATACTAATAATTACACTAAAACCTAAAAATAAGTAATTTTTCATGGTGGCCGTAATAATTTGATCACCCACTGTAGAAGCAGATTTGTTAAAACAAAAAATTAAAAAATAAAAATATTGCGACCGACTATAACGAAATTTGATACACTACTAGCTTAAATATTGGGTAATTGAAGGAATATCAATTTATTTACATATTATCACAGAATCTAGGGTAGGCCGAGAACTTTTTAAATAGCCTCGCAAATATTAAGATGCAGGAACCGCACATTAGCCACGACAATATTTGCGAGGTGACTCCGGGCAAAGCTGACTGTTACCAGTATGACCTGGCAAATATGTTTGTTATCTTCAGCTTAAACATCGACAAATAAGCCTCTTCCTGCTTACGTCAATGGAATTTCTGTCGACAATTGTCAAAAACATTTGTTCTGCCTGAAAGCGGAATGTGCTTCTTGGCAAAACAACTTAACTGCCTAAAATATGGTATTTGAGCTGAGACCGTTTTGTCAAGCATTACCAAGCCAACTGCCTCACTACTTGTTGGAACGATTGGATTTACCAAACCAAAAATTTCGTTGTGGTTCATAGACAAAACTGATCAAATCAGACATGCCGTCTCTGATACGTTGCTGACAATATCGCTACTGGTCCTTAGTCGATTGAAAATATCAACATCTTCATTAGAAAAAAAAAAAGTTGAATCTTGCTCTTGCTTCTTTTTCGGCACTTTAGCACCACAAACATTTAGTATTCGTATATGAAAAGGCTATCTTGGCTCATCGACTCCTTTACCAAGATTTAATGATGTGGGACACATCTTAAAACCTGTCTCTCTGTTGGAACATTTTCCCTGATCAACTGGTTTATCATATAACCAATTAACAACATTTCATTTGATTTTCTAATGTAAAATTCATAAAGTTATTAAATTCGTATCACTTCACCACTCAACCGTCGGCTAACAAAAAACCACGTCTGACATCATTCGCCCAATCGCCCCAAAAATAGCATCACATCCAACATTAAACAGCAGCTAGTTGGACTGCATCTCTTCAACAAAAAACCACATATCAGAACCAATATGTCATTGGGTCAGCTTTAACGTTTAATTCCGTAAAAAAAAAGAAGAAAAAAAAAACATCTTCACTTACCGCATGCTTATGATCAACTACGGCTCTTCTCACCATATTAAATCAAAACAAAGAAATACACTCTGAAGCAAACTTTAAATACTAAGATGACAAAACGCGCGCGTTGTATACCTTGACACTCAGCACCAAGTCAGAACATATTTGTCGGTTCCGAAATAGCTCTGTGACATCATTTTTTGTTATTCTCCACCCCGAACGGATACGGAGAGTTAGCACGCTCCCTCACAACAAAAAAAAAAAAAAAAAAAAAACAACTCGTCAAAATCAGAATTCAAATGACAGCAACAACTAAAAGAGCTTCACCACTATTACTACTGCTCTGCTCAAAAATTATTTGTTTTAGTTGCTAAATATCAGCGCTAATCGCTGCTTCTTCTAATGGCTTTGTGATTTTAGAAGCATCACGCACAATCACAATAACAATTATCAGCGATTTGTATAAAGTACTCCTACATATTCGTACGTATGTAGATACGAATATATTGATATTGACGTTATTAGGGCTGCCCAATGGTATAAGCAGACCACTGGAGCCACGTCTAAATGGACTTTGTTCGTCCAGTTGATTGAGTAAATCACACCTTTCAGTCTTCATCAGACGTCAATGCCGACGTCATTGGTATAGCATACTATAGAGAAGACAGGGAATGCCTTACACTTGCCTAGCTGGTACAAGTTGACAGCTGTCAAGGGGATGTCATTCTCAGAAGTGTCAACGTAAAGGTTCTCTATTTAATTCTCGTCTATCCTATTACTCGTTCACATACATAATTTCCCGGTAGAAATTGCATTTTAATTTTATAAATACTTGTACCCACGAATGCTGATGATTCCATGTACTCGTACTATCCCATCATAGTAGCTATACTACGAGTATAGTGTTACCTCTGGCAAATTGCCTCCAATCGATACTTGTACAGAGGACGGCAGTGTAGTACTCGTAATGCTGCATAATGCAATTAAATGGGTGCCCTTGCGGCATAAAGACTCGTTCATGTGGTTTAGCGTTTAGGTCTGGCCTTCTTTGTTTCTACAAATATTTATGACGACAAAGTCTTTTTGATTTTATTGCTTGCTTGCTGTGGCTTGTTTTGCTGGTTATTTTCTATTTTTATAAAATTGACACTGCATTTGGTGGAAAATATAATTAAGAAGAGGCTTGCTAACTGCTAACGAGGAGGAAAAGATTTCGCCTGGTTGGAATTTCGCAAAGTGGTATAGGAAATTAGAGCGAGAGGCTAGCAGCAGTTCTGGTTGTTGAAGGCCTCTACTAAATTTCAAGATCTGCAAGTGTAAGTTGTACTTAGATTGTTAGGTTGCACAGAAAACCATTATATTTGATTTTCGAGTAAATGAGAATGCAACATTTAGTGGTTATAACGAGTAGGTATGTTGCGTTAGAGATTGTATGGCTTTTTGTTTTTGCGTTCTACATTCAAATTCTAAGTGCAATTGTCGAATTTGCTGAAGTTTGTGCTGCATGCAGTATTAAGTTCTACTATTGGTAAGATTTCCCAATTTTCTCCTTCTCCTTTAAATATTTTAATTAAAACAAAGGGCACGTGAGCGCCTATAAAATCTGCTTTTGAATGCTATGGAATCGGCCTTGTTACAATTGTTATCGGCAGAAGTGTCAACTTCCCAACTTCTGCAAAAATACGCCGACAACTTTGTGACAATATCTATTGCACAGAAGATGCTCCTGGCCCAGGTTGAGAAAAGATGAAGAGATCAAGCATAACTTAGTTAACGTCAGTGCATACGCATGATGTAGGACGTTTCTGACGAAAGGACTCCACAGTTGAAGTCGACCGCGACGTCGATCCAGTGATAACCTCATTTAAGCTTATTTGACATTTGACATGAGTATTTTACTACCTCCAGCCAGATTGCAGAAACATAAAATCTGACGGAAGAGTTTTTAGAGCACCTGCAGAAGCGCTTAATTTTCAGACTATGAATTGTTCCCATACGAACAATTACCGGAAGTTCTAACCTGCGGTGAAAAACACACAACCATCCACAAAGTTCGATGGGATAATCTCATAGCAAGTAAAAAGAAGAAAAAAACTGTGCAGAAAGAGCACTATTTGGATGTTGACAAATCCACATCATCCACATTACAAGAGGGTGAAGGTAATAAGTTTAAGCTGCAGGCATCTGACCGAAATTAGATTTATTTTGACAGCTCACTGGTCAGTTCTTTGAGCAATGTTCTAAGCAATATGTTAAGGCCGTTCGAAATGGTTTTAGCGCCAAGTAAGAAACAAATCGGAACATACTCGTTCTTGGCAATGGAGTTGGAATATATAGCTTGCACGGTATCGACTCTGAAAATCAACTCAGACTATTTACTTGACTGCGGTGCAAAATATTATAAAATCTTTCCAAAATTTCCATGACAACAACATCAGAAGCAGAAGGCTAGTAGATGCGCCAACAAGAGGCACACCTGACAGCGCAGCAAAAAAAAAAAAAAGTGAGTACCTCTCACTGCGATAGCGCGATGGTTAGCTCATTGGACTATCACGCAGAGGGTACATGGTTCGATCCCCGGCATCACCAACAATTTTTCGAATCGTCATCACCCTTTCGGCGGACAATGGCAAACTCCCGAAAGTAAAATTGCCTATGAAAAAGCTTCTAAAGAGTGCAGCTCGGATTCGGCGATAAACCGTAGGCCCCGCTCAGATGTGACAAAAATGGCAACATGATCAACACAAATGAGTGTCAAGAAGCTTGGCCATGGCATATACCGAGCTGCCAGCGGGACAGTGTTAGTTTTTTTTCTCACGAACTCTATCGGCAAAAGAGAGTGAAGCGCTTGATCGGCGGTTTTTGCGAAAATAATGTAGGAAAGTTCCACCAAAAAGTGAAAAGTACTCACCAGAACAATAAACACCAAGCAGAGTCATATGGAAATAGCAATGAGTACGTAATGGTTGAATCACAGTCGATACTGGAAATGTATAGGGACTACTCGTATCATTGGGGTCCCTGGCGAAATGAATCATTCAACATAGATTCTGGAGAGCGAAATCTTATATAAAGACAATATAGAAAACTATTTAAAGGACCAGGGGTTGATGTAATAAGGACCGAATACCAACTCTTTTACAAAACTTAGTTATTACTTCAGGTGCCGCTTCAGTCCAGGGTAGACGTGGGCCTCAGTAGACAAGCGTCTCTAGTCAACTCGATCTATCCCTAGCTGCATCCAGCTTCGCACGCTATGTTGACTAAGGTATCCTTGCACTCACATGCGCCAACCGAAACGCGGTCTTCCTTTACCGCGCTATCCCTCGGTGGGGAATTCGAAGATTTTTCGGAATGGAACTATGGTGTTCATCCGCTCTACATGACCCATACATCTCAGTCGTTGGATCTTCACTCTTCTGACTAGGTCGATGTCGCTGTACAGTTCATACAATTCGTCGTTGTATCTTCTTCCCCACTCAGCGTCAATGCAGATGGGATCGAAAACCACTCGAAGAATTTTCCTCTCGAAACAGCCAAGAGCACCCTCATCCATATAGGGCAACTTTTGTTGTTCCAGAAAGGGCTTTGCTGGTCAATTACCTTCTTAGCCTAAAGAAGCAGCGATTGGCATAAGCAATTCCTCGTTTTATCTGAGCGTTGGTGTCGTTGTCTGAATTGATAGCAGATTCTAGGTCGACATAGTCCTTAATTACCTCAAAGTTATATCTGTCGAGGGTGGCATTCTGTCCAAGACGTCAGTGTTGAGTGTCCTTCCTGTTGGGTACCATATACTTGGTGTTGCACTCGTTGACCTATAAAGGATTCTGTAAAATTTAGTTGAACTTAGTACGGCCCATGCATCATTTTCCGGATCTTACTATAGAGAACTATAGTCTTTTGAATATCTTTAACTGATATTCGTCAACTGCTTAATGGTTTATAACAATATTTATAGGAACGAGCTATGTACGCCATGTCAGGACATAACCTTGCCAAATTCTAAGAAGAAGAAGAAGAGCTGTACAGTGATATTCACCTGGTCAAAAGGACTAAAATTCAACAGCTTGGATGACTAGGATAAGTAAAGCGAATGTACGTCACTATTTTGTTACGGATCATCCGACGGAAGATGAGCTAAAGAATACCTCGTCTCAGGTGGAGCGCTCATGTATAGTAAGACCGCAGCCAATATGGTTAGCGCACAATCGCGCTAAATGGGGAGAGATTTTGTTTAAGGCAAAGTTCTACTCCAGATCAAGGGACCACTTTAAGTACTCATAAAGTAGGTTGATGACAGACTGACTTGGTTTGATTGGACAATGACTTTGATCTAAATACAATAACAAAATGTGCTTATTAGTAAGGTTTGTTCCCCTATTGGAAAAAATCATCAGCTGAATGGCTTAAGGGAAAGTAAAACTTGCGTTCAACAAACTTCTCAGTCAACTTCATTATGTCATCTATGCATCCACGACGATATATACTGTTGAGAAAGTAAAATCTGAAACCCAACGCCTTTACAATAGATTAAACTGATTCCCTTATAAATTTAAACGATAACTTTACGCAATAAATGAAGAGAACATCACTACATGACATAACCCAGTTACGATTCTATGGACTTCAACTTTCTTTTATAAACCCTCCAACACACCTTCCTCCTACTCATGCATCCGTTAAATTGACTTATTGTTTCTCATAATTGGCTTGTTCTTAATAGCACAATCAAATTCACGAGACATGGAATCATTCAATGGGTTTTCTGGACGAATCCCATTGCACAGTGACTTACTTCATATTCTATAGAAAAAACCATTTGAGAAATTTTATTGTAGCGCTTCGTTGCTTTCGTGCTTTGATCTGGCATGCCCAGTCAGTCAGAGTCTCATTGTTAGCCGATGTCTGTTTCAGCTGCAGATGGTAAACTGGCTAAACGAGGTACATGACCCGGGTCATTGTTCCAATTCTTTAAGTTGAAATCATTTGTTTTTCGTCTATGGAGATTTGTGCATGTCGTGGCGCTTTTTAGTTGGTTAGCACAGGAAGTGACACCAATTGAATACGAGTACAAGGCGGCTGTTCAACTAAGTGTACAATACCAGTGTGCATGTGCGATTATATTGTACGAGTACAATAACAACGGTGACTGTTCCTGTTTGCTCTTTATTTAATACTCTCTACTCCTTGTAATCCCTAGAGAAATTCCCACTAGAGTTTTGTGGATTGTTTGTTAGCCAACTCAGCTACTTAAAAGATAACCCTTTCAAGAGGTGTTTCTACTGCACCGGAAGTAAAAAGTGTTCCGCCGATTTACACACGTCTTTCCGCTCCCCAATTGATACTATATATTAGAGGCACAGTGCGCTTGAGTTGTCTTCTTCTGTTTTTTTTTTTTATATTCATTCGCCTATTCCAAATGTACTTGGATGTTGTTACCTACCAGCAAGAAAGTATCTATAAAAACGGCTAGAAACAGATTATGTGCAAATAGGCAACTCAAATGAAGCCCTATGGGGTAATGGGATTGTTTATTTTTACAGTTTCACTTTGTTTATCGTAACATGTATCTGTATTCATGACTAAATGGGGGGATAAAAGAGAATTTGTTTTAGTAATTCTTAAGATATGTTATAAATTGATTTCGATAAGAGTGTAGTGTTTCATTTAAAATTATTATTGTTTCGTTGAAGGGGTCTGCCTATAGATTCCACGAGACCAGGTAATGCAGGCTAGTTAATGACAGGAGAAATGTAAAAGGTTAACTCGACATTGGTAACCAATACCAACCACTACAAATGATGACACTTAGTTGGAAGTTTTATGCAGCTTTTCCACACTTTGAAAGCCTGCCCAATGGGGAAAACCATTGCAATCGGGGAGATTTTTCAGGACATACCAAAGAAGAGGCAAGCCCTTCACGCTTAGGCAGCATGAAGTTGAAGTTGAAATTTATCAGGCTCTAATCGAGAGGTCAAAGAAAAGTTACCTGTTAAAGATTTGAACTGTAGGTATACCTAGAGTAACTACGTCACCCCTAATGGGATTCATGGTCATAAAATTCTCGGAAAATACTCCGTATGTTAAAACCATATCGCCTAGGTTGCATGACTTAGGACGAAAGCACAACATGAAACCAAAACGATTAATCTACAACGCGACTTTTGACAATTTGGAATGAAAACGTATGCATTCCCTCGGCAATGAAGAAATCATGGTAACATTCCATTTAATAGAAAAAGGGATGGGCCATTCGCAGCAATCCGCTTATAAAGGGTTTTAATGCGAAAATCAATAGCCACTCAGAGGTTTGCCCTTAAGATTGAATTATGTACATAAAAATTGTTACCAGGAGTTGATGTAGGTAAAAGACCATTCTATGTTCGTTTATGTATTCGACTAACATCCAACTGACTATTGAAGTCATTTAAAAATCCCTTGATGTGTACACCTAGTGATACACCTGTGATACCTAGTACCGATGGCATACTCGTATATATCGGGTTTTCCAATAGGGACTTGACAACTTTGAATTTAATTTGAGAACGCACTCTTTCACTTATCATCAAACTGTCACTGTCAATTTATTCAGTAAACTCAAAATTTTCATCATGGTAAAGTACACGAACGAGCAACGTCTGCAAATTATAAGACTTTAAGAGCGTTAATTCCAATTTTCGGTCGTAATTCTCGCCCTCGTAGACAGGCAATAACAAGTGTAGTCTAAAAATTTGAGTCTACATATTCGTTGTGTGATGTTGCCGTGTCAGTGAGACAACGGGTTGGTCGAAATGTCGAAAACATCGCTGCCATTCAGGCGTGCATATTAGGCAAACGATCCAAATCAGTCAATTCCACGGCGTTCTCAAGAATTGGGCATCGCTCATACCACATTATGGCGTATTTTGCGTAAGGATCTTGGTTTACACCCATAGAAGATCAAGCTGACTCAAGAATTGAAGCCGATGGACGTTCTCCGATTGGGTTCTGAAGAAGATGCGCCAAGATGGTGAATCGATGGGCCAGTCGATTGGCCGCCTCGTTCGTGCGATTTAACGCCGCTTGACTATTTTCTGTTTCGGCCTAAATATGTGACCGAGTCGTTGAAAATAGTGTCCAATCGACCGCTGCAAACGTGCCCGCGGTGGCCATGTGAAAGAAGTCGAGTTCCATTCATAAATGTTTTGATTGTACTTCAAGCCGATAATAAAGTTTCTGAAATATCTCAAATGGCTTGCGTTTTATTTAAAAAAAAAAAGTTGTCAAGTCCTTATTGGAAATCCCATTACATCTAGTATACCTATGGTCCGGCTCGACTCCGTTGACATTCAGACTGCTGTGCAAACTACAAAAGATAACACCGGAAAAATATTGGAGAAGATACATCGAGCGCGAATATGGGAGAGCTGCAATCTCTTCTATAACTAGTTTAGGTTGTAGGGAGTAAGTGAAGCAAGCTTGGCAAGTCCCATATAAGACGGGGAAGGCCGACATTCCAGTCATGTTCAACGTCAAGAACGGCAAAATAGCCCTTGCTGGGGTGGCTTATGTAATGTCAAAGTTAATGCCAATTAACTGGCTCAAACCCATGATGTGACAGTGGTTGGACCGAAGTCATGATGAGGTCGATTACTGACGATTGCCCTGTGGTTGATGTTACCAACGAGCATGCGTCCTCTATTGCGCAAGGCAAGATGGCATCAGCATTGGCAGCTGTTAAGTGCCGGTTGGGCCTGGTAATCACGTGATGTTAAGTTACGAAGAGACATACGCCCGTGGTTGCCTACACCCAGTCCGTTATTAAAAATAAAAAAAAGTTTGGAGCAAGCAATGGGCATGCATGTGTAACTCGCCTTATTCACGCTTAACAATACAACGATACGGACGTAAGCAGCGCTGACTCCCTTCAGTCTTTCGGACTGGTTGCAAGACGAGTTTACTCGGTACTATCGCAGGATTCCCAGAGCCCGACCGATGGCGCCAACAAGCCCATGGCAAATATTGAATTCGAAAAGGTTCACTACTCACCCATCGGTCGATCAGTCGATTCCTGGCAGTGCAAGAAAGCTTTCGTCAAGACATAAGCAAAACACAGTATGGTAATTACTTTAGACCGTATACTTACTTTCTGCTTAGGCTGGCATCCGATTTTGCAGATGCTGGGCGCTAGTTTTGTAGATCCTTGTACTGTAGGTCCTTTATCACTGAAGCGATTAACCATTTCTCTACGAAGGGCTACAAAACCACAAAGCGATTCGTCATTAGAGATCAATCCTAAGTCCTGACAATTTGTTAGGGTTTTTTTTTATTGATCATTGTTTTTCAGACCGATTTTGTCGTAAAATAAACGTGAAAGTGTTGCCTAGAACGAGGACAATTTCCCCCCGCCCTATGCTAAGAGTACACAACAAAAATCCATTATCAATGGCTTCCCTCAATGAAATGCCATTCATGACAACACCAATGTTTTTCAACATTATCCCCCTGATACGAGGTCTAAAAAACGATTTACTGTACAACCGAGACTTCTTCCCCCGACAACACACAACAACACACTCCCCAATCGACTTCTCAACCAGCAAACACTATTATGTTCTCATAAAACTTGTGACAAGTGGAAATCGCGTATAGATTAGAGGATGAAACACAAGGCGACACCCCCATTGCAGCTCCTTTTGAAATTTTGAAGCGTTTGTAGAATTAACTTCTACTGTACGTCAATGTTTACAAGCAATTACGTTCCACAATCCGTTGTGAAATGCATCATGTTAAGCATCCCTTGAGTAATGATGAAAAATGCATTTCAATCGTTTTCATTTTGCTTTATCTCTAGCTGTGGTAGGGGTTTGGCTATTTTTTTTTTTAGCTTCTCTCGTGAATAACGATGATAAGAAATGTCGGCACTTTTGCTACTGGTGCATTGTATTGTGGCGAATTGGGCAGAGAACACAAAAAAGAAAGCAGCATCACATCTGCGATTCAGTAACTCATCTTAAACCTTCCCCCAATTTCGACACATTCCCTAGTAGTTTTGCATTTTTTGCCCCCCCAAGACTGGTTATATTTTGAAATAAGGAAAATTCCAGAAAAGGGAACCTGAAACGAAAACCCAGAACAAGCATGCACAAGGAATTTAAATTTTTTTTATTTGTTGGCTGCAAAAACGATATCGAAGAGGAGTTACGGTTGTTGTTTGGGGTTAGCTGTGGAAAGTTTGTGGAAGGATATAGTGTTTTTTGAAACGGATAAGGATAAGGGTTTGATTCTCCCTCCCTCCCTATATTTTCCTACATTTCACTCGTCGTTTTATAAGTGTGCATCGAACTGGCCCGGCCGCATAGAACAACTACGATTCCTTGTTATTGTCGTTGAGTACAAAGTGCTGGATGTCCTGTGTCGGTATGTGGTTTCGATTTGTTTTACTTTTCCGCGATTGTTTCTAAGTTGTGTTGTGGCTCTGTTCTTCTCTGGTTGCTTTTTAGTAGAAGTTGATATAGAAAATGTACGAAAGAAAGGAGGAAAATGCAACGAGTTACTTGAGAGTTGGGATCAAAGAACTACTTTTCTATCGTCAGTCGGTCCGTGGAAAGTAATCGTTTGCAAGGAGATAGGAAACAGAAACAACGAAAACAAAGCAAGCAAGAAAACAAAATGCTTTTAGATTTCCATTCTATTTCACTTATTTTCACTACTTTCACCAATTTTCCGAATGAGAAACGAAAATGCTAAGTAGTTTGACTTGAAAAATTTCCAATGGCTTCTGTTTTTCGCCAAGGAAGTTGTTGTTAGGTAAACCAATTGTTTTTTTTTTTCTAAGTAAAATAATTGGGACTTGCCTGAGTAAAATATCCTGGAAAAGAAGAAAGGAAACTGTAACTCTTTACAAAATGAGGTATCCTTTTGGTTGGAATGATTTAAGGGAGTTTTTTACTGAAGAATATTCGGTCATCTTTTGTTTGCCCATACAATGAGTGTCTGTTTCAAATTGAGTTATTCGAAATATGTTCGAGTATTTGTATTTATGCGAAGCTATTGAATCGACTATTTCCAAGTCAGTAAATAAGTACTCATTTGTCTATAGATTCTTATATGAATCATTGATTTTTAAGTAGCCGGAACCTTTTATTTATTCTGCTCTTACAAAAGATGACACAACACTGTTACATATTTTTATCAGTTAGTTATTTTCGCCACCGCAGTTAGTTGAGGTCCGGCTCTAATTACATGCGCAAGACGAAGAAGCAGTCAGTCCCTTGGTGTAGGACATAAACACTCTTTAGGCCGCAAAAGTGACGTCTATTAGTTCTAAAAGGTGTTTTTTTTAGCTGCATGAGAAGTTTCGATGTTTATTTTCTATGGTTTGACAGCTGTCAATGTCAAACTGTGTTGAATGTTCACTAAGGTTTGACAATTCATCATAAATCGTTTAACGCCAGAACAACGCTTCTAAATTGTGGAAATTTACTTTGACCAAAATAGAGAGCACTTCGTCAATTTTACGGTCAGCAATTCGTACAGTTATTGATAGTTTTCGCGAAGACAATCCTCAAGCTGTTAACGAATCACCATTACATCCATTAATATTGACTGTTTGGTGCGGTTTACACGCTGGCATTGGTTCCAACAAGACGGCACAACTTGCCATACAGCGCGCTTAATCATCAATTGATTGCAAAATCAATTTGGTGTCAACTTTATTTCCAGAAGAGGTTCTGTTAACTGCCCCCCTCGTTCGTGCGACAAATCAGCAACGCTTGAAGCATTGGAAGCCAATATTCAACCAAAAAATTGACGCCCATACGGCTAGATTTATTGGAAAAAGTAGTGAAAAATTGGACTGATTGAATGGACAATGTAACTCGTAGCTGCCGCGGGCTTATGCCGGAAATCATATTCAAATCATTCCAACAATATTTCTGTCTTGTATTATTACTTAAAGTTCTCAAGCTCCTAAAAAAACACCCTTTACTTGCACCAGCCATCTCAGACGTTGGACTTGTAGACGTGTGACTACACACTTTCAAGAAAGACTTTCCCAAACTGATTATAGAATAAAGGCGGCGTTTTTTTATATAGAAAATATATATTCCTTTCCACCTTAATCTACGAAGCTTTTTCAGCCAGTAGTCCATCTGCGCCACCACCCAGACAAACAGTAAAGGCTTTCGGTTCGGCTATGACAAGTTTGTCCAGATTCCCAGAGGGCAATGAGCCAACGACTAGAAAATGTTTCAAAATCACTCTCCTCTGGAACGCAAAACGTAAATGAACTGACCGGACGTGGACCCAATCTTTTTAGAATATCGAAGGTGGAAACCCATCCCTCACTTGTATTCATGAAGGGAAAAATCTTCTTTCAATTTACATTATATCAAAACAAGAATCCGATGAAAGGCTATTTTCAAGAAGTTTTGATCGGCAATCAACACATAGGTATACACAACGCAAGCACAAACTGATGCCATTGGATTAGAGACCATTTGCATGGATTATGACCAATTAATTTCCATAAAACTCATCCAAAGTTGCTTGAGCTTACTTAATCTACTTTCTCCGTGAACGTCTATCATTGACAATTACCAGACATACCCCACTAAGCAAACCGTTCTTTGATTTATCTTCTCAGATCAAAGGTATAAAATTCAATTCAAAGAGTTTCAGTGAGTGTTTTCAAAACAATGTTATCTTTGTACCTAATAGGGACGGATTTCTTGAAAGTATTGGGTTTTGGGCTGACATCAACCCTTCGTGCTTTTTGCCACAGCAAAACAGACAAATAAAAAAATATCTGTGCATACGAGAAACTTTAAAATTCCACTTTTCACATAACAAATTAAAAATTCATATTTCGCGAATTTTTCCATTCCTCTGTGACTTACTTCTCCCTTTATCTCTGCAGTCAACAACCGACAAAAAAAAGTTACACAATGCGAAAACCGAAAAAAAAATCACAAACACCGGCTGTTTTTTGTTTCTTTTTTGTGTTTTAATCACGCACATGTCCATGTCTAAACACTCCTCTCGAATCTTGACTACTTTCGCTTATCAGTATACGGTTGGTGGCTAGTCGTCATTCAGCTCAATAACAAAACAAAAATAAAAAGACAAAATTTTATGCTGAAAGCCTCCAGACATGTGTTTACATTTCCATATTTCGTACAAATAACAAAAAAAAAAATATGTGAACAAAATTTAATACAAAAAAAAATAGAAACTAGACATCACGAACCTTTACCGGGCGCTGCACCCTCTTCTTAAAAATTCTGTTAAGGCGCGTGCCTCCTCTTTTTTGTTACCCTTTTTGGATAAAGTATCTCAAAATATCATAACAAACCTGGAGAAGCAGAAAAATCCCTTCGTACTTCGTACAACAGGAGCCACAGTCAGTCACACTTTTGCGCACTGCAGTTAAGGATTTTTTTCTTCTTGATTTAGTTATTCACCACCCGCACTAAGGACGTTTTCCTCAGTGTTGCCAAGTGTTATTTTAAGAAAAACAGACAAATATTATGAAATCCACTGTTGTCTTTTATTGAAGTCAATGTTGCCACATCGAACTCAAGACTAACAACCGTTAAACGATATGCCCTTCATTGGAAAGAGATATTTGAATTCTATAATTTAACTTTCACAATTCCGACTAAAATTGTCATCTGAATTAGATTTATTGTTGCTGTCATAACCAATCAGCAGTCGTAGTCTGGTCAGAGAGCATTTGTCATCACATACAGTCAACTGTTACTGATTCCGTAATATAAAATGCAATAACGGAAATGATCTACCATTGTCCTGAAAACTATGTCAATAAACTAATTCAACCTCTCGCAAGTACCTTCAGACTTCCGCTGTTCGCTGTTCATAAAAAAGGACACATGAGGCTGATAGTATCGGACACGTTGCTAACTTATTATCATATACCAAGTTCTTTCATTGCAATTTCATCGTTGCACAAAACTTAGATGGATTTCTTAAAGGCAGATCTATAGGTACAACTACCAACCTTGTTTCTAATACATTTTGTGCCCTAGAATAAAGAAAAGAAGCGGATTTTATTGCTACCGACTTACGCAAGCCATTTGATTAATTCTTAATTCTTTTCAAACTCAATGCACCTAGTTTAAAACTTGGTCTGGTTTTTTGAATCAAATACCAATTCGAAGAACGCTATTAACTATTCCATTACCTTGGTCCACTAATTTTTAGCATCAATGGTGTTGTCAAACTGTGTATTTTAAATTATAGAGAATTCCCACATATCTGCCTGAAGCATGACGATGAAATGAAAATCTATAAATTGAATCCCAATTTTTTGGACTCTGTATCTCCATAAGATGATCTCTTACCGTAAGTACAGTACGCATCCACTCTGATTCTATAATAAGCTTAGCTTACTCGCCCCTCGGCTTTTTAAGCGATGTTCCAATGAGTTCTCTGCGCCTCATGTCACAAAATTCCTTTACGTTACCTTTGTTCGGCTACTTTGCGAATATACTATTCAGATAATGTCTACTATGTTTACTATGAAAACAATATTTTACAATTCATACGATTCGGTCTCTTCCCATGACTCAAATTGTGGGTCTTTTTTTCTCTGAAAGATGCAATGAATCCCACAATATTTTCCTTATCCACAAGCTCTTAACCGTCAACACCGACTGTGCCTCACATCTGCAGCAGCAATTTTTTTTGCTGTAACACAAGCGCACGCAATTTAAGGTTTGTCCTCCTTTTTCGACCAAATAAACACCCACTTTAGCAAAACTTTCCTCAGAAACGTTCTCAATATCACCTCCTAAGACTATAATCTTCCAAGGCTTTTTGTATTAAACTGTATTAAAGTCGTCCGAGGTTGAGCTGGGCCTGCAGAATAAGAAAAATATAACTCCACAGCACCAGAGTGTTCATTGATGTCTTCATGGCTCAATAGGCAACCTACGACAGTGGTTTGGGAAAACAGTAACGGATTTGTGTGGAACGGGTGAGAATGAAATTTCTAAGAAATAGCCTATTTTCCTGGGAAAGAGATACTTGTAGTTCGCTTGCTTTCCGGCAAATGTACATAAGAGTATTCTGCCATGTTATCACTAAGGAACTTAAGATCGACCATAAAACAGTTTAAGGCTTTTAGAACAAGCTATGTAGGTAGATAAAGAATCTCAATGGCAGATGACCCAATGGTGGCGTGGCGGCTGATAAAAAAATTGTCACATACCACAATGTTTTGCGAAAGCAGTCCTGAAAAAAGCTTCGCAAATGGTAACAAGACCAGGATTGACAGCAAGAAAAGGGATGCGTGGTATTTGGTGGGATTAAAAGGTTATCATAAATCTTGAGCTACTACC
This sequence comes from Volucella inflata, assembly GCA_928272305.1. Classification (NCBI taxonomy): domain Eukaryota; kingdom Metazoa; phylum Arthropoda; class Insecta; order Diptera; family Syrphidae; genus Volucella; species Volucella inflata. Next base: position 3,233,572 of record OV743720.1, read on the forward strand.
GCCAGGTCAAACGAATAATTCCAATGAATACTACTAGCAACTCATGGGATTTAGGAAAGCAATTGAAAAGAGGGCAGTATTGATCGATAGTGTGTGACAACGCCAGACCACACACATGTTTGGTGACTCGGCAAAAAAGACATTGCGTTGTAAAATCATCTGTTCCGATATCTTCAAGACTCTCTTGCTGGCGAAAAATTGGCTTAAAAAGAGGTACGTGGAAATCATATGCCTCAAAGTTTTAGTCAGAACAAAGTCGAGACAGGCTTGATATTGTTATGGAGCTAGGCAGTACCACAAACCTGTCTTAAGCCATATACAGAAAGCTTGCTACAATAAGAAGCTCTACATATTGTTAGTAACTAACGCAAAGAACTCGAGCTTAAATGAAACCTGATAAAAAAAAACGGATCACAAACGACAATCGGAAGGGTCAAAGATCGAGGGCAAAGTATAGTGAACCTCGACAAATGTCATTGAGTCCATCCTAAGTAATCGATTTGTCATCACACGGTAAGACTTGGCCTGTGTTTAACGACTTTGTAGAAGATTCTGTGCAAGGATCTCGGTTAACAGAGTTACAGAATTCAATTGATAGGTACTAGAGTTGAAGCCAGGTGATCAACGTTTGCATCTTGACTTTACTGACAGCACTATGAAGAAATGTCACAGTAAATGGCGCCCGGAACAGGGCCATGAACAATAATTATACAAAATTAAGTAAACATGACCTAAAGGGTATTTGGTTTTACTCAGGTTGTGTCGCATGCCGGCCCCGACGAATTATAAAGGCTACGCCCATCAATGACGTAGTTAAATCATAAGTGGGAATGGAGTAACGTTGGTCCTATCGCAATGGCTTGCTAACGGACACCACCGAAGGTTCCTACGATATGACCAATTACAAACGTACGATATGACCAATTACAAACGTACTATCATAAAGTCATTTTGAGTGGCAGAACTACCGTCAGTCCCTTCTTGGCTTTAAAATTTGGTGCCATTAAAGTCAAAGTCTTCCGGACATCCATCCAGGACTGGCTTAAAAGACGTAAGCCCCTAGCGTCAGGGTCGTGATAACTATCGTTTAAATCTAGCCTCGACTTATAGCAAAGGTAAAGCTTTTGCTTGTGTTAAGGACAAGCTTCGAATTGGTATCACTGAAATATGGTTGATGCTGCCTAGGCGATTTTATATAGGCGCCACCGCATGGAAGCCTCACATAAACAGGCGGAACCATTGTCATTTAAGTATTCAATAGCATTATTTCTAGAAATAGACACGTGGCCTGGCCTCCAAGATCGTGTAACTCTACACCGCTTAACTCTCATCTGAGAGGATATCTGTCCATGCGGACAAGTCGACAACGATTCCAGACTTGTATCTCACCATTCGCGTGATACACATACTCGTATCTCATAAAATTGTAAAAAAAAATGTCCCGTTTGTTTTTAAAAAAAATATTTAGCTCCAAACTTACAAAATCCAAAACTGAAACTTGTTAGACTGGGCTCTTCTTTTAGAAAGAGTGATTTTGACATTCCACCAACGCTGTGGTAGTTTAGCTATCCATTGAACAACGAAATGAATTAATTTTGGAGTGCAGCAAGGAAACTCAAAAATACCATTGCTCTTTAGAAATTCCTTAAGTTTGTTCTGGTAACACCTTACCTTTGTGTGAATTCCTTCACTTGCTCTTCACAGGCCAAAGTGAGGCAGAGAAAAATCGAAAGAACCCATTTCATCCACAAATTTTCTTCTACATACCACACGAGCGAAAGTACAAACTTTTCCCCAAATGTTCACTTCACTTACCTGATCTGATAAATTAAGAACTTTTCGTCACCTCCTGCAGGAATATTCCGCTCCTCGTTTATTGTTTATTTTGTTTATTTACCAAAAATGTTGAACAAAAACAACAAAAAAAACAAACAAACAAAATAGAAAACAACAAAAGAAATTATGTAGTTGGAAATTTTCGCGTCCTCCGCAGGAGAAAACACACACAGCCGCGCACAAATCGTAGTTACCACACACCAACACTAAGTCGCGAAGTGTGTCTCAAACTCGATTTCCCAAGAGCCAACAAATTTCACGACACAGCTTTCGATTTTCAAATTAAATTAATTTTTATTCATATTTTTGAAATATTTTTCTTCGGCGTTTTCAAGGCAAATAAATAAATCTTTACACGAGACGGACCGAAGAACCTTCATTTGACGCCACGTTCTTAGGAAGAATTCTTTGCCTCACTGGTCGATTACACCTGCCTGCACTGCAATGACTGAGGCGGTTCTCAATCGCTCTCTCTCTCGATCGTTCGGCTAATTAGAATTCTAAAACCGTTGAAATAATTTAATTTAATGAAAACCACGAACCGTCTTTTATTTGATTTTGTTTTTCTCGTTTAACTACTCCCACGTTGACGGTGGGAAAATAACCAAAATTCAATCGAAGCAAAAGCAAAAGAAGATTTTACTTCTGCAAACACATAGAACAACACACACCGTGCACTGTCGAATGGAAGAGAACGAATGAACTGACAGCCACAAAGTCTGCCTCTCTAAAGTGTCACTGCCTTTGCCCTAAGTGTGTTCTTGTTCTCATTTTTAATGAATGCTTATGATTCTCTTACTACGACACAATTCGATAAAATCGTTGAATGCGGGGAGAGGCAGAAGTAATCGAATCAAAAACTTCCTTATCCCCTTCTAGCTACTGCAATGAATAATTCAAAAGAGGAATGAAGAATTCGCGCATAAATTTGAGGAAAAAAGTGAAAGAGCCTTTTTTTGGCGTGGGTTCTCTTAAGTACACAAACTTGTTTATAAGTTGTCTCTTTCTGCCGGTGGTTGATTTAATTATTCGACATAAGACAGAGGAATTAACAGGCTACACAGGCACTGTGGTTGTCTCGTTTTAAAAGAGCACAAACTGGTTTGCGGAGATTTAAGAGAAATATGTGCATGGGCTTTGTTGAATAGGTGTGGTATGGTGGTTTTTCAATATCGTATACGAGATTCCGCGTAAGGAGCTGCCAGCTAAGCACTTATTTTGTTAATTTTAAATGAAAACGTCAAAACGGTCAAACGGTGTATACCACTGTCAATATTTGAATATCCACTTCACAGCTTTCCTTAGGATCGTCGCTGTTGGTTTTCCCTGTGTTTTTATATAATAATATCTCAGAAATTCAGAGTAAAAGTGACTATTATAAAGCAATCACTTCTCTGTGTACGTCTACGTCTGTTACACAGGCCAGCTGTTTCGGTACTTAGTAAATACAAATAGATATCTGGCCAAACACATTTCAATCAAATCTCAACCATAAATAAATAAATGCCTTTATTCGCGCCTTGTCACCGCGCTCTCTCTATATTTACGTACGTTGTGATGTAGCTTACTAAACTCCAGCTAAGCCAGAATTCAACTTCGTCTGCTTTAAATTCTATCTGCGTAAGCAAGCTATCCACTCCTGTTTCAACATATTTACCGGAGCCCCAAATTGAATAGCAATTCGATCATCAACAAGTTTGATGCTCTATCTGACTCCATTCAAAGAATTGTATCCCTATTTCTTGCGTTATTGAGGGTGATTGCCCAATTAGGGAATGCTTCGACACTCTGGACCGACAACACCCAAATATGTTGACATCTTTAGTGCGTTAAACAAGTTGTCCCAGCTTATAAATGTTAGCGCGAATATGTGACGTTGACAGTCATACCACCAACAGCCTTGACTTGATTGAATAACCAATCCTGACAAATACACCGTCATTCACTGACCACATAGGTTTTCTCTACCTATTCAAAGAACTTGACAGCTTCTTTAGGAATATTAACTGATCGTTATGTTACCTTGAGGTGGATATCGCTATTGGTATTATCAGAAACACTATCTTTTTTGGAATGAGAACCTTTATTGCTCATCGGATAAAAACTATCAAGCCATATAAAATCTATGGCACGAATCGACCTGAAAACTAACCCGACATAAAAAAAAACTGAAATAAATTAAACGAGCCAGGAATGGCTACAGTCTTAGGCTTGTAAAATGTAAATACGACCAAACACTGAGGCAAAGAATCGTACAATGTCCAAAGGTAGTAAAAGCTGTTGTTCGTTCGCTAAAAACTCTGCTTCATTCTCCATCCTAGCATTATATAATGACATTTTAGCCACTATCCACGAATCTTCAACGATAAACCCGCTTTTAAACTCTTTTAGTATCGCAGAAATAAGAATACACGTTCGCAACCACAAATCCACTGGTTCAAACCTTTGCGTGATCCTTTTAATAAATCCTGAAAAAAAGACTTATACTCCTACAGACCCATCGAAATTACTTTACTTCGTTCGAAGTCGTGGAAATGCTGAAAACCGCGAGGTTATACATCATTTTAAATCCAGGAAACGTAAAAATGTCGTAGCAATAGGTTCATTAGTGATTCGATGGCAAGTCTCACCGAAAAGTTGGACCATACTTTACATCAACCTGGCGAAAGCAAGATAGTTGGGTCAGATTTTAATAATATAAATGCTCGTGTACCACTAGGCTCCGTTCTGTCTCCTACACTATTTATCTTTTTTTATACGTAAATGATGTCTTGTCTATAACTTTGAATCCAATATATTCCTTTGCTGATGATAGTACTTTGCATCGGAATCCACGCCCCCACTGATCGACCCTTAAACGGGAACAGCAACGTGTGTTAAGCTCCTTAAATTAAAATATTCACAGCATAAACAGCATCATGTGCGGATTCTGGAAATGTACTTAAAATCACGTCAACTATTCGTCCGTGCCTTCAATCTTTGTCTTCGAAAATCATGTTGCATTGCTTGACAATCAAGCACATATCCGATCATCTTGTTTTCGAAATATGTTGTTTATATGATAATTGACTGGCATTTTAAAAATGCCGTTTAGTCAGAAAATACCTGAACAGATTTAGCATTCTTATGTTATTGACTCAATTTAAATTCAAATAACCTTTAACACGTTGACTGCGGAACTCTCACGTGGAAATTGACACTAGGTGCAAAGCTCCTACATAATCTACTAGTCTTTAATCTACGAAATATATAGAACTACACTGATATCACTCCAACAGTTGACGGTAGACAAATTGATCAAGACTGAGGCTACTTTGAAAATATGAGCACTTTATGTTAAATGGTAAGGTATAGGAACCCCTAAGAGTCCAGGGGGTCGTTTGTCTCGCACGTATGATTTGTTAGACTATTAAGAAGAGTAGTTTTTTTCACACATGTACGAGTGAGTTATATGCAGTCAACGTGTCAAGCTCCAAAGCATGGGGAGCCCAATGTCTTCGAAAAACAAAAAACAAACAAGCAGGGGCTGCTATCTTTTGGCTACATCTTTTTGTTCCGAGCCATTAGAGACACCACAGCTGCTGTTCTGGGTTTTATCTGACCACCTCCTGAAAAAGCAACATGCGAACAAAGCGGACACAAGACCCACTTGTGCAAGCAAAATATACGGTATTTTCTTCCCGGCCTCTTCAGAGGAAAATAAAAGGCCCGCGAAGAAAGTTTGTACTCCAGGAACGGCGACGAAGCTCATAATCCCGCTATCTACTTAAATGACTTGAACCAAAACTTGCGTCATCCTGACCAAAACTAGTTATATACTGCTGTTAAGGTCTGTAGCCAGGTGGTTACTTTTTTGATTCTGTTCGACAATTAATTTTGCCTTTTTTCTACGGCTCCACTCCAAAATGATTTCCAATGCATTCGGTCACCTCTCAAGACCAAAAGCAACATTTCTTTATTTACCTAGGAAATCGATAAAAAACGATTCTAAGTTTTATTGTCATAAATGGAGCAAATTGAAAGAAATCGATTGCTTAAGTGCGATGTTGTTGTACAACAATCGTAAACTCATGCTCAACTCCAACAAGTAGTTCATATTTCTTCGTCATTATGCGTATAAATTTCAGGTCATCGATACTATCTAAATCACGAACAGCGCTTCTTGTGATGGGAACAAGAAAGTTGGCAATACTTTTAATCATTCCCTGTGTAACGGTATTGTCATAGGAGCTCTTCACAGCTAAACCACCATAGCCATTATCGATGATTGCATATTGAGAGGCTTTCTCGGCGACACGATCCGAAGTTGACTCGTTTTTCCAAACAATATCTTGAAAGAGGGACTGAAAGAAATTTTGAAAAGGTTTAAAAAATACATTTAAGCCCTCGTGAAAGAAAATATACCATTTTCCTCTTTTCTCAAAGAAGCGAATGCTAAGAAACGAAATGAAAATATAATAAAACGCAAAGGCCACTCGATCTTATATTTTAAAAAGTTTTCTGTTGTATAAACGCAGAAAAAACAGAGAACTTACGTTCGAACGACAAAATCACATAATCGCGATAGTGAGCCAACGATGTGGGAGAACGGTCTGGAATCTTGGGTTACCGGCAACCGAATAGAAATCAGTGTCCCAATCGTCAATTGGATAAAACCAATAACAACACTGCCAAAAACTTATCAGAAAGGAGGAGGATAACTTCATCGAAAAATAAACACTACCTTCTGACTGTACCTAGTCCTGCGATAAGTTCTGTTACACAATTTCCAGCGCTTATTGTTCAAAACTTCTTGTGGGAATAGGACCGTTAACTTTTTTCAGAACACATGCACTGATCAGTGAAGAATACTAGTCAGTTTGGTTTCAGTTTGTAAATATTTAGCATAGAGTGGGGCGTTAAAGAGAATCGAGTCGCGATAATAGCGGTGCATAAGTGCGAAAAAAATGCTGGCCAAATTTTCGTTTTACTAAAATCACTCGGAATTTCGAGAATATTCGTTTATCGGACTATTGCTCGCTTCGGCGAATTGTCTGGAGTAGACGTGGACGAATTCGGAGAAATCCCCTTAGGAAGCAGAAGATCATGTCCAAGGCATTGGATATATCAACCAGATTCATGTCTAGGCTGATTCGGAATGATCTACATATGAAAGCCTATCGTCGGTCCACGGGTCATCTTCTAACTCCTTAACTAAAAAAATTAGCCTGAAAAGATGTAAGCAACTTTTGCAATGGCACACGGACAATGGCCATGAAAACATTCTGTTTCCTTGTTTCAAAGGTCCAACGTGGACATCATCCCGCTTCCGTGATAAATACGTAAAAACTGGTGCAAAGGTTTACCAAAAAGATGTGCTAGAGGGTATTGTGAAGGGTTTGACCAATACCGCTTTCGCTGGATACGGATGAATCTTCCAACAGGACTCTGCTCCAGCGCACAAAGCCAAAACTACGATGGAGTGGCTCAAAGTCAATATTCCTGGCCTTAAAGCAGCAGAAGATTGGCTGTCGGGCAGTCCAGATCTGAATCCACTGGATAATGGTATGTTGTCAGGATTGGAGAACAGAGCCTGCAAGACCCTCCACAGAAAGATGGAAAGCCTTAAAACAGCATTAACCAGAGCAACGTCCACGATCTCCATGAAAACCGTACGTGCCGCTATAGCCCAATGGCAACCCGGTTTGGAAACTTGTGTAAAAGCAGAAGGCAGTCATTTCGAGTGAATCCAACTTTTTTAATAACCAATATTGTGGTCTAATAAATTAAAAAAAATTGAATACAATATATTTGATGTTTTTTTTTTATTTCGTTTTATATTTGTGACAGAACTTATGGCAGGACTTAGTATAAGAGCCATCCCAAACTTTGACACTCTTACCAAATGCATTTGTTTGGGTATAATGACAACGCTATTCATTGAGACATAGCGCCTTTACTGAAACTTTTCAAAAGTAAGACAATAACTAGCAAGACAAACCAGCACACAAGGCACAATCTGTGGGAGTCTTGCGAGTTCTTGCGTACACTGATAACATACGAGGTCTGTTCAATTGTATCGCACATATATACTACAACAATCTTTTTCAAAGTACTCCCCTTAAGCTGCTACACACTTCTCTCAACGGGTCTGGCACGACTGGAATCAACAAGTGTAGAACGAGAATTGAGATGACTGGAACTGGGTTTGTAAGTCACCCAAGCCTTTCTCTTTCCGGATGGCTTTAATTCTCCTCGGAAATGCAACCGTCCGGGTTCTGACAGCAACCGCAAGCATCCCGAGGAGTGCCGTGGTCCATTATCAGTATGCCTCTATTCCGACCTCCCATTCTTCGTTCCGGTGTTTCACTTTGCTGGCAACCCGGAGAGTTTAAGATTTGCACAGCCAACGCAGCTTGCCCCCATACGTATCAAAGCAGGCACAGGTCTGCTCCTTCGTTTACTTTCCTACTGAGTGTAGTTGTCCACAGTCTTACATGCGTTCTTCCAGCTCAATGTCGTGGAAACCGTGTTTTCGGGCATGATTATCAGGGCCCGCCGGTCTCCTAGTAGCTGTCGTTGCTGAAGCCCCTTTCGCAAACGAAGAAAGTTTGCTCAGCAAGAACTGTACAAACTTCTGATCGGAAGAAGCTTCTTTGTCCAGTAGTCTCATACACACTTTCACGGTATTTGCGCCGGAATTCGTTTCCTCTTCTGTTCTGTTTTATGATCATCTGTGTAGAAAGTCTTTAGTCCCCATGTATTTAGAAGAAATATATGAGCCGTATTGCACTGTAGCCATCAAGTTGCATGGTCCGTTTAATCAAGCCTGGACGCACCACGTTCACCAGAAAGGCAATTATTTAACATAGGCCGAGGTTTGATGGTTTCATAAAAACATCTTTACTATTGACTGCTATTACTTTTCAGTTCAACCCTTCTCGAAGTGTTGTTTTTTGCACAAACTCTCACTCATCCCCCTAAGTAAAACGAAAAGAAAAAAAACTGAATTCATTAATCAGCATCTGTACGTACGAACCAACATCTACGAGTATGTGAATCTTTGATCACCTAAGTGGTGGTGGTTTGCTATTAAAGCTCATTGACCCCTTTCCTATTCATTTCCGGCTGCATTCCATGACACCATTTTTCTAACAGCAGTACCAGCACGACTACAACCACCCACAAGCATCACCAACGGCACCCTTTCGATGAAGGGCGCTCCATGACTTTATGCAGAATGAGAAATTGATTTTCTTTTTATTTCCACACACGTGCATTCTCATTGAACTGTGTGCTTTTGCCTTTGCCACTGCCACTGCTGCCGCTCCCGTTGCTATGAGTCCTCGTATTGGTATTGCTACTACTATTCATCAACAATAACTCCAGCAACGGGTGTCGTTTGTTATTTATCCCCAATGACCCAGTTAACAAATGAACAGAATTGCTAAAGGCCCTCACAGGAATCCTTTAGAACTGGTTCAGAATTCAGTTGGAAGATTATAAACCGTTTGGAAGGAAGTAATAACGCGTGTGTTGTTGCCTCTATTGTGCTCCATAACCCAACCTAACCTCATCTCACCTAACCGAAACCCTTCAGATTTTAATAAATTTCAATTAGTTCACAAGGACTTTTCGAAAATATTCAGACTGAAACTGAAACTGAAAGCTCAGTACTTCGGTTCATTGACTGTGACATTTCTCTCCTCCTCTTTGCCCTATCGAACGAATTTAAAACAAAACAAAAAAGGAACCCACAAAGGATTGACAAACAAGTGAAGGTGAAGAATGGTTTGCCAAAAATATTCATAATTAGTCTTCCTTGAATAGTTAACCAAATCGGGTTTTGCAGATGGAAAAAAGGACTAAAACTTATGTGGATACAGCGTACAATCTTCTGCAGGAGCAGCCAGGTGTAAAAGATGTAATAATTCTTAATAGGTCGGCAAATCCAATTCGAACAACAATGGCACAAGAACGTGCCGTGGAGTACTGTGGATATTATGAAATGCTCTATCAGAAGGTGAAATACATTTTGCAACAAATTGATCCAGAGAATGAAGTTCTGGGATTGCGTGTGCGTACCAAATGGGATGAAACCCTTGTGTCAAAAGATGGCATCATTACTATAATGGTGGTGCAAAATGCTAAGGATATGATGCAGCCATACATAAATAGAATACCAGATAGCAGTGTGTGAGTTGTTGCAGAATTTGATTACAATAAAAAGTCATTATTCTACAAGTATGTAGTTCCATTTTTTTTTCTGTATCTTGATAACGTTGTAAACTGACAAGCCAAGAGAAGTTAATAATCTGTCTTAGGGATTAAACGAACAATAAAAGGACGATCCGGGGTTTTTCCTGACAATCAGAAAGATTAAATTCTGTCATCCACCACGTTTGTTTGATCGATGAAATATTGCCCTTACCATTCTTAGCGATATACTGGCCAACCCGTGTAATAGCCGCTCCATGTAATATGAAAGGCATCATCAGTTTATTGTAACGCTTCGAATTAATCCCAAAAACTTTAAATATTGGACTTTTCCACGAAAATGTGATCCACTGCACTAATCCAAGTTCGAATCCTTTGTAAAACTGAGATCTCAGTCATATTTTGACGAAAACTAAGGTTTCACTGGGGAATAAAAAAACACCAAAATTGTCAATGTCAACGGGATCTCACTTAGCCTTCCAAATGATGCTTACTATTTGACATGCTTAAATTGACACCGAAAATGAAAGCATAGTTGCACTGAATATTCAACCCACCAGAATGCATTGCCATTGTATAGTAAGAACGGTTCTCCTTTACGAAGATAATCGATCTTATACTAACAGGCCAAGCAGTTGCTCGCCCTCAGCTTGCGTAAGAGCACACCTGAACTGAAATCATCTTTAGCAGCGATTTTACCAGCAATGCTTTTCGCTTGCTTGTCAGTCGACATCCTCGGAGAAGAAACTGGTTAGCAGCTCTGTTGAAAGACCTCCAGAAACGGAGAAAGCTAAACGCTTCTCAGGCCTACATTCATTAGATGCAGCTACTCTTGCCAAATTGACATATCGCCTGAGTGCATTAATTAAAATTTTATTCCCATGTAGACTTTAAGGAACTTGATTTTAGACTGATATGAAAGGACACTGCGTTCCGGAAAGGCTTGTGCATTTATTTTGCGAGCCATTATCTTTCAGGTCAAAGTTATTACTGTACGACAAGCTGCCGATTGAAACATATTGGATAGCACGTGACCCTCCGATGAGGACTAGGTCGTTTCGATTTTCCGGAAAACTGTTTCACTGAAGCATTGGTTAGACGAGTCCCTTTCAGTAGAAATACTATATCATCAACGCCAAAGCGTCAATGTTATTTCCACCAAAAGTTAAATTTAAACCAGCTTTGACAATTGAAAACTGTCAAGCTAATATGAATAAAAATAGACTGATTTTTAAGTCACTAAAGTGGGGTCTTTCCACAATATGTAAGCATTTACTCTTTTAAGGGCTACAGAAAGATGATGAAATAATCTAACTCTTTATGGTATAAGTGATTTTCGTGGCGTGGATTATTGGCAAACTAGGGTTAAGCAAAGTATGCGTTGCCAATATAACATAAAGACAATTGGTAGTAACACTTTTTTTACTTGTGCCTAAGATTCCAATTGATAAATAAGGCTCTCTCAGATCCCAATCCTCGCAGCCCCATTGTATAATAATAGACCATGAACTTCATCCAAATTGGACAAAAACAACTTTGATTGAGAAAGTGATTTGTGGGCGGATTTCTGAAAAGAAAATACATGTTATACAATAACACAGCCTTGTAGACGACATGATGAATTTTACGTCGCCTTCAATTGCCAGAACCTGTTGATCGACTGAACATCACCGGCCTAGATCGCCTTCGAATGAAGATGAAATCAGAGAGACAACTTGGCAACTTGACGTGCTTAAATTAACATTCTGTGCGTAGTGCAATGCAAAATTGGGACATGAAGACAGTTCATCTATATCAAAATATGCAAGCGGATGTTCCTTGCTATATCAAAGAAGTAAGCGGTATTCATCGGCACACAGCTCAATAGTTTAAGTGGACACTAAGACACTTTTTGAAAATGACTAATAAAATGTTAACATTCCTTAGTACATTTCATAGATTTATGGTTTCCGATATCGAATTACCAGTACGCAATAAACCAGTGTCTAATCTACAGCAATATTGTCATTTGGTGCATGGGGACCTACGATTTTTCTACAACGGGTCGAAAATGTCCGCTTAAATGATTGTGACGTAAGAAAAGCCAACTGCTCTCTCTGCCTTTCAGCTTTGGTTAACGAACTTACATACAATATTTTTCCGACTATTCCGTTGTACCAGATCTGATGTTTCTTTATCAGACGCTTGTTTTCAAGCCACATTCAGGTTTACCATTCCTTTATAAATAGACTTACGTACGGCAGAAATTTACGAATTGTGCAAATGTTTCCGAAATCCATCCCACAAAACGCGCGACACAATAAATTTAAAAAAAAGTATAATTTTTTTATAATATTAATAAAAATTTGACGGGCAAACTGCGTTCAATAAAATTAGACGTTCCGCTTTTATACAAAAGAATACTATATATCTTAGCTCTAGTGACATAAAATCTTCCTCACAAAAAAAGGCAACACATGCTGCGTATTCGCAACATAATTGAGCCTTAGTCCGTTAATAATAACCTCTTTAACAGCAGATCTACGCCTATACAAATCTGTAGATGCTCAACTCAAAATGAACAAATATATATTTTCCATACAGTTTGCTTTTAAAACATTTCTTTTAACTTTACTCCTAACACACGTACGATTTTAGAACCAGACGAATTTGGCATCACTTTTTAATCGTTCGGATTCAATTGGTCGAATGACGACATCGCCAATGACAATTCGCATATTTGGCATATGTCAAAAGAAGGATAGTTGATTCATCGAAAACAGAACAAATTTTATTCCTTCAATAAACTCCAGATAAAATGGTATTTGGCAGTAAATATTCCCTAATTAGCAATTTTATCAACAATTCACTTTCGAATTTCAGTCGCAAGAAGTAGAAGAAACTCTTAAACGCCTTCAATCGCACAAGGGTGTTGTCGGCACAATTGTAGTGAATAATGAAGGTGGGTAATGGAAACAAATTTCTGGAAAAAGTCTTTTATTTACAATTAACTAGTGTTTTCACAAATTAAAACGATTATATTCACATAAATCATTTCGCTTAAACAATTGATTTATTCCTCCTTTGAAAATATTGATTAAACCGACCATCACCAAGGATATATTCTTTTGTTTACCATCTAAACCCACAGGGATCCCAGTGAAGAGTACTCTGGACAACACAACAACCGTACAGTATGCCGGCCTTATGAGTCAACTAGCCGATAAAGCGCGCAGTGTTGTTCGAGATTTGGACCCCTCAAATGACCTAACATTCCTTCGTGTTCGCTCTAAGAAACACGAAATAATGGTTGCACCTGATAAGGATTTCATTTTAATCGTCATACAAAATCCAACTGACTAGAGGTGCATGCTGGGCCATACATGAACTTTAGTATCGATCTTGTGTTGCATAAAATTGGAATCTGTCCACTGTTTTTCTTGCGCAGAGCTTAGCTCAAGAGAAGAATCAGCGGACAATTCTCCCAAATTGTTTCTTACTCAAATTGCATTGCATTGTGTTGATGTAAAATTAAAATATTGTAATTGCACTTTTATTTATACTGTAGTATCTATATACTGAACAACAAATATATAAATACATACATACACAACTATATAATTTGATTTTTTTTTCAATTACGAAATAAGGGTTCTTGTGGATCCGTGTAGCTAACTTCAATGGGGACTGGGGATAGATATTTTTCTCAAAGTGCATGCGGCAGAGAACACATTAGGATACGTACATATGTACGTATGTTTTTATTTACTTTCACAGAGAAGACATTTCCTTTTGACTTTGAATCATCGACCCTGCTTACTCTGCATTAGTTGTACATTATATGCTGATATATGTATGCAACACACCCGTTTTAATGTAACTGAATGAGAACATGTTAGCTGTAGAGAAGAGAAAACACTCAAATTTGGAGTGAAAACATTTAATTTAACTGTTCTGTTACTTCAGAGGTGACAAATTTTGTTTTATGATTATCAGGTATGGAGATTTGTATTTGAAGTTCTGAAGAAGACTTTAATTTAGGGAGGGGCGCACTCATTATGCCGGAATCGTTAATCATAAACGGCTTCCTACAAAGACAAATTTGTTTATTGCGAGTAGAATTCTTGGCAACGGCTCTAAATCTATTTACTACTTCGCGAGCGAGCACCTGTGAACTATAAAGTAAAACCAAAAAGCTTTGACAATTTTGAAATAGTGGTGATTTATGGGTTCCTGTTTTTCGTACTCTGATCTCAAACACAAACACCAAATCTTGAATGTGTTTTAGCTAAAAGCAAATATTGCTAGAAAGCTGGTAGATCCAGGGATGTCTTTCCTTATGGAACAATAGGAGGACCAAATGGCACAATCACATCTTTGCAGTGCATACAGTATAGACAGACGGTATAGAATTTTTAATCAAAATATGATGAATTTGATCAATAATCAGATTCGGAAACGTGCTTGTGAGTAAATGGAACTTCTAGAAGTAGAGCAGGAGTAATGCAGAATGAGGGTATGCGCCACTGAAATTCACTCGCTAGAATCAACCGTATACACCTTCGCCATTGCAAATGAGCAAGGGCGGTGTTGAGCTCCTCTAATTAAATTACTGATACTAATTTGGGGGGTTTCTATACCCTAGAAACACCAAAAAAACATCTGGCCACCATATATGATGCTAATATCTCGGGTAGACATGATCCCTAATCAATAAATCAGTGGTGCTAGTGGGGTCTTCGACTATATGCCTCCTGTTATCACTTTCCAGGCGGTGGATACCACCTTACGCCTTTGCCTTCGAAGGCAAATAGTCTTTTACTGGCGCGAAAGGCGTTGCATACCAGGCTGAAGAATTATATTATTTAGCCCCTCTACATATTCCAGCTGCACTGGATATTATTGAGTTTAATGAGCGTCAAATACTTCAAAATGTACTTAATTTGTGTCCACGCTTTGATTGACGAAGCTTGAAGCCATGAAACGACTAAAACTTATAGAATTCCCAGCGGGGGAAAACGTTGATAGGTAAAGTATGTACTAGCTGGGGTGAAAAGTAACCTCCTTGACCGCCAGAATGCGCTGCTACTGCAAAAAAGGTTATGGTGCCTTGAAGTCCATTCATATTTAGGCAGACATGCCAAATTTCAGTGCGATACTGTCTTTAGTTTTGTTTGACAGCTGATTATTGTTGACGTGTTTGGCATCATCTTGAGTATGGACAAAAACGATTTTCGTTCTCTCATAAAACATTGTTTTTGAGACGCAAAACGGCGAAGGAAACAAAAGAAAAGTTGGATAAATATCATGGGGCTAATGCTCCGTCGGATTACACCGTCAAATATTGATTTCGAGAGTTTCGTGGTGACCGCAACTCCACTACCGATCAAGTCCGCAGCGGCAGGCCCCCCGATGCGGTTACAGAGGACAATGTCAAAAAAATACATGAAATGGTGTTGGCTGACCGGAAAGTGAAGGTGCGCGAGCTAGCAGATCCCACAAAGATTAGTACTGAGCGCACACGGCATATTTTGGGCAATATTCTGCATAGGAAAAAGTTATCCTGCCGCTGGGTGCCGCGCACGCTCATTCCCGACCAAAAACACGAACGCGAGAGCACTTCGAAAGAGTGTTTGGACTTGCTGGTGCGGAATCGGGTGGACTTTTGGCGTCGATTTGTAAATGTTGATGAAACCTGAATCCACTATTACACACCAGAGAACAGAATGAGTGCCCGTCAAGGGACTGAAGCCGGCACGAGTGGTCCGAAGCGGCCGAGGGAGGCTCAATGGGTCGGAAAGGTTATGGCGTCGGTTTTCTGGGATTGTCATGGCATACTCCTCGTGGACTACCTCGAAAAAAAAAAACCATCAACAGCGAGTATTACTGTGCATTATTGGAGCGATTGAAGGCCGAAATCGGTGCAAAAAGGCCTCACATGAAGCGAAAAAAAATATTGTTTTTGCAAGACAATACGCCGGCGCATAAGAGCATCCACGTCTAAAATCAATGACTTACGGCTCCAATTGCTGTCGCATCCACCGTATTCACCCGATTTGGCTCCCTCGGACTATTATCTCTTCCCCAACCTCAAAAGACGACGCAACGGAGGAGTATTTTGCAGACCTTCCGGAAAATTACTTTTCGTACGGGATCAAGAAGTTGGAAAATTGCTGGAATAAGTGTATCAACCTATAAGGGGACTGACTATATTGAATAAAATAAAAAACATTTAAAAATTTTTTTCATTCCCAAGGGGGTTACTTTTCACCCCACCTAGTACTTAGCAACTTGTGCTTTTTCAAATATTCGAAACGCTTACCAAGTCGATATCTTTCCAAACGAGAAATAGAGCAAATAGAAAAGAGCACTGGAACAGAAAATATGAAGAAATTCAGGATTATTGAATAGGAACAATATCCAATTCAGATCTTTGGGATTTCAATGGAGATTTTTGTCGTAGATACGAGTTTTCACACATAACGAGCTCATGCCCTCGTAGAAAAAGTAGCGCTGGCCTAATTGACCCAGTTTACCACAACGCCAAGCCAACTGCTGATGGACGGAATATCAGTCTTATAAATGCCAGATACAGAAAAGGCGACTTTATGCCTTCTAAAAATAACCAATATCTTCGTAAGATTTTGGTATACCTATCTACAATTGAGTTGCTGAAGCTGAAATGCAGGCATTACAAAACTAAGTCGCCCTATATGTTTTATAGACTCCATCGCCGAGTTTCAAAAGTAGAATGAAACTGACTCTTAAATATGATTCAACATACTTCCTAAAAAGGCGCATCGATTTTGTTCGCCCTACTGTAAGTAAAAATATTTCTCTATCGCCAGTTCCACTCAAAAAACTCACAAAAGCCACTCAAGCCGCATGCAACAAAGAATATTCTCTTCACCAACGAACCGTCAAACCAAAATCATCAGCTGTATTATATTCAGTTCTTATGTATCTCTTCATCGGCTTATCTTCGTAAACACATAAATCCCGATATTTTATCCGAACTTTTAACTTCAAGGTACACTAACCAAAAACAAAAGAGTAAAAAAAAAGCCCACACCTGCTGCATTTATACAATTTTCCGCACATTATGTGCTTCATATTCAGAAATCCATACTTTGTTCGTATATAACCTCTGTGTATCCTTATACCTTCTTCGTCATCCCTTTCTTTTACCCATGTACATACATATTTATATATGCCGTATGATGATATAATAAAAAACCCTCGTTCATCGCCAGTAAAAAAAAAAACAAAAAGGGACAGAGAGGCTGAAAAAGTACGTCGACGAGCAACGTCTACCTAAAAAGAAGCAAACTAGCTGTCTGCACGTCTACCAACAGCACAACGAAACGAACACAACACAGCACCGCACATATGGTATTTCATTTCCAGCCCTGAATTTACTATTCTTTCCGCTTCATGTTCTCTCTTATGTACTTCAGCCCAACTGCCGTTTAATTCTACACTCTGGAGGTCCTACCTAGAAGTTTGTGCTGGGAATTATTACAACAGGACGGTGATACACAGCATACAATACAGAAGGTAAGAGATATCTCCGAACAAGGATACTCAAACTCAAACTCAAGTAATAATAAAAATAATCACTTTTTATTTAGTGCACAACGAGTATATAAGGAGCGTGAGACCAAAGAACGAGGACCGAATCAAACAACGAACATAACGAACAAGCCAAGAATAAAAAGGAAAAACGAAACGAAAACATTCAGGAATTCGATATCCTTTCGTTTTTGGTTGAGATGTGCGACTGCTGTCAGTCTGCTTTGTGTGTTGTTCGGTTGAGGACTCGCCTAGTTTGGTGGTGATCGATTTTTTTTTCTTTCTTTCATTCTTAAATTACAAACCCCCCGGTGAAAACATAAATTCGATTTAATTCCAACCCCCTCATTGTGAAGCAAACTGTGATGAGGAATTCAAATATCCTTTTAACAAACGACGAAATAGCAATTGTGAATAATTTAATATGGCAAAAGCCAGTTCGCGAAGTAGCGGCGAAAATCGGTCGAAGTTTAATGGCTTTGCATTACTATCTTAAGCATCGCGATAACTACCCACCTCCCACAAAATTGATTGCAACATATCCTTGCAAGGAAAAGGATAAACAACAAATTTCTCCCATTGCTTTAACAACAACAACGACCAGAATAACACCAAGTAAACGACCAAAAACAGAACCTCTTATGCAGCCGTATCAACGAAAGGAACGTTTATACTTTGCCACGACACATATGACCTGGAGTGAGTTGCATTGGCGCAGAGTAATCTTCCATAATGAACGAAAATTCAATCTTGATGGGCCGGATGGATTCACACATTACTATCACGACATGAGAAACTACGAGAGGATATTGTCTCAGAGACCTAGAGGAGGTTCGGTATTTATTTGGTTTGCCATATCTTTCGGTGGACCGATTCGTTGTGAGATTTCTACAACGAAATTCAAGTCGAACGCGTTTATGGAGTTCCTAGAGAGTGCCCATGAAAAAATTACGGAGAAACTTGAAGGTTGTCCTGACTATGTGCTACAGGATCATTGCAATTCGATTAAGAATTTTGCTACTCCTCAAAATTGGACCAACGTAAAGTTACAACAATGGCCGAATCTAGCACATGATGTGGATATTATAGAGAATGTTTGGGGATGGCTAATACGGGAGGTTTACGACAGTGGTAGAAAATATTCTCGAAAAGATGATTTAGTCCTAGCTATTCAGTCAGCTTGGGATCGGTTACCTATTCATTTCATACAAAATCTCTACAGTACTCTTCCCGATAGAGTTACAGAGCTGTTCTATACCAATGGCATCTATACGAATTGCTGATGATGCATAGAACTGTGATGAAGCGATAGGGATGCTGTTAAATGTCAAATTTAGTCAAACGAGGTTTTAAACAAGACGAGGCGTTTCTAATCGAATTTGGGCTGGCGATGGTCTTAAAAAGAATGAAGAATAGATCTAGTAAAAGTAAAGTCAAGTCTTCAAATTACGTATTGCTTTAAAGAAAAGAACCTTCAATAGAATAGACCTGCTGTAATGAAAACTTTTACGGGATGAAGTCTTCAACAAATTTCTGCAGCATTTTTGTCACGATCAGTAGAAAACCTGTTCCAACAAAAGCAAGATGATCGCTTATTCAAAAGGTTTAAGAATCGTCGAAAAGCACTGACGAAGTAGATCTAGTTTCTTAAGAAATTTAATGTGCCAATCACTAATCGCTTGCTCTAAGAATTGAGTTTATCAAAGAAAAAACTGCCTGATGGACTCCTTTCGACTCGGAACGATTGCAACTTGGATTTTTGAAGAAGTATTAACAATGTTCCTAGTTTTCGTTGAACGAAGAAGAATATTTTACCTCTCAAAGCTCCCCACTGAAAGTCACTAGTTTCACCTTAAACAATCTCCTAAAACACTCGACATTTAACAACAAACTACGCATAGATAGCTTTAGCCAAATACTGTAAATAATAATTTTTTTTTGTTTTTTTTTTAGTTAGTGTTTTAGTAAAATTATTTAAATTTAAAATTTAACAACAACAAAACTATGTAATTCCAATAAACGAACAGAAAAATAATGTGATGTGCTGAGAAAATTGTTGTTCTTCATTTTTATTTTTGATTTGTTCGTTTTCAGTCAGACCACCTGGCTAATCTTGACAAAAAAAAAAAAAGGAAAAGAAATCTGCACAGAGCTCACAGTTCGCACGATCTCTAAAATGACCTGTATTGTGCTGTACTTTCCTTTGTGAAGTTTTGAAAGGTGTATTCAGTTTTTCTATGTTCCATTCATTAGGGAAAGAGCGATTTTCAAACAATGTGGATGGGATCAGGTTTTTGGGTGAACAAACAACATCCAACGAGGACGAACAAAAGAGAGTTTTTAACCAGTGAATTCGATAGCTTTTGTTATGTACAGGTTTTCTTAAATAATGGTTGGAGCAATTTTGCAAGTAGACTTAAAGAAAACAAAACCATACATAACGAATAAGGATGCAGGTGTTACTCGTAGATAAATGCATTTGGTTTATCGTTTTCATACTCGTATTATTTATACTTTGAATTATTACATTTTATTACTATAATGACTAAGGACTATTTAGGTAACAGGTTTAATTGTGCTCTGTATACGTAGGAGATTGGGGAATCAGCTCTTTTTTACAATTTTTGTGATAAGATTTTGGGGGAACCTTGACATCCAAAAGGATATGAAACTTACGTTGGTATATCTACCTATTTTCTTAAAATCTATTTCTTATTCTTTAACATCGATTTTTATTTTTAAATAGCGCTCTGACTTACTTTATTTTAAGTGACGCTACAGTCCGGAGTGACCTACATGGCCCAGCCATCTCAGTATTTGGATCTTCACTCTTCTGGTTAGGGCGATGTCGTTGAATTCAGCGCTGGTATCGTTGTCTGTATTTATAGCGGAGCCTAGGTAGACAAAGTCCTTAACTACCTCAAAGGTGTATCTGTCGAGGGTGAAGTCCTGCCCCAGACGTCGGTGTTGGTTGTCCTTCTTGCTTGACAGCATATACTTGGTCTTACCCTCATTGACCGCTAAACCCATTTTCGCCGCTTACGTCTCAATACTCGCGAAAACGCCACTGACATCACGCTGCTTTCTCCCGATTATGTCAATATCGTCGGCGTATGCGAGTAGTTGGACAGACTTTTGAAAGGTAGTGCGTCTTGTGTTTGCAGCGCATCGCCTTGTCTAAATTGTTTCTGGACATCAAAGGTCTCTTTACCGACCTTGATGGAGCAGCGTGCATTTTAGGGGTCATCCTGCACAGACGGACGAGTTTGGCAGGGATGCCAAAACTAGACATTGCTATAGATGCTGTCGTAAGTGGCCTTAAAATCGATGAATAGGTGGTGGGTATCGATCTGAAGCTCATGGGTCTTCTCCAAGATCTGCCGTAGTGTGAATATTTTGTCGATGGTGGACTTTCCTGGCCTTAAGCCACACTGATATGGACTTATCAGGTTGTTGACGAACGGCTTCAGGCGTTCACACAATACGGCAGATAAGATCTTGTATGCGATGTTAAGGAGACTGATGCCTCTGACTACTGCTTTGAATATCTACCTCGGAGAATTTCTTCAATATGGCTTACCACTTTGTCGCCCAAGTAAGTACTCCCGTCCACGATTTCAGGCAGGAATTATCTTTTGAATTCAACTTGACTCTTCCTTGAGAAGTTCAAAAAAATTACAAAACTAACAAATCCATTCCGCGTGAGAAAGGATTGTTGAGGGCTTTTTTAATAGTGTTCGGCAAATCAAAAAAATGCTTCTTCTTTGAAAGACGATTAAGTATGTTTAACATTAAAACGCGATGTTGAGTATATGTCCGTCCAAATGTGTAAATTATCTGGAACACTTGAGCCCTTATATCAGAAAAAAATCGCAGTAAACTGGTTTCCAACTTATCGATCGTTGCTAGTTTATATACAAAGCAAACGAATTCACGTCCCCCTACAAAACGATAAATAATAAAACGGTGTTAGATTGCAAGATTTTTATGGCCGATTTATAGGTCACATTTTGATATCACACGATCGTATTGATTGTACCACGCCAAAGATGGATTCCCGATGGATGACCTGCTCCTATTCTGTTGGTTAGTTTGGCACCACGCATTAAGCTATGATGCGAACGATCATTACGACATATGATGCAGTTATAGGCGTCGAATACTATCTTCATATATAAAAGACATTACATGGTTCTCTTCTTTTTCAGTCGTCGATGTGAAAGGTTCCGTGGTATGGGCCATGGCCCAGCTTCTTGACGACACTCATTTGTGTTGCTCATGTTGTCACATCTGAGCGGGGCCTACGGTTTATCGCCGAATCCAAACGGCACTCTTCAGAAGCTTTTTCATAGACAATTTTACTTTCGGGAGTTTTCCATTGCCCTCGAAAGGTTGATGACGATTCGAAAAATTATTGGCGATGCCGGGGATCGAACCACGGACCCTCTGCGTGATAGTCCAATGAGCTAACGGTTCATAAAATTGACAAAGTTCGCGACAAGTTTGTGCAGGAAATCGCATTCCACAGTTTGTTAATAATTTTGCGATAGAAATATGATGATGTGTTAGGCCTTATTGAAAACAAAAAAGGATAAGCACCTGTTTGTAAAGTTTAGAATGATTTTCGAATGGCAAGTCAAATTGAATAGAGGAGACTAGGAGGAGAGAAGATTACATTCGACCAACCAAGTCAATCTTAGCTTGAAAGGCAATGCCAATCAGAAGGTTTCAGCAATAAAAAAAGGCAAACAAATTTTTATGCCAAGGAGATATTCTTCAGCCCCGGATATCAAAAGAAATGCGTCGTCTTCTAACTGGGTTCAAATGAATCAATCATTTATTAAGATTAATGTGACATAAGCGTGGAAAAAAAAAAACACTGTGGCGCGGGCAGCCCGGTATGGGCCTTGGCCTAGCTTCTTGACACTCATTTGTGTTGCTCTTGTTGTCACTCCTTGCAGTCCTTAGAAGCTTTTTCGAAGGCAATTTTTACTTTCGGGAGTTTGCCATTGCCCGCCCAAAGGGTGATGGCGACTTGAAAAACTGTTGGTGACCCAGCCAGGAATCGAACCCAGACTGTGTGCGTGATAGTCCGATGAGCCAACTATCGCGCCATCGCCATCGCCAGCGTGGAAAAAAAGAGAAGGATTTAAATAAGGAAGATGAAAAGTTTCGGAGGTGTGAAGCTCATTAAGGAAGGAAACCTATATAGTATAAAATGACGTCCAACGACAAGTAAAAGATTTTTAAGAGTTCTTTGGTGAACTACTTCCAAATCTTAACTGACTTTTGCTAGCAAAATTTTTCTAAAATAAACCAGAAAAAACCCAAAGAGAAAATAAACTTGAACAATTTAAATCAGCGGCAAAATTTCGGGGTACGTGATCGATCTAGTCGTCACTGAGAAATATAAATATCTACAATAGCTTTGACTATGGTAATTTGCCATCCTCTCATCCATTTGTACGTGAGATATCACGCGCCACTATCCCAAAGCTACTCGATTACGGATAGAATCAACTCACTCGATAACGTTTACAGTAGTTTGCCCCAAGAAAAGGGACAAACTCTGGGCGCCAAATTTGCGAGAATTTGTCCAAAATACCATAAAATATAAAAATGGTGCATTTAAATCCGAATTCTTTTCTTTTATAAATTCAAACAAAACAAAAATCAATTTAACGTTGGTTTGAAAAATTAAATTCTGAAGATTTGCGCTTCGAAGACTAACCATGAGCATGGCCGGAAACGGAGGCTAAAAATCTGTGCATCGCTAAGATAATTTCCTATGATGAAAAATTAATTATGTACGACAACCGTAAGCATTGATTAAATGCAGACGAAAATTAAAAACATAGCGTTAGTTAGTTCATGAAAGTCCGCAGAAAATTGCAGATTTTTTGTCGCGTGTTTCTGAACGTATTCACTTCGCAGATATATCATATTCATTTATTATAAATAAATTAAGAATCAGACATAAATATAGAAATTGCTTTTGCCAAATATGATTTCAGTAGTTCTTACATCTTTTTTCGGGGTGGTTGACTAGTGGACGGCCCCAGACGAAGTAGTCAACTGCATGAAGCTAAGCATGAAGTGGAGCCCTACGTACAACTCACTCCGCTGCACTGAATGTTATGTTTTACGTGACACCTCTCGATATTTTCAGCAAACAAGTACTCATTTTTACACGGGTGGTTCAAAAACTGACAGTGGGGTTAGTGGCGGTGTTTTCGCTGATATGCTTAACCTAAACTCTCTTATTCCGTATTCCGTTGAGTTGCTTTAACTGAGCTCGGCAACTTTCTGCATCAAAATTAAATCTGTTGCAAACTTGCAAAACCTTAATTGCATGCCTACTATTAATAAACCTTTATGAAAGCAAAGGGTATCAAACTTTTTCGTAGATTATACGGTTTTTATGCAATGTTTGCATTAAAGAACTCAGCCAAAGATATATCCCAGGGAATTGTAGGGCCGACGAACTTGCTTAAATTGGAACCACCACACCAATTCAATCTGAAAAAGGTTACATTGGTATACCAATCGCTACGCATTAACAAGAAATGAAGCTGGATGCTCTTAGAAGAACAAACCTTATGTAGACAGTCAGATCAACATGTCTAGCAACCAACAAATCTGGCCTAAACTGGATCTGAATCGCTCTAAGTGGTTGATCCTTCTAAACAGGAAACATCTCAGCGCCATAACAGGTGTTATCACTGTACATTGTCTCTCAGGTAAACATGCAAGAAGGACAAACCACTTCTGTAGAAATTGCATGCGCGGCAAATGCATGGTATTTGGGAGGAGGAGACAATCCCCCATCTTCTCTGTACATGTCCAGCTCTCTCCCAAAAAAGGAAACTCCACTAAGGAGTTTTCTTCTACAACGACTGACTTAAGCGATCTAAGCAACGCAGACGTTAAAAGTCTCCTACGCTTTGTAAAAACTTCAAAATGGTTTCGTGAAAAACAGGATCACAGGTCCACGAGGTATCAAAACGGGATAACAGGCCTAAGTGGGTTGGTTTTTTCTTCCAACTGCCACTTTAACCTAACCTAACCGTACATATATCTTTTTTTTTTTTACAAAAATCACAAAACTGAAAGTCCTGTATTGCTAAAAAGCAGCGTGCGTTGATCAATGAGTATGGTCCTTTACACGTCAGGCCCCATACTTCGAGCGCAACGGTACAAAAACCACTAGAGTTGGAATTTGAAATCACCCTATATCCCCATTCTTCCACTCCTGATGTTTTCTCATCGGATTATATATATGTTTGAAGTCATTTTTCCGCCAGAAAATCGACAATTGACACAGACAGTCATCCCGATAACTTAATAGGATGTACAGCTCCAGACTCAGAGATGCGGAGTATATTTTCTATCGTATGCTGTTTTCTAATCATACTCGAGGGGAAAATTGGATTAAATGCCTCATGTGTGGTCTCTGGGCATATAGGCTGAACGACGATTTCACCTCTGCATGGCTACTGCATCAATGCAGTAAGTTTCGTGTTCATCAAAGCTTACCAAAACTGCTGCGGCATATTTACTAAAAATTTCTTTCATTTAATGAACTCAGCCATAGTGATCGCGCTGGTGCAGAGTTCAACACCTGGATTTGTGATTATTGCAAATAATTTAAGTTCCTTTTTATATTTGATCAATGTTTCGAAAGATTCTCATAGAAGTTAAGGTTGATTTTTGATAGTTTTTGTACTCGTAGTATTCCATATTTGTGGTACCTTTTCCATATTAGATACGTTTTTGTTGATTTTGCGTTAGAAAAATAAATATAATGCAAGACTGTTATTATGTAAATTGCAAATATGTATATGATTGTTTATAATTTCGGTTTAAAGTTTTCGACTTTTAACCCTCTACTGTACAAGAAGCCATATATGGCATTTGATTTTTCGGCGACGACTGCTTAAACTGCGTAACTGGTATTGGAAAATAGTTATTAAGGCCGTTTATATAAATCATTTGCTAATGTGTATATGTTAATTGGGTTATCTTCATCTCTGCACAAGTGCAAAGAACTGCGATCAAATTCAATAAGGCGCGTTGTAAGAGCTCAGTGCAAAAATATCGAAAAAGAAACTTTTTTATTCATGCGTTCAATTTTCGATTATATATGTGCGATTCAAGATACAATGCGTTTCTAGCAACGTCCAGATATGGCTCCTTGTGCATTTACCGAAATATTCACCTAATTTCAGGGTGTCAAATATGGCTCCTTGTGTATAAATAATGACTGTGACTAAATAATGATTCTTTCACGTTCGTTTTACAATAAAACGAGATTTCGTACTATTCCTGACAATGGATTTCAGAGTGAAGACGAAATGCTCGAGTCGGTAGATAGACTCGACTCTAGTTACCTCAACGGGTCTTACAAAGTAAACAATTGGACGGCGTCATGAGTTTCCGCTTAGTTCCGTTCATTAGGATTCAACTGACCACATTCCAAAATGGCAAAAACCAGATAACAATGCCAAAATGATAATACAGGTCTTTCGTTATATCCAAAGTCAATCTGTGCTTGAACAAGGACCGAAATTGCTTTACTTCATTCCACTTAAAAAATTTTTTAAACTATTTACCGTATTTAATGGTCTTTTTTAATGAAAAACAGAAACACTGTGGTGCTGGCGATGGCAGCCCGGTATGGACCATGGCCTAGCTTCTTGACACTCGTTTGGTGTTGCTCATGTTGTCATTTTTGTCACATCTGAGCGGGGCCTACGGTTTATTGCCGGCACTCTTTAGAAGCTTTTTCGTAGGCAATTTTACTTTCGGGAGTTTGCCATTGCCCGCCGAAAGGGGATGGCGATTTGAAAAATTGTTGGTGACCCAGCCAGGAATCGAACCCAGACTGTCTGCGTGATAGTCCAATGAGCTAACTATCGCGCCATCGCCATCGCAATGAATTAATGAATAAAGTATTTAAAACAAAGAACTATTACTTTTGATTGGACGAAATGCAATATTTCACAATTTTTTTTTTTAATTGAAAAATTGCTAACTGCCCAACCGGCCATTTAGGCAAAGTTTTGTGTTTTTTTTTTAACAGAAGCAAATTTAATTTTTTTTTGTTTTGATCCTTTAACTTTCCTTCATTTGATCATAATATTAAAATTTGTTTTATTTATGCCTAAAAACCAAAACGATATTCCATATTTGGTTACTAAATATTTTCAAAGTGAAAAATAAAAAAAATCTCGACATCCTTATAATTTGTTCTTCTTTATTTGTTTTTAATATTTAAATATATATATATATATGTATTATTTTTACTTGTAATTCCCTTAATTATTGTTTTTTTGTTTTTTGTTTTTTTTTTGTTCTGTTTCGCCTTTTTCTTCTTATTCATCATCTTTTAGATTAATTTTTTCTTGTGGATTTAGATTTCTTTGTTTTTTTTGTTTTTCTTTGTTTGTTTTGTTTTTGTATATAATTTTATTTAATCTTTAATAATTATCATGATTAAACGCAAGTTTTATTTAAATTTTAATTTTTGTTCTGTTAATACTTTTTTTGTTTTGCAATAATTAAACATATTATAATAGAATTATATTTTTGTTTAAACAATTTTGTTTGAATTATCTTTTAGACATATGTATATAATTAAATTTTCTTTGAGTGAGGGCGGGTATCGTTAGTTAAATTACTTTTTTTGTTGTTGTTTTTCTTTTTAAATTTTTATCTTTTTTTTATACGTGTAACTATTAATTTTTATACCTTTTTGTTTTGTTAAATATATTATAGTAATAGTTTAGATAGTTATGCATTGAATATTTATTAGGTTAATTATAACATTGTATATTAATTGTATTTATACTTTTTGTTTTCAACACCCTGGATGAGAGTGAAAGAGACGTGGTAGGAAAGAAAAGTTGTTGTACATTTCCCTTTG
This sequence comes from Volucella inflata, assembly GCA_928272305.1. Classification (NCBI taxonomy): domain Eukaryota; kingdom Metazoa; phylum Arthropoda; class Insecta; order Diptera; family Syrphidae; genus Volucella; species Volucella inflata. Next base: position 3,261,080 of record OV743720.1, read on the forward strand.
GTGATATATAAAAAAAAAGAAGCACATTGTGATGAATAAGGATTTAGTTTACTTTTATACTTGAGTGATCGCAAGAGTGAATATATTTTGTAGAAAAATCATCAGACGTTCTTTTAAAGACTAAAAATGCGTTTTAACAGTAACAGAGGTCTCTAGCTCTTAATCTTCAAAATGGAACATCGATGGAATCGTAAAACAATTACTTTAGCTTCATCGTTTTTTCGAACATTTTTGAATTTATCAAAATTGGCCGGTAATTAGTAATTGGCCCCGTTCGTAGAATTCGATAATGGTTTCATTATTGTTCATCCTTTTAAACTCTGACACTCCTGTCGTCTTATGCAAATAAGGTTCATATGCATTTCAGCTATCCACAGGTATTATTGTTCATTCTGTGAAATGGTAACATGAATTTTCTTGAAGATCCCGAAAATTACGACAAAGCCCACGGTAGCAGAAGACACAGGATTTCTAACTGCTTAAGAAAAATGAACCATCTTACATCCGTTATCTAATTTTGAACTTATTACCAGAAAAATACCAGAATAAGCACGAGTTAGAACGATCGGAACGTACAGAAGTTTGCAGAAAAAAATTATAAAGAATATAACGAACTTATTAGATAGAGAACAAAAACAACAAATTGTTGACTCCGGGTCTCCTTTACAGACGAGGGGAAAATAATTCGAATGGCCCAGATGGCAGGTCATATTATTATCATAATTTGTGAAAATGCAAGGAAGTTCTTAGGTTGAAAACACACCGGAGCGCCCTGTCCGCTTGTTTTCTTGTTTTTCACAGGCAAAAAGACGAATTTTACTTCAAAACACGCCAACCGGGACAAATTGTAACAAAACAAATCATTTCACTTTTCTGTCTCATTTGGCCTGTGAAAAACAACTTTCCAACTATCGACAACGACACATGTCTTTTGTTTTGTCGTATGCGATGTGTGTTGCCCCCATAGCTAAAAGTGTGCAATAATGGACAACGACACTGGTTTCAAACATATTTGTTGCATTCGATGTGTGTTGGTCGTATGCAAAGCCACGTATTTTTGACAACCAGTCATGGAACTCATCGACAGAAAACATGTCATTTATCTCGTCTGCTTTGGTATGTGTTGACTCATGAGAATCAAGGAATTGTTGTCTGATTCGACGGTGTGTTTTCAGCCTTAGTCGCCTTCAGCATGGAGGGGTTAAGCTTTTATCACATGGGCCGGAATTTAACAAATGATCCATGATTTTTCAACAAGATTCAAAATAGAGCCATTCATACTGCCAGGGTTGTGAACGAATTTTTCCGAGGGAAGGAAGTTGAAATGTAAGAATGGCCAGCACAATCCCATGATTTTTACGTAACTGATATGAAAACAGGCCGTATTAAGAGAATTGCTAAAAAATGTAGATAAATGAAAAGCCTCAAATTGCTTTCAAGGGGATCAGCTTAGCGAACAGCTACAATTTTTAAGTTCACCATAAGTTTGTGTTCTTATTTTTAACATTTTCAAAAATGTGTTACCAATTCAACACTTTAAATTCACATTCTTGCTTTTATTGAACACTAGTTTCCGTCCTATTATTTTATCATGGTATCCCTAAATAATATAAACACAAACAATGAATATATGCTGCTCGTTCGTACCTTTCTGCCGAGCAGTGTATGTAGGTTTGAATTCGAATTTCACTTGATAAAATTACTAAATACACGTTGATTTTGAGTACATCTAAAGTGGCTTTTTATTCATAAGAGTAAAATGTAAGTCGGGGTAGAGAATCCTTTTTCGTTATCTGGGGATTTAAAAGGGCATCTTCAATTGCTACTAAATAACACTCTTGAATACATTGAAAACATAAATTTCCAAGTCGATTCGTACAAAAAACGTTTCTGTAGTTCTCCTAACTTCTAAACTTTTATCGTTGATGGTGATGATGAAAAAATAAATCAAATACAGTAGTAATGAGTTGAACTTTCTACAAAAAAAAAAAAAAATAGTGTATTAAACAAGTGCCCATCGGTTAACGTTTTGACGTTGTTCTACATGCTCTACTCTTCAGCCTCCTTGGCTTGATTTCAGGTCTAATTAATGATGGCTAGAAAATATTTTTAAGACTAAGAAGATTTTATAGCTAATATGGATTTTTGACAGAAGGAATGGTGAGGGGACAGATTTGACTTCAATATTTATCCACAAATTACTAGTGTAAAGTTGGATATGTTGCAGAAGCCTTAGCTGGCTTCATTTAGATATCATAAATGAAGAGATAATAAATTTGTTTGTCACAATACATAGCAGCTAAAATAATTCTCAGTATACAAAATGTATCATATGATTGTGACGAAAACATATAGTTTAATACTACGATGACGAGAACTACAAATTAGTACCATTCGCACGAAACTTTGCTTATCTATTTTAATTTGAAATAAACTGCTGCTAAATCTCGCCGAAAATTGTTATTAAATTAAATGGGGAATTGGATCTTTTGGAAATAACTTGAAAGGAATGTTTCTGCCGGATCAAACTTAGTCTTGTCATTCTAATTAAATTAAAAAAAAAAAAATTCGAAGGTGCAGGATGAAAATCCATGTCAAACAAAAGTTATTGCAGAAAACTTTGAATGTTACTCTACAACTCTTAGGTATTACTTACAATCCATAGCCTCCTCTATGTATTACAAATATTTTTCATACCTAGAAAGTTGAAATAAATTTACATTCCTGGGGCGAAACATTGATTGATACTGGCTATGATAAATGAATACCAAAGAACACCAGGTAGTGCTCACCGTTGGTCACTTCATCTCCGACTTAAGAATCAAGTCTATTCGGAGTGAAGTATTTTTACAAGTTTCTTCCACCACCGCAACTCATTCACTGACATCTTGTGTTCGGTCGCATATAGATATAATTTTTTTTTTATTTTTATTTAAATTTTCTTTCATCTAAGTATATTACTATAAAATTGTTTTTTTTTTTTTTTTGTTGTTTTCTTAAAGTTTCTCGTTAAAGTATTTTGTAGTATTATTTTATATATTTTGTTTTTTCTTCTTTTTTGTTTTATTAAGAATAATTAATAAATTAGTGTTAGTTTTGTTTTCTTTTAAAGAGAGTTTATAATGATAAAGGTTAGTATTATAATAATAATATTTAATATTTAATATTTGTTTTCGTCAATTTATTTTATTTTTAATTTGCAATTTTATGTAATTAAATTAATAATAAATTTGTTGTTCATATTTTTTTTTTGTTTTAAATGGTTTTTAAATTGTGGTAATATTAAGTTTAAGTTTATGTATGTTTTTATAAGATTTTTACTTTGTTTTTTTTATAGAATATATAATATTGTTAATATGCTATGTCCTTTCTTTCATGTTTTTTAAAACGTTTATATTTATTTAAAGATTATTTATGTATATATATATAATATAATTTTTGTTTGTTTCTTTTCATAATTTGTTTATGTTGGCAAAAATATTTTTTTCTTGTTTAAGATTTTCCGTTTTTTTGTTGTTTTTTTGTTTGTTTGTTTCATTTTGCATGTGCCCTTCTTATTTCATTCATTTTTTTTTTATCTGTTTACTTAGATTTTTTGTTTCTTCGTTTAGCCTATATGTATGTATTTTTTTGTTTTTTTTTCTTTTTAAATATAAATTTCCCTTTTTTAAGTTTCAATGTTTTGTGTATTTTTTTTTCGTTTTTTTGTTTGCTTTCTTTAATGGTTTTCATTCTTTCTTCTTTTTTTTTTCTATATGTAAATGTGATTCTCGATAAATTATATTTAGCAATAAATAATAATAATAATAATAATAATAATAATGATATAATATTTATATATATATATAAGTGTGTATAATATATATATATATATATAGATAAAATGTTTGTTTCTAATTTTGTTTTGCTGTTTTTTTTTAGTAATAATAATAAAATTTGTCAAGATTTATAGAAACTGCACAGGCAGAAATGGTAATTTACCGACGTGAAGCGAAGCATTTGCCGGTCTGTAAATAGTCGTTAGGGTAAAGTAAATATTATGTAGTTAATGTTGTTGTTTGTTTTTTTTTTTTTTTTTTAATTAAATTAATTAATTATTTATATATATATTATTGTAGTTATATTTTTTATTTAGATATTATTGTTTGTGAAAATGAAATGAAGTGCATTTATTTAGGGTGGTGTAATGGCAAGTAAGTGGTGGTGGTCTTTGGTTAGTAACATTATTTTATTTTTCTTTTAATTTCTTTAGTAGTTGAAACGTGGAATGTTCAGATTGTTATCAAATTGATTATGAGCACATTGAGTTGATAGGTTCTAGTTGAAGGCTTAGTGAAATTGAATTTGGATAGTGCACAGTAAGAGTAGACAATTCTCCAATTCAATGCGTTTTGTTTTCGTTCCGAGACGGAGGTGATAATAATCTCAGATAAAAAATCAAATCAATTAAATTAAAAAAAAAAAAAATACTTAATACCATTTCAAGGTTTTGAAACAATTTGAATAGTAAAACAAGTAATTAATATTCCCTTTAAACTTGTAAAGGAGAAGGGCAAACTTTATTTGCGCGCTGGCTACCCATTTGTAAATGCAAAGAACTTGAAGAGGCGCATATTTAAGTGGAGGGGATATAAGCCAAGAATTCGGGACTCTTATAGGATTTAGGCAATAGTAATAGGTTGAGCCTTTTGGTCCTTTCTGTTTATTTGTCCTCAAAGTATTTAAACTTTGAAAAGGTTGATGGCAGCTCTCAACCTAGTTGTTGATAAAAAATTGATTTCAAAACGAAAATAGATAGACAAAGACGTATGGTATTTATGATGAAGGTAGACTTTTGAAAACTACTGCCGAAAGATGTTTTGCTCACTTCTTTACTGAGGATTTTTGTATGAAATATGCACCTTGCTATAATCGGCCTATCATTGAAAAATTAAAAAAAAAAACATGAAAAAGTTATCATATCAAATTATTGCTAAGGAACTCAAGATCGATCACAAAACAGTTTAAGACATTTGAAACGAGCTGATTATAAAAAGATGCTCGATTACGACCGACATGGTAAACAATGGATCACATACGACAATGTTATGCGTATTTTTATGGTCTCGGTAAAAAAATCATGAAGATCTACAAACGGCTGCAAGTGCAGAATTGATTGGTAGGATTTGAAGGATTTCGTCTATCAAACGATTAATTTGAATGTCTGCGCTGTCAGCAGTTGAAAAAGAGGCCAGAATTTATCAAGAGGAAAGGTGTTGGGTTTCATCATGGCAACGCCAGACTGCACACATATTTTCTAGCTCGGCAAAAAAGACTTTGGCTGGACAGTTTTGATGCATTTATTGTAGTTTTGACATTGCATCGTCAGGTTTCAATCAGAAACCCTAACAATTCAACAATTCTTCACTGATGGTGTAATAGTTTTAGCCACAAATATTGTAGAAGTTGGTCGAAAACATTAATTTAGTTGGGTTTAGTTGTTAAAGACGCTACTGGCATGATGTTTGAGCACGACATTGTGAAATTAAATCAGAATTTCGGTGTGTTTTGGAATGGAGTGCCTCTCGCAATGTATAATCCTTTTCCGCCTTATAATGACAAGAATAAACATTCAATTGTAAGATTAGCTTTAACAGGTGGAAATGCTGAAAGCATTACAACAACACATTTTAAAAAAAAGGGAACCAAAATATCCTGGACATGTTAAAGGAAGAAATATCTTCAAGTAAAGGTTAAATACAAATATTCATATTGCGTTGCATGAAAAATTAATGTGAATAAACCCTCCAGTTCTGTATATTAAGGAACTACTTCGTTTGAAACGTTTCCAAATCACAAAGCGTCTAATTTTTAGAGACCACATCATTGAATTGATTAAAAATTAGCGGACAATTCTTGTGAATACATTAATTTTTGTGACGGAGGAACCAAATACTTTCCTGAAATAGAACTTCCTACTTCCTTCCTTCCTCTCTACGAGTGACACTTGAAAAAAGAATTTGCTTTATCTCGGAGAGAAACTATCCTTCAAAACAAGAAGCCAAAGAACATCGTGCTTTTATTCTACCACAACCTATCGAAACCAAATGTGCTACCATGATATGGGACAATTCAAGATAAGGTTCAATTTTAATCGAATTTTATCAGGAGAAAAGGTGCTGAGGTTAACTGAATCAAAGCATAAGCTTCATTGCAATTTCTCAAAAAGTTTTTTTTTACGCCAAAACAATTATTTTGTTTGCGTCAAGATATTCTAGAAATTAGAAAAGATGGGATCAATGTTGTTAGTACCTTACAAATAGTAAATTTGTTGCAGCAGCTGGACCCTGAATTCGGTTATTGTTTTGTTGTTGTTGTTGTTGTTGTTGTGGCTGTTGTTGCATTTTTGAATTTGAATTGCCCGTCATCGTTTCGTTATTGTTACTGTTGTTTATTGTTGTGGTTACTGTTGTCGTACTTAAGTTAGGTGGTGGGGGTTGTTGTTGTTGGTGTTGTAATTGTGGCTGTTGTTGTTGTTGGTGTTGTGATTGGGACAGCAGCGACGTTGCTGATGATACTGTTATAGCTGATGTATTTGCGGCAGCGGCTACCTTTACTCCTCCCGAATTATTAACATGACCAGCTGCAAATATATTTCACCTATTTACATGGCTACGATTGTGATTTGGATTGAGGCCACCCGTCGGATTTGTATTTGCCGAGTGTTGAGCTGAGCCACCAGGTCCTATACACAAATTCAAATATCAAAACATACAGCCATACAATACAAGAGCTTGTATTAAACATTTTGTGACCATGTACCTCCATAATTCGGTGAATGTTGATAGTAATCTCGTCGATTGTAGTCCGGTTCATAATCTTGTGTCTCATATGGGGTTCGAGATGTTTGTCCGTGTGGTGGTCCATGTGTTGGAGCATGCCCATAACTATAACTATCATAAGTCTGCGTATCATAGGGTGTCTGCTCTTCATATCCACGGCTATACAAATAATAACCAGTAGAAGTTAAAACATGATTAAGAGGAATGACAAACAAATACTAACCTATATGACTCGTCCATAGCGCTACGAGCCTTTTCCAATATCGACATCACTTTCTGCTTTGGGGGAATTGAGTTCTTAGCAAAGGACGGTTGCTGCTGTTGCTGCTGCTGTTGTTGTTGTTGTTGCTGCTGCTGCTGTTGCGGAGGTTGTGGCCTAGAAGAAGCGGGAAGAGAAGATGATAAATTGTAATTGTTTGCTGGCACCGCCGCTGCCCCATACATGGGGAGCAGATGATTATTCTGCGGTTGTGCACTCCACCTATATCCATGATGTGAAACATTTGGTTTTGATGCCATATGTGAACTACCACCGCTGCTGCTATTTCCAAGACCTCCTCCTCCGCCTCCTATGCCTATGCCCCCTCCTCCACCGCCGCCACCGCCACCGCTTCCACCACCGCCCCCAACACCACTACCACCACCACTCACAGCCGATGACTTCTTGTTGTATGGTTTCGGATCATGGTCCGAAATTCCTGTATTGTCCATTAATTCACGCAATTGCTCTTGGCGGATAACATCATTACTATCCGGTATAAGATATTTTCGTAGTTCTGCCATTGCATATGCTATTCGTGCATACGCCTCAGCTGGTGGTGCTATTGTCGATATTTCCACATGTAAATCGCTATTTAAATGAGCATACTTTGGATCCATTGAGGCACGTAATTCTTCTTCCTTGGCCCGATCTCGCATCGAATTTCGACCAAGCACAGTCATTTTACAAAGGGTTTCCTCTTGAAGGCGACGCAATGAGTTCCCCTTCGGGCCCAGAAGCTTACCAACAAAATTAAACTGCAACAAAATAATTATTTCATAGTAAACATACTAATTAGGATAGTTTGTCAACAAACTTACTTTTGGGTGCTCCCTTATAGGCACAAGTACTTTTTGTGAAACCCGTAGGGGTTTCTCTCGATAGATGTCGGCATACTTTTGTTCTCGTGTTGGAATACGGCCTGTCGATTGGACTTTTTCGATTTCTGTAATTCGAAAATGTTCGATTGTTCGTTTAGTATTTAAAAATAAACTATAACAAGCATAAAACAGTACAATACAAATACACGTGTGGATTATTTCATAACAACTTTGTTACATGATAAAGTTCCATAACTCAACCCAAAACTGTCTTCGATTTATACGTTAGATTCATTCGAAATATGATGCCAAAAGGTGCTGCTTAGAAAAAAACACCAGAACGAAATTGCAATTCATTGAAGAGATGGAATATACGCGATGCAATGTAAAGAGTTGATTGCACTCCTCCGAAATAATCCGAACTTTCATTCGATTCCGATAACGACATGCCCTTTCATGGTCTGTCATATAAGAAGAAGAACAACAAATACGAGTTGGCTTTTAAGTAAATAAGAAGCATTTCAGGACAGTCTGGAAAAAACCTTGACAATAGTCGCTTCAAGATAGCAGAGAAATGTATTTACTTCTGAATAATGCTAAATTCCTCGATTGACATCCAATTGGAGATTCGACAAAGACTGGGAATATGTTTACTATTTCGGTTTGGAGAAACAAATAGATTCAAAGCCACCAGCACGGAAGACGAAATGCATGATCTATTATATATAACACAGATTTTGCTAGTACTATTATATGGAGCCGAGTTTTTAATAATAATTACGAAAGTATACATATTAATTGAACACGTACGTTACTATGTTTTGGAATGGATGGAACTGCTCTTGTATTCATTCTTGTTCAAGTCGATGTAAAATTTTCAAAACTCAATAACTTGATTTAATAGCTAACAGCATTCGTTTGAAATGCGTTTTTTTGTTTTGTCGTGTAAGATATTCTACAATAAATTGAAAAGTTTCAAACTGTGTATGGTGATTAGTGTTTCGTCAGTTGTTCAAAGGCGATCCAAATGTCTGGCGCTTCTTTATTAATATAATAGCACGGACGATTCGTTCTTTCTTTTTTTTTTTCTAATCCAGTAGCCACAGTTAGAATATTGTCTAATCAAAATCTGAAACGGATACCCAAGAATTTTATCGCACGTGCGACTCGTGCTTTGCTTTAACCTAATGCTTCTACACATTTCTTGTTATTAGTTAAACAGTTTTGGGTTTTAAAAAATCAGTTTCTGTGATCAGTCACCTACCACACATACTGAACAGGGCCAGGAAAGGAGAGCGTTTTGAGTACGTGAAGGCTATTCAAGGAAATGTGGCGAAATTAATGCGAAGCATTCTCATTATTTGTTCTTTTATTAAAAAAAAACTTTTTGACAAAACTACGATGAAGTATGGTGGGACTGCATACAAAATTAAAAACTAAGGGTATGGTGGAGAAGATCGAGCTTTAAACGACTAAGCTCAGGTTTAAGTAAAAAAATAGAGAAGTTTCAGTCGACTTTGGATGAATTGGCATAGAACGGACGAGGACATCGTCAACTACAAAAGGGTTAGCGTGAAATAGAATTGTAAAGAGAGTCACAATCGACAGAACCACAGAGCAGTCAGTGTATAGGAAGAAAATCACCTACTATGTCTGGGTATTTCAAGGATATTCGAGTTAAAAAGTTTGATGCAATAACGGATGGCAAAGTAAAAGAGTCATCTCGGTGTAGTCACCGAAGATCAAATTCAAGTAAATGGGGTTGAATGTTTTCTATTTGCGATATATAAACTCGCTGAAAGGGGACATAACAAAGGTAATGTTGTTTTAATAGACGGAAACACTTTGTTCCCGCGTTTGATAAAACCAAGTGATGAGTTGGCTTCAAATATCTTATCAATATGCGAATGGAAATTAAACTATTTATCGTAGAATATTTCAAGTTTGCGGAGGGATTAAACCTGCAAAACAAGAACACAACATCTGTGAGGAGATCGATTGCACGTGACAAAGTCATAGATTGACATCTGGAGATATTAAGCTCCAAGTAATTTGTAGATGCCATTAAGTAAAACTATCAGGGCCTTCACAAATGAAAATTAACTCCTGAGGTAAAAAAATATATTTGGAAAATTTGATGTTGTCTGTATAAATGGGTAGGAGACAGTATTTAATAAATCTCCCTAGATCGTTTATAAATAAGATAAAAAGAAGGGTACCAAGATAGGTGCGTTGTGGGACATGAAAATTGACGAAAAAAACGGGGTTGAGTAGGCTCACCTGAAGTGGACGCTGTAATAAGAATTTCCATGTAAGAAGATGCCCATTTTACTAACATGGGGCCAAAGCCACGCCAAGAAGATTTAAGAAAACATCAGTTAATGAGAATATTTCAAATCCTGTAGTTGATTTAACTTTCGAAAATCTCTTCCGACTTCATATAAAATAATTTTGAGCGTTTTAAGTATATGAGAAAGGCAGGAATTAGTTACATATGTGGGTATATCATCCTTTGATCCATTTTTAAAAACCAGGAAGAAGAATGTCTTTTTAAAACTTGGGAAAATTCCTCATGTGTGAGGGATGACATGAAATAAGGGGGAAAAGGGAGAAATATTGCACAAAAATAATAAGTTTTTGTAAATTTTCTTCAAAACGAGAAAGATGGAGACAGGGCCAATCGAGAAATAAAAAAATAAATTTTAAAGTATGGCCTCCAGAACGAAAATTTTTTAAAAGGTTGCAAAAAGTTGACAATAGTATCTGAGCCAGTTAATTACATATTTTCGAAAGACAGAAGACAGAGAAAAAAAGGGTTACCGTCCGATTTTCTTTTATAATTGACGCAGTACCATGGTAACGCTGATAAAGGTTAAGGAGCCGGGTAGCACCAACAATGAGAAGAGCTACGGAAAAAAAAATATTTCACTGCACAAAACGGAGAGGGCATCAGTCACAGATGGATTTGCAAAATCATAGAAAGATTTAATTTCAAAAGATATAACCACGAACTCTATGAGCTGATTCATGATATGAATGTCCTGACTGGTTTATATTTAGCAAATGGACAATAATTATAAAAAATAAATCCTAGCCCATAGGTTTAAAACGATTATCAAACGAATGCGAATGCCAAAGCGCTTGGTATAAAGAACTGCGAACATCGTATCCAGGAAAAAAGGCGAAGGAAAGCTGCCATATCTCAGACACCCCAGGTAAGTTAGGAGTAAGTGGTTTAGTAAATGAGGATACCATCGTAACATAATTACTAGACGCTTGTGGAAGATTCATTTTTGCTCAAGCGCTGCAAATCAGCTATCTTTTCTCTAGCAAAAATCAGAGTTGCTTCAATCTACCGTGTTACATAAAAAAAAAGCTTTAAATTCTGCGTAAGTATGAGGCACGAAATACTATTTTTTTTTACTGACAAACTTCGACTTATTGTAGAAAAAAAAAAAAACAAGAATATCCACCGTACGGATGCGCTCAATGCCCAAATTACAGTAAACACAAATGTGTACTTTACTACTTGTTCATTTAGCCAAAACCCTACGTCACCAACAAACCCATTCATATCGAATTGTGCGTTCAATGCAAACGCATTTCTTCTATTTCCCCCTGATTTTCGAAACAAGGTCACCTATCTGCTTGAACTTTTTATTTAGACAATTTTTCAATTAATTGCCGGCGATTGTTTTTGCCTCTGCTGTCACTATTTTTTGTTTGCATTCGTCGTTCTTTTTCACCATACTTCTTCCACTTGTTTGTTCTCCTTCTGTTATGCGATAGCTAGTTCTCTCATTCATACATTCCACTAGAAAAAGGGAAAACGAAAAAACAATGAAAATACCACCACACAACCATGTATGTAAATTGTAAATGAAACGAAAAATTGATGAAGCAAAAAAAAAAAAAAAAATTCTTCAATTTTCCCAACTAGATAGACTCAAGTATAAGAGATGGATTTTGAAATTGATTTTCCTAATCACTGTGAATATTATGCAGAAAGAGAAAATCTAAATCAAAACATTCGACAGCGACACAACTTCCCCGAAAGCAGGTCGCAGTCGCAAAAATGCCGAGCAGTGCATTGATTTTCAGCCCCCAACCCATGGACACCTACATAACCTTTTGCAAACTTCCAAGATTCAGTTAAAAGAACTTGTAACTTACCGCTTTCAAGTAACTTCTCGGCTATGGGATACTTCTTTTCCATGCGATTCTTCTCAGTTAGGCAATCACGAATATATTCGTTAGCTTTGTCGTTCAACTGTGGTCCATCGCCTGGATGATGGTCATGATTGGAATTATCTCCATTGTGTGATGGATGTGGTCCTCCGCCACCAGGATTGCCGCCGCCACCGCCAACTCCTCCACCTTTTCGCTTATAATCGCTGTCGTCGTCGTTGTTGTACGAGGAATAGTCGCCATTGCCGTCGTATGCTTCGGTCATTTTCTTGTTGCACCTTCCTCTGATAAAACCAACTCCAACTCCAACTCCAACTCCTCCAAGGCGCTGCTCTTCCGCCGCAATTTCGCAAACGAGATTATTCAAATCAAAATCAAAGATCCTCGTCAAATAAATCCAACAACAACGAGAAAAAACTTAGCGAAATTAAAATGCAAACGAAAAAATAAAATTCCCGAGAGTGGAGGAAATTGCGTTATTTTCCTTCTCCGAGATATCAAAAAAATTTCCACAAAACTACGCGAATGCCAAAATGAACTCGGCGAACTCTGGATGAATTGATTTTCATTTAAAATGAAGAAAAAATATATGAAAATGAAAATACACAAAAGGAAAATATAAAGAGAGACACCACCACCACCACACAACGACGAGTCGTGGGATGCGACTTTGTCTCGTACTCGTACTCGTACTCGTCCTACTTGTACTTCTTCGTACACCGTACACCGCACTCACACACACCGTTTTCGTCTTTGAACAATCAGTCAGACTGTCTTTTAGCGGCTCTTGCCGTTCACACTTTAATTCGCTTTTCTTTTCCTTTTCCCAAACCCCGCTAAACAGTTTATTTTTTTTTTATTTATTTTTTTTTTTTTTTGTAGTTGTATTGGTACGTGGTTATTGTACTTTATCTCTTTGCTTTACACCGCTCTTTTTGATTTGCAAAAATTTCACCTCGCACACACGCAAAAATCCTTCAAAGAAAAACCATGGGAGACAAAATTGCCGAATGAATAAGTGGGTAGTGTAGTAAAAGAAATTTTCTTCTTTAATTGCGATTTAGATTTTCTGTTTTTTATGCTTGTTATCTTGACGGCGACTATGTTTTCTAGTTGCTTTTGGTCTTCCTTTTCTATTGTTTTGTCACTGAATAAAAATCACAAACAAGAAAATAACAAAATCACAGCGACGACGACAAAGTGACCAATTGCATCGTCACTGAACAAAAAATAAAAACGAAAGGAAAGAAGAATTGATTGCACTTTGAGTGAGAGCGAGCAAAATAAGTTTCCGTTTCTTTTTTTTTTTTGGTTTTTTTTTTCCAATTTGCACGCAAACTCACCGTTACCGTCACAAGGTAGACCGTAACAAGCAAATGTATCTCGCTCGATGAGTGGTAAAGTTTTTCTTTTAGTTGTTTGTCTCCTTGTGACAGTTCATTCATCATGATTTCGCACTTGATTCTGATTCTTCGGCCATACATTCAGCTGAACCTTAAATCGAAATTCGAATTTTACATTTTCCTTTTCGTACGAATGAGTGGTTCATTTTCGGTTCATGTCTGTGCTTTTTTTTTCGAGGGCTATGCTAATTTCATAGAGATATCTTCAGATACCTATGTCGGTCCTCGACTGTTTTATACGAAGCTCATCCTATTGGTCCGATTAAAGTGCACTCTTGGGACTCTATCACACCAAAGATACGCTCGAATACTTAATGATTTATCAGCACAGACGTCAAAGACTTTGCATAGTCTTGAAGAAAGTTATCGAGCTCTGATCAATTTTCTGGTCTATTTCGCGATTTGGTGTTGTCATCTAATCGAGTCCTCAAAAAGCCACTGGTCTCTCTCTCTCTCTGAATATCTGGATCAATGAAGTTCTGAATAAGTGGGTTGCGAACAAAAATATAGTTCTCGACAAGGCAGGGCTTGATACCTCACATGCCGCGTCTTAACTGGGATTTGAAATCCAATGGGACTAAAGTAAGAAACAATGCACGGGTGCCTGCCTCATTAACCTCAATGACTCTGAACACCGTAGCTAAAGAAGCTAGGAATAAGTAAACTACTATTCCACATGATTTTAATTCGCCGATCTTTGAAGCCCACTTCACTATATCGTAGGGTATGCAGATGCCTTGATCGCGTACAAATCAGGTCGAAATATAGAGGTCATTAAGATACCCTTGCATTGTGATTTCAATAAGACTAAGCGATATTGCGATGATTGAAAGTTGAGGATTAACTTTGGAGCTCTGCGTATATCACAAAGAGTTGGCAGAGATTTTCGATCATCGGACAAAACGAGCAACAACTTGCTTGTCGAAATGTAGTGGAACACGTCTTCTCTTTCAACCAAGTTGCAGAGGCTACATTAAATTGGTAGTTCCGGCCTGTGTGGTATATAGTTAAAGATCGTTAGCTCACCTCTCATTTTGAATATAAAGGTTTACCAGTTGAGTTACTGTTTACAAAAGTCATAGAAGAGGCTTCCTGTTTTTTTTCAATGATTTTGTGGAAATATTTTTTCAGAGCTGTTGTCAAAAATGCAAAAATGGATGAGGGTGTTCTTGGTTGCTTCGAGAGAAAATTTCTTCGGGCGATCTTCGGTCCCGTCTGCATTGACGGTGAGTGGAGGAGGAGATACAACGACGAACTGTACGGACTGTACAGCGACATGGACCTAGCCAGAAGAGTGAGGATCCAAAGACTGAGATGACTGGGTCATGTAGAGCGCATGGACACCGAAAGCCTTCGAATCCGCTCCCGAGGGACAGCGCAGTAGAGGAAGGCCAAGACTCAGGTGGCGCACGCAAGTGGAAGAGGACCTCAGCCAACTAAGCATGCGAAACTGGAGACAGCTAGCCAGGGATCCAGCTGGCTGGAGAAGCTTGTTGACTGAGGCCCATGTCCACCCCGGACTGTAGCACCACCTAAAGTAAGTAAGTTGTCTGGTGTACTTAGGATGAAAGCACAATTACTTGCTAGCTTACTCCATTCATTCACACAGTTGCTTCTTGTTGAAAGTAGGTGAACTAACAGTAATTTTGGCAGTCTTTGAAGCTCCATTCTCATTACTTTTATAACAAAATCGAGCTGCAGTTTTAATGTTTCAAGAAAGAGCGGAGCCATCAGTCTTCAGATAAATCATGTAACAGTGCCCAAGTATCCGAACAGAAGCCGCAAATATGAATTTCTTGTTAATGAGAGCAAAACCAAAAGTGTGACATGAGTATTAACAAATCGTATAAAAGCTTCAATGTTGAGGTGGTTAGGAATGTTGTCTAATCGGTCCCGCTGTTATTTCTGATAATAACACTCCATCAAAACGCAGGATTCATCAACTGATTTTGTTGTCCCGTCAGTCGTCTTAAATGGCGCGCACAAGTTGAAAGGAATCTTAATCAGATGGGTATAAACCTTTCTAACTGGCGGTATTAATTGGTTAAGACACAGATCTTTATGGAATTGTAGAATTGTAATAACTGAGCAAATAAAATTCTTAAATATTTTAATATCTTCCACTAAATCAGATAAGTTAGGCCCGTGCCCGTGGGTTATGATTTTTTTAATATAGCTGTTCAAAAGCTGTTCATATATCTATTTCCAATGGTAAACAAAAATAAAACTTTTACACACGCAAGATATATATTAAATTAAGATTTGTAACTTTTAATTTATTTAAAAAATCCAAATCAGTTCACATGCATGGTTTTTTTATTTTAAAGATAAAACTAAGAAGAATCTCGTACACGCTTTGGACCCTGTAATGGCGTATTGCTTTTGTTCTGTGCAGCCAAGCGTTTTGATTTTGGTCCTCGCAAAACTGAAAGATAAAATTATCAATTTAACTTTGTTTTCAATTTTTTTTACAGTGTGGCTTACGTTTTGGTTTTGCCTTTAAAGTTTCTTCAGAGCCTTCTTCTTCAATTCCTTTGCAATCTGTTTCAACTTCCATTGAATCCCTAAAATATAGAATAGATGTACGGGGATAAAAATATCAATCCGTATACCAAATTAACTTATCATATTAATTTTTGTGTTTTACTTACTCTACTTCTGGTGCGACTAGCGGTTTTTTGAGGATTCCTTTTAAAGATTTCACTGGTGAACTCACCGGTACTGTCTCAACAACTGCAGCTTCGTCAATCACTTTTTCTTCCTTAGGAATTTGTTTTGAATTGTCAAGTTCCGATAATTCTGAAGCATATCGCAATTCTTTTTTTTGCTCTTTGCTTATTTTATCGTTCTTATCGGGGACAAGGTATTCCCGGATGTCCGCAAGAGCTAAGGCTAGCCTTGAATAACAATCAATTGGAGATCCGACTGTTGAGATTTCCAAGAAGAGATTCTTATGCAAATGGGCATACTTCACATCACCCGAGTTACGTAGCTCTTCCTCCTTTTCTGGATCACGCATTGAGCTGCGTCCTTTCAACGATATTTTACATTTAGTTTTTTGCTCCAAACGACGTAGTGAATTGCCACCTGGACCGAGAATTTTGCCAGCAAAATTAAAGTGAGGAAACTGTTTTAGAGGCACATACACTCGTTGTGTCAGTTTCATCGGCAAGGGTTTAACGACATCACAATGGTTTTCTTTGCCTGGTATCCGACCAGTTGTGTAGACTTTATCAATAGCAAGATCAATAAGTGAGGCGGTTAGAGGGAATTGATTACCGAAATTTGACTTTTCCTCTTTGATCTCATTGAGATAATCAATAGAAACACTATTGAGATACGACCGAGGAATAGACTGTGTCATTATGATTTATTTCTGTATGAAGTATCTGAAAAAGAATTAAATAAAAGGATAGTTCATTACATAAAACTTAAAAATTCGTAACACAAAAATAAACATTTGATCAACTGTTCTTCTGGATCATGTATCTATCTATTCTTTGAGAGGGCCATTGGTCTTGTTATCTAAGCATTGTTCTTTGCACTCATAAAGAGTTATCACGAAGATTTTATGGAATATGGAATTTTAGAGGAAAGTTAATCACTTTGTCATTCATCCGTGAATATATGTATTTTCTATCTTCGAAATTATCAGCACTTGGGTAGTAAGTAGGCTATTGTCAATATTAACAATGAGAACTGCTAATGCTGGGTAACGTCAACACACTTAGTAGATACTTGTTTGATGTGCACAAGTCAGTATGAAACCATAGGCAATCGAATAAGGGGCTGCTATGAAACCGAAAGAACTTATTTGGACTCATAAAAAGCGCGACTTATAATCCTTAAACAAACTTTTCACACATTTCTTTTGTCAATAAAAGAAACTACTAGAAAATCCAAGAAAAAATGCAATAGGGGAGAAAGTAAAAGCCTATATAAAGTGTTAAAGCACAAATTGTTTATATATGTAATTGAATTGATTACCTTTATTAATCTGAATTTTCTTTTAAAAAGAAACAATTTATTTACACAACATATGTTAAAAAATATATTACGATGAGGACGTAGACTGCGTAGACGTTGAAACGAACCAAAGGCATAAATATAAATAAATCGAGAATACTTGGCTTAGGTATGTTTGACTTTTGATGTCCCAATCTCATATATAACAATTTAAATCTAGTACAATAATCTAGATATTTCATATCTTCTCTCCGAATTTCGATGTCAAATTTTATCTCTATGTACAAAGTGTAGGTATATAGATACTTTAAAAATGCATAAACACCTACGGAGAGGTAAATATACAGTGGGCGGCACAAAAAAGTCACCACATTTATTCTGATTTATTTTACAATTAAAAGTGGAGTGGAAATTGTTTAAAGGTTTGTTTTACGCGGAGTTCGTCCGCATGTACACATTGCGATACCTACCAGTAATACAAAGAAAATTTGCAGTGACCAAAATGAAAATTATTGATGCCAGAAGGTGTGGCAAAACATAATCTGATAAGTAGGTAAACACATTTGTGAAAATCTCTATATTAGGAAACCGGCAGTGTTTCCAGCTTGCTAGCAAAATAATGTAGTTTTGCCATCTTTAAAGCAGATCATCTTTCAAATATCGGATCCAAAGAGCAGATTTTTATTGTAATGTACGAGGGCGGGTCAATAAGTCTGTGTCTGTGACCTCTTTACTGAAACAGCAACACTGCTCCTGTCAACAGGCATCTGTCAGTTGACTCCTGTCAAAATTTGAACTTGCTGCGTCAGTTAGTTTGTGTTTGACAGCTATTTTTATCAGACTACTCACTAATTTGAGGAGAAAATGGAAAAAAGTGAATTTCGTGTGCTTATTAAGCATTATTTCTTGCGAAAAAAAACCATTACCGAGACCAAGGCTAAGCTTGATAAATACTATGGGAACTCTGCACCATCGATTTCAATGGTAAAAAAGTGGTTTACTGAATTTCGTTGTGGCCGTACAAGCACTGAAGATGCCGAACGTCCTGGACGCCCAGTTGAGGTCTCTACACCCGAAACAATCGAAAAAATTCACGATATGGTGTTGGCCGACCGAAGATTGAAAGTGCGAGAGATTGTGGAAGCCGTAGGGATCTCGCATGGCTCAGTGGTTTCAATTTTGAATGATCACTTGGGCATGAGAAAGCTTTCCGCAAGATGGGTGCTGCGTTTGCTCACAGTCGACCACAAACACATGTGCAGTTGCCATGGCAAAAATCCATGAATTGGGCTATGAATTGCTCCCTCATCCAACCTATTCTCCAGATTTGGCTCCGAGGGACTACTTCTTGTTCCCAAACCTGAAGAAATGGCTTGGTGGAAAAAGATTTGACTCCAATGATGAAGTCATCTCACAAACAAAGGCCTATTTTGAGGACCTCGACAAATCATTTTTTTTGGAATGGATAAAAAAATTGGAGAAGCGTTGGACAAAGTGTATAGAGCTCAAGGGAGATTACGTTGAAAAATAAAATTTTTTTTTTATCAAAAAATCTGTGTTTTAATCCAAAAGTCACGGACTTATTGACCCGCCCTCGTACATATATTTAAGTACACACATGGAAAATTTCATGTCAATCCGGTGAATATTCTTGAAGATACACGCCCATTTGTAAGGACGTGTCAGAGCGTTTGAAAGTAGGAATGCGGAACGGCAGCTGCTACTTAACGCATGAAAGCATACGAGTGGAAAGATTTGTTTGCAGACAATACCAACTCGAGTTATAAGGAGCTGCCGAAGGGGCGGAGGCTTTATTATATGGCCCTTGAATAGACGGTTCGATATGTGTTGAAAAAAAAGTTTATTATATAAAGTAAAGTTTTCTCAAAACTGTTTCCTTGAGATTTCTCGGAAACGGCTGAATCGATTAGTCTCAAATTTTAACATAACCTTTTTAAGTACATTTTTTAGTAATTGATCGAAGGTTTTTTCTCATCGATAAATATTTTCCATTTTATAAACAATTTAAGGCCTAAATTTGTTGGCCACTATTTTGTCAAAAATTATTATCTTGCTTATTTCTTCAATCAAATACGATAATACATTACGTCAACGATATTTGTTTTCTTATTCATTTCACATGATCCAGTCCAGAGATATTGTACTTACCGCGAGACGCCTCCCGGAGATCGGCTATAGAAGCAGCTTTCAAAATAATAACTTTTACAAATGAAAAATGTTAAAATTTACCATAACATGTGAACAAATTTTTACGTTAATAAATTCAAAGGTCTTCTCATGAAAAATCCATGCACAAATCCCCGTGTCAAGTAGGACACACCATTTCACCATTTAACTTGGGTTATGAAAGATAGTATCATATGTAGTTCTAAAAGTAAATATAGAAATATCTTTACTCAACTTTAACTGCTAACCAATTTCATCTCGATTCATAAACATGAGGCCCTCTATATTGCGTTGATTATAAAGGTATCAATTTTTTTTAAGAAGTCATGTCTGCCATATTCTATGAACTCCTAAAACGATTCGTCAACGACAAGTCTAGAATTCGCCAACTATACTAAAGTACAATAGTAAGCGTCCATCTGCACTTCTGGCTTTTCTGCTCATCACTCATCTATAAACTCGAGAGCCATGCTTAGATTTGGCATTTATGCTTAACTGGTCAAGTTCTGCAGAATGACGATTATGCTGCTTCGAAAAGGTTGAAAGCAATTTAACAGGGACGGGGACGATGTTGAAAAAAAAAAACAATTTTTCTTTTCTTGAAGAAATTGTTCAAGACTTTGCAGGCACAGTTCTCAATAAATCTGTAAAACTTCTGGCATACAATTGTCAAAAAGATAAATCTATCAAAACGTAATGTATATATATTTTTAAAGACACGAAGGACAGCATTGCACCAACATAATAGCACCATAGACAGCTATAACTTTAAGGTAGAAATTTTGCCCAGTTTGTTCCGCTGTTATTTCTTATAATGACACCCCCGATAGATATCGAAGAAAAGTTACTCTTGCCTCTCGCTGTCTTCTTAAGCAGTTTACAATCTTAAAGTGGACAATTGGATACCGTCTTATACCGCCTATATCCACTCCTAACTCAAGCACCATCCAGATTCTCGACCATTAATGTATTTATCTAATAAGAAGCAAAAGTAGAGTAATACTAGTCCTATTGTAAACATCTGTAGACCTAAACGCCAATAAAGGTTGCAACAATTTGACCTGTTACAAGCGGCCGATCATAAGACCCTGTGTTGGATGGCAGCACTTCCCGCTGTCCCTAAGATAGGCTGGATGCCATGACCCTAAGATCGGTAAGAGGTTTGAGATTGCTATTGACTCATTACAAGGGTGGAGCCTGTGCCCTCAACACAAGTTCTGAATTGGTATTAAATTACTAATATTGGTAAGTGCTGGCCAGGCGTATCCTGGCTGCCGTAGATGTATGGGCATCCTATGATAAACACTAAGGACATTCTCTAGCACCATTCGTGCAAATAACATGAGTATAAGAACAAGTAATATGCTTTTGTTGGTATGACTATTGCTATGTGGTCACAACTCACGAATGTCTGTGATGCGAAATCAGAATAGGGGCGTACGATATACTTCTGGTTCTTTTGACAAATTTTGAGCTCATATCACATGTTTTGGAACGGACTATGCATACAGCGCATACATGCTACTGTAATCAAAATAAGTAAAAAATTTAAGCAAAGCAGTTGCATTCGATTTTGCCTCAAAGACAGAATCTCGGCTGGAATGGATCTACTTATCCGAGACGGAAGCAAACTGATCTTATGAATATCGGGTCAAATGTGATCCAAAATATAAAAGCCGCGTCGTAGCAAGGCGAAAATCAAAGTGGTATTGATTAACGTGATGTGATGCGAGTCGAAATGTTAACAAGGAATATTATATGATGCGTCGTTCGCGGAGAGGCTATTCGCCAAAAAACTTAGTCATGATAATGCGTCGTCTCACATTGCATCGGCTGGACGTGACTTTTTGGCCTTGAATTCTTCGACATATATCGTTCTGCAAACGGCCTTTTGGCCTGAATCAGCCCAGTCTGACTCATGGCTATTTCCCAAATTAAAACCTACCTCGGAAAAATATACCAACTTAAAGTAAGTTTTATGGGCCATTCGAGAAATCGATTTAACAAAACTTTCAAAGACTGGAAAAATCCTTCGCATTAGTGAAACTTTAAAAAAGAACTTAACACTCAAATGGGTATGAAAAACACTTATAACCCCTCAGCATGAGTTAAGTTTCTTGGAAAACAGAGTAAAGATTTTTTTTTTTATAATTTACGCGCGCCTCATGGGGGCTAAGATACCCTTTTACTGTTGCCAGGGCGCGGGCGGAAAGATAGGAAGAGAAAGGAAAGCATTGTTGCGATGTAGTGTTTTGAAACTCAGAGAGGTTACTCTGTATTTCGATTCGAAAGTCAAAACTATTCGAAAGTACAATTCGATTCTATTTTAAATTGGCACTCTCTAACACTTTCGAATCGAATTCATCGAAAATTAGAAAAACACTCTCATTTTCGAGACTTGTGATTTGACTTGATAAATGTCAAATGCCGACTGGTTTGTTCAAAATTCAATTTTATGTGAAAAAGTGAAAAATTAAAGTTTACAACATAAAACAAACGTATTCTGTTGGTTTACTGTTTGAGGAAGATGTATCCATCCATTTCCATCATGTATTGGTGGTCCTTCCGAATTTAATTGGGTTGCTAGCCGATTCCATGGGGAAGCAGAAGTTTTTTTTTGGCATTCGCCGTTTTTAAATATTTTTTGCATAATTGCAGATGCTGGCCCATAAAATCAACTAGCAACTCGAACTGTCTTACTTTGGTTAGCGATGTTTTGTTTGTTTCCCTGAAATAATAGAAATAAGTATTTTTGCTATCATCCAAAATAAAAACCTACATTTTCGCTGACACTTGCATCCTTTCGCAAACAAAACATCAATTAATCGAATAAAAAATCCGAAACTCGAACGACTTTGACACAATGAATCGAATTGCTAAGTACCAATTTTCCGATTTTCGAAAAAGAGAGAATTTGAAATCCGAATATCGAAATTCTCAATACTACTTTTTGATTACTTAGTGCCAATTAATTCTTATTCGAGTGATTTGATATTAGAAACGAAATACAGAGTAACCCCCCAGGTAAGTTTGGCTCCGATATTGACTCTCAAGGGATTTGGGCTGTTATTATTTTGCTCCACCGGTGGCATCCAGCATTGAAAGGGGTGACTAAATTATTAGTGAAAACTGGCTTGTTGTTGTATTCTAGTCAACCACACATCGGACTTGAATTTTGTTGACTGAGTTTTACGGGCACGGCTGGGATTCGAACACCGGACCAATCGATTTGGAAGTCAGTTCACTACCACCACCACTTGGGGATCAAATAAATTTGAATGAATAATATTTTGGGCGATGGCGCGATAGTTAGCTTATTGGACTATCACGCAGAGTCTGGGTTCGATTCCAGGCTGGGTCACCAACAATTTTTCAAATCGCCATCACCCTTTCGGCGGGCAATGACAAACTCCCGAAAGTAAAATTGCCTACAAAAAAGCTTCTAAGGAGTGCCGTTCGGACTTGGCGATAAACCGTAGGCCCCGCTCAGATGTGACGAAAATGACAACATGAGCAACACAAATGAGTGTCAAGAAGCTAGGCCATGGCCCGCCCGTATCGGGCTGCCAGCGCGTTTTTTTTTTTTTTTTTGTTTGAATAATATTTTGAAACTCGTGGCATAAGCTGAACTAAGAGGTTTACAGCAATGAGCCCATATTGATTCCAAAGTCTTGTTGATCGATACTACTCGTACATTCATGCAGCTTCTTTCCCAAATATAAGAACCCGAAAACCCCATTCCTTCCGCAAACACCATCAAATCTAAGTTTGATTGAAAGAAAACAACTGTTTAATTTATTTTTAATGAATTTATTTAATCTTTGTTTTTTCTTTAAATACAATGATCTGCACGTTATTACTAAGGAACAAAATCTATAAACGAATTAAAAGCATGAAATGTAAAAACTTACCTTCGGGACGCCTATCAGAGTGGTACTTATTAATGAATTATTGATTTGTTTTATTCATTTATAGGTAGGAAAAATGGTACCATTTTTTATTATACGTTTTATACGAGTATATTGTTTTCTTTTCTAATAATGTATTTGTTTACATTGAATTAATTATTCAGAAATCAAAAAGTTATTTATTTTGTTATCCTTTTTTTTTTATTTAAAAAAAAAACTATTATTTTATTCATTTATTTTTATAAGTAAATATTCATAAATATGTATGTATGCAGCTCATTATGTTATTGTTAGTTAGAGAAGAATATTTTATTTTTTTATTCAAAAACAAAAAAAAAAACACACTTTTGTGTCATTATATTAATTTATAAAATTAATATGATTTGAACGTTTTTTAATTCTAAATCAATTTTATTCAATTATTTGCATTTTATTTTATGTTTTTGTTATTCGTTTGTTGTTGTTTTTTCTATTTTGTGTGTATTTGTTCATTTATTGGTATTTTTGAAAAAATGCAAACGGAGATGGTTTTGAGGGGCCACCGCCGTTTAATGCTTCACGTGAACGCTTCTGTGGATTCTGGTATTTTTGTTGCATTGATGGTGTTTGTGGGGGTCGCTTCAATGGTGGCCTTTGCGACATTTGTCGCACTATAAAGTTTAATTGTTATATTTATTTATTTATATTTATGTTTATTGTTATTATTTATTTGTACAAATTATTTTAATAAATGAAGGTTATATATATTTATATTTTTTATTATTTTGGTTATGATTTTTTTTTGTTTTTCGAAAGGATTATTGTTAAAAATATACATATATATATATATATTTTGTTGGTTATATTAAGTACCACGTATTATTATCGTGTGAATGAGAGTGAAGAGCAATTAAGAGAAACTTATACTTACTTGGGGAATAGGAGTTGTAGCTGTGGTGTTGTTCACTGTAATCATGACCATGGTCAGGTTGATCATTCGATTCCAATGACTGACCGGTGATTTTCTGTAAAATACTCACTGCTCCCTTTTGCTCGAAGTTTCCCTTGAATGATGATCTATAAGAGAGTGAAATTTGAATTAAGTTTCCATTTGATTTTACACCTAAATTCAGAGCTCACCTTCCATTGAGTCGGGCTGCGAATTTGGCTGCTTTTTGTGCTGATTCTGGATCGGCTAAAATCTCCTTTAATTGACCCTGACTTACTTCATCATTCTTGTCTGGGATAAGGTATTTTCGAATTTCGGCTAAAGCGTATGCCACGCGAGCATAACCCTCAGCTGGTGGGGCTACTGTAGATATTTCAACGTATAAATCTTTATTCAAATGTGCATAGCGTGGATCGCCAGTTTGACGAAGTTCTTCCTCTTTGTTTGAGTCACGCATTGAATTGCGGCCTTTAATGCCGATCTTACACATAGTCTCTTCTTGCAAACGTCGAAGTGAATTACCTTTCGGGCCAAGAATTTTCCCATTGAAATTGAATTTGGGAAATTGTTTTACCGGCACAAAGACCTTTTGTGTGACCTTCATTGGCTTTTGTTTAAAGACATCGGCATGCATATCACGACCAGGTATACGACCAGTGGTTTGAACTCTATCGATTGCCTCATCAATTAACATAGATGCCAGAGGGTACTCATCACCTAGACGCTCCTTTTCAGCGACGCAATCGCTAATGAACTTTTTGGACATGTCATTCAGACGTGGTGCATATCCTTCCTCATTTTCTACTTGAGCCATTTTTCTCTGCAATTAAAAAGTACATTTTATTCTCAAATAAAAATTATTACGGGACATACTACAGTAGGAAATGCGTGCTAACAAATTCTCTAAAAAAAAATAAAAAAAACAAGCATCATTCCATGGGGAAGAAGAAACCTGTCACAAGTTTTTCAACTAATACTCATAATTAATGCTACAACGAAACTTAATCATCATTAATTATAATGACAAAGAATACAACAAACGGATGAAAGCCTGATAAGGACAGATAACTTGTTAGTGGTATGAACCACTGAATTTTAATCGATTCCACCAATGTTGAAAGAAAGAAGAGAAGGGCAAACAAGCAAAAATGAAACTACTTCCTCTTGGCATTGCCACCATGGAGGAAACAACTGAGAAAGAAGGCAAAAACAATAATACTTTGGCATTTATCGCATTAGTCCCAATATAAATGTGGTGCATTGAAGATAAAGCCTTCTAAACTGATTAGCAAATATGGAAAGGGAAGTGATATCGAAAAAAAAATTATATGTGGCAACGCATAAATTTCGTATGTATTACAAACTTACTGGAGACTGCAAGTGCTCAAGTGTTTTTTTTACCAAGGTTTGAATACTGTACCGTATATAGACACAATCTCACACAAGCGTTTTAAGAGTGAGTGCACATTATTGACTTGCGCAGAGGCAGCCGCCAGCAACGTAATCGCATTTCTTTATGCTAACGAATTTACTGAAATTTAGACCATGACTAATGTGTTTAAATTTAAAACGGAGGGAAAGTCTACACATATTGTAATCGACAAAACAAATTTATTTCTGTACATAGCGCTGCTGAGAACCATCCCAAAGTAGGTCATTTTTAGGAGGTGCAAATGGCGGCCGTGAACGTTGTGTGATCGATTTTTTTTTTAATGGAAAATGGAAGTTCTTTCCAGCGATAACCATTTCTTTTAATTTGAAAATAATTGTATTTTAAAACACTTATTTATATTTTCTGAGAATTAGAAGATGTTTTGGTCTGAATGGAAGTGAACGTTTTCTAACATATTGAACTTCCATCTGAGAAACATAATTTGGAATCTATTTTTCTTTTAATTAATAAATTTTATTGCATTCAAAATTCGATAAAATAGAATGTGTCAATAGTTTATAATTACCTTTTTATTTTATCTCAAATAATTAAATGATTTTCCTTTTTTTTTTTCTATATTCACTGACCCCACCTTCCACGGAACAACCAAACACTTCAAGTAAAACTTTCAGAATGAGAGTTTGAAGGTTGGACGAGCACATTTTTGTACTATACAAAACCGGACTGGTGGAATTCTAGTACAATTTCGATAAATGTTTGGGTAGTGGTAATAACTAAAATAAATACAATTACATGGGTGTAGAGAATTGTAAGCTGCAGTTTTTTATATTACATCCATTTAAAAATAATGTAGGGGACACTGACTTCATGTACTTCCTCAATGAATACATACAGTAATGTGCAAAACATTTCCAATTTTTTTTCCAAATTAAGTGATTTTCTTATTAATTACTTTAAAGAGAGCATTCGAAAGAAAATTGTAATCAAAAGTGTGATTAACAGGTAAATTTTTAGAAGAAAGCAAAAAATCTCTAACATTTGCAATTAAACGAGCTTATTCAATTTGGAGCTTTGCGAAACACATGCAATTTTTGTAAGTGATCAATATTTGGTCCAAAAACCATAGTTTTTTTTAATACTCCCCCTCACCTTTTTGGCATAGAAGCAACGGGAGAATTTTTAGAATAAAGGACCTTTTTGCGGAGTGAACCGTTGTCCCTTAATACACTGTTTTAAGGTACCCCACAAGTTGTCTTTGGGGTTCAAATTGTGGAGGGCAATCCAAAACGTCAACTTCCCAAGCCGTTAAAAGGTCTTTAACAAACTTTGAAGTACGCTTTGGGTCGTGGTCTTGTTGAAATCTCCACAACAGCGGCATCCTTCCTCAGCATATGGGAGCACGATAGTATCTAATACGTCCCTATATACAAAGCAGTCCATAATTACAGTTATAAACTGTCATTGCGATGAAATATGCGATTCTTATTATAAATATCCACTCTTTATTTTGACTTAACATGTATACCAAACTAATAGATTACAAAACGGATAGATTAAATTAGTAGCTTCGCCGATGTCAGAAAGAAATAACCAACGACTTTTTATTTTAAACAGACGTCAAGTCAATGTTACATTAAACGGTGTTGCCAGCTACGGAACTTTTTCAATGTTGCCGCCACAATGTAAGTACCACACGCTTGGCCCGAAAAATACCCCCAAACCATAACAGAACTTCAGAGTAGCCCGTACGTTTCCGCGACTGGAGCTAATACCGAGCTCTCGACAAATGCAGGCAATACCAACCTTAACAATTGAAGCTTAGGACCATAAAGGTTCACGGCGGATTAAATGAACAACCTTCTGATCAGTTTGTCTTTTTTCTTTTCGAGGGCGACCACCAGAACGCACCGTTGATAATTTTATTGATTCGTAAATGTTGGATCATTTGGCTATATTTTTTTGCTTTGATTCATTTATAAAATTCTCGATTATCGGTTTCTTTGTTCGGGTACCATACTTATTCATTATTGTTTAGATGGTTAAATCTGAATGATTCTCGGCGGGAGGTTCTATGTTGCTGGAGTATTAGATTTTACCTCACATTAAAATAAACATGCTTAATTTCTACTAGATTTTGTATAAAAAAAAAACAGGGCTAACGTTTTTGGTTAACCCATTTCTCTCAAAGTTTAATTATTTAACATTTTATTTTGTTGCAAAAGATTTTTGAAGAGTGTACCCAAGCGAATACGCCGGATCTAATTACATTAATTACATACTGATTTCAAAACAGCTATTTTTAATGTGATAGTACCAGAAGATTTAAGGTCGAAAGCTTTACTAAAATATAGTATGACAGTAGAACCGCAGTCGGTGCTGATAATCCTAAAAGATTTTTGCAGACCGTTCAACATCCCGCCCATCGTCAGGCAGAATGAACTATTGAATTTATGAGATCAGGGCAACCATTGTCATTGTTAAATTCAACAAAGCTGTTGGAACCGATAACTGCCGAGCTGTTTAAAGCAGCAGTGATGGTGATTTGCAAACTTTGAAACAAGTGCAAAACTGATGGTTTTATGGTGGATGTATCACGGTTCCTCAACCAAAGTTCAATCATTTTGCACGAGCAAAGATGTATGGCGTCTAGCTGCGTTGTCATAGTAGAACACGATTCCCTTGCGATTTATCAATTCTGGCCGCTTTTCTCTGACTGTTTTCTAAAATTTCATTAGTTTACCTCGTTTGTTTGGTTCCTTGGAAGCAGCACACCTTTATACTTTCACCATATTGATGACATAACTTTCTTTTGATGTAATGCAGTTATTGGTGTAAGTAGTTGCGCCTGTTCATTTCACTACGAACACTTTTTTTTTATCAATTTTATTATGTTTAAGACGCGTATCGCAAATATTGTATTATTCCTAATATAAAGTGAATATCTTATAATTCATCGTCACCAAAAATATCGAGTTTTATTACGAGTTCAAGACGTTTTTCATTTCATTAATTATAAACGTGTACAAGTCATTGATGGATGAGATTTTTTATAGTGCTTAGCTTAGTTTCGACAGTTTAATTCATTTTTATATGTACGAGTAGCTAACGACATTTTACCTTAAACTATTATAGATAGCAAGAGTAATGATACGGGAATGGAGAAAATTAGTTTTGTAGTATTCGAGAGAAAAGGATTCCACTTTTAAAATTAGAGTTAGAAACGCAGGGGAAGAGAATTCCATAGTCTGACAGAGTGAATAAAAAACAGACGTCAAGAATTACGGTATTGAAAACGGGATGAAATAATATTTAAAGTTCTGCTGAAGTAAGTTTATTAAATAGATACATGTTGTAGATAGATGTTTATTTATGATTTTCTGTATAAATATGCAGTATGTGGTATCAATATAGACTTATAGAGTACAATCTAGAAATCTTATGAAGTACAAAGGAACGTGGTGGCGTTGGACATAATTTAAATAAAGATGCACTGAAGTATTTAGGTCATCTATAAAAATATAAAATAATAACGGCCCAAAGATTGACCCCTGCGGTACTCCTTATGAAATTAACTTTAGTTTGACTGACCTTTCACAGGGTTAAAAGGTTTTCCAATTGCTGTGTGTGATGCATTTAACCACACTACGTTCCACCGCATATTCATATTACGATCTAGTTCAATCAAACGAGATCTGATCATTATCTTCAGTCAGTCTACCACAAGGTTAATCAACCTTGAGTAAAAAAAAATCTCCAAAACGGAATTAGGCCATTCCGAACACGTGCGTTCCCTTTAGCTGTCAACAGCATAATCTTCACATACCATATCTTTGTTTACCTCAGCATCTTGGAAAAGCCGATATATGTCGAAAATTTTCGTTTTTGCTTTGCCAATAAACTTGAACTGGGAAGAACGGGCATTTGCGGAGTCTGGACCCATTCAATAGGGATTCGACCGGATGAGACATCGGTCCACTTCTACCTTCCAGAAAAGAAATAATCGATGAAGCAGTGGGTGGAACCCGGAGGTTCAGCGCCAAAAAACCGAAGTCGGTCGCATCTGCCGGAAAGGTAATAGCCGACGGGTTTTGGGATGCGACAAGAATCCCGTTAATTAATTACCTTGAAAAAGGCAGAACAATTACAGGATAATACTACACTGCTGCCTTGAAGAAGAAAAAAATTATCTTTCACCAGGACAATGCATCTGTACACAAAAGTGCATTGGCGATGGGAAAACTGCGGGATTTGGGGTACGATTTTCTCAGCCATCCCCCCTTCTATCGTGATTTGGGACCCTCAGACTTGCTTTTGTTCCCAAACTTGAAGAAATTTGTTTCTGGGAAGCTCTTCGCATCCAATGAAGAAGTTGCGAGGGCCGTAGATGAATATTTTTAAAGCTTTTCAGACTCTCACTTCCGGGAAGGAATACTGATGTTACTAATTTTTAACTGAAAATCGCATTCTTTCAATGTCAGGCTGATGACTTTTCACTTTACCTTCGTATACCGTGTATCGCAAAATTCAAGAAAATTTGTATATAACAGATTTTGTGAGCAACTTACTTACGGTTGCATGAGGGAGGAGATAGCCTCCTACCTATTTTTAACCTTATCTTATTTGTCATCGTCTTTTCGGTATCTATGTCGAGATCGATAATGTTATTTTACTGCCCCAGCAGGTATGTTATCAAATGCTGTAATGCAGCAAGTACACATTCTGTTCAAAATTGAATATTTTCTTTGAAATGGAAAAAAAATAACATGGTCTAATCTCTATGATTAAGATATAATAAAAAAATACGATTTTACGAAAATATTAATTAAACTTATTACAAATAAGAGTGTTCTATCTAACAAAGCTTTCCGTTTTTTTTTAACTTCGTATGATTATTAGTTGCAGGTAGTAAATACAGAACCGTTCAACAAGTTATGGTGCAATTTATACAAAACTGGTGTGCTGATATGACAACGAAATGCAAAACACGCGATTACAAGTACATTGTCTTTCAGCAAGACGAGCAATCACATAATTGTCCCTCAATTCTTCTGAACGCTTAATTAAATAAGTTTAGATTACATGCTCTTTTCGATAATGTTTTACGACGATGTTTTTGGATTTATTTTTTGTTTATGTTATCTAAAGTTGGTTATCATTTTTACTACATTTTTCTCGGTGTTTTATCATGAGGTTGGTTGGTTAACATTTGTAAAAATACTTACGTTATCGCAATGCAGAGATTATTATTTTCTGTTTTTAAATATTATGTACAAATATCAGTTTATTTTTAGTTGAATTTTTTTGTTGTTGAAGAATTTGTCGCCTTTCGTCTTGTTTCCAAAATAATTGATAGTTTGAGGTACTTACCCGAACTTGAAGGATTCTGTAATAAGCATGCAAATATGTACTCGTATTCCAATTGATTAAATTTTTAATTATTTTGTTTATTTAGATATAAGAACAATTTTAGCTTTTGTTTGCCTGATGTAAAATTAAGTAAACAGCACATTTATAGAAATGATGTATTGGAATTTTATTTGTGATTATTTAACAGATTTCATGTTCCTATATATTTTCCTTATATAAATATTTTAAATATATTTTTGTTTAATTTCAAATATATATGTTTTTTTTTTAACTTTCAATTGATTTAATCGTTTAAGTATATTACATTTAATTTTTGCGAAATAATATGTTTTTTTGAATAAGAATATCTGGATTGCTAATACTTACGATTGATACCATTACACATTGGGGACAAAATAAAATATATTAACATTAACATGTACCGTTTGATGGTAATTGATTTGTATTGATGTTTATTTTTTCGTATTAATTTACTATTTAAATATTTATATGATTTAATCATCCAAGTTATTATTAATGCCAATAAGAGGAAAATATTTTAAATTCGATAAACGTCTACTACCTCAAAAAGCCAGATACACAAGAATTATAATAACAATACTGTACGATCTGGAAGATCTGAAGGAATAACGCATAATAGTATCAAATCATCGTCCCCTTAAAAATACAACTTTTTGATGGGACATTGGAAACCGAATATACACAATTAGATCCAAAATCCGCCACTTTCATTATTTGGTTCTGTTTTATCATAAAACTCTTGATGGGTTACTACTTAACCTCTCCAACTAGTTTAGGTGGAACCTACCGTTTTTTGCATCGACCGAGGGATATACGAATTTTATGCTGTCTTCAAACGGCATGAAAATGAAAAACTTGTTCACTGCTCATCGAAAATGTGGTTTCTTTATAAATAATTTTTTTTTTTATTTGGCGTCGGAATAAAACCCAGAAACCCGTCTGCATAGTAGCCTTCGAATTAAACTACTCCGCCACGACATTATTATTTTTTTTTCATCGAATATGGTATTTTATTTTTAAATTCAAATAACGAGGACAAAATGAAAACGAATATGCCCAAAAGAGACCAGAACTAAAGAATTATAGTACGCATTCACAGCAGCCATAGAAAAGGGCATCATTCGCTTATAAAGAATGCGTTTTTGTTCACGAGTGTTTGAAAAATCGCCAAAGACATTTTCCTAAACATATTGTTCCACTGAAAAAAAGATTTTCCACAGTCGGCATTATGTGTTAAAAAAGCCAGATTGAAAGATCAAGGTTTCTGAGAAGAAGTACTTAAAGGTGTCAAAATGGAGAACTCTCCATAAAGATTAGATCGTGTTGTGCTGGTAATTTTTCAATAAAAAGTACCTAAATGAGAATTAAGCATTACCCTTCCGCTTTGCAGGGTCCAATAGTAGTTTCTATTGTAGAGCTGCACAGCGAAGGAGATATATGAGATTTATTTACGTGCAATGAAGGAAAGAACATCGACATCTACAAACCATTTGAATGGACTGCTTAAGACTTAATGCCCACAATATTCAGATCTGGGTGTGGCGAGCTCAATCGAATCCTATTTAACATCTATGCTTACTTAAAGAAAAAGAAAGAAGGAGCACAAATGGCTCACTCCTTTCAACAAACTCATATCTCAAAAATTTGATATTTTTAGTTATGCCTGTTTTGAAAATGCATGTTATTTAATATAGTAATTGCGCAATGCGATTAAAGTAGCTATGAAAACGAAAATATTTCAACATTCCTTTTTTTTATGTAAAATTTTTACTTAACACTATGTTACAAACGTCGAAGGCCTTTGGATAAATTGTTCACTAGCTGTAGGAAAAACATATATCTTTATAAAATTGCGTTTTTATTAGTTCTAACGGGTTTCAAGTACAGTCCGTTTGATAAGATCGTATACTGCAAAACTCGTTTATGAAAACCGGTTTGGAAGTGGCATTTGCATCAGCAGATAAAAAAATACTTCTGCTAAGATGCTTTGAATAAAATTTAAAGAGTGTTCAATTTTTGTCAGAGACAGAAGTATTTTAAAATGAGTGTCGCGTTTGCATCACGTTATGATGCAGTATTCTTGCTGCTAAATACATTAAAACAGTCAAAAGCATTTGTTAGCAAGTGGGTGCACCGTTATTCCCAAGTTAAAAATGTGGATGATTTGCCGGATCGTGGGTCTACGCCAAAAACAACAAAAAAGCAGGACAAAATGATTCTACGCGTGTTTGAAAAAAATCCTCTTCTATCGTTACGTGGAGGACAAGGGATTTTACGTAAAAGGGGTCTGAATATGTGTTGTGATACGATACAAAGACGATTACTAGCCAATAATGTAAAATTTCGAAGCAAAATAAAGAAACCACTACTGTCAAAAAAACACGTAGAAAAACGACTCAGTTGGGCCCAGGAGAATTTGGACAGAGATTGGAAGAACGTTATTTTTTCGGATGAAAACATACCTGGTGTACACAATCCAATAAATTAATCCAGCGGACCGTCAAACACCCGGCAAAGGTGCACGTTTGGGGATGCTTCTCAAAACAAGGATGGTCATCATGGTCAAAATTTATAAGAAGGCTTTATTACCATCTGCCCAAAGGTGGTTTAAAAGAAGGAATGTTAATTGGTTACTGCAAGAAGATAATGACCGAAACATCGCAGTCGTTTGTGCAGTGCGTGGAAAAAAGAAAATGACGTCGATGTCTTAGATTGGCCATCACAGTCGCCGGATGCAAATTCCATTGAAAATGTTTGGGCATTTATGAAGCGAAATCTCGACGGTCAAACAATTATCACGAAAAATACGAATTTTATGGAGATATTTGTCTCAAGATTATGCTATAAAATTAGTAGAAAGCATGCCTCGAAGACTCCAAGCAATTATTGATAATGGAGGAGAGTGGACAACATATTAATTGTAAAGCATTCAAGTAAATAAACAAAATAAACCAGTACAATTGATTTTTTCTTTTATTATTATAAGTTCTTCTTTAATTTTTGTCGTGTACGATGTTATCAAACAGACTGTAAGACTACCTTCTTTCGAACAAAACAATATTAGATACTCGAAGTGTGTGTTCATTATTTCGTCGTTTACATGGAATTCTCTGTAAGTGGTGGCGTGGCCCAGGGGGTCATCTTGGATTCAAAATTTAAATAATCGGGAAATCGTAAACCTTCGGAAGTAAAATACTCCGCCTATGAGAAAGTCCTGAAAGTCCCTTACTTTTCTGTTCTTTAAAGTCGGCACAAAGTCATAGGTCTTTTCCTCTCACAGGGAAGACAAAACCTAAAAGAAAGAGGTATAGGCTACTCTACAGATTTGAGATATTTTAGTGGTTTTTGATTGATTATGCTAAGTTTCAGGTTCAGATTAAACAAATTAATTGATATCCTTGAAAATATTTTGTGTTAAGATCAAATTTATTTACTTGCTTGCTTTAGTTTTTTTTTTTTCATTTTTTCTCTTGTTTTCAATTTAGATAGCAGCCACACAAAAACATTTATTTTTATTTTAATTTTTTTTTTTTACGAAGTAGAGTACACATTTAATATTTCCTTAAGAATATGTATATGATTTTGTTTATTGATTTTATTTATTGCAAACGTATAAACGATCTTCCTTTTATTAAGCAGATACGTGGTGTGTGGTATAATGTGGTTTTGTTTATATTTATTAATAATGATTTCTGTTTTAACCAAGAATTAAAAAAAGGTATTCAAAGTAGTCAAAATTAATACGTATGGTTTAGTATTGTTTTCCTAAATATGTACGATCAATATTTAAATTTGTATCCATATTCTAGTTTACTTAGTTTCGCTTTATTTTAATTTGACGATTCACTCTTGTTGTTTTGTTTTAAATTATGTTGTTTACCTGTTAAACCTACAAGTATCAGTGGTAAATAAAAAAATCTAATTTTAAATAAATTCACTCAAATAAATCTCCTTAATTGATATTGATTTGGGGTTTATTGTTTTTTATTTTTATTTTCAAAACAAAATCCTCTCCACCATTGGATTTTGGTTTTTGAAATGAATTTTTGTTTTATTAGAAAAATTGATTTAAAATATTTTACAATAATAAATTCATTCAGCCATTGGATTTGTTTGTTTTTAATTTATTGGTTTGGATATATTTACTTGTTTTTTTATTTTTTAAGGAAATGTATTTATAAATTTTGATTACATGAATATAAATTGTTTTTGTTTTCTTTTGGTTGTTGCGTGTTTTTTTAATTTGAGATTTCGCGCCTTGTTTTGAATAGTCATTTTTCTTTATTAGTTTTTTTTTTGTCACGATGTACATAATTATAAATTGTTAAATTGTTTTAAGTTTGTTTTGTTGTTGCTGGGGGTGGAGAGGAGTTTAATTGTTAGCGAACCCTTGGATATGGTGCTGCCCTATAGCGTACATTTTCACGGGAACGTGACGATCCAGATTCATAGTGATTTGAACTTGTTGGTCGGTATGCAGATGAACGACCGTTTGATGTTTCTATAAATTTTAGATATGATTTTTCATTTTAATAATATTTTTCTTTTTTTATGGACGAATTTGATTTTTTGTTTGAAATTTCTGTTTGGACGTTGTGTTGTGGTTTTTTTTATTTATTTTTATTTTTTCTTTTTCTATTTCAATTTAATTTTTGTTGGTTTTATGTTGACGCATCTTCCGAGATATTAAAGCACATTCGTTACTCAATCGAATAAAAAAACAAAAACAATAAAAATAAGATAAGCCCGGAATGAACGAGAAGAATTTTCTTTGCATATCTCCCTTTATGTCCAGGAATATGCATAAGCATCCATGAGGAACAACAGATGTTATCCGATGAAGTGATCACAAACTCACAAAATTTTTAAGCTCAATCATATGAAAATAAAAAAGAAAAAACAAACAAAAAATCAAACAACTTACTTGGATACGCACTATGTGAGTATGATGAGGGATGTTCACGGCGATATTCTCCTCTCTCATAAGATGATCCACCTTCATAATGTCCATGTGATGAGGAATGTTTTGGCGGCGGTGAGTACCTGCCATACTCGTGATGATCATACACATCATGCTCGCGTGGTCTAAAATTATTACAAATCGATTCATGTTGTCTGTCTTCCAAAAATAAAATCAATATTCATTTGTCTTATGTCTTATTTCAAGTGACTACAGCGTTCTATTCCCTTTATTGTTTAAGTTCGAAGAGAAAGCAGTTGATTTAACAAAACACAAAATGAATTGCGGGCATAGTCGGGTTGGACCACATATGAAATCATAGAAAACCGTCAGATGGCTACTCAATCGAAAGAGAAAAAGTACTTTTTCTATAAAGGCAAAAATGACACGTGAAACTGTAACAACTCTATGGCCGGTCAGTTGAGAGCGCGATTTAATTAATTTGTATAGGTTTAAGAAGAATGATCGATTTGAAGAAAGGCTTCAAAAGAGTGCCAAAATATACTATATAAACGGCGACCTCAACATTTTAACAGAAGAGCAATGGTGGTATTTGAATACACGGTTATTCAAGAAAGGAGATTTCCCATGCTTTCTGAACTACAAGTTAACAACAACTTTAATCGAAGTCAAGTAGTAGTGACATAGCTAGGAGTTTGTTTAATTCTCCAATATCAATAGGCTAATCATCAATGGCAGGTTATTAGAGCGAATTACTTTGAACTAGTATGAGTGTGGTTAGATAAACTATAATCAGAAAATTGAGAAAAAAATCTTACCAAACTAAAATCAGCAAAAGAAAGAGGAAAGTCAATTTAGAATTGAATTTAAAGAAGGATTTACTCGATCCACAGCGTATTAATGTTTGGCGTAGTGATTAGGTAGGAGACATTGTTTGACTTTGTATCTATAAAAAATTCACATGAATGGATTGTGCTTTCGAACCATTATTAGGAAATTGTTATGGCCGAAACTTAAAGATATAAATTTGAGCGATGTTCATTTTCAATAAGGCAGCGGCACTCAATTAGCGAAACTAGTAATCTTTTGTGAAAAACATTTTCTTGATAAATCAAAATGAAACCTCTCTTGGGAAAACCCATTACAACACCGACGTTTCAAGCTGGAGCCGATCATCGGAACCCACATCCTGCATGACACCATATCCGAAAATGGAACGGGGCGTAATCTCGTAATAGCTAGCAGGCGGTTCCCATATTTCAACATCTATAAAATGACTTGACTATCCCTTGTCAACCGCATTAATCAAATTGCTATCGACGCCAGAAGTCCGAACATATTCAAAGACCAATGGAACCTGGCTTAAATTCGGCTTTCACACGGACAATGGAGCAAGGTAAGACCACTAAATGTTGGCATAGAAGGGCTGCAATTTAGAATTATTCCCCCAGTACTCTTAAAATTCAAGATCCAATTCACATCTGAGAAGCTGCTTTTGATGTGATTGGATTCAAAGAGGAAACGGAGGTACGTTCCTGAGACAATGATGTTCGAGAGTTTTATCAGAGGAAAAAAATAAAATGGCAGGACTACAAAGCTAGAATAGAAGCCTAAAAAGCCTTCGAACTGGGCGAAGTATAGAGGAAAAAGTATCTTAAGCACCACATAAGAAGTGCTTGGTCCCTATCACTGCGATTCTAGACCAAGAAAGTCCATAATCCATCATATATATTTGTTAACACTGCGGCAGAACATGGAGAAGACACAGGAACTTCAAATCGACGTTCATAATCTATTTGTCAACTAAAAAACAATATGTGTGAACAAGCAGTTTTTACATCCCTAGCAAACTTGTCAGGTTGCGCAGGGAATTATCTGGACTGGAAGTAGTAAACGAATCTGCAAAATAGCATCGGAATAGTGTCATGCTTTGCTAATACAAATTTCGCAGAGATCACAATTAAAATTAGAGTAAATTTCTACTCAATGAAGAATCACTAGATTACATAGAAAGAAATTAAAAAGTTAAGATCGCTAACTTAGAGAAAAGATTATGAAAGATGCCAGCAATCAAAGTGATACACTCCACTCAATGAACAGTTGCCGATGATGGTTTGATGTCCGAGTTCAAAATTGGCCTCAAAATTTGTTTTTTTTTTTTTCAGGGAGGCATCCAAAAATGTTGCCATATTTTTCACAAAGGGAAAAATGCAGAAAATACTAAAAAAAAACAAATCTCGCAAGTCATTGCGCAAGATGCCTAGAAGCTCACTATAGCCCTGTAAATTTCTCTTTGGTGAAACTGAGAAGTCAGAAAATGAGACTCTAAATTCATGGCAAGATCATTCACTCCACATACTGCACGTGTCTGGTGGAATACAACGAAAACTTAAAATCATTCTCCGAGACCGCAAATACTGGAAACAAAATAGACTGGCCTGTGGTCATAGTGGTTATATTATATGAACGCAGCACCTTGAAGGATTCAGGGGGCTTTACTAAACTATCCTTGAAGACCAATGTCTTTGGCTCACCCAAAGATCTTTCCGTATGATGTTTTGTATCTTATTTCAACCCAGTAGTGGCTGCGGATACAAGGGACAAATAAGCCTCTCAGGCTATAATTTTATATACTGTATCTCTTATGATATGGTATGATAGTCCAATTTCCCAAGAACGAACTCACGTGATTTGCCCACATTCGAAAAGAATGTCTTCGTCGCTCCGCTCTTTATACTTTCCAACGATCATCAAAAACTAGAACAGGCTTAATCAAAAGCTAAGGCGCACGTAAAGATCTGAAATCTGGAAGCATTTTGAGTGTGTGATGTGATAAAATGAGAGTGGCTCGCACGAAATAGAAATAACGTCGTAGTTTCAAATATATGAATGTACTCCCAGTCAATATCCCAGAAAGTTGAAGAAGCGTGCAGGTAGGAATCAAAAAAAAAAACCGAAATTTGGGTGTCAGAATACTTTTGATGTTCAAGAATCAGTACCCCTCTACTTTGGGCAAAATTTGAGGTAATCACGGGCTAACATCAGAGAACTCTGAGAACTAAAGTTGTATTCAGACTGGCGCAGTACTGAAGAAAACAATGCATTCCGGTCAAGAACCAACCGAGATAGAACTAAGTACCCGGAACTAAGGCAGACATCAACATTGGGAGCAGGATGCACAGTGGATACTTCGCCAAATGTACTTTCTTTTCACTGTAGCGAATTCCACAACCCAACCAAGAGTAACTCGTACATTCCCTGTAAAAGTCTTTTTAACGTTAATCTCATTGCTACCACCTTCTTAGGAACGACTTAGTGATTGGGTACATCGGATTCATTGAAATAATAAAATTCATAAAAATTTACTCGTACATACCTCTGTGACTTGCTAACTGGATATGCATCATCCATAGCATAACGAGCCTTCTCTAGAATACTGTATACCTTTGGTTTAGATGGTTTTTCAAATGTTGGCGGCGGTGGAGGACTCCTAGAAACACAAATTCATTCATAAAAACAAAAAACACAAAATGGAATAATCTTTTCGTTGGATTTACCGGCTGCCGTAGGAAGCACCATAAGACCTTGAAATTGGATGCTTGTATGATTTCTCCTTGCCAATATCCATTACCCGCATTTGCTCCTGACGAATCTCATCATTACTGTCTGGGATAAGGAATTTCCTTATTTCCGCTAATGCATATGCCAATCGAGCATATGCTTCCGAAGGTGGAGCCACCGTAGAAATCTCAACATGAAGATCACGATTCAAATGATTGTACTTGGGATCACCAGAATTTCGCAATTCATCTTCTTTATCATGATCACGCATCGAGTTCCTACCCAAAATGATCATTTTGCATTGTGTATGCTCTTGCAATTGTCGTAAGGTATTGCCTTTGGGGCCGAGAATCTTACCAACAAAATTAAACTAAATAGAAAAATTGGTTTTGAGTATGATTCTGGGTCTCGTGATAGCAAACCGTCTTACCTTTGGATAATCACGAATTGGAAAAATCACCTTCTGTGCGATCCGAATTGGTTTTTCACTGTACACATTGGCAAATGTCTCAGCACGAGGAATCCGTGCACTCACAAGGACTTTTTCAATTTCTACAAAA
The DNA here is from genome assembly GCA_928272305.1 of Volucella inflata. Taxonomy (NCBI): domain Eukaryota; kingdom Metazoa; phylum Arthropoda; class Insecta; order Diptera; family Syrphidae; genus Volucella; species Volucella inflata. The sequence continues at coordinate 3,301,384 of OV743720.1, forward strand.
GGGAAACAATTCAAGAACGTATGTACATACAATGATGTGTGGAAGGGAATCCCTTTTGTAACTTACCAGTATCGAGGAGTTTCTTGCAGATGGGATATTTTTTGTCTACAGATTTCTTTTCTGACAGACAATCCTGCAGATATTCATTAGTTTTTTCATTTAGCGGGATTGAATCCGACTGCTGATGATGGTGACTTGCTTCCTCATCACGATGCTTTCTTTTGCTGTATTCAATATCATCGTTGTATTCATTTCTATCATATGACCTGGGCATTTTGTTGCACTAATTTTTTACTATATTTTGCGTAAGAAAAACACTTTAAATTGACTTTTTAACGTACACACTGAAGAAAAGATAACACCGCTTAGATGGTGATTGGTATGAAAAAAAAATCAATTTCACGGCAAAATGGTGTTTTCGATGGAAGATGCCGATTTTGGTGCTCTTTGCAGTGCTGCCAAGTTACCATATTTTCTACGGCACTTACCAAAGATTGCACCCTGTAGGTGATGATAATTAACGACTTTTGAACACATACGAGTACATATTATGTTCTTGGACACTTTTCGATGTTTCCATCTTTGAATTAAGAGATGTCAGTGTTATTGGTGGTATAAGGATTTTCTTTTTGTTGACCTATTTGGCTCCGAGTTTTTTAGCTTTTCAATACGGATATTGAGGTGAGTGGCAGCATATTTACTCTGCGCTGTTTGGAAGAATGATGCCTAGCTATCTGCTAGAGTTGGTTGGTGCCTCCATTTCTGCCAACTTCTGTGTACAAGATCGGCTATCAAGATCAGGGATTGTTCTATGTAGCTTCAAGACTCTGCCATAAGTACCTAACATTAAAATCGCTGAAAACGTGGTATCTATCGATCTGGTCATTTAAGGTTTTCTCTATAACCCGCCGAAGTCGATTCAGACTAACGATCTAATAAAGCCGTCATGTGGATCCATCTGTAGACGATTGGTTGCAAAACTCAATATAATACCGCAGCGGGGGTTTTGCATTCTATGCTGAGCAGGGCTATGCCACTGTAATCTCGGGAGGTCTCTATTTTTACAGGAATGGATGCTAATATTTTCTTCTGCCTTACATTTGTGAGTGTTGTCCTTTCGGATTTGTATATAATGTTTCTATTTGGATACTTGCAAGCAGTGATATGGTACATGATTGTCATCAGCATTTGTCTAAAGTTGCACATACTACTTAAAAGTTATGCTTCTGTTCTGATTTACCCCATGTTACGCACACTTTTTTCAATTATGTCCCAACTTTAAGTGGTAAAGAGCATTCTGCATAGCTCTGCTAAAAAATTATAATAAATGTACATATTTCTTTTGTACTGGAAGCACTGTTTTGACGGTAACAACTTTTAGTCGATAATATAGGTCTGTCAACAATTATCTCTTTAAGGTAGTACCACATTGACTTTATTTAGGCATTAATTTGCCTCTTTTCTGCTGATTTTCTTTTCCTCAATCCACAAAAATCCTCAAAAATACATTTCATTACAATACTCCCAAATATTATATCAAATATCCTTGGGAAACTTCTGAATTCTCACACTAAAATCAAACAACTCCATTGTGATCCGAGCAGAATTCAACATTGCCCAAATTACCGGCATCTTTAACCGTACAATACCCAAGCTTGCGACGTATACCATCGCATGGCCCCAAACTAATTGTCTCCTCTGTCGCCATTGCCATTGCATTTCATCAACTCGGTAGTCTCCTGTTTCGTGTGATTTCTCTACAAAAAAAAAAATAACTTCAAAAATCCCAATTCACATCAAATATTCAACTCAATTTAAAGTTTAAACCGATTCTAAAACCCAACAGAGTAATTATAATGAGCGACATGGAAGTAGAAAACAATGGAATGGAAGACCAAAACGAGAATGGAAAAGTCCGTCTCAACGAAATGGCTACCAAGTACATTCAGGACTTGTTAGCAGAGAAATCTCGCATGGAAAATCAATATCCTCTGGCTCAGAAGTTAATTGAAGATGGTAAAAAAAATCATAATTACAAAAACAATATGAAGTGAACTTTCTCCCAAAGAAAGATATTGAAGAGATGTTTTTCTTTGTTTTTGAAATCATTTTTTTCTATTAGCGTTAGAAAAAGTCCAGACAACTGGAAGGATACCGACACGTGAACAATATGCAGATGTCTACCAGCAAAAGACAATAAAACTTTCACAGAAAGTTCATGTCCCCATTAAAGACAAAAAGGTAAGCAGAGCATACACAACAGTTGTTGGGTGAATTCTATTTATAGTTCGGTGGGAACAGTTTATTATTATTTTTTTTTTAATTCAAGTTGTAAGCTAAGAATAGAAGTGGGAAGTGTGGAGCGTGCTTGTATGTTGTAGGAGGAACTGCTGGGGATTTGTAGTGTTTTTGCTTTTGGGTTAAGATTCAAGAAATTGGGAATATGTTGCGAGTGTTTGATACGTTCCTCGAACATGGTTTCCACTGTGAAAGGGCGTTGGATTTAGGCGCATTCGATGTGGTGTGGTGTGGACGAAGAATTGGAACCGTTTTCTAAGAGTTCTTTTCAGCTCTGAATTTATTTGAAATATTTTTGCAGGACTAAGTAACTGAAACGACACCATATATAATCAGTTTCAAGACATCGTTTCGATTTTGTGGTCGGAGGTTGACAAGTTGCCATGGTGTGCTACTAAGAACAGTGATTAGAACTCCATAGAGTAAGTCAGACTATCAGGTTTTACCACGTTAATTTCCTTTTTCATTGCAAAAATGCATTTTTTTTTGTCAAAATAGAATATGCTGGCATCCACAACTCTCTTCCATGGTGATGCAGGTGAGGTTCTGTCCAGTTTGTCACTGAAATCTGCAAATTTTGTCCGTTTGGCAGTAGTACATTGGGGTAACTTCAGAATCAGAAGAGTACTGCGATCTCAACGGTCTAGCAGTTCCTTCTTCTCTTTACATCGAGCTCTGTATATCAATCCAGTCACATGAGCTATCACTTTCATCGTCTCATTGTCTCTCATGTTCGTAGTACAATTCAAGACGCATTTAATCAGTTTCAGGTTGGCCGTTGTGCTGTTCCCAAGCTTGGAAGGCTTGGTTTTTGTTCATTACCGCCAATTTAGTCTCATCGTGCCACCACAACGTTTTTGACGCCTTTTGAAACACCAGGCAGATTATTCGAATCACTTTCATTTACTTCAAAGTTGTTCCGCTTTCCTTGCGGCTTTTAATTCTTAGTTTATGGTATTTCGGAGGCATTCTAGCAAATTAAGGGTCCAGCGTTGACCTTTGGGTCTAGGATTCCTGGTGTGTGTTGGTTGGTTTTCGGTTGGTCCGTTGCCGTTGGTCGTCCACTACAATTTTGATTGAAACTTCAGAGCTATTTTTCCCACCTAGACGATGCTTCACTCAGGCTTACAGAAATGCTTGAAACAATAAAAGTTTTTAAAGGCTGCTTAACGAAATGCTTGTTTAAATACATTTGGTAAGCAAGAGAGCGTAAGGTCTACAGCTGACTTTGGTTCCAGAAAAAGCGTCTCTTCATGCGTCCTGATGAGACCCCAGCATTAAAGCAAACAAAAGCTTGAGGTGCTTCTCAGCATAACATATCAAAGACAAACTTTCTTCAAGAAAAGTCTTACGACTGTTGAAAAGGCGTTATTCAATTTGACCTTCACGATAGGATTAGTCAATGTTGTTTACTCTAAGCAGTGGGCTTTCGTCGAAGAAGGCAAAATATGTCATCTATACGTTGAGTGTGTTGTTGCAAAAATGCCCGCTGCATACGGTGATTAAAAAAAAAGAAAAAAAAGTGTCAACCCCCTTATTTTCCAGGTTTGTTATCCCGTGACTAATTGGGAATATGCAATACCTTTTGTGGGTGTACAAATTTTGTAAGCTTCATATTTCCTTTAAACCTGTGTAGATCTTGGTAGTCGGGGTGAATTTGTAGGCCAAAAGTTTATTGTTTTAATTCTAATTGTTCGAGTAAAACATTTTTCTTTCTAGTTTAACTACGTTGGTAAACTGCTCGGTCCCAAGGGTAACTCCCTGCGCCGGCTGCAAGAGGAAACTCAGTGTAAAATTGTGATTTTGGGTCGTTTCTCAATGAAAGACCGCGCCCGTGAAGAAGAACTTCGCAACTCAACAGACACCAAGTATGCCCATTTGAACCTCCCACTGCACGTTGAAATCTCTACAATTGCACCACCTGCTGAGGCCTATGCACGTGTTGCCTACGCATTAGCGGAAATACGTAAATATCTCATACCCGATAAGCATGATGACATTCGTCAAGAGCAACTTCGTGAACTAATGGAAGATCCCGAAGCAGCTAAAAAAATCGCTCAACGTGCTCAGATGGCTGCTGCCAATAGTAAACCACAATACCAGCAGTCAATGCATCACAATAATTACAATAAGTAAGTACAAGCCTGCAAATCGCTTTGGACAAGTGTTTTATTTGAATAAAAGTTTCAAAAATTACTAGACCGCGATACAACAACGGCAATGAGAACGGTGGCAGCAGTGGTTATTCTAAACCGCCCCAACAACAACAGTATTTTAGTGGTGGCTATCAACAGAAACCCTACGCATCAGGTAAATTCACATTTCCTCCAATAGTCTTCCATAAAATTCTTTCAAAAATCAAAGACAGCTCAAATTTAAACATTTTAAATGTTCATACAAAAAATTCCTTATAGCTCAGCAACAAGCTCCACCACAACATCCATCGTCCTACATTTACAATGCACGCGGTGGAGGTGTACGCCAACGTACTGCTCCATATCAATTCTTAACTAAAGCAAAATAAAAATCATTGTTTTCACTTAACTTAACAATTTCGTTTTTCGCTTCATTTCTGTGTTAGCCGGAGTCCTACACAAAAAGAGCGACTTCAAATTTTCTTCGATTTACTTTTACCAAATAAGCAAGGCAAATGTTTCAAAAGAACTCAAAACAAAAGAACAAAAAAAAAATCATATATATAATACTAATCACTTATAATTGTATTCCACTATTATAATACTATTCAAATCATAACAGAATATGTTACTAAAATTTAAACACAATATTTAATTTCAATTCAATATAATATTTACCCAATCTGATATAATAATAAAAGCAAAAAACAAAAAAAAAAAAAAGGAAAAAAATAAATAACAAAAGCATAAATGAATCATTTTTCAATACTTTTCAAAATATACATATATTATAAATAACTTATGTGGCGCAAAACATTCCACGGAACGCCGGAATGGTGAACTTCAAAATAACACCGTCCTTTCATAACCGGTAGATTGCGTCTTTCTGCACTAAGCTGAAAATCACTTCTGCTAATAAAAGAGAAGGGATGTGTATGCGTATCAGAGATTAAAACGAGCTGATCGTACAAACATCGAGTACTCGTTCGAAAAAAAGCGAGCTCAAGCAGAGTCCACACACAACTGCTTCTCAAGGGTAGTTTTTGATTACGAGTTTAGTGAATCGTGAATCAAAGCACAAAACGAACGAACTCAAATGAGTATGGATGCTTGCGAGTTTCGATACAAACGAGTTTGAGTAAATTGAGTGTGATGATTTTCAAACAGCGGGGAAAAAACTGATCGTTTGCAAACATTTGACTCGTTTGCGAGTATGTACTAGGTAGGTTGAAAAGTACGAGGGCGGGTCAATAAGTCCGTGACTTTTGGATTAAAACACAGATTTTTTGATAAAAAAATAATTTTATTTTTCAACGTAGTCTCCCTTGAGCTCTATACACTTTGTCCAAATCTTCTTCAATTTTTTTATCCCTTCCAAAAAAAAATGATTTGTCGAGGTCCTCAAAATAGGCCTTTGTTTGCGAGATGACTTCATCATTGGAGTCAAATCTTTTTCCACCAAGCCATTTCTTCAGGTTTGGGAACAAGAAGTAGTCGCTCGGAGCCAAATCTGGAGAATAGGGTGGATGAGGGAGCAATTCATAGCCCAATTCATGGATTTTTGCCATGGCAAAATGAGGTCGTTTTTTTTTTCAAATCGTCATTGAATCGGTCCAATAAGTTGGCATAATATTCCCCATTGATTGTTCTTCCCTTTTGAAGGTAGTCAATGTGGATTATCCCGCGTGCATCCCAAAAAACAGTCGCCATAACTTTATTTGCTGACAAACCCACCTTGGCCTTCTTTGGCGGATCCATGTTTCGTCCACGGTTACAAAACGGCGCAAAAACTCCTCCATATTGCGATTAAACAACGCCAAACCTTCCTGTAAAGTTGTTACACGATTGCGTTTGTGGTCGACTGTGAGCAAACGCGGCACCCATCTTGCGGAAAGCTTTCTCATGCACTTTCAATCTTCGGTCGGCCAACACCATATCGTGAATTTTTTCGATTGTTTCGGGTGTAGAGACCTCAACTGGGCGTCCAGGACGTTCGGCATCTTCAGTGCTTGTACGGCCACAACGAAATTCAGTAAACCACTTTTTTACCATTGAAATCGATGGTGCAGAGTCCCCATAGTATTTATCAAGCTTAGCCTTGGTCTCGGTAATGGTTTTTTTTCGCAAGAAATAATGCTTAATAAGCACACGAAATTCACTTTTTTCCATTTTCTCCTCAAATTAGTGAGTAGTCTGATAAAAATAGCTGTCAAACACAAACTAACTGACGCAGCAGGTTTAAATTTTGACAGGAGTCAACTGACAGATGCCTGTTGACAGGAGCAGTGTTGCTGTTTCAGTAAAGAGGTCAGAAATTCAAAAAGTCACGGACTTATTGACCCGCCCTCGTAACCTGCTTGGGAATGGAAAAAAAGTTTTTTAAATGTTTTTTTTTATTTTATTCAATATAGTCCCCTTTTAGGTTGATACACTCATTCCAGCGATTTTCCAACTCCTTGATGCCGTCCGAAAAGTAATTTTCCGGAAGATCTGCAAAATACTCCTCCGTGGCGTCGATGATTTCCTCGCGTGAGCTGAATTTTTTATTGATGAGCCATCTTTTGAGGTTTGGGAAGAGATAATAGTCCGAGGGAGCCAAATCGGTCGAATACGGTGGATGCGACAGCAATTGGAGCCGTAAGTCATTGATTTTAGCAGTGGTTGCGATGCTGTTATGCGCCGGCGCATTGAAAATTTTTTTTTCGCTTCATGTGAGGCCGTTTTGCAGCGATTTCTGCCTTCAATCGCTCCAATAATGCACAGTAATACTTGCTGTTGATGGTTTTTCCTTTTTCGAGGTAGTCCTCGAAGAGTATGCCATGACAATCCCAAAAAAACGACGCCATAACTTTTCCGACTCATTGAGCCTCCCTCGGCCGCTTCGGAGGATTCCTGACGGCTTCAGTCCATTGCCGGGCACTCATTCTGTTCTCTGATGTGTAATAGTGGATCCAGGTTTCATCAACAGTTACCAATCGACGCCAAAAGTCCGCCCGATTCCGCATCAGCAAGTCCAGACACTTTCGAAATGCTCTCGCGTTCGTGTTTTTGGTCAGGAGTGAGCATGCGCGGCACCCAGCGGCAGGATAACTTTTTCATATGCAGAATATTGCCAAAAATATGGCGTGTGCGCTCAGTACTAATCTTTGTGGTATCTGCTAGCTCGCGCACCTTCACTTTCCGGTCAGCCAATACCATTTCATGTATTTTTTTGACATTGTCCTCTGTAACCACATCGGAGGGCCTGCCACTGCGGACTTGATCGGTAGTGGAGTTGTGGCCACACGAAACTCTCGAAACCAATATTTGACGGTGTAATCTGACGGAGCATTAGCGCCATAATATTTTTCCAACTTTTCTTTTGTTTCCTTCGCCGTTTTGCCTCTCAAAAAATAATGTTTTATGAGAGAACGAAAATCGTTTTTGTCCATACTCCACATGATGCCAAACACGTCAACAACAATCAGCTGTCAAAACAAAACTAAAGACAGCATCGCACTGAAATTTGGCATGTCTGCCTAAATATGAACGGACTTCAAGGTACCATACCCTTTTTTGCAGTAGCAGCGCATTCTGGCGGTCAAGGAGGTTACTTTTCACCCACCTAGTACTATAAAACTGTTGGCTTGAACTTTGTGCACGCATCACGCGGAAATTACTGAATGGATTTTAAAGAGTGCTTTGGGTTATGTCAGTCATTGCCACGTTTATTTTAAGGGCCGTTTTTCTTCCGGACTTTTCTTTAACTTGCCATTACCTTCAAAGATCTTTATTAATATAACACACAGAAAGGTACATTTTATGACCTTGTTTCTCTTTTTCGCATTATCTATTTTTTCCCTTTTCCAAAACCCTGGAAAAAAATATTTTGATTTCAACCCTTGTTAGCTCGAACTTTTGTAAATGATCGTGAGTATTGAAAAATGCTGACAAACAGTTGGCTTGTTTGCGAGTACTCGAACAAATCACTACCTGCTTGTAAGCTCAGAGCCAGTTTGCAAACGAATATAGGGAATCGATCTGGCTTACGAGTTTGATCATGTTGAATAGTAGAGGTCTGCAATGAATGATGTCTTGAAACCATTTCCATTTTATTACGAGTACATCTTATTAGCGCACTCATAGCCTATGAACTGAAATAAATGAGTTTGCTATTGTTTGATTACTATGTAAGTGGTGTACTCATTTTCAACAAAACCCATTAGGTAGTGCACTCATATTAAACGGGTAATCACAAACGATTACTCTAATGAGCGAGTACTCTCTTAAAAGACTACTCTATTTACTTTACTGAGAAGCGCTTAAATATGGAATTGAAGAAGAGAATCCAAAAAAAGTACATACATACAAATATTTATAATTATATTAACATATGATAAGTTACTTACATCAGTTAGCTCCATTCTTTGTAATATATCGCCAATACTCAATTGCTTTCTAATAAAATGTAAATTTTCATTAACCTTCATTAAGCGGACGCTAAAACCCAATTGATCATTGCACTCGCTTTATTGTGCGCACTCGGTTTATATTTAACAGTTAACATTGAACCCGCTCTGGTAAATGCGTGTACCCACGCAAAGAAAAGAAAAAAAGCATCGCACTCATTTTGCGGACAGATGATTTAAAGAGTAGTGCACTCGTTTTTCTCAAACGAGTACCCATATTACGGGTATTCATTTGCGTATAATTGCAGTGAATAGTGCGCTCTGAAGTACTGTACTCTTTAAGTGAGAGCAAATGAATACATTCATGCAGACCTCTATTGAATAGAATAGTTGGGTTGTTGTAGATCGCAAGTCATTTGATTCGCAAGTATAGAGGGAAAACGAGTAAAATTAAAATCGATGAGTTGTTCGATCATGTGCGCGCTAACTTTCTAAATTAAACCGTCTTCACCTTCCACTCCTTGTAATTTTTTTTATATGCTAAAAGTAGCTCTGTTATCCCTTTAGAATGTTCTCTCCACTCTTTCTGCTGTCCACGGAAGAAATATCACCAAGCCATCACTTATGTAGCTTCGACATAGAATTCGGTTCACATCTACTTCTCGGTAAGACGAAGATGTTATGACACGATTACAATAAATCCGGTTCTGAATTACAAGCTTAAAATCATCGCTTCCTAAAAATTTCTTAAAGAAATCCAATTGCAGTCGACCTAGGAGTTTCTTTATGAATTTTAACTGAACGGTACGTTACCCCGACAATATGGATACTGATGCTTATAACATTGAAAGCAGTTTTCTCTTTACTGTGAGATCCTTTATATCTCATAGGAAGGCGTGGTGCGACTCTATCTATACGTCTTACAAGACCAACCCGATAGAGAAAAACCAGAAAAATTCAAACGAACCATATATTTAATGCGCCCAATCTTCCATCCCTATGCTCATTAATAAGGTCATACAAATTGTCAGCTCTTCGGCCGATGCAAATTTTGTCTTGTCTCCCCCGCACATAGGTGGATCAAATCTTAAACGGGACAGATTCACTTTCGCCTTCATTTTGTAGTAAAAGTCCAGATGGACTCCCATTCTTCTAAAGAGATATTGTTTTACATTGGCAAAACCTTTGCATATGCTTGTCTATGAATCATTTTGTTTTAAAGCTTTTTTGAGTAAGTTAGAGTATATGGAAAACATCATTCGTCTAGTCTGTGTCAAAAAAAGAGAAGGCGATTCTTCTCTCTTCTGCAGACCCATTTCACTTCCGTCTGTTTTTCGCGTGGTCATGGAAACGCTGGTGAACCGTCAGCTGTCAACCGCCGAATACGAAAACTTCTCAATGACTACCAGAACTTCTTCTTAGCAACAGGAACCGAAAGGTTGAACCATAATTTGCGGATAGTTGCAGTTGTTATTTTAAAAGCATTTGACAGAGTTTGTGTGTATTTGGGATCAACGAATATCTGCTCAAATAGATTGAAAGTTACAGTTCGAAATGCTTTATTCAAGTTGACTTGGACGTTTTCAATTCTGATGCCCACAAAATAGATGCTGGTGTACCACAGGGTTCCGTTGTATCTCCGAAACTCTTTCTTATATCCATAAATGGTCTATCCTGTCCGTCCCTCCAAATCTAATATATTCCAGTACTATCTGCTTTTCATATTCGGTACTGGACTCACGTCTAAGTTATTCAGCTGCACAACAGGAATAGTAGCGTATGCGAATGTCATTAAATTCCGATATTAATATTATCTGCAGTCATTTTTCAAGAGCGGCGCTGGCATCGTCGAAGCCAAAAATTCCTCCAGCGATGTTAGAAATTAGAGATCTGCATGAATGCCATAAAAGTTACGCATGATACACCTAGAAACTAATTACCCATACTCGTTTAATTCACACAGTGATTCCTCACTCAATGAGTGAAGAGAATTATGAATGCTTGTGAGTATTGATGCAACGAGGTCTCATAACTCACAGGACTCATAAAACCTATGATTCACACTCATCATAACTCACTACTCATAGCATTCTTTATTTTGGGTACCTGTGAATGCTGTATAAGAACGGAAAGCGCATTCGAATTATTCGAGTTACTGGAGTTATTGCGCAGACGATTTTGGGATTCTGTTGTGCGTTTTGGGGTTTTTTTTTTTTAATTATCAGGTAAACGTTAATTTTCGCACAAGCATTCACGCATATTCAACTCTTCTGAGTAGTGTGAATGTGAGTTAGTCCATCCATGAGTGTGAATGAGTATGAATTTCGACGGTCGGCAGCACAACTACGCACAACACAACTTATATACCCGCACTCACTCAGACTCATTCACAGGTCTGATTGTACAATGAGTAATGCGAAGTATCCATGAATCAAGTTGTGCATTCACTGCGTGAATGTATCCATGCAGGTGTCTGTTAGAAATAATTCATCCCCTTTTGATCTGGGCTTAATGTATGTATAAGCCGTTTATCCGCCCAAAATTTGAGTAGCGCGCAGATCTGGTCAATTGCTCTTAAGACACCTATGTACTTACCAAGAAGGATTTAAAACCGTCTAATAAAACTAATGAATTTCCGTTAAAATTGCCAGTAGCATTCCGTCCCTTTAAATTTTCACGCAAAACACCAGGCTCGTTATGAATGCTTATCAGTCCACACTGAAGCCTCCTTTCAGACTTACTTTACAATGTCGTTATTCGCTTATGGAATTCTCTGCAGAGCTCTTCATTTTCTAGTCATTATAATCTGCTAACATTCAAGACCAACGTAAATCGGTACCTTTATTTTTTCGCAAGCGTTTAAAGTTTTTTTCTTTTTTTTGTATATCAAATGTCTCGTTAAGAATGCTCCCGACTTAAGCAAGCGCAGAATCCAGCGTACGCGGGCTTCTAATCGATAAAGAGGTGGTGAGTATCGATTTAGGCTTCTTCGGTTTTCAATAGCCTGTGCAGTAGTGTACGGGCTCATTTTAGCATCAGTAGCTCATTGGACTATCACGCAGAGTCCGTGATTCGATCCCTGGCATCGCCAGCAATTTTTCGAATGGTCATCACCCTTTCGAAAGGTAATGGCAAACTCCCGAAAGTAAAACTGCCTACGAAAAAGCCTCTAAGGAGTGCCGTTCGGACTTGGCGATAAACCGTAGGCCCCGCTCAGATGTGGCAAAAAAATGACAACATGAGCAACACAAATGAGTGTCAAGAAGATAGGCCATGGCCCATACCGGGTTGCCAACGCCACAGTGGTTTTTTTTTTTGTGCAGTAGTGTGAATATTTGGTCAATTGTGGACAAAACCGCACTGACAGGAGTCAGATTGTTGACAAATGGGTTAAGGCGTTCATACAATGCAGGTATGGAAGACTACTACTTAATTTCGTGGCTCATCTCTACAAATTTCTGTTCAGTACGGAACCTTGTTTCCCTGAGCAGCACATCCATCCATCCTTTCATAGTTTTATAACCCCGAAATCAAGATATTAACATACTCCGAAATACCGTGTTAGAAGCGGAATCGGTATACAATGCATTGAAGTTCTATGGCTTGACTTAAAACATCCTAAGAAGTCGAAGCCAAAGCGCTATTGCTCATAGGGACTTTAAGCATCCTACCTTTCAAACGCACCTTTTTTTCACAATTTAAATATGTGTGTGTCGTTTATAAATACGAGTACGTGTTATATTTTCCTCCCATGTATCTGTATTGCTACTGCACAATTTATGTTTTTGTGTGAACTCAAAGGCGTCAATACAATACGTCGAAAGACTATTTCATTTCAGTGATGCGATCACTTTTTCTTTGGACATCTAAGAACATCAGCTGAAACTTGCCAATTCTTTTTAGGATGGAATTTCATGACGAGTTTTCTTAAACATGACTATACCTGTTGATTTGCCCGGGTTAGGTAAGATTTTTGAGCCATTGGATACGTGTAGTTCTTATTAGGACAACGTTTTAATGTATCATCACATCTTTGTCTGGAATTGGTTGAATAAAAATTGATCACTCTTCGATGTGTCTCATAATGCTCCTCAATTGTTATGCGTGCGTTTAAAACAATTCCGTAAGTCGATTTGCTCCGGACAAAGCCACACTCGTTTCCATCTAATTTTATGTATAGTAGGAGTATCCTATATAGTGCGAGTATACGACGTTAACTTCCCCGACAATAAGTTGCTACAGATTTTCATCTCTCTCCTTTGCCTCCTTCATACAGATGAAGAAGAAAATTCTGACCTTAAATGCCAGAGGGAACCGGCGTTTTCGACTTTTATTGCGAGAAGATATTTAGGCTGAAAAACCTAATACGTGCTGAAAAGATGCTTATAAGAGCGTTGTTTGTGAAAGTGAAAGTCTTCCCAATGGAACAAGTACAATATTATTCTTTTAATAGATAAATTAAAGTGTTTCGTTGCAATGAACATGAATGTATTCTCGAGTTTTATTTGATTGCGATGCATTTTTGTCTCTAATGAGAGAGGAGAAAATTCCTACTTTTTAACAAACCAAGCTTAAGCAAATGAGCGTCTACTATTATTTAAAAAAAATCAAATAAAAAGTATAGAATATTTCTCGCTTCATCTTTACTATTTACTTTATTTCTTAAATTTCTTGTTTGTTTTGTTTTTCAATTTCAGCTAATTCTAGAGTCTACAATCCAAATAATCGACGTACATAACATCTTTGAGGATGAATACACTTCAGTTTCGGAATGGGTGAAAGAATGCGACGATGCGTGGATGGAATACGGATGAAGACATCGTTCTTCGCTTTTATTACATAACACAAAAAAAAAAACAAAACAAAAAAAATAACTATATTTAACCCAATCAGTTACTCTCAACTTAGAGACATTTCTTTGTCTATCTAGTGAGGTGAGTTCAAAGTCAAAAGACTTGTGAAATAATTTGAATTAATCATTTTTCCTTACACAAACAGCATTCTGACAAAAAAAGGAAAAAGAGGAAGGATGGCAAGAAGAAAAATATGAAAGAAATAATAATAATATAAACATTTAATCCGAGTAAAATATTTAACAGAAAATATAAAATTATTCATTGTAAAATAACATGAAATAAAAACAAAATGATTGAGGCAATGATAATAAGCAACTCTTTTCAATTATTTACATACAGATGTGCATTCTTAAAGTTGCATCATTTGCCATATTAATAGCTAGAGTAATTCCAGGACAAATTAGACCGCTTCTCGATTTTACACTCGACTATGAATAGGCATGCTGAATCCTCCTGCATCGACCATATCAACACTTACCGGATCATTGTTAAGTAATGCGTGAAATACTACTGTGTCCAAAAACTGGTCGGAATTTTTTTATAAATCAAAAAGTCTATTTATTCTTCCAAATCAATTTCGTCCCCTTCAAAATAGTCCCCTCCCGATATAATACACTTATGCCACCGCTTTTTCCAGTCGTCGAAGCATGCCAAAAAGTCTTCTTCCTGTATAGCCTTCAGAGCGCGCGCCGATTCACGTTGAATGTCTTCAATCAACTCAAAACGGTTTCCTCGGAGTAGTCTTTTGAGTTTTAGAAATAGCCAGAAGTCACACGGAGCGGAACGATTGGTTGCATTTTTGGGGATAAAGTCACGAAGAATCAGTGCAGTGTGAGATGGCGCATTATCGTGGTGTAAAAACCAAAAGTTGTCTTTCCATAAATCCGGCCTCTTTTTACGAATAGCTTCACGCAAACGACGTATAACACTCAAATAGTATTCCTTGTTGACAGATTGACCGGGCGGAAGGAATTCATAATACACTACACCACGAAAATCGAAGAAAACAGTCAACATCAGCTTGATTTTTGAGCGACTTTGACGCGGTCTTTTCGGTCTTGCCTCACCTTTGGCACGATATTCACTTGATTGCTCGGTTGTTTCGGGGTCGTATATAACCGCCTGATAGTCAGAGAGCATTGTTTCACACACATCAACACGACGCTGTTTTTCAAGAAAATTCAGCATTTTTGGCACCAATCGAGACTTGACACGTTTAAGGCCCAAAGCATCTTTCAAAATGGTATTAATTGATCCTTTTGATACGCCAATTTCATCAGCAATGTCTCTTATAATTAATCGAGGGTTTGCAAGCACTAATTCTTTTACTTGTTGGATGTGGGCATCATCAGTTGAGGTCAATGGTCGACCAGGGCGCTCTTCGTCTTCAACGCGTTCTCTACCTTCTTTGAACAATTTATACCAATCATATGTTATTGATTTTGGTAGAGCTCGGTCCCCGTAAGCCTTCTTCAACATTTTCAACGTTTATGCAGCATTTATTCCATTCAGGAAACAAAATTTGATCGCACTTTGTTAAATAATTTCAGACATTGTAAAAATCGCCAAATTCACTTTTTGTGTCGCACAAAAACAAGCGTTTGAGTTACGCTAATGAATATTTTGACATATAATGTGGCATGGAAGTCAGTAACAGTTGTACTTACTTAAGAAATATATATATATTTACCCGCGTCTAGTTTTTGGACACAGTAGTACGAGTATATGGTATTGTAGATCTCTGTTATTCTTGTTCTTCTTCTTCGTCAACTTCAATTGAGATGGTGTGCTTTGCGCAAGGAAAGGTACACCAGACAATCTCATCGCTATAAATATGCCAAGTTCTGCATGAAGGTAAGCGACGTGCTCCGTCTCGACTAACAACAATTCGAGAAGGTAATAAACTTTCTTTATCTCGAAAGATGAAGGCACAGATCTTGACGTGGACAGCAGAATCAGTAAAGCTGCGTTCGGAATTATGATTTAAATATGAAAAAGTTCTTAACTGAGCCGAGATTGTATCGATCCAACAGTTCGTGTCACTTAATGGGTGTAGTGTGTAACTAACACTATATAAAAGAAAGCTGCAAATTTGTATTAATAGATATGTATCTGCGCAACGTTGAACTGTTATCCAGAAACCAACTACTGCGTTTACGACTGGGTAATGTTGAGACATCCAAATTGCAGAAATGGCAGTGAATTGGTCACACATTACAGCGTATATATAGTTTCATAAAGACATTGGTCATGACATCATGGTCATGGATGGCCCAAGGCCATCATGAACAAGAGTAGTTGGCAGGAACACTGGGCTTAAGCTGGAGCAAATTAAAAAAAATTCAAACGGAACTCGTGTCATACTGGCGCTAATAAGGGTTATTTTTAGCAATTCAACTGGCCCTCGTATCCCTTGGATGCTATTTTCTATGGGCATTTGAAATAACAGGTGAACAAAATAACCCATATAACCCATTACTGTTCCGAATCTTAAGCAGAATATTCGTAATGAAAAGCAGGCGCTAGGCTTGGTATTTGATGTGCGGGCCAGATCAGTTCTTTTCCAGTCAGCGTCGTCTTCTACTAGCTTCCTCCAGTTACGCACACGAAGTTGGCTGATGTCACTATTCACTTCTGTGCATCTCCTGTCACCTATGTGCGCCACTTTACATGAAGCCGTTTTCTATTGCCTTAAGCCTGTTGGTTGGAGTCAAACACTTTCCAGGCTGCAACACTGGTGTCCTTACCTTACTGCTTCAATGATGTAGCTACCTATCGTAAAGTTTTGTCCTAGCCGTCGATATTGTATTGCCCTCTTCGTTGACAGTGCGTTTATGTACTTCAGATGTCTTTCGTTGAGCGCTAATCCCATTTTTGGCGCTTCTACTTCAGCAGTCGCAATTGACAGGTTTTTATGTTCTTATCATTTTATCATTGTCCATGCGAGTCACTAACTCCTTTATAATCGAACAAACAATGAAGATATTCCATTTGTGTGGTACACTTTCGTCGACTCAGATTTAAAGATGAGATGGTGTATGCTCCGTATCGAATCTTCATCTGTTGGTCAAGCTCAAGTCCATCTGCTTGGAAATGGCTGTCCTGACTTTATTTTACTGATTTCAATAAAATGTCATCTCTGCGTCGATGAACAAAATTGCATGAGAATTAAAAGCTATTTCTCCGATCAATAAGACCACCGAACATTTAAACTGCGATATTTGCATCAGCGGTTGCATTTTTGATAAAATATGGGCTATCTTCAGAAAATCGGCCAACGTTAAACTTGAACAAAAATCGAAACGTCTCGTTACACAATCAAAAATTTTATTAAGGAAACGATTACATATTACGCAGATGATATTGATGGAAACAAAACTGCCAACAACTCACAGCTTAAAGTAAAAATTTCACTATTTCCATCCCAGTTAAGCCGTATATTCATAATAAATCAACATGGAATCTCTTCTGCCTTAACACTCTCTATTGAGACTAACACAATTTATCAACCCTGTCAGCAGGGGTTAATCATGAAAGGATTACATCTTTTCCCAAACGGGACATCAAACTTTTAATAAAGGCGTTATGTGCGCACCATACATAGTTGGTGGTGGTGATAAACATCACACACACAGTTCTTTTGAGTTTGTATATCTTTTATCGCTTCTTAAACCTAAGCCATCCAATTTATCACCCATCAGATACGTTCTTCCTGTGTATTTAAGCGGGTCTATAGCAAGGTGTTGCTTCCAGAATGTTTTCGATTGCCTATAATCATCTTCATGACAAGTTATAGCCTGCTTTTGAGTCAATAACAGAGCAAACTTAGATTGTGTTATTTAAATAGCGTTTAGAACACCTGTAATACTGTGGTATGGGAGCTTACTTATCCGTCGTCATTCTCAAAATGTTGGGCAAACACGTCCAGGTACTCTACTGTTCTTATACAGCTAAAATGGAGTTGGCCCTCTTCACAAGCAAAATCAAAATACGCTGTTGCACACTGCGAATCACACTTTTCTGAATTTCTCGAGAAAGGGAGATGTTGCAGAGAGAAACAAAACGAACTTTAGTTGGCCTCTACTCGTGCTGTAAGGCCACAGTGCGGTTTACAACTCAAATGCATTTGGCCTACACCACGTTCTTGAGACCAATTTTTACTAGTGTCATAGCGTTGTGGTGATCGGCACTGTTAAAATGGACTGGGCCTCCGCCTAGTTATCAAGGCTTCGTCCATCAATGACGTTGTCTAATAAGAAGCGGGGGTAGAGTAAATACTGGACTTATCATAAACATTATCAGACCTTTGCCCTCCGATGGTTGCTATAATTTGTCCAGTAACAAGCTGCCGGTCATAGGTCTTGTTGAGCGGCAATCTTGTTGAGGTAGGCCCCCTTGTGGGAGCGTCATGGTGGCTGTGGCTTAAACTTAAATCGCAGGGAGGATGACCCTGCTAGGGCTCAATACCAGGAGTGGAATGGCTATAAGTGCTGGGTACTGAGGCCCTAAGATCAGTAAGAGGTTTTGGGTAGGCCTCGACTCATACCAAGGGTGGATTTGTGCCCTCAACACATTTCCGCATTGGTATTATTGTTTTAAGTAGCAAATAAGCGATGGCAAGGCGTATCCTTGCTCGCATGGGCATCCTGTGAGATTAAGTCTTTACGACAGGTACTCACGAAAATCATAAGATGTTCTGCTAAGATGGACTCATGTCAAATAGTTAAAAGAAACTGCAACAAATTCGAGCACACAACAACCAGCAAGATTTCAGAGCCACCTACACTAATGTTTATCAAAAGTTCTTCAGGACGAATCCACATGCGCGTTCGTTCGGGTTTTAGCAAGAGAACACTAAGATCTCAATATGTCTACATAAATCCGCTATTCCACATGGTATTTATATATCCCATTCTTCTAAAGCAGGGTCCTTTCCCGCAATCAAGAAAGACTCTTGCCTAGCAAATGGAAAAGAGCATTTGTTAAGCCGGTTCCTAAGAATGGCGAGTTATCTCTTTAGTTTTAGAGACTATTCATCCGTACATCCCTTTTTTTGTTTACAAAATTTTGTTAAGGCAAATAAACTGGTGTTGGCGATGGCGCGATGGTTAGCTCATTGGACTATCACGCAGAGGGTCAGTGGTTCGATCCTCGGCATCGCTAAAAATTTTTCGAATTACTCTTTCGGCGGGCAATGGCGAACTCCCGAAAGTAAAATTGCCTATGAAAAAGCTTCTAAAGAGTGTCGTTCGTATTCGGCGATAAACCGTAGGTCCCCCTCAGATGTGACAATAATGACGACATGAGCAACACAAATGAGTCTCCAGTAACCACAGAGCCACAGTGGCATTATCATCGAAAAGTGAAAGCAAGGAAGCCGTACTTCATATTTGAAAGGCATTTGACCGTCGGCAAGGCATTTCATACCGATTTCTGATTAATATAAAATTGGGGGAAAATACTCACATCCGGTCGGGTTATTTAAAGAGTTTTTGGACATTCTGGGTAGGATTAAAGCCGGTCAATAAACTCTACAGGTGACATCAATATTGCACAGTCGACTTATGCACTTCATCACTGATGTCACGTCTCTAGTGCTCATCTTCTATTTTTCTTATTTTAACAATTAGTTGTTCAACGAAATTGCCGAATTGCCGTTCCTTCAAGACCGCTATCCGTAACAAACACCTTACCCTGAACGCTCTTCAGACTAAGGACTATTTTTAGAGGGAGTCTAATAATAACATGCTTGAGGAATGACGTACAAATCTGTGTATCCATCAGTCATTTCATTATAATGCCAAAACCAATCAACCTACATACAAAACTCTGTATCTCTCTTTATTTTTCCTCCTGTTGACCTTCAATGCACACTGTGTGCATGTACGAGTATTTAAAGGGTGTTCTCAGGTTTTGCGACAGTCAATGTACAGATAACGAATCGATAGACAGTGCTGCATTTTAGTTGCAAGGTATTCTGAGTGCGGCCAATACATTCCTTATCTTCCACACTGACATTGACCCAAAACAAGACTGCATTCATCGACTGTGCAAAAAGAATAGAGAAGGTTCTGCAAATCCTAGGGACGGCAACCAACAAAATCGGGATGGCCTTTCTGACCGAGCATGCATGCTTTTCTACTCCTTGTGTGCAGTAACATCTAACTAAATGTTAACGAATTCCTCTCCAGTAATCTTTAATGTTTTATTGCCCAGTGACCGTACTAAATAAAAGTCATGCAAGTTAACTTCTCCCCCTCAGTCGTCGATTTCAATTGTTTTACATTTTCAACACCCTCACCGATGAGGTAACTGAAAAGCAAACATCAGTTCGCTTTCCGATTTGGTTTACAAAAAATTCATCTCCACAGGGCAGTTCTACGAACGAGAGATGATGGCGACTTCATACAACCCCCAATCAAACCAAGCACCCACACAATGCAGGATAACCCAGTTAAACCCTGAACAAGAAAAAAAAAACAACTTTCCCATAGAGCAAGAGCTCTCTATTTGCTAATGTGTTAAATCGAATTTTAGAAATCTACCCCAGCCCGCCCAGCTGGCCACCATGGTCGGATGGATTATTCCAACTAGTCAGAGTCCCACTATGCTTCGATAGTCAACGAATTCAACGAACTGATGTAGAACTCTAGCCTTTGGTCATTCTCATAATGAATGTGGGGGTGTTCCGAGAAGTGAAATTCGTTACTGTCGCTCATTGACATAATTTGGTTGTTGCAAGGATTAGCATTTCAAATGCACCATGGGGAGCCTAAAAGCAATATCAAGTAGAAAAGAAATACTTCAGGTTTCGGCACCTTATAAGGGTTTCCAGGAAGCGAAGATATTTGCATAATTTCAAACTGCTACGTTCCGGACACAAATCGACGTGGTTTAACAGATAGACGAAGACTAGGTACGAGTAAACCAACAGAGGCAACAGGAAGATGAACAATTGTTGGAACCTATGTAAATGTTATGCAAATTGGCCTAAAAGGGTTACACCGAAGGATTTATGTACTCCACAAAATTTACACACCGGGTTTTGGGATTTGCATTCATATGTTTGTGCTACCAAATGGAGGTAAAGGATTTCGATTTTTGCTGTTCGACCTTTGCTCGTATGTTTTGAAGGAAGAAGTCAACGGTAATGTTGATTTCGGTTGTTTTAAATGGGCCAGATGGTAACTGACTGACAAATGTGTTTTTGTTTGAGATTTCTGGAAAGCAGATGCAATATTGGAAATCTACTTAAAGTCTTCGATTTTAAGTTATTCACAAAAATAACCAAAATACAAGAAATGTGGAACAGCATGCACGAGGAATGCATAACACTCGCAAAGTCCCATCTGGGGACTATATCGAAATACCATCACGTCGGCAAAGAAACATGGTGGTGGAATGACGAAACCAAACGAGCTGTGGCCGACAAGAAGAGTGCATCCCAAGCGTGGACAAAATGCGATCGGAGCGACGATATCGAAAAAGCTCGACTGGCTCTTGAATACGAGCGTCTTAAAAAGATCGCAAAGAAAGTCCTGGCTCGAACTCGAGCGGCAGAAGCGGAAAACCTGTACCAGGAGTTGGAACAAATATCCTCACGATCGGCGGATAGAAGACAAGCTATCCAAGAAGTTCAAACGTCGTACAGTACTAAAATGCCAAATATTTTTAAGCTCGCTGCACAGAGGAGAAAAAATTCAATGGAAATAACCTCGCCGAAATACATCAAAAACGCAGACGGTCGTTTACTAACAAATGAAAAGGAAATTTGTGACCGGTGGCTTGAATACTGCAAGGAGTTGCTTAACAAACAGTTTCCACGTGATATCGTGCCGACAGCTGGTCTATTCGAGGAGGAAGTTTCGGACTTTTCAATCGAAGAAATAAGTATAGCAATCGGAAAAATGAAGCCGGGGAAAGCGGTGGGACCAGACAGCATTCCATCAGAGTTTTGGTCGAAGATGGAGGGGATCGGCAGCGTTTGGCTATCGAAACTTTTTAATAAATTAAAATGTGGACAACCTATGCCGAATCAATGGAGAAGTAGCTTCTTGGTTCCATTATACAAAGGAAAGGGCGACACTCGAGAATGCAACAACTACCGTTCAATCAAGCTTATGTCACACACAATGAAAATCGTCGAAAGAGTCTTAAACGAACGTCTTCGGCAAATAATAAAGCTCGATAATAGCCAGTGTGGATTTGTTGAAGGAAGATCGACGGTGGACGCTATCCAAAGCCTACGAATAATAATGGAAAAGCACCGAGATTCGTCTAAGGATTTACACATGGTATTTATCGACCTCGAGAAAGCATTCGATCGAGTGCCTAGGGATCTCATATGGGCCGCGCTGAGGTCTCAAAACGTCCCGGAAACGTATGTTAGAATAATACAAGACATGTACGGAAACGTGAAAACTACGGTTAAAAGCTCTGCTGGACTAACGAGAGAATTTCAAGTTAATGTCGGGGTGCATCAAGGAAGCGTACTTAGCCCTTTCCTCTTTAACGTAGTATTCGACTATCTTTTAAAAGACTGCATGCGCGAAGCAAATGTAAATCCAATTCTCTTCGCTGACGACGCAGTTATACTTAGCGATAACGTCGAAGATTTACAGAACGCCTTAGATTCATGGAGAAATGCGCTAGAGACAAATGGGTTTAAAATAAGTCGTTCAAAGGCGGAGCATTTGACGTGCCCATTTGCGCATCCGTTGCGACCTGTTCCGAACATAATGTTAGACGGAATAGTTCTTCCGAAAAGCACTATCTTTAAGTACTTAGGATCAATCGTTAACATGGAAGCGAAATGTGACGACGACGTAAACCACAGAGTGAGTGTGGGATGGATGAAATGGCGGGAAAATTCGGGAATCTTTTGCCACCGAAAATTTCCACTTAAATTAAAGGGGAAACTCTACACCACGGTTGTTAGACCAGCTCTTATATACGGTTCACAGTGCTGGACAATGTACGAAGCGTTTAAAAACAAAATGACGGCAGCGGAAATGAAAATGTTAAGGATGTCTAGTGGAGTCACTAAACGCGATTGCATTAGATCTACGCGTATAAGAGGAAGTCTACATATAAAGAATTCGGTAACCGAACAGCTTGAGGCGAATAGAATAAACTGGTATTGCCACGTTAAAAGAAGATCTGCGGAAAATCTGGTTAAAAAGGCACTATCAACTACGGCCACTCCAACTGTAAGAAAACGAGGGCGGAAAAAGAATTCCTGGATTTCTCAGATGGCAAATGCGCAACAACGCCTGGGGCTAACCACGCAAGCGATCCAGGACCGAGCATTATGTAGACGCGTTCTGCGGCCTGCGACATTAGCCAACCCCATAAGCGGAGCAGCAGCGATGTAGTAAAAATGGGAAACTCGTTACGCATAAGTTCGTATAACGAGGAAAGGGTTAATAAAAGGATAAGAAGAAGAACCAAAAGACTTTATTGTTATATGATGGGTAATTTCTAGACATTTAGGTATCAATAATGCGATTCACGTTGGCTCAATATCTATTCTTTAACATCCAACAAAGCAGCTGGACCCGATGGCTTAGCGGTCGAGAGATTCAAGGCCGCTGGAACTAGCTTTGTGGGGAGCATACACCAATTTATTTCTCAGATCTGGTCAGAAGAATGTATGCCTGATGAATGAAATCTCAGCATCGTTTTCCCGGTTCAGACTCCCTTAATTGCGGCAATATAGCGATGAAAGGCTTCTCAACATTGGGTACAAGATCTTATCTGCCATATTGTGTGAACATCTGAGACCCTTCGTCTGATTGGCTCCTATCAATGTGGTTTCATTGCAGGCAAGTCTACAATCGGCCAAATTTTTGCACTCGGGTAGATCCAGTAAAAATCTCCAAGTCTAATCCATACCATATGACAGAATTTATAGAAGAACTATTTACAGCTTTGTCTAGTTTTGGCATGCTTGCCAAATTCGTCCATCTCTGCAAAACGAAATCAAGGCTTCGTCAAGGTCAATAGTAGAGAGACCTTTCTTGTCAAAAACAGCTTAAGAGAAGAAGACGCGTCATGCATTATGCATCACTCGCCTTTCATAGAACATTTGATTTTTTGGCCAAAGAATTGCTGCAAATGGATTTTACAACCTCCCAGCGAACCAATTTGTTTTCCATCAAGCAAGTTAACAGGGATTGAAATAAATGGTAATCGGAAGGTGCAAGTTCAGGTGTATACAGAAGGTGAGGCAGGTTTCGGTCGTGAGAAAAATTCTTTTGTCCAGATTTCGTTGGAGGAGAAGATTCTGAGAAGATGTATAGCGAAATCGATACAGTCAGAAAAGTGCGCATCAGTTATTTATGGTTACAAATGCTTCGATCCGCAGAGTGACAATAGAGTAGAGTAAGACTTCGCGAAAGGTAGTGCGCACAAGTAGAAGTGAAATTTAATCCACTGGGAGTGCGCAACTGGAGTTGACTTTATATTGAAAATCGGGAAAAATGACGACTCATTCGCTCTATATCTGCGATTGATTGCTTTCAGAATGGATCCTCTTTCGAAAAGGAAAAAACACTTTTACCAAAGTGGAAGATATTGTGAGACGGTGTTATAAGATGTAGTGAGCAGATACGTATTGGGCATTTTCATTGACATTGACAATGCCTCTGCTGCAGCGGTGCCCTGTTTCCATTACTATCGAATCACCGTGTAAAACTTTCAATAGCTTTAACGTTATGAAGATAGTGAAGATGCTTAAAATATAAACCTAAATGTAGTTAACATGATCTGATGAGTCACACGTTTTACTTCTTCTTCTTCTTCTTATCCTTTTATTAACCATTTCCTCGTTATACGAAGTTATGCGTAACGAGTTTCCCATTTTTACTGCATCGCTGCTGTTCCGCTTATGGGGTTGGCTAATGTCTCAGACCGCAGAACGCGTCTACATAATGCTCGGTCCTGGATCGCTTCAGTGGTTAGCCCCAGGCGTTGTTGCGCATTTGCCATTTGAGAAATCCAGGAATTCTTTTTCCGACCTCGTTTTCTTACAGTTGGAGTGGCCGTAGTTGATAGTGCCTTTTTAACCGTATTTTCCGCAGATCTTCTTTGAACGTGGCAATACCAGCTTATTCTATTCGCCTCAAGCTGTTCGGTTACCGAATTCTTTATATGTCGACTTCCTCTTATACGCGTATTTAGTGATTCCACTAGACATCCTTAAGACGTTTTACGGTTTGTTAAAAAAATAATTCCATTCAAATATCGTTTTTCCATTACTCCATTATTGTGAACTGTTTCTCTGCACAATTTTCCTCACTGTGACCTACTCATATCATTTTTTGACATTAAACTCATTTCCCGGCAAAAGAAACTTCAGCTATCGGCTAATGACTCAACGTAAACAATATTTCAACTTTTAACAACAATTCGCAGATAATTTCTCTTAGCTTAGTTTCACAAGTGATTGCAAAAATGTCTACAATCAGAGAATTACAAATTCAAGGGATAAGAAGCTTTGGCACTAGGTCCATTGATATGCAGGTTTGTGTAATTAATTCTTCTGTCAGATTTATCACAACGTTATCTCAGAAATTAGAATTCTCGTCGCCAGTCACTCTGATTCTGGGCGAGAATGGTTGTGGCAAGACAACGGTTATTGAGTGTTTGAAGTACGCTCTAACAGGAGAAGCTCCACCGGGCAGTAACCGTGGGTTGCATTTCGTACATGATCCGAAAGTCTTTGATTTAGCAGAGAGTTTTGCCCAAATCAAACTGAAGGTAAGGTTTTCATCTTTTTGTAATTAGTAGGGAATAAGTTCTGGGCCTTTTCAGGTAAAAAATATTCGTGGTGAGGAACAGGAAGTTTCGCGTTCGTTAAAACTCAATTACAAACGGGGTAAGCTGTCGTTCAATACGTTGGATGGGACCATCACCTTTGGAAGTGAATCAATCAGCAAAAGATGTTTGGATGTTGACCTTGCAATGTGTCAGTTCATGGGTAAGGCAAGGCTCTGGCAACAATTCTAGACTTAGTTGTATAAGGAAAAATGTGTGCTTAATAGGTGTTTCAAAGGCCATCATAAATAACGTCATATTTTGCCATCAAGAAGATTCCAATTGGCCGCTGGATGAGGCTAAGAAACTTAAAGAAAAGTTTGATGCAATTTTCGGCATCACAGAGTACAACAAAGCAATTGAGAAATTCATTAAAATGCGTAAAGAACAGGTGGAAGACCTAAAAGTAAAAGGTAAGCTACAGAGGGAGCAGTAATATCTAAGGAATAAATTTTTGTTTTCGTAGAAAGCAACTTAAAGTTACTTAGTCATTTGAAGAAGGAAATGGAAGACAAAACCATCGATCTGCAAAACTCCTACGCAAAATACAGTGGAGTCCAAGATCAGTGCGCCAAATTCGATGATGAAATGAAGCCAATCGATGATCGATTGGCAGCAATAAGGAAAGTTGAATACGAAGTCGGAAAGCAACAAGCCTTGCAAGTTGAGGTTGAAACTAAGTGAGTATTTCTATGAGTCACCGACAAGGTCACGCACTTATGTCCATCTGTTCTCCGTGTGTTTTAGGCAAAAGAACTGCAATGAGCAGATCTCTAAGCTAACGGTGAAAATTAAAAAACCTTTTGAGGGAACAATCCAGCAACTGGATCGAGAGATACGAATTTTTTCAGAAAAAATGTCTGAGAAGCGATTGGAGAAACAGGAACTGGAAGACAAACTTGCTTCCTTACTAAGTCAAGAGAAGAAACTTCAAACCACACTCTCGGACTTGGATCGGAAGGGTTGTACACTAATAGGACAACGCCAAAAAGAGCAAGACAGTACAGCCGAGAGAGCAGAGAAAATGAACACAATTTGTACAGAATTGGGCATTCCTGTAGATGTCGATTTGGAAGAAGCCGTGGAGAGGGTTCCAGAGATTTTGGCCACCATAAAAAAGTCCCTGCAGGCAGAGGAGAAAAAGATAAAAGACATGCACACCAGCCACGACAAGATGGATCAGGAAAAGCAAAAGCAAATCGATGAATTGCGCGTTAACAAAACCAAAATCGAAACCGACATTACCTCCAAACGTAAACAGGTAACTTAAATTAAATCTTTTGCTGTCTACAACCTTATGTCAATCATTGTTTTGTAGAAAGAGCAAAGCGAAAAAGATTGCCAAAAACTTGAAAAGGAAATCCACGCAGTTGAAGCCTCTACAAATGATCTGAAAGCGATAACCGAACAAATCAAACGCGTTACCGATTGTTACGAAACAACAACACAAAAACTCAATCTAAACGAGTTAAAAGAAAATATTGGCCAGAAAAAAACGAATGTGTCACAACTGCAAGAACGTTTCCGCACATTGGACACTCAATTGACATTCCTTAATTCCATTTCCAAACTCATGGGCGAAATAAGTCTGAAAGAAAAGGAACTTGAGAAAAAGGAGCACGAGGTACGCCGTATCAAAGGCAAGCATAGCGATAACTTGAAGAAGGTTCTTGAACGTCCGGTAGAATCGAATTACAAGAGAACCGTTCAAATGGCTTATGAGAAGCTCCAACGTCAGATTAAAGAACTGACAGAAAAGATAAATGGCCTTAAGTTGAAGGAGCAAGGTTTTGAGATCAAGCGAAAAAGTCAAAAAGACGAACTGACCCGTTGGGAGAAAGATTTATCTGATAGCAAGGATGCAATCTATGAAAAGTGTCATTCCACACCGTATGAGGAGATGTTGGCCAAGTGTAAGGAGACCATATCAAAGTATCAGTTGGAACATGGAGCGTTAAAGTCATCCGAAGCCATGTATAAGAAGTAAGTCAGGTTTTTATCCCCAAAGTCTCGAACTAATACACCTTATTACCAGATATATACAGAAAATAGAAGAAGAACCTCAGTGTCCCTTGTGCCATAATCCAATGACTGAGAATGGGGTAAGCGATTTCTCCTCAAACACCAATATTAATTGACTAATTGTGCGATTCTAGGCAACTTTATTGACTACAGAGCTCACAGATGAAATCCATCGTCTTCCAGAAAATATTAAGCGCACAGAGAAGCTTTTGAAGGCCGAGCAAAAAAAATATGAATCTCTGATTTCTCTGCGTCCAGACATTGAAAAAGTCGAGCGCCTTGAAAAGGACATTCCAAAACGAAAGGTTGAGCTGAAGCAGCTAGAGGAAAATCTCGCAGAAGTAGCAAACGACGCAGAATCTTGCCAGATGTTACAAATCGAGCCGAGTGCTAATTTAGATGTTGTTAACTCGATGTTGGGGGACATGAGCCTTCTCGACGAGGCTCTCAAAGAAATAACACGTCTTCAGGGGGATTTGATTAAATTGAAGGTAAGTAGGGATTTGCGATAGAACGTGTTCAATTATAATTCTGTTTCTGTTTCTTAAGGAAAAACTTCCCGAAAGCGGTGCAGAGGCTTCAATCGATGATGTCCAACTGGAAAAGACAACAGTCTCAGCAGAGCTAGAAAATGAACGTAGACTTCTGGAGAAGATGCAAGCAGAGTACGAGAAAGCAAATGAAGTTCTAAATGACCTGCGGGAAAAGCGAAATAAGTAAGTTGCAAGTAATATACGATGCCATCAGTCATCAGTTAGTCAATTAATATCCTTTCCAAAGGTTAAAAGACAGACAAATCAAACTGCAAGAAGGTGTTCAGTCACTTCCGCAGCTAAAGGAACGTCAGGCTGAGTTGAGCAAGTCAATTGAAAAAACTGTCAATGATATGTTGGCGCTACAGCAACAGCTACAGCCGCTTAAACATAGTCTAGACACGGTTATTGAGGAGAAACAACAATTGAAGGAATCCAATCGCAAGGTTGTCCTACAAATGCAGACGAAATTGGACTCTTTAAGGAATTTGGATCACGATATTCAAAGGTTTGTTAGTTCAATACTACGAGTATTATTCTTCAAATTTATTAATTACTCTATATTCTGTAGACTCAATCGAGAGCTAGTTGAATTAGCCAAACTAAATCTCGCAGAAGAGATAGAGCGATTGAAGAACACTCGAAAACGCTACAAGGACGAATCTACTGCTAAGGTTTGTTTGCTTTTCAACTATTTTATTTTTTAGATGACGATGACAATTTATATATTTTTTTTTTTGTAGGTTAAGGACATTGAAAAAACCACTAAAGATTTGGAAGCAGTAAGAATCGAAGTCCACAATCAAGACGCTCTTGAGAGAGACCTTAATGACAATCGTGAACTGAAGGAGTTGCAACAACGAGCGTCCAAACTGGATGATGAAAAGAAAGAACTTTGCAAAGTACTCTGCGAGTTGGATTTCCGACGAGTTTCCAAAGAAAAGGAAGAACTCATTAAAAAACGCGATCAAGCTTCAGTTCGCAAGGGTGAACTTCTCGGCCAAATGGGCGAGATCAACCACCAGATTAACAAATTGAAACGTGAAATTGAAGAGCCCAAGTACAAGGACTCTATTCAGAACTACCGCAAGAGTTTCTATGAAGTGGAAATCACAAAACGTGTCATTGCTGACTTGGGACAATATCGGATCGCTCTCGAGTGGGCTTTAATGAAATTCCATTCGGAGAAAATGGAAAAAATCAATCGTCTGATTCGAGAATATTGGCGACAAATCTATCGTGGGAATGATATTGATTACATTCAAATTGAAACAGATGATAACAGCGCCGAAACATCAGCAGATCGTAGAAGAAGTTTCAATTATCGAGTCGTTCAATCAAAGAATAATTCAGAAATTGAAATGCGAGGCCGATGCAGTGCGGGCCAAAGGGTATTGGCTTGTTTAATTATCAGGATGGCATTGGCAGAAACGTTTAGCTGTAATTGTGGAGTTCTTGCGCTAGATGAGCCCACAACAAACTTGGATAAAGCAAATATTTTGTCGCTTTGTGAGGCGTTAAACAGAATTGTGGATGAGAGGCAAACGCAGAGTAATTTTATGTTGATAATTATAACCCACGATGAAGGTTTTATATCGACGCTGGGCAAGATCGATCGCTACCATCGAGTTTTTAGGAACGAAGATGGCAAATCGCAAATAAGGAAGGTCAAAGTTGGTTTATAAGATGTTGCTTCTTGTTTTCTTTATTTCAGTTTTCATTTGTTCCCAATTCGTTCGTTTCAATAAAATGTTTCTCTGTTGAGTTTTATTACAACAACTTTCTTATTTAACTCTTACGTGGCGTCCTGGTGTCCGCTAATGAACTAGTTTGATGGGAGTTTGGCCCAATTCAAAAATGCAGTACTGTTCCGGTACTGTCTCAGTACTCGGCCTCAATTTTGAAGAAATATAGACCGATGATCCGCCAGCCCTTAAACCACACAAAACCGTTGTTTTGTCTGGATGTAATGGCAACTCTTCATACTCTTCCGGTTGCTTGGCACCCCGTATGAGCTTATTTTGCTTATTGACGTGGCTATGAATTTATAAATGGGCCTCATCGCTTAATAAAATTTTGCCCGAAAACAGTGGATCTTCTTGATGCTTTCTGAGCGACCAACGACTGAGACGGACACTATTCGGATGGTCGGCCGAATGTGGTTTCATTGCAGGCAAGTCTACAATCGGCCAAATTTTTGCACTCGGGTAGATCCAGTAAAAATCTCCAAGTCTAATCCATACCATATGACAGAATTTATAGAAGAACTATTTACAGCTTTGTCTAGTTTTGGCATGCTTGCCAAATTCGTCCATCTCTGCAAAACGAAATCAAGGCTTCGTCAAGGTCAATAGTAGAGAGACCTTTCTTGTCAAAAACAGCTTAAGAGAAGAAGACGCGTCATGCATTATGCATCACTCGCCTTTCATAGAACATTTGATTTTTTGGCCAAAGAATTGCTGCAAATGGATTTTACAACCTCCCAGCGAACCAATTTGTTTTCCATCAAGCAAGTTAACAGGGATTGAAATAAATGGTAATCGGAAGGTGCAAGTTCAGGTGTATACAGAAGGTGAGGCAGGTTTCGGTCGTGAGAAAAATTCTTTTGTCCAGATTTCGTTGGAGGAGAAGATTCTGAGAAGATGTATAGCGAAATCGATACAGTCAGAAAAGTGCGCATCAGTTATTTATGGTTACAAATGCTTCGATCCGCAGAGTGACAATAGAGTAGAGTAAGACTTCGCGAAAGGTAGTGCGCACAAGTAGAAGTGAAATTTAATCCACTGGGAGTGCGCAACTGGAGTTGACTTTATATTGAAAATCGGGAAAAATGACGACTCATTCGCTCTATATCTGCGATTGATTGCTTTCAGAATGGATCCTCTTTCGAAAAGGAAAAAACACTTTTACCAAAGTGGAAGATATTGTGAGACGGTGTTATAAGATGTAGTGAGCAGATACGTATTGGGCATTTTCATTGACATTGACAATGCCTCTGCTGCAGCGGTGCCCTGTTTCCATTACTATCGAATCACCGTGTAAAACTTTCAATAGCTTTAACGTTATGAAGATAGTGAAGATGCTTAAAATATAAACCTAAATGTAGTTAACATGATCTGATGAGTCACACGTTTTACTTCTTCTTCTTCTTCTTATCCTTTTATTAACCATTTCCTCGTTATACGAAGTTATGCGTAACGAGTTTCCCATTTTTACTGCATCGCTGCTGTTCCGCTTATGGGGTTGGCTAATGTCTCAGACCGCAGAACGCGTCTACATAATGCTCGGTCCTGGATCGCTTCAGTGGTTAGCCCCAGGCGTTGTTGCGCATTTGCCATTTGAGAAATCCAGGAATTCTTTTTCCGACCTCGTTTTCTTACAGTTGGAGTGGCCGTAGTTGATAGTGCCTTTTTAACCGTATTTTCCGCAGATCTTCTTTGAACGTGGCAATACCAGCTTATTCTATTCGCCTCAAGCTGTTCGGTTACCGAATTCTTTATATGTCGACTTCCTCTTATACGCGTATTTAGTGATTCCACTAGACATCCTTAAGACGTTTTACGGTTTGTTAAAAAAATAATTCCATTCAAATATCGTTTTTCCATTACTCCATTATTGTGAACTGTTTCTCTGCACAATTTTCCTCACTGTGACCTACTCATATCATTTTTTGACATTAAACTCATTTCCCGGCAAAAGAAACTTCAGCTATCGGCTAATGACTCAACGTAAACAATATTTCAACTTTTAACAACAATTCGCAGATAATTTCTCTTAGCTTAGTTTCACAAGTGATTGCAAAAATGTCTACAATCAGAGAATTACAAATTCAAGGGATAAGAAGCTTTGGCACTAGGTCCATTGATATGCAGGTTTGTGTAATTAATTCTTCTGTCAGATTTATCACAACGTTATCTCAGAAATTAGAATTCTCGTCGCCAGTCACTCTGATTCTGGGCGAGAATGGTTGTGGCAAGACAACGGTTATTGAGTGTTTGAAGTACGCTCTAACAGGAGAAGCTCCACCGGGCAGTAACCGTGGGTTGCATTTCGTACATGATCCGAAAGTCTTTGATTTAGCAGAGAGTTTTGCCCAAATCAAACTGAAGGTAAGGTTTTCATCTTTTTGTAATTAGTAGGGAATAAGTTCTGGGCCTTTTCAGGTAAAAAATATTCGTGGTGAGGAACAGGAAGTTTCGCGTTCGTTAAAACTCAATTACAAACGGGGTAAGCTGTCGTTCAATACGTTGGATGGGACCATCACCTTTGGAAGTGAATCAATCAGCAAAAGATGTTTGGATGTTGACCTTGCAATGTGTCAGTTCATGGGTAAGGCAAGGCTCTGGCAACAATTCTAGACTTAGTTGTATAAGGAAAAATGTGTGCTTAATAGGTGTTTCAAAGGCCATCATAAATAACGTCATATTTTGCCATCAAGAAGATTCCAATTGGCCGCTGGATGAGGCTAAGAAACTTAAAGAAAAGTTTGATGCAATTTTCGGCATCACAGAGTACAACAAAGCAATTGAGAAATTCATTAAAATGCGTAAAGAACAGGTGGAAGACCTAAAAGTAAAAGGTAAGCTACAGAGGGAGCAGTAATATCTAAGGAATAAATTTTTGTTTTCGTAGAAAGCAACTTAAAGTTACTTAGTCATTTGAAGAAGGAAATGGAAGACAAAACCATCGATCTGCAAAACTCCTACGCAAAATACAGTGGAGTCCAAGATCAGTGCGCCAAATTCGATGATGAAATGAAGCCAATCGATGATCGATTGGCAGCAATAAGGAAAGTTGAATACGAAGTCGGAAAGCAACAAGCCTTGCAAGTTGAGGTTGAAACTAAGTGAGTATTTCTATGAGTCACCGACAAGGTCACGCACTTATGTCCATCTGTTCTCCGTGTGTTTTAGGCAAAAGAACTGCAATGAGCAGATCTCTAAGCTAACGGTGAAAATTAAAAAACCTTTTGAGGGAACAATCCAGCAACTGGATCGAGAGATACGAATTTTTTCAGAAAAAATGTCTGAGAAGCGATTGGAGAAACAGGAACTGGAAGACAAACTTGCTTCCTTACTAAGTCAAGAGAAGAAACTTCAAACCACACTCTCGGACTTGGATCGGAAGGGTTGTACACTAATAGGACAACGCCAAAAAGAGCAAGACAGTACAGCCGAGAGAGCAGAGAAAATGAACACAATTTGTACAGAATTGGGCATTCCTGTAGATGTCGATTTGGAAGAAGCCGTGGAGAGGGTTCCAGAGATTTTGGCCACCATAAAAAAGTCCCTGCAGGCAGAGGAGAAAAAGATAAAAGACATGCACACCAGCCACGACAAGATGGATCAGGAAAAGCAAAAGCAAATCGATGAATTGCGCGTTAACAAAACCAAAATCGAAACCGACATTACCTCCAAACGTAAACAGGTAACTTAAATTAAATCTTTTGCTGTCTACAACCTTATGTCAATCATTGTTTTGTAGAAAGAGCAAAGCGAAAAAGATTGCCAAAAACTTGAAAAGGAAATCCACGCAGTTGAAGCCTCTACAAATGATCTGAAAGCGATAACCGAACAAATCAAACGCGTTACCGATTGTTACGAAACAACAACACAAAAACTCAATCTAAACGAGTTAAAAGAAAATATTGGCCAGAAAAAAACGAATGTGTCACAACTGCAAGAACGTTTCCGCACATTGGACACTCAATTGACATTCCTTAATTCCATTTCCAAACTCATGGGCGAAATAAGTCTGAAAGAAAAGGAACTTGAGAAAAAGGAGCACGAGGTACGCCGTATCAAAGGCAAGCATAGCGATAACTTGAAGAAGGTTCTTGAACGTCCGGTAGAATCGAATTACAAGAGAACCGTTCAAATGGCTTATGAGAAGCTCCAACGTCAGATTAAAGAACTGACAGAAAAGATAAATGGCCTTAAGTTGAAGGAGCAAGGTTTTGAGATCAAGCGAAAAAGTCAAAAAGACGAACTGACCCGTTGGGAGAAAGATTTATCTGATAGCAAGGATGCAATCTATGAAAAGTGTCATTCCACACCGTATGAGGAGATGTTGGCCAAGTGTAAGGAGACCATATCAAAGTATCAGTTGGAACATGGAGCGTTAAAGTCATCCGAAGCCATGTATAAGAAGTAAGTCAGGTTTTTATCCCCAAAGTCTCGAACTAATACACCTTATTACCAGATATATACAGAAAATAGAAGAAGAACCTCAGTGTCCCTTGTGCCATAATCCAATGACTGAGAATGGGGTAAGCGATTTCTCCTCAAACACCAATATTAATTGACTAATTGTGCGATTCTAGGCAACTTTATTGACTACAGAGCTCACAGATGAAATCCATCGTCTTCCAGAAAATATTAAGCGCACAGAGAAGCTTTTGAAGGCCGAGCAAAAAAAATATGAATCTCTGATTTCTCTGCGTCCAGACATTGAAAAAGTCGAGCGCCTTGAAAAGGACATTCCAAAACGAAAGGTTGAGCTGAAGCAGCTAGAGGAAAATCTCGCAGAAGTAGCAAACGACGCAGAATCTTGCCAGATGTTACAAATCGAGCCGAGTGCTAATTTAGATGTTGTTAACTCGATGTTGGGGGACATGAGCCTTCTCGACGAGGCTCTCAAAGAAATAACACGTCTTCAGGGGGATTTGATTAAATTGAAGGTAAGTAGGGATTTGCGATAGAACGTGTTCAATTATAATTCTGTTTCTGTTTCTTAAGGAAAAACTTCCCGAAAGCGGTGCAGAGGCTTCAATCGATGATGTCCAACTGGAAAAGACAACAGTCTCAGCAGAGCTAGAAAATGAACGTAGACTTCTGGAGAAGATGCAAGCAGAGTACGAGAAAGCAAATGAAGTTCTAAATGACCTGCGGGAAAAGCGAAATAAGTAAGTTGCAAGTAATATACGATGCCATCAGTCATCAGTTAGTCAATTAATATCCTTTCCAAAGGTTAAAAGACAGACAAATCAAACTGCAAGAAGGTGTTCAGTCACTTCCGCAGCTAAAGGAACGTCAGGCTGAGTTGAGCAAGTCAATTGAAAAAACTGTCAATGATATGTTGGCGCTACAGCAACAGCTACAGCCGCTTAAACATAGTCTAGACACGGTTATTGAGGAGAAACAACAATTGAAGGAATCCAATCGCAAGGTTGTCCTACAAATGCAGACGAAATTGGACTCTTTAAGGAATTTGGATCACGATATTCAAAGGTTTGTTAGTTCAATACTACGAGTATTATTCTTCAAATTTATTAATTACTCTATATTCTGTAGACTCAATCGAGAGCTAGTTGAATTAGCCAAACTAAATCTCGCAGAAGAGATAGAGCGATTGAAGAACACTCGAAAACGCTACAAGGACGAATCTACTGCTAAGGTTTGTTTGCTTTTCAACTATTTTATTTTTTAGATGACGATGACAATTTATATATTTTTTTTTTTGTAGGTTAAGGACATTGAAAAAACCACTAAAGATTTGGAAGCAGTAAGAATCGAAGTCCACAATCAAGACGCTCTTGAGAGAGACCTTAATGACAATCGTGAACTGAAGGAGTTGCAACAACGAGCGTCCAAACTGGATGATGAAAAGAAAGAACTTTGCAAAGTACTCTGCGAGTTGGATTTCCGACGAGTTTCCAAAGAAAAGGAAGAACTCATTAAAAAACGCGATCAAGCTTCAGTTCGCAAGGGTGAACTTCTCGGCCAAATGGGCGAGATCAACCACCAGATTAACAAATTGAAACGTGAAATTGAAGAGCCCAAGTACAAGGACTCTATTCAGAACTACCGCAAGAGTTTCTATGAAGTGGAAATCACAAAACGTGTCATTGCTGACTTGGGACAATATCGGATCGCTCTCGAGTGGGCTTTAATGAAATTCCATTCGGAGAAAATGGAAAAAATCAATCGTCTGATTCGAGAATATTGGCGACAAATCTATCGTGGGAATGATATTGATTACATTCAAATTGAAACAGATGATAACAGCGCCGAAACATCAGCAGATCGTAGAAGAAGTTTCAATTATCGAGTCGTTCAATCAAAGAATAATTCAGAAATTGAAATGCGAGGCCGATGCAGTGCGGGCCAAAGGGTATTGGCTTGTTTAATTATCAGGATGGCATTGGCAGAAACGTTTAGCTGTAATTGTGGAGTTCTTGCGCTAGATGAGCCCACAACAAACTTGGATAAAGCAAATATTTTGTCGCTTTGTGAGGCGTTAAACAGAATTGTGGATGAGAGGCAAACGCAGAGTAATTTTATGTTGATAATTATAACCCACGATGAAGGTTTTATATCGACGCTGGGCAAGATCGATCGCTACCATCGAGTTTTTAGGAACGAAGATGGCAAATCGCAAATAAGGAAGGTCAAAGTTGGTTTATAAGATGTTGCTTCTTGTTTTCTTTATTTCAGTTTTCATTTGTTCCCAATTCGTTCGTTTCAATAAAATGTTTCTCTGTTGAGTTTTATTACAACAACTTTCTTATTTAACTCTTACGTGGCGTCCTGGTGTCCGCTAATGAACTAGTTTGATGGGAGTTTGGCCCAATTCAAAAATGCAGTACTGTTCCGGTACTGTCTCAGTACTCGGCCTCAATTTTGAAGAAATATAGACCGATGATCCGCCAGCCCTTAAACCACACAAAACCGTTGTTTTGTCTGGATGTAATGGCAACTCTTCATACTCTTCCGGTTGCTTGGCACCCCGTATGAGCTTATTTTGCTTATTGACGTGGCTATGAATTTATAAATGGGCCTCATCGCTTAATAAAATTTTGCCCGAAAACAGTGGATCTTCTTGATGCTTTCTGAGCGACCAACGACTGAGACGGACACTATTCGGATGGTCGGCCGAATGTGGTTTCATTGCAGGCAAGTCTACAATCGGCCAAATTTTTGCACTCGGGTAGATCCAGTAAAAATCTCCAAGTCTAATCCATACCATATGACAGAATTTATAGAAGAACTATTTACAGCTTTGTCTAGTTTTGGCATGCTTGCCAAATTCGTCCATCTCTGCAAAACGAAATCAAGGCTTCGTCAAGGTCAATAGTAGAGAGACCTTTCTTGTCAAAAACAGCTTAAGAGAAGAAGACGCGTCATGCATTATGCATCACTCGCCTTTCATAGAACATTTGATTTTTTGGCCAAAGAATTGCTGCAAATGGATTTTACAACCTCCCAGCGAACCAATTTGTTTTCCATCAAGCAAGTTAACAGGGATTGAAATAAATGGTAATCGGAAGGTGCAAGTTCAGGTGTATACAGAAGGTGAGGCAGGTTTCGGTCGTGAGAAAAATTCTTTTGTCCAGATTTCGTTGGAGGAGAAGATTCTGAGAAGATGTATAGCGAAATCGATACAGTCAGAAAAGTGCGCATCAGTTATTTATGGTTACAAATGCTTCGATCCGCAGAGTGACAATAGAGTAGAGTAAGACTTCGCGAAAGGTAGTGCGCACAAGTAGAAGTGAAATTTAATCCACTGGGAGTGCGCAACTGGAGTTGACTTTATATTGAAAATCGGGAAAAATGACGACTCATTCGCTCTATATCTGCGATTGATTGCTTTCAGAATGGATCCTCTTTCGAAAAGGAAAAAACACTTTTACCAAAGTGGAAGATATTGTGAGACGGTGTTATAAGATGTAGTGAGCAGATACGTATTGGGCATTTTCATTGACATTGACAATGCCTCTGCTGCAGCGGTGCCCTGTTTCCATTACTATCGAATCACCGTGTAAAACTTTCAATAGCTTTAACGTTATGAAGATAGTGAAGATGCTTAAAATATAAACCTAAATGTAGTTAACATGATCTGATGAGTCACACGTTTTACTTCTTCTTCTTCTTCTTATCCTTTTATTAACCATTTCCTCGTTATACGAAGTTATGCGTAACGAGTTTCCCATTTTTACTGCATCGCTGCTGTTCCGCTTATGGGGTTGGCTAATGTCTCAGACCGCAGAACGCGTCTACATAATGCTCGGTCCTGGATCGCTTCAGTGGTTAGCCCCAGGCGTTGTTGCGCATTTGCCATTTGAGAAATCCAGGAATTCTTTTTCCGACCTCGTTTTCTTACAGTTGGAGTGGCCGTAGTTGATAGTGCCTTTTTAACCGTATTTTCCGCAGATCTTCTTTGAACGTGGCAATACCAGCTTATTCTATTCGCCTCAAGCTGTTCGGTTACCGAATTCTTTATATGTCGACTTCCTCTTATACGCGTATTTAGTGATTCCACTAGACATCCTTAAGACGTTTTACGGTTTGTTAAAAAAATAATTCCATTCAAATATCGTTTTTCCATTACTCCATTATTGTGAACTGTTTCTCTGCACAATTTTCCTCACTGTGACCTACTCATATCATTTTTTGACATTAAACTCATTTCCCGGCAAAAAAAAATTCAGCTATCGGCTAATGACTCAACGTAAACAATATTTCAACTTTTAACAACAATTCGCAGATAATTTCTCTTAGCTTAGTTTCACAAGTGATTGCAAAAATGTCTACAATCAGAGAATTACAAATTCAAGGGATAAGAAGCTTTGGCACTAGGTCCATTGATATGCAGGTTTGTGTAATTAATTCTTCTGTCAGATTTATCACAACGTTATCTCAGAAATTAGAATTCTCGTCGCCAGTCACTCTGATTCTGGGCGAGAATGGTTGTGGCAAGACAACGGTTATTGAGTGTTTGAAGTACGCTCTAACAGGAGAAGCTCCACCGGGCAGTAACCGTGGGTTGCATTTCGTACATGATCCGAAAGTCTTTGATTTAGCAGAGAGTTTTGCCCAAATCAAACTGAAGGTAAGGTTTTCATCTTTTTGTAATTAGTAGGGAATAAGTTCTGGGCCTTTTCAGGTAAAAAATATTCGTGGTGAGGAACAGGAAGTTTCGCGTTCGTTAAAACTCAATTACAAACGGGGTAAGCTGTCGTTCAATACGTTGGATGGGACCATCACCTTTGGAAGTGAATCAATCAGCAAAAGATGTTTGGATGTTGACCTTGCAATGTGTCAGTTCATGGGTAAGGCAAGGCTCTGGCAACAATTCTAGACTTAGTTGTATAAGGAAAAATGTGTGCTTAATAGGTGTTTCAAAGGCCATCATAAATAACGTCATATTTTGCCATCAAGAAGATTCCAATTGGCCGCTGGATGAGGCTAAGAAACTTAAAGAAAAGTTTGATGCAATTTTCGGCATCACAGAGTACAACAAAGCAATTGAGAAATTCATTAAAATGCGTAAAGAACAGGTGGAAGACCTAAAAGTAAAAGGTAAGCTACAGAGGGAGCAGTAATATCTAAGGAATAAATTTTTGTTTTCGTAGAAAGCAACTTAAAGTTACTTAGTCATTTGAAGAAGGAAATGGAAGACAAAACCATCGATCTGCAAAACTCCTACGCAAAATACAGTGGAGTCCAAGATCAGTGCGCCAAATTCGATGATGAAATGAAGCCAATCGATGATCGATTGGCAGCAATAAGGAAAGTTGAATACGAAGTCGGAAAGCAACAAGCCTTGCAAGTTGAGGTTGAAACTAAGTGAGTATTTCTATGAGTCACCGACAAGGTCACGCACTTATGTCCATCTGTTCTCCGTGTGTTTTAGGCAAAAGAACTGCAATGAGCAGATCTCTAAGCTAACGGTGAAAATTAAAAAACCTTTTGAGGGAACAATCCAGCAACTGGATCGAGAGATACGAATTTTTTCAGAAAAAATGTCTGAGAAGCGATTGGAGAAACAGGAACTGGAAGACAAACTTGCTTCCTTACTAAGTCAAGAGAAGAAACTTCAAACCACACTCTCGGACTTGGATCGGAAGGGTTGTACACTAATAGGACAACGCCAAAAAGAGCAAGACAGTACAGCCGAGAGAGCAGAGAAAATGAACACAATTTGTACAGAATTGGGCATTCCTGTAGATGTCGATTTGGAAGAAGCCGTGGAGAGGGTTCCAGAGATTTTGGCCACCATAAAAAAGTCCCTGCAGGCAGAGGAGAAAAAGATAAAAGACATGCACACCAGCCACGACAAGATGGATCAGGAAAAGCAAAAGCAAATCGATGAATTGCGCGTTAACAAAACCAAAATCGAAACCGACATTACCTCCAAACGTAAACAGGTAACTTAAATTAAATCTTTTGCTGTCTACAACCTTATGTCAATCATTGTTTTGTAGAAAGAGCAAAGCGAAAAAGATTGCCAAAAACTTGAAAAGGAAATCCACGCAGTTGAAGCCTCTACAAATGATCTGAAAGCGATAACCGAACAAATCAAACGCGTTACCGATTGTTACGAAACAACAACACAAAAACTCAATCTAAACGAGTTAAAAGAAAATATTGGCCAGAAAAAAACGAATGTGTCACAACTGCAAGAACGTTTCCGCACATTGGACACTCAATTGACATTCCTTAATTCCATTTCCAAACTCATGGGCGAAATAAGTCTGAAAGAAAAGGAACTTGAGAAAAAGGAGCACGAGGTACGCCGTATCAAAGGCAAGCATAGCGATAACTTGAAGAAGGTTCTTGAACGTCCGGTAGAATCGAATTACAAGAGAACCGTTCAAATGGCTTATGAGAAGCTCCAACGTCAGATTAAAGAACTGACAGAAAAGATAAATGGCCTTAAGTTGAAGGAGCAAGGTTTTGAGATCAAGCGAAAAAGTCAAAAAGACGAACTGACCCGTTGGGAGAAAGATTTATCTGATAGCAAGGATGCAATCTATGAAAAGTGTCATTCCACACCGTATGAGGAGATGTTGGCCAAGTGTAAGGAGACCATATCAAAGTATCAGTTGGAACATGGAGCGTTAAAGTCATCCGAAGCCATGTATAAGAAGTAAGTCAGGTTTTTATCCCCAAAGTCTCGAACTAATACACCTTATTACCAGATATATACAGAAAATAGAAGAAGAACCTCAGTGTCCCTTGTGCCATAATCCAATGACTGAGAATGGGGTAAGCGATTTCTCCTCAAACACCAATATTAATTGACTAATTGTGCGATTCTAGGCAACTTTATTGACTACAGAGCTCACAGATGAAATCCATCGTCTTCCAGAAAATATTAAGCGCACAGAGAAGCTTTTGAAGGCCGAGCAAAAAAAATATGAATCTCTGATTTCTCTGCGTCCAGACATTGAAAAAGTCGAGCGCCTTGAAAAGGACATTCCAAAACGAAAGGTTGAGCTGAAGCAGCTAGAGGAAAATCTCGCAGAAGTAGCAAACGACGCAGAATCTTGCCAGATGTTACAAATCGAGCCGAGTGCTAATTTAGATGTTGTTAACTCGATGTTGGGGGACATGAGCCTTCTCGACGAGGCTCTCAAAGAAATAACACGTCTTCAGGGGGATTTGATTAAATTGAAGGTAAGTAGGGATTTGCGATAGAACGTGTTCAATTATAATTCTGTTTCTGTTTCTTAAGGAAAAACTTCCCGAAAGCGGTGCAGAGGCTTCAATCGATGATGTCCAACTGGAAAAGACAACAGTCTCAGCAGAGCTAGAAAATGAACGTAGACTTCTGGAGAAGATGCAAGCAGAGTACGAGAAAGCAAATGAAGTTCTAAATGACCTGCGGGAAAAGCGAAATAAGTAAGTTGCAAGTAATATACGATGCCATCAGTCATCAGTTAGTCAATTAATATCCTTTCCAAAGGTTAAAAGACAGACAAATCAAACTGCAAGAAGGTGTTCAGTCACTTCCGCAGCTAAAGGAACGTCAGGCTGAGTTGAGCAAGTCAATTGAAAAAACTGTCAATGATATGTTGGCGCTACAGCAACAGCTACAGCCGCTTAAACATAGTCTAGACACGGTTATTGAGGAGAAACAACAATTGAAGGAATCCAATCGCAAGGTTGTCCTACAAATGCAGACGAAATTGGACTCTTTAAGGAATTTGGATCACGATATTCAAAGGTTTGTTAGTTCAATACTACGAGTATTATTCTTCAAATTTATTAATTACTCTATATTCTGTAGACTCAATCGAGAGCTAGTTGAATTAGCCAAACTAAATCTCGCAGAAGAGATAGAGCGATTGAAGAACACTCGAAAACGCTACAAGGACGAATCTACTGCTAAGGTTTGTTTGCTTTTCAACTATTTTATTTTTTAGATGACGATGACAATTTATATATTTTTTTTTTTGTAGGTTAAGGACATTGAAAAAACCACTAAAGATTTGGAAGCAGTAAGAATCGAAGTCCACAATCAAGACGCTCTTGAGAGAGACCTTAATGACAATCGTGAACTGAAGGAGTTGCAACAACGAGCGTCCAAACTGGATGATGAAAAGAAAGAACTTTGCAAAGTACTCTGCGAGTTGGATTTCCGACGAGTTTCCAAAGAAAAGGAAGAACTCATTAAAAAACGCGATCAAGCTTCAGTTCGCAAGGGTGAACTTCTCGGCCAAATGGGCGAGATCAACCACCAGATTAACAAATTGAAACGTGAAATTGAAGAGCCCAAGTACAAGGACTCTATTCAGAACTACCGCAAGAGTTTCTATGAAGTGGAAATCACAAAACGTGTCATTGCTGACTTGGGACAATATCGGATCGCTCTCGAGTGGGCTTTAATGAAATTCCATTCGGAGAAAATGGAAAAAATCAATCGTCTGATTCGAGAATATTGGCGACAAATCTATCGTGGGAATGATATTGATTACATTCAAATTGAAACAGATGATAACAGCGCCGAAACATCAGCAGATCGTAGAAGAAGTTTCAATTATCGAGTCGTTCAATCAAAGAATAATTCAGAAATTGAAATGCGAGGCCGATGCAGTGCGGGCCAAAGGGTATTGGCTTGTTTAATTATCAGGATGGCATTGGCAGAAACGTTTAGCTGTAATTGTGGAGTTCTTGCGCTAGATGAGCCCACAACAAACTTGGATAAAGCAAATATTTTGTCGCTTTGTGAGGCGTTAAACAGAATTGT
Source organism: Volucella inflata (assembly GCA_928272305.1). Classification (NCBI taxonomy): domain Eukaryota; kingdom Metazoa; phylum Arthropoda; class Insecta; order Diptera; family Syrphidae; genus Volucella; species Volucella inflata. The sequence goes on from OV743720.1 coordinate 3,344,406, forward strand.
GGATGAGAGGCAAACGCAGAGTAATTTTATGTTGATAATTATAACCCACGATGAAGGTTTTATATCGACGCTGGGCAAGATCGATCGCTACCATCGAGTTTTTAGGAACGAAGATGGCAAATCGCAAATAAGGAAGGTCAAAGTTGGTTTATAAGATGTTGCTTCTTGTTTTCTTTATTTCAGTTTTCATTTGTTCCCAATTCGTTCGTTTCAATAAAATGTTTCTCTGTTGAGTTTTATTACAACAACTTTCTTATTTAACTCTTACGTGGCGTCCTGGTGTCCGCTAATGAACTAGTTTGATGGGAGTTTGGCCCAATTCAAAAATGCAGTACTGTTCCGGTACTGTCTCAGTACTCGGCCTCAATTTTGAAGAAATATAGACCGATGATCCGCCAGCCCTTAAACCACACAAAACCGTTGTTTTGTCTGGATGTAATGGCAACTCTTCATACTCTTCCGGTTGCTTGGCACCCCGTATGAGCTTATTTTGCTTATTGACGTGGCTATGAATTTATAAATGGGCCTCATCGCTTAATAAAATTTTGCCCGAAAACAGTGGATCTTCTTGATGCTTTCTGAGCGACCAACGACTGAGACGGACACTATTCGGATGGTCGGCCGGCTATAGTTCTAGAACGAATGGAAATTGGTATACTTTTAACATCTTGAGAATGGCGTCGAATAGATTCATCACGGTCGTCGAGGAAGCTTTCCGCCACTGCCATCACTTTACTTTGTTCACTACGTGCTAGATGTGGTTTCAAACTTTTCGATGGTATAGTGAATTGTGTTTGGTAGGATGAATATGTGGACAATATGTTGCTATAAGCGCACTGAACACATTTGTTATAGAACGCTGATTTTCGTAATATGTACAGCTGAATGATGTGTAGACGCTCCCCCTTGTGGGAGGTACCCAACGCCAACGGCTCGAAAAATAAACCACAACGGTAACCTATAACCTTGAGCTGTTTAAAGAACTTCGTTTTAAATCGAAACGACACCCTGGTAAAGATCTAGCGAAGAATGAGCTTTTTAATCGCTGTTTATTTGGACTTAGATGGAAACTAAGAAGAGTCTGTCGTACGTTAAACAAAGCAAGCGCTCTATAATCCCCTTATTGACTTGGTTCCATTGTATGACGTCAAAGCACGGGATTGTGCCGTATTCATTCTATTAACCCCTGTAATGTAATGTACCACACTTTGAAACCGGTGCTGAGCAGCGACGAATTATTCATTGAAGAAAACTAATCTGAATCTTCAATCAAACCTGAAGGTAAACACAAAATCCGCTTTTAATCTTAAAAAGGTAGTGTTGTCATCTCATCGCTGGTCAGAAAGATAAATATCTCAGTGTCTGTTCAATATTCATCATCGACCATATGGTTTGAAGAATTGAAAGAGAGCAATCAGAAGTGTTCTTAAACTGAAGAGTAGTAATAGAGTTGGACAAACACATACTAATTAGTTTGTAATGCTCTTTATTCTCAGGGTTTATTGGTGCGCATTTGAATAATAAAACTTCTTTGCATTCATACAGGACATATTCTGTCTTTTGATATTTGGAATGCTTTCATACAAATCAACCGGACTATGTTACGCAGAAAAAATATGTAAAAGCACCTGAAAGCCCCCCAAAAAAACTGGGAAATATTCTCTCACATAATTCTTGAATAAAAAAGCTTCAAGGATCCAGAGAGAGAGAGAGAGAGAGAGCGCGAGTCATAAACAAGAATTTTTTTTTTCATTTTGTTTTGTGTAGGAATAAACTTTCACCGAGTTTTCTCTCTTTCTAAATTGAATTGTGTTTTCGTGAACAAAGTCTCTGGCACAGAGTACTCGTACAAACTTTGTCTATCCGGAATTAGGCCAAAGTTGTACTCTCACCTTTCCCATTCTCTTGATGTCCTACCTCATTCCTGCCCTAATACTGTTTGACAATATTTTTTCTTGCAAATATAGGTCATTCAGTGAAGAATCTTAACCGGCAAATGTAACGATACCATTCGATGTCTATACGATTACAAAATCGCAACGAATTTCAAATTTCGTTTTTCGAATTTCAAATCCGATTTTGGTTTAGAGAAGGGTCCAAGTTGGATTGCGAAACCTGGTGAAGTAAATATTGAATTACGGACCAGTGCTTTGGTAAGGTCATTTTTCACTCGACACTATGTGCCATTCCTTAATTGATTAATGGCTCGACGAAAAAATAAATAAAAATGAAACTTTCGCAGACGCGAATCTGTAGGGCAATAGAAAGCATTGGTTGTCCTTTTGTTGTTGTTGGTTGGTACAGCCTTCCATTATAATTCATACTCGTACTAACGATGATGGCGTTTTAATGTCATCTGTAATCTTTTGGAGGTTTTTCGTTCATGCTAAGGAGCTATGCATGGTGTACTGGTTGTGATATTGTGTTGTATGGTTACGACGATGAGTACGAGCTAGGTGTCGTTGATGAGACTTAAGGTGTAGAATTTATTTATTAAGTTTAAAAGAAAACATTTGTTCATTTCATGTTGACAGGATGTTTTCAAAGGTGATTATAGGTCTATGTCGGGATGAGTTTAAGGGATAGGGTTAGGAATGTTTGCCTTTGAATTTAGAGGAGGTGGATTCACAATTCACGAAGATGAAGGTGTGTAACAACTGTTCTGTTGCGATATTCAAAGAAATGGCCTAAAGTACAACGATTGGATCACTGAAACTCAATTGACATGAACTTTACCCAGAGTATTACCATTCACACTTCCTCAGATATTTCGACAATGTTTCAAAGGCTACATTCCACACTTGCGGTTGTGCATGAAAATGTTTAAATTTTTTGGATTCAAGTACTGGTGGGGTGAAAAGTTACCTCCTTGGAAATGAAAACAATTTTTTTTTTGAAATGTTTTTTTATTTTATTTAGCTTGATACACTTGTTCCAGCGATTTTCCAACTTCTTGATCCCGTCCGAAAAGTACTTTTCCGGAAGGTCTGCAAAATACTCCTCCGTGGCGTCGATGATTTCCTCGCGTGAGCTGAATATTTTATTGATGAGCCATCTTTTGAGGTTTGGAAAGAGACAATAGTCCGAGGGAGCCAAATCGGGTGAATACGGTGAATGCGGCAGCAATTGGAGACGTAAGTCATTGATTTTAGCCGTGGTTGCGTTGCTCTTATGCGCCGGCGCATTGTCTTGCAAAAACAAAATTTTTTTTCGCTTCATATGAGGCCGCTTTGCAGCGATTTTGGCCTTCAATCGCTCCAATAATGCACAGTTATACTCGCTGTTGATGGTTTTTCCTTTTTCGAGGTAGACCACGAAAAGTATGCCATGACAATCTCAGAAAACCGACGCTATTACCTCCCTCGGCCGCTTCGAAGCACTCGTGCCAGCTTCAGTCCATTGCCGGGCACTCATTCTGTTCTCTGGTTTGTAATGGTAGATCCAGGTTTCATCAACAGTTACCAATCTTTGTGGTATCTGCTAGCTCGCGCACCTTCACTTTCCGGTCAGCCAACACCATTTCATGTATTTTTTTGACATTGTCCCCTGTAACCGCATCGGAGGGCCTGCCACTGCGGACTTGATCGGTAGTGGAGTTACGGTCACCACGAAACTCTCGAAACCAATATTTGACGGTGTAATCTGACGGAGCATTAGCCCCATAATATTTATCCAACTTTTCTTTTGTTTTCCTGAGAGAACGAAAATCGTTTTTGTCCATACTCAACATGATGCCAAACACGTCAACAGCAATCAGCTGTCAAAACAAAACTAAAGATAGTATCGCACTGAAATTTGGCATGTCTGCCTAAATATGAACGGACTTCAAGGCACCATAAACTTTTTTGAGGGAAACATCGCATTATGGCGATCAAGGAGGTTACTTTTCACCCCACCTAGTATGTATGAGCATAGAGCTTTGGAGAATTTTGCAAAGTATTTTTTTTTATCAAGTTAAAGGTTGATTTCGGAGTAGAATCGAAAACTTCTTAGGCCGAAACTAGACAAGGCCAATTTTTCTGTATAGCTCTTGAAGTTCGTAGTTGAATCTCCTTCAATACAAACGGGAGCGAAAATCACATGCAGTATCTATCTCTCGAAACGGCAAATTGCTTCTTCATCCAAAGATCCATCCAAAGAGCAAATTGCTGTTGGTATCTGCGGGACTAAGGTAGACGAGATCCTAAATTTCCTCGAAGTTATAATTGCCAATGGCGACATTTTGGTGAGCCGCTGGTGTGCGTTTGTCGTTGCCTTCGTTTACCGCGTGAATACCATATGTAATATTTATACATTACAAACCTTAGTAAAGCAACGAGAATCGTTCGTAGGTAGAATATGGAGTTTCTAGCTTGTCCCTATACACGCTGTCACAAGCAGTTTTTAAGTCGACAAACAGTAGTCTATGAAGTCTTTCCACGATTCTTGTGGATTGAAACTGTACTGGTATGACCCATTCAGATTGTTCATGAATAGTTTCAGACCCTCCACATATAACTGTAGAAACTTATTCTTATATAATGAGCGTAGTCAATGGGGTCTCCTTTCTTGTGGATCGCACAAATGGTACTGAGATTCTATGTTTCGAACGTTTCTCTGCTTCCTCTGACCATAATTTACAAATAAACTGCTGCATGTTTCCAGCCAGGTCATCTTAAGCTGCTTTAAATGTCAGACAGTCCGTCTGCGCCAGTAGCCAGGAGCAGTAGACTTTAGCTTCGATATTGCTATATTAACTTTGACTAGGTCTAGGTGGAATGAAATCTACTTCCATGACGGATGATTTATTCTGTTCATACCGCTGTCAGGTATTTTGACCATCATCACCGATATATAGTCCGCAGAAGTGGTCCTTTTATATTTTTAGAACTGACTGCGACTTTACTCTCATTTGCTATGTTCATCTTTTCAAGCTTCTATTCTGGTTTTGTAGCCCCAGCATGTTCGTCTTATACCCTGATAAATCTTTCAAATGTAACATCTCTCCGCTGTTTGTGGTCTTTCTTTTTCTTTGCGAGTAGCCTGGGCTCTTCCTTTCTTCCTGCTTGTAGAGCTCATGAACAGCTCTCGTTCTTTTATGGGGTTCACCTTTGTATGCTCTTTGTTTTGCTGCATGTATTTGCCTACGTTTATCGTTACAGAAAATATGAAATCGTATGAAGTGATATTGCGATCTTCATCAGAAAAGGCTTTCAATTTAAACGAGCATATTTCCGTGTAGTGCATAGGTTTCAAATAGACATACATATATATACTCCCTTCGTAGTTTGAATGCGCTTGTACGTGGTCTCAACCTTTATAGCTAAAGCTACACAACGCTCATTCTTTGTCTTAGCCCTCGAGATACTTTTTCGATGACTTAAGCTAGAATCGAAGAAGCATTATTTTATAATCGGCGGAGATTTTAACCCTTTAACACAAATAATGGGAAATCACTACATAAGACAACAAACGTAGCCAATTATTTATTTGGTGAGGTCAGCGTGATACTTTGAGCGACTCTCCAGATTAAAGGCGATGCGATTCTGTCTAATACGGATACTAACCCGTTCATGAATGTCAATGGGATCCTCAAATAAATACCCTTTCGAAAAGAAATCGCGGAATAGAAGGAGTCTCTCCAGGCATAATCCTGGAACTACGAGTATGTCAATAGCAATCAGGTGTTCGAATGAGCAGATCTTCGCTCTACAACACATCAGAGTCGACCACCATAAAATTCCTTGTCCTAATACGTGTTAACAGGGAGCGACAACCATGACGAAGACCTGATCTCTGAGGAAGCAGATATGTTGTTCTGTTTGAATTTCGAACAGACTCCGGTTCAGTAGTTCATATTATGTTTGGTAACGCCAAAAATATTGGTAACTAAAGGAGCTAAACTGCTGAAGGAGCGATAATTCTCGATATGGTTGAGATTCTTAACCATGGTTTACAAATTTTATTTTCATTGAATGCTCTTCACAATTGGTAAATATAATCAAGCAAGCCAAAATTGGTGACCAAAATTCAGGAACAAGTTTGGTGGCGACTGAGAAAGTGGAATGGACAATGTGTTGTAGTGGCTTTAATGGTGTTGGCAAGAATCAGAAAGCACCACGCTTCTACAAGTGACCAAAACATATCTTTCTGCATTGACAATATTAGTATTTTGTGGATCTTAATAGAGCAATGGTGAGTACTAAAGATCTCTATTCCACTTCCTCTTTACCAACTTTGAAGAAAACCTCTGACTGAGTTAGGCTTAGGTGCTTAGTTTGGATCGACTTCCGCAGAAAAACCATCTCCGAAAAAAAACCAAGGTAAAGGGGAGCTCGTTCCAAGGTGATCCGTATTACGTTTCACATTATAGTAATTATTACTTCCAGTTGCCTTTGACCATATGTTTCATGCTGAATACTGACAACACTTCAAATCTTGGCTACGCCGGCGATGAAGGTAATATTCCTCCTTTGTTGGGTAGTTCCACAATAGATGAGTCACCAATTCTTTATTTCTTCACTCCTACAAATTCAGTTAAAATTGTGTGTTTTCATTGGAAAGTGATTATTGCATGTTATTTTTACTGATTTATCCGATATGTATCACTAAGGTTCCTTGCTGTAGAGCAAGGCAATTAGAATTCCATATTTTTTTAGGTTGCTCATCTGAAGATCTTTCCTTATTTTCACCAAGATTGTTTTAAAATATATCTCTGTCCTGGAACCAGGCAGCGTTATTTTATTGCCAGCTAACAATGTTTTCTTCGTTACCTTCAATATTTCGGAGAAAATGATAGCGAGATCGTTGCTCTCCGGATGGACATATTTTCGTCGGAAAATTTCTTTATTCTCAGACCTATTTATTTGATTTGATATTTATGCTTCATTGTGACGTAAAAGTTTTTGACATTAATTGCTTACAATCATGGAATGGGGCGACATCGAAAATCGTATTGTTGTAGTTGGCCTACTTAAATGCAACATGGAAAAAGGCGATATCTTTAGGACGTTGCAACCGCTTGGAATCACTCGTAATTTTGTGTATCGTGCTGTGAAGTTGTTTGAGGATACTGGTGGAGTACGAGACCGTTAAAGGTCCGGCCGTCCGCGCACTGTGAGAACACTGAAAGCGATCAAAGCCGTGAAGAAACGAATCGACTGAAAACCGCTGCGAAAACAGAAAATCTTGTCGCGGAAAATGCAAATTTCGCAAAAATCCATGTCTCGCATTATCAAAGAAGATTTAGGACTCAGCGAGTACAAGCGACACACTGGACAACTGCTCACGGCCGCATTGAAGGAAAAACGCAAGCGAAGATCGAAAGCGTTGCTCAGCGGTACGTTAAGAACGCTCACAGACAAATTCTGTTTACTGACGAGAAAATCTTCACCGTCTGTAATGGTATGGTGGGAGAAAGGAGTGAAAACATCGGCCAAGTATATCAATCGAGCGTCTTGCAACGCATTGTGAAGTCTCTCATCCAATCAATATTCAACAACAAGCCATGGACTTTTCAGCAAGACTCTGCTCCAGCTTACAAAGCAAAAACGACTCAACTTTAGCTCAAAAACAACGTTCCGGACTTAATATCAACGAATGATTGGCCAGCTGGTAGTCTCGACCTCTTGCTCTACTCGACACTCAAATATTGAGCCGTTGAAGCGAGCCCTTGTCCATGCAGTGGACAATTTCCCCATGCATGGGGTGCGTCCCGCAATCGATGAGTTGCCACTTCATCTAAAGTATATATGTTACCTGATCGTAGGCCGTCTAAAACCCATTTTGTGTGCCATTTAGAGTCCTATTTGAAATAGACTCTATTAGATCTTTTAATGTTGGAAACACCTTTCATGGAATTGTTATGTTCCCACCATTATCTGCTCAGATAGTTATGTCACTTAAAACTCCCTCATTCAAGATCTTAATTGATTGTGCTAATAATCTTTGGCAAGTGCCCTTCTCTCTACGGGATGCCTATTCTTACCAATTATTGTTTCGCTGCAGGACTTTACTTAAGCATGGGTCACTCTGCTTCCCAAAGTTTTTTTAATCGAGCTGAAAAGGGGTAGGGTCTTTTGAATTGGTTTCGGAAATTTCGAAGTGTTTGAGATAAAGCGGATTGAGGCTTTGTTGGATCCCCAACGCTATTTCGCCACTACTCGTATTTCTTCATTTTCTATTCATATTTCCAGTTGCAAAGTTTTTAGAAAAGCGATTTTCCGAGATGAGTGAAATTGTTGTTTTATCTCATATTCTCACAGATATCGTGCCATGTGTTGGGACAAAATTTCTTAATCACATTGTACTATACAATCTATTTCTATATGAATATTTGTTTTTAATAAACAACGACCAAATGTATACTGAACTTTAAATTTAAGATTTAAGAATGATTTTGAACCGCCCTACAGCACCACAAAATACAACAAATTGCACAAATATTTGATTTCAATTCGGTACTGTAGAAGTGACTACAGACGATTCTGCTATTCGGTTTCGAATTTGGTAGACATAGATCACATTGCCATATCTCAGTAGATATTATACACAGAATGTATCGGCTGGATATCAACTTGATTTTACTGAGAATTCCAACTAACTGTGAATGCAGTTTGTTGCATCCTGATACTGGATTTTATAACCTTTCATACGAGTACTATAATCCGTTGAAAGTCACAGCATCGAAATTCTGTATTTGATACCAGTTCTATGACTCCCCATGCAACAGAGGAATAGAAGTAGTGGAAGCATTACCTATTCTAGCTTAGTTGACATTTTCATGTCAATGGCAGTCATTTGGCAGGTATTCGGGGCGTTTTTGACGCTCGAAATCAATTTTCATTGAAAGATTTATTCTGAAAACTTATGTGGGAATCCAGAGCCTACAGAGAAGGCGCTGATGTTGGATGTTTTGGAGGGAACTTTTTCGGAACTCGGCAAAGAACTGATGTCAGCACAAGATAAACTCGACTGTCCTTTCCCATTAAATCGATTGTGATTCTAAATTTTGTTTCGTTTGACGTGAAAGTACTCACTGACTTATTCATTTGGTCATTCGGACATTGGACATTGGATATTCGGACATTGGACGTCGGACATCGGACAGCAAAAACAAGAGTACACCCATTGATGAAATTGAGTTAATTGGAAATTCATTGGTTTCATATGCGAAAAGAAGGATGTGGTTTTGATTTTGAGTCCAGGATACTTGTTGTGACTTTGCACGTACCCATGGCCATATGCCACTGCGACAGATAAAATTTGAATCTGGGTTAACGCAGAAACCTCAAGATTTGTATTATACGATTTTCAATGGTAACATTAAGTTCACTGTTCTGCCACCAAGAAGGGATGGTTTGTGTTGTCTTGTTGGGTAGTTTTTTTTTTTTGTTTTGCAAATTGATACAATATATTTAGGCAAATGTTCAAGATGTATCTTTAGATTTTTAGGTGTTACTGCTTGTTCGTTAGTTTAAACTGAGGGGAGGCGAATTCGTTGAAAGTGAAGCCACAAGTATTTATTTCTTTAGAATATGATTCTTAAAATTTTCTTAACAACATACGAGTACATGCAACTTTTTATCATTAAGAGACTTCCAGCTGCACTCCATCCCTTCAAAATATTCACCACCACATCTACATATGTCGCCATAAGCCACCCCAATTGTGTCATAGTGCCCCAGTGACGCCCCTGTCAAATACCCAGAATACTAAATTGAGGGCTTACTTTTAATTTTAAACTTCTTGGCGAATAACTTTTTTAATATGAAAATTATCAATCCCACCATTCCTCTCATCTAAGAACTTGAAGGAAGCAAGATATCCTCTCGATCCCGTCAAAATCTCGAAAGTATTTTTTCGCTCTCAAAGTCTGAAAAAATATGCCTACAAATCAACCAATCCACCCAACATTCAACGCAGCAACATTGCAGGAAAAAAAGTAAAAAGAAAAGCAAAACTCTTTAAGTATCCTTTAGGCGTTCCCAATAATCCAACTTGTCCAACATCCCTTGCCCCAGAGGAGTTGGGGGGGAAAAAAAGAAGAAAGAACAAGAAAAATGCACGAGTCTCGTGGGTAATTCCTCTTCACCACTGTTGAACTGTTGCAAAACTTTGACATCTCTTCCAAGCCAACTTTAAACCACACCATTGGCTACAAAGGAACATACAAACATTCCAAGAGAGAGAACATTAATACGGCCGGCGGGCAACGGGTGCCGGGAATTGAAAAGAAACCTCAGAACAGAGAAAGAAAAAAAAAAAAACTAGTGACGAACTGAAAACTTTGTAATCCAAAACCAAGAATCACAAACTGAGAACTGACCTCTATCATCCGAAACACGATAAGGGAGTGAAGTCTTGCACTCACCCTCCAAAAGGTTGACTACTCGTACAATAGAAGAATGCACAACAGAAACGTCAAGTCGAAAGTTGGGGGAGGGAAAGGAATTATTATCTCAATCTCGTTCAACCATTTCGAAATCTATTTGATGTAGGGGTTTGGATAGATTTCACCGCGCCTTTTCAATGTTGCAGAATTGTGGTGGAGGATGGGTGCATCCTGGCAAAAAAGGACAACTAAACGCTCTTACCTTTCGGAACGGCAACAGGAATCACCTCACTTCGACTATCCATCTGTGACTCAGGTGTACGAGTACAATTTGTTAAGGAAACGGACTTTCTAGCATTCATCTAAAAGAGAATGCCGTTATCTATCCATATAATGACATCCGCCTCTGCACATAAAAGTGTTGTGCTCCGATAAGCGTATGGTAAATACACAACGGAAGACAGGATAATGTTTTATGTGTATACCTATACATGCAAGCAAGCAGGCAGGCTACCAAGAGGCATTCTACTCGGATGCAGTAGCAGAATGTAAAAGCATTCAATGAAGGCGTTCTACTGGAAATCTGCAGAAGGATGTGCACCCCACAAAGTGAAAGAATCTAAACGAAAAATCTCTTCCGACTATGCAAGGATTACAGGATGCATTTCAAAACAAGAATAAGGATGTGGAAGAAATGACAATTACGAGCAACTTGTGTAGAAATGTTATTTTGTGATGTGAAAAATATGGTTTTCGTATGATGAATGAGGTACAAGTACAAGTCCCCTCAAGGTATGTTATACAGAAGATGAACTTGAGCGTAAATCAATTTTCACCATCAGCTTGATGGGTTCTTGCAACACTTACAACAAACATTATGAAGGCAGTTTGCTTAGCTCTGTACTGGGGTTAAGCGGTATTCAAGGAAACTGAAGTCCAAAAACGGATAGTTGAAGCCCAACATACTCGTACATACTCGTAAATGAGAATTAACAAGGTATGTCACATGAGGCACGAGCACGAGCAATTTGAGCAGAATTCAGCACGTTCACCCTTGCTTTTCCTCAAACATCCTTCAAAAAAAGCCCTATAAACCTGGCCACACCCACGCTGGCATCCCTGTCCAATCTGCTTTTGCAAATCTCCATTGAAAATAAATTTGTTGTTGGTAATGGAAGATACTACCACTGTCTGCTGATATTGTTGACCATCAGCCGAAATCTGTATCAGGATCTTAGGGTAGGCAGCTACAATCTTCAAAGTGTCGGCAATTGATCTTATATGGGTTAGAAGTGATATCTTATACAGTTTTATGGCCGAAGAGAATAGATCATGGTCCACGCAGCATTTATTCGGATGCGGATGCGCCACCAGAGGAATACCTAGTCTTGGGTTTTAGACATGTTAGTGAACGCCTGACGACGTTCTGTAAAGGTAATATAAGTCTCACCCCGGCAGAGAAGAAAGACAAGACACATGAGCAGTGCCCTTAAAATAGGGCCTCTAGCGGTCTTAATCCCATGGTAGACAGTATCCATGCCATCATTTTCAGGAATGGATACAGGCTTATTAATATTGCAGTTGGAGCTAATGTTACTATAACCAAGGCAGGGTTACCCACCTTGCTATAAAAAAGAATTTAGGTACCCTCCTCAGTGTGTTGGATAAAAGAACGTTCCGAGTAGCCAAGATACGTTTATGGATATCCGTAACAGTTCAAAGCCCTAGATTCATTGTGAGGATATAACGTTGAACGGTTTCAAATGCAGGGGAGGATCAGAACACTTTCCGATCGCGTTTTCCTTAACTTCTCGAGCAGTCTGATGCCGTCAGTATCTTATACATAAGATCATTGGCATAACTGCCAAAAAGCAATCAGAGAGGGGGTCGCAAGCTTTACAAGCAGAACGGAGAGAGCATGGGTTTCTTAGAACAAAATGTGAGCACGAGAAGCACTCGATCGAGGCCTTAGAGAGTTGTAGTTGTAGTTTAACAAAAAACAATCGTACCCAAGCTCCAAAGGCAGGAGATAAATCTGGTAAGAGGCGGATATCCCAACAATCGGTGCTGAGAATGTGAAAAGATTATTTCTGAAGACTGTTAAACAGTGATGACGAACTACATCGCACCGTCAGGCATTTTCGTATACCACACCAAAATGAAACAGGCCAGGATAGCAATTTCCCAGCTTAATTTTAACAAATCTGCTGGATCCGGTGACTTTACTGCCGAGCTGTTTAAAGCAGCAGCTGATGCTTGGACACGGAGCATACATCAACTCATTAATAGAATTTTGATCGACGAAAGAAGAAGAGAGACCCCTTGAACTGAGCCAACTACAGGGAATATAAAATCCTGTCTTGTGTATGATGTGAACGCCTTAAACTCTTAAGACAGTCAGTTTGTTTTGAAGCCAGTAAAATTCATCATTGTAGATCACATTTTAACACTACTCTATATCTTAGAGGGTTCCAAATTGATACACATCATCTCACCATCGGTTTCAAAGCCGCAGATGATAGCAATATGCAAAGTCATGTAGAGTAGTATTGGCATACTTGCGAAGCTCACTCCGGTGGACAATGCACCAAAATGAAACCCTCAACGTAAGGATTGGCATTGCGTTGTCATGTATTTCTTTCAACATACTTCTGAGACACTATTTTTGAAAAATCTGTTTGTATTCGGCCATAAAATTGACAAAATGGGAGGAACGCTGTGAGTTTTCAATGAAGCGTTTGCGACTATTAAAGTAGACTACGAGTATATTCTGTCGTCAGAGAATGACATACAGTACAACATCGTCGTATCTACCTTGGCTTTGCTATCAGCTCCGACAGCGACATCAGGTCGAAGGACACAGATCATTCCAGATATTCCAGAATAGATATGGTAGGAGACTTCAGCCAACATGTGCCCAACTGCAGGCGATTGGCAAAAGACCGGTCGCTTTAGAAGCTCTAAGCTAAGGCCCTGGTCAATCTTGAACTGTTGGGAATAGGTAAGGTTAGGTTAGGTAGAACAGGCAGATCTTCTTTGACCGTGGCAATACCAGCTTATTCTATTCGCCTCAAGCTGTTCGGTTACCGAATTCTTTATATGTAGACTTCCTCTTATACGCGTAGATCTAATGCAATCGCGTTTAGTGACTCCACTAGACATCCTTGACATTTCCATTTCCGCTGCTGTCATTTTGTTTTTAAGCACTTCGTACATTGTCCAGCATTGTGAACCGTATATAAGGGCTGGTCTAACAATTGTGGTATAGAGTTTCCCCTTTAATTTGAGTGAATATTTTCGGTCGCAAAAGATTCCCAAATTGTCCCGTCATTTCATCCATCCCACACTCACTCTGTGGTTTACGTCGTCGTCACATTTCGCTTCCATGTTAACGATTGATCCTATGTACTTAAAGATAGTGCTGTTCGGAAGAACTATTCCGTCTAATATTATATCCGGAGCAGGTCGCAACGGATGCGCAAATGGGCACGTCCGTCTTTGAACGACTTATTTTAAACCCGATTCTCTCTAGCGCATTTTTCCATGAATCTAAGGCGTTCTGTTAATCTTGGACGTTATCGCTAAGTATCACTACGTCGTTAGCGAAGAGAATTGGCGTTACATTTGGTTCGTGCATGCAGTCTTTTAAAAGATAGTCGAATACTACGTTAAAGAGGAAAGAGCTAAGTACGCTTCCTTGATGCACTTCGACATAAACTGGAAATTCTCTCGTTAGTCCAGCAAAGCTTTTAACCGCAGTTTTCACGTCTCCGGTACTTTTTGAGACCTCAGCGCGGCCCATATGAGATCCCTAGGCACTCGATCGAATGCTTTCTCGAGGTCGATAAATACAATGTGTAAGTCCTTAGACGAATCTCGGTGCTTTTCCATTATTCTCCGTAGGCTTTGGATAGCGTCCACCGTCGATCTTCCTTCAACAAATCCACACTGGCTATTATCGAGCTTTATTATTTGCCGAAGACGTTCGTTTAAGACTCTTTCGACGATTTTCATCGTGTGTGACATCAGCTTGATTGAACGGTAATTGTTGCATTCTCGAGTGTCGCCTTTTCCTTTGTATAATGGAACCAAGAAGCTACTTCTCCATTGATTCGGCATAGGTTGTCCACATTTTAATTTATTTAAAAGTTTCGATTAGCAAACGCTGCCGATCCCCTCCATCTTCGACCAAAACTCTGATGGAATGCTGTCTGGTCCCGCCGCTTTCCCCCGCTTCATTTTTCCAATTGCTATACTTATTTCTTCGATTGAAAAGTCCGAAACTTCCTCCTCGAATAGACCAGCTGTCGGCACGATATCACGTGGAAACTGTTTGTTAAGCAACTCCTTGCAGTATTCAAGCCACCGGTCACAAATTTCCTTTTCATTTGTTAGTAAGTGACCGTCTGCGTTTTTGATGTATTTCGGCGAGGTTATTTCCAGCGAGTTTTTTCTCCTCTGTGCAGCGAGCTTAAAAATATTTGGCATTTTAGTACTGTACGACGTTTGAACTTCTTGGATAGCTTGTCTTGTATCCGCCGATCGTGAGGATATTTGTTCCAGCTCCTGGTACAGGTTTTCTGCTGCTGCCGCTCGAGTTCGAGCCAGCTTACATGTGCCCAACTGCAGGCAATTGGCAAAAGACCGGTGGCTGTAGAAGCATGTTAGCTAAAGCCCTGGTCCATCCTGAACTGTAAGGAGTAAGTAAATCCGATTATTAGTGCCTAGGAGCCTATCAGGTCGTTACCAAATGATTAATTATTTTCACACCGTCTAAGGCACCTTCAATCTCCGCCAAAGAAAATAGGCATCCATAGCCAGCCAAGGATATCTCAATGGAGCAGTTGAGGAAAACATATTGCGATGTGTACTTGTCTCTTTAATGTTTTCAAAAAGTATACGAATACGTCGACTTTTCTGAACAGTTTTGAAGTGGGGTTGTATCTCCAACAAGTTCTCCCACCATCTACTCAGGGTTGGTCAAAACTCATGCAAACTAAAACATTTTCAATGTCAACAAATCTTTTTCTTCTCCCAAGTTTCAATTGTTACAATTACACCAAATTAATTTGGTTTAATTAGTTGTCAATTCAAAGTCAATTTCATCCCTTGCCTATGTGAATCCACAAAAATGCCTCAATAATGAGAAATTGGCCATTTCCGAACAAACTGACTGACTTAAATACCATCAGCAAGGCAATATCGAACAGGAGGCAATAATTTATGAATTTTAACTTAAACGAGTTCTATTTACCACAAACTGGGGCTGCGTTAAGTTATTAATTAACAGATGCAAACGGATGCCTGGATGAATCCTTTGTTCTAGTCTACAATACCAATTGATTGAAACTTTCGCGAATATTTAATTATACCGCTACTGGAAGCTTTCAATAAATAACCAGCCATACAGGGTATTTGTCATTGGACCACCCTCATGCGAATTTTGTATTGTAGACACGATGGGAATCCGACAAGGATTTGTTGTACGAATGTTGTACGGAATATTCCAACAATGAAGGATATTCTGTTTGCTGATTCATGCAATATGTGTGCATGAGTGATTCAAATGATTAGCATGACATGTCATTGTTTCGGATACATATCTCTTATTCCAACAGTGACGAGCGTGAATTCAAAAATCAGGTGATACCTTTAGTAACAGCTTGCTTCAGTAAGGATTTCCCATTCAGGATGAAAAGCCAATTGATGCGAGCAAACATATCCAATAAAATTAATACCACCACATGAGATTAATCCCTCTCTGTCAAATTTGCTATTTCAATTTAAGTCCTTAAACAGGGTATTGCTATTTTTTTTTTGCTTTGATTGTTGTTATTTGTGTGATGTTGGTGTTGTGTTTTTCATGCCTATTATTGGGCAGGAAGGATAATCATTTAAAATTCATCGCTTCAAGTCACTTGGCTAATTGGCTGTTGACACTGGAATCCTGTTTGATTGCCACAGAACACAGATACTTTAGTATGAGTGGAGTATGAGTACGATGAGTATTTGGTATTTGCACGAAAGTGGACTTAATTTTGGTGGCAGAAACAAATTTATGATGGTGTAGCACCGGCGATAGCGATGGAGTGGGGTTTTATGCCTCGGCAGGATAACACATATAATACAACTTCAAGGGGATTTGTTACATGCATAAAGGAATTGTAGGATTGTAGTGCTCTGGGATTGCATACCGTTGTGTGCAATTAAATATTTAATGCAGTTTGCAGTGTGCAGTGAGAAGTGTGATATACTCCTTTGTATGTGCTCTGATGCGCAGCGCAAAGCAATATTTAATGAGAGGGATTTTTTTTCGGCGACGTAGATTTTAAGTGTTTCTGTATGATAGTAAAAAATAGGATAAACAGCTTGTAAGGATAAAGAAGTTACATCGGGAGAATGTGTAAAAGATACACGAAATACAGACTGTATAAGACCCTGGAATGTAACTTTGGCGCTATAGAAGTAAGGGGAGGTGTTTCAAATACTTCTCTTTGAGTGGAGGAATTTCAAATATGTCTATTTAAAACGGCAGTGGGTAACATAGCATAATTACCATCTCGCGCTGCCTGCTGGGTTGTTATTAACTATATATTTTATTTTTATTTATTTATTTATTTATTTGTAATGCTTATACACTTTAAGATACAATATCTTATAAGATAGTGAAAAGCTAATTAAGAACAATGAAAGCTAGTAGAGTAGTTGTACCAAATTAAAACTTAACTAGAAAAATTCATAAAGGTACAGATTAAGATTCATAGTAATTGTGTATTAGTTGCTTCGAAAAATTTATTTACAGATTTGTAGAGAAATAGCTGCGTTAAACCTTTTTAAGCCTTGTTGTGCTTGTACCTAAATCAGTTCTTAAATTTCGCGGCATTGAAGTTCCACAATCGGAGTGAATTTACGAAAAATTGACCTTCTGATGTGAGGGATGTGTATTGGGGACCAGACCTGTGCGAAGAGGCAAATCGAATCTTTTCGTATAAGTATGATGGTTGACGTATTACGAGAATATCCGATAGCAGGGCTAAAGTGCGAAACTTGAGATAGCTCTCAAAAGGCATGTCAAGCAAACGAGAAGAATGACTTATTACTCTGTCATGTTTGCGTAGTCCAAAAATATGACGTACTGTGCTATTTAAAGCAACATTGAGCTTTCTTCTACTGATCGAGTCACAACTACAAAAGATTCCACATCCGTAGAGTAAAATAGGAATAACCAACGATTTAGCTAACATCAAGCGCGTTTTAGTTGGAGTAAAAGACTGTGTTACCCATAAATTCCGTCACACCCCATATACCATTCCAATGGCAGCGCTGATGTGATTTTCCCAAGTTAACTTGCGATTAAAAGTAAATATAGGTGGAAAATACGAAAGATCCAGTGGTTTCTTCGATATGACTAGGCACTTCGATTTCTTAGCGAAAAACCATTTAGAGAAAAACCATTAAGTTCAGACCAACGTGAAATTTCGTCAAGATCTTCATTGATAGAGCAAACTCCGTTCTCAATTAAACCGAGTGGACAGCTCATATACTCGTACATTTGAACATCATCAGCATACATATGTGACGAACAGTTGTTTATAGTGGATGGAAGGTCATTTACATATAATGAGAATAATAAGGGGCCAAGTATAGAACCTTGAGGGATACCACTAACAGTTGCAAGAAAATCGGATATATTGTCATTGAGCTGAACTGATTGCATTCTGTTGTTTAAGTAGGATTTAAGCAGCTTTACTGCATCTAATGAATAAGCTTTTTACATAAGATATTGTGATTAACCATTTCAAATGCCTTAGAAAAGTCTAGGAGCACCGAGAAAGTTACTTTTTCTTCATCTAATGCTTGTCGTATATCGTCAGTAACACTCAACAGGGCGGTGGTACAGCTGTGTTTCACACGAAAACCAGATTCAAAAAATACGTTCAAAAGCCTTGGACAGAAAGGGCAGAATTGAAATTGGTCTAAACTCATCAGCTTTAGCACTTTTGGGAATAGGCATAATTTTCGCCAACTTCGACTGAGTAGGGTACTTTCCTTTTGTTAAAATAGTGTTAAAAATGAAGGTGATAAAAGGCAATATGATTGGTAAGAGTAGCTTTAGAAATACAGGGTGCATTTTGGGTTAGACACCCAATGGCATTTGACTTTATCGAGTGTATACTTTCTACCATATCAGCACTATCGACCGATCTAAAACCAAAACTATCAACACATTGATGACTAACAGCCAGGCTCGACAACGGTTCAGTCACACCTAACGCGGACGAGAAGGGGCGAGACAAGAAATTCTGGTTTAGCGAATTGCAATCAATGCTGTCACTTCTATCTGCCAAATTACACTTTGCCTTGCCAATACCTATGCCGCGTAAATTTTTCCACAGCTGTCGACCACTTAAGCAGGTGTTCAGCTTGCTCGCATACACACGTGGTTTGCGGAACAGATCTCCGTAACAACTTTGTTGCGAAATGAACAGTACATTTGCCGAAGCTCTGGAAGTCTATATCGCTTCCAACTGTTGTAAGCTATTTCACGCTGCTGCATTAAGGAACGTATTTGACTGATAAGCCATGGATCACTTTTGTCCTTGATGGTCTTGCTTCTCAAGGCTACGTGTGTGTCATAGAGATTTAAAATATTTGTATTTAAAAATTCCACTTGCTTGCTGGACGACGACATGTAGAAAATGTTATCCCAACATACGTTTCTACTATTCGTTTCCAACAGGTTATTCTCTATGTGTCGAAAATCTCGATACTTAAGAGTTTGAATGGCATGATTGATGTTAAAATTAAAAGTAAGAAAAATTAAATCATGTTTTGAAAAGGCAGGCGCAGAAAGTTGGTCGTATAAGCAGACTCTGCTTAAATCACTCACAAGAAATAAATCTAAAAGCGAAGAATTTAGTATGTAGAGTTGAACCGCTAGATTAATGAAATAATATCCCGCCATGAAAGTAGCTGATGCATTTTTGTTGACCGAAAGAAGATTTCAGAAGTCTAGTGAGGATTTCCCAAAATGAGAATTCACTCGATGGAAAACGATTAAGGACACGACAGAGCACACCTTATGGAACCAAACAACAAGATTTCTTCAGGACAACAGGTAGAATTTGGAAAACTGGCTACCCGATATGAGATCCTAAGCCACAGTGATGGCAGAAAAACAAAAGTGAGGTCTCGCTAGTAGAATTTGAAACAGGGCTTTGACAAGTATGAGTTTTCCTCATGCATAGGGGATATGAAAAGCCCCAGAAAGAACTGAAGACATACGTTAATTACACCAATTTGATAATTTTGTGCCCAAGCCATGGCGGGAACAAAAAAAAATGGCTGTGATATGTGTCGAATAAAATTTTAATATTAGTAACCTTATTATGCTTTGAAGGGAGCCTAACTAAGAGCGTTAGATTGGCCGAGCTTGAAATAATCATTAGCTAGCATAACCTTAGCGGCAAACACCCGCGGGAGCTGGGGGTAACAGGCAAAATAGGCACAAAGGAAACAAGATGCTAAAGAGACCCATACAAATGCCTCGATAAAAGAAAGGCACGTACATAATCACAGTTGAAAAATAATTCAGCATGCAACCTTATATATAGTCTAAGGGAAATCGAAGATGCCCTTACACAGCATTTTCTGGTTCATCTGGTAAAGAGAAAAACAGGCTATGAGAAATATCTGAATCTCATCAACCACGAAAAATCTCCCGCCACAGCGAGACTACAAAAATAAATTGCAAGTTTTGACGAACTGCCGAAAAGTTGTTTTTAGTTAAAAGTGATGTTTTGACTGACCATAATCCAGCTTTATACATTAAAGGTTTTTTTTTTTTAATGCGGTAGTAACTTCAGACATTCATTTATGTCAAACCAACTGTCAGATGGCAAACTGTCAGTGTCATCTTTATTCAGTAATCTTTAGAATGTTTAACAATGACATACCACCTTGATCAAAAAGTTCCCGTTCCCATTTTTTTATATTCGGTTTTTGGTATGTCCATCAGTGCTTCCTGCGATTTTTCCATTACTTCCTCTCGGCTGCTGAAACGCGTTCCAGGGAGCCAAATCATGTGAATTCGGTAGCTGTTGAATGGTATTTGTTGCTTTTTTCGTCAAACAATTACGAATAATGATGGCACTGTGCGACGGTTCGTTATCATGATGCAAAATCCACGAGTTTTCTGCCCACAATTCTGGTCTATTTCGACGAACTGCTTCACACAAACGTCTCATAATGCCCAAATAATACTCTTTGCTTACTGTCTGGCCTGTCTGCGTGAAATTGAGGTCTTTTGGCACCAACTTTGCTGCTACACGACGGAAACCCAAATCATTAACCAAAATGTCTTGGACGGATCCATACACAATGTTCAAGTCCTCCGCTGTCTCTCTGATGGTTAATTAGCGGTTATTGACCAACATTTCTCTTACTTCATCAATGTTTTCATCGGTTTTCGATGTCGATGGTCTGCCACTACGTTCATCATCTTCGATTGACTCACGACCACTTTTGAACCGCTCGTGCCACTGGTATACCACCGTTTTCTTTAGAGAATCGGTGCCGTAACACTCTTCAAACTTCAAAATTTAATACAAGTTCGTTGTTGCAAATCTAAATTCATTTCTAAAATTGTAAAAAATTGGCCAATACATAGAGAGATAGATGTACTCTTGGCTGCGTTACTTTTGTAAATATCACGCTATGATGCTAAGATTTAGAGGAAATATCAACAACAGATGTACCAACTTAACAAAAAAAAAACAGAACTAAAATCGGAACAATGGGAGCGCCACACGTTGTCCGTTAATTTTATGGAAAATTTTGCGCAAAAATCTTGGTTTGAAGGCTAACAAGATTCAGCTCGTGCAAGTACTGAAGCCGAATGACCATCATTTTCATCGAATTTTGGTAAGTGGGCTCAAAATCAACTGCCGTTAGATCCGTTGCTTTCCAAAAATTGATCATTTTGGGGTTAATGGGTGTATCAATAAGTAAAAATATTGAAACGCTGTTACTGGACTTATGTTCGGAAATATCCTCCGAACCTCCTCCGAAAATCCTCAACCTGAAAAAATTTCCGCGGCACCAGTTCAGTACGCTGTTTTGGAACATTCTGTATGTGGAGCAGGTATTAACTTGGAAGTCCCTATCTTTGAAAAGTTCGAGCGAACGATATTGATTTTATCAGAAAAAGGCTAAACTACTAGGTTGCTGTCACTTGTTAAGTTTGGCAAAATAACTGGGTTCCAATCTCCTAATTTGATGGAAGAAATGATGGTCTACAAAAATCTGATTATGAGACAATCAGCAGAAAGCTAGACCTGATGCTGAGTTCCTTGAAAAGACTGAGTCTCATAGAAACGAGTTGGTCCATCAAGTAAGTATGAGTACTCGTACATATCCATTGTAACATAGACTTTGGTTAACTTTCATTAAAGTTGCAATCTGCACGAAATTCTAAGGGAGAGTACTGAAAACTGAATTCTGGATACACTTCCTGTTTTAGAACAGTAACACCTTTCTACAACAACATATAAATATAGAAATGTTTACCCATCCACACCGATTATAAATAAAAGACTACAATTATTTACGAAAGCCTTTTAAACAGTTTATCATTTTAAATTTGAAAAGCAGCTTTAGTAATTTATTATGACCGTCCGTATACCTCCAACCTTTTTCGACACTCAAACACATCCTTTTCAGATTCATTTTGTGTTTCAGTTTCAGTGCAAGGACAACAGGGTTCCCGACAAATAACTGTAAGCAATTTAAAGCTATAAAATAGTACCCAACCAACGACGGGCGATTGTCTGCATTCGTGTGGTATTTAATTACTCTTTGCCGTATAATTTCGAGCGAAACTAACTCAACGCTATTACGAGTATATCCCGACGTAGTATACAACAATCTTCGGTGAGGATAACTTATGTCGTCGAATTAAGAACATGTGCCACCATTCCCATCGCCTTCATTCCAACCAAATAGCGTTGATTATAGGACAGGGCTTCTAAGCGAGTCCTGTAAGAACTCTTCCCCTAACTAAGTGGATCTTTCATTTTGGCTAAAAGAAAAACTACAATACTACTTCTATTACGAGTACTGCTGCTAATAATGAGTGCGGTTGTGGTGGTCCTGCAAGTTGGTTTTATCAATCAGAAAACCAATATACTCGTCCATAGTGTTATAGTCGCTCGTCCAAAAACTTATTACAAATGAAATGGCAATTTTTTATCCCTTCAGTTGGTTTCAGTTGGTCCAATGGGTATAATGGTAGTGGTAACCCTTTGAGGGTAGGTAGGGGTGCAATCTTGTAGCATGGCAATAACACTGATCCATTTATTATGAAGACGAAAACAGGGCAAACCGGAAGAGTAATTGTTATAGCAACGAAGTTCACTACATCAATTGGAAGATGGGAATTTCGAATAGGGAAACTTTTTCCCACCAGCCAAGGAGAGGGGATATGAACAAGCACAGTATAAATGTGATGACATGATGGGCTGTCATTAAGGGTGGTTGTTTGTCATCAAAGAATGCTTTGTCAAATGAGTGTAAATAAGATGGCTAAATGCAATGAAAAGAAAATAAATCAAGCCAATAAAAGGATGTCAAATGGGCCACGGTAGAGCATAGGCATGATACGAATATCTTAACTTATCGCATCAACTTGAGCTTAGGTTTGACGTTGACCATAAAATCCAATGCTTTCGGAATTCGTTGTTATATCAAACCATCAAAATAAGTCCCTTAGAGGTCATGGTGATTGCAAATTACATCCTCTTTCCGTCTTTAAAAATTCGGCCGACGAATAAAAGCTTAGTAATGCCAAAATTAGGTGATAGATCCAAGAAAAATAAAACGATGTGCCTTATTCGCTTTTGCGGATATTTGGGGAATCTTTGAAACAGAACCTGCTTTCCATTCCAAGACTGAATAACCATACACCAGGGTCTATCCCCATTTAGGTCAGGGTATAGCCAAGAAGAAACAATGACTGCTGGAGTATATTGCCGAATGGTTGATGAGTCTGTAGAGGCAGTAACTGCTATTTTAGCACGAAATATGTACAAAGTTTCAAAAAGGAAAACTCGAAGCTAATTTTTCCGAGTAAATTCTTTAGCTAGTTAAGATATGTTGCTTGGCCTCCTTCCTTATGCTTGAAGGATTTAGACCCGATTTACTATGAAGTGGCGGCTATTGCACCTATGCTAGTCTGTGTATTACCGTATGAAAGGGTCTGTGTACAAGAGTGGTTTGAAAGAATCTGTTGTCATTTGGACCACATAGGCTTTAAATAAGCTGTAATTGAAAAAAAGAAATAGTAACGGGCCGAAATGGCTTCCCTGGGGTATTCCAGAAGATGCCTAAATAGGGTTGGATATCATAGATCTTAACAGAACATTGTACCTATAATGCCGGTTTTCTAAATAGAATACAATGAAGTGTATGAAGCTCGCCTTATAGTCCAGATCTAATGAGAAATTTCATCAAATGCCTTAATAAGATCGGTGCCGATAATGCAGAAATAATGCAAAGAAAGGGTCAATGTAGGTGACTCTACCTTATTGATCAAGGCCCTAGTCGCGTAATTGGTAATACAGTCGATATGAAGAAGTTATTTTTTCGGAGTTGATGACCGTAAAGAGGGACTGATCGGCTTGAACTCTTGGTAAGAAGTATAGCTAACTGGTAACCATGGATCGATTGTAAAAGACATATGTTACAGAAATTGATATAAAAGATTTACTTGTATACCAAAGTCTTCGGTATATGACTCGTGGTCTCTGTTGCAGGACAGAACTTCTCCGTTGCCTTCTTGGATGATGGACTTAATTTCATGGGATACCCATACATACATGAAATTCTTTGATACCAATTCAGAACCCGTGTTGTGGTCAAAATTTCAACCCTTGATATGGCCCGAGGCCGATCTTCAACCTCTTTCTGATCTTAGGGTCTTAGCACCCAGTATTTATTGCAATTTTTCAGCGGATGGACTCTTCTTCCGGTTTCAACCACATTCACCGTGACACTCCCACAGTGAGACTAAAAGCTTTCAAGTCAGGCCCGGACTGAACTTCCGGGGCTTCTTACTCTCATGGTACCGTGTTTTAAGTCCTGGGATGGATGGACCACCAACTGGTGGTTGTGCACCTCAACAAGACCTATGATCGGCAGATTGTAACTTATAAAATCTTAGAAACGTTCAGGGACTCCAAAATCGATAGGTGTAGTATTGCTCTGTTTCCGCTTTTCACTAGACAACGTTATTAATGGGCGAAATCTTCATAATTGAAGCCCTCTGTTGGAAGACACACGTTTAGTGGTAAGATATAAGGCAAAGGTGGTTCTTTGGTCCTCTTGCGTTGTGATAATCGAAAATATAGAAAACGAATTAAGCGAGATTGCAAGGAGCTCGGAAATAAGTTTATTGAGGGCTTAGAACTATAACGATTTCTTTGGTAGCGCCGTAGACGTTTAAAACTTACATGGGACGAGAATAGAAAGAGATCGTTTCCAACTACAACCACAGTGCTGTGGAAATTTTAGTGAAAATGGTTGAAAATTCTTAATAAGTCATAAAAATTAGTTGAAAGACTTTTCAGTTAATTGAAAGCATTTCCTCAGATAGTCTATACAGATGAGGCTAGCCCCATTATGCAGGTATGAAAAATGTGAAAGGCATTTCCATTAATTTTGCGATTGTTAACTCTGGAAGGAACTAAAAGGTCGTCCCTCTGAATCAGTTAGATGCTAAGTTATTTCTAACTAATGAGCAAGCATAAGTTCGGCCTTAGCCTCCTATAAGAGGCTTAAGTTGTATAATAGAAAATGCAGTGAGCAAGTAGAATAGTATGTTTTTAGTGTTTAGGGGATTCGTGGGATAGATAAGCTTAGGAAAACAGATCTGTGAAGAGAAAGATAGAAACGTGCCCATATTAAAGAGGTGGAAGTTTAACTTCTTCTTCTTCTTATCCTTTTATTAACCCTTTCCTCGTTATACGAACTTATGCGTAACGAGTTTCCTATTTTTATTGCATCGCTGCTGCTCCGCTTATGGGGCTAACTAATATCGCAGACCGCAGAACGCGTCTACATAATGCTCGGTCCTGGATCGCTTGCGTGGTTAGCCCCAGGCGTTGTTGCGCATTTGCCATCTGAGAAATCCAGGAATTCTTTTTTCGACCTCGTTTTCTTACAGTTGGAGTGGCCGTAGTTGATAGTGCCCTTTTAATCGGATTTTCCGCAGATCTTCTTTGAACGTGGCAATACCAGCTTATTCTATTCGCCTCAAGCTGCTCGGTTACCGAATTCTTTTTATGTAGACTTCCTCTTATACGCGTAGATCTAATACAATCGCGTTTAGTGACTCCACTAGACATCCTTGACATTTCCATTTCCGTTGCCGTCATTTTGTTTTAAACGCTTCGTACATTGTCCAGCACTGTGAATCGTGTATTCGAGCTGGTCTAACAACCGTGGTGTAGAGTTTCCCCTTCAATTTAAGTGGAAATTTTCGGTCGCAAAAGATTTCCGAATTTTGCCGCCATTTCATCCATCCCACACTAACTCTGTGGCTTACGTCGTCGTCACATTTCGCTTCCATGTTAACGATTGATCCTATGTACTTAAAGATAGTGCCTTTCGGAAGAACTATTCCGTCTAACATTATATCCGGAACAGGTCGCAACGGATGCGCAAATGGGCACGTCAAATGCTCCGTCTTTGAACGACTTATTTTAAACCCGTTTCTCTCTAACGCATTTTTCCATAAATCTAAGCCGTTCTGTAAATCTTCGACGTTATCGCTATGTATAACTGCGTCGTCAGCGAAGAGAGTTGACGTTACATTTGCTTCGTGTATGCAGTCTTTTAAAAGATAGTTGAATACTACGTTAAAAAGGAAAGGGCTAAGTACGCTTCCTTGATGCACTCCGACATAAACTGGAAATTCTCTCGTTAGTCCAGCAAAGCTTTTAACCGCAGTTTTCACGTCTCCGGTACTTTTTGAGACCTCAGCGCGTCCCATATGAGATCCCTAGGCACTCGATCGAATGCTTTCTCGAGGTCGATAAAAACCATGTGTAAATCCTTAGACGAATGTCGGTGCTTTTCCATTATTATTCGTAGACTTTGGATAGCGTCCACCGTCCATCTTCCTTCAACAAATCCACACTGGCTATTATCGAGCTTTATTACCTGCCGAAGACACTCGTTTACGACTCTTCCGACGATTTTCATTGTATGTGACATAAGAGGTGGAAGTTTAACATCTTTTCATAGTCATTTTGTGGATTTAAAAAACCTTTTCCGAAGTATTGTGGAAAAATCATTGATATTTCTTAAGGGTAGTAAGCTTTCAAGTGGATTTAACATCTGTTGGCGATTTTTCTTATAAAGGGTTTTCCAATAAGGACTTGACAAATCTTAAGTAAAACGCAAACCGCGGGCACGTTTGCAGTTGTCGATTCGATGGACCCAATTTTCAACGACTCGGCCACACGTTTCGGCTGAAACGGCCGCTATTTCGCGTTCAATGTTGACTCTGAGCTCTTGCAACGTCGTCGGCTTGTTGCCATAAACCAATAAATTAACGTAGCCCCACAGAAAATAGCCAAGCGCCGTTAAATCTCACGAACGAGGCGGCCAATCGACTAGCCCATTTCTTGAGATAACACTCTCACCATACTTACTTTTCAATAAATCGATTCTAACGTGTGCAGTGTGGCTTGTGGCACTATCCTGTTGAAACCACATGGCGTCCAAGTCCATACCTTCCAATTCGGACCAAAAATAATCGGTGATCATGGCGCGATAACGCCATAATGTGGTCTGAGCGATGCCCAATTCTTGAGAACGCTGTGGAATTGACTGATTTCGGTCGTTTGCTACGGACGCCTGAACGGCAGCGATATTTTCGACGCTTCGACCAACCCGTTGTCTCACTGGCAAAGCAACATTACACAACGAATATGTAGACTCAAATGTTTGCACAAAACTTGTTATTGCCAGTCTACTAGGGCGAGAATTACGACCGAAAATTGGAATTAACGCTCTTAAAGTTGCAGTCACCGACTCCGAATTTCGGTAGAAAATTTTTATAATTGGCAGACGTTGCTCGTTCGTATATTTTACCATGATGAAAATGTTGAGTTTACTGAATAAATTGACAGTGACAAAACCCGATGTTATAGTTAAAAAAAAGAATATCAGGCCATCCAAGCGGAGCAACCTTTCGGGGAATGCTGTTTAAATTGATATTGGAGAAGACCTCGCATTATTTCGCGTTGGAATTGCTGAGTTTCTTAGGCCTCTGATTCTATGCTGTGCAGCTATTAAAAAAGTGATGTTTCTGCAGTAGAACTCGTGAAGAATGAGCACAAGTGTAAGCAAATGTGTGATAAACGAAATTCAACCGCGGGTATGGTATATCATCAAACTTGTTTCGAATGCCCTCAACAAAACTACTTGCTAAGTCAAAATAGTGTTGTTTGTTACTTGCATTGTAATAATAGACTTCAAGATCTGTGCAAAAAGATTTTGTTTCTTTTTAACCTAAAATTGATAACTATATTGAAAATTCATGCAGATATTTCCCAAAAGGGTTCAACTTCAAATATTTTCCTGATAATTTGTAATTTTCAGATATGCCCAATCTGATACGAAGCAACCTCATACCGTTCAGATTTCAGCATACAGATTTTGTGATGAATTATTCGCAAGTTCGGTTGGATTGCTAAAGAATACCAACTCGAGGACTATCTATAATTCTGAAATCATTAAATTCTTATAAATCATAGTTAAAGGATATCCGTGAGATGAATATTGGAAAACAAAATTTTCCTTCGAACATTATTTAAGGATATCCGTTTCAATACAGGATATATTAGCTGTAGTCACAAAATTTTCCAAATCTATTCTTACAACGAAGACAAATTAAAAAAAAAAAAAAAATAAATAAGAAAACTGAACCAGGAAGAGAAAAAGAACTTTATTTGGCTTATTCTTCAGTTTCTTGACTTGAGGCAGCCCGAAAAAGATGTCATTCAGGACGAAGTAAAACAAAACAAAAAAAAAACAAAAAAAAGGGATTATATATTTTATACCGTTACTGCTGTTGTTTTGAAGAAGATAAAATGAAAAATGGTTAGGACAAAGGATTAAGGATTTATTTTTACATCTTATTTGGGTTAAGCTGTTGAAGGATTTACGAGAAAATGTAGAACACATTCGTTTGGGGATTATAATGGCGAAGGGGATAGGTCAATTATATTAAAAACGAGCACAGGACACAAACAATAAATATTTTAAATTTGCTTGTGGCATCTTAATGGAGGTCCTGCAAGTAGATAATAATGAAAAGATATTTAAATTTGATCTTGGAGGTTTTGTTTTTTTTTGTTGTGAGTATGGGAAATATATGTCCCTCTTGGTAGTAATTGGATATTGTTTCATACTTTTTGCGTTTTTTTAGTTAATCGGACGAGTATCAGTTATTTTGCAAACTATACTTTAAATAGCGCAAAATAATAATAGTCCCAGGTAAACTTGGCTCTCTTATACAACAATTTTCGAACTTACTATATTACAGAATTGCTTTACACAAGAGAATAGTTAGTGACATTAAGTATTAAACAATATAGATTATAGATATAAATGTCACTTCAAAACTAAATTATTTACTGTGGGGTTAACAATAATTCAATCAAATAATTTAAAAAAATAAAAAAATAAACAAGCAGGGAGCTTTAGAGCTTGTACAAAAAAACTAAAATAATCAAACAATGTAGGACAGCAAAACTTCAATATCAATATGATTAAAATCAAGGAGCCATATTTTAAATTTTTTTTTTAAAAACGCGTTTAATGTTCTAATGCGTCGTATGTCTACAGGGAGTCTACTGAACAATTTGCAAGATACTACACAAAAAAAGTTGCTAAAATGGAAATACTTGTTGTAAGTATCAGAGATTGGGCTTTGCATTCATCCACCCATTATTAAAAATATCTTTGAAACTTTAAAATAGTATAAATGCCTAACAGGCAGGATTTTTAAGGACCTAAACAGCTCCATAGAATGGGATAAGCGGTGAGCATTACATATTCTTCGGACGGCACACTCTTGCAACACAATAAGTGGTTGGAGACTGGTGATGTATGTACCCCCAACAGTTTATACCATATTGTAGCTTTTAATGAAAAGTT
This sequence comes from Volucella inflata, assembly GCA_928272305.1. Lineage (NCBI taxonomy): Eukaryota > Metazoa > Arthropoda > Insecta > Diptera > Syrphidae > Volucella > Volucella inflata. The sequence goes on from OV743720.1 coordinate 3,373,942, forward strand.
GCGTAGTAGACTGTTTTCAAAGTAAGATTCATACAACATTTTCTGAGTCGATAAAGACTACGAATAGCCGAACGCAGACAGTTTTTTAAGACCGCGATGTGTTTACCCTACCTAAAGTGTTTTACGACTTCAACTTTAAAACAGTTTACATTCCAAGTTACGCTGTCATTATACATGATTTTAGAGGCATTCGCAGTACAAGCACAATTTATCATGCTTTGCCGACAGCAGCCGAGTGCATGGAAATATATTTCGAAGTCAGGAGACTCTTACATGCTAAGGCTGAAGTACATAATTTTGTAATTTTGGTTTTGTTACCGACAATTAATCTGTGCTTCGTAAACCAGATTCGTAGCAGATCCAAAGGGTTATTATTGTCATGTCAAGATCATCTGCAAAAGCAGTGACTTTTCCTATAAATGATTGATCAAACAAAGAGTTGATGTAGATCAAAAACAAGATGGGGCCAAGGATAGATCCTTGCGGTACACCCAATGACATTACTTTTGGGTCGCTAAGATAGTCATCCTCTCTTACTTTTTGTGTCCTATCTTTAAGATAAGACACAAACCAATCATATATAAAGCCCCAAAAGCCAGCACCATAAAGTGTGTCCAAAAGAATGTTGTGATTGACTATGTCAAACGCCCTAGTGATATCCACGAAAAGATCGGCGCAATATTTTTTGTTATCAAGACCTTTGTAGATAAAGGAGCAAAAAGCCCGGAGAGCATCTTCAGTGTAAAGGCCCTCTCTAAACCCAAATTGTACTGGACAAAAAAAGTTTAAACTATTCAAATAACCGCACATTCTCTTTTTAATAGCCTTTTCAAATATTTTAGATATTGAAGGTAACAAGGAAATCGGTCTATAATTATTTTTATCCATTTTGTCACCTTTCTTGAAAAGTGGTACCACGTACGCATATTTTAATTTATTGGGAAAGTTTCCGGTATTAACACTTAAATTAAAAAGATAAATTAAAATGTCAGCAACATTATAGGCTATATTCTTAGGAGTAATGTTAGAAATGCCATCATTACCACAAGATTTCGTGTTATTAAGAGATTTTATCATACTTAATAATTCGAACCCAGTAATTTGTTCAAAAAAGAAACTATTTCTGCAGGACGCTCTTTCCACTGTTCCAACACAATGTTGGCATTATGAATGACAATCACTATCAAACTACCTTTGCCCAATTGTTGAAAAAAAGTCATTGAATGTATTGGCTATTGTACATGGATCAGTATTTTCAACACCTTTCAACCCACAACACAGCTATTTCTATGGCATTTCGCTAAACGTCTGCAGTTGGACATCTGAGTTGGTAGAGGTCTTTTCTAACTTGGTCTCTACCACACTATTCCTCCGCTATGAATTCAAAGAAAATTCGCATGTTACCGATGGTGTTCATTGGTCATGTCCTAGCTGCCCAAGCTGTATCCCTCTTAGTATAGCTGGTATACATAATCATCATAGATCCTGTTATATGTTTGTGGCCTCGACATCAATAAAGAGGTGGTTATTGTGAATTCGAAGTTTCTGGATTTTTTCCTCTTTTGTTGGCCGAGTTTAGAAGGCCCCACGTCTTCAGGATCCGACAAACGGTGTCTGGATTCCACTTCACCCGATTAAATTTTCCAGAGGAGCTTTTGTGTATTTACTTAATACTGTGAAAGATAGACCTTTCACTCCTGCAGCCATATTGCCGTTCAGTTTAGACATATTCTTGGGCAGGTGGATGAAGTGTAGAAGTAATATGCTTACGATACCAAGATGGTTTTCGGAGATTCGATCAGAAAAGACTTTGGTTGCGTATTTTCATATTCCCTTGGCTATAATAAGGTCGTGATTCTGAAAGCCTTGGTAATTAAACTCTGTCCTGTGTCGATCTCAATGTGATCAAACTGATTGAGAAGGTGATGTGTGGATATTGAAGAAATGGAAATGTGTCTACGTTATGATGGAATCGATTTACTTGGACTAACTTTCAGAGTTGGCGTTGTCTAGGTTATGTGTCTACGTTATATTATACCGTCAAAAATCGTTCTACTCTCGTTCGTAATTTAGCACTTGGATCAGCAAAAACGATCCCAACGTTGTGCATAGAACATAACTCATACGACTCATATGTGCTGTTATAGGCAATACGAGGGTTGTCTGAAAAGTTTCCCACCGAACAATGACACAAGACATTTTTTCTAATTTTTTTTTTATTTTTCTACATAATCTCCTTGTAACTCTACACACTTCTCCCAGCGCTGTTCCCATCTCTCTAACCCGTCCAAATAGCACTTGGCGTTTTTCTCTGCAAAATAATTGTTCACGAAGGTGATTGCCTCCTCATTTGACGAAAATCTCTGTCCTCCGAGCGCAGTTTTTAGATGAGGGAACAAAAAGATGTCGCTTGGGGCTAGATCTGGTGAATAAGGTGGATGGTCAAGCAGTTCAAACCGTAATTTATGGATTTTCGCCATGGCAACCACTGAGGTGTGAGACGGCGCGTTGTCTTGGTGAAACAGGATTTTCATTTTCTGCAAATCTGGCCGTTTTTCCGCGATTTCTGCCTTCAGCTTGGCAAGTTATGATGCGTAGTATGCTCCTGTAATGGTTTTTCCTTTTTGAAGATAATCGATTAAGATAACTCCTTTACTATCCCAAAAAACAGTCGCCATCATTTTCCCAGCCGAAAAAACAGTTTTTGCTTTTTTTGGAGCCAGCTCGCCCTTTGCAGTCCACTGTTTTGACTGAATTTTTGTTTCGGGCGTATAATGGTGTATCCAAGTTTAATCTACAGTAATTAATCGGCGACAAAACTCGGATTTATTGCGCCTAAACTGCGCCAACAGAGCGTTGGAAATGTTAATTCGAAAACGTTTTTGGTCTAACGTAAGCAAACGCGGCACCCACGCGCGGACAGCTTTCTCATGCCTAAATCTTGATTTAAAACGTAACAAACACGTTCTTTGAACATTTTCATAACCTCTTCTATCCCTCTCACTTTAATTTCGAGGTCGTCTAACACTATTTGGTGAACTTTAGCAATGTTATCGTCAGTGGTTGCAGTTTTTCGACGTCCCGAACGTTCATCATCGGCCAAGCTCTTACGGCCACGCTTAAATTCAGCTGCCCAAAATTTCACTCTGGTAAATGATGGTGCAGAGACCCCATACACAGAGTCCAACTCATTTTTGATTTGCGTAGGCGTATTGCCTTTCAAAAACAAGAATTTAATAACAGCTCAACTCAACTCAATTTTTTTTCCATTTTCACAAAACATCGACTCACTCGAACGACTGTCAACTAAAAACTGCGCGTCCAAAATGACAGAAACTTCGGTAAGTAACTGTCAAAAGATGCACAACTAGTATTCACTAGCGTTTATTGACGAGTGCCGCTATCTTTACGTTGAGGTCGGAAACTTTTCAGACAACCCTCGTACTAGTCCTCTTAGTCTATGGGGACATGGGCGCATATCAGGCTTAAGTTGGCGTATTAAGCCGCTTTGGGACAGATTTTGAACAGGCTTTTGCTTTGATGCTTCTTGCCTAAGTCTTTCTCTAATGATAAATCTAAAATTCAACCGGGCTGGATGGCAGATGTCTGTGGACTTTAAAGAGACTGATCATTCCTCATTTACTGGGTCTTCAAAGGCACTACAAATACATCTGAGGCTGTTTGATTCCTCACTGAATGTTGTGTATTATGTTCTAGGGCGTCATAACCTCCAATCTAGAGTATAAGTGGTTGGTGGGCTTATTTAACTAGGAATCCATTAGATTTGTAATTCAACCAAATTTAAATCTTACAAGCTTTTTATTTACCTTACACAGCAAGTTGTACTAATTTGTTGAATCCCAATCGGTCTCTGGTCTTTTCTGTCACCGCTTTTGGTTAAGGAGTACCATTTTTAGCTGTACTGCTATGAGCATTCGTACATGCAATCGTTTCCGTGCAACAAGCAGGGACGCTGATTTTTGGTTAGAGATTGCATAAAATCATCAACGACGTTGTTGTACCAGATTCGAAATTCTAACACTATCCTCTGCAGTACCCCATCACAATGTACTTGGAGTATACAGTACTTGCTGAACCCCTTCAGTTGCCATTTTTGGGAAAATACAATTTCATTTATTATAACCATAACGGGACAATGTCATTTAGTTCTGCAGTGCCCCAATGTTTCAACATGACAGTAAAATGCGCTTTTGACATTTTCAGTGGTTGCAACTTTGCTGAAGCTGCTCCCACTCCGACTTGGCCAAAATTGCATGAAATAAAAATGCTTATTTATGATAGCAGCCAAAATGTGTATTAACATGGATTGCAAGTACTCCCCTGAGAGATGGAATAATACCATGCCGGGTGTTTGTTTTCACTTTCAACAATAAAATGGTTTGCCATAGAGGGCGTGTCGGTTAGCGTAAATAAAATTTATAACAATTTCGCTCAGAAAAGCACTTAAATTGGATTGCGAGATAAATAATTTGATGTTTATGGTGTTTAATTTGATTTCTAGTTAAAATATCAGCCAACTTATTCGTGGCGGTTTCGATTTGTTAGATTTGTTTGACTCGATCTTGCGAGTTTGTGGATTTTATATTCATTTAAATACAAACATATATTTTGTTGAGTTTGAAGGCAAATAATGACTGTTTGGCCTTCCTGCCACCCATGTGGACGAGGAATTTGCACTACTTGCACTACGTCATCTTCAAGGCTTTTCAATCGTATTTAGCGTTTGAAAATCCAAGAATCCACAATGTGCAACAGTTTGGGCAGGAGGCATAATTTGACCTTATTTCTTCGAAAGTGAATCCTCATTGTGAACAGATTATGCTATTAAACTAAAATCAACGAATTTATATGGCTATAAGTTGAAGGCATGAATGTAGGCCACGAGGATGAGCCACATAAAAGTATGAAACCATTGCTTCTTTGGGAGAATTGTTTCCTGATCGATTCAAAACCAAGCAGCATCTTTCTGACGGGCCACGTGAAGAGAAAGTTTTTGCTAACAATCTGAAGACAATTGAAGCCTTATCTTATAAACCGAAATGTTTTATAAATTTTGTTCACTGGACGCTCAGACTCAAGCAAAGTGTTGATGTTTCTGTTCCACGTGAAGCATTTCAATCAACGTCGAATGTGGGTAAGGCGGAGCCAGAAACATACATAGTTGGGTAAAGTACTATAACTGGCCAGCGCACAAGGGATTTTGTGTACCTTTAAAATGTTTACACATAGTGCGGGCGTAGGAAATTTAGATAGGGAGAAGAGAGAGGTACCGATGTACGTTGGTCTTAAATGTCTGAGTATTGTAATGGCTAGGAAAGAATCACCATATTTCAGGGTACGTCCAAAAGTGGGCTTGAGGGTGTACTGATGAGCATTCACAGGTGGTGAAAATAGCGATAGAACAAGATAAGGGTCATTACGTCTGTAGTCGAGGGTGTCAATCGACTGTTCAAAATTGGCATCACCTGTAAGTTTTAATGCACGGTTTTGAATCCTATCTAACTGACCAGATGTGAGCATTGTACTCCAGTTTTGGGCGGATGAAAGCCTTGTATATTGAAGCCCGATCAGGGGAGGTGAAAAATTTCTTACATCGCTTAAGGAAACCTAGACATTTCGCTGCATTTTTGGCGACTTCGAAAAGAGAATGGAAAGTTTTTCGGTTTCGACGATGCAAGTGCCATTCATGGATAATGTCTGGGTGTTCGAATTTCGCTATAGCGACAGCAGACAACATTGTGTTTTGGAAGCATTAAATTTCACTCTGTTGATGGTTCCCCAATTGGTTATGCTGTTAATATCGGAATTTAATGAGTTTAACATACGTTGCCGTTCCCGTTCTACAGCCGAAGAGCAGTGCCGTGAGTTCGGAAACGAATTTGAGACGCAAAGAGTACTGTCGTCAGCGAAGGAATATATTGGATTAGAAGTAGTAGACAAGAGGTCATTGATAAAAATTAAAAAGAGTGTCGGAGACAGAACGAAGCCCTGGGGCACACCAGCATTTAATTTGTGAATATCAGACTTGAAACCATCCAAGACTACTTGAATTGAGTGTTCCGAAAGGTAACTTCTAATCCGTTGAAGAAGAGAGTTATCGATCCCAATTGCACGCCTTTTCGACAAAAGAGCCTGATGACAAACTCTGTCAAATGCCTTAGTGCAACTATCTTACTTTCGCCAGATTGATGTAAACTTTGGTTGTTCACTTTTCGGTAAGACATTAAATCACCAGTGGACCTGTTGACATTAAGAAGTTTTCGTGTTTCGAGATATATACAAATCTTCTAATCCTTTCGAGTCAGAATGTGTAATGGTTGCATCTTGCATCGATCATTTTGTATATGCCTAGATCCGAGAAAGCATCACAAATGAATTCTTCAGATGGATGACCTCTAAGTTTCGCACCACATCTTGTAGTGCTGCTTACACTTATAGACTGTTTTAAGTGGCCATGCGTTAATCTAATGAGTTGGTAATACCTCACAACATCCATCATGTCTTGAATGGACACAGTATTGCGATGTCATCGATGGTACGATGATACGATTGTACGACGGTACGAGGTGCTTTGATGTTTAATTGAAACACCATTACAAATGGTCAAATTGTCTTTGGCTGGAACACGAAACTGACTGATTTGTTCTTAAAACGTCTTACGGCTTCTTTCTGTTATCTTCTGTATTTTGGTAAGAGAGTCTATTGCTGTAACTACGATCAATGCGAAATAGGGTCAGCAAAAATACTTTCACACCCAGAGCGGTAATGCTTGTACATACGCTGTAAACTGGCTGATGAACTCAAGCTTCCTCAGTTGTCGTTGAAAGTTGAGAAGGCTTTTGATTAAAGGCGTTAGTAAGTCAGTCATTGAGGACCACTAAACGTGTATTTGACCCAAGTTTCTACTGAAAAAAGCCATCATAACTCTTATATTTGCTCTAAAAATAAAGCATCACTCGTAAAATCTTAAAATCAGACGCGGAACGCTTTATGCCCCTATGGCCTTAGGTGAGACAGATGCTTTTCAGAAATTATTGAAACTTCAACAGTCAACTCAATAGGTTCTTTGATTCGTTGATCGATTTAAGAATCAATCGCAAGCGCTCTGAAGTCTATTGGCAATGGTTTTATAATTTGTTTTAATTTTAAAATGGAAAAGATATGGCAAACCTTAAGATTTTACCAGTGTCCTCACACTTTGATAATTTCTCGTCGTTGCTATCTGCAACTTATCGTAACTTAACTGCTCGAACTATAATACTTTCATCAATCTACTATTCTTTTTAACACAAATGAAATCAATTAGAACGTAAAGACATAAGTAAGTCTCCAGAAGTAGCTTTTTCAAAGTCCATTCATTGCCATTTATTTCAATGAAAAATTCAATGAACTTTATTCCATTTTTATGTGCTCCCCAGGGAATGAGAACAAAACAACACGTCAAACATTAGGAAAAAACAACTTATTTCCTCATTCACGTCAACCTCCTTGGTATTTTCAATTTATCTACATCCAACCACCACATTGCTCACTCAGGAATGATCAAAAATTTTATTATCGCTCTTACGAGATGTTGATTGACACAACCTTGACAAGCACACTAAAAACCAGAAGCTCATCCATCCAGAAGCAGTAGATAGAGTCGCAAGGTTTACGTTTGACTTGGAACAATCAAATCTACGAAAACGACTCAAGTCGTAGTAGATAGAAGCCACGCACTGCCACTAGAAGTTTAGACTGACACGCCACCACAATTTCACAGCAAAGTCATAAAGACAACATTAGTCTGGTAGATAGAGAGAGAAACGCCCCTCCTCTTGCCTTAACAGAAACATGCAAACATAGACATCAGATCCTAGAGTGCCCATTAAAAACTTTTTCAAGCAACAAGCGCAGTCATCTAAGAGAGTTGTCAGATGAAAATGCAACTTTAATTGTCAGTATATATCCTGCAGTCCATTCAAAGAAAGATACGAATATACTCGTACCAGAGAATAAACCAGTTCCCCACAACCGAACATTACAACTCTGCCGCATTGTTAAAAGTTATGCATTCTAACATACAGCGGTTTAGGGTTTACAATGAAAAAAAAAACACCCTTGCCGGAAGTTGTTTGGTCCCAGTGTATCGGTATCGGTATCGGATTTTTACAGCGGTAACCAAAACCAAAAACCAAACTGCAAGCCCTAAAACTAACTTGAAGCTTTTCTGTTCAACAACTACAATATTTTCAATTCCATTTCGCCGTAATGTTGAAAGTGGCAAAAAGCTGAACCAACAGACGAAAAAAACAAACACGAATACGTGTAGATAGAAATCACTAGTGCATACTTAAAGAGGGAAGGGTGAAAAATTCAAAACCAGTCCATATCCCGCCCAAATGCAACCCTTGCGATCCATTTGACTAAACATCGTTCGTCGTTGGTCGTTTCCTAAACCGAAAGCACTATCATATCTCTGGGGCGATGAAAAATCATTTGGTGGGTCTTTGGATCTGTGGGTTGTCCTGATACCAAAACCAGTACCAAGTACCAGCAGCAGCACCGGTATCCTGGTCACATCGCTAGGGCTTATAGTTAGTTTCGAGGAAGGACCTATAAAAAGGATATCCTTGCACCGCAAATTACAAAAAAAAAAAAATGTCTACTACTGCGGACTCAAAATGTGTTAAGAAAAAAGTCAAAACTTTACAACAAAAAAAATGATAACGTAGGACGGGGGGGGGGGGGGGGGGGGGGGGGGGGTAAAAGGCAACCCTCTTTACGGGTATTGTGGAGGAAAATTTAGAAATTCTTTCTTCTGATGGTGGATAGGTGGGAATTCCTTGCAAGTGGAAAGGGCGACAAAGATATGTCGCGTGTACAAAATATACGAGTAATACAAACACATACACATTCAGATGAATAGAAGATATTTTTGTTTTGTTTTTTTTTTTTTTGAACGTTGGAAAAGGAATGATACGACGCTATCTAGGGATGATAGCTGTTAAGATGGCGTCGTACGACAAGATGTCTTATACAACAACGAATATCTGGTATCTCCTGTAGAGTTCTGGAAGCAACCAAAGTATGATACCTACGATGGGAAAAAAGGATATGACGCGATATCCTGACCAACATGAACCCTCTGTCACATTAAATTGAGTTATGTGGACTTTTGTTGTGCGGGCGCTCACTGTTAAACTTCGGAATAGGAAGTGATACAATACTAGTCGCTGGTGCTGACTCGAAGTTAGAGTATGGAGGTATTTTTAGGATTTTCTTTTTTCTTTTTCTATTCTCGAAAATTGAATTAAACCAGCTCAAGTTGTTTTGAATGGAGGTAAAAGTTATGTAGTTGTTTACGAGTCTTTGTTTATTGTTTTGTTGTGAAGGAAATTGCGCAACCTTTATTGTATTTGAAGGTTGCCCAGCAATAAACCGTGGAAAAGTGAAGGTGTAGAGTTGTTTTGGAAAATAATTTTTTTTAAAAATAAGCAGATTTGGTGATTGTACTGAAGTGAAACAGGCTCGTGATCACCGAATGGGATGTAGAGTGTCGTTGATTCCTTCTGTACCATGTTGATTTAGAGAAACCTATTCATGGTGAGCTTTGCAATGGAGTTGAAAGACCGATCCACTGCTTCTTTCCAGAAATTTCCCGAAAGATACTCATCTGCTTAGTGCTGAAAGCATATATTTTAACGATTTGAACTGCACAGCAAACGCAAGTTTCCCTTCTCGGCTTTGCTGCCCATATACAGTTCAGAGATCAAGGCCTATGGTTTTGGACGAATTTATCGTAAGCCATACTCTACCTGCTTAGACTTTTAGTTTTCAATCGCTTCATATGCTTCGTAGACCAGTTGAAATGTTTGGGATTTCAAAAGCACTGGACAGATTTTAAAGGTTTTAGAAGACTGTCACCTCAAGGAAGGGAAGGGAAGTACTACCAAAGACCATCCTTTCAACAACCAACGACTCAACGATTCACACAATGGAAGGGCTTCCAAAAGTCAGCGAAACAATATCGGATTGTGGATTGACATGGAAAAAAATGCGCTTTGATCGGTATGTTGTAGCTACTACTTAAAAGTGGTTAATATACTTGATTGTACTTAGATGTTTGTACAGTAGGGGTACATCAGGATCTCAAACTGTAAGCACTTGTAATTGTCGCTGTCTTGGTTAGCTTCATCAGTTGTGCACACCAATTTAGTCGGGATCTTGTAAAGCATGGCGATGGCGCGATAGTTAGCTCATTGGGCTATCACGCAGACAGTCTGGGTTCGATTCCTGGCTGGGTCACCAACGATTTTTTAAATCGCCATCCCCTTTCGGCGGGCAATGGCAAACTCCCGAAAGTAAAATTGCCTACGAAAAAGCTTCTAAAGAGTGCCGTTCGGACTCGGCGATAAACCGTAGGGCCCCGCTCAGATGTGAATAAAATGACAACATGAGCAACACAAATGAGTGTCAAGAAGCTAGGCCATGGCCCATACCGGGCTGCCAGCGCCACAGTGTTTTTTTTTTTTTTTTTTTTTTTCTTGTAAAGCATTTCTCCTGTCTTTTATCCTACCTTCAAGTAGTGTCCATCTTCAGTCCATCTTCAGTGACGTTTTGCCTAATTCATTGATAATGTGCATCACTTCTGGTTGACAGTATATACTTGGTGTTTAATATGCCGGAATTCTGTGGAGTTATGTCCTGTGTAATGCTCAATGAAAAGTCTTACCTGGGATTCATGCGGTTCTGATCCCATTGAGAATTAATGTATAATGGAATTTCGAATGGAAACGCACCTGGAAGGAAGTACTGTATCTTACCTTCAATTTCAATGTATGGTAGTTCACTTTAGTTTAGTGTAAACTAAATAATTTTTTATTGGTTCTGAAAACGTATACTTTTGCGCCAAATAAAGTGTATTTGCGGTGAATTTTATTGCACTATTTTGTTCAAAAGAAATCTGCAGCTGAAGCGCGTAGAGAATCCTTGATGAGACTTACGAGTATGGTGACAATGCTCTGTCGGCTACGACATGCAGACACAGGTCTCCATGATCAAATATAATGATTTGGAACTTGAGGATGAAGAACGTTCTGGCGCACCGAAAAAGTCTGAAGACAAAGAATTGAAGGAATTACTTGATCAAGACCGATGTCAGGCGCTAGCGGAGCTTGGAAAATTATTACAACTAGATTCAATAGAGTCAATAGTTTCAAAACGTTCAAAAATGTTAAACAGCGTTTTCTCTTTATTGATTCAACACCAGATAAGAAAAGGTTTTCCGCACCATATCGTAATTGGCGATACACCTTATAAACGTAGGGGTAAGCCCGGCCATGTATCAGCATCGTCCGCAAAACCACATGTCCATGGTTCGAAGCTTCTATTTTGTATTTAGTGGGATCAGCAGAGTGTAATGTATTATAAGCTGCTCAAACCGAATTAGACTATCACGGGAGATCGCTATCGACTTTAATTGATTCGTTTTAGTCGAACCCCAAAAGAAAAACGACCGCTATGCGAGTAGAGACACGACAAAGTGATTTTGGTACAAGGCAACGCTCGGCCTCATATTGCAAATCCAGGAAAAATCTACCTTGAAACGCTTCAATGGGAATCTCTACCCGTATTCACCTGACATATCCTCTTCCGATCTTCACCTATTCCGTTCGATGGCACATGACCTGGCTGAGCAGCGCTTCAATTCTTAAGAAATTACTAAGGAATGAATCAATTCTTGGATAGCCTCAAAAGACACATCGTTTTTCTGATGCGAAATATGCTGCCAGAAAAGTTGGAGAAATTGATCTCTAGTGATGGGTAATACTTTAAGTGATATGTTTTTGTTCCTTATATTCCAAATGAATTAAAAAAAAAGCCCTGTACACTCAGATTAGCTTGAAAGCCCTGTGAAAGCCTACCAAATCTTCAAACGCAACTTGACAGTCACTACAGACGCTTATACTTCGCCTCCTGCAATGATTCTGCACTAAGAGTACAAATGCAAGTTTTCCTAACGAGGAGTGACATTCAAAGTTGTCGTTTTCCAAAAAAAAAAACTCTACCGTCACAACCTGGATTAGTTTTACAGCCAGTGAAAAGCGCAATATCTTCTCGAATGCGCCTCAGCATCGGAAAGGCTTTAGAATATTTCAATTTCTTAGCTTCAAGCACTAGATGAAACCAACCATAATTTACTTTTAAAGCCACCTGCGTTTTAGAGCAGACAGTCTCTGGGCATGATCTAAAAGGTAGTACAGCTACGTAGTTTACTTGTGCCTGAGCGTAGACGTTAAGCATGGACTGAAGTAGCGGATTTAGACCGCCATCCTACGCAAAAAGCCTCCTATCATACTATATATGTATTGCTTCCAGTTACCATTTGCATTCAGGGTCTATTTAAAAGTGATACTCTAACCTACAAAGCTTGTTATTCGTTTAGAGCTTCTTGCTTAATTGATTTATGTTTGCATTCCGTCAAAGGATAATTTCTCTTTATGATCTGTCGTAACCAAATACTCGTATTTAATCCAAATAATATACAATAAATGGGGTCAATCGCCTATCGTTGACAACTAGTTAGGGCAGATAAGATCTTGTACGCGATGTTAGGCTGCCTGATACCATCACGGTTGGCGAAGTTTGGAGCGTTTTTCTCTGACGGAATCTTCAACATGAGTTGGTGCTATTTCTCGTTCTTTTAAATACAATTGCTTGGAAGATAAGTCAGACGCCCCGAAATCTCTGTTATACTCAATTTTATGTATTTTGTTCTCTATATCACTTTGGTCAGTTGGGCGGACATATAGGCTTTTACCGCCCATTTTAGCTGAAATCGGAGTTTGAGTTCATAAAACTCTCTATTCTGGTCGTGTTGACTTCACACATTTTGTTGGCCATCTGATAAATCTTCCGAGAGCTGCTAATAGAGTAGCATCCTTCCATTTACCTCGACGCACATTCTGTTAATGCGTATTTATCAATTCCAGTCGTAACGACCAAGTGGCTAAGCCTTATTTTCCCACTGCGGGCGGTTCGACTGCAGTGAAAACAATATCCAAGCTCATTTTAAAACAATTTTCATTTTCCAAATAATAATTAATAACAATGTGCAAATTGTGCTCTCTTCATGTTTTCATCATTTTTATTATCATTCCTCCTCAGATAATTAAGACAAATGCATCCATCCTGTATCGGTTGAATGCAATTAATTTTTATTTATGTTTTTGCTTTTTGCAACAGAAATTTTCATATTGTTTTGTTATTTTCATTTAATTTGCAAGCATATTTGATCGAGTAATTTAATCAGTCACAGTATAATCGTTTAATGGAAATTTAATCATGTGGATTATCGGCAGAGGAGAGTCGGTTGAGAAGGCTTTTACATCATATCGTCATGGTCAGATATCCTATATTTTTTTTGTCCTTTTCACAGTTTCATGTGTAAACCACAAAAGGTGTTATGAAACACCTCAGTGGTGGATGCAGTTTGGTTGCGATTTTACGAAAGTTGAAACGTGGTTATCTGCTACTCGAGTGAGGGCTTTACTTACAATTATGGAGATTAAATTTACAACAAGGTTTCAATGTATGAGTACCTACTTGCATATCAATTTGCATCTAAAACTCTTTACATATGACACATTTGTATATTTTCGCACCTACAATATATTTATTTTTAATTTCAAGTTTTACAGCCAAGCACTTCCACAGCAGGCAATTTACTTTTAATTTCTCAATTGTGTGTGATAAAAAATTAATGGTTGCAGGTTTTTCGAAAGGAAACCGCACGTGATGAATTTAAGGTTGCCACCTGCTGCGAATAAATTTTAAAAATGCAATGAAACGAATTTAATTTGTTGGATTTTGCTCTGAAATAACCGGACATCATAAAGGCTTTACATTATGTGCGCAAATCTATTATACCTTACGAATGCACCCTCAGTTTAAGATGTCACATGTCTACAAACGCGAATTAACCGGGCCCTGATTTCGGATGCTGGCTACACAAGATATGTATAAGATGTTCGGGTTAAACAGGGATTGTCCGTTGTCCTGTCTCCACTGCTATTATTTACATTGGTCGGCCCCATGTTAAACTCTCTCATTGGTTCTAACATCTACATACAAAGTATATCTTACAACTGTTCTGCTTAATGGACAATGCCTAGCGATAGTCTGCTCTAGAGCGTAGGCAGCCATACACTACATGGCACTAGTTTTCAGTCAATATTCTTTGAAATGTGGTTGTTCCCTTACGACAAGGATTGCAGCTGGTCTTCAAAACTTATTTAAGATGGAACGCTGGTTTAACTTTTGAAGAATTCAAGGCTAGATATCACTTTGCCTTAGGAAAGCTTGCGCCTGTCATTCAAATGATCGTAAAAGCAATGCGCTATATTGTGAAGAATCGCTGAATTGGACAAAATATCTACGAAATCCAAGCCACGCTTAAGGTTTTCCGAACTTCTTTTACCACTTGGAAGCTGGTTATATAGGCAGTTGCGAAATTGCGTTTACTAAGATCGCCAATGAGTATGATAGGCAACGGTCTCAGGACAGAGTTTCTTAGGACACGTACTTGGATTTGGATTTCGTGTCAGAATAATTGCAAATCGCATGACTATCCACCATTCCGTCAGATCAAACGAATGGTTCCTGGCATCTCTAAGAGATTCCTGTTGTCTCTCTATAGGTGGCTTGCTGGAGTCGATATGGGGAACTATGGTTTCATTAAGCCAGTATGCATTCTAGCCAAGAGCGGCACAACAGCATGCGATGTTTGGTGTGAGAGGTGAAGACACTGTATAGTTCTATCTCTGGTGAACTATCAGATATTGTGAAGCATTTATTATTTGCTTGAGAAAACCTTGAATTTTCCCAGTATTTCTGGTGAGATCACGTCATTGGAATCCAAAAGATTTTCAGCATATTTAGCGACATCGATCATTTTAATGTATGTACTCGTAAGTGGTTAAGGCATTGTTTATACAATAAAAATGCAGTTCTTGGATAACAGCAAGTTGTATAAATTTTGCAACAGGCAGTTTTGTATTCGACAAGCATTAAATTGCAGTCGGCTGGTGATTCCACAGTTGGAAATGCTGTTAAAATCGAAATTAAATGAATGCAACATTCACTGGCGTTTTGAGTTCGAGAACAAATATAGAAATCAGAGGGCATTGTCCTCAGCACGGGGATATATTGGACAAGAAGTGATAGACAGAAAACAAGATTAGAAAGAGTGTAGGAGATAGAAAGGAGCCCTGTGGCATACCAGTCTTTTGCAGTGCACACGATTATTTATAATCTATTGTCAATCGTTCTCAAGATGTCAAACTTTTGTAGTATGTCATGATAGTGTACTTCAGTGTTCAAGGAATCCGGAAAGGGAAAAAGATACAGCCTCAGGTGGATTCGACTAGACTACCAAAAAATCGAATGCAGCTGACTAACTAGCCAAGTCTACATAATGAAAGATTGAGCAGCATGAAATGAGCTACAGATGTTGTAGCAAAGCAATGTCGACTTTTACTATCATTCAGCACAGAGCATCTATGAAATTACCAAACCAATTAGAGCTTCAAAAAAAAAAATAGGTCTCCAACTAAATGTACGCCAAAATAAAATTCTAACAAACCAACGAACTGATATGTTTATTGAGTGAGTTCAGTAAAATATAGATAATTTTTTGTGTGGATATCTTTAAGTAAAACCTCAGCTATAGAGCAACCCCAAAAGCAAAGATACATGGAAGAAATTTATAAACACACACAAATTTTTGAGATAAATAAAATGAGAAGAAGGAAACCAATATTTGGCAACTCTTAATCTGTATCTGTAAAAAAAACTACAGAAATTAAGCAGAGACAAGAACAACCCTGCAACTAATTGATAAATAACGATTAAATTAAATTATTCCTCCAGCTGCGGGATGTGGTAGTGGTAAAAGGCCAGTTTTTTTTTTGCTACTCTGGAATTACATATTTTAAAATGTTTACTCAGTTGTATCTCTGTACGCTGTTGTATCTGTCATGCGAACTGTCACAATTTATTGGGTGAATTTCAATGGGCAAATTGTAATTTAATTAGGGATGCGAAACGAAATTAATGTAATGAAAAATGAGAAATACTTGGCGTAAGCGAATTTATGAAGCGACGACTATAATGACTGTAATGAGTGAGAGGTATTCGTGGTAAGAACTTTCCGTAAAAGGCAATAAATCTTTGCTGATTGAGAGATTTTGCGGAATCGTATAGTATCAGGCTTGTAAAATACAATTAGATAAACACAGGTCTAAATTGTATGCTTTTCATGTTTTTTTTTATTGATCAATTCTGGAAGCCACCACCAAGTGTTTCGAAAAATGTATCAGAGATGTTAAGTTGTATTTCCATGATAAAATTTGGCATAAAACGTATGTACACAAGTGCAAGAGGACGAGAGTGCATTCCATCCGAGATATGGTATAGTGTTTTAAGCAAAGCCTTGCGTTACACTTTTTTGGCTTCATGCATCAATGTACATTATCTCCGAAATCAACAGACATTTCTGTCTAAACATATGAAATTTCTTTACGACCAAAAACTGACACTACAGTGTCCTAAAGGTAGTAACAATTTTTGGTCGTTCGTCCAAAACATTTAAAATTCTGCCTCATCATCCATCCCAACGCTCATTTACTATGACATTCCAGCTGTCAGCCCATCTTCAATGGGAGAAATCCACTTTCCACTCGTGTAGTATAGTAGCAAGAGTATTTAAAGATTTTAACATTCACAAATCCGCTGGTTCAGATGGCATGTCTCCCCATCTTCTGAAGAGGTATTCTTCAACGCTGGCAAAACCACTAAGCTTTTCCATCAATCCTACACTTTAGGACTCTTTCCGAGCAGATGGAAAACAGCATTTGTTCAGCCCGTCCCTAAAAAAGACGAATCTTCTTCTCTCTCCTCTTGCAGACCCATGCACTTACGTCCCTTCTTTGCAAGGTCATGGAAATGCTGATAAATCGTCAGCTCATGAAATATCTTGAAACACGAAAACTTCTTAATGATCGGCAGTACGGTTTTCCTAGCAACAGGTCCACTGATGATTTGAT
Source organism: Volucella inflata (assembly GCA_928272305.1). Taxonomy (NCBI): domain Eukaryota; kingdom Metazoa; phylum Arthropoda; class Insecta; order Diptera; family Syrphidae; genus Volucella; species Volucella inflata. The sequence goes on from OV743720.1 coordinate 3,391,050, forward strand.
GGCATGTCCCACCGAAAAGTGGAACCAAAGTTTACATCAATCTGGCGAAAGCAAGATAGTTGCACTTGATATTTCTAAGGCATTCGGCAGAGTTTAGCATCACGCTCTCTTGTCGTAAATGCGTGCATTTGCGATCGATGACTCTCTTCTTCAATGGATTAGAAATTACCTTTCGAAACGTCCAACTCAAGTTGTCTTGGATGGTTTCACGTCTGATATTCACAAAAAAATGCTGGTGTGCCCCAAGGATCTGTTCTGTCTCCGACACTCTTTTAATTTTTTATCAATGATCTCTTGTCTACTACTTCTAATCCAATACATTCCTTCGCTAACGACAGTACTCTTTGCTTCTCATATTCGTTTCCGAACTCACGACCCTGCTCTTCGGCTGTGAAACGGGAATGGCAGCGTATGTTAAGCTCATTAAATTGCAATATTAACAGCATAACCAATTGGGGAATTATCAACAGAGTTAATGCTTCCAAAACACAATGCTGTCTGCTGTCGCTAAAGTGCAATTCATATACCCAGCCATTATCCATGAATGGCACTTACATCGTCGAAACCGAAAAACGTTCCATTCTCGGTATGTGTGTCAATGACAACCTACGTTGGAATGACCACATTTTCGAAGTCATTTTTCAGACATTTAAGACCAACATACATCGGTGCCTCTCTTTTCTCCCTCCCAAAATTTCCTTCACCCGCTCTACGTGCAAACATTTTAAGGATACACAAAATCTCTTGTTCGCGCGCCAATTATAAAAAAAAAAAATTCTGGAAAGTCCTTCATTCCAGTAAATTGAAATAAAACGATATTTCGGAAAGAGAATTTGCGGCCGGACTTAGTCCCATTCCACCAGAGATGGAATTCCGGGAAAACAGAAACCCTTTCACCAGCAGTGTGGCATGTGATACTACTCGTATCTTGGACTTCGTATTACTGATGTCGTTTCCATCCAATTTTGGCCAAAAATAGTTTTCCAATTCCATTGATTGTTACATGGTGATTATTTTCATCGACGAAAAAATACGGTCCAAATACACCGTCGGTATGAAATTTACAGCACGTGACTACTTTTTGTGGATGCAATGGAGTCTCTTGAAGCTCTCTTATAATGCATATACTGCTCATTGACCATTAAGCCAAAAATTACTTTCATCGCTGAACATGATTTTTCGATGAAACTCAGGATTTTCTTCAGACTTTTGCAGACCCCAATCGGAGAAGTTTCGACGCTTCAAGTGATCAAGAGGCTTCAGCTCTTGAGATTTTATCTTGGAAGAGTGTAGACTGAGATCCTTATGCAAAATTTGCCTCGATGTGGACTGAGAGATTCCCAATTCTTGTTAACTGCACGGAATCGATTATATTGGCTCATTTTAAACTGACACTCTTACGCCTCCGAAATTTTTAGTACTTTAACCGGTGTATTGTCTTGTTGGCACAAAAACATTCAATGTTGAAGTACGCCGAGTCTGTCCGGTGGAATATTTGGACCAAAATAATGGACCGCCGACACAGAATTTCGGTAATCAGTCTTGACTGACGTTTTGACATTGACAGATTAGAAAAAAAGTTTGAGGATGCAATTTTCTTAAAATGCAAAATTGTTATGGTCTTATTGACGAACCCCCTACATTCATATTCTTGGTGAAAATTGGTGAATAATCTCCGAACTTACCCTCAGTGTGCTAGAAGGATTGCAGCCCTACTGACACAATTTCCGTCTCAAAATATTCAACTTTAAGTCCATGCTTTTGGGCCATGAAATAAGTATAGGATAGGTTGTTTTATCATCAACTTGCAGCAGTACACAAGCTCCGGTACACAAACCTGACAGTAATGGTTTCTGTTTGCTTCGCACAGCCCTAGTTTTCACCGTTGATTTTTCCAACTTTGGGCTTTCATAAGTGCAAATTTCGACTCTGATTGTTGAGTGGTGTCAGGATATGGGTTGACGAGTGCATGCCTGATGACGAGTATGATGGGGATTAGAGGCCATTCTTTTCCAAGAATTTAAAGAACATATGCCATCCAACATATGGCCCGTATACGGACCGTGTGGTTACAGATGGTGTTAGCAAGAAAAACATTATTTTCAATAACTCTGCCGCGCTGTTAGGACATGCTAACAATATTGCCATCATTCTTCGTATCTCATTTGCAGTTAAAGAAAAGGCAAAGAAAGTTTGGAAATAATTTGAATGGATAAGGAAAGTATCAGCTGCTTATTACAATACTTCGAACCATACCTTAGAAGAAACCAAGAAGTTGGCCTAACTTAATCTTAAAAGAGAGCGAAATTCAACGACGTCCCAAGCAGATCGCTGCTTCTTTGGTTTTGCAAAACAATTGAGTTAAGCTTCTAGTTCGACAGAAAGGCATATTCTGAAACTCTTATTTTACGCTGCCAAATATTTGACGAAAAGCTGAAAAACAAAGTTGATATTGATCTTCTTTGAAAGAAGGAAAAGAAGAACAAGAACAAGAGTGAGATAAAGCACAACTATGCACTTTGTAAGTGAAATATACAGTGATGGTCAAGTAATGAGGATTTTCGAATCATAGATTCAATGGATCAGGACCCATGACTCAAACTCTTCCTTTGAAAATAATAACTTACCTAAACCATTCCTTCTACTCTTTGGGTCTGCTTTGTGTTCATAAAATAGTGTGTATAGGCTCATTCATTAATCTAATTGGGATAATGCTTCCGCAAATGTGACAATTTAACCTCCTCGGCCGGTACATTATAAGCTCGTTAATTATTTCGGCTTATAGACTGATTTCCTCCCTTTCCTGTGTTAATTTTTTCTATACCTTGATCTGCTAGTTGTAAGTTGTTCATAATATCCTGATTTGATTACAATTATCCTCTCCAGAAATTCGAAAATAACTTAGCGTTTTAAGATCTCAATTGCCTCTTGAAGAATTTGCAGACTAACTTCGAGTAGATGTATCAGCATACAATTTTGTCCGCACTCTCTAAACATATCCGTGGAATCCAATTTAAATTTACATTTTCAATGAAGTAAACATTCCGTGAAGTTGCTAAGCAGTACTCATTCAATAGGAAACAGAACAAAAATAAACGTTACGTATACGCCCCACATGCTAGCAAAAAAACAAAGTACAAACACGGGCATCTAAGTATCTACATAAGTATTTATGTCCCTCAACGTTACTCATTCAGTTACGTATTATATATTTTGATGCTAGGACTCTCTCTGTTGGAACCATAAACCATATGCGTGGTTGGCAAAATAAGAAAGCCATAAGTGAAAACATTCCATCTCGTCCTAGCATTTGTATCTACTCGTTGGTATATTCATATAGTATGTACAATAGCAGTACTTCTCGCGCTACGACCAAGTTTTACGAAGCTCATAATTTAATGGCTTCGCGATTAATTTTATGGGCAAAACTTTCAGTGCATGTCGTCGTCATTTAGTTTTCCAGTGATACACATACACAGAAACAAATTAGGAGAACGATACGAGAGAGGATGCTGATGGTCGGGGTTGGTTGGGGATGGCTAGCCGACTCTAACATCGAACACATGGAACGTTTACTTCTGGCGGAAATAATAGAAAAATTTCTTATCTTTGCTCAGGAGACAAATTTTCCGCCCTAAGTTGGACTAGTTGTTTGCAGAGGACCTAGGGACTTTGAGGATTATTATTACTAGCAGTTTTTTCCTTCCACTGGGTACTATAGTACATACGGAGGTCCTGTTTTGTTTTTTCTCCCTTCTTTCCTAGATGAGTAGGCGGTCAGAGTAGGCACACAAAAAACATAAACAACAAGACAACGAACAGAAGAAAAATAAACTTTTCCCATTTTGAGTTTCTTGAGGCAAAAAGGTTTGCTATTTGTTGTTGCTTGTATAAGTTTTAGGAGGTATTATGTGCAAGTCGCAGTTTTTTGGTCCTGCCTGTGCGAATGGTACCCGATTTGAATATGAAATTACTTTGGAACAGAGTTTTTTCTATTGTTATTATTGTTGACATAGTGTGTCGGCGTTAGGGCTAGCAAAAGTCACTTTTGGACTTTTTTAACTGCTCAATGTGGTGCTTAGTCTTGACTACAAATTATTTGAATCCAGATCCGATGTGGTGTGTCGGTAGGGTGCTGCTTTAATCAGGGTCAATCTGTTGACCGATTGTTGTGCGTGCATCAATCATTTGTGTTTGAGTTTAAGTCGATGGGGGCTCGTGAAAAGATTTCCAAAGTTGTTTAGGTGTTGGGGGCTCTTGGAGTTAATGCGGCGTTCGAAACAGCATAGCAGAGTGACTGACACATTTTTGTACTCAGAAAACAGCTTACAAACAGTGTAACAAAAGTGCTCTTCATTTCACTGGTTAAGCATTCGATTGACCATACGCTCCCGTTTCATTCTTTTCACCGCTTCGCTAACTTCAACTTCTGCAAATTCTTATAGGTATCTCTGCTCATCTTCAATTGATTTCCGAGACTGAGCCTTTTTTTTTTGTGCCGCAATCTTGAAAATGTTAGTTGGTTTGCCTTTGCTTCGACTTTTGACTGTTTTCTAATGCTCGTCATCTGCATATGGTTTGTGATGGTACATCCTCTAATTTTCTAAACAAAGGAAGCATTGCTAGTTCATAGAGCTACTGCTACTGCTGGAGCCGGGCTTCTAAAACACCGAACAGAATTTTGCTCTGCTCTTACAATTTTCTTCGAAATTGTCCCATAAACCCTACGCGCTTAGTTCTTCAACAGTTTATGATATTTTGGAGCAATTCTAGTAAGTTTACCGACCAGAGCCGGCCTCTTTTACATTTTAAGTTTAACCAATGCATGGAGTATATGTGATATCTTCCCTGAAGTTGCTTTCAATTGACTTTGGAAAGTATTTGCAAAATAATGTTTCCAATATTTCCGAATAAAGTTAACGGTTTTCAGCTAATAATAATCCTAAATAAAAAATGTGATGAAATCAGAGGATGGCTACAGATAAATGTGCCGAAAACCAAAACTTGTAGTCTTTTAAGTCGTTTTTCAGAATGTGGCATTGCTGAACGGAATATCGATAAAACTGGCGATAAAGTTGTCGAAGAAGTCTTATTTCAGCTGCAATATCAGTGAACCCAGCGGCAAAAGAAGAGATGGTATAGCCGTTACAGTCAGCTGTACTGTACTGTACTGTACTATTTTATTTTAAAATGCAGTCAGTTTGAAAGAGTTTCTGAACAAATCGTACCGGATACTTACAGGCGGATATGCTGACATTCAACTATTAATATCTCCACTATATGCAATATGAACTAAATAGAAAATTAGTTCCCTAAGTGGCAGCATTTTCAACAATTAACCCAAACCCTTGATTTAGAAATCGTGACGACTACACTCTGTCCAACGTAAATTGGGAGTACAGGGAAATTAGGGATGTTCGTCTCTCATTCGCACTCTTCTGTTTTCCGTAACGTGCTATTCCAACAAAAGCTCTTACAGGGTCTCCGTAGGAATCATTTCAAATTAAAAAAAAATCTGAAAGAAAAGTGTGTGGGGTTACCGTCCTTCTTTTAGATTGAAATTTATAAAAAATAAAACAAATTTATCTTTTTCCACACCATCAAGAGGTAAGATAAGAGGCGCGTTTTTGAAGGGTATCTCTAGTAGGCCTAATCCTAAACTTCTTTCAAAGCTCTAAAACCCAAAGCTCCCCAACAGAAAAAAAACTGAGCGACCTCTCAAAAGCGTTAAGCGGCCTTCACATTGTACGACGAATCCTTAGACCGGGTCTTTCGACTTCGTCGGATAGACCAAAACGTAGTAGGTCGTAGAGTGTGTACGCTCTAATGACGGTCGATCCGATCGGTCGTATAGAAGTTTAACTTCTCCATCTTTTTCGCTTGGTCGGACGACATGTTGTTGTGTGTGAAAACTTGTCGAACGACTTCAGAGAATTTTTCATTTTCGTTTATGATTTCAACGAGTGAGCATCGAGGCCGAAAAAAGAAAATTATATTCATTTCAGGTAAAAAGTGTTTTTTTTCTCTATTTCTCTTCATTCTCCAATATTTTATCCATGTTCAATACTGCAAGAAGAGCGCACCCTTCCGTGTTCATGCTTCGAAATTACCCTCATGAATAAAGTTTGACGAGTATGTACAATGTGAAGGCAGTTTTCGGTTGTCCGACCCGGTCGAAGGATTTGTCGTACAATGTGAACGCCGCTAAATGGACACTGGTAACTCTGAATGCACATCAATTTAGTAGGGGATAAATTGCAGCAGCTACAGGCCACAGTTAATCAGTGCACACTTAGATGTGCATTGAAAAAGATGTGTTGGGCCAATTGAAAATTCACTTGCGGGTAAACACTTTTTATAAGGGGTTTTTTTCAGTCTAGTATGGGGCAAATATATGGCATGCTACTGATTTTTAAAAAGCTTCTCCATAAGATGTGCACCGCCAATTTGTGTTGGATAGAGCCAGATGCGAATACAACAACTTCATCTTCTTTCTTATCCTTTTATTAACCCTTTCCTTGTTATACGAACTTATGCGTAACGAGTTTCCCATGTTTACTGCGTCGTTGCTGCTCCGCGTATGGGGTTGGCTAATATCGCAGACCGCAGAACGCGTCTACATACTGCTCGGTCCTGGATCGCTTCAGTGGGAAATCCAGGAATTCTTTTTCCGAACTCGTTTTCTTACAGTTGGAGTGACCGTAGTTGATAGTGCGTTTTTAACAGGATTTTCCGCAGATCTTCATTGAACGTGGCAATACCAGCTTATTCTATTCGCCTCAAGCTGTTCGGTTACCGAATTCTTTATATGTAGACTTCCTCATATACGCGTAGATCTAATGCAATCGCGTTTAGTGACTCCACTAGACATCCTTAACATTTTCATTTCCGTTGCCGTCATTTTGTGTTTAAACGCTTCGAACATTGTCATTTTTGTAAATCGTTTTTTGTCACTTTTTGTAATACGATTTTTGTTACTTATTTCAGACGTTACTCCATTCGATGATTCTCTTGTTAATTTAGTATCCTGTAAATGTGTATCAATAACTATTCGTCTAAACCTTCTTAAAATTAATTGTTATGCTTTTGACGCAAGCTTTCCTTCATGTCTATTTATGATGCTGTTTTCGTTCCTGTTGCTATCTAAAGGCGGTATGTACTATATATATACATCCTCATTTTATGAATTTGAATCATCCTGATAATATAAGGACCGTTCTCAATGTAATCTGTGAATCGAATCAGGGTATCAATATTTGTCATATAAATGCTGAAAGTGTGAGATCTAAATATACAGTCTTGCACCAATTATTTAGTATTTCTAAGATTGACATTTTAATGGTTTCTGAATCTTGGCTTAACTGTGATATACTCGTACTGTCAGAAATGGTGAAAATTCCTAATTTTGTTTTGTTTAGAAATGACCGTAAAAAAAGGGTGGGTGGTGGTGTGTGTATTTATGCGAAAAACTGTTTTAAACCAAAATTTGTGTATGAGTCTTCCAAGTCTATTATACAATTTTACTGTTTAGAAGTCAGTTCTGCACATGATAAAATGCTCCTTGTTGTAGTGTATTCGCCCCCTCACTGTTTCATTGAGGAAAATTTAGCGGAACTGCAAGACACATTACTAAAACTACATCCAAAATACAGTAAAATTTTGGTAGGTGGTGATTTTAATGTCAACATTTTAAAGTGCAATAATATAACTAGTCAATTTCATTATTTCTGTGATAAATTAGTGTTGTCAGTAGTGAATTCTCGCTATCCCACCTGTTTTAAGTCTACGTTTTTTTCTCTGGATCCTCCTGATCCCACTCCTCTTAACCTAGATCTGTGTTCTCCTGCTTTGTGTCCTAATTTCGGTTTTCAGTGTATTACTGAATTCGATGTATTCAAAGCAATTAACTCTGTTAAATTTAATGCCACAGGACCTGATGGTATATCACCTCGATTTCTTAAGCTTACACTACCTCATGTTATTTGCTACATACATCATATATTTAATGACGGTAAATACAGCTCCCAGTTCCCAGATAGTTGGAAAATAGCTAAAATTATTCCTATACCCAAAAAGACTAGTCCAAAATGTCCTGCCGACTACAGACCAATTAGTATTTTGTGTTTTTTGTCAAAAGCTTTTGAAAAGGTTTTATCTCTCCAATTACAGAAATTCCTGGATGATAGTACGAGTAATAAGCTCTCGAAATGGCAATCCGGTTTTCGAAGCAAACACAGTTGTGAATCTGCTGTTCTAAAAGTGACTACTGATATTCGATCTGCTTTAGATCGTAACGATATCTGTATAGCAGTTCTTCTAGACTTTTCCAAAGCCTTCGACTGTATTGATCACACTTTATTACTAACAAAGGTTAAAAATAGTTATAATTTTTCAGACTCCTCCACAAAGCTACTAAGCTGTTATCTAAGGGGAAGAGAACAGTCGGTCGCCACAGAGCTTGGCTACTCAAATTCTAAAATCATTCACGAAGGCGTTCCGCAAGGGTCTGTTCTGGGACCACTTCTGTTCTCCCTTTTTAACAATGAAATCCCAGGTATTGTTAAGAATTGCAAAATTCACATGTACGCTGATGATGTGATTATATATTTTTCGCGTCCTATTGGTCTTATAGAGGACTGTGTTGCTAGAGTGAATGAAGATCTTGATAACATATCCAACTGGTCAAAAGCTAACAAATTGAAGTTGAACCCCGACAAGACAGTTTGCATTGTTTTTTCAAATAATAACTTTTGTTCAAATGATTTTTCACCTGTTGTCCTTGATGGCAGCCTCGTTAAAGTTGTAAATTCTGTTAAATACCTTGGTTTCCATATTAACTCTTCACTTAAATGTTGTGATGCTATAAAAGACACCCTGAAAAAGTTTATAGTGGACTCCGCCGATTGCGATACTCGACGAACTACTTGCATCACCTCGTAAAAACAAAATTAGTTAAAACGCTTATAATGCCCTACGTTTTGTTTAATTGTTCTGTGTTCCCTTGTCTTGACTCTGTTTGTAAGAATAGACTAAAGGTTGCGTTTAATGACTGCATCCGTTTTATTTATAATATTCCTAGGTCCAGTAGTGTATCCACTTTTACATCCTCAATTTACGGTCTGAATCTTAATCTGTATTTAAACTTCCGCAACATATTAAAACTATTTAAAATTATACAAACTAAATCCCCTAGTTATCTTTTTGAAATCCTTCATTTTGCACAATCTAATAGAGGTAAAAAACTAATTATACCTTCATTCACACATTGCATTGGAGAGCGATCCTTTTTTGTATCTGCAATTCGCGCCTGGAATTATCTTCCACATGAATTGCAGCTAATCAACTCTTATGCCGTCTTTCAGAAAAAGCTTTTCCTTCATCTTTCCGATAACCGCATCCTAACTTAGACATGACTTTTCTTCTTATTTAATGTAATAATTATAACATAATTTTTACTTATTTATTTATTTACTTTCATCTCTCTTTATTTATCCCTCTTATTTTATTTTGTATATTATCTTAATTATTCTCAAAATGTATCTCAGTTGTTAATATTTCGTATAATCTGTAACGTCTGGAAAACTGTGCTTTTAAAAGATATCCTATCTTGTAGTATTAATGTAATTTTAATCTAAATACAAATACAAATACAATACAAATACAAATAAAAAAAATAAAAAATAAAAAACATTGTCCAGCACTGTGAACCGTATATAACAGCTGGTCTAACAACCGTGATGTAGAGTTTCCCCTTCAATTTAAGTGTAAATTTTCGGTCGCAAAAGATTCCCGAATTTTCCCGCCATTTCATCCATCCCACACTCACTCTGTGGTTTACGCCGTCGTCACATTTCGCTTCCATTTAAACGATTGATCTTAAGTACTTAAAGATAGTGCTTTTCGGAAGAACTATTCCGTCTAACATTATATCCGGAACAGGTCACAACGGATGCGCAAATGGGCACGTCAAATGCTCCGTCTTTGAACGACTTATTTTAAACCCATTTGTCTCTAGCGCATTTCTCCATGAATCTAAGGCGTTCTGTAAATCTTCGACGTTATCGCTAAGTATAACTGCGTCGTCAGCGAAGAGAATTGGCGTAACATTTGCTTCGCGCATGCAGTCTTTTAAAAGATAGTCGAATACTACGTTAAAGAGGAAAGGGCTAAGTACGCTTCCTTGATGCACTCCGACATTAACTGGAAATTCACTCGTTAGTCCAGCAGAGCTTTTAACCGCAGTTTTCACGTTTCCGTACATGTCTTGTATTATTCTAACATACGTTTCCGGTACGTTTTGAGACCTCAGCGCGGCCCATATGAGATCCCTAGGCACTCGATCGAATGCTTTCTCGAGGTCGATAAATACCATGTGTAAATCCTTAGACGAATCTCGGTGCTTTTCCATTATTATTCGTAGGCTTTGGATAGCGTCCACCGTCGATCTTCCTTCAACAAATCCACACTGGCTATTATCGAGCTTTATTATTTGCCGAAGACGTTCGTTTAAGACTCTTTCGACGATTTTCATTGTGTGTGACATAAACTTGATTGAACGGTAGTTGTTGCATTCTCAAGTGTCGCCTTTTCCTTTGTATAATGAAACCAAGAAGCTACTTCTCCATTGATTCGGCATAGGTTGTCCACATTTTAATTTATCTAAAAGTTTCGATAGCCATTCGCTGCCGATTCCCTCCATCTTCGACCAAAACTCTGATGGAATGCTATCTGGTCCCGCCGCTTTCCCCCGCTTCATTTAACCGATTGCTGTACTTTCTTCTTCGATTGAAAAGTCCAAAACTTCCTCCTCGAATAGACCAGCTGTCGGCACGATATCACATGGAAACTGTTTGTTAAGCAACTCCTTGCAGTATTCAAGCCACCGGTTACAAATTTCCTTTTCATTTGTTAATACATGAGCGACCGTTTGCATTTTTTATGTATTTCGGCGAGGTTATTTCCATCGAATTTTTTTGCCTCTGTGCAGCGAGCTTAAAAATATTTGGCACTTTAGTATTGTACGACGTTTAAACTTCTTGTATAGCTTGTCTTCTATTTGCCGATCGTTAGGATATTTGTTCCAACTCCTGGTACAGGACTTCCGCTGCTGCTGCTCGAGTTCGAACCAGGACTTTCTTTGCGATCTTTTTAAGACGCTCGTATTCAAGAGCCAGTCGAGATTTTTCGATATCGTCGCTCCGATCGCAATTTGTCCACTTTTGAAATGCGTTCTTCTTGTCGGCCACAGCTCGTTTGGTTTCGTCATGCCACCACCATGTTTCTTTGCCGACGTAATGGTATTTCGATATAGTCCCCAGATGGGACTTTGCGAGTGTTATGCATTCCTCGTGCATGCTGTTTCACATTTCTTGCGGGCTAAGTGAGTCTGCTACACCATTTATGTTTTGAAGTATTTCTTTAGCCAGTGCGATAAATCTTGCGCTTCGTTCCTTCGATAGATTATTCCACTTCATATTCACACGAAAAATAAAAAATGCTCATAAGGAGCGTGGGTTTGATAGATAAAAGAAACAACGAACAATGAGATTGAATTTAGCGCTTTAGTATATTTCTATGTTCATCATTTATAGGTTAAGTTGACACCAATCTTAAAGGCAGGCCCCTAAAGCATCTTCAATCGCAACGAACTTTGGTGTATTTTTGCACTTTACTTTGACTACCACATCCAGTTTCGTAATACAATAAAAGCAGACACGAAATCTTAAACCAACCATCTACTGTCATTTAACTTAGTTTAACTCGTTGCTCTTGCCATTCTATTGTAATAAGGTATACGGAAATTGCTTACAAACGAGACCTTCAAGATATTAAGTATGTACCAAGGAAACTGCAGTATAGAAGCACTCTCCTTTGATCTCACTCAGTTAAAACAGCACCTCATGCCACTTTGAGTTGTTAAGAATACTTTTATTTGCCACTTGAAATGAGCTCAAGATACGACGTTATCTTTGCCATCTTATGTATCTTCCTCACTCCATTAAAATCCTAATGAAGCGCGTTCTTCTTCACAAATTCAAAACAGCTCGTTGTCTTACGCTTTGATGACAAGGCTACGCATATGAAGTGTCATATTCGTATAACATTTGCCATGCAAGCATACGAGTACTCTCCATCAGGACAACATTCGTTTGCCATTTGTGTTTATCTCTTTTGTCTTGTGAAAATTGCCAATAAAATACACATCAAAGGCGTAAACCGTACAGGGGAAGTCATTTTCCATCATACTCCATCATTCTACTGAACTCTGCACATCATTTCGTACGAATATCTAAACATCACGCGCCCTTTCTGTTTCCGGTGGAAAAGCTTTTTCTTCTTCTTCTCGTGCACGCAAAAATTATCATTACACAAATGTGATACTTTGGCAAATGAGTCGAAGGCCGAAAGGACTCCGACTCCGACTTAGATTCAGACTTAAGACACAGATTCAGAAATTCGGAAATTCAATTCCACGAAAATGCCATTACCTCAGGAAAATTACTCACAAATTACACTGTTGTCAGTGCTTATGCAAATTTATCGCACGACAGCGAAAATTTGTAGCATGCGGCGTTGTTTTGGTTGGTTTGTGTCTCAGCTGAGGGTGAACCATGTCAATGTTGTGAATGCGGCGCGTATTGATAGTTGTGGAGGGCGTGTGTGATTTGAAACATTAAACAGATAAAAGATCCCATCAAGTAAGTCCTTTATAATTAAAACAATGGAGAAGCCCATACAAAAGCCAAATGCCATCAGACCAAGACTCTCAGATACCCAGATACTCAGCAATTCAGTTACACAGGGATTGAGAAACTCGTCTACTTGGAGTACGAGTACTTTGCGAGTCCCTCGCATGCGCTGGTACATATCACTCTACATAGTAAGCCGCATTACAATTAATTGGATGCTGAAGTCATCTCGGCAAGAAAGTACGTGTATGCGTGTAATCTGATTAAATTGTAATATTTATGAATAATGTGTTGTGTTTCGTTGGCGAAGATGCTTGGTTCTTAAATAATTTATGGGAACGAGATCTGTGGGAGAGTTTGGTTAAATTTCTTATTTTTTTCGCTAATTTCTTTGGGGATTGTCATCGTAGGTAGTACGAGTATGTATGCATGGATGTGTATGTGACACATAATTAAGCCATCCAAGTTGGGGGAAGAGCATAGAGGTGCTTGTCAGGTAATTAAAATTTAATGACGTATGCAGTGACGTTCTTATCGCTTAGTCTAAGACACAGAAGGAAATTTATTTTGTAGATTAAGTAGAGTCATGCAACAGAGATGATGTTTATACGACATAGTAAATGTTGTTTGTCCACAAAGGACTTTAATTAATGAAACTACAAAATCAGCATTTACCTACCACCATCCTAAGTCATTTAGCAAATTTATTGCAATATGAAGGAAAACAGCAATAAAGTTCAGAAAGTCCCATTCCTGACTGTGTTGAATATGACTATTTATTAAGTTGGAACAGTTTGGGTAAAATGGTAGGACCATTCCCATCTGTAGAAGTAGAATGCTGTACCGCCTCCAAGCAAGTACGGTTTTGCAATGCGTAGAACTTAAAAAAAATTAGGAAAACTTAAAACAAAAGACAACACTTTACGTCGTTGCTTGGAACATACTCTACCCCTAGTTCTTCCTCTGCCAGTTAAGCTAGCTTTGAGACAGAGTTCCAAAAACGGATAGAATATAAGAGGATTAGTATAAGAGTAGGAAAGCCGGCTCTCTAGCAGCTAGATGAGCCGGAAACAGGCGACATGAAAAACACGCGTCCTGAAGAATACTGGTAAATAACGGCGATGACGAAACAAATACCGCTGTCAGGCAGAATAAACCTTTCTACTTGGACGATGATGGCCAACAATTCTATCCACCCGACCTGAATGAAGTGAAGATAGCAATATCTAAGCTGAAGTCCAACAAAGCTGCTGGAGTGGACGGCCTGACCGCTGAGCTCTTCAAAGCGGCAGGCGATGACTTGGAGCATAAACGAACTCATCTCTAAAATATGTTCGGACGAAAGTATGCCCTATAAATGGAACCTCAGCATTGTTTGTTTGATTCCCAAGAAAGGAGACCCTCTGGACTGCGCCAACTACAGAGGCATCAATCTCCTTAACATCGCATATAAGATGTTATCTGCCGTATTGTGTTAACGCCTGAAGCCGTTCGTCAACAACCTGATAGGTCTATATCAGTGTGGCTTCAGGCCAGGAAAGTCCACAATCGACCAGATATTCACACTACGGCAGATCTTGGAGAAGACCCATGAGCTTCAGATCGATACCCACCACCTATTCATCGATTTTAAGGCCGCGTATGACAGCATTTATAGAGACGAGCTATACAGAGCAATGTCTAGTTTTGGCATCCCTGCCAAACTCGTCCGTCTGTGCAGGATGACGATGGAGAATGCATGCTGCTCCATCAAGGTCGGTAAAGATCTCACCGAGACCTTTGATGTCCAGAAAGGATTTAGACAAGGCGATGCGCTGTCATGCGATTTTTTCAACATCGTACTTGAAAGAATAGTGCAAAACTCACAATCTCACAGGAGACACAATCTTTCAAAAGTCCGTCCAACTACTCGCATACGCCGACGATATTGACACAATCGGGAGAAAGCAGCGTGATGTCAGTGGCTTTTTCGCGAGTACTGAGACGGAAGCGGCGAAAATGGATTTAGCGGTCAATGAGGTCAAGACCAAGTATATGCTGTCAAGCAAAAAGGACAACCAACACCGACGTCTCGGACAGAATATCACCTTCGACAGATATAACTTTGATGTAGTTAAAGATTTTGTTTCCCAAAGCTTTGCTATAAAGTTAGACGACGACACCAGCGCTGAGATCAAAAGAAGAATAACTCTTGCCAACCGCTGATTCATTGGGCTAGGAAAGCCGTCTCTCGAATAACAGAAGTTACCCAATATAAGACCTTAATAATCCCAGTCCGCGCTCTATGACAAAGAGGCATGGACATTGTCAAAAATGGATGAGCGTGGTCTTGAGTGCTTTGAGAAGAAAATTCTTCGAGTAATCTTCGGTCCCATCTGCATTGAGGGTAAGTGGAGGAGGAAATACAACAACGAGCTGTAAGGACTGTACAGTGACATCGACCTAGCCAAAAGGGTCAAGATCCAACGACTGAGATGGCTGTCACATGTAGAGTGGATGGACACCAACGCTCCGGTCTGAAAAGTCGTCGAATCCGTCCCTGATGCATGGCGCAGTAGAGGAAAACCGAGACTCAGGTGACGCACATAAGAGGAAGCCAACTAAAGGTGCGAAACTGGACGCAGTAAGCAAAAGATCGAGCTAGCTTTAGAGGCTTGTAGACTGAGGCCCATGTCCACCCCGGACTATTAGCCCTCACCTTCACAACTCCGCCCTGTTCCTAGAGTTTTATGGTTTTATAGTTTCCAAAAAGATCAGGACTTTTGTATTTACCGTATTAGCCGATACGAGGGTCTCACCCGGTATATATTCGCTCGATAACATAGCAATGTACTTGAAACCAAGGCGAAATCAAATGTATGGTATTTTATGAATTCACTTATTGTTTTAAAATAATCGATAGGAGCACAAAGAGGGTTCAGTGAAAGTTATAAGAAAAGTTATAGGTTACATTATATTATAGTAACAAGATAGTCAAAAGGAATAAGATGAACAAAAGGTTTTCATGATAAAATTTTCAAATTTATGTAAAAGTATTCAGGCTTGTAGGTAATCTTAATCTTTTTTATATATATAGGTTTAAATGAAGATTAAAATTAAGTTTGACTCACCGGTAATGTTTGTATAAAACGGCTTCGAATTTGCTAGCGGAAGGGCACTCCATATCAGCGATGCTTTACTTTTTACACTTTTACACTTTTACACTTTTGCACTTTTACACTTTTACACTTTTACACTTTTACACTTTTACAAGACCAAATACAAGCAAGCATGAATACCCCTATTTTTTTTTTTTTTTACTTTGGTTCTATGGAGGTCGTAGCACGCGGTCCTTGGTTGCGATGAAAAATTAGATGAGGACAAAAGTCTCTTAACTGCACGCCTGCAGCCTTATCTTCGACCCAATGGCTTTTTTTTCTTTTTGGTAGATTTTAACACTTCCGCGAAAAGCACTATAAACACACCGGCTGAGATTAAAAATTCATCTTTTATGAGTCTTATAAATTTTAAGTCGCCCGCAACATCACTCTGCGATTTTACTTTTTTTGTATATTTTCTCTATTTTTTATTTCTATTGTTTCGAATAAGAATCTCTTTTCTTTTTTTTCTTGCAAATCCTTTTTGTTTACACCGAAAATCACACAGAGGAACAATAATTATTTTTATTTAATTAATATTATTATGATTTTTGTTATTTTAAAAAATAGTTTAGTATTACCGCGTCGGAATCTCCAACTGAACTTCGTCTTCTGGGGAAAATCCCAAGCCAACTTCATATCTGTAAGCGAAAATCACGCGATCTCTGAATTTGGTCTTTTCCATCGCCTGATAGTACCGTTTCATCTCTTTTGACGGGTGGGTCATTATCAAAGACGCAAACCACGATACTGCAAGAATTGTATGGACTAAGGATATTTAAGTGGGATACAAAACAAACTAAAAAAATTCGGTTGTTGAATTTGCTGAGGTGGTTAGGATGTTGGAGATCAGACCGGGAGATGTCGCAAAAATTGATTATTAAATTTTCTTAATTTTTCTTTGCTTTTGAGTGTCTGTGGTAGATACTTTTCACGTACTGGAGCTTTATAGCAGAATGTACTGAAGACAAATACGATGTTTATGAGTGGCAAAGTCGTGGCTTGATCTCAGTACTACAAAAGGTGCTTTCTCGCAGTTTTGACGGTAGATGAAACCAACTTCAACCTTTTCAACTGATGTTGTCGGATTCAACCGACCACCACCAAGAAATCCCAGGTTTGAATACAAGGCAGCGCTGCAACGAAGGACAGAAGCCGTTCGTGAGCTATAAAACCAAAACGGGAGGAACATCGACTTATCTGGAAAATGAAGAACGCGAAGTGCCCGTATCGAAGACATTGAAAATTTGTACTACACCTACAAAGAAGGGAGACCTTTTTAACAAGTAAAAACCAGCTTGCCAAGGTAGCACCATTCCTACAGAAACCTGTAGAAATGAAGAAGGAAACCTTGTAGTAGAGTCACAGTCGGTGCTGAAAATATGGAAAAAAAATGTTCTGCAGTAAGGACCACCATATCGCCGTCAGACAGCATAGACTGTCGCTGTCGCTAATCAACATGATCGAGACTGCGAACTGTAGTAAAACAGTGGTAAAACGCCGCCAGCCATTTAGACAACATTTGTTTTAAACTAAAGTAGACTAAGATGATCTTGGAAGCCCAAGTGAAGAAGAGAACTTGTTAACAAAATCTTTTCTACTTCTTCGCTTCAAAAAAAAAGAAATGTCTACTGGTCATATCAAAGTTGATGGACGCTTCAATTTTCCTCTGACCATCCTCCAGTGGTATATGTGACTTTAAATAAAAATTAGCAAGATTAGCAAGTAGAAATGTAAACAGATTAAGAAGGCTTCAAGAAAGAAACTTTAAGGAATAGTGAAAATAATTTTTTTCGGGCTCAAGAGGCAATTGAGTAGCAGAGCCCCTTCTGCAAGATCAAACTGGCTCTATATAAGACCTTGATCATCCCCGTCTTGCTCTATGGCACAGAGGCATGAACATTATTGAAAAAGGATGATGAAGTACATGGCCGTTTCGAGAAGAAAATACTACGCGTTCTTTTTGGTCCCGTTTGAGTTGACGGGAATGGAATGTTGAAGATTATGGAGAAGCGAATGGACACCACAGCTTCGGCCCGAATAATCTTCAAATCCGAGCCCTTGATATCACGGAGTAAAAGGGGACCTCAACCAACTTGGAGGCCATCACCGATGCCAGAAGCTGGCGAAAGACCGTGTCAACTGGAGAGGCTTGTTGGTTGAGGCCCAGGTTCACTCCAGACTGTAGTGCCACTTAAGAAGAAGAAGAATCTAATATGAAGCTAATCGCCTCGTTGTGGATAAATGTCTGTCTAAGAATAGAAGCAGACAGATTTGTGTCCAACTTTCTAGGGGATAGGAAACAAAAGAAAAACATAGTAAAAGGGAAAAAAAAGTCCGTAAGAAATGCCAGGCAAACATTAGGATCTTCAACAACAAGCTTGACAGACAACAAAAATACACTTAAACATCTACAACGTCTTCGGCTTCAATTAAAAGCCTTTTTATATGCTCGATGGTGAAGTCCGTAAACGAATTGCTAATGATTATCAGAACAGAAGAAGAACTAAGACCTTAATATGTTGAATGAAGGATTGAAGTTCAAATTCTTCTTCTTGTAGGCTTAAACGAATATAAAATATATCACTCTTCCCCGACACCGACACGAGCGATGACAATGGAAAGAGATTTTAACTGATACACCACAAGAGGTCTTATTTAACCGTTTCTGCAGTGATACAACGGAAAAACAAGGGACGGTTTTAGCTAAGTTTTTGCGATGTAACTGCGGAATACTGCACACGTATTATTGTAACAAATGGATTAAAAGATCCCAAAAGGCAGTTCAAAGAAATTAATTGATGGAAAACAGCACAAATTTACGGATTTGAACGGCCTTCGAGATAATCTTTATGAAATGTCAAATTCATGTATCATTTCATCAAACTAGTGAGAATCTGATAGTGCCTTTACGCAGGCGAGGACAGAACGTCTTCCACTGGGGGTAATCAGAATACCACCCTCCCACTAGCATTACTGAAAACAGGCACTGGTAGAGAACCTGCCTTATATCTAAGATACTATATTCATCAGCACGTAAGGTCTGCACTTTAAAACCTCGTTGTTAAAATATACAAGATTCAAAAGAAATATTTTCCTATATCAAACCTGGTACCAGACAACCTTAACTTATACAAATGAAAAAAACTCTAAATAAATGATTGGAGTAGTTTAAGGAACACAACTAATTGATCATGGCAGAGAAGAATGTTTTCTCTGATTCATCACATCGATTTTCGAATCAGATGCAGTGTCTATCATCTAAAGGCTGCAATACTACAGCACATTCTTGGCAACTTGAAAACGTATTGTCAGTTATGAGTAAATCAAAATGTCACGTCGATTATTCAATTGGGAAAACTTAAACTAAGAACTCCTCTACCCACTCAATACGCCTCTTTTAATGAGCATGATTAGGAATTGATTTCTACCACTATAATAAGGTCATGTAACTTCTAACGCTTCTACAGAAAAATATACGAAGGCAACAATTTTCTGGTCTACGTTGAGTAGACCTAAAAACAGATACTCCGGTGGCTACTCCTTTAACCAGACTCTCAGTAAATTTCGCCTACAAATTCCAGAGTAACTTATCAATATATGACAAACAACATGAACTCATCCTCCACGTACAAACAGACCATGGCATGACTATGCATTCCCCAGCAGATATCCTCCCACCGAATAAATTAACTTAAATCTACAACCACAATTCTTGTAGAAATTTCAATGACATAACACCCAATTCGCTTGTTACTCTCTTCCTCTAAAGTAATTGGAAATTCCTCTAATTTCACGCTTGTACCGATTTTAATCTCTAATTAACAGCGTGGTTATTGCGGAACCAATCTTACGCATTCATTTCACAGTTAAATGGAAAATATCTATGCTAAAATAATAGCGTACTTTGATAAATCTCGGCCTTGTCTTGTTTTGTCTATTAATAACGATAATAACCCTCTCCTAGCCGATGGATTTTCCACTTTGATATTCCTTTTGTAATAATTACTAAGCCCCCCGGGATGAGTTTTCTATTTCAAGGCGACCCTTTCCACAAATCGAGTAGATACAAATACCTTCGATAAATTCTACCAAGAATTCTTCATATTTCTCAGATTGCTTGGAGTTTATCTTGGTAGAGACGACAAACTGATATTGATGGTGGTTTTTCTGCTCTCAGATTAGATTATCATTCTTATTTTGTTCTTTTTCTTTTGCTCTCATTGATTGGACCAATTTGGATAATTGTTTTGCATTCGTAGCAGCATGTAAACAAATATATCAAATACAACAACCACTAAGTTCCAACCCTGTGGAATCCCATGAAATCTTCTAATTAAATGCAAGTTGAACTTATTTTTTTTTTGTAAATATTTTTTAACGAGGTTAACAAAAACTGTCGGAGATCAAAACAACCATGCGACAAGGCAATTAAGTCAATTAAACTATAACTCTCTACAGCTTGTACATTCACCTTAATTCAATGTAAGCGCAACGTACAATACATACAAGTGTACGAGTACAAGTATCTTGTATGTACTCGTATCTTGTACTCCTTGGGAATCTAAAGTTTAATTAAATTTCCATTTTGTTCGCATCAACATAGTGCCACCATATGCTGCCATTTTAACTGAATTGATGTACTCTACGTCCTGTACTCCTGTATTCCATTACGGGGTGGTTTTTTGCGTCTTTATTAGGTTTTCATTTAAAATTTTGATGATAGAAAAAGTTTTAATATTCGTCCAACACCTGGAGAGAAGAGCATGTCAAAGATGAGCGCATTAAATGTGGTACGTTCTGTCGTCGGTTTAATTTCTTCATCATCTACCTACTTTAATAATATGCTAAACGGTTGGTAGTTAATTTTTAATCGGAAGGTTTAAAATTACAAACAGCAAATTGTGTTTTTTTTATATTTATATTTATTAAAATTGTCGGTATAGTATGGGTGGTGAAATTGAATAATTCATAAACAGGACAATTAGGGGAAGAGAAGCCATCGCATTTATAAATTTGAAAAACGATTATGTTGTAAATTGTATAAGAAAGTTTTTATGACAGTTCGTCTAACCTGTCAAATTGCAAACTGTCAGTGTCATTTTTATTCAGTAATCTTTGTTATTGTGATGAGTTGCACGCTTCAATAACGTTTCCAAATTTTAGAAATTTCGCTTCAAAACGATGGTTATGTGCGCCAAACTTAAAGAATTCACTTGCATCGTATTGCACCCGACATAATCAACCATCTGAGACATCTACTCGCCGTATAATTTTCTTTGGAAGATCTAGTTGCACCGAGTGTTGAAGAAGATCCAGATTTATCGATCGTTTACAACAGGTTGGTCTTTGTCCATCAAGTTTATGATAAAGTTTAGACAAAAATGTTGCCTCCAAGGCTTACAAAATCTAGCTCGTGCAAGAATTGAAGTCGAAAGACCTTCGTTTGCGTTCAAATTTCGGGGAAGGGGTCCAATATCAAACGGCATTGGATCCACTGTTTAATCGAAAAATTGTTGTATATTGAGCGAAGATAATCCACGCGATCCACGTTTGGTGCGGTCTGTAGGCTGTCGGAATAATCGGACCATATTTATTCGAAAATGAAGCTAATTAGCTTATTAAGTTCAATCGTATTCGCTATGGAGCCATGATTAATGACTTTTTCATTTCCTGATAGGATGGCACGAATGTGGAAGAGATGTGGTTAGAGCAGGATTGCACTATGTGCCACACAGAAAACGAAACGATTAACTTATTGAAGGAGACACTCGATGAACGCATAATTTCGCGTAATGGACTTGTAAATTTGCCCCCAGGATATTATGATTTGACGCCTGTAGATCAATTTTTTTGGGTCGATGTTCTACGCTAACAAACCAACAACAATCGACGCATTGGAAACCCACATTCGCTTAAAAAAGAGGCGAAAACTTTGTTTCTCAGATCTATCATATGCAGCTGTTGTGGGCATATGCCCGAAGTTGTGTTCAAAAATTAATTGCAGAATGTTTCCTGGATTGAACACAACAATTTTATGTTTTGATTAAATTAATTAATTAAGTTATTACTGGTTTAAAAAAAAACCCTCACAACACGGATAAAAAATTGTGATGACAGCAGCTTAGAAGACTGTGACATTCAAACAAGACAGTTTTTTTCTTGATTGTCTAGTTTTCAAAGGATTGCCATGCTCTCTTGTTAATATTGAGATTCATGAAATTCATTAAAACTAGTGGCACGGAAACGCTGTTTCGGCGAATTATTAAGTTATTTAAATCAACCAACCACCACCTGCAGATGTCCCACCAAAAGTAAGTAAATACCTTAAACCCCTTATTTGTTCGTCATTCATCCTCGACCGAATTTCTCAAGTCTGCCTTGTGTTGAACTCTGGTATACGTCTGTGATGCCTCATATGTCACAACAACCTCACAAGAGCGACAATTTGTTTTCGTATTCTAACCAAAACCTCACAACTTGTGAGCATCACAAGAACTATCCAAGCTCACAAGCCGGTCACAAGAGAAAAATAAAGGCTAAATTTTTAATTTTGAAGAAAAAAAAAGTGGAGGAGCGAGTGCGCTTGTGAGTGAAATAAACAAATAAAAGGAAAGTTTTAAAAAATTCTACAGAATTTGCGGGAAAGGAATGATGCGTTCTCATTAATCGATGACTGTTTCATCAAATGTTTCCGCCATTTTTCATTATTTTATTATTTATTTCACAAACTTCTGAAACTTAAATACTGATTGTCAAAAAAATAAAAAGTAATTTTTTGACAGAATAATGAATTCACCACACCGTGGTAACTATTTCTTGTGAGGTTACTTTCGCATCACAGACATTCGTGAGTTGTGACAACATCACAATCAGAATAGGGGCATCATTTTGGACAAAAAAAAAATATTTCTTAGATATCCTCTTCATATACTTTAGAATTTTACGGAGTATGCTTTCGAAAGCCGGTGCCATTAAGGCTATAGGACTTCTATGTACAAAAGATCACAACAATTGGTCACCAAGCATGCATAGCTGCATTTCATAGTCATCTGATAGAAAACGCTGTCGACAACTGTCTTCAATTGTTAAGTGTTGAAATGAATACATAGTGGTTCCGAAAGTTTTGTATCCTGACACAATTCAATCAGCATTCACTATCGATTCATCTCCACAAAAAAGTCCTTTCACTCATTCATAGAGATGTTTTTGTTCTTTACGTCAGTATCCCAATAATACTCTTCCCAAAGAAACTGAAAATGTTGTATTTAATTCAAATTCATGGCCCACTTTAAATAGAAATCCTTTTTTGCCCAAACGTCTTTCATTCAAAATTCAGAAATCTTTGTCTTTTCATCCACAAGGTACAACCAAACTTCCTAAGAGTATTTCACAGCTCTGTTTTATCAAAGTCTCCTTCATAGCCATTCATAATTGATTTTCCTTAAA
The DNA here is from genome assembly GCA_928272305.1 of Volucella inflata. NCBI lineage: Eukaryota > Metazoa > Arthropoda > Insecta > Diptera > Syrphidae > Volucella > Volucella inflata. The sequence continues at coordinate 3,414,325 of OV743720.1, forward strand.
ACTTAAACAAAAGACAAAAACCGCACAAAGCTTCATTCAAGTTTGGAACACATGCGACCATAAGTGCAAATCCGCTTAAACACCACCCCCACCGCAGCAAAACTTCAATGTATGGTGTCACTTCTAGTAACCAATTTCTTTTCTACACTCATTTCTCATGGGTCCTGATGCAGATTTATTTTATTTTTGAGTTTTAACAAATTATACACACATCCGATAAGTTAGAATTAGATTTTCGTATTTCAAGGATAAGGGCTTCCTAAACAACCCAACACAACCAACTGATTCCTCGCCCCATTAGTGTTTTCCACTCCTTTGCATCGTTAACTTTTCTCTTCGAATCTTTTGAGAAATTTCTAGAGCATGTCTTGGGAGAAAAAAAAACGGTGAACAGTTTAAGGGAAGATGACTCCCGTGAATCAACCGCTTAATGTTTTACTCCCTTCACCAGGAGACAACTGCTTCTATATCTGCTGTCGCCGACATAAAGAGGGGCTCCGGGCAGCGGCTTGAGTTCGAATTTAGATAAGTGCAGTTAGAGAATTCTCATCGCCGAAGAAACTCCGGAAAATGTTTAGCTAATGAAAAGTTTAAGTTCCGAAAAGACGTATGTCACGTAAAGTTGCTCCGTTCCATTTGGTTGAACATGAGTTTCAAAATCTCTCTGGACAGATACGTGATTCTTTTGAGGAATGCATGAGAACGGTTGATGCATAATGCAACTTTTGAAGTGAATAAAGTATTTGAGACGAGATTTTGTTTTAATATTTCCGGAACGTTTGTGAGAACTTGGAAGGATTTAACGCATATTTCTTACAGTGGGAATATTTAAGCAAATTGAATTTTTCGTCTTTGTGAACGATGGGAAAGATGAGATGTTCTTTCTTCGCAGATGCTCGTACGAATATGTATCTTGATTTGAAGGCATACTGAATGAAAACCTGAACAATAATATCTGACAACTATTGAAAGATCTACACGAAGACAATAATCCAAATTTACTGATGGGAGTTGGCTGTTGAACTCTTATACGAGTATGAAACCGTGCAGTGACTTGAGGTTGACGAAAGATTTGCACGCCAAAGATTTTATTCGCTGGGCCTCGACTTCCGATCCTCGCCACTTACTTAGGTACTTACCTAATGGCCTTCAGTTGCCACGTGAGTTGTGTTGGCCTTCTATTTGTGCGCGTTTACTTCTACTCTCCCTCCGGATTGGAATCGAAGCGGCTGAGCAATGATTTCGATTCCTTCTACATGCTCTACTCATATCAGGTGTTATTAGGAGAATTGGTAATAAAGGTAGCATAGTGAAAAAAGTCCCTACCTTTAAGATATCCCTGTTTTCTGTAACGTTGTGTTGAATTCGACAGCGTATACTTAATTTTGTTCTCATCTACCACTTAATCAATTTCGGCAGCATCTATTTTAATACTAGAAGTCGCACAGGTGACACTACGCAATCTTATTCCAATTATGTCGATATTGTCGGTGTAGGTTTGCAGTTGCACGGAATTTGAAAGATTGTCCCCTCATATGGTGAGTTCCGCATAATTCTTTAATGTAGGATGGCGAAGAGGTCGCATAATAGCGTTGGTTAAATCGTAACCAAGATCGTCACTCTGTTCATTAGGAGTTTGGCAGGGCTGCTTTAACTCTGTCGTACATAGATCGTCTCTAAAATCAATGAATAGGTAGTGTGTATCAATTTGGCTTCTTTTTCGAGATCTGCGTGTGAAATTTTAGTTAATTTTGAACTGTCCTGGCCTAAAAGTACAATGATAGGGGCCACTAAGGTTGTTAATGGAGAGTTTGAGACGTTCACGCAAAATGGCAGATAAGGTGTTGTATGTGTTGTTGACGAGACTTATAGCTTTAAAGTTGATACGGTTGAGGAAGTCTCCGTTTTGTTTTGGATTGGCCCAACGATGCTGAGATTCCATTTATCAGGCAAATACTTTTCTCTCCAAATTTTAAGAAATGAGTAGAATTATGCTTTATACAAAGTCACTTGTAGTCTAGGTTGAACCGTCTATGTTGTCTGACGGCGACATGTTGGTCTTTGCTGCGGTTAAATGGTCTGCAAAACAATTTTTTCCATATTTTCAGCACCGACTGTGAATCTACTACAAGGTTTCCTTCTTCATTTCTACAGGTTTCTGTAGGAATGGTGCTGCCTTGGCAAGCTGGTTTTTACTTGTTAAAAAAGTCTCCCTTCTTTGTAGCTGTAGTACAAATTTTCAATGTCTTCGATACGGGCACTTCGCGTTCTTCATTTTCCAGATAAGTCGATGTTCCTCCCGTTTTGGTTTTATAGCTCACGAACGGCTTCTGTCCTTCGTTGCAGCGCTGCCTTGTATACAAACCTGGGATTTCTTGGTGGTGGTCGGTTGAATCCGACAACATCAGTTGAAAAGGTTGAAGTTGGTTTCATCTACCGTCAAAACTGCGAGAAAGCACCTTTTGTAGTACTGAGATCAAGCCACGACTTTGCCACTCATAAACATCGTATTTGTCTTCAGTACATTCTGCTATAAAGCTCCAGTACGTGAAAAGTATCTACCACAGACACTCAAAAGCAAAGAAAAATTAAGAAAATTTAATAATCAATTTTTGCGACATCTCCCGGTCTGATCTCCAACATCCTAACCACCTCAGCAAATTCAACAACCGAATTTTTTTAGTTTGTTTTGTATCCCACTTAAATATCCTTAGTCCATACAATTCTTGCAGTATCGTGGTTTGCGTCTTTGATAATGACCCACCCGTCAAAAGAGATGAAACGGTACTATCAGGCGATGGAAAAGACCAAATTCAGAGATCGCGTGATTTTCGCTTACAGAGATGAAGTTGGCTTGGGATTTTCCCCAGAAGACGAAGTTCAGTTGGAGATTCCGACGCGGTAATACTAAACTATTTTTTAAAATAACAAAAATCATAATAATATTAATTAAATAAAAATAATTATTGTTCCTCTGTGTGATTTTCGGTGTAAACAAAAAGGATTTGCAAGAAAAAAAAGAAAAGAGATTCTTATTCGAAACAATAGAAATAAAAAATAGAGAAAATATACAAAAAAAGTAAAATCGCAGAGTGATGTTGCGGGCGACTTAAAATTTATAAGACTCATAAAAGATGAATTTTTAATCTCAGCCGGTGTGTTTATAGTGCTTTTCGCGGAAGTGTTAAAATCTACCAAAAAGAAAAAAAAGCCATTGGGTCGAAGATAAGGCTGCAGGCGTGCAGTTAAGAGACTTTTGTCCTCATCTAATTTTTCATCGCAACCAAGGACCGCGTGCTACGACCTCCATAGAACCAAAGTAAAAAAAAAAAAAAATAGGGGTATTCATGCTTCCTTATATTTGGTCTTGTAAAAGTGTAAAAGTGCAAAAGTGTAAAAGTGTAAAAGTGGAAAAGTGGAAAAGTGCAAAAGTGTAAAAGTGTAAAAGTGTAAAAAGTAAAGCATCGCTGATATGGAGTGCCCTTCCGCTAGCAAATTCGAAGCCGTTTTATACAAACATTACCGGTGAGTCAAACTTAATTTTAATCTTCATTTAAACCTATATATATAAAAAAGATTAAGATTACCTACAAGCCTGAATACTTTTACATAAATTTGAAAATTTTATCATGAAAACCTTTTGTTCATCTTATTCCTTTTGACTATCTTGTTACTATAATATAATGTAACCTATAACTTTTCTTATAACTTTCACTGAACTCTCTTTGTGCTCCTATCGATTATTTTAAAACAATAAGTGAATTCATAAAATACCATACATTTGATTTAGCCTTGGTTTCAAGTACATTGCTATGTTATCGAGCGAATATATACCGGGTGAGACCCTCGTATCGGCTAATACGGTAAATACAAAAGTCCTGATCTTTTTGGAAACCATAAAACCATAAAACTCTAGGAACAGGGCGGAGTTGTGAAGGTGAGGGCTAATAGTCCGGGGTGGACATGGGCCTCAGTCTACAAGCCTCTAAAGCTAGCTCGATCTTTTGCTTACTGCGTCCAGTTTCGCACCTATAGTTGGCTTCCTCTTATGTGCGTCACCTGAGTCTCGGTTTTCCTCTACTGCGCCATGCATCAGGGACGGATTCGACGACTTTTCAGACCGGAGCGTTGGTGTCCATCCACTCTACATGTGACAGCCATCTCAGTCGTTGGATCTTGACCCTTTTGGCTAGGTCGTTGTCACTGTACAGTCCTTACAGCTCGTTGTTGTATTTCCTCCTCCACTAACCCTCAATGCAGATGGGACCGAAGATTACTCGAAGAATTTTATTCTCAAAGCACTCAAGACCACGCTCATCCATTTTTGACAATGTCCATGCCTCTTTGTCATAGAGCGCGGACTGGGATTATTAAGGTCTTATATTGGGTAACTTCTGTTATTCGAGAGACGGCTTTCCTAGCCCAAAGAATCAGCGGTTGGCAAGAGTTATTCTTCTTTTGATCTCAGCGCTGGTGTCGTCGTCTAACTTTATAGCAAAGCTTTGGGAAACAAAATCGTTAACTACATCAAAGTTATATCTGTCGAGTGTGACGTTCTGTCCGATACGTCGGTGTTGGTTGTCCTTTTTGCTTGACAGAATATACTTGGTCTTGACCTCATTGACCGCTAAACTCATTTTCGCCGCTTCGGTCTCAGTATTTGCAGAGGCGCCACTGACATCACGCTGCTTTCTTCCAATTATGTCAATATCGTCAGCGTATGCGAGTAATTGGACGGACTTTTGAAAGATTGTGCCTCCTGTGAGATTGTGAGTTTTGCACTATTCTTTCAAGTACGATGTTGAAAAAATCGCATGACAGCGCATCGCCTTGTCTAAATCCTTTCTGGACATCAAAGGTCTCGGTGAGATCTTTACCGACCTTGATGGAGAATCGTCCATTCTCCATCGTCTTCCTGCACAGATGGACGAGTTAGGCAGCGATGTCAAAACTAGACATTGATCTTTGAGTTCGGCAGTCAGGCCCTTCACTCCAGCAGCTTTGTTGGACTTAAGCTATTTTCACTTCATCTAGGTCGGGTTATACAGTCTACAGAAATGACTGCCACTCCACTAGGATGTTCCCTTGTTCATCTCTACAGGCTTCGGCTCGGGGTGTGTTTGCGTGTTACGGTATTATTACCTTTTGGTAAAACTTCCGAATCTCATTCCTGGGGAAGCATCTCTCAATTTCCTTGACCGCATGCTTCTTATGCTGTTTCCTTTTCCTCCTGAGAAGCCGGTGTTCTTCTCTCCTCTTCAGCTCATAGAACTAATGAGCAGATCTAGTTCTCCTATGAACCGCCGCTTTGTATTTATCTGGCTTAGCTGCATGTGCTTGCCGGCATTTGTCATTAAACCAGGGGATTTGCTGTGGTGGTCAAGTGAAACCCAGCACATCAAAACCGGCATCTCTGATGGCGTTTTGGCAGTGTTTCCAGTGGTTTTCGATGCCTGATTCTGGCGGTATTGGACCTCTTAAGAGATTACGCGACACTCAATCGGAAATGGACTTGGCGATCTCTTGCGATTGTAGCCATTCGACTTCGAAATTCCTCACAATAGTGGTCCGAGTCGATGTTGGCTTCTCGGAACGTTTGGACTTCCATAATACTGAAGGAGTGTCTTGCGTCGGTCGCAATGTGGTCAATCTGGTTGACGGGTTATTGATCAGGAGTTCTCCAAGTCCTCTGGTGCATATCGAGATGCTAGCTACGATAATGTTTCGTCCTGCCGCAAAGCCAATAAGCCTGAATCCGTTATCGGAGGTGGTGTCGTGCAGGCTATATCTTTCGACACTGGTACCAAAGATGCCTTCTCTTCCTAGCTTTGCATTAAAATCGCCGAGGACAATTTTAACGTTATAGCTAGGACATTGCTCGTAGATCTTGTTCAAGACCTCATAGAAGGTATCGTTGGTATCCCCATCTTTCTCTTCTATGGGGCGTGCGCGCATATCAGGCGCATATCAGGCCCCAATATAAGGGGTAGCTTTGTAATCATGCACTGGAGTATGTAGCTGCCATAGGCGAGTTTAAGCCATAGTCTTAGTTAGTTAGACATGAAGGGACGAAGAGTTACTTCAAGTGAGAGCGGGACACCGAGCTCTTCTCTTTTCCGGTCTTTTTTTGATCTAGGGGGTTTATGTTGATTAGTTGAGCAAATTCGTGTCTCCCTATTTTCTTGAAACACCTTATCTTCGAACAACAGCAAGAAGGAAGATATGTAAAAGGCATGTCAAATCCCCTCTGGGTATTTGCTCGGGCTGGTCGCAAGGGTTGCCTGTGCCTTCGGGTCATAAAGGTAATGTATGTGCCGACGGGAGTGTCCTGATGATAGGAACATTTTCGTTTTTAGTTTTTACTCCCATGACCCTGGGTTAATGTTGACCAGCCTTACACCAAAATAAACTCCTAATTTCGCTATATGCTGCAGACCTTCATAGGTGTTTCCGTACCATTTTGATATTATTTGGTATAAGCCATATCTTAAACAAACAATTCGACTTAAGAAAATAAGGGGTAGCTATAGATTGTGTACACCTAAAGGCGATACGCACTACAGGAGAACACTTTTCCCTGTCAATCACAAGAGTAGGTGTATTGAAGGAGAATAAGAGGCATTTGACAAGAAATTGAAAATTGATAGATAGTTTCATTCCATCATCTAACAATTAGGGAAATACTGTGCTTATTCAAATAAAACCGTGATCCGTATGAACCTTTTGAAATCCAGGTCTCTTCCATTTGGATTTCTATGACAACACTTCTGATTCATATTCATAAACAAACGACAGGAAAGGGCAAATAAAGAAGTCACTTCAAACGTGAACAAGGTGGAGTGGAAATGGAGAAATCGATACTCGTACAATGCGTCTTGAGATAGGGAATTGAAATCTATGGGATATATGAAAGCATTCTATAATTGAAACATCCCCCTTGATTGTGGATTGGGCAGACAAACCAAACTGCTTTATCTGGGTTAACTGGTGAAACCTCCAAACTAGATCACTGCTGTGTGAATTCTATGGAAATTATTCAACCGTTTATTTTAGCATTTATATTCGAGGTATAGTATATCAATAATTCCATAGATGGAAGTAGGACACTGAAAGGATATTTCCCATTAGTAAACCTTACTTCTGGAAATATTTAAATTCGAGGCAGTAGCTAAAAACAAAAGGATTTGCTGTTACTACCGGTTAACCTTCAAATTTATCCAGAGTGATTTGTTAAGCTTGGTGAACGGATTGCAATTTTTTCTTTCATGTATGGGAACCATTGATTGATTTGTCAATGACGAATGTAGAGCCTGCGATTCAATGACATAACTGAAGGTTCTATGAGTTCAAAAAAGGTGAATAGAATATATAGAATGAATAGTGCATCGAAAGGTTGTTTTCTTTATTTCATATAAATACACTGGGTAATTTAAACCATAGCCGTAGGACTTCTACTTTTCCTAAGCTATTTTGTGTATATGTATTACGAGAAGATTAACTCAAACAATTTACTTAATGACTAGCTATTAGTGCTTTCATTTATCCACAGATGGGAAAAAAACAACAAGTTTTTGAAACACAAAAGTTTTAGCAGAAATACTTTCGCTTCAAAAGGTGCAGAATGCCAACACGGCATTACGGAACACTTGCCATCATCAAAGGTGTCAGAGCTTCGCTGCAGGACGTAAATATTTTGGAAAATTGCTTAAATTTCCCACTGACAACAATGTCTGCAAAAACCAGAAGGCTATAAAATAGCTTTGCTTCCTCGCCGCACCATTCAAATTTGCCCAAGGGAGCAACATCCTGTACAGGAATTTGAACTAGATTTAATGTGAATTTAACTGGAGAATAGTGTTGTTAAATGAGTTTTTCAAGTACTGATGTAGGGAATTTTATAGTTACGAGTAAACACCTTAGAATTTGTACATTTTTTAATCAAGTAGTTCATCTATGTGTATGCAGATGAATTGAAATATCCTTGCAGTTAGATATGACATAAATTTGAAATGCAAACAATGCGTTGCAACCATTTACAAGGAAATGACTTTCATGCTACAAACCTGCCGTCTATGACATTTTAATGAGTTAACTGGTCAGTTCTGACTACTGTTGGCTTCTTGCAACATACGAGGGCGGGTCAATAAGTCCGTGACTTTTTGAATTTCTGACCTCTTTACTGAAACAGCAACACTGCTCCTGTCAATAGGCATCTGTCAGTTGACTCCTGTCAAAATTTAAACTTGCTGCGTCAGTTAGTTTGTGTTTGACAGCTATTTTTATCAGACTACTCACTAATTTGAGGAGAAAATGGAAAAAAGTGAATTTCGTGTGCTTATTAAGCATTATTTCTTGCGAAAAAAAACCATTACCGAGACCAAGGCTAAGCTTGATAAATACTATGGGGACTCTGCACCATCGATTTCAATGGTAAAAAAGTGGTTTACTGAATTTCGTTGTGGCCGTACAAGCACTGAAGATGCCGAACGTCCTGGACGCCCAGTTGAGGTCTCTACACCCGAAACAATCGAAAAAATTCACGATATGGTGTTGGCCGACCGAAGATTGAAAGTGCGAGAGATTGTGGAAGCCGTAGGGATCTCGCATGGCTCAGTGGTTTCAATTTTGAATGATCACTTGGGCATGAGAAAGCTTTCCCCAAGATGGGTGCCGCGTTTGCTCACAGTCGACCACAAACGCATGTGCAGTTGCCATGGCAAAAATCCATGAATTGGGCTATGAATTGCTCCCTCATCCACCCTATTCTCCAGATTTGGCTCCGAGCGACTACTTCTTGTTCCCAAACCTGAAGAAATGGCTTGGTGGAAAAAGATTTGACTCCAATGATGAAGTCATCTCGCGAACAAAGGCCTATTTTGAGGACCTCGACAAATCATTTTTTTTGGAAGGGATAAAAAAATTGGAGAAGCGTTGGACAAAGTGTATAGAGCTCAAGGGAGACTACGTTGAAAAATAAAATTATTTTTTTATCAAAAAATCTGTGTTTTAATCCAAAAGTCACGGACTTATTGACCCGCCCTCGTACATTGCCATGAATCAAAACAGCTCTGGAATAATGCGTTTCCGGTTCATGTTTGTGAATGTGTAGACTACACACTTGAATTTTGGCGAAAATTGCCATTGGTTTCGAACTCAATACCAAATATATGTACAAGTTCAAAACCGGACACACAGATTCAGTACAGATTTGATTTTCTAAGTTGAAATGTGTTCTGAATTCTTAATCAATTCTGGTTAAGTTGCTGTGTTGATCATGAACTGATAGACTATTTGAAATGAATCTGCAACAAAGACAATGGGAAAGTAATGCTTTTGTATTAGAGCAGAAATCTGGAAAAAATTGTTATTGTGGTGATAAATTCGCTAACTCTCTTATAAATTATTTTATTACCAATTTTTCTGATTTTATTTTGTCGGATTTCTTACCACCATCCTGATGAAACTTAAAGGCCGTCATTATGCAGGCAGGTTAATGGCGACTTACAATTACTGTATATGTGAACCGAGAGTACAATCGCTTAACTGCAATATTTGAACGTCAATCAACACCCATCTTAATCATATTCACACAATTTCCAACCACAACAGCAGCAATCCGCACGATAAAGGCCAAACATCTCTTGTCGGAAGCCAAGCCATGACAATTTTCAGACCTTCAACTCAAAGATACCCGCTGAGTAGATGAAGCCTACTATCTGACAATTTTAACTGATAATCTTTAACAGTATAATTTGTTTATCAAGGTCCTGTACCGGGTTAATACCAACTGTCCTTAGACAGTTTATCCCATAAAATATCGGCAATCCATAACCATCATCATCAAAAAACGGTTCAAATTTTGGTTGATGTGCTTGAACTTATATTCGTCTACCAAGTCAGTCTAGATACCAATAACCCGCATGCGATGCTCAACCAATATATACCCGGTGCAATGGCAACACCCGCCTTATCGGCAAGGAACCGGCGGATGCCCTCAGCCTGAACAAAAGCAATGATAGGGGCCCCATGACACTAGGAATCCTATACCGTCAAAACTAAGTCAAGAATTACAGCAACGATTAAACTGAGGCTACCATCAAGTAGAGAGATCAGCAGTTTATACATACGAGTACTACTGTTATCACAAAATAAGGTGTAATTTCAATTGTTAAATACGTGGGCTCTACGATTCTGGTAAATACCACCTTGATCAAAAATTATTTCATTATTATTCATCTACTATACCTAGTCAAGTCATAAATACTGGTACACAACTGAACTCACTCATTGCGAATGCAACACTGGACGCATCTATTTCGTATTGATTGCGACTTGACAGTTGATATTTGTGCTTCATTGTGACGTTAATTACTTACAATCATGGAATGGGGCGACATCGAAAATCGTATTGTTGTAGTTGGCCTACTTAAACGCAACATGGAAAAAGGCGACATCTTTACGACGTTGCGACCGCTTGGAATCACTCGCAATTTTGTGTATCGTGCTGTGAAGTTGTTTGGTGATACTGGTGGAGTACGAGACCGCCAAAGAAACGGCCGTCCGCGCACTGTGAGAACTCCGAAAGCGATCAAAGCCGTGAAGAAACGAATCGACCGAAAACAGAAAATCTTATCGCGGGAAATGCAAATTTCGCAAAAACCCATGTCTCGCATTATCAAAGAAGATTTAGGACTCAGTGCGTACAAGCGACACACTGGACACCTGCTCATGGCCGCATTGAAGGAAAAACGAAAGCGAAGATCGAAAGTGTTACTCAGCGGTAAGAGAAGAACGCTCACAGACAAATTCTGTTTACTGACGATAAAATCTTCACCGTATAAGAATCGTTCAATAAGTAGAATGATCGTGTGTATGCTTAGTCATCCAGAGAAGCATCCCAACTCATCCCGAGGGTTCAAAGAGGCCACCATCCCGCGTCTGTAATGGTATGGTGTGGATTGTCCTACGATGGCCTTACCAAGCTCCATTTTTGCGAGAAAGGAGTGAAAATATCGGCCAAAGTATATCAATCGACCGTCTTGGAACCCATTGTGAAGTCTCTCAACCAATCAATATTCAACAACAAGCCATGGACTTTCCAGCAAGACTCTGCTCCAGCTCACAAAGCAAAAACGGCTAGACTGTGGCTCAAAAACAACGTTCCGGACTTCATATCAACGGATGATTGGCCAGCTGGTAGGCCAGACCTCAACCCGTTGGATTACAACTTTTGGTCCGTATTAGAGGGCATGGCTTGCTCTACTCGACACTCAAATATTGAGTCGTTGAAGCAAGCCCTTGTCCGTGCAGTGGACAATTTCCCCATGCATGAAGTTCGTCTCGCAGTAGATGAGTGGCCACATCGTCTTGAGTCGTGATGGAAGGCAAATGGAAGTCATTTCGAATAAGTTGTTCTAAGATTTGTAGCCATTGAATAACAAAATAAAAACAAAACTAAAATTTGTTTAAATATGAATTCGTTTTCATTTGGCGCTGATTTTTCTGTGTATCAGTATTTATGACTTGACTAGGTATATTGTCCCCTTCAAAGTAATCCCCATCGAATGCAACACACTTATGCCAGCGCTTGATCAAATCCTCGAAACATTTTTTATATTCAGTTTTCAGTATGTCCACCAGTGCTTCCTGCGATTTTTCCATTACTTCCTCTCGGCTGCTGAAACGCGTTCCCCGTAGTGTTTCTTTAACTCGATTGAACAGAAAGAAATCACAGGGAGCCAAATCGGGTGAATTCGGTGGCTGTTGGATGGTATTTGTTGCATTTTTCGTCGAACAATTACGAATAATGATGGCACTGTGCGATGGTTCGTTATCATGGTGCAAAATCCAATTCTGCCCACAATTCTGGTCTATTTCGGCGAACTGCTTCACATAAACGTCTCATAACGCCCAAATAATACTCTTTGCTTACTGTCTGGCCTGTCTGCGTGAAATTGAGGTCTTTTGGCACCAACTTTGCTGCTACACGACAGAAACCCAAATCATTAACCAAAATGTCTTGGACGGATCCATAGACAATGTTCAAGTCCTCCGCTGTCTCTCTGATGGTTAATTAGCGGTTATTGGCCAACATTTCTCTTACTTCATCAATGTTTTCATCGCTTTTCGATGCCGATGGTCTGCCACTACGTTCATCATCTTCGATTGACTCACGACCAACTTTGAACCGCTCGTGCCACTGGTATAGCACCGTTTTCTTTAGAGAATCGTTGCCGAAACACTTTTCCAACATTTCCAACGTTCGGGCACCATTAAACTCGTTTTTTACGCAAAATTTCGTTCGTTCGTTGTTGCAAATTTAAATTTATTTTTAAAATTGTAAAAAATCGCCAACAGACAGAGATAGATGTACTCTTGGCTACGTAACTTTTGCAAATGTCAAGCTGTAACGCTAAGATTTAGGGGGAGTATCAACAACAGATGTACCAACTTAACAATATGGCAAATATATTTCTTTTATGTTGGTAATACTGTCACTGACATCTGTGTCAAATTTCATGTCAAAATCTACATTTGTTGAATAGTTATGCAGATGCTTTTTGAACAACCAAAAATGAATTTAGCGATGTTTACAATGTCTGATTTTGCTGAGCAAAGAAGATGCATTGGATTTTGTTTGTGGAATGAAATTTCTGGCGCAGAAATGATCTGGCTATGCCACAGGAAAATGTTTAGAAGTGTTACAAACAGTTCAAAGAAGGCAGACAAAGCGTTGAAGATAAAGATCGTGCTGGATGGTCTATTACATCGACTAGTGAACAACATGTTATGGAGACCAAAGATTTGGTACCCAAAGATCCTCGATTGACAATTAGAGATCACGCTGGTACTATAAACAATTCATTGAGACCAATCCAGACCAGTTCGAGACTATTTCGCCAAAAACGTAACTCATATCGTTCCACAAACACCGTATTCGGCTGATTTATTACCGTGTGGCGTCTGGCTACTCCCTTAGCTCAAAAGACCACTCCGGGGACTCTTTTCGACACGGTTGCGGAGATAAAGGCCGAATAACTGCCTGCCTTGAAGGCCATTCTAGACATCGCCTTAAGCGATTGTTTCCAGGATTGAAGTGTACTGTGAGTGTCGCGAGGGCAAAACTTTGAAGGCGATGAAATAGATTAAGAAGAATAAATAAAGATTTAAAAAGTTATAAACGATTTCACCATATTTTTTGATTACAGTAGTATAATCTTTGAATAAGAATAGCCGGAAACTTAAGTAAACGCAGCCAATAATGGCCCAAATACATACTTCAAAAATGTGCCCAGTGCGGACGTAGGCATAATTTCTCCACTCACTGCGTTATAGTTGTTAACTCATTCACTTATTGTCCTTGCGATCTAAGTGTTGTGTTGTGATATGCAAAATTCCTGACAGGAGATTCACAAACCTATGTTTCGATCACAATTTCAAGCCTAGAAGACACATTCAGAATTGCTTTTGCGCGATTATTTGCAACACTAATTTACCATAATAGATCAAACTTCTGAATCAATTTTAAAACTTCTGCGAGGGAAGGTTTCAGTTTTACGTCGAGGTGACATAAATAAACTTTTTGCACCCCTATGGTCCCCCATATTAGTCACACTGGGGCGGCCTTATGACATTCTAAGATGATCTTGTGCGAGTAGATACATTTGAAATGCTGTAAGAACAGATTGGTTATAAGAGAGTGTAATTTTTTTGACGCTTTCAAGTTGTTCACTTGGTAAAATCCATACAGCGGCGTCCTTATATCGTGCAAGGGAGAGGTGGCTTCGAGATCCTACCACTCCTGCCCCTTCGCATTGAGAAGTTTTCGGACCATCGGTACTAACTTTTGTGAATCTTCAGCTATTTAGGATTTGTCTTCGATTCCTCCCTTGTGAAGATCCCAGTTGGTCTAAAATTTGAGATTTGAGGTGCTTGAAGTTGCTTGGTACCTAAATTGGAGCTAGGTTTTATAACGACTCCATAGCCCCTGTACAGACAGGCGGTCATGCTCAATTTTTCAAACACACTACTGCATCATTTTGGGTTTAGGCCCCACACTTGCCCAACATCTGTTTTGTGGTCTGCAGATATTTTATCGCTTTGTTTGCGGTGAGGCTCATTCGCACACGGAAAATCCACACGTAGTTATAGAGAAGCCAATTCATCCTAAACGTGTGAATTTTTGACGTGGTTTCTGGTGGCGGCATTATTGGCCCATTTTTCTTCCAAGACGACAATAGAAGCAATGTTACAGTCAATGAAGAACGCAGACGAGGCATGATAAAGGGATTTGGACTTGGCCAACCCATGGTTCCAGCAAGGTGGGGCTACGTGTCACTAAGTTCAATAATCGTGTAATTAGTCGTTTTGAAAATGTAGCTTAGCTACTATGGAGCTGCAATGTAACGCCGTTGGACTCTTTTTTTTCGGGGGTTGCCATTAACAACCATTGTTTTGCTGGTTTTAATTGAGAGAACTTCTTTTTTACACCCGTTCCAGGTAGTTGTCAGGACATTTCGCGTGAAATCTCTGATGGGTATCACGTGGTTGGCATCAATGATAACAGATATATCATCTGTGTCTTATATGTAGTTTCTTTGAAGTTCAGAATTTGTATAAGATCATCTAGTAACACAGACGGTGAAAGAAGTACCAATACCCACCGCTTGATGTTCATTAATGTTCAGAAGGCTTTGGTCGAGGACCTCACTGCTCTTTCTATGTCATAGTACAGAGGGTAAGTGCTGAACCTTTTTGGTACCTGTAAGTTGTAAAACAGAGTTCCATGATAGAAGATATATCCCCTCTAATGAATAGATCGATTAGCTTTATGTCAAATTGATGCCAAACAAGACACACCCTTAAGACACGTTTATTACTTCCATCAACTCCTTATACTTTCGCTCTATGTAGGTAGACCTAAGGTTATTTACTTGTTTCCATCCAAAATCACATCACAAGTCACCATAGTACGAAATGACCGATGTTTGTAATATTTATTGGCCAGTGATTGACGCAAGCAACGTTTTCAGCATACAATTGCCAATTATTGCCTTCGGCCCACCAAATAAGGAGCGTATCAAACGAAATTTTCCAAAACATCAGTTCTATGCTGATTTACTGTTTGTGGGTTGCACGAAATTTCAAAATTTCTCCCCAATGTACGCAATATCACGAAATTATGATTTATTTGTCAAGCGATGGCTGTGGGGATGAAACCATTATTTATGACTTTCGCTGGCGCACCGAAAATAAGCAAATCAAAGTAGTCCCGAAGGGGGTGAGGCTGTTGTCACAGGAGAACGTCTGATTTGGATGGGGAGAAAGTGAAATGTACTCCCAATTCATTTGTTCCAATAACTAATATCAATCGAATTGCAAAGCAATATCCCACAATCTATCCTTGCCTAGGAATTCAATAAATGTACAACCACTCAACATTTAAGCAGGCAATTCATTTATGTCTTTCCTACGTTTCCGATTCCTCATCTCATCTATTCCCACAATGACCAACATTACAAGGGCCACAAAAACCAAAAAAAAAAAAAAAAAATAGTCCTTGATACGAGTATGTGCAAAGTCCAACTCGTATTCGTCTAAGAAAAACCGACAACCATGGACATAAAACATGCTTTTGGTTGGTGGTCATTCCAGCAGGACTAACCTATAACCATCAGAAAGGAAGAACGAACGTTATAATGCTTGCTTCTAACCGAAATGAATATCCCACCACGATACTCTCTGCTACTACACTTAAACCATGGCACGTCATTGATTACTTCAAAAAAAAAAAAAAAAAAAACGAAAAAAGAACTACATGACCTAGGAATCCAGTGAAGTGGTCATGCCCCACCGAATCGGTCGTAGAGGTACTCCTTGTAGTTTAACCCAAATAAAGAGAGGGTTGGCAGGAAAACGTATAACTAATAAAAATCCGATTATGCCAGGACGACACTGATAGAGGTTTGATGGTGACTAATATGTCGTTACTCGGACTATGGTTGGTTGGACATGCTTTATGACATTAAGCGGGCGTTTTCCAACTCAACTCAACTCAACTCAGTTTAACTGGAGCAAGTGTAGCATTAATAATGAAGGCATGGCCCTAACGATGTGGTTACTGACGATATCCATCCTGGTGATGGTTAGTTTTTGAAGTCAAACTGAAAATCTCTATTCCTCCTGTTTGTAGCGTTTTTCCAACAATTGCGTCGTTGTTAACACTAGAATTGTTTTGGAAAACCAACGTCAGTGTGGCAAGGCAACCGAAAGGCTTTGCGAATATTTTTTAATTGGTTTATAGTTTTCCAACGGTTTTGAGAGAGTTGAGCTAGGTTTGGTTACAGTTTTGATGTAGTTTGTTGCTGACGGATTTGAAATCAAAGGAAACCCCAATTCTGAATAAAAGGTAGACGGTTATAATATTTTTTTTGTTTTTTTTTTTTTAAGGGGATGCCATCAGTCGTTGTAGACTAAACAAATTAGGGCAATTGGATGGGTTTTTGGTGGAAATTTTGAGGGGAAAGTTGTAGTTTTATTTGTATTTTCTCTTCGATGGGCTAATTACTGTCGGTCTTCCAAGAGACTTATTTCATCACTAATTACCAGAGGAGAACAGTAAAGTTGTTATTCCTTTGCTTTGCAGTTAAGACCAAAAAAAGATTCAAAAGTTTCTGCATTATCCAGCGGTTTATTTACCTTCAAGATTATAACGCTCCTTTACTCCATTGCAATAGAGATCTTGTATCCCAAATTGACGAAGATCGTTGATCTAGTCGCTGAGAACGTTACTACTTACTCAATCTTGGATTATGAACGACCTCATTATCTATTATCTGGACAGAAACAGTAAAGGGCTTACTGGAGAGCACCACCTCCTGATTGTTCTTGAAAGGGAATTCTGACTCAAAGAAACAGCGATTGGAAATGGTACTCGTATTCATTGTCTACGATGCTGACATTGTATGAATTAAAAGCGGAACCCAGGTAAATGCAGTCCTAAATCAGGTTGAAGCTGTAGCTTGATAATTTGCAAAATGTTGTGATAAATTAACTCACTTCTTAAAGCTGAAGATTAGCTTTGAAAAATGAGAACTAATTCTCTTTGGGACATCTTTTCTTTGGACTGTCGGAACACCAGGAAGAATTGCCAAACATTTTTAATAATAGAACAGTTCCCTTGTGATTTTGGTAATCATCGCTTGCGTATGCTTCGAAAGGAGACTGTTTCATAGGATGAATCTCGATATTAGATTGATACTACGAGTACAAGATGGGTCCTAGTGTATGAAATTATCGGAAAGTGACATAGTTATTATAAATGCCGTCGAATGGTAATTCAATTTTGAAATTTGTGTCAGTGTCTTGAAGCATCAAACATTTTGTGCTCGTTTCTGTCCACCTGGCTCTCACTGGTCATTCAATGCCCCACGACTCTTAGAAACTGGAACAAAACGAGTCGAGAGGGCTTTGTACATCTTGTTCGGTGGCGAATTTCGTGACTGAATATGTCGTAGAGGCTCCATCGATATTGACCAGACGACATGCCACGCACTCCACTGCAGCACATTTTGGTGAAAGGCTTGAAGATGTTTCCCCACAAAGTGCAAACAACTGATGGGTCTTGAATGTGAACTACGTTTAAGCGATGCTTACACCTTCCTTATTCTCAGCAACGAAGTACCTACATTTTGCGACAAAAATAACGAGGCCCATTTTCACAAAAATACGAGTATGTGAGCAAATAAAATTTACGGCTCTAGAGCACTGAAAATCCACGAGCGATGCACGAAGAGCGCAGGCCAAACGGTCACTGTGGCTTCAGAGGCATGATTAATGAAATTTTCATTCCTTAAATGAATGATTTGGGACTGAAGAACTTGTGGTTTCAGCAGGATGGAGGGAGCAACTGAGCTACGGCACTGTATGCCCACAACGGCCATTCAAAAGCAGGTGTTTCTCGGTAGTATAATATCGTGTTTTGATTTGCGATCGCCTGATATGACCGCCCAAGACTACTTTCTATGAGGTTATTCAAAGTCAAAGGCTTTTGTGTGTATAATCCACAAACTTTTGTAGCCGTCAAGGAGAACAATCGTCAAGAAGTGGGGAACCTTTCGGCCGGAGTTCTAAAATAAACCATGGAATCAGCAACTGCTGCGGCCATTTAAGCGATATCATTTTCAAAAATGTTGGAAGAAACTTATTATTATTAACATAAAAAAAACGCATTTATTTTTTTTCCAAAGATACAGCCTAGAATAATAGGGTCATACATCATGGCCCACCTTGTACATATTCCGGATGTGACTAACACGAATGGTTGAATATTTTTTGATTTTTTTTTAGCAGAATGTTTGGTAATGATTTGGCTATTGAAGTAGCGTGAGCGCGCACAAAACTATATCCCTGCAACAAACATACAAAAGGCTGGATAATTGGTGGTCGTGGGGGCTTTGTGGTTTTAAAGTTCGTTGACTATTTGCCAAAAGTCCTGAGTTCGATATCAGGGCCATACATAGAAAAACAGAACAAATATTTTCTGACATCACTACCCTTTCGAAATGAGCTGGAACACCTTTGAAAATAAACAGGCTTGACTTGTTTAAGATTTGGTTGGAGAAGTTCCTATTTCGGTGTACTTAGATCAGCCCTAATTCTATTGTGATGCCATTTGGAGACCGTGGGAGGGTGATGACTTTGCTACTCCTGAAACCAATAAAATTTTTTGAGAAATTTGTTAAGATCGGTGATTGTCATAAAGAATAGATCGCTTAATGACTCGGAAGTGGTAAGGGATTGTAGTTTGCAAATGAAGTGTACCATGAATTCCTCTTCGTCGTGTTTTTGGAGCTTCTTTGATGATCGTCAGGAGAAATACAAGGTGGGTGAAAAGTAGCCTCCTTGACCGCCAGTATGCACTGCTACTGCGAAAAAGGTTATGAAGTCCGTTCATATTTAGGCAGAAATGCCAAATTTCAGTGCGATATTGTCTTTAGTTTTGTTTAGACAGCAGATTGTTGTTGACGCGTTTGGCATCATGTTGAGTATGGACAAAAACGATTTTCGTTTTCTCATAAAACATTATTTTTTGAGAGGCAAAACGGCGAAGGAAACAAAAGAAAAGTTGGAAAAATATTATGGCGCTAATGCTCCGTCAGATTACACCGTCAAATATTGGTTTCGAGAGTTTCGTGTGGCCACAACTCCACTACCGATCAAGTCCGCAGTGGCAGGCCCTCCGATGCGGTTACAGAGGACAATGTCAAAAAAATACATGAAATGGTGTTGGCTGACCGGAAAGTGAAGGTGCGCGAGCTAGCAGATATCACAAAGATTAGTACTGAGTGCACACGCCACATTTTGGGCAATATTCTGGATATGAAAAAGTTATCCTGTCGCTGGGTGCCACGCATGCTCACTCCTGACCAAAAACACGAATGCGAGAGCACTTCGAAAGTGTGTTTGGACTTGCTGATGCGGAATCGGGCAGACTTTTGGCGTCGATTGGTAACTGTTGATGAAACTTGGATCCACTATTGCATACCAGAGAACAGAATGAGTGCCCGGCAATGGACTGAAGCCGGCACAAGTGCTCCAAAACGGCCGAGGGAGGCTCAATGGGTCGGAAAGGTTATGGCGTCGGTTTTCTGGGATTGTCATGGCATACTCTTCGTGGACTAACTCGAAAAAAGAAAAGCCATCAACAGCGAGTATTACTGTGCATTATTGGAGCGATTGAAGTCCGAAATCTCTGCAAAACGGCCTCACATGAAGCGAAAAAAAATTTTGTTTTTGCAAGACAATGCGCAGGCGCATAAGAGCATCGCAACCACGGCGAAATTCAATGCATTACGATTCCAATTGCTGTTGCATTCACCGTATTCACCCGATTTGGGTCCCTCGGACTATTATCTCTTCCCAAACTTCAAAAGATGGCTCATCAATAAAAAATTCAGAGCTCACGCGAGGAAATCATCGACGCCACGGACGAGTATTTTGCCGACCTTACGGAAAATTACTTTTCGGACGGGATCAAGAAGTTGGAAAATCGCTGGAATAAGTGAATCAAGCTAAAAGGGGACTATATTGAATTTTACTCAATTGCTACGCGTGTCTTAAATGTTAAATTTTTGGCGGGGCTCATTTTTTTGGCTTAATACAAGCTTAATCTAACTTAAAAAAACTAACAAAAAGACTTAAGAATTAGGGACCAAGTAAATGGTTAAGAAGATCTATTTTAAGACCTGTTAAGGTTGAAATCAAAAATGGATAGGTTTGAGTTGACCTTTAGTAGCAAATGAGTGATTGGTTTGTTGGAACCATAAGAGGTGAGATGGGTTGGAATATAGAAAAGATGAGGTCATCGTAAATAATGAGGGTTAGTATTGAAGGAAATATAACTTTAAAGGGAAGAACAATCTGTGGAACCAGAGAGCAGTCTATGATTGAAGAGAATGTCAATTAAGTCTCCGCATATTTCGAGAGTATTCAAGTTAAGAAGCTTAAGGCGGTCTCGACAGTGTGGCAAAATAAGACAGGAATCCCACAGCAGCAAATCAAATGAAATGACGCTGAATGCCCTCGATTAGCGATATGTGAACTCGCTGAAAGGGGAGCCACACTTGGCAGCAATATTCGAGATGGGGTCGCACAAAGGTAGTGTAAATAGACCTGGCGTCATATGGGTTGAAAAATTCTTTGAACCATTCAACCTTTATAAAACCAAGTGATAAGTTGGCTTTAAGTATTTTCTCATCAATATGCAAGCCGAAGTTTAACCCTCCATCGTACAATATTCCAAGATCGCAGAAAATAAGGTTGAGGAGATTTACGTAATAAAGTCATAGATTGACATTTTGAGGTATTCAGTCCTAAGCAATTTTTTTTTTATAATGGAAAAGCATTTAGAACTGTGAGCTTGGAGGAATATCTTCTCCTGTTCGAAAGCGTGTAATTTGCTTAGCATGGTTTACTAATGGCTTCAATATTTCTTTCTAGAATTCCGTGGCTGGCCAAAGTTCCAATGCAGTTCCCTGGTAGGTCCAACCGTTCCGGAACCCAACAAAGTGCTATCTTTTGCTGCTGAGACATCATGTATAGAGATGCGCGGTAATCTTTGCCCACCGGCGCAGGATTAAGTTTCGGGCTGACCGTAGCAGGAGCTTAACAAAAAGCTGAAATTTCAGTTAGAGAAGACGTAAGTGAAGAAAATGATAACCTTGGGTCTTGGTTTACATTAGACTACCATGCTCTCGATTTGGCCTTCTTTTATTTAATTACGAAGTCATATTTTGAGACCAATAAGCAGGACAGTTAATATTATATTGCGGGGATAGTAAATCTCCAGATTGAGTCATTCAGACGGCCCTCGTCAATGGTTTTTAAAATTTCGTTTCTCTTATGTTGATAAAACTGTCATAAATTTTGACGCTGAGTTCGGAAACCATCTGTCAATTTGGTGTCAATAGCATAAGACATAAGTTAATCTCACTGCTCAGTTCTATCAACGATTTTTACTATGAACAGAGACTTCTGTTTGAAATTTTTGTGCTGCAAACGAAATCCTTTGCTTTGACGCGTTGTACATGTTGAAAATGCCTACGGGAACTCAGAAAATTGAAGAAGTTGAACAGCATTTGAGTGGTACAGAGAGTTCAAAGGGGGCCGTAAGAATGCTGAAAACTTGCGCCATCCGAAACGGCTTGCAACGGCAGCTACTGAAAACAAAAACATCGGCTTATCGTTATCAATGTCCTATGGCTTTTTTCTACCTCCGAAACTTGAATTTCCAATTCTTGGGGTCCGTATTGAGGCGATTCAAGGTATAAAGCAGAACTAAAGACGATCTCGGAATAGATTGATCCTTGGAAAACATATACCACTTCAAATAGAGGCTATTTTGAAGGAGACAAAATAAATATTGATGATTAATTGACTTGAGATGTTTTATTGGCTCAATCCTGGTTATATTTTGGCAGAATTTATAGAGTGCCGTTATCTTATTCTGGTGACAATATTTTACAATACTTTAAATCCAAAATCTGATGTACAAGTATCATTGGATAACAAATTGGGAGATGATAGAAGAACCACTGGCTCAAAATTCAAATTTCTTGAAGGAACACATCCAAATCTCTTTCCTTCAGCCACTAGTCGTACTCTGATGAATCTGTTGCCACCTGATCATTTCTGCTGGTTTAAATTAAAACTCTTCGACATTCTTTAAGATATTCAACTAAAGACCCTCTCATCCAATCGTTGAGTACTTTAATCTGAACAGTTCCCTCATTAAATATTCACCCCTCTGAAATGAAATTAAAATTTCAATCAAACCAAAGGCAAATCTCTAAGGTAAACGGAGTTTGGAGTGTTCGTCCTTTCCCACAGCTCAGAGATGGTCCTCTCACTTTTCGCATTAAACAACTCAATTTGATGAATTCAATTTGGAAATTTGTGTCAGGGAAGTGATGGTGAAATTTTCATCTGTTCAACAACGGCTTAATCGAATTCCACCTCACCGATGCTCCCCAAATCCGACGGAAAGATTGAAAATTCATCATATGAACACAATTATTCGTACGCATACGGGTGTGTCGGAAATGTGTATTCAACGATAAGCTAGATTTTGTCAGGGAGCAGCCCAACACTTTCCATCATTCTCATTATGCCTATGAAGAGCTAATTATTATTAAACTTTTTTTTTTTTTAAAAAAATATTGAATTCAAAGAGTTACGAGGCAGGCGAAACCACATCGTCGCACTCTTGCGTTCCGCAAAAAATCCTTTCCAAGGGCGGCTTTACCGAATGATTGTATGGATACGAGTTCATATTTGCGTGTTGGGATGCCTACTTAGGCTCGTGTCGAAACCAATTAAAAAGCCCAATTAATCAGAATGTTGACTAAAGTAGAATTTATCAGTGAGTTGTCTGAGAGTGGCTGGGGCTTGGTGTTGGTTTGAAAATGTTTTAAATTCCTTGTGGCACATGAACGAGGAACACTAATTGAAATCTCTTTCAATTTGAGTTTATTTAATTAACTGCAGGCCTATGAAGTATACTGGGGTGAGGTATCTTTCATGAAAGTCGTCTTATAGGGGATGAAACATGTTGTGATACAAACATTACACGACATCCGGTGGGTTTCTATTCTGAAAAAGCAAGGCAAACATATGGGTCTTTCATTTAAATATTTGAAGTAGTCGCGTCATTGCTTGAGAGAAACTTATTCCAATTCTTTAAGCCAAACGATAATTGCCACATTTATTTCAAATTTCCCATACACAGTCTCTTGGGTCGGTCTGATGAAAGAACCTTTAAACCTCCAATGTTGCCATTTTTACTTTGGTTAATCGTCTATTTCTTTGTTACCACTTTCCTCTCGTCTACCTTTACGTGTTTAAAAGACTTTTCAAGTGAAAAATGATCGGCTACCCCGACAGGAGAGTCTCTTAGTCGAAATGAATGTCCCAGGATATACCATTTTAATGTTGGCCAACAAATAACACCAGACCGTAACGTACAAAACGGGTCCCAATAAAAAGTTATAAATTTGCTACTACGATTCGGTAGACACCGGCCCCAAAATAATTTATGACAACTGAAGTAAAGGTTGGAATAAGGGAAGCACTCTTACCTGTTTTTATTTTCAATTCAAATGCAAATGTGAGTACGGAGTATGCCAACCCGACCCAGGATCTAGAAGACAAAAGGATGAATGAAGTTGTGCCTTGGAATGGATTTTAATTTGAAGAAAAACACTTTAATTTCCTTATGTGTTCACATTTGTTATTTCAATGGGGAATGGTGGATGGAGAAAAGATGGGGAATACACAAGAAAGGAGACAGGAGAGATGAGGATTATATCATGCTTATAGCATGATAGGATTTATTAGATGAAATATTTCTGTGAAGTAATGTGTTGTTGTTTTTAATATTCATGAGGAGGATTTATGCGCACAACATATGGGTGAAGAGAGAAATATTTTAGTGGAGTTTTCAAGAAGAACTTCTCAAAGTAATCTTATGAGATACTTGTATGAGCGTTTTAAGATACGAGCCTACAAAAAGTGTGATACAATACGGGCGTTTCGATGGAGCAGATTATTTGATGGAATCGGAAACGATGTGCAGATGTCAATTCATCGGTGACAATCAGTGAATGCATTTAAAAGCAGAAGATTGGCTAAGATGAAACATGCCAACCAATGCACAATATCCTGCAAGAGTGCGCTTCAAAATCGGGTAAACGAAATCTAAGGCACACTCGACAAGAAATAATATCCGCTGGCCACTTTCATCGAAAACGCAACTTTTAGCGTCCTTCTGGCCTCCTTCTGAAAGGAGCTGTTGGTAATACGTGGGGCTTGTCACCGACGTGGGTCTTTTAGATCAACAAGACTACGAAAGCCCAATTGTATCCTGTCCATCGGTTGTCTTTCATGAAAAAAAGTTTCTGATACTCTGATACCGACTCTAAAAACTGGACGGTCTTGGCTTGATTGGGGCTTTTTGTGGCATGCCAGGCTCTGCTCTAGATGCAGTAATTAATATATCCCTCCACTTAATATTCGTATTACGGGCGGCACTCTCAAAATTATCTGCCTTTTAAGGAAAACTAGTCTGTGATACAGTGCGCATTGGCTTTTCGATCACCTAGCTCGCCAACTGTCGCTTGCTTGTGATTTTATAGAGATGTCGTCTGGCGAAATGACATCAGAACTCGTGCTGCGGAAATGAACTTGGTAGACTAGGCTCAAAGGAGAGTCTTTCAGGACTGGAATCAATTTTAAGGCTGTTGTGTTCTCAGTTAGGCTTTCCATTGGCAGTTTTGTATAATATGTTTATTTCAGCGCTGTAGTTGTAGATGCTAGCTAGTACGTCTGAATGTTCTTAAGAACGAAGACAGTTCGTGTAGTCAATGAACCAATGAGCAAAAACAGGTATTGGCTTCTCTGAAGAAAATAAGTTCTACCAAAAAGATAGTAAGCCAACTAGAACCCAACACATAGATACCTGTAGAGCTATTGGAAATAAAAAATTGTTTTTAGTAAGACCAAGGCTGAGTTCCAAAATGCAGTACGGTGGTAGTACTGCAATGCAAGCGTTCTGAAATGCCAATAGATCACGGTGATGCAATGTATAACGTTTCTAAATGCATTGTGACTGAAAATACTGCGCAAACAAAAGCAAACAGCGCATCGTGAATTGATCTGATGCGAATGTCATTTGACACTTCAAATTAATTTGCTGCTATTCCGCCAAAACATGGACGAGTCATCGCCAGAATCGTAAGAAATAAATATTTTTAGTTGTTTTTTGGTCAGACTTTATTTTTAAATATCTTTGCAGGAATAAACAATGGACTAACGAACTAGTTCGGATACTCGTTCTAACCAGATTGCAGTTTGAAAAAGAATTTATTTCACCGAGCAATAATTGAAGTAGCGCCGGGATTTTCTTTTCTGTAGACGACATAATAAGAAAATTCCTTAATATAATGGTGACATACAAGAGAATTAAAGTGAGGCACGGGACATCTGGTGAGGCAGCAACTTCCTGGGAATTCTATGAAATTTTAGATCAATAATACGGAACTGGACATTGTATTGCCGTACCATCATTAATTGATGGGTCCAAGGTCCAATGAAGAAAAAAATTTGAGTAAAGGCAGCTTTGCAGACGATATGGAAGTTGCCACCGGGAGCACTGAGCCAAACACGAAAAAACAGAAGGAAAATGAAGTTTTGGATTTCCTGAAGTCGGAGGCAGACAAAAATCTATCCGTGCGGCATCGGATAAAGAATAGTGCCGCAGTGCGTCCCAGCTTGTCGCGACTAAATGGGACACCAATCATATACAGGCAACTATGACACCAAAAATGAGCCTGTGACACTTTAACACCTTAAAACTTTCCCACAAGTTTGTATGCAATCAGTGGGTTCCCACGTCTGGAAACTACCGGTGGGGTAAAAGAACAGTCAATCAATTCGAAATGAGCATACAAGTGTCAAACTACTCAAACTTTAGATACACTTCATGGAAATGATCGCAATTAATAGCACTACCCCGCTGGGCACCACGATTGCAATGCACTCGGGTGATCCCAGAGCAAGCAGAAGTGCTTGTGTCAGAGCCCGACGGATTCCGGGGGCGGGCAAAATGAAGTTTCCAAAATATTTTCCTAAACTTCGGTTTGCAAGTTGGAACGTCGGATCGATGACCTCAAAGAGTTTAGAACTGGAAGCGATTATGCGTCGCAGAACTCTACAAATCCTGTGCGTACAGGAAACGAAGTATGTAATACAGGAAATAAAGGGCGTTTTCTAGATTTAAAAACTAAGGCATTTAAGATGTTCTACCATGGAACGGTCAATGGACGAAACGGTGTTGGAATCGTTGTTGCAGCGGATCTTCTAAACAAAATTGTTGGTATCTTGAAAATAAACGACCGCTTGATGAGTGTTAAACTTGTCATACACAATGAAACTTGGAACATTGTTAGCGCGTACGCTCCACAAAATGGATGCGACCAATCGGAAAAAGATACATTTTGGTCAGAGTTCGGATTTATCGCACTGGCTAAAGAAGTACTTCACAATATAAACGGTATCGCAGACTCACTTATCCCGCAAGAAATGTGGAACAGCATGCACGAGGAATACATAACACCCACAAAGTCCCATCTGGGGACTATATCGAAATACCATCACGTCGGCAAAGAAACATGGTGGTGGTGACGAAACCAAACGAGCTGTGGCCGACAAGAATAGTGCATTCCAAGCGTGGACAAAATGCGATCGGAGCGACGATATCGAAAAAGCTAGACTGGCTTGAATACGAGCGCCTCAAAAAGATCGCAAAGAAAGTCCTGACTCGAACTCGAGCGGCAGCAGCGGAAAATCTGTACCAGGAGTTGGAACAAATATCCTCACGATCGGCGGATAGAAGACAAGCTATCCAAGAAGTTCAAACGTCGTACAGTACTAAAATGCCAAATATTTTAAGCTCGCTGCACAGAGGAGAAAAAACTCGCTGGAAATAACCTCGCCGAAATACATCAAAAACGCAGACGGTCACTTACTAACAAATGAAAAGGAAATTTGAGACCGGTGGCTTGAATACTGCAAGGAGTTGCTTAACAAACAGTTTCCACGTGATATCGTGCCGACAGCTGGTCTATTCGAGGAGGAAGTTTCGGACTTTTCAATCGAAGAAGTAAGTACAGCAATCGGTTAAATGAAGCGGGGGAAAGCGGCGGGACCAGATAGCATTCCATCAGAGTTTTGGTCGAAGATGGAGGGAATCGGCAGCGAATGGCTATCGAAACTTTTAAATAAATTAAAATGTGGACAACCTATGCCGAATCAATGGAGAAGTAGCTTCTTGGTTCTATTATACAAAGGAAAAGGCGACACTCGAGAATGCAACAACTACCATTCAATCAAGCTTATGTCACACACAATGAAAATCGTCGAAAGAGTCTTAAACGAACGTCTTCGACAGACAATACAGCTCGATAATAGCCAGTGTGGATTTGTTGAAGGAAGATCGACGGTGGACGCTATCCAAAGCCTACGAATAATAATGGAAAAGCACCGAGATTCGTCTAATGTTTTACACATGGTATTTATAGACCTCGAGAAAGCATTCGATCGAGTGCCTAGGGATCTCATATGGGCTGCGCTGAGGTCTCAAATGGTACCGGAAACGTTTGTTAGAATAATACAAGACATGTACGGAAACGTGAAAACTGCGGTTAAATGCTCTGCTGGACTAACGAGAGAATTTCCAGTTAATGTCGGAGTGCATCAAGGAAGCGTACTTAGCCCTTTCCTCTTCAACGTAGTATTCGACTATCTTTTAGTCGCATGCGCGAAGCAAATGTAACTCCAATTCTTTTCACTGACGACGCAGTTATGCTTAGCGATAACGTCGAAGATTTACAGAACGCCTTAGATTCATGGAAAAATGTTCTAGAGAGAAACGGGTTTAAAATAAGTCGTTCAAAGATGGAGCATTTGACGTGCCCATTTGCGCATCCGTTGCGACCTGTTCCGGATATAAATTAAAGGGGAAAGGGGAAACTCTACACCACGGTTGTTAGACCAGCCCTTATATACGGTTCACAGTGCTGGACAATGTACGAAGCGTTAAAAAACAAAATGACGGCAGCGGAAATGAAAATGTTAAGGATGTCTAGTGGAGTCACTAAACGCGATTGTATTAGATCTACGCGTATAAGAGGAAGTCTACATATAAAGAATTCGGTAACCGAACAGCTTGAGGCGAATAGAATAAGCTGGTATTGCCACGTTCAAAGAAGATCTGCGGAAAATCCGGTTAAAAAGGCAACTACGGTCACTCCAACTGTAAGAAAACGAGGTCGGAAAAAGAATTCCTGGATTTCCCAGATGGCAAATGCGCAACAACGCCTGGGGCTAACCACTGAAGCGATCCAGGACCGAGCATTATGTAGACGCGTTCTGCGGTCTGAGACATTACCCAACCCCATAAGCGGAGCAGCAGCGATACAGTAAAAATGGGAAACTCGTTACGCATAATATCGTATAACGAGGAAAGGGTTAATAAAAGGATAAGAAAATTATTTTGTGTTCCTTTTTTGCAGCTGAATGCATTTTGTTAATTAAAATGAACCATATATTCGTATGTATGTATATAAATACATTCTTGTATTACTTGCATTTTATTTATTGTTCTTTAATATATGAAAATACAGTTAAGCAGAAAAGAGTGTTGTTAATCGTTCTCTATTTGACTTTGCTTCATCGCTGAAAGTTGTCGAATTCTCATCTGGAACCATCACATCAGGTGTTAAAAGCGTTAAACTATATCCACGTAATCAAGTCCTTAATGGATGATTATAAAATTGTGCAGGATCACGGAAACCATTACAATTTTTTTTGCACAGGTATAAAACTCATCCAACAAAAACATCTAAAAATCTTAAGTTGCTGTCGCATACACTTAATTGAATATAAAAATTATGGCTTGAACATATTCAACGTTTTCAGTTTTATATATTTTTTACCTGCATGATTATGCAGTGAGTTCCTTTTCTGTTGAAATAGCTGACGGGATCTTGTCCCTTCCAAGCATCCCAAAACAAAAGGGAATGGATTTAAACGTTTTCGCTCAAAATCGTCAACTATTTGTTTCATAGATTCTTCACTGTTTGATCATTTTATATATCCGTGGTCACAATCAATAACCGCCTAAGTCGACTTAAGAAAGATTTGAGTTATGTATGCTATCATATTCTATTAACAAAACTTTATATTGACGTGAAAAATACAGTTACGCTATTATAATTAAAGCAGTCTTTTAACATGATTAACATGATTTCACTTAAGATACGAGTAATAAGAGTCCAGAAGAAAAAACAAAATTAAATTTTTACTACTCGTAAATTAAAATAGGAATATAAAATGGATAAAATATGTAAGAGAAAACAAATCACAACGTATTACTTAGTTGATTTAATGTTTTAATTTTTAAAAGAAAAAGATAATGATGAATTCAGTCGGAAGTCTTTTATACGTGGCAGTTGGGAATGACAGGAAAGTCAGATGTAAATATATTAAATAGAGTTGGTACGAGAACTGATCCTTGGGGAACACCAGCTGGCACAACTTTAGGGGAAGAGACGGAACCGGCTAATGGAACTGAAAAGGTTCGATCGCTTAGAAAATTTTGTATAATTTTTGTAAGGTACTCGTACACAGGACAACCAAAGTTAATAAGTTTGTAGATTAGACCGTCATGCCAAAAAGAGTCAAAAGCTTTTTCTAAGTCTAGTAATACAAGACCAGTCGATTTTTTTCCTTCAAAGCTTTGTTTTACTTCCCTGCAAATTCTTAATACCTGATGAGAAGTACTATGACCTGTACGGAAACCAAATTGCGTTTTAGGTACAATGTTGCTATTCTTTAGAAAAACATCCAATTTGAGTTTTATAAGTTTTTCTAATATTTTGCTGCATCCGTTGAGTAAGCTAATGGGTCTATAGCTGTTAGAATTGCGTGGGTCTTTTGCGGGCTTGAGCAAGGGAAATACTTTGGTTTTTTTCCAGTTTATGGGAAAATAACTTAATTTATAACATGCATTATAAATGGATTGGAGAACTTGTATTGCACAAAGGGGAAGATTTTTAATGGTTAAGTTATTTATGCCATCGAAGCCAGGACATTTCTTGAGCTTCAAATTGGAAATGAGAAACTCAATATCATCTACGCTAATAAGCTCATCGGAAGGGAATGTTGGGCTTAGTCCGTTAACTGATGAGATCTCACTATCAGCTACAGATTGTTTTCGAGAGGAAATATTTCTAACTAAGTGATTTCTTAGGAAGACATCGGCAAGAAGCTCAGATTTTCCCGCACCATCAATAATCAATAGACCATTATCTACCAAGCTGGATATTGGGTTATGTTTTTTTCCGGATTATTTTATTGATATTCCAGAAGGGTTTACCGTTGGTATCGAGTGAACTAAGTTTTCTATTCCAACTGCTGTTCCTAAACTCTGTAATATTCAAACCAATTAACCGTGTAAGGACCTTCATTTCTCGAAATCGTTAACCAATCGATATTTCTGCTATTTTCGTCTATAAAAGTTTCTAGTTTTTATTAAACTTAGTATAGATCGTGGAAGAATGACAGATCTCTGGCAAAGGGACTTCGTTGGAACTGCAACTAAAATTTGGCAAAATTGAATATAAAACCACCTTAGAAATGGCTGCTCTTTTTCAAATATTAAATTTGTTAAGACGCGGTGTTACCTCAATGAAGAAAGACGACCTATCGATGCTAAACAAAGATGTAAAAATCAGCTCAAAAAAGAAAAAGGATCTCCTTGATTTACTTCCATTTATAAATACATATTTTCATCCAGTTTATAAAAGTTTACCAACTCAGGACTCTTTAGAAATACATCCAGACTTAGTCGAAGATGAGCCAGAAACAGAATAACTTATATTTATACGAGTATAGTATGTTCTAAAGTTACCTTTTCCAAATTTTTGATCATAAATACATAGAACAAATAATGAATATTTAAATTTGTTTTATTTTTGAACTAACTCTAAGTAATTCAAAATGACCTAATTGCATCACATGTTAAATTTCAATATACAATAATCGCTTAGTTCAATATATGTTAGGCAACAAATGAAACGTTAGTTTACAATAAAAGTTTTAGTCGACATAATATTTCCATTTGCAATAACCATTTATGTTTCTTTTTATTTAATATCTACTGAACAAATGAGGCTATCATTGTCGTTGCGCTTGTAAGAATCTTTAATTTTGCAATAAATTTTTTCCAATACACTTTCTTAATTTTTCCAGAAACGCTTCTGTAATAAAAAGGGATTTTTCTCGAAACCATGATTTTGGACTTAGTCTGTTATTGCTTGTGACCACAGATATAATGTTTTAAGTTTTAAAGGAGCTGTCAAAGTCCTTTCAACAATTCTGTAAACAGTGTCCTTTTCCATTCCGAAACGATCAGAGATCTCTCGAAAACTACACTGATTGGCAAGTTTTTACAGAGTAACATACAGACATTGTTCTAGTGAGAAACCTGGTCGACCACATACTTTTAATTTGCACATCGGTTTCACAATCCTTTTGAGAGTCTTAAAATAATAAATCAACTAAAATGTGCGTATTTGAGAAAAAATAACAACTTACTGAAAATGTACTCATCTTCATCCGAAAATGACTGAAAAACACATCATCAGCGAAGAAGTTTTTTGCATTTTGGTATATCTCTTTTTTTGTTAATGATTGACGATAGAAAGTATGAACTAAAACTATTGGCAGAGGTATTAAAAAGTAAAGTTGCTTCTAATTTGTGTGCCATTATTTCAAAATAATCGAAGCCTACAATTTTTTTTGCATTTCCAAGTCGTTCCAAAACGTCAAAAAAAGCATCATGAAAGCATCATATTGTAGTAACGCATCACAATGGAAGTGATACGTTCACGATGCGCACATTCTTGACGTTTTGGAACTCAGTCCATATATGCGAACTGTAGGAGAGAAGAAGTCATTCGACGTGGGCGATGAAAGCCATATTTCCCGTACAAAATCCAAAATTATGTTTGTATAACACAGCTGACGGAAGGAAGACACTACACTTGGAAGTACTCGTATCTAACGCAGTAGGGAGTAGCTTGATAGAGATCATACACCAATTCATTTAGATGATTTCCACATTTGACCAGTTCGGATGATCCTAGAGAAAACCTATCTATGTCGATGCAGATCCTGTACCATTTCTCTATCGATTTCATCGCCATATATGAGAGCTTCCTGTTTTGCTACCCTTGCCAGATAGTGCAGAACAACAGTAGACGAAGCAGTTTTTGCCAAATAAGGTATCTGTTGATATCATTGTTATACATAGCAAGTTCTTATTGGTGCGTCCACAAGTATTGAAAAGGAATGGGTTTGGCAATGGAAGGGGAAGACATCAAAAACATGTAGTACATACCGTCAACAAGAAGATACACGCATCTTTGACGATTTAAACAGAACCCAATAATGGGCAGTTACAACTTTGGAAGAATAAAGAATTTTGTCCACCTGATCAGCAATCAATCTTATCAATTGGTGTTCTGTCCCAAGAAAGGAGTTGAGCGATGACGTGTTGTCGATTGCGAAGACTCTATTTAAGACCTTAATTATCCCAATCCTGTAAACCTCAGTGAAGCTAGATCTCGCCATTGGTAGTGAATAAGTAAGTAGGCCAAGCGAACGGCCATCTTCCTTTTTACTGTGGAATATCTTAGTCAACAAAGAAAGACAATATTTTTTAGTTATGCACTTAAAATGTTGGGATATTAACCACATGTAGCTCAAGGCTCTAGGCTACTAAAAAGCGGACGTCAGTCAAGGGTAGGATGAAACATTTCGATTTGTTCCGAATAATGAAAAAAATGAGGTGGAGAACAAACCCTGCAACGCAAAACCCCCAAAAGTTGGAATAGGATTATTACTTTATTGACTCGTACCATTCCTAGTTATAGCCAAGGTTGGACGACGCAAAAGCACCGAAGTTGAGTTGGAGGACTAAAATTCAACATATCTCTGAAATGTGGTCGGATAAAAATACGTTAGTAGAATAGAATCTCAGAATCGTTTGCTGAATCGTATAGCACAGACATCATCTGAACTTCTACTCAGATACAAAAGAATCGAGCTGTTTAACATAGCAAATTTGAACATATCCATTTCTGAAACCAGAGTCGTTAATTGAACATACCAATGATAAAAATAAGCCAGCCATCATTGAAGCAATTTGCACTACGAAAGCAGCTAAGATGTGATTTGTTGACCAACGACTCGGACAGCACGCCACAACAAAAGAAGATATTTTCACCGCAATTATATTATATAGGTAGAATGAGTATGATTAACATCATGACGCTCTTAGCAATCGCTGCAGTAAGAAGCCACATTCTTAAGAACACTTCATTAAACGTACACACAGCAGTGAATTCTATAAGCTTAACACTAGCATTAGTCTTACCAAAAGGATTTGAATTAATCGGCCTTAACACCTGGACATGTTGAACACTGAAGTCCAACCGGTAAAAAATGCGTCTTGCCTTCAAGCTTAAATTTGGCTCCCTAGCCTTACGACTTTAATAAGAGATTGTTCAGGAATTGAAGATGGAAGATAAATTAATCGCATCCAGAACAGTTAAGCTACATTTAAGTCAGTTGTTAACGTTTGTAGATACAAGTAAGCAAGCCGGAAGGATAACTTGTCTTTTCTCTAAACACAATTTAAACACTTGAATGAGGTTTTGTGAAAGTGATAAGTTAATCCAACGCCTTTATCAACATTGTGAGCTTAAGCAACTGAATGGTCATAGAATTCTCTAAAGTCTTTTGATCGGCTCCAACTCTTCCGCTATCCAACTATTTATGTATGCCAAACAATGATTGTCGCTTGTTTAGTTTAAAACGTATCCACAATAGCACAATAGCTTAATAAATTGTTCCCCTGTTGTGTGTTCTTTGTTTCATATGAATAAATGTTTGCTTGCGTATAGTCGAACGTTTACGACTGAAACTTGCACTTTTTAATGGATTTATACGAGCTCTTAATTTTTTACGAACTTTGGAAACCCCATTGAGAGCCAAACAATTACAGCAGCAGCTTACCAAACCATCTGGACCACAGTGCTATTGCAAAACCTCGAATGCATTTTTCAAAAGGCACTCCATCCTCAGTTTGATCCGAAAATGGGGTTGTGAATTGTAGTTGAACCGTAAATCAATAACGTACCATCAACAACCCAAATTGAACCATCTCATCTGACAAAGAGGTGGTTCTTTTGGTTGGTCCCTGAATAACTGCCAACTGGCAACTGCTGCCAACAATATTTCGCGCAACACCATCTTGATGCAATAAAAATTCGTTGCTACTCCTTCCCACTTGGCCTCCTCACAATTTGAATTCAATTTTTATTGAATTATTTAATGATCCATGAAAATCATTTTTTGGTAAACGAACGAGAAATAAAATAAAAATGCATGGCGTACTCGTACTCGTACTCGTATAATACGGACTGGTGCTTGGGTGATTCTTTGGTGAATATGTGATGCAACCAGTCCACAATTTATGGTGCCTTTTTCGAGAGCTCTCAAAGGAGTTAGGGGATTTTTTATTTTTTAAAGTTGAAAGAATGCAGGCATAAAGCAAGCGGCACTCGACACTACCAGATCAAGAATCAGGACACGACGCGATGCGTTAAAGGAGGGTATACGCCAACGGTAGCTGTGAAAAAATATGACAAATTGATTGATGTTCGAAAGCCGTTTTTAAAATATCAAGCTGTATTCGAGGGTCTAATGGTTTTTTTTTTTGTTATTCGCTTTTGGAGGACTATTATCCTTGCTATGGGGCTTGGGATGGCGGCGTTGAAATTTCATTTTCTCCAGGATTCAGAGCATTTAGAATTGCTGATGGATGGGCCGAAAACAAGCGGTCTTAGAATTTTGATGAAGAGTCGAAATTTGGTGAAGGTGCTGAAAGTTCTAATAGCGAAAGAAATATGATATTTCGCTCGGTTTGCTGTTCAAAATTTAATATGGCGACAGGTAAAGTCTAACGTCATCGTCCTTCACAAAGTTTTAAAGTCACATCCAACTGCAATTTTTTTCGGCTAATTTTAGGCACATAAAGCTTTCATCTAGTGTCACTGTGCCTAGAAGGCCTAAGTCGAAACATAATTGGTCCAAGTCCAAGGAGCACATATTTCAAACAGGGCTCGGACTGAAAATTAAACTCCACAAATCTGTTGTTTAATCTAAGGCGTGATGTTTAACAGAGTTATACATGTTGTAAAATGTGGCTTGTTGAGGGCCCTCTCATTGCCGAGTATGTACAGATTTTTGGTATAAAACCTTCTGGAACTGTTCGCATTGGGAGCGATATTTAGATACACCTATAACTTTTTTCCCAGGCAACGACTTTCGTCCATGCACCTGCAATGTTCAGACCATTAGTAGACCATATGCAACCAAGCAGGAGCAGCACCTATTAAGTAAGTTTTTCATTAAAGGAAGACTTAGGATACAAAGTCAGCTTATATTCCTAATCACGGTAGAATTTGTAAACATAAGCCATATGGGTGCTTACATCATACAGAAAAAAATGAGGGCTCTGTCCAATATTGCTTCTATGATGATTCGGTCAGACGTATGAGCATCTTTAATATGGCAGCAATCCACATACAAGACAAATAGTCTGTAGTTAATATGTAGTTAGAATTCTATGTATTGAAACAATTTGTGATGAAGAAAAGTGGGCTGGAAACGTATGACTGGTATTCTGCTCCTGCACTTCTACATATCATAATCGGCAGGAAAAAGTTATAGAGGAGTGGGTCGACCAAACCCGAAGAGCCGTGCCTCAGTACTTTAAACAAACTGGATTCATACTTCAGTAGGGACAATAAAATACCCCATTATGATTTTGGAACACCATTCTCCTGTATTTTTCCAAGCAGTAAACTATGAGATAGGAATCGAATCGATCTTGAAGACTTAATCTTCACGGGCCAATCAAATATGGACACATAAACTGCCTCTTGGTTCCTCTCTGATCAATTGAACTTAGATTAAGCTGTTCGCCTGACAGACTACAGCAATGCCTTCCAGACCTAGATATTGGCTGTAGTAGACGCGGACAAACAACGTACAATTAAGTTAAAACTGAAAGAGCCTAAGGTTCTTTACGCTTTTCAAAAAGGTTAAGTTCTAATGGTTTCCTGGCCAAAAAGGGATGAAAGCTAACCAAGACGCAGTAAAGTTATCTAGCAAAGACTCACTTTTGCCATGACCTCTCCGAGTTTACTGCACCGCTGCAACACGGTGGATGAGACTCGCTTGAAAACTAGGTGTTTACCAACAGCTGAAAAGAATAACCGCAATCCAATTCCAATTTACTTGCTCGTCCTGGCATCACAGTGAGATAGCAGGGACCTAAACAATATCAGATACTCTATCAATTCGCAAACTTAACTTATCGCTTTGGGAAATTTAAACGGCAAGTTCGGAAAGGAAAGCATCATCACCTGTACAGTCTAACAAGCTTATACGAAAAAAGCCAACATGTCATATAACTTTGCTAACTTTTCAACATCCACTGAAAGCGGATTAAAAAAGAAATCCTCAACCGAACGTTAAAAGAAGCCAACATTGACTCAGAACACTATCTTGATGCGAATTCGAATATCCCGGATGACTGAATACCGAGGGAGTGCTATAAACAGATCTGACGTCAAGTACATCAACATATTTAAAGAAGTCGTTCGCTCCCAAAATCGAATGGAGGATACTATCGGTTACATCTATTGCGCTGGGTTGCGTCCAATCACCACAATGAAGTCACAATCAAACAGAGCAGCGCAGCAAAAAAGCCGAATGTTCCTTGCTAATTTTATGAGCAAATGTCCCAGAGGGCTTATCGGAATCAAAAAATAAATAAAATCAGAGAAGCGCTGGTTTAAAGCTATGAACAGGTACTTTTACAAAAACGTTTTTCGGAAGTCTTAACAAAAAGTGAAAAGCACTTGTCAAGGACACAAACATCGTATCGAAACATGCAAAATGGCTACGTAGAGTCACAATCGGTTCTGGAAACGACGCTGGTAGACATTGACGTGAGAAACTGGAGGCAGCTAGCAAAGGATCGTACTTACTTGGAGAGGAGAGCTTGTTGACTGAGGCCCAGGTCCACCCCGAACTGCAGCGCTATCTAAAGTATAGTAAGACAGTTGTCACATGTGTTTAACGTGAATACCTGTCGTGGAGACTTAAACTCACGGGATGCCCATACATCCATGGGAGCAAGGGTACGCCTTGCCATCGTTTATTTGCTACAATAACAATTAATACCAATGCGGAAATGTGTTGAGGGCACAAATCCACTCTTGGTATGAATCGAGGCCCACCTAAAACCTCTTACTGATTTTAGGGTCTCAGCACCCAGCACTTATAGCCTCTTCACTCCGGGTATTGAGCCCTAGCAGGGCCACCCTCCCTGCGATTTAGGTTTAAACCACAGCCACCGTGACGCTCCCACAAGGGGGCCAACCTCAACAAGTTAGGCCCGGACCGAAGTCCGGGGGGCTCCTTACTCCCACGGCACCGTGTTTTAAGTCCTGGTATGGACTACCGGTGGTCTTGCCACTCAACAAGACCTATGACCGGCAGCTTGTTACTGGACAAATCATAGCAACCATCAGAGGGGAAGGGTCTGATAATGTTTATGATAAAAACAAACTTTAAAGAACTATGCGAAGCTCATATCGGTGCGTTTGCGGTTTTTGAAGCAGAAGGAGTCCCATCACAGTACGCCACAAAGTTAAACTATAACTCTGAAGTGAAACTGTGTACCTGGCCTAAGAGAGCTGTTGAGATATAAAGTCCTCTCCTGAATAAGAGAGCAAGCACTGTATACAACCCATCCTGTCACAGTGCTTCTGTATTGTGCAAAAGCAAAGAATTTGTATAAAGCTGACGAAAATGCCGATGTTTCCTTCGAGCTGAAAATTCTTTGATAGATACGGTCTCGACTGTGTGAATGCAATTTTGGAAAGTATTATAGATATAACAAAGAATTGCATTACCTATACTGAGAATCTTTTGGTCGAGAGTTGCTTCTAAGATATCCTAAAACAGAAACGCAGAAAAGCTTGACTTCGCCCAAGATCAACCAACTTGGTAAGCGCAATAAGAAGCGATTACCACAAGATCTCGCTAAAAAGAAATAGCTATTGGTCGAGGTACAACCTGGCTAACATACTGGATCATGTGAGCCCGTAACATTTTCATTTATTCCTTTTTTCAAAGAGAGTGGATTAAAAGCCGGCGTAAGCTGAAACATCAAAACTCCAATAAGATCAGCAAAATTCAGAAGTTTTGTGGATGCGTTGGAGTACGCACTTACTCGTATCTATCGGGTTTTCCAATAGGGACTTGACAACTTTGAATTTAATTTGTGAACTCACTCTTTCACTAATCATCAAACTGCCACTGTCAATTTATTCAGTAATCTCAACATTTTCATCATGGTAAAGTACACAAACGAGCAATGTCTGCAAATTATAAAAATTTTCTACCGAAATTCGGAGTCGGTGACTGCAACTTTAAGAGCGTTAATTCCAATTTTCTGTCGTAATTCTCGCCCTAGTAGACAGGCAATAACAAGTTTAGTGCAAAAATTTGAGTCTACATATTCGTTGTGCGATGTTGCCGTGTCAGTAAGACAACGGGTTGGTCGAAGTGTCGAAAATATCGCTGCCGTTCAGGCGTCCGTAGCAAACGATCCAAATCAGTCAATTCCACGACGTTCTCAAGAATTGGTCATCGCTCAGACCACATTATGGCGTATTTTGCGTAAGGGTCTTGGTTTACACCCATACATGATCAAGCTGACTCAAGAATTGAAGCCGATGGATCATTTGAAGCGACGTACGTTCTCCGATTGGGTTCTGGAGAAGATGCGCCAAGATGGTGAATTTCATCGCAAAATCATCTCATTTTGGCTCAATGGGTTCGTCAATAAGCAAAATATGCATTATTGGGTGGGTGAAAATCCACATGTGCTTCATGAATCACCACTTCATCCACAGAAAATAATTGTTTGGTGCGGTTTGCATGCGGGCAGCGTTATTGGGCCATATTTTTTCGTCAACGATAACGATCGTCACGTTACTGTGAGTGAGTGATCACCGATTATTTTTGGCCCGAATTAGAAGATATGGACTTGGATGACATGTGGTTTCAACAGGATGGTGCCTTAAGCTGCACCGTCAGCGCGGGGATACTCTGTTTGTTTTTACGTTCGCTTAACACAGATGGCTTATTTTTTTCGGAGTCAAAAATAAGGTTCAAAGCGTTAAAAAAAATTAATAAAGAAATCTTGGATTTGTGCGAAAGTTTTTTTGTTAGAAATGTACAAATAGATTCATCTACATCCCTCGAGATGTAAAGATCTACTCAAAACCACTGTTCTTCATTCCTTTGAATGTATCTCATCTAAACCCTTTTTGCCCATTTTATTTAAAAAAAGAATAGACTCTATACTTTGAGCGGAATCGGATGCAAGACAATATCTTTATAACAAAGTCAAGCCTTGATGAATATCAACGCAGCACTAAACCTTTGTTTTGGTTATCCTTGGAGCTAGAGCATTAGTTCTCCAATATAAGCAAACTCGTGAATACCTTGTAAATCTAAGTGGCCTTCAGCCGCACTTGTCCCACTTACAAACATCTCAAAGCAAATATCACTTGTAGTATTCCTTTAAAAGGAAAGTACCTCAACTCTCGCGGTTTGTTGTAATAAAATCTCAGTTTTGATTATTATTCAATGAGATAAATGTCAAAGGAGGCTCTCAACTAATTACAAATTTCCCCACAAAAACCTCAGCGAAGGCTAATAAAATACAGTTCTCTCACAGCAGGATAACGCTGCTGCATGTGACGTGTCGGTTTGTTTGTGTCCATCTCTTAAATGTTTCCATTTGTTTGTTTTAAATTTCAACTCAAATTTCACCAAAGAAACCAAACAACGGGGGGCGAACAACGAAAAACAAAGAACTCACGGGGAGACTTTCATAGGCCATCACACAAAAAAGGACTTCAAACTGAAGAAAAGCACCTGTTTTCATTGGTAACGTCTGTATCCGTATCCGTAACGAACCGCATTCGTCCTCCTGTCATCACCGTCACTACTCAATATGACTGCCGCCGCCACTAGAGGCAACACTTTAAGAAGGAAGTGCAAATGAGGTGAAAAGTTGTGTGGGCGGAAGGACGTTTAATGTTCCTCACTCTTCATTTCACCCATCCTTCGTCGGTATACTTACGAGTATATTTTTTTATTCTTGTCTCTTGAAAAAAGTAGAAAAACAATTTTCCTTGTTATTCTGTTTTATTCATCTTATTTTGTTTTTCTTATTTTTTTCTGCAGTCATCTGCTTGAATAGAAGAGTGAAACGACGATGAAGCGACGAAAAGTCTCACAGGATGAATGGTCCTTCGGCTGTAAATTTCCCTTGTCATAGTGTCTGTACACTTGTATTCCATTCGCAACTAACTGTATAGCAACGCGACTTGGTTAGTTGTGATGGTGAAGAACGTCATCACGGCAGACGTACTTGCTTGCTGTACAAGTACGAGTGTGACAGTCAAGTGTGCGAGTAAATGTGA
Organism: Volucella inflata; assembly: GCA_928272305.1. Classification (NCBI taxonomy): domain Eukaryota; kingdom Metazoa; phylum Arthropoda; class Insecta; order Diptera; family Syrphidae; genus Volucella; species Volucella inflata. The sequence goes on from OV743720.1 coordinate 3,455,082, forward strand.
AATGTGACACCAGGTTGTTCTTATTCTTATTATTCGACTTATTCTTATTCTTCTTCTTATTTTCGGGCTTATTTCTGGCCACTTGAAGATGATGAGGTCAAAAGGCATCGGGCATGACAGGATGTGCATAGATATTTTCATAATGCACATTGTGCTGGGTTAGTGGCGGAAGTAGCGACAATTGCTTGACATTGTTGTCCTTTGGGTCCTTTTTGTCATATCCTAATATGTTTCATTTTTATTTTTCCAGTACTTGTGGTTTTCTTTTCTTTTTTCTCCTGGATGTGATTCAAACTGGGACAACACTTAGAATGATACCTCGTTGGTATTATGTTGTATTATAGGGTAAAGGTGGACTGGGGTACTATTATATTCAATAACGAGACACTCAGTGAAGAAAAGATGTCGTTGAGGGTTTGAAATTATTTTTTATTCTTTATGTCATCCTTTGTAAGCTATCCTTTAAAGCAGTCAAGCAATAAAGACTAAGTAATGAGCCCAAACATCATCGTGTGGTTTTCACATTTTTTGTAATATTGTTTTGTGACCATAAAACGGCCATCTTCAATCAGGTTAATTTGCTACCTTGACGCACCAATTTTATTTTTGGTCTATGGAGTTCCACAAGGTTAAGCAATTGGATCCATACTAGAACTTGGTTGATTTGGTGCAGAAACTAATCATAGTAAGTAATTCCAAACCAAAACAAATTGTAAATTATGACTTATTTCTTGCAACACATTTAGTTTAAATTAACTCTATGCAACATTAGGCTTTTTGAAAGAAAGAAAAAGTTTCATATTTCAGCGTCTCTGCTTATCTTTCAACTAATCTGAAATGTTAAGTGTTGAAATGATGCTTCCAAAAAGATTCAGTAAATTGAAGAGAATCCGCAGCAATCTGTAGGCCTACAAAGGTAACCAAAAGGCATATACATAATTTTAATGCTTGCTTCAGTAGAGACTGAATCTGACCTAAGACCTGATTTCTCCCATGCAATGTGGGCCTGTAGTTTTGGATAGCGATAGATTAAAATTTCGGAAGCTAACCATTGTCTGCAGGAGAGCGTAATGATTTTTTTTATAGTTTTGGCCAAGTTTTGAACTCAATACACTCTTGAGTTGTAGCCAGGGAACGAATCTACAGAGCCAGTCGATGCTGTTTCCTCTTTTGAGGAACAATAAATTGTTTTGCTGTGCATAAGTACTGCAGAAAATGTTTTTTCACCTTAGAACCTTCGTATTTTCGACACAAAAATGACAGCTTCTAATCTTTAGCCTATGGTAGTGTGTCACTTAAGGATGCGGACTTGAACACCGGTGTTAAACTGGTACTCGGTGATATGCGAAGCTAGTATCAATTCGAATTGTTTGCTTCTTGGGATCCACTATTCCACTGAGGAATTTTTGAACGAATTTAGGACTTCGTTGAAATATGACCTTTTAGCAGAGGAAAATATTGAAGATATAATTTTGTGCTATAACAGAGTCACCAGTTGAATAACTTAGGAGTCCGGACATACGATTCAGAGATTTTGTCTATCGCTGTTTTTTTTTTAAGTAGTTCTGAGGTGTGGTCTTAATGGGCTTTCATTTTGGTATCGTAATGCAGACGATGCATGAGGTGAGCGTAATCATTTAATCATTTTCGACTGTCGTTGCAAGGTAACTAAACGAATTCTACCTGTTGGTGTTAAGTTGTTCGTTATCACCTTAAAGTGTCTAAGAGTTGTTTTGCATCAACTGTGATTCCTATACAATTAGTTTCCGTCAATATCTTTGCAGTGTTCTGTCTATGGTTTGAACCCTTGGGATGCTTTGTTTATCTTCTTGCAACACCTTCGAAAATTCTTTTTCCTTTAGAGAAATCGATGTCTTCAGTGTCATCTGTGTCCTTATATATGTATATTTCATGTGTGTCGTTCGCCTTTTTCTGCAGCACCGACTTGTACCGAACCTATTTCATTGCATGTGCAGATCGATATCAATGGCTAATATACTCGTAGTAGTTTGGACGTTCTGAAGGACTCAATCAGAAAAGGCTTTAAACTAACTTTGATGAACACATCCATGTGCCATTTGTACCATAGCTAAGGCAGTTATGGCATCCTGATGTGTCTTTTTCCTAACTTCACGTTAAAATCACTAAAATTGATCTAATTTGAGCACAAAGCTCATATGATGTAAAGAGAAACTCGTAGAAGCCTCGTCTTAACTCATATTCCTTAAGGGCAAGATTCCTTGTTTGAGTTATCCGTATCCAAACCATTTATTGCCAGAGCAGTAGGCCCAGCTTTTCATCTTTCTTTTACTTGATCCATCTTATATCGCTTCTTCGATTTTCGTGGATTAGTGGATTTGCTTGGTCTGTTAATGTTTCAAGCATGTCAGGTGCAGAGTCGATGGTCATGGTCCTCAAATTGGAGGACAAGGTAATTCAAAGAACAGTGTCAGTGGCTCATGCGGGTCCATTGCTTTTTGACTGAAAGAGTTCTTAAATGACCGAATATGTGAAATGATTGAATATCTCAAACCTACTATGCCAGCTTGAGTTATGTAATCGCTCTGATACGCCTGTGATATGCCTTATTTTTGGGGGCATTTTAGCGATTTGCCTTTAAACAAACAAACAGCGCGTGTGAATGCGAACTGGGGAGGAAAGAAACAGAAATACCGATGTACGTTGGTTTTGAATGTATGAAGGTTATAATGGCTAGAAAAGAGGTAGGCAGGGCATTCTGTAAACGAGTTGTAGGCTTCAATGGGAATCACGATAATTCAGGGTTTGATGAGTACTCATAGCGAGAGCTGTATTAAATACTGTTAAAGCTTTTGAAGATGCAGAATGTTATGGAAATTTCATTTATGCACTGCTGGTTTAAATAGCGATTGAACAAGTCAAGAATAATGTTTGAGTCCCGCAGTAACAGTATAAGACTACATTGTGTTTGAAAAGCAGAATTAAATCACTCTGTTAGTATCTATCCAATTGGTAGTAAGGTGAATGTCGGAATCGAATTAACCTAACAAAAGCTGCCGTTGTGGATCTGAAGAGCCGAAAAGTGGATTCGGGAACGATTATGAAAAACAGAAAGTATTGCCATCGGCAAAGGAATGTATTGAACTAAAAGAATCAGAAAAGAGATCAAAGATTAAAACAAATGTCTGAAGCACAGGCTGATGCCACTCTCTATCCAATATCTTGGAAATGTCAAGTGCAGCTGTCTCACTTTCGCCAGATTGATGTACCCTTAAGTTGTCCTTTTAAGTCGAAAAGAAGAACCATAAGATTTTTCTTGCTCATAGAGCTCATACCATTACAAATGGGCACTGTAATGCAGAACGAGGCATGGTTTCAAACAATTTGAACTGCAAGTATCTTTGAGACAATGTAGCAATCTTTGTCTCAGTTTTTGGCCGCATTGGAATTTAACACGAATGCAGTCTGCTAGATTGCGTTTATGCACTAAAGTTCGAAACAGCTGTAATCGCAAAGGGCTGATCTAATTCGAAATAATCCAGAATGGCGATTGACACTTTAGTTCTCCCCTTATGGTCATGAAAAATTCTCTCAATTTGTTGCCATTTCGATTAAGTACCAAACCGTCTTCATCTCAGATTGTTACGCTTGGTTAAGATTTCCAATTCAACTGTCGGCGATTCCTCGTGATTATGACTGTGCCAGGAGATGTATCTGGCGTATCTTTTGGCCTAATTAGACGTGGAAAAGGAAACAATACTCGTATTTCTCATCAGCTATGTGTTTAAAGATAAAACAAGTAGATACAAACTTATCACCCTCAAACCCTCTTAAACCTGATCTATACGAAAATATTTAAAGCGAACTACAACCGAATTCCAAAAATGTTGCCAAATCATACATCATTTGTGTCTACCTTAATCGAATTTAGGTTGGGCCAAAATGTTAAACATTCAATTACCGCTAATGGAAAAAAATAACCACGAACGATAATTGCACACGGTTCGAGTTGATTAAAAATAATGTTTATTTACATACATTCGTGTAGATACATACAATTTACAAAATGCATCGCTGCAAATAGCCAAAACTCTTTGTCAGTGTTTCCTGTAATTGTTTTAGTGGCGTAAATCGCTAATTTATTGAAATATTAATTACTTTGGCAGGTTAGTTCCAAACACTTTTTGTTTGTTTGTAGAACTAATGCATGTAATTAGCTAATTTACTCAATTGCGCAGTTACAGTCACACATTTGATCAATGAATTTCAATGAAAATCAAACAAAGCTATTCTGTCTGTGGCATGAATATTCATATTCCGATTTATATATTTTGACACTAAAATGTTTGGTTCGGTAGAGTCCCTATCATAAACATTAAGGATACAAAAGCCTTGAGTCATAGAATCTCGTAGACGACTTATGGGTTGACCTTCATTTTTCTTCTAATTCCTCCTCCACTCCAACCATGATATCTCAATTCACATAAACTTAACTCGTGTGGAAAAAAAGAGGTGCTACAAATTTAACACCCCTGTACCTTTGAATGGTAAATTAAAGAATTCCATCTACACCGCTATTGTATGGATTACAATCTGAATTCCGGGCAACCGAATTCAATTCAAAAACTGGTCAAGATAGTAGAGGCCAGCGCAAGCCAGCTTAGGCCAGGCCAAGCCCATAAATAAACAATATCCCCGTCCCGCCGAAAATGGACAACAGTTTAAAATCGAAAGAAAATTAAGCAACTGCCAGTGTACGGGTTGTAGATGGTGCAGGTGCTGGATCTATTCCTTTCCTTTTGTTTAGTGACCATACAATGGTCTGTTAGGGGCTTCGTTTCGTTTTATTTTCGAGAGCTCCTTGCCTTTTGGGTCATAAATTTTATAGATCCGACCCCCCATTGGTTTGGAGAATTCATGGTTTCGGTATGTGCTACACCTTAAGTTGTTTAGATGTTTTTCATTTTTTGTGGACGGAGAAAGGACAAGGATTTATAAAAGAAAAAAAAACGTAGAGCGAAAACATTAAATATTTGCAGTCATTAAACTCGTTCAATGGAAGGATTCCCCGTCTAATTAAAAGAAACGGAGTTTAGAAAGATCGAATGAGGCGAATGTCTTCAGACCTTGCCTCCGGGGGCAGGTCCTGTATTATTAATGACTTTCGAGGAGCAATAAAAGAGCCTTGGAAGAAGGAGTACTATTAAAGGAGGATGTCAATGGAATTTACAGGGGTTTTTTGAAGGGGGACACATTTAAGGACATTTCTGGATCGAAAATCATATTCAGAATAATGGTTTATGGAATGTATACCTATACAGGATAATTGTTTAAAAGCTACTGAACCGGACTCAATTTATACTTGCTTAAGCGTTATCGGGAGCAATTGTGGGAACAGTTTGTTATGCCGCTTTTCAGCACTGTTTCCATGAGCTCTGTTGTGTTGATCCTTAGTTCTGAAAGTGTGATAAGCCATTATGTAACCTGCCAATGGCGGTGATAATGAGGTGACCTATTACTCTATCTTATAGGTAAGAATGTTGTAAATTCGATAGTGCAAATTTGCTTCCAAAGTTAAAACACAAATTCCTCATTAAGTCACTTTCTTTAGGGACCTGCCATCTGCTGGATGTATCTCTATGAGACACAGTCTCCTTCCAGATTACTTCTATTTTTTTCGACAAATTGTTAAGCATCTGCTATTACGAGTCCCCACGAAGCAAACGGTCGAGCTTCGACATATGCTATTCAGGAATGAAGTTAGAAAGGTTTTTGCCCTTATGGTATCAAAGCTTCAAGGCCAGAGTCAGAAATAAAGACAACCAAGGGAATATAAAAATGAAATCGTAGTCGGTTTTGGGGAGAGGAAGTACCATTCCTGCCGATTGCGACGATTATCAATTTCTTTGTTCTCCGGGCGGAATAAACCAGCAAATCTGTTCAAGCATCAATGTGAAATTCCAAACAAGCTGCCATTTAATTTCTGATAGCCATAGAAGGCAAACTTATATGGCGCTACATCCAGGGGTTGACCAGGACTTCAGCTTACATGGTTTTTTCGCTAGCGCGATGACTCAGATATATCTAAGCCGGAATGTCTCCCGATGAGTTCGGAATCGCTATTCGCCCATATAGTGCCCTATTGAAACATCATCATTGATGCAAACGGGACTAAAAATGACCCACTTTTGTCACTGTTTAAATTTCTGCTCTCTGAAGCAGGATTCGGATGATCAAGTTCCTGATAAAAATCTTTTTGGTTGCTTGAGAGGGAGGTGCACTACTCAATTGCCTTCTTAGCAAAAAAAAGCAGCGATTAGTGAAGACTTTAAAAAAATTGAATTTCCTGTGACATTTTCGAAGGAGTGTTTGAGACCAAACAGTGGAATTCGGTACCGAAGAAGGCAATGCAATAATCAATGAGAATATTATGGCAACATATTGGACCAGTTCAACGACGATTTCAAAAGAAAAGGACAAGCCACGAAGAACCTGTGTCTTGCTCCAAGACTCAAATTTTAGACGAGAATCCGATTACTTGTTTTTAACATATTGTGGTTTACCTAGAAACATGTTGCTTCCTGGTAAGTTGGTGGAAGGACTTCCACCCAGAGATACGCTTCTTCCAAAGACTGAACCTATCATTGCCTGCATATCGAAATACTCATTCATAATTACCGAGAACATTGACTTTCAAAAAAGCGCTTGTTTCTGTAGTGAGTTAGAAGAAACATGTTGAATTGGCTGATGGCGACTCTCTTCCTCTTTCGGATGATTTTAAAATCCAAGCAAAGTCATAGTGAGAGGCGTTGAGGCGATGGAGGAATTGCGTTGAATCTATTGTAAACTCTTGGATTGCAGGACGAGACCATATAGCATTGGGAAACTATACCAAAAGTACACTCCGGAAAAGATACTAGAGATGACTTCCAAAAATCTTTCACCATCAGGAGACACAGATATGTGCTCGTATATTAGGCTGGCAGCCCGGTTTGGGCTGTGGCCTAGCTTTTTGGCACTCATTCGTGTTGCTCATGTTGTCATTTTTGTCACATCTGAGCGGGGCCTACGGTTTATCGCCGAGTCCGAACGACACTCCTTAGAAGCTCTTTCGTAGGCAATTCTACTTTCGGGAGCTTGCCATTGCCCGCCGAAAGAGTGAGGGCGATTTGAAAATTTATTGGTGACCCAACCAGGAATCGAACCCAGACTCTTCGTGATAGTCCAATGAGCTAACTATCGCGCCATCGCCATCGCGATCAGATTATAGATGTAAAAATAAAAAAAAAATGTTCGTTAAACTATAAATACACCGAAAGATGAAAACGGTATTGAATACGTTAAGACTATTCTTGGAAATCATTTTGTTGGAGTCGGGCTTAAAGAGAGGTTGGATATAGTGGATTTCCCATAGAAAAGTAGACATTGGCTCCAAGCGTCCGTAATTTGTTTGGCGAAAGTCCAATTGGAGGAGATAGGTTTAGTCCAAAAATTATGTGGATTGGTGAAAAAAAAAATGAGCTAAAGGAACAAATGATACAAACTTTAATCTGATGGAAATAGAAGGTATCGCTGTATAGGTTTCGGTTGGCCTACGTTTGGTGGATAGCATGAACTATTAGTACATGTTAGTCTCCTAAAAGCCAGTTATTGAGATAAGGGCTGAAGGATTGTTTAGGTCAGCGCTTGACAAATGGCTATATATCTGCGAGCAAATATTGAGAGATGTTCAAGACTGTTTTTTATTGCTTGACTATGCTGAATCTACGATGGGCTTAAAGAAAGTATTTTGGCATTTGATGAGAGCCCATTCAGGCGTTGGAAAGGTAATATGAGCGCTTAACAGCGTTTCAGGTTGAATATTTTTTTAAATAACTTTCAAAGGCTTTGCTCAAATCGCCGACGATGCAGCTTTCAAATACATAAATCGATGGTTATGGGACAAGTCCAACCTGACTATTGCACCAAGCAAGCCGGTTATGTTTCGGACCAACGGCTAGGATTCGAAGACTGCCTTTATTGGACTAATCACCAATTCGCATGGAAGAAAGTATTAAAACTCTTCAATGATTCGGAATATTTTGAGGTTGTCAACTGGTCACCTTTTATCTCATCTCTACATCTTAAAAAAAGAACACATTTTTCTGTTTGTCAGCGAGTAGGGAGTAAGTACGTAACGGTACCTCAACAATATATATATCAATCGATTTGTGGTGAGTAGTGGTATAACATAAGATGGTTTGAAAAAACGCATTTTTTATCCCTTACACACATATTACTATAAAATGGCTGAACAGATTTGAATATGATTTTATTTTTCGATTTGAACATATCCTGGTGAAGAGATTGATGTATCAAACATAATTCGGTGATTCTTATAACGGAATTAATAAGCAAAAATGTAATTATTTGAGATTTACATAAATCACAGATATGAGTAGGTCTTATGAAGTGTGTCCCATATCTCACGCAAAATTTGAATTTTGCCCCATTTAATAGTACAGTGATGTGATAACAATGTGACAGTTGACATTTCGGGGCAAGTAAAAATAGAGCGCTATACGAAAGAACAAAGCATTTTCATTGTTGAGCAATATTTTAAAAATAATGAACGTTTGTCAGCCACAGTCGAACAAAATCATCATCAGTGATGAATCTCGTTCTGCGGTCTGCGACATTAGCCAACCCCATAAGCGGAGCAGCAGCGATGCAGTAAAAATGGGAAACTCGTTACGCATAAGTTCGTATAACGAGGAAAGGGTTAATAAAAGGATAAGAAGAAGAAGTGATGAATCTCATTTTCATCTTGATGGCTTCTTTAATCGTCAAAATTGTCGCATTTGGGGTTCAAAAAACGCACGAGTAATTGTTGAGCAACAAATGCATCTACAACGCGTGACTATTTGGTGCGGATTTTGGGCTGGAAGTATTATGGAACCAATCTTCTTCGAAAATGCGGCTGTCACAATTTATGGTGTTCGTTATCATGACATGATAACCCAGTTTTTAGTGCCCAATTTACAAAAATTGCTTTTGAAATTGGCCCGTGTGTAGGCGCTTTACAGTAGGGTCAGTTGGGGTAAATGGGCCAGCGCACACTACACTATTTTTTATCCCGGGATACAACGTTGTACAACATTGACACATGTACACTGTTGAATGGCAGAAACGTGGGTTGCAATATGTATATAAGCTGGTATGGTTAGTGAACAAAGTTAGGCAGGATCAAAACCTTTTAACGGAGGAAACAAGGGACTCCAGTTGAAGGTTAAAAAAAACTGATTTTCAACAACAGTTAATGTTTTCACTTGAGAATGCTCCTTCACATTGTAAAGGGCCCATCATACAAGGAGTAACTAATAATACCTATAAAGCAGCAGGCAAAGCGATGGGTCTCTTGGAAGACGACCCTTAATGGGACAACTCATTAACGGAAGCTACTATTTGCAGTTCATCGAGATCATTAAGGTATTTGTTTGCTATTATTATAGGGCTTTTTCAAGTGACCGATATTGTATCTCTCTATAACCAGTATAGGCAAAATATGGCTAAATATATACTGAATCGACGACGGCGGGAGTTAATGTCAGATTATGTCAGATGCCACAAAACAATGGGAGAATTAATCTAGATAATCAAAACGTTTGCATTTTTATCCAGAAATTAATAATATAACTAGGTTCAAGAAGAGAGATATTTTGTCACCTACTCACAACCAAGGAGGTAAAGTGAACGACTTGTCCTTTAACAAGTCGCAATGTTTAAGTATGTACTTGGTTCATAAACGGTAGCGCCATTCTAATTGTCGATGACCTATTCCATGATCGCCTTAGGAATTTTATTTTAATTTACGCTTTCCTTAATCTTGTGCATATTGAGCGTTCGGTAGTAGGTGCTTTTAATCACACTAAAGAAAAAGATACTTACACAAAAACTTATCCATTTTCCGTGCATGACAAAAAATTATTTCTGCATTTGACATTTCTTACCGTCCATAAGGATTTTTCGTTGAATTCACTCTCACCCTAGAATCACTAAATCAATAGGATTTATACGAAATCACATTTAGCACTCAGGAACAGTTCCAACATTCGTCGCAGTCATACCTACTTCGATATTCGTCATCACCTCATCGTTCATGCGAAAGTGAAAAATCCATCTTGAGCACGCTTTCCATTTTAACACTTTCATTCTTCTTTTTCTGTTCCTGGCAGTTCCTCTGACTCTCATCTCTTTTACATAACTTACATGCTAATCCTTAAACTGCTTGAGCTTGGATTTGCGAGTATTCGTAGGTCTGCATTCAGCTACGGGCGTGTACGCATTTAAATTCCACCTTCATCGTTCCTTAGCCATGGATATGAACTGAATATGTGATAACCATGCTATTGCACTTACACACTAAATCAGTTGCACATAATTTGCATCCTTTTTAGCTTATGCCTCCCTATTATGCATACCGCCTACCTTATTTCATTTGCGTCTTTAGAACATCTACTTTCCTGTGTGCATAGGATTTTCTAGGATTTCATTGTGCTCGGGTTTGTCGTCCATGTGCGTGTCCTTGAAATGAAAAAAAAATTTAAAAAACAAAAACTGAGGACAAAAGCCCAAATAGATGGAGCTTAGCAAGGGAAAAGTTTTCCCATTGCCAAAAAGACGAGGTTGTTGCCGCACCGTCATCATCTTTTGTCCTCAACCCTGCATATTTGGGCCCACCTCCAAGTTTATCAGATAAAGAATAAGTCCTAGCACCCACCCCTGGTGTTTTTCTTTATCTTTTATTCTATCGTTGGTTATAAAATTTTATGAGATACTTTATGAGTTTTTGAAAAAAAAAAAAAAAAACCGATTCTCGACGAATGTTGATGTGAGTATTCGTACGAGTATGTATTCATTCCCGTATATCTGAACACTGATTTCATCGCTGAAATGTCCTTCTTCCTGTCATAGTAACAAGATGTCTTAGTTGTCGCGGCACGGTGAGACCCAGTGGATGGATAGATTGTTGGAGAAAGCAAAATGTCGAGAGAAATGACTCGAAAAGAACATGTCGACAACATGGATACATGTCTGTCAATCATTGTTCGTAACACTTACTCACTGTCTCGGCGTCGGCGGGCGCCTTTCCCCGTCTGTATATTTTGCACAACGGAAAAACACAGATAAGATAAATGTCACCCTTTTTTTTATAGATGCGGTTCGGTATTAAATTAAACGAGAGAGAAATATCACCGCAGGTGGGGAGATCCTATTAAATGTCACTCTATCTCCTGTGTGCTCTCGTAAGGAACCTGTGCAATTTACCGTTGAGGTACAACCTTTTTGCAAATACAAAAAAAAAAAAACAAAAAAAGAAACGGCAACGAACACGATGTTGTGGAAAGTAGAAAGTGGATGTGACACTGTTACGAGTGGGTAGTCGTGGCTTGCTCGAGGATTCTTGCTTGTAAACTTGGAAAGTATGTTCCTTGTCGCGCGGAAACTTTCTTGAGACACCAAGTCACAACCCCTTGAACGCGCCTTGCGCACCTTAGCACCTTATTCGCTCTGTTCACTCTGTTCATTCTGTTCAACCTGTTCGCCGGTCTTAAATAATTAATCACGTGAATTTATTACAAGATACAGGATTAACGACAGGATAATTAAGTACGTTGCAGTTGAAATTCTCATGAAATCTGCAAAAGAGGTGGATGCTTGGGGTAGATCTTTGAACCCCAACCCAGCTTTGGAAGGAAATGCAATAGAGGAGACGATTACAGGATATGCGATACGCTACAAGGATATCTCAGGAGCACATTATAATCGCTTGTAATTACGCTGTTAATTATATGATTTTAAATGTTAATTTTTGGAAGCGACGTGATGGTATTTCTGCCAATGGCAGTGCCATAAGAAGAAACTTACGACGTCGTCGACGCCGGAAATTTCTAAGATTTTGTCGATTAAACTGCGCGTATTAATAGATGTCGGGATGATTGGGGTTTTAAGGGGCTAATTAGTTAGCAATTAGATGATAAATTGAGGGGCGTTATTTACTATTAGATTGAAATGGTCTCTAAATCACAAGGAAAGCAGTTGAACTGAGGGGTTGACTCAAAGTGACTTTTAATGCATTTACCATCGCAAATATTCTAATCAGTTTAAACGCTTGAAGCAGGTTAAGCGAATGAGCTCTCTAGATTCAATGTGTGGAGCTAGCCCTTTAGAAGAGCGCAAGATATGTTTGCATAGCTCTGGACAGGTTCAGAAATCAGTTGAATCAGAAGTCGATAACGAAAAGTATTAAGAGGGCTTAGTCGCTATTTTGAACTGCAAGAAGAGATTTAACCCTAAACCCGTGTTTGGTGCACTGAGTGCCCCAACCGATTTTAAAATTGAAATAACGACATTATTATTGAAACGACTTACATATAATTCTGATTCCCAGGAAAATGTGTTTTTTGCTGTTGGAAAAAGGTAAGGCTTTCGTGTTATGAGGCACACAGTGCACCAGTGTAAGCGAACCTAGTGGAGAATGATTACGGTAGCTTTTTTGAAGGTGGTGCCCCTGACATAAATGGAAATGGCTTCTTCCCAGACAATTTCGTTATTGGCCAATATTGTGATGACGAAAACGACGATGATCAAGATCAAGAAGATGCATCAGATGCCGATGACTGCCGCTTTGATCCGCAGGCACTTCCAGACTTGCGGATTACTCAGCTTTTGGAAGAAGTACATGCAGCACAAGAAAATCCAACTCAAGAGCTAGTTTGCGAACAATCAAACGAAGAGGATGGAGAAGCTCATTTAAGCTCATCTATCTCTCGCTCTCTCCCAAGAAAGTCGGAAATAAAACTGAAGCCCTAGATAAGCAACTCCATACTTAAAAAAAAATTAAGCATACAAACAAGCTGCGCCCGAAATTTGTAAAGCATCCGCTTAATTCTGCACTCCGAAGTCACTTTAAACACATATGTATCTATTAAAGTCAATAACGAAATTCGATTGTGTCGTGATAGATAATATTTTTCTAAATTGCGGAACGCTCAAGGGAACCCTAGAAAGGATTGGGAAGTATTGAATAGCATATTGAACCGCGATGCATCTAAAATACCTCACCCTATCGAACTCGCCACTGATAATTTTATTGCCAAAGATCCTACAATAGTAGCGGATATTTTCAATGATTTTTTTGCTAAAGTTGGTAAAGCGTCTCCTTCCGACTTAAGATCTGAATACTACTCGAACTGTATGGCAGAGAATCTGGGGGATGATCCGGTTGGTAGAGACAGTTTCTTTTTTGAACCAATTACTGGTCTTGATCGTTCGCTTTCCTGTGGAGATAATGGCCTCTCTAATAACATATTAAAGCACATCGCTCTGAAAGTAGTAGATATACTCGCTTTCCTCTTTAACCTAGGACAGGCTAAAATATGCAAACGTTCTACCAATTTTTAAAAAGGGCAGCAAAAGAGATAAAAACAACTACAGGCCTATTTCACTGCTTTTTTCTATCTTGAAAGTTTTCGAAAAAGCTGTCAAAAATAGAATTCCGCGGTTTCTGAAGAGAAAAAGTTTCTTCAGTCCCTTGCAATATGGCTTGCATATGGGCGGGACTCTCTACTGAAGATGCTCTTATGATTTCCTGTTCGATTGTAAATAAAGGTCTAGACTCGAAAAAAAAAATGTGCCAGTCTGTTTGTTGACATAACCAAGGCTTTTGAGATGGATAACCATACGATTCTCTTGAGGAAATTACATCGGGCTTGATTTCGAGGAGATATTTACAGTTGGCTGGAATCGTATCTCAAAGATAGAAAGCAAAATGTTAAAATTGGTAATTGTTTTAGTGATAAAAGGATTTTTAATCTATGGGTACCCCAAGGGTCCATATTGGGCCCTATTCTATTCCTAGTCTACATAAAATCCCTGTTTCTTAAACCTTTTGCAGGAAAAGTTACGGCTTTTGCCGACGATCTTGGCATCGCGTACGACTCTGTTAGCCACCTCCAGCTAGTAGCTGATATAAACTATGATGTACACCTACTGAGAATGTAGTTCGCCAAACGTAAACTTATTCTTAGCAATACAACGAAACTAAGGTTTTTCAGCCTTAGGTTGCAGGCTGTGCTAGACCCTGATTTTCACTTTCATGTCGCTAATTGTACTCGCCACAAAGTGTCGGTTTGCACGTGTAATGAAGCTTCCCCTGAAACTGTGACCGATGCGGATATAGCGTGTCATGCGAACTGTTTTAAAATTGACATAGTAAATAACTGCAAATCCCTAGGTGTTATTATTGACCAAAATATGAATTGGTCTGATCATATTACAAACCTAAAACAGTATTTTCGTTCCTGTATCCGTAGTTTGTTTCATCTTCGTAAATACTGCACAAACAATAGTTTAAGGAGCCTGAAAATCCTGCCGGTGAGACACCTGTATTACTACAAGGTGCTTACAATTTTTTTTATGAGAAGAGCCCGATCTCAGATGCCCGCAGTTTACGCAGCAAAATTGGATCTCTGGGTAACATACCTTCATTCCGAACCATTCATTTTAGAGACTTCTACTCTGTCGTTAGCTTTAAATTATTTAATTGTCTTCCTGTTTCGATTCGCGTACTAAAAACACGTCCATGTTTCTTAAACAAAATCAAAAATTGGCTTCTAAGTTTTGATCATTATCAAATTGAAGTTTTGCTGTCCTACGTAATTTAAATACTTTCTTTAAATACTGTTATAACGTCAAAATATCACTTCCATCTTAATTATATAATCTACGAATGTCACTACGTATTCTTAATTTAATACATTCCTTAATTATTTGCTCTATAGTTAGAATTCACCCGCACCTGTATTATCCTCAGAATACTGAATAATAAAAAAAAAAAGCCGTCGAATCAAATAGAGGAATGAGGTACGTGGCTCAAAACAAAAAATTCCACCAAGTCTGGTGGTCTTCGCCTTCTAGCTCAGAAAAACAAAGAGTTATTTCTGCAAAAAATGAACGAAAAGTTGATGAGGCATTCTGTACCAGAACTTTTGAAAACAAAGCAGATGCATTCAGGTGTCTCCCATCGCCATCAATCGTTGAGAACATAGTGATAGAAACAAAAAGAAAGGCTAAGAGAGTTTTTGAAGAACATCGAAGATCGGATAATTCAGGAATGCGAGCATGGTAAGAAACCAACATAGGTGAAGTTTTTGCCTACATTGCTATTCTTCTTTACGCTAGAGCAGGAAAGTCTTCATCAGTTGATACTAAAGATCTTTTTTACGAGTCGCATTTGCCATTTTAGCGAGCTGTTATGTCCTTGAGATTTGAGCAACTATCCAAGTTTTTAAGGTTTGACGATTCTCGCACCAGGCAATATCGACAAAAAGAGGACAAGTTGGCAGCATTCCGATAAATATGGAATTTATTTCAGAACAATTTGTCAACTTTTTACAGGTCGTTAAAAGAACTTACTATTTATGAGCAACTCGTAACAACTCGTGGAAGATGCAGCTTCCGTCAGTATATTCCAAGTAAGCCAGGAAAATATGGCATAAAAATCTTCTGTCTGGTTGTGGATCGGAACACAGCCTTTGCAGCAATGTGCCAAATATTGTTGCGTTCGATTGAGTTATTCGTCTGGCTGATCGGTTCCTTGATGACGAATATAATATTACAATAGACAACTTTTTAATAAGTGTCCCATTAGCAAAAGAATTATGTCGTAGAAAGACGACTATTACTGGCACTATCAGATCAAATAAACCAGAGTCACGGGTCCAATTCACAGATTCCCAGAAAATGAACAACAGGCAATGGTTTTTGTCAAGTTTTTTGTTTTTGCTTACAGTTGCTTTTATCAACTGCCCATGCTGACGAAGAAATAGATGGAAAACAAAAAAACCGAATATAATCCTTGACTATAATAACGCAACAAAGGTGGAGTAGATACCTTTCGAAAAGTCTTAAACGAACGTCTTCGGCGAATAATAAAGCTCGATAATAGTCAGTGTGGATTTGTTGAAGGAAGATCGACGGTGGACGCTATCCAAAGCCTACGAATAATAATGGAAAAGCACCGAGATTCGTCTAAGGATTAACACATGGTATTTATCGACCCCGTGAAAGCATTGATCGAATGCGTGCACAGGGATGTTAGAATAATACAAGACATGTACGGAAACGTGAAGACTACGGTTAAAAGCTCTGCTGGACTAACAAGAGAATTTCCAGTTAATGTCGGAGTGCATCAAGGAAGCGTACTTAGGTCTTTCCTCTTGAACGTAGTATTGCTAGGACAAAAGTGCCCCAAAACACGATAAATTGGATCTTGCGTGAACACGGGTTTGGGGTTAATTTTAGTCTCGCACTGAATTAGCACATAATTGGTGATGAGGTCTGCGAGTACCTGAGAGGCATAGTAGAGAAACATCAGAAAACAGTTTCGGCTGCTAACTGCGTACAATAGGAAATAAACAGACTTTACCCTTAGATCAGTGATTTGTCTCACTGATACGGTGCACGTTAGTCGATTGACTCTTTAGCTCTCCGAATGGAACTAACGTCTAGTTCAGGTATATACAGATTATGAAGCTGTACTGCATGCTGAATCACACTTAGCAACCGTCAGACTATGTCTATCCTGTCAAAGGTTGTTATCATCGCGAAAAAAAAGGAAACTGGCCTGATTCATCTAGTGGTGGGGTCAAAGTTTTTGCAGCAATCTATTATTCTGAATTACAACCTTCTTTAAACCGATGTGCTGTAAATTTTCTCGCAATCTAAACCAATTTGTGGTTACTTACATCCTCTGATGGAATAAGCTTTTACGAAAATATTGTACGCCACTGCTGCGGGGGGTTTTCTTGCTTGGCTACGTTCTAGATAGATGATCTGTTGCCTCTTCTGTGCTTTGAAATTAATATCATTGACCGCACTATCGAATTCATATTCCATTTAAGAGAAGTGGCCCTTGCTACAAAACGTTCTAACACCTTGATTGCTCCAATGACACTAGAACTTCAGTTGCTTCGAAAGTACAAAGTTGACTGTTCTTGTGCTTAGGAATGGTATTACGTAGAACTGGAGGCAGGAAATATCTTTAGTTTCTGCTAAGCTTCGATGAATTTGGTGGAAAAAATTCAGAGAAAAGTTTTTCAGCACTCAAACCTGCTGCTAGTTGAGTTTTGTTTGGAGCATTTATTATGACTCTCAAAACAAATGCACCTAAGGATCAGCTAATTTCCTACAGTCCTCGTCTGAGTGTTTAGATCCGACACAATGAATGGAAATTGAATTGAATTTCAAAAAATTAAGAGGTGCGACATGCAGTTGCATGAAAAGCCCAAACTTGTTACTTCAAAAAGTGGAAGTCACTTTTAGCGCACCTTCCGCTTTGCTCGTCTCTGCTTCCTAAGTGCAATCTATCTGCCATATGTTTCCCAGAGACTCCCTTCTAACATGACCTTCCATTCCTCAGCTAGACTTTATGGTTTCAGGTGGCCAGAATTTGCTTTTTCCTTTTTAAAAACGGCGTTAGGTACTGACTTCTGACATGCCATCCTTCAGAGTTGCCACTCACCTATTTTCACCATCAACCACATCCGACCACCCTCTACCGCCTGCATCACCCTCACCCAAACAATTATATGGTATTTTCACTGGAGTAGATTTTTGTGGCACAATACTCGTACTACTGACTCCATGGTCTGCCTTAAATCCAAATTCTTTACTACTCGTACACTCGGCATGATGTTTGTTCTCTCCATCCTTTAGCAGTTGGTTTTGGTTTGTTGCTACTGCCTAGGGTTTCTTAAAACGAAATCAAGTGTTCACTTACACGGAAGAATGCGGATTTACAAAAGAAAATTTCCCTTGTGACATTAACGAGGAAGGAGGGGCAGGGTGGGAGGGATGCAAAATACTCTTCTTTGAATATTAGAGCAGATTCAAATACAGATTTAATTTTACAAAGCATCCAAATATAATTCTGCAAATACCAAGCCTTGAACAGCTGAAAAGGATATCTTAATGAGGTTTTGCTGTAAGGAGTAAACTGTAGAACAATGTGAGGTACAACCATTTGACTTTCGACTGACTAAGGGGTTTTCCAGATAGAGTTTAATTGTGGACCTCTAATGAGTTGAGTTGCTTTGCATGTTATACTACCTTCAAGTCTGTTTCAAACACTATAAGTCCTACCGATGTCATCCTCTCTAAAGGGGATACCTGTAGTCCCAGAAATTGTTAAATTCAAGACACTTTCACCTTTGAAAAACTTTCAATTTGCCAATTTAAGGACACTGTACATATTTGGCGCTTACTTCTCGTAAATGCCTTCTTTCTCATCCCTTTTAAGGATATTAAAATTCAACGAAGGATGAGATGAGAAATTTGAAAAAAAAAATCCAATTGTGTCCAGTGAATCATGGTTATTCTCGGTCGTCGGTAGGTTGTAGTACGAGTTGTTTCCACCATGTCGGATTACAAAAAAAATGTAATCTTCCATCTAACTAGGTCCAGGTATCCCAGTACAGAAAAACAAAAAAAAATTAATCCTACGTAGCACGTAAAGGGTGCGCGGGCATCAGAAAAGCAGTGATGCTGATCCCATCGGTCGACTGCTCCTTGTATGAAGACTGTGGTCAGGCCATGAGAAAGAGATTTTTTTTGTATTTTGTTCTTACAAAAGCATTTGGCAACCGTCAATCCTCAAAAAAAATAAGCTTTTTGCGTGCAAAGTGCTACGCTAAGTGTCGAGTGCCAAATATAATTGCTCCTAGCTACGAGTATAATCACTTTCCTCGTGCTGATGGTCATAGTCAGTTATATATAGTATACTCGTATATGAGTTAATGGCATTGTCAAGTTTCAAAAAAAAATTACAGCACCTTTTAGCGTTTAAAGTGTCAGAACTCTTTAAGAATTATCAGAGGCTCTTCTTTGTTCTACTTTTTATTTTAACACTCGTCATTCTGATAAAAGAGGGCGCCTCCGGCTATGACACTTTTTCCCATTATTATCGCGATAAATTAGCATAAACACGATTGTTTTGCCAAGCAGAGGGACTGGAGTGAAAATTGCTGGAAAGAAGCTAAAAAAAAAAATGTTTATTTCGCCTTCTTCCGACTGAGTGCGATTGCCTGCAGGGAAGCTTAGTTAATTTGCACTCACTTGGGTAGGCTTCTTATATTGGAAAATTAAAATTAAAGCCATTCAGGTAGGAGAATTTGTGAATGCTTTAAGAGGGTTTGTTTTACTTCAATGGGATAAGCTGTGGGATTTTAGCATCGTGAAGTTGTGGAAGAAAGAGCATAGGGTATGCACGTGATGGTTCAAAGGATTCCACCACCACCAACAAGACTGATCCAACAATCGGGAGTAAACCAAGTATTTGACAGTTTCTTAGTTATCCAGTGATATACATAACTTTGTCTTCTTCTTCATCAAAACTATTTTAGTTATTGAGATTGTGACCTCAAATTCATGTTCATGTTTTCATGTGACTGTGTGACCATTTTGACATCTCATTTCTTCGAATCCAATTGACATTTCAGCTCTAATGCTCATTCGAATATAATGAAGTGTCGGACATTAGACATCCAATTGACAGGTTGTCAATTGACGAATGTCAATGGTTTTAGTAATGTCAAGGCTATGCCGACTAAATAGTTGATAATTAAATTGAGTAAAAGCGATTGTGTGAATGACATGTTGTTTGATAACTGATGTGATGTTAAGATGTTGGTCAAGAGAAAGAACTAGGTCGAAGTGAAACTATATTTAACGTGAAATGCAGCAGTTCAATCCAAATATGCAGAATCCACTTCAATCTTAAAGGCGTATGAGCAATATTTGACGTTATAGTGAGTGCAAATGAATTGTGCATTTACGAAGAACTAGGCATGAGACTCTTAGTAATGAAAAGCTTGAGATCTACTGTCAACAGTTCAAATGAAAATTCATGGCTTTAACACATGATTTTTGAAGCGCTTTTGGTTGCAAAAGTTACATGGCAATGCATGCCATTTACTTTTTAGAGATTATTTCATGTAAATGTTGAACACGATAACATTTTAAGTGGCCCATACGGAGAGTCACATTTTGAGTCAAATTCTCGATGCATAAACTGAAAGACAATTTTTCTCCAGGTCCTGGTGGATTGCTCACAGTTGTCTTAAAAAACTGTGCCGATAATCTCGTTCATCTCCTTACTAGTATTTTAAAACAATCTATGTCTGAAGGGCTCTTTTCTCATCTCTGCATGAGGAAGAAAGGGTATAAGCAAGGTTTCACCTTATTGCTTAACTATTTTGCACCCCAAGGTTGGTTTATGATGCACTATAATTTTAATGCAAATCTATATTTGCAACCAACCAACCGGGTTTTCTCAAAGGCAGATCAACGATCACCAAGCTCATTGAGTTTGTTTCTACCTAGTACATTGTGAACCCTAGAGCAAGAAAAATAAATTAATGTAATCGCTACTGGTTTCAGCAGGGCTCTTGATAAAACTTCGCACAAGTTAATTCTATTCAAACTCAATGCTTTTGGTTTCGAACCTAGACTGACCCCTTGGATTAATTCCTAAATTAAAGAACGCTCCTATCTTGTACATTTTCGCTTCCATTTTTCTGACCCAATTCTTGCCACCTCGGGTGTTCCACAAGGCAGTCACCGTGGTTCTTAATTTTTATGTTGACAATAAACGATGTTGTTAACATCATAAAGAACTGCTACATTTCTATATATGCCAATGAACATCTATAGACGGCTTTCAAGTCCCTCTCTCTCTCTATTTATTTAATCAAAGAGTAGCTGCAGTTAATTTAATGCGGGACTTGGATTTCATTTGTGATACACAGCTCAATTTTTGCACCCATATTTATTCCGTAATTAGCAAAGCTAACTCCGCTCTCGGACTTGTCAAACAATGGTCTGAAGAATTCTCCGATCCCTATGTCACCAAATCCCTGTATATAACCTTTATTTGTCCACTTCTTGAGTATGCCAGCGAGATATGGTCCCTTTACTACGATTAACATATTTTGCGCATTGAAGCTGCCCAACGCACATTTCTACGTTTCGCCTCATGCGGGATACTTTGGGCCGACCAAAATATTTTACCATCTTTGGAAAAACGTGAGGAGTCCGCTGATATTCTATTCATTCACAAACTATTCACCGGCATAATCGCCTGTCCCACAATACTCTCCCAAATCCATTCAATACCAATCCGCGTTATCTGAGACCTATCTGCCTTTACGTTCGAAAAATCACAGGACATCTAATGGTGTTAACAAGCCGTTGTGTTGTATACTACGTGAAACAGTCAAATACATCAGTTGTTCGATATCCACTGCAGTAGTTGAGACCTTCGAAATTCCTAAACAACCATTTTCCCGTCATTATACCTTAGTTGAAGCTCAGTTTGAACTTAGAAACATCCCTCCCCTATATGTTTTAGTTATAAGTCATGGTTTTAAGTTATACTACATGTCTGTATTAAACATTCAATAAACAGTCCGATGTTGACCCAGGCCTCAATTTCGAGCATATTGCTGGTATGATATTTGTAATTTGTCAGCTGCAATTGACGCTGACTTATCGGCATAGACGAGTGATTTGGCGTATCCCCATAAAGAAATAGTCTAAATGCATCAAATCGCACGGTATAGCCGGCCAATTCATTGGTCCAAAAGGAGAAATAAATTGCTCACCGAACTCGTTTTTCAATTGATCCATCGATTAGCTTACTGTGTAGCATGTGGGGACCTCGTGCTGGAACCATATGTCGACCAGATTCAGCTCGTGCATTTTGGGCAAAAAAAGCTCGAAATCGTTGAACGTTGGCGGGCGCCATTGGGGGTAAATATAGTCCAATGATTCCGTTGGACCATAAACCGCACCAAACAGTTCCATTTTCTGAGTGCATTCAACGAGAAATGTGCTGCGTCGCTCAAGATGATTTTTCAATAAGAAAGCTGATCCTCCAGCTTTTCTAAGCTCACCAAAAATTCGACTCTTGACGGCTCGTTTTCAGTTCTTGCACAAGCTGTATTTTATTAGGTTTAAGACCGAGATACTTTCGTAAAATCCTCCACTTAGCCGAGTAACACAATCCCAATTGCTGCGCACGGCGACAAATGGATAAATAAAGATCTTCATTAACGCCGGACGAAACAGTGGCAATATCTTCTTCCGTATCACATGTCACGAATCATCCATAAGCTGTCGAAAATGGAATACTGAAGAACCAAACCCAAGCGATTAAAACTGATAAATACTGGGCTCGAATATATCAGGACGTCAGCTTGTGTTTGAGGTTCATTGAATCAAAACTAGACCAAAATGACAGTGGGGTTAAAAAAAGAACAATCTAAGACCTGAATACAAAGATTCTATAAGGATTGAATACAAAATTGAAAAATGAGGACTGACCCGAACATTTTCGACACAAGGTCTTCAAACAAATCCACAAAATATCCTTAGAAGTGCCCAGGGCGAACAGAATTGATCAAGTCAAGAATCTAAGAAACTCAAATTTAAAAGTCCATAAATTGATAATGACCAAGGCTTATTGCACCGATAGAATTACGACAGTATAAATTCAAGATTCATCTTTCCATGTGTGTCCAATACATCCGAAGAAGACAGCGATTAAATCTATACAACGACAGATGTTCGTCCTTCGAAATACTTTTGGTTGAGTGCTGAAGAAATAGGGTAGGCCACTGTGAGGTGTCAACTTGCTCAGTGAATCAACTGTTTCTACACATCCATTGCGCTTATTTTTACTCCAAGTTGTAACTACCGGATACTGGTTGATGTCCATGTCCATCTGGACCCGAGTTGCCAAACTTACTCGGTGTACTTAAATCGTGGAACAAATAAAATCTAAGCCGATCTACTCCAAAAGATCCAAAAAGACCGATGAGACCTTAATGGATCAGTGAAAATGCTCGCATCCCCGAATGTGTTACTTACTTCGGTCTAACCGAAACCTTGTGCTAAGGGTATCTATAATTAAACCGGCCTTCCAGGTTGCCATGAAAAAAAAATTAAATTTCGAAACAACATCAAGCTTTTTATATGGACGGTTCTTCTGTTGACAACCCCTGCAAACGAACCAAGGGGAACGAACTTCGAGTTTAGAATATTAGGTCGCTAAATATGCCACGTAAGACGAACAACTTGCTCTTCAAGATATACGAAACTGGAGAGGTGTTAGGGCATCTTTGGTAGTACTCTTGGAAGGTATAGCCTCCACGTACCACCTGCGATAATCGACTTTGGGGGCAGTGTGACACATTGTCATAGCAAGCACGCCGTTCCCATATCTATTTATGCAAAATGTAACTTGGAGAACTCCAGATCAATAAACCGTCAACCAGATAAGATCACATTAAAATCGACGCAGGACACTCTTCTAGTTCTTCACTTTGCGATCTAGTCTCCCTTTATCTCTAAAGAAGTTCTCTAACGCCAGAATCAAGTATTGAAGACCAGTAGAAATATTGTCAAAAGATATCACTCGGAGACCACAACAAAACCCATGGTTTGACGAGAGTTTCTTCAAGCACAGAAAGATGCATACAAAACGGCGCTATACAGAAAGACTAAAAATGCTCTACGAGCCTAAAAGAAGAGAAAAATGCCACCTTCTGAGAAGAAAAAAAGAAGGTTTATGAGAAGCTCGGGGTGAGAGATGCTACTCCACGGGCACAAGCTCCGAACCGAAGTCTGTATTTGAAAAAAACATTTCTATATACGATGACGAGCCAAATACCGCTGTCAGGCGGTATGAATGAACCTTTCAACCTGAACGATGTAGACCAACAATTTCGCCTATCCGACCTGAATGAAGTGAAGATAGTAATATCTGAACCTAAGTCCAAAAAAGCCGCTGGAGCGGACGGCCTGATCGTCGAATTCTTCGATGCGGCAGGCATTGATTTGGTAAGGAGTATACACTAACTTATTTATAATATATGGTCGGACGAAGTGGAAGAGAACCTCATCGAATTAAGCAGTTATTTAAAGACTGAGCTCGCTTTATAGGCCCAGGTTCACCCTGCACCGACTATAGCTCTACCTTGAATACCCCAAGTCGTTGAAGGAGCATGGGCTTCTGCCAGTACCCGATGGCTGTCACTTGGAGGTACGAGAAGTACAATTGAAGTGTATAGAAACACTGGGCATCGTCAGGTTAATTCCTACAGCTTTCACCGATGTGTTATTCTTAAAATACGCTATCAAAAAGACTTAGCTAGAAAAATACTATAATATAGAATTTTTATTGCCTTGGGAGCACCATATTGACTGGGGATGGTACAGAATTGAACAGGTTGCATTCAGTGTGTTGTCAAAAATATGGAAAATCGGTGCAATAACTTTAAGCTACTACAAGGTGCAACCGTTCTGCAAAGAAGATTGATCGGTGTTGGTATAAGATTGGAGAATCTGGAAGAAAAGACTTTTGTCCATCGTTGTCTGAGAAGCATACTGCGGAATTTTTAATCAAACCGAGCCAAAGGATGATCTAAGACGTGGGGCAATTTCAATAACTTGGGTCACAACATGTTTGGGTTCAAAAAGGTCTCTGTATGTCCAACTACTGAGAAGAGAAATCACAATTTTTCGTCATCCTTACTTGACCCAATCAATAACATAACAGACAATTTGTGACGAATTTCCAATAATAAAAAAAATTTAGCATATTTTCAAGTTCCTAATTTGACATTTCAAGGATCAGGCTTCTGCTTCCACTGATTTAATCTGCCCATGAACCGAACAAAACCTCGATTTTGTCGGCGACTCCCTTATTTATGATCGACAGCATAAAATATTAAAATTAATAATCTCCTAATCCATAATTCATAAATCATTCGAAATCTCCCCTTATCGTGCCCTATAGAAGATGAACAACACAAGAAGCCGAATCAAAGCCTGTGCAGCTCGAGAAATAAATTTCTTTTCCAATACCCTTGAGAGTGGAGGAGCAATAAAGCAATAAAAAGCAAACGAATCGTTGCGAAATTATTTCACTCTCACTTTGCCATTGAATTCAATCATCGAGGGTAAAGCTTAATACCTCACACCCCTGCTGATTCTGGGAATGAATATCTTTGTTAAATTCCGATAAATTCACCAGCACGGTTTATCGAAACGTTGTATTCTGACCAACCTACAAGCACATTTCAGGGGTGCGATTAAGAATCTTCTACATTCGGGCCGAGGGTTATTTTTTTTAAAGTCTCCTGACCATAGTCATCATTACCGCTGGTAATACTGAGGAACGCATACCATGTAGAAAGAGGGGTATGAACTTGATTAACCAACTCACGTTTCTGTAAAATCGATGGACATTGGGACAGTAGTTGGATAAAGGCATTGACACTCTTTCACACAAGGACCCTCTCTCCTACACTCGTACTCGTATATCCCAAGTGGTCGTAAATTGTGTTTTTGAGAAAAATATTGATTCAATTTACGGGGGGATACAGTTTAATCGAATTTGTGCTCTCCCTTACGGATACGGGTGTAATACTAAGTAGAGGGAATGCGAGTACATCTTTTCTTTCTTTGTTGGTGGCAATCGAATATTTTGAAAACGACAAAAAAGTAGAACTTTGGGGTTTAAACATTTTTTTTCTCTACTTTTGAATCAACCACCTATGGAATTTGTGTAGATGTTCAACTATCCATCTACCCCCATCATCACCAATTGGACGTGACTTACCAATTTTCCGCTTCGTTTTCGCTTTTTTTTTTCTTTCTTGTAGTCGGTAGAAATTGATGACATTTGTTCAGTTTTGAGAGGACCGTCAGAAAGGGGGTACGGTTTACGTTTACCTCTTGAGGACAATGCTTAAGATAATTAAATATGCACTTCACTGTAATGGTCAAGCATTCGGAGAAATATTTTTTCTTCGATCTTAACACGGATTAACACTGCTATAAGTCATAAGAAGTGAAAGTTCAGTCACTTTGTTTGCTCCTGGAATAAGCACATTAAGAATGTTCCCAGCTTTCCCTTTCCTTCTGAATGACTGCTGTTTTTTTAATTTGCATTGAAAGTGGGTAAGACCCCTTTCCACTCGGGACCTCTACTGGATATGACATCTTCTTATGGTGCGCTTTGTTCGGTGATAGATTCGAAGACATTCATAGAAGCCCATTCATTCAGATGTCGTATAGCCTTTGCGGTTCTTGGTTGAATCTTCTCATCCACTCTCTGTGTTAGAGAATAGGCTGCACATACTTTTAATAGAGTCCATCCCTCTGCGACATACACATATACCAGGGCGACGACTGGGATGAATAAGATTTCATAGAGTGCTTTTGACTGTCTTAGAGAGAACTTTCCTCTTTAGTTCTCCTCTTAACCTAAGAAAAACAACAGTGATTTACATTGGAATGACCTCTAAGATGCTGTTGTTGCTTGTATCGACTGGGGAGCCTTGGTAAACAAAGTCCTTAACTTCCTCGAAGTAGTTCTTATCTATTGCCCAAACCGTCGATTTGATTTGCAACTGCCTCACCATTAGTTCTCTGTGTTCTTTCATTAATTTTTTTGTCGTCCGTATAGGTAAGTTGTTGTACAGACTTTTCAAATGTTGTGCCTTGACAGTTGATCGCGTGGTCGGACACTTATTTGGCATCGAAGGCTACGGTTTATTCATAACCAACCCTCGTGAAGGAGCGAGCTTTCCCTTTGGTCTTCCTTCATAGCCGTATAAGATAAGCAGGACTTCGTTCATTTTTCCTAAATCGGTCTTTACATTGACAAATAGGTCATGGATGCCGTTTTTAAATTCAAGCTTCTCTATCAAGATCTGCAAAAATGTGAAAGTCTTTCGATGGTGCCAAGGTCATTTAACCACTCTGATAAGTACCAATCAGATGGCTGTTAAAAGTATTTTGGCGATTCAATAACCGACGGAGAAAAATCCAGACGCATCAGGCTCCAACGCATTCGCCACATAGCCACACGTCACAAGGGCTCTCCTTAGCAGCGCGTTTGCCACAATTCTGGCACGGTCATCCGTCACTGTGGTTCACACAGGTCACAGCAATACTCGCCTCCTCCATACCATTCGATGAAATGAAGTACCAGTACGTCATCGCCAACCTGGAGCGCAGAGATCTTGAGCAGGTATCCGATATTCTTCTATCACCACCAACTGCGAAGAAATTTGTTGCTGTGAAAACAAGAGTTATCCAAGTGTACGAGAATAGTCAGGAACTACGACTTCAGCGACTGGTTGAAGGGATTAATTTGGGCGGTGCGCAACCTTCACAGCTACTTCGTCGTATAAGAGATCTCTCCGGCACTTCAGGTACACCCGACGCAGTGCTTCAAGTTCCTTGCCTTTCAAAGTTACCACCACACGTGCGAGCCGTACGATCTCGCAAGGATTGTCGATAAAGTCGTAGGTCACTGCCAACGAACGGCCTCACTAGCTTCTGTGTATCAAGCACCCATCAAGCCCAATCACTCAGCAGGTATCACCAACGAAATACTCACGGACATCCAACGAAGATAAGCCACTTTAGAAGGAACATCTGCGCATCGACAAGTCTCACTAAGAAGCACCTCAAGCAGTCGTTCGCGTCCAACGATTCGAGACCGCAGAGACCGGCACAGAAGCAAAGACTGCTGGTATCACCAACGGTACGGGTCTCAGGTTCGTAAGTCATCGGGTCATTGCACATTTTTGCAAACGGCAAGCAGCAGCTTTAGTGGAGGCATCTACAGTTGCTGGTAAGTATTGTCGCCAGTTCATCAAAGACAAAATTACTGGCCATCCATTTTTAGTTGACAGCGGTGCTGGTATTACGATCTTCGCTGTTAAACCAACCAACAACAACTTACTTCAACAACCATATGTTCTGTACGCGGTCAACCGTAGGAAAATTAACACCTACGGGACAGTCACATTGCAACTAGATTTGGGCATATGCCACACTTTTCGATGGAAGTTTGTTCGCGTAGCCGTGCCGCATTCAATTTTAGGAGCTGACTTCCTCCAACATTTCCGTCTGCTATTGGACATCCATGGTCGACGCCTGATAGACCAGATAACCAATTTGTGTACCCCCATAGCACTCAGCGCTGCGAACTTCACCGTCTTGGACTCCATCGACCACAAACACAAATACGCGGAACTCCTCAAACGCTACAGAGTAATCACGCTACCATTTTCATCGGAATGCATACCCACGCACCACGTACCACCTTCAGAATATATGAATATATGAATTTACACGGATGACGTTCGGTTCGCATAATGCTGCTCAAACGCAACAACGATTTGTCGATTCCATATTTGGTGACCTGAAGTATACATTCACTTACATCGACAATATGCTTATCGCATCTTCATCTCCAGAAGAACACCATAAACACCTTGAAGAGATTTTTAAACGTCTTCTAGCAAACGGTATGACAATTAATATGGAAAAGTGCGAGTTCGGCAAGTTTCTGGGGTATCAAGTTAGCAGCAAAGGCATACAACCTACCACTGTGTCTGATCTCCGCCGTTTTCTGGGAGCTCTAAAGTTCTTTGGTCCATGTCTACCACACGCAGCTGCAGAACAAGCCCCACTATCGCACATGCTTTAAGGCGTCACTAAGAAGGACCGCTCCTTACTCACATGGTCAACAACAACACCAGCTGCCTTTTTACGTTGCCGCGATGCTCCGGCGAACGCTGCTTCTCTTGCTCACTCATTGCCGGATGCAGAATAACGACACTACGTTTTTCTGGATCATCGGCCATTTTTTTGGTTAGATCTCGCCAGCATCGGACGTGTCGAAAAGAGGATAATTATTACTAATATTATAGCATATATACTATATATATATATTAATAAAGAGTAGCATCTAAGATTAACGATAATCTGAGTCCTTTCATTCGCTACAGGATTTTGGGGATTATACTGTACGGCAAAGAGAGGATGAGAGGAGAGGTGATGTTGAGGCTTTACATGCTTCTTAACGAGTCTAGCTCTGATACATCGCGCTGACAGCACTGGTATCCGCGTTGGGCTTAAGTTTAGATATGCCAGTCCTCAGTTCATCGAGATCGGATTGAAGGACCGGGTTAAATGCGGAATGTTTGGCGTAGTTCTCAGCACTAACTGTAAATCCAATTCATTCGTTCGTTGTTGTTGGTTTTACCCTCTGGTAAGATTTCCGAACTTCCGATGGCCAATCCTGGCATAATGTCTCTCAAATTCCTCGATTTTACTGTTCTTCCCCTTTTTTTCTTCCCGCGAGGCCAGTGCTTATTCTTCCCTTTGGACTTGTAGCAATCGCTACGTCAAGTCATAAATACTGGTACACAACTGAACTCACTCATTACGAATGCAACACTGGGCGCATCCATTTCGTATTGATTGCGATTTGACAGTTGATATTTATGCTTTATTGTGACGTTAATTACTTACAATCATGGAATGGGGCGACATCGAAAATCGTATTGTTGCAGTTAGCCTACTTACTCGTAAATGCAACATGGAAAAAGACGATATCTTTAAGACGTTGCGACCGCTTGGAATCACTCGCAATTTTGTGTATCGTGCTGCGAAGTTGTTTGAGGATACTGGTGGAGTACGAGACCGTCAAAGATTCGGCCGTCCGCGCACTGTGAGAACACTGAAAGCGATCAAAGCCGTGAAGAAACGAATCGACCGAAAACCGCTGCGAAAACAGAAAATCTTGTGGCGGGAAATGCAAATTTCGCAAAAATCCATGTCTCGAATTATCAAAGAAGATTTAGGACTCGGCGCGTACAAGCGACACACTGGACACCTGCTCACAGCCGCATTGAAGGAAAAACGCAAGCGAAGATCGAAAGCGTTACTCAGCCGGTACGCGAAGAACGCTCACAGACAAATTCTGTTTACTGACGAGAAAATCTTCACCGTAAAAGAACCATTCAATAAGCAGAACGATTGTGTGTATGCTCGGTCATCCAGAGAAGCATCCCAACTCATCCCGAGGGCTCAAAGAGGCAACCATCCCGCGTCCGTAATGGTATGGTGGGGAGTGTGCTACGATGGCGTTACCAAGCTCCATTTTTGCGAGAAAGGAGTGAAAACATCGGCCAAAGTATATCAATCGACCGTCTTGGAACCCATTGTGAAGTCTCTCAACCAATCAATATCCAATAACAAGCCATGGACTTTCCAGCAAGACTCTGCTCCAGCTCACAAAGCAAGAACGACTCAACTGTGGCTCAAAAACATCGTTCCGGACTTCATATCAACGGATGATTGGCCAGCTGGTAGTCCAGACCTCAATCCGTTGGTTTACAAGTTTTGATCCGTATTAGAGGGCATCGCTTGCTCTACTCGACACTCAAATATTGAGTCGTTGAAGCGAGCCCTTGTCTGTGCAGTGGACAATTTCCCCATGCATGAAGTTCGTCTCGCAGTAGATGAGTGGCCACATCGTCTTGAGTCGTGATGGAAGGCAAATGGAAGTCATTTCGAATAAGTTGTTCTAAGATTTGTAGCCATTGAATAACCCAATAAAAAACAAAAAAAAATGGTTTAAATATTAATTCGTTCTCATTTCATTTTTTCTGTGTAGCAGTATTTATGACTTGACTAGGTAGTTCACCGTTTCCATTCCTCTGCATCCCACATGACAGACAGGACGTCGAGTGAAGCAAATTGACACTTAATCGGTAGGACTCTGATGGTTTCTTGACATTGCATTCCTTCGTTTCGTTCGGATATCTCAAATTCCGGAGGTGATTTCGGCTACCAAATATGTCCTACTTTCCTATCTCTGGGCTAGGATTGTATAGTATGATTTAAACATCACCAACATTGCATAAGGAGCTTATAAAAAAAGTTTTTATTAACATAGTCTTTTATCTTCGTTGGGGCAGAGGTTGCCAATATAAACATTGATGCGGGTCCTCACGAGTTGCTCGTTCAAACACTTCAAGGTCAAGACTAAGTTTGCCGCTTATCACTAATCCTGCTTAACTTCTTAGCCGCAATGACTGAGGTTTATTCCTCATACACCCTGTCCAATTCATCAGTTAGGTCTGCCTTGTAGCAGTCCAGTACATATGCGATCAATATTATGGCTCATCAAGAGTTGTATCTTTGATATCTGTGGCTTTCAGTGGTGCTGTAACTATATAAATATTTTTACACTGCCATGGAGTTGAGCTTTCTTTTAAGCACTGTTTATACCAAACCCTCTTTCGCTTGCCCTAAATAATCATCGCTGTTTCAAAACTACAATTAGGCATCTAATCGAACCCGAAGTATGCAGCAACCACTTATTAGTTTACACTTACACATGGGGTAGAGTTGAAATAGCAAGTTTCAGGACGAAGGTTCTCTACGAGTAAGCTGCATACCTTCATCAAATTATGACTGAAATTAAATGTCACACACTTGGCAGTGAGGCGAATGTAATTCCGAATTCGCAGGACCTGAGAGAGAAAGTTCTTTGTCCCTTGGAGAAGATTAGGCTCCAAAGCTGCAGAGAAGGTATACATTTTCTTCCTTTCCACCCACATTGTGTCACCTGTCAAGTGCCATTGTACAATGTGTATTCGTATATGCTCGAGGAAAAAACTTTTGCCCAACTTTGTCGAGTTAAAACTTGGAAGAACTAGAAAACTTCAAAAGGAAATCCGAAAAAAAAGAAACCACTCCACCTGCTTGGACAAGATATTTTTGTTTCACTTTATTTATATTTTTTAATTCAATTTTATTCCAAGAAAATTTCCTTACAGACAAGGGTGTTCCGTTCCGCAGCCGGTCCTTCACGGTGCAGTTCGAAACTTGTAACTGAAAACTCCTGAGAAAACTTCCTTTCGAATAGAATGTCCATAAATCTGTGATTTGTTTCATCGGACGATGATATTGTTTTGAGTTAAGTTTGTTGGAAAGCTGGTGTCGGTGGATGGGATTGGTTTGCGTCAGCACCAAAAACTCTCCAAAGTGGACAACATCAAAATTACCCAGTAAATCGTGGAAAGTTTTTGATGAAAAGTTTTGTGAAGAAATCATAATCAAGGGGACGATGAAGAACATGGAAGTTCTGATTGCAGTTTTGAAGATCGTAAGGGAGAATTATTCATGCAATTTACATTTGCTGAGGTTTACCAAATCGCTGCCCTTCGAGCAACAGTTAGGAACGTGTAAATATTAAAATTTGTGAAATCTTGCCGGAGTGTTGGGTTGTAAAGGTACTTCGTTTGTGGTGTTTTGGTGGATGGCTAAGTCGGATGAAAGTTTGAATCTACTACAATAACTACAGCGAAATCTGATGTTTGTGTGAGTATTTTGGTATCACTATAGCCACAAGGGCTGACCAAAGCGGAGTTACAATTGCACGAGAAGTTCGCCTTTAAAATGGGACTGGAACTTCAATTGGGCCAGGAACATCAATAAAGTTCGTAGTGTAGCGTTCACCAGTGCGGGTCACCGGCAACAGCCTAAGTAAATTCTTACTCATGCAGAGAAAACCAGCAAGAGTGTGCCAGACCAGGTTGAAGATTAATCACAAGTCGCAGACTAAGGCAAAAGCTCTTGAGCATCCGAGGCGTAAGTGAGCGTTGTATGAGAAAATTTTTTTTTGCATTTTTTTAAAATTTTTTAAATTATATGCATAATATTTTAAGAATATTGTGTCAAAATTTCAAGTCGCTTGGAGCAAAATTGACGAAGTTACGAGTATTTTTATACCTGTCGGATTTTAATTTCTACCTGACCCGAACGCGCTATTGCTACTACCTAGCAGATGTTTCGCTCTCTGTATAATACCTAATCTTACCCCCTAGTTCTACTTATAGAAATTTCGACTTAAGTACAAACCTGTATTCATACCTGGCATTGATGATTCAGTGTGAGGTAAGCCGATAAAATTTGCTTATGAACGTTTTATACCAGATTTTTTAGTGTTCAAAACTTTAAAGCGTTTTCCTCATAAATCACGTTTTTGAAGTCGGTGCCCCTCATAACTTTAAAACTACTGCACCGATCCTTTTGAATTGTTGAACACTATTTCTGTACATAATTTACGAGGTAACGCTGGAGAGTTTTTTCAAATTTGTTCATAATTTTTATTTTACAATAACAAATTAGCCGATTTTTTTTCGCAAAAAATCGCGTTTTTCCCTTCAAAGTGTTGTTGGTTTTAATCAAGAGATTTTAGCTAAGTCGTCACAAAAAATTCACAAAAACATGCCTTTCTTCGTACGAATTAACTTTACCCCCCCCCCCCCCCATTTAACAAAGAAGAACAAGAGGAGCATATAACATCGATGTCTTCGAGTAAACTAACAACTCCGACTCTTGCCATTTGCAGCTTCTTTCGGTCCAACTTTAGCTACCAAATTGGAATTATATCATCCTTTAAGAGAAAAGCTTTACGGGTAATTTTTAGCTCCGTTTGAATAGCCCAGCTTAGATAACTATGTCTCCTTGAAAGCCTGGACACCAGTTTTGGACTCTAACTCAGAAGGTCTTCCGAAGGAGGTGTCCGGCTCTTGTGTTATAAGCATGTAAGCTGGGGCCCTCGACCACTTCTGAACGCTGCACCATCTCAGAAAGTAGGTACTCGTATGTTTCTCATGTTTTTTGACTGGTACTTCTCTGCTTGTTAGGTTGACTAAATTTGTGGAACTTAGAACCGCCATATTTTAGATTTAGTTTAGTTTATTTATTTTCTCATCAATATTGTTCATTTTTACAAATATAGTCACATAAGTATTTAATAAAAAATAAAGATAATGCCACTTCAAAAATTTATCAAATATTACTTAAAATAATAGAA
This sequence comes from Volucella inflata, assembly GCA_928272305.1. NCBI lineage: Eukaryota > Metazoa > Arthropoda > Insecta > Diptera > Syrphidae > Volucella > Volucella inflata. The sequence continues at coordinate 3,488,857 of OV743720.1, forward strand.
AAAAAGTGGGTGGGGTGACCCTAATAATAAACCTTACATATTAAAACAGGAATTAAGACATTTAAACAAGTCGGCAATAAAAGATAAAGATAATTGAAAACGAAGCAATACACCAGAATATCAGAGCAGAACATCAAACAATGATTCAATACTTTTGAGATCAAAGCAAAAAAGCCATTTTTTTTTTACATACTCGTATTTCACAAACGCACGATAATGTGAAATCGATCTGATAGAATGTGGAAGTTTGTTGAATACTCGACATGAAACAATACTATAAAAGTTACGAAACGTGGTTGAATAAAAATCGCGTATATGTAGCTGATTTAACGAATTGCCACGTAAATTGTTATTAAAGAAAGTTCTTTGCACTTTATAACAGTATTAGTGTCGGACCAGAAGAATTTTCGGCAAATTTTCTTCAAAAGGTGTTTTTGAAGTAGCAAGAGTGGCTGAATTTTATTAAAGTAAGCCCCTCCCCAGCAGGTTTTGCCATATTGTAATCGTGAATGAAAGATTCCATAATAGATTTTTATCAACAATTGGATCGAGCAAACCTTGCGTAGAAAATAGAAGTTTCTGAGAGTTCCACGAAAATAGTTTCTCAAATTTTCTATGTGGTTTTTAAAAGTCATCTTTGAGTCAATGAGAAGCCCTTAATATTTGAATTCAGCCTCAATTTGGAAACAATTATCACTGCAGCTTTCACAGCTATAAAAAGTGAAAAATGACAAACTTTTATAGCAAGTGCAGTGTGCGAGGGTAAATCTTGGGCAGTAACTTGCATGAAAGAAGATCTCGGCATTAAAACTGTTTTGCGCTGCCAAACTGAAAAAGATTATTTTAGTTTTTGAGCTTATGACCAATTTATGATCCGCAAACCATATTCTTAGTAGATGCAGATCCCTATTGATATCTGATATAAGATTCAAAGCACTGACTGAACCATGCGCAAAACCTATATCATCCGCAAATGCTGTTAGTAATCTTTTAAAGGGCAGTCTGAATAAGGAATTGATGTAAATCAAGAAGAGTATTGGCCCCAGAACAGAGCCCTGAGGCACTCCTAGATTAATGAATTTAATTGCGCTTCTGGAATCATCAATTTTCACTTTTAGAGACCTTTCAATTTTACTTAACAATATATCATGATTAACCATATCAAAGGCTTTGGTGATGTCAACAAACAAGCCAGCTTAATACTTTGCTTTATTCAGGTTGGCAAAAATTTTAGAACAAAAATGTAACAGAGCTTCTTCAGTAGATCTACCGTTCTGAAAACCAAATTGCACAGAACCCCCCTCTTTTTCACAACTTTTTCGAAGATCTTGCTTATTGAAGGCAAAAGTGATATAGCAGTTCTGATCCAGTTATTGGCTGGAATTAAAACCTATGACTCTGCAGAGGCTCACCAGGGTTACATGAAGGACTATAAATGGCGCAGGTTGGATAAGTTCGACACGCTTGAATATTCTCAGATATCGTAGTAAAATACTTATTAAAAGAGTTAGCAATTCCAAGTTTGTCGGAAATTGAACAATCGTCAGTACGTACACAAGTTGGCTTTTTTATGACCGTCGTTTTATTTAGGATGCTATTGACTATCGTCCATTCACCTCTTAGATTACCTTTTTGCTGAATTGAATTTGTTATTGTAGTAACTGAGCACATCTTTTTATATTTTTGTTTTAAATAATGGTTGACTGGATTTCTGTAACATTTTATTTTTAGTTTTTTTTTTCTTGACTTTATTTAATAAATAATTTGTTATCCAGGGCTGAAGCCGTTTTCTGAATTTCCTTGGACAAGTTATGAAAGTACAACTCGATATATGAACACTTAAGGATTCTATAAAAAGATCATAAGATTAAGAGACATCATTTTCAACAAAAACATTTTCCCAAAACTCAAAAGACAGATTAGTTTTAAGTTTTCCAAAATCAATTTTTGTTATCGAGTTAAGGGAACTAGAGTCGTTTAAGTAGTTTTTCGTCATACTATCGACCAGCAGACCTGCCATCAAATGAACTGTGATCTCCAGATCAATACACACTTCTCACAGGAAGTGCGAGAAGAGGACGCAAAACGCCCATATATGTGATCTATACATTTTCACGATGTAGGTTTTGTTATGATTGATCCCCGGCAACAATCACAGTTGCCCCGAATCAAAAATAACTTTGGAACCAACTGTTCCAACACTGGGTTCGTTCACACGCCAGGTAGCGCTTTAATGGCAGCTAAACCTGGGAAACAAAATCTACACGTAGTTGAGCGCCACACGATTTTTCCTTTGGAATCACGAAACCAAAACGAAAGAAAGAAAAAAAAATAATACCAAACGGAAAACAAAGAAAGGAAAATCTTCCCCGAAAAGAAACACGACAAAAAAGTAAAACACCGGGTTTCTCAAGACGTTATAACGGCTCCGTTGGAGCACGACGATTTATTGAAAAATAAAAAAAATAATTTAACGGCACACTCGTCGCTAGAGTGACCCGCTATTTCAAAGTCCCGAAAGATTAACAAAAAGACAAACTAACGGATCGCGTGTCTCGTCTATTTCTCGAGATCGTCTCGCACGCGCGGCCTACCGGAGTCTCAAATTTTGTTTTGTTTTGTTTTGTCACTAACTGCACTATCCTGCACTATACTTATCTTTCGCATCTTTCTGGCGGTTCTGTGCCCCTTCTGGCACAGTCTTCCCTTCTTCCTGCTACTCCTTCGTAGTCCTTCCTGGTTCCTTTCTCCTTATCCTTTTTATATCCCCTTTCTCCTTTTTTTGTCCACAAACGAACTCGCGATTTTAAGGACTAATCTAATGAACTTTTACACTTCAAAAAGAAAAATTGCTTTTCGCAATTCTCAATAAAAGAAATCGCACCAATCAAAAAAATCTTGTTGACCCTCTATATTTGCTGGTCGTCACAAAAGTGACTTCCAGTTCTTTTTTTCTTCCACAAACTCTCGCCAGATTCACGCACTCATTCTCACCCGCACTCACTCACACATTCATTTAGCTCTAGTGGACCCAACAACGGGGTTTCCAGCTACACGACTAGCAACTTTGCAAGTGTGTGCTCCCGTGTCCAACTAGGCCTCTCACACATTACAATTGTTTCCAATTGCACACCACTCTCATTCTAAACTCCTCAGACACTGAGTTCTCTCCCGCTTCCAGTGATAACTGGGAACTCCACTGAGCGAGTTTATGAGAGCTTGTGGATCCTAGCTTAACCTAGCTATTTCCCTAGACACTGGAACTACATTGAAAATTGCGAGTAGCAATGTTTCTCTCATTGCTGATCCCGGTTAATTTTCCCACATCGAACTAAACAAAATTGAAAAACAACAACAAACGCGAAGGAGAAAGAAAGTATGATCGAAGGTCGATGGAGTGTTGGGACGAAGGAGGAAGGTTGTGTGGGTATAATCCTAATCTGATTATACCCCGGCTTACCCATTCTCTCAAAGCTAAGTATATGTGTCTCTGTGCTCTATTACCCCGGGTCCCTACTTACTCCGGTGGATCGGCGTTCAGATTTGGGGGGAATGGGGGGGGGAACTGACCAATAGCGGGTCATTCCTTACAATTATGTATTTTTGGTTTTGTTTTTGTTTCGTTTGTTTGTTCTGCTGCGAGCCTTTCTGCCCGCCTGGTATGTTATGATTTTTGTTTTTAATAGTTTTGTTATTGTTTATATTATTGTTGCTGTTTGTTATTGTTGTTATTATTATTATGTTGTTATTGTTATTACTATCGATGTGGTTTATTGTTTTTGGTTGTTGTTATTTATTGTATTTGTGTATTGTTCTTCTTATTAATGTTTTTATGTTCCCACGTTGGAGGCTGTCTCGTAACTTGGCCGTCCGCCTACAGCCTCTGCTGCTCCCTTGGTGCTCCATCTGTGGGGTGCTGGCTTCAAAGGGGTCGTCATCCCTTCACCCATCGAACCGAACTTTTACAGCTGGTACGTCGTTGGGATGTGTCTTATTACGAGTATCTTGGCCGTCCGCCTGCACACCACCGCCGCTCCTCCGTTGCTCCCTCGTTAGAGGTGTAGTTATAAAAGAGATCGTCATCTCTTTCCCCTTAATGCATTTTCTGCATCCACATCGATTTCGAGATGTGATGATGGTACTCCTAAAGCCTTTGTTTTCATGGCTTTCGTTGGGGTGTATGCTCCGGCGATCGTCCTCCCCCACCCGTCATCATCGTGTTGGGGTGTCTGGCTACAAAGGACCGTCCGTCTCCACCCGTCGGGCTTCAGCCACCGAACCACCTCTTCCTCCTCTGAGGATAACCGCCCGTGAACCTATGTGGGTCCTTTCCGAGGTCTGTGGTCGGTGGGCCAATGGCTGATGGGACCATGGCTGCCCTCCACCTCCGCCAGAGCTCGGTCTTCCCACTAAACGAAAAGAGGGAATGAAGGGAGAAGAACAAGGAAGAGGGTATACCTTCTTCTTCTTCTTCTTATCCTTTTATTAACCCTTTCCTCGTTATACGAACTTATGCGTAACGAGTTTCCCATTTTTACTGCATCGCTGCTGCTCCGCTTATGGGGTTGGCTAATGTCGCAGACCGCAGAACGCGTCTACATAATGCTCGGTCCTGGATCGCTTCAGTGGTTAACCCCAGACGTTGTTGCGCATTTGCCATCTGAGAAATCCCGGAATTCTTTTTCCGACCTCGTTTTCTTACAGTTGGAGTGACCGTAGTTGATACTGCCTTTTTAACCGGATTTTCCGCAGATCTTCTTTGAACGTGGCAATACCAACTTATTCTATTCGCCTCAAGCTGTTCGGTTACCGAATTCTTTATATGTAGACTTCCTCTTATACGCGTAGATCTAATGCAATCGCGTTTAGTGACTCCACTAGACATCCTTAACATTTTCATTTCCGCTGCCGTCATTTTGTTTTTAAACGCTTCGTACATTGTCCAGCACTGTGAACCGTATATAAGAGCTGGTCTAACAACCGTGGTGTAGAGTTTCCCCTTTAATTTAAGTGGAAATTTTCGGTCGCAAAAGATTCCCGAATTTTCCCGCCATTTCATCCACCCCACACTCACTCTGTGGTTAATGTCGTCGTCACATTTCGCTTCCATGTTAACGATTGATCCTAAGTACTTAAAGATAGTGCTTTTCGGAAGAACTATTCCGTCTAACATTATATCCGGAACAGGTCGCAACGGATGCGCAAATGGGCACGTCAAATGCTCCGTCTTTGAACGACTTATTTTAAACCCGTTTCTTTCTAGCGCATTTCTCCATGAATCTAAGGCGTTCTGTAAATCTTCGACGTTATCGCTAAGTATAACTGCGTCGTCAGCGAAGAGAATTGACGTTACATTTGCTTCGCGCATGCAGTCTTTTAAAAGATAGTCGAATACTACGTTAAAGAGGAAAGGGCTAAGTACGCTTCCTTGATGCACTCCGACATTAACTGGAAATTCTTTCGTTAGTCCGGCAGAGCTTTTAACCGCAATTTTCACGTTTCCGTACACGTCTTGTATTATTCTAACATACGTTTCCGGTACGTTTTGAGACCTCAGCGCGGCCCATATGAGATCCCTAGGCACTCGATCGAATGCTTTCTCGAGGTCGATAAATACCATGTGTAAATCCTTAGACGAATCTCGGTGCTTTTCCATTATTATTCGTAGGCTTTAGATAGCGTCCACCGTCGATCTTCCTTCAACAAATCCACGGTGGACGGAGGGTAAACCTTGTTGCGGGAAAATTTACCGTCACTTCATTTATAAGCGTTACCAATCCATGAGAAGCTAACAAGTCCAAATATGTGAGTCCTACTTCAATTTTCCCCAAGATATCAATTTTGAAATCTCTTAAAATTATCAAATTTTTTGATCTCTCACAATCCAAATGGAATGAAAATTCTTCCACAAATACTGAAACATTGAACATATGAAACCTATGGACACATAACATGACATAGACCTGACCTTCGATTTTAAAAGATAATTTCAAAACATCGGCACTCAGGAAACCATTTTATAATCTGTTTTCACAAAACAGCCAACACCTCCTGCAGCGTAATTCTCATCCGAATTTAGGTAAAAATTAAAACCGGGTAGCACGTAGTCGCTTTTTCTCAAAATCATAAATCCAGACTTCCGAGACAACGACAAAATCAGCAGAAGCTTACACTCGTTTCCTCGGTGTTTTGTTTAGGATAAACTGGTCATAGCGATGGCGCGACGATGGTTAGCTCATTTGTCTACCACGCAGAGGGTCTGTGGTGCGATCCCCGGCATCGCCATACATTTTTACCTTTCGGCGGGCAATGGCAAACGCCCGAAAGTAAAATTTCCTATGAAAAAGCTTCTAAGGAGTGCCGTTCGGATTCGGCGATAAACCGTAGGCCCCGATCAGATGTGACAAAAATGACAACATGAGCAACACAGATGAGTGTCATGAAGCTAGGTCATGGCCAACGTTTAGAATGGCCTTCCTCCGTTAGAGCTTCCATTGACAGTGGGTTTCATGTAAACTTAATAGCAGACAGCACGACTCTTTAGGATGCGAGCAAGCCAAAGGTATCCTATCCAATGTGCCTTAGGAATCAGAGACAGTCCCAGCGAAAGACCGAGAACTTGTAGTGTTTTGAATAAGTGAAGAATAACTTATTTGTGCTTGGTTTTATCTGAAAATTAAACAAATAGCAACATATTGACAGGTTTGATTAGCTTCCCTCTGCTGTAGACCGTAAGAAGGCTGACTGAAAACTTGTATAAACTATTGAAAATCTAGGATGCGTGTTCTCATGTGTTCGTATAACCTAGCAACGCCTGAGAATCATGTGCATGTCGCCAAACAGCTCGACTGATTGGATATACTCGAATAAGTGTCACACAAAACGAAACCCGCTTAGTATAAGTTGCTTCCGGCAACATCCTGTGACAAAAAAAAAACATAAAAAAACCTCACAAGCCTTACGTTAAAGATTGACTAAAAAAGAGACCGGAGGAAAAAAATCAGGAACCACCAACAAATATTTTCCCTTATGCTGTCCGCCCCCATGTGTCAGCAGATGGCAAAACATGGAATCAATCTTGTTGCAGAGTTCTTCTTTTTTCCCTCCATCATCATCATGTCCTGCTGGTGTTTGCCGACAATACCAAACCTATGTGCTTATTTTGGGGTGTGTGACTGAGTGTAAATTTAATTTTATAACTTCCGACCGAAAAAAAAGAGTCGGAGTCCTGTAAAATATTTCCAATCCTCCTATTGCCGATCGGAAAACCTTTTTTTCTCGACTGTCAACCTAATTGAATTTTGAAAAGAAGAAAACCGTCACCAACACCTACAGCATGTTGATATTTACAGTTAGGATTTCCTTTAGGAAACGTGAACAGCGAGTAACTCCAACGCATGAGAATAAAGAAAGCAAGAAACCGCTCAAATTAATTGAAACATGCAAAGGATACCAGCAAGGGATCCAAATACGCATACGGAGACGACTGACTATAGATGCGTGAATACAGGTTACATGTGTCAAGGATTCAAAACATTGCGCTGGGCAAGATCCCAGCTGAGATAGCTATACACATCATACCTATAGATACATCGGATGTGAGTGTGTATGCGAATTTTGTCTTGAAGGAGATGGTTTTTCTAATTTTAACTTCAAGATTGTGTAAAGTGAAATCAAGGATAGAAGTAGGGCAGCAGGAGCAAAGAGGAGGGCAAACAAAAAACATTAAAAAAAAAATAAAACAAAATGAAATGTCGTGCTTACCAAATTCGCAAAAGGATAATTTTGTTTTCTCGTGTTTGTGTCTTTATTTGTGAGTTGGTCGTATGGTTGCGGATCCTTTTCCGGTCGCGAAAGGGAAGCGCCTGGCTTGGGTTGGTTGTTTGTTGTTTGAATTGTTTTCCAAGATTATAGCAACGCAACGAAGTTCCACGGACAAGGGCTGGTGGTGGGTTGGTTTTTCTTACTATACAGAATATCCTTGAAGCAAACTCAATCATTCGATTTTAATGAATTGATAACGAGGGCAGGAACAAGTAAAGACGAAGAAGTAGAAAAAGACGACGACGAAAATAAAAACGAAAACCAAAAGGAAGACGAAGACTTTCAATGATTTAATTCGAAAGTAAGTACGTTGGTAGGCTGTATCGTCATAAAAGGAGTTTCGAGATGAAAGCGAATTTAGCGGTTTCTCATAGAAAATAGAACAGAAATGGGATAAAGCATAGCATAGCCAATGTATCCGTATGTGCGTATGTATGTTGTTGAAGCAGGAATCCGGGAAAATGAATAGAATTTAAATGGATATGGGTTATGGTCTATTGAAGGATCTGACAGAGCTAACAATTGTGATGAAGAAATTAATGTTTATGAGGGTAAAATGGGGGGAATTGCTTGTAATGGATTAAAGGTACGATTATTGCCAGCTTGTTCGACAAAAGTGGTAGGCACACCCAAGTTTGTAAAAGTGTGGGGCAGACAATTTGCTAAAATTGCTGTCGCTAGATTAGTAGGTATTCATTGATGGCAAGCAGGTGGAATGGTGCTGGTACTGCAGACATGTTTGCTATACCATACAAGTGGTGGAGGAAATTCTATTTTAGTCGTTTTTGTATTGTTAAACTGTTAAACACGTGCGGGCGGTTTCCGAATAACTAGGTAAATGGGTATGAAATTCAAATGAATATTTCCAAATGACCGCATGAATGAATAGTTTTCGGGTCGTTGATCGACAGAAGACCAATAAAAGGTAAGACTTTCTAGTTAATTTGATTTCTTGAAGATGTAAAACAGCTGCCAAGAGGTATCCTATGTATTGTAATATGCGTCCCTTTTGAAAAGATGATGGTTGTACCATATTGAAGAGATTTAACCCGTGTTTATGGACATACGTATTTTATCACTTTACGTTTACATTCCCCTTTCTGTGAACGAAAAGGGCACCCATTTAAAGAACAATTCATCTGCACTTACTTGTAAAACTCTTCCTTGGTCTACCTCTTAGAAGGGGACCACAATGTGTCGACATTTTATGAATATTCAAAGCAAAATCCAACAAACAATCCCTTTCTAAGGAAACTTTTAGGGCTTCAATGACCCTCCCTCAGCTTTAAGATAATAATTGCCCTACGAAGGAAGTCATAATTCTTCTTTAATGCGAAAAGTACCTACTCGTACTTGGGAAATTTTCAAGAGTTTGCAAAATAATTTATAAAGCGCAACATCAAGGTTATCCATTTCTTACAATCTATTTGCTGATTTCTAAGGGTCGTCCCTTGAAACTTTCCCAAAGTATGGCAGCAAATAGCATAAAGCAGCTAACAGGTAATTTATTCGTTTGAATTTGCTGCCCCCTTTTTCATTTCTCCTTTCAACAGGGAAAGACTGTTGTAAAATGGACAAAACCATAAATTTTCCTAGGTGTACCTTCAAATATGCACTCTACTCTCTCGATGGTGTGTAAGATAATTTCCAATTCGCGCAAACTATAAAGTTCAGATCACATATCACGCTGCGATTGTTTGTTCCCATTTTCGTCCTCTCAATGACAATTCAATTTTCATTTGCCACAATGTGTCTCTTCGATTGATGGTGGTGGTGGTGACACTAAATCCTGCATGACGTTTTCACATAGTATCATATATTCGTGAAAGTGGATACTGAGTGTCATTTATGTGCATAGATCCGAACCACACATGGGACAACATAAACTCCAGTGGTATATTGAAGGATTTCTGCACATAAAACCTCATTACCGTCTTTTAATGTGTTGGGTGCGTGCAAGCGCACATTAGAGGGGATCCTGTGCTAAGGGTGGACAGATTCCGACGACCACCATGCCATGTCGCCCCTGCTTCAATGTTGACGGCAATGGAATTAAGAGAGCCACATTCGAGTTGGAAAGTCGACCGGTGGAGGTGGAGAAAGAACATAGATGCTATGGATGGTGAATGTGACAAAGCTGCTGCCATCGTTGTTTCTAGGTCAGGTTATATAGTATTCTTGCCTGCCTTTGCATCGAAGAATGCGTTTCAGAATTTGATTTGGAATATTCACGAAAATGCACAGAAAGACCCTAGGTTCGTTCGTACGGTTGAATTATCGGATTGCATTGGATAATGAATGGTGTCACAGATGCTGATGTTATTTCTACTGCATGCAATGCTTATGTCCTCGTAGATGATGGTAATAAAGTCGTACCAATGGATGCTGCTGTTAATAGTACATTTGGACTTTTGAAATGAAGTTTCACTAGATTCGAGTACGCATTAGGAGTAATCCAATTTTTGATTCTGATAGTGAGTTCTGACAGAGAAGCAGAATCTGACATTAGACTCGACATGGGACAGTGAAACAGACATAGTACAAAGAAAATGCAGTCTCTGTCAACCAGAATGGGAGTGTTTTTGGGAGAATTTAAGAAGGATTCATTTGACAGATTAGCAGGGTAAAAAAGAGTAGAGGAAAGGTTTCTTACAAAGGTGATTAATAGGATGGTGTCTGTCCTGTCCTGTCCTGTTGCAAGTAAATCTGGGATGATGTTAAAGACATGCTCTGTGTAAAAGAGGTTTTCCTTCACAGTTTCTTGGAGCCAGGAACCTGACCCACAATTTAAGGCATGTCGAATCAAATATACTTATTAAGCCTATACGCTGAACCAGAGACTCAATTCGCCTTCGTATAGTTGGTAAAATATCTTCCTGACAGCATGATTGATGATTTGAGCTTTCGTTTCTGACTCAACAATCAAACGTGCCTAAGATGATCAATTCTTATCTACATGAACATACTCGGAGCTCTAGCCATCTGTGAAATCATCCGCATCTTGCCAAATCTTCGAAACAAAACTCGAAAAACTAATGAAGAAGAGATTTCTAGCCAAACAAGAGTACGCTACCGACACAATCATTTTTAGGCTTCAATAACTACACGTTACGAGGGGATGAACAGCCTTGAATATCGACGACTTTTGCTTGCCTATCCAATAAAAAACAAACAACGTCTTTTACCTTTTTTAATAGGGAAGGCTCTAGGCTTAAGAAGAATATCGCTATCACTCGAGAGCGTTCGATGCTAAAGAAATAATGAAAATCTCTGATATCGACACGTCCCGTTCAAGATTCAAGTAAAGCGTCAGATATTTACTAAATGGGCTCAAACCAAAATGCAAAATGATCTGCGATTATATGGCAATATTGTACCAAGCGAAGAGGAATACGCTTACAAGCAAAATTTACTAAAAAGCTAATAAAATATTCCACGGCACAACCCCCCAAAGACGAGCAAGGCAACGTAGTAGTAGAGTCGCAGTCGATGCTGAGGATTTCAAAAGAGCATATCTATAGACCGCTGTGAGGCAGAATGAATTTTTCAGCCTGGACGTAGACCAACAAGCTCTTCACAGTGGCAGGCGATGACTTGGTAAGGAACATACTACAGAGGCATCAGTTTTGTTAACATCTGCCATATTGTGTATATGGTTATTGCTGTTCGTCAACGACCTGATAGATCCATTTGAATGTGGCTTTAGGTCAAGAAAGTCCATCATCGACAGTACGGAAGATCTTGAAGAAAACCCATGAGCTTCAGATCGAGACACATCACCTATTTATCAATTTCAAGACCGCGTATGACGCAACCATAGGGACGAGCTATATATCAGAGCAATATCTAGTTTTGGCATCCCTGTCAAACTCGTTCCTCTTGTAGGATGACGATGGAGAATGCACCGAGTCCTTCAATGTCACAAAAGGATTTAGACAAGGCGATGTGATTTCATACTATCTCTTCAACATCATTAGTGTAAAGCTCACGCGCATACACAAGAGGCAAAGTCTTTCTAAAGCTGATCCAAAGACTCGTATACGCCGATGATATTGAACAAATAGGAAGAAAGCAGCGTAATGTCAGTCACGCTTTCGAAAGTATTGAGACTTTAGGGTTAAAATGGATTAAGCGTTCAACTAGAGCAAGATCAAGTATGTGCTGTGAAGCAAAAGGACACTCAACACCAATGTCTCGGACTGAAAGTCACCCTCGACAGATACAACTTTGAGGTAGTTAAGGACTTTGTCTACCTAGGCTTTGCTATAAGTACAGACAACGACACCAGCGCTGAGATACAACGACGAACTGTATGGATTGTACAGCGACATGGACCTAGCCCGAAGAGTGGAGATCCAAAGATTGAGATGGCTGGGGCATGTAGAGCGCATGGACACCAATGATCCGATCCGAAAAGTCTTCGAATCCGCTCCCGAGGGACAGCGCAGTAGAGGAAGGCCAAGACTCAGGTGGCGCACGCAAGTGGAAGAGGACCTCAGCCAACTTAGCGTGCGAAACTGGAGGCAGCTAGCCAGGGATCGAGCTGGCTGGAGAAGCTTGTTGACTGAGGTCCATGTCCACCCGGGACTGTAGCGCCACCTAAAAGGGAAAAAGGTTAAACTCGTTCATCTTGCAGGATGACGATGGAGTATGCACCGAGACCTTTGATGTGAAAAAGGATATAGACAAGACGATGTGATGTCATGCTATCTCTTCAACATCATTCTTTCAAAAGTCCATCCAAGAACTCGCGTGCGCCGTCTAGGACTGAAAGTCACCCTCGACAGATACAACTTTGAAGAAGTTAACGACTTTGTCTACCTAGATTCCGCTATTAATTTAGACAACGCGACCAGTGCTGAAATTCTTCGGGTCCCGCCTGCATTGACTGTGAGTAGAGAAAGAGATACTAGTATAACAACGAGCTGTATAGAATGCTCAGCAACATCTACCTGGCCAGAAGAGTGAACATCTAACGACTGAAATGGCTGGATCATGTAGAGCGGATGGCATCAGCGTTCGAATCCACCCCGATTCACAACGCAGTAGAGGAAGGACGCGGCTCAGGTGGCGCACGCAACGGGAAGGGGACCTTTTCACCAATTTGGCATGCCCAACTGTAGTCAGCTAGCGAAGAATCGAGCTGGCTGGAGATGCTTGTTGACTGAGGGCCAGGTCCTCCCCAGACTGTAGTGCGTCATAAAGTAAGTGATCATGCCTGGAAATGCGCCATCGATGCTAGGCGATTCTAAACTTTTAAAGAACTCCGCATTTGTCACCACAACTGATACCAGATACAAGCTACCTCAAAATATGTACGAACCGCTTCAGTGATGTGAGATTCTTGTACCCGCTTCTGATTAGGTTACTGGGGACATGAGACAGAGAGTCTTTGCTTCCGACCATCAGATCTCCTAAGTGTTTTCAGTCTGGCTTAAGTGATCTTTTTATAGACTTTGACCAGTCCGTTGGCTTCGTCGCCCATTTGCACTTTTTCGCAAAAGTCTTTGTTATAAGAGGCATCTTTCGATGCCCAAATCAGCTTCTTTTATTTGTTCATTTCGATCTTTTAAGGTCTCAATCTTCACTTAAGTTAGCCTTAGTTACTACCTTAGAAGTTTTCCTGGTGTCCTTTTGTTGTCGCTATAAATATGCGTTTCATTACGGAAATGGGGCTTGATACGTTCTGTTCAAAAAATTTGCTGAGGCATGCATGAGGGTAGTACCTAGTTCCTATCAACCAGTATGAAACCTTGTTGCGTTGAGTCTTACATATATGCCGGCTCTCAAGACTTCAAAATTCATGTCTCAACATATAAACGATCGATTCACCTATCAGGTCTTGAATATGCCGAACGATCAGGCGTTTGATTTGGCATTTTATGAGATACTTAACAGTGAGATCAAAAAATTCATACTTTAGATGTCAGATTGTTAAGATTTGAGTTTTATTTAAAGGAGTCCTCTTCGTGGAATTTGTGATTTGCATTTTGATACTAAAACTATCATCATAAGTTGTTTATTCCATCAAAGCCAACTGCATGCACTAATTTAATTCCAATTTAAGTTTAACGTAGCATTTCATCATATTTCCAACTAAAGTAACCGTATACTGCCTGCCCTTGGCAATTTATAACAAAAACCTAGTTAAGCCCGAGGCTTAGGAGAACTTCTTGTGCCACGGTAGCATATGGGCTCCTTTAAGCTTAACTTAAGACCTTGCAACATAAGTGCCCCAGGATAAAACTGTCTTGCATCAGTACATCTTTGTAAATCTGCAGAGGGGAAAATGCATGCACAATGCCTTCACCAGATAAATTGCATCTTCAAAATGCAATTTACCATACAAAAGGCAGTTCCAGTTACAGTTGAAGTTGCCATTGGAATAGAAAAAGTTGCAGTAGCAAGTGCACTAGTCTTCATATCCGCGAATGTGAGAGTACTCCGTAATCCAGTTACTGTTCCTTGAATCTTAGAAACAAGGAAGTTGAGAGAAAAAAAGGGCAAAAGGATACTTTGAACAATGCAATCGCATCCCACAGATACGAGAACTCGTATCTACGACACAAAGCATAATGCGAACCATTAAGTAAACTTCTCCTTTATTTTTCATCCTCTTACCCCCACACAGCATTTGGTTTCGAATGACTATGTGATGAGGACGAAATGGCGTTCTTCTTCGTGAACAACTCGTCAATTGTCTACTCCCACCCTGCCATCGTCGCTCATATTTTTTTTTTGTCTCAAAATTGAAGAAATATCTGTCTTTTGAAATTGAATCGAAAGTTTTGTATTTCGGTTTTAACAAAGCCAGCAGCAGAAGCTTGGAATATTATTCTTGAGCTTGTGCCATTCATGTTCTTATGAAGAAGGGTGCTACTCGTAGTCCTGAGATGCCATCCTTAATAGTCTCACCAATACCCATGAGGTTGTAACTATACTATATATGTACTTGTGCTGTTGTTGTTTCTATAGGTTTATCTTTGTTAAAGCAAAATGAAAGAACGGAAACAAGTGGCAACGGAAAAAGGAACATCATACATCCTTATTCCTTATTCCTATTGTCAAGATTTTGGCAAAAGGATTTGGGATAGCAAAATTCATAATAATGTCGTGAGTTCTAGTTTATTTTTCCTCCCTCCCAAGTAGGAATCTCCTTTCGTTCAACGCCTTGTTGAATGTTTTACCACAGAACACCATCCCCTGTGTCGTAGTGAAACCCATGAAACTCATGAAACCAACAAAACCAACGAAAGCAAGACCGCCATGACAGCTCTTTCAAGTTATTATTCCAATTTCTTTTTGTGAGGAGGAGTTGGAGGGAATGGAATAAGTGTAGTGTAGGGTGTACGCGAGGCAAACTACTCGTAGTTTCCGGATTGTGACTACCCACCACCCTAGTGTTTGCGGTTTTCGTGAATTTTGATTGAATTCATGAAAAAATGAGAACGAAAATAGGTGAACTATAGTTGCTCGTAGTCGTAGACGTGGGAGAGCAAGCCAATATTGGCTGCGGAATTATGGAAATTGCATCTCTTAGTTACCCTGTTCCTGAGTCGTATTCTTGTTTCCCAGAATCCTTGCATCCCATTTGAGGGAGAATGACAACGAATATTCACATTTCCAGTTCTTTTCGTGTTCATTCGTAAAAGTAGAACGTGCAATTATTCACGGTGAAATAGAAAGCCACATATGAATTCTAGCACGCTATCCTTATTCTCGCGTAAGCCAACGGAGTTTGATACAAACTGCATGTGGGGGTATTTTTTTTATAGTTTTTTGGATCCTGGTTAGGATCCAACTTGGCGAGAGTTTAATTTCGCACCTTAGTGCACGTCTACGCATGAATTGCGGTGTATAGGATGCGAGTGAATGGAGGAAACGTTGAAACATGTTGAAACTTTTCTCCTGCAGCAAGTCGTCCACATAAAATGTAGTCGCGATATTTGAAATTAATTCGAAAACGGTTAAAAGTCTTGATAAAAATGTGAATGTAGAAATTGTTCTCAGATTGATTTTTATTTCATTTTGTTAGGAAAAGTTTGGCGCAAGGGACTGCTATTTAAAATCATAAGGCTAGGGTGCCCGACGTGGACGACATGATTAATTTTCGGTTTCCTTCAAAACAGAACCACTTTTATCGTCACCGGCACAGAGCAATCGGAATATTTTAATGCGCGTTCAGGTGTAGCACAAGGGTCTGTTCTTGGGCCAATTCTTTTTCATATATTCCTCAATGACTTTCCTTTTAAGCACCCTATCATAGAAGATCCGTCGACACCACAATATTGTCCAGTGGAATAAGACCAATCGATGCCCTTAAGGAGACTTAAGATAAAATAAATTTCTTACAAAATTATCTAGAAAAGTGGGGACTAAAGTTTAATACCCATAAAAGCGGTTTAACATGTTTTAGAAATCCTAGTGGAAAGGTCACTATCTTGCACTCAAGGAAAGCAAACTGTCAGAACTTCAAATTTATGGAAGTTGAAACAAAATATCTAGGTATTCAGTTTCAAAATAGACTTTTGTTTAGCAAACATGGCCGGAAAGCTTTAGCCAAAGGAAAAACGGTACCAGGTGTTCTAAAAATTCTGCTAAATTAAAATCAACTCTCGCAAAATACGAAGATATTGATATATAAAACGCTTACTAGGCCAATTCTGACCTACGGTTTTGCATCTTTGTTTACAATTTCACCTACAGTTGCCAAGGAAATGGAGAGCTTTGAAAGGAAAATATTTCGCGTTTGCTGTTGTGAATTTAGAAAACTAGATAAAAAGTGGTTCTCTAATAAAACGCTCTACGAGACAACGAGAATGATCCCTCTTATTATTTACTAAGCAGAACTTCGACTCAAGAAATTGTATCGAATAATAGAGCATCCCACTTGTGATAACCTTGTTAGACTCCAATATTGACAGCTGTGTGAACGATCATTACTATCTTTCGCAGTTTAATCGCTTACATACCACGTCGTTACAGCTGTTAAGACCTGAGGCAAATGGAGGCTTAGTCGTTCCCTTTTACGAGAAAGAATCGTCATGTTATATAAGAGGTTAACCAACCACTCAGAGTTTCATGGACTTCGGTCTCTGATATTAAACAATATCCAGTCTCTTTCGTTTGTAAACTAACTTTATAGATCAAAGAGATTTGAAACTGTAAAACCCAGTATTTCGTATTTTCGTAGTTTAAGTTGTTTTATGTTTTATTTAGCATAGTTATGCCAAAAGGAGCAGCACTGAGAATATATATCGGGAACAAGCATATACTAATAAATATTGGAATTAAGTGGAATTGTACATTCTGATTGCTCATGTAATGTAAAAGATACATTTTGTTCAGTTTCAAATAGCCAAACATACTTGCTAAAGTCGGCCACATTTATATACGTTGTGAATAACTAACTAACTGATCGACATTTTTTATGTCTCAATAAAGTTAAATTGTAATTGTTAGTGAAAACATTATAGGATTCTGCTTTTAGAGAAGCTTTCCGGGCAGCCTTAGATTTTCCTGTAAGTGTCTTATCTTCTTGGATGGCACTGTTGGACCTGAGCCTCAACCAAACTTTTAAAATTTCTCCATTTTGGGTGGCCCTTGATTAACTGCATTCAGTTTCATAATTCAAGAGAAGTTGAGGTTGAGGATTGTGAGCGGCACCCAAGACGAGGTTTTCTTCTACTGCAGCATCCAATAGGAGAAATCAAAGATTCTTGGCCTAGCATTTCTGCGTAATATGACGAGAAGACATTTTGAGGTGATTGCTACCTCTATAGGTACCTATACTGTCTTTCGTTTTGTCGATCAGAAACTCATGTGTAGGTAACATTCGTTAGACATACATTCCTCCGTTCAAATTGTGGATATGGGAGGTGTATGATCTCAACCAGACCAACTCTTTTTGCCCTAAATAGATCGACAGGCAGTTCTCTGGTATGGCAAGGTAAAGATGTTGTTATCCTTTCCTCAATTTTGTAGTGTGGGCAACAATTTTGGATTTCTTCGCCCAAGTAGAATGGTTCCTTCTGACTAAGAGCTTTCGACAGTTTCGCTCGTCACAGCGCTTAACACCCTCCAGAACAGCTTTTCCTTTACATTCTCAGTTTCGAATGAGATAGGTTTTCATTCTCCATTTGTGCATGTAGTTAGCCAACCAAGGATGTACCAAACCTCTTCGGGGACCCCTATGGGAAAAGAAGTCGGGTATACAATACATAAGCCAGTAAGGTACTTCGGACCCTTGAAGATTTCATCCAGCACCGACAAGTTTTGATTTCGATTTTTTGGTGACATCTGACTGACTGACTCACATAATTGAAGGCCATCTGTTAGTATCTTTTCGAGTCATATGTTATTTAGATACTGAAAGCTCTTATGCGTTTAAAAAATTGACAGAATCTCAGTATTTGCTATGTGAAATAGATCGTCTTACGCATGACCAACGTTTGGAAAAAGTGCAGAAGTGGGTGAGAATAGTTTGCTGATTGATAACCAAACATATTGCCGTGTTCGTTCTGTGCGCTCAACGCAGAATATTTCAGCTGTTAATGGAAAATTCGTTAAAAATATCAGCAACTAAACATTAGTCGCCTGAGGTATGTTTTGATTGACTCAGGAAGTGAAACAAAGGACCATCCGCTTCGTTATTGCTTCTCTGTTTGGGCTTTGGAACAGATTTAAATTGACGACAGTTTCGGTCAGATAAGGCGCATTTCCATCTCGCCAGCTACGTAACAAGCAAAATTGCAGTATTTGTGACTAGAAAAGTCCGCACGTTGTTAAAGAGAAGCCAATGAATTCTGAACGTGTGATTGTTTGGTGTGGGTTTTGGAGTGGCGGCACTATTGGCACATTTTTGGACCCAAGTCGACAATGGAAGAAATGTTACAGTCTATGGGGAGCACTATCGAGTCATTATAACCGAAATTGAAGATTTGGACTTGGGTGAAGTGTGGTTCTAGCAACATGGGGCACAATAAGTTCATTAACCGTGTAATCAGCTGTTTTGGTCATATTACTAGGCCGCCAAACTATTCCAATCAAAAATATTAAGATTTAATATTTTGCGCTATTATTCATTAAAGTTATGAGAGGCAATAGGATGCCCTACCAGCGAAAGGTGGGTCTTTCTGGTTCCTCTATATAAAGGCGAAGCAGATAATGTGGCTTTTTGGAACGCAAGTTGGATCTTTGAAAGATCGGCATATCGACAGAGCTCCCTGATACTTTATTTCGATGGCGCTTAAATCTCAAAATGTACCCGAAAATTATGTACAAAAGATATACAGCTTCGCAGAAATAACAGGAGATTTCGAAGTTGTAACTGAATTGTACCGCGACAAAGTCCGTTGGCTTTTAACGCCAACAAGTCCTGAACAACTTCTTTTGTTTTCACCTATGATGGCGCTGATATAGAAAAATGCATAGCAGCTTACATGAAAATGTAATACAAGTCAGCAGGTGTAACAAAACTTAATTTTATTAGAAGCCTGTTTATCCGCGGATGTCCCCATTTTAGGTATAGAAATGAGTAAATAGACCTGGATTCCCATGTTCAACGAAGATCTTTGGAAATTCTGGTTCAAAACGCAATATATTGTAGTTCCAAGTTTAACCGAGTTTCATGGAAGGGGGCCGGAAGAAAATATTCGCAAGTCAAACCCCTTAAGAAAGACCAGTGCCCGGTGGCTACTACGACCTATCGATAAGTAGTCATTGTTACTTCACAGAAGATGCTGCTCTGTGGCTTCTCTATTCGTGCAACACCTAGCCACATAATTTTTGTATCGGCTTCACCTGCAATCGGCGATGGCGATGGCGTGATAGTTAGCTCATTGGACTATCACGCAGAGAGTCTGGGTTCGATTCCAGGCTGGGTCTCCAATAATTTTTCAAATTGCCATCACCCTGTCGGCCGGCAATGGCAAAGGTAAAATTACCTACGAAAAATCTTCTAAGGAGTGCCGTTCGGACTCGGCGATAAACCGTAGGCTCCGCTCAGATGTGACAAAAATGACAACATGAGCAACACAAATGAGTGTCAAGATGCTAGGCCATGGCCCATACCGGGCTGCCAGCGCCTTGTTTGGTTTTATTGTATTGTTTTTGGTTTTTTTCACCTGCAGTCTAACATTCGGATCAGTAGGTAACAACTGGCTGCATTTTGTAAAGAGTTGGGTTCAAGTCACATTTACAATGATGTGCCAAAAATTAGGGCTTTGAGGCAACATTTTGTTTTGGAATTGTTATTCCAGGGTTTTGTGTCTTTTGTGTTACGAAAAGCCGTCGTGATATTGTTTCTACTTCTTTTCTTGTTAAGGCCCTGGCTCATAAAATCTAGCTCGCCAACTACGTAGGTCAAAAATAGGGTTTTAGTTCTAAGGCAACAGCTGTTCTGTTCAGCACCGATTCAAACCATTCCTTTTGAAAATATGTAGCCGGGGTATTATGTATAATTTCTCGAAGGAGCTCTGTTAGTTTTGATTTGTCCTGACTACAGTCCTCAACGTTAGATCTAAGACGAAATACTAAAGTCTATCCAATGTGAGATGCCAGGTCCCAATACACAGCCAGTCTCAGTATTCGCGAGATGATGATTTATTCACTATTTTCAGACTTAAAGCTTGTCCCTAAATCTCTTGTTGATGGCGGATCTTTAATTTGTAAGCCGATTTTCAATGACTGAGACTTCTGTCTTTGCGGTAGTTGCCAATAGCTAATGCAAAGTGGTTGACAGGACTACATTTCCTCTTATTCGACGATACTTTTAACGAGTTTTCTTAATTGGACATCAATGGTGCATCCAAATGGTCAAATCCAGATAAAATTTGTTTTCAATACAAAATTTTAAATCCAAAACGAGTTAGGAATCACGTACGACGGCTTTGATACTCCATTACAGATCACACAAATCATTTCGCTGAAGTTCATTCTAATAGACAATTTCAGTGTAATTATGGATTAGTTTACATTCATCTAAAAAAGATGGAACATTGTTTAGATGGCTCTCCTCTGAATAGATAAATGCTTATGCCCCACGGGATATGACCTAATTAGATACGTGATCTAAAATTTAGCAATTAATCAGTGAATTGATTATTGGTGCAGTAACCGACGTTTTATTCCGAATTAGATGCGCTACGATTGCATATGTGGCAAAGCTTTTCAGGTACACCCATGAGAAATATTTAATCAAGTGCAGTGATAAAGTTATTTAGATGGAAGCCGACAATCAATTAGAAATATTGCACCTGCGGAGTAAACGGATGATGTATTTTGAACATTCGTTCACATAGGAGAATCGGATTGGATTGGTATTAGGTTTATGACGGTGATTATTTGCACCTGTCCCAAAGGGAGGTGGGAGATGAAAATTTGAGTGAAAATATGTTATTGCATCGTACTCATATAGAGGGAGTGGTTTTTGAATAATGAAGTCAGAATTAAGTACGTTCTTGAGTTACTGACTCAAATCTCTAGACAGATTTCAATATGTGAAATGCAAAGCGTTACCTTTGGTTGGATGTTCATTTAATCGATTTTTACTAAAGATTTATATCAGAAGGAATATATCAAGGATTTTCGTCATGATTGAAGCCAAAGGGATCTATTCTTAATATTATTCACTATTCAGGTCCTTCTTTAGTCTTTATATAGACAATCTTCATGTTCTCTTTTATAAGATGGAGCACATTTAGGTTCTACTCTTATATCTTCGACTGATCCGATGAGCATCAGCGAATGATATAGGAAAGGCAATTGAAAGTTGACTCAAGTGCACTCTTTTTTCGGCATTTTCCATGACTTTGGCCAATGTTTCGGACGATATGGCGGTTATTTCAGATCGAACTAAGGTCTTTGGCTTATTAGCGTATCTTCTTCTTCTTCTTATCCTTTTATTAACCCTTTCCTCGTTATACGAACTTATGCGTAACGAGTTTCCCATTTTTACTGCATCGCTGCTACTCCGCTTATGGGGTTGGCTAATGTCGCAGACCGCAGAACGCGTCTACATAATGCTCGGTCCTGGATCGTATCAGTGGTAAGCCCCAGGCGTTGTTGCGCATTTGCCATCTGAGAAATCCAGGAATTCTTTTTCCGCCCTCGTTTTCTTACAGTTGGAGTGACCGTAGTTGATAGTGCCTTTTTAACCGGATTTTCCGCAGATCTTCTTTGAACGTGGCAATACCAACTTATTCTATTCGCCTCAAGCTGTTCGGTTACCGAATTCTTTATATGTAGACTTCCTCTTATACGCGTAGATCTAATGCAATCGCGTTTAGTGACTCCACTAGACATCCTTAACATTTTCATTTCCGCTGCCGTCATTTTGTTTTTAAACGCTTCGTACATTGTGACTTCGCACTGTGAACCGTATATAAGAACTGGTCTAACAACCGTGGTGTAGAGTTTCCCCTTTAATTTAAGTGGAAATTTTCGGTCGCAAAAGATTCCCGAATTTTCCCGCCATTTCATCCATCCCACAATCACTCTGTGGTTTATGTCGTCGTCACATTTCGCTTCCATGTTAACGATTGATCCTAAGTACTTAAAGATAGTGCTTTTCGGAAGAACTATTCCGTCTAACATTATATCCGGAACAGGTCGCAACGGATGCGCAAATGGGCACGTCAAATGCTCCGTCTTTGAACGACTTATTTTAAACCCGTTTCTCTCTAGCGCATTTCTCCATGAATCTAAGGCGTTCTGTAAATCTTCGACGTTATCGCTAAGTATAACTGCGTCGTCAGCGAAGAGAATTGGCGTTACATTTGCTTCGCGCATGCAGTCTTTTAAAAGATAGTCGAATACTACGTTAAAGAGGAAAGGGCTAAGTACGCTTCCTTGATGCACTCCGACATTAACTGGAAATTCTTTCGTTTGTCCGGCAGAGCTTTTAACCGCAATTTTCACGTTTCCGTACATGTCTTGTATTATTCTAACATACGTTTCCGGTACGTTTTGAGACCTCAGCGCGGCCCATATGAGATCCCTAGGCACTCGATCGAATGCCTATACCTTGGATTTTAAATAAAAGTCTGGTGGCGTCAAATCTGGTGATCTCGGGGGCTAGGCAAAAGCACCACTTTTCGATATCAACCGCCCGCGGAAAAAATGGTCGCAATAAATTGATTGTTGCTTTAGCTGTATGGCATGTAGCCCCGTCCTGTTGAAACCAGAAGTTATCCATGTCATTTTCACGAATAATGGTCAGCACAAATTTCGTTATCATGGCTCGATAACGTTCACCATTGACGGTTGTCGTGAAAAAAATACGGTCCGATGATCATATTCGCGCAAACACTGCACCAAACTGTAACTTTTTGGCCGTAAAGAGTCTGTTCTTCAATTAATTGAGGATTTTCGGTGGCATAAAATCGACAATTTTGCTTGTTTACGCTTTCATTCACTGAGAAATGTGCCTCGTCTGACATGATGATTTCTAAATGCAAAGCTGAACAATTTCAGCGTGTTCTTTTGGAGTGTAGTGTTCCATGGTATAAATTGTCTTTGAATGACGCCTCCAACGCGGTATGACATTTGTCGATCTGTCAGCGCTGTCAAAATTTACAAGGTTGCCACATGGGTCAACTTTAAATGGCCTACTATGTACTTTCTAGGTTCAATGGTAAAAAGAAATCAGCCCTCTGTCGAGTTAGCCATCTTAAGGACAGAATCATGGAACATGGACGTAACCCGATCTCGACTTACAACGGAAAGCCAGAGACGCGGTATTTTATTAACACTTTGCTATTAATATTGAGAAAAAATTCTTTAGTTGTTGCCACTTTGTAAAGTATCCTTTTGGCGGTTGTAATATAAACGTGGCACTGGAGTCACTTCAGTTCATTTACTCAGAACTTCAGTGAAAATCTTCTTCAGCAGTAGCTATTTGTAGCTAAAATCTCGTAGAAAGTAATTCTCTTGTTGCCAAGGATTCCATCCATGTGTTCCCAAGTGTAATTGCCTTTATGATCCTAGTTGCCTCAAAGTCGGAATGAATCCAGCTCAGAATATTAAAGAAGTAAACCTTAACTGTCTAGTAAAGAGAACTCGAAAGAGGAGCAGTCAAACAGACCTTCCTTCTTCCATTAAGCAACTCATCAAGGGAAGGGTTTTTCACAGCCATTTCGGCTCCGAGTTGAGCTTGTCTACACAATGAAGCAATTCTAGAGAAGACGTGATCTGAACAGATTTCGATCAAAAAAGTTTATTATCCAGCTGGCCGTTTTGATTAGGTTAAGTTCGTCGGCTACTTTGCTTGAGATCTGGGTTCAATTTCAGGCTGTTATATCAAAAAATGGAAGAAAAAAACCACTTCTGCATGCAGAAGAATCGTTTAGGGTGGCAAAAAAAATTATAGGCTCTTTTCTGTGAACTGCGACAAGATTTCCTACCTTAAATACTTTCAGAACATGCTGCGCCTCGTCGTTCACCTATCAAATAAAAGTTCATAACGTTGTTGGGAGGATTTTGGAACTATTTAGAGCAGTTTGGATGCTGACTGAGATGGGCAAACATTTTTAAAGTCTCTGATTGAAAAAGAGTAGAATTGTCACTGGTTTTCGTTTCAGATTGACATTTCGATTGGGGTCAATGAAGTCGTAGTCGCTCGGTCATAGAGGTACACAACGGATGGAATTGCAGGAAGGTACTGTTTCTATTTGTCTTTATCTGAAGGGATTTCTGTTGATATTGCCTACAACAGACATACCCTTATATCTCATTTTTTATTCGTAAAAATAGCTTAATTTGCGTCTCTAGGAAGTATATTTTTGTTCCATAGGGTACAAAGTCATTACCTTATAAGTTTGCTATAAAGATTGACCTTAAACTAACAGATGGAAGCTGTTGCTGACTTATGGTTGCCCTGCAATTTACTTATTCTCAGGATAAATCTAATTTTCAAATTAGTTCCGTAGATAGATGCCTTTAGTTTCTGGGAACAATGAGATTGTTTGGCGCCTGCATTTGTTTTTAGAAACAGCCTTGGAGATGTCTTGTCGAGTAAGGTAACTGAGTTGAAATGAAGCCTATTCTATAAGTCAATGTCTCAATCTGCCCACCAAACGTTCGTTTCGCTATTCGTAACTATACTGCGATTGTTTTCGTAATTTCCTTTCTTAGCATCCTCACATAATCGCTTTTTATATAAGTTCTCCAAGTTATTGTCCCTTTAAATGAAATTCAGACAAGCAAACAAGCTTAACTGAAAACATTTGCTCCTTTAGTGAACAACATCGCTATGGAGCTTTCAGAAGGCGTGAACAAGTTCCATCATTGCCATAGCCATTGTAAGCATTCTAGAAATCATAAAGTGAAGGATTAGTGAGGAATATTAACATAATCTTAGTCCAAGGAAAGAAACCAGACCGAATACTTAAATTTTCGGGTCATACTTATGAAAGTGGAGCCTCTAAGACCGTACCACGTCGCCTTTGGCTTCAATAGCTTTGTTACCATATCGTGCCATATTATATTATGCCAAGCAACTCATCGTATTCCTAGTGGAACGACAAGGTAAAGACACTTGAAGCAAAACAACAATGCAAACTACAATGCAAGGCACAAAACGAGAGCACGAGGAGTGGCAGTTCGAAGGATATTCTACTTATAACTCTGAAGAGGTTGCAAGAGGGATGCAACAAAATGCTGATAACGGCCTCTACCTAGTCAAGTCATAAAAACTGGTACACAGAAAAATCAGCGCCAAATGAAAACGAATTCATCTTCTTCTTCTTCTTATCCTTTTATTAGCCCTTTCCTCGTTATACGAACTTATGCGTAACGAGTTTCCCATTTTTACTGCATCGCTGCTGCTCCGCTTATTCATATTTAAACAATTTTTTTTTGTTTTTATTGGGTTATTCAATGGCTACAAATCTTAAACCAACTTATTCGAAATGACTTCCATTTGCATCCCAACACGACTTAAGACGATGTGGCCACTCATCTATTGCGAGACGCACTTCATGCATGGGGAAATTGTCCACTGCACGGACAAGGGCTCGCTTCAACGACTCAATATTTGAGTGTCGAGTAGAGCAAGCCATGCCCTCTAATACGGACCAAAAGTTGTAATCCAACTACCAGCTGGCCAATCATCCGTTGATATGAAGTCCGGAACGTTGATTTTGAGCCACAGCTGAGTCGTTTTTGCTTTGTGAGATGGAGCAGAGTCTTGCTGGAAAGTCCATGGCTTGTTGTTGAATATTAATTGGTTGAGAGACTTCACAATTGGTTCCAAGACGGTCGATTGATATACTTTGGCCAATGTTTTCACTCCTTTCTCGCAAAAATGGAGCTTAGTAACGCCATCGTAGCACACGCCCCACCATACCATTACAGACGCGGGATGGTTGCCTCTTTGAGCCCTCGGGATGAGGTAAACAGTAAATAGAATTTGTCTGTAAGCATTCCTCGCGTACTGGCTGAGTAACGCTTTCGATCTTCGCTTGCGTTTTTCCTTCAATGCGACCGTGAACAGATGTCCAGTGTGTCCCATGTACGTGCCGGGTCCTAAATCTTCTTTGATAATTCGAGACATGGACTTTTGAGAAATTTGCATTTCCCGCGACATGATTTTTTGTTTTTGCAGCGGTTTTCGGTCGATTCGTTTCTTCACGGCTTTGATCGCTTTCGGAGTTCTCACAGTGCGCGGACGGCCGTTTCTTTGGCGGTCTCGTACTCCACCAGTATCCTCAAACAACTTCACAGCACGATACACAAAATGGGGAGTGATTCCAAGCTTTCGCAACGTCCTAAAGATATCGCCTTTTTCCATGTTGCAGTTAAGTAGGCCAACTACAACAATACGATTTTCGATGTCGCCCCATTCCATGATTGTAAGCAATTAATGTCAAAAACTTTTTACGTCACAATGAAGCATAAAAATCAACTGTCAAATCACAATCAATACGAAATGGATGCGTTCAGTGTTGCATTCGTAATGAGTGAGTTCAGTTGTGTACCAGTATTTATGACTTAACTAGGTATATAAACAGATCAAGCCTCTTCACCGCGCTAATACAGAATTTTAGAGAAGAAACCATTTCTGAAAAATCTTGCATCTCATAGGCTTTGAAAACAAATAGTGGCAGACCATTTTATGGTGCCAAGTTGTGTGAATATTTCATAAGGTGCTATTGAAGGAGAAACATGGCTCTACAAACGAACTGATGAACCGGTGAAATACTACGAAATCATAACTGGAGTCCCACAAAGCTCGGTCTTGAGACCACTGCTGTTGAAATAACATTTCATGACGGAGTATAACGTCTAAAAGCACCCGATGAAGTAATAATAACTGAATTTGCCCATGAAATTACCTTCGTGATATACAAACAGGTTTGTTCAGTAGAACCAGTCATAATGGAAGCAATTTCCCGGAACAAGCTGATCATAAGACAAAACTGTCCTCCCAACCACTCAACAAAAAAAAAACAAAAAAACAAAAACACTGTGATGCTGGCAACCCGGTATGCGCCATGGCCTAGCTTGTTGACACTCATTTGTGTTGCTCATGTTGTCATTTTGTTATATCTGAGCGGGGCCTACGGCTTATCGGCACTCCTTAGAAGCTTTTTCGTAGGCAATTTTCCTTTCGGGATTGCCATTGACCGCCGAAAGGAGTGCACGTAGATTGTAAAGGGTCGTTCACTTTTCGATTTCGAAAGTAAAGCTAAATAAAACACACACTGCGATACATTTTTGATAAAAATTTTAATTCATTATAAAAGTTGGACTTTGCCATTAAGTGTAAATAGCAATATCATTTGAATGGCCGCCTTCGGAAAGATTCGCAGCATGCGATCCTTTTGAGGTAATTTTTAATCACTTTTTGGCACATTTCGGGGGTTATCGCGGCCATAACTTGAGTAATGTTGGTCTAGATTTCGAAGATTATTAGCGTAAACACGGTCTTTTGTGTAGCCCCACAGAAAAAAAATCTAACGATGTCAAATCGCATGATCTTGGTGGCCAATTGACGTCGCCAAAACGTGAAATTACGCGACCAGGAAACTTCACACGCAATAAAGCCATAATTGGTCGCGTTGTGTGGCATGTTACCCCGTCTTGTTGGAACCACATATCGTCCAAGTCATCATCATCTTCGAAGTAATACGGACCAATGACACCTTTCGACCATAGAGCATACCAAACAATCACTTTGTCCGGATGCAACGGCACCTCTTCGATCACTTCTGGGTTTTCTGAGCCCCATATGCAGCATCACTGAAGAAAATGTTGTTTGAAAAATCGGTGTTTATTCTCTGTTGTGCCGAAACCCAAGAAGCGTATGTACGGCGTTGTGAATGGTTAGCAGGCTTCAACTGTTGCGTAAGTTGAATCCTATAAGGATGGAGATGCACATCTAAATTTAAAATACGCCATAGTGAGGTGTACGACACGTTCAATCACTGCGAACGCCGGGAAATCGATAAATTCTAATCATCAGCAACACTTGCACTTGCTGCAGCAATATTTCGACTGAGCGTGCATTACGATGATGCACGGGCCTTACGACATCAGTAACGCTTCCACTCTCTTCAAATTTCTTCACAATTTTACCGATTGCTTGCGTAGTCGGTCGATTATGACGACCATAGTCATCGCGTAACGCACGAAAAGTGGCTTCGCTTGAATCACCACTTTAGTAGTCAGTTTTAATCATTTTAACGCGTTCTTCGATTTGTAAACGACCCATTATTGTAAATGATCCTGAGTTTGGCAGGTGTCAAATGCCAGTGTTACCAACTTGAAACTATGAAATGAATGACCCTGTAGTTTCAAAACTGCCTTCCAAGTATAGGTACAGGCAGTTGCCTCATATCGGTGAATGTGTATACAATGGAAGAATTCTACTTTTCAGAATTTCAGCAGTTCTATAGGTGTGTCGTCCGGGACTTGCCAAAGACACTTAAAACAAAGGAGGTCAATAGGAGTTTGTTAGTAACATGTGGACTCTGTGCATTACTTACAATCAACAGTTTTCGAACCATTTTAGCAAAGACAGGTCTTGCAGATGAGATATTCAAGAGGCTTTTGAGCAAATACAAGAAGAAGTAGATGGACTTCTACTATCTACATCAGTTCCAGTCAAGCTGGTGCGGTTCCTTACAATGTCTCCCCGATTTAAAAAGGACGGCTCACCATCAATCTCGCAGTATTGAACAGCACACGCTCAATGGCATTAAGAAGTTCCCTGCCGTCGTTGCTTCCTAACCCTACATTGTGATTGAAAGATAATTGGAATGCGGTATCTTACTTTTTAAAAAAATTTCCAAATTTTCTACACAGAACAGAAACGCTGATAGCAACTGAAGCAGTGAGGGTGTTTTTAGCGAACAATCTCCAGCGGAAAATAGTTGAAGTCTCTATGCTCAGGAGTGTGGTGCAACATGTGTATAGAAGTGACAGCTCTTGAAATGAGAAATCTCAAATATTCTTGTTGAGCGAACGTATTCATTCATAAACGGTGGGGTTCGGAACTTGTAAACATGAGAAAAAAAACGAACGAAAAGTAACCTCTTGCTTGAAAAATGTTTTTATTTATATTCTGGCATATGTTTGACATTCCGATGAATGTGCTATCTAGCGACGGTATTGCCACATGGTGGACAATAGTAAGAATTAGTTTTAGTACTTTTCAACAGATGGACAACCACTTCACGCTCTTCGTCTTAAAATATAACGGTATCTCGAAAATTCTTTGACTAAAAGTTGGTTTAGTTTGATAAACTGTTAGTTGCCAATACCCCAGCTGAGTTCAATTTTTTATACAAATTAACCTATCTCTTAGACAGACATTCTGTTCTAAAGCAAGGGTCCAAGGACCGTGCCTTAAAACACACCGTAAGCTATACGTTGCAATCATAGAATGAGAATCTTTATGCAAAGTAGTACGTTGAAGTTGTAGGAAAATAGTCCGATATTTCGTCACGAAATCAATGCAGTTATGACGCAATACTTCATAGTCATTGAATGTACCTTATTTTGGAGCAGTAGAACTTGTCGTTTAGACTAAAGAGTCTCAGAAGGAAGGTCCTCGCAAAGACATGTGTTAGCTGCTGCAGATATTTTCAGTGACCCGATTTTAAAGAAAGTAAGATGTTTTATCAGCGACAAATGAGAGCAAACGGATAATCCACTTAAGCAAACTTGACGCAGTCCTCCGGTTTATTTCACACTTAAGTTGTTTCTGCGCCCCTTCATCCTTTAGACGCCAAGGACGAAATTTGTCTCAAACAAAAACTTGACAACCGGAAAAACACATCAACCAACCGGCAGTCACCCATATCACACTTAACTAAGTTCTCATGTGCGAAACTTCTGCTTTTGATTGCAAAATAAGATTTCAATTCTGCTTCTTGGCGCACAAAAACTTACTCGTCATGGCTATAGTAGATCCCCTACATACGTACTCGTTTAACACCCTTATATTCCTTAGGTTTGCAGTACTCGCATTCAACCATTGGAAAACCATTTCTACTCAACACTCAAACGGCTTTTGAGGGAGAATTTAATGAAAAGAAACCGTGCAAGCAAGGCAAAACAAAAACTTTGTCGCTTCTTCCATATTTGTTTTCGCACCACCACCACACATTTCACACAATGCAAACTTATCCCGGAGGCTATGAAGTATCCTTATATCCTTGCAAGGACTTTAGTTTGCAACCGGCAAGAGAAGTGATTACAAACACTCGGTAATCTATTGGCAAGTTGTCACCTCGTCTAGGGGGTACTAGAAGGTTTGTTTCTTTGGTAAAAGTCACCGTCACCTCTTTTCTAAACGATATCGCGTACCATACTCGTTTCGATGGTTTTAAGGATCCGTTGCGTCTCCACTTTCTGGAGCCCTCAATCCCATAGGTAGGGCATGGCAAAAGTTTAAGCACTCTTTTCTGGCGTCGAACTACTTTCTTAACTTTTTGGTGTTTTCACAATGTTATTCGCCGGGCTTGTTACAGTGGGGCGCTGAGAATTTATTTTCGTTGTTTCGCTGTTGATTCTTTTGGTAAATACGATTACCCGAGTAATTGTCGCACATAAATTTCATCGATCGACAACAACAACAACAAAACAACAATAACAACTACAGCAGCACAAAGAAGAAGAAGAAAAAACATAAGACCAAAGGACGAGTCCTCTTACCAACACCGGTATCATCAAGAAGACGACGGCACCAAAATGATGGTAAAAGTCGAAATTGTTTTGTTTTTCTTATCCTTGGGCTGTGAGTGGTTTTACTATTTTTTTTTTTTTTTTTTTTTTTCACTTTTTGTGGAAGGAAGCTGAAGAGCTCTTGAGTACTTAAGTGGCGCCATGTAATACACGTTACATCAATAAGACTGGCACAGGACCAGCAATCGTTTTAACTGATTGTCCTGGGGCTTAATAAATTCGACAGCAAATTTGTGAATAAATTACGGTCAACGAAGCGAACATCGATTCTTAGTTCGAACAATAGGGGGTGCGAACTTCTTATTGCCAATGTTTGCTTAGGGATGGATACTAAATCACCATGCAAATTGCTGGGTATCAAGCATTTTTTTTTGGTGAAAACTGAGACTTGGGGGCTTCTAATGATAAACAAAACTTCCACTAAGAAGAATTTTTGAGATAGAATAGCAAGATGTTGTTGGCGTGATTTACAGCTGTAACCTTCAGTTACCCAAGGAAGCGCAATTCCAAACAAGTACAACAAGGCTTACGTAAGTATTCTATGCGCCGCCTGGCGATCTGATACAGTTTTTCATCTTATTGTGATGCAAGCAGTTGATTCTTCATCCAGCCTCGTTATCTAACTCCCAAATGTTCTGACCTATGACAGCGCCGTATGAAAAGTCTCTCTGGACAAGCAATATGAATCCGTCCGACGTAATTCTTGCACGACATTGAAATGAAGTGGATTCTCAGATAAATTCCACTGCGCATCTTATTTTTCTTTTTCTGTCATCGTCTGAACCGCGATTCATACCTTCCAACGTCTTGGATTACTGCTCAATGCCTCCTCCGGCCACTTTTATCTGAACCGTGAGTTTTGGCCTCATTATTAAAGGAGTACGAGTACATTTTTGTAGATATTATGGTGCCTTAGGAGTCACTTGCCATACAATTCTTGATCATCTTTTAACTGGTCTGAGGCCCACATTCAGCGAAACAGATTCGTATCTTCTTTAACACTGTTCCCAAATTTGGCGATATATTCTTGGTAACGAAATGGCCTCATTCTTATTGTTCGGCTTATGTTATGTAAATGAGTGTAAAATTAATCCATGAACATGGTTTTAGATGGGCGAATATTCGGTTCATCATATTCACCAATCGGCACTTGTTACAGTTTTTCGTTACGCCATTATAGAGTGAAGTAGAACAAGAATGACATGACTGTCAAAAGCTCATTTGTAAATAGTCATGCAGTATTAACTTAGCTCATCGATTGTTGTTACAGTTTTTCGTGATGCCTTTGCCTTTATACGGTTGAACGACTTCTAACACAATTACCGTCATCATTTGGTAAAAAGAGTGATATAATAGTGTCTTACGCTAGCAAATCGACTACATTTCCTACAAAATTATATCAAATGTGTATATATTGTGCAGCACCATTTAGAAGAATGTTGATACTCGTTCCAGATATAAGTAAACCGATCATACTAAAAATGTTGGAGCTAAATTTCGGCGACAAGCAAGCACAGCTGAGTCTTGAATCTTTCCACCATAATTTGCCAAAATATGTCCAACAAAAAATGCCACCGTTTGTCTGATTTCAAAATTGGTTCGGGAGCTTGCCTATCGAAACCATCATCACTCGAAAACACCCTTCAGTAATAGAGACTTTTAGAAAAGGTTGCCTGTAGTGATGATTTGCAAGTTTAGCACAAAATCTCAACTAAACACCATGTTTGGAAGGTAACATGATAGGACATGATCTTTGGTAAGCCCTTTTGTGACAATAAAGATCTCGATGGAATTGCTTCCGACCTTCGCAGATATTCTGCTTAGCCTAAGGGGTTTGTTCACGTTCGTCGATGCAGCTCTATTTTACAGCCGAGTTATGTTGTTGCAATGTCAATGTCACTAATCTTTAGGCGTTGACTGGTGTTTGGAAGATACACGATTGGCAAAACTCCCAGCAGCGGTTTGTTGCTGAGACTTCCGTAGGCATACTTTTGCTGCAACTAGGTTTTGGTTTAACTTTAAAGTGATTAAGCTCCTAATGACATATTGTCTTCTTGTGAATACTAGCACTTTTCTTGTATATTTTGTCAGAGAGCTCGGAGCTCCATTTTTTGGCTGAATTTATTCTTTGTTTGCAATTAAACGTTGTCGACGAGGTTAAGGTAAATACAAGGCATGTGTAAGTGGTGTAAGTATCTCCTCTGCTCTTTTCACATGAACCAGTTGCTTATCATAGAGCATCCAAGAAAATATTATCTTGTTTCCAGTTAACCCGTTTTCTGCTAATCAAATTGAATTCGCATGCATCAGTCGACCGTTTCCTAGAAAGTGATATCACCTTGATGCTAATTTTCAAGCAAATACTCAACCATGTGCTTATTCGTAATTTCGAAAGCTGTTGCACACTGAAGTAGAATTTATTACTTGAAGAAGGGCCTTTAGCTTTGTTTACTTGACACATGATTTAGCATGGAATACCAACTTGAAATACTTCGTAGAAGAAGCGTACTGTAGCAGGGCATATGATAAACAAATCTCCCTTTTCTGCTAACTTAAATCGAATGACAGACAGCTAATCTGGCCTCAATTCTTTTGGGCATACTTGGGAACATTGTCATGGTTAAGAAGACAGATGAGTCACTCAACAAGTTCATCTTCGAGATAAGCTAACTATCTAATAAATGTCAGACATCACTTTAAGTAGTAAACCATCAATCTTTTACACCCTTTGAGCACTACTCAAAGTTCACATAAAAGTTTCGAGATAGTACATATACTCGTACATCTCAGATTGTCACCTCGTAAATGCTCTAAAAAAAGAAACACAATCCCACATGTCCATCAGGTCGATTCATAAAACCTTTTAGCATTTCTGAAATAGGTATCTGTGTTAAACAGAGAAAACTTTATGAACCTCATAAATGCACACTACTCACACATGTGTACAAATGGGAAGATGCGTAAGTGAGTTCATCTCACGGCCAGACAAGTACTCGTAAAAAGTTCGAGAATCGTTTGGCAATCCTTTATGTTTGACTGACGTCAATGTCACTCACTTTTACGTTAGCTTTTCGAATGTAAAAAACAATTAAACGTCTGCCTGTGTAAGCACATCAATCATTAGGCCCCCGTGATTCACCGAAATACAGATACGCTCACACACTCGTAAATCATGTGCCTTCAGCAACAAAAATTTGCATATCGATGAGGATAAACGTAAACTTTGTTACCTACTCGTACTCCCATCCTATTCGTCCTTTCTACGGCAATTCGTCGACGCCAATTTCCTCGCACAATAAAAAACAAATTTGAGTGTTATGTCACATTAAATCGCCGCATAAATCGATTTATTTACGACGTTATCGATAAATCTTGGAAAGCGTGCGCCATTCTCTGTTTAGCCTGTCTTTTCATCATCCCCCACCTCCCCATCCAAAATGTACTTCTTACGAAGGGATGTTTTATGACGTCTCTCGATGGCATAGCCCCAACCTCTCTCATTGTCAATCAATTATGGGAGAAAAGTAAAAAATATTTCCAAACACCTACTCAATGTGAAACAGGGAAAACTTTTCAACATATCATTACAGGTTTTGAGGGCTTTAGAGGCTTGAGAGGGTTCGACAACATGGGAGGATGAATAGGACTGAAGGCATGAACTCTTATGCGAGAGCTGTTCGCACTCACTCAATGCTTCATTATTCATTTGGCAGTGATTTATGAATGCTCCTACCCCAGTTCCATCTGAGATCCCAAAAGATCCACTTCACAAAAGAGGGTGGTTGCCTCCAATAGGACTTAAGATACAGGGCTCGGGCCAGGAGTTGGATACGAAAACTTGAAATGCACTTGGGTATTTATTTTTCCTTTGCTTTCCTATTTCTTCATCGTCTTTTCGATGTTTTTGTTGTTTTTTTATTCTTTTTTGTCGATTTTATTGTCGAATTTTCTTCTCTCTTTCGTGCTGTGTTTGCCAAGAGTAATAATGGAGTTTGAAGTTGCTATTCACAGGACTTTAGCAATGGCGAAGGACTTCGTCAGCGAGAGAGAGAGAGTAAGGGCTCTTGGGAATATTTGAATCGAAATTTATTTGGATGACGAAATGAGTGGCAGAAAGGCAGCAGGCAGCCGAAGTGCTGGAGATGTAAAGCACCCAAGTTCCTAAGTTGGCGGTGGATAAAGATCTGAAGGTGTACTAATAAAAGTTATGCGATTTGTAAGGAATTGTTAGTGTGTTTGTTTGTTTGAGAGGAGGGCGGTCTGGGAAGGAGTTTTTCTGTCTTGGTCTTGGGAGTTCTTCAGTTTGATTGAACAACAATGAAGAGAGCTTGCTTTAAGAGGGACAGATATTTGAAATTTAACCTGTTGACATATTTGGCAAGGAGGGACCTTAAATCCATCAATGGATAGTAGAATTGATGATTACTTGGTAAAGTCATGAAAAGTGGAACGGCTCTGTAGATTCTTGAATTGTAGGACTTGAATTTGATTCATTAATAGTTAGTCTTTCAACAAGGGTTCGCAAAAATGGAGGTTTAATGGCAATACCCCCCACGAGCCTAATTTTTCTATGATAGTTGGGCTGTTTCGTAGTTATCAGCCTTACATCTGTATGCAAATTGTATGGAAATAGATGAGAACCTGCACTCTAGTTGTGAGCTAAATGAGTGAGCTCTCATTTCTATCCTTACAGAGCACAAAAGTCCACTTTAGTATAAAGTGCTCACGAACACAGCATTTAAGGCTTATTCTACAGGGATATCGGGTAATGGAGAAGGCTGATATCTTGCATCTAGAGGAAAGTTTGACTGAAAGTAAATCCAGAAAATATAAGCAAGCCTCCGGCAAAACATGGACGAAATTAATTACCAACACAAGGACCGAACGCGATGCCCAAAAGCATGCTCTCTTGGTTGCAAGTATGTATATGATTCTGGATCTTTAAGAGATGCAAGGAAAACAACATCAGAAAGACGTTTAGATTGCTCTTCAAATTCAGATAAATCGTGATCAGAATATTAGGATAGTCAAAGTCTTGCCGGTAGACAGTTTTGGTCGAAATTTTGTAGCAGAACACCCACCTAGAACAAGTGAAAAACTCTCCAAAGATTGATCGACAGAAGGAATTCCAGCCAGCGACAAAGAACACTGGCCTCAGCAGCTCCAAGATGTCCAGCGGCAACAGCTTAACAATTCAAAATATATGACACCAATCGGACACATTAAAGAACATGACGGGGACAAGGTGATTCCAAATAGATCTTTGGATAGCTAAATCCGAAGCAAAGCAAACCTTGAATATTGAATTCTTTAACCATTTACCAAAAAGAAATAGATAAAGGACTTGAAAAGCTACAGGAAGACTTCCTCAGCCTGCAGGTTTTATTTAACTCTCGATTGAAAATGGATAAATTTAATAATGAAAGAGTTGATTGAGGAACATACCAGAGATCTTATAATACTGATGATATCTGATTCGTGACCCTTTTTGCGGATATCAATGAATGGATACAATGCGAAATCTTCTTAGTAAAGCGATTTCTATCTTGGCTGAGTTTGGATCCAAAATCAGCTTCGGATATTGGTCAGATAAGCAGCGATTAGAATCTTAACCTCGAACAAGAGAAAATCGAGAGTGGCTAGGGACTGTCGGTCATCTTTCAGCGAGGTAGCTAAGTAGCATCGTACTTTGTCGGGTGGGGGAGGGAACTACGTTTCAAATGAATTGACCAGATTGGATCTCTAGGAACAAACAGTAGGCAGTTCAAAATGTTAAGCCACCAATATCCGACCCCAAAGAGAATCACACTTACATGCTATCTGTAAGGCCAGTCTCATCGTAGCAACTGTAAGATATGTGGATAGAGTGGAGTATTCCTTACAACGATTTCTGCAGGAACTGCGTTGATGATTAATGAATTTTTAAAAGACGACAAGCCAGGTTAAGATATCTTGATCATGAGCTCTGATTAAGATATATTCTGAACAAGGTAAGATAGTTTGCAAAGTTTACTGAACTTATAGACCAGGTAGTCCTATTAACCTGCACTTCCTGCCACCATGAATTAATTAACAAACAAAATTTGTAAGTTTGAAGCTGAGTGTGATATCTCTTCATATATCAACAGCTTTTTCGGCCACGTATCAGAGTTAAGTTCTAAATACTAGTTATCACCCTCATAACTTGGCTTAATAGAATAAGAATGTTTGGGGTAAAGATAACTTGACCAGCATTATTCGGAAATCAAGTCGATGAGTCCCTGGGCTTTAATCAGCAAGTTAAAATTGTTTATCTGGTAAGCACTGAGGGGAATCATGTCAGAATCTAGTTGAAAAAGTAGCAGTAGTGATAGACGCATTCTCCCTAAAATCAAAATAATTGTCGAATAAGATAAATAGATGTAAGAAGTATAGAGAGTGAATTTCAGAGGTTGAGGCGCTATTAGCCGGTAACCACTTCTCAGATTCTAAACTGCTCTTCATTCTTCAGTGATTCGTTTTTGAAAAACCTTTCCCAGACCATCTAGAAGTTATTGGAACAGACCGTGAAGCAGGTCTAAGAGAACATTCTTTTAAAATAGGATGTGAAACTAAAGGCCCACAAACTCGAAAAGTTAAGTTCAGTTGTCAAGAGAGCTGGCAATAAACGACCAATTGAAGAAATTAATAAATGATATGGGTATATAACTTAATTCGTGCGGTTTTTTTTTTCCATATTTCTGGCAATTTGTGGATTCCATCCCAAAAGAACTGTGTCGGTTTGGCAGCCAAGAATGAATCAAGCCAATTTTTGATATTCTGCTCTGATGTGAACCGTATTTCAGTGAGGGCGTTCTGCATCAACCGGAACAAATGGTAGTCAGAAGGGGCAAGGTCTGGGCTATAAGGCGGATGAGGTAAGATCTCCCACACACTGTTTTCCAAATAGTTCTTCACCGGAATAGCAACGTGGGACCGAGCATTGTCATGATTGAAAATTATTGCCTCGTGTCTGGTCGCATATTCCGGGCATTTTTCGGCTACTGCTCTCTTCAAACGGATTAATTGTGTTCGGTAGCGTTGTCCATTGATGGTTTCACCCGGTTTGCCGTTGATTTGGCTGGTTGGCCGGGTTTCACATATGATTTTTTGCGCTTGGGGTTGTCGTAATAGATCCATTTTTCATCAACAGTAACAATCCGATGCAAAAATGGCTTCCTTTTGTGGCGTTCCAGGAGCATTTCGGACATGCAAAACCGCCTTTCGACGTCTCTCGGCTTGAGTTCATGTGGAACCCAATTTCCTTGCTTTTGAATATATTCAGCTGCTTTTAAACGCTTTGAAATGGCTGCTTGAGTGACACCCAAAGATTCTGCGAGCTCTTCTTGTGTCTGGCAACAATCTTCATAGAGTAATGCTTCCAGTTCTTCATCTTCAAACTTTTTTGGCTGCCCAGGACGTTCATCGTCTTCCAAGCCAAAATCACCACTTTTAAATCGTGAAAACCACTTTTGGCACGTTCGCTCAGCTGGCGCATGTTCACCATAAACTTCCACCAAAATACGATGACTTTCGGCAGCAGTTTTCTTCATATTAAAGTAATGAAGAAGAAATCCCCGCAAAAACACTTTTTCAGGCACAAAGTTCGACATATTTGAGTGAAAAAAAATTATTGTTGTTTACGCATCAAATGAATGACATATACTGAAATGACGTACAATGACAGTAGCTTTCCAATGCATGTTCCAGTGGAATAATAAAAGTTACGCCATCTCTTAGCAAACCGCACGAATTAAGCTATAGACCCAATATTTTATCATAAAAAGATATAATCCAGGATTGTTTCGAGAGTGCATTTAAACTAGTTTTTTGATGCAAGACAATGGGTCTTAATTTCGGCCGGGACCAAACTATTACTTTAGTCGAGAAGGAAACCGGAAACTATAGCCTCATGGGATGATTTCATCAAGTCAATCACTAACATAAGATTACAAAAGCTTAAACCAGAATTGAATCAACCATTTTCAGATTCGAAATCGGGCTCCAATTTATCATCTAAAAACGATGTGGTATCACAATTCCCCTATTCAAAACGATTTTACAAAACCAAAAGCAATTTGTTCTTGCACATCCCCCGTAGACTTTTAAGAAGGTAAAGGTCAGCAAGTTGACTTCTGTTTTTCGTTGTCAAAGTCCACATGTTCAAACGAAATTTCACCTAAAATAAACACTAGTCTGCGGTGAGTGTCAGTTTTGAAATAGCTTTTCGCACAAAATAATGATACA
This sequence comes from Volucella inflata, assembly GCA_928272305.1. NCBI lineage: Eukaryota > Metazoa > Arthropoda > Insecta > Diptera > Syrphidae > Volucella > Volucella inflata. The sequence goes on from OV743720.1 coordinate 3,528,136, forward strand.
CGCTACGAGTATATCGCCAAATTAAAATAAATATTTGAAATTCACTGTCCTGGTATTCGTTTTTTGTTTGACTTTATGTTGGTACAGCTTGACAATGATTCCTAAGATTTTCTGTAAAAAAAAAACATTTATTTCGGCTCAACTTCATCAGTTTGTATCTATCGAATTGGAGTAAATTCTTCTTAAAATTGCTTAGAGATGCTAAAACAGGAATCTAACCTTTATGCTGTGTATTTTTGCATCGCCATTGGTTTTTTTAGAACATGTAATTGAGTGTCTTAAATATACAAATATTGAAAAATCGGTGCAACTGCATTTTCTTTTATTTCTTGAAGAGGTCCCTCGACTATCCAATTGATAAGTTGGCAACTTCATGTTCAAAATCTCCTCCAACTATTAGACAGGTTGTCTGAATTTGTAGGATTGCGGCAGAGATTAGATGGGATTTAAAAACAAAAGAATTTTCGCGGTCTTATTGGAATATCTTGTATCGCTAGATAACCGAATATATTGTAACACGAACAACAGGCTTTCTTATTTCCTGTATTAGCCCGATAAATAGGTATCTCGATCGGGTTGGGCACTTCAAGTCCGTTGAATTTCCTCTTCTACATAAACTCCGCTGTCCCTCCGAGTTAGATACGGAAACTTTGAGGCCAAAGCTTCATGTCCAATCGATTTATGTGTTCATCTCACGCGACAAACGCGTATTTTTCTTTGTGGCCGTACAGCTGGTATAGTTGGCCGTTTAATCCGCTCTTCCAAAGCCCGTCAGCACGATCTTAATCGAATATTCTATCCAATACGAAACGAGGCAAACCGCTTTTGATAGAGCAGGACTGGGGCATCAATTACCTTCTCAGATCAACGAAGCAACCATTGGCAAGAATAGTCTTTGTTTCATTTGTAAAGGATGTTTTTTTTTAAGGTGGAGAACTTCAAACTAAAACGAAATAAATGATTACTGTCATGCAACCGCTTCGGTTGGCTCGTACATGGCGTAATCTGGAAGTCTAATTTTCATACACTCTTCACAGTAAATAAGGCTGTACCTCGGCAGTAACGCGTTGAATATTGACATCCAAGTGCTCAATGGTTTTTGATTTATCGGCGTAGACATGCGACTTTACATATCCTGAGAGAAAATAATCTAATGTCGGTCAAATCATACGAACGAGGTCCGTTTCGTGAAATCATTCGTTCGTCATATTTGTTTTTTTTTTTTTTTATATAATTTGCGTACGCACAAGGGATTATGTACCCTTAAAATGTTTGCACATAGCGCGGGCGAAGGAAATTTAGGGAGGGAGAAAAGAGAGGTACCGATGTACGTTGGTTTTAAATGTTTGGAGGTTGTAATGCCTAGGAAATAAAGAGCTCGGCAGTCCATTCCATGAGCGAGTTGTTCGGCTTAGGAAAGTATCACGATATTTCAAAGTGCGTTCGAAAGCGGGCTTGAGGGTGTACTGATGAGCATTCATAGCGAGACGGGTGTTGCGGTTGGAGATTTGAAGAGGCGAAATGCTACTGGAAATTTCAGAGGAGCACTGGTGGTGAAAATAGTGATAGAACAGGGTAAGACAGGAGACATTACGTCGGTGGTCGAGGGTGTCAATCGACTGTGTAATATAAGCATAACCTATTGGTTTTATCGCACGGTTTTGAATCCTATCTAGAAGGCGCAAAGAAGTCTTGGGCGCACCTGACCACATGTGAGCATTGTACTCTAGTTTTGGGCGGATTAAAGCCTTATATATTGAAGCCAGATCAGAGGGGGTGAAATATTTCTTACATCGCTTAACGAACCCCAGACATTTTGCTACATTTTTGGCGAACTCGAATATGTAGTCATACCAACGTAAGTTGTCATTGACACACATACCGAGAATGGCAAGTTTTTCGGTTTCAACGATGCAAGTACCATTTATGGATAATGGCTGGGTATTTCGCTTAAGCGACAGCAGACAGCATTGTGTTTTGGAAGCATTAAGTTCCTCTCTGTTGATAGTTCCCTAATTGGTTATGCTGTTTATGTCGGAATTTAATGAGCTTAACATACGCTGCCGTTCCCGTTCTACAGCCTAAGAGCAGGGACGTGATTTCGGGAACGAATATGAAAAGCAGAGAGTACTGTCGTCAGCGAAGGAGTAAAAATTTCAAATGTTTCTTTCAGTAAATTAATTGTCTTGCGCACTGTATGGCATGTGGCGAAGTCATACTACCTATATAACTACATGTCTGCAGCAATATTGTATTATAATTAAGGCACGAAAAAGTTGGTCATCATGTCTCTCTACCGCTCACAGTTGACTGTAATGTTCTGTTTATTTATTGACAAAGAAATTCTACCTAAAGTTTGATTCATCACTAAACAAAATTTTCAAATTAAATTGTGGATAAAAAGCAATGTTTCCTTCGGCCCATTCCCCAAATATGCACGTGATGCCCGATGAGTTTCTCGTACTGAACTGCGTTTTTTTTAAATAAATTTATACTGTGTACAAACGTTACTCCGGTGTGAGTTTATTCATGATAAATTGTCAAACCAAACTAACTTAAAACCAGAACCGAGAACTGTCAAATCGGCTGTCACTTAAAAACAGTGTTACCTATGACCTCTTAATTCTGCCTGTCGACTGGCGATATGCCTAATTCGTCATTGTTGTGTCTCTCTTCTTGTTGACAGCAAAATCTATTTTTACAGCATCCATTTTAATACTGGAAAAGGCACCGGTGACAGCCAGCTGTGTTCTGCCAATTATGTCAATATGATCGTTGTACGTTAGTTATTGGACAAGCTGTCTCTGAAGAATTCCGCAGAATTCTTTCAAGTATGATTTTAAACAAGTCACATAACAGCGCGTCACCTTTTTTGACATAAGAGTTCTCGGTTAAATCGTGCCCGATTTTGACGGCGCATTGTCATTCTGCATTCTCTAGATATGTTTCCAAATGCGGCTTTAAAATCGATAAATAGATGATGGGTATCGATTTGAACTTTTCAATCTTTTTCCAAGATTTGGCAGAGTGTGAAAATTTGGTCAATTATGGACTTTCTTAAAAACACACTGATAATGTTAATGGTAAGATTTTCATACAATATGTAAGATAAGGTCTTGCAAGCAGTAACTAAATTATCGCAGTTAAGAGGGTCTTCTGAATTGACGATGCTGAAATTTCAATTTACCAGGCAAACAACCTTCTGAGCTTCTTGGTAAATACAACAAGTGTTTCCAAAAATTCGCCACAGGGTCTTAAATTGTAGAGAGATGCTCAGCTATTGTGAATACATAGCTCTATTGTTTAATTAATTAACTCAATGTCTGTTTGTGAAAGATATTGCAACTACCAGACCTCATAGCATATCCGTTCATGATATGAGTACCCATCTTTCCAGTATTTACTCGCTGCCATGTTTGCCATTGAGACGTTTTTTGTGACACCTACCATATGTTGTTCAATATCAGTAACTTGCTCTACCTCTGGTCTTCTTCTCAAGTGAAAAAAATTCTCTATCGCAGATCATGTTTTTGGCCTTAAAGGCAAAGAATGTTAGTCAAAATATGTTCAAAAATAGTGGTCTTAGGACAGAGCCTTGTGGTATACCATTTTTTTTTTGTTTTTTTTTATTGAATTAGGAAAATCTCAAAGTGCTGCTCAACTGGTTAGTAAGGACCATGATTTTCGTTTGCAAGGGATTATGTATGTACATATTTGAATACATCTGTACATTGCCGTATCATTCTTTAAGTTTAGATACATTCAAAAAATATATATTCCGCATGGCAATAACTCTTTTAAAATAATCTTTTGCTGCAACTCCTAGCAGAAGTTTTGAAAAATTTCAAAATTTCTCCAATAAACAACCACAACCAAGAAAATATTTTCTTAAGCCTTTCCCTCGCAATACACTTACCCCCCACTGCCAGTTTTACTCCAATCATAAAACCCACATCCGAGTTTTCTCAAATCTTTGGCATATTTATCCAAGAAATTTACCCCATTGCAGGGGGTGCTCCTTATTGAACAATTTCATTGATGCACTTTGAAAATGTTGCTTCAACCAATTTTTTCCCTCAAAGATACTATCGAATACGATCTGCCGCTGGAGTCACTATTTGCAGGAGGCAGTCAAACAAGTCGCTTGCTTACTTCAAGCAAATAACCTCAATGCTAATGGCATGGACAGACAGCACAGAGCACCCTAGACTTGTTGCATGCACATTGCAGCACAGCAATCCTCACTCCTCAGTGCATTTGTAAATTCGGTGTACAATGTAATAATAAAAATCAGAGAACTACGAGGGGTAGTTTGAGTCTCATTGCTTATGCAGGGAATCACACAGTCGTGCTTACTAGTTTGTAGTATTTATCCTTGTGAATTTTTCTCACTCTTGTGGAATGAAATACTCTTAACAGAATGGTATTGCATTTACGCCAACATAAAACGACATCGAGACGCGGTGACGATGAAGGAGTTATTCGTGCTTTGTGCACAATTTCGGGGAAAGTAACTTTCTGGTTTCGTAGCGTTGCAGGGACATTTGAAAAATTTCTTCCATATCATGATGTCTGTCCCAGAAGGAATGACGTATGATGGGTGAGTTTCCTTTTTTTCTTCGGGAATTATGTAATTCGGGTTTTGAAGAAGTGCGACGGACAAGTTATGCCATTCGGAGTGGTGTAAAGGATTTAATTAGATGTGGTTTTGAATTTTTCCATTTTTCTGCTAGCGACAGTGTATCGAGGGATAAATCCTTTAGAAGGGAGAAAAATTATTCACGCTTGAGAAGTGCTTAACTGGTTATTAATTCGGATGACACATTAAATAGATTCGAGTAAGAGCAGAAAAATTACTTATATTTGTATCTCTTTGAATCTTTAGAACTGCTTAATTGAGATAGAATTCAAAAAGATGAATACGCTTTGGCTTACGAAAAGATCAGACAAGGCAGCTCACTTAGTAAAAACACAATTTTTTTAGAGAATGGGTTTTTTTTTGTTTTTATTAAGATCAAACCACCAATTACTACTTAAACTTTTTACTGCTTTTTCCTCCTTTGCTTTGAAGAGAACCTATTCTTCAGTATTTTCGTTAAGTAGGGCTTCAATTTGCTCTGGAGAAAGTTTGTCGAATTGTATATCATCGTCGAACTGCAGATCGTTTTCATCTTCGCTAACATTCAAGACGATATCGTTGTCATCATCTCCAAATTCTTCCAAATCATCAGCAGTTGTGGCAACTAATCTCTGGCATGCATCTGTTCCCTGTAAACAGATTTTGATTGGTATCCATGGTCTGTTGGGTAAGTCACCGTCTTCTGACTGTGAAATAGCGGCTGCCGATACTTGTTGCAGGAAAACAGCAAAGATTGCTACCAGTAAGAATGTGACTATAAACTTTGAAGCCATTGTTGAGATTATCGAAAGTATTATGATGTGTACCTTGAAGTGCACGGGGTATTTATACCTTGGTGTTCTAACGACAGCAACATAAAAAAATCGATGGTTTTGGGTTTTGTTTTGTTTGTGCAGTCACCCTTTTGGTGTTGTTCCGCTTTATGTAAAAACTTGTATCAATATTGTGAAATTGTAACACAAGCTTGAGCGCAACTGCGTGGGGTATTTGATCAAGTGAAATTTGTAAACTATTGAGAAGGTTACAAGTTGAATAAAATTCGGAAATTCGATTACGAAATAAGGTTCTAAGTGGCTGATGACATTAATGGTGACCTTGAGCCGAGAAAAGGTGTTAAGTATGTTCAACGGGTTTTCAATAGTGATCAAACGTTTTACGACGACACAAACGTCGATACTTTAGCTGGCCATTGACGTCTACTCTCACCTCCATGTAGTGAAACTTGGGAGCCTGGTAGCTCTAACTGATGAAATGATTTTCAACTCCTGGCGAGACATCAATTACGGTTGTAGACAAGATAAAGGGGAGAGTGTTTGGACTGGGGCATTCCGAAAGCAGGACTTCCATATACGGATTAATGGCTCTAGTCAGTACGAGATACTTGGTTCACGCTTACCTTAAGAGAATTTGTGTGTCGGAACGTTGAAGTAGCGATGGTGGCGCAAGAAACTTGAATAGGCCAACGGTGGTTCTAAGGGATTCTACTGGTTAGACCCTTTGACTAAAAGTCTTACTGAAGACCTCTATCTCCAGATTGAAGGTTGCGGGTGGGGATATTTTTCTATTCTGCAATGGAAGGCCTCTACAAAAGATAAGTATAATGGCGTCAATGACAAATTTGATGGCCTCCAACACTGAACACATGTTTAGTGCCTGAGCTATGACACCGAAATTGTGAACATCTGGGTAGCTAGTACGTGGTTCCTAGGTTTCAACATTCATCCAGGGATCTCACTATCGATTGATTAGCTGTCAACCAGATTGATAGTATTGCTATATACGCCCGATACTCTTTAACCATTCTGGATGTCCAAATGGTGTCATCGAATCCATCATGAAATATACCGATATTGTTGTCAACACGTCCAATCTGCCCGTTGCTACTCGTGGAGTTTCCAACGAATCTAGTTTTCCTTTGACCGAATACTTTCGTGGCAATAGTTAGACCGTTTCAATGATGGTTGATTCTACTGCTGTTGCTTTTTGCAAAATTTCAGGCTGTCTCGCTAAAATGCCTCATTATTGCTGTTGGTTGTAATTTTTCAGATCGTTACACTCCTGCTCCACTTAATATATATATTTCCCTTCCAACAACTGGCTCATTTCGAACAGTAAAAATATGTCCACCTCAGAGAATTCCTATGTCTGAATTTATCTGATATTGCACAACACATATGTAAGGCTGAGACCGGGGAAATATCTTCCGAGATTGCCAAACTGCTCACTTGAACCTACCGCTCAGTCGGAGAACAAGATATGTGTAAAACCTCCGTAAAAAAGCCTTCAGAAACTTGAAAGATTGGGCCATCGAAGGTAAAATTTTAGCACGCGTTCATGTAGGAATGATTCTTTCAACGTTAAGATATACAACCTTCTTTGGAATGCCCAACGATGTCGCCAAAAATGGTGCAAAAGGTAGAAGGTTCAAATATGCTTTTCCCCCTTTCTATCTGGTCTCATTATATAATGCATTTTTACACCTAAAACTGGAGTACATTGGCCACAATGGGTTCAAACACTTTCTCAGAACTTCCTGCACTTTAGAGAAAACATTGAAAACTGTGCGTGAGAACTCATATTCGATGTCAAACTATCACCATCCAACACAGATATAATATCTCTTTTTCTGTCGCTACTTACACCACCATTGTTCCATCGGAATTGGGAGCAGCATTCTGTTTCTCAAGTCCATTTTGAAATAATGTGAAGCATTTCCAAGCTGTACAACTCACTTATAGAAAGCACTGGTTAGCTCTGTGCATGTTTGGTACTTCATTCTTCAGCCAGTAATGGACCAAAAAGTATCATACTTATTGACTAAGATACGATGGTCGATTTTAAAGCTAAAGATTTCGGCCAAAACTCTTGATGAAAAGGCCAAACAAGAATAATGTGTTTTTCAAGACATCAGCGAACTACAACGAAAAGGTATTTTGGGCATTGGTATTATAGGTAGAGCTGTTGGTAGCATTGGCGATGGCGTGATAGTTAGCTCATTGGACTATCACGCAGAGAGTCTGGGTTAGATTCCTAGCTGGGCCACCAACAATTTTTCATATTGCCATCACCCTTTCGGCGGGCAATGGCAAACTCCCGAAAGTAAAATTGCCTACGAAAAAGTTTTTAAGGAGTGCTGTTCGGACTCGGCGATAAACCGTAGGCCCCGCTAAGATGTGACAAAAATGACAACATGAGCAACACAAATGAGTGTCAAGAAGCTAGGCCATGGCGCATACCGGGCTGCCAGCACCACAGTGTTCTTATCGTTTTTGACGGTAGCATTCAGTCTGTTTCGAAAGTTCGTTGGTGTATATCAATATAGTCTTTGTCAGAGAATTCATTTGATCTGAAAAGTCTGATTCTCTGTGTTTCATTTCAATTCTTAAATCGAAGCCGTTGGTGCATCCTATTCCAGTGTTGGATTATCTTCTCGGCTATAAATATCGTAGTTTTCCTACACTTCAATGAGTTTCTCAATTCAACATTGCTTCATTGTCCTAATCAAGCTATGATACTGGTTCTTGCATTTGTGATGTTGACGTTGGTCTTTCACGCGCAAAACCCCATAAAGAGAAAGTTCCCTCTTTGTGATTCTCATTTGTTCATGTGACCAAGGAATGAATTCTGAAGCGATATGAACTCCATTACGTTGTAATGTTGGCCCATTGGATTTTTAAACTTTAAGCCACTAACTAACTGAGATATTTGTTCTCTAAGTTAATCATCATTTGGAAGGTCGATCGAAAGATCAAACAAATTGTTTGCTCATTATTCCAACTTCCATCAAATGCCACTCTCCATAATTAGTTGCTCGGAAAAAAAAGTTCAAAATAATTTATGCATGCTCCCACTTCTCATTTTTTTACTCCCAAGACACTTTCTTGTCTGCAATATCAAATAAAATACTGGCACTTGCCTGCTTCTTCTCTTTTATGTTTGACAAAAATTTGTATGCACATCTCAAACAGACCCCTCGATAGAATGTTTCTTTTCTTCAGTTTGATGGATAGCTATGCCCCTACTCGTAGTCCTTCGATGTTAAATAATTCATTAAGGGGCCACCATTATTTAAGGAAATGTACTCACTTTGCCAGATTTTCTATTTCAATTAACCCAAATTGACTTTTGCTGTCCAGCAGGCGGTTCCCTACGACTATGATCCTGTTGAAATATTTACACTTCATATGCAAATGCACAGCGAATTAAAATTGTATAACAACATTATGAAGTGTATCTCGACATTGGTTATGTTGCTATGGCTACATCCTTTGAACGAAAATTCCGTTGCTGTGTTGAGTACCTAGTGTAGAATTGTTGGAGGAGAGGTGCTAGAGGAGTGTTCATAAAGTGATAACGAACAGCCACATCATTGCATCGAGAGATATACCCTACAATACTCGTATATCCTTTGCCATGTCCTATCGCGATGAACGTGGAAAAAAAAGAAAAAAATGAAATCAGCTCTATCGTATGTGGTGAAGGTGGATGGCGGTGAGAAGGCCAGACGAGTAGAGTGTATTACAACACCACCTGGAATGCTGTGCAAAGCATTCAATAGAGCCTTATATGCAGCTAACGTATAGTGTTAGCCTCATTTGCCTCTTTGTGGTAAATGAGAAGCATTTGCGCCAGTGTAAATTAATGGTCGCTTTTGTGATGAAATAAACTCCATTGGCCACGTTGGTGGTGGTTTGAGTTTTGGCGTAGATGAGTCGTTATTTTGTGGTGTGAGGAAATTACTTGATGCTGTATGGCAGCAAATGCAAGAGCACGAGGTAATTAGTTGATTACTTCCTGATAGATCGGGCCCATAGTCTATAGCTGCCAGTTTAAAGTGTGCACATGGCACTGTTGTCCTTTTATAGACTGCGTGTGTTATGTTGTTTATTTTTTTTTTCAAATCAGAAGCAAACAACGCTGCTGTTGTATTTAAGTGAGCGGAAAATTTTTAATTTACATTTTGAACAGTATAAAGCTTTACAGGGTTTCCTTCACACTAAAGACGACATAGTAGTACACCCACATTTAATATATTAAATAGTAGAAGAGATCTCTCAACTTGCTTCTAAGCTTATTCTTTGTGGGGACTGGAATATAAACCTCCTTCACTCCTAATCAAATACTTTAAAATCCGCTATGAACTCTCTATGTCTTTCTTTTGTCAACGCAATTGGATCTACTCGTTTTAAACCTAACTGTATCTCATCCTTACTTGACGTACTTTTGATAAGTGATGAGCGTCTTGTAAAATGTTCTAGTCAACTACCTGTTCAAATGTTTTCATATAATGATCTCGTTTTTGATACACTTGACATACACTATAATAAATGTTATTCAGAGTTCTTCCACTATCGTGATTTCCGTATTGAAATCTGTTTCTTGTGCAATATTGGCGTACAAATTTCTCAAAATAAAACGTCAATAGACAAAAAGACTTTTTTAATACCAAACTTGGCGAACTTTTTAATAAACATGTTCCTATTAAGACCGGTGTTAACAAGCCTTATAGTAACCCCTGGCTATCAGCTGAAATACTAAGTGCGATCAGAAGGAGAAACACTCTACACGTTAGATGGAAGCGATATGGATGTGCGGACATGCATAGAGACTTTAAAATATCTAGAAATCATGTAACAAGGTCGATTTGGTCAGCTTAATATGACTTCTGATCCACCAAACTTAACACCAATAGATTCTCGAAATTTCTCTGGATTCAAGTGCGCATTATTGGCCTCACTAATAAGACCACACTACCTTTTGACGAAATTATTGGCGAACGTTGGTGAACTAAACCGGAAGTTTACAGCTCCTATTTCTAATCCGCTGCCAAGTTCCATACCACAAATTTTTAGGCTAAACGACAGAAATGATACTTTTTCACAGCGTTGGTTGTGCTATTTTTGCTGTTAAGAGCAAATCCGTAGGCCTTGAGAACATTTATCCGGACTTTTTAAAAATACTGCTTCTCCTCAACTTACCCTTCTAACTGGAAAAAAACTAAAATTATCCCAAGACCTTAAAAAGAAAAATTCCGTGACCTTAGATTAATTGCCATCCTTCCTTTCCTATCCAAAGCCTTTGAAACAATTCTTAGCACCCAAATCAAACAGTTTATTGAGAGGGAAAAACAATTAATTTCCCTGCAGTCCGGCTTCCGACCTGGGTACAGCTGCGTCTCAGCTCTGATGATATTCGATCTTCGGGCGATCTTCGGTCCCATCTGCATTGACGGTGAGTAAAGGAGGAGATACAACGACGAACTGTATGGACTGTACAGCGACATGGACGTAGCCAGAAGGGTGAGGATCCAGAGACTGAGATAGCTGGGTTATGTAGACCGCTTGGACACCAATGCTCCAAGGCCAAGACTCAGGTGGCGCACGCAAGTGGAAGAGGGCCTCAGCCAACTTAGCGTGCGAAACTGGAGGCAGCTAGCCAGGGATCGAGCTAGCTGGAGAAGCTTGTTGACTGAGGCCCAGGTCCGCCCCGGACTGTAGCGCCACTTAAAGTAAGTAAGTAAGATTATATTCGGCAAGGAATTGATGACAACAAAACAACTGTTTTAACCTTATTGGACTTCTCTAAAGCATTCCACTGTGTTATTGTAATTCAACTCTTCTCTGTGATAAACTGACAACAAATTTCAATTTTTCTAATGCATCCTGTAAGCTGATTTCTTCTTATTTGACTAACCGCATGCAAGCTGCTTTTTATAATAATAAATTCTCCTCCTTCTGTCCCATTAATTGTGATGCTCCCCAAGGATCAATTCTTGGTCCACTCCTGTTTTATTTATTGATCAATGACTTACCCACTGTAACATCCCACTGTCGTTATCATATCTACGCTGACGATGTCCAGCTTTACCTGAGCTTTCCCATTGGAATGGTTGAAGACGCAATATCTTGAATCAACGAAGTCATATCTTCAATAGTAAACTGGTCATCACGCAACGGTCTAAAGCTTAATCCTCTTAAAACTAAAGTAATACCTATTTCCAAGCATTCGCCACCCTTCTCAAATTTTCTACCAGTACAAATAAACTCCTCTCAAGATGAATATGTATCTAAAATAATAAATCTCGGTATCACGTTTAACAGCAGATTAACCATGGATGGACAAATAAACTGCATCATCTCCAAAGTTTATGCCTCGCTCCTAGGGCTGTCAGTCGCCAAAAAATATCTCCTGACCGAGGTTAAACTAAAATTGGTAAAGCCTCTTATTATTCCAATAATAACGTACGGCTGCGAATTGTTCGCCGATTGTGACTCCTACTCTTATCAAAGACTCATGGTTGGCTTCAATGCGATTACTCGGCTCGTCTTTGGCCTTCGCAGATTGACGCGTTTCTCTGCTTCTTGTATGCAGCTTTGACAACTTTTTTAAATTTCGGTTCTGTGTTCAACTATTTAAAATCATTCACTTAAAGCAACCTGACTATTTATTCGACAAAACTGCCCTATGTGTATCTAATCGGTACATCGTTTTAAGACCACTCAACCATACCTGCTTGACATCGCGAAGACAATTTTTCATTTGCGCTGTCAAACTGTGGAATAATCTGCCAAATCATATTAAGTCTTTAATCGAATTCAGACGGGTTTGCATAGTTTGCCGCGAACATTTTTCCAATCTTAACTGAACTTGTTTTTCTTTTTCTTTAATTTTAATTTAAAAATATCATTTTACACTTATTGTCTGTCTTGGTTGCGCTTTTCTTAAATCTTTCCTTTTCTTTTTACTTTTAGTCTTTTTAAATTTTGTACACGTATAAAAAACCTTTTTTATTTTTTTCTTTGTAATTTTTAAATTTAAGTCTAATGAACTGTACACCTATAATTTAACCTTAAGCTACAGTGATTATTTTATTGTAGTGCTGAGCGGCAAAAAGTAATCATGGCGAAGATTTATATTGAAAGTTTAATTTCAGAAGTACAAAGGCGTCTTGCATTTTGGCAAAATAAACTTACAGATTTTAAAAATAAAAATATAACAGAAAAACTGTGGAGTGAAATGGGAGAAAAATGTTATTGTTCAGGTGAGGTTCAATTTATTTATTTTAATCTTGGTTTAATGTCCAAAATCCCATAAATATTTTGTGAGTTCTGTTCTGTCAAAAAGCATTGAATCTGATTGACTTCTTCTATTGAAACGTGCACTTGGCTCTTGGCTAACTGAAGTTTCTAGAGTTTCGTCATTGTTCAGTTGCGTTGTAACCTGGATGTAATCAAGATCACTATCGCCAACTCGCTCTCCTACAAAATTGTGTAATATACAGGTAGATTAAATTAATTGCAGTGTTCGGTTTTGTCTCGATACTTTTTTGCTGAAATCGCCATTTTTTGGATAAAACTCCAAATGCGTATTCAATTCACTTCCTTGTGAATTATCTGTCTGGGCATTTAAATTTCTGCGTGGATATGGCCTTAACAGATAAGTTTTAAGTGGGTAAGCTTCGTCACCAATTAAAAAATTTGGAAGAATAATATCTGATTTAGGCAATGCTTGTGAAGGAGGCACATTAAATTTATCAACTTCCGATAGTTTAAATAAAGTTGAGCCACTTTGCTTTCCCCTACCGCCCACCTCGATAGTAATACATTTTTTTGTCAGCATCGGCCACAGCTTGCAGTACGATTGAAAAGTAGTGCAAGTAATTACAGTAGTGAGAGCCGGAATTCGGCGGACGCTTTATTTGGCAGTGTTTTCCATTAATGCCGCGAAAACAGTTCGGCAATTTCCAGCGCCTATAGTAGCCACTTATAACTTTTTTATGGTATTCGGTAGTTGGTTTATTTTACCGAAAGCCCGGCAGCCTCCACCAGCACAACTTGCTCAACAACTAGTTCAGCTAGATCCGTCCAAAGTAAGAACCGAAAACGGCCAAAAATAGCAGACGTGGGCAAACAATTGCTTAATATAGAGAGAGAATGTCTCGAAATATTAAAAGAGGACATGAAAAGGACGGAAGACGATGCAGAATGAAATCGAAAAACTCGAGTTCAGAGGAGGGTTTCAAAAACTTATTTTAAACAAATTAAAAGCCAAGGAACAATAAACAATCAAATACTCGTACAAACGTATGTCTTTTTTAAATTTACCTTAATGTTAAGACAAACCTTTGTTCTGCAAAAAATTGGTTTCCTTCGTTTTGTAATTTTAGAACGAACTTTGTCCAACAGCAAATCAAAAAATTGTATTGACATACGTAGGTATTGCCTAAATCGGTTTTCATGCTGTCGAAGATAAGTATACAAATGGCGAAATTCGCCATACACTGATCTTTGTCGGTTTACTGGATGTACACCAAATCTTCTCTTTTTTAAAACTTGAGATAATTCTGTAAATTTTAAAACGACTTTCTTGTAAAACACTGGGGCGAGCAGCACTCGATAACGACATTTTCACAACTAATCGCTCAATAAATGGCCACTTGCGCTTAAGCTTGCCGCTTACTGCGTGGCCTTAGCCTTACCCGTTACCGGTTTGCAAGAAATTCCTACAACATTTACAAGCGCTTGTAAATAATGAGGAGGCACCATCGACAGTAGTCGCGGGCTTGATCGTTTTAAATTTAGAGTATGACCCAGATTATATTTTGAGTTCGTAACCAGATGAGGGCTGGTTATCTGATCCTTCTACAATATAGAAGAGATCCTGCAACAATTAGAGAAATGTTACCAAAAAATGCCTTCCAGAATTTTGTTTGAAGTTCCTCTTTTATCATAGAAATGCCCGAATGTTTGTTTGATTTCCATTCCTTCAAATCGACCAAAGACTTATCTCAGAATTGCGCTTAGTCCTGGAGAAGACCATAAATATCAAAATGAAACATACTATCTCCTCATCAACATCAAAGTTGCACATCACAAAATGACCCACAATGCTCAAAATTTGAATCAAAACCTCTGGATCTGTCGACCTTTAAGTCTGGGAATTTAACCATTCCTACGAACGGGAGGTCCACTTACGTGGGTTCAAAACGTTTACCTTGCAAAGCAATGATCTCGCTTTGAAGAATGCCTTACAAAATGATCAAGTGGGCCAGTCGAATTTAAAGTTCCTTCGAAGGAAGAATATTTTTCAGATAAGTGAAGGAGGAGTGGGAAAGAGCTGAATAAAAACCTGTGCCTTCAGAAAGGTAAAGGTCCTACGAGTTTTTTGTTTCCAGCAGTCTGGTTCGAGAAGAATAAAATGAGAACCAGACTTTCAGTTCAAACATGTCATAAAAAAATCACGGTCTAGCTCGGTCTAGAATTTGAAACAGTGACAGGGATTGTGACGGATAATAGAAAGCTCTAACAATGTTTTAATTGCTAAGGTGCAAAAGCGTAGTCATCTGCGGATGGCGTTCAACTCGAGTCTGCCTCATAAGATGTCAGAACTAAAGCGACACGATTGTCTGGAAAGTTCTATCAAAGGAAAAAGGGTCTTGCATTGATACAGAGATCTGATCCCCTAAATATTCATTTTTTTTATTCAAATTTATGGAAGATCTGTGACATGTTTCTTACTAAATACAAGCTACACTTACTGATTCATTAGCTAGGCCATCTTTGTGTTGATATTGTCTTACGAATTCCAGAAAATTTTGGGTTTAAGCAGAGTAGTGGTCAGGTTCGTCGACTATTAAGCAAGAGTGTCCGGGCTTAAATTTCGCCCAATACCGAAAGTTCATTTCCATTCGTCACCTTTCTGCTGGTTGAAGTCGGCAACAAGACTAGACTTTTGTCAAGTCCTAAAAGGAGTAAGGAGGAGTAAGGAAGATACTAACACAATAACAGCGATTCAGCCGCTCCTGAATTTGGATAAAGTTAGTATACAGCTAGCTGTGAGGAAGAATAGGTTTAAATATGATCAAAACAAAGTGAAAGTATAAATATCCAAGCTAAAACCTTACGAATAATTTGTTTAACTTCTCGTATGCGCAGATAAGATTGTAGAGCATTGTAGAGAGAAATCATTGTGTTGTCTGTCAATCAACGATGCGTCACTGCAAGCAAAATTCTTAGGATTGAGTTGCTTGGAGAGGAACGAGTATGTTGGTTAGGTCCCAGGATTGTCTCTGTTTGTTAGCTGCCATCCTAACCAAAGTTATGTGTATCACTTTTTGGGTCATAGATACTCATAAATCACGCTCACTTGAAATCGATAGATTTGCTGTCTAATAGACTGTTAGATGTCGTGACTTTAACACTTCGAATTGAGTGTCAAGATGTGTTTTGGATTGCAATGTCAATTTATACCAGCAAGAACCTGATTGATCGACTGCACACAGTCGTTTATCATCTTTTTATTCAGGATGACGTTAGCTCTGTTTAAAGCACCGCAGATGAAGATGTATCCATTAGACGTTTCTCATCTCAAAAAAAAAAAACTGATCACATTGTCAGTAAAATACGTTCTCCTTTGTTCCCATGGACACTGATTTTTCGGTAATTTACGTTCATGGCACTCTATATACATTTGTATTCCTATATACTCGTCAATGATGCTCTTAAAAAAATATGCACGTATGCGTCGTCTTATTTCAAATCACTGAAGCAGGTACCCTACAATTTGCACTCCACTTTGCCCTCATTACTCAGTTTAAGTTCATCCAATAAATCTCGAACAACACAAAAGTACCAATTAAGTCGTATTCGGAGAATATTGCGCTCCAATTAAATTACTTTACTTAACAGCTCAATAATATTAAAGTCTAAGATTAAAGAGGAGAGGATTGTGCGGCCACCTTCTCCATCAACGACGGCGTTCCACTTGAAATTTCAATATTCTCTCCCGGGGGGCCAGTGGGCCAGGGGGAGGTGCAATAAAATCTTTCGTCCTCGATAAAATTAATTCTATTCTCTCCAATTACCAAACGAGCCAAGCAACAATGTTAGCTATGGCAATGGAAGGAGAACCCCATTTCCGTATACGGAATCCGCAATCGTTATGCGCGTTTTCATAAAATCCGCGAACTCTCAGACTCGCCGTTAGTACGAGTAGCTACCAACTACCCTAGAGGCAGCAACTAAAACAAAAGTTTTTGCTTGTGATTTCCGGAAGCTGAAACTTCTCTTATAGATACTTTTGGTCCGTCCGTCGTCGGGCGATCGGTCGGACGGTTGTATGTTGTCTGTTGTGTGTATCTGTGTTTGTTTTCCGGAAGTACCATTCCACACTACTCTGTTCAACTTGTTGAACTATTATAATTATCCTGGTAGCTGTTGCAGGGAACCTCAAGTATCCCCGAACGAGAGTCTCTTTTTCTCTCTGCCTCTCTCCATTTCTATCTAAATCTCAGCTCATGCATTCCACCATAGTAGCATCAAAGACGTAATTACATCTTTGAGATTTAATTAAAATTGCGTGATACATTTTAAGTAATGTTTTCCTTGCAACATTGTTGTACGAGTACCTATATTTGTGTTGTCTATCCTGTCTGGATAGTGATGAATTTCCTTCGATTCTTTAAGTGGGTTCTAGTGGAAATGGGGAAGATTGAGAGGTGAAGGTCGAATGGCTATTAAAACTACGTTTCGTCTTGTGGAAAAGGTGTTCCTCAAGAGGGAGCGGAACAAACATCAAACAAATATTTTGATGTTGTTTGAAGGGAAAACAATAACGAAACTTTTTTGTAACAAGTTGCGTACAATGCGTTGTACTATAGGTGGTGATGGTGCTGAATACTCGTACATGTGGAACTTTCGTTTACTCAGTTGGTACTCGTATAACAACTGCATCTGGTGGGTGGCTGAAATTCTAAGTTAGTAGAGTTTTGAAATATAAAAGTTCAGTTGGAGGTCTTGAGTTAGATTAGAGTGAAGTTGATTTGTACGTGCGCCTCATGGCAATGACTGAAAAGTTTTGTGAAATACGAGTACTAGTACTTCTCCTTTTCGGAGTTGGCATATTGGTGGTTGGCATACATTGTGCTCCTCTCAAAGATGGGAATTTCGTGATGGACAGCATGAGTGACGATGCAGGGAGTGTTGCGGATGCTGAAATGGGATTTACTTTCCCATCACAAATAGAATCGCCCCTGCATGCAACTATTTGGGAAACCACGACTCTTCCAATGAATTTCATGAGGAAGGACGAGCAGTAAAATATTGTATTATACTCGTATCTAAAATACAATGCAAATGCGAATGCATATGAATGTGGCAGAAGAAATAGTGTTTCATTTTCGAAAGCATCGCCGGTTAGAGTATTCCCAGAGACCGTAGGAACGTCAAAAGGCCAATGGTTTTCTAGGCAAGGGAGTTTCGAAAAATACGATTGAATTGAAATGTGAATTAAAAGGACCTACATACGAGTACCTAGCCGAGGGAAGTATTTCGCCCTTTTTGTTAAAACGACTAACTTTTCGTCGAAAATAAAGCACCTTGTGTACCTCTATGCGTATTTGTTTGAATTTATTTCCCCAGCTTGATTTCCTCCTGTTGCACAATAAATTGGTTAGGAGCTCCGTACTCGTTAATGTCTCCTCGGAGAGATTTTGATTTCTGTAAAGCTAATTTGTACACACCCTGCCTGGGATTTCTTCTCACTGTGCATGCCTTGATATCATTCTTGCGGTTTATTTGAAAATTGTCCGACTTGATGTCGTTGAAAAGTGCAAACAGTTGACTAATGGCAAAATTTTAGTTGTTGAGGCCAAGTTGTTCAAGATACTGGCTATATCTGTTGGGACTAATCTTTAGTTATTCTGTTTCTACGAGTATACTTTCCAACACAAGATACCCTTCACCTTGGAAAGCAAATGTTTTAGCGATATCTTCAAGTTATTTCTATAGACAGAAGAAAGGCAAGTTGGATTACCCAAAATCAGCCCAGACACATTTGGAAAACAAACGACAAACAACGCCGCGTCAATCTAATTTTATGTTTGGATGAAATATTTTCCAAACTCTTATGACTCTAAAGGCTTCGAAACTGGGAGAGATCTACGCAGGGATTAAGCTATGGGCTGTTAAATCTATCAGCTAACATAAGGTGCCAGAATTTCCGACCGACCGAGTTTTCTGTTCCCAACATTGTGTTGTTCATATGATGCATAGTCCTTGGGATAAGCTAAATGTCTCCGAAAACTCTGGATGAAAATGACAAGTAAAGTGTGGCCCAATACAGCTAGTGTGGAAGTTTTCATTTAATCAAACACGCATTCCTGATGAAATCAATATAGAGTTCAATTGATTTGTAAAGTTCGGTGTACCGTAACTATGAATAGAAGACGAAATTGTTTATGTTACCACCACGGCTTCTGTTACAAGCGACCATCCGAAGGTCAAAATTATCATTGACGTTTTGAAGAATAAGTGAGTCATTGGCCGTAATTTCAATTTGGATTACATGTTTGAGTTCCTGAATTGTCGCTGGCTTATTTGCATAGACCCTGCACTTCAAATAACTCCATGGGAAGTAGTCTAAAAGCGTCAAATCGCATGATTTTTGAGGTCAAACAATTTCCCCTGTAACCTAAATAATGCGAACTTTAAATTTCGTACACAATAAATTGATTGATTAATAGCTTGTGTGGGCGGTAGTACCATCTTTTTGAAACCAAAGATCGTCAAGACCCAATTCATTTAATTTTGGAAGAAAATAGCCGGTCAACATGTTGCCGTAACGTTCTCCATTCACTGATGCCGCCAACCCATAGTCCGCAGCATACAGTGGATTTTTTGGAATGCATTGGTTTTTCGTGAATCTCTTATGAGTTTCCAGTCCCGATTGTACGAATTCCATACGAATCTTATGAAATGTTTATTTTTACAGGAATAAGATTGAATGACAAAAGTGCATTGTTGTGTGGTAAATGGCTCCAAGACTAAAATTGCCAAAGATTGTATGACATTGGTCAAAAAGATCAACCTCATTAAATTCAGCGTATGCCAGTAATTGACAGCTAATATCCACACCATCTGTTGCTCACCCTTTATATCAGGCAGATGAGTGATCGACTAATCTTTCAATTTCCTAATCAATGGATGCGCGGAACGCAGTAGACCTGGACATCAAACGAGGGCATAAGGCCGACGATATCCAGATTCATAAACTCGAAATTGAGAATCACATCTCCATCTTCGTGAAGAACAAGAGTAACCAAGAGCCTGAATTTTAATAAGAAGTCACTTTGACTTGTTGCTATTTAGATAAGCAAACATATGTACATAGCTGCTGCGAAGTAAGAGCCTCTCTCGAAAATATGTTGCATGATTGTGGATTATTTAGCCGCCGAAGAGACTAAGTCTGACCAACTAGACGTATTGAAGGGACTCGCTGGAAATTCTATTGACATTAAGTAAAACTTCGAAAGAATTGCCATAACTAGAAGCCAACTGAGATAGCTGCATAGACTTGGTATGTGTTCCCAGGTAATGAACAGAGTTCTTTTGGATTATTCCTTCTAAATAGTTTAGGGAAGTTGATTGATTTCTATATTCATCAGACCCATGCCCAACATTGTTTAGATACATCACAATGCATATTGGTAAATTGCTAACAATCGCCCTGAGCTCGATAATGTGTCTGCATAAACCCAATTTCAATCTCAAACAATATAGTACGCGCTGTGGTGGTGAAAGGCTTTCTAAAAATTGCCAAAGGAAGGGCACAACATCCAGAAGAGGAATAAGTAGAATATTTAGAGGATTTCCAGTACGAGTCCAGCAATCTGCTTAAAGTTTTAAGGCTTCAAAACGAACTTTTTCTCGGCGTAAATGCTGCTTTCCCGATACTCAACGTCTCTTTCTGTGAAGCGTTCATATGAGAATGGAAATTTTTTGATATTACCAAACAAGTCGCCAAGGTAGACAAACTTTTGCTCACGTAAGTGAGGATGACCTTATCCATAAGCCTAAATATTGGCTGAGGAACATTGGCAGAGTTCAAGAGGCTTCAATCTATATTTGTTTAAAATTCCCCTCTACCTATAGAAAAGGCACTCAGAACGTCGTCTATATGAGGCAGTGAATATTCATTTTTCGTGATCAGTGTATCAATTTTGTAGAAGTCGGTGTAGAATTTACCATTTCTTGGTTTTTGTATCAAAACTGCGGCCGATCTCCTAAATGGCTCCCTAAGCAAGAATTCGGTCCTTTCTAACTTCAATTGTACGGGCACGCCAACTGGTCTTTCTGAGACCTTATTCGTTCGAAGGAGGGAAATGTGTTTAACGTTGTGGTTGTTGGTCGTTATTTAGATCATGAGTGGGTGATTTTGGTTGAGGTGCACTATGAATTTCTCCAGTGATATCTGAAGCTATATTGAACGTTTTCAGACGTCTTTTCCCAAGCAAAGATCTAAACGATGGTACTATAAAAATTTTAGGTGGCTCGTTTCATTACCGATAATGACGTTGCTACTTTAATGCTACCTCAAACCCAGGAAAAAATTTCTTCGGCGGTTTTCCAAACATTTTTCCGAAGCCCCAAGTTTCTCAGAAAATTGCGCCAACAACTGCTTGATCTCTTCATTTTGGAGGTCAATACAGTGCTACAATTAACCGAAAATATTCAATAAATTTGATTAAACTCGCACAATCTTTGTCGAAATGGTCTTAAGGCCTATCCATCATCGAAATGGTCTTCAGAAAATAAGGCTACGTGCAGTGAAAGCGTTGTATTGGATCTTTGATTGGATTTCAGGGAGAGCACAACATTTGGGGTTGTCGTATGGCACATAAAGGCGTATTTTGTATTTACACGCCTATAAGAGTAAACGAATTCAAGAATTGAAGCCAGCTGAACAAGGAGTTCGTAGAATGTACAAAAAGTCACTGCGATTTCGCTCTTCTTCAAAAATCAGAAAGGTGTTAACCACATTTTTTGACCTCGAATCGAAGATATGGATGTGAAAGACATGTGGCTTAAAGAAGACGGTGCCTCATCTCACACAACATGACCCCCTTTGGCTTTATTGCAAGAATAATTTCCGATTTGGTGATGTGCATTGGCCACCAAAATCGTGTGATTTTTCGACGACCACGAGTGGTTTCTAAACCGTTCTGGCTTCTTGCGACGAACATTAACTCTCAAACGCTTTAGTACGGTCACATAACACTTCTTATTAACTGTCTGGGCTGGCGATAGAAATGCGGAGTGAATCACACAACGGCAATCAAAGAAAACGGTCAACAAAGCCTTGATTTTAAATCGAGTTTGTCGTGATTTGAGAAGCGCCATTCTGATGATTGTTCGTTGGTTTCGATGTCATATTCATAGACCCATGTCTCGGCATCGGTAATGATGCCGTTGTTGGCTTAAAGAAAGCATTTCTTTAGCTGATGCTCTTCAAAAAATTCAGCATTCTCGGCAATAAGCGGTGCTTCAACTCGTTTAATACCCAAAAACATCGTGCATAACGCTCTATACCGATTTGAAAGAGACTCCATGTTGGCTGTTTACTTTGTGATGCTCACACGATGATCTGCTAGTTACTTCAGTCATACTGGTGGAAGGACGATCGGAACGAGGCAAATCATAAACCACAGTATGGCCCGCTTTAAACTCCTTGTACCACTCGTACGCTTGTGTTTCCGTAGGCCACCGTAAATATTTTCAACGCTTCCGCACACAATATTTTGTTAGGAACACAACATTTCAGGCAAACTTTTTCCTCAACTAAATTTGACATTGCGAAATCCGCACAACACAACAAACACTGCCCTGTTTACGAAGCTCTCAAACCAAAACTCCCGATAAGTGGCACTTGGTGAGCACTAGATGACAGATGAACCAATCTTTGACAATATATCAAGCGCGGTTTGTTTGAATGGGAGGTTTCGGGCACATTTTGACCAGAAGCTATGGTGTTAGGCTATAAGGCTTCAAGGCTGACCTTAATTGACTCAAACGAAGGTATATATATATGTAGGTAGTATAAATTCATCTAGGGATGCAAACTGCTAGGTGTAAATTCAAACCCAGGCTAGATGTCACAAACGATACCAGAGGCGGTAATCAGTTGGCACATCGTGCAACTTATGCAGACAGAGCCCGGCCAAGCCGGAACGAGCCACACATAGTCCCTAACCTATCATAGATTCACCATTCACATATCGACATTCTAGTGGGCACTTATATTGTTCAACTAAGTAGGTTAGATGCCAGTAGAATTTTAACGACTTTTGCATGAGCTATTGAGATGTAGAGGTGGTGGTGAAAACTTTTCATCTGGTGTGCATCTGCTATGTTTTTTCAGCCGAGAAAAAGGCTCACTTTGGTGACTTTTCTTGGTCCATAATGGGAGTCATTGGCCATCCTAAAGGACCAATTCGTTCAACTTTTAAGCAAATTTAATCAAAACAGCTTCGTTTGACCTTCTGGGATGCAGTGTAAGCGCCTCACTTACATATTTTACAATTTTAATCACTTTTCAGAATACCTAGAATGTTTCAGTAACTTTTCTCATATCAGAATTAAATTATTTTCCCAGACTGCTTTCTCTTTCCATAATTATGTCCTTGACAGCCCTAGGAATACGAGTACCACTGCCAGCTTAATAATGTAGCTGATGACATAACCTCTGCTTTCAGTTATTCAATCAATCAACCAATCGGTCGGTCTACTTGTTGACTTCAATTAAATCCTTAATTTCAATTTACTTTAAACTTGCCTCCATGGTCTTTCTTCGTGCCTGGTTGTACCTATAATCTGTTCAATTTTAAAATCTTTTGGTAACCAATCGATATGGCAACATACCAAGGAGCTCATAAAGACTCCCATCGGACTTCATTCGAAGCCTTTATTAAATTATCAATGTTCGGGTTGTGTATCCTAACAGCCTATCATTGCATTACAGCAGTTCTGGGAGCACTCCAGAATATTCTCTCTTGCTCGTATTCCTGTAACCGTTGTCGTTTTCATGTACCCAAGTATCCGTAGACCCAATATGATCCTTTATCCTTAGTGCTATTTCACTTCAAACCCGTCTGGCCATGGAGAGAATATTCTGGTATCACCCACTATGTATCAGTAGGTGTACGAATGTATGGCATTGCCACTGATACTGCTATTACCACTGGTATGTAAGTGCCTTTACTTTCTCACATATGCAAAAGGTAGTTTCCGTTTTATAAAGCATTAACCAAATTATAACCCATAAACCAGGATAACAGATGAGGTGTTGTATCTTGCATTTGTATTTGTCGGTTGTACGTAGGTACATACATATACTTGTATGGCGGTGTGTAGGCATGTTTTTGGGTCGGCTCTAGGGCTTTTAGGATGAATTGTACTTTGTTTCTGTTGCCGAGTTATGGTTCCAGTGCCGCCACGTCATGCCACTGTTGCAGGTGTTCTCTGGTTAAGGTCCTGTTTACAATTCACCATGCACCTGGGAGTTTTGTATTATCTAAATGGTAAATTCTGTGCCACATTTTGTGGAGTGGATTATTGTTGGCTTTATGTGCTGACAATGGAGCGATTTTCTTTAAGAGCCTCACATCTGGGCTTATGTTGAGCATTTCAGGAATGCATTATGCAGTTGGTGCTAAGGACAGTGATGGAGAATTACGTTTTTAGGGATGTATTCGGGCGTTTTCTTTGAGGAAGTACGTTACAAATATTCTTAAGATAAATGAAAATTTATTGATCTCAGAAAATTGGTTTTGAATTTCTGCAAAGTTAATACAACTATGCGGGACTTGTCGTATTTTTAAATTTATTTAATGTGGGTTGGTACGGATTTAAAGGACTACCTCAAAGATATGTGGGTTTTTTAAGATCCCTGCTCTACAAAAAGTGTATGCCTGCATTGTTTTGTGAATGTTTGCATTGTTGATCTTCAAAGAGAGGGTCAGATTCTTCAATAAGAGATAGGAAAAAGTTATCTGTACCGTCTGGTTCAATTGTCTGGTTTTCATATTTTCAAATCGTTCTAAATGGGCACTCAAAAATTGAAGACGATGAAATGATTTGCAATTTGTTCCAACTAATTGATTCTATTGGTTCTTGAGTCTTTTGTTAAAGCACCAGAGATGCTGAATGGTTATATGGTTTACCTTACTGTAAAAGATGCTTTAAAACTCTCTGTGTTTGTGAGGGTAACACAAGTGTAATACTGATTGGTAACAAATAACATTTAGAGATTCGGGGTTGCTTTGATATGTTGTCCATTTATTTGATCAAAATCGAAAGATACAGGCATGAGTTTGATATAGTACACAATCATGCGCGTCTTCGATATTGGAAACAGACAACAACTCACTTACTTACTAACTTTAAGTGGCGCTACAGTCCGGGGTGGACCTGAGCCTCGGTCAACAAGCTTTTCCGGCCAGCTCGATCCCTGGCTAGCTGCCTCCAGTTTCGCACTCTAAGTTGGCTGAGGTCCTCTTCCACTTGCGTGCGCTACCTGAGTCTTGGCCTTCCCCTACTGCGCTGTCCCTCGGGAGCGGATTCGAAGACTTTTCGTACCGGAGCATTGGTGGGTCGCTCTACATGACCCAGCCATCTCAGTCCTTGGATCTTCACTCTTCTGGTTAAGTCGATATCGCTGTACAGTCCATACAGTTCGTCGTTGTATCTCCTCCTCCACTCACCGTCAATGCCGACGGGACCGAAGATCGCCCGAAGAATTTTTCTCTCGAAGCAACCAATTTTTGATAATGCCCATGCCTTTGCGCCATAGAGCAGGACCGGGATTATTAAGGTCTTATAAAGGGTGACTTTTGTTGTCTGAGAGAGGGTTTTGCTACTCAGTTGCCTTCTTAACCCAAAGAAACAGCGGTTGGCAAGAGTTATTCTTCGCTTGATCTCAGCGCTGGTGTCGTTGTCTGTATTTAAAGCAGAGCCTAGGTAGACAAAGTCCTTAGCTACCTCAAAGTTATGTCTGTCGAGAGTGACGTTCTGCCCGAGACGTCGGTGTTGGTTGCCCTTTTTGCTTGACAGCATATACTTGGTTTTGCTCTCACTGACCGCTAAACCTATTTTCGCCGCTTCCGTCTCAATACTCGCGAAAGCGCCACTGACATCACGCTGCTTTCTCCCGATTATGTCAATATCGTCGGCATATGCGAGTAGTTGGACGGACTTTTGAAAAATAGTGCCTCTTGTGTTTGCTCCTGAATTTTGCACTTTTCTTTCAATTACAATATTGAAGAAACCGCACGACAGCGCATCGCCTTGTCTAAATCCTTTCTGGACATCAAAGGTCTCGGTGAGATCTTAACCGACCTTGATGGAGCAGCGTGCATTCTCCATCGTCATCCTGCACAGACGAACGAGTTTGGCAGGGATCCCGAAACTAGACATTGCTCTGTATAGCTCGTCTCTGTAGATGCTGTCATACGCGGCCTTAAAATCGATGAATTGATGGTGTGTATCGATCTGAAGCTCATGGGTCTTCTCCAAGATCTGCCGTAGTGTGAATATTTGGTCGATGGTGGACTTTCCTGACCTGAAGCCACACTGTTATGGACCTATCAGGTAGTTGACGAACGGCTTCAGGCGTTCACACAATACGACAGATAAGATCTTGTATGCGATGTTTAGGAGACTGATGCCTCTGTAGTTGGCGCAGTTCAGAGGGTCTCCTTTCTTGAGAATCGGACAAACAATGCTGAGGTTCCATTCATAGGGCATACTTTCGTCCGACCATATTTTACAGATGAGTTGGTGTATGCTCCTTAACAAGTCATCACCTGCCGCTTTGAAGAGCTCAGTAGTCAGGCCATCCGCTCCAGCAGCTTTGTTGAACTTAAGCTTCGATACAGCTATCTTCACTTCATCCAGGTCGGGTGGACGGAATTGTTGGTCATCATCGTCCAGGTTGATTCGGTTGATTCTGCCTGACAGCGGTATTTGGTCCGTCATCGCCGTTATACAGTCTGCAGAAATGATCTTTCCAAATCCTCAGCATCGACTGCGATTCTACTACGATGTTCCCTTGTTCATCTCTACAGGCTTCGGTTCGGGATTTGTTTCCGTGACAAGTTATTTTTACCTTTTGGTAAAACTTCCGAACCTTATTCCTGGAGTAGCATCTCTCAATTTCCGGTCATAGAGCTCATGAGCAGCTCTGGTCCTACTAAGCAGCGCCGCTTTATATGCATCTTTCTTACTTAATAAGGGCTTAGCGTCACTGGTGAGTCAAAAATTCTTTCCCCTTTGGTATACCTATAAGATCGTTCATTGTTCACAGAGTAAAGAGCTTCCAGTGAAAGGAAATCATACCTTTAACTGTTCTGGTGCCAGAACATATCCAATTTACCAATCCAAAATATGCGGGGTATGCCAAGCTTACACCTTCAATTGAAGTTGTCGGCTTCTTATGTAGTAACAAGGGTACTGAACGATCTTACAAATTCGCTGATAAAAGAACCAATCGCGCATCTCTTAATTTCTCGTCAATTTCAATCGGAGGTCAGTGTCATAGCTGCTTATAAACTGTCGCAAATAATATTTGTGATGGGTTTCACCTGGCCGAACCCACCAAACCTGTGATTGGATAAGGAGTGCACGCAAACTTATCTCCATAAAAATTTTTCCAAACGCTGCACCTTACGTATTCCCTTGTGAGCAGACTTCAATTCTTGAGTGAGTTGAACTTTGTAAAGGTAAAGATGTAAATTCAAACGCAAAATACGCCATAATGAGCTGTAATAAATATAAGCCCAATTGTTAACCCATATTATCCCACACACCTTTAATTTTATTCGGTTTGAGAAAAACTCTTACCAAAATGCCTGACACTATGAACATATTTATTTATAAAAATAAAAATAAATTTTCGAATAAGGGTTTCTAGAACCGTTCCTTTAATGGAACAGTAGGACAATACTCGTATGACACTGTATTTTCTTCATCGTTGTTTTAAGTGGAAGAAAAAAAAAACTCAAATAATTTGACTATTTCAATTGATTTTATTAAAAAAAAATAACAGATTTAAAATGATTAATAAATGATAAAATATTTGTTCCAAGTTTTAAAATTCCAGTTTGAAAATTTTTGGAGCAGTTATTATGAAATGTGTATTTTTGTGACAAAATCCGCAGCGGCTTGGTTTTGTTGGCTGTCAATGTGATGGATTCATCCATTAAGCTGAATACTGTCGGGAACACGTTTTCTGACAGCTAGAGATGTCCTTGGCAACCTTGACGTTGAGGCCTGAAGGTGCATCTGTTGTTTGAACCACCACATTGGGTAGATGCAACAGTAACAATGTTGTTGTCATTATACCGGACAAGAGTTATGTTAGAAATTGTATTTGTACATTGGGTAAATGAACTTCTTTTAGTTTTTTCATTTCTTTGGGATCTTTTAATAATGCTTTTTCCACACGGTTTGTCCTTATGGTACCGGTTACATCATGGCTCATTTTTTTTAAGTCATCCAGAAGAGGCAGAGATGTAAAGAAATTTTCCATATACAAACTGGAACTATCAGGTGGCATTTTCGATATCAGATCTAACACCTTAGAGCCCCCCTACACCGAACTCTGGATGAGTACTTCCTGTACTGGCTCCTTCATAAAGTTCCCCGTAGATCAAATAGCCAAGCCGAGTACATATGGACCAATTTCTTTAGCCAAATCGGATCGGTTTCCCTTGTATGAGCTGTTTTGCGCTATTTTTCCCAAAATATGGTATCATCGATTCATCGACACTCATACTTATATCACCAGGGAAGTATTTTAACCATCTTTTGTTGAGAAAGTTCCAAAGAGGTCGAATCAATGCAAATTTGTCGTTTGAAATCAAATTATTGTTGTCGGAAGCGTGAAAATATCGCAGAAAATCCTCAAACCTATTTCTCTACATAGCAAATTTAACTCCTTAATAGTTATAGATAGCAATGCCAATAAAACGTTTAATTTCTACCGTGGAAACTCTAAAAGTGTGGTTACTTTTCTGAGAAGCATTTTTTTTCTGTTTTAGAACGCAAAAGCTCAAAAACTTCTTTATCAAAAAAGAGCTCAAAAAATTGTATTGGATTATTTAAATCTTCTAAAAACTTTGGCCGTTCTTTCTCTGGTCTTTCGCGAATATCTACATGCTTCCATTTTATTGCAACTAGCATGGGTTTTTTTTTCAAAGCCGGACCATAATCTGCTGCTGTACCAGCAATTTGCTCATCAGTTATATTATTTGTTACCTCTATTTCGCCACGATTAGAGACCGTGGCTTGGAATTCCGCCTCTGCTAAAATTTGATGCTTTGAAAGATGATTAAAATTTGCTGATTCTTCATCGCCGCTATCTTCATCACTCATGTCGTTGCTTACAGGGGGTAGGGATATCTGTTGAATTATTATTAAATGTGAATAGAAATAGGAACGGTGCGTTGGAAAGGAAATATATGACTGTGAAAGTTTGGGTTGAATAAGACCCCGATTTATCGATTCGTCGCCATTCGCAGCAACTTGGACTTTGTCCCCCCTGCATAATTTTGAGTAAGGATCTTGGCCTCAAGGCTTATAAGATCTAGTTGGATCTGACCGCGTTCCCATTTGTTTCGTGCGTCGAGTGTTCAGTGTTTGGCCTTTAAATAAACAGAACGTGGAGCCATAAAACTTTTTGGTCAGTGCTATCTAAGGCTCCTTTTTGGTTAAATGAAGTAGAATATCCATATTTGGAGCGAGGACAATTCACCAGAAGTTCACTAGATGCATACATCTAGTGGCATCATCGGTATTTATTTCTTGAAGTATGAGCCCGGAGTACGAGGGTTGTCTGAAAAGTTTCCGACCGCAACGTAAAGATAGCGGCACACGTCAATAAAAGCTAGTGAATGCTAGTTGTGTATCTTTTGACAGTTTCTTACCGAGGGTTCAGTCATTTTGGATGCGCAGTTTTTAGTTGACAGTCGTTTGAGTGAGTCGATGTGAGTGTTTTAGTGAAAATGGAAAAAATTGAGTATCGAGCTGTTATTAAATTCTTGTTTTTGAAAGGCAATACGCCAACGTAAATCAAAAATGAGTTGGCCTCTGTGTATGGGGACTCTGCACCATCATTAACAACAGTGAAATTTTGGGCAGTTGAATTTAAACGTGGCCGTAGGAGCTTGGGAGATGATGAACGTTCGGGACGTTCAAAAACTGCAACGCAATGGTGTTAGACGACCACCGAATTAAAACGAGAGAGATAGTAGAGGTCATGAAAATGTCCAAAGAAAGTGTTTGTTACATATTAAATCAAGATTTAGGCATAAGAAAGCTGTCCGCGCGTTGGGTGCCACGTTTGCTTACGTTAGACCAAAAACGTGTTCGAATGAACATTTCTAACGCTCTGTTGGTGCAGTTTAGGCGCAAAAAATCATAGTTTTGGCGCCGATTAATTACTATAGATGAAGCTTGGATACACCATTATACGCCCGAAACAAAAATTCAGTCAAAACAGTTTACTGCATAGTGCGAGCCGGCTCCAAAAAAAGCAAAAACTGTTTTTTCGGTTGGGAAAGTGATGGCGACTGTTTTTTGGGATAGTAAAGGAGTTATCTTAATCGATTATCTTCAAAAAGGAAAAACCATTACAGGAGCATACTACGCATCATTACTTGCCAAGCTGAAGGCAGAAATTGCGGAAAAACGGCCAGGTTTGCAGAAAAATAAAATCCATGAATTACGGTTTGACTTGCTTGACCATCTGCCTTATTCACCAGATCTAGCCTCAAGCGACTTTTTTTTGTTCCCTCATCTAAAAACTGCGCTCGGAGGACAGAAATTTTCGTCAAATGTTCACCTTCGTGAATATCGCTGGGATAAGTGTGTAGAGTTACAAGGAGACTATGTAGAAAAATAAAAAAAATGTCTTGTATCACTGTTCAGTCGGCAACTTTTCAGACAACCCTCGTAGAGGCATGAGGAAAAGTAGAACTCCCATTTTGGTTCATTTAAATCTTTTAATTGAGTTCCTCAGGCTCAGACAAATCTGCTATAAACCTAGTTGCCAACAGCATTTTTGGTTGAATACAGTATGAATCAATGGACTCCTAATTTTTAACCCTTTCAACACCTATACTCGTGTGCCTACTGCCAACTTGCCATAATGAGGATCTAGTTCAAAGGATTTATTCTTACCATTTAAATTAAGAAGATAACTTTGATAATTGTATTTTGAAACCATTAATGGTTGGATTAAGTCGTCTGGAGCTCCTTAAATAGGATTTGCTCTAGGTAAGTCTTTTTTTCACTCTCAATCGACTATTGTTTGTAAAGGGATATAACTATGATTATGCTCTACAAACATGTGCCCTCTGGGAATTTTTTGCGCAATGTGGTATTCCTTTGCTGCTGTTGATGCTGGACGAACGACATAACCAAACTATCCTGCGGGTTGTCCCACCGGACGATATTGCTTATCTTTGCAAATTTAATTTGTTTGGTGGTGGATGAGGTATCCTGTTGGCGTGTGCTTGTATCTACATTATGTTTACCATTAGAAAGGATTCTAACGTGAACAATTTTCTATAGTTTGGGCTTAGAGAAGCAACTCAAAGGGATATGTGGGTTCATTTATGTTAAAGGGACTTGTCCCTTATGGTTTTTCTTGTATTCTTACACACTTGTATCTGGCGATTAAAAGAATGCCCCAATTCACAATGTTAACAATGGAAAATTAGATGAGATACTATGTCGGCTTTATTATTAACAATTAGTGAAAGGTTTAGTACACAAAATTCATGAGCATTCATAATGGATTAAGTGAAAGGTTTCAGTAATCAGTGAATGGATTCACCATTCACTAAAAGATGCAAAAGATACGGTATTGTATTTGTAGTGTGGAATTTGTCAATCATTTATAAGGATATTTGTTCATTAAGTCATGGAATACATGACTATTTATACCTTTTGAACCTCTGAATTGGTTACCAATTGAATATGATGTTTCATCACCCAATTAACACACGTGCAGAAGCTAACACCGAAAGCATCTTTTCAATATTTAACTGGTCTAGGCGGGTTTTATTCCCTTTGAAGTTGGAACAAATTCAATAAATAAACCGTAACTTGGCTGTGATCTATACTGAATGTAATTAAATTTTAATTTAAACTTGGGAACATGAAATTGTTTGTTAAATCCACTCTACAATTCCTAAATCTAATTATTAGTCCGATCAAACTGGTAATCTCATTATCATAAATCATGAGAGCAATCTTGAGGTCACAACAAAAGCCCCCATAGTATAAATTACAACTCAATATCATCGGTCATATTCCCAAGCAATTGCTACTTAGAATTCAACTAACGATGCCCGTCTAATTAATTCACTGCATCCAACTGCCACAGAATCTATTTTCACACAAACCTACTCGTATTTAATACAAAATGGAAGCAGCGTCGTTCAAAGGACAATTCCATCTGCCATAACTGCTATTCTATTCAGGAGCGCTTCAGAATTCGCCTTTAATCAAATTCACATACGACATTAATCACATTATTTGTATCTTGAAGCATCAACATCCTAGCGAATGTAGTACTAGTATCTATTGTAGTTCCGGTTGCTTTCTACTCTGCGACATTTAACTGTCTGCCCACAAGGATTACTGTGCGTAAATCCATGCCCTTTGGCATAATGTTTGCCAATTATTGTGCGTTGCATTAATATTTTAACTCGTTCATCCTAGCCACCACTAACCCACCAAATGTATCGAAGTACGAGTAAGTTCTCCCGCATACACTAGTAAGCCCTTAATTTGCATAAACAGTACACGATGGATCCAACATTGCATTTAGGTATTCTTGAGGTAACTGAAAGAACAACAGCAAATATCTCAAGGCCTTCAATCGAGATTTTAATATCGGTGAGTTAGCTCTAAAAAGGATGCCTCGCAGGTTGTTGGTTTTTAGTTGTCGCTTGTCAACGGGCTTAGAAAAAGATGATGATTTTCCGACGAAAACAAATTCAAGTTCTTAAATCACATCTTAGGGATAACATAGGCTGTTCTGCACCGTGGCGAAGGGGAGGGATATCAGTTTAAAATAATTTAAACGACAAGGGCATCACAATGGATAACATCCAGACAGAAGGAAACTTAAAACCGACGGCACTCATCCATCGCGACGGTCACTGGTGATGGTGCTACCTCCACTTCGCTGTCAGTCAGCAGCAGCCATTGGGATGGTAATTGGCCTTACAAATGCCCATCCGTTCACTGTCAGATTTAGATACAATAAAACAGTGACAGTAAAAAAATGGGACAAATAATAAAAAAAAAGGGACCTAGGGTGGTGATGGAGGTGGTAGTGGATGATGGAAGGTGAGGAATAGGTATCTGTTAATCCCGAGGAGGATAGAATGAAACGGGTGTGGCATTTTCGTATCCTCTCGTTCTCATTGTCCTGTCCATGTTCAACATGCTGAACTTTAATAGCTCCCCGAGGAGAATTTCAGATCCATCAAAAAGAATGGAAAAAGGAGAGAGGACAGAGGACAGAGGACAGAGGATACTTTTTTTTTTTCACTGTCATAGCAAAGCACGCGCTTGTTGTGCCATGAAGGACCGCCACCGTTTATTTGGGATTTATTAGCAAGACTACAGCAAAAGGCCCTGTAAGGTCTAACAAAAAGAATTTCCGAATACGAAATATATGAATTTAAGATTCGCCCAAGGTTACTTGTTAAGTTTTGTTAAAACGATTCGCGAGGATTTGTTTCCGTTTTCGTGGGGCCCGGCCGAACTGAGACTGAGATACGGATAGATTGAAAATAAAACAATAAAAATGCGAACGGTCCACGATGACGGTGTACGACAATTTGAGTGACAGCAAAAAGACTTGGAGAGAGGACGACGGCGACGGTTGAGTGATAACAGTGAATGGAAATCTACGAATGCAGAGGATTTTTTTTTATTTTATTTTATTACCAAGTGGGTGGAGATAAATGGTTTTTCTTTTATTTGTGTATAGATACACACTCGTATATACGAATACAATATCGGATTTCAAGATAGACGACAAGTATTTATGGGCAATGAGTACCCTAAATGAGAATTTTTCATTGCAAACGTCAGAGAGATTAGGGTAGGTGATCAATTTTAAATGGGGAACTTAGTGTCGATGGGAGATTAATTACCAGGAAAGAACTCAAGTTGTCAAGAATTGGACAAGTTTGAAAATTGAATTTGAATTTAGAAGAAGAAATCGCTTGATTTGTCACAGATACGAAATGCTGCTTGTATAAAGAGATTTACGATATGAAAAAAGTGGCGATGAAGAAGCTCCTTTACCTCATGATGCGAGGAGTTGCCGCAATATTTTTCATCGAATAAAAGATTCTGCTATTGCACCTTATAAGTGCTTCTTTGACTGATGAATCAATGTCCTTGAGGGAGCCTTTATAGCACAAAATTTGTATTTTCCTCTAGGAACTCAGTCTTCTTCGAAAGACAGTAAACTCTTTATTGAAAAACTGCTCATAGAATCAGCATTCACAACTACAGCGTTAAGTTCTAAAAGTCGAATGCCCTGTGGAAGTGTTCCGCAGCGAAGTTCACACTTACTACGTGCTTAGAAAGACAAGTTTTCTACAGAAGCAGTAGATCTGACTGGTACTATTGCATCATGTGGTATGTTCCTAACAACAGATCTGATGTACTGGGTTTCGCTCGAAAACCACAACGAAACCGCTGGTTTGATGACATGAAGTTGAGCAAGATGCATATAAAGCGGCGCTGTATTGAAGGACTGAAGCTGCTCACGAGCTCCTTTGGCTTTTTAGGCGAAACAAGAAGAGTGCAGTTGAGGAAAGTGAGATATGCTTCTCCAGGAATGAGATTCGGAAGCAAGGTGAGAAATACTTGCCACGCACACAAAATCCGAACCGCAGCATGTGAACGACGAACAAGGGAACATCGTGGTAGAGTCGCAATCGGTGCTAAGAATCCGGAAAGATCATTTCTGTAGACTGTTAAACGGCGATGACAAAACAAATACTTTGTCAGGCAGAATGAACTTATCAACCTGGACGACGAAGACCAACAATTGCGTCCACTCCACCTGGATGAAGTGAAGACAGCAATATCTAAGCTATCTTAGTCCAACAAAGGTGCTGGAGGGCTGCTGGTGCGCCGGGCGATGACTTGGTAAGGAGCGTACATAAACTCGCCTCTAAAATTTGGTCGGACGAAAGTATGCCCGATGAATGGAACCTTAGCATTATTTGTCCGATTCTCAAGAAAGGAGACCCTCTGGCCTGCGCCAACTACAGAGGCATCAGTCATCTTAACATCGCATACAAGATCTTATCTGCCGTTTTGTGTGAACTCCTGAAGTCCTTAGTCAACACCAGGCCCATATCTTGGAGAGGACAGAGACAGAGACGAGCTATATAGAGTAGTGTATACTTGTGGCATCCCTGCCAAACTCATCCGTCTGTGGAGGATGACGATGGAGAATGCACGCTGCTCTGACAAGGTCGGTAAGCATCTCACCGAGACTTTTGATGTCCAGAAAGGATTTAGACAAGGCGATGCACTGTCATGCTGATTGTCTTTCAAAAGTACGTCCAACTACTCGCATACGCCGACAATTTGACATAATCGGAACAAAGTAGGGTGACGTCAGAGGCGCTTTAGCGACTATTGAGACGGAAGAGGTGAAAATGGGCTTAGCGGTCATCAGGGGCAAGACCAAGTATATGCTGTCAAGCAAAAAGGACACTCAATATCGACGTCTCGGACCGAACATCACCTTCGACAGATATAACTTTGAGGTAGTTAAGGACTTTGCCTACCTAGGCTCCGCTACAAACTCAGACAACGACAGCGTGGAGATCAAACTCTTCCCAGTCGCAGTTTCTTTAGCCAAGAAAGCAATTGACTGGCAAAGCCTCTTCAAACCATAAAAGTTACCCTAAAGAAGACCTTTGTAATCCCGGTCCTACTGTATGGCTCATAGACATAGACATTTTTAAAAATGGATGAGCGTGCTTTGAGAGCAAAATTCTTCAAATGATTTACGGTCCCGTCTGCATTGATAATGGGTGGAGGAGGAGATACAACGACGAAGTGTTTGGGTGTACAGTAACACTGACTAAACCAGAAGAGTGAAAGTCCAAAGACTGAATTGGCTGGGTCATGTAGAGCGGATGGAAACCGACGCTCCGGTCTGAAAAGCCTTCGAATCTACCCCCAAGCGGCAGTGTAGTAGGGGAAGACCGAGACTCATATGAAGCATGCAAGTGGAGGGGAATTAAAGGCAACTTAGCGTGCAAAAGGGAGGCAGCCAGTGAAGGATCGAGGCAGTTGACACCTAAAAGTAGAGATAGTCATGCTACGAAAATGCCCTATATAGTACAGC
The DNA here is from genome assembly GCA_928272305.1 of Volucella inflata. Lineage (NCBI taxonomy): Eukaryota > Metazoa > Arthropoda > Insecta > Diptera > Syrphidae > Volucella > Volucella inflata. The sequence goes on from OV743720.1 coordinate 3,564,008, forward strand.
CAAGACAAACCATTCTGTGGAGCTTGGCACTATGCTTTTTGAAAGCTGTCTTACGCCAGAAAGCTGACAGCCCTTCAGACATTTTCGTAACTTCATGCTTGGTTCAAAGAAGTTCATTATCCAGAATGACAACCAAATAGTGTGCTTCGTTTAAAAAGAAATGGGAAAACCTTAAGTGGATGACTCAAACCAACAAATAACTACCTCGGTTTTGACGTAATCAACGTTTGTAGAGCTACTTATTCTTAATAGCAAACGCTTACAAGGCAAAATTCGATAGTACGAGCAGCTGTAATGCCAATGAGCGTTAACGTTAGAGCGGGTAAAATCTCATAATTCATCTACAATGTGTTTTCTGGCTTCAGATGCATCCTTATTGTCGATGAAACTATTTTTTATCGAAGGACCCCTTCAGTTCTGTTGGCTAGATTTAAAAGTGCAGTTTTTCGATTGCATTTTCAGCGTAATTTTTCACCTATTGAGCTCAACTGTACTCTCAATGCTCTTTAAGATGAAGGATGTCAGACGGAATCTCTTGGGGAGTGTGAAACTATTTCTTCTTATTTTTCGTTGAGCATCTTTTACAAAGGGATTGCGAGATGGCTTCTTCCTGTTGGCTCTGTACAAGATGGTTTGATCGGTTTAATCAGATGATGCCTCTTATGCCGACGTGCCCCTCTTTGTCTTTGTTGGAAGACAGTACTTGCGACTAAGTCGAACTAAAGTAAGCTAGAAAATCATCGCCGGATTGATCCATTCTTTGGATGCCCAGGAAAGAGCCAGGATCATCAAGACAGTGATTTGTTTTTCAAATGATAAAGGCAACCACAACTTCTGACGGTTAGAAAATAAATTTTCGCGATTTGTGCATTCTTATTCTCGAGCCAATCTGGCTAATGGTGAAGACAAAGTTGCTGCCTATACATTACTCGTAGTCTTTCGTGGAGATGTCTGATATTTTTGGTTGTTGACCATGGCACATGACTTGATGTTGCCTTGTTGAGGTCTCTAAATGTTAAGAGTCGTCTCTGGGTCGGGTGTTTAGAGTATCTGAGAGAAAAGGTGGTACTTGGCATTAGTACATTTTGGTTCTTCTGGTGTGCGTCGACGATTCAATTTCCCACAACCATTCTTAGGACTTGTTGGACGCTTGATTCATTAGATACATTGTGCTCCTATCTGAACATTAAATCTGAGAATTAATTTATTATGAAATAGTGCTCCGACTAATGTGCCATTTGTTGGGTGAGGGTTTGTGGCATTAAATCAAAAACGTTGCAAGAATTCAGCGAAAGCTCTTCCATTAACTTTTTTGAAGCCCTTCAAGCTTCGTTTCAACCCATTATTGGCGAAATTCTGCTGAATTTTCAACATTTTCTCAGGTTTTATTGGCATTTTGCCAAATTCCATATCGCCTCTACCTGCATAGTGATTTTATGGATTCAGAAACTTTAAATTTACGGCATTGCCACGATCGTAGATACTAGTGATTTTCCTTCCTCTTCAACCTATATACTCGTATTTACTGCAATAAAGATAGTTTGGTTGCCATTGTCGTTAGCATTAAAACTCCACATCTTTGCTGCTTCTTCAGCTGAGTACCTAATTCTAGAGGAGACTTCTCCTTCGAACAGCGATAAAATAAATCTTCAATCAGTTTAACAACCACCGAGTACATACCACATCTACAATATACAGTATACCATGTACAGTATACAACCAGGATGTTGTACTTTCCATGTCTAACACGATGAAACTTTCTCAAAGGATCCAATAATGCAAGCACCTAAGCTGCCTATTAGTACATTTATTGCTGAAACTTTGATAACTTGTTACACCACAAGGGCAATTTCTTGTAAAACTCCTTGGCTCCCACACTCCTATGTTCCCTAGAATGTGTATCTCTTCTCAGATTGAACGAAGAGGAAGACCAAATAGGTAAATAGGATTACAAACATTACTTGGAGGAGCATTTAGATACTACAATAGCATTACGGTGTCTTAGCTTTAAGACTTTAAATTGCCTACACCTTGTACCTATATAGAGAGTGTCCGTAAACACTGATGAACTTCCACCATCAAGAGGGTGTAGATGGCTTTCGATTAATCATTAAGCATGGAGAATTGATGCCATCCAATTAAATTGAATTTGAATAAGCAATTGGTGCAATCAGTTTTACAGTTTGGCTCCATCTTAAGAATATAGAATGATTCACAATCTAAACGTCTTTACCTTTCCAATGAATGTCTGAACTGCAGCTGGTACTGCAACATCTACTTCTATTTTTCATGCTATTGCACTCAAACTTAGAGCAACAAGCTTGAGTATCGAGTATCTGTGAATGAAAAAGAGATAACGAAAGAAAAAGGATAATTCCTTCAATTGAGATCTGGAAGAAAGACGATGCTAGTAAGACTGAATGGTGATGTAGGTGGTGTCACAGGAGGAACTCAGCACTCAATGAGGAATGTCCTTGATTGAAAATTGAATACACACACAGGGTTGCGATTGAAAGAAATCAATTTCACTTCATACCGAAGTATGCAGTAAGGAAGTGTCTGTCTGATGAAACAGAGGATAATGGGGTTCCGTTGAAAACTAAATCGATTCAAGAAAGTCGATGCAACGACATTTTCGTTAATGCAGCCATGATGTTGGGAGAAGTGGCTCTAGCTCACGTTTATCTCTTTTATCTGGCTTTAAAAACGTTTCAACCTTTTGGTGCGCAAAACAGCGGCTTGTCAGTAAATGACAGAGGGATCTATCAAATCCTTATTGAGTTTAAAGCCAAAAAAGTTTGGAAAAAATTAGGTCAATTCCTTAAATAGTCTGCACATACCAAACCTGAAAGCCGATATTTTGAAGTAGATTTTCTCTTTCAAATATTTTTCTTAGAAACAATACAATGGAAATTCTCACTCTAAAGTTTTAGGGGGAACTTTTTACTTAAATGACAAAGGTGACCTTCAATCTTTCAATTTTGCTTTAAACAAAAACACCTTGGTTAGAGTTTCCAGAAGAAAATATTTCGTCGAAATAGCTCAAGCGGATTTCAAAGCAATTAAATGTGCTAGGAGACGCAAATGTCAACTCAACTTTGACATTTGTAAAGTAAACAGATACAAAATACATGGCAACAATACATGAATCGGCATACTCTTAAAGAACGCGAAATAAAACCGAAAAACGGTTTGCGGAATAATTAGGGAGCGGTGTTGGCGCAGCGTTAATTTGGGCGCAGATTTTTGTCGGTCATCCTACACCAACTGAGCAGAAACTACGACGTTAAGCCGCTCGCCTAGAAGAGTATGGGATAACACGAGATACTGCCCAGATGGCCGGGCCTGGAGCAGCCGTTCTACTGAGAATATTGCAACTGTGGTTGAAGATGTCGAATAGGACCCCGGAGTATCGAGAAACGGCGTGGTATGGAATGTGGCATCAATCGGCGGTCTTTACAGAGAATTTTAGTGAAAGACTGTAAGACGTTCCCTTACAAAGTGCAGACAGTACACCAGCTGTTAGCTGTTGACCACCAAGCCCGTGTAACCTGAATCCCGACCACGAGGGAGAAAACTTTTTATCGAAAATCATCATGAGCGACGATGCCTATTTCCATCACCATATTGTGGGCGGCGAGTGCTACAGAGATATGTTCAACGACTTTCTTCTTCCTCAATTGGGCGAATTGGGACTGGAAAACATTTGGTTCCAACAGGATGGAGCAACGAGGCATACTACACGAGCCACTAACACCATTTCCAAGGCTGCATTTCCGGGTCGCTTAATCTCTTGTTTTGGCTATTTGCGCCTGATTTAACCATTTCAGACTTCTTTTTGTGTGGTTTTTTGAACTCACGAGTATATGTCAACAAGCCACAGACTCTAGAAGCCATAAAAGACAATTTTGTTTGTTTTTATTTTTTGTGGGTATGTGAGAAATCTTCTTAGATACTATAAGCCCGGTGTGAAATTCTTACTCACTAAAAAACACCTCCCTTATGCAGACTACGACTGAGTTCACATACAACAAGCAGTTCTTCTTTCGCGTTTTATTTTACTTTAGTAAGACATTTTGCAGTTTCTTACGTACTTTAAAAACTAACCGCTCTAGATCGAGAGGCTTAGTCCTTTTCAGACGACGCAATAAATTTGTTTCGTCAAGCAGAAATATTCATATGTCCTCGTGCAAACATTTTAATTTCATTCTGAACGTTTTCGACTCTTAGGTCTCTGTGGATATCATCGTCTCTAATGTATCACGGAACAAACCCTCGGATAACTTTGTTTTGGAATATCTGTAAGACGTTAACTTTACTAGTTTTAGTACAACCCCAAAGCTGTGTACCATATTTCCAGACCGGTTTTAGCACTTGCATACACACTAGCAATTTGTTCTCTACGCTGAGCTTGGAATACAATCCAAGAAGTCAGTACATATCTCTATTCTTCATCTCAAACTCTTCACGTTTTTTTCTTAAAGTGTGCTTTCCATTTAAGTTTAGCGTCGAGTGTCATACCAAGATATCTGTCCTCGTTCGCGAAAGAAATTCGTACTGCGTTGATAAACACAGGTAGATTGTCAATTTTCTTAAAAATGAAATTCATATGGACAGACTTGTTTAAGCGCGATTCTCCAAGTCTTTGTCCAACTGTTAATTCGTGTAAGGGCGCGTTGTAACTTAGCAGTTTCTTCTTCAACGGTTTTGGCTGTTGCCAAAATGACAGTGTCATCAGCAAATGTAGCTAGCACAGTATCCTCCGTTATATATGCGGTTTATTGCGGGTAAACAGCAAATATAGCAAGGGGCCAAGTATACTTCCTTGCGGCACCACCGCCTTTATTGTCCTAAAATTGGAATATTCGTTTTCGTGTCTGACATGGGAGAGTCGGTCTTCTAGGTATGAACTTAAAATATGAGACAGTTGTTCGGGTAGGACTTGTCGAAATTTATAATTCAGGCTCTCGTGCCATACCTTATCAAAGGCTAGCTTACACTCGATTGTTCGTTCAATTACAGTCGAGTGGTGGCTTCTAAACTCAAATTGATGATCGAGAAAGTGGTGATTTGTGTCAACAATCGGTTTAAGACTTGACTTCAGTCAGCGGTTTACCGGATTTTGGACCCATAATAACTTCGGCAACTTTCTGCTGATGCGGTAAATGCTCTTGTCTTATGGTGGCATTTATAAGATACAGCAGCTTTAGCAAATCTTTTTTCGGTAACGCTCTAAGTATCTCTCTCGTAATTAAGTCATATCCGGAGTTCCCTGACTGTAATCTTTTCCATTGAAAGGTTCGTCGTCACGTCTAGTATATTGATATTCTCTGGAAGTAATTCCCCGTCGATTGGTTTCAACGTTTCTGCAAGATGGTCGGCAAACACGTTAGCCGCGGGTTTCTGGAGCTTTCGAAGACTTTTAACGGCATATGGAGTAATATCCTTCAAGAATGCGAGGACTTATAGCCGAAAGTTCTGGTAAGAGTGATAGAAATTGCCATAAATCGGGCCCGAATGGTCATCAATTCTGGCGGCGGTCACTAAGTCGATATCATTTTTTCGACTAATAGGTCAAACATTTAAGATATCAAATAAACATAATCAAAGCCGAATCAAAGTTTTTCATTCATAAAAAAAATTACAGACAAAGAACATCGGGTGAGAACAATTGCGCCAACATGTATATAAGGGTCTCCTTCGCTGCTTCGTACTATAGAGTCCTTCAACAAGAGATGTCATGTAAAGTAGTGCAATACAATGTCTGCCTCGGCTTTGCTTACAAATGGTTATTCTTTTGATGAAATTCTTTATCCCGTCTTCGCATAGTTGCGGTCGTTTATTCGTGAATAATAACTTTGATATTATCTTTGTGCTTGAATGCTTAAATTGCTTGTAGCATATTCTAGTGGTCTTAAATGGCATGATATCGGTGGCCAAGGAAAACACCACATTTCGAGATCACATGTCCAGGATATTTGTCACCAGCTTTGTTGCCTATCCTTCTAATATTAAACATCGTCCACGCCAAAAAAAATCAATCAACATCGTTTGGTAACGCAATCCACTCACTGAAATGGTCGCATCAGGTATAATTTTGAAAGGAAGTGATCAAATGACACGGTCAGCTACAAAATTACCCCAAACCGCTGTGGATAGAGAGGTTATGATCTTGGATCTTCGAAGACTCAAATGTGAAAATTTTGTTTGTTTAAGTACCTAGTCGTAGACAGTTGCAAATGAGACTCATCATTCAGAAGAAATTTATATAGACGTTGATGATCTTACGTCAACTGCACTTTCTAAGTCTGAAGCCCGAGATTTGTATGCGTTGGGGATAGGCCTGATACCTGTAACTTCGAACACGAGTTAGAGTCTTTACATCTCTTTCCTCTGTAAGCCCCGACGTTCAGCGGTATTGTCTCCGTATAGCTCCTTTATGAAGTAACTGGCATTGCGAGGCCATCGAGAATCTTTGCAATTGAGACTAGTAAACGGAGCTACCTGTAAGGATGGCTGTGCCATAGCCATAGCCACCAACATCAGAGCAACGTAACATCAGAGCAACGTAACATCAGAGCAACGTAACATCAGAGCAACGTAACATCAGAGTAACGTATTGAGGAGAGTCCAAGAAGGTCTTTTCTTGTGCGTGGGAAGGTGGAAACCTTGCATAGGCACCAATGGTCAGACTTCCATTGGTAGTGTCAGATTCTTACTGACTAAAACCACCGCCCGGGGAATCTCTCCGTTTATTCTCCCGCGGAACTACTGCTAAGTATTAATACGCGAGGGACGGATTTGAGCTTTTTGCTTCGTCACGGGGTGATTAGCGAATTCGCGTTCCGTTGCTGTTCTAAATTCCTTAGATCGCACATTATTCGCACTGCTGCATGATTCACAGCAGCCTAAAGATCTTTCAACATATATTGAACTATGTTTTCCGGTATTGGCCTTTCACCAAATTCTTCATACAATATTGCTCTTTCATTTGCATACCGCGCACATTCGAAGAAAACGTGCTCCACTTTCTCTACCGCGTCTACGCAGCGAGGACAGGATGGACTCGAATCACGGTTTCGCTTGAATAGATATTCCCGGAAGCAACCGTGACCCGTCAAGAACTGTGTAAGATAGAAATTCAGTTCGCTGTGTTTTCGTTTTACCCAACTTTCAAACCTTGATATTAGTCGGTACGTCCATCTCCCTTCTAAATGTAGAACATCGATTGGTACCATAGAGGATAGTACCAATATCGCGTCGTGGGATACCGTTCGAAGTGTATTCTATACACAGATTTGAATCCCTTCATGTGTGTCTTTTTATTCGTGACGTCAGACCATATTTGTGTCCCGTACAGCTGTGGCTATAACTCTCCTAAGCATTAATCGTTTGCCTTGTTTAGGACCGCCGATATTCGACATGAATCATCACTCCATGATATTTTATAAATGGGCTGGAAATAATTGTGTGTTCTCCGACTTTTAAAGTTATCGTCTCTAGCACCCTTCTACTCGTCCGTTTATGTTCCGCGAGGTCTAAGCTCATATCGCGTAGCCAGTTTTTATCAGTGCTATTGCTTCGTTGCAATACAACTCGATTTCTTCAAGTCATTTCGCCACGACTACAACAGCAATATCGTCCGCGAAACCTATAATGGCGACTTCCCTCGGGAAGAATGCCGTCATACATCACGTTCCACAGTAAAGGACCTAACACTGATGCTTGGGGCATGTCCCCTGTAGCAACCTATCGGTAAAGTAGCTCCTGATCAATCTTAATATGTACTTCGGTACATGTAATCTTTCGAGGCATTGTAAAATACCATAGCACTGACGCCCTTTTAAGCAGATGAGTACAAGTTGTTGCCTTGAAATCAATATTCTATCAGATTTTGGGAAAATTACCGGGTCCTTCCTTCAGCCCTATTTAAATTGTCACGTAGTGTAGTCAATATGCTTATCATAAGTTGACACTTTTCTTGGATTTAAGCTGTCTGCGTGTATAATTTCGTTGTACTGTTCTCTGTTATGGACTTCTATCTTTTGACAGACTTCTCGTTGTGTATACTGCGGCAGCTGGACCCTTCAATCGGATCCTCACGTATAAGTTTTTAAAATGCTCCGTCTTTGCAAAACCAACCAAACTGTCCAAGTCTGTCAAATCTAGTCGATGTCAGGCTTCTCTCATTTCACTCAACAACATCTCTACTCTTTTGCTAGCTCCCTAGGAGTGTTGTCGATAGACATATTCGTATAACCACTATCATGGGTTGCTATCCGTATCAAAAGATATGCTAAAGTTCATTTTTTTCAGGCTCTGTTAGCTTTTTGGATGGTTACTTGCTAGGAAAAGGCCTTGGAAAAGCAGAATCTTCCGGTAGATCCAAACCGGAACAGAATGCCTCTGCAGCTGAACTGATTTACCCATCGTAAAGTTGAAGAGGGCGAATGAGTCTCCTGTGCCTCGTTGGTCAGTGACTGAGCGTTGTCCTAAATTGGAAAGCCTATATGCCCAAGGGACAAGGAACATATGGCTCACATAATCTGTTGTCGATATTTGGATATCAATCCAGAAAATTGGTAAAGTGCCTGTACTTTCAAACATCGATTCACGGAGACGACAAGATGGCGAGATTTTATGAATGATTGACAGAGTAACCTGAGTTACTCTTCTATCCTGAGTCTTTGTTTAGAAGACAGAGGTTCCTTACCTTTTGAGTTTTTTCGTGGCATCGAATCTATGATAACGGATGAAGTAAGCTTTCGGGGATTTAATCATTCTATTTATGCAAGTGATGCTAGTCTTCAGTTTATTTCTTAGAAAAGATTTTGCTCAGGCATATTATTACAAATTTTAGCGTTCTACAGGATATCTCGAAGTTTTCTATGAAGGTAACCTGCCTGCACCTGGTTGTCGAGTCTAAGACTAAGTACTAAGCCTTGTCATTGGCTGCCCTGAACGACACAGAAAATGCTCAGTCAAGTACCTACATCATGGTCAGTTGTACAATAGTCGTATATGCCGGAATGTTAAGTAAATGACCAAACAGCATTCATCACCAGTGCAACAATGTGAAAATAAATCGTACGTGCCAGCAAGTACTTAGTGTCCTTTTACGGTAAACACTTTATAAACTGCACAACAAGTGCAGTTGAGATGTATCTGGTATCTGTAGACCAGGACCAGGCCCTTACTAAATCAAATACCACAGAACCGCAGTAAAACGGTTACCGTTATTAGTTTTTAATTCTATCTAAATAGTGGCGACAAAACTTTGTACGAGTATGAGTATTCACTATGTCAACTGTACGAGTAGGACCACATACCTCTTACAAATGCGATTCCCTTTCTCATTTCTATTCTCTGTTCAGTTGAGGACCTTCTAGCCCACTGTTACCGCAAATAAAACCCAATAACACTTTAAATCGGCGGCCGTTATTGTTGGTAATAGTGTACCCGGCATCAGCCAGAACCCGGTACCCAGTACCAGATACCTCCCAGTATGTGGAGTGTCCTAAATTTTCTCTCTAATGAAGAGGCTCAAGGATAAACACGCCACACAGCAGCCATGCTGGAGTAATGCAAACAATTTTCATTCCAAAAGCACACACAGGGATGGCGACGCGTGCGGAAATTGCAATGTGTCCTGGCGAGAGTTCCCACTATTTGTCTGGGAAATTGTTAGCGCAATTGTTGTGAAGGTGGTGGGAAAAGAGTGTAGTTTTTGGTAGTTGTTGTTCTTTTTCCAAAGGCGACCCTTAAATCGACGTACCTAATGAAGGACCATCCTCTGTTTAGAGTGTTGGTTCGGGCATGTGCATTTGATGTTAGGACCATCAATCAACATATTAGCGGCGACGGTGGTTAAACCCAATTCACAGCATGTGGCGTCCTTGCTTTACGAATCGTTGAAAATTTAAACAATTCAGACGGAAATTACTTCAGTGGGTGATCTAATTGATGTCGGTCGAATGGGAATATCCATTCGATATATGAGTTTGTGGCTATCCCTGAAAGGACATTGACACACTGATGTATGTGCTGTGTAATCGGCAATAAGTTTTCAATCACGTGTTAATTAAAATTGACGTCCATTTTGGAAGGGACTTAGTCGAGAACTTATAAATGCAGCTTGTCGGATGGTTAGTCGGTCAGAATGTTTGCTGATATTACGAGTAGAATGCATTTTCAGGTCAATTTAGCGTGAAATGGGAGATGTTTGCGTAAATTTTTGGAATAGGTTTGTTGGCTTTGGTGGAGGTTATACTCCCTTAGTTATGCTCACATAAGGGAGAAAATTATACAACCATATAAGCAAAGCGATTATGTGTATACGGATGCCAATGCTGCAGCGTCGATGGCTTGAGTCTCCATTTCGATAAGATTGTGTTTCTGTGGGGCTTAGCTTTGCTAATCATTTAGTCAAACGACGGGCGGATAAATTAAGGTTAGGTCAGGTGGAGAATTGTTTATTGGCAGACGGCTCAGCTCAGTAGCATAGACAAAAACTAAATTTCTACGTACTATCGGCGTTGGTTATAGAAACATGAGATCATTTCGAGAACTGCCCAAGAGGACAGACCCTAAGCAGCTGCAGTGCTAGTTCTGCATTCCGAGGTAGATTAGCACCAGCAAAGGATGGTTCTGTAGAACAACAATTTGATAGGAGATTTGTGTCCATTTCCCTACTATCGCTGTGCTTCGATGGATCTATGAACCCAGTTTTGTGCTAAACAGTGGTGAAATCCATATTGCTAGTTGCAGTACTCTGATCACAAGCAAATCTATATGTAAACTTAAGCCATGGCTATCTAGTCATTTATTAAATAAAGTTACAACTAAAAATAAACTTGGTGTAAAGTGCAAAAAGTATCCTAGTAATGTATCTCTCAAGATCAAATATAAAAAGATATATGCTGATTTAAAAAAAGAAATACCAATTTGCCGTGATTCTTACTATCGTGCTCAACTGTATTCAGCTAGAGGTAGTCTCAAAAAAGAGTGGAAAGTGGTAAATACCATCCTCAACAAGAAATCATCCACTCAAAATACTATTGTCTTACGTAATACAAATCAGGAAATAACAAGTCAACAAGAAATTGCTGACGCTTTTAACAGACATTTTTCAAATATAGGACTTAAATATCATTTTGGACTAACTCATAATTTATGTTCTAAATGTTCTGATGATGATGTAAACTCTGTGCAAAGTAGAAGTTTTGTTTTCGACCCTATAACTCCTTTAGAGATTTTAAGAATTATTGGCAGTTTAAATAACTCAAAGTCATATGGTGTCGATGGTATTTCTAATGTTGTCCTTAAGAATATTGCGTGTTTCATTGTGGATGTATTTAGCTGTTGTGTTCAATCGAAGTGTGTTTTCTGGTGTTTTTCCTGACGGTCTAAAGTGTGCAGATATCATTCCTTTGCTAAAAAAAGGCTCTCCACCTGAAATATGAAACTATAGGCCCATTTCTCTTCTGCCAAGCATAAGTAAAGTTTTCGAAAAACTTATAAAAATTAGATTAGTCAATTTTCTACACAAGACGATGTTCTTTCATCCTGGATTTCAAAAGGGTAAATCAACCGAGGATGCACTCTTAGAATTTTGCTCTCAGATAAATCGCAACCTTGACGAAAGAAAATGTACAGCTGCGCTGTTCATAGATATAACCCAAGCCTTTGACATTGTTGACCATAAAATATTAAAAAAAAAACTTGAAAATGCAGGGGTTCGTGGCTTTATGCTCGAATGGTTTAATTCTTATCTGAATAATAGGTCACAGAGAGTAAAGTTGGATTATACGAGAAGCGATGAGCAATTTATTAAGCTTGGGGTACCACAAGGTTTAGTCTTGGGCCCCATTCTTTTTCTTATCTACATCAACTCTCGCTTCCACCTCAATCTTAAGGGCTCACCTACTGCCTTCGCAGACGATGTTGGGCTATCGTACGGCGCCAGCAGTCCCCTAGATCTTATCTCTGACATAAATTGTGATGTACATACTCTTAGACAATGGTTCGCTGAACACAAACTTGTAATAAGTCCTAAGACTAAATTAATGTTCTTTAATTTATCTTCGTCCATTTATCTTAGACCGGATGTATATTTCCATGCACCGAACTGCAAAAAATTTAAGTTATATCAATGTAAATGTGGTCAATTATTTTGCACTACCGAAATTTGTAGTGATGATTGTTTTTTGATAGAGAATGTTGACGAATTTAAGTACTTAGGACTCTTACTTGACTCTAATATGAAATTTTCATCTCACGCTACTGCACTTAAAAAGTATTTTATCTCCACACTTAGGCATTTTTATCACCTTCGTAATTTATGTTCAACTAAGCTCCTTACCACAGTTTACTATGGCCTCTTTCATTCCAAGCTTCAATACGGTATAAATTGCTGGGGAGGTGGCTATCAGAACAAAATTCAACCATTGCTAATCTTGCAGAAAAATGTTGTCCGGAAAATTTGTCGCAAACCTGGTAGTCATCCTAGTTTTTCTTTGTTTTGTCAATTAGGGGTTCTTCCTGTTCGTCACTTATACTGTTTTAAGGTACTAAAAGCATTCTTTATGAAATCTGGTAACCGAAACTTCCGTATAATCTCTAACTATAACCTACGTAATAATTCGCTTAATATGTTACAAGTGCCAACCTATCGAACGACCGCATATAGAAATTCTTATTCAATTATATGTAGTCGTTTATTTAATGTCCTCCCGGAAGAAATCAGATGTGCTCACATGTCCAAATGTTTTCTAAAGCGCGTCAAAACTTGGCTATTTTCTCTAGATTATCGTAGTTTAGACTCTCTTACTTCTAATATTTTGATCTAACCTATTTTTCTTTTTTTGTTGTTTTATAAATTGATCGCATCAATTTTTGTATCATTCTTTAAAATAATAATTAATTGTAACTTTGTAAAATATTAAATTTGCTGAGAATTGTTCTCTTTTTTTCTTTATTTTTCTATTTTTGTAAAAAAAAAACTCACTTATTATTGTATTGTTCCTTTTGAAGTGGCATTCAACACTATTTTTAACTCATCTTGTATTAAATACTGAATGCCACCAGATATTTTTCTTAATTATTTTGAAATTATAATAGCAATGTACAGAATTTTACTTTATACATACAGATTTATAAGTAATTTAAGAGAAATAAAAAACAAACAAAGAAAAAAAAAACAAATAGTCAGACGGTAACTTTGTAAGACTTTACATGTGAGGAATAGTTCAGGATTAAGTTTTTGTGGGCCTTGCATAGGTGGTGAGTTCCATCAAATGAAGTAACAAAGTAACATCCCATTGGAAGCGTACTGTAAGAGTCCCTGAGTACTTTGTGAAGTGCATAGTGTTGGTTCAGTCCAAGAGGATAAGATTATTCTTAAATTTATCAAATCAGACTCGAATTCCTTTCGTTAACGTGACGCACAACTAATACCTAGAAGTCCTCTGTTGTATGAAGACCTTATCTGTAGAGCGTATGAAAGCATTTGCTGCTTTGTCTAGAAGACTATTCGTATCGAATGCAAAATGAAACAGAAAATCTATACACAGTGCTTGTTTAATTGACCCCAAAGCTGTTTGAACATCCCTAATCATAAGCTCAGCAACAAATATTGCATAGGTGTGTTGTTTTAAAAGCTCACTTTTTCAAAAATTTGGTGTTATCACCACTATAAAATGTAGTAGCCCAGCCTAATATAACTGTGATGCCACAAAGATAGATTTTATCATTTTTTGCCGCGCTTATGCAAGAACAGCTTTTGGGTTAGGGGCAAATGCCATGTAAGATGAAACCTGGATTATCAATAATGAGCTCTTCTGGCCCACACTTTAACCGAGCGGAGGGCAGCAAGTAACGATGAGGAAATTGCTGACTTGATGGAACCCTTGAAAGATGACGACGATAGCTCCCAGGATGAAATGAACGGAGTTGATAAGGTTGTAATATCCGATAGAGAGTTTGCCCAAACAACAATTAGAAAATGCATCTACCAGCGATTTTCTTTCAACAGCTACGAGTTTGAGTGCGAACCACGAAGTTACTGTAACAAGTGAGGTTTTTTAGACTCTCTTATAAGAACAATTGAAATTGAGTTTTATTTAGCAGCGCCATCAACTAGCTCATCCTGTCAGCAGACTAACAAACCATCGACCAGTTCGCCACCGTTGACTAGCACACCAAAAACAAAACCAAAACCACCAAAACGAAATCGTTCGCCCTTACCAGAATTTGATGAATGTTCTACATATCATTTAGTTAACGACGGTGTATCATTTGGAGAAAAAAAAACACTTGGAACTAGAGCGCAATGAAATTGTTTTCCATGGTGAAAGAAATTTACCTGAGCGCTTAAATGAATTAAAAACAGCATATCAATGTTTCATGTACTTTTTTTTACGGAATACTTGTTTGATATAATAACCAACGATAGAATAAAGTATGCCCTTCAACAAGATATCGCAAGCACTTTTACCACCGAGCTGAAGCATTATATTTGTATATTGCTGTATATATCCGTCTTTCGATATCCAAATACAGAAAGCTATTGGTCGAAACGAAAAACTACGATGATATCGAAGGTGAAGAAGGGTGCGATCAGCTGTACAAAATTAGACCCTCATTAATCATTTCAATGAGCGCTTCGATTCTGTGCCAAAAATGGCACGATTATGCATTGATGAGCAAATGTGTTCCACGAAAATGATGTCAGCTTTGCGGCAATAAACTCGTATGCTAGCTAAACCACATAAATATGGAACAAAATACGAGGGCGGGTCAATAAGTCCCTGACTTTTGGATTAAAACACAGATTTTTTGATAAAAAAATAAAAACGCTTCTCCAAATTTTTTATCCCTTCCAAAAAAAAATGATTTGTCGAGGTCCTCAAAATAGGCCTTTGTTTGCGAGATGACTTCATCATTGGAGTCAAATCTTTTTCCACCAAGCCATTTCTTCAGGTTTGGGAACAAGAAGTAGTCGCTCGGAGCCAAATCTGGAGAATAGGGTGGATGAGGGAGCAATTCATAGCCCAATTCATGGATTTTTGCCATTTTTGCCACGATTGCGTTTGTGGTCGACTGTGAGCAAACGCGGCACCCATCTTGCGGAAAGCTTTCTCATGCCCAAGTGACCATTCAAAATTGAAACCACTGAGCCATGCGAGATCCCTACGGCTTCCACAATCTCTCGCACTTTCAATCTTCGGTAGGCCAACACCATATTGTGAATTTTTTCGATTGTTTCGGGTGTAGAGACCTCAACTGGGCGTCCTGGACGTTCCGCATCTTCAGTGCTTGTACGGCCACAACGAAATTCAGTAAGCCACTTTTTTACCATTGAAATCGATGGTGCAGAGTCCCCATAGTATTTATCAAGCTTAGCCTTGGTCTCGGTAATGGTTTTTTTTCGCAAGAAATAATGCTTAATAAGCACACGAAATTCACTTTTTTTCCATTTTCTCCTCAAATTAGTGAGTAGTCTGATAAAAATAGCTGTCAAACACAAACTAACTGACGCAGCAAGTTTAAATTTTGACAGGAGTCAACTGACAGATGCCTGTTGACAGGAGCAGTGTTGCTGTTTCAGTAAAGAGGTCAGAAATTCAAAAAGTCACGGACTTATTGACCCGCCCTCGTAGTTTGTTCTATGTGACTCCTGTGAATTTTCGTACAGATACGAAGTGTATAAAGGTGCCGGTGACAATGATGTGTTTGAAAACACTCTAAATTTGGGTGCGACGTCGAATGTTGATTCCTGAATTCGCTGCGTGGTATTGCTCATACACCTGATATTTTGGATCGGAGCAAGAAAAGGATGTGTAAAATGCCTGATTGTCAATCAAATGTTTTGCACCAAGTGCTTGTGAGGTATTAGCCAGAATACCAAATAACTGAATGCTCACAAGAGACCTCACAAGACAAACATGACAATTTTCGCATCAAAGACATTCGTGAGTTGTGACCACATCACAATCAGAATAGGGGCATTATTTGCAAAATCAGTTAAAATCCTTACAAATCCAAGCAAACTACTCGTAATTCATAAAGCAAAAATTGCAACGATTCGGTTCTTATCTCCTCCATAATGTCAAAATGGTGTTCTTGATGCTGGAGCGGTCTCTTGAGCTTAGATAAACGCCAGAAGTCACACGGTGCTAAATCAGGCTAATACAGTGGTTGTGAACGCTATGACCTGGATTTTTGGCGAAATGATCTCGAAGAACCAATGCAGTGTGAGATGATGCACAATCGTGCTGTTAAAATTAAGAGTTGTCTGCCCATAATTCTGGCTTCTTTTAACGAACAGCTTCACGTAAACGACGCATAACGCTCAAATAATATTCCTATGTAGTTAGTGAGCGGTGTTTATAGTCTTGACTTACTTTTTTCACTGAATTCGCTTTGTTGGACGGTTGTTTCCAGGACGTATGCATAGATCCAAGTCGTATCTTCAGTTATTATGCGTTTCATAACCGATTCTAATTTAAAAACAAATTAATGGTTTTTGAACCAAACGAGCTTTGACTATTTATCATTCAAAATAGTCTGGACTGGTTGAAATGTAAACAGTATTAGCCATTTTCGAATTGACGCTTTTCAAGCACCCGATCTTAATTCACTTGTTGTAGCTCACAAACACGTGCCGTAACTATTGAACGAACGCAGATTTTGACATGAAATTCGACACAGATGTCAGTGATAGTACTTCCAACAAAAAAAAAACTGCTGGATCGCAGTAGATAACATTTATTTTTAAAATATGATTTCCGGTATATGCTCGCCGCGGCTACGAGTTACATGGTCCATTTCATCAGTCCGATTTTTCAATACTTTTTCCAATAAATTTTGCCGTGTGGCGTCAATGGAGGCTTGAATATTGGCCACCAATGTTGGCATAAGCCAATAACTTAACATAGCCCCATAAAAAGTAATCGAGAGGCGTTTAAGCGCACGAGCGAGGGGGCCAGTTAACAGGACCGCTTCTGGAAATAAAGTTGACACCAAATTGATTTTGCAATAAATTTATGGTTAAGTGCGCTGTATGGCAAGTTGCCCCATCTTGTTGGAACAAAATGTCGTCGATGTTTAGCTGATTAATTTTCGGAAACAAAAAATCAGTCAGCATGGCTCGATAGCACTCGCCATTCACCGTAACGACAGCTCCATCCTCATTTCGGCGTCTTCTTCAACACTTCGAGCTACAGCAGCAATATTCTGTTCGGTACGCACATTTCTTTGTCTGGTTGATGGTTTTGAATTGAGAAGAATAAAATTAGTGCGAAAACGATCAATAACTGCACGAATTGCTTGCTCACCGATGTTCTGGCGTTAAACGATTCATGATGAATTGTCAAACCTTCCTGAACAGAGATGTCAACACAGTTTGATATTGACAGCTGCCAAACCATAGACAGCAACCATCGAAACACCTTTTATATTAGCATTTGCGACAAGGTTAAAATATTTGGTGCAACCCAGTAGGCTTTTGAAAGTCGTCAACAGCAACACGGCGGTAAGTACTCAGGAAATCTATTCCTACTTGGACTAATTCGACAGCACAGATTTTCTGTTATATGCCCAAAACTCACTTAGCCATTCAGACATTTGGTCATAACACCCATCTGGCTATGAATGTTCTTCGGTATATTTTCAAGTTAACTTTCGGACGTACTCTGAAATATAATAAGCCGTACAACTCGCTTATGGAATACCCAGTTGAGCACTTTATTTCTTAGTCGTTGCAGTTTGCCACCAGGCCTTTATTTATATCAAGATGCGGCCATATATTGTTGGAAAATATGCTTTTTGGTACAAGCTCCGTTGGAATTTTGTTGGTCTGTCGCCTCGACTGTCATTTGACTTTAATCTCATGGACAGGTCGTCTGACGCAATAACATTGAAGCCCCTTTCGCGACTTGAATCTCAGTGTCTCAGAATCAGGGTGCCTCTGCCTGCTTATCCTATGTCTGGAACCAGAGCTAGCACCGGCCAAGCGAATGCCTCCCGATGTCTTTCAAAACGCTGCATTGATGCTGTCTTTCGGAAGAAAAAACTGCAGATTTCCTACAAGTATATTAACGGATTACTGTGACGTTTGATGATAGCGATGATAACGTGATATACTCTCTCTGCCTGCTGCAGGTGTTGCGCGGTAATGTTGTCGGTGCTAGCTTTGTCAATATTTGGTCATAACCGGCTACAACACTATTCTGTATACGTAGATCGATGGGGTTTTAAAACCAGCGCGAATTACTTTGGTATAAAAAAATCTTCCTCAATCCCCTCCGTTTTGAAAGCTTGGGTGATTACCCACAGGATTATCAGTATGAGATTGAAAGTATAGTCGTTGAGTTGCATGTTTTTGTTGATCATGCTGGGCAAATTCTTTCAAATGTTTACATATGTACGAGTACATATGTATATAAGTGTTGTTGGTTTCATTCAAGCATTAATTACTCCAAAGTTATGTATTATATTTCTGTTCAAGGATTTTCTCAGAAGAGCAAACAAACAGCCTTCATCTGACTTTAAAAGCCATAAAGCGATCCAAAGTGTCTTCAAGAGAAATAATGTATTTTCTCCATTTATGTGAGGCAAAAACAATTTCTTCTGCACCAAAAAACATTAATATTAATCGGATTACACCAAACGTGTCTTGGACCCACATATGGAATACATTGAACCACATCTGCTTACACAGCTCATACCGCTGACTCGCCAGTCTAATGAAGCACAATTCCTTCGGGTTCTTCTGACTGGAAAAAAAGGCAAAGCATCGAGAAGTAAATCAGAGCAAAACATCGAATCACTGCGGGGAAGAAGAACGAAGAAGAGTAGCAATTAATTCCTTTTCTCCCAGTCGGATGTGTATGTCAGTATTTACGTAACGCAATCCGTTTTTGTAGGCCTTCTTATCGGTTTTTCTTTTATACCCTCCACACGGACAAGAAGCCAGAAGTAATAACTCTTCCATCACCGCACGACTAGTCATTCGTATGCCTGTGCCTATACAACAGTTGGTCCCGGTTGCTCCTGGTTGCAGATAATAACCAGATTCGTCTACACGCGCACGTATTTCTACTACCTTTCCAACGAAACCGACAAGGGCGAGGATTAACTTTTTACCACCCTTACCCGACCTGAATCATTTAGAGCACGTAACTAATTACTATCTTTCCCGCCATGTCAGTTGTGCTCAGGTATGTCGCAACTCGTAATCCACCACATGGTAACGCCAAGTCACAAGATGATGCTACCACTATGACTATGATTATGCCATGCCAGTGGGCATGGAGCCTTTGAAGATGATGATGACGATGGTGATTGGAAGAGATAGTATCCATCAGAAGGACGGGAATTCATGTCTCTAAAACAGGGGCATTGGCATGTACAAAGCTATACCACATTACGAATGACTGAAGGAACCAACGAATGACTGAAGATACCAAAGACCGACTGTACGAACGAACGTATTAATTAGGACGAGGGATCAAACTACGCGTATAAGCGGACGGTTAATAACTCTGGCAAACTTTTCAAGCGAAGCGGAATCATAATGCCGACCCAATTTGAGAGAAGTTGGAGCGGTGATATTAGGGCACAATTTGCGGTGGCTATTTACTAATATTTACACAGTCGTTTATGTGGGCTTTGTGTCAATTACTATTACTTGGGGAGCGGTGCTTACCGTACTAGGGATTGTTAATCATGCACGGTTATAGTGGTAAAAATGAGATATTAAAACTTGAGGGATTCGAGGTTGTGTTTAGGGAAAAGTTTATGATTTAAGAGACCGCCCAAAGTAGAATTTGGACACTTTGTTGAGATTGTCTTGACTTTAAAGTGAGAAATTTTCTTAAGAGGGGTCACCATTTAATTAGGGTTACGATTTTAGTCGTCGTAAGCGAATAGGCTTGGTGTCGTAAGGGTAGACGGTTTAAGGAGTTATTAAATATGAAACCTTAAGTCATGAACTTTAGGAAGAAACAATTGCCAAGTTGACAGTTTCTTATTTTTAGGGACAATGTGCGTCGTTTTTTTGTATTAATTTGACGGCCAACAAGATTGACTATGATGTGCAATTGGAAAGATCAAAACACAAATTCGTCGTACTAATTTCCTTCAGAAAGATGGAACTCATCACATGCTACTCTTACACTTACATAGTTGCCAACAAGTACTGACGGAAGGCTTTCGTTTCAGAATATAGTTACATTGAACGTAGAATCGGATGCGATGTTATAGATGAGGTTTTCAAACAAAACAGATGGATATGCCTAAGATAGGAGATCAGGAAATCCCTTAATGGTCTGCATGAATTAACACCAAGACAGAAGGTAGAGTAGATATTCAGAACCTGAATTGACAACGATTAGTATAGGGCCTCGTAGAAGTAGCATCTTCCGACAGGTGCTGGTTCCTTAAATGACGAGAATGAGCCTCTGCAGCCGAACATCTTGCAGCTCTGCTAATAAGTCCTACTTCACGCCTCCCCGTGGCGCCATCTGGGAATCTCACTAGAGGTTGCGAAGTGAAGGGGGCAAATGGCGAGTTTCCTGCACCATTAACCAGGATTAGTGTCGGAAAAACAAAACGAGACCTTATCCGGGCTACTCCGACATATTTGGAGCTCAGGCCGGAAAGGATTTCCAGGACTTAGTCAGGGTTTTGGAAAAGAGATGGTGGCGGACGAGCCCTATAAGGGCCAACGGCAGCGCTCACATCCCGGAACGGGTTACTTCGGTGTAACCGACCCCTCGTCCTAGGGGCACTCAAAATGGAACTGGTCCTCCAGGTTGGGGGTTGTGCCGCCGGGGTAACTGCCCGGCCATTTAAAAAAGATTAAGTTACGAAGCATCAACAAGCCTCGGATATATATGGACGGATCTACTGTTGACAACCCACGCAAACGATTTAAGGACAATGAGCTTCGGATATGCACGTGGAATGATAGATCCCTTAATAGACCACGTGCAGCCGAGCAACCAGCGGAGGCCCTAGACTGCTGCAAAGCAGACATAACCGCCATCCAAGAAATGCGATGGGATGGGCCGGACAAAAAGAAGATGAAAAACTGCGACATCTACTACGGCAATTGCTATCGACGGCAAAAGCAGCGCTTATTTGGATGCGGATTTGTTGTCGGAGGCAGATTAAGACGAGAAGTCCTCAGCTTCCGGCATATGAGCGAGCGCCTCGTAGCAATCCGCATCAAGGCTAAATTCGCCAACATAAGCCTTATATGCGCGCATGCCCCCACAGAGGAGAAAGATGACGACACCAAGGATGCCTTCTACGAGCTCCTCAACAAGACCTACGAGCAATGCCCTACCTATGACATTAAAATTGTCCTCGGTGATTTTAATGCAAAGCTAGGAAGAGAGGGTATCTTTGGTGGAACAATCGGAAAATATAGCCTGCACAACACCACCTCCGATAACGGATTCAGGCTACTCGACTTTGCAGCGGGGCAAAACATTGTCATGGCTAGCACGCGGTTCCCACATCTCGACATACACAAGGGGACTTGGAGAACTCCTGATCAATCAACAGTCAACCAGATTGATCACATTGCGATCGACGCAAGACACTCCTCCAGCATTATGGATGTCCGTACGTTCCGAGGAGCCAACATCGACTCGGACCATTACCTTGTTGTAGCCAAGGTACGGGTGCGGATGTCCCAAACTACGCCAAGACAAACTAATGCTGTGAGATAATTCGACGTCAGACGGCTACAATCGCAAGAGATCGCCAAGTCCTTTTCCGATCGAGTGTCTCTTAATCTCTTAAGAGGTCCAATGCCGCCAGCATCAAGTATCGAAGACCATTGGAAACACTGCCAAAACGCCATCAGAGATGCCGCTTCTGATATGCTGGGTTTCACTCGTCCACCACAACGAAACCCTTGGTTCGATGATGAATGCCGGCAAGGACATGCAGCTAAGCAAGATGCATATAACGCGGCGCTGCTTAGAAAGACCAGGGCTGCTCATGAGCTCTATGAGCGGAAGAGGAGAGACGAGCACCGGCTTCTCATGCTGAAGAAGAAAGAGCATGAGAAGCGCGCGATCGAGGAAATTGAGAGATGCTACTCCAGAAATCAGGTTCGGAAGTTTTACCAAAAGATAAAAAATAACATGCCACGGGTACAAGCTCCGAAACGAAGCCTGTAGAGATGAACAAGGGAACATCGTAGTAGAATCGCAGTCGATGCTGAGGATTTGGAAAGATCATTTCTGCAGACTGTATAACGGCGATGACGGACCAAATACCGCTGTCAGGCAGAATCAACCGAATCAACCTGGAAGATGATGACCAACAATTCCGTCCACCCGACCTGGATGAAGTGAAGATAGCCATATCGAAGCTTAAGTCCAACAAAGCTGCTGGAGCGGATGGCCTGACTGCCGAGCTCTTCAAAGCGGCAGGCGATGACTTGGTAAGGAGCATACACCAACTCATCTGTAAAATATAGTCGGACGAAAGTATGCCTGATGAATGGAACCTTAGCATTGTTTGTCCGATTCTCATGAAAGGAGACCCTCTGAACTGCGCCAACTACAGAGGCATCAGTCTCCTTAACATCGCATATAAGATCTTATCCGCCGTATTGTGTGAACGCCTGCAGCCGTTCGTCAACAACCTGATAGGTCCATATCAGTGTGGCTTCAGGCCAGGAAAGTCCACCATCGACCAGATATTCACACTACGGCAGATCTTGGAGAAGACCCATGAGCTTCAGATCGATACCCACCATCTATTCATCGATTTTAAGGCCGCGTATGACAGCATCTATAGAGACAAGCTATATAGAGCATTGTCTAGTTTTGGCATCCCTGCCAAACTCGTCGGTCTGTGCAGGATGACGATGGAGAATGCACGCTGCTCCATCAAGGTCGGTAAATATCCGAGACCTTTGATGTCCAGAAAGGATTTAGACAAGGCGATGCGCTATTATGCGATTTTTTCAACATCATTGAAGAGCGCATGGACACCAATGCTCCGGTCCGAAAAGTCTTCGAATCGGCCCCCGAGGGACAGCGCAGTAGAGGAAGGTGGCGCACGCAAGTGGAAGAGGACCTCAGCCAACTTAGCGTGCGAAACTGGAGGCATCTAGCCAGGGATCGAGCTGGCTGGAGAAGCTTGTTGACTGAGGCCCAGGTCCACCCCGGTCTGTAGCGCCACCTAAAGTAAGTAAGAATTGACCTCCACTTAATACTTTAAACTGACGATTTCAGTCAGATAAAACTCACCGTATTTGGAAGTCTGCCTCCTTTGAAGACTTTTTCGACCTACTCGGTGGGACCAGGAGCAAATCAACCAATTTGGAAGCACTCTGAAGAATTGATGGC
The DNA here is from genome assembly GCA_928272305.1 of Volucella inflata. NCBI lineage: Eukaryota > Metazoa > Arthropoda > Insecta > Diptera > Syrphidae > Volucella > Volucella inflata. The sequence continues at coordinate 3,587,383 of OV743720.1, forward strand.
ACTGAGTCGAAGACAGAGATTCAACTTCAATGTAAACTGAACTCAACTGGCTCACAGAAAGTATGTGGTTTCGTCGTTTCATATAGCTATTTAAGCCCCTTAGCATCGATGATAAAAGCCCAATTATGCCACGAAACGGCTAAAGAGGATCTTCACTACTAGATTGGCACTGGCGTACATAACAAATTTCTGGCGCCTTTATTCCATAATTGGAAAATGTTACACCAGCCTTGCCAAAAATATTTAGAGAAAGAACCTTATGTGTGCAAAGCTGCTTTGCTAACGGATCCTCTGACTAAGATGAAACTTTCAACGACATTGAGGGTGCTTTCAGCCTGCTTTCAATGTAATATGGAGGGGATTAGTAGAGCTTGCATATAGAGCATCATCCTGTTTTCACTGCTATGGCTTATACCGGTCGTCTTATGTACTGTGAAGCTAACTCAATGGCTGCACTATCTGTTAGATCATCCAAAGCTATTGCTTGCTCTTGAACGAGGGAAACCCATATGTGATTGACAGTTGATGCACCAGGAGTGGGCTTTCAGTGAATCCTCAAAAAAAAAAACTTCGATTTTTCTTGACGGAAAGGAGGAAACTGGCTGCCCTGACTTCCTAGTGCTTTGTTTTACCAACAAGGTTAACTATTAAGTTCTCATCTCCGATAATAAAATTCGTTGGAGGGGGCCCTCCCTACCCACTTCTAAGTCTGCGGGTTCTTCCACTGACAAATGTCGAAGGACATATCTATGAGTCAGCTTTTGTCCGTCAGTAGGAAAGACTCTAGACTGCTAAGTGCTGGAAAATGACGACAGCCTCCGATACTTGGTGTGGTGGAGGAAAAAGTCTGTGTATGCCATGTCAAAGATCGCACTTTGAATCAGATAATGTGCTCTTATGTGGTTTCCTGCACTGTGCTCATAAGTTCTTTCGTCGTGGAAACTCTAGACTTTTTCCCTAAGTCTGTGTCCGGAGAAAAAGTCAAATTCGAATTTCTGTAGCAATCGCCTTGGTATACTCGCATGCCACAGATCTTTGTCATCTTTTTGTCAAGCCATTTCCATAGCACTTCGGAATGGTGGTCATGTCTACCCTGGAGTAGTCAAAGCCGATCCTAAATCTGTAAGTCGCACGGTGCGAGTAGTCTAAAGTCTCAATAGCCCACTTTGGTAATATGTGGGTTGCCATTGCCATAAAATGTGCTTGAGCAGTTGACACTGCCAACATAGTTGGAGCATATCTTGAGTAAGAGCCATGTTAAAGATCTTATTTCATGAAATAGGCTATGATCATACATCAAGTGTCACTAGGTTAAAGTCGAGATTTGCACGCCACATTTCTATCATATAATATCATTTAAGAAGCATGCACCTTTCTAGAATTGATTGCTGTCTCTGCACATGCTTGATGTGTTGCTGTGACGACCGTAGGTAAACTAAACTCTACATTACATCAACTTCAACTGTAAAGAGAGGCACAGTAACAAAATCTGTCGGTCAATTCTTTTTATAGGAAACCATGTTTCCATTAAACAATACAGACATAAAGATCCAGATCAGACCAGTGACCACCAGATAGAATTTATGTTCATGTTTTGTTGACTATTCATGTCAATCTTTTCTATGCCGACAATCTAAACAGAAACAACATTTGAAGGCAATGTTTCTCATAAAAAAGAATGAGCCTATCCATGTTGGTCTCCTTTGGATGAAGTTTAATGAAAGATTGAACGTCTGCTGGAGAATTGGAGACACATCACTCATCGTTGTTTTTGTCGATGGTTGATGGTAATTTATGCAAATTAGTTGTTTGTTGATGTTTGTTTGTTTATCTGAAAAAAACGACTCCCTACCTAGTGTTCTGTCTGCGTTTCTTCCTTTCATTCTCAGCTAAATCAATTTATTCTGTCTGTGATGACATTTTCTTTGCCGGGGAATTTAATTTGTGAAAGGACCTTTCACATTTAACCGAAGACTTGAAGTAGTTGCTGTTGGTACAAGGAATACAAGGAGTTGCGAAGAGTAGTGCGAGGCTCTGCAAGGTGGTCGTTTGTGTCCCTTAGATGATGGCATAAATTCAATCAATTAATTAGTCACAAGTCGCGTTCTGTATTCTACCTATATTATCCTTGACTGGAGGGTATATGTAGACTACTGAAAGGACACAGTCGGAGGAACTGGATTATTGAATGGATTCGGAGTTGAAAGACGCTGTGTATCACATACGAGTATGTAATCATGGCAGGGGTGTGACTGTCGTTTTTTTTTCGCAAGATACTGTGCTACGTACTTTGTTTTTTGGAAAACCCATTTGAATTGCAAAGATTTGTAATCACTTCAGTGAAATTCAATTTAAAAATTTCGTCAAATTGAGTAGGTACTTGTTTATTGGAAATCCATTAACCTTCCTTTATGTTGCTCATAATCAAAGTGATACAACATATCGACTTCAAACGAAATAGGTACCACGTTTGAAAACATGTTCGTTAATCTAAATATTTACTCAGTGGAGTCCAATAAGCGCGCAACACATTTATGTTACCAATTTCCCACCAGCAGTTGGCCTTAATCTAAATTTACATATCCCCACCGCCATACGACCAACTGTCGAATGCGGTTGTCAAAATAAAAATATAAATCTATAGTTTACCACTGGTGTATTGACATTGTACAACTATAGTCGATGACATGTAATACTTTACACCATCCACACCATAGACATATTGACATAGTTCGTTCGTTGACAGATAGTCAGCCAGTCAGCCAGAAGCAAAGCAATTTCATTTGAGGTCGTTATAACCAAATGTATCTACAACTTTATGCATACATTCATACATACTCGTATATTATGTACAATTGGTGTTATTTTTTAGTAGAAAAATACCGTAATATCCATGTAGAAAATTCAATTTCCCGTCAGTCTATTTCGCGATTGTGTTGAACATCAATTGGGAGCGGCACCAGATGTTGTCGCTACAATTGCAAATCTGAGTTGTGAAAAATGTTTTATTTTCATACTCGCTCACCCTGCACATAACTAAGGGATGAGGAGCATGGTGTCTTCTTTAATTTTTTTTTTTTTTTTTTTGATTTTTTTGGGAGTAATTTGAATTTTGACAGGTTTTTGTGGCTTACCAGAACAAATTACTTGAGGCCATGATTGGAGTATCTGCCCATTCGAATTTGTCAATAAGCAATGTAGCAGATGGATCATTTGAAAGCCAGCAGATGCTTACCACTGTGTATGGCATTGCTTTGGTTGATTCTTTTACATTACAGCTGATGTGTTCTACTTTGACAGGTCGGTATGGATGATATCCTTGTTGTCCCTTATTACTTAATAAAAAAAAAATCCAAGCAATGTTTGAGGTATCGGAAAGGAGGCGAATTCGCCTGTCAAATGGGTGAAGTCTTCAGGTTTCTTTTCATCAATTATTCATGACGGTTTCATATCGCCGAGTAGAGAAAGGAATTCACAATTGCAGCTCACAGTATTCAACGCTCTGAGTGAGACACTTAATAAAAATCCCTGCTAAAGTAGCCAAGAAAAGTGTGTAAAACAGCGAATTTACATGAACTCATATGCCGAGTCGATGTTCAAATTATTGACATAAAGCTGAATTGGACCAGGTCTGCAAGATCTTTAGTTCTTGTTAGTTACTCTCATTCCTCCTTTTTCCTATAAATCAGACCAAAATAGCATATTATAATATGTTAGAAAGGGTTTACCATTCACACGCGGGACGAAGGCTGTAACATATTTTACCACACTTTCAGTGTGCCACACCTAGGGCGGCGTTTTTAGTTCTAAAGTTTTCAAGCACAATATGACGCTACCCAAGTTCGATGAGCTTCTTCTATAAGGCTGTTATATGATAGATGCGACATCCAGATGATGCTTGGTGGTTATAACGTGCACAATTTCGGTGTATCTGTCCCACATTTGTCATGCATTACTAGCTCGTGCAAATATGTTTTGTATGGTTCTTTACAAGACAAATGGATTGATTCATGGTAATTCGCTTACCGATCATAGACCCTAGGCACGACTCATTCATTATTAACTTCCGATTATTTAAACTAAGCTTCCGGATTTTGCAGACGATACAATGATGGGGAAATGAAAAACTGCTGTAATGGCTCGAGTATCCCTCAAGATCTTGGCAAATCCTACCAACCTACAATAAATTTTAAGGAACAGTGACTTGGATGCCAAAAAACAGTCAGAAACACCGCAACTAAAGTATTTCTTTTTCTTTCGGAAACGTTTTCCATATCGATGGAGATGATCTGACGACTTTTCGTGGCGTGGCGATGAATCAAAGTCACATTAACTGCAAAAAGTAAAGCTTTATTGTATTGAATGTCTAGAAATTGTACGCAGACTTTTAACTTATACGCCATTAGCTTCACTCTTTGGTGTTATTGTTACAAGTTTTCGTGACGCTTTTGCTGTATACAATGAAACAAGAAAATTCTTTCACCATTTGTTGGGTCTATTGCTTAGTATTTTTTATTAAAGATTATTGCGAACTATGCCAATCCAAGATTTCCATATTTCGAAAGTAAGAATGCAAGACAGTCACAATGGAATCTACTCTAGGCACTTCTATGAAAAATGCCTGACTACTTCCAAGCAAACAGTAGCCCAGAACATTGGCTTGTTGTAGCTAAGGTACGTTTGCTTCCTCTATAGTTGCCTACGCCTCCAGCATCAAGTAATGAAGAACAGTGACAGCGTTGTTAAAAAACCATCGAGTTGTATTAGGTTTCTTTCGACCACCGCAATGAAACCTCTAACAATTCTCATCAAACGCATGCAGAGAAACAAAAAGCAAACAGAGTGGACTGCGTAGAAAAATCATGATTGCTTGCGAGCTCAGCAATCCCAAGATATGATTGAAATATAGACTTCGGAGAAGGATATGAGAAGCTCACGGTCGAGCAAGTAGGGGGATCTTATTTCAGGAATTAGGGATTTGCAATTTCTCTAAATAGTATCTATAGCATGTGGACGCTATAAAGCCCAAGCCAGCAACGATGATGTAGTTTTGTTTACATAATAGTAGAATCGTAGACAGTGCTATAAATTTAGAAGGAATATTTCTTGCAGTCTGTTTAACAGCACTCTCAGAGCATTCACAAACACATTAACAAGGTATGATCGAACGAAAGTATCCTGATGATTGAAATCCGTTACTTATTCACCGATTGTAAACAAAGGAGACATATAAACAACAGTTTGGAAGTATAAATACCTAAAAACAGTGTGGTCTTAGGCCAAATTTTCGCATCATAGATACATGAAGTTCAGATTTGTACAAAACCCAGCCGATTGTGCAGGACGACGATAGAAAATGCATGCATCGAGGCTAAAATCTGTTCAAATATTCTTCTCTTATCTGGACGAAATAGGCGTGATGGTAGCAATGCTCTATGCGAATATCATTTGTTTGATCCAGCCCCCGAAGCATCTCCGGCACTATATGATTAGTATGACCTTAAGTGCGCTCAGAGATTTTCCAATATGTCCTTTTGGCTATTTAAACGTATTCCCCGAAGCAGTGGTTTAAGTCGGCTAAACAGAAAAAAGGCACACAGTGCCAGTTGTTCTGCTTTTTAGGAAGAAAAGCAGACATAATCAGTAAACTGTAAGATGCGGCACTATCGCACTCTGCGGGGGCAGAGTAAATACTAGACTTATCATAAACATTATCAGACCCTTCCCCTCTGATGGTTGCTATGATTTGTCCAGTAGCAAGCTGCCGGTCATAGGTCTTGTTGAGTGGCAAGACCACGGTACCGTGGGAGTTAGGAGTCCTCCGGACTTCGGTCCGGGCGTAACTTGTAGAGGTAGGCCCCCTTGTGGGAGCATCACGGTGGCTGTGGTTTAAACCTAAATCGCAGGGAGGGTGACCCTGCTAGGGCTCAATACCCGGAGTGGAGTAGTTATAAGTGCTGGGTTCTGAGACCCTAAGATCAATAAGAGGTTTTAGGTGGGTCTCGACTCATTACAAGAGTTGATTTGTGCCCTCAACACATTTCCGCATTGGTATTAATTGTTAATGTAGCAAATAAGCGATGGCAAGGCGTACCCTTGCTCCCATGGATGTATGGGCATCTCGTGAGTTTAAGTCTCCACGACAGGTACGATATTCACAAGACGTTCTATCGTTTGCAAGACCCCGAATTGTACTCCTTCGATCCTCAGGAAGAAATTCTTGGAAATAAACAGCATAGTCCAGTGGGCTATCCCTTTTTTTGACTGAAAACGATGTGATACCTTCGGTCTTGGCACACGTGGGGCACTACGTTCATTCCCTTGATGATTGGTTAACATGTCAGTCTTGGAAGCTCAGTATCAAGGTCAGCTTTATCCTGACAAGCTTTAGACAGTTTATATGCGATCCCAACTATCCAACTGCGCTGGAGAAAAACTTTCTCTAGTGATTTTCCGTGCTTTCTGCATAAGCTGTGAATAGTATTAAAGATAAAAAGACCATAATGGTGGCTGGGGTGTTAGGATTGTAGGGGAATATGACCTTATTTAGGTGAACTAACTTAGTGTGCTCAAATGTGTCCAGCTGTGTTGCGAAAAAAACGAATGGTGCGGCTTGCCGTTGAGATAGCTGTCCATATAAGAATTGGAGTAAATATCCGTTGCATGATGAATGCCTTCTTCAAATGATGATTGATTTACAAGCGACGAGTAGAGTAGCTTCATGTTGTAATGGGTGACCAGATAAGAACGATGTGTGAGATACAAAAGGAATTCTGGCCTCATTTTGAAGCGTGCAATGGCCACATCGGCTACGCTGACAGTGCTTCAAGCGGACCTTATTCCGGCAATAGCTTGTCGAATTTTGGCCCAGAGCTCGTCCAAAGTGGTTGGTTTGTTAGCAAGGACTAAGGATTGACGTAACCAAAGAGTGGTGTCAAATCGCAGCTTGATCGCAGCGGCTAAATGATGAATGTTTGCAGTGAGACGACCCAGCCGTCAAATATCTTCTTCACAACTTCGAGCGTTGCGTCGCTTGTATGGCATGTAGCGCCATTTTGTTGGAACCACATCTCGGATATATCGATGTTGTCGAGCTCTGACCACAGAAAATCGGTTAACATCACTCCTTACAGTGTCACCGTCTTGATTTCAAAAGAAAAAAGGTCCGATGATGCCGCAATGCTATCAACCGCACCTAACAATCAATCTTTGTGGATGCATTGATGCTTGGGCCGAACACTTATGGATTGTATTTGTTCCAATAAGGTCAATTTTGCTTGTTGACAGAGGTGCTAGAACAAAAATGAGCCTTGTCCGAGAAGATGATTTTTTGGCCAAAACCTGGATCTCCGGCCGATATTTTAAGCGCCCAATTAGCTAACTCACGGCATTGTATACGATCGCCCGGCTTCAATTCTTTCATCAGCACAGTCTTAGATGGATAGGCCCAAATCCAACCGCAAAATGACTCTGGCTATGCCAATTCAGTAAATCGGTACCGAATCGCTATTTCTGGATCTTCTTCGATACTGGCTGCTATGGCGGCTATGTTTTATTCATTTCGCACCAATTTCTGTCTGGTTGGTGGCTATGGATCCAAAAGAGTGTACTCACGCTTAAATTGCTTGCACACTGAAGCCATGATGACGACGGACTTCACGAAATTCACGTTGCGTATTTAAAACTGAGCCGGAATTTCGATACGATGCATGATGAAATGGTAATCCTTACTAAATATTTTGACATATGGACTTCATTGACAACTTTGACAGCTGCTGAAACATAACAATTTGAAAAACAATCATTTCTATCTGGTCACCCTTTAGCAGTTGCATGTTTGAATAATGTCTGATCTTACAGATTCTTGTGTCATTCCAATCCCAGCGCCTAAAACTTATCGGACCTGCAAGTCTATTAACTTCCAACTCATGATATGTATAGTAGAAATCGAAAGCAATTTGACAGATAAATATCAGTTTTCGATCAATTTCATTCCATCTACCGATTTTAAATTGAAAAAAGATAACTCTCGAAGATTCGACTTCTAATTGTTGTCATATCTTTGAGGAAAACAATGGATTTAAGGCTCACTTCAGCCCCATTCATCGTTGGTAGAACTAAGCTCGATTCCCAACCAACCCATGTCTGAAGTTTTTGAAAACATCTTTTCTCGCTTAAATTCACCAGTGCGCATCCTTATTCGAAGGAAAAGCCCCTACAAATGATTTGGGATCATCTCCATGATTTATGCACACACAATCACAGTCTAACCGTTTTCTTCCCTCTTACAAATAAGGATTACGATAGTGGAGACGATAACCATTCAGGGTAAGGACTATAAAATATTTAAATTTCATTCTTGAACTCCAAGCTTGGGCTCGGTCAAGTATTGAAAGAGTTTCACTTCAATTTGGCTGCACGGATTAATGGTTGCATATTTGATAAACAGGAAAAAAAGGGTTGCGGTAAAATCCTTTCTTCTTCCTACTCCGTTCTCGTCTTCCTAATCATCTTCTCATTCGGTTTCTTTCCTTTGGACCGATAAAATCCAAAGAATATCCTTCAGAAAGCTATACTTCATCAGCATTTATGTTTAGCCGTACCTCTTGGCTTGGTCGGGTTCGTCTTCTTTTTTCATTGGAAAAAGGTTATCCTATAGACAGACAAACAGACACACAAAGGTGGTGAGGGTATCCAATTTATAGCTTTTCTAACCTCCCTTTAACTGAATAAAATATAAATTGGGATTTGATGGTTTGCGTGCGTTTGTTATCTGTTCTTCTTCTACCAGAGGGACCCATGTGAACTATTCCAGATACTAATTCTGGTTGGAGAGAAGGAATGTGTACGAGTATTTTGTATGGACAGCCACAAAATTGATACCTTTAAGAGAAGTGGCAGGGGAAAGGTGAAGAAAGAAGATTAGAAGGCTGCAAGCAGCTTACAACATTTCAGAGGAGATTTAGTTTTTTTTTTCCCCATTTTTTTCTTTGGAATATCCTTTGGGAGGATTTGCTTGCAAAAAGTGGTATTGGTTTGGTTTCATTTTTGGGTGTGTTAAAACGTTCAAAGGTATTGATAGTGTTTGAGTTTGGAAATAAGTTTTTGGATTGGATAAGGCCCAAGTAATTGACTTCCCATGGAATTGATATCCTTTCTCATTCTAGATTAAGTAAGGCGGCATAAAATTGATGAACCTAGAAGCTAGATCACAAAGTGTTTTCAATAAACATTTATTCTTGTCATTGCAATAAAAGTAAGGTGGAATTTCAGAGCATTTGAACGAGCTATAAAATGCAAAGCACCGAAAAAGACTTCAAGGACGACATAAAGTAGTCCTTAATGGTTTATGTAGGAGGCCATGGGTACATTCAATACATGGCATTTGTGGTTGTATTTAGGGTCTACGAGCACAGTGGGTTGTTTTTAGTGTATTGCAGTGAACAGAATATTTCACAATAGCAGCGATAAGACGTGAACCTCTTTCTTAGAATAGCATCTCAAAACTCCCTAGACATTCTCAAGCCTTGTTGAAAAAGAAGGAGTATGGCGAGTCTAATGCCTGAATATGAAAGACCTGCCTAAGCACAGTTTGGCCAGCTTATGAGCTTAAACTCTTTTAAGACAAGTTCTTTTAGGTATTTTTGTTGCCAGAGTCTAAAATCGAACCAAAACATGGCTTATTTAGATGACTTTCTAGGCCGAGGTGAACCAAAGCCTCAGCTAAGATGTCTCCCTAGTCAGCATGGTCTTTCGCAGCTGACTTCAGATGTGCACACGAAGTTGGAGAATGAGGTCATGTTCCACGTAAGATGAGGTTCTTCTCTACTGCGCTGTCCCTCGGGAGCAGACTCGAAGACTTTTCGGACCGGAGCATTCGTGTCCATGCGCTCTACATGACCCAGCCATCTCAGCCTTTGGATCTTCGCTCTTCTGGCTAGGTCCATGTCGCTGTACAGTCCGTACAGTTCTTCGGTGTATCTCCTCTTCCACTCACCGTCAGTGCAGACGGGAAGCAACCAAGAACACCCTCATCAATTTTTGATAATGTCCATGCCTCTGCGCCATAGAGCAGGACCGGGATTATTAAGGTCTTATAAAGGGTGACTTTTGTTGTCCGAGAGAGGGCTTTGCTACTCAATTGCCTTCTTAACCCAAAGAAACAGCGGTTGGCAAGAGTTATTCTTGATCTTGATCTCAGTGTTGGTGTCGTTGTCTGTATTTATAGCAGAGCCTAGGTAGACAAAGCCCTTAGCTACCTCAAAGGTGTATCTGTCCAGGGGGACGTTCTGCCCGAGACGTCGGTGTTGGTTGTCCTTTTTGCTTGACAGCATATACTTGGTCTTGTCCTCATTGACCGCTAATTTGCCGTTTCCGTCTCAATAATAGCGAAAGCGCCACTGACATCACGCTGCTTTCTCCCGATTATGTCAATATCGTCGGCGTATGCGAGTAGTTGGATGGATTTTTGAAAAATAGTGCCTCTTGTGTTTGCTCGTGAGTTTTACACTATTCTTTCAAGTACGATGGTGAAAAAATCGCATGACAGCGCATCGCCTTGTCTAAATCCTTTCTGAACATCAAAGGTCTCGATGAGATCTTTACTCACCTTGATGAAGCAGCGTGCATTCTCCATCGTCATCCTGCACAGACGGACGAGTTTGGCAGGGATGCCACAACTAGATATTGCTCTGTATAGCTTGTCTCTAGAGATGCTGTCATACGTGGCCTTAAAATCGACGAATAGGTGTTGTGTATCGATCTGAAGCTCATGGGTCTTCTCCAAGATCTGCCGTAGTGTGAATATCTGGTCGAAAGTGGACTTTCCTGGCCTGAAACCACACTGATATGGACCTATCAGGCTGTTGACGAACGGCTTCAGGCGTTTACACAAAACGGCGGATAAGATCTCAATACCAAAAAATAAGCAAAATACCAAAATTGTCGATTGCGTCGATTTCAAAGTCAGAAGACATTTTGCTGCACATACAAGCTTACAATAGATAGCCATGATCACTTTACACCTTAAGGTAATGTCTTGTATTCTATCTTACCCAAACTTCTGGAGTGTACAATCAGTCGTACGTTTTGTTGAGACTGTAAAAATTATCTCTGCTGAGTTTGTCTTCGCGTCTGCTGAGAATGTGCCATGCTAGACATCGGCTTGTAACCTTGTCATCGCTAATTTGCATCCGCCCTGTCGCAAAACTACATTTTCTTTAATTGGCGCGCTCAAGTGATTTTGTGTACCCTTGAGATGTTTGCACACAGGGCGGACAGGAAGGTTGGAAAAAACGAGAGATACCGATGTGCGTTGGTTTTGAATGTTTGCAGGTTATAATGTCTAGAAAACATAGAGCTCAGTAGTGGCATAATTCACGGTATTTTAGAGCACGATGTGGATAAAAGTTTGGCTTGTCATTTCGAACTGTCGTATTTTTGCTGGCTTGCTAAAGGTGCAAGAATGAAAGACATCTTTCTAAACCGAAATCTCAACAAGGTGTACCATTGCACGATGAAAGGCTCTGGTATTTTTTTTTTTTTTTTTTTTTTGTGATTAGCATGAGAATCGAACTCAGACTAGTTGGTTTAGAATCTGATGAATTTAATCACCGACCAAATTTTAATTTCTTTTTCTTTCTCATGATGCTGAGGACGAACAGACAAAAAAAGTCTCATTTTCCTACGTTCAAACTTAAAATTTCAATCGAGAGAGCACCTCAAATCAAATGTATCTACGAGTATCAGGAAACCAATTGATTTTCTATTATCACACTTTGCAAAATCAAACGAACCAAACACGAAAAAGACATGCTAGGACAACAACCATAAAACAGCAAAGGGGTGTAGTTCCAACCTAAGGACGACTGACAAAACAACCAATGCAACCCTTTTGAAAAGGCCATATACGAATACACAAAAAAAGGCTACACGGCAACGGTAACAAAACAGTAGCCGTAGAGGGGGGGGAAAAAAAAACTCAAACCTGAACAACTTCCGATGAAAATTGAATTAAACTGTCAACATTGAAACTGAAATCGATAAATCGACATCCCGCTGTTCAGAGAATTCCTATTCTCGTATAAATTCCAATCTCATTGTCTTGCCTCTCCAACAGCGAGGATGTTTCCTAGCTCTGCTTGTTTTGTCATCCTTTTTTCCCGGTTTTATTCTCCTTTTGCTATTTCTTCATTTGTTTAAGGCATAAACATGGAAATTCCTATCTGCCATACATCCATTCGTACATTTAAACACTTGAACATCTCACTCGTATTCAGATTGGCGGCACCCAAGCAGAAAAGAATATTCTACCATTCTGCCAGAAGGGATACACTTCTACCGCCTATTTTAAATTGAAGCCGACAAAAAGGATTCGGCTTCTTTGAAACGATGACGACGAAGAAAGCGGAAAAATAAAAAGCAAGAAAAGCCTGCTCGAGAGAATGCGGAAAAGGAGGCTTTTTTTTGCAAAGCGAACAACAAAAAAATGGGAAAGGACTCCCCAGAGATTTATTTTGACTTTAACGTTTTACTCTAGGGCCACATAAGCTCTACCACGATGCGTGGAATCGGTGAGATACACACTGGAACGGTTTTCAAAACTAAGAACTAAAATATTTTTTTCTTTCTATTCGTTCGACTCTGCCTCCCGGGACTCAGACAATTCCATGCGGGAAGGACATAGGGAAGGACAAATTCTATATATTTTATTTATTATTTAATACAAACAATTTATTTATTTTTTTTAAATTTAAGAGGAAAGGGGTTTTGGACTCAGGCCTGTGTAAACCAGCCCACTGTTCTCTGACTGTTGGTGTTAGTAGTTGTTGCATGGCATGTCATTGAGGCTCTTTATGCTGCCTTCTATGTTGTTCTTCCTTCTTTTCATACGCCTCCTTTGGCGCAGCACAAATAAAACCGATTCCTTTTGATTTTTTTTATAAATACAGGATCTTGTATGAAGTACAGAAGGGGTATGAAGAGCTTTGTGTTTGTTTCTTTCTCTTTTTGGAGTTGATGGTCGACTCATGCTTTCTATTTGATGGGCGTTTTCGGGAAGGGATTTGCAAGTCTTAGATATTTTGTTTCAGAGAAACATTGTGGCATGCTGTACAAATATACAAATTTACTCGTATACCCTCGTATGTGAATCGTATAATGCATTGCTCACTGGTGAAAGCAGAGAAAGTGGAATGAAATTTGACTAAAGTCGAAAGTAGTTGGAAGGATGTAAGGGTGGAGATTTGAAATATGTACGCACAGGTCGATTTAAAGTTAACCACAATGACATAATCGTGGTTAAGGGGAAGCAAGATATTGGAAAGGAATTCTTTAGATACAATTCTGGTTTCCACTCTTAGCATAAAGGAATAAATATTTCAACTTGAGAAAGTCGTGCATTTAAGGTTCAAGATCGGGTAACTGTAGTTGTTATCCACGACTCCATTAATTTGGAATTAAAATTGTCTGTTGTACTGGTGGTAAAAGTGATTGAATGTTGTTGTGACTGTTGATAATAACTAAAGCAAACTCGACTTAACATTATATTGAAGGGCAATCTTAAACTTTGTTTAGGTTAGATAAGGTTAGTTAGGTTCAAGTAGCTGTTGGACAAAAAAACCAACCCACTTAAGCCAATTGACCCATTGTGAGGCACCGTGGATCTGTGATCCTGCTACTCCAAAAATCATTTGGAGCTTTTAATAAAGCGTAAAAGACTTTTGATGTCTGTGTTGCTTTAGTCGCTTAAGTCATTGTAGAAGAAGGTTCCTAGGTGGAGATTTCTTTTTGGGGACCGAGCTGGACACGTAGAGAGCAGGTGAGGCATTGTCTCCTTCTTTTCTTTGTCGCTGCAGTTTCTGCAAAAGTCGTTAATGAACATGCCACGCCTTCTTGCATGGTTACCTATGAGGCAGTATCCAGTGATGCGCCTATAATGGGGTTAGATGTTTCTATTAAGACGGATTAAACTCATGGAGCGATTCAGATCTAGTTTTGGCTAGATTTGTTTGATCGCTAAACATGTCGATCTAACCGTTCACCTACGGTTTGTTCTTCTATCAGCATCCAGCTTTAGTTTTAGCTTGCACGTAGCGATAGGTATACCAATGTTACCCTTTTCAGGTATAATGGATATAGAGGTTCCAATTTTGGCAAGTTCGTCGGTTTTACAATTCCCTTGAAAGTCGCTATGTCCCAGCACCCAAATGTTAAACTGCTCCACCATCTCACTTAGAGATAATCGGCAGTCCGTGTCTATTTTTGAAATAGGAGAACATGAGTCCAGGGATTTGATAGCGGCCTGACTATCGGAAAGATGAGGATATCCATTGCAGATATCACATTTTTCTTCAGTCAGGGCAGGGCTTCCTTAATTTCCAATATATCCGCCTGGATAGCGTGTTCCTGTGAGGCAGAGTGAGAGGCTAAACTTAAGCTTATCGGCAAAAACACCACAACCAACCCCACGATTGGTCTTTAAACCGTCGGTGTGAAAATAGATTGAGTTGTTATCCAGCATATTCCGCCCATAAGTATCTGGAGGGAATGCTGCCGTTGAAATTCTTGTCAAACCATTGTCTAGGTATGGTCTAGTCGATTTTTTTCTGGTAGGATTCCTAATGTATTTAGAATATTTGCGTGCCCAAAAAGTTTATGTGTCCACTATGAAATCGCTGAGTTTGCGGCTACTTGTCTAGTAAAAATGTCGAGGGGTGTCATACAGAGCAGCTTCTAGCTGTTCTTTGGATTTTACTAAGCTTCATGCAATTTAATGCTTTGTCTAAGGCCATTCACCAGAAAACCACCCCGAAGATGAGTATCGGCCGTATAACCGAGATATTTAGCCAATGGATGATGCGAGGTTGAAGACCCCATTTGTTCCCTATGGCTTTTTTGATGGAGAATAAAGATACTGAGGCTATCTTTACTCTTTCTTGAATGTTTCCAGCTTAGATTACTGTCGAAAATAAGACCCAGATATTTCGCTGTGTCAGTGAAGTGCAAGCTGGTACCATTGATTGCGGAAAACGTCTATAGTCGGAATTTTGTATTTCCTAGAGAAGAGGACAAGATCGGTTTTATGGGGTTTTATTCTCAGTCCGCAAGGATCCGCCCAGCTTGCAAATATGTTTAGTTTATATTTTAGGAGCTCTTTGAACGTATGAAGATGGCTATAGCAACGTCATCCACATACGCAACCACCCTTTCAGTCATATCAGCTGTTCGTTAACTTCTAAGTTCCAGAGAAGGGGTGAGAGGAGACCGCCTTGCAGCGTACCTCTGCTAACACTTCTTTTGACAGAGGACTTACCCAGTTTGGAGTTGATAATTCTGTTCTTTAGCATGAGACTGATCAAGTCCCCGAGTGGGTCATCTACCTTCAGAGCTGACAGCGCCGTCGTGATTGCGGATGTGTTGGCATTGTTAAAAGCACTTTCTATCTTTAGGAAAGCTACCATTGTATATTCACTATAATGTAGGGATCGTTCGATGTGGCTTGTTAGTGAATGTATAGCCGTTTCCACCAACAGTCCTTTATAGTAGGCATGTTGTGTCGTTAATAGGAGTCTAGGATTAAGACTAGATCGTTAATGGATATCAATCAATCGTTCTAGAGTCCTTAGAAGCAGCTAGGCATCGAAGGACTTGTTGAGAGGATTTTTCCTAGTCATGATGTCTCAGAGATTTCAGTAATTTTATCACAAAAAGTTTTTGTCTACCTGCCTCTACCTGCCTTCGGTTTTGAACGACAAAAAGATTGAGGTTCCTTTCTTGAACGAGTATGTGCTATCTAAGGGGAGGTACTCGTCAACCACAAGTCATGCGGCAGAGTTGAAGTCTCTTCGACAGGGATCTTTAAATTGATCCGCTCAACATGTCTCAGGAGACGGCTGTGGTCCCCTTTTCTACCAAAAATGACGCCGTTACACGATCGTAGCACTCGCCATTATATCTGCTCCTTGAAGGAATATTTTTTTATGCTGAAAACGTCCAAGGATATCTTTGTTCCCTTTGGCTAACGTCTTTGATTCTATGCCATAGAGCAGGTATGGCCAGTATCTCTATGATCTGATATGCGCTGTATTTTGAGCACTCGCTTCCCATGCGCTTTTCTTTTTCTGCTGAGAAACCAATATGCGTCCTTTGTTAATAAAGAGCAAGTGTCGCTTTCGTCGTTTTACCCAGTTCTTAAAAACAAGTTGTATTGGTACATTGGCTTGTCTGCACTCTTTATTAGCAGTCTTGTGAGAATGTTTGAATGAAACCTAGCGTACCAAGTCCGGCATTACTGATGGCTTTCGCCATCAGCCACTGCCACTGAACCTTAGTAATAATAAACACGAACTTTAAATAGCCAATTGATTGTGTTGGTACATTTTGCAGACAGTTTTCAAACACAAGTTCGGACATATCAATGCCACCACGGCTAGATCTGATGATTGTAATCCGAGAGCAAAGTTTTCGAGCTATTTATAAAGTATTAGTGGCTGTGTGTTCCCTATAATATATACAAATAGCGTAGACTAGCGGCTTTAGGCATTCCCAAAGAAAATAATCAAGAGCGTCAAATCATTAGATCTTGGAGAGAAATTTACAAGACCATCTCAAGAAACCATGCGTTTGTCGAATGTTTCCGTCAATAAGTTAATTTTTTCGTTGGTTGTATGACACGTAGCGCCATCTTGCTGTAACCACATTATTTTCAAATTCATGCCATATGTTACACTCGAAAAAGTCATTGATCATGGCTCCATAAGGAATACCCTTGACCGTAAATAAAAATATGGTCCGATGACGCTAACAGTCCACGGAATGTAACGGCGTTTCGATAATCTCATGTGGATTACCTTTATTTCAAGTGTGGAAATATTGCTTAATGACATACCCCTTGAGCTAAAATTTAGCGTCATCGCTCAACAGAAACAATCAAGACAACAGCAGATCCAATGCTAGTTGATGTTTGCTAAATTTCGACGCAAATGATGCTCATTAAACCTCAATTCTTACACGAGCTGGATCATTTAAACCTTCAAATCAAGATCTTTGCGTAAAGTTGTAAAATATTCCCTTCAGTTTGCGCTCTTTTTACGCATCTCAGTGCCACTACATCTTCCAAACACAATATTGTGCGAAAATATGGCGAATAGCGGTGTCAGACTAGACTACTTAATATAAATGACACTGACAGTTTACAATCTGACAGTTGGTTTGAGGGATATAAATGTCAAAAGTTAATACTGGCTTCGAAAAAACACCCCTTATGTGTGAGTTTACGTTTAAAGAAGCACCTACTGGGTGTCTTGTAAAGCTAAATGATTTTAAGTAAGCAATTCGACTTGACAGCGTGCACATTAATTTTTAATTAAGCTGTCATTTGGTAGAAGCCCATGCCATCGGCCCATCACTACCAAACATCATCAGCAAGCCTTCATTGTTTAGATGTTTGAGAACGGCAAGAAATATATCGCTTATCCACGACAAAGTTGTTTTCGTTAAAAGAATAATAAATTCCCTGAAACGGGTACGGATATTCAATGCTCCGCTGAAGGATGATCCTTAAGGAGCTACTATGGTTATTATAGGAGGAACCAGAGTTTGTATTCGAAAGTGTCTTTCAATTTTATTCTTATTATATTGAGGGCGATTATGTGGTTTAATACTTCAACGATTTGATATTTTCGTAACAAAAGTTGTACACGAGTTCCTCAACAGTGTTTCAGGAGATTTAGGAACTTTTCGAGAATAGCAGTCCTAATAGTTCCCTTCCTTTCTTTCATTTTTGCGTAATCTCATTACGGCAGTAATCTTGTCGTAGCTCGGAAAGAAAGTACGAATTTAGGTAATTATGAGACCTCTTCACTGCCCATAAATTACTTTGATAGAATCCAAAACAGCAATCATGTTAGGATGCGTTACTTTCCGTGGAATCATTCGAAAACTACATGGAAAGTGAAATTGCAAGAGAATGAGAGCTATTTCAAGTGACAGACACGGTATTTTGTGGATGTCAAACCAATAACTTGAATTCTTTTAGGTCGCCCAGCAGAATCGACACTCACCAGAATGTGGCCGAGAATCCACAAATAACTTTGGTGCTCGTTTTTAAAGACGCTGTCAGGAATGTGTAGACAGCCAATAGCGAATGGTATCGCCGAATGATAACCCAGTTTCTTGTGTCTCTGAACATATAATTTGCTATTTGGGAAAAATTTCTCGAGCTTTGTCTTGTCGGCTTAAAAGTTTACTGCACCAAGCTTGTGATTGGCCTTGACAAAGGGAGCTGCAACAAAGGCATCCAGTCGGAATTATTCCAAAACCACGATTGAAGAGTTCGTCAAAGACTGCATATATCCCAGGAAAGTCGAGGAGGCCATTTAATAGATTTGTAAGAGCATCTTTTATATACTCTATGACCTTCGGCGTTTCTACAAAAAAAAACGCGTTTTGTTTAAAATGTGAATTTGTTGGTACATCCCTTCCAGCTTACATTATATCCTCCCTCTCGGTAACCCAAAAAACGTGTCCCACAAAGAAAAGTTCTCTTTAATACGGAAATTGCAAACTTTTTTGCGTTAAATGGGGCGTATCTGCATGAGGCTCAAGGCTATGCGTAGAAAGCAGACCTTTCTCCATCCTATCCAAAAAAAAAAGAAGAAAGTTTCCTGGTTCTCTGGCCTCCAAACAAAGCATTTTATTAAGCTGGTAATAGTGTTTTACCATCATCCATGAAAAGGACAGAATCCCCATTTCCTAACAAAAAATAAACTCTTCTAATCACATCAACAAGTTTGAACCCATAAGAAGCCTTCAGTCATCCCGAAATTGGCTTGGAAGTTTCCTCGAAATAATCGAAAAACTCATTTTTCCTACCCTTAACCCATAACACATCCATTTGCAAGACATTAGATGCCATTTTAGCCAATTATTTCCCTCAATTAAGTGTCCAAACAAATTACAATGTCCCATCCCACCTCATAGTCCTGAAATAAGAGCAGCTCCAATCATGTTTTCTGCTCGAAGACCCACGAATCTTTTAATAAGGGAAATTGGTTTTCACGCAAAGTCCAAGTCAAAGTCGAAACTGTATGACGAAGTTGGTTGAGGTTGACTTGGAGAACGAAATGACTTTCCCTCGTTTGGCCAATAATAACTTTCGATGGCCTTAAGCCCGACCTAATTGAATTTAATTAATACCCGATGCCAATTTGAATGACATGCGAAGGGGTGTATAGAAATCTAGATGAAATCTTATGGCACAGTTCAACTAAGGCAAAACCATCGGTGGCACAAACTCAGTGCTCCCAGATTGGGGGAAATTCCCAAATCGTTTGTAATTTCGTGTATGTTCTTAAAGTGGCTTTAATCCTTGAACAAACTTTCCCGCCATCGTCCTTGAAACAGTTTTAACTTCCGACATTTCTCAAATTTTGTTACTTTTCATTCATGTTAGTGGGAAATTCCAAAACAATCCATTAACAGCACTGACTATTGGGATGAAATTGATTAGGGTGCCTTCGATGGCCTATAAGTTTCTTCCGATGATGGAGGTGGAAAAAGTTTCCTTCTCAAAGGATTTCATTAATTCCCAGCGATTAGATAGTCAGTTTCAGAGTTTTCCCCTTTTCGCATAAAACGGCAGAACAGCAGCGTCAAGGACAATATGAACATTTCCCACAAAGAAAAAAACCGCTGAGTGAACAAAAATTCTCATCGTCGTACAGAGATGGATGAAGAAACTTCTTCTCCACCATTTTCTTGTAAAAGAAATTAGAAGGATTTGTGTATGAGTGTGTGTGATGTGAAAAGAATAACAAGGCAAAGCAAAATGTTCTACTTGGGAATATATTATAACCTATAAGGCAAATGTGTAGCAACTTAAGTGGTGAGTCATAATTACACTGTTACCCCAGAAACATTAACAGTTTTTGACTTTTAATTATAAGCGAGTAACAAAGACCCACGGAGTGGAGGAGTGATCCATTCCAAGGATGAGTACACACATTTTGCTTAAACGAAGAAGGATGGTACTTCACCTACTCATACATACATACATACATACATACATACTCATGCCTCACGAAGAAGATGTATAGGCAAAGCGAATACAATTACAGAGCACTTTGCGTAGTATTACGGACGTCGATCAACGTAAAACATCAGTTCAACGCGACTGCTGTTGCATTATTCATCTACGAATTAACTGGCATGCACAATGGATACTTAGATGTGGCACAGGGTATTTCATTTCAGGCAACAGGTTAAATGTTTCATAAGTTCCCAACCCGAGAAGTCTTAGTGGCTTGAAGTGCCTATTAGGAGATGAAGGCATTGTGTAAGTCTTTTGGTAAACGTGTGGTGATGCTTTATGGTTAAGACATATTGGTGTCAAATGTGTTGGGCTCAACTATTGTAGTAAATAGTTGTGAGACGTTTTAGACAGTTCAAATTAAAATTTAAATATTTAATCTTTCAACGAGTTTGCTTGCTAGCAAATTGGGTTTAGGTTTCAACATGAGCAGTACAGTGAATGTCATCAACGCTACAAGAAACCCTAAAGTGTCCTCTCATAGATATGACAGATTGGCGATTTTAATTTACCTTTGCCTGGCACTATAGTCTCCGTGTGCATTCTAGTTTGCATACCAAGAGCAATTTTTAGCTTCGGCATCCGTGTCAAATTCAATCGAAGATATTCGTAGGCAGCTCTATCAAGGTTGGCTACACGAGATGTCTAAAAGGCATTTCTTTTAGCTGTCCGTATATACTTGGATTTGTCGTACGCCAGTTTATTGTGCCAACTTTTCAAGGATTCATTGAAGCGTGATATTAGAGAAGTCACATGACATGGTCTCACAGTGACCACCAAATGATGGTGTTGGAAATCAACGAATCATGCCCTCAAAACTTACTTGCCCCCATAAAGGCACGATAGAACTTCTGATAAAAGAACATTCGAGGAGATGTTGAACGATGATCCAACCCTAAGTGTGATGCACCCATGCTTAGAAGAACAAACAGCAGGCGAGCTGGTCGTTCATTAGAAGACCACTCGCTAGGATTGATACACTTTATATTTTGCTGCGAATAGTGTCGACCTATTTCAACAACAGGAAGCTGAGATATAATACAGACGAAGGCGAAAAGTACTACAATGTCACTGTCGAAGTTCCCCAGGGATTGGTCTTAGGGCCCTTATTGTGGAATATCATATAATTTTGGTGGGGGCTAACGCCCCCATTTATTTTCTTTAGTACGAGCTTAACATGTATGACTTAAAACTAATAATAAAATAAAAAAAAGGATTAGTGATATGTGGACTTAAAGTTAAGGACGGTGAAGGAGATCGAATTTGAGGGAAAGTGTGCTGCGATTAAATTCGAAAACGGAAAGGTTGGAGTTAACCTTACGCAGCATTCGGGAGATTGGTTCGTTAGAAACATATGTGGTGGGGTGGATTGGTAGATAGAAGAGACGAAGGCAACGTAGATTTCGAGGGTTAGTGTTAAAGAAAATGGAATTGTAAAGATACATGCAATCGACGGAGCCTGAGAGGAGTCGGTAAATGAAAAGAATGTCTGCTGCGTCCCTTCGCTCCTCAAGGGTATTCAGGTTAATGAGTTTGAGACGATCTCGGTAGGAAGGTAAGATTAGAGAATGGCTCCAAGGTAGACCTCGAAGTGGAAATCGAAGAAAACGATGATGTATCCTCTCAATTCGAGATACATGAACTCGCTGATATGGACACCAGGCTTGGCTAGCGTACTCGAGAAGGGGGCGAACGTAAGTGATGTATAGTGATCTGGTCACGTACGGGTTGCGAAATTCTTTGGACCCTCTTTTAACGAGGCCAAGTGATGAGTAGTAATTATCTCATCAATATGCGAGCAGAAATAAGGCTCCCTGTCGCATAATATGCCAAGGTGGCGGATAGTCTGAACTACGGATATATGTAGGTTGATCGCGGAGAACGTAAATTCGGGGAGGAGACTTGTTGCACTTACGTGAGAAGGTAATCGATTGACATTTGGTGACATTAAGTTCTAAACAGTTCTCGATGCAATAGGTGGAAAAACTATTTAGATCTGTTTGAAGGAGGCGGAAGTCATGTTGTGAGGAAATGGGTTTAAAAAATTTGGTGTCGTCAGCATAGACAGAGAATGCTGAGTGCAGAATGACCCTTTCAAGATCGTTAATGGTTAGGATGAAGAGAAGTGGACCTAGGTGACTACCTTGAGGAAGACCTGAAGTGGCCAAGAATGGGGCCCATAGGACAGTCCTGAAACGAACACTATAAAAACGATTATCCAGGTAAGAAGATATCCATTGAAGCAAAATGGGTTCAAAACCCAGGCGGGACAATTTGAACAGGATTAGTTTATGAGATATCTTGTCAAAAGTCTTACTGAAATCAGTTGTTATAACGCCAACTTCTTTACCACTTTCTAAGGCTGAGAGAACTGAGGACACGAATTCTACGAGGTTAGTGGTAGTTGATCTACCCTTCAGAAAGCCGTGTTGATTGGGGGAAATAAAAATATACGACGGAGTTCTAAGATTGCTGTCGTACCAGTGGGCTAACAGATTCGTACAAACGAAGTAATTCTCTGGATAAGGGATTGGCTAGCTTCCGACAGCTTACAACTAGCCGATCATAAAACAGAAGCTATCCTCATCACTAGTCGAAAAACTATAGAGTTCACCAGCTTTCAGGTTGGCAACCAAATAATCAGGTGCAAAGAAGTGGTAAAATAACTTGGAGTAGGGAATGCAGGACAACAGATTTCGGTAAAAAACACACGTGTACTATTTAACAGAGAAAGCATCGCAAATATAGGGATCTCTATCGCTCACAGAGTCTAACATTGGTTATCCTGGATATTCAAAACGAATCCCACTCACTAGATTTGTTACATCAATTTTGCTGTGCCTCGTCCCAGCCTGGACGTAGGCACTACAGATGACGGAAACCAAAAAGAGACTATCGTCAACATACTCGTACAGGCTCTGCCCCCTGGGGACAATCAGCGCCTTTCGAACCACATCGGATGAGGCGGCCTTGTTATAGCTCGAATGGTTCCCGTCGACATTCTTTCAGCTGAAATGTTGAGGATTTATAACAAGAGGATCAAAATTGAAGAAAAGTCAGTGTTAATAGCTATGCGGCAAGCTCGTTTGGATAACTTATAGCGACAATCCAAAACTGGGTAGAACGTAGACATGGAGAGTTACGTAGTTCATATCTGGCTACAGCTGGTATAGCAAGTATCTCCATCGTTTTAAGCACAACAGCTCATCATCTTTCTCCAAATGCTCATGTTTCATAGCATGGCAACTCTGCCCAGCCCGTTGCTAAACCTCGATGACATGTTGCAGGAGGAGAATTTAGCGGAAATTTGTATTTTTATTTATTTACTAGCTGTACCCGGCGCGCGTTGCTACGCATATTAAAAAAAAATAACATTAAAAAAAGTCAGCACATATGTATGTATAAGAACACTTTTTTTTTTATTTTGTTTATTGAAGTGCTGTTGGATATACAATATTTTTTGTTTTCCGTCTGGTGCATTTGCGAATAAATCAGAAGGTTTTTCGACGCGTGAACAGGCCACATAAAGTTGCCCATAAAAGAAACACGGACTTTCTAAATTCAGGCCACACACTTGTAAGGATTGTTCTTTCGTCTTGTTGATGGTCATTGCATAGGCGAGTCGCACCGGAAATAGCGAACGTTTGAATACGAATAGGCGAGGCAATAGTACATCTTCTCTTTTGAATTTTCCATTCAAAATAGCCACTTCGATGATATTGGCCATCATTTTTTTTCACAGAGAGCCTGGTACCCTGGACCGTTGCAAAGTCATGGCGGAATAATGTTTCGAAGCAAAATGATAGGCACGGAAACTTTCAATGTCAAAACGTGCGGAGGCATGCCGGGTAAATCAAGTGAATTGATTGGCGTTGCCATCATTAGCGACTGCATCGCGTAAATGGATGTACTCTTTCGAGCGCAGCTTAGTTTGATTCAAGCGAATATAGAGAAGTCAACATTCGCATACATGGAACAATTGACGACATTCCAGGAAGTGATTATCAGCGATTTCACGTATCATTAACCGATACGAATAGTAGTTCATAGCGCTGACTTTCTTATTCGTTTCTTCATTGGTAAGCGAATTCCTCATTTTGATTCCGAAATGATACCCATCTTCTCCTTGCCAAAATAGAACTGGATATTGCAATGCGTCGTATGAACGACGCGTTTCCGGGACTCTTACCATTTCTGCGATGGAGAATAATATCGCGTGACTCGAATTCTTGGCCAACTATTACGAATTACACGAATTACAACTTTGTAATCGTCAGCTGGCATTCCTTCAAGGGCAGTTTTGAACAGTTCAATCAATTCGTTGTGTTGACCGAATAAAGTCTGCAGTTCAACGACAATTTCTCTTCTAGTATCTCTATTGAATCGACAACGTTGATCGATTTGTTCATCTGTGTTTCTCATGAAATAAATCTGAAGAAATTTGTGACGAGCATTGAGTAATGACCCAGCACGATGATAAATTTGGCCCTGCAATTTGAAGGTTGGGGTTTAATTCTCGCGTATAATATTTGTTGCGCCGAACAATGTCATTTGGAAACACGAATTGTACGAATGATTCCCAAGAAATATTTCGATTGGCTTGTATTACCTGATACCAATGTCGAAAATGGATTGTGCGGTGGATGTAACCAATAATGGCATCAATGAATCATTCAGTGCTCGTCTAGACCGACCTGTGCGTAATCGTTGAGCTTCGAGTCTTTGCTTATGTCGTTCGCTTGCTTCAGGTGTATGTCTACTAATTGCTGCTCGTTTTGGAAATGCCACCAATTGATAACATTATGATCTGGTTATCCCACTCGTGACCGAAAACTACTCATAAATATCCTCTTTATGTCATCGCAGTGCGATGAAAGCAATTAGCAAGGGATATGGGGTTTTCGGGTCATTATCTTTGCAGTCTTGTTGTAATTACAATAACAAATAAGACTTCTCAAGGATACATTTTTATAATACAAAATTCTATTATCTATGTCTATGTGGGTCTAATTGGCATGGTCCAGTGTAAGATATATATTAGAATTTGTATTGAAATCCGCCTTGGGCACTGATTGCCCGAGATACGGGTCTATGATTAATGTGGGAAAACTGTATGAAAAACTCACAAAATCTGAATCGAGGTATTCTTTTTGATATTAAGATCAAGTTCTAAATAACCTGAGTAGAATATTTCAAGTACTTTTGCTCTATATCTTGTCATTCGTGCTAACAATCGGAAAAATGCCTTCACAAATATTATAGCTTTCAATATTTCCAACAATTTTTCCCTACATTACTTCCTAATTTTTGCAAAAATAGATAAAAAAATAAACATTTTCGATTGTAACTCAACAATCATGTGTCATCATGGTCAATGAATTGTGACTATTTATAAAGTTTTGCATAAAAAAAAAAAAAAATGAAAATTGGTACCAAAACCTTTTTCACAGAATTCTGAACAAAGTTGTCAAAGACATCAGTGCTCTATCTCTCACCATTTAAGAGTCTATAAAGGACAAACAAACAAGCAAACAAACATTGATTTTTATATATGAATAGACATTTTACAAAAAGCTGCAGTAACCTCAGAAGCTGATAACACAACATGAATAGCTTGATTTGCTAACCAGCTCCGCGAAGTAATACCTAACGGCAACCTCCTGCGGGGAAAGTGGTTGAATTATGTAGGGTGTGGGCTTGGTAAGTTGGCGTATTCCGGCGTATCCCGGCGTATTCCGGTGTATTACTGCCTGCTGACCGATGACATCATCGTAATCGTAGCTGGTGAGCACTACAGACAGATCTTAAACTATTTGTTTTTGCCGCAAATTGCTGAATTGGGTCTCGAACATTGTTGGTTTCAGCGGTACGGAGCAATAGCTGACACAGCTCGATGCAGATGCAGATTTCTAGGCAGTTCGATATTTCTTCATGGCGATTTGAACCAACCAGATATGATGGCGCCGAACTTCTTTTTTGGTTTTTGAAATATACCGCTCCAACATTGAAAACGAAATCACGAATTTAGAGCCAGGTGGTTTGCAAACAACAAATGGCGTAAAACGAGCACAAAAGTGTTGAGGAGACGTATATCTCCATAGTTTGCGCAGTTGAAGGGTCTGCTGTTTTGTGGGTCGGGCAAACGATATTGACATTCCATTCATCAGAAATACACTCCTTTGACCAGATATGGTGTATATCGCTACACTTTATCACTTGGTCTTACCTAGTCGACTCAATCCCCACCGGAAAGTTATGGATACCTTCCACCAATGCCAAGTAAACGGTGTTCAACCTCGCTTCAATTTCGATCTAGAATGCATGTCTCTAACTCCGTCTACTCGCGGGCTATGCTTGTAATATTCCTTGTGGAATTGCAAAGGGCAGTCTGACGAACTAAGGAAACAAATCAGGATGAAAATGAAATTTTCTCCCATGGCAAACTTCTCGCATGAGACTTCTTTCTTAGCAATAAAATTGTAAGAGAGTAAATTGTAATAACATCTTTTTACAGCCAATTTCATCCTCCCCTGGGGCAACAACAAAACATATTACAATATTTACAAGGAAATAAATTTTGAAATCAATTCCCTTCGAAATTTGTTTGTAGTGAAAATAAAAATAAGTCTCCACCACACAAGTCTGCATATTTTATTCATCCCCAGCGCAAGCAGACGTACGAGTATAAGTATATCCGTATCCTTGGCCTATTCATCTTCATATATAGTCTTACATATGACTACACAACTCCCATCCAATTCAGGCATGCAGAGTAACATTGTTTATCTGTTGTTATCCACTGCTGGTCCGCCTTCAATCAACTGGAAAATGGCAACAAAGCAGAGTAGACTTCTCAAGACCGCACCACATACGATATTCGATTTGCTTATTTTAAAATTTATGACCTCGAGGTAGGTATCACATCTTTGCCAGCCATCTTAAGGCATACTTCAATATCGACCACAATGCTCTTGTAAATTTTATGCCATCGACTGTAGTTCGGCCAAAAGAAATAAAAAAGGCAGAAAAAAATCGGAAAATATCTTTGAGATTGAATTCATTGCAACATATCCGTATCCCCGTATTCGTGTATGGCGACTATAGATACGGGACTACGAGTACATCGAAACCAAATGATTTTATGGGCAATATGAAGGCAAAGCTAGGAAAGGATTTTGCAACTGTAACAGGTAGATACGCGTTACACCAAGAAATACAGATGACGATAGAGAAAGATACATGAAGATGAAAATGGAGAAGAAGTGTTTCTTATTTATTTATTGCACAAGTTGCTTAGGCGTCTCTGGAGCAGTAGTCAATATTACGAAGTTGTACATCCTATGAGCTGAATTCATGATGAGATCCAAGTGGATGTGGAAGTGGCAATGCCAGTGGAAATCTAGGACAATTTTATTACTTATTCTCACTTGGATGCCCTCATAGAAGTACGAGTCCTTCTCGTATTCGCACCATCCAACCATCACATCAGCCATGCCATGTCATCGTACTCGTATCTAAGCCACCCCACATCCTCGATGGCTGTAACAAAGTCAACGAATTGATTTTGCTCATCAATCGGATTGTTTGGGGGTTTCTATTGTTGTTTTGGGCGGCGCGGCAGCAGGAGATTACACAAGTCTGGTGATGTAAAACCACTAGCATTCCAAATGAAAGGATTGATCCTTATCGAGGATCGAACTCGGTGTTGTTTTCTTTCTTTTATTTTCGCACTGTTCGTACATGTCCCGAGTAGAAATTCATTTCATTCATTAGGTAAGAGTGGGTGACTTGAGTGGTTTGTATGTGTCGGAGATAGTTTGTAATTCTAAGAGACTTTCGGTCTGTCGTTCAAAGTGTTTATTTTTACTTAAGAAGATGAATTGGTGGGTTCTTAACGCTGCCGTCAATTTTAAAAATTTTACGTGACAGATGACATAACTTATGACTGAGACAAAGGAGTGAGTGTTAACTAAATGTAAATAGATTTGTATCTAATTTTTGGTATTGGACCGAATTCGGCATCAAAAACTTCGGTTGCAAACTGACGAAAGAAGATAAATTAGACTCACTCTTGTAAAACACCTTTAAGAAGCGTAAACTTATGGAATGCCTCAGGGTTCGATTCACTCCTCCCTATCTTTAATTTTTATCTTAAATATGTACTCTCGAATTATAGGCTAAAATTATTGCCACTCGTGTAAACGGAAAATGAGGTTATCGATAACCTTGCCAATTAAAGCTCAGAGGGGGGTTTCTCAAAATCTTGTGCGTCATTAGTGTAATATACCACCTTGATCGGAAAGTTCAGAAAATCAAAAACACAAGTTTATTCATCTAAATCGATATTGTCCCCTTCAAATTAATCCCCATCGACTGCAACACACTTATGCCAGCGCTTGATCAAATCCTCGAAACACTTTATATATTCAGTTTTCAGTATGTCCACCAGTGCTTCCTGCGATTTTTCCATTACTTCCTCTCGGCTGCTGCTTTTTTAACTCGATTGAACAGAAAGAAGTCACAGGGAGTCAAATCAGGTGAATTCGGTGGCTGTTGGATGGTATTTGTTGCATTTTTCGTCAAAAAATTACGAGTGCAAAATCCACGAGTTTTCTGCCCACAATTCTTCACGCAAACGTCTCAAACTCTTTGTTTACTGTCTGGCCTTCTGACGAAAATTCATGATGCACAACAGCGTTGTAATCCATGAAAACCGTAAGCATTGCCTTCTTTTCTGAGTGAAAACGACGCGTTTTTTTTTGTCTCGGCTCATTTGGTGAACGCCATTCACTTGCCTGATGGCTGGATTGCCATTCGTACTTATAAATCCACGTCTCGTCTTCAGTAAGGATCCTTTTGATGAATGTGGGATCGGATTCAGCCTCGCAAATCATCTCTTTTGCGACGTCAACACGGTCTCTTTTTTTGCATGAAATTGAGGTCTTTACGACAGAAACCCAAATCATTAACCAAAATGTCTTGGACGGATCCATAGGCAATGTTCAAGTCCTCTGCTATCTCTCTGATGGTTAATTTGCGGTTATTGACCAACACTGCTCTTACTTCATCAATGTTTTCATCGGTTTTCGATGTCGATGGTCTGCCACTGCGTTCATCATCTTCGATTGACTCACCACCACTTTTGAACCGCTCATGCCACTAGTAAACCACCGTTTTCTTTAGAGAATCGTTGCCGAAATACTTTTCCAACATTTCCAACGTTCGCGCACCATTAAATCCGTTCTTTATGCAAAATTTAATACAAGTTCGTTGTTGCAAATTTAAATTCATTTCTAAAATTGTAAAAAGTCGCCAACACACGGAGATAGATGTACTCTTGGCTACGTAACTTTTGCAAATGTCAAGCTACGAGTATGACGCTAAGATTTAAAGGAAATATCAACAACTGATGTACCAACTTAACAAAAAAAAACTTAAATCGGAACAATGGGAGCACCACACGGTGGTTATTCCGGAAACTTTTTGATCAATGTTCATCTACGTTTGCACTAGGAGTAGTGGCGATACCGTGGAGTACTATCTGCGTGAGTTGTTGGCCTGCGCTTAAATCAGATTGCATATACTATACTACACTTTTGGTGATGACTAAACCACTGAAGCATTCACTTATTTTTCAGCAGAAGATGCTGATCTGTGGGTGATCTGTTTTGATAAAACTGAAAAAAAAAAACAGTTGTTTTTGGGAAGCGAGAAGTTCAATAATCTGAGAGGATGATTGCTTGGAAGCACGTCTTATTAATACAGGTTCTTATCTGGATGTAATTGAAAGCGCGTTTCAATGAATTCGGGAGGTTTTCTGTACTATCCTGATTCCAGGCTGTACATCGATCCGATTTATTCATTACTGCCTGTGATATTCGGATAATGACTACAGCTGCGGCTGAATATTATCTATAACTTAATATTGAAGTGCCTAATGAAAAGTGTGGTAATAAGGTTCAGTAGTTCGAACTAAGTCCTAAGTTTGCCCGCTTCTCAACCTGACTAGCTGCATTATTTTGCTTCCATTGATCCTTTATCCCCCACTGGATAGAGAGTACCAGACCAAAGGAAAAGGCGAGGCTGTAAGGAGGCTGTAAGGGTAAGAGAAATGTTTTTTCGGTCGTATAAGACCAACCCGACAGAGGAGAACCGAAAAAAATTCAAACAAGCCAGGAATGACTGGAACGCCTTTCTTAAGCGTGTGAAATTTCTATACGACCAAAAACTGAGGCAAGAAGTACACAGTGTCTTAGAGGTAGTAAAAAATATAAGAAATTCTGCCTCGTCCTCCATCCCAACGTTCATTTACAATGACATTCCAGCTGTCAGTTCTTTGGAAAAATTCAAACTGCATCCTGCACACTTTACAGCCAGCTAAACGCTTCCAGATTGTGCTTTGTCCCCGCCTACACTTGAGTGCGTCGAAACTTCAACGGAACGAATCCACTTTCGCACTCGTATAGTAGCAAGAGTACTTAAAGATCTTAACGCCCACAAATTCGCTGGTCCAGAAAGTATATCTCCCCTTCTTCTGAAGAGGTGTTCTTCTACACTGGCAAAATAAGCTTTTCCATCAATCCTTCCCTTTAGGACTCTTTCCGAGGAGATGGAAAACAGTATTTGTCCAGCCCGTCCCTAAAAAAGGGGAATCTTCTTCTCTCTCCTCTTACAGACTTATTGCACTTCTTTCCAAGGTTATGGAAATGCTGATAAATCATCAGCTCATGAAATATCTCGAAACACAAAAACGTCTTAACGAACGGCAGTACGGTTTTCCTAGCAACAGGTCCACTGGTGATTTGATGGCATGTCTCACCGAAAAGTGGAACCAAAGTTTACACCAACCTGGTAAAAGCAAGATAGTCGAACTTGATATTTCTAATGCATTTGACAGAGTTTGGCATCAAGCTCTTTTGTCGAAAATGCATGCAATTGGGATCGATAACTCTCTTCTTCAAAAGATTAGAAATTACCTTTTGGAACGATCAATTCAAGTTGTCTTGGATGGTTTCAAGTCTGATATTCACAAAATAAATGCTGATGTGCCCCAGGGCTCCGTTTTGTCTCCGACACGCTTTTTAATTTTCATCAATAATCCCTTGTCTGCTACTTCTTATCCAATTTACTCCTTTGCTGACGAGAGTACTCTCTACATTTCATATTCGTTCCCGGACTCACGTCCCTGCTCTTCGGCTGTAAAAAGGGAACGGCAGCGTATGTTAAGCTCATTAAATTCCGACATAAACAGCATAACCAATTGGGGAACTATCAACAGAGTGGAATTCAATGCTTCCAAAAAACGCTGTCGCTAAAGCGAAATTCAAATACCCAGCCGTTATTCATGAATGGCACTTGCATCGTTGAAACGTACGTGTGTCAATGACAGCTTACGTTGGAATGACCACATATTCGAAGTCGCCAAAAATTCTGCGAAATGTCTACGTTTCCTTAAGCGATGTAAGATAATATTTCACCCCCTCTGATCCGGGTTCAATATATAAGGCTTTCATCCGGCCAAAATTGGAGTACAATGCTCACTTCTAGTCAGGTGCTCCCAAGACTTATTTGCGCCTATTAGATCACCCTCAAGCCCACTTTCATCGGACATACCCAGAAATATCGTGATTCTTTCTTAAGCCGAACAACTCGCATATGGAATGCCCTGCCGAGCTCTTTATTCCCTAGTCACTATAACCTCCAAACATTCAAGCCCAACGTGCATCGGTATCTCTCTTTCTATCCTCCCTAATTTTCCATCGCCCGCGCTGTGTGCAATCATTGAGCGCGCGCCAACTAAAAAAACACTCTTCTGCTAGTATGCGAAAGTTCCCAAGTTTTTACTTCGTGTTTGAGGTTTTCAAATCCTTCATACGGATTATTGTACCTTAGAGTGTTATAGTGAAGAGACATCTGAAGCAAGTGCATGGTCTCTGTTTTGCAGCTGTGTCATTGACTTCCTATACTTAGGAAGAATTAACTTGTAAACTTCCAATACATTGTGAAGTGGCTAAGAGAAAGTCTGCAAACCAAAAACCGATTGTGAGATTATCCATTCGTCAGTCAATATTTCACTTATGTGAAAAATATGATCCTTTTTTGAGACTTTTGGAACAAAAAGTCAATAACGCATACCAAATAGTATCACTTTTCTTACAAAGAACACTTACATCCTTAAGTCGATTGGAAACTTTCAAGTGGTTTTCCAACCAAGATTCAGAAAATGGCTTAAATTTCATTTTGGCGTTGAATTTATTTTGTAAACATTCCTCACTGTGAGGGTATACTCTAAATCAAACTTTGATTTCCTTTAGGGTTTTGGTGGGTACATTGGCTTTGGTTTGGTAAGAAAGTGGTTATCCATGGTTAACTTGCATTTCTAAAATGCCTGTGTATACAAGGTTGTTTACAACTGCTACACAGAGTCCCATAAATATGAGAAGTATTAGAATAAGACAAACTTTGGACACAATTTCCAGGGTTCGCAAAAGAACAAAAAGGACTCCATTTGTGGTAAACGATTAAATTGGCAAAATTTCCTGATATTAGAAGGAAAACTGTAAAGGAGCGAGGTTTATGAGAATCAGAATGAGAAACGATTGCCACAAAGACAAGGAAGGTGGCAATATTTCTAGATTTATTCGATGATGTGGTTGAGTTAGAGAAATGTAATTCAAACTACACTCTTTGACAAGGAGAATGGCTCATGTTGTGGTTGCCATGGTTAGTCTTTCATAAACAATGTCCAGTTAGAGATCTGTAGGCTTAGGATTTGATACGTAGCATTTTTAAAATTATTTAAAAATAATTTTTTCACCGTTCAAACTTGGAAAGGCACCAAGGTTTACACAGCGGGTAACAAGACTTATCGGTGCTCTACAGCTAATACAATGAGTCAAATCCTTCCGATGCCTTAACTTTTTAGAGTTTCTTCAAATCCATGAAAATAGAAATACGAAACGCATCATACGAACGCCCATCTTAGCAACAGTTGCGACATATTACACATACATTGCACAAAGCACATTTACACCGCATCATCATCTTAGTAAGAGCAGCAGATGGTATTCATTCGTAAACAATTCCTGAGTCAATACATTCGAATCACACAGAATTGCAAATGACAAGATCGGCAGACTACTACTAGGAACTGTGAGTTTCCCTGGATCCATAGAACTGTTTTTTACCACCAAGGCGAGCATTGATTCCTGTTTCTTTCGCGGGCTGGTTAACGATTAGCTTAGCAAGTGTAAACCCATTCCAACAACAAGTTTTATTTGAAAAAAATCCTTTACCCAACGCATTCAAGAACTATCGGCCTTAAGATTCCAGCAAAAATAGTTTGGAGTCAGGGGTTCTTCGGCTTCGTCGCACTTGATGTTTTGCTGTTTAGGTTAATGCGTTCAGCAAAACTCATCGGAGAGATTTTTGGTAAGTTGTTGCATCTGCACCTGATGTAGATCTATATATTATATTTTCGCCTATACTGAGTTAAATAAGAAGTCATTTAGCGGAATTTAGTGGATGTTTCCATCCGGCTCTTGTCAACACTTAGAAAGTCTATTCTACTCTTTGCTCTACAGTTTTGAAGTAAGTTCCCCTTCATTTTAAGGAGCTAGGACGTGCCAAAATGTACGATTCAATAGACACGATATGAGACATGATAGTATATGGACAGTTCCGAAAGTATAGGCTCAAGTATAATACATACATTTGTTAAGGAATTTCTACGACGATTGAACAAGAACTGATGAAGTGATGCAAATAATGAGGAACATGATCGAGGAGTTTACGAAATTTAAGCCAATCATCATTGCTGCTACTTTTTCCCCCTCCGCTTGCACACTTCATCTAAAGTGAGGCATACCTCTACTGTGTCTTCTATCGGTGGTTGATTCGAAGATTTCCTCTATTGCAGCGCTTAGCATATCCGGCTCTCCTCCGGCGATTTTGCCAGGCCATATATCACTCGAAGCATTTTTTGCTCGAAATGACCAAACTCATTCTTTTTTTGAAAAATAACATGCCCTTGTGCCATAGAAAAGGACTGGGATGTTAAATGTTTCACAGGACATTATTTTGGTGACGAAAAATAGGGCTCTGCTAGTCATTGCCTTGGCAAGAATTACTCTTCGACGAATTTCTTGATTACGTCATCTTTTGTGACATTGTAGCCAGGTCGGCGTTCATCATTTTTTACTAGTTTTACACCAAAATTATCTTCGTCCCTACTTCCTAAATATGTGTGAATGCCTCATACTAATACCTTACTGTATTCTGCCGCTTGTTTCCATGCCATTCTCATAGGCAAGTGCTACAGACTTTACAAAGACTTAGTGTCTAGTCTGCGAATATGACATTTTACCCTCTTCTTAGGACGAGTTTACTATAGATTCGTAAAAACTTTTTCTAGGCTGTTTGTTTGCTATACGCATTGCTTCTAAATGCGAATTCAAGATAAAGCATACTGAAAATTCGGTTTGTTTTCCTCAGGATCCGGAAGATTTTGCCATATCCTAGACAAGTTAAATGGCTTTACCATTATTATACTCGTACTAACTTTAGTTAATCATCAAAAGAGTTGCAATATGGAGAGCACTAAGTAAGAAAGGAGTACCCCGAAAAATAATTAACATCATCAGAGCAATGTACGAAGATTCGGATCTCGCGGTACTACATAATGGAATCATCAGTGTCTCCTTCACTACAAATACAGGAGTAAAGCAAAAATGCCCACTCTCACCTCAACTGTTCACAATCGTACTGGATGAATATGAGAGAAGTCTGCATGCAATTCCAGGACTTAGACTATGCGGCCGATATTTGTTTTCTACCACATAAGCTCAGTGACATCCAAGCTTAACTAGAACATCTCGCAAGATTAGCGCGATGCGCCGGATTGGAGATAAATATCCAGAAGACTAAGGCCATGAGGATCAACATCGGCAACAGAAGAGACATTGCCATCGAAGGAAGCCCCGTCGAATATGTAGATAGATAGTATAATAACAACAGATGGCGGCGCAGAAGCAGACGTTGATAACAGACTTCGAAAAGCAAGAGCAGCATTCGGCCAATTACGACCTATATGGAGGAGTTCCCAGATTTCCAGGAACACGAAGCTCAGAATATCAGAATATATGTGTCAAGTCAGTACTGATATATGGCAGCGAAACCTGGTTGATTTCCAATAACATCAGAAACTTCAGGTATTCATCAACAAATGTCTCCGTACCATATGTCAAATATTCTGGCCAAACATCATCAGGAACGTGGATCTGTTAGGAATGACAAGAGAGGAACCAATTGCGATACAGATCAAGAGACCCAAATGGAAATGGATCGAACATACAATCAGGAAAAAAGCCGATAAAATTACCAGAATGGCGTTAGAGTGGAACCCCCAAGGCAAAAGATTCAGAGGCCGTCCCAAGAACACTTGGAGACGATCGATACTCCTATAACTGCATAACTGCAACCAACCGAGTGAGATTGAGATGCCAAGTGGAACCCCTATGCTCCTAAGTGGAGTGATTAAAAGGAGGTTGAGGACGTTTCACCTCCTGAGGATCGGCTATGTTCAAGTTCGACCACATTTTTGATGTGATTTGATCACAAAATCGTTTCTCGCCGCCTGTTTGAATAAAGCGGTTCCTCTCTATCCTTGTCAAAATTAATTAGTTCAATTTTCTTCAAAGCGGAATGTTGATCGTTTTAACCATCCGCAGAAGTAGTTGTTCCGTATCTTCAGTACTGTCTACGAATCGACCACTGCTTACTCTCGTTTGTAATTTCCTGACCTTGGTTCAAATGCTATTTTATGCTCTTCTTATGCCTTCTGCGAAGGCAGTGCTCGTCCTTACTTAGCATGATTTCAAAATTATCATTAAAACAACGAGGATACCTAATCCTGTTGAGGAGCTCATAAAAATAGTCCTTCGTGACAGTCATTCTCCTCTGTAGGGGCGTGCAAATATACTGCTGTCAAATAAAGCAGATTAAACTCAAATCAATCGCACCTTACATTCCACGTGCACTGCCAAAAATCATTTGGCCTTTCCGAGTAGCATGGGTCTTTAGCGTGGGTTTCTTGTTTTTCCAAGAAACCCTCAACCAAAAATAAATCTCAACACGAACATGTCTGTCCTGCAATAGCACAAACATATTTTGGTACCCATTTAGGCAACAAAGCAAAACCTCCCACTCACGCCCGCATTTTTCCTTTTTTACGATGATTGATCGAAGAAGAACGAAAACATTTCCTTTATTCTTTAATTAATTTCCTATCCAGTGCCTTGACGTCTGTCACCACAGCCATCATGAGGCAATTTCCCTCTATTGTAGCTCACGTCAATATTCATCAATTCTTTTACTATTTCCCATTTTCCCATTGAAACAACATCCTCTTGTTCATTCGGTTTTTCTTTGAGTGAAAATATCCTTTTCTCTTCTTAAAAGCGAATCCTTATTGATTGGCATTATGAAAGACCGAAACCGAAATATAATTCTCAAGTCCTGCACGTTCTAACTCTAGTTTGTCAATTGGGAATTTGTTGCTCTCGATAGCAAATCCCAGGACAATTGCGTGCACACCATTAAACAGTAGCAAATATGATCAATATGAATGGCTAGAGGGTGATGAGGTGGAGATCTAAAAGTGGAAGAATTTCGTATCTAAGTATTCTCTAGAGGATGACCGACGCTGCTCAAAGTCTTTCCAATTCATATTTGAGTTTTGGTAAAACAAATAAAAATATGAAGGCAAGTTGAATGTTGATTTTGGATATCCCAAAAAAGGATACCAAAATAGCAGTTCAAGTTGGAGTTTTGTGGAGTATTTTGAATGGGGAAGAGGAAAGTTTTAGCATTTCTTGGCAGAATCAAGCGGAAGTAGTTCTTTTATGGGACAGAACTCATGTGTACTCGGGGATTTGTTTGGGGGAAAATTGCATAGATATGATTTATGAAATTCAATATCCAAATTGAATTTGAATTTGCTATCCAAATCGATAAGTGCAGTTGAACTGCTAGCGGTGGATTGAATTTGTTTTTGTGTATTCTGTTTTGTTTTGCACGTTTCTATATAGAAGGCATCGCAATGGTAGCAAATATTGTCGGAATATAGTTCAGATCTGAGGTATTTCTTAGATATTCGTATGCAAGAGGAAATGACTGTGAAAAAATATTTAGTTTGTCAGTGTGAGGTGGGAAAAATTATGACTATCGCTTTGTTACGTTTCCGTGAAAGTGAGGACGCTTATTGGTGTCCATATGTTTTAAGTCCTATATTTCAACTTCGATTATCTGAAAAGGAAGTGAAGAATGAAGTTTTCATTCCTAATTTCATTGCTAAGAAGGAGTCTCTGCCATTTCGAAAGCTTGTTTCCGTTTATATTGCAAGTGTTCCCATTCTTCTTTCTTCTGGCTTACGCTTTCTTTGCCTCTTCCAGAGCTACAAATTTCTTTGTAATTTTACTAATCTAAGTGTGGAGCTGTTTTGATATTTTTAACTCCTTTCCATTAGAATGCGTACGCCTCACTTCAAATACCACAAATTTGATCCCACAAAAGGGAAACAAAAAAAATCTCCCAACAAACTTGAACTTCAACTCCGGCGCCAACGTACTGGAATGTGCCACCACTGGCACTGGCAAAGGATCCGATTAACATCTTAATCTCCTACAATGGATAGAGTTGTCTGCTTGCTTCAAGACCATCCAACCAACCAAGCAACCAATTAAAAACTTATCATCCGATAGCATTATTAAATCAAATTACCATTTCAGTAATAAAGTCATTACATCCAATTTCTCATTCTTCTCCCATTTGCCTGTCAAGAGGAACACTCTCTGTCCAGGGTATTAATATTGGGCGACAACAGATCTCACTTTTATCCCACCCCCATCTCTCCCCTTCATCACTTTCATGTCTAATTTCTCTTGAAGAACTTTTCCCTTTTACGCAAACGATATTCATCGGCCACCATCAGCATCCATCCATCTATTCACCCCCAGAAATCTCTTCCAAGGGAAACTTTTTCCAAATTTGTTCTTGTCCTGAAAAAAAAAAAAAAAAAAAAAAAGAAACACACACACAAAAACCTCTAAAATATTAGTATGACCAGCCAGCATCGAAGGAGAAACGTGGTAGGGTTTGACGACTTGAGATAAACTAAAACCAAATAAAAGAATCGTAAAACGAGGAAAAATGAAACCGTTAACAAGGATTCAAGTGAAAGACTATGGGGAGCCCCATTAAAATTCATCTCTCTGCTTAGCGAAATGATGATGCTTTAACTTGGTTAGATGCTTTGTAACTGCTGTGGATGTATTGTATCTTTACCTGGTTACCCAAAGCCGCAAGGAATAGATGGAATTTCAAAAAAAAAACTCTTTCATTAATCCTGCGAGGAAGCGGACTTATTATTTGTTAAAGTTTTATGCATTTTCACTGGTTGTAATACAATATCTGTGTAAGCCATTCGACCGCAGGAGTTGAAAAATGGACTCGAAATTCCGCTTGAGTGCTGTGCAAATGTTGTAAGTTAAGTCATAAATGGAGTATTTTTGAATCAACACTCAATAAAGTCTTTAACCCTAGAAAGCTAACCCTATTTTGTACTCCGTTAAAGCTAACTAGGAGTAAAATTTACTCCCTGGTAATTAAAAGAGAGAAAAGTTCTTTCAAAGTTTTTCTGCTGCAATTCGTGTAAACTTTATTACAAAAAATATAAAAAATTCATTAGTTCAATGTAAATGTACAGCATTTTTGGCAAATTTTGTTCTTTTTGGGTTTGTATAACACAGCAGTTAGTTCCGGTCTGTAAAGAAAAAATGATGTGATTACTGTTCGATCAAGAAATTTTACATTACAGAACTCCTCAGGCCAAACTAATTTGGTTTATAGGGCACATACATCCGGAATGGGCATCTCCCTCTAATACCAACAAGCTGTTCATCTATTTTGCAGTAAGAACTAGGCTTATACATGGACTTACAACGAGAGATCCCATCTCTCAGATATATGTAGGAGCAAACTTTGTTTGAGATCTTCGAGTCAGTCTTGTTTGTCGGTCGACAAATCTGAAGCAATTTATAATAAACTTAAATCTTTCTTTCGACATATCTGTTAAATAAATTTCTAGTGACAAGTAGTTACTTTTTAAAACTGCCGATAATATCGGGTTTTCCAATAGGGACTTGACAACTCAACATTTTCATCATGGTAAAGTATACGAACGAGCAACGTCTGAAAATTATAAAAATTTTCTACCGAAATTCGGAGTCGGTGACTGCAACTTTAAGAGCGTTAACTCCAATTTTCGGTCGTAAATCTCGCTCTAGTAGACAGGCAATAACAAGTTTATTGCAAAAATTTGAGTTTACATATTCCTTGTGTGATGTTGGTGATGTTGCCATGTCAGTCGAAGTGTCGAAGATATCGCTGCCGTTCAGGTGTCCGTAGCAAACGATGAAAATCAGTCAATTCGACGGCGTTCTCAAGAATTGGTCATCGCTCAGACCACATTATGGCGTATTTTGCGTAAGGATCTTGGCTTACACCCATACAAGATCAAGCTGACTCAAGAATTGAAGCGGCGTACGTTCTCCGATTGGGTTCTGGAGCAGATGCACCAAGATGGTGGATTTCATCGCCAAATCATCTTCAGTGACGAAGCTCATTTTTGGCTCAATGGGTTCGTCAATAAGCAAAAATCGGGTGAAAATCCACATGTGCTTCATGAATCACCACTTCATCCACAAAAAAACTGTTTGGTGCGGTTTGCATGCCGGCGGCGTTATTGGGCCATATTTTGTCGTCAACGTTGCTGTGAATGGTCAGCGTTATCGCGCCATGATCTCCGATTATTTTTGGCCCGAATCGGAAGATATGGACTTGGACGACATGTGGTTTCAACAGGATGGTGCCACAAGTCATACAGCACACGGTACAATCGATTTATTGAAGAGTAAGTATGGTGAGCGTGTTATCTCAAGAAATGGGCCAGTCGATTGGTCGCCTAGTTCGTGCGATTTGACGCCGCTTGACTATTTTCTGTGGGGCTACGTTAAGTCATTGGTTTATGCCAACAAGCCGACGACGTTGAAAGAGCCCAGAGCGAACATTAAGCGCCAAATAGCGGCCGTTTCGGCCGAAATGTGTGGCTGTTGTTGTTGTCAAGTCCTTATTGGAAAACACATTATTATTAATCCAAAAAAAGCTTCAAGTTCTTCTTCGGTGGTGCATCTGCAGATACTTTTATCGTGTTCCAATTACCTATATAACCTGCGCTTCGTTTTGTTATTTCCTGGTTTGTAATGGTTAAAACTTTATCAATTAACTCGTTTGAAAAAAAAATAGCTTGGAGCATTCCATTGGAGAATCATTTCTAGTTTCAGCAGTTGGGCCAGTTCTTATGTGTATTATACAATTTGGCGCAAAATTAATCATCTTATCGGAATATGTTATAGTTTTTGTAAATTGCGTCGTACGTCAATGATATTTGACATTTGTGAACAAACAGACAAGCAATGGAGCGCTATACTCCCCTGTCAAGGCATCCTCAATCTCAACAACGAAGAGGACGATTTTCATTTGCGTCAACAAGCAAAATCTTCGTTTCTGGGGCACTGAAAATTTGCGTGTGATGCGCGAAGAGCCATTATATCCACTCAAAGACACTGTGTGGTGTGGCGTTCATGCGGGAGGAGTGATTGGGCCGCATTTTTTTGAGGATGCCATCGGCAATACGGTCACTGTTCCTGGCGAACGCTACAGGGACATGATAAACGACTTCTTACTGCCGGAATTGGATGAGCGGGGCTTGGTGAATATGTGGTTTCAACAAGACGGTGCAACCGCACACACAGCACGAGCCACAATGGTTATTGTGAAGGAAACGACGTGATCTCCTGTCTTGGCGATTTGGCATGACCAGCAAGATCGCCCGATTTAACCATTACAGGCTTCTTTCTTTGGGGCTGCTTGAATTCGCGGGCTTATGCCAACAATCCTGAGATAACCGCAGCCCTTAAGGAGAACATTCGACAGGAATGCGAACTCCATTATTCAAAATCAATTTTTTTTATTTAGTAAACAAGTAATTCAAAAATAAAATTGGATGATTACTATTGCGCCACCTTGTAGTCCTAAAATAGGTTTCGTGTTCCAAATAAATTGGTGTTTTTGTCCCTTACCTTTTATTTTATCGTATTTTACTTCGAGAACATAGTCTTGTCGATGATGACCTCTCGATTGCGCTCCTCTAGTAACAGATGACGAACTTGGTGTTAATTCTGAAGTCGCATAGGGCAGAAGGAGATACACTTATATACATATATACATATAATTATATATAAGACATAACATATCTTATGTATCAATTGGGATATATCTTTTTTTGTATTTTATTTTGAGCTCCCGAAAGCCCACCTATGAGGTGTTTCAGGCTAATCCATTCTTTCCAGGAAACCCTGTATACTCGTATACTGATGCGTTAAAAGATTGCACAAGTACTTGTGAAAGTGCAATCATAGCGGTTTATGCTCTTTCCGAAAAAAATGGGAGCAAAATTTAGATTTCTAGGGTTAAACTCACAAAGGCTTAGGAGTGTAGGCCGTCTTTGATATATATTGGCGGCAGCTTGAGAGGAATACAGTTTGCTCAGCGGATCATATGTTGTACCTATAGCATACAGTTAAGACTTAAAGTTGGTAAAGTAAAGTTGATTGATTTTTCACAGGCTTTCCAAACGTATTGCGCTGAATCCAAGCATGCGAAGCAAACTATTCTATCTTTATCTACGCCAAATGCAATCTTAAATTCGTGGCATTGTGTGCTTTGAAGATATATTTACCAGCTAACTGCACTCGACGAAAAGCCTCTGGGAACCCATGTTTCTTGGTAAAAGGACCAGGTGACAGCAGATTTACGAACTCAGAAGGTAAATCGGTAATCTTCTCTATGCGAAAATGTCAGAGCCCAGAATGAGCAATTTTAGTGAAGATGTGTCTTTTGTCTTTGCGGCCATTATTCGCCGCAATCATCGTTTCGATCAAGGTCCTATTCACCAGTTTATCCCTAAGAATCGTCTTCACAGTTCTTCCTGGCCATGTTAAACATTCCATTAAGAGTTGCGTTGTCGGAAGCACCCTTAATGTATATGAAACTACCTAGGGCATACCCCTTTTTTGTCGAGTGTCTTTTGTCGATTTGAAGGGCAGTTAAGTAGGATCTTCTGTCTTGGTGTGCAAATAAATACTTTGCGATGAAGTGTCAACTTACATAGCTTCTAATGTATAAAAATTGGCTTAAAAATTGATGAGCCTAACAAGCGTAACAAGGAGAGTAGTTTCATGGGTAAAAGAAAGACCGCACAACAATTCAAAAAAGAGTATAAACTGACGAGGTTTATACTGCGATATTGCATGCAGATTGATTGTAAAAGACAGACAATGGCACTCAGTCCTAAGGTTCTGATATCGAAAGAAATACCTAATGACTAGACCCGT
Organism: Volucella inflata; assembly: GCA_928272305.1. Lineage (NCBI taxonomy): Eukaryota > Metazoa > Arthropoda > Insecta > Diptera > Syrphidae > Volucella > Volucella inflata. The sequence continues at coordinate 3,629,983 of OV743720.1, forward strand.
CAATACTAGTCTTATGTTGTGGCAGGAGAAGGATGGCGTTGCTAAGGATTGGTTTTAGAGTTCTCGCTAAGAAAATATTTAAACAATCACTTGGATACGTTTTTCGGATCGTTTTAGGCGAGTTTAGCTTAAAATCCGAAAATGAGGGTACCTAGTCAGTGTATATACATCCTCATCTGATTCAGAGGACATTTGTAGGTCAATCGATTTTGCCTTGGCCATGTACGTATCCGTATCACATTATTCACAAAGGGATATGACGAAATCAATGTCATTTGAGTCAAAGACATTTGAGTGCGATTGACGCAAGATATTCCTGCAGTATTTTAGATATCCGAACTTAATGAGTTACAAGTACTGGGTTTGATCGCTATACGAATGCAAATATCCTAGATGCCAGGAGCAGTGCAAATGTACGAGTATAGCAAGAAACGGCAAAGTTATTTTCCGATCAAATATATCCTTTGCTGCCAGCAGGGCACTATCCTGTATAAGATTAGATGAAATTGTTTTGGGAGGTGTTATATTGAATTCGAGATCACTGCGGCCACAGATAGGCCTATTGTGATGTCCTTCGTTTAAGAGCTCATCTACAATATAATGTCACAGTTCGTGAAAAAGGCGGCTAAGTATTAAGGTAAGCTGGCAGCTATGTATGGTAGAATTTACCTAGAAAACGTTGACGTGTTTTGATTAGACCATTGCAGTCACATAGTATGTGTTTCACTGTTTCCATGTTCTCGTTGCACAGTCTGCATATCTTGTGCTGTGCTAATCTCATGGTCATAAGGTGTTTTATTACTCTGCAGTGCCCTGTAAGAAAACCTGTGATCAGTTGAAACTGACTTCTACTTAGTAGTAGTAGTTGTTTAGTTTGTTTTTATAGCAGCTCTTTGGTACAAAGTTCTTGGCTTCGGTTTCCCTCCAGAAATGTAGCTTCTTTTCTGCCAGTTAGGTTTTGATACTACCATTTATAGTGTTCATCGATAGCCCACAGAATGGTCTTGGCATCAAGAATTGGGATGCGGATTCTTCTCTGGCTAGTTCGTCTTCTTTTTCATTGCCTTCTTATCCACTATGTCCTGGCATCCAAAGAGACTGTGTTGACCTCTGCATTGCCTTATGCCACTAAATGGCTGCTAAATACATGTTTTTTCACCAAAGTGTGTGTCATTTCTGAGTCTAGGATTTTCTTTGAGGCCAACTTTGGTGCACCATTTAGCAACCATTTAGTTCAGAGCTTTCTTTGGGGGCGATTCGATATTGTGTCTTCAAATTTACCTCTGATTGAGATAGCAATGCCATCTACATAACGTTGAACATAGAAGCCATCATTGCTGAGAATAGCCATAGTTCATTAACTACGATAAACCATAGTAGGGGTGAGAATACATCTGCCTGGAGGCATCCTTTCGTAGCTATCCTCTAGCATAATGTTTGAATGTCTCTATCATCATCCCATACCATACTTTAAAGACGGATGCGTACGAACTATTGCAGCGAAGCAATATACCCATAGCGACTATATGGAACAGGAGAAACTCGCAGGATTAACGACAAAATAGATTGAAATAACACCCTTCTCCTCTAGAAAAGGCGACATTGACAATTTGAAAGGCGCACTTCTGCAGACTCCATTCAACTTAAATGACGACAGTTTAGGAGGGGATCCAGAAATCAGACGGAGAATCCAATATCTTCCTCTATGGACAAAGGAGGTCACTGAGCGAGAAAGTACAGTCAAGATCAACCAAGATAATTTTATTGAAGATCTCAATCTGCTATATGGTATTAAAACATGTACCTTCCCGCAGGCTAAGGTTCTCTCATAGGAGAACACCCTACCTTAGATGCAGTTTATTCCGAAGAAAATTTCAACTTACCAAGGGCCTCAGATCAAAGGCCATTGGTAAGCGATCGAACTAACTGGAGATGTTCGTTGAGGCCGGTGTCTACTCTAGGCAGTAGTGCTATATAAGGTAAGTACCTTGGTACACTACTAATGAAATGGTGTTCGAATAGTGTCCTCATATTCCACTTCTGGTTAGCCCCCGATATCACGAGTTTTGTGGCTATTTTTCGCAGTATTTGGCATTGACAGAGGGTCCAAAATGCTAAGGGTCATGGAAAAGTAGTTCGAGTTCGAATGTGCGAAATCTCTCCATTGTTTAATACTTCTCTTCTTCTTCTTCTTGGGCTTATTATTCCCCAATGGTACAACATTCAAACCCACTTTCGCAAAATGATTGTGGGAAATCTGAAGGATTTGGATCAAGTTAAATGTGTTTTTTTTTTTTTTTTGAAGAGCAATGGCAGAACAACCCAGAGCTAAGGCTTCTTTTTTTTCTCTATTATGAGTACTTCGAATGTATCTAAGAAACATTTTCTACAATCTTTGGCCGGAAATAGACGCCGCTCCGCTTGTTTGTTAATCTTTTTATTATTCTGACTTTCCAATTTGGCAAATTAATCCCGTTTTCTTTGTTATGGCAAGGCAATTTCACGCACCAAATTAGGGTACATCAAATGGTTCGTTCACCCAACAGATTTATTGGCAATCTGCAGCTTCTAAAAATCGAATTACCCCACTGATAACCTACCCCAGAGAATTAACAACTTTTACGACAGACGAATTAGATTTTTTTATGTTTAACTCATAAAATTTACAATGCTACTCGGAAACCTACAATATTTTCGCCTATTACATCTTAACCCATTCTATTCCATGCAATCCCTGGTTTTCATTTTATTTATTCCCTAAGCGCCACCTAAGACCTTTATTTCACTTTTTTTTTTCTGTCGTGTTGTCGTTTTCGTTTTCGTTTTCGTATTCATTTTTACGACTTTGTCCTAGTTTTAAGTTGAAATTCTAATTTGCATGCGGGGGCTTGCGTCAAATTGGCGCACAGGCTCACAACAGCGAACTATAAATCAATAACACAAAAAAAAAATACCAAAAAAAATATATTCCTAATACGTATCCTCGAAAAGCAATAAATCCTTGTGGCGCCTGTTTCTTTCGTTTATCCCAAAACAAGCAAACCACAAAGCTGAAAAACCATGAATCACAACACGCCAATAATTCACAAATTATTTAACCTATTGTTGTTGATTTGTATCTGAGAGGGATTTGAATGTTTTTTCCTCTCATTTTCGGATAGCGATGGATCCCTTCACTTGCCATATGACAAATCGTTTATGTCACCATAAGGATAAATTGGTATGCGAAGCCTTATGAAACTAGTGCTCCTTGCATATGTATATCAACCAAAAAAGGATTACTTTATGTACATGCCGGGCTATCAACATGAAATCGATATGCCATGCCTTGAAAAGGCTCTCTATTTCTACTCTTTACCCTGAGTCCGAATAAAAAAAATCAAATGGGAGATGGGGCTGGATGAGCAGCGTTCCCACTTTAAAAAAAAGGTTGTCTGGCAATTTCGCTCGATTTTTAAGGCTGAAGACTGCGTAGATGCCAGAAATCTTGGGCAAGACACAGTGTTGAGTTTAGTGTCCAGTACAGCTATACCCAGGATCCTAGTATCATGTGGAATCAAAAATTTCAATGTATCTGAACCATCAATGCATGTCACATATTGTCTTATTGCTGCATCTTAGCGACTCTTTCATTGTAAAAATATCTGCCCTTTCAAACCATGAAATCGTATTCATCTTTCTGATGCATGATAGGGTTTTATCCTCCCACGAGCCCCTCAATACTAAAACGATGCTTGAGCAAGGTCAAGGTATATTCCCCCTCTAATACAAGAGATACATTTTATACCCACATATGTATGTTATAGCCCCAGAATTCGCTTAATGCTGTCAGTTGCGGCTGCTAAAAATCTAAAAAAAACCTTTAACCGCTTCAACTTTTGCCAGAAAAATGTACAAAAGTGGGAACGCTGACGCCGTAGGCAAACCAAGGCAAAGCATTCTGGTGCTGTTCATATCATCCGAGTGGATTAAATGAAAAACTTTCTGTTGCCAGTGTCATTTTCAGAGGATTACCTTATCCTTATCCTTATCCTTATCCTTACTCCTTAGTGCTTAGTCCTTAGTCATTTTCATTGAATCGATAAGCGGCATGATACAGACTTTGGGGATATTTGCCTGCTTGCACCTCATCCTATAGAATTCTGACTTGGTTTGCGCACAAATTGTCTTGCCCCCTCTTCCTTTGGATGTTTCCTCGGATATTCGATGATGAAGAAAGTCATGATTAGGGGTGGTGAAATGGTGTGTTTTTCCTTCTTATTTTTTTTTTTATGTCTTGAGGGTAGACAATATGCCGACGATACACATGTTGATGTGGTGAAATCCTCTTCGGAAATCATTTGACTTTTGATTTTGAGAAACGGAAAAGACAGGCAAGAAAAAAACAACCAAAAACAGAAACTCTCTTGTATAGGTGGATGGAGAAGGACTCCATCTGAAGGACTTTGAATCAATTGATTCGTTTACTTTTCTGCTTATTTTTTTGAGAAGAGAAAAATCCATTTGACGATATGAAAAATCGAAATGCTGATGTGATGATGAATTCATAAAAGTGAATGAGGCATTTGTATTCAAATTCAGTTCTCTCTGTTGGCTGTTTCATTTCGGATGAGAGAAGTCTTGATTAAATGTCTTCAGCAGATAATTTCAAACTCAATTTTCGTTTTTGTAGCTATTGTTGTTGCTGGTGTTGTTGTTGGCGGGGTTGGTAGTGGCAGTGGAGATGACGTCTGGGGCAATGCCGGAATGATGTTCGAATCGAAGTTATTTTGCATAAACTACAAGTACAGATTCGAGCAATCTTTGAAAGTAGAATCCAATCTGTGGTTTCATTTGGCAGTAATGCAAAGTCCTAATTGGAATTTTGAATTTACGAATTCCGGTCCAGATCGGATCTGTAGGACTTGATTAGTCCCTGGAAGTCGAATCAGTATATCGGAGGCTTTTGAACTGAAACGAGGTTATTGTAAATGTGGTGGGCAATTTGTGTTCGAATTCGACAGAGAATACAAAATCAGTTTTCCTTCTACGCACCAACCCCACCCAGGACTGTGTCTAGCAAATTGAATAATTATTGAGTTTGCTGAATTTTACATTTTAGTCCCTTTAAAGTCATTTTAACCTTTTGCTAAGCTGGCAGGTCCTATCGAAACTTTTGTGGCTCCAATTAACTCCTAAAACCATATCCACACAATGAAGCCAAGTAGTAAAAATTTAACTCATGTGGATGGTGATTCTGATGGCAAACCAAATGAATAAAGAGTAAAAATCGTCGAGGCGATGAAGTATCAGGGATTCCACTGTCAGCTCCAGTTTTTTCCCTCCATGACCTCATATATCTTTCATGTGACTTTGATATTCATATTCAATCCATCTCATTTGAATATCGGAATTCTTTAAATATTGGGTATATGGTCTCCTTGGTATGGTCAGAGTTCTAGTAGATTTTGCCAATGCAACTGCCTTCATCTATCACCTTCTAATCCATTATCGCCAAAGCGGCCGATGTTGATGCAGTTCGAATCCGAATACTGGTGTTTAAGGGATATAAGGCAGCAATTTTGTAAAATAAGACAAATTCCTCCGTTTGAGGACGATCATTTCCACCACGGAAATGGTAAAAATTTTACAAGAAGAAGTATGTTCTTCGGAAATAGCTTAAGCCTTACCAACCCTTTTTCAGAGAACATCCGAACTAAAGTAACAGATGTGCCTTGTGTTTATCGTGAGCGCCGGTCGTGGAGACTTAAGTTCACGGAAGCCTTTACATCCATGAGAGCAAAGATACGCCTTGCCATCGCAACCTCAATTAGAGATTATACCAATGCGGACTGTGTTGAGGGCACAGCTTCACCCTTGGTACGAGTCGGGGCCTACCTAAAACCTCCTTCCAGCATTATCAGCAACTCTTCTGCGGTAATTGAGCCCTAGCAGGGCCACCCTCCCTGCGGTTTATCTCTACAAGTTAGGCCAGGACCGAAGTCCGGGGGGCTCCTAACTCCCACGGTACAGTGTTTAAAGTCCTGATATGAAATACTGGTGGCCTTGCCACTCAACAAGACCTATGACTGGCAGCTTGTAACTGGACAAATCATAGCAACCATCAGTGGTGAAAGGTCTGATGATGTTTTGCTCCACCCCCGCTCATTGATGAAAGAAGCCTTGATAATTGGGTTGAGGCCCGCTCGAAAAGAACAGCAGCGACTACTGATACTGAGGGCTGAGTATTCGAAGGAAGAAAAATTAACTACAGTCGACGAGCCTTCTGATATTTTTAGGGTGATGAGAATGTCGGAGACCTACTAAACTTTTACTAAGCATGGAAACGTTTCCAAAACACTCGGACATGAGCGAGTACTTTGTTGAATACCATTGACTATTGACTACAATTGGGGTTCGCAACGTTTAGGCCCTCCTCGGGAAAGAAGTGTCCGAAAATGTCAGATTTCTTCAGTATGAGCGAGAGTTTATGTTACATTCTTGGAGTAAGCGGAAGAAGGACCATCAAGAATGCCTTCCTAAATCGAAAACAACTTCCGTAAAATAGCGTAAAATAGACTGACTCAAAGAGCACGTTGTTATAATCGCCACTCAGTGACAGGGAACTGACAGCTAGATTTCTGGGTACAAGTTTGCGGACGACGAGGTGAAGGATGATTTTTTTCAGGCATCTTAGTGGAGATGAGATGAGATTTAATTTTGAATGCGAAATAGAGTCGTCCTAATCGTGATAGACAATCTCAATAAGAAGAAAGCAAACAATGAAAGCTTCGAAGGATTTGTTGACTCTTGTAACGTTAATCGTCTGGTTATTAGGGGCACACTGTCAAGACAAAACGACTGCAACAAAATCCATCAAGCCTCAACTGATATTGTAGACAGCGATCATCAGTTGGTGATTTAGAAATTGTATCGAAATAAACGTCTATGTATGGAGAATGAGGACGCATTCATTAACAATTATCGTTTGAATTTAGTGAGAAAACCAACGGGTACCGGGATTTCCATGTGTAGCAATCGGCAGCGCCATTCTCTCAAACATTGATGACCACCGGAAGGCGGTGAAAAATATTTGTTTGTCCTCTGGGACAGACACTGCATCGGTGGAGGACAAAATAAAAAAAGAGCGTTGAATTCATAAAGCTTGGATTGTACCGGCCTCAGCAGTAGGGCGAAAGTGAGCAAAAAACGAAGTGAGCAGCCAGTAGGACCGTCAACAATATGAAAAATTAACTCATACGTGATCAATATTATCTTGGATGGCAACCCATTCACTTTGGGCAAAATTCACTGCTGTAGTAAATCATTTATCAAGAAACAAACGGGTCTGCTACCTTGAAGAGGGATTAACTGAAAAAAATCCCTGAATACGAGTGACACTAAAATAATACCGGCTATTAGGACCCTGAAGAAGAACAAGCTAGTTGACATAGATGGCATCACAGCGAAACTTCTTCAAGCGGTACCCATCATCTCAGCGGAAATCTTACAGCCACTTATTCCGAAAGTATCGGTTAGGGAAGTCTTTGCGTGCTAACCCAAATTCATTGCTAAAGTTATTCTATAACGGGATAGAGCCATCTTAATGTAGCTCTCGAACACGAATAGGCAGGCGTCAGGTTCGGGTTCTTCTTCTTTTGGACAGAGAAAGGAATATTTCTGTAGATTTTCGAGTATACTTCGGCAACTTGAATCAATAGAAGAAAGGTTTACTAAGAAAACTCATCGGTATAGTGAAGTCTACCTATGAAAGTGGTGAATGGTTCTCCCTACTATATATAATGAAAAGCCGTCAGATTACTTCGTAGTTTGCAGCGAAGAGCAACAAGGCTACATTCCTTCGAATAACACTGTCACAAACAAGCTGAAAGTCCTAACTTATAGATATCTACGTAACGTTTTATGGATCTTCTAGTCAAAGTTCCAGTGACCTATAGACATCAAACACAAAGGAACGGCACAAAATATGGCATGAAGTGGACGCTATTTACCCATTCAGTTAGACGAGTGAGCCGCACAACGCGTATGTGGAGAACAACGGTTGAGGTAGCTGGATGGGACTAAACTGTATTGCGCGCAGGTGTTGTGGACAGCTTATGCCTACGTTAGTTCGAGGAACTAACTAATAAGCCTGGACTTTTATTCGAAGACTTTGCAGCAAATTTAACAAACCAACCCTGTTTCCTGATAAAGTAAAATAAAATTCAAATACCCTAGAAGGTAACCTGAAACAAAGCAAAAAAATGCTATGAATCGGAGTTAATTTTTTGATGCTTCAGACTGGGGTGCCTTTAGTTTTTATTCAAGAAATCGACCTTACACCACCACAAAATCGGTGGTCAAAAAACTGCTTGAAATAGCCTTATTCTGCAGACAATAACCGCATCAGTTTCTAAAAGAATTATTCCTTTCGGCCTCGACCATCAGTGTTTGGAAATAAAGCTCTTCCAATAGCCTTGAGAATTCTTCAGAACATAAGACAGAAAAGCACGCAAATTTGATAGGGGAAATACGTTTATTATTTGAATGGCATAGAGTAACTATTGCGGATGAAGAAAGTTCAGATTCGTCTTAAAGTAGCCTCCGATTGACGCTTTTTGAATTGCTTAAGTTGACATTTCAGAATTTTTTCAGACCAAGGTCTAATTCGGCATTTAACTTGCCCAATTTGTTTTCTCTTAAGCTCAATGCAAGAAGCTGCTTATAAAGGCTGTGTCACTTTGCACTGATAGCTACAAATCACACAGACCACTGGAGAGCTGCATGTTTGATTGCTCACTGTTTCCTTGTTTACTTTTGATGAAAGCTTTTACAGTGATGGTCGTCTTCAGTTAGCTCAATCTATAACTAGCTTTATCTTATTTCTGACCATGCCATATATCTTATTACTGTTTGCATTCACCAATTCTTTTATTACTGTGTTATCCCACTGGGATAGATAAAAAGGTCATTCAGGCTAGAGGAATGTTGTCTATGTCCACGGTGATCCTTTTGTGGTCAGCAAATAGCTCTGAACCTGCAATGAGATGGACTTATGTGCTTTTTGGTGATAGGTTTAAGATCTTCACATAATATGACAGCATCGTTACTGTCGTACAAAGTCCTACACTTGCATATGCTCTTTAAGTAGGTGCAGTTCAAGGGACCATCTTTCACCATAGTTGTTTGGACATTGAGAACCTTTCTACCAAATTTTACAAATGATTCGGCTTATACAAAGCTTAGCTACTAACCCTGTAGTCGGCTCCTGTAAATTTCCTACGCCCATTTCGTTCGAATTGAGGTGTGGATCTTGCCTGGCAGTATTGCCCTTTAAGAGTCTGCCGACGTTGATATCGACATTCGTATCGTGGCCACTAATAGGTATTAGTCCGTCGAAATATGCTGACATTGGGTCAGCTCAATCAATGAGCCTTCGCCGGCTTCTGGACGTAATCTTGTGCTGACTGTGCATATGCCCATGGCACTGTTCAAATACAATTTTAATTACTTAGTTGGGACACTGCTCATAGGCTCTCCCCGGATAAACGATCCATCCCGTTGCGTTGTTTTGATGGCGATTCTATCACGCCAAAGACATTACGACTGCTTTTAATGGATTGGCTTCTAAATCACCAAATCTCAGTGTGAATCTTATTTCTTCACGATCCTTTTAGCTTATTATAAAATTGAACATTTCTGATGTCTGATTAAAATGTCCAGTTCGTGCCAAAATGGAAATCGTCTACACATTTTGCAAAGGAAGAAATGCAAATGTGAAAAACAAATTATCCCCAAACTCAATCTCATTACGTACCATTCGGGATGGCCTTCGTATCCCTATTCAACCGTTTCGTCAGTGCCCATTACGTATCAGACCCAAACTTAATCTGTTCATTTCCATTCAGCAAGTGCAACGACGTCGTCGACGACGACGACAACAGGATATTGGTGGCAGCTTCGAGAAAACCGTACGAGCATCTCTTCGACTTTTCTATATATGGCAGAGGCAAAGGCAGAGGCAGCGGCAGTGAGAATGGCACGAGCGCTGATATTTTTTCGCTGTTTTTTTTTTTGTTTAAATAAAAATGCAGTCAAGTTTGATTACAACACCTTTCGCAGAGAAAGCACTGAACGTGATCCAATTAAGAATAAAATGCGCGTGCCGCAAAAAAGAACTACGCTACCACCCTCACAACTCCACATCTTTCACCTACCCGGTGCTTGTTCCTGACACAAGAAAGGCAAGTTGGTTTGCAAATGCAAATGCGATATCATTCGATCCACTTAACCTCCAAAGGAAGGCTTTCGTGTGAAAGTGTATATCCGTAAGTATAGTGCAGTAGCTGGGAGCATAATTGACCTTATTTTTTTTATCAGAACGACTGACAGGCAAATTGGCAAAGCGCTGCTTTTCTCATTACACTCTGTGCATACAAAAAGACCACTGCGTTATGTCCGTACTTAACATCAATGCACAAAAAACTTTTCCCCAAAGGCTAGGTGCATTTTTGTCGACTAAAAAAAACATCATCGACTCGCACAAATCACATTTTCAAAGGAATCCACCACAGCCGCCGACGCCGCACGCTGAATATTTTGTAATGGGTGGAGGTGGTGGAGATGAGATACTTAAGGGTGCTTTCGACCACTTTAGCAAAATTGTAATGCACCCTCTTAAGTTACTTAGTACTTGTGTGCGCATTTTTCTATCGTTGTCAGGGCGTGAACGGAAAAGTTGAAAAATCCAATGAAAAGGCGAAAAGTGCAGTCGCAGATGGATGAGGCTGTGATCGATCCGTTTTTTGGGAGCAAAACGCTTTTGAATTTTCAGGACTTGAACACTTTATGAATTATGAAACGGCGTTTTTTTGAAACATATTGTTTGAAAGCCGATGGCGATGGCGCGATAGTTGGCTCATTGGACTATCACGCGGAGAGTCTGAGTTCAATTCCTCTCTGTTTTTCAAATCGCCATCACCCTTTCGGAGGGCAATGGCAAACTCTCGAAAGTAAAAATTGCCTAAGAAAAAAGTTCTAAGGAGTTTCGTTCGAACTCGGCGATAAACCGTAGGCCCCGCTCATATGTGACAAAAATGACAATATGAGCAACACAAATGAGTGTTAAGAAGCTAGGCCATGGCCCATACCGGGCTGCCAGCGCCACAGTGTTTGTTTTGTTTGTTTGAAAACCTTGCCTCTTGAAGGCTTCCGAAATTGTATAATGCAGCAAGTACATATGAGTACACAGTGGGGCAAATAATATCCCGGACTGGCTCTTGAATACATAACTAATAGACGATATCTGTTTATTTTTCAGTGTTTTTTATTCAAAATATTCTCCTCCCAACTCAATGCACTGATACAACGATTCAATAGTGATTCAAATGCCTGCTGTAGCTCATTTTGCACCAGCAGTGCCCCTGGTGAAGCTGCTTGAACGGTAAAAATGTCATAAATAAAGCATTTTTGAAGTTCAATTTCCATTTCGAGAACAAAGAGTAGTCACTCGGAGCCAAATCAGGTGAGTACGGTGATTAATTTCAAAAACACACCTGCTTTCGAGTTAAAAATTGACGAACAATGAAAGCTATGTGACTCAGTGCGTTATTGTGGAACAGAGACCGCCTTTGGTTTGCCCAAATCCAAACCCATCATTCTCAGTGAAGAATTGCGGTGTACTCAGATACTTTTTGGACCATTCTAAGCGTCCGAACTGAAATTGGCCTTCCTGAGTGTTTGTCACCCCCGAGCACTTTTCTGCAGCCCATAAAACGTTCATGTCACTCGAAAACAACTGTTTAGTCTAACAATCATCACTGTTCACCGCGGTTGTATTTTTAGCAAATTTTGCGTGGAATTTAATGACTGCTCTTAGTTCCATGCTGAAATTTCAACTTCCAATGTGTTCTGAAAAAATAATTTTTATAATTATTAAATGTCAACCAAGTGTCATGAAATTTTGACAAATAGAAGAGAAAGATTCAAACTTTAAAACGCATGTTCGAATCAATAGATGGCGCTCTTGGTTGCTGATATATGGCCCATGTCCGGGATATTATTCACCCCACTGTCTATGTTATAGATAAACGTTAACGTCCTGTATGGCTCCGAGTGCGGTGCATATTTTGTGACACTGCTATGACAAACTGGTCCCGGAACCCACTTTTGTTAATCCTTTCCACACTTCGAGTTGTAATAGCTATAAATTTTTCATCAATAAGCAAATGCCAACAGTTTCGGTTCTTTTTCGAAGTGCAGAGTGATCCAACTCATTCTTCTGCCATATTAAGGCACTTGCCTGTGTGACACAACCCCAGTAGAATACATTGGTGTGTTGAAAAAAAAAACTCATTTCACTTGCAAACGAATGCGGATTTCATCCTCGTCTGACTGTTTGTATCTGTGGAACGGAACGGCTTGACCATACATTTTTCATTTGCAAAGACCATTGGGATTTTGTTGCTTTTGCTGCAGATGCGATAGTCAGATACTTGAACGCCCGTGTATTTAAAATGGGGATAACAATTCACGGAGGGGAGTATTTATTTATTTTTTTTTATTTTATTCTCTCATTCTATACATTCTTTTCATTCTTTAACGCTGAGGGATTTTTATATCATTTTCCTTCTGTCGGCCTTTGAATCGAAATTTCAAGCTTGCTTGTATGTGTGACGTAGGGTAAAAGTACACTTATCTGACGTTAAATGTGTAACCAAGTACTCTTGTTCGACAGTGAGCATCAAGATACAACTGACATGCAATGAACCTAATGAGTTTCCATTTCCTCTGATTGGTGTGACCTTTTGTAGGCAACAACTTCAACGCTTCCGCTCATTAAATTTAGCTTTCATCGATTCCTCTTCACCTGTTCTTCGTTTTGAGATCCTATAACCCCCTTCCGATTTATAATAGCTGTGATGCACCTGCTACGCATGCTTTTCTGTGTAAAACTGTCACTAGGTTTACGGGCCCTTTATGTGTTCTAAGAAAAAGGTGCATTCCAGAAAATTGAAAAGCAAATAAACATGGAACTGCCCTGCATATGTGGAAAGGAAGTCAGCCGGATGCAAATACAATAGAAGATCAAGCTCAAAAATATTGGTGACGACCACTGCAAATGTACAAAAGGGACACTATGGACATATAGACGACACTATATCAAGGAAACAATCACCAACAACATAGACGAGATACTTCTTTTGGCCTGGAAGGCAATTGAGTAATAAATCCATCTCTTAAGCAACCAAAAAGACATTATGCAAGGCATTGATCATTCCAGTCCCGCTTTTGGACAGAGACTTGCGCTTAGAAAGCTCCAGCGCCCTTTTTGAGAAAAATTCTTCGGGTAATTTTCTGTCTTGATTGAATCGATGGAAAATAGAGCAGACATTTCAATAACGCACTGTGTGAGCTGATAGCGATGTCGATCTCGTCAGAAAATTTTAGATAACTCGGCTTAGATGGAGATGTCATTTTGAAAGGATGAACAGCCCAGAGCAACAATGCAGCAGAGGACGTCCACATCTTAGATTGCACATAAAAGTGGAAGGAGATCACAGTGTACTTCGTGGAAGCAACTAGCGGTAATCGGTAAAAGACAGTGTTAGCTGGATACGTGTGTTAACTGAGGCTTTGGTCCACACCGAACTGTTACGCCATCTATGTAGGTCAGTAACTACTAAGTAAAAATGCCTGAAAGCATGCAGCAATAGTCAAAGTCTCAGTTAATTTGATGGGGAAATTCTAGATATATTTGATCTAATACGCTCCATGATGTGATGCACTGTACATGCTCTGCTTTACTTTAACTTTTTCTTGGAGCTTTCTGCGAAAACGATCTTAATAATTTGATTTTGAGAAATATCTTTAAGTTGAACAAAAAATAGAAAACTTCTCCCAGATTCAGTTTGTCTCATGAGATACTTTTAATTGGTCAGGTGTATTCGTTATAATATGCCCCTAGTTCGCAGGATCGCAGTGGTCTGCTAGAGTTCTTCTTCCTGAAATGGTCTTTGAATGGTTAGCGAACTACAAGATCGTTAAATTTGTTGCTTTTTTAGCTTTGAATATTGATCACTTGGTTTGCTGTTGCGATTTTCTGTGCTTATCTGCTGGGACTTAGTTTATCCTGTGACCTGTCTGATGTTTAAGTTGAATGGCCCCTTAAACTAAGCGTTTTGCCTTGACGGAATCGTCAAACCGCTTAACAATGTCGTTTAGATTTCCAAGCTCATCTCCGAGCACATTACTCGTTTGAGGACTGTATTGTTGCCATACGCATTTCTCGATGATGCCGCCGAAAAGTGCTTAGTCTTAGGCTTTCCCCTTTTCATCATTTATCAGTCCAGAGTCTTGTTGGTGCAGATTACTAAGTTCTTTCATCCTGTTGTTTTTAGCATTAGCCAAATACCGAATTTTCACTCACTTTCAGCTGGCCTTGCCAGTAGACTAAATGAGTGTGACTGACGAAGGTAGTTTCTCTAGAAGGTATCTGTCTTGTATTGCACCGCAAGCTGACATTTATTCTGTCTTTGGCGAAGTGGTTGCCCACTCATCCTCGTTTACTTCCAAATTTCACAAAAAAACAAGGCGATCTGTGGCAAAAACTTTATATCTTTATATAGCCAAACGTGGTTTGGGCCTTTCTGAAAAGTACCTAAAATCTTATAATTTATCAGTCAGAGAAGATTTTTAGCATGTCTACATTGACGCAAGGAGCTTCCGTTGCTATTTAATGAAGTTAGGTCTTCCTAGACAAAAGTAGGGTATCCCACAACCTGTCTCTACCTATTCTCAGTTTTTCCTTCATTTTACCATGTATTCGCAATGAATCTACCCTACAAATACGAATACTCATGTCTATTAAATTTTTCTCCTACTATCCCTGGATATCTGTGTGAGCGATGGGCAATGTACGAGTAATCGACCACCATCACCAGATAGAGGTACGAATATAACTACGTGCAAGGCTTTTATTATTATTATTTTCTGGTTCACAACTTTTATACATATTTTATGCCGTCATTCGCGGAGGGACACATGGAATGGATACTTAAACTCACATAACTTCCATCCTTCACCGGTGGTGTTGAGAAGCTATATTCCTTTAGAGTTTTCATCGCCATAATTAAGGTCCTCTTTTCATTGGATCGGGATGTTCTTTATTACACATGTTTACACCTCGATTTGCCAATAAATCGATGATGGTTTGGAGCTTCGCAGGGCTTCTGCCACAAGTAGATTTGTCGACATGTTGTTCCAGGCAGGGAGTGACTTGTCGTTGTTATCTTTGTTACAACAGAGGAAGAAGAGATATTATCCAGATACCCGTACTTGTACTCGTATATGGAACGAATAATATTTGTGTTTTGGATTTAAGTGTATCGATGGCAGGGATTATTGATCTCCGCTGCTTTACATGATCCGGGAGAATATGGATGAATATAAAGGAATTTATGAACTGCACTTGGGGGATGCAAGTTTTAATGGCCAGATGGGATTAATTTTTTTTTTATTAATTATTAAATCCGACAGTAAACGAGATAAAGATATTTTAATTCCTATTTTTGACTGAACATACTCGTATATATTGTTTGATTGGGATTTTGCTATAAAAATGTTTATACTCGTATTGTCATGGAAATAATCAAATAATCACTTCAGAATGCCAATAAAGTTGAGATTGGCAGTAAAATAGGTCTTAAAAGACACCTGCTGTATATACTCGTAGCAATGGATTGGGCTGGACATTAATTTAGTTATTAACTTCCTTGATATGGTTTTCGTAATTCCAACTGCTGGCATCTTAATTTTTTCCAAAAGATTTGCGGCCTGAATTAGCGAGTAAAGGTTTCGAGACAGAATAGCTTATGCGAAAATTGGCACTAAGCACATGTACCTTTATTTATTGCCCCCACTGTCTTAACTAATTAACTTGTTTGTTTTGCTGTTCAAGTGCGACTTATTATGTCACTTATTATTTGCACTCTTGTCAATGAATTCAAATTGAATGTGCCTTAGGCAACGAAAATAGGAGTGCAAGTAAGTAATAGGCTTTATTCTACCCAATAGGTACGCTCAGTAGATTACCGGGAACGTACTTCTGAAGGTTCCAGGTTCGAGGTCCCTGTTGAAGTAGATGAATCCTTCAGTTCTCCGTATGAAGAGAAGATGGAAGTTCTTAAGAACTCGCAGGTCCTTAATCGAGAATCACCTGAATCTAAGCTGATCGATCGCAGATACTGTATTATATAACAGCTTTTGAGGAACCAGGAGATTCCAAAAGGAGCAAATCAGCTAGAATGGAAGCGCTTGAGACTCTCATGCTAGATAATCTGATCAGAGCTGTCTCACAACCAGCTTCTACCACTGGAGATACAAGTGAGCCCAGTAACATAACACCCCGCATCTGGTATCGGTCTGCTATTACAAAAGCTGAGAGTGAGTTGAATAAAATAGCAACCCTTAGCTGATATTGTATATGTGTCTTATTGTCCGACAGACGAATCCATCAAATTTGAAGTTAGTTCCATTAGTGGCTTTAAGGGCCGTTTTATTCACTCGAAGTTGAACACAACTTGGGGATTTTTATCGTCAACTTGAGAAATTGCTTTTATTCACTCAATGTTGACTCTCTCAACTTAAGTTGGTCAACTTTTGGTTTCTCAACTCCCCGAAATAGTAGAAGTTATCCGAGCAAACTTGGGATTTTGGTTAATTTCTGTTTATTCACTAGTTGTTGACAGTTCGCTCTTGACATCGGATGTCGAAAATAATTGTTTTATTAAATATTAAAATTAAAATACGAATAATAAATACAAATGTTTCGCCCTAATTATTTCTGGGAGAATTGGCCATCATCTTCTTCGAGCAGTGAAGATTAAGAAGACGAAGAAAATTTGTCTGTTGAAAGACGGCAATACAAGTTGCTTCCTCGTATTGAAATAAACAAATGGGACAATAGCGACTTTATCTATCTTTCGTCTCTCAAAACGGACGACAATGGTGGTTCTTGAATTAATTCGTTGCCCTACGACAGGAGACGGTAGTATGCATTGCGAATTGGTTGGAATTAATTAATGTTAAACAGATTCTTGTGGTTTTACTTGTTGCTAGATCGCGTGAACTATGGCCAATTACGCAATTATTAATCGTTTTACGATATTATGCACTCGGATCAATTCAACTGGCGATTGCAGATTTCAATGGGGTTAGCATTACATCAGTGCACTTTGTGTTGAAACGTGTGTCTAGAGCTATTGCCAATCTTGCACCACGATTCATTCGTATGCCGGAAACGCAAAGGGAACGATTGCTGGCAGCACGTGACTTTTTCGCTAAAGCCAAATTCCCTCGAACAATTGGCGCAATAGATTGCACACAAATCCGCATTCAGTCGCCAGGTGGAACTGATGCAGAAAATTTCAGAAATCGCAAGGGATGGTTCTCCCTAAACGTTCAGACGGTGTTTGCTGCTAATTTAAAAATAAACGATATCGTCGCTCGTTGGCAGATATTGCGCTCGTATATTCAGTATAAATTTCAAATCAATTTTTATTGTTTTCTTCTTTAAAAGGGCTCCACGCATGATCAGCGAATTTTCAATATGTCCGGCTTAAAAAAACGATTCGAAGAAGGAGAGCTCAGGCATTTTATTCTTATTGGTGATTCGGGCTACACAAATACGAGTTACTTTGCAACGCCTTTCCTAAAAGTCACAAACGCTGTTGAAATTCTATTCAACGAATCACAGATTCGGGCTCGAAACTACGTCGAACGTTCGTACGGCATTTGGAAGAGGCGGTTTCCAGTATTAGCCACTGGCTTAAGGAGCAGAGTTGAAACTGTGCAATCAATCATCATCGCTTGTGCCGTCCTCCATAACATAGCAATAGATGAACATGTATCGCAACCACCACCGGATTCGCTGATGTGCTAGCCGGCGTATATGTTCCGTCCACTACTCCTTTGGAAGCACCATCGGCAGCCAATATCAACATCCGCTCTCGATAAGTTCGTACGTATTTTCAGCCAATGTTAGATCACTAGCTAAGTATTAGCTGAAAAATCCATCAATAAGAGGCAAAAGTAAAAATTCAGTTTATTACTAGAAATTTTATTGAATTACTAAAAACTTAAAGAAACATAAATTATTCAATTATACTCGTTTTTTTCTGCTGGTGTTGAGACTGGTGTCCCTGAATGTTGAATATTACCGGATGTTTTTTGTAAAGTAAAAAAACGAAGGCGTTGAAACTCTTTGTCGTGAGCAAGTTGATTTTTTGCCCGCTGCAATGCAATGGCCGTATGCTCCCAATCAAGCTCAGCCCGTTCACATTCAATTGCAGCTCGTTTGAGATTTACGACAGCTCTTTCGCGTTCAAACTTGTACCGCTCTCTCTCTCGCCCTCTAAAATATCAATTTCAATTTTATATTTCGTCGCGTAATGTTGCTGCTTTTCTTCTACCACTTTTAGAGTTTTTCTTGGGGCTGGGATTTCCTCCGATTCCCTTTTATGCCGGCAACTGTGCAGTAGGGCGTTTAAAGGCTTCCGCAATTTGGCAGGGTTTCTGCTACGGTCGACAACTGTACCTTCGTTAAACAACATTGATTCTGTGTTCTGATGTTTTGTACTTTTAAATTTGACCATTTTCAGTGCCTCACTACTTGAACACGGGTGATCACTTACATTTGCCAGCACATTTCCATGCGCCTCGTCGACAAATGTAGCATTCACGTCTTCATCGTCTAAACAGAGTGACCTATCCCCATCTTCGACAGAAATTACTTACATCTGGTCAGAAGATGAAGCTATTTCCCAGCTAGCATATTGCAGTGCTGATTGATTGGCTGTTAAATGGTCGCTATCCTCGGATATTGCAGCAAGACCCAATGTAGAGGGCATCAAAAGCAACGCCAATTGCTGCATTGGTTCGCTCAATGCAGGTTGTTCCTTTTTGGGCGGACCACCACCGGTCTTTTTGGCGTTTTTCGCGCAGACACTTCAAAGCTCTTTCCTACAGATAGAAAGAATGGAACAAATTCAAAGCAACTACCTGTCCAGGCGGCGCAACATTGAATGCGGTTGCAATTTTCTCCCACGCATTGTCTTTGTCGCGATTCGTCGCACTGTTCGTCTTTTTATTCTCAATTATGGAACTGTACTCCAAAACATTCCTTACGAGCCAATCTTCCTCCTTCGCTGTGTACACTATTTTTGGTATTCTTTTTTTCGTATTTTTTTCCATTGCTGTACTTTTGATTTTCTTCACTTATTCCATTTTTTTTAAAAACGTTACAGCTTTTGAATAACAGTCCGCAATTATAAATTTCAAATCCAAAGTTAAAACTGACACATTTGTGTTATCTGTCACAGATATCCCAGGGAAATTTCCAAAACTGTAATTTGGCCAACTTGCGAATTTTAACTTCCAAACCGAGAGTGAAAAAAAGCATTTTCCAACTTGCGGTTCGACTCTCAAGTTGAAATCAACTTCGAAGTTAGACAACTCTAGGGTTTCCTGCAAGTTGAACAAGAGTGAACAAAATCGCCCTAAGTCGCTTGGTACCGAAGGCTTGTATCCAATAATTATAATTAATGACGTTGTTTTACAAAACCTCAATCCCGCCGAAGGCTGCTACGATTTGTCCAATTACAAGCTACTAGTCCATACCAGGACTTAAAACACAGTCTCATGGGAGCCAGGAGCGCTCTGGATTTTGGTCCGGGTCAAGCTTGAAGAGATTTAAGCCTTAAACGCTGGGAGGGTACATCTACTAGGTGGGGTGAAAAGTAACCTCCTGGGGAATGAAAAAAAATTGTTTTCTAAATGTTTTTTTTTATTTTATTCAATATAGTCCCCTTTTAGCTTGATACGAGTACACCAGCGATTTTCCAACTTCTTGATCCCGTCCGAAAAGTACGAGTAATTTTCCAGAAAGTCTGAAAAATACTTCTCCGTGGCGTCGATGATTTCCTCGCGTGAGCTGAATTTTTTATTCCTCAGCCATCTTTTGAGGTTTGGGAAGAGATAATAGTCCGACGGAGCCAAATCGGGCGAATACGGTGGATGCGACAGCAATTGGAGCCGTAAGTCATTGATTTTAGTCGTGGTTGCGATGCTCTTATGCGCCGGCGCATGTCCTGCAAAAACAATTTTTTATCGCTTCATGTGAGGTCGTTTTGCTGCGATTTCGGCTTTCAGTCGCTACAATAATGCACAGTTATACTAGCTGTTGATGGTTTTTCCTTTTTCGAGGTTGTCCACGAAGAGTATGCGATGACAATCCCAGAAAACCGACCCAGTCCATTGCCGGGCACTCATTATGTTCTCTGGTGTGTAATAGTGGATCCAGGTTCATCAACAGTTACCAATCGACTCCAAAAGTCCGCCCGATTCCGCATCAGCAAGTCCAAACACTCTTTCGAAGTGCTCTCGCGTTCGTGTTTTTGGTGAGCATGCGCGGCAGCCAGCGGCAGGATAACTTTTTCATATGCGCTCAGTACTAATCTTTGTGGTATCTGCTAGCTTGCGCACCTTCACTTTCCGGTTAGCCAACACCATTTCATGTATTTTTTTGACATTGTCCTCTGTAACCGCATCGGAGGGCCTGCCGCTACGGACTAAATCGGCCGTTGCCGATTTGCGGCCGCCACGACACTCTCGAAACCAATATTTGACGGTGTAATCTGACGGAGCATTAGCCCCATAATATTTATCCAACTTTTCTTGTGTTTCCTTCGCCGTTTTGCCTCTCAAAAAATAATGATTTATGAGAAAACGAAAATCGTTTTTGTCCATACTCAACATAATGCCAAACACATCAACAACAATCAGCTGTCAAAACAAAACTAAAGACGGTATCGCACTGAAATTTGGCATGTCTGCCTAAATATGAACGGACTTCAAGGCACCACAGTAGCAGCGCATTCTGGCGGTCAAGGAGGTTACTTTTCACCCCACTTAGTACCGGTCTTACCCGATATATGTACTCGTATAGTTGCAAAAAGTATTGTGCGCTGAAACCCTAAGATCGGTAAGAGGTTTAAGATGTGCGCCGACACATATCAAGGGTGGAGTCTATGAGAGGATCTGCTTGCCTGCTACTGGCATACATAGCAAACCCCTGATAAACAGTAAGAGTAGCCTTTATAGCAAAAATCGTAAAAAAATGACCACATGCTCGCCATGAACTTAAGACCTATCTTCATGTTGAAGAGTGGTTCAGTTACATGTGTGCAAAATTACTTTGCAAATACGTCCTCTTTTCAAGATGCGACATTCCTACCATTGCAGAAATCCTTCGAGACTGTTCTTCAAAATCCATCTGGCAAATTGAAGGTGTAGTCGACAAAAAAAAGGTGCAGTCGACATTCAGGGTGCTTTCGAGGATAGAACTTAGGCGAATCATTAATCCTGTGAATAGGGTCCTGATCGCCGGTGCTGACTGTAGTCAGTGTGTAAATTCAGAAGTAAGCAGAGGAATGTTTTCACTGCTACGAGTATGTTGCATGTTCATCGACCCACTGCTTAGCTCTCTCAATAGTTCTGATGTTTATGCACAAGCATATCCGAATGTTTCCGAATGTAGCTGTTTCGTCTGCTGGATTGTGCACAAAGACTGTCTCTTTAAACCGCAGGCAACCCCTCGAAAATCCTTAATGGAAACCCAGATATTTTCAAAAATGCAGCTTCTACAGTAAGACGAATGTAATGGAAGTTTTGGTGGACATATGATTGAAATCGAGCTCCAATTATAGATATATAAAATAAGGCTTGTCACTGAGGAAAGTCCTCTGTTTGAAATGTTTCTGGGGAAGAACCTTTCACAAAAATACGCCACTGCCGCTTTAACTAGACTCCAAAGAGCGGTGTGTCGCGATGCATAGCAGCTTTCTCCAGGGCGCCTGATGCTATTTCAGATTCCCTACTCTCCTTGATACGAGTATTTTGATCATAGGGTGCATTCTCAAGCCTTACTTCCATTTAAAAGGGTTTTGATGACATGAAGTGCAATGCTATGGCACCTGCTGGTGCAAACAAACCAAGAATGGATGTCCGGGCTTCAAAACTAGTCGAAGATGTAATTCTGGTGTTTTTTTGGGAGGCGACCAAGTTAGATTACACTGTTCGTTAGGAAACTTTCGTCTTTCTTGTAAGGAGTCGGTGAAGAGCGTTTTATGACTCGCTTAACTCTCTCACCACATTTTAGATAGCTTTGAAATTCAAGCCTTAGGAACGCTAAGTTCATTGATTTTTTTTTTGAGGGTTGCAGCGAATGAAATCTTCAATTAGGAGCTGCATATTATCCCTGAGCTCAAACTTGAATTAGTATTGCCTGAGTTGACAGTTGGGCTTCGTGTTAACATAACTTAGTGTTATTTCTCAGGATGGGCAAGCACGACTGTGCTTCTAGATGTCTCTTAGCGACTTTCCTTCTTTCCCTCAGTAGTAAGGATATTTGGCTGCTTACTGACTCTACTCTACGACGCTTGCTGTGAAAATGGGGACGACAGCAAAGGGCCAAACCTCTGTGAATGTTCGGTCCTAGCTTTCTTCAGGCGCTGATGTGCTGGGACCCAGTGCTGTAGGCAATTCATCACTAAAGCGTCGTCTCTCTGCGAAAGACTGGTAAATTCCAATAACAGCAAACAGAAAAAACAAACCAAGGAATAGTTGTATTTAACACAACAAGTTCTAGTAAAATTCTCACCAAAGTTTCAAGGAAAATTTGCTTTAAGCCAGCTGCATCGCTCCATTCTCTCCTAGTTGAATTGGGATGCTTATCATCACGTCTGGACACCTTCCACATCCTCAAAAGCGAGAACAACAACATCTCACATGATAAAAGTTTTGTGCAACTTCTTTCCCATTAGAGTTTTAATCCAGTGGAAACCGATTAGTGACCGTGCTTCACATCACCTCCTTACCAGCCGCTGGCGTTGAACAGAATAAATAATTAAGGATTATGAGATAAAAATACCCTTGCCACTCCTTTCTCTTTGGTAAAAAGACGATTCCTTTGTACATGTTGCAGTATGTGACCACATCATCACCACTTTGCTTGCACGAAGAATATTTTTATACAGAATGTCCCCATCACGATGGTCGAGTTTTGTAGGAAAGTTAAAGGAGAATTGCGAAATCCATCACGTCTGAGCTCTTATTATATCTTGTTAATGAAAAGTGAGGTGCTTAGAAATATTCCTTCTCTTCACGAACAACTAAGAACACAATCTCATAGCCTGACCTAGTTTGCGACCTTTCTCGTCGTCCTACCAAACCATCTTCAGGCATCTCCAAGCGACTTTGCCAGTTCACACTCAATTTTAATTTTTGCACTTAGCTCACAGTTTTACTTTGGGTCTGCGATCATTGCCACTTAAATCGCGCCAGCGAACCCCGTGGTTGCTGTTGCCATTGGGGTTGTACGAATACATCGTTGATGGTTGAGAAGTGGTGGAAACTTTCTGGAGAATGTCTCATTTGCATTTCCCTTTTGGGGAAAGTTTTAAAGGATCTCTGAAAGGCACGCAGCGGGACTAGAGTTCTTTTTCACATAGTCAATCGCCTGGGAGTAACAAGTAAAAGGTAAGAAGCCACGTGGGGTAATCAGCGGTCATTAGAGAAGGAAACGATGCCGTTGGTACTATGTATCCATACATTCAAGTTCAGAAGCAAAGTTTCGCGAATGATAGTTAGAACACGTTAAGGATATTTGCATATTTCTAGGATATCCAGTGTAATGGCTAAATCGTGCAGACTCTGGTATTGTTGTAGAAAGTATCTGCAACTGGGGATAGCTATTTTTACCGAAATACACTAAACTTTGACCTTTTGCCGCTAAATGAGGCCGACTAGGGCGGGTATATGCGGGCAGTCGGGAAAGCTCATGACACAAAGTACGTGAGCTAAGC
The DNA here is from genome assembly GCA_928272305.1 of Volucella inflata. Taxonomy (NCBI): domain Eukaryota; kingdom Metazoa; phylum Arthropoda; class Insecta; order Diptera; family Syrphidae; genus Volucella; species Volucella inflata. The sequence goes on from OV743720.1 coordinate 3,653,883, forward strand.
GCTAGTCACGTCTTGATCACGTTTTAGGCATATTTAAGCCATGCGAATTGGCTTCAGATTACAGAAAAGGATTTTGTCACGAAGTTTTTCGTTTTGGGTTTTTTTCTCCTTTTTTTCGTCCTTTTTTATTTTTCAAGAAATTTTGTTCACATTTAAATGCAATTTTTGGGTGAAGGCGTTGGAGTTGGGGTTGGAATTATATCAAGGATTCTGTTTTCGCATTTTAGGACGATTTAATGGGACATTTAGCAGGCCCATTGGAGTAACTAACGGTACAATTTAATCTGGTTTCGGTTGCCCGGCAGGAGTGTGGGAAGGTAATTCGCATTCAATTTGCACGTCTAATAGGTTGCTCTGCTGGAATATTGAAGACTGCGTCATGTTGGGCATATTACTACACGTATACAAGGTTTTAATGGAAAGGTGTTAATTGCGGGTACCGCTTAAAATGGTCGTTACCTAGATTTAAGACAGTTAAGAGTCAAAGTACTCATATTTTAAAATATGTTTCGAAAGTGTTAGCATATTTAAAGCCTTGGGAGGTTCAGACTTTGAAACCTAAGGAAAAGAACCTTTGAGTTTGAAACCAACGAGCCGCGAAAGAAATTTGAATGCAGAAAGAACAATTTTACTGCAGATGTGTCACCAGGTTGTAGGAAAATATCCACTTGTGACTCTTGGAACAAGGAAAACGTATATTAAGGCAAATCTGGCATCAAGCTGCAGATGAAGTAATGGCTCATATATGGAACCTCAGCGATGTCGTACTTCGAAAACCCTGGAACCCGTTGTCTATGTCTATTTGGGACTTGAAGAATGCCTAATGAATAAAATGTTCACAACAAAATACCCGCCGGATACGATAGCAACTCTAGAAACAAATACAACTTTTCTCTATGTAACCATGCCTGGTGCTCCAAAAGGACGCTGAAATTACTGCTCCATAAAAGACGACAATGATGCCTGAATGATGAAGCTATCGTATTGTAAAAGTCTGAACAACTACCAACGTATGCACTCAGACGAGATTGACTTTATGAGAAGGAATCACTGAGCTATTACTGTAGCGTTTGCGGCAAATGAATCAAAAGCAGCTCTTTTGACGAGAAAGGATGCCTTGCACAGCGGCTCGGATAGCGCAGCGCCAACTTTATCAGATGGCGCTGCAGATCATGATGGACCAAAGCCTCAGTTAAAAAGACTCTCCCGCTTCAGCTAGCGGGGTCTTTTGGTATACCTCTGCGTATGAGTAACTGAACAGACTTTTGAAAGATAGTGCTCTGTGAGTTTCGCACAATTTTCTAAAGAACGGTGTTCAAAAACCCCATGACAATCCATCATATTGCTTAGGTATTTCTGAGATTGAAGATCTCGGTTTTGTCATTACCGACCTAGACGGAGCAGCATGCATTCCCCGTAATGAAATATGCTTGGCAAAACTTGACATTTTCCTGTACTCGTATGGTTCGTCTCTATAGTGTGTATCGAATAGGAACTCTCCCGGGTTTTCCCAAGATCTACTGTAATGTGAAAGTTTGATCTATGAAATGCAGTACATCAGGAGCGGCCCCTCTGATTGGTTTTTGACAGCGATGCCATTGGTCTTATGCATTCAATGCTGGATTAGCCGTTCGACGTTCAACTTCCTTTCAGTGGTATGCTGGCATTGTCCTGGTGAAGATAAACGCACCTGTATCTTGGTAATAACATTACAACTTCAGCTAACATTTCTTCGGGACTTTGGGATATCCAAAACACACGGGACTTGCCTTGACTGCAAAATAATAAATTTGGTGAACGATTTGCTGATCCAAAACAAGCCAAGTACTTCTATGTACATATGTATACTCGTATTAAGATGTAGATATCTTGTACTTGGTGTGGATACATAATGTCCTGCTGTAAAATTAATAAGCCTGTGCCTATGCTGAAGGTGATGTTGTGGACTGTCCGACTGTTATTACTAAAGATGCCGCAAAGGACGATATTCATGTATGGCAGTGCTCTAAGGCCGTGTCGATAAAGTCTTAGAAGCACTACTATGTTCTATGTAAGATAGTCCTTCTCCTTTGTCAGCGCTAGGGCGTGTTTTGAGGTTTATGTTGGCAAATTTTCCATCACATACTTAAAGTTCAAGATTTGTTCCTTATAACTTTTTTATACGGCGAATCCATATCCGAATAGACACTGCCACTGCTGAATTTGTTATGACAGTTGTCCTTATTATCCCCACAGTAAATATCAAAGTTTCTTAAATGCTCTTTGTCCGATATTTCGCCTTTTCTCCGCTGGTCTTTCGACAGCACGCTCTCTGTGCAGGGCTCGGAAACTAATCCTGTAGATCCAAGCATCGTTCTCCGTTAATAGCGTGGAAGGTCGACGACAGTGAGTCTATTAAAATCCGAAGCTTATATCAGGTTCGTTAAATTTTTGTATCTCTTCGGAATAAAGTTGCAAGCACCGTGAAGCCGCGCGCCAGTTTTATGCTTCCAATTTACACTTGCCACTTGACTTCGCATGAATATGGATCAACCCATGCTGTAACAGATGACCACCACTGCGAGATAGAGCAAGTACTACCGCAAGCGCAGTTTTTTCAGCATATCGTAGTAACAAAGACCTTGTGATGTTTTCGAATTCATAGGCCGAGATAGCTAGGACATGTTAGACGAATAAATAACTTAAAATTCATGGTGGTATGGGTTACACTGCCCATTAAAAACAAACAAACGGAAGATGACAAGTTAGGGCCACTCCAGATTACAAGATGTAACCACCATCTAACTGCGTGTTGGCATGCATTGCCTAAGAAGTTTGGAAAAGGACCAATTTTGTGAAAACTTAGTTCTATGTCCGAATTCAAAATTCCAAAGTACTTGTCGATAGAAGAGTAGTAGATTGAAAGCTGTATACGATTTAGCCAGTGGCCCTGTATCTCTGCGTAGCATGCGAATGTGACAGACAGTTGATACACAGTTTATGCCTTTTGACAATGTCCTTTTTTTTCTGTGGAGCTAATGCCTTGAATTTAAAACACTTCCTAATTGAATGCAAACCGTAACACATCTGCCATTTGGAAATAATGGAGTTATGCGTACGAACTGTGACTGAGCTAAATTGCTTTGATTTTGATTGAGGGAGATTTGGTGAGGATTTTCCTAGGATTTCTAGTGTTCTTGACCTCATGAGCAAGAAATCCTCTAGGATGCTGAATGACGGATAATCTACGTTAGACGAAATATGCGATTCCCACTGGCCTCGAGTTGTGATCGGAAGTTGCACAGCGTGAAAAACTTAAACATCTTCCCACGAATCTACCGTGACTCCGAGATTTTCGGGAGACTATTCGGCCTCAATTGTGGTGTCTAAAAGAGATTTGATATCGTCTGTTGATTCCTTGGACAGTTTCGGTTGATCAAAGAGCAGTATAAATTGGTTGTCCTTTAGTAAAAGTAGGTTTTAACACTGCTTCACTAACGTTGCCCACGCTGCTGATTCAAAGTGTTTCGAAGCAACCGTTCAGCTTCAAGAAGACTTTGAGTTTGATTGGGATTTTCGGATTTTCCAAATGTTTTGAATTGAATCGATTAAATTTGAGATCTTAATGACCCACAGACCCTCTTCACAGCTTAGTTGCTACCGCATAGCGCCCTGTCATCACCAACACATGCTTACGCTCTAGCTGAAAGTTGCTCAGTAGGAGGAACTAATTGGCGGCAGCAGACCACTTCTGCAAGTTCTTTTCCAATGCTGGCGCCTCCACAGCTGATGTAATGCGGCTGTTTGCCTTCTCTGAGTGTCCAATTTTGCTTCTGAGCTACGTAAGCGATGTGTGTTTGCCGTCAGATTTGCGAAATTGGTAAGTGCCGATGGGAAACTCGGAGATTGTACGTGGCTTATTCGGTGTGGCGATGCTGGGGTGAAAGATGTTTGCTGCGTTTGTTGCAACAGAAACACAATCCCTCTTTGGGTACTTTGATTTTCTTTTCGTAATCTGTGGGACCCATATTTCTTCAGGCTTTCCTCAATGAAATTATCTTCCAGAAGCATGTGCTTCTTAAAAACATTTTCATGTTACCTGGATGCACTGGTTTCCATTTTAAATACAAACTACAAAATTACCATGCCCCAATTGCTTACTCCAACTCTTCCTTACAGCGCACTTATTCAATTCGAACGTTAATCCATCTTAAAGGTCACAAAAGAGCACTCAGTAAAATTACTCATCAGCTGGAGATTTTCGCTAATTACCAAGCTAATCTTCTTCGCCTTCGTAAACCTTCCTCCTTTATCTTCATTTTTCTTTGCATTACTTACTCCTTAATACTTCTTGTTGGGCCAAATCCATCACTGCAGTTAACAACCTTTGTCTCTGTCTCTGTCTCAGTTGTACTTGGTTAAATTTAACTGGCTCCCCTCGAACTCCTCATGCATGCACATTAGTTTTGAGAGGAGAAAAGTTTCGTAATTAAAATTTAAATAAATCATAAGATCTGTACAGTCTTCTCTGTGTGCACACCGAGGATGACAGGCTTCAGGTTAAGAGTTTAATTGTCATAGTGCAGAAGGAACATGAAAACTGAACAGAGCCAACCAGTCGAATGGTATTACTTCTTCTAAAATCTTGTTTGACCTTTGCCAGAAATGGCAATAGGGAGAAGAGAGAAGTGGCAAGAAGAACTAAGAAAATTAGTTTCCAGCAATCCAATGCAATTAAGATGAAAGTCGGTTACTTCGGGGAAAACAATTTGTAAAATAATTTTAAGTTTTCCAAAAGATTCCTCGTTACTTGAGAGGTCAGATACATTCGTACAATCCTTCTTGCAGCTTCAGTATGCTGGGTTTAACCTGTTTTTTATTTATTTTAACTAATTGGTTTACTTTGGTTGGTTCTGGTCGGAGATAGGAGACGATGGAATCGGTTAAGAGTCGTAGTTGTAATCAAGTGGTGAACTGGGTGTCATTTACAGCCTTTGGGTGAAAAAAGTTTTGGTACTGACTGCAGCCAATCAGCCTCCAACGATAAGACACGAATTCCTTCAATGGTAACTGACGGTTTTATAGAACCTCCACTAATAAACCCTTGAGCGAGCATAATTATTATAAACAAAAAAAGAAAGTGGTACACATTCATATTTGCAGATACTTCAGAAATCGGTACAACGGTCTCTACAACAAGAAAAACTTAAGACACCATTCAAGGGATTATTTGATTGGAGTTTTTTTTAAAGAGACCTCGTGTGGCATCCGCAGACCATGTGTAACATACTCAAATTCCATCTGAGGTTGAATGCATGGTATTCTTAACGATGTCCTCCAAGTTCCGCATAGCTAGGAGCTATGCTTCTGATAGGAATTTCAAAAAAGCAGTGGAATTAAAGGATTCCTTCTGTTTACAAATATCCCGAGGCAATCTTTGATGAACTTGATGGGTTATTTGTCGGAATCAAGGATTGCATCCCTGACGTGCTATAACCTCGAGTGAAAACCAAAAAAGAGCATTTCGAAACGAACTTGACTCAGAGTCTAGTATTCCATCGCTTAACAGCTTCGACTTTCTACTCAACGGAGAGCTGCACGAGGATCAGCAGTTGTATATGATTGAGGCGGATCTTTTGCCAATCACGTCGTCGTTTATGGTACCAGGGATCTGCAAGAAGATCTGAAGAGCCTACAGCTAGCAAGACCTCAAAGAATGTATTAATATCAGCAACGACAACAGCTAGGAAGATTTTCCGCCCTGATGTTATTCGGAAAGAATAAGTAAATTTAAAATTTGGAGAAATAAATCGAGGAATTGTTGGAAGAACCCAACTCCCAGAGAGCTTAACTGTGTAGGCATATGACATTTTAAAGTTTTCTAATCGTCACAATATCGATATCGACAGAGAGAGGGATAAAACCGTAAGACATTCTATGAATTTCTCACGCTCGAAACCATTGTTTCACACAAGAAATGGTGGTAACAAAAATCGAAAGTGAAACCATTTGGAAACCTCCCGGAAAATTTAAACGAGTACGGCCGCGAAAAAATACGATGCTCCATATGTATTAGTAGCCCATCATTAAAACCCACATCGACCGCCACCCCGCTATCACCAATAAAACGTCGGAATTTGCCATCTGTCCTACGTGCAAAAAGATTTTCCAAGATGAAATACATCGCCGAGTTTCGGGAGCTTGCCATTGCCCGCCGAAAGGGTGAAAAAATTGTTGGTGACCCAGCCAGGAATCGAACCCAGACTCTCTGCGTGATAGCCCAATGAGCTAAATGTCGCGCCATCGCCGGAAAAATAAACACAAGAAGAAAAACGCCAACAAAAAGTGAGTAGAGCTCTTAGGTCCTACACATGTTAGAAAATTTCAGTGGAGGACAACCGCAGGGTGATATTCTTTCTCCCCATTTACTTAAGAATCAACAAAGAAATTAGATTTCGAAAAAAAAGAAACAAATATTGAGTAGCAGACAAAAATAGCAGCACTATAAACGGGACACCGATTGAATTTCCCAGATAGAATCAACGGTCAGATAAAATCCCGGAGTAAATGACATCTTATCTGTGCTACTCCGATATATTTTGGAGCTCAGGCTGGTAAGGAATCCGAGATTAAGACAAGGTTCTGGAAAATGGATAGTGGCGGACGAGCCCGTTATGGACCAACGGCTGAGTTCACATCCCCCAACGGGTGTCTGGCTTCGGTTTAACCGATCAGTCGTCCAAGGGCTATCAAGAACGGAATTGAGCCCCAAGCGGAGAAAGATGAAGACTCCAACAGATAGCTTCTACGAGCCCTACGAGCTATGACGTTAACATTTTTTTTGGCGATTTTAGGAAGAGAGTGCATCTTTGTTAGTACTGTCGGAAGATATGATATAGCCCAGACGACAACAGCTTCGATAACCGATTCAGGCTAATCGACTTTGCGGCCGGATGAATCACTCTCGCAGCTAACACGTGGTCCCTACATCTCGATACTCACAAGGGGACTTGTAGAACTTCTGACTAATCGAACGTCAACCAGATTGGCCACTTTGCGAAGAACACAAGACACTCCTCCAGTATTATGGATGTCTGTACGTTCCGAGGAGCCAACATCAACTCGGACCACTACCTTGTTGTAGCCAAGTTACGGTTGCGGATATCCCAAACTACGCCAAGACAAGCTAATGCTGTGAGGAAATTCGACGTCAGACGGCTTCAATCGCAAGAGATCATCAAGTCCTTTTCCAATCGAGTGTCTCTTAATCTCTTAAGAGGTCCAATACCACCAGCATCAAGCATCGAAGACCATTGGAAACACTGCCAAAACGCCATCAATGTTGCTTCTTCTGATGTGGTGGGTTTCACTCGTCCACCACAACGATGATGGATGGTTCGATGATGAATGCCGGCAAGCACATGCAGCTAAGTAAGATGCATAAAACGCGGAGCTGCTTAGAAGGACCAGAGCTGCTCATGAGCTCTATGAGCGGAAGAGGAGAGACGAACAGCGGCTTCTCAGGAGGAAGAAGCAAGAGTATGAAAAGCGCGCGATCGAGGAAATTGAGAGATGCTACTCCAGGAATGAGGTTCGGAAGTTTTACCAAAAGGTAAAAATAGCATGCCACGGAAACAAACCCCGAACCGAAGCCTATAGAGATGAACAAGGGAACATCGTAGTAGAATCGCAGTCGATGCTGAGGATTTGGAAAGACCATTTCTGTAGACTGTATGACGGCGATGACGGACCAAATACCGCTGTCAGGCAGAATCAACCTTTCAACTTGGACGATGATGACCAACAATTCCGTCCACCCGACCTGGATGAATTGAAGATAGCTATATCGAAGCTTAAGTCCAACAAAGCTGCTAAAGCGGATGGCCTGACTGCCGAGCTCTTCAAAGCGGCAGGCGATGACTAAGTAAGGAGCATACACCAACTCATCTGTAAAATATGGTCGGACGAAAGTATGCCCGATGAATGGAACCTCAGCATTGTTTGTCCGATTCTCAAGAAAGGAGACCCTCTGAACTGCGCCAACTACAGAGGCATCAGTCTCCTTAACATCGCATATAAGATCTTATCCGCCGTATTGTGTGAACGCCTGAAGCCGTTCGTCAACAACCTGGTAGGTCCATATCAGTGTGGCTTCAGCCCAGGAAAGTCCACCATCGACCAAATATCCACACTACGGCAGATCTTGGAGAAGACCCATGAGCTTCAGATCGATACACACCACCTGTTCATCTTCTCACCGATACCTTTGATGTCCAGAAAGGATTTAGACGAGGCGATGCGCTGATATGCGATTTTTTCAACATCGTACTTGAAAGAATAGTGCAAAACTCACGAGAAAACACAAGAGGCACTATCTTTCAAAAGTCCGTCCACTTACCTGCATACGCCAATGATACTGTCATAATCGGAAGAAAGCAGCGTGATGTCAGTGGCATCCTTGCAAGTAGATGGAAGCGGCATAAATGGGTTCAGCGGTCAATGAGGGCAAGACTAAGCATATGTTGTCAAGCAGAAACGACACTCAACACTGACGTCTCAGACAGAATTTCACCCTCAAAAGATAGGTAGTTAGCGACAGATTGAGCTGGCTGAAGACGCTTGTTGACTGAAGTCCAGGTACACCCCGGACTGTAGTCCCACCTAACGAAATTAAGTAGCTAAATGAGTGTACCCGCATGCAAAAAACTCGAAAATTACGGCTACAACCATAAATGTCTCATTTTGAACTTTTAGATTCGTAAAAAGGCGCGAAATTGCTCTACATATCAGTGGAGGTTTAGGACCTTCAACATAGTCAGAAGTTTCTGTATTTTACCCCTTGGTAATGATGGTAATCAGACGGCGTACAATACTCTTAGTCATTTGAGAGCTATCTTGCAGTTGACTACCCTCCAAAAAAGCTATCCATGGAACTTAAAATAACAAACGTCGACCAAAACTGTAACTTAATCGTACCTTCGCCCAATCTCATAGAAGTTTTAATGTAAAAATCCAGAGCAGAGAATGATATGTCAATGACAGAAAAATGTTTGTGATTTGTTCTTGGTAACACCCATGTGGAGTATTTCTTTTTGCCTTCCTGAAAATTCTCTAAAAGCTGAAATCCGTGTTTTGGATTTAGTAAAAACGTAAAAAAAGGAAAAACACCAATAAGTATTCCTCCTTACTTTGTAGTTGGCCACACAAATGGTTTATCTGTGGCTTTTAGATGACCACCTACCCTCAAAACCACATTTCAAATTGATTGCAATCAACTCAGCAAAGCATTGATCATCTGCACCGAGGCAAGTTAATTAACTGCAAATAGAAAGTGTTACATACCCGTGTTCTCCTCAAGTTGACCACGAGAAAACGGATAATGGCATTCAATGCTTGTTTTGTGCTACAAAAAAGCTAAACGTTTGTCACATTTTCGGTATGAACAGTCAAATATTTCATACTTACAAGGACTCGAAATTGATTCACCAATCAACTGAACAGGTGATTACCATCATTCATAACTGCGACATCCACTGTTCTCTTTGAATATTTTTCTTAGTTATTCGTGTTCCTAGGTGCACCTAATGTCATCCCAAATTGAACATGTGTTCAACTGAACTTCAACATTAACTGGCAAAAGGAGTTCACAAAGAAAAACACAAGAAATTCCACCATTAGCGTTAAGTTTTGAAATTAAAATTTGAATTGTTAATTTTGAATGAAGCTGCGAATATGGTATTCTGGCAGGGAGCAGCAACTTCATATTCTCGTTTTTGAGCTCCTTAGGATAACAGTGCCGTGTCGTTAAAGAGCAATTGGCTTCCGCTTAAGTGGAAGGTGGCTCATGTATAGTATGTTACGGCACTACTAGATGTAGATGCATACTCAATATCGTGTAAGGTGTCTTCATTTACCTTTAGTTTAAAATGTATTTGATGGGGTTGTCTACACCCTCTACTTTGGCGGTGAATGCAAAGGAATATGAGTACTCATACTGTTTCTGGTATTTACATAATGGAGCATGTTTAATGGAAGCACTACCACCAGATGAAGTTGTTTATATGCACGAGCCTCTGGAGAGTCTCATAATTTATTTGTCATTACGACTAGAGTTGGTAGCAGGACTGGATTTAAGGTTGGGGTTTTCTCAAACGTACCACTTTGTTTTTAAGGAATGCAATCTTCTTCTTAGTTCGGCCCGCTCCTATGGGACTAAGATTGAATGAGAAACAAGAGAAACGTGAAGAGGAAACTTTTTAATGGAATTTTCACTTAGTTCTGACAGATTTCATAGATTTTCTTCGTCAGGGATAAAACGATGCTCCTCAACCCCCGACGATATTATGAGTACGAGTATACCCGGATCAATTTTGTAGGGTAAAGCAAGTTTTAAAATTTTTTTTTTCTCCACACGTCCTTTGCGAATACCGTTCTGATGAGGAGTAGAATTAATTTTTTTCTTTTTCCTATTTACATTTTAAGCGCAAAATGAAAGGATGCAAAAGTTGTTAAAAGTGTTTGTAATCAACTTGATAGATGGACGAGGATGCAAGGTTGCAAGAACACAGGTAATGCGTTCCATCAAAAGTGCCGACTTAAAGATATGGCGGCGGAATTCAATAATACTTTTGCTCTCTTTGCATAGTTCTACAGGTTTTTGATGTGAGTTTTTGTGGGGAACGCAAAAATGATTAGAATTGTGGTGGAAAGTTTGAAATTAAAGATGAATGCCTCCACAACTGAATCGTGCTCAACACGATGGGTTTGAGTTGATCGCTTATGGCGGATGAAATTCTACAGTTTTCCGCTCCACATTAATCGGGATGACTTACTCGTACGTAGTAATGAGGAATGAAGTTCATTCGTTCGATGAAGTCATTCGTATTCTGTTGGCAAACAATTCAAACATAAAAGTCATTCTTAATTACATTTGAGTTCCTTCATTCTGTTCGAATAGCTCAGGAGATCATAAGGTTTTTTCTTTATCTCAAGATATATACGTTAAGGGAAGGTATGTCTCCCTTCGCCTTCGCCAATTTATAAATGTTTTGGAGCTCCTCCACCCATTCAAATAGTTGATCGAAATATCTTCACTCTCGACATTCAACGGGTTAACAGGACTAACAAACGTAACTCGATTAACTGCTTAAACTCGTCCTTGATCGGTTTTTTTTACATAAGGACTTTATTTTTTAATCGAATTAACAAAAGAATATTCTCCGGCAGTGAAGTTTTTGTGCTTTTTATTGGGACCTTACACGATGGAATAATGTACTCTCTTCTTTTGGGAATCAGAGTAGGACAGTTTGGAAAGTAGCGAAAATTCTTAAAAATAAATGTTCTAATATTCCTCCTCTAAAGGAATCCAATCGCCTCTTCATCAGTCCAGAAGAAAAAGCGAATTTACTAGCTGATACTTTCTGTGGGAATCACACAGTAGTAGCACACCAAAGTGATGACCGTACTTCTAATGATGTAATGCGTACTAAAGAACTTGTCCTAAATTCCCCAGTCCTACTAGGTGAATCTGACTTTGTACCAGTGACTATAGTCAAAAAAACCTAATAAACTCCTTAAAACCAAAGAAATCGCCTGGGTTAGATCAAATTAACAATAGGTTGCTCAAATCCATGCCCACCAGCGGCATAAGATACCTTACTTTAATTTTCAACTCCTGCCTAAAGCTATGTTACTTCCCTTTTAAATGGAAAACAGCGCTGATAGTTCCCATTGCAAAACCTGGGAAGCCCGGAGAAACTCCCGGCAGTTATAGACCAATCAGTTTGCTTAATGCTACTAGTAACCTATTCGAAAAAGTCATAAAAGAAAAAAATTAATAATCATCTTATAGATAGGAACATTGTACCAGGTTATCAATTTGGTTTTAGAAAGGGACATAATACTTGCCATCAAGTAGCCAGTATTAAAAAACAAGTTCGCGACAAATTTAATTTAAAACAGTCAACGGGCCTCGTCCTGTTAGACATCGAAAAAGCTTTTGACACGGTATAGCACGATGGGTTAGTACATAAGCTCCATACGTTTAATTTCCCAATTCACATAATAAAGTTGGTTCAAAACCCCTTAACGGGCAGAAGCTTTTTAGTCAAAGTTAACAAACATGAGTCAGACATCAGACAAATTGAACACGGAGTTCCTCAGGGATCTGTTCTGTTCAATGTATACATGTCAGACATATCAAACTTAGACTGAAATGTCTAAATAGCAATTTTTGTAGATGACACTGCTATTTTTGCATCTGGCACAATCTTCTTTGACGTCTACAATCATCTCCAAGCAGCCCTACCTAAATTCGAACAATATTAAGATGGAATATCAAGCCTAACCCTCAGAAGACACAAGCTATTTGGTTCACTAGGCGCAAGAAAGAGTGTTACCTTCCAAATAATGTTAAGCTGCGATTACGCTCTACGGAAATAGAGTGGGCAGACAAATGCAGATATCTTGGTCTAACACTAGACAAAAAACTCACTTTCCAGGCTCACGTTTCTAACACAATCGACAAAGTTAACATATTAACAATAGTGTTGTACCCTTTGATTTGCAGAAAATCAAAACTAAGTATAGCTAACAAATTAATACGAGTAATATACGTATCAATTTTTCAATCCATTATCATGTATGGTGCACCGATTTGGGGAGACTGTGCGAAAACACACAAATTCAAATGGCAAAGATGTCAAAATAAGCTATTGAAAATGATGCTGAACCTACCATGGCACTTTTCAACTACAAGACTTCACGAGAGAGCCAATGTCAACTTCATAGATTCTCTTACTAGCAGATCAATAATGCTTTTTAACATAAATTATTCCCTCTCTGAAAACGATCTTATAACTCAACTCACACCAAGTTAAGTATAAAAATTGAAAGGCAAATCCTTGATAGACCGACGGGAGACTGCAATATTAAGTTAAGCATTACTTAAGGGTTTTTGTTAGTAGTTTTCCCTTATTTATTCATTTAAAATAATCTTCAATAAATCATTATATATTATATATTATCATATCATAGCTGTAAAGGACCAAGTGTCCTAATTCTCTAAAAATAGTCTTAACATCATGATTGTATCCAAATTTTCCAACTACTTGAAATAAATAAATAAAATGGACTTTATTTATGGCAAAGGCGAAATAATAAAATTTTTCAATCTCTAGTAGACTACCTCGTGATAAAAATCGGCCAGCAGCTTCATGTGCTTAAGGTAAAAAGTACCGAGACAACCTTTTCAAAATGTTAGCAACAATATATAGAGTGCGAAGTTTAAAGTCGCCTTATTCTGATTTAGGAAGTCAATTCACATTGAATATCGCCATGCCTTTAGCCATTTTCTAAAGCTCCGTATATTTTTTGCCCAAAACTCTTCCATTTGAACACTCCTTTCGCTGGAATGTTCAATAGAAACCTGCCAAATAAATCTCTGACGGGAATGTCAGAAATTAAGATACTGGCCTAAATAGGGATTCTTGCGGAATACCATCTCAACTGACTCAGATGAGAATATTCTGACAAGTCCTGGGACATATCAGTGCATTTATATTCGTTATAACGTAGTTTCTTAGCTCTTTCTTAGCTTCGTCCTTTCGATACCTTCAGTCTCTACAAGGCTGATGTGTATGTAGGTGAGACATTTTCAGGGATTGAGCCTCTGAGAAAGGCACAGAGAAAGCTTAATAAATATACGACTAATAATAAGAAATCTGAAAATTTGAAATCTCCCTGTCAATTGGGCCCTTGCACGAGGTCATAGGGAAGAGAGATCCAAGTCTTATTTTTTCCACTGCGAAATATTAACACAGCTCTATATTCAAAAAAGTTGCAACTTCTCGACGCGGATAAAGCAAACCTTGGCAGTCGATATACGAGTAGTATCATAGATGAGGATAGTCCACTTGTTCTTCACAATTTATGTAGTTCCTTCCCATTAGCATAATTGTCCATGGCCAAGTCTAAAGTTTTCGGTCTGCATGAAGATACCGGCGTCACATTCTTAGTTGGTGTTGAAAGAATTCTTTTCCTTCCTCAGATTCTGATCAATTGCCAAATTAAGTCTGTGAATTCGTAAAAATCAGGTTCTGCTGTTGTCGATATCAAAGTAGCCCATGCAATAAATATTGGTTGCATGAAAGCACATACGTGGGTCTAGAGCTCAGAGTAACATATTGGGAAAAGCAATAAAGGCAATCCATTGTAAAAGAAGAACCCATGGACGACAACATTGTTAAAAATTGTGTGGGCATGTTAACAGATAGAAATGAAGACCGGCAGCTAAATAGGATTTTGGATACGGAAGTAAAGAAAATTCCAAAGAAGCAAGAAGCTATAAACGCACTAGAGATGCTCCCCAGGTTTTTTGAATTTTCACCTATTTTACACTAACGCTGACAGCTCTTATGTGCTTAAAAAGTTGACGTAAACTTACGAGTAGTATTATTTTTTCGCGTTGCGAAATGGATCGACTTGTGCTTGAACAACGTCCGTATATATTGCAAAGTTACTTCTGTTGCTGTGCTGTGCTGTGTTGCCGAACAAGTACGAATTTTGCAGCAACTGGAGCTGGTATTCGCAAGTGTGCAGAAAGTTCTTAAGACTGGTTTGCTGATTGATAACCGAAGGTTTTTCCATGTTCGTCTCTCGTGTGCTCAAAGAAGAATATTGTAGCTGTAGCTAAAGTGTGTGCCTTAGCCTAGAACTTCAACGGTTTTAAGATCTCTGAAACTGAACATCAGTAGCATTTGCGTGAGGATCTCGAAATATTCGCTAACAGAAATTTAAGGAAAAAGTACCCCTAACTCGTTATCGCTTATCTGTTTTGGCCTTTACAGTAGATCGAAATTGACGACAATTTTGCTCAAAAAATCATCCATCTCGATGAGTTACAGCAACTCAAATAAGCAAAGTTGCCATATTTGGTGGTCGAAAATCGACATGTAGTCAAAGAGAAACCAAGGCACCCTTAACTGATTACTGATTGGTGTGGTTTTTAGTGAGGCGACATTATTGGCCCATTGTTGTAGAAATAAGACAAGGAAAAAACTCTTACAGTCAATGGAGAGCGCTGCTGAAGAATGATTACCGTTTTTTTGTGGACAGAAATTGAGGATTTTGACTTGGCCGAGTTATGGTTTTAGCAAGATTTGGCTACGCCCCACACTAGCCCAATAATCGATTAATTGCACACTCAGTTCGGCTTGACTACGGAGGTACGAATTATTTTTCTGACGGTGCTATTTTAGATCGATGCTATCCGAACGATCCAGAGACAATTCAGGCCCTCAAGAACAATATTGGTTATGCTAGTCGTGAAATAGGTGCCGAAACCATTGAAAATGTATTCTTAAAATCGGGTTGACTGCAAGGCCTACTGCTAAGCCAGCCGAGGCAATCATTTGAATAAAATAATATTTTGTTATTAGTCGGATGGCTTATTCTTTTCAATAGAGCAGCAATTGTTAAAAAAATATTGAACATTTTTTTTTATAGCTTTTATTAAAAAAGATACCAACATCTAATCCACCCTTTGTTTGTATCAAATTCGATTGATAGCTTTGAATATCCAACCCTGCAAAAAGAAAAAAACTGCTCCTGCACCTTTGAAAGTGATTAACTTTGTTAATTGAAAAGCCTCTAGGTTTGACTGTATTCGAATAAAGTTACACTTTCCTTTTTCAAATTTCAAGCATATTACCACAAGGTTATTGGAAGAGTGATTCTTTTAGAGGTACGTTTTTCAGTTGGCATTTCATGAGCGATCAAGCATGTATTCCTTTCATCTGACATGCTATTTGAATTTAAAATTATTTGACATTTTATCAATAATAGACTAATTCCGGCACTGCACCTACAAATCATTCAGCTGCATTTCGAAAATCTACGTTCTACGAGGAATGTGCTTCATGAGCTTAGAGAAACTTATGGTTCACATAATCGGCCTACCAAACGCACAATTCGCTAAACCACCAAACTGTTTAACACCAAATTGTTAGAAAATACGTCACTAAAAATACCGCATGTAGTAAAAAAAATATAGCGACAGTAGTGGAGCATGTAAGCGATGACCGTGATGAGCCGATTCGCGCTGTATTTAACAAAAGCAACAACTTGGCGTATTCGAGTATCTTGGCCTAAAATCATACAAAATTCAATTCGCACAAGAACCGAAGCTAGGCGACCTTCCGAATCGTTTTCGTTTCAGTCGTCGGGCTCTTGAAAACCTTCAAATAGATTCACTGTTTTTGACCAAAATTTTGTTTAGTGGTGAGGCCTTTTTCTGGCTTAATGGCAATAAGTTAAATATCCATATTTAAGTTGCGGAGCATAAGGAAGAAATTCAAAGGCTTCTATTACATCCACACAAAACAAGTCTACATGGAGAAGCCATCTACGATTGAGGAATTGGTTGCGAACATTCCTATAGTTGTTGGTCAAACGCCATTCGTAATGCTCGAATGCGCCATAGAAAATTGGAGCTTCAGGTTAGACCGTCTAAGCCACAGTAACGGCATTTGAAAGAAATATAATTTTAAAAATAAATATAAAGAATGGCTCTTTCATCTTTCCTGATGAAATTGAAATTTTTTTTTTTTTTATTGTTGAAAAAAGTACCTCTTAAAGAATTACCCTTTAGTCATCAATTAATTAACGAATGATTCCAAGTGGACAACAAATAAATCTAAGTTTTGATGAGTATCTGAGGTTTTGGTTAGATTCAATACTGTATAATACATTTTATTTTTAAGAACTTCTTTTATATATTTAATAAAAAACACAAAAATTTAACCGTTAATCGAGCTTTGTATCAAAATTGATAAATTTCGTTTTTATTTACACATCATAATTTTCCCTAAAAAAAAGTTAGATGCCCTATTCTTTGTGACTTTGTTTAAATTGTTATTGAGGTAATTTTTAAATTTGGCAATTAGGACTTGAGAAATTCGAAATCTTCATAATTCTGGCTCTGTATCATTTGTGTCAAATGTTTTTGGGCTGCGGTGCAGTTTGTTCGTGAGGCGATTTTTTATATTTGTGAAAGTGTTTAGGAATTTTTGTGTTTTATTTTTTTGAAGTGATTTGTTAGAAATATTTTGAAAAAAAATTGTGTTCTTTTGAAGAAATGTCGAGCCCACGGTTTCTGACAAATGAATGTGGGATTAGATGAAAGCGAGTTATCTGATTCGGAAAACAATACCTTACATGCAGACCCATTGAATGTTTCAAACGATAGTACCGCCTGCCGCAGCGAGCCTTACACTATTGGTCGGTTTGAGGAGAGATATCTTAGAGTTTAAGGTTTTTTTTTTTAGGTTTAGCAAGATATGTATCCAGTCGGGTGAATAACATTCGAGATGCATTCTTAATTCTTTTTCCACCATCAATCTCAAAAATCATAATTGAAAATTCCAACAACTACCGAAAGCATTTGCATGGCTCCAACCATCTCGAAATAGACGAGGAATTATTGCATGCCTACTTGGCCGTATTATTATTGGCTGGCGTTTATAAGTAAGTACTTATAACGACAAAGTTTTTAGAAATTAACTTATGTGTATTATATTTTCATTAGATCCAAAAATGAAACTTTGCACGATTTGTTTGATGACTATTGTGGGCGGCCAATTTTTCGGTCAATCATGTCAGAAAGAACATTTTTATAAATTCACAAATCATTCGTTTTGATGATGTGCTCACCTGACGTGCCCAAAGAAATTCTGATAAATTCGCACCAATTAGAAACCTTTGGAAGAAATGATGAGCGGCTTCCCGCTTTTTATAATCCTCATGATTCTGTCACTGTCGATGAACAATTACTGGGATTCCATGGTCGTTGTAAGTTTCGCCAATATATTCCATCGAAGCTGGATAGATAAAAAAAAAAAAAA
Organism: Volucella inflata; assembly: GCA_928272305.1. Classification (NCBI taxonomy): domain Eukaryota; kingdom Metazoa; phylum Arthropoda; class Insecta; order Diptera; family Syrphidae; genus Volucella; species Volucella inflata. The sequence goes on from OV743720.1 coordinate 3,671,762, forward strand.
ACAGAGTGGTGCTGGCAGCCAGGTATGGACCATGGCCTAGCTTTTTGACACTCATTTGTGTTGCTCATGTTGTTATTTTTGTCACATCCGAGCGGGGCCTACGGTTTATTGCCGAGTTAGAACGGCACTCCTTAGAAGCTTTTCCATAGGCAATTTTACTTTTGGTAATTCGCCATTGCCCGCCGAAAGGGTGATAACCATCCGAAAAATTGTTGGCAATGCCAAGGATTGATCCACGGACCTTCTGCGTGATAGTCCAATGAGCTAACCATTGCGCCATCGTCTCTACCGGAGAGATATGGCTTGAAATTTTGGCTACTTGTAGATTCACGTACATGCTATGATGTATGAGGTGTGACAGGAATTCCTGAGAAGAATCAAGGAGAAGGAGTCGTCCTTGATTTAGAGGATGGATCAAATGGTCATAATGCTATCGTGCGCAACTTTTTTTCTTCCCACAGTCTTGGCCAAAAGTTGCTACAATAAAATTTGACAATGGTTGGAACAATGCCCAAAAATAAAAATCTATTCTTCGAAAACTTTTAAGTTGCAAGAAAGTTCCACGATATGAATTAACTTTTGCCCTTACGCCGGATACTACTCTCGTTTCATACATCAGTCACAAGAACAAATGTACAATAGTCATGAGTACAATGCATCACAAACCCGATGTTTCAAATGACTCGAAAATGTTACCTGAAATGATCTCTTTTTATGACTCAACGAAAGGAGAAGTGGAAGCGGTTGACAAAACGCTGAGCTGCTACAGTTGCAAACGTAAAAATAATCGTTGGAATATTGTGGTATTTTCCTGCACGATCGATATTTCCGCATTGAATGCATATGGTACATTCTATTCAACAAAATCGATACCAATTGGAAACCTACTCAAAAGCACACAAAACTTATACGTTTCCTGCATGAACTGGCGATTTCGCTAGCAACGCTTCATATGGAAAAGCGGAAGAAACGACCAAGAAACGAACTATCCCTGACTCTACTTTCAAAAGCTGTCAACTACAAATGTTCTCTATATGAATGACAGCGAGGCTGGCTCATCAAAAAAATAAAAAGTGGACAAGTCTCCGAAAAAGAACAGCGCCAGATGTCAAAAAATGGTACTATTCTGGAGAAAACAAAAATAAATTCCTCACGATGAATGAACTATGATGAAATACTCGTATATTGAGATCTCGAAAGCAATTCAGCTACTACACCAAACAGTGGCAGTTGTGTTTCCCGGTTTAGGCAGAAGCACTTTGTCTGTTTACTGTCGTAGCGTGACTATTATTATTATTTCGCAAATTCATCCATCTCCAAGTAGAATACTCTTCAGCTCACTTCACATAAGATTCTCTAATCCCTGCCTTCGATTGAGTAAGGTAAGGTTCCCTTAATTACCTTCCACAATGAGTGCACCACGGCATAATTCCTTCGCTCAAATCACAAATGAAAACACAGCCTTGCGGCACAAAACGATTCACCTTAAAGATTGCATCTTATTACGGTAAGTCTTTCTAAAATCCTTTCTCTACATTTCTATTCCTGCCGAATGACTTCAATTCATTAGCTAAACGACTCCATTTGCTGGCAGGGATTCTGCTACAATCTTGATGTCGTTATTGCTTTTAAAATGAAAGCCATTAGCATGTTATTCTGTCATAATTAGCTTTCACTTTGTAACCTTCTGTAGCGTTCAATTCATTTGCTCGGCACCATTACCGTCATAGAATAAGAGACCTACGAGTAGAAAGCAAAGCAAATATACTCGTACTTCCAAGGGATTTATTTCTTGTGATGTGTCTGGAGTGAGACTGTCTTACAGGGGATGTATCCAGCTCATGACTGTTTTGGTGTCAGATGGCTGACTTAGAGAAGTGGGGTGTAAAATTAATTAATATTTACCTACGTCATTCGAGGTTTGATTCATCCCTAGACCACAAATGAACGGAAAAAATTATTTTTATCTTCCATTCAGCCGTAAATGTTGCTCCGTTTAACCTCTCGTCCTAGGCCTGTGTACGAATATCCGTAGTTGAATCTTTTGCGGCAGATTCACAGGGGAAGGCAACATGATATGATTTACATGGTAAATTCGGGTATCTAGAGTCTGTAGTCTGAAGTGTTGCTCGCGTGAAACTCTCAGGGATGATTTATATAGGCATACGATGAGGGAATATTATTTTTTATTACGACCTGATGATGGGAGTCGATTAAGTGCCCGGAGGATGGGGATGGCACCGCCTGAATGAAATATGATGGCAATTCCCCATATGGCAAAGTATTTCGATTGTTTTGCTCATCTTTGGGCTCATAAAGTTTGGAAAAGTTTTCCACTTTAAATAGACGTCATTGAAATTTGTTGTTGGAGTGATGGTCAGGATACTTATTTAGTTTAGTGAGGGATGAGCAAAGTTATTTAGTTGGATTCTGCGCAATATTGAATATTAAATCCATGTTTCAGTTAGCTCTTTTAGATGAAAACAATTTGCTAAGAAACTTAAACCTTTTAACTGAAGAGTCGAATGCAACAACATCATTACCGGATGTGTTATGTATGCCACAGTGCAAAGGATTCAAACTTCAAAGGACGTTAAAAATAACATCACCCACGTCAAGACAATTATTTAAATTGTATTTTTTTAAAAGCATTTTACTCGTAGTTTTTTGCACACGAGTGTATCTAAGTATCCTTCTCCTTCTGTTCATGGATAAAAAAAAATAAAATAAAATCCAAGGAATAAACTCATACATATGCACTCGTATTATTATCTTGACAAAAAGCAACGGCAACGACCCGTTTGTTGAGTATTTTCAGAAGAAAAGGTCATTCGGTTGAGTTACCGAGGAAACACCAGCAACTTGTCTGCCCTCATTAGAATATATCTGCATATGTGAGATTAAGGCAAGAACCACTCGGAGCAAGATGAAGACGAGATTCTCCATGTCCTGAGTGACGAAATGGAAAAGTTTTTGTGTTAAGCATCCTTCCCTCAGGGCAGCATATAATAGCAAAGCGACAAAAGACTTTGAGGTTAATTGGACAATATCATTTTCCAAAAGGTTTTTCACAGTGCAGTGCTTAGTTCAAATTGCTCACCGGCTAGTACTATGGGTATGTGGACAGAGGACAAAAAGGTAGTCATGTCAGGAAAACACCAGAAGCAGTGTTTGGGTAAACGATATCAGAGGCACCTTAGGTACGGGGTCTTTTTTAGGTCACTAGGAATGTCCCTAAGAAGCTGCTGGGTAACTATAAGCACGCGCTTGATACCTTCTCAAGGGGGGCGAAGGATTGTGTGAGCTAGTGCGGTAAGGCCTTTCACGTTTTTAAATACCGTATGTACCCAACCACGTAAGGGTACGTAAAATAAATCACCTTTTGACGCAATTTTCGTTGGCAATTTTCTTTCGGCCTCACATGTGCCCTAAATTATTCACACATTGCACAGCACATGAAACCAAAGCTCGAACTAATCACCGTACAATAGCCACAATCAACGTGGGTAATACTCTGGTAGCACATTACCAGTGGTGCCATCGTCATTGGGGTTTTTAACAAACCACAGCAGCAGCGTTAACCTTTTCCCCGTTTATTCGTTTGTTCGCTACCAAAAATACGTGCCCGCTTTTCTTTGTTCACGAGGTTCACGTATGGCACGTATTCACTTCACCAATTTACCAATTTACCAAGCGATCTGTACGTCACAATAACTCACTCCGAAGTCACTAAATCACTGGCATAGAACAGAAGAAAATCCAGTTTCAGACACCCGCCGAACTTCACTATACTCGTACCACCCCCACCCATCATGGTCTGGATTTGTATCACCTTCTGACAGTCAGGAACGTCTTTCCACATGGGCATCACATTGTACTCGTACTCGTACTCGTACTCGTTACTCGTCTAAAGATCAAAAGTTCATCCTCATCCGCGTTATAGGTTCTCCATTGAATTATTGCCAAGCAGATATGGATATGTAGTTCTATGTTGGTCCATCTGTATGTATTGCAACCTCCCCCAAAAGGCGTATAAATTTCCTAACTGGAAAAAATCGCAAAAAATAATCCTTTCAAGGCCTTCGCGTGTGCGATAGAGGCCATGGGACTGAAAAGAATAAAGAATCTGGTACAACACGGCTTCAGGGACTTGGGTAAATTGTTGGAGTATCTATTTATCTACTCGCCCTTGTGTGTGTGCGTGGGGTGCCTTATTAAATTACGATAAGAAATTGTTTTATGGAATTTTCGTTTGTGTATTTAATTTATGGGAATTTTATTTATTTTTATTTTTGATACAATCGATGGTCGGTGGGGTGGTTAGTGATTGTAGAATGGAATCGTTTGAAGGCGGTTTGCGATAACAAGGCAAGATGGATGGAACGAGTGACGCTAAATGGAATTTTATTGCCAAAATGCCAATGAAAAGAGCTGGAGTAAAACGAGTCAGGATGCGACTTTGTTAGAGTATCAGACTCTCAAGTCATTCGATATTGCTTTATAGCTGTGTTGGGAAGGTTAATGGCTTTTGTCTATAAAGTCTGTCGAAAATTGGGGAATTTCAACGAAATTTTGGGAATCATTTGAAAATTGCTGAAGACATTCAGTAAAGAGACGAATTTGTAAGAAGGTTGGGCAATTAATCTGTTTGTAAAGGGCTGATATGGGAGCAATAAAACAATTTTTCTTTTAGATACACATCTTCCTCTTGTTCTTCACCTATGCATTAGGGTCTATCACAGATATGGGAATTTATGGCAGATATCGCCTCAAAATCTCCTTCGAATGGTCTTGACTCTTTCTCGATATTTTGCCTGGTCCACTGTCCCAGCTCCACTTTCTTCTTCATATTCGTGACTTCGTGGATTAATAGAGCATATGAGGTATGTATACGCGTGCAGTGGACTCGCGCAAATTTTGCAAAATTTAGCAAATTTTTGTCAGAACTTCCACGGAGTATATACTTCTCCGGATATTTAACTCCTATTCAATATAAGACCTTTTGATCAAACACAATCCTGTGCTAGCCATCGGTATAATAAGCACAATTCATGATCATGACCTCATGGTCATGGCATATGGCCAGAATCGTAGAGCAGTGCGAGCCCACATATGCGAAAACAGATGATTTACAACTTTGAGATTTTGTTGTTTGGAAGTCCAATTCCGCAGTCTGCTATAGTTGCCATCCTCATCTGATACGACGGAAGCTATAGCCAAGCTTTATTAGAATGTATAACCAACATGACAACAGGTTCAGACTGATCGAAATGATGGCAGGAAGTTATGTTATTCTGGCTACTACGAGACAAAAAATGCGCTGCGTATGGACTGCTAATAATAATAATACGAGTAATAACAAATAGGGTGTAGTGCATTGCGACCTTGTGGTCTGCTGTGCCCCCTACTTATACCTTGGAGAGCTTTTCCCCCTCTTCCAGAACCCCCTCACAGTTTAATTCACCAGGAATTATGCTGGAGTGTTTATACTCTGTCGTTAACCTTGGCAAGGAAAAACCTACTCAGAGCACGTCATCCAGACCAGTTTCTTTTATGAATCTGAGAATGAGCAGTGGATCCGTGGTTGGTAAATCCTTTCCTTGAATTTGGTGTTTTCCCAGATATGTAAACCTTTTTTGGGTCAGTGTCCTGCAAGATTCCAGTATGTGTTCTGGAGTTTCTGTGGAATCATTGCAGAATCTGCAAAGACCTTCATCTGATATCTCTATTTTCCTTAAGTGTTCCCTGAGTTTCCAATGCCCCGTTAGGAAACCAGCTAGGATGCGTAGGTTATTTATGCTAAGACTTATACATGCTTCAAATCTTTTGAGATTATAATCTCCTAAGAGTTTTTTGGCTTGTCGCAGACCTTGGAGATTCCGAAAGGTTCAGGTCCTATGAAGGGCTCTCGTGCCCCTTTTCTCGCTAGAGAGTCCGCCGCCTCATTACCAGTGATGTTCGCATGGCCTGGTATCCAGCAGACAGATACTCTGTTTTTCTTGCCCAATTTGTTGAGATTTTATAGGCATTCCCATACAAGCTTGGATTTTATGACAAAAGAGTTCAGTGCTTTGATAGCTGCTTGACTATCTGACATTATTGCTACGTTACAGTTTCTGTATTTCTTTTCGAGATTGATTCGAATGCATCTTTCTATGGCGTATACTTCTGCTTGAAAGATGCTGGTACTCTTGCCCATGGATTCATGGTGTTTCGTTCTTGGCCCAAACACTCCTGTACCCGTTCCCTCGTCAGTTCTCGAGCCGTCTGTATACCACTTTATCGTGTGGTTGCTCAGTCCATAGATAGTGGATTCATCGCTCCTTTCTTTTTTGTTGCTGAGCTTCGTTGAGAAATTCTTTTGGTAATTGTATTTCTTAATGCTGTCATCTCTTGGAATAGCCAAGAGTGCAAGTTTTCCGAGTAGTTCTTGTAGTTCATGTTCTTAAGAACTATTGCAACTCCTCTTTCCAGTTCCTTCTATTTCTTAGAATAGTTTTATTCGCCGCCTCTAAAACAATGAGGTGTAGGGTAGTTAATTCCAATAGCACATCCATTGCTGCAGTTGGGCATGTACGCATTGCGCCGATGATACATAGGCACGCCAGTCTCTGCATATTGTTGAGAGACTCTCTCGTTGCGACAAGACTGGTTCATTTTGCCCATGCTACTGCACCATAAGTGATCATTGGTCTCACAATCGCTATGTACATCCATCCCAGAATGTTAGGGGTACAGCTCCACGACTGCTCTTACATATCATAAGACAACGGGTTGCTTTTCTAGCAGCTTCCTCAGTGTGGTTTTTCCAGAGTAGTTTGCTGTCTAGATGTAGTCCCAGATACCTCACCTCATTGACCGGTATCAGTGTCGTACCTGACAATCGGATTTCTTTGAGTCTTTCAAGTTTCCTTTTCTTTGTGAATGGCACTATCGTGGTCTTAGGCGGGTTGTTGTTCAGCTCGGCCGTGAGGCACCATTCCTGGGTTACTCTCAGACCTCGTTGTATAATGTCGCAGAGAGTTTCTTCGAACTTTCCTCTGGTTCGTCTACAACAAGTGGTGATAATACCCCTCAACGTGGACACCCTCTTGTAGTGTCTATTCTAACAGTTCCACCTGCTGTCTGTGTCTCTGCTGATCTAGTGCTCAGCAGTTCGCACATCCATCTGGATACTATGTTGTTGGCTCGTTTTCCGTTGTAGGGCTCGTTTGAAAACCTCATGTGAGGTATTGTCAAACGCCCCCTCGATATCATGAAGTGCACACTGCTAAGGGAAGGTAGTAAATTTCATAGTGCAGCTGGTACTGGGGGTAGCAAAGGATCTCTTCAGTTTGCTTAATTACGGCGAACAGCTCTAGATAATATTAGTAAAATTTGGCATTCAACAATATGTCATAGAAGACTCAAGGTTCACATTATTCAAACTCAAGTTAAGCAAGGCTGCCATGGCTGACTATATAAACTGCTGAATTGTCAAAAGTCGAAAGTAATAAGAGGAGTGAAAGAAGAACTATTAAATCTTGAAATACCCCGGAGGGACTACGATAAAAAAGTGAAAAGAGCCAACAGCAAGCATCTACGGCCTGATGAAAGCGCACAAAGAAAGTATCCTCATCACTCTCGCACCCGTTGTCGCAGGATGCTGTGTCACTTATGCCCAGCACACACAGGTGCTTACCCCTTAAGAAGCCAGTAGAGGTCTGCAGCCTTTTTTGTCAACACGTGTCTCCTTTGATGAAAACATCGGAAGGTATGTCCGCGGGACCCTGGAAAGTCGTGCTATATGCGGCTATATTCACAGGGAATCCAATTGCCATTAAAACTTTTTACAAAAGACATAGCAGGGCTTACGCATGTTCAAGTTCTGAGAAACTCTCCTTTGAGTCTTACTTATTAAGTTCTTTAGCGATCTTATTTTCTATGATTCCATTGGGATTTGGGACCCAAACAAGATTCAGCCTTTCGACTGGGTTCGGCGACGACTTAGAATCTAACTATTGTAGAGAGCATATTCAGTAAGTTGCTGCGTATTCCTCCGTTTGAAGGCAGCTGCACCGCATTCTAGATTGGTTAGATAGGGGTTTGAAGTCCGAAAACATTTCCGGGTAACTACGTCTTTCAAACGGAAGAGAGTTTTGAGGCCATTAGACACCAAGGCGAAGAGATTTACCAGTACGTTTAGAGCAGAGCTCGGAATTCTACTGAAAGCACCCATGCAGCCGAGACAGACCGTTCTTTGGAGTCTGGCTAAGGTAGTAGTGGCGTAAATGCTAATAGTCGTCTGTGAGAGCTATCTTACACTTTCAGAAAGCGTACAGCAGGTTTGTCCAGAATGACACCAGTCGATTTCGTCATACTAGTGAAGAGAAATATCTCCGTATCGAAATGTCGCCAGAAAGTACCTAAGGCTAGTTCATCGACCTGAACAGAGGCATTGAAACAGAAGAGAGAGGAAGTCGATCTGTGGCCAACTCCTATTTATTCTCACTACTACATATTGAGCATATGCCAATGCCGAATTAGTGAAAATTCATTTCAGTGTTGCCAGAAGCTGGCCTATATCATTTTAGACCATAACTGGGTATCCATCATTGGTTTTGGTGATGGATGTGACCAATGACATATACCCAATTGTGATCAACTTATGTGTAGCTACAATGATAGAAGCTAATTGTGAGACGGTTTCGATCAGGTAACTTAAGAAGTGAGTCTACTTTCAACTCAGAATTTTTGTCTGTTTCCAGTCTGGCTGCTTTCTACTTGTCGGTGTCTTTGACTACTGGTTTTACTTTGTTTTTTGATTTATTCGCAAAAGTTTTCAAGGTAGGCACTGGCCTTGTATATTTCTTTTATTTCGATCTAAAAAGACTCCCGTCTTCCTGCAAATTAGCCTGTAGAAATTGATTTGAACATTTTTGGCCATTTCACTTTAGAACGGACGGTCTATAGGAGTTTGTCCTACGAGAAGATATCGGTTTCAAAAATGGAGTAAGAAAGCCAATTGTACTTCTTACATTTTATTTTTTATGAATTTTCTCGGTTTTCGGAAATGCTCTGTGGTATCTTCGTCATTGTCACATTTACAGCAAGTGTCATGGGAAATTGTGTCACTTTTCTTAGCAAATTTAGCCATTTTCAGCTATTTCTGTCCTGCAAAGGCAATTTCATGTGAATTTAACACAAAGTTTGTCACTTTTTCAATCAAGATGCGACCGTTCAGGGTGTGTTTTTTTTTCAAGAATCGAATCAATTTTTGCGATTTTCCTGAGGCAAACCCTCAAAAGCAGAGCCAATAGCAGCCTCGGTGTATTTTTATGGAGTTCGAGCGTACCTTTATCAGGATTCTATCCATTATTCTGAGTAGTTTTAACGAATCAGTGTTCAAAGGTCTAGCAAAGTCTGAGGGGTTCTGAAAAACAATTCAATTTGAATTTCAAGAATCCTTGCCGCAGACAAAGGGTTGTCTCTGAACTCACATCTGAACGTCTTAGTACGAACCCAGCAAATTTTAAGGCCGTAAGAGCTTAACTCAGTTTGTTGGCGAGTGAAATGGACACATTTAAGGTCCAACGAATGCCTATGGATGGACGTACAAGGCAAATTTTTAAAACCAAATAGATTTTCCCACTGGTGTCTGGAAATTTAAAGCATAAGAGCGAGGCAGGTAGACAGATTAGACTGTCGTTATGGATGACTTTTTTCTGTGATTACCCTTATGATTCCTAATTAAATTCAACACGTGAATCATTTTGGTTTCTACCTACTCACCCATTTAACCACCCCTATTGATTTGCTCGATGTAGCGAGTATCTTTTTGAAGAGCCTTGTTTATAGATTCGATTATATTTCTTAAATAACATGCAACAACAGTTCCTTCAATAACTCCATGGAAATAATCCCAACGGCTGCCCTTGAAGAGCTTGTTTTCAAGAAAAAACATATCGATTCCAGGACGTCTTCACGAACAGTGAAAACAGAAAAAAACAAAAACAAACAACGAAAAATACAAAGTTTACCTTATCTTGTTAAGCACGATGCCGAAGAAGTTCTTTTTGAAAAGTTCCTACATCGTCGTTGTTGTCGTTGGTCTTTTGAAGACTGGAACACAGGAAAGGTATATTTTATTCATAAGCATATATCACATTACACATTAAACATTACACAATCGTTGTTTTTTTCTTGTCGCTTTTTCGCCATTAAAAATCGTTTACGTACCCAATAAACGTCTGTAGGACTTCGTAATGCCTTTAACTAACAAAAACCAGGTTTTTAAATTAGAAATACTGTAACATAAGAGTATCTACGTGCACAAGCGAGTGTATCGAGCGTATCTCCTTCTTAGCAGCATGTTTTTGTAGACATTTTAAATGAATCCATACAGTACAGGGAGCATAGCATGACAGTCCAACACAAATTGACTACCTACTCGTACATATATGTATGTACAACTTGTGTTGCATTGTAAAGCAAAGATAAAGGATCCGATAGATTCTTTAAGACAACAAATAAAAAAGAAAAAAAAAACATTTCTTCAATGTATCCTTCCCGAGGAGCTTTCCATGTTTGAAGTTCGTTTTTTGTCGAATTTCTTTCGTAAATAGGAATCCGAAAATAAAAACCAACACAATCAGGAGGATGATTTTTATTTAACCGAATTTTGAGAAATAAAAATCTTTTCATAAACAGAAAATTAAATTTTGAGTTTACCTGTAAGCTGTAAGTAGATTTTGCGTCTGCTTTTGCAGGTATTGTACGAGTTTCGGTGTAACTTAAACAACATCAAAGAAGACAGTGAGTACATTTGAATCCATGAAAATGGTATCCGCATGTAGCTCTTAGGGTGTAGACACTAAAAAAAAAAAAAGAATTGTTAAACTTCCACAAAGAAAGGAGCAACAAAGTTATGATTGGTAAGGATATTTCGATTTTGATCTCGTTTATATAAGATTCATTCACTTCACTCAAATTAATCATCTGGGGTACACAGAGGGAAAAATTCGAAAGGTATCCACAGAGGAGGTTTCATTTTTTTGAGTAGAGTTATTTTTAGGGAATCCGAATACCAAACATCTCCCTGATGTGCTCAAAATTCAGTAGAGGTCTACGAGTATTGTAAGGACATGGTATGTAATGTTATTTTTTGTTTTTATTTCTCATTATACTTGTTTGAGAGAAGCCGGAAGCGGAGATTCGGAGTTCTGTCACCTTATAAGGGTGGAGATTTGGGAAAGTTTAACCTGGAAATGTAAACTAGGGATTGCATTTTGAGACTTTTCCAAACTTTTTCAATTTTACTATAACACATCATTTGCCTTCTTATGAAGCTTTAGTGTCTGTGTTTTCAGTTAGCTACGCAGGATCCTCCAGTCTCGACTGTTCAGGCTAGTGTTACTTTGCCTTCCAAGAGTGTACGAGGGCTATCCGTGCGGCATCGGATAAAGAATTGTGCCGCAGTGCGTCCCAGCTTGTCGTAAGAGGCGACTTAATGGGACACCAATCATATACAGGCAACTATGACACCAAAAATGAGCCTGTGACACTTTAACACCTTAAAACTTTCCCACAAGTTTGTATGCAATCAGTGGGTTCCCACGTCTGGAAACTACCGGTGGGGTAAAAGAACAGTCAATCAATTCGAAATGAGCATACAAGTGTCAAACCACCCAAACTTTAAATACACTTCATAGACATGATCGCAATTAATAGCACTACCCCGTGGGCACCACGATTGCAACGCACTCGGGTTATCCCAGAGCAAGCAGAAGTGCTTGTGTCAGAGCCCGACGGATTCCGGGGGCGGGCAAAATGAAGTTTTCAAAATATTTTCCTAAACTTCGGTTTGCAAGTTGGAACGTCGAATCGATGACCTCAAAGGGTTTAGAACTGCAAGCAATTATGCGTCGCAGAACTCTACAAATCCTATGCGTACAGGAAACGAAGTATGTAATACAGGAAATAAAGCGCGTTTTCTAGATTTAAAAACTAAGGCATTTAAGATGTTCTACCATGGAACGGTCAATGGACGAAACGGTGTTGGAATTGTTGTTGCAGCGGATCTTCTAAACAACATCGTTGGTATCTTGAAAATAAGCGACCGCTTGATGAGTGTTAAACTCGTCATACACAATGAAACGTGGAACATTGTTAGCGCGTACGCCCCACAAAATGGATGCGACCAATCGGAAAAAGATACATTTTGGTCAGAGTTCGGTAATTTGCTTAGAAATATACTTATCGATGAGATGCTCTTCGTAGGCGGAGATTTAAATGGCCACGTCGGAGAAACAAATGTTGATTATGAGGACTGCCACTGCGGTAAAGGCTTTGGAACCAGAAATTCAGCTGGCGAAGACATCCTTGTAGCGTGAAGGGCTTACGGCTTAACCGTCTTAAATACAATGTTTATTAAACATCAACGACATCTTATCACCTATAGCAGCGGAGGCCACGAAACGCAAATAGATTATCACCTCTGCAAAATGTCGATGAGAAACCGTACTAAGGACTGTAAAGTAATACTTGGAGAATCGCTAGTAGGCCAACACCGTCTGTTCATTACAGAATTTTTCACAGCGGAACCACCGAAAACACGGGCATCGTTTGGAAAGCCAAAAATTCGGTGGTATAATCTATCGAAGGAACGAAGCGCAAGATTTATCGCACTGGCTAAAGAAGTACTTCAAAATATAAATGGTATAGCAGACTCACTTAGCCCGCAAGAAATGTGGAACAGCATGCACGAGGAATACATAACACTCGCAAAGTCCCATCTGGGGACTATATCGAAATACCATTACGTCGGCAAAAAAACATGGTGGTGGAATGACGAAACTAAACGAGATGTGGCCGACAAGAAGAGTGCATTCCAAGCGTGGACAAAATGCGATCGGAGCGACGATATCGAAAAAGCTCGACTGGCTCTTGAATACGAGCGTCTTAAAAAGATCGCGAAGAAAGTCCTGGGTCGAACTCGAGCGGCAGAAGCGGAAAACCTGAACCAGGAGTAGGAACAAATATCCTCACGATCGGCGGATAGAAGACAAGCTATCCAAGAAGTTCAAACGTCATACAATACTAAAATGCCAAATATTTTTAAGCTCGCTCCACAGAGGCGAAAAAACTCGCTGGAAATAACCTCGCCGAAATACATCAAAAATGCAGACGGTCGCTTATTAACAAATGAAAAGGAAATTTGTGACCGGTGGCTTGAATACTGCAAGGAGTTGCTTAACAAACAGTTTCCATGTGATATCGTGCCGACAGCTGGTCTATTCGAGGAGGAAGTTTTGGACTTTTCAATCGAAGAAGTAAGTACAGCAATCGGTTAAATGAAGCGGGGGAAAGCGGCGGGACCAGATAGCATTCCATCAGAGTTTTGGTCGAAGATGGAGGAAATTGGCAGCGAATGGCTATCGAAACTTTTAGATAAATAAAAATGTGGACAACCTATGCCGAATCAATGGAGAAGTAGCTTCTTGGTTCCATTATACAAAGGAAAAGGCGACACTCGAGAATGCAACAACTACCGTTCAATCAAGCTTATGTCACACACAATGAAAATCGTCGAAAGAGTCTTAAACGAACGTCTTCGGCAAATAATAAAGCTCGACAATAGCCAATGTCGATTTGTTGAAGGAAGACCGACGGTGGACGCTATCCAAAGCCTACGAATAATAATGGAAAAGCACCGAGATTCGTCTAAGGATTTACACATGGTATTTATCGACCTCGAGACCCTAGGCATTCGATCGAGTGCCTAGGGATCTCATATGGGCCGCGCTGAGGTCTCAAAATGTACCGGAAACGTATGTTGGAATAATACAAGACATTTACGGAAACGTGAAAACTGCGGTTAAAAGCTCTGGCAGACTAACGAGAGAATTTCCAGTTAATGTCGGAGTGCATCAAGGAAGCGTACTTAGCCCTTTCCTCTTTAACGTAGTATTCGACTATCTTTTAAAAGACTGCATGCGCGAACCAAATGTAACGCCGATTCTCTTCGCTGACGGCGCAGTTATACTTAGCGATAACGTCGAAGATTTACAGAACGCCTTAGATTCATGGAGAAATGCGCTAGAGAGAAACGGGTTTAAAATAAGTCGTAAAGACGGAGCATTTGACGTGCCCATTTGCGCATCCGTTGCGACCTGTTCCGGATATAATGTTAGACGGAATAGTTCTTCCGAAAAGCACTATCTTTAAGTACTTAGGATCAATCGTTAACATGGAAGCGAAATGTGACGACGACGTAAACCACAGAGTGAGTGTGGGATGGATGAAATATCGGGAAAATTCGGGAATCTTTTGCGACCGAAAGTTTCCACCTAAATTAAAGGGGAAACTCTACACCACGGTTGTTAGACCAGCTCTTATAAACGGTTCACAGTGCTTGATAATGTACGAAGCGTTTAAAAACAAAATGACGGCAGCGGAAATGAAAATGTTAAGGATGTCTAGTGGAGTCACTAAACGCGATTGCATTAGATCTACGCGTATAAGAGGAAGTCTACATATAAAGAATTCGGTAACCGAACAGCTTGAGGCGAATAGAATAAGCTGGTATTGCCACGTTCAAAGAAGATCTGCGGAAAATCCGGTTAAAAAGGCACTATCAACTACGGTCACTCCAACTGTAAGAAAACGAGGGCTGAAAAAGAATTCCTGGATTTCTCAGATGGCAAATGCGCAACAACGCCTGGGGCTTACCACTGAAACGATCCAGGACCGAGCATTATGTAGACGCGTTCTGCGGTCTGCGACATTAGCCAACCCCATAAGCGGAGCAGCAGCGATGCAGTAAAAACAAGGAAAGGGTTAATTAAAGGATAAGAAGAGTGTACGAGGGCTATATGAAAGTACCAGGGTTTACCGACTAATGACACCACTGATGAAAAATGTTTATGTCATAAAGAGCCATTTTTACAACGATGGCTGTCAAAATTTCAGACAGATGTATCGAGTAGTTTTGTTTTGACAGCTGTTGAAAGTCATCAAGTTCGGGTTTATTTGCAATCATGGAGAAAGAGCAATATCGATCACTGATTCGATTTCTGTTTTAGATGGGTTGTCGTAAAAAAATTTAAAAAAATTTAAAAAAATTTGCACATTGTAATGAGTTAGTTGGGCGAGATTTAATTCATTTATTCTAAGTCGGTAGTTAGATAATGATAAACAGCCAGATCTTTTGAAGAATATCTTTAAGACTTTATAGCAATATAAAAGTGCCAAAGGTAAAATGTTAAGGTTTTTAAAGAAAACTAAGCTATTATACCATCGGTTTTTGTTACAAATAAGACGAACAACATGTTTTTGTGTTATGAGGAGAGGATGCATTTTATTAAAGTTTATGCCACCCCAGGAAGATAAGCCATATTTCAGTTTAGAATTCAGTTAACCATAATAAATACGCTTAAGAAGATCCTGTGAGCAGTAAGACTTTACAAAATAGATTTGTCTAGTAGCTGCCATCAGATACTTCTTAAGTGCAGTTGTGTGCCGACCAATTCATCTTCCAGTCGAGCAAAACTCCACGATATTTGAACTGCTTATGTTTTACTATACAAAAACCTTTGTCTTAGCAAGATTTTTATCAAAATACGTCAAAATTGCAAACAGTCATACTATGATTATGTCTACTATATTACAGTTGCCACTATGAAATATGAAAGGTCCATAGTCTACTTCTATTCCACTCTGATTAAAAAACATAATTTTTGTCTCGTCACTTACTCGTATTACCATGTTATACATTTTGAACCAATGACTTAGAGTTTCAATATCATGATTGATGTCAGCACAAAGATTTAATGCTGAATTGTTTATGTAAGCACACGCCATATCGATCGCAAATGCAGTGACTTTGCTATGATATTTTTGTAGAAATAATGAGTTAGTAAATATAAAAAATAGAACAGGACCAAGAACAGAACCTTGAGGAACACCTACAGGGACAGAACGTATGGAACTAATTTTAACTTATTGCACTCTATTGGAAATGTAGGATCGAAGCCAATCATGGATAACACCTCTAAAACCACAATTGTAGAGTTTACTCAGAAGTACCTATATCATGATCTACAGTGTCAAAGGCTTTAGTTATTTCTATGAAGAGTGCAGCTATTATTGAAACCGTTATATATTTCAGCGGCGATGGCGATGGCACGATAGTTAGCTCATTGGACTATCACGCAGAGAGTCTTGATTCGATCCCTGACTGGGTCACCAACTATTTTTCAAATCGTCATAACCCTTTCGGCGGGCAATGGCAAACTCCCAAAAGTAAAATTGCCTACGAAAAAGCTTCTAAGAAGTGCCGTTCGGATTCGGTGATAAACCGTAGGCCTTGCTCAGATGTGACAAAAATGACAACATGAGCAACACAAATGAGTGTCAAGAAGCTAGGCCATGGCCCATACCGGGCTGCCAGCGCCGCAGTGTTTTTTTTTTGTTTTGTTTTTATTTCAGCGCAGAATTTAAGGAGGCCATCCTTAGCCTTTCTTATGCAAAGGTATCACTTTAGCTATTTTTATCTTTTTTTTTTATACTCTGGAGCTGTTCTTTTCGATTTGACCCATTTAATATCCGTAACTCACAAAATAGATCACGCTATGTTCTGAAAAATGAAAATATTTGGTTTAAAAAACAAATAGAGATTAATAGACTTAAGTTTTTTTTTAAGTATTTTATTTCAACAATTTCAATTCATAACATAAAAATTAATAACATTTTTCTTCGCCGAAAAAAAAATAACAAACTCAATATTTCGTGTATCCACCACGAGCATCAATTACCGCTTGAATTCGATTGGGCATGCTATCGACCAAGTTCTTGCAAGTCTCTGGGGTTATGTTTTCCCATGCGGTCCTGACTTTGGCCCAGAGTTCGTTTAAATTGCCGATTTCGTCAGCAAGGGATCTCTTCAAAGCCCCCAATATGTGTTCAATAGGGTTTAGATCCGGGGATTGCGGTGGCCATGATAACATTGTTAAATTGTTATCATTTAACTATTTCTGAGTTTTTTAACTGTGTGCTTCGGATCATTGTCTTGCTGGAAGACAATGTCCGAAGTTACAACACCGAATTTCACCAACGATTCCATTCAATGACAACTCAAAATCTCTATATACGATGATGACGTCATACTCGTATGTCCTTGGATCCTGTAAATTTGTCCAACTCCTTGTGTCATCATGCAACCCCAGATCATAATGGATCCCCCACCGAATTTCAAAGTGGGCTTAACGTGACGAGGTTGTCATTTTTCAAACGGTTAATTTTGCTCTCATCTGACCAGATCACTCTCGCCCAATCCTCAGGTTTCCAATCGGAATATCTCCTTGCAAATTTCAGCCTTAAGTCTTGGTTATATACCGGTTTCCGCCGAAACGGTAATATTCTGTTTCCGTTTCAGTGCGCGCTTGATTTGAACTGCATTTTCAAATTTTTGCATCTTCAAGTCTCGAACAATCTTGCGGTCTTGAACTGCAGACAAGATCTTTTTGCATTCGGCTTGGTTTCTGCATAGCAAGTTTTGAAGAGTTTGCCAAGATTTGCTTATGGCACCAAGGGATATTCCCGTTGAATCCGAAATTTGTCGATGGGTCACACCTTTTCTTAAAAGGTCCTCAACTTGTTTCTTTTCTGCTTGTTTTAGTGGTTTGTTATTCGAACCCATTATTCAGAAGCTAAATAAAAAAAACACCAATAGGTAGACCTCAAACAAAAGGCTTCTCCAGTTAGCGTTTCTGCTTAACTGCCTCTTGTTGTGCACTCGCAAAATTGTTCAAGTCCCCTTCAACTCTCGCGCCCGTACCCTGAGACAAGGTCATATTTCACTGCAATGTCTCTTCGAGTTGGAATGGAAAACTTTTCAGCCTTGATGATAGGTAATCATTCGCTCTACATGTCCTAGCCATCTTTGGCAATTAATGTCCACATTTCCTCCTCCTCCAAGTCCCATCAACGCAAGTTGGAGCATCAAAAATCACTCAACAAATTGGAAACGGCAGAAGACATCTTCATCCACATTTGCCAACATGCATGTTTTTGCCTGCACCATCCATGCCTGTTTCATCGTTATTCACGAATAAACTCATTTGCGTCGCTTGTGTCTCAATACTTGCAAACGCAACTGCTCGCTGAGTTCTGGCAACGATGTCAATGTCATCAGCATATGCACGTAGTTGAACGAATTTCGGGAAAATGTGCCTTTTATGTTGACATTGCCTAAATCTTTTTTTGAGATCAAAGGTCTTGAAGAGATCATTTCTAACTGCTGCGAGTGTTTTTCATCGTCATTCTGCATAAGCTGATGAGTTTGGCAGGTAAGACACGGCTCTGTATAAGCCATCTTTAGAGATGATGTTATATGCGAACTTAAAATCGATGAAGATGCGGTTTGATTTGGTCTATTGTGGACTTATCCAGCCTAAGATTAGACCGTTGACAAATGGCTTCAGACGTTCGCACAACATGACAGCTCTCCTATACGCGGAAATAGATGTTTCTATAATTGGGGCTGTTAAGGGGATTGCAATGTCGGAAATCTGTCGGCTCTAACCGACATCCAATCAAACCCTTCCTTCGGTTTAGGCATTGACGAAAGAGTTGCTAGATCTGTCAATTACAAAGTCAGTCATGGTTTTTTCAAGAGGATCTGTAGATTAAGCTTGTCATGTTTGTTCGTTTTGATGCTTTGCCACGAAAAAAAAAAGAAACATGTTGTATGTTGCCGGAGGCAATACCCACTGAAACCGATTACGCTTTCGTCGTCTTGAACGGGGCCTAGAAAGGAAAAGTTAAAGAGCTCCATTTGTCAATTCCTTTTCTCACGCACAGTGAATGGATGAAACAGTGAATGGAAATGGATGGAATAAGACGAAGATGTCAATGCATTTAACAAAATTGAACCATTGGGGCGCAAAAAACTCAAACCAAGGTCGCAGAACTGATGGATTGATGGATGGAAGTCGATTGATTCGGTGAAATATACCCTCGAAACCACTAGGGGTAATTTTCTCCGCGCACAAGGTCCGGTAAAAATTAGTCAGATATTGAAATCGCAATCAAGGAATCGTACATACGTACCTACAAGGGAACAGTATTCCTGTTTACTTAAAATCTTCATTGCTGGTCTAGGTGTATGTACTGAACTTCTGGCGCACAGGAAGAGTAGCCTTCACACCGAAACTCGGGAAACATAAGCACATGCTTGCCAAGAGCATGGAGGATTATCAACAGGACGGCATTCATTCCCCCACTGCTGTGGCGGAGGCTTGGCGGAGGCTTGGCGACTCTTTGGTTGATCATCTCCATAGCTCGGACACCTACAGAAAGGAATCTGCAGATGATGTAGTTGTATTTTCTTTTGGGTGTCAATCTGAATATGAAACTTTTTTAAAACTAAGCATGTCGTATCTAAAGCATCCAACAGGTGTTTTGGCAGTGTAAGCAAAGTTTTGTGTAACAACCTTTCACATTAACGTATCACTGCTGCTCTTATTAAATTGCAAAAAATCTACTTTGGCTGACTGTTTTTTGTTTGCACCAACAATTGCTTAGCTATGCTGTAATTGCACAGATAAATTCCTCTCCCCTAGAAAGTCATCTACTTTATGAGCACTATGAAGTGTTTTTACTCAGCGATGGTTTCGTCCAGAATCTGCCCCATGAGAGGAATTGCACTTGAATCTTTTCGGAGGATGCCAATGTTATTTTTTGTCTCCTTTTTAGGAAAACTTGAGTCTGTCTTTCAAACGGAGATATACACAGTTTTCCCAACAATGAATTTTGTGACAAATCGACGGCATTAACGAGATAAGGATTTATGCACCTGTAGCGTATGCCAGCTGCACTTAGGGTCTTGCTAAGTTCTCACACCACTACCATAAAAAACGCAAAACTATGAGCTTTGATTGGCATCGTAACCTGTTACGATATGACTGCGGGAAAGGCTCAGAAGATATCTTTTCTTATCGACAGTAATTGTTTGTATTTTTTTCTGGTAGATCATTCAATGAAAACCTGCAATATCCACAGGAAAACATTCGTCAAACTATTCTTCACATCCTGGTTTCCTGAACTCAAGTCGAGAAGGAATTTCGTTTCGATCGCATTCGATGAATGCTGTCCTTGACACTTCCACATTGCTCAGCTTATACAGAAATGTCAGTTGTCAGTGTTTTCATAGCCTCCTTGTGTATCTTTGGTACAATGTAATAGGTCAACAATTATACCAGTTGAGTATGGTTACAGGCAAAACGGCTATCTTCACACCTTAGCCAAAAAGAAACCTTTTACGAAGAGAATGCCCGACTAACCATTTTCTCAAAAATAAAGTCTAAACAAGTTTTCCGGCTCAATATAGGAAGAGGAACAGTTGTCCCAAGATTCAATCAGCAAAAGCAATCGACAAAATAGGTCACCACGAAATGCTAGAAAATATTTATGAAGAATACGGAAACCCTTCTGTTCCTCTTGCCCCCTCTATTCCCATGACTGACACTTGGCTAAAAATTAAAAAAAAAATCTTAAAAATCTCTACCTCCAAAGATGGGAGGCAAAAAAAATATAAATCGGTTCCAAGTGATTGGCAATAAATCAGGCAACTTAAATACATCGACCGCGTCCCTGAAATACCTCCTCCGTTCTATTTGTTATCGACAAAAGTGTCGCGTCGTTTTCAAGGGGCGAAAAAAAAACCTCTTTATCTTTTAAGGACTTGGGGTGCAAGCGACAGTGCCTGTTCCTATCACAACCACACCACAACATCCCTTGAAAAACCCTCTGCCACCGGGCTCATTTATTCGAATCATTTTCACTTTAATTATAAAACTTTTGCCGCCCAATTGGGAATAAAACATTGCTGGAGTACCAGACTGAGACTGGGTGAGGTGACGAGAGAAGGCGATGTTGCAGGATGGAGCATCCACTCAAGCAAAAAAGGGAAAAATTAGGAGAGTTTTGCGCTATCTTTTCGTAAACTTTTCGTCGTTTCGTTGGCCGTTTGCTCTTGTTATCCCTAATTTTTGCTTTGGGAAAATTCTTTGATTTTCCGTTCTTTGGAAACAAAATTTATTAAAGACTGTTGTGTTGGAAAATTTACCAAACAGATCCACCCCCAACCCCACCTCTCCAAATGAGGACTATTCTTGTTGTTTTTATTCAAAAAAAAAAAAGGCATCGCTGCTAAATAAGGGCGAATAGATTCTTATTAATATCCTTCCCCCAAAGGTAGTGGATGGCTATTGGAGGATGCGACGAAAGAAAGAGCTGTTCATGAAATAGAAAAAAAAGAAAATTTCTGTGGAATTTTAATACAAAAAAGGCGTGTGAAAACTTGACGTTATGAGATACTTAAGAGCAATTTGCAATTTTCTTTTACAATTTTCCCCGTCTCGTATGGATGTCTACTCGTAGTTTGCAAAAGACAGAACTGAAGGACTTTAACTGTTTTGTTTGGCTGGCTTTTAGAAGGTTGCTAAGGATGAGTTAATTTGGAGAGCTTTCGCCAGATTGACTGCTTTTCCACTTACTGCCCAACAATACTCATACTTTATAGAGAAATTAAAAGAACGCCAAGCCGAGTGAAATTATTGACAGCTGTGGTAAAAATATCTTTGGACAATGCCCAATATACTCGTATCTCTGAAGACAGCGAAGACCTTACACACAAGAAAACTATGACGGCGAGTTAATCTCGGTATAGCTGCAATTCAAGAATGAATACAGTATTTACAATAGAAGATCAGCTGGTCTTTAAGATAAAAATAAATCGGATTTAGGCTTTATTAACCAGCTCGCGATCATGGGATTTTGTTAACCTAGAATTTGAACACAGAAAGGAAGGAACCGATGGTTTTGAATGTTTGCAGGTTATGATGACTCCGGGCAAGTTGTGCGGCCTAAGAATGAGTCACGATATTTCAAAGAAAGTCCCTAAGTGTGCTTTAGGTACAACTGTCAAGCATTCATTATGAAAAAATTTGAACAAGGTAAGGAATTACAAATTGAGCATCACTTGACTAAATATGAATATCGGGACCGGATCTTAGAAGAGAAAGTATGTCTTAATCGCCTTAGGATGCCGGACCAGCTTTGGAGACATGGACTATTTGATCAACGTATGTTACTATGAACTTACACACCCAGTATGAAAAGTTGTTCGGTTTCAATGAGGCAAGTTTCGTTCATGGATAATGGAAGAGTGTTCAGATTTTTCTTCCACGACAGCTTTAAATGCTTCTCATAAGTCGAACTTAAAACACATATGAAAATAAAAAGAGAATCGGAGAAAGAACCGAGCCCTGAGGCACATCAGAATTTATTTTACTGGTAACGAACTGGAAACTTGAATTGAATTGAATTCCTAAAGCGCATGCGTAAAAGTGAAGATAAAACACAATCCAGGAACGTTGAGCTAGGATTGACGTGAGAAACAGCCAGATATTGTAATAATTTTGTTTCTTATTTTAAAGAAATAACCGAGTTTAATTTGATGTGTGATTTATTGGATTCTTCGTTTTCTTACAATGACCTACTCGTATATCAATGATGTATATCCGTTGGCTGCTCTAACAATATTGCCTACTCTATTGTCAAATTCAGATCCACCAGTGCGTTCAGTGGTGCCCCTGTGTTGCATAAGTTTAGTGGTGCCACTTTTAGCAGGTATGTTACACGGTGTTCCATTTACAGCAAGTAATCACACAGGCGGGCGAGGGACGCGCGAGCTACGTGGTGGCTGAATACTAACAGGCCCACCTTCGGCACCTGTTTCTAAATTTACATCAGATTCGTCCATGGCGAGGCTATCTCCGCTGGTTTCAGCATCGCCACCAGTAGATCCATCTGGCGCGTTCGCCGCATAATTCTCAGCAGCTGGGGATTCATTACCACTCTTAGCAACATTTCCCTTCCCATGTGCATTCGGGATAGCATCGTTACTTCTGGAGACCTCCAATTCTTGTTTACAATTTAAAGTAATCACTAGATGATGGCGGTGATGTCTGAAGATCTGACCAGTTAACATGTCCAATACCAAAAACGAGTGGTCATTGACTCTTCCAACTACTTAACCATAACACCATTTCGTATTATTCTTAAAAATAACTTTTTGGTCAATTCTCAGCCTAAAGAACAATTGGGCTGGGGACATCGACATAGAAGCCAGTGGGGAGACATATTACTCCAGTATTCGGTTCTCAAATTCTTGTTGACAACCTTCATCTAAGAATCTCTGCAGCAAGTTCTTTGCTATTGCTACACCTTTTTCGGCTAGTCCATTACTCTGTGGGAAAACCCGGACTGGATAATGTCAATGTGATGTTGGCCCTATCAGCGAACTGTTGAAACTGTCGACAATTAAAGGGAGAGTTGTCAGACCGGATTTACGACAGATAGCCATACCGGACAAAGACACTTTCCATAAAGCTGATAACCGTCGTCATCGATTTGTCCTTTACTTTATCAGCAACAAGCCAGTTTGAATATGCATCCATCATTGCCAGGTAGTTCCTACCGGCCAATTGAAACATGTCAATTGTCCATGGATCTGATATTTAATTAAGTGTTATGATGGAGGAGGGGGGATAGAGGCATAGTTTCAAATTTTTTGTAACGAACGACAGAAGTTCTTGCTGCCTTTTGAGCTTTAAAGTATTGTTTTGGCTAAGTTTGTAGTGTCAGCCTTTTTTGGAAAAAATAAATAAGTTTATAAATACATACTATAAATGTGGTGCCTATATTTGTGCCCCTCCACCGTGCCAAGTTCAATAAATGGACCCCCTCTCAATAGACCTTTTCCACTCCCAATAATTCAATTAAAAACACTAAGCCAGCTGATCGCTTCAAATTGCCATGACCTAGGCTTTTAATCAGCAGTAGAAGAACGGATGTCTGGTGATACCGATTCGCAAAACAAAATCGAACGAGTGTTTTAGCCGAGAAGCATATTGAACGGGTGTCTCGAATGTTCTGCTTTAAACTTCCGCGGACAAGCGGTTTGTTTTTCTGGCAAAAAATTATTCCTTTATTCGATTCGGAACGGACAAAAGAAAAAAGTATTTTCCGCTTAGACTCTCATAGTATAATTTGCACATAGTTCCTACAAAAAAAAACAACAGAAATAACAAAGGCGGTCGGAGAAGTTCTTTTAAGTTGACTGCCGAAGGCAAATAAAAAGTCAATCCCCACACTTCTGCTAACAAAGTGAAATCAAAATAAGCCAATTGGGCGAAAGTCCGGCGTTTTTGTTAGTGCAGCTTAGCTGATTTTTTTTCAATAGATACAAGTTCAGATATTTAATTTGGATTAAGCTTTTTATTTTATCGTGAAGAGTAAGGTTAAGTTTTTGAATTTTTTTTTTAATTTTTTTTTGTGACCGTAAAAAAAATTTATAAAATTTAATAATTTCAGAGGTTCTTCGAAGTGCTGGCGCCATGACGACGAGGGATCTATAATCACCGGTAAGTCTTAGCTTAAGGTACTTCTGAGGCTTTATTTAGAGTGGCCATACCTTAGATTGTAAAAAAAATTAAGAGTCAAAATCACAATTAGTTTTTAAGTTTTTTGTGTCAATTTCATTTTAAATTAACCTCGATTGACTTTAATAATTTTTTAATAACCGTTTGTTTCACCACTGCACTGAATGCTTCCAAAATGCAATGCTGTCTGCTGTCGCTTCATTCAATTCAAATACCCAGCCAATATCCATGAATGGCACTTGCATCGTTGAAACCGAAAAACTTTCCACTCTCGGTATATGTGCACTGACAACTTACGTTGGAATGACTACATATTCGAGTTCGCCAAAAATGTAGCAAAATGTCTGGGGTTCGTTAAGCGATGTAAGAAATATTTCGCCCCCTCTGATCTGGCTTCAATATATAAGGCTTTCATCCGCCCAAAACTGGAGTACAATGCTTACATCTGGTCAGGTGCTCCCAAGACTTCCTTGCGCCTACTAGATGGGATTCAAAACCGTGCGATAAAACTAATAGGTGACGCTAATATTACACAGTCGTACACGCTCAAGCCCACCCACTTGGGACGCACCCTGAAATATCGTGATTCTTTCCTAAGTCGAACAACTCGCTCATGGAATGCCCTGCCGAGGTCTTTATTTCCTAGCCATTACAACCTTCAAACATTTAAAACCAACTAACACCAGTAGCTCTCTTTTCTCACCCTCCCTAAATTTCCTTCGCCCGCGCTATGTGCAAACATTTTAAGGGTATATAATCCATTGTGAGCGCGCCAATTATAAAAAAAAAAACTGCGCTGAGCGGATCGACTGTCCTTCGATGGGATGACGACACAATGGAAATGACATGACGACTTCCACTGACTTTTATTTACAGAAGGTGGCTACCTGTGACTATCATCCACAGATTTGGCCAGAATGGTAGCAATTCAGGTGCTATGGGGCCATCCTTAGCCAATAACATTGGGCTGTTATCATTGTGTGCTTTTAGTAGTTAATTTTAGGTTTGGTTTTAATTCGGGAGGTAATAATAAATTAGCAAAGGTTTAGTGAGATTTAAGCGCGTATGTCTCAGTCTTACACAGTGGTGATAACAATCAGATGTGGTCGTCTTACCCTTTCACTTCATTTTCTTTTTTATAAACTTCCTCTCTTCCTGTCTTTTAAGTCCGTCCGAACAGTGGTAGACTAACTTTGTTTTACAGCCTTTCCTTTTTTTTTTGTTTTTTTTTTTTTTGATATTTTGGCAGAAGGCAAAAGGGTAAGTTGAGTTAAGATGTATGAAGTAGTAGCCAGAATCAACCTTGTCCGATACCTCCGTGGTCTACTACACTCTTTACAAGTTCTTGGTCCAACGCTTACGAAAGAGGTGAAGTCATTTCTGGCTCTTTTGGACGTGTGCTATCTTGTGTCTTCGATATGCCCTTATCTGCTAAATTTTGTTAAGAGGAACATATCTGCCTGAATATCTGGATTCCATTGCATACGAGTACGTGCGACGTTTTGGAGTGGGGTTGTCCTCGCACCTTAAGATGTGACAGATCAACTTTCACTTCCTTCATCATATAGTGATATCTATTGGCTCATCGTCTTTCGCATTTGGAGCTGTTAGATTGAGATACAGTTCGACAGTTCATATCAGTTTGCAGGAGTATCAAGTAGCTGTTATTATTACTTACCGCAGTTTAGGCTTAGAATTGAGACCAGACTCTAACTGGCTTTGTAGTCGCTATCGGCTAGTTCATAGATAATAAGAGAAGGTTAACTTCCTTGATCTCATATCTACCGAATTTTTGTAAAATTTAAACTTGAAGAGCTACGGCTTTGGTTTTGCACACACTTATCCTCAATTCAATCTCCGCAGCATTTTAATTATCTTTTGAAGGTCGATAAGCCTGTCCTTAGCGTAACCGGGCAGATATATAGGTATTTAGTATAGTCAAGACGTTTAATTCATCCTTTGTTGGGTTTCACTTCTTCCTCATTTAGTGTAGCCTGGATCAAATCTTGACCAGGAAAGGAAGTGGTGAATGCTGCCGAACAATTCTTCCATTGAGACTGAGAAAGAAAACTTACTTAATTAACCTTCTGACTAATTAATAGTATTAATATTATTTCATTCAGATGATTTCATCGGTTGACTTGGTAGTAGGCCATTATTTTACGAATACCTTGACCAATATTGTTCTTGAGGGACTGAATCGTCTCTGGATTGTTCGCAAAGCATCGATCTTTAATGGCACCCCACAAAAAAAAAGAGTCTAAGTGCGTAAAATCGTTAAATTGCACTTTCGTGGCGGCCAAGCAACATCATCAAAAAGACTACGCGGTTATTGAACTTTTGATCGATTTATTGCACAAATCATTTATAAGACAGCTCGTGAAGCACCCATCTTGCTGGAACCATAGCTTTACCAAGGCTGAATCCTCAAATGCTGTCCAAGAAATCGGTAATTATTCTTCTGTAGCTCTCTTCATTGACTGTGACGTTTCTTCCATCACCGTCTTGCAAGAAAGATCCCGGCGCTTATGCCGTAACTCCAAACAGTCACTCGTTGCAGATGCATTGATATATCTATTTTATACATGTGGATTTCCAACTCCTAAATATGTCGATGTAACTTTGAACTGTGGCTATTGATAAGTTCCATAATAGTTGACAGCAATAGATATTTTACCTGAATTTATATGTATCTGAGCGTGAGATATTTGCCAAATTTTTGCGCGCAATTTGTGGTTGACTCTTAATCTTAAAACAAAAAACATGTTGGCGCGATTCCGTCGAGTTTTATTCTTGCAACCGTAGTTCGAAGAATTTTTAAGAGCATATTCGCTTTATTACCTTGAAAAGAGATGTAAGCAACTGCAATAAGGAAAAGTTGTGCAAGGTTTACAGCAGAAGTGTCAACGAAGAATCCCAGAGCCAAATTTGGTTCATCTGATTCTATTTCAGTGACTCTTCAGTTAAAGACTTAACGCAAAAATACTTAAGTACTACTTTACGGCCCATCAGTTGTTATGTTTACACAAAGAATAGATTAGTTGGGTTCCAATCGATAGACTCTGGTTGGCACTTTGTCTAAACTTCCCTATAAGATGACGCCTTAAGCTAGGGTCCAACTGAGTTCCGCCTCTGTAGCATACTCTTATTGAATCCTGAAACAGCATTCACTCCATGATTACAATAACATGATGAGTTGTCGTAAGATGGTTGAATTTTAAGGATTATGGAACTCCTTTGGGTCTGTTCTTGGAACCCATCCCTCATTCTCATTCAGTTTCTTTCATTTAGATTGACGTAAGCGATGAAGCTTACAGCTCCTATGAGAATACCAAATCTCTCCCACTCAGTTGGGCTTTTACGTTTTAACCTTTCATCCCCTGCAAATCTCCCTAATAAGCATAAGTTTTACAAAAAAAAACAAAACAATTTCAATCCAAGGATTTTCTACAATAATTCAACTCACGCCGACAAAGATTTCACAAGTCAAATTTTCCGCAAAACCTAAAAGTTTTCTCTCAACCCTGACAGTCACGTACCTACTCCTGTTCGTACCACCAGAAAACGTAATAACGAAAAGTTAAAAGCCAACACCGATTGAACCTTACATACCACGGAAATCTGTCAAAACTGTTTGACAAATTACGCAAGCAACCCAATCCAGCGACCTGCTTTAAACTAAAAGATCGCTTCAATTGAATGCACGCGATACTGATGATAAGGCCCATACACGCGACTGATGTACGAGTATAAGCTATGTTAATGCGTTTTCTGGTACATGTCTGTCTGTATCTGTCATCACTCTGAGCACTATATAAACAAGTATCTATATGGATATTTGAAAAAAGGATATACTTCACACACGCATACACAATCATTTGACATCATCAGTCGCAGCATCACATCACATCACAGCACAACAAAGTCTGTCATCGTTTGTCTCAAAGAAAATTTCACTCATGGCGAGTTTTATTCCAAATGATTTACTCGTACTTGTAAGGTGAATTCAATGCGCAAGGACGTCGCCGCGTGTAGTAATTCAAAAAGGATTTATCATGGGGTTTTTTCCCCTTCCATTGCTCATCCACCTACTTACTACCCACTACCTAGGAGCTACCCCTCTGGCTTTGCTCCTGCTTCGAGATAATTTATATGTTTTGATTTCGGTAGCGGATCGATAATTTTCGCATGGTTTACATCGTAAATCCTTTCATGGTGCCAGTCAGGAATTTTCTTAGAATCTAGAGTTGAAGAAGGAGCCGAACGAGCAAATTTGGCGCCAGAACTTTTTTTCTTTCACCGAACGAATGCTATCTAGAGCTTTAAGATACATTTCGGGAAACAAATTTACTGCTCTTGTATCTCGTGGCTGTGTTGCAAGGTTGAGGGATGACGTTCATCAATTTTGACATATGCTACGTATAAGAGCACTGTGCTACTGTGGCTGCTTTTGTGTGTGCTTAGTTATTTCGATACTCACATTCCGGGGAGTGATGTGGAGAGAAGGGATTATTCAGGTAAGTCCTTTTGACAGCATCATTTGTGTGCACTTGATGCTTTTATGCTACTCGTGCATTATAAGCCCCTTTAGTCTAGGATTCTTAAGCTGGAGAAGATATTCTTGTTTTAAAATGTGCACGTTAAAATTTGCAATAAATTCAAGAAGGGGGTAGTCATGAATAATTATGAGGAATGTGACTCACGTAGCTGGTTCCGGCGAAGGGGGAGAAAACAAATATCAACCGATTTGCATTAGATAGTAATTTGTGTCACAATTATAAAGGCTGATGTTGATTTGTGGCATGATTTGAGAGAAGATTAACGAGGTGACGTTTGTGAGCTTAGGCCAAGTGTGTGTGATGCACAATGAATTGCTTATAGGATGGGTGGGTGGCTAGATTTATCCCTTGTTAGTAACTCTCAGGCCTACAACTGAATGTTCACTAAATGGGGTTCTAAAGGTAAGCAGATATTTCCAATATATCACAATACAAGGACCATAATCACATCGTTCCCTAATAGCCTAATTAATCGCACTTTTGAAATCAACACAAGCAGACCTTGTTATGATGAAAAACTCCCATGAAAACTAATCGCCGAGCCTTCGACGAATTTTTGAAATTTTCCGACAGAAAGTTTGTGGCTATCTATCGTGTCAGATACTTCTTTTGCACCCTCAAAGCCCAAAAGAGTAATCCCGAAGCTAATATAAATTTCGTGCCATATTTCGACGAAAGTATATGATGTCCTTAGAAACCAAATTACATATCGCGAACATCAGCACAATGGCGGACAAAAGTTTCGAACTTTTTCAAGTTAAGGCGGCATTTGAATACATAATTCAGCGAAAGACACCAAGCACGAAACGGAGAGTAAAAGATTTTCAAATTATGTTGGGCGAATCACTAGCAAGTCAGTACCGCCTTTTCTTAAAGAATCCGGAAAAAAACACAGGAAGACCTGTATCAATTGAAAAAGAAACCTAGCCCAACACAACCATGCAAAGAGATCAGATGTGGGTGCTTAATTTAAGAAAATATCTCCCAAGTGCTATAAATCAAAAAGGAAGAACTGAATGCCTAGGCTTCGACTAAAAATGCAAGATTGAGGCAGAAACAACGCTTAATGTTTTAACATAAAGGTCGGCTAGAAGTGATGCCCTCACAATCTTTAAGAGGGTTAATTCCAATTTTCGGTCGTAATTCTCGCCCTAGTAGATAGGCAATAACAAGTTTAGTGCAACAAATTGAGTTAACATATTCGTTGTCTGATGTTGCCGTGTCAGTGAGGCAACGGGTTGGTCGAAGTGCCGAAAATATCGCTTGCGCTCAGGCGTCCGTAGCAAACGATCCAAATCAGTCAATTCCACGGCGTTCTCAATAATTGGGCATCGCTCAGACCACATTATGGCGTATTTTGCGTAAGGATTTTGGTTTACACCCATACAAGATCAAGCAGACTCAAGAATTGAAGCCGATGGACCATTTGAAGCGACGTACGTTCTCCGATTGGGTTCTGGAGAAGATGCGCCAAGATGGTGAATTTCATCGCAAAATCATCTTCAGAAATGGGCCAGTCGATTGGCCGCCTCGTTCGTGCGATTTAACGCCGCTTGACTATTTTCTGTGGGGCTACGTTAAGTCATTGGTTTATGCCAACAAGCCGACGACGTTGGAAGAGCTCAGAGCCAACATTGAACGCGAAATAGCGGTCGTTTTGGCTGAAGTATGTGGCCGAGTCGTTGAAAATTGGGTCCAACGAATCGACCGCTGCAAACGTGCCCGCGGTGGCCATATGAACGAAGTCGAGTTCCATTCATAAATGTTTTGATTGTACTTCAAGCCGAGTTTAAAGTTTTTGAAATATCTTAAATGGTTTGCGTGAAAAAAAGATGCCAAGTCCTTATTGGAAAACCCTTTATAATACTGTTCGCTGTTTTTTTTTTTTACAAAAGTGTCTCTGCTCTCGTTTTTCTTTTAGCGCTCAACTCAAACGCATCAATTGAAGCCCATAGCGATCTCCCGTGGTAGTCTCATTTGGTTTGAGCAGCTCATTACAACGATTTTCTATGCTTTGGATTATCGTCAGTCACAATACGATGCAAGAAACATTTTCTTTTTTGTCGTTAAAGCAGTAGTTCACACGTGAAAGAACGCCGTTCGCCGTCTCTCGGCTTCAATTCATATGGCACCCAATGTCCTAACATTTTTAAATGTGTTGAAACTGTTGACTCATCTACTTGTAAAGTTTTATTTAAACTCTCCTAGAGTCTGACATCGGTCTTGATCAAGTGATTCCTCCAATTCTTTGTCTTCAAATTTTTTTCGGTGCGCCAGAAGGGTCTCTATCCTCAAGTTAAAAATCATTACCAGTCTTTGCATGGGGTACCCGGTAGACTCAACAAGAATTCTCTGTGCTTCAGCTGCAGATTTCTTTTGAATAAAATAGTGCAATAAAATTCCCCGCAAATACACTTTATTTGGCACAAAAGTAGACATTTTCAGAACCAATAAAAAATTACTTTTAAACTTAAAAAAATCCTCTGGTACATATTAGAAAATATTTTCAAGAATATGTGTTATTAATTTGAATAAAATCGGTTTAGTAGGTCTTGAGATATCTTGTACACTAGTTTAAAAAAAAGAAGTTTTGGTAGAAAAACAGTTCGGTGTGACAAAGTAAACTTATTTTGTGATGTAGGTCTAAACTTCAAACTTAGTGTGCCTGAGTTACTTTTAGCTTTCAAAAACTCCCCAAAGGGTTTAATGTAATAAAGAACTGACCGATCGTGTCGATCCAACCGCAAGCTGATTTTTGAACTGACTGTCCGCTGCGATCTCTTCTAATTGAAGAAATATCAGAAAAGTTACAAGTTTTAAATGGCATGTCAAAGTAATGATCAATTTATCTACGTTCGATTTAAACTTCGCTGTGGGTTTTCCTTTTTCTTTCACCATAACCATGCTCGCTTCGACAGCACATATGAAAAAAAAAAAAAAATTTCTACTACATACCATCTGCAAAAGGAGTAATTGTCTGCATTTTTGCCACATTAATGCGCAGAGTCTTGTGAATAAGTTTGATGAGTCGCGATGATCGTACTCATACAACTGGTGGAGGCGTTGCTAGATATGTTAGGAGCTATATCAGGTCTGGTCGCGTTACGCATTCGATACAGTGATCATGGTTTGTGATATCTTTGTTGATACTCGTACACCTATGAACATGGTTCAGCTTTAATAATAACTGCCTCCGGTAAAAGTCAGCTATGTCCCGAGACGAAATAGACACTTAGTGAAAAAAAGGTGTGGTCTGGCACGGAAAGAATAACAAGGTAACCATACCTTGAGTATAATTAAATACTTATCTGAATGCCTTTAATACCTTTTTATCTAATTTGCAGTCCTCAGTATACTCGCAATTAAACTTCAACAAATGCAAAAGTGCTGCGAGTCGTTAAAATGATTTTCTTTTTTTTCTGTTTCTGATTTTCTTTTCACTTTTTGTCCTCTTAAATTAATTACCATTACAGTGCTCATTCTCTTCCTGAATCCATCAAGCTAATTCCACGATTCGTGTATTAAAACAGAAAAAATGAGAATCTCTGGAGTATCTGCTGAAAAACACCTCCCATTCGATGTTAAAAAAAATTCCGCAGAAGGATTCCACCCAAAATGCATTCGTTCTGTAAGCCAACAACTCGTTTGGCATCTGTTCTCTACTCCTTTGCATTGGGAAACATTAGGTGGCCAAGAGGATATTGGCACCTACACAATTCCTCTTGTTAGGAGCAATACGAGTATTAAACGACACCAATACCTTTTAGAAGAAATTCTATAAGTGCTGCTAATAGAGTTTTTCTGGTATTTTCAAGCAAACAGGACAGTCGGTTGTAGAAGAAGATATGACGTTACATGAACACTTTATTTTATTTTTTTATAAATGCAGCTGTCTTTATAGGTCAAAATGTGTCGTAGTCTATTCTTTTTGTGAATGTTGTCGTTTACATTGTTACGAGAATTTGTTTTGATTGGGCGTCTGAGTACGACGGCTGTCCAACAAGAGATTTGCAGCATGTATGTAGATTCGGCCATAAGCGCTGACACTTTTCAGCTTTGGTTTACATGCTATTGTTCAGGAAATACAGACCTTGCTGATATTGTTCGCTCTGGACGTTCATTCACCACAAACGACGATCAAATCTTGGCTGCGGTTAGCGTTGACAGGCATTTGACGACACGGGAGATAGCTCAGCGGTTTGACACTACCCATACCCATACAACCGTTTCGCAGAGACTGAGAAGGTTTGGAATGTCTGAAAGGGTGGATGTTTAGTTTCCTCCCGAACTCAGTTAAAGAAAAATTATGGATCGCATAATGGTTTGTGCATTTTTGTTGACATGGAACTCGCTTAAGGGTTTCCCGAAATGAAAAATAGGTGGTTTACAACAACATTCAGCGCAAGAGGTCATAGTGTGCCCGTGGCGAAACACCGCAATCGTTTGGTAAATGAGATTTACATCCCAAAAAGGTCATGTTTGAGTATTTGGTGGGATTGGCGAGTTGTCCTTTACATCGAGTTGCGTCCACGCAATCAGATAATAAATGCCATTGAATATTGCTCCTAGCTCGACACTTTGAAGCACACAGTGGAAGAAAAACTGCCAGTATATAGCTTTTACCCTAAAAAACAAAACGCAGAACTTATTGAACAATATGATGGAATGGATGTGTTTTTAAAAACTGTTCAATAAATACACGTGCCCTCATAACAGTTTGCTTGCCAAGTCAGCACTTACATCGCAGGTTGAAAATGATCCTCAACTAACAAGATGGATTCTCTAGTCTTTGGTCTTTGTCCAATTGTCCTTATTGTGTACCTCAACTCTATTGTGATTCCTTTCTATTTAAAGGTTTATTTAAGCCTTTGTCTTATTCCTCTGGGCGGAAATCGAAAATTTTTCAGAACAAATCCTTTATCGAATTAAATGTCCATATAATCTTAGAATACTGATGGTTACACTTACGACATATACCTTAATTCTTAGCCATTGAACGGAATCAGGACCACAATACATTCGAAGAATTATCCGACCAAGGATATCTTCACCTTCCTTCGGTTATGTCTATGCTTACAGTAGGACTGAGACTAACTTATTTACTTACTTAGTTGTCACTTAGTTAATGCCACCAGTTGCGCAGTCTAAGTTGGTGTAGATCAGCGCCTCTTTCCTCGGTCTTGCTCTGCTGAATTTTCTCTCCGAGTCGTAGCATTGGGGTCCATGCACTCTAAATTTCCTAGTCATCCCAGGCGCGACTGGTGGAAAGTTTCCCGACTATGTTGATGTCAATGTAAAGTTTGTATAGTTCGTCTTTAAATTTTCGATTGCAAAGCCTGCCAGTGCAAATATGACCGAATATTTTTGAAGAATTTTTTCTCGAAAAGACTGAAGATATCTTTATTCGCTTTTTATGGAGTCCATGCTTAAGCGCCATAAAGCAGGACTGGGATAAACAAGGTCTTGTATAGAATCTCCTTAGTTTTGCAGGAGCCTTGAGCCTTACCACTTAATTGTCTCTTAGCGCAAAAAAAAACAGGGATTGGCAAGAGGGATTCTTCCTTTTGTCAGAGTCAAGGAGGACAAAATCTCTTACTACCTCGAAACTATAATTTTCGACTGTTCTGTGCAAATCGTTGATGTTTTACTCGTACGTCCCTTCTTGTTGATACCAAATACAAAGTTTTGCCCTCATTCATCACGACACACGGAGATTATTTGGTAGAAAATGTGCCTAACTTGTTTTTTAGGATTTATAAGACTGCAATTTGTATTTTTATTTTAAAATTATTTACGCGGCCATGTTTGACTCGCCTACTTCTCAGTCTTTCCATTTCTTCAGCAAGTATGACGACAGATACGACGAGTGTCTTGCACAACAGCTCTAAATGCAATGGTGACTCTTAGGAAGCTAAGACGGTGGACAACCTTGAGTTCCCGCAAGTAGAACTTAACCTTTCGAACATTTAACCATATTTCTGATTCGTCCATGAGTGAGAGAACACACGCAGCTCCAGCAAGTCAGTCTTACAATTTTCGATAATTTCATATTTATCTGTTCTAGGGGATGACTGAAACTCAGACAAGTGTCAATAATAACTACAAGATACAAGTCCATGGCATATAACTCTAACAATTATCGTTCGACGAACTTTCCTACTCGTTATAAGCAATGCATTAGTTATATGATTGGGGAGCGAGTTGGAAATCAGTACTAGTTAACTAGTGACATTATGTTACAAATGTCTCGTTTCTGTAGAGTTGAACTTATTTTAAAGTTTTTGTTACAACTAACATGCACGGCAATATCATCAGCAAATCCAATAATTAATGCTTTGTAAAGAATCGGAAGGCGTACCGGTCTACTCTTGCACACCAGCAGTAAGATTCGTCAGAGTCATAGAGTGAGATTCTATTCAAAAAATCGTTTGTTTCCATGTTATGGATATTGTTCTGTATTTCTGTTCGAAAATGAGGTTTCATAATCAGTCCCCAATTCCCTGGATAAAGCGTGTTTTTCATGTCAGCAGTTGCAATGGTGACTCTATTTGGAATATCATCTCGTTCCGTAGGTTTTTACACGCTTTGAACATTTCTTCGCATGTTACCGTAGGTATAGGAGTATCGGCGAGCAAACAAAGTCGCCAATGTCTGTCGCAACATTACCTATCATACTGAGCATTGCATGCGGAGGACTTCCACCCGCCTTAATACGATTTGATAAGCTTTACCCAAGTTGAACGCAATGATCTCTAAACTAAGGGCGTTTACTAGACGAAATCGATTTTTTTCGGATTCTTGCTTCTTTTCATATGAATTGCGTGAAGATTACCGATAGTAATCCATATCGTGAGGTAATGCTGGCTGTTTTTATTTTTTTGTTCAATGGCATACCGATGCAAGTTATGCAATTTCGGTGGACCATCAGTGTGCAGAAGATCGGAATTTTTCCTTACTTATCATAGGTAGAGGATTAAGATCGCTGACAAACGGGTCAGACTATTTTTTATTTTTTTTATAATCGGCGCGCGCTCAAGGGGCTATTAGCACCCAAAATAATTGAACACAGCGCGGGTGATGGAAAATTAGGGAGGATAGAAAGAGATGTACTAATGTACGTTGTTCTTGAATGTTTGGAGGTTATAATGACTAGGGACTAAAGAGCTCGCCAGGGCATTCTATAAGCGAGTTGTTCGGCTTAGAAAAGAATTACGATATTTCAGGGTACGTTCGAAAGTGGGCTTGAGGGTGTACTGATGAGCATTCATAGCGAGGCGGGTGAACTCCAGCAACATATAGCACGAAAGACCTAGTGGACTAGGTCCTAATTTTTGTGAATCAGTTACGCTAAGGTTTAATAGCTTTAGATATACTCCCCTCTGAATATTGCTGTTTTTACTTCAGTTTTGTTGGGTTAGCAAAAATCGTTGCCTTTATCGAACTCGAGTCGCCCCTGTCATTTGAAAGTCTCTATAAGCTATTTCTTCGTATTTATACTACCGGCTGTGGTTCTGGTATTCAATATCTGTTTCTGTTAAAATTAGTTTAGCACCTTCTTATCATCGCGGAAAAGAACGAAAGTTCTGGGAGTTTGTAGGGTTTACATGAAGTCTTTTCATAGTATTTCTCTCTTATTGTGGCAACATAAATGTCCGTAGACGTGCCTTAGTTGCAACTAGATAAAAATCTTGATTACTGGAGGACAACCTTGTGTCTATCGCGATAGTGAGACTAGAAACTTTTATGCTCTGTATGCTATCTTGTTCCAAAGGCCCATGATTTGCCTAAGTCTATCACTTGCAGGAATAGCACACACAAATAAATGTAACTTAGGCCGCTCCTTCCTGAATGCCGATGATATTTGCTATATGGAATTCAAGAGGTCAAGATCCAAATAGTAGTATACTTATATGGCAGAGCCAGGCCCTTTTTAGGAACTTTCTGCAAAAAGAGGATGATTTTCTGTAACCACAAACCCACTTGGTTATACAAGCGCTATTTGTGACTTATTAAGGGTTCATCCACGTAAAGAATGGTTTGCAACATTGTTATAGCCCCGGGTATTGGGTGGTTGACCAGATGGTCACCAGATATTGCAACAAATTACTTTGTTGGTCCTGTTTAAAATGTCTTTCAATGGTTGGTAGGTAGAGAAGAGTAACATACAGCCAACCTTAAGTTCTACTGCTCATCAAAACAGATCTCATACTTGCGAACAAATGGCTTATTAACTTTTTATCAGTTTCATTGCCATAAATGCAGTTATGAGCTATAAAACCATGAAGCACACATGAAGGCACCACAAAAAAAAACATGTGAAACCAATCGGAAGCATAATATAAGACCATAACTCGCACCAGATACGTTTTTCTCCGTCACAAACTGTGAGTTTAATAGCTCCTTACCTACCTTATTAGGTGACATAAATAATTTCTCAGACGTGACTTAATCACGCGATTAGGCAGTTCGCTCTGATGTTATGGTTGTCATAAACCAATCGCGTATCCCATCCGTGTATAGTGACTGCCAAAAACCTAATCCCCACTCTAAAGACGCTCTGACATTACGTAAAAGTCTTCAAACTTTCACTGCCCTTTGCTGACTACGATTTAATGGGTGGACTTGCCGTTTCAGCACGTATCTCAAATTTAACCCAATTACAAGCATTCCCGCATGAAGTTATCGAAAATTTCATAATAAAAAGGACTTTAATTCACAAAGCCGTTCAGTGCGATACGAGTTCGCTCTCCTTTAAAGCGACAACTGCTGAAGACTTTAATAAGCAAAATGGTAAGAGAGACAGGGTAGAGGATGAGAACGGTTTTAACCCTTGCCGCAGTCAAGTTAGCTGCCAGTGAATCCGCTTAATTCAATTTTTTTTTTAGACAGTTCTTCCTTTCCCTGGTTCTGTGCCGCCCAAAAGAGAAATTGAATGGGTTGGTTAAGAAACCTGGTCGGGGGGTTTGGTTGACTATGCTGCTGGCAGTGTAATCCCTCAGAGATGGTACAATAACGAAAGCCATACAAAATAATTATTTTTAAGGGCTGTAAAGTTGCAGAAGAATGCCGGTGGCGAGCGGCGGCGGTGGAGTTGGAAAACATGGGGATATTGTATGTCTTCCTTTTAACCACAGAAACGAATTCCAATTTGCTATGAGTCCACTTCTTCTCTTCTGGTTTCGTCCTCGTATACTTGGTGAATGAGAATGTGTATATAAAAGCGGTTTTTTGTTGGTGTTCTATTGTAGCATCCCTGTTTACAAACTTGCCACTGTGATTCAGAAATTTATCCAACGGCAAGGGGGTGGACATTTTTTTTTCTTTGTCGCTCTTGTTGATTTCGTTTTTCATACGAATGTGCAAGCAAATATTAAAGCCAGGAGCTTGTGCAGTTGTGTGGTGCAGTTCGGCGATCAGGGCCGTATCTAAAAGATAAAATCCACACACAAATGTTATTGGAATCTATATGCGATGACTTAGATTTCTTGTTGGCCACAATAAACCAGAAAGATAGCCACTGATGGGATAAGGGGACATTCCAAAGGCCCCGCCTCATCAGTTGGTTAGAAAGGCTGGTATACTCTTCAGAGCTTTCGGTAATTCAGAATCCCCACTTCCATCAGCTCTCGATTAAGGATTTAGTTCATCTGTTTATTAAGGAGTAGATATTCAAAGTAATCCGCCCCGCTTCAACACTGATGTACTGCAATGTACGATCCGGCCCTGTTGGTATGCATCCTTGTATGCATGAAGTAGTTAGTATCTGAGGGTACCAATTCCGTTGTTGAAGGTAATAAACTGCAATAAGGGGTTTTTTGACACTGGGGGTGCAACCCAGGTTACGCAATTTTTTTTCGTTTTTTTCTGTTCTTTTTTTTGTTGGAGGGTAGCCAACGGCAAAGCGTGGATAAACAATTGAATTCCTGCGAGAGAAATGCAAATATAAACTCTGATATTTACATACTAACATACTAACATAAATACGAGTATATAAGCATGGATGAATGGAAAACAATTTCTGTGTAACTACGACTATGAGTCAGCACAAAATGGAAATCTAATCCTGTACGGTAAGGTGGTTCTGCTTTATGAAAGCGTGTATTTAAATATGGAATCGACATTTTTGGATTTGTTCGTTATTTTTCATGGAAAATAGAATACCCTTAGAAGTTGTTTGGATAGAGATTTAAATCGAACGCAGAACCCATTGAATACAAGGTCATTCCGGAACTGCTGAAACGCTGGAAACTTCAGAGATAGTTTTAGGGAGGACAGACAATATAAACAAAGTTTTAAATTGACCGGATGGGCTGTGGTAGAAGTTGGTTTCTTGTATCTACAAATTGCTAAAAGCCCAACAAATCCAGAGAAGCATTGTCTATTTCAGTTGGTCGGAATTCGGGAAATCGAAGGGAACGAACTTGAACATACATATTGGCTGGCGTAGTTTTTTTTTTTTTAGAAGAATTGGCACTTAAAGCCACTCTTCGGAGTCTTAATCACAAATCTTATTAGTTTATCTCTCAAACAGTGCTTTAAAAGTCAGTTGAAAGGGTCTAGAGTGAATTCAGGAAATCATAATCAGACTACAGCCTTTGGTTTGATCGTGAAAGAAGTTGTTTAATCTGCTGCTGGTCACTCATTTTTCTTCCCCAGATGCTTATCTCTATTAACGCCCTAGCAACGTTTACACAAAGTTAGTGGGAACAGTTACGCGGTATTCGCATTTTACTTGCTTACTTAAGGTGGCGCTGCAGTTTAGGGTGGATCTAGGCCTCAACTAACAAACGTCTACAGCCGGCTCTACTAGGTGGGATGAAAAGTAACCTCCTTGGGAATGAAAAAATTAAATGTTTTAAATGTTTCTTTTATTTTATTCAATATAGTCCCTTTTTAGCTTGATACACTTATTCCAGCGATTTTCCAACTTCTTGATGCCGCCCGAAAAGTAATTTTTCGGAAGGTCTGCAAAATACTCCTCCGTGGCGTCGATGATTTCCTCGCATGAGCTGAATTTTTTATTGATGAGCCATCTTTTGAGGT
Source organism: Volucella inflata (assembly GCA_928272305.1). Lineage (NCBI taxonomy): Eukaryota > Metazoa > Arthropoda > Insecta > Diptera > Syrphidae > Volucella > Volucella inflata. The sequence continues at coordinate 3,711,849 of OV743720.1, forward strand.
TTGGGAAGAGATAATAGTCCAAGGGCGCCAAATCGGGCGAATACGATGGATGCGACAGCAATTGGAGCCGTAAGTCATTGATTTTAGCCATGATTGCGATGCTCTTATGCGCCGGCGCATTGTCTTTCAAAAACAAAATTTTTTTTCTCTTCATGTGAGGCCGTTTTGCAGCGATTTCGTCCTTCAATCGCTCCAAAAATGCTCAGTAATACTCGCTGTTGATGGTTTTTCCTTTTTCGAGCTAGTCCACGAAGAGTATGCCATGACAATCTCAGAAAACCCACGCTATAACCTTTCCGACCCATTAAGCCTCCCTCGGCCGTTCCGGAGCACTCGTGCCGGCTTCAGTCCATTGCTGGGCACTCATTCTGTTCTCTGGTGTGTAATAGTGGAACCAGGTTTCATCAACAGTTACCAATCGACGCCAAAAGTCCGCCCGATTCCGCATAAGCAACTCCAAACACTCTTTCGCGTTCGTGTTTTTGGTCAGGAGTAAGCATGCGCGGCACCCAGCGGCAGGATAACTTTTTCATATGCAGAATACTGTTCAAAATATGACGTGTGCGCTCAGTACTAATCTTTGTGATATCTGCTAGCTCGCGCACCTTCACTTTCCGGTCAGCCAACACCATTTCATGTATTTTTTTGACATTGTCCTCTGTAACCGCATCGGAGGGCATGCCGCTGCGGTCGAAACTCTCGAAACTAATATTTGACGGTGTAATCTGACGGAGCATTAGCCCCATAATATTTATCCAGCTTTTCTTTTGTTTCCACCGGCGTTTTGCCTCTCAAAAAATAATGTTTTATGAGAGAACGAAAATCGTTGTTGTCCATACTCAACATGATGCCAAACACGTCAACATTAATCAGCTTTCAAAACAAAACTAAAGACAGTATGAACAGACTTCAAGGCACCATAACCTTTTTTGCAGTAGTAGCGCATTCACCCCACCTAGTTAGTTTTGCCAGTTTCTCATGATAAGTACGTTGAGTTCTCCTTCCAATGCTGTGCTGTTCACCTGGCCTGATTTGAAGATTTAACAGATCGGAGTATTAGAGTTCATCCATATAATATTACCCAGCCACCTCAGTCATTAGATCTTCATTCTTCTGGCTAAGTTTATGTCTCTTAACAACCCGTACCGCTTATTTTTGTAGCTTCTCCTTCACTCATCTTCTATGCAGCCGGGAGCGAAAATCGACCGAAGAATTTTCGTCTTGAAGCAGCCGAGGGTATCCGCATTCATTTTTGATAAAGTCCATGGCTCTGCCATATAGAACATGAGTGAGATTATTAAGTTCATATATGGGGGAATTTGTGTTGTTCGAAGCAGCGATTGACAAGTGTTATTGTCCGATATGGTCTTTTTTCCTGAGGACAGGACAAACAATGGCGAGGTTCCATTGATGGAGCATTCCCTTGTTCAACCATATTTTACAGATGAGTTGGTATATGCTCCTTATCAAGTCATCGCCTGCCGCTTTGCTGAGTTCGGCAGTCAGGCCGTCCGCTGTAGCATCTTTGATGGACTTAAGCTTAAATATTGTCTTCTTCACTTCATCCAGGTCGAGAGGATGGAATTGCTGGTTTACACTGTCCAAAGCGTAATTGGTTTGTCATTGTCACCGCCGTTATACAGTCTTCAGGAATGCCTTTTCCGAACCCTCAGCATCGACTGCCTTCTAGTAAAACTTCCGAATCTCATTCCTGAAGTAGCATCTCTCAATATCCTCGACCGCCCGCTTCTCATGCCCTTATACTCGTTTTTCCTTCTGAGAAGCTAGTTATTGTCTCTTCTCGTCTCCTGGTAGAACTCGTGAGGAACTCTAGTCCGCAGATAAAGTGCTCCTTTGCATGCCACTTGTTGATTTGCATGTGCTTGCCGGCACTCATCGTAAAACCAAGGGTAATTGTGGTGACTGAGTGAAATTCAAAATATCAGTTGCGGCATCTCTGATGGCACGTTAGTGGTGGTGCCACTAGTCTTCGGTACTTGTTGTTGGCGGCGTAGAAGTTGTCAAGAGATACGAGGTCGGCGGAAATTCAGGGGTCTTTTTTGCGATTCCAGCATTTCTTCATTGTACCTTCAAGACATATAGCTGTGGCCAACTAATTAGAAACACAATTGAACTTTTTATTGCAAAACGTTTTGTTGTTTTGGTTTGATAAGAAATACTAGCATCTTACATCAAAAAACAATGTCGTTGTAACGCATTAATTACAAATTTAAAAGTCAATTTTCAATCGTTGAGATATGGAAGTTGAAAATGTCATACCGATTCTTTACAACTCAATTAAATTGCTCAGTTAATCAAGTTTATGTTGCTATTAAGCATTTTGAGGCTTTTGAAACCACGGAAAATATACCGACACGAAACCGGGACCGCGAAACATCTGTATAAACTGATCGAAAAATATACCGGCTTGCAAAATTTGATCTCAAAATAAGTCCAAGAGAAATTCAACGCCAGATTTTGGAAGAAACCATTAATCCGATATCTACACGCACCTTAAGAAGATGCCTGGTAGAATCTGGATTGATTGGACAAGTGGCACGCAAGAAACGACTTGGAACACCGAAACAAAGAAAAAATAGAATTTAAAGTGCCACCTGAACTGGAAAATAGACCAGTGAAAATACATAGCGTGGGGCGATGAAACGGAAGTTAATCAGATGAGTCAAGTTGGCTTTCGATACATACGACGGCCAGAAGGTGCAGCTTTAAATCCTAAGTACGTTCTTCAAGTCATAAAATATAGTGGCGAACTGGAAAATACGTCCAATTCTTAGAAAACAACCTGATACCTTGGGCTGACGAAAATATATCTATGTTTGGAAATTCCAGCACGAGAACGACCTTGAAGATCACAAAAAAGTTTTAAAATAACAATCACGTAAGTGTTATTGAGTGAGTGGCATCAAGCGCAGATCTCAATCCGATAGGGGGTGATGTCCAAAATGTTATTGCCTTAAAAAAAACCACACACTTGGACATTCTGTATGGCAACATCGAGGCAGTGAATGCTATGACAGTAGAGCGCTGTACGCCGCTCGTCCAATCGATGCAAAGTAGATGCCAAGAAGTGATTAGACGAACACGAAAGGTGTTGCTACAAGGTACAGCCCAGAAGAACCCCGAGCTACTTAAAACAAAAATTATTTCCCCTTTTCTCTCTTGTTTCTGGTTATTTGGCTACAGCTGTATGTACCTTCTTGCTCATTTGTCTTGACGAGGAGTTCATATTTTATGTTTCGGATGCTGAAGATTTCTTGACTAAGTCTGCCGAAAAAGCAAATCCTCATCCGAATATATCACAGTTTGTCATACTTCTTATGTCCAGCCCATTCCATCGCAACTTTTTAGATGGCCTTTAAAGATTTCTTGATCAATCGCTGCGCAGTTCCCCTGAACAAAGGCAGTCGTAGAAAAAGCTTTCTAGAGTCCTGTGAAACAAATGGTGACCTATTTACATGAAGCTAGCGACACATAGAACACATTTTGTCTTATCAAAGCCATGTAGATCCAGAGAATCCTTCTCGGTGATGAGCACTATAACTTGTGAAAAACTCTCCGACAAGAACGACGACAGCGCTTTGGAAGCTGTTGACACGATATGTTCACTCCAGAGGACTTTGATATCCAGTATAACACCGAGGTACTAATCATCGTTGAAGAATTAGATTGTCACGGGTTTAATGATCAGACAAGTCATACCAGTCAGCTAAATGACTTTTTTTAAATGAACAGCCGTAGTTCTGAATCTCTTTACCAGGAAGAAAGTCAGGCTGATACGTCTGAGACCCTTAGCGGGTGAGTAGTAATCTTGGTCGATTTTCGGTATAAGAACGACTATGTTTCAGAGAATTTCGCTATGCAGACTAGTGCTAATGCTACCAATGAAGCTTTTCTTCAGAGTTTCTTCAATGTAATATGCCAGTGATGTCAGGCGATTTTAAGCCTTTAGAACAACATCACATGCAATGAACTCATTTGTCACCAGAACTGATATCCAATACCAACTACACCAGTTATATGTTCCATTTTTGAAATGGTTTTGATCTACTTGCCTGAGAAGTTTCGGCAGATCATCTGAGTGTTTCGAGCTCGATACATTTGTCAATCTCGATTCAAATTGTTTCCAAATGCCTTTTTTCCAAGCTTTTGTGTTTCCCTACAAAGTCACTGCGAGCAGTAACGGGCAGTTTCTTTTCCAAGATACGTTAGTTCAAAACATTTTGTAAGGGCACTGTTCCAATTCGAAACGTTTATATCGTTCTGAGACTCAGTCGAGGAAGACGAAATTTATCTAATTTGGCTGTCTTTTGATTTGAAACTCTGGATTCAGGTTGTAAATTTTGTAAAGAAAGTTCTTGATGGCTACACTAAAGCAGAGAATTTGTGGTGCCTTTCTTAGGGATACCGAGAGTTGAATGAATCTAAGCCCCATACGTTCGTTCATAAGTTATACTCATACCATATTTCCATTTCATCATCACTCGTTATCTTCACAAAGCGTTTGTTATCCCTCTAGACGTGTCAGGGACAAATCTTACCCAAATCCGTTGGTAAACATTCCGCATATAACAAACCAAGAACCAAAAATCAATGCCAACTACTAGGACTCGTATCTTTTAGTTGCTGGTTCGCCTCTATTTATGGGTTTCATCCAACAAATCGGGTGAAGAAAAATGGGAAATGGAAAATCCTTTTTACGTTCGAAGATAAATTCCAGTCGAAGCTGTTAATCCTCTGCTCTCTTACTGTCTGCATGTGGCAATAAATCAGCTGCTAACAAACAAACTCAATTTGCTGCATTTTGTTAGTTCAACTTGGGTTAGTTTTCCAGAGCGTCACTACATGATTAGGAAGAAACAACGTACATACATACTTGTACGAAGGCAAGGGGTGGATGGTAAAGCATCATTCATCGTAGTTAACAGGAAACCAGGTGTTGTACTTGCTGCACATCAACGTTATTGATGATCCTAACTACTATCACTATTACAACCATCGTCACTAGAACTCTTTCCCATCCCATTTCCATTTTTAATGAGTAATCGTGCGAAGACTCTGGAAGATGTTTTCCTCTTCCGTCAATGTGCATTCAGAAACACTGCTTGCTAGTCAGTTGACAATCTTTCACTTTGAAGACGAGAGACAAAAACATCCTGTCCAACACTAGGACGCGGGGCACTAACTGCAGAAAAGGGTGTGAAGAAGGGTATTCCATTCATATCGATGATGGATGAGCAGATCAGTCAGACAAAAACGTTCCGTCACGCCTCGACCGAGTAGCAATTGATGTGATATGAGATCCTTTAATGGAAAGGGGACATCCTCGAAACCGGATATGAAACTGAAACAGAAACAGAAACAGAAACTTGATACCATTTAAATAGAAAGTCAAACAGTTGCCGCCAATACAGGTGTAGTTCCTGAAAGACCAGTTCCACGTACTTTCTTCTGCATGCATAAGGGATGACAACGAACCTGTCACAAAGATACATCCTCATAGAAAAAAAGTTCTCTGTAATTCTTCATTACTCACAACCGTTTGCGAAATGAGTACAACACATCAGACCAGAAACACCAGTGAAGGGTAATAATAGACAAGAGAACATTAAACACTAATTAGAGATGTTTTATGTTTAACGAGTCAAGTCATAGAATGAGAATGAGCAGTTGTATCATGTGGAGCTGTATGTTTAAGAAGGTACGAGTATGTGAAGGGTATGCAAACAAAAGGTCGTTAAATTGTTTTGTGTTGCTTTGTTGCTTCGTGTGTCCTTATTTTTGTTTTAATTTGCTCTATACTGTGCACCTTCATAGTTTGTTTCTCCTTATATCCTGGGGTTGAAGGGAGTGTTTTGAAAGCCCAAAGAGAGATATTTCGGTGTTAATTGTTAGCATATCATTAAAAAAACTTTCCATTCGCGAGTTTTGCTTCTATAACAAACACGCTTTGGAGATCTTTTCCTGTGTGTGTCAATGTAATTGACTGGTAAAGTGAGTTAAGTGAGTAAAGTGAGCTTATTCTTCCCGGGGGCTATCGTAAAGAACTATAAAACGAAAAGGATACCAGTCGTCGTTAAGTGTTTTTATTGCACAAAAGTCAGTAGATTTGGATTTTCATTTTTATGAATATGAACTTTAAAATAAAGAAAGTTGTGGGTTCCATTCAGTGAATTAGCTTTTGGGGCTCGTTTAAGTGGTTGGTCTTTGTTGAATTTTTGCAAAGGGGATACATTATTGGCCTCAAAAGGCCTTGTCGTTTTATGCCGCTTATTCATATTTGAATAAACCCTTGCCTTAAGGATATATTCCTTTTTTGTCAAAAGCCCATCAAAAGAACAACAATTTTAATACGTCTCAAAAGACCACTAAATTTGATCCCGGAGATGACTGAGCGTGCCTTCAACCCCTTCCGAAGTCGTCATTTTTAGGTGGTATCGAGACTTCACTTGGTGCTTGCATGTAGCATGTGAATGTTTAATTTTTTAGTAAGGCAGCAATAGAGCAGTTAAGGTAGGTACGATAAGGTTCGGTACTCAGCGGCGTCTATATGGAGATGGCTAGTGATGGAATTGTCACAGAAGGTCAATTGTGTTTTAATTGGCTCTTTGTCGTGGTCACTGGATATTGAGCTCGTTTTGAGCAGACGAAAACTATAAATGCCCTTCTATGGAACGGACGATGATTTGACCCAAAAAGGTGGCGTCAATCGGCGGATTGATAGGTCGCTAATACCTGAAACTGAGCTGAATAAATGTCTGTCTGTCAACTCTAGCGAAGTAACCAACACCACTACATAGAAGACCAACCTTCGGATCGTATGGTAAAAGACTGTGACATACCAGTATACAACGGCGAATACTACAGGGTGGCTGGCTCAAACTCCAACTTTTTTAATTGCTATAATTTTTTTATTTTTTTATAAATTATATTGTGCCAAAGCAAAAACTGTTGGAAAATACATCAATTCTCAAATTTTATCAGTAGTTTTCAATATGTCCACCTGTGGTGCGAATGATGGCCTTGTGACGTCCGAAGAAAGCATTGCACGCAAGTGGCTCTACGGTGTTTTAGGCCATTCCCGGCGAAGTGCTTGTCTGAGGTGGTCCAAACTTTGGTATTTTTTAGTGCAAACCTTAGCCTTCAAAATACTCCAGACAGAGAAATCCAACTGATTTGCATCCGGAGAATTTGCAAGCCATTGTGTCGAATAAATGAAGTGTGCAGTCGTTCGCAGATCTAGACTGAGAATAGACGTGTTCGTGTTTCGGCTTTTCGAAAAACAGTTGTGTTTTAGTTTTCTCTTAAAGACATTTAGTTGCACTTTCATTAACTGTGTCGGTAGCCAAGCAAGTAGCAGCGCCGATCATCAGATCGTGAGACACGGGTTCGACCCCAGACAAATCTTGAACTTTTTTTTTTTTTTTTTTGTTTTCAAATTGTGCGAAGTGTAAAGTGAAGAAAGTGTAAAGAAATCACAAATCACGCGATGGATGGTGGAGAGCGTTCCGCTCTTCTCATAACGGGAGGTGCCGTGGCGAAAGCCATCAAAAGGAGGAGGAGGTTAAGAACTACTCCTAACCTAAGTAAAATAAAAATAAGTGCTGCTTTGACAGCTGAAACAGCAACAGCAACACATCAAAACAAAAAACAACCTGATGATGCGTTAATGCACATCCAATATAAGGGGGCCAACAACAACTTTGCCTCTCTAGCGGCATCTGAGTCGGAAGATGAGGATGAGGAAATAAAAGAGATACACTGCAGCATAGAAAAGCTGAGAGAAAAAGTGCTTGCTATTAAGCAAAAACAAACTGCGCGTAGGCAGAGGGAGCAATCCGAAGTAGAGAGCTCCCAACAACAAATGCAACAAAAAGAGAAACAACAACTGCAGCAACAACAAAACCAGCAGCAGCAGAAACAGCAACTGCAGCAAACGAAACAGCAGCAGCAGCAACAACAGCAGCAGCAGAAACAACAGCAGCTGCAAAAACAACAACAGCTGAAACCACAGCAGCTGAAAAAACAGCAGCAACAACAACAGCAGCAGCAACAACAACACCAGCAGCAACAAAAACAACAGCAGCAGCAACAACAACAGCAGAAGAAGAAGGAGAAGGTTCCTCCTATCAACACATATAAATTAGAGGTAAATGCTACCAAAGACCTGTGTAAGTTGGTCATTGGAAATAATTTTAGTATTAAGAGATTGGGAAACGATCGCCATGCCATCCACTGTAATACAGTGGAGGGCTATGCGAAAGTTAAAGAGCTCCTCAAAGAAACGACGACGGAGCACTATTCATACACACCGAAGTGTGAAAAGCGGCAATCGATGCTGCTGAAGGGGTTGGAAACGTCTTCTGATCCTGAGGAGATCCTGGCACTGCTCAAAGAGAAGGAGTGCGAAGGACTCAAATTTGTGGGGGTAAAGCCATTTACCACAGCTAGAGCCAGGCGGGAGAAACGGGGTCTGCCGTTCTTCCTGGTGCAGCTCAGTCCCGAAAGCCGTCTGGATAGTCTTAGGAGTATCAATGTCCTAGACTACCAGGTGGTTCACTGGGAGAAATTAAAAAGGAGCGAAGGCGTTATACAATGCGTTCGCTGCCAGAGGTTCGGGCACGCCGCATCGAACTGCCAAATGCAGCCTCGATGCGTGAAGTGTGCAAAGAACCACAGTTCCGAGGAGTGTGCTCTGGGTAGGGACGGAGCATCCGATAGGACGCAGCTCTCGTGCGTGTTATGTGGGAACGTGGGACACACCGCAAACTATCGGGGTTGTCCTAAGTTCGCCGACATTAAAAAAGCAAAACTGGCTCGGCAGCAGAAGGTGGAGGTCAAACGTTCACCTGTTAGGCTTCAAACACCAGCCGTCACGTCCCAAATCTCCTACGCCCAAATGGTGTCAGGTAGAGGGGCTACGGCACAGCAAGCGGCTGTTGCTTCTCCGGCGCCAATGCCGAGAACAACAGAAGCGGCACCTAACATGCTGGCCATCTTGCTCGCAATCCAAGGGCAGATGGCTCAGCTGCAACAGCAGGTGCAAGAACAGGCCAAGCGGGTGGACCAGATCTACGCTCTGCTGCCGGGTCTAACGCAACACATGTCGTAATGGGTACGCACATGGTGGAACAGACTTTGAAGGTCCTTGCGGTGAATGTTAATTCATTGATTAGGATCGAACGAAGAGCCGCGATGTTTAAATTGCTACAAGACCAAACTCCTGATGTGCTTTTCGCTAGCGAAACCAAGCTAACCGATGAGCACGAACTGGAGTACAATAATTATATTGTTAAAAGAAGAAACCGGCCTAACTCCCGACGTGGAGGCGGTGTCGCAATCTTCATTAAAGAAGGCATAGAATTCCACAGAGTGTACGATGGAGTGTTACGCAGGTTCCGGGTGTTAGAGGCAGTCGTCATTTACATCCCGCTCCGCAGTGGAAAGCGATTGTACTTGGCCTCTGTTTATGCATCTGGGGCTTCACAATCCACCTTATTCATTACAGAGCTCGACACACTTTTTCGACTTCTGAGGCTGGAATCGGGGGAGAATTATTTTATAATCGGCGAGGACTTCAACGCTAGACACAGAGATTGGTGAAATAATTTGCCAAATACTAGAGGGAACCTACTACTCGATTGGTGGGGTCAGCACGATGCCATGTATAGACTCGGTCTTAAAGCGACGGATAACCCGTCGTTTCCCAGAGGCGGGTCTTATTTGGATCTATTACTGTATGACGAACGTATACGACTGACAGGTACGAATTTACAAACGCTTAACTGTCTGCGCACATTCGTGTATGACAGCGACCATTGCGGTTTTAGCACCGAAATCACAGTTCCCAACGAAATTGCGGAATTGGGGGGGTTTGTCCAAAGATACTCTTACAACTACACTAAGACTCGATGGACACGCTTCTCCGCAACCTTGACAAGAGCACTCTCCTCGAACACGCTCCACCCACCGTCCAATAGGAATTTATCAAACGAGGAGATCGATGAGTACCTTAAACGAATGGACGAGACAATAAAACAAACTATGGATACTACAATACCACGGTATAAAAAAACGACTAACGAAGATCTGTTCCGCAATCCTACTATTGACGCACTGCACCGACAGAAAAGTAGACTTCTGACAAGGCTGAAAAACTTATACAGACAGTTTACAGACAGACAAGACCCAGAGATTAGGACACTGAAGTCGTCGATTAAAAATATTCAAACATTAATCAAAGAGAATTACAGAATTGCTGTAAGTTTGTATTGGAACAACAAGGTTCGGGCTGTAAACACCAGCAACCCGAATATGTTCCCACAAATAAATAAACTATTTCGGAGAAAAAATCAAAACGACTTTCAGTGTCTTAAAATAGCCCGGACAACAGACAACGAACGGTTACTAACAATAGCAGGCATTGATACAAATGAGGCCGCTGATGATGACGACTTCTTTGTGATCGAGGATCCACAGGAGAAGGTTGAGGCCATAGGGGTGACTTTCCAGGAAGTATACAAGGCTAATGATATCATTGACCTTAATTATGACCTGGACAATCGCGTCTTGGCGCACAACTTTTATATTCGAAATGAAGTAGAGAACTGGCGATCCGAGGGCTCTGGTTTCACCCGCTTCAGCGACGAAAATATGGCAAATAATGTCATTGCTAGAGAAGGTGGCCTACCCCCGTTCATTTCGAAGGAAGAACTCCATGAGATCTTCGACACAATCAGAAGTAAGAAATCAGTGGGGACCGATGGTATTCCGAACATCGTGCTTCGACATCTTCCTCTAGAAGCGGTGGACATTTATACCACCCTGTTTAATAATGCAATGAATAATGCACATTATCCAGCGCATTGGAAAACGGCGGTGGTTCAACCTATCCCCAAAAAGGGAAAGGATGTATCCAATCCGGCGAATCTTCGGTCGATAAGTCTCCTTCCGAATATCAGTAAGGTGTTCGAAAAAGTAATCAATAGAGCTCTGACTAGGTGGGTTGAGGACAAACATATAGTTCCGGATAATCAATTCGGTTTTAAGGCAGGACATGCTATCTCACATGCCGCGTCTAAACTGGTGTCCGATATCCAATGGAATAAAGCCAAAAAACAGTGTACTGGTGCCTGCCTAGTTGACTTGGAGAAGGCTTTCGACACTGTATGGTTAGAAGGTCTTTTCTACAAGCTGGCTAGTTTGGGGATCAGTAAACCTCTCTTGTACATTCTTTATAATATGCTAACCAACAGACAGTTCATCGTGAAATATGGTGATGTGACTTCTGTTGGAATATTTCAAATTAAAAATGGTCTTCAGCAAGGCGCGGTCAATTCGCCGATCCTATTCAACATTTATACAAGCGACTTGATAGGTTCACTTCCCCATACTATTGCGTACGCAGATGACTTGATAGCGTACAGAACAGGTCCAAAAATCGAGGTCATTAATACTCTCTTACAGAGTGACTTCGATAAGATAAGACGATTTTGCGATGACTGGAAGTTGAAAATCAATTTTCAGAAGTCGGAAACCATTCTTTTTAGGACGCCGTTGTCTGGAGCCTCTAGGGACACCAGAAAAAATTGGCGAAAGTTCTCGATCATTGGACAACATGGACAGCCTCTTGCCTGTCGAAATGTAGTCAGATACCTTGGGATTTGGCTAGATCAGTTTCTGTATTTTAACAAAAATGTAGATGCTGCTCTATCCAGAGCTAAAGGCGCTTTTGCCCTCACAAAGAGACTGTTTTATAGCAGCCAACTCGATGCGAGGGTAAAGATAATCTGCTACATGGCCCTTATCAGGCCCATGCTGGTATTTGGGTGTCCCGTGTGGTTCAATGTACGAGCAAGCTTAATGGAAAAGATTCGGGTGTTTGAGAGGGCTTGCCTTAGGGCTTGTCTTCGCTTGTACAGAACACCAGAGTCGGAGTACAAAAAATTTTATCCTAATGAGGTCCTTTACAACAGGGCGAACCTAATACGAGTGGACAACTTCGTAATTAAGCTGACTCGAAGGCACATTGCAAGAGCAATGGCCTCGACGAATAACCTGATATCCGGGGCTTACTACCCCAATTATATTTATCATAAGAGTGTGCGCTCTAACGGCTTCGTTCCACCGGAAGCATTCCTCTACTTTGATCAGATAGGGTTGATCCAGGATAGGTCAGCGATCCCGTTAATCTTCCATGTCGCTCGGACAGCTGGGGACAGGCGACTCAACTACAACAGAGACGTCGCACACGGCAGGGTGGATCGTCTCAGGTTCAGTAGGGCGGTGGGGAATCGCGATAAGAGGGATGTCGTTCGGCAGTACCAGCATTTCTGGTGGTTGAATGATGGGGAAGATGTTTCGTCGTCGTTTCCGTCAATTACGGACCAGCCTCACTAATGAGGCAGAGCTGACCAATCTATTTGCTTTGTAAATAGCGATGGCCAGCTTACATAGGTTTAGGTTAGTATTTAAGTAATTTATATATATATTAGTATATACGAAGGTATATACTAATGTATGTATATTATTGTGTATAATGTCTATGTGTTTATATGTGTGTATTGTGTATGTAGGTTAGCTAGACTAAGGTTTATTTTAAGTTAGATATTAAGTTTTTATAAAAAATAAAAAAATTGTCCATATGCTAAGTTTTTGTTAACAATGTTTTTCTTAGCCTTAAGAATAGAAAATTAATATCATAAATAAAATGTAAATGAAGTCGAAAGACATAGTATTAAAAATTTAGAGTAGCTTAGAGTGCCTGTGTAGGGCCAGTAAGTTAGTATAAGATTGTTTAGTAATTGTAAGCTAGCATTTAAGCATTTTTTGTTAGTATGTAAGAATTAATGATTAAGAAAATAAAATGCATTTAAAACTAACTAACTATAAATGAAGTGTGGAGCATTGTTTTTTAGCCAATCTTGGTTGACGCGCGCTTTGTGAGACGGTGCCGAGTTTTGTTGAAAAGTCCACGGTCTCCGACCGAAATGATTGTTTGCCCAAGGCTTCAATACAGCCTCTTAGACAGTTTCACGATATACGATCGCATTAATTTTGACGCCACGGTCCAAAAATACGAGCGGAGAGCGACCATCGGCGATTATGGCGGCCCAAACCATCACCATCGGTGCTGGCTGCTGTCTGGTGGACGTCCGAAGGTGTAAATTTTCGAAAGACCTCTCTCGCAAGTAAACTCGGTCATTTTATTTGTTGCAATATTGCTCGATAACAAATGGCGAAGCAACTCCTTCGCTCTTTCGACGCTAACTTTTTTCTGTTGCAGTGTAAGATCGTGTGATTTTGCGAACTTCAATAGCTTGAGCCCAAGCTCATTTTTCAGTATGTGTTGCATCCATTCTAACGATATGTTGAGCTCATGAGCCATTTTTCTTCCACTTCGACGCGGATTTCGCTCAATCCGAGCCTTCACTTTCCGAATCATTTCTGCCGATGTGGCTGTTTTTTTTATAACCACCTACATGGCGTTTTGCAACGCTGCCAGTATCACGGTAACGAGCTTTGCTTCGAGACACAAATGATTTATTCACGTTGAGGTGCTGGAGGGCTCTAACGATAGCTACTTGTGGTTTTCCTGCCAAATATAAGGCAATCGCACTATCACATTTGAATTCCATCGGGGATAAAATTTTTTCAACACAACTGAGACGCAAATCGTTTAAGAGGCTTGTAAAAAATAATTATCTGTCATGTGTCAAAATTTGAGCTCACTGTCATGAACAGTTTGGAAATTATAGCAGTCTGAAGTTGGTTGCAGTTCGAGTCAGTCAGGGTGTATAGAGAACAAACGGCGCGTATTTAAGGCAGGCCGGTTTTACTCCAGGTGGCAGACTAAGGAAATAAGTCTTCAACATTTAGTACGTCAACAATTGCCATATAACGATTCCCATCGAGGCCTAATTAGCTTCTACAAAAAATGAGACTTTCTATGAGTTCCTACATCTGCCTCCCACAGAAGTAGACTAAAGTCTCTCGTCAGGCTACCAGGAAGTTCAGCAAAAGTCTCAAAACTGGCCACTGAAAGGGTTCAAAATGTAGCTGGTCGAATTAGTTGTACATTAGGTTTGGTGAGACAGTGTGTGTCGTAAAACACATCACTAGGCACCAAAATGGGCCCATCCCAATCCCTGTGAGACTTCAAATGGCAAAAACCTAAACAATCTTCGAGGTATAACACCCAATTTCTCTATAAAAGTCAAGAAGGCCTTTGAAAAGAAATATTTTCCTAATAATTTGTTTCGGTTCCGTGATGTTGTTTCACATTCACACAGTATTTGTGTTGCGTCCTCAACCGCTTGTAGATCACCGCAGAATCTACAAATGTCTGTATTTGTCAATTGGAGTTTCTTTGCATGTTACAGCAGGAGACAGTGTCCTGTCAGTATTCCTATTAGCATGTTAAGCTTATCCCTGTTTAGCCTTATAAGCTTCCTAGATCTGTTACCGTTGAGAAGTGGCCATAGAGCCTTAGATACCCTATGTCCTTCCAGATTCGACCACCTTATATTGAGAGCCTCAATGGTTTTATCCTCGATACTATTATATAGAGGGGTGGTTTGACATCAGCAACCTTACTACTATCGAGTAGCCCTCCTCTTCTTGTAAACTCGATCGCGATTTTTCATTTCTTTCTATACCGCAGTATCCTGCAAGTCCTGGCACCCAGCACAGTCTCACCCGTTTCTGAATGCATAATGATTTGAGCATTGTGCGGCATCCTCTGACTGTATCAGAGTTGATGTTGATTGTTGATGCCATTGCCTTAAGAGCGGCCTGGCTGTTAACGTATGTAGATAGCGATATCTCTACCGGATACCAATCTCATCCGCATCAGCTCAGCCGCCCTGAGGACAGCCAAAACCTCTGATTGGAAGATACTAGTGTCCGGTAGCCTTATGGACATTCTCAGTTCTGGGTCTTTCGAGAAGATACCGGAACCTGTTCCTTTTCTGTTTTCTAGCCTTCTGTGAAAACTGCAATTTCATTCGGCCTGATTACTGCATTTTCTTGCCAGTCCTTCCTCTCCTGATATATTACATATATCATACCGAATGTCGATAGTTGTAAATTAGTCACAAGTCTTATGTTCCTTTACGTAACACCGGCTATTGTTCTGTCCTCTTTTTTTAGCAGGCTATGGCACGGAAGGTATTGCCTCTAAAAAAAAATGCGTCTTTGGTAGAAGAGTTGGAAAGGGAATTAGCCAAAATGGCCTAGCTTCGGGGTGGAGTACCACCATGTCTATGATATAAAGGGAAGTCAAGATAACAGTATGCAAGCTTAAGTAAGCAGAACTCGTAAGCGGAATGTCCTTTCTGTCGAGCTGTTGAGCTGTCGAGCTGTCGAACTCCCCTAAACATCGCGTGAAACCATTCCATCAGCAATTTGATTGAGCCCTGCCGGTGCGGTTTTAAGCCACAACTGACTAAATATTCACACTACAAACGGTTCTAGAGAATATCCAATAAGTCCGGATCAATACACGCCACATCTTCATCGATTGCTAGGCCCTATATTGACTTATCTATGAATAGCTACACTTTTCCTGTTTTTTTCCCACAATCAGCAGCTTTGGGCTTAAGATGATTCAAGGATTTGCCTATCTGGAATCTAATATTATGACACAGAAGCTTGGACGTTAGGGAATACGCATAAAGATACCCTTAATTGCTTCGATTTCAAGATTCTGCGAGTGATTTTGTTGAAATTCTAAATCAATCTTGAAAGTTGCCCCTAAGATGTTCAGGATAATAGGAGTGAATATATATGCACTGACCAAGGGAATCTTTAGTTTTGACATGGAAAAAACAGCGCAGTAGAGGAAGATTTCAACTGCAGATCGTAGAAGGAAAGAAAGTAAGTAGTAGTTGTCTGATACGGTGCGGACAATGCATAAAAGCCGTTCTCTTAGTTTAACCAGTCTTTGACGTCTTATGCGGGAAATTTCTCTGAGTTTAGGACTTTCAATTGGTTAAGTGCGACAAAAAAATCCCAGCAGGAAGATGGAAAGAAACTATTGCCCCCTTAACCTTAAAGGATTTTGGCGTCTAGGCTGGCGATGGGAGAATTATCAAGCGACTGCAAGAAAGAAATGAAATTAAGTCCTCCGAGGACACCCAGAGATCAGTCGGTGAGGAGAAAAAACGTCTAAAAGATTGCAGTGATAGAAGGAAGGAAATTTGAGTCTCTTTATCGCATAAGAATAAGAAAGGTTTGGTGAAGCATGTGAACAGTAACCTGCTTATTATAGTAGGGATGCTGCAAACAGATACGACACCGGAATTATTTATATGATCACCAATATGCTCAGGCTAGACCGCAGCTCCAGCGAACACTCTATGAAACCCATCTCAAGATATGATCATCGGTACAAATTCTTTGGCTCGAGAAAGCGAGTATCTTAGAAATAAAGTCCCGATCAGCAGTGAAACCATACAAAAGACAGTCTCCCGTTTCAAAATGCTATTCAACCTGTCGACTCCGAATTGTAAGAGATTCGCAGAACTCATACATGCTGTATGTAGATACTCACTTCCAGTAGTTTGCCATAGTCGAAAGGTAGCATGCAGTACGTCCCACATAAATAAATGAACTGTTGGTACCCCTAGACAGGAAAACATTCGGAGAACTGGAGTACCTACATAGACGAGATGGAGATCTTTGTAACTCTATGAATTGTTCAATCTTTTACTTTAAAGTACTAAGGCAGGATAATTGATTCACAATTTAAGTGGAAGTCAAACTTTGGAAGCAAACTCTTTCTATGCTTTTCCCGTTTATCGTCTGATATACTCCACATCATCTCGAATCCTGATATAAACAACAAATATTACTTCCGTTGAAACCATCAAAGTAATGAGATCTTACCCAAGAGGTCCTCTATCTTTTTATATTGCAACTGCTCTCCATCGACCTGTTTATGAAACATGGAGCAATTTTGAGTGCGGTTAGGGTGATGTGTTTTACATGTTCCGGCGGTTGGTTATATGGACGCATTGTGAAGAGATTCAAATTGATTCCTTCAGGGGTAAGATCGATGATGCTACGCCCAACTGAAATCTTTGTGAAGTTTTTCAGTAAAATTTTCAATCAAAAGAGTCAGTTCAATGTAAGTGTCAGAGTATTCTATCTTATCAGGAGGAAGGAGGCCAGTTACTTAAGAACCTAACAATATAGAAGCTAGATCGCAATCAAAAGAATTTATTCAATCTCTGGTATTCAAAAACGATTTTATTTTTATTTTTTTTAATTTTCTAATTTTCTAGTAGGTTTTCTACTTTCCGAATAAAGTTGGTAACGCTGCCAGCAGGAAAGCTCCTTAGTTTGATTGTGCTAAGTTCTTCCCTGAAGAAGGTATTCCGTCTGATTTTGTCAAGGGCTGGAGAATTACATAAATTGTGTTCAGCTGTCTCGTCTTCCTCAGGACAAAGTCGGTGATATCTTTAACTGGGATGTCCTGTAAAGTACCCCACTAGATTTCTGATATCGAGCCGGCTTGAATTTAGACATCCGTTGGCATTTTTATTGAAGGGCCGGACAACTCGTTTGGTCTGTCTTAGACCTGGAGTACTCTACCAATATGATATGTACTTCGAGTGCTCTCAACTAGATTGACTGCCAATTTGGTGATGCAGCAAAGAGGTTCATGTCGATTAAAGGGAGTATCTCATACCCAGGAACCCATTATAGTCTGTTCTTTTTATTGGAGACGAGTTTTGAGTTTAAAGCAGTACACGACTGATTTGGAGTCAAAGATGTGCGAGTTACAGCTGTGCAGGTACAGCTGCTTGACTATCCGTGCTGTTTGCCCCTTTGATTGTAAATCAAATGTAAATCAGATTGGCATATTCTTGAATGACGTGTAATTCAACTTGCAATACACTAGGACTCTTTCCCATAGCAACTGATATGTTTGTGTTTGGTCCGTGTATACCAGCTCCCACTCCCGTTTTCATTTTAGCACCATCGGTACAGCACTTTATGCTGTTTTGGCTGTTTGGTGGGTTGTTGCTAACCCATGTTTCTATGCTGGGAATCTCAGTTGGTCTGCTACCGCGCAGATCACGTCAAGTTCCAGTATTTCAGAGAGCAAGATTTTTAGGTCCGGGTGGTTGCAAAGGTCTAACTCTTTATTTTTGTACCACACTTGCTGAGTTGCGTAAAGCCACTTTGTTGATAAATAAGTGTATGGGCCCTAATCCTATTTTGCTTCAAAAGCAGCTGTGGGGCAGGTCCGGAAGGCTCTGAAAATGCCCAGGCATGCCTGGCGCTGTACTCTTTTGGCCTTTGAGAAGGCCGTCTTTTGCGTGGTTTAAGTCTAACACCATTCAAACAAGATAATTAATACCAGTAAGCTACTTATTATACCTGCTGCCAATCTAGGGGTACTATCGTCTGTATTCGAGCTACAGTTGGCTTGACAGAAGGCCATGTATCAGACTCAACTAATATACACATACCTCTGTGAGTAATTAAGGGCAAGAAACACCAGCCAAGCTAGCCAATTTTTGATGGCATGGGCCTACTGTATTTTACCTTCAAAGATATGACCCAGATGCTACAGCTTGGCTACTTGTTCCCTGTAATACATTCTACCGTGGATGCATCTCTAATTCACTTCTTATGCAATTGTTCGCAAAGTTTTAAATAAACTTCTCCTTAACGACATAGGAATTGAACTGGATGGCTTACTCGTATATTTTCCCACCCAGTTGAGCAACACAATAAGTGAAATTCTTCGGTAACCAAGTACACGAGTCGTGGTTATCGAAACAATTGAAAATATTGTGAGGTTAAAACTTCATCAGAACTTTCTACGTGGGTTGAACTCACAAGATCTCTGTCATAGTTGTCATCAACTGCAACCTCTAGCTCGACATGCATACGAGTAGCTAGCCGAATCGGGAAACCAAAGACAATAACAATTGAATTCGAGAGTAACCACTACATTCACGGACAAGCTGTTAACATTCATGTACTTCTGTTTACGCAACGTCAACATAGCCACAATACGTACTTTGCAAAAGTACCAATTCTATGGCAGTAAACATGGGTGTCCAGGAAAAACAACGCGCAATTAAGTCAAAAAGAATTTCAGTAACTATGGACGATTTGTGAAGAACTGATTCGAATTACCAAAGACCGTATGACCAAGTGACACACAAGTAGATACACGACATACATATGTACATAAGTGATATATCCAAATGTCAATTAATTTGAACTTTCTATGATCTGACTTATCTTGTCATCAAATTGGCTGCTCCCTTGGTAATCAAATCACATTCTCCAAATTATCAGCTTGAGATTTTTCTCAACAAGTACCTCATTAAAAGCGAAAAAAACACATAACCCTCATTACGAGTATTTTCATATCTTTCAGAACTGAAACCTATCATCTCCTGGGCTACCATGTGCATATGTGTTTCATTTGTTTTGGTTCGAGACTTCCTTTGAAGTACTCTATGAAGAATAAGTGTCAACAACTCATCCACTACGGGCTATCATTTGGCATAGTGTCCTTTCCATCGTTCTCTTCGAATCTCGTAGCTTAAAATTTTCCACTACGGGCTATCATTTGGCATAGTGTCCTTTCCATCGTTCTCTTCGAATCTCGTAGCTTAAAATTTATCTTATTTAATATTTTGAAAATGCGCAATTCTTTGAAGTACGAGTATCGTAAACAGTTTTTGATGTTAAAGATGTCATGTGTATCTCAGAAATGAGTACTTTTGCAGGACCATGGGGTGTAAAGTTCTCTCACAACAAAGCTTCGATAGGGATAATTTCCCAGTTTTATTCGTTTCTCTCTCTGTCTCCCTGTCTCGCTGTCTCTCTGTTTTACTGGAGAGAACCGACTTAAATCAGAACTTTAGGCAAGAAAAATCAAAACAAAATTCGGAAAAAGCTCCTTTCCTACCTTTATCCTAGCCTTATCCACCCCCTAGAATGCTCACAGAAACTGAGAGAAATAGAGAGAGAGAGAGCCCTGTGCAAAAGGATGCTGTCCTGTCCATATTGCCGAATAGATTCAACAAATATCTTTTAAGTTAAACGCATTCGTACAGGATCTTCAGTTACTCTCGGTTAATCATTTGAATTAGATGTTGCGTAGGAGTTATCCTTAGCGCAAGATTCCAAGTTTCACCCTCAACAAAAAGCAAAAAAAAAAAAATTATCGGTTGCTCTGTGTTTCTTACTTCAGTGGGTAAAGAAAATTACAAAAAAAAAGGAATAAATAAAATATCCTTCAGTTATCTATCATTTAATTGGTTTGTGAAGAATTTGATTTGTTTAAAAAACAAATCTCCACCCGAAAAAGTTAATCGTTCTCGCTACTCCTCTTGATTACGATCGTCGCCATCGTAGTCGTCATAACCATCAACATCAACATCATCATCATCATCATCACCATCATTGACATCTGTGTGTAGTCATTCAACCTATTGTTTCGTCGGCCTGTGCTTTCCTTTCTACTTTTCCAAGTGGTGTTTACACATTTTGTTGTGATTGCGAAATATTCGTATCCTTGCTCCCACTACAATCGTTACGTCCCAACGAGGAAGTTCAACGAAAGTTTATAGAAAAATTTAAGAAAATTCGCCAACAAAAGCGCAAATAACGGTGATAAAAAAGGAAATTAGAAATAAAGCAATAAAAAAAGAAAAAGTGTCAACAATTGAAAAGGAAAATCGGCGAAAGTTCCGTGTCCGCTACCGTAAGTGTACGTGTACGTGAAACGTTCTTATTTACGCAGGACCTACTTAAAGTGTTGACAAGTAATTTAAAGAATCGAGTGTTCTTGAAACTTTCGGCAAATACGGCTTCAGGTACAACGACTGGCCCGAAGTATCTTAACTTTGGATAATTTTTGCACATAATTCAGGACACGTCCCATTCGAAAAAGGTAGGTATGTACTTTTAGTAGTCCCCATTGCATGCATCACCCCCAACCGTACACAGTTGTAAGAATACGAATTTGGAAAGGGGCAGGGGCTGTATATAGATGCGTACTAAATGAATAACAAAATGATTTTATGAAAGCTGATTGCATTTTAATGATCATTGTCCTTTTTGGGGGATACAAAATGTATCCACTTGCTTGGATTTGTAGGATTTTATTAGATATTGTACATTGATGGGGCAGTATGGCGCTCCGGGACTTTGTATTTAGGTTTAACATTGCTTTGATGGTATTAAATAGATTTCCAATTTGAAATCTGTATCCTTAGGATGGGGGTGTGTTATATGGACATATGTATATATGTCCTGCACTCAACAAGAGGCCGGGAAGTGGAACTTTCCTCAAACAAATGCTACAGTTCACATACGTGCACTCGTCCATGTGAAATCGAGCACCCATGCCACCGACGTTCTGTTCGAGTATGGTAGATGGGTTGAACACGTTCGATAAACATTTTAGCAATGAGGGTTGCATATTGAGGTTTTTTTACTTGCTTTGCCTAGAGCTAAGAATTTGCATTATAAATATCTACGAGTGCCTATGTGTGTTCCAGTATCTGTGTCTGTTTCAAACCGAAACCGAAATGCTTTTTAAGCTATTGGTGGTGGTAGAACTTTTTCCACCAGCAACTTCTGTCTAGACCATCTGTATCCGAAGAACTTTATATCCGCATTTCTTTGAAATATTCGGAAAGAGAATGGATTACAGATTATATTACATTGGCTCGACTCATCCATTTTAATGAGTTGTTGTTTCTGTTTTGAAAATGTGAATTCACATGACAAAGTTCTATCAAGCTGTAGTACTCGTACTAGTACTCGTACATCGCTGCAGTTCGACTCGTATTTTCCCTAATGAGTTCGCTATATCTGAGTTATTTTCCAACTCCCCCAAATAGGGGGTTGAAAAGCAGAAATTTAATTTTCGACGTCATTATTCAGCAGAAATGGGGGGTGATCTCGTTTGGTTAGGTCTGTTCTGGCATCTACTAGCCTCAGCCCTTTGAAAACGATTTTAACAAGTTCGCTTATGGCGACTTAAATATTCATAATGAGCAATTAAAAAGCCAACAGAGAGATGAAATGTACATTTTTAGAGAGATATCGTCGGGGGGAGGGACTCTCCGAGAGGTAGTTGTACATAGTTAGAGAATTGTTAAAATGACTTTGATGTTACACTTTGATTCAACTAATGCATGCAGAGATAGTTGGAAGGGAATATTCTATTTAGGTCGTTTGGTTCTTGAGAAATTCCTGTGAAAATTGTTTCTCCATGTCGAGAGACTGGCATTGTTATAACTGTTAGATGAGTTTTTGTGGTGGAAATAAAAGTGAGTAAGATTTGCAGAGGATGGATACGTATTCATTTAATGAATTGTGGTTTTCTAAAATAGTTTTGATGAAGAACACTTGAGAAGAATGGGGAAGAGGCAAGTCATTCCATGTCGAGGGTTTTAACAAGTTTTTCAAGTTCCTGACATGATGATGAGTTGCAACCAAATGCGGTTCTGAGACAGATAATGTGTGTGAACTCTACCTATAGATTCTCAGAAGTGAGTGACACGTGACACGATTTTTACTAACATAGTTGGCGCTACTGTCGGCGTCAAACGAGGATCTCAACTATTCAGCTGGCTTTTTCCGTGATCTCCTTTTATCATTTACTTATTGTCACCTTAGATGAGTTCTCCCTTTACGAGTACAGCGTCGTTCCTCTGAAGTTGTAAACTTTTCATATAATGAAGCAACACAAAACAGATTTGTGCCGAAAAGTTGGACT
Source organism: Volucella inflata (assembly GCA_928272305.1). Classification (NCBI taxonomy): domain Eukaryota; kingdom Metazoa; phylum Arthropoda; class Insecta; order Diptera; family Syrphidae; genus Volucella; species Volucella inflata. Next base: position 3,734,629 of record OV743720.1, read on the forward strand.
TAAATGACCTGAGTTTCTTCTAAAGTCTCTCTGGTTGCTCGAGAGTGGATGTAACTATTTAAAATCCCCCCCCCAAATCGGGTGATTTCCTCGCTAATATCGTTGTCGGATTTAATAGCACAGCTGAGATAAATGAAGCCCCTTACTGCCTCAAAGTTGTAGCCGCCTATAGTGATGTTTAGTGCCATGCATTACTATTGTGTCTTCCTTGTTGGTGACAGCATATTTGGTACTTTATTTGCCAGCTGAGCAGCATGCATTCTCAATCGTCAAATGAGCTTGACATTTATGTCTGTATGGTTCGTCTGAGTAGATGTTGTTTTATGCGGCTCTAAATTCGATGAAAAGAAGGGATGTATCGATTTAGAACTTTTGGGTTGAATGTAGAACTTGTATCCAAAGTGGGCATTCTTGGTTTAAAGGCCCACTGAAAGGGGTGCTTCAGAATGCTGATGGAGACAGGACTTTGTATGTTTTGTTAAGAAGACTTATTCAACTGCAGTTGGCCAAATTCCATCCTTCAGATCGGACGATTAAAGCTAAAATTCCACTTGTCAGGCACACTAAAGTCGACCTACATTTTGAAAATAAATTGCTGCATGCTCCATTTTCGATCATCACCTGCTTCCTGCTGCTTAAAACCCCTCGAAAGCCAAGCCATAAAGCCCATCTGGTTATAAATTGCTGTCATCTTACCTTGTTCGGGTGGATGAAATTGTTGTCAATCTTCGACCAGGTTTAAAGCTTCTTTTAGGTTTACTTCTCCATCCTTGCAACTTCATGTTCGGGCATACTCGTCTTATATTTCGTTAAAACGCATCCCTCCAAGATTTTGTCCGAGCATTTCCTGCGCTCTTTCTGATTTCTTCCGAGGAGCCTACTTTTTTCCCTTCCGTTTCTTAAGGGCCATATAACTTTATGTACAACTGTACTTAATGTTGTTGATCAATTGTTGATAACCTCTTGCTACCCCATGAATATGCATCTCAAGATATTTTGAAACTGTACCCCGTTCAGGAGCGATATTTATCAATACCAGATGCCCAACCAAAATCCAATGCAAAACGCCTCGAGCCTGCACAGACTGCACAGCAGTCCAATATGCCTTTCAATGATTCTTTTTGAATCAACTGAAAGACATTACAAATGCAATATAAGGTCGTATAATCTTTTACAGAGCATCGCAGTCAAGGAATTTCAACTGATTTGTTCAGAGCTTCAGACTTCTCAATGATCAGCTAGGCGATTCCTTGATATTCTGATGGCATATTTCACTGAAAAGTGGAACCAAAACCTGCAGTAATCTGACAAAAATGAGATGATTATACTTGATAAAGCGATGTGTCGTTTTTGGATGTCCTTGTCTAGTAGAAATTTCCAATTTGGACAAATCTCGGTTTAAAACTTTGACTCATTCTTTATCCAATCGTTAATTTATAATGATATGCTAGCAGTAGCAGTAACCCAATTAAAGAAGGCTTAACTGCTTTCATTTACTTAAAATCCAGCTCAATGATTTCAGATGTTGTCATGCATCTACAAATATTAAAGTTTCGAAATTTTTCGGAGTACTTGTGAAGTAGCAAAAGTTTTTAAAGATCTAAGTTCATTCAACAAATTTTCTGGTCATAATGGTACATCCCTCCTTCTTCCTCCATGTTGTAAAAACCAATGCTAGACCTTTTCCATCATTCTACTCTCTTCGACTAGATGAAAAAGAGAATTTGTCCAGTTGGTCTCTTTATATGTTGAATCTTTTCTGGTCTCCTACGGACTTATTGCACTTACCATCTTTTTTTTCCAAAGCCATAGAAACCCTGATAAACCGTCAGCACCGAAAATGTCTTCAGTGACCGGCAGTGACCGGCAGTTTCATAGCAACAAATACATTGGTGTCTTAATGAGATACCTAACCCATCAATACCGAAAGTGAAACGAAAGTCCACCATTTACTTACGAATTTGGTGAAACCAAGATGTCTACGCTTTTTTATCAAAAAGGGATACATTTTCCATCGACGATTCTCTTCTTCAAAGGACAAAGAATGTATCTACTAAATAAATGTTTGGGTGCCCGAGAGTTCCGCTGTTTCTCCTGCACTCTTTTTTATTTTCATTATCACTTGTCTGCTGCATTATCTGCATTATCACTCCTGTCTTTACTTATTGGCAACAGCATCATTCGAGTGAAACTAAATGATTCCCCTTCTGCTTTCATTAAAATGAGATTTAAACATTTAACTAACATCCAACCATTGAATTGTCGAAACCAAAATCTGTCAAAAAGAATCTGGGTTTCAGCGTCAATGACAACCTAAGCTGAAACAATGTAAGGTATATTAAACCCTACTCCGTCTGACCTTTAGATATGATAAAGACCGCACGTAAGTCTCAAAGTTGGAAACAAAATTATTCAGTCAATTGACACTTACAAATACTGACGTGAATTTTTTTGTCTGCTTCTATCAGTGCTCCAAAGATAACGACTATAGCATGCCATCGTTTCAAATTCAAAACTCTGAAATATCTTGATGTTGTGCTTAAGACTGCCTTACTGAGCTCCTTATTATTCGGGCATTATAATCTTCATACATTCAAAATCAATGCGCGTCAGTATCTCTCAATTCTGATTCATAATTTCCATTTCCCCGCTTTTTGCTCGAATGTGCTTGTGTTTTTAATCCCAATTGCTTTTTTACTATTACACAAGATCGTGATACCCATTTCCTCTCATCAGTTGGTTTATGAACCACAGATGAGCCCCTAGATTGTCAAATGTCATCAGTTTCGATTATTGACCGACTACTGAACATTTTTTGAATCCGTGTGTTGGTTCATTGTTTCTCTGTGACACAGCTACATAGACTGAAAATAATTTCTGCAAATGACAGTTGTCATTTTCCTCTACCTCAGCTCTGCCGGGGTTTTTAAATAATGCTTATTACACCTCGAAATGGAAAGGAATCCCACGCCGACTTTATACTAATTCAAGTCATTTTTCAACTCGACTGAGGCCGTTACTATCGGCTCACAGCTTCCTACCATACTCGTACGCCGAAAACAAAATAGCCGCCAAACCCTAGTCTTTGATATTAGCAGTAAAAAAAAAGCTCCTTTCACTAAAAACGGTCGCTCAAAACCTTTTGACAAACAAAATCCATTAACCATTCCCATAGGAATGCTGGCAGGGGCGGTAGGCATATAAACATATATATACGAGTATCAATGCGCCCCTTAAGGTTTGGCTACCTTTTGTTAACAAATGGATCAGATACTCTGGTGTTACAATTGTCCCATCGCCACCGGTTGTTGCACGCTGTCGAATGTTTTTTTGTTGTTGTTGCTGTGCCTTTATATTGCAGGACGACATTTTTATTTAATTTTTCATTATTAAATAAAAAAATAAATAAACACGAAAAAGAAAATCCCATTAAAATGTGAAATAAGAGTCACATTACCCAGCGGGTCTTCTCTCCATCACAGTCCATTAACCACATTTCACAGGACCAAACAACAGGAGCTGCAAAAAAAAAACAAAAAGCGGAAACATCGCCATCATCTCCAACCAGCCCGAATCATCAATCAAACTTCGTGCTTTCTCTGTACGTTTTTATTTATTAAGGGCCGCCAGTTACACTAAAAAAAAAACAAAATAATTAAATTTCAACTTTTTCCAAATGTGGTGTCCTTGTGGGGCAGGGGTTGGTTGGGGTGGTTCACATTAAAATTTGTTTTCGAAAAGTTTTCTAAAATGCAAGTATCTATCGAGTTTTGTTCTTAGACCAGAAACTAAGGTCGTCAGTCTAATTTATATTGTACACCGAGCATCATGTATCAAGTTCCACCACAACCACATGAATGACCACTTGCTGTCCCCTGAAACTTTGCCTCATCCCTTGTATCTGTATATTTTGTGTGTTGTTTTGGATTCAAAAATCTAAAACTCCATTCGAAAACTTTGAAAACCAGGAAGAGTTGCCCAAGGATCAAGGACTTTAAAGGGAAGTCGAGAGTGCGAGTCCAAAAGAACATTTTTAAATCAGTCACGTGGAGAAGGCGTGCTTGTTTATGGAATTATGTCTAATTGTTGGGTCAGATGTTTCAATTAATGAGAGCGAGGAATTATTTTGAATGTAATTAGGGACACTCGACATGACACAACACAATTCGACGATTGCAAATGAAAAGCGCCAAACGTGATGCTTTTACAAATGTTCCAGCATAAATTGGGATTGATGTTAACGGTGTTTATTGTCTTTTTGTTATTTTGCATATTTTTGTTTAATTGTCAAGTCTTTAGTGAAAATTCGAAAATTAGGAATTTTTTTTTGTCCTTTTGGTTCCGGTTAGGGGGAGTTGCAAAAAGACTGTCAATTTTGGAGTCCTGACGATGCTGGGGCTAATTATGATTCGCCGAAAGAAATGTAAATATTTGCGGAATTGTAATGAGGACTTAGTGAAAGGAAGCGAAAGGACTTTTGTTATTATTTTATCATTTCCATTCGCCTTTGATATTTTTAAGTTTCGAAAAATTCCCTGGCTGTCTACATTTCGAAGGGCAGAGATATCTCAAAGTTAACACCATCAGTAACGGTTGGTTGACTTGGTTGGTTGCGTAGTTAAAAAGATGTATTCGAGGCAAAGACAATTTTTGTGGATACTGTACAACTAACTTGTATTCAGGACGGCACTCGGTTGGTATCGATCTTTCTAAAGTCAGTGGTTTGTTAATAAGAGTTGAACATTGATGGGTAAACGTTTTTGTGCCCCAAATTTATTGGAGTAAGGATACATGGGAGAAACATCTCTCACAATGTGGTAGTAAAAGTATCTTACGAGTGAAGAAGGACTATTTAAAGATGTGAATCATCTTAAACAGTTCGTTAAAGTTAAATTGTTGTAAAATTGTAAGTGGAAAGGAGCCAAAGTAGAGCCAAGGCATACATTAGTTTGACGGAAGCAATATGTTAAAATCGAACTTAGAATTTCAATGCCTTTTACAAAATTCTTCATAACTCTTCTGGTGAAGAAGCCTACATTTGAAGTCGATAGATCTCTTATTCGTGTTGCTCAAGGTGCTTTTAAGTCTTACTTTCGTCGACTTCTACGCTAAGACCAAAACTCGATATATAAACAGCGGGACTACGACATTTATATTGACATCGTTCTTGCGATGCCATGGCACATCGCCCAGTGCATCTTTAGTTCAGTTCTTCTTTGCGACCTCCCCTTAATTGCGACTTAGGTCTCTCTGAAATACCTCAGCTTTATCCCGGTATGACTTTAAGTCTTGCCGTGATACGTTCTTCTGTTCTTTCCTGTGATCATGAAGTTTTAGTGCAATACCAGCTCGTTTGTTAAGACTGAAATTGTATGATTGCGAAGCCTTAATAGTAAAACCTCTTGCCTTTAGTTCCCTATCTTTTAAGCCTGCTTTGCTATTAAGACACCATCCGTATGATTCGCAGAGATTTTTCAATTCTATCTCAGAACCGAAGGCTATTGTGTACCAAACAAATAAAAGAAAACTGACAGAGTAGTAGTTGAGCTAAGAAGAAGTTGATTTGCTTAGTTTTTAGAATACCTTGTTATGTCTATCCTCATAATCGGCTGTTATATTTTGATTTTACTCTGACATCGACATGCTATGATAATGGATCGTCATTACATTGCACAATATAAATTTTGCCCTAGCAAATTTCAACAGAGTCCGCTCTTATATTCTTCAGGGGGATCAGGCTCGGATTAGATGATTATTTTGGCGATCCATGAGTCGGGGATCTTTATTCAAGTTCTGCTAGCACAGCAGTATTCCTGGAAAATATGTACCGAAGGACGTGATCTTTTCTTTTATTATGCGCAAGATTCGAGGTCGAATTTCTACAACCTAACCAGAAGTTACTCTGCCAAAGCAATGAGTAACGATGCGTTACAACCGTAAATCGAACACCCAATCACTTTTTCTCCCTCTTCAAATGTCTGAGTGAGTACTGATGTAAGCCTATAGTCCAAAAGTCAATTCAAAAATAAGTTCACTTCCTATCGCTAACACCTTTAAAGCGGCCAATGCCAATCCTCAAGAAGTTGAAGCTTCTACTTATAAAAATCTCTTACTATTCCAACACCCGCAGTCTACAGAAAATCGTAGGTTGCCACTCAATTGGCCAGGTGAACAACAAAATAGTAGAAAGACTCAACCTTGGTCTATTCCATACTGTCCTACCAAAAAATTAATTTCTTAATCAAATCCTGGTGTACCACAGGGCTCTATTCTACTTCCGATACTTTTATAAATTTTTAAAATTTTCGGACGACAGTGGTTTTTGCTTTCATAAACGTTACGAACTTATAGCAGGCGTTCCTGAATTTTCCAAGCAAAATTATACCTACTGTTGCTCAATTAAAATTCGAAACCACAAACAGAACTTGCTCCTAACGTCCAACATACTACTCGATGGCACTCAAAAGGCTCCGAAATATGCGATGAAGACATTCTGCCCCATAACTGCCACTGGCATTCCGATCTTTTAACTTTTTAATTTTAACAGCAGTGGCGATGGCGCGATGGTTAGCTCGTTGGACTTATCACGCAGAAGGTATGTGGTTCGATTCTCGGCATCGCCAACAATTTTTCGAATCATCATCACCCTTTCGGCGAGCAATGCCAAACTCCCGAAAGTAGAATTGCCTAAGAGAAAGCTTCTAAGGAGTGCGGTTCGGACTCGGCGATAAGCCGTAGGCCCCCCTCAGATGTGGCAAGAATAACAACATGGCTGCCAGCGCCGCAGTGTTTTTTTTTTTAACAGCCACTTCATTTGAATTGGTAACGAAACTGAAATACAGTGATTCCATAATAAGATCCATAACTAGGTTATGGTTACGCTGCTTATCTCGTTTTTTTCCAGCCATTATGGCCTTCGAACATTCAAAATCAACATCCATGGGCAATGCGTCTGATTTCTTGCCCAAGTTACCCTTCCTTTGAACTGCGTGGAAATAAAGTGTTTAAAATCCTTTAGGCTCGTCTAGTTTCCTAGTTTTGAAATGTTCTATTCTGATCGATTCTACTTCTACTCAGCGGATTATAGATTTTAGGCAAATGGCTTTCAGGGCCCCTATTACCGCTAGTGATACAAGAGAGACATTTTGGTAGTTCTTTAAGTGAGTGCCAGCAATGTTTTGTGCGTCCCAGAATGTGTACATGTTCTGCTAATTCAAGTTTTTTATAAACAAATCTGCATGGGTCATTCTGTAGAAGTTGCCATTTAAAACGATGCAGAGAACGTGTACCTAAAAGAATTCGAGTTTTACCAAAGTGCAAGAGATATTTTGTTCTTCGTTGGGAAGGACATAGAATTAAGTATTTGTACCGCGTAAGACCGTCGGATATAACAAACCTTTTAGTTCAAGCGGGATTTTTTTAGTTTGAAATCTTAGCTAACTTTATATTTATCTGACATTGCATTCCAATTTTCATGGTAGCTTACGAAAAATCCCAGGCGGTTTAATTTTTGGAGCCAAGGCATGATGAGACTTTTTAAATTGTTCTCAGGAGTTTGGTCTTTGTTCGACTTATTCGTTATCCATTATCTGTAAGCGCCTTTATCCAATTATTTTTTAGAGTTGTCTTAAGAGCTGTTACGTTGTGGCTTATAGTAGCACTACAATCAACGTAAAGAGGAAAAATCGTTCTAAACTCATGGTTGTCCTTCATTATCCGGAGACTTTGGATCGCACAGAGCCCTTAAAGTGTCATGGAATATAGTAATATTGTGCTGCCGTTATCAAAAGTATTCTCATATATGATATTTCCAACGTGTGCAACATTAGTTTCACCCATCGATAGTTGTTACAGTTTTTCGTGTCACCTTTGCCTTTATACAATACATTAGTATAAAACTTCTCTCCTTCTAGTAATTAGGCATCCAATTGCATCTCAAAACAGAAATCAATTCAAAGCTAACACTCATGATTGTCTCACATACTTCGCAGTGTAGATAATCTTACCCATCTTCACGGATCGGCTCATTCTTTTACTGCTTCCCAAACTTAGGCTTTCGTAAAACTTGCACTATTCTCTTGTGGGGTACTGGTTCTTCGTTGAGTAATGAAATTTCATGTGTCCATGCTCGTCGGCGATTGAATCCCTTTTTTTGTTGTGTCGAAATCTTTAAAATGCCTGCTCGTTTGCGGGAGCTTTGCTTTGCAATTCTTCTACTGCTTGTGTACGGCTTAAAAGTTGTAGCTTTATCCCTTCTAATGCCCAGTACAAGGTCTGAAATGTTCTAACAAACTCTGTACTCAGTTTGCGCTTGAGAAGGTACCCCGAACGGGAGGTTTGTCATAACTTTAGGTTCTTTTTAATTGAAGTTCCTCAACGTGCTCCTTCTCTTGGTTTATCGCACTTCTAAGCGATTAAGCGCCCAGAGTTGGCCTCTTTTTTTTATTTAAGTCAGCCTTCGCTTTCGCATGTTTGCATACCTTTCCGGCTAATCCCTGCTGAATGTCAGTACATAATTAATATCCTTCTCCCGTTTCCTTTTTTTTGATTCTACTCAAATAAAAAACGGACTATAAGTCTACTTCCTATATGCTTAAGTTCAAACAAGGATCAGAAGAAGGTCGAAAAGATAAATCCATGAAAAAAGTTGTGAAATAGCTAGAAACCAACAATTTTTCTGATCAGTGGAGGCGGTTTCAATAAACTTTCAAGTTGGCAGGATTGCGTCTGTTCTTGCATTTCACAGAAATGACCGCAAAAAATGTTTTCATTTGCAATGCAGTCTTCTTCTTCTTCTTAAATGGAACGAACCTGAGGCAAAAAATAACAATCCCCTCCACCTGACACAGTATTTCACCAGCTACTTTCATCGGTGATGCACTCCAAGTTGGTTGAGGTCGCCTTCGACTTGTTAGCACCACCGTTAATTCGGCCGTCCTCTACTACGTAGTCAAATTTGAAGATTATTCGGGCCGGAGCTATGGTGTCCATTCGTTCTACATGGCTTAGTCATTTTAGGCGTTAAATCAGTAGGCGCCTTGCCATGCCAGTCACTGTACAGACAAAAAAGTTCGTGGTTGAATCTCCTCCTCCATTCGCCGTCAATACAAATTGGACCAAAAATAATATTTTACTTTCGAAACGGCTAAGGGCTTCTTTTTTAAAGAGTGTCCATGTCTCTGCGCCATAGAGTAAGACTTTGTATAAAGCCAGTTTGGCCATGCGAGAGAGGGCTCTGCAACTCTATTGGCTTCTGAGCCCGAAAAAACAGCATTTAGCAAGAGTTATTCTACGTTTTATTTACGTGGTGGTATCATTGCTACTTGTTACTTTGGAGTCAAGGTAGGCGAAGTCTTTTACTACCTCGAAAATATAGCTACCAATTGTGACACTGTGACCGAGTTGTCGATGTTGGGAGTCCTTTGATGGCAGTATATATTTGGTTTTTGCTCCATTTACCGTGAGACCAATTTTAGCCCCTACTGCTTCGATAGCTGCGAATGTCATATTAACGTCTCGCTGTCTTCGTCACTCAAGCCATTAGGAAGACTGGTGGAGAATCGTTCCCCTTCTTTTTTGCCAGTCAATTCTGCATGATTCTCTCTAAATCGATGTTGAGAAAGTCACTTGTCAGCGTGTCGCTTTGTCTTAAATCTTTTTTGACATTAAAGGGATCGGTTTATTCGTTACCGACCTTAATACACAGACGGACGAGTTTGGCAGGGATGCCAAAACTAGACATTGCTCTATAGAGCTCGTCTCTATAGATGCTGTCATACGCGGCCTTAAAATCGATGAATAGGTGGTATCGATCTGAAGCTCATGGGTCTTCTCCAAGATCTGCCGTAGTGTGAATATCTGGTCTATGGTGGACTTTCCTGGCCTGAAGCCACACTGATATGGACCTATCAGGTTGTTGACGAACGGCTTCAGGCGTTCACACAATACGGCGGATAAGATCTTATATGCGATGTTAAGGAGACTGATGCCTCTGTAGTTGGCGCGGTTCAGGGGGTCTCCTTTCTTGAGAATTGGACAAACAGTGCTGAGGTTCCATTCATCGGGCATACTTTCGTCCGACCATATTTTACAGATGAATTGGTGTATGCTCCTTACCAAGTCATCGCCTGCCGCTTTGAAGAGCTCGGCAGTCAGGCCATCCGCTCCAGCAGCTTTGTTGGACTTAAACTTCGATATGGCTATCTTCACTTCATCCAGGTCGGGTGGACGGAATTGTTGGTCATCATCGTCCAGGTTGAAAGGTTGATTCTTCCTGACATCGCCGTTATTTGGTCCGTCATCGCCGTTATACAGTCTGCAGAAATGATCTTTCCAAATCCTCAGCATCGACTGCGATTCTACTACGATGTTCCCTTGTTCTTCTCTACAGGCTTCGGTTCGGGGTTTGTTTCCGCGGCATGTTATTTTTACCTTTTGGTAAAACTTCCGAACCTCATTCCTGGAGTAGCATCTCTCAATTTCCTCGATCGCGCGCTTCTCATGCTCTTTCTTCTTCCTCCTGAGAAGCCGGTGCTTGTCTCTCCTCTTCCGCTCATAGAGCTCATGAGCAGCTCTGGTCTTTCTAAGCAGCGCCGCGCTATATGCATCTTGCTTAGCTGCATGTGCTTGCCGGCAATCATCATCGAACCAGGGGTTTCGATGTGGTGGTCGTGTGAAACCTAGCACATCAGAAGCGGCATCTCTGATGGTTTTTCGCCAGTATTGCCACTGGTCTTCGATGGTTGATGTTGGTTGCAAGGGACCTCTTAAGAGATCAGAAAGACTCGATAGGAAAAAATTTGGCGATCTTTTGTGATTGTAGCCATCTGACGTCGAAATTTCTCACAATATTAGCTTGTCTTGGCATTGTTCGGGATATCCGCAACCGTACCTTTGCTAGAGCAAGTAATGGTCCGATCATAATGTGATCAATCTGGTTGACTGTTGATTGATCAGGAGTTCTCCAAGTCCCCTTGTGTATGTCGAGATGTGGGAACCGCGTGCTAGCCACGACAATGTTTCGCCCCGCCGCAAAGTCGATTAGCCTGAATCCGTTATCGGAGGTGGTGTTGTGCAGGCTATATTTTCCGATTGTTCCACCAAAGATACCCTCTCTTCCTAGCTTTGCATTAAAATCACCGAGAACAATTTTAATGTCATAGCTAGGGCATTGCTCGTAGGTCTTGTTAAGGAGCTCGTAGAAGGCATCCTTGGTGTCGTCATCTTGCTCCTCTGTGGGGGCATGCGCGCATATGAGGCTTATGTTGGCGAATTTAGCCTTGATGCGGATTGCTTTAAATAGCTCAGCTGGAAGCCTGTCTGGGCCAGCAGCTCTATTTGACTTAAGTCTCGATTTCGCTATCTCAACTTTGTCTAGCTCAGGTGAAGCGGAATTCTCTGCTACTATCATCCATGGTGGTTCATACTGCCTGACAACGGAATTATGGTCGTCGTCGCCGTTCTACAGTCCGCAGAAATGGTCTTTTCATATTTTTAGAATCGACTGCGATTCTACTACTAGGTTTCCGTTCTCGTCCTTGCAGCTTTCCATTCTGGCTTTGTAGACGTGGCATGTTCTTTCAATTATTTGATAGAATTTTCGAATATCATTCTTGTCGTACTATCTCTCCATTCTCTTCTAAGAAGTCTATATCGTCCTGCAATGCAGTCTGCTGCAATATTAAATTCATGCAGCCTGATAACAACCATGTTCTCCATTCTGGAAAACTACTCCCCCCCCCCACACTATGCTGTTAAAACTGAATGAAAGTACAATACTTGACACTTAAGGGGGATCTCCCACCACCCATGTCGTGAGAATCCATATCTCTTATGTCTCGAAAGCCTACTATGGATTTGGATGATTATCTGTCAAACATATCATGCCTTCCATCATACGAATATGTTATATAAACGCCCGTCTATTCAACACAATCGACAGTGTGACCTTTGAAAGGTTTTGCCTTTCTCAATCGCCTTAAGTCTCAGCTTACTTTGATGTCATATGGGCAATTCTGTCTATTGACATGCTCAAGGTTAAGGACCACAGTCATTACCGTCTGCTCCTTTGTAGGTTTGTCAATTTTTCAGCCCACAGCAATATGTGTTTCTCAGTGTGCCCCCCCCCCCCCCCCTCATCAGTAGGTGATGCAAATGCCACCTACAACATATTGCAAATCTAGGAGCGTTTATAGACCGAATTGATGTCGGAAATGTAATAAAACCCGAAGAGACAGAAACCAAAATAAAAAAAAAAAACCGACGAAGATCGACTTACATTTCCCAATGGTAACATTCGGATGCTCATTCTAGATATCCTTTTCTGGTAAATCGTTGACCTATAAATCATCACAGAGTCTATGCATATCAATTGACCCTTTTTTTTTGCTTCCTTAAGCCCACTCCGAGAAAACCCTTTGAACTGTTAGGCTGAATAAATCTTAAGAAGCTGCTGCCACGAAAAAGAAATCAACAAAAACATAAGATAAACAAAAACGGGAAAAGAAAACCTCTACTTCTTATCCATGAATAAGGGTCCTTAAGGAGTACACTTTCTTTTCTTTCTTTTTTTTCTGTCTTTTTGTTATTCCTTCCTGTCTCTGGCAATAATCGGGTAAAGTTTTTTCAACCATCATACCGCCCTCATCTTTAGGTTGAGTGGGTAGTTTTATTCATTGTGAATAGCCACACAACAACAAACAGGTGAATTAGGTCAAAGAGGAACAAAGGAAGAAAAGCACAGCAAGGGAGAAAAACAGAAATTATCGCTAAAAATGAAGTGAAATACCGGAAACTTAGATAAAAGATGGATAGATATCGAAGGAGAAGGTTGAACAAGAAAAAAAAGAAGAAATAAATAAAACTTTTCCTCTTGTCGTTTTCTTTTCAAATTTAAGAAGGAAGAATGGTTTTCTTATTTTCCTTTTTCCATGTCTTTATTGTGAGATTGAAGGAAGAGTCGAAGGAGCTTGCAACACTTTGGAGGGTTGGTACCTCTCTCAAAAGATGGGGTGATACGTCAATACACCAGCGCAGCGGTGTCGTTTTGTTGATATCACAGCAATATTTATACTAGCCTCAGGCTCCTGCCATTGTTATATTTTATCTATAAAGGGATAGAGATGTTCACCCGCAGGATTAATGTTTCAATACTCCACCCATCTTAAAATCAGTAATTCATAACCACCACCGTCGGAAGATAAAAGTCCTTAAACTGAACATGTGTAAGGAAACTCTTTTGGTTTTTTGCACAAATTTCATAATCCAATCCCTTGATCCTTTAACCGCAGATTTAATCATCGTTTACGTCTGGAATCAGACGACTGAAATCAAAAGTTCACTTCCCTAGAGTATTGCTTATGCATTCGCTTAAAGAAGATGAAAGTGATAAGGTGCCTGGAGTACCAGCAGTCGGATATGAGCATAAATCGGACACCTCTCTCACACCAGGCATCGCAGGATGTTATATCAACTATACTCAGCACACTAACAGAAGAGTAGTGCCCCGTCACGTTGGCTGTAGGCAGCCCATAATGCGATCTCCGTTAATTCTCATATTAAACTCAAGACGCAGACAGTCCTTTCCTAGGTGTGGGTCATAAAAAAAATTTCTTGTGAACCTTGCCTAAGAAGTTCACGGTGCGGCGATTTTGACCTGAGACTCAGACAAGACTCTGTCAAGCCCTCTAACTGCGTTCATGAAGTCTTGCATTTTCGAATTCATTTGTTTTTCAGAAAGAAACTCAAATACTAAGTTTGTTTGGATAGATGGATTGTGATGTCTTTAAGCGCAGCCAGTTTCCATCTCCTCGTAATGAAAGGACCTTCCCGGGCTAACGAAGTCTTCATAGTTAGATAGTGCTAAAGTCTGGAATGGATTAGCCAGCATGTGTATTCAGCTAATGTGGTCTTTTTTCCAATTGCCTCTACTTGTGTACTAGAAATTGACTCACTTCTGTTCCAGTTATGTGTGCCACCTTAGATGAGGACGTCCGGGACCTGTCCTAAGTCTGTTTAAGGTTAGATAACCGTATTGTCAGTGCTTTTCTGACAAAGTCTGCATTGCTGTTTGGTACTTCATGGTATTATAAGCCCATAGAAGCAGCGATTAGCAACAGTGAACTATCCTATAATTTTCGCGGTGGCGTCGTCATCTGCAGGACATCAAAGTTGTAGTCGCTTATTGTGCCGATTTGTCCTGGTCATCGATCTTGGCATATATCTTATTCTTCCCTCTTTGACCCCTTAACCAATCATTACCGCTTCTGCTTCAATTGTCCATAGTAGGAAGTAAACTGATGTTACTTGCCAGTTACGCACTATTCCTTCAAGAACGATACATGACAATCGCATGACAAAACCGTTGCCTTGTTTAAGTCCTTTTTGACATTGAAGCTCTCGGTTTTATCATAATTGACCTTGACAGAGAAGAGTGCATTTTTCATCGTCATCCCGTAAAGTCCTAGATCTTGGCAGGGGTGCTAATCGACATGGGTAAGATAGAATAGCCTGCTCTATTCCTTGAAAATTGCTTGCTCATACAGCTCGCAACCTCTCCTCTTCTTTTCGTTGTAACCGCTCTTTAAGGCCGATGTCTGTTGATATTTGCCTTGCAGCATTCGTCATCGAACTAGCAATCCCTATGTTGCGCCAGGTTAAAACCCAGTACATCGGAATCGCCTCTTTTGAATACGCTTTGGTAGTGTTCTTAGTCTGTTTCTGTGGCCATCAGACTCCTCAAGAGGTTAAACGAAATTCCATCAGAGAAGCCCTGACGGTCCTTTGTTATAGGGTTGGATTTCTTTGGTTTATTACGAATATCTGCAAAACAAAATAATTATTTGAGCCGATGCGGCTCAGAACGTTCTATCATTTTAGGCACTTAAGGAGTGCCTTGCGCAGATTGCAATATATCATTCGTTGTTGGCAGTGCCTCAAGCCCACGATAAGACCGCACCGACCTACAATATTTATATTCCCCATCTATCTAACCAAGAATTCCTCCTCATTGCACCCTTAATTTTTATCCCAGGGATTATAGTCTTTATCAAACTTATACTACGTGATGGTGGTATCTTTAATTCATTCTCTGCCCCTCACACCGCGAACCGCATAAGTCAAACGAAGTGAAAATTGCTTCGAGAATGATAACAAAGCAAAGACAGTAGGTAAAGGGAAAGGAAACGCAAAAGTTGACAGTTTATCCTGTCACTACATATACCCCGTGTGACAGGTCTTAACTTAGTCAGTACGACGTTGCGCCGCTGGCGGAGCCAACCGCATCCCCCACTCTCCAGTGCACATCACATATTATTTTGACATTTTCAGCGAAAAATGAAAAGGCCGCCGCCATATTTCCGAGATAATTATCTCCGCACACCATCGCATGCAGAAAAAAGTTGTCGTTAATTGTGTCAAGATAAAGTTAAGCATCCCCAAGGAGTTGAAGTTTACCCATCCAAAGCCCAAAACAACGCAAGACGTAAAGAAGAGAATTTTCTTTCTTATCAATATGAGTAGGAGCGAGGGGAGGGATAAATTGTTACAGGCTTTCAAAATTGCTATCTATGTCTGGAGTTTGTAAACTTTTGTATGAATAATTAACTGAGAAATGCGGGGTTGAATAAAATCGATGACTGTAGATAGCTGGTTATGCAATTACTCCGAACAACTAGGGGTTAGGCGTGCGAGTAACATAGAAGTGGATGTTGCCAACCATGTATTGGGACTACCTATGTCTGTTACAACCTTTTTTTTTTGTTTATTTATTAAAGGCGACATAAAAAAGTTTTAAATGTTCCATATGCCTAGTGGTTGTAAATTATTCAGATTGAGTAGATGTTAGGGGTTGTTGACAAGGGTATAGTGTAAAGTTTAGAAAGTGGAAATTACTTGATATTGTTGCCCATATGTAGTTACAAGTTACCGTGATTTGATCACATGTCAAAGAGTTTCAAAGGGATTAAGGTTGTTTTGATGGGTTTTTCGAAGGGAGAAGCTTAAGACCATCCACCTGATATCAAACTGGGCCGTAATTTTTCACCTAAGGTTATCCTATGTGGTTCAAAATTGTTTAAATGATTCCAAAGTATATCTGAAGGCCTCGAGAAGCTGAGTTCTTAACATCAAGACTGACCGATAGAATAGGAATAAAGACGATTTTATCACAACATTAATCAGGAAAAAGTCCAGCTGGTTCTGTTTCGAAGAACTTCGGTTGAAATTGTATTCCGAGGCTTCCTCGATATTTGCAAGGGCTAGAAACATATTCAAAAGGAAAGTTGCGGATAGACAGAAGGAGAGTGAATGCCTAATCAGCAGAAGAAGTTAAAGTGTATAAAGGCAAAGGCGACACGAGAACCTGTAACAAATTTAGATGGGTGAAATTAATGTGACATGAAATGGAAGATCCGTTGGTATCAGTAGAATCCGGGGAAAAAGCACGGTTTCTCCAGTTCCACATCCGGTCAGAATTTTGCACTCTATAGTAAAAGTTTTTAGGCATTTAACCTGGAGACGTGTACCATTGAACAATTTGGGTGGATTTATGTGGGGGCAATCCAGAAGGCTGCATACAATTATGAAATTAAGAAATTTTGTTGGGAAATGTACAGCTTCTTTCTGGTGTCTACAGATTAGTAAGTTTGTGCCTGTGTATTAATTTTAGAGATAATCAGGTCGTTAACCTTACCTACTTGATTGTAGGTAGGTAACAAAATAGCTCTCTCCTCGAACCAAGTTACAGTCTTAGAACTTATATTAATCATTTCTGGATAAAAATGCAAAGTTTCTGGTGTAGATTAACATATTTCTCCCATTTTTTTGCAACTTTGAAAAATCCCGGTTTTCATGTGCTGACAATGACACTCTCATACTTGTTGTAAGTTCTAATCTATTCAAAAACAGGGAAAAGATCTTTTCAATGAAGCATTGATTCCATCAGCACGTGTCCCTCTTGTTACCGCTGTTAAGGTTTGCCAAAAGTCACCAGAGAACAATATTGTGCATCCACCCATGGGCGAACCCGTACAGCGCGAATTGAAAATTTGTTCGATATGGTAGCTTCGTCCCAAACTATCTATAAGCAGTCACGTGTTAATTTCCCAGTATTACTTTGTTTTGAAATGCTGCAAACAATGTTTGTGTTCAGTAGCAGTCGTTACTGGCAGTTTGACTGTTGCATGAGCGGTTCGGCCTCTTTCCAATTGCAATTCCGGATAATACTACAGCTATTGTAATTTTGCGAGTAGATTTCACTTTTCTCAGAAGCAAGTTGATAAGATATGTTTTTCCTGTACCTCCAGGAGCACCAAGAAAATAAAACTTTCTTTCGTTTCTCTCAATTGGTGTTAATAACGCATTGTATACTTTTTTTAAATCAATGTTCATACGATGTTCATCTTGAGCTACAATTTTTGTAAACAGTTTTAATTGATCATAGGAAGTTTCTCTTGCGTATTCGGCGTTAGTTAATTCAGGGTTCGTTGTATTTGTAGCCATCGGCAGTCCAAAAACCGAAATGGATTTACCCGAAAGTTATTTTATTACCTCATTTGATTTTTACAATGCTTCTTTAAAAATATTTTGATCATATTGGATATAATCTGACATTAACTCTCGCCGTCCTCCATTCAGTATATCTTCGGCCATATTATGCTCAGTTTTCTTTTTAACTCCAGAGAAACCTTCAAATGGAGTCCTTTGTTTCCTCCTTTGAAAGGTTTTGAATCGGCATAATTTTGTTGACTAACCATACCGGCGGATGGACATGTGGCAATCCACTCAAATGTGTACGAGTACATGTGGCAACGTTGTACAACTTTGTATCCCCTGATAAAAATAGTCTAGTGTGCGCTGGTCCATTTACCCCAACTGACCCTTCTGTAAAGCGCCTACACACAGGCCAATTTCAGACACAATTTTTGTAAATAAGGCACTAAAAACTGGGTTATCATGTCACGATAGCGAACACCATTAATCGTTACTGCCTGACCAGCCGCATTTTCGAAGAAGAATGGTCCAATAATGCAGTTTCGCACGCTTAGTTGGCTGAGAAGGAGATTTTTTTAGACCGCACTATTGGTGTCCATCCGCTCTTTATATATGAGAGTGTGGCTACACTTTACTGCTTACAAGCCGTACAGTTCGTCATTGTATATTCTCCTCCATTACTCATTGTCACTTGAAGAATTTGTTTGCTAAAAGCAGCGGAGGGCTTTGCCGGCAAGCTTGCCGGCATATTCAAGGGTGGTATGACACAAGTCATTCAAAGGAATTGGGTAATTTGTGGCAAATATAATAAAGGGTCATTCATTTTTCGATTTCGAAAGTAAAGCTTAATAAAACACACACAGCGATACATACAGCCGCCTCGCGAAGATTCGCAGCATGTGATTCTTTTGAGGTAAATTTTAACCACTTTCGCACACTTTCGTTTTTAATGCATCTAGAGTTCGGGGATTATTTGTGTAAACTCGGTCTTTTGCATAGCCCCACAGAAAAAAATCAAACGGTGTCAAATCGCATGATCTTGGTGGTCAATTGACGTCGCCAAAACGTGAAATTACGCAACCAGGAAACTTCTCACGCAATAGAGCCATAATTGGTCGTGTTGTGTGGCGTTGTGAATATTCAGGAGTCTTCAATTGTTGCGTAAGTGAAACTTTATAAGGATGGAGATGCAAATTCAAATGCAAAATACGCCATAGTGAGGTGTACGACACGTTCAATTACTGCGAACAACGGCGGGAAATCGATCGGATCAGCAGCAATATTTTCGACTAAGCGTGCATTACGATGATGAACAGGCCTTGAGACATCAGTAACGCTTCCACTCTCTTCTAATTTCTTCATAATTTTACCAATTGCTTGCGAAGCTTGCGTAATGCGCGAAAAGTGGCTACTTTTGAATCACCAGTGTTGTAGTAAGTTTTTATAATTTCAACGCGTTGTTCGATTTGTAAGCGATCCATTATTGTAAATGGCAAATATTCAACTTATATTATGACACTTCAAATGACAGCTGAGTTTGGCAGGTGTCAAGTGCCCGCGACCAACTTGAAAATACGAAATGAATGATCCTATGATCCATAGATCCACTATGGAAGAGACGGATTCTTTATGAGATACTCGTATTTTATGTCCGACGCTTCAAATAGTACCTGTTAAGGTTGTACGTAGCCAACACCCGAAACGGAGAAACGTTAATCCTTTGACAATTCACAAAGGAGCATGATGGCCGTTTTTTTCTATAAAGCAATTAATCAAACTGATAATGTTCTTATCGACGCAGAGGAATGGTTCAGTATAATTTATTGTGGAACCGACAGCTCTCTCATCAAAGCATTTAAAGGAATTTACTTTTGGGCCTTTTCCTAGCGAGTTCATCGGCGAATTAATTTCCCACGGTTCTGGGACTGTTTTAATTTACCCTTTCGACTGCGTTTAGTGAAGTTCTGCATTCTTCACTTAGATTAGAAGTCGTGAGAGCCGTTCGACAAGCCTTTAAGAGCTGCTTTGCAGTGCATTGCCCTTTCCAACGATTCTTCACAATCTTTGTAGTTCATTGCTATTAGGTTTGATAAACATATATACGCTTGAAACACAGAGGCTAGTTTTCTTAACTCCCTTAAGTGTTGTCATTGGATCGAATCCTCCAGAAGTCACCGACTCATTATTGAGTCACTAGTGATTCGCGATGAAACAAAGGTTTTAGTTTCTGCACCAGGCTTACATGGATGTAGGCTGAGATATTTCAACAATTCTTCCCACATAGTTGACAGATGAATTAAAAATTATAGAAGATGATGGAGAACCCTCGAAAAGTCTTTGAAAACACTTGCATATGCTGTTGAGATCAATGCCTTTGGCTGAACACAGAGGGCAGGAGCTGCAAAAATGAATTTTGAGCCAAAACCAAGTATTTTTTTATACCGGCAACAAGAAGAGGCGCATAAAATCGACATTTCAGAGGAAAAGTCACCACACACAACTTTGTTATTAAGGAAGTAATTCCTTTGACACTTTGGATACAAGATTTTTTAATTAAATTTTGGTATCGTTTACGTTGATGGGCTTTGGGAGATCCGGATATAACAACGAGCTCAGTTTTAATTTGTATCCACCGCAGTAATTTCACCACAAGTTGCAATTGTTACAAAGTGAAATTTACTCAAATTACCATGAAACCACAAAAAAAATCTCTTAAGTGCGGTCGTAGCCTTCAGTTCCGTTACAATACAGTACCTGTTCATGTCAATATAAAAAAAAATTTCATCTTCCTACATTTTGCCTTTTCTTTTTTTTACGAGAATTCGAATGACACTCAATGAGCGACATGAACGGCCTTCGCTTTAATACCCTCTTGAGTGTCTAAACACCCGTATCAGATCGCTCATACCACATAGCACTTTTATCAATTGCACATTGTGCTGCACATAAAATATTCAACAAATCTCACTTCATTCACTTGATTTACCCCCCCTCCATGGATCCAACACAAAACAATATCCCAAACCCCAGCAGTCAGTCCCCAATTCAGAGTTTCAGCTTTCAGGTACTGAATCTCAGAGAGAAAGAGACAGAGCCACGCGATTTTGCACAATTTTTCGATCGATAAAATCCTTCGTATCTACTCGTATAATGCTTTGTATAGGTGACGTGTTACCTGTCGTTATTGACAGAACCTGGCTAAAGCATTGTCATTGCCACATGGTTTCATTTGACATTTGTAATGATAACTTCCCACACCTCATTTGCTGTCAAATTGCCACTTACCGTTACTGTGTGCTAGCTATTTCGTGTCGTTCCAAATCCAATTCCATTCTCTGCTAACCAACTGTCAAAATAAAGTGAGATAGAAAAATGTTTAAAGTTTAAAGTTTCGAGTTTCGAATTTCGAATTTCGAATTTCAACATAAAGTTGAACTCTTCAGTTAGCTGATAGTTGGCATGGCACCCAC
Source organism: Volucella inflata (assembly GCA_928272305.1). Lineage (NCBI taxonomy): Eukaryota > Metazoa > Arthropoda > Insecta > Diptera > Syrphidae > Volucella > Volucella inflata. The sequence continues at coordinate 3,755,589 of OV743720.1, forward strand.
AAGTTGAAGAACAAAATTATTGACAATTGAAGTTGACGGCGCGCGGTAGGATTCTTTAGTGGATTGCCTGCTTCTATCTCGTTCTCTCTCGCCCTATTCAATTGAAAGCGAAACATCGATTCATTTGTCGTTCAACTGTAAAGTGGTTGACGGAAATTAATTTCTCAAGCATTTCAGCGAACATTTCGAATTGAAGGAGGTGGTGGTGAATAGAGAATGGCACTGGTGAATAGATGTCGGGCGATGAGTTCGCAATGTCGACAGATAAAAGTTTTACTCGTGTCGTGTGTTGTGTGCACGGTACCTACATACTTTTCAGGTAAGTGTGATTGCTGCTTGGAAATGGAAAGGTCGTTTCGGGGTGTGTTGAATTGGAGTACTGACAGAATGGAATGCTCATTGTCTTTCGAAGTGCAATTAGCAAGAATAGAAAGTTGGGTCGATGAACAGGTGAATGGTGAGATTGTGTTTTTCTTCTTTTTTAATTGAAAAATGTGAGTGCGTAAAGCTCGAGATGGTTTTGTACCTTAATTGATCGAGATGTATGGTCGGATACATGAATTCGAACATGGAATTGAAATTGCAAAATTTTACCGTTAATTGAATGAATGAATTGGATTCGAAGTGGTGAGTCCCTGTTTCGGGGTTTTATGGAAGTTTTGCTCGAGTATTGTAGAAGAAGTAGTAGAAGTGTGTAGGTACTTGTGGGTGTGCAGGGAATTGAAGTTTTTAGTTTAGAAATCTCGAGGGAATAGTTCAAGTTTTTGCAATTGAATTGACAGACTTATGTGGGAACTTTGTTAAGTTATCAACTACTAACTGAGAGCAGTCCTCAACAATGCGTTTGTAGCGAACTTCATTGAGGTTTTAGCAGAGTGCATGCATATACATATGTTGCACATATTACATTACAGATCTCTTGGCACCTACTTTAGAGAATCAATCTTCATCTGCTAGCCCAACTCGAAGTAATGTGTAAGGACTAATCTTTCGTTCTTGGTTACATTCGGTGATCTAATGGTTTCGACCTCCTATAGGTACATGCTATATTTTACGAGCCAACTTAGACATCCCTGCGGTTAAACTAAAACCACAGCCAAGACCACATTGCCTCAAGTAGGTCTACCTCAACAAATCAGACTGAAACCAGGGACTTCTGGCTTGCAGTGTCTCTTGTAAAACTTTCTGGTCCCTTTGTTGTAGTCGTCAAGTAGATAAATCGCATATTGTGGTTAGCTCTGAGCTTCGTTTTTCAAGACCAATAATTGCCCAGTACCCAATCGATTCAAACATGTAGGCTGCGACATGTCGCTGCTATCGATCGAGTCCAGCGTAACAGAATGTGAGGCGCTACAGAATGTGAGGCGTTTTACTTATACGCTGGGCGTCTAGGTACAAATCGAACATCCGTCATCTCGGTGCATAAATATTTATTCGCTCTACACATCCAAGCCAACTATGTCGACCAATTCCCACCTTTTTGACTATTTTGATGTCATTGTACAGATCGCATCGGAGCTGAAAATCATTCAAAGAGTCTTGCGATTCTGATTTCTTCTTCTTGACCCGAAGTGGATATTTGAATAATTGTAGACTTACCGGGACTAAAATCGCGTTAATAGGAGGCGATATTAAGGAGACTAATGCTTTTATAAATGCCTCAGCTGAGAAGGTTATTTTTTTGTACGAGACTGAAGCTCGTTCGAAATGAGTCGATATATGCCCTCTTCAAGTCACCTCGTACTATAATGAGTCTGAGTTTTACTATCTTCACTTTATTTTGATCGGGCAGACAAAAATCTTGGCAATCATCGCCTATTTCGGACGATTTTTTCCTGCTGACGACGGAGTTTGCACTATCCGCACGGTGAGCAGAAGTGTTTTTTCTACATCCTTGGCACCGATTGTGACACTCTACAGCTTTTCTTGCGCTCCTATTGAGTAAACATATTCAACGTTTAATTTAACTTGCTTAAATTGTTTTTCTCCATTTCTTCGATCACTCGCTACTCAAGATGAAAACGTGATGAGAGCTACCAGACCTTAAAACATTGACACAGTAGATGGACTAACAAATTGTCAAACGAATTACGAGTATCCTCCCATAGTAGGCTGCAACATTCCTTCTCAAGGTCCTGGAGATTCTCAGATAACATTCACTCAACCATATTTCACAGACAATGAAGTATGTGTCTCCCGCTCCTTCAAAAGTCCGACAATGAGCCATTCTAACTTCTCCTTGGTCAGATCACCATCGCAGTCAAACATAGGTAGAATTGATTTTCGGCATTAACTACGACTCTACTGCTAAGTAGTTATCCTCATCGTTGCAGGCTAATGGTCGGAAGTGTTATACTCGAAAGGTTCTTATTACCTTCCGACAAAACTTCAAAATGTCGTTCGTCAATAGGGCGCATATCTTCCTCGAAGAAGGCAATGATCACTTAGAATTCACTAGCAGCAATACCTATATAGGAGCCTCGTCGGGCTTCCTAATCGAATTCGAAATTTTGCAATAGTCAGTCGAAACATTCCCAATGAATTCTCTGACAATATCAGCACTCGTATTGGGAGTTGGATCGGAAGCGGCTCCAGGAATCCCAAACTATGTTGCCATACTCTATCAGTATTTGGACATTCTGAATATCTACTTGCGTTCCTTCAATGGTTGTTGAGGTGTATAGAATGAGTGGTAGCTCACGCCGGCTAGTTTGAGTCAATTTTCGAATATCGTGTCATATTTTCCAATAATGCCTCCAAAAAAGCACTCCCTTCCTTTATTGAGCATTTAAATCATTGATCTTTGGAAAAATCGCCCCTTAGCTTAGGATTTTGCGGTGATGGGCTGTCTGTAGCTGTAAGGTTGAGCTCCCAACTCAGTTAACTATTCAGTACGTATCTAGGAATTGAGCACTATTGGACAGTCGGATGGCTGGCATACATATCTATGGAAGAAAGGGCAAGTTTATGTATATAGAGGGCAAGCAAGCGGGTTGATTCCCAGCCCACAAAACGTGAACCATTCACCAAGGATTCTAAAGGCTCAATTGCGAATATCATTGCCTATGAAAACGAACTTAGCAGCGGCCATAAGAACCACATCATCTGCATACGAAGTGGCTTTGTTGCATTCTGTTTAAAGGTCCATAGAAGAGGTGACATCACTGCTCTCCAAGTGGTCTCTCTTGAGGAAGTTACCCTCAATACAATACTTCCCAATCTTGCATTGATGTTTTGGCTGCTGTATGCTGTATTATCCCGGACTAGTCCCAATATTTTCAGGCTTCTTCTTATGGCGAGAAAATTATCATTATTGAAGGCTTCATCCATGGTAAGGAGGGCAGAAAAGTGTATTCTCTATCGTGACTCTATATCATGTGTAAGTTGGACTAGATCACTTGGGTGCAAATCACAGAAAATATTATTGTCCAGCAAATTTTTAATGATTTTAAGGTACATAATGTCAGGGTTATTGGCCTGAAGACTTTGGGTGGATAAGTCTGCGCTTAGCCACCTTGAAAACGAATCCTACCTTCGCTCCTCTCCAGCAGTTTGACACATATCTGCTTCATGTTAGTATGATTTCGTACAGTCTAGATGATTAGTACGAAAAGAATGAACTAATTGTCGAGTTGATTTGATTTTTTTCAACAACTCTGTCTGGGATTTTGTTTTTGTTAGAGAGATGTGCTTCAATTTCTTTAACCAATTCTAGAGTCAGAGTTCGTCTGAGGAGGGGAGTTTCTAGTAGGACACTCAAAGATTCAGTGTCAAATAGTTTAAGACCACCAGGTTCCTAAGATTAGAGTTTCGTCAGTCTGGTACACTCTGTTGTGTTTTCAATATTGAAGCAAAACTTTCTTGACATTAAGCTCTTGCTGCAAGAAAGGCATCAGGGGTTCACCCATAAACGTGATCAACACGTCAACTATTGTTTCGTGCACTTCAGATAATATTGTGTACAACAAATCAAAACAAACAATCATCTCCATGGTGAAGGTGAAGGTTACACAGGCCGTCCTTTTTTGGAGTCCCCATCATCAACTGTCAATTTGAATTTGTTTAAATATCCTTTTCCTGCCGCTCTTAACTTACTTGAAAGTGTCAATTATTTCGGCAAAATTAACTTAAAAGTACATCCCTGCTTACAGCCCAACTATGCTAAATGAATATCCTTTGTTCGCAAATTGACTTGAGTTGAAAACTTTTCCAATTCCCTAACTTCACAATAGAACGTGACATCTTACTTCAAATGAACCTCTATTACCTACACAATGATCAGAGGATTGCCTTCTAAATATTCAAAATTTAAATAATCAATTTAGTCCGCTCATGTATCCAACAAAAAAAAGAACCAAATACAAAACAACTTTGAAAAAGGACCTCTAATTCGACTAAGAAACTTCCTTCAACTTTTCATGACATTTAAATACGGTCCTTCGCATTCTGTTGTTGCCCCAAAGATGAACTAACTTTTTTAATTCCCCCAAAAAAGTTACTATAACATTATTATTGAACAAAGCAAACGGGACACAATAAATATGGCCCCCTAATTTCCCATTTGCATTGAGATTCGTCCTTTCCGCAGGAAATCGACTTTTCCTCATCCGTTTATCAAAATTAATCAATCTGGAATTAATGGTGCTTAGATAGAAAGAAACCTTGTATCTGATATTGAAAGCAAAAGGAAGTGAAAGTCGAAATTTCAAAGATGAAATTCAAGTCGATATCGATGATGATGATGACGATGTCGTTGCCAGAGTTAAGGTTTGAAGTGACCTTGTTGGAGAAGAAAATGAGTCACATCTACTCATTGTTCTTTGGGTTGTCAATACTCCTTAGGGAATAGAAAAAAAAAGCCAATTTCATTCGCATTTAAATAACTAGATCACGTTCGTCAGTTACCAATAAACTGGCGAAGAAAAACACAAAACAATGAAACACTGTCGAAACTTGACAAGAAGTCATCTCGCAACGGTATTTAAACTTTCTCAAGATTGAGAGTGAGAAAAAAGAATAAAAACCAAACGATGCTGATGGAAGTGAACGCTTTTGAGGTTCGATTTAACGTGTTGAGATGGAGGTATCTCTGAAAAAGAAAACAACCAATTCGAGTTAACATTTCAATTTTCAAATTCCCCACTCTCTGAGACGAGTATTCGTATTCCCAGTGGCGAATAATGCTTGGAATCCCGATAAATGAAAAGATTTCTTGTCGACGATAACTGCTATTGTGTAACTGACATTCAGCACTGCTCTCGTTTCATTCAAGCGAAGATGACAAATTCACACACTCACCCAAAACGACAAATGACGCGGCAGTGTACGATGGGATTTTTTTCCAAGAAAACCATTCACCCCAGCAACGGCAACAACTTAGACACCGAAAACGAATACAACTAGAACTACGACGACGAAAACGAAGGCAACCAACGACGAACCAACGACCAATAGCTACGACGATACCGTCATCAATTGTCTTTAGTGACAAGGACATGCTAACGAAAATACAATACATACTCGTTCGAGTATACAAGTATTCGTAGAGTAAGTACCTCGTTAGTCCTTAACCTCTGGAGGCGTCAGTCAACTCCTATTCGAAATGGTATACCATTCACAAAGAATTGAAAACCCATAATGGCTGGACTGATGGAAGATCCCTCCTGGACAATGTCTATACGACTACTCCGTCTTATGTCCCTTTGGCTTACGACTTTCATTCTCGTCTCTCTCCTTCGATGTGGAATGGTTTTGAATGATTTTCTAATAACAACGACTCCCACCGAGTGAAATTCAATTCACCAGACCCAACATAGTTGGTGGTGGATAGTTTAATGCCATAGCAAATAGTAATAGAGAGAAGAAAAAAAAAAAACAACAACTAAATCCCTTTAAATGGCGACATCCGATCGAAGGCGCTGAGATTAAAGGCAACTAGAAGATAAAATTCGCAAATTTATGCCAATTACCCAGACAACCTTGGCGCCAAGCATTACTTCATCTAAACGTTTCTCTACTTCACTTTGGCATTGCCACTGGGTTTCATGTAAATTGTCTACCTTCTCAGTCTTTTTGATTTGAGAAATGATTGCCTTATCGTCCTCGCAAATGACTGAATTAAGGATGCAAGGTGGTGAGGTGCAAACAGATTAGTAGCTTAAAATGTGAGTTAAATGCTACACGACTTGCCAACCTAATACACGTCACAAGGAATTATTGAGAACCTTGGTAACCTTCATTGAGACAAAAACAGAGGAGTCGTCTTGAAATACAGTCATGTAAATCCTAATTCAACCCTTCCTACCAAACAAAGACTTTGTGTGTAGAGGGAGCGCCAAAATAACGAGAAAAGTCCATTTGATAATGAGAAAATTAAACAAAATCGTTGTGGGAGGTTGGTCATTAACCCTAGTAACTCTCACAGGACTTTAACAGAGCACATTTTAGTAACTTTAGTCGACTAACTAACTAAACTTTGAGATGTGTACACAATGATTTATGACAGCATGGGACTAAGTGTCGACCCTTGTGGAACACCGTCAAGAAAAACACTCACTCAAACAATGGACCCCTAGAGATGCAATCATACAAAATGTTCATGCCCATAGCCATTTGCTAGGATGAGCCTTAATAGGATCCCAGATATACACAAAGAAACCGGGCGCGGCTTGAAAAAATCTGCATGAACGGCGTCAGCACTTTCTGTTCCTGTTTGCTTAGAAATTTGTTGGTTCAAAAGTTTTATTCTTGGCTTGGGACAGTCGCGCAGTCGTCTAAATTGCTTAACACCACAGTAGAAAGCTATCAGCGTCGCTTTCCAATAGTATAGGCCAGGCTATTGGCACAATGGGTTAGTATATCTTCGAATATTAACCTACACATGTTTTATAGATGTACATGCTCCTTCGTAGAGTACGCGTACTAGACTTCAAGTTCAGGTCTCTTTTCTGGTGCAGAAATTTTGACTTTCAAGTTAGAACTTGCGCCTCGACGTGTAAGTTGTGGTATCATACTGGGGTATATCTGCTTCGTGCGGACATTTGAGTACAAAAACTTCAATTTTCTCAGTGCTCTATGTACGAGTACACTGCTCAAGATACCTAAAGAACATCCACAACACATTATTCCATACCTGAGTCCTTAAGGTGTTGCAACTATTTCGTGGGTAGCTGAGCCGAATCTAGCCTACACCTGCTCTGTCATCTAAACGTAGAGCGACCCTTTTCTGGAGAAATCTCCAGATGGTATCGTGAAATGGATTTTGTTCTGCCGTAATGGATCACTCACGCAAGCCAAAGTATTCCTTTTTTCTGGAACTTCCAGTCTTTCGTAGAAATATAAGAGGGCGCCTTAGTGACAAAACACCAGCACATATATTATTAGGGCCGAAAATCTACAGTGTATGCCGAACGCAGCCCGCCACTCTCAGAAATAGTGCTCTGCCGTGTCAGTCCCAGCGGACTCAGGTCCTTAGCAAAGGGGTCAGTAAGCAGTCTACGTCTTTTCTGATGAGGGACCAAAATCGCTAACCTGTTAGAGACGTCAACAAGCCTTCGTTTGATCTTTTGGCAACCTGTTTTATGCCATCTGAGTTTGGCCCATATGAAGCACAACTATCAAAGGAAGCTCTAACTGAGGACCAAGTCCTGATAAACTCTCCTCTGATCAACAATTTGTTTTTCGTGATTCTTTTGTGACGTGAGATCCTAAGAAGATTCAGTGAATTTAGCCCTCCGATAACTTTCAGAGAAGTCTTGCATTCTCGAATCAGCTTAAAAGTCATGAAGGGTTTAACCAAGCCTTTTAGTACAACTTCACTGTCGTTACAGATGCATATACTTTGCGCTTTTAAGCTTATCTTAACAATTAGTCCACTGCGATCAAGATTTCGTATATCTCCGCTTGAAACAGGCACATGCTTACGTTGATGATACAAGCACCGCATCCTAGATCATTCTTATAGCCATCGTTGGAAGCCCGATTTCATTCTTTTCCTGGCTATTTTCCTCTGTCAGAACAGAAGCTCTGGTATTACTGCATCGAATGGCATGTTTATACCAAAGATCACTTAATTTTAAACGGATTGCGACCTTCAGAGTAGAGCCCATAATATGAATATTAAAAAGTGGAAGATTAAATGATTGGCTAGTAGCAGAACTGCACATAGTTGGAGTTTTGCTTTATCTGCGAAGCAAAACACTTATCACTGGTATTCCTTGAAATCACTGCATGCTGTGCCTAGTCCATGCTCTCTTATAGTCAAAAGTTAAGTAACCTCAAGACTGTATCGAGTTTAACAGGAGCAAAAGCACCCGAACAGCCGAATCTGCTGACAGCTCATGGGTCGCACAGTTTGTGAGAATGAATTTTCAGAAGCAGGATGCGATATCTGCGAAACCACTTCCATTATGAAGTTTGTAGGCCTTTAATGGCCGTCTATCTTGGATGATGAGCGTCCTCCAGATTCTGCATGAATCGATGGGTTTTTGAAGTGCATTCGATTCTCTGAAAACTGATGTTGTGATTCTTTACAATACTTATAGGTTCTCAATTTATGACTGTCACTTCTTTAACAAAGCAAATTAAAAGGTCAATATCTGCACCACCAGATACTACCTATACCGAAGGTGAATACAGCAATTTACTTTGATTTCATCCTCAAACGTGTTCAATTTTTCAATCCAATCTTCTCACAATCTCCATCAAAGCTTCCGTCCTTATCAGCTTAACTTCACCTTATGCCGTACCAACCATACACAAGTATGTATCTGCCAGTGGTAAATGTTCGTAATCGTCATCAATTTACGACATTTCCCAGACCAGTTTCTTTTCTAATGATGAACGACATAAAGACTCCCGTGGCCACCACAGAAAATCCTCTAAAAAAATAAATAATCCCTCCATCCCAGAGGAAACAAAAAAACAAAAAAACTCTGTATGTCCTCGCACTTGGAATGAAAAATTCTCAATCTATCCGATTCATCTCTGACAGTTGGAACCTGAGCACAATCATAACCTTTCGCCCGACAATAGTGACAGAACCATTCGCATTTCCTCATCTTCTAGATGAGGGACACCACCAACCCACCCACAAGACGGAAAATGAGAAAAATTGAAAAAAAAAATCTCTAAACGGATAAATGTGAAAACATTTCTCTTGTTGGCTCACGTGTCACCATCACACTGTTACCCGACACTCATGCCCAGCGCCAACCAGTCAGCCAGCCACGTCGATCCCACGTCAATTGAGTGCAAAAAAAAAAACCTCTTATAAGCTTCCCCCATCCGTATGAGAGCATCCATCATAAATATCTGCGACCAATTTCACAATAAAGACATTTTTCATTCTTTCATAAATAATCCCAAGGATTCTTCCTGTTTTTTTTTTTTTTTTTTTGAGTGGGTGGATGGGGTGATTCGTTCGGATCGAAACAGGTCCCACTTGAGGGACAGAAAATAAAAGAAAAAAAATTACGCGCCATCAGACATCAAACTAAATAGAAATCAATGTCAGAATGGAAGAAAAGGCATCAGTCAACAGGCTTAAACGGGCACGAATCCGCCTCCGGCTCTGAAGGTGGTGTAAGCATTTTCTACCAAGATTCTACGTTTGCTCCTTCTGCTGCAGCCGTTTATTTACAGTGAACGAACGAATCTGCCACCATGTCACTATGTGGTGTAAGCTATACCCCTACAAGAGGGTGGAAATGAAAACCATTTCAAATATAGGCACCACAATGACAAATAAAAAAATGCTCTTCTGCTCGTATCTTAGTATCGCAGCATCTGAGTGTTTATCCAACGGCTTGTGTCGCTTTTTTATTTTTTTTTTTTTTTTGTAACAAAGTCAGCTGAGTTTGTCAACTCAAATGGAAACAGGGTTTTAGATAGAGAGAGAGAGAGAGAAAAATCAATTTTCGATGATTTATTCAATGCTACCGGTGGATTTCAATCCCGAAACGAAACGCACACGTTCACAATTGACACACATGCAAATCAACCCGGCTGGCGGTTGTAATAGGTTGAGTATAGCTCATGGTAGGTATCGCATACAAATCCATTTCCATTTGGAATTGAAATTCCGCCAAAAACTCTGGAATATAAATTGAAAAATCATACTAAATTCAGGGATGTCTGTCTGATGGTGCTGGAGGAGTAGGATGATCTGGTAGATGGGCGAATTCCGAGTGGATTCCCTCCTCAGTCAATTCAATGCAGACACTGGTTATTGGGAAATGTTGAATGTGTGTGATGAAATGCACGAGTAAGTTTTTTTTTTTTTGAATTGCAATGCAATAGTCCATGGCACTCGGGGGATAGATTGAAAACAATTTTTAATTTCCTACACAATTAATGGGCACGTGATCTACGAAAACTACCCCTTGTTGAGTGCGAATGTCACGCCAGTACGTACGAGTAGTCCATTCCATTCATTCAATAGCCAATCAATTGAAATAAAATCCATCAATCAGTTCCCAGCACAAGATAGCTAATTAAAAAGTTCATTTTCCATGCAAAACTTAATTGACCAAATAAATTAACATGGACGGAACACAAAATTGAAATTAATCCGTGAGTTCGAATTTATTCAAATATTTTTAATGAACATTCACGAATTCATCTAGTGGGTAGGTAGTGGGCAGGCAAGGCTATTCAAAGGGAGGTGCTTCCATTTAATTGTAAATAGCAGAAAGAGCTATTTAAATAAAAGGGAAACAAAGCTCTGATGAGCATTTATTCTCAAAATACAAAAATATGTAATTATTGTGGATTCGTTGAAATGTTTGACTGGTGAAACTGGTAAAATTACTGCGGAATTGAATGCAATAAAAATATATTTCAAGCTACGCACTGTCAGAATGCATGTATTAGCCCGCAGACCAGAGGTGCTTTCCTACAAACGTTCACGGACTCCAGATCAATAAGTTGCTAAGGACCTAAGTCGTTAATGGAAGTTTTAATCACAATCTTGAGAAATTTCATTCTATGGCCAGTGCCTATTTTCTTCTTTTGTAACTATCGCGCTCTCGAACGTATGTCTCTTGTATCCTTGAAATGTTTGCCCAAAGCGCGGGCATAGAAAATTAGGGAGAAAAAAAGCAAATACTGATATACGTTGGTTTTGAATGTACGTAAGTTACAATGAGAATAGAGAATAAGGAGTTCGCAAGGCATCTTAAAGTGTGTTCTGTTTTTCCGACTTACAAATCTTGGCTTGTAAATCTTTAATTCCCCCTGGTTGGTGTATATTATCTTTGTTTTCCTCATGTTAATCGAAAGGTGTTTTCTGACACAATCTTAGGGACCAACTCATCATTATAGAATTATTTCTTTAAAAAATAAATGTTGTAGTGCACCCTGTGTGGCATGTCATGACGTCTGTTCTTAAGCATAAAAGGGAACGACAAAACCAGCAATCATAGATCTAAAGCGCGCTCCATTGACTAAGGCACATCAAACATTGTATTCGCGCTCAAATGTCAAACTATTGACTACTCCTCGAAAAAGGCTTAGATCATATATTTGTTAAATTGCATAGAGATAATACTGTCAACTATAAAATAGAAGTATATGATCTTAAGATAACTGATTATAGCTTAACCTCAATTCAGTTAGAGTATTGTGTTGAAAGGAGTAAGCCCTCTTGTTAAGAAGTTAATACCATTAAAAAGTGGATGAACATATCTCTACTTAAAAAAATTTATTTAAAGAACAAGCTCCATGTTAAAGTTAAAAAGCATCCCAACAATATTAGGCTAAAAACTGAAATATCGCATTGCAGAGATAATTACTACAGTATAAAGCTCGCCGATAGTTCAGGTAATTCTAAAAAGGAATGGGAAGTTGTTAACCAGATCTTAAGTAGAACTAAACCAAAAGATGGTAATTCTTTAGTTAAGGATCCTTTTGTACTCGCCAATTTGTTTAATAATTATTTTTCCTACATAAGTCTTAACACTGATAATTTTGTCAATGTTCGGATACTATTATTATAGATTCCCCTAACGTCGACAGCTTTTTCTTTGAACATTTTTCGTCACTGGAAATTTATAATATTATAATGTCTCTTAAAACGTCTAATTCAACATCAAATGATATGATTTCCAGTAAAATTTAAAAAAATATTTCGTACAACCTTTCTGACGTATTTATGCATATCTTTAACCTAAGTTTACAAAAAGGAGTATTTCCAGATGCACTTAAGCTGGCAGTGGTTATTCCACTGCACAAAAAAGGTGAAACAACGAGTCTTAACAATTATCGTCCAATTTCGCTTTTATCAGTCTTCTCAAAGGTTTTTGAAAAAGGTATGAAAACAAGAATGTTATCTTTTCTTAAATGTAAGTATAAGGCTACATCACTGCGCAACAATGTGTGGAAAGTTAACGTCGACAACTCCGATGACTACCGAGAATTGTCAGAAAAATTAAACACCGAGAAGATCCAATGGTACACTTTCGAAAACAAGTCAGAAAGACCATTACGTGTAGTAGCGAGAGGACTTCACCCTTCGTGTACTAAAAACGATATTGTAAGCGACCTCCATGCAAAGGGCTTTAAAGTTCTAGACGTCGTAAATATTATTAAAAAAGAAAAGATAAAAACAGAGGAAAACGAGGAAATTCTGGTTAAGTGGGGACTTCCACTGTTTATGCTTAGTTTCGATAAGTCCGAAAATAAAGAAGATATCTATGGTATCAAAACTATTTTAAATATCGTAGTCAAAATCGAACCTGTGCGAAGGAATACAAGATCGATCCCGCAATGTAAGCGTTGCCAAGGCTTCAATCATACGCAGACTTACTGCCAAAAAGAACCGCGTTCCGTAAAATGTGCCGGTAAACATCTCTCGGAAGAGTGCAACTTAAATAAAGAACTTCCACCGTCTTGCATAAATTGCCAAGGAAAGCACCCAGCAAACTTTCGCGGATGTGAAATGGCGAAAGAACTCCAAAAAAGGCGCGATACGCTTAAAAAAACCTTACGTCCAAACCCAAACGCAACCACAAATAAACCTAATATTGCTAAAGAACAGGCAGTGAAAGAAAGAAAATCCTTCGCGGTAAAGTCGAAGGATATACAAAGAAAGATCGCAAAGGAAAATCCGCCACCGATTGACGCGCTAACGTATGCACAAGCTGCGTTGCAAGGAAATAAAAAAAGCGGTGTTACGCCAGATCCATTGGCTCGCGTTTTCTCCCTAATTCTCACGACTCTTGAGGAGCAAGGCAGAACAAATAAACTTCTAGTTGAAAAATTGTGCAATCTCGAGAAAGAAATACGTAAAACTCAATTCCAAGCATGAATATGAAACAAGTGCTTCAAATATTGACGTGGAACGCAAACGGCCTTTTTAAAAAACTCGACGAACTGGAAGTGTTCTTACAAAAAGCCAATATTGACATTTGCTTGATTTCTGAAACTCACTTGAGGAAAGGACCTCGTGTGGAACTAAAGAGATGCTGTGCTTATCATGCATACCACCCATCAAAAAATGCCAGAGGCGGATCCTCATTGTTCATTAAAGATTGTATTGAACACTCTATAAATATGAAGATTGAATGGGATGCAATGCAGTTAAGTTCGGTTCGCGTAAAATATAACCACCTGCACTACAACATTGCATCCATTTATTGTCCCCCGCGATGCAAGCTAGAAAAGAATGACTTTAAAGGTATCTTTGATTCACTCGGACCGAATTTTATGATTGGTGGTGACTTTAATTAGAAACATACCTTCTGGGGCTCAAGATTCAATTCAACGGAAGGCAGACAACTCTATGAAGCCGGAATGCAATGTAAAGTTGATTTTTTCTCGACAGGAAAACCAACATATTGGCCTTCGGATATAACAAAGACCCCTGATCTTGTAGACTTCTTTGTCACAAAGGGAGCAGCTAAAATTTCTACAATCATCGAGGAAAGTTATGATCTCTTCTCAGATCACTCACCAGTCATTTTGACACTAAGCATACTCTTAATTAAGAAAGAAGTGGCGCCTAGATTAACTAACAACAAAACTAACTGGGACGGTTTTAGAAATTACTGCAATGAACATATTGTTCTAAACGTGTCGCTAAAAACACAAAACGAAATAGAAGACGAAGTCGACAGATTCATCAAAGTCCTGCAGAACGCTGCCTGGAACAACACTCCAACTCCAAAAAGAAAAGAGAAAGCAAGTAATGAAATAAAATATCCGCGAGAAATAAAAGAACTGGTTAGAGAAAAGAGGAGAGCGCGCAAAAGATGGCAACAATCCCGTGCTCCCCAGCATAAAGCATACTTAAATCACTTATGCAACAAGTTGAAGGAAGCAATACGAGATTACAAAAATCGGAATATCTCTACATATCTCGAAGGTCTGACTGCCGAAAGAAGTTCAAATTACTCCCTCTGGAAAGCCATGAAGGGAATCAAAAAGCCTCAAATGCAATTTCCTCCCATAAGAAAAAATAATGGCGAATGGGCAAAAGGAGATAAAGAAAAGGCGGATCTATTTGCCGAGTACCTAGAAGAAACGTTTAAGCCTTTTGATGGACAGGCGTTAACAGGAGGTTCTAATTATATAATTACGGCACCGGACAATTTTAGAATAAAAACAGTATCCCTACGAGAACTTAACCAAGCAATTAAAAAATTGAAAAATAACAAAGCCCCTGGTTATGATTTGATAACAGGTCAAATTCTCAAGGAGTTGCCAAAGAAAGCCCTGATCAAACTGCTCCAACTTATAAATGCCGCGCTAAGATTATTAAACGTTCCAAGCCAATGGAAAGTTGCCGAAGTTATAATGGTCCCGAAACCAGGCAAATCTCTAAATGAAAAAAAGTCCTACAGACCGATATCGCTTCTGCCGATAATATCTAAAATATTTGAAAAACTCCTATTGAAGCGCTTACAACCGATCATTGAAGAGAGGCGTCTAATTCCTGATCATCAATTCGGTTTTAGAACTAAGCACTCCACAATTGACCAGGTCTTTAGAATTACGAATGAAATTGAGAAAGCCCTAGAGGGGAAAAAGATATGTTCTAGCGTGTCTCAAGCCTTCGATAAGGTATGGCATGAAGGCTTAAATTTTAAGCTAAGTCAGGTTCTTCCGAGAGAGCTGCATACGATTCTGAAATCGTACCTGGAAAACAGAATTTTTCGTGTTAAACATGGCACCGAATACTCGGAATTTAAAGAGATCGCTGCTGGAGTTCCGCAAGGAAGTGTACTTGGTCCGGTATTGTTTTTACTCTATACTTGAGACATACCGGAAGAATCAGGTACCATAGTAGACACGTTCGCGTACGACACGGCGATACTAGCTACAGATACTTTAGTCGAGTTAGCAACTGGAAAACTACAAACGGCTTTGGATAAAATCTATGAATGGACAAAGATATGGCGAATTGATCTCAACGAGACCAAATCTACTCATGTTAATTTTACTTTTCATTAACTCGGTACAAATACCATATGCAAATGAAGCATAGTATCTAGGAATGACACTAGATGTAAAACTGAAATGGAAGCCGCATGTTAAGAAGAAACGTGATGAACTTGAAAATAAATTCAGACAAATGTACTGGCTACTAGGAAGACATTCCAAGTTAAGCATACCTAACAAACTGCTCATCTACTATATCTACTACATCTGCTATACAACTTTGGGGTTGTACTAAACCAAGCAACCGAAATATTCTCCAAGGCTATCAAAACAAAGTTCTAAGACAAATCGTGAACGCCCCATGGTATATCAGAAACAGTGATACTCGTATCCACAGAGACTTAGGAATAGTTACCGTCGAGGACGAAATAATGAACTTTGCTCGCAAACTCCATTCATTTTTTTTTCATTTTAAATGCATTTTTATTAATTTAAATTCAGGAACTCTTACAAGCTATACAAAAAAACGCTTAAAAATTAGCTTAAATAACTTAGAAAACTATCTTATTCTAACTTACTGGCCCCATGCGGACACTCTAAGTTAAACATAATTCTTAATCTACATGTCTTTCGACGTTCCGTACAGTACTTTTTTTCGTTACATTAATTTAAGCCTAAAACTAAGAAAATAATTTTATTAAATAAAAACTTAGTAAATGGACATTTTTTTTTTTGTTGTACTTAGTATAAAACTTAAAGACTACTTAAAATAAATCCTAAGCCTACTTAACCTACTTAAGCTAACTTATTGTTAAAGTACTATTTCTTTTTTTTTGGTGTGGCTTGGATTACCACTTTTTTTTAGAAAAGGTTACCCATCTCTGTTTTGTTTTTTTTTTTTTTTAGTTTTTATAAATTTTATTTTATTTTTTTTAATTTTTTAATTTTTATTTTTTTTTTTTATTTTTTATTTTTTTTTTTTATAATTTTTACTCTTAAAACTACCTTAACCCTACCTACACCTATGTAAGCCGGCCACGGCTAAAAAAGATTAGGCCGACCAACTCTGCTCCCTAATGGAGCTACCCTGCACTGGAGGAGTTCGATGATGGAGCTTCCCCTTCTTCTGCAAGCCACCAAAATTGTTGGTGCTGCCGAGCAACATCCCTCATGTCGCGACTCCCTACCGCCCTACTAAACCGGAGACGCTCCGCACTGCCGTGTGCGACGTCTCTGTCGTAGTTGAGTCGCCTGTCCGCAGCTGTTCGAGCGACGTGGAAGATTAACGGCACCGCTAATCTATCCTGGATCAGACCTTGTTTATCGAGGTAGAGGAACGCTTCTGGAGGAATAAAGCCGTCAAAGCGAACTCTCTCGTGATACATATAATTGGGGTAGTAAGCCCCAGAGATCAGGTTATTCGACGAGGTCATTGCTCTTGCAATGTGCCTTCGAATCAACTTAATAACAAAATTGTCCACTCGTATTAGGTTCGCCCTATTGTACAAGACCTCATTAGGATAGAATTTTATGTACTCAGACTCTGGTGTTCTGTACAAGCGAAGACAAGCCCTAAGGCAAGCCCTCTCAAACACCCGAATCTTTTCCAAAAGACTTGCTCTCACGTTGAACCACACGGGACAACCAAATGTAAGCATAGGCCGAATAAGGGCCATGTAGCAGATCACCTTTACCCTCGCATCGAGTTGTCTGCTATAAAACAGTCTCTTTGTAAGGGCAAAAGCACCTCTGGCTCTGGCCAGAGCAACATCTATATGTTTGTTAAAATACAGATATTGATCTAGCCAGATCCCAAGGTATCTGACTACATTTCGACAAACAAGTGGCTGCCCGTGTTGTCCCACGATCTGAAACTTTCGCCAATTCTTTCTGGTATCCGCAGAGGCCCCAGACAAAGGCGTCCTAAACAGAATGGTTTCCGACTTCTGAAAGTTGATCTTCAACTTCCAGTCGTCGCAGTATTGTTTAATTTTATCGAAGTCACGTTGCAAAAGAATGTTTATAACCTCAATCTTTGGACCTGATCTGTACGCGATTAAGTCGTCTGCGTACGCTATGGCATGGTGAAGTGAACCTATCAGATCGCTTGTGTAAATGTTGAAAAGGATTGGCGAGTTGACCGCACCTTGTTGCAAACCGTTTTTAATGTTGAATGTACCAGTAGAAGTCACATCGCCATTTTTCACGATGAACTGTCTATCTGTGAGCATATTGAAAAGAATATACAGCAGTGGTTTACTAATGCCCAGTCTGTCCAACTTGTAGAAGAGTCCCTCTAACCATACGGTATCGAAAGCCTTCTCCAAGTCAATCAGGCAGGCACCAGTGCACTGTTTCTTAGCTTTGTTCCATTGGACATCAGAAACCAGTTTAGACGCGGCATGAATAACATCATGCCCCGCCTTGAAACCGAATTGATTATCCGGAACTATATTTCTGTCCTCAACCCACTTAGTCAGGACTCTATTGATAACTTTTTCGAAAACCTTACTGATGTTTGGAAGGAGACTGATCGACCGGAGATTCGCCGGATTGGAGGTGTCTTTATCCCTTTTGGGGATAGGATGTACCACCGCAGTTTTCCAATGCGCTGGATAATGTGCATTATTCATTGCATTGTTAAACAGGGTGGTATAAATGTCCACCGCTTCTAGTGGGAGATGTCGAAGCACAATGTTCGGTATTCCATCGGTTCCCACTGATTTCTTACTTCTTATTGTGTCGAAGATCGTTTGAAGCTCTTCCGTCGAAATGAACGGGGGTTGCTCCCTTTCATTGGCGATGACATTATTTGCCATATTATCGTCACTGAACTGGGTGAAACCCGAGTTCTCGATTCGCCAGTTCACTATTTCATTTCGAAGGTAGAAATTTTGCACAAGGACTCGATTTTCCAGGTCGTGGTTGGGACCAATGATTTCATTTGTCTTGTACACATCCTGGAAAGTCGCTCCTATAGCCTCGACCTTCTCCTGTGGATCTTCGATCACAAAGAAGTTGTCATCATCAACAGCTTCATTTGGATCTATGCCTGCTGTTGAGAGTATGCGTTCGTTGTCAGTCGTTCGGGCGATTTTTAGACATGAAAGGTCGTTTTGATCTTTCCTCCGAAATATTTTATTTATTTGCGGGAACATATTCGGGTTGCTGGTGTTTACAGCCTGAATTTTGTTGTTCCAATACACACTTACAGAAGCCCTGTAATTTTCTTTTATTAATGTTTGGAGGTTTTTGATCGACGACTTTAATGTCAAAATCTCCGGGTTGTGTCTGTCAGTAAACTGTCTGTACAAGGTCTTCAGTCTTGAAAGTAGTCTACTTTTATGTCGGTGCAGTGCGTCTATAGTTGAATTGCGGAACAAATCTTCGTTGTCAGTGTATTGATACCGAGGTATCGTTTTGTCCATTGTTCGTTTAATTGTCTCGTCCATTAGTTTTAGATACCTGTCAATCTCCTCGTTTGACAGATTTCTGTTGGACGGTGGATAGAGCGAATTCGAGGAGAGTGCTCTAGTCAGTGTCCTGGAGAAGTGTGTCCAACGCACTCTACTATAGTTGTAGGAATGCCTTTGAACATACTCATCCAATTCCGCATTTTCGTTCGGAACGGTTATTTCGGTACTAAGACCGCAATGGTCACTGTCATACACAAAAGTGCGAAGACAGTTTACAGTTTGTTGGTTCGTACCTGTCAGTTGTATTCGTGTGTCAAACAGCAGGAGATCCAAATAGGAGCCGTGTCTAGGAAACGACGGACTATCCGTCGCCTTCAGGCCGAGTCGGTACAGCACACTGTGCTGACCCCACCAATTGAATAGCAGGTTCCCTCTAGTGTTTGGTGTATTATTTCCCCAATCGCTGTGTTTGGCGTTGAAATCTCCGCCGATAATGAAATAGTTTTCCTCCAATTCCAGTCTCAGGAATCGAAAAAGTGTCTCGAGCTCTGAGATGAATTGGGTGGATTGAGTAGCCTTAGGCGCATAAACAGACACCATGTATAACCGCTTTCCACTGCGGAGAGGGATATACATAATGCATGCTTCTAGCACCTGAAACCTACGCACTACACGACTGTATATTCTTTTAAAACGTATGCCTTTTCTTACGAAGATAGCAACGCCTCCTCCTTGTATGGAGTTGGGTCGATTTCTACGCATAATTTTATACCTTCTGTGCCTCATTTTGTGTCTTTTAGTTAGCTTAGTTTCGCTAACCAAAAGCACATCAGGGGCTTGGTCTTTAAGCAACTTGAACAGTGTGGCTCTTCGCTCAATCCTAATCAGTGAATTAACATTCACTGCAAGGACCTTCAGGGTTTGCTCCGCCATGTACGTACCCATTACGACTGAAGGTGCGTTAGGCTCGGCAGCAGCGCGTATATTTGATCTACCCGCGTAGCTTGCTCGGTAATTTGACGTTGCAGCTGAGCCATCTGCCCCTGGATAGAGAGCAAGATAGCTAGCATGTCATTTGCCGGTTCCGGTGCTCTAGGCGCTGGGGCCTGAGAAGCAACCTTCGCTTGCTGTGCCGTATTTCCCCTACCTGCCGCCATTTGGGCGTAGGTAACCTGGGGAGTAACGGCTGGTGTTTGTGGTAGAACAGGTGGACGCTTTACTTCCACCTTTTGCTGTCGAGCCAGATTTACTCTTTTTATGTATTGGAACTTAGGACAACCCCGATAGTTTGCGGTGTGTCCCGTGTTCTTACATAAAACACAAGAGAGTTGGCTTTTTTCTGACGCTCCATCCCTACCTAGAGCGCATTCTTCAGACTTGTGGTCCTTACCGCACTTAACGCATCGAGGCTGCATTTCGCAGTTCGACGCGGCGTGCCCGAACCTTTGGCAACGAACGCATTGCAAAATGTTTTCGTGCCTTTTTACTTTTTCCCAGTGAACCACCTGGTAGTCTAGGACATTGATACTCCTAAGGCTATCCAGACGGCTTTCGGGACTGAGCTGAACCAGGAAGAACGGTAGCTTCCGTTTCTCCCTTTTGGCTCTGGCTGTGGTGAAGGGCTTGACCCCTACGAACTTGAGCTCTTCGCACTCTTTCTCTTTGAGCAGTGCGAGGAGCTCCTCCGGACTAGTAGACGGTTCTAACCCCCTCAGCAGCATAGTTTGCAGCTTTTCCCCCTTCGGGGTGAAGGAGAAGAACTCCGTCGTCGAATCCCTTAACAAATTCTTTATTTTGTGGTAGCGCTCCACTGTGTTGCAGTGGATCGCATGTCTATCTACTGTTAATCTTTTTATAAAAAAATTATTGCCTATGGCCGACTTACATAGTTCAATAGTTTCTTTTAATTCCATTTTATAGGTGTTGATTGGTGGCACCCTTTGCTTGACTTCTCTGGTTTGTTGCTGCTGTTTAAGTTTTTGTTGTTGTTGCTTCTGCTGCTGCTGTTGCTGTTTCTTTTGTTGTACATGTTGTTGTTGTTTCTGCTGTTTTTGCTTTTCTTGTGGTTGTGAAAATTTTGTCGTTGTTTGTTGCGCTTGTTTCTGTATTATTTGTTGTTTTGTTTGTTGTTGTGGTGCCTTTTCACCGGTGTTTTGTTGCTGCTGGGGTCCCTGGAGTTGTTGTTTTTTCTCCTTTTCTCGTCTTGCAACTTGCTTGGCTTTAATTTCCAGCACTTTTTGCTGCAGTTCTTTAATGCTGCTGTTCAGAACCTGCACTTCTTCTTCTTCGTCCTCTGACTCGGAAGCCGCCAGAGATGCGAAGGTATTATCATTACCCATGTAGTGGCCTTCCCCACCGTCAGATATGTATGGGTATTCGTCATATTCCGACTCCTGACCCATAAGGTTTACTGCTGCCATTGACGAAGTTGTTGGCGCCTCCTCCCTCAATCCACCAGGCAGCTTTTCGGTGGACTTTGAAAGAGAGGGGCGCTTGATCAATTTAGGAGTTGACCTGGGCTTCCTCCTTCTCTTGGCATTGCCGTCAGATGCCACAATTGCTAGGTGGCCTGACATCTCGTCCTCCTCGCATTTGTTGCCACTAGCGTTTCCCGCTGGTGGGAGAGCGGATCGCTCTCTATCACTCATCACGTGATTTTGTGTTTATTGTTTTTTTGCAGTGTTTAATTCACACGCAAAAAAAAAAAAAAAAAAAAAAAGAATGTCTCTGGGTTGGGAATCGAAACCCGAACCTTCGAATTGCGACACCAGTTCTAATTGCACTGAGCCAACTGGGTCCCCGCAAAATCTTGTCAAAATTTCGATATACTACGATTTCACTACTCGATAGGGAAAAGCCGAAACACATCC
This sequence comes from Volucella inflata, assembly GCA_928272305.1. NCBI lineage: Eukaryota > Metazoa > Arthropoda > Insecta > Diptera > Syrphidae > Volucella > Volucella inflata. The sequence goes on from OV743720.1 coordinate 3,777,253, forward strand.
GCACTCTACAAAAGTCAGTGAACGACTGTTGCTCGCAAACTCCATATTCGTCTTCATGGTCATTGTAATAATAAAATACTCCAAATTCTGGACGAGATAAACTTAGTGCGTCGATTTCAAAGAATGAGACCATTCGATCTGGCGCGATAAGGACTATCTGTATATAATAGCGGTACTAACAGGTGCTTTTGCTGGAAAGCTACCTGCCCCACGCGCACGTTATATGAAACGGAAACTACTTGATAAGGTTACTTAGTAGTAGTCGATAAGAAGGGAGGCGTGTTTTTAGTGAGTAAGAATCTCACACTACTATGAGCAACGGGTTCATAGTGTCTATGAAGATTTTCACACCTACCCACAAAAAAAAAAAAAAAAATCTTTTCTGGACAAAATAAATTTCCTTAGCAATTCCCAATTTGGGTTCAGAAAAGGTAAATCGACTGAAGAAACAGTTTTGAAATTGTGTAGTGAGCTTTATCAAAGTTTTGAATGAATCTCAGGCTGCTGCGACTCTATTTATAGATATAACCAAGGCTTTTGACATGGTGGACCACACTTTGTTGCTACAAAAACTGTTTACGATAGGTTTTCGAGGGACTGTTTATGACTGGTTTGCTTCTTATCTAAGAGATCGTAAACAAAAAGTTAAAACTCGTCATTGTCTAAGTTCGGGAAAAACTTTAAACTTAGGCGTTCCACAAGGTTCAGTTCTGGGACCGATACTATTTTTAATTTTTGTAAATTCACTTTTCGTTCAACCTTTTAAAAGTCAAATTACAGCGTTTGCTGACGATACCTCTTTATCCTATTCTGAAAAAACTATTTTGACTTATACATATATGTCTGTGAATAATGATTTAGAAATTCTACGCAAATCAATTTTTTTCTCATAAACATCAGTTTAAGTGAAAAAACTAAATTTATGATTTTTAACATCTCTGGTTCTCCATGTGAAGACATGGTGTTAAGTTATCATTCATCTAGTTGTTCGAAATATATATTAAATATGTGTTCTCATCAATTTGGTAAGATGTCTTTTGATGCTGAAAATAAGTGTTCAGTTGGCTGCTTTAATATTGAACGGGTTGAATGTTTTAAGTATTTGGGGATAATTTTGGATAGCAGGTTAAGTTGGCAAGAACACACCTCTCAATTGTCCAAATATTTGAATTACGTTTTAATGCAAATCTATCACCTTAGCCTTAACTGTAGTCAACATATTTTAAAACTAATCTATAATGGGTTATTTAAATCAAAGTTACAATATGGATTGACTTGTTGGGGTGGTATACATTCCAATAAAATTGATCCACTGCTTACTAAGCAAAAGCATGCGATACGTATCATTTGCAAAGTTCATCGCAGAACCCATAGTTTTGAATTATTCAAGGGCCTTAAAGCTCTTCCTCTAAAACACTTATATTTTTATAAAGTTTTGAAAGCGTTTTTTGATTGCTCCGTTTGATTACTCCTCAAGATTTTATGAGTCCCATAAATGACGGGTCAATAGCCAGAATTTAGTAAATGTACCTTCCATAAGGAAATCACATTTTTCACTCTTCTACAAGATCACTGCGCCACGTTTATTTAATAATTTACCTATCGATCTGAGATACGAGAGACGTGAATCAGTTTTTCTGAATAAATTAAAATCTTTTCTCTTCTCCCTTAATCTTGAAGAAATTGATTCGTTACTAAATGTTTTAGTCTAATTTGCAATTTGTTGCACAATACCGAATTTAAAAATTATCTTAACAATATCTGCATCTATAAGCTTCACACACTGATCCCCATCAATATTTATTTTAATTGATTAAAAATGTAAGGGTTCATTCATCTCTTGTCGTTGACAAAAGTTTTCACATGAAATAAAGTATGAAACAGAAACAAAAAAAGTGCTGCCAACTCAATACACAAACCTCCAAGTAATTATTTATGTGGTAAGGCAAGAATTACGATATTTCAGAAATCATCCAAAGGTTGGTTTAGAGGCAACCTGATGAGTACTGATGATACGAATGTGAAATGGGACACTAGAGCTAATTAAAAAGAGTATGGGTCACAGAATGGAACCCTGAGGCATACCATGGATACCCACCCAAGATGTCATGAATTAAACTTTCCGATAGGTGATCTCTGATCCATTGAAGAAAGCAGTCATCGATTCAAAAGGCACGCATCCTACGCAAAATACCCTGACGCCAAGCTCTCTGAAACTTAAATGTTAACCATTTTGTTTGCGTCAAATTTAAAAGACTTTCGTTTCATGGCTGAATCTCAACAATGAGTTGAGTTATCTTTTTAGTGTGCAGCAAGAACAGTTTTCTTTGTCTAAAGAGCTAACAGCTAGAACTGCAATATGCATATGTGGGCCCTAGGAATAAGCAGGCGAGCACAACCTGTTACTCTTTTCCTCCTTTTCGCGGAAACACTACGACGACTTTTAATTCCTAAAGAGGCTGTTGAGGCTGTTTCTCTTGCTTTCTTACATTGTCATTCGGTTCCTTAAGGAATACCTGCTCTGACTGTGACACAACCTTGTGAGTCTATCTAGGGAAATAGATCAACAGTCAACCTATCTGAAGGGAGGTCCAAAACAAAGTGAGGAATACTACTTCTACTTTTACTTCTGGGTCAGATAGGGTCAAAATATCAGAGCATAATAATGACAGCAGACACCTCAAGCCGTATTGATGGAAGTATTGAACCAAAATCACGGATTGTAAACGTCTCAGCAATAGATCACTCCGAACTTGAAGTCTAGTACCACATGAAGAGCGCACTATTCATCGGAGCTGAAGAAGTACCCCAACAGCATAACAATTGACTTGTTCGTGGTCAAAGTTCATAGCAACTTCTGGTAAACAACGGACTAGATGTAAGACTAACTTCGAATGAGGTATAACTCGCCAGATGTCACTAAGATAGCAGCAAACATAAGCTCACGTTAATCTCCCGTAGCAACAAATACTTGTATTCCCTCTTTGAAATGCGTTAAGGCTCTGAAGGAACACAAGGCATCTGAATAAGACAGCATTCCAATGAATCCTTTTAAGTTGCGCCCAACATTCAAGCCATATTCTACACAAACTAATTATTGTAGGAACGAGGAATAATTGCTAAGCTGCAAAAGAAGAGGAACCTGATGAAATGGCTGAACTACGCCTTCGAGTAATAGCTAGAATAATTCTGGATCGGGTAAACGAACATATAGCAGGCAAGTATTCGAGCTAAATCCTTTTGCATCGACCACATGAACATCTTATCACTGAACAGTGTGTCGAGTATTCATTTCCGCTATATTCCTTGTCCGTCGATTTGAAGAAGTCCTTTACCAGCTTAAATCGAGATACAATATTGCGAGCCTCGCGCAGAAGGGGCATATCACAAAAACCATTCGCCAAGTCGATAAATACAATATAAATGTCATGCTCACAAAGGTTAGGTGTTGGAGAAATTTGAAACTCGAAATGGGCTTCGAAAAGGTTGCATTCTTTGGCCCGTGCTTTTCAATATAGTAGTCAGGGGTGTCATATCTCAAGCATTTTGACTACGCTGCTTGTAAAAATTCTGGATCTGTTCCAGTTAGTCCACAACAAGAAGTCAGAAGCAAGCTATGTGGAGCTTTAAATGAATACCAGCGGCCCTAAATTTTACTGTTTAAAAAGTCTGACATTAGAGATAGTGATACCATAACTGACCTACATGTAGATACCAAGATTTGTACACCAAACCTTGCGGTCGGTATGCTATCTCAAACCTGGTGCAGCAATGTTTGTAACCCAAAAACCAAACTGAGATCATTTCAATTAGATCAGAAGAAGGTGACAGAAAGTTGGTCATATCTGACGGCATGATGACAGACGAAATCTACGTACAATAAAGGATAGTCGAAGATTGGCGGAACCCAGGCGCACAATCCTTGCTTGACGACCTTTGACTCACGATGGTGAGCTAAGATTGACATGTTGGTACATTGGCAAGTTTTTGAAATAGAAAAAGACAGACAGCCGAATCGATCATTTTAGAAAATTCATTTTTAGGACCAAGGAAAGCAAGTTTTGGCCAAATATCCTTATCTGTGTGTCTCATAAAAAGTTGCCTAAAAAAGAGCCAATAGACAGAGAGATTCATGACAGAAATATGTAGCATTAGGCGAAGTTACACATTTCAATAAGTCTTGTTACTCTATGCCGTTTCCAAGGACATACTCATACATATGTGTATTTTTGCCCTCTCAAATGGCATCTAGACATGTGTCTGATACATAAACTTCCGTTCCGGTTGTTTCGAGTAAATTAGTCCTTATCTATCAGCGACCCATCCGATGGGGAGAACAAATTACCTACAGAGAACTTGCAGGGAAAAATAGTTACCCAAACGATGGCAAGTTGGCCTTCGCCATAATACAGTTCCACCGAAATTCCTGCACGAGCCGAGCACACAGTAGGATACGGTCTTTCAAAAGGAATTGCTTCAGTTAAGCACACGATTTATTATTATACGAGTATGTACGGTGTGCGCTGAAATTAAATTTTCCGCTTGCCTAATGGAAATTTCCATACTACACGCAGCCCCCAAAATTAGTGCCAGCTTTCGCCCCCCTGATTGTACGAATATTGCCATTTCTCGTTCACCTTCTTTTGCCAGGACTGTTAACTGTTTTTTTTTTTTGTGTGTTTTTTGGAAGTACGGAAATAAAAGGCAAAATAGTAGAGCTTCCATAAAAAAAATCTGAGAAATCTTCTGCAATGGAAATGTAATCATCCGAATGTGATTGTCGTGCCTAATTAGGTCGTTGGTATCACGTTGCTTCGACTTCGAGCTAAGCTGCAGCTCCCAGCCAGTTCGAAAAGCTGGCTGACTGGATATGGATACACCAGTAGCTGTTCGTAATTTACGATCAAACGTCCACAGCTTGAATGGTGACATTTACGAATAGAGTCATTTTTCAAGGAACCGATTGCCAGGCTGACTGACTGACTGCCGGATACCGACTACTCATTACAGACTACGTACTGCCAACTACCGACTACCGATTACCGCCTACAGACTGCGGAATGCCGAATGCCGAATGCCGTATAAAATAAAATTGTCTTCACTTTTCAAAGTATTGGAAGTTGATTTAGCCGAGATTGAGGCGGCCGGCGGGTGATGGCATGAAAGAAATCGTAAAACGTAAAACGAAATGACAAAAAGACGCACGTCGAACGTTGATAAAAATAAATGAAACAAAATTAAAACGAATCAGGAGGGTGGGTTTGGTAGATGAAAGTACATTCCCAGCACGAAACCGTTTATTTACAATAGTTCGCTTTATTGTTTTGGGGATGGCGAAATGGAATTCAGGATTTCCAAACAAGGTTAAAGGATTTGATGGGATCATAGGTTAAGTAAGGCTACGTTCGATTGTACCCGGACGGATGTACTATAATGACAAGAATTACTGGCATCGGAGTCTGGGGTTAGTTTATCGCGTGGGTGTAAAAGTCCCTTTGAGTCATCATGTCTTGAGGCTATTTTTAGATTTCGATAAATTGTCGGTTTTTATTGTAAAGCATTTCTGAAATTTTTTCCTGGTTCAAGGATATTGCAATGGATGAGATGGCGAATGTGTGCAACTAGTAGATGAAGGACTACGACTTGTTGAGTTTTGCTGTTGAATTTGGTCAAACAAAGATGAATTCGTCTCACTTAAATTTAAAGCTGAACAACGGACCCAGTCAGGACGCATTAAAGTCCAACATGTGAAGCAGAGCTCGAACTTTGAATGCTTTTGGATCCAAATCAGAATAACCACACATTGCTAGGATGGCTCATGTTTGTAAAAGTCTGTATGCTCTCTAAAGAACGAATTGTGGACAGTACCTCATGTCGAGTTCATTCTCATTTCATGGACAAGGGTTAGTCACATCAATCAGAGGACTAAAATCAACTTCTTACGAGTTGTTGATGAAGCTGACAAGGAGCTGAGAATACTGGTGAAACAATGCTCAACAAGATCCCCCAAACACACGGAAGCAATCATTGGAATATGAGTTCACCCTACTGGAGCTCATAAGAGCTACTACATCATGATAGACAGAAAGGAAATTTGCTTTTATGAAAGAACAAGAAGAAACTGACGAAATGCCTAGAGTTGCCCTTCTACTCGTGCAAGAAAGCCGCATGCTTAAAGTATTGCAATATCATCAACCTACTGGGTCTCTCTACACCATGTTCGTTAACTGAATCCTTTTTATGCATTGTAGCCTAGTAGTCTGCATTGGAAAGAGGACTAGATTCAGATTGATAGAGAAAAGGTAATGGGCTATTGGTTAAAGCGTCACGGAAGGCACAATAAGAACAACTTTAGCGGCGGCTCTACAAAGCAAGATTTAATGTAAACACTTTGGCGAATGGAGCCAACGCGAAGTCATTTAGAGCAAGTCCATCTCTACTTTAACCGATGGATTTTCTGCAAAGATCTCTCTTCAGCTAATTCACATACTGTGGCGTCTTTTAAGCTGAAGTCTCGGCTACTTATTAGGCTTGTTACTCGCTCAGCCTTCATTAAGCTCGAGAATACGATCTGATTCGAAAGTATTCAAAATTCTTTTACTTAAATGGTTGAAACGTATAAGTGAAGAGAGACGACTAATTCCGGATCACCAGTTCGGCTCAATAGTCGAGCATTCGACAATAGATCAGGTATATCGGATCAAAAATGCCTTAGAAAAAAGAAAACAGATATACTCCAGCGTTTTTCTCGATGTGTGCCTTCGGTATGAAGGTATGGCATGAGGGCCTAAGGACTCATATAAGCTAAGTCAAATCTTACCTAACAAATTATGCAAAATGGTAAATTCATACCTTAAAAACCGGCTGTTTCAGGTAAGACATGGGTCTGAATACTCGCAATTCACGCTGGTATGCCACAAGGAAGTGTTTTTGGTCCGAACTTATTCCTACTGTACACAAGAGATATACATCAGAATGAAGAGACAATAGAAGCCACTTTCGTGGACGATATGGCTATTCTTGCCACAGGCCAGACGGTAGGATCTACGACGATAAAACTCCAACAAGCCCTAAACAAGTTGTTTGATTGGACGAAGATCTGGAGAATCGTGCTAAACGAGACCAACCCGACTCATGTTAATTTTACTAATACAAAGGTAGATATGTAATTTACCTTTATTTATTAATTCTATAGAAATTCCGTATGCAAACGAGGCAAAATATTTAATAGACGCAAAGCTGAAGTGGAAATCGCACGCTAAAAAGAAACGTGAAAAACTCGACATTAGGCTAAGAGAAATGCATTGGCTTGTTGGAAGACATTCCAAACTAAGCTTGTACCACCTTGATCAAACATTAAAAATACAAGTTTATTCATCTAAATCTATATTGTCCCCTTCAAAGTAATCCCCATCGACTGCAATATACTTCTACCAGCGCTTGATCCAATCGAAAAACTTTTTATATTCGGTTTTCGGTACTTTACTTCTTCTGGGCGGCTGAAACGCGTTCCCCGTAGCGGTTTTCTAACTCGATTAAACAGAAAGAAGTTACAGGGAGCCAAATCATGTGAATTCGGTGCCTGTTGGATGGTATTTGTTGCATTTTTCTTCACAATTCTGGTCTCTTTTGGCGAATTGCTTCACGCAAACGTCTCATAACGGCCAAATAATTCTCTTTGTTTACTGTCTGGCCTTCTGGAAAAAAATCATGATGCACTACACTGTTGTAATCCATGAAAACCGGGAGCATTGCCTTCTTTTTTGACTAAAGTGACGTGGTTTTTTCGTCTCGGCTCATTTGGTGAACGCCATTCACTTGCCTGATGTCTGGATTGCGTGTCGTACTCATAAGCCCACGTCTCGTCTCCAGTAATGATCCTTTTGATGAATGTGGAATTGGATTCAGCCTCGCAAATCATCTCTTTTGCGACGTCAACACGGTCTCTTTTTTGCATGAAATTGAGGGCTTTTGGGACCAACTTTGCTGCAACATGACGGAAACCCAAATCATTAACTAAAATGTCTTGGACGGATCCATAGGCAATGTTCAACAGTTCTCCGCTATATCTCTGATGGTTGATTTGCTGTTATTGACCAGCATTTTTTTTGCTTCATCAATGTTTTCGTCGGTTTTCGATGTCGATGGTCTGCCACTGCGTTCATCATCTTCGATTGACTCACAACCACTTTTGAACTGCTCGTGCCACTGGTAAATGACCGTTTCCTTTAGAGAATCGTTGTCGAAACACTTTTTTAACATTTCCAACGTTCGCGCACCATTAAATTAGTTTTTTACGCAAAATTGAATACAAGTTCGTTGTTGCAAATTTAAATTCATTTCTAAAATTGTAAAAAATCGCCAACATACACAGAGATAGGTGTACTCTTGGCTACACAACCCTTGCAAATGTCAAGCTATGAAGCTATGATTTAGAGCGAATATCAACAATAGATGTTCCAACTTATCAAAGAACACAGAACATAGATCGGAACAATGGGAGCGCAACACGGTGGTTATTCCGGGATTAAGGTGGTATAACAAACTGCTTTTCTATAAGCAGCAAGTGCTTAAACCGTGTTGGACGTATGGTATGCAACTTTGGGGTTGTTCTAAGCCAAGTAACATATGTATTCTACAGTAGTTTCAGAACAAAGCGCTAAGAGCAATCGTGAATGCTCCTTGGTATCTAGCGATATTCACCGTGACCTAGGATTTGCTACCGTAAAAGATGAAGTAGCAAGCTCTGCTCGAAATCTTCATACTCGTCTCGTGCATCACTGCAACCCAGAAATAATTCGGACATTGGACAGAAGATGGAACTACTCGTACTTGTTAAGTCTGAAAGAAAATGGGAGGTTTTAAGTGAGTAGGAATCTCACAGTACCATGAGCCCGTGCTTATGATGGGCGCTGCTACGCTACTGTGGTAGGCAGCAAATGTTTATGCTTATCGTGCCTTCTATGGTGATGTGATGGTGATCTTATGAGCGCGTGCTTGTGGTGCCTTTGACAGGTATGCATAGTCATCTGAGCTGGAAAATGAAGAGTTTTTAAAGGCCATCGAACATTCCTTAACGAGGAAGGCAAGCAGCACAAAATAGCACTGTGTTGGGTTCTGAGACACTTTCAAGTCTTGAAAAACTACTTGGCTTATGAACTGAAGAGACTAAGATCTTTAAAAACAATGATAGGCAACTTGATTAGTTTAAACCTCCAATGTCTTTTGCTAACTCGTATTTTCAAGCCCTCTCCAAGGGCAGACATAGATGTATTACTCTGATTCACCTTGGCTTATATAACTCCCATTCGATCTTAAATGATCAAAAGACTTTATGAGAGAAGCGATTAGGTGTTTCTAACATTAACGAGGAGCAACAGCAATCTTGTCTATTTTAGCTAGTAGTTAACACTTTCGAATTCTTAACAAATTCGTCAAAAAAATTCCTGTGGTTCTAACGCTCTTTCAATGGTACCACAATGGACCTACTAACAATTATGCTGCGTGCACATCAAATGAAGACCGCTGTTGCCTTACCTAACCATATCTTAAGGAAGAAAAGATTCCCCAGCAGATGCTCGGAAATTCAAAATGCAGCCCAATAAGAAGCATATAAAGCTGCACAGCATCGAGGAATGGGAGCTGTTCGTGTGCTTTACGAGCAGAAAGGAAATAAAGAGGAAAAATTCACTCACGAACCTTCTAAAGTTCGCAAAATTAGTTGTGTTTGCATATTTAATTGATGTTGTTGTTTTTAACACTACTAACTAGCTTGATTCCATAGTTACAAGCAGAAACCACATCAGCGCTGAAAGTAGACTTCTCTCGTAAGACCGAACTAGGTTTACAAATGGCACTTACCATCTCGGTCCAGCTCTTTAGTGCAATGGTTAAATCTTGTCTAAAGCGAATGAAAAGACACTGTTCTGTTTTTGAAAGAAAAGTACTGCATGTGATTTTCGGTCCCATTTGTATTCACAAGGAATAAAGGCGGTTTAACCAGTTATGGATCCAACAACTGAGATGTCATTGAGCGAGTGTAACCCCGTGGCATGACTAAGCATCTTTGGGGCCCAGGTTCGTGGATATAAATCTTTCATGTTGTGCATGATGGATTAAAGTAACCATAAACTTTATTCCACTTAATGTCAGAAGAAACTTTCGACAAGACAGGGGGCATCATTTGATTCTGTCAACATCACGTTCAACTTAACGAACTAAAGCAGAAGCCCTAGCACTCTTCGCATATACTAATGACATGAATATCTCAAAAAGGAATCAGAGTCGCATGACAAAACTCAACCTAATTATCCAAAATGATGATCACTCTTCCGAAAACTTTAGCCAATATGTGCAACCCATTTTCTAGTATTGATTCTCAGCTTATGGGGAATGAAAATGTACTTGTGCACCTATAGATGATGTAGCAGAACCAGATCAAAATCATCTCCTGGCTGCATGATTCTCATATAAATAATTATAAACCTTCCATTTTCTGAAATGAAAACTTCCTTCAAACTAGCAAAAACCATCTTAAAACCACTCCCAGTAATTCGACATAGACCGAAGCGTCAACATCAAAGGTCAAGCAAAAGTTCAAGCAATTTCAACTCAAGTTTTCACTGCTCTCAAATTGAGTTTGCTACAAGCAAAACTATAACATTCAAGTACGTACTTGTTGTTGAATACCGCATTCGTACGAGTATAAAGCTATTTCCATGTCGGAGCTTGTGCTATGCACTCTTACCCCTCACTACCTTGCTATAAAGACAATTTCCTTGTGTGCATAGGGCAGTGTATAAAAAATGCAATAAGCAAGCTTCCATTGCTGCTGTTGTTACTGCTGTTGTTGCTACTGTTGTTGCATGTTTTGTTTTTTCAAAGAAATGCTCATCATCATTATCATCAGTGGCAGCATCATATTCGTGCAGGTCACGATTCAACTGCTACTAGACCAACTAAACACGATTCCCGGTCCCGCAAACAACATCACGATTTACGTTTGTTGCTACGTGTATCTGTGTAACAACTCGTACCAGCGAGAGCGTTTACAATGCATCTCAACTAAGTGGCATGCTCCAAGGTAGATGGTATGCAATCTACCTACAACCTCTGTACCACACCAACATCATGCACTTTAGTGGCACTCATGGGGTTGTATTCACCCGCCCCTATTCAGTTGTCATCTGCCTTGCAATCTCAACTCATAATAGAAAAGTTTCCTGTGAAATAATAATTAGGAAAGGACCAGAAGTAACAGTGCCACAGAGAGAAAGCTAAAAAAAAAGGATTTTCCAGATAACAAAAATGGGCATGAGGGGCAAATAAAAAACTTGAATCCCGTTCCCGCTATCGGCGTTGCCCTCTCGTTTAGCTATGAAAATAAATTTTTCAAGTGCTTGTCCTTCCGGTTTTCCCTTCCCCCTTCCTACTCTTTAAAATATTTCAAAGGTTTTTCAATTTCTCTTCTTTCATTCTCATGGATTTGCAAGAAAAGAAAAATCCAATTTCGATTTTTTTTTCAAGTCAAAACCGATTGAAGGAAATGCTTTCTTGTTTGAGTATGGTTTCGGGAGGTGATTTTAAGATGCACTCTACTACTACGCCACTCGGTGAATGGGCAATGGAAAATGAAAAATAGAAAATGGAAAACTTTTCGAGTTCTTTTCGTTGTTGTGATTTGGTTTAATCGAAAATTAAAAGTAATATTTTAAGTTAAGGAGAAAAAATTGGAGGAAAAGGAAACTGATTAAGCGTGAAGCACTTAAAACTCTGATTTTACGAACCCTCTATTGAAGTGCAATCACTCTCAGGTTTCATGTTCTGGGCAAGCACAATGTCACTTAACAATTCAAATTTGTAAATTAAAGCTCCACGGGTCCCGGATTTTCTTTTCGTTTTTCCGGAAATTTGAGACCGTTTTTGAGTTAAAAATATTCCAAGACTCCGGGAAGTGTATCCGTCACTTCCGCTGTTTAAATGTCCGCTAAAGGATCCAAAGGTTTAAGTAGCAAAATGGGTTTTGAACTTAGTGCTGGCTTCGAATTGTGTCCGAACGATAACAATTGAGCAATTAGGTTGGCCTTTCAAACGGCCTCAAAGACGGCAATATTCCGTGATTAGGAGCAATATCGAGTACGAAACGGATCGAAATGGATAGCTTGGAAAATCTACACGTAGTCGCAGGAAAGACAATATGTCCTGAACGTTGTGTGGTGCGCTTTTTTGAGTGGCGGCATTATTGGCCCATTTTCCTCGAAGGCGACAATAGAAGAAACGTTGCAGTCATTGGAGAGCCCTACCGAGGCATGATAATTGATCTTTTATGTACAGAAACTGAGGATTTAGACTTGGGCAAGCTATGGTTTCAGCAAAATGGGGCCATGCGTCCAACAATCGATTTATTGCACACTTAACTCAAGCCCTTTTGGTGATGTTGCTTAACTGATTGGATCGATGCTATGCGAACAATCCAGAGACGATTCAGGGCCTCGGCAACAATATGAATCAAAAACTACTTCTAAACTATGTGGAAAAATTATGGAAAAATTGAGCTAACAAGATGGCCTACTGCTAAGCCTTCCGATGGAAGTACTATAAGAAGCTTATTTTGGTTTTAATGGCACCTCACATAGAAACTGTTCGAGATACCCTTTTAAGCAAGCAGCGTGATCTAGATTCTCAAAATGAGAAAATGACCAGAATCGCTCACAAAACCTGTTGGCTTCTCCACTGAGTCGAACGCAGGGGCTCTCTAGTTTTTAGGCTTGAGACGGTTTTTCTAGTTCTTACGAATGAAGTTGCCAGTTAGCTGAGTAAAATAATACACCATAGCTGTTGTTTGTCATCGATTGTGGTGGTGGATGTGACCATAAAACACGCTGTTGCTTTTTTGACCACTTCAAGTTGTATGGCACCGATTGCATGGATCAGCTGCTGGAAAATTTGAAGACAATCATCGCTGCTAATTCCTTTTTATTAATTACAGAAAACTAATTAATTGTTAATTACTAGTTGAACTAATTTTTTCTCAATATCAATCGTCAATAAACTAATTTAATTGCAGCTAACTTGATTAAAAAATCTGAATGGTTAAAAATCAAAATCAATCGAGTTTGAATCAATAAGCTAATATCATACATAAATATCCTAAGTTTCGGATGTTGTATACCCATGGTTGTTTTGTAAGAGAAAAAATGTTACGTATACGCCACCGCATAACACATTTAAACGGTCGGTACAGTCGTTACACGAATTGAAGTTTGCATGCAGTTATACCAAGAAACGCCAAGTTGTTGCATACAACAAGCCAAGCTGTTGATAATGGAGCCGAATCGATTTACCATGGTCAACGTGTACACATTTCGCTGCCACCACCATGATTTCTTCACTACATGCTTAATGTGGTCTATTTGGTTGCGTTATGTTCAATGAGGAAAATTAGGCTTAAAACCTTTCTTTGGAATGGCGAATTGTGCATTCGCTAGGCCTATTATGTGACCCATAAGTTGCTCGAAGCGCACGAAACACATCCATCGTAAAACGCCTTATTTCGAAATACCAAACAACACTGAACGAAAATACTATATCGGTGTGACACGACGCATGCATGATCTCTCTTGAAATCCCCAATGAAAACAGCACCTCTAAAAGAATCACCCTTTATTAGTATCGGCGGAGCTAGTAAAACAATGGCTAGTAGAGTTGTAAGGGGCCTAAGATGGAGCCATGGGGCACACCACCATTTTGGCACGCTTTTGTTCGATTTGAAAAGCAGTTTCTTATCATTTAATGGAGGTGGGCCTTTAGTTTGCTCAGATAAAGATTACTAATACGAGTAATATGTGCTCGGCTGATCTTCTACTGATTACTTCTACCAGTCTACCATAGTCCTTGGCTTACAAAAGCATATAGTGTTTCGACTTGCCTCTTGTCGGCTTTGTGATGGAAAGAAATGCGAGAAATGCGAAAAAAAAACGCCAACTCTTCGTCTCTACGTTCTAAACTTGAATTCACATCAAGTGTTCCATTACTTAGGCTTAAATACATTGGACAATTGCAGTGTTTACCTATGCATGTCTGGAGGGTTTTCGGGAAAATCATGCGATCGGGTGGCCAGACTAAGAGTGGTGAAACTTAGAGAGAACTACTGTGTGACACAGTCTCATTAACAAATTGGTAACGATATTATTCTTTCGACTGCAGTTTTTTCACCAAATATAAAGGGCGCGGCAGTAAGAAGGCCCGTTGGAATAGTCAGTCCTCTTGGCACAAGCACTAGACGTATGTACATCTAATGTTCATGGCAGTGGCTCCGTGAAGCGTGGGTTAAATATTTCGGTAAATAAGTCCGATCGTGTGTCGGATTCAGGCCTGATTCCATACGGGGCCCCCCTAAGCATCATTTGCACAATTAGATCTTGAACATCATGAATAAGTTCTTCGCAAATACCTCTAAGGCAAAGGTAGTTGCTAGATTTAATAGAATTGTTGTGTGTAGGCCTTGTGATTTCTGACAATCGGCATCTCAAATCCGAAAAGGAAGATCTAGTAGTAGCGATGCCACTTTCCCTTTACCAGCTTAGGCATTCATGCATAACATATGTTGAAAACTATACCTGTGTTAGAAATACCTCTGCAGCAAAAACTACAATTTCTCACTCACTCACTAGCAGCTAGACCCCTAATTCTGTCAATGGCGGATCTAGCGTCGGCATTCATATAATGGTCACTTACGTTTGCTAACGAAATTTGGATGTATACTTGAACTTGGCTTAACTATGCTAAGTGTATTTGTAGTTGCCCTATTTTCTAATTCAATATCCAACAGAATCGTGCGTCTGCAATTTGTACATGAACTGCGAGCAAGTGCTTCTTCGCATTTACTAAGCTTGAACTGCAAGATATTAATTTTTTTTGTAACACGTTCTTGTGCGCTGGGAATTGTGGAGCATGTCCATTCTTTCGGCTGTTTGTTCGATTATGTTGGTTTTGTACAGTCTGTTATGGTCCATAACCTCATTAAAATAAATCCAATGGCGTTAAATCGCATGAGCGAGGTCGGCATTCCATCGGATCATCTCTCAATATAAGATGATTACCGAACTATCTTGTTGGAACCACACATCAATGATGTCAAGTCCACCAATTCTTTCCAAAAATAGTTTTCCAACATGCCACGATAGCGGACGGATCGCTTTTGTCTGTAGAATTCCGATCATATTCATCGATGAAAAAACATGGTCCAACCATACCTCCGGATTTGTTGTTGCCAGAAATGATGTTCATCGCTGAAAATGGTTTTCCGGATGGAATTCACGATAATCTTCAAACATTCATTTGATTCAGAGGCTTCAGCTCTTACGTTATTTTAGTAGAACTAGGCCAAGATCTATATGGAAAATGTATCACAACGTGGACTGAGAATTGGCCAGTTTCTGTGAACGGATTGGAATTGACTGATTTGACTCATATTGAACTGAACCGCTTACGGCTGCGTCATATTGGGCACTTTGACCGGTGCGTTGTCTTATGGGTAAAGGAATATTCAAAAGTAAATCTGTCGACGCAGAACTGTCAACTAACATTAGCACAGGCTTTTTGGTATGACGATTATAACAACCGAAAGATGGAGTTGGCTCTCTTAAAGAAGCGCCCGACTCAGAATTTCGATAGCAATTTTTATTAATTTCCAAATGTTGCTCTTTTACGAACGTCACCATGATGAAAATATAATCCTTGACTGGTGTTTTTACATTGATGTTTCTAGTGCGTTTCTATTGGAAAACAAAATTGTCATGTCCCTATCGAAAAACCTTTCAGTTTTAGAATAGCGTATTTTGAAAAAAGTTATTTCTTTCCTGCAATGGAGCTTATAATTTACCCGTATACGAATATTGTGGCTAAAAATTAATTAAATCATTCTTTTCTCTTTTCAGGCTCCTGAAGCTTAAATCAATAAACTAGAACCGACAATGGATGTCATATCAAAAAATAATATAACAACCTCAGAAGAACGTTCGTCAAAAAGTACTGGTGAGTTCGATAACAAATGTTTGTATATCTGTTACATAAAAATATTATCATCCACATTCTGCCGGTAGGCAATCCTTTAAACTTGCTGTTTTGAAATTCAAACCCGAAATTAAAGGTTTTGGTATTGATATCTACAAGTAGGACTATACTCGTATATCACAAACTCTACCACAATTGAATCACTGTTCAAATCAATTCAATTCAATTCATTTTTGCGTGGTTTTCATTTCCCCCTCGTAAGCACACTGTTCACTACTGGTCTTTTAACAGAAGCCCCAAACAGGCCAACAAGGAACTATATCCAAATGTCATCAATGGCGATTTCACTATACACATTCCTAAGTGGACTCGAAGGAATGTGTGTTGAGATCTTCGATGAGTAAAAAAACTTGTCTTAGCTATTAAATTAGCCAACACACCTACCCAATATTATCGTCAAAACCTTGGTCTTGATCTGTTTTAGGAGTCCCTAAGACGACAGTTTTATTACAGCAAATTCCTCGCACACAGGCCAGACGTTTTTAGATATCAAAGGGAACCATATGCAAGGAACTATATCCAAATGTCATCAATGGCGATTTCACTATACACATTCCTAAGTGGACTCGAAGGAATGTGTGTTGAGATCTTCGATGAGTAAAAAAACTTGTCTTAGCTATTAAATTAGCCAACACACCTACCCAATATTATCGTCAAAACCTTGGTCTTGATCTGTTTTAGGAGTCCCTAAGACGACAGTTTTATTACAGCAAATTCCTCGCACACAGGCCAGACGTTTTTAGATATCAAAGGGAACCATATGCAAATACGAGAATCAACGTAAAGGCTTCTTCAAAATTATTGACTTATCATTATATTGCCTTGATAACGACGATGATGCCATTGTGACATTGTGATTGGTCAAAAACACTATCCTCAACGGGAAAAGAACTTATATTCTCCATCGAATGAGAGCTATAGCTATCAAGGCGAATTAAAGTCTGTAAAGAAGTGGCAAAAGGAACATTATAAATCCTGCCTCATCTCCATTTAAACTTTCTTACTATGACATTTCAGCTGTGAGCAATTCGGACAAAACCTATTTGGTTGCTACCCAATCTGCAGACAGCTCAAGTCTTCTAGATTGTGTGCGCCTTCTACCCTAAGGCGCATCGTTTTTGTACTTTGAACAGAGATTTTCTTGTTCTCGAAACCACTACGTTTGCCGTTTCATCAAACCTACTCGCTAGGACATTTGCCCAGTTCGTCACTTAAAAATTCGAATCATCTTCTGCCTTCACAGGTAATGTTTCATCGAAAAGTGGAACTAAAGTCTGGCATAAGCAGACTGGCTACATTTGATACTTCAATTGCAACTGACTGAGCTTGTCATCAGACCTTATTGTCGGGAAAATGCTGATACTCTGGCCTTTATGTACTCTGATGGGATGCCAAATCAAAGGATAAAACAAATGTAATGTCTCTTTCTATGAAGGTATGGTTAGGTTGGAGTGATCCTTCTAAGAGTGCACTTAGACTTGTTGTTGTTCGCTATGATACCTCTAAGACAGTCCAGGAGAACGATGCCCTAGCTACTCTTGAAGCCATATAGATTTATTTATAATTTTTTTAAGTTTGTTGATCTTCATTTCTACTTACGAGTACTTACTTAAGGTGGCGCTACAGTCCGGGGTGGACCTGGCCCTCAGTAACAAGCGTCTCCAGCTAGCTCGATTTTTTGCTAGCTACAATTTACACAATTTTGAGTTAGATGAGGTCCCCTTCTACTTGCGTGCTCTACATGAGTCTCGGTCTTCTTCTCACTTCGGTCACTCTTGGGCAGGTTAGAAGACTTTTCGGACCAGACCGATCCACAACACCCAGCCATCTCAGTCCTCTAGCTAGGTCGATGTCGCTGTACAGTCCATACAGTTCGTCATTGTATTTCCTCCTCCATTCGCCGTCAATGCAGACGAGACCCAACATCACTCGAAGAATTTTCCTCTCAAAGTAAGCTCGTCAATTTTTGACAATGTCCATGCCTCTGCGCTATAGAGCAGGACTGGGATTATTAAGGTCTTACTCGTATTTTGGTAACTTTTATTGTTTTGTTGTTCGGGAGAGGGCTTTTATAGTCAGTTGCCTTCTTAATCCAAAGAAACAGCGATTGGCGATTGGTGTTTGCTCGTGAGTTTTGCACTATTCTTTGAAGAATTCGTTGAAGAAGTGGCCGCAAACAATTTAAATGTCATAGCTAGGGCAGAGCTCGTAGAAGCTATTTTCAGAGTCGTCATCTTTCCCTTCTGTGGGAGCGTGCATGCATATAAAGGAGACGACTTCCAGAGGCTTAAACTGAAAAACTTCTTCTTTTGATCATACGTTCATAAAATCCCTTAAATACCATCTTACGTAGCCGCTAGATAGAAGAATATTTGATTTCAAGTACATTCCATAGAATTTTATACAAATCAAGTTGTAGATCCTTCTTTCATCCAGAAGAACAAGCAAAACAGGAAAAATATCTCCCACGTCCGTTCAGGTATTAAATGTTCAGCAAAGCAAACCAAGTGTGTGGAATTTCTTATTCAAATCCCTGCTCATACGAGTACACGTCCTTCCACCAGCAGATACTCATATAAAAGGCAAATTTCATACCCAATTCTTCATATAAAATTCCCTTTAAAGGATTATACCCTCAGACGCACTCCACTGCTGGGCAATTCGTTTTTTTGGCTTAAAACCAACCACCTTACCACACAAGCATACTTCAAAACTTATTTCATTCTGGCTTTCGTTGTTCAGCTTATTGAAGTACGGTAACTCCGCCGGCAAGCCTTAATATGGCCAAAGAAATGGAAATAGAAATAGAAGTCTCAACGTCAATATTAAAGTAAATCCTTCAATCTTCACATACACCACGAAGAACGAACGCACAAATGTCTCGTAACTCACACACAAAAGCTATTCTTGAAGGGCTTAACCAACTGTAAACATGGACTCGTTTTACTAAAAATCCATTCATCCTTCAGTAGAAAAATAGGGTAAGCCAAAACAACAAAAAAACAGCGAAAAATTGCCAAAAGCGTAAACCTTACATTGTTATCAACATCTCTCACTTTTTCTTGTCCTTAAAAACACACAAATACTCGTACCCTTAACCGAATCTGAATCCTTTTTTTTTGTGTTGTTGTGTTATTTGTTTGCATAAATAACTAACATGTCTTCGACTTTGTATGCATATTCATTTGTTTACGAACTAACGAACTAGGTGGAGCGAGAGAAAAGAATATCATTCACACACACACACTCATACAAATAGAAGGAATCTATAGAAGAGAGGCTATAATATGAAAATGGATTTGGTAAATGTTTTCACAAATACACATAGGTTAGGTACACACTCGAGGAAGCAACATCCTTAAACCGATAGTGTAATGCATCTTCCTTGTATGAACTTTCTCCGAATTACTTACGAGTACTTTCTCCTTTTTCTGCACTCAGCCACCCTTACACCTTATGCCAAAATTCTTTTGCCTTAGCAAGTCGTAAGAGATTAGAATACACGTCCTTACGATTGTTTACACGAGTGGTTTTGCTTTTCACTGTCTGTCAAGGGCGGATCACGAACAATGGGTTCAATTCCGCTTTTCGACTTGTCGAGTTTAACGTTGATTTTAAGGAGAGCACAAAGGGAGAAGTTTTAAAGGCGAATCCAATTCATGTCCAGGACTTTATTCAGAACTGCCGTTCATTGACAATTTAAGTTTTTTTTTATAAATTGTATCAAGTAGGACTATCCGTGCGAAAAAGAGTGTTAATTGTGCGGCCTGTATCATGTAGGTCACTGTAACATTCCAAAGGATACCACAGTGAGCTCCAATACAACGAAAACATTGTCCTCGTCAGATGCTTGATTTTTTTTTCCACGTTAGCTTTTGACACTGTACATGGTATGTCCATGCTATCCTGGTATTCGTTCGGCTAACGAGCCAGTGTTAGGTATAAATGTTGAATAAGACAATAAGAGACTTAAGGTACTGCAAGACTCATTGAATGGTTGGTTCGGACCAACCTGATACTCACTAAAGCCAGACTCTTAGCACTTCTCTTTAAATCTCCCTGCAACCGCAATAGCTTTACTTCCAAGTAGAGGAAGTGTTTGGATTCTCTCAGCTCCGCGACAACATCGAGGAAGCTCGTTTCTCAGTCTAAAAGACATCCACGGTAAGTTCCCGAGGGATACCGTGGTGTTTTATCGCGGAGCTTCTATTTAGACCCCAGTACAGCCAGAGATAAGTACATCCAACGCAGCTTGGATCTGTACCAACTACATACAGTCTGTTTGATAACATCGTACACGACAAAAATTAAAGAAGAACTTATAATAATAAAAAAAAATCAATTGTACTGGTTTATTCTGTTTATTTACTTGAATGCTTTTCAATTAATATGTTGTCCACTCTCCTCCATTATCAATAATTGCTTGGAGTCTTCGAGCCTTGCTTTCTACTAATCTTATAGCATAATCTTGAGACAAAAATCTCCATAAAACTCGTATTTTTCGTGATAATTGTTTGATCGTCGAGATTTCGCTTCATAAATGCCCAAACATTTTCAATGGGATTTGCATCCGGCGACTGTGATGGTTAAGTTATTTTTAAACATGAACAAATTGCCAAATCCTTGTTTTGAGAAGCATCGCCAAACGTGCACCTTTGCCGGGTGTTTGACGGTCCGCTGAATTAATTTATTGGATTGTGTACACCAGGTATGAGTGATAGGAGACCATGCCCAAAAAGAAGCTTCATCCGAAAAAAACAACGTTGTTCCAATCTCTGTCCAAATTCTCCTTGGCCCAACTGAGTCGTTTTTCTACGTGTTTTTTTTTAGAGTAGTGGTTTCTTTATTGTCCTTCGAAATTTTACATTATTGGCTAGTAAATGTCTTCGTATCGTATCACAACACACATTTAGACCCCTTTTACGTAAAATCCCTTGTCCTCCACGTAACGATAGAGGAGGATATTTTTTAAACATTCATTTGTCCTGCTTTTTTGTTGTTTTAGCGTAGACCCACGATCCGGCAAATCATCCACATTTTTAACTTGGGAATAACGGTGCACCCACTTGCTAACAAATGCTTTTGACTTTTTCATGTATTTAGCAATCTCCGTATGACATTTTCGATCCTTTTGAATGCGTGCGCAAAAATACTGCTTCATAACATGATGCAAACGCGACACTCATTTTAAAATACTTCCGTCTCTGACAAAACTTGAACACTCTTTAAATTTTTTTTATTCAAAGCATCTTAGCAGAAGTATTTTTTTATCTGCTAATGCAAATGCCACTTCCAAACCCACAGTCATCAATCTGTTGTCACAAGTCAACATCGTAGAAACAATAGCAGGCCCAGCCGGTCCTATAACAGCTGTCCTTGTTGATGGCACTCAAGCTGCTATCAAGACACTGTTATTTCGCGGTATTTAGCATATAGATGAGTAAACAATTCACTATCAGTACCCAAGCTAAGTATCTACAGTCTGATGCGAATCTATATCCCCAACACTCACAGAACAGGTAATCAGTATTGTCGTCTTCACTTTTACAACAAACATCAGAGGTTGTGGTGTCAATGTCCAAGACTATTAAATGCGTAGCAAAAGTCACGTTGCCAATAAACATCTTGTAGTCCTTTCTATTGAGAGATATTTTACGTTCGTTTGTTTATGCCATTTGCAGTTATGCTCATATGAAAGCCATCATTCAAAACACCCGAGAAGGGGGAACAAGCGAAGTGAATTAAGCTTTCCGACTGCGTTAAGTGCAACCTTATATTCTCGAACTAAGAGATGGTTCAGCAAGGCTTTGAGCGCATCCTGACTATGGCTGCAGATGCAAATACGCAATATACGTAGTTCGTTGACATGTCACTGGAAACTGATGAACGATTTCCTAACGAGAAGTGAAATCTATATTTGTCTTTAGAGACCAGCATCGAACTCTTATTCGTTTTTGGAGCCATAAAATAAAGACTCGAATAAAATCCTTGCTCGACTCATGCTCGACTTTGTATTTCTACAGCAACGGGGCTTCTATCTAATGTCATTGCATCAGAAGGCATGTTCAAAAGACCGGTCTGAAAATACCGTCAGCAAGTAGGTTCTTCAAAACTGTAGGACGGGCTTACAGAAGGTGGAGTGCAATTTAGAACATTCTGGTTAGTCAGCCATTACAAGAAAAGCTCCCATGGAAGGATAAAACAGACTACTCTTTGGATTCTGAAAGAAGCAACAGTGTGACACACTTCCATATCAACTCATAGGATATGATTGGCCTTATCATAGTAGTGTTGATCTTAAAGATCCTGCTCGATGTCAGAAGGAAATGGTAAGCCAGTTCTCAAATATAAGTATGTTGTTTGTGGTAGCGCTATTTGAAAATTGGTTTTCTAACGACGGATGCCTTAGTATGCCCAGTTGACGAGCTGCATCTGAACACGCATTACAAAAGTATCAAGTAAGTAACCTTGACTATTGTTACGCATAGCCACTCAAAGCAACAAGTGTGACCAAATCTGCAATTCAATCGGGGTTTTCACTAAAATTTGAACAAGAATATCAGTGGCATTCTTGATTTACTTCAACAATAACGACTGCAGACAGAAAACTGATATTTTATGAACTCTTTACGTCTAAGCACAGTCCTGAAATATGCAATATGAGAAACACATCGAATTGACCATCTGTGATTGTGAACCTACTCTTTTGGAGTTTGCCAAGTATATTAATTTTCAGAGAAATAGGGACGTCAGGATAGTTTTTGTTTTTTTCCTGTTTTTAGTTATGATAAGGATAGATTGAACCCAGACTTCGTACCAATTTCGTACCAATTTTAGGCTATTGGACATGAAGCCGTATGCGTAGAGCCAGTACAGGGAAAAAATATTGCTGCTATATCTACTAGTGTTAATGAAGACCTTGGCTTGTCCATTCGTGGCCATTCGCAGCAACTGGTCTTAAACCTTACAAAAAACAGCTCGTGTATGAACTAAAGCCAAACGACTTGCCACAGCATCGAAATCCAGGAATTCTTTTTTCTGTCCCCGTTTTCTCACAGTTGGAGTTACCGTAGTTAATGGTGCCTTTTTAACCTGATTTTCCGCAGATCTTCTTTGAACGTGGCAATACCAGCTTATTTTATTCGCCTCAAGCTGTTCGGTTACCGAATTCTTTATATGCTGACTTCCTCTTATACGCGTGGATCTAATAGAGTCGCGTTTATTGACTCCACTAGACATCCTTAACATTTTCATTTCCGCTGCCGGCATTTTGTTTTTAAATGCTTTGTACATTGTCCAGCACTGAGAAACGTACATAAGAGAGAATTGGCGTTACATTTGCTTGCAGTCTTTTAAAAGATAATCGAATACTACGTTAAAGAGGAAAGGGCTAAGTACGCTTCCTTGATGCACTCCGACATTACCTGGAAATTCTTCCATTAGTCCAGCAGAGCTTTTAACCGCAGTTTTCACGTTTCCGTACATGTCATGTATTATTCTAATAAACGTTCCCGGTACCTTTTGAGACCTCAGTGCGGCCCATATTGGATCCCTAGCCACTCGATCGAATGCTTTCTCGAGGTCGATAAATACCATGTGTAAATCCTTAGACGAATCTCGGTAGGCGTTGGATAGCGTCCACCGTCGATCTTCCTTCAACAAATCCACACTGGCTATTATCGGGCTTTATTATTTGCCGAAGACGGTCGTTTAAGACTCTTCGACAATTTGCATCGCGTGTGACATCAGCTTGATTGAACGGTAGCTGTTGCATTCTCGAGTGTCGCCTTTTCCTTTGTATAATGGAACGAGAAGCTACTTCTCCATTGATTCGGCATAGGTTGTCCACATTTGAATTTATTTTAAAATTTCGATAGCCATTCGCTGCCGATTCCCTCCATCTTCGACCAAAACTCTGATGGAATGCTGTCTGGTCCCGCCGCTTCACCAGCTTCATTTTACCGATTGCTATACTTATTTCTTCAATTGAAAAGTCCGAACCTTCCTCCTCGAATAGACTAGCTGTCCACACGATATCACGTGAAAACTGTTTGTTAAGCAACTCCTTGCAGTATTCAAGCCACGCACCGGTCACAAATTTCCTTTTCATTTGTTAGTAAGCGACCGTCTGCATTTTTAATGTATTTCGGCGAGGTTATTTCCAGCGCGTTTTTTCGCCTCTGTGGAGCGAGCTTAAAAATATTTGGCACTTTAGTATTGTACGACGTTTGAACTTCTTGCATAGCTTGTCTTCTATCTGCCGATCGTGGGAATATTTGTTCCAACTCCGCTACTCCGCTCGAATTCGAACCAGGGCTTTCTTTACGACGTTTTTAAGACGCTCATATTTAAGAGCCAGTGGAGCTTTTTCGATATCGTCGCTCCGATCGCATTTTGTCCACACTTGGAATACATCCGTTTGGTTTCGTCATTCCACCAGCATATCTCTTTGCCATGTGATGGCACAAGCTCATTTCTCGTATGTTAATATACAAAACTGCCAAATTTCGTCCGATGAGCAACCTCAGACAATACAATAGCTGCTAATGCATCTGGAAAAAGCCACCGTTAGAGGTGTTCCTGGTCCGGCTAAATCATTGGCCCGTATTTTTTCAAAGGTGACCTGAGAACAACGTTACCGTCAATGGCACCTGCTATCGATTTCGAACTTTTTTTTTTTGCCAAAATACACAAGCTGAACCTGGTTCAAGCGAGACCGCGCTCATAAGAATAATGAAGCAGGTTAAGAAATGTAAGCCTTTGAACTTTGAAGTCCGAAATGTCGAGTGTGAATAGACTACAAAAAGTGCACCTTCTCTTCACAGAAACAACTCCAAATTAATTGAAATTGGCAAGTGTCTTTCCCTTGATATCAAACTGCTGCGTTCGCAATTATACTTTCACTCAAATTTACCCGACCAAAAAATATTTGGTTGAGAACAATGTTTGAATCTATAGCTTCTCTATTCAGCATATCGTACACTCACGCAGATGAAATTTCAAACTTCATTTGATTTGACTTCAACTTGGTCCCTTAGCTCATGAATATTCCACTTATGCGTCAGAACTTTTGCCAAACTGCACTGCAATTGCCATGCAAAAGACGTTAATTCCGATATTACTTCCCTCACCGTTAATCCAAATGCTTTCCCAAAATTCTAGGAATCTTCCTCCCTGTAGGGAAAGAAAAAACTCTACCATGCACTTGAGTCACATTCCAGGGATCTGAAGCAGCTCCTTTAGAAATTCAATTAACATAAGAGGCTTCGGGTGAAAGTCCTATGAGGGAGAGAAATGAATTTCGATAGCACTAAAATCCTCTCGAACTTTGACTTATTATTACTTTGATACAGGTCTCTATGTATGCACAAAACGTTGTTCACTATTTTTAATGTCTTACTTTAAAAGACATCCTTTTGAGAGAGTCTTTGACTGCACTTTTCTGACAAAGGGCTAAGGAGAGCCATAGTATGGTGTAAAAGATATCCTTTGGGTCATATGATATTAAAATCTAATTCTTTGTTCACGCTTCGTTTCTTTTGCCCAAGAGATGGGAGGATGGATGCTCAGCTTAGTACGATGTGTACTTCAAAGGAGTTTGCCTAAGATTATGGATAAGAAATGTTACGTATACGCCTAAGTACTTGTATCTTATCCTTCTACACACACACACGTCTGTATGATTTGGCTTAATTAAAGCAACAGAAAAAAAATGCGTTAAGCTGGGCAATATCCGGTGCTCAGTAAGCTCCTTTTAGGAAACTCATTTCGCCATGCCTTTTGATCAGTAAAGAGATATACTGAAAAATAGATGACTTGCTACGGTTCACAGTAGATATACTACCACACAAGTTGAAACAAAAACCACAAACTCCGCTAATGGCGTGTTTGGTTAGATGAATTTCACTTTAAAACATTTCACCCAGACGAGTTACTCTTTCGAGAATAAATTCACATTCATCCAACAACCACTAACAGTAGTCTAAAGCTGGTCTAAGTAGATTAATGGCTTACTTCAACAGTATCGACAGGATAGCATAATTAATCGCATCAATATAGACAAGCTCTAAGGCTGTCTGCGTGTTTTGTATTGTACAATCGATAAGGTTTGACCTCAAATGCAAATTGCATTGAACGATAAATTTAAATTAAACCGACAGCAATACCACAAAAAGAATAAGAAATCATCCCTCGTACACAAATACACACGAAAAGAGATAAAACAGCAAACTCCCATTTGTATATACGAGTATACCATAAGTTCCTTGACACCATAATCCTTGGATGCTCTTGCTTGTACCTTTTCCTGTTTGCATTTTACCATGCATAACGCATCCTTGTATGTTGCATCATCAATTTAATGTCCTTTATGACCTGAAGCGTTGCTTCCTGTGTCTTTTCGGTTAACCCAACCATCATCTTACCACTTTCTCGACACTCCTCTCCTTCCTCAAGATAGCGATTACAAGATTTCTTTTATGTGTGCACTTTTGGTTAAAGAATATTGGCGAACTACTCGTACGTTCGCAATATGGTGTATCCATAGCATCTGAGTGGGGGACTCATTCTCTTCGGGCGGAGGTACACCGTAAAATAATGTCAAGATGTGCACATTGCATGGTACTTGCATTCATAGAACGTTATTCGGTGTTGTGCTCCGTTGCATTCGCATTGAAGACATATGGCAGTCGTATTGGGAAATGGCGATCAATTTCCTGAGAAAATAGGAAAAATCAAACGTGGAATACGACAATACCTTGAGGTATAAACAATTCTTGATAGAACTGCTCGAGATGAATAATATTTTAAAGATACCCACTGAATAAGCTTATTCTTTAAATTTGTTGTTTTCAACCCGAAAGTGGTTTTTCATCTGAACCCACCTGGAATACCTTAGAATATATCGCACAATTGTGACAAGTTTTGAAGGACTACCAGGGAAATAAACAAGATAACCACCGTCTCATGACGCAGATTTGAGTGATAGCTCTCGAAGACAATGATACCCAGCATGGCCACGATAAACATGAAGACCACCAGAATCACTTAGACTATGACGAGCACATAGATCATGACCATCACAAAGATAGTGCCCATTACGAGGATCACGAAATTCGTACCGATCACGAGGATCATGATTGTCATGAAAAACGGACATAATCATCGAAATGATCTTGACTATCACGAAAAAGCTTAGCGATCACGATAGTTACGAACGAGGAAGGCATGTCTCCTTATACTAGATTTATAGGTATATCACAGCCATCGAACAGTAGTGGATAAATCTCGGGTTACATAATAGATGTGCATAGTAAAACATTCCTTCAGTGGACTAGACTAGTAAAGAATAAACTAGGCCGAAATATCAAACCGTCAAATTAAACTTCAAATTTACACGAACGGACCTACAACCTTGCCTATAGAGGAGAGCATCATAGTTGGGAACAGCTCTCTTTGAATTTGAGTGTTAGGTTTGGTAAGGTTAAACAGGGCAAGTCATAAGACACATCACTAGGCACCAAAACGGGCCCATCGCGATCCCTGTGGGATCAGTTGAATTTAACTTCACAATCTCCCTGGTAAAACATTCAATTTCTATACAAAAGCCAAGTAGGCCTTTGAAATTCGTGCCGTTTTTTTTCTCTAAGTTGTCAAAGAAATATTTTCCGAAGAATTTCACATTCACATTCACACAGTATGTATGTTATATCCTCCACCGCTTGTAGATCCCCACCGAATCTGCAAATATCTGTGTCTTTCATTTTGAGTCTCTTTGCGTGTTTCAGCAATAGACACTGTCCTGCCAGGATTCCTATTAAAGTCCTAAGCTTATCTCTGTTCAGTTTAATCAGCTTTCAAGATCTTTTACCATCGAGAAGTGACCATAGAGCCTTAGACATCCTGTGTCCTTCCAGATTCGACCACCTAACATTGGCAGTGTATATTGTCTTTTCCTCGAAAGTGCCTCTTACTGTGTAGTGGGGTGAGTGTTAAACTCAATAGAATGACAAACATAGGCGTGCGGGAACTTTTATACAAGGTGTGTACAAGAAAGGAATATAAATGTTTTCCTCATAAAAAAAACAAGATTCGCATCCATCACAAAATATGATAAATCTTCAGAGCAGCCAACGTCATATAGACCACTATGCAAGCTAGAAAAGGTTATCTGCGATTGGCTAAGCCGGTACACCGGTACAAAGCAACGAAGTACAAAATAAGAGGAGCAGTTCCACAAGGGTCAGTTTTAGGTCCCAGTCTTATCAAATATATTGTCAATGTTTGTAATACTGCGGATGTGCTAACTAGAAGGTGTGAACTTCAGTAGATATGCAATGGCATTGCAGTTACCATTAAGGAACTTACATACTCAGCTCTGGAATGGCACCAGAGGTCTGAACCTAGTCTTTCCGATAAGACAGAGGTTGTTCTTAGTGGTTCTGCTGGATAAATTTTAGACAACTTTTAACATGCACAATCGAGAAGGTCAATCGTGTAGTTATCACTTCATACAGCAGTAAAGAAGAAAACTGCTTGCGAAGATCGGCAAATCAATCTTGATGAACGTAGCTAAATATTTTAACGTAGTTGAGTGCTAAATGGTATCTTATTGAACATAAACTTGGCGTTCGGCTGTCAACCTCGCCATACTGAGTTGTGTGAGGTAGAATGATCTTTGTGATCTTGGGAATGACAATTTACTATAAAGGTATTCTGGTTGTGCAGTGGTAATGTCGTACGCAAGTTTTTCTAGTCATACAGGAAAGAATATAGGCAAGAACAGGCTCATGAAGTTTTGGTCTATAATCATCTGATTCCAATAAAGGGCTCACCACGTCCTCTAGGCATACTTTTGTTAAGCTAAAGTCATTGTTGCTGCCAGGTGAAACAGATGCCTTAGGAGGATTATAGAAATCTGACCTGGGGCTAGGCAAAGACTTCATTAGAAGATACAACGAAATTGGAGTAAAACTGGTCAATACTTAGTTGACATAGATTCTTCCACAGAATCTGGAACTTACTCCTGGAGGCATTGGTGCAATTCTTGCCTAATAAAACCTCCTCCTCGTCATATTTCGGTATGTTTGTCTAAATCCCACCAAATTATACCACTCCCGTCGATTGTAACCAACATCGAGTTTATGTTGCTTGATACCATCGTTAAGCCAAGGATATTTGATAAGACTTCAGCGGAAAATATTTGTGGAAGAAGAAAGTGAGGTAACGTTCTAAAACCGAAACCTGGTCTTCAGCTGATGCTAGATTGTAAAAAGGATAATCCGAAGTAGAGTGGCTAACGTGATGGGATACCACAGCAAATTAGGCTTGGACACACTAACTAATGCCAAACATTAGATAATAGACAAAAAGAAAACATGAAGGGGTAAACTTTTACCTTCCGAAATTACCTTTGAAAGTAACCATGTACGAGTATACGACTCATACTGTCAGCATTTTAAGGGTAAACTACAGACCGCAGATGGCTTTTCTTTACGGCAACCGTTTTTTGAGGTCTTATAAGCCAAAAATGTAACAAAATAAGTCTTTGACAAACATACCCATATTTTATAGCTGAAAGTTAAGTATTTCCACGCAGATTTGTCAAGGAAGTAGGAATCTGCCACTAGTATTTGCTCGGTGAAGTCAATGAAGATTTCTCCTTACTTACCTTAGGTGGCGCTACAGTCCGAAGTGGTGGACCTAGGCCTCAGTCAACAAGCGCCTCCAGCCTGCTCGATCTTTTGCCAGCTGCATCCAGTTTCGCATGCTAAGTTGGCTGAGGTCCACTTCTACGTGCGTGCGCCACCTATGTCGCCATACTGTGCTGTCCCTTGGGGCGGATTCTAAGACTTTTCGGACCGAAGCGTTCGTTGAGTATTTTCGTCCATCCGCTCTACACGACATAGCCATCTCAGTCATTGAATCTTCACTCCTCATAGCCAGCGCAGTCAGTGAATCTTCGGTGTTGAGTGTCCTTTCTACTCGACGGCATATACGAGTACTTGGTCTTGCTCTCATTGACCGCTAAACCCATTTTCGCCGCCTCCGTCTCAATACTCTTGAATATGCTACTGACATCACGCTGCTTTCTCCTGATTATATCAATATCGTCGGCGTATGCGAGTAGTTGGACGGACTTTTGAAAGATAGTGCCTCTTGCTCGTGAGTTTTGCACTGTTCTTTCAAGTACGATGTAGCAAAAATCGCGTGACAGCGCATCGCCATGTCTAAATGCTTTTTTTGATATCAAAGGTCTCAGTAGATCTTTATCGAAATTGACGTAGCAACGTGCATCGTACATAGGCAGATGAGTTTGCCAGGGATGCCAAAACCAGACATTGTTTATTTAGCTCATCTCTATAGATGCTTTCATACGCGGCCTTAAAATCGATGAATAGGTGGTGTGTATCGATCTGAAGCTGATGGGTCTTCTCCAAGATTTGCCGTAGTGTGAATATTTGGTCGATGGCGGACTTTCCTGGTCTGAAGCCACATTGATATGGACCTGTCAGGTTGTTGACGAAGGGCTTCAGACGTTCACATAAAACGTCAGATAAAATCTTGTATGCGATGTTAAGGAGACTGATGCCTCTGTAGTTGGCGCAGTTCAGAGTGTTTCCTTGTGGATAGGAAAAATAATGCTGCGGTTCCATTCATCGGGCATGGAGTATGCCATCGCCTGCCACTTTTTTTTTTATAATTGGCGCGCGCTCAAGGGGTTATTAGCACCCTTAAAATGATTGCACACAGCGCGGGCGATGGAAAATTAGGGAGGATAGAAAGAGAGGTACCGATGTACTTTGGTCTTGAATGTTTGGAGGTTATAATGACTAGGGAATAAAGAGCTCGGCAGGAAATTCCATAAGCGAGTTATTCAGCTTAGGAAAGAATCAAGATATGTCTGGGTACGTCCGACGAAAGTGGGCTTGAGGGTGTACTGATGAGTATTCAAAGCGAGGCGGGTGTAATGGTGAAAGGTTTGAAGGGACGGAATGCTACTGGCAATTTCAGTGGAGCACTGGTGTTGAAAATAGCGATAGAACAACGTGAGGCAGGAGACATAACGTCGGTAGTCGAGGGTGTCAATCGACTGTGTAATATAGGCATCACATATAAGTTTTAACGCACGGTTTTGAATCCTTTCTAGTAGGTGCAAAGAAGTCTTAGGAGCACCTAAGGAGATGTGAGCATTGTACTCCAATTTTGGGCGAATGAAAGCCTTATATATTGAAGCCAGATCAGAGGGGGTGAAATATTCCCTACATCGCTTAAGGAAACCTAGACATTTCGCAGCATTTTTGGCGACTTCGAATATGTGGTCATTCCAACGTAAGTTGTCATTGACACACATACCGAGAATAGAAAGATTTTCGGTTTCAATGATGCAAGTGCCATTCATGGATAATGGCTCGGTATATGAATTTCGCTTTAGCGACAGAAGACAGCATTGTGTTTTGGAAGAATTAAATTCCACTCTGTTGATAGTTCCCCAATTGGTTATTCTGTTAATATCGGAATTTAATGAGCGTAGCATACGCTGTCGTTCCCGTTCTACAGCCGAAGAGCAGGGACGTGAGTCCGGGAACGAATATGAAAAGCAGAAAGTTCTGTCGTCAGCAAAGGAAAAAATTGGATTAGAAGTAGCAGACAAGAGAACATCAATGAAAATTAAAAAGAGTATCGGAGACAGAACGGAACCTTGAGGCACATCAGTATTTTTTTGTGATTATCGAATTCGAAACCTTCCAAGGCAACTTCAATTGAACTTTCCGAAATGTGATTTCTAATCCAAGAGGAGAGTTTCACGCATTTTCGAAAAAAGAGCCTGATGGCAAACTCTGTCAAATGCCTTAGAAATGTCAAGTGCTATCAGATTGATGTAACTTTTAGTTCCACTTTTCGGTGAGACATGCCATCATGCCATCAAATCACCAGTGGGCCTGTTTTTCTTGAGATATTTCATGAGCTGACGATTTATCAGCGTTTCCATGACCTTGAAGAGAAGGGACGTACGTACAATGGGTCTGTAAGAGGAGAGAGAAGAAGATTCGCCACTTTAAAAAGCTTTGCAGTCAGGCCCTGCACTTTAGCAACATTGTTGGACTAAGACTTTGATATGGATTTCTTCATTTTATACTTTACGCAGCTTAGCTTTGCACTGTTCGATATACCCGGAACCGAACTTTGGATACCAAAAGGTAATGGTTCGAGTCGATGTTGACTCCTCGAAATGCTCGGACGTCCCCTTTTTAAATATTCTGTGTTTTTTTGCAGCGAAGATTCAAAAACATTACTCAAAAAAACAACTTCTATCTAGGATTGAAGTTAGTTCACCCATCAGCTTCTAACTACCAACTTGTTCAGTCTATTCCTCTTTGTGAAAATGACCGAAGTAACTTGTAACCAAGTTAAATATTGTCTTAATGGTCTTTTGGGTTTCTCCTTTTTTCAACAACAAATATAGACTTTCAAGATACCATTCCTCCCGGGTGAAGAAATACAACAATTTTTAATCACCTTTTAACCCAAAACCAATATTTGTGTTAAGAAATTGTTTACAACAGCAGTACCTTCTTGACCCTACAACTTTAACTGGCTTCGAAACGGTTTTTCTCGTGCTCAAACAGCACGCTTCCACCCTCAGGATATTACAAGGCCACCTGTCCAAATATTACCTCTTAATTGCAACATCTTTATTATTGATGAGCAATGAGAAATCCCCTAGTAAATTTCTAATATTCATTAGCACAAGTACTAATGCTTCTCCCTCGCTGTTTTCGAACTGTTTCAAGGAAACTTTGAGCTCAATACCCTCTGGGGCAAGTGTTTATGCAAAATTTTGTATTGTAAAACTTTTCACCGTCTTTGCCAACCCCTGCAAAAGGGTGATTGGCGAAGGAACATCATCAACAAAATTTTAATTACTCAGGCAGAAATTTTATTTTGTTTTTTTTTTTTTCTCATTTTTTTTATAGCGAAAGACCTCTGTGCAGGGAGGATGAAGCAGTTATCCAATAGCTGTATTCTCCGGTTAACTAAACATGACTTCATTTCGAAGTGAAGGATTTAACTTTTCCAAATGGCCCGTCGCATGTCTATGCAGCCCCATCAGATCTGTGCTATGGGAATACAGAATTGTGTCCGCACGTACGAATGGTGCCTTGGGCAAAAATTCAAAATATTTTTCACCCCCCTGGACCAAGCCGTTGACTGACACACTCACACACACATAGCAAAGATAAGTTTTGTATCTATATATCCGGCACTATAAGGATCTGCTCGGCACACAGATACTCGTGTACTGTACTTCCATGTAAATCTGCAACAAGTTTATCCCAAGTGAAATATTAAATAGAAATCAGTGGTGTGCCTTGTAATAGGACATACTCGTAACCTGGCACTCGTACACAGATACTCGCTTAAATATTTTATCATGGTGCAAGGAACCACCAGTCTGCATATGGTATGAGGGGGATGTCCAGAGAGAAACAGTGCTCCACCAAGACACGGCTGTAGTAAATCCAATTGGAAAGTATTGTTATGCGACAACGAAGAACTTCGGGCACTCATGACACCTGCTGCATTAACTTAATTAAAACTGCAGACGAGATAAAGATACAAAAAAAAAAAAAAAACAAATAAAATGGAAAGAACTTGGAGCACTATGAGCAGTTAAAGTAGCAGCAACGGATCAAAAAGAACAATTGCGCTGTGCAGCACACTTTCGCAGAAACTTTGTCTTCGTATCGCACGGGACTAACGATGGTAATTGGATATTCTTGTAGTTTTATGCAAAACGGGACGGCTATGTAGGTGGTTCTGTAGTAAAATGGTAGTTGTGACAGCGATGTGGGAGTGTGCGTATATTTGAAATATGTACGTGAGATAGGTGGTTTACTTCATATTGACGTGGTGTTCCACAGAATCATGCATTGGAGCTTTAGCTGAAAACTTTAAACTGTGAGACCAACTTGAAAGGGCTTAAACCAATTACTGCTATAGCCGATCAGGAATAATTAATTCGTACGGCTTGGATTTGAAATTGAATTCAGGAAATTAAACGACAACAGAAATGCAGTGAGAGAACTTTGAGTAAGCGATATGCCATTCAATGCAAACCATTACCCTTTCTGTTTCACATTGTGTGACCTTCTTCCTAAATGTAGGAATACCATCTAATCGTGAATCCCAAAAATTTTACAAAATTAGCTACATTTCTAAGCTTTATTTGCTACTCTGTGCATCTAGAGTGGGTTCAAAGACTTGTCTGGTTGACATCGGTCTCAATCGGTAAGCCTCGGCAGTCACCACAATCTCTCACCAGGTGCCTTTTGTTCCCCGTTTTAGGCTGACTGAGGTTGGCTGGAATATGAAATCTGACTTTTGCACTCTCCCAAAGGAGGCTTTAATGTGCGTCGATCTAAAACTTCCAGTTCTTTTCCGAGGTCTGTCGAAGTGTGAATATTTGATTGATGGTGACCTTTCCTGCTATGATGCTCACGTAAGTAGGGAGAACAAATTTTATAGGCGATTTTTAAGAAGCTTTTTTCTTGTGCTCCGGACTGACTATACCTTGCAGACAAGGTGACACAAGTCTGCACCAGCTATTAGACTCTAGCTTCGACATTACATCCCGAACTCAGGGCGCAGGACTTTCTGTCTTCTTCGTCTAAGGTGAATGGTTTTCCTAACTACATCAAGGTAGTTTGAACATCATCGAAAGTAGTCCTTAAAGTTTCTTAGCACCGAAGCGTTTCTGTTGCTAGTTATCAATGTTCTTCTTTGCAGGTTCCTATTCCTGCAAAACGGCGAAATCCCGGAACAAAACAAATGCAACCCTATCCTACCTACTTCGACATATTTGGAGCTTAGGTCAGATAGGATCTCCGAGACTAAGTCAGGGTTTTGGAAAATAGGTGGACCAACGGCAACGCTCACACCAACGAACGGGCTACTAGTTTCGGTCTAACTGACTCCTCGTCCTAGAGGTATCCAAAGTGGAACTGGCCCATGGAACTGAAGAAATATGACGACACCGAAGATAGCTTCTACAAACTCCTGAACAAAAGCGACGACCAATGCTCTAGCTATGAAAATTGTCCGCGGCCATTTCTTCAACATAATTTTTCGAAGAATAGTGCAATACTTACGCGCCAACACTAGAGGCATAATTTTTCAAAAATTCGTCCAATTACTCGCAGCGTGATGTCAGTGACACCTTCGCAAGTATGGAGACGGAAGTGACGAAAGTTGGTTTAGCGGTCAACGACGGCAAGACCAAGATCAGGCTTATAATACCGGACTTAGTCTTGCTGCCTCATTACAATGAAACTTTGCTTCACAAGCCGAAAGTGTGTGACTTTTGCATGAGTCTCCCTCAAATAGCAAATCCACTACATAGCAAGCACTGTCTTCCTTCTTTGTAGCCCATTTTATCGCACTTCTTCAATCGCGGTTATATCTGCTTTACTTGTTGGGGTGAAAAGTAACCTCCTTGACCGCCAGAATGCGCTGCTACTGCAAAAAAGGTTATGGTGCCTTAAAGTCCGTTCATATTTAGGCAGACATGCCAAATTTCAGTGCGATACTGTCTTTAGTTTTGTTTTGACAGCTGATTGTTGTGACGTGTTTGGCATCATGTTGAGTATGGACAAAAACGATTTTCGTTCTCTCATAAAACATTATTTTTTCAGAGGCAAAACGGCGAAGGAAACAAAAGAAAAGTTGGATAAATATGAGGGGCTAATGCTCCGTCAGATTACACCGTCAAATATTGGTTTCGAGAGTTTCGTGGTGGCCGCAACTCCACTGCCGATCAAGTCCGCAGCGGCAGGCCCTCCGGTGCGGTTACAGAGGACAATTTCAAAAAAATACATGAAATGGTGTTGGCTGACCGGAAAGTTAAGGTGCGCGAGCTAGCAGATGCCACAAGAATGAGTACTGAGCGCACACGCCATATTTTGGGCAATATTCTGCTTATGAAAAAGTTATACTGCCGCTGGGTGCCGCGCATGCTCACTTCTGACTAAAAACACGAACGCGAGAGCACTTCGAAAGAGTGTTTGGACTTGCTGATGCGGAATAGGGCGGACTTTGGCGTCGATTGGTAACAGTTGATGAAACCTGAATCCACTATTACACACCAGAGAACAGAATGAGTGCCCGGCAATGGACTGAAGACGGCAGGAGTGCTCCTAAGCGGCCGAGGGAGGCTCAATGGGTCGGAAAGGTTATGGCGTCGGTTTTCTGGTATTGTCATGGCATGCTCTTCGTCGACTACCTCGAAAAATGGAAAACCATCAACAGCGAGTATTACTGTGCATTATTGGAGCGATTGAAGGCCGAAATCGCTGCAAAACGACCTCACATGAAGCGAAAAAAAATTTTGTTTTTGCAAGACAATGCGCCGGCGCATAAGAGCACCGCAACCAAGGCTAAAATCAATGCCTTACGGCTTCAATTGCTGTCGCATCCACCGTATTCGCACGATTTGGCTCCCTCGGACTATTATCTCTTCCCAAACCTCAAAAGATGGCTCATCAATAAAAAATTCAGCTCACGCGAGGAAATCATCGACGTCACGGAGGAGTATTTTGCAGACCTTCCAAGGAGGTTACTTTTAACCCCACCTAGTAAAACACTCTTTTACCTTCATAAGATTCCATACACAAAACCGGAATTCCTTGTCCTTAAGACGTTTGCTTGGGTTGATAACATTAGATCCTACCGTATTCAAGCCTGTTGGTCGTGTGTGGATTGTATCCCCAAGCATAAGCGCCAACCAGGAGGATCAGGGGCTGCCGAACAGAGGCGCCTTTTTAAAAAGCATTCCGGTATATCTTGTCTTAATTGAGCAATACTTCTTCCATCGTCTTTGCCGGTGAAGATCGTGGGTGAGCAACTCTTGTTCGCGTTGCTTTATAGGATTTTTGAGAGGTTCTCAGAGACGAAAGTATTACTTATGATTGATTTGGCGCTGTTCTTCACAATACCCCATCGTTAACCTGGCGGATTTGTACTGTTGTTGTAAGTTCTAACCTTCTATAAAAACTGCGTGCATAGAAATCCCTAAAGAAGTTGTCTTATTTTGTTACGTCCATGCCTGTTATAATCTAGGGTCCTCTATTGCACGATGAAGCGACACCCTCAGCTGAGGGGATAACATCTCTCAAACGTTAACGTCACCATCTGCGGTATAAGCGTTGGTGCTACGTCGCTGATAATTCTCCTGCCGCCAACTCTACTTCCCAATATATTTCAGCAGCTCAATAGATTCGATCTTTGAAGCGGTCATTGACCTCGTATTGAGAAATTCTCCGAAAAACAATCAAAACAGTGCGCCAATGCGATTAAAAAGATATCGATTGTTACCTCAAGCAGTACCCAACTGGCATCCCCTTCAAAGTCGCACAAAATCTGTAAACTCATCCCATTGCTTTAGATGCCAACACAAAACTTATGTTAGAATCAGCACCCTACCATCAACTCCACTGATACAAATATTGATTATTGCCCACTTGACATCATCGTAAACTGATACATTTTCTGTAACCTGACGCCCATGATGTATTTAGTCGATTCGTATTCAATCAGCCCAAGCACCCACCGAACTATTGAATTTCATCCTTTGAGTGCTTATTAGCCTCATAAATTGTTATGACAGCTGAAACAATAGACGTCCACTACAAGAGTACATGGGTCCGCTTCTATTGCCTTCTCTACCCCATGCTGCCAAATAGTATTGCCGGAAACCCATCTCGAATGAAACCATATCTATTGTTGCCAATTCGTGAGATTGTTTTAGGTCTCGTAAAATTGATTCTCGACAAAAGGATATCCAAAAAGCAATCCAAAGCAAAGCAACACAGAAGAAACTTAACAGGCAAATTGATTCCCATAACAATCAGGTCTACCACGTCGAATACTCAGACATTAGACATCCATCCCGCCTTTAGAGTAATCGAAATTAATTAACCTCCAAACACAATAACACATATTCATACAACAAAGTCCACTAAGCCTTACACGCATAGACCGAAACCGATGTATAGATCCAGAGACCGAGCTGAAGGCTGACGAATTTATTCATAATAATGACGAAAATCTATTTCCTCTCTTATTTCGAGTCCTTGGAAGAAGGACACGAATGGTGGCAGTTAATGCTTTCACTACCTACCATTGTGTTGCATGAAATCTCATTTGAACACAGATACAGACCACTAGTACAACAGATAAACGTCAGAATGTGGAAGAACAAAAAGAAAACACAAAGAACAGACATGTAATAGCGTTTGACACCAAAACAGAATGTGATTGATGATTCCTCCACTTGTTTGGACCGAGTGGAGAGACCACACGTAACAAGCATGGCAAGAGTGTCTAACATGCCGAAATTGCGTCCGAAAGGAATGAGTGAATCATTCAAAGCAAATTTGCTGACCATTACTGGTGTCCATTACATTAATGACCGAAATATTTAGTTGAGCTATTGTGGGAAGATACTCGTATATTTCATTTCTATTCAAGTGATTCGACTTTTTTGAAGCCTGTGATGGGCTAGAAATAACATGGTGTCCAGAGAAATCCTTAATCTAACGAGAAATTGAATTGTTTGAGCTTGAGGGGTTAAAAATCAATTTGGGTCCTTTGGGAGGATAAAACATATCTCAGAGCTAAATTGATCCGACAGTGATGATGTGCTAAATAAGTATATAAAAATCGGGCGGTTCAAAAGCTGAAGAGTTCAACTTATTTCAATGCGTCTTGTATTCAGGCTTAAGCTCACATCTAAGCGGCGTCGTATGCAGTTTTTGAGAAGCATTGAACCCTTGCTTAGTTCTGTCAAACTACAGGTAGCAAAGTATCGCATTTATGAAGCTCTGCGGATGAGTTCTCCAGATGGAATCAACGCTGGAAACAATCCCGAAACCAATGAGACCTTATCTAAGCTCCCCCAAAATATTTGGAGCTCAAGCCGGTTAGGATTTCCGAGACTAATCAGGGTCTTGGAAGAGAGTTGGTGGCGGAAGAGCCCTTAATGGACCAAACGGCAGCACTCACATCCCATAATGGGTTTCTGGTTTTTGGTCTAACCGACCCCTCGTCCTAGGTGTGTTAATAATGGAATATGCCCTCCAGGTTGGGGGTTGTGCGCCGGGGTAACCGCCTGGTCATGGTAAATAATTAAAGAGTTCCGAAACATAAACAAGCCTCGGATCGTCCGTTTCCGTACTGATGACAACACATGCAAACTTCGGATATGCACGTGGAATGTTAAGCCTCTCGTGCAGCCGAACAACTAGCAGAGGCCCTAGACTACTGCAAAGCAGACATTACTGCCATCCAAGAAATGCGATGGGATGGGCCGGACAAAAAGAGCATGAAAAACTGCGACGCCTACTACGGCAATTGATATCGACGGCAAAAGCAGCGCTTATTTGGATGCGGATTTGTTTTTGAAGACAGAATTCGGCAAGAAGCTTTGAGTTTCCGGTATGTGAAGGAGCGCTTCTTAGCAAACCGCATCAAGGTTAAATTTTCCAACATAAGCCTAATACGGCCAAATGTCCCCAACAGAGGAGAAAGATAGCAACACCAAAGAAACCGTCTATGAGCTCTCGAACAAGACACATTCACAAGGGGACTTGGAGAACTCCTGATCAATCAACAGTCATCCAGATTGATCACATTGCGATCGGCGCAAGACACCCCTACAGTATATTGGCTGTTCCAACGTTTCGAGGAGCCAACATCGACTCGGACCATTGCTGAGGATTTGGAAAGATCATGGAAAGATTTGGAATGGCGATAACGAAACAGATACCGCTTTCACGCACCTTTCAACCTGGACGATGTACTCGTAGACCAACAAGTCCGTCCACCCAACCTGGATGCTGTGGGGATAGCAATATCTTAGGTGAAGTCCAACTGGAGCTGCAGAGCTTGACCGGCGGGATCTTCAAAGCGGCCAGCGATGACTTGGTAAGGAGCATACACCAACTTATCTCTTAAATATAGTCGGACGAAAGTATGCCCGAGGAATGAAACCTCAGCATTGTTTGTCCGATTCTCAAGAAAGGAGACCCTCTGAGTTGCGCCAACTACAGAGGGATCAGTCTTCGCATGCACAACATCTGTAGAGACGAGCTATAGAGAGCAAGTCCAAACTCGTCCGTATGTAGAGGAAGACGATGTAGAATACATGCTGCTCCATTAAGATCAGCTAAGATCTCACCGAGCCCTTTGATGTCAAAAAAGGATTTAGACAAGTCGATGCGCTGTCGTGCGATTACTCGCATACGCCGACGATATTGACATAATCGGAAGAAGGTAGCGTGAAGTCACTGGCCCTTTCGCGAGCATTGAGACGGAAGCGGCGAAAATGGGTCCAGCGCTTAACGAGGGCAACACCAACGTCTCACACAGAATTTCACCCTCGAAAGAAATAACTTTGAAGTAGGACTCTAGGCATTGCTATCAATTTAGACAACGACACCAGCGTTGAAGTCAAGCAAAGAATGAAGGTATTGTCTTCTTTGGACTAGCAAAGCCCTCTTTCGAACAACAAAAGTTACTGCTCCGAGAGGAAAATTGTTCGAGTGTTTCTCGGTCCCTTCTGCATTGACGGTGAGTGGAGGAGAGGGTACAACGACGAACTGAATGAACTGTGCAGCGACATCAACACAGCCAGAGGAGCGAAGATTCAATGACTGAGATGGCTCTGTTATGTAGAGCGGATGGACACCAAGGCTCCGGTTCGAGAAGTCCTCGAATCCGCCCCCGAGAGAGAGCGCAGTAGAGGAAGACCGAGACTCAAGTGGCGCACGCAAGTGGAAGGGGACCTCGGCCAACTTAACATGTGAAACTTGAGGCAGCATCGTCTACAAATTTTAACCGTAGGTAATACAGTGTGAAAGCTTAACAATCTGGAATGCCGTGGTCCTAGAGTTATTTCAAGAGGTTCCTGCATTCCTGCCAAAATTATCAACAATGAAGAACTCCATCTGATCCATAAAAGGCCATTCGATGTCATATGATTTAAGTCATATAATACCCGAGGCACAATATTTCATTTGACATTGAAGAAACTAGTGAGCTGGAACGTCGATAGTAAGTAAGCAGAGGCGACATATATATTTCGAGTGAATAAAGAACAGAAATCGGTTATCATTCGACCATATCGCTCCGAATTGACTGTAACCATCCGCCCATTGGCATCTTCGAAGAAATACTGACCAATGACACCTTTCGACCATAGAGCACACCAAAAAGTCACTTTGTCTGGATGCAACGGCACCTCTTTGATCACTTATGCGTTTTCTGAGCCCCATATGCGGCAATTTTGTTTGTTTACATACCCACCGAGTGAGAAATGTGCCTCATCACTGAAGAAAATGTTGTCCGAAAAATCAATGTTTATTGTTTGTTGGCCAAACACCCAAGAAGCGCATCCACGGCGTTATGAATGGTCAGCAGGCTTCAATTGTTGCGT
Organism: Volucella inflata; assembly: GCA_928272305.1. NCBI lineage: Eukaryota > Metazoa > Arthropoda > Insecta > Diptera > Syrphidae > Volucella > Volucella inflata. The sequence continues at coordinate 3,818,819 of OV743720.1, forward strand.
AAGTTAAATTTTATAAGGATGGGGATGCAAATCCAAATCCGAAATATGCCATAGTGAGGTGTACGATACGTTCAATTGCTCCGAACGCCGGGAAATCGAATAATTCGGATCATCAGCAACACTTGCACTTACATCAGCAATATTTTCGACTGAGCGTCGATGATGCACGGGCCTTACGACATCAGTAACGCTTCCACTCTCTTCAAATTTCTTCCCAATTTTACCGATTGCTTGTGTGGTCGGTCGATTATGACGACCATAATCATTGCGTAATACGCGAAAAGTGTACCTATCACTTTTGTAGTGAGTTTTAATAATTTTAACGCGTTGTTCGATTTATAAGCGATTCATTATTGTAAATGGCAAGCATTCAATTATTATTATGACACTTCAAATGACAGCTGAGTTTGGCAGGTGTCAAATGCCAGCGCCAACAACTTGAAGCAACGAAATGAATGGCCATGTATATTCGTATTTGTGTTCGATGTTAGAGTCTATTCTTATTCTCCAGTTACCGATAATAGATCGGCGCAGAGGTCATTCTTTATCAACTTTAACAATAATATCGTTAAAGGAGTGGTTCTTGGTACATGCTTCTTTGGTTTTATCTATGTACTACTACCGAAAGCTTCCTCTATACGAATCATGATGTCTCTCTCTGTCTTGAGCAGTAAGAAGAGTCTCTATTCTTTTGGATTGAACAAACAGTATTGAGTTTTCATTTGTCAGGCATTATTTTCGACAGTCAAATCTTGGACATGAGGCCGGGCCAGCAGCCTTGATTTTAGCCAGGCGGATGGATCTCTTGCTGTCATCATTCATCATTCAGGCTACCTGCTCGGGATTCAGATACTATCTATCTACTCCAGTGTCTGCCAGGAAGTTAAGACTTTCAGGCACATGCGTCCTTCACAAGAGATCTAACCAGGCATTGATTTGTATTATAAGATGGAACACAGACCCATTGGTTGCAACAAAAAAAAAAAACCTTTCAGGTCCGTTTGTCTTCATGACAAAAGCGAATTCTATGCGCTATACAGTCAGGATATTTTATTTTTTCTAAAGTTTAATGAAAGCAGTGACCAACTTAACCTAAATGAAATATAGTACACACCTTACCACAATATGCCGTAAGTTTGGCAGATGGCAAGGCCATTACTTTTCATTTTATTACTGCCACGGGCATTGCAATCTTCTCTAAACCTCATCACTCCAGAAAATCATTTTCTCGCACCACAAATTGTGCAAATGGTTCCAGCAAAAAAATCGACTCAACATCCCTTCGCCGTTCATCATCGCAAACTTAAAATTTGAGCCGTCCTTCAACTGTGTAATTGTGATTAATTTTTACTTATCTCTCTGATCCCTTCCTTGCCGAAGGTTGAACTACAAAAAAAACCAAAAAATGAGAAAAGGCTTTGCTTTGTTAAGCCAGGACGATTAAACCTTCTGCAACTAAACTCCCACTACCACTCATAATCCTTTTTGCAATTCTCTTTACTATCGTTACTACCACCAGGATAATGGTCATTTAGCCTTAGAACATTCTTTCAAAAAAAAATAAGTCATCACTCCAAAAGGATCAGCAATACAAATGGAGATATCCTTTTTCGTTCTTCTTCTTCATCTCCGCCACTAAAGAAACCCGAATCCCAAATCCTTCGTGCATTCATTAAAAATGCATTAAAATGATTGATACAGTTAAATAAAATAAAATAAAATAAAATAAAATAGAAGAACCCAAAGGATATCCCTTTTCATTCACCTCGTTGACTTTTAGCCTTGGTTTAGTGGTATGTTTTTTTTTGTTTTTTTTTTTTTTAGCATTCCAGGCCCCAAACCGTGGGCGGTACACCCTGACACACTATTACAAAACCACCTCCGCAAAAGGCTTTCTTTTTTGTCGACCTTTAGTTTGCCCTTTCCGACTTTGAAAAACCAAAAACATTCAAACAAAACGAGGGTGAATTGAAACAACTTTGTAGCGCACAATTTACGGTCGTTTTCGGTCCTGGCACTCTTGACTTGACGGTCTCATTTCGAGCGTAAAAAAAGTGGTGAACCTCCATTCGAAAGTTGCCGAGACTTAAAAAGCACAAGAGAGGAAATTAATTATACAATGTGTACGAATATGAAGTGGTGGGGGCAGTCGTATCAAGGCACAGAAGGACGCCACACAATCTTTACATAGTCAAGATCTACAACATAGTCAAGGGAATCCCAACAAAGTCATGTTTACCATTCAAGACGACACTATTCCGTCCTAGATTCGAGCCAGTGAGGCATAAAAGCATCCTCCTGTCTTCCAACGACTGAGTAATAACATTTTTTTTTGCCGCTCAAAATTATTGCTTGCGGAGGCGTATAAGCGAATTTATACGTCACGAGCCGTGCCGAGATGAAATTGACATTTCAGCTGAGTGTCATATTTTAATAAGGAGACGCGCTGCCACTGCCACTGCCATTGCTGTTGCTGTTGCTGTTGCTATTGGCATTACCTTGGGCGTGGGGAAATTGTATGATATTTCTGGAAGAGAATATAAAAAGAAACGCACACTTGGGAAGGACACAACGGCGAACTTGGGTGGAGTACATAAAACTGAGTACATGGGCATAAATGTGAAAATTCGCGAACTATGGGTGGTAGACTGGGTTGTGGTTGTGGTAATTTGTGCAACTGTGTTGCGTGAAGGATACATTGCCTTCGAAATACGACTAATAAAACGGAACGATAAAGTTGATTGAAGTCAACATAAAGTGTAGCCAAAGAATAGTGGCAAAGGGAAATCAGGATTCCTTAAGATACGAGTATTGTTCATTTGGGATTGCCACGAATTGGCCACAATTGGTCATTTTGTTTGGTTGCAATGGGGTGTAGTGAAATTAATCGGTTGAGGTTGGGGTAGGAGCTAATTTTATGGGAAAATTTGATTTGACTCGACCTTAAGTTGAAAGTTGAAAGACGTTGCTGTCTCTTATAGACAAATCAGAGTAATCAAAGTCCGTCAAACCTTTTCTAGGACAAAAAGAAAAAGCCTTAAACAGTTTGAGCTTGTTCAAATGGCAAATTTCAGCAAGACAACAAGGAAGGGCAGTAATTGTGGCTCATACTTACTTACTTTAAGTGGCGGTACAGTCCGGGGTAGACCTGGGCCTTAGCCAACAAGCTTCTCCAGCCAGCTCGATCCCTGGCTTTCTGCCTCCAGTTTCGCACGCAAAGTTGACTGAGGTCTCCTTCCACTTGCGTGCACCACCTGAGTCTTGGCCTTCCTGCGCTGTCCCTCGGGAGCGGATTTGAAGACTTTTCGGACCGTACCATTGGTGTCCATACGCTCTACATGACCCAGCCATCTCAGTCTTTGGATCATCACTCTTCTGGATAGGTTCATGTCGCTGTACAGTCCGTACAGTTCGTCGTTGTATCTCCTCCTCCACTCACCGTCAATGCAGACGGGACCGAAGATCGCCCTAAGAATTTTTCTCTCGAAGCAACCAAGGACACCTTCATCCATTTTTGATAATGTCCATGCCTCTGCGCCAAAGAGCAGGACTGGGATTATTAAGGTCTTATAAAGGGTGACTTTTGTTGTTCGAGAGAGGGCCTTGCTAGTCCAAAGAAGAAGGTATTGGCAAGAGTCATTCTTTGCTTGACCTCATCGCTGGTGTCGTTGTCGGAATTGATAGCAAAGCCTAGAGTCCTTAACTACGTCAAAGTTATATCTATCGAGGGTGAACTTCTGTCTGAGACGTCGATGTTGAGTGTCCCTTCTGCTTGACAGCATATACTTGGTCTGCCCTCATTGACCGCTAAGCCCATTTTCGCCGCTTTCGTCTCAATACTCCCGAAAGAGCCACTGACATCACGCTGCTTTCTCCTGATTATGTCAATATCGGCGGCGTATGCGAGTAGTTGGACGGACTTTTGAAAGATAGTGCCTCTTGTGTTTGCTCGTGAGTTTTACACTATTCTTTCAAGTACCATGTTGAAAATCGCATGACAGCGTATCGTCTTGTCTAAATCCTTTCTGAACATCAAAGGTCTCGGTGAGATCTTTACCGACCTTGATGGAGCAGGTGTGCATTCTCCATCGTCATCCTGCACAGACGGACGAGTTTGGCAGGGATCCCGAAACTAGACATTGGTCTGTATAGCTCGTCTCTATAGATGCTGTCATACGCGGCCTTAAAATCGATGAATAGGTGGTGTGTATCGATCTGAAGCTCATGGGTCTTCTCCAAGATCTGCCGTAGTGTGAATATCTGGTCGATGGTGGACTTTCCTGGCCTGAAGCCACACTGATATGTACCTATCAAGTTGTTGACGAACGGCTTCAGGCGTTCACACAATACGGCGGATAAGATCTTATATGCGATGTTAAGGAGACTGATGCCTCTGTAGTTGGCGCAGTTCAGAGGGTCTCCTTTCTTGAGAATCGGACAAACAATGCTGAGGTTCTATTCATCGGGCATACTTTCGTCCGACCATATTTTACAGATGAGTTGGTGTATGCTCCTTACTAAGTCATCGCCTGCCGCTTTGTAGAGCTCGGCAGTCAGGTCGTCCGCTTCAGCAGCTTTGTTGGACTTACACTTCGATATAGCTATCTTCCCTTCATCCAGGTCGGGTGGACGGAATTTTTGGTCATCATCGTCCAGGTTGAAAGGTTGATTCGGTTGATTGGGTTGATTATGCCTGACAGCGGTATTTTGTTCGTCATCGCCGTTGTACAGTCTGCAGAAATGGGCTTTCCAAATCTTCAGCATCGACTGCGATTCTACTACGATGCTCTCGTCTTTTTTTTGGAGTTTTGCTTTGCTGCATGTACTTGCCGGCATCCATCATCGAACCAGGGGTTCGTTGTGGTGGACGAGATTCTGCTTCTTTGTTAAGTCGCAACATTAGCACTAAAAATATTTTCCTATGAGTTTAAGGTGGAGTGCCACAGGGTTCCACCTTAGGGCCAATTATATTTTCAGTTTGTTCAGTGACAGTTTTGAGGAGTACCTATGTGTAACCGGACACTGTCTATTCAACATGGTTAGTAGTGAGAAACGAGGATATTAAATTCATTGTGAAATGATCAAGGAAACATAGCTTACGTCTAAGCCTAGCAAAGTCAGTAATACGTTCTAAAACTACTTTTTCTAGAACAGATTTCAAGTTTATCTCTAAAGATGATGACAATCTCATCAAATACAGAGGAAAATTCATGAGTTCTCGGCGTGCAAGTGAACGCCTAATGCCCCTGGAAAGGATAAAAATGACAGATACAAACCGAATACTATATATGGTCAGTGTCCCAGCAATTGCACCAATAATGCACTAGGAGATCTTAACGCAAGGCTGGATAAGGGAGCTGAGTTTGAATGGGTTATAAAAAACCACTCCGATTAGGATTTCTGGATCTCCGTTTCGAGCCGTTTCAGGAGCCAGCACGCGGTTCCAACATCTCAGCATCTATAACTATTACCCTGTTGCGGCCAGGGAATGAATTGGGAAATCACAGACAAAATTCGGCATTGAAGGGTTAGAATCACTGTCATACACAATCCATAGAACCTCTATGGAAATGTTGGTACCTACGCAGGCATCAGGGAAGCTGCTTTGGATGTGCTTGATTCCATACCAGCCCAAACCAGAAGCATTTAAAGTTGGTCTGCATCGAAGGAGCTGGAGATGACCTGATGTGAAACTGGCTTCTACGATATTATCTGCCTGTCACAAGTTATCTGGTTTATCCGCTCCACTGTACTCAATATTTACTCAACTGCAGATCTTTGAGGGGTCTCCGGAATTTGAAATCGACACGTACTAACTGTTTTTCGACTTTAAGGCCAAATGTGACAGCATGTACAAGGACGAGCTAAACAAAGCCAATTTCGGATTCTTAGGCCTCAGTAGTCATCCTGTAGAAAACGGATGAAGAGGCATATGTCCATTTCTTGGGAAAAATATTGCGCAATTGTTAGTCGCGCTTGAATACGTAACTCAACCACGAACTTTACGAATTGAATGACATCGCTCCAGTCAGGTGTCTGCGAATACAAAGTCTGCAATACCTAGGCAATATAGAACAGACAATACAGTTCCTGCTCATATCCATCTTCGATTTAACGTTTGTGCGTCGTTTCACCTTGCTTTAAACCTAATCTTAAATCTCACTGAATCCCTTCTCTAGGGGTTGAAAATCCAACAAAACTGGATTCATCCGTTGGATGATGATATTGTAAAACAAAACCATTAACTTCTCGAGACCGAGGTCTTTTCATTCCCAGCGCACGACTCCAATTTACACCTCAACCACTGCTTAACTCCCTTGCCACTCAAACCGGAAATCCCCACACCCATTCAGCCTCGATCTATTTGTCATGTCTTTCCTCTCATTTACTAACTGTCAAGTAAACCACACTTAATGGGAAACCACAAAATGACTTTTAGCCTAATGAAACAGAATGACAAATCAAAACGTCTACTTTCAATCCACCTCTGTCATTATTTGCCAATGTGTAACCCTCAAGTCACTTTTTGTTATGTCCAATCCCAACCATCCCTTCAAGTTCAACATTCTTCATTCCAAGTCTCACTGGCAGTGTCGTTGTATCGCTTTCTCTCTGATTAAATAGTTACTCGTACAAAGGAAAAGAAAAAAAAAACTTTAAAACATAACCTCAAGGGCAAAGAGGCAGCAAAACCACAAAAGTTAAAAACAAACAAACCTGCGGTACACGATTGCTAACTTTGCGGAAATACGTTTTTTTTCCCCTCGTTCTACTCCCAACAGATCCAGACTGGTACTTAGAATCCAGACCCAGACTCAGACTCAGACACCGAGAGAAGGGACGACATTAGTTAAACTCCTCATCAACAACATTGCCCTTTGGCACATGGCACCGTACTTGTACAGCAGAACGAACAAATGGGCAAAAAAGGACAAACAAAAAGGAAAAAACAAAAAAAAAACAAAAAATAACTATTTGAGAGTACAAGTATCATAGAAACCCTCAAATGAAACAGCATTTACTAAAGAAAGTATCTAACCATTCTGACATGTGTCTGCTTTACTGATGTAGGACACCATGTTCACAGCCATCCATCCATCTCCAACCACCTTTCTGAAACACCGACTGTCGCAAGCTGGTTTCACCGATAAATGACAAAAGCGACTACCGTTTACGGTGTAGAGGACGACACGGTGCCATCAAGTGTGACACAGCGTTGCTTATATCAGTTGTAGATAACTACCTTCCATCTTCTTTAGCCCGAGTAAACAACGGGGGTAAACATGACTTTAACTAACAGCATCACTCTAGGTAATTGTTCTACTTCTCCTTCCAAAGTTGCTGACGCTCCCCAACACACCACCACCGCTTAGGGATACAGCCAATGTTGGTAACTCTTCTGCTACTCTCATTGGAACCAACACGCGGAGTAATGGCAAAATAAACACAAACAGGACACACAACAACAAAGGAACTTTTTCTTGCTTTTTGTGAAGAACTTCCTTAATTAGAAGCGATAGCTCACTGGCCCGAGGCACTACTCGTATGTCTCCGCTGATTAAGGACGAGATGGTACGAGTATGTCATTGCCAGGTCTATAGGTAGAGACAGTGCCAACACCAGTATCATCTCATTTAACGATACACATGTGTGCACAGATGCAACGAAGCAGGTACATGGTTTAGAATTTAACTGAGTTCAAAACAATTCTCGAGGCAAGCATGATTAAGAGTCAAATTGTCCTTGACGTCAGCAATCTTCCTTCAAAATCACACATTTACTTGACCAAAATCAGTATGCAGTATGCAGCCATCAAGACCAGCACCCAGTTTCCAAGCACTTCAACTCTCCTGCCCGTTCGAAAAGTATCTATCGGAATGCCCATGCCTATGAGCTCCTGAATTCAGGCTGAGTGTTAAGTGCACACATTGTCTTGCACTCAGTTGAACAGTTAAGAACAGTTCAACATCTCTATAGCCCCTCAGTCGTTTGACCTCATGTTCAGGCGCAACCTTGTCTGTCAATTATAATTAGGCCTGACAGTGCGAACACATTACGTACACAGAATGCCTTCGAAACGATGCCCAAGAAGAGCGACCTGAAATTTACATGGGGTATTCGTAGCTTACTGTGTCACCATAGTCACTAAAGTTACGAAAACGAGCCTAAACGATGTCCTTCGCAAATGGAAAACAAACAAAAGGATTTTCAAGGACCCATGGGCGGCTTGGTGACAAGGTGATGATAAGAATAGATGGGGTGAGTGGCTAAAAAAAAAAACTGCCAACCGCCTGTGTCTGTAATTTCTCTCAATTGACAAGTACGAGTTCACATTTATGCGACAATACCAGCCAACATCACAACAATAACAATGCAAACGTGTGCGTTGGAGGTATTCGAGTTGAAAAAGTCCTTGAAAGTTGAAGCGCAGCAGGAACGGAACACAAGATGTAGATTTACGTGTTAGCCCAAGGGATGATGCTGGTTGGCAGTTGTCATACTTTTCCATTCCATCATCAGCGCCATTGTCATGCGGCAGACGGAAAATCGTCTATTTTCTTCTTCGTCGCTTTTTTTTATGGCTTTTCTCTCCCCCAACCCTTGTCCCTGTTGGTTTTTTTTTTTTTTTTTGTCGTTTCGTGCATAAATTATGCAATTAATCCCTACCGCGGGTGCTATGCCATTACTTGAGGCGAAAGAGGGTTGTAGATACTCGTAGTTGTATCATTTATTGAGCCTTCCCATTGAACGTTGTTCTCCGTGCTATAGTCATAGTCCTTGTTGTGATTGTCCTGTGAAAGCTTACCAAAGGGATTTTTCCCCGGATTATGATGAATCAGAAGTCTGCTGTTCTTCGAGTTGTTTTAACCACGTTTTCTTCTTGTTGTTGTTGTTGGTTTATTTTTATTTATTTTTATTTTGTGTCAGTTTGTCGGTCGAGTCTTATGGTTTATAGGGTGAGTGTTCTCCAGTTTTTATTGGAAAAAATTCAGAAAATCCTGTAATTGCAGCAGATGAGCGTGTTTATCTTGGAAAAGGAAACAGGAAACCATGCTGTCCTGGAGGAATTCGGCCGGAGACAGAGGATGTGACTTGAATAATTTTCGCGATGATTGCACAACACACAAAATCGGATTACCGTGTTTAAAGGTGTCCAAGAAGTCTTTACTTGGCAAACGATTTACGAGTCAGTGTTGGTTGACATACAGGGCAAGTAGACTTTAAATTGGTTAACAAGCCTCCGTTTGAAGAAGAGATGGAGGAGCACTGAGTAATTTGGGATGAAATATTTGCCTCAAGGCTAGTTTTTTCCTAATTGGAGACATGCGTAGGTTTGGAACGATAAGGCATAGCATGCTCCACAGTTTGTTCTATCATCCTTGTATCCTTCTCACTCTATCAGCAAGCATTCTTAGATACGAGGGCGGGTCAATAAGTCCATGACTTTTTGAATTTCTGACCTCTTTACTGAAACAGCAACACTGCTCCTGTCAACAGGCATCTGTCAGTTGACTCCTGTCAAAATTTAAACTTGCTGCGTCAGTTAGTTTGTGTTTGACAGCTATTTTTATCAGACTACTCACTAATTTGAGGAGAAAATGGAAAAAAGTGAATTTCGTGTGCTTATTAAGCATTATTTCTTGCGAAAAAAAACCATTACCGAGACCAAGGCTAAGCTTGATAAATACTATGGGGACTCTGCACCATCGATTTCAATGGTAAAAAAGTGGTTTACTGAATTTCGTTGTGGCCGTACAAGCACTGAAGATGCCGAACGTCCTGGACGCCCAGTTGAGGTCTCTACACCCGAAACAAACGAAAAAATTCACGATATAGTGTTGGCCGACCGAAGATTGAAAGTGCGAGAGATTGTGGAAGCCGTAGGGATCTCGCATGGCTCAGTGGTTTCAATTTTGAATGATCACTTGGGCATGAGAAAGCTTTCCGCAAGATGGGTGCCGCGTTTGCTCACAGTCGACCACAAACACATGTGCAGTTGCCATGGCAAAAATCCATGAATTGGGCTATGAATTGCTCCCTCATCCACCCTATTCTCGAGATTTGGCTCCGAGCGACTACTTCTTGTTCCCAAACCTGAAGAAATGGCTTGGTGGAAAAAGATTTGACTCCAATGATGAAGTCATCTCGCAACAAAGGCCTATTTTGAGGACCTCGACAAATCATTTTTTTTTGGAAGGGATAAAAAAATTGGAGAAGCGTTGGACAAAGTGTATAGAGCTCAAGGGAGACTACGTTGAAAAATAAAATTATTTTTTTTATCAAAAAATCTGTGTTTTAATCCAAAAGTCACGGACTTATTGACCCGCCCTCGTACATAAAGACCTCTATTTTTGAAAACGCTGCAGTGCAAAACAGGAACAGCGAGAGAAGAGTATCGAGGCAGGAGAAGATAATACGTAGAAAGAGGAGGGACACCTTGAGCCGCCCAGCTCAAGAGTATTAAAGAGTCCCGCCATCGAAATAACATTCAGAGGTCTTACAAGACGGTCAGGCAAGTGGCGGCTTACTTCAAGACCAGAACGCAGGCTCTTCGAAACTGCAAAGCGAACCTAGTCACCGAAGCACGGGAGATAGTAGATGTGTTTAGGCAGCATTTCGAGCGCATCATGTGAAGAGACAACCCTTTCCAGTCAATGAAGAACCAGTTCCACCACTCAGTGTAGAAGAAGTCGGCTTATCTAAAAACAAAACTTAAGAATATCAAAGCCGCAAGCTCTGATGGCCTGCCAGGGGAGCAGGTTTTTTTTTCCTTTTGGAGGAGGCGAAATGCCTTCGCACCATAAGGAGGTCTGTGGGCGTTGACCATCTCCGTGTGTCCGGCTCTCTCCGTATGCTTTCGAATCATACGGACTAAAACTACTCCCAACCCTGTGGCTTCTGACACAACCTCCTGGGACCGCTCTTCGCATTACTTCAAGGGGCTGTGATCCTACACCCTTTCGGGTTTACGTGCCTTCCCGGTATTGTTCTTCTTCTCTTTTCTTTCTTCTGAGAATATCTTCCACAAACTTGCAAATTGTTCCCCAGTTCAGGTCACTCGTCAGCATTTTAGCCACTATGTTTCCTGGGTTGAAGGCATCAATGCTGTTTTCCAGTGCTGTGTGTTGGGCTTCCCATCTTCTGCATGCGAAAAATGAGTGATGTATAGTACGTCGTCTGCTGGGAAGTCACCGTACTGGCAGGCTGGGCTATCCGTTTTGGCGATCCTATGTAAAAAGGCTTTGAAATGTCCGTGTCCGGCGAGGAACTGGGTGACAAAGTAATTGACCTCACCGTGTTTCCGGTCTTTCCACTCAGCCACATTTCTTATCAGCCTCGCTGTCCACCTTTCTCTGCTTTCCGAGATCCAGCGCTCTTGTCACTTCCGTATTGTTTGCTGCTCTGCTTGGCCGATTGCCGCTTCCAACCTGATTTCCGCCTTGTTTTCGTGGACGTACTTCCTTTGTGCCGCTAGGAGATCGATGGGAGTCACTCCTGCGACTACAAGGACGGCAGGTTCCGACACCGTTCGGTAAGAGCTAGCCACGCGTAGAGCGCCACGTCTTTGCACTGCCGCCATCTGTTTCCGGTTCTTTTCTTGTCGAAGCGCGTTTGCCCAGATCTCACTTCCATATAGGAGAATGACATGCATTGTCGACATTAATAGCCTGCGCTTACTTGGCATTGGACCACCTATGTTCGCCATTAATCTACTGAATGATGTTGTTACTCTATAGGCTCTTTCCGCTGTGTGCTTTATCTGTTTCAAAAAAGTTGGTTTTGTGTCAAGCCTCAATCCCAAATGCCTACCTCACCGCGTCCTTGCTCTTGATGACTTCAGAGCCAATTTGGAAGTCTATTTGTGTCGGGATTTTCTTCTTCGTCAGAAAGACTATCTCAGTTTTATCTGTTGCCAAACTAAGACCGTGCTCATCCATCCCGAGGGTTGTTCGTCGCATGATTTGGTTCAACTTTGTTTGCGCGTTTTCAGTGTCTCTTGCCGTTATCACTGCCGCAATATCGTATGTTTACCTAACGAGAAAGGTGTCGTCGGGCATCTCCTCTCCATCCGCAGAATATCATCATAGGAGATGTTGCAGGTCCCAGGATTGATCCCTGTGCTGCTTCAGATGTTACTTCCTTCCTTCGTAGGCCTTCTCTGGTCCCGTAGATCAGCTCCCGATCCCTGAGATAGTCCTTCATCATATGGTATAGATACGCTGGGATGTTGAATCTATTTTCTAGCGCATTTAGTATATCACTCCACCTGCCTGAGTTGAATGTATTTCTCTCGTCCAGGGTTTCCAGCAAAACGATGTTCTTAAAACGGCAACTTCCTTGTTGGGCGGTTTGAACAGACTTCACCACTTCTTCAATAGCTCCGACCGTACTGCCTTCCTGCCAAGTCCCCCGCTTTTTGTACTGCATCTGTGAGCCGTGATTTGAGCAGCTTTTCCATCAGTTTTCCCACAGTGCCCAGCATACTATACATAAGGGCCTGTACGCTGATGGGGAGTCTGGGTCTCCTTTTCCTTTGTTGATCAGTACCAATCGTTGATTTTTCCAGCTCTTCGGGTAAACTCCTTCTTCAAGGCAACTGTTGTACATGTTGAGCAGTAGGTTAGTGGCATGCTTGGGCAGTCACTTTTATTACTTCTGCTGGAATTCCATCTGGGCCGGGTACTCTTCTGTTTTTCATTGTCTGCATGGCTAATCCCAACTCTTCTTCGCTAAAACCTGGAGTTTCCTGTCGTCGGGCTGGTGTGTTGTCGGGAGGCCTGACCGGATGAGTTGGGAAAAGGGCGTTAACAATGCACTCCATCTTGTCTTCGTTTAGGATAGGCGGTGCCGATTGGCTCCCAGTTTCCGCATTATGACCTTGTAGCCTAGCCCCCAGGGGTCGCTGTATATGTCTCGGCGAAGATCAGCAGGTATAGAGGTGTACGCCTGTGCTCAACTATTATGCGCAGAGTGTTGGCTTGGTATACGCAGCTTCTATGTGGGCGGAAACCAGCCTGATCATCTCGTAGATTTCCATCGATTGTGTTTTGAAGTCTCCCTTGAATGATTGTTGCAAGTATCTTGTACATGCACTTAAGTAGAGTTATTCTTCTCCAGTTGCTGCATTCATTCAGGTCGCCCTTTTTTGGTAACTTCACGGTTATGCCTTTCTTCCAAGATGAGGATAGTCTTTCTTCTTCCCATGTCTTTCTGATGTGAGGGTATAGAAGTTCTGCTGCGTAGCAATTTGGCTGTGATACCATCTTCGCCCTCTGCTTTGTTACAATTCATTTTCATTATAGCCTCCTTTATCCCATTGACACTGGGTGCTTCACACGATATTCTTAAGTTGTTGTCTGTGGGGCTGTTTGTTTCATCTTCATACCTTAATTCGTTGCTGTCATCTACGGTATTCCTAATCTCTTCGAAATGTTCCCTCCATCTTTGAGTTTAAGCATCTACCTATATGTTCGCTAGTAGCACGCCGCCGTTGGCGTCTTTGACTGGTTGGATCTGTTACACTTGCTATTTGCGAGACTTTTTATAATCCGGTGTAACTCTCTCAAGTTGTTTTGTCCCGCAGCTCTTTCTGTCGCCCTGGCTAATATTTCCAGGAATTTTTTTTTGTTTATTTTAGCGACTTTCTTTACTTGTTGGGCAGCGATGTTGTATTGACTGCTAGTAGCTGCGTTGTTGATTAGCTGCCGCTTTAGTTCCTTTCTTTGAGATATAAGGTTCCACGTTTCATCAGATATCCATATTTTTCGTTCCGGCTGTGCTATAGCAAGTGTTTCTTCTCCGACTTGATTGAATTGATGTCTTCTCCAGTCGGTTGTTCACTAGTTCGTTTCTTGTACCTATGTAGGGGAATTGTGCTTAAGATGACATACCCGATAAGAAGACATACTTTCAATTACTCTTACTACATAAGCGCCACAGTTCTGCCAGACACGTCTAGACATTTAGTTTTACGAAGTTGTTTACCCCCATAGTAATGCAGCTGCCAGTTTACAACGTGCTTTTATTGAGATCGGAATCAAGGATTTTGTGCGTGAAAAAATTGTTTTTGTATTAAGTGTTTGCTCCAGAATTTCTGATAAGGTGAGTGTTGTGTTGTGTCTGAAGTGTTTTGTGCCTGCAGTTTTTTGTATATTTAGTGATTTGTGCCTGATCAGAAAATGCTGGTGCCAAAATGACACGGTATGTCATCTTACCCAAAAGGTAGTATTTTAGCATTCTTGGTCGAAAGAGGATATAGCTAAGGCTATTCAAGACATCAGAGAAAATAAATGTGTTGTGCTACTGGCATCTAAGAGGTATGGAGTACCTCAAGCAATCCTTTGTCGTCATTTCAAGCAAATTCCGCAAAACCTAGGCCGCTTCAGGCCAACTTTTGACCAAGAAGTAGAAAAGAATATGGTACAACACATATAAGAGTTCGAGAAACGTTTCTTCGGATTCACAACCACGGACGTAAGAAAATTAGCATTTGAATACGCTGAAAAAGCAGGAATAAACCTGACAAACAAAACAAATCCGACAAAGAGATTCAAATGGCTGGTTGGGATTGGTTGCATGGTTTTAGAGCCCGGAACCCCAGATTGGTATAAAGATCACCTGAACCAACGTCAGCCGCAAGAGCTATGGCTTTCAATAAGCCTTAAGTTATGAAGTTCTTCGCGATGTTAGAAGGAATACTGACTGATATACCACCGCATCGTATTTATAATATGGATGAAACTGGGCTGAGTACTGTTTAGAAGCCTCCAAAAATATTTTTGCTCAAAGGAAAGAAACAGGTTAACTAGCGCCGAAAGTAGATGAAACATTTTGTTCAGTTCACTGGTTGCAGCCCGGAAAACAAGGTGCTTTTAAATCTCCATGGACATGGAACCACAAAAATCTAAACGCATTAGATTTTGCCAAAGCAAATGGTGTGATAATGTTGTGCTTGCCTCCTCACTGTACTCACCGTATTGAGCCTCTGGATGTTTCATTTTTCGGGCCCCTTGACACTTATTATAATCGGGAGTTAACAACGTGGCTTAAAAACCACCCTGGCAGAACAGTTGGTCTTTTTTTTTGGAAAAGCTTATGGAAGTGTTGCGTCTGTCGGGAACATAGTTTTGAAAAAACTGGAATTTATCTCTTTAATTCGAACATATTCCCTGAACATATGTTTTTGCCTAGTTATGTGATGGAGAACGAGATAACCGCTGAAGCTAATACTACCAACCCAATCATTGTAAGTCCGAAACACAATGTTCAAACTGATGCATATGAAGCAGTGGTTCCTCTTCATCAACCAATTTTAGAGAACCAAAGTCCTTCAGTATCAACGACGATGATGATGATGTGAGGTGCATCTACTGCAATTAGCTCTACAGTAGATCACATTCAGGGGAGCACTTGCTCGCCTGCCAGGCGTGCGCAAAGTGGTGCTACGCATTATGTGCCGGTGTTGAGGTGAACTCTGCAAGGACGATTTTTAAGAATTATGTCATCTTATACCGAATTCGACTAATCTTTCTCCATTGTTGTTTTAGACTCAAAAACCATATTTTCCCACGATGTTTTCTTGGTTGGTGTTCCTTACTTTCGCGTTGAAATCTCCCATTAGTAAGACAATGTCTCTTCTTCGTGTATAATTGAGCGTAAATGTTAGTTGTTCGTAATCGGACGTATAGCCACGGATTTTTCTGCTATCTCGGAGCAGAATTTAATTTGTGAACGCACTCTTTCACTAATCATCAAACTGTCACTGTCAATTTATTCAGTAAACTCAACATTTTCATCATGGTAAAGTACACGAACGAGCAACGTCTGCAAATTATGAAAATTTTCTACCGAAATTCGGAGTCGGTGACTGCAACTTTAAGAGCATTAATTCCAATTTTCGGTCATATTTCTCGCCCTAGTAGATAGGCAATAACAAGCTTAGTGCAAAAATTTGAGACTACATATTCGTTGTGTGATGTTGCCGTGTCAGTGAGACAACGGGTTGGTCGAAGTGTCGAAAATATCGCTGCCGTTCAGGAGTCCGTAGGAAACGATCCAAATCAGTCAATTCCACGGTGTTCTCAAGAATTGGGCATCGCTCAGACCACATTATGGCGTATTTTGCGTAAGGATCTTGGTTTACACCCATACAAGATCAAGCTGACTCAAGAATTGAAGCTGATGGACCATTTGAAGCGACGTACGTTCTCCGCTTTGGTTCTGGAAAAGATGCGCCAAGATGGTAAATTTTATCGCAAAATCATCTGCAGTGACGAAGCTTGTTTTTGGCACATGTGCTTCATGAATCACCACTTCATCGTCGACGATAACGATCGTCACGTTACTATGAATGGTCAGCGTTATCGCGCCATGATCACTGATTATTTTTGGCCCGAATCGGAAGATATGGACTTGGACGACATGTGGTTTCAACAGGATGGTGCCATACGCCACACAGCACACGTTACAACCGATTTATTGAAGAGTAAGTATGGTAAGTGTGTTATCTCAAGAAATGGGCCAGTCGATTGGTCGCCTCGTTCGTGCGATTTAACGCCGCTTGAGTATTTTCTGTGGGACAACGTTAAGTCATTGGCTTATGCCAACAAGCCGACGACATTGGAAGAGCTCAGAGCCAACATTGAATGCGAAATAGCGGCCATTTCAGCCGAAATGTGTGGACGAGTCGTTGAAAATTGAGTCCAACGAATCGACCGCTGCAAACGTGCCCGCAGTGACCATATGAACGAAGTCGAGTTCCATTCATAAATGTTTTGATTGTACTTCAAGCCGAGAATAAAGTTTTTGAAATGTCTCAAATGGTTTGCGTTTTATTTAAAAAAAAAAAAGTTGTCAAGCCCTTATTGGAAAACCCTAAGCCCAGCTGTGTCGCCTTGATAAACCAATTTGCTGAGCCAAAAATATGTCGAAGGATTATTCTGTCGGTCGGAATTTAAAGTGTAGTAACCTTCATATTTAAGTCAACTAGCTAACTCATTCAAAAGACAACGGACTGACTGTTAAAAAGTGTAAACAAATGTTTGCATCCAAGTTGAGAACTGGTTAAAGATTTTTGCGTATTAAATCTTTGAGCGCCTAAGCAATTCTGTGTCATGAATCCCCACCTCTTGGGATTTTTTTGATTTTGTGATTCACATTATAAACACCATTCTGTCTACGAATAGAAAAGCTCTCAATGGAAACAATTTCTACACCATCACCTAGGGGTTGTTGCCCTTTCGGCTGATAATTTGTTCATGCATAATCAATCAATTTCCCCTTTTCCCCGCAAACTCAGTAAATATTGGAATTCCGTAGCCGGGGCATTTACGAGTATTTTCTATAAACTTCAAGCAAAGCAGGTGAAATGATAAATCCTTGGGCTCTGTCCCTAATCCGCTATGTCGATAGATTAATGACAAAAGAAGTCTTCATAATCGGGTTAATCCCAACTTACTTCCACTAAACCCTCATCCCCTTTCGACCTCTGTATCCACATCAGAATCTTTGGGAGACTTTTGAAAAAAAAAATAAAAATATTGACTCAAAGTAATTCCATGGTGCAGACCTGTCTTTACCTCAAATTACGCGCAACATTTATCCCCGATTTAGAGTAATCCTCCATCCTTTGGAGCCAAACTGCAATAGTCTACCTTCATTCCTCTGTTTTTTTTATTTTTTTTTATTTTTCCCTTTTCCTTCATGGGGGAGTGGGGAGAAGTAATCATCCCCTAGTCATCTTTGAAATGAATCATAATAAGGAATTCCACATCCTGTACATCCTGTGCGCACTCATTTTTTAATTAGATTCTCCTTTCCACTGAGCCGTAATAATGAAACATTAATGAGTCCTTAAAGTGGGTATTTTGTTTGGGCTTCAGAGCTACTCGTACTTGTACGAGTACACTTGTTGACGTTCAATTCCACTCGGCTGGTGCTCTTAGCGCTTCTACTCCTCTATGGCTTCCTCATGATGAGCATATGATGACGATGTACGAGTATGACGAAATGTAGTCAATGTAGGCGATGATCAGAACGCAAGAACCATTTGGTCTTAACCATGTACTTCATTGTTTAATTATTAACCAAGGATGTTGATGCCGTTTTGTTCGTAACAGAAAGGAATGGGTGACACGAGTCCTATATGATTTCCCCATGCCACATATTAGTCAGTTGAAAGATGGCATTTGATGCTGTGGCAACTTTTGTGTTGTGACGTGTAATAACTGCTGATGATGGTGAAGCCTTTTACAATAATAACTCATGCCACATGGATTACTATGGGGACTCGTTTCTTGAATGAAGACTGAGTTAGGCTGAGATGTAATGGTTGCTGAGTTCTTACAGAATGTTCTGGTGCGTGAAATTTCTTGACAATGCACAGTAGGAGTGGGAAAACTCATTAAAATATGAATTGCTTAGAAGGATATGTACAAAATCGTCGAGGAGGTGGTTGTGGTAATAAGACAGTTAAATGAGCTAATTTGAATTCGCCATTCTTTCATGATCAAAGAAGGGATGATGACGGTGAATTTGTTGAATGCCGCTATGGTCCTTTCAAATTCTTAAGGAACGAAAGAAGGGTATTCAAGGCTGCTTATCTGTTGATATGTATTGTGTTAAGTTGCGACAGCTTTCCGCCCTAAGATGATACATATTTCTAATGTTTACCGTCAAGAAAAATAAAATTCTTCATAAAGCCTTAAGAATTTACCTTTGTCGATACCCGACATCTGATTTGAAGTCATACTCTGCTACGTAATCCTTCCGACTTCCTTTCACATAACCACTTAGAGATCATAAAACAAATTGCAATCCAGCCTACGCTTACTATAATGTAATCATGTTTTCTTAGAAAGCGGCAAGTGGCTATATTTTGAAGAATAGGTGTAGGGGACGAAGTATCTATGCCTAAGGCGTTACTGAATCCTCTTACCACCTTCAAATTTGTTTGAGAATGGAAGGCTTCTATGATCACAGTTGAGATGATGAACTCATTAAATCATGTGTGGGTTGCAGATTACAGCCACTCGATCGACTTCTTCATTTCTTTTAGTAGCCTTGTGCTTAAGGACCTAGAAAGCATTCCCTACTTCTTTCAGAAAATTCCTAAAAAGTATTGAATCAGTGTAGCACCAATTTGAAGGCTTGACTTGATACCAGAACATTCTTAGATGCCATAAGGCTCAACTTCAAAGAAACTGAATCTTTCCCTATTGGCCTTGCAATGTTTATATGTAAACAATGGGTAACTGCACATACTCTAGTGTCCATTTTGGATCCATTCGTATACCACTTATTCCCTTTGGAATTTGTTGTTGAGTTTGGGAAGCCCCATCGTTGGAAATTCGCAATTATTGTATCGAACTTCCTGTAGCGCAGATCTACCAAATTCACTCATCTCTATGATGAAGCCTGCCTCGCAGGCCCGATTGTACTGTTGATTAAACTCTGATTTGCAATTTTTTTTAATAACTATGTGAAGTGGTGTGAGGCGAGCACTGGATCTGATACATTCAGATACTTATCTTCCTTAGGGAACCCTATAACTGTGCTGTTCAGAGAGATCTGACCAAGAATTAGCTTCTTCGAGGACTTAAGGAGAATATTACAAGCTTTTTGGGGTAGCTTAATCAATTCCTCAGAGATCTATTGGCTTTTCAATTTTTATCCAAATAACCAGACTGAAGCTCGACGTTTTTAATTAAAATTGGAAAGATTCCTGTAGTTTATGGCCCATTTAACATTGCCTTCACTAAATATTTTTCAAAACCGCCGACTGTTTATACTTCTATCGTTACGATAGATACTTGAATTGAAATGAATGTACTTGGTATGCATATGAACAAGATGGCACATAAGAAACGTTAAGATTATTTGATGAATAACATTATTCTCTCTGATTTTATTTAGCCTTGGCATTTATTAAAATTAAGATTATGGTTTGCAAATGTGTTCACATTATGTTTTAAAGATACTTTCTCCCAAATGCTACCCATTGTTTGCTTCGACTTGACATGCTCTTTCCCGAGCATTTTCCATTACTTTTCTTAGAATTTCAGGTCCCAGCGCCCTTCCTTCTTCTCGGATATTGGCCTAAAGCTGTTGTATGGTTCTTGGCATATTGACATATACGAGGGCGGGTCAATAAGTCCGTGACTTTTGGATAAAAACACAGATTTTTTGATAAAAAAATAATTTTATTTTTCAACGTAGTCTCCCTTGAGCTCTATACACTTTGTCCAATGCTTCTCCAATTTTTGTATCCCTTCCAAAAAAAATGATTTGTCGAGGTCCTCAAAATAGGCCTTTGTTTGCGAGATGACTTCATCATTGGAGTCAAATCTTTTTCCACCAAGCCATTTCTTCAGGTTTGGGAACAAGAAGTAGTCGCTCGGAGCCAAATCTGGAGAATAGGGTGGATGAGGGAGCAATTCATAGCCCAATTCATGGATTTTTGCCATGGCAACTGCACATGTGTGCACCCTTGCATTGTCTTGGTGGAAAAGAACTTTTTTCTTGGCCAAATGAGGTCGTTTTTTTTTCAAATCGTCATTGAATCGGTCCAATAAGTTGGCATAATATTCTCCATTGATTGTTCTTCCCTTTTGAAGGTAGTCAATGTGGATTATCCCGCGTGCATCCCAAAAAAACAGTCGCCATAACTTTATTGGCTGACAAACCCACCTTGGCCTTCTTTGGCGCCGATTCACCCTTAGAAACCCACTGTTTTGACTGTTGTTTGTTCTCTGGTGTGTTGTGATGGATCCATGTTTCGTCCACGGTTACAAAACGGCGCAAAAACTCCGAGATCCCTACGGCTTCCACAATCTCTCGCACTTTAAATCTTCGGTCGGCCAACACCATATCGTGAATTTTTTCGATTGTTTCGGGTGTAGAGACCTCAACTGGGCGTCCAGGACGTTCGGCATCTTCAGTGCTTGTACGGCCACAACGAAATTCAGTAAACCACTTTTGTACCATTGAAATCGATGGTGCAGAGTCCCCATAGTATTTATCAAGCTTAGCCTTGGTCTCGGTAATGGTTTTTTTTCGCAAGAAATAATGCTTAATAAGCACACGAAATTCACTTTTTTCCATATTCTCCTCAAATTAGTGAGTAGTCTGATAAAAATAGCTGTCAAACACAAACTAACTGACGCAGCAAGTTTAAATTTTGACAGGAGTCAACTGACAGATGCCTGTTGACAGGAGCAGTGTTGCTGTTTCAGTAAAGAGGTCAGAAATTCAAAAAGTCACGGACTTATTGACCCGCCCTCGTACCTTACTTTTTAGATAGACCCAAAGAAAAAAATCTGGAGCTGTGTAGTCGAGCGAACGCGGTTAAAATCAAAAAAACCCGATATTATCAGATCACTAAAAATTTCCCTTAGGAGAGCCATAGTTGGACGAATTGTGTGAGCTGTGGCTCCATCTTATTGGAACCACAACATTAACCGAAACTTGTTTTTCGTTTTCGACAAATTATGGTCCAATGATTCTTTCTGAGGTTATTCCATACCATACTGTGCATCTAAGTGGGTGCATTTGATGTTCAATAATTGTTTTACGGATTTTCTATGCCCCATATTCTGTAATTTTGTTTATTCACGTTACCGTTGAGGTGAGGTGTAACTGCCTTAAAATTCTTTGCAAAGACCGCCTGGACATCACCAACTGCTGAGAAAATTTATTAAATTATTAAATTAGAGTCGAGCCTGAAGGGTACGCCCCACAAGCCGAGATCTCATCTGTTTGTCTGTTCTTTTGCTACAAATTTCCACCCTAGGCTCGGTGTATTTTATTCTGCAGGCCTGAAGAAGGTCAAGCATATTCCGAATTGTGTGTGCAGTTAATTTATTTTTTGCCACCTCTCCAACTGTTTCCAAAAGGAGGATCCTTCAGGTCTAATCTTTGTAGTAAGCACTACATTTGATTTCTTTAATCTACTGAGAGAGGTTGCACTAACTTTTCTTCTATGCCTTTATCCAAACCTCTAGATGGTGCTGAATAGTGTAATTTTCAGCTGCAGTGATCTCAAGTGTAGCAATAGAGAGGCTACTCGTTTAGCTTTACTGACTTTCTGGCTTATGGATGCAGTGCGCTCTGGTACTTTGCCTATGGGAACAGTTGTGCTGCAGTTACAATTTCCTGAGTTTTCATATTAAATGGTTTTCGCATCGGTACTTAATGTGATCTTTAAAGTCCTGCACCCGCTTTAAGGAGCCTCCAAAGACAATATGAAAAAGATTTTCTCTTCCACCCTATAAAGAGGAAAATTCCATTTCAAGTCCTGGTGTTGATGCAAAGGCTTGCAAAGGCTCGAAAATCTTCTCGTTTTTTAACCCGATACCCGATGATATGTAGCCTCGAAGATGAATATTGTTCCATCAACATCACATCCAAACCGTATTTCTCCTTGATTTTAGAAAAAAAGTCCTTCAGACACTTAGCGGTGGCTTCATTGGAACATACAAATAGGATCTATCTTGCTTTTCAGTTCGAATTTTTTAAGGATGATTTGTCCTTTTAGCATATGCTCCCTACTAAGTGGTTATTGCGATAAAGAACGTCTTAAACGACTGCTGTACTTCCGGTACGAATTCTTGAATTCTTTAGCTTCCGATGTTAATGGAGCCGAGTCTTCGGATCGCTTCACATTCAAGGGAAAGCTTATCTGAAGCGAATCCTTTCAGCCGGTCTTTGTTTGACATATCGACAGGCTGGTTTTAAGCGACTTCATCCCAAGGTGTGCTTATTGTGTTTTCGCATGATGGATTCCAGTCTAAATCGCTCAGATTTTCTTCAATTTGCATCGCGACCTCAAAAACTGAACAGTATTGACACGAAATGTCATCTTTTGGAATTTTATCTCCCATTTTGACTTAGAAATCATTTAGGATCATTAGGATCATTTCTCTCGTAACTTACTTGATATCAGTCGACTAAGCTATCATTATTCGGTATCTATCGAGTGGAGGCTGTGAGTTTTTTGTTGGATGTCCTATTAGAATGAACATAGAAGATGTCTAATGGACTCATTCCTGGTCGGTGTGTTTTTTTCTTGGACAGAAAAATCTGTTATTCTAGAGTGGATGTGTAAATAACATTGTTTCTGGTTTTTTATGTATTTCACTTATTTGAGATAGCCCCAACGGTATTGTCGCCATCATGCTGAATAATTGTAAAACTTAGAGCAACAAATATTGCTAGCCAACTAACTAACCATCACTCGATAAATCTCCGGTCTAACTAAGAAAAAATTAAGAAATTAACGGCATTATGCATAAACAAAAAAAAAAACCTTTTTTGTAGAACGATTTGTCTTTGCTCCTAAAATAGGCAATCATAGCAATAGGTTTGGGCAATCACGCCTTCATTAGAGCTAAATTGCTTTCCCTTTTTGATGTCTGCAAAAAGTCAGTAGTCGCTGGTGGCCATATCTGGAGAAGTTGGTTAATGGGGAGGCAATTAAACTATAGTTTTCATAAACATGTGACACGGTACCTTGTCTTGGTGAAATCGCAGTTTTTTCTTTTGCATGAGAGGCGACTTTTTCCTGATTTCTACACTCAATCGATCCAATAATGCCATATACGAGGGTTGTCTGAAAAGTTTCCTACCGAACAATGATAAAATAAATTTTTTTTTTATTTTTCTACATAGTCTCCTTGTAACTCTACAAACTTCTCCCAGCAATGCTCCCATCTCTCTAACCCGCCCAAATAGTACTTGGCGTTTTCCTCTACAAAATAATTGTTCACGAAGGTGATTGCCTCCTCATTTGACGAAAATCTCTGTCCTCCGAGCGCAGTTTTTAGATGAGGGAACAAAAAGAAGTCGCTTGGGGCTAGATCTGGTAAATAAGGCGGATGGTCAAGCAGTTCAAACCGTATATCATGGATTTTCGCCATGGCAACCGCTAAGGTGTGAGACGGCGCGTTGTCTTGGTGAAACAGGAATTTCTTTTTCTGCAAATTTGACCGTTTTTCGGTAATTTCTGCCTTCAGCTTGGCAAGTATTGATGGGTAGTATGCTCCTGTAATGGTTTTTCCTTTTTGAAGATAATCGATTAAGATAATTCCAGTTTTTGCTTTTTTTCCCGCCCTTTGCAGTCCACTGTTTTGACTGAATTTTTGTTTCGGGCGTACCTATAATGGTGTATCCAGATTGATCAGGATCTGGTTGACTGTTGATTGATCAGGAGTTCTCCAAGTCCCCTTGTGTATGTCGAGATGTGGGAACCGCGTGCTAGCCAAGACAATGTTTCGCCCCGCCGCAAAGTCGATTAGCCTGAATCCGTTATCGGAGGTGGTGTTGTGCAGGCTATATTTTCCAATTGTTCCACCAAAGATACCCTCTCTTCCTAGCTTTGCATTAAAATCACCGAGGACAATTTTAATGTCATAGCTAGGGCATTGCTCGTAGGTCTTGTTAAGGGGCTCGTCGAAGGCATCCTTGGTGTCGTCATCTTTCTCCTCTGTGAGGGCATGCGCGCATATGAGGCTTATGTTGGCGAATTTAGCCTTGATGCGGATTGCTACGAGGCGCTCGCTCACATGCCGGAAGCTGAGGACTTCTTGTCTTAGTCTGCCTCCGACAACAAATCCGCATCCAAATAAGCGCTGCTTTTGCCGTCGATAGCAATTGCCGTAGTAGATGTCGCAGTTTTTCATCTTCTTTTTGTCCGGCCCATCCCATCGCATTTCTTGGATGGCGGTTATGTCTGCTTTGCAGCAGTCTAGGGCCTCCGCTAGTTGCTCGGCTGCACGTGGTCTATTAAGGGATCTAACATTCCACGTGCATATCCGAAGCTCGTTGTCCTTAAAGCTTGTTGATGCTTCGTAACTTAATTTTTTTTTTAAATGGCCGGGCAGTTACCCCGGCGGCACAACCCCCAACCTGGAGGACCAGTTCCATTTTTAATGCCCCTAGGACGAGGGGTCGGTTACACCGAAGCCAGTAACCCGTTCCGGGATGTGAGCACTGCCGTTGGCCCTTATAGGGCTCGTCCGCCACCATCTCTTTTCCAAGACCCTGACTAAGTCCTGGAAATCCTTTCCCGCCTGAGCTCCAAATATGTCGGAGTAGCCCGGATAAGGTCTTGTTTTGTTTTTCCGACACTAATCCTGGTTAATGGCGCAGGAAACTCGCCATTTGCCCTCCGTGAGATTCCCAGATGGCGCCACAGGGAGGCGTGAAGTAGGACTTATTAGCAGAGCTGCAAGATGTTCGGCTGCAGAGGCTCATTCTCGTCATTTAAGGAACCAGCTCCTGTCGGCAGATGCTACTTCTACGAGGCCTTATACTAATCGTTGCCATCCCTTCGAGAGTAAATGCATGCTAAAATTTTCGTGTAAACACCCTTCTTTCTGATATCTTTAAGATATCAGCATTCTCGCGCAACTTCACAATGTTTTGCCGCAGAACTCCCAACTCTTCGGCGTTTGTTCGACCGCATTTATATTTAGCAAACCAGTCAATATTGGTTGATTTCCCTCATAAAGAGTCTCTATAACTCTTGTCAAGCGACTGTTTGCCTTCAACAGTATTTTTCCCCAACAAAAAGCAATGTTTAATCCACACACGAAATTCGTTTCTGTTCATAGTTTTGAAAATAACAAAAGTTGTTTTGCTAAAACCACTGGCACTATAATATTTTAGTTGGAGTGACAACATTTTGAAAGTTGGTACTATCCAAAATGCACTCTGTCATCAGTGGTGTCATCTATTTGTCAGACCCGACACTTATTAAGTGATGTGCTTACTATCTTTGGGCTGCACTTGTTTTTATTTAATCGTGTGTGTGTTTTTTTGATAATCATTCTCACTTCAATGAAAAGAAACCACTTATACTCACTTTTTTTTTTAAGTTGGCATAACCACAGATGTTTAATGACATTAGATTACAAATGATTTTTTATTGTCACCGTGATCAGTACAAGTACGACTTCAAGACTTGGAGGCAGACCAAAATTTGGAGCCATTTAGGCAGCTAAGACATTTGTTTGATATTGAGAAGTCTTCAGCTTGGGCTGCAGTTGGACGTGTAACCAGTTGGATGGTTTCAAAATGTAGTAAATTCATCAAATGGCCCCAAGGTGATGCTGTTGTTAATAATTGGCGAAAATTTGAAGCCAAGAAAAAAATACCGCATGTAATCGGTGCCAAGCTAAATAAAGAGTGTTATTACAATCGCAAACATAAATTTACTCTTGTGATCCAAGCTGTGGTTGATGCGGACAAAAAGTTCGTCGACATATGCTGTCGTGAACCAGGGTCATTGCACGATAGCAGAATGCTTAGAAGGTCTGTGCTATACAGAAGAGCGGAAGCTAATTATGAACGTCTCTTTCCGCACAACACTTTCATTATAGGAAATTCTGCATATCCTGCTACAAAGTGGTTTGTTCCACCGTACAAAGATTATGGCCGACTGTCTGATCAGCAAAGATCGTTTAACAATTTGCACTCAGCTACAAGAATGGTAGTCGAAAACGCTTTCGGACTGCTAAAAGGAAGATTCAGGAGAATTAATAAATTTACAAAACAACGCGCTATAAAATCAATAAAATAAAAATTGTTAGTGCATGTATTCTGCACCATCTGTGCATTATAAATAATGATGCATATTGTGAAATTGATCAAGAAGGAAGCCATGATCATGATCACAATGAATTGTCTGAAAATATTTTACCATCGAGTGGCCAAGATACTCGTCAAGATATATTTAATTATTTAAGAGAAAAACATTTGATTTAATAAACAAAACCAAACACAAAGTTATCTTTTACTTTTTTTTATTTAGCGAATTTTCAAGTAACTCTAGTTTTTGTTTTTGCCATTAAGCTTTGCTTGGTGCAAATTTCTCCCACCATTCAGCGATCATGATTTTGCTGCAACCGTCGCTCTTTTTGATTCAATCGCCGTTCGTTCTGCTCGAATCGCATTTTGTAGTAATCAGAGTGGCTGATTTTTGATTTTGGTGTTGCCTGTGAGGTTTAAGGGCCAGCTCTTGATGTTCTTGACGTTGCGATGTCAGATGCGCTCGATGACGAAGGTGTATCCGGCGTGATGCTTGGGGTTGCAGAATCCGAATCCCGAATAAAATAAATAATTGCCACTATTAGTTATAATAACTTACCGTAAACAAATGGTCTGTAACACAATTACAATTAATAACGCTTCGCTTTGGGAATGAATGAGTGCATCTCCAAATATCTCCTCCATTGGAAACAGACATGGGGATGCACCCGTTTTGCTCCCCATATTGTCCTTCGAGGCCTTGTTCGCCCTCAGCAGCATTTGCAGCTTAACCTCCAAATTGTTGACTGTTGTGTGATTATCCTGCAATTCATTTTTAATTTCTTGTTATGAAAGATGTATTAGTTAATTAATAAAAAAAAACTAAAGAAACCTGCCGAAATCAAGTCTTCCAGTACATGCGCAAATGCAATTTTTTTCTTCCTGGATTGATTGAACTCATACTTTCTTGCGTTGTACTCGTAAAAATGCAAGAATACTTTACTTTCTTCTTTTGTCCAATGTTTAATTTCCCTGTAGAATAAAATTAATTCTAGTATTAGCTTAATAATTAACAAATTCTTTTTAACTTTTTGACAGCATGCCAACCTTAAAGGAACAAATACCATCGGCTAAGAGCTCATTTTTGTAATTTCGAATTATGTAACCGCTATCCGCAGTTGATACAACTCGGAAAGTTATCGCCACTTGGTGCATTTGTTATTGGTTTGTGTGTAAAAGTCTGCTGGGTATACAGCTAACAAAAAAACATACCTTATGTATAATTCTACCAATCGTTTCCGATGCACAACATGGTATACCGATGGTTTAATGCACCCGGAAAAAAACGATTGAAAATTCCGTCAATTATTATTGTCACCACATGACCATGACCTATTAGATTCTAAGGTGAACATGTTATTTAATAAATATCTCGACTGACATAAATTTCATTTTATCGCGGTGACAAAACATCCAATTTTGACTTGCCAACAATTTTTTTGGAAACACTTTAACTCACCCACCACCCCAACTGTCATTCAATTAATTTCCACCATCACATAAATTCCAAATGGCAATTAAGTTATTCCACACATTGTAGCAAAATGCGGATGCGGATGCGTATGCGTACGGACACCTTGAACAAACTAAAAGAGAAAAAAACAAAAATGTATAAAAGTTGCGGACAAATAAATTTTGTGAAATTGAAAATGAAAAAAGGACACAACACCATCATCACCAGCAACATTTTAATCCATAATTTCCACTATCACCACAACAAACGAACTAAATCACACAACCACACGGAAGTAATATTAAATCGGTTATTTTGTTGCCTTCAAATTTCGTCACATTGCCTCTCCGATCCTTCGCCCGTGTCCTACTATTGTATACACACGCACATAAAAGAGTGGGGGGTGGGGGGAACAAAAAGAAAAAGGATACATGGTTTTGTGTGGAATTTAATAATAATTTCAAAAATTCAATCAGGACTTTATAGAGCGTAAATTTGGTGCTTTTTTGCTCTCTGCTCCCGCTATGTTTGAGTTTTGGATAGAGTAGATTCGGGGCGGGTGATTGCTAGTGCAAAATTCGTAAAATTTTCATGAAAGTTGTTTTGGGGTTTTAGTGGGCGGTTTGATGTTGAAAATTCAGAAGTGAAATACGGTTGATGAAGGTGGTAAATATTTTAGAAAGCACCACAACTTGTATCATACGAGTAAGTGCCGTGATGGCTGTGGAATTTGACATCTACTATATTCGTACATAACAATGGTCTTGTCGGTGGCTCAAACAGTCCAAACTTTCGTAACGATTATTCAATTTGTTTTCCAAAAAAAACTAGCTGGTTCGTTGCGGTGGTATAGTTAGTAGAGGGTGGTTAAACTAGCAAAGGAGCTTCTCGAGGTTTGCCTTAAAAGCTGTCGAAATTGGTGCTTAATTAATTCCCCTGAAGACTACCGGTGGGACAAAATAATACCAACACCACACTGATGAGAGGAGAATACTACAAAGTAGAGCATCATGGAGGTGTTCGTATATAAAAACACTGCCCCCTCGGTCACCTGTTGGATTTTTTAAATATCTGCAGATATTTCCGTAAAGATTTAATGGCCAAAATCTTTGTTTTGATTATCAAAACCCAACACTCAGCGATGTTTTAGTTTATCAAGTAAACTAAGCAGTTCTAATGAGGTGGCCAAACACCCCGCAACCTCAAGATAATTATAAGTAATTACGATAAAATTATCGCAAAGATGTTAGGGCTGTGTAATGTACTTGCTCCCCCAAAATACAACAGCCAATCCATTAAAATTTCCTTCATCCCTCTATCAAGACGGAAAGGACATAAAAACCCACTAACAATCTATTGCCCCCCCACAAAACAAAACAAAAAAAAAAAACAACAACAAACTGACAAAAATTCTACATCACTCGCTGATTGTCCCAACGAGACACTAGTAAATTTCGCAATTAAACGTCGCTTCCTCTCTTCTTCCTGTATCCCTCTACAGGCAACCACCCTTAACAGAAGTATCTCATCCCTGCTGTAAGAACTTTGCGGTTAATGGTGACGATAGAGAATTCACCGACTTAACACAAATTTCTGAGGTTGACTTTCCAATTAGTTTGCTATTCCGTGTCTTCTACACAACAGTCGTCCTTCGTTACTCGTTACCCTCCCACGACTATCAATGATTCCTTGTTTTTGTGTCATTTAAAATTTAGAAAGTCGATTCGTTTTTCTTTTCTTTTTTTTAGAAAAAAAAAATATAAAAATAGCTCAGCATCGTAGTTGGTTGTACGAGTATACCCTGTTGGTCTTGCGGTTAAATCAGAGTCCTTTCTTTATTCTTGCAAATTCGACTGTGAACCAGGCGAAGACAACAATAAAAACAGTCCACAAATCACAAATCACGAATCATGAATCTTGACCTTGTTCCAACGCAATAGAGAGAATTCTTAAGGACAACCGCAATCCTTGTGGTAATTCGGGGGCTGCAGAGGTAATGACTTTAATTGGAATCATAGTATAGCAAAGCACTCCTCTTTTCAGTTTGGTTTATGTGTCTTCATGTCTAACTTGTAACGTTGTGTCCTTTTTGTTGTTGTGCTTCTTAGTTCGCGGTCGGATAATGGTACTTAGTTTTGGGCTAATTACAAGTACAACCGTTTGGAGTCTTTAATTAAATTTAATTAAAATCTTTATTCCCTAGTTTCCACTGAACTAACATCTATCTCTTAGTTTGTCCTTGTACAATATATACTTTCGTGACCTTGCACCGCCCAAACTGAACTAGCTACAACTTATGAGTATTTCAAAAAAATAACCAAGAACGAGGAGTCCAATTCGAGGGGATGACGGCTTTAAATATGAGAGATAGCCAACTTTTCATTTAATTCATAAAGCAAGGCACTCATATTTTTCAGGGGATATTTCGGCTTGAATTTTAAATTGCCAACAACTCTAAAGGCAATGAGTTTTGTCCCGCCACCGCAGCCCCTCTATGCTTGGTTTAAAGTGCTCCAAGACAATATTTGCTTTAGCATGCGCATATTTATAATAGTAGGGGAAAGGACACACAGCTGGAGTATCTTTTTTTGTCGTTTAATAAAACATGACCATGCATGTATTAGTTTTGTGCTGGTTGAAAGGACACTTTTTGGAGCGGAACCTGGCTACACTCCTGGTCTTTTTGTCGGCCGTCGTCCGTACAAAAAGAATGATGAAGGCGAAAGCTGATTTGTAAAGCCTAGGCTAAGGGTGGGGTAGGTTGTGTTGACTGACAGTTTAAGTAGGAGTATTAAAAAATGATTTATTTCAAAAGTAGTCCATGGTACGAGATATCCTTGAGACATCTACGAGTACAACGTTTCGCTAGGGTTGAAATACTGTACTCGTAGTTATGCCAACTTTCACTTGTTCATTGCTTCTTTGAATATTCCCTTTGACTTTGGCTGTTCGACCTGGCAAGTTTTCTGCTTTCATTGAGGTCAAGTCTAGTGGAAAAAAAATGGATAGCCTACTTGAATGAGATTCATATCTAGGATAACACATACAAACTTGGAAAAAATACGCAAATATGGTGTATCTAACTTCGAGGCATTACACGCCGGCAATATTCAGTACAAGTGATGGTTCTTGAGAAAGCACAGCATTAAAAGCGGCAGCAACATTCCTTAAAATCGAAAACAAGTTGCAAAGAACTATTCTATTGGTCCATTTCGGCACCGAACCTGTCCCATAGATCAAGGGGCTCCATAGCGACGGTGGTACTTGTCACAGAATCAAAGTTCTATGTCATGTCAAATGACTCTCGTCCGGGCCACTGTTGCACGAAACAAACAAAGGTACAAAATTTCATGGAATCTAGACATATACAAATATTTGTTCAACCCAGTACTAACTTCAGACATTTATATCTGTCAAACTAACAACTGTCAGATTGCAAACTGTCAGTGTCATGTTGCAATTTAGGATGAATTCATAAAAGCAAACAAGTTTGCAGCAAATATGCAGCAACCTTGCACTGATGAAATCGTCTTTCATAAATTCATGCAACGCATTTGACAGAGAAGTGTTAAATGAGGTTAGAATCGGTTTTATTTTTTTTCTGATTTCAAAACGATTGAGCGACAATAGTTGGAAGGCGGATGATTTTACGAATAAGTGCTATATTTTATCTTTTAAAGGTCATGCACTTTGAAAATACGGACTTACGTAGGTTATCCCCAACAAGAATTGCAAAAATGCGAGAAAGGAGAAGAGTATTGTTAGCAATTAGTAATTGGAAAAAGGTGAAACGTAGTATTGACTTTCTTTGTTATATTAACAAATGTCCTGACGATGTTTTTAGAAATCGTTTCCTCATGAAAAGGTCAAATTTTCAGGTATGCATTGACTTTGAAAATTTCTCTAATCACATGCACAGTTCAACGAGAGTTTGAATTGAATAAGCTTTTCAATGTTTCGAATTTTAAAAGGAATTGACATCAACAAGATGGCATACGCAGAGTATAGAACAAGAAAAGCACGATGAATCTTATAACAACACAATTTTCACAATGGAATACGGAAGAATCACAGAGATACTCGTATGATGCGGAGGATTCAGATTACCTCTTTTGAACACGGATTTCTGATGAAGCTGCATTTAAAAGAGGCAACATTGCAATGTTATTCTATTCACAGATTTGTTTTTTATTTATTTCAATATAGACTTAATGCTTATGGAAATCAACAAACTATTTTAACAACGTAAACATAAAACTTAAGTAGGTACTTCACTACTACCTTCCAAACAAGGCTATCATAGTTCCCTTAACTAGAAGAAGCAACTGAAACCTAGGTTTAATTTCACTGAACGACATATTCGTTGTGTACTCTGATAAGGCCAAATATCTCGGAGTAATCCGTGATAAAAGACTAAATTGAAACTCTCACTTAAGCAATAAGATAACTAAAGCAACCAAGGCCTTATAAGCCTGCCGTTGCATGTAGTACGGTGGACTTAAATCATACAAAAGACCGCCATAATAGGATTAACGCCCCTACACTTATTTATTAACAAAGTAGCACTACGCAGCTCAGTTAGATCTTTGCGACCACCCGCACTAAAATACCAGAACTTGACATGATCTGCGCGGTAACAGACCACCTCCAAAAAGCATTTTAGTTCGACAAAAGATTCTTCACGGAGATTCCTAGCAAAGAAGCATGGGTCCGCAATAACCCACCAAACAGCCAAAACGGCATAAAGTGGTATACCGATGGTTTTAAAATGGAAACGGGAGTGGGAGCTGGTATACACTGACCAAATACAAGCACATCGATTGCACATCGATTCAATAATGCGCCAATCTGATCTACAATCCTGGTATCAAAGAGGCAAACATCCGTATATTCACGGATTAGTCAAGCATCTAAAAATGCCCTTAGCTCGCACATCATTGACTCCAAATCAGTCATGAACTGTTTCAAAACCCTTCAAAAACTGAGCTCAAGGGACAAGACCAAACTGTGGTGGGTTCCTGGGTATGACGGTATCGCTGGGAATTGAGAGGCCGAACAACTGGCCAGAAAAGTTGCACAAACCCCCTTAAACGGACTTGTTTTCTTTTCCTCACTGGAGTGTCGACTTTGTCTTGAAAAAGACGAAGCAGCTGAAAACATCTTATCTTAACGGAATCAGACGGAATACCTTCTTCAGGGAACAACCCAAAACTACTGAACTACGCGATTCCCCTGCTGGTAGACTTACTAACTTCATTTGAAAGGTACAAAAGATCTTCTAGGTCGAAGTGCTTTATCACTCGAGTTGGCGAGTCAGAAATTCAAAAGAAAATGCCTATTAATGCACTTCATGAATAGGCACGGAAAAGAATTGTTTTTAACCTTCTTTGGGCATTTTTTCCAAATCCTCTTTTAGCGTCATGAGGGCCTCCAATTAATTCCTTTCAACTTCCCCCCTTTTTTTGAGTTCGAGGTCTATATTTTCCTCACAGTCATCGTCTCCAATTACTTCAGGTACAAGACCTATGATTCTATGCTATGCCTTGTTCCATATACCTCGTCTAATTGAAGACCTAGAGGCAACTTTCTGGAACAAAATTAAATCTCTTGCAAACTTGTGTAACTTTGATTGCATTCTGACTATCAATCGACGTGAAACTTTGATTGAATTCTGACTGTCAATTGACGTTTATGAACGCAAGTGGTGCCGAACTTTTCCGTAGATAATACAGTTTTTATGCAGCGTTTGCAAAATTAGTGGTTTTTTGCATAAATTAACTCAGCCTTTATCGTGATGATACATACGTTTCAACACAAATTTTAGAAATTTATTTTCAAAACTATGGTTTCGAGACCGCTTTCCCCTGTATTGTCGACGATTTCCGCACAACATTTTCTTTGGAAGATGTAGTGACAGCGAGAAGCATTTGAAGAGTGCGTACAGAAGGATTATTGTACCTGAACAGA
Source organism: Volucella inflata (assembly GCA_928272305.1). Taxonomy (NCBI): domain Eukaryota; kingdom Metazoa; phylum Arthropoda; class Insecta; order Diptera; family Syrphidae; genus Volucella; species Volucella inflata. Next base: position 3,852,825 of record OV743720.1, read on the forward strand.
AGTACTCGTAGATTCGAAGACGTTCACAACAGGTTGGTCTTGTCCATCTATTTCATAAAAAATTGTACGCAAAGATCTTTAATATAAGGCTCTTGCAAGAATTAAAGCCGAATGACCATCGTTTGCGTCGTTGAATGCGCCCAAAATCATCGTATTGGATCCGCTGTTTGATCAGCGATGAGACTCATTTTTGGTTCAATAAATATGTAACTAAGCAAAACTATCGCATTTTGAACGAAGATAATCCAAACGAGATTTCAAAACGCCGCCGTTACATCCCTAAAAATGCACAATCCGATGCTGCCGATGGGATCATCGGATGCGGACCATATTTTTTTCAAGGGTATTCCCTTTGGAGCCAAGATTAATGCCTTTTTTTTATCCCCGATTAGACGGCATAAATGTGGAAAAGATGTGGTTCTAGCAAGTTGGGGCTACGTGGGCAAACGAAACAATCAACTTATTGAAGGAAACATTCGATGAATGCATACTTTCGCGTAATGGTGCTCTTGTGAATTGACGCCTCTTGGTTATTTACTTTGAGAATACGTAAAGTCGCTAGTCTATGCTGACACACCAACAACAATCCATGCATGGGAAGCCAACATTTTTCGTGTTATTGACGACATACAGCCACAAATGCTTGAAAAAGTGGTCGAAAACATTGGCTCTCAGATGACATTTGTCAGATCCAACTCTTGATTGAATATAAATAAATGTCTGTTTCATGAATTTTATTCAAAATCCAAGATAGTGGTGGCTTAGAAAAAAACACTCCAGGAAATCTAAACATCAGTCCTAGCTGATAATAATATGAAAAATAATTGCCCTTTTGCATTCCCTTTCTTTCCTTTTGTCGCATAAGGAACACTTACTTATCCCACTTGTCCTGCAGATGAGTACGAGTGGTTTTCACTACAAATTGGAGCCATAAATCAGCCCTATTAGCTGGACCTTTTTCTCCAGTCATAGTTCTGAAATAAAACTCTTAAAAGCATTTTCATAGAGACGGCCTAATTCAAGATGGTTCGTGATATATTTTTTAAGGAAAGTACTCGTAGTTTCCAAAAGCTAAAAGGTACAAATTCATTCTGACGAGCCTAACTAATAGCAATCCAAACAAGACCCATCAATAGAAGAAAAGACAGATTCACAGAAGATGCAAATCACGCTGACGTAGTAAAGTTGGAATAAGAAAAGTTTCTCACAGTGATAAGCCAGCTTATGAAGAGGAATGTGGAAGCACTTAACTCCTGGGCCACGAGCTGTGATCCCGGGCTTTTCCGGGAGAGGTTGCAATGATTATGGGTATCTTTGTCTCGTAAAGTAAAATACACGACTTCATATCTTGGAAATTGAATGGCCGGCTTATCTTCTAATGTCACAGTACCTAGCATATTAGCCCTTTCACGATCACAAGACTTTGGGGGCTTATTCAATCACCCTAGCAATTTGACTCATTGAGCGTCTAGAAAAAAGCTTTCGGCAGAACAAGAGAAATAAATTCCGTGGGTTTTGTAGGAATGAAGGGGACAAATGTTTCCCTATGGTCGCTAAGAGTTATTTTTGCTCAACTTTGGTTTACCAATGATGACAGTATTCTTGTGTAATTCAAATCCCAGGGCTTCCAGCTTTTGCGTAAGCTGAAGCACTACGGATTCACCTAGTCCAAACTGATTCCCGGAAGCTCTTTTGCATGTATTGGGTCTATAACTTAATTCGTGCGGTTTGCTAAGAGATGACGTAACTTGTATTATTCCATTGTTATTATTCCATTGGAACATGCGTTGGAAAGCTACTGTCATTGTACGTCATTTCAGTATATGTCATTCATTTGAAGCGTAAACAAAAATAATTTTTTTTCACTCAAATATGTCGAATTTTGTGCCTGAAAAAGTGTTTTTGCGGGGAGTTCTTCTTCATTACTTTAATATTTTGGTGGAAGTTTATGGTGAACATACGCTAGCTGGGCGAACGTACCAACAGTGCTTTGCACGATTTAAAAGTGGTGATTTTGGCTTGGAAGTCGATGAACGTCTTGGGCAGCCAAAAAAGTTTGAAGATGAAGAACTGGAAGCATTACTCTATGAAGATTGTTGCCAAGCAAAAGAAGAGCTCGCAGAATCTTTGGGTGTCACTCAAGGAGCCATTTCAAAACGTTTAAAAGCAGCTGGATATATTCAAAAGCAAGGAAATTGGGTTCCACATGAACTCAAGCCGAGAGACATCGAAAGTCGGTTTTGCATGTCCGAAATGCTGCTGGAACGCCACAAAAAGAAGTCATTTTTGCATCGGATTGTTACTGGTGATGAAAAATGGATCCATTACGACAACTCCAAGCGCAAAAAATTATTTGTGAAACCCGGCCAACCAGCCAAATCAACGGCAAACCGGGTGAAACCATCAATGGACAACGCTACCGAACACAATTAATCCGTTTGAAGTGAGCAGTAGCCGAAAAACGCCCTGAATATGCGACCAGGCACGAGGCAATAATTTTCCATCATGACAACGCTCGGCCCCACGTTGCTATTCCGGTTAAGAACTATTTGGAAAACAGTGGATGGGAAGTCTTACCCCACCCGCCTTATAGCCCAGACCTTGCCCCTTCTGACTACTATTTGTTCCGGTCGATGCAGAACGCTCTCACTGAAATATGGTTCACATCAGAGCAGAATATCAAAAATTGACTTGATTCATTCTTGGCTGCCAAGCCGGCGCAGTTCTTTTGGGATGGGATCCACAAATTGCCAGAAAGATGGGAAAAAGTCATTGCTTGAGATGGGCAATATTGTACATGTTTTCCTTAAGTAAACGTTCAAATTTTGGAAAAAAAAAACCGCACGAATTAAGTTATATACCCAATATATAAATCGAATTCAAACAGGTTATCATTCGCTGCATCACATCTGCACCATAATTTAAAGCTCCATTTAACGGGCTTAATTTGTATATACATTGCTTCATAATATTGCCCTTTGAATTTTATCATGTTGATAGATTATTGTTTAGTATTATTCAGAGCATTTTGGAAAGAAGCATTCAAATGATCCATTACTGACCGAATTTTGTATGCTCTATCATGATTAGGGCTATTTGGGTCTCTTACTTCTTCGTTGTTACAGAAATGTAAGTTCCTGCGTATTTCTTCGAATCGAGCCCTTGGCATAACATTTGATATGAAAGGTATCGCCAAGTCTGGTTCTGTAGACCAGTAATCTCTCAATGGGGGCCAGATATGATAGCCCATAACCAAATTCATACCAAGAAATGCTTTCATTTCTTCGACTTCAACAGTGAATTCCTGCCCATTTTGATGAGCGTGATACTATATTTCGAACTAAAACATCAAAATTAGTTGTTGAACAAAAGTGATTTGCAGATTTGCACCTTTTCGAATTCGTATTCCACATTCCGAAGAACATTTGGGGGATGTACGTTCTCTGGCTCCACTTGAATACCAATTGATATCTATTACCGGCGGCTTGATCAGCGGCGGGTTCTGCTGTAGACGCAACAACTCCACGTCCTTTACGAAACATAATCTGCAACAATATGAATACAAAAATGAAGGTATTTGAAAGATACAAAGACTTCATCATAACCCAGTCGATGTACACAACCCCTGCTCGTGCAGCTTTCATCTCATATATTTTCGTATCCTAATTTAAGAAAGAAATATAATATCTCTTGATTAAAGAAGGTCAGTGGAGGAGCCACCATCACTTTGAGAAGTATCATTGGTTATCTTGTACCTGCCCCTAATCCATTTTTTTTCCCCCACCGACGAGGGCAAGTGACAATCTTCCATTGGAGGATTGCAAGCGCGTGTTCATAGAAGAGCGAGGTTCGAACTCACTTAAAATTATCGCCTACTATACTAATAGAGTAGGAGACAATCCTTTACCTACTTTGTACAGAAAACTGCACTTTAGAGCCACCTTCTACATTTATTTAGCGATCTAAATAATAAAGGCGGTAACAGTCTCCTACGTTTTGTCTGAGACTCAAGTGGTTCCAGGAATATGAGAATTACGGGTCTGAGTTGTTCCTTCTCAAACAGCTGCTCTTACCTAACCCTTCCCTTGTCAATATTTGCTTTCGAGTTCCTAGCTTTTTTTTTACTAACGTGCACATTTAATACAGACCATATTTATCAGAAAAGGCAACTGACTCATTTTTCTATATTTACAACTTACGTAAACGGATTTTATCTGCTTGAGGCTATCCGCCAGGCTCTTGTCCATTTGTATACCTTAACAAGAGTGTTTTGCAGTATCACTATTGTATCTTCAATTGTTTTATCCACTGCTAGTATAGCATTGTCATCAACAAACGTATCTCCTAAATAAAGCATAAATAGAAGTGGGCCAAGAACACTTCCCTGTGGTACACCGGCTTAAATCTGTTTTAATTGCGATACTTTGTTTCCGAATCTGGCAGGGAAAATTCTATTCTCAAGATACTTCGTCAGTGCTCGTTTTTTACAATATAAAAAGCTCAGTAGCAAGACGTGACCTAATTTGAACTTTGAGTCCTCATGTCATACCTGATCAAAAGCTTGCGAAACAAAATCAGTGATTTTATGCACCTGATCAAAAGTTGTATGCTTACTCCAGAATCTTAACTGGTGATTAGGGTTAGAAAGAACCAGAGTTATCCTCTCGAAAATTCTCTATAAAATCGGGAGAATTGAAATATAAGATGTCTTCTCGTTTCCTGGTCCTAGGACCAGCAATTTTCCCCTTAATCAAAACGTATTCTAACATCAGCGCTGTCTCGATACTATGCTTTTCTAGGCAGCATTTTAAGGACTTCTCCGGTTATATAGTCATAATCGAGAGCCTTATTTTGTCTAACTGTCTTTATTTTTTGACTCTGGGGTTACAAGTTTATTGAACCAAACAACGGTATTTACTATCACTTTAAGCTAACTCCAAGTTTAATTCCGATTTGTATTAAGCAGCATTTAAGTACGTTCTCTGTCCACCCTATTAATCAACGGAAGATATGTCAAAGCAAATTGCATTCCCTGTTTAAAATTTCCAGAGTTCAAGCCAACGAAGGTTCCCAAATGGCACGTTAAAGACGGTTAGGATTAGCATAATACAAACACCAGGAAAATGACGCAAGAGACGGTTGCGGTTGATTGAATCCCCTCTGACCTTTTGTGAATGTCTCTTGACACAATCAACTATGAGCTTTAAATTGTCTTAGTACAAAGTTACAAAGAATTTATCACAACGGGATACCCCTTAAAACAATTCCAATCAAAATAGATCAAAAGAACTGCCACGTCTGTCATTATTCTCTCGTTTGAACTCAAATTGCAATCTAAAACCAAGTCAAGTCAATCTCTGCTCCGAATCCACTTTGTTTTCAATTTCTGTGTTCTCAAGTTCCATTTCTGTTCTTTTTTCTTTTGCAGAAAAACTCAAAATGCTCGACATAACCCGTGACAAGCCAGTTAAAATTGCCGTCAAAGTAGCCGTTCCTGTTCGTGATCATCCAAAGGTGAGTTATATTTTCTCATACCCGTTCTTGTACCATATAACAACTCCTATTTGGTTGTGGAAATTTAAATGTCCCAATATGTCCAATTCACAGTTCAATTTTGTGGGAAAACTACTCGGACCGAAAGGCAATTCCATGAAACGACTCCAGGAAGATACAATGTGCAAAATGGCCGTTCTTGGACGCGGTTCCATGCGTGATCGAAAAAAAGAAGAGGAACTCCGTGCAAGCGGTGACAATCGTTATGCACATCTTTTCGAGGACCTTCATGTGGAGATATCGACATTTGCGGCACCAGCTGAAGCTCATGCTAGAATTGCCTATGCCTTGGCCGAAGTTCGACGGTTTTTAGTCCCGGTGAGTAGAAATCGATTTTTTCCAATTTTTCCCAATTTTTTTCTTCTCCTGAAATCTTTGTATCTATTAATGCGTGGCTGAGGCGAAAAAAAATCCAATCAAGTCCGAGTGAATGGACACACTCGTAGGCGAATGTGTGGTATTGGGAATGGGGGACTTCAATTGTGTAGGCATTGAGGGTGCGTTTTCTATGTCTATGAAAAGTACTCGTAGAATTTGGAAAACTCATTTTGTGGAGGAATGATTGCAACAGCTTTCACTCGTAGTGGTCTTCTCTGTGTACTGTCACAAACGATTGTGCATCACAAGCTTTGTCAGGCTGATGGGTGGAAGGATTTTTCTTGTTTTTCACATCCGTGATCACAGGAGTTATGTGGCAGCTTCAGCCAGATGGGCCGAAATGGATTTTCAGAAGAAATTGGCCTTTTTTCGACTCTCTTCCTTCGTTCACTCACAGGCAACATACTGAAAATGTCCTGGTTTAAAGGATGGCGATAAATTGGGGTGGCTAGAAATTTACCCAGTTAAAACATTTGACAGTAGGTGTGCACTTTCAGAGAGCACCTTAAAGAGGTTTGTTGCCTGTGGCAGTTGCTTAAGAATTCAGCACATAAAACGTTATCGAGACTTTAATAGCACAAATTCGTGCTTCCTGAATGATGGAGTCATTCTGAATTTACTCACGTCCAACGTGGTGTGCGATATTGTTTGCGTTTTTGCTACAAACTTGGCTTAAAGGAATTTCACTGGCAGATGGGTGGGATATTATGTTTTCACGTATGCACTTGACGTTTACTCTACTTTCAGATATTTTCCTTGTCTCATAGCAGAGGGGTGCAAATAGGTAGTGAGTTGTGCAGAAATTGTCGAAGAAAGAAAACATATTAAGGGTGTCGTGGAATTCATAAGAGAATTGAGGAGTTTGTTGACGAAAAAATGTGCCGAAGGTGGTTGCGGATATTATACACATCTAGAATGAATGCCTGTTTGCATACTTATTTTCTTAAATTTAGCTGCTGTCTGGGGTAGACTTAAACATAAGACTTTTCCAATAGGCATGCTCTTTAGTCAATTGTCTTCAAAGTGAACTCTTCCTCTGCTGCGTATCCTTGAGAGTAGAAATCGAAGATTCCTCGGGGCGACGCACTAAAATTCGTTCACTCTATAGGTACATACCCTAGCAACTTCGCGTTATTGATACTCAATTTGACCAGATTGATGTCTTGTATCATATCACAGATTGAATGAGTAGATCAAGTGGGACCATAGATCGAAAAACCTTGTATTCAAAACGACCCAGGAAACCTTTATCCGCCTTCGCCAAATTGTATGTTTCTGCGCTATAGGAGAGGGCTTTGATTATTGGGGTATCGTAGCGTAGTTTTTCTTAACAAGGAGAAAGGTAGCAGTTCTTAGGTCAAAGAACCTTGGTAAGATATTTACCGATAATCGAAGGAACTAGTTCTACACCCTCATACACCAAGATTCTGAAGCAGCCCCAATTGTCAGATTGTAGACTATGGGGGCTCCTTCAGAATCTGCTGCAAGGCGGATGTTTGCTCGATAGTGGATTGAGACTTCACTTATGGTATTAGCGACAAATCACATGACGCAATTGAGACAATCTCATTTCCTGCGGGTCAGGCGAACGATAGTGAAGCTCAACAATTAGGTCGACGGCTGGACCCTCGTTATTACTATTTTTGCCTAATTTTCTTTAAGTACTCGTATTGTAGATTAAAATCCTGACTTTCATTGCCTAAATCGAATGTTCAATAATTTCGAGAAGATCCCCGACTGTGGATCGATTACCGAGTTTCCTTGCTCATCTCGACAGGTCTTTTTAAGAGTGTTGTCGCCTAGCACATTTCTACTTCTTCCATTGCTCGCTATCCTTTTTCCAATATAGAAGACATACTTCTGTTCGATAAAAACACGAGCCGCTTTTCTTCTTCTATGCACTAACACATGTGTCTCCACCAAACCAGTGGTGCCACAATCGTTGTCAAATGAAGATCAGCAAATTAGCTGCGTTATTTCCGACGATTACTAGGCATAGATGCCACGAAGCACTAAATAGATCTCTTGAAGCCACGGACGAACGATTAGCAAACTTCAGCTGCAAAAGAGTGTTTATTTTTTGGCAATAAACGTCTTTTGGCTGCAACTAGGAATTGGTGTCCGCCTTGAAATATTCTGACATCAGCACTACTGGAGGAGATTTCTGTTGTTTCCATGTTCAATGCTTTCTATTATGCCACCGTGTGTCATAATTTGCTCCAGTGGAGATGTAAGTACATATCAGACCGGTGTTGGCGAAATAGTGTTCCAAAACCTCAAGACTTCTCATATTAGGCTCTCACATACGGCAATTTAGCACCCAAATAGACCCTGCTTCTGTTTTTTGTAAGGCTTATGCATGCAGTTTCTTCAAGACCTGAACGTTCCATGTGCAAATGTCGTTATTTTCTTCTGTCTCTTTGCAAGAATGTCAACATTAAATCCCTGCTTGGCCGAGGCTTCTAGTAGCTTCTCAATAGTGGACGAGCATGATGGATTCATCTGTTACCATAAACACCTAATGTAGGGACCTGTCATACCCATTGCTCATGTCAGCGTTGGTTCAGTTGCTTCAATCCCTACCTCCCATGCATGTGGAAATTATCGCTTCAACGACTCAATATGAGTGTCGAGTAGAGCAAGCCATGCCTTCTAATACGGACAAAAACTTGTAATCCAACGGGTTGAGGTCTGGACCACCAGCTGGCCAATCATCCGTTGATATGAAGTCCGGAACATTGTTTTTGAGCCACACTCCTTTCTCGCAAAAATGGAGCTTGGTAACGCCATCGTAGCACACTCCCCACAATACCATGACAGACGCGGGATGGTGGCCTCTTTGAACCCTCGGGATGAGTTGGGCATACACACGATCGTTCTGCTTATTGAACGATTCTTCTACGGTGAAGATTTTCTCGTCCGTAAACAGAATTTGTCTGTGAGCGTTCTTCGCGTACCGGCTGAGTAACACTTTCGATCTTCGCTTGCGTTTTTCCTTCAATGCGGCCGTGAGCAGGTGTCCAGTGTGTCGCTTGTACGCGCTGAGTCCTAAATCTTCTTTGATAATGCGAGACATAGATTTTTACGAAATTCCCGCGACAAGATTTTCTGTTTTCGCAGCGGTTTTCGGTCGATTCGTTTCTTCACGGCGTTGATCGCTTTCGAAGTTCTCACAGTGAGCGGACGGCCGGATCTTTGACGGTCTCGTACTTCACCAGTATCCTCAAACAACTTCACAGCACGATACACAAAATTGCGAGTCATTCCAAGCGGTCGCAACGTCCTAAAGATATCGCGTTTTTCCATGTTGCATTTAAGTAGGCCACCTACAACAATTTTCGATGTCGCCCCATTCCATGATTGTAAGCAATTAATGTCAAAAACTTTTTACGTCACAATGAAGCATAAATATCAACTGTCAAAATGCAATCAATACGAAATGGATGCGCCCAGTGTTGCATTCGTAATGAGTGAGTTCAGTTGTGTACCAGTATTTATGACTTGACTAGGTACATATTCTTCGTCGTATTTGGAAGTTTTCGCTTGAAGTTGCTCATACAATAAGTATATCGAGCATATCCTTGTGATGTTAGTTAAAAGAATGCTTTCTAGAAGTCGATGAACGACAAGTGTAGCAAGCATTTATACTCCACACATTGTTCTTCTAATAAGCTGTCCTTCATTGAAAGTTAGCAGACTTAGAATTTGAGCTGTGGCTACCATATTGATTCCGGACGTCTATAACTCACAGGTACAGTACAGGCTGATCTCTATACCACCGACCTGGTTCGATGTTTCCTGTTTTTCCGTTGAGACCTGACTGACCCTAAACAGTATTCCTCCAATGGCCAGGTGGTTGACAATGAAAAGTCAACAGACTATTCGTCGATGTTATTTCTGATGTTTTCGAAGCCGTGTGTCCCATCTTCCCATTGAAATCACCCACCACAATCAGGATGTCCTATATTAGGAGTTGAACTGATTGCAAGGACTAATTGGCTGCCAGGATCATACTCATCCGTGTCATATGATTAAGCGTAGCACTGAATAAACCTGGCTATCAATTTTCCGTCACTTTCGCGATAGTTAGCTCATTGGACTATTACGCAGAGAGTCTGGGTTCGATTCCTGGCTGGGTCACCAACATTTTTTCAAATCGTCATCACCCTTTCGGCAATGGCAAACTCCAGAAAGTAAAATTGCCTACGAAAAAGCTTCTAAGGAGTGCTGTTCGGACTCGGCGATAAACCGTAGGCACCGCTCAGATGTGACAAAAATGACATGAGCAACACAAATGAGTGTCAAGAAGCTAGGCCATGGCCCATACTGGGCTGCCAGCGCCACAGTGTTTTTTTGAATGCCAAATAGGGCATGAGGCTAACGCATGCCATAAGGGTCAGTAGTAGATCTACTTTATTTTCACGTGTTTCCAGTTTCGGAGGGATAGATCTTGTGGTCTCTGACCAAGAATGTCCAGTTTGTATCACAGGAAATCTCTCTTAAGTTAAAGGTATCTGGAATTTTAGAGTTTAGCGTGTTTTTCAGTTGCTGCTTGCTGAGCCACGGATCAATGAATCCTTGTCCTTTTATACCAGCACAGAAGACTTGTCGACCGTCCTCTTTCAGTCTTTACAGTTTCTGATGAAACTAACAGAAAATGCCAAGGGGAGACGCTGAAAGTCGTAAAGTCCCGTTTATTGAATAATGCCACAGCAACGTGATCCGTAACTTGGATTCTATCTCTTAAAAGAGGCAGGACATTATGGTATTACTATTTTTCCCAGCCCAACGTTCCAGCATATACGTTTGACAATTCAAACCATGTACTATGAAGTCATAGTCAAAACCCTAAGTTATTGCCAGGTTAACGACGTCAGTTGCTACCTAATCAAGTAGAATGAGCATCTTTTCTAAACCATCAACCTCAAACTGAGTCAAATTACAGACCCATCCGTCCCAATATTTATCAGCTTTACTACAAAGTGAATCGCTTAGTAATGGGTCAGGCACTTATGTTCCTTAAATCATTTCACTTGGCGCTCAAATCCGCACCTGAACCCAGATTTTAAGTGCACTATTGTAATTGAAATGTTTTTGTATTAAAATCCGTCCTCACCTCAAGATGGCAATTTTGAAAACATAGAACCACTTGATGCGGAGAAAATGGTTGCTCATCATTTATTACCATTTAAAAGAGCGGAACTGCAAACTTTGCCGGAACATGAAAATCCTCTCAAGAAATTTCGCCAATATTTAATGAATCACCAAACAGGAAAGCTGTCATCATCACGTCACCTCCATACACCAGTGGCCACAGTCATCGTCTAAGCACCTTGACATTAATGGGTATAGAGGGGGAACACCACCTCTACGAGTACGTCTCTCTTCCCTTCATTCCGGTTTGAACTTAATGGAAAACTTTAACAGGATCTCATATTTAATATTTGTTATTTCCAACCCCCAGTCAACCCTCAAAGTCGCTCTCGACCTCGTACTTTTAGTCGACATGGGCACTCATTTGATTCCATTGTAGTATCTAAGGGTAAGGAGTGGCAATAAAACTAAAGTGAGTTGTGCCACGACCCAATTTTGTAGTGTACCGCGTACCATAGTTTTCTTGCCATTCATCCGGTACGCCCGACCGTCATTACTTCCTGAACTACATAATTAAAGTATCGTGTTTGACTTTCTACTCAAGGCAATCCACACAGCCACCCACGATGTGTCTATGTCAGTGTCGGTATCCGTATCGGAGTCGCTCGGTCGGTAGCTTTACGATGTTTCTATGAACGAACAGTAGTAATCTCTAAGAAGACTGAGCTATACTCGTACGCCCTTTTCCTTTAATATATGTATGCCCCAGCATCCACTCAGTACTCAATTGCAGGTGCGACGCGTAAAAAACCAAATCATAACGGCGCCAAGAACACTTGTGACACAGGAGTTGAAAAAAAAAAAAGGAAGCGGAACTAGGGTTCACGTGGATCAAGGATGCATGATACAAGTAGGTTGTGTACGAAAGTATAGGTAGATAAAAGTGGGGATGACAAAACAAAAAAAAGAAGAAGGACAGCACCGCGTGAGAGACGTCGCCTTCAGGGGCTTCGCCGTTCTATTTTAATTGACACAGTACATACATTCACTGGTGTGTATGATGAGGACAAGATGTAGACTTAATGACAGTTTTATCGATTCACCTTGTGCAAGGAAATGAGGGAAGCTGCAACACAGAAGGTTACCGAGTATCAGTTAAAGTATAGGAAGGAATACGGGGAAATTGGGAAGTTATGTGTGAGCGTTTGGGCGCTCAATTGGAGGACATTAGCGACATAGACCTTGAAACCATAAACTAATTGATGTAGGGATTAACTTAAGCCGGATAACAGGCGGTGATGGTGAAAAAATCTTCATCCTTATGGGAGCATTAAAATGCTATTAAAAAAAACAGTAAAATTAACGAGGGTTGAGGACATCTTTCTGATCCATAATTGCTTCCTCTTGTCTTGAGAAGCTTTTCAGTTTGTCACATCATAATCTCCCTTGCACCGAAGATTCCATCTTTCTCAACGTCTGCATTGTTTATTCCCCAAAAATCGACGCCGCCGTAGAGTAGAGCTATCATAACTTAACAAAGGTTTTGTAAAGCATCGTCTTAGACCTTCGTGATGGATGTTAGAAATGGTTTGCCAACTTCTTGAAATCTCCACTAAAGTACATCTCATTTGCGGTTGGATGAACTTCTTAACTTCTTAGAAGTTAGAGCTGTCAAGATTGACATTCTGCCTCAAACTTGCCCTTGCTATTGATGTAAAGGCTGAAAAACGTTGCTGATAACAGTCTTATTTGCCATATATTACTGACACTCTAAGCTCACGTATGACTTCTCCGCAAACTATCCTCAGAGGTCTTCCAACTTGATGGAATGAAGATGCGGATTTTTTAAGACAACCAGGCTAAGCTCAAAACGCCCCTTGAGTCTAGTGTTAAGTCTACTCATACCCCTAATTCTTCCAACCGACCCAAACTGTTTGAAAACCCTAAGACAGCCCTAAGCGCACGCAAGGGATTTTATGAAGTCTAAAAAAGTTTGCACATAGCGTGGGCGAAACAAATTTAGGAAAGGAGAAAAGTGAGGTACCGACTTACTTTGGTTTTAAATGTTTGAGGGTTGTAATGGCTAAGAAATGAAAACCTCGGCTGGGCATGCCATGAGCGAGTTGTTCGTGTTAGGAAAGAATCAGGGTACTCGTACGTCCAAAAGTGACTACCCTGATGGGCATGCATGGTACTGGTGTAAAAATTTCGGTGGTGCACTAGTAATGAAAATGGCGTTGGTTTCGACGACCCAAATGCCATTTTTAGATAGTTGCTGGGTAACAGCAGACAACATTGTGCTTTGGAAGCATTCAATTCCACTCCATTGATACTTCTCTAATTGGTTATGCTGTTAACGAGCTTAGCGCACGCTGCCTTTTCCTTTCTACAGCTGTAGAGCAGGGACATGAGTTCGGAAACGAATATAAAAAGCAAAGAGTACTGTCATCAGCAATGGAATACTATATATTGGGTTAGAAGAAGAAGACAAGGGATCATTACCTAAAGCAAATTAAAGAGAGTGTCGGAGACAGAACGGAGCCTTGAGGCTCACCAGCATTTTTTTGTGATTATCGAATTTGAAATCTTCCAAGACAACTTGAATTGAACGTTCCGAAATGTGATTTCTAATCCATTGAAGAGGAGAATTGCACGCATTTTCGACAAAAGAGCCTGATGGCAAACCCTGTCAAATGCCTTACAAATATCAAGTGCAACTATAGTGCTTTCGCCAGATTGATGAAAGTTTTAGTTCCACTTTTCGGGGAGACATGACATCAAATCACCAGTGAACCTGCGGGATATTAAGAAGTTTTCTTTGATCGAGATATTTCATGAGCTGACGGTTTATCAGCGTCTCCATGACCTTGGAAAGAAGGGACGTAAGTGCAATGGGTCTGTAAGAAGAAGAAGATTCGCCATTTTTAGGGAGGTGTTGGACAAATGCTGTTTTCCATCGCTTCGGAGAGAGTCCTAAAGAGTAGGATTGATGAAAATGCAGTGATTTTGTCAGCTTAGAAGAACACCTCTTCAAAAGAAGGGGAAATGTATCATCTGGACCTCCAGTTTGGTGAATGTTGAGATTTGCCATATAATAGTATGTAACAACAGCAATGAGTGGATGCAAGCGAAAGCACTTTGACCAGGAGCAGGAGATTGAGAATGCCTGCACTATAATGACGTATGTCCTTTCCCTTTTTCCCGTGCGACTATACCTTGCTTACGTGCATAGGTTTTTACAAATCTTATAATTGTAATCCAACAGGAAGAACACTCATGCCCTCGACGAATTTTTGTCGATTCTTACAATAATCTCTTCTACGGACATTGATAACGATCTCTTCTCATACACCTCTCAAGTCTCTTTCAAACGTATCTCGCATCTCAAAAAAACGCGCTCTAGTTTTGAAAACTCTTGTCGTTCCTAACACGCTCTATTCAGCAAACAATCGCTTATCTACTACCCAAATGTTAGGGGTTTTTATTTTGACTATTAACGATGTTGTTAACGTCATTAATAACTCCCACATACGAGTATCTATCTGTGCCGATGATATGAAAATCTATAGACAGTTTTCAAGCGTCTCTGACTCTCGACTTTATAACATTATTATTATCTTCTCGATATCGTGCTAAAAAAAACGTTCTCGAGCTCAACATAAAAAAATGCCAAGCCATTTCAAACTCCAGGAAAAGTTTGACACTACCAACCTGCTCATTACAGAATTTTTCACAGCGGAACCACCGAAAACACGGGCATCGTAAAATCCGGTGGTATGATCTATCGAAGGAACGAGGTGCAAGATTCATCCCACTGCCTAAAGCCAAAATGCGGTCGGAGCGACGATATCGAAAAAGCTCCACTGGCTCTTGAATACAAGCGCCTTAAAAATATCGCAAAGAAAGTCCTGGCTCGAACTCGAGCGGCAGCAGCGGAAAACCTGTACCAGGAGTTGGAATAAATATCCCCACGACCGGCAGATAGAGGACAAGCTATACAAGAAGTTCAAAAGTCGTACAATACTAAAGTGCCAAAAAGCTCGCTGCACAGAGGCGAAGAAATTCGATGGAAATAACCTCGCTGAAGTAAATCAAAAATGCAGATAGTCGCTCGCTAACAAATGAAAAGGAAATTTGTGACTGGTCGGTGGCTTGAATATTGCAAGGAGTTGCTTAACAAACAGTTTCCATGTGATAACGTGCCGACACTGCTTTGCTTTCTTACTGCTTTCTGCTATGAATCAAATTTCATTCGATTTTATTAAACTGGCTTTTCAATTTGCAGCTGCAGGTAACTGTCTTAAGTTTCCTGAGAAGCATATGATGAGTAACGACATCCCCTTCTACACAATCAAAGAGAAGAAAATCCTTTCACCTGTTTCCAACAAGGTGGAAACAGTTTCGTCCTTTTCGGATGAGTTCCATTCATGTGTAGAGTTGCATAAAGAATTATGGTATCTTACTTCATTGCCACAGATGGTGACTCTACCTATCTATCTTTGAATAAGAAAACAGTTCGCAATGCTATTAATTATTTAGCAGAAATACAAACATCTCCTGCTCCTTCTGACCCTCCATCTGTTCCAATTCACAGTGATTTATACGATGTATTCCTTTCCTTTGACTCTTAAAATATAATAAAAGTGTTCGTCTTCACACAGGGTGATTGGAAAGTATCCCCAACCCAACCCAGTTACTCTCCAATCAATGGGAGCAAAGTACTTCTCAAAAATCCTTCAACAAATCGTCGATGCTTAGCTAATCGTAAAAAGAAGAAATCATTTCCTTTGCTGGCTTTTTACGAGTGTTATGTCCCGCTTTTTGTGCGTGCTCAAGGCTTAAACGATAAATTTATTGCTGATCATTATAATCTGCCAGGACGATGCTTTTTTTTGTGTCAAAAACGTATCAAGGAAAAAAAATAAAGGAAAATACGTAAAAGCCCAATCAATACACAAAGACATGCGGAATAATTGAGCTCGTTTCAAATTGCTGCTAAAGTCGTTTCTGTGAATGTTGCTATGGCAAAGTACTCGTAAGTGTACGGGAGGGTTGCTTAAGTTAGAGTGTTCGATGATACGGGTATTTGGCATTTCCATGGAATGGCAAAGTGACTTTAATACCAAATGGTGCTTTATAAGAGGTAATTGGGATATAAACGAGGCTATACTGGACCATGCACTCGTATATCCACCCTTGAAGTGGTAAAAACTTTGTAGCTGTCAGAGGTCAAATACTTAAACCACTTTTATGCCAGCAAAGGTTTCTTTACCTTTTCTATGATTTGGGACTTGAATTGACACTTAAGTCTGAGCACTGATAGATCTTTGTTGGATTCTGTCCGCAACCAAATCCTTAACTTCAAAGGTTTACTCTAATTGCTGCCAACTTTAAAGAGTTCTTCCTTCAACTGGCTTATGAAACCAGTCTCTGCTGAACAGGAAGGATTAAGTTATATGGATAGTCCGACATGATCGCTTTGACTAACCAAACAGATTGCTATATAGTCAATCCGAACCCATTCCTTCTGACGATTCCATCCACTATACAAAATGAAAAATGCCTACGAAAGTGGTAGTAGTACTTTCGAGGACGAACTAACTGGAGTGACTCAAATAGTTTCACAAGAAGTCACCGTATGTTCTAAGCAAAATTGTAGAAAGCAAACTCTTTTAGGCCTTTGATATCGCGTCAAAAACTGCAAGGGTTCCATCGGCCTTCTGGCAGCGTATGCGAAATAGCTTCGGGCATCTTCTACCTTCCTCAACATTGGTTTTTGGCCATAATCTGAGCCAGCAAAGGTGAACATGGTGAATTTCTTCTATCCCAATCTAGGTTTAGTACTGTCGTCTTAGTGACTTAACCCTTACTCCTCTCTGAGTAAACCTGAATCAATTTTTCAAGCTCAAACATCTAAGACTTTGAATCTGCTTTTGGGGCTACCTACTTTGGTTAGATCTTTCATTTCTATTTGGGTTTATCGTGATCGAAATTATAGGTGCCTGGACCCTTTCGGATAAAGATAGACAAAACTATCCTTTCGTGAAGTCTTTCAGAAATCAGTCTCATTCTCTTCAATAGAAATGACCTCAAACTGCATTCTAACTTGCTAGGTGACAACAGCTTGTGCGACATTTGCTGTAAGCGTTTAATGGCATCGCATGGTCTAAGCCTATCATCAAGTTTGGCTTCGAAAACCTCCAACTTTTGAACAAACTATAGTAAGCTGAGTATGTATGATCAACAGGCGTAAGTCGTTAACTACACAGGGGTAAGCCATCTGAACTGGAGAAGCTCCCCACTGCAGGATACGATTTCTCTGTCGATTCTTCCTGAACCAGCCTTTTACTCTCGAAATATTTGGAGGTTTTCGATCGACGGCTTCAGTGTAAAAGTAATGTCTGCCAGTAAACTACGGCTAAGGCCTGAAGGCTTAAAATTCTGACAACAGCATACTTTTTTGTCGACGGAGATGGAGTACATCCTCAGTATTTGCATTGCAGAACATGTGTTCGTAGTCAGTGTGTAGTTCGTCTTATTGCTGATTTGCATAGATTCCTGTTGGATGCTAGATAGAGCAGGTCCTTGAGGGCTCCTTTAATCATTGCTCTGGAGAAGTGAGTTTAAACTGTAAATGAAGGAAACGTTTGAAAATACTGCTTCAGTGACTCTATTTCGGGTCACTATCGCAGACAACCATGCGTGAACAGGTTTGTTTTCTTAATCTCAGTCAACTATGAGTTGATTCTCAGCCGATTTAAGCCCTAAGAATCGAAAAAGTATCCCTAGTTCCGAAATAAATAACGTTTCAGAGGCATTAATAGATACCGTGGTTTGTTTCGCTTTCTAATAGTATGTCAGTATGTCCCTTCGCTCGATCCTTACCAGTGAAAGTACTTTCAACGCAATTACTTTTTGGGTTGGCTCCACCATACTCGTATCATGATTCCTTTTTCTTTTATACGGCCGCTGTTTGACTACGGATTTGAAATCGTTCGTGCCTGCCGAGATGAATTTTCTGCGTTTTGTTCCGTGGTCTTACATAAGTTATACCAATGTTCCATCCTTCTTCAAGGCGCATTCCTTGCATGAAAGTGGTGGTTCTTTTCGCAATTACCACATTGAGGTTGCATTGAACACCATGTACATAAAATGTAACACGTTTTCGCTGTTTTTATTTCTTCCAGTGTACAACCTGGTAGTCCAAAACTTTTGTACTCCTTAAACCATCCAGTATGCTGTTAGGAGTCAGCCTTACTGCTTTGGTTCCAACTGTACTGAGTTACTTAAATTCTATGAATGTGAGCTGGTCACACATCTTATCACATCATCCTCCCGATCGGTAGACGGCTCTAAGCCCCTCAGGACCATTGTTTACATCCTTTTGCTCTTCAGTTTAAAAAAGAAGAACTCCGTCATTGAATACTCCTCCAAACTATTAATTTAATGAACGCTTACACCAGAACTGCAATTGATCACATACCTTGTCGTTATTAGGCCGACACATGTACATAGCTCAACGGTTCATTTGTAGGTGCTCATTTTTTACATCCTTTGCTTGTCATTTTTCTATTTTTCTATATATAGAGGCTGTTGTTGCTGCTTCTTTTGTGTCTGCTGTTGTTTTTCTGCTGCTATTATTTCCACTACTGTTGTTTTCACTGTTGTTTTCACTGTTGTTTTGCACTCTTGTTTTCACTGTTGTTTTCACTGTTGTTGTTTTTGCTTCTGTTTCCGCAGAGTTTGTGTTGCCTTTACCGTGTTTGCTCCTTTTATTGTTGTATTTGAAATTGTTTTAGCCTATCATGTTCCCGTGGCTATTGAAGTTGCTTTTGAGGTGATAAGATTCTAGCTTCATCTCGTTCTTCTTCGCCGTCTGCTTGGCTTTGATTTCTAAAACTGTTATCTACAACTGCGTGGTGCTGTAACTGGCGCTAATACTTCTTCCTGATTGGATTTAGACTCAGAGGCTATCAGAGATAGTTGGTACCAGCTCCTAAGTAGTGGCCTTCACCAGGTATTCTTCGCAATCTGACCCCTTATATGGTATATGCAACGAATTTCTGGTTAAAGGTACTCTCTGTACTTTTGCTGTTTGGGTGAAATGTATACGAAAAACCGGAGATGGTTTTATGATGGCAATAATGGTCAAATCTTCTCTATGGATTTGACAGTCATCGTCTTGGTACAGAATGCCATGTTAAAGTCTTGCTAAATTATAAAATAGTTTTTTATCCTGGATTCTATAAGAATATGAGATAAAAAGACCTACCTGCCTACCAACTTTTGCCCTACAAAGGTACTCAATGACATACACCTGTAAAACTTCACCTGCTTCAATAAAGAGCAGAAACACCACAGAACAAGAACGGAACAAAATATTAAGAAGCGATATGAGGAGTATCAGGAACTGAGTTCTCGGTTTCCACTTTCGGATAATGCTCCCGGCTAGAATCTGATCTGGTTCCATTCCAACCATGTTAAGTTAGATTTCCTTTTCATTTTAGGAGAATTTGATTAAACGGATCCCCTAATCTTACTATCGACTATTGTAGTATTTCAGCTGTTTCAAGATTATTTTTCTGGAACCCACCCAACCCACTCAGTTGTTATGCTACCTCAACCTGCGATACACAAAATGTAAATTCAGATCAGAAGTTTATTTACATCAATTTCTCACTCCATTACCATTTGCAATACAAAATCCCTGATGGGCATTCATCCTCGAATAACAAACCCATCCTTACCCAAATGTTAACCCCAAATACTGCTCTGAAGACAAACAAAACCCATTCCCATTATGTATCCCTACCTGCACTCCGTAAAAGTGTTGCAATGAAATTATCTGATACGAGTATAGGTAGATACAATTCCATTTTCCCAAGGTGGAAATAATCATTTGGGAAATGTGAATTTTATTTCGATTTCAAATCGAATCCTCTATCCCCATGGCCATCTTCGCATTCCTTCTAACAGTTCTCACAGTTCTCACAGTTCTCACAGTTCTCACAGTTGCCCTCCAGGTAACACAAGTATCTCCATCTCTAAATGTAATTGAATTGAGCAGAAAACATAACAACTTGAAGTGCCTCTGGTGCTTGCTGCGGTAAAAGGATGACAGGACAACCTTCTGAAAGAATAACAAAAACTAGAGATGGGGTGGAGGAGAAAAACTACCAATCCTCCGTTTGCATATCTCAGATATAGATACAATTCCAGTAGATATCGAAATTCGAAAATTTGAAAAAAAAAAAACACTCACCCACTCCCCATCCCCCATACGTCCATTTCAATTCGAGTTCCATTAGCATATTAAGGAAGCAATGAAGTGAAAACCAAATTGCACGGACAACCAGTGAAATCGTAGTTTTGCACTCATGTGCGACTGTGCCTGCAATTCTAGCTCCGACTTCTGACTGCTAGACTCGATTACGAAAGTAGTTGTTATAGTTTGGGACTTCCTGTTGAAAGCTTGGAAAATGTCCTGCCACAGGACTGTAGTGAGGAGTGATGGTCGTTCTCTTGCCAGCGAGTGTCCTTAATTTTTCTCCACCCATGCATGAGTTGGTGTGTTTTTTTAGCGCACCAAAACGACAAAGATGGAAGGTGAAAGGATCGTCCAAATAGCCTGGAGCTCATTCATATGTATGTGCATTTAGTTTGTGAGAAAAGTTTTCTCGCCTACAGCGCCAAACCAAACAAAGTGATGAAATACGAGTTGCTTTGCTGCTAAAGGATGGCCGGTAAAGGAGATACAAGTATGTATAGAGTTTTAGATACAAATGCTTACTTGCCACTAAAATAGTGTACTCGTACACACTTGTGAATGCAGGACGAGATGAGAGAGGTAAATTCCCTAGACATATTTGCTAAAGGGTATTTTTTTTTTTGTTGTGCTGTTGCCAGATGGAAAGGGGTGAAGAGAATGGTATCTATGTTCTGAGACAAGGAGCGAATGGCCATGTGAAATGTGGAGAATTTATACGGATGTGAAACTTTTCGAGTTAGGAATTGGCACAGGATAAGTGGGAATAGGGATTTGTCCAGGAATCATCGCCAAGTAGTAAGTTTATGTCAGTTTAAAACCGGAGCAGAATGCTAAGACAAGAAAAGTATTTTGTGTACTTGGGGCATTCTACGAGTTGTACGAATATGTATTATTCAAAATGCTTAACCGAGTTTTGTAAATAAGATTCAAACAGGTTTACAGATTAAATCATGCAAATGTTCACGAACCCTATATTCTAGGAGAACTTAACAAAATAGATAGACGTGCTCAGGGGAAATGTTGTCGTGGACCCTGTGTTTGATATCATTGCAACATTGTGTGAACATAAGGCTTATGCTGCTTCAAAGAGTTAGTTCCACAGCTGCAAAATCTCATTAGATCCCAATTCACCGAATTCTTGGGAAATCAGTTGCGAATACAGTCCACATCTTCGTGTTGGATGAACTTCCTTGTCTAGAAACCGAGTATCCATTGTAATGAAAACGAAACGCATAAGAAGTACCCGTAGCCCTGAAAACCTCTGTGAGTACCGCATATGTCTACGCCTTTAACAATGTGAAAACAGGTGCATTACTATAGACACGTGTCTCTGTCACCGGATGGAACAAATACTAAGCTCTAGAGTTATCCATGTCGAGATAAAGATAAGCAATCTATAGCATACTAAGGATTTCTGAGTAAGGTCCTGCAGAATTAGAGTAGAAGCTGATATTAAGCAGACATAGTATCGGATGGTTCCTTTCTATAATACTTAAATGGTTAGCAAACATATAGTGCTAAGTTACAAAGCCTATGAGAAGTCTGCAGTCTTTTTTACTTTGGCTCCACAGGAATGCCACTGATTTCTTTATTCAGTCAAGAACCATGTTGTGGGTCTGCTGGCATCCTGGAGTGACATCAAATCTACACTTATGCTCACAAGAAACTCGATTGTCCGAGGACTTAGGCAAAAGTAACGCAAGTCCGGATACAGAGAAACACCTCTTTAAGCCTTACCTTTCGATCTCATTTGCGATTAACTGTCTATACCCTGGCACTCAAATAGGGAATACGGCCTTCACTTCGATCATCATATCACGCTCTTATTACAGAGCAGTCAAGGCAGCCAAAGTTAAGTTGTTTTTAGATGTGGGATCCTGTCTAAACTACTGGGTGGTTGGGTGCCGTTTCTTGTCGACAATATATTCTTCTTATTCATTTACCATTTGACCCTCCTTAGCTACTTAGGACGGCCGCAGAAACACCATTGAAAATTCGCTGATTTCTTCAATATCAACGTCGTCGATCATTGCTCAAGTTTAGATATCATCCTGGCTGACAAGGGAATGTTAGTCGTCTTCGCGGTTGTACTTGTATGAAGAAGTAACTTTTCAAGTTTTCATTGCCGACTGCCTCTACCATTACCTCCTCATTTGTGACCTTAGTTGGCTCTTTTCGATTCTGGAAGGGCATCATTTCTGCAGAAGTACCACTCCATGGTCTGCTCTTAATTGTTCTCTTCGACCTTTTGAAAAATTTGAACGGATTACTGGGTTACTGGCTTCGGTGTAACCGACCCCTCGTCCTAGGGGCACTCAAAATGGAACTGGTCCTCCAGGTTGGGGGTTGTGCCGCCGGGGTAACTGCCCAGCCATTTAAAAAAACAAGAAGTTACGAAGCATCAACAAGCCTCGGACATGGACAGATCTACTGTTGGCAACCTACGCAAACGATTTAAGGACAATGAGCTTCGGATATGCGCGTGGAATATTAGATCCCTTAATAGACCACGTGAAGACGAGCAACTGGCGGAGGCCCTAGACTGCTGGAAAGCAGACGTAACCGCCATTCAAGAAATGCGATGGGATGGGTCGGACAAAAAGAAGATGAAAAACTGCGATATCTACTACGGCAATTGCTATGCGGATTTGTTGTCGGAAGCAGACTAAGAGAAGAAGTTCTGAGCTTCCGGCATGTGAGCGAGCGCCTCGTAGCAATCCGCATCAAGGCTAAATTCGCCAACATTAGCCTTATATGCGCGCATGCCATCACAGAGGAGAAAGATGACGATACCAAGGATGCCTTGTACGAGCTCCTTAACAAGACCCACGAGCAATGCCCTAGCTATGACATTAAGCCACGGGAACAAACCCCGAACCGAAGCCTGTAGAGATGAACAAGGGAATATCATAGTAGAATCGCAGTCGATGCTGAGGATTTAGAAAGACCAATTCTGCAGACTGTATAACAGCGATGACGGAACAAATATCGCTGTCATTCAGAATCAACCTTCCAACAATTCCGTCCACCCGACCGGGATGAAGTGATGATAGCTATATCTAAGCTGAAGTTCAACAAAGCTGCTCGAGCGGACGGCCTGTCTGCCGAGCTCTTCAAAGCGGCAGGCGATGACTTGGTAAGGAGCCTACACCAACTCATCTGTAAAATATGGTCGGACGAAAGTATGCCCAATGAATGGAACCTCAGCATTATTTGTTCGATTCTCAAGAAAGGAGACCCTCTGAACTGCGCGAACTACAGAGGCATCAGTCTCCTTAACATCGCATATAAGATCTTATCCGCCGTATTGTGTGAACGCCTGAAGCCGTTCGTCAACAACCTGATGAGGTCCATATCAGTGTGGTTTCAGGCCAGGAAAGTCCACCATCAACCAGATATTCACGGCAGATCTTGGAGAAGACCCATGACCTTCAGATCGATACACACCACCCATTCATCGATTTTAAGGCCGCGTATGACAACATCTATAGAGACGAGCTATACAGACCAATGTCTAGTTTCGGGATCCCTGCCAAACTCGTCCGTCTGTGCAGGATGACGATGGAGAATGCACACTGCTCCATTAAGGTCGGTAAAGATCTCACCGAGACCTTTGATGTCCAGAAAGGATTTAGACAAGGCGATGCGCTGTCTTGCGATTTTCGCAACTTTTCGTACTTGAAAGAATAGTGCAAAATTCACGAGCAAACACAAGAGGCTCTATTTTTCAAAAGTACGTCCAACTACTCGCATACGCCGGCGATATTGACATAATCGGGAGAAAGCAGCGTGATGTCAGTGGCGCCTTTGCAAATACTGAGACAGAAGCGGCGAAAATGAGTTTAGCAGTCAATGAGGTCAAGACCAAGTATATGCTGTCAAGCAAAAAGGACAACCAACATCGACGTCTCAGACAGAACGTCACCCTCGACAGATATAACTTTGAGGTAGTTAAGGACTTTGTCTAGACAGACAACGACACTGAGATCAAGAATAACACTTGCCAACCGCTGTTTCTTTGGGCTAAGAAGGCAATTGAGGAGCAAAGCCCTCTCTCGGACAACAAAAGTCACCCTTTATGAGACCTTAATAATCCCGGTCCGGCTCTATGTCGCAGAGGCATGGACATTATCACAAATGGATGAGGGTGTTCTTGGTTATTTCGAGAAACAAATTCTTCTGGCGATCTTCGGTCCCGTCTGCATTGACGGTGAGTGGAGGAGGAGATGCAACGACGAACTGTATGGACTGTACAGCGACATGGACCTTGCCAGAAGAGTGCAGATCCAATGACTGAGATGGCTGGGTAATGTAGAGCGTATAGACACCAATGCTCCGATCCGAAAAGTCTTCGAATCCGCTAGAGGAAGGCCAAGACTCAGGTGGCGCCGCAAGTGGAAGGGGACCTCAGCCAACTTAGCGTGCGAAACTGGGGGCAGCTAGCCAGGGATCGAGCTGGCTGGGACTTCTGGTCTAAGTTTTCTTCTTACAATTAATTCGCATCCAAAAAAAACCCTGCTCCTTCTCTTAAATCCAAAGGGCTTCCTGAATATCAACTACGGGCATAAGCCCATAAGCTCAGTAATACTTGAGAGACGAAACAGTTCTAAGTACAACAAACTTCTAATGCATTTGAAGCACTACTGAGTCATGAATATACGTACACAAAGCGTTCTGAACTCCTATCACACTCTGAAGTTCACTTCTGTAAAAAGTCGCAAGAACTTTAAAAAAAAATCTTAAGAGAACTGGACTGAGCATATACCCTTGCGGCACAACATCGAATATAAGAGTTTTCTTTGCAATTGTATCGACGTTGTTCCTTAGAAGAAGTTTATGAATAGTTCGTTAGGCCCTAAACCTTGTATGTCATCGACATAGCTCCGCATAACTTACTACTTCTGAAGAGCCGGTAGAAAACAATTTGTTCAATGCCTGTAATCACTCCCAAAACATGATCCAACTGAGAGTTTCAGAAAGTCAATCCTAAATCAACATCCCTATCCTCTTTCAGTTTTTAATCAAAAACTGGCATTAACATTTATTCAGGAAGTTGTAACCAATTCTCTCTTCCATCTGCATTATCGAAATCGAATTTTCCAAAGCACACTCGTAACTAGGTATTCTAGTCGTTACTGTGAGGAAAAACCCTGTCAAGATGTCTCTATGTGGATGTTGTCCTTTTAATTTGATGAAACTTGTTTAAGTTAGTTGATTGGATTTGGAACTGGATTGCTTGTCCACACTGGGAGGATATACTCGTATGTATGAACAACTACACGAGTACGAGTACGAGTAGGATACAAATGTTCGTTCGAATGTCCTTTGGTTGGGTCGTGTTATACCGTCTGTCCCCCTTTCATGGCACATTAATCATTTGCTTACTTACGCGTCAATGCTTTTAAGTATAATCAAATCTGTGTATGTAGAACCAGGATAACGAAAGAAGAAAAAAATGGCAAAAACCGAAAGATACTAGTGGACAAAGTATGTCCAAAGGATCCTTAATGAGATGATAATGAAATAACTCTCTTGCGAAAGTTTTACGAGTATGTTTGTCTGTTTGCTGTTGGTTCATTGTCGTGTGCTGTGCTCACTCGCTCTCAAATTTACGAGCATTGGGTTGGCAATTTTTCCTCCTCGAAATGGTTATAGTCATGTTTCATTTTTATTATTGTGAATGAAGCCAAATTCCGATAATAATTTTTTTCGATTTGTGCTGTACCCAGTCCTTTGCATCTGAATTGGTATCTACATAGTTTTGGGGTGGTACTTGTAGTACGTAATCTTGTTTATTTATTTATTCCTTTTTTTCTTTTTAACATGGCTGACTTTTGTGAAGAATAAATGAAGTAAGCTAGCGAAGAAGCTTCGGTTTGGTAACACCCTGTTGGAAGAAGTTTTTTTTTTTTTTTTTTTTTCCTGGAAATGGACAAATTTATGTGCATTCTTGAGTGGGTGCTAAAAATATACGTACACACGATAAAATGGTCGAGAAGTAGGAGCTGATGGTAGTAGATATGGTAAGATAGCAAGAAATGACAGAAGGTCGGAGTAGATGGCGGAAGCTGGGTTAAGACTTTGCCGGTAAGGACCAGTGGGATGTAAATCTTTATGAAGGCGCACATTAAGGATGAATATTTTTGAATAAATCTTTGTGTGCGTCTTGTAATTGAGTAAAGAGGATCTAAGAATTTGCCCTGCTTTAGTGGTTTATGCGTCTATTTCGTAGGGTATGAACCAATTTCGTTAATGTCGCTCCGTTGAATCATCCGGCGGTGGATGCTGTGATAGAAGAGTTTCTTAAGAAATTATATTTCCAGAACAGCACGATTCAAATGGGGATTTTACGCAGTTGCTGAGCGCTCTAGTGGTTTTATTTAGAGCAAATTACAAAATGCTCCAACTGTCTTAATAGGTCTGTTGGTGCTTACAAAAATTCTTTGGAAAATTGTCTGGCAACTCATTTATGGGTTAACGAGTAGTTTTAACGGTTGAAAGACGTCAGGTTTTGTGTGTGGAGGCGTCATCTTCAATTGTTCCTTCACCATACTGCATAATGTAGCAAAGTTTAAGTCTGTTTCTCGAACGAAACCTTCATTCAAGGATCTACTAAGCAACCAATGATTAACCTGCTAAACAAATGCTCGTTAAAAGAATACATCTTAAATGACTTACGCGCATTATTCTGACAAATTTAATGTCTTACCGCAAACGGAACTGAAAACCACTCAAAGAAGCTTCCATTCAAAACATCCAAGGATAGCCCTATCCCCCTTTGCTAACATCACCTCTTCTTCATCAAAACGTAAGACATGGATATGAAAGTCTTAAAAGATAGTTCCCTAATGCATCATGTCAATTCCGTGTCAATCATAGGTCAACAGCGGTTAGTAGTGCAATTCTTCGACTGTCGCTACAATTTTCTAATAGTCGCTGTCATCAGGAAATGCAATTAGGTGCACCGACTTAGACGCCTTAAGTGTCGTTTATGATCTCGAAACTCTCTTTGTTGATGTCCAAAGAGTGCAGTGAAATTGCGTCAGACCTTTACAAACTAACGAGGTAGCTCCATCGGTTGCCCTTACGAGGTTGACACGCCAACGCCAGCTTCAGCTCTGCACAGTTCATCTCCACAGAGAAAGTGCTGACATATGTGATCTTATGATCGGTAAAGCTTTGTGGACTTCTTGGGTTTTCGCCAGCATTTGAGAGTTCACGAATATTTGATCAATTCTGGACTTACTAGGCCTTATGCTCCACCAATCAACCCATTGTTGAACAGATTTTCACACGGCACAGCAATCAAGGAGGGAAACTCGATTGTTCTATTTCTCTTGGACGTGTGTTAATATATGCTCTCTACCAAGCCGTTTTCTGCTGCTTTAAACATGTCAAGTTTGGCACTGTATCCATTTGTGTGCGATGAGCGATTACCACAACAAGACTCTACCATTTGCATTTTGCTGATGCTAACTTTGGTGAGAAGATCAATGTTTTGTTCAAATATAACCGCACGTAGGCATTCTCCTCCATAAAGCATCATCGGATCAACGGATCGTAACACATAGTGAATGATATCAAGAAATGCCTTGTCGACAAGATTACTACTTAGAGGTGTCTGAGACAGTCAGATCATGGAGTCGATAATGTGTTCAGTGAAATTGGCCTGCACATATCAGCTGCTTATCAACGAGAAAGAAATTTGCGTAAGATGACTTGAATACTGCAAAGAGCTACAGTTTCCACGTGAAGCCATCCTTGTAGCTGATCCATTCGACGAAGAAGTTCCGGACTTTGCCATGGAAGAAATAAAAGCAGCCGTCGGAAACTTGAAGCTGGGAAAAACGGTTAGACCAGATAGCATCCCATCAGAATTTTGGTTGAATATGGAGTGTGTCGGCTGGTGTCGGTTGTCAAAACTGCCTAAAAAAAAACACAGAGGACAAACAAAGCCGAATCAATGGAAAAGTAGCTTTTTAATTCCCCTATACAAAGAAGAAGGTGACACTCGAGAATGCAATAACTACTGCTCAATAAAACTAATGTCACAAACGATGAAGATCGCCAAAAGAGTTTTAACTGATCGCCTCTGTCTAATAGTCAAACTAGACGAGAGCCAATGCGGATTTGGGGAAAGTAGATCGATGTAGTAGATTTATGCAGTCCAAAACTCGCGCATGATGATGATTCCAGCCGAATAGCAGCGGAATAGCAGCGATGCAGTTAAAATGGAAAACTCGTTATGCATAAGTTTGTATAACGATAAAAGGGTTAGTAAAAGTAAAGAAGGATATAATGGGTCTTCCAATAAGGACTTGAGAACTTTTTTTTTTTAAATAAAACGCAAACCATTTGAGATATTTCAAAAACTTTATTATCGGCTTGAAGTAGGTACCATCAAAACATTTATGAATGGAACTCGACTTCGTTCATATGGTCACCGCGGGCACGTTTGCAGCGGTCGATTCGTTGGACCCAATTTTCAACGACTCGGCCACAAATTTCGGCCGAAACGGCCGCTATTTCGCATTCAATGTTGGCTCTGAGCTCTTCCAATGTCGTCGGCTTGTTGGCATAAGCCAATGACTTAACGTAGCCCCACAGAAAATAGTCAAGCGGCGTTAAATCGCACGAACGAGGCCGCCAATCGACTGGCCCATTTCTTGAGATAACACGTTCACCATACTAACTCTTCAATAAATCGATTGTAACGTGTGCTCTGTGGCTTGTGGCTAAATCCTGTTGAAACCACATGTCCTCCAAGTCCATATCTGCCAATTCGGGCCAAAAATAATCGGTGATCATGGCGCGATAACGCTGACCATTCACAGTAACGTGACGATCGTTATCGTCGACGAAAAAATATGGCACAATAACGCCGCACCAAACAGTTATTTTTTGTGGATGAAGTTGTGATTCATGAAGCACATGTGGATTTTCACCCAACCAATAACGTATATTTTGCTTATTGACGAACCCATTGAGCCAAAAATGAGCTTCGTCACTGAAGATGATTTTGCGATGAAATTCACCATCTTGGCGCATCTTTTCCAGAACCAAAGCGGAGAACGTACGTCGCTTCAAATGGTCCATCAGCTTCAATTCTTGAGTCAGCTTGATCTTGTATGGGTGTAAACCAAAATCCTTACGCAAAATACGCCATAATGTGGTCTGAGCGATGCCCAATTCTTGAGAACACCGTGGAATTGACTGATTTGGATCGTTTCCTACGGACTCCTGAACGGCAGCGATATTTTCGACACTTCGACCAACCCGTTGTCTCACTGACACGGCAACATCACACAACGAATATGTAGTCTCAAATTTTTGCACTAAACTTGTTATTGCCTATCTACTAGGGCGAGAAATACGACCGAAAATTCGAATTAATGCTCTTAAAGTTGCAGTCACCGACTCCGAATTTCGGTAGAAAATTTTTATAATTTGCAGACGTTGCTCGTGCTTGTACTTTACCATGATGAAAATGTTGAGTTTACTGAATAAATTGACAGTGACAGTTTGATGATTAGTAAAAGAGTGCGTACACAAATTAAATTAAAAGTTGTCAAGTCCCTATTGGAAAACTGGGTTTCAATTTTTTCCAATGCAACGATGGTAGACAGCGAGGATTCTGCGAAAGTATGGGTTCATTTATTTAGCGTGGATCTACACAAAATCGTGAAAGGCTCCCACAACACAGCACTGATTTTAAGGACAATACTCGTAGGCTTATCTCTTGATAGATCAGAATCTCTTCAAAGTCAGAATCTCCTCCAGCATTTGGATAAGGACCAACCGATACTTCGTAGCTCAGTTTCCAACTTCAAGCTATATGCGCATACAGATATCATGCAGGTCTCGGGAATTTTCCACAGACTGCTCTCTCCACTTTGGCGATATTTATATGTCGTTACAAAGCTTCTGCAGATGATGATAGAACCCTCCACCTGACTCATTGCTCAGAGAAGGCAAAACTTCTTGACCAAATAAACGATTCGTCTTCGACTTTGACAAATTCCTCCGG
Organism: Volucella inflata; assembly: GCA_928272305.1. Classification (NCBI taxonomy): domain Eukaryota; kingdom Metazoa; phylum Arthropoda; class Insecta; order Diptera; family Syrphidae; genus Volucella; species Volucella inflata. The sequence continues at coordinate 3,883,145 of OV743720.1, forward strand.
ATCGTCATTCCATAGTTTAATTTGCTCCTCAGGCACTTCCATGTGAATTTCATAGATCAGATTGGTGAGTACATTTTTGATGATGGAACAAAATTAGCTCACTATGCGCTGAATGAGTTCGAAAATCTGGATGATCATCGTCGAGAAATAGGTGATTTCGTCTTCATTTTCATTGTCTCACACTGAAAAAGGGTTTTCTCCTGTTTGATTGAGCGTAACTTTGACGTTGATATCGGCGACTTGTGTGAGTAGTTACCAAGTTGAAAGCACAACTCGTATAGCAAGGCGTTGCAGCAGTTTGTCCATAAAATTATTAAGCACGACTTCCATCAAAGCCTCTATTTCCTATATTACAAGCAATCGACACGAATTATGGTTTATTGCGAATGTCCTGATCTTAATGCTTTATACTTGTTCACTCTCAAAGATCATTTGATTTGCCTTTCGTCAAAGGAGAACTCCTATAGGATCTGCATAACCTCATGGATTGTGTCTTCATTTTAACTCAAGCACTTGATGATGATTGAGAATAAATCAGACAAAATATGTAGCCAGTCTGTTGCAGCTATGGGCAGTATGGGCAACAGTTGGGGGAATCTGACTCTTTGGGTCTTATTATCCATTTGGAAGTATATATCAAATAGTGTCTGTTGCCTATTCTGTGGCTACACTACCCCGGGAGTCTCATAGTTTTGATGATTTCCCACATAACGTGTTAGGATTATGAGCATGCTTCGAAGCTCCTCAAAGAAAGCCTGCCTTATGGAATCAGCAATTTGAAAAGCTAGAGGCATTGCTACTCTATAACAGAATTATCACCAACCAGTAAGGTGTGAAAAGGATATAGTATGACTCTCAAGGGCAGAGAAATTCATCAGCGCGACCATAGAACAGTAAGAAGAACTCAGGAAGACTTAATTCAATCGAAACAGAACATTATTGGAAGTCTGTGAAAGCAGCAGTATTTTTTGTACCTCCACACAACTGACGCATAAGATATAATAGGTGCTACCCTATCTAATGGCCTCTTCTCAATGTCCTACCGACTTGCTTCGAGAAAGACGACACGGCTCCTTGGAGGTGCTTTACATACATAAAAGCCGCAGTCTGCATCAGCATTTAGTGTTCTGTCGACGGTCGCCGCCCAAATATCAAGGATTTGCCCATTATGGCGTTGAACGGAGCAAAACTGGACATATCGACAACATATTCAGACCTTAACCCCATTAATTGTCCAGTTACATGCTTGTGGGGCAGTCACGATGGCAATGGTTCAAACCAAAAACGCAGGAACAATGCACCTGCTGGTCTCACTCGATGTAGAGTTGCAACAAGTACTTGGTGCTGATACCCTAGATCAGTAAGAGGCATTAGATGGGCCTCGAATAGGAATAAAGGAATTGACGTAGAACGATGACAGGGCATATACTTGCTCCCATTGACATCCCTTTAAACAACAAGACTGGTATTCACGAAAAACACGGGAGATACATGTTGCCGCGACAGCCTGCAATGGACCAAAACCCAACCTTTTCACCCATCTTGTCATTTTATGCACGGTAAGAGGAGACTAACTATTTTTTGCCAATTCCGAATGGCGGAAGGATGAACGACTTTACAAAAGCAGATGTTTCCACTTTCAGAAGTTTGTCATTACCCGTCATTACCACCCATGTGACGCCAGAAAAGCGGAGTAGGAGTAGGTCGAGGTTTGAACCCACACCTTCTTGCGTAGTCTTAGATGAACGCAAGCACTCATTCCCTTCAACAGGACACAAAAAAGGTCAAGTTTCCCGAGTATTCTCTTAAAGCGTGTGTGGTTTCATTCCTCTTCTCCAGCAAGGTGGAGTTCCCGAAAAAGACACAATGAATAATTTGTCTTGGTGTTTCAAAAACATTTTCGACTTAATAATGATCCAAGTGCCTGAACACCAACCCGTCTATCCGTCACTTCCTCTGGTTCTCCAAAAAACAAACAGACAAAAACCCAACCGAACACGAGGTCATTCATTATAAAACAGATTTTTTTTTTATCGACTACGCAACATCGGTATTATGATACTGCAAGTACGAGTATCTCAGGAAACTACATTTCTGACTAAACAAACGAATAACCAATCCGACCAAAACGAATGAAAAATTAAATGACATTTGATACTAAAGGCAAATATTTTGGCCATCAAATACTCTTGCTGCAGCAACCGAGAGTTGGAAAATGTTGAAAACAGAAAGCAAAGTCTGCTCGGGTGCGGTTGTTTATCCCCAATGTTGGGGTGGGATTTGTTGACAGAAACGGGAAAAAGTTTGTTTAACTACAATGATTTTTTGTATCTTTTCGAATTGTTTTCTTTTGTGGAGGGCAACTGCAAATATTGCGATACAAAGTTGGCAAAAACTACTGCTTCAATTTTAATGCTTGGAAGGCTGCTGCTAGTGATTAAGACAAATGATAGCAAATTAAATTTGTGAGGAGGATAATTATGTTTCAGGTCCGCTTATGAAGGAGTTTTTATTCAACTTAAGTAGCTGGCAATAGCACCGAGTAGTTTATATGTCATTAGGCGTATTGAAAATTGCAAATGAAAGGCGAACTGGATGAAAAGTACGTTTTTAAAGCGGATTTTGTAGTAATCCGAGTGGTAGTTCCTATTCTCGATATAGGAACAGATCATGTCTCACCGAAAAATAGAAGAGCAAGGTTTTTCTACTGCATTTGGCTAACATCAGAATTTTTTGTCCAAAATCCGTGCATTTGTAATCGGCGGCTGTCTCCTTCTATTGATTGTAAAAGACCTTTCCGAACGTTCAATTCAATTTGTCTTCGATGATTTTAAGTCTGATGTTCACAATATAACTGCTGGCGTGCCACAAGGCTCCGTTCTGTCTCCGACACTCTTTTCAATAATCTCTTGTCTCCTACTTCAAATCCAATAAATTCCTTTGCTGATGACAATATTCTCTGCTTTTCGTATTCGTGCCGGACTCACGTCTTTGCGAATGGCAGCGTCTGCTAAGCTTCCTAACAGCAGAAACAATTGTGGAGATATCAACAGAGTGTTATTGAATGCGTTAGTTGCTAAATAAAAGCCAAACATTCCACAGCCAACTACGCACTCTAACACCGACGTCTCGCCCTGTTGTATCGCTATTTTCACCAACAGTGCTACACCGAAATTTTAACACCAGTAGCATCTTCCGACAGGTTCTGGTTCTTTAAGTGACGAGAATGAGCCTCTGGAGCCGAATATCTTGCAGCTCTGCTAATAAGTCCTACTTCACGCCTCCCCGTGGCGCCATCTGTGAATCTCACTAGAGATTGCGAAGTGAAGGGGGTAAATGGCGAGTTTCCTGCGCCATAAACCAGGACCAATGAGCTTCGGATATGCACGTGGAATGTTAGATCCCTTAATAGACCACGTGCAGCCGAGCAACTAGCGGAGGCCCTCGACTGCTGCAAAGCAGACATAACCGCCATCCAAGAAATGCGATGGGATGGGCCGGACAAAAAGAAGATGAAAAACTGCGACATCTACTACGGCAATTGCTATCGACGGCAAAAGCAGCGCTTACTTGGATGCGGATTTGTTGTCGGAAGCAGACTAAGACAAGAAGTCCTCAGCTTCCGGCATGTGAGCGAGCGCCTCGTAGCAATCCGCATCAAGGCTAAATTCGCCAACATTAGCCTCATATGCGCGCATGCCCCCACAGAGGAGAAAGATGACGACACCAAGGATGCCTTCGACGAGCCCCTTAACAAGACCTACGAGCCATGCTCTAGCTTTGACATTAAAATTGTCAATTGGTGATTTTAATTCAAAGCTAGGAAGAGAGGGTATCTTTGGTGGAACGATCGGAAAATATAGCCTGCACGACAGCACCTCCGATAACGGATTCAGGCTAATCGAAATTGCGGCGGGGCGAAACATTGTCGTGGCTAGCACGCGGTTCCCACATCTCGACATACACAAGGGGACTTGGAGAACTCCTGATCAACCAGCAGTCAACCAGATTGATCACATTGCGATCGACGCAAGACACTCCTCCAGTATTATGGATGTCCGTACGTTCCGGGGAGCCAACATCGACTCGGCCCATTACCTTGTTGTAGTCAAGGTACGATTGAGGATATCCCTAACTACGCCAGGAGAAGCTAATGCTGTGAGAAAATTCCGCGTGAGACGGCTACAATTACAAGAGATCGCCAAGTCGTTTTCCGATCGAGTGTCTCTCAATCTCTTAAGAGGTCCAATACCGCCAGCATCAAGCATCGAGGACCATTGGAAACACTGCCAAAACGCCATCAAAGATGCCGCTTCTCACTCGTCCACCACAACGAAACCCCTGATTCGATGATGAATGCCGGCAGCTAAGCTAGATGCATATAACGCGGCGCTGCTTAGAAAGACCAGAGGTGCTCATGAGCTCTATGAGCGGAAGAGGAGAGACGAACGCCGGCTTCTCAGGAGGAAGAAGAAAGAGCATGAGAACCGTGCGATCGAGGAAATTGAGAGATGCTACTCCAGGAATGATTCCGAAAGTAAAACAAACATGCCGCGGAAACAAACCCCCAAACGAAGCCTGTAGAGATGAACAAGTGAACATCTTAGTAGAATCGCAGTCAATGCTGAGGATTTGGAAAGACCATTTCTGTAGACTGTATAACGGCGATGACTGACCAAATACCGCTGTCTGGCAGAATCAACCTTTCAATTTGGACGATGATGACCAACAATTCCGTCCACCCGACCTGGATGAAGTGAATATAGCTATATAGAAGCTTAAGGCCAACAAAGCTGCTGGAGCGGATGGAATGACTGCCGAGCTCTTCAAAGCGGCAGGCGATGACTTGGTAAGGAGCATACACCAACTTATCTGTAAAATATGGTCGGTCGAAAGTATGCCCGATGAATGGAACCTCAGCATTGTTTGTCCAATTCTCAAGAAAGGAGACCCCCTGAACTGCGCCAACTACAGAGGCATCAGTCTCCTTAACATCGCATATAAGATCTTATCCGCCGTATTGTGTGAACGCCTGAAGCCGTTCGTCAACAACCTGATGAGGTCCATATCAGTGTGGTTTCAGGCCAGGAAAGTCCACCATCAACCAGATATTCACGGCAGATCTTGGAGAAGACCCATGACCTTCAGATCGATACACACCACCCATTCATCGATTTTAAGGCCGCGTATGACAACATCTATAGAGACGAGCTATACAGACCAATGTCTAGTTTCGGGATCCCTGCCAAACTCGTCCGTCTGTGCAGGATGACGATGGAGAATGCACACCTGCTCCATCAAGGTCGGTAAAGATCTCACCGAGACCTTTGATGTCCAGAAAGGGTTTAGACAACGCGATGCGCTGTCATGCGATTATTTCAACACTCACGAGCAAACACAAGAGGCACTTTCTTTCAAAAGTCCCACTACTCGCATACACCGACGATATTGACAAAATCGGGAGAAAGCAGCGTGATATGAATGGCGCTTTCGCGAGTATTGAGACGGAAGCGACAAAAATGGGTTTAGCGGTCAATGAGGGCAAGACCAAGTATATGCTGTCAAGCAAAAAGGACAACAAACACCGACGTCTCGGGCAGAACGTCACCCTCGACAGATATAACTTTGAGGTAGTTAAGGACTTTGTCCACCTAGGCTCTGCTATAAAATACAGACAACGACACTGAGATCAAGAATAACACTTGCCAACCGCTGTTTCTTTGGGCTAAGAAGGCAATTGAGTAGCAAAGTCCTCTCTCGGACAACAAAGTCACCCTTTATAAGACCTTAATAATCCCGGTCCTGCTCTATGGCGCAGAGGCATGGACATTATCAAAAATGAATGAGGTGCTCTAAGCTGCTCCGAGAGGAAAATTCTTCGAGAGTTTCTCGATCCCTTCTGCATTGACGGTGTGTGGAGGAGAAAATACAATGACGAACTGAATGGACAGTGCAGCGACATCAACACAGTCAGAGGAGTGAAGATCCAATGACTGAGATGGCTCTGTTATGTAGAGCGGATGAACGCCAACGCTCCGGTCCAAAAAGTCCTCAAATCCGCCCCCGAGGGAGAGCGCAGTAGAGCAAGACCGAGATTCAAGTGGCGCACGCAAGTGGAGGGGGAGCTCGGCTTAGCATGTGAAACTTGAGGCAGCTAGCCAGGGATCGGGCTGGCTGGAGAAGCTTGTTGACTGAGGCCCAGGTCCACCTCGGACTGTAGCGCCACCTAAAGAAGAAGAAGAAGCATTTCTTTTTCTCAAACCTCCAACCGGAACACCCGTCTCGCTATGAATGCCCATCAGTATAGGTACCCTCAAGCCCACTTTTAAACATACAAGTATTCTAAAATATCGCGATTCTTTCCCAAGCCATACAACTCGCTTATAGAATGCTCTGCCGAGCTCTCTATTTCCTAGTCATTGCAACTTGCAAACATTCAAAACCAACGTACATCGGTACCTCTATTTCTTTCCTCCCTAACTTTCTATCGCCCGTGCTGTGTACAATTATCTTAATTGTGATAATATCCACTTGAGCGCGCGCTAATTATAAAAAACACTACTAAACTCCAAACTAGCCTCGATTAATAATGGAGTCACTTTTAAACGACCGTGGAAAGCGAAAAAGGACAACGACATTCGTATCTGCATGTGTTATATTCGAACCTTAAGCCAACAAAGTGAAGTCAAGGAAATAGTCGAACCCCTACGCCAAACCAGAAATAGAGATGGACCTGACACCAGAAGGCTTACAAAATTTGAAGACATACTACATAGAACAGTAGCATCATCTATTCGGCCGTTGAGATGCAGTTAATTGCAGACTAAGGAATACCTGGCGACGAACTTTAGCAGACCTTATTTTTAACCAACAATCGAAAAGAAGGTAGAAACGTTCTTGCGACAAAGCATATGAGCGTGTCTATTAGAACAGAAAACGTCAAAATACGAGTAGGAGAGGAGGACATGTTTATAAGTATGGTCGCGTACGGCCACATATTATTTAACATCCTCACGAAACACTAGGCTTGGAGAGGAGTGCAAGGAAGTACATTTAGAAAAAGAACTCGCTCGCGACAGTGGCTATGAGCAACAATGTCGGCTTTTTTGCACACAGCTAAGTTAATAATGTGCCTTTGGTGTAAAAGTCAGTTTGCGATACAGCTAGATCCTCCAGAATCCATCCCAGAGCCTCTTTTGTTCAATTTTTATTCAATATTCACCATTTCCTTCTCCACGTTAAAATAATTGTCAGCAGACCGAGTAGAAACAATGATTCCCCCTGGCAAATGTGTTCTGCCCAAAGCGTACAGTTTGATTAGGAAACAGCGCTCAGCATCCTCTGTCGTTTCCCTTAACCGAAATCAACGCATCTCAGTCCAAACCTTTTTTTGTAACCACCTCTCTCCATCTCTAGCACTACTACTCGCCCCCAAGGTAGACGAACAAACCATAGCCCATTCGGTGAAATCTCTCCCAGCCCATGCGCATAAATTCGTTCGTACAACCACTATCACTATCACTATCGCTGCAGGACAATTTGGTCGTGTGAAAAACATTCGAAAACGAAAACAACTTCAAAAGCAAAACGGAATAGAAATACAAAAACAAAAAAACTGACTGTGATTTTGCTCAATAAATATGTGATTATGGCGCCAGAGTGGGATACAAGCCGCGCCCACCAACTCTCAAACCCACCAAAGCTGTTGTTGTTAACCGACTCTATGTCGGCTGGCACTCGTCAGGGCATTCGAGATTTATTCTCCATCGTCGTCCGGTGGTGTTCGGGGATACCCCTTATACATACGAGTAGATGGGACGATGTTTGTGCATCTCCTGCATGTGGAACGTTTCAAAATAACAACTTTCCAATTCTGATAGTGGCTGGGCGGGTTGTACCGGTCAGAGTTGCAGATGCTTGATGGTGGCAGCAGCCTGCATTCACAGGCATGTTTGTGTGTTCAAAGTGCAGAAATTGTCCTTGGGGTATGTGCGATAGTTTGAAATGAATTCTGTGTTCTGTTGCAAAGTAAGAGTGCATGGATGTGGGTGGGAAGGTAGAGGAGAAAAAAACACAGAAAAAAAAAATATGGGACAGGACGCTCAGGGGACATATTCGGAGCACTGTTGTTTAGAACTCGCACTGGGCAAAATGTGCTGATGGCTATTCCTGCATGAGAACGCAAAGTAAATGCATTCAACTGCACACATTACCAGAGTTGCTACGAGTATATACAAACCTTCACCCATAAATTCTCGTACATGCATTCAAACAAATCTACCTACCTACCTATAGACTCGTATCTGAGTGTAAGAGACTGCGAAGGATCAAAGTTTTTTCTATGTGTCGTTGCAAGCAAATTGATTCCCAATCAGATAGATAGACTTCCGATATGGGTTGTCGAAAAGTTAATAAAAATGGAAATCAGCGCCCCAGTAGATGGGGCAATTATTTCCTGCAAAGATAGGACGGCACTCCGTTGACCATGTTAAGCGGAGGAGTGCTCCTTCTGTTGCCAATGGTCATGAATATATCGGAAGCTGAAAAGTGTCCGATGGGCCAATGCACTGGTAATATGATTTTGAAAATGTGAAATGAAAGATTATTACCGACACCACTGGGCTGCCGGCATTGGGAAAATTCGCATTCTGTGCATTTAGAATCAGAATTCTTTGAATAATTGAGAGGGACACTACTATATTTGCATATACGCGTAAGTGGTGATTTAAATTGTAAAATGAAGATTTCTGGTTACGTTTGCTGACTTATGGTGCACAAAGTGACAAGAGTTGTTAGCTACCTCGTTTGTTCAATCGAGAAAGGTCCTCCGAATTCATTTCTCATGGAAAGAGGATTAGATGATTATCAGACCAGTCAAGTTCAAGTTCTACTTTTCAGTAAATCTAATAAATTGTAGTGTAACGAATGACACCCTCGGAATGTTCCTACGATTTATTGAACACAACTCTATTTCCATCGCTGTACATAAGGATGTGTTCCTCCCTACTTCTGCCATCTACGATCATATATGAAAATGCTCCTTGCAAGGTAGGCAGTTAGCAAACGTGCTCTGCATGACCAGATGATTACCATAGGTCTCGGACCACAGGCAACATTCTGGAAAGTAAGTCCTAAAATTTAACAGTTTCCACATTTAACATCAAAATTTCCAACACCATCGTCGCGCTCGTCGATAGTTGTGGTCTGCCGCAAATAAACATCGTCCGTCGGAAGGAGGCCTGTACAAACACTCAAAGATAGGCAGATCGCCCAGCATGCCGACAGAATATCATTAGAGATAGTGCGAACCCAACAATCACGTTGCTTAGGAGTCTTACTCTTAGTTAATACGGACAAACAGTGGAATCCTTGCTGATCGCCGAACCAAAGCGTACGAAGTAGAAGAGACTATTGACGTATCGTACGGAATGGCAACCGATATGTCACATGAAAAGTTGAGCATAAAAAAGCTTCCAATCCAATGGATGCAGTGATTGCTCGAATTGGACTATAAGCATCACAGCTGTCAATGCAGCAGTGTTTTGGGCTCTTTAAGTCAAATTTGCTGAAGTTTTTGCTGAAGTCGTCACCATTGATGAAACCTGGATTCATATCAATACGCCACAGATCAACTAACCAGGCGAATCTGATACAAAAAAAGCGAACACTGTCGAATTGGCCTAAAAGGTCATGGCTAAGATTTTATTGGATTCGAAGGGAAAAATTCTCATGGATTTCTTTAGGAAAGGAAGCGCAATTAATGGACTGGACTAGAATTAATTATTGGACCTATTTCATGAAATTGACACACACGTGGCTCCATTTGGAAAAGGAAAGGCCAGTCAATACTGAGGTAAAATTGCATGAATACGGGGGGGAATTGCGATCCACTGGAGATTCTAGTGGCTATTTCGGTTAGGCGGAAGAAAAGGGTTTAAATTTCCAAACGAGCTATACCAAATGCATTCTACAAAACGTTGCTTCTGCCGGTTCAGCGATGTCAAATACTGTTGAAAGCAAAGTTTTCCATTAAATATTTGATCTCAAAGGAGGGGATATAACTTAATAAGTTGTATCAAGATGGGGATATAATCCACAAAGCCGAGACACGTCAATTATCATACGAGTACCTTGGCACGGCCAGTGGACATACATACATGCTTCGAAAATCAGAACCCTCGAATGACAGCCCCTAGGTTCGAGACGACAAGAAAGACCATTTAAAGGATCAATCTATCGCTGTTGGCAGAATGCTGGGTCTGGTTAATTGGCAATCAGGAATCGAAAACAGTGAACGGCTGCTGCGCGTCAAGCATAGACTCTTCTCTGCAAGTAAGTAAGTAAATAGTGTCGGAGAATTGTCCGCATTAGTACAATAGATATATACGTTCTTAGATAGAGAATGTATTTCAAAAGCAGTTTTGCAGACACAATAGGCCTGGCTACTACATAATGTAGAGGCGGTAGTACCGAGTCATCATAATAGCTAATGCCGAGAGTGAATAAGACGAACCCCTCTGTTTATAAAGTTGGTTGTTATAAAATGGTGTGAAGCATCATAAGCGCACAGGACCGCATATGGGATTAAGTATGTAACTATCTTTAACCTTGGCCGACGAATCTACAACTTGTTCCTGCAGATAGGTCTTCCATGCTAAACGAAGTTCGGAACCAGATCTTAAGAAGATATCGCGATTTCCCGAAACTATAAACAATGAGTCTGTCCTAATTCATGTAATCCAAGCACAAACTACCAGTGGATAGAAGCTACTCACAGCTGCCCTATTACTGCATAAAAGGTTGACACCTGTTCCGGAACTCTAACAGAATAGACAATGAAAAAACATCGATCTCTCCGAAGAATGGGGAAGTCAATGATAAATAGCGTAGGATAACGTTGAAAGAAAAAATTAAAGAATTACAAAACTCTTTTAGTTCAACAGAGGTACGGGGCTTAGAATAGAATCACAACCCCACATTGATTCACCGTAATATGCACTATTACATTGTTCTTTAGTGCAGGTTTTCAACGTGAGTAAGTCCTCACGGAGAAGTATAGTAGACGATTCCCCAAAGACGGGTGCAATACTGCCGTTAAGCCCACGGGGTCTATCAAAGACAGGAGGTGCTCATATCGACAAAATTATTATTCGATCGTTGACGACGTTGACGTGGTACCCCAATAGATTTAGAGAAGTATATTGGTTATGCATCTCTGTCCAAGAATGAAACTCTTTTTGAAACCAACTTCACTATGCCGAATCAGTTCATGCTGCGAACAGTTTTTTCTGAGTACGTGCTGATTCGTCAAAGGCGCCGTAAGTCCTCCGTTGCATCCTTTTTCGTTTGACCACACTAAGTCGTTATACCATAGATACGTTTCCAACTCCGGAAGTAACAGAAAGGTCCCAGTCTACAAAGTATAACACTTGTTTAGAGTATCCGACAATCCTATTACATGAAGAGTACCAAAGACGTCAATCTTGACACACAGCGGGCCAATTGGCCTATACCACTACAAAGCAAACCCTTTTAGTCATATGCTATTCAAGGAGTACTGTGAAATGAGCTGATGAAAATCAAGGAGAATGAACTGAATATTAAGAAACTTGGCAGGCTAAGTGAAGCTAAAGAATGAGTAGATTCAGGGGGTATTAGACAAAGTACGAATGTAGACCTAGTGGACAAGGCTTAAATGGCCAGATGAAAGGGGGCTAACACTGCAAAAGACTTCGAGAAGGCTCTCAATCGTGTAGACCTCAATTACAGTCCTGTATTATTAGTAGGAATGTAGCCTCTAATACACTCTATAACAAACAATGTACAGAGTGGCGCACTTCCAGAAGCCAAGAGCAGCTCAAGAACCCTAAAAACAGAAAACAAGCGAGAACATCGGTTTCAGTTCGACACATTGAAGGAAACTTTCTGAAAGATTACTCGCATCCTATACTAATTTATTGAAAGGAATTCTTCTAAAAATTACTGGATGACGCAGATGACAAGTTAACAGTCTACGCACTGATTTAATTCGGTTTCAGGTGCGCGCATAAAAATACGTCCTGTAAGTGTAATTTACAGTCCTTTCCTATATTTATCAGAGAATCGGGCTCCAATTTAATGTGAGCTACTATCGGCTACTATCAGAGTTACTTCAAACCCTTCCGACAGATTTTTCCCATCGATCTATGAAAAAATGGGTTCTCCATCTATGCTAGTTACCTTTTGCTTTATTTTAAGATCGCTTTTGACCAAATAAAAAGAAATGGGCTATGAACAGCTACTCACATGTCCCCAACCTTCCCATCAAGATGAAACTCCTCTCTCTGTCGAAATGGTAATGGAGAATTCACCGTGCTGCGTCAGAGTCGATATCGGTTGAATCAGCCAGGACTGCATTGACACTGATGTATGTATAAGACAGTTAATGACTCTAATCCATAGAAACGATATATCAGAGCACGACTGCAGCCAAGGTAGCGAATAAATTTGAAGAATATCAACTTACAAACCCACTCGACAAGACCTACTAGAACTAGCTTCTAGTGAACCAGCTTATTTGAGAAATTGGTGGTTGAAGGCACTATTTCTCCACAGATTGTGGTACCAACAAATTCGGTGGACTTAAGGTTGCACCCAGAAATCCTTCAGACTCTAACATACTAAATCTCTCTCGTAGATGTAAGATGTAATAGATTTGCTAAGTATACCAAATGAAACATGTTGGCATCTAGAACCAAAGAGGAAACATGTAATTGGTACACTATGGAGCCCCAATCTCAGCCTTACCTCCGAAGTATTGAAAGACGAAGGAAAAATACAGGAATGCAATAAGAAGACTTAGTTGTCTCCTCCAGATCAGGTAGTCTCTACCACGTCAGATGACTTATCGAAGCAAAACGTGGTAGGTTCTGCAAGACCATGATTTTGAATGAATACCGTTTTTAAATGGCACAGGTTATGACTACGCAGGCTTACCCGCTTTAAGAAAAGTTAATCCTTCATGGGAGTGGCCGTAGTGTAGTTGTACTAGCCATTGCTTCTCACTCGGAGGTTCAAGGTTCGAATCCTACTCATGACAAGCTTTTCATTTGTGTGGAAGTCAGTCAGAAAAATTTGCGTGTAAAGGCATAACACTGACATCTAGATTTGGCTGTTGTAGAGTTTTAAGCACAAAACAACCGTTAAAATTTACAACCTGAATCATTCCGAGTGAAGAAAAACTCTCCGTCCTATTCGGGCCCCCAACCCTGGAGAGTCAATATCGAAACCAAATATACCTGAGTTTCAAACCATTACATCACAACAATGCTTTCCTTTCCCCTCCTTCTATCTTTCCACCAGCGCCCTGGCGACACTAAAAAAAATTAAAAATAAAAAAAATATGTCAATCATGCAACGATACCCCCGAAAGCAGGGCCATTTGGAGACACTTCAGGTGCTAAACAGATGTGACATGTCCCAATCTCATGAAAAATGGAACGCAGTGAGTAAACATGTATGTTGAGGCATCTTTATAACCTCAAGGCAAAATAGACGACACGAAAGAGAGAGGAAATGAACTGAAACAAGTACAAGGTGGCGCAAAAGTTGCCATCCGATGTTTTTATGAATGGTTCTGCTTTTGGATTATGTTTGTTTGATGTGTTAAAGTTTTTCTCCATTAAACGAGAAAACGATATCGGCTAAGTGGCCGCCAATCCAATTTATGGCATTTTTCATTACTCTTGCCAGAACTGCCGGCGGTAGGTTCTTGCATTCTTGACGGATATTCTCTTTGAGGGCTTCTAAGCCCTGAGAGTCTGAGAGTTGTTGACATAGACTAGTGACTTCGAAAAATCCCACAAAAAAAGTCCGGATCGGTTAAATCAGGCGATCTTGCTGGCAAGTGCAAATCGCCAAAACTACAGCATAGCTCTGTAGGGCTGGCCGTCCACAGCAGTCGTTTCGCCGTTGCGTTTTCTAAAAATAAGGCCCAATGAAACCTCCAGCGTAAACAGCATATTACGCAGTTACTTTGAGAGGGTGTAATGGCTCTTCGTGAGTTATGCGCTGATTTCGGTTACAGTTTATGCACCGTCTGCACTTTGTTAGGGAACATTTTACAGTCTTTCACCAAAATTCTCTGTAAGGGAAGAGACGCGTGGCACGTCGGCTGGTCGATACTCCGGGGTCCTCTGCGACATCTTCAACCACAGCTGTTGACCCATAATCTTGTAGGCGAACGTCTAAATGTCGTAGTGTTTGCCCAGTTGGTGTCGAATGACCGGAAAATTTGCGCCGAAATTCATGGCACGCGCCAACACCACCGACGAATCATTCCGCGTTTTTTAGGAGTATAGCGATTCATGTCTTGTTGACGTGTATTTTGTATCTGTTTACTCTACAAATGCCAGAGTAGTATAAACTGCATGCAACAATGACGATATTCGTTCTGACATTGAAAAATAACAAGAAGCTTTGGGATATGGTTACGTCAGGTTAAGTCAATACTTGGGAGATGGCTACCTCCCAGTTGGCATCGAGCAACCAGGATCTATCCGTATTAAAGCTTAACGAACACACTCCCATATAGACATAGGAATTCGACAACCTAGGTATGCTCCATACATCATTCCCAGATAGCCTATCAATAACCCGCTTTTGGTGGTTACTTTGATGGTTTTCGGATGCATGACATTGTGTATGGTTCGGTATCGTAACAGAGCTCTAGGTTACGAGTATTCAGTTGCTGATTGTGTCCAAGTTTATAATGATCTTTGTTATAATGATGTCGTGCAGTAACGAATACAAACTTGTTTCATTGCCGACAGCTTGATGTCCTTACCAACTCAGGAGTGAGCATAGATGTATCTATAAAATAAAGTTTCTTTTGGGTTTTCTAGGAATTCGTAAAATATGGTCTCTATTTAACAATGGGCATCAAGCTTGACATGTCCGTTAGGGAATACTACATAGAGAAAAGAAAGGAACCAATCTTCATGCACTTTGTAATCCACATGGCACAATATTTCATTTTTGCAAATTACCCACCCCAATTTCAATTTATTCGAGCTCTGGAACCTTGGACGAAATTAATGGATCTTCAGATACACAATCCACCTACTGTACTCATACCACTGCATGGATTGTTTCGTTTGCCATGACTAAAAGTAATCATGTTGTAGTTGCTCTGACCTATTCTGGCGATGGAATACTCGTTTGTAACATTCCATCAGACTAGGTACCATCGTCTATTGTTTACACTATTGTGTGTGCTCTAACGATGCGGAGAGAAGGAAGAGAAGTAACTGAAGTTGCACATGCTGGTTCTAAGTGCAAAAACGAATCTCTGACACACACGAACGAGCCCCAGTAACCAGTAAACCCCTTTGGTTGCACAATGGACAAGTAAACGAACAAGTCGTCATAATTCATTCGCTTCCTGTTCCGTGTCCTTTGTCGTCATTTGTTCACTATTTTTTGAATGGCAAAAAAACTAACCAAATTCTACGAGTATGCTGTTGTTCCAGCACTTAGTCAGGTCCTAGATCTAGTCCTAGTCCTAGTCCTAGTCCTGGTCCTAGTTTTAGTCCACTTCCGTTTATGCATGTTTTTTTGTTTTGTTTTTTTTTATTTTCTTAACCCGCTCGCGGATGTAGTGCAATATGCACGCGATGCAGGGTCCAATTCCGTCATGCCCTTGTTTATCTTTCGCATGGATAATTCAGTTTGAATACTTCCTGCGGCAATTTACTGTTAGGAACATGTGTACCTACACAGTCACTTGTGTGTAGCTGCAAAACTTTTCCCCTCAAGAATAATTTAATACTCGTATGTAAGGACCTAAATGTATTTGTGTGCATCTGTGATTGTGTGATTGTGGTTTTGATTGCTATTAAATTTAGATTTGAAAATTTGCAATTGCTAGAAAGTTATTTTTGAAAATATAACCTTTTTACCCGCAGGACTATCACGATGATATCCGACAGGAACAAATGTGGGAAATGCAAGCCCTAACATCGACACCAACACAAGGTCCGGCGGGAGATCAAAATAGCCCGAATGGAGTCACAGATATGGACACATCAAACGATGACCGAACGGACTTGGATGCACTGGGCATGGACTGCTCTGGCACAGCAGACAAAAGTGATAGCAACCAATCGAGTACGAACAATGACAGTCACCATCACACAACAGTATCGAGTGCAGATAGCATATCGGCGACAAATGCGACGTCAGGTAAGTTTGAGAGCCCTCTCATTTAGGGGGATGAGCTGACTAGGACTATTACAATGGAGCTGGAGCAATTGCTCCCCAGGGAGTACTTAATTATGTGGCGTAATGGTGGGGTTAATTTATTTGACTAGGAGGAGTCGTAGTGATATTTGATTTACTGATTGATGGATTTACCCATAAAATGACTTTTGCCATGTAATTGATGTCATAAAATGTATCCCCTGGCAAACTGTTTGGATAGGAGAGAAATAATCGTAAATCGTATTAGTCGATGTGATGGGTAGAAAACCAGGTAAGTGACGCCAGAAGCATTTATTACCCATCGAAGTCATTCAACCCATCCGATGTTATTCGTTCGTCGCTGTCATTTCCATTCGAGATTTATTCTGATTTAATTAAGATACTTACTTCCAGGATGCGAGACTGAGCACCAAGCCTCGATTTTTTCTGTTTGACTCTTTGTTTCCGCTTATTCAACCAAAAGTTCATCCAATTTGGTAGTAAAAACCTAATCTACGGCCTCTTCTGTACTCTGAGACCTATGTTTGTCTTGGATCGACGTTGATGTTTCGTATCGACTTAGTCTGATCGTTCAGTGGTGCTTCCAACTAACTGGCAACTATGATATCAGTCAAGTGATGAAGCAGATGTCTAACCACCCTTTCTTCTGCATATACAACTCAAAACTGACGAAGCATATATGAGTCAATTAAACATGCGATTCTAACAGCAATTAGCTCGCTCTAGATCAATTAACAAATTGGTTCAATACAATCGTTGATCACTTCTATCAGCTCCCCCTTCAAGGAAGTCGAATTTCTTATATCATCTAATTCTCTGCTACAAAAGCCATAGGTATTCAGCGTGAAGTAAAACGAATCACTGGAGTTACTTACATACTTATTCACCTTGATAGCACTTCAGTCTGTGGTGGACCAGAGTTTCACTTACTCAGCTAGAGCGGTAATTTTCCAGCTGCTTTCCGGTGCACACACGAATTTGGCGGAGGTGCCCTTACATTTGTTTGTACCACGTCGAATGAAGTCACCCTCCACTGCCCTCTATGTTGGAGTCCACGAATTTGATGTAACCTAGCTATCTAAGTCGGAATAGTCGGGATTTGTGATATGGTCAGCATCACTGTGTAGCACGTACCGTTCGCTGAAACAATTCCTTTATTCTTCATTGATGCAAACAGGACCGAAGTTACCCGAAGAACTTTTTTTGTAACACTACTTACATTTTCAACTCTTGCGCAGTCATTGTATCTCGACGAGTTTGAGCCTGCCCTCGCCCTCGTCGCCGCCTGTACTGGGGATCCAATTCCCTGCATTGTAACTGCGCTCGTTTTCGCCGGAATCAATAAATATCCACTTATTCGATCTTGATCTATGTAGGTCTAAGTCTTAGTTTTAGCCTTGGTCTTGGTTTTATGTTTTTCTTCTTCTTTTTTTTGTGGGAAGGTGGAAACCTTGCATAGGCACCAATGGTCCGGCGTAAGTTGGTAGTGTCAGATTCTTACTGACTAAAACAATCTCCCGAGGAATCTTTACGTTTATTCCCCTGCGGACCTACCACTAAGCATTACTTCGCGAGGGACGTATTTCAACTTTATGCTTCGTCACGGGATGCTTAGCTAATTCGCGTTCCGTTGCTGCTCTAAATTCCTTAGATCGCACATTATTCGTACTGTTGCATGGTTCACAGCAGCCCAAAGATCTTCAGATTCCAACATATATTGAACTATGTTTTCCGGTGTTGGCCGTTCACCAAATTCTTCACACAATATAGCTCTTTCCTTTGCGTGCTCCACGTTCTCTACCGCGAGGACAGCACGGACTCGAATCACGATTGAATAAATATTCCCGAAAATAACCGTGACCCGTCAATAACTGTGTAAGATAGTAATTCAGTTCGCCGTGTTTTCGTTTTACCCAACTTTCAATCCTTGGGATTAATCGGTACGTCTATCGCCCTTTTTGGGACTCGTTCTATTGTTGTTGCCACGCTTCTATACAGCGGCCTCTTTCGAATTTCTTCGCTTGATTTATGGATGACCCGATTTGCACGCGATTTTCATAAAGTCGTCTAGCTTCTAAAGCTAGGATATCGATTGGTACCATAGAGGATAGTGCCAATATCGCGTCGTGGGATACCATTCGAAATGAACTGCTAACTTGCAGTGTACATAATCTGTACACAGATTTGATAACCTTCATGTGTGTCTTTTTATTCGCGACGTCGGACCATATTTGTGCCCCAAACAGCTGTATGGAGGCTATATCTCTCGCAAGCATGAATCGTTTGCCTTATTTTGGGCCGCCGATATTCGACATGAGTCTCGAAAGAACGCTAATGGCTTTGGACAATTTCTTGCAAGCGTATGCGAAGTGATGCTTGAAATTAAGCCGAGCATCAATCATCACTCCTAGGTATTTTATAAATGGGCTTCTACTCGTAATGAGAACAGATTCCGTTTTATGTTCCGCGAGGTCTAAACTCATATCGCGTCGCCATTTTTTTACCAGTGCTATTGCTTCATTGCAATACAACTCGATTTCTTCAAGTCGTTTCGCCACGACTCCAACAGCAACATCACGTTCCACAGTAAGGGACCTAACACAGATCCTTGGGGTACGCCCCTGTAATTTTATATAATTTCATCGCGTCGTCGGAGTCGAAGAGGAGCAACCTATGGGTATAGTAGCTCCTGATCAATCTTAATATGTACTTCGGTACATTTAATCTTTCGAGGCATTATAAAATGCGCGACCAGTTCACCGAGTCAAAAGCATTTTTCACGTCAAGTGTAACTACGGCTCAGTACTTTTTACTGCCTCCTTTCCATCGTCTACCTTCTATGGCCGATTGGTTTTTGTCTATTACGACTTTAATCGCGTCGATTGTCGATCGGCCCTTTCTAAGGCCGTACTGATATTTCGCGAGTCCATCATTGGCTTCAATGATAGGCTGTAGTCTGTTGCATATAATTCGCTCTAATATTTTGCCCATAGTGTCGAGCATACAGAGCGGCCTATAAGATGAGGGCTCCTCCGTATTTCCATTGTTTCGGAAATATTCCCTCGCTTAAGCATGCAATATACATGCTAACGAAAACGTCAAGGCGGGCCTTCATCGCTATCTTTAAAGCCCTATTTGGTATGCCGTCTGGACCGGGGGCTTTCCGATCTTCTACCCTCTCGATTGCAGCGGTGAGTTAGTTCATCGGTTGTTAAGGCGGGAATGTGTTCACGTAGTTCTCCGATCTCGCTTAGTAGAACTCCGTCATGTTGAGAGGGGAACAGAGTTTCTACGATTCTGCTGAGAAATAGTTGGTGCCAGTCTCTGAGGCGTTTTGAGCTTCACCGCTATGATTTTTTACACTTTACCCCATACATTTTCGTTCAATTGCGAACAAAGATCCTTAAAGCACTGTCTTTTGCTAGACTTAATGGCGGATTTGAGTGCGGCGCGTGCTTCTTTATACGCTGTCCTCAATATCAAATGTCTATCCGTATAGAGTCTAGACCGACAGGCTGATCTAAGTTCCTTAATGTTGTCGTTCCACCAATACGTTGGACGAAGGTGGTTTTGTGTCTCCGTTCGAGCCATTGATATATCGCAAGCAGTGTGCAGTTGTCGCGTTACTTGACGTACGATCTCGTTAGCTGTCCACCCTTCAACTAAAGCTTCAGCGATTGCGTACGCTAAGAGCTCCTCATCTAAGGTGATTACGTTCCATTTCGCCTTGCTAGTTTGAGACTGAGTATTTCGAGGTCGCGTAAGACTATGAAGATCGATTATAATTGCGTTATGGTCACTGTAGGTGTAGTGATTGGTGACGTATGCCTAGATAATCTACTACAAACGAACGTAATATCAACAATCGAGCCTGAACCCGCTCTACTAAATATGTTCGCATTTCCCATATTAGCTACGATGACGTCCAAACTAGAGAGCGCTTCGAGTAGAATGGTTCCCCTTTTATTCGTTAGCACGCTTCCCTATTCTACTGCCCATGCGTTTAAATCACCGGCTATAATAGTATGATCCTTGGCATCAAGAACTATGTTTCGACGATTCTTTCGTATTGCTCAATAGTAAGGCTTGTAGGGACATAACAGCTGTATGTGTATTGTATATATCGTTTAACTTTGCTCGTGCGAAGTAGTTTTTCTCGCCGAAAGGTGGTATCTGAAACGTGAAACATGCTCATATGGCGGCTTTTTTCATCGCATCATGCGCTCCGAGAATATTGCAATGTCGATCTTATGCTCATGGACCGTTTGAAGCAGTAGATCCTGAGCTACCTTACAATGATTTAAATTAAGTTGCAAAATTATCACGTTTTCGCGTGTAGGCTCTCAATTACCTCTTTATACTCTGGGCAATTAACAGTACTGGTGATATGCCCAAAGTCTACTCCGTTCGCACTACAGTGCAAGCATTTTGGTTTTGCCTTGCAGTCCTTCAAGTTATGCCCGTTTTCTCCACATCCTAGGCATGCATTCGATCGATCGGTAGGGCTTTTGGACGTTCTTGCCATATGTCCAAACCCGAGGCATCTAAAATATTTCTTTGGCGAAATTTTTTCTCGGATCTTGCAATAGATCCAACCAACGCGTGATCTTGGTCTTGGTCTTGGTCTTGGTCTTGGTCTTGGTCTTGGTCTTGGTCTTGGTCTTGGTCTTGTTCTAGGTCTTAGTCTTGGTCTTGGTCTTGGTCTTGGTCTTGGTCTTGGTCTTGGTCTTGGTCTTGGTCTTGGTCTTGTTCTAGGTCTTAGTCTTGGTCTTGGTCTTGGTCTTGGTCTTGGTCTTGGTCTAGGCCTTAGTCTTGGTCTTGGTCTTGGTCTGAGTCTTGGTCTTTGTCTTGGTCTTGGTCCTAACCTTGCTCTTGGTTTTGACACACCTTTCATTCTTCTCCTAACGTATCTATAGCAAGGTTACAAGTTCTAAACTTTGCATTTCCGGTCATTTAGCTCTAAATTACTTGATTTCTTTGGCTCAGTGTTGACTAAACCACATTGTTTGTGACCAATAAGAAGATCACAAATAATACTCGTACATCGGAACCACAACGTTTCTATGCAAAATATGCTTCTTTATCCTGATAATAATGCTATGAGCCTGCAGGGAAAAGCTGTCTAAATAATTGAAAACTTGTCTCCGATCGTCGAACACAGTGCGGTGTGGGCTCAACAACCCTTTGACAATTAAGCAGACGACTGCATTCCAGATGTAAATTATTATTGAATCAGCTATCTGATTGTTTCTGAACTAATAAACAGCACTTTGTTATCAGTTACAATATTCTGCCGAGGTCTGCACTGTCATCAAAACAAAAAAAAAATCAGTTGATGGCTATGGAGCTAAATCTAAAGGACTTACGCTTCCTTTCTTACTCCGAACATATCGAGAGTATAAGAAACTTTCGTACAGTCGCTTTATGAAGTTTGCCATCGCATTTCTGTTTTTCAATGTATGGCCGGAGTATCGAACCCGCAACTAGAACAATTATATTATAATAGTTTAAAAAAAAAAAGGTCTCTGAGTAGACTGAACAAATAGAAATCTCTTTCTACTTACAGTGCATCCATCAGCAATGGCTGTAGCAATTCAACAGCAACTTACCGCAGTGGGAATGGCCGGTATCCTAAAGCCATCAACAGGTGTTGCAGCTGTCACAGGTCTACCACAATCTCAGTCCACACTTGCAATGCCCAGTGAGGCTGAAACTACGACATCTACTCTGGCATTACTTGATCCGCCCGGTGCTCTTTTGCATCCAGCGTTGCGAGGTGTTAAAGCAATCAACATTGGTAAATATTAATCTTGCCAAAGAAACTTTAAATCAATTTGTTTATGTAAATATCCTTGAAGCTGGCCAATTAGGACGCAAACGACCACTTCTCGGTGTACCACGTTCCGGAATGAATCCCACCAAACGTACAGTGATGACCCTATTAGCCCGTGCCAAAAACTCTCAAGCAATTCATTCAGTACGAAATCCTGCTGCTGCTGCTGGCTTCGCTGAGTAAGTACCCCACTAACCAATTTTAAGCACTGACAATTACTCTCAAGAACTACTGTCCCTTTGTTACTGCTAACTCACAGGACATCACCCCAATTCTCGATTCTTTCAAGCAGTCCACTACAGATGTTAGCCTCACCTTTTATTCTGCCCCAACCAATGGATCAGTCAATGGTTGCCCTACAAAAGGAGAGTCTGGCACAGGGTGTCTAAAAAAAATTCCCACACTCTTTAGTACTAAATAATTATAATATAAACAACAACAACAAAAATTTGTATTAACCACCACTACCACCACAAAAACAAAAACCAAAAAAACACACCCATAAAAAAAACAATCTCTGTCTTTCTTACTTCTTATAAAAACCAACAAAAAAATACAGATACACTACGGAAAAGCCCAATCGATGCCATGATTAAGACAAACAAAAAAACCAAAACAAATTATATATTTACCATACTTTTTAGGGACTAAAACACAAATCACAAAAATATATTAAAAACAAGAAAAAAAACAAAAAAACAAGGAGGTATATTTTTAAATTAATTTAAGAAAGAAAAAAAAAACACAAAACCAACAAAAATATATATATTTAACTAATAAAAAGAAACACAAGTAAAAAGGAAGAAATAATAACAATTGATTTTCCAAACGATGAACACGAACATTTTTTATATTCAAAAATCAAATAAAGACAAAACTCGACAAAAAAAAAATAAAAAACTAGAAAATTGTTTATATTTATATTGTTGTATATTTTTTGTGATTTTTTTCTTCAAAATAAAAAAAAAACAAAGAGAAATAATAAAGAAATCTATTTAAAAGTAACAGCAACCACAAAAGATTCACAATCTCACATGAACTTTCGGTCCCGATTCCCTAAACAAAAACAATCTAAGAGCTAATTTTGAATTTAAAAAAAAAACAAAACTAATTAAAATAAACAGCATTTAAATGCTTCTAAGAATTTGATTAAAGTTTTAAAATAAAAAAAATAAATTGTTTATTACGTAAAAAAAAAAAAGAAATACAAATTTAAACTATAAAACCTACGAGCATAACTAGACGTTAAGTGATTTATTTTTGTAGTGTTTAAATGCAATTTTAAAATTTAAAACAAAATCTAACACCACAATATAGAAAATTATTAAAATCTACTTTTTAAAAAATATACTACATTTTCGAGTAAACAGACATGAAATTCCCACAAACATCTTGCGAGATACAAATTTTTTTTTTTTTTCAAAATTTTAGCACAAGCTTTAGATTATTTTTTTTTTCTTTTTAGGTTGGTTAAAAAGTATCTGATACTTTAGAGTAAAAATTCAAATACTGGAAATATATTTTGTTGAAACAAAAATCCGCCATTTTGCTCAGTCGAATTCTGTAATTTTTCGGGTAGAGCCATTGTTCCATCAGTTTAGAATTTCTCGGTTTTCTTGTCAAAACCGTCTGTCAAGTGATTTTTGAAGACAATTTTACGCCGTCATGTGAGTGATGAGATCGGAACAAATGGTAATATGATGGCGCAATGTCGTGCCTGTACTCATCGTAAACTTGACAGCCAAGTAAATAATTTGAATTGTCTGCCTTGTCATCAAAGATATGTGTCGTCTGTGGTCGTCATTATAAAACAGGCTCATTTTTCAATTATCTGCTTCAATCGCCTTAGGTGCTGACAGAAGACATTCGTTTGATTAGACGGTACTAGCTCACAATGGATGATACCCTTTCAATCCCGTCAAATGTAATAAGGTGAAATTGTTTATAACTTTCAACTTCTATGCCAAAGGTTTTCCCAATCCTCGAAATAATTGTTAAAGTCGACTTTCGGTATGACCTTTAAAGCGCGCAGCGATTCGGTTTTTATTTTCTCAATCTCGTCCCCAGAGCGGTCTCTTGAGCTTAGAGAATAGCCAGAAGTCACACGGTGCCAAATCAGGTGAATACGGTCACGGTTAAACGATATGAGCTGAATTTTTGACGAAATGGCCTCGAAGAACGAATACAGTGTGGTATGGTTCGTTATTGTGGTGTTTTCTGCCCATAATTCTGGTCTCAAATAAGATAATTTGTTAACAGTTTGGCTCGGCTGAGGGAACTCAGAATGAGCCACACCACGATAATCGGTGATTTTTGAACGAATTTAGCACAATATTTTTGGTTTTGATTCACCTTTTGCGCGGCACTTCCTTCCGGGATCATAAGTGTTTCATAACCGACAGTCAGAAAGCATTCGTAAATGCCGATGCGACGTTCTTTTTCCAAAAAAAAATTGAGTGTTTTTGAATCCAAACGTGATTTGACTTTTTCGGGCAAAAAACATCTGTCAATATGGTCTGCACTCACCCAAATGAAATGTTTACAGTATCAGCGAGGTCTCTTATTGTCATTCGACGATTTTTGAACACAAAATCTTTGATTTTCTTGACTTGTTGTTCATCAGTTGATCATCACTTGATGTCCAGAGCGATCTTTGTCTTCAACCATTTGTACAACTTGAAAATATTTCATAACATACCCTGGCCACCGAAGGCTTTCCGTAACATTCCCAACATTTCTGCACCAGAAACTTCTTTCGGTAAATAAAATTTAATGCAACTTCTTTGCTCAACAAAATCAGAAATTGTAAAAATCGCTAAAATTTTTATTTGTTGTTCACAAAACACGTGCGTAACTATTGAACAAAGGCGGATTTTGACATAAAATTTGGCACATACATCAATGACAATACTTGGAACCTAAATTTGCCATTAGTAGATACATCATCGCCTTCCTTGTCAATCCTGACCTTGCTACCTGTTTGTCATCTTTTTCTCTTTTTCTGAGCAAGATTGTTTTGGCACAACATTGTCCCTTGTGACTCATGTTCATCATTATTCGCTTGAAAAATTGATCGATTTCGATGTGTTTCGAAAGCGATTCGCATATGAAAATTCGGCCATCGAGCCTCTGTTTCTAACCAGCTCGTTCCAAATACTTTGTAGTTTAAAATTGTGTTGTGTTCGATCTTAAGTTCCTTAGCGATGTTATGACCGCTTACGTGCCGGTCAACATCCCTTCCTAAGCGAGCAAAGTAAGGTCGGTTAAAAGAGTAAAGTCTTAAAAAAATTCCAAATTCATGATACCCTCGGATTCGAACTTTTGGAACATCTGGTGAAAATGACAACCTTCAGCGAACGCAACAAAGTTTGCCAACGTAGTCCTTGCTTTTCTTTGGGGTCAAACTGAGTCTCAATCAACAAAAGTCTCCAGCAAACTTAATCCTTCGCTAGCTACCTCCAGCCCAGGCATCTAAACCAAATTAAAAAAACATTTGGTAGAATGCAACTCTTTCGTACTCTACTTTAAATTTCTAAAGCAGCTTTTCGCTATCTGGAGAATTGGTGTAAAAATCTATGAAACAAAGCCCAGTAGACAAAAATGGCGCAGATTTTGCACTGCGTATCATCAATAAGTCCAATTGCACACTTTTGAACTCGACCTAGCCAGTGCAGACAGTCTTTCAGATTATCCGACACTCGAAATCTGAGTCCAAATCCTACAGGGTGAAGACGAACTTTAGAAATAGTAAGTAAATACATTTTTAAAAAAGTGTTGAAGGCGGACTTTGAATGGTATAACTTGGAAGAAGGGATTTATCAATTCAAAATACTCGCCTCTTTTAGAAAACATCTTAATTCGAAGCTTTCTCGAGTTCTTTTTCCTTTAAGTGATGCTTCAGTCCAGAGGGCAACTTGGCCTCAACAGGTTAATCCATTAAGTTGCATAATTTAAATAAGCTAAGGCGCCTTTGAACTTAAGCGCAGCACGTAAGGCCAGATCTTTCTTCCTTTCTTCTTTTCCGTTTTGTTCCTGCGGTATGGATTTGATTACATTCTGGAGCTGGAGCTAAACATGTCCTAGCCGTTGAAACCGATGAATTCGATCGAGTTCTTCTGAAAGTTTGATGACGATGCAAAGCCCATACAAAGCCCGCTCCAATAAAGATGCGATCTACTGTTGAGACTTTTCACCACAACGTAACTCAGAGCTAACTGAGAACCTAGAATGACTTAAAGAGATGACATACCTACAGAAAGATGTGGTTAGTTAGCATTTGAGGTGAATGACGAGGCGATGTTTTTACCAAAAGAACAACAATTCCTACTACCTCTTAAACACTGTAGTATTGATTGCCTTGATCGTTGGCCATATTGGAAGTTCACACATTTCATTGGATTGCAGTCATTCCTGACTCGCTTGATAGTGCATTTTCGCTACTAATAATCCATTTGATTGTTCTTCTTCTACTTCGTGACGTTGACCATCATTGGACTTAATTTAATTTCATGTCAAAGTGCTTAGAGAAGCTTAGAAAATTAAGCAGATACTTGCATGTCATTGACGTCGTTAGGCTTGTCACTTTTCAACTGATCCGGCGTGAACCCTTCTGGCTTCTACCAAATATTTGTGTAAAGTGTAGAGTAGGCCTAAGAGTGAACAACGCAAGAGCATATTTCTTAAGATGTCGTTCCATTGAACACTGATCAGTGCGCATACAATTCGATGCTGTTGCTAAACTAGAAAGTTCTGTTCCTGAAGCAGCGGGTATACATTTTCTTTGCAAAAACCAGACTATCAAACCGAACTTCCTCAAACGGCCTGAAATCGCTTTCTATGTTAGCTAAGACCTTGCTACCATCTGGGATCGTCTTGGCTAAATTTTACACTTCGATGTAGTGCCAATAGACCTTGAAGGTTTTGCCGACATGCACGGGAACTAAGTGAACTTTGTCTATTCTAGTTTTTAGTGGAAAATACGGTTTTAGTGTCTGAGAAATAATACGTAACTCTTCTGGTGACAGGGTATCAGAAGGCAGCATGTAACTACAATACGTTTGACACTATTGTAACTTTATTTCTAAAGGAACGTACCTCTGGCTTGACCTTTGACGATTGTATTATCCAAGTTGAAAATCCAGCACAAAACACCGGTCTAATGACGCAAAAGTTGATGGTTTGAGGTTAGTGACATTCAATTTTGTCCTCCGAAAAGGAGATATCTAGGTAGCCTCACCACACTGCCCCAAGTTATAAGAACGTTCCTTCAAGGCTATCTTAGAGGTGTTACTGCCTTATTATACAGAAATTCGTGGAGAAAAGTGGGTGCCATTGCCAATGACCATAGTCATAAGTACGGCGAAGATGGTCTAGCTTGGAATTATTTTTATTCATTTCTACAGCTTGCAGAAGTGATCTGCTTTGTTCATATGGATTCTCTTATGTGGCTTACTTACTGCTGCCCAAGAGCAGTACAACTTCTTTAGACGCTAATGACGTTAAAAGGAGGCTTCATTCCCCTCACCCAGCTCCCTCGTCAAAGCCCTTGATTTACTATCCGGAGAACCCTAGCAATCTTCTTAAATTAATTGGAGCTAACTCGATATGGGCTTTGCTATTACCAGAGGATCCTTGAATAGCAGTGCTTCAAATAGTTCCTTCCAAACAATCCTTCAGAATCATCAAATCCTTTGTCGAGTCCCATAGGAAACTGTGAGAGCCAGTGTGCATATCAAAACAGCGCTGACAGTGAATGGCAAAGTTGTAGCCCATCAATACCACTGATCATCTCTGGAGGTGGTGGATGCTCACATCTGGCTACCGACACTCTGATCCATGGAAGCACTGAACGCCAGCCATGAAACAAATCGTATTTTGCTTGATGGGCGTTTCATCTTTAAAATCCTATCAAGCTTGTTTTGCTTGAATGGAATGACTCGAGCCTTTAAGGATCTGCGGGCTTATTTTATGGTTAGATCGCAGGAATATCCACGATATTTTGTTTCGGTGAGTGTAAGCTACCGTTAATCACACGAAGACCCGGTCTTCTTCAATAATAATTGTCAATTTCCTGGATTTTTCACTCAATATGCGGTAACTGGAGGTTAGGTATTTTCGTGATCCCCAGCTGTGAATTAACATTACATTTTCCACTGTCTTGTCACCAGACTTTTGACTTTAATCTTCACCGTGTACTGAGTCCTATTGTGCTTTGTTTATGCTATCAAAGGTGTCAAAGAAGAAGGTTCCAAATAATGGGAGTCAGCTTGTAAGGAACTCAATATGAGCGGCATCCATTTAGCAGTTTCCAAATGCATTAGCATTTATGCATGTTGACTGGATCCATCCAATTTCTCTATATTCAACCTTCCTCCTCGAAACTCCTGACCAGAAAAATTTTGATGAATAGTTAAACATTCAGGGAGTTGTTAACACATGTATAGTATGCCCCACGTCTTGAAATACTTACAATATTTCCCTTGCAATCGACCATAACCTCCCACTATAAGTTTCACAGCATTTCCCCTTTAAGGTCAACTTCAATTCTACTTAAGCCACGTTCCCGAATAAAATTTAAAACCACTCCAACTCCTGTCCAAGACTCCAATGTCTCGCCCGAAACCATATAGCCCTAGGTATGTATGAAAAGGAGGTATTTTCAACCCATTCATGGTTTCTAACTCAACTGAAATTATCTCAACTCTCATCATAAAATTCTCTTCTTTACGTTACAACAGCAAATGATCCCTTTTGGAATCCATTTAACATAACTAACGACCCTCTTACGAAATTCCGATTTAACATTTCAAAACCAACGGATGGCGGCATTCGCCTATCCCTTTTCGTCTTTCTACCATCTATCTTTCAGATAAATAATGAAAATGCCAAACTTTATTATCATGACCATTTAAAACACCACTCACCCTGCTCCTCAAATCCGACCATTACGAATACATCTTAAAGGCCATGTAAGATAAAAATGGAGAAAAAAAAATCGATACGAGTGTTAAATGAACCATACTCGTAATCTGTTCAAAAAGTCGAGAAAGTGTAACGTTGCCACAAGCCTATCCAGTACTCTATGGTCATACTCGTAAAGTCCCGAAGGATATGTTCCTTGAAAAGGTTACAAAGCTAGATGGTACGACTTGTTACCCTACAGAGTGCAATAAATCTCACCTGTACTCGTATATGAGTGAAACTAGTCCCATTTCAAGGAGTACGAGTAATCTTGAAGGTTATTGCTCATTTGGGAGCTGTTATGAATAGGACTTGCATCTTGGAATCGACATGGGAGACGATATTTTACGTATAAGTAATGCAGTTGATGCATGGCCCATTCACCTATCAAGAAAAGATTCGAATTCGAAGGAACGAAATCATACCATGACCTCTAAAGTCATGTCCCTTCACACATGACCTAGGGAATGAAGTACCGCCTCCGTGGATTAACAGATTTTTGGCTGATGCAAGCGATTTTTTCCAATATCTCCTCGTCAACCTCTAGGGAAGAATGGCGGACCAATTTTTCCGGATGCTCTTACAGTATATTGAAATTTATTTCACGAACATCGACAAGATTTGAATATATGAGTACGAGTACGAGTACGAGTGTTCAGTGCGACGATTGCCATTTACCATGTTTAACCCCTTTAAGTCGACATGGCAATATGCCTTCGGGGGAGGATTGGATTTTATTTAACTATTTTCGGAGCGTATGGGATCCTTACACACCCCCTTCGGTGAATAGTCAAATTCATTTAAGCGTATCTTTTAGTGTAATGTCGTTCTGAAATTTGTTTCAAAAATTATTCGAATCTTTGATGGCTAAGTATCCAAACCTAAACCGAATCCTTTCTTTCGGTTTTTTATCGTCCAAATGGGGTAGGTGAATTTTAAAGCCTCCCAGGCATTCTAAGCAGTTTTTACTTGGTTTTCGATTTTATGTTCCAATTTTACGAGCATAGATACGGGTTAGTTCGTTAAAGATAGAACTAAGACGTACGAATACTCCTGAACTGGTGATTTAATTTTTTTCTTTTATTTTGTAAAGAATTTACGAAATTTTTCCCATAAACTCGTACGAGTAAAAGGGGAAGGAATCCATTGAAACTAAATTTGTTTCACTCCAAGGGGTGGTTTTATTGAATTCGGTGGATGAATATTTAATGGCAGGGCTGTAAGTCGATTTGAGGTTATTAAATTTGCATTTGTCTGGCGCAGAGGATATTTATGTAGGTACGACTGTAGGAAGAGTTCGAATCTGGTGAATCACATGACTCGAATGGAGGATGAGCAAGGATAATTCCCAGACGATGGTCATAAATTTATTTCAAATTCGAGCTTTTGTTGAAATGTCATGTTACTCACGTAGTGATGTGAGTATCCCATTTGGTGGCTAACAAATAATTAAGCAGACTTGAGGGCTCCGGGACTTTCGGTGACCTTGGGACTTCTCAGCGCATTGTG
Organism: Volucella inflata; assembly: GCA_928272305.1. Classification (NCBI taxonomy): domain Eukaryota; kingdom Metazoa; phylum Arthropoda; class Insecta; order Diptera; family Syrphidae; genus Volucella; species Volucella inflata. The sequence goes on from OV743720.1 coordinate 3,913,686, forward strand.
ATATTTTTTAATCTTTGGCATGAATTTTATGGATTACACTCACACCAATCATTCCGTCATCTGAGGCATTGCAATCCACTTCCGACTCTAAGGTTCTGATGTTTGCAACTTATTTATCGACCTAGCATATGAAATACCTGACTAAGATCTGTAAAATTCAGGGAAAATTCGTGAAGGAGACCTGGAAAGTTAACATTCTATGGCAGGTTATCATACCCATTTGTTATTTTACAACTGACATTCAACAGGTGTTCCCTAACCCTAATCTTGCATACCAGATCTCGACGGTTTGAGCCTACCCTACAATGCATCTAAAAACCGTTTTGTTTTCGGCTCACTGAATATTGAAAACTTTCATCTTATAAGCTGTGCAGTAAGACTAGTGGACCTTAAAGGAATCCCTGTGGCACATCAACGATCCAGCCTTCCTTGATGTCTCGAACCATAGGGTTTGAATTTAAGAAATCTGTTTTACGGAATCGGTGTTGTCTTTGCCTTTTCAGGCCATAAAATGTGGTCCGAGTTTTTATTCATACTTTTGGGTCTCTGTCAATTTGGTCTCCCCAGTTAAGAGCTTTGAACCAAACTGTTTTCAGATATCCACAAAAATGTCATTCAATGCAATTTGGTTTCGAAATTTCTGCACATAGTGAGAGTTTGATCCAAACAGTGGACATCTGACCTATTTTTGCCAAGACAACGAGCTTAATATCTGCAGTAAGACCCTGTTCAGGCAGACCTGCATTTGTCCATTATACTGTCCATGTATCTGGAGCCGAAATCATTCTATACCTCTACCTGCGTAGACCCATCGTGATGCCCTGTCGGGAGAAATGAGAGCAATTGGGAATTGGATTGGATTTTGATCTACGCTTTCCGTATCACGTGGGTTGCCATTTGGTCCTTGAGCTAAGCTAATTTTTGTACATAATAATCTGGAAAGAGATGTCACATACGAGTTTATGAAGTAGCAGATAGCTCTGGGGTGTCGTAGAAGTAGTAACGATGTCTGTCTTCTCTCAGTTCCTTAATGAGGCTGGGACAGTGGCACAAAAAATGAAGAGATTATGGTTTATGAGTAATCCGACAGGCGTAGGTAGTCATATTCTATTTTTTAAGAAGATTATACTTGTTTTAGTCTTTCTGAGTTTCGCCCATGATCGATCGGACCAAGTTTTTCCGCCTTTCATTTACTTTGTATTGTTTGCTACACTCTCATTCTTGGAGTGCAGAACAGAGGTTTTAGGGAACTCCAAGTTCCCTATCAAAGGAGGATCTCTTTCGAGCTAACTCGTCTGCATGTTCGTTGCTTCCCATTCCTTTGTGGCCAGAGTCTAAGTGTTCGGTTACACAGTTGGTAGAGAAAACAAAACACAAATCGCACTGATTAATAATTTCATTTTGTTTGAAGTCGACTGTATATACTCGTATAAAACTATTGCTCAACTAAAGAAAGATCTGCACTGATCGCTGTCTGCTCAAAAACTCAACCCTGCTCTTCGATGTTGCACTGTTTATATAAGCAACGATGTTAACCTCGATGACAGAGTCCCTGATGCTCCACTGCTCGGTCGCAACCACCGCTATTTGAACGACGATGGCTCCATTGTCAAAGATGTTGTTGTCGATCGTACATATCTGCACTGTTGCATTTTTCGGTCGCAGATCCCGTTGTCATCGTCTCGTCCGATGTGCATCCACGAGTGGTGAAAGAATAGTCGAACGTTATCGCCTATTCTTCTTTGTGTGGTCTTCGTTACGCCTCGTGAAGGGGTATTCTGACTTTCCAGTTGCTGTGCTGGTTGTATCCCTTGTGATTGGGTTGCTTTGTGTGTAGTGTCATGTGTGCTGGCTCTGCACACATTTAGGGTTGATGATGGCTTGTCGCGCCGCTCAATACCGTTGGTTTCGTTTGTTTTGCTACCACGCTGGTAGCTTGGCATGGTGATGCTCTATCACTGGGATGCAGTATTGCCGTCTTATGTTTTGAACACTAAGAAAGCCTAACCTTATGCTAAAGAGTCCTAAACTCTCAGCTATAACACTTTAAACTTTGATTTAATATCCATACCAACGATGGCAGTCTGGCTGTCACAAATTATGGTAATATCCTCCTAGATAGTGACTTTTTTCTGGCAAGTCTAGCCGCTTCTGCTAGAGTCAATAACTCAGCCTGAAAGTCAATTGATACGAGAAGATTCCAGCGCCAGTTTCCATCCCCATTTTTGATTTTTGAAGAGTCTTCTACACTTTGGTTTTCCTCCGGATATCCAAAATATCTCAGCTGCCATGGATGTTCTACTTTTTGACAAGGGTGTTTGCGCTGAATTGCCTGTATATCTCGTGACTTAATCCAGTTCTCTCTTTTCATCAGTATAAATGATTTTATAAAATGTATGAGCAGTAGTGCGATGAAGAGGTTTAAGCAGCCGGCTACAACGCCAGAAGGAAAGAGTTCGAATCACAGATTACAGCTAAGCATACTCTTGTCTATCCGGGTAAAAGCCATCTTGATGAGGGACTTATAAAATTTCCTTTCGATACTTACCATAGAAGTCGGCTTCCTCCAGAACCAGCTTGATAGCAATACATAGGTCGTCTTCATCATTAAACGTCCTACAAAGGGATGTCTCTGGCGTGTCTTTTTTAATTTATGTTACTTCTTCTTACTTTTTTATGTTAAAATGAATGCTCCTTGCATTCAGCCTGCGCTTGGCGCCACCTGATATGCATGGGACCTAGCACATTGGGGAAGCGTGCCGTGACCTGCTGATTTGCATTTCCTTCTGTGCCTTCTGGAGGGTAAGTTTAGGTTAGATTGCCGGTTTACTGCCGTATTTGAACCCGATATAGTTCTACTATACATATACCTCGTCAAATTTAGGTCGGGGGAGACCCATTTTAAAGAATACTTGACCGGGAACGTCTTTGGTGGACTCTTGGGGTTACGAAGTCTAAGTACAACTATGAAGGCATTTGCTTCTCTACAGCAATTACCCCGGAAGTTCATGATACGCCAATGCACAAACTTAGCTTATTAGTGACAAAAGTTTAGTTCACGTGCATATGTATGTGAATAGTACAAGAAAATGCCACTTCAGATCCATGTTTCCCTATTAAGTGAGACGAAATTTCTATGACGCCACTTTTTTTTACATCTTCTTCTTGTGAATATAATGCTATGACTTGATTTGTGGGAAGGACTGATTGAGTAAAGTAACTCCTGCTTCTCGAAGAGACAAGTCTGTGATGCCTAAGTCAGCTTGTTTATCAGGGCCTGTTTCTTCATTAAAAATTCCATAAAGTGATATTTTCTCCAATTTACCGATGTTTCCAACAAGAAAGGTAATTAATTCTGAAGGACAAAACTGTATGCAGCATTGAATAATTTTAACACTTTCCAAGAAAACCTCACACACAGCCAAAGGACCAATTTGAGGCTTACAATTTTGCCTGAAATACGTGTCTACAATCTAATTGCATCTTGATTAAAATATCTATTGCAACATAAAACGGTCTCATGCCATATGATTCGATGTTGCTGTTTCAGTTTGTGTTTCTATATCTGAACTCTGACTATAGGTTTGTGGTTAAGTCCTAAACGATTCATTGTTTCGTAATGACATGCATTTACCCCAGTCACCAACTGTAGCATTCCAATAGATTCTCTTCTAATTACATCCCAAATAGTTTCTGATCCTGTTAACTACCCCAGATGCATCCCATGCATTTGTAATGAGAATAAATAAAATAATTTCTTCTTACCCACTACTTCAGCTCTGTGGCGAAATGGATCACGAATACAATTTTGAAGAAGCGTGCAATTCCTGCATTTATTAGATTCCACTTCTTGCGAACTGGATTGCATGCTATTTTCTGGATATATTCTCTCTGTCTTCATCACAATGCGAATAGAGTTCATCCATAAGTTAGTTGGATCTACTAGAAATGTGCATTAAAATGCAGAATCACACAACTTCTTCAGATAGGGATGGAGTGACTGCTCCAAGATGTTCCACACTTGTGGGTTGGCAGTTGATGTTTCCTTGTAGAAGTGAATATTCTCGGAATTGCTACATGACTGTGAGTTGCTTTTATTTTGTTGCCTACCTCTCTACCATCTAGGAGCAACATTTGTGCTGCATGTTTTGCACGACAATAAAGTGTTAACCCTTAAGAATCTCCACACAGGATACACAAGTAGGGCAAGCAGATAAGACAACTGACTCAAGGGACTGTGTCGAGAATTGCTTTCTTTATTGTTACGCCAGAATATACGAGCACGAAAACAGTTCTATTGTTTGCAATGTGTTTCGGTAGAAGTGCTTTGCTCAGAGTGTGCATGTTCATTTTGATTTCCTGTTATTAGAGGGTTATGCTTGAACTGTAGTTATGCAGGGGACATATGGCACAGCCCGCCAAGCATGTCATTATCAAATGGTTGCAATATTTCGCATCTCTCACTGAAACTTAGATACCAACGTGATTTTGACATCCATTAAATTTAACTGTTGCTGCCCTGATTTTATCGTATGCTCTTGTTTAGTGGCCCCTTCTTGTTGTATGTCACGGTAAATAGAAGATATAGAATCGGGCCAAAGACACTTCCTTGTGGTAAGCCGGCTGAAATTTCTTTGAATTGCAAGAATGTGCTTTTGACATGAAAATATTGATTCTCGAGATACATTGTCAGTGTGGTTTCTGGTTCTGTAGCCAGCTCAGATCCTAACTACCTTCTTTTAGTTACCTACGACAAGTTGGTTGAGGTCCTTTGCACTTGGGTAAAATCGAATATCCTTCGGATTGGGGCACTGGTGTCTGTGCGTTCTATATGACCAAGAAACGAAGCCTTTCCACCAGACCCACATATTTCTACAGTCGACATAGTTTTTTGTCATATGGTCTCTTTCACCCTTCGTCAACGCAAAAATATTTTCCGTAGCAATGAATACAGCTTTCGCTTTCGTCCACAGTTGAGAGTGTCCGTACAACAGAACAAAGATGATGAGGGTCTTCTTCGAAATGGGGCTTAGCTGCTTTGCTTTTGCAGGTAAATAAATTCCTTTACCACCTCAAACTTATTGTTTACGTTAGTCACATTTTTCCAAAAGCGTCGCTGGTGACTGCCCGTTTTTGATGAGAGCGTATTTAATGTTTTGCTTTCATATTTGAGCCGCTTCTGCCTCAATGTTGACGAAAACAATGTACGGTTGTTCTTCACAACAATTTGATAAGTTTAGGAGGCAAATCAAACCTGGACACTTTCTTATGAAACCTAAAATCTATGAAGTGTCGTTGTTTTAGAGTCCACTCCAAGAGCCGACGCAGATTCAAAATGTTGTCAAAAGTAGATGTACCCCACTGATGTGGACATACACGCTTGTTGATGGTGGGCATGCCTCATTGGGGCGTCATCCGGATTGATTGTTGTATTCTGTCTGACAATAGCGTCGTCTTCGCCAATTGATAATCCGCAGGGGGCACAATTTCTCGACCGCATTTCCACAGTAACATCTCTCGATATCTTAGACTTCGCGTTTTTTTCTAACTTCGTCTTTTTTTTTTTTTTTTGAAGAAGCGGTGCAGAATTGCGCAGGCTTTTCATCCTTCTCTTTACTTTAAACTGCACATCGATAGCCTTTGTCGAAACTTGGATTTCTTTTGAGACCGCGTTTTAAGACCTAGCACTTCAGGAGCGGCATTACTGATGGCCTCCTAGCAGCATTGTCACGGTTAATGTTGCCGAAGCAATATGATGAGAGAGGTCAAAGGAGAAGCGATCGGGAAAGGCTCTGGCGAACTCTTTTGATTGTAGCCGCCCGACGTTAAGGGTCATCATTTTATTTTAATGTCGATGGGTTCCGTTTGATGTCCGCATTCTTATGGTCTCTTTAGGAGCTCGTATTATCCTTCCTTTGTAGCTTCGTCTTTTTGCTCCTTTGTGGCCTGCGCCGATATAAGGGTGATCAAAGTAAATTAAGCTCTTATACGGATTGTCACTAGACGTTCGCTCGTGGGTCTAGATCGCATGACAGGTGAATCATGTTGTAGCTTCAATTTTAAGTTTTCATGCCACATTTGTCTATGCCTTGCGCGATGTCAAGGAATACGCCTGAGTAAATATTTCGCAATTAAATCGGTGATCGCCACATGACCAAAATTAAATTAATAGTTTCGGGCTGTTTTTAGGTCTTAAGAAAGTTCGCGAGATTCTTTAATATACAAAGATACGAGTAAGTCGCCTCCCATTTTTCCAATGTAGGGCAGGTGTGATAATTCCTAATGCCCTCCTCACATGGGCTTCAAAGATAAAGCATATGTTAGAGCGCCCGAAGCCCGACTGTAAGCGTTCTTATGACTAAAAACCGACGACTTTTCTACTTTACCGACCTTAGGCTTTACCTTACTTGCTAGTGTTAAGTGTCTGCTTTGTTGTTTACCGAGTTTATCTCGCCCCTTTTGTATCTCTTTGGCAACTTCGCTGCAGCGGCTTGGAAGTTCTTTGCTTATGCATAAGCTACGTTTTTTTTTCATAAATTGTTGCTTTTTTGAAAGGAGGATGGCCCTGTTTGACTGTAGTTTGCTATACGATGTTGACAGCATAAGTAATTTTAAAATGTCTCTTTTTGCGGTCCTTTAAGAATGTGTAATCGGATCGCAATAATATCCTGAAGATGATTTGAACTTTGCTATAATCCGCATTGACGATCATGTTGATTGGCGAAATGCCTGTTGCTTGTTGTGTAGGTTTTGTTCAGATCGAGTTTCTGTAATCTCGGTCTGCCATTTTTTTCAGTTTATTTCTCTCATTTAATGAGCTATGATTTAAGGGGAGCAGCCGGCTTTCCGTTTCTTGTATAGTCTGAAATATCCAGCCAATTTCACGACTTAAGGTTTCCCTATCCGGTTTATAGACAACCTTCTCACTTTACGACGAACTCTTTTCGCTCAACATCTCAACGTTTTCTTTATGGTGCCGTCTCCTACCTCTTCAAAGAGTATTTCTATTTTAGTAATCCTGGCCCGAGGTTCGATACTTTCATTACTTAGATTTTTAGACCTTCTTATTCCGCTCGTAGTTATTTGAGAGTTGTGCTGATGGAGATATGGATACCCTTGAGGGCGAGTACATATACGCAGCAAATGGATAGATTTTCCGCACAACTGGTCTGCCATCTGGGATAATTACATAGCCTGTATCCTTCATATCATTTTGTACACTTGAAATTTGGTATAGTCTTCACCCTCGGTATATTTAGGGGAGAATGTTAGAAGCCCCTTACGACTGGCACGACAGCCTAGAATATATTTTAACACCTACTCCAATATGTGAAGTATCCACAGCAACTTAAATTAACCAAAATATTTCCTCCTAGTTTTCAGAACTTTTCCACTTTCTTTTTCTCGTATTTACCATATTATCTCTGATACTCGTATCTATGATGACATGAAATATGACTTAACATCCATACTCTCGGTGTGCGCTTCATTACAGCTGTTACCGTTGACCTATAATACGTGGAACGAAAGGGAAGGAAAGGAAAAGTTTTTATTTACGAGTAACTTGTTGAAGGTAGCATATTAATTTTTCATATTAAATTGCATTATTCGAGGAAATGACAGTACTTTTGCCTTCTTGACAGAGAAGAGAAATCCATATTCGTATCATGGTCGTATTATTTAAATTTTTTTTTGTTTTCTTTTCCCCGACACTCACCTTTGTGATAGTAACTCAATAAAACTCTGAACCTCTTCTTGAAAGGACCTCGGCATTTTAATTAAAACCGGCTCTTCGAATTAATTGCTTCCGAATGTTATGAGTACGAGTATGCGAGTACGAGTATATGAATGGCGCGTAAAAAACTAAAGAAACTTATTTTATCCTGATCTCCGGGTTCGACTGAGTTCAGTGTTCTGTTCGCGGCCAGCCGCGGATTATTTCATACAGGACGAAGGAAATATGGGAAATTGCTATCAAAAAAAGAAACATACAGAGAAAATTAAAAATAAAAAACTTTTTCCACCGGGAAGTTGACTTTAAAAAAAAAAACAAAAAAACCCACTCGCATACAGTTGTATCGGCGAGCTTTTTATTATGAAATAGATCAATGGGAGCGAAGCGATTTCATAATTGAAAAAGTTGTTTAATTGTTTTTCCCCTGTTTACTTGTTTTGTTTGCTTTTGATGGATTTCAATTTTTTGGCTGAATTTTCATTCGGTTTCCGAATTGTCATTTTGTTTGGTCTGGCTTAATGTCGGTGGGAAATGGAAAACGGCCTCCGGGAAATGCTTAATATACTTCATGTCGCTTCGTTTGAGGGATTACATGAATTTTTTTAATTTGCAAGCCAGGGAGTACTTGAAAGCTATGTTTACTTTTTCGTGTTTCTTTTTATAAGGTTGTTAACGAATGTGATCGTAGTCAATTTTAGTCTTGTTTTCTATCATAATCTGCACAAGACATTCTTCCCGGCATTTATAAAAGATCCATTCAGCAAGATTTTGGACCGACCCAAACTAACATTCTGACAAGATGAATGTTGCTACAAAGCCTACAATTACAACACTTTCTTTAAATGTAGCCAAATACATTAGGATCAGGCTTTTATACAGTGCGTTCTCCACTGTTTGCTTGAGTGGCATATTTCAGAAACAGCGACTGGCAGGAGTACTTCGCCGAAGAAAAGCCCAGTCTGGTAAGTTCTTCATCCTTTTTGTATTTTCTCATTTCATGATATTACGCCGTCATATATTCAAGTTGGATGTCCTTTCTTCGCGGCACCTTAAAGGACTACTGAGTGAAAAGTCTTTCAATATGAATAAATTTCAAGTTGTGTTGTTTTGTTTCTTTAAATTCCTCGGCACTTATGGTCAGTATTGTTTTGAACAATTGTAGTTACGAGGTATACTTTACGTTCAATGGGGATAAGCGACATTTCCTATGTCTGGAGTCCCTCAAGACTCAAAACAGATCTTGGCGGCGATGGCGCAATGGTTAGCTCCGTGGTTCGATCCCCGGCATCGCCAACAATTTTTCGAATCGTCATCACCTTTTCGGCGGACAATGGCAAACTCCCGAAAATAAAATTGCCTACGAAAAAGCTTTTAAGGAGTGCCGTTCGGATTCAGCGATAAACCGTACGCCCCGCTCAGATGTAACTAAAATGACAACATGGGCAACACAAATGAGTGCTAAAAAGCTATGCCATGGCACACAACGGCTGCCAACGCTACAGCGTTTTTGTTTTTCGAACAGCTGTTCAATTCATGCTCATGTGATTCTAATTGAATGACCCTTTATGCCATGAAATCGTTGACTTATCGAACACTCGATTCAACGATAACATTTGTTGAAATTATCTTTTACCCACGTTGATATACAGGAAGAAAAGTAAAAGATGTGCTTACTCGTGAATTTTCATTTGGTTTGTGTCTATCTAGACCATGGAAAGTTCTCCACTTGCAACTCAATCTCGAATGGAGTGATGACGGACATCTTTGTGTTAATGGTGTTCAGCGTATTCTTATAGATTCTAGAACTTTGGTTATCACAGAACAGTTGAAGAAGTGTTTCCTCCATTTCTGGCTGCAACTCAACTTGAATTCTTGCCGGGTTGCAGATGAGATGGAAATCGACAAAGCTATAGTCGGTTGTTGTCTTGAGTTCCACGAAATACCATGAGAATACATAGCCTGTACAGGATTTCTGATTTTCCGAATTAGACGCCTAGTCAGTGTCACGGTAACCAGTGATGTCTTCGTCTAATAACATGCACTTTGCGCGTTCTATGAGCATTCGATGTATGCACTCTGCGAGATCGTTCTGCTCAGGTGGGTACCTATAGACTTTACGTTTGATTTATTCTTCCATGTTCCTTTAAGAATTTGGGGAAGTCTGCATTCATGATTTCGGTACCGTTATCCATCCGTAGGATCCTTATTCTTCTGTTCAGCTGATTCTCCACTAGGCTCTTAAATTCTTAAAATTTCGAGAAAACCTCAGCCTTAGAATAAATGTAATAGACACCAACTTTACATGATTAATCGTCTACAAACGATAAAAATTATGTTGCGCCACCAAGCGATTTGTACTCCATAGGTCCACACAGATCAGAGTGAATCATCTCCAGCAGGTTCGATAATCTTCGACAAGCATTCTTGAACGAAAACTTTGATAGTTTCTTGCAGAACTTACTGATATGGCCGTATTTACTGCATTTAAAACATCGAGGACCCTTATTGTGATGATTTCTTACTTTTCCTAGATGAACCGTTGCTGTGAGTAGAATAAAGTGCCAAAGAATCTTTACATGTCTTTACATCCTGCAATATTTTTATTTGGACAGAATTCGCACTGAGTTTGACACTGGAACTTTTGCCGAACAGGTTCCGAACCACTCGTCATCTACCAAGAAACCGATAATGGGAAGTTTATGTGCTGTTGCAAAGATCTTGTTGACATATTCTTCCACATTGCTGCAGTTGTCAAGACTTTCTAGACTTTCCCTAACTTCTTTAGCTGATTCCGCTTCCTGTATATGAACGTAGATTACTGGATCCACCACAACAATTACTTTAGTTTTTCCTGTTGTGTCTCTTTTCTTGTCCAGATTTACTCCTTCGGGTACGTCCACACAATCCCAAAGTTCTTCGTGTTGTAAATACGTTATCGCCGCAAATTTTCACGTGTTGCAATTTTCCCTGCCGGTCAATATCTTAATTGATGCCATTTTGTTTGTCCCTACCATTGTTCCATACGTTCAAGCTCAGAGACTACTATGTTTCACTGTTTCACCCTCTTTAACCTCTAAATCATCTTTGACACTTACATAAGTATACGTACTTGCGTGGGTCACAAGAGCTCCAATGACATTTATTTGTTTTCTTTGAAATGTCAACATTGTCAGCATATACTCGTACTTGCAGTTAAACAGAATACATCACTCTGTTATATATGATAACGGCCTGTGAGCTTGGCACAATTTTTTCGAGTTCGATGTTGAAGAAATTATGTACGGCATCGTACCCTCTTGACATCAAATACGGCGGAAGTTTCAGTACCTACTTTTGAAGGACAGGGTGTAGGCGCACTTGGGCACTCCGATGAATAAATATGCTCGTACATAGGTTGATTCGAACTTCCATCGAGATCGGATTTGCCGATTGACCAGATGAGGTTGATGAAAACTCTGATGAGACTGTGTTGACGTTTAATCGAGCTGTCATCGTTCACAGATAGACTAGTTTGGAGGGGATATCGAGAGCTGACATAGAGCCATGTCTTTATCGAAAGTTTGATGCTATAAAATCAAGCGCATCCTCACCGTTAAAGATACTTCAGAAATAATATTTTGTTGAGTAATGTATTTTTCATGCTTGCTTTCGAACCTCACTGTTGCAAAGATCATTTCTTCATGACCTCTGAGAGCCAATGTTATTTCGGTCTTTGTTCACAAAGTTCTTGAGCAGTTTCTGTATCTCTTCGCGGTGCCGTGTTCCTCTTCTTGTTTCGATGCATACGCTTAACGTTGGGTATCGTTTTGGTAGTAGCACTTCTAATGGCATGCTGACAATAAGGTCTCCTACATCTTGCACAAGAATGACCTTGCAAGGAGTCTCTATCGAAAAGATTAACTAAATTGCTTATGTTCTGCAGGAAAACCTTCATCATTTAGGTAAATACTTTCTTAGATATGGTAAAGTAGGTGTGAAATTGATAAGGGCCACTCAAGAAGCCTGATGGAATTTCCATATGATGTTAATGTATTCCTTCGCTCATAAAGTCCAGCTTCTATAGTCCTAGATGACGCCGAATTGTTTAAATATTTAGAGCAGGATACCACATTTCCGTCCAACTTCGATGTTGACCACGAAACAAACTTGATTGCGTTAACAATCATCATTTTTGACAACTTTAATTGACTAGCAAATCTGTTTAATACACGTCAGTCCTTCTTGCCATAATCCCTGTCCGTTCTTCAGTTGTATAGCTTCTTGCTTTTCTAATTATGCTGCTCCTTTTTTAAATATAAAAGAAAAAACACAATAAAGAGACAACTGAAAATAATAACTTGCAATGGCGGTTTTAATTAATTTTCCAACTGCAATTCTTAATTTTTCAAGAACAATTGCCACGAATACTATGTATGTCTCACAATAGATGGCGTTTTGCAAAATGAGCTGTCAATTTGGTGTATTATTGTCATTGCTGTCAAATCAAAAAGTAAGGGTGCGTTCTAAGATGAACAAATTTAAAGAATTTGACAATCAATTTCAGACCCAGTGTCCACACATCATTTTTCATGTAGCACTCTTCACATACTCGTATAAAATGTTTGGAGTGTTGCACAAATCACAAACAGCAATTGTTTTTGTATCGCAATTTCATCCCTTGTATGAAGGAATTCAAGGAACACAGCGTTGGCGTAAACTATTTGCTCGGATTTTACGAAAAACTAATGTTGTAAATTCGAAACTAATGCATCTGAGAGCTGTTTTCACCGATTTGTGCAGTGAGCTTCCTTCATTTATGGATGTGTGGAGTTGCTAACTCAAGAGCTAACGATTTCAAGAAGATTTTTCGCTTTTGTGACACCGTCGTACACCAATTCAGGTTTGTAAGATTATACATCCGATAACTTCCAAGACCAGCCACATCTATCATGTTTTGAAACATTTTCATAGGCCATCCATTTGGTTCTCTTGTACAGGAGAAGTTTCGACGCATCTGGTCACAGGTATCTACTCTACCTTTGTTAGCGTTATAGTCGAGGATTATATTCGGTTTTTTTGTTTCAAGACTCATGCATTCCGAAAAACAAAAAATTGACGAAAATGAATGCTAGCTCTTCAACTGTGAATTGGGCCGGTTTATTTGATCTAATAGTCATCTTTCTACGACATAATTCTTTTGCTAATTGGACACTTATAAAAAAGTTGTCCATTGTAATATTATATTCGTCATCAAGGAACCAATCAGACGGACGAATAACTCAATCGAACGCAAAATTTTTAGCACGTCGCTGCCCAGGCTGTGTTCCGATATAAATTTCACCAATCAGAAGATTATTTGCCGTCGTATTCACAATCCAGAAGATTTTTATGCCATATTTCCCTGGCTTACTTGGAATATACTGACGGAAGCTGCATCTTCCACGAGTTGTTACGAGTTGCTCATCAATAGTAAGTTCTTTTGACGGCCTGTCAAAAGTTGACAAATTGTTCTGAAATAAGTTCCATATGTATCGGAAAGCTGCCAACTTGTCCTCTTTTTGTTAATTTTGCCTGGTACGAGAATCGTCAAACCTTAAAAACTTGGATAGTTGCTCAAATCTCTCCAAGGATATAACAGCTCGGTAAAATGGCAAATGCGACTCCTCGTAAAAAAGATCTTTAGTAGGTATCAACTTATGAAGACATTTCTGCTCCAGCGTAAAGAAGAATGGCAATGTAGGCAAATACTTCATCGATATTGGTTTCTTTCTATGCTCGCATTCCTGAATTATCCGATCTTCGATGTTCTTCGAAAACTCTCTTAGCTGTTCTCAACGATTGATGGCAATAGGAGACATTTGAATGCATCTGCTTTGTTTTGAAAAGATGTGGTACAGAATGGCCCATGATTTTTTCTTTAATTTTTTGCAGAAATAACTCTTTGTTTTTCTTAGCTAGAAGACGAAGACCACCAGACTTGGTTGAATTTTTTGTTTTGAGCCACGTACCTTATTCCTCTATTTGGTTCGATGGCTTCTTCGTCCCCTTCGTTTGATTGTTCACAAACTTGCTCTTGAGTTGGATTTTCTTGTGCTGCATGTACTTCCTCCAACAGCTGAGCAATCCGCAAGTCTGGAAGTGCCTCCGGATCAAAGCTGAAGTCATCGGCATCTGAAACAATAGCAAGTTGATACTTACTCTTCTTTTCACAAACAAACGTTCTGGTCACTTCGAAAGCAATCACTAGAATGGATGTATGAGACATTTGGAAGTATCGCAAAGATACAAACTTCAGTTGAAGTTTGGAAAGCATAAAATAACGGCCAAAAAGTTTACTATTTGCAAGAAATCCACTAGGTTCACTTCAAATTGCACTGGTGTACTGTATGCCCCATAACACGAAAGGTTAACCTTTTTGCAAGAGCTGCTAAGAATCGTACGCACAGGTATTGAATTGCTATGTTTGCACCAGTGTGAGTGCAAAAAACACATTTTCTTGGGAATCATAATTATGTGCATGTCGCTTCAATAATAATGTCGTTATTTCAATTTCAAAATCGGTTGGGGCACTCAGTGCACAAAAAAATATTTTTGTGGTGTTAGGTCTAACGAGGATAAATTGCTAAAATTAAGCTCACGTTAGTACTTTGCACGTGTCATGTTGCGACATCCTAATGAAATAAGATTTACTCCTTTGCCACGAGGATGGAAATGTGCTCCAGCATTGTAGATGGAGAATATCGCGCAGAGCTCACCTCGTGAACAGAGCAACTTGGATTTATCTTAAAATAACTTCAAACTGTTGCAATATTTTCGAAGACGGTACCCACTGCTTCAGGCCCTTTACCAGTATTCAAATGGCAGCCAATTAAAACTCGAAGGCTCAATTAATTGCCGGATCAGCAAAATTGTATATAATAAGATGCCTGGTATACACCCTAAATGATAGCCTCTATTAGAAGAAAATAAGCCAACGCAATTTCCCATATCAAATTCTCCAATGAAACTCCTTAAGTTTATCATGACAAAAACCAAAACAAAAAAGAAATAAATCCATCACTTTTCTCAGGTAATTCCCTTCCAACCTAAATGAAATATCGCACCGCTTTCATATCATTAGGGGAATCTACCTTCTACCGGCAAATTGTGCATTTCATTTTCCTGTCTGTGCTCGAAAATAAATCATTCCAACGATATTAACTCAGCAATTTTCCATACTTCCTGCCACCCCTTTGGTGGCAACTCAATATACGAATACATCCCTGTCTCCATTATGAAAAAATACCGCACCAAAGAACTCAGCACCAATTAAGAGCAACTGAAACAAAATACTGACGGCGGAGGTTACAAAAAATATGAAAAAAAATCCAAACACACAAAGGGGCAAAAGATACACAACCCAGAAGAGCTCTCTCAAAATAAATTGCATACTTGATCCTCTCATCTATCAATGCGAAACATACTATGAAGTTCGCACCAGAATCAGTATCCGCATATACTCATACATTCTCACAATTCATATAAACTCGTATCAACTACTCTAGACTTCGTTTGCCATGTATTTCAATGTACAACGAGCATTTCATTTATAAAACCTAGAGTGACACTCCAATTCCACTTAAATAACTCCTCATAAATTTTACCCTCACCGAACCTCCTGAACAATACCAAGAGTATACTATATCCATGCGCCTCCGATGTAATATAAACCCACAAGGATGAACGATATGAAAATAAACCAGACAACCAAAACAAAAAAAAAAAAAAAAAAACGGAAAAAACCGCACACTTCTCGGGGAAAACAAAGCAAAAATGTGAGGATACAAATTACAAATGCAGAGAACACCTGCTGAATGGATGCATCTTTTTTTCCTAGTCCAACATCACAATGTCACTCAAGTTCCATTCGTGTTTCATTGACACGGATTCGAGATAAAACTCTGTTCCACCCACTTACGAGTATATTCCTTCACCCACCGACGAATGTCGATACACCCTACGTATGGATGTGTATTCCTTCTTGTAAACTGTAACGCATATTTTTTTTGGATACAAAACTAAGGTGTCAGTGGGGGCTAAAAGGATGATCCAGACAGTACCCTTACCCAGCCATATGCAGTTGAATCTTTTACCACAGCCATGTACTACGAGTGCATTGCGTACGAATAGACCTTTCCTCTACTATTGGTTTGGTATCCTGAATCCAGAACTGATGATGACTACGATGTTGCAAAAAAGGGACGAGAGATGAAGATCCTTTCTCAGTGAACTGTTAAAGTATTTAACTACCTTTTCCTCTACCTCTACCACCTTCACTTTTAGCTTGCAAATTTTCCCTGGTATGAATCTTTCATTCTACCAAAGCCGGTTCGACAGTTTACCTTCGTTCCATTTCAAAGGCTGTGCGAAGGAATTCAAATGAATGTAGTCCTACTGGAAAGTCGAGAGATGTTAGAGAATCTGTACGTACTTAACCATCAAAAGAAACTCTTAACTGCATTTGGGGTTGGCAAAAGGTTTTTGTATCCTTTATATGCCGCACTTTATCGAAATTGTTCAGTGAATTGATGTGGTTTCTGCATGCTATTCCTCTGTATACAAACGAATGTATCGTTGAATATACTACACATGAGTGTAGATACATACATATTCGTACACAAACTGTTAGCAAAAATACTTAAGTTAAGACGGTATCTCGACTTGGGTATCTTTTCGAATTGAAAGGGAAAAATTATTGCACTTTTGGATTACGAATTACATTTTCGGATGCGAGTGAAAAACTTGAGTTTGTCTTTCTATCTACTTACGTACATATGTGCATGTAATGTGTATATTTGTATATAGACTGTGGCTTTTATGACAATTGTAGCAAGCACCACTCAGCAGATAGGTGCTTACGTTGGTGAGTTTTATCGGTTTCCTCTCAATGGCTGGGATCATTGAACAAAGAAGCCCAAAGAAGAGGAAAGTTTACTAAAGTTTGATTTGCCTTCGATATACTATCAACAAGACGAGTAGGTACTCGAAATGAAACTCACGAGGTAGACACAGAAATTATCTGATCTCATTCTGCCTATTTTCTCCTAAAAGTCCTAGAATCAGTCCTTGTCCCGATAGGTTTCGAATATTTGGGCCCTCGATAGCCTTGTAAAACTTCATAACAATTTGTCATTCTTTATCTAAAGCTTAGGTTAGGTAAGGTTTAAGTGGATGTTGAAAAACCAAACCACTTAAGGTGCGATCAGACGGTCATCCAAACTCGTCATCCGGATGACATCCTGACGTCACTATGACGTAGAATTTGTCCTAAAGTGGTCATTCCTTGTGATCGCCTGTCATCCGGCATTTCATTGAACGTGTTAACCGGATGACACAACAGATGACACGATTTCTATGTTATCCAGATGACTGATTTGGTTGACCGTGTGATCGCTTGTCATCGCTATTGGGAATGGATGACCAAATTTGTTTGACAGCGTGTCATCCAAATGACAAGGTCCCATGGATGACATTACTTGATTTTCCTCATTGTCATCTAACATCGGATGACACGTCTGCATAATTGAAAAAAGTTAAGTTAATTTGGTTTCTGTGTTATAAAAAATAAGTGACAACGATGGTTGGTTTCAGGAAAAAAAAGGTGACCGTGAAACAAGGTCTGCTTTAATTGCAGCTGTGCAAATAAATCTTGGCCTTTGGGATAGTGGGCGAAAGGATTATAAAAATCCGAACTCCAAAATTGATTCCTGGAAACAGGTGGCGGCCAATTTGAATATTGAGGGTGTTGACGATGTCGAGGTGCGTCTTAAATGGCAATCACTTCGCAGCCGTTTTAAAACCCATTTGGACAAATTTCGAGCCAGAAAATCAGGCGAAATTGCGAAAACATCGTGGCCTCATCTGAGTGAAATGATGTTTTTGGAGTCTTCCGAAGTGACACAATCGTTTCCATCGACGTTCACATTTGAATTTGGTAGGTACTCGTTCTTCAATTGATCTGCTTTCATGTATGTATACATTCACACATTACTATATTGGTTTGGTGGTTTTCAGGAGGATGCGTACGATGATTGCTCAATTTTAAATGAGTTGACGCAGTTGTCAAACACTCAACCGTCCCTCAAAGCTGCACAACCAACACCAGTGCACTTTATTCCAACTTTTATACAGATCAAATTCATTGAACATTGAGCGCCATATAATCATACAAACTTTTGTTTTTCCCTGCGCGTTTTCCTCTGACACTTTTTCGTTTGTTTTATTTTAATTTTTATTTTACTGACGTTTTTTGCAAACAACTTATTACAAATTGTCATCATTGTCATTAGTGTCATTAGTGTCATTAGTGTCATCTCGTGTGATCGCCTGCCATCCGGCTGTATCATCCAGACATCTCAACCGGATGACAAAGCAAGCATGTCATCCATTTTGGGACAAACTGACACTCGGATGACACTGTGTGATCGGGTGTAATCTAGCGGATGACACGCTCGCAGATGACAACCGAATTACAAAAGTTCTCTGACGTCAGCATGTCATCCAGATGACAAGTTTGGATGCCCGTCTGATCCAAAAACCATTTGGAACTCTTAATAAAGCGTAGGAGACTGTTAATGTCTGTGTTGCTTACGCCACTTAAGTCGTTGTGGAAGAAGGCCCCTAGGTGGAGAATTCTTCTTTGGGAGAGAGCTGGATATGTACAAAGGCGGTGAGCGATTGTCTCCTCTTCATCCTCGTCCATGCAGCTTCTACTAAAGTCATTTTTCAATATGACAAGCCTTCTTACCTATGAGGCAGTGTCCAGTGATGAAACCTATAATGGCGCTAAGATGTTTTCTATTTAAAACACTTAAACTCATGGAGCGATTCAGATCTAGCTTTGGTCAGATTTGTTTGGTCGCTAAACCTGTCGATCCAACCGTCCATCTATAGTTTTTTTCTGGATGGATGCTAAGCTTTAGTTCTTGTTTGCAAGTAGCGATAGGTATACCTATGTTTTCCTTTTCAGGTGTGATAGATATAGTTGTTCCAATTTTGGCAAGTTCGTTGGCCTTACAATTCCCTGGAATGTCTCTATGTCCCTGCACCCAGCAAAGATGAATGTTAAACTGCTCCGCCATCTCCATTAGAGATGATCGGCAGTCCATGACTGTTCTTGAATTTAGAGAGCATGAGTCCAGGGATTTGATAGCGGCCTGTCTATCGGAGAAGATACGGATTTCCATTGCAGATATTACATTCTTCTTCAGCTTAATTGCCAGAATTTCCGCCTGGAACACGCTACAGTGATTGGAGAGGCGGAAGGAGCGGCACCACCACCAACCCCACTAACAGTCTTTGAACCGTCGGTGTAGAAGTGGTTTGGACTGCGTGGTCAAAATGTTTATTTACCACTGTGAAGTCGCTTTAAGGCGAATAGCTGCATTGGCGGCTACTCGTCTGCTATAAATGTCGAGGGGTGTCAGTTGAAACAGAGTGTCCAAAGCAGCGGACGGAGTAGTGTGTAGGGCTTCGATTATGCCCAGATATGTTGTTCCTTGGACTTTACTTAGATTTATGCAGTTCACTGCTTTATCTAAGGCCGTCCACCACACAACCATCCCGAAGGTGAGTATCGGTCTTATGACCGAGATGTATAGCCAATCAGTGATGCAAGGTTGGAGGCTCCACTTGTTCCCGATGGCTTTTTTGCAAGAGAACAGGGCTACTGAGGCTTTCTTCACTATCACCCCTATTCCCAAATCCGCCGGGGGGATTCGTCCACCGAAATCGAAAATTTGCTATTCCGAAATCCGTTCGAAGTGAATCGTCCGAATGTCGGTAATGTGAATTGAGATTCACTGCATTCTTAAATCCGATCGAATCGAATCACTCCATACAAACAGATCCGCATCAAAATCGTTGCGGATTCGTATAAGTTGAGTAGTTTGCTAGTAAAGATGTAAGTTAAATTTATTGTAATTAGCGTTATTTGACATATAAAATCGTAGGAAGAAAACTACAAACAGGGAACATTTTAAAGTGCTTGTCAACCTTGTAAAACATACAAATGTTGTGGAGTGCGCAGCACACATTCACTATTTGAGATGCTTTTTTCGGCTCATAATGCAGAGTTCTTGCGGACATCAGACAGCGAAATCTATTTTTTAAAACTCCTATCGTTCTTTCCACGGTGTTTCTACCTTTTGAGTGGTATTTGTTGAACCTGCTTTCCCGTGAATGTAAATTTACCGAGAGGTATGGAATTAAAAGCCATGGCTGAAGGGGATACCCGGAGTCACCTGAAAATGATTTACATATGGATGAGGAGTAATAACTAACTGAAAGTAACGATGATACTTGCTTAAGAGCCTAGTATTTCGATCTCCTCGTTCATATTCCTGAGCAAAATATGCGGAGGCACTGCCATTTTTCCAAATAAATGAATCGTGGTTGGATCCGGGAAATCGTGAGTCTATGCAGCGTATCCATAGTTTTTCGTCACAAATCTGAAAAAGATTAATTTGTATGTAATCACAATGGCATTCCCGGTTTATATTGCATTTTAATTACACTTACTATCATAGCATTTATACGGTAAAATCCTTTTCTATTATAGTACAAATGTGGATTATTTATTGGAACTTTTACAGCAATGTGGGTTCCATCGACGCACATCACAACGCCAGGTATTTTACATCGTTCATAGAAATGCCGCTTGGATGCTCTTTTTTGTTCTTCAGAACCATTCAGCTTAATCCATCTTGGGCATAAAGCTTTCTCCAAAATATCCAACACTCGACTCAATATCTTTGAAAATGTCTGTGCAATGCAGACATCAAAATTCTTACCAGCACCATGTTGGTAACTTCCTTCTGCAAAGAATCGAAGGCATACGGCTAATTGATGTTGCGGAGATATTGAAACAAAATTTTGCACTCTTCGGCAGCTCTCCTTTCAAAACATCCAGAACGTATGCAAACGCTTCTTTGTTGAGTCGGAAATTTTTGATAAATCTTAAGAAAGAAGACGTTTTTTTGTAAACCATTATACCATAGGAGCATTAAACTTACGATGCATCTGGCAAATCCATAATATTACCAGCAGTTATCCTTAAACATGATCGCACTGTTCTTTTGTTCACGTCTGTATCATCAGAAAAGTGAGCAATACTATCCATTATTGTTATTAAAAAGAATTCAGAACGAAAACATAAATTTCAAAGTTTTATATTTCAATTCAAATTTCTTCAATCAAAAGTCAAATCGAGGAACAGCTGATTTCGAAAGAGAGAGAAGTAATGTCGATAGTATAGTGCATCCGGCGGATTCAATGATTGCATAAATCTGTTCACGTGAATCGAACAAGTGAAGGGAATCTCCGATCCGTCGGAATGAGAATCTTGAATGTTCGGTTTCCAGCTTAGTTTCCTGTCGAAAATTAGACCCAGATATTTCGATGTATCGGAGAAGACCAAGCTGGTACGTTTATTGAAGGAGGGTGTATAGTTGGAATTTTGTTTTGGGGTTTATTCCCAGTCCACAGCGACCCGCCCAGCTTGTTAATATGTTAAGATTATACTGCAGGAGCTCTTAAATCGTATGTAGATGTTTTCCTGAGACGGCTATAGCAACGTCATCAGCATACGCAACCACCCTGCTACCACCCTCTTCCAGGTATATCAGCAGTTCGTTAACCACTAAGTTCCACCGCCTTCCTCTGCTGACACTTCTTTTGCCAGAGGACTGACCCAGTTTGGAGTTGATAACCCTGCTCTTTAGCATGAGATTAATCAGGTCCCCAATCATCTTTAGATCATTCAAATTCGGTTTAGTATGGACATCCATACCTATGAGGGCTACAATCACATTAAATTGTCACAGCAACACCAATTCTCTTGAGAGTCGTTGAAAGACTCAGGCTACTGTTGTACGGACTAGCTATCCACATCCTATGTGCATATGAGCATGTGCTTATGGAATATATGGCCCATGGATACATTTAAAACCCAAACTGGGTGGCCACAAATACTAAAATCTAAACACACTGTTGTGAAGGAGATGAAATTGGTGGATATTGCTTAATGTGAGGGGATCACACAAACTGACTGAGTAAGCGCACTTCCTCACAGTGTAGTGGGTGTAATTATCCGCTCTAGATACCCCTTAAGCTACACTATTCACGCTGTGTTGGTCATCATTGTGCATCTCGGATTAGTTTTATTCTCTATTTCTCCACATTTATTCCGCGTTTTTAAATGCACTCATGCATCGACGTATTAGTGTGTACTTGTATACCATCCCCTTCAAAATGGTTAAGCCTTCCTAATTAATTTCATCATATTCCTATTTAAATGCAAGAACTACTCGAATATGGCCCGAGTATGTACCTCAATCTAAAGTTTTAACTCAATTTTCAATTAAAAAAAAAATCACTTTGGACTAATGCAAATATGATATTTACACTTGAGAACTCACCAACTGCAAAATCTGAGTGCAGAGTGTTGAAAACTATGAAGGACATTCACAGGATACCCCACACTATAATAGTTTTG
Organism: Volucella inflata; assembly: GCA_928272305.1. Classification (NCBI taxonomy): domain Eukaryota; kingdom Metazoa; phylum Arthropoda; class Insecta; order Diptera; family Syrphidae; genus Volucella; species Volucella inflata. The sequence goes on from OV743720.1 coordinate 3,935,933, forward strand.
AACAACAATAAAAACAAACACAAAAGTGCATAGACGAAACAGCACGGGACCACTTTTGCTGCTCTCCTGTTGAGTTTTCAGTTTTATTATTGCTTTCGTTTTTTTATTTGTTTTTTTTTTTTTGCAAATTACGAGTAATCCCCATTTACCCGTACAAATGAAAACAAAATAAAGGAGCAACATTTCATTAGCATTACTTTTGGAGTTACTGCGAACATTCGTCTCTGAGATCTGCCAAAGCTCTGAACTCTGCCATGTGTGTGTTTCGGGTTTATTGCTTTATTTAACGGTGACAATTTTCTGTTTTTTGTTTTTTTTTTTTGTTAAAGCGCCCACACAACACAAAGAGAATGCATAATTTCCCTTTGCGATTTCCCTTTTGGGCAAACACCGAGGTATTCGAGTATCCTCAACACTCACTCACTCAGTTAAAACTAAAAGATAAATTACACGCGTGCGTATCCTTTTCATTTGACGGGTTTCTTTTTTTTTCTTTTACTCTGTTTTGTTAATGCACATTTTCATTTGCATAAATTTTTAAAGGATACCTACTGAGAATTTCCATATTAAAGGGGATGGACGCCCCAGTGGGCGAAGATGGAGCGAGAAAATGTAAACTCAATTTGTAGCTCGTTTGTTTGCCCAAAAATTTATGCGAAAATTGTAACTTTTCGGAAGCAAAAACAAAATGTTACAAAATTGAAATATGCACTTGGTAAGATAAATATTATGGAATGAAAATGAGGGAGGGGAGCAGTGCTTAGAAGTGCCCTAGAAGAATGTTATATTCCAGCATCTAGAAGTTATGAATAATTAAAACAGGCAGATGTGTACAAAATTCCCAAGAGAGTCCTAAACTTAAGGGCAAAAGTGAGCAGAAATTCATCTAAATCTAGGAAGTCACGAACGAAAAATAGACCCAAGCAATCCCGTACATATTCTTTTCGTCAGGTTGATCTTTACCTTGCTGCCGCTCTTTATAAACTGCGATTAAATGGATTAGAGATCGTTCTAGCTGTTTTTTAAGACCCAGCCATCTTATCGCATCGTTACATCACCTTCTTCACACTCCGTCTGCGTAGACGGAACCAAAGCTAACAGAGTTATCATATCCAAAAGTTATGAGATAATCGATACATCCATGATCTATCTCCTCTCTAGGGCGCAAATTTCTTTTGAAAAAAAAAATCCTTATCTTGACCCTCCCAAAATGCTTTTACAGCGGCCATCACCTCGCTATTGTCTTCAACCCCTGAGTTGCTTCTTAAACCGGAGAGAGAGATAGAAGTCGATTATAGAGCAGATCGAAAGAAGAGGTTTGGTATTCACGTAGTTCAAAACCCGTTTCTGGAATAACAAGATTTCCTTTGTAAATTTCAACTCGTTTCTTGTTTTATTCGGCAGTTAACATTCTGTGTTCCCAACGCGTTCTTAAGGATCCTCCGAATGCTACCGTATGAGATCTCTGTGACATCAACTAAATGTCTTCTGTGGATGTTTTGCGCAACTTAAACTATTTGCACCAGCGTGCATTGTACTCGTATGTCTATTTCAGACATTTTGTGATTTTTTTTTACACGTAACTAGAGAGGGTACAAGCAAGCTACTATAATTATTGGATTTATTTTTTAGGACATAACGTTGTTTATGGATCACTCCTCGTATATTCAATCTAAAGACTGCAGCCTTGAAATAAGGAAAAGAAAATTGGTAGTTTTGATTCTTGTAGTTGTACTGCAGTTGATGTTCAAAGATTCCACGACGACAACTTAAGAAGGATCGCCATGTTCAACACTGTCCGATGAATGGAGTTATCATTACATCAAAAACTGAAGGCCAATAAATACCATTGAAACGATACAAATCAGTGTCATTGCAAGATATACCTTGGAGCCTAGTTTCAAATGGGGTTGTCATTTTCATGGACCATCATCGTAGATACGACACTTCACAACGTCCATGTCTGGGCTTGGTCAAAAGAGCATACATTACCATTAACACTTGAACTACTGTTTGAAGTCAAAAGAGATCCTGGCTAAACAAATTATGTTTGTTTATGATTACCTCCTGCTGCCTCTAAAGTAACAAATGACCCCCGATTTAGCCTTTTATGCTATCTGAATATACAAGAAGAAAATAAACTGTGTACAGTGCCTTTGATCATCATGGAAGTTGCATGAAAACGGCTGGTCCTTCATCGACATATGAACTATTTCGAATATACCAGGGATGCCAGGCATCGCTAGATATCGCTTTCTAAAGCTTATCCCTATAATAGCTGAAATAGCTTGCTTACTTTAATCACGATATAGTCCGGAATAGACGAGGACCTCAGCTAACATGTCTCTCCATCTAGTGCGGTCTTTTTTTGGTTGCCATTATTACGTACAGTACGCTCAAGGTGACCTTCCATCTAATTCCTGTTATCCAAGCGTTTCCAACAAATTGAGCATCACTGTATACCTCGTACAGTTCGCTGTTCAAGATCTCCTCCATTGTCTGTTGATGAAAATGGAACCGAAAATAACCCGAAAAAGTTCTTTCTTTAAAGCGCCTGAAAGCATTTTCATCAGTTTCTGAGGGCAAGACGATCACTTGTCTGCATGCAATCTTTTTCTCAGTTGCTCGAATGAGGGCTTTACTACTCAACTGCCTTTTTAGCCCAAAAAAGCCGGGTTATTCTTCCATAATCAGAGTTGAAAGGAGAACCGAGGTTGATAACGTCCCCTACTACCCCAAAGTTATTGCTGGTATCGTGGCGATTTGTCCCAACAAGGTTGTGTCTATCTCCTTGCTGACAGGAAAAAAATGCTCCATTGACAACACGACGTGTGTCATTGTAATCTGCGTTACGAGAACTTGAACAAATTCTGCACAATGTTGTTGAAAATATTACAATGAAAACCCTTCGCTTCTCATCACCAACCTTAAAGAGTAATTCATTCTCCATTGTCAGCCTGCATAGTCGAATGAGCTTGGCATAAGGGACCATGTAAACGATGATCTTAGGTCTTACCTAAAAACTCATGGTGATATGCCGCAGAGTGAAAACATGATAAGCCTTCCGCGTATCTATCAATTTCAAGGAAATACTAAATACTTACTGCAAAGTGCAATTTGTCATCACCACTTAGTTGCTAGGTACCATGCACTTCAAACTGATTTATAGTAAAGACAAATTGATGTTTTAATGTTCGGCATCGCACCAGAAATACTATCCCGGTTACTAGCCAGTTTATGTTACTGTTTTTCCAAATAAACACGTGTTGTAGTCGTAGGTATGATATATTGGTTTTTGAGTTAACGTCTTGGGAAGTAAATGTCAGCGCTCTCAGACGGAAAATTGGTTTCATAGAAAGCTACTTGCAGCATGCACTGAGAATGGAAAAAGGTTTTCCAATATTTTTTATTGAATGCATTGGGGCTCTTAAAAGCAATACATCGTAAAACAGATTATTTGAATTGAGCGAATTTGGCCTTCCAACACGACCTGAGATATTCTGGCCGATTATAGCATGCGTGTGAAAATTGACCACTGATCGGAGAATGTTTCGGAGAATGTTTTGGAGAATGTTTCGGAGAATGTTTCCGAGAATGTCTCGGATAATGTTTCGAAGAATGTGTTTCAACATCGATTAGACAAGATCGCGCATTCTACAACAGACTATGAGTTATTGTTCAACGAATTGAGGCCTAAACTGGTAACTGGCTCATCATTTGATGATACGAATCATATGGAGCCTCATTTTTGACTCTCTGCTAAGTGACGTTGTTCTGGGAGTTTGTCGTCATGCCTGTGACTAATTTGAGTACATAGCAATTGTTTCATAAATTTTCTCAGAAGTTTCGATTGCTTTATCAGGAATGATGTAGGATGGTAGCCACAATCAACTTTGCGAAAATGTACTCTGACACTAAAGTGATGACCGAGTCAACTCGATCGGTGAACATAACTCACCCGATAAAGTCGCGCAGAATATCTGTTTTTTGCTTTAAATACTTCTGAAATTTGGTGTCCAGTTTGCCATTGGAATGCACCGAGTGTAAAGTCTTTTTTTTCGACCTAAGGTTTTCTTTTCTGTTTTCTTTGATGGAACTCGGAGTCATCATAGTCCATAGATGGCCTAATTTACTCGACCTCTTCCCGTATCCTATAACATAGAACAAAACACATGAAACTGTAAACCATCACGATTTTCGATGTCGTACCATTGATAAATATTTCAAAGAAAAACGTGTAATGGAAGCAATGTTGCACCAATGTCTAGTAGTGTACCTTCTGATCAATAAGTACCTGGAATTCCTCAATAAAACGGAAACGGTTCAATTTCTTATCGATATTCATTTGATTCCCTTCAAAATGATCGCCATTGCAAGCAATACACATATTTCGATATTTTGGAATCTCCTTCGGCTCCTTCTGCGAATCTTCCTTTATCTTCCCAATCGTCTCAAAACGTTTTCCGCGAAGTGGCAACTTGAGTCGTGACAATAGAAAAAAGCAATAAGGAGCTATATCGAATGAATACGGAGCTTGCGGAATGGTACGAGTATGAACGTTGTTTTTGATCAAATAGTCGCGTAGAAGATGAGATGTATGAGCCGGTGTGTTATCGTGGTGGAGAACCCATAAGTTGTTTCTATACAATGCTCGCCTCTTGCGAAGAACATTTTTCCTCAAACGCTGTAAAACGCTCACGTTATACTCCTTAATGTCTGGCCTGGGTGAAGAAATTCGAAGTGGACCACATCACTGCAATTAAAGAAAATGGTCAACAAAACCTTGGTTTTGGATCGACATTCCGATGGTTTTTGGTTAGTTTCGTTGTCATATTCATAAACCCATGTCTCGTCACTGGTAATGATGCCATCAACAGCATTTTACCCCCAAAGAAGGCATTTCTTTAGCGACATCAATGAGATGGTGTTTCTGCAACAAATTAAGAACTTTTGGCACAAGTCGCACTTCAACTCGTCTCATGCCAAAAACATCGTGTATAACGCTCTGTACCGATCCAAACGAGGCACCAAGATTGATTGCTTCTAGTATCTAACTCATGCGCACACAACGATCTACGGGGACAATAATTGTCTTAACTTTTTCGATATTTACGTCAGTCATACTGGTGGATGGACGGCAAGAACGAGGCATTTCATCAAGCGCAGTACGGCCCGCTTTGTACCACTCCTACGCTTGTGTTTTCGACATTTTCAATGCTTCCGGATATGATCTTTTGTTAGAAACACAAAATTTGACATTGCGAAATTTGCAGTATGTAACAAACATTGACCTATAAGGTCAGAAAGGTTATATTCCATCCACTTTAAAAAGATTTTACATGTGTATCACTATTTTTGATTTGACTAGGGACCGTCCTGCTGATATTCCTTCACAATCTAAAGGTCCTTTTGAAGATATACTCAATATTTTTGCTAACAACGAATCTGTTAGCATTATTGTTATTTTACTTTCATTGTCAAAAATAAAATCGTGTTTAACCCGTCTATTAAAAAAAAAACTACATAAATAAAATAAAATCAAAAAAAAATTAAATGTCAATTATAAATAAAAACCGTGTATATATAACCAACTTAGTGTTAAATTTTAAATTGCATAACAAACTACATAAAATTAACAATAAAAAAAAAGGATAAAAATATTGCTAATATCCACACAAAATCCAACACCAACACAATACAAACAAACAAACAAACAAACAAAAAAAACAAAGAGCTTTTTATTGGTTTCAGTTTCGATCTTTTTCATACAAAAAACAAAAAAGCAAAAGAACAGCCAAGCATAATTGCATGTTAAGCCATTAGATATCATGACAAAAACTTAAGAAAAAAAAGAAGATGAAACTATGTCTAAACGTACCTTTAGCAAGTAAAATTCATGAAAGTATCTGAAACGATAAAAATAGTCACACATATTCACAAACGAACGAACGAAAGAGAGCTGAAATTTATAAATTAAATAAAACAAAAAATAATTAAGAAATCATGTAAGTAAGTAAAAATTGCTGTTTGTTAAATAATTGAATGTTACGAGTATAAAAAAACCGAAACCAAAACACACAATTACGATAAATAAACTAAAAATCATTCGCATAAACAAGAAAACAAAACCAAAAATTAGTTAAAAACAAAATCGAATTGATGTGAATGCGACTAAATATATTTAAAAAAAAAAAAATAAAGAGAAAATTAAATAAAATAAATTAAACGATTTATCCTGGACCAGTGTTTGTTGTTAAATATAAATGTAATTTTAAAATAAAATAAACAATAACTTATTTTACGCTAAATAACTATATTCTGTTAAAAATGAAAATAAATCTGTCAAAACTACCTAAAAAAAAAACAATATCTATACTCGTATCTATGTATTTGGTTGTCTTTCTCATTTCTTTGTTGTTTTTTTTTTTTTTTCTATAGAGAAAACATTTTTAAATAAACAAATACCGGACTTTACACCGTTAAATAAAATTTAAACAAAAAAAATACGAAAAAAATAAACAAAGTATAAGCATAGCCCTTAATACATATAAAGCAAAACTATATATTTAATAAACAAAAAAAAAAAACAAATACAAATCAAAAGAAAAACAACATTTTAATCATGAACTACAATACATAAACGAATAATAAATGGCAAAGCAAAAAAAAAAAAACAAAAAACAAAACAAATCGCATGTTAAATGTGTACTAACTATTTAAAATGTATGAAACAAATTGTTAACATTTTTCAAAAAAAACAAAAACAAACAAAAAGAAAATAAAAAAAATCTTTTAAAAGTATATATATATACACATATGAATTAAAAACAAAATTTTCTTATTTAATAAATAAAAAAACAAACCAAAAACAAAAACAAACAAAACAGTATTATATTTGGACATAAATAAAAATAAAAATTATATATAAATTCCCATTTAGACTAAAAGTAGTTGAATAAATATTTAAAAAACAAAAAATCCATTTCCCCATCCCAAAACAAAACCAAATATACTATATATGGTATACCTACTTAAATACACACACAACCAGAACAACAAAAATAAAACCTTTTAAATTAATGGATGTAAGCTAAATATATTATTTCATTTAAAACTAAATGCATATATTTAAATAAATACCAATAAGGCGTATAATAAAATAAAAAGCAAACAAACAAGCAAAAAAAAAACAACAGAAAAAAAAATATATTTAAATTAATCAATAAGTATTAAACAAAATGCATATTAAATTTATTCGATGTTAAACTAAAAGTGGTAAATAAAAATTTAAAGAAAATTAAATAAAAAAAAAAGTATTAACAAGAAAATTTACATGTGGCAATGATATACAGATTTTTAGTTTATTTCTCTTTATTTACAATATTTTATTTTCTTACTAAAATTTTTTCTGCAACTCAGTGTTTTTTTTTTTATTATTTTACCTTCACCCTGTGTATATAAGTAAATGTTTTATTTATTTTTAAATGTTTGAACACTAATTGGATTGTTTTTTTTCAAGAACAAATAATTTAACTTTGTAAAGTAAGTACTATTCACTTCTCAAACAAATTAAGTTAAAACATAAGCTGCGTAGTAAAACCTTCAAACACCCACTTAATCTTGCCTTAATAATTCGTTGCACCCATTTCTGTCAAAAAATTTATAAAGATGTCGTAACAAATTCTTTAAGAACAAAGTAAGGAGTTCATAAGGAATGGGAAGCTGTTAACGGAATAATTGGTCGAAAACTTAAAAACTATAACGAATCTATAACTCTGAAGAATAGCGATGTTAACGTTATTGATCCTGCAGTTGTCGCAGTCATGTTTAATCAATACTTTGTCTCTGTAGCGCAGACGTGATGACTGAGTGAATGTAACAACCGATGGATGGCAGGTTGCGAATGACAATTTTGTTGGTGTACTGTCTCATATTGTTGTAAGGGCATAACACCTACAACAATTTATTTCGGTAAACCAACGACAAGGTTTTCACTTCGCAGCCTTGCTTAGCATCATCGGTGTTTGTGTTTTTTTCTTTTAATGGCTCAGAAATTCAGAGTTTGTTTTAGGTGGCGCTACAGTCCGGGGTGGACCTGGGCCTCAGTCAACAAGCTTCTCCAGCTAGCTCGATCCCTGGCTAGCTGTCTCCAGTTTCACACGCTAAGTTGGCTGAGGTCCTCTTCCACTTGCGTGCGCCACCTGAGTCTTAGCCTTCCTCTACTGCGCTGTTCCTCGGGAGCGGATTCGAAGACTTTTCGGATCGGAGCAGTGGTGTCCATACGCTCTACATGACCCAGCCATCTCAGTCTTTGGATCTTCACTCTTCTGGCTAGGTCCATGTCGCTGTACAGTCCATACAGTTCGTCGTTGTATCTCCTCCTCCACTCACCGTCAATGCAGACGGGACCGAAGATCGCCCGAAGAATTTTTCTCTCGAAGCAACCAAGAATACCCTCATCCATTTTTGATAATGTCCATGCCTCTGCGCCATAGAGCAGGACCGGGATTATTAAAGTCTTATAAAGGGTGACTTTTGTTGTCCGAGAGAGGGCTTTGCTACTCAATTGCCTTCTTAACCCAAAGAAACAGCGGTTGGCAAGAGTTATTCTTCGCTTGATCTCAGCGCTGGTGTCGTTGTCTGTATTTATAGCGGAGCCTAGGTAGACAAAGTCCTTAACTACCTCAAAGTTATATCTGTCGAGGGTGACGTTTTGCCCGAGACGTCGGTGTTGGTTGTCCTTTTTACTTGACAGAATATACTTGGTCTTGCCCTCATTGACCGTTAAACCCATTTTCGCCGCTTCCGTCTCAATACTCGCGAAAGCGCCACTGACATCACGCTGCTTTCTCACGATTATGTCAATATCGTCGGCGTATGCGAGTTGGACGGACTTTTGAAAGATAGTACCTCTTGTGTTTGCTCGTGAGTTTTGCACTATTCTTTCAAGTAAGATGTTGCAAAAGTCGCGTGACAGCGTATCGCCTTGTCTAAATCCTTTCTGGACATCAAAGGTCTCGGTGAGACCTTTACCGACCTTGATGAAGCAGCGTGCATTCTCTATCGTCATCGTGCACAGACGAACGAGTTTGGCAGGGATGCCAAAATTAGACATTGCTCTGTATAGCTCGTCTCTATAGATGCTGCCATACGCGGCCTTAAAATCGATGAATAGGTGGTGTGTATCGATCTGAAGCTCGTGGTTCTTCTCCAAGATCTGCCGTAGTGTGAATGTCTGGTCGATGGTGGACTTTCCTGGCCTGAAGCCACACTGATATGTACCTATCAGGTTGTTGACGAACGGCTTCAGGCGTTCACACAATACGGCGGATAAGATCTTGTATACGAAGAAGAAGGAAGAAGAAGACTGATGCCTCTGTAGTTGGCGCAGTTCAGAGGATCTCCTCTCATGAGGATCGGACAAAAAATGCTGAGGTTCCATTCATCGGGCATACTTTCGTCCGACCATATTTTAGAGATTAGTTGGTTTATGCTCCTTAGCAAGTCATTGACCGCCGCTTTGAAAGGCTTAGTAGTTAGGCCGTCTGCTCCAGCAGCTTTTTTGGACTTCAGGTTAGACATTGCTATCTTTACCTCATCCAGGTCAGGTGGACAGAATTATTGGTCTTCATCTTCCAGGTTGAAAGGCTCATTTTGCCCGACAGCGGTAATTGTTTCATCGCTTTTATACAGTCTACAGGAATGATCTTTTAAAGTCATCATCATCGACAGCGACTCTAGTACGATATTCCCTTGTTCGTCTTCACGGGCTTCGATTTGAGGCTTGTGTCCGTGGCTTGTTTTTTCTACCTTTTGGTAAAACTTCCGAGTCTCATTCCTGGAGTGGCATCTCTCAGTTTCCGCGACCGCGCACTGATCATGCTCTTTCTGTTTCCTCCTGAGAGCTGGTGTTCGTCTCTTCTCTTTTGCTCATAGAGCTCGTGGGCAGCTCCAGTCTTTTTTTGTTGTGCTGCATTGTGTGCTTTTTGCTTAGCTGCATATGCTAGCCGGCATTAGTCATCAAACCAGGGGTTTTGCTGTGGTGGTCGGGTTAAACCCAACACATCAGAAGCGGCATCTCTGATGGCTTTTTGGCAGTGTTGCCACTGGTCTTCGATGCTTGATACTGGCGTCATCGAAATTCCTTACAATATTAGCTTGTCTTGTCGTTTTTGGCGTGGTAATGGTGCGAGTCGGTGCTGGCTCCTCGGAACGTTCGGACATCCATAACATCAGAGGAGTGTCTTGCGCCCATTGCAATGTGGTCAATCTGGTTGACGGTAGATTACTCAGGAGTTCTCCAAATCGAGATGTGGGAACCGCGTGCTAGCTACGATAATGTTTCGCCCCGCCGCAAAGTCGATTAGCCTGAATCCGTTATCGGATGTGGTGTTGTGCAGGCTATATTTTCTGATTGTTCCACCGAAGATACCCTCTCTTCCTAGCTTCGCATTTAAATCACACGAGGACAATTTAAATGTCATAGCTAAAGCATTGTTCAAAAGCTCATAGAAGGTATCTTTGGTATCACCTTTTTCCTTTGAGGTGGCGTGCGCGCATATCATCATTGATTCCATCTGAGGAATTCATCCGCTGTCCCGTTTATAGTGCAGGTTTTTTGTCTGCTGGTCAACACTGGCGCCTATAAGTTTATCAAGTTCAGTCCGGATAGAAATTGCCCAGTACCCGACGTGAAAGTAAGTATTTTAAGTACAATTGATGTATAGAAGATAGTTGCAACATCTCTCAGTGCTTACCCTATTTCTACAATTTTTTCACTCAGTTTCTAGTGAGCTCTTGGCGAGCGTAAAGTCTCCAATGTTCGGGATAAAAGCTAATTTACCATTCTTATGGGTGCTAGTGCCAAGCTAGCAGTGACGATTCTCTTCAGAATTCCCAGCAGCTGGTCAATCTGGGTATATACCATCTGTGCTAGGCAACCTGAAGTTATCAAAGATAGCAACAACATGTTTGATGTCCTCATCCCTCACCATAACCGATGAGATATACCAGCAACGATGTGTTATACAGGTTCGTTAATAGGAGTTGGTTGAAAGCTGAGATTACTTGGTACTCAATATAGATGTTGGTGGCCTTTTTTGAAAGTATTGCATTAATCGCCCCCGGTACCGTGGTATATGCACACACTTCCATTGTACCCTACGTATGAACTATTCCCCTGTCGACTCTGTCATGTGGCGCTAGCAAGTGTGAATGAAGATTCAAGATGAATGAATACGATTTTCCGATTTAATTGTCAAAAATGAAATCGCGGTTTGAACGCGAATTTTTGCTTTGCTACCATCAGATTCTGGATTGTCGCTTCTGCTTCTTCTCCATTCCCATTGATTCAGGCTGATTAAAGTGATTTAATCCTCCTTAAGCTTTTTTTTTACTCTGTAAACGCTTTAAGGATACTGGGAGTATACGAATGCATCTCCTGCATGGTGTGCTCACTTAGACGTTAATAACGTCCATCTAAAAACATTGCGAGTCGTGCACGATATTGCAAATGAATGTCAATCAAATGGTCACATTACGCAACCAAAAGTGAAAATGCTTCGCAAAAATTTCATTCCATGCCTATGGCTGACTGCTTACACTGAATAGATTTTCGGTAACTCAACCAGTTTCACGTTCCGTTTGACATCAGGACGTTATCATTACTCCAAAAAAGTGGTTGGACTGTCATTATCCTGACATTCAACATTTCAGCCGATATGCTCCATACAATTTCCAGCATTTTGAAGTGTTGAATTTCAGCGAAATGCTGTATTTCGTCTCTGCATTTAGAAGGTTCAATTGAACAAACCTTTTTAATTATTCCGCACGTCATTCAGCGCACTTCACATCGCTTACAAAAACAACTTTGAAAGAAGTCAGCTATTTCAATATTTACAACCACTTAGGACTATGTCCCTCAACCAAAAAAAATATAAAAAAACGAGGAAGTGGGAAGACAGCAGCTGTCATATCATATCATTTCATTTCGAAATTTTGAATTTGGGGTTGGTGTAAACGTACTATTAAGCTCGCAAAGGAAACTTGACTAAATCAACGACGCTCTAACGTCACATTTGTCTGCTCAATCGCCAAAAGAAAGTAAAGCAAGCGCTCACTTTTGTGAAAAAGAACCCAAGAGTGGAAAAACAATTTACGTTGGAAATTAGAAAATAAGGCATGCTACTCTACAAGGCTTAGATAATACTTTGGGGGACACTCTGTAACTAATACGAATGGAGACGTAGTGTTCTAGATGAACATATTTCGCTTCACTTCTTCGTTGCAAACCAATGGAGGCGAGGTAGTCAGTCTATTTATCTTCAACACCAAATGGCATCTCTCTACAATATTGGGAATTCTTTGTTTGAACGGCTTCGTCCTATTTCAGTCAAATAAGTCAGCTGTTATTTTCTCCAAAAGATCTTGAGAGAACTTAAGACTTGTCTATAAACGTTTGTAAGCTATTCGCCTCATCGATGCCCTCCGATCAGTGAAAGAATCAACATTATCCCCTTATTCGATGGATATTCTTCCGGCAGAAGCATTGTTTAATGTAAAACACGCTGTTCTCGTCAGAAAAGGATACCAAAAAATCATTGTTAACCTTGCGGCTATTTTTCAGGCCGAAACTTGGCGTTCCATGGTAAATGCAATACTGCATAGCGACAATTAGGCGGCGTCATTTGTGGTGGTCAATAGTTCGAGAATATCTCAGCTATCCTCTGTAAGGTTAACGTAGGTTGGTTTAGGTACCTCTTTATATTTCTTACTTTTCTGCTTTTATTTTCGTTACTCCGAATCTGTTGCCTGTAACCATGTTGTGGAGATTGCAGATGAGCCTTAAATCATCAACTTTTCCCAACACATTTCCCTTAAGGCGCTAAAGCTCATTTTGGAGCGGTTCATAGAACGAAGTAGCCTTAAACTCTCGAAGTAGCAAGCGGAATATGGATCGCTTCCCATATAACATAGACAGGGGTCTATATCAATGATGTTTTCGGCGTCGCTCGACCCATTTATCGTTCAAAACCCGACGGCTTAAAGCCACCTGCATGCAGAGTTAAATTGAGAAAAATATCGTATTCAGAGCTCGCCTCTATAATGAATTTGAAAACTCAAATCTAACCACATCCCTTCCTTATTGCAACTTCAACTGACTAATAGTGAAATTGCAATTGTCAGTTAATTTGTTAACTCAGCACTTTATTTGCCGGTACTGCACATGAATCACGACCTTTAATCTACCACAAAGTTAAAGCATTAATTTGTACGAGTATTTTGTGCATTTGTGGTTTGAACACAGAGCAGCCGCTTTTTAAATTACTTTTTTTTCACTTAACAAGTATCACTATCTATATAGAGTGTTTAATGTAATTACCTCCTCTAGCCTTTGGCATTTAAACAATTTTAAATTTATACATCATGCAATTTTATTAATTTCACTCGCCTCCATAAAGGATACTGCCGGATACATGCAATCCTTTTGCCCTTTAGATACTGAGTCAATCCACCTCTGCCTTCTGCAAAAGGGTGATTTATGCTCTCTTTTTTAACCAATTTCATGCATCTAAAAACACCCCAATGATGATGACCTCAATATTTTGTATACTCATACAACTTTAAACGGTTCGTTATTCAAATATGTCATCGTTAAAAGATATATTTTTTATTTATGAGCTTCGTGAGGATAAAAATTACCACAAAATAAAAACATTGGTATTCATCAAGCTAACACCTTTCTGCCCGCCCAATTCTCTGGGGGATATTTATTTTAATTTATTTGTTAATTTTTTATTTTGCCAGGAAAATTCTCAAAAATAACGATGTTGTGATAGCCAGAGTGCAGATACAAGTAAGTGCATAAAGCAACACAGACTATAGTGGAGTTCCACAAGGTTGATTGCTATTACGGCTGTTTCTTTGCGGTTTATAATTAAAATGCTGTGTTCCTGACAAATTGACCCTGGAGTGATCATATAAATTAAATACATATATCAGGTATGTTTGTGAAATAACAGAGTTAACTATCGAAAACTTATTTTGAAAAAATCTGAAAAACTGTCCCGCATTCATAACCCCGACCACTGTTTCTTGCAACATTTCGAAGCTTTTTGTCACTTTCTTAAAACAATTATTCACATCGAGATATGACAACATGGTTCTAGTTCACACATTGCAGATTCATTAAAATTTGTGCTCAAGACGTAACTTAATGACAACATTTCAAAAAAGAGTGACCGTAGTACTGGCTCGTGTGTGATCTCTCCAGTCTTTCCAGTGATATTCGTGCACTTCACTCACATCTTTTTTTAGAGTATCTAAAAAGAAACCAACGTTTATAAAATAAATCGCATTTTATAAATCGAGGATCTCTATCGCGCAATACTAATACACACATTGTGGCAAATAATATCCCGGACTGGCTCTCGGAAACATAATTAAAACACAATTTCTGTTAATTTGTCGGTGATTTTATTTGTGGTGACGATAGCGCGATGGTTGCTCACTGGACCATCACGCAGAGGGTCCATGGTTCGATCCCCGGCATCGCCAACAATTTTTCGATTCGTCATAACCCTTTCGGCGGGCAATGACAAACTCCCGAAAGTACAATTGCATGAAAAAGCTTCTAAGGAGTGCCCTTGGATTCGGCGATAAACCGTAGACCCCGCTTAGATGTGACAAAAATGACAACATGAGCAACAGAAATGAGTGTTAGGAAGCTAGGCCATGGCCATACCGGGAACAAAGACAAGTCAGAAGAAGCCAAATCAGGTAAATATGTTGGATTATTCAACACACTAGATTTCGAGCAATAAATTTATAAACAATGAGTGCCTTATGATTCGGTGCATTATCCTGCAACAGAGACACACTTTGTTTTTGGCTAAATCCTCGTGAAGAATGGTTCGAATAGTCTCGAATAGTCTCTTGAAAAACTCAATTTTTCATTTTTTTTGTTTGTCGATGGTACCTCTGTAGTTAGTAAATCCCTAATTGTCAACCAGTAGTGGTCTGCAAACATCGCAAGGTTCCATTTTCCTTGATCTCGTATCGTTTTTCGATCACAGCTATATCTTGGTAAAATCGCTCTCCGTCAACGCCCTCATCCTGGGCTATCTTTGTTCATAGATCTTATGAAGTTTTTGATAAGCCTAAGTTTAATGTGCAGAGGCGGTAATATAACTTTTTGTGGATGTAAGATGTTGTTGTAGTCCATGTTTTCTGAATGTTTTCGACTGTTCCACTCACATAACAAACAGCAATAATTTGTGTAACCAGTCTGTAGCCGCAAAAGTAACGCAACAATTTTTAAGTCAGCACAAATTAACCATTTATGTATATTATACATCATTTGTTCCATGATATGTTTCAGTACATCCTATGTTTCTTTAAAATGAGCACCATAAGCTACTGATAACGATGGAAATTTATTTTCATTGTGGAGTAAGACAGCTTTTAAACTTGTCTTAGATGAGTCAATCATTCGGTATGTGCTTATGACCCATCTCAGCCATCATACCGTCTGAAGGAGATTCCATTGCTTAAATCTTGAACTTAGTACTTTAGATTTTTCTTTAGTTAAATCTAAATCTCTAATTAGATCTAATGATCTATGACTATGATTGACTAACCAGATGAGGAATTTTTGAGTTACTTGGAACTGGAAATTCTTCCTCCAACACACAGTTCACTTCATAGTCTTCTTCCGAGTCACTTGTATTCGGTTCAAAATTAGGTGGCTTAGGTACTGGAATGTCATCCGAATGTGGCACTGTTTTCGTGACAGACGATACATCTGGATATTTTATTGTATACTTAGATTTTATATTAGTGAGACAAAAATATAGTACAGGTTGACCAAAAGGCATTCATTTACATTTTCCTCTAAGCCAACACGTCAATTTTGTATGACAGCTAAGGCAACAGATATGTGGTAACCAGTTTTTATTTTGATTACGAACATCCAAGTTAAAATATGCACTATAGCACTTCTTTAGGAATAATGTGTCATTCTTCAACTTGAAATAAGGTTATATTTTATTCGCGATTCGTACACAATTGCAATAAGTTGTGAAATAAGTGCGTCACCTAATTACAAACTGTAATACTCGTACAATTTGTGTGAAATTTTAATTAATTTTATATTTTCTGCTCAGTTTGTGCTCAAAGCTGTAAATTTACATCTACCCTCAAAATAACTTTAAAAATATACATTTTTCGAAGATCGAAATTCTGTCAGTTTTGGAAGAAAACTAATATTCTTCTGGTAATAGGAGTGAGTATGTCTACAAATTGTACTACATAGTTTTTACGATATTTTTTTAGTGTTGACTAGTGTTATTAAATATCAACCAAATGTCATGAAATTTTGACGGATAGTAAAGTTTTAAAACGCATGTTCAGAAAAATAGATTTCGCTTCTGATTGCTGAGATAGGGCTCATGTCGGGGATTTATTTGCCACACTGTGTACTCGTATTTTTCGATAATGTCGATGATGTTATCAGTATCTACTTGCATTTGAACAGGTCTTCTCCTCTTTTTTTACACATAATTTGTTCCAAATGATATTTTTTATAATACGAGTATGCTTCAAACTTGTTCTTTCTCTCTATTCATGTAAAAGCTCCGAATTTTGATGAATAGCTAGCGCCTTGCTTTGACTACCAGTTTAAAGGCTCGGTTACGTATCCACGACTGATTTCACTTCAGGTGTTTTTCTGCCGGGCAAGCTTCTTTCTTTCTTATTAAGATGGCACTAAAGTCGGAGGTGGAAATGAGCATTACACAATAAAAATGTTTGCAATTAGCACTGTTTATGGCTAACTCCCGCCAGTTATATACTCAAGAATTGAGGTGTCCTTCCACTTTTGCAACCCCTGTAAGGCGAGGTCTTTCTCTACCACATCGTTCCTCCGCACTTATAGACGTTAAAGCTATTTTCACCCTATTTCTATTTCTGTACAAGCAGCTCGTAGACTTCGCTCTTGTATCTTCTCCTCCAAAGGTCGTCGATTTAATAGGGACCAAAATCGCTCAACAAATCTTGCGTTCAGAACGACTAAACATACCTTCCTTGGCCTTCAATATCCTCCTTACGGTTTTCATTACTAAACCAAACCAAGAGCTTTGTATACACAGCCTAGTGCAAACCAGTATAACATAGTAGTTGCAGCATTCATAACGAGTTTTTGGCTTTGATGCCACTAATCATGAACACTCAATGTGTTGAAGGGAGATTGAGGGTCATATTGTGGAGTCTAAGATTCTGGTGATTTGTTGCATTTGCAGCCATTCTACATTAAATCTTTTCGTAGTATTGCTCTGTTTAAGCAGCGTCTGAGATATTCGTTGACGTACTTAAGGTCCGAGTCCGCTGTGAATATTCTTCCATCCATAGTATGTGGAGAGTGCCTAGCATCGATTGCAGAGTTATTAAGTTTTTCCTTTTCGAATATTGAGGTGATGGGAGTGTGTACTAACTATAGTGACATTTCCCAAAGCAGCAAACTCAATAAGCCTTATTTTCATTCCGAACGTGGTGTCGTATAAGCTTAAGGTTTTAGAAGGGAGCTTGCTTAAAAAATCTGTGCTGGCTTTGTCTATTTGTTCTGCATCAGCTACGATTTTTTACTTAGGTTGTTATTGATGAAACCAAGACTCTTTTTAAATTAATCAACGGCCTGCAACGAGTCCAGAACCTTAACCAAGCCCTGGTACTGCTTTACACTCCTTGACTTCAACAAAAAAGCTTCTTCAGTTAACATGACTTCTCATCGGATCCTTTAAGTGCCACACTCAAAGCCATCCACTCGCGTGCGCCATCTAAAATGCAGCGTGTTCTGCAAGAAATACGCAGTTACATTCGAAGATTCTTTATGGAGGCCTGCCTAGACGGAAGTCCCTGTATACACCTCGAACAGTTCGTATGTGAATTTCAAGCGTTCCATTATCGGCCAAGTCTCTGTTCCTTAGTGTACGGCCGGGATGATAAGTAGTTGGTTTCAAGCAGTTCACTGCTTCCTTGAAGAGGTATGATAATCTGAATGTACCTTAGTTATGTTGAATTTACTCAGTTCCTGCTCAATTCGTACAACATTCAGCCACCCAATCTTCATTTCTAACCAATGCGACTCCTTAATAAGAACGAAATAAGGTTTAGGCTATTTTCTTCATACAAATAAGGAAATTCAGTTGGGGTCCCCAATCTTTTAACATGGCCAGCTCGTACGCGCTTCATATGAGATGATGTCTTTCTGATGGGTTAGATCGAATTTCTTTGTAACATTCCTGCAACCAATCGCAAAACGACCATTTCTGTAGTCTTCTCGTTGACTTTTCTGCGTAGTTCGCCTTCATATTTCATCGTTCTTCATAATCAGATGACACGAACAGAAATCTTCTTTGCACCCACTAATGAATGGCAGATTGTAGTCACTTTGTTCATAATTTCTGTGGTTTTTTTATGAACATTTTCACATAAAATTTTGCTTTCAATATTTATCCATGCCGACCAGGAGTATATTCGTAGTTATAACTCAAGTTCTATAAAAGTTTATGCTGCTAACGAATGTGAGGCATACAACTGATTTTACTCTATTCCCGCTGAAAGTGTACCTGCTTTTCGTGTGCGAAGAGCCATTATCTTAGTCAGAAAAAGCTCTCAATATCATGCTATCTTTCTAGTTACTCCTGATGCTCCCAAAGTCAGTTTCCCATATGTTTGAATCACAAGCTTTTATGGTTGAATGACCATGACGATGGCGCGATAGTTAGCTCATTGGCCTATCACGCAGAGAGTCTGGGTTCGATTCCTGGCTGGGTCACCAACAATTTTTCAAATCGCCATCACTCTTTCGGCGGGCAATGCAAAGTCCCGAAAGTAAAATTGCCTACGAAAAAGCTTCTAAGGAGTGCCGTTCGGACTCGGCGATAAACCGTCGGCCCCGCTCAGATGTGAGCCAACCAATCAGCTCATTCAGCATGTCCTGAAACTCGTCTTGCACACAACATCCGTATATGTACTCCATTTTAGCTCATACGAGTCCAGCTTATTTGTAAGACCTTCTTCTTCGAAGTGAAGTGGCCATTCTCGTTAAGTTTGCACATTAAAGTTCACATTGTGTATGCAGTTGGTCTTTATCCCCATGGATTCGGGAGAGACAAGTGTTTCAAGACCAAGAAGGCCTGTGTACATTGGGCTGAATATGCCTAGGATATATTCCGACCGTTTTTGTTTTTGTTTACGACGGCTCCGTATTAATATTGTAGTGACTGTCTACTACTGTCTAACATACTCAAAGATAGAAATATTGTTTACAGTGCCCTTAAGATTCAATAATGTCACCACACTCTTGGACATTTTCTCAAATATTTCGAAGAAACCCCCAAAGAACTATCAACATCGATATTCAGAAAGATGCAAATATCTTATCATATTTAAGACCCAGATATTCAATTGGATTGACAGAAGTAACACCTAACATAATTACGAATATATCTACATATCTCGAAAAGCACTTCATCATTCAACCCCACAGTTTCGTTTTCTTGAGCTCCTCTCTACCTATAACTCCTAATAGAACAGAATCCACTCAAGTTCACTTCATTTCCATGACATTTACCAATCCATCTTGATTGAGAAGACTTCATTTTCGAGTAGTTGTGTAGTTTTAGTCCTTCCACTCGTATACTATATGTGTGTTTTGCATGTTTTGTCACAATTTATCACATTCTTCACATTCATCACACACACTTCTTCTCATGTTTATTAAAGTACGCATGAAATTATGTCGCCCAAAATGTATTAAGTTGCCTCCTTGACATACTTGACACATGAAATTGGGTACAACTATAACTTGTGCCAGTACGAGTATCTCTATCTTAATTTCTGTCGAGTGCCAACTTTCAACTCAACGAGCTGCGAAAACACATGTTTTCGCTCAATTAGGACACATCAGAGCCTGGGATCTTTCTACCAAATTCAGTTTCTGGGAATAAAACCCAGCTCCTGCAGCTCCTACAATACGAGTAGTAAACCACTCAACAGTGTATCTAATATTTGCAGATACATAAATCTTAAAAAGTGTTTATCTTGTTTCCGGTCTCATCCTCCGCTGCACTGGATGATACTCGTATCAGTGCATAGTCCTTCTATTCGTATGGTTGTAGTCCTACTCGTACTCATACACATACGAGTATGTGATGTTGGGATAGGCAGGCAACAAATCTCAGCGGGCATTTCTGATACTGGTATTCAAATGAATTGCTAACGATGCAACTTTTGACTTAGACGTTGGCAAAATATACTTCAGTTGCTTGCTTTTCTCAGCTTTATCCTTATTTGTACTTCAAATACGTAACGTATAGCATCTAAGAGATATTTTCTTTTAATTATGAACATTTTCAGACTTGAATCTTATTCAAGTCGTAGTTTGTGTTAAGTCGCCTGAATTAGGGATGGAGTTCGGTTAGATTAGTGTGCCATTCGAAAAGATAAATGAAAACGACCGAGAAGTATTGGCTGAGCATTAGTTGTGTCCTGTTGAAAGGAGGAGGTGGCCTAAAATTTGTATCTCATTAATTAGGAATGCCATAAGACTAGAAATGCCTGTGTGACTGATGTGGTTTATTTGATGAGCTCTACGTTCTCTAATGGATGTGAAGCACTATTTCTGTATGCTTGTTTAGTAATAGGTGGTGGTAAAACAATAAATGTTGCTTTGGATTCTCAGCAGGTGGGGGAATGATGAATCGATTTGACAATATTACTCAGGATTTGTAACAATTTTTGTCCCTAAGGGTGGAGAGTAGGTTAATTCTATGAGATACTCGTAGTATTGAGAGTCACGTAACCACAACATCGCATTTTTAGATTGTCGGGGGGGTTTTCGATCACGCACTGAATTGGTAGTGCTCCTTCAGAAGTGCTTGTGTTTTTTTCGTTAGTTTTAAGCAGGATTTGTTAACTTTAAATGATTAATCAAAACTGAAGATGAATGTCATATATTTCTAAGTAGGCTCCAATGCGAGAGAGAAGAAAGCTGGATTCTTCATAAATGCCTGACCAAATGATTTATCTCCAACTCGTAGAATTCTCCCATAGATTTACTTACTTACTTTAAGTGGCGCTACAATCCGAGGTGGACCTTGGCCTGGGTAGCTGCCTCCAGTTTCACACGCTAAGTTGGCTGAGGTCCTCTTCCACTTGCGTGCGCCACCTGAGTCTTAGCCTTCCTCTACTGCGCTGTTCCTCGGGAGCGGATTCGAAGACTTTTCGGATCGGAGCAGTAGTGTCCATACGCTCTACATGACCCAGCCATCTCAGTCTTTGGATCTTCACTCTTCTGGCTAGGTCTATTCCGCTGTACAGTCCATACAGTTCGTCGCTGTATCTCCTCCTCCACTCACCGTCAATGCAGACGGGACCGAAGATCGCTAGAAGAATTTTTCTCTCGAAACAACCAAGAACACCCTTATCCATTTCTAATAATGTCCATGCCTTTGCGCCATAGAGCAGGACCGGGATTATTAAGGTCTTATAAAGGGTGACTTTTGTTGTCCGAGAGAGGGCTTTGCTACTCAACTGCCTTCTTAACCCAAAGAAACAGCGGTTGGCAAGAGTCATTCTTCGCTTGATCTCAGCGCTGGTGTCGTTGTCTGTCTGCAGAGCCTAAGTAGACAAAGTCCTTAACTACCTCAAAGTTATATCTATCGAGGGTGACGTTCTGCCCCAGACGTCGGTGTTGGTTGTCCTTTTTGCTTGACAGCATAAACTTGGTCTTGCCCTCATTGACCGCTAAACCCATTTTCGATGCTTCCGTCTCAATACTCGCGAAAGCGCCACTGACATCACGTTGCTTTCTCCCGATTATGTCAATATCGTCAGCGTATGCGAGTAGTTGGACGGGCTTTTGGAAGATAGTGCCTCTTGTGTTTGCTCGTGAGTTTTGCACTATTCTTTCAAGTACGATGTTGAAAAAATCGCATGACAGCGAATCGCCTTGTCTAAATCCTATCTGGACATCAAAGGTCTCCGTGAGATGTTTACCGATCTTGATGGAGCAGCGTGCAATCTCCATTCTCCATCGTCATCCTGCACAGACGGATGAGTTTGGCAGGGATACAAAAACTAGACATTGCTCTGTAAAGCTCGTCTCTATAGATGCTGTCATACGCGGCCTTAAAATCGACAATGCTGAGGTTCCATTCATCGGGCATACTTTCGTCCGACCATATTTTACAGATGAGTTGGTGTATTGCTCATCGCCTACCGCTTTGAAGAGCTCGGCAGACAGGCCGTCCGCTCCAGCAGCTTTGTTGGACTTAAGCTTCGGTCATCATCGTCCAAGTTGAAAGGTTGATTCTGCCTGACTGCAGAAATGATCTTTCCAAATCCACAGCATCGACTGCGATTCTACTACGATGTTCCCTTGCTCATCTCTACAGGCTTCGGTTCGGGGTTTGTTTCCGCGGCATGTTATTTTTACCTTTTGGTAAAACTTCCGAACCTCATTCCTGGAGTAGCATCTCTCAATTACCTCAACCGCGCGCTTCTCATGCTCATTCTTCTTCCTTCTGAGAAGCCGGTGTTCGTCTCTCCTCTTCCGCTCATAGAGCTCATGGTCCTTCTAAGCAGTGCCGCTTTATATGCATCTTGCTAAGCTGCATGTGCCTGCTGGCATTCGTCATCGAACCATGGGTTTCGTTGTGGTGGACGAGTGAAATCCAGCACATCAGAAGCGGCATCTCTTATGGCGTTTTGGCAGTGTTTCCAATGGTCTTCGAAGCTTGGTGCTGGCGGCATTGGACCTCTTAAGAGATTAAAAGGATTTGGTAATCTCTTGCGATTGTAGCCGTCTGACGCCGAATTTTCTCGCAGCATAAGTTTGTCTTGGCGTAGTTTGGGATATCCGCAACCGTACCATGGCTACAACAAGGTAATGGTCCGAGTCGATGTTGGCTCCTCGGAACGTACGGACATCCATAATACTGGAGGAGTGTCTTGCGTCGATCGCAATGTGATCAATCTGGTTAACTGTTGATTGATCAGGAGTTCTCCAAGTCTCCTTGTATATGTCGAGGTGTGGAAACCGCGTGCTAGCTACGACAATGTTTCGCCCCGCCGCAAAGTCTATTAGCCCGAATCCGTTATCGGAGGTGGTGTTGTGCAGGCTATATGTTCCAATTGTTCCACCAAAGATACCCTCTCTTCCTAGCTTTAAATTAAAATCACCAAGAACAATTTTAATGTCATAGCAAGGGCATTACTCGAAGGTCTTGTGAAGGAGTTCATAGAAGGCATCCTTGGTCCTAAGCTAAGTCCTTACCGGCCTGAGCTCCAAATATGTCGGAGTAGCCCGGATAAGTTCTTGTTTTGTTTTTCCGACACTTATCCTGATTTATGGCGCAGGAAACTCGCCATTTGCCCCCCTTCACTTCGCAATCTCTTGTGAAGTAGGGCTTATTAGCAGAGCTGCAAGATGTTCGGTTGCAGAGGCTCATTCTCGTCATTTAAAGAACCAGTACTTGCCGGAAGATGCTACTTCTACGACGTCTTATACTAATCGTTTCCATCCGCACAGATACCGCATCGAAAGAACGATTCATCTTTTGGGGCAATCCAGGTATGGACCCTATTTTTGGAATCTTCATATGATGTGAAGTGCTGCTCAATCAACGTGGAGGTTTAGTGTTTCCAAGTTTGTTTTGACCGGCACCGCAACATGTGGATGAGAATTATCATGGAGAAGAATAATTTGCTCTGATCTGGAGTAATGATGGGCGTGTTTTTTCTGGGTGATCGGCTCAGTCTCATCGATTGTATTCGATAGAGAGCCCCAGTAATGGTGTCGTTCGGTTCGGGCAGCACATAATTCACGACGACAACCAAGCTGAAACCACCAAATATATACGACCAAAATTGTTTTTTTCAATAAATAGTCGGCTTGGCTGTTGATGTTGGAGCATA
This sequence comes from Volucella inflata, assembly GCA_928272305.1. Classification (NCBI taxonomy): domain Eukaryota; kingdom Metazoa; phylum Arthropoda; class Insecta; order Diptera; family Syrphidae; genus Volucella; species Volucella inflata. The sequence continues at coordinate 3,959,909 of OV743720.1, forward strand.
GCCACGTGGTCGTCCCGATTTCCTCCTCCTTGAGCTATCGTAGTGGATACATTTTTAATCTCCAGTAGCTAAACGATACGAAAAATCCTTTTGTTTATGGCTCGCAAGCAGCACTTCACAATTGCAATATCAGCCTTCAACGTCTCTCGACTTCAGTATACATGGAACCCAATTTCCATGCTTTTGAATAATTCTTAACGATTTTAAACGATGAGAAATTGCTTGCTGAGTCACTTCTAATAAAAACGCAAGTCCTTCTTGTTTTTCAACAAATCTTTGAATCAAGCAACCGAAATACACACTAAACTTAGACGGGTCAGGATGCAAGCGTCGGTGCCATAGACTTTAATTAGAAGTTCGTTTACAATTTTGATATACATTTCAATGGCTTGCCAGAAGCAAAATTCTGCTCAAGTCATCATCTTTAATTTACAAAGCACAAACAGTAATAAATAGTCCTTCATACATCCATCCTTCACAGAAAGATGAGAAAGCGCTTTGGTGATAAAATAAAAACAGTACCGGTGCCCACCACATCAGAGGCGACCAGCACCAGCGAAGTCAGAAGCATCAGACTATAATCCTATCGTAGCTCAAATTCTGACCAAAACCATTACTTACAACAGAGAAGACGCTTCTTTTCTGTTGCAGCAACAAGGTCATCGAAACTCTACTGCATGTTGTACCAAAGGCCTCTTCTTTTAGAGCTCGCAGCCCATGATATACGAGTAAGCATCAGTAAACTGAACCAGGATCAGGCGCTCTATTGAAAGTCCCTCATGCAGCCGACGCAAGCCCTTTTGGAGTCGGTCTGCAAAATACTCCTCCGTGGCGTCGATGATTTCCTCGCGTGAGCTGAATTTTTTATTGATGAGCCATCTTTTGAGGTTTGGGAAGAGATAATAGTCCGTGGGAGCCAAATCGGGCGAATACGGTGGATGTGACAGCAATTGGAGCCGTAAGTCACTGATTTTAGCCGTGGTTGCGATGCTCTTATGCGCCGGCGCATTGTCTTGCAAAAACAAAATTTTGTTTGCTACATGTGAGGCCGTTTTGCAACTATTTTTGCGTTCAATCGCTCCAAAAATACTTGCTGTTGATGGTTTTTCCTTTCCCGAGGTAGTCCATGAAGAGAATGCCATGACAATCCCAGATAACCGACGCCATAACCTTTCCGACTCATTGAGCCCCCCTCGGCCGATTCGGAGCACTCGTGCCGGCTTCAGTCCATTGCCGGGCACTCAATCTGTTCTCTGGTGTATAATAGTGAATCCAGGTTTCATCAACAGTTACCAATCGACGCCAAAAGTTAGCCCGATTCCGCATCAGCAAATCCAAACACTTTTTCGAAGTGTTCTCGCGTTCGTGTTTTTGGTCAGGAATGAGCATGCGCGGCACCCAGCGGCAGGATAACTTTTTCATATGCAGAATACTGCTCAAAATATGGCATGTGCGCTCAGTACTAATCTTTGTGGTATCTGCTAGCTCGCGCACCTTCACTTTCCGGTCAGCCAACACCATTTCATTTTTTGTTTTTGACATTGTCCTCTGTAACCGCATCGGAGGGCCTGCCGCTACGGACTTGATCGGTAGTGGAGTTGCGGCCACCACGAAACTTTCGAAACCAATATTTGACGGTGTAGTTTGACGGAGCATTAGCCCCATAATATTTATCCAACTTTTCTTTCTTTGTCTGCCTAAATATGAACGGACTTCAAGGCACCATAACCTTTTTTGCAGTAGCAGCGCATTCTGGCGGTCAAGGAGGTTACTTTTCACCCCACATAGTAAATCAAAAAATTATTTTCCTTGACAAACCCAATGTCTTTATCTAAGGTTCTTTAACGAAAAGACCGACATTGCCTAGTAATTATTTGACGCGGTATATTTAGACCAAGGAAGTTTGTTAACCAGGATGAAGCTCAAATACTTTGTTTAGTTAGAGGCGTTGGGAGTAACGCCTTAAGCAGAACTCAGACCAGTTAGTTTCCCCTTCTTACAAACAAAACAACCTCAGTTTTAAGAGGATTGCTATACCATTTCAACCCACCTGCCCTCCATTACATCAGTAGTTGTCTGCGCTTAAGAGTAATAGGTTGTTAAATGTGGCTCGACACAAAATACAGGTACATGCGTAAGAATTGATGTAAGATCCATTAAGACGGCAACGTCCAATGGAAACAGTACACCTCCGTACGAGAAAACCTCAGAAAAACTCCACAATCAAGCTTAAATCTGGAAAATTAACGATATATGGCGGATTACAATGTCGCTTTGTTTGAAGCACCCCAACTTCGCAAACAAAAGTCCACAGCGACATTCCTTCATGTCGACTTCACCTTTAACTCTATCCAACAGATTTTAAGGGCAGTCTCGCATAATCTAACTTTTTGAAATAAGCCCCCTTGTGGGAGTGTCACGGTGGCTGTGGTTTAACCATAAAACGCAAGGAGCGTCCACCTGCTGGTCTCACCTGATGTAGAGTTGCGATAAGTACTGGATGCTGAGACCCCAAGATCACACTAGAGCTGTGCCCCCAACACAGTTCCGGATTGGTGTGAAAGGAATTGACAGGGAGCGATGGTAAGGCATATTCTTGCTCCCATGGCCCATATATCCATACCCATCCCGAAAAATTAAGTCGTGAAGACAAGTGTTTATGCAAACCATAAGACGTTCTGTCTGTATCAGTAGTCAAGATTCCCTTCAGAGATGCTTATGCTGCTCGACTTAAAGCCTTGACATGACGAAACAGCGGTTTTAGTGACCTTATCTGATAGAACCAAAAACAGATTTCAATTACGTTATGTTAAGTAACTTATTTCATCGAAGATAGAGACAGATCCATTTAAGGCAGAACATTTATAACCAGTGTAGTTCGTTTCCCTAAACTTCTTTCTCTTTAACAAGGTCTAAACCTCACAGACGAATCTAAATTGGATGGACATACAGTCGACATGTAACCGTCAATAACTTCCAATCTCCTTTACCTGTTGATCTGTTGTTGACTGAGAGCCACCATTGTTGAGAGCTTGACCTGCTAATAGAACGAAATCCAGAACAAGGTTGTCACTCACGATACATTTGGTACTGCTCCAAACAGTCACAACATATGGTTAGTCCCATCCTCCTGAAATCACAATACCCAGAGATTCTCCTTCTGCCAAATGGCAGAATCGGAAGCACCGAATCACAGGGTGAGTCATACTAAACAAACAACGTACAGAGATTAGTTCGCATATTAGTTATTTGCTCTGATTAATGGATTCGATAAACCAAATCCATTTTCCTGCTTATTAGTATTCTGTCAAACAATCACAACTTTTGACATTTCAATTGATTCTATCTGTCAAATATTACATCATTCGTTATCCCCGTTTTTTTTTCTGCAACTATACTCCCACTGACACATAGAAAATAATTTTCAACTTTCCAACACCAGTTGTTTTTAACTGTCAAAAACTATGGATTACCGATTGGTCAATGGAATTCCCAATATAGCAGGATGGTCCATTGTGTCTGGCTTCGATCCCCAGCTTTGGACAGTACGTTTCGGAGCGATTAGAAGCGAATCACTTGATTTTTGCACCATTGCTCCTGTCGTTGATTTGCATGAGTCATAAGCTCTCATGAATGGGAACAACTGCATTCATAACTTCACCATAACCACATGACAATGGGTGAATGTTGATTTTTTTTTCCTAACGCGCTCTCTCGCCAATCGGACATGCATAAATTCTGTGAAACATTAATCCCCTTTCGAAATCGAAATCCCTGCCGGCATCGGTGCCATACCAGTCCAGTCGTGCCAGACTAACATCTAGTTTCGATTACTACCCATTGGCATTGGTTATCAACGTACAGAAGCGACGAAAGGGATTTTAACTTTCTTTCTATTGTTGTTGGCGGAATCTGTTTGGGGAAAGGAATGGAAATCCAACTAGCCGACTTAAACGTGATGCCTTTGAGAGCATAGGGCTTAAGCATTTAACTATTCCATTGGCACATCCACCTCCTCTCGAATGGACATCAATCAATCGAATTTGGGATTGCCAACATCGATGTGGAATGGAAATGAAATTTCGGACTATCAAGAGAGTTAAATGCATTTATCTTTGAAATGTCCCCATGTGCTGAGATTTGGAACTAACTTGTGGTTAATGCTTGAGAATTACTCAACTTATTTGTATCTGTATCTGTGTCTCTCTGTCTGGATTTCATTAGGAAGAACAAACATCACTCTATGAAATCTTGCATTTCTGATGAATTTTGGATTACTATTGTAGATTTATCGTCCTTTTAGGACGATTACACAAGAAGATAAGTGCTATAGTGCTAGTGCCACCTGATTGAATTCTCATTGTTATTGAGGCAAACAAGTGTTGATCCATTGAGATGGAGGTTTTCCAACATAGAAGTGTGCAGCAGGATATTGGTGTTGATTATGCTTAAGCTTGTTGTGTTTGCATTCAATTGATTGAGAGAGGACATAGTTAAGTCGTCGGTGTGTGGTGGAAAAAAAGCGGGGCTACATTCAGGGGCTACTTGGCCGAATTTATGGAGTATTACGCACAAGCCTTTGAGGATTCACTCAGACAGAGAAGGATACACTCTACTCCTTCTATTTAACTTGCAACATTTTAAATAATTCAGCGCCAGCAATTTATTCAAAGGCAAAACGTGAAGTTGTGTTCTTTCATAAGACAAACAAATTTTTTATTTTTTTAATTTGTAAGCTCCTGTACCAGGATGACTAGGAAACTTGTTTGATTGCTATGCGTTTGTAACTGGCTTTTGTACCAGTTCCAGATTCTGCAGCTAAGGGAAGAAATTCTTTATTTAGAAAACGTTTATGCCATTATGTGTGGAATAGCAGAACATTCAAATGGTCGCCTCGACTTCGATGGCAGTGCTTCAATTGTTCGGTCAAATATGTGCGGTGCTGTTCCGGCAATAGCGTGTCGAATGTTGGCCTCGAGCTCGTCCAAAGTGGTCGACTTGTGGACTAAGAACTTGACGTAGCCCCAGAGAAAATAATCAAGTGGTGTGCAATCGCGGCGGTCAATTGATGAACGATCGCCGTGAAACGACTCGGTCGCCAAATTTCTCCTTCACAACTTCGAGGATTGTGTCGCTTGTATCGCATGTAGCGCTGTCTTGTTGGAACCACAGCTCGGATATATTGATTTTATCGAACTCTGATCACAGAACAGAAAAACGGTATCTCCCTCCTCATTTCGAAAGATATATAGTCCGATGATGCCGCCATGCCATAAATCACACCAAACAGTCGATCTCTGAGATACATTGATGCTTGGCCGAACGCTTGTGAATTGTGTTCTTTCTAATAATGGCAATATTTCTGAGCCAAAAATTTAATTAGATTTTTTGACCAAAATCCAGATGTCCAGCCAACATTTCCAGCGACGAATAAGCAAATTCACGGCATTGTCTATGGCCGTCCGGCTTCAATTTTTGTGCAATCTTATACGGATGTAGGCCCAAATCAACCACAAAATAAGCCAGGTTGACCCTCTAGCAATGCCCAATTCAGCTGATCGGCGCCGAATATATATTTGTAGGTCTCCTTCGATTATTGCCGCTACGACGACTATGTTTTCTTCATTTTGCATCAACCTTTATCTGCTTGGTGACTTAAGATCCAAAAGAGTGTACTCACGCTCAAACTTTTCTACCATGCGACGAATTACCTTGCACATTAAAGCCATTATGATGACGAACTTTACGTTGCTTTTTTACAACTGAGCTGGAATTTCGATAAGCACGTGCAGCAAGCGTAAAAAGATGCATGGTGAAATGGCAAACTTTGTTGAACATTTTAACAGCTGGATGTCATTGGTAACTTTGACAGCTGCTGAAATATAGCAATTGAATAGTAAGCTATCCGAAGGCACGATTCGATTTCCTCATCAGACCAACTAGTGAACGATTAAATGTGGAGATTGTGGGATCAACGACTAGTCTTGGACTTTCACTGAAGCAGATGTTCACTTTCTAACAAGCCTGTTTATCTCTGACGTTTTTGCTGTAAGGTAGGCAACCAACACTAAGCCAATCGTCGTGACTGTTTATGACGTTGACATAGCAAAGGCATACCATTTCCTTTGTAGCCCCAGCGGTTCTGAATACTTGCAATGATTGCTGAGAAAGTCACCCTGCATCCAGTTTGAACCAATTACTCAATGGATCACTGAGTTCATCATCATCAATGGAAGAACTTTAACGGACATAGGGACAGTTTTCGTCAATGGGAGCTGAGTCTATTTCGACTGACGTACGTCGTACACAAGGTCCATTGAAATGATTGAATAATGAAATCTTGGAATTGTACTTTCTTTTGCTGGCCATCCATGAGCACTTTATACTCCGCCAGGAACGACATCAAATCAATTCGAAGCCCTGTTGAGCCTTGTATGCGATTATAGACACCACTATATGCTATCGGTTTTTTATTCGCATATAACCATTCGTTAACCTGACCAGCATCGCTTTGGTGTACGAAGTGGCAAACGGGGTTTTGATTTATGTTGTGACATAGTCGTGACTTCGTAAATTGAATCGCTGTCAGAAGCTTATCCAGAAGAGTTCATCTATAATATCGTTTCCACATCATTCATACTTTCAACAAAAGTTGTTTACTATGTAAGCTGGTTTTGAATCAGTGATTGCCTTTGGGAACAACTTTTTTGTCGCTTGACACTTTAACAAGACCACTAAAATGTAAGCTTTGATATTTTTTGGTTATTTTCAGCTACTACGAGAGGTTGAAACCGTCGGTTGCAACTGCTTATGGACTACGACTTCTACATGGTTTTGGGCCCTCGACCTCCAAAAATACTTTCCCCCTTCTATTACTAACGCAGAAGGCAGTGATGGGTTGCAATCCGAAGAGCTGTTATGTCATAGAAATCTTTTTTTGGCCAGTTTCAAATGGAGCCGTTTAACGCTCAACTTCCTCACATTAGATCAATAGCCTTGGGCTGATATGGATATCCACAACCAATGGTGCCATGGCTTGCACACGGTAATGTGCCTGTTGAAAAAGAGTTGGCCAGGTCACTTTATGTGTATTAAGGTGTGGAAACCGTGCGCTGTCTATAGTCACACTGCGCCCTGCCGCGAAAACAATAAGTATTTGTCTATTATTCTATTAATGATGATGCGCACCTTACCTGGCTCAGCAAATAAAGCCGCCAAGAACGGTTTTCACGTGAATTGAAGAGTATCACTAGTAGGTCTTGTCGAGGAGATTGTAGAAGTAGTTTTTGTGTCCTTCTCCCCTGTCGTGGCATAAACATTGCCACGAATGCAAACTTTATACGAATCTTCGTCAGGTGTTATAAGCTCTACATTTGTGAAGCTCAATACCTACTTGTTTCCTAAGACTTCATCTAACTTCTAATCTGCATCTGAACAAAATCGGATGTCCTTGTCGCCATCGTACTAATTGGCCATACTTGCCATCGCACTTTTTACTCGTAGATGGGGGTTTTCTGCCTCAAAGCAGTCGAGGATTTCCATTTGTAACTCATCAGCATGCGATCTGTTACGGGTCCAAATAATCCGAAGATCGTTTTTCTTTAATCCTTCCTTTATCCGAGGCTAATACCTGAACTACTAGTAAAAATTACAGCCACCGATAGTATCGCAAAAGTCGTGTTTGATCGAGAAGGGCTTGCAAATAATATTCCGTAAGTGACAATGAAATATCGGGTTTTCCAATAGGGACTTGACAACTTTGAATTTAATTTGTGAACGCACTCTTTCACTAATCATCAAACTGTCACTGTCAATTTATTCAGTAAACTCAACATTTTCATCATAGTAAAGTACAAGAACGAGCAACGTCTGCAAATTATAAAAATTTTCTACCGAAATTCGTGTCGGTGACTGCAACTTTAAGAGCATTAATTCCAATTTTCGGTCATATTTCTCGCCCTAGTAGATAGGCAATAACAAGTTTAGTGCAAGTCTACATATTCGTTGTGTGATGTTGCCGTGTCAGTGAGACAACGGGTTGGTCGAAGTGTCGAAAATATCGCTGCCGTTTAGGCGTCCGTAGCAAATGATCCAAATCAGTCAATTCGTCACGTTACTGTGAATGGTCAACGTTATCGCGCCATGATCACCGATTATTTTTGGCCCGAATTGGAAGATATGTACTTGGGCGACATGTAGTTTCCACAGGATAGTGCCACAAGCACACGTTACAATCGACTTATTGAAGAGTAAGAATGGTGAGCGTGTTATCTCAAGAAATGGGTCAGTCGATTGGCCGCTTCGGCCGAAATGTGTGGCCGACTCGTTGAAAATTGGGTTTAACGAATCGACCGCTGCAAACGTGCTCGTGGTGGCCATATGAAGGAAGTCGAGTTCCATTCATAAATGTTTTGATTGTACTTCAAGCCGATAATAAAGTTTTTGAAATATCTCAAATGGTTTGCATTTTATTTTAAAAAAAGAATGTCAAGCCCTTATTGGAAAACCCTTTATAGCCTTCTAATGGGTGGAAACTGGATAATGATCGTATGTGGGGGCACAGCGATCACTTTGGCAATGGTAAGACAGAAAACCTTACCAGGATTGGAGTAGCACAAACGCCATTTCAATATGTTATTCTATTATCAAATATTATATCACAGATAACTGAATGAATATAAACCATTGCAGTAAGAAAGCTGCCATAACCGGGCCCACACTGTGCCCTCAGATTTAGAAAGTCGCTCTAGCAACCTTGTCACAAGTTGTACTGTAAGAACTCTGCAAGAATGGGGTTTACAAGCCTTACATCATTACTACAGAGGTTTTGAGGGTTTATTTGTTACCTGTACACATCCTCTGTCATTATCCAAGAATAAGCAGAAAGATCATGATTTATCCGGGATCTTTAGATCTAGCGGAACTTAAAGCAGCATCATCGTAGGATGTATTGAGGTTTTGGCAACACAGTTTGAACCCTGAGCATACAAATCACCTCAGATTTGTCTACTAGATAGACAAATGCGGGTTGTCACCAACATTGACGTCAGTCCATCAACTATCTAACTCAAATGATTGGACATAATGGTACATGCGAGTACACATAGTGTAAGCTGCACATACTTACTTACTTACTTTAAGTGGCGCTACAGTCTGAGGTGGACCTGGGCCTCAGTCAACAAGCTTCTCCAGCCAGCTCGATCCCTGGCTAGCTGCCTCCAGTTTCGCACGCTAAGTTGGCTGAGGTCCCCTTCCACTTGCGTGCGCCACCTGAGTCTTGGCCTTCCTCTACTGCGCTGTCTCTTGGGAGCGGATTCGAAGACTTTTCGGATCGGAGCATTGGTGTCCATACGCTCTACATGACCCAGCCATCTCAGTCTTTGGATCTTCACCTTTCTGGCTAGGTCCATGTCGCTGTACAGTCCGTACAGTTCATCGTTGTATCTCCTCCTCCACTCACCGTCAATGCAGAATGGACCAAGAATACCCTCATCCATTTCTAATAATGTCCATGCCTTTGCGCCATAGAGCAGGACCGGGATTATCAAGGTCTTATAAAGGGTGACTTTTGTTGTCCGAGAGAGGGCTTTGCTACTCAATTGCCTTCTTAACCCAAAGAAACAGCGGTTGGCAAGAGTCATTCTTCACTTGATCTCAGCGCTGGTGTCGTTGTCTGTCTGCAGAGCCTAGGTAGACAAAGTCTTTAACTACCTCAAAGTTATATCTGTCGAGGGTGACGTTCTGCCTCGGACGTCGGTGTTGGTTGTCCTTTTTGCTTGACAGCATAAACTTGGTCTTGCCCTCATTGACCGCTAAACCCATTTTCGATGCTTCCGTCTCAATACTCGCGAAAGCGCCACTGACATCACGTTGCTTTCTCCCGATTATGTCAATATCGACGACGTATGCGAGTAGTTGGACGGACTTTTGAAAGATAGTGCCTCTTGTGTTTGCTCGTGAGTTTTGCACTATTCTTTCAAGTACGATGTTGCAAAAATCGCGTGACAGCGCATCGCCTTGTCTAAATCCTTTCTGGACATCAAAGGTCTCGGTGAGATCCTTGCCGACCTTGATGGAGCAGCATGCATTCTCCATCGTCACCCTGCACAGACGGACGAGTTTGGCAGGGATGCTGAGACTAGACATTGCTCTGTTAGCTCGTCTCTATAGATGCTGTCATACGCGGCCTTAAAATCGACAATGCTGAGGTTCCATTCATCGGGCATACTTTCGTCCGACCATATTTTACAGGTGAGTTGGTGTATGCTCCTTACCAAGTCATCGCCTGCCGCTTTGAAGAGCTCGGCAGTCAGGCCATCCGCTCCAGCAGCTTTATTGGAATTGTTGGTTATCATCGTCCAAGTTGAAAGGGTGATTCTGCCTGACAGCGGTATTTAGTCGGTCATCGCCTTTATACAGTCTGCAGAAATGGTTTTTCTAAATCCTCAGCATCGACTGCGATTCTACTACGATGTTCCCTTATTCATCTCTACAGGCTTCGGTTCGGGGTTTGTTTTCGCGGCATGTTATTTTTACCTTTTGGTAAAACTTCCGAACCTCATCCCTGGAGTAGCATCTCTCAATTTCGTCGACCGCGCGCTCTTTCTTCTTCCTCCTGAGAAGCCGGTGTTCGTCCCTCCTCTTCCGCTCATAGAGCACATGAGCAGCTCTGGTCCTTCTAAGCAGCGCCGCGTTATGTGCATCTTGCTTAACTGCATGTGCTTGCCGGAATTCATCATCGAACCAGGGGTTTTGTTGTGGTGGACGAGTGAAACCCAGCACATCAGAAGCGGCATCTCTGATGGCGTTTTGGCAGTGTTTCCAATGGTCTTCGAAGCTTGGTGCTGGCGGCATTGGACCTCTTAAGAGATTAAGATACACTCGATCGGAAAAGGACTTGGCGATCTCTTGCGATTGCAGCCGTCTGACGTCGAATTTTCTCACAGCATTAGTTTGTCTTGGCGTAGTTTGGGATATCCGCAACCGTACCTCGCCTACAACAAGGTAATGGGCCGGGTCGATGTTGGCTCCTCGGAACGTACGGACATCCATAATACTGGAGGAATGTCTTGCGTCGATCGCAATGGGATCAATCTGGTTGACTGTTGATTGATCAGAAGTTCTCCAAGTCCCCTTGTGTATATCGAGATGTGGGAACCACGTGCTAGCCACGACAATGTTTCGCCCCGCCGCAAAGTCGATTAGCCTGAATCTTTTATCGGAGGTAGTGTTGTGCAGGTTATATATTGCGATTGTTCCACCAAAGATACCCTCTCTTCCTAGCTTTGAATTAAAATCACCGGGGACAATTTTAATGTCATAGCTAAGGCATTGCTAGTAGGTCGAAGCTGCACATACAGTCGAAGTTAAAATCAATTTAGGATACATCTAAGGACATCTTTACATAATTCTCAGTCTCTGAAACTTCATTGTTGATTTTCTGCAAGGATATTCCTACAAATTCTTCTTCTCTGATGCCTTCCAACTGAGTTCGAAAGAATTTTCTTTCTTAAAGTACGAGCAGCCATAGTCAGGATACTCGTATCTTAAAGAGTCCTGTTCTTACGTTTAAACAGACAAGTCTCTTAATTATATATTCGAAAACCACCCACACCCTATGGTTTCAGAGTTTTCGAGTTTCAGAGTTCCAGAGAGACCACCGGATCCTTTCCCATTTCCGATACAAAAGTCATCTTCTTCGAATCCTTGGAAATGGGCGTATTAAAGTAAACCACCCATTTTTCACCTAAACAATGATTAAGCAGCACATCAGAGGGGGGAGAGAGAGAGCCCTCCCCCGAGACTATCGCCGCAATTCATCCGCAAATCCATTTAATCAGCCAGGAAACCAACATTATTCTTAGTTAACAAAAGTTAGGCCTTCGTCTTGTTCTGTTTTGCCCATTTCTGGTGTTGTCTCAGTCCGGTAGATCGATTAATTATATCTTGAATACGAAAATAGTGAAAATACACCAATATACGAGTGTACAATGTAGTCACCCTACGTAAATGATGGGAAAAAATTAGCAAATAAATATCCTTGGAAACAGTTATTAACCAAACTGACAGAAGCAAGTTGCTTTCGCCTCATTATACCCATTTACGAGGTAAAAATTGGGGAAAGTCTGTTTGGTTTTTTTTTTTTGTTTTGTCTTAGATGTTGAGGTAGTGTAAGAATCCCAAGTGGCAACTCCAGGAAATCCTATTCCCTCTCCATTATGGAAATTGCTACGTGAAACACAATATAAAGACGAGATGTACATAGAGATAGAGATGTACGAGTATCCTGTACTCCTTCCTGGCCTACTCCTTCAAAAGGATCCTTTTCTTCTCTGTGGTTTGTGTTGTTGTTTCTATTTTTCTTTTCCTTCGGTTTTCTTCATCAAAGTAAGTGCCATCAGTCTCATATTTATCCTGGCAGAGAGAGAAGCACCAGAAGGGGGATAAGACCATTTTAACCCTGTATTCTCTTTTTTCGGTGTCCTTTCGAGCGCATCCTTCTTCTTTTTCTTTGTATTCTCCTGCACGGATACTTGTGCTGGAAATAAGAACCATCTGCATCCGGTTGGTGTGCCTAGTAGTCACATCCTTTTACCATCATTCTGAGGAGGAAACCTTATATCCTAGGTATGTGGACTTAAGTGTCCTAGTCTCAGGACTCACCCAGTACGAGTACTACTGTGATGAGTATCTTCTTTATAATTGTCATCACATAATCATCTCACTTACGTGGTAAACACAACAAACTCTTCAAAAATGTCAGATTTGATATAAGGAAGAAAAAAAGATAGAAGAAGGAAGGGGATTTGGATTTCCTCTTTCACTTTGGACCCGGCTCAGGATAACAGAAGGTAAAGCAAAGGCTCAAACATTAATGACGCCATAAAGGTGAGCTATCAAGGTGAATTTGGCTAAATGAAAAGTGAAGTAGCAGTAGATGCCCGGAATTGGGAGTAGATGTGGCAATAGGACTAAGGCAATCCTGAGAACGGGTGTCGACGGAAGGTGTACTGTTTTTATGGGTCATTATGGGAGGTAGGCAGTTTTGTTTTTCTCTTTTTGTTTTATTTCCTTTTCGCAGGCTTTGCATTTTTCGCCCACTTTGCCTTTTTGTTTAGCTTTTTGTGGCGTTACCTTTGCTTGCTTCATGGTTAATCACGTGACTAGGCAAAAAAAGAAGAAAACTCCTCACCTGGACGATTGCTGGGATTAATTACTCGCCTTGATGTGTTAATTCACCTGGAAGAGGAAAGGTCCATTCCAGATCGGTTGAATTTGAATTTTATTTTATTCTTACTCATACTATTGTTTTGTTTGGTTTTGCTCTCTTTTCGGATTGTAATGACTTGTTAAGTGGGCTTGGGTTTTCACAAACAGAAATGGAATCCGATCAGTGACGGTCGGTGGTAGGACTAAAGGGTGGCCGTCGTTGTATTGTCATTGGAAAAAGAGTTGATTGTTGATCGGTGATGGCTGCGAAGGCAGGGATGATTAGAATGTCCATTTGAGCGGAATGAAGAGAGACTAATTAAAGACAAGAAGGATAGGAAGGATGCCTATTGTAGTTAATGAGTGTCCAGTGATTTAGAAGGAAAATAAAATTAGCAGCCCTTTGGATGGATTTGTCATATTGTAATCCCGCTTTCAAAGAAAATTCACAATCATTCGGAAGAAATGACTAATTTTTTTTTTTTGCTGAGAAAACAAAAGTAAAAGGATTTAGAAATTGCGGACTTTTTATGCCTGAGAACACAACAACTCCTTTTGTTTCCTTTTTTAGATCTCCCAAAGAAGAAGTTCCTTATGAAATTTGACTTATTAAATGCGCCAAAGTTAAGGACAGTATAAAGCAAGAGATTGATTGATTGACTGAGAGAAAACCAAGCCCAGATAGATCTATTCATGCTCGAAATTATATTCCAAAGTTGATAAAGAAGTACTAAACTAGCTCTTACTGCCAACAAGAGCTAAAGGGTGTCTCCAAATTCAGGCGAGAATTGTGATTTTTTTCATTAATTCATATACTCGTACATACCTACTTTTGTATTTGAAATTATCCACTGCAGCTTTGCAGAAATGTGGCGATGAAATGATCTAAGCGCGGATCTAAGCTAATCACCAAACATATATGTACATACATGAGCAGAAAATAACCCATCCAGTACTCGAATTGCATTGTTTCTCTGGCTGTATGGCTTGTGGCACCATCTTGTTAAACCACATGTCGCCCACATCCATATAGGCACCCAAAACTTTTTTTTTTTATAATTTGCGCGCGCATAAGAGATTATGTACCATTAAATGTTTGCACATAGCGCGGGCGAAGGAAATTTAGGAAAGGAGAAAAGAGAGGTACCGATGTACGTTGGTTTTAAATGTTTGAAGGTTGTAATGGCTAAGAAATAAAGAGCTCGGCAGGGCATTCCATGAGCGAGTTGTTCGGCTTAGGAAAGTATCACGATATTTCAGGGTGCGTCCGAAAGTGGGCTTGAGGGTCCTAAAGAGTAGGATTGATGGCAAGGCTTACGCAGTGGTTTTGTCAGCGTAGAAGGATCTTTCATTAAGCGCTTCCTATCTTTGAATTTAAATAAAACAAACTGTCTGTCAGGTATCATCAAAATTTTTCATTCGTTTGAAAGCCCTATGGATGCCATTATGTATGGAATATAACATCGTTCAAATATCCATCGCGGCTTCTCTGGGTGGCGCACATCTGGAATGTCCAATTTTCCATGATTCTGGCGCATAAATCAGGCTGAATTTGACCGATGGCATGGGTTATGTTTGAGGGCCTCTATGGTTTGTGACTTATTCCCATAGACCTGCGACTTCTGAAAACCCCACAAGAAAAAGTCTAACGGGGTCAAATCGCAGTATTCCGGTAGCCAGTTCACATCACCTCCACGTGAGATGACCATGCCCTCGAATCGCTCGTGCAGAATTCCAATGTGGCGTTAGTTGTGTGGCACGTAGCGCCATTCTGTTGAAACTACATGACGTTGGTATCCATATCATCCAATTCAGGCTGAAAGAAGTTGGTAATCATCGACCCATAGCGCTCGCCGTTGACAGTAATGGCCAAAGTCGTTCTCAAAGAAATATATACCGATGACGCCGCCAGTCTAAATTTCTCACCAAACAGTGACTTTCTCGGGATGCATTGGACGCTCTTGGATCGCATGTGGATTGGTGTCTTCCCAAATTCGACAGTTTTGTTTGTTGACGTTGAAGATGATTTTTCGATGAAAATAAGAGTCCATTTCCAACTACTCCAGAGCCCATTCAGCGAATACACGTCGTTGTCTATGGTCATGGATCTTCAGCCCTTCGGTCAGTTGAATTTTGTACGGGTGCAGGCCCAAGACACGACCCAAAATTCACCAAGCTGTGGTCTGCAAAAGGCCGAGTTTTTGGTGAGCGACGTGAAATTGACTGCCTCGGATTCAACTACACACTCTCACGGACATCGGCGATGTTTTTGGCAGATCTTGCGATTCGTCGACGTACGGGTGTTGGTTTAACGTTTACTAAACCAGTGGACTCAAATTTATCCACCACACTGCGAATAGTCCTCTCGCTAGGACGATTATGTCGACCGTAAAAGGTGCAAAGCGCGCGGAACGTTGCCCGAATAGAACAGCCATTTTGATAAAACAATTTCATAATTTGCACGTGTTTTTTGGAAGCTATATCCATCCATGGTGATTTGACAAAACAGACTGAATAAATTACAGCCAACTTGACAGATGCAGCTTCAACAATACGACCGATATCAACTGTCAAAGTTCGGAAGTCCCTATTGGAAGACCCCTTAGATATTGACGCATCTTCTGTCAACGTCTGGGTTCCCATCTCTGATCAGAGAATCACCACAAAAGTGAATTGAACGCTGTCACATCTCACTTGACTTTATCAACAGACGGCAACAAGAAAAATCAAGATAAGACGGTAAGGTATTATCCGACTTCCATTGGACTCTTGATGCTATAAATTTTACTTCGGCTTATCGTGGTAAAGGCAGTTTTTCGCTATAGAATTGTTTTCTAAAACAATTTGTAGAAATAACTCCTGGAGTTTAGCTTAATTTTTAAAGGATTTTGGGATGATGCATCCAAGTTTGTGCAAAAAGTTTCGGAGACTGACTCGCTTGCGAACAACACTCGCAGCCTCCGGACGTGCCAAGGAAAATGTGTCTGCTGTAGCCGAGAGTGTTCGACTCAATCCACGAAAATCTACTCGCCATCAATCTTGGCAACTCAAGATTTTACGAACCAGCCTAAGGAGAATGTTGCACAAAGATCTCGGCTTACTTCCTTACAAAGGCGAATTGACTCATGAATTGAAGGAAGACAAGCATTAGCTTCGTTATCAGCTTGTACCCTTCTAAAATTTGGCCGAAACATCATTTTTTCTGAGGAGGCCCTTCTGCGGATTGGAAAACACGCGCGTGATTGTAGAAAAGTTTATGGAACTGCAGAGTGTGACAATTTAATGCGAATTTAAAAGTGGTGACATCATTGGCGTGTTTTATTGCGTAAATGCTGGAAATGCCTTTTCGGTCAAGGGTGAGCCCAACCAAGCCATGGTGACCGAATTTTTGTAGGCTGAAGTTGAAGAAGAATCTTTAGTTTTAGCACGATAGCGCGCCATGCTACACAGCTCATTAAACATTCGATTCTCTGCGCGCTAAATTCGGTAATCGTATTATCCGCCGCCTTGGCGATGTCAATTAGCCGCCTAGTAGCTGCGATTTGATTTGTTATAATTTTTTTCTGTAAGATGCCTTCAATAACAATGTTATGCGGACAATCCAGAAACAACTAAAGCAATTAAAGCAAATGTCTTCCGAACCATTCCTGAGATAAAGCTATAACCAGTCAACACGGTTTTGGTTTGTTTGGTTTGCGGTTTGCGTTGACAGTATGCGCTACTACGAAACCAGACGAACAAGACACGCAAAGTCATAACATAACAAAGTCACTGTGGCTGTGGTTTATATATAAAATTTAATTTTCAGTTAGTCGCCCCCGATGTAGAGTTGCATTAAGTACTAAGTGTTGGGACCCCTTTAAGAGGTTTTAGATTGGCCTCGACCCATACCAAGTGTAGAACCTGTGCTGTCTATACGGGTTCCGTATGGGTATCAAAGGAATGACAGCGAGAGATAGTCAGCCGCATCCTAAAACAAATGGTTGTATGGGCATCCCGTGAAATTAATTGGTTTACCCACAAAGCGGCGTTGAAAAGAAGGACGATAATGCACACTACAACAAGAGAAGCCAAACTTCGCTGTCAGATAGAACGAAACACAAAATGAAAGCTAAGGTCTTCGTCTACCAAAAATTATGTAAAAATAGCAATATCTTAACGATGGCTTACTGACCGAGTTATTAAATAGCAATAGGATATGACTTCTCATACATCAACTTATGTCTTCCAATCGGCCGCAAGAAGCATACCTAGATAATGAAACTTCAGCACCACTTGCCCGATCATTAAACTGCGCCAACAATAGAAACATCAATCTTTTGTCATTTTTTTCAAACCCTTAAACCCTTAATATTGGAATATTTCTTCTAGGACAGATCCTTGAGAAAACCCTATAAAGCCAGACCAAAATCATCTCTTATCGATTTCAATGCCATCCAGCCTGACTTTCGCACCTTTAGTCGTTTTGCAAGCAAATTTTTCGAGTGATTTTTGGTTTCACTTCCATTGACAGAGTTTGGAAGAGTAGATATCGCAAAGAACTCTTCTAGCTGTTCGGAAACATCGATCTGGTCTGAAAAATATGAGAATGTTGCCTTAAGGAGAACTCATCTATCTTGGGGTACGTTATGGCAGGAAGTTGATCAAAGACAGCGCTAACTGTTGAGCTGTATTGGTCAAACCTAAACTATAGCTTGATTGCAATAAGCAAGCTCTCGCGAAAATATGCTCTGATTTCCCAATTTTGTATTTTGTCTGATGAACTGTGCAATGCTTTAGATGATTTTGTGTTGTGGCATTCGGACTGTTAGTTGCTCGAAATATATTGAATATTCGACGGGTGACTTACTAAGATGGACTGTTACTCGTAAGTTCGCTTAAAATCGTAAAATCGTCGACAAATTCTGCGACGTGATACAATCTAGAGAAATAATATAAGCGAAAGTCTATTCAAGAAAGTCCGGCTTAGTTAATCCTATCTACCTATCTAAACAAAAACCATACTCTAACCAACCAACTTCTACAAATGTTATCTACGTGAATCCTCATCCGCACTCATTACCAAAAATCCTTATATTCCATCTCGTCCTGTTGTATACTAGCAATTTTCTATTCGGTTTTTTTTATTTTTCTCATTTCCGTTCTGGTTATTAAAATCAAAGTTCGATTTCTACGAGAGTATTTGGAGCAATTTTTCACGGCTCAGTTAGTTTGAAATGATATTTTCCACAGTGGGGAATAATATTGCTTCTAGTCGTCCTTTCTTCCTTCAATTAAAGAGAGAAGGCTTTTAGGGTATTTCTATAGCGTTCATACACCAGTGGCGCTATATGATGAACCCAAAAGCAGGATTTCTACCAGGACATTGACTATCTGCCATAAAATCATTGACCGGCAAATAGTGGTGGGAACTCTTCTGTGGAAGTCTTGATTTGGCTTTAACGGGTAAGTTTGAATATGGGTTTTAAAGAATAATGTGAATGTTAACTCTGAAACCGATATCGACGGCCGATAATCATTAAAAACAGCAACTGAATTGGTAAGGGAACCTTTGAAAAAAAGAGGCATAAGGTGACCTTAAATTTACCTTCAGATTGAAGGATCCTTTAAGAAATCCTACTACTTCAGTCACTTTGAGATTTTCTATAGTTAAACCAGTTTAATTGGGAAACTTTGAAGCTGACCGCATTTGAATTAGAACGCCAATAGTAATAGGTTTAGGTAAGCTTGAATTTCCAACTAGTCACACAAGTCAAGTTAGGAGATCAGTTGCTGTCATCGACAGTTAGCTAGCTAATACTATATTTCCTAAATTTATTGTGGATTCTTTAAACCGACTTTGAAGTCATCATCTAAACGGTTAAAATACTAACAGCCAAAGAGTGAAAACACTCGAGTTCTGTGCGAAAAGCAATGAATGCGATATAAACCGCAAGCAACGAAGACCGAAAATGAGACTCCCTACACTGGTCTGAAACGATTGAGTTATGTCCTCCGTCGTTAATGAAAAGTGGTCCAATGCTAGAACTTGATTCAAGAAGCTACTGGCCTACTAAGCCCTAACTGGGTAACAATACGAAAGGGTCTATCTTCAAGATATATTGAAAAAAAAGAGACTCACTCTAGGACAGGAAGTTAATTGCCTTGAGCTTATGTTGGGGTGTGGTGCTCAGGCGAACAAAAAGTTGTCAATAAAAGAGGAGAGCATCTCGAATCGCTAACATCAATTCCTTATTAGTGCTCCTAATATCAAACCAACACCACTATGGAGTAATGTTACGATTCAAGATTTTAGAACCGAAAGCCAATGACCTTTCAACAAAACTAAACCCACTGGTGGGCCTCCGACTGGAACTAAAAACATTAACTAGGAAAGTGTGGCAATTTTGCATTGAGATGCCTCACCAAAATCTCTAGATTTTGAAAAACTTTGCCCAAAAAGCCAGTATTTTACTTGATAAGTTATTGACTGTTTACCGGAATCTCTCATTTCGATGAGAACTAGGAACCCAACGCCATTCTAATGGAATCAATCGGAGGCATTTCATCCTTCTCTTATTACCCGAGCAAAAATTAAACTGCACAAAGTTAACTTTGTCTGTTTTCAAGCAACCTTTCGGCCAGTAGCCGAGCCTGGAAAGGAATCTTGAGGGATTTAAGGGGAATTATACGAAATCCTGATGCCAATGAACTGTTTTCTGACGAATAGGTGTTGGGAGCAGAGTATCCCCATATATTTTGGCAAGACTTGACTTGCTGCATGCTCTCACCAAGTTAGTTTGAGAATGAAAGACTTTTCTGGACGCAGGGGACAATACGATCGCGGAAATCTTATCTAGGATGCAGATGAAACCAATGTTTTCCGAAGTCTCGAATGTGTTACTGTCTTTTGTGCTGTCCTTCCGTAGGAACAACTGTAGAGTATTTGCTCGCTTTTGCTTTGCTGGAAAAGTGACACAACATCTTGCTCCAGTTGCTATGAAAATGATAGTGACACCTCTGATTACATCAAACAACAGGCTTGGCTCTGATGTAGAAATGATGGTAGTAGTCACTCAAAGAGAAAGCACCAATGAGGAATTCCAGAAAAAGGATCATACAAATGTTTGAATTGCGACAACATCTTTGGAATTTTCCGAACTTCAGTACACAACGAATATGTCAACAATTTGAAACAATAAAAAGTACAGACCTCAGCTCTGTATTTTTAAAGACGGTCCCCCCCATTAAAAATAAGAACGACCTAAAAAAAAAGGTCATCTATCAGGACTTGGGAGATATTTTCTTGCAACAGATACATAGGCGATATGATTCAAGATGAGTGCATCATCGACGTGAAGGCACATTAGAAATACTTGAAGAGGAAGAAATCTGGTGTCCGGAATAACACAAATGCTTTCTTGTTTCACTTAATTAAGGCAATGACGACACAAGCAACTGTAACAACAAACAATTTTTGCAGTTAATGTCGCCTAAGATGAATATTTGCTTCTAACCAGCCGACAATACAGTATACACATAGTTCAACTTTACAGCAGTCAATGCTGTTGTTCCACAAGGTTCAAGTTGTAGTCCCATACTTCTCATTCTAAGTTTTTTCTCAATCTTTTTTCTGAAAAAGGTATGACTGAATTCAAAACAAGGTAAGCTTAACTATCCAAAATTCCAAAACAGAATAGCTGTTGAGTTAGAGGAAGTTTGTAATCGAATTCGTCACCTCCGGACATCAGGACAAAATTGAATAACTGCCATAAAAAGCGCAAACATGTGGTAAGTAATTCTCTTCTCGAATAACGCATGGCCCATTAGAACACCAAATTCAGGAGAACGTATAGTTTTACGCAATTTTATTTTAAGCTCATAGACTATGACGAATTGAAAGGACCACCCTCATTATCCTGGGTTAACCCTATTCACTCCTGATACCCTTTTGAGTAATGCAATCAATTTTTCAAAACAAAACAAAAACTACCACACCAAAGACACAATTCAATTCCAAGTCGTCATTTAATCCTGGTCAGACCTTTTGTATATATAGTATATGAACATGCCTATAGACATGTACGTCTCAACAGAACATAGAAAGTATTAAATGTCAAATGGGCTCAGAGCAAAACCGGCCACAGGATAATAAATAACCCGATTCATCTGTTTCTTATCATTTGATGCGCATCCTGCAGCATCCTGTGATAATTCTTTCTAAAAAAGAAAACAATTCCTATTCACACATACGAGTATGTGTATGTACGTATATTCATTTCCAAAGCAGAACTCATTCATTTGAGTTTTGAGAATATAGCGCATCAAACATTCGAAAGGGCCTCCAAGGGACCACAACCAGGAAAGGGAATGCCTCTTCAAAACAGATAACATTATTCAAAAGATATCATGCTGGATTACCACAAGAATTATGGTCTCGACCAAAGTTTCTTCACTTCATCTTAATGCATAAGGCTACCAGTGTCGCCTGCGAATATAATAACTAAGATAACCACATCGTTAGCTTACATTGACACATTAGGATTAATTGGAAGATAGAGATACCACCGACACCACCAACACCATCACTAAATGTGCTATTGAGGTGCCGACAAATTCTGAGACTAAATATGTCTGTTAAGACCACCTCAATACGATAATTATGTGTGGAAATAATTGGATGAATAAATGAAAGCCAGAAACCTTCAATTAAGGGCGACGTTCTTTTTCAAGGATCAGACACTGATTTAATAGATTTAATTTTTAAGATGTCCTTGTGGTCATCATCCTGACGAGTGTGGGGAACACGAAAAAGAATGCTGAAGAGGACTTGAGTCTGTGTCAATGATATTGCCATTTGACATTTACTCATATTTTCCAAATTAATCACATTTGTCTCTGTACTCGGCATCCAAGGCAACTGTACACACTCCAAGAATTAATTTAAGTTCTTTTAGAAGTCACAAGGTTGAGTACAACTCGATGCAGAAAAGAACCTGAGGAGGGACTCAAGTCCATTCGGACAGGCCTTATTCGATATCACATTCACATATTTTGAAAGCAAAAGTACAAGTACAAAAAATTCTTCCACCTTCTAGGGCTTGTGAATTATATTTTTCTTAAAAATATGTGGCTGGTAGCCCAGGCGTTTTCTCAATCCAAATACAGCTTTTGACAACCATACAACTGCGAGTTTTAATCTGATCAATGAGACGATAATATGTCATCACAATCAGTAGATGGAAAAGTCAATTTAAATATAACGATACGTACGAAGACCCATTTATATGACCTCGTTCTATTTGGCTTCAAAAGACAAATAAAACTATCTTCACAGACATGTAGCAAACGTCCTGCACAAGTGCTATTGACAGTATCAAAATTAGATTTAAAGGGAGTTTTCTAACTCAGTGCTAACTTCAGTCATTAATATCTGTCAAACTAATTGTCAAATTGCAAACTGTCAATGTCATTTTTATAAAGTACTCTTTGCAATTTTTCGAGATGACATAAAAGCTTCAACAACTTTTGCAAATTTTTTTACAAATTTGGTTCCAAAATTATTGTTCTGTGCGCCAAACTTATGGGGCACTTGCGCCGACAGAATCGACCATATGTGACCGCTATTCGCCATAATTTTGACTATTTTCCCGCACCATTTTCATTTGGAAGAGAGAGTGGTACCGAGGGGTTTAAGAAGAGTGCGTACTAATAAGAATATTGCATCCGTTCAGGAATGTGTTGACGAATATCCAAATTTATCATTTTGGCATCGTTCGCAACCAGTTTGGTTTTGGTCCGTTCACTTTATGGATAATTTTGCACAAAGACCTTGGTTTAAAGGCTTACAAGATCCAGTTTGTGCTAGAAATGAAGCCAAATATTCATCGTTTGCGTCGAAATTTCGGTCCAATGGGCCCAAAATCAACTAGCATCGGATAGGCTGTTTTATAGAACAAACTTTATTCAGCGATGACTCAACTCATGATGACTCAAGGAATATGTCAAAATTAGTAATGAGATTGTCACAACGCCGTTAATTCTCAAAAGGACGCAGTTTAGTGCCATCTGTGGGATGTAATCAGCATGTTTCGGTCAAGTGTATTTGCTATGAGATGTGGTTCCAGCAGGTTGGCGCTACTTGTCAAACTTGTTGAAGAAAATATTCGATGAACAAATAAATTCGCGTAATAGACCCGTGAATTCGCCTCAAACATCTTGTGATTTGACGCCTCTTGGTTATTTTCTTTAGAGATACGCAAAGTCGTAAGTCTACGCTAGTTTCTTTTACAGAGAAATATTTAAGCCGACTACCAAACGAATATGCTGACACAACAGGGAATAATAGTTGGCTTATTCTGGACAAGAAAGTATCAACCCGTTTCCTTCGTATCAGCAAAAGTAAACTACTTCGGAATCCGGTGAAAGAAAAGCCTTCATGATTTTAAACGTGAAGATTAACATTGGTAATACGGCTACATGTTTGGACTAACCTTGCCAGAGCTTTGAAAGGGAATCAAATATAACAAACGCTCCAATTGATGTCACTCATGGTCCTCCTATAATATCGGTGGAACTCATCAAGAACAGACTTTGCAAAATCCCGAGTCATCTGTCACTATACGTTGAATGATAGTGTCTGATGGATAATTGGATGAAAGAGTCTATTACTAGGTGGGGTGAAAAGTAGCCTCCTTGACCGCCAGAATGCGCTGCTACTGCAAAAAAGGTTATGGTGCCTTGAAGTCCGTTCATATTTAGGCAGACATGCCAAATTTCAGTGCGAAACTGTCTTTAGTTTTGTTTTGACAGCTGATTGCTGTTGACGTGTTTGACATCATGTTGAGTATGGACAAAAACGATTTTCATTCTCTCATAAAACAGTATTTTTTGAGAGGCAAAACGGCGAAGAAAACAAAAGAAAAGTTGGATAAATTTATGGGCCAATGCTCCGTCAGATTACACCGTCAAATATTGGTTTCGAGAGTTTCGTCCGCAGCGGCAGGCCCTCCGATGCGGTTACAGAGGACAATGCCAAGAAAATACATGAAATGGTGTTGGCTGACCGGAAAGTGAAGGTGCGCGAGCTAGCAAATACCACAAAGATTAGTACTGAGCGCACACGTCATATATGTGGCAATATTCTGCATATGAAAAAGTTATCCTGCCGCTGGGTGTCGTGTTTGCTCATTCCAGACCAAAACACGAACGCGAGAGCACGTGTTTGGACTTGCTGATGCGGAATCGGGCGAACTTTTGGCGTCGATTGGTAACTGTTGATGAAACCTGGATCCACTATTACACACCAGAGAACAGAATGAGTGCCCAGCAATGGACTGAAGCCGGCACGAGTGCTCCGAAGCGGCCGGGGGAGATTCAATGGGTTGGAAAGGTTATGGTGTAGGTTTTCTGGGATTGTCATGGTATACTCTTCGTGGACTACTTCGAAAAAGGAAAAACCATCAACAGCGAGTATTACTGTGCATTATTGGAGCGATTGAAGGCCGAAATCGCTGCAAAACGGCCTCATATGAAGCGAAAAATTTTTTTATTTTTGCAAGACAATACGCCGGCGCATAAGAGCATCGCAACCACGGCTAAAATCAATGACTTACGGCTCCAATTGCTGTCGCATCCGCCGCGGGGAAATCATCGACGACACGGAGGAGTATTTTGCAGACCTTCTGGAAAATTACTTTTCGGACGGGATCAAGAAGTTGGAAAATCGCTGGAATAAGTGTATCAAACATCAAAAAAGATTTTTTTTCATTCCCAAGGAGGTTACTTTTCACCCCACCTAGTAGATTTCGAATCGCCTCAATGTTGTCCTCGGTCAAGCTCTTCTTTGGACGACGATCGTGACCCTCGTTCTCGACCAAATAGCGCTCTCCAAAAATATTCTTGGGCCAATCAAATACATGAGATCTTATTGACACCGAACTGTGCCTGCAATCAGCGCATAATTTCGGTAAAGTTCACTCCCACCTTGGCCGAAAACTTGGTGATAATCTGCTGTTCCACGGAGCCATGCAATTCTTTCTCAGTTATGGTTCCCTTTAAACCCTCGTTCGCTTAAACGAAGCAAGCTTAAGAAATCATCCAATGTTGAAGTTTAAAAAAAAAAATATAATCACCTTAAGTGTGGTATACCTCAGGGTACACACCTAGTTCCAATTCTTGTTATATACTTTTTAAATAATAAATTGCAAACGAAATATGGGGAGTAACTTTTCTACTAATGTTCTGTAAGGAAAGTGGACACTGCCTTTTATATCAACTTTGCATTCCATTGCGTTCATAGTCGGCTAAAACACATCTCCAATGGGAATATGTAAGGACCCAGTAAGCCACCTACTCCATTTGACGCAAGCACAATTGTTTTCATAAGATGACTGTAACGAATAGCAGTTAAAAGTTTAGGAGAGTTATAAAGGCGCTGTAAAACTCAATACTTTAGATTCTAAAAAGCTAACATTCTGTCTTTTTTGTACCAGGATAGAGCACTCACCAAAGAACTTCTCCATTGTACACCTTGTAAGCTCCTCTTTCTGAAATTTTGCAATCACTGTGAGCACCACGACAGTCTTTCCTACTGAGTGACAGCTTACATTCCTTTTCTGACTTAGATTCTAGCCGAAACTATTCCTGGCTAAAGGAAAAGGCATTTTGCATTTTTTCCCACAGCAGGAGATATAGCCTCTAATAGCTCAGGAAGTACCTTAAGACTTATGTTAGACCTCACTCAAACCTTGAATTAGAAATTTCTAATTGAATCAAACTACGCAGGATTCCAATAAATACAAGTTTCCCCAGTAAGGACAACTTAAAAATCTTAAAAACCCTCAGCTACTCTCACTTGTTTGACTTTTCAATTTCACACCATTCTTCAAAGGATCCAATTAATTATTGCCAGCTTCTTTTCACATTATTTCAGCTGAAAATCAACACTTTTCATCCGAATGAAAAAATATCCCTACAACAGGAGTCGCCATCACATAAACGTTCAACTGAACTTCACTCACCTGGCAATGTCAACATCAGAAGAGATATTCTCTTCTGAAACTACCGGCGTACACTACATAAGCTGACATCTACCAAAAGGAATCTCTGGGTCGGTATGGACTTGAAATATGTCATCTGATCCCTTTGCTTGCATAGTAAGGCCCACGTAAATTGAGCAGTTCTTCCACAAAGTAATTAAGTTTTCAAGAAGACTCTTCCGAAGGAGCCCAGTTGGGTCATACTGCCCAACGAAATTGACCATTTCATTAAGAATGCTCCCATCAAAACCCTCCACGCAATGTTGAGTGTAAGAGTGTCGGGGAGACAACCGATGATAGCTCACTCAGGAACGACGATAACGAGAATCATAAAATGGAAAAACCATGAAAGGCGGTTCACCATCTACCATCTACCATTTACCATTAACCGAACGCCATATGCTGTACGCTGTACGCTGGTCGTTGGTTTTCGCCTTTCTCGTCCGGATGAAAAGTAAACTTTTCGCCTTAAAAGGATTACAGTGTTGACATTATCATACACCATCACCCCTTTTGTCCTACCCATTCAACGCCATTCAACTTGGTTCAGCTCGATTCAGGCCCGTTCACTTGGTGACATTATTTGCATAGAAAACAAAAGGACTTCCCCATTTAGGTATGCAAAAATGAATGGCATATAATGGTCATACAAACATAGAAAAGGAATGAGAAAGGAAAGAAAACCGGCAATAGGATACCCAAGCGAGTAATAGCAAGAGGAGAAGACATTTTATTTGAGCAATTTCTCCAATGATCCCTGATGCATAAAGGCATCAGGACTCAGGAGTGACAGAGGAATAAACCGCTTAACGTTACTTTAAATTTCTTCCTTATTTTCATCTCATATGTTAGGTATCATAGACATGTGTATGTACAATATATCCACGGCTGTTGCTTGCTTGCTTGCTTTCTTTATTTACTTGTCAATATATCCCTCATTCCTTTGAACTTTTTCATACCTCTTAGATGAACCGAATAAAGGAATGTCCTTTGCATTTCACCCACATAAACTATGTAAGTATGAGATAGCGCTGAGGAAATTGTGAACATTTTCATCTTGGCAATACATGTTGATCCTTGACTAGTTTCTTCTAGAAATAGCAAGCAGTAGTACGAGTATTAGATCCTTTAGCAAACCGACTGAAAAGTACCTCAGCTCCTTCGCCTGTGATTCGATTCAGTTATTCAGTTTATTATTATTTTTTTTTTTTTTCGTGCAGGATACTCTAACTCATGGTGTGGGCATTCATGCATGTGCGACATCCGAACTGAATACTAGGTCGAATGACTGGCTGGTTAGATGGTTGGTTGACTTTTAACATCCTCCAAGTGGATTAGAGTTGGTTGTGTTCTATTTGTCCCTCCAGATACGAGTCCTACGAGAATGTTAGTCAATGCAAAAACAAAAACAACAATGACCAAAGGATTTACTCGTATCTTTAGACTGGTTTGAATGAATACCATACGACTGCCAGAAGGACAACAAATATGCGGGTGTGGGTTATTCTTTAATAATTTCCTAGGTTTCAGTCTTTCGACAAACATAGTGAGACAGTGAAAGGGACAGCGGACAGCAACTAGCCCCTCACAATCCACAGTTTAAATTGAACAATACTGCGGCTTCAGAACAGAGTCGTCTGTCGCCATTTGCTTTTCGAAGAATGTGGCGGATAAAACTGCATTTGGTAACTACTACCAGTCCCAGTCCTAGTTCTTGTCCTCCTCGTAGTCGTAGTTGTAGTTATAGTCGTAGTCATGATACCAATTCTACTTCGACTTTGGCTCTGTCTTATTCAAGGATATACCAGTGACATTGTTGCTTTAAACAGTGATTGTTCCGTTCGTCGAGAGGATTGGGATAACAGATTATGTTGTAAAAGGATTATGATTGAACGTTATATGTATATCCATTCAAGCGATATCTGAGTACTAAACCAGCCAAGGACATGAAGAAATTCATTTTGAATTGGTCATACTGCCACCCTTAGATACAAGTGCATTTATTCTTGAAGGGGATTATTGTAGTTGTCTTTTAGAAACTAACAGATACTGTAATTGATTATCTAAGAAAAGAAAAACGGATGTGTACTTTTTTATGGTGTCTGTAAGTGCAGAGGAATGCGATAAATGCTATTTTATGTATCGTAATGGAATGTCCCTTATATAAAACCTTAAAGCTCCGTCAACTCTTCGACATTGTTGGAAGTGGTAAAATGGAATTCAATTATCATTGCAGCCTATGTATAGGTATAGTATGCTATGTTTATTTATATTAAGAAAGGAGTTTCAGTGTCTATTATTTTTGGTATGTCATATCGTTCAATCACCCATTTACAGAGCTGGATCATAGTCAGATTTACAAGCAGATACACTTTCATACTTCGAAAGACGTTAAATACGAGTAGTATTACTCGTAGTTTTGCACCATGGTTTTTGTTTTTTTATTGGCTTCGGGTTTAAAGAAAACCGCACAAGTACAATGCTCACATCAGGGCAGGTATTTCTAAAATTGTTCTGCATTTCTTTGATAAGATTCGAACGCCTGCGAACGAACTTACCACAGAAGCCAATATTTTCTCTTGTCTTACCTTTTTTAACAGTGCTTACACGAAATTGCCTCTTCAGACCTTCAATCTCAACACCCACCTCTCTATAAATGCTCATAAGTTTACCTTAATACCCCTATCTGTAATTTTTTGTTCCTTTTGTTCTACTATAAAATGTTTTGCCGAGTTCTTTGTTTTCCAGTCATTACAACCCACAAACATTCTAAACCAATGTACTTCGACATTTATCTTCTAATCCTGCAATGGATGGTGTCAATGTCTAGAGATTCAACCAATCTCCCAAGATAAGGCTAACCATATCCAGTAACGTACTCCAAGACGATTGAACTTATCGGTCCAATTACATGCGCCCCTAAGACGAGTTGCTCATTTACTGCGTTGTGCCTCTGGGTTGGAATCGAAGGCTCTTATTCTACACAACCGGCGCAGTTAAGAGATTCAACTATTTTGTATCAGGCAAACTTTTAACCGAGAAAATCGTATACATAGATTGCAGTATGCTGTCCGCCAAGTCAGCTCCAGCTGCCCCGACAGGTAAGCCTTCTCCTTCGCAGCCTTGTTATGCTAGAATTTGGTTGGGGACCAAACATTTTAGTAAGACTTCCGAACCATATTCCAGGAGTACTACCTCTCGGTTTTCCAAATTGCTCGGTTCAAGTTCTTTTTTAAGATTTATGAAGAAACGCACGCAAGAACCCGTAACGTTCTTCTTCATATGAAGGAAGCTACTTGACTGCACTTTTCGTCAAACCAGAAATGTTGCGTGAGCGATCAGATGAAACGTAGCGCATCTGTGACGGAATTGCTGACGACTTCTGGGCACCGAAACCAATCATCTTTTCTTAAAGCATGCTGATGTTGACTAATTTAGCTTTGATGCGGATTGTTACAGTGCCTTCGCTCAAGCACTCAATAAACCCTGCTCCTATTCTCTGCAGCAGTCACAGTAGTAAATGTCACAGGGATAGAGGTGATATCTTCTTTTTTGCAAAATATAGCCTTTGCTAGTTGTTCGGTTGCATGTGGCTAGGACCAAGTTGGCACAGCAAGAGCCTCCGTCGGAATCAAAAAAAAAACCAATCCCTGTCGACAAACAGTAAATTGTAACTAGTGACCACACGTCACTGCTGAGCGTGTGGACCGCAATAATCGAACTACAACGGTCTTCGAATTCAAATCATCGGGACACAGAAGTAAATTAAGACTGAATCTTCTGTTCAAAAACTAAGCAGTCACAGATACCTCGACTTTGTCTCCAACAGAGACCTTCAACTGGTCGAAAGCCAGTTAAGAATAATAAAAATGTTAATAAACGACCACTGGACCTTACCGATTCAAGTCCTGGTTAGTGTAGTATCTAATACGATACCTTCTAGGTATGAGAAACATTCTAGCATGCCCAATGTTTTCTCTGCTTATAGGAGTTATGCATATCTTGTTGGCAAAAGATTGTAGCGGTAGTACTACGTGGGAACCCTTTGCGAGCACGACAATGCATAGGTTCAATAAATTGGTTGTTGGGCATGTCAATCCAAGTCCACACTACGTAAGGTAAACTTTCTGAAGGTGCTCTTCTTCTTAAGAACCACTGCGACGTAAACCTCAAAACATCCGCGTGTCAACACATCCTTTGGTATCCTGAGTTGTCCCGGGATCCAGAAAATGGCGTTCGTCAGCTTCGATGGCGTGAAAATCTTCAAAGCCATCGATTCCAGTGATTTCGGCTCAAGCTTGCTTAGCCATTCCGACAGCGGTCGATTATAGCTAGAACAACCTGGACTTTATAGATCCACTGATGTTCCCTCAATTCTGTTCAACAATTTAACGCTACTCTCTACGTTGTTATTGCTTCCTTAACCCATGGAGTCTTAAGCCTTCCTTACGCCTTCCTGACACGACAAGGCGCCAAAGGAAGGAAGAAAACTTCTCTGTGATTCAAAGACCGCTTTAAGCACTTCTTTCAGCAGAAAGAAGCCAAAAAGATAAGGAACCTGTTCAGTTTATTATAAACCACTGCTTCTCAAACATGCACCCGCAAATCACAATAGTTGGTGTATTGGATAAATTTATCCTCTTCACCAACCAGAATCTGTTTTTATCAGCTGTTGCACACTTTGACAGTTCTAAACTTAAATCTTATCAGAGGCCAAGCACGTCTAGAAGTTTTCATTTTTTATTTGTTTTAGTTTGTTTACGTCCTCACCTGTGGTTTAATTTTATAGCTCATCATAAGCGTATAATTCTTATCTTCATGCACAATCTTGAAATAGCTTAAATTGTTTTTTATCTCGCGGATATCTCAGTATATCCAAATCGTTCTTCTAACCCATTCATCCAAGGAATTACACCATCCGCAGCAAACGTTACATTTTAAATTTGCAGAAAAGGATAATTCGACTGGTTAACGATGTCTTCAAGTGGAAAATATTGCTTTGCCATCGATCGCGGTGGTACTTTTACAGATGTTCTCTGCATTTGCCCAAATGGTGAAGTGAAAACGCTGAAACTTCTCTCTGAAGATCCGGCCAGGTATAGTGATGCACCAAGAGAAGGTATTCGAAGAATTCTAAAGCAGGTACATATGTACATATATGTTGGCAAATTTTTTGATCTAAATACAAAAGAAAATAAGTGCAAATATATATGTATTACAAATTCTTAGGAAACTGGGAAGGACCTAACTGATTCTGGGCTTGTCGACACTTCACTCATTGGTTGGGTAAGAATGGGAACTACTGTGGCTACTAATGCCCTTTTAGAGCGGAAAGGTGATCCAGTGGCATTAGTAGTGAATCGTGGGTTTAAGGATTTGTTGTTCATTGGCAATCAAGCGAGACCGAAAATCTTTGACTTGAACATACGAAAACCAACAAATCTCTACAAAGTCGTCGTCGAGGTGGATTGTCGCATTGTTCCAGAGCAGAAAGGACGCTGTCAATTGGGTAATGTGTGCAAAATCTTCTGACGTTATCAACGAATGCTTAAATGCCCATTTTCTCATCTTTAACTTTTAGAAAACTCATGGAGAACTCTCGAAAGAGCTGCTGGAGCCAAGTATTTAGAAAAGTCTCCCATTGACCGAAAGTCCTTGAAAGACGAACTCAAAAATGTTCTCGCCCAAGGCATCACTTCGGTTTCTGTAGTATTAGCGCACAGCTACGCATGTCCTGAGCATGAACTCGAAATTGGTGAAATCGCCAAGGAGCTGGGCTTTTCTCACATAACTCTTTCCCATCAGGCGATGCCTATGTGTCGATTGGTTGCCAGAGGTTATACTGCATGTGCTGAAGCTTATCTCACTCCGCACGTGGAGCGGTATCTCGCAAGGTATGTGCTAACTTATCTTTGTGCTTGCGTCAGAATTGACCAAATTGTTTGCTTTAGTTTTAAGTCTGGATTTGAGAACCATTTGAATGGCGTCGATGTGCTGTTCATGCAAAGTGATGGAGGTTTAACGCAAATGGAAAATTTCCGTGGTGCACGAGCTATTTTAAGTGGTCCAGCAGGAGGTGTGGTTGGTTATGCTGTAACTGGAGCTAGAGAGACCGAACAACCGCTTATTGGCTTTGACATGGGTGGGACATCAACCGATGTATCAAGATTCGCTGGCACGTACGAACATGTTATTGAATCTACAACCGCCGGGGTGACGATACAAGCACCACAGCTGGACATTAATACGGTAGCAGCTGGGGGTGGCTCGCGGCTATTCTTCCGTTCAGGACTGTTTGTTGTAGGACCAGAGTCTGCTGGAGCGCATCCAGGACCAACTTGTTACAAGAAGGGTGGTCCACTGACTGTAACCGATGCGAATTTGATATTGGGACGTTTGCTACCTCAGTATTTCCCGAAAATATTCGGTCCAAACGAAAACGAAGCGCTGGATTGCGAAGCCACAAGAAATAATTTCGAAATACTGCAAAAGGAGATCAATGGAACTCTTCATAAGTCGTTGAGTCTACAAGAAATAGCTCTGGGCTTTATCCGAGTGGCGAATGAAGCAATGTGTCGTCCAATTCGCGCTTTGACTCAATCCCGTGGATTGGATACGTCTAGACACGTGTTAGCTTGCTTTGGCGGCGCTGGTGGTCAACATGCCTGTAGCATAGCCCGAGAGCTAGGTATGTCAAAGGTTTTGATACACAAATACGCCGGTATCCTCTCGGCTTATGGAATGGCCCTAGCAGATGTAGTTCAAGAAGTGCAGGAACCATGTGGACTACAGTTTAGTAGTGAGAACTCTGCAATACTAAAGAAAAGACTTGATTTACTCTCGTTACAATGTCGATCGGAGTTAGAAGCTCAAGGTTTCGAAGAGATAGTATTGGACCATTTCCTTCATATACGTTACGATGGTACAGATTGCGCTTTGATGTGCGCTGCAGCAAAACCTGAACGGGCTTCAGGTGATAGCGATGTTTTGTTCACCTCCTATGGTGACTTTTATGCCACATTTGTTGAGCGCTACAAGACCGAATTTGGGTTTGTGCTTCAAAATCGAAAGATCATTGTCGATGATATCCGTGTAAGAGGTTCCGGGAAGAACAAAACTCCACCCGAAATGGAAGTGCTGAAAGCCAAGAATATGGTTCCAAAATCACAAGGAACAACTCAAATTTTCTTCGAACAAGGCGTATTCGACGCGCCAGTCTATCTTACATCTGAACTCCTTGCAGGAAATGTGATGAAGGGTCCAGCAATTCTAATTGACAAGTTGTCTACAGTTCTTTTAGAACCAGACTGCACGGCTGAAGTGACACGTTGTGGAGATTTGGTCATTAACATCGGAACTGATTCGAAGAAGGAGGTTGATGATAAGCTGGACGCCGTTCAGTTGTCTATTTTCAGCCATCGATTCATGAGCATTGCCGAGCAAATGGGGAGGTAAGTAGAAAATTTCTGCTGGATACTGGAGAACTATTAAAATGTGAATTTACAGAGTTCTCCAACGAACTTCCATCTCGACCAACATCAAGGAACGTCTGGATTTTTCATGCGCTCTTTTTGGTCCGGATGGTGGACTAGTGAGTAACGCTCCACACATACCAGTTCACCTTGGGGCTATGCAGGAGACGGTTCAATATCAGCTGAAAGTGAGAGGAGATACCTTGAAGGACGGCGATGTTCTTCTGTCAAATCATCCTCAAGCAGGTGGATCGCATCTTCCCGATTTGACAGTCATTACACCCGTGTTCTACAAGTAAGTGAGAAAATAGTTGTGTTTGTATGATAAGTGATTCCAATGTCTTTTAGGGGCCAAGCGAAACCAGTTTTCTTTGTAGCATCGAGAGGTCATCATGCCGACATTGGTGGTATTACTCCTGGATCAATGCCACCACATTCCACCTCCTTAGCTCAAGAAGGTGCCGCCTTTAAGTCATTTCTAATCGTAGAGAATGGTATTTTCCAAGAAGAGAAGGTAAAGGAGCGTTTTACCACACCAACTGGTGCTAAAGGAGCCACTGGTACTCGCAATCTCTCCGACAACATTTCAGATTTAAAAGCACAGATTGCAGCGAATCACAAAGGAATCCAACTGGTGTCTGAATTGATTGATGCATACGGATTGCACGTTGT
Source organism: Volucella inflata (assembly GCA_928272305.1). Taxonomy (NCBI): domain Eukaryota; kingdom Metazoa; phylum Arthropoda; class Insecta; order Diptera; family Syrphidae; genus Volucella; species Volucella inflata. Next base: position 3,994,281 of record OV743720.1, read on the forward strand.
GCAGGCATACATGAACTATATTCAAGAGAATGCTGAGTTAGCTGTACGCGACATGCTCAAGCAAGTTGCCAGGGATGCCAAAGAACGGACAGGTTCAACTACAATCGCAGCTGAAGAGCGGATGGATGATGGTTCTCCAATTAAACTTCGTGTAACGATCGATGAAACAGAAGGGTCAGCATTATGTGATTTTACCGGTTCAGGCTATGAAGTTTGGGGCAACTGTAATGCTCCTAGAGCTGTTACCCTTTCTGCTTTGATTTACTGCCTTCGTTGTATGGTGGGACATGATGTTCCACTTAATCAAGGATGCTTAGCTCCAATTAAAATTAGTATTCCAAAGAATTCTATTTTGGATCCATCTGATGGAGCTGCTGTTGTTGGTGGCAATGTTCTGACATCCCAACGTGTGGTGGACACCGTTTTGAAGGCTTTCCGTGTGTGTGCTGCCTCTCAGGGTTGCATGAATAATGTAACCATCGGAGACGAGCAATGGGGTTACTATGAAACAGTAGCTGGTGGTAGCGGCGCTGGACCTACCTGGCATGGTACAGGTGGAGTACACACTCATATGACCAATACTCGCATCACTGACCCAGAAATATTGGAACTGCGTTATCCGATGATTTTAAACAAATTCTGCTTAAGAGATGATCACTCAGGTGGTGAGGGTGAATTCCAAGGTGGAGAAGGCGTCCACAGGGAGTTGCTATTTAGAAAACCACTAACACTTTCTGTGTTGACTGAGCGTCGTACGTTGGAACCCTATGGGCTAAATGGTGGACAACCTGGCAAACGAGGAGTAAATTTGTTGCTGAAGAATGATGGAAGGACTGTGAGTCTCGGGGGGAAAACTGCCGTTGATGTGGATACTGGGGTAAGAAATTGAAAAACAAAAAAAAATTCTAACTTATTGATTTTGTGTCCTTAGGATATTTTTTCGATGAAAACACCCGGCGGAGGAGGATATGGTGTAACAAACGCTGGTGTTAGCACAAATAAAAAATTCAAAGGAGACACTCAACAGTACATCGAACGCGGAAGCGTCTTTGAGTATCGGCAGGCACAGGAATCTGTATAAGTTTTTGCATTTTAATTACTCTAAGCAAATTGTTATTTCTTTGTTGAGTCTATATTTGGTATATAAATGTTACAATGGTGACTATTATTTTGGGAATAAATTAGCTTTCTATTTTAAACGTCCTCAACATTCAATGAATCAATGTGAGAAGCTGACTGAAAATCCTCTCACGAAAATGACATTGAAAATCCCCTTGCAATGACTACTCAAACGCCATTAGATGCTTTGAAAACGATGTTCCTGGTAACACTTAATGTTTCAGCTGTGATCTTAACAAGTTTACATTCCGTAAGCACTGCGATGTAAAGATAGCGTGAAGTAAACCTAATCATCAGTTAAAAGCATTAGTAATTCACTACTGCGGTGGTGGCGATGGCGCGATGGTTAGCTCATTGGACTATCACGCAGAGGGTCCGTGATTCGATCCCCGACATCGCCAACAATTGTTCAAATCGTCATCACCCTTTCGGCGGGCAATGACAAACTCCCGAAAGTAAAATTGCATGAAAAAGCATCTACGGAATACCGTTCGGATTCGGCGATAAACCGTAGGCCCAGCTCAGATGTGACAAAAGTAACAACATAAGCAACACAAATGAGTCTCAAGAAGCTAGGCCATGGCCCAAACCGGGCTGCCAGCGCCACAGTGTTTTTCTTCGTTATATCACTATTGCAGGCTATACGTATGTATATATCACTTTTGATAGCCAATTCACTAGTGAAGCTTTAAACCTCCACCTATTCGACGCAATTCCAGTACGAGGCTGCTTTAAAAAACCGTGCAAACTGCAGCACACTAAAACCGAAGAAGTAGGTAAACTGGTCATTCTCTGGACTAGAACTACTCATAGCACAATCGAAAGAGTTAAACTCCGAATAAACTAGTGAGGACTACACAAGCTTTATAAGACTACATTATCCTCCGCAGGAAAATATTGCAGATACCAATAAGGATCATGGGAGCAGTAGTTAGAACAAGTCAACAAGTGAAAAGAAGCCGCTATCTGTTTATCGAGTATTCTCAACCAGTGCAAAAATAAGCCGGCATTCTCAAGCAAGATCCGGTAGTTACAGCAGTATCAAAATTAAGTTGACTAGCGTCGTTAGCGCCCAAAGACTTCGGTTAAGACATGCTTGGAGAGCAAGACTGAAAGCTTGCAGATTGCAATATCAGGCAAATTATATAACAAATCAAAGAATACATATCATGACGACAAACTATGAGTTGGCCCCCAGAAATGATAACTTCTAGTTATGATCTATTTAAACTCATACATGTCACAGGTATAATTTTGAAAGGTCTATACGTCACTCTTGAGAAAGCTTTTGATATAAATTTCAATATTGACAAAGCTGGGATCTTAAAAATACCAAAAATGATGTGTTATACATACAATGACGTCAAAAGCAATACATAATAGCCAAATTTGAGTTTGTGGTTAAGGTAGGGTAGTACTTAAATTCTATCGTTTCTAATGTGGAACAAGATATTTTGTTGAAAGACCGCAATTATTCCGAAACATCTTTTTCTGCGTCGACTTCAGCGTCATGATAAACTTCGACAACGTTCAATATTTCAAAACGGGCCTTAGAATTCTTTTCTACATTGGGAACACAATGCCATTGTATCTGGAACCAAGGGTAGCTTGATTATCCCTAAATACAGAAAAACTTCTGCAGCTCATTGATATCAGGATTATGTGCTTAAACCGACTTCGGAGACACCATTAGATGGATGGCAAATCCATTAGGCCCATAAGGGGAGAAAGCCCCATACACGCGAAATGTTTTCTGGCCGAGTTTCACAAATTGCATTGTCAAATGCACTCTGAACTTCGATGGTTCCTTATCTTGGATAAGGCAGATTACCACTCGGCTGGTCCCTCCATGTTCTTTTACGACAAGGAATGTTTATTGGTCTGAAGCTCTTAGCGAGCGTGAAGTCATCGATGTAAGAGGTACTCCTTCTGTTCAGCAGGGGTACGGTATGTGTGTTAGCGCCGGACTAGCAGTGGAAATTAATCTCGTTAATAATTTAGTCCTTTTCTGCTTCTTCATGTTGAGTTTACTTGGGTGCTGATAAAAGCCCCGCTGTGGGACGGAAAGAACGGAGTATGTTATGATCACTTATCTGATATTAAAAGCATAACTAATTGAAGTACCTCCAACTGAGTAAAATTGAATGTTTTTAAATTGCATTGCTATCTACCGTCATTTAAAAACTTATCCATTACTGACAATTGCTTCGTCAAAACCGAAAACTCCCCCATTCTTAGTATCGGCTTTTCCAATAGGGACTTGGCAGCTTTGAATTTAATTTGTGAATGCACTCTTTCACTAATTATCAAACTGTCACTGTCAATTTATTCAGTAAGCTTAACATTGTTATCATGGTAAAGTACACGAACGAGCAACGTCTGCAAATTATGAAAATTTTCTACCGAAATTCGGAGTCGGTGACTGCAACTTTAAGAGCGTTAATTCCAATTTTCGGTCGTAATTCTCGCCCTAGTAGATAGGCAATAACAAGCTTAGTGCAAGTCTACATATTCGTTGTGTGATGTTGCCGTGTCAGTGAGACAACGAGTTGGTCGAAGTGTCGAAAATATCGCTGCCGTTTAGGCGTCCGTACCAAATGATCCAAATCAGTCAATTCGTCACGTTACTGTGAATGGTCAGCGTTATTGCGCCATGATCACCGATTATTTTTGGCCCCAATTGGAAGATATGGACTTGGGCGACATGTAGTTTCAACAGGATAGTGCCCCAAGCCACACAGCACACGTTACAATCGATTTATTGAAGAGTAAGTATGGTGAGCGTGTTATCTCAAGAAATGGGCCAGTCGATTGGCCGGCTCGTTGGTGCGATTTAACGCCGCTTGACTATTCTCTGTGGGGCTACGTTAAGTCATTGGTTTATGCCAACAAGTCGACGATGTTGGAAGAGCTCAGAGCCAACATTGAACGCGAAATAGCGGCCGTTTCGGCCGAAATGTGTGGCCGAGTTGTTGAAATTTGGGTCCAACGAATCGACCGCTGCAAACGTGCTCGTGGTGGCCATATGAAGGAAGTCGAGTTCCATTCATAAATGTTTTAATTGTACTTCAAGCCGATAATAAAGATTTTGAAATATCTCAAATGGTTTTATTTTATTTATTTAAAAAAAAAATTTGTCAAGTCCTTATTGGAAAACCCTTTATATAAGTCAATGAGAACTTACGCTGGAATAATCACATATTCAGTGTCGTCGAAAATGCTGAATAATGGTTGTTACAGGTAAGTGGCGGCTGTACTCTCCGACCGAACTACTAGAGATGCTCGCCTTACTTAGCTTGGCATTAAGAAGTACACTGTAATGGCTCTCATAGACGGGTGTTTGATAAAAAAAACAACGAATGAGTCCTCATCTTCTGCAGAAGATTTAGATAGACCAGTTACGGGAAGCCTTGAAATAACTGTTTCCTCAATAGCATCAGCGTTCTAATATTAACGTCTGTCCCTTAATCTTTTAATCCACCAAAATAAGCTTCACAGGCCACTAGCACAATCAGTTTAATTGCATCACAATGCATCAAACTCACCAAGTTTCAACTTCCAAAATGCGTCTACCATTCAAAACGATAACGCTCACCTTTAATATCAAATCTGTGCATTCCTCCATCTCGCTGCAAATGCGAACAGTATTGAACCATGACAATTACAATTCTCCCACGGAACGCCCTAACCAAACGAGCAGAACATAACAAACAGCTGTCAAAAAAATTCCAAACTATTCGTAGACAACACCAAAACAAACTGTCAAAAATCGGCGCAGTTTCTTTGGAATTGTTTATTGTTTTTCGCTTTTTTCATTCCTCTTCTCATCACACACATACGTCATTCGACGAAAACAAATAGAAGAATTTTTATTTTTCTTCAGTCATCAGTGTAAATTAAAAATAGTCCGCTGCCCTTAGAATTTGCGACATAACAAAGTAGAACTCCAACAAGAGCAGTACTCTGTGGACGCTAGTGAGTAGAGAATTAAGTCCAATTAGGCCACATCTTTAGAATTGATCAATTTGCTGGTTCTTATATCTTGTTTCCTCCTTCGTTGGGAGAAGAGAAATGCATTTGGTGGCGTGAAGTGTGTGTAATTGGAGTGAAAGTTTTCTTGCGTTTGGAAAATTGCGTGTTGGTTAGTCGTTAGTGTAAATAATAAATAAAATTCCGTCGCGTTTTTTTTTGTTTTGTTTTGTGGTCCAAAAGGAGCAATGCAATGCCGTACCGAACCCACCGTCATGGTCGCCGAAAGTCCTACAAAAATCGACCTTTCATCGAGCATCAGTATTAGTTCATCAATCGATAATTACTACAAGTCATACCATGACCTGGAGAATCTCTGCTTACAGAATAGTGAATACTTTAGAGATGATCCCTCGGATAGGGGGCAACGCCTGCATGCAGCTCTGGCTGCTTGGGTAGATTGGATAGAGCTGGCGAAGGATTTAGTTGGAAAAATTCAATTGTTTGTGCATGAATATGACTTTGATGAGCATACTCCGGGTAATGGATATAGGAGTTTTGTTTCCGTGACAAATTCTTGTGTGGATTATGGATTGAAAATCGTACAGAATCTCACTGCGACACGTAATACGATGTTCTTTCGAAAGAAATTCTACATGAAGGAAGTGGAATCGTGTAGCCAATTGTTGTTAAGCCTTTGTACGTGCCTCAAATATTTGTTGATACTGCGAGAATGGTCACCGGATGGAGACCTCTTCGCCAAAGGGGAACATTCTGCTGAGGAACTGTTCGAAATGGGTGACACCATTAATCAGTATTGTTTTTATGGAAGATGTCTTGGGTTTCAGTATACGGATTCGATTCGCGGTGTACTTAGATTCATTTCCATTGGAATGGCAGGATTTTCAGAGTCGTTCTATAGTGAGGATGCTGATGGTCCTATTGCTAAGACAACGAGATCCGTATGGACTGGTTCAAAATATTTCTTAAATCCAGAACTACGAGCTCGCCGAATTGTTAATATATCACAAAATGCAAACATCGACTTTTGTAAATCGTTTTGGTTCTTGGCTGAAAGTGAACTAATGCATAAGATTCCCAGTATCGTGGGTAGTTCCATAAAAGTTAACAAAATCATTGAAATTCCATCGGAACCGCTGCAGCTGCCCTTGGTAGAGAATTCGAAGAAAATCGATGGTAAAGAGGAACTAATCGACATACCGGTGCCTAATAGTCATGTTGGGCCAGGTACAGTGTCTGTGCGTCTTTTGAGTTACAATCGTCGGCAAGGAATGATGGGTGAGGGAACTCGTTGGAGGAAATTACTGCCACCAAGTAAAAGTATTCTCTTCCATTGTCATGGTGGAGGATTTGTGGCTCAAAGTTCGAAATCTCATGAATTGTACTTACGTGACTGGGCTGTAGGCCTAGATGCACCAATTTTGTCTGTGGATTATAGTTTAGCTCCAGAGGCACCATTCCCACGAGCACTAGAGGAAGTCTTCTATGCCTACTGTTGGATGGTAAAGAATGCCTCTGCACTTGGAACAACAGCAGAACGGATTGTGTGTGCTGGCGATTCAGCAGGTGCGAATCTTTGTATCGGCATCGCTCTCAAATGCATCGAATACGGAATACGAATTCCAGATGGGATCTTCCTTGCATATTCTCCGACTTTGGTTAGTTTTGTGCCCAGTCCAGCGCGGCTATTGTGTTTGATGGATCCACTTCTACCATTTGGATTTATGATGAGATGTCTGCAGGCATACGCTTCACCCAGTCGAGAGGTATTGGAAGAAAATAAAAAAAAACAAGAAACCCTAACCAACATCACAAACGCATCACTCAATAACCTGACCTACTACCTGGATAGCAGTGTTAATCCCTATGCCAGTTCGCAAAGCAGTCGTCGTACCTCAGTAGCCAAAAGCCCAGTATCGTCAGCAGCCGAAAACTCCAATTGGGAAAACCTTAAAGCTGGCGAGATTCGCGATGGAGTTCCCTTAGATCCCTCCGCAGCAGATGAAAGTAGTGATACATTCGCTAGTGCATCTTACCACAGCCAGACAGTCGAACGAACTGACCTTCTATCGCCAGAAGACAATAGCTCCTGTGTTTCGTTTGAATCCGATTCTCAGCCTATAGTACACATGCCAGTCGAAAATGGAAAGAAACTCCTCAGTGGTGTGAACATTGAAAAGTCCGATTCTGAACACTACATTGATCGTTTCATGGATAAATACGTTGTGGACACGAACAGCGTAGAAGCAAAGGAGAATGGCTATCCAGTGCTGAAGAACACTTTTTCAAAGACTTCTTCAGAGGAGAATATCTTGGTAGAAACTGGAAAAGAAGTCCTCGCCGTCGAAAGTATTCATGGGAGGCTTAACAATGCCGTCAACAGTATTTCATCAACTTTAAACAAATATATATCGTCGAGTGAGATAAAGAGCGGACACAACAACAAACATCGCATCCAGGACCTGCGGAACATGGACGCATTAATTGCTAGAAGTCCTAGTGTGGAGTTTCAATTTCAAGTGCCGAGAGATCCTTTCTTGTCCCCCTACTATGCTAAGGATGAGTGGTTAAACAAATTTCCAGCAACCAAGATTCTGGTGAGTAGAAATTTATTCGCATAATTGTTACTTTTTGTTTTCTTATTATAGCTTGGCGTCAAATGCACGCTCTTGAGTTTGCATAATTCTTGACTTTGGCATTGCCCACTGACCTCATAAACAATAGCAGAGGAGCAAAATTGTCGGATTAACATTTTTCGCCGGCAGTTTGACATCATCACCTTTGTCGGCAAAATATCGCTGAACGATTTTACGCTCGATTAGCTCTCGATTCGGGGTTATAGTCTGTGTTTGTAAACATATGCGCTCAGCATTTAAGCTGCCTCAAGGTCAACCAAAGGGGAGAACAGTCATAGTCAAACCCATAAAATCAAGCGGGGAATTTTGTTGTTCATCAACAATAAACCAGACACACCGGTGTGTGTTGTATTTTTAGAATTCCCAGTAGGTAGATAGTGGTATCCATCTACAACCCCAGCAATCACTGTATAGAGCATGATTATACGAATCTTTATTTGCTGGTTGAAGCAGCTTAAAAATCCAGATAATCATTCGCCTAGTGACTGATTATTTAGTTGTGAATGTATTTGTGGTGAATGAGTTGTTTGTTGTGTTGTTGTGTTGTCGTGCCTAGGTGTTGTTAGTTAGAAAAATTCATATGTATGACGGAAGGTGTACAAAGTTCAATATTTAAATTCGTATTCGTCGGGGTGCTATATCTAATTAGAAAACATTATTAGAATGGCCGAAAGACGAATATACTCGTATTTAGCATACGAATCATTTGCAATTCAAGTGCCCTTTGACTCCTTTTTTTTTGTTTTGTTTATGTTAATGACTTGTGTCATTAGCCATTTAGAGTGTTTAGCTAACGATAAAGCATTGCCTCATTGGTGGAGGATCGCTTTAAGGTATCAATTATTTTTAATCAGCGAATTGAAAGCATGGCAGATGAAATTATTCTTCAATGAATGTGTAGATCTACTAAGGCAAAAAAGTAAAACCGGATGTGTAGTTGTAAAAGATTCAATTTTAAGGAAAACTACAATATGCACGTTATCTGTAGGAGGTTATCTGTAAGCTAAAGTGGATTTATTTATTTTTTTTAATTTGCTCATAATTATTTTCATTGTTTGGCATTATTTAATGAAGGCCCACACGTGTTCGTAAGTTTCGTTTTAACAAGATTGAGGTCATTTGACCTTGTGCCTGGGTTTGCCACCTCTATAAATCATATTTAGGTGTTCTACTTTTGATGATAAACTAGATCTTATACGCCTAAGTGTGAGAACCTTAGAAGTACTTTATTCTCAGCACTTATTTTCAGAATCTTATCTACTACGTTCTGATAGTAGTGAAATGTGCGAGGGAATAGAAAACTTATAACAAACGAATGAAAAAGTTCTCATTGATTTTTGACCGAATAGATTCACTCATCCTACATTGTCCGTGTTGTTTCTATAATTAGGCTCTTATCCTGGTGAACAGTTACTTAGATGGTGCTTAAGTCCGAATTAACATGTCTCTCCAGATAGGAAGGTTTTATGTCAGGTGTCTGACACCAAGTTGACTTATGTCTCTTTCCACTTGCTTGCCACCACCTAGGATGAGATCGTCCTCTACTGCATTGTCTCTCTGGGTTACAGTCGAAACTTTTCGGGTCTAAAAACTGGTGTCCACCGACTCAAGGTAAGTTTTTCTGATATGGTTTTCATCCCTGTACAGTTCGCTATTGAACCGACTCCTTCATTCTTCATTGATACCAACAAGATCGAAAGTTATCTAAAGAACTATTCTTTCAAGGAGCGGGAGAGCAATTTCATCCGCTTTTATCATTGTCTAAGATTCTGGTATAAAAAGCAGGATTTGGGTGACCAGTATCCAGTGCTGGAGCCGTTATTAGATTTGATAGAGGAACCAAGCAGGATAAGGTTCTTACTATCTCAAAATTATATCGTGAAGTTTTGTCATAGGAGTCGTTGTTGAATTATCCTCTTTGTTGACAGCATATACTTGGTTTTTCCTTCATTCACCCATATTTGTCGCTTCTGCTTCAATAGTCGCAAACGCTCCTTCAACAGGTCACTGTGTTCTTTTCATTATCAATAAATCGGTTGCATAGGTCAGTAACTTAACAGACTTTTGAAAGATAACATGATCAGATGACAACGTTACGCCTTGTTTAAGTTCTTTTCTGACATTGAAGGTCTGGGTCAGTGTCCATTCTCCATAATCGTCATCCATAGTCGAATGAGCTTAGCAACGATGCCAAACTAAACTTGGCTCTGCATAGTTCGTCTCTATAAATTCTGTCATATGCGGCTTAAAATCGATAAAAAGGCATCGGGTTTTTCTAAGATCTGTCGTGTCAAAAACTGATGTATGGTGGGCCAAACAGGGGCCGTTCAAACTTTTGATTAATGGTCTCAGGCTCTCGTTTAATAAGGCAGAAAGGATTTTATATGCAATGTTGAGGAGACTTATTGCCCTTTCTGTGGACTGAAAAACCAGTTCTGAGATTCTATTCGTTCAGAGATGAGTTGTATTATCTTTGTTATACATAAGCTTCAGAACAACTGTCCTGGCTTCATCATACTGGTACAGAGAAAAATCAGCGCCAAATGAAAGCGAATTGATATTTAAACAATTTGTTTGTTGTTTTTATTGGGTTATTCAATGGCTACAAATCTTAGAACAACTTATTCGAAATGACTTCCATTTGCCTTCCAGCACGACTTAAGACGATGTGGCCATTCATCGATAGCGAGACGCACTTCATGTATGGGGAAATTGTCCACTGCACGGACAAAGGCTTGCTTCAACGACTCAATATTTGAGTGTCGAGTAGAGCAAGCCATGCCCTCTAATACGGACCAAAACTTGTAATCCAACGGGTTGAGGTCTGGACCACCAGCTGGCCAATCATCCGTTGATATGTAGTCCGGAACATTGTTTTTGAGCCACACTCCTTTCTCGCAAAAATGGAGCTTGGTAACGCCATCGTACCACACTCCCCACAATACCATGACAGACGCGGGATGGTGGCCTCTTTGAACCCTCGGGATGAGTTGGGCATACACACGATCGTTCTGCTTATTGAACGATTCTTCTACGGTGAAGATTTTCTCGTCAGTAAACAGAATTTGTCTGTGAGCGTTCTTCGCGTACCGGCTGAGTATCGCTTTCGATCTTCGCTTGCGTTTTTCTTTCAATGCGGCCGTGAGCTGATGTCCAGTGTGTCGCTTGTACGCGCTGAGTCCTAGATCTTCTTTGATAATGCGAGACATGGATTTTCGCGAAATTCCCGCGACAAGATTATCTGTTTTCGCAGCGGTTTTCGGTCGATTCGTTTCTTCACGGCTTTGATCGCTTTCGGAGTTCTCACAGTGCGCGGACGGCCGGATCTTTGACGGTCTTGTACTTCACCAGTATCCTCAAACAACTTCACAGCACGATACACAAAATTGCGAGTAATTCCAAGCGGTCGCAACGTCCTAAAGATATCGCTTTTTTCCATGTTGCATTTAAGAAGGCCAACTACAATACGGTTTTCGATGTCGCCCCATTCCATGATTGTAAGCAATTAATGTCAAAAACTTTTTACGTCACAATGAAGCTAAACATCAACTGTCAAATCGCAATCAATACGAAATGTGTTGCATTCGTTATGAGTGAGTTCAGTTGTGTACCAGTATTTATGACTTGACTAGGTAGACGGAAGGGTTTTCTATCTTCGTCTGTGTTAAATGCTTGACTATGGGATCTTTATAGATTCTTTCGGGCCTTGCACTCTTATCAATTTCGTAAAACTTCCGAACTTCATTTTTCTATTAGCAGCTCTATAAGGCCTTTATCGAACGCTTCCTGTACTCTTCTTTTTTTCTGAGGAGCCGATGTTCTTCCCTTCATAGTCCTTGAGACCTATTGTCGGTGTTTTTGCAGGGCCGCTCTGTACTTTGTTATTTCATTATGGCGTAGTTAAAATCCAGCAGCGTTCCTTTATGAATATTAAGATTACATTACGTCCCGCCGAAAAATCAATAGGTTGTTCTTCGCCACTGTATTACCAAAGATGCCCTAGCTTGGCGTCAAAATCTACGACAAAGACCTAACCATATCGTACTCGTTATCAATACAATGGTGGTGCTTGTGGGTTCTTTCAATTAAAAACTCAGTTTTTAGTTAAATTTTTCAGTTTATTTTCAATTCTGTAAGCACTTCTCTCCCAAAATATGTGGTTAAACATTAGCTGCAACCCATGGCCGCAATCTTGCCGCATTTGTGTATACTCCTGGCTTATTGGGACGTCCACATCCCTCTCCCCAAGATACGATTCCAACAAGTTGTCGGTTGACAACCAATGGCCCGCCAGCATCTCCTTGACATGAGTCCTTACCAGTAGCTCCAGCACAAATCATAATAGGTGTTATTCCAATTGGTGCATAATTACCCACACATACAGCTCGAGCAACAATTGGTACAACGACCACTCTTAATTGATTGCTACCCTGACCTCCTTCTGAAGTAGCTCCCCATCCGATCGTTAGTGCATTAGTATCAGCAGCTGGTTCAGTAGCTGCCAATGGAATCGTTTGAATTGTTGGTCCGAAGTTTAGGTCTGCGGATAGAGTCAATAGAGCAGCATCCCAGTTCATTGTATTTGGGTTGTACAAAGGATGAATCAAAATTCTTCTGACGGTGCGTGTTACGATAGCTGGTGTAAGGAAAGTACTTCCTGCAACTACAGTTATTACGGCAGCAGGCCGTCCTCTAAGACAATGAGCCGCTGTTAATATAGCTCGATTGGAAACGATTGAGCCACCACAAAAATGATTTAAGAGTGTATCTCGTAGAGAAACTTGATGGGGATAACGTTGAATTATTGCTGGAGTACCACCAACAATGCGATTGTTGGATTGCCCGTAAGCAGACGCGACGAAAACAGCGATCAGGTACAGATAATGAAACATCTTTCTGATTAATTCAGATGTGAAAATCAATTTCGAGGCTTTTTATACGTGAGAAAGTAGATCAGTTGCCTACCACCGGACTGCATAATCAACAAGAGAACTGAATGAAGAACATCTGTTTCGATGAAGTAACAATCGAATTGTTTGATTAATGCTCTTCTTAATGAAGAAATATTCTTATTCACATGACGTGGAAGAGGAATGTAATGAATCTTCTGTCAAACTCACTAGAAGCAAGCCCCTGCTTATCGCTTCTTCCTTGGGCTTAGAAAGCAATCTCGCGCAATCTACTGATGCCAGTCCTATTTGCTTCGCAGAAGCTTGGATGCTGGCGAGAGTGATGAACCCTTTGGTTAATTTTCTATTCCTTTTGGATCAATAGAGAATGGAGAAGATATTTAAACGCCGAACTATACGGTGATGCTGAGTTTCTCAAAAAAGCATAAAAACAAAAGAATACCATCATCTTGAACGTATACGCACCCGCGAGAGGCCGGAAAGATTTCTTTACCGACCGAGGAACAACACAGTAAAGGAAACACAAGTAAAAGCCAACTTCAGCGAACTTCTTGTATCACTCGTGTCCAGTAGACTTGAGTGTTTAGCGAAAGCATAGCGCTCCGTCACAACGCCAGTAAACAACCTAAAATTCTTACCTACTGAGCGACAGCTTGCATTCGATTTTTAGTCAGAGGCTGGCCAGTGGGAAAGTTGATTTCTGATTTTGTTATTGCATCAGAGTCAAAAGACACGGTCTGTAGCCTTGTAGATCTAAAGGAAACCTTGGATGTTACCCTCGGTGACAGCACTGACTGAAAGCCCGTTTCTAGCAACTATACCATCTCCTGTGGTGTAGATCACAACTCAGACGTTCGGCATGATTACTTTTGCCGGGATATATCATTCAAAAACTTGGTGGGGGTACGGTTCAGGTTCTAAACAGATGCCTCTAGTTTTTTTTTCACTTGAAAATGCCTCCTTACGACAAAATCGACACCTCGCACCCGATTCTGAATTCGACATGGAGACCTCCGATAGTACTTTCCCCTTGATAACATTAAGTCGATTACTTGCCGCATTGTTGGCAACCATGTCAGACGATAATATCAATTCCAGAAGATGTTTGCCTCTCACGTTGCATATGCTTTTGCGCCAAAAAGTGGTTTGAGCATTAGCAGCATTTGATAAGTCCCATCTTCCTGGAATCACAGTCTTTAATGAGTTCAGCTTCCGGTGATTACAGTAATACCGAATCAAAAGGAAATTAAGCTCATATCATATACGAGTATAATCAAACAAGGCCTGCAAGATCAAACATTAGTTAAGTCATCTCGAGTTAATGTGTATCAGCTTCTTAAATTTCGTTCTTGATGTGGTAGTTTTCGGAGCTTATAATTACGCCACATACTCATTAGTCGCATGAATATTCAATGTAATCACTGCAATTATTTTGCTATTTTTGGTCATTAAAATGTCGCTAGATGATAGCTGGCATGATAAAGCATTGGAAAGGGGCCATATCAGATCAGGCTTTTTTAAGACCTCGCACCTCGCACATCAGGCTTTTATCACCTGCGCTTATGTTTCAATATCTGATCATTTTTGTGATCGTTCCCACTAATGCCTTCAAGCCGCTGGGAAACTTCCAACTATCATCGATAAGTACCCTTGTAAGCTATCTATTCGTTGAATACCCAAATGTACAATAATAACAGCAGCACATTGCGTAAGATGAACACAAGCCAATCGCAATACTTTTATTACTTTCCTATCACCGCAAGGACACGTGCTTTTAGGAGAATAATTGTTTATCCTGGATACGCTTCATCGAATCTTAGCAAGAACGCTACTCACCCTATCTTGCCAAGTCTTTTGGCACTCCGTTCGACTGTTCATCTAATTCCCGAAGAGGTGATCGGTGGTTCTAACACTAAAACCAAAGGGTGGGGAAGAACTGCTGAACGAGACCCAAGAAGCAATTGATGTAAAGCAATTTTATGCCAATTGTGACAAAAGCAATTTTTAGTAGAAGTCACACTGTACTTGCTTCTCGTATTATAATCCACATGATTTGCGCTGCTACCCTGGAAGGCGATAAGGATGTCAAGGAGTTGATGATGATTCAACAGTCCACTAATTGAGAAGTCTATTTGATCAATTTGTTTCATAAACAAATGAAATGGGGTCTTTTGTTTTTCAATATATATCTTATTTCTTTCCCCCGATGTTTGCACTTTTATCTTCAGAATTCTCACTTTAAATTTTATCCTGAATAAAGCAGCAATATATTTAAGATTTGGAAGACAGTCAACGTTCCTCGCCTAGGTCGATTGTGCTAAAGGCTACTCCTTAAGTGCCAAAATAAATATTTAAAAATAATTGGAATCCTCGACTACATTAAAGGCTAATCATTGTTCAACAGACATTAGACGTTTACATCTGCAGATGCCTGAGCATAGACAGTACGAGTATATCTGTAAGTTAACCTGCTTTTTAGAATACCCACAACAGACCATAGTATGCAAAGGATTCAACTAAAATCTGTTCCCTAAGTAACATTTGGAACAAGTTCCTTTGTACCATCTACAATGTAGATAGCTTAAGCTTTGCCTCGGCGGATTTGGTGCTCGTCTTTTAGTTGTGTGCACAACTAGAGACATCAACGGCTTTTTTAAGGACTTCGGTCGCCGAATGAATGAGGGCCAGAGGTTTGCCTTTACAGAGATTTATCTCGAATTGTTTTTGCTTTTCGGTGTATGGTCTGGGAATTGAACCAAACTCTACAGGAAATTCCCTTTGAAAAATAACCTACCACCCAAACTGGATTTGTTACACCTGATACACCTGAGTATCTATAGTTTGCTCATTAGATACTCAGTCCGTGATCTGGTAAAAGGTTTAGTTAAGATTTTCTGTCTCTATTGTGACACTAACATCGACCATAAGCGTAAGGCTTTTATTTCGATCGAAAGAACAGAAAAGAAAACCTTCCGTATGTAGTGTTCTTTTCGACCATTCACCTTCGGCGTAGTTGCTAAAGTAAGTGAAACGACAACAATTCTGCAATAACAATAATACCAAGAACAAAAGAATACTCTGACTCCTTTTGATTTCTTTCAAACAGCTGCCTTTTAAAGCAGTCTGTCTGTTTTGAGTTGATTTACCTTTTGTCTAAATTTGGGTCACATTTTCTTCTATAGGTAGCGAATCTGAGTATAAATATCCGCACCGTTACCCACAGATAATCAGTAATCTCCAAAGATGTTTCAATATCTGTTTATAATTGCTACGTTCGTGTCGGTTGCTTATGGGCAATCAGAAACTCGTATTGTTGGCGGAATCCCAACTACAATCGATCAGTATCCTTGTCAAGTTTCTCTTCGAACTGGACCAGGCCTTAGGCACATCTGTGCTGCTACAATTATTTCCAGAAGTACTATTATAACTGCAGCCCATTGCGTGAGAAGACTACCAGCAAGTCGCATAACCGTCACAGTTGGAAGTACTTTCCTGTCCGCGATTGCAGAAAGACGTGCAGTCAGTAGAATCATTAGTCATCCAAGATACAATCCTTTGACTCTCAACTACGATGCTGCTCTTTTGATCTTGTCTACACCTCTAACATTGAGTTCAACAATTCAAGCCATACGCTTGGCACCTGTTGAACCAGTCGCTGGTACCAATGCTACAACTACTGGATGGGGAAGAATTACTGAAGGCGGTCCAGGAAGCAATCAGCTAAGAGCAGTTTCCGTGCCAATTGTGTCTAGAGCAAGGTGTGCTAGGAATTATGCACCAGTAAGAATATCAGTTGCTATGATCTGTGCCGGTTTGCCACAGGGTGGAAAGGATTCATGTCAAGGAGATGCTGGTGGTCCATTGATTGTCAATCGACAACTTGTTGGAATTGTTTCATGGGGATTAGGATGTGCTCGTCCTAATAAACCTGGAGTCTACACAAATGTCCCAAGAATCAGTTCTTGGATTGTTAACAACACTGTTTAATTAATTCTGTCGCTTAACTGAGCACAAATAAATGAATTGAAATCAGTTCTTTGAAGAAACGTATTTGGTTTTTGTTTTCCTTTGTCCACTATTTTTGCTTTGGGAAGATGACAAGAAATGTTGTATTTTACTTTCTACTTATACCTACAAATGTAACACAAATGTAACATATATATTTTTTTTTTAGACACTCGACATGGACCCATGCCTTGATGACTGCGTAATGTTTGCTAAGAAACTCAAACATTTGGGAAGACAGGTTTCCTTGGAAATACTCAAAGGACTACCACATGGTTTTTTAAACTTTACCATGGTATTTATTCAATGATTGAAATACTAAAATCAACAAACATTAATAAGAGTTATTTGTTTTTCAGCTCTCCAGTGAAGCTATGGACGGTTCAAAGCACTGCATAAAGTGTATAAACGAGTTGCTTAAAGCGGCATAAGGTCTCCGTGTTCTTGTGATTTGTAATTTAACAAGCTTCTTCATTACTGCAGCTAGACACCGCTTTTTCTGTCTTTTCCCTTTTATTCTTTAAGTAAAATCTCCTTTTGATATTCTGGCTATTTATTCATAAAAAAAACGTGTTTTTTTTGTTTTTTTATGAGACAAAGTGCATAAGTAAGATTTTTCGAATTATCTGTATTTCATTTGAGTTTTGTTCTTAATTTAATTTCACTTTTTTTTTTATATTTTTGTTTTACACATTTTCAAGTATATTATATACATGATTATATACATTCTATGCATACACATATATTTATATTACGTATTATGATGTTGGATGAGGTGATTTTACACAATTTTTAATGTAATTGGGTGATATACATTTATCTATCTACACAAAAAGAAACGAATGCTATTTATTATTATTATTGATAAATAAAAACAAAAATCTATTTAACAAAAGCGATTTGGGGTTATATTGTATTTATCCACAACGCAGTGCAAAGGCCGAAGTTAGACATTAAAATTTAATACTTCATTTGGAATGAAATGAAATGCAGAAGAAAAATGGTAGCTACCCAGGTCTTTGTCATTCTTTCTGAATACAATGGATTGCCAATAAGTTACTATCTTTACATTTTGCTTATGGGCACTTTATTTTGAACTACATATATGTAGGAAGTTCACAATAAATGAAATAACTTTCTTAAACCGCATACACTTTTCTTCCAGCTCTGTGATATATCAGGAGTACTCAAACGAAATCCAATCCGAATTCATCTCTTTCGAGAGGAACCAATATAGTTGTCCATATACCTTAGCCTTTCCAACATAACCTTAGACTAGACAATTCTGTAAGCTTTTCAAACCCACGAGTATTTTCTAAGTTCTTCAATCGTTACTACCGATTTCAAAAAACCCGTTCTTAACTATTCCTCTTACATGATTGCCCAAACTCCATTACTTTACTAAAAATGTATTGGATCATTGCAAAAGTTCGCGCCCCCGTTTTGCAAGCTTGCGATACCTTTGTCATAGAAACTGTGTGGTTCTCCTTCAAAAAAACGTCGTTCGACGAAACGAAATTTCTTTCCATTCAAATCGATCTGAAGGGATCAAATTAGACGATAATCTAAGAGAGCAAGGTCTGAAGGATTCCTATTTTAACTCCTTCAGTTTTTGCAGCGTTTGTTGGGCGATATGTGACCTGGCGTTAGCATGACGAAAGACAACACCTTTTCAATTAGCCAAAAACGGCAGATTTTCTTAAACTTTCGTACTAATTTTAGAGAGCTGCTAAATTACTTATTCTCTGTGATTATATCGCCTAGTGAAAAAGGCTCACACTTTATTATACTGCTGGAATCCCCCAAGCAGACAACAGTAACTTCATTGGATGTAAGGCAGCTTTTGCCACGGGTTGTGCACCCTTCGTCTACTTATTTCCAGTTCCCCTTTCGTTCTGTAGAATCCACTTCTCGTCACCTGTGGCGATTTGATCCAAAGAAGGCTCGTAAATATATGGTCACAAAGACGCGGTCCAGCTTATTTTTACGGTCCTAAGAACAGTGTCACAATCCGAAGAAATGCTCTGAATGTTTTTTGTTGCAGTTCCAACACTCATTCCTTTTCAAAATTCGTTCAGCATTACATGACGAAGGAGGTGTAACTTTTCGTTTCCTATTTAAGAATTTTTACTTTACACATTATTTAACTTAACTGAACAGGGTCTTGCGATAAAAAAAAAAAACTCCTGGTGGCACAACCTTATCACTGGTACCTATACAACAAGTCCATAAAATAAACAACAGCTGCGATTTACAACAAACTTTCCGCCACATATGGAGATCGGGCATGAACTTTTGCAATGATGCAATAGATGGGACTAAATATACTCAAGAACTGCATGTATTATCCTCAGTCCCGTTGGTCAAATTGTAAAATCTAAAAAAATAATGTATTTTCTGAGGCTTTTGAAAGAGCTTCTGCAGGTTGAAACCGCTAATGTTAAATGCATATGCTAATATTTTTTGTTCTGTTTACTTTCTTAGGTGGTGCTACAGTCCTGTGGAAACCTAAGCTTTAACCGACTAGCCTTTTCGCGTAAAACGATCTCTCTTCAGCTGACTTCAATGCCGCACACCATGTAGGTTGAGGCTCCCTTCCACATGAATGCACCACCATAGTTCGAGTCGTCAGGATGTGGCATCCATTCGCTCGACATGGCCCAGCCATTTCAAACATTGAATTCGTGGGCGTCTGACTAATCTGTTGTCTCCAGACAGTCCTTACAAACCCAATGTATTTCTCTTGAAACATTCGCTTTCGGCAAGGTTCAAGCATCTGCGCCATCGAGCAGAAAGCGGAATGGGCGAGTTGGTCTTACAAGAAGTCTTTGTTACTTAATTGCCTCCTTAACTCAGAAAAGCAGCCTTGGCTAGGACAGAGGTGAGTTCGTAAACGTCAGCATTTTAAACTTTGAACAATTGCAGATTTTTTTCGAGTGTTTTAGAACGCTTTCAGAATCATCCAACTAGTTCACACTATAAATTTAAAAAACGTGTTACTCGTTTTGCAGTCAGAAATTGAAAAGCCCAACTAATCTACAAAATTATGACGATACGTTGACATTTATGAACACACCGGTAATACAGTTTGACGAAATTAGCTCTGCACAAAATCTGCATTGCTGAACGCAACTAATGCAGTTCTAAGCGTTTGACTTCTGCTTTGAAGTCGTTGCTGCTTGTAACTGCAAATTCAATTTAGACGAAGTGCTAAGCTACCTCGAAATAATAACTGCCAATAGTGCCATTTTGGACATGTCGTCGGTGGTGTGGGTCTTTTCTGGACTTTGTTTTAAAACTGATTACCGTCAGACCCATTTTTGACGCTTATTCTGCTTATAGTTAGCGCAATAAAAAATTATTGAAACAACTGATAAGATTCAATACTGACAACTACCAACAGCATCGTGGCTTTACCAATTGGATAGAGAAGTTAAAT
The DNA here is from genome assembly GCA_928272305.1 of Volucella inflata. NCBI lineage: Eukaryota > Metazoa > Arthropoda > Insecta > Diptera > Syrphidae > Volucella > Volucella inflata. The sequence continues at coordinate 4,014,380 of OV743720.1, forward strand.
GCATGAAGTTGTTCAAGAATTTTTCGCTTTAACACATTTCAATCTCTTTGGTGCGGTCTTTCGGACTCTCATCATTGGACCTTACTTCTTCAAAAATGAAGCGAGTGCAGTTCCTACCGTGAATGGAATAAACTATCACACCATAATCAATGAATTTGTATTATATTAAGGATGTTTCTTTCCAACAAGACGGTGGCATGCCATTTGTTGTTATTCAGATCTGAGTGACTCAGGTTGTGACTGGAATGTGTGTCTCATAAAGTGCCAAAACAGCTGGCCTGTACCTATAGACGTGGGTATAAATACGCTTGCTATATACAATAGACCTTGGATTGCTGATCTTTGTTTACCCAATTTAGTTAGTAAAATTTGACTTTTATTTCAAAAAATATGTTACAACTAGAGCTTAGCCTAAGTCATAATAGGTTTGGCCTATGGCCGTCTACCAGCACATATTTCTATAACTGCTTTTGCCATACAACAATTTGATAAAGCAGCGGCAGTAACCTGTATAGACGAACAAGGGAACATCGTAGTAGAGTCACAGTTGATGCTGAGGATTTGGAAAGATTATTTCTGTAGGCTGCATAACGTCGAAGACGAAACAAATACGGCTGTGAGGTAGAATGAACCCTTCAACCTGGACGATGTAGACCAACAATTCCGTCCACCCGACCTGGATGAAGTGAAGACAGCAATATCTAAGCTGAAGTCCTACAAATCTGAGCGGACGGCCTAACGGTCGAACTTTTCAAAGCGGCGCACGTCTCGGACAGATCGTCCCCTTCGGCTGGTATAACTTTGCGGTAGTTAAGGACTTTATCTTCCTAGGTTTCGCTATAAGTTCAGGCAACGCCACCAGCGCTGAGATCAAATGAAGAATAATTCTTGCCAATCGCTGCTTGTTGGGGCCAAGAAAGCAATTGACTAGCAAAGTCCTCTCTCGAACAACAAGTGACCCTAAGACCTTAATAATCTTCGACCAGCTCTATGGCGCCGAGGTATGGATATTATCAAAATTGGATGAGGTTGCACTTGGTTGCTTTGAGAGAAAAATTGTTCGAGTGATCTTCGGTCCCGTCTGCGTTGACGGTGAGTTGAGGAGGAGAAACACGTACGAACTGTACGTCCGAAAAGTCTTCAAATCCGCCCCCGAGGGACAGCGCAGTAGAGGAAGCTTCAGGTGGCGAATGCCAGTGGAAGCTGGAGACGGCTGTTGACTGAGGCCCAGGTCCACCCAGGACTGTAGTGTCACTTAAAGTAAGTAATTAAAGGAAGTGACTGAGTTAAGGAGAAGCATTAAGATAGGCACAGGAGCAATAAGATGTCCGATACCGTCATGCATGCACGAAGCATTGAAAAACGAAGTGGGCAAAAGTAATGTCAAAATGTGAATTGGTTGCCATTTCATTTAAAATGCGTAAATTTAAGCTCTATATTCACCACATTTGTAGAGTTTACTCAGAAGTACCTATATCATGATCTACAGTCTCAAAGGCCTTAGGTATGTCTATGTAGAGCGCAGCGGTTAGGTTCCTATTATTAAAACCGTTGTATAGTTATATATAGCATTTGAGGAGGGCATCCTCAGTTGAACAACCAGAGCGAAAGCCAAACTGACACTCACTGAAAAAAATATTTCTTTCTAAGAACCTGACCATTCTTATTGTAACAGCTGTTTCAAAAATTTTCGAAAAAACCCACAATAATGAGCGAGATAGGCCTATAGTTGTTTATTAATGTTTTATCGCCTTTCTTATACAAAGGTATCACTTCAGCTATTTTAAAATAATTTGGAAACACACCACATATAACGCTTCTCTCAAAGCTATTTTGAGATCGATTCAATTTCCACTGATTTCAGCAAGGTTTTCGATAAAATTATTCATCAACTTATCATTTTCAAACTAAAAAAACTAGGGTTTTCCCCTCCATTTGTGGCATGGATCAAATCTTATTTAGAAGACCAAGAATACAGAGTCATCTTCAGATCTTCAATATCCGACCCCATCAAAGCAACATCTGGTGTCCCTCAGGGTAGTCACCTTGGACCAATCATCTTTATCCTAACGATTAACGACATAAATCACGTTTAACGAATTCTGATCATTCTACTATATTTTCGCTGACAACATGAGATTTTCAAAAGTCATTTCAATGCCTTCTGACTCCCATTCCTTGCAAGATGACTTAAATAAGTTTTCGGAATGGTGCAAGCATAATTTTTTTGGAGCTTAATGTCAACAAATGCCAAGCGATAACCTATTCCCACAAACATCTGCCTCCGCCTCCAAGAAACTACTTTATCTGCGATGAGCCTATTCCCTCCACTACCGATCTAGGATTAATATGTGACAAGGAATTTAATATTGTAAATAGAGGTAACTCTGCACTTGGCTTTATCAAACGCTTGCATCCAAGTGCAGCCAAGTCTGGTCACCTTATAAACAAATCCACATTCAAAAAATCTAAGCAGTCCAACGCAGGTTTATCCGATTTGCACTTCGTGGTCTACGTTGGGCCGATCTATATGGATTACCCCTGAAAATAGGTTAAATCTAATTGCCATGCATACCCTAAAAAAATGTCGTGAAGTCGCTGATGTACTTTTTATACACCAGTTATTGACTGGAAACATCAACTGCCCGGGAACCACACAAAATATTTTATTCACTCAAAATCCCCGTAACCTAAGATCTGTCCCACTTCTCCTTATCCAAACTCACCGCACCAATTACGGTCACTTCGAACCATTATCAAGAATATTGCGTATAAAAAACAACGCCGAAGTCTTCGTTCTAAATAGCAGCAAACATAACACAGCACCCTATTCCATACCATAGTGCAACGTTTTTGAACTCAACGGACACTAAAAATGTCAATAATCAAATTTCCTAAGGAAAATGTTAGTTAATCTCACAACCATTTAGTATTTTCCTATGAATTTGACTCTTAATTTAAAGGATAGATGGCTCTGTAGGAAGAATTTAGAGGATGTACAGTGACTTCCGGAATTTGTAACTGAATTATCTGTTCAAAAAAGAGAATAGAAATATAGACTTGGGATCATAATGATTGCTGCGGGACTAGTACACTGCTTCGAAACCTCAATATTGGTTAAGAAACTGACAAATTTGATAATGCTGCGAACAAAGGAAGGCACTCCTCCGTGATCCCAATATTGGCTCACACTGCTAGCTGGTTGTAGGCAAGGTATGTTTCGGAAGTCTTTGACGGCAAAACAACGTAGAAGTACTGTGTTTATATTTAATCTTAAACGGTTGAAATCATAATCGATAAGCAACCAGCATCAAATTTTGAAGAGCTACGACCTTGGTTTTAAGAAGCCAACTACGAGTACACCAACTACGAGTACATATCTTATAGAGGACGTCCAAATGAGAGCCCAGGAATGAAAAACAAAATACCTAAGCGGCGTACGATTGAAAAAATAAGGAGTGTTTCTCCAAGAACAACGTTCGGAGATTTTAGAGAAGAAAAGCACCACTTATGGTTGTTCTTGCAAATGGCCAGGTTCCAGTTGATTGAACTTAAATGTCACACCCAGTCACTCTGTCCAGCTTTATGTATGTACTTATCCACGGCTAAAGTATTTCATTATTCCGGAAGCTGGAGACGTTCTTGGTGTGGTCCTAGGAGCGAGTGTGCTCTTGCCAGCTCTCAAAGAACATGATTGCCATAGAGAGAACAACGTCACTGGTGAATTGTAATTGCCCATACCAATGGTTTTGCCAGGAATCGTAGTTTTTGCCTTCATCGCGGGTTATTTTCGAGACAATGAGGGTCTTATCGCGAGAAGCGGAGATTATGTTGTCTATGTACTTTAGATTTGTGGGAAGAGAGTGCCAACGTCTCAGACATTTTTTATTTGAAAATATTTCTTTTGAGTCGTCAAAATAGAATGATGCTATCATCAAAGAAAAACCTTTGAAGTGGTGAGACTTAGATTCGCAGATATAAATAGTAGACAGCTGCACAACCCCACTGTACCAGAGTCTTTTGCCAAGCTACAAATAAAACAATTTTCATGATTTTTATGAAGATGAAACGCAATAAGTAGCGCACATCCCCTGTAACTACTTTGTCTTGGCATTCTTCAGAACACATTTTCTACGCAGTTATCACTTCTGATCTCAGCTTCACGAAAATCCCCAATCTCGATATATTTGTGGAGGAATCTTTTTGGTTCCAGAAGTTTCAGGGTCATCGTCCTGTACACTATCTCCGTGGTATCGTAATGGAATAACATTTGGCCTATCGGCATCTAAGTAAAGACAACTCCATACTTTCCTACTCTGGAAAGTGACACCTCATACGGGTGTTAGTTTGTAGGTTATTAAGGTAAGGTGACCTTACTCCAACGGTTTTCCAAACCATAAAGTTCCATTTCATATTGCACCGACAATGCGTGTATCTCTTGTAACAGACGACGGGAGTTTCTGACCACACTAAGGGCCTTACGTAGAGAAACTCAAAAAGCTCAAGAACCAAAACATGCCATCACCAAACATCACCCCACATGAGGTATTTTCAGTCGTTAAGCCTCAAATCGATGGCAAATTACATTCTTCATGTAAAAGTAGTACTTACTCGGACTCCGACGACAAACAATACCACTACAGCTGCCATGTCAAAGTCATTAAAATGCACACGTCCATGACTATGAATTAATAAATCAATACATGGTCAGCAGTTCTTTTCCACCCTCCATAGCATTATCCAAATGTAGAAGCACCCGCCAAATTTACGTCGATAGCGTGATGTTCAATCCCACTTAAAATTAACTTCCGATTGACACAGTTGCGGTCTTTTGTTTCTGGTTATTGATTCCTCAGTTCACCTTGCACCACTCGTATCCGTATCCGTGCTCACACCCTCATTCGTATTCGTAGTATTTGTTTGCATATTTAAGGCAAAAAAATTGTGCAACACACGCATTGGCAAACAACCCCTTCCTGGTCACAACTTTGCAACTCAGCCTCAGCACATTTACGATTAACACAGCTCGTATTTCTTTTGACTTTCAAACTCATATTCTTGGTCTTCACCATCTGATCTGAAAACAACAATAGGTTTAAGGTCATGAAGGGTCAATGTTCCAGTGGGGGGCGACAAAACAATAGACCAAGACAATATTCATATGAATACATTGTCGATAGACTGACCTAGGTATCGATTATCGTAACATTAACTGACAACCAGCCCCTCATTTAGGAAAAAACAAAAAAAAAAACAAAATTAAAAAAGTTTCCTTAAACAAAAAACCATGACAGTGACTGAAAATAAGAAAAAAATAAAAATACGAAAAAGACCCCAAGGTCTAAAAGATTGAAAGAATGTACTGGGCTAGAGGATAGATACTTTATTATGCACACACAAGCTTTTTAAATGCCACCCCCGTGCCCACATAACCATCAATCCACTTGTGGGCTTTCCGTTCTACAATCCAAATGAGGTGAAAAAGAAATTTTCAATTTATTAGCTTCTCAGTCTCGTTTGTACATTTTCCGCGGTTTGTTATTGTTTACGATTCTCGTTTTTGTTTTAGAATTTAGTTTTTCTGTTGAAAATTTTTCGGTTTCGGTTTTGGATTTTCTTTTTTCGATTTTGGCTTTACTAAGATTGTAAATAGTGTGCTCTTACGCTTCGTAATTCTGTCACTGATGTAAGTACTCGTACTCTTAGTAGGTCAAAACTAAGTCCTTCAAGTTTATTATCTGAATCTTTGCATTTGCCATAGACTATGATAGTGGAAGTGTAAAAAAGGGGGCGGAAATTGGAAATGATTAACTAGCTTTGAACAGTTTATTCAAGTGAGTTGTTGTACATACATAAGTGCCCATTTCTACAGAAAAGGAAATTGTTTTAGTCGACCATATACTCGTAATCTTGGAATCTCCCAGCTTCGAATTATGTGTCAAAGTTTCCGTACCATGACATATAAATCTTGCTCAATCTATGAGTTCTCAAATACTTTTAGGAAATAGGAAACGCTGTCTATGACAATAGAGCACTCGGACAAATTACCAATCCATTACACAATACTTCTCTAAGTTCCCTTTAATTAAAATGATAAAGTGCCTATGATACCAGCACTCAAAATGCCGGCGCCAAGTATCGGCAGTCTGGTTCGAGTGTAGGTCGTACATTTACGGAGGTAGTGCTCCGTGGTGTCGTCGTCACTTACACAGCAAGTGTCAGAGTTTGTTGTACCTCCAGCTCACTTAAGTGCTTAGCAAAATCGTGGTGCACCGTAATGACGCCAATAAGCAGCCTGCTGTTTTCCTACCAAAGGACAGCAGAAAAGTCTCTAATTTTTAGAGTCATGGGGAAAAATTCGTATGGTCTTCCGGTAACCAGAAGAATCTTACCATTTGCAGTCATCCTCATAATAAACCCAACTATCAATGGAAGGTCTAAGCGAAGATGCAGACAGACCTAACATAGGTTCTGCTTTAAAAAAACAAACTCTTGTCAGAGCTTTACTTATTTAGTTCATTGGGGATTGCATTTCCTTTGATCCCATTATAACCTGGGACTCATAAATACTCAGTGAATTAAGGCTTCTGACACCGTTAAGGTATGTTCTGCATTCTCGTACTAGCTTGGAAGTTGTAAGAGGGTAGAACAAGACTTTAAGCGCGGTTTGGCTGTGAGTAAAGAGTACTTCCTACTTCCTACTTCCATCTCTATCCTTGGGATTTTCGGATGACAACGCCTTTAAAATTCTGTTCTATGGAGACAATAGTTTTTATTATCGTAGAGCGGACTATTCGAAACTGAATAACTTGCAAGGTAAGACCAATTTCAGTTTACTCTATTCACTCTATGGCAAACCTTGCCTTTTTATCGACAATGCTCTTGCTGCTTTTTATTCTACCCTTCCACATTAAACTCGCAAAACAGTTTAGATGTTGCTCAAATGTACCTATCCCGAAGCTTCAACAAATAGCTATTTTTTCAATTCTTCAGCCAGTCATTCGCTCACCACTCCGAAGGCCCCAACCTACTCCCTACCTCTTCTTCTTAGTAAGCTGTACCTTAACATTTTAGCATTATTTATACATCGGTGTTTTTTTTTGCCAATCTATCCTTTCGAATAACAAACACGGATTCTTAAAGTAATCATGAGTCTGGCAGAATCCGTATCCAGTACTCCGTACATCCTAGAAGACGCGCAAGAAGTTGATGGTATTACTCGTACTACCAATTCCAGCAAAGACTTCAACAAAATTTCGCATGATGTTATCCTCCTTTCTTTTTGCTATCAATCTAATCGTATCATGTGAATTTCCTTTGCTTAGAAGAAAACCACTAAAGTAATCCCTTTAAGTCCACAGTATCTAAGCCATCCATCCGGTGTATCCCAAGGAACCCATCTGGGTCCTCTATTATCTATACAAGGTGGCGCAAAATAAATCATCCATTTTTGTTTTTGAATTATTTTTTTACTTAATAAAAAAAAGTGATTTTGAGTGGTGGAAATCTTTATTTGGAAAGATGATATACGCCAAGTGACTGCCACCAGTGTTGGTACACATTTGTGCCAGTTTTATCGCATTTTCCATGACTTTCCGCAAGATTTCCGGTGATAACTGTTCGTATACCTGTCGAATATTCTCCTTAAGGGCTGCGATTGTCTGAGACTTGTTGGCATAAGCCCTCGATTTCAAAGAAAGAAGTCTGGGATGGTTAAATCGGGCGATCTTGCTGGCCATGCCGAATCGCTAAAACGGGAGATTACGCGTACAGGAAACGTTTCCTTCACAATATCCATTGTGGCTCATGCTGTCTGTGCGGTTGCTCCGTCTTGTTGAAGCCACATGTTCACCAAGTCCCGCTCATCCAATTCCGGCAGTAAGAAGTCGTTTATCATGGCCTTTCTGCGTTCGCCAGTTACAGTGACCGTATTGCCGATGGCGCCCTCAAAAAAACAGGGCCCAATCACTCCTTCCGCGTGAATGCCGCACTACACAGTGGCTATGGCCCTCCTTCCGCGTGAACGCCGCACCACATTGTGGCTTTGAGTGGATTTAATGACTCTTCGTGCATCACAAGCGAATTTTTAGTGCCCCAGAAACGAAGATTTTGCTTATTGACGTAACCGCTGAAGTGGAAAAGCGCTTCGCCGCTCATGATGATTTTCGGCACAAAATCGTCCTTTTCGTTGTTGAGATTGAGGATGGCCTGACAGCGGAGTATAGCGTTCCATTGCAAAAGTCTGTTTGTACACTGCAGCTATCTAGTTCACAAATGTCAAATATGATTGACGCAGGACGCCATTTGCAAAAATTATAACATCTTCCGGTAGGATGATTAATTTTGCGCCTCCTTCTACCTATACATACGAGAACATAATAGTTATATGCGAAGGACATCAAAATCTTTAGGCACATTTTGCCTTGCTCTAACTATTCTGCGCTACACGAAGACCTTAACTGACTTTCCACATATTGCCAAAAAAATTTTCTGGAACCAAACTATAACGAAGGCCCGAAAACCTCTTACAACTTTACCCCGGATCTACTTGATTCGTAATGAAAGTAACAAATATTCTCGATTATGGTGTTATACTACCTTGAAAATGTTCCTGGAATAACCACTGTGTGGCGCTCCCATTGTTCCGATTTTGTTAAGTTGGTACATTTGTTGTTGATATTCCCTTTAAATCTTAGCATCATAGCTTGACATTTGCAAAAGTTACGTAGCCAAGAGTATATCTATCCCTGTGTGTGTTCGCAATTTTTCCATTACTTCTTCTCGGCTGCTGAAACGTGTTCCCCGTAGTGGTTTTTAACTCGATTGAACAGAAAGAAGTCACAGGGAGCCAAATCAGGTGAATTCGGTAGCTGTTGGATGGTATTTGTTGCATTCGTCGATGGTCTGCCACTGCGTTCATCTTCTTCGATTAACTCACGACCACTTTTGAACCGCTCGTGCCACTGGTAAATGACCGTTTTCTTTAAAGAATCGTTGCCGAAACACTTTTCCAACATTTCCAATATGTATGTGGCAAGAAACTGAACATTCGTGCCGGATAGACAACATCATATGCCTACTCTACGAACACGGAATCTTCTTACAGCTTCAACCTTCAAGCCTACCTCCATTGCATGATTCTGTAAGATTTAAAGTTGATGACCTTGCTTATCAGCTTTTAACTGGTATTACTGCATCTTCTGGTTATCGCAACTTATGCCATTTTGTGTCAATCCACGAAATCATAAATATGTACCTCTTTTCCGTATGATTTTTAACCTGGTGAATTATGGACACCATGAGTTCATGAGTTCAAATGCTACGCCAAGTCAACTTTATCCAAACTATCTTTGACTTTTGTCTTAGTAAACTCTTCCTCAAGATTGTGCTTTATTCTTCCTATGCCTCCACTACTCCTATTGCTTCCATTAGGCATAATAAAGCTGTCCGTGTTTAACACGCGCCTCAATCTACCAATTTCTTAAATAAAAGACTTCCTTGGAAAGGCGTACTTCTGTTTAGATCAACTTAAAGTTAAAGCGCTTCTGAATACTCGTAGATGTGAGGAGTTGGGTTTGGTACATACCATCGCCTTTATCCAATTATCAAAGGCTGTTATGTCGCTGCTTATAAGTGAAAAGAAAGAAGTCGTTTTGGACTCGTTAATCATCTGGCCGATCAATACGTATAGTAAATCAACAGACTTCGAATACGGTCTTGCTGTATTGCTTGCTGTATTGCAACTTAAACTTCTTAATCTAGAACTCTGTCGTATATTTTCATAGAATTTTAATCGACTGGTAGTTGTTCCAGTTTCTCGCGTCACTTTTGTCTTGTTTTTAGCTTTTAGTGACGAAAATCGCGAGCCTTTTCAACCTGAGATTTTTAAATTATCAACTTCGGAGGGAATGTGATTCTTAAGTTTTCCGTTTTATTCTTTCCACAGTTTCGCAAGATTCAGCTTTTGCAAAATCTGCCATTACAATGTTATTTTACAGGGATTCCTCGTTATGTAACTTATTCAAATCCATTCCCCCCCGATAACAAGTATCCCTACTCGTCTTCAATAAAGTTCGGCGATAAAGCCTCCTAACAAGATTTTTCTTTCTCATGGCGTATTCTTGAAAAGATAGCCTCCTTTGCATGTGCGTCATTGCTGCACTTTATTTACTGCATGTCGCCTGTTAATCCATTTTGAGGGTACATATTCTAAGTTCGGGAAAAAATGCTTCCGCACCTGTTCAACTACTAACGCTCGTAGCTTAACTCAATATAAACTTTATCGATTTCGCTTTACCAAGTAAACCCTTGAAAAGCTTGGCTTTTGTCTTTCACCGCCATTCTGGTACCATCGTTCCAGCACCACAAGTTTATGCGCTACCTTGACATTTTTCACTGACTTTTTCTTAAACATTTTCCTCGCCTAGTTGTTTTTTTTTGGGATTAAGCCATCATGGAGCTATGCTAGTTATCTGTTCGCCCAAAGCTGACCCCTTCCTTATTTCAAGTGGGTTGATCTATTTTTTCGACTTGTGCCTCTTTTTTTTCTTCATCTAGCTAGGTGCTCACCAAAGATTACCTAAGAATCTTTTCCTTGCCATCGTGCATTATTCCTCAATAGCAGCCTTCAAGCTTCGATTCTTTGACGTGTCTGTTGTCATGGTATTGTCTTTGACGTGCAATTGAAAAGACCATCGAAATCGAGCCAAAATACTTATTCTTCCACTTTCTTTCCACTACAGTTCGGGGTGAACCTTGTCCTCAGTCAAAAAGCGTCTCCAGCTAGCTCAATCTTTTGCTAGGTGCCTACAGTTTCGCACGCTAGTAGGGGGCGAGTTCGAAGACTTTTTGACCAGAGCGTTGATTTCCATCTGCTCTGCATCTCAACCATCTCAACCGTTGGATCTTCCTCTCTCCTTTTTACTTTCAAAGCAGCCAAGAGCAACCTCATCCATTTTTGATAATGTCCATGTCTCTGCTGCATCGAGCAGAACTGGAATTGTAAGGATCTTATACAGGGCAACTTTTGTTTTTCAAGAGAGGGCTTTGCCAGTCAATTGCCATTGATATCACGCTCCTTTCATCCGATTTTGTCAATCGGCGTATGCGAGTAATTGGCCGGACTTTTAAAGATTGTGCCTCTTGTGTTTGCATCTGAGTTTTTCCCTATTCCTTCAAGTATTGTACAATACAATGTTGAAGACAGCGCATGACAGCGTATCGCCTTATGTAAATCGTTTTTTGACATCAAAGGTCTCGGTGAGATTTTTATCGTCATTGACGTAGCAGAGTGCATCCTACACAGGCAGATTAGTTTGGCAGGGATGCCGAAACTAGACATTGCTCTGTATAGCTCGCCTCTATAGGTGTTTTCATACGCGGCCTTAAGATCGATAAATAGATGGTGTGTATCGATCTGAAGCTCATGGGTTTTCTCCAATATCTGCCGCAGTGTGAATATTTGGTCGATGGTGGACTTTTCTTTCCCGAAGCCACACTGATATGAACCTATCAGGTTGATGACGATAGGCCTCAGGCGTTCCAACAATACGGCTGAAAAGATTTTGTAAGCTATTTTAAGAAGACTGATGCCTCTGTACTTGACGCAGTTCAGAGGGTCTCCTTTCTTGAGGATCGGACAAACAATGCTGAGGTTCTATTAATCGGACATACCTTCGTCCAAGCATATTTTAGAGATGAGTTGGTATATGCTCCTGACAAAGTTATCTCCGCTCCAGAAGCTTTGTTGGACTTCAGCTTAGATATTGCTATCTTCACTTCATCCAGGTCGGATGGACGGAATTGTTCTCTTATGGTTTTTTGCCAGTATTGCCACTGGTCTTCGTTGGTTGCAAGGGACCTCTTAAGAGATAAGAAAGACTCGATAGGAAAAAATTTGGCGATCTTTTGTGATTGTAGCCATCTGACGTCGAAATTTCTCACAATATTAGCTTGTCTTGGCATTGTTCGGGATATCCGCAACCGTACCTTTGCTAGAGCAAGTAATGGTCCGATCATAATGTGGTAAATCTGGTTGACGGTCGATTGATCAGGAGTTCTTCAATTCCCCTTGTGAATATCGAGATGGGGGAACCGCGTGCTAGCTACAACAATTTTTCGTCCCGCCGCAAAGAAAGATTCGCATGAATCCGAGGTGGGGTACTACCAAAGATGTCCTCTCTTCCTACCGTTGCATTAAAATCAGCGAGAACAATTTTAATGTCATAGCTAGGGCATTGCTCGTAGATTTTGTTCAAGAGCTCATTGAAGGTATCTTTGGTGTCATCTCTTTCTCCGCTGTGGGGGCGTGCGCTCCCGATGCAGATTGCTACGGTTTTTAACTTCACAAAATGATAGCCTAGTGATTCAAATGCTTCTTGAATCTATGGTGAAAGCCAAGTTTTTTCGTAGCCATTGTTTTTTTGACAGTCCGAATATTATCGAGTTAAGAAAAACCAAGAATCTCACGAGATTGCATTTTTTATTTTCTGTGGACTTCAAGGTCTGGCTGGGCTGGGCAATGTAAAATCCTGAAAAAATTGTACGAATTGTGTATCAAGACATGTCTGGCTATGTTAGTGAAAATAAAGTAAATTTGCTTTGCACTTTGAGTTGATAAGGCGGTTCACTTCCTTAAAGCTAACACCCCAGCCAGAAAATGTATCCACGAATGCGCTACTTCTATATCTCAAATCCATTTTAACCTTAAACAATTTATGTACTCGTACATACTCGTATTTATGTATTCTGGAAAAACAAAGTCAGAAATCAGTTGAAGCTTGCATTTCAAATTAAATTAACAAGTTCGAAGAAAATGATTTACGGCGTGCAAATACGATTTATTAATGGTGATAAATAATTGAATAACTAATCATAAGTTGAATTGAATCCGATAAACAAAAACAGGGTAAATTCCAAAACCGAACACGGGTGTTTCTTAGTAGTTATGGATACGGCTCACATGTGAAAGAGGCAACCTCACCACTCATATTACACCACACGACTATTTTTGTTTTAAATGATAATTAAAATATTTTTACATTTACGTATTCGTTTGTATAATTAAATAAAATTTTGAAATTCCAAGATCGTGCCTTCGTTGACGGGAAACTCTTTTGGATTTTCTGTCGGATTTTAGTGCGAAAAAAGTGTTCAGGCGTTAAGAGATATTGATGGGAGTATGACGGTTATTTGTTTGGAGATATTCGCCGGGTAATGGAAAAATTGTGTCGCGCCATTTATCATATCTTATCTGCACAGAATTTTGGATAAAAAACAGATACAATTTTGTGGGTGAAATTTAATATTTCCATTCAACGAGTAATTTCAGTTTTGTGTTGAGTGATAGTGTCCATTTGGTGCTGGTTGTTTAATTTGAAGGCTTTTATAAATTTCGAATCAAAAAGAATTATATTTTCAACATTTTTGTCAAATAAATTTTCCTCTTCAAGATAACCTATTGTAATTGAATAAAAATGTAAGTTAGCACCTATAACAGTCGGGTTAAGCTGAGATTTAACTATCCTTATCTAAATGCCTCCTTGTGCGAGTTACCAAAGACAAAGCCACTCGCTCTATATTTTGTATAATAAGTATCTCAGGCGATTGATGCACAGTTTTGTGACTAAATCGATGTCGCTGCTCTGCTAGAGTAGTTCTGCGTTGTATCTTTTCCCCAAAAGACCGCTAACGCAAGCGGGACCGAATATTGGAATATTTTTCTCTCAAAATGATCGACAAGAATATCTTCCAGGTAAGGACTAACCGCTGCCCTTTCACCTTCTCCATTGCACTAAGTAGATGCCTGTCGTTAATCATGCAATTCAGGGATGCAGTGTTACTGAATAGATACTGATACAGGAGCAGCAGTTTATTGCAAGGGGGGCCGTTATGACGGAAACAGGCCCTTCTAAAGGGTGAGCCAACGAGCCAATGAGTGAACACGGCGTCTGTTGCAAGCAGCCATTCCAAGAACAAACATATCGATTATGTTTTTAAGAATAAGTTGATGTTATGATTGAGATCCTGAATTTTCGCTGTGTTGTTGGCATAAATCTTACTCTTCACAGGAAGAAGTCCATGAAGTGACCTTGGAGGTCAATCAACTTCTTCTCCAACCGAAATAGTGCGATCTTCAAATTTCGTGGACAATAAATTGATTGATCGCTTTGAAACCAGAGCTTGTTCAGACCCAATTCATTCAATTCCGAAAAAAATAGCCGAGCAATATGTTGCGGTAACGTTCTCCATTCCCTGTATTTGTCTCTCCAGCCTCATCTTCTAAATAGTACGGGCCAATGATGCCGCCAACCCATAATCCTCACCATACTCTTGACTGACACTTTTTAGGAAGCATTGGTTTTTCGTGAATCTCATATGAATTCTCCGGTTCCAATCTATCCAAAAATGGCCTCCACAGGAAAAGATCAGGTTCGACAATAAATTGTCCTGGTGATCCAAAATCCAGTTAACAAATCGGCGATGTCGTCAATTGTTGACTTCGGCCACGAGTTTAGGTGCCTGGCTGGTTTTGAACACTTTGGCTGACAGTGGTGATGTTTTGGCGTGTAAGTGCTGGGCGAGCCTGCTGATATGGAGTTTGAACCAATACAGAACCAGTTTATTCAAAACGCTTCACTATTGCTATTATGTTGATCGAAAAATTCACGAATTTTACGAAACGTTACTTTTATAGATGATCCATTTTCGTAATAAGATTGAATAACAAAAATGCATTGCCAAATATTGTATGATATCTGTCAAAAAGACCAACCACATTGAATTTAGTAAATGACAGAAATTGACAGCCACCATCTGTTGGCTCACCCTAGACTTGCAAATAGAAACCTAAGAAATGTCAAAACACTAATGAGCAATATTTTTAGCAATTAAGTGGAAAAGAAAAGTGCTGCCAGACTATATCACATACCCTTCAAAGTTAGGTCGAAAATTGGAATTATTTGTTCAATAAAATGATGAGATGCGATCCATTGCAAAGCCAGAGTAGGATAAGCGTCGCTGTATAAAGGCAAACGCGACACGGGAAACTGTAACGATTGAACGATGAAGCAATGTATGAAAATAGGAAAATAGCTTAGACCACCTATTTCCTGATTTTAAGTCTCCATATGACAGCATCTATAGAAACTTGTTTTTCCTGTCAAACTCAGATTATTCAGAATGTCATTAGGGACCCCCAGTGCTGTAACTTTTTGAAACTGAGAAAATTGTGCGAAACTCACAAATCAATTTCCGAAGCACAATTTTCTAAAAGTGTTAAAAGTAAGTACGAATAGGCTTATTACATTGACATCATTGTAGGAACTCACCGAAATGCCATAACAAAATTGGGTTAAGGAGCGAATGAGGCCAAAACTAAGTACTTAAACGCTGTCAATAAGATGCTAAACAACACAATCCTGCTTTATGATGCAGAAACATGGGCCTTAGTGAAAGTGGATAAAGATATCCTGGGCTGTTTCGATTGAATTTGAATCCCGTTTGCATTGACGAGTTCCACGAGCTGTACAGTGATATTGACTTGGTCTCTTAATTGCGCATTAACCGTATCTCGACACCAAAATACCCGTTAAAAACGTCTTTGATTCCAACTCAAAGGGACAACACAGTAGTCGAAGACTTTTTCTTAGTTGATACGCGTAAAATTAAAGGAACCTTAAACAGAGGCGGCGCTAACTGGAAAACTCTATTGGCTGAGATTTAGGTTCACCCCGGACTGTTACGCCATCTAGGTAAATAAGTACGGAGCCAATCAGTAGATTGGCATATGACGCGATTCGGAGTTTTCGCATAATGACGGAGAAACATTGAGATCCTTCCTAAGATCGAATTCTTCAATTAAGAAAAAGCACGGAGAGCCAGATGTCTCAGAAATCATATAGACGGTGCTTAGAATAAACCCGATGACGTTAATATGAAACTTCCGAGTTTGAGTAAACCAAGTAAACCGTTGGTTTTCAATAATAATAATCAAGCAGCATATTAACGAGTACGGTACGACTTCTACCACTTTTGCCGATGATATGCTATCATATGCAAGGACTTGATAGGCGCCATTTTTCCGATCTCGTAAACTAGACTCCTGCCATTTTTTCAGTAGAACTCACCATGACGATGCCGCTCATAGAATTGGAAGTGCGTGGGGTTGCTTAGGGTGACTCAAACAGCCGGAAAACCCCGCAGAATTTTATGTAAAAAAAAAGAAAAGAAAAAATATACTAAACTGGCAAAAGATTAATGCAATCCGTCAAGCACTGCATGCATGTAGTTTGGTGATAAACTAATTGTTGTCAGCAACCAACCGACTTCTTAATTAAGTTAACAAATGACACCATCACTAAGTCGCAACTACTCTCCACCATTTATAATCCTTTCAAATTCCCACATACCTCTTTTACAGACAAACAAAAAATAACATCAACAAAAATATCCGCTTACGTACGAGTGATGTGCATTTCACTGGTGCGGTGCTCACTACCAAATATGTGCGTGATGTCCCACAAAAAAATCTTAACTAATGTCGCCTACTAACGGTATACTTGGTGTACCAACTCGCGTGCATAAAACTCATAAAGTTTTTTTTTACAAATCAAAAGATAAACCCCCCACAATGAATCTAATTCGCCTTCAAACCAAAAAAAAAAAACAAAAAACAAAATCCTTTCTGCACAATCAAATTCGCTCTTCACTTGTGCAATCGAAGAGAACCAAAAGCTCCTTTAAGTACTCACATCAAACTGAAAGTTCTCCATTCGTAACGCATAGACGAAAGACTACAACGAGGGTAATTCCATGTCAGGACATACGAAGAAGTACTCGTAAATGAGAAGTAAAAATTCAGAAAACACCAGTCGAACTTTTGTGCATGGCTAAATTTCTTCGGTTCTTTTAGTTTTTTTTTTTCATCCTTTTCCGTTACCGGGTAGTGTCCACTATTATAGTACTTATACAAAGTGTTTTATCCTTTTTCTGTTTATTAAATAAACAAAAAAGAAGAAAATCCATTTGAATTTAACCAAATCGTGATGAAAGAAAAAATAATTGATATCGGTAAACAAAGACGTCAGTACCTTCCAAGGACATATTACTGTGCTCAATTTGAAATCTCCATTGGGAAAGGTCCTTTTTGCACCCCTTTTATGTAGAGCTTGCCTGACGAATTTTCGGTTTCTCTTTTTTTATTTTATTTTTTCTCGTCGGATTTGTTCGTCCTTTATTTTTCCTTTCGAAGAATAAAACTTCACTTAAGCGAGATTCAAGAAATGCAAAATAATTTTGTGTTGACAATTATTGTGTTGAGTGTCTAAATATAAATTGGGGTATCCTTGATGCAGGATAATACTCGTAGATGATGCCGCATTGTTTGTTGTTAATTTTAGTGAAAAGAGAAAAACAAAAAAAAAAAAAAGTTCACTGATCCCTCACTGTCATGTCTCTGTGGCTCTGTGTGTCTGTCTGTATGCACAAAGAACCATCTAAACCAATGAAACACATAAAAATGTTATGCGGAAGTAGTGAGGATAAGCTCACAATCGTACGGCTACCTCAAGAGTGTCCTTTCGAAGTTTGATGTCCTTTTTTTGTTGTGCAGAATGAAATAAACATTTAATTCATCGAATGTATAGAAATGAATGAAACTAAGTGCATACTATCTATGATTGCTGTCGATGTCGCCATTGTACGAGTAGCTGACGCAAACTTTCAATGTTGGTTTATGTTTGATGAAGAGCATCTGCTTCCCGGTGGCCGGTTTTCCTCAAGCTCTCGCGGCCGGAAACCAACATTGTCGCTGTATAATTTTACTTATTCATAGCATACGTTGCAGTGGAAACTTTTACACGTGGAACAAAGTGTTGTTTCTCTTGTGATATTGCTACATAATCGTATACTCTTACTCAAACCGTGATAGTTAATAGCCGTAGTTAGTTTTGTTTTGTTTCGTTTTTTTTTTTTTCTGTTCCTTTTGTTGTTTGTGAATACTGTGAGCCACATTAGTAATTTGTGGGACAATATCCAGCTGGTTCAATGCTATTTCAAACGTGTACAAGCGATTTGGAAGTGCTCCAACATGAGGAATTTTCCATAACAAAAAGTGTAGTGTCTTGTGAATAACACAGAAAAAACAAAAAAAAAAAAAAAGGTATGTCCTTACACGAAGATGCATTTGTGAACACGTGTATATACATACATATGTATGTGCACATGTGTATGTTTCACTCTATCTAATTGGGTAAAATGTCTAGTATTGTACATGCATTTGCATACATTTTTCAGAGTTTCCAGTGCGGTTTTACAATGCCTTATTGAAAAGGCATTAAATAATCAAAGTATGTAGGTAGGTACTTTTTTTTCTGCCGGAACAGAACACCCAGACTAAGAACTTTTCGATTGTACTCATTGCAAGTTTCTGCTTCTTGATACGAGCGAAGGCCACACACTGCGGTGTCATCACTTTCACAGCAATCGTCGTTTGGACTACCGGAAAGTTATGCCATCTGCTCATATTGAACCAAACTGTCAATGGAAGATCTAACCGAGCCCACAGGCAGACCTAACACAGGTTCGAGTTTTGAAAACCTCAAAAATCAGCAATTTTATTTCCTGTGACCCCCTTGAACTGGGACCCAGACGAGGCTTAGTGAACCTAGAATTTCGACCGCAGTTAGTGAAATCTTTCATTCGCCAACTAGTTTGGGACTTGGAGGAAAGGATTGTTGTAAGCGCAGTCTAGCTGCCGCTACAGTTGCAACTTCTTCGCCACTTTTACTGATTTTTCACGATTGTGCAAATCTCTGTTTGTTTCATTGGCCTTATCATTGCCGTATTGTTTCAAGGAACCGTTCTTGGTCGCTAACCCATTGACGTACATAGTACAGAGAAGTTTGTCACCCAGCATGGACAAATCCCCTAATACTTAAATTTTAAGAGGAAGTGGATAGTAATGCCTTTAATCACTAAATGAGTTAGACCAGTTAACTTCCTCCTTCTCGTAAAGAGAATGTCCTTAATTTTGACTAAAAGTGCAATCGCCAATCACTTGTGGGTCTGCCTGTGCTTTAGGCAAAATCCAAAACACAGTACAGCTACATCATCCTTGGTGTCTTTGCTACATCTTTGAGCAGAGATGTCACAACTATTGAAACCATTAAGTAGTAAGTCCGACAAAATACACCATAGCGACCCTGTTTAGCCCCGCCATCACATAAGTAAGCATATGCATTCGGGAAGCAATTTTGCACACATGTAGTTTCACCTTTCTCTCCATGCTTCTTCAACACAATGTAACTGATGGGACTGGAGCTTTCGGCGAGCATGTAGTCCTCTTTTCCATTTTTCGCCATAAAGCCTACTCCCACTGTTCGTTAGAGTTTTGATATGTATGCCATTTTCTTTAGAGTTACGAGCCACTACTTATGTATATAGCATAGCGGCTTCCATAAAAGAAAAGCAGCATCAGGTTTAATTGTCTCATTCGTCACTTAAACCAGTGTTCAGTTCACTAGGACCTTCATTAACAGGAGCTGGTTCTGATAAGGTTATCTGCGCAGTGATGCATAAGCACGAAACAAATAGTCTCTGCTTTCATTTCAGTATAAGTGTCGTCAAATTTTGTGACTAATTCGAGCATGGTATATGTTTCCCTCGTTAGGATCCGATTATCCGAAATTCGATACAGCTCCTTATATTTGTCTTGCTTCGATCTATAAAACGTCAGTCTTCCACTAAATTAAATTTATGTGATTGACCAACAAAGTCCAGACCTCTTATTCAATTCTGAATTCTGTGTTCCAACAGCCTGACATGAAAACCCTCGACAATATACTTGCCGGTTCCAACATGTATGCTAACTATTCGATAACGTAATTACTTGCGAGAAGGCTCTCGTAACAAAAGGCTGTGGATAAAGGCCACATTGCTGATGACCAGCTCAGACGGTAGTATGAAACTCAGAAGATAATTGCCTCTCGCAGCATATGATAAGTCTCATCTTCCTGGGATCACAGTATTCAATAAGTCCGGGTACCCCCTTCGGTGCTGGTAGCAACACCAAATCGCAAATAAGCTGATGCCACGACGATTTTGTGCGGGAGTACCGGAGACGTTCTGCTTTTGGGCCCTGTTCTATAGAGAAGAAGAGGGCGCAGTTTCAATTTCGAGAGGTGGATCTTACTGTTTATCTTCGCCGTCGCCGCCGGAGAACTGAGACTTTTAGTGGGGTGAAAAGTAACATCCTTTGGAATGAAAAAAATTTTAAATGTTTTTTTTATTTTATTCAATATAGTCCCCTTTTAGCTTGATACACTTATTCCAGCGATTTTCCAACTTCTTGATCCCGCCCGAAAAGTTATTTTCCGGAAGGTCTGCAAAATAGTACTTCGTGGCGTCGATGATTTACTCGCGTGAGCTGAATTTTTTATTGATGAGCCATCTTTTGAGGTTCGGGAAGAGATAATAGTCCGAGGGAGCCAAATCGGGTTCATACTGTGGATGCGACAGCAATTGGAGCCGTATGTCATTGATTTTAGCCTTGGTTGCGGTGCTCTTATGCGCCGGCGTATTGTCTTGCAAAAACAAAATTTTTTTTCGCTTCATGTGAGGCCGTTTTGCAGCGATTTCGGCCTTCAATCGCTCCAATAATACACAGTAATACTCGCTGTTGATGGTTTTTCCTTTTTCGAGGCAGTCGACGAAGAGTATGGCATGACAATCCCAGAAAACCGACGCCATAACCTTTCCGACCCATTGAGCCTCCCTTGGCCACTTCGGAGAACTCGTGCCGGCTTCAGTCCATTGTCGGGCACTCATTCTGTTCTCTGTATGTGGATCCAGGTGTGTAATAGTGGATCCAGGTTTCAATCGACGCAAAAAGTCCGCCCGATTTCGCATCAGCAAGTCCAAACACTTTTTCGAAGTGCTCTCGCGTTTGTGTTTTTGTTCAGGAGTGAGCATGCGCGGCACCCAGCGGCAGGATAACTTTTTCATATGCAGAATATTGCCCAAAATATGGCGTGTGTGCTCAGTACTAATCTTTGTGATATCTGCTAGCTCGCGCACCTTCACTTTCCGGTCAGCCAACAACATTTCATGTATTTTTTTGACATGGTCCTCTGTAACCGCATCGGAGGGCCTGCCGCTGCGGGCTTGATCGGTAGTGGAGTTGCGGCCACCACGAAACCAATATTTAACGGTGTAATCTGACGGAGCATTAGCCCCATAATATTTATCCAACTTTTGTTTTGTTTTCTTCGCCGTTTTGCCTCTCCAAAAATAATGTTTTATGAGAGAATGAAAATCGTTTTTGTCCATACTCCACATGGTGCCAAACACGTCAACAACAATCAGCTGTCAAAACAAAACTAAAGTATCGCACTGAAATTTGGCATGTCTGCCTAAATATGAACGGACTTCAAGGCACCATAACCTTTTTGCAGTAGCAGCGCATTCTGGCGGTCAAGGCGGTTACTTTTCACCCCACCTAGTAATTCTGATGGAGTTTAGCTGTCAGAAGCCAGGGCCTCTCCGGTAATTTCTCCGTTGTTTTGGCCCAATCTACTGAACCTGCCGCAGGAGTCATCGGCCTAAGGAGATCCAGCAGCCCCTTGGTAAAATCGACGAGGGTTTTCTTGTAATATTTGGGCTGCAGTATCCGTACCCCGGCCGCAGTCGAGAGAACCACGGATTCCTGGTTTTGTAGAGAGTTCGTAAATAATGCATTTGTCTACCTACACCGTACGTACTTACTCCTGCTTGAAATTCGTCCTGCGTTAACCATGGCAACTCAAACTTGTATGTTAACACGTGATTATGTTTTTACACTCATGTTTTACGTACACTCGTATGTGTATGTGCATACGAGTATGTGTCTTTGCAATGGTATAATATCCTTTGATTTCCTCGAAGAGAACAAGGGTAGCTTTTTTTCTAAATAAAGAGCGCATAACCCTTGATGTTTGCTCTTTTTGTTTTTTTGTTTTTTTCTTTAAAACACTGGCACTACTACCGACACCGGCACCGATGACCCCTCTGCAAAATTGATTGCACAAATTTCTTGCTCTCCTTGAGTCCTTGCACATGTACTATAATTAAACACCATGAAGAGGTGCAACGAATTAAATTTAAGGCAAATGGGGGGTTTTTCCACTCAATTTTCCACTCTACGAAACAGGTACATGTACTTTGGTTACCCACACGGCTATCACATAATCCTTTTGGTTAAAATGCAGCCTTATTTGAAAACTTTGAACGACTATTAACGTGTTGTACGAGTATATTTCCAGTTGTTTGGCTTATCGCCAAATCCTGGTTTGGATTCTATTTTGAAATTTTATTGAATCGCACATACTTTGGATAAAATCATTCGTCCCGAGGTGATTCCAAATACAGCAATTGATTGGCACAATTTCAATGATAGTTACTCTAAGGAATAGTAAAATAAGCATTTCAACTACAACCACTTTCATGAATGGGAGTCAAGCTCTGGCTATAGATATGCAATGTATCGTAGTCTTATGGAAACAGGAGAAAAGTTTACTTCTGAAATGGGCTACAGTTGAAAACTGCGGCAGAAATGTTGGCATTTGACATTCTTTTGTATTTTTTGTATTTGTTGTGGGAGGGTCTTCATCCTATACCTCTGGAGCGATTAACACATCATTTTGACGTTTATATGTTGCAAAAGAAAATACGAACAGAAGCTGATAGAGGCAAGATGCAGTGGTTAAGTTTGTCAACTACGAAGCCAAAGGTTATGGGTTCACATCAAAGTCCAACTTTGAAAAGCAGAAAAACAACTCTCTGACGACACTGCTTTTTTTGTCAGGCAATAACAATTCTCTGAATGTGAAATCTTTTGGCCAAGAAAGAATGTATCATCCTCCCTCCATTTAGGATCGGCACATAAAAATAGGTCCCTCTTTGTGGTCCTTAACAATGTAGACACCAGACTACCACTACATCAGTTTATCTATTTTTAGTTGAAGGTAGGGATTAACATGGTTGTGACTACCTGTATCTAGTGTCTTACGAAGTAATAAGGGGTAGTAATGACTAGAACATTAGTTTGAAAGATATGAAGTTTTGATCTACAAGGTGGCGCAAATTTAATCATCCATTTTCGTTTTTAAATTCCTTTTTTACTAAATAAAAAAAAACGATTTTGAGTGATGAAAATCTTTATTTGGACCTTTACAATTTTTTCTGCTAAGTGGAAAAGATGATATACGCCAAGTGGCTGCCACCAGTGTTGGTACACATTTGTGCCAGTTTTATCGCATTTTCCATGATTTTCCGCAAGATTTCCGGTGATAACTGGTCGCATTCCTATCGAATAATCTCCTTAAGGGCTGCGATTGTCTGAGACTTTTTGGCATAAACCCGCGCCTTTAAGTAGCCCCAAAGAAAGAAATTTGGGATGGTTAGATCGGGCGATCTTGCTGGCCATGCCAAAACGGGAGATTACGCGACCAGGAAACGCTTCCTTCACAATATCCATTGTGGCTCGTGCTGTGTGTGCGGTTGCATCGTCTTGTTGAAACCACATGTTTACCAAGCCTCGCTCATCCAATTCCGTCAGTAAGAAGTCATTTATCACGGCCATGTAGCGCTCGTCAGTAACAGTGTCTGTATTGTCAATGGCGTCCTAAAAAAAACAGGGCCCAATCACTCCTTCCGCGTGAATGCCGTACTGCACAGTGGCACTCCTTCCGCGTGAACGCCGCACCACATTGTGGCTTTGAGTGGATTTAATGACTCTTCGTGCATCACACGCGAATTTTCAGTGCCCCAGAAACGAAGATTTTGCTTATTGACGTAACCGCTGAAGTGGAAATGCGCTTCGTTGCTCATGATGATTTTCGGCACAAAATCGTCCTTTTCGTTGTTGAGATTGAGGATGGCTTGACAGCGGATTATAGCGCTCCATTGCAAAAGTCTGTTTATATACTGCAGCTGTCTAGTTCGCAAATGTCAAATATAATTGACGTACGACGCCATTTGCAAAAATTATAACATCTTCCGGTAGGATGATTAATTTTGCGCCACCTTGTATTATTGCTTAAATTTCGTTTTTGGCATATGAGCCCACGGCTGACTCGAATTAAGAGCAATTCGAGCACTTTTCAGACCTATTTCAACGTAAACCAGCGGCTTACCGTAATAACACAGGAAACAATCTAAAGGTGTTGAATGATACGAACAAAAAAGTCAATATTCCTAAACACAACCTTGATCATAAAGTTTCCGGAATAACCACCCTGTGGCGCTCCCATTGTTCCGATTTGAGTTCTGTTTTTTTTTTTGTTAAGTTGGTACATCTGTTGTTCATATTCCCTCTAAATCTTAAAGTCATAGCTTGACATATGCAAAAGTTACGTAGCCAAGAGTACACCATCTCTGTGTACGATTTTTCCATTACTTCCTCTCGGCTGTTGAAACGCATTCTCCTTAGTGGTTGTGTAGCTTGATTGAACAGAAAGAAGTCACAGGGAGCCAAATCACGTGAATTCGGTGGCTGTTGGATGGTATTTGTTGCATTTTTCGTCAAAAAATTACGAATAATGACGGTGCGTTATCATGAAGCAAAATCCACGAGTTTTCTGCCCACAATTCTGGTCTCTTTCGGCGAATTGCTTCACGCAAACGTTTCAAGACGCCCAAATAATACTCTTTGTTTACTGACCGTTTTCTTTAGAAAATCGTTGCCGAAACACTTTTACAACATTTCCTACGTTCGCACACCATTAAATCCGTTTTTTACGCAAAATTATGTAAATACAAGTTCGTTGTTGCAAATTTTAAAAAATCGCCAACACACGCAGAGGTAGATTAACTCTTGGCTACGTAACTTTTGCAAATGTCAAGCTATGACGCTAAGATTCCGGTGGTTTTCCAGGAACTTTCTGATCAAGGTGGTATGCTACAATATAAAGCGCTTTCCATTCTCTGGATCGTTCTGGCCTGCGACGCTTTAAAAAAAATATGAACCATCAGGATGACTCCATCATCGCTGAGCTAAATTTTGTCTTTATCAATCTTGCTACCATTTACCGAACGTAAGACGCATAAGATAGTGAAGTTGGTTTAATGAAATCAAAAACCCTTCATAAGCTGTCTTAAACGTTTTTACTGACACCCGTTCTGAGATACTCTATTAGCAAAAGTCTGTGCTGACTCGCGCTAGATTTGCTTAAGATCGTCATTATACCGAAATCCTAGCTGAAAATATGTAGGACTTTTTATAAAAGCATCATTTCACTTGCTTCTGGAACTTCTGAAACGAGAATATTTATATTCTTCAGGGCAGAGAAAAACGGGTATGTATGTACATGTTGATTTTCTTGGTGGAATACTATGGCAGTACTCTTGATCCCCCAGTGTAGCACTGTTACAAGTTAAAATATAAGAGTAAATGAATTTCCACCATTTTTTTTTGAATTTCGTAAACCCTTAAAATGTGGTTTTGCGCCTTTAATGTTAACCTACGTAGATTGACTGACAAAATATAGCCTGGAGTTCAATGGCATCCACTCCGCATCGTGGTCAAGAATTGAAAATTTTAAGAAACACCATGTATCGTATTTCAACAAAGATTAACGACTTAATGGCGACAACAACTCAGGCCTACATGTCAAAGCAGAAAAAACAGCTCGTCAATTGGTTCATTAAACGAGACATACCGTGTACCGGTAATATTTTCTTTAGGAGACCAGATTTGGTTGCCTAGATGGTTCGATTTAAAGCTTAAGGACATCTTTCTCTGGAGTTATTTTAATTTCAAAACTTTTGTTAACAACCCTACGACCACCAAAAGATTAAATTTGTCAGAAAAGTCGTTGAGTACAAATGTCATAACATTTAGTGTTACATCTGTAACATTTTAAATTAAAGAGAAAAAAGAGAAAACGACAATAGCGCGATGCTTTAAAAAGTATCTTACGTGACTGACTTCATTTCAAAAATGGCCTCCACAAAAATGGTGGTGGATTTAATTTGCATATGGCGTATTTTAAGATATCTTCGCTACTTGATGTCGCTGCTATCAGTAAGTGTACATGGTGGAAGCAACATACTCCCCCCAATAAGTGGGGCAGAAGTCATCTTCATCTCCGCATTACTTTCTTGGCCGCCACTCGATCTTATGTCTAGCAGTAGGGCGTTCGAAGACTCCTCCCGAGGTTTGTATTGCCGCTCTTCTCACCTGACCGTCCGCGGCTACCACAGTGTGGATCGCGATTCCTCTTGGCAGACGTTCGTCCACTATTATTACTAGATCCCCCTTTTCAATCGGCTTTACCTTTGCGGACCACTTCGATCATCGGTTAATATTTGGAAAGTATGCTTTCACCCATTTCTTCCAGGAAAGATCGGCCACCATCTGTGAGCACTTACAGTTTTTTCTCATATCAATATCCTCCAGATTGCAAGGTGGCTTGGCTCCATTCGAAGCTCCAAGAACAAAGTGATTGGGTGTCAGGGCTTCGTCATCAGCTGCTTCCAGCGATACAAAGGTCAGGGGTCTCGAGTTGATCGTGTTCTCAACTTCAACAAGAGCGGCTCGTACGGTTTCTTCGCCTACTTTACAACCCTTGCTTAATTGACCGTACAAGGCACTCCCATGCGCCTCCCATGTGAGGTACAGATGGTGGGTTGAAGTTCCAGGTCGTCTCAGCCGTTGTGAATTGCGTAGCCACTTTGCCCAAGTCCAGTTTTGCTACTTCTTCCCGTAGTTCCCTCTCGCTGCCTCTAAAGTTGGTGCCATTGTCGCATAAATTTCCAATGGAGTACCTCGCCGTGCAATAAAACTCCTTAAGCAAATAATACAGGAGTCAGACGATAAACCGTGGGCTAGCTCCATGTGCATCGCTCTAATGGTGAGACAAGTAAAACTAGCACCCCATCTTTTCTCGTTTCGTCTCCTCACGGTTACCGTAATAGGGCCAAAATAATCCAGACCTACAAACGAGAAAGGCCGGCAAAAGGCACTCACACGTGCGATAGGTAACTAAGCCATTTCTGGAACAACTGGTTGAGCGCCTTTGATTTTACAGAGTTGGCAGCATCGTCTAACAGTCTTGAGAACAGTTCGAAGGTTAGCTACGTAATACTTCTGTCTGATCTCGTTTAGTGTCGGCAACATTTAGTGTTGGACCTTCAGTTCTTTGGCAAAATAGTAGTGTTATTTTTCGGCTGGAGAAATCGGAACATTTTCCATAAAGTCAGCAGAGCCTGATATTCAGGTAGACATAGTAAATTCTTCCGAATTAGATTGGAGGTTTATGTCAATAAAATAATATACAAAGGCCCCTAGAGAGCGTTGTGCAAAAGGAAACTTTCTATTATTACTCGAAACACATGGTGGTGAGGAATTAATTTGTTGGTATTTTATTTCCAAACAAATACGAAGCGCGTCGCTCACAAAAAGAAACTTTTTCCACACCAATAGAATCCTCATCACGAGTATGTCTAACTTTCTAAACTCGAATCAATTTAATATTTAATACTGGTGATGAAATGATGGATTTGCAAATACTTAACTAAATGGATAGAAGTTAAAAATAGCTGCCTGGCGTACAAATTAAATTTGAATCTGAACAGCGCGTATGGAAAGTATGAGTTTTTCATCCTACCAATGCCGGTGTGGGCTTACAACTTTTGTTCAATCGGATGAATTAAGGAATAATAGGTTCATCTTCCTTCTTAGAATTCTGGAGGATAAACCAATAAATAATTTATTTTGGGGGCCGACTTCTAAAAATATAGAGAATAATAGGACATTCTTGTAATAGGATTCATGCAACAAATAAAAATAACAAAGAGATCCTGCGAGAGAATAAAAAGTTGGTAAGGCATTACGATTTTCGGGGTGAGAAAATTAGTAAGAGACATAAACGTTAAAGGTCAAAGGACATTTTAGTCAATCAATACGAGTACTTGCATATTTGACGGATCAGACATGCTTTTGTTGAATTTAACTTGGTATCTGTTCCATTATAACTTTTCCTCTCACTTGACATATTGATACTCGTATGTTTCAGTTGGGTAATTGATTATTTAGAGTGCTATTTAGGGAAGAAGGAGG
The DNA here is from genome assembly GCA_928272305.1 of Volucella inflata. Lineage (NCBI taxonomy): Eukaryota > Metazoa > Arthropoda > Insecta > Diptera > Syrphidae > Volucella > Volucella inflata. The sequence continues at coordinate 4,042,476 of OV743720.1, forward strand.
TGACTTCGTAGCGAGCATACACTATTTCACATCGTTTGCCCCCTCACACTAACCTTCGCCAAATACAGATGCGTAAGACTTCTTGAGGCCTTTCTGCCTTAATATGTGAACAACTGAACGTTTAATTTTTTGAACCGTCTAATTGGCCCCTATCAATAATTTTTCAAAAAACCAAACAAGCCAAAAACTGATAAAAAACCTTCTTTTCGACTTCAAGGGGCCACGAAGTCTTAAATAGAGTCATTTGTAGTTGTTTCATTTCTGGCAAATTACACAGAATGATGGTGAGGAAACACTCACTGGTTCGTAAAAACCAGCACAACCCCCAACCTGGAGGACTAGTTCCATTTTTATTGCTCCTAGGACGAGGGGTCGGTTACACCGAAGCCAGTAACCCGTTCCGGGATGTGAGCGCTGCCGTTGGTCTATATAGAGCTCGTCCCCCACCATCTCTTTTCCAAGACCCTGACTAAGTCCTGGAAATCCTTACCGGCCTGAGCTCCAAACACTAATCCTGATTTATGGCGCAGAAAACTCGCCATTTGTCCCCTTCACTTCGCAATCTCTAGTAAGATTCCCAGATGGCGCCACGGGGAGGCGTGAAGTAGGGCTTATTAGCAGAGCTGCAAGATGTTCGGCTGCCGACGCTCATTCTCGTTATTTAAAGAACCAGCACCTTTCGGAAGATGCTACTTCTACGAGGCCGTATACTAATCGTTGCCATTCAGGAATCTCATTAAGACGTTAAATATAAAAAGTAACAGCTTAATCAAGGTGGTACGCTGCCATGTGAATAATTCATACTTAAGAAAATTGTACTAAACCCGCCAGCTACCATTTAAAGGACAGAATAAGCTATTACCACTGCAAGTACTAAGATAAAAATGGCTTAAGCTGCGCAAAAGACCCAACTTATGCTGTCAATAAAACGAGACGCACAACGTGCAAATAACGTCCCAAATCACACATCTTTAACTTGAATGATATAGACTTTGCCTAACTGCGCTGTTAACGTTCAGAATAATTATACTTCTTTTTCTGTCGGATTCGAGCACTCATATAAAGAAGAAGTCCGTTGTACTCCCTGTATGTTGTTTTCTTAGTCTTTCCAAGTAAGCCCTTCAGTGATAAAGTATCCACTGTATCAGCACCCACTAAATCAGCGCCGAATACCTGCACCCAGAAAAGAGTGTAGCCCGGACATGATAATCTTAGAGGTATTGGTCTGCGGTGTCGTTATAGCTTTGTCTTCAAGCGTCGCAGGATGTTGTATCACTTTTGTCCAGCTCATTTATATTAAGTGCTTAGAAAAAGCATTGTGCTACATCACGACTTCAGTTTTAGCCTTCTTACTGCGTTTTAGATCTAGCTTGGTAGTTATAAAAGAGTTTAGTAAGCCTTTGAACGCAGCTTGGCTGTTACTACAAATGGAAATGCTTCACCCCTTACCCGATTTTACACATTGTAGTTCGTGACCATCAGGACTGTGTTCATTTCCGATTAAAAGCGGACCAATCTTTTAGAATGACTTTCTAACGAGGAGTGATAACTAACGATGTCGTCCTCCAGAAAATCACCAGAGCGCCGTGAATACCCGACAACATTTCTTTCCTCGACCAGATTCTGATCGAAACCATTTCTGGGCTCGGGGAAAGCTGATTTATATTTGTTTTGTTCTCAGCAGGAGTTCTGGTGTCATTGCGTTAGACGGCATGTCCATAAGATTAAAGTCGAAAGAAAGATCACCAAAGTTCTAGTGCAAGTTGTACCAAAGTTCACACCTTTTAAAATAAAAGATGGTTTTGAGAGTGCTGTCCATTATATGGATTTTTTTTTCTTAAAAATAAACACGCACTCAAAGAGTTATTAGCACCCTCAAAGTAGTTGCGCACTGCGCGGGCGATGGGAAATTAGGGAGGAAAGAAACGCAGGTACCGATGTAAGTTGATTTTAAATGTTTGAAGGTTATAATGACTAGAAAACTAAGACTTTGACAAGGCATTCCCTGAGCGAGTTGCTCGGCTTGAGAAAAAATCACGATTTTTCAGAGTTCAGAATGGGCTTGAGGGTGTACTGTACTGTACACCAGACAACCGACACATAGTGGTCTGATCATAGCCATGTTGATCCAAAGAATCCTCCTGTTTGAAAAGACTAATATCTTGCCGACAGTTCCATTGCACTGCCAGAAGGCCGACAGCGCCTGTTATACAGAATAACACCCAAGTACTACGATTCTTTGGAGTTTTACGAGCAATAGTGATGCCTTTAAAAATTGAAATGATTGACCGAGTCTCTTCTAATGCAACAATAGTCAATCACGTCAAGGGCTGCCTGTGCTCAAAAACAGAAAGTCGCTAGACATGATCCAACAGACATTGCAGTAACATCATTTACACATGCCTAAACATCGACGTCAGGGCACAAATATATGAAAGGCTATTACAAAACTTCAGTGAAAGATAAACCGCTTCTGAATAGAAGTAAAATAGAAAATCTGATCACCGGGGTGATAGTACGAGTAGCATGATAAACGACAAAGTCGCATAGCATGTTCGTCTGAATCACCGCATCTCTAGCTGTTCAACGTTGCAGGAGGCTTATATCGAAGAACTTAGAGCGGTGCGCCAATATCTGATTTGCCGGGTTTGCTCTTGAGAGGAGCAATTACGGTCTTGCAGGTATTCATAAAGCGAACTTGTTAAAAACTGCTCGTTTTCCGCAATGTACACAACTAATAAGAACTCTAGTGACATGCCATCCAATTGTCTACTTAAGACTTGTTTTTATAATATTATACAATCTTTTTTTTCTAAATCCATCAAACAAAATGGAATAACTCTTTATCGTTGTTTTGTTTCTTTTTATTTCGCAGGAGCTCTAGAAGTTTCTATAATACATCATCCCAACTAAAATCAACATAAATATTAACTCCCTTGGCCAATCTAGACGCCTGGTGCTTGCGATTTTCTTCTTCATATCACTTAACCTTTACTCGTACTTGTAATTTATTGTAAGTTTATTTATACAAAAAAAAAATATTGAAAACCTCCACAACTTATTATGGATTGGAGTTGGGCTATTGGCGGAATTACCGATGAAGTACCACGAACAGCCGGCCCAGATTGTAGTAATTACATGACAAATCGACGACGTATTATTGAATCAATTATCGTGACAATATTGTGCCTAACAGTCATACGATGGTCCACAAAACGTATGGATCCAATCGAAGTACCAGCCGAACCACATCAACCGCATTCACCCATGAGACTATTCCTACTAATACTTATGTGCTTCATATTTGGAGTTGAATTTGGGTTTAAATTTGCTGGAGAATCTGTGATATTTGCTCTGAATCCGTGTCATATTCAAACGATAATACAGGTAAGAATCGGATTGAATATACTCGTACATAGATTACGAATACTTGTACAATGTTGTCCTTTTAGATATACATTTTAGCAGCGAAACCGAGCAAATTAACAATTAGCTTGTTTAGGATACAAATGAACTACATAAATGGTCCATTTCTGGCATCGTTGTTTCCTGAAACTGAGACGAGAACATTTCATTTTGAGCGATGTACCTACTGGATACAGCATGCTCTGTTGTATATAATTCCTGTGTACTTATTAAGAAGCGGTAAGTAAAATCATCGATTCGGTTTCTCATGATACCAAGTCAATTTCATTTAGGAGCCTATAAAGCAGAGAAGCTAAGTGATTACTATTGGACTGCCGTAGGAGTCGCCATTATGTATCTGTATCATTTCAATTTCTTGACAACAATGTCTGTGGTAAGTCTACACCATAATCAACGTAGCCAGTTTCATATAGTCATTTTAATTTAATTCCAGCTGACTAATATTAATCTTAACCACATGTTGTGTGCAGCTGTAGCTGATCCATTTCAAGGTGACAACTATCGTGTCGCCGCTGTGATACACGAATCAATTCTCTGTCCGATTCTCAATAAACTGACCGTGCTTATATTTTCAAAGACAAACGTCAATGAAAGGCCTCCTGCGGCTAGCAAACATCTACAAATCAAGACCCAACGAATGGAGGCTCTTGAGAATACAATACCAACTACCAAAATTGATTAGTATTCAATATAACAATTAGTTACTAGAATTTATGTTGTTAATACAAGTAGCTTAGGTCTAGCTTATAAAGTAAAACAAATGCATCTCCAGAGTGAGATTCAAGTATTATAAAGTTAACTTAACTCATAAAGACTTCAAGGACAAACAAACAAAAACGAAAACGAAAAACGAAAAACGGAACGGCGCTGGTACTAGATAACTTAAAGTAAAAAAACAAAAAAATACGAAAGCGGCAAGAATATCTAAATTGTGATTGTAATATATATTTATAAACAAAACATTCATAATCAAAAAGACAAATAAGTAGACTTAAATTTTTTTTATAAAACGAATTTGACTTTAAGGCAAAAATAAAAAAAAATTATAAACAATATACAATACAACCAAAATGTAAATACATACTCATACATACATAAAACAGAAGAAATCTCTTTGACCTATTATATTTGCTTGCTTTCATTGCCAACCAAAACTATTGTATAACAATTTAATACTGTAACATTGGTTTCTAAATACAAACTTTACAAATTTCACAATGCTTGGGTTACGGTTCAAATTTTTTTAAACTTTTAACCATTATCTTAACAATACGATTTGAAATACTTTATTCACTGAAACAAATTCAATTGTAATTATAGTAACAGAAGCAGTATACGTTTATGAACCAAATCAATAAAAAAAAAAAAAAAAAAAAAAAACACAATTGCGTTAAATAAATTTTTAAAATTTTTCTAAAATGATTATTTGGTAACTTGCTCTCTTATTTACTTACTCATTTACTTAGGTCACACTGAACCCAGGCCTCAACCAACAAGCCACTCAAGTTAGCATGGTCTTCCTAGTCAGCTGTCTACAGAACGCACTTCAAATTGGTTGAGGTCCCCTACCAAGGCCGATCGATCCCAGGCCTTGATCCATAGACGCCTGACTAGATCGATATCATTGTTCCGTCCATACAGTTCCTGATTAAATCTCCTCATCGGTTTCCCATCAAAAAAAACCTGGACAGCAAATCGCCCACAATATTTTTCTCTTTCTCTCTTCGACAAGATTTCAGCGTGACCGGAATTACTAGTTCAGAATTCCCCGTCAATACTCTGAAAACTTCATCGAGGGTTTGCTGTGTTCGCCCAACTACATCAGTTTTATTTACGTACGTACGTAAGTACCTACTTAGTTAGTTTAGGTGGCGGTACAGTCCGGGGTAGACATGGGCCTTAGTCAACAAGTGTCTCCAGCCACCTCGATCTTTTGCTAGCTGCTTCCAGTTTCGTGCGCTAAGTTGGCTGAGGTCTCCTTCCACTTGCGTGCGCCACCTGAGTCTCGGGCTTCCTCCTCTGCGCTGTCCCTCGAGTGCGAATTCGCAGACTTTTCGGACCAGTGCACTGGAGTCCATCCTCTCTACATGAACCAGCCATCTCATCGTTGGATCTTCAGCCTTCTGACTAGGTCGGTGTCGCTGTACAGTCCGTACAGTTTGTTGTTGTATCCCCTCCTCCACTCGCCGTCAATGCAGACGGGAATGAAAGTAACCCGAAGAATTTTTCCAAGAGCACCCTTATCCATTTCTGATAATGTCCATGTCTCTGCGCCATAGAGAAGGACATCACGCTGTTTTCTTCCGATATATCACCGGCGTATGCAAGTAATTAGACGGACTTATGAAAGATTGTACCTCTTGTGTTGGCGTGTGAGTTTTGCACTATTCTATCAAGAATGATGTTGGAAAGATCTCATGACAGCGTATCGCCTTGTCTAAATCCATTTTTGACATCAAAGGTCTCGGTGAGATCTTTACCAACCTTGATGGAGCAGTGTCATTCTGCACGAATGGACGAGTTTGGCAGGGATGCAAAACTATACATTGCTCTGTATAGCTCGTCTTTATAGATGCTATCATTGGTTGCCTTAAAATAGATAAACAAGTAGTGTGTATCGATCAGAAGTGCATGGGTTTTCCCCAAGATCTGCTGTGATCACACTGATATGGATCCATCGATAGATAAAATATTGGAGAATGAAGAGAAATAAAGAAAAAAAACACTTTTTACCTGAAATTGACATAATCACTCGTTGAAATCATAAACGAAAATGACAAAATGCTCTGAAGCGAAAAAGTTGAAAAAGTTGAACTACCATACGACCGATCGCATCGACCGTCGTATAGCGTTCACATTGTACGACCTAGTACATTTTGGTCTATCCGACGAAGTCGAAAGACCCGGTCAAAGACTTTGTTGTACAATATAGTATGAACGCCGCTAATGTCAAAACTAGACAAGGCGATTTCCAGCTCGTCTCTATGCAGCTGTATATGATCCTTTTAAGTCGACAAACTGATGGTCGGCGTCGAGTCTTTTCTAAGATATACAGTAAAACGATTATTTGAAAGATAGTGGAGTTTGCTCTCGTACCAAGGTGTTCATAAAAAGTTTTTGTCGCTCACATAATAAGACAGAAAAGATCTTATTGACGATGTTTAGGAGACTTATTCATCAAGAGTTGGTTCAGTTAGTACGTTCTTACCAGAATCTTTACCGGATTTTAGCGTTGATATCGCTACGTTAAGGAGTTAATAATATCTCCGTACAGACTTTATTTTGCCTGAGTGGATAGCTTAAAAAAAAGCGTGATCGTCAAATATTCTAGCGGTATCATGCAATTTGGTGAATTTACTTGACCTCACTGTGCCTGTGATATTCGTACTCATACCCTGGTAGCTGTCCGAATCGCTGTTGGCTCTTTGAAAAGTCCGGCCATCCAGAATTTTATAGGAATGTCTGACGTGATCAGTCCTTACTTACAGTAATTGTTCCTTCGATTAAACATTTCTTTCCGGGATGCATAGACCTCAAAATACGAAGACAGTCAAGGCATCATTTGGAAAAACCACGGATTTCCAAGTTTACAAAGACAGAACTTTGTGCGATTCGATATGAGATAATCCTAGAAACCTATCAGATACTCACAAATATCCCTATCTTTACTTATAGACAAGACAGAAATAAAGCTTCAAAGCAAAAACCTTACTAAATGTAGAGTATCTATCACTTCGTCAACTTCATACATTGAATGATCACTAAACGTTATATTCATTGTGGATTGCATCGATTTCGCACTAATTCCACTTACTTACTTACTTACTTAAGGTGGCGCTACAGTCCGGGGTGGACCTGGGCCTCAGTCAACAAGCTTCTCCAGCCAGATCGATCCCTGGCTAGCTGCCTCCAGTTTCGCACACTCCGTTGGCTGAGGTCCTCTTCCACTTGCGCGCGCCACCTGAGTCTTGGCGGCCTTCCCCTACTGCGCTGTCCCTCGGGGGCGGATTCGAAGACTTTTCGGACCGGAGCATTGGTGTCCATGCGCTCTACATGACCCAGCCATCTCAGTCTTTGGATCTTCACTCTTCTGGCTAGATCCATGTCCCTGTACAGTCCATACAGTTCGTAGTTGTATCTCCTCCTCCACTCACCGTCAATGCAGACGGGACCGAAGATCGCCCGAAGAATTTTTCTCTCGAAGCAACCAAGAACACCCTCATCCATTTTTGATAATGTCCATGCCTCTGCGCCATAGAGCAGGGCTGGTATTATAAGGGGTTTCCTAGTCGATTGCCTTCTTAGCCCAAAGAAGAGTCATTCTTCGCTTGATCATAGCACCGGTGTCATTGTCTGAATTTATAGCGGAGCCTTGGTAGACATAGTCCTTAACTACCTCAAAGTTATATATCTGTTGAACGTGAAGTTCTATCCGAGACGTCGGTGTTGAGTGTAATTTCTGTTTGACAGCTTATACAGTACTTGGTCTTGCCCTCGTTGACCGCTAAACCCATTTTCGCCGCTTCCGTCTCAATACTCGCGAAAGTGCCACTGACACACGCTGCTTTCTCCCGATTATGTCAATATCGTCGGCGTATGCGAGTAGTTGGACGGACTTTTGAAAGATAGTGCCTATGGTGTTTGCTCGTGAGTTTTGCACTATTCTTTCAAGTACGATGTTGAAAAAATCGCATAACAGCGCATCGCCTTGTCTAAATCCTTTCTGGACATGAAAGGTCTCGGTGAGAACTTTACCGACCTTGATGGAGCAGCGTGCATTCTCCATCGTCATCCTGCACAGACGGACGAGTTTGGCAGGGATGCCAAAACTAGACATTGCTCTATATAGCTCGTCTCTATAGATGCTGTCATACGCGGCCCTAAAATCGATGAATAGGTGGTGGGTATCGATCTGAAGCTCATTCAACGCTACATGATATTAGGCCAGCAAAAGGAATGGGACCAGTGGGTTTCGAATAAAATACCGCTGCAACTGAGGGTTGACTCAAATTTGTCAATTCAAAGGTGTACACGAGAACTTGCCTGCTTTTCCGTCTACAACTTGAAACATTATGCGAAAGGATTGTGGCCCTCATAGCATACTCCAGGGATACGCCAATAATAAAAATTTCTGTTTTGGAGTTAGAACAATCCACAAATCGCAGGGGATTATTCTTTTATAAATATCATTTATGAACATTGTGAATAAAAGAGGGCCAAGGACCAAGGCCAAGGATATTACCTGCAGACTAAACGATTTTTCGTCACAATGAAAGACAATTACTAGTAAGATATGATGCCACAAGTTGACACGCTTACTATTAAAAGCGAATTGATTTTTTAATTTGTGTAAAAGAATGTCACGATTTAAGATTTATCACAAGTGACATCACATCTCTATCAATGGCAGAACGGATATCGTCAGGAATTTTAAGTAAAATAGTTGTGCTTTGCTCTAAATCCAAATTGATGTTGGGTCAATAAATTATTTAGTCCAAGGAACGTCTTCATTTTTTTACTTACAATTTTCTCAAACACCTTACAGAGAAAAGGAGAATAGCAATTGGCCTATAAACAGAATTATTTTACTAGCGAAATTTTGGAACAGGTAAAATTTTTGTTTGCTTTCATTTATCAGGAAGTTTTTAATGTGTTTAGAGAGAACTGCCAATAAGATTTTAATGAATTTTGGACGATGAGATGAGAGAATAGCCTCACCTACTAGGTGGGGTGAAAAGTAACCTCCTTGACCGCCAGAATGCGCTACAACTGCAAAAAATGGTTATGGTGCCTTGAAGTCCGTTCATATTTAGGCAGACATGCCAAATTTCAGTGCGATACTGTCTTTAGTTTTGTTTTGACAGCTGATTGCTGTTGACGTGTTTGGCATCATGTTGGGTATGGACAAAAACGATTTTTCCTTCTCTCATAAAACATTATTTTTGGAGAGGCAAAACGGCGAAGGAAACAAAAGAAAAGTTGGATAAATTTATGGGCCAATGCTCCGTCAGATTACACCGTCAAATATTGGTTTCGAGAGTTTCGTCCGCAGCGGCAGGCCCTCCGATGCGGTTACAGAGGACAATGTCACAAATATACATGAAATGTTGGCTGACCGGAAAGTGAAGCTGCGCGAGCTAGCAAATACCACAAAGATTAGTACTGAGGGCACACGCCATATTTTGGGCAATATTCTGCATATGAAAAAGTTATCCTGCCGCTGGGTGCCGCGCGTGCTCATTCCTGACCAAAAACACGAACGCGAGAGCACTTCGAAAGAGTGTTTGGATTTGCTGATGAGGAATCGGGCGGACTTTTGACGTCGATTGGTAACTGTTGATGAAACCTGGATCCACTATTACACACCAGAGAACAGAATGAGTGCCTGGCAATGGACTGAAGCCGGCACGAGTGCTCCGAAGCGGCCGGGGGGGGGCTCAATGAGTTGGAAAGGTTATGGGGTCGGTTTTCTGGGATTTTCATGGCATACTCTTCCTTTCTTCTCCTTCTAATTGCAAAGAAACCAATTGTGTCCATTATATTCTTTATTTCACGTTTTATATTTATACTGTAACTATAATCCAGATCTTTATGAAGGATGAAAATTAGAAATTGATAGAAAACAGCTGATTAGAAAAAGGATCGATAAAGAGGTTTTGCGGACCGATAATGTACTCGTAGTTCATCCGTCGGATTCAATAATAGGGTCGAACTTCGATTGCGTATGCGAGTTACTCCCTCCGCAGTCAATCCGCCGGATTCCATAATCGGAATGAATAATAAAATAAAAAAACATTCAAAGGAATTGAATGCAGTGTTCCTAGTTCTGCTGGGAAGCTGTCAGAAAAGGAAAAGTCAATCTGGATATTGTTTGGTGGTGCACTGTTAAAGTCAATAGTACTAGTCAGATTCACTTCTGGTAATGCCAGCTTGCCGAGGAGATGAACTTGATTTATTGGAGCCAAACTTAGTTTGATAGTACGAGTACTTGTTTTTTTTCTTCGAATCAGACAGGTTTCGCACTTCTCAGAATTAATTACGTATGTTGATATTGGTATCTGCGCCATCTGAAGTACTGTAAATTCCGTTTATTGAATCTGTTGAATGAATGCTAGGTTTTTGTATTTTCTCTTTCACAGCGGGTACATGTTTAAAAAAGATAGTCAATGTTGTTTTTGAACCCAAAAAATTGAAAATTTTACGTCAAATGTGCAGTATATAGGTAACCAATTTTTTCACAGTCATTAAACAACGTGAGGACATTAATGGATGAAAACTGACGCAATTGTACAAGGACATCATTTGAACTAGGACGAGCAATATTCAAGAAAAGTATAATCATGTCATATTATGAGAATCCTGGTGAATAAATTTGATCATAATGTGCTACCAAGTTGGTTTCAGAAACAAGAAAAACATCTATGAGTCAAGGAACAGTATAAAATTAAAGAAAAACTACACACGTTATATTTTCTTTGCTAAATTTTAATTTATATTTGTATTTGTGTTTTCATTTGTTTTGTATCTTAAAAATAATGAAAATATCAATCTAAATGTTTTTTTTTTTATTTTTTACTTTAATCTTCAATTACTTTATTTTTAAGTTTATTTCTTATTTACATACTACACAGTTTTTTTTCGTTTTTTTTTATTTTATTTGTTTTCTTGTTGACTTCATTATAAATTTCTTTTATTTCGTTTGTATGCAGTAATATATATATATTTGTTTTTTTTTTTTTTTTGAAAAAAAAGGAAAAACAAAAATAAACAACAAACGAATAAATCAAAGAAAAAATTTGAAATTATAAAAACTCTAAGGAAAAAATAAAAAAATAAACAATTTTCGATATTTATTCCAAAAACAGACCTCTAGCCTGCCGAGGACAGTTGATTCTAACTATTTTCCTGTTTTATTTTGTTTTTATTTTTATATATAAATACTCATCAGCTATAGTACACAAACATTTATACATGTAATGCATATAAAAATTGTTTCTTATATAAGTATTTATTTATATAAAATTTGTATAACTACAATATATTTTGTTTAATTTTTTTATTTTTCTTTTATTTTTATTTGTTTCTGTTTTTATCCTTTTTTTTAACAAACTTAAAGTGGGAGAATTCATAAAAGGACTTTAAAAATAAAGCTTAAAAGGACAAACAAAAAAAAAAATATGAGGGAAGGAGAATTTACCCGCTTGTCTTTAGTATTTGTTTCTATATATAAAGATAGAGACATATTTATTTATATGTATGCATATGTAAATTTTGTTTTGTTTTGTCCAATCGAAGAAAAAAATCCAAATCGAAATAATAATGCACAGTTCCAAAAGAGAAAAATAGAAAAACAATTTAGAAAAAAATAATTAAAATAATAACTATAAATTTTTTTATGAATGTGTATACATATACATATAGATATATATAAATTTAAATATATATTCCAATTTTTTTTTTTTTTAAACAAAAAGAAAACAAGTTAAAATTAATGTAAAGCACAATTTACACAGTAATCAGCACTTGTGATTTCAAAACGAATAAATAATATATTTTATCTGCATTGTAATTTTGATGGTGCTAAGAGTTTATTTGTCACAGTTACAAAAAAATATATATGTACATATGTACTATAATTCAACAAAATATTTAAATTTTACAAAAAGAAAGAAAGCAATTTAAACAAACAAACTGGAAGAAAACATAAAGATTGTTGAACGATTGTAAATCGTTTGCAATCGCCCATTATCAGTAAAACTATTAAGCGAAGTTAATATTTGGAAATTAGTAAAAACAAAAAAATAAGAAAATAATTGAAAATGATAATATTTAGGCGGCTATTGTTAATTTGTTGTTTTGTTTTTTTTTTGTTTTTTTGTTTTTTCATTAAATTGATTAAATTGCAAACATAGTTTTGCGTTGTCACCTATATACTGTTTAATTGAACGCATATTTTGTTACAATGTTTGCAAACACTGAGGATAGTTTGTCATTGTCTTCTCTCGGTCTGTGTGTGTAACAAGTGGTAAGTAGTAAGGTTACTCTCGCTTTTAACAACCCAATGCACCTGAAATGTTGCGCGATCGCATATTCAATCAATATCGCTGGTTTCTATGAGATCATCGTCGTCCAGACCAGGAGAATGTTCTCTAGTTCTTGACAAACCCAGGGAATCGTTGGTTACCTCGAAATATTGCCTATCATCATCTGAATCCCGATCAATTAATTCACCTCGCCCATAAGCTGCAAAACACAAAAAACAAATATTTTATTTTTGAATCATTTTAGGCATATTATTTGTTCTTATAATTTGTTTTTTTATAAAATCATATTTGTTACAATTACAAGACGATGTTGTTTGAAATGATGGACAAACGAGTAAGAATGAAATCGAGTTCCATTCATGTTCCACAAATGAATGGAATTCCATATCTCGTGCAGTTTGCGTTTTATTCAAAAAGAAAAATATTTAGTCCCTAATGAAAAACCTGATATTTCACGGATAGCGGCTTCCAAACTTAGAAGACTTTATTGGAAGTCGTGGTGGACATATAAACTGTGTCGAGTTCTATTCATCAATGGCATGAGACGTACTTTAACAGAAATAAAAATTGTTTTTTCGATACCAAGCCGGTCAGATCGAGGCTCTTATCAGAGTGCCCAACACGAGGAAATATTGACATGAACAATCAGCCTGGGATATAGTGTTTGGAGCTCTTAGTCTCTGTTAAATCGAACTTGAACGAAGCTTTCTTTTTCTTTCATAATATAACCAATGCTGAATAGCCTTGGTTAGGAATTTTTGGAATACGAGGTGTGATCAAAAAGTAAGGTGACTTTTTAAATTTCGCGCGCTCAGTACACTCTAACTCAAAATTTTTTTGTTGTTAGGTTGGTTCACTTGTCACGATCATATGTTTATAGTTTTAACCATATAGCAGTTGTTGTTTTTATGTGAAAGGCATAAAAGTTGGACGTGTTTTGTTTACTAGGCGATTTTTTGTGGTTAAAAGTAATGGAGCAGAGAGTTTGTATTAATTTGCGTAAAAAATGTTATTAAGTGCTCAGAAACTCTTGAAATGTTGACAGTAGCGTACGGACAGTCAACTTTAAGCAAAAAAAATGTTTATAAGTGGTATAAATTATTCCAAGAGGGCCGAGAAAATGTTAATGATGAACCTCGCTCAGGACGACCTAGCACGTCAAACACAGACGAAAATGTTAAAAAAGTTAAAGAAATTGTGTTGAAAAATCGTCAAATCACGATTAGAGAAATAGCGGATGATCTTGGCTTATCGTTTGGCTCAAGCCAATCAATTTTAACGGATGTTTTGGGTATGAAACGTGTGTCATCGAAATTCGTTCCAAAATTGCTTAATTTTGAACAAAAGCAGCATCGCATGAACATTGCCCAAGACATGTTAAACGACGTCAATGATGATCCTGATCTGATCAAAAGGGTTATAACTGGCCCCCTGCGACTTTTTTCTCTTTCCAAAGTTGAAAATGCCCATGAAAGGACGAAGATTTGCAACGATTGAGGAGATCAAGGCTGCATCGCTGGAGGAGCTCAAGGCAATACCAAAAAGTGCGTTTCAGAAGTGCTTTGACGACTGGAAAAAGCGCTGGCACAAGTGCATTGTATCAGAGGGGGATTATTTTGAAGGGGATAAAATAAATTTGGATGATTAAATAAATATATTTTTTTAAAAATGAAGTCACCTTATTTTTTGATCACACCTCGTACATAACAAATTTAAGTTTGTATAAATGTATGGTTAAAATAAATGGTATAAGATTCCAAACTAAGATTTACAACAGCGTAGACAACAAATAGTATGATTTAATTTACAGTCACCAACCAACCGGACCTTTTTTGTAGTTAACGTATATCTGAACGTCGTAGGATAGAGCAAATCGACTTAGAAATCAACAGCAACTCACGGATAAAAAGTTTAAACAAATCGCTATTTCAAGAAATGAGTACTTTCTTTTTAACAAGCTCAAGGATTCCTTAGGTAGGTCCTGAAGAAAGGAAAATCATTGTCCAATTTAAAAACAAAAAAAGAACAATTATTTATGATAAATACAGCATATTCAAGAAAGCGATCGATCGCTTTGACCCAAGGAGCTTATAAGCGTCATTTAAACATACCATATTTCATTGAAACGATTCTCTCAACATGGCGGTAGAACTGTTCTCGCAAGTGTGAAGAGATCATTTTTGAATCAATTTAATGCGTCACTAACAAAGAGGACTTATTTGAGGATGTAGCGGTAGGTAAAAGTGAGAGCACTATTCAACGTTGGTTTAAAAAGTTCAGTACCGGATATTTCCGCGAAAAAAAAACCAAGCAAGCGGAATGACGATGTTTTACGATCATTGACATATATGTACATAGATAGACCCAACAAAATCGGTGCGAAACATTGCAAAGAACATGGGAATATCCCTCATGACACCTCGACACCTCTTTCATATATGTAGGCAAGGTTAAAAAAAAACTCGAACTGGATACACCAAGAACTAAACGAGTCTTCAAGAGCCAAAAGTCTGTAAATCGATAAGCTTTAGACATAAAAGTAAGCCTTTTCTGCAATGAGTAATAACCTGATATAAATGGTGAATTCTGTATGATAACCTTTGCTAGATGGGGAAGATCGGAAATTTTAACTCAAAATTGTGTTCAGCTGGCTGGTTCGAAATTACAAAATTGACGCAATTGGAGTAAAATGACGCAAAAAAAAGTACTCTATGGTGTCGTTTGTACGATAGTGGAATAAATGGCCCTTTTTACTTTAAAAATGAGTCAGGAGATGTAGATGTATAAGACATACGGTTCCAGCAGGATGGGGCTATGTTCGTACTGTGACCAAAATCAGCGATTTTTTTATATCAAGGTTAAGTGGGAAAACATCTTCAAACTTGGTACATACCTAGTCAAGTCATAAATACTGGAAAACAACTGAACTCACTCATTACGAATGCAACACTTCGTATTGATTGCGATTTGACAGTTGATACGAGGGCGGGTCAATAAGTCCGTGACTTTTTGAATTTCTGACCTCTTTACTGAAACAGCAACACTGCTCCTGTCAACAGGCATCTGTCAGTTGACTCCTGTCAAAATTTAAACTTGCTGCGTCAGTTAGTTTGTGTTTGACAGCTATTTTTATCAGACTACTCACTAAACTCGCCCTCGTATTTATGCTTCTTTGTGACGTAAAAAGTTTTTGACATTAATTGCTTACAATCATGGAATGGGGCGACATCGAAAATTGTATTGTTGTAGTTGGCCTACTTAAATGGAACATGGAAAAAGGCGATATCTTTAGGACGTTGCAACCGCTTGAAATCACTCGCAATTTTGTGTATCGTGCTGTGAAGTTGTTTGAGGATATTGATAGAGTACAAGACCGTCAAAGATCCGGCCGTCCGCGCACTGTGAGATCTCCGAAAGCGATCAAAGCCGTGAAGAAACGAATCGACCGAAAACCTCTGCGAAAATAGAAAATCTTGTCGCGGGAAGTGCAAATTTCGCAAAAATCCATATCTCGCATTATCAAAGAAGATTTAGGACTTAGCGCGTACAAGCGACACACTGGACACCTGCTCACGGTACAGTCGGTACGCGAAGAATGCTCACAGACAAATTCTGTTTACTGACGAGAA
Source organism: Volucella inflata (assembly GCA_928272305.1). Classification (NCBI taxonomy): domain Eukaryota; kingdom Metazoa; phylum Arthropoda; class Insecta; order Diptera; family Syrphidae; genus Volucella; species Volucella inflata. The sequence goes on from OV743720.1 coordinate 4,058,575, forward strand.
AATCTTCACCGTGGAAGAATCGTTCAATAAGCAGAACGATCGTGTGTATGCTCGGCCATTCAGAGAAGCATCCCAACTTATCCCGAGGGTTCAAAGAGGCCACCATCCCGCGTCTGGAATGGTATGGTGGGGAGTGTGCTACGATGTCGTTACCAAGCTCCATTTTTGCGAGAAAGGAGTGAAAACATTGGCCAAAGTATATCAATCGACCGTTTTGGAACCCATTGTGAAGTCTCTCAACCAATCAATATTCGACAACAAGCCACGGACTTTCCAGCAAGACTCTTCTCCAGCTCACAAAGCAAAAACGACTCAACTGTGGCTCAAAAACAACGTTCCGGACTTCATATCAACGGATGATTGGCCAGTTGGTAGTCCAGACCTCAACCCGTTGGACTACAAGTTTTGGTCCGTATTATTGAGTCGTTGAAGCGAGCCCTTGTCCGTGCAGTGGACAATTTCCCCATGCATGAAGTGCGTCTCGCAATCGATGAGTGGCCACATCGTCTTAAGTCGCGCTGGAAGGCAAATGGAAGTCATTTCGAATAAGTTGTAGCCATTGAATACCCCAATAAAACAAAACAAAAATTGTTTAAATATCAATTCGTTTTCATTTGGCGCTGATTCTTCTGTGTACCAGTATTTGTGACTTGACTAGGTATATGCTGTGTTATATCGCTCGTAAACGTAGATAAACTAGCAGCGATTGAAGCTCTAGAAAAAAATATACGACGAGTTATTGCGGATATGCAACCACAAACGCTATAATCAACAATTATCCAAATACAAACACCATACGATTTGTGATTGATGTACTCCTCTATTGCGTATATGTTAAGGGATTGCATATTTTTTCCCATTAAGAAAGCTTTCAAAAATAAACATTTTTTTAGAGTCCTACACCTGATTATTGCTAAAATGAATTTGTATCTACCAAACAGGAAATATCATCTCCTTTATCGTAAGTTTCGATTGTAGATCTCAATACATGCATGATCTGCTCTTAAAGTTATTGTTTTCTACTAAGTAGAATAAGTGAAGTAGGGATTAAACTTTAAAATGCACGTCCAATTCATTTCAAAATAAATTCAAATCACTTTGGTGCTCTGAGCTGAGTATTTTTTTCCACTCTAATTAATGGTCTGATAGAATGATCTGCAATTTGTAATGTTTGTAAGGACAACATTCACTGCTGTCTACTTCGAAGCAGTTTTTGGAGCCCTTTATCCAAAATTAGTAGAACTGAATCAAATTGTCACTGTTAATGAAACCTAGATCCATTACTACACCAGAGATTAAAAGACGAGACGTATCTACTTCGAAGAAGGCAAACATGGCCACTTTGGCTGAATTTTTTGGAATTTAAAAGGAAATAATCCTCGTTGACTTTTTGAAGAAGCACGACCGCAAGGCAGTTATTGAACCGATTTGTCAAGAAATTGGCAGAGACACCACCCCATTTGGCAAAGAAAAAAGTGCTGTTCCACGACGACAACGTACTAACTCATGCATTTTGGCTCGCCGTATCCAAGTTTATAAATAACGGTGTGAATTTATGCCGCATTCACCTTTTTGGACGATCTTCAGCATGAAAATGTGTCTCGCGAATTAATTTAGATCGTACGAGGAGGTTATCGGCGGGACTAAAGACTCTTTTAAAAAGTTTTACGAATCATGTTTTTCAGATGGTTTAAAAAAATTACAGGAACAATGAGAAAGTGTATCGTGTTAAGCCGAGATGACGAACATAATGGCTTTAATAGGAGAATGGGTCTACAATTAATACAATACGCAGGCAATCAAATATACTTGTACTGACTTTTCAAAACATCTTTGCAAGATTTTCCTTATGTGACTTTCTTTTTTCGAAATGATTATTTTAAACATTCATTCATACCTTCTATATATTTTCCAAAATTAGGTGGAACTAACATCTTGGCTTTCTCAATATCTTCATACGTACAAGTGCCCTTATCCAAACCTTAAACGAAATCAAATATAACCTTAAGATTTCAAGCATATATGACCTTAGAGTATTACCTAGCAGGAAACCCATTCTTTTCAGTACTACTGCGTCATCTTGCATTTGAAATTGATCATCAAATTTGAATATGTACTCTGATCTAAAAAAAAAAAAAGAATGATAAAGTCAGTATTTTGAATTCAAATTATGATCATCTTGAAAAAAAACGTACTTATCATTTGTAACACTACAATTGATTTTTGTAGATTTGTGCGTATTCACAATGATGAAGGGTAGCTGAATCGAGGAGTTCGGTGTTGGAATGATACCTTGCCGCTCAGCCTCTTTGTTACGTTCAACCAAACTTCTGAACGAAGCCAATTGCAAAATTAACTCTCGAAGTTGTTGTTCTTTGGCTTTGATTCTTTCACACTTCTCGGCATTTTCTTTTTTCAGTGCTGAATATTGCTAAAATTTAAAATAAAAAACAAAAAAGAAAATGAATCGCAATTTTTTTTTTTTTTTAGAAAAGCCAAATAGGTTTGTATGAATAAATTGTAACCAACCTCAACGGAATTTTTAGGCAGACCTATCCAGCGTATTTCCTTTTTGTCTTTCGTAATAATATTCATAGCCATTAGTACATTTAAGGCATCGTACACACGGCGACGGATATTTTTCTGATCACAGTTTGCCGAATCATAGGATTGATTTTTAACCTCTTCGGCCACAAGTTCATCGGCTACCTCATTGTATGTAGTGGTACCCTTCTCTTCGACCTTTTCACAAACCTTCATTGAAAAATGCTTTAGTCCCTTGCCAGTTTTTTCTGGCTTTCGTTTTCTTTGTACTGACTGTGCGCTCGTATGACTGCAAAACAAATACCTCATTTACATTTACCGCAAAATTATTTTCATTTTGTTATGGCTATGACACTTACGCTTTTGATTTGTAATGTGTTGGTTGACTACTATTAAGAAGATATTTTTGATTCTTTTTTTCGGTCTTAATGATCGTTTGCTAAAAGAAAATGAATTAAGAAAAAAATTTTTTTATAAAATATTTGTGATAAAAAACGTTCTTTATACGCTTACAATTCAAAAGATCTTAGAAAATTGTCGAATAATTTGAAAGGAATATGGGAAGAGCTTGAGCTCACAATGAGAAATGTTTTCTGTACCACTGCGTTTCAATCATGGGTAGTCAAGAGTGATCTGATAAGTGTATCCGTATAAAACGAAGCACTGCAAACGTGTTTTTTTTTTCATGCAAAAATAGAAATTAACAAACGAGCCAAATTTATCCAGACAAGCATATGGCTCGAGGACAACGATATGGCTTATTCAAATATCAATCTGAATGAAATACTTAACCATGGATCTGTCGGACTCATATACATATGGTCCAAAAAATATCAGGCAGGCTCCAGCAGTCTAAATAAAAATTAAAGCCTACAATAAATCCAACTACTAGGGAGCCACTTATCTGCCCCTTATGAACAAAATCTTCGAACTATGTAGTTGGTTTTGCATTGACACTTCTGGCAATTAAAAGTCGAAGAAGAAGAATTGTGAAAGTATGGTAAAGGATTCTGTCCAGGGATCAATTTAAGATAAAGCTCCAGCTGAGACTCAAATTAATTGAGTCTGCCGAAGATGGTATGATCCGTCTCATTGACGTAATAAAAAAAAAGAGCAGCCTAAAGAATTGCATCGGGTATCAGCGCAAATCCTCACAGGACGGTTTGAGGATAGTCATAGTCTACCTACCTTAGTCAGTTCAATTTTACTCTTCTCCTTTATAATAATTAAAAAAAAAAAAACGAAGAGGGTTGTACTCGCCTGAATTCGACATGGAATTCTAAACTTCCCATGGAATAAATGAAAAAAAAAACTGCGATGCTAGATATTTGTACATTTCAATACCTTCAATACTTAACAGCCAATTTGAACCGTTTGTGCAGCAAAAATCTTCTTTAATAAAAACTTAAAATTGCCGAGTCATGCTCGCATAGCATACCTACAAAATGCAACAGCACAGCAACGTCAAGCAATATGCAAATCTAAAGCAGTTCTGCATTGCTTTTCACTTGTAAATGAATCATATAAACAGTATGAAAGGCATCAAAAAATTACATCATTAGAACATTACGCAGTCACAATAAAACATGTTTTGACGTTAATGAATTCAGTCAATGCTTGAAGGCTAGATTTTGAAAATCATCCCAATTCATCATACTTTTCTGATACTTTTACTGCCATTATCTTTTCAATGATTTGCAATAATTTTGACGATGAAAAGTATTCCTATTATCAAACAAGAAGGGCAAAGGTATGCGAACCGGGCAATGTGTTTCTAGCAGCATTCTTAGGATATTTATATATTTATTTGTTCATGACACTATTCCTCTAAATAGTGTTATATGCCTTATTGTAGGTCTAACCTAAGCCTGACCTGTACTATTCTTTACCTTTAAACCTACAACATCGTACGAGTATTAGGCTTATACTACTTATAAATTTGGATCGATTGAGCCGGGTTTTTACTTTAGTTTAGAGAAGCATTGAGGTGGTCTTCATTAGTAAGTAATGATCTAGAAAACTATGAAAACATTTGACATAGGTTGGTCGAAGATGAGATGACCATCTAGCGATCTAGCCTTCGGGGAGCGAATTTGAAAAACCACAGTGTTGGATTGTTACTAATTCTAGACACGTGAACTCGCTTAAAGACGCTTGAATCTCATACTTAGAATGATCTATTTACGTGAGAATTGGCTTTAAAATATATTTTATCAAATTGAGGACGGAAACTAAACTTTTTCTTTAGCCAAACAAAATGACTAGTCGCGCACGGCAACAAGTTACTAGTTAACTGTAGGAAACACTGAAAGACTCCAGAAGACAGGCGCATGGTATTTTGCGGCTGCAAATCGGTAACGAATTACGGTTTTTGGAGTGGAGATTGGTGTCAAGAAATAATGTCTTTATAAGTCTCTCAACATTATTTAGAATTTTTTTAAGACAAAAAAAAGAGGACCAAGGATCTAAGCTGTGTGGACACAAGAGGTAGCAGAGGATTTGGAAAGGACAAATTGCTAAGTTATCTTCCTACCAAAAATCCTAACATTAGTTGGAAAAACATTAATCTCGTTGACATTATCTAGGACTCTGAGGCAACGGACAAGAATCCAATTAGGTTTAGAGTAGTTGGTCTACCTTTCAGGAAACCATATTATTAAACTTAAACCTGAAGGCTTTGCATAAAAGCCTTTTGAAGTATTTGAATACATGTATGATACATTTTACCGATGTGACGGTATTTGATAACTTTATTCCTAAATTAATTTTCATGTATCGGATTAGTAAGATGCCTTGCAAAACTGAGGGAATTCTCCTTGTGTAAAGAGACGAATTAGATAGGAAAGATGAAAATCAAGGTGCAAGGTTTGTAAAGGTAGGTTAGGTAGGTTGAATAAGTGTCATATAAGCTGGGCAATAAATCTAAATGGCAGGTGGAACTTGTTGACTTTTTCGTTGTCTCAACGTGGAGTACCAAATTCGTGTTGCGCGCACCACAAAATAAACATAGATCTTCAATTGCGTATGCAGTGTCCAATATCATCGTTAAACACGGGAGGCATCCATTGAGAATATATTTCATGGATGAAGCAAGCGGCAATTTTAAATTAATAGTTAGTGAAATCCTAAAGAAACCTCAAATCGGATTTTGAAAATTCTCAAAAAAAAAAAACAAAACACTGTGACGCTGGCAGCCCGGTATGGGCCATGGCCTAGCTTCTTGATACTCATTTGTGTTGCTCGTGTTGTCATTTTTGTCACATCTGAGGGCCTACTGTTTATCGCCGAGTCCGGACGGCACTGCACATCTGCACTTCTTCATATGAAATTTTACTTTCGGGAGTTTGTCATTGCCCGCCGAAAGGGTGATGACGATTCGAAAAGTTGTTGGTGATGCCGGGAATCGAACCACGGACCCTCTGCGTGATAGTCCAATGTGCTAACCATGGCGCCATCGCCACAAATTCTCAAATACTTAAAAGAAAGACCTACAGGAGTTTGTGTAACCTATTGATCACCTATATGGTAAAATAATTTTGCAACAGAAATTAAGTAAAAGTTCAAAACAGCATTCTTCCTAGAGGTTATTCCTTGATCTCCAAATTTGTATGCAAAGTGATCGGATCGTTCGTCAATATTTCGACAACTTCGTTTTCTAACCGTCTAGAAGGTAAGACTTGATTGAAGGCAGGGTAAGATCGTTATAGCTTTGCTAAGTCAATCTAACAATTGTACTCTGTTGACCCAAGGTGAGTTGGCTATCCTCGACTCATGTAGCATATAAACCATGCAATATACCAAAATATAATAGATATTCCAAATTCAATATAAATCTAAGCATACTCGTACTAAACACTTTTTAAAATCGAAACTATTCTATACTTACAGGATGTGTTGGCTCATATTCAACTAAAAGACTTGGTGATTCGTATTTTATTGTTGGGGTCTGCCGGTCAGAAGATCCTTGTGCTGTTATCACTGTATAAGTTAATTCACCTGAAAGAAAGCACAAATAAAAAATTACAAATCGCACTTAAGAACCCGCCCAAATAGATGGGTAAATAAAAGTCCAAATGAACTTACTATCCGCAGGTTGTGTGTTGTAGTTATGTTGCATTTTTACAAAGTGTACCTGATTCGATCCATCCTTCAAATGACGAAATAAAAATTAGAAAAAAAGAAGAAAAAAAAAAAGATTTAACACATTTTTTGATAACACCGACAAAAACCTGATATTCTACCCCCAAAATACAAAGCACAAAACGAACTACAAAACGAAAAGCGGAAAACGACAAATGACAAATGATAAATGAATAACGAAAAAATCAAAACGATGAATAGGACAACTAAAGAGAATAGAAATGAAAAACTCGTCCCAAAACTCACCAGCTGGGTGTAACCTCCTCCCATACCGGAACCCTGGGTTGTATACACGCTGCTGCTGGAGCTCATCGCTTTATGTTCATGTTTGATTTCAGCACTTTGTATGATATTCAAAATTTTTCCTATTCACACACATAATACAAAAACAACAAGACAATTTGGTTAGAGCTAAACCATACAAAAATTGTAAGACAAAAAAGAAAAGAAATAAATCCAAAATAAAAAGAACCATATTAACGCGCAAATTCCCTGCATTATGGCACAGAGATTAGGCATTAAGGCTTATATTGTGATTTCCCAAGGTCTCCCCCAAATTAAGAGAACTATTAACAAACCCCGGACAAGAAAAAAGAAATAAGCGAAAAAAGCGCGACAATTTATGTGAGAATTTTTTTTTTGATTCGATTTCGGCACCACAAATCTTGTCTATGTGGATAGGTTTAGGTTCATACTCGTATTTTAATGCTGACGCACAATGTGCAACAAATTCGAATTGAATTTGTGGTAACAACTCGATTGGGAAATCACAATTGGCGAGATGGGAAAAAATCAAAAATAAGCCAAAGCGTGTAGGCGGTAACTTACCATGCTCATCCTGGACTATGTAATTCTCTTCATCTGCCATAACAATCGACCCTCTCGGTAAATCCTACCGCCCGAATTTCTTCTTCTTGAGACTTAAGGTACCTTTCCAAATATACTGCTACTGCTGCTGGTGCTGATGATGGTGCCGCCACCGCCGCAGTCTTTTTTTTGGCAAACGCGTTTCAATTACACTTAACTTACTTAACTTCTATTGAACACCAGCTACACGATCTTGAAAATCATATATGTATAAATCATTTAGAGGAATTTTTCGGGGTAAAATTAATTTCGGAAAAAATGAAACGTAGAATGAAGGAAAAAAAAAACTGAAAGACGAAAGCCCACCACACAGCGCGTAAGTCAAAATGGCGAGGAGTAAAAATTCAGTGTGCATTCAATTTTTTACGCAAGTATTTCACGCACTAGATGGAACAAAATTTCCATTAATTCGATATGAAAATCTCTGGAAAAAATTCAAGAATCTGTTAAGCCGATTTTTATTCACATGGCTTTAGTAGAGACCGAGTTAATCGTCGGTGAAATTTACGATATTTTAATGCAAAAGCACTAACTTTGGGCAAGCAGCTGATTCGATTTATAGGAGAATATTGAAGCGCGCGCCAAACGACGAAAACACGCATCACATACTGCTGCCGCTATCAGCGACAGAACCATGAAGTTGACAAACGGTCGTTCAAAAAATCACACTCCGTGGATAGATGGCGTGCTACAAATTTACACTTTTTGAAAAAACCCAGCATTTTTTAAATTGGAAGCCTTTCTGTTAATGATGAAGGAAGATGGCTTCATCGAATTAATCAAACAGGAAATTAATGTAATTTCATTTTTATGAAATAATCAGTAATTTATTGTTTCAGCAAATGCAATAACCAAAATTTGTATGATGAACTGTACCATACTTCGTTTATATTGATTTTGACGTGTCGGCAACTGTCAGCTGATATGTTTACAGTTAAGGCGGACGTTACGCATGTTGTCAACAAAGCAGATAGGGTTCTCCCTTTATTAAATTTTCAAATAAAAGTCGTTACTTTATAGGTAAGTTATTTTTCGACGACTACCGATAATACTGAAAAGAACAAAGAATTTTGGGGTTAGTAATTCAACCATAAAGCCATCTTTAAAAAATATAAAACAATTCATGGACAACCAATTCTAGAGTCACAATCGGTGCTGAGACTACTTCTGGTGGAATGAATTTTCTGTAGATTGTACCTATGTAAAGGCGATGCTGGTGTAAATACAGTTGTCAGGTAGAATGAACCATTTACTTTAAGTGAAGACGACAGAAAACTCCATCCCTCTGACCTAGATGAACCATTGAATTTCTGCATCATTTGTCCAATCCAAAAGAATGAAGACCCTTTGATTAAGTTGTCTAAACATCCCCCATAAGAACTGTTGTGCAGTGTTATGTGAGCGTTTGAAATAATTTGAAGTTCCATTCCAAGAAGATTTAAAAAATTCAGATCAACAGTTACCACCTCTTTTTCGGGTTCATAACTACATATTGCAGCATATATAGGATCCAATTATTCAACCCCAATGGTTACAAGACACGGTCTGGTTACATGACACAAACTACTCTGGACGCTTTCTTCTGCTGGGCCGGACCGTATTATACCAGCCGAGCTACAAAGGTCCTCTAATATTATCCTGCCAACGCTAAAGAATATAGTGAGGAGTTGCGTATAATTAATCGACATTTTTTGTCAGGGAAAGAAGTTAATGTACCTAGTTTTCATCCTCAAAGCCGAAAAATATTCTCATGGTGGCCTAAAGGACCTCAACGCTACAAGTAGACACATAATTGTTCCATCTAAAAACTCTAAAATATTTGATATCCGTATAAGATCTTAAATTGATCCACGAATTTTGTCTACGGTTCAACAAGCTACTGTATAGGAAAGTCAGTTGTAACTACTCTACATTCAATCGTTACATCGAACGATTACAGGAGTATAAAATGGTCGCGTTGCTGAATACTCGTATATGAATATCCACAATCAAGACGGCGGTGTCAAATTTGAAGCTAATTGAAATCCTTGGGGGGTTCATAAGTTGCATGCTCAATAGTAGGATTATCAACTTCGAACTGGGGAAGGCTTCTACTAAAACATGTGTTAGCAAGGGTACTCCGTTAAATGGTTTCCTTTCACTCCTTCTCTGGAATTAAGTGGTCAACGAATAGCTGACATACCTGGTAGCAGGGTAGTTGCCTATGCGGATGACGTTGCTAAAACTATCTCACGAAAATATCTCAAGGTCACTACAGACCCCCTACAGCAAAATCTCCACAGATTAAGCCTTTGGGCGGATCACAGTAGTAGAAGTACTGAATGTAGGCTCCCACAAAACTGATGTTGTCCTCTTTCCAGGTAATATAAAATTCCAGTCATGGACCCTCCCTCAATCAACTGTACCTGCTTAATCTTCTAAGATGCAGCTAAATATCTTGGTCTTTTTTTAATAGGAAACTAAATCGGAAACCTAATTTTCAAGAAAGATCAAAGAAACTACAGTACGAGTAGCTTTATTCTCCTGTGAAAGCGAAATAGCCATTGGAAACAAATAGGGCCTTCAACCTCACAATACCCACTTGCTATACGTCTCGGTCTTAAGACCGGTACTCGATTGCTATGTACTTATCCCTTTGCGTCACTTAATAATCTGTAACATTTCACTTGCCCGTCGTTAATATTTTGAGTAGGCAAGTTGCTAATATTTTTACCATACTAGGAATCCTTCTCAAGAAGGACTACTATATTACGCCCAATATTGGTTTAACTAAGACTTACGTGTTAGCATCCCCTCTAATCTTTTGGTGTGAAAGATGCTTTCATGGACGACAAGTTAATCCGTTTCTATGCGGTTGGATCCAAAACTGGTATCTGGGTTGGTTGACTCCTGCCCTTGACTGCCGATCATCTTTCATAGAGACCGAAGAGCAATTCAAAATTCACCTATGTTGAATGCCGACTGCCGAGGCACATAGATATTCCATATTCCATATTCTAAAATTGGAGCTTGGAACTTAAAATCCTAAAAAAAACAACAAATCTTAGGTGGGCTGTTGGGTCAACAGCTTGTTTAACGACCAAACGAATGTGGTCAAAGCTGGATCTGAATCCCTCTAAGATTTTAATTTTTTTGATTGGAAACACAAACGATGTCTGAAGAAGCCATCCATTTTTGATAATGTCCATGTCTCTGCTCAATCACGCAGAACTTCGTTTGATCTCAACGCTGGTGTCGTGTTGTAAATCTATAGCGGAGTCTAGGTAGACAAAGTCCTTAAATACCTCAAAGTTATATCAATTGAAGTGAAGTTCTGTCCGAGCAGTGGGTGTTGAGTGTCCTTTTTCCTTGACAGCATATGCTAGGTCTTGCCCTCGTGGACCGCTAAACCCATTTTCGCCGCTTCCATATCAATACTCGCCTCTTAGATGCTGTTAAAAGCGTACATAAAATCGCTGAAAGGGTGGTGTGTATCGATCTGAAGCTCATGGCTTTTCTCTAATATCTGCCGTAGTGTGAATATTTGGTCGATGGTGGACTTTCCTGGCCTGAAACCACACTGATATGGACCTATCAGGTTGTTGACGAACGGCTTCAGGCGTTCACACAATACGGCGGATAAGATCTTATATGCGATGTTAAGGAGACTGATGCCTCTGTAGTTGGCGCAGTTCAGAGGGTCTCCTTTCTTGAGGATCGGACAAACAATGCTGAGGTTCTATTAATCGGGCATACCTTCGTCCAACCATATTTTAGAGATGAGTTGGTGTATGCCCCTTAACAAGTCATCGGCTGCGGCTTTGAGAGTTCGGTGGTCAGGTCCTTCGCTTTAGCAGCTTTGTTCGACTTCAGCTAAGATAATGTTATCTTCACTTCATCCAGACTGGTTCATTCTGCCTGAAAGCAGTATTTGTTTCGTCATCGCCATTAAACAGTTATCAGAAATGTAAATGTCGCATCGACTGCGACTCTATTACAATGTTCCCTTGTTCGCCTCTACAGGCTTCGATTTGGGGCTTGTGTCCGTGTCATGTTATGTTTACCTTTTGGTAAAACTTCCGAATCTCATAACTGGAGTAGCATCTCTCAATTTCCTCGACCGCGAGCTTCTCATGCTCTTTCTTATTCCTCCTGCAAAGCTGGTGTTCGTCTGTTCTCTTCTGCTCATAGAGCTTATGAGCAGCTCTAGTCATACTACCTAGCGTCGCTTTGCATGCGCTTAGCAGCCTGTGCATGCCGGCAATCGTCATCCTACCAGCGGTAAACCAACACATCAGAAGCAGCATCTCTGATGATTTTTTGGAGGTGTTGCCACTGGTCTTCTATGCTTGATGCTGGCGACAAAAAAAATTAAGGGAGATTCGATCGGAAAAGCATTTATTGATCTCTTGCGATTGTAGCAGGCTGACGTTGAAATTCAAGAACAAGGTAATGATTTTTCGGGCAATTATTCCGGCGGCAGAAACACCAACCTAGAGGGCCGATGGAATCGTACCAATGCATGCAAATGACGTCAACGTTATTTACAGTGGTACATATTTCAACGATTATTTAGGAGTACTATTAATATTTAAGGGAGAAAACGAAGAATGTTTCTCTAAAGCTACACCATTCCTTTTAATCATGCGATATTAATTTATAAATGCAATGTTTGTGGCTGCACCCATAAATTTCCATCGTTAAAAAAGACTCGTCAAAATGAAATTGCAAAACTTCATAATTTTGACGTTTACATTGCCAGATTTTATTTTGATTGCAAAATAGAAAGGAAAAGTTTTTCTTTCTTCACATCTCTTTTGTGATTTCTCAATAAAGTTTAAAAAAAAAAAAAAAATGGAACTAAGGAGGCATATCTAATGCAATATACAAATCTGCATTATTGGAATATTGCAATTTTCTTTCGGAGAAAGCCAAAAACATTACTCGAAAAACAAAACCACCGCTTTTGACAACGTACGCACAACCTTCGGCATAATTTCATATCTGACTGCAAAAAAAATAGAAAAAAAATTGGACAATTTCGAAAGGACAAAGTGAACTTCATTTATTTTGGTGTGCGGCTGAGTCGAAAATGGGAGATTCAATTGCAGCCACAGTTCATGAGCATGTTTTAGAAGCGATATTCTCCTATTTAGATTTACGTGAATTAAGAAATTGTTCGTTAGTTTGCAAGAAATGGTATCGTTTCCTGAATGATGAAAACAATGATGTCTGGCGAATGCATTGCATACGGAAGCTAGCCGAGGAAGCACTTAAATCAGATTTATTATCATCGGTGCCCACATACAAGACGAAATTGAGGGCGTTCTATCATGCATGGAATCCAAATGACTGCTCAAGAAATGTCTATATAAAACCGAATGGATTTACACTGCATCGGTGAGGGATAGTTCGAATCGATTGGTTCAAATTGGTACAAATACTTAGATTTGGTACATGTATTACTTTATTTGTAGTAACCCTGTTGCACAGAGTACGGACGCAGCAAGAAGTAAAATTGGATTTCGACAAGGTCGGCATGCCTGGGAGGTTATTTGGGAAGGGCCATTGGGTACAGTAGCCGTAATTGGTATCTCAACAAAGGAAGCAGCACTACAATGTCATGGATATGTAGCCTTATTAGGCTCTGATGACCAAAGCTGGGGTTGGAATTTAGTCGATAATCATTTACTCCATAATGGAGATGCGCAGGGCAATTATCCTCTGCTAAATAATGCGCCAAAGTATCAGGTAAGACATCAGCGCTCAGAGTAATATAGGGAAATTAAGTTTTTACATTTTACTAATTGCATTTAACTGTGAGTGAAGTAGACAATCATAATTAAACTCTTTCATAACAGTGAAGTGAAGTGTTGTAATCTCCAATGCCATACCTCTTCTTCAATCTTTGTCCGCGTGCAAACAATGCAAAGTGAATTTGTTTCGTTTGGAGATATAACTAGGCCAAGGCCATGTTCGTTTATTCCAAGTTAAGTTATTTGCCGTATCATTATCAAGGTTTTAAGAGAGACATAAAAAAAACAACAATGCAATGTCAGTTAAATTTTTTTTTTCTTGTCTTATGAAGTTGAAAGAAAAAGATAAACTGTCCACTTAAGATCACTGAGCTTTTAATGTGCGTGTGATTAACTAGGTTTTGGATCAGTTATAGAACATAATCGAATGTTTATAGTATTGATGTTTGCAGAATGAATGAATTAATGAAGATTTCGTCATGGAATTCCAAATGTGTTGAGTTTTAGGAGCAGTCGTTTCGACTGGTAAAATGAGTTTAGACGACATGCAATTAGTATCAGGGGGCGGATGAAAACAATTGTTGACCGTGCTCATATAACGTTTGACTTTCCAAAATCCATATTGTAGACCTTTGTTATAGTTTTGCAGCTTGATGCGCATCTGACATATGGCTTTCATTACTGTTATTTTTTTTTTTTTGCAGCATGTATTGTTCAGGGCATAGGCATAGCAAAACCCAACGTGAAACCAAACTGTCAAAGAAAGAAACCCTTAATCAAGCTCCAAGTTGTCGTTAATCTCATATCCAGTGACATTTCTTGACCTGGGACCCAGAAAAGACCTAATGAATTAAGCTTTTCAACTGCTTTCAATACGTCAAGTGACCGATTGCCTCCTTCAATCGGTTTGGAAGTGGCTTAGAGCTTCGGTAACAGTCTAAAATCGAGTCGAACCAAAGCCAAAGACTCTTTCTTTTTAACTGCAAGATGCCTTTGTGAGTGCATTTAATGATGTATGTATTGCCGAGAAGAGCTTGTGGCGTGTTGTGGAATATGCCGCCTAGACAAACCGTTCCTTATACGACGAAAAGAACCATAAAAGAAACAGCGCACAATAGGATGGGTCGTAGTCATTATTGCAATGTAAAACTACATTTGGCTGCTTTTTCACATGAGTAGGCATATGCTTTACTGCAGATATTAAAACTGTTGAGTGCGAGAGATATCGCCCACAACCAATGCTTCGCTCATACGCAACCCTAATCAACAAAACTAGTTAATCTTCAGATGTTGCCTTGTCAAAGGCATCCTTAGTGCCGATCATAAGGCCCCCCACGTACTTCTTTTTGTGGAACTTTGATCTCTTTAAACTTTTGAAGCTAATACGTTTTATACAAATTCTTCGAGATTGACAGGCATGTTTTCTTTTCATTTCGGCATCCATCACAAAAGTTTGACTTTTCTCTGTCCACTATTTGGAAACATTTGAAAAGATCTTGGCCTATAAAGGCATGAGACAGAGCCTTGCGACGGCAGCTCACAGATTCGAAAGCTGGTTAGTTTAAGTTTATCAAATAAATTTATGTACAATCAAAATGACTGGTTCTGGATTTACGGCAAATTCAGGAGATAATCAGGAGACTCAATTGTACCCACAAAAGTATACTGTTTGTGCAGACTTCATGCCCGGCGTCGGCCTTTTCTTTTTAAGTAAAGTCCTATCCATATTGTATGTTATCGGACAATGATCAGCATTTTTTTTATTGTTCTGGATGATATGGCGTTTCAATAGAATGGCGCTACTTGCCCTCGAAACTTCTGACTCACTAAGAAATATTATATTGTGAAACAGACCACGATATGTGAATGCTGATAATCCATAGAAAACTTATGCCTTGGAAGCCAATATTCAGATGATTATTGATGAGATGGATCCCAATATAATGCAGCTGAGAATGCATTTCTAATTCAAACTCAATTACTGTTCTTATTGTTAAAAGCAGTTCATTAGAAAATCGTTTTGTTTGTTTCGCAACTTATGACTGCAGAACTCAGATCTTGATTAGAAAATTGTTCAAGTGACTAAGAGTGATCTCAGAATTAGGTAGATGTAAGTTTCATAATCTCAAACACCTCGTCATTCAATGGAGTGACTCACCCCATATATTTGTATGCAAAGGTCAAATGAGTATCTTTTACAATTTCAATAATCTTCCTACGATATTGTTACATGAACTCTCTCGTAATTTACAAATTTAGAATTTAGCAATAATTTCGTTTCTAGAAAGCTCACAACACATACAATACATTTAAAATGACTTATTGTTTTTTCTTGATAAAACTCATACATTGTTTTCGTTTGTTCTTTTCCCCATAAAGGTAGGTGAACGAATACGGGTCATATTAGATTGTGATGACAACACTTTGTCGTTTGAGAAAAATTACGAATTCCTGGGTGTGGCGTTTAGGGGTAATTTGTGTTTTTTCTTATTTAAGAAATCATAATAAACTTTTATGTACATTTGTTTTAGGTTTACCAGACAAGAAGCTTTATCCTACAGTGTCAGCGGTATACGGCAATACAGAAGTATCCATGGTGTATCTCGGTCCACCTTTAGACGGCTAATCAATTATACTACTTGCAATAGGACTGTGTGTAAAAGGGTGCAACTTTTTTGCTTCTCTTGCATGCATTCCCCACATTCTGAGCGATGATTTTTTCTAAAAACAAACAAGACAAAACAAAAAAAAAACATAAACAACGGTTAACATAATTATATATTTTATATAAATTCCCACATGCAGTTAGAGTACTTAAGGCAGCTCTCGAGCAACAAAATCACAAACAACATAAAGGAGATAGAAAACAAAACAAAATAACAAAAAGCAACATTCGAGTGTTTTGCAATTCATAGAAAAATTATTATCGGTTTTACGTGTAATTCACCATTTTATTTGTAATGTTTTCGTCGTATTAAATTTTGTTTCCCTAAGATCCACACACAATATACGAATATCTTTATTCTTAAGCATAAATTAACAAATAAGAAAAGAAAAAAACAAAGTAAGCCACCCTTTTAAATGTCGCAATATCAATCAGAAATTTATAATATATTTTTGTTCATAGGATAATTATTGTATAAATAAACATGTATGTCAGGCTAGATAGAATTATATTTGTCAGCACTTGCATCGTAAATGTTTTTCAAATATTTAAATCATTGTTTAAATTTAAGCGCTTAGTATACCTATTTTAGTTGTTTAATTTTGTTAGAACCCGACGTATGATTATGGTTTAATATTTTTTTTTTTTTTTTTTTCGAATATTCATTTGTACATTGGTGCTAGTCAATAAAATTCCCTCTCTCGAATAGCAAAACAAAAGAAAATGAGAAAAACAAAACAAATTAATGCAGAGATAGTAATACTCATTTTGTACAAAAAGTGTATTTTATTCAAATTGGTTTAACAAAATAAAAACTAAATCTCAAGATGTTGTTGGCTCTAATTGGCGCTGATGAAATAGCGAGCGGCCGACGGATTTTAAGTGCTAACTACCAGGTCGTCATCGTCGTCAAAGAGATCTTCGAAATCATTATAGAAATCCGCATGAACGTGCTTTTCGTTAGTTGCCAAGTCCATAAGGATTCCCGACGAGCTACCAGACTGAAAGAAGCGACGTCTTTTTTTTGAGAGAATTGAAAATGGTTTTACATATTATAGAAATTTTTACCTCTTCCAAATCCATGTAGCCCACCCCTTCGGGGAACATTTCATCTGCTGCTAGTGTGGGTTTCATATCCTTAAGTGTCGAATCCGTTTTTAAATGTTTTTTTTTTTAAACAAACGCTGTTGAAAATTGCACAAAATCAGAGCGTTTTACAACTTCAGTCCTTTGCTGCGCCTAACAAATATACATATGTTGTTGACAAATGACAGTGACAATTCAGTTCTGCCTTGAATGCGTTCACTCACATTACGTCACCTTACGTTCATTCTTTAGATGGAACAAGCAATGTTTCGACTTTGCCAAATTACATTCTGCTTATTTTTTCACAGATATAACTGTTAGAGGAGAGTGAAACGTCAGAATTCCCCAGACTTTTACTTTATGAATGTCAAACGTGAAATGGAACCACAAAAGACAATGAAATCGAATGGTATATTAGAAAGGTTATGAAAAGCCAACGGCGAAATTGGAAATTTGTTTCTTGCATCAGCGGCGAATCTTTTCCAAAAAAAAAAGAGAATTTAACGTTGACAGGATGCAATCCCGACAATCCGCCAGACTTGTGAATATTCTTCTTAACTTCCTTTCTGCCCTTGCTTAAGATCAGTGGCTTTTATGTTAAAAAGTGGTGAAAAATGCCTCAACTGTTGTGCTAAGTCTAGCCCAACCACCCTACCTACACTGGTTTGCACTGGTTTTGACTCTCATAATAACACATCCTCAAGCTAAGTGCTTCTATTTCGTTTTTTAATCCCGTTTCGTTGATATGCTTTGTTGTGTATTGACGAAGTCAGAACAGAGGCCGTTAGTTAAGGCCATGTCCCATGGAATCCGTTGCATCAATTGCGCCAACGTATTCAACTGACCACTGGATGGAAGACAATCCAGATAAATAGGCCAGATAAAGTAGGTTAACGTTCTCCTTTTGAATCCGATGATCCGTTGGCAGTTCCCACATTCAAGCATTGAAGTCCACACATTTATATATTTAGGTTTAGGCATTCAAATTGAGGGTAAGTTTTTTCATTAATGGAGGCATTGAGAGAATGAAGAGAAATTGGCAAAGATGGAAAATAATGAAACGCCATCGGCTTTGTTCTGTCAACGTTTGTATGTGATGGATTTTATGGGACTCTTCTTTTCGGCAATACGTCACCATCGTCAACGGAGTGACGGATCAACTAATTGACGGATTCTGTGGGTCGAGGTGTTTACACAAGATGGTTATGATATGTAAAGCGAATGAACATTAATGAGTCATCAATTGCCACTCAGACTGACAGTAGAGGAATGTGGCAGGCACAAGTGGGAAGGGATCTCAACCACCTTGGAGATCCCAAGTAGAGGTAGTTTGCGGTGGAAGATTACGCTTACTAAAATATTATTTTTAGTTGGACCCGGAAACTTCCATCTTAAGAAGTATGTGTGCTTAATGTAAATAAATTTTTTATTTATTTATTTTCAAGCCGCACTCTTCATTAGGTTGAGTGGGAAATCACAATAGTAACCTCTGATTTCTGGTAACTTCTTTCCCGACTATTTATTAAAAATAGTTAAAAAAATCTGTATAGAATTGTACAAAGAGCGTAATTGAAAATAGGTATGAGAATTATGCATGTATGGGTGGTATGTACATTTTTTCCAGAACTATACTGGGGAAAATAAAGTTGGGTTTCTTTTATTTTATGGAATCAAGGCTTCAAAGTTACTCAGTCCAGAATTTTAAATTTCTTTAATTTTTGTCGGGCGCTTTTACTGCAAAATTACGGGAAATTCGGTCCAATCGTATTGAAGTTATAAGGAATTATGTTAACAAGGGTAAATATTCGAAGTGTACGCTTTGCGCTTGGATCTATGTACAACATCCCGGGTCAACTCCCATTTACTATATTATCAAGATTACGTACTAGGTTCTTTGTCTGCTTATATATATATAAACATCATTTGCGTTCGGTGATGGATTCAACATTTATCTCGTCGTCGCACTCAAATTGGTGAGTATTAACTACCACAGAATGAGCAGCGTCTTTAACACACTAGCACTGACGACTCCAGAAGACATATGCTTGGAAGTCCTTCTATTTCTGCCCCATCGTTGAATTCTCAATCTTTTGGAAATCGGGTCGGAAACGGTTACAATGGATAGTAACCATGAAACTCACAAAGTTTATTTCCTCTCTCATTATCCATAGGCAATATCACGCAAAAGCATCCACAGTCGTAAAAGTAAATCGAATTATTAGTTTTCGAGGTAAAACATGTTTCGGCTTCCAATTTGAGTAGCTTCAAAATTTTTATATGACTTGTGAATAGATCGTTGGTAAGATTATTATTTTTCCTGGCACTTTTTGTTCAGCAAGAAGACACGTAGTCGTCTGTCAGTTGAATTTTGACAGTTTCCACCCGGCACATAAATACGTATACATATCATATTAAGCATAAAATATTTCTTTCAAGTCAAAACAATTTGATTATTTACTAAGGAAAATGGTTCGTGTTGGCTTGCAAATAAATGCTACATTGGAGAACGTGGATGAATTGGAAACCAGCCATCCAGACTATTCGTTCTTTATCAAAATTAAATGCACGAATTGTGGCGAAGAGTCCGATAAATGGCATGATATCACTGAATCGGAGAGAACTCAACAAGACTCACGCAATCCTGATGGATTTAATTTTTACATGAAGTGTAAAATGTGCTCCAGGGAGAACACCATCGATATTGTAGAGAAGACAAATGGTAAGTGCATCAAATCTTACAGTTTTTCTGTCACTGAAAGCCCATGTCGAAGTTGCCACCTTCATATGCACTAAATAATTGGGCAGTTGCTTTTCCGTATTTTGTTGAAGCAGATATTTACATTTATTCATAAGAGGGAGAGTGATTACTTTTGTAATCCCCGGTCCAGATGGTTTTTTGAGTATTATTTTCTCCTCTTTTATTAATAATTTTAAGTAAATCATGTCCTGCTCAAGTTATATACATATTTCCTTCAACCAAGTTGGCTTATTTCATTCAGAACTATGTATCACTGGAGTGTTAGGTTTCATATTTGAACCCCACGCAGCTTCACTTTAATTGCTGTTGTATTTATTAACAGTTTCCCTTTTCACATTTGATCTTAGTCATTTTAAAGCGAGAAATGAAGTTCGATATCTGTCACAAAAACTCACAATTATTAACCGACAAATGCAAAATAAGTTAACATTACTTCTTCAAAAAAAATCTTAGTGACTTAGGAACTGCAAAGTATCTTCACCAGGGTACTTCTCATGTTTATTTAGAAAATTGAGATTTATCATCCATCTTACACTGACTGGGGTACAAAAGATAGATCTTTCATAGAGTAAGCCAGACGTAGGCGAACAAGTCAGGTGAGATGCCGCCCTAGACATATCTTTTGTGGACGCTGTCGATCCTCCACTGGGTCTTGTTAAGCGCAAAACCTGTAGCACTTTACAAAGACCTGCGCTAGGTGGAAGAAACTTGACAACTGTTTTACTTTTGCCTCTTAAAAGAATTGGTTCAACGAAAACAAAAAAAACCGACCTTCTCATATCAGTGAGATTTTAAGGTCTAGTTAGAGAGTCTATTAAAGTCTCCTTACATCCAGTCTCTTAAAGTACTACCATCATCTTTTAAAAATGAAAGTAGTTTGTTTACTACTAATTACTTTGACAGAGAGATTTGAAATACGTTGCTTTACGAAATGCATCCAAGCTTTGTGTCGAAATGTTTTTTGTTTGCAATGGATGCATCGATCGCTACCCCCAGATTGGTGAATGAGGGTAACTCACATCGCCCTAAAAATGTTTAATTCTCGCTTAAGAAAAAGTCAGACATGGATGAGTGCAGTAGGTTTCAACTGATGTTCGTTTTTAATATTCATATTGAGAAACACAAGCTTGGATGGTAGTTTACTTCTAATAAAGTTGAATGCAATTCAGTCTTTCAAGAGTTTTAAAAGAGAATGGTGACATATTTATAGGTCTCCGGTAACACGGAAAGTTTTTTTTTTTAGAAATACCTCGCATATTTGTAAAGTATACCACCATTCGTTAGTTGTTGCAATTTATCATGTCGTCTTGCCTTTATGTACTGTAACAAGAAAGCTCTTTTCCCACTTATTAGGGTCTCATAATTTTAGCAAACAAAATCGCCATCTGGTACGCCTGGAGACCTCTGGTTTATTCTTTTTACTGCTTCGGTAAATTTGATGAACTTAAAATTAATCGTTTCTGTGCGTTTGCATGTGCTTCGACGTTGAGCCCTTTATATTGCTTGTTACGTGAGAAGTCGACATCCTTTGGCTACCACTTTCTTCACCTTATTTTTGCATCGATCAAAGACAATCTAATTTACCAAAGTCACTTTTCTTTAGAATTTAACAAGGGAATTCGAAATAATTATTTGGATATTAGAGGGCTACTGATTCTTTGATGGTTTTACAATCAGCTGAAGCGAAAAAATTTCAAATTGTATTTTCCTTCCAGCTAAATACACTCAGGACGACGCGGGAAAATTTAAAACTATCGTTGTTTTCGATTGCCGAGGCGCTGAACCAACTGACTTCTCTCCTCGTATCGGTTGGATAGTTAAATCAACAGAAAATGGACAAACATTCGACAATGTTGACCTTTCCGAAGATGACTGGGTGGAATATGATCAGAAAAACAAAAACTCTGTCGGAATCTATGAGTTCTCATCGCAATTTATCAAATTAAAGAAATAAAAATAAAACACCAGGCAAAGTGAAGTTACGAAATTATTGTTTTCTTTTTTTTTATTTTACGATATTAAAATATTTAATATTAACCATTTGATTTTTTTTTTATTATTAAAACTTAGAACTATATAAAAATTAAAAAAAAAAAATCTCTCACGTTTCATTCTTTCACTTGTTAAATAAATTTTCTCCTTCTCAGATCTTCTTTAGTTCGTTTAGTTACATTTGTCAGCAACAATTGGGAACCTCACCACTCTAATTTCATTCCCATAATCACATATTACTGAGTTACAAGCTAACATCATAATTTTTGGACATAATTGAGAATTGGAGCAGTCTAGTTTTACTTCTCTTGCTGGTTCGCCAGTTCGTACGTCCCACACGATTAGGGAACCTACAAAACGATTGTAGAAATAGATTTCATTCTCTCAATAGTATTTAGTATGTTTGTTGACTTACCCATTTTACTAGTGACCAGAAGAGATGGTGTCAACATTAATAAATTAGAATATGCATTCGATATATTGATAGTATTGAGTAGATTCCCTTGGAATCTTTCCCACACATGAATTCGCTCGTCTGTGCCCAAAGATATTACATAGCTTGGGGCACAAGCTAAACAGCTAATGGAGCCGTCATGGGCTTGAATGTTATACATACAAGCGCCAGTAAAGAGATCCCATACACATAACAAACCATCTTGTGAACCAGATCCACCAGTTCCAGGTTGCCAGCGATCGACAAAAAGGCACGTTATTGGTCCACA
This sequence comes from Volucella inflata, assembly GCA_928272305.1. Classification (NCBI taxonomy): domain Eukaryota; kingdom Metazoa; phylum Arthropoda; class Insecta; order Diptera; family Syrphidae; genus Volucella; species Volucella inflata. The sequence continues at coordinate 4,081,084 of OV743720.1, forward strand.
GTGACCATGCAGTGTGTACTCCACATCGGAGTTTTCTAAACTATAAACCTAAACGAAGGCTTTATTTTATTTGAATTTTAAGAATTTTCCACTTCAGGAATTAAGACTTACTTTTAGGGTATGATCTTGGCTACCAGTGAACACCATTCCATTGATGACTTCCATACAAGTGATGGGTTGCTGATGGGCCATTCGAACACCATCTAAAGTACACTTCATTTCTTCTCTTGTGGTTTTTTGTTGGTCATGTTCACGTTGCATTAAGCCAATGCTTCCTGTTGATCCAGTACGAACATGAGCTAAAATTATAAATGGAATAGTTTCTTTGTTGGATTGTAGAACGTAGTTTGAACATACTTCGTCGGTAAGCGGACGTAAAGCCCCAGTCTATTTGTTTTCCTTTGTAGTAGGTTTCGAGACGGTAGAAATCGATTCGTCCGCATAGTCTTGCCACAACCACACGGTCGCCGTTTAAATGAATGTGGGTAATTCCTTGGCTTCGTTTGGATTCCTCCTGGTAAGCGCACTAAAGAAAAACAAAACAATAAAGGTTTTCCCATTCAAAGACACAAGTATGGATGGGTGGATAAAAGATAACGGGGAAACTCAATCAACGCCATTTCGTTCGAAACTGAAAGTATTTCTTTAGAACGATTCGCTCAATTGCGTCACCACTTCAATTTTAAGTGTTGAACAGCTCTTTGTACTTCTACTAGATCTTTGTTTGACAACAAAAAGTTGAAGGTAATAGAGTACAGTCATAGCCATAGCGTGAAATCTTAGTAAAAACAAACAGAAAAGTAAGGCTTTTCCAATGATAAGAATTAATCAGCTTTTGATCTGGAAAACATTCGCCAATGAGAAGAGAAAAGTGTGAAAGACCACAAAAATTCCAACTTAATCGTATGAATTCTACTACACCAGAAATTATTCAATGCTTTGGCTATAATTGACGCTGTGACTTGACTCTTACTGTAAGCTAAATGATTTGAATAATTTTTTTATTTAACAAATAAATACAAGTACATCACCCCACTCACCTTAAGTAAGCCAGCTGGTGACTCCCACAGTTCAATTCTCCCATTTGCACAGCCCACTGCAATCAAATTGTCCAAGTAATCTAAACACCATATGGGCGAAGTATTGTAACGCTTCTTGACTATTTGTCCGTCGTCCAAAGTTTTTGCAATTTGCATATCAGCTCGATTTATTGTTGATACATTTTCTCCACTCTTGGCATCCCATACTTTTATTTGTCCTTTCAAGCAACAACTGACAATATTCACTCCATCCGATGCTAAGCACTCGATTTTATGTGTATGACCAGCGAATTGAGTGGGTACACCTTCTAATATTTGTTCGGTGTTATGTGACACCTCTGATTCATTCCAACTCGAACGCCACTCTGCGTAGTTTCGCGTACAAATGCAACGATAGAATACAACCATTGTGTAGCAGAGAACGAAAATACTAATCGCACACAGCATAATTGCAAAAAATATCTCCATGGGGCTCTTTGGAAACAATGGTGTTCCCCCGGGTGTAATCAATGGCGATTCTCTATTTTCGTCATCACTAAAATCTAGAGGATCTAATGCAGCTGCCAACGCTTTCCATTGAAAATTTTGTATAAGTTGATCCTGAGGATTACGTACTTGTATTGCAGCTTCCGGTTTGATGGCATGTGAAAGTTTTATCGTCGGTAGAATTGTTACATAACGTCCGCTTAGCGACACATTGTACTGTTTCATAATAGTTGACCAATGGAAATTCGACAAAAAGTAGTTCAACTCAAAGTCAGGATACTGTAGTTTTCGCATGTGTTCTGTTATATTAATTATTCCATCGAAATATGCTTCCCCCTCGCCATTGGACTTTTCCTCTGAAACACTTCTCGGAAGAGGAAGATTCGAAAAGAAACTCGAACGTCTAACTGCATGCATAGCACGGCTAAATTCCTCATGATTTAAACTAGTTCGATTACTGTCAATTACAAAGAAATTTTCCAAAAAGCCAGAGTTGTAGACAATTGAGCAAATCCACACGCTCATCCAAACCATAAATGCCCTCTGAAAGAAGCGAGTTCTTGCCCAAAAGTTAACCAATTTTAGCCTTTTTGGAATTCTCTGCTCATTTGTAACAATCGTTGAACGCTTTGTAATTTCATTGGAATTCATTTCGTTGAATGACAATTTTGGATGTGACAAAGAACGATGAAATACATTTGTGGGGTGACTAGAATTATTCGAAAAGAAACGAAACTCATTACGTTTGCTATCGACTGTGTAGCTTAACATCATTTTTGGTAAGTGTTTGGCCTCCATTGTATATTCAATTCGTTTGATATTCATGGCCAAAATTGTTGAAAATAAAAGCATTTGTAGTAAAAAATCCGAAATCAATCCAACAAGTGCAAATACACAGAATTCCTGAATAACTGGGACAAATGTAGCCAAACCAATAGTGAGAATTGTGATTTCCGTCAGCAATGTCTTTGAAATGTGCCATCCTTCCTTGCTGAGAGCTTGAGCGACACGAATTTTAACATCAAATGTTTCATCTGTAGACACCACACTCTTGGTTATGACTAAACAATTCTCCAAGCCAACAAGAATCACTAGATATGGAAAGATATCTTTTGATTGTAAGCTTATGGTAAGACCGAAGAAAAAACACAATCCCAGTGACATCATTAGACTTCCGAGCACTGTTACTACTGAGCACAATGCTAATACGATTCTTGAACGTATTACATCGATTTTTCGGACGGAAAAGTAGATGTACGTGAACAGAAGTATAAAGGCCGTGCAGATAGGGACAAATTCAAATATCTTGAATTCTCCTGGATAGAATATGTACATGATGGATGATTTCTCCGGGTCGCCTTTATTCTGGTGAACTGGATAGATGGTTGTCAATTTTTGTTTAAGGGATTTCAAGAATTCCTTATCGTGATTCTTAAGAATGAGTGTAATGGCATATTGTATGACACGTGATCTTGACCGCAATGGATATCGCTTGAATCCAGTATCCTGCATTGGAAGCCCAAATAGCATCTCAGCTGTTGAAACTTTGGATTTTTGTAGATTCTGTAACAAAAAAAATTATTTTATTTATTGTCGTTCATATGCATTATACATTTTAGCAAAATTTAAAAAAAACAAGAATGTGGAAGACATTTTTACAATTTTATGGTATTACAAGCAACTGTAGGATAGAAAAATAAGACAAAAAACTATGTGTAAACGCAATAGAGACAGCAATGTGTATAGTTCATTCAGGGGGTATTGGTCTAGAAATTAAAAAAAAAAATGCAATTGCATATCCTTAAAGTTTAAACCATTAAGAATATGTCCTCAAAGCTCGCTTTGAACTGCGAACCTCCTGCTGCTTCTAAACAAGGTTGAACAGCTCCCTTAGCTAAAAGAACTTCAGAAAATATTGATCATGAAGTAGAAGAAGGCCCAATGCATGGATCAAGGATCGCCAATTTATCAAATGTGAGTATTAAGTACTAGTATCTGAGTTCTCACCCCTCAGAGAGCCACTATGAGAACCGACGGCGCGAACTCATAGTAGTAGGAAATTCGTCCCTCTCATTTTTTCATTTTTGTAATGACTACGACCAAGTTGCCTTAACAAGTAGTTTACGCTTCTGTAGTGAAGCGCCATTACATGCGGTTTTTCCTTACGGCGCGAGGTCGAAGGGTCTTGTTCTTTGTAGTCTTCGCTCAAGGTTTGTCACGTCCATAGTACGAATTATTTCATTATTTCAGTGAAAATGAAGACGGGTACGAAGCTTGCGAGCAAAGTTTGTTACTTCGTCCCTCACGGTAGCAATTCCTAGATCTTGGTGAATATCACTTTTCCTTATATACCAAGGAGCATTTACGATTGCTCTTAGTATTTTGTTTTGAAATGCTTGCAGTAGAGCCATAGTGCTCGGTTTGGTACAACCCCAAAGTTGTATACCCCATATTACTGAGACGGTTTTAGCATTTGCTTATACAGAAGCAGTTTGTTGTATACGCTTAACTTCGAGTATCTTCCGAATATAGCTTCTTTGTATATCCCTCTATAGTTTGACCTTTGGATTTTGAATTTTGTTTTTTTTTATACTACTTTTAAAAAATTCGGAAAAGGGGTAAAATAAATTATTTTCCAAATCGTCGCCATTTTGAAACAGTCACCGCTTATCCTGATAAAGATGAACCTTTTTTTTTGTCTAATCTATCAATCGTTTTGAAGAGAAATCATAATTCAAAGAACTTGGAGGACTATAAAGAACAGATAAATATTAGAGGTTCACATAAGAGTTTAAAGTGATCAAATCAATTGTACCTTTCAGTTTGGACCAAGATTTAGTCTCTGACCTGTTAATCACTATACTGTTCGTTTTGTTATTTTATGTAAAGTGGTAGGGCCTACGATTTTTAGTCAATTTCAAACCAAGACTTATTCAGAGCCGTGGAAAGAACATCTGCAGGAATTAACACTTATCAAAACGTAGGTTTATGAGTACCACATGCAATCTAGATACCAAGCAAATGAATGGTGTGGTCCAAAGACGATGCTCACCGATTTTGTGGACTACTATCCAATGAGGTTGTGCATCATGTATTGTATTTCTTTGCTTGATACCAGTCTGTCAATAAGAAGTATCGTTAGGGGGTGTTTACGTGAAGTAATTCAGATAAAGGCTGCAATCAACTACTATACAATAGTCACTAAATTCATCTAGTCTGCTGATATGTGATTTTTTTGGTGAGTTTGAGAAACGCATTTTCACAGACCAGAAGAGATAATGGAAAAATCTGTAAATGCACTGACGGCTACACCATACATATATGTAGTACCAGAAATGGTTCTAAAGGTATTTCAAACGCTAGCACAAGTACGTTTGAAGACGACAATATCGATTTAGGGGGAAAAAAAATTGTATTTGTTATTTTAGAAATAAATTCCGCAATTTTATTTAAACGAGGTCGTATCTATTAAGGGATCAGAACCCGAAAATATGGTAATTTTTATACAAAATGCACCCGGAATATGTCGATCTTCAAAGAAGCATGGACGAGATAATCAAGACACACAACAGACAAGTAGGTTATATTGGACAAGTGAAAGATACAATTGGGATGGATAATCTCATGAAATCTCGTACAGTCTGTTTGATAACATCGTACACGACAAAAATTAAAGAAGAACTTATAATAATAATAATAAATCAATTGTACTGGTTTATTTTGTTTATTTACTTGAATGCTTTTCAGTTAATATGTTGTCCACTCTCCTCCATTATCAATAATTGCTTGGAGTCTTCGAGGCATGCTTTCTACTAATCTTATAGCATAATCTTGAGACAAAGATCTCAGAGATCTTCTTTCCTTGGAGCTTAAGCTTCATGAATGCCCAAACATTTTCAATGGGATTTGCATCCGGCGACTGTGATGGCCAATCTAAAACATCGACGTCATTTTCTTGTTTCCAAGCACTGCACAAACGACTGCGATGTTTCGGGTCATTATCTTCTTGTAGTAACCAATTCTCATTCCTTCTTTTAAACCACCTTTGGGCAGATGGTAATAAAGCCTTCTTATAAATTTTGACCATGTTGGGTCCGTTTAAGTTATTTGTAAACATGAACAAATTGCCAAGTCCTTGTTTTGAGAAGCATCCCCAAACGTGCACCTTTGACGGTCCGCTGGATTAATTTATTGGATTGTGTACACCAGGTATGAGTGATAGGAGACCATGCCCAAAAAGAAGCTTCATCCGAAAAAATAACGTTGTTCCAATCTCTGTCCAAATTCTCCTTGGCCCAATTTAGTCGTTTTTCTACGTGTTTTTTTGACAGTAGTGGTTTCTTTATTGTGCTTCGAAATTTTACATTATTGTATGGTAAACGTCTTCGTATCGTATCACAACACACTTTTTTTTTTTGTTTTTGGCGTAGACCCACGATCCGGCAAATCATCCACATTTTTAACTTGGGAATAACGGTGCACCCACTTGCTAACAAATGCTTTTGACTTTTTCATGTATTTAGCAGCTGCTCCGTATGACATTTTCGGTCCTTTTGGATGCGTGCACGAGAATACTGCTTCATAACGTGATGCAAACGCGACACTCATTTTAAAATACTTCCGTCTCTGACAAAACTAGAACACTCTTTAAATTTTTTTATTCAAAGCATCTTAGCAGAAGTATTTTTTTATCTGCTAATGCAAATGCCACTTCCAAACCGGTTTTTATTAACGAGGTTTGCCGTATGCGATCTTATCAAACGGACTGTATCTCAATAAACTAGATGCAGTTAGTCTCTAGTAAAAGAAAAGCAGCACCGGGAAAACCAAATTCGATGATAAAGTAAAAGTAACGCTTTTAAAATGTGGTTGTACAGAAGGATACAGAGTAGGTATCTTTAGAAAGTTACATATGCGGAAGTCCTAAGAAAAATAAATACCAAAATGGAGTTGATACGACCAAGTAATGTTGGACAAAAGAGGATCAGAAGGAGGCTGCAAATATACGGTAATACGAAGAAACCTTGAGATAGTCAAACAGAAGATAATTATGATGATTTTTAATTTAAGATACAGAGAAAGAAATACAGACAAAACTACGCAAATAATTCTTACACAATCATTAAGTGCCAGACGAAGTTATGTAAGAAAATCTTGGAAAAAAAGTAAACAAATTTTTAAACTCGCCAAACAAAACTGATCTGTGACCACTCATATCTGTAAAATAAAGTTTATATTTTGGCTATTTAAAAAGAACGAATTTCTTGGTAAACTCAAAATGGATAGGTCAGGGAAGTCGATTAGATAATACTGGCTTGACCTATTTAAACAGTAACTACCATGCATTTAATTTTAATGAATTATAATCACAAAAAGTTAAATAAGACAATAAACTCATCTTTAGAAAAGATATAACTCTAATAACTCTAACAACTCTATTCAAATCCCATTAGCAGGCTAATGATTGTTAACAATATTTGGTTAACATCATAGAAAAACATTGTGTAATGCACTGGCGAACGCTTAACGTCAGAAATTGTGTATTTATTTCATTTAATTTCATTCAATTATTCTGATGACATGCAATGCTACAAAAGCAGTTTTTGTATATATAATTCATATTTGAGGCGTGTTTGTAGGTTTCGGTAGGCAAGTTTTGCTTTAATCAATTTTTAATCAATCAAATCAATAATCAATTTCAAATATTGCAACATTTTAAGCCATATTCGAAATTTGTTTTACAAATTAATGCCATTTACCTTTTTATTAAACCAATGTTACAATGTTTTAATCAGTTGTATTTGAAATCTATAAATTTCTAGTAGTCAGCCCAAGTTTCCAAAATCAAAGATGACGATTTAAGATCACATCTCAATGACCTTCAATTACCACTTAGACACAAGATAAGTGATTCAAGGTTTAAAACGTGGAGTTAATGAGCAATTATATTACTCAGATCAAATTAGAGATAAGACCGCACGGAAATAGACAAATACAAATTCTCTTTTATTATATTATATTACAAACAAAATACATCAGCTTTAGAAGCAGTATTCAGCAGTCAGTGCTACTTAGTACCATTTTGCGTTTCACTTTCATTTCGAAGTGAATTAAATCAGAGCACACATACGAGTGTACACATAAGCAAGCATATTTAATGATATGAAAAAAGCAATCAAGTAGTAAACCAGATTCAATTGCGTTTACGAGTATGGTCAATGTGTTTTCTCCTTCATAAGAAACTAAATTAAACACCCCTAATTGAATTACAATAAAACCACTTACATGATACTGAAAGACTGTATTCAATATGTTCGTATCCTTGGTGAAGTTTTGTATATTCTGCCCCCATAAATTAGCCGGCGACAACACCAGGCAATTGTATTCCGGAAAGATTTGTTCGTTCTGCGCACGCTTCACATTTTCCACGTGCAGGCAGATATGATCAAGGGTCTTCTTGCTATAAATAGTAAAATAGAAATTAAATTGAAATTGTATTTTTTCTTGTTTAGTTGGTACTTACCTTTCTTCTGTTTCGTGATTTCGCACGATTTCAAGCAATTTAAATACTTCATAAAGTGGCGCTCGAAAAGCATCCATCAACTGCATATCATCTGTCCATGGGAATACACTTGTACGCAAGGTTATCTGTTGCACATATAACATGGGGCTGGTCTGTGCCCATGGAAAAGGCGGGTCATAGGATATATTGTTCACATTGAATATATTCTTTACAAGTGAATAGTTTTTGTCGCCTTCTCCGAAAAGATTGTTGTATTTTCCCTCATAGGGGAGGACGATTTTTGTTGGTATAGTTCCAGGAAGGGGGATATTTATTAAAGGGTAACTGAACATGAAAAAAAGAAGAAAAGAAATTCGTTTAATGACCTTTTTTCTAAATAAAGGGTGCATATTCAATGAAATGTATTATAGTAAGTGGTAGTCAAGGAAATGGATACTCAAAAATTGGTTGCTTTAACGTGAATCTAGATACCAAAAATCTTAAATCCATAGAAAGTTGCTAGATCCAGTCTACCTGTTAGTGATAACTGATGACTGATGAAGCATTTAAAATCATTTTACGATGCATTTGTAATGCGAATAAAATAAATCCTGTTGTTTGAAGATGAGCCCTAAATCTGCGATTACACACAAACAGTCAGTCTTATAGCGACATCACAAGCAAGCATTTTCTAGTGATCGAATGTTCTAATGAGAAACTATCTAATGCCATTTAATATTTCAAGAAAACTGGATTCACAAAAAATGAATGTTCAGCGGATATCAAAAATAAGGTCGGCTACAACTTATCAAGATCAACTAATAGTACAAGCAAGCAAAATGACTTCTCATTCTACAGCTAGAAAGGAAAGTGTGTAGTTTCTGATGGGGATATGGCAACTTCGAAGACGTGAAAGATTTTCTTATATACCTACTTCCTGAAAGAATTTGCGCTATTTTGTACACAACATTGTATGATTCATTTAGAAACAACACTGAGATTATTATTCTTAAACACTTTTAAGCCGTTGTTTGAGTATATCCTAAAATTGCGAAACTAGTGCTCAAGAGCTTAATGTCGTCAAATGGAAAACGTACAGACTTGTGTGGAAGACAGGGTGTTTGCCAATATAATTCTTTAATCTGATTTAAATGACATCTTCAAGACACTTTTCAACTACCAGCAGTATATAGATCCATCTGTAATTGCTGGGTGGATTTTTAACAAGCTCCTTTTTTAGTCATGTTAGGAACTTTTGCTTGCATCAGACTCAGATCAAAATCGGAGCAAAAATGCCATTGTGTTTTCTGATATCGAATTGTGTCTACTGATAGAGACTTACTTTCGCAAAGCGAACTTATTACACCTGCTTAACATCTCACTGATACGAGGGCGGGCCAATAAGTCCGTGACTTTTGGATTAAAACACAGATTTTTTGATAAAAAAATAATTTTATTTTTCAACGTAGTCTCACTTGAGCTCTATACACTTTGTCCAACGCTTCTCCAATTTTTTTATCCCTTCCAAAAAAAATGATTTGTCGAGGTCCTCAAAATAGGCCTTTGTTTGCGAGATGACTTCATCATTGGAGTCAAATCTTTTTCCACCAAGCCATTTCTTCAGGTTTGGGAACAAGAAGTAGTCGCTCGGAGCCAAATCTGGAGAATAGGGTGGATGAGGGAGCAATTCATAGCCCAATTCATGGATTTTTGCCATGGCAACTGCACATGTGTGCACCCTTGCATTGTCTTGGTGGAAAAGAACTTTTTTCTTGGCCAAATGAGGTTGTTTTTCTTTCAAATCGTCATTGAATCGGTCCAATAAGTTGGCATAATATTCCCCATTGATTGTTCTTCCCTTTTGAAGGTAGTCAATGTGGATTATCCCGCGTGCATCCCAAAAAACAGTCGCCATAACTTTATTGGCTGACAAACCCACCTTGGCCTTCTTTGGCGCCGATTCACCCTTAGAAACCCACTGTTTTGACTGTTGTTTGTTCTCTGGTGTGTTGTGATGGATCCATGTTTCGTCCACGGTTACAAAACGGCGCAAAGACTCCTCCATATTGCGATTAAACAACGCCAAACCTTCCTGTGAAGTTGTTACACGATTGCGTTTGTGGTCGACTGTGAGCAAACGCGGCACCCATCTTGCGGAAAGCTTTCTCATGCCAAAGTGATCATTCAAAATTGAAACCACTGAGCCATGCGAGATCCCTACGGCTTCCACAATCTCTCGCACTTTCAATCTTCGGTCGGCCAACACCATATCGTGAATTTTTTCGATTGTTTCGGGTGTAGAGACCTCAACTGGGCGTCCAGGACGTTCGGCATCTTCAGTGCTTGTACGGCCACAACGAAATTCAGTAAACCACTTTTTTACCATTGAAATCGATGGTGCAGAGTCCCCATAGTATTTATCAAGCTTAGCCTTGGTCTCGGTAATGGTTTTTTTTCGCAAGAAATAATGCTTAATAAGCACACGAAATTCACTTTTTTCCATTTTCTCCTCAAATTAGTGAGTAGTCTGATAAAAATAGCTGTCAAACACAAACTAACTGACGCAGCAAGTTTAAATTTTGACAGGAGTCAACTGACAGATGCCTGTTGACAGGAGCAGTGTTGCTGTTTCAGTAAAGAGGTCAGAAATTCAAAAAGTCACGGACTTATTGACCCGCCCTCGTATTTGTTTCTTAAGCAAATATGAGTTGGCTAATCTTGTATTCGTCGTATGCGTCGATGTAATTGAATTGCAATGACGCATTATTTTTAGGGTTTGTGTTTTGTCACATTCATTTGAAACACCAGTCAGACACTTTCCGAAAGAGAGATTGTTAATCACTGTTTCATTGACGCTGAGATTTTCCCTTCTCATTATTTTATTTATAAGGTGCCGCCTTTTGTGAGAACCTTATTCAATTTGGTTGAACTTGGCTTTATAAAACAACGATTTCTGCCCTGTTATTTCTTTATTAATCTTATTTCGGAAATTCTTATATTCAAGTTCATTCATTTGGATGGACCAGTAATGATCACAATAAATGGCGTGACATCCGATGCTCGGAAAAGCGGTCGGATGAATTTGGAAGGACAATATAATGCTTTGTTGCGGTGTCAGAAACTATCTTTAACATAAAAGCATTTGTAAAATCAAAAGACAATTACGTTTATTTTTTATTTAGTTTAACTTCCTACTCTTAAGCATCCTAGAAGAAGACTCCTTGTACTCCGCATAATTTGTTTTCTTTTTTAAGTGCACAAACATACGAGTGGTTATTAAATGGATCCCCTGAAACACCGGAAACTACATCGACAATTTCTATAACCAAATCGAATTTGTTAGCTTCCACTCGTATTAATCTCGATCTATCATGTGGTGCAAATGTAGTAGTACAAATATATAAGGTTATCTTAATAGTTGAGATTGCGCCACATGTCCCTTTATAAATTTATTAGCTAGTGTTACACGTGCCACACGTAATTAAAAGTAAAAGGTAAGTCTAACGCCTGTTAATTTTTTGTCAACTCACCTAAAGAAGTAGGTATATAAATGTAGAAGTGAAATCCCGAATCCAAAAAGCCCAATTTACGAAATGCGATACTCATTTAGTATATATCATCATAATGGTATTTCCAAATTTATTGGTAACTTAGAGATGGCTGGTTTTCAGGTAAACCGCTTGCTTCAATTCTTGAAAATTACAATTCTTACAACATGATGACTTTGGATTATTTTTTATTGGAAACAGTTTTAAACATTTCAACTATCATTTGATTTTACCTACATTATAGATAGTTGTTATTTTTACTTGGAATTCAAATTCTCTTAGTCACACTGGCAAATTTTCAATAGACAAGACAGACCAAAGCAAAATGTATTTGTTTACATTCTTAATCTTATCAAAGCACAGTCGTTTGTGATAACTTGTCGACTGATTTCGATTTCAAAGATTTAAGAAATCTTTTATTTTATAATTTCCGAAAGACATACATACATAGTTGTCTAAGCGATCAGTGCACCATTGATGTAATTGACTCATGTGTTGGACTTTTACTGGGAACTGGTGAAGCAGACACGTTGAGTTATACTATATGTAGAAGTGTCGTTGCCGAACATCGTACCGGTTTACATATTCCAGTTTTGGCAAATGATTAACGATAATTTGCCACACACATTAATAATGTTGCAGCTGATAATTTATATATTTTTTACCAACTTAATTTCTTGAGTCATGAAAATTGGCAACGATTGATGTCACCGCCATAAAATCGGCTAAATCACTTACATAATTTTGAAGAGTAAATTCTCTTATTACATTGCTTGCATAAACACAAACTGGTGTGTCTTTAAGTTACTGGAGCTACTGAAATACCTAATCATATAATGCAGCGTTAATTGCATATATCCTTTTGGATATCCTTTGTTGAAATTTGAAAAGAAATTAGCACCTGCTCAATCTGAAATCGAAAAGTTTAAGAATTTTAAGTGCTGAAGAATAATGCTTTGTCAAAGTCTTTTTTGTTTTAACGTTGGTTTATCAAGTTGCTAATTTAATTTGCACCGTTTAAGGTAATCACAATGATGTCTATTAACAATGTCTATATGTACGATTACATACAAAATTTGTTGTCAACAAAAAGGTGTTATATGTATTAAACGTTGTCCTTGCATTTATTATTTATTTTGCATATTTTAAACAAACTTTGTATGTCATCTTTAATTACTCAGTGCACTCTTAACAATCGCACCATTATTATTTATGGTAATAACAGTTCTAAAAAAAAACGGAGGTAAGCGTTTATTTTAATACAATGTACACACGAGCAACAATCATGTCCCTTTTTTGTTGTTAAATTGTAGCTAAACATAGTGGAGATTAAGAATTGATTTTTTGCGAGTTTCTGTTATTTACTTTTTGTATTTGTCAAAGTAAAAACTAAAAATATGAACAACTGATAAATAGCACTGAAGAACAAGGTAAGCTACAACCAATGACTTCTCTAGGCACTGAGCAGAAAAGTACTTCAACAGTTGTCTTGTTATTAACTTTAACTAATGGGTTCTAACGCAAATAAAATCCGCATCCTTTTATTGGAAGCCGTTCCTTCATTCTGTTTGCGAAGTGACTTATCACTTTATTTCTATAATGATGTCATTGACGTGTTGTAATTTAGCCAAATTAGGCACTCCCTAATCCGCGCGTCTGCCTATCCTATAGCTATAAAATTGCAACAAGTGATTGCAATACCTACCAGTGGAGGTTCGCAGTAATAGTATCAACAAATTTTTACTCAAGAAGACTAAAAAGTCAAGCTCAGCCAGTAACATAATAATAACCTACTCAGTAATAAACCTCACAACCCTCCAAGAGGCAGCTACTATAGGGATTAACAAGATTAATGGAATGATTAATAAGACCAAGGAGATTCTATATTAAACTCTGCCCTAGTGCTGCTTGATGAGCGAAGGTGAATATGGATATCCTTGCACGTTTTGAACACAAAATTCTTCGAGTATTTTTAAAAAAATTTAATGAACCAGTTATTTGCCTCGGATAATAATGAATTCAATGTTCACACCCAAACGCACAGCAAATTGTCGCACTCTTAAAAGACCACGTGCGGCATAAGTCCTTGACTGTTACAAACTAGGCATCATAGAAGTGAGATGGAATGACCGGGCAAAGAGACGGTTATATCTATCCAGGATGTTACAAACGAAGAGCACGACAAGGACTCGCTGTGTTAAGCTTCAGGCATGTAATTGAATGCCTGACGACGAGTCGCATAAAAGAGATAATTCCCCAACGAAAACTTCATAAACGGCCACGCCTCGACAGAGAAGAAAGACGACCTTACCAAAGACTGCTTCCTCGGCCAATCTTACTATGAATGTCCTAAATATGACGTGAAGCTTTGATGCCAAAAAACGATTTACGCAAGGTGAAGAGCTGTTACGTGTCTTTTTCAACATTATAGTCAAGAAAATTGTGCGAAACTCGCAACTCAAAAAAAAAATACGCTGATGACATTTACGTAATAGAGTATAGGAACCTGTCACTAGTCCGTATGCAAGAATTGTAACAGAAGTGACAAAAGTGGGTATAATCTCGTAAATGTAGGCAAAAATAAGTTTATGCTATAATTTTGAGACAGTCAGCGACTTTGAATACCTCGATTTGCTACTAAATCTCATATTGACATTTCATTAGAAATCAAACGAAGAATTAATCTTTCCATTCATTATACATTTCCAAGTCCGGTTTTCAACCAAAAGAAATTACGGTCACGTTCTGGTAATTATCTGAAATTCCAATCCACTTTTTCAACCAGGAGAAACACGATAAATGTCGTCAAGTATTCTGAAGAAATCGACTCAGTACAGGAAAAGATGGCTAAAAAGCAGTTTGTATTGGTTCAATCCTTTTGTGTACAAATGCCAGGCCTCATATTTCAAGAGCAACACGAAACAATGACTGCAGTTAAGATTTGCAATTCTTTCCTGTCCAACAGACTTGTCTGAGTCCCAACGGACTATACTTCTCCGCAGTCTGTTTCGACCTTGAATCGCTTTGGCCAACGTATCATATTTTGATTGATTAACATTTATAAACCATAAAATCAGAAATTTCTCACAACACAATTAAAGTATTTCCTTGTTGAACGAAACTATATATGTATGTACCTCTGATTGGAAAACACCTTTTATGACATAGAGACGTCTCTATGCCCCATGGACGTGAGAAATTCATTTTCAACAATATCTCAATCAATATTTTGTACCTATGCATAGTTGAAGTAGTAAACACAACAAAAACCTGCCTATTCCATACGATTTCCAAGTGTTTTTCCATGATTTTGAGATGCAAACTCATCATAAGCAAGTTTTTAGAAATTCAAAACCAAAGCATATTTATTCGTCTTCCTTAAACCTTATTAGTAAGTGCATCTATAACAAGCAAGCCTTCCTTCTAAGTCAACTCAATATTTATTCAAATAGAGACTGCAAATGCAAAAACGAAACTTTTTTGAGATGCCCCGTGTGATACTTGAAAGACAGAAGTGGTCACATCACGAAAAGGCAGACTCTTTTCTCCGACAGTTTATGATTTTGCATATTTAAACTACGAAACTCATAGAATCTGCGCTGCGTTGGCCTCTATGAAACGATAAGATGTTTTCATTAATTCCTATTTTGCCATTTTGCCGCTGCACAATGTACGAGTACAATACATAAATTAAGTTTTCAATTTTCCTAATTATTCATTGGTTTTTTTTTCTATTATTATTTTTCCTTTATGCGGTCGCGTTTTTTTTTTCGTTTCAAAAATGAATATATTGTAATATGGGTACACACGGTGTCTGCCTCCATGTTCTAAGTAATATTTACAAAACAAACATTGGATCATTGGCTGGGCAGCTTCTACTACGTCAGAGCTATTAAGAAAAACTTATTTCAACTTGAGCGACTAATTAAATACTACGATGAAATGATGAGTAAAGTGAATTGGTAATAAACACCTAAAACAAAATTACATCATTATTCTGTGAATTAAACGAACAAAACAAAGGTAGGAAAGGTGCATGTACTAACCAGGAGAATAGTATGGCAACTATTGCTATACTTGAGGCACATGTTGGATAGCTGGACAGGAAGAGACCGTGCTTATAATAGAATTGCGACACTGTATTTGGTAGTCCAGAGCGTTTTTTCTTTTTCGTACTTCTGCCGCCATTTCCACCGCTGCTGCTACCGGCAACACTGAAATTTCCACTACTTGTTGACCCCTCCGATGTCATGTTGATTTTTTTGTTTTTTTCTTTTTTTCTTTGATTACGAACGACTAAACGCGCTCGCGTATACCGACATACATATACTCCGTATCTCCTCTGAAATTTCTAATCAGATTTGCGTTTGGAGGTTCTTATTCACATTCACCGGGTGAAAATATTTTTGTTATTTTTTTTTTTCGTTTTCTTTTTCTTGTTCGCCCGATCTTATTGGATGTATCCAATTTGTTAGAGATTTTTGGTTTTTTGTTGTCTTGTTGTTGCTTATTTATTTTTTTTATTTTTGATATTTTGGTGTTTTTTTTTTTTTTTTCTACTTTTCAAGTTCACGCATACACAAAATTTATTTCGGGTTGCTGCGGCAGCAGCAGCAACACTAGCATAATTCTTAAATTCTATATGTACTTGTTATTTCAAAAGAAAACAAAGACTATTTCAATGATTTGGAATAAAATTTGCATTCACTAGTTTTTAATTTTGGCCAATTCAGACGCACTTAGGAGTTTAAGGAAAACGCGTAAATTGTTGAGACTTGTAGTGTAATCAAACATAACCTTGCCGCAATCGCACGCATCGATTTCAATCATTCTCTATTCAATTCGTTGTTATCAGCAGGTTTTTATTATTAGATTAATGTGTTTATGGAAATTATTTAAATTGGTTTGTGTTTTTGATAATTATTCGCACATATGTTTTGGGGAAAAGAATCCACGGAAATAAAAATAGAACTGATTGCACAGAGAACGAAACCGCACTCGCGGAATATTGCAAAAGAAATAGCAGAATTGGCCCCGTTTGATTAACTGAATTTGAAGAACTGTCAAGAACTGCGCAAAAGAAAAATGAAAAGAAGGGGAAGTTCTTGATGTTATTCTTATTCTATTGTACCTCTGGGGGAAATTTCCCCTTTTGGGATATATTTTGTTTTAAATGGTTGCCAACTATTTGGGAGCTTTTGTTACCGATGAATAGAAGTTGACAAGATATGACGTTTTCCATTGGTTGCTCTACAGAATTCACCCCATTTAATGGAATTGGGAAAAAATGCCGTTTCCTTTTCTTAAAAATTAAATTATGTGCTGCTGAAATGATCAAATGTTAAAATTTGTAACTAGCCCGATTTATGTATTGGGTCTATAACTTAATTCCTGCAGTTTGCTAAGAGATGGCGTAACTTGTATTATTCCATTGGACTATGCGTTGGAAAGCTACTGTCATTGTACGTCATTTCAGTATATGTCATTCATTTGAAGCGTAAACAACAATAATTTTTGGTAAAAATTGGGTTCCACATGAACTCAAGCCGAAAGACGTCGAAAGGCTGTTTTGCATGTCCGAAATGCTGCTGGAACGCCACAAAAGGAAGTCATTTTTGCATCGGATTGTTACTGGTGATGAAAAATGGATCCATTACGACAACCCCAAGCGCAAAAAATCATATGTGAAACCCGGCCAACCAGCCAAATCAACGGCAAAGCCAAATATACATGGCGAGAAGGTAATGCTCTGTATTTGGTGGAATCAGATGGGTGTGCTGTATTATGAGCTGCTAAAACCGGGTGAAACCATCAATGGATAACGCTACCGAACACAATTAATCCGTTTGAAGAGAGCAGTAGCCGAAAAACGCCCGGAATATGCGACCAGACACGAGGCAATAATTTCCCATCATGACAACGCTCGGCTCCAGGTTGCTATTCGGGTTAAGAACTATTTGGAAAACAGTGGATGGGAAGTCTTACCCCACCTGCCTTATAGCCCAGACCTTGCCCCTTCTGACTACCATTTGTTCCGGTCGATGCAGAACGCCCTCACTGAAATACGGTTCACATCAGAGCAGAATATCAAAAATTGGGTTGATGCATTTTCGGCTGCCAAGCCGGCGCAGTTCTTTTGGGATGGGATCCACAAATTGCCAAAAAGATGGGAAAAAGTCATAGCTTCCGATGGGAAATACTTTGAATAATACTATTGTTCATGTTTTTCTTAAATAAACTTTCAAATTTTGGAAAACAACCGCACGAATTAAGTTATATACTCAGTAAAATAATACGAGTAAATAGACAATGAAATTTTCGAACTTAGAATTTTTTAACTATGTCAGCAACTTGAACTTTGAACCAGAAATTTTTTTTTTCGACGAAGCACATCTGCTCATTCAAATAACGAGTCAATCGTTTGAGTATTTGTGGCTCTATTTCGCCAACAGCACGATAAATATTGGTTTTCAAGGTTTGAGATGATCCATGTAGATAATTGATTTGTGTGCATTACAACAGCAACAGGATCTTCCTTTTGATCAGGATCGTGCTATTTCTCGCCAGAGAGCATTTCCATTCGTAAAAGTTGGTAAAATTGTGTCCATCTTGCCACATTAGAATAATATTATTTGAAAATATTTTTTATATTCGAATAAATACATATTAACATGTAGTTAGCAATATAATCGTGAAATATGAGCTAAAAAATATTAACAACAATCGTCTCCGTCAGCTCGATCTTTTGCCAGTTTCACACACTAAGTTGGCTGACGTCCCCTTCTACTTGCGTGCACCACTTGAGTCTCGGTCTTCTTCTACTGCGCTGTCCATCGGGGGCCAATTTGAAGGCTTTTCAAACCGGAGCGTTAGTATCGATCACCTCTACATGACCCAGCCATCTTCAGTCCGTACAGTTCGTCGTTTTATCTTCTCTTCCACTCACCGTCAATGCAGATAGGACCGAAAATCGCTCGAAGAATTTTTCACTCAAAGCGGCCTATAGAGCAGGACTGGGATTGGGATTATTAAGGTCTTATAAAGGGTTACTTTTGTTTTAGAGAAATGGCTTTGCTAGTCAATTGCCTTCTTAGTCCAAAGAAACAGCGCTAATATCGTTGTCCGAATTTATCGCAGAGCCTGGGTAGAAAAAGTCCTCATCTTCCTCGAAGTTATATCTGTTGAAAGTCACGTTCTGTCCGAGATGTCGGTGTTGAGTGTCCTTCTTGCTTGACAGAACAGCATACTTGTATACTTAGTCTTGCCCTCGATGACCGCTTAACTCATTTTCGCCGCCAATGAATCGGACAGGCGTAGGAAAAAATTCCAAAGCGGTTCGCAATGGAACAGGGGAAGAGGGTTAATAGAAAATTAGTGGACTTATCAGTATAAAAAGTCGATACTTGCATTGGCTATGTCGGGTCGAACCATGTGTTGGGAGATTAACTCATTAAATGTTGTAGTAAAACCCCACTATATTCCGCGATGGTAATTTCTCTAGTCCCACTAGATCTGAAAAAAGGTAGGTATTCATAATGAATCGTACGGATTTGTGTGGAAGAGTGTGATGTGTTTCTTAGCGCCTGTTTCCTGCAACCCGTCCCATCTATTTGTGGCAATGCTTTGCGCTTACTCTGTTATTATTCGATAGTGGAATATCAATTCGAGGTTTTACCCAATCAACGGTTTGGGTAGCTCTCGTTCTGTCTTACGAACGTATATCATTTGTCATTACCTAAGTGATTGTACTTATACAATGACTTTTTCCAAAAACCCAATACTCAAGATGATATGAATCCCTTTAAACTGACGGACCACGTGAGCAAAAGAATATAACAATTTTTAAATGACTTTCCGTGATTCTAGTCATGTAGTGACCGCTTGACTGTCAACTTATATAAATCGACACATTCTGATGTAAGAAATTTAATATTTTCGTCTATTTGGCGGCTTCGTATGTAGCAAAAACCTATACTTCTCCAAGAAAATTGAAATATGAAAGATGCTAGACAACAAAATTTAAGCAATATAATCAAATAAATACCTATGTACGTCATTCAGCTTTGTTTTTATTTTTTATCTATAATAACTGAAATACAATATGAAATCGATTTGTTATCAGAAATGAATCTCGTTTCTATTCAATAGGAAATATTTTCATTTGTCTACAGTTGTGAAGAAACACAAATGCTGATAGTAACTTTATCTGTAAATTGATTAAAATAAATTCAAGTGGTGAAGCAAGGAAAACAGTTTACCATATATTTGGCAATTGAAAATGTGACAATTATTCGTTCCCAGAATTGGAAAATTAGTCTACAATGATTTAAGTAAACGCTGTTGTCGGATTTTACCATTCATAAATTTATTCCGTAAGGTATAGTAGAGTTACAGAATACGATTAAAGTGTATTTAATGAATACAAGTATCTTACGTATGACAATAAGCTGTAGATAAAAGCGAATATTAGTGTGATAGCGTTCGAGTATGAGTAAGATTAGAAGAGAATTGAAATAGCTCACTAAGGCAACATTTGTGTCTATATATTTCGCAACACCTGGGAATTCTTCGGTCTTTATTCCACAGAAAATAAATTTAAATTTTGTCTGCCCATGTGAATACGATAACTGTATTACTTCCTGGGTCTGGAGAGTCAACAGTGAAGTAGGATATACATTGACGCATACGAGCTCCATAGGTGTGGATAGTAAAAAGTACGAAAGTTCCCATATGTGAATACTAGGAGCATGGATGAATCAGTCCGTAACTTTCTGAGTGAAAATAAGTTCTTATCGGGTTCATTTGAACTCAATACACTCCGTCAAATGTATTCTAAATTCCATCCAAAAGCATTTCTTTCAGCGATGATTTGAATGCTGAAGCTGTCATTTCTATAGTTTTCGAAATAAAAGATAGTAAGTGATGGTGAATAAAGAAGCAATTGGTAGCCCAGTTTGTAAAATTTGCTGCGTTTTATACGGTCAAATACTGACGTAATCTGACGTGATCTTTCAAATCGCCGTTGGAATGGTCCAATAGGATTTATTGTTGTTCCCTTTTGAAGATAATCGATGTAGATTATGTATAGTATGTATTCAAAACACTGTCGTGTTTGCTGACCGCCCTACTTTGGCCTTCCTTTGGCGACTTTTTTGCACTCTTCCGACTGCTTCTTTGAAATGCAAAACTTTTCTAAGAAATTGTCACAATTGTCAATGAGTTTGTGTCAGTTATGAGCCTAATTTCCGGCGTTTGTTTGCTTGGAATGGCTTTTAAAATCTGATTGTAGCCTATTGACAGATGGCACAATAGATGAAACCGGGACCTAAAGGATATAAGATGGCAGTAAATGCAATGCATCGAATTTATAATACGTACTATTAGAATCGACAAACAGAGGGATACGTTATATAAGAAGTGGACGACCGAATGCCTGCAGTAGGAACAGCTACCGTATGGTGAAACTAAAGCCACATGCTATTAAGACAGTCAACGACGGAAATTATCAATCAATTTATCTTATCAGTAAATGCGGCTATATATACAAAATACAAAACTCTACGACGCGTCAAAGGTCTATATATAGTTTTCTGCAAACAAATTAAATACTGAAACTCGTTCGTGAATCACTAAAGAAATTGCATTGACAAGGTTTAACAACTGGCACAAAAATCCAACACTTTGTAACGAAAAAAAGACACTTTAAGAAACACACAGCAGTGTTAGACGATAAACGAAGAGTTTATAGGACGACGACAACGCAAGTGAAAATGTTAATGTTTTTGTGTAACAAGTTCACAAATTTACAAAATCATAATGGGAAATGTTTTTACCTGGACTGGTTTTGCCATGATCGACGACGATCGTCGGAAAATCCAGTCGCAAGAGGCTCAAGTTCCAATTGAGGTTCAAGCAAGAGGCAAACAAAATTGCTGAATCAAATGCAAAATACTAAAAAAGGTTGGCTAAGCAGCGAGGGGTTTCAAAATAGATTATGCTGTAGGACCTCGAATTAAGGCAACCACCCAAGTAGCGCAGTAGCAATGCGTTATATATTTCAAGTGGTAATGAAAGAAGATGTGGAAGCAGATGTATTAGGGGTGACGATTGATGCAGGACAATACATATACTTTAGTGATTTAGAAGGCTTACGTTTTGATACAAAACGCATGACCATTTAGTTCGTAACACTCAAGCGATTGCAAACTTTGGCAGTGGAAATTATTATCATTATTTGGTCAATAGAGATAACAAAGATTTCTCGACAAACCGTTAAAGATTATATGAAATTTGCTCCACCTGTAACTTGGCAGCATTCGGAACATCACGATTTCAACCATATGATAACTGTCAAAGTTGTTATCACCGCATTGTTTTCTTTTCCCAGAGTTGTATTTCATAAGAGCTAAATAAAAATAATAAAATATCAAGTTAATTGCCAGTTAAAACCTGGTGAATTATTACTCTTTTCATAGTTATGTAAGTTAAATTTGTCATCATGAATAATTGCAATGTCAAACAGTTAAAATTTGTCCATAGCTGATGGCATCGCACACATTTAGTCAAAAGAAATTCATACCTACTCCACCAGAGAAGGGAAGTTTCCCATTGGATCACGAAAATCTTTGCAAGAAATTCTATTTGAAATACATGGGCTGTCTGCGTAAAAGTGATGATAACAATTCTCAGTGCCGAGAGGAAGCAAAGGATTACCTGTCCTGCCGCATGGAAAATAATTTAATGGAAAAGGTCCAATGGTCAAAATTAGGATTTGAAGAGGAAAAGAACAAAGCACAAACGCCAGCGGGAGTTTAATCTTAAAATTACAATTAGTTTCTTATATAGTTTTTAACAATTCATAAATAATCATAATGATAAACATTCTCATTGGTTGCACGGGAAGCGTAGCCACCATCAAGTTGCCGGTATTAATTAAGCAGTTACAAAACTGCGGACAATCTGTTCAGGTTTGGAATTAACAAAACAAGTAACTTGCTACTTACTCATTTTATACTTTCCAGATCAAAGTTATTGTTACAGACCACGCAAAACATTTCTTTGATCCAGAGGAAATTCCTAAAGAAGTTTCCATTCTATCCGATAAAGACGAATGGAATGCTTGGAATGGTCGTGGTGATCCTGTAGTTCATATAGATTTAGGAAAATGGGCAGACTTACTTGTGATTGCACCACTCGATGCAAATACTTTAGCAAAGATTTCAACTGTGGGTTACATGTTTTTTGTGTTAATTATATATCCATTCAAACAACGATAATGATTCGTTTTTAGGGCATTTGTGACAACCTGCTCACTTGTACTCTCCGTGCTTGGGATTTTTCGAAGCCTTTGTTATTTTGTCCTGCAATGAATACTCGAATGTATGACCATCCATTAACTGCTGAACAAATAGGAAAACTTAAGACGTGGGGATATCAAGAGGTACCTACCGTTTCGAAGACTCTCATTTGTGGGGATGTTGGCAATGGTGCTATGGCTGAAGTTGATACAATAGTTAAAGCCATTTTGGATAAAATATCTTAACTATATTTTTTATGAAAAAATAAAGTGATTTTAACTAAATGAGAGCAAAAGTTATTCTAGGTTGAATACCGGCCCGGTCATAAGCCGTTCGGCAATGTGCCGAGGTGCAGCTTTCTATTCTCAGTCACATCGCTGTTGTCGAATTCATTGTAAATACTCTAACAGTCTTAAAAAACTACGTGCATGTTCAACTCAAAAAAGCAAGCAGGATGTTCTATTAATTTTTCTCGTTAACGAACTGGGACCAGCCACTAGCTCTATGAGACCTTTCTTTTTGTTTCAAACGCCTTAAAGATTTGCTCTAAATTTCTCTGAATTCAGAGAAAAAGTTTCTCCTAATGTGGGCCAACACATTGGACGCAGGATAATTAACGATGCGCGACGCAAAAATTTAATTCTTTTGTTTGCCATACGTACGACTCTCAGCAGATAAAAGGTTTAGGGACGAGTGAATAGTCAACACAGTGAAGTCTTCTCAAAACCAGATGGTTTGGAGATGTTTTTCTTTTTACGTTTTGGGCCATTTGCACTTAATTAATTGAACTATGGACGCTCGTGAGCAACTTTAGCAGAGAAACTAGAAACATCCTGCATCCTGCTCATGGTTTGCTTTTTTATACCTATACTTAAATAACTCACCAGATTTGGTATAATTTCCCAAGACGGAATATTATTTGTGCACATCGATACATGCTCAGTTACTAAATTTGTATGATACCGCTGTCTGTATTTAACAATTGTGGTTGCCATCCTGGAGAGATACGTAAAGTATTCGTAAAAGAGATACGTACTGTAACCATGGTCATAATTGTTCATTGCATCGACGCGCAGTGTTGCGTCTAGAACATGGTAACTGGACAAAATTATTTAATAATGTTTTTTGATTCGGGTGGTCATGATAACTTACTGTAATATATGTTCTTTTACATAATCCAATAAATATTATAATTAGTAAATTATGAAATTTAAGTTAACCTTTTGATTCATCTCAATAAAATAATACATTTTCCAAATTAAAAAAAACGTACGAGTAACAAATAACTTTCATTTTAAATATATACTATATGAAAGTAGCTCAGGTGATATTAGTAAATTGAATACTTGTTAAGGAAACTTGTCAACTTATTTTCTGGATACTTCTTTTAAGCTCGTGATTAAAGATGTAGGGAGCAGCATATTTCTAGTATGATGCTGATGAACCTTACAACAATCTTTGTGTTGCACTTCCTGGTCATCCTCACAAAGATAAGTTTTGATTACTTCTGTACTGTGACCTAATATGTTATGCAAAGTAACGGGTTTATAGTACTTCAGCTATACTTCCTTGGTTTCATCTGCTTAATCTTTAAACATGCAACAACAGTCGAAGCAACCAGCCCATACATGTAATGTAGATAACCCAAATTAATAATGATTTTTATTATTAGCAAACTCTTAAGACCCGGTATTTATATCTTTAGGGCTGGCTCCAAAAATATAGCATCTTTGTGCGGAAAGAGTTCGGGTCAAAGTATTACAAACTTTACCAACAACCATCGTCAAAAGTAGTTTGTATTTCCTCTTTTATTCATTTTATTTCGAGTGTGGTTAATTCATCAGCAATTAGCAAAAATTTGTTTCATTACAAGCAATATTACTGTTTTTTTTATCCTGTAGATGGAGCAGAACGAATTAATTTACAAACAAAAACTCGTCAGTATCATCATCATCTGGATTTGTAAATTTGTATTTGACCCGTACTAACATCACATCCCCAATAGAAACTAAGTGTGAATGATGAATTTGGTAACAAATATTTTATAACATCACTTTGAAAACTAACTACACTTTAAGTCGTTTGATCTAAAACGGATTGCGCGCATCCCTATAACAATACTCTGATCATCTCTAGGTTAACTAGACTTTTTCGTTTTTAAAAAGCTGTAATAGGAAGGAAAAACATTATGACCGGCTTTTATAGTCCATTTCCCAGTTTGTTTATAGGAATGATAAGTGCACTTTGATTCCACGTTGTACAGTGTGTCGTTACTCGTTATTAACCTCATTTTAGCTTGAGTGGATAATTTTAGTTTGACCCCTTGAACCTATTCACAATTCTCTGAAGTGAATTTCGTTGAAATAGACTTATACAGTCCGTTTGATAAGATCGTATACGGCAAAATTCGTTTATGAAAACCGGTTTGGAAGTGGCATTTGCATTAGCAGATAAAAAAAAATACTTCTTCTAGGATGCTTTGAATAAACAAATTTAAAGAGTGTTCAATTTTTGTCAGAGACGGAAGTATTTTAAAGAGTGTCGCGTTTGCATCACGTTATGAAGCAGTATTCTTGTGCACGCATCCAAAAGGACCGAAAATGTCATACGGAGCAGCTGCTAAATACATGAACAAGTCAAAAGCGTTTGTTAGCAAGTGGGTGCACCGTTATTCCCAAGTTAAAAATGTGGATGATTTGCCAGATCGTGGGTCTACGCCAAAAAAAAAAAAAAAAGTGTGTTGTGATACGATACGAAGACGTTTACCAGCCAATAATGTAAAATGTCGAAGCACAATAAAGAAACCACTACTCTCAAAAAAACACGTAGAAAAACGACTCAGTTGGGCCAAGGAGAATTTGGACAGAGATTGGAACAACGTTATTTTTTCGGATGAAGCTTCTTTTTGGGCATGGTCTCCCATCACTCATACCTGGTGTACACAATCCAAAAAATTAATCCAGCGGACCGGCAATCACCCGGCAAAGGTGCACGTTTGGGGATGCTTCTCAAAACAAGGATTTGGCAATTTGTTCATGTTTACAAATAACAAACTCAAAATTTATAAGAAGGCTTTATTACCATCTGCCCAAAGGTGGTTTAAAAGAAAAAATGAGAATTCGTTACTGCAAGAAGATAATGACCTGAAACATCGCAGTCGTTTGTGCAGTGCGTGGAAACAAGAAAATGACGTCGATGTTTTAGATTGGTCATCACAGTCGCCGGATGCAAATCCTATTGAAAATGTTTGGGCATTCATGAAGCTAAAGCTCCAAGGAAAGAAGATCTCGACGGTCAAACAATTATCACGAAAAATACGTGTTTTATGGAGATCTTTGTCTCAAGATTATGCTATAAGATTAGTAGAAAGCATGCCTCGAAGACTCCAAGCAATTATTGATAATGGAGGAGAGTGGACAACATATTAACTGAAAAGCATTCAAGTAAACAAAATAAACCAAATAAAATTGATTTTTTTTCATTATTATAAGTTCTTCTTTAATTTTTGCCGTATACGATCTTATCAAACGGACTGTATAAGCCATTCATTAAACAACTCAGTTCGGTTCTACATTTCAATGGCTAAGATAGTTCGAGCTGCATTTTATGTTGATGACAAAGAAAAAAGCCTTAAATTGCGAAGTATTTTTGAAATAAGTTTTCATTTGAATTTGTGTAGCGACTGTGAACAAATTGAAATCTGTACGATTATAAAGATGATTTTGTTTGAACGAATGATTAAAAATAACATTAATTGTAATGAGAATAAGGTAAGAATGTAATACCGATACAAATTTTGGCCACCGTCCGGTGTAAATGTCCGTTCTGCGCTTAGAACAGGTCATGGCATCGCTGTGTTTTAGCAACAATCCACAAATTCATGTTAAGCTCCTTATCGTTCTGTAACTGAGGAGGTTTACCCAATATTAATCTTATGAATTAAAATCAGATATCGGATTGATTCGAAACAAAAGCGAACGCCAAGGGTTATATATAGTTTTCATTGCTTTTTTGTTTTTATTATTTTAATATCTAACTTTTCACATTAGAATATATGTATATATTTAAATTACTCCTTTTTTTTGTAGTTTGTAATTAAGTTCACTTTTTTCACATTTGAAATTGTAACCATAATTTATAATTTTTTTCTTCTTACTATTATTGTTTTTTTTTTTCAGATTAAATAACACAATGCATACTCTTTCCAAAAAAATAATAATAATATTGAAACAATATAATAATTAAAAATGAAAATAGTTATCCATAATATAGAAAAAAAAAAGAAAAATAAAAGAGAATCTAAACCAACAAGTGAATGTTAAAAAGGCCCTACAAACTAATGTCCGCTACAGGTGTTTGTTTATTTTTATTTTTATTTCTTTTTTATTTAATTTACTTCTTCCCGATACATTTTGCTTATACATACATATACTTCTTTATTTTTTTTCGCTTAAAAACAAACTTAAATAACTAATATCCTTATACGAGTGAAACTTAGTATTTTTGTTTTGTTTTTCTTTCGTAAAATACACAATAATATATAGAATGTTTGATGTATGTATGCGTTTGATGTGGGCTTAAATGTGTTGAACTTAAATATAGTTAAAATAATAATAATAAAACATGTACTATAATATATATGTACTCATACTCATACTCATAGTAGCTGGCTTATAAAGAACATGAACATATTGAAGAATACATTTGTTTTGTTTAGTTTTTTTTTTTGTTTTTTTTATTTTGTTTTAAATATATAAAAATATTTATGTTCATTTACTGTTGCAATGCTTACGTAAAAAAAAAAAAAAAAAAAATACAAATAAAAAATTAAAAACATAAAAAAATAATTTATTTACAAGTTGCAGAGTATCCGTAAATTGGAAAAGAATTTATGAAAATATTTACAAAGAAACGTATTTTTGTTTTTCTAGAGAAAGACTTTGAGAGAGAGAGAGAGTTGTTTGTTTTGAGGTTTTTTTTTTTTACTTAATCGAATTTATATTTATGTAAAAAAATTGCAATTATAAGAATTATCAATACGAATTTAATATTTTACGTGTGTACGTATGTGCCTCTAGTTGGTATGTGCGCAAAATTAATGTTTGTTTTTGTTTTTGTTTGTTTTTTGCTTTTGCTTTTGTTTTGTCTTAGGGTAAATTGTAGTACATTAGTTGTAATTTATTTATACATTATTTAACTTTCTTGATTTTGTTGTTTTTGCCATTCTCCTAGGTAAATTTAATTCCCAATTTTGTTTTCTTATAAAATGTTAATTTTTTTTTCTTTCTTTGTTGTTGGGATTGATTATACATTTCGAAATTTTGTTTTTTTTTTTTTTAAATGTTTTCCTTTAATGAACAATTAAGTAACATTAATAAATGGTTTTTGTTTTGTTTTATAAATACTCGTATTCGTATGCATGGATTTGACGTTACTACATAAAAAAAAGTACATAAATACATTATTCAATTTGGGGAGGGAATGGGGAGAGAATTTAATTAAGAACTGTTCAGTCATGCAAACCAATTAAATTATACTTAAGTTAGTAAGTCAGATTTATTTGTTTATTCATTGTGATAATATTTACAGGTTTTCTATTTTTTTTTTTTTTTAACTCTATGAATAAACAATCGATTCTACTTTTGCGTGTCTAGTGGTTTGTTTGTTTGTTTGTTTGTAGATTTGCGGTATTTAATTTGTTAAGATATATTGCAATTTTATTTTGTTTAAATACATATATATATTTATTTTTTTTTTAATGTACTTCTACTCATACTTTTGTGTATTTACTTTTTTGTTTGTATTATGCCTCAATAGCGCCATTGTAACATTAATCATACTCACAACATTGTCGGTATAAAGTATCGTTTTACTGCATCGATATTATACTCGTTATAATTATTATAATTATTTTATTCAATTAGTTCACTACATACTATTATTATGTAAAATTTTTCTATATATCATTTTCAAGGCAGAGACAACAGATAAACGAGGATCAACTTAGAGCCAAAGGTATTCCATTGAAGCAGATTTTGTTGATATTGTTGGTGCGATTGGTGCGATTGGTGTTCACTCACCTGATGACACATGATACACAGAGTTTGGATGCGCCAATGCAATCATCATGACAGAAGGCCCCACATTGTTGACATATTACCATAGCATTTAAAGAGCAGGCACAACTCGTTGGTGGGTTATTGTTGTCGGATGTATTACCGCCTGTGATTCCAGATGCTACAGCGGCAGTAGTGGTTGTAGTTGTAGCTGAGACAATGTAACTTGTCTGTTGGTTATGTTGTTCGATAATGTTGGAACAAGTATCTATATAAGTAATACCACCTGGAATAAATAAAAAATGTTGCTTGTTACTTAGCTCTATTTATAGACAAGAGGAACAAATTTTTAAGAAATATTTTTCTATATATGATAGTCAGCTCTTACATTTTGTTGAATGTAATCTGAACCAAAAAGTAAAAGTACTCGTACTGACAATAATGTAGCTTCATGGCGACCAGTCTAGTGAATTATAATTCGACTTGAATAATTTCTAAAATATTTCTACGGATATTAATTACGATCATTACCATCAAGCTACTCCTACTGCTCTCCTATTGCAGAGTACAGAACTGCAAAGTCTGAGCTCAAGAGGTCTTTTTATTCGAGCAAACGACAAAAGTGGGAGGAACTCCGAAAAAATGTAAGCAGCGACCCCTGGGGACTGTGTTATAAGGTAGTGATGCGCAAGCTGGATGCACGATCGACCACGCCACACATGAGTGCAAAGACGATGCAGACGATAGTGGATACCCTCTTTCCAACCCATCCCACTAGGCGACAAGACACCTCTCCTGTACAACAAGAAATCCCGATGTTCACGGAAGAGGAGCTGATGCTAGCAGCGAATACACTGCAAAATAAGAAGGCTCCAGGACCTGACGGCATACCAGCGGAAGTGCTTAAAGCCATCGCTCGGACCTGCCCGCAGCTACTTTTGAACATGCACAACAGCTGTCTGAAAGACGGCATTTTCTTTAAGGACAAGAAACTACTGAAACCGCGGCTCACCAATGCAATTCAAAGAGCAGAAGACCTATTCGAAAGACAGCACGGATTTAGAAAAGGATACTCAACAATTAGAGCAATCGAGGAAGTGGTCAAAACAGTAATTGCTGCTCATCGGCGAAGCCATTGCTCGAAAAAGGTTGCCGTTCTGGCTACCGTAGATATGAAAAATGCCTTTAACACAGCCAGATGGATAGACATGCTGAAATCGCTCGAGGAGACTTACAGGATACCGCAGTACCTACTCCGTATAAATCAAGACTACCTCAGTGAACGAAAATTAATTTACGCCACCAGAGAAGGGCCTCGTGTTAAACAAATCACAGCAGCGTAGGGCTCAATCCTGGGACCCGACCTCTGGGACATATTCTATGATGAGAGCCTCTGCACCGAAATGTGTAACGACACCTACTTGATAGGATACGCAGATGACATTGGCGCGGTGATAACTGCAACGGATATAGAGGAAGCATGAAGGAAGTCTAACCAAGTTATGAGACGTGTCTACGTCTGGATGGAAACCCATGGTCTCAGTCTTGCATCAGGAAAGACCGAGATTGTCCTACTGACCAGGAAACATTCCGACGCAAGTTGAATTCCGTAAAGGGTCAGAAGTAATCTTCAGCAAAAACGCGGTAAGGTACGTTGGAATAACTATCGATTCCAAACTCTCCTTCTGGTATCATATCCGAGCGAGCTGCTGTAGTGACTGCATCACTTAGCAGGCTGCTCATGACAATCACACACGCCATCCTTCTGTACGGATGCGAAATATGGGCAGATGCACTCAAACAGAAGAAGCACAGGAAACAGATGGCAGCAGTACAGAGACGCGCACTGTATCAAAACCAGCCGCTCTTGTTGTTGCAGGAGTGACACCCATTGACCTCTTAGCCGCAGAGAGAAAGCTGGTGTATGAGTAGAGGCCGCAGGTAGGAGTGGAAGCGGCAACCACTGAAGCAAAAGAGCTCGCCAAACATCTATGGCATCTAACATGGAACTTTGAAACAAGAGGTAGATGGACCGCCAGGCTAATCGGAAACATTGCTAAATGGACAGAGCGAAAACACGGCGAGATAAATTATTACACCGCGCAGTTCCTTATCGGACATGGATACTTTAATGCATAACTACACAGGATGCGGGAAGTAGACAATGCGACGTGCCAGTACGGCAACTCACTCGTAAACGACGCTTTCATACCTTCTTTACGTGCAGCAGATGGACAGCGGAAAGACAGCACCAGGAATTGGACATATCTCAAGTGACTACAGCTGGAATCGAGTATCATCCTTTATCGAAACCTTGCTGAAAACCAAGAAGAGAGAAGAAAGCCAGAGCACACCTAGAACACGAAAACTCATGAGCTGAGTTTTTCATATCGCCAAAAGATATATCTTAAAGGACTACAAACCGGATAAAAACATGTATCGGAACCCCTTAGCTCAAACGAGGAAGGGGGATGTACGACAGACGGCGGAGCATAAAACAAGGAAAGCTATCACCCTGAAGTGTTAATAATGTTAGGAACTTTTGCTGATAGAATTCGTATGCAGAAACCAGAGAAATATAAACGTAATTCGGCATCAGTTGAGAACATAAATTCGTACAATTTCAGCTCTGGGCGTTAAATTAACGGAAATATCCCCAAAAAGCCATTAACCACAAGAAAAAACTAAAAGCACAAGGTATACACAGTGTGGCAAATAATATTATAGAGACGGGCTACATCTTAGCAACCAAGAAAGCCATCTATTTGTCCGAACATGCGTTTTAAAGCTTGAACAATTCTCTACTATCTCTCAATATTTCATGACATTCGGTTGACATGTAACAATTATAAAAATTATTTTTCCGTTCCGTTATTGAAGTTGAAAGGGTGCTTTTATGATGACATTCCGACCATTCAAGCACCTTTAACACGGGCACTGGAGGCAATTCCGCAAAATAAGCTAGAGCAGATTCAAATCACTGTTGAATCGTTGAAACAAGGAGGAGAATATTTCGAAGAAAACACCGAAAACAAACAGAAATCGTTTTAATTATGTTTTCTAGAGCCAGTGCGGAATATTATTTACCACACTGTGTATGAAATGACTGCGAGTATTCCAATAAAAGAGACAACTTAAACGCGTTACTTAACGAATAATTAATAATAATTTCCAAAAAGTATAATTTCCTAAGCTGTCACACCTAAAGAGAAAACAGCAGATTTTATGATAAAGTTGATAAAACAATAAAAGAATGAACCAACGTGCCCGCCGGACTATTCGAAATTGAAATTTGCAGTGTACAATTTCAAAATACAATTTCTTTTTAATGTCGCGCAAAATTTTTTCTTAAGCAACATATTAACGAGTCCGGAACGTCCCCTCTTATAAGCAAGAAGCAAATTTTTGGTTTAAGGCCCTTAAAGATACTGGGTTACGAGTTAGTGGTACTAGGCTCCGAACCCGCCCACTTGACTCCTGATATCTATGTAGAAGAAGTCATAGTGCCAATGTACGAATAAATTGTATACTTAGGCTCCTTTGTTACACCACAAAGGAGTGGCATAAATGGCGCGAAAAATCTAGAATATTTTTGACTTAAACTAAAAGGTATGTTTACCGGACGCATCACAATGTTGGACGATGTACGAGATTGTAAGTGGAATAAGTTTGCAGATCTCAACAACATCATTTCGGACTGGATTTTCTGTACCTTTTTTTTTTATTCAGCAATGCGTTTCAAATAGCACTGACCCCGGATTCAATGATTCCGGGATTGACAACGACAATGAAATCTTAGCTTGCTGTATTTACGTGTTTTTAGTTTTTTCAAAAACAAGTAAGATTTTATGTGATTAGTGTCTCGAATTCGATTTCTATGGCAAATTTCAAATAAGTGTTCTTCTGATTGAAATCGAAAGGTGCAATCATATCGCACAGAATTAAAAGCGAACTATGGACATTACTCAACGGAGAAGAAGCGATTGTTGAGGATCTATATGGTACAAACAGTTTCAAATAAAACCACCTCAATGAAAAGGAGGGACAAGAAAAAATCGGCAGGTCTGGAAAGCTACATAATTCCATTTAAAGTAGTGAAAAAAAAAAACACTATTTAAAGTTGAGAAGATTTCTGAATTCGCAGTTCCAAAGTTCCACTCTCCTTGGCTGGAAACTTTCAGGCGTTGACACTGGCGAAAAGCATTAATTAAGTGAAGCTAGATTTTTTACCCTAAGTCAAATTCATGGTCATTTAAATGACACTTCCTAACTATTGTGACAGACACGTTTTAAATCCCTTACCTTGATTAATAATTCGTCGAATTTGCGGACTATTTCCAGCTGCAATGGTTTGATTGACGTCGTGCAGTACTTTTGAAGTATCCACATCGACTGAAGCAGGACGTCCACGTCCAGTAATTGGTACTCCATTTAAACCTTGAAGCTACAAGAGAGAACGAGAACAAAAGATTAAATCAATTCCATTTCCTTTATCAATTCTTTTATACCTGATTTTGAGATGGGGGTGCACTTGAAGCCCGTGGCGCTTGATTATCCGCCGCTCCAACATTTGCTCTATGCACGAACACATATTGATTATTTCCGTTCTGTTGAATTTCACTTTGATGCTGTTGTTGCATTATGTTTGTTGCAGCTGGCCCATAAACATGGCGTATCATTGTTGGAGATGGTTGCCGCTGAACGAACTTCTTTCTAGGGAATCCCATTCGAGGTCCAATCACCTAAAAATTTCAAAAATTCTGCTTATTTTTCATTTTTCAAAATTTAATGGGAATAAGTTTAAATACTTTGTAAACAGTTCGTCCGATTGTAGGCGCAGGTGTTGTCGCTATACTTTGTTGATCTTCGGTTTTTATTTGCATTGCAGCCGTCGACATGGTCACCTGTTGTTGGACAGGTGTGTTCCCACTTGAATTTGTTGTGGCTGCCAAAATCGCGGATGGTGGACGTAATTGAGCTGTGAGATTGTGTCGATTAGGACTGTTTTGAATCACCGCTTGACAAATCTGATAGCTTCGTTCTAAATTCACAGCACCGGGTGGTAATTTATTGGTTGCAGGCTTTCGTCCTTTTCCACTCGGAATTCTCGGACGTTGTTGTGCTATGGTTGATGGTACGCCCGTACTCGGAATAACTTTTATTGTTGTAGGATTGATGTAAGTTGCTGTTGCAGAACCAGATACTTGATTTGTAGTGGATCGTTGCATGCTAACCGTGATTTGCTTAGGTATATACTTCCCCGACGATTGAAGTTGTGATTGCAATTGTTGCTGCGATGGCTGCTGTTGGTACTGTGTGATAGTTGTTGTAGAAGATGAAGGCATTAAGGTATTGCTTTGTTGTTGTGGAAGTTGTTGTGAAAGGCTGAGAATTTGTCGTTGTTGCTGTTGCGATTGTTGGTGTTGTTGTTGCTGTTGATGTTGTACTGAAGGATATTGCATTTGTAAATTATCAATCGAACGGTGTTGTTGCTGCTGTTGTGATTGACCGGTACTATAATGAGGAACTCCACCCGATACATTTTCAATTTTGATTTGCTGTTTTGGTTGCGAATGGTTTGCGTGGAATGCAATCTGTTCTGGATGCTGTTGATGATGTTGTGAATGCAATGTTAACTGCCTATGTGGATGCATTAGGAAATTTCCAATAATATGTCCGTTCGTATCGAGAAGTAGTTTACTTCCAGGTATATGTGGTATAGGCGGTGGTGCACACATACTCATTTCGGTACTGCTATCGTTAGAGTTGCTGTTGATAACAGTGCTTGTTACTTCCATTTCAGCTGCAGTCATTGGAACCTCCATTTCATCCGTAGAAATCTGTAAGAATCAACAAATGTCTAAAAACAGCTCTAAACAATAAATAACCTTGCTTACATCTCCAATGTCAATGCTAAAATCTTGGTGCTCATTAAATAATTCATGCTGTTGCTGTTGCTGCTGCTGTTGCTGATGTTGCCGTCGGTTAGCATTTTCTCCCTTAATTATTGATTCTTCCGCGATAATTTCCGGAATACCAGGTAGATTGCTTTGTTCACTCATAAATGTTGACGCAGGCGAGTGTTGTGAGTGATTTAATTTCATTCCAAAATTCCAATCATGCTGCACATGGTGGAACATACTCTCGCGTGTTTGTGAATCTTCGATTTCAGATGGAGCTTGCTGTGGATGTGATGTTGTAGTCATAATCATTAATGGTGAAGATGAACATCCCGGTGAAGACGCTGATGATGCTGAAGATGTCGCCGACGTGTTACTAACTGCTGACAATATCGTTGATTTATCATAAAGGTTTTCACAGTCTTGAGAGATTATAACTGAAAAATAAATTACGTTAGCAGAGTCGTTTACAATTTTTCCGTAGACGACGTCTTACCATGACCAAGTGAACTGAAAAGATCTCCTTCACTGATGCTCTTCGGTGTTGGAATATCAATATTGGTTATTGTTTCTGCAAGAAAATAAAATTTAATTTAAATATGAAAATTTATAGAATCAAACAATACGCACCTCCACTATCCGTGCTAACCTCCCCCGATTCAAGTACATAGTTTTCGGCATCTGCAAACTTCTGTTCGATGGGATCATCTTCTTCTAACGCACTCACCGCCGCTTGCACTATGCTCGTCTCGATCGCTTCCGCAATATTATCACAGGTACCAATGCTGTTACTATTTTCACCACTACTCCCCGCGCCATTGCAGTCGATTAGTACTGATGCACTATTGCTCTCGTTTTCATCAGAACACGTTAGCATGGCTCCAACGCCACTACTATTTGCCAAATCTGAAACAATATACTGATCTACCATGTCAGCTGGGATTTGTAACAGTGATGACGAGGACGGTTCTCCGCCAGCATGATGTCGAAGACTCTGCTGCTGTTGTAGCTGTTGTTGAAAACTATTGAACAAGCTATCGCTGAAATTGAATGAAGCTCCAGATACTTGCGAATTAAATGCTTCCTCAGGATTAATAACTTCATTAGCTATGGTTGGGAGTATATTTGACGAATTCGACGCATCCCCACTATTTGTGTTACCCAAATCGCAAGTACTAAATGGAAAATCATCGATTGCGGATAAGCCTCCTTGAGTCTCTTCTGCATTTTGCTCTTCAATCTGTGGCTGATGGTCTTCATTAGCAGTCATCTCTAGCACATTTGAAATGAGCAACTCTTCTTCTGTATCCAGTCGATTCGAATCAATACTTGATTTTGGCGAATCTGGAGATGCATCTGGTTTTTCTTCACATGGTGGTGGAGGTGGTGGTTCATGCTTAATACTTTCTGATTCAAATTTAATTTGTTTGATATCAGAAAACGAGGGGCTAGTCGATGAGCGTTTACGACTTCGCTTCGGTGAAGTTTGTTGTTTGGGTAAATTCTGATCTCTTGCTTCGGAGGCATATATAATTTCTGCCTTGAAGGTTTCCTCTTCACCATTGCTACTGCCATCTGTGGCAACATCACTCTTAGCTGGAGATTCTTCAGTCTGTGGTTTATCACTGGGTGTGTTCACGGTTGTGGATTGTGAGAATAGTGTAGATGGCTGAACGTTATTCGCCATTGAATCCACTTCATCCTTCGCATGCAATTCACTGTCGATTCTACATTCGATAATAGATTTGGGTTCGGTTTTTATTATTGGCGGCCGTAGGATACTATTCGTCGTAGACATCGGTAAAAATGCCGATGAGGAAGAAGAGGATGATGAAGAGCACATTGTATATGGTGACGTTGAAGATGTCACATCTGCTGATGTGCTAGTTTCCGTTTTAACACCTAACGTACATTTACTCGTTGAACTCTTGCCAAAATTGATTGTCGTCGTCGTCGTTGATATTGATGTGGTATTCTCTTCTGAAGACGTGGAACTGGTTTTGCTTCGCCTACTCGAAATTTTATCACCCCAAATTGGTTCGAAGTGTTTCAGTTTCCACGGATCGAGTTTGTTTTTTTCCTTTTCGGCTTCGGATTTAAGTTTCACTTGATTTTCTGGTGTAAATTCACCTTCCGATAATCGTTCGCGCCATTCTAAACAAGCTCTAGCAAAGAACTCATTATTAAGACTTGACGGACTTAATCGAATAGCTCCAAGAGAACAATCTGAAGTTTCAACAGCTGCCGCTCGATCAACACTCGGCAACAGTTGAATCAAATTATACTGATAGAGAGGCGGCAGGAGTGAAAATGTTTGCTTATTAAGCAGTGCTCTAAGGTTGGTACTGGCCAAAATTGAATCTGGTGTTTCAAGATCGATTTTTCCATCTTTCGTCTGTTCAATTTGTGCTGCGGTAGAGATTTTCTTATTCGATCTTCGTCTCGGCTTTAAACTAAAGCCCGGAATCGATGCCAGAACTTCACGCATTGTTGACGCTTGCATTTGAGCTGTTGTGCTAGGTATACTACGTAAAGAAATTGTTGTTGTTGATGATGTAGATGGTGTTGATGACATCGAAGTCGTCACTATGCTATTCTTGGTCCGGCATCCCACCTGTGAATGACTGCTGCTACTAGCCGTCGAATTTGATGTAGACTTCTTTTCTGTTATAGGCTTGACGATAATACGAGGAATATGACGCCGCAGGCTATGCGAGTGTTTAACTAATTTCGCCGGCGCTATGTGATGATGATGATGTGATGGACTCCCCGTCGACCCCATCGAAGGTGATGGTGTGTCCAATGCAAGCGGATCACATTCATTCTCGTTGCTAGCACTTGGAGGCGGCGTCACATATTTTGATGAAGAGTTATGAAGTTTATGCTTTATTGGTGGATAAAGTATGGATGATTGAGAGAGAAAATGCTGCTTAGCTGCTGACGTTGATGATGGATGATTTGCTGTCGTTGAGTTTGAAAGGAGTTGAATTTTTTGGAATGAATCATTGTTGGTGGAGATGAGTTTTTCATGATTGCGAGGAAATTGATCTGGAGTTACGTCGCATTCCATGATTGACTAGGCTATGAGCTTTCAATGAGTCAATCGATTCTCTGCAATAAAAAAAGCAATATATTCATTTTCAATTCATCATTGAAATTGGAGAAAAAACAAATTCAAAGACATGCTTTATCTGAGTGATGGAAACAATATTATTTTTAAAAATAATTTTAAGACGAAGAAACAAGCAAGCTATGAATCTAGATGATCTAGATTTTAGGCGAAAAAGAGCTCATCTTTGTGTTAAGGATTTGCTTCTATTGTAGAAGGTAGATAGCATCGCAAGGCATTCGGAAGTGCCAAGCAAAATACGGTTTTCAACAGGAACGCTGTATGTTTTCCTATTTTTGAAATCTTTACACATAACGCCGATTGCCAACTTGCAAAAATCCATGCCTGCTTCTTTCCTTTCAAAGACGAAAAGCTGCGAACATACATATGTAAGTATAGTTCCCTTAAAAGATAGATCTTAGCGATGACATTTAACAGAAAACATTTTAGACAGACTCTTTGAAGTTGGTCCTGATAAAGGCAGACCTGTTGATCACCTGTTGAAGGACGGAAATAATGTGTTTGCATTTGAAAACCAAAAGTTTATATACGACCGAAAGTATGAACCCTCTCAGGCAAATTTGATGTCGAATTCGATCTCTTAATGTGGAGAGCAACACTCCTACATCGATGATATTCGACTGTTCCATGGAATGATGCTTATTTGCGATAATTTGATCAAGATTATTAACAACTCGAAACATATAGTGAGCATTATGCCTTTTGCACAGAATATCGAACGAAACACTGCCTTTTCGTTTGCCATATAATTATAAAAGATTGAGAAGATAATGAATATTGGACATAATGAAGGAGCATTGCTTTTAAATGCTTGTAAGTTAGAATGGCTAGAAAATAAAAATCAATTTTTGGGATTCTTAAGGGATTCTTTTGGAACAAGAGCTAAAGCCATGTACATAGTTAGTTAAAGTTAATAGTTAAAGATGGAAGATCCGTATTTCCGCTGTAAAATTATCCCCAGAGGAAGAGACGCTTAAGTTGTAGCTATTTTATACGAACAAATTTACCGTTTGGTGATTATTCTTTTTTAATAAATTAGAACTGAAAAGCTCGAAAGATTTGTGGATTCAACGGGACTGTATTACTCGCCACGCAGCACGTACCATAATCGAGTAATTGAAGAATAACTTCGTCGATCGTCATATAGCCAAGGATAAACCTGTTAATTGGTCGCCTTACTCGCGCGATTTAATAGCCTAAGACTACTGATGTAAAAATGAGCAACAAATTTGTATTGAATTTTAACTTGAAAATAAAATGAACGGCACAGAAATATTGGGAGCTTTTAAAACTCCTTTGCCAGCTTATTGCTCTAAAGAAATCAGTGGTAAACGATTGAGGAGGACACTTTGGGTGTGGTGACCCCATCGATGAATCCAAACGTTTTGGCATACTGCTACTAAACGGCAAGTAAAAAACGCATCGATGTTCATCCGATGATTATTATTTCGATTAGAAACATTCGGGACATTTTAATCAATAGATTGGTGATTCCGACCAAAACTGTATCATACGTAAAATTACTGGTGACGAAATGCTGGTCAATGAGTACTCCAAATAAACTAGAAAAACCCACGTCGTTTTTACGGATTCCAAAGTTGTTGTGCATCATGGGCAAAAGGGAGAACTATTTTGGTGATATTAGACGTTTGCATGAAGTTCAAAATAGCATCAATTGTGGAAAGAAAATTCGTGGATTTTACATCACAACAATGCCTCATCTTACAATTCATTAACGATGTCTCCATTTCTTGTAAAAAGCAACATAACTGCCCTCCAACAGCTATTAAATCTACCTGATTTAGGACCGTGTGATTTTTTTCTGTTTGGTCGAAACATTTCCTCGGGGAACACTAATATGTTGAGCTGATGAGAAATAATAAAACTGAATTTCGAACCGATCATTGAGTACCGGATATAGATCGAAGGCTAAAGATCAACAAATGCTGGTACAAGTGCGTTGTAGTCAATGAAACCGACAGTATCGATTTATATGAATTAATTTGACCAAGATGATCCAACTTTTATGCACATGATTTTTCACTCGGAATGACAAGATTCTCGGTTTCTACTATGCAAAAGCCAATAATGGATAACAGCTCGATATGTAAAGCTCGGAAAAACACTATTTTTCTTCTCTACGTCGAAAGCATTCTCAATGTTGGTAAACTGCTATTTTTTTTTTTTTGTTTTTTAATTGCACGCAGAGCGGAAAGAAAGATGTACGTTGGTTTTAAATGTTTGCAGTTTAAAAAAGGGCCTGGCAGAGCTTTCCATCAACAAGTTATACGGCTATGTACAGAACCATACGATATTTAAGAGTACGTCCTAAAGTACGGCATTTGCAGTGAGACGTGTGTTACGGTTGAAGGTGTGATGGGGCGGAATACTTCTGGAAATTTCGATAGAGCACTGACAGTAACAATCGCAATAGAAAAGCGCTATCAATTGACTGACATCTATGAATGATTATCTAGCAGGTGCAAAGAGGTCTTAAAGAACCTGACCAGATGTGGGTTTTATAAGAGGAGATCTAGACATTTCGCGGAATTTTTGGCGACATCGAATGTGTGGTCATTCCAACTTAAGTTGATTTACACACACACCGAGTTTGAAAAGCTTTTCGGTTTCATCGATGGCATTGGGAGCATAAAATGCCACTCTGTTGGTTGTTCCACAATTAGTTATGCTGGTAATGCCGGAATTAAACGAGTTTAACATACACTGCCGTTCCCGTTCTATGGCCAAAGAGCAAGAGGTGAGTTTGGGCAACGAAGACAACTTAAAATGAACATTTCGAAAGGTGATTTCTAAACAAATGAAGAAGAGATTTACCGATCCTAAATACACACATTCTAGACAAAGGAACTTGATGCCAGCTCTGCCAATTGCATGTGAATAATCTAGAGCAACTATCTTGCTTTCGCCAGATTGGTGTAGACTTCGGTTCAATGTTTCTCTAAGACACGCTATAAAATCACCAGTGGACCTGTTGCTACAAAAATGGATTCCCGGTCGATAAGAAGTTTTCGTGTTTGGAACTATTTAATAAGTTGAGGGACAAGCGGTATAGAAGATGAGAAAGGAGAAGATCCCCTTTTTTTGGGACGGACTGAACAAACACTGTTTTCCGTCTTCTCGGAAAGATGGATGGATGAAGTCCTAAAGAGTAGGAGTGATGAGAATGCTAATGCAATGGTTTTTCCAGAGTAAGTTCAGAATATGCAAACTTAGAACAGCAGATTTGTTTACATTACATGTAAATGTACATGTACTACTACACAAGCGCGAAAGAAGATTGAAGATTCGACGCGGTCAAGTGTAGGCAAAGATAAGACACAATCTGAAAGTGGTGAGCAAGCCACAAGATGAGCAGCATGCGAATTTGCCTTGTCCAAGAAGCTGACAACGGGAATATCACTGGATGGAGTCTGAAATGACTGATTGATGATTAAATAGCCTCGGTTGAAGATGTTCTTAGCATATTGCTGATGCAAATAACCATTGGGTTACTAAGGGGCTTTCAACAAGATCATAGGATTTATGGGCTTATTGGGATTTTTGCCTAAGAGAAAACTTGAATGTTTTGAAGAACTGTAGACTAATGTCTTTTATAGAATGTCAGACTAGGACTGATGCCTTGTTTGGTCACAAGCCAAAGCTAGCTTGAAGGGGTGTGTGATTTTGAGAGTAAGTTTACCAAGTGTGCTTGAGTACTTTTGGTTTGTGTATAGTTTTATTCAGTGCAACAGTGCACAGAAACACCAATAGGACTGCAAGTTGCAGTGTACTACACACAAATACGTCCATGACGAGGTGTCTAAGAAGACCGAAGGCATGCACTACACACAATTGAGAGGTACCTAATAAATTTTTGGGAAAATGTGAAATCAAAAGGTAGGAGGGTGTATGACAAAAGAAAAAAATATAATAAAAACGATTAAAAAGGACCAGCAATAAAGTAAAGTGTAGAAACCAAAGGAAAATAAGGAAAACAAAAACTGCAAACCCACCTTATGCAAATTGCACATTCTCCACCCAGTATTCCACAGTATTCTCCAACAAGAGCCAAACACAATTGTTGTGTGCTGGTGGTGCCAGTGCTGTTGGTGGTGGTAATGGTATTCTACCTTCCTCTTCCACACACACAGAATACAAAAATATCACATAAACAAATAGAATAGAAAAATTCTTTCGAATTCTTTTTATTTTTCTGTTTTTTTTTTTTTTTTTCACTTCATCAATGCAAATAGGGTTCTCCACAAAAGCCTCAATAGAATCATAAAAAAAAATTAGCAAATCCTCCAAAGTATGGACGAATTGGACTAAACTATCACAAGATGCAGTAGTGATGGGCGAAGCTCCTTTGTCATTGTTTATGTACAAAGGAGGATGCTATTCCTTCTGTTTCGACTGCTTACTGATCCCGAAATCAAGAAAAATCTTCCTTTTTCTAATTCCATTCGTTTGAGAGCTTTATTTTGGCCTGCTTCTGATGTTTTCTTGTTATGATGTTCGTTGGTTGTTTCCCGATATTGTTCTTGTTCCTTTTCTATTTTTTTTTCTGGCTTTTTTGTGGGAGCAACCGAACTACCTCTTCTATTCTCGTATGCCTTTCTTTAGAATGTCATTCCCATGAAACAAATTTCATGTACACAAACACGAAACACAAAACACAAAACACAAAAAGCCCCAACAACACAAGAAAAGGCGAAGAAAAAAAATCAAAAACTCTCAGTCTTAAGCCCTCGAAATCTTTAAATCGCACAATTACCGCAGCGCATTCATTTAGGATTGTTTAGCATTTGATAAAAAAAAAAACAAAAAAAAAACAACAAACAATCAACAACAAATTGCAATTGGATTTTGTTTTCTCTGATTTCCGAATTTGGTTTTTGGTTTAATCACCATCGAAAATATACAAAATTCAGTTTTCTGCGTTTTGACAGAAATCGGAAAAAAATATATGTATTTCGTATTTCTCTTTGGGATGCGAGCAAAAGATTTTTTGTCTCTTTTTTTACGTCATTGCAAGCTAAAAATAATTGAATTGTAAATTTCACGTTGAGCAGAGTTACTTAATGTTTGTACGGTTTTAGGGCGAACTGGGCTCTTGGAAATTATGGTTTTTATTAGTTTATTAAGTTATTTAGAGGATTTAATACATTTTTTCCGCACATTGCACAGACTTTTCTTCGTCGTACACTTTTTTAGGTGTATTTTTTTTCTTACATCCTTTCGGAATATGTGTTTTTTTTTGTTGGTTTATTTTTTTTCGAAAATAAAAGGGAACTTCGAAAGTTGTTGCATTGAATGGACGATAGGGTGCGCTTGTGATGATGTTGACAGCGAATTGTTTGTAATTAAGGGGGACGTGTAAGCTGAATTTTGATGACTAAATTCACAGTAATGGAATTACGTACGCTAATGAATGTGGATGGAATTTTCTTTTGACAGAAAAATACTCATAAACGAATACCTTTTAAATTGTACTGTCATGTTTGACAGTTCTTTGAGACTTTTGTTATGTGTTGTTTAGCAAACTATCACAAATAGATTTACATCGCAAGAACTCTTCCGTGTCATAGAAACTTACCATGAAATCAATACTCGATTCGCGAAACTTACAAAAGAGTTCATGATTGTTTCGGGCATCGTAATCGATCAAGTGACAAAATGACGGTTTTTTGTTAGTTTGGTTGGCTAGCATGAGGAAGTATTTGTATGTGGTGCCTTCGACAATTCCTAGTCAAAGCTGATTGTTTCTGTTAGTGAGTCGTCAAAGGCTGAACTTCCCCCTGTTAGTTCTTTCAATGTCACTGCGTCCTGTGAAGATGATGGTAACGCTTGATTAAGACCTAAGTTATTTTTGCACACGTAGTAGCTTAACTTCTGTTTTTGGGTTTGTTGAATATAATAGTTTTGAAGCTTAAAGTATATTAGCGTATGACCATGGCTTCTAAAATATTGGCGCAGTGTGTTACCCTGCCAGTCGTAAAACGCGACTTTTTGGGGCGCGTAACATCTAGCAAGACTTTCTAAAGTCTGTACGGCTAGAGGCCAGCGGTAAAGCAGAAGAAAAGTCACAGCGATAAAAATGCAATAGTATGAAAGTGTGGCATCCTGTGGCATACCTTCTACACAGCGCAAATGTGATTCCGGTGCGGATAGAAATATTGGCATTAGAGCTCGATGGTTTCCAGGGGGCTACCCCTGCAAGGTGAAACGTTGACACCATATCGAACAAAAGTTTCAAACTTGAAAATGTCTCACGGTAATGTTTAATCGATATACATAATATGAATTCGATAAACCAAGTGACGAAATGTCCGAAACAGGGCCGACTACTGGAACTCGCAACAGAGAAAGATCAATTAAAATAGCGAAAAGTAGAAAGCGATTTAAATAAGGAAAGAGGCCATCTCTGGGCGCT
This sequence comes from Volucella inflata, assembly GCA_928272305.1. NCBI lineage: Eukaryota > Metazoa > Arthropoda > Insecta > Diptera > Syrphidae > Volucella > Volucella inflata. The sequence goes on from OV743720.1 coordinate 4,125,476, forward strand.
AAATTTGCCGGGATTGATTGCCATAATTCACCGAGAAGACCTAAATGAACAATGATACACATTCGAAGAAAAATCGAAGAGTAGTGCGAAAATTCTGCTCGGTATTCTAAAGGACGGCTTCACATAAACGAAGGAACACAGCAGCGTAACCACAAACAAATAGAGTTAAAGAACAATAGACAAGATTGCGAAGTGTGGACCAATTACAGCGATAATATCCAACTCGATAAAATGTGTCTTAAGAGGAATTGTATCGGGAATTAGAAGTACAACGTCGAAGTACGAGCTAAAGTTTTCAAGATTGCGTGGCACTGAGATGAGCCGCGAGGGTCTTATAACGGGTGATGACGAAATTTGCAATAGATGAATAGAATACTTTACCATCCTAAAATTTCCCATTCGAACTTATACAACAGTACCAGAATAGCAAACATTTTGCACACCCAAAACCAACCCAAAGCAAGTACACAGATCTTTAAACTTTGTCTTAAGCTGAACAAAAAAAAAGATAATCTCTTCTATTTATTTGTTTGAAGCGCCATTCGCTTTCGAAAAATGCAATAAATAACTTAAATCTACAGCTCCTCATGTTTGACACCATGGTGACGATCTTTCTCCTTCGGGAAAGCCCAAAAATACGATGGAAAACCGCTTATGTCACGTTCTCTCTTCACAAATGCAGAGTACGATGAGATACAATTTCCAATAAAATGATTTGACAATCCTAAAATGGCCAAATCCAAGTGTGGATTGTCAGACCGCAGCTTATGAGCAGTAATATTCATGCGAGACAAGGCAATGTTCAGCTCAGAAATCATATGATTACTATCAGAGGCAACGAAGATCGACTTCACCTCATTGTTCTTGTGAGTTTGTTTCACAGTCTTTATAAGTCGCTTTAATTGCTTGATGATATATTCCTTGGGAGGCATACACAGATCGGGATATAACTCACCTTTATCGTTGTTGTAACCAAGACACTGAGGTGATGCAAACAAATGCTGACTGTCTTTGATATGTTCACATGCACGCACCCAGTCGATGCCATTTCGTAAGTGAATCCCAATAAAGGCGCCCTTGGGTAATTTTGTTTTAATAAAATCCTTTGCCATGTCATGGTATTTCTTATTCCAAACTAAATACTTTTGCAGTTCTCTATTCTCGGTTTGTACTGGAAAACTGGCTGGTGCTCCTGTGAAAGCCAGTACTGGCCATTCGTCTGGGGTGTATTTTTTTGACCACTTTGCAGCAACATCACTATGGTGTACATCGAAATGGAGGGGGCCAAAAAACTCCGATTGCAAGAAGTTAATATTGAACGTATCCCAGAATGGACCAAATGGATTTCCATCCTTTGCATGGCAGTCTTTCTTGTTTTTCTGTTTATTAAGGCTTTGCCGTTCGATATAGCAAAATGAGGTACGTTTTTCCTCTGGCCAGATTTCGTTGGCGTAGGTTTCCATGAAATTATGCATAAGAATCACTCGGTGGTACTTCTGTAGGAGTTCCACTTGAAAGTACTCATCAAAAGGGATTTGCAACGAGCGTAGTTCACCTCTACGATATTCCACCCATGGCGGAAGAACTAATGTCCTATTGAGGGCTTTTGAAAATGCCAAGGAGCCCAGAAAGTGGTCAGCTTGGTTCCCAAAACGCCCTATAATGGCAAATCGAAAAAGTTTTCTTAATTAAATTAGAGACCTAGTTTAAGTGAAAAGAATGTAACTTACCCATGCAAGGACAGTACATGAGGTAACCGGAGGGATCGATATCATCTGCGTGGATACTAGTAATTAACAAAGAGACTACAATTGTTCTAATTAACATTTTTTGCACGTTAATTATGCATGAGTAAGTTAAAGCAGAAAGAAGAAGGAACTGCCGGTAAGGAGAAGTTTTTGTTTACAAGTGACAATCGGAAAAGTGTGTCATGAGAGCGAGTGAGATTTTTTCTTGTTTTCCATTGAAGAAACAGTTTTCGACATGCGGAACTGTTTCCTTTGAAAATGTGTCACGAAAAACTAGATTAATTCGTGAGCGGAAAATTTTAAATTTATAAGAAAATCAATTTTATTTTTGAAAAAAATACCAAATAATGGATCATATAACGATGTCATAGTTGGGGCAGGAGTCATATATTCTAAAAATTGATTTTAACAGATTTGATTTTAACAGAAGGGGGCAGAAGTTCGGATCTTGACGAAAGCGGATGTACGATTTGAGAAGTATATTACGCTTAATATTTCTTTTCGTTCGTATTGACCTTAGAGGAGGATTCAACCATTAACTGCGAATGCTGTTCAGGGTTATTGGCCTCGTCAGATGCCTACGGATCCAACGTCTGAGATGACTGATTTAGCAAATTGACTTCATATCTCCGGATCGAAGAATCTTTAAATGTAGCTCCGGCATCGCAACAAATGGCGACTGCATTCAAATTAGCACACACATGTGAAATGAGGTGATGCTGTTTTTTTGATGCCCAGTTATTGTAGCGCCACCTAGGTTCCAATGTTTGTTGGCAACTTCGCTTGGATTATATAAACTATGAACGTCAGAACTTTACTTTTTAGTGGAACATGTACGTCTTATGTGTATTGTATGACAAAATTTCAGAGATTTCTGTAAAAATCCACCAGTCATTGGTCAAATATTGTACAGATTTGGCCTGGTCATCGCTTGAAGACATATGAATGACTTAGAGGCAAAGTTGAACTAAAAGATCCCGATCTCCTTTTAAAATTCTTCTCAATATAGTTAACTTTATTTGTAGCGGATGCCAAGAAGTTATCGAATCAATTACATCCAACTAAAATAAAAACAATCAAATTTTTTGTTCTCTTTGCTTTTATCAAATAAACAGCTCTTCTGCTTTCGAACATCTATTCTTTTGACAGATGACTTTTTGTTCAGGTTATAAAGAGCTGTCAATTCTCAAAATTACAAAAACAATACACAAAATCCAATATTTTCGTGCGCTTTTTCCGCATTTCTTTCTCAAAAATTGATTGATTTCTTAGAACAAAACGAACAACTAAATCAATATGGAAAACCAGAGCTCCGAAGAAATCCTCGCAAAAGCAATAGAAAGTGTGGAAATACAAAAAGAATTTTCAACAATAGCCGTGCCATCTACAGCACCTACCAACGAAAAGGAATTCTATGGAAAAGCGCAAAAATATTGGTCCGAAGTACCAGCAACAGTGAATGGTATGTTGGGTGGGCTGGGGCATATTAGTGCAATCGATGTCCGAGGATCCACACAGTTTCTTCGTGAGTTAAAGATTCCTGGGCATCAGTGTGCCCTTGATTGTGGGGCTGGAATTGGCAGGGTTTCAAAAAATCTACTCATGCCACTGTTTGCCAAAGTGGATCTAGTCGAACAAGACGAACATTTTGCAAGGACAGCGAAAGATTATTGCAAAGGTGACCAGCTGGGAAAGATCTACAACATGGGACTGCAGAAATTCACACCAGAAGAAGGGAAATATGATTTGATTTGGAGTCAGTGGGTTCTTGGTCATTTGCCAGATGACGATTTGTTGGAGTTTTATAAGCGCATAAAGACCGGGTTAGCGAAAGGCGGATACTTCGTAATGAAAGACAATGTAACGACTTCTGGAAAAGTTGAACCTGATGACGAGGATTCGTCCATGACACGACCCTTGAAGACTTTCGAGATAATTCTACGGAAAGCTGGTTTCAAAATAGCAAAAATGAGCCGACAGCAAGGTTTCCCGAAGGGACTCTATCCAGTGTATATGATAGCCTGCCGGCCGGCAGCTGATACTAAATGGTGACGTGGAAAATAAATGTTAACTAGTTCGTACTTCTTTGTGTTTTTATTTACATTTTACAACTGTGTGGGTAGCGAGGGTATGGTATAACGTCACGAATGTTCTTCACTCCAGTTAGAAGCTGTAAAAGTCTTTCGAATCCTAAACCGTAGCCGCCTGTGGGAATTCCGCCGAACTTACGAAGGTCTGCGTACCACTGCAGTCTGGGTGGTGTTTTGTCTTGCAGGAGCTTGTAGTTATTTTCCCTCAGACTACCACCGCAAAGTTCCCCAACGGTGGGCATAAGTAGATCCAAGGCGTGTACTTTTTTCAGATCGGAATCGACTTGTCGCATGTAGAAGGGTTTTTGATCTGCTGGCCAATCGATGACAAATACTGGAGACTTCAAGTGTTCAACTAGAAATAGCTCTTGTTCCTTCGAAAATCCCTCGTTTTCCTTCAGTTCAGTCTTGAATTTCTCCTTGTGCTGACTCACAACATTGTAGGCTTCGTCATAAGATAAAATAACCCAGTCCTTGTCCAACCATGAAAGGTCTACCTCAGCACCAGCGCTCTTTTGACAAAAGTGCACGTCATTTGCACTTGTGTTTAGAATTTCCTTGCCGACTGCTTTCACCATTCTTTCTACGAACCCGGTCAGTTGGTCTATTTTGTCGATAAAAGCTAGTTCAGCTTCAAACATGTAGAATTCAGCCAAGTGCAAGGGCGACTTGCAATTCTCAGCTCTAAATGCAGGCGAAAATGTATATGTGTTACCCAGGCCATAGGTGGCAGCTTCCAAATGCAATTGCCCCGAGACACTTAGAAACACCTTCTCATCAAAGTAACTCTGCTCTAAGGGAACTCCTTCGCGTGACATTTCTTTTAGAAGTTTGTCGTTATCTGGCTTGACCACGAAGGTCTAGAAAATACATTTCAAATTGTGAATTTCTAATGAAAGATTCATCGACTTACCTCACCAGCTCCTTCGCAATCGTTAGTTGTAAGGATGGGTGTATGAATTTGTACAAAACCTTGCTCATCCATGAAGTCGTGAATTGCTTTCGAAGCTCTGTGACGTACACGAAATTGTGCGGCTATGTAATCAATTCTCGTTCGAAAAGGTAAGTGTTCTCTGACATATTCTGGAGGGTGTTGTTGCTTTGGAACGAATGGATAGCCGTCCGATATAGAGGAGTTTCCTTCAAAAATAAATAAATAAAAATATGAACATATCTATTGGGGAACAACTCTTCCCTACCTATAAGTGTCACCTCATTGGCATGCAGTTCTAATTTTCCATTAGGCGCCGTTTGTATCGCTCCTCTCACACTGATGGAGCAACCGGGAGATAAGGCCTTTGTTTCATCATTTTTTGGGACGACCACTTGGAATTTGTCGGGTGATGAGCCGTCGTTGATGTCAAGAAAGAGATTTGCCTTCATCCGACGGATATTTTGAATCCATCCCTTAGAAGATCAAAATTAAAAGAAGATCTAGTTAAATTTAAACAAAATGGTATTCTTACTTGAACTCCGAATGTATCACCCGGTTTTCGTAAGTGCAGTAGATTGATACGCGAGTAATTTCCTTGATTGCCCTGTGTTTTTTGGTTTATTGGGCTTGCTTCTGTAGGATTTTTCGTGGACAATTGACTTATGCATCTTCGGGCTTTTAAAATATGTTTTAAAGTTCGTAAACTTAACATTTTATCTGAAGAACAAAATGAATGGTCAACTCTGTCGAAAAAAATATTATTTTGACAGTAAGTTTAGCAACAAGGTTGTTAAATTGATACATTATTGCTGAAACATTTTCTTTGCAACATATTTCTGCTTACCATTGCATCTGAAAGTTTTGTTTCATTCTTTTATGTCCATAAAATTTCTTAGTTGGCTGCTAAAAATCAAAGTAAAGTCCTAGTGTATTGCTTACAGAGAACGTAAAAGAGAACAATATAGCCACACCACATGAGTATGTAGTCCCGTTTCCTTAGACTTTTTTCAGTGCCCTGGGTCTTAACAAAGCGTGATCGTTTACGGTTTCGTAAAGAGATTTGACGCAGGGTTGAGGACTTCCAGAAGAATGAAGTTTAGAAGTTTTACCAAAAACTAAACGAATATGCGAAAGCGAATAGGCGAATTTCCTGCCACTAAACCAAGATGAAGTCAGCAATTTTCGAGCTAAAGTCTAACATAGGTGGTAAATTCAATGGATTAACTCCGAGCTGCTTAAGGCAGCAGGCGAGGATTGGGTACAGAGTATGCTTTAATTAATCTCAAAAATCTGGGGCGATGAAAGTATGCCCGACGAATGAAACCTCGGTATTATTTGTCGGATTCTTATGAAGTTAGATCCTGTGAACTGCGTAAACGGCATCAGGGAATAATTCTTCTTAACAGCACATATAAAATCTTTTCTACTGTGTTATCTGAACGCCTAAGACTTTTGGTCAACATCCTGATATGCTCGTATCAGTGTGGTTTTAGGCCAGGAAAGTCCACCATTGTTTAAATTATACATTATGGCAGACCCAGGAGTATATAATGACAATATCTAAATAGACGTACTATACAAAGCCATATTTAGTTTTTGTTGTCCTGCTAAGCTCATTCGACTATGCAAGATGACGATGGAGAATGTACGCCTTTCCTCCAAGGCCAGTAGTGACAAAACTAAGACCTTCAATGTCAGAAAAGGACTTAAAGAAGACGTCATGTTGTTCAGTTACTTGCATATGCAGATCACATTGACATAATGGGAAGGACACAGTAAGCTACCAGTTGAGCGCCTGAACAATTGAAGGATGGGTGATAAAGATGAGTCTTGCATTCAACGAAGAAAAATAAAGTTTATTATATGGACACATAACATGCTCAGGCAAAACGGCACGATGGGCAGGTACATCATTGCGGTATCTACTAGTTACTCGATTTCGCTTTCAACTCTGACAATCATACCAGCGCTTAAATCAAGAGGAGAATCACCCTTGTTAATCGTTTCTTCTTTGGACTTAGAAGGCAATTGAAAAGTAGATCCCTCTCTGGAGAACCAAGAGACACTGAACATCCCAGTCCTGCTTTACACTACAGAAGCTTGGTGACAGAAAAAAGCGGATGAGAATGATATTTTATCTCCCGTTTACATCAGTGAAAAATAGAGAAAACGTTTCTACAACGAACTTAACAGGCTATACAGCGATGTCGACCTCGTCAAAAAAAACTTGGATAAGCCATATTTGATAGCTAGATTACGTTGAGCACTCAATGTTTTTGACTCAGGGGACCTGAGACAGGTCGTTTAGCCAAAAAGAGGCAGAAGGTTAGAGATTGTGCTAGCTGGAGAGGCATGTTAGGCCCTTTTCCAGCCCCAACTGTAGCTTCATCTCAGTAAGTAAGTATCTGCTGCTATTAACAGGTTTACCGTCGATAATGACCATTGAGGGTTTCGTTTCGTTGCCTTTTGAAAGTTGGTCGATCGCTGAACGTCTTATTGCTATGATACCAGAATCGTTTGCAAAAGGTCTAACCTTGTGATCCTTCCTCATTAGATCTTCAGACTCCAGAATATAGTCGGATTCGCCTCTTAAACTTTGTGTCCATTTTAGTAACTTTGGTGCCTTTAGGCAGAGCGAGTGCTCAGAATAATTATCGATCGTAAATAGTGTAGGCTGGATCAAAACATGAACCTAGTTAAGATTTGGAATACGGTGATTGTATTCGTTAGATTTTCACTAAACGAGCGAACGACAGTATCTTGACAATGATAATGTCCTAAGAAGGCAAACAAGTCCGTATAGGGATGATGTTGAACGTTAAAAGGAGCATCTGTAGAAACTCCGAACTAAAACCAATATTTATGGTACAGAAAAATTCTTAATAATTATTACAACAGTCTGAGTGAAAATTTTTTTATTTACAATTTAGAATAGCGCGATTCATGAACAACCAAATTCGAGTGAATTCCATCTAAATCGGCACAACCAGAAAGCATCATAGCAACCTCAAGATCCTTCCGCAAAACACCTAGCATTTCTTCAACACATTTCTGTCCACCGCAAGCAAGTCCCCACAGGGCAGGTCGTCCAATAAAAACCATCTTAGCCCCCAAAGCTAATGCCTTAAAAATATCATTCCCATCCCGAATACCACCATCCATCATGACAACCAAATCGTTTCCAACAGCTCTAGCGATTTCTGGTAGAACCTCAATCGACGCAGGTACATAGTCTATTTGTCGAGCACCATGATTAGACACAATTACTCCCTGACATCCAAATTCCTTTGCCAAAACAGCATCCTCCTTCGTAAGTACACCTTTCACGATGACGGGAAGTTTTGTGGCTTTCACCAGCCACTGAACATCCTTCCAGGTGATTGTTGCGTCAAATTGACTTGCTACGTATTCATTAATGCCGGAACCAGTTCCAGAGCTTATAACTCCATCTGATTGAATTCCTTGAAAGTTTGCCAATCTGAATCGATTTTATTGTCAAACAATACAAATAGTTAAAGGTTTTTGGTTGGAACTTACTGCAAATGGGTGGGCAAACTAAATTTGTTTCGAATATCGGAACGTCGCTGACCAAAAATTGGTGCATCTATCGTGAGGACCAAGGCTTTGAAATTGGCTTTTTCGACTCTTTGAATGAGGCTCTCGGTCAAAGATCTAAAACAGAAAGTCATTAAGTGATGGATAGAAAAAATAAATTTATTTCTTACCTGTCTTTGTAGATATAGAGTTGGAACCACTTGTCAGTATCTGGGGCTTTTTCGGCTAGTTCTTCGATTGATGTCGTCGAGAGTGTACTTAAAATGAAAACACTTCCAGCCTTTCCGGCTGCTCGAGCGTTTCCAACTTCCCCATCAGGATGTGCCATGCGTTGCATAGCAGTTGGTGCAATTCCAAGTGGCCATTTCAATTTACATCCCAAAATGCTAACACTAGTATTCAATTTGGAGACATCACGAAGGAATCGAGGACGTATACGTAATCTGTTGGAAAAATACTCCCAAAACTAAGAATTTCAATAACACATAGAGCATCTATCACTTAACCTCTTGAAAGCTTCTCTATTCAAATTTAATGAGTATTCATCACCAGCACCAGAGCGATAATAGCCCCAAGCGCTCTTGCTAAGAACTGTTTGAGCTTTCTTCTCAAAGTCATCCACACAAACTAGGTCCATGACTCTCGTAATTTATTTGTATCCCGGGAACGAAACCTTACTCATTAAAGGCTTTTAAACAACTGATTTGTGGATGTGCTAGAGTTCGCAATATAAAATTGATTGCTCTTATCAATGTCGTGGCTAGACTGCTATCTTTATTGAGAATTCGAATTGATACTGTTATTGACAGAGCAAGTGTTAGATGAAGACGTAAATTATCATTTTAATTGGTCCCCGAAAGAAGATTTTCAGATTGTTTAAGTCAGAGATACATATGAATATTTTGTTGATGTAAAATGAAAACAGCAGCAAACTATGATCGCGATTTTTAATTAAGTTTTCAATCTTATATACTCGTACAAGTATACATGCACAATCAATATTTTTATTTATAATCGTATGTGACCTTTTGATACCCCCTTCGGACTTCAAAACATCAAATGGAAACACTGACGACCTTAATCCGTCATGATTAAATGAACTGACTCCGGAGAAGTATTAAGATGTTTTCTGTGATTTCTCGGCCCCCCTTGAATGCTTCTTATCACCCATAAGCATGCATATTTGATATAATTAATTCACCATAAGCCTTTCCTAACATCTTTAGCGAATTAGTACACGAAAATCCATTCGCAGCACAAAATTAAGGGCAAACTTTTTGTCAATAATTTTATCCAACCGCTGTCAACGAACTATCGACCGATCAGCTGCAAGTTTGGCAAGTAGTTGAAGCTACCTCTACCCGAACAGAGCTATTCGTGCCCCCTCTGGTAACGTCGTAAGGGATTACTTTCCGTACGTCGCCCTAGAGACTTAGTTGACTTACTTCAGATTGAAGCTCCTACGGTCTATGGTCTCTGAGTATATTCGCTGCTACATTACTAGGTTAGGTTAGTAACATCCTCTGAAGGTTAAAAACCAAAAAGAGGCTCTGCAGCAAAGACCTAGTAAGCCCTAATTAACGACATCTGGGAGTTTAGCCGGAGATTGAGAAGTGGAGAAGTCACAAAAGAGGACATTGGCCACTTGATCTGTGGCTCAGCGAGCCGAAATTATAAACAATTTTCTTGCTCCGAAATGAAAACAAACGCCTCGGATACGGACACATAACAATTGATGGGCTTTGACAATCGATAAATGACAATGATCATCCAATCATGTGACGTGAAGTCCCTCCTCGACTCACAGGAAGAAGAACGACAGATTCCTTCAACTGGAGACGAAGTTGGGCATCATGGGGCGGAATCAGATATTGTAAGATGGTGGCAGACGGGAAAATATCTTTCACCAATCGGAAATACTGTACTACTGTATAGGTACTCAGGCTTATATTAACATTGGCACCACGGAGGCCTTAAATAAGCGTACATTGACGGCCAGGTTTTTGATAACTGTAAGAAAGGTAACCATTATCCGATGTCATGCACCAACAGGACAGCTTCAAAAATCATTTACGAGTTAATGCCGTCTGCAATCAAAGCCCTAATGGTGACATCGTGATAGTGATGGGAGACTTTAATGCTATGGTAGAAAGCAACAACACCACGCTAGATGCGTAGTGGGTGTTCATGGCATAGGGGACCGAAATGACAATGGCGAGCGGTTAGCCGATTTTTGCAACGACAGCCACCATGTGATTGGGGGCTCTTTATCTGAGCACCGGACTTCCCACAAACTCAGCTAGGTCTTATCTGATAGGTGGAGATCATCAAACAAGGTAAGCTACGAGTACATCGCTATTAGCCGGCGATTTAAGAACTGTCTTCATTGGTACGAGTATTATTTTTTATAATTAGCGCGCCCTCAAGGGATTATCCGCATCCTTGAAACGATTGGACATGGCACGGCAATGGAAAATTAGGTAGGATATAAAGAGAGGTACCAATGCACGTTGGTTTTGAATGTTTGAAAGTTATAATGACTAGGAAATAAAGAGCTCGCTAGGTCATTCCATAAGCGAGTTGTTTGGCTTAGAAATGAATCACTAAAGTTCAGAGTACTTCCGAAAGCTAAGGGTGTAGTGATTAGCATTCATGGCGAGACGGGTATTACCATTGGAGGTTTGAAGGGGCGGAATGCTACTGGCTACTGTGGAGCACTGGTAGTGAAAATAGCAATAGAACAAAGTGAGGCAGGATACATTACGTCGGTGTTCGATTGTGTCAATCGACTGTGTAATATTGACATCACCTTTAAGTTTTTTCGTTGAATCTTACCTATTTTAGTAAGTGCATATACTCGTAAGTCTTAAGGGCAGCTGAACCGATGTGAGCATTGTACTTAAATGTTGGTTGATCAGGGAGTTGAAGTTTTTCTTAAAGCCTTTGAAGTAACCTAGACATTTCCCCGCATTTTTGACGACTATGCATATGTGGCTATCCCAAACGTCAGTTTGAATTGACACATATACTAAGAATTAAAATTGTTTCGTCTGGCAATGTAAGTGCCACTCATGGACAGCGTTGTGTTTTAGAAATATACCATGATGTGATTATGCGATACATAGTCTTTGTACTGGATCCTTGACGAGCAACCTTGTGAACATGCCCATCGTACCCAAGTTTAATATCGTCAGACTTTAGAATCTTGAAGTAATCCAACAATGCGGGAACATCTCAGCTTAGGAGGAATAAAAATCAACTAATCTGACCTTACAACTTTGGATGAACACTGGAGATCTGCGAGAAATATTTTCACATCCGGAGTGCAGAGAGAGACGGATCGAGTCAAGACTGCATCGACCCCAGCCTCGGAGAAATCTGAACGTGAAAACCAGTACAGCGTGGAAAGAAATGAAGTACAGCAAACTCTAAGACGCAACCATAACAATGCGTTAGTTGCACAAGCCGAAGAGGCAGCAAGTGGGTAAGACAGTAAGACTGGAGCTTACAGAGAGATGTAGTACTAAACAGCATCTTAGGATCAGTTCGCGATGGTTTTTAATCATAAAAAGGGAAACACAACATAGTTCGCACCACAATCGGAAAGAATAGCCTTAATTTCTGAGAACACAATTGGTTTACTTACTTTGCTACGAAATGGAATATCACCGTAGCTGGTCACTTGATCAAAAAAACATCCAACTAAATTGAACATGTTGTCATCGACGCAACAGACAACTCTTACAATACATTTTGGGCATCCAAAATTTCGAATCAACACATGAAGACTCGGGGTAGCTCAGGCAATTTGAACGGTGAGGTTAGGTTAGAGTGGCTGCTGGAGAAAAACCTACTTAGGCCTATTGGCCTGTTGTGATGCCACGTGGATCTGAAGATCCTCTTTCTTTTGAAATCAATTTGAGCGTTTGACAAAGCATAAGAGACTTTTGACGTCTGTATTGTTTAGATCGCTAAAGTCATCGTTGAAGATGGATCCTAAGTGGAGTTTTCTTGGGAAGAGAGCTGAAGAAGTCGTTTGTAAACATGCCAAGTCTTTTTGCATGTTGATCTAGAAGACTTTGTCTACTGATGACACCTATGATAGCGCTGAGATGGTTTTTGTTTTGAAGGATCAAACTCTTAGAGCATTTCAGATCCAGCTTTGGCCAGATTTGTTTGGTCGCTAGACATGTTGACCCAACTTTAGTCAACAAGCTTTCGTTATTGTTTGCACGTGGCGATTGATGCCTATTTATGTCCCGGTGCCCAGTAAAGGTGAATGTAGAACGGATCAGTTATCTCCATGAGACATGATCGGAAGCCTATGACTTTAAATGAACATGAATTTAGGGATTTGATAGCGGATTGATTGTCAGAAAAGATACGGATATTTTTTGCAGATATTACATTCCTCTTCAACCAGGACAGGATTGCCTGGAAATTGTCAGAATTTCCAAGTGGAACAAGCTACAGTGGTTGGGAAGGCAGAAGGACAGTCTTAGGTTTAGCTTGCGAACGAAAACATCGCCACGAGCTCCACTGTCAGTCTTTCAACCATCCATGTAAAAATGGATCGATTTGTCGTGCACGAAGGCACCTCCCAGGAAGATTTAGAGGGGATGCTTACATGACTGTTTTTAACAATCCAATGTTGGAGTATGGTGTAGTCGATGTTTTCTGGTAGGACTCCTAGCTATGAACAATATTAGCGTGTCTAAAAAGTTTATCCGTTTACTGTGAAGTTTTTTTGTGGAATTTGAACGGTTGCAATTGTAACAAATCGCCAGAATTTTTGCCAATAATGTATCCTTTGGGTGACTGTCAACCTCATGGGATATGCAGAATTGATGTGTACCTCGACCACGGTCACGCTTTCATGACGAGTGAATGCAAGCTTCATGTTGGTGCAATAGAAGAACGAGAGCAGCCAGCCCATACGTTCTATGTGCAGAGATTAAGGGAAAAACATTAGGGTTCCCTGGAAAAAAAAAATTAGGAAATGGAGATGTGCCATGTCGACTCTGGACTGTTGTGCCAAGTAAGTAAGTAGAAATCAATCTGAAAATTGTGCATTTGCTAAAACTTTTAATTTAACTTTCTCTTTTATTTATTAACAGTCAACATTTACATAAAAAATTATTTATTTTCTTTTGTTTTTTGTTGCCTCATATACATTTTCTCGGTTAGACTTAAATAAAAAAAAAATAAAAAAAAGAACTAACAAGTACTCTAAACGAAACACAATTTTATGGCAAAACAGATTTAATAAAATTTTACAACTTTAGCTGGACTTATAAAGAACAAACATTTTTAAATTTATTTTGTTTCAACATACTCTCGTATTCGCAATCGTATAAACTGTCTTTATCACTAGAATGGACCCAATTAAAAACGAAAAATAAAAAAATAATAACAAATAAAAAGATAAAAATATATACTTTAATCGTTAGTCTTAATTTAAATGTCATTCTCAGTTATGTTTGGAGGAATAGTTAAGAAAATTTGTAGATTTCCGGTTGGCAAACGCTGTCTTTGTGGCAGTTTTTGTGCGTATTTAGATGATTTTTGCAGACGTTTATTGTTTTTTTTTTGTTTGTTTGTAATGGTTATTTGCTTCGAGCTACAATTAGGTTAAACCAAACTAAATAAAAAAAATATATATATATACAAACGTATGCTATGCCCTGGATGTCCTTTTTTTATGATTTTTTTTCTTCTTCTTTTTGTACAAAAATTTGTTTGCTTTCTAAAAAATATCTTCATTTTGTATAAATGTATGCTAAAGATAGATTTATCAAAAAAGCAGGTAGTTTTTTACTTATGAAATAGTTAACGCTACAGAAGTACGGACAGACACATTTCGGTTTCTCTAAGCCCACTCTTACTGAGCTGCAGAGAAGTTTTACTGCTGTGTAGGCCCAAGAGGTTTATTCTATGATTAGGAGCAGGTCCTCGCCTTCGAGTTTCATGCCGTTGGTAATTTCCAGTCTCTTAATTACACCAGCCTTTGGCGCTTGAACGACCATTTCCATTTTCATGGCGGAGAGCACTACAACAGGTTGTCCCTTCTCTACATGATCACCTTCCTTAACACGAATGTCGATAACTGTGCCGGGCATGGGAGCGCCAACTTCATTCTTGTTACCTTTAGCTGCCTTTGGATGAATATGGAGTTCCTACAAAAGTAAAAAAAAAACAAACAAAACTGAGTACTCCTTCATATTTAAAAAGTTGCATGTTTCTTACTTTAACAGCTTCCTTATCACGAATAAGAACTGACCGTAATTGACCGTTCAATTCAAAGAACACTTCACGTTCGCCATTTGGTGTTAGATCTTCAGCCATAGCCAATGTCTTGACACTCAGAGTCTTACCCTTTTCAATGTTAACTTCAAATTCTTCACCGACCTTTGGTCCAGTCAAGAATACACGGGTATTCAGTCTATCAACAGGTCCATAGTCTTCTCTGAAGTTAAGATAATCGGTTGTGACTTGAGGATAGAGAGCAGCTGACATAACGTCGCGATCGTTGATTTGTGGGTGAGATTCTTTTAATTCGGCCTTAAGTGCAGTGAAGTCGAGTGGAGCAAGTTGCTCGCCAGGGCGTCCTTCAATGCGTGGCATATCCTTAAGTACCCGCCCACGGAGTGGTTCTGGGAAACCACCATATGGTGTACCAATGGCACCTTGTAGGAATTCAACCACAGACTTGGGGAAAGAGAGTTCTTCAGCCCTTTCAAGCACTTGATCAGCTGTAAGTTTGTTTTGGACCATGAATTGAGCCAAATCACCGACAACCTTTGATGAGGGAGTAACCTTGATGATATCACCCAACAAAAGATTTGCCTCACGGTATGCCTTTTTAACATCCTCGAAGAAGTCACCCAAGCCAAGAGAGTAGGCTTGGAATTGAAGATTGGTGTATTGACCACCGGGAATTTCATTCAAATAGACATCAGCATTGCCAGACTTCATTGTTGTGGTACATTCGAATGGTGCGTAAAGTGTACGTGTTTGTTCCCAGTAAGCAGAGTACTCTGATACATCACGGAGATCAATGCCGGTATCGAGTTTAGTGCCCTGAAGTGAGGCTACAACGGCGCCCATACTTGGTTGCGAGGTCATGCCGGACATTGAGTCGACAGCAACATCTACGACATCGGCACCAGCTTCAGCGCAAGCCAACATAGAAGCTACACCCGCTCCAGAGGTGTCGTGGGTGTGAATGTGAATTGGAATATCGGGATGACGGTCACGAATGGCTGTAATAAGTAATCTGAAAAAAACAAATAAAAAGTTTAGAAAAATTATATTAAATACGAAATGAGTAACCTACTTAGCTGCAGCAGGCTTAAGCAAACCAGCCATATCCTTGATGGAGAGTACATGAGTTCCGGCCTTTACAAGTTCATCGGCAAGATTTGTGTAGTATTTCAGGTCATATTTACTCTTAGCTGGGTCGCTGACATCTCCACTGTAAGAAATAGCTGCTTCGACAACACCACCAGCCTTACCGGCCGCTTCCATACCCAAGATCAAATTTGGCAAGTAATTCAATGAATCGAACACACGGAAGATATCCATGCCAGTTTGGACCTACAAATAAAGACCCTTTAACATTTAAGAATTCTCTATCAAAGTCATTTAACTTACAGCAAGTTCACAGAACTTGAAAACCACATTATCTGGGTAGTTTGTGTAGCCAACAGCATTTGCACCTCTCAGCAACATCTGGAAGGGAATGTTTGGAATTTGCTTACGCATATCTTCTAAACGTTCCCATGGGCATTCGTGAAGGAAACGTAATGCTACATCAAAGGTGGCACCACCCCAATTCTCCAAGGCGTACAGGTTATTGAATTTGTGGGCAACATACGGAGAGATCTTCAGAAGATCATGTGACCGAACGCGAGTTGCCAAAAGAGACTGATGAGCATCTCGGAAAGTGGTGTCCATAAGGAGGAGATTATTACGCGAACGGACCTCCTTTGCAAAGGCTTCAGGGCCCTCGGATTTAAGAATATCACGAAGTCCCTTTGGTGGTTCAGTGACTGTGGATTTTATACGAAAATTATATTAAAACAAAATATAAAAAAATTAAAAAAAAAATCGTCCGAAGAGGTTTGAAGCTTTTCCAAAAATATACAGCGGAAAACCCACAATAATTTGTATTTGTTGAGTTACTTAACTAATAACAGGGTGAACATTGAATAGGGGGACATAAAAAAACTTATAAAAAAAAACACCATCTAAACAAATATAAACACAATAAAAAATAAAGAGAAGAACTAAAAAGAATGTACAATCAAGCTGCTCCGTTCACGAATATCTTACCTTCGCCATGTATCCGGTGACAGTATTGATTATTTTTCAAAAATAAAAGGTTTATGGAACGCATTTGAGAAGGGTTTTTCGCCAGGATATTATATTTTATTATTTGATTAATCGGATCAGATGCGGCCAGGAAGTGCACAGGAATCAATTTATTAGGTTAGGTAATCCTTAAGGGTTAACAATTTGGTAAGCAGGGAATGCGTGTGCAATTGGTTTAGCCTTTAAATTGTTGAATCCTTCGTTAATAGTTACATCTATATAATTTTTCTGGCTAAATTGTTTGGATCAATCGCTTTTGAATACCGGGAAGTTTGTCATTAAAACTTATCACAAAAACAATAGCAACAATTGCTGCAGCTGCAAGTCAATATTATAAACATGCTTTAACAGAATTAATGGCGCAGGATATGCAAATGATGTAGTCATCAAAATAAAGCAAACACATTTTTACAAAAACGGGCTTTGTATAATATATTTCGGTTCACCTATCAATCCCGCAATACACCTCCCGTCGAAAAGAACACAATTGCTGTTTTTTAAGGCTAAGAAGGATAGCAACTAAATCGACTCGGAGGGACAACGCAGGGGAAAAAGATTAGATGCTTAGCTTAGGACTGAGCTAACTGAAGAGGCTTGTAAGTTGAGGCCCAAAATCTCCCCGAATGGTAACGGCACTAAAGTAAAATAAATAATATCATGGACGTTGCTTTATCAATAAGCACTAGATACAGCAATTCAACCTTCTGAAGCTGAACGAAGTAGAATTGGCGCTCTCAACCTTCTGAAGCTGAACGGAGTAGAATTGACGCTTTCGGACAGTTTAAAATATCTTGGAGTAATTCTAGACATATGACAGCGGGCTGTCATCGGTGCGTTCACTAGTATGGGTACGGTATTGAAACGGAACAACAGGGCAAAACCAAGTGTATGCTGTCAACAAAAATGGACACATAACATTGACGAATTGGACAAAACCTCATAGTCGACATCTTTTAGTTTGAGGTAGTAAGGGGCCTTGGTTCTGAAATCAATTCTGCCAACAACAGCTGGGCAAAAAGAAAACGAAGAATCACTCTTGCGAATGGCTGTTTCTTTGGGTAAGAAAGGCAATAGAGTAGTAAGAACCTGTCCCGAAAAACTTAGGAGATTTAATATAAAGCAATGATCTTCCCAGTCCTACTTTATGGCACTAAAGCATGGACTGTTTTGAAAGCGGATGACGATATCTTCAGTCGTTTAGAGTGAGAAATCTTTCGAAATATATTGAGTCCCGTTTGTATTGACGGGTTTTGAAGGAGAGGATTCAAAGACGAACTATACAAGCTTTGCAGCGACTTCGACCTAGTAACATAAACTGCTCATTAGTCGTCTTAGATGGCTGGGATATGTAGAACGAATGGATACCAATGATTCCGCCGCAGATTCTTCGAATCCCACCTGGAGGTAAAGTACAGAAGAGAAAGATCTTATCTAAGGTAGAGCGAATAAGTACGTAGAAGGGAACATCAACCAACTGGGAGTGGGCAACTGGAGGTAGTCGGATAAAGACCTGGCTGACTAGAGAGGCTTGTCAGTCATGTCCCAGGTTCACTCCAAACTGTAGCGTCACCTAAGTAAGTAAACTTTTAGATACCAAACTAAATAGAGGATTAAGGGTGACCACAACGCAACCTGTAATGTAGGAGAAAGAGTGAATGAAGGTTACTAGCTCATCTGAGTAAAATCAAGAGGTGGCGAAAAATTGCGAAGAAAAAACCGCTCTTTCATTAGACATTGTACCGTGTTACAAGTTGATGGTTACCATGGCAAAATAGCATAAAATAAATTTCTAAGGAAATGACCGAATAGTTTGGAGTATAATTTAGGGTACGTCTACAAGTTTTCAAAGAAAATTGTTTTAAACGCGCTTCACAAGGCAGGACAAGTTATGAGTCTGAACGACTTCTCTTCTTTTTAACATTAAAAGTGCAATAACGTTGCACCGCGCAACTTCAATCAAATTGTACCTTCGATTTCACAGCCGTACAGTGCGAATGGGCAAAACTTCTAAAACTTTTTTCACATAAGCGAAAGTGTGACCAGGTTCGAATTTTTTGTATTGCAAAAATAACTCTCAAAAGGGTAAAAAAAATGTTTTTCTCTACTATAATCACTAAAAATGTATTATGTTGGTAGTTTCGATTTAAAAACATATTTCCTTAAGACTAAACACCACAAACTACAGTATGATGAGTGCAATTTATAGCCAAAATTACAGCATAACCCTTGGATGACGAAAATTTTGAATCAAGGATTGATCATGGAGATACATGAGTGTGTTATACTTTCACCATCAACTAAATAGTATCTATATATGTATACAATTTTTTTTTTACCAACAACACCAAACAGTTAATACATAAAAAAACAAATAAATTTTTAAAACTTAAAAAAGAAGAAAAAAATTATAAAAAAAACTCAAAAAACATACCTTTAGCCTCGCCGCGTTCCTCTTTTTCGAGTGCTTCAGGCGATAAGTCTTTGGCGGATGTAAGTTTTTGTTTTTTTGTTTTTTGTTCAAAAAAAATGGTAGCGTGTAATGGTAGCAGATGTGTGTAAAGTAGTAGTCACAAAAAAAAAATTGTTGTTGTTTTTTTGCATTTTATTTGGCGGGAAAAATTAATTGTGTTACCAAATAAACAAATTAATCCACAAAATAGGCAGAAGATATACAAAAGAATAAAAAACAAATTAACTTAATTTGTAAGGTACAGAAAGAGGGGAGAGATGGAGAGAGAGATGAAAGGATATTTTTGAATTTGCAGCCAATAGATTGCATGCCATAGATTTGCGCTTGCATTGGACACAAAAAAATTACCGCTCCAATTAAAATTTGAATTTAGAAAAACACACTTGTGAGCGAGAATTGTTTTTTGAAAAATAATTTTGTACAAAAGTGAATGACTAATTGAGTAATTGAGTGGTTGAGTGTTTTGTTATTAACCTCACTCAAAAGTTTATAGAAATTTGGAAAATTAGTTACAAAAGAGGCGATGAGAGTTAATTGCAATATTGAAACGAAGTAAGGAAGGAAAGACTTACCTAGTGGCACAGATGGTACATGTGGGTCAACATCAGCGGGCTTCAGTTTTGTTGCCAGTGGTGTTTGTGGGCCATTAACGAGTACTTCACCAATGTAGTTAAGCAGTTTCTGAGCACGATTGTGAGAAATACGGAATTTAAATAGTTCTGGATGCTCATCAATGAAGTAGGTATCCAGGACACCGTGGAGGAATTTCTGATTTTCCAACACATTCAACAGGAAGGGAATGTTTGTTTTGACACCACGGATACGGAATTCACGAAGAGCACGATTCATCTTTGATGCTGAGCTCTGTAAGTCTGAGGCGTGTGAAATAACTTTAACGAGCAGAGAGTCGTAGTATGGGGAGATGATGGCACCAGCAAATGCTGAAGCAGAGTCCAAACGGATACCCATACCCTCACCAGAACGGAATACTTCTAACCGACCAGTGTTTGGTTGGAAATCGTTGGCGGGATCTTCAGTGGTCACACGACATTGAATGGCATAGCCGCGTGGTTTGATATTTTCTTGAGTGTAGCCAAGTTCCGGAAGAGTCATGCCCTCAGCAATACGGATTTGTGATTGTACTAAATCGATTCCGGTGATTTCTTCCGTCACTGTATGCTCTACTTGTAATCTGCAAAAGGAATATGAATGAGTTTTTTCTCAATGTGACTAGTGATGGTTTACTTACCTCGCATTCACTTCAATGAAGTAGAAGTTTCCAGTTTCGTCGCACAACAATTCGACGGTACCAGCGTTTTCGTAGCCAACATGCTTAGCCAAACGTACAGCTGCCTCAGTCATTCGGTCACGTACTTCTAGGGGCAGCCTTGGAGCTGGAGCAATTTCAACAACCTTCTGATGACGACGTTGCACTGAACAATCACGTTCATACAAATGTACAACATTTCCAGCCTTATCACCAAGCAATTGCACTTCAATATGTCGTGGACGTTCAATAAACTTTTCAATAAACATTGCACCATTTCCGAAAGCAGCCTTAGCTTCTGAACTTGCACGTTCGAATAATTCTTCAACATCTTCCATTTTACGAACCACACGCATACCACGACCGCCACCACCATAGGCCGCCTTAAATATAACAGGTAGACCATGTTTCTTGCAGAAATCATTAGCCTCTTCTTTGGTTGTTACTGGACCATCGGTACCGGGTACAATTGGAACGCCAGCTTCAATTGCAGCAACACGAGCTGCCACTTTATCACCCATCTGTTGGACAACTTTTGGTGAGGGCCCAATGAAACGAAGACCAGCATCGATCACAGCTTGGGCAAAGTCACTACGCTCTGATAGGAAACCATAACCTGGATGAACAGCATCTACATCGTTTTCCTTGCATACACGAATTATCTCTGGAATGCTTAGATAAGCATCGACTGGTGGCAGACCCTTGCCAACAATGTATGCCTCATCGGCCTTTTGCCTGTGCATGTGCATTTTATCCTGTTCCGAATAGATGGCCACAGATTTGATGCCCAATTCTGTGCATGCACGGAAAACACGGATGGCAATTTCTCCACGATTGGCAACCAAAACCGAACGGATTGGTTTGTATTCAATCTGAAAGGTGTGAGGAACTAATAAATATTTTATTTTGTTGTATTGACAAAAGTTTACCTGGGTGGAGAAGGCATTTTTGTTGATGTGGAAGATACGGATACGTGGTGATCTTCTAAGCGTTTGGAAAGCGGTTTGTGCAATTGGTATAAACATTTTGAATATCTTTTACTAGAAATTAAAAAAATAAAAAATTGTATATTGAAACTATTGGTTATATTTTAAAGGAAAAGAAAATCAAGATAATTTTATCGGTTCTAAAGTTTTCAACTCTTTTATGCCAGCAGTGGCTATATTAATCTATCTGAATCTGTAACGGCAGTCAAGAAGCGGCTAAACCTTCTTACGACTTTAAAGCAAGTTCGATAAGTCCTGTTCGGGTGTCAGGTTACAATGAAATCACTACGTTAAAGGTTCCTGCATCCTCGGTAAGGTCTTCTATTGACAGTTTGGTCTCAAATGAGCACAGCTAAGAGTTGTACAACTCTCCAAGTTTGCCGAATGTTGCCCGAAATCTCTTGGAGGTCATGGAGTTTTTTGCTGCTCCTCAGTGGGAAAAACCGTAGAAAACTTGTTGGTGTCGTAATGGAGCACAATGCTTTTCCTAACGATTTAAGTGTCCTGGTTATAAGGGATAAAAAATCCCCTAACGACGCTGAGCATTAAAAATGTAAGTTTCCGGTCAATGCTGCTCTCACCATTGTGACTTGGTGGGTGAGGCTAGGAATTTCCAGTAAAAGGACCTATGCCTTGAGGAACTGAGTGGCACATTCCATAAAAATTAAAACAAACCGTAAATTGCAAAAAGTAAATTATGCTCAAAGAAATACGTTTTATTATAGAAAATATCTTGTAAGGGACGGGTCAAAAACATTGCCATTTGAGCTGGCAGAGTGCATCTGGACACTTGAGTCAAAAGGTCACCGTAAAAAAGGAAGGATTGACTAAGAGGAACGTCAAGAGGTCCACCCAATCTGAAGCGCCAAGTCAAAGACTAGTACGACAAGAGTACCCAAATTTGTTCATAGCTATGTACTATCATCATTCCTATTTCTTGTGCGCATCAGTCATAATGTTAATGTTATGTATGCAGCTTATGGTAAAGAGTATTCAGGTCGAGCAGGCGAATGGTTGTTAGTTTTTCAAAGTTAGAACTGGTAATTCTTCACATCTATGTTCAGAAATACACTTACATGTTAAGCGGTATTAGTCGAAATTTACAGCGTTCTGTGTTGTAAAACGAAAAATAAAACGACAAACTAAATAAAATTGCTGCAAGTATGTAGGCAAATAAAAAAGTTTAAATTAAAAATAAAGAGTGATTGATGTATTTATTATAACTTTGACTGCTGGATTTCAAATTAAACTACATTTTGAGCCAGGTCACGTTTAACTGTAACTGAGATTAATGTGAGAATTCAAAAAGAAGTGCATGATTCAGGTTTTGTTTACTCCCTGCTCATTTTATTGGCAAACAATGCTTTTGATTAGAATACCAAATTTACAGCCAAAAACAACATTAGCGTTGTAACAACCCTTTTGGGTATATCCACGAGTATGTGTTTGTTATTGTTAAACAAATCTGTTTGCTTTGTAAAAAAGAATAACAAAATAATGTGTAGAAAAATGATAACTACAATATGGTATATTTATTCGTGCAAACCTTGAGGTTGCAGCAATAGCATAGATGGCATATTAACATGTACACGTCTGTGAGTGAATTACAAAGTCTTATCAATGATATTGAAAGCTCGTAAGTGTTTTACTCGTAGAAAAACTACACTTGGATGAATTCGAAATTGTTTTGTTGTACTCGTATTTTTTAATTTAAAAAAATTGTGTTTCCATATTTGAAACTTAATGTTTGATCATAGAAACGTGCTCGTGCGTAAAGATTTTACCTAGTCTTACAAGGAATTCTATCTATATCTATATAAAATAGATGTATAGGAGGGGGTTAAAGGCATAAGGATTTGTCTTCTTGTAGGATTTCCTGCTAGAAAAAACATCAACAGCGAGGCTAGACGCAACCACACCTTACGATAGGTGTTTACATTTCTATACACCTGTGCACCTATCAATTGAACCAAATTTTATCTTAAATCATAAAATATGTACTTAAATAACAGCAATGGTTTTAAAATTATCCATCATTTCCGGTCGAGCACAAAAAGATCCATCAAGTTCGATAGTATCGGCTTGCAAATTATGTCATCAATCACTGTCAAAAATAATTGCTATCAAGACACTGACGGTATATTTAAGTGATGAATTTATTGAAGCAAAATATTTTCTTATCTTAAAAAAACATTTGAAAGCTTATAAGCAGAGGATTTGATCGATAAAAAGCATTTAAATTCTTAAAAAGTGAAGAAACGCCAGAAGAATGTCTGTACATCTTTTCAATGTCACCGTGGCGTACTCGTATTGCTTGGTAATACGTCTTATAGTTACAAAAGGGCGGTGCTACTTGCCACACAACGCATGCATTGTGTCAGATCAGCTAAATTCTCATACACCGAGCACAAAGTTAGAGAAAAGATTCCAAAAAGAACCATATAGAAATAAGAGAATACCAATTGAAGCGGATTTCGATACCTTCTTTAGAAATTTTAACTTGTCGTTATGTTACCTCGATAACGACGTGGATGCCCCTGCTGATATGATCACAGAAACCATTATCTTTTGAATGAGATCCTTAATCCCTCATCGGATTAAGAGTATCAGATCAAAGGAAAAGTCGTGGTAAAACCCAGAGCTGTAAAGGCTCTCAGGGTTGGAGAATTGTTTTTTCGGTCTTATAAGTCCAACCCGATAGAGGAACACTGAGAAAAAGTTCAAACGAGCCAGGAATGACTGCAACGCTCTTCTTAAACGTGTGGAATTTCAATAGGACCAAAAATTGAGGCAAAAAATACTACAGTGTTCCAAAAGTAGTTAAAATATTAGAAACTCCGCTTCATCATCGATAACAACGTTCATTGATAATGACATTCCAGCTGTTAGCTCTTTGAACAAATTCAATCTGGTTGCTGCTAATCAGAGTGTGTCGAATCTTCAATTGTAGTATTTAAAGATCTTCACAAATCCGCTGGTCAAGATAGTATACCTTCCCTTTATCAGAAGAGGCGTTCTCAGCGCTGACAAGACCGCGTCGTAAACTTTTTCAACAATCCTACTGTTTAGAGTTCTTTCCGAGCAGATGGAAGACAGCTTTTGTCCAGACCGTCCTTTAAAAGGCCATATCTTCTTTTCTCACCTCTTCCAGACCTATTGCACTTAATTCTTTTCAGTCACCTCATGAAATATCTCGAAAGACGAAAACTTTTTAATCACCGGCAGTACGGTTTTCGTTGTAACAATTTCACTGGTGATATTATGGCATGTCTCATCACAAAGTACGAAGCGTTTAAAAACAAAATGACGGCAGCGGAACTGAAAATGTTAAGGATGTCTAGTGGAGTCGCTAAACGCGATTGCATTAGATCTACGCGTATAAGAGGAAGTCTACATATAAAGAATTCGGTAACCGAACAGCTCGAGGCGAATAGAATAAGCTGGTATTGCCACGTTCAAAGAAGACCTGCGGAAAATCCGGTTAAAAAGGCACTTTCAACTACTGTAAGAAAACGAGGTCGGAAAAAGAATTTCTGGATTTCTCAGATGGCAAATGCGCAACAACGCCTTGGGCTAGCCACTGAAGCGATCCAGGACCGAGCATTATGTAGACGCGTTCTGCGGTCTGCGACATTAGCCAACCCTATAAGCGGAGCAGCAGCGATGCAGTAAAAATGGGAAACTCGTTACGCATAAGTTCGTATAACGAGGAAAGGGTTAATAAAAGGATAAGAAGAAGAAGAAGTCTCATCACAAAGTGGAACTAAAGCTTACAACAATCTGGCGAAAGCGAAAAGTTGCCCTGGATATTTCTAAGGCATTTGACAGAGTTTGGGATCAGGCTCTTCTGTCAAAAATTCGTGCACAACAACTCTGTTCTTTAATGGTTCTAAGTCTGATATTCATAAAATAAATGCTGGTGTGCCCCAGGGCTCCGTTCTGTCTCT
The DNA here is from genome assembly GCA_928272305.1 of Volucella inflata. Lineage (NCBI taxonomy): Eukaryota > Metazoa > Arthropoda > Insecta > Diptera > Syrphidae > Volucella > Volucella inflata. The sequence goes on from OV743720.1 coordinate 4,150,846, forward strand.
GACACTCTTTTTAATTTTTATCAATGGTCTCTTGTCTGTTACTTCTAATCCAATATACTCCTTCGCTGACGACAGTACTCTCTGCTTTTCATATTCTTTCCCGGACTAACGTCCCTGCTGTAGAATGGGAACGGCAGCGTATGTTAAGCTCATTCAATTCCGATATTTACACAATGATGTCTGCTGTCGCTAAAGTGAAATTTAAATACCCATTGTCCATGAATGGCCAAACCGAAAACTTACTACTTACATTGGAATTAACACATACTCGATGTCGCCAAATATGTTGTGAAATGTCTAGGTTTCCTCAAACGATTTAAGAAATATTTCACCCCCTTTGATCTGGCCTCAATGTATAAGGTTTTCATCCGGCCAAAATTGAAGTAGAAAGCTTACATCTGGTCAGGTACCCCCTAGACCTCTTTACGCTTGCTAGATTAGATTTAAGGTAAAACTCATAGGTGACACCAATATTGTATAGTTATTCAACTCACTTGAACACCACCGTAACCAACTTTCGAACGTTCTTACAACTTACAACTCCTTTTTGAATGCCGACCACTTTATTTCCTAGCCATTACAACCTTCAAACATTTAAAACCGACGTACATCGGTACTTCTCTCTTTTCTTTCTTCCTAAATTTCCTTCGCAGGTCTTATTGAAGGCTTTTAATGGGCCACATCGCTGGTGTGATTTAATACTTTCAGAGGTTTAACATGACTTGCGGCGAGCATTCGGCGTGAAATTGTTGAAATATCGGCTAAACAAGTCATGTAAGATTGGTTCCGGCGCATCATACAAGCGGATCCGCAAAGTACATTTGAATCATTTCACATTTCACGACTAATTTTCATTAATACCTTAAGCATATGTTTTTTAATTTAAAAAACAAATTGTGTCGTATCCAATAAAAAAAAGCTTCGTATTAGCAACTATCATACGAAATTATAATTTCGTAACCATTATTAAGGCTTTGTTTAAAATTTCAGCATTCTTTTCGACTATTTCATCGACAAGCGTTAAAAATAAAAATTGCACGTGCCATAAAGTGTGGCGAAAAAATTAGATAATCAGTCAAGCAAACAAAATAAATTAACACAGTCAAGCTGGCTTTTTCGATCAGCAGACGTTCCAATAGATCAAAAATTACTTTGTCATATATTGAATAATAGGTATGTGTATCTATACGATTTTTAACACCTGTGTGTGTAGGTTTATAAGTTTAAAAGCTATTGCACTTACCTAGTACAAATAGAGAAAAGAAATTACGTTTTAAATGCCAAAGCAAGGTCAGACTTTACTTTGAAACGTAGACGATTGAGTTTGTTTAAGATGTTTGGATTAACTTCTTTGTCAGACTCTGTTTGTTTGAATATATTTTTGATATTTAATAGATTTACCAGGCACAATTGTACATTAACAGCAATTGTTATTGATTCCTGGCTTTTAACGGGTATAATGTGAAAAATAATTTTTGAAAACGATTCAGATGATAATTTTTCAAATATTTCAAAATCAATATGTTCACCAAAATGGTAAATTCTTTGTACAGATTACTAAATGATTGATTAAACAATTTAACCACTTTCAATGAATTAATCTATTGCATTGCAACTTAACTGAATTAGTCTCTCTTCTTCGGAGCAATTATCTACAAATGAGGGAATTCGAAAACTGCTGCTTAGTGCAGACCATACTTTTTTTAAAAATCATTTTCAAGCAGCCTGTCCTTTTATACGTTCTTGAATATTGAGTACTTTTCAGTTTTTGCAAATTATTTTTGGGCTTACAAACCCCATACTTCAAGCAGATGCTGATGGCTGATGTTGTTGTTTTACTCTATAAAGGCAAAGGCGACACGAGAAAGTGAAACAGTTGCCTATCGATAGTTAGGTTGACCAGCGGCTCGAATCAAAAGTTATGCACATCGGTTGAAATGAAAAACATCGCAAACGACCTACATCTCATATGATTTCATCAGTTTGGTAAGGTTGCCTATATAAACGGCGCTAAGATTGCAAAAAGTAGTAGATACACAAATGGGGTACATCAATATATAGAACGTACTGTATGGTTGTTGAACACGGAATCTTAAGATGTGATTTGAGAAATGTGAAAAAAATGTGGCTACCTTTTCTGAATTACTTAAAAACGAGGTTCGGTTGCAAAAATATTTACATCTGCACGAGCAATAGTCGACTTTATCGACTTCAAACCATAAAGTTCTGCTTCATTCAAATCTCGATTTTTCCGCAAAGAGAAGAACAGCGTTCTCTTCCCATGACCTCATACATGGTAACGTTTTCTTTATGATCTTGCTCGAAGGTATTGTAATTTCCAAACATGAGTCGTGACATATTCGCTTGTGCTTAGAAGTGGAGTACGAGTACTCATATTTTTTACCTTTCCGGCAAACAAAGACATGAACTACTACCCTTTTGCAACGAACGTTCCTTTACGGATATTTGACACCACAACAACGAAGAAATTCTGGTAATAGGCCACCAGAAGCACCGCAACTTATGTATGGGATTTTGCTCAAAAAGCGTGCGATTGGGGACATAAAGAGGTGGTTCCCCGGGAACAAAAAACTCTACAGATATTAAACGGCGGGGACAACTAAAACTGCGCTGTAAGGCAGATAAATTATCTGATATTGAGAGTGGAGTGAAAAGGTCGGTCCACCGGTTCGATACAAAAAGGCTGCTAGACCCGACGGCCTACCTGCCGAGCTATTTAAGGTAGCGGGAGATGACTTCGCAGGGAGCACACCAACTCATTTCCAAGATTTGTTGCAGAATGAAAGCTTGACACAATTTGTTCGATCCACAAGAAAGAATACTGCGCCAAATATAGAGACATCACATATAGGATTTTAGCAGCCGTCTTGTGTGAATGTCTAAAGCCCTTTATCAACGATCTGATGGTTTAGGCCCTGTAAGTTTATAATACGGCTGATCCTGAAACAAACCCAAAAAGTCAAATAGGCACCATCTCTCTCTTGATTTAAGTCCGCATATGACAGCAACAGCATCTATAGAGCCATGTATAGGCTTGGTTTGCTTGTCAAACTCATAAGATGACGACGGACAACGCCCACTGCTCCCTAGGATCACTAGGAAACAATCTTTCCCAGATCTTTTATGTCAAAAAAGGATTTAGACACATTTTTCAACATTACACCTGAAAAAAGTCAAAGAGCTGTTTTTGGTAAGTTCGCCAGAATTGAAAAAGTAGCGGTAGAACCTCTCGTAGGTCAAGGACTTTGTATACCTCGGCTCCGCTATTTAATCCAGTAATGACATCTCAGCAATAATCAAACGAAGAGTTATTCTAACCAATTGCTGTTTTCTTAATCTTATAAGGCAAATGAGTAATAAAGCATGGACGTAAGCGAAAGTGACTAAAGAGTCCTTTTCCGTTTCGAAAGCAAAATTCTTTGACTCTACGAATAGTACACACAGATTGACCAGGTCAAAAAAATGCGCCTGTTTCACCCAAGTAGGCCAGGAAACGTAAGGTGAATGAAGACCCAAGCTACGAAGTTTAAAGAGTTTTCGATACCAGCTCGGTGAGTATATACCTATACGCGGCAAAGGAACACCCTGCCTTAGGAGGCACGCACAAATGAGAAAGAACTTCTATCAACTGTAAGTGCGCATAAAAGAGGCATATTGGCTGCGGCCCAGGTCCACCCTGGACTAAAGCACCATCTTAGTAAGTAAGTAAGTAAGTAAGATCGCTATCTTACCTGGTAGCAACCTAAAAAACATACGTAGCTGGATTCTGTAATTTTAATAACCCCGCTGGGCTTCACTTTGGCTTATTTTCGAGCACAAAATCTCTTGCCGAATTTGAGAAACAGTTATTTCGATACACACATCCAAACCAAAGTTATACTAAGTTTTTGTTGAAAAAAATCGCCCTCAAATAAGGAAGATATTGAAATGAAAAGAGAGTGATCTAAAAGTGTAATTTTTTTTATCATTAAGAACCCTAAATTGCACTCTTTAAAAGAATATTACTACCTTCCAATAACCGTTCACAACTATTGCTTTATACTCGTAAATGATCAATAATTTGGCAATTTCACACATAAGAGTACATATGTAACGAACTGATATCTTTACGAGCACTTTTTACTGCATATGGCAGCAAAATCTAGATACGCTATTTGGAAAAATCAATAAATATTTCACAATTTATTAGATATCATATCAACGAAATTACTTGTATTAACATCCGACATCTGTGAAGACCACTGTAGCTGTATACGAGTACATACTCATAGATAAATATTTTTTATTTATAACTTTTTAACACTGTCTCTCTATCAATTAGGGGATAACTAACTATTCCTTGCCATCGGGCTTAAATCTCAAATGCGTAAATAAAAAAATATTTTATTCAATATCTTTGCAAAAGATCGCAGATACTCTAAGTAGCACGTGTTTTAATTGAAAAAAACAAAAAAAATAAATAAATAACATGAAGGCCACTCGAGAGACGTCCGAAACGAACCTCAATCACACAGTCACGCCTGCTATTTGGACGAGTGATTGCGGATTTTCTACTATACGAGTAAATCGCACGCCAGTGATACGAATATCTTATCTTAATTTTTATTTTTGTCATTTTTTTAATTAAATAAGATACTTTCTTTTTGCTATCTTTTTTTTTTTAATTTTTGAATAACACCAATGGAATGTACGTACAGAGATTGCTTCCGATAAATGGTAGTTTGAGTTGATAAAAGTTCGGGTTTTGCTATATCGGGCATTTCAAAGAGGCACATTTGGTGGTTTTTCTAGTTTTTTCTAATTTTTTCCCAATTTGAATTCGTTTAGTTAAGAACCATTTGGACGTAATTGCAATACTGTGATCCATTTTTTGTTAAAATGTTTAGCATTTATGACACTTTAAGTTCATTTTTTGGTTTTCCAATCACTTACTAACCGCACATTAAGCACGTGAAGTCATGCTTAATTTATTTTTGCCATAACTTCTTCTGACATTGTTGTAAGAAAGTTTATTTTACTGATGGTGACAAACAATCGAATTAATGAATTCATAATCAAATGGGGTAGTGTGTTGAGGTAACCCATTATACGAGTATTCAAATGACTTTGAATGCGAATAGTGTATTTATGAGACCGAAGACAGGTCTTTCACGTGATAGATTTATAGATTTAACGAATGTGTTTGATATCAAGTGTTTAAGATAAAAGTGTTTTTTGTTTAAAGGAAAACCTTAAGATATAACTCAAAATGTTCTTACTTGGAAGGGTTTTCCACGAAAGATATTCTATTTCAACCGACCTTAATGAATTTTGTTCCTGTTTTTTATTCAAGGGGAAAACACTGAACGTCACAAATAATGGATTTTATAAATAAAAAATCCAGTTTATTCTGAACTGATTTTCGGGTATTCTGAGCTAGATAAAGAACCTTTCTAAGAAGTCTAAAAATATCGATCAAAATTTATAGAACCATATCGGTCTAAGACCGATAAGAGATCTAAATTAACCACAATCGAAGTGCATTTGACAGTAAGATTAGATGATTTGTGAGTCTACATTCGAATATCTTATATTTGCAGTAGGTTAAGTCTAAAAAGTTGGACCTTCATACCAAAGGTTCACTTAAGATTGATTAGATCAAGACTGAGAGGGAAATTCGAATGAGTAAACATTTTGAACTAGAAGACAAAATGCACATTATATCCGGATAAACACACATTTCCGTCCACCCCTTCAAGCTTAAATCGCAACATAACGGTTAAGTCAACAGATGGTGTGGATATTGACTGTCAATTACTGTCATTTACTGAATGCAATGCGATTGATCTTTTTGACAGATGTAATAAGATTTTTGGTAATTTTAAATGCGTGATAATTTTTGTTATTCAATCGTATTACGAAAATTGGTGATCGGTAAAAGAAACATTTCGGACAACAAAATCGTTCTAGTGAGTTCGAAATTTGGCCAGCACGTTCACGCTAAAGCATCACCACTATGAGCGAAAGTGTATAAAACCAGCCAGGCAACTCAATTCGTCGCCGGATTCAACAATTCTCTGCATTCCACCAACATCACATCACTAGCAGTTTCTGTTATCGCCAAATCATCGTGGGATCATTTCACCTTAAAAACAAACATGTAAACCGCCTATAATATGCAGCGCCAAAAGTAGGCTTGGGAGATTTTTTGGCGCCAACATAGCGGAGTTGGACTAGTTGGACTATCTACAACGTCGCCAATTTGTGAACTGGATGTTGGATAGCCAGGAAAATTTGTCTTCGAATTTGATCTTTCCGGTGAAGTCCATTTCGGATGGATGGGCCGTAAATAAACAAAATTGTCGTTTCTGCGGACCGGAAAACTCACTGCATCCCAAAAAAGTCACTGTTTGGTGCGGATTGCGGTGGTGGGGATGGTTAGCTCATTGGACTATCACGCAAAGAGCCCGTGGTTCGATATCCGGCATCACCAACAATTTTTCGAATCGTCATAGGCAAGTAAAATTGCCTATGAAAAAGCTTCTAAGGATTGCCGTTCGGATTCGGTGATAAACCTTATGCCCCGCTGAGATGTGACAAAAATGACAACATGAGCAACACAAATGAGTATCAAGAAGCTAGGCCATGGCCCATATCGGGCTGCCAGCGTCACAGTGTTTTTTTTTGTTTTTATGCTGCGGATTATGGGTTGGCGATTTGCCCGTACTTTTTCATCAGGCTGGAGAGACAGTTACAGTGAATGGATAACGTTGACCAACTATTTCATGAATTTGGTCTGGACGATCTCTTGTTTCAACACGATGTTGCTACCGCCCTCATAAGAAAATCGCATCATTTTGAAGAAGTTGATTAGTCTCCTAGCTCATTGGATTTGACATCTCTAGATTTTTTCCTGTGGAGTTATTTGAAGATTAAGGTCTATGCCAATAACTTAGGGACAATTCAGGATCTCAAACATAACTTCCAAATTGAAATTGCGGCCATTGATCCACTTATTCTTCAAAAAGTCATCGATAATTCTGACCTTCGGATGGTCGCTTGCAACAGAAGCCGTGGTGGTAACATGACTCCTAAGCGAGATCCACTGAATTGCGTCAACACCGTCAGGCAATGAGTCTATTTAACATTGCTTTCAAAATCCTGAACGCCTTAGACTTTTCGTTAGCGGCCTGATTCCTCACTCTCAGTGTAGTTTAAGACCTGGAAAGGTGACCGTAAGTTCAATTTTTACATTACGGCCGCTCCTGCAAAAAAAAACCAGGAATGTCAAAATCAAAGTCAAAGCCTTCTAAGTGAAGAAGTAAACCTCTACTCGAAGAATAAATCTGTAGACAGAAATATAATAATTGGAAAGCTTCGTTTACGATCCAACTTCAACCCCTGAGCTTATGGTGATAATAAGATTCACAAATGTATGCGTATTACTAAATATTTAGGACCACTAAGCGCTTGATATTCACTAATGGTGATCATATAAACGTCGCAATTTGATCTGCTGACTGTTTTAAGACAAACACTCCTTATGAGAAAGCTTTCCACTGCGTTGTTGAACTAATTTCATAAAAATCTTTGAATTCTCAGCACCACCATGTTTTTATTTAAAAATTTGCCCTAGATAATCGCAATTTCATATTCACATCACAGAACCTGGGGCGCATGCGTGCACTTTTAAGAAGAGAAAAGTACAAACGTTTTGCATAGCAATAAGCTCTGTCTTAAAATCGCCTGAAAAGTGATATGCAAGACAAGAGTGTGTTCTGATCTGACTGAAAGCTGCTAGTTTGACATTGTTATGACATTCTCGAGATGGTAGAAGATTTGTCTAACTGTTACGACATACATGTGATGAGCAGAGCCCGAAAGAAACCGATTTGTTAAGCTGACTTATGTAAGAATCGAATGAGTATCACCTCAATCACATACACTGACTTTCATTGACTTGTGAAATAAACAAACGGGCATTTGTTTTACTATCCAAACGACACAATTCTAACAACAATAGCAATTCCAATTACCTCAATGTTGGGCCAAAAAATTCACAATAAACTGGATTGGGTTAATTAACTAATTTCAATTGAAACTACTGTCTGTAGGAGATGCCAAGACTTTATCAAAATTCCACTCAATAGCTATCATATAACTCACTCTATGTAATTTTCACTATAAGCATCTGCGCACTACAATTAATTTACACCAATGCACTTAAGTACTCGTACCTTAATTAATTTGATAAGCACAAACAGCCAATATTCACTGTCGAGTGTTTTGCGCTCCCTTAGCGCTTGAAACAATTAAACTCGTGTAAATTAATCTGCCAACTTGAATAATTTATTTTGACATCTTGATGTTCTTTATAAAAACTATGAAAAAAAAAAAAACAAAATTCAATAAAAAAAATTCAACTGATATAGATACTTGTAGTTACGCAAGATTTTATGAGTCGTTCCTGATATGTGGCTGTCTTATCACCTCTCATAGTGGCAATACTATATATGAAATACGAATCTGAGTATTTGGGTATTTGTCTATTTGAAAGTATAGCACAGTGGTTATGTAAAATTGGAATAATCTTCCGACTAAAAATTGTGGTGCTCAATGTACAAAGTTCACTCTTAAACTTTCTATATTCGCAGTGTCCAATCGTATTTTCGTATTCCGGCAATAACTGGCAACACAAAACACAATGTCAATGGCATTCGATGATACTCATGTTTTATGTTGCGTCACATCGAAACCAAAAAAGTTCAAAATTAAATTTAATTAAGTTTATCGAATGCATACGAATATGCGGATTTACATATAAGTACGAGTTGGAAGTGTGAATATGATTTTTGTTTCCGTTTTCTCGGTTGCAAGGACATAACGAGTAGATGCTGCTTGTTGTTCAGTTGTCATATGTGCATATATTTTTGAATGAAAAAAAAATAATATAGAAGAGCTTTTAGTCATAAATGTGTGTTATCAAGAGTCTTACGATGCCAAGGAGAAAAGTCAAGTAGATGCGAGTTAGAGATCCATAAATAGACCAAAGCATGAGTACCTCGTACGTAAACAAGGCCATGACAGGCGTAAAATATTAATTGGCATGCGTTGTCAATGTTTTCGGTTTATAGGGGTTGTAGTGGTTGGGTGTTGTGTCGCGACTTAATGTGGATATTGATTATATCAATACACTCGTAATTAAGACATCAAATTAGGAAAAGACAACGGTATACGGTTGTAAGTAGAGCTCCAGAAGATGATTCCGGAAGTTCGCTGTCTTCTAAATATCCTTCTCACGAATTGATACTGAAATACGAGTATGTCGTGAAGTTAACGAATACTACTTCCCACTCAAATGCTCTGTGAATCTACTCAATTTGACGCTCTATCTCATAGGTGTCTGACAATTTCTTGAAACCAGCATAAGCAAAAGAGTTCTTTTCATTTCAAAACGAAACTTTGATGAATTACGAGTAATCATGGTTTCACAACCGACTTCTGATCTCTAGTTCAATGACACAAAATGTATTCCACTGCTCTCATGATCACAAGACAGACACCAATTACATTTCAGAGATTCATGCTCCTCATAGAAAATATAAATGTTTTATATTTTCGTTAAAATTTCAGTCGCCTATGTAAGACGGAGAATAGATTCCTATTTGGTCAAGTTGTCTCATAAGCTCCGAGACGACTAGAATTTCTTCCCGCTATTTTCATATTCAGACTGATGAACTAGAAACTCTTGGGATTGTACAAGTAGTAGTCATCTTTTCCGACCCGCAGATTAAAAACTAGTTTCACTATCCGTCTGAATCCGTATTTACTAGAAGGCATGTGCCAAACTGTTGTAGCAATACAGAATCTCTTCAGAATTGGTAGCAATCGGCTTATAGACTTTTGCTGTATGTACTTGTAGAGGGGGGATCAATGGGTATTTCACCATCTATCATCTGCTGTCATTATCAACTTTTGTCATAGATAGACACTCGTGGCACTCGAATTATGATCAAAGCCTGTTATGAAAATCTATATCAGGCATCACGTGATATTTTTGGTGTTGATAGTGGACCAAATGAATGCACAATGTGTTGAAAAAATTTCATGAATTCATTGCCGCTCAGCCGAAATATTGTTGCCGTATTTGAACAGGTCTTAAGATCAAGCCACATTACGTCGAATTTTAACAAAAGATTTGAGTATTCACGCTAATAAAATTCATGTAGATCTCTACATTATTTTCAGAGCTGTACACTCTAAAATCATCTTCAGTGATGAAACCCATTTTCATCTCAGCAAATGCGTTAATAAGCAAAATTGTCATATTTTGGCCGATGAAACCGAAGAGAGGATGTCTAGAAACATCTTTGGCCTTTTGTACATCTCAACTTGGCTGAATTTTGCTTTGGTCGTTTAGGCTTTGACCCCGGAAGTAAAAGTAAATGACCAGAGGCAGTGGTCATTCAAGCATTCGTTGATCAAGCTCTGGAGCAGTTGCAAGTGGACACCGATCTTGAACGAAGAATCATTGTCAGCGAAGTGGCTATATCAGTAAGCAAAATTGTCGAGGAGATAACAATCCACATGAGACCCATCACCTGCAAGTGCATCCAAAAACATTTATTGTTTGGTGTGGATATTGATCCGCCATACAGCGCATGCAACAATTGACCTTCTGCAAGACGAATTCGAAGGCGTTATGATGACTTTGACTGGTCACCGAGATCATGGCATTGTTGCAGTGCCCTTGTTGGAAAACCCTTTGCACAAGCCAGTTTATTTCGCCTTCTTCTAAATACCACCCGTTTCTAAAATTTCCCGGAATTTATTCAGTAATTCAAAAATACAAGTTTATTCATCTTAATCTATATTGTCCACTTCAAAGTAATCCCCATCGACTGCAACACACTTATGCCAGCGCTTGATCCAATCCTCGGAACATTTTTTATATTCGGTTTTCGGTATGTCCATCAGTGCTTCCTGCGATTTTTCTATTACTTCCTCTCGGCTGCTGAAACGCGTTCCCCGTAGTGGGTTTTTAACTCGATTGAGCAGAAATAAGTCACAGGGAGCCAAATCAAGTGAATTCAGTGGCTGTTGGATGGTGTTTGTTGCATTTTTCGAATAATGATAGCACTGTGCGACGGTGCGTTATCATGGTGCAAAATCCAGGAGTTTCCTGCCCACAATTCTGGTCTCTTTCGGCGAAATGCTTCCCGCAAACGTCTCATAATGCTCAAATAATACTCTTTTTTCCTGTCTGGCCTTCCGGCAAAAATTTATGATGCACTACACCGTAATCCATGAAAACCGTAAGCATTGCCATCTTTTTTGACTGATTGACTCGCGACCACTTTTGAACCGCTCGTGCCACTGGTAAACGACCGTTTTCATTAGAGAATCGTTGCCGAAACACTTTTCCAAAATTTCCAACGTTCGGGCACCATTTAACTCGTTTTTTACGCAAAATTTCGTTCGTTCGTTGTTGCAAATTTAAATTTATTTTTAAAATTGTAAAAAATCGCCAACACACAGAGATAGATGTACTCTTGGTTACGTAACTTTTGCAAATGTCAAGCTGTAACGCTAAGATTTAGGGGGAGTATCAACAACAGATGTACCAACTTAATAAAAAAAAAAAAAACAGAACTCAAATCGGAACAATGGGAGCGCCACACGGTGGTTATTTCGGGATCAAGGTGGTATATTTTGGGGAAAGTCTTCCAACGCTTTTAAACATTTACCAACCAAAGAGGTCCTATCATCCGCAGCGTGATCGATACTCTAGAATCGTAAATCTTAAATTTTTGTATCACAGACCTAACTAGTCTTTCTCAAAGTTACATAGTCACAATATGAACGATCAGAAACGACTAAGCGTTCAATAAAAATATTGCTAAAAATACCAACGAATTTCTAGAGTGTTTTTTTTAAAGATTTTTTTTTATTTCCGGATGTATCTATAGTAGCGGCGATCACTGTAGATATCAGCTCATAATTGATCATTTTAACACGATCTGCAACTTGCTTAGTTTCTTTTTGTAAGGCTTAGTATCTCACTTGGATTAAATCTCTTAGCTTAGTAAAGAAACTTAAAAGTTGAGCTGCAACATGGAGATACAAAGATTGGTACATAATATCTGGAGCTTGTCTGATTCCATAATAATAAATGAGATCATCTGGCGATCAGTAAGTGAAAAATTAGTTAGTAATGTGTTCCGATTGATAGGTTACAATTTTGTAAGAACCTACAAAATGATTTATTGCATTGATCTGCCACATTTTATTAGAAATGAAAATAATATTTTTCTGTTGCACTATTATTCATATGTAGGAGCTTTTATTTATTAATAGCATTTGTGGATTAAAAAATTTAAGTTATCGACAAGTACGAGTGCCATGTGTGGGTCAATTGCGCTCGTCAAAATATAGTTAAAAATATATTCAAATGAATGTGAATAGATAAGGAGAGTTATTTCTAATTCTTTGCAGCGCAGATACATGCTTGAACTTCGGACTAGTGGACAGGACAAACAAGATGCTATTCACACTACTGTTTCTGATTTTGTTTGTCTTATTTTATTAATCGTCTTCCCCTCTTTTACATAATTTACCAACTAAAAAAAGGTTACGAGCCAACAACTGTTACTTGTTTGTAGCTTTTGTGATTTGCAATTACCGAATTTTGTGGAGTCTCAATGTGAATGACCCTTTTACGATGTTGGATGGGCATGAGTCAACCCATAAACGAAACTGGTTTTTTGGATGTTTTTTTTTGTGCAAAAAAGGGAAAAGCGGAAGAGTCAAGTCAACAGTAAATTAAACCAGACTGAAGAACTACTCTGTAAAGGATTGAAAAAGAATCAGTTAATCAAAACTTGTGGAAATCAGGAAGCTACTCGTGGTTTTGATCAGGAGAAGGTTCGCCAACATTTAAAAGCCAACTTAGTGAATCTCGATTATAATTCGTCAACATGAGAACTATGAGATAATTACGGAATTTCTATAAATTTGTATTGGAATGACAAGATTATTCATTCTATAAACATATTTTAGAAGGAACCATAAATTAAAATGAATTCAATGATATAAAGATCACTCAAAAGGCGAGCAAGGAACAAATACTGATAGTACCACGCATAGATCCAAATGCTGATGAAGACACCTTTGTGACCAAATATTGGGGCTATATAGGTATAAGGGACGTCGTCTGAGAAAGTGTAAAAGACAAATCCAGACCAAATCTGGGTGGATTACTTATAGAGAGTTGCTAGTTCGGGAGCTCAGATTTCACCAAGATAAATTCTGAAGATATTGTAAACAATGCAATCTGTATTGGGTTAAATAGTTGTACAAGCTGCTGGTACTATAGTAGTTGTATCTTTGTTTTTTGACCTCTCCCAAAAACTGAAAAACAACTTACCACCTCTCGCTATGGGCTGAATCAATTGCAGAAACTTTCCAGATTTAAAAAATATAAGAGGCTTTCACATTTTTTTTTAACTCGCTTTCAAGTCTAAGCAATAAATATCTATGTAATTTCCCCGCCCAACATATTGAGCGTACTTTCATGAATTGGCAGCTAAAATAACTTACCAGAATTGGGCCAGCAGTTTTTTTTTTTTTAAGGCGAATGAACTCGAGCCTGTTTTCGAATAAGGATCAGGTTGATCTTGTCTCATTTAAACTCATTAGACTCAAATACGATAATCAATTGAATGCAAACAACACATTGACAGACCTTGCAAATTTGTTTTTGACTTTGGAAACGATCATTGCAACATGGTTCACCTCTAGATACTTGGTTGTCAACAATGTCAATTCATAATCAAATTCTTTCCCGAAACACTTTTCGAAATCTACGGTAGTGTCAAATATACTACATTTAAATCAATTTACCCTACGACAGATGGAAATCATCAGATATACAATTAATACATATGTACTCGTACATTCAAAAATTATTCACCAAATGTCAGACTGGTTGTGATAAATTGCTCGTGCTGCTGTCATTGAGAGCCTCTGTGTCACATGCTTCAAGAGGCAAAGTTGTGCTCTCTATTAACGACAAACACTGTGCTGATGTATGAGTATCAACTCATTTATCTTGTGGTTGGCGACTCATTTAGCATTTGGATTGGATTTATTTCATATGGTACTCGTATGTGACTTACAAACATACTCATGTGCATAGCAAATTATTGTACTTTTTCTATATGGCGCGTTTGTATGTTATACTTTTTTTTTTATCACATTTTGCCATTTTAATTGACAATCATAGTCTCGTGAGGTTTTTCACTTTCGAATTCTTGTTTGGTCTCGTGTGGCAGTCGGTGGTGGCGCAACGAGGTCTTCAAGTCTCGTGATGTTAATATCATCGTGCAATTGTACAAATAGGCAGATGGATAACTTGTGATTTGTGGGTCTAATTTAGTTGTGGAACACAATATGATACTCCTAGCTACATACTCGTAGACTGTTGTACAAGTATTTGGGTCTTGAACTAACTCTTGACGATATGATTCAGAATAGAGGTCTTGTTTGTTTGTTTGTTTGTTGTCTCAGCATTTGCCTTATGACCATGAGTTTGAGAATTTTTTTACGCAGTAAATTTTTGAAACTGGTTTTTTGCGATGAGAGACAATTGATTATTTTTTACGGGTTCTCGATTATATGACATTTTTTTAAAAATGTACTCATAACTCATGTATTTCTAAGTTTTCCCTGCACCAAGAGATTTGTTTTGTTTTGTTATTTTTTTTTGAAAAATTTAAACTCGAACACGGGACTTGGTTAAGATGAGAAACGTCAGTCTTTTGGTAGGCACCTTCGGTAGTCATCAAATTTTCTGTAATGCCTTGATTACCGAGGATGTTTTAGTTCAAAAACTATATCCTTAAAAAACCTGTACAATAAAAACCATTCGATTTTACTTGCTTTATACAAAAAAAGTTCTAGTAAAGGGTGTTCATTTAACAAGCGCCGAGTTTTTGACAGCGATAACTGTCAGACTAACTGTCACTTTCAAATGTCAATTACATTTTATTTTGATAGAGTAAAGTCTACCAATTTATCGTGAATAAATTTACACCGAAACAACGTGGAAAATTATTTTCGAGATCAGTATTGAGTTACACAAATTTATCGAGCACTTTGTCAAATAAATTTACACTACATGACATTAGGTTCAAAATAAGATTGAGTCCTGTGCATAACGAAGAAAACGTTGTCACTTTGAGGCCAGTGTTTTGCGCTTTGTCCATCGTTAATTTTGAACACTTTTTGAAAGGATTTTAGCCTTCTCTCTTACAAGATTTGAGTCTACATATTAAATACAAGAATTAAACTTGACGAAAATAGAAAGTTGATCTGCGACGTCTGCTGCACATTTCAGTATTTTTATTTTCTTTATAATATCAATTAAGCGCTTCAATCGACTGTTGGGCCACGTGATAGCTCAAAATGATATTTCGGTTAAATTATTGAACAATTTCATGCGTTTTCAACAACCAACTGTCAAAGTTACGATGCTAATGAAGGTCGGCTGGTTTTAGTTTGTCGGTCTTTTAAATAAATCTATTAGGCTTTAAGTTCTAAATACTGGGGGGACTGTTGCTTATGGTACACACAACCATCCAAAGAGATCGACAAATCTGGGCTTTCGAACACAATTCAAAGTACAAAATTCATATTTCCAGTTTCGACGGGAACGATTTCACTATTTTTCATCACTGTCACAATAGCTCAAATTTTTCAACCAACTTTTCAACTCCTGGGTAAGAGAGTGCTGCATGCCGGCAAAGAAAGTTGTTAACCTTTTGAACTGTTGCAGTGATCAAAAAAAAGTTCGTGTTTCTTTTTTAGCTCTGACTCATCAGAGTTCCGAATTGGTTTTTCTTCTTTTAGGTTGGAACATGCTTAGAGCTCACTCTATGAGTTCAGAATAAATTGACCGAGCGCAGCCATTCAACAGCAGAAAAACCAAAAAAAAAAAAAATTCGAAATTCGAAAAAAGTTAAAATTTTCTTAATGTATAAAAGAGCAATGGCGAAATGATCGTCAATTTGTATATTTTCACCGGAACCATATGATTGCTGTTAAAATGACTACTAAGTGCTCAAGTGTGCTTCATAAACAAATCAGAGCGCTCTGAGCGAGTTCAGTTCAGAGCAAGTTCGACATGCTCGAGCTCTGAACTTTTGAAAAAACGGCTCATAAGAATGTTTATTGGAAAATAACAAACTTAGGCATCAGAGAAGCCAAAACTTACTGAATTTTATTTCTGAATAATTGTTCGACCATTTTGATCCAAACAGCTTGACAAAGTCATGTTCATATATGAAATCTGTCTTCATTTGTACGGGCACGAATCCATCATCAGGGACTCAAACTGATTTTCCCAAACTGCAAGGCCTCATACTGTCCGAATTGAAGCGAATATTGAACGAATTCTCGAAAATGTTGTTGGGGCTCAAGAGATTTTAACACGACGTTGGTCAGGTCGTAGCAAAGCGTGTTAAGAATCGAGTTGGAGATGTTTGCAAACAAAATCTAATTTCAGCAAAAGTTAAAGCAAGAATATGGCCAAAAACGTGTAACTAACACAGTTCGTTAAAAAAAAAATTGTGAAGCTCAAATCGGCTTAAATGGGTTCCTTAGCAATCAGAAAAAGATGCACTCACTTTAGTTCACCGTCTGTTAACTGCTTAAGAAAAACTTCCTCGACCTTCTTGACTGATCGTTCAAAGATAGACTTTGGTCCTGATTCCATATAGAGGTTTCCCAAAACAGCAGTGCTATTGTAGTATAGTGTTCTGCCAAGAGGAGCGTATAGAGCTTTCATTCCAGAACAGGTAACACAACTGACTTAGGCCAGGTCGAAAGGTCGTGTGGAAACCTGCTGTGCTTTGTACAAAGAGTTCCAAAATGATTTCAGGCATCACAAAGACGAATTTAAAAACATTTTCTAGCAATGAATTAAACAATTTAACAAGCGTATTAGTATTAGTAAAAGATTTTTAAAAAAAGTAAATTCGGTTTCTGATGGCTGGAATCCAATCTCAAATGCATCGAAGATCGACAAAGTGAAGCTGTAATGTGATTAAGAAATGGAGGATTTTTAAAAACAACAAAGACATAAGGTTTATTTTGTATTTTAGAACAACGTTCAGGAGCATGCTCGCTCTTATCACACTAATTTCATCGATAAGGTCAACGTCAATAAAATAATTTTATCAGTCGCAAACAAAATAGGCACACGCGAATACTAAATAAAATGCCAACTGCCAGCTGGTACTATAAAGCAATAAGCCCCCAAAAACAGATTAAGATTTGCAATTAGTCCTACATACACATGCATGTATGTATGTATATATGCTCATTAGGTGAGCCTATATCTAAAGCTTAGAAAAATTCCTTTCAATTTGCAATTATTATTGGATTATAAATTAATTTAATAATAAAATTGTACGTCGCAAAATTATCAGTTTAAAGTACGAAAATGGCTTCGTAAATTTCAGACAAACAATCAAAGTGCCAAGTTTCAAATGCTCAATCAATTGCAATTTTCTTCCACTACGAGTAACTGTAGCCACTTGAATCTACGATTTCGATGACATTATCAATAAGGTGAAGTAATTTTATATTTGAAGGTTATCATCGTTAACTAGACGATTGTAACTCTCATGTATGTACATGCGTTCGAAGGCATATGGATTTCCAAGTGTTCTGAGCTTAAAACGAAATCGTATCGAAAATCACACAATCTAAAACTTCAACTAGTCAATGACAATTCAAAAATAACAAACAAACTCAACAACGAATAGTGTAACCTATTTACGTTCTTATAAAAGCATTGACAGGGTTAATATTTCTTATCTTTTCGAGATACACATACATAGTCGTATGTAAAGATGTAAGACTGGTGAATGGATTTAATTGCATTTGAATAAACACTGTCATTTGATTTTAGTTGAATTACAATTATTTATCATTTTCATTTTTCATGAAACTCTGATGAAATGAAAGGCCTGCCTTCAGCCACCATTTTCATGATTAACAAAATACGAGTAGCTGTGGCGAATATCGCGCCACAAACGTGAATAGTGCCGCACAAACAAGTTGTTTTACAGTCTGCCGGCCGACTCACTTGACGTGAATTACAATTTGAATAATTTTTTTGCACGCGAGATAAATGGCTTAGTCATTGCACTGTAATATATGAATGTTTGGAATTAGCTTTTTGCTTATGAGAGTTTTATTACAGCAGATATTACAGTTGTGGCACAGGGGAATGGGAAAGCTGTAAAGATTTCTCTTAGTCGCGGTCGATGAAATCAATATTTTGTTGCCACAATGTATTCCTAATAGGATTTGTTTTGGGCACTAGGGAATAGATACATACCGAGGCGATTTTGCTGTGTCAAGTTCTATCATATTGCACTTAAAAGATACGGCTCAGGGGTAATACTATTCATATAGTATATCTATCAAGCATATTTCTCATATGCCAGAAGAATCAAAAAATATTAAAGTATCATATGGTAGTGAGATGTGTTCATCGCATACAGAAAGGTAAACAGTTCCTAAGCCTTTGCACTTGTTGTTAGTCTAATGTCACTTAAGCGGGATTAAAAAGAGTTTCTGGGCAAGATTGTGCAAGACTTTTTGCCGCTTTTCTTGTATTCCAAATGGATCGGACATTTAATTGTATCAATAAAAAAAAAAACGACAAATGAGTATTTACTCACCAAAAAGGCTCTAAAATATCTAGGTTTTCTGAAGAGAAATGGGTCTTAAATTCATTTAAAGTTAAAGAACAATGACCACATGAGGTTGAGTGCTTCTAAAATCCCTATGAACCTTATTCGACACCCCTCACCAATGGCGTAAAGTCCACTACTTCATCCCTTATTTTAACTATAAGCGATGGAACAAAATTTCAAGTAGCATAGCATAACCTTTTAACACTTGTCTTGCTATGAATGCTCATCAGTTTAGCTTTAAGGTTATCTTTAGACGTACTTTGCAATATGGTACCGTGGGTGAGCTCTTTTTCTCAGTCATTATAACCTACAAACATTCAAAGCCAACGTACATCGATATTTTTTTTTTCTTTCCTCGATAATTTCCCTTTTTCCAACGTTAAGTGCTTATATAAAGATGTTAAAGGGTTTGAGATCTGGAAGACTTATCATAAGTCGAGTTTCCTCAACATGGCAGATCTTTTAAAAAACTTAGGAGCTCCAGATCGATACAGACTACCAACTTTTTGTCCGGAAATAAGCAGCAACCATTGCTTACCACTTTGAGTGAAGAGTTCTATAATTTACCCACCAGAGTAGAAACAGAAACACCCGTTTCCGAATTCTCAAGATTGGATCAAACCATTCAGTGGGAATCATCGTTCAGGCAGCAGAATTTATCCCAAAAAGGCAATACTTTCTGAGTTAGAAGACAAAATTCTTGCCGACACATCAGTTTGGATTGGAAACAAATGTTACCCCTGCATATTATTATTAACCTCCCACAACAATGTAGGTCGAGGTCTCTCGGTAAGACTAAACGACAGTTTTCTTAATAAACGAGACAAAAAAAAAATCGTGGAGTGCAACAGGGCTCAGAGCTGGGCCCAACACTATTTACCCTCGTTACAAGAGATCAGTCATCAAATTAAGTTCGTTGTTGGGGATCGTTGGTCATTGATAATCCTATCATTCGTGCTTATACATTCACACACCAGAGATATCAACATGATAAATAGGTGATCACAGAAGATTACTTTTGGACTTGAACTAACGGAAAAAAGCTTGAAGAAAAGTTACATTAGCAAGCCGGTGGTTAAAAAGTCTTGAATGGGAAAAACAATCATGTAAGGGAGAGGAAAAAACATTGAAATTCACCATCTGTTCATAGTGTTTGTTATAGAAAGCACTGACAAACAAGTTCTCAGTTATTGTTCTACATCTATCACAGGGTCATCCTTAATGAAGCTAGATTTGCACTGCAGTGCATCAAATTGTTTGTTAAGAAATAGCTTTCCAATCCAATGCCAGTCCGATTTTATGCGCAGGATTAATTTCAGAAATTCGATACAAAATGTCAAAAGAAAATTCAACAAGTGGAGTGAAACAAACCAGCCAACCAAATCGAAGTCGATTAACCAAATCACCTTTCACCACTCTCCATATATTTTAACTTAAATTTAGCACCTGCGTAGTTGATCGAACACCGACTACAAAAACAATCAAAACAAACAAAGTAAGACAACCTAATTCCATCGAAAAATCCCAAACAAATATCTACCTATCTTATTCATCCGTCTACTAGCGAAAACCGGAAACTTTTGAAGAGCAAAATAATATTCCACAACACGTGAGATTAACTCACAGTCTAAAGTACGGGTTTCAGTTCTTTTTTAAATTTTTATCGTAAAAATGCTTTCTAAAAATAAAAAAAGAACAAAAAATAAAAAATACTACACACTCCCCAGTCGGTGGCGTTGGAAAATCATTAATTAGAAAAAAAAATTGCAAGAAAAACAAGAAATGTGCGAAATTTCTATCCACATGGCATCGCACAAAGTATTGTACGAGTATATTCGAAGTCTACGAGAGCTACATATGTACGTACGCATACTCGTATATGAGTATAGCAAGCAGAACGATCTAAAACGCAAGATACTCGCACCACAATACCAAACCACAATCGTACACGATATCTTATTAATAGCTCCGACTGCTCCAACTGCCTCAAACGAGCGGGTGGAGGCAAAAATTTACAATTTATAATAATATTAAAGACGTCTCCAATATGTGACAGCTCCCGACATGAAGGCCACTTAAGGAGGTGGGTTGGGTATACCCAAACCCATGTCCTACGCCAATCAAACGCTCAACTTGAAGAGTCACTTACAGGCAATGTTCACTTGAATTGAATATCAAACGAATCCCAAAGTTCAACTGCAAACAGCACTTTGGTTTGGTGACAAAGTCTAAGGGGGTGGTCGCACTGGCATGGAAATTGCATTTAATCTCAAACATTTACCAACTCATGTTTCAATTTAAAAAAAATAAAAAATTCAAAATTATATAACTCAACCGAATAGCTCCCTCTAACCGAAGGGATGCATAATTTATTCTTGCCTTCGATTTCAAGGTAATATTCGAGTACCTATAGATACATACTCGCACATCCGTGAATACATATGAGCAAGAACAGATGGAAGGGTAAACCTATTCACCAAAGGACAAGAAATTTTAATAAATTCAGTGTCACGTCCAAGTGCAATGCAAATAGGAAAAGACGAACAAAAAAAAATTTAAATTATGCAATCGACATTACATGATTTTGCAAAATTATTTTGTTTTTTTTTTTTCCAAAAACCCATGAACTACATATATACCTACATACATGCGAGTACCTATTACTATTTTTATTTTAGTTTTTTTCCAAATATGTACGAGTAAGGTACTCACTTTCTTTTTCAGTTAATCGGAGCGGTATACGAGTATGCCGTCTGCAGGTATATAGAGCTTTGTTCAATCAAATTCTACAAAATAAAATGTTTGCAATTACATAAACCACTTTTTTAACAAAAGGGAGCAACATAAAAAAAAAAAATCACACAATTTTATGTATTCCACTTCCTTCAATTCACAGGATAAGTAGAAGCGGCAGGGAGTTAAAGGAAGAAGAAACAATAAGGACACAGTACCCAACCGAAGATACGTACAATTTAGGCCGATTACGGTGCAGCTAAATGCATAAACTCAGGACAAAACGAACTTAGGGACAAAAAGAAATTGTCGTTCAACAGTGCAAATGAGCACTTTATATATATTTTTTTGTTAATTTTTATTCCAACATACACTTTAAGTTGAGATGACTCGTATAGATTTTTAACACAAAACTTCTATTAAACCGCTCGCACCGAAGTTTCACACCCGACTGAGGAGGGTTTCTTTTAAAGTTTCCAACTAGTCGACTGACTGACGGGTGAGCTGTCTTCGAATGACTGCAAGGGTAAGAAGCTTTTTTTTTCAAATTACTGTCGGTCTTTTGGTATGGTTCAACCGGCTGAATGGGAAACAGAGATGAACAGAGCCGGTTGAGGCAAGCTTTTCATGTGCCGGTCCAATGTGCCGGCACTTAAAAAAATAGCTTCGACTGAAACGTAGAGTTACTTACGATGACTGTTATCAGCAACGGTGTGTGGAAAAGAGATATAAAAAGTGCGTGAGTTTAATTATTTCCTCTATATGAAAACTATAGGGTATTGAAGGTGTGTTCATTCCAAAAATAGTCCAACATTATGAATTATATTTGCTGAAGATTTCGAAAAAAAGAACATTTTCAATTTTTGAGGCTTTTCGAATTGGAATCGTCATCATTTGTCATCATCATCATCAAGGTGGGACGTCGGCACAATGACGTACAAATGTTTCAAACAGAGAAACGTATTACGGCAACGTAAACTCGAAGCAAGGTAAGCTGGAATTTAAAATGCATTATTACAGGACAGACAACTTAACAATCGATTTAAGGGTAACATATTCCAATATTTTTAGCGTCTACGAACTACATGTATGCAGTTAGCAATAAGAATGTAAGTGTAGTGAAAAAACTCTGCTCTATGAGTTTAAAACCGCTCAAGGAAACGCAGGGAAGAAGAGTGTATGTTGTTCTGAAAATCCGAAGTAAGATACCTTAAAAATAGCTTTGTTTAGTGAGGATGTTCCAAACTGTTCAGAACAGAAAAATCTGTTCTACTTTGTGTTCAGTGAGGTTGTTCCAATCTGTTCGGAACAGAAAACCTTGCACCTACTTTCGAAGTGGAACAGAATTGTGAAATGTCAAAATCAGCTGTGATTTTAAATTGTATTATTTGTTGGCGGTTATTTGTCAAATCAAGTGAAATTTTAAATTACAAATGGATTAACTTTTGACAACTCTCATATGGGCTGTACTTTTCTGTTCTCATTTGATTTGACGTTTTTCACAAATTTGTGCAGTTCTGTTCTAGTTTTTTCTCACTGAACAAAGCTAATATGTAAGCAGATGACAAGAACTAATGAAGTGCAATTTTCAGGCAGAGGCAAACGAGGTAACATCTTTCAATTTCCGTCCAAAAAGTATCCCGAATTTCCCATTCAAGCAAAAAAGCTTTTTTTAGGTTGGTACATCTGTTATTTGACGCTCAAATATCTGTTGGATCTGTCAGTGTTTGTTGTGTTCTGTGAGTTTCGCAATGTCAAATTCAGTTGAGCAAGGAGTTTGTCAGAATTTTTGTGTTTCTAATAAAATATAAATTGCGGAATCGTACCAGTGGTACAAAGAGTTTAAAGCGGGCCTTACTGTGTTTGATGATTTGCCTCGTTCCGGTCGTCCATTCACCAGTATGACTGACGAAAACCGCGTCTCGAATCGTCTCGAACATCGTTGAGTGAGCATCAGGGAGATAGCAGTCGATATTAATGCCCACTTTCGGTTCGGTTCAGAGCGTTGTGCACGATGTTTTCGGCATGAGACGAATTAAATTGCGGTATGTGTCGAGAGTGCTGAAGTGTTGCAGAAACAATATCGCATTGGTGTCGCTAAGGAAATGCTTTCTTTGGATCAAAATATGATCGATGACACCATAACCGGTGACGAGATATGGGTATATGAATATGATATCGAAACTAATCAACAATCATCGGAATGGCGCTTCTCAGATAAGCCAAAATCCATCTAAAACAAAGGCTTCGTTTACCGTGTTCTTTGAGTGCCGTGGTGTGGTCTATTCCGAATTTCTTCTGCAAGGCCAGGCAGCAAATCAGGAGTATTACTTGAGCGTATTAAAGCGTTTGAGGGAAAATGTTCGTTGCAAGAGCCCAGAATTGTGGGTGGCTCACACATTTCGTCGCATACGCCACTATTTGATCAAAAACATCATTCATACCAATCCGCCAGCTCTGTATTTATCTGACATGGCCGCTTGTGACTTTTACCTGTTCCCACCACTCAAGTTAACACTTTGCGGAAAGCACTGAAGACGCACTGAAGATTGGAGGATGCGTTGGAACAAGTGTATTACTTGCAATGTTAAAGCCTTAAAAAAGTAAAAAAACCGAGTTGAGATTGTATCGGTCCACGTATAATCTGTGCTAGAATATGAGTACGAGTACGTGGACGGTGACTGATTTACAAAATGAAACTGTAAATATATGCTTACACTAAATCGTAAGAGTCCTCTTTACGCAAATTGCACATGAAAATATTACAAATGTCAGCGAGTGTGAAAAAAAATGCAGGTCGGGTTGAAATGCATAGTTTCCCTATTATTTCGAATGTGTACTTCTAACGGATGTACCTTATTTTTTCTTTTTGGAATCCGGCGATCATCCCCCTCTTCTTTTAGCTGGACGCATGAGCAGCAATGGACCTTCTTTGCAACACCGTTCCTTAAGTTTTTCGTTTCTCCACCTGGCATCATTATTTATGTAAGAACAGGCTTCTTGTAGAAGTTTTAACTTCTTCATGCAGAAAAAGCTTTTGCAATCACTTGTGGTTCTACCAATATATTGTCAATCTTCCTTACAATACTTTCTTGCGTTTGTAACCGTATCCGGACGAAAAATAGGTACTGGATCGGGTCAATATTTTAACAACTTTCATTGTGTAGAAGTGCTTCGGGACGGATCGGTAGGGATCCCTGTCCTCTGGGAACAAGAAATAATTTATGAATGTTTCGCATCGCTACAAAATCTTCGTACTGGACGCGTTACATAGATTAGTATCGTGCTATTAAAGACGTCCTCTTTTTCAAATTTTGAAATCATAACTAGGGCATTACTTTCATCGGAGTCTTTTTCGTTATCTCTGTCCATTTCCGGGGGCATATTGAGCTAATGTTTTGGTAAATTTAGGTTTGCTAGGAATTATCACGAGGCGCTCGTTCAATTATCGACAGCTCAAAACTTCTTCATTAAGTCAGGTTCCAGTCAAAATCCAAACTAAGTCTGGCATGGGTGTAGAATAATCTTAAAAAATAATGCTTTATAATATAATTTTTCGGATGATAACCTATGTGACAACGAGAAGAAGTATTTCACCAGTATTCTACAAGCCATTCGAACACGGTAAATTTCCTAAGATGGTGTGTTATCTTATGTTTGTGAATCAGTCAAAAGTTATTTTGTTTCTCAAGTAGCTTTACCATGCAAAACAATCGATAACGAGTCGATAAGATTTATTTTACGTAGAAAACTCCACCCAAATCGACCAAATCCATCACCCGAATTAATTAAGTAGAATCTCATCTTGATCAAGTCCATTCTTCCATTTCAGTTCTGTCTATTCACGGTAAACTTTCCTATAACCTTGCAATGTTCGATCGTATTTAAATTGTTTTCCCTTTTATCAAACACTCTCATGTTGTTACCTCATTACATTAAGAGATACTTTTGCTGTACGATCAGCATGCTTCTGATTAGACTCGACCTACTACTTCTACACATACCTATTGAAAGTAAAGGCCAGCAACGAATTCTCGACTCTGGTATTTGTGATTTGGCAAGTGCCATATACACATATATATATTAGCAATATATATAAGTTGCCATACATAAATTAACACATCTATCGACAACACTAGATAAAGATGTTTGAATAGATTTGACTTCGTCAAGCTTTCGCCATCTGTGTTGAATAGATTTTTTTTGTCAGCTTTGAACTTGAACTTGAACTCTAGTTTTAAATTGTGTATATAGGTACACACTTTTGTAAATGTATCTGTGGAAAAACTATATTTTTCCCCCAAAAAAAAAGCTTCCAATGAACTATGGTATATTGAGTTTAGGTCTGGCCGTTTACTAAATATTAAAGGTTAGCAGATAGAAACAAATGAAGTTATTTCACTGATAAGCAATGCAAAGTGATTATGAAAAATACCAAGACTTAATTTGTTTTTTAAAAATTTGAAATTCTTGCAAAAAAATATTTTAGTTTATCTATAAGATAGTGGGATAAATTAATTATCAACTGGTGAACTATTCAGTACAAACAAAATGAAAAAAAAAATGGAAAAAACGTCCGCGTTGGGTAGTTCAAGGTCATTTGGACAGCCCTTACATAAAGTTTGCTTTACAAAACACATTTTTATACATATAAACAGATAAGAGCACCCATATATATATACATATTTCATGGATTCAGAAATACAAGTTCATGCGGGGGAATGACAAGTTTTATGTTTTTGTTGGATTACATTGAAAGGCTTCTCATCGACTCTGACAGTCAGAGTCTGACTTATCTCAGGTGAATGTTATGTATGTATGTGTTACAGTCGTCGATAGACGTCTAGAAAAGGCTGTCAGAAATGACATAACTTAAAAGGAAAACATATGACAGATGAATTGGCATAACTGAATCAAAAGTGGCAGTAACAGCATTATGCCATGTCAATAACCTTATGACAGCAACCTTAATTCATTAAGAGGCGATTCTTCTACATATAAATATTTGGCTACGCATATTTCGGACAACAACGGAGATATACCGTGAGAAGACTTAGGTGGGACAGCTTCAATCGGAACAAAGTGCTAGAACATCTGCAAAACGGGTATCCCTCAAGATCTCGTCAACGCCTTTACATCCATTAAATGCTAAAAATTGGTGCCAAGAAGCCATCAGAAATGACATGAGTTTTGCGTTGGTGTTAGCTCGAAAACCTCTATATAGCCCTTGGTATTGATTCAGTACTGCATAGATAGATAAGAATGGCTGGTTAAATCTACGCAAATAGATTAAGTGGAGAACTGCAGGGGAGCGTTAAGCGCCCTGTAAACGCTAAAACATGGTACTAGTAGACATGTAAAACAAACCAAGTTTTAGCTGATGTTGATCGTCTGCGGGCTGGTACGCGTATCGATTTTTTGGTCTCACCAACATCAGAATTTGGTCTCACTAAAATCAAAACTGGTTTGATTTTTATCGATGTTTGTGGGCGGAGTTTTGTGTTGTTGATACTATGGCCCGACTATTGTCGATTAACGATCGTCGATTTTTAATTTCGGTATCGTGAGTGTCGATTGTAATCGACTATTGTCGATTTGACAGCTGTTTTTAGTCGATCGAAATTTCCTGATCGTTGGTCTGTGGCTTGCAGAAAAATAAATTGAAATGTGAGAATTTCCATAAAAAACGTGAAGTTTATGTAAAAAAAAACAACAATAATATGAATTTAGGGCGAAGCAAGTGACAAATACAACACACCCAGTTTCAAAATATTTAGCATAGAAGAGTTTCTTACAGTCGACTTCTGCTTAGTTTCTAGTTAGACAAACGGAAATATGTGTATGAAATACCTACACCATTTTCTCCAATTCTAAAGGGTTTGAGGCATCTCTTATTCGTTTTCTTTATCTGGCCATTTTAAACAATTCGTCTGAATCACTTAAACAATTCGATGGAGATCATTTTATTATGTTTTTTTTTCAAAAATATTTCGGCAATGAATAAATAAGCAAACAACTGTCAAAACAAATTGTATTCACAATAGTCACTTTTATGGTTTTTATTCACAATAGTAGAATCCTTTGTCGATTGAGTTACACAATACCAAACATGAAATCAATCGAATCGACGATCGACAACCACAATAGGGGCCTATGTTTGAGTGTTGACGCTCTCATCTGTCAACATTTACTCGATCAAGCCATTTTATCCTGTGAAAACAACAAAATAATCGGGAAAAAATGGCGAACATTCCACATGCTGATGTTTGGAAAGAATAACTTTTGACAAACGGAGAGATGTGTTCAACTATGTTGGAGTGAATTGGTCTCAGCGTCTGCGGGTTTTAGTGGTACCATGTTTACTAGTACCATGTTTAAGCGTTTACAGGGCGCTTTACAAACAAACAACGCGACAACGATAGTAGTCTCACTTATTCAAATGCAGATTTACTATAAGATGAAGACGTAGGGAACAAGTCTTGCCTCAAAATGTGACGTTAAAATTGTCCTTGGCGATTTTAATTCTCAATGCCACGCCGTGTCATCTGCAACTGACACACAGATGGCAACTCTTATAACATATCCATACGATTTTTGTTAGTACCAACCTTCAAACGATAAGTGTCAAATTTAAATGACATTTCTCCAGCACTATAATGAAGTTGAAGTGTCGAATCCTTTGTTATTTTGAAAACCCCCGGGAAAAAAACGAGTTTCGTACGTCGATTAAATACTGTTATTTGATGAGAAGAAATATCTTTAGTGGTCAGGAGTGGCTTGAAAAGTGTTATCGAGAATCTTTTCCGTCGAAGTTCTTCATTTGTCGCTGATTTGCTGAACTTAATTTAGTTCGCGGTCGTACAGACACACAAATGATGCTGAAAAACCGTAAGCTGAATGCGCGTGAGATAGCTGTCATTGGAAAGATATCAATAGGCCGTACATCAAATTTGCATTGGTATGTGGATATACAAAAGTTCTGTTCGTTGTGGGTACCGCGTTTGTTCACAGTTGAATGAAAACAATAACGTGTTGATGATTCAGAGCGTTGTTCTGAGCTGTTTAAGCTAAATAAAAGGGATTTTTTCATTTCATTTCCATTTTTTTGAAAGATTGGATAAATCGTTCTATAGGAAAGGCATAAAAATGTTCAACAGCGGCTAGAAGGATTGTTTTACTCTAGAATAAAGTCAAATTTTGCCAACAAATTATTTTTTTATATATTAGTTTCTGAACTCCACAAACTTCAAAACTGCAATTTTAAATGCCTGTGTGTTCCCGGAAGCTAACATAGACTCGGATCATTGCCTGGTTTCAGCTAAAGCAGCTATGGTACGTACGCGTACAAACTTTCAGACTGTTACACGGTGATGACAAACAACATCTTATCGTCAATGGATATAAGACAGACAACATTTCCGTCCACTTGATTAATATGAAGTCAAGAGAGCAATTTTATAACTTGAGTCTTACAAAACTGCTGGATTTGATGGATTAGCTGCAGAGCTGTTTAAAGCATTAGATGATGATCTGGTGATAAGTCTTCCCAATATCACATATGAAATCCTATCTGACCGGCCCCTATCAAGTCAGGAAAGTTCAGCGTAGATTAAATGTTCACATTACAAGAGATGCTGGGAAAAATCCAAGAGTTCCAAATCGATACACACCTCTTCTTAAACGATTTTAAAGCTAGGAATTGCAGCATATACCATATGAATAGAGACAAATATTACAACGATATGATCACACAAGTTCTTCTTTACAGGGCAGAAATTTGGTTCAAATGTGCTCTCGGGCGTCTCGAAAGAAAAGTTGTTCGGATAATCTTCGGTCGCTTTGTATCAATGGAGGATGAAGGAGACATATTAACAGCGGTCTACACGGCCTCTTCAGCGATATTGACTACGTGTAAAAAACTCGTATAAGCAGGCTTGAAAGCATGGAGAGCAGCGTACCGTGCCGGAAAGTTTCGACTCCAACTCAGAGAGACAGCGAGGTAGCGGTCGATCTCATTTTAGGTTTCTATGAAGAACTAAAGTGAGTGAGCGGTGATCTTTTTAATGAGGTGGTGTTCCTTGGCATACATTTCTGTCGATCCCACTCCACCTTCATCACATGAGCGTTAAATCGAAACAATTATCCTCCCACGGTTCTACATAGTTTCCTGTTTTTATTATTATTTTTTTTTATTAGAACCCAGGGAACAATATTTGCATAAACTATAATCTGCGTATAAATAGATAAACTAAAACTTTCATATAGTCATTCGACATACTATTACATCAGCAATTTGAAAATAATTTTGTTAGATTGCCAAATTTCCAACAAAAAAAAATATATCGAAAACAGTCAATTGGAAAACGTGCGTCTTAATGACGAAAATAGTGACGAGAGTTGTTTTGATGACGGCGACCACAGAAGTGAAGGAGTACAGAAACCCACTCAATTTTGGACACATTTCTTGACATATAGACATTTGCCAGGTGAACCTCTTCTCATGGTTTCTTTTATGAAAGGAAAAATTAATAAATAAAAAACATTTTCACTGATTTATCTATTTTGAGAATAAAAGAAGAACGTCTCTTTTACAAAAAAAAAAAAAAAAAAAAAAAAACGGAAAGACGGATAAAGCAGTAACAATACATGTCACGGTGCCGATCCACTCGTGTGACATTCTATGAATAACATCTGTTGATTTGAATTCATTTTTCTACAACAAAGCTGCCTGCCACACCCCCTTGACAGTGAACCAACAAATTTGGATAATTTGCGAGCACAATGTTATATTTTTTCTTCCACCCAACTGTTGAAAAACCTACTATAACCTACTCAGCGATACTTGGATTTCCGCGTATCTGTCTGACTTTTAGCCGCGATACATTCTATGAATATTATATTATATACATATGCGATACGTGTGTGTGTACATACGTGCTCGTACATATGGGGAAAGTAAATAAAATCGAGCCTCTTGCTTTTGAGTTCAACTGTGTGCGGCATAGTGTCACGGTATCATAAGCATTTATAATTCATAAAAACAAATACTGCAAAGCTACGTTGTATAGGGTGGCGTGGATAACTTTTATAAACCGCACTTTGTATTGTATAACTTAATTTTTTATAGAATTGTGTACGAAAAGTTTGTTTTTTTGTGGGCAGAGGTTCGAAATTCGTGCAGTTGCCGAAAAACAAAAAAAAAATTGACGAAATGCCCAAGACGTCCACAGCTATCTTAGCCACTTGACAACTTTTTTTTAAAATAAAACGCAAACCATTTGAGATATTTAAAAATATTTACTATCGACTTGAAGTACAATCAAAACATTTATGAATGGTGCTCGACTTCGTTCATATGGCCCCCGCGGGCACGTTTGCAGCGGTCGATTCGTTGGACCCAATTTTCAACGACTTGGCCACATACTGAATATCTTTAAACTTTGGTTTATTCTAGCTTTTTCCTAACAATCTCATGGATTCAAAGTGGGCCTTATTATTAAGCACGCTCTTTCGATAGAAGTAAGCGTCAACTTCAAGCTGCCCAAGAGTCGAATCCACAAACTCCCGTCGCACACTTTATTCCCGTGGCCTTAGTTTCTGCGTCAACTGGGCTATTGCGATTGACGTCGAATCGACAATTCCGAAACTTCTGCCACATTTTCACTTAGATAGGCTATGATTGCTTCTTTATTCAGTTAACGTTGACACTTGTTGGCTTTGTGCCATGTAGAGTAAATTTGGTGCGAAATTTATCCACAACCTGACGAATAGCAAGCTCGATTGGGCGATTTTAAGACGTAATCTTTTGTAAATATGACGAATTGAAAACTTATTGATTGAGTTGTTCTGATATGACAAAAGTGCTCGTTCGAAGGAAAACAGTTGACGACAGTTATATCCAGTGAACGCTGCTAAATTACCAAGTCGATTCCGCACGAAATGAAGGGCCTGTCTTATATCAGAGCTTTTGTATGCATGCAGTACGGAGTGTCTCCATTTTGTTGGATGCTTTTGCACAGTTGGCCTGGTGAATTGAAGCCTGTTGGATACCTGGTTCTCTTTAAAGAAATATAGGCATTGAAATGAAAAATCTCATCAAAGAGTAGACTTGAGTGAGCTTAATTGCTTCTAATGACCTGCTTTAGCATTTTCTGAAGCGCTCTCTCTGAAGTATTGCTTCTTAATGAATCCATTTGCAAGTAGAAAGCGTCGTTTGTTATGTAACAAATTTTTGTTAGACTATTGACCATACTTTCCAGCAAACATTAAATGTTTACAAACGTATGCACGTTAGGTGCAACGGTAAAATGCGAATTAATTAAAATAACTACGAATTACCGTTGTTTAAAAAAAGTTTAAATCACAATTGTCATTTGGCGTCACCCTGTTTACACTCAACAATGTTATAAGGAAAACGATAACGATTTTCTGCATGTATGTACGAGCATGTTACTCAGTAGTAATTTTAAAAAAAATATTTTATCAGGAAAACCCTGATTGTCATCTATGTGGTACTCTTTGTGAAAAGCTTAAAATGTACTGAAGCATGTGACAAAATAAATTCAAACTTGATAAAGGGTTTTTCTAAATATCTATCAACCGATGTCTGGTGCTTTCCCGCAAGCAGTTATCACTCTTGAAGTTGTTACCCACGTTGCAAAGCTATTTCTAGATACAGAATATCTAATCTAATTTTGAAAATCATTCTATTAATATTTTTTCTAAATTTTACACAATTTTTTTGGAATATATATAATAGAATTTGTTACAAAAATAGAAGCCACATTTATTTGCATTTATGAGTTGGGGGAGGTTTTCCATTGCATCTAGGTGAGACCTTTTTCTTCGTAAATTCTTTTATTTAATCCGGGCTGCTGTAAATCTGAACAAAGATATAGGATACTACCTCATTTTTATAGAAAAAAGCGTTTTAAAATTTTTGGAACAGATGGTAACTGATTTTCGAAAACCGATGTAGCGAAGGTGTCTTGAACTTTTTGGTAAGACAAATGGAAGAGACCTTCGAGTAAAAATAAACCGTCTATTTCACTTTCCTTACCAGAGTAATATCCCGCAGAGGCCTTGATCATGCACCTAACCGATAATAAGAATACTGCTTGAAACTCTCTAGTGTGGAGATTCCCATAAAAATATCTGCGACAAGGAGATACCCACAAAATGGTGACCTCCCGCCACATATTCCCACATAAATGACTAAGCAAGTTTGGATATACGAACTATTGGATATGATGATGACCTGGTAAGCACAGTAAGAAAACGTATATAAGAAACACAACAGCTTTGTTTAGCGAGGAAAAACTAGAACAGAACAACACAAATTTGTGAAAAACATCAAACCAAATGAGAACAGAAAAGTACAGCCCATATGAGAGATGTCAAAAGTTAATCCATTTGTAATTTAAAATTTCACTTGATTTAACAAATAACCGCCGACAAATAATACAATTTAAAATCACAGCTGATTTTGACACTTTTCACAATTGTGTTCTACTTCGAGAGTAGGTGCAAGATTTTCTGTTCCGAACAGATTGGTACAACCTCACTGAATACAAAGTAGAACAGATTCGGACAGAAATTTTTCTTACTGAACAGAAAAGCTTGTACTTGCACCAACTAGTTTGGAACAACCTCCCTGAACAAAGCTAATACAAGCTCTCTGAGTGGGGTTTCAAAGAAGGTATATTAGTAAGCCCGAAGAAAACAATCTCAATGCCATATGAGAGTATGCTTGCGTCAGCATCAAACTCAAGATAGCTACAAAAGGTTCAATCACAGACAGTCTGATAGTCTAACAGGCTTTAAGTACACTTCCACTTAGGGAGGTGTAGAAGGGAACTCACAAATGATTTCAACTAAAATTTGTCAAACAGACCAAATTTCTGGAAACGAAGCTGGACAATGGATTAAGTTAAAAGAAATATGCGTATCTGTTAACGTGTTAGCAGAGCTAAATTTTCTATTCACATTCAGAAAAGCAATTGAGGATCTTCCTCGGTCATTGTAGAGAAACTAATGTAAGATATACCTTCAGGCATACTTTTTCACCAGAGTCACTACTCGTCCTTCCAAAAATTTAAATCATTCCAACGAATTCATTGCTGCAATCCGAATCAGAGAAGACTGGACTGTTGTGTTTTGCTAATGACAGAACCCTGTCATTAAACATAGCAAGATCATCTGATTTGCTCAGTCTGAAGTAACTTCACTATCCGATTTCTAATGCGGAGATCTCGTTCAATGCAGGTATTGCTTTTTCATAAAGCCTCTCCACCCACAATGGTTCGACGGGTGACACTGTCGCCATAATTTCTATGGTGGTGGAGAACAGAGCACGATGGCGCTAAAAAGCAACGGACTTTGAACACTGCCTTGATGGAATCCGATTTAACGTCAAACTCTTCGACTGTTCTCGCACCTAGCGAATGTAAGAAAGTCGCATTTCCTATCTAAAATGAAATTGACAGGGTTTCGACTTGGGCCCTTTTGTTGAGTGCATTTGAGATTCTCCCTAATCTGATTAGAAATTATTTTTCAGAGTGTTCAATTTATTGTTTTTAGATTGCTGGTATGCCTTGAAATATTTTCACAAAATAAATGCTGGTGTGCCCCAGGATTTGTTTGAGTTTCCGACACTCTTTCTGATTTTTATAAATGATCTTTGATCTATAGACGATAATTCCTCTGCTTGCGACAAAATTCTTTGCTTTAAATGTTCGTTCAGGCTCAAGTTCTTGTTACTCGGCATTTGAAGGAGAACAGCAGCATGTTTAGCTTATTAGGACATGACTTTATCAGCATAACCAATTAAGGAACCACCAAGAAGTGTTTATAATAAGTGCCTCCAAAACACAATGCAGTTTGGTGCCGTTAAATGAAAATGGATGTTGATTACTTGAGGTGTAGACTGGGGCATCAGCTAGTAATCCTCTTCAGCTGCCTCCAGTTGGCTGAGGTCCTCGTCACTTAAATGCGCTACTTGAGTTGCGGTCTTCCTCCACTGCGCGAATTCCAAGACTTTTCGGATCAGAGGATTGGTGTCTATTTGCTCTACTCGACCCCCTCCTCCAATTACCTTCTATGCAGACGGGGCCCGAAAATCACCAGAAGAATGTTCGCCTCAAAGCAGCCAAGAGCACCCATAACCATTATATATAAAGTACATGCCACTTCGCCATAGAGTTGAACTGCATGCTCAGTAATCCTCCAAAATGACATTGCTTTCTTAAGAAATACTCCATCTGAAGTAAGATAAGTATGTAAGGCATTTATCCATTCACTTACTTACTTACTTAAGTGGCGCTACAGTCCGGGGTGGACCTGGGCCTCAGTCAACAAGCTTCTCCAGCCAGCTCAATCCATGGCTATGGCTATGGCTGCCTCCAGTTTCGCACGCTAAGTTGGCTGAGGTCCTCTTCCACTTGCGTGCGCCACCTGAGTCTTGGCCTTCCTCTACTGCGCTGTCCCTCGGGAGCGGATTCGAAGACTTTTAGAAGAATTTTTCTATCAAAGCAACCAACCTCATCCATTTTTGATAATGTCCATGCCTCTGCGCCATAGAGTAGGACCGGGATTATTAAATTCTTATAAAGGGTGACTTTTGTTGTTCGAGAGAGGGCTATGCTACTCAATTGTCTTCTTGGCCCAAAGAAACAGCAGTTGGCAAGAGTTTTTCTTCTCTTGATCTCAGCGCTGGTATCGTTGTCTGTATTAAAAGCAGAGCCTAGGTAGACAAAGTTCTCCACTCACAGTTGAATTAAAATTATCACGTTTGACATTGGGGGTCAGATTGACTCGTTTAGAACAACAGAGAAACATAAATGATTTCTTTCCAAGCCTAAGGAAGAATGTTACCGATTGTTGTTGGGAATCCATGTTATGTGGTTTAAACTGTTTCTTGTAGACACATAGACGTCTGATTAGTTTTTGTATTTTTAGAAGATAAAAAACACATCAATGGACATCTACCGACCGTGACTTTGCATAGATTAAAGTAAGTGAATTCAAAACAATCGTTTGATATCTCTGATAAAAAAAAAAACATTAGAGGGGTTTAACAACAGGTACATCCGATAAAATACATGCGTTGACGGAACAGCCGGCCTTATCATTCACACGGGTTTATGGCATTATATTCTGGATATCAACAAGTATTTTAAAATCCACGATAAGATTTACATTCGTCGGTCACTTAGGGTGAAGCTAATGTGTAGTTTAACGCAAGCAACAGAATATGAAGTATATTTCCCGCTGAAGAAGTTGTGTTACTTGATGCTTTTGGTGTTCTGTTGCTTGTGCTCCTCAGATTTGGCCAACACGATTGTTTACCACAGACAACATCAGCTCATTCTTTCAAAAGTTTGCAAATACTCGTCTAAGGCGACTTTTTAGACCAATGTCAACGCTGATAAACAAAAATAAATTATATTTCGTCTTTAAACGATTACAAATCAATAGGAAGTAACAATTGATCTTAACAATAGATTACAAGTTGTACATTTCGGATGTCCTTCCACTAAAACACCGATACTACTTGAAGAATGCATCAAAAATTGTTTCAATAATTCTCTCTTCCGCAATAAAGCCCCAAAGGAAATATTTAGCAGCCCAACAGAACATCAAGGTGGCTATAATTATGTTCGCATTGCGCTCATGTAGTCATGAGGGCGGAGGTTCAGTTCCCTTCTTCGTTACTGGCACTGGTAGGATATTGAATTTGATAAAATTATGTTTCCCATGTTTTTGGGTAATTTTTCCAATCACTTCCGGCTCTTTAACGCTTGATTCGATTTTCTTGAAAATATTCTCGGAATTTTTACCATCATCGTTGCTACTTTGAATAAGGATACGAACTTCAATGTCTTTACTCAGCCATTTAGAAATGTTCTTCAGTCTTGAGTCGAGGTCGTGTTCACTTATTCTAGATCCAATGGTTAGGTTTTTTACAGTTCTCTTTGAAGATGACCTGAAAAGGAACTCGAAAGCAAGTGTTAAGGCGGGAATCTGTCATAGAAACTCGGAGGAATACTTACGACTTTTCAGGCCTTAATTTCTCATCGTTATCAGCGAGCAGTTCAGCCGCCGTTGCGAGTCTAAACAAAACATCGATTTTCAGTTCGTATGTGAGTAAAGATTCGGCAAGTTCTTCTTACCTGTATACCGGCCGACGTGACTTTGGATCCAAATCTTGGATCTTAATCAGTTTTAAGTCTCTGCGGCGAGCTAGTTTTTGTGCTTCCTCCAAAGTTGTTACGCTAATTACATCGTTTTGTTGGAGCAGTGTTATTTTTGGAATTTCTTTGGTTTTCTTTTGACTAGGCGGTTTGGTAGGTGTCGTTTCGGACTTTGTACAAAAGTTTGATGAGACTGTAAAAAGCCTTAGCTGGGAATAGCACACTCTGGACTTCAAGGTTTCATTGTACAGAGCGCGCCGTAACGAGCTCCTTAGCACGGTGAAGAAGATATTACTCATCTCATTAAATAAAAATGTTTACAAACAAAAATTGATACAATGTTGGTGCTTTTTATGAATTAAATAATTTATTTTTAATTTTTCCGATTTTCACGATGAAGAACAGCTGATAAATTTTGACATTAGATAACGTCAGATATATTTGCTTTTTAAATGTTCAAGCGTCCTCTTGTGGACGATGGATGTAAGAGTGAGTATTCTACGAGCAAATTTGTGCACTCCCACATTTATTTTTGCAAGTATTTCTTAAAAACTAATCAACACACTGTTTTTTCCGTCTTACTTGCCCTTCTTTTTCGTTGCAGCAGAACCACTGCCGCTACTTGTTCCAGGTTTGGGGAGTCTGCTTACTTGCATGTCTTTTAGCTTGGCATTCAGCTTCACTTTGGCTTTGGCCAAGTCCTGCTCCTGTCGGACTGTTTTCAGCGGCTTTGGCTTGAGGAAGTTCTTTCTTTCTTCTACCTTTGCAGCATCGCCACAGCCGTGAATCTCGGGAAGGCAGTGTTTGAAGCAGAACCTCTTCTTGCAGAGATCACAATTCTGGCCCATTAGACTGGTTTTGGCTTTGCAACGCTGGTAGTCGCATAGATTGTCCACCTCTTTGACTGCCGTCAGAACGTCGTCCAGTTTCATATCAACCATTTGACTTGGAATGGATTCCAACAGGGTAAGGGTATCATTTGTGCCATAGTCGGGTCTTTTCTTGCCTGGTTCAATGGGAAACAGCGGTTCTTCGGCTTTTTCTTAAAGGTATTGGTTAGTGCTGATTCTTTTCTGAATTTATGAAACATTTTACCTGCCGCTGCAGTTGTGGTCGTTGGCTTAGGTTGCCTTCCTTCTGTATTGCTAGGATTTTTGCTAGCCATCTGGAATTTCGTTTGCTCAAAAAAAAAAAAATAAATAAATAAATAGTAAAGTCCGGAGATGACAATTGTGACAGCTGTCAAATAATTTAAGACTTGGGTACGTTCAAGGCAATTGATTGTTATAAGCAAATTGTATTGCTACCACCTCTTCGGTTTGATAGATGTTACAGAATGGAACAAGAAAACTTGTAAGGCATAGAAATTAAGAGACACACAATTAAATTCTTAAATAATTGTCGTTCACGGGTTTGGAGCAAATTTATTTCGAAAAGACGACTGTGTTGACCACGAAATTCCGATAGATGAGCTTCAGGCGGAAGTAAATATTATTTACGCAGAATTCTGCCAGCGTTCGAGACTTTAACAAACTTTTAGCATCGCTAACGTTAACAAATTTGTTCAAGGTTGCAACTAACTTGTATGAAGCTAAATTGATCCATCATCGCGGGTATATTTTGAGGTGTAAGACTTGATTTCTGGCTATAGCTCCAAATCAAGAAAAGCATCTGTGCCATGACCGAATTTTCTTTAACCTACGCAGTTCTCGACGTGATACGTTTGGTACGTTTTGGAATGACTTTTGAGGTAGTAAAGGGTTTGTCTTCCTGCGAATCTGTACTGCATGAATAATATAGTTTTTGCTTAGGGCTATCTATGTTCATGGACGTTGCATATCGCATTTTAACTCCAAATCTCTTAGAGTCAATTAAAACCACAAAGTTCAATATTTTCTATTTAATTAACTACAGTCTAGTTCGAGCTCACTAAAGAAACAAACTAAGATCTAAAAAAACTAAAACTTTGCAAGTACATGGCGCGTGGTTAACCGTTAAATAGAGACGCTGAATTGAAATTCAACCAAATACATTGTCAACAAATTGTTCCCATAGACCTAGTGGCCTCTTGTCCCCAAGCTCCGCCCGGTATTTCCTGTATTGTTCGAAAATCTTTGGATCAAGTGGTCCCCAGGTTTGGGTTGGCATCGTGGCAGCTTTAATTTTCTAAAAGGAAGCAGAATATGTATGTGAATGTGATTTTTCTAAAAAGAAAAAATAAATTCAAGAAGGTCTACCTGCATAAGAGTTTCTCCTGGTTGTTGGTACACAGCGTAAATGGCCCAGATTGGAAATTGTAGGACACCTATAGCCCACATAACCCATGCCAATTGGTATACCGCATCGGGATAAGTGATACCTTTGTAATCTAAGGGTTTGTAAGTCACAATGGTATAGATAAGTACTAGGAACATTAGCCCTGGAGCAAATATAGCCCAGCAGATACGCCAGTAGTAACTTGTTTTGATATTGAACATAAACTCAATGTCCTGACAAAGACGTTTGACTCCGTATATCCATGCAACAGCAAACAGTTCAGCGATAGCGAGGAACAGAGCTATGAATGAGCATCCGAAAAAGTCCACCAAGTTTAGGATGAACTGTCCTCCAGGTGTTAAGTAAACTATTCCACAGAAGAAGCCTATGATTGAGATACCTGTTGCCAGCAACCAGTGAGGCAGGTGTTTAAAACGATCTTTGATGACTGTTATAACACATGAAGTCATGCCAATGTTACTTCCAATTCCTAGGACAAGCAGCATAAAGAAGAACAACACCGCAAACGTCTAAAAATGGAACTTAACCGTAAGAAGTAGAGAATCTACATAAATTGTTATTTACCTGTGGGAGATACTCAAACTTTGCTATTGCGTCTGGATATGATATGAATGCTAGGCCAGCACCCCCTTGGACAACTTTTGATATATCTTCGGCTTTGGTTTCATAAGCTAGATTGCCCAGGATCCCAAAGATGATACAGCCTGCAAGGATGGATGTTAATGAGTCCACTGTAGTTACAATGATGACATCTCTGAAAGGAATGTTGGAATTTCTCAAGATATTTGGCTCTGTCAAACATTGTTCCTACCGATATACGTTCTTGCGGAATGTATTGTAAGAGCCATACATTATGAGAGTTCCAAAGCATATGGCTAGCGAGAAGAACATTTGGGTTATAGCAGCATACCAAACTTTCGCACTCAGCAGTTCCTTCCACTGCGGCTTCAAAAAGTAGATTATTCCATTGATCGACCCAGGCAGCGTAAAGGATCGAAAAAGCAAAATTATCATAACAACATAGGGGAACAGTGCCAAAAAGTACGATGCCTTCCCAGAGCTACGTACACCTTAAGTGATTTAAACAAAATTAATCCGCTAACATTCGATGTGTTCACTTACCTTTTATCAAAATGGTTCCAATGATAACCCAAGCTGCTGCAAGGCATGCCACCAAGTCCCAGTTGGGGGAGCCGATTCCATCGTCAATGTTATCCTTCTCTCGAAGAATAGTTCTACTGCAAAAGAAGGTTTTAGTGAGTTGTAGCTTTAGGGGCTGGGGTCCGCTCGCTTATTTACGTGAAATAAATTTCTGCTGATGACTTTCGATTAGAAAACATCGTTTGATTGTTGTTCTCAATCTCTGTGCCATCAATACAGACTGGCATCCATTCCTGACGGCAGTTGGTCCAGGGTAAAACCTCCGAAAACGATGCAATCAAATACTTTATGGTTATAGCCATAATACATGCATAGTATGTGATAGCCAAGGCTGTGGAGTAAACTTGGCCATATGCTATCCCTTCAAAATTGCGGCAGTTGCTGAGTTTGCTTACATTCATCTAATGAGATTTAACTTACCTCTCATGATTGGTGCCATATCGAAAGCTTTTACACATCCACGACTTGAGAACTGTCCAATTATAACCTCCATATAATAGACAGGTCTTCCAATCAATAGTAAAACTATGATATACGGTATGACAAAGGCCCCACCACCGTTCTCCAAAGCTATAAACGGAAATCTCCAGACATTTCCCAGCCCAACCGAGAGTGCTATGCACGAGAGAAGAAATTCAATTTCCTTTCCCCATTTTTCACGACTGCTACCTGAGCTCGAGGTACATGTCATTGATTCCTGAAAAAATGACAAAAAAAAAAAACCAAACCCCCCAAAAGAGATTCTTGTTGGGAATTAGGTTGATTGGAAGTTGGTCAGGAAGTTACCAAGTCATTCTCCTTGCAATAGGTGGTTTGATGGAGAATTTCTCTTTCAGCAATGAAAATATTTTTATCCTTCTGGGAGAGGTTATCATATTCGGGTTTCATAGCTGTAATGGATTCCTCTAAAAGTATACAAGTTTAGATTAAAATGGAACTTAAGAAAATAAATTGGATGAATGCTCTGTAACTTGGTTAGCATTACAATTCATCTGAATTGAAACTTGAAACACGGTCAATGATTTTGAAACTGTCAAATGAAAGGAAGCAATTCGTTAAGACTAAATCTCAGGACTAATGGAATAGGGTTAATTCTTCTTAATATTGCTCTACACAGATATGCCTCGTAATTCGAACACGCATGCTGATTAATCAATAAAATATTTTTCGAGGGCTTGTCAATGGTTTGTTGAAAATAACAGTCTTCGAAAGCAGCACCTTTTTTGTTTTTAAAAATTTAAGACAAATCGCTAGTTTCTTCACCAAACAATTGTCAACTATTTTACTTAGCGGGTTCTTGCTTCTTACTTCACGCTTACCAAAGTTCTTGTTCTTTTCTCAGACGACATACATTTTTTTTGGGTAGCTTAAGCTCAACATACCTTCACAGTAGTCGTAGATTTCAGTTGATAATCTTTCGAATCATCAATTGAAATGGGCCTCAATAGTACACAGATTCTAAACGTAACTTGGACAAAAGTTTCATTTCAAGGAGGCTTAAGAAGACGGTGAACATCAAACAAAGTTTAAGGTTTCCGAATACCTAAACAATAGAACACAAAACAACAAGGTTTCACAATCGATACCCACTATTTTCTTTTTGATTCCGAGACCGTATATGACTAGTTTTGGCATTCTTGCCATAAGAATAAGCTAGCATTTTCATTTTTTAAGGTTGGTAGCAATTAAAAAGAGGGTTGAGACGATGAAACGAGCTTTCTTGATATTTGCTTATCGTTATACTTAAGACAATTGTATGAAGTCAAGACTGGAGTCACAATTTTCCAAGATCCTCTGCAGTTCGGTAAAGCCATTATCCTCATTATAAATTAGACGAAAAGCTACACTTGAAAATCGCTGTTTCATTTACATCAGAAAACACTAATGCTTTGTGAAGAAACACCGCGCTATATGACGGAAT
Organism: Volucella inflata; assembly: GCA_928272305.1. Taxonomy (NCBI): domain Eukaryota; kingdom Metazoa; phylum Arthropoda; class Insecta; order Diptera; family Syrphidae; genus Volucella; species Volucella inflata. The sequence goes on from OV743720.1 coordinate 4,192,896, forward strand.
AGTATAGATATTAGCGAACGTAGGGTGCGTCGGCTTGTTTACTGATGGCAGTTGGCCAATTGCAGCGACAACTGTACAGATTAATATTGGTATTGTATGGAAACGTATATGGGCGAACAAATTCTAAGCACAAAAGAACACCATTTAAAATAGTGTATATACCATAGAAGACAGACAATAGAACCATTGCGGGCATTATCCAGGAGCTATGGTCAGAAAATTAAGCGGCAATGAAACTTTAATGCCCGTTTTCTGATGTGGTCACAACTCACGAATGTCTTGTGAGGTTTCTTGTAAGCATCCAGCTGTTTGGTATTCTGGCTAATACCTCACAAGAAATAGTTACCACGGTGTGGTGAATTCATTTTTCTGTCAAAAATTAATTTCTATTTTTTGACAATCATTATTTAAAAGAAGTTTCCTTTTATTTGTTTATTTCACTCACAAGCACTCACTCCTCCATTTTTTTTCTTCAAAATTAAAAATGTAGCCTTTATTTTTCTCTTGTGACAGGCTTGTGAGCTGCTAAATAGGACAACACAATTTTGATAGTTCTTGTGATGCTCACAACTTGTAAGGTTTTGGTTAGAATACGAAAACCTCACAAATTGTGACTCACCTCGCTCTTGTGAGGTTGTTGTGACATATGAGGCATCACAGAGGTATGCCAGAATACGGGCATAAAACAGTAAAATACTCGTAAATATTCAGATAAAAGAAAAGCTTAAGGACTTCAATTCCACCTGTTCATCAATTTTATGGCAGCATGTGAGTCTTTTTTGCCTCTAGACCTAATGATGAATCTGCCTCGCCATGATATTCTTACCATGAGCTGCACTCTCAAAGCCATCATCCTGTGCCCAGGAGTGGTTTCGGCCGGAATCTAAATCTGAACCAAACTCTTGACTGCAATAAACTATGTTACATTGTGAAGAATCAGAGAAGGAGAAAAAGTATCTTCGTCCATAGTAATAGCTAAGTTGTGCTTAAAGGCTCATGATATGCTCTAACGAGTTCCAAGTTAGTACACAAACGCATGACAAAGGTGAACGCAGTCAGAAAGCTGCTTTTAACATGCAAGACAATGCTTACAGGAAAGTTTTTAAGGACTTCCATTGCATTGAGTTCAGTGGGATTACAGGAAATGAAGTCGCCGCAGCGGTGAGTAAGGCTCAGATAAGAGTTTTTCAGGACCCGAATATGCAAAAGAGCTGTGTGAAACCTAGTTAAGAGTTTTCATTGATATTTTCATTCCATACACATATGAGCATATAAACAGGTGGCCGGTTTAAGGAAGTTACCAGGTCAACATCGAAAAAGTCTGTTAACGTACTCGAAAACACTGATGGTATTGAAATCTAGTAGCTGTAAGTGTTGCTTTGGCGGCAAAGATTGGTTTAGTACTCGTAGCACACGATGGCCAAACAAAGTACGTGTACTAGGTGGGGTGAAAAGTAACCTCCTTGACCACCAGAATGCGCTGCTACTGCAAAAAAGGTTATGGTGCCTTGATGTCCGTTCATATTTAGGCAGACATGCGATATTGCGATACTGTCTTTAGTTTTATTTTGACAGCTGATTGTTGTTGACGTGTTTGGCATCATGTTGGGTATGGACAAAAACGATTTTCGTTCACTCATAAAACATTATTTTTAAGAGGCAAAACGGCGAAGGAAACAAAAGAAAAGTTGGATAAATATTATGGGGCTAAAGCTCCGTCAGATTACACCGTTAAATATTGGTTTCGAGAGATTCGTGGTGGCCGCAACTTCACTACCGATCAAGTCCGCAGCGGCAGGCCTTCCGACGCGGTTACAGAGGACAATGTCAAAAAAAATACATGAAACGGTGTTGGCTGACCGGAAAGTGAAGGCGCGCGATCTAGCAGATACCACAAAGATTAGTACTGAGCTCACACGCCATATTTTGGGCAATATTCTGCACATGAATAAGTTATCCTGCTGCTGGGTGCTGCGCATGCTCACTCCTGACTAAAAACACGAACGCGAGAGCACTTCGAAAAAGTGTTTGGACTCGCTGATGCGGAATCGGGCGGACTTTTGGCGTCGATTGGTAACTGTTGATAAAACCTGGATCCACTATTACACACCAGAGAATAGAATGAGTGCCCGGCAATGGACTGAAGCCGGCACGAGTGCTCCGAAGCGGCCGAGGTAGGCTCAATGGGTCGGAAAGGTTATGGCGTCGGTTTTCTGGGATTGTCGTTGCATACTCTTCGTGGACTACCTCGAAAAAGGAAAAATCATCAACAGGGAGTATTACTGTGCATTATTGGAGCGATTGAAGGTCGAAATCGCTGCAAAACGGCCTCACATAAAGCGAAAAAAATTTTGTTTTTGCAAGACAATGCGCCGGCGCATAAGAGCATCGCAGCCACGGCCCGATTTGGCTCCCTCGGACTATTATCTCTTTTCAAACTTCAAAAGATGGCTTATCATTAAAAAATTCAGCTCACGCGAGGAAATCATCGACGCCACGGAGGATTATTTTACAGACCTTCCGGAAAATTACACTTTCGCAAAGTGCTTATGTGAAAAGGGACCTTTTGTCTTTTGACTGTTTGCCAAATCCTCATAGCAATTAAGTCTGTGTGGACTTATTATTGTGATTGCATGCGGGGATTTGGATTTCCGTTCCTAATTTTTGTTTTCGCTTTCTGTTTCACTTTGATTGTCATTCGGTCTTTGAGTGCGTCTAAGCCATTGTCTTGCATCTACGAATCTGAAATAAAAAATTAAAATAATAGCAGATATATGTAACTCTGCAAAGTCGTGAAAGTCATAATTTCCTAAAATTCGTTGACTCTTACTAAGGCACAGAAAGTGAAGAGTATTCTTCCGCCCCTCCACAGATTCGGCAAATGTCGTCGTCGATAAGGCGCAGATTTATTGCGTGCGCTCTCAGAAGATTATGTTGTGGGAGTAATATTGTATAACAAGCGTGAATAGTTGATCTTTGCTTTTCAAGAGAGGCACTTGGCACTTTTTTAAGCTTATTTTGAGAATTTTTAAAGCATTCCTATGTATATATCCGACATGTATGTGAAACTAGAATTATTTACTACTGCCAGGGTATTATTTGCTTTGAGAATTTCGGTTGAAATTGTTATCACTCGTTTCTATATCTTTAGCCATATGAAATTAAGACAATTAAACTGCTGAACCACTTATCAAAGCTACATTAAACTAATTCCTAAATCAACAGAGCTGAAATACACATATCTGTATTCATTTGATGGTCTCGCCATCACCATGTTTTGTTATCATTCTCCGTATCATCACACATAAAGATTTAGAACTCCCGTGAAGAATGCTTTTCTTTGCTGAAGCAAATATTTAGATATCATGAGTATTTCTTTATGAGTACATAGGTATACGAAAAGATCTTTATTAACTGGCAATAGGATACACGCTACGCTTTGGATGGATCCAATCAGATGGTTATGTGAAGAACCTATGCAAATACACCCACCGTACAATTATTTGTAAAATTCTTTTACACAACTAATGTGTGTGAATTTAATTGAAAACAACAGGGAATTCGTAGGTTTGTTTCACTGATCCCAAGTCGGAAATTTATTGATTTATGACATATATACGAGTACAAGATAAAAGATTTTTTTTTAAATAAATATTATACAAAACGTTGAACTTATTCTATCGTATAAATTTTTTTTCTTTAAAAAGGGGATTAAGTAAAAAAAGATACATGCTAACGATACTATTACAGTAGAGCTAGTAACATGGGAGTTTCACTGAAAAAAAAAAACATTGTTGATGTTTTTGTTGCAAACAAATAGGACAAACATTTGTAGCACTCTGCAAGGAACAATTAAATTTAATCAAAGGGCTAAAATTGTGTAAGAATTAATTTTACGAATAATTAACAACTAGAATCAATTTAATTGAATTAATTTGCAGTACACCTAAGTATTTAGTTGCCGCTACAGTTAAAAATTCTTGATCAACGACAAATATTCGTAATTAAAAACGACAATTGATTAGTCTTTCGTACTCTGCGATTAACAATTAATAATTTGGTAAATTTCTTGTTTATGGGCGATGAGGAGAAGCGTGCGTGTTAGCTGCGAGTGAAAATGACTCGCTGATAATGGTTTATCAGTAGAACCAAATCTTTGGTGAGAATACCTGTTTCATTCGCTTCCGAGACTCTGCCTATATCGTTTCAAAATGGGCCTTTATGAGTCTAATGAGGTTCATCGTTGTGTGAAGTTGTTTTACGTATGTCAGTAGTCAGCCCCATTGTTCCCATAAAGATGAAACTGTTCTTATGTAATTCGTTGTAAGAGGTTAGCATTTCTTTAATAGCCGTTGTACCCAAGCGGGTACAAAAAAATAGTCATCCTCAAGTAGCCGTTAAGCCGAAACGAAAATAGCTTTCGGGCAGTATTTTTTGTTTCGTTCACGCAAATTGTGCTTTACAACTTCGTCTACACAAAATAATTGCAGCGAAAACCGTTATTTTCTAGTTTGCTTTGGGTTAGTCAGTTTTGCGCGATCTCAGACAGTCATAATTTGTCAGTGTCAAAGGAAATTCGCATTGTAATTGAAAGCATGATTACTGAATTCAGAACGTTAACAGCTTGTGTTTTCATATTGTAAATAAGTTTTATTGAAAAAAAATTCTTTTGATAGCATTCGGTTAGTAATAAAAGTACTGTACTCGCTTGGGTACAATGGCTAATAAGGTACACATTTTTTCTAGATAAATTTTCACATTGATATGGAATTTCAAAGCATAAAACCATCAAGTTCTTACGGCAGAAACTTTTAGAACTTAGGACGCGCCTTAGACTTTGTTGAAACGTCTTCAAGCCATAGCATTTTCGACATTGTGTTGCTTCCATCAGATCCAAATTATAATACGGATATGGAGGAGAGTGATGTTAAAGATCTTGTTGCTTGCACCATGCAGCGAGTTGTTCCAGGTGAAGTAGAGGTGTTTTGTGACAGTGAAGACGATTTACAGCTACGGCGCAGAATGCAAACCGCAGAACGTTGTGAAAATTTTCCAAAATGGTGCAAGAAACCATGTGCAATTGAAGTGCCTAAAAGCAGTGTTTTTTTTTGGGACAAAAGGTACATTGGATGGGAAGTCGTAACTTGAAATTTTTAAAACTTTATTTGATGTAGAAGTAGTAAATTTGATTGTTGAGCGGTTTCGCGACTATGCAGCACAGTCTAATGCCCACAAATTTTCATTCAACGATGACGATTTGAAAGTCTTTTTGGGTATTTTGCTTTACAGCGGCTATCACTCTATGCCAAGAGAGAACATGTACTGGCAAACAGATGAAGACACCCGTGTACCAATTGTTGCTAACAATATGTCCCGAACCAGATTTAAGGAAATCAAAAAATATCTCCACCTTGCTGACAACAATAATTTGGTTCTCACCAACAAAATGGCAAAAAAAAGGCATCTAGCAACCCTTCTTAACGAACAATTTTGCCAGTTTGGATACATACATGGAAAACTTTTGGTTGATGAGTCGATGGTAAAATACTACGGAAACCACTCTTCGAAGCAATTCATTAGAGGCAAGTTTGTAAGGTTTGGCCTTAAAAATTGAATGCTGACGAGCAGTTATGGTTATTTGTACCAATTCGAAACCCATTGTGGAATCAAAAACGTCACTATGGCAAAACAGAGTTGTTGCTGGTTTTTTGGACAAAGTTACCCATATTTCAGATCCCATTGTATTTTTTGATATTTTTTTACGTCACAAGATCTGCGTGTTTTGCTGAAATAAAAAGGTTTTGGAGCTATCGGGACTGTACGCGATTCTAGAACAAACAAATGTCCGTTGAAATCGAATGCAGTGTTCAAAAAAGAAAAAAGAGGATTCTATGATCACAGATACGATACTGCCAATAAAATACTTTTTGTGAAATGGAATGACAACAGCGCTGTGAGTGTTGTCTCAAACTTTGAGGTATCGAACCGATGCATTTCGTCAACCGATGGTGCTCGAAGGAAAAAGCAAAAGTAAATGTAAAGCAGCCGATCGCAAAGTACAATTCAGGGATGGGAGGCGTTTACCTTCATGATCAAGCCATTAATAATTACCGAATTACCGAAAAAAGTAGTGATAGATGAGATGGGTCAATGGCAGCTGACGTTGGGTAAGAAATATTTAGTTTAATTTTGTAGAGAGGGTTTTTGCAAGAGAACTGGTCCATCAGGTTGGAAGTAGTGCCGTTGAGGTAATTTCGTTTTAGGATCTGACTGTTATCTTCATCTGAGTTATTTTTCAAAATATAAGGGAATCGACGGAGGTAAGAACCCTGTCAATAAAGAATTGTATGATCCCCGGGATAGAGCCTATTTTGAGGGTACTATGCAAAATTCAATAAGAAATCACAACTGTTCAACGTAATGAAGTTGCAAATGGCTTGTAACAGAGGTTTAATGCTGATAGCCGAATCTACTGAAGTCAGTAAGATACGAAAAGCAATAAATTCATTGGCATTGAAGGCTTACCAGCTTAAAAAATACGACGATGAATTCATCATCGAAGTTATGTCCAATCACTGAACATACATAATCATGATATAGTCGCATCTTACTCGTATGTGGAAATCTCAGAAGCCTTTCTTGAATTCACTTATCAGAATCTATCAGCGCGTCTTCAGGCCCGCTAGATCGACTATTGACAAAATTTTTACACTTTAACAACTCCAAACAGCTCACATATTCGGAAATTTTAAGTCCTTATATGATTTTGAAAAAAATACAAATGAAACCAAATACACCTTGTCAACAAGTAAAGAAACATCTGCCTACTGCTTAGGACAAAACGTCGACAACAGTAACTTTGAAGTTGTTAAGAAGTTTACCTAACACAGAGTGAACTAAAAATCCAAAAGTGACAGGGCTGATTAGAGGCATAATTATTCTAGAAAACTGCTGCAAGTTTGGTTTAACGAAGCAAAAATTTTTAACTTGGAAGATAAAATGCAACCACTAGAAATCATTGAGTCTTTCAGTCCTATTGATCACTTTTAAAATAAAAATTTACGGTCGCATATTTGGGAAAGACAAAGGACCAAAGAGGATGAAATTTTCTCGTGTCATCAAGAGCCTGTGCTTGAGAAGTGTGTCCGTTAAGTAGAACCAATAGCTACTGAATTCTCGCGTACCGTCCAAGGTTCTTTTCGAAAAATAGGCAACGATTTCTATAAAAATGGTCAGCCATAACTGCAAAAAGACGGACCAATCTGCTACTAATTGAAAAATAAAAGCTTCTTTCGTCTATTTAAACTTCTTAGCAATATTAAACTTATAAATGGTGACTCACAGTTTTGAGCAAAGCTGTGAAGATGTTTCCTGCGTTCGTACAATATTTTGAAGTGAAACATACCTATATTATATTTAGCTAACTAAACTTGAGAAAGAATAGAAACATTATACCTTACGAGAGTTTGTATCTATTTATTTTTAACTAAATATCTCAATACGATTATATATCTTTAAACGGAAGCTTCATAATAATTAATTGTTTGATCGCGAAGCTCATGCAAATTAACGCACTAGTGAATGCAAAAGGCGAAAGATGTTTAACTTAAACAAGTGATTTAATACTCATTATTAAGTGAAAGTGGTATTTCTACAACTATCAATTACTCATAAGGCGCCAAAGTAATGAGATATAGCATCTTTTAAAAATAAAAAAAATAATAAAAATGTGAAATTCTATGAAAGTATGGTCACACCTGGATAATTCTCCAATTGACAATTATTTAAACTGGAATGTTTGTTCATTTTTTAAATGTAATAATTTTAAGATGAATCGGTATATTGCAAATCTTTCTTGACAGATTGTAATACAGGTCTTGTCTACTATTTAGGATTTAAGTTGGTATCGACGGTAAAGTTTGATACATAACTCCACTATGGTAACCACGTCATCCGTCAAAACTGTCAAAAATGCCATGTGTTTCTTATAATTTGTCGTAGTTTCTTACACTGCTCGAACAGACCTACGATAATACAGGGTGTGTGACATGCACTTCGACCATTCCTACACCGATGTATCTGCCAAATACCCTTGACAGCTCGCTGATATTTAATCATATTTATTGCGAACAAATTATAAGCTATGGAGTTCAAACGTAATAGAGTGATTGCGTTATATTTGACGAAAGTCCAGGCTTCTGAAAGCAAATAAAATTTCTGTATATCGACGAATTGTCACTGGTAGATAAAGGTTACGGAAAAAAGTGAAATCCTCACCATAATGACAGAAAAATAACAGCTGAGCTGAATGTGTCAAGAAAACGGATGCTATATGGGAAAATAAGATCGCTTATTTCGCGTATTTTCTGGTCCCTTGTAAGCCTATAACATAGTGTGGCATAAAGGCTTCAAATCACAGCATGTTTAGATATATCATACCGACAACGTATCTCTGGAATGGACTTTACTCTGTCCGACATAGAAACGAGTTTTCACGTTCCAAACAAATTTTCCCCGACGTGTCATAAGGCAGTATTCTCTGTCCGGTTATTCATCTCCTATAAACCCGTGATATACACCAAGAAGAGGGGACCATTTTTGATGACACTGATATACTTAACTTAAAATTGCTCTTAATAATTTAAATGCATAGGGAAAGGTCTGTCGAGTTGGCCTTAATGAAACCAAATCGGTTCTAATAAATTTGACTTACACCGACTCATAAACTCGATCTGTTATTCCGTTGGCAAAAGAGGCTTAGCACATTGGAAAGAGTTTCGACCGGTTACTTGAAAAATATTTCCAGCTTAGAATCGAGAAAAAGATGCTCTGGTTGTGTGTAAGTGCTGATGCAGGGTTCCCCAATTGTATACAACTCTGGGTTGCATCAAGAAAACAAATGGCAATAGATTTCAGACATTCAAAAACAAAAAGCTAAGATAAATTTTCCATGCACCGTTGTGTAATGGAAATGACGATTGATTTTCACATGGATCTTGAATATTTTTCAATTCGAATAGATTAACACTGCCATACTACAGTCCTACAATTTTAAGTAGAAAGTAATCTCAGGACAATTGGACTTCATTCAAATGCAGAAACTTTCATTGAAAAGACACTCGCCAAACACATTTATTTCAATATAAATTACTCAATTATTCGAATTTAAGTAAACTCAATAAACACGCTGATTCCGATGAGATGTGAGTTATGATCTCGTGCTACTATGGGATCCTTAAGTCCCCTTCAAAAGATTTGCACCATATTACGGCCTGCAGATCCTACTGCTTTGATTCCTTCGATCGTTATAATCGTCTTTAAAAGCGAATCATTGCGGATTTAGTGAAAAAATTCAATTAAACTTATTCACTCCAAAATGTATTGGAATATTGCGTCTGTACGAGAGTCGGTAACCAAGACCGCATTCAATCGATTCTACTCCGTTCTCATTAGATGGATATTTACCGAACGTCTTTGTTGCTTTCCTTGTATTCGCAAGCACTTAGCCAAATGTCTGTATAAGATCCTATTGATCCAAGATATAAGGCCGAAAGCTGATCGGACTGACTTGGAGATGAAGAAGGTTCAGATTTTTACTGAAAAGTCATCCTTAGTAACCGGAAACATTTGTGGTTTAATGTCTGAGTTATTTAGCACAATTACTGAATTTGGTCAAGCGTACAGATGGAGGTGTTCAGCCATTGTATATGAAAAAATTGACCGGACGTGATATTGATCCGTATTTCCTCCGTGATGATGCTGACAAGTCGGATTACAGTGAATGGAGATTACTTTTTCTCCATGTCCACCAAATTGTTTTAGGGGAAATTGGAACTGAAGGGCTGAAAGCCAAAAAACACGTACATCAGTCGACTTAATGAAAATGAAATTCGTTGTTCGTCTTATTGCCAGAAATGACACTGCCATTTGGACGACTCGCTCGCATGATATAATGCCTTCTTTGAAGTAAATAACTTTAGACGACACGAAGGTAAATATTAGACAGCATTTGATAGAAAATCGGCCGAATTGTGCGAAGAAGTCGTGAAAAATTGCTTCCAGTGCATTCCCTATATGATCAATTCGTGAAACAATTTAAAGGATACTTGAGTAGAAAAATATGCACACCCTCTAATAATGGTAAATAAATCAGCTTAAACTCGACAGGTAACCGAAACCGAAATGCATGGACTGCTAATTTTGAAGATTTTTCGGGGATTGAGGACTTTTCAAACACTGTTAATTTGAGCTATTTTAGCTCTTTATTGAATCACAAATACTTTCGAAGACTAGTAGCCTCTTATGTAAAACGAGCACAGTTTTCTCCATCACATTCAGTTACTACTACACTAAAAGAAGTACATTAACTAACTCAACAAGTTAATCAAAGTTAATAAATCTAAATGGATGCACTGTTGAGCAAAAAATACTGAAATATGGATTTATCTTGCCACTATTTTACTATTAAAACAATCTTTAAAAATCATGCTTCACTGAAGATCTCATTCATGCGATAGATTTACCGCAATCCACTGTTGTCATTGTCGCTGCTATTGCACGTATCCTTTTTATATCGAATGAATATCAAACGTTTTCGCAACTTTTGTTTATTGGGGAGTTTTCCCAACCGCTCACAAAAACTTACAATTTCTCTTACCGATCCTACTTAAGGAGTATGTTGTATTTTGAAACCAACTAACCGGTAGCTATCGTTTTCTCCGACTGAACTTATGTTTCTTTAAACGCTGAAAATATATAGGTAATCTCTGGCTGGGCGATGCTCTACCAAGAAGATCTTGAAAAGAACACACTCCAAAGCTTGAGTGTTGCTACAAACTGAGTGAGATACGGGTATTATCTGTTTTTGCTTAGGCGAGTGCTTGTAGATACAAAGATTAAATAACATTACTCAAATGTATGTGATCTTACTCCACAACCGAGTGGTTTTCAAATATTTGAATGAGTGATTTTGAAGAAATCCCGTTAATAATAGTAACTGCCGACTTCCTCATATTTATGTGTAGACGATCAATTTAATTTTGCACTCATGCACCATGTATCCATCATGCATCGGGCTGGAGGATCGATTGATCGCTTAATTTGATTCTTCATAGTACACATGGCCCTGTGGGTGGGGGAAAGATTGTGGGATATTTAATTGCTCACTCATCTACGAGTAGTAGTAGCGGTGAATTAACAGTGATTTGATGCGTGCCTTGAATTGGCACAGAAATCTTGATTCAATCAAGGATATTCCCAAGATACATGTGTTCGTCGACTTGTACGATTATGTGTGTTGTCGTTGATTATGTAACAATTATGAAGTCTTCAAAAAGCTGACGACAAGATTATGCGAATGTTTTTGTACAACTAATTTAAAATCGAAAACTTTTGAGAACTAAATTGGTTAGGCCGCTCTTTTTGGATCATCTCGTTCGTTACGAGAGCCAGAAAGTAAACTAGTCTGATTCATTTAGTGGTTAACGGATCACCATCTATTTCTCCAACGAAGCTGAGTATTTGGTGCCATCCTGGATACAAAAAGTTCTTTCGACAAAACATGCCACATCGGAAATATATGTACCAGGCTCTGTTGCCCTTCCGGCAGCTGTTAGCAAGATATGGGACCGAAAAGATTCCTCTGGATCTATTTGGCTATGAAATTTTGGGCCGTATCCTTAAAGCCATCTTCCATTTAAAAGTTGTCTTTATCTTGCTCTTGATAACTGTCTTTTGACTCTGGTGTTATGCACATGACGTTTAATACAATGACACCGAAATTTCTATAAAAAAAAAACACTGGCCCTGGCAGCCCGGTATGGGCCATGGCCTAGCTTCTTGATACTCATTTGTTTTGCTTTGATGTCATTTTTGTCACATCTGAGCGGGGCCTACGGTTTATCGTCGAGTCCGAACGGCACTCCTTAGAAGCTTTTTCGTAGGCAATTTTTACTACCGGAAGTTTGCCATTGCCCGCCGAAAGGGTGATGGCGATTTGAAAAATTGTTGGTGACCCATACAGGAATCGAGCCCAGACTATCTGCGTGATAGTCCAATGAGCTAACTATCGCGCCATCGCCCGAATTTCCTATTGCTGAGAAAATAATACGAAATCGACTTTCTCAGTACCCATCAAAAGTTTCGGCCGAAATTCGAGCCAAGAAAATAATTTGGCCGCCGAAATTGTCTAAAATAGCTTTAAAACTGATCTTAAAGGCGTATTTGATATCTTTCTACAAGACGACAATGTTAGACCTCACTCATGAAGAGTCTGAGAAGCAGAAATATACGCTGACCTGATGGCAATGAGCGGACGAGGCGAGTCATCGGTACTTGTAACAACATCTATGCTGTGCACAGATTTCAAAGCTTCTAAGTTGGATGATGCGGGACTAACGCATAATGTCTGCGTTCCTGGTGATAGAAAAATTTGTTATAATCTGGATACTTAGACTTGATCTGTACGCCGTTATGCATATATCTTTCCCTCAATATCTTGCAGATGACCTCCAAAACTTCTGTTATAAGCCACGTTTTTTTGAAAATATTTTTCGTCCCATTTTTGAATACTTGCAGTTTTATTTCAATTAAGTATAATTGGAAAGTGTCTTTCGGTGGCAAATTTTGATAACTATTTCGAGAAATATCACGATCAGGTTTCGCCATTTGCTTGGCTTATACCACGATATTGTTGGACATGGACATTGCTAACATGTCTTTTAGATCTGGCAAAAAACAATTCATATATATCATGATTCGATAGCGCAATCTCTTCACGTCAAATTGTTCCTGCACTAAAACCACACCAAATAGTAGCGCATTGTGGATAAAAAGATAACCATTCTTGGATTCTTTCAGCAAGAAAGATGGAAATGTGCTTCACAGCTCAAATTTGTATTTCAGTTGAATTCTTGATAAATTTTGAATGAATTTCCATCACCCATGTGCGAATTGTAGTCCCGATTACAAGCCAGTATTTAATACAATAGTTTTTTTTTCGAAATTATAGATACAACGACCTTAGTCTCAGTTTAAATGTTATGCTTGGTGTCCTGAATTGTTCGAAGCCTATTTCCTCCTGATATAATACACTTATGCAATCGTTTTTCCCAATCCTCGGAACAATTGTTTTTTTTTTGTTTTTCATTTTATTATAAACGCGCGGTCAAGGGACTATTAGCACCCTTAAAATGATTGCACACAGCGCAAAATAAGGGTGGATAGAGGGAGAGGTACTGATGTACGTTGGTTTTTGAATGTTTGGAGGTCATAATGATTTGGAAATAAAGAGCTCGGCAGGGCATTCCATGAGCGAGTTGTTCGGCTTAGAAAGAATCACAATATTTCGGGGTTCGCCCCGTTCGGGAAGGTGTACTGAAGAGCATTCATAGCGAGATGGGTGTTACGCTTGGAGGTCTGAAGGGGCGGAATGCCACTGGCAATTTCCGGGAGCACTGCGATAGAACAGGGTGAAAGAGGAGACATTATGTTTTGGGAGCATCTTAGAAATATCAAGTGCAACTATTTTGCTTTCGCCAGATTGATATCAACTTTGGTTCCACTTTTCGATGAGGAATGCCATCAAATCATCAGTGGACCTATTGCTAAGAAAACCATACTGCAAGTCATTAAGAAGTTTTCGTTTCCTCGAAACAATTGTTAAAATCTATTTCCGGAATGCCAGTCAGAAGGCATTGTTTCGTCGATGCTAATGCTACGCTCTCTTTCAAAATTTTTTAGTGTTTTTGCAACCAATGGGGATTTAATTTTTTTTAGGCACAAACCATTTCAAAATGTTCAGGACTGATCCAAATGGAATGTTAACAATATCAGCGACGGCTCTATTAGAGCTCCAAATCTTTGATTTCCTTGTCGCGTTTATAGCCAGAAAAGACGATTTCTTAATTCACCTCTTTGTTGTTCATAAAATACGCGCGCAACTATTGAATAAATTTAGATTTTGACATGCAATTTGACACAGATGACAGTGACAGTACTACCAACCTGAAAAAACTTATCTATTGTACATTACACTAGAACTTTCTTAAAATGCATTGAGTTTCCGGGCACTTGTTTCTTCGTTCTAGCATCCATTGAGCAACCACCTGGAGTGTTACTGCAGATCAAGTTCCGAAAAGTTCCGAAACATAAGTAAGCCTCGAATACGGACAGATCTACTGTTGACAACCCACGCAAACTATTTAAGGACAACGAACTTCGGTTACGAAATATGCCCGATGAAGTAAACCTCAACATTCTTTGTCCGATCTTCAAGAAAAGAGACCCTTTGAACTGCGCCAAATGCAGATGCACTAGTCTCCTTAACATCGCATATAAGATCTTATCCGCCGTATTGTGTGAACGCCTGAAGCCGGTCGTCAACAATCTGATAGGTCCATATCCATAGGTCTGGCTTTAGTTCACGAAAGTCCATCATCGACAAAATATTCACACTACGGCAGATCTTGGAGAAAACCCATGAGCTTCAGATCGATACACACTGCCAATTGATCGATTTTAAGGCGGCGTATGACGGCATTTATAGAAATGAGCTATACAGAGCAATGTCTACTTTTGGCATCCCTGCCAAACTCGTCCGTCTGTGCAGGATGACGATGGAGAATGCACTCTGCTCAATCAAGATCTCACCAAGATCTTTGATGTCAAAAAATGATTTAGACAAGTCAATGCGCTGTCATGCGATTTCTTAAACATCATATTTGAAACAATAGTGCAAAACTCATGCACAAACACAGTAAGACTCCGCTATCAATTCAGACAGCGACACCAGCGCCGAGATCAAACAAAGAATAACTCTTACCAATCGCTGCTTCTTTGGGCTAAGAATGCAATTGACGGACAAAGCCCTCTCACAAACAACAAAATTTATTCTATATAAGAGCTTAATAATCCCAGTTCTGCTCTTTAGCGCAGAGGTATGGACATTATCAAAAATGGATGAGGGTGCTCTTGGCTGCATTGAACGGTTTTCGTTCCCATCAGCATTAACGGTGAGTGGAGGAGGAGATACAACGACGAACTGTATGAACTGTACAGCAATATCGACTTAGACAGAAGAGTGAAGATCCAACGACTGAGATGGCTGGGTCATGTAGAGCGGAGGGACACCAACGCTCCGGTTCCCTCGAGGGACAGTGCTGTAGAGGAAGATCAAAATTCAGGTGGCGCACGCAAGTTGAAGGGAACGTCGGCAAAATAAGAGTGTGAAACTTGCGGCAGCTAGCAAAAGATCGTGCAACCTGGATACACTTGTTGGCTGAAGCCCAGGTCCACCCCGCACTGTAGCGCCGCATAAAATAAAGTGAGTTAGTAACTGCAGATCAATCAAATGTCAAAAATCAAATGTCAAAATCCTGTGATAAGTGGTGTAAGAAATGTTGAATTTTTGTCTCATTTCGAATATTTTGTCTAATAGTGGTGATGTCGTGACCTCTTTCTTTAAACAGTTTACCAAAAGGGCTATTATTTTGTCTAAATAACTCACAAATCTTGGTTTGTTCGATTACACATATCTTCCACAAAATGCATCGTTGTGGAGTAAAAGGCTCCATGACAAAAACTGCCTTAGTTGTTAGTAAGTTGTACTTGTCATCTGGCCATAAAGATCAGCTATGGTGAGTTCAGTAAATATCATTTAATGACAGTGATACAACCATACCATCTGTTGGCATACTTTTGTTACGAGCAATACGTGTTATGAAAGGGCTTATATATGGCATCTCGGCATTATGACAGATAATATTGCAGAGTGACCTATGACATGTCTCTCGGCATATGTTTGTGAAGAGCCTGTTATGCCAAAATAGTTCTCATTGAATCCATCCATCTAACTACGATAAGTTGATATTTACAACAGCCTTGTTGAAACGACTGCGAGTCTAAGAATGTCTACAGATACAAGCAAATGATGTTCGAAACTCTAAATGCTAAATGATTTTCCGATTGTTTTGAAAAAGAAATTGATTGATCAAGCAATCGCATAATAGATAGGATATTATAATTATAAAGATACACTGTCAGTCGTGAGCATACCCAACTAGATGACATATATTTCAATTTGATTTCATTCACAACATCTCTGACTGGCTTCATTCAGTAGTTTGAAAGACATTGCTGTCTTCAAAGGTATTAAATGCAATTGATTGTATGATCCTAAATCATTTTACAGATAATTAAGGGCATCATTCAATTTGCAGTGATTTATTGCTCCAGTTTCCCCTAATGGAGTCAGTAGAACAACAAACAAATGAATACACTTCCTAAACAAAATAAATGCACAAACAATCATTTACACAAAGTGGGTCTTCTAAAAGGCGGACAGAACCCATCTTATCCGATTGAGTTGAGTTTAAAAACTTCAAATCTTTTACTTTTGTTCTCTTATCTAGAGTCCAATTTCAATAAGATACATCATTGTTTTGCGAGTACCTTAACTACGTCTTTTAGTCAAAATATTTGTACTTTTGTTGTGAAACTGGAAATGTTTTTGGTTAGCTTATTCCGCAATCAGAATAAACGAATCTACGAGTAATTTCCTAGATAATTGAGGTAATAAAGTTTTATGGTCGAGTCAGCTTTGTTGGTGGTAAGATACTATTTATAAACCGTATTATTAATTTTTGTTATTATTATTTGTGGCAAATAATTACGTTTTCGAGAAGGATCAACACTGGCAAGAGATAGTTCTCGGAATTTGAATAATTTCTAACACCTCGATACAAACGAATGGGTGGCACGTCGAAATCTTTTTGGATGTGAACGAGAAGATAATCAATGGTAAGTTACCAACGAAAGGTTGGCTATTTTTGAAGATGATCGCTTAGGAGTAACCTCTTTTCTTCCTGCAGACAATCAAATAATTTCCAATCAGACTTGGAGACCACTGTGTTTTCTGCGGACAAAATTTTTGTTTTTTATAAAAACAAAGACCCACAGGATGGGATGAAGGTCTCTATTGCCTGGGAAACCTTTAGCTTTCTTCTTCTGAATTTGAACGAGCTTATTGTAGAACTATTCAATATATCTTTGTAACCGGGTTAAGTACATTCAGTAGCGTTGTAAATTTTACATTCAAAAAGTAGTTACGCCGTGCAAAAATTATTTTATCCCACTCCCGCGTCAGACTTCTGTCATTTTATTCCGTCAGTAAGCCGAGGAGTTACAGAGGGAACCCATCACATAAGAAATCTGAATCTTCAGTATACGCAGTCTGTTGTTCCTTTCTTTGTTGCCTTGTTATGGCAGAAAGGCTATCAAATCAAATGTCTTAAGATTCTGGGAAGAAAGTTGTACATAAGTGTCAAAGACGACGACTAAACTTGGACTTGATCTAAAAGGTATTTTACAGCAGGTGGTACTCGTAATAGCGGCTATTAAGCCGTGGTCATCTCTATGCTTCTAGAGGCGCCAACCAATTGACTCACAAACTCCCTCTGTACTTATGATACTCGTAGTAGTGGACCCATTAGTTTTTGGATCACTCAATTGCGATGATTGGATGTTTTCTAAAATACCTGCGATAGATTGATAGATGGAGTGGTGTTTCGGGAAAGTGAAAAGATGGAAAGGTCTCCAGAAGAGGAACTATATGGAAGACTACCATCTAAGAAACCGTTGAGGGTGGGCCGAAAATATACTCGAAGGCAGTGGCGATGTAGAAAAGACGTAGGGAAGCAGGCTAGCGAGAGTGACTCTTACTGAAACTGCTTAGCTTAAAACCGCACACTCCTCCTACGTTCCGAGCAAGTTTAAGAGCAAGAGAAATGTTGGCCGACTGACTTCCAGCTCATCGATGCTAAAATGAGATCTGTCATAGAATAGAATGCCTAATACAGTGAACGGCAATAAAACAAGGTGCTGGTTTAGTCACGCATGATATTAGGAAAAGGTCGGCATTAGAACAAAAGAAGTTCTGGACGAAGGAAATCGGTTGAGGCTGTGACATCCAGTTTAGGAAACAACTTTGCTGGTGGCTTTCCCGCACACAAGATCTGGCTTAAATCAACAAAAGTTGAAGTTCGGGTGAGAGGCATTTCCAAGAAAATCCCAAACGCTAAAAAGCAGGGGCCCTTCAAATTGGGAAGTTTGGCATTGACAATAGTCTGAAATCCGTTGAGTGCTAACAATGTGTTGATCAACTGGAGAAAGCGGAGAATGATTACACTGAAGAAGAAGACCTTTGGAAGAAAAATTCTCCCTGTGTCAAACTCTTGAATAGCAAAGCATTTTTGTGCTAAAAAGGCCTCTGGAAACTACGACTTTCGAAGTTTTATGGCTTCAAAAATTGACGCACGCTTTAATTTGGATTCCGGGACAATTCTAGAGGATGAACTGATGCAGAGAAAAAATTGGTTAAACAAAGACGGGTCTTTTGCTGTTGTAGGATAGGTATGCCTAATGTCCCTGTTTGCACCTTGGAAGTTTTATTTTTTTCCAAAAGAATGCAGACAAGATCGCAACCACTACAGTACTTATTTATTATCAGAACTTGTCTTTTAAGTGGGTAATTACCATGTTACTATACTTACTTACTCTAGGTGGCACTTCAGTCCTGACCCAGCGTCTGAGTCACGGATTTCCTCCACTGCGCTTGTCTCACGGGGGTGGATTCGGAGTCTTTTCTAACCGCAGTTTTGGTGTCCATTTGCTATTGTGTTCGCTCGTGAGCTTTGAACTATTCTTTCAAGAATGGTGTTTAAGAAATTGCATCACAGCGTATCACCTTGTCTAAAAATTCATTTTTGACATCAAAGGTCGCGGTGATACTCGTATCTTTACCGACCTTGATGGAGCAGCGTGCATTCTCCATCGTTATCTTACATAGCCGAAAGAGTTTGGCAGAGATGCCAAGACTAATGTCAGTTTATTTTCTCAACAGCCACTACCGGAGGCAGTAGCCGAATTCATTGAATACTGTGATTTCAAGAATATAGGACTTATTGTATACTGTTATGCTAATGTGAGTTGGGGCAATAGCAAATGCAACATGAGTGGTAATTACCTCCTGGATTGTGTACTATCGCCTAAGCCGGTTATCAACAATGTTCGATCCATGCCGATATTTGTTGCGAAAGTTCGAGATTAATTTATACACTTGACACTATCTGACAGGTGCGCTTAGGAGATTACATGCTCGAAAATACTTTCAGAGGTCTCCATGTCAAAACATCGAATTCAGAATCGTAAATCAGCCAGGCTGGAATCATTCAAAAATCAGAGACTCTGCGTTTCGAACTAATTTTCCAGGCTATCTAACCAGAATCAGATCACAACCACTTCTTATTAACGAAGCCGTGACTAAGTTGGGTAGTTGCTACTGAGCTACTGAGTTTGACCTATTTCATGTTGATTCTCTTCATCGGAATGGTTGAGTTTCATGTGCGCAATTGGATTCTCTGTATAAGATGTAAGATGCCTACAAACCTGGAACGTCCTCCAAGAATACATTGAAAATCTTGTGAGCTGAGTTGAAGAAGCTACGGACTAGAAGTAGTATGTCCAGTGCATTTTCATATACATTCAAGGTGGCGTCGACAACGCAATTTATGACTTTTGTATTACTCGGCTAGGAGCAAGGGAACATCGTAGTAGAATCGCAGTCGATGCTGAGGATTTGGAAAGATCATTTCTGCAGACTGTATAACGGCGATGACGGACCAAATACCGCTGTCAGGCAGAATCAACCTTTCAACCTGGACGATGATGACCAACAATTCCGTCCACCCGACCTGGATGAAGTGAAGATAGCCATATCGAAGCTTAAGTCCAACAAAGCTGCTGGAGCGGATGGCATGACTGCCGAGCTATTCAAAGCGGCAGGCGATGACTTGGTAAGGAGCATACACCAACTCATCTGTAAAATATGGTCGGACGAAAGTATGCCCGATGAATGGAACCTCAGCATTGTTTGTCCAATTCTCAAGAAAGGAGACCCTCTGAACTGCGCCAACTACAGAGGCATCAGTCTCCTTAACATCGCATATAAGATCTTATCCGCCGTATTGTGTGAACGCCTGAAGCCGTTCGTCAACAACCTGATAGGTCCATATCAGTGTGGCTTCGGGCCAGGAAAGTCCACTATCGACCAGATATTCACACTACGGCAGATCTTGGAGAAGACCCATGAGCCTCAGATCGATACCCACCACCTATTCATCGATTTTAAGGCCGCATATGACAGCATCTATAGAGACGAGCTATATAGAGCAATGTCTAGTTTTGGCATCCCTGCCAAACTCGTCCGTCTGTGCAGGATGACGATGGAGAATGCACGCTGCTCCATCAAGGTCGGTAAAGATCTCACCGGGACCTTTGATGTCCAGAAAGGATTTAGACAAGGCGATGCGCTGTCATGCGATTTTTTTCAACATCGTACTTGAAAGAATAGTGCAAAACTCACGAGCAAACACAAGAGGCACTATCTTTCAAAAGTCCGTCCAACTACTCGCATACGCCGACGATATTGACATAATCGGGAGAAAGCAGCGTGATGTCAGTGGCGCTTTCGCGAGTATTGAGACGGAAGCGGCGAAAATGGGTTTAGCGGTCAATGAGGGCAAGACCAAGTATATGCTGTCAAGCAAAAAGGACAACCAACACCGACGTCTCGGACAGAACGTCACCCTCGACAGATATAACTTTAAGGTAGTTAAGGACTTTGTTTACCTAGGCTCCGCTATAAATACAGACAACGACACCAGCGCTGAGATCAAGCGAAGAATAACTCTTGCCAACCGCTGTTTCTTTGGGATAAGAAGGCAATTGAGTAGCAAAGCCCTCTCTCGGACAACAAAAGTCACCCTTTATAAGACTTTAATAATCCCGGTCCTGCTCTATGGCGCAGAGGCATGGACATTATCAAAAATGGATGAGAGTGTTCTTGGTTGCTTCGAGAGAAAAATTCTTCGGGCGATCTTCGGTCCCGTCTGCATTGACGGTGAGTGGAAGAGGAGATACAACGACGAACTGTATGGACTGTACAGCGACATGGACCTAGCCAGAAGAATGAAGATCCAAAGACTAAGATGGCTGGGTCATGTAGAGCGCATGGACACCAATGCTTCGGTCCGAAAAGTCTTCGAATCCGCCCCCGAGGGACAGCGCAGTAGAGGAAGGCCAAGACTCAGGTGGCGCACGCAAGTGGAAAAGGACCTCAGCCAACTTAGCGTGCGAAACTGGAGGCAGCTAGCCAGGGGTCCCAGGTCCACCCCGGACTGTAGCGCCACCTAAAGTAAGTAAAGTATTACTCGGCTAGATCATATCAGCTAGTCGAAACTGGAGGCAGCTAGCCAGGGGTCCCAGGTCCACCCGGAATCATTAGTTTTGTAGATAAAAGCAATGAGAGTGATTGAGGTTACCTACTGCGGCCAATATGTGATAACGAGGGTAAATAGGAGTTGCCCGCAAGGCAACGTTCTTAATAGTTCCGACATCCATACTCAAGCATATGCAGGTGTAGCTGGATCATGCCCAGTATACGTGGTTAATGATTAATGCACTAGAAATGGGCTTTCATTTATTCCTCTCAAAATAGAGGTAGTTTTTTCTACTTTATGAGGAGGAGAAAGCTTACTAGTCATTACTCCAACGAAGCTTAGTATTCGGTTCTCATTCTGGATAACGAACTATTTGGACTAAACATGTCAGGCTCTTTGATTAGATCGGGCTTCTGGCAGTGTAATAAAACTATAGGCAAGAAAACGGGCTTGTCAGCGGAAGAATTGGTAAGGGCCGATACACGCAAAATGTCGTTCGTCTGGTGAAACAAACTTTCGCGTTACTGCTGACTACTAAGAACGGTTTGATCCCATAGTATCCCTGGCTTTGCTTTACACTGATGAATGCACCCTTCACAGCCATCTTCTGTTAAAAAAGAAGTGCTCACGGTCACACTCACAAATTGCATGGCGATTGTCTTTTGACCATTGACACGGCACGCTATCTTGTGCAATGAAATCAAAACTCCTGATGATGCGAAAATATAAAATCGACTCTTCCTATCCCCAGGATTGGATTCAGCCATAATCTTTGGCAGGAAAGGAATGTTGTCGTGTCTTCTGTCTTACCAATTGCGAGATACGGTACTTTGACTTGAAAGATATTTTGTACTTGTTTGTCAGAACTGTGATTAGGCTAGTTGGTTTTTTATCTTCCGAATGAAGTAAGTAACTCTACCAGCAGAGGAATTCCTTAGGTTAGCGGTGTCAAGTTGTTCCCAGAAGAAGGTATTTTGTCTGATTCCGTTGAGTTCCGGACAGTCACATAAAATGCGTTCAGCTGCTTCGTCTTCCTCAAGACAAAGTCGGCACTCTGGCGAGTTGACTAGTCTTATTTTGCAGAGGTGATATCTTAAACTGCGATGTCCTGTAAGGTACCCTACCAGGTTTCTGATATCGTGCCGATTTAGATTCATACTCAGTGGAGAATTCTTTTTCGAAGCGTAATGTTTTTTGAAGACGGTCTGTCACCGCGCAGATCATGTCAAGTTCTGGCATTTCCGAAAGCAGGATCTTTAGTTCCCGGTGCGTAAGCCACTTTGTTGGTAAAAGAGTATAGGGGCGTTAATCCAATTAACTGTGGGGCAGGTCCGAAAGGCTCCGGAAATTCCCAGAAATGCTTGACGCTGTACTCTTTTGAGCTTAAGCAATGAGCCATATTCTAAAGAATCAGGAAGAGTAGTTAAGGTTTCTGCAATCATAGCGACATCCGAGTGCATTTTAAGCTTTAATGAACTCTCGTTCCTAGTTTTAGAAAGAACGAGTTTGGAGTGGGATCACGGGACTTGGGATAGCTGATGAACGTGCTTGATAAGGTTTAAAACAGAGCTATCCATGAGCTAACCTGACAGGGTTTTAAATGAGAATACCCGCTGATGGCATGAGCCTGCAGGTTGCCAAAGGTCCAAGCGAATGCTGTCTTTCAATAGGAAAGGCTGTAGCCTACTTAAGTTTGTTGGGTATAAGTTTTACAACGTCATGCGATGCTTGCTGTGAGAGTGATAACGATACCAAGGAGCGCTATATCTGTGAGAGTCCGGCCCGCGTTTGCATAAGGCAGTCCCATTTTTCTCAGAAGGACTGAAAGGCCTGAAAAAGGAACGAACAAGAAGTTCATTGGACTAGTTCTTGGCCCGAGTGTTCGGTTGTGACGGAAATAAAATGCTTCCAGGACTCCATGACCAATTTTATTATTACAATACACAATTTTTTGAATCCCTATCACGTCAGGGTGTTTTATTTTTCATATTTCTTGACATTTATATCGATGCGCCGCTTTCTACGCCTCTCTTCAACAAAATATTCAAGGTTGTCGAAAACGTCAGTATCCTGATTGGCAATTGACAAATTGGTATTCAGGGTATTTGTAGGCAGAACAGCATCTTGGTAAATTGATCTGCAGGCAAATTAAATAAATATAGATGTAAATTTGGAGAATCTCTTATGACACTGACGTCAGTCTTACAATGTCTGTTTTAGTCGTGCCACGGTCTCCTCCAAGCTACCAATCTTACATTCTTGCTTGGCACGCAAATTCTGCATGCGTTCGTTGTTTTGTTTCAAAAGTTTGATGACATGTTCTTGTCTGGTCAGTTCGATCTGTTTTGCACTTAAAGTAGAAAATAGATTCTGAAATTCTTCAGTTTTTGTGAGCATTTCCGTCTTTAACTGAAATGGAAAGTTCTGAATTTAAAGCCAGCAATAGTCGAACTAGAATAGGACTTTTTAAGGTTGGCAAACTTTAACATTTAGCAAAGAATTAAACGACGCACCAATTGAATATCATTGTTCTTTTCGTCAACCTCAACGAAAAGGTCTTCCAAACGCACCTTTTGGGAATTTTCTTTAGTTTGGAGGGAATCTATAATTTTACAACGAACTTGAAGCAACTTTCGCTTTATATTGATCTCTTCCTCCAGTTTTTTCTTCTCAAGTTTGGCTCTAGTCAATTCGATTTCTAAAGAATGAATCTTTTTTCTCTGCTCAGATTCAGAGGTTTTCAGATTAGAGAGCTGTTAAAACAAAATACATTTATCTATGGTTCTTTTCAGAATTTGAAGGACCTAAGCCTACCTCTTCCTGGATATTTTCGGGGATAGCAGGTAATTGGGACTCGTTGGCTTGTTGGGAGAGAAGCTGAGTGCTCTGTTCAGCTTGCTTTTTGAGCTCCTGAAAATAAAACGGATATACAAAAAGCCCCTGTTTTGGTACATACTTGCTAAAAACCTTTTTCAAATATTGGACTTCTTTTTCCAGTTGTTCTTTTTCTTTTGTTGAAGTCGATAAGTCTTTCATGAGATTTTGTATTTCATCAGCGCGTTTTGTCGCTTGGTCTAGTATCAAAAAATCAGAACGAAAAAAAAATCACTTACTTTAAACAGGGCCTACCACCGATGGTGTCTTCAATTTGGGCTCGCTTTTCTATATCCTTTTGGGCGGCGATCAAATCAAACTCTAGTTTCTTTATTCGTTTATCTTGATCCAGAATTTTATTTTGCTGCTTGCTATTGGCCTCTGCATACTTTTTTATTCTAAAAATACGGAGACAGTAACTTTATATTTTCTTTACACCTTGACGAATACCTCTCATTTAAATCCTCAACTTCGGCTGCCTTAGTTTTGAGTTTCTCTTGAAGATCCCTGTGAGTTACTCGGTCCTTTGAAAGGTCTTTCTCAATGTATTCTATTTTTTTCTTAAACTATCAAAAAACCAAATAAAATTTTGCTTACTTCAACTCAATTGTAAAATTACTTCATCACACTCTTTCTGCTTTTTGGCCAGTTTGGCAGTTTTCTCGTCAACTTCTTTTTGGAATGATCTTTCCATCTCTTCCTTCATTTTGGCAAATTCCTTCTGCTTCTGTTCGAGTTTTATCCATAGATTCTGTAAAAAATCAATTCCGAGATGTAAAAGTTTTTCAAATCATCTTGACAAGTAGTTTTCATACATCAGCATTCTTCGCAAGATTTTTATCCTTCTCTTCCTGGTGGGAATCCTTGATTGTATTCCCCAATGGTACGGACTTGTCACATGGCTCAAACGTTTCAAGTTGTTTTAAAATTTCATTTAGGGCAGTTTTCTAAAAGAAATTGCAATGGTGAGGTGTCAAAATTGTTCGAATCTTAGAGAAAGATTTTACATTTTCGGCTTTAAACTTATTTTCAATGTCTTCGAGTACATTTAACGTATCCAGACTTTCAGGTGAATCACCACCGACCTAACAAAAACAAGAATAAATTACAAGTATTCAAAAAATTTGAAAAAAATCAGTTTACAAACTTTTTTTGCATTTTTCAAAAGATCAAGAGAGTCCAGAATACGGTTCAAATTGTTGTTGAAGTAGACTTCAACGTTCTTCTTGAATTCGGTCAAAGTTACTTGAGCTTAAGAAAAGAAAGAAAGAAGAGGTAGAAGTTAGACTACATAATGGTCCAAAATTGGTTTGACAAGGACTTTCATGTTAGCATCTCCTCTAGACCATTTTGGGAAGATGCTTTCAAGGGCGATGCTTCATTCCATTTCTTGACGGTGTTTTCTAAGATAAATCTAAAGTTAGCATATTCTTCCACCTTCCAGATCACTGTAGTCCTGCCTCAGCTGATATCCAGCTCTTTTTGAATAGTTAGACCGCTATCAAATCTAAAACCGCCCTCAACTACCGATGATCTCTCAGTGTGATGGACTAGCAGTTCAACATCCACCTTTGTTGGGTGCCGGCAAACAGATATATATTAGAGAATTATAGCGCTGGTGAACGAACCAAAATTGGAACCACTCTACCTATCCTACCTGAAAAATTTGTCCTAAGTACAACAATCATTACGTGCAAACTAAAACTAAACCTGGATACTACAAGGTGGCGCAAAATTAATCATCCTATTGGAAATGACGTCCAACGTCAATCATATTTGACATTTGTGAACTAGACAGCTGCAGAATACAAACAGACAAGCAATGGAGCACTATACTCCGCTGTCAAGCCATCCTCAATTTTGGGTCGAAAATCATCATGAGCGACGAGGCGCATTTCTACTTAAGCGGTTACGTCAATAAGGAAAATCTTTGTTTCTGGCGCACTTAAAATCCGCGTGTGATGCACGGAGAACCATTACATCCACTCAAAGCAACTGTGTGGTGCGGCGTTCTCGCGGGAGGAGTGATTGGGCCGTATTTTTTGAGGACGCCGGTGGCAATAGGGTCACTGTTACTGGTGAACGCTACAGGGCCATGATAAACGATTTCTTACTGCCGGAATTGGATGAGCGGGGCTTGGTGAACATGTGGTTTCAACAAGACGGTACAACTGCACACACAGCATGAGCCACAATGGATATTGTAAAGGAAGCGTGCACTGGTCGCGTAATCTCCCGTTTTGGCGAGTTCGCCCGATTTAACCATCACGGACTTGTTTCTTGAGGGCTACTTGAAGTCGCGGGTTTATGCCAACAAGCCTCAGACAACCCTTAAGCCTTAACATGTGTTGCGACGAAAGTAATCTGGCTTAAACTGGATTGATTCTCTCTAAGATTTTGATATTTTTAAATAGGAAGCATTTCGCAGGTGTCTTATAGGCAAGCATATAAAAAGGCTTGGTGTTTTAACAAATGACTTCTGCAAAAGCGACGAAGAAGTGAAAACTTGGCCTGGGCGCTTTTTTCTACAATAACTTAAGTGATCTAAATAACATAAACCTTTACAGTCCCCTACTCGCATTGCAGGACCTTTGGAAACATTTTAAAAAATACTGTTCTAACGCGAATCGTTTCGACGAAAACTCGTTACAATTCGGGGAATAGGACAAGTGATAAGCGTGAGGCGGAAAGGTACTTAATAGGTATTAGCCGGTCAGCAAGGGTTAAGAAAATTTCCGGTGTTCGTTCGTTTCTTGTCGGAAAAGGTGAATTAATGAGGAAAAATCAAACGCAGGCACTTGAACACATTCGGTGAGTCTGCGGCGCAGTGAGACAACCCAAACTCTTTATAAGTGATCCAGTGATCAGTAGGAGCGGTACTCGAACGAAAGCAGAATTGTACGAAAGAACGGAATCAAGGAAGCGAACGTTCGAGTATATGATTTCTCTACCCTGCCGGGCATTTCGTCTGCAAAGCGGAAGATAGACATTGGTGCAAAAAGAAATGTTCGTGTGAGAGTTTAATGGTTTTGAGGTACTAAAAGCGTCAGCTTTTTAGAAATAAACAATAAATCGCAAGCTGGAACGACGCACGAAAGAATAACCGACAAAAGTTTCGAACTAGAAAATGTATTACCACAACGATAAAATGGTTTAATATTCAAGAAATCAACTAGCGAAATGTCAGAAACGGTGCCAGCTTCTTGAACTTGCATGAGTATGAAGGCCGACATGGCGGAAACCCTGTCAAAACGAGGAACTCAACTCGGTAAGATATACTTTTTTTTTTAAAATAAAAGTGCTACTTGATGACATTATACAATAGTGAGCACAGAAGCTGAGTAGCTGGATTCAAAAGCCATTTCTGTCAAGTCCACACCGACTTTATTGACAGACTTTTTGGAAAAAAAACCGTGAAAAATGGTCTTAGTCGATAAAATAATCTGGCACGATTTAAACATAGACATCTTAAGTATATTAATTAGAGTAAGACACTCCTCAAAATAACTGTTCTGTCTCGCAGATAATACCTTCGCTCGAGGTGAATCTTTTTTCTGCGAGTCACGTTTTTATGTTATGGAGCAGAAGGCAGATGCAGGTGATACAGTAGATTCGGCGTCAATTCGTACCGTAATTCATGCAATTTGCTATCGGTAATTCTGGGTAAGTGAGCTGGTGTATTTTCGTGGTGGAACAGCTCTGTTTCTTTAACAAATTGGGCGGTCTCACTGTAGAAGCTCGTGATCTTGATATCTTTTGTCAAAAAGTCCGTGAGGATTGTTCCCTTGAAGTTCCGATAGTCTAAGCCATGGCCTCTCCAGCAGATGGACCTTTATTTTGGCGACAAATTTGATATATTCAGATTAAACATTTGGCGTAGGCTTCGTCTTAGTGGCATCAGGGGTCTATACTTTTTTAAAACTGAGGTCTAGCCAACGTTATTGAATATTGATTTCTATAAATCTTTTCGAAAGTATGGATAAAATGTGGTTTTATAAATATGATGCTAACGCCTATGAAATCACAGTGATGCCACTGGATTACGTTTGGTAAGACTAGGTCAAGTCTTTGGTATTTATATGTTTATATAAACGGCCAACTATTCAGGTTTTGGAAGCCGGTTCCGTTTACTTTTTAAAATGGAAGACTGAGATGAGAAGAAGTCTAGCAAAATCTTCATATTTTGCTCGGCTTTATTTCCATGAATGGAAATTACGTTTAAAATGTTAGAATTCATTCCTTTAGCCGTATTATTTTAACTTCAAATGCGCGCAAATTAGGTTTTTAATAAAAACGTAAAAATTTAACAGCTGATCTTGAAATAATTGAAATGTCAAACAAAAACCTGTAAGTGTTTGATGTGAATGCATTTGGGGTTTTCCGAAAACGTTTAGCCAAAACCGCGTTTACGGTTCGTTGTGAAAAGGCTATTACAAGCATAGGCTTGAATTCAATATATATCGGGTTTTCCAATAGGGACTTGACAACTTTGAATTTAGTTTGCGAACGCACTCTTTCACTAATCATCAAACTGTCACTGTCAATTTATTCAGTAAACTCAACATTTTCATCATGGTAAAGTAAACGAACGAGCAACGTCTGTAAATTATAAAAAATTTCTACCGAAATTCGGAGTCGGTGACTGCAACTTTAAGAGTGTTTATTCCAATTTTCGGTCGTAATTCTCGCTTTAGTAGACAGGCAATAACAAGTTTAGTGCAAAAATTTGAGTCTACATACTCGTTGTGTGATGTTGCCGTGTCAGTATGACAACGGGTTGGTCGAAGTGTCGAAAATATCGCTGCCGATCAGGCGTCCGTAGCAAACGATCCAAATCAGGCAATTCCACGGCGTTCTCAAGAATTGGGGATCGCTCAGACCACATTATGGCGTATTTTGCGTAGGGATCTTGGTTTACACCCATACAAGATCAAGCTGACTCAAGAATTGAAGCCGATGGACCATTTGAAGCGACGTACATTCTCCGATTGGCTTCTGGAGAAGATGCGCCAAGATGGTGAGTATCATCGCAAAATCATCTTCAGTGACAAAGTTCATTTTTGGCTTAATGGGTTCGTCAATAAGCAAAATATGCGTTATTGGTCGTGTGAAAATCCACATCTGCTTCATGAATCACCACTTCATCAACAAAAAATAACTGTTTGGTGCGGTTTGCATGCCGGCGGCGTTATTAGGCCATATTTTTTCGCGACAATAACGATCGTCACTTTATTGTGAATGGTCAGCGTTATCGCGCCATGATCACCGATTATTTTTGGCCCGAATTGAAAGATATGGACTTGGACACAGCACACGTTACAATCGATTTATTGAAGAGTAAGTATGGTGAGCGTGTTATCTCAAGAAATGGGTCAGTCGATTGGCCGCCTCGTTCGAGCGATTTAAAGCCGCTTGACTATTTTCTGTGGGGCTACGTTAAGTCATTGGTTTATGCCAACAAGCCGACGACGTTGGAAGGGCTCAGAGCCAACATTGAATGCGAAAAATGTGTGGCTGAGTCGTTGAAAATTTGGTCCAACGAATCGACCGCTGCAAACTTGCCCGCGGTGGCCATATGAACGAAGTCGAGTTCCATTCATAAGTGTTTTGATTGTACTTCAAGCCGATAATAAAGTTTTTGAAATATCTCAAATGGTGTGCGTTTTATTTTAAAAAAAAGTTGTCAAGTCCTTATTGGAAAACCCTTTATTTCTACGATCTGATGGCTTAGCAAGTTTAAGCACCACATCAATGCGGCCTGATCGGTTGCTTGATGGAAAAGTTGTTGCCTTTTTCGGAGCTGATTCGCCTGGTTGATTGGTGGTTGACGTGCAGTGATTGATTCAGGTGTCAGCAGTGAGAAGTTTGCGCAAACATTCTTGTGGATTTCATTTAAAAACCTGTTGCCGCTCCGAAGTTGGCAGTTGTATCCGCTTCTGGTGCTCTGGAAGCAATCACGGCTCACGGCATCTACCGGGCCGATGGCTTTTTCATGCTAAACTTTTCATGTAAATGTACAATACACCTACCGCCTCTGCTACTTTGCGCAATTTGGTTCTGAGTTCAGCAAAAATGACGTCCCTAACCTATCCACGATTTATTCAGTAATCATTTGCGACACCCGGATTAGGTACCCCTCGTAGAAACAAATGTACCGCCACGTTTTAATCCGTTGAAATAATATGTCTTGGTTGTCATAGACGGTGACAGGCAGGTGAAGTAATAATGTAGATATATGGAAGGAACAACTAAGCCCCCTTTGCAACCCTACGCTTAATGGTATAATTCGAAATAGGATAGGAGCTTTTAACACCAACTTCGATGTAATAATACAGCGTTTAAAACACGTAATGGAACCTGACACAAGATAAGTTTTATCTCATCTAATGGGGTACAAACTAGATCGACGAACAAAGCTAATATACAATCACTTAAAGTTGTTGCTCTAACGTTCGAAACAGATTTGGAGCCCATATCGGATTGAAAAGCGATCATTGTCTCAAAGAAGATGCGACTAATCAGTGCAACAATAGGACATTTTATGATATTGCTTAGAACTTTTCTATAGGGTGGAGATTTTTCAAATCGCATAAGGATCAACTCTATCTGGAGTAAGAATTATAAAAAAGCATTTCGAAGCAGTCAAGTTAACAAAGGGATTAGAACTCGCATCCTTGCCGTGTTTTTCCAAGCCGTGTTCTATACATCGGCACGTCTCTTCAGGTAAAGGAAAGCTAGCGCTTAAAAGAATAGAGGAGTGAAAAAGCAATTGGTATTCAGATATTCAAGAAAAGTAAAGGCGAAAACCAATAGTTTAACCGCATTTTCCTGGACGGAATTCTTAGAATCTATTTGAAACAACCATAAAACCACTTTTTGGGTTTTTGGTGAGCAATACTTGATTCCAAAGAGGCTTTCAACAACGTTAACCGGAATTTCGTATACAGGGCCTAGCGGAGCCCAACGATAAGTATAAGGCCTCATAGAAGTAGCATCTTCCGCCAGGTGCTGGTTCTTTAAATAACGAGAATGAGCCTCTGCAGCCGAACATCTTGCAGCTCTGCTCATAAGCCCTACTTCACGCCTCCCCGTGGCGCCATCTGGGAATCTCATTGGAGATTGCGCAGTGAAGGGGACAAATGGCGAGTTTCCTGCGCCATAAATCAGGATTAGTGTCGGAAAAACAAAACAAGACCTTATCCGGGCTGCTCCGACATATTTGGAGTTTAGGCCGGTAAGGATTTCCAGGACTTAGTCAGGGTCTTGGAAAAGAGATGGTGACGGACGAGCCCTATATGAGCCAACGGCAGCGCTCACATCCCGGAACGGGTTACTAGCTTCGGTGTGACCGACCCCTCGTCCTATGGGCATTAAAAATGGAACTGATCCTCCAGGTTAGGGGTTGTGCCGCCGAGGTAATTGCCCGGCCAACAAGCCTCGGATATGGACGGTTCTACTGTTGACAACCCACGCAAACGATTTAAGGACAATGAGCTTCGGATATGCACGAGAAATGTTAGATCCCTTAATAGACCACGTGCAGCCGAGTAACTAGCGGAGGCCATAGACTGCTGCAAAGCAGACATAACCGCCATTCAAGAAATGTGATGGGATGGGCCGAACAAAAGGAAAATGAAAAACTGCGACATCTACTATGGCAATTGCTATCGATGGCAAAAACAACGCTTATTTGGATGCGGATTTGTTGTCGGAGGCAGACTAAGACAAGAAGTCCTGAGCTTCCGACATTTGAGCGAGAATGCATGCTGCTCCGTCAAGGTCGGTAAAGATCTCACCGAGACCTTTGATGTCCAGAAAGGAGAAGGAGGAGATACAACAATGAACTCTACGGACTGTACAGCGACATGGACTTAGCCAGAAGAGTGAAGATCCAGAGACTGAGATGGTTGGGTCATGTAGAGCGTATGGACACCAATGCTCCGGTCCGAAAAGTCTTCGAATCCGCTCCCGAGGGACAGCGCAGTAGAGGAAGGCCAAGACTCAGGTGTCGAACGCAAGTGGGAGGGGACCTCAGCTAACTTAGCGTGGAAACTGGAGCCAGCTAGCCAGGGATCGAGCTGGCTGGAGAAGCCTGTTGACTGAGGCCCACGTCCACCCCGGACTGTAGCGCCACTTAAAGTAAGTAAGTAGTTAGGTTCTTGTAGTTAAGAACTTTAAGTACCGCGCACGAGATGAACAAATTAAAAATACGAACATAACGACAGGATATTTTGGGCCTTGGTACACCATCAATTAAAAATCAGTTTTCTATAAGTTATGAATCTTACCGCATTTAATTTTGGCCTTCTGTGCATTTTTCGTTAGCAAAACTACTTCATTATTCTTCACCAAACCGACGAGTGCATACTCGTTCTCCCCCGGAGGAAGACTGTCCTTAACTGCCTCCCATTTCAGCAACAAATCGTTCTACATGAAAAACACAAAATTAAATATTTAAATATCAAAATGGATGTGATATAGGAGTATGCAACGCCACCTGATAATTGCGAACTTTGTCTTTTATATTTTCAAATGCAATTAAATTCCTTTTAGCTGCTGCACGATCAGTCTTCTCGGTTCTATCGGATGCACCTCCAGACAAACCACATCTTGGTGTTTGCTCTCTACTACTTTTCACTTCAGAAAATACATAAACCCTTATATTCAACACCAAAGCAAAGGAGAACGTTTTATATCTTTCTTACCACTTCGCTGCGTCAGTAAGGTGCTTCTGCTTGAGGCCAACGAAGGCTTAGCTTCAGGAACTGCCAAATTAACCACAGACTGAGAAATCCTCCCCTTTTTCCCTAGAGAATTGGGAAATTTTTTCGAAAGCTGGTTTTTTTGTTCTGACAATTTTTTCGGTACAGCCTGTCAAAATGGTGAACGAAAAGATACAAGAATTACAACACATTAACCTTCGCTTACATCTGGTTTTGGAATTTTCGACTGCAATGGAATATTTTTAGTGGTTTTCGAAGTTTGAGTCTTTAATTGATCAGTGGGGCTCTCTGGTACAGCTGGGATTGGAATTGGTCCAGATGTATCTGAAGGAAGGTTATTTATTAAAAAAAGATGAATTTAAATTAATTGCAGAAGAATAACACTTTTCTCGGGATCGGATTTCGGTGCTTCCATTTTGAATCAATCGAAAAATCTATTAATTTTTACTGCTTATTGAAATTTTAAGAAATAGAAAAGAGAAAAATTGAATATTCGAAAATATTTCGCAAAGTTTCAGAGCAACAAAACTGTTGTTCGTAAAAATTTTCCGAAAATAATTTGACTTATGATTCCAATGATATACGAGCTTATTTAAAAAAATTTGATTAACCACAGCAGGTTTTCAGTTACAGTTACAACTACAGCTTGCTTTAACAATTTAATCTGAAAAGACGTGTATAAGCATTGGCATCCGTGCGGCATCGGATAAAGAATAGTGCCGCAGTGCGTCCCAGCTTGTCGTAAGAGGCGACTAAATGGGACGTCAATCATATACAGGCAACTATGACACCAAAAATGAGCCTGTGACACTTTAACACCTTAAAACTTTCTCACAAGTTTGTATGCCATCAGTGGGTTCCCACGTCTGGAGACTACCGGTGGGGTAAAAGAACAGTCAATCAATTCGAAATGAGCATACAAGTGTCAAACCACTCAAACTTTAGATACACTTCATGGAAATGATCGCAATTAATAGCACTACCCCGCTGGGCACCATTGTTGCAACGCACTCGGGTGATCCCAGAGCAAGCAGAAGTGCTTGTATCAGAGCCCGACGGATTCCGGGGGCGGGCAAAATGAAGTTTCCAAAATATTTTCCTAAACTTCGGTTTGCAAGTTAGAACGTCGGATCGATGACCTCAAAAAGTTTAGAACTGGAAGCGATTATGCGTCGCAGAACTCTACAAATCCTGTGCGTACAGGAAACGAAGTGGTGTAATACAGGAAATAAAGCGCGTTTTCTAGATTTAAAAACTAAGGCATTTAAGATGTTCTACCATGGAACGGTCAATGGACGAAACGGTGTTGGAATCGTTGTTGCAGCGGATCTTCTAAAGAACATCGTTGGTATCTTGAAAATAAGCGACCGCTTGATGAGTGTTAAACTCGTCATACACAATGAAACGTGGAACATTGTTAGCGCGTACGCTCCACAAAATGGATGTGACCAATCGGAAAAAGATACATTTTGGTCAGAGTTCGGTAATTTGCTTAGAAATATACCTATCGATGAGATGCTCTTCGTAGGCGGAGATTTAAATGGCCACGTCGGAGAAACAAATGTTGATTTTGAGGACTGCCACGGCGGTAAAGGTTTTGGAACCAGAAATTCAGCTGGCGAAGACATCCTTGTAGCGTGTAGGGCTTACGGCTTAACCGTCTTAAATACAATGTTTATTAAACATCAACGACATCTTATCACCTATAGCAGCGGAGGCCACGAAACTCAAATAGATTATCACCTCTGCAAAATGTCGATGAGAAACCGTGTTAAGACTGTAAAGTAATACTTGGAGAATCGCTAGTAAGCCAACACCGACTGCTCATAACAGAATTTTTCACAGCGGAACCACCGAATACACGGGCATCATTTGGAAAGCCAAAAATCCGGTGGTATAATCTATCGAAGGAACGAGGCGCAAGATTTATCACACTGGCTAAAGAAGTACTTCACAATATAAACGGTATCGCAGACTCACTTAGCCCGCAAGAAATATGAAACAGCATGCACGAGGAATGCATAACACTCGCAAAGTCCCATCTGGGGACTATATCGAAATACCATCACGTCGGCAAAGAAACATGGTGGTGGAATGACGAAACCAAACGAGCTGTGGCCGACAAGA
Source organism: Volucella inflata (assembly GCA_928272305.1). NCBI lineage: Eukaryota > Metazoa > Arthropoda > Insecta > Diptera > Syrphidae > Volucella > Volucella inflata. The sequence goes on from OV743720.1 coordinate 4,227,895, forward strand.
AGAGTGCATTCCAAGCGTTGACAAAATACGATCGGAGCGACGATATCGAAAAAGCTCGACTGGCTCTTAAATACGAGCGTCTTAAAAAGATCGCAATGAAAGTCCTGGCTCGAACTCGAGCGGCAGAAGCGGAAAACCTGTACCAGGAGTTGGAACAAATATCCTCACGATCGGCGGATAGAAGATAAGATATCCAAGAAGTTCGAACGTCGTACAATACTAAAATGCCAAATATTTTCAAGCTCGCTGCACAGAGGTGAAGAAATTCAATGGAAATAACCTCGCCGAAATACATCAAAAACGCAGACGGTCGCTAAATAACAAATGAAAAGGAAATTTGTGACCGGTGGCTTGAATACTGCAAGGAGTTGCTTAACAAATAGTTTTTACGTGATATCGTGCCGACAGCTGGTCTATTCGAGGAGGAAGTTTCGGACTTTTCAATCGAAGAAATAAGTATAGCAATTGGAAAAATGAAGCGGGGGAAAGCGGCGGGACCAGACAGCATTCCATCAGAGTTTTGGTCGAAGATGGAGGGAATCGGCAGCGAATGGCTATCGAAACTTTTAAATCAATTCAAATGTGGACAACCTATGCCAAATCAATGGAGAAGTAGCTTCTTGGTTCCATTATACAAAGGAAAAGGCGACACTCGAGAATGCAACAACTACAGTTCAATCAAGCTTATGCCACACACAATGAAAATCGTAGAAAGAGTCTTAAACGAACGTCTTCGGCAAATAATAAAGCTCGATAATAGCCAGTGTCGATTTGTTGAAGGAAGATCGACGGTGGACGCTATCCAAAGCCTACGAATAATAATGGAAAAGCACCGAGATTCGTCTAAGGATTTACACATGGTATTTATCGACCTCGAGAAAGCATTCGATCGAGTGCCTGGGGATCTCATATGGGCCGCGCTGAGGTCTCAAAACGTACCGGAAACGTATTGTATGTTAGAATAATACAAGATATGTACGAAAACGTGAAAACTGCGGTTAAAAGCTCTGCTGGACTAACGAGAGAATTTCCAGTTAATGTCGGAGTGCACCAAGGAAGCGTACTTAGCCCTTTTCTCTCTAACGTAGTACTCGACTATATTTTAAAAGACTGCATGCGCGAAGCAAATGTAACGCCAATTCTCTTCGTTGACGACGCAGTTATAGTAAACGACAACGTCGAAGATTTGCAGAACGCCTTAGATTCGTGGAAAAATGCGCTAGATAGAAACGGGTTTAAAATAAATCGTTCAAAGACGGGGAATTTGACGGGCCCATTTGCGCATCCGATGCGACCTGTTCCGGATATAATGTTAGACGGAATAGTACTTCCGAAAAGCACTGTCTTTAAGTACTAAGGATCAATCGTTTACATGGAAGCGAAATATGACGACGACGTAAACCACAGAGTGAGTGTGGGGTGGATGAAATGGCGGAAAATTCGGGAATATTTTGCGACCCGAAAATTTCCACTTAAATTAAAGGGGAAACTCTACACCACGGTTGTTAGACCAGCTCTTATATACGGTTCACAGTGCTGGACAATGTACGAAGCGTTTAAAAACAAACTGACGGCAGCGGAAATGAAAATGTTAAGGATGTCTAGTGGAGTCACTAAACGCGATTGCATTAGATCTATGCATATAAGAGGAAGTCTACATATAAAGAATTCGGTAACCGAACAGCTTGAGAATTCCTGGATTTCTCAGATGGCAAATGCGCAACAACGCCTGGGGCTAACCACTGAAGCGATCCAGGACTGAGCATTATGTAGACGCGTTTTGCGGTCTGCGACATTAGCCAACCCCATAAGCGGAGCAGCAGCGATGCAGTAAAAATGGGAAACTCGTTACGCATAAGTTCGTATAACGAGGAAAGGGTTAATAAAAGGATAAGAAGACGTGTATAAGCATTTGGCTAAGTGCTGATGTGGGTAGTTCACTCGAAATCAAAAACCTGGCCTTGAGGACTGGGAGCCGTGTAATAAATACTAAGGTATGTGCAAGCAAAACTGTGTAACTTTTAACTTCAATCAGGCAAAAAGGTCAATAAAGACTTTTTAGGTGATGTCAGAGGCCGGATCAGCATCTTATGTCAGCCCTTCATTTAACCAGGATTCCGAAATAATTGACAACAGAGGAGTCACAAGCAATCCAACTCCAGTAGTTACACTGAGTTAGCACTATCCTGTAAAGTATCTAGTCCTCTAGATGAACGGTTACTCTACTCTAGTGATTGTTATAGAGTCTACCTTGGCTAAAATTGCAAGAAGATTCTAGCCGGCACCTTGGAAAAAATCGGTCTGATCGCCTTTAATACTTGACTATACATCATCATATCTTTAACGCAACGGACAATGACAGTCTCTTAACCAAAAACCGATGTAAAGTTATTGCAGCACTATCGAGACAAGGTAAAACAGTCAAATAATTACCCCTGCGGACTACTGAACAGAGAATATGTCCGTCAAAACGCATCCCCTATACAACTTTAAGATGAGATAATGATGAGATATGAAACATTTACTTACCCACCTAGGTAGCGCTACAATCCGGAGTAAGCATGCGCCTCAATCTATAGGACCCTCCAGCTCGCACCATCTTTAGCCAGTTGCCTCGAATACTGTACTCCCAGTGGATTGAGGTCGCATTTCACTTGCGTTCATTTTCTTAAATGTGATCGTCCTCTACTGCGACTTGTCTCTGGATTATATTCAAAGACTTTTTGCCCGAAGCTGTGATGAACATCCGATCATTTCAAGCGTTTGATCAGTAGCCGCCTAACTAGTCGCTGTGTAGTCCGTAATAAATTCTCTTGCTCCATTTTACGTCAACACAGACGAGAACGAAAATCACGTGCAGTATTTTCCTCTCAAAACAGCCAAGTTCTTCGTCTTCCACTTCGACTAGATTTAAGCGCCTGCACCAGTTTTGTGTTATGTTGTAAAGCTGTTATATGAGGCTCTGAAGTCAGTTTGTCTTTTCCATCTGCTGCAGCATGAATATTTAGTGGATTGTTGATTTTCTTGGCTCGAATCCTTATTAATACAGACCAACCAGATTGTTCGCGAATGGTTTCGGATGCTGGTGGACCCTGAGAAACCATGTTTCGCCTAACTGTCTTCTGATCATATTTTACAGATCATTTAATATATGTTTCCGGCCAGTCGTCTTTAGCTGATTTTAATAGCTCGCCGTACAGGCCGTTTGTGCCAGTGGCGTTGTGTAGAGTTCGACTTCGATATTGCTACCTTAAATTCGTCTTTGTCAGAGAAATAAATTTCGATGCCATCTTCGTTTTGGTTGAATGGTCCATTTTGACAACGAGTTTTTAATGCCGTAATACAATCTGTGGAAGTATTTTTTCCAGAAGAAGTTATCCCAGCAACGTATGAATGTGACCGCGTTCCTACTTTTTAAATTTTTAGGTTTGCAGGTTTTTTTGTGGCTTTGTAACCTTAGCACCATCATTTTATTCCCTAATAACACTTTGTAATCGGAAGAAAGTAACGTGATGTCAGTGGCGCTTTCGTGAGTATTGAGACGGAATCGGTGAAAATGGTCATCGAGGACAAGACAAAGTATATGCTGTTAAGCAAAAAAGACACTCAACACCAACGTCTCTGATAGAACGTCACCTTCGACAGGTATAACTATACCTATGTAGGCTCCGCTATGAATTCAGGCAGCGACACCAGCGCCGAGATCAAACGAAGAACAACCCTTGCCAATTGCTGCTTCTTTGGGCTTAGAAGGCAAGTGACTAGTTAGCCCCTTTACTCGAACAACAAATGTAACCTTATATGAGACCCTTATCCGAAACAACAATGGAAAGAGATTAGTCGAATTATGTCAAACATTTCAACTAGTAATCGGCGGCGTCATCTTTCCCCACAAAGATATACACAAGTACCCCTGGACGTCACTAGGAGGCCGCACACGCAATCAGATTGACCACATATGCGAAAGCAGAAGATGGTGTAGCTCGTTAACTGACGAGGGGCAGATACCGGCAGCTACCACGAACTCATCACTCATAGCACAGCCGGAACGAAAAATATGGATATCTGGTGGAACATGGAACCTTATATCTCAAAGAAAGGAACTAAAGCGGCAGCTAATCAACAACGCAACTACTAACAGTCAATACAAACAAGTAAAGAAAACTGCTAAAATAGATGAAAAACAGGTCCCGGAAAAATTAACTATGGCGGCAGAAACAGTTGCGGGACAAAACAACTTGAGAGAGTTACACCAGATTATAAAAAGTCTCGCAAATCGCAAGTGTAACAGGAACCAACCAGTCAAAGACCGCAACGGCATGCTACTAGCGAACATAGATGCCCAAACTCAAAGATGGAAGGAACATTTCGAGGAAATTAGCGTCATACGGATGTGAAGCACCCAGTGTCAATGAGATCAAAGAGGCTATAATGAAAATGAAGTGTAACAAAGCAGGGGGCGAGGATGGTATCACAGCCGAATTGCTACGCGCTGACAGCAGAACATCAGCAGAACTTCTATATTCCCTAACATCAGAAAGACATGGGAAGAAGTAAGACTACCCTCATCTTGGAAGAAAGGCATAATCGTGAAGTTACCAAAGAAAGGCGATCTGAAAGAATGCAGCAACTGGAGGGGAATAACTCTACTCAACTCCATATACTCGTACTTGCAACAATCATTCATGGGGGACTTCAAAACAAAATCGAAGGAAATCTACGAGATGAACAGGCTGGCTTCCGCCCACATAGAAGTTGCGTAGACCAAGCCAAAACTCTGCGCACAATAGTTGAGCAGTCGATAGAATGGCGTACACCTCCATACCTGCTGTTCATCGATTTCCAGAAGGCCTTTGACACCATCAACAGAGTTGCAATATGGAGAGCACAAAGTAAGAAAGGAGTACCCCAAAAAATAATTAACTTCATCAGAGCAATGTACGAAGATTCAGATCTCGCGGTACTGCATAATGGAATCATCAGTGACTCTCTTACTACCTACAAATACAGGAGTAAAGCAAGGATGCCCACCCTATGTCATTTCTCCATTGCCTCTACCGCAACTTCCCGTACATTTTACTATATTCCGTTGTGCCTGTGATATCCAATATCCACATTCCTTCCCCGACTGCAACAGGGTAATATAGTAATCCGAGTCGATATTGACTTCTCCAGGAATCCGCAAACAATCTACATTCAGAATGCTGAAGGAGTGCCTGGCGTCGATCACAATGTGGTCAATTTGGTTGAGAGAGAATAGTGAAGTCCGTTCATACTTCAACTTCATGGATGTTGAGAAGTGGGAACTTGTTGACTTTAAACAATTAACGCGCCTTTAAAAATTCGGAGAACTTTGTTTCTGATGACCGATTCACCGTCACCTTAGCACATGTCCGACTCATCTCATCGTTATTGGGCCTGATGTAACTAATCATGTGCAAGACAGAAATTTGTTGTTCTTAAAGGTTTGCATTATATCCATCCGTATTCAACCTTTGGGGTTGGTCCAACCTGGAGTGCCAGATCCTAGTTAACCCTGTGTAAACGGTCATGTGCCGGTTGCCTCGCATGGGTTGTGAAAGCTGCCATTGACTTATTGAGGGCTGTTGTGCCGACATCTTTACCCTAGAGTCTCGTCACTATCATGAAGCCCATTTTGAACCTGTTCAAAAAAGCGTGTCAGGGTTTTTCTATAAGAAGGTGCTCATCACGTGACTACAGCCTGGGAAACAGCCATCCTGAGTAAGGAGAAACGTCCAATAGAAATACTCTCACAAATGGGTTGGGTACTAGGCTCCCAGGTTTCATCTTGTCGAGATGAGAGTGGTAGTTGACGGGTAGATGTTTAAATGCCCACGCTTGTGCCTTCAGTGTTTTAATTGTACCACCATTTGGAAGCTTAAACGGACTTAACCTCAAAAATTTTGAAACAGGCAAAACAGAGGCTTTTGACGTCAAAAATCTTTGAAAATGTAACGTTCTGACGAGTGATCTCTACATTGTCGGTGGTGGGTATCAGATTGATATTCTTCTCCAGGATCAATCGCGGATTGAATATTTTTTTGATGATAGACTCACCAGGTTTAAAACGACGCCCGCTGAAATGGCCTTCAGGAATCATTTTCGCTCGTCCTATTCATATAGTGCTGACAATAGCAAGATGCTGATAGTTGATATTGAGTGCAACATTGTCAGTGGAAACTCTGCGATTATCAAACCTTATTACAGTATATATGCCCTCCATATTCATCTTCTTAACTGGGCTATTACTGGGTAGTATTCAGATTCATATTGTTCAACATAAACAATCAGGAATGGAGTTTTTGGGTTGAGAGATCGCAATGTACCCTTGCAGATCCTGAAATTTGTAAAATTACAACAGTCCCTTATGGTACATCTTATCTGTTCCCCTATGGTACCATGTATTTCTATTCCAACTTGAAGCTAGCTTCATTTTTTATAAAGTTCATCTTTCGGCAAACGAAAGTAGCAGTAGCGTTCTCGGTAGGCATTTATAAACATATGTTAGAGGTTGACAACTTAGGGTCTGATACGAACCGAAGAGTTTATTTCCAATGTCATATTCCTTTACAGGGCGATTGTAGTTGCAGTTTTAGTCCTACTTTTGTCCGGCACTTCCCATCGCATTTCTTAAATGCCAGTTTCACATTTATGGGCCCATTTACTAGATGTGTGGCAGTAACTTATTCAGCTGATCAGGTTGCAAAGAAATGCACTCATCTCTTGTCAAAAGTTTTATTTATGGTTGCAACTAGTGGAGGATGCACAAAATCACCCTAATATGTTGGTATTGCTCTAACGTTGAGGTTCAAATGCGAACAAAAACTGTCCAGAGTGTTCCATTGAAAGGGCTTAGGCTTGATATAGTCTGGTAGTAGCTCGAGCGTTAGGTTATGTTAGATTAAAAAGAGTGTATCATAAGATACATCACTAGGTACCCAAACGGGCTTATTGCGATCCCTGTGGGACCAGTTAAATTTACTTCAAGTGGCAAAAACCTAAACAATCTCAAAACATCCGATCTCTTTCCAGAAGCCAAGAAGTTCTTTGAAATCCGTGCCGTCTATTTCCTCTAAGTTTTCAAGGAAATATTTACCTATTGCATCACATTCACACAGTATGTGTGTTATGTCCTTGACCGCTTGTAGATCGCCACAGAATCTACAAATGTGTGTATCTGTTATTTTGAGTCTCTTTTCGTGTTTCGGCAGGAGACAGTGTCCTCTCAGGATTCCTATTAAAATCCTAGGCGTATCCCTGTTCAGTTTAATCAGCTTTTACCATCGAGAAGAACTATTTGAGAGTCACGTACCCATACGAACGAAAACTTTTAAGCCTAACTACAACTCCTGGCTGACCTCAGATATTCGAAACCTAATGCAAAAACGCGATTAAGTTTATATCAAATGGAAGCGTTTTAGAGTGGAAGAGTTTCATAGAACTTATCGCTCACTTCGTAATATAGTTGTTTGCAAAATACGGGCGGTCAAAATTAAATTTTACGCAAAACGGTTGAATCCTTCGTCAACCGGAAAACAGTTATGGAAAAATCTCAAGAAGATTGGGGTGGGAAAACAAAGCAGCAGACATCTTACTAACTAACGAAACAGGAATGGTCTATGATGGTTCGCTCGACCCAAACTTTAACTCAACTACACACTTTCGATGTCCTCCAAACGAATCTTTCGCTTTTTCTCATATCTTACAGGTTGACGTAGTTGAGAGCTTGCTTTCTATTAAATCCAACGTGGTTGGAGTGGACATGGTCAATCCCAAGTTCCTTAAAATCATCTTCCCCGTACTCTTGCCTCACATTACCAATATCTTCAATCAAATCCTCACAACAGGCGATTCTCCTTCAGTCTGGAACTTTTCGAAGATAATACCAGTGCGTTCGACACTGTTAATCACGCCATTCTGTGCGATAAGTTATCCAGGATGTACCACTTTTCTAATTCCGCAATCCGTCTAATATCCTCATACTTAGATGATCGTCAACAAGCGATTTTTACTCAGAATTCCTTGTCAGATTTTTTTCCCAATCCGTGTGACGTACCTCAGGGATCTATTCTAGGCACTCTTCTATTTTCTTTATATGTTAATAAATTACCATCCATTCTTTCGTACTGCTTAGTCGAAATGTACGCCGATGACACTCAATTACACCTGTTCTCCTGAATCTGCAGGCCAGTGCATTAATCACATAAACTCCGATCTGCATAAAATTTTCAAGTGGGCGAGTCAGAATCTACTTCTTATTAATCCAAAGAAATCTAAATGTATTTTTATATCTAGAAAGCCCGTAAATACATCCCTGCTTCCTCCGATCTCTATTAACAACGGTCCTATTAAATACGTTGACACTGCCAAAAACCTTGGTATGATTTTTAACTCAACTCTAACCTGGCATGATTACATAAAAAGTAGCGTTACCAAAGCACATGCGGTCTTCTGCTCCCTCTGGACTTTACAACATCTCACACCTATGGCAACCCGATTTCTGTTAGTCAAGATCCTCATTTCACCAATTCTTACTTACGGATGTGAAGTCTATGGAAAATGTGATGAAATTAGTAGACGTAAGCTTTTGTAGCAATGCTTTGAGCATTGTGCGACAGTTCCTGACTGTATCAGAGCTGATGTCGGTTGATTCCATTGCCTTAAGAGCGGCCTGGCTATCGATGTAGCTAGCCATATCTCTATTGGATACCGATCTCATCTGCATCAGCTCAGCCGCTCTGAGGACAGCTAGAACCTCTGATTTGGAAGACACTGCTAGTGTCCGGTAGCCTTATGGACACTCTCAGTTCCGGATCCTACGAGAAGATACCGGAACCCGTTCCTTGCTTTGTTTTCGAGCCATTTGTGAAAATTCCAATTTCATTCAGCCTGATTACTGCATTTTCCTGCCATTCCTTCCTCTCAGGATATATTCTATCATACGGAATATCGAAGTCGATCACCTGGCAGTAGCTCCGCTAGGATCTTGCCATATCCGAAGCTACTGCTGTTAAAGCAACCCACATTACTGAGTGGAATCGCACTGTCGCCAGTAAGCCTTTTGATATGTAAGTCAAGCGGTGTTAGGTGCAGGAAGGTGTAATACTCGTAGCTATGGAAGCCGTTCTTTGAACCGCCGCTAACTTTCCGTGAATAGTTTTCTTATTTGTTGCTCTCCATTATGCTAGAGCTCGGGCGTTGCTTATGCGATTTTGCACATCTAGAAACGTACGAGTATGGACTTATCCTTAAATTTATCATTTTTACCTTGGTATACCCAACATCAACTTCTAATCTTACTCATTCATCAAATGTATGGTATGTGTGAAATGTCAAATTTACATTGAATTTACATTGAATTGTTTTTCAGAACAAGGGCTATCGTGAGGTTTTAAGAAGAAGTTCCAATTGGAACAGGACCTAGCCAAGTAGAAGGAGAGAATGGAAATACAGTCATTTGACTGTACTAGGCGAATCTGATAAAGAGATCAAGTAGAGTTATTCAATTGAGTTAATTGGGTAGCCCTCACTTTATACTATATCACTTTACCTATATTGTGAAATTTAAAAACTCGAATATTATAGAATAAAATCCTTTTCAATGGATTGCATTCACTGGAAATCGCTATGCTTTGAAGGGTATTAGTATATCTCAAAGGCACAATACCAGCTACAATAACACAAACGATTCTTACATCAGATTTTTTCCCAATAAAACAAATTCAATTTATCAGCAATGTCACAAGTCGCAATTTCCAAGAGCCCAGACTCCATCCAACCTCTGATTATTATTGTTCACAATCAAAATACATTCATTACACTCGTATCTATGTTTGTGTATAGAGAAGAAATAAAATAAAACTTGAACTTGGATTGGCAATTTGTAGAGACACATAATTATTTGAAATATTATCTGTCAGTTTCCCAGTGAAACAAGACCTCAGCGGCTTGCGATTTGACCCAACGTTAAGGCCGCTGGTGATCCTAACCGCTTTTCGGGGAAGGATATTTCCGGACATTAGCGGCTACCGTATTCGCATGTAAACAAACACAATCCTCCCATCTATCCAGATGTTGTCTTACATTCATTTGAATGAACAACAAATAACGCACCACTGATAGATAGATCCCCTTCGGTTAAATACGATGAGACTACCACATACATTCCCGGTACTGCGGGCGCGCAAATAATCAATTCAAATTCATTTGTGTACCAACGACGTAATTGATCTCAATTAATGCCTCACACAGTAGTCTTTGGTTGTGGGTATCATGAGTGTGAGTGCTGAATCGTCATCAATTCCAGTGGCACTATGGAGTGCCATTAATCGCCACCAAATGGACTGCGAGACTGGCCTTTAGTTCCGCAGTAACAATCGCCCAGTTTAGTCGCATTTTTATTTACTCTTAAATATAAATATTATTTAAATTAGTTACTAAGTGGAAGTACATTGGTCTGAAAGTAAACGAGTGCTTCCAACTTATCATTGCAATTATCTACTTGTTCTACACAAGCTCTAACGTCGAAGAGAAGCCTCAAAAGTGTGTGAAAAAAAAAATATAAAACTGTCCCCAGAGGGTGTATTGTATATCTAAAGAAGGTACAACATTTGGATTTTGTGAAAATTAAAATCTTTCTCAAGGAAAACGAAAGCCTGACCTTACTTCAAATCAAAAAAAAAAATAATTAATTATTTGTCTGTCATATTCGTGATAAGGAAATCGGATTGAGTTCGGGTAGAAATGTGCTCAAAAAAAATTCAAAACAAAATTTAGAAATCGATTCAAAATCAGCACAATGTGGTAGAATTTTCGAAAAAAATTCAATGCTTACCAATTTTCAATAGAAACTTAAGTTTTGGTTTCATTGGATTGATTTGTTTTTTTCGCCTAAATTAAGTGACTGTACGTACGAATATCTTATATCCGTTGCTGTGAACGTGTGACAATTTAATTGAATTGCACTGCAAGTGGTGTGGTTTTTGGACGTATTTTTAAAATTCTCAAGATACATGTTTCACGAACGAATTCTAGAAGAACAAGTAGATATATATTGAAATCGTAAAATATATAATTTTTCAGCCTTTTTTAAGTCTGTAGCACATATCTTTAGAAGTTACATATCTTCATCTTGGACAAATATCTTCGAAAAACTCTGATTATAAGCAAATGCTGTAAACCGGAGCGCTAGAACTAATAACTTCCAGATCATTCATAAAAACTCGAAAAAGTTCTTAACGTTCTATATTATACGAGTAATCAACTGAAATATGATGCAATACAGACTGCTTTTCGCATGCCGGACAAGCAGATTAGAAAAACAAGACTAACTAACGTATGTCTGTATACTCATCTCCCCAACCTCAAAGTTGATCCCCATACGTATCTAGTACTGCATCCGGATGTTCCGGCTTATCGGAAACTATTCCCCAACATATAATGGGTTTTCCAATAAGGACTTGACAATTTTTTTTTTTTAAATAAAACGTAAACCATTTGAGATATTTCAAACACTTTATTATCGGCTTGAAGTACAATCAAAGCATTTATGAATGGAACTCGACTTCGTTCGTATGGCAACCGCGGGCACGATTGCAGCGGTCGATTGGACCCAAGGACCGCTATTTCGCGTGCAATGTTGGCTCTTCCAACGTCGGCGGCTTGTTGCCATAAACCAATGACTTAACGTAGCCCCACAGAAAATAGTCAAGCGGCGTTAAATCGCACGAACAAGGCGGCCAATAGACTGGCCCATTTCTTGAGATAAAACGCTCACTATACTTACTCTTCAATAAATCGATTGTAACGTGTGCTGTGTGGTTTGTGGCACCACCCTGTTGAAACCACATGTCGTCCAAGTCCATATCTTCCAATTCGGGCCAAAATAATCGGTGATCATGCCCAATTCTTGAGAACGCCGTGGAATTGACTGATTTGGATCGTTTGCTACGGACGTCTGAACGGCAGCAATATTTTCGACACTTCGACCAACCCGTTATCTCACTAACACGGCAACATCACACAATGAATATGTAGACTCAAAGTTTTGCACTAAACTTGTTATTGCCTGTCTACTAGGGCGAGAACTACGACCGAAAATTGGAATTAACGCTCTTAAAGTTGCAGTCACCGACTCCGAATTTCGGTAGAAAATTTTTATAATTTACAGACGTTACTCGTTCGTGTGCTTTACTATGATGAAAATGTTGAGTTTACTGAATAAATTGACAGTGACAGTTTGATGATAAGTGAAAGAGTGCGTTCACAAATTAAATTCAAAGTTGTCAAGTCCCTATTGGAAAATCCGATATTTAAAAAAATGGCTTGAATTGCTAAGACACGAGTATATATATCTGATTTGCCTTTCACTGAAAAATATAACTTACCTTCTCTTCGTTTATAAGAGACCTTTAAGCTAAATAAGCATTTTCTGACACAAAATAAAGCGGAGTTTTACCAACATTTCCTACACTGACGGATCAAAGACCGATAGTGGGGTTGGTGGTGGTGTATTCAGTGATAAGGTCTTTTCAATCATTGCAGCATGTTTTAGGCGGAAATTTTGGCAATTAAGGAAATCCTGTCCTGGCTGAAGAAAAACGTAATATCTGTAGTAGATATCCGTATCTTTTCTGATAGTCAGGCCGCTATTAAATGCCTGGACTTATGTTCTTTTAACACAAAGACAATTATAGACTGCCGATCGTCTCTCACCTTTGCTGGGTGCCAGAGAGCCGACGAATTTGCTAAAATTGGAACCACTATTCCCATTATATCTGAAAATGGTAACTTTGGTATACCTATCGCTACGTGCAAACTATAATAGAATTAAGCTGGATACTAATAGACTTAGGTAGACGCTTGAATCGAAGTGGCCGAAACTAGATCTGAATCGCTCTAAAAGTTTCATCAATAGACCAAGTCTGGAGAAAGCTTGGCATGTTTACTAAAGACTTTTGCAGAAGCTGTATGGACGACTAGGAGCAGGAGACAATCCTCACCTCCCTCGTACATGTCCAGCTTTCTCCCAATGAAGAAAACTCCACCTAGGAGGCTTCTTTTACAATGACTTAAGCAATTTAAGCAGTCGCTTACGCTTCGTCAAAAGCTCAAAATGGTTTCTTGAGTAGAAGGATCGGGGATACACGTGGCATTACGACGGGCCAACAGGCCTAAGTGCTTTGGTTTTCCCAACAGTCACTCTAACCTAACCTAACCTTTCCCAACATTTAGGCCACCTTACCATGGCAAATAATAGACCCAAAGTGTTCACATTTTGGCACGATGACTCTTTCTGAATAGATGTCAAGAGTTGGGTTTGTTGTTTCACAAAATCGGCAATCTGGCGCCTTTATCTAGTAAATTAGAGTTGTCCGAAGGACTATAATGTCAATATTGATATTTGTGCTGCCATCGGCAAAGGAAGGATAACTCGTTCCGGATTCGATAAACAGAAAAAAATATAGCCGACTTTGTACACCTCCTCAATTCATATATCGGTAGTTGTTACAGTTTTTCGTGTCGCCTTTGCCTTTATACAGTGATACCAAGAAGCTCAATCTTCAGGGATAAACCACCCGATGGTCACTTATCATTTGATTGAACAAAATCGCGAGGCATTAAATCAGGGATTTCATATAGACACCCTTACTTTGGAATATTCGATTATTCGACTGTCGTGAAATCTGCCATTTGCTCTTTTTGCACGGCAACCGAGGGAATAGTATTGTGTAGGAATTCTTTGTTTAGGATGGAGTTAACGGACTGCTTCTATCTACTGCAAATTTTGTTATTTTTGTTAGCAGGCATCCCTGCCCCTCTTTTTGTTGCATTGCAATCTTAAAAATTAGTCAATTTGCCATGCTTCGACGTTGCACTTCCTCTACTGCTTCTCTCCTGTTTATGGATTGTAAGAGCCCCTTCTGTAATTTCCTATACAATTCCTATCTATCGCCCGAATCATCTCTCCCGATTTGTTTGCATATCTCTTGAAACGTTAAAAGACTACCTCAAAACTCTAGTTTCTGATTTCTTCAGGAAGCATTTTGTCAACAACCTCTTCGTAGGCTTGCAAATGGTTCACCCAAAATCACTTTTGAAAGAAGTCCTAAGTAGGAACATCAAACACCGCACTCGTATTGTCAGACTCATGCAACTGTTATCAAATCAACCTGGTGCTTATTAAAAACCTATCCCTTGCCACGTGACTTTGATTAATCCTTTACCGCATTAGCACCGCGCCAAGGCACTGTTCGGTTTTATACAACCTTTGGACATTATCATTACCGATCCTGTTCACCACCTAGTAAAGTGGCGTATTGAGTGTAGTTACTACAGTGATTTTTAAGTTGTCTTTATCGGCGAAAAACTGAAGAAGTTGCTGATTTACAGCCTTATCTCAATCGAACATTTTCCACAAAAGGAGTTCTAAAAGAAATAAAACAAGTAGAAGTTCAATAGCGAAAGGTCACGTGAGTATGGTGGTCCAAATTCCAATAAGTTGTGGTGGGTGGTCAGACTTTTGTGTGCTTTCGCATTGTCGCGATGGAACACAATTACTTTACGATTAGCAACCTCTTGACAGTTCTTGAGGATGGATTTGGATGGATTTCTTGATATCAGCTGAAAAAAATACGATACCATCAAGATCCATTCCATAATGACAGTTAGACCTTTCTTTGCTGAATGTTTCGGTCTCGTTCGAGGGGCCTTATTCCGTTGGGACCAGTCGCTTAGTCGTTTCATAAAAGGTAAAAGGATCGTTTTATACACATTAAATGACCATACAGCAGATGTTTATACGCATCATCAAATGAACGTCCTTGAGTTCATGAGGAACCCACATATCGCAATTGTCTACGTATGCTAGCACCTTTAGGTGGTCATAAATGCTTGAAAGATAAATGTTTAATGTTTCTGCAATTTCTTGTATCGTGTAACATGGATTTGACTCAATCCATGCTTTTCCTTTTTCGTCATTAACGTCAGTGGGTTTTCTGATCGGGAAACGTCTTTTAGAATAAAATCACAACCGCTGAATTTTTGGAATTTTCTTTGACAGAAACGTCAATTCTGTAGAGCATCAGCACGGTTAAATTTACGCGACTTTTCACAAGCTTGACTTGCTAAACAAAATAAATGTATAAACTGTGAGCTGTCAAAAAATATAGAAATAATATACACATGGTTAATCTATTACTTTCATTCATAGATCAACGCCATCTGTTCGAAAAATGCGTCATGCCTTTCCCGACAACCCAATAGTTTCTGGCTTCCCGTTTTACGACGTGCACGTTTCGAATCTTCAACCAAGCAAACCATTTCTCACCTTTGGTTTGCTGGGTTTTCGTTATATATCCTCCAATTCGTTTTTTTCTAATAAAAGACGTTTGTTTGTTTTCTTTTCGTAACTGCATGCATGAGCAACACTCGCTTTTCATGACTTTTTCACATAACTTGGCCGACATCCAGCAGTTAACTTTGAAATTAAACTTACATTCGTCTGTTGGCATAGAATTGAGTCTTCTGTTGATGTAGCTCCAAAGTAAAGAGTCTAAAGATTTATAGGCCCATATATTAGCCTCACCAAACTTCGTATTGAATAAGTTGATTATGGGTTGGCCTGTGTTGCAAGTGACACTGTCCTCTTAAAAAAGGATTAATATGGATCATCGGCCAATGACACACCGAAATTAAAATACCAAATAATATTGGGTCTATAACTTAATTCGTTCGGTTTGCTAAGAGATGGCGTAACTTGTATTATTCCATTGTTATTATTCCATTGGAATAGCGTTGGAAAGCTACTATTATTGTACGTCATTTCAGTATATGTCATTCATTTGAAGCGTAAATAACAATAATTTTTTTTCACTCAAATATGTCGAACTTTGTGCCTGAAAAAGTGTTTCAAAACGTTTTAAAGCAGCTGGATATATTCAAAAGCAAGGAAATTGGGTTCCACATGAACTCAAGCCGAGAGACGTCGAAAGTAGGTTTTGCATGTCCGAAATGCTGCTGAAACGCCACAAAAGGATGTCATTTTTGCGACGGATTGTTACTGGTGGTGAAAAATAGATCCATTACGACAACCCCATGCGCAAAAAATCATATGTGAAACCCGACCAACCAGCCAAATCAACGGCAAAACCGAATATCCATGGCGCGAAGGTAATGCTATG
Organism: Volucella inflata; assembly: GCA_928272305.1. Taxonomy (NCBI): domain Eukaryota; kingdom Metazoa; phylum Arthropoda; class Insecta; order Diptera; family Syrphidae; genus Volucella; species Volucella inflata. The sequence continues at coordinate 4,244,097 of OV743720.1, forward strand.
TACGAGTATTATTGGGATCAGATGGGTGTGCTGTATTATGAGCTGCTAAAACCGGGTGAAACCATCAATGGACAATTAATCCATTTGAAGAGAGCAGTAGCCGAAAAACGCCCGGAATATGCGACCAGACTCGAGGCAATAATTTTCCATCATGACAACGCTCGGTCCCACGTTGCTATTCCGGTAAAGAACTATTTGGAAAACAGTGGATGGGAAGTCTTACCCCACCCGCCTTATAGCTCAGACCTTGCCCCTTCTGACTACCATTTGTCGGCCGGTCGATGCAGAACGCCCTCACTGAAATACGGTTCACATCAGAGCAGAATATCAAAAATTGGCTTTATTCATTCTTGGCTGCTAAGCCGGCGCAGTTCTTTTTGGATGGGATCCACAAATTGCCAGAAAGATGGGAAAAAGTCATAGTTTTAGATGGGCAATACATTGAATGATACTATTGTACGAGTACATGTTTTTCTTAAATAAACGTTCAAATTTTGAAAAAAAAACCGCACGTATGCTTGACAAAATACGAAAATTTTGCTTATTAACCGAAAAGGTAGCTTGTTACCGAAGATGAATTTTCGATGGAAATCCAAATCTTCTCTCATCTTCAATGGAACCCAGCTAGCGAAAGCCAGTCATGTTATGTAAAATACGCCACAGAGACATTTTAGAGTAGCCCAGTTTCTTGACCAGCCTTGCCTTGCCACCGGAGTGTGGTAGTTTTTTCTTTTAAATACGAATCGAAATTCCTTGGTAACTGTTCTGATCTTAGGGCAGCTTGTGATGCTTGGACATATCGATGGGATAAAAGGTTTTGTCTAAATCTTGATCCTCATTACACAAGGTTGGTTTGTATTAAGTGCCAAGACCAGGATCATGTAATTTTTTGATCAGGATTAAAACGATTCCATGAATTTACTTGATGCTTCGAGTCCTTAAATACGAAGCGGCGCTCGTCATGTTCATGTCTCCCCGATATAATACGACTTTCTAGCTAATATGGCCAACTTGACCTTTATACAATCAACTTTAGTGCTTGCTTATAAATCTTTTATCACGTTTAACAAATCGTCGAACTCCATTGTAATTCACGGCAAGATCCATCGAATTTTCTTAATAAGTCGAATCAATATCATATGTTGAGCCGAAACTTAATGGCACTGATGCATTAACTTACTTAATGTGGTGGTCTTGGACCTCAACCAACAAACATCTTCATCCAGCTAGCTAAGTTGAATGAGGTCCCCTGGTTCCCTGGAGGTGTCAACCTGGCGATATATAGTGTTGCAACTGTTTCTAAACATCAATTGTGCTTATCTTACCTCCAAGTGGTACCCATTGCAAAACTTATAAGAGCGAGAACAGCAGGAAAAAATAGCAGCACTATAAACGGGACAGCTTGAGGTAAAATCCCGAAACAAATGACACCTTATCCGGGCTATTCCGACATATTAGAAGCTCAGGTCGGTAAGGATTTCCGAGAAGCAGTCAGGGTCTAAAAAAAAAGGAGATGATAGCAGATGAACCCCTAATGGACCAATGGACCCCAAACCGGTAACTGGCTTCGGTCTAACCGACCTCTCGTCCTAGGGTTATCTAAAATGGAAACCAAATACTAATGGCGCCCCCTTAACATTTAAATTTGCCAAGAAAATCGTATAATTGTGTCTTGTGGAGATCACATTGAATTGTTTGAGGACAACACCAATAAATGGAGCCTGAAGTGCTGGGCTGTTGAGTGAATCTTTTGATAGAGTCTGAAAATGATAGAATTTTCTTTAAGAGCAACAAAATGTGCGTTCTTTACGTACAATCTTATCTTCGAAAGCTCTTTATGGATAACGTCCACTACAAATTCACCTGGCGGACCAAATGCTTATTCTTAGACGTAAAATCTGTTTTTTCCAGAGACAAGATCTTTACTAAAATTCTGTTGATTTTAACGTGATCATAATCAATAAAACAAGCACTTTATACGTAGTCACGTGTTGTTATTATTTTTCTAAAACAAAATATTCTTATTATCTCGGAAAAAAATTTCCATTTTTAAACATCTTGTTGTTTTGCGAACAATTGATATCAGCTACGAATTGTTTAAGCGTCGCCAAAAAAATATTTGACGCCACATAAAAACCCAATTGTGTTTTTTTTTTGCAAATTTAAGAGGCGCAGGAGTATTTTCAAATTGTTTCGAAACGACGACATTATCATTAGGAAAGTGGCTATAAGTGTTTTAGTTTTAATAAGGTAAAGCGTATTTTCGATGGCCCCTCGAAGCCTTCCTGTTGCGTTCGTATAAGAAATTGTAATCGATCTTATGATTGCAAATGCTCCACGATTGGCCATAACGCAGCTAAAGGAAGAGGTGAATCCTTCAATGTTTGACTATATGAAGCCATTTGGCCATCAATGGGGCCAACTTATATAATAAAATCACGATAGCTATTCTCTATAAGTTTGACTTCATGCCCCTACAAAGGACGGTAAGGATGACAGCATTAAGGACAAATTCGATGACTTTTAGTTCGAACATATGCTCAGCGCCACATGGGTCATCGGAAAATACAGCCGGCATAACACCACGAGCGTTATGGACCCAGATTTTTAAAATTGTATAGTTAACTGTATACAGCCAGAACGCGACTGGTGCACCTCAATATCTTTTAAGAGGCTCTGCTATCCCCTGATATACGAGACATGAGATTTACTTTACACCACCTAACTTTACCTTTCTGAAAGTCCGACTTTCCGAGGAGCCAACACTGACGCGGTTAAATTTCTTGTTGCAACCAAAATACGAATACGACACCGAAGTTAAGTTAGACCACAATCCCAAGAGGCCGCAGGAGTATTTGCCGATCGATGACCGACGATTGTATTGTATAAACAAGGAATATGGAGCCAAACAAGAACCATATAAAGCAGCTTTGCCTCAAAGAGCTCTGCTAACAGAAAAGAAGAAAATGTCATAGACTTCTCGATAAGGAAAGAGCATGAAAAGCTTTTTTTTTTTGGCGTAGGAAGGTGGATGGAAGGCCATCCATTGGGCAGTGCCGGCAAAAAACACCTTCTTCGAACATTCGCGGACCGAATTTTACCTTTGGGGAACCACCTTTAGGTATTACTTCACGAGGATCGGTGTAAAGCAGTTGCGTTTTCATTAATTACTGTTAATATTCACGTTACGTATGCGTAGTAGGCACCTAAGATCGCTAAGAATTATTATCTCCGCGTCGCTTAACGCAATGTAATTTTCTTCATAGGAGATAGGAGATCATATGAACAGACACGTGTTCTACACTCTCTGAGATATAATCGCATCAAGGGCAATATGGAATAGTCTCGTGCTTTCGCTGAGAAAGGTACTCCCTGTAACATCCATGACAAGTTAGAAACTGCGTCAAGTAGAAGTTTGTTTCGCCATGCTTCTGATCAATCCAGGTGTTGACCCTTGGTATTAGCCGATGCGTCCATCTTTCTTTCTACAATTCATCCCACTGTTGTTGCTGTGGTTTCTCTCGGCTTTTCATCTATGAGTTTCTAACTTATCATTTTGTACTTGCCCTATACAACGGATTTAAATTCGTCGGCGAGGATGTCGAGAAGACACGATGAGTATGGCGTTGTGGGATACTTTCGACATTGCATCGACCGCTTTTGATGACTTTTCACAGGCTTATTCTAATTGGTTCTTGTATGTTCAACGAGAATAAATCATCACCCTTAAGTGTTTAATAAATGGTCTTGAAATGACCAGAATAATCGTCTCGCGAAGGTACCTTCCTACTGGTGATAAGTAAAATTTTGGTTTTATGATCCGCAAGTTGCAGTCCGGCCCCGAGGAGCCAGAATTATACGGCCTCATTACATAAGAGTTATATTTCTTTGAAAGATTTTCCAACGCTCAGGACTACGATCTCATCCGTGAAGCTGATGATAGATGCTTTCCGTGGCATTGGTAGACGTAAGATAGCGCCGTACATCACCGACATTAACTTAGATACCCCTGTAATCGCTGTGCGTGTAGTGGTCGATAGCGTTCCCTCTCTACTATGACGTATAAGGAACGATGGCTTCTCCTCGGTTCGTTACCGTGCCTCCCCATTCCTTAGGCCAGGCATTAAATACGCCTCCGACTAGTCTTTCCACCACCGCTTTGAAACTATAGATTGTAAAACTGGGTGGAGTGTGACAGCTATCTATATGGATTCTGTTGGTCTTAGGGCGCGTAAAATAATTGTTAGGCCGGGCTGAGTATACTTGAATAGATACTTTTCCGCAGGCCCAAATCAGGGCTTTATTTGTAGCATCGGACATCCAGGTGTTTCCGTTGACGTTTTTGTACGGTTCGCAAAATATCGCAACGCCAATTTTTAAATCGTGCACGGATTGTTGCAGTAAATCTTGCGCTGCTCCACAACAATTTAGGTTTAATTGCAAAATATTTATATTTTCGCGGATGCAATTAATATCTCCTTTGTTTATTCTTGGCATCTCATACTTTCCGCAATATGCCCTGTTTCTCCGCCATTCCCAGTACATAGGAAACACTTAGGTTTCAATTGACAGTCCTTTAGCTTTTGATCGTTTTGCCCACATTGAGCTTTGCAAGCTCCTACCAGGCATCTGAAACACTTCTTCGACGAAATTGTTCTTCGTATACGGCAGTACCTTCACCCAATTCGCAGCTTGCTGATTTCTAGTAGCTTGTTCGCTGTTTGCAGTTTGGTTCCCCCGTAGGCTTTCCTCACACTTTTAATTTTTGACCTTGCTATCTCTAAGCCTGCTTCAAGGTTTTCCATTAAGGCGGGAGTGGGAGGATATCCGGAGAATGCCTTGAAGAAGGAGTCTTCCCAAAGAGCTGGTAAAGCAACGATTGGTACTGATCAGCAAAGGAAAAGGAGACCCACATTCCCGATCAGCGTACAGGCCCTTATGTACGAGTATGCTGTACACAGTGGGAAAACTGATGGAAAAGCTGCTCAAATCACGGCTCACAGATGCACGGGTTCAAGAAATGACGCTCCACGGTCGGTGCTATTGAAGAAGTGGTGAAGTCTGTTCAATCTGCCCAACAAGGAAGTTGCCGCTCGAAGAAGATCGTTTTGCTGGCAACCCTGGACGTAAGAAATGCATTCAACTCAGCCAGGTGGAGTGATATAGTAAATGCGCTAGACAATAGATTCAACATTCCAGCCTATCGATTACATATGATGGAGGACTATCTCAGGGATCGGGAGCTGATCTACGAGACCACAGAAGGCCTACGAAGGAAGGAAGCAACATCTGGAGCAGCACAGGGATCAATCCTTGGACCAGACCTCTGGAACATCTCCTATGATGATATACTGCGGTTGGAGATGCCCGAAGACACCTTTCTCGTTGGGTACGCAGACGACATCGCGGTAGTGATAACGGCATGAGACACTGAAAACGCGCAAAGAAAGTTGAACCAAGTCATGCGACGAACAACCTTCTGAATGGATGAGCACGGTCTTAGTTTGGCAAGAGGGAAAACTGAGATAGTAATTCTGACGAAGAAGAAAATCACAATTAGACTTCCAAATTGGCTCTGAAGTAATTAAGAGCAAGGACGCGGTGAGGTATTTGGGATTGAGGCTTGCCACAAAACTAATTTTCTGGTAAGAGATAAAGTACGTAGCGGAAAGAGCCTCTAGAGTTACAACATCACTCAGTAGATTAATGACGAACATAGGTGGTCCAACGCCAAGTAAGCGCAGGCTATTAATGTCGACAACGCTTGCCATTCTCCTATATGGAAGTGAGATCTGGGCAAACGCGCTTCGACAAGAAAAGAACCGGAAACAGATGGCGGCAGTGCAAAGACGTGGACCTCTACGCGTGGCTAGCTTTTACCGAACGGTGTCGGAACCAGCCGTCCATGTGGTCGCAGGAGTGACTCTCATCGATCTCCTAGCGGCACAAAGGAAGTACGTCCACGAAAACAAGGCGGAAATCGTCAACTACTTCGTCACCCAGTTCCTCACCGGACACGGAAATTTCAAAGCCTTTTTACATAGGGTCGGAAAAACGGATAACCCAGCCTGCCAGTACGGCGACTCCCCAGCAGACGACGTACACACACCGGGAAGTACGTACACCCGAAAGGGTGTAGGATCACAGCCCCTTAAAGTAATGCGAAGAGCGGTCCCAGGGGCTTGTATCAGAAGCCACAGGGTTGGGAGAAAAAAAAAATTAAGGCGGCGCAGATTTCTTTCTTCAATGGTTCGGAAGAAAGGAAGAGATCTTCGCTTCCTGGTTTTCGAAAACGGCTTACGTTCGCTCAAATATCTTTAATAATGGGATCCCATTTCACTTGCCGGAGAATGCCGGCATACGAAAGCTCAGCAAACTTTCTTAACAACAATAGCATCCGGACGAGGAGGTTTCTTGGGTTTCGTACCCTCTCTTTGGGTGCTAACCTCGACCCAACCTTCTACTGAGTTTCGCATACCTCTCTCTGATTCACTTTGAGTTTCGGCTTTAAGTGACCGAATCCGTTAAACCTTTATAGCTTAAGTTTTCCGCTGGTACTAATTTTGGCAGATTCGTCTGCCTTTTCTACAGGGTTGCGTTTTGGTCGGTCGTTTTTCAAGTTTGCTGTTCACACCGTGTCGCCCTCTCTATTTAATTTTGCATGTCTGTTACCTTGGCTACTCGATTCAATTGCTGGAGAGAGTTTATGTGACGTGTTTTTTTGCATTTGCAATACTAAATCTATCCGCCGTTTGGGAGGACGTCATTCGTACTTCTTTGTGCCTATTTTGACTGAGACTCAACACTTGTTTCTACAGCTCGGATACTCTGTTCTGCAGACTTTTAACTTCTTTTTCAGCCTATTTAAAAACCGTCTTTATGAGGCTGCCCATTTTTTTAATTTTTTCGTGCACACTGTGTTGTGTTGCGCTTCAATATGTAGGCCCAGTTGTGACGTTTTTGTTCTCTTGGCCGGGTCTTGGGTGGTGCGTGTTTTGAGCCATAGGGTCGAGGAATACATCGCCATGACATCCCTGCCAAACTAATCAAGTTGTACAGGATGACTTAGAGAAATGTAAATTCTCCACCAAGGTCGGTGTTGAATCAACCGACAGCTGGAATGTCCAGAATGGGTAACGCTGTCGCGTGATTTGCTTAACATCGTTCCAGAAATAATCGTGCAAACCTCATTGGCCAATAGCGGAAGAAACCAAAATGATGCGACGGTAAACGAGGGCGAAACCAAGTACATGCTGTCATGAGAAATGGACACACACAGCCGACAGCCTTTCCATAACTTGGCTATTAGTAGTTATGGACTTCGGTAACCCAATTTTGGACAAAGAGAGAAAGATATTGCGCGTAGTCTGCAGTCTTGCTAGGTTCAACCGTGATCATTGAACTAGTCAGACGTTATACGGACCAAAAGTTCGAAATGTTTCGACCATGTTGAACCAAGGGATCCTACATCCCTGATGCAAATAGTCTTCGCCCCTAGCCCGATATATAGCGCGGAAAAGGACGACCTAAGCAAAGGACTAGAAAAAGAAAAATACGATTAAGGTAGAAGATTGAAAATTGAAAAAAATTGGCGAAAATTGCTTCTGGGTTAAAGCCTATATTCAACCTGAATAGTAGCTCCTTCTAAATAAATAAGTAATAGTTCTAAAGCTCAATAGGAACGAGTACGATTTATAAGGGTACCTTGTTGAAAATTTCATAAAAAAGTCATTCCTCCCCCCGACGACGGAGGAACAGACTTAATGACACATAGCAGCCTCTCAGTCCACCCTGTTAAATATGAAGCAAACCCAGTCTCCCAGATATTTCTTCTAATCTTTTTCGAATTTTTCGAATTCCAAGGATTGAACGAATCAAATTTTTCCTCAGGCAACTATCCATAAGAAAATGCGCGGCAAATAGATCGTTAATTACTCTGCGAGGTCATGCCTCACTTGTATCTGTTCATTAAAAGCACATGTTTCAGATGACATTGACATTCGATATAACATCTGAATTAATTAACCAATTCATGATTCACAAGCTCGAGCTAGTGTTGCATCATTTATTTATTATCTTTCTCCTTTCAGCAATCCCATCAGAATGAACTGGATTATAAGAATTATTCTAATTTCGGGAACTATAAACCTTGCATTCGGTTGTAGTCGAGTACCTGTTGGGACAATGGCAGCAAAATCTCCAGCCGACGATCGTTATGTGGTGACAATTGGCGGAAATCCACAAAATTTCGAGCCGTCACAGAAGTATAACAGTGAGTTGCTATCCTAAAATCATGCCCTCATGGTCACATTTTTTTTTTTTTTAATGTTTTTTTAGTCTCCCTAACAGCAGTTCAGGGCTATACTTTCATTGGTTTCATGTTAGCCGTTGAATTGGATACATCCAGTGGTGGCAACAATGTGGGTGATCCCATGAGGTTGGGATACTTTGAGATTGTTGACTTTTCTGAGACGAAATTCAGTGACAAATGCAACAATTTGGTGATGCAAACGAATATGCTGCCAAAGTCGAAGATAAATGTTGTATGGACAGCACCACCACCTGGCAGTGGTTGTGTATTAATCAGGGCTACTGTGATTGAGCATCGAGAGGTCTGGTACATGGACGATGGATTTCTGACAAAACAGTTCTGCGAAGAGCAACAGGATGACATTGACAATCAGCCTGTAGTCATGGACCCATGTTGTGCCTGTGATGAAGCCAAGTACGAGGTTAGGCTTTCTCCTTACATTATTTCATTTTAACTAAGTCATTGGATATTGTAGCTCACCTTCGAAGGAAAGTGGTCACGCCACACGCATCCTAAGGACTTCCCAGCCAACAGTTGGCGGACGCGTTTTAGTGACATAATTGGAGCATCGCACACGATTGATTACAGATTTTGGCAGTATGGTGAGCAGGCAAGTGAGGGTCTGCGTGAAGTCGCTGAACACGGTTCTACAAGGACTCTAGAGAGTGAGCTAAAGGAACAGGTAAGATCGAAGTTTATTTTAAAAATTATTTTCTTACGTTTCTCCCAACCGATAGAGTGATCAAATTCGCACAATTATCAAAGCTCGAGGTATCGCCTATCCGAATGTGACTGGCAAAACATTCGCTGTCTTCCGAGTTGACTCAAGACATCATCTTATTTCGCTAGTTTCCATGATTGATCCATCGCCTGATTGGATCGTTGGAGTATCCGGATTAGAACTTTGTCTTTCAAATTGCTCCTGGGTAGAACAGAAGATTCACAATCTTTACCCATGGGATGCTGGAACTGATGCTGGCCCATCATACATGGTAAGTCAACGAAAATCTATTCCAAATGCTTATGAAAAATGCTTGCTTAGTCATCAGATCAACCTCAAGTTCCGACTGATGTCATCCGGAGGATTAAATCGAATTTCCCCAATGATCCAAGGTCACCATTCTACGACCCATCAGGAGCCCCTATGAAACCACTAGCCCGTTTGCACATCTCACGCCGCAGACTATACGAGAAGAACTGCAAAAATAGAACAAGTAAGTTGTGGAGGTCTCCTTGTAAGTCAGAATACTTACTTCTTGTTATTAAGATGAAAACGAGCCGGTTGAGTGCTCTACACACCCCTGGGGACGTTGGAGTGATTGTAGCACAAAATGTGGACCGGGAAAGCAGCATCGATCGAGAGAATTTAAAAATCCGGTCCTTGCGCGTCGTTTCAAGTGCACTACTTCACTACGTGAAGATCAGGACTGCCAGGGCAGAAGATGTGGAGATTTTGATGAGCATGCAGCCGGAGCCGGTGGTGGAGGAGGATTTAGCTCTGGAAGTCCCGAAAATCCAGAATGTGCTCTATCGGACTGGTCGGATTGGTCCAGTTGTAGTGCAACTTGTGGTATAGGAACACGAACTCAAACAAGATACTATCTCAATAAAAGAGCAAAGAAAAAATGTCAGGTTGGTAGCTGTTTGTCAGCTTGAGACGGTGGCATCCAATGGAATAAGTTTTGTTTTTTCTTATCTTACAGAGCGTCAGCCGTATGACCCTTGAAATCAACGAGTCCTGTGAAGGTACCGATTGCGGCGGAGAGATCAACGCCGGAGAGGAGCAAGGGGAAGAAATTAATAACGAGAACCAAGAAGAAGAGGAAGATTATAACAGGAATCAAAACCAATACGGTCGCAAGAATTTGAAGCAACTTAACAATGAAATCGAAGAAATCCCACCACAATGCAAGGTCTCACCTTGGTCTTCCTGGACACCGTGCAGTGAAACCTGTGGAGAGGGCTTCAGATCGCGCAGTCGCAATGTTTGGAACAACGACTTGGCCTATAACAACCGAAAAGTTAACTACGGCAGTGATCCATGTGTGAACATCAAGAAGCAAGAAATTGTAACCTGCACCATTCGGAACTGTGAGTCAATTACACCACAATTATGTTTCGAGGAACCGATTACTAGTTCGTGCCGTGATGGCAAGGTAACCACTTTCTGGTATTATGACTACAAGAGCGACAACTGCGCATTGTTCTTTACCCATACCAACTGTGAGAGTACCGAAAATAAGTTCACTTCCAAGGAAAAGTGTGAGAGTACCTGCAAGCAGAGAGAGCAGTTTAACACAGATATATCCATTGAAGATCTTCGTCTGGAGAAAGTTGATTGTGTCGTGTCAGACTGGGTGCCGCATGAGTGTAACGCCACTTGCGGCGAAGGGTACGAGATCAAGACACGCGAAGTGCTACGGATTCCAAAGCACGGTGGGAAACCATGTCCGAAAAAGCTCGTCCGTTGGGAAAAGTGTTATAAACGATGTGCTGATGATTTGTATAACAGGCAAAGGCAGCGGATGCAACAATTTAAACCGCCAGTAAATGAGTGTCGTTATTCGGAGTGGTCCGCATGGTCACCATGCACAACCACATGTGGTGACAATTCTGTACGGCAAAGGACAAGGGTCCTACTTAATCCAGAATTGAGTTATAAATGTCGAGACAGGGTGAGAATAGAGAGGTGTTTTGTGATGCCGTGCTTAATCGGTGATGATTGTCGGGGTCCATACTGCTAAGGGGCCCATGGGTATGTGGAGGACGTACCATTGATTCTCAATCGTAAAACGTAAAGTGTAAGATCTTAGTTTTAAGGTTTGTCGTAGTAATAAAATATTTCGAATTCTTTTTTGATTAAAGAGATTTCAACTTAAGGTTTCGGTGTAGTTTTGCTTCATTTCTTATTCGAATATTCGGCCACATGATATCTGAAATATTAGAAGAGCTCTGCGGATCATTTTCATCAGCTGTCACATGATTTCACCAACCTCGAACTGAACCAGATGTTACCCGAATCATCATAACACTGAATTTTGTCCGAGAATCGATTCAGAATGCTTGGGTTGGGTTTTCAAAAAGGATCTGTCTTTTAAGAGTTTACACAAACCTAGCATGCAACATTCAGGAGACAGGTGCTGCTACACTTGGTGCAGTCGGAATTTCGGAAATTGTTCCGTTGGAATAGAAAACTTTAACCCGGAACTCCTTCTATATCCCTTTTACTGGACCTTCTCAGTCCTTAGCGGCGATGGCGCGATTGTTAGCTCATTGGACTATCACGCAGAGAGTCTGGGTTCGATTCCTGGGCGAGTCACCGACAAATTTTCAAAATCGCAATTACCTTTTCGGCGGGCAATGGCAAACTCCCGAAAGTAAAATTGCCTTCGAAAAAGCTTCTACGGAGTGCCGTTCGGACTCGGCGATAAACCCTAGGCCCTGCTGAGATGTTTTTTTTTTTTGTGTAGTCGTTACAGCAGGTGTTGCAGGATATACAAGTAATGTCCCCACACGGCGCCAGTAAGCAACATGTAGTCTTTCCTACCACAGGAAAGACGTTGACCCCTTAGAGACTTCTTGAAACATTCGTTTAGTTTGCCGACAGTCTTACGAGTTGTTGCTATCTCCAGTCATGCACATATAAAACCCAACTGTCAATGAAAGCCCTATATGAAGACACAGATAGCCCTTCCGAGTCCTGATAAACGTTTTTTTGGACCATGTCTAGGAAGTTTATTGGCGATATCATTTTAAATGATTCCATTGTGATCTGGTATCAAAACAGGACTTCACTCAGTGCATTCAGTTAAGTCTGATTTTTTGAAACTAGCTTAGAAGTCGTATAGAGGCTCACCAAAGCCTAAAGCGCAGCTTGACTGTCGATATAGATGCAGAGGCTTTATCGAGAATTGCGTGTATCTGCACTTAAAAGACATATGTATGTGAGTTTTCCTGACGAGGAGTCATCCTCTAGAAGAACACTAGGGGCGCATTCCAAATCGATCTTGAAGCTATCCATCAAAAACCACGCTATATTCTTTTTCTGGCTCAGATTTTGATCGAAACCATTTCTGTATACAGAGCAGATCGACTCCATATTTTTGCAGCAACAGGAGTACTGGTGAACATTGGACGGCATGTCCTTAAGACCAGAGTCAAAAGACCGTCGGTGGTCTGGGTGGTCTAGCGAAGATTGGTGAATTTAATAAATCTATAAATGCATGTTTAGCTAGAGCCAAAATTTACTTTGCGTTAACAAGAAAACTGCAACGTGATCCAAATAAGCCCATTTGCCGCTTAAATATTATGGTTGTACTGTGTGGTTTGCATAGTGGCTTTTTATATGAAAATAATTCGAGGTTTTCTAGAGGCAGTGTCTTAGAACCTGTCTTGGATTGTACAAAACACCTTTATGATGGAACTAAATTTGGCAAATTTCTAGATTGATGTGAAGTGACGGCAAGAGCAGTGGTCAGCAACAATGGCTTAATTTTTGGAGCTTATAACTCCAATGTTTTGTGTCTTGAAAATACAAACTGCTCCGGCTTCATTCCATTTCAATGGCATATAGACACAAAAGCGTTAGTTTAGAATAGGGGCGGTATCCCAGAAATATCCCACGACCATCACAGTGCACGGGAAAAACGGTTTACCTACGATGAGTACGACGTCAACGTCTTCAAGCCCTTTTGTTTTAATTCGACGATTGTGGACAGAGAGCGTGTCGATACTGGAAAACATTATGCCGAGTGACGTTTCCATAAGTTTTAACTTTTAAGTTAGATTAATGTGAGTTACCGGTGTTTTATGTCATCGGTTAAACCTACTCGGTGCATATTGAAGAATGTCACATTGTCTTCATCAAACCAGGGGAATTGTATGAGTTGAAACCCAGCACATTATTTGCGGCATACTCAAGCCTTCTTGACATCGATGGCATTGAGGTTCAGTCCTTCAGTTTTATGATCTGTCGGAAGCTATATTTCCTTGTTGAAACTACTTGCATGCTATAGCTATATTTCCTCCGATAGGGTATTCCCAGCCTAGGTATGGTGTAGTCTTAGCCTTTCATCTGGACTACCAAAGATGTCTCTTTTTGGAGTTTTCCATTTTAAATGCACAAAACTATTTGGCCGTCATATTTATGAAGAGGAAGGTTAAGTCTAGTTTAGAGGAATATGATTAGTTGTGGGCGTATACCAGGCAGATTTGGCGAATTTCGATGTAGATTATCAGGTTGCAGACTAAAGATTTATTGCCGTAGTTTGCGGGTCACATCAAATCGGAACCTATATAGACGCTGCTACTGCTTTTTGTAGCTTTAAATCGCAGAGCGAGGTAGCCATTCGAACAATTCAAGCCAAAAATAGTCTTCCAACAAGACAGGATCGTAGCATGGCGATCCATTGTGGATCCAATGGATTTTCTTGAGACACATGTGGGTTTGTTGCGGTCCAATAAAGTATATTTTGCTTATTGACAAGGCTCTTAAGCCAAAAATGAGCTGAAGATGATTTTTCAATGAAACGCAAGATTTTCTTCAAACTATTGCAGAGCACAATCGGAGGTGTTTCGGTGCTTCAAATGGTCAAGAGGCTTCAGTTTTTGAGTTAATTTGATTTTGTATGAATAAGGATGTAAAACAAGGTCTTTACGCAAATTTGCCACAATGTAGACTGGGAGATTCCAATTCTTGTGAATGCAGCCTAACCCGTGGGACGGTTATAAAGACGAAAATAAAGTTACGATCAGTAGCAATTTTTAATAATTTCGAAACAGGTCATGCACAGCCGAATAAATAGCGGAGGTCCTTGACTGCTGCAAAGCAGACATTACTACCATCCAAGACATGCGATGGAATGGGCCGGACAAAAAAAGATAAAAAACTAAGACATCTTCTACGGCGCTTGTTATTGACGCAAAAACAGCGCCAAATTTGATGCGGATTTGTTGTTGGAGGCAGACTTAGACAAGAAGTCTTGAGTTTCCGGCATGTGAACGAGCGCCTCGTAGCAATCCACATCAAGGCTAAATTTTCCAATATTAGCCGACACCAAAGACACCTTCTATGAGCTCTTGAACAAGACCTACGAGCAATGCGCTAGCTATGGCATTAAAGTTGTTGTCGACGATTTAAATGCGATTAAAAGCTAGGAAGAGAGGGCATTTTTGGTAGTTCTGATGGAAGATATAGTCTTCACGACACCACCTTCAAAAGATTCAGGATAATCGACGGGGCGAAATAGTGTCATAGCTAACACGCGGTTCCCACATCTCGATATACACAAGGGGACTTGGAGATCTCCTGATCAATCAACCGTCAACCAGATTGATCACATTGCGATCGACGCAAGACACTCCTCCAGTTTTATGAATGTTCGTACGTTCCGAGGAGCCAACATCGACTCGGACAGTTACCTTGTTGTAGCCAAGGTACGGTTGCGAGTATCCCGAACAACCCCCAGAGAAGCTAATAATGTGAGGAATTTCGAGGTCAGATGGCTACAATCGCAAGAGACCGCCAAATCCTTTTCCAAACGAGTCTCACTCAATATCTCAAGAGGTCTACTGCCGTCAGCATCAAGCATCAAAGACCAGTGGCATACTGCCTAAAAGCCATCAGAGATGCCGCTACTTGATATACTGGGTTTTATTCGATCACCACAACGAAACCCCTGGTTTAATGCCGGCAAGCATATGCAGCTAGGTACATAAGTTGCATACAAAGCGGCACTGCAAAGAAGGACTGGCGCTGCTCACGGGCTCTATAAGCAGAAGAGGAAAACTGAACGCCGGCTTCTCAAGACAAAGAAGAAGAAGCAAAAGATGCTCGAAGTCGGGAAAATTGAGAAATGCTACTCGAGGAATGAGGCTTGAGAATTTTACCAAAAGGTAAAAAAAACATGGCACGGACACAACCGAAGCCCGCAGAAACGAACAAGCGAACATCTTGGTAGAGTCGCAGTCAATGCTGTGTATTTGGAAAGATCATTTTTGTAGACTGTATAACGGCGATGATGAAACGAATACCGCTCTCAGAGTGAATGAGCCTTTCAATCTGGACGATGTAGACCAGCAATTCCGTCCACTTGACCTGAGTGAAGTAAAGAAAGCCATATCTACGCTCAAGTCAAACAAAGCTGCTGGAGTGAATGGCCAGATTGCCGAGCTCTTCAAAGCGGCAGGCGATGACCTGGTAAGGAGCTTACACCAACTTATCTGTAAAATATGGTCGGACGAAAGTATGCCTGTTGAAAGAAACTTCAGCATTGTTTGTCCGGTTCTCAAGAAAGGAGACCCTCTGAACTGCGCCAAATACAGAGGCATCAGTCTTCTTAACATCGCATACAAGATCTCATTTGCCGTATTATGTGAACACCTGAAGCTGTTTGCCAACAACCTGATAGGTCCATATCAGTGTGGCTTCAGGCCAGGAAAGTCCACCATTCACACTACGGCAGATCTTGGAGAAGACCCATGAGCTTCAGATCGATACACACCAAATATTCATCAATTTTAAGGCCACGTATGACAGCATCTATAGAGACGAGCTATACAGAGCAATGTCTAGTTTTGGCATCCCTTCCAAACTCGTCCGTCTTTGCAGGATGTCGATGGAGAATGCACGCTGCTCCATCAAGGTCGGTGAAGATCTCACCGAGACCTTTGATGTCCAGAAAGGATTTAGACAAGGCGATGCGCTGTCATGCGATTTTTTCAACATCGTACTTGAAAGAATAGTGCAAAACTCACTCGCAAACACAAGAGGCCCTATCTTTCAAAAGTCCATCCAATTACTCGCATACGCCGACGATATTGACATAATCGGAGGAAAGTCGTTATGTTAGTGGCGCTTTCGCGAGTATTGAGACGGAAGCGACGAAAATGGGTTTAGCAGTCAATGAGGGCAAAACCACTGACGTCTCGGGCAGAACGTCACCCTCGGCAGATATAATTTTGAGGTAGTTAAGGACTTTGTTTATCTAGGCTTCGCTATAATTACAGAGAATCACACCAGCGCTGAGATCAAGCGAAGAATAACTCTTACCAACCGCTGTTTCTTTGGGCTAAGAAGGCAGTTGAGTAGCACAGCCCCCCTGCTCTATGGCGCAGAGGCATGGGCATTATCAAAAATGGATGAGGGTGTTCTTGGTTGCTTCGAGAGAAAAATTCTTCGGGCGATCTTCGGTCCCGTCTGCATTGACGGTGAGTGGAGAAAGAGATACAACAAGGAACTCTACGAACTGTACAGCGACATGGACCTAGCCAGAAGAGTGAAGATCCAAAGATTGAGATGGCTGGGTCATGTAGAGCGTATGGACACCAATGCTCCGGTCCGAAAATCGTTTGAATCCGCCCCCGAGGGACAGCGCAGTAGAGAAAGACCGAGACTTATAAGGCACACGCAAGTGGAAGGAGACCTGAGCCAACTTAGCGTGCGAAACTGGAGGCATCTAGAAGTAGATGGAGTTAGCTTGATGATTGAGGCCCAGATCTACCCCGGACTGCAGCGCCACCTAAAGTAAAGTTAGAAAGAAGCCATATCCTTCATATACTTGATTATTCTGAACATTAGGAAAACATCTTTTCTATTTAGCGAAATCGTCTTTATTAACAATCTTATAGCAATATTGTTGCATTCAGCTTTTGCATGTTTTGTCTTTCTACACATAAAACAATATTGCAAAGCAATAAGAAAATAATATTAAATTTATGTGATCAAAACAATTTGTTTTCTTCTTAAATTTGACTGCAGTGGTTTTTGTTTACAAATTTTATTTATCCCCGATTTTTTAATCAGATTTTAATTTAAGGGATACAAAATAATTAAAAATAATTTGTTTATCACAGCACTTTATTTATAAATTGTTTTCTCTTTTTTTTCTACTATTAATTTTATTGTGCAAATTTACAAGTTTATTAAGAATATACTCGTATATAATTTTTTGTTTTTTTTATTTTAAAGCAAATTTATCTAGATTTAATTTATTTTTTTTTATAATTAGTTGAGGGATTTGTTTTTCTTTTTTAGATTGAAAATTTTTTAGTTTGTTTTAGTTTTGAGAAAAAAAGTATTTTAAGTATCAAGTAGGGGTTTTTGAATAACAAATCGATGTGGAAATTGTTGTCTTTATTTTGTACAGATTTATTTTATTTTCTATCTATTTAGTATGTATGTTGAATTTTTACCTATAAAAAGGCCACTAACGATTTAATAGTTTCTATTATTTAATTTCATTAAATCACAAATTTTTGTGAGACTTTATTTTGATGAATTAATTGGCACAAGGGCACTGATTTTGTTTTTTTTTTTTTTTTTTTTAAATCCAAAGTATATCACTAAGAAACTAAATCAAAATAAAAAATACGAATTGATTTGTTTAAACGTATCTTTGTATACATATTTGAACTATATTTCTGTACGTATACAATTAATAAAATTTTATTAGTTATTTTGTTGTTTTCCTAATTAAAATTAAATATTTTGAAAATTTTATTTATTGTTAGTTTGAGTGATTTTACAATTGTTCATGTTTCTTATAAAAATATGGTCCTATGATGTTGGTATCGTATATGCTTACGTAGGTAGATAGAGCTTTAGTTAAACGTTCTACAAAGTTTATTTAATTTTTTTTTTATTTCTCAATATACAGTAGAATTTGAAAAAAATTTTCTATATTTGCGATATGATTCACCTGGATCTATTGTCACTAATGATAAGAGTTTATTATTTGTTAGATTATTTTAAGAAATTTTATATATCATTCGATTACGAACTAACTACTTAGAATCTGTTTTTGTTTTTTTTTTTTATTATAATTATGTGGCGTGGATCAGCTTCTATTAAATTCTGAAAATTTAAATTTTTCAAATTTGGTAATATTTTTTGTTTTTTGTGTTCAAAATTCCATGCCCATTTACGTTGTGCTATTGAGATATTTTCTATCAGAGTCTGAACTTCATGCAGTTTATATTTATGAGTTTAATTTAGTTTTAATATTTAAACAATTAAATTTAATAACATAGGATAGTCTTATTAGGATTGATATCAATATAAGGGGATATCTATCCAGATTTCTAATAGATTTAAACTCAAAACTCCATTTGGCCTATTTATCGGAAATATTAAGAGAAAAAAACACCCAAAAAAGCAGTTTCCATCGATAACATTTTCGTACAGATCAGAACAGATCAGATTTTTCTCCATCAATTGAGTCTTGGTTCATCGAAATATAAGCGTCATATTCCAGCCATGTTGTGATGTCCTACCAACCGAGATATTCAAGGCTATTGGAGGAGACATTTCATAAAGCATACACCAACTTATTTTTTAGATGTGTTCAGAAGAGTGTTTGACTAATACATGTAGTCTAACAACTCTTGAGTGATTCACAAGAAAACTGAATTCGTTAACTACGCTAAAAAGAAAGCCATAAACCTCTACAACATTGTGAACAAGACCTTATCTGCCATATTGTGTGACTGTCAGAAACCCTATGTGGACCCTATCACTTTGGTTGCAGATTAGGTAGGTCCACAATCGACCAAATATCATACTCTGACAGATCCTGGGAAAAGCTCACAAAGTCTATATCGGTACACAACATCACTTTATCGAGAATTGCTATACAGAGCCATGTCTGGCTTTGGTATCCCTGCCAAACTTATCTGTCTGTGCAGAATGACCTCGGTCAAAGTCGGTAACGATGATGTTAAAAGGCGATGATCTTAAGATAATTAAAAAAAAGTTACTGCTGCGTACCCTAGTGTTAAAACAGAAGCTACCTGGGTTAAGCAGTAAAAAAGGTAAAAAACCAAGAACATGCGGTCAACTTGAAGTGACCCAACAATTTTGAAGAATTGAACAGAACGTCATGTCGACAGATATAACTTCAATATAGTATGGAGCTCGTTTTACATACCTTAGCTCCTTAAACTTATCCGCCAAAAACACCTAAGTAGAAATACAACGAATACCTTGCTTATAGCTATTGCTCCGGGGTTCTATCCAAATCTTATAAGGAAACCCTATACAAGACTTTGATCATTCCACTTGGCACTGAAACATTGACTCTGTCCGAGAGAAAAATTCTTCAGAATATATACCGTCCTATTTGCATTGACAGGCTTTGAAGCAAAACATTGAACAAAAAATCATACGAAATGTACGGCAACATCGTAGGGGTAAAGATTTTGCGAAATGTTGTACGAGTCAGGAAAGTGTTCATTAGTAGAGGAAATGGACATCAAGGCTTCGAAAAGAAGACCTTGCCTAAGGTGACACACCCACGGAGTAGAAGGTCTTTACCGAATTGGTATGCACAACAAGGAGAAGTTGAAAATGGACTGATCTAATTGGAGAGACTTGTTAGTTTAGGCAATGGATCTAAACCAAACTTACCGTGTCAACTTCAACCTATTAGAAAACACTCTGTGCATACTTGGGATACGGGATCAAGATTGGGAAAAAGGTTGACCGATATAAGGTGTAGGAAACTGCTTAAAATTGACAAACTGAGACTCAGGTTTTACAGTGAAAGTAGCTAAGAAAATAAAAACATCCCTCTCTCTGTTCGAAGACGACAATCCTTCGTGCTACAGCAACCTCCTTTCTTTTGAACAGAGTCAAATTTGTGGCTTCTGCTCGCTCTTAATTGTAGAAAAATTGCTCCAGTATCTTATGAAGCAAGTGGTCAAACATATAAAGATTGGAGTGGCACCTCTGTTTCAGGACTGTGATCAAGATGCGCAATACTTATAAACTTTATCGTGGAGAACACGAATCTACTTTATAACGACGGCAGGGCTTGAATTCAGTAAAAAGATGGAAATGTGTATAGATTTTGGGTCACTTTGAGATTGCAGATGATTTTGAAAAATGAGTCGATGATTTATGCTTTTGTGTGCACAGCTAGATGACATTATGCTCCAGACAGATACACCGTAAAAGTGTCGTAACAGAGGTGGGGCCACGTCGTGAGTATATGGAAAAAAACATCCATATCTTGACTTCTGATGGATATTTTAGCCTAAATCTCATGGGACCCAAAGTTTATTTTGCAGCCAGAACTCAGCCTTGTTACGAGTGTAATCTGCCAAGTCCCAAGAAGGATAAAGGAAAAGGGCTTAAGACAATAGCCTTGTCCCACCCTTGCTGGCTTTTCGCAACACAATTAAAAAATTGCGCACTACATTCGGTCCTTAAGAATGCAACCCACTGACAAGAACTAAAGCAGATCCTAACTAATCGGAACTTCATCGTAAGCAAGAACTTGGCCTCTCTCAGCTTCGTGCAAAATCTTGCGCCATGATTTCGCTGATTACGCATTGGAACAGTTTGAAGTTGATCCAGATTTCTATCATGCGCTTTTGTTTAGTTATGAGTCACACTTCTGTCTCAGCAGCTTTGTAAAAAAGCAAAATTATCGAATTTAAATTGAAGAAAATCTAAATGTTCATCAGCAAAATATTTATAAATGGCACAGATTCATGATCAAATCGCGTGTTGAGTTGAGAGCTCGAACATAGTTTACAGAAGATTTGATTTGAGTGATTGAAGAAAGTATCTCTGGGAAAGGGTCTGTAGCATGGCCTCCAAGATCATGTGATTTGACGAATATTCTCCGATCTACCGCACCTAAAACCTTCAGATAACTTTGCCAATTATAACTGCCAACATTCATGAACTGGGAATCAGTGAAGCTATTCGGTTCTATTTTAATTTCGCCTCAACGATTAAATGAGAAAGACATGTTAACTCGAAACTATTTCAATTCAGTCGATATTTTAGCAGCGTCCTTGGTATTGAAAGCCCTTCTTATAGTCGAACGTGGAATGCTCGTTTTGTGGCACTTGCAAGAAGTCAAGATCAAATAATGAGGTGGCCCTTTAAATAGCGATTTAACAGACGAAAGGAAACCCGCAGCCTCTGACCGATAATTCGAAAACCCTATTACCCTTCGAATAAAATCCTCCTTCTCGTAGTGATCGGTATCATTAGTATCAACTTCCCAAGTAATGTTCGTCTATCTGTATATCTGGAAATGAGCTACAGGGTTGATGCTATCTGTATGAAAATGAGGTGAAACCTGCAGGGTTATAATTAAGGACCTGGCTTGTTGTATGACCTAAATGTATTTGTGATTCTCTTTGAACACTAAAGCACAAAGTAACTACAAGTGATAGTTCGTTCAATGGAATTAGAGTCGCAACAACTCGTCCTAAATGGAGATAACCCTGCAAGGTCCTGGAAATTTTGATGCCAAATAGTGCAGAGTTTAATTTCGAAATCTAAAAATAAAAAAAATAAAAAGATGTGAAACGATTCTCAACCTCAACACATTTAATCTATACAAAAACAAACAACAACATAATGAATAAATTTTAACAAAAATATGGCAGTTTAAATGTTGCTTCTTCTGTTAGTATAATGTTTTCGGTTTTTTTTTTGTTGGTTCTTAATTACAACACAATATCTTTTGATACGAATTTCCTACATAATAAATAGTAACAATAAAACAAAACAAAATAAACGGTTCATCCTCACACCGAGTACTCGTACTATGTATTTACATATTTTTCTTTTTCAACACGTCCGCCTCTGGAATCTACAACTCCTAACACCCGTTTGACAAAAAGTGTTGTCAAGCTGAGATACATACTCGTACATACGAAATAATGCATTGAAATATCACTTAAAATTAAGACAGAAGTATAAACGAAAATCCAAATAAAAAAAAAGATACAAATTTATTTACAAACTAAAACGAATTCAAAACGCTTGGATTGGTCTGTACAGTCCTGTGTATCCGCAAAGACGTGCACGCAATGCTGGTATTAGCACGGCTGCTGAGGAGATATCCTTAAGCAAATCTGCACACTCACAAATCAGTAGATACATCTTATCGCCTTTTTGCGAGGTACTTTTGTGCAATGCAATACGCCTCAAGCCTGCCGCACGTGGTAGATACCTATAAAGAATGATGACCATACCCAGGGTATAAGTTTAAATGAGAATAATTTAATTTTTTATTCCATTATATAGTGGTGAGAGAGATACTATAGAAGAAGAAAGCAGAAAGTAGGTGTACCTGTATAACATCCTTGCTCCTGTCCAGTATAGCCAATTCTTTTCAAAGCGTTCACCATCGTCTCCTTCGAAAACCTAAGCACGAAGTTGGAACAAGAACATAGAAAGGATAGTGCAAAGTGAACGAACATAAAAATAAATTACATTAAGGAATCTTTTATGAATTGAACCCAACCCACTTTGTACGACTATACATACTCGTAGATATAAAAGTACTAGCCCGCTTTTGAACCGATCTCTGAAATTACCTTGTAAACACTGATTATGTAGCCGGTTGAAGGAGTTTGGGTCTTCTTAAAGCTGCCACTCTCGTTGGGCGCCAAAACTAGCGGAGGACGACATATCGCTGCAACCTCACTGTACAAATCTAGGGTATGGGCGGCAGTGTATCTACAAAATTGAATTTTAAAAATTTTAAATAAAAAATAAATAGTTTTCACAATAAAATTTTAGATGTGCATTATGAGTGTGAGTGGCAACTGATTAAATGAAAATTGCACCAATGTTTGTGTTTGGATGTGGATGTCATTGTACTCGTATGATAATTGCAGTAAAGGATGCTCATTTCCTGTTGGAAATTGTCACAAGTGCCTTTTAATTTATGTCGAATGGATCCTAATGGGTTGGATGCGGTTAAATAATTACTTATGTCTCATTACACCCCACGACATGGCTGACATCGCTCTTGTTTTCTTGTCCGCAAAAGATCGTTGGTTACATGAGCGTTTTTCGACCAACATACGAGTTACATTAAGCTAATTAGTGTGACGTACTCATATGTACATATATATGCAAAATTATGTCACCGTTGGTTCGACTAATTAACGTTTTTTAATCATTGTCTATCGTTTTAAATTGCTGTTGGTAAATCCCGTCATATTCAATGCATTAGGAAATCATAAGTATCTAATCCGAAAATGAATACTTATTTGGATGGTGTTTAGGCTGTCAAGGTTGCTCCTTTTTGTACAAAGAAAAAGTTGAGTTTTGAGAGGATATACCGTCGGGTTCGCTGTGTTTATCTCGCAATTAGCTCTTATAAACGAAGCTGCAGGTAATTCAACGCCCTGTCGTAACAGGCATTTGCCATCGTTGTAGTGACGGATGAGACTATCAAAGACTCTGCTGCTTCCTTTGATAGCTAAGAGTCGGATGGTAACGACCCAGTTACACCAGGTTTTGACTAGATTCTGGAAATTTTGAAAAGAATTCTTGATACTAGCCTGGCAGTGGCATAGATACCGAACCTTTATGGGAAAATGGGGAAAAATTACCACACGCACGCCAAGAGCTTTAATCTGCCTTCCTTTATGTTGAAGAGCATATTCAGAATGGTCGAGCTTCATGGTGTTTTCGACAAAGATTCAACATGCAAACGTAATCACAGAGACTACGCTTCAAAATTTGAAAATTTGTTCAGAATTTAAGGTATCGTGACTCATCTCACTCAACTAGTTCTTAAACGCATCTTTCTTCCCAACGAAGATAGGAATTTGGGTGTCGCCCGTACAGACTGTCTTTTGATTCTAGTTGAGCAATGCAGTAGCAGGGATTCAACAAAATGCTGTACGTCTGAGTGAGAAGGTATCTCAGGTAATTTGGTAAGCGCAGTTAAAGACAAGCTATCGCATTATTCTGTTGTAGCTAAGATACGGATTCGGATATCCGTAAGAGCCCCATCTAGCAGACCTTTGTGGGGAAGTTCAACGTCGAACTATTATAATTGCAATATACAGTCAAGCATGTTTCCGATTGAGTTTCCTTTTACCTCTCGAGTGAAGCTCCAAGTGAATTTAAGAACCACGAGATGTACAGAGCAGACCTTCAGAAAGGAACAAAGAAGTTCGCAAGCTCTACGAGCAAAAAAAAGTATATGCTTTCCAGAAGTACAAATACAGAACATGAAACGCCATCGCTCGAGATTTAAAAGAGATTTTTAACCAGAAAACTGAACTTCGGATGTTTTACCAAAAATAACAACGAACCCGCCAAAGCCCAAACAGAATTCTGTACAGAAAGAGGAAAAAAGTTGATGCTGAGAAGCTGAAAAGATTATTTCTGCAGATGGTTAATTGGCGATGATTAGCAACAGCCCTTCATCAGACAGAAAGCTTACAATAGACAGACAACATTCTCGCCCACCTTAACAAGATTATGTCAGGACAGCCGTTTGTAAGCAACAAGTGATGATTAGATAGGGAGCATTCAACATTTCATCTCTAAAATGTGGGACGACGGAAGTAGATAGACGGATCCTAAGGATTGGAAGTCTCATATAAGACTCTGTCTCCACTATTATGTACGAGTATACACCTAAAACTCTTTGCAAGCGGACCGACCGAGTCCTATGAGTGGAGTTTAAGACCTGGAAGGTCCACCATAGATTTTCACATTACGGCAGAGAAACCCAAAAATTTCTATACCTATACACGGCACTTCTTCATTGATTTGAAAGGCGTATAAGACAGCATGTCCTGCTCTAGTGCGCAGAGGCATGAACATTATCAATAATGGATGGACACCAACGCTCGGGTCCGAAAAACCTTCGAATCCGCCCCCGAAGGACAGCGCAGTAGATACAGATTGAGACACAGGTAGCGCACGCAAGTGGAGGGGTACCTCGGCCAACTAAGCGTGCGAAACTGGTGTCAGCTAGCAAAAGGTAGAGCTAGCTGAAGACGTTTGTTGAAAAAGGCCCAGGCCACCCCAGACTGTTGCGCAACCTAAAGTAAAGTAAGTAAATAAAACACCGTGTAGAGGGACGAACTGTAGAGATGCATGTCTAGTTTTGGGATCTATGTCAAGCTCATTTGACTATTTAAGATGATAATAACGGATGCATGGTGCTTCGTCAAGGTCAGTAGTGATTAAATCAAGACCTTTAATGTCCAAATAGACCTACAAAAATGTACAAAAATCCCGAACCAACATCTTTCAAAAATCTCTTGAAACAGAAGTCGAAAGATAAAAGAAAAAGAAAAGAATTGCGCCTACGAATAAACGTCACAGTACGCAGCTAGAAAAGAGGTAGGCAATCGAGTAGTAAAACCCTTTCTCAGGCAACCAAAATGGCATTGCACAAGACACTGACCATCTCAGTCAGCAGATAAAAAGTATTCTCGTACCATTTGAGAGAAAACTTCTTTGGGTAATATTTGGTTCCGTGTGCATTAATGGACAAGACATTTCAACATTGAACCGTACCGCGAAACCGATCTTGTCAGAAAGCCTGAAGAAGAAAGTTTAATTGGCTAGGTCGCCTTGATCCCATCGCAAACCGGCCTTAGATCTAGAACACAAGCTTAGCGAGGGACTTTGGAGGAGATGATTCAACTATTGGAAAACGTGCATCAGTTACCTGAGATGGCTTAGACATGTTAGCCTCGCTTTCAGCGGTGCGCACAAGCAAACGGAGAGGCTCAACTGACGGTAGAGCATTGTTAGTCGTATGCTTATTGAGGGCCAGGCGCCTATGAATCTAAAAATTTCATTCGCCAAATAATGTAGGACTTAGAAGTTCAAACAAATATTTCTGAAAAGCTGCGAACCAACTGGTACCAGTAAGCAGAAAGAACACTGGGGCCTTAAACCCTTCGCTTTGACTAGTAAGTAAAGGGTCATTCATTTTTCGATTTCGAAAGTAAAGCTAAATAAAACCCACATAGGGATACATTTTTGATGAAAATTTTAATTCATTATAAAGTTTGGACTTTGCAATTAAGTGTGAAAAACAAAATGACCGCCTCGGGAAGATTCGCAGCATGCGATTCTTTAATTTTTAATTTTTAACCACTTTTTCCCACATTTCGGGCCGGCCATTACTTGAGTAATGTTGGTTTTTAATACGTCTAGAGTTCGGCGATTATTCGCGTAAGCACGGTTTTTAGCGTAGCCCCACAGAAAAAAATCGAAGGGTGTCAAATCGCATGAGCTTGGTGGCCAATTGATGTCGCCAAAACGTGAAATTACGCGACCAGGAAACTTCTCACGCAATAAAGCTATAATTGGTCGTGTTGTGTGGCTTGTTGTTCCATCTTGTTGGAACCACAAGTCATAATTTTCACTCGCCGGCCAAAAAAAATCGGTTATCATTCGACCATATCGCTCCGAATTGACTGTAACCGTCCGCCCATTGGCATCTTCGAAGAAATACGGACCCTATACACGATTCGACCATAGAGCACACCAAACAGTCACTTTGTCTGGATGCAACAGCACCTCTTCGATCACTTGTAGGTTTTCTGAGCCCCTAATTGCGGCAATTTTGGTTGTTTACATACCCACCGAGTGAGAAACGTGCCCCATCACTGAAGGAAATATTGTTCGAAAAATCGATGTTTATTGTCTGTTGTTTCAACACCCAAGAAGGGTATCACGGCGTTGTGAATGGTCGGCAGGATTCAGTTGTTGCGTTAGTTGAATTTTAAAAGAATGGAGATGCAAATTCAAATGAAAATACGACATAGTGAGGTGTTCAATTGCTGCGAACGCCGGGAAATCAATAAATTCAGATTATCAACAACACTTGCACTTACAGCAGCAATATTTTCGACTGAGCGTGCATAACGATGATGAACAGGCCTTACGACATCAGTAACGCTTCCACTATCTTCAAATTTCTCCACAATTTTACCGCTTGCTTGCGTAATCGGTCGATTATGACGACCATAATCATTGCGTAATGCGCGAAAAATGGCTACGCTTGAATCACCACTTTTCTAGTAAGTTTTAATAATTTTAACGCGTTGCTCGATATGTTACCGATCCATTATTGTAAATGGCAAACATTCAACTAATATTATGACACTTCAAATGACAAATGACACTTCAAATGGCAGGTGTCAAATACCAGCGTTGCCAACTTGAAACAACGAAACGAATGACCCTGTATGATAACTAATCGAATAAGGATAGCACATCATTTTAGACTGAACAAATCTGTATAAATAATTCTTCATCATGTTGGATAGTTAAATAAATTATAAAATATAAAAACAAATACGAGTACTCAAACTCACTTTAAGTGTTTCGGTTCGAATTTCGAAAGCGATGAAATTCGCATACCCGTGTAAAAGTTCGAAGGGTCCGTTTGTGTTGTATTTATCAAATAGTACGCTATGAAAGGAAATTCCGCTAAAAAAAAAAAATAGAAAAGTTACATAAAACAGAACAACCCATCATCAATGATAATTTATTCATAGTCATCGTAACCACAAAACTCACCAGTTTTTTCCATATTCGCTAGCAACATCCCTCCAACAGCTGTATTCGCCTGCTGTACCTCATTCAGCAATTCGGCAGCAACAGATCTCTGTTTAAGTAATGGATGTGACAGTGGTGATTCCATTACGGGATCTATTGGCTCCAGGGGACTCATCAAATGCACTAAAATGCATAATTTTGGATCGGATACCTCGAGGACACTTAAAGGACTCGTTGGCTTTGAACCATCAGCCGACGGAGGTGGTAGCTATTGGGAAAACATTTTTTTGTTTTTTGATTGCAAATAAAATGAACTGAATTTTCGAATAA
Source organism: Volucella inflata (assembly GCA_928272305.1). Classification (NCBI taxonomy): domain Eukaryota; kingdom Metazoa; phylum Arthropoda; class Insecta; order Diptera; family Syrphidae; genus Volucella; species Volucella inflata. Next base: position 4,272,032 of record OV743720.1, read on the forward strand.
ATGTAAGTGAAATTGAATTTATTTACCGGTATACCTGCGGGTAGAAACCTATCTACACTTTGAACTGGGATAATGAAACAATCACGATCCAAAGTTGCCAATGAAATTGGTTCGGTTCGTGCAGTACCACCACCAAAGCTGACTGTAAATTAAAATCAAATTTATTATAAGCATCATCATCTCTTAAATATAACGTGTTTTTTTTTTTATTTCTAATTAGTTGCAGCAATAAAAGTTAAAGAAAAAAAAAATTAACAATACGAGTACATTAGAGTAATTTATTTGTGTAAAAATAAATAAAATAAAAAATTCTAAATGATATTTCGTCCTTTTATCATATGAGAGGATATTTCATGGTGTAATTGACCTCTATGTACAGAAAAAAATCAAAATAAGTCAAAACAAATCCAAACACTATTAAACCTTGCAAGCTAGAAAAATAAGAACATTCTTGAGATCAAAGTGTAAGATGTCATCAATTTATGATTTATTTCAAAATATTCGGCTCCGCGAGTACTTTCTAGAAAATAAAGTCGATTTTGTCCTCCCCACTACAATGGATCACCAAGGATTCTTGGCCTTATTAGCAGGAGATTTTTTGAAAAGGTTGTAACTCCTCAGTCACCTAGTTATGGCATCTGACACTATACTCGTATATTGACGAAGTCAAAAAATGTTTGTCTAATCATTCGGAGAAGTTCTGTGGACTCATCATGCGACTAAATGGTGTTCCTTTGGTTTGAAATTTGGCGTACGATAGTCGACGTGAGCACCCCTTGAAAATTGTGCCTAGTGAGAAGATTACTACCTTATTCTACAGGACACTTTATTTAGCGTCGTACGTCGGGGTATTGTTTCGTCCCAGCTTATGATTCCATTTAGAAGGCTTTCTACAATTACAATGTTAAACTAACTCGTAAGCAGGGACATACATAAATGGCGAACCGAATGATGAAGACCTTTTTTTAACGAATTTTATTCCAGATCTACTAATAGAAATCCAAAGCAAACTCGGTATCTCTAGACCTGTAATATTTCGAATCGGGAATCAAGTCTACTAACAACTAAACGATGCAAGACATTATTTAAATCTTCTATGTGTACAAGAGATGATGTTTGAGCGATTCTTTTTGCTAGCTTCGTTTGGGAACAGAAAGACTTACCGCAGGCAACATTTGGAAGCAAAGTATGTAGTTGATTTAGGTTTCATCCCAGCTAGCATTTGTTGTAGTCTCCATGACGAAAAACAACCTATACTATAGGAGTTCCAGCAGCCTGATGCGACCATAAACCGGATATTCACAACAATCGTCGTAGGATTTTGTATAACTTGGCCCAGTTCATTTAAGTGATTAGGAAAAGTGAAGTGCTCCGTCACGAGACCTACAGTCTTTTCGACTGAGGGAGAAACTATCAATCGAACCCTAATTGAGAACGCAGGCAGACCCAACGTAGGTCTGGGTCCCAGACAAGACTCAGTAAATTTATCCTTTCGACTGGAGGCCGTAAAAGGGCTCAGTAACGCTCTAAACGGAGCTTGGCTGTCACAATTCGTTGCCATCAATTTTGCGCATATCTCCGCTTTCTAACAAGGAGTGGAATTTGTGACAGTAATCCTCCAAAAACTTTACCGCCAACGCTGTCTTGATCGAAGACCCGACCGCATTCCTTTCCTGGCTCAAACCAGTCTTGGATTCTGTATCTAAAGTCGATTTCATATTTTTTCAAAGCAGGTATGTCTGTAAGTTAGTCGCCGCACAAGATCATCAATATCCCAGTGCGTGTTGAAGTAAAGACTTCTTTTCAATCAGATGATAGGGTTGACAATGAAGCCTATGATATGAATGCCAAAGGGAGGAAGCACAAATATCTAGTTGGAGAAGAAAGAAAAGACCAAAACTTCTGTTCGATAATCGAGTAGTCATGGATTGTAGACAGCTTGATTTAACGTCAAATGACGAGCAATACCAGTATAATTTCACTCGTTCATATAAGACCTCGAACCTTCTTTTAATGCGATAAGGCTGAATGTAAATTCGAAGCTCGATGTTCCTAACTCATTCTTCGCAAACCTTAAATTTTTTTGACATGTAGATTTGCTTCATACAAAGCCGTTCTGGCTATCATAGAGTTGCTGTCGACTGTCAAGAATTTGCTCGTATAACTACACGAAAACCATAATATGCTATTTAGTTAGTTTCACCAATAGTTGTTTCAATTTTTCGTGACGTTTTTGCCTTTATACAGTGAAAGAAGAAGATTCACCCTCCATAGGGCGTTCGAAAGCCTCTTTTCATTTCAGTGAATATAATCTAGAGCCATTTAAACGCAATATGTGCGATTATTGCCCATACGTCCCAACTCCACGTCCCCGATTTTTTCATTTGACTGTTTCCTAACTTTGGCTTTCGCAAAATCTGCCGTTTTTTCTTCAAGTGCCACAGCTGATTGAATGATGCTGACCTGAAATTTTTCATTAGTTACCTCACGCATTAAAGACTCTGTACATCGTGGAACTGCGATCATGAAAGTGTTAGTTCGTTTGCCAGGGTTTTAACGTTGCACTTCTATTTTCGCTTGTCACCTGCTAATGAGTTGGCTACTCGATTTCGCTACTTCATCTGTAACTAGTCCATGCTTCGGAGGCTTGCCTTTTGTTTTTAACCTCCGTTTTCTTCTCATAGTTTCCGAACGACCCCTACATATCTTTTTAAATTGCTTTATATACTCGTACCTCATGCGCTTAATATTCTTCTATATAAGTTTATGACACCTTGAAGACTTTTTCGTAAATTTGGCGGAAAGAGCTGGCATTTTTCGTTGCTTAAATTGTCCCGACTTATTTTTTTTATAGGTCCGAGTTACCCGTTGGTTCTTCTCTGATTTTTTCACGAAAAATACTGTCAGCTCAGAATATTTTACTCGGAATTTCGTGCTATTTCAGCATAGATGGTAATCTATCTGCCGTTTTCTTCAACTGTTGCAGTATGTAATCAAAGCGTGTTCTTTTAAAAAAAAAAAAAAATAAATAAATAAAGCCCTTTGATTTGCATATGTTAAGTATAATTTCTTCCGATATTCGTTTTCGTGGTTCGTTTCTCAGTGGTGTCTGGTTGAATTCGTCCAGTTGGTTCTTAGCTGAGTTGGAACTACAGTTCGGGGTGGACAAACTAAAAACCAGCGTGGTGTCATGCCCGTTGCCTCCAGTTGCGCACGCGAAGTTGGCTGAGATCGCCATCCACATCTGCTATATTTTACTGCGTTGTTCCTCTAGGTTGAAGTCCAACATTTTCTAGACCAGGACCCTGGTTTTAAATTATTTTCCTGACGTGGTAGGCTTTGCTGTACAATCTGTTTGTTGAAATGTCTCCGCTGATGCCAACGATACCGAAAATTATCTGAGGAATTTTTTTCTTGAAGCGCTATTGGGCATTTTCATCAGATGACATCAACTTCCGCGCTACTACGTTTAAAGCGGGACTGGGATCTTATATAATACATTTTTAGTTGTCTGAGATAAGGCTTTACTACTTTATTACCTTCTTAACCAAAAGAAGCAGCAATTAGCATGAGTGACTCTTCATATGACTCTCATGCTGATGCCATTTTCGGGGTTGACACCGGAGCCGAGATACACGACTTATCTTACAATCTCAAAGTTGTAATTCTCTATCGTGATGTTAATACTCGTAGTTTACACTTTGTTTTTCCTCCAATGGCCACTGTATACATTTCTCCTAAGTTAAGCCACAAGTACTCTAAACGCTGGCTGCGTTTCTCCCATTATGTCAATGTTGTCTGCATATTCGAGTACCTGCAGAGACTTTTGACGGAAAACGTACATTCTCCATCGTCATCCCATATTTGAGCTAGGCGGGGATGCCAAAACTTGACTTGACTCTGATTGGTTCGTCTCCAAAAATGCTTTCACATGCGACTTATTTTAGAACTCCTGATCTGTGAACATTTTCTACATGGTGGCCTTTCCAGGTCTAATACCACACTTACGAGGGGTGATCCAACGGAAATTTCTAGTGGTCCTAAAAAAATTCGAATAACTATGACAGCTTGCTTATACCCTAACTTGTTGTGTATAAAAAAATCATATTAACACAACGTTATACCTGGAAACTAACTAGACTACGAACAGTACGAACAGATAACACGAAAATGGAAAAAAACTAAGTGCGAGCCGGCACAAAGTACTTTAGCCTGAAGAAAATGTCAACGATAGACATATGTTGCGACTTGGTAAAAATACTGGGGGGCTCTGCTGCTCACTAATACATATTTGCACGCTGGTGCAAGGGGTTTAAGCTGTGCAGAACATCCACAGAAGACGAGCATCTTAAAGGATGGCCATCCACGTCCGGAGAAAACGTTAAAAACAATTGAAGATCTGGTATTAGCTGACCGAAAAGTGACCATCAGACATTTAATTGATGTCACAGCGATCTCACGTGGTATCATTTAGGGGACCCTTAACGCCGAACTTCACCTTAACCTTTCCGTTGGAAATCTCAAAGAAGTAAAGTCTAAATATTTGCCTTTCTGGTTGTTAACTACCTGAGAGTTTCCAAGTTTCATGTTTAATTGTTACCTTTTTGGCCCCCTTTCGCCAAGCGGCAAGTGCACTGCGTAATATTCTCTGAACTATTGCTGCAGGCCAAAGTCCATAGCCTATCTTGACTTCTGCTTGACTTTTCTTGATCAAAAAAACAAAAAAAAACACCTAAAAGATACGTTTATAGGAGGAATCCGTCGTCATCTAATAGGACTTTAGTCTGGTTTAATAAAGAAAATGAAAAACAGAATTGTCCCTAAGCCTCATTTAAGGCGAATCAAAATAAAACCTAAAAACGACTAATTTATATCTCAATTAAGTATAAATTAATATTTATTTTTTAAATTGACGACACATTACACAGAGAATAAAAACCAAAAAATACAAAATAAAAAAATATAAAGAAAAGCCAAACCATTCAAACTTCACACTGAGAAAATACTGAAAGCTATTAACAGCCTTCAAACTAAGATTTTCAATTTATTAACACTATCCAATGTTATGTACACAAGTTAGAGCACAAAACTAACACAAATCGATCGTAATTAAACTAAAATTATAAAGCAGCAAGTCTACCAATTCTATCAAAACGAGAATTTCACAAAATAAAACAGATACAAAAGACAAAGATACAAGTACGAGTACGAGTACGAGTACGAGTACGAGTATTTTATAAAAATTTAGCAAAACATAAATTCGAAAATATGTCTAGCTTTCAGTATTTGCATATGTGAAGGATGATGAGACAACTTCTATTGCAAAAAAAGAAAATATAAAATAATAAAAATTATATAATATTTTTAAAGGATTAGTAAACTATATAGGTATGTCTGTTTGTTACTTTATTGTATTTAAGGAAAAACTTTAAAAATATTATAATTAATAAAAAAAATTAAAAATAGAAAGTAACAACTAATTTTTGCAACTCAAACCTTGCCTGGCAGCAGTAGGTGTGGGCGCATCATTCCTTTTGCCAGAGTTCCATTTTAACAATGACACAGATGGCTTACGATCGACTAAGGGTTGAGGTGCATCCACATCATAGGACAAGGGTGCTAATGGAAGGGTGTTGCTAGCACCCGATAACACGGGACTGCAACGTTCTGTAAATGGTTTTTTTTTTGTTTTTTTTTTGTTTTTGACTTTTTATGATGGATGGCTTATTTTTCTAATTCTTTCACTAAATTTAATTTAAATTTTTTTTTTATTTAAAAATTTGTTTATATTTAGATAAATGTTTATAAGTATTTGTTTTTTTTTTTATTTAATATGCATCACATACGAGTACTGTATTGTAAATGTACAGAAAACTAGACACATTTTTGTAAAAATAATTTTTAATTAATTGATTTCTTAGTTTAAGCTTGACTTAGTTAGAGTATCTAGATGAAGAAATGTTTGTTAAATTTAATGTTTTGTAACAGTAGCAGATAGTTGTGAAACACAAAAATTAGAATAAAACCAAACAAACATGCACTGAAATAGGAAAAGATAAATTTTGAATTCTAAATCTTCTAGTTGAGTGGAATATTTCCTGCAACAAAATAAAAAAAAAATACAAAAAAAGATACGTGTGGTTGTATTTTCATAATGGTGTTCTCGTTTCCGTGTTGAGGCATCCCTTTGACATTTTGTGTTTTTTTTTTTCTTTGTTTTGTTTATCGAAAATAATAAAACATATTTGGGGTTGTGTCACAAAGAAAGGGATCTGTGGCAGGAAAAAAAGCTCTTTTACGAGGGCATGCGAGTAGGGTAGTAGGAGATTTGGGGTTTCACGCGAACCATTAAAGGTTCACCGGAACAACACATCCTTTGGGATGATAAGTTATGCATTTTAATATATGAAATTTAATTGAAATAAAAAGCCATAACGTTGGATAGGAAATTAATTTTGAATATCGCAGCAATATCGATTTTAACACATAACTCGTCCATGTAGAGCATATTTTGGGAAGGAAGATGCATGGAAAATGGCTTTTTCACTTTTAATCTGAATTTTGGCCAAATTTTATTATAAGGGCACGAAAGCAGAGTTCTCGTTTGCTACCAAGTACAGGAGAAAACTGCAGACTAGAAGCAGAGTGGCTAGATGAAAAGGATGTTTGTGAGATGGCCTTCTGCTACTTTTAAGCATTTTATTCTATATAGGTACTATGCTTAGATAAGATTAAGATGGTCGGAATGGAATGCTGCTCTGCTCTAACTGAAACAGTCTTCTTTCAGTGTGATGTAACTCTATGGTTAGAATAGTAATAGAACCAAAAAGTCTTAAGTCGTTCATCAAAAATATGAGTAACTCTAACTTATCCTTACCCTCTAGGCTCATTTAAATTGACAAGATATTTTGGCAAGGCCATCCTATTTGCTGTACACTTTAAAGCCAGCTCAATGCTTCGAGATTGTGCTGTGTTTCGACCCTACCTAGAGAGCGTCGGACATTCTTAGGGACCAATCATCATTTGCAAGAGTACATCAATATTTTAGTAAACGTATCCAGTAGAAGTCCAGATGGTATTCCTTCCCTTCTTCTGCTGCGGAAGCTTCTCCATAAATCTTTGGGATTTTAAAACCCATTCCGCTTTAGTCAGTTCATTTAAAAGCCATTTACCTTGATAACTCATCAGCTCCTAAAACATCGCGAGACACTTAAATTGCATCGTAGCAACAGGCAGGTTCTCTAACGATTGTAAAGATATTTCTCATCGAGGCGTAGCTCTTTAGCTGACGAAAACAAGAAAGAAATATAACAAAGTGCACTGTCAAGTTCTTTTGTTGAAAATGCGTGCATCGAAAATCAAAAAATTTATTTTCAATAGATAAGGATGTTATCTAAATGTTTAATACTGATGTGCCACAGGGCTGCATTCGGTCTCCGATACTCTTATATGCATAATGATCTTTTTATTGTTACTTCTAATGAAGTACAGTGCTCGCTGCTTTTCATATTTGTTCCCGACTACAGAATGAGAACGTCTGCGTTTGTAGCAAATTCTGTTTTAGAAAAACAACTCAAACGATATAAAATAAGAAATTAATTTGTCGTATATGTGGCATTTATTCGGCCGAAATTGTAGTACGATTCTCACATCTTTACAGGTATTTCAGAGGCTGCCCTTACTTGTTAGATATGAATTAATTAAATAAAATTAAATCCATTCTCTAACAGCGATTAAGTGTAACTGTTTAACTTTATTACAGTCCTCTCACTTATGATAAGCCCAACCAAACATTTTATTTCCATACATTATAGCCCGTAAACATTTAAAACCAACTGATAACGGTTTCCCTACTTCTGTCCTTCCTAATATTCCTTCCATAAACGCAGGTTTTTTTTATAATATTTTTATGTTAGAAGATGTTGAGGAAGGATATCCGCAGGCTAATCGGCTGAAAGAAAAGTTGTAAGTGCTTGTGTTTCAGCAACTCCATCAGCAAGATTAAATGAACCTATGTCACTAAGCAGCCCAAGATGACAGAAGTACAGCATGCCGGGCAAACGAATAATGCAATACTAGTGTCAAAGCAGGACCGGCTACATGAACACTTAAGAATGGAAAGACAGGTCTAAAAAATATACAGTGAATGCCTTGGCAGTTCTTTGCATTGCTCATATGAGAAATATCTTAGGAGATAGACCAAACAACTTGCTTCAGTTCGTGATCGGGTATTCGCAAGTAAAATTCAGCTAAGTCAGGATGAGATATTTTAAGAAGCAACTGTACCCTATTTGCACCTTGGCCATGAGACGAATAGGGTAACAGATAAACTGAGGACCAATAAAGCAACAGAACCAACCCAGTGGAACTTTTCTTGGCATCGCCAACAGCTTCTTCAGACCTTTTGCAATATTATATGGAATCATTGGCAAACTTCCGAAGAAAGAAAGTCTCACGGAGTTCGAAAATCGTGTGTGTTTTCTTATCTTCGAATACCACAATAAGTCCGAGGTACAGTGCAAAATTATTGAGCTACTGTTTGTTAATTTTTTAAAAAAAATTCAATAACCTGAACGAGCAAAAACTGTCGGAGATATAGCAAATCAAAAAACAACAAATGGATGTTCCATTCGAAAATTGAATCAATTCGGTTGTGTTGCTGCAGCATATATACTAAATAATGTCCAGCACAATTACAAAGAAACTACTAACGTTTGGAAATAAGTGTTCGAACAGTAGCAACAGCAAAAAAAACTAAGGTCGTCGAAAAATCAGGACCAAGAAACAAAGGAGGCTGAATTTCCAACTGAGGTTTAAAGAAGAAGGCAGTTCCACAAATTTAGCCAAAGCGGCGCTGAAGCAATGCACATAATTTGTGAGTTAAGACGATTAGAGGGCTTACGCAAAGAGTATGCATTAAATGGTTAAATTAGCTATGCACAGCTTTGTTTCGACTTTCGTGAATACAGAAGATAAACAGAGAACAACAATGACTCTGTTCGGGAGGTAAACGGGTTCTATCATAGGAAGCTGTTAAGAGCCCTATGCAAGCTCTCCACCTACCTTTTCCAAAACATTATTTTTTTTAACAAAATTGTTAAGTGAGCATCGTTAAGCGGTTACTATAAGAGCGGCCCCTAGAAATTGAAGGGTCGGAACCTAGACCCCTTTGGTCTTTTAAAGAGTGATGAGATACAAAGTCGGTTAAAGAGGGAACACTTTCAAACTATGGTGTCACATTTGACATTTAATTTGACAAACCACATTTAGAAGTTACACTAGAAGGACTTTTTCGTATCATTCAAGTGTATTTTGAAAATCGGTCTTTAATTCGGGAAACTTTAGAAAACTACGTAGTGATATGGCCCTGATAAAAAATGAAATACATACCACCTTGATCAAAAAGTTCCCGGAATAACCGTGTGGCGCTCCCATTGTTCCGATTTGAGTTTTGTTTTGTTTGGTTGGTACGAGTATATCTGTTCTTGATATTCGGTCTTAATCTTAGTGTCATAGCTTGACATTTGCAAAAGTTACGTAGCCAAGAGTACATCTATCTCTATGTGTGTTGTCGATTTTTTACACTTTTAGAAATGAATTTAAATTTGCAACAACGAACTTGTATTAAATTTTGCGTACAAAATGGATTTAATGGCGCGCGAACGTTGGAAATGTTGGAAAAGTGTTTCGGCAACGACTCTCTAATGAAAACGGTCGTTTACCAGTGGCACGGTTCAAAAGTGGTCGTGAGTCAATCGATGAACGCAGTGGCAGAGTAAGACAAATGTTGGTCAATAACCGCAAGTTAACCATCAGAGAGATAGCGGAGGATTGAACATTTCCTATGGATCCGTCCAAGACATTTCGGTTAATGTAAAGCAAAGTTGGTGCCAAAAGACTTCAATTTCATGCAAAAAGGAGACCGTGTTGACGTCGCAAAAGAGATGATTTGCACGGCTGAATCCGATCCCACTTTCATCAAAAGGATCATTACTGGAGACGAGACGTGGGTTTATGAGTATGATACGCAATCCAGACATCAAGCAAGTAAATGGTGTTCACCAAATGAGCCAAAAAAAACCCGTCGGTTTCAGTCAAAAAAGAAGACAGTATGAGCATTATGAGACGTTTACGTGAAGCAATTCGCTGAAAGAGACCAGAATTTTGGGCAGACAACTCGTGGATTTTGCATCATGTTAACGCACCGTCTCGACAAAAAATCTCATCCAACAGCCACCGAGTTCACTTGATTTGACTCCCTGTGACTTATTTCTGTTCAATTGAGTTAAGAAACCACTACGGGGAACGCGTTAAAGCAACCGAGAGGAAGTTATGGAAAGCACTGATGGACATACCGAAAACCGAATATAAAAAATGTTTCGAGGATTCGATCAAGAGCTGGCATAAGTGTGTTGCAGTCGATGGGGATTACTTTGAAGGGGACAATATAGATTTAGATGAATAGATTTGTATTTTTTATTTTTTGAATATTTGATCAAGGTGGTATATGATTCGATTCGGAGTCGATCGCAACAGTTTGTCCAAAAGGTTTCTACCTACGTTCGCATGAGGTCTAGTTGGTGTGGAAATTAACCACAATATAATAACAACACATTCAGCATGAAGTGTATCCTCAATTCGCCGAAAAGTCGAATCAAATTTTCCTTCTTGGAGTGAGACTAATTATACTCAATTATACACACAAGCTGCACTTCTTGGTGTGGTATTTGCTCGTTAGAAAAAATGGCCAAGCTTATCCAATACTTTGCACTCGATTTAACGAAACATAATATATGTACATCGGGAAATACAATTGATCGATAAATGGGGAACCGATAACATCCTATCCGCGTAATCGATTAGAATTTAATAGAGTTTGAAAAGCAGAGAGTACTGTCATCGGAAAAGAAGTATACTGGATTCAAAATAGCATTAAAGAAAAGTAGAAAGAGCGACAGAGACAGGTTGGACCCCTGTGGCATACCAGAATTTATTTTTTTGGATATTATACTTAAAGTCTTCAAGTTGTCTTGGACGACTTGAATTAAATGTTCCGAAAGGCAACTTCTAATGCATTAAAAAATGGATTTCTCGAGCTTGATGCCAAACTCTGTCAAACTTTTGTATAGACTTTGGTGGGCAGTGAATTTGTTACTAGAAAAATCGTACTGGCGGTCATTAAGAAGTTTGGACGTAATGTGGTAGGAAATAAAAGAAGATTCGCCGTTTTTAGTGGCTAGCTCGACAGATTCTGTTTTCAAATATCTCGAATAGAGTTCTCGAAAGCAGGATATTCAGAGGGAGGGCAATGGCATTGTCTAAAGGACTGGCAAATGAAATGTCGTTATAAACGGCCGTTGGAATGGAGGATGCGGCAGAATTTTTAACATTTCAAAAAACGACTAAAAGTTGTGATTGCCTTTGGAAGGAAGTCTTTGTAGTCATTTCCGGCACGTTTGCCAATTTTCATGTTTCTGCTGTTTCCCATCCAATAAGAGATCTAATTTTAGTTTGTAGTCATATCAAACAGCCATCAGTCCGCTCAAAATGGCTTTTTCTTATCGCCATGCGGTTTTTTCGGGAATCTTCTCTCTAATTATGTTTTTAGTAAACGATATACGACCCTGTAGGTCAACTGCAGAACACATCGACTTTATTGTTATAAGAATGCGAAGTTAAAAACAAGCGCAGTGTTTTGGCTATATGAGTATGAACATCAAGTATTCAGGCGGCTTCATTTACAAGCTGAGTAAGTGTTATTTTTAACATCATCGGACGATCCCTCTCCAGAATCTCGAAGCAACACAGGAGTGTGTTTGAGTTTGAAAACGCCCGTAACATCGAATCCAGAGTGAGCAAACCGGGATTATTTCAATTGAGTCAGACAGAGCATCAAACTCGGTTTGGGACTTCACTACTAATACTTTTCAGAGTCAGGGCCTGCTGGGCATTAGGGATTGGAAAAGGTTCAGCTGATCTTTATATTCAGGGAAAACACCGGGTCTTTGACAGACTAAAACAGCTATTCCAAAGCAAATTATATTTAACATCAAAAGGGGTGATATCAGTTGACATGTCAGCCAGATTCAATATAATGAACGACGTTGAACCCACAGGGCACATACTCTGTGAATATGTGGCTTTAATCTCCACTTTTTCGGATCCACTAAGGTGGTGAATAAGGATCTACAAAGTCCACCGAAGTTATCATAAAGCTTATTTAGAAAGATGCGGCTTATCTGACTCATCAATACTTTTCTAAAACAAAATAAAAAAAATTGTACAGAAGGTTTGATTCTGGCACTATGTTCGAAGTGAAGGAAATAATGTATCTACAAACTAATGAACCTCGCTTTTGTGGTTCTGAAATCTTCAGGTGTTCACTTGTGACAGTTGTGGTTTCACAAAAAGGAAGCTATTCAAATTATTAACATTTTGATCAATATTAGTCACAATACAGTATCCCAGTTTTGGCGAAATAAAAAAAAGATTCTCAACTCGATTACTTGGAAAAAACATAAAATAAAATAAAACACTTCACACCATGCAACAAATTGTAGAAAATTTTTATACATTTATCCATTTAGAGAGAAAAACTTTTGAATTTCATCCTCCTCAAGGTGCAGGACAGGCGCACGCGCACGAGAGCAGGCAGCAGGCAGCGGCAGCAAGACGTAGAGTTTTTTTTTTTACTCAATTTACACCACAAAAGCTTCCAACTTACACATGTTTCTGCTAAGCCAACTGGAAATTCAGATAAAATCCACCTTTTCATAAATTTCCAAGAAAAAAAAAAAAAAAAAAAATACAATTACTGGTATTAGACCTAAAGGCTATAACAATTGGCCATTTGTGGAGGTGCAAATTCCTGCAGTGAGGGTTAGTGGTGTTTCATAGCGCGCACATATACATGTCTATGTGTACAATGTCTGACTTAATTTTTGTTTTTAATTTTTTTTTGTTTTGTAACTTTTCTTTTTATCAATCTTTAAAGTTTGATTCGATAGGAGGAAATAGAGATATAGTATACCTTCGTTGTTGTAATCGAAACCGGAACGATTAGGTTGAAAGAACAAATGGGTACGATAGTGTATGTCCTCAGGTGTTGATAGACCCATGTCGCGAGACCGTTTAGTTCGTTGTGCCTTAGAAGTTAATTTGCCACCACCACCACCAGATTTGCCAGCTCCTTCACGGAAATTCTTTCGAAACATTAAATTCATTGTGACGTGTCTTCTATCAATTCACTGTCGATTGGATGAGTAAGCGAAAATTGTTATCTTTCCCTCGATTACCTGTCTATATCTATGTAGTAACTAACTATCCGACATCGATTTTCCAAGGCTAAGCACGCAGTGGTTTTTGTTTTTTTTTTGTTTTTTTGTAAAGAATGACCTCGAACTTATATGTACGAGTACTAGCTTGCTGCAATTAGATTGCAGTACTTAAATGCCACACCACGGAAGCGGCAAACCTTTTCCTTAACCACACACGAGTACACAGAAATCAATAGAAATTTTTAAATTATTTATCAGACCACGGATACACTAGTACATTCGTCGACGGCACAGGATACTCATTCAAGTATCTAACTTTTTCCACCCTAGCATTGTACTCGAATTTTCACTATTGGACTTGAAGTTAAATTTCGAAAACAACATCTAGTATTCGTACACTGTTGCCGTATCCTTGGGCTATCCGTTTGACTTTTTATTTTTCTGTGACACTAACCCAGACGATTGTGTCCTTCTGTCAGGCGATCACACTGAGAACTGTGTTTAATTTTGCTGACTCCTTTCTCGGGGCCATGTAAACAGAAATCAGAAATCACATCCAGTTGGGTGTTTCTTTCAACCAAATTTACATTAGCTTAGACGACATACATACTGCAATAGGGGGGGCGGTGAACCAAAAATAAAAAACCTAAATGGAGGTGTTAAAATTCCGCCTAGGAAATGCCTCATATCCGCTTACCGGCAATCAAAGTCTTATCAGATTTTTCGTAGAAATTTTCGCGTGCGAAGCACTGAATGAGTAATTTTTCTAGTCCAGGTGGATATAATGGAACTGTGTGTGTACCCATAGGGTGCGCTATAGCTGTTGTTTGGTATTTAAAGACGGTAATGAGATTTTGACGAAGCAGGGCGGTTTGGACTGCGTAGGTGAAATGGTTTGAGATGTATTTAGGGAGCCGGGATTTTGGGGGCTGTTTATGATATGTCAAAGACCTAAAGCTTTCTGGTGTCGGCCAAAGAATGGGCAGTAAGGAAACCATGGTTAGTATTGGCACTTACGCCTACAAATATGTAAGCACGCTACTTCCAACCAAACACACCACTTTGTTTTGCTTTCCACTAAAATTTCATACATCCTGTCCTTTAGGTGGGGGTCGCAGATACTTATTCTTCCGTATATAGCTATGTATATAGTGAAACCACACATCAAAGTAGTCATTCAACCCAAAATGAGTCGTGCAAAGAAGGAGTAAAATCGGACGCACGAAGCTCACTATGGTCAAGGGACTTCAACTCTTGCATGGCTTGGTCTTGTATGAAATACCTTCTGATCAAAAATTATCCGAAATCTCTCATTCAAACAAACCGCGATGGAGATATTGTCAAAGCTGCTTTTTAGGTTGGTACATCTGTCATCTGGCGCTCAAATATCGGTTTTCCATTACGAGTTTTTGCGTGGTGGCTTTGAAGACTCGTACAGGTTGTATGAAGAGGTTAAAGCGGGCCGTACTGTTTATTACTTGCGTCGTTCCGATTGTCCATGACTGACGTCCTCACAGATCGTCGTGTGAGCCGATCTTGATGTCTCTTTCGGATCAGTACAGAGCATTATGCAAGATGTTTTGAGCATGAGACGAGTTGAAGCGCGGCTTGTGCCGAGAGTGCTGAATTTGTTGCAGAAACAGCATCGCATTGATGTCCCTGAAAAAATGCTTTCTCTGGGCCAAAAATGATATAAATGGCATCATTAGCGGTTAGGAGAAATGAGTCTATGAATATGAGACCGAAACAAACCAACAATCATCGGAATGACGCTTCTCATACGAGACAAAACCGAAAAAACCACGAAAGAGTCGATTCAAAACCAAGGCTATGTCGACTGTTTTTTTTTTTGAGTGTCGTAGTGCGTGGTTCACTCCGAATTTCTCCCGCCAGGCCAGACAGTAAACAAAGAGTATTACGTAGCACTATTGAAGTTTGTGGGAAAATGTTGGTCGGGAGAGGCCAGAAATGTTATTTCTTCATCACTACACGGGCTCACATATCTCATCTTGTATGCGACTATTTTATCAAACGCAACATTCATACCATTCCGCAAGCTCCCTATTCACCCGACCTGGCTCCCTATGACTTTTTCCCTATTCGAACGACTCAAGTTATCATTTTGCTGAAACGAGAATTCGTAAAAAGAGCTGAAGGCGATTCCAAAATCGGCCTGTGAAAAGTGTTTTGAACATTTTGAAGATTGAAGGAAACGTTGATGAAGGAACTGCGCTCCATAGCAGTAACAGTCCTCTTGAGTGCGCACTGAACAACGTCTTTGCGGATGCGTATCATCAATTAGCGTATGCGTGCTGAAAAAAACACCAAAAGTTCTTCGAAACATTTTCTCCTCCAAGATTGATGCTATGAGAAGGATACTTAGACGTCCTATCTGAAACAGATGTTGGTTCATCTTTAAGATGGGAGAGCCTTTGAGCTATGACAAATAGAAAGCGGTTAAGCATTTTTATGTGTGAGCTCATGTCTGTCGTACTCTGAATCTCTTGTTTGCAATTTGATAGGTTCGCCATCGAGCAGGCACTCGTACTCGTGAAGATTATCTAGGGACTATCTGCCGCTTCCCATCGTCTAAGTCCATTTTTTAGAGCTTTAGGCAATCGAGACGAGCTTCTCGAATATAGATAGAGCTATGCCTATGGGCAGAACTGATATATCGGGTTTTCCAATAGGGACTTGATAACTTTAAATTTAATTTTTGAACGCACTCTTTCACTAATCATCAAACTGTCACTGTCAATTTATTCAGTAAACTCAACATTTTCATCAGGATGGTGCCACAAGCCACACAGCACATGGTACAATCGATTTATTGAAGAGTAAGTATGGTGAGCGTGTTATCTCAAGAAATGGGCCAGTCGATTGGCCGCCTCGTTCGTGCGATTTAACGCCGCTTGACTATTTTCTGTGGGGCTATGTTAAATCATTGGTTTATGCCAACAAGCCGACGACGTTGGAAGAGCTCAGAGCCAACATTGAAAACGTTTCGGCCGAAATATGTGGCCGAGTCGTTGAAAATTGGGTCCAACGAATCGACCGCTGCAAACGTGCCTGCGGTGGCCATATGAACGAAGTCGAGTTCCATTCATAAATGTTTTGATTGTACTTCAAGCCGATAATAAAGTTTTTGAAATATCCCAAATGGTTTGCGTTGTCAAGTCCTTATTGGAAAACCCTTTAGATATCTAGGACGCCATGAGCAAACAAACAGCCTGGAAAGACTCTTTCCCCATAGCACAGTAAGAAGATCTATTGCCCTCTCTGGATCGATCAATGAAAGAAGATCTCATTGAACTTGCGGTGCTCTAAACCAAATGAAGGGGTTCAGGTTAAAACCCAGGCTATATCAGATTGTAGTGTAGTGACAATCATTCTCCCAACCTCTGTGCGTTGTTTGCGGCTTTAGTGCGATGGCATCAACTATAAACTTTTTCAAACGTGCACAGCAAATAGCATTGCTAATTTAGGTAAGAATCTGAAAGCATTTTGGTATGCATGACGATAAGAAAACTGCATGACAAAGCCTTCCAAATAGGTATCAAAAGTATGTGCTTTAGGCTCACACAATCTCCTTCAGTCAAGCTTTTCTGTACCGTTGCCAATGACCTCGTACACACCAAACCCAATCCAATAAATTCGAAACCATTCGCAATATCTGTACTCGTGTGTTAAGTAATTCAGAGAAAATAGGGTAAGTGGTCGTAAATAAATTTAATTTGCACCTGATTTCGTATGCCCAATGCTAGGCACTCTATGAATAAGAGGACATATATACATACAAGTACGAGTACGTTAATTTTTTATATACATTTTTTGAATCTGCAAATCAAACTGTTCTTCTTTGCACCACTGGTAGATACACAAACTCAATCGACACCAACGAATTCCACGAATAAAAGCCAGCACCCAGCATATGGGTTTCACTTAGAAAGCCGCAATAGGACGAATATGTTACTGCGCCCACTTGCAGATACTTAAGCACTCACATGTCCCACACGACTACGAGTATTTGCAATGGAAATGCTCCTTGTTTCCGTTTTCATTGCAATCGCTCTTAGCTATTCATTGTTCGTCTCTTAATCGTCAACTACGACTATGTGGTGTAGCTTCGCATACTATATGTATGTATTAGCATTCGAAAAGAATACATATTCATAGCAAATCATGTCCTTTACAAGGACAACAAGAAAATTCAATTTGAATGTCTGCTGATTGCACATAAAATTAATTTCATAAATTTACACAGGAGCCCACAAATTGAAGGTAATTGACGGCGGATAGCTCTAGCTTTACCTTCTGGTACTCGTAGCTTTGGCCCTCGCTCTGGTTTTAGCTTTTGCTGGGACTTTAACGACACCGACAATGGTTGCGTGCATAAAAGACGTTAAAAATGTTTCTAAGGATTCCTGCGGTAGGTACCAACTAGTTGCCTATGCCACATTTAAAGGAATGGGAAGGATTCTAATTCAAAGAAAATGGGGAGGTTCTTGAAACTACCCCCGGAAGTTATAAACTAAGAAAGTAGCAAATGCGTTTGAAAGACGTTTATTTGCTTAGATAATCGACAAGTGTATTTGAAGTTGCTGTGCACGCATTATACTCATAGACTTCTTGTATCGTTGTTTAGATAATATTATTCTTCAATTAACTTTGAGGAGGGTTAGTGATATTCCAACTCTGTATGGAAGGGAGTTTACTTGGAATTGTAAATAGCAAAATGGGGTATCAGGCTTACGAAGGGATGGTAGACGCGGCACAAGGGGGGCCAACAGGTTTTTGAATAAGTACAAGGTCCCATAATAGGGTGATATTTATTTAAAATCACTTTTAATAGAGAATGTTTGAGTTTCACTCTATCGGAAACGGGTACTCCAAGAAGTTCTTCCTCATATAACGCAAAATTATGCCTCACAACTTTGAAGGGTTATATACAGAGTTAGTTCGAATGAAGTTCTGAGTTCCTCGTGTTACCTACCCAAAATTCAAACTAAGGATAGAAAGAAAATATTGCAGAGCAGAAAAAAAGGCTCTGGTAACCCTTTATTCTTGCGAGAAGGCTCAGGATTTGGTTTAGGGTCTACAATCCAAATATACGAGTATATAATGAGTCTTAACCATGGTTGTACGACCAATTCGCACTTATGGCATGCTGACTATGGCCGGTTGGTGAGTTACACTTACACTAGCCTCTGGCTAGTAATACACCTCTGGTACATTAAGTACCCACTCAATGGCGGCTCCCTTAACTCTGATCTTTAGAGAGAAAGACACTCAAAAATGGAAAAGGCCGAATATGCGACATGCCGATCTACACAGACTCCATTACGGCCTCCCCGATTTTTTTTTTTATAATTGGCGCGCGCACAAGGGATTTTGTGTACCCTTAAAATGTTTGCACATAGCGCGGGCGAAGGAAATTTAGGGAGGGAGAAAAGAGAGGTACCGATGTACGTTGGTCTTGAATGTTTGGAGGTTATAATGACTAGGAAATGAAGAGCTCGGCAGGGCATTCCATAAGCGAGTTGTTCGGCTTAAGAAAGAATCTTGCTATTTCAGGGTACGTCCAAAAGTGGGCTTGAGGGTGTACTGATGGGCATTCATAGCGAGACGGGTATTACGGTTGGAGGTTTGGAGGGGCGGAATGCTACTTGCTAATTCTGTGGAGCACTGGTGGTGAAAATAGCGATAGTACAAGGTGAGGTAAGAGACATTACGTCGGTGGTCGAGGGTGTCAATCGACTGTGTAATATTAACATCACATATTAGTTTTATCGCACGGTTTTGAATCCTATCTAGTAGGCGCAAAGAAGTCTTGGGAGCACCTGATCAGATGTGAGCATTGTACTCCAGTTTTGGGCGGATGAAAGCCTTGTATATTGAAGCCAGATCACGGGGGGTGAAATATTTCTTACATCGATTAAGGAAATCTAGAAATTTCGCTGCATTTTTGGCGACTTCGAATATGTGGTCATTTCAACGTACGTCGTCATTGATACACATACCGAGAAAGAAAAGTTTTTCGGTTTCAACGATGCAAGTGCCATTCATGGATAATGGCTGAGTATATGAATTTCGCTTAGGCGACAGCAGACAGCATTGCGTTTTGGAAGCATTAAATTCCACTCTGTTGGTAGTTCCCCAATTGGTTACTGTTTATATAGGAATTTAATGAGCTTTACATACGCTGCCGTTCCCGTTCTACAGTCGAAGAACGAGTCCGGGAAGGAAATTTGAAAAGCAGAGAGTACTGTCGTCAGCAAAGGTGTAAATTGGATCAGAAGTAGCAGGCAAGAGATCATTTATGAAAATTAAAAAGAGTGTCGGAGACAGAACGGAGCCCTGGGGCATACCAGCATTTATATTTTGAATGTCAGACTTGAAACCATCCAAGACAACATGTATTGAAGAAGAGAGTCGTCGATCCCAAAAGCACGCATTTTCGACAAAAGAGCCTGATGCCAGACTCTGTCAAATGCCTTAGAAATATCAAGTGCAACTATCTTGCTTTCGCCAGATTGATGTAAACTTTGGTTCCACTTTTCGGTGAGACATGCCATCAAAACACCAGTGGACCTGTTGCTACGAAAATACTCGTAGTACTGCCGGTTATTAAGAAGTTTTCGTGTTTCGAGATATTTCATGAGCTGATTTATCAACGTTTCCGTGACCTTGGAAAGAAGGAACGTAAGTGCAATGGGTCTGTAAGAGGAGAGAGTGGAAGATTCGCCCTTTTTAGGGACGGACTGGACAAATGTTATTTCCCATTTGCTCGGAAAGAATCCTAAAGAGTAGGATTGATGGAATAGCTTACGCCGTGGTCTTGCCAGCGTAGAAGAACAACTTTTCAGAACAAGGGGAGATATACCATCTGGACCAGCAGATTTGTGAGCGTTAAGATATTTAAGTACTCTTGCTACTACACAAGTGCGAAAGTGGATTCGTCCCATTGAAGATTCGACGCACTCAAGTGTAGGCGGAGGGATAGCATAGTCTGAAAGTGTTGGCCGCAAACTGTGCAGCGGGCAGATTGACTTTTTCCAAAGACTGACGGCTGGAATTCCATTATAAATTAGCGGTAGGATGGAAAATGAGGCGGAATTTCGAATATTTTTGACGAACGACAAAAATTTCCTACTACCTTTGGGACACTCAGTTTTTGGTCGTATTGATATTTCATACGCTTAAGAAAGGCGTTGCAGTCATTCCTCGCTCGTTTAAATTTTTTGCGGTTTCCTTCTGTCAGGTTGGTCTTATAGGACCGAAAGAACATTTCTCTCACCCTGACAGCCTCTTTACAGCTCGAGTCATACCACGCCTCTTCCTTTGGTCTGATACTCTTTAACCGGTGAAGGATAAAGGATCTCATTCCAAAGAGAATAGTGTCTGTGATCATATCCGCAGCGGCATCCTCGTCGTTATCGAGAAAACATAACGACCAGTTAAAATTCCTAAAGAAGGTATCAAATCTGCTCCAATTGGCTTTCTCATATTGCCATATGGTACTTTTAGGAATTTTTTCTCTAACTATGTGGTCAATGTACGAGAATTTAGCTGATATGACACAGTGTTCCGACGAGCCTAAAGGCGAGAGCACATCAACAGTGTACTTGTCAGTGTGAGAGGTTAGAAACAAGTCCAGGTTGTTGGCGGTATGACTATTAACGTCTGGGATTCGCGTGGGCTCATTTACAAGCTGGGTCAAGTGGTTTTCCGCAGCGAAGATCTCCAGAATTGTGTATTGTGTATAGTGAAATCGTCCGTAATAACAATTTCAGTATGAGGATTCAGGGAAACAATTCTTTGTATGGAGTCGGACAGCATATCAAACTCGTTAAAGGTTGAATTGCTGTCCAGTTTGGGGCTTCTGTAAATAAAACAGTAGTGGATAACTTGCTTTACGGAGATGGAATTTTAGCCACACGAAATTAAATTCCGCATTGGAACAGGGACATTGTGGTGGAGTTTGGTGAGCTACATCACTACGCACGTAGTGGAACTGACTGAACCGAGTCCAAAAAGGAGTGAATGGTGATAAGATGAGTATCATTTTCAGCATGTCCATCTTCTGTTTCATGTATGTTTCTAAAAGGTGTTAGCAAAGGTGTGTTCCTTAGCACCGCTGCATACACCAATTCTTCAATATCTACCGACATTGACCATTCATCGGGTTAGTGCCAGGACACTGCGATATAAATGGAAATGAACAAGCTTGCAAGGAGAGGAGGGTTGCTGGAAAATAGTGAGGTTGCCAATATCAAACCTCTACATAGTAAGGGGCACTTTCGAGGAAAAGACCATAAAAGCTGCAAAGCTAAGGTAGTCGAATCATTAAGGATATAGGGTATCCAAGGCTCTATAGCCACTTATTGATGGTAAGAAATTTAGGGAATTAGTAAAATTAAACAGGAATAAGCTTATAACAATAAAAGGAATCCTGACAGGACACTGTCTCCTGCTGAAACACACAAAGAGACTCAAATTGTCAGATATTGCGGCGATCTTTTGGAAAGAAATCGGATGTTTTACCAGGGAAATTGTTTAGTCAACTGGTTCCACAGGGATCGGGATCGAGGGCACTATGGTGCCTAGTATTTGTGTGATGACACAACCCTTTTAACCTAACCTAACCTACCCTAGAGTCGCTAGAATAAAAACTTAGAGCCCTTTCTACATCCTTAAAGTATTGTCTCAACTGAAAGCGGAACTTTACGGAATAAAGCAACTTAAATAAGCAAGGTTCACTCTCTTTTTGTAAATTATCCGCAATCTAGGTCAAAACAAAACAGGACAAACTCGATCTCCTCTTTGAATAGAATACTGAGTTACGGATTTACTCCTATAGACAAGTCACTCCACCTCATCAATTCCGCACTGCCCCCTTGGAAAAGGCTCACACTACCCATCGACATTAGCCTTTCCAATTACAGTAAAGAAAACACCTCAAAACAACGATTGATTCTCCTCCACCGAGAATTAATCCAACATTTTAAACCGACAAGAACTTTATACACGGATGGGTCCTTTAAAGATAACAATACCACCACAATTGAACTTTTGGATACAAATGAAGACATCACTCTTTCCCAAGGCATCCTTCCAGATGCAGCTGGTAGTTATCTAGCTGAAATGGTGGCACTGATAAAAGCGCTTTCTTAAGCTCTATTCAGGAATGTGAAGACACTTATCCTCACAGAAAATCTAAATATCTTGACGGGAATCATTCGGAGTGTTTTAAACAACAACGTTAACATTGCTCTGGCATAGGTTCCAGGCCATGTGGGTATAAAAGAAGCGATCCGGAACATAGGAACTACCAGGCGTTCCCCACCTTATCTGCAAAAACTTCAATGAAATTGAAAAAGAAGAACTAATTAGTTCGTGGCTTAAGAAAGACAACTTTCTACGGATGCATCATCCTACACATCTCAGGATTCCCTGCTGTAAAAACTTCTCCAGAGCGGAGTGCATAACTCTCTTCTGAATTAGAGTAGGAAAAACTGTATTTTCGAATCGACATCTTTTCACCTATGAGCCCCCCGATGAATATGTATATTGTAAAGAGACCTTATCTGTTTGTCATATCCTTGCGGAATGTCCAGTTTCTCGCTAATTCTCAAGCCCCCAACCCGTTTCTGCGGAACACAGACGTTTACGCATAGCCGAAATGCTTGATCCATCCAACATAAGATCCTTGCAGCGAGTCAAAGAAGCCACAACACACCATAATAAATACAAAGAAATCTGAACTAATTTTTCCTTTTTCCCATTGCAAACGTTCCCTAAATATATGAAACCGTTTAGTGGACCTACCTGTGAGGATAACCTCTCTTGCGCGGGAAAAAACAATGAGCAGCCTCAGACCCGGACGGAAGTTATGTTCGTTTTAAAGACAATGAATTTTGGCTTGTCGCAAGTAATATAGATTCAACAATTTTTGGTAGCCCTAGACTCTTATAAGGGCTTGTGACTGCAATACAAGATGAAAAAATAGGACATCTAGTTTACTGACTGTTAAATAATCCACATCATCCTGATTTGCGCTCATGCCACTAAAGAGGATTAGAATGACAAAGACATTTTAGACCGATATGGCCCACCAACGACAACAAAAAAGGCTGAGTAACGAAGCAGTTTTAATGCGGATCGTCGGAACTCACATCCTGCATAACACCAGATCCGAAAATGGATTCAGGGTCTTAGTATTTGTAACGGGGCGCAGTCTCGTAATAGCTAGCAGAGGGTAATCCATTTCTCAACATCTATAAAAGGACTTGTCTATCCCCTTTCAACCAGATTGATCACAGTGCTATTGATGGCGGAAGTTCGAACATATTCACAAAGAAATAGAACCTGGTTCAAATTCGGCTTTCACAAGAGCCAAGTAAGACCGCTTTGACGTTGAAGGCCTACAATCTACTATATAATCGTTCCTTCAAATTCTTTTAAAATCCTAGGACCTACTCAAAACCGTACGAATTCAATAAAAACGTTTTCAATGAGCAACCCGAGAAGCTCGTTTTGATGTGATTGGATTCAAAGAGCCGCTGCAAAGAATCCTTTGGTCTAACATTGACAATACGGTCGGGGAAACTTAGAGACGTTCTTGCGGCAATGATGTTCGAGTGTTTTGTCAGAGGATAAAATTAAAACCCCAGGCCAGACAAAACTGTTTTAGTATGAGGGCGGTGTTGAGACTTCTTCCTCTGGAAAGTCTGATGCAGCTAATAAACCGCAATAATGTCAAAATACTGCTACTAGGCAGAAAGAACTATTCACTCTTGACAAGGATACCACAGAATTCCATTTCGCTGACTCAGACAAAGTTTAGGCAGCAATCTCGTGACCAGATTTTGTGCAAAACTACTAGGTCAGACATGCTGAATGCTGAGCTGTTTAAAGTAGCTAGAGATTACCTAGTTCAGAACAAGCGCCAGCTCCTAAACACCGCATAAATGTGTGGTTGATTCATATCAGTGCGTCTCAAGACCAAGTGCGTCATAAGACCATAATCCATCAAATATTCACACCGCAGACCCTGGAAAAGAGAAAAAAACTTCAGATCGATCTTCAGACTATCTTTGTCGACTTAAAAACAACATATGAGAGCATGCCTAGGGACTAGCAAGTCGCATTGACATCTTTTCCAAACTCCTCAGGTTCTCCAGAGTGACTATAAAGAATTCTCGCTACTCCACAACGTCGTTAGTAAATTAATCAAAATTTTCAATGTAAAAAAAATGTTCAAAACAAGATGATGCGCTTTCATCGTCCTTAAAAGAATCATGCAACACTCTCTGGTCAACAACATGGTCACGATGCTTCGTGATTGGATTAATGTAGCGACTGGTCAATAAGTATCGAGACGAAAATGGCCAAAATAGGTATGACGTTAAACTAGGCCACCAAACCAGGAACCAAACGCCCTTACTTTGAGGCAGTTATATGCCACCAGGACTAGCTGAGGCTATCCTAATCTTATGTTGAACATATATTGTTGTAAGAGTGCAGAACATACCTAATGACGTTCAATACCAAAAGAGAGGGTACACAAGGGTACACGTCAAGCATTACAACTGAAAGAAGTGGCACGCATCGGGCAACAAACACTGCCACCGGTAGGACAATACCCTTTTAAATTTATCATTTTTAATACAAGGAATCCTTTCATAAGCTTCTTCTGATTTGCATCTCGTAATTTGTTGCACATCTTAACGACCAAAAGATATCCAAAACCATTAAAAAGTTGATTGACTTTAAAGATACAAAACGTAATAAAAGGGTTAAATGGTGCGGTCATTTGGGATTTTATTGAGGACCTTATGACCCTTTTATGCGAGGTGACATTTGTTTGGTCATTTACTGTTTGGGTACAGACAGCAAACAATGCTAATACCGTACACAATATGCTCTTTTGTTTTGGTCAACATCAACTTCTTTTGTCAAACTTTCATTGTGTATGGTATGTGTCATATCGAGTTTTTGTTTCCTTTAAATTGGGGATGACTTAAGAAGTGTGTAAGAACTAATCCGTTCAGCTGTCTAAATGACTTCCATTATTACTTTGGTCTTTACCGTGACATAAACTACATCCACCAGACACTGCTCTGGACAAACGTGGTTTTTCATCGTTTCCAGTCTTACAAATGAACCCCTTCCTGTCAAGTTCATTCAAACTCGTAGCACTTCTGGTTGTTTACACATAATTCACACACATAACTCTTTCCGGCTGAAAAGTTGCACAATCCCCTCTCCAGACCATATATAATCTGTAACCTCCTCGAAAACGACGCCCATAAACTTGGTTCTCATCTCGTAAATCCTTTTGCGCAAAACCAATTTCCACTGGTGCAGGACGTACTTCCAACAAAACCAACTTTCACCACTCTAAACACTCGTAGAAGCTTAATCGTTTGTTGCATCGGTCAGATGATATAAATCCAAAATGTATATCCTTCTGCTCCCCCTAACCGACAAAAACACGGGATAAGTTCGGAACTCTCTTGGTAGCAAGCAACCCCTACCTAACATCTGAGTAAAAACAAAAACAAGGTCACTTGTGGATGCGGTTGAGTACACGAAAAAGGATTATTAGCATAGAGCCTGCGAAGGACAATACGAATACTTTATGACACAATTGTGTCATCTACTATTAGATACGAGTACATTTTGCATCTACAAGTTCACTGCACCAAACAAATATCGAACGGACCGGGCCACTTGTTAAGAGATATGAAAATGAACATGAACATGAGTATTCATATTTTTTTCTTTTTTAGAAGTATCTCATCGAGCGTTCATACGAATAGGAGCAATGTTGGCGCTCTTGAGAATTTTCAAATATTTTGGGTGACCACAGATACACAGTCCACGAATGTCACAGTCACACTTGGAATATAAAAAAAAATTAAAATTAAAAATACATTTTTATATTTATAATGATGTGCAAATAAATATATCTTTTTTTTTTTTTAATTTTTTACATGCGAACTGCGGATAGATGCGACGTAAATACGGCCTAGCACGGTCAGTTTCGATGAATTTGACCTCAGGAAATCGATGTCATTTAGTTGGAGTAGTCAAATTTTGTCAGCTTACATACCTTCTCTCCAAAATAAATATTCTTAAAAACAACAGTATCTAGATACTTTTTTTCTTTTTGTAGAAACCAACTCACACGATATCAACGATCAGTCGAAATAATCGCGAAAGACTAAAAGTTAAGCTAATTTTCCCGAGATCGAATTCGCAGAATCCGTCAAAGAAAGGCGAAGCTTTTTATTTCTTGTCACTCTGTTACATAGTTAAACGTTGAGTGCTGGTTTCGATATATGTACTATATTTATATATTCGAGATACTCAACAGTGTGTCTAAGAATTGAGATTATGTAGTCGTAAAAGTGTCAACGGAAATTTGTTGCCGCCTAACGAGATCAAACGATGAATTGACTGAATTTTAGCGGTCTACTATGAGTGGATGTCCCAATAGTTTTGGCGTTCGGCTGCTTAAAGGTCGAATGGTGAACTTAAATGCGGCAATTGATGAAAATAAGAAATAAAGAACTCAAAGAACTTTTTATTTACTTTTTTCGTTGAGTTTTGGGCAGCTTTTTGTAATTTGTTTTGATTTTAGTATCGTCATCTTGCCGGCAAATGTGAGTGACTTTTATGTATAAAGGTTCCGGTTAGGAACTCGTGCAAAATAGAAACAGAGTTCTAAGAACAACATCCGGGGAATGTATTTAGGGAAAAGAATAAGAGTTGATGAAGCCCCGGAGTATTCGGGGTTCGAACAAGAAAGATAATTAGGGGGACTAAGAAACTTGAATTCTCAACACCATCAAATACAATAACTGCTAAGCAGAGTATTTTAGAAAATAAGTGAACGAATCGAGAGCCTATTTCATATGTTTCAAGTAACAAATTTTGCTCTTTACATAGAACTCACTCCGAGATATTATAGCAGAACACGGTATTTAGACCAATGATGCCAATGGGTTAGTATTTACGAGGGTTGTCTGAAAAGTTTTTGACCGAACAATAATACAAGACATTTTTCTCAATTTTTATTTTTATTTTTCTACATAGTCTCCTTGTAACTCTAGGCACTTCTCCCAGCGATGCTCTCATCTCTCTAGCCCGCCAAAATAGTACTTGGCGTATTTCTCTGCAAAATTATTGTTCAAGAATGTCATTGCCTCCTCATTTGACGAAAATCTCTGTCCACCGAGCGCAGTTTTTAGATGAGGGAACAAAAAGAAGTCACTTGGGGCTAGATCTGGTGAATAACGCGGATGGTCAAGCAGTTCATATCGTGATTCATGGATTTTAGCCATGACAACCGCTGAGGTGAAACAGGGTTTTCTTTTTCTGCAAATGTGGCCGTTTTTCCGCAATTTCTGCCTTCAGCTTGGCAAGTAATGATGCGTAGTATGCTGCTGTAATGGTTTTTCCTTTTTGAAGATAATCGATTAAGATAACTCCTTTACTATCCCAAAAAAACAGTCGCCATCAATTTCCCAGTCAGCGGTTTTGACTGAATTTTTGTTTCGGGCGTATAATGGTGTATCCAAGTTTCATCTACAGTAATTAATTGGCGGATTTATTGCGCCTAAACTGCGCCAACAGAGCGTTGGAAATGTTCACTCGAACGCGGCACTCCACGCGCGGAGAGCTTTCTTATGCCTAAATCTTGATTTAATATGTAACAATCACATTCTTTGGACATTTTTCTAACTTTCACTTTAATTCGGCGGTCGTCTAACACCATTTGGTGAACTTTAGGAATGTTATCGTCAGTAGTTGCAGTTTGTGGACGTCCCGAACGTTCATCATCTCCCAAGCTCTCACGGTCACGTTTAAATTCAGCTGCCCAAAATTTCACTCTGGTAAATGATGGTGCAGAGTCCCCATACACAGAGTCCAACGTATTTTTGATTTGCGTAGGCGTATTGCCTTTCAAAAACAAGTATTTAATAACAGCTCGATACTCAATTTTTTCCATTTTCACAAAAAACACTCACATCGACTTACTCAAACGACTGTCAACTAAAAACTGCGTTTCCAAAATGACTGAAACTTCGGTAAGTAACTGTCAAAAGATGTCAACTAGCATTCACTAGCTTTTACTGACGAGTGCCGCTATCTTTACGTTGCGGTCGAAAAATTTTCCGACAACCCTCGTATATCACAAAACAAACAACGTTCGTACTATCTAGGACTGATAGTAGAAGATCCAACTGGTTATACGGGCCTACTGACACCATCTAAATTATTTATATTTGAGTAGTAATTTGGGTGGAATAGCTGTATGTATCTCCTTTACGAGGTCCCTAATTTTACACTCGAAGCAATGTACAGATAAACCAGTCTAAAATAGAATGAATTAGGGGATTGTTCTTGAGCTCAAGGTCAGATCTATAGAATAAGGAATAACACTGTCGCTCTGGACAGTAAAGACCTCCATATTATTAACCGTTTTTGCTAGTGCGCGCTTAAGTGGTTATATAAAGGTAGGTAAATAAAGTTAGGAAGGAAAGAATGGGAGGTACCAATGTACGGTGGTTTTGAATGTTTGCAGGTTATAATGAGATAGAAATAAATGGCTCAGAAGCGGATTCCATAAGCGAATTACTCAGTTCAATGGATAATAAAGATATTTCAGGGTACGGCTGTTAGTTTAAAGGGAGGAGGGGAAATTTCCGTGGATCACTGGTGGTGAAAACAGCGATAGAACAAGGTGGCATAGGACACATTTCGTCGATGTTCATGGGAGATAATAGGCTGTGTAGTATTGACATCATTCATAAGTTTTATCAAACGGTTTTGAAGCCTAACTAGCAAGTGCAAAGAGGTCTTGATGGCACCCGACGTAAAGGAAATCGTAAATGTTTTTCTTTTTTTAATAAATTCTTGGCAGACTGATAAGCAGTAACCTACATATTTTTATTATCTGGCACACGGTTATAGTTTTATTCATTTCATCCAGCTCCAGAACCATCAGACTGAGTTGACTTAGATGCATTGAATCCAGTAAGATTACAGTTCGGAACCTTGTCTATCGAAATGAGTGGATAAAGTGAATGCTCATAAATAAGGCCGCGACATGGTAGGGTCTGTTGATATTATGAGGCATAATATTATAACACTATGCTCACCGGCACCACCACGCTTTCTGTTGACTCATTCTCATTCCTAGATTCAAAACTTTCTGCATAGCTCTGTCATGGCTGGAAGTCGTTTTCAGAAACTGCGTCGACAAGATCCCTGCCACGGATCTCAATATTAACTTTATACCAAGGGTTCTGCCTACCCTGATGTTTATGATAGTGCAGGTGTTGTACAGGTTCGCCTTGCATCTATGAGATATTTTGAAGGTAAATCGAATAAAATTTGATTGGTATTCTTACACTAAAACAAACGATGCATAATGATAGTGGAGTAAGCTCATATACTCATTCCCCAAGAGAGAAGCGATAGCCCAGAAGGCGTTTAACATCTTTTAAATGGCTTTGTTTAAGGATTTGCAGATTTCTTTATTTTTCTTGAAAGATATCGATAAACCGATTACTACGCCATTCAATGATATCTTTTTGGGGCTTTTCTCCCTTTTGATTAAGATCTCTCTTTTGTATTTGTCCTGCAGTGGTATATACCCTCTGCCTTTATTAAGTATCCCTAGAATGTCTTAATGGTCCTGTTTTGATCTTGGTCGATCAGGACTGTGTCCGTTACAATGAATTGGCGACAAATTGGTTAAATAATCAAATAAATAAATACCTGATGGACTCGCGGAATATCAGTATGACTTTAGAAAGGGCCGATCGACAATCGACGCGATTAAAGTCGTAATAGACAAAGCCCAATCGGCCATAGAAGGTAGACGATGGAAAGGAGGAAGTAAAAAGTACTGCGCCGTGGTTACATTTGACGTGAAAAATGCTTTCAACTCGGCGAACTGGTCGCGTATTCTACAATGCCTCGAAAGATTAAATGTACCGAAGTACGTATTAAGATTGATAAGGCGCTACTTTACCGATAGATTGCTCTCCTACGACTCCGATGACGGGACGAAATTGTAAAAAAAATTACAGGGAACGTGCCCCAAGGATCAGTGTTAGGTCCCTTACTGTGGAACGTGATGTATGACGACTTTCTACGACTCGCAGTCCCCAGGGAAGTCGCCATTATAGGTTTCACGGACGATGTTGCTGTTGTAGTCGTGGCGAAACGACTTGAAGAAATCGAGTTGTATTGCAACGAAGCAATAGCACTGGTAAAAAACTGGCTACGCGATATAAGTTTAGACGTCGCGGAACATGAAACGGAATCCGCTCTCATTACGAGTAGAAGGGTGCTAGAGACAGATAGCTTTATAAGTCGGAGAGCACACAATCACTTCCAGCCCGTTTATAAAATACCTGCGAGTGATGATTGATGCTCGGTTTAATTTTAAGCATCACCTCGCATACGCTTGCAAGAAATCGTCGAAAGCGATAGGCGTTCTTTCGAGACTCATGTCGAATTTCGGCGGCCCGAAACAAGGAACACGATTAATCCTTGCGAGAGTTGTAGCCTCCATACAGCTGTACGGGGAACAAATATGGTCTGACGTCACGAATCAAAAGACACACATGAAGGGAATCAAATCTGTGTACAGAATATGTGCACTGCGAGTTAGCAGTTCATTTCGAACGGTATCCCATGACGCGATATTGGTACTATCCTCTATGGTACCAATCGATATCCTAGCTGTAGAAGCTAAACGAAAAATCGCGAAAAAATTCGAAAGAAGCCGCAGTATAGAAGCGTGGCAACAACAATGGAACGAGTCCCAAAAAGGGAGATGGACGTAGCGACTAATCCCAAGGATTGAAAGTTGGGTAAAACGAAAACACTGCGAACTATCTTACACAGTTCTTGACGGGTCACGGTTGTTTCCGGGAATATCTATTCAAGCGAAACCATGAGTCGAGTCCGTCCTTTCCTCGCTGTGTGAACGCGGTAGAAAACGTGGAGCACGTACGTTTTCTTCTAATGTGCGCGGTATGCAAACGAAAGAGCTATATTGTGTGAAGAATTTGGTGAACGGCCAACACCGGAAAACATAGTTCAATATATGTAATGTTGAAATCCGAAGATCTTTGGGCTGCTGTCAACCATGCAGCAGTACGAGAATAATGTGCGATCTAAGGAATTTAGAACAGCAACGGAACGCGAATTCGCTAAGCACCCCGTGAAGAAGCATAAAGTTGAAATACGTCCCTCGCGAAGCAATACTTAGCGGTAGTTCGGCGGGGGAATACACGGAAAGATTCCCCGGGAGATGGTTTTAGTCAGGTATAATCTGACACTACCAATGGAAGACGGACCATTGGTGCCTATGCAAGGTTTAAATACAAGGATTGTCAACATATTCGTGTCCTTTTTTCAGTCCTATGGAACTTAATATTACATTTAACAATCTAGATGGACTTCTGATATAGAAATTTTGTAAGACGTTCTCTTATTTTGATGGCACTACTGTTGGCATTACTTGCAAACACTTGGATATTTAAGAAACTAAGTTTAAGGAACGTTGTGGAGACTCTCCGAATGCAAACAAACGTATTTACGGTTTTGCAAGCGACTGTATCTGAATACTACGTAAACCTTATTTGATCTAATGACAATGAGGTCTTTGTACTTACTCACTCAGTTAAAAGAAAAAAAAAAAAAATAATAATCTGCGACATTCCGACGTAAAACAAAATTCAATTTATACGATGGCTTCCTTCTTGTTGATTCTCATTTTATCAAGCTACCTCATCTATTATTTCGGTTTAGAAAAGATATGCTTTGCATTCATTTTTCCGGATTGAAAATTTGATTTTGCATATTCTGACTTAGTTCAATCTATACTTCACCAGTTTAATAGCATTTTGAAGACACTGTGCCATTCTATCTGACCCCTTGTTTAATTAAACAGTGTTTTGTAGTTTTCCACTCTATTGGTTGTCTTTTTGGTTTGGTTATCCCGTCTTTCCTGTTTTATAGAAATCCAAATAATCAATCGATATGGATACAAAAAATATAAGAGCACCAACACCAAAGTAATTTATTATACTTCTCTCCCAATCGGTTTTGGAAATATCCAAACTTTAAGGGGTGGCTTTAGTTCGGGTTTTTTTTTTTGTTTGAAATTGGTAGAACACACATACTCGTATTTCTCCGATTTCAAGGATATCTAGTGGTGAATTCTGTTCTGTTCCGGAAGACTTATTAACAGCACTTTGTATTGAGTTTATCTGACTACTTGGTAGAAATCCATGTCCCATTTGGTTCCTTTTGGATTTTTAACAATCTTATGCCGACAAAACACAATCAACAACCAACAGCTCGGTGTCAATAAAGCTTCCTTTTTAATGACATATTTCATTATTTATTCAAACAACAAGGTGTACGATATTTCCTCCACGAAAGGTACTTCACTTTATTACTTGCAGTACCTGTGGGTGGCATAAAAAGGCGTCTTACAAAAAATTACAAAACAAAAGCGAGGAGAATTTGTAATGCCTGTGTGAAAGTTTTTGTCACTGCTAAGGCATCTGCTTTGGAATATGAAAAAAGTGTCACTATTTTATCACATTTCGGACTGAATATCCAACTGTGTAGTGAAGTTTCTAATTGTTTGTTATTACTTTCTTATATTACCGTTTGAATGAAAACTTTTTCAAAGAGCAACAGATTGAGTAGTTCTTCCTGTGAGTTGAGTAACAAGCACTAAATTTCTTTTTCAATTTGAATACTAGAAAATACAATTGCTCGTATTCGTCTCATTGTTTGCAAAATCATAAAGCAAAATTGGCAAACAAAGACGTGCCACGAAGGCGAATGCTATCACAAGACAAACCAGATCTTCATCAATGCCCCGATCTTTGTTCAATCATGAGAACACCCAGATTCTGGGTGGCAAGAGCCATTACATTCCGCTCTCAAGCAGAACTAACGTTACCGTCCTCCTGACTTAAGAGAGATCTTTACTTAATCAAAAGTATGTCCGATGAATGCACCACTAGTCCGATTCAAACGAAATGACATCTTGAACACTGTGCTAATTTTAAATGCATCGCTTTCTTAGCGAGAAGAACAAGATGCAGCCTGGCCTACTGTATAAATGCACAAAACAATTCGTCTGCGATTGGCTCATATAAGTGAAGCTTTAGGCCGGATTAGTCCACAATCGACCAAATATTTACATAAAGGCAGATCCTTGAAAAAACCCAAGAAGCCCAGACCCTAACTCACCTCCTCCTTCAAGATTTTATGACCGCATATGATAGACTGTTTTAAAACAAACTACACAAAGCTATGTGTAGTGTTGGTATTACTGCGAAGTTCTTCAGATTATGTAGAATGACGCTCGAGTACCTTCACCGTTCCCTAAGGATATAAACGAATCTCATTTAGATTTTTAACGTGAAAAAAAGGATTTAGGTAGAGTAGCCGCTGGCATTTGACTTCTTTGGCATCATACTGATACGCTGATGGCAATAACATCAGTGACAGCCCGCAATGAACTGGTACTTATGCGATTGTAGCAAGAATAAGGGCAGAAAAGTCGCGGATATTTGAAAAATAAGACAACACCTTACTTTAGGCGAATATCAGTTCAAGTTACTGATATCGTAAATAGATACACTTCGGCTCTGATAACAGTATCTTATCAGAAACCAAACCGCACTTGTCAATCGCTGTATCCTTGACTAAAGAAGGTAATTGAGTAATAAGGTCTTTTCAAGAAACACTTATGTTATGTGAGTCCTAAATTATCCTTAATTACTAACTTACTAGGAGCCATAGTTCGTGTTGAACCTGACCTTCAAGTTAGTTAGCACAATCTCTTGTCAACTAACTCCAAGTTGGCTGTGGTCCCTTTCCTATCGTGAGCCACCTAAAGACAGGTCTTCCTTTGCCGTGTTGTCCCTCGGTGTCATAATTGTTAACCCAAGGATTCGTAAGAAACTGGCATTTGAGTGCGGAAAACATCACGTCCAACCGTGGGTTCCAGCCTTTAGAATTTGTATCCTGTCCTAATCTCTTAGTAGCCAACAAGCGCTTACCTTACCAAAACCTCCATAAAAGGAATTTACTTTTTTCTGATCAATCCACTATCAACCAGATTGTGTCAATACGATCGATACCACAAACACTTCCTTCATTCTAGATGTCCCAGCTTTTTGAGAAGGGAACATAAACTCATATCATTCCTCGTTTTAGCCAGGGTACAAATGCACAAGGGTGACTGCCGGGGTAGCTGCCCGGCCATTTAAAAAAAATTAAGTTACGAAGCATCAACAAGCCTCGGATATGGACGGATCCACTGTTGACAACCAACGCAAACGATTTAAGGACAATGAGCATCGGATATGCTCATCGTGGAATGTTAGATCCCTTAATAGACCACGTGCAGCCGAGCAACTAGCGGAGGCCCTAGACTGCTGCTAAGCAGACATAACCGCCATCCAAGAAATGCGATGGGATGGGCCGGACAAAAAGAAGATGGAAAACTGCGACATCTACTACGGCAATTGCTATCGATGGCAAAAGCAGCGCTTATTTGGATGCGGATTTGTTGTCGGAGGCAGACTAAGAAGTCCTCAGCTTCCGGCATGTGAGCGAGTGCCTCGTTGCAAATCGCATCAAGGCTAAATTCGCCAACATTAGCCTCATATGCGCACATGCCCCCACAGAGGAGAAAAATGACGACACCAAGGATGCCTTCTACGAGCTCCTTAACAAGACCTACGAGCAATGCCCTAGCTATGACATTAAAATTGTCCTCGGTGATTTTAATGCAAAGCTAGGAAGAGAGGGTATCTTTGGTGGAACAATCGGAAAATATAGCCTGCACAACACCACCTCCGATAACGTATTCAGGCTAATCGACTTTGCGGCGGGGCGAAACATTGTCGTGGCTAGCACGCGGTTCCCACATCTTGACATACACAAGGAGACTTGGAGAACTCCTGATCAATCAACAGTCAACCAGATTGATCACATTGCTATCGACGCAAGATGCAAGACACTCCTCCAGTATTATGGATGTCCGTACGTTCCGAGGAGCCAACATCGACTCGGACCATTACCTTGTTGTAGCCAAGGTACGGGTGTGGATATCCCAAACTACGCCAAGACAAACTAATGCTGTGAGAAAATTCGACGTCAGACGGCTACAATTGCAAGAGATCGCTAAGTCCTTTTCCGATCGAGTGTCTCTTAATCTCTTAAGAGATCCAATGCCGCCAGCATCAAGCATCGAAGACCACTGGAAACACTGCCAAAAAAAACGCCATCAGAGATGCCGCTTCTGATGTGCTGGGTTTCACTCGTCCACCACAAAGAAAATCCCTGGTTCGATGATGAATGCCGGCAAGCACATGCAGCTAAGCAAGATGCATATAACGCGGCGCTGCTTAGAAAGACCAGAGCTGCTCATGAGCTCTATGAGCGGAATAGGAGAGACGAGCACCGGATTCTCAGAAGGAAGAAGAAAGAGCATGAGAAGCGCGCGATTGAGGAAATTGAGAGATGCTACTCCAGGAATGAGGTTCGGAAGTTTTACCGAAAGGTAAAAATAGCATGCCGCGGAAACAAACCCCGAACCGAAGCCTGTAGAGATGAACAAGGGAACATCGTAGTAGAATCGCAGTCGATGCTGAGGATTTGGAAAGAGCATTTCTGTAGACTGTATAACGGCGATGACAGACCAAATACCGCTGTCAGGCAGAATCAACCTTTCAACTTGGACGATAATGACCAACAATTCCGTCCACCGGACCTGGATAAAGTGAATATAGCTATATCGAAGCTTAAGTCCGAAGATGGAGAATGCACGCTGCTGCATCAACGTCGGTTAAGATCTCACCGAGACCTTTGATGTCCAGAAAGGATTTAGACAAGGCGATGCGCTGTCATGCGATTTTTTCAACATCGTACTTGAAAGAATAGTGCAAAACTCACGAGCAAACACAAGAGGCACTATCTTTCGAAAGTCCGTCCAACTACTCGCATACGCCGACGATATTGACATAATCGGGAGAAAGCAGCGTGATGTCAGTGGCGCTTTCGCGAGTATTGAGACGGAAGCGGCGAAAATGGGTTTAGCGGTCAATGAGGGCAAGACCAAGTATATGCTGTCAAGCAAAAAGGACAACCAACACCGACGTCTCGGACAGAACGTCACCCTCTACAGATATAACTTTGAGGTAATTAAGGACTTTGTCTACCTAGGCTCTGCTATAAACACAGACAACGACACCAGCGCTGAGATCAAGCGAAGAATAACTCTTGCCAACCGCTGTTTCTTTGGGTTAAGAAGGCTATTGAGTGGCAAAGCCCTCTTTCGGACAACAAAAGTCACCCTTTATAAGACCTTAATAATCCCTGTCCTGCTCTAGGGCGCAGAGAAATGGACATTATCAAAAATGGATGAGAGAGTTCTTGGTTGCTTCGAGAGAAAAATTCTTCGGACGATCTTCGGCCCCATCTGCATTGACGGTGAGTGGAGGAGGAGATACAACGACGAACTGTATGAACCTAGCCAGAAGAGTGAAGATCCGAAGACTGAGATGGCTGGGTCATGTAGAGCGCATGGACACCAATGCTCCGATCCGAAAAGTCTTCAAATCCGCCCCCGAGGGACAGCGCAGGAGAGGAAGGCCAAGACTCAGGTGGCGCACGAAAGTGGAAGAGGACCTCAGCCAACTTAGCGTGCGAAACTGGAGGCAGTTAGCCAGGGATCGAGCTGGCTGGAGAAGCTTGTTGACTGAGGCTCAGGTCCACCCCGGACTGTAGCGCCACCTAAACCAAACCAAACAAAACCAACAAATGCGCAAGAGTGTCGAGAAAGACCGCCAAAGTTCGACCTGCAATGTAGACCGAAATGTACCGAAACCAGAGGGAAATGTAGTGAACGAGCCATTAAAGAAGCTTCTTTTGACGTCATTGGTTTCAAGGCGCCGCCACAAAAAAGCCTTTCATTAGTTAAGGACTTCGTCTACCAAGCCTCTGCTATCTATTAACACAACGACTACAAGTAAGATGGCTGGGTCAAGTAGACCGAATGGGCACCAATGCTCCGGTCTAAAAAGTCTTCGAATATTCGCCGCAGGGGCACAGCAGAGTAAGATCCCGAACCAAATGGCGCACGCAAGTGGAAAGGGACCTCAGGCAAATAAGGGTGCGAAACTGCAGCGGCCCGCGAAAGATCAAGCTGGCTCGACACTCTTGTTTGCTGTGGACCATGTCCACCAAGTTTGCCAGCTTAAGATCGTCATCATCGTTGTCAAGATACAGAGATACAACGACCGAATTATCCAGCTTTATATCGTATTTAGGTGATCAGGGGAACGAGTGAGATATGTTTAGTAAAATAAGTGCACGCTTAAGGGGCTTTGCATGCTTTTAAAATGATTGCACACAGCGCGGGCGTTGGAAAATTAGAGGAGATAGAAGAAGATGAACCGATGTTCGTTGGTTTTGAATGTATGAAGGGGATAATGACTAGGAAACAAAGAATCACGATATTTCAGAGTACGTCCGAAAGTGTTATGGTTGGAGATTTGAAGTGGTCGGAATGCTACTGTCAATTTCTGTGGAAAACTGGTTTATTTTAACGTTCCACGAACTGTGACATTGTCGACGTCTACGGATCCAACGTCAGATGGACACCACGGTGCAGATCCAAAAGTCTTCGATTCTAGCCATAAATATCCAATACCTGATCTATTTCGCAGAAAAATGGACGCTAGCAAAGACGGATAAACTTCTTCGTAGTCCCGTTATCTCTCTGTCCTGATAAGTGTTCGACTGCTATCTTTCGAGACCTTGCTTAGGTAGCCTACCGGTCCACCAGAATCGTAGCACAGTCTTAAATAAAGGATGAGAGTTCATCTCCAATTTAAGGAAAATCCTTTCCATTATTCCCAGATTTTTTAATCAACCTGGCAACGCCCCAAACCAAAATATATTTCAAACAACCTCTCACTCGCTCTGACTTTTTTGTCTCTTTAAAAACAAATTTTCAAGATCTTACTCGTGCATGTGAGTACTCGTATTTTATTTTGTTTCCAATTTGTTTCAGTCAATACCGTTGTTTTCGTGCCTGTAAGTTTTCATTTGCCTGTAAGTGTATAAATAAACATGTAGGACACACTTTGACGCTACAATTTAGAGCGTTTATTTTCAGTTTTCAAGTATTTGTCACTAAAAATATAAAATAATTGTGTATAAATAAATAAATCACATCAACGGTGCTTTTGTTGTTCTGTTGTGTTGCTTGTTTTTAGGTTTTTTACCGTGAGAATCAGAATGATATTTCTGACGCATGTCATGTTGAAAGTGAAGTAAAAGTGAGACGGAGAGGTCTTTAATTGGCGTAATATGATTTGGAAAGAATTGGGATTGTGATTCTGAGGTGATAGTTTCCGATATCGGATTGACAGATACCTGACTTCTGTCTAACAACTATGACAGCTAAGGGAACTTTAGCACTTTGAAGGCAATACTCGCTCTTTTTGAGTATTTTTATTTTATTTTATGTGGTCCTGTTCAATTTCAATTTCATTTCTCTTTAAATTTCTTAAATCCCCCATAGCCATTGAAATTGCTTAACTCTTTAGGGATATGCATCGCCAAACCTCAACTTACTACCTTCATCAGCACAATCTCCATACTGCTATTGCCACGGAAAATTAAAATCAACTTCTTCCTGGCAATGGATGGATTTTTGCTAACACATAATTCTGGAGCATAGCCAAAACTCTCAATTGCAGATCTCTGGAGATGATTTTGAACATGGGCCAGTTCATATCATGTTCTCGTGTTCATTTCTTTAGGCTGTCATCCAGTAGGACTCGTATTCAATTCAAATTCGTACTTCTACACGTAATGCTACTCCTACATGTACTTGTATTCGTAAGTTACGTAAACAAGGATGCGGTTTTACTTTGAAGTTTTTTTCTCTTCTTTTTACTTACAAAGGACACCCCTAGAGCAGGGTTGCAGAAAAACATTCATAAAAAGTCTAGACACGGTTCCCAGATTCCCATTTATTCGGAAAGAATCGCAAAGTAAATTTGTAGGTTATGAGGGCTAGATGGAAATAGAAATCCTTCTGTCACGAGAGGGTGACAAATCTGTCACAGTAGCAACAACGAGAAACGTGACTTTTCGTTTTGTTGAAGGGAATTCACCCGGAAGGAATTAGAAATTGGATAAGCACTCTCCATTGCAATGATGTGAGGACTATGACAGAAGTTGTGGTGGTGTATCTGGTTTTTCAATTGCATTTATATTTAAATCTAATTTTAGATTAAGAGCTGACCTAAATATTGGGGGGTAAAAAATGCTTACTAAGCGTTTTTGAATATTCTATGACACGGTGTGGCAAAGAGAGTGGAATGTAATGTAGCAACTTAAAAACTTGTAATGGTATGGCCCTTTTGATTAACATACCAATAATTGGGTTCTAACTGACCCCAAAACAACCATCAATAAGCTAAACTTGGGGCGAGGTAAAGGACTGCTAAACTGTGCATCAATACAGCATCCCAATCAGCGCAAGCTAAAGATACACCTCAGTGTATGATCTTAGTCTTAGGTCTAGAAAGCGTGCGTATGTTCTTGTCAATCAACCTTGATGTCAATTCTAACATTGAGTCATAGTTGCGTTTATCAAAAGAGGAAAACTAGGAATCCAATACTATTTGCGAAAGAAAGAGCACAAGACGCTGCGGCCAATGACAGGGAGAGATGGTACGACAGGAATGACGCAGGGACGAAAACGGAAACCTAGTAGTAGAATCGCAGTCGGTGCTGAAAATAGGGAAAGACCATTTCTGCAGACTGTATAACGGCAACCATAATGCAGAATGTCTCCTGACTGAATGTTAGAACATCGCCTACAAAATCTTATCAATCGCTTGAAACCGATCATAAGCAGTCTGATAAGTCCATATCGGGATGGTCTCAGGCCAGAGAAGTTCAAAATGTATCAAATATTCACACTATGGCAGATGTTGAAAGACTCTGGAATTCCAGATCGACACTCACCACCTGTTTGTCGATTTTAAAGCCGCATATAACAGCCTGCACAGGGACGAGCTGTATAATTTCAGTCTACTCGTCAGGTTGTGCAGGATGACAATGGAGAATCCCCGCTGCTTCATTAAATAGTTGTAGTGAAGGTCATTAATGAATTAACCGAGACCTTCAATGTCATAAAAGGTTTCAAACAAGGTGACGCGCTGTCGTGTCGCTGCCGTGTCGACATCTCCTTAGAGAGAGTCGTGCAAAATTCACTGGCCAATAGAAGTTAAACGATTCTCTACAAGTTTTCCCAATTGCTTGCGTACACAATTGACATCGATGTTATTGGACGAAGACAACGAGACGTCAATGAGGTATTCGCAGCTATCGAAGCGGAAGCGATAAAAACCAAGTATTTGCACAGAAACATGAACACTATGGAAAAAGTATGAAGAAGCCCTTGGCCGTTTCGACAGGTAAATACTACTTGGTATTTTTGGTCCCGTTTTTATTGACGGGGAATGGAGGAATAGATTTAACCACAAACTGTGCGGGTTGTCCACCGACATCGGCTTGGTCAGGTGCCTATGGATTCCACGTCTTAAATAGCTGAGCCATGTAGAGCGAATGGACACCACAGCTCCCGCACGGATAATCTTCAAATCCGAGCCCCGTGGTCTATGTAGCAGAGGATGGCCGAATTTACGGTGGTGTGAGCAGGTGAAAGGGGACCTCAACCAATTTGGAGGGCATCACCGATGGAAGAAGCTGGTGAAAGACTATGTCAGCTGGAGAGGCTTGTTGGTTGAGGCCCCGGTTCACCCGGGCTGTAGCGCCACTTAAGAAGACTATTTAAGCTTTACAATTTTCAATGGAAGTACAGCTTAAAGGGGCAAATCCTGATAAGATAAGAATCATATCGAAAAGAACACAGACAAACCCAGGGCTTTGCTATGAACTAAATAGTAAAATCTGCTCGGGAGAGTCTAGCCTCAACAAAAAAAGACATATTTAACAGCAAGATCTTTTCTTCCTACACCGCATCTATGTGCTAGCATTACCTGAAATCAAAGGTCTACGAAAGCCAGATTCATATGCCAAATGGCAATGAGGACGTCAGCCAGCTTAGTTGTAGAAGTTCCCTTCACCTTCAAATTCAAAAAGAAACTATGGGTTACGTCTAAACCATACCTAAACTAATTCATCTTGACCTTGTACAGAACCTCGAAAGCCATGAACAACCATTTCGCACTACTGAACTGGGAACAGAATGTGTGAATAGATTTAAAACTGAAACAGAGTCGGAGCAAGATCATTTGAGACTATTTCTACTTGAAATACATACAATAGAGCTCTGCATCTGAAAATCTAAGCAGGGTATTCAAACATAAATCACTGTTTGCTTGCTACCAAGACATTCGTGAAAACCTCATTGATAGTCCAGGAATACATCAATCTGATTACAAAAGAAGCCAAAACCAATAGAATACAGTCTATGTGCCACCAACTAGAAGCAATGATCTTCCTGAATATTTTGTACGCCAGTACCATTCTGTGGGACGCTCATTAGCTCCAGAAGGCTATTTCAACAACTGGTTAGTTGTTATATGACTGGACGGCGACTCAAATTGACTAAGTCGTCTATTTCCTTACACTGGCGCCCAACACGGGGCCTAATTGTATCTTGGATATTGAGGAAGAATGGGGTTGAATATTGCCAAGATTCCATTGTCGTAAATACTTCACCAGAAGCCTTGTCCTCGCCTACAACTATAGAACAAGTTTTCTCATGACAATTAGTGTCCTTCTTGTCCCCGACGAAGAGAAAATTCAAAGTGAATTAATGGAATCTTTCAAAATTCCTAGTAAAATATCCTCTGGCGTATGCGTAACAAATTTCTTCTTGCTAAATTTTCTGAGTGGAAAATCTATAGCTCGGCATTCAGATAGACAGATCTTTAGATGGTTTCTTGGAGTTGATTAGCTGGTATGCTACTTCAGAATCGAAATGTGGATAACACTCAAATGTTGTAGTGTGGAAGTATGGCTGTGGAGGCAGGGCAGTGTTTCGCCATGATTCCTTAATCGACCGGCTGTGAATTGAGCTGACTGTAGCCAGAAAGAATCTGACTAGTACGATAAGATACTGAAATGTCATTATGATTCATGTACCAAATAGAAAAAATGATTTCCAAAAATGCGGGTATCAGCAGTTGACAGAAGAGGTATAAAGCCAAAAATCACAAGACTGGAAAAACCTGAATGTTTGTTACAGCTACTCTTGGAAACATAGAGATTTGTTGACGAATTTATGACCTTTATTCGTCGATCTGATGCATGCTAAAACACAACATATTCACAGATCCCTATTGAAACCTACAGTGCCCACAGAAATCTTTGTACGGAATAATCAATCGTTGTGTGAGGTTTATCAGAGGTTGATGATCGTATCCGATCGAGTATTGCCGACAAATTATAGATTTTTCACAGTTGTTTCATGATTGGTCTTAGACAGTCCTCCAATTATTATTTAAAGAATACAACATAGCAATTTCCTGAAAAGTTGGAGTGTCCTGAAAAACAAAAAAGTGTGATTTCACCCTCTACATAGTGGAGTTCTATGTTAGGCATCTGATTGCTGTTTGGCCGTCTATACTCTAATACCCACCTTAGAATTTAATTTCAGGCCGAACTAAACAGAGTCTTGCTAATTAGCTCAGACTCCTGCCTGTTTTAGAGATGTCTGTGAAAATGAAGGTGCACATACTGGGTATTATTCTACCTTGTCTCCATTCGTTCTTTCCTGGAATTAGCTGACCGTAGTTCATCTTACGTTGCACGCAATGCAGATTTATATTTTTATATTTGAATGTCTCTTAATCTCACAAAGGCAAGTTGCATGGCGTAAATGTCAATGGAAAGCAGATGTAAATAATCTAGAGGTAGCCGGGCGATGATACAGGAGGCCCCTTGCGTTGTTTTGTAGCAAATTGCAGGCAGTCTTCTTTTGTGGTGTAGGTAGACCATCTGCGTAAGCTACCACTCCATATCCTTCGTACTCTGACTTGAAAAAAAGCCGGTTTAGGTTAAGATTTCATGAGATAGGAGAAAGTACACCTCATTGGGTGTTCCTCTAAGGATCTTTAACTTGAGGAGCATCAACCAAAATTTGAATATACAACTCTTGCTTTGCTTTAAGTGGCGCTATAGTCCGGGGTGGTCCTGGGCCTCAGTCAACAAGCTTCTCCAGGCAGCTCGATCCCAAGCTAACTGCCTCCAGTTTCGCACGCTAAGTTGGCTGAGGTTCCCTTCTACTTGCATGTGCCACATGAGTCCTGGTCTTCCTCTACGGTGCTGCCTCTCGGGAGCGGATTCGAAGACTTTTCAGACCGGAGCATTGGTGTTCATCCGCTCCACAAGACTCAACCATCTCGAAGAATCTTTCTCTCGAAGCAGCCAAGAGCACCCTCATCCATTATTGATAATGTCCATGCCTCTGCGCCATAGAGCAGGACCTTGTATTTGTCTGTATTTATAGCAGAGCATAGGTAGACAAAGTCCTTAACTACCGCAAAGTTATATCTGTCGAGGGTGACGTTCTGTCCGAGACGTCTTGGTCTTGCCCTCATTGACCGCTAAGCCCATTTTCGCCGCTTCCGTCTCAATCCTCGCGAAAGCGCCACTGACATCACGCTGCTTTCTCCCGATTATGTCAATATCGTCGGCGTATGCGAGTAGTTGGACGGACTTTTGAAAGATAGTGCCTCTTGTGTTTGCGTATGAGTTTTTCTTTCTTCCAAGTATGATGTTAAAGAACTCGCATGACATAGCATCGCTTTGTCTGAATACTTTTTTGACATCAAAGGTCTCGGTGAGATCTTTACCGACTTTGATGGAGCAGCGTGTCTCTATAGTCGAATTTGACGTCGAATTTCCTCACAGCATTAGTTTGTCTTAGCGTAGTTTGGGATATCCGCAACCGTACCTTGGCTACAACAAGGTAATGGTCCGAGTCGATGTTGGCTCCTCGAAACGTACGGACATCCATAATACTGGAGGAGTGTCTTGCGTCGATCGCAATGTGATCAATCTGGTTGACTGTTGATTGATCAGGAGTTCTCCAAGTCCCCTTGTGTATATACAATACTACTGTTAAGAATAATGTGAATCAAGCTGAAGGCAAAGTTTACTCGTAGTTCTTGGTGAGAAGTGACAATTGTGAAAGTGCTTCTTCGATACAAAAGAATGCCACAAATGTATATTCCTTGTATATTCCTTCAATGGCATTAACCGATTTTTCTCCTTGTCAGAGAGTAAGGAAGCCTTTGGATATTGAGGCTGCACTTAATGTGTCTTAAATAAGAAGGTCTATAGATTGATAGGTCTGAGATCGTTTGAGAGGTTTTACTTACTTGGGATATAATTCTTTGTTCGAGAATCGGGTACAGTACCTGGACTAGACCAGGCCTAATAAACAAGGTATCTCTGATATCTAGAAAAGCATTCTTGGATTCTTCAGCTTCAGACCGTTGCTGAGTTGGTTTACAAATGGGAAGATCTCTTTGAAAAA
Source organism: Volucella inflata (assembly GCA_928272305.1). NCBI lineage: Eukaryota > Metazoa > Arthropoda > Insecta > Diptera > Syrphidae > Volucella > Volucella inflata. The sequence continues at coordinate 4,316,963 of OV743720.1, forward strand.
AAAAGTCAGAGGCAGATTACTGGAAAGCTAAAAAGGATTCTTCCTCAGAGTCAGCCCAAGCACCTCTCTATTAATGCTTGAAGTTGCACTGGTGATTTTATCTCAGATAATTGTCAGAACCCACGTTAGTCTCCCCTTTCTTTGTATCGATCTTTTGAGAACCCCGGTATGGCTTTAGTGATTTAGGAAAGGTAAAGTTACGCCTGTTCTAGTTCCTTTAACACAGGCTTTCAAAGTTTTATTCAAGATAGACAATATGCGAATTTGTCTTCGGCAGAAAACCTGCTACTTTGTGTCGTCGAGACATTTTGATATCGACGCAGTACTCACCTAAGAATAGGGGGTTGACTGTCGAATTCTGTAGCGCCGTTTGTTTTATAAACTTATCAAAAGTTCGGTTGTAGTGGAATAATAAAAAAAAAAAATTAATATCGCTCGATACTATGTCATGTATCAATTGAGATTTATCGTTCACAACTGCCTCAGCGAAATCGATTAAATAAAATCCAAAATGAAATCATCAAATTGGTTGAACATAAATATCCATCCAACTGGCGCTGCTGCAATCCACAAATAAACTTGCAAAACTCCAATTAAATCCAACTACCCTACACTACAGTCACGATGCCTTCGAATAAAGAATTCTTGCAATGTGCGCCCAAATGGCAATAATTCAACACAACTCAAGAAAACTTTTCTCTTGGCAGTTTCAACTTTTACAAAATATAAAAACGAGTACAGTTCTGAAGGATTCAATGCACGCCAACTACGACAACCACAGGCCCAAAGTCAACAAAAATCAAATCAAATGAACCAGCAAATTTATGTTTTCTCGAAATAATTACCCGCGCTGCTGAATTGGCTCCAGTATCCATCAGTTAGTTTGTCGTACAGAGGCACAAAACTCTTTCATTTCAACGATCAAGTTCAACGACAAGGAAAGGAAAAAAGGACATCAAGTTTGGCTCAATTGTAATAAGGTCGAATCCATTAAATAAACTCAACAAACTGAGCAAATTAACCTTATGTTGGCTACGAATACGAGTATGTCTATAGATTTGGATGTCCATGTATTTGAAATTCTCTGTGTTTGTATGTTGCATAACCTCTTGTCCCCCAAAAGAATGAACAGAATTAATGACACTCGAAGTTAAAAGCGGATAATTACAGACCATTGAATCTATAACCATCATCACTATCACCATCACAATCCACCTGTCAACTCACTCTAATAAAAGCAATTGCCATCCCAAGGTCAGGCTTCGACTTTGAGTTGCAGCCTACAGCCCTACTACACCGTGCAAGACAGGTCCTTGCACCGGGCCAATGTCAGAGTGCAAACTCACATGTGCTTATCATGGCCTTTTATATACTGGTAGTGAATGAATAGTGGGCGGCTGAGTAGTAGGTGTGGGTACTGGTTGAATGGTTGTTCGATGATGCTTAAATAATGATGAACGGATACACCGGTTAAGGATGTTATGTTGAACGAGGACACAGCAAAGTACTCGTACCAATTGATTTATGGGCTTTTTACAAGTTTTGATGTGTTTGCATCTTAAAGCAGCCACAGTCATCTAGGCGCCTGCAATATCATGACCTGGGGAACGATACTCACACCTCATCCAACAACAGGAACTAGAGATTTATGATGTGTTCGTGTAGGTTTTGTGGCCTGTATGCATATAAGGGGGCTGGTGCATAGTTCCGGTTCCGGTTCCGGTTGTGGTACTCCTTTACAGCCCAATGCATGTGGTAAATTCTATTTTACAACACTAGTTGTGGCTGTGCGGCAACCATAAATAACAGCAGTCAATTTTGAATTTTATTCGAATAAATAAATAAAAGAAACACAATTAACCATGGCAGCATTTTCCAGTCGTCGGAACATTTATCAGTTGAACGTTTAAGTTAATCGGTTGTGAGTTGAATTGGGCGCTACCATGTGGGCTGGTGTAATTAATTATCTGAAAATTGATTTATCTCTGGGGAGATATTCAAATGAGTTTCTTGTCCTATAACAAGATTTGAATACAAAAGATATGACACTTGATGGTGGCGTACGAGTTCGTTGAACTTTGTCCAATCATTTTCGAATTTGTTTTGGGCGTTCCACACTATAATTGGTTGTAGCATGGAACTTTTAATTCGACTTTGTAACCAGAGTCGGATTTGGGTTTTCCTGTACGGAGTATCAGTTGATCTATAAAGTCCTTGCGAATTATGATGTCTTTCACTCAATCTCATTCACTGGTTCCCATTCTTCCTTTTCGAAAAGTACGAGGGTTGTCTGAAAAGTTTTCGACCGAACAAGACATTTTTTCTCAAATTATTATTTTTTATTTTTCTACATAGTCTCCTTGTAACTCTACACACTTCTCCCAGCGATGCTTCCATCTCTCTAACCCGTCCAAATAGTACTTGGCGTTTTTCTCTGCGAAATAATTGTTCACGAAGGTGATTGCCTCCTCATTTGACGAAAATCTCTGTCCACCGAGGGGAGTTTTTAGAGAGGGAACAAAAAGAAGTCGCTTGGGGCTAGATCTGGTGAATAAAGTGGATGGTCAAGCAGTTCATATCGTATTTCATGGATTTTAGCCATGACAACCGCTGAGGTGAAACAGCGTTTTCTTTTTCTGCAAATGTGGCCGTTTTTCCGCAATTTATGCCTTCAGCTTGGCAAATAATGATGCGTAGTATGCTCCTGTAATGGTTTTTCCTTTTTGAAAATAATCGATTAAGATAACTCCTTTACTATCCCAAAAAAAACAGTCGCCATCACTTTCCCAGCCGGAAAAAAACAGTTTTATGTTTTTTTTGGAGCCGGCTCGCCCTTTGCAGTTCATTGTTTCGACTAAATATTTGTTTCGGGCGTATAATGGTGTATCCAAGTTTTATCTACAGAAATTAATCGGCGCCAAAACTCGGATTTATTGCGCCTAAACTGTGCCAACAGAGCGTTGGAAATGTTCATTCGAACACGTTTTTGGTCTAACGTAAGCAAACGCGGCACCCAAAGCGCGGACAGCTTTCTCATGCCTAAATCTTGATTTAATATATATAACAAACACGTTCTTTGGACATTTTCATAACCTCTACTATCTCTCTCACTTTAATTCGGCGGTCGTCTAATACTATTTGGTGAACTTAAGCAATGTTATCGTCAGTGGTTGCAGTTTTTGAACGTCCCGAACGTTCATCACCTCCCAAGCTCTTACGACCACGTTCAAATTCACTGTGGTAAATGATGGTGCAGAGTCCCCATACACAGAGTCTAACTCATTTTTGATATGCGTAGGCGTATTGCCTTTCAAAAACAAGAATTTAATAACAGCTCGATACTAAATTTTTTCCATTTTCACAAAAAACCCTCACATCGACTCACTCAAACGACTGTCAACTAAAAACTGCGCATCCAAAATGGCTGAAACTTCGGTGAGTAACTGTCAAAAGATGCACAACTAGCATTCACTAGCTTTTATTGACGAGTGCCGCTATCTTTACGTTGCGGTCGGAAACTTTTCAGAAAACCCTCGTATAAGCGATTTCATTCCATATCCGTCACAAGTTACAAAAAGTGTTTTTAATTCAGACCTGCGGCGCTATTTTCTGTTAAAACATTAACATACTTATGTACCAACATTAGCACTAGCTGCCTTGAGTGTAGTGTTCCAAGTTGGTTGTGTACACTTTCCACTTTTGTGCGTCCTTCTCAAGCTTTGAATCGTCGGCGGTCATGGGCAAACCATTTAATGTGTTGTTCGTAGATCCGTCGAAAAAACGCGGTTAAGCCTCCTCTTTCCCCTGAAAAGGCTTCTTCATTCGCTTTCGAAAAGATTCTGTATGAAGACAGTTTGGTGCTACTAAAAAGGGGCGTCCTGTTCAATCGCTTTCTAAGCTCAACCAAAGACATATTTTGCATCTTAGTTGTTCGCCGATGTCATTGCTGCGTATCCAAGGTCAATAGCAACGTCCTGGCCTGGAAGCTGGTAGTGTGTCCTTTTCTGATGACATCTCGATGCCGGCTCTCTTTGTAAGCCAGTGAATTTTACATTCCATTGATGATGTTAAAAAAGTCGCATGACAGCAAGTCGCCTCGTCTAAAACTATAGCCATCCTGTACTGTTTTGTAAGTATGTTAACACTGTAGACTAGACTGGCGTTGTATAGCTCGGATTTTAGTGAAGTGTCATCTGTACACATATATGGTGATTGTCGGCCTGAAATTCGTGGAGATTTTCTAAAACGTACCGAATTGTGAATATTTGATCAATAGTGGACTAAAACCGTACTGAAATATTGTAGATTGCTCATGAATAGTATCAGACGATCACGCAGACGATATTTGGTGTAGTTAAAAAGGTCTGCTTTCTTCTTTCTGGACCGGGCATACTTTTTTCTGATCTAACCATGTTCCGAATCAAGTCACCTCCAGCCACTTTTAATAGAGAAGGAAGCTCTTTTTGACCTTAGCTTCGATATCACACCCTTAACATCTTCTAGGTCAAGCAGACGGAGTCATATATCGTTTTCGTCCAGGGTTAATGAACCAAGAGCGAAATTTTGACCATCATCAATGTTGTACGTTCTCCAGAAGAAGTCTTTCCATATTCTCAGCATGATTCCATTTTTGCGTTGTTTCCCTAGCATGTTCGACACCATCATTCCTGCAGTATCAACTCTCCGCTCCGCTCCGCTCTTACTTTTTCTTTCTGAGAAGCCTGTGGTGTTCCATCATTTTGTGCTAATAGAGCTAATAGATCTCAAGATCTTGTTCTTCCACGCAGGCCGACTTATGATTCTTGTAAGTAGTTGTCTACATTCATCGCCAAACCAGAGGTGTATTCAAAGAGGCGCTTTGTAACAAAATATTATGCATTTAAGACTATACATTCATCGGTTGGTCTACCAGTCGTGGTAGGGAAAGCCAACATGCATCCGAAAAAGGCCGTTGTTTTGAATTTGAAAAATGCCTCTGTGACGTATTCTCGTGAAACCTTTTTCCAGCAGAAAATCGATACGGACTCCTTTCGAAGACAAGCCTTATATCTTGCCGAAAGCAGCTTTAAATTGACAGACGCCCGGCGGTACCTCAGACTTTTTCGACGTTACATGCTTAAGCCAAGAAGTTTTACATCCCGGATAGCACCAAATACTTTGGGCACTATGTTTTTTGAGCACTATATGAATCAGAAAACAACCTTCGTTTTAAAAGATTGACTGAAAGCTCATTTCTAGAGCACCAATCACGCCTAAAACTGCCTGCAGTTTACTTCACTAACTTGAGATGGCGCTACGGTTCAGGGTGGACCTGTGAGAGTGATATTCTGTCCGAGACATCGGTGTTGGATATCCTTTTTGCCTGACAGCACATACTTAGTCTCGATTTCGTTGACCGCTAAACCCATTTTCGCCGCATCCATCTCGATACTCGTAAAAGCGCCACTGATATCATGCTGCCTTCTTCGTATTATGTCAATATCATCGGCGTATGCGAGTAATTAGACAGTCTTTTGAAAGATTGTGCCTTTTTCTGTTGCGGCGTGAGTTTTGCATTAGTCTTACAAGTATGATGTTGAAGAATCGTGTATCACCTTTTCTAAATCCTTTTTGATATCAAAGGGAACGGTAAGATCCTTATTGGCCTTGTCATCCTGCAAAACTAGACATTGCTCTGCACAGCTTGCTTCTGTAGATGCTGTCATACGCGGCTTAAATTCGGTGAATAGTTAGTATGTACATCTCTGAGGCTCATGGGTTTTCTCCAAGATCTGTTTTAGACTGAATATTTGGTCGATGGTGGGCTTTTCAATCAGGTTGTTGACGAACGGTTTGATTCGTTTACACACTACGGCAGACAAGATCTTCCAGACGATGATAAGAAGACTTGCCTCTGTAGTTGGCGCAGTTCAGAAGATCTCCTTGTTTGAGAATTGGAGAAATAATGTTGAAGTATTATGGGCACCTATAACACCAGATTTAATTTTCGTTTGTCTGTCTTTATCGCTGGCGTGCTTACTCTTTCCTGGTCTTACGTACCGGTGGAACTTTTTATATCCCGCTTTAAATTTGGTGTCTATAAGATTGACCATCCATTCCACCATCTTGTTTTAATCAATCCCAATATGTCTGTCTACCATGTATCGTATGAACACCGTCTGTAGTTGAAGTATTTTGACTTTTTGAAATCGGATTTCCTTCGACGAACGTTTTTCGCATTCCATAACGAAAGGTCGTATCAATCTGCCAGCCCCGTATCCATAGTTCGGAGTGGTATAGCTGCGCATGTCCGAAGATCAATTGCGCATGTCCAGGAAATCTATTCGACAGTCATTACGCAACATTTTTTGTTTCTCGCTCATATGTTTAAAGAGTTGCTACAGATCATTCAAACAGCGGATTCATTGCTGCAATCACGTAAAGTCAGATATGGAGCAGCAATGCTGAGGACGTCGAACAATTTCGAAGTAACGAAATATTTAATCGCATACTGTCATCGGCAGCAGAGATTCGAGAACATCTAGAATCGACAGGGCCTCTGGGTAGATGATGGCCACCAATAGGCAGTCAGCAAGATTCACTGAGATCTGTATTCTACAAATGTGTTGACGTTGTTGTCAATGAGTTGACGGCGCCCTTCACAGAAATGTGTTTAGGAAATGGATCTTAAGTCTTTGCAACCTCTTTCCAAAATAATTAAGTTATCAGAAAAATGTGAAGTTTCTTCAGCGAAATCATATCTCGACAGACAAGTAAATTTGCAAATCGTGTACCAAATGTTTGAGACCTATGAAACTATTGGCTGCAGCACAGCTGTGAACGAAGCCTCGTTTTCGTCTTTATCACGAGTTGGAACTATCAACCGAATGTCAATGTCATTGGGAGACCTAACAGTTCTAGCTGTTTGAGTCTAATTAAGTACGGAGCGTGGATAAAATGATCATATTACGACGATTCGATGGTGCAAAAGATCGGAAGGTGCAATCATTTTAAAAATAAGTTTGCATGACAAAAAAACTAAAACAATTGAATAAAACCAGATGTTCTCTATGCTGCGACCACATATCCAGTATTTTCCAGCTGGTTACGGGGCTACATTAATTTGTAATTCACATGTAATTCATAGCAATTAGTGATCCATAGTCTTGGCTACTTGAACACAGCCACCTAATATAATTAAAGTTCTAGGCCATGTTTGACTTGAGGACCGGGATTTAGTTTTTTTCCCAGCAAACCTGTGGTAAGCGAACTCCAAGTCCCCAGAAAGGACTTACTCGTATTCACCCACATCAACTGCTTCTACGTGATCATAGTCAAAGTCACGAATGAAAAAAACACACCTTGTGGTGGCAATTTTAAGAGAATTGATTCGTTTTGTTCAGTTAAAATATACGCATGCAAATACAAGTACCTATACGAACGTACGGAAGTAGAAACGAGGATAAACGTATCATGGATTCATAGAATTTCAATCCAATTGACACCATGGAATTGGTAATGGGTGTATTCATATGTGTGCAAACCCATTGACTTGGAAAACATTTAATGTATTCCACACTGCAAGTATCACACAAGACATATCGGCATTGGGTATGTAACGTATGCTAACAATGTATGTGAATGGTATTCAGTTGAAAGGAGGTACTGTATGAAGGACGGCTTTCCATAGCCTTGAATCAAATATCCTGATTCGGCTTGTAGTGAATATTAGAGAAAATATTTCTCATATCAAGAGATGGAAAAGAAAAGGAATCGATGGGACAGGATCTGCCTTAACTGTTTTTTTTTTTCAGGAAATGCTGGCCGAATAGCTGAAAACTTGTGGACTTTCAGGAGGTTAGTTGTAATTGGCTTTTCGGCATAAATTAATATCGTTGCAAAGCCTATAACTATGGGAATGTAGGCTAAGATCCAATTGTTGTGACCGATGACGAGTCGATCAACTATACTCTTCTTTCACACTCTTATCTCATTCAGCACAAACATTCCTTAAATGCAGGTGTTTTTGAAACTCAGAATATTTGGTACGAAGTCCATTCAAATCTCGAAGGATGTCTTGCGTAGATGGACGATTATGTGCTCCTTAAAAATGACGACACCATCTAAAGTTTGTACAAATCTACAAATGTTCTTTCTAAATCAGCGTAATTTGTTTAGCTACTGACAGACCCAAATACATTTAAAAGTTATGCTGGGATCTACCTTACTGTCCTTACTGCCAAGACCTACGGTTTTGGCGATTCTAGACGGTGATAGAACAAAAAACCATTTCATAGACAGATATTTTGTCTAACGGATTTGTGAAGTAAGAAATGATCTTTTGTGCTTTTCGGTGCCTTGTCTGAGGTTCGAACCCAGACCTCTTGCCTAGTAGCCGATGAACAGAACCTAATCTATGTATTCTGACTAGCGTTGATGGATTAGCTTTTCATTCCAAGATAGTTTCCCAAGATATTTTATAGGTTTAAACCTACTACACCTTATCCATAGCTTTGATTAGCATCATCTGATCTTTGCATCTGCAGTCTACAAGACTAAGTAAAAGTCAGTTTCGTTTGACCTTGCATTCTGTTGAGCGCAAGAAGCCTAAAATTCTCACAAGAGATCTTCACAAGTTTTATGTTATATCAACACCTTTGATGACCTTTATGACCTGACTGTAAATGTCTGCCATTATTGTTGTTTAAATGGTTTCATCTCATACTGCCAATGTCTTTCCTTGGAAGAAACTACTTTGATCTGGAAGACAAGATTAACAATCCCAGCACCGTTATATTATTTATGACATAATCGATATCGAGTCGACTACTCGACTTCAGTAGCCTTCAGTGCTGATGTTGAGTGGCAAGACCACTTCCATACCAGGTTTTAAAACACGGCACCGTGGTGGTTCACGAGCCTCCCGAATTTCGGACCAGGTCTAACGTGAATACGTCGGCCCCCTTGTTGAGCATCAGGGTAGTTGTGGTTTATGCCTAAAACGCAGAAGGATGCACCTTCTGGTCTCACGCAATGTTGACTTCAATCAAGTACTGGGTGCTGAAACCTTAAGATCAGTAATAGGTTTTAGATCAGATTCGACTTATACCAAGAATAGAACCTGTGTCCTCAACATGGGAGGCGAAAAACTAGAGACTTTCTGTGCTAAGCTGCCATATCAACTAAAATCAGCAATAGCCGATAAAATCGACAAGACAATTTTGAAGTTGGGTCCTTACGTTCTCCTGAAAATGCGGCTGCATTTTTAGAAGGCTATTAACCCATTCTGCTTTTAGTTTAGATTACTTTCAATAACGATACTTACTTACTTACTTACTTTAGGTGGCGCTACAGTCCGGGGTGGACCTGGGCCTCAGTCAACAAGCTTCTCCAGCCAGCTCGATCCCTGGCTAGATGCCTCCAGTTTCGCACGCTAAGTTGGCTGAGGTTTGAGTCTTGGCCTTCCTCTCCTGCGCTGTCCCTCGGGGGCGGATTCGAAGACTTTTCGGACCGAAGCATTGGTGTCCATGCGCTCTACATGACCCAGCCATCTCAGTTTTTGGATCTTCACTCTTCTGGCCAGGTCCATGTCGCTGTACAGTCCATACAGTTCGTCGTTGCATCTCCTCCTCCACTCAGCGTCGATGCAGACGGGACCGAAGATCGCCCGAAGAATTTTTCTCGCGAAGCAACCAAGATCACTCTCATCCATTTTTGATAATGTCCATGCCTCTGCGCCATAGAGCAGGACCGGGATTATTAAGGTCTTATAAACGGTGACTTTTGTTGTCCAAGAGAGGGCTTTGCTACTCAATTGTCTTCTTAACCCAAAGAAACAGCGGTTGGCAAGAGTTATTCTTCGCTTGATCTCAGCACTGGTGTCGTTGTCTGTATTTATAGCGGAGCCTAGGTAGACAAAGTCCTTAACTACCTCAAAGCTATATCTGTCGAGGGTGACGTTCTGTCCGAGACGTCGGTGTTGGTTGTCCTTTTTGCTTGACAGCATATACTTGGTCTTGCCCTCATTGACCGCTAAGCCCATTTTCGCCGCTTCCGTCTCAATACTCGCGAAAGCGCCACTGACATCACGCTGCTTTCTCCCGATTATGTCAATATCGTCGGCGTATGCGAGTAGTTGGACGGACTTTTGAAAGAAAGTGCCTCTTGTGTTTGCGTATGAGTTTTTCTTTCTTCCAAGTATGATGTTAAAGAACTCGCATGACATAGCATCGCTTTGTCTAAATACTTTTTTGACATCAAAGGTCTCGGTGAGATGTTTGCCGACCTTGATGGAGCAGCGTGCATTCTCCATCGTCATCCTGCACAGACGGACCACTTTGGCAGGGATTCTAAAACTCGGCATTGCTCTGTATAGCTCGTCTATATAGATGCTGTCATACCCTGCATCTCTGATGCCGTTTTGGCAGTGTTTCCAATGGTCTTCGACGCTTGATGCTGGCGGTATTTGACCTCTTAAGAGATTGAGAGACACTCAATAGGAAAAGGACTTGGCGATCTCTTGCGATTGTAGCCGTCTGACGTCGAATTTCCTCACAGCATTAGTTTGTGTTAGCGTAGTTTGGGATACCCGCAACCGTACCTTGGCTACAACAAGGTAATGGTCCGAGTCGATGTTGGCTCCTCGGAACGTACGGACATCCATAATACTGGAGGAGTGTCTTGCGTCTTGCGTCTTGCGTCGATCGCAATGTGATCAATCTGGATGACTGTTGATTGATCAGGAGTTCTCCAAGTCCCCTTGTGTATGTCGAGATGTGGGAACCGCGTGCTAGCCACGACAATGTTTCGCCCCGCCGCAATTTCGATTAGCCTGAATCCGTTATCGGCGGTAGTGTTGTGCAGGCTATATTTTCCAATTGTTCCACCAAAGATACCGTCTCTTCCTAGCTTTGCATTAAAATCAAAGAGGACAATTTTAATGTCATAGCTAGGGCATTGATCGTAGGTCTTGTTAAGTAGCTCTTAGAAGGCATCCTTGGTGTCATCATCTTTCTCCTCTGTGGGGGCATGCGCGCATATAGGGCTTATGTTGGCGAATTTAGCCTAGATTCGGATTGCTACGAGGCGCTCGCTCACATGCCGGAAGCTGAGGACTTCTTGTCTTAGTCTGCCTCCGACAACAAATCCGCATCCAAATAAGCGCTGCTTTTGCCGTCGATAGCAATTGCCATAGTAGATGTCGCAGTTTTTCATCTTCTTTTTATCCGGCCCGTCCCATCGCATTTCTTGGATGGCGGTTATGTCTGCTTTGCAGCAGTCTAGGGCCTCCGCTAGTTGCTCGGCTGCACGTGGTCTATTAAGGGATCTAACATTCCACGATGAGCATATCCGATGCTCATTGTCCTTAAATCGTTTGCGTTGGTTGTCAACAGTAGATCCGTCCATATCCGAAGCTTGTTGATGCTTCGTAACTTAATCTTTTTTAAATGGCCGGGCAGTTACCCCGGCGGCACAACCCCCAACCTGGAGGACCAGTTCCATTTTGAGTGCCCCTAGGACGAGGGGTCGGTTACACCGAAGCCAGTAACCCGTTCCGGAATGTGCTCGCTGCCGTTGGCCAATATAGGGCTCGTCCGTCACCATCTCTTTTCCAAGACCCTGACAAAGACCTGGAAATCCTTTCCGGCCTTAGCTCTAAATATGTCGGAGTAGCCCGGATAAGGTCTTGTTTTGTTTTTCCGACACTAATCCTGGTTAATGGTGCAGGAAACTAGCCATTTGCCCCCTTCACTTCGCAACCTCTAGTGAGATTCCCAGATGGCGCCACGGGGAGGCGTGACGCAGGACTTATTAGCAGAGCTGCAAGATGTTCGGCTGCAGAGGCTCATTCTCGTCATTTAAGGAACCAGCACCTGTCGGAAGATGCTACTTCCACGAGGCCTTATTCTAATCGTTGCCATCCCAACGATACTTACTGCATACTGTTAATCAAGCTGACAACTTTATGCAGCGCCATCTTCGTTTTGGATGGGCTGTATACCGCAAATGTGGGTGTAAAAAACTTTTAATGGATGTGGAACGATTTAGAGTTTATGCGAATCAAGTCAATAGTTTACTTGAGAATAAAGATTACATTCACTCACCTCCAGAGTTTTGGCCCAATATTCTAAGATCTTCCACCATCCGTATACTGTTCCTTTTGTTGTAAATTGGCTTCTAATAGGGACTTTCGAACCTTGACTGTTGATAGCGGCCATATTGTTTAAGCTACATCTGTCAAATCGGCTGTCATTTATTCAGCCTGTTTTGCCAAATCACCATGGACGTATATATAGCATATCAAAATGAGTGTTCTGTTCGGGCAACGTTCCGCGTGCTTCGCCCATTTTACGGTCCCCATAATCGTCCTATTTGAGTTCACTGGTTCAGTAAACGATAAACCAACATCCGTACGTCAACGAAACGCAAAATCTGCCGAAAAAATCGCCGCTGCCCGTGAGAGTGTACTGGAGAATCTGCGGCAGTCGATTTCGCGTCGCTCAAAAGGACTTGGCATTTCGCGGGCTACAATTGACGAATTTTGCGTCGTGACTTGGGCCTGTACCCATACAAAGTTCAACTGAACCGGGAGCCGAATTTAAACGACCGCGACGTGTGTTCGCTGAATGGGCTCTGGAGCAGTTGGAAACTGACCCTGATTTTCATCGAAAAATCATCATCAGCGATGAGGCGAATTTGGGATACCAGTCCAATGCATCCCGAAAAGGTCACTGTTTGATGTGGATTTTGAGCTGGCGGCGTCATCGGTCCATATTTCTTTGAGAACGACGTTGTGCTGGCCAGGCCATCGCCTTCAACGGCGAGCGCTATAGGTCGATGATTACCAACTACTTTTAGCCTGAATTAGATAGATATGGACAACGACATGTAGTAACAACAAGACGGCGCTACGTGCTACACAGCTCACGACGCATTGGAAACTCTGCACGATCGATTCGAGGGCATGGTCATCCCAAGTGGAAGCGATTTGATCTGGCACCCAAGATCGCGCGATTTGACCCAGTTAGATTTTTTCATGTGGGGTTTTCTGAAGTCGCAGATCTATGCGAATAAGCCATAAACCAAAACGACACAACCCATGCCATTGGTCACATTCAAACTGATTTGTGCGCCAGAGTCATGGAAAATTAGACATTTCGGATGCGCGTCACCTAGAAAAGCCGCGCCGGACATTTGAACGATGTTGTATTTTAAACACAATGCCATCGATAGGCATTTATAACGAATTAAAAGTTTGGATGATGTCTCACAGACACTTTGTCTTATTTAAATTTAAAGATAGGAAGCGCTTAATGAAAGACGCTTTATTTCTCCGACTCTGAATGACGGACGAGTGAGTGAGTGAGTGTTAACAGGCTGATGATGATACCACCTTTGGAGCATTGTCAACGCACGCCGAAAGTGTGGTGCATTCAGAAAAAAAGAAAAACTTCTTTCATATTTAAATGTTGGCAGCATTATGAACCCAGACCAACTTGTGTACTATTCGACGAACTTAACCACTGCGCCACGCAATCTCCCATTTTGTCTCTTCTTTTTACGATGCGTAAGAAAGTCCAATCAAGTGGATTCGTTAAAAAAATACTTACCTTGAGAATTGATGTTAGTCAGGGGATTAGTGTCGCAATGCATAACTGATGCTGGGGTTTCTGATTATGCATTCGGGAAAGCGACATTGAAGTAATGAACTAAGAGTTTCAGTAGCAGACTTCATGTATCGGTCATCAAGGGGTTTATATCTTCTACTACTGAAGATAGGACTTTTTATAGTCTAGCACAGTCCTATATGCCAGTTAGTGCCAAACCTAATGCTTTTTAATGCAAAAGACGGAAGGACTCTAAGGTGCATGTTGAAAACTCTCGTTTTATTTCATTTGAATGTCTCAATGTTTTGCCCTCATTTTCAGAGATAACTATCATTACACAACATGAGTTTGTAACCCTCTTTATCAATGCTAACCCGACAAAAAAATACTGAATGCAATTTATGTAGTAGTGTAGGCAATCTCTTCATCTCATCCTTTACCTAGTTAACGCAATGAGAAGTTGTGCTTACTGAAACACATTTGGATTAAGGATAAATGCTTGAATTGGTGTTTACGAGATAAATGCAGTTGAGATTTATGTTTCACACGTACATGGAGTTAAAGGTTAAATTACAAAATTTGTTTGCACTGTTTTGATTTTCCAATTATACGTAAATGACTTTCCCTAGAGACTGAGATGTAGCTTTGGGTTGGTGAACAAGGATTAGGGAGTAAAATGTTATAAAAGAAATGCGTGGAAGGGTTAATAAACGATGCTCTTGGATATCTAGTTGATCATTTTCAGTTAAAATCTATCGAATTGACTGTATAGTATTTGCAGCTAATTGAGGAATGAAAATCTGCCTGAGGTAGTGCCACCAAATGTTTAAAAATCTCTTTTAACATCCGTATGAAGGGTTAACTGCTCATAATTCGATACATTGTTGGAAAAAAAAATACAAAAAATGCATCATCTCGTAGGTAACACTTGTGTATGACACATTTTTGACTAGAAGCCCTCGACCTGTGGACATGTAGAGGCTCTATTGGCTCAGAAACCTTGCAACTGTTGCCATATCTGAAATACTGCATCCAAGATCCCAAATTGCATTTCAAAATATTAAAGTCATGCCAGTTGGTATACTGGCCATCTTTACCATCGTAAAGGTATAACTAAAGTGGTACGGTACGGCTGTAGTGCCAAGTAGAAGAATAGTTCTGTCCGCCTTCAATATGCAGTCCCATTCGCCTACGTGCTCTGAAGGCACTTAGAAACACTAAACGCTTTAAGGTCATATTCAATTTGGCTCCTCCAACTAATCAATGCATTCTGATAGGACCAATTGTGTCCATTCGTCGACAAAATTTCTCATTCGAAAGTGTCCAATATTTCCTCATCGTTGTTCTTCATGTTACACTTTGTAGAGCGTCCGAAAGTATGGGTAGTATCTGTTGGCATTTAACTTGCTTGGAACCAACATGGCCAATATCCTTTGCCACTTCGAAAGTACGCTTGTTCACATAAGGAATTCCGTCGTTCATCAAAAGCTCCACTCCTTTCGTTTCAGGTTTGGAAAATGGTGCATTGATTACTCGTGCGTCGGTACTGACAATGCCAATATTATCAGCGTACGCGAGTTGGACTCTTATAAAGATGGAACCGGAGAAGTCCCTGCATGAGATTTACCAGACAAAAATTCACACTTCTAACGGCCAATTAGTTTGCTAGCGATGGACTTACTTGTAAATCCTTTACAAAACTTGTTTGATTGAGCCCTATATGCATAATCATAAGTATTATTCCTCGTGACTCAGATTAAACAAAACACCCAGATCCCATTCGATGAATCCACTTTGTTCAGACTTACGAGATCGTAGATATGTTGTGTAAATGCCTCTTCTTCGATGGAAGGGTATCCAAGCTCACAGCTTGGTCGTCTTTTAGCCTGACAATAGCCCTCATATTTTCCTTTTAGTCGTGAGCTGGAACATCAAAGCTAATAGCTAAAAGCTGGCTCTGCATAGGCGATTTTCAGTGATTCAAACGACAGCTCGGATCAGCTGAGACCAAAGCGGGAACAAAAGAAGGTTAAGAGAGTTGTATTTGCTAAAGCGTCTTCACTACAACTAACACAGCAATGAAGTTGGCAAATCCAAATCTCAATGCTTTGCTTTGAATACGAGTATATAGGCAAGTGAAGAAGTGAACATAGCTATATCTAAGCTTTAGTCCAACAAAGCTGCTGGAGCAGACAGCCTGACTACCGAGCTCTTCAAAGCGGCAGGCGATGACTTGGTAAGGGGCATACACCAACTCATCTATAAAATATGGTCGGACGAATGTATGCCCGATGAATGGAGCCTTAGCATTGTTTGTCCGATTCTCAAGAAAGAAGACCCTCTAAACTGCCCAAACTACAGAGGCATCAGTCTCCTTAACATCGCTAACAAGATCTTATCTGCCGTATTGTGTGAACGCCTGAAGCCGTTCGTCAACAAGCTGATAGGTCCATATCAGTGTGGCTTCAGGCCAGGAAAGTCCACCATCGACCAGATATTCATACTACGGCAGATCTTGGAGAAGACCCATGAGTTTCAGATCGATACACACCACCTATTCATCGATTTTAAGGCAACATATGACAGCATCTATAGAGACGAGCTATACAGAGCAATGTCTTGTCCGTCTCGTGCAGGATGACGATGGAGAATGCACGCTGCTCCATCAAGGTCGGTAAAGATCTCACCGAGACCTTTGATGTCTAGAAAGGATTTAGACAAGGCGATGCGCTGTCATGCGATTTTTTCAACATCGTACTTGAAAGAATAGTGCAAAACTCACGAGCAAACACAAGAGGCACTATCTTTCAAAAGTCCGTCCAATTACTCGCATACGCCGACGATATTGACACAATCGGGAGAAAGCAGCGTGATGTCAGTGGCGCTTTCGCGCGTATTGGGACAGAAGCGGCGAAAATGGTTTTAGTGGTCAATGAGGGCAAGATCAAGTATATGCTGTCAAGCTAAAAGGACAACCAACATCGACGTCAAGGGCAGAACGTCACCCTCGACAGATATAACTTTGAGGTAGTTACGGACTTTGTCTAACTAGGCTCCGCTATAAATACAGACAACGACACCAGCGCTGTGATCAAGCGAAGAATAACTCTTGCTAACCGCTGTTTCTTTGGGCTAAGAAGGTACTTGAGTAGCAAAGCCCTCTCTCAGACAACAAAAGTCACCGTTTATAAGACCTTAATAATCCCGGCCCTGCGCAGAGGCATGGACATTATCAAAAATGGATGAGAGTGTTCTTGGTTGCTTCGAGAGGAAGACTCTTCGAGATGGTCGAGTCTTGTAGAGCGTATGGACACCAATGCTCCGGTCCGAAAAGTCTTCGAATCCGTTCCCGAGGGACAACGCAGTAGACGAAGGCCAAGACTCAGATGGCACATGCAAGTGGAAGGGGACCTTAGCCAACTTAGCGTGTGAAACTGTAGGCAGCTAGCCAGGGATCGAGCTGGCTAGAGACACTTGTTGACTGAGGCCCAGGTGCACCCCGGACTGTAGCGCCACTTAAAGTATTTATAGGTAGGCAAACAATTTTTTCGTAAAATGCCATAGTAAGGGGCCTAGGACCGAGCCTTCTGGCACACCGATAACAACTTTGAACGCTTTAATTTTTTAGATCCATAGAAGAGGATCCAATTCGAGAGAATTCTCATTATTATTTTGGAGTGATAGTCCGGTATTTCAATTTTATAATGAGAGTACTTAGTCCGTTTACAAATCGCCGAATTACAAGCTTTCTTAGAGTTCAGGATTATAATGGCGCATAGTTTCTTGGTGCCTCCTTTATAATGCCTTTATTAGTTATTATAGAAACCATTGGAATAGATCCGCTCAAGAACTTTTTCGAGCCTGTCAAGCAAACAAAGAGGAGAGTTGGACAAACCCCTCGTTTGGGATCCGTTCTTTCTTTGCCAATAGGCACAGCTATTGGCGCCTGCAAGACTCAGAGAAAACGCCCTGTCGTATCTTAAAAGCAATCTTTAACGATTACCAGTTTACATCCCTAGGGCAATTCTTCGAATGCAATCATGGGTATGGGGGTTCTCTCACGATGAATTTGACCAATTGGCACCCTAACTTCTTGGTAAGGGATAGAGTCTTAACAGTACGGAGCATGTTGTAAGTTGCATTGGGATCTTTAAACCTAGGCTTACTGACTGTCAATATCCCGAATCCGGCATGTCCTAATTTACTAAGAAGATAAACTTGTTTTGAGTTAAGGAATGACGGTATTGCTTCATCTGGCCTTAGGAATAGCAATTTCCTTAGAAGCCTCGCAGTGCACCTCATTTTGAAATGCTAGCTGCCCTGCGATACTACAGATATTTCGTCTCAGATTAAACGTTTTTTTACCGAGTATCTTGGATAAAACATACAAATGCCGGCTCTTCTGCTTCTCTCAGTCCGGCAAGGTCCATTTATATTCATAATTGCCGTTGCCATGCTGGCGAGTCCATATCACCTGGAACAGGATCATCTTACTTACACTGTGTCTAACGCTTGAGGTCTTGAATCGTTTCATGCATTTCGTTGTTCTTCGTGGGAAGGAAGGTGAAGAAACATCACCCCGAACATATGCACAGAAGCATGATAGAGGGCAAATGAAGTCAGAAGTTGTCTTATAAGAAATTACTCTCTGGTGTACATTAGCTTACGCCTGGTGTAAGCGAGTGAATATATTTTTCTTTCGATGACAACTCCTAGGACAATCACATAACAAAAAGCCTTAAATACACTTGGCCGGAAAAGAGACTTCATTCTGCTTACGATGGTCCTTATTGTAGTGATCTCTTCCAACTGGTGGCCCATAACGAATTTTAGACTGATTCCCCCTTTTCCTTGGTCAAACACTAGGTCAAACACTAGGCACCATCAATGAGTCCTTCAAATGGAATTTGATGATTACCTTTGGCTTAAACAATAAAATCAGATACTTGATGACTGGTTATGAGACTATTTCAAATTCCCGTCCGAACTTTCAGCTAATGGCCAGAACTGTCTCTATTTTATGTCCAATGTCAAGTCAACTGATCTCAAACAAGTTTGAATGAGCTCTCCTAGCAAAGGACTAAAGTCTTCAGCAATCGTAGTTGCGGAACGTCGCTTTTCAAAATGTTTCACAGAAGCGGTCTTAGCACTTAACCTTGTGGGATACCTAAATTGACGGTATAGTCCTCGTCCATTTCATAAAATAGGGCCCTGTCTTTGAAGTGGTCCCTTGTCATCGTTATCAAGTATACAGATTCCCACATATTCATAGATACTCCAAAGGATGGTCTAAATTCGAATAATGTGGCATTTCCATCTTTTTTTCTTTTTCAAGCTCTCTACTTTCTAAACAGGAGGTAATTAATGAATGCTTTGAGTTGCATCATCTCATGCAACAAACAAGGTCTTTTTGATTCCATTTCTTTGGAAAATGTACTTCATTACACTGAGCAAACATACCCATGGGAGAATTGGAAATCTCTTCATGCTTAGCACACAACTGCCCTGCACAGATTGACTTGACTACTGACTCAATGGCTTCTGAAAATGATAAGTAGTCATTTTCAGTAGAGTGCCAGAAACCTACAAACTTAATTACTCCCTTAGGATTAATTAAGTCCAATGCCATTGTCATTCGTGGTCAAAGCAATTAATTATACAATGTCTTCCAACTTCCGTCAATCAGGAAACCTAACTAAACTTAGCACATACATACACATTTACATTAAATGATTTAGTATCTCGAAAGTAACTTAATCTATTCGTATTGACACATATCGATCAACCTACTCGTAACAGCGGAAATATCTAATTTCCTATCCAAATGAACGAGTGTTTGGTGATGCAAACAAAAAACCATACTACTCGTAACTGCAACAATTAATCACAAAACGAACAGAACGAAAGGGATGAGAATGAGAGGAGAAAACAAAGATTCGTTGCCATTAATATAATTATAACTTCTTCTGAATGTTGAATGCTTCGGTCAATAGGTTCTTTCAACTAGCAAACAAACAAACAAACATACTTCAGCATTTTGTCGATCTACTGGCCATCTCGGGGGCCGGTAGTTCTTCCATTGTACGGTGAAAGCATGTCCAGCACTCACACCCCATCGTGAAGGACACGCAAATAAACGACGGATGCCAGTTGCTTTGGTAAAATAAACTTACCGCCAACTGTCTCGCTGTATGGAGCATAAAACCTACTACACTCGGATGATTCCTCATCTTTGACTTGGTGCTCCTTTTGTATCTATTTGTCTGGGCCCACCCTTCCTTATTAAGCAGATACATCGGAGGATGTACGAGTAAACATCAAAATAATACGCAACGAATGAATAGGCTGAAAATACGTACATCCGCAGTGCGACATGAAATGTTATACCGCCACCATTGCGGCTAAATCGCACAGTAGGGAAAGAGTAAGGGTAAGTATAGGGGTAAGAGGACAAACCAAGGATTGGAATATACATACATTTTACAGTTGTTTACCCTTGGTGACGGTTGAACTTTGCTTTTCAACGATTGTGGTTGAGGGCTGTGAGTTTCTTTTAAGTCAGCCAGTCAGCCTCATTATCCCTCTTCTTCTTTAATCTACACTACGATAGTTCTTTATAACTTTGTCATTTCTTCTAAAGTAAGTTTTCTACGGTCTATAGATTTCGAATTCATAACTTTCTTAAACGAATCCAACAGATAGTTTCGAAGAAAATTGTGCACAGAAGACGCTGCCCTGGTTCAATTATGAGAGATGACGTGGGCCACAAGAGGAATAATGTGAAAAACTTATTGTGACGAATGCCAAGTATTTAAGTTTGTTTTCGCCGAAATAGGGTGCATTCGGTTTGATGGAAATTTACTATGGAATTCATAGATGTTTCGAGACCACAACGAGCTTGGTACAAAACCCAACCAACGTCTTTGTATACTAGATTGTCCGCTTTCACTGCGCGGATAGATTTTGCACTTATCTGTGACTAATCCAGGGATCTGGCTATGGAGACGTGTCAACACATTTCTGTTTCCCTGAATTTCATGGGATACACAAATTGTCGTTGGTAGAATATCTCAAAAGTCTCAGTTCCAAGCAAAGATTTGCTTAGCCATTCAAGACTTTGCTGCATGTATTCTCAAAATTTTGCTTTTCCATATGGCAGCACTTCTCTTGGAAACATTCTCTTCTTAAGCTAGGTTTCACAGTTGACCTGCGTCTCGGTGCCGTTGAGATTGCCACTGATAGCCTTTACCATTTAAAGCTTTTGAAAGTAAATAGGAATACTCTAAGGCTAAGCTAATACTGACTTTTTCTTTGACGTTTGAGACTTTCCCGGGACTTTCAATTCCAGCAGCATCGCTTGCAGTAGGGACCTTGTTTCTGAAAGTGGATTTGATCCGCCAAATAAAACTATCCGGACATCGTAGGACTTCAACCGATATCTGACTACCCAAACTACAGCATCGGTTTCAACTAGACGTAAGACCACAAGGCAGTAGTTTTACTGGTTTCTTATACATTATGACTATTGTCTTGAGATAAGATCATCTTCTCTTCAGGTGGTTTTCGTGTTGAAGAGGTTAAGATCGTTGACTTCTACAAAAGGGATCCCAGGTTCGATTCACTGACTATACATAGAAAAAAAAAAATTGTTCGTCTGCGTGTCTGGATAGTCGTTTAAAATAAACAAACGAAGTAGATTGTAGAAGAAGGAATATAGGCTTTACGCTGGCGAAGAGATTCTTACAGCGTGTAGGGCTTACGGACTAACCATCTTCAATACAATGTTTATTAAAGATCAACGACATTTTATCACCTATAGCAGCGGAGGCCACGAAACTCAAATAGATTATCACCTCTGCAAAATGTCGATGAGAAACCGTGTTAAGGACTGTAAAGTAATACTTGGAGAATCGCTAGTAAGCCAACACCGACTGCTCATAACAGAATTTTTCACAGCGGAACCACCGAAAACACGGGCATCGTTTGGAAAGCCAAAAATCCGGTGGTATAATCTATCGAAGGAACGAAGCGCAAGACTTATCGCACTGGCTGAAGAAGCACTTCGAAATATAAATGGTATCGCAGACTCACTTAGCCCGCAAGAAATGTGGAACAGAATGCACGAGGTATGCATAGCACTCGCAAAGTCCCTTCTGGGGACCATATCGGAATACCATCACGTCGACAAAGAAACATGGTGGTGGAATGACGAAACCAAACGAGCTGTGGCCGACAAGAAGAGTGCATTCCAAGCGTGGACAAAATGCGATCGGATCGGCGAATGACGATATCGAAAAAGCTCGACTGGCTCTTAAAAAGGTCGCAAAGAGAGTCCTGGCTCGAACTCGAGCGGCAGAAGTGGAAAACCTGTACCAGGAGTTGGAACAAATATCCTCACGATCGGCAGATAGAAGACAAGCTATTCAAGAAGTTCAAACTTCGTACAGTACTAAAATGCCAAATATTTTTAAGCTCGCTGCACAGAGGAGAAAAAATTCAATGGAAATAACCTCGCCGAAATACATCAAAAACGCAGACGGTCGCTTACTAACAAATGAAAAGGAAATTTGTGACCGGTGACTTGAATACTGCAAGGAGTTTCTTAACAAACAGTTTCCACGTGATATCGTGCCGACAGCTGGTCTATTCGAGGAGTAAGTTTCGGACTTTTCAATCGAAGAAATAAGTATAATAAGAAATAAGAAATAGTATCAAATGTGGACAACCTATGCCGAATCAATGGAGGAGTAGCTTCTTGGTTCCATTATAGAATGCAACAGCTACCGTTCAATCAATCGTCGAAAGAGTCTTAAACGAACGTCTTCGGCAAATAATAAAGCTCGATAATAGCCAGTGTAGATTTGTTGAAAAAAGATCGCTATCCAAAGCCTACGAATAATAATGGAAAATCACCGAGATTCGTCTAAGGATTTACACATGGTATTTATCGACCTCGAGAAAGCATTCGATCGAGTGCCTAGGGATCTCATATGGGCCGCGCTGAGGTCTCAAAACGTACCGGAAACGTATTGTATGTTAGAATAATACAAGATATGTACGAAAACGTGAAAACTGCTGTTAAAAGCTCTGCTGGACTAACGAGAGAATTTCCAGTTAATGTCGGAGTGCACCAAGGAAGCGTACTAAGCCCTTTTCTCTCTAACGTAGTACTCGACTATATTTTAAAAGACTGCATGCGCGAAGCAAATGTAACGCCAATTCTCTTCGTTGACGACGCAGTTATAGTAAACGACAACGTCGAAGATTTGCAGAACGCCTTAGATTCGTGGAAAAATGCGCTAGATAGAAACGGGTTTTAAATAAATCGTTCAAAGACGGGGAATTTGACGGGCCCATTTCCGCATCCGATGCGACCTGTTCCGGATATAATGTTAGACGGAATAGTTCTTCCGAAAAGCACTATCTTTAAGTACTTAGGATCAATCGTTAACATGGAAGCGAAATGTGACGACGACGTAAACCACAGAGTGAGTGTGGGGTGGATGAAATGGCGGGAAAATTCGGGAATATTTTGCGACCCGAAAATTTCCACTTAAATTAAAGGGGAAACTCTACACCACGGTTGTTAGACCAGCTCTTATATACGGTTCACAGTGCTGGACAATGTACGAAGCGTTTAAAAACAAACTGACGGCAGCGGAAATGAAAATGTTAAGGATGTCTAGTGGAGTCACTTAACGCGATTGCGTTAGATCTACGCATATAAGAGGAAGTCTACATATAAAGAATTCGGTAACCGAACAGCTTGAGAATTCCTGGATTTCTCAGATGGCAAATGCGCAACAACGCCTGGGGCTAACCACTGAAGCGATCCAGGACTGAGCATTATGTAGACGCGTTCTGCGGTCTGCGACATTAGCCAACCTCATAAGCGGAGCAGCAGCGATACAGTAAAAATGGGAAACTCGTTACGTATAAGTTCATATAACAAGAAAAGGGTTAATAAAAGGATAAGAAGAAGAAGAAGGCTTTAGACGAACTTAATAGGGTGTTTAAGAGCCCTTCTTTGATCATTTACAACTCGGAAACGGGTAGACCCACATCCGTGAAATTTTGGATTTACCGAGATATAATAGGCTGAATATGAAATTTCATTTCCGGGGTTCCAAACTGAGCGTGATGACATCTGAAAAACTCTTTTTAACATTGAAGCAGATATCTCTCAAATATAACCTCAGACTTCTGCCTTGAAAAAATCAATCATTATCTGGCGCGTTCGGAATCAGCGGGAAACCAAGTAGTAGGGTGATAGGAACAAAAAAAATTCAGTAATCGAAGAAGACTCGATCCAGACTTGATGTTCCAGAAATTGTGCGACAAGGGGCCAAACTGCCCCTTAGCTCAAAGTAATCGAAGGTTCATTTAATGCAAATAACATTCGTGAATATGTGTAGAAAAGCTAAGTATCTGACTGTAGTCAAGGATTCAGGCTCTTCGCGATTTGAAGAAGGTTTTGACACGATCTCCAAGTTTTAAAAAAAAGCAGATTTGATCAGAAATATAGCTGAGCGAAGAGATAGCTTGACAATCAATAGGCCGAAGAACGAAAATACGATTTTCTTCTCTGACATCTCGCAGTTCTTAGCCCTAAATTAAATTATTTCTCGAGCGGCTCAATCTTTACCGAACTGCTTTCGAGTTTTTATCCGTTCTTAGGAGTATCCATGGCTCTGCGACCCATATCTGAACAGCACAGAAATGATGAGGGCTTAAAATAGAGTCTTCTTCAATTCTATGGACAAGGCTTTGTTGCTCAATTCTCCCAATATACCTTCGTATGACTCAGATGTTTAGATATTTAAGTCACTTAATAGGCGCTGGGTACAGAATTAAGTCTTTTTAGGTCTTCGCCAAGCAAAATCTCTCGCAGAAATAGTCTGAAATAGTTCCTTAAGATGCCTGTAGAATACAGTGGTGAAAGTCTTGAAAACGATGTTTAGTAGATTGATACCTCTTCAGTTGAGGCACTCTAAGAGGTCTCTTTTCTTCAGAACCAGATTGCCGAAACTGACACTCCATTTCTCACGCATACGTTCTCTTGGCTAAATTTTACAAATTAGCCATTGTACGCTCGTTGGGAAATCATTTATTCTGGCTCCTATGCATTTGTTGCATTTGAGTTTGGAGATTACTATCATCACTACATGGTCAGGAGGACGGTCTTCGTCCAGCTGAAATTTTGCGTCCTGCCAAACAGCGGTCATTTCTATACCTGTTAACAATTTACACAAGTTTTGTTTTTTTTTTAATTAACAGGACTGACTGTATCCCTAGTTCAATGTTCCTCTCTTTGCTTCTGAAGGATTCGGGTCAGAGGCGTCTTTTTCTTTCAATAGCAGTGTCAGAGGCTACATTTCCACTGGTCCTCCACTTTTTATAGAAGTTATGCAGGTTTACGTTAGAGAATGAGGAAGATATGGTCGACAAAGGCTCTGGTCATCTCTCATTTGAATCTCCACTTACCTTTGATATTTGTGTTCATATTCTGGCCACTGCTGGGTAGTGGTCCTAGTCAATGTTGGCATTTTGAAATGTGGGAACATCTAGAACATTGGAGGCGTGTCTTTTGACTACCATAGTAGGATTAATCTAGCTTATAGTGTTTTAATCAAGAGGGCGCCATGTGCAACATAGCTGAAAAGCGTTCTTGCCACCAGAATGTTCTGTTTGTCGATCTGTATTTGTTTCCGAACATGAAGCCATGCCGTCTGCCCACCGCAGTAGCATTTGATTCACTAAGTTGATATTTGTGATAATAGGTTTCACTCTCATGGCAATCTGTGTTGGGTCATGTTGCACATAAGGCAGATGTAGTGAGTTTCGAGATGTTATAGACTCTGATATGGTTCTTGTCCAGTCCGTAGTGTGTCCGTGTGTATTTCCACGACGTGTTAGATGATACCAGTTCTATTATAAGTCGTCACCCTCTAGGTACATACCCCTCTGTGCCCTTCGCTGCCCTTGTCACGTTTGCGCAGGTCACTTAAGCCTTGGGCTTTACCCTTTGGGGTCTACGATGACGTGTTGTATGGGTATCAAGAGACGAATATTTCACCTGATAAGCAGGTTTTGATTATTGTTACAATAAGGCGTTGATGTTCATCCAGACGAGCATGAGTAGTTCTAAGTATTCAACTCCACACGGTCCATAGACCATCAATTAGTTCTTCAATAATTCGAAACCTTAGCTTATAGGTCTGCAAAAAATTTTCATATTTCACCTCTATCAAACGCAATCCATGTTTGAATCTCCCCTCGACACCTGTGACTGTGCATCTGATATATCTATGAAAACGATCAGCTGTTGGTGTTTTACTCACATTTCACCAGAATTTCCCATCATGTCAAACCAATAGATGTCCAACTAAATAATGCAAATAGTCATTAGATTGTTTATCCTGCACCACCCCCAATGACAGGACACTTTTTGTGCATACTACATATTACTCGTAACATCAGTCATTATTCAGGATGCACCTTGAAAGTTGTCCTTTAACCTTCTATGTTCTGTTCCAGGTTGAATGTCCTTATCCGTGAAGAGTGGCAATCATGTGACTATTATTACTCGATACAATTTGCCACAATGAAGGGGAGTTCAACTGAAGGATATAAACGTACACAAATTGGTTATAACTTGACAATTATAATAGTTACCTTCTAGATACTTGCAACGTGCATCGATGATTTCATTTTTATTGGCTTTGTTAGTGGTGTGGCTTGAGGACCTAAGAATTTGCACGCGATGAGCTTACATCATTGCAGATAATTGCACAGAAGGACCAATGTGACGCAGACAATAGCGCTATCAGTTTGAGCAATTATAAAAGAAATTGTGTTGGGACGAATTAAAATTACAAATTTATACGGATGTGATGTCGCCAAAAACACTGTTATATTCCATGGAGCCGATTGAGTGCAAGCACTCATCAAACTGCAGTATTATTTCAACTGCAAAATTGCTGAAATAATGGAGCAAAAAATGGAAACACAACCAAGATTCAATCACCGGATGGATTTTGAATTGATTTTTTAAGGTTTTTTAGGATGCAGATTCGAGTACTCGTAAAACAGAAGTATCGTATCAATGCTACTTCTAGAAGTCAGAGATCGGCCCTTTACATTTCATTACTTTGGTTTTACGGAGGTTCGGAGCCTCAAACACTTAATTAATTTGAATTTCAACAGCGTGCTGGAGTTCTAAGTAATTGGAAAATTCGTACAATGTTGGGAAAGCCTTAATCATAACACTGGTCCAACGCAAAAAAAGCCAACATTTTTTAAATGACAAATACCGACTTACGTTGGTTTTGAATGTTCGTAAGTTACAATGAATTTTAAATAAGCAGTTCGACAGGGTATTTCAGTATTATCGATCATCACCATATCTTAGACTACATACGTACGTCCCAAGGTGTACTGAAGACTAAATAGTATCGCAGCATATGACAGCATTTATAGAGATAAGTTATAAAGAACCATGTCTTGGCATACCTGCGAAGCTCGTCCGTCTGTGCAGAATGACAATTAACGCTCGCTGTGGCGTCAAAGTCTATAACGACTTAACCAAGACCATTGATATTAACACGATATACAGCAGATCTACTAAGAAAACAGCTTCTCAGTTGTCTAAGATGGTTAGGATATGCAAAACAAATGGACACCAATCCTCCGGCCAGTCTTTGAACCTGACTCAGACGAACAACACAGTAGAGGAATACCTCAACTTAAGTGACGCTCACAATTATAAGGAGACCTCAACTGACTTGAAGTCTGCAACTGGAGGCAGTTAACTTAGTATTTAGACAAGGCAATGCGCTGTCGTGTGATTTTTTCAACATCGTACTTGAAAGAATAGTGCAAAACTCATGAGCAAACACGAGAGGCACTATCATTCAAAAGTCCATCCAACTACTCGCATACGCCGACGATATTGACATAATCAGGAGAAAGCAGCATGATGTCAGTGGCGCTTTCGAGAGTATTGAAGCGGAAGCGCCGAAAATGGGTTTAGCGGTCAATGAGGGCAAGACGAAGTATATGCTGTCAAGCAAAAAGGACAACCAACACCGACGTCTCGGGCAGAATGTCACCTTAGACGGATATAACTTTGAGGTAGTTAAGGACTTTGTCTACCTAGGCTCTGCTATAAATACAGACAACGACACCAGCGCTAAGATCAAGTGAAGAATAACTCTTGCCAACCGCAGTTTCTTTGAGCTAAGAAGGCAATTGACTAGCAAAGCCCTCTCTCGGACAACAAAAGTCACCCTTTATAAGACCTTAATAATCCCAGTCCTGCTCTATGGCGCAGAGGCATGGACATTATCAAAAATTGATGAGGGTGCTATTGGCTGTTTCAAGATGAAGATTCTTCGAGTGATTTTCAGTCCCGTCTGCATTGACGGTGAGTGGAGGAGAAGATACGACGACGAACTGTATGGACTGTACAGCGACATGGACCTTACCAGAAGAGTGAAGATCCAAAGACTGAGATGGCTGGGTCATGTAGAGCGTATGGACACCAATGCTACGGTCCGAAAAGTCTTCGAATCCGCTCCCGAGGGACAGCGTAGTAGAGGCAGGCCAAGACTCAGGTGGCGCATGCAAGTGGAAGAGGACCTCAGCCTCAGCCAACTGAGGTCCACCCCGGACTGTAGCGCCACTTAAAGTAAAAGTAAAGTAAGAACAGATATGGTCGCCAAGCTTGATTGTAGGAAGACTGGTTGAGACTTCTATTTATGAATAAACATTTTGTTGTTGTCGAATTACTAGTTTTCCTCTGCCCGGCATTGAATTCGCTTAGTACCGAGAATTAAACACGACAAATGGCAGTAAACAGCACCGCATTTTGGAAGTGATAATATCGTTGGAGATGCTGTTTATAACGGAATTCAATAAGCTTAGCAACGCTGGTCTCTCTCTTCTTAATGCGAACAACACAGACAGTAATCTGTCAGCGAACATGAACAGCAGAGAATATATCATTAGCAATGAAATCATAAATAAAATTCAAAAAGAGTTTCGGGGTCAAAACGGAACCCTGTGGTATGCCAGTAGTTTTAAGTTCATTGAAGAGAATTAACCATCTCTGACAAAAGAGCTTAATGCTGGGATCTTTGAAATACTTAGTACTGTTCATACGTGCAAAATTTGGTTCTGATTTTCGGTGAGACATAACCTCAAAACAATAGTGAAGCTGTTGCTAGAAAAATCTTTTCTGCCGCCCAGTGGGATGTTTTAACGTCGTTATCGATAAGACAAACCAACGATATGAACATCCTAAAGGATATGCTGCGGTCATATGACACCTTAACATGCAAACCATGTCGTTCATTGTTTTGAAGACTTTTTCCATACTGGTGTGGTTAGAATGTTACAGTTTGCAGTTGTGAAAAGTGGTAATCCACTAGATGTCAAACAAATATAAAGTAAGTCAGATGGGACCTTCACTAATTCCCATTACATCAGCTTTCTTTATTTTCTTCAATGTGACACTTGTCCCATCACTGTAACCCAGAAACATAGAAAACTGACTTCAAACAAGTGTGCAATTTGTCAAAACATATCTAGTCCTCTTGGAATCATAAATATGTATTGTATGTGGGTATACAAAGTTACAATAGCTACATCCATCCCTTCATTCGGATGAAGCGTTGCCCATACAAGCCTTAAAATGCGTTAAATCGCCTGAGAACATAGCAAAAGTACTTCTTTCATAGTTTACGAGTATATAGAGAAGGAACTTCTTACATTTCCATATCCATTTCCAGCATTGTATCCTTGCATATAAAGTGCAATTTGTCATCGATTCGTACATGGTTAGCACTTCTTTGTCTTTTCTTCAATGAAACCCAGGCAGGACAAATAAGCAAATCCACGTTGCACTGAGAAGAAGAAAACAATTT
This sequence comes from Volucella inflata, assembly GCA_928272305.1. Taxonomy (NCBI): domain Eukaryota; kingdom Metazoa; phylum Arthropoda; class Insecta; order Diptera; family Syrphidae; genus Volucella; species Volucella inflata. The sequence continues at coordinate 4,346,475 of OV743720.1, forward strand.
ATTTCCAAAGCTTTACTCATACTCGAGTATTATTTCATCGTTAGATACAACATGCATACAAGTATCTGGAGTGTTGATATAATGTAAGCTGGATTGCATTGTATGCTATTTGTAGAGAAAAGCTACGACAAATAGAGGAGCAGCTAGCAATAGGGTGAAATACAATGGAGTTTCCGGTAGATATTGTCGTGAAAAGATGTGAAGATGGTGCTCCTCGCGCGCAGTTTATTTTAACTTGAAATTGTATTTCCTTCTGAAACTCATCTAAATTGTGAGATTATGACTACTGGGTCAGTTGACAGTGTTAATAAAGTTTGTATCGCATAACACGACCACAAATTACTTCGGATTTATATCACCAAGGAAAAAACAAACATGAAGGCAGTTAAATTTATAAATTAACCAGACCAGTGTTCATTAGTAGTAGTAATACGACACAACGAGATCACCGTTCCTGTCGACAACTAGACGACTAAAAATCCAATTTTTATTATATAGGTAGACTCGCCATCGATCTCAACACCTCAACATTCCCCGCACCAGCCTGATGAGAATTTTGTACAAGGACCTCGAATTATTTCTTAACAAAGTCCAACCGACTCAGTAATTGAACCTACACCACCATCCGCTTCGTTATCGCTTTTCACTTAGAGCCATACAGCAGCACGAATTGGACGTCGTAAGCGCATTTTTACCCCAGCAGCCATGTTAACAAACAAAACTGCCGCATCTAGAGATCGAAAAACTCGCACGAGATTGTCGAAAGGCCAAGGCATTATTGGCCTATTCTATTTCGAAAATGTTGCTAGGAACGTATATTTGGTCAACATAGCCATGATTATCAAATTTAAATTTTTGTGAGCTGAAATTGAAAACATGGACTTGGACGATCTTTGGTTTCAGCACAATGCCAACAATGACAACCGATCTTTTGGGCGATAAGTTCGGTAATATTGGTTTATGTCTCTTCGATTTCACAGCAATAGCGATGATACCTGTTCACAGTCGGAGAGCAGTAACAGAGTTTGCCGACGAAATTAAAGAGATAAGTGGACCCTAGTTAGAAAAGAATATTGCATCACCGCTACGTAGACAAGAGGTCGTTACAGAAAATTAAAAATAGTTTCGTAGACCAAACAGTACCCTGAGGGACGCCAGTGTTGATTTTGAAAATATCAAACAACTTGGATTGAATTAAAAAAAAAAATCATTTCTAATCCATTTAAAGCGCGATTTATTCTATACAGCTGTCGTAAATGTTAGACCTAAACGCAGGATAGAGATCACGAAGACCAAAAATCGCTACTTTGATTGGGACATTGTGGAATCCTCAGTATGTGACCATTGTGGTCCTTTATGTCATGTTTGGATTTCTCCCTGTTTGAAGAGTAGTATATTGCGTTGCCACCGTATTATCGGTCGATGAATCCCTGCAGCAAAAGACTGCATGTATTAGGATGTGGATTCGTCGTGGGAAATCAAGCCGATAAGTGATCGCCTTTCTGTGATCCGCATCAAAGCTACTTTCCAAAACATAAGCCTGATATGTGCACACGCCCCTGCCAACGAGGCTGAAGATCGCATCAAGGAGGAGTTCTATGACCTCCTAGATGGAGCCTACGGGGCCTGTCCGGAGTACGATGTAAAAGTTGTACTCGGGGACTTAAATGCTTAAGTCGGAAGGAAAACATCTTTCGCGGTTAGTTGGTAACTAGAGAATCAACGAAACGACAACAGACAACGGCTACCGACTGATCGATTTTGCAGCAGCTCGTGATACGGTGATAAGTAGCAATAGGTTTCCAAGGCTAAGGATCCACACGGTAACCTGGCGCTCTCCAGACGGTCGAACCGCCAACCAAATCGTCTATACGAGGCACGCATCCAACATCCTCGACGTGCACATTTTCCAAAGCGGCAAGCGTCGACTGTGACCATTTTCTTGTCGCGGCTTAATTCAGAGCTCGGCTGTCCAACTAGAAGAAGCTGCGAACCGCCGAGAAGAAGAAATTCGATGTTGGACGCGTTAGCACACCTGGAGTAGCCAGAGTCTACAGGGAGCGCCTGATTATGAGACTCTCCTCTGTGCACTCACCTACCACAAACGCCAACAATCAGTGGTGCCAGTATCGCGACATCATCAAGCCACCCCAGAGAAGGAACCTGTGGTATGATGATGAATGCGTGTACAGAAAAAAGGTGACAGAAGATGCACACAAGAAAGTGGTGCAACGCAAAACAAGGGCAGCGAGAGAAGAATATCGAGCCAGGAGAAGGGAGGAAAAGAAGATTCTGAGCTTCCCAGCTCAAGGAGATCGAGGAGTCGTGTGGTCGTAATAACATCTGGAGGTTTTGTAAAAAAGCCAAGCAACTAGCTGCTGGCTACAAAACCGGAACGCAGGCTCTTCGAGACAGCGAAGGAAATCTAGCCACCGAAGCGCAGGGAATAGTAGATGTGTTTAAGCAGAATTTCCAGCAGCTGCTTAATGGGCATCATGTAGAGAGAGTGATAGGGCAAGAAGGGAACACACGTCCAGACAATGAAGAAGCAGTTCCACCACCTAGTATAGAAGAAGATGGCTTAGCTATAAAAAAGCTTTGCCAGTAGAGCTCTTTAAATACGGAAGCATGAATCGAATCATCAACCAAGTATGGGTGGAAGAAAACATGCCCGATGACTGTGGACTATCAGCTCCATATGCCCCATCTACAAAAAAGGAGATTCTATGTCGTGCAAAAACTATCGAGGCATATCCCTGCTTAATGTGACATGTAAGATCGTATCCGACGTACTGTGTGAACGTCTTTAACCCATCTGCAACACACTAAACGGCAAGTACCAGTGTGGCTTCCGACCCGGCAGATAGACTATAGACCAAATTTTCACACTGAGGCAAATCCTGGAAAAGACCAACGAATTTCAAGTCGGAACACACCACCAATTCATCGACTTCAAAGCCACGTATGATAGCATACATCGTCAGGAGCTTTATATGGCGAAGGCCGAATTCGGAATCCCGGCAAAACTGATTCAGCTGTGTCGCGTGACGCTGGAAAACATGCGCTGCAACGTCCAGTTTGGAAATATTTCCTCCGAACTATTTCAAACATGCACCGAATTTCGGCAAGGAGATGCGCTATCATCCGACTTCTTCAATCTTGTACTGGAGCAGATAGTGCGCAGGGCAGGTGTTAACAAGGAAGGCACTATCTTCAACAGATCCGTGCAGCTGCTGGGGTATGCGAACGATATTGACATAATCGATCGCTCCCAGCGTGCCGTGATAGAAGCGTTCACGGCGATTGAAGAACATGCGAAATCCCTTGGCCTTGAAGCAAATGAGGACAGGACTAAGTATATGCTATCAACAAACAATCAGGCATCTGTCAACCGCCTAGGACAAAACGTCAATATTGATAGCAAAAATTTCGAGGTAGTAAGGCAGTTCACGTACCTCGGAGTAAACATGAACTCTACGAATGACAGCCTAGTGGAGATCCGGCGAAGAATTACCCTAGGAAACCATTGCTACTTCGGCTTGGCCAAACAATTGGGTTCAATTGTCAGCTCTGTTTTATGGCGCCGAGTGCTGGACGATAAGCAAGAAGGGAGAGCTGATATTGGGTTCCTTCGAAAGAAAAATACTTCGGCGGATTTTTGGTCCTGTGTGCGAGGAGGGCAAATGGAGGAGAAGATACAACCGCGAACTCAATGAGCTGTACCGAGATGTGGACGTAGTCCAAAAAGCTAAGCCATAGTGGATGCTAGAGCGCTTGGTCTGGACAACTGGAAGCAGCGCAACTCCGGGATCGTAGAGGATGGAAGGCTGCAGTGTCTCAGGCAGAGACTCTTCACGGGTCGGGAGCCCGTTAAGTAATTAGAGAAAGTAAGAATCCCCCGTAGCTAGAGAACCAACCTACCAACTTTGTGATATAGATTACAATGTTAGAGATGTTGGTAAGTTGAAATTATAGGCAGATGTGCAAGCGTGGAATTCAATGTCTATTGAGTGAAATGATGACTTTGAATTCGCAAAGTGTCCTCAGTTTTATATACTCTTTTGATCAAGAACCTTAAACCCAGGTAAGTGACATCAAACTGCCCCATATGGCATTGATAATGATTATTAACATTTGACATCAAGGCTAATGTGATTGTTGTTTTCATCCGGTTTGAACCTCCGGGAATCACATTGAATTATACTATGCTGCTGAAGCTGAAGCAATGTACAGTAGGTACGTGATGCTTGGCTCTAAATCAGATTTACGAGTAAGTCATTCGGTCCCTTTGCAACGGTACTGAATAGTTAGATATCCCATATTACGTTAATGTTTGTTTGCATTTATGGCAACTTCTTTTCTACTTCGGATCCGAGAGTTGTTAGGTGTTAGTGAGATCAAAGGTGGTACCTTTAAAATAAGCCTGGACTATGTTCAGTTCAGTTATTGCTAAATATTGATGGATCTGTCCAGGCGGTAATGTTGTAGAAAGAAAGTCGGCGTGGAATTTGTATTCATCAAATAAAGTGAGTTTGAGGGAAGGTTGCAGACGAACGGAAATAATACTTGTATACCTCCTTGTGGCATGTGTTGACATAGCCGACATTCGAAAGAACTTTTCCACTGTTTCTCAGTATACAATAGTTCGAAGGTGTAACAGGATCAAACCTGACCTCTTAGACCGAACATACACATATGCTTAGTTCTTCTATGCTATGACACAAATTGTGACACAAAACGGTTCCAACATCTCGGATCATTACCTAGCTGCGGAGAGGATAGGGATGGATGCCTGTAAAGTAAAGGACACCTGCAGTTAGTAGCAGAAACGCAATCTGCCGACTGTATAATGTTGATGTTGGTCAAAATCCTCCTGACCCGCAGATTGACCTATTCACTCTGATCTAGATGAAACTAATTAGCAATATCGATGCTTAGGTCTAATAAAGCGTTCTGAACTATCTGAAGATGATCTCGTTGGGAACTTGCGAGAGCTCATCTATAAGACATGAACAGAGTAAGGCTTAACTAAAGACCGTAGTTTGTCAGATCCACCAGAAAGAAGACCCTTTTGACTCTGCCAAGTATAGAGGAAGAAGTCTTCTAAGCACCACCTACGAGTATAAGATCTTTCTTGCTAAATCAAGTGAGCATTTGCAACCATTCCTGAACAATCTGATTGGTCCATATCAGTGCGGTTTCAGAAAGGGAAAAAGACTCACAAATTTCAGAACTATACTCACCATCTAGCAAACTCGTCTTCTCCTACATACAGTGTGCATAAGCTAAACAATACTATCTCCAATTTTGACATCACTACCAAACTCATCAGATTGTGCAGGATTACTGAAGAGGTCAATACCAAATAGATGAAGAAAAGGACGCATACTACCGGAGACCTGGTATGCACGTCTTTATTGGTGGTAGTTCAAAAAAAAAAAAAAAAAAACACTGTGGCGCTGGCAGCCCGGTATGGGCCATGGCCTAGCTTCTTGGCACTCATTTGTGTTGCTCATGTTATCATTTTTGTCACATCTGAGCGGGGCCTACGGTTTATCGCCGAGTCCGAACGGCACTCCTTAGAAGCTTTTTCGAATCAATTTTACTTTCGGGAGTTTGCCATTGCCCGCCGAAAGGGTAATGGCGATTTGAAAAATTGTTGGTGACCCAGCCAGGAATCGAACCCAGACTCTCTGCGTGATAGTCCAATGAGCTAACTATCGCGCCATCGCCATGGTGGTAGTTCGAGGTAGTTAAAAACTTCATTTCCCTTGACTACTCAATTGCAAGCACCAACATTGTCCACATAGAAATGAAACGCAAAATTATTTTTGACAATCGGTGTTTCTGTGGGCTCAGGAGGTAATTAACACCAGAACTCAGGAATGGTTTCAGCCATAATTTAGGCTAGGAAAGGAATGTAGTCAGGAATTCGCGGATGGCTCTAACACTGATTTGGAAGGTGTTGTGTTTATGGGTGAAATGAAACAATGACCCACTTTTAATATCTACTCTTTGATACAACTTAAAATCTAATTGGCTGTTTGTACAGTCGGACAAAGTAAAGTAACCTTTACGCACAACCATGTGGCAGTATACACTTTTATTATCCGTTGACAGATGTCTTGTCAATCGTCTAATATTGTTAGATATGAGTACTTTCAGTAGTGATATTGTGCTGTCGCTAGTATTATGAAACTTTTAGGTCTTATCAAACCGAACCTGCTTGCCACATAGTCGTTCAGATCATCTTGGGATTTGCAATAAATCTGCTGAAGAATCCAAGTTGATGGTTGGAGTGCTGGAGGCAGGAACCAAAACCACATCATCCTCATCAGGCTGGATATGTGGGGTATTGTTTGGTTGCTTGTACACAACATCACTGGGAATGAAAGACTTATTAGTAAAATGATTGAAAATACTTGCCAAAGATATGTTTTTTGAGTCCTGGATGGAGACATTATTTGTATTATCATCAGATCTGCGTCCGGTTCGTACTTGATTTTGATGACGACGAAAGGTGCCAGAACTTGTTTCGACCAAATACTTTCGTCTTCCCAGGTTCCTCTTGATAACGCCGTTAATCGTTGCTTACGGCCATAGAGCCGAACGAAAACACTTTGATTTAAGGCAAACTTTGGTTTTGTACCTGTACATTCCGGTTTTGTTTCGGATTTCGAAGGTCCGGCAACATTGCTGATAGTAAAGTTCGGTGTTGCAATTTGTCTGCCGGAGATCTTCCAGTTTCATCTGGTGTCTAATGATATGTGTAAAGGAACACTGTTAATGCTGCGTCACATTGTGGCACATCTTGTAGAGTTTTCAGTAGTGCTGATTTAAAAGTGCGAACCATCCTCTCTGCGGCACCATTTGACTCAGGGTTGAATGGAGTGACATCGACAGAATTGTTGAAACTCATTCGACATGAACTGAGTTCCATTGTCAGATACTATGGACGTGGGCAATGCTTCCAGTGCAAATATGGATCGTAATGCATGGATAGTTGCGTGAGACGTGGTTGTGTTTTATGGGTGAAATGAAACAGAAGGCGACCCTAGTATTTTTCTGAATGTGAAATATGTGCTTCTGTTTTCTAAGCGGGCATATACGCCGGTGTACTAAACGAATGCCTCTCGATGTGTTCTATAAATCAGTGACTTTCCTGTTGTTCTTTAGCAAGTAAGATTGCAGGCTGCTTACTAGCGCCATGACGGGCAACTTAGAACTTATGAGACATAGACCTGTACTAGGCATAAGTGGCACAACATGATAGACCTCTTCTTCTGTGAGTATCCCGCTGCAGATACTCGGCGTAATCTTCTTTCCACTCGAACGAAAGACTGAAAAATTCCAGTTAAGGACTAGTTCTTCATCTGATTGCTTGGCTTGGTTTCGACGGAAAAAGAATTGCTCGTTGGAGGACTTAACGTTCTGAAATCCAAAATCTCTGACAGTTGTCTAAAATCATTCTGCTAAAGCAGCAAAAGCACTTGAAAATATGGGGACTGTGTCATGCAGACATCCTTAAACTAAATTAGAAAATAAATTCACATTTCACATGAACAAATTTATTATAGTCCATCGTAACATACCAGAACTACATAAGTACGAGTACATCAAAGCTACACATGAGTACAACTTCAAAATCATACTCGAATCCGACAGCGTTTTATTTTGCCCGTGATTGCGAAAATGTCACAGCGATTTTCAAGTTGGCCATAAAAGAAACCAAACAAAGTGTCAGATGCCGCAGGAAACAGAAAAAAAAAACAAAAACACAAAACACATCCTTATGTTCGTTCTGGCATCAGAAGAGACTGCTTAATGTACAAACACATATTCGAGTATGATATCTTTAAAAATGCAGTAAGCCATGTACTCGTATAGAGGAGTGGGTACATGCGAATACTGCATCCAAAAGCTGCTGGATAATCATGTTTTTATCGAGCATCTTATTCACATTAACTACTGTGGATACATTCTTAGCGTGAGCTGGATTACACTCTTTAATCTCATAAGGAAGACATTTTTATGTGCGCGACGAAGATAGATATTCGTACGCTGCTGTATGCATCCACCCACAATCCTGCTCTTCTGGACTTTTTTTTTGGTTTCTGTTATCCACGGCAATGAATAAGAAGGATTATGAATGGGGCGGCTTGCTGTAGATACGTGTATTCACATAGATTTGAAGCTTATGTCAGTGATGCTATACGAGTACTAAGTGCTTCCTTAATTGCATCTTAAATATATGAGGAGGGTTCTTTTTGTATTCCATAAATAATAGAGAACACTGTGTGGGGTTGATTCACTACAACTGGAAAGGCGCGAACGATACGAAATCGTTTTTCACACTAACCAACATTTCTGTGAGACTATAGTGGAACAATTCATTCATTTCACAGCATGCATAGCACTTTTCAAAGCTCTACACCTGAAAATAAGTTCTCAATTATTTTTATTCTGTTTCAATAAGTGTTGTCTATGGTGGGAAGAGATTTTTCAAAACAATAGACGCTAGACTGGCGGCTGTGATTTTCCATTTGCGATTTCAAAAAGGCAGCTGCTATGAGTATAGTGTAGCAGATACAACAAAATTTCTAAACAATCAAATCAAGAAGATATATAGTATGTACTCGTATGTATCTATATGTATCTGCAATAGAGTGAGAGGAATTTTAATGTTCAAAATAAACAATTTAATGAATTGATAGCACCCAGTGCTGACAAAGAAGACGTTCACATGGTCGCTCTTTTTACCACGGCCTCACAGACATTTTCTCGTTTGCTGCTTTCTTTTTTTTTGTAAATATTTTCGAGATGACGAGATGAAAATAGGTTCTATCGTAGCCTGAAGCTTTGTCAGGTTTTGTCAATTTAATTTTTGAATTTTTGTTTTGTTCAATAAATCTGTTGGTTTTCATGAAAACCAGAAACCATGAAAGAATTGTTTGTTTGTTGTCGAAAATGTCTGAAAGTCAGCAGACTGTGACTTTTTGGGTTGAAGTGGAATTTATTGCAGAATTCGAAATGTGAAAATCTTTTTTAAGTCAAGGAAGGCGACGATCTTGGCTGGCATTTATTTTTCCCCACTTTAACCATGGAACACAAGTTGCAGTCGCTACAAAATCGGAACTTATCCTCAAGAGACTTTGAATCAGTTTATGATCAAAGGGCTTCAATGTGGAGATAGAGAAAAATAGAGATAAATCCTGGTGATGTTCAAAAGCAAGGAAATTCAAAATTTCCCAGGCAAAGGCGCAAATTCTAAAAAGTTTTCAAAGACTTTTCATAAGGCGGTGTACTCTTTGTCTTTCAAGTTCAAGCTCCCACCAAGCAAAGTAAAAGCGAACCTTGCTTCAACATTTACAGATAAAGAACGAAGTCGATTGTGTACTCCGTGTTGACATTCGCAATAGTGACATTCCACCTGCAGTTTTTTTGAATTTGTGTTTGCAAGATTCCATTCCGCAGACCTGATGATAGAATATTCGGTAAAGATAGCTAACTGCTCTTGAATCCAATTAAAATAGGCAGGCGGTTGCATGCACAGATTCCTGCCGTGGAGGCTCAATCCTACGGCACGACTTCGTATGAGTGATCAAAACTTCGAGTAGAACAAGTCGTGTGTGAGGTACGAGATTGCCCTTTGGTGGACAGTGGAGGCCTATCTTATACCTCTACCGTTCTATGGGTCATGGCAACCGGTTGCTGTGCAATTCCACATCGGACAGTTCGATCAGTTTTATAGCCATCAAACGGTGCCATATAAGCCCTATAACGCTGCGACATATGCTGAACCATCAGATGTTTAAGCACCGCTCGGTCGGTTTTGAGTATAACCTTCTGTCAGCACAATACTCCCTAAGGGGGCCAACTCCTAGATCACCCTAACCTCACAGAATATAGCATTCGGTTGTGGTTTGCAACCTTGCGGTCACTTCTAGTTAGGCACCTTACACCCAAGGACTGGTGGTCTGTAGTTCAGTCTATGAATGCCACGTGGTTGCTACAGCCCAGCTTGTCTCGAGAAATTTAAAAAACTCAGCACAGCTCTTATAGAGTAGAGCTCGAATGGTTGAGGGCAAAAACAATGTGTTGTACAATGAAACCAACCGGTGTGGTTTGAATAAAGCAGCAGTTTTTCAGTCACTGGACACTCATTGACCTGTACCCTAAGTGTGTCAAAAAGTTAAAAGGAAATCCACACTGGTAACCGAAACTCAGCTAAATTCTCCTACAAATCATCTTCGGTGGTGGTCTTTATTGCGCACAACATCCGAGTGGAATCCGTACTTCACCTTGTTGTTACCACAGAGTTGTTACAGAGCATTGAGAGTCATATCATGCACAGGCACAGGCATGTTGAGTGTTATATCCCAACTAACATATTTTTAGTTCTAGTTATAAGCGCCTGCCTGAGAGTCTTTGACATACTCTTAGCGGAGTGACGAAGTCGCGTGACCGGCTAAACCCTGCGAAGAAAAGGTTGAAATTCTGTTAGCGAGCGAAGGGAGCCATCCACCCCAGAAATTAAGTTCGATTCAATTTTGAGGCTTCGTCGTATTTAACTTGGATTTCTTAGAGCGCGGAAAAAGGGCTTTCGATGCCCAAGGCACAATGTTACTAAGTGGGGTGAAAAGTAACCTCCTTGGGAATGAAAAACAATTTTATTCAATATAGTCCCGTATTAGCTCGATACACTTATTCCAGCGATTTTCCAACTTCTTGATCCCGTCCGAAAAGTAATTTTCCGGGGGATGCGACAGCAATTGGAGCCGTAAGTCATTGATTTTAACCGTGGTTGCGATGCTCTTATGCGCCTGCGCATTGTTTTTTTTTTCGCTTCATGCGAGGCCGTTTTGAAGCGATTTCGGCCTTCAATCGCTTCAATAATGCACAGTAATACTCGCTGTTGATGGTTTTTCCTTTTTCGAGGTAGTCTACGAAGAGTATGCCATGACAATCCCAGAAAACTGACGCCATAACCTTTCCGACCCATTGAGCCTCCCTCGGCCGCTTCGGAGCACTCGTGCCGGCTTCAGTTCATTGCCGGGCACTCATTCTGTTCTCTGGTGTGCAATAGTGGATCCAGGTTTCATCAACAGTGACCAATCGACGCCAAAAGTCCGCCCGATTCCGCATCAGCAAGTCCAAAAACTCTTTCAAAGTGCTCTCGCGTTCGTGTTTTTGGTCAGGAGTGAGCATGCGCGGCACCCAGCGGCAGGATAACTTTTGCATATGTAGAATATTGCCAGAATATGGCATGTTTGCTCAGTACTAACCTTTGTGGTATCTGCTAGCTCGCGCACCTTCACTTTCCGGTCAGCCAACACCATTTCATGTATTTTTTGACATTGTCCTCAGTAACCGTATCGGAGGGCCTGCCGCTGCGGACTTGGTCGGTAGTGGAGTTGCGGCCACCACGAAACTCTCGAAACCAATATTTGATGGTGCAATCTGACGGAGCACTAGCCCCATAATATTTATCCAACTTTTCGTTTGTTTCCTTCGCCGTTTTGCCTCTCAAAAAATAATGTTTTATGAGAGAACGAAAATCGTTTTTGTCCATACTCAACATGATTCTAAACACGTCAACAACAATCAGCTGTCAAAACAAAACTAAAGACAGTATTGCACTGAAATTTGGCATGTCTGCCTAATATGAACGGACTTCAAGGCACCATAACCTTTTTTGCAGTAGCAGCGCATTCTGGCGGTCAAGGAGGTTACTTTTCACCCCACCTAGTAAGTGATGTGTTACCTTGTGGCATCTAGAATTTATGCCAATGGTGCTAGTGCATTTAAGGGCATATTTAATGGCCTCATCTGCCACAAAAACCAGCTTAAGCGGGTTGTGTTATTCAGCTCGTTTGCAACTTCAGTAATGGGAGCTCTTGTAAGCCGGTAACTCGAAATTGGGTCTCGGGATAGAGAATGTCGCTTTCGACTCAGTGAACGTGCAAACTGATTTGAAGATTTTGACCAGTCTGCAGGTTCAACCGATTGATGTAAAAACCTCCCTTTATGTGACAAATAAGGAGCAGCGTATTCTCCATTTAATCAAATCATATGAACAGATTTAATCAAAACTAATGAATTTGCCATGGACAGCAGGATAGTTCTTCAAAAAAAAAAAACATCGGTTAGTCCACCAAGCATACTCTAATTTATGTGATATTTTGAAAAAGTTTTGCAGAACGTGTTTCTGTGCCTCGGTTCGACTATTTCAATCCTCGGATCCTGCCATGATATGCTTTTAACACAGTGTGACAAATAATATCCCGGACACGAGCCATATCTCAGCAATATGGAACGTCATCCGTTTATCCGAACACGCGTTTTAAAGCTTGAATCTTTCTCTACTATCTGTCATGACATTTGGTTGAAAATTAACAACTATCAAAATTATTTTTCCAGCAGACCTTTTCATTTGATGTTTAAATGTTAACATGGATCAAAGAGCTGACATTAAATATTGACACAAGGCTCGGTAAAAATGCATCAGAAACATTCCGATTGACGCAACAAGTATACCGTGATGACTGTTTGAGTGGAGTAGTTGTGGCATAAAAGTTTTTTGGGTGGCAGGTGACAAACACACAAGAAGGCCAATTTCAGTTCAGACGCCTGAAATGATCCAAAAAGTACGTGTTCAGACGACGGTCAGACAGTTCAGACGCCTGAAATGATCCAAAAAGTACGTGACTTTGTTGCAGAACATCGCAATGCTTCGCTGAATGCGCCGAAAAAGGCCTTAAACATCAACAAAGAGACTATTCAAACCATTCTTGAGGAGGATTTGGGCAAAAGAAAGGTCTCTGCAAAATTTGTTCAGCACACATTGAATGATTATCAAAATTTGAATGCGAGTCTGGCATTCTAGAAACGTCATTGCGGCCTCAAGAAATGATCTAAACTTCATGAAAACAATTGTTACGGATGGTGAAACATGGTGTTTCCAATACGATACAAAAACCAAGCATCAATGTGCGGATTGCAAGTCAAAAAATTTAGCACAAGCTTAAAACACACAAAAAGTTTCCTCAAAAATAAAGACAGTGCTCATCACATTCTTCGAAAGTCAACGAATAATCCACAAGGAATTCGTTCCAATTGGTGAAACATTTACTGCCTCATGTTATCTTGAAGTTGTGAAGCGTTTGATGGTCAGAATCCAAATACCGCGGTCCAAAAAGTTGGTCCCTGTTGCAGGATAATGCACCGTGTCACATAGCACTCATTGTTTGTCAATTTTTAGTTTGAAGTAAAGGGTGTGTGCTTTTTGATGACATTCTGACCACTTAACACCAGCCTATATATAGTTTTGCGATGCTAATCTGATGTTTGGTGTCAATTTGACACAAGGTTTTATAGAGTCGATTGTAAAGTTTAAAAACAGCCATAATATGCTGGTTTTTTGCGGAAAATTTCAAAATTCAAAACAGTTCAACTACAAATATAAATAGAAGGAAAAGAAGGACAGTGAATCGACAAACTTGAATCTCGTACAGGACGAAAAACTTTTGCCGCATGTATACCATGTGGGGTTCTTGCCCTAGATTTGATATTGTCTTCACATAAGGCCTCGCTCAAGCTCAACAAAAACAATCGTCGGCGGAAACTTTACTTACTCTTGTTCCATTCCAGGAACAATTGAGTGAAGATCAAGAAGGCATTCAAAGCCGAAATGTCAAGAATGTTGTAGAACAACGTTAGTGGCCATAGGTTGATCCTGCGTTTACACCGTTAAATGCCAACCATCTGGACGAGAGTGTCGACACCAGATTTCGTTTTATTGTAAAAGTGAATTATGTTAGGCTTTTTTGCCTGGTCAGTTGGATCGAAGTCGACGGCCGCATGATACGTCGCAAGCAAAGTTACGAAGCGACCATCGTGATACGATCTGCATGGTTGTAGACGATGTCAGTATGCGGCACTGGTTTTCGTTTCATGTCAATCAGCGCTGACGGTATCTCCTTGTGATTTTTCCTTATGGTGCCGACTATCGTCATTTGCTGCTTCTTCAGTTCGAGTGCCAAACTGTAAGATGTAAAAAAATTGTCACAAGTGACATAGCGTCCGTTCATTCCTAAAAATGGAAAAGAATCACAGATCATAGAAAAATAAAGGCATGTACACGAAGAAGAAATACCTTGGCACAAATCCAGAACAACACGCATTGATTTCTGCTGAGCAGTTTCTGTCACTGCCAACGTAGACTTGAATATTGTAGGCATATAGTGTAACGATCCTGCGTTGGCCAGAATCCAAAGTTTGATGCCATATTTTCCAGGCTTAGACGAAGTGTACTGTCGAAAACTGCATCATCCACGAAATGGCAGCAGATGCTCATCGACGGTCAGAAAGTTGCCAGGAACATACATAAGTTTCAAGCGCTGGACCCACAGATCGAAAAAATCGCGAATAGGCGCGAGGTACACTCTGCTGAACATTACGCAATTGCATTGGTGGCAAATGCTTAGCAGTCCAAAGCTCATCAGCTACTTCGCTTTTCGACCGATATGCTCCAGTCAACAACAAAAGTCCATAAAAGGCTAGCATTTCGGACACATTAACCGGCATCCACATGACGCCATGCTTGTGAACACCGTATAAATTGGTCATTTGTACCACAATATTCTCGACTGGCTCGATAAAAAGCACAAAAAACTCAAAACAAACCTTGACGAGAAGCGAAATCTATTGTCGAGACTGATAGGCATGGTGGCATTGGATCGCGCACATACTACATTTTTTTGTCTTTCGACTTGAGAGCGTTGTCCAATAAAATCAGCATCACTGTTGTCACTGTTATAATCTTCGGAATCACTTTCAGTCTGGCTTGGTGAATGATCTGTATCATCTTCCGAGAATTCGGGCAGATCATCGCTGTCTTCGGTTTGCCGTACAAACTGTTCGCAGAATCGCTCATAGTCATGCATTTTTCAGTAATTGTTTGAAGAAACAAATTTGAAATAATTCACAGCTAAAGGTTGCACAATCGAATAATAAAGAAATAACGGACGAAATGTCACAGCACTGGCGCGAAGAACCTTATTTGAAGGTTTAAACACATTGTGTCGAATTGACACCAATTACATCAGATATGTAATAACTCTTCTGCAAGCCCTCAGAGCCCTCTGGTGACAACAATTTTTTATTTTACGGAAACTAGACGAGAAAGTAGCCCTGTGAGCCGTTTGGCAGCAGCACTACAATTATTAAGAGTTTTGCTTATTTGAAAAAAAGGTATGTCAAATTGACATTAAATGCAGACTAGTGTTAAGCACCGTCGATACGGACACTCTAGGCAATTCTGCAAAATGAGCTAAAGCAGGCATTTGAATCACTGTGGAATCGCTGTAACAAGTGCATTGAATCGGGAGGAGAATATTTTAAATAAAAACACAGAAAAATAAACGGACATCGTATTTTAATTATGCCTTCTAGAGCCCGTCCGAAATATTATTTGCCACACTGTGTACGAGTAAATGGTATGTTTAGCTTATTGTTGTACAATCGGAGGTCGCATTGAAGAAAAAACGGCTATTTATTAACACAAACAAAAAGAAGTACAAGAATTCGTGTATGAAATGAAGCCAGATATACTCATACATACTATTCAGAGCAGCAAATGTCCCGAGACACCAACATAAAGCAATCAAAGTCATCCCCAAAGAAATAATACGGATACAATGTGTAACATGATTACGACATTATTTTTACCCATACGCGCAAATAAGCAAAATTCCTTCGAATCGTTTCCACCAGACTTGATGTTACATACCTAAATTGAATGGTATGCAAAGACATCAGTGTTCCTAATGGTTTAGTCAATACAAATATACAAAAGTTCTTTCCGATGAAACGAAAACCATCCGCGTCATGAACCTTTTGTTATCATAAGCTGTTGGAATCCCTGCATTTCTGTAGTATGATAAATGATCCTGATTGTCCAAATTTCCCTCATAAAATTCGGCTGGTAGAACTACTTCTTCCTTCATCCTTTCAATAATAGAAATTCCAACATTCGCTTCCAGTTTCATATTAGATTCCATAGAACCTCTTGCCAGACCATTTACCTCTTGTTTACACATAAAATGATACGGAGAGGGTTTCAATCTTTTCAAAAAGCTAGAGATGTCTTATGTACAAGAAGTACTCTCGCTTCATCCGGATCGAATACCAGCCATATCTATAGATTCCCTGAAAGCTAAATTGATGTGGGAAACAGATATCATCATCGTACTCGTATATCAGATTCCTTATGCCAAACAAGCTGCAAGACGTCGTTCGAAGGATCCCTTACATTTAAGTGGAACTCCAACCAATACAAGAAAATATAAAAATTCTTTCCTTGCATAAAAACAAACAAACAAGCAGCACCAGATACATGTACATGAACAGGAAGATACCTACAAGATTTTTTTTTGCTGCTTTTACCCACCCTACCTTTGGAGGCATTTCATTTCTTCATTTCATAACGAAAAGTTTCTGTTCTTGTTCTTCTTCAATGTGTTTGTTTTGTCCTGGGTCTATAAACAGTAAACATACTTGATAAAGAGTTGTCCAACAATTCAAAGCGCACTCCAGAGCTACAGTAGAAGGACGAAAACAAAGTAAAAAGTGCGAGAAAAGTGCATATGAGACTCTGGGGATCTGGGGGTTTGGGCTTAGTTGTAGCACCACGAAAACTACTACTTCCATGATTCTACGAGTCCGCGAGTCTACTTGTTCTACACAGATGCGCTTTCACCTCGAGTCATTGTTTTGCTGCATTTTCAGAAGGAGCATTCAAGGAGATTTTTTTTTTTTTTTAATTCATTTGCCTCACTCCGAAGGATATGGGAGGTATGTTCCCAAGGCAGGTAACCAGGTCGAAATGCATGTTCATCCCATCTGAGTGGAGAAGGTAACAATGGAAAACCAAACTTAATTTTCCGAGGATAAGTACCTGAGTGAACAAGAATTGCACTAAGGTGTCCATTAAAAGCAACGTGTGACCTATGCGGTTTTCACAAATTCAAGCCAGCCAAGTGGATTTGTCTTTTGAAGGGAACAGGGTATCTTACGAGTAAGTATAACCTCTGGTACGACTTTAAGAACAGGAAACCGCATTTGGTTAGAAATTTAAAGAAACGAAAATGAAAGCACATGCTATGCATTCAGATTGGTGTAATGTCTTCCAAAAGTGGAGCGGGACTGATTCTGAAGAACTGAGTCGACATAAAAGAATCAAATTGCGCGTCACGACTCATCAGACAGAACTTTCAACAAAAGAGGAGAGAGAATATTGCCGTTCGATATTTGCTTCATAGACGTACCAGACATGTTCCAGGTTCATATGTAAGCCTCTTCGAATGATGATTAGCCAAAAAGTCGGTCACGAGTGTCGACCGATAATATTTTGTCTTATCGTGCCACAAAAGCCAATCTCCTTTTGTGCCCTATTCCGATGCAACAAAGGCTTCAAAACACCTAGATATACATAGGTAGAATTGTGCATTAACTGTTTGTGGACAATGTCCTTGTCTTAACTTTTGGCTTATCCAAACGAGATTTTTTTCGGTTTGGCTCGTCTGTCGCCTTCTACTCGGCACTTTGGCGCTCCGTTTCTGAATCATATTGAAGATACCACGTTTCATCACCAGTCACAGTGTTGTAAACGAATTTTTTTTTCTTTTTGGGATCTTTTATGATGTACTTCAAATATGGAATTTTAAGCAATTTTTGATCGATCTACCGAAGATACAAAGGTACTATCACTTCAGACGCAATAACTCCGCTTAAATTCGTCCAAATGTCATGAAATTTGGACAATACATCAGTGAAAGTCTACATAGTTGACCTTACTAGGAATACCTATTTTTTAAAAATACCTGTTCAGTTTGAAACGTACCTCTTATATAAGCCGCAGGTAGAAGTCGGAATTTGGCTAATGCTGCTGGTCTTGGCGACTAGTCAAAAACCCGATAGACTGACAAAATGACAACCTTATGCCATTCTTCAATCGTTTCGTAATTTTGAACTGAAAATATCCAGATAGTGGTACAGAAAAGCCAACGTTTTTGTGATGAAAGTTAAACTGGTGTATTGCGACAATTTCTTGACCCATTGAACCACTGAGTACTCAATGGGGGAGGCATTGCCCTAACTAATCCTGCAGCCAAAGAAGATACCATCTAGATCAGGGAGGTATAGGGATATTCTGATTCTGATTTGTGCCAAGGTGCAAAGAAACTCCTTCCTCGCTGCGGGTATTTTCCAATAACACATTGTCCCGTGATAATGTTTGTGAGTTTGGAGATATGTCTAAAGCTGAGAGGGATCAGTTGTCTATATCGTTAAAGATCAAGTAGGAAACATATTGGTTTAGATGTCTCACAATAGCTCCGACCAGTCCATTTATGATTGGCTTAAGAGGGCACTCCAAAGTGTGTCGTTTACTTAAGATTGGAGTGGCTCATCGTTATCAAGCTTTTCCTTGAGATCCTAGCCTGAGCAGACCATCAGCAATGTAGCTACCTGGGAGGTCCGGGTGTCTGGAAGTCCAATAGAGATTATCTTGTGCTGCTAAGCCATCACATTGAAAAATGTGCGACAGTCCTTTAAGCGTAGAGGTTTGGTATTTAAATTTATTGCAATATTCTTCGTGGGTGCTGGCTTCCTTCTTACCCAAGGCGTTATCTAATGAGTGGCTAAGATCTTGTAATCCTTGGCTGTCTTAAGGCCATTTATGAAGATAGAAGTTTACTTTCTGAGGAGAACTTAGCGCTATCAGCTGGTCAGCTCTGTTGAATGTAGGGAGCCGTAATGAAGCTGAAGTACAATAGGTTGGCATTTCTTATCCACTGCTGATCGTCTCTAAACCTGAAGCCAGATTTAATTGCAATTAGTGTGCTAAGTAGGTATATAGGTAGTTAATAGAAGCATGTTTATAGAGCTGTCATTGAAGAGGATCTAAACGTACCAGTGATGCTTACAAAGGTTGCTTTTTTTTTTACCTAGACTGATGCACTCGTATGTTCGTATTTCCAATGTAAGTCACCAGATGTTGTACTATAAATATAGACGCAGTGTACACATTATAAACCTTTCCCTGAGCCACTGGAAGTTAGAGATTTTTTTTGATTCATTAACTAAATTTTTTTTGCACTTTATTTTGTTGAAGATGAGGCTTAGATACATCACACTCCTCGAGAAGTTCAAATTAGTGTAATTGAAATTAGGTGGAATGATCCAGGACATCTCGAGTGTCTGCCGGTGTTTCCCTGTTACATACAAAACTTGTGTAACCTAATCATCGCGTTCTCTGATTTTGTAAGTAGTTCATTAGTGACAAGGTTTCATAGTAGGAGAGAGAGTGTACTTCCGTGCGGTATTCACTTATGTGAATGTAACTCTACTTTCAAAAATGAAGTGGATCTAACCGTCGGCAAAGTCAATTTTTCAAAAGATTGCTTGAGGGAGGGAGTGTTATGCTGTCTCCATCAATTTTTCCTTTAGGTGTACCCTGGTGAGAATTGATTTTTCACTTTATTGTGTCGATTTCAGGACAGATAAGATTTGCAAGCTAATTTGCCTTCTTCCTGAGCATATGGTGAGGCTAGAAAAACTACAAAATTCTGCGACGACGATGACGGGAGATTCGGGGATCAAAACTGCATTGTATATTTAGCTGCGCATGGTGTTGTTGGCTGACCGGAAAGTGAAGTTGCGCGATCTAGCAGATACCACAAAGATTAGTACTGAGCACACAAGCCATATTCTGGCAATATTCTACATATGCAAAAGTTATCCTGCCGCTGGGTGCCGCGCATGCTCACTCCTGACCAAAAACACGAACGCGGGAGCACTTTGAAAGAGTTTTTGGACTTACTGATGCGGAATCGGGCGGACTTTTGGCGTCGATTGGTCACTGTTGATGAAACCTGGATCCACTATTACACACCAGAGAACAGAATGAGTGCCCGGCAATGGACTGAAGCTGGCACGAGTGCTCCGAAGCGGCCGAGGGAGGCTCAATGGGTCGGAAAGGTTATGGCGTCAGTTTTCTGGGATTGTCATGGCATACTCTTCGTAGACTACCTCGAAAAAGGAAAAACCATCAACAGCGAGTATTACTGTGCATTATTGAAGTGATTGAAGGCCGAAATCGCTTCAAAACGGCCTCGCATGAAGCGAAAAAAAAACAATGCGCAGGCGCATAAGAGCATCGCAACCACGGTTAAAATCAATGACTTACGGCTCCAATTGCTGTCGCATCCACCGTATTCGCCCGATTTGGCACCCTCGTACTAGTATCTCTTTCCAAACCTCAAAAGATGGCTCATCAATAAAAAAATCAGCTCACTCGAGTAAATCATCGACGCCACGGAGGAGTATTTTACAGACCTTCCGGAAAATTACTTTTCGGACGGGATCAAGAAGTTGGAAAATCGCTGGAATAAGTGTATCGAGCTAATACGGGACTATATTGAATAAAATTAAAAAACATTTAAAAAAAAAGAATTTTTTTTATTCCCAAGGAGGTTACTTTTCACCCCACCTAGTAATGAATCACCGGTTTGACACATAGATGACACCACTGCTCACAGATCCATATGATTTCTAGAACGAATTTCATGTCGTTCCAACTATTAATCTACAAGTTACAGTGGGTTTAGTGAAACAACTTTTGTTATTTTCAAAACGATAGATAACAAAGTATTTCGGTTTTTGATTAGACATTGCTTTTAGGAAAAAATACTGCTGAAGCCAAACAGTGGTTTAATAAAAATTATTGGGATGTTGCACCAGAGAAATTAACTATTACTGACTGGTATGCTGAATTTAGACACGGTCGTGCAAACACTGACGAGCTGAACGCTTTAGTTGCCCAAAATAGACAGTTGTACTGTAAAGTGAAGTTACGTAGGATACCTGACATTTTAAAATATCAGAAGGTAACATGTTTACAATTTTACATGAAAATTTGCTCAAGTTGCTTTCGAAGTGGGTACTCACGGGAGGTCTGCAATGAATGTCTTGAAAGCAGTTTCAAGGCATTCATTTTATTTCAGGTACACTTCATTACTGCACTAACATCTTGAAAAGTAAAATGAATGAATCGCTTGATACCTGATTACTGTGTGAGTATTGCACCCGTTTTAAACTAAACACTTAGTGCAGTGTACTCATAAACAACGGGTATTCACAAATAGGTATCCATAAAAACAGTGAACACGACACCTAGTACACCGAGTCCACCGAGTACACCGAGTACACCGAATACCTATACAGAGTACACCGAGTACTTTAGCTGAGTACACCGAATATTAATTTATGTTTGTTGCAAAAGGCGAGCTTTTTAAATGACGGAAGAATGGGAAATGGCAATTAGTAAAAAGAGGGGCGTGTGAGATCCTTTACATTTCAATTTTATTTATATTGGAGTGTAGAAACATTATTTGATTAACCAAAGCTAAGTCGGATCCAATTAAACAACGTCTTTTTGTGAAATTAACATTCTGACTGGAGAAAAGATGCGTTCAGAAGCAGCACTACTTGCTGGCGTAGCTAACATTTTGCAACTAACTTCAAAGAATAATGCCAATTCAACTTTGTGCAAGTGACACTGATGCAAAACATCAAAATCTTCATGAAAAATTACATTTACGTTTGCCAGTATACGATTGCATTTTATATGGAATATAATATCATATCGACCACTGCGGCTTTTCTGGGTGCGCCACCAAAACTTTTATGACCGCATAAATTGCGCCCAGTACTATTGAATTGGTTATGTTGGCGTTTAAAGCATCAATAGTCTGCGGCTTATAACCACGTAAACCAAAAACAGTGAAGTCTCATGGCATTAAAACATACAATCTTGATTGGCAGTTGTTGTTGCCGAAATTCAAGATAACAATGCTGTCGAATTTGTCGTACATAGAATATGCTGCAAGCGCTGTGTGGTGTAGAACCACTTCTCATTGGGATCATTTCTTCCAATTTAAGCCCCAACAAATTGATAATCATTGCCCTATACCTTTCGCCGATAACCCTTTTGATAGAACTACGAGTCAATAAAACGAAGTCCACACCAAACATTGACCTTTTTAATGCATTTGCGACTGATGGGTTTCATGTGGATTGTTATCTCCCCAAATACAACAATGTTGACATAAATATGTAGCCATTACTGCAAAGATGGGCCCGAAGCTGGAGAGGATTTTCCATCCGAAATTTGGATACACTTTTCCAAGGCTCAGTCAGCAAATGTTCGAAGCTGGCTATGATCTCTTGCCTTTATGTTTTTGTGTCAATTGAATTTTATACCGATGCAGTGCAGACCTAAGTCCTGAAGCAAAATTCGCCAAGTTTACGTCTGCGAAAGGTCAAGGTCTTTAGCGCGACAAGGAATAGGCTGCCTTAGATTTAGACTTAGAAGAGAGCACCTTAATTCTTTAATTCCTTACCAAACTAGTAGATTTGAATTTGTCGACCTTACGACGAAAACAATCCAATATGGAACGTAGCTCGAACTAAACATTTTAATAGTAAAATTTGCACCCGCACACTGTTTTTTTTAATCATAATTTGCCCAACATTAATTACTAAAACCTCTAAAGCTGTACTGTACGAATACTTTAACTATAACCAAAGTTTGAGCGGCCTTATTCTAAAATTCTTTTCACGTAGTTCATATTCAAATTCGATTAAAGATTGCTAACTTTGTTCTTTGAATTCTGAACCCTTGCAGCCGTTTCATTCATAAAAGTCAAATAATAGTAGTTAATTTCATAGTTAAATAATGACACTGAATAGTGTACACTGAAGTACTGCACTCGTTTGGTGAGAGCAAATGAATGTATTCATGCAGACCTCTAGTACTCACACCCGACCAAAACCGACAACGCGTCGATTTAAAGTGCTGTTTAGAGCTGTTTAAGTAAGTTCAAAAGGATTTCTTATGTCGGTATGTGGCAATGGATACCTGAAACAAAAAGATTGTCTGCTGATTGGACAACATCCGGTGGAAGCTATCCAAAGGGACCAAGAACGCAAAAATCGGCTGACAAAGTTTTGCCATCCATATTTTGGGACGTGCTTGGTATTTTGTTCATCAACTATCTTAAGAAAGGTAAAACTATTCATAGGGAATACTACATGGTATTATTGGATCCTTTGAGTGTAGATCAAGCAGAAGAACAAAAAGTTGATGAAAACTATGGCTAAGTTCAATGACTTGCGCTTCGAATTGAATTTCCACCCACCGTACTCTCCAGATCTGGCCCTCAGTGAATGCTGGCTTTTTGCAGACCTCAAAAAGATGCTCCGGGAAAAGAACTGATAAAGTTCATGTTCAAGTTTACTTCAAACGAAGTCAAATATTGTAGTTAGATGCGCCCAGGATAACACACTTTTACGATCTAAACATGTCACGTCAAAGATTTGGTGAAGGTTTTCGACTTCGTGGCAGTGTTAAACGACTTTCGGGAACGCATGGGGATTAACACCGAGGAGGTTCTTTTGGATCGATACGGCTGTGAAAAGATCAATTCTTTCTAATGCGTCGGCTGTTTGATGGAACAAACTATCACCAGAATCCGGAGAATGGCGCAACGACACAAGAACTCTTAAAAATGATTTCGGCTAAAATCAGTGAAGAAATGTAGATGGTTCCTAACAGAAGGCTGGCAGAAAACTTTTGATTTCATTCCCCGGTATAAAATGTCGCTTATATCTGGCCAATGGAGATATACAAAGCCTGATGGTTATCACGTAAACTGAAAAGAATCGATGGGGCAATTAAAATATCTGCGTCTGCAACTATAGCCGAGTTTATCTTAAGACTATGCTAAAACTTCTTACAGCTCTCAAACTATTTCGAGAATACAAGGCTCCATTGAATGCTTTTGAAAAAGCTGAATGCATTGAGTTTCATTTAACAATCCTGTCGAAAAAGGACTAGAACCTGATTCTGCATAAGGACTACTTTGGTCCTTACTGGCACACAAAACTAGTGCTTTGCGATAATTCTAAGAGATGAGGGACTTTTCCGCTGTGCTTATTAAAAAAAGAATGAAGTCTTCTTATTGACGTAGGAATGCGGCACGATGTTTTTGCGTAACATGTAATTGCGCTAGACATTTTCAACGCAACATTCTGTAGCACATGCTGTGAGAGTGTTGACGATAATTTCTCTGTGAGTGTCTACCTCGAACGCATTTCTCGGTAAAGAAAAACTTTCGCGTGAAGGAAAATTGAGTTAACGTAAACTTCATGTGATGTTAATCGATGTTTTCGAAGTTCAACATAATTGAGCATTTTTCAGAATCCAGCCGAATTTTCGCAAATTTCGAAAGAGCTCCTGGCGAACACGTACAAAAAATATATGTTACGAAGGAAACCTGTCCTGGAAAAGAATTATTTTACAATCGATTTGCCCAATATAAGAAAAAAGGTAACAATCCGCATGTATGTACATGTCACATAGAATGTTTGAACTCCTAATAGACCACAGGAGCTTTAAATCACTTCAAAGCAGATATAATTGCGAATGAGGAAAAGGATGGACTGGATAGGACAACATAGAAAAAGAAAATTGCAACATCTACTCAAAGACAGAAATCCCCAAGCTTAAGGCTTATAAAGCTACTGGGCCATACTTAGCTGTCAAGCTGGTGTGTGCTCTTTATCCACTTTGTCTCTAGAATTTGGGTCGGCGAATTAAACCTCAGCATTGTAGATCGATCCTAAGGAAAGGAGATCCCCTGAATTGCGTCCACCTAAGGGAAATAAGTCTCCACACCATCGCATATAGAATCCCGTCTGCCATTTTATTGTGAACGTCCAAGACTTTTCGTAAATAATCTTGCCGGCCGCAATCAAAGCGGTTTAAGGTCAAAAAAGTTGACAATAGATCAAATTTTTAGAAAACGCTGAAGTTCCCTTCATTTCAAAGCCACATATCACAAAATTTAAAGGTAGACCTCCACACTCGGCTATAAAGGATAACGAAGGAGAATACACGATGTCCGTCCGGAATGATAAAGCCAAGACCTTAAACGTTAGAAACGGGCTTAAATAAGGCGGTGCGTTGTCGTGTCTTCGGAAATGAAGTCGAAAAGCCAACGGAGTGCGCTACCAAAATAAGATCAATTTTTTGTTTGCGGCCAAAGTTTGAGAATATGAATACGGAAGACCTCTACTTTTAACAGGATGGTGCTACGTAACGTGCAAGTTGATAAATAATCGAGTTATAACGCTTAGGAGACAGTTGAGTAGTAGAGTCAGACGAACTGTACGCATACGGACATTTTAAGGTAAGTCCGGATAACTCGTCATAAATTACTAAGTAACCCTGAATGCATGAACACCAGCACTTCGGCGAGAAAAGTTTTCGACTGGGGCAAAAAATCAATAACTCCGTAGAGAAAGAACTTATCTAAGGCAGTGTACACAAGTAAAAAGGTATGTCAGCCTCTTCATGTGCGCAACAGAAGTCAGCTAGCAAGGATTGAGCTAGTTAAGGTTGTGGTCTATCTCGGACTTAAGGGCCACACAGTAAGTAAGTTCACGGTCATGTTAACCAAACAGAACGACTTTAGCGAGGCAGCTAAAGAGCTCACCCAATCTTACGGCTGAGAAAGTAAGCGTCATATTTGTTCTCTTAACCCGACAACTACGATTGAGTCACTGGTTTGACAAAAATGACAAAAATCGAATGTAGCGAAACAGAAAGAACTCATAAAAAGGCTGTAGAGAGATGTTAGCTATGCTTAAAGCAAACGAAAAGGAAGGAGGCCCCACTGATACAAAATCGACTCACTACCAAACTATAAACAGCGAAAATTTTGTTAATATGCTCCACTTCTACTCACAACCCAGTCCAGCCTGGGTATCCCTCTAAACATCATTTGATTTTTGTAATAACAGTGGAAACAAATCGGAGCCAATACCGACAATTGGAACAAGTAAAGACGAAATGGAGAAAATCCGTTGTTAATCGTAGTTTGGCAATCCTAAAGCTCTATCAAAAAGAACTAAAAAGAATTGCTCTATGGCGCAAATCATTGACTGCATCAGAACCAGATCAAACTTTATTAACCTTCATCTCATCCTTGTGTAGAAAACTACACAAATTTGTACCAGAAGATAATATTGATGATGACGATAACATATGTTCAGACGATGGCGATTTTGACGAAGAGCAATAGAGTGGCTCAAATGAAACCAACGAATCAGTTGCTGAAGTTGAAAGTGTGGATCCACTGCTTGTTTCGAAAGATGGTATTGTTTGGCAACTACAGCCATTTCAGCATCAAAGTGGTAGATTGCGGAATGAAAATATAATCTCTCTTCATTCTGGAACAACAAGATATGCCAAAGCTCGTGTTGATGGCATCAAAAATGCTTTTTGCTTTTCTTCCCACCACAAATTGAAAATACCATTTTGAAGCATTGTCTATAAGTAAGTCGTAGTTGCTTTCTTTCTTATTTCAACTGATTCTTGACTTTTTTTACTTTTAGATCGAAAAACGAAACTACAATTGAATTGTTTGATGATATTAACGGTCGTCCGGTGTTTAGCGCAATTTTGTCGGAGAAAACATTTGAATTTTTGAATCGAGTTATTCGTTTTGATGATGTCATTAGCAGAAGACAGCAAGGATCTACAGATAAATTTGCACCGATTCGGGATATATTTGATAAATGATCCAATTTATTGAGTGACTACTACAATCCACATGAATGTGTGACAGTTGACGAGCAATTATTTGGTTTTCGTGGAAGATGTAAATTTCGTCAATATATGCAATCAAAACTAGTAAAATACGGACTAAAATTCTGGTTACTGGTTTGTTCTTATATCTGTTATGTTTGGAAAATCCAGCCATATTTGGGAGCCAGTTCGAGTGAAAAAAGACAAGGCGAGCGCGTAGTTTTGGATCTCGTTGATGGCTTGAAAGGTTACAACATAACTTCTTTTCCTCATATGAGCTCTCGCAAAAATTGCTGTCAAAGGGCATTACAATGGTTGGCACGATGAGAAAAAATAAAAGAAGCATCCCACCAGAGCTTCTTGAATGCAAAAATAGACCGTTGTATGAATCTACTTTTGCATTCACCGAAAACTCAGCACTTGTTTCGTACATTGGACGGAAAAATAAGTGTATCGTGTTGCAAAGTACTTTGCATAACTCAATTGCAATCGAATCGATACAACTTTTTGAAATTTCAAGACCCTCTAATGTTTTTTTTTCACGGTTGACAAAATGCTCACTTTTTACAGCTGTAAAAGAAAATCTAACAGATGGCCAATGGCTATATTTGCAAACATGATTGACATTCCTGCTTTGAATGCATTTATTATTTTCAAAGAAGTGAATCCGAATTGGCAAGCAACACAAAAAATAACAGTAAGAAGGAATTTTCTACGTGAACTTGGAATATCCCTTGCAAAACCACTTATGGAAGCTAAAAATGCGAAGCCAAGATCAGAATCGTCTGATTTATTGCTTGCAACTGTTTTGGAAGAAAGTCTACCATCGTCACCTTTAGAGGATGTTTCTGCATCAACTCCACCAAAACGGTCAAGAAACGTTCCACCAGAAATTAAAGGCAGGGCAAGATGTGACATTTTCTATGATGAAAAATCCGCCAAAAAAAATAATGTCTATGAGACGATTTGTTGTTATTGCACAAAAGCTGCATATAAAAATCAAAAAATCCACATAATCGAAATGTATGTGTAAAATGCATTCAAGAAAAATTAATTTGAACCTACCTACCTTATCTTGTTATTTTAGAAATAAATTATAAAAGCAATTTTTCGGTTTAATTTAAAAAAGAATTTAGAAAATACATTGTGCAATGTACAATAAAATGTGTAGAAATCTACACTCGAGGGTAGAGAACGTAGTTTTTTTTTGAGGATGAGATGAAGGTTTAGGCTGGTTGAGGGCTTCCACTCTCGTTCACATCAACATCTCCTTTAGTCCGACAGAATCTGAGGCACATTTGTAATATTCCCGAGATAGCTCTTCAGAAAGATTTGTCTTTATACCTCGTATCGTTTGTCTAAATGGTTTAGAACCCATTCAAGTCTGATATGACATGGTTGACATGGCTTGGCAACCCTAGAAATAATATTGGATTAAGTCTGTTGTTCCTTCCTTTATTCTCAAAATACGAAGCAGCAGTGTTTTGTAAAAGTTGTTTTGGGATAAGCAAAACGAACTAATTGCATTGAGAAACCGAATGTACTATATCTAAAAACTCCACCTTTCGCAATGGAATGAGATAGTCCACCAAACCAACAGAAAGTGGAAAGGATGAGCAACTCAACAGAACTGGATTCGTTTTTCCTATTCAATAGTTGAGAACGAGTAGTGAATAACATTTCATTTTGAGGGGAAAAATTCATCTTAAAATTGATATACCCCCCAAGTCCACCTGCTTTCAATCAAAAAGGAGCACATGCATATGGAAGGCATGGAATCGCTGGTATTTTCTTTACCATCCACATGCCGCTGATGACGACGTCGATGATGAAGTTGGTGACGAAGACGATGCAGAAGAGAACACAACAATGATAAGTAGTTTCAATAATCAAATGACATTTAGGCCAATCTGTCCCATCTGACTGGGTTCCCATTCCAAAGTGGCTTCAAAACTTCTTCTTCATAAATTATTGATTAAGGAAAATGAAGAAAACACGTTTCCTTTTGTTTTTTTGTTTTCGTACTTCCTTGGCACACTCCTAAGGACGTCATGAGTCGGGCATGGGTAGCAAAAGATCCTTGAGTCCATGTAAAAGTACTGACATTGAGCACTAAACATTTTGATAGAGCATGACAGTAGCAGACAGTGGAATTATGTGAATTAAAGTGCCAACAAAATAAACCAAGTTTTTATATTTTTCTGTTTTCATTTTTTTTAAAGAAACTGCAACACTGTGGAGAATAATTCATACATTCATATTCTCCATCTTTCTAGTTCCGCATACCTTGTCCTCTGTCAAGACTGAAGAGAAAGGTCAATACGCAGTCTATCCCCTCCTCAGCAGAGCAGAACATTTTGCTGCGGCAATAAATTTATTTTTCTTACAACTCAAGACTGGAAAAAGGATATGAGAGTATCCTGGAGAATCATAGAGTGAAGCTGTTTATTTCCTTGGATGTACTTATATTTTATCATTATAATCGTATGTATCCTTGACTTTGTTAGCTGTTGCATGAGAAGAGATTTAGGGGAGGTTTATACCCTTGTCAGGGGAGGATACGATACAGCAGAAGTTATATTTTTGTTTTATTGCTTCCTCTGCTCCGGCTTGTTTTACCCAGATGCATTGGCTATGATGAACGACGAATTGCAAGGGGGCAAGACAGGCGGAAAATACGCACATAAATCAGGTAATTGGTTTATTCAAGCGCTCTCATCTTGAACGTTGCAAATCTAAAGAGTACAGAAATTATAGGATTATGATTGCTTGGGATGGAAGATCGTTCGATAATTCCAACAGACAGGCAAGGTAAGTTGAAGATGTAGACACATATTTGCTTGCAAGCGAACCTGGGGACTCCAAATCCGACCATGGTACTAAAATCCACTTCAAGTTCAGATTGGAAGATAGAAAGACATGGAAGCGAGTTAAGGATGTATTAATTCGCCTTCGCTATCGTCTATGGTGAAAACTGGCATGATAAGAGTCCTGTATAAGTCGCAGCAATATCTCCTTATCCTTAGAGCCTCATTACTCAATTGCCCTATTGATACTGCGATTGGCAAGTGTAACTCTTCGATTGATTCCTATATCATTACTATAGATAGCCGTAGACAAAACCTGGCCCGCATTTCCAGCTAAGCCACTTCCATACTTGCAAACGTACCAGTGGCAGCTCGCTGCGTGATACATTTGATATCACTGTCAGAATATCGGAATATCTGCACAATCTGGGGAGTTTGGGAAAGCTAGATATGGTGTTATATTCGGCCTTGATATAGATGAAGGAATTTTGAGTATTGGTCTGAACTTCTCAGATTTTGGCTAGGATTTGCCAAAGTTGAAATAATTACTCGGTTTTGGACCTATTTGGCCTAAAACTGCGATCATTTTTGAACACTTCTTAGTATTGATGACACTGATGAGCACTTAGTGCAGGTCGTAAACGAGTTCACGAACTGTTGAGGGATACGCGATTGGCAAAGTTTTTAGCGGCAGTTCAAAAATTCATCACCCAAAAGTATTTTTCTTAGGTGTAGCTTATAGCGGTGCGAGTTTTTATTTTTTCTTCGAAATTTTCTGATACATATAACATTAGACAGCCACATAGCGAGCAATTCAAGCTATATTGACCGAGTTTCGCACAAATTTCACGCTAGTGGATATCAAGCTATCTCTCCGTAAGCGATGAGTGCGTACGGAAGAAAATATTGCTGATGTTTCCGCCAGTGTTAATAAAGAGGGTGATTTGTACATTCGTCGACGATGGCAGCTATTGGGATTGTGTTATTCGACTACGTGGAGGATTTAACGCAAGTACCTTGGTCTAAAACCTTACAAAATATAGCTCGACCTGCCACAGCGTTAAATTTTCGGTCAGTGGGCTTTAGACGATGGCGATGGTGTGATAGTTAGCTCATTAGACTATCACACAGAGAGTCTTGGTTGGTCACCAACATTTTTTCAAATCGCCATCGCCCTTTCGGCGGGCAATGGCAAACTCCCGAAAGTAAAAAATTGCCTACGAAAAAGTTTCTAAGGAGTGCCGCTCGGACTCGGCGATAAATCGTAGGCCCCGCTCAGATGTGACTAAAATGACAAAATGAGCAACACAAATGAGTGTCAAGAAGCTAGGCCACGGCCCATACCGGACTGCCAGCGCCACAGTGGTTGCATAGCTACCACTGTGTCCAAAAAGTAGTCGGAATTTTTCAATTTGAATTACGCGGGTAGATATTTTCGCTCAATATATATTTTTTTTAAGTTGGTACAACCAACTGTTACTGACTTCCATGCCAAATTATATGTTAAAATATTCATTAGTGTTTGAGTTACGCTTGTTTTTGTGCGACACAAAAAGTGAATTTGGGGATTTTTACAATGTCTGAAATTATTCAACAAAGAAGTGCGATAAAAATTTGGTTCCTGAATGGAATAAATGCTGCAGAAACGTTGAAAATGTTGAAAAAGGCTTAGAGCTCTACCAAAATCAACAACATATGATTGCTATAAATTGTTCAAAGAAGGTAGAGAACGCGTTGAAGACGAAGAGCTATAAGAACTATAAGAGACATTGCTGATGAAATTGGCGTATCAATAGGATCAATTAATACCATTTTGAAAGATGTTTTGGGCCTCAAACGTGTCAAGTCTCGATTGGTACCAAAAATGCTGAATGCACTGCACTGATTCTTCGTGACTTTTTCGCCAAAAATGCAATCAATATCGTTCCGCAACCATCTTATTCACCTGATTTGGCTACGTGTGACTTCTGGCTATTTCCAAAACTCAAAAGACCACTGCGAGGAAACCGCGCGCTCTGAAGGCTATACCGGAAGAAGACTTTTTGGCATGCTTCGAGGACTCGAAAAAGTGCTGGCATAAGTGTATTATATCGGGAGGGGACTATTTTGAAGGGGACGAAATTGATTTTGTAAAATAAATAAAGATTATTTGATTTATAAAAAAATTCCGACTACTTTTTGGATACAGTAGTATGTTAATAAATAAAACTGTCGTATTTAGTCCGATGAGAAACCTCAGCGAATACAAGAGCTGCTTATGTGCCCGGAAAAATTCTCTGTTTGGTGTGGCTTATGGTCTGGTGGAATCATTAACCCCATTGATGACAACGTTACTCTCGATGTCGAACTCCTTTCCCCCAAAATGTACGAGCTAAGCCTGGTCGACTTGTGGTTCCAGCAAGACGGCGCTACGTGCCATGCAGCAGGCGAATCGAGGAACTAATTGAGAAATGAGTCCACTTAACAATTTATCTCTCGTTTTGGACCGGTGAGTTGGCCAGGTAGATAGGCGATTTGGCGCCTTCAGACTATTTTCTATGGGGATATGTCAAATCACAAGGCACAGGGCCAATTCTTGACTAGGAAGACCACTTTACATATGTTATTAGCGAGATATCAGCCAATGTGCTCAAAAAGTGATCCGAAATTGGACTTCTTAAAACGCAGTCGTGGTCAACATTTACATAAAATAAACCTTAAAGAAGTAAATGACAAGCACTGCTTTATCAACTCAAATGAAAATTGTATACACTTTTGAAATTCTCCTGAGTTGTTCCTTTTTCGACAATTAAAAACCAAAGATTGAAAAAATCACTAATTATCTGGCTACACAGTTTGGTTGTTAAGATCTCCTCATCATAAATCTCGAAAAAAAATGCGAATGGATACAGGAATGATACCAGCGTTGTAAAGCAATATCTGCAGTACAAAATTGCTAAACTTCAACGAAGAACATTTCTTTTAGAGAAAGTAAAAAATCGCCGAAACTGCAACAGGGCTGAAAAGCTGCCTTCCAGGTGAAACATCAAAGAATAAGCCTACTGCCTACTGCCTACGCTGTAGAGAAACTAATATTATAATCTGCAATACAACAATCAAACGAAGATGAGTCCTATAACGTCAATATCATACGAAGAACTTACATATTTCCACGAAATCACGACCCTCAAATATAAAGCAATAGAGTGTCCTCTTCTGATTTTCTTTACTTTATCCCATTGCAGCCTGAACAGAAGTTCCTCAAGGTAGCCATCTCACACCCTTATTATACAAAACAACTGTTTATTTTGGCTTTTTTAGACAAAAGATGTGCTCACTCAATTAAAACTTACACTGTCTTTCTGGGAAACTTTAGGCGTTCCAAGGTTTACCACAAAATGTCAATTGGACAAAATAAGCTAAGTAAGGAAACTTAAAGGAATGTTTTATAGTAAGCATCAAGCACACATTTAAAACACTAAGCCATGCTTTAGTAAAAAGAGAATATGTAATATTGAAAAAGAAAATGCAAACCTTTAACGTTTCCATTGGTCTGAATGGCTGACATCGGTATAGCCAAGCAATTACTAGCCATTTCGATTTCCTGCGGATCCGATCGGGGGCATGGTGTATAAGCAATCTTGCTTCCACGTCCTGGCGATGGACTGACACGTGAGTGTCGTCCATTAACCCCGCGTTCACTCATGATGCCAAATTTCACTCAGATTAATCAGCGTAATCCATTTAATGCAACAGCACTACAGGGAGCGGTACCATATCCTTTCTTATCCTCCCAACTTGTACACATCAGAACGGATACCGAGCACGTTATTTTGGATTTTTTCTGTCTCCTGCTTCTACTTTTTCTTCTTCTTATTAAGCATCCTTTTGTGTTTGTCCCTTTAACTTTTCACTCAATCGCACATTTCTTCTATACTTTGAAAGCATAACCCTCTAGTAGAAGCGGAAACAGGAAGGACTTTCCACCTCGTTTTTACACACACACTGACACTCCACTCACTCCCTGACTGCGCGATTTTGTCGAAAAAATATTCAAACACTCGTATATCATAGACTTTCATGCAATTGCATCCTTGCTACACATCACAGCGACACATAAATGCAGCAATCTTTTTGTTGCCCGTACCGCATTACGAATAGAAGGAGGATTTCCTCACACACAGCACAACATATACATACGAACATACGTAGAATTCGTATTTATACCTATACAAGAGGCAAATAATCGACAAAAGGATGGCTAAGATAATACAAAAGAGAGGGAGTACTCAAAAGGAGACTTATTTTCAATTGCAGCCACTTAACATTGCACCTCTACGACATATTATAGTCTCGCAACAAACAACGGTATAAAGAGCCTTAATAAACAAGTATGTTATGTTATACTTGCGACCCAGTTAAAACCGGAAAAGGTACACCAAAAGATACGCCAAAGACAAGAGAGTATAAAAACGAATGAAAACGAACAAAAAAAAACGCGAAGCTTCAATAAGGATTTACGCTACGACAGGACATTCAGCAGAATTCTGTGCTACCGTTAAATACATATTATCTACTCGAATCTTTTTTTTTGCTCTTCTCGGATGGCTGTTTCCCTTCTTTCTTTTTTTAACCCGCACTTCATGAAACCGTGCTCACACTTGACGGAAAATTCAACCGCACGATTTGTGGCAAGATATTTTTGAAAATTTCACAGCCGATGTCCTGTTGGCGACTAAATTCGAAAGTGCATATGGCGCGGTATGCTAAGCAGAGACGATAAACATAACCGCATCGCACTTGGCGAAAACTAGACAAAAAAGCTACATCGAAGGCTTTTCGCTGAGTTGCGCTATTTTGACGGACGGAAAGTTTCGTTTGTTGACATTTATCCGTGCATGCGGCATGCACTGGCAGTGCGCATTCGAGAGAGATTATTTGTTGATAACGAGTACATCGGGCACATGGCGGATATGTTTTTCTTACTCATTTTACTAATTTTAGAGCTTTTTGTAGTAAAAGCTTAGGAGGGTGCTCGACTGAGCAGGGATGGTTAATTTTTGGAAGACAACAAAATGAATTGAACTACGTTTAAAGGAATATGATTGGCGTTTCTGTCGAAGCAAAATATTAAATTATGAATGTCATTTGTGCACAGCATACCTAGGTGCTTAATAGTGCCCGGTTACGACGTCAAGAATAAAGAATCAGTCTGGAATCTGTACAGCTGAAGAACATTACCTAACCAAACAAGAGATTAAACAGTCAACAGAAGTTCTGAACGAGTACGCAGGCAGACATAATGCAAATTCGGTTCGTCCATAATAAAACTATCCTCCGAGCCTTGCCTAGCAAGTTCATCGGCGATTTAATTTCGCATAATAATTTTTTGACATCGGACCAAAGTACTTTTAATCTCCTTCAGTGAAGTCCTGCATTCTCAAACTAGCTCAAAACCTTCGAGAAAATTCAGCAAGACTTTAAACCGAGATTGACCGCTACTATACATGCTTACTTCGACCCCTCCACCGATTGTTCACAATATAGTTTATTTCTGTCAGCATTTGGTTGATCTCAGCGAAATGCCAAGTTGTCGACCTTAAGAAAGATCCCAAATTCTTTTCCTGATTCTGGCCGAAACTATTACTGGCCACAGTGAAATTGATTGTGTAGTCATAAGCCATCGCTTGGCTCGCATTGTAATCAAAACTTTAGTTAATAAGCGTGTTGTACCAGATATCAACTCCTTTTAAAGGGAAGATGGCTTTGGAACGCCATCATATAAATATTAAGGGACGAGCAATCATCAGCGCGATTAGAGCAGAGCAAACGGTGCTATATGGATAACCCCTACACAGCCGTGACAGATAAATTTTTGGAGTTTGGTTACGTTTTGAAGTGAAAGCCTTTTTTATAGCCGTGTAAATTCAGGGGACCCTTCTTGTTGGCAAGCATAACGACTTCGTGAAACGTCCCTAACAATGCCAGTAGACCATATGACAAAGAGCAGACAGTCGCTTGACACGATCCAACAGACTGAAGAACTACATCATCTGCATACGACTTAGGATAGACGAGAGATCTATTAATCGCGAACAGTGATTTGACTAATTCGCATCATAGTATTGGATATGGGACGCCACCTTGCGGGCAAACCATGTTTACCTTCACCGTCACATATTGGCCGCATTCAACATTGGCATTAAGGTGGCGTAGTAGGAAGCGTAATCTTGCTGGATCTTCTGCGCTGACAGGCACGTTACATCTTATACAAACTGTACATTCGCAAAGCACTATTTCGACGATGACACTTAAATAAGGTTAGACTTATAGGCCTGATCCTTCTAACGATTGCGTTGTCATCTTTTTCAATATTTGATACAAAAACTACTTCTGCTGGGTTCGACAAGGGTTCAGTATGTATGCCTGTGCCTAACTAGTAGTAACGATTCACGTTAAAATTTCAATCAGTTGATCTATAGCCATCAAAGTCAAAACATCGACTAGATTTATGGAGCTCCTACCTTAAGATAGTCCAATTGATTTTCTATCCGATTTGGAGCACTCAGATAAAATATAAGTACAAGGTATTTCGCATTTGTTGGCATGTAGTGTAAAGAGTGGCCACATCCATCACTTCAGTGTCCAGAACCTTTGATTGTGATTTGAGCGTAACCTGGACTTTTACAAAGGAGAAAGTGGAAATAGCAAGAAGGCCGCCTTTAAGAGATGGCGTATTCAGTCGATCTGCTTACATTTTAGAAGGTTGCGCTTTCTAAAAACACAGAGAAGTTTTGAAAAAGTCTTTGGGTTCTGCTTGGAAAGTTTATGACGATTTTCATTTATTGCGACTTGGGATGCAAACAAGACACAGTAAAATCGTTAGATCGTTTACTAGTGCCTCACCAAGAAACTTCTCGCTAAAGACGCAGATATCTTTCCCTATCCACCTGTTGTTTCTGAAACATTTCGAACTTTTTTGAGTCTCAGCCACGTTTTAATTGTCGTTTAAGCCTGTGAAAATATCGAGAACGCTGCGGGGACTATTAGTAATTTCATACGAACCTCTAAGGGCAGTTTGTTAACGACTTGGAATTTATGTTTATACAACTGAATATGTGAACCTATTTCATGCCTGAGCTGATTTGGGGTAAACGGGCCAATATCACAATGTCGGCATTATTCCGCTTTCCAATAAATCCCTAATCAAAGTGTCACATTTATACCTTTTCCGGCAAAAGGTGCGAAAACAAATTGTAAAGAACTCTAGAGTTTCCTTTTTCAATGGGGATATAGCCATAATTCGAA
This sequence comes from Volucella inflata, assembly GCA_928272305.1. Taxonomy (NCBI): domain Eukaryota; kingdom Metazoa; phylum Arthropoda; class Insecta; order Diptera; family Syrphidae; genus Volucella; species Volucella inflata. The sequence goes on from OV743720.1 coordinate 4,383,282, forward strand.
AGGACACGAAAATAACAAAACTAAGCCCACGTAGGACCAGGGTCAAAACACTGTTTCGTAATTTCAATATACAAATTCATGAAGCCGGCATCATAAATGCCAGAAATTTGCCAAAAACTTCAAAAAACCTCGTTCAAAAATAGACATCGCGTTTCGTTATTTGGGTGGAATCATACTCCTAGTAGGATGCAGAACTAAGTTTCTTTAAAACTGAACCTTATTAAGCTCCATAATCCAATCTAACCGTTATTTTCATATAAGGATACCATATCCGAGTATTCCCGAACAGCTTTAATAACTATAAAAAGGTAGAGCTCTTGTTGTAATGCCCACAAGGGTAGTAATGAAAGTGAATTAGCAGGTAAGTTCCTAAAAGCCGTGCTAGGGGATGGGAACTTGAAAGCGCATCAGATTCCTAATACTCTTAAATTATTTTCCCAGTTTTTAACAGTTACATTAAATTATTTAAATTCAAACTTAACGAATTTCAATTAACATAGCCTGTATGCGTAGAACGAGTCTCGCACGACTTTAACTGAAGTTCACGACCTGACACATAGAGGTGTGCCCAATGTTTCTGATGGTCATTCTGCACTTAAAGGATATAAATTTTTTAATAAAATACAGTAGAGGGTCTTATACGTTATAGTGTATTCTTCGTGTGAGAGCCTTGCGGTATTTTAAGTTACAATATCTTCTTAGTCCAAAGGGACGGGGATTCATACCACTGATTCCTTGCTCGGTCTGAATAGAAGTGTTGTTGTTTACAGCGGATGCGAGGCATAGGAAGCCTTGGGCAACCTCAAACTTATAGTTTGCCGCTGCGTCACCTGAGTCGATGGTGACGCGTGTTCTTGTTCGCTAACGGGATTTGTTAAGCAACAGAATCCATCTTCTTAATGGCTAGCACGCGATTCTCACATCTCAACATTCATAAAGTAACTTTGGACCCGATTGATCATATTGCGATCGACGCTAGACACATTGTATGGGATCATTACCTTCTTCCAACCAGGGTACACATAGGGGTATCACCGGCACAAGGAAGTCAAGTAAGATCTCATAGTTCGACGTCAAAAAGCTGCAATCGTAAGAAACAGCTAAAATACTTGCCAAAAGCGTTTTCCATAAGTTTCCTCAAAATCCAGACTGTATTACCCCAGTGATGGTCAAAGTTTTGATGGCAGGCAGATTGAACTATGCACAGTGGAAGAAGACGACAAAGAGTTTCGACCACCTAACTTAGATGAAGTTAGGGTAACAATGTCAAAAATAAGGTTCAAAACAGTTGTGGGCGCATACACTTGCTACGCTATTTGGAGCAGCCGAAGATGACCCGGATGGGCACATAAGATGTAGTCAGAGAAAAGCATACCAGAAACGTGGAATCTCAGCATAGTTTGTCCGATTAACAAGAGGCTCGTCTAAAAGTACCAACTTTAGATGAAAACGTCTTCTAAACGGCGCTTAAAAGATCTTTACTGCCAGATTATGTGAGCGTCACGAACGAACAACCTGGTAGGCTCATATCAGTGCGGTTTCAAGCTAAGACAAAATATTCACTCCATTGTGTCTTTGCAAAAGCCTGGGAACTTCAGATCGACGGTGATTGTGGAGCTCGAAAGATCTGTACAACGCCATGTCTAGTTTTGGCACCGCTGTCAAACTCGTCAGTTTGTGTAGTATGAATTTGGAGAATTCTTGTTGCTTCATTAAGAACGGTTAAGAATTAATTGAGACCCTCAATGTCGAAAAAGTTTTTAGAGAGAGAGATGCACTGTCATGTGGTATTTTGTCATGGCCCTAGAAGGATTCGTGCCAAACTCACTGACCAACAAAGAGGCACGATGTTTTTCGAGCTCGCTTATGTATACGAATTACATTAAATAGTGAATAAACGCAACGAGGCGTCAATGAATCCTTCGTGACTATTGAGACGAAAGCGGTCAAAACGAGTCTAACGGTAAGCGAAATAAACAAAACAAAGTATAACGTGGGTCATGAATAGCACACCACGCAGTGAATTTGAGTGGATGTCATGGCTCTTCGTGCATTTCTGGCAGATTTTCAGTTTCTAGAATCGCAAATTCTGTTTTCCCACGTATCCACATAACACTCTACGGCATTTATTTATCATTTTTCCACTGAAGTGACGATCGTGCTCAGATATTTCCGCGCAGTGAATGTGACATAGTTAGGAATGCTGAAGTGTATGAGTTCACCCGATGCACATCACCGATGGCTTTACCAAAAAGTCACAGTTACATTTTTATGCCCAAAACACATAAGCAGAATTCTGTGTGCAGTGAAATTAGAATACACATGTTTTAATTCGCGAAGCTACATATAAATGCTGCACGCAGCGCTGTTCTGCAACACATTTCTATTTCTTAATCCGCTGCAATCGACAGTGTCACACATAAGTGACAGTAGCTGTAAAATGACAGCAACCGATGCGATTGACTTCAGAAAATATCTGCATATCTATTTCACGGGCAGAGCTGCAAGTAGATTTTCTGCACGTGTTTGCACCAACAGCATCCGAGCAGAAATCAGACGCAGAGATACGTTTAACAATAGATGTTTGTTTGATCTCAGAAGTCAAGTCAGACCACACTGGGTTTATACAAGGTCCTTATCATCCCGGTCATAATACTAGTATACAGCGCAAAGGCGAACGCCGGATGAATAACCACTTGACCGTTTCGACAAAAAGATGCTGCATGTAACTTTCGGCCCGGTTTGTACTCGTATTTACAGAGAACGGAGAAGACTCAACCTCTAAGTGTACAGGTTATAGAGCGACATCGGTTTGCCTTCGCCATGTTGAGCAAATGGACAGCACTGGCACCCGCACAGCGGAGGACGAGCACGCATGCAAGTAGAAGGGGACCGATTAAAGGCCGCTGCTCAATAGGCCGCTGTCGAGACATGCATTGTGCTAGTTCGATGGGCTTGTTGGTCGATGTAAAGGTTGCCTTCGAACTATGGCCACCACCTTAGTAAATATGTACCCGGAATTTCCCATTCGGTTGTGTTCTGCGAATATCGCAATGTCAAATTTAGTTGAGTAAATAGTTTGCCTGAAATTTTGCGTTACTAACATAATATCGTGTGCAGAAGCAATGAAAATGTTTAGGGTAGCCTACGTGGTCTCGACAATGTCGAAAACACAAGCGTGCGAGTGGTACAAAGTTTTTAAATCGGGCCGTACTGTGGTCGATGATTTGCCTCGTTCCGGTGATGGACTGACGTAAACATCGATTTGTCCTCTCAGATCATCGTGTAAGTATCAGTTGGATACCAGCCGATCTTGGTGTCTCACTCGGATCGGTACAAAGCGTTTTGCACGATGTTTTGGGTATGAGACGAGTTGAAGTTGAGAGTATTGAATTTGTAGTCAAAACGAAAAAAAACACGACTGAGTCTATTCAAAATCAGGGTCTTGTTGCTGTGGTGTGGCCCAATCAGAATTTCTTCCCGCCAGCCCAAACGATAAAAGAGGAGTATTACGTGAGCGTGTTAAAGAGTTTGAGGGAAAATGTTAGGGAAACCATTACAACAACGCACCGGCTCACATATCACACATCACACCCGACATGACTTTTTCCTATTCCCACGACTTAAGTTACCACTTCGCGGAAAGTTTTTTGAGACGATTGAGGAGATAAAGCAGAATTCGCAGAAGGAGCTGAAAGTGATTTCAGTATCGGCCTATGAAAAGTATTTTGAGGATTGGAAAAAGCGTTGGAATATGCTTGCAATGGAGATTACTTCGAAGGGAATCAAATGGATGTCGATGAAAAATTGAACAGTTTTCGTTTTATTAAAGACTTCCGCGTACTTTTTGATCAAAAGGTATATAAATAGTTGCTCTGTTTTGCTGGCGATTTCCAATTTTCATTCAGCTTTGATGTGTACAAGGGAACATCGTAGTAGAATCGCAGTCGATGCTGGGGATGTGGAAGAACCATTTCTGCAGACTGTATAACGGCGATGGTGGACCAAATACCGCTGTCAGGCAGAATCAACCTTTCAACTTGGACGATGATGACCGACAATTCCGTCCACCCGACCTGGATGAAGTGAAGATAGCTATATCGAAGCTTAAGTCCAACAAAGCTGCTGGAGCGGATGGCAGGCGATGACTTTGTAAGGAGCATACACCAACTCATCTGTAAAATATGGTCGGACGAAAGTATACCCGATGAATGGAACCTCAGCATTGTTTGTCCGATTCTCAAGAAAGGAAACCCTCTGAACTGCGCCAACTACAGAGGCATCAGTCTCCTTAACATCGCATATAAGTTCTTATCTGCCGTATTGTGTGAATGCCTGAAGCCGTTCGTCAACAACCTGATAGGTCCATATCAGTGTGGCTTCAGGCCAGGAAAGTCCACCATCGACCAGATATTCACACTACGGCAGATCTTTGAGAAGACCCATGAGCTTCAGATCGATACCAACCACCTATTCATCGATTTTAAGGCCGCGTATGACAGCATCTATAGAGACGAGCTATATAGAGCAATGTCTAGTTTTGACATCCCTGCCAAACTCGTCCGTCTGTGCAGGATGACGATGGAGAATGCACGCTGCTCCATCAAGGTCGGTAAAGATCTCACCCAGACCTTTGATGTCCAGAAAGGATTTAGACAAGGCGATGCGCTGTCGTGCGATTTTTTCAACATCGTACTTGAAAGAATAGTGCAAAACTCACGAGCAAACAAAGAGGCACTTTCTTTCAAAAGTCCGTCCAACTACTCGCATACGCCGACGATATTGACATAATCGGGAGAAAGCAGCGTGATGTCAGTGGCGCTTTCGCGAGTATTGAGACGGAAGCGGCGAAAATGGGTTTAGCGGTCAATGAGGGCAAGACCAAGCATATGCTGTCAACCAAAAAGGACAACCAACACCGACGTCTCGGGCAGAACGTCACCTTAGACAGATATAATTTTGAGGTAGTTAAGGACTTTGTCTACCTAGGCTCTGCTATAAACACAGACAACGACACCAACGCTGAGATCAAGCGAAGAATAACTCTTGCCAACCGCTGTTTCTTTGGGCTAAGAAGGCAATTGACTAGCAAAGCCCTCTCTCGGAGAACAAAAGTCTGCCTTTATAAGACCTTAATAATCCCGCTCCTGCTCTATGGCGCAGAGGCATGGACATTAACAAAAATGGATGAGGGTGTTCTTGGTTGCTTCGAGAGAAAAATTCTTCGGACGATCTTCGGTCCCGTTTGCATTGACGGTGAGTGGATGAGGAGATACGACGGCGAACTGTACTGACTGTACAGCGACATGGACCTTACCAGAAGAGTGAAGATCCAAAGACTGAGATGGCTAGGTCATGTAGAGCGTATGGACACCAATGCTACGGTCCGAAAAGTCTTCGAATCCGCTCCCGAGGGACAGTGCAATAGAGGAAGGCCAAGACTCAGGTGGCGCACGCAAGTGGAAGAGGACCTCAGCCAACTTAGCGTGCGAAACTGGAGACAGCTAGCCAGGGATCGAGCTGGCTGGAGAAGCTTGTTGACTGAGGCCCAGGTCCACCCCGGACTGTAGCGCCACCTAAAGTAAGTAAGTATTTTGGTGTGTTGTGTAAGTGTTTTCAGCTATCTTGGAGATTTTTCCGACTCGGACCTCGATTTAAGAATGTATGCCATTAGAACCAAACTTGGTATGAGGAGTGGAATAAGCTTTCTCCAGAACATCAGCCTGCTCTGTCGCTGCCAAATGAAAACATGAATTCTTTTTTTTGTGGTTTTATATATATATTTATTTTATTTTATTTTCATATTAATTAAATTTAAATAACTAATAATTAAAAAGAGACATATTTTTGTTGTTTTTGTTGTTTTCTTCTTTTTCTTTTTCTTTTTCTTTTAAATCTTAATTTCATTATATTTATTTTTCTTTTATATCTTATATAATTTATACATAAGTTTTTGCATTTTTTTTTCTTGTTTGTTTTACTCTCTTTAATTTGTTTTTATATATATAATTCTGTTGTGTTGGTTTATGTTTTATACCAGTGTGTGTTTTTTAGTTCAAGGAAATGAAGAAAAACTTGTAATTTGTTTTGTAAATTAGAAACGAATAAGGTTTGTTTATTTTTTCTCATTTTTACATATATATTTTGGTTGTTTCAGATAAATATATATTCACTATATGTATTTTGTATTTTTCAAATTTTGTTCATGTGTTTGTTCTGTTCAAAAGTGTTCGTTAATTCAAATTCTCCTCTGTATGTTGTTTAAATGTTGTTTTGCATTTTTTTTTCTCTTTTCTATACATACATACATATATGTATCTATATATATATATAAAAAAAATAAACAATATATCATCGGGACCAAACAGGTACCGATGTGGTTTTTCATTTTTTCCTTTTTTTGTCATTATTTGGTTTTGGGTTAAATTTAAATTATCCTTCTTCTCTATCCAGTGTTACACATTAAGTACGAATTTATGTTATATTTGAATTGTTGTTTGTTTGGTTTTTTTTTGAAAATTTTCAATTTGTTTATGTTGTTGACGCAAGAATGTTTCTTTATTCATTTTATTTAAATTTTGTTTTCTAGTTTAATTGCTTTGCTTTAAGTTTTTAATTTTTTTTTTTTTTTTAAATTAAATTTTTCGATAGAATATCTTTTCTTTTTTTTGGTTTGTTTGTTGTTCGTAGTAAATAGTACAAAAACACAACAGAACAATTGTTTATATAGAAAATTGCAAATTGAATTTTTGTTGTTTTATTTAAAAATTTTACTAATGAAGGCAACAGAATTTCATACAAGAAAACATTTTTGTTTTTTTTTTTGTTGTTCTTAAACGAAGAGAAACTCGACACGAATTTGTTTTGGTTGTTGTCTGTTGGTGTTTTTGTTTGTTGTCGGGAAAGGACATTTGAAAAAAGTCTGAGTTTCTTATATTGTACAAAGAAAAGGATTTTTTTTTTCTGTTTAATAGATTAAACTTTTTTTTTTCATTTCTAATAATAAGTAAGAGATTGATTTTTTTTTTCTTGTTTTAGGTTGTTGGTATTTGTTTGTTTTTTTTTTTTTTTAAATTCTAGTTTAATAAATTGTAAAGCTTTAATTAATCGTTTTTTTCAAATTTTTTTATATTTTTTTTGCATTTTTTTTTATATAAAAGAAGGAAGAGACGAATCCTGTGGTTGTGCCGATAAGACGCCGTCGCTAAGGTGTTTTTGTTTTTTGTTTTTTGATTTTAACTTCAATGTTTGTTTTTTTTTATTCAGTAGGACACATTTTTACGAGATTTTCAAAATATTCTTCCTCTTTGTCTTTGTTTGGATGATTCGAAAATATGGAAAAGCTTTTTACTCGCAAATGAGTTGATAGAGGAGTGTGATGTGCAATGTAATCATCATAAAAAATGAATGTTTCCATGGGCTTAAAGGTTTTTAGGTTTTCAATCAACTCAGAAAAGATCTCTGAATCAAATAGGTTATCCAGCTAGTTATTTAGGACAATTGATTTCAACTTGTCGTGACTTATTATCCATTTTTCTCTGGTAACCTAGGGAACGCTTTACAAGTTGTAAGCCCACAATTTTAATCACGTCATTGCACAATTAGGATTCAGATGACCCTTCTTCAGCACATCAAAAGAGGAAAATGTCTAATAAAATCCCTCAAATCTAAGAAACTTATCCTTAAGTGGGTTTTTTTCTTCTTTAAAAACTCAAAAACCTTTTACTGCTTGTTTATTGATTCTTGCAAGCCCATAGTATATATAATCTACAAGTATTTTGTCTCCGGTTTTAACACAAGTAACATTGGCAATTGTATTTTCGAAGATGGAGCTTATCTATTTATGCAAGGGTAAACAAATATTGATGATCCACCAACGAAGATAACAAAAAACGTCTCAGCTATGCAATACCAAATCAAAGACGATTCAGGACAAATATGGCCAAATAACTTTTCACTGCATTTAGTAACAACGTCTCAATAAAGATAAGACCCTTCAGCACCTCCACAAATGCCATTCATGTAGTCAGTAGGAGCAGCGTCTTTATTGAAGTTCGAATCAAATACAATGCAGGCCATTCACTGCAAAATTAACGTTAAAGATCCGCGAAGTAAATGCCATCCACTGTAGGTAGTAGAAATGTATCAGTTCAAAAAAGACCGAATCAAAGACGCGTTTACAACATATTTTTCAACGCATATTGTGGACCCATAAAGTAGGAAAATAAATGCATTTAGTACAATACATATAGTGAAACGTCTCAGATAAGGAAAGAGCGAATTAGAAATGCTTTGTTCATCTGCTGGTAAATAGACATTGACATTCCGCAAACCAGGAAAACAACTGCCTTTAACTACTTATAGAAGAATTGAATCAAGGACATCAAAGGCCATCTATTGGTGAATAGATATTGACGTTCCGCAAAGTAAAAAAATAAATGCTTTCTAATGCAGGAAATGGTAATGTCTTTTAGTGTAAGACCGAATGGGTCATCCACTGACAAATGAGTACTGATATTTCATATACAAGAAAACCAAGTGCCTTTCACTACATGTAGGAAAACCTGCTCAAAACGACGTTCCAGACACCAGTCAGAAATTTCGTTTTTTCAAGGCAATCTTATCTGAATTGACCAGTGGTGCATTCGAGTATAAAAGATGGCTCTGCGCATACACTCTCTACCGACTCGGCCACATTAGTAAATTGCAGTTGCATAAAATAATTTAAGTTTATAAGCAAAGTTGGACTCAAGTAGAGTCGGGCGCACACATTTTAACGAGTCACTTGGTTTGTTGATTTTAAAAATCTCGGAATTTCCAAAACAATGACATATCATCTGATTTCAGATTGACATTTTCGTATAGATGGAATATCAACTCATTATAGGTAGTGCTGAATCCAACATATTTTTATGTACCAACTCTATTCAACGGATGCTGCAAAATCCTTCCCTGTGAATCGATTAAAAAACATCAGACATGATTTCGTATCGTTGCTTCCAACTGGAAAATTATGTAAAACCAGTCCCTGACCACCAAATGTTGTATGTTCTAGACGAGTATATATTATATTTTCAACAAATCCGTCGACAGCCTAACAAGTTTCCACAATTTTAATACTCTTAATCTTTTATAGCCAGTTCCAACGAAACAAGACTAAGTGAATTAAAACTCCAAAGTTGAAACAGAAGAATTCAACTAGCAAACGCAGAATCAGAACAAGTAACAGCAAACAATGATTTCCACAGAGAACTGACTGATTTAGGCCCCAGCACGAAATGAATAGAAAAACGTGCTATGACTATTAAAACTAAAAGAAAACACAACCATTGAAAATAGGTAAACAAATAATAAATAAAAAATAAAGAAAAGCAAAAAAAAAAAAGAAAAAAAAACACAACTCTTGTTTTTTAAATATCTCACTGAAAGTCTCTCTCCACTTTGTTTCACACACCCCTTTGTGTAACTCCAGAAGTAGGTAAAGACATATCATTTGTTTTATTGTTTTCTAATTTATGTATCTTTATCTTTTCATATATTGTAGTTAGTTGATTTGTTTTATTTTAAATTAATTCAATTATAGATATTATTATAAATATACAGAAAAAGAAAAATTATAAACTTTACTCATTGGTTTTTATTTCTGTCCACAATTGATAAGTTTTAAACAAGTTTTGTTGTTATATATATATTTCATTTTGTTTATAGCAAAAATTCAAATGTTGTAATTATTATTTTTTGTCTTTTTGTTAAGTGGTTTTTTCTTTTATTATTTTTTATTTTAATAATTATTCTTTCTTCTACACTAAAACATTTAAGTAGTGAGTAATAGTCATATAGTTTAGCTATATAAAGGCCCAAAATGTTGCTTAAATATTTTCATTTTTATTGTTTAAATCTTTTACCATTTCTTTTTTATTAAAAATTAAAACAAAAAAAAAAAAAACATTCTGTTATATATATTCTTTTGTTAGTTTTAGTTTTAGTAAATATATATTTTATTTATTAATATGAATAAATTTATTTTCATCCACAGAAAAGAAGTTAATTTCAATTAAATAAAAAATAGGAGTTGCACATATTTGAAGGAAACCAATTTCGTAAAATAAAAAAATAAAACAACTTTTTAAGTTTGTGAAATAAATTTATTTTTATTATAAATTAAACAAAGAAAGGACCTGACGTGAAGTGACGTACAAACTCTTCAGAAACGATATAAAAAAAATGTCGGTGTTATCCTGGCAAAATTATAAATTAAACAAGAAGAGAAAAAACTAAAAAAAACTAAAAAAACAAATAAATAAATAAACCGTTTTATATTTTTTATGTATTAAATATAATTTTTCTTTTATCAGGTGGTTGTTGTAGTGGTGAATTTTGTTATAATTTTATTTCATTTTTTTGTTAAATATTGTTTGTATCATAAGATTCAGTGTGTTGTCATATGGTGTGTTTAATTTTTTAATTTGTTGTCTCCAATAAGGAATAAAAAAAAAAAAAAAAAACAAAAAGAGGGGGCAAAGGACATACTCGAAGAGAAGAAGTAAAGATGCCTCATCCCATCCCATCCCAACCTATGTGAAGATGACTACACACGTCCTCTCCGGCGCCAACAGATGTTGACTGATGGATGGTGGTTAGAAGTAGAAATATATATTACTTTTGAAATAAAACAAAACCAAAAAAAAAAAACAAAACAAAAAATAATGAAGTAAAACAAAAAACAAAATTTCCTTTTTATCTCACGTGGAGCAAACCAAATCAAATGATTGTTACATTTTTTAATACTAATAATAATAAAAAGGGGGTGTGAACATTGGAGAGTATAATGAAAGATTACGTAAAAAAAAGGACATTTCAGGAATGAAATAGTAGTACAAAGAGAAAGAAGAGATAAATATATTTTAATATTTTCTTTTGTTTTTTTTTATGTTGTTTGTTTATTTAGTTTTCTTAAGTGGAATTTAAGAAGGAAGTTTAGAAGATACAATTCTCTATGTTGCTTTCTTTAAGATGCATGTATGTATGTTAACATTAGAGGACATTTTTTTTTTCTTTTTCTTTTTCTTTAAACAAAGGACTTTCACATCATACATGCCATGCCGTTTTCTTCAATTTGTTCGCTCTTTATTTATTTTTTTGTTTATTTGTTAAGAAAGGTGTTTGCGTGTCATAATGTACGTGTTTCTCTGTGTGTTTTTGTTTTTTTTTTTTTAGTTTAGTTTAGTTTATAGCGATAAAGTATTTATTTCTTAAAACTTGTTTGTAATTTTCTTCATTCCATTTCTCTTATATATTTTTTTTTCTTTTAGTTTCTTAATTAAAATTGTGTTACAGTTAAGGTGTTTTTTTCTTTCTTTAGACGTCTGTTTTGTTTTTTGTTTTAATTCAATTATATCGAAAGTTGTTGGTTTTTTTTTGTTGTTTTTCTTAGTGGTTTTTATTAAGTTTTTGTTTATCATTAAATTTAAAATTGAATTATACAATAAGATTTGTTTGTTGTTGTTGGTTTTTTTGCTTCATTTATATAGACTTTATGTATATTTTTTTTTTTATAATTTTTTATGTTTCTTTTTATTTAAATTTAATTAATAATTTGTTTTTTTTTTATATAATTTTTTTTTTTAATAATGTTATCCATAGCAACAGCGTCGCGCGATGTTGGTGCGCACAGCTACAGTCTTCATCAACATCTTAAACAAATAGAAAGGCTTAAAAAGAAGTAATTTACCAGCTCACTTCGATGTCATCATAGTCACGAATTCTGGAAAGGGAAAGAGGAGACAAATTAAAAAATGAGATACTTTAAATTAGTTTAATTTATAGTTCGTTATATAAGAATTTTGTTTTCTAATCTACTTGTAGAAAATGTCTTGAGAATCATGACAAACCTTAAGACAAAAACAAACAATTGTGTAGCTCAGAGTCGGAATGTACAGACTTCTTTCTATAAGGGGCACTTTAGTTGATCGAAACATTCGCCGATCCCCATTTTTTTTTTTGATATAATCATTTGCCAAGCAAGTTAATAAGTGTGCAATAAATAATTATGAAAACTTGCATGAATGCATGTAGGGTCCCTTATCAAGTGCTATAGAACTGTTTTTTCTTTTCAACAATAACGACAGAAATTGGTCTTATTCAAAAATCTTTACTTATCATACGAATTATGACATTATACCATTGACATTCCTCAGCATCCTGTCGATGCGATTTTGTGCTAATTCGTCTAAGTATTTGTGACTCTATGTCATCAGTGGTGTGATGAGATCGGCTTCGAAGATGTTTTACTAGCATACACCAACGGCTTCGCAAAGCCCCAAAAAAAAGAAATCGAATGGCGTAAGATCGCACGATCTCCGTGCACAAATAAAAATAAAATTGTTTAACACTGGCAAGAAAATGTGTGGTTCACGAACAGACTTTATGTTGTCATCGAAGAGAGACATCGGTTACTCACTGGTTTCGTGGACAATATGCCACGCAGCGCTGCGAGCCAAATATGGTCCGCATTTATGTCACCACTGAACCATGTTCGGTAAAAGTGAATGCAATCTTCGGCCTTATCTTTGATCGTAAACACCATCCATACCAAGCAGAGAAATTTTCTGGATGTTAGTGAGCCTGCCTTATGAGTCTCTTCTGGATTAACTTCACTTCTGAAAATTTAATTTTGCATATTTCATAAAAACCCAGTAAAGCATTGTTACTTAGGACGATTTTTCGACTTTTAAGTTGCTGATAAGGCCCCGAACTGCCGGCCAAACCATGATGTCATGGCTTAAATTCCTGCCCCAGCTTGATCTTATACATACCAATGAAAAGCGAATTCTGTTTGCATAAAGCACAAACTCTTGCGATCTTCTCCCATATTTTCACTCAAAGCGGCTACAGTTTCGTCGATGGATACGAGTACATTACGTTTACGAATTTTTGGCTTTGCGTTGAAATTTTCTTTGTGTCTTCATAATTGAATAGTTCAGAAAATAAAATTTTACAAAAAATTCCTTGGTCCATGATGAATTTTAATCAACCGACCTCACTGTTAAGTATAAACTCACATATGACTGCTAAATCGAAATCACAGTAACAAAAGTGGGTTCCGAATGATAGGTTTTTAAAGCAATACTCGTATTTAAAATAGAAAAGTTCAAACATAGCTGGTCCGAGCCTATCGAGTTAAAGAAGATTACCAAATTTATTGTTCAACTGTATAAAGGCAAAATCGTCACGAAAAACTGTAACAACAGAAATTATAGATTCAATCCGTCTTTGTGGGAAGTAAGTTGATACGTGTACAGGTGCAATGCGATTTTAACCTGATAGAGATGAAGAACTATCACGGCGCGAAAGATCTGCACACCATATCCTTTCATAAGGATAAAAAGTTTCTTTTGAAAAACGTCGGGAAGACATGGTATACTCGCATTACGATTAAACGTCATATTTGTGTTTACATTAGGATGAAGTTATTCCCTGAGCCGGAATAACCGGAGAATTTGAAGTTAAGGTCCGAAAGTATTAACAAAGCGGACAGATTACGTTCTTTCGGGATACATTTTTTTTACGATGAGGCTTCAATCATAACGAAAAAGGTACTTCAGAAAACGAATGAGATCGGTTTTCAGACTGGTGTTACGATTAGCAGACTAAGCGTGGCAACAACATTAGACGTCTTCGTAAGCCTTTACGAATTTAAACGCTCGCCATTAATTTATTCTGGACAAAAAATGGTGAGCACAGAAAAAACAGAAATTGAAGTCGGACAAAAGGCTCTTTAAAAACATAGCTTTTGAGTTTTTCAAATGGTTATTAACTAAGCTCATCTTTAAACCGATTTAAACTACGTTTATCTCAGCAAGAGTAAAAATATGACTCAAATTTATGTACCCTGTGCTTCAATCTCACATCCCCCAAAGGATGGCAAATCCCTCCGGAACAAGTTTATTTGATCATCTCCTCATTGCATTTGGCCTACTTTGGCTCTGTAGAACTTTATATGAAACAACTTTTATCCTTGACTGGATAGAGAAAAGAAAAGATAAAAAAGTTCATAGAAATTGTTCACCCTTTTCCACAGAGATAATGGAAAATAAAAAGAACGTTTCAATATCGAGTTTGATGATATGATACATGTGGTTATAAGTATACAACGGAAGTAAGACGAGCCAAGGGCAGATGAAAATGGCACATACGGATATCCTCTGTTGCCTGTGTCTGTTTAGTTTTAATTGCATGCCATATTGTATGTTGTGTTTGCTTGCTGTAAGCCAAAGAACACTCCTTACTATGTGTAGACCTGATGAACAAACTGATGTAAAACCAAGCAAAAAAAAAAAAAACGGAGAACATGGGAGAATCCAATTTCTCTATTCGCTGAGCTCTCTTCTATCTACATACATCATAGCAGTGGAAGGCAAATGATTTACAGAAGTGTGAATGATAAATAAATTTAAGCCATTCGATATTTTTACTATGTACTTGGTATCATTGTACATCCAGTTGGTGGCTATCAATGGTTTAAGTTCCTTTCTACGAGCATGAAATGACAGTTTTCACAAATTGGTAGCATTTCAATGTTTAATTACGAAAAGACGAAGAGAACGAAGAATACAAGTGAAGTGAAATATTCGGTGGACACTGCAACTTACACCATTAAGCGAAGCGATGTTTAGAACTACCACTTCTGCTTTTGGTTCAGATCGTTTTATTTTTGATATGACTATGACCAATTTTCGAGAGATCTCAAATTTTTCACCGTTGAGGTTCCAGTTGCACTTCTTTTCTGACCAGCGCCAACATAACAGTTTGCATTGCTGACTGAGTTATTGCAGATTAGTGAATAAAAATTAGTTAAGATTTTTCGTCTTACTTTTGAACTTGATCATCTTTCAAAAAAAAAAGAACTTAACACGCCAAAATAAAATGCAACACTAAGAACCGAAAACATCAAAACTGCATTTGAAAAAAGGGCAACTAGTGAAGAAACAACTAGGCGTTGGTATGTTAAATATCCTTAAAAGGGCCTGGAAAGACAAGAAAAAACTAGAGACGATAATGAGCGGATGTATTTCAATGGAAGCTGATAGAGTTCAAACTAGAAAATGTATTGCGGAACATCTCGCCGGATAGTATTCACATTAATTCGGTGTTTGAAAACAATATTTGAAAGTGAAATGTTGGTATTGCTGATTGAAAGATTACTTTTCTGTTCGCAATAAAAAAAAGTAAATTGTTGACCGATAAAGCACTGGAATACATGGTAAAGCAAAGTGTTTACAGTAGCTGTTATTCATTAAACATTAATAAAAGCTGATGAATCAATAACTTAAGACAACAACTTGATAGTTAAGCAGCTTGCGTTTGTTTATCACCTGGGTTGTACTAGTCCACATGTATCGCAAACAACCGTTCAAAAGATCCATCAATTGCATAGCTTTTCTCAGCAGAGTATCACTTCGGTTACGTTTTCTAATGGTTATTTATGAGTCGCAATATGAGCTTCCATATAGTGGTCAATAATTGCTGGCTTATCACCATAAACTAATGCATTAAGGTCATTAAAAAGGAAACAGTCGAGATTTGCCAAGCGCCACGCACTCAGAGACCAACCAGTTAACTGATAAATTTGGCGAAGCTGCTTTCTCGGCAAATTGTGACTTCCATAAATGTTAGGTGTTCCTTTTTCTTGTTATCTATGTATATTTCCAAAGAAATTTTTTGTTGAGAATGAGGACGAGTTGACAAATTCAAGTCGGCGGTCACAATAGAGTCTATAATAGTCTTCTTTGACGCGCACATTACGAGAATATGTTTGGTGGATATTGTCCAACAGCATCCAACAATGATAAGGTGTTAATTTACAAGCAGTTAGAAGAAAAACGAGTGTAAAACACATATAAATTTAAAACACTGTGTAATGCGTAATTTCTGCCATTATGTTTGGCGCAAAGAAATATAAATATAACCAGCCAACAGTACCTGGAATTTTCAAAAACTGAAATATACTAAAGACATTCCTTCACATTTTTAATGGGAAAATTTAATTTTATTTCCAGCATACAATAGTTCAAGAATAAGAAATGAGCTATGCCAATTCGGAAAAAAATGTTTCAAATTAAAGAGAATCGTCCAATTAACGATCTGATCACGTGATCATGACAGGATCGTCAATAATTCTTCTTTTTCGAATAAAAATGAAAATCCAAACTGGCGCTCTATTTCAATTCGAACACGTAATGGTATCTTGACCCGGCCCGATATGTGTTGATGCGAGCAAGAGAATTGTATTCAAATGACCCCAAAACTCCTGATGATACAAATAAAAAAATAAAATTGTCTCTTTTGTTAAAAATAATATTATTGGCTATGTCGTCTTAAGGCTACCAACGTCACATGTGCTAAATCCATTAAACAAATAACCAAATATCTTACTCATTTATATTTATAGTCTCTTTTCTGTTCTCGACCACCTGATTAATCAAAATCACGTGACAACAAATTTAGTTATACTATAGCTTAAAAAAAGAAAAGAAATTAGAACGACAATCAGACAATCGAATTTGAAAAACATCATGTAAGTATCGCCGATTGTTTAGGTTCAAATACGAAACACGCCCCCCTTTTTTGTCATGACCTTGACACCTTTTTACAATTCAACCCTTTTTATCCCAGTCTTTGGTGCCAGCTATACTTGTGTGCCTTGCTCCTACTTAAGTTGGTTTAGATGTTTCGGTTTTTTTTTTTTTTTTTTGCTTCTGATGAAAGGGGGAAAGGACAAATGAATTTCACAAAAGAAAAAAGAAAATTCATTATTCAGAGGCCGAAAAAGCCTGCTAATTTATACGTTTCTCTCGACATAAAGCAGCAAACAGGAATGAAAAAAAAAAACGACACAACACGCTCACTTAATTTCTTTCGATTTATTCAAAATTTCCACTCTTGGTTTGGCAATTAGCCAGCGCCGACAAAAGAATCCCTAATTGCTAATCAAACAGTCAATAACAAGATCAGCCACAGACAGTATTGCTAGCTAGCTAGCTATTGTAGTATACTTAGTGTCTTAGGATCTTCTTCGCATTGATCTTTGGATTCACACCGATCAACGCGGATACGACTACAAACAAGTACGAATACAGTGTATGGCGATCTTCACCCGGTGATCTGATCTGACCTGATCTGTTTCTGTCGAAATTCGCTTTGATTTTTGCCAAGTGGTTGGTTCTATCCTACAACATAAGAAGAAAAAAATTAAATAAAAACGTGACCCACCAAAGAACAATCCAACGACAATTCAAAACGACTCACGATTCTTAAACTGGAGAGAGCCGATGATAGAAAATCGAATTCTTAATTTTACGTCGCAACATTACTAGCATCCTAGATATTGTTGTATCTTTTTTCAGAGGAACAACCAAAATAATTTATGTCATTCTCATGTGAGAGACGGACGGGTTGTTTTACGGCCCACGTGTTAGTGCTCAGTGATAAATTGCCGGTAATCTCATCTCCCTATCTGACTTTTGCCAAAGCTCGAGAACAAACGTTTACATACTACATATTTCCTCTACTTCGTTTTCCTTGTTTACCTCTCTTATCCATCCATAGTCCTGTGCACTATCAATAGTCATCGTTCTCGTCTCTCTATTGAGTCAGTGCCAATTTTTATTTTTTTTTATTTTTTTATTTACACGTTCGTTTGCCCCCTGGTATTTTGTGCTTTGATCACCCCGCGTTTACTTTTAATCACAATCAGAACAAATTAATGTTTTAATGGTTTTTCAAAACCTCTACACTGGATTATCATCATCATTTGTGACGACAATCCGGAGGTTTGATTTAAATTTATAGTTCGTATTCAAAGTTATGTCTTTTTTTTTTACTCCAAAAAGACCAAGACGTGATCTTGCATATGGAATTTGGTGCCGCATCATCATGGATACATAAACCTACGTCAGCAACGATGAAAATTTGCATTGGAAATTATCCATCGTGCTTACTCAAAGGTTACTTTCCAAACGAAAGGCAACTTCAGGAATCGCAGAAGTCTTTTGTAAAAAAAAACGTGCCATTGCGAGTAGTGAAACACGAATAATTCTAACAAGCGCAACGTTGCTACTTGAATTATAATCACAGTGAACCTAGATACAATAATGTATGTATATGGTAAGCTATTCTGAGTAAGTATACGTGCATTTGGCTCGTAGTTTTATAATTGCCAAAAGTCGTACGGGCGCGCAGTGGTTTTTGTTTAACTAATTGCGGGTTGTTGTTCTGCTCATCGCCAGGTTTTGATGCAAGGCGAAAAACAACCGCACAGCGCAATTGATTGAGTAGCAGTGTTTGTAGTTGGTTTTATCATTTACACATTATACTCGTCGTCGCGTAGTCATACATTTAAAAATAAATTCAAAACTCAATCGATCGCTACTGAAATAAACACGGCATCGTATACTCGTACTCATCATCAGCCTGACAAGAGATACGGAACAGAGGTTCAAAAGTTATCATGGTGAGTCATCATAGATGAAGATAATCTTTGTTTTCCCTGCAGATATCGATGTCAAACAGCTACAGATGCATGAGTTTTCCGCAATCATATCTTGCCACATCACTGTTCTTACTGAAATAGTTGCATAGTTAGTCTGATGGGGGGTCTTAAAGGCCGAGATTTTGACCTATACGTACTTCACGCTCTTGGAAAGCTGAAAATGTAACCTCGGCGATTTGTTGGTCATTGGAAACAGGCCTATGGAATTATGTGCAACCAGAGAAGGTAGGATTAGTCAGATATTCTTTGTCAAAGTCATTCAGAAGTCATCCGTATCCTGCAGGAGACTGTATTTTTTGGAAAGCACTCCATAGTTATCAAAACTTTTTCAAGTTACCACGTTACTGACGCATCTTTCTTCTAAAATCAGCCTCAGAACAGGGAGAAAAAAACGCCTTTAGTATTTGAGAAAAAATGTTTGAATTAGTCGTTGCGGTCAGGCTTTTGTTGACCGAAGAACCCATTGAAATCAAAGTTTTGATTGGCCTCATCACTACAAAGACAGCACCTGGACCAACATTACTTTCAGAATCTCTTGAGATTTCTTGAGGTCTGAGCGTGGTGAAACTGTCGTCCAACGAACAGTGAAACAATTGACAAAAGCGACTATCGATGCTCGCCAGCTGTACAAAACAAAAAAAGCATTGTTGGCCGCATCCACTGAATTACTTTTAAGATATGGAAGCGGGGAGTAGGTCTTACAAGAGGGCACCGATTCGAAACACCATAGTCGTATCTGTCAGGGCATAGGACGAAAACAACATCAATACTTGTACGTTCGACTGGTCATCCGGATTGAAAAAGTGTGAGGACTTATGAAGCAGATGATTAAGAGAAAAGATATATGTATAAATAAAATACAAGGCTATACGAAGAAATTAGGTGTTAATGGTCGAACAAATCGTGAGACGATAATTTGGAATAAACTGGAAGCCAATAAAAAAAAATGTTTTTCTTGCCAATGCGTTTGGCATACCAACAGACACATTGCGAGTCAATACAGAATAACGAATCAAATGCCAGCTTCGTCATTCGAAGACCCAACCCAGAACCATTATTCCTCCCCTCCAATAACGTCGCAAATCTAAACTTATTAAATTAGCAACACATATATGGAATGTTGTAAAGTATTTCTCATTCGTATTTATTTATTTTCTATTTGTCGCATATGAATCATTCGCAGCAAACTACTCATATCAGTCGCTACAAATCAATGTGAGCAGTTTTCCCCATGAGATTTGTATTCTGAAACATACAACCACAACTGACTAAAAGGCGATCCAACTAAAGCGACAAGGAGAGGATGAAGAGACCACGAATGATGCCAGCCAACCAACAAATTGTTTATGATTCATAGAACATATTGTGAAGGTGAAGTCAAGTAAATAGTATCGCCAGAGAATTTATTATATTAAATAGCTACGAAGTCATGGTGAGATACTGTCGCACAATTATTTCGCCATTTGTGTTCGAATGCACACCAGGATGAGGTGGTTTCTTTTAAAAAGAAATAAATATATGTTTCGTTCACATGAATCTCATGGGGGATGAAAAGCATACTTGTCCACGATACAACTGACTATTATTGAGACAGACATTCATTATTAATCGGAAAATGATATTATTTTGTGAGATCATACGCGCACCAGATAAGCGAATGAAATGACACAAGGGGGACCTAAACAGAGGTTTGTTACTGGAATGTTCCCACCAAATTCTAGCGTCATAGCACGACATTTGTCAAAGGTGCAACGTTGTGATCACATCGAATACACCATTGGCATCAACAAATGAGTAGGAACACGCTGATGAAATCAAAAATTTATTGATCGCAAATTGACCATCAGAGCAGAGATGACAAATATCTCAATTGGATCTGCTTACGTCATTTTAAACAATCAATTAGGTGACTCGAATTTCCTTCTAAAAAAAAAAAAACAGCGTGTGCATGCTCTCCAAGGCGGTTTCTTACCGTACATTCATCAGATGTATAATAACTAGCCGCGAAACGTAGATTTATGAGTAGGACACGAAAACCAGATTTTAGCCAGGACCGAAGAAACGAATTAGTTTTCAGTCACTGTTTAACAATGGTGTGGGGCATCATGAATGTCTTTCTAAAAGCTTGAATATCATTTAGGAATCTTATTTCGTCCTCATGATGCATTGATTCTGTGTGAATTTTTTGTCAAAAACAACACAACCACTGATTTGGCACCGTGTAATCTTTTTCGACTCAAAATATCGCTTTGGGGAACGCGTTTTAAACCGTTTTAAGAAGCGTGTCAAATGCTGGCACTAGTGCGTTACAGTTAATGGAAAAAAAAATTCCGAGAGCTTCTTAAATAATAGCCAAATTTTCGACCACTTTCACAGTAGATTTTCTTCACTCCAAATGCAGCAACTTTTGCTGTTGACGCAAATATTCAAATGAATCTGTTCACTGGTCATAAGAACTTTTCCGTGCGACGCTTACGACTGTCTATTGGCTTTAATTTTTGGACGAGCTGGATCTTGGTATTTCTTTGGCCAAGATCTTTCCGCAAATTCTTCCATTAGATGAATGGAAACTTCTTCAAATGCTGAGCACGATGGTAACGGCAGCAACACTTTTATTGGTGGGTGCAAAAACGATTCATGGGTAATCGGATTGCTTGCTCAGATGGATGATTATTTTGACCGTGCGGAACTATTGAACTAAATCATTGTTTTTGAAATAAATTTTGCATAATTTGCGACGTTGTTCTGGCGTATGTATCTCTATTATGTATATTCACGAATTGGGCAGACTTCTCCTCTCTGGAAAATCTGTTGCCAAGCGTAAACATATTCAATTTCAATATATTCGATTAAACTAATTTTATAATGGTGACTCTAATTGATTTTTACAAGCGATCGCTGAATGGAATTCTCCATGAAATCAAACTCTCACATAAAATCACGACCACATTTCCACAACAAAAAAAACAAAAAAATCGAAGCCATTCACGTAAATTAATTGACCTCGGGGCTGCTGATTGTGCCGAAAACAAATGAAAAAAGAACACGAAAATCCAATTACGAGCGCACAATTGCTGAATTGTCTGGCTTGTCATGTCACAACATTGAATATTATAAAAATAACAAAAAAAAAAAAAGATGTACATGTAAAAAGCAAACAATTACCTTCGTAATTGACCTGACCATCACCATCGATATCAGCTTCTCGGATCATTTCGTCTACTTCTTCATCTGTTAGTTTTTCACCAAGATTTGTCATCACATGGCGCAATTCAGCCGCTGAAATGAATCCATTACCATCCTTATCAAATACTCTGAAGGCTTCTCTAATTTCTTCTTCGCTATCGGTGTCCTTCATTTTACGTGCCATCATTGTTAAGAATTCAGGAAAGTCAATTGTTCCATTACCTAAAATTGAAGAGAAAAAAAAAAAAAAACAAAATCAATTAATTGGAATTCTATTTTGGGACAAACTCCTACGAATTTCCATATACTCTCATAGAACAGGCCAACGGCCTATAATTTGTTGGATTTAATGAATATTAACAAACACTAGAAATCAATACGAGTACGAGAAGTTCCAAAACACCCACACACGTTTCTCCCCTAAGGAAAGTTCGTTGTTTTCTCACACTTTGGGGATGGAAGTATGGATATATTTTTTTTGTTTTAATTAAATTACGAAATCATTATTAATTCACAACTCCTGCAGGTGAATAGCTTAATGTTTGTGCCTGCCAGGGGATACAGATTATTTTTAAGTCAATTAAATTAAGTGAAAACCTCATAGAAGACGTAGAAACGAAGAAGTAAACTGGCAAAATTTGCATGACCTTCTAAATGAATTGCTACAAGTTAATTAGCTTCATGGGTGGATATTTTATTTACTTGAATTTTGCGTCATTTGTAGTAGCACAAACAACACAGCTTGTTTTTGTCAAGGTTTCGTGGAAGTTGACTTTGTTCTGCTCTTTGTGATCCACGTAAGGATGGAATCCAGTCATACACCAACCAAGCCTAATCAAATTATAGGCTCAAAGTGAAATTCAATTTTTTTTTTTTTTTTAGATGTGGGGACCTTACTCCAGGAGACTTATACAGAACTTCAGTCTGGAAAAGTGATTATCCGATCATAAACCCACTCGATACGTAATTTAATGAATTAATCTGAAAAGCAAGAAGTTAAGTCCTAGTCCTGCTTTAATTTCGAAATATGTGAACAGAAATTGGCACTCAGTCGCCCTAGTTGGAATATATGATAGTTTAACCAGCTGGTTGATGTATCAATTTTGCAACGTTTCTGTTTTTCTCGTGCATTTTGCAACACTGCACTTCTGTTTAAAATAAGCTTCTACCTGAATATATACTGCAGCCTTTTAAATCATTTTCAACCACCAGATATTAGCTCGGTATGCAATTTCACAGATTGATTAACGATTTAACCGAAGTACGAGTATATTAGAAGTTTCTTCTTCGAAATACAGTGAAATCTTATTGTAGTCGGGTGAGCTTTAGTACATATACATGTTCCATGCAAACCAGAAACTTCCAAAATGGAGTCAACGACGACGTCAGAGGCAGAACCAGTAATGACATTTAGGTTTCTTCACCAACGGCAGCGCTCAAATCCCCAAAATGAGCTTGTAGCCCTATTCCCTGAAGAATTTGTTCCTCCTGGTATCCGTGAATCAACAATTAGCCTCGAATATGAATTGCATGGCGGCGTATGGATAACGTATGAGCAATGTCGTATACACAACGTTAAACGGTCGTTGTTGGGCATTCTGAAGCCATGTTAGGAAAGTAACCCTCTGTATCTTTAGTGGCACAGTTGGAAAACATAACCTACACAACACCATCTTCAAAAATAGCCTTAGACCATAATAAATAAAAAGCCATACCTCGACAGCTGCAAAGGAGCGCATTGCAGCAAATAAAGCAATTCAATTCAATTCATTGACGTCGGCTCAAACCAGCAGTTTCTTAAAGCTAAGGTGGGAATGCACAAATATCTCGGACAACAGAACACCGAAAAAATATCATGAAACAATTCGTTGTCCCTGTCGACATTTCGTTGCAGCCTCAATAGACACCATATCAGATTTGTTAGGTTTCATCTGACCACCACAAAGGAACCTCTGAAAAGGTGTCGGCAAGCGTAAGTCGGCACATTAAAGAAGGACGATAGGTGGTCACGAACTAGAATATATAAACAATAGAAACAAAAGTAAACCGATTCTCAGGAAGAGAAAGAAAGAAGCAGAGATGCACTTAACGCTGATTTCTGCACAAAAAATGATGTTCGCGAATGCTACCAAAATGTAAAAAGAACTTGCTGAGGACAACAATTCTGAACAGTGGCAAGCTTAAAGAAATATTGATGTAAAAGTCTTAGTAAAGTCGCAGCTGGTGATAAAAACTGAAAAGCACAAGCTCTCGAGACCGTTTAACGATGAAGATGACAAACACTCCGCTATAAGGCAGAATAAACTGTCGAATGTGGAAAATGATCGACAAAAACTTAGTCTACCAATACAAGAGGTCTGAATAGTGATATTTAAACTCAGGACCAATTAGGCTGCAGGAGCAGACATAATAATTTAAAGTAGCAGCAGCAACTATAGAGGAATCATTGCTCAACATCGCTTCAAACTCTGATGAATCACTATTATACATTTTTAGAAGAAAACACCAAGTTGTTACAGGAGCGTTTGTGGTTATAAAAACAAAAGTGTCAGAACGTGGGGGTTAAGCAGAGAGAAAATGAAAAGAATCCACTCATGCTAATAGCTCGGTCTTTAAACTTAGAACGCAACCGACAAATAAGTACGTCTCACTATCATTGAAAGATATCTTTCCAACGATTTATTAGACGTTCGCTTACATATTTCTACTGTATGCGACGAAATCTTCTGTGTTACACATTTTCGTGACGCGATTGCCTGTATACAGTGGAACCAGATAACTGCTCTCCCACTGTTCTCTATCTGTATTTTTTTTTTTTTTTTGCAAATTAACAATCCACTTACATTGGGATTTTCATTCATACTTATGAAGGTATGAGACTGTAATTACCTGTGTCTTACTCGGTTCTGCTTACTTTAATTCGTCTTTAATAACACTCGTATGTTGTTTTTTGCCTAATACGAATACATCTTAAGTTTAAGGCATCGAGGGAGATTAAATTCTGGAGCAACAAAGCTCTCAGACACTTGAAGGATGCCTAAGTCCTTTTTATTGATCTCGTACAATAATATTGTTACAACGACTGAGCCTAAACCCCTTTCAAATCGGATCAATTTATACTTTCAATGTAACTACGTGTACATTCCGATTTAATCTAAGGAAAAAAAAGGACATTGCCATTTATATTTTAAGCTAAGAAAATATTTTCGCAAGTCCTTTTTCTCGGATGAATGGATAAAGAACATCTTTTGCTATCGTTGTCAATGTCAAAAAAAAACTCCTTTTTCATTTCAATTTATACATTGCTCATCTTTTATTCTTTAATATCTCTCCTGATGTCTTGTTCTGTCCCAGCAAAAGGAACAATCACTACGCTCCTTTAAATGTTTTTCTTTTTTTTTTATTATATTTAGGAATGAAATACATTGTACTCTCTGTTGTGTTCTGTATTTTATCGTGCGACATAAAATGTACACGAAACACCTACGACTGGAACAACAAAAACAAGCAACTCAAAGGGAAAAGTAATTACTGTCCTTCATCCTTGTTATAGTGGTTTCTCGTGAACTTCGGCTACTATTACCTTTGTACAGTATAGTACTTGTAAGTCCTAGTAATTTCAGTAAGATAAAAATAAGAAAAATAGAACAGACAGCCATTTTGTACAAAGACAAATGCGAAACAAGACACAACACCCCAACCATAATAATAAAAATAATCATAATAAGAAGGTTGATGGTGGTCCGAGTCCAAGAAGAAACTGCCCACTTCATGTACAAAATTGTAAAGTGTGGGAGTTCTACCAATACAATGTGTGTTCAACTCCGGGTTGGGCATGGGATGGTACATCTTCTTATTGTCGGTGTTTAAAATAAAATAAAAATAAACAATTAGAAAGGTCTTAATAGGAGATACATGTACTCGTATACTCGTAGAAGCGCAGCCACCAGCAGTACTCGTACAAAAAATCCATTCAAAGTTAATCGCAAAGAAAATAAATAAAAGTATATTATGCCTTTGGATTTGCTCTTTTTTGCCCTCCTGTTCCTTCATAAAAAAAAAAATATATATATTGTTTCTGTGCGCTACCGTTAGCACCGATGGAACAAGATACTATTGGGATAGCGAAAACACTTAGAAACCTCATTTGCTCAATTTAATTTTAGATAATAGACTCATTAAACAACACAACGTCTTAGGAGTGTGATGTGATTATTCTTTTATTTTTATTTTCTTTGTAGCATCTTGCTTAATTGAATTTTCAACAACTTCAATAATGAAACAATCCAACGGCTATGTTGAGGAATATTCTTATGAGTAGAACTGATTTGAGTAGTCGATTGAGAATGAGATTTCATCCATTTCCAGAGTTATTCCTCGGAGTAGAAAGACTTCAGTTCTTGCTACCGATTACCTTATTAGACAAAATGTCACGTGCAATTTTTAACTATGTTGACAGACACTTCAACAGAGAAAATACATTCGAAGATTGATCCTGGGATCAGCATTATTCAACAATTCAAAAATAATGATGGAGGTTTCCTCTTACTGAAGCTGTTTTAAAAACGTTTCACACAGCGATTGTGCCAACCGACTGATTCTCATCCAATCAATTTGGAAAATGCAATTCTTTTCATCTAGAGCCGGAAGTTTGGAAACAGCACGCGTAACAAACATGTCTTGTTCATTGGCGTTCGTTAGCATCGTTATTTAAAAATTTGTTCCTACTTCCTCCTTTGAGTCCTTCAATCGAATTGCATAAATATTATGTCGATTAGTTTAGGCAACCCAACTACCACATTTTCGAAAACACACAACTGGCGGCCATCATTGTTTGCACATTTTATTTTGCAAGAATCAGGGAGGGATCGGTAAGTTCAATCAATGCGGACAGCGTTTTTTTGCACTGATGGGTCACACAAACGATAACAGTTCTCCATATGTAGTCGTCGAATTGGACCACAGTGGACAAGCTTCTACGCTTTGCCAAGAACTTGTCGCAAAAGAGGCATGCACTTACATCAATTGGTCAGATCAACACAGTGAAGTTTAATTTTAATAAATAACCTAATAGGACTGATAAATGAAACCAATATACCTATGCCATACACCAACATTCACCCCAAACAATTTAACCTGAAGAAGTACTATATGAGAGTTACTATTGCAATAGGGTTAATCTGTCTATCTTATACAAGGGACTAGTTGGAACTGTGAAGGACCCACTACCAATAATGATTTTACGACGAAGGTCGTGGATAGATTTTTTTCGTTGAAGGAACAATATGAAAGGATGTTCTTTGGCCTAAAAAAAATCTAAACGATGGATATACATATTTTAAGGCAAGACGGATCACCATGGAAAACGTCAAGAGCTGGCAACAACTGCCGGCATTTAGTTGAAAGTCTTGTCTTAACCTGGTAGTTTCCCACATTTGATTTTGATCGAAACCTGCTGAGTTTCACTTCAATCAAATTCCTCTAGCTACAGAAATTACACAATCCAAGATTTGGAAAGGAAACATTGAAGACGTAAGTCACTATGAGGCACTCGTCCGGAACGCGCCAGACGTGTGCAGTTGAGCAATATTTGAAGAGCTGTGAACCAGAGTCTCGTTCACAAATGTGATCAAAAAATTATGTGAAATTTTCGCCCTTCGATTTTGGCACTTCTTTTTTTAGGTTGGTATGACTGCCACTGACATCTGTGTCAAATTTAATGTCAAAATCTGCATTTGTTCTTTTTGTGAACAACAAAAAAAAAAAGTAAAATGAGCGATTTTTAAAATGTCTGATTTTGTTGAAGAAGTTGCATTAAAATTTTGTTTGTGGAATGAAATTTCTGCTATCGAGAATATTGCAGAACACCTTCAGGTTCGCAAGGGGTACATAAAAATTCAAAAAAGGCAGAGAGAGAAAGGTTGAAAACAAAGATCGGTCTGGACGCCCATCAAATCAACTGATGAACAACAGATTTGGTCCTGAAAAATCGTCGATTAACATTTAGAGACCTCGCTGATACTGTTAATATTTCATTTGGATCAGTCCAGGCCGTTTAAAAAGATGTTTTGTACCTGAAAAAAGTCAAATATCGTTTGGTTTCGAAAACAATAATTTCTTTGGAAAAAGATCGTCAATTTTTCGCCGAAAATTCAACTCATATCGCTCCACAACCACCATATTCGCCTGATTTAGCACCTTGTGACTTCTGGATATTCCCTAAGCTTAAGAGACCACTCCGGGGACAGCGTTTCGACACGTTTCCAGCTCATGCTGAAAATTGACTTTTATAATTGTTTCCATTGCCATAAGTGCTATTGTATCGGGAGGGGTGCTCTTTGAAGGTGATGAAATAGATTTAGTAGTAGTATGTCGCGATTGTCGCCTTCACTTTTGTATTTGTGATGAACTGAGCAAGCTGACTGAATGGTTTTTTTTTTTTAGCAAGTCCAACTACGCACACCGCTAAAATTAAGTTGGACATTTTTTCCAAGCCAATTCCGGATTCGGCTGCAAAAAAGGAATTGAACAAAGCGATCGAAATTTAGTTGAGGTTGGCTGCACATGGGAATTTTGCGTTTCTGAAGAAGTGTGATAAATCCAAAAATAAAATCCATTTTCACCAAAAAGTATTCCAACTTTTACAATGTTAAGCTCATTGTGTCTGCCCTTTCGGTGCGATGTTATATTTCTATTTATTTTCTTGCTAAAAATATTCCGAGAATTCGACTAAATTTCCGAATTTTCCGTAATAATCGCTTCATAGATTTTCCTACGATTGCAAATCGTTTCCGAGTTATCCACCATTACTAAATCAAATTGCCATAACAATGCCAATAATGAATGTTGCCAAATTAGTACACCCTCAACACTCTCTACATAGACAACCAATGTATCTACATATATCTACTCGTACTTTCAATCTTTATCATCATTTCTCTTTTGTTAAAAATTAGGAGGATTTCCCAAAGATTTTTCGCCGAAAACCACCAAAAGTACACCCACACCCACATCCACAAACGACTACGACTACGACTACGACGACGACGACGAAATCACAGCAGACAAGGGAAGCAGACCAAAATCCATCCAAGCCAGACAAACGAACAAATGAAATTCTACTCAAATATCTCCGTGCGATATAATTTTGTCATTCGACTTTTAGAAAATTCCCATTTTGATATTTTGAATGACTGCAGGCCCAAGCATAGCCACAGCGGAAGAATGTTTTCGAAAAATTCTGCATTTTATGCATGCTATTCCGGGAGATCTCAATAGATGACGACTCGTCGAAAATCGAAAAACAACATGCAAATGATTTGTGTTTAAATACGACACAAAAGACACAAAGTAGTCTCGCTTTTGGCTTCTAAATTATAGTACATACAATAGAGGGCGCGTGTGAGCGTTTTCTTATAAAAACTTCTAAGAACTGAGCAAATAAAACAGACAAAACCCGTTGATTTGTGAAAAGTGTTATTTTCAATTTTCGCTTCAAATTATTTTATATTTTTAGAATAGCCGAGCGCGCAGACAGAAACGGCAATGGTGGAGAGAAAAATGAAGACGCATGAAGACGGAGAATGGTCGAGAGTGGGGGCTAACGGTTAGAAATGGATGGCGTTTGTTTTTATTGTTTTCATGGGAAATCTCCTGTATGCACTTAGTAGATGGAATACCACCATAGGTGACTTTTTTCAACGTCTTTTCGGAAAATGAAATGTAAAAATACCACCAACACGAGGCGTATGTGGGGTATTTTTAAATTGCATGTGTTCTTTTTGCCACACGCATATTTCTTCTCTATTCACTCGCTCATTTTTCTTTAATTCTCTCTCTCTCTCTCTCTCTCTCTCTTTCTGCATACTGTATAGACAGAGCTACCTCCTCATGCGGGTATTTTTAGAAAATTCAATTGATTTTCATTTTTATTTCCGTAATTGTATTTTTTTTTTTTTTGTTTTAAAGTTTTTTGACATCTCTGACAGAAGGTTGATCAAAAAGGGAAAATTTATTCGAAGGCCTAAACCGAATTTACTTTTGCTTTTTGTAATGGGCTTTAGGTAGGCTGCGCGATTTTGTTTTGTATTTATAAATTTCTATTCAACAATTGAAATATATTCAACAAGAAAAATAATGGAAAACAACTGCGAGTGTTGATGGATATTAAACAAGCATTTGCACGAGATGTTTTTGTTGTCTGGAGGTTTGTGGAAAATTTCTACATTTTTCCGCATCTTACAGATATATTTTTAAAGGAGGAAATCCTTTGTTGAACAGTCAAACCATGGGGCTTCTAGATTTCCATCTGTCTTAAGTAACCATCTTCGTGACATACTCCTTCGGCCACCTGCTATCTGCCTCCAAATATTGATACATAGGCTTATTGTCACTCACAGTATGCGTCGATGGGCACTAGCCCCTCAAGAAGGTCGCAGAATATAGAAAACCATTGAAGGAACCCGGCTAAATAATTTTTTCTAAAGTCTGTGGTAGCTTTTTACTCGTAGATCCATGAAAGCAACTTATGTCATTAACAAGTTCTGGGGAATCCTAAAAGAAATGAGTTTTATAGTAAACGTCGCATCAAAAGGAATGACTTGATAGCTCAGCAAACAATGATCGAACTTGATTATATGGAGCTGACAGTTCAGGACCTGAGCCTCAAAAAATAACTCTCTAGTTAGCCAACTCAAGCTTCCCACATCAAATTCGTTCACACTCGTCTTTCATTTGTATCCGTGAACCTAGGAGAGTTTTCGCCGCACTTCGGTGGCCCTCTAGATCGAAACTAAAGGTTTCGCGAGCAGGAGGTTTGGTAATCATTTGTTCTCTTATGCGTTTATGATGCGGACTTTTTTGTAGTTCTTCTATTATTCAAAGCAACGAATTCACAAATAAATAATGGCGTTCCGTTCTGAATCTCAACAGCGAAGTAGACAATTTTGCGTCAAAAATTATCATGAGTGACGAAGCCCATTTCCACCTAAGTGGCTTTGTGCACAAATTAAATTTTCAGTTCTGAGGCACCGAACAAGAAGCCGCCGGCCAAATTTGTAAACGCATATGTTGCGCAGAATTTGCAAAGCAGGAGATTCGCAAACGCACAGCGGAAAATTACTGCAAAGCAAACAGTTCTAAAACGTAGTTGATTCATTTTTTTTACGCGAAAGCAAGACCATCTGTGCAACTGTCAAAGGAATGTTTCACTTGCAATGCAAACATATGCTTTTGACGTTTCAACTGCACTATTACATGTGATTTGCAGATAATTTGATTTGCCCGACATTACATTGACTCGAATTCACTGCATGGTGTGCTGATTACGCTGGGGAAGTCACTGGACAATTTTATCTTGAGAACGACGCAGGTCAAACGGTTACCGTGGTTGACGAGCGCTACAAGGCTATGATCGACTAATTTTTCATTCTCTGGGACTGGATGATATGCGGTTGTAGTAGGAGTGAGCAGCGATGCATACTGCAAGTGTCACAACCGACATTATAAAGCCAAGATCACCGGTTTTGACCGCTCCAGACTTGTTTCTATCGGGTTCTTTAAAGCAACGGATTTATGTGAACAAGTCAAAGACTCTACGAGCCTGCAAGGAGAAGGTCGAACCTGAAGTTTCAAAGACAACCGAAGTTATGTCTCTGGTCTTGCCTTGTTTTTTTCCCACTCGCTTTTACAAAGCTGCCAGTTTCTTCAAACGTAAAACTCAAACCCACCTCTAAAATACCGTGAGTCCTTTGATCGCATTTTCTGCCGATTCGACATATAAAGCTAATTGCGGGCGATATATTTTCTGATTTTCCACGAGGGCTCCAAATATAGTTTCTTGTAAAGAACTTCTTCTAGATATAACTTTACAATTGTATGATTCGGAGAAATCTAGTCAAGACTTAGCCTTTTATACCACCTTTTGCGATCGGCATGGTTAATCGCTTTAAAGCCCCTCACGAATAAATAAGTTCCACCCGCAGTTGAGATACATAACTCTAACCGCAGATTCTCATTTCTTGACATTTGTGGATACGAACATCAAACCTGCGTTAAAGCAATTCAAAACTTTTTATTAATGCTGTAATAAATCACAATGAATCTACAACCATCCAACGTCCAATTTCATTCAAAAATTTCCATAAAGTGTCTCCAATTATCCGACAAGCTCTGGTCTGGTCTTGTCTTCCCTACAACTACAATACATTTTAATCCCACTGCAACGTATCGTCCTCTTTTCTACACAAAGTGTTTAATATTTAAAATTATTTCTGCACAGTTGGGAAGGAAAAAAACCATCTTAATCTCGTTTTTTTTAAAATCAAAATGTTCATAGTGATGTTCAGGCGGTTCAACCTCCCTTGGGACTGTATTTCCATAACATTAAAACTTGCCAACCATCTAGAGCCCTCTGTTAACTTTATCCTTTTGCTAAATAACCACTCTGTGTTCCCTTGTTCCCTATCTCTTTTTCATCTATTCTGCTTCAAGTTAAGCTGACAAATATTTGTGTGTGCTATAGTTCTACTTTATCTCGTAACCCTCTTTCAGATTCCAGATATTCTAATACAATAAAGTATACGTACATTTCCACTCGAAAAGGGGTTCAGTGGAAGAACAAATATCTCCGTACATACGTGCATACATACGAGATCGGAGATTACATATAAAAATAAATGTTAATATTTAATCCTTTGGGATAATATTTGCGTTGCTCTCTTCTTTGGGAGAGGATGCAGCTTTATATTTCAGCCGCAGATGGGAAGTAAATAACATTTTAATCAATAAAGTCTCATCCGCTTGTTTGAGGGTGTTCCAACAACTAAAATCTTTTCTAAACCTCCGTCCTCTGTAGCAGTTGGAGAAACAATTTTTTTTTTTACATCTCCGACTTGCATGAGCAAATACTAACACCCACCACCCCCGAATAGAATCTTTTTATAACCAAAGATAGATAAGCCATCACAGACAAAATATTTTTCACCAAAAGAAGAAGCACCAAGGCAAGTTTTGAGTAAATATTTATAAGCTTCATGCTATGTACATAGGTAGAAGAATTGTATCTGTTTGTTGGAATTAGATACACTTGTACTCAACTCATGTGATACATAGATATAAAAAGTAGGACTCCTCCTGTAGCAAAGTCTCATACTTAACAAAAGGAAATGAGAAAATCATTTTTAACAAAAAAGCACAACAAATCGAGTATACGAGTACTAGTAAGTATATATTTTTTCCTAGGGTCACGCGACAATATCCCTACACAACACATAGTATCTTCATATAGTGTTCCACTTTTTGCCATTTGAAATCCCGAAAATGAGGGATTTCTTGGCGAAAATGCGCCTGTGCGTGAAAATATACAGCACAGCAAACTTTCCTGGGTTAAACTTGAATTGGATGAAAGTTTGTGGATCCCAATACATGTACAAGGTATGTGTAAATGTGTAAGTGGGAAAAAATGCAATCACACAGAACAAAACTTGACGAAACTGCATACTTGTACACTCGTACCTTTACATAGTTGTGCCTGAATTTTTATCCAGGGATGTGTTATGTGTATGACGATGAAATGCCCAGGATTCGACATAATTCCAGAAACTGCGCGATACTCCTAACTAGTTGTAGCTTTTCACCCATGAAAAAAAGGAATGTTTTCACATCTCAGATACAATTTGGGTCGAATTTGAACCCTAAAGTGGAGCGATGATACTACCAAGGATTGCCAAGGATACAAACGAGTATAAGGTGCTTTTTGATGGAGAGTGCTCGCCCATCACCGTATACCAAATGACTCATAATGTTAGAAAATTACAGAGAGACACATGTACTACAGTACGAGTAGGGTATTCATGTGGAAACTTAACGAAGAAGCCGGCAATGGGTAGGGTAATTGTTGCCAATGGGAACACCCAAAGCATATGTCGTTTCGTGATTTTTGTCAATTATGACTTATTTCAGTTTTTTTTTTTTGCTGTATTCATAATTTAATCTCTGTCACTCGGTATACTCGTAGTACTCCCTCCTGTGAAGGGGGAGATACCTAATTTAATGAAAAACTTGTCAACGTTGTCGTCATTTAATGATCCTTCTCATGATAAGGGAGAGGAATTTCATTTTCAAGGCCCGGTGATGAAGCAAGACAACGAGAAGAATTTTCACTGGTCTGGAAAAGGTATTTTCCTTTTAAGCTACACCACTTAAAGTTCAAAGGATATGACGCTTCTTGACAAAGGAATGTCGGGAATGCTTTTGCTATTCGTACAAGCTGTTCAATATAGCTATATGATTAACCTTGTCGTATGGGAACGATTATAATCTGAACATCAGCCAACAATCGATTGAGATTGAGGCCGCCGTACATGTATGCATCTTGAATATGACTTAGTTACATCTAAAGGGCCTTCCAATTAGAGCGGACAATTTAAACAAAATATGCCCGCCTCAATTTCGGTGGTAGATATACGATCTTTTGACGAAATTTGCAATACTGGTTGGGCATTAGTGTGGTTTGATTTCAATTATATAGCGCTTAAACTCCTTCTTTAAGGCTTTTTGATATAGGCTTTGGTCTTAAAAAACCCGAAGAGAAGGAAGTTTAAAGGCGTCCACTTGATGAAACAGAAATGAAGTCAATCAATAAACAAAGGCAATGGTTTTTCATGACAATACATACTCATAACAGATGCAAGTTCAGGCAGAAAATTGCGATATTCATAGAATAAACAAGGAACAATGGTGATTATATTTTAGTTATACCCTCCCTAACCACGGGCTTTTGACGTACATTTCTAGTGATAACGTCGACACGTGAGAATCTCAACGATCTATAATATTATAAAGTAGTGGTGATTGCTCTATCGAATAAATTTAATCGAAATCGAATCGATTTCAAAGTGACAAAACACGAGGAAGTAGAAAACGAGGCGACGTACAATCCGTGACATCCTGCTTGCTTGCAGTCAGTTTGCCTTGCTAGTGTGCAATTTGATCCTATCCGTCATGTTGTTGATAAAGACCGTGCTACACACACTGTGCATGACGCAAAACTGTGAATTATGAGGGAACTTAACTTGGGGACCTTAAGCCACGAGACCATGACCAGCGACGAAAGTTCACGCATTGCGCCCTTAGCAGCTTAAGTCGGCTCTTATTTTTATCGACAAATCGTGTTTACTGAAGACGTTGACATTTAGGTCGATGGGTTTATGAACAGGCAAATTTGTCGTCTCCTGACTGATAGCACTCACAAAAGAACACTGTTTGAAGCGGTAGACCCCGATGGTGGCATCATCAATCTTCATTTTTCAAAAATGAAATAGGAGCACACGTTACAATCAATCGACAACCGACAACAATGCGCAGAATTTGAACGGCATTGTTCCGGATGATATCTAATTCTATAACAGCACTATGTGCCATAGATGGAACTTGCTTATAGCACAACATTGTACTAGCGAAATCGGATAGAGAATTGAGCACTAAGATCGTGCGATTTGACACCACTCCTCCACTCCTTATAAATTCATAAATTTGTCGGTGTCTGCTTGTAAACCATTAGCTCTTCAGGCCTCTGAAGTTCGTTAAAGTGGTTCAAAATTGAGCCAACAATATGACTTTCGTCAAAAACAAACGAGCAAGCCATGTGCCTGAATGTCGTGTTCAAAACAAAAGGTCAAACTGAACCAATATGCGCATACAAATATTTTGGGCCTGGTCTTATTTTATAGAACAGAATCTCAGAAATTGCTACCTATTCTCCTGATCCAGTTCTAACTGCATACAACATTTAAGTACGTGAGCTATGGATTCGACAGGACTTAATCGTGTCACTGATTTAATTTTTTGACTTCAAGGCAAGCTCGCAACACCAGTTGCAATTATGCTTCATCCCCTCATAATCTTTCTGGTTCTTTTTCTCTTGTTAGGCTTTATTATGAATGTGTTTGTGTCTTCTTCGGAAATCGAGATCTCTTTTAGGCCTTTTATTTCGGATATAGCTGTCTTGAATTTTGGCTTTATTGACAACATTACAGGCAACCCTTCGCTAAATTTAATTGTAACCTCTACGTATGATGGATGTTTAGAAATCCAGAAAGCCAACATCATTAGTGGGAAAAATATGTAGCATTAGAGAGAAGAAGAAAAAATGCAAACGACCACAGCAAGCAAGTTGATCAAGATCTTCCTAGAAAAGCCATACAACTTTCACTACCAAACTACAACAATCCAGCCACCGAATAGACTTTTGAAACTTTCTATTCCCAGTTGCTTTCACCACTGCAGGCTTATAAGGTCGTGTTAAGAATTCAATTAAGTTGGATTCAAACAATTTTTGTCACATCATTTACTGATAGTCACATATTTTATTCAACAGAGTTTTTTTTTCCACTTCCAAAAGACCAGGCTACAGAGTAATTCTTTAAAATGAATTCAACAAATTCCAAAGCATGTATCCGGTGTCCTTTGTGTCATTGTCGTTGTCGTTCACCATTTAAAATACATCATTTGAAAAATCGTTGCATAACAAATCGCTGATAACAAAACCCAAAGTTCTAGGTCGTTTTCCTTTTCATTTTGCTGTTGTTGAAGCTTTGCCTTGCCATCGTCATTAATCTTCTTTGCAAGTTACTTTACTCTACTTTGTTATCCAGTTTCCTGTTCACGTCATATCTTCTTTCTTTTTTAATTATAAATCAAAATTGTATCCTCATCAGAAATTCTGCAAAGGAACCGAAGAACCCTGCCGAATAAAAAGGAACGAATCTATACATCCGTCTTTGTATCCACTTTTCCATTGAAAGCATTTTGTTACTCCTGCCACAGTATTATTCACTTCGTTCCCTTATTTCGAAAGGTACGAGTATTCGTACATGAAAACGGAAAGAAATAAGGAAAGAAACGTACATGAGCGGAATTATAATTTCTCCCTGCGGGACAAGAGCAAGAGAAAAAAGTTGATAATACACAAAAACCCCAGGGACCGTGGGAAGGGTATATAAGTTTGATTATGGTCCGGATAATGCAGAGGATAAGAGAAACATTTTTTTTTTTATTCTTTGTAGGAATTGGGTTTATAAAAAACACATAAAGGGAGCCTCCAACTTGTTAGCAAGGTGCTTGTACATGTCCCTTTTTTTTACGACTGCTTGATGACCTAGATTTTTCTCTATATAAATCGGAGGAGGTGGAGGTGGAAAAAAATTCTATTCTACCCCCAAGAAAATAAAAGGTTTTAGCGTGTATAAATCATAAAACACTTTCAAATGAACTTTTTCGACCCTCCACAGTCCGTTCTCACATGCATACAAAAGGATTAAAATCGATTTCGGTTAACATGTCGCGTGCTAAGGATCAATATTCATAAAATTAAAACAAAGGGGAACCTAGCCGGCCACAATCATGAGGAAACATGAAACTGTTCTAACTTCTCCACCATGCATACTAAATAACCACCAGCAGAGCAGAGAGAAGGTCCTTTTCAAATTTAAATTAAAAAATGGAATCCCACCATGTGGGTTATCTACTACATCGATAAAGAGGGGAAGACAGAGGAATTGAATTGCTAATATCAGAATAAGAGGGTTAACTATCCCTTGTTAAAGTGGAGAACAAAAAGGAGCTACCAACTTAAACCTCGTAATAAAACAAGAAGCTGCAAACCAAATATTGTTGTTTGTGCTTGCATCGTTTCTGTCTAACCCTCGAGCGTATGAATGAATAAATCTGATGAAGATGAACTTTGTTATGTCAGTTAAACTTCGAAGTTAACAAGTCGAGTGGAGCGCCCCAAACTCCCATTGATGGGTTTTGAAAATTATGAGAAATTGTCAACTTTTAATTAGCAATTAAAAGTAAGAAAAGGGTGCAAAACCACATTTGATCAAGGAGGGAAAATCCCTACGTAAATTTGAGCACAAGTGCTCTTGCAGTTGAGATTTTCGACCTTAAAACAAAACAAACAACAGTCGTGGCTGCTGCAAGTTCCTCATGCTCAATAAACCCCTCTTGTCTTCGTAGACATGTGATGAATGTGTTTGCTTATTCACAATAAGTAAAACTGAAGCAAGTCCAAATATGAATCCCTGTGGTATACCATCCACATCTGAAAATTATTTATTTTTTTACATTGGATTGTGGCATGACCACTTAAAAAGTTTTGTTAAGTGATCAAAAATGTAAAGATTTGAAATCGATTTCATACATAAGAAGATAAAAATCTTTTACAGGCAAACTGTTCCGTGTCTGCCTGGTAACCATCATGGAATTGGTAATTTGTATTTTTCATTTAATGAATAATATTGTCAGATAGTTCTTTAGTCTGAGACATTTCTTGATGCCTGGGATAGCTCAATATATACGCATCCATATCTAATCAGAGGAATCTATGATTTACTACCAACTCTGACCTCCAAATATACGAAAGGCTGTACAGTCTTACCCCAAATCACTCACCATCGTCAGAAAAAAATAGTTTTTCTCGTGTTCGTTGTTGCCCTGTTTTTTAAACCTCGACCACCTGACGTGTTGATGAAAGAACTAAGCCCACATCACCTTTATATAAAATCCTTACGGCGACATTTGAGATTTGCTTACTTAACTTGAAACTATTAGGACTGTGGTCCTTTTCTATGTAAAAAGAGAAAATACTAGCGAATCCAGCCCAACGTGGATGGGAGTGGTTTATTCAGCTTAACACAGGCTTAGGAGATCTAAAAAATTACCGCAGCGTACTGGAGGACAGCATATTGGAGACTGGATAGTGGTGGGTCGATAGATAGAGATGATGTTAAGGGAAATATATAGTATAATAGTCCAAAAGAGATTCGCAATACATAGAAGAGTAAATGAGTTGCATGAAGAAAAGGTGATATCTGACGATATTAAGCTATGAGCAACTTTTGACGAACCATATAGTCAACCCCACGAGATCTTTTCGATGAACTGTGGTGAGGAAATAACTTTGAAAATTGTTATATCCTCAGCGTAGAATGTGACGAAGAAGTGTTTAATGAGTCTCCCAAGTTCGCTTACAGTTACAGAGTTTGGTGTAGAGGTGGCAAAAAACATGGCTAAAAAGGCCTACACAAATTACATATCAAACAACCTTTTTCGCTTATTAAAATATTTACAGCCATGCCCACGTATTCTTAAATATAATATAAAATGAATTTAATCTGCAACCTTATAGGCATATTAATGGCGGAAACTATGAGCAATATGGAATGCCTTGGCAAGCCTTTAAAAGTTTGAGACAGGGCCACAACTCGTTGACTTATATTTTAATTCTGAACAATTTGCCTGATAATATTGTCCTGCCTAGGAGTCACACATAATTCCTTCGTCTCACGCTGTATTCAAGTTCATTGAGGAGATCAATGGGTTCTGCCAAATTGTAGTGAGTCTAAAGAGAACTAAGAGTATCACAAGTTTTTTTTTTATAATTTACGCACGCCTAAGGGGGTTATAATACCCTTTTACTGTTGCCAGGGCGCGGGCGGAAAAATAGAAGGAGGAGAAAGGACAGCATTGTTGTGATGTAGTTGTTTAAAACTCAGGTATATTTAGTTTCGACATTGACTCTCCAGGGGTGGGGAGTCCGAATAGGACGGAGAGTTTTTCTTCACTCGGAATGATTCAGGTTATCAATTTTAACGGTTGTTTTGTGCTTGAAACTCCACAACAGCCAAATATACATGCCAGTGTTATGCCTTCACACGCAGAATTTTCTGACTGAGTTCCAATTACACAATGTCATGAGTAGGATTCGAACCTTGATCCTCCGAGTGAGAAGCGATGGCTAGAGCCACTACACCACGGCCACCCTTTTGACGATGTAGTTTATGCTTTAAAGGACTTCAAAATCATTTTAGGCGCACTGAAGAAAAACTGAGATAAATATCTTGCAGTTGAATGCGCAAGAGGATATTTTAAAAAAGCGGTAACTAGAAAACGTGGGATACAAGTTCATACATTGCATCGGGATTTGGAAGAAGTAACCTGAAAACTGTGAGTAGGCAACAAACAATAAAATAAGTGGAATGTCGAACGCTAAACGATTTAAATGTGTCCCATTTGCATTGGGACTTTAAACATCCTTAGATTAAGGCTGTTGAAAAGCTTTTGCTGTAGGGCATACCATATTACAAACTTTCGACAATTTCAGACTTAAAGTATTCGTCAAACAAGTAAGCTTAAAGTACAAAAATCGTTTGCAGAAAAGCATCACTCCGATAAGAAAAGACAGTCTCGTATCGCTATCCCATGTATACGAGTACATTCCTCTCTTCTTGAAAGAAGACTGACAATATCAGAGGAAAACAAAACCAGGAGACACATTATCCAGACGTAAAAAGAACCATTCTACATCGTAGGCGACGAGCGCACATTCCACCAACATTCCGCGAATACTTTTTGCTTTTTT
This sequence comes from Volucella inflata, assembly GCA_928272305.1. NCBI lineage: Eukaryota > Metazoa > Arthropoda > Insecta > Diptera > Syrphidae > Volucella > Volucella inflata. Next base: position 4,423,442 of record OV743720.1, read on the forward strand.
GACAAAGTTTTGCACTCATCATATTCCATTCAACTTAAAGTTGACACGATTCAAAGCCGATGACACGACGACGAACAAAATGAAATAACAAAAAACTAAAAGAGGAAAACAGGAAAAACTAGAGATAAAACTATAGCAACACACATCCACATAATTAAATATATGGTATGAATGTATGTTTTGTATATCTATCATTCAGGATGCACTGTACGCATTCTTTTCTAATGAGTATTTTCAAATTTCTCTATTCGTCCCTACCGCCCGTCATCTGCTGATGGTTCCACCAATTCAAAAAAAAATATAAAAAAAAATTACAATACAACCAACAAAATAGCAATACGAAGCAGATACGAGTATGATAGCATTTGCTATTTTTAAAAAAATTTTGTTCTCTTGAGAGAAAACAGAGTAACAGAGTCAAGAGGAGAAGGAACATTTTTTTTTGTTTTGTTGAATATTACGCGTAGCAAACCGGCAAACATGGAATCTATCGGAAGCTTTTTTCTTCACCCACCCACCAGCTGCCTCCTTGACTGGTGGTTTGGAAAGGAAAAAAAAAGAAGAAAAGTTGTTCCCTTTCTTTACTTAAAGATTTAATGTATCTTATCTGCGAATGTACTCGTACAAAGAGAAAATATGTACAAAAAATCTTTGTATTTCCGTGATGTTGGAATCGATTTACTTGGATTTTGTCGTTTCTTTTTTTTTATAAATAAAAACACATTTCAACTGCAATATTTCGACTGGCTTTTCTCAGCGTCTATTATAGTTTCTCCCATCTTATTGCCTCTGGCTTGAAGCCAAATTAACAAATAGTGTTCTATATGTTTCAACCAACAGATACTCAACGGTTTTTGTAGTTTTTGTTCGTTAAAACTATTCGTTTCCTTATGATGTTGCATGATGGTGTGATGATGAAAGTATTTGGATGCCGGAGCGTAGTTCTCCCTTTTCATCATCATCATCAGCAGCAGTTTCATTTTTTCTTTTCTTTTCATTTTTATAATTATTAGTTTTTATGAATGAATAGAAGAAGAAAAAGTGAAAAAGAGAGAGGCTAATGGCCGAGCGGTTGGATATATGTATGTACCTACAGTGGCGACTGCCTGCTGCACATTTTGGTGCATTTTTATTCATAGAAACGCGAACTAGGACTTTCATTTTTTCTTAGTTTTTGCATTTAAATATTTTTAAGTGCAGTTTATTGAACTTACCATCGGCGTCGACTTCATTTATCATGTCCTGAAGTTCGGCCTCTGTTGGATTTTGTCCTAGCGATCGCATAACTGTTCCCAATTCCTTTGTTGTGATGGTGCCATCGCCGTCTTTGTCGAATAGCGAGAATGCCTCTTTGAATTCGGCGATTTGTTCTTCTGTTAGTTGATCGGCCTAAAAATAAAAATAAAATACAAAAATCCAATGTTAGTATAAGAGAAAACAAATTAAAAAAAAAAACAAAAACAAATCTGATTACGGAATAAATCCGAACTAACTAAAGTAGCATTAGAAGATTCTTCATAAACTTCAACTTGGTTAAAGAAAGGTAGGTAGATGGCTGCAACAAAATTTAGAACAGACGAGGTTCGGTTGAGGAACCGCTGACGCATGATGAATGTATGGACAAGGCCGGTGATAAATAGCCAAAATTATGCCTTTCAAAGTTGTTGGATCCATCTTGGAATGACTACAGGAATCATAAATTGAAAATTTTCCCAGTCGAATTCGAAAAAAGCTGTAGTTAGTAGAGCATGTGCCAGTGATTGCAGTTGAGGCATATTATATTCTCACAACCTATGAGCAAGAGACAAGAACTAGAATAGGTGTAACCACGAAGAACGTGCAAACGAACTAAGATTGTTTAGATTGGGGCAAGCAAAAAAAAAAAAATAGGAAAACATTCAACAATTACAAAAATTAAAGATGAGCAGGGACATTTCCAGTACCATTCCCTGGGCTGTCGAGCAAGAAGAGAAACCGGCAAATGATGGTGTTGTTTGCGATTTTGTGCAATGAAATTTCGACAATCCTGTAAAGTGAATCTTGTTGTTTAACTACAACTACAGATCGGTGAAACGAATGTCACCCGAGAGTTCTAAATAATCCACAACGCAATATTAAACTCCACCGCACTCAATCTGGCTTTGTGAGAGGCAAGTCGACATGACATCTTATATCGTCTTCATCGAATTGGGAAGAGTGTTTGACTTAGTTCGCAGTTGGACGACGCCAAAATCTCAAAGTATGTCCGAGACGTATTCTATATATGTAATGGTACACCCAATGAAGAATGACAGTAAAATTAAATTAAATCGAAGTTAAAATTGGAATACACACAGGCAGTACGTACTACGTCCGCTGCTTTTTAATGTTGTGATTCTATTGCAGTGATTCTATTTACCAATCAATCGTACTAAGATCGAATATCTGTCTGGGTTCTGACATCTACTGGAAAGTGTCGTCGTGTCGGAATGCGAAAAACTATCATCTTAGGCTCTGTGGTTAACTATGAAGGAAATTGCTATTACAATGTCGTACATAAAAACAGTGTGCGTAGCTTCTTGAATCGCGTAAAAACTACGAAGTATTTTGTGGTAGAATCTTTAAATTTAATCAGCATTTTTTTTCTACAAGACTGAAACCCAAACTAGATCTCCAATGTCATTGTTTTTAAAACTTCGGTAATAAAGTTTTCATATTTTTTGGACTTCGTGACGATGACTTCTTTAAAATACTCGTAGATGTCTGATAGATAGATTCAGATATACGGTTCTGATACCTGGTATATTCTTTGATCCATCTAGATCCTTATCGTATGTTTACATTCAGTGCGACATTCGGTAACTGTTACAGTTTTTCGTGACGACTTTGCTCTACTCGTACACTGTGGAACCTACCCCACCACCAATTAATTTTTATCAAGAATTGCGAAACATATTGTTCTACAACTTATTGGTAGTTAAGTGAAACATTAGCCCGCTTGCAGTTTTTTTTGGAATTCGTTGCCTTTCATCGATTTCAAGAACGTGTTCCAAGTCCCGATAAAAAGCACCTTCGACAAATTCTTTCTTTTTTTCCCTCTTTATACCATAACTACTTTGTTGTTGAAGAGAAAGATAATCCCAAACATAAAGGTAATGATGTGCCAATGTCATGAATAAAATATGTAAACATGTCGTGTCCACTTTGAATCGTTTATCACAAGAAATAGTTTGTATTTTCTGGTTCGTACTACAGATATCTGGAACTGAGTTGATTTCACATTTCAAAGACTCACACGTTACTTTATTTTCTTTTATTACATGTTACTCATTGTTAGAGGATTTGTCCATCTTAATAAAAAAAAAAAATAGTAGACAACTAGACCTCAGTTCAATGGAACTGTCGACGCATTGTCTGTAGAGGTCGTGTAAAATTCAAATTGTGCTATTGTCTACTGAAAGACGCAGTAATTGTATTTACGTTCTACTCGGTGGAATCTACAATTATTCACTTACGCATGAACATTTTGATTAACAAACTAGTGTGGCCAGCAGACAATTTTCAAACCTACTTTGACTAAATTACGAGCACTAACCTTTAGTTGCGATTCACCAAGTGGCGAATAATGTTAAAACAGCTTAGACCCAGAAAACTGATACGAAGTTATACTCGTAGAGCAAGCTGAAGTTAACATTTATGAAGTACACACGAATGTACTTGCACCAATGTAAATAGGTAATTTAATTTCCTATCAATCTCTTTCGAAAATAATCTGAAAATATACTCGCACGTGGAAACCTTATAAAGATATAATTACTTTTTGCGGTTAACAAAAACCACATGCCTTCTGCAGACTCCGGTACGAGTACAATGCAAAAATATAAAATAACTTAACACAGAATCTACACGATTTATGGATTTATCTCAGGTTGCATGAGCTCCATAAAAATACATTTACAAGAGGTTTTGCCTTTTGAATTATTATCAAGATACGTGCAACGACCTTTTTTGCTATTCTGTGTGTGTCGTCTACGTTCATGATAAGACGAGAGGGTACGAAATTGGGGCAGGGATAAGCACAAAGGGTGCGGGATTTTCCCCAGAGTATTGTTTTAAGAATAATAATAAAAAAAACGAATAAACCAAGTCATGTGATAAGAAACTTGAAAGAAAGTATTCAGGGAAGTAGAAACGCCCGGAATAAGTACAGCATAACAGATTGCCAAGTTTTTAAAGAATCTGCTTATCTGGAATTTAATGATGGCCAATCGATAAGGTTAAATCTGAGTTTTAATAAAGAAGAGAAGTTGTAGCAATCATGTTTTTCAAATCTTCAAAGACATTTCACGATGTTTGAAGCGGAATGCAGTGATATCATGCAGTGATTTGGCAAAAAATTCCATTAACTGGTAGACTTGGTAATAAAATGCCTAAATATAACTTATTCGATACACTCATACACCTCCAGTGCGACACTGCCCTTCCACATGAGTGTGCCACCTTTGGTGTGGCCGTCCCTCAGAATTAGACTCGATAACTCTTTGTGCCAGAGCTGTGCCGACTTCTTGCACAGCATGGTTCAGGCGTATCAGATGTTTGCTGTCATCTGACTAAGCCGATTCTGCTGAGCCTGCTCCTTCCTTTTCTGTCCATACAAACGGGAACAAAACATCACGTATTTATCTATCTTACTTCTTCTTCTTCACTCAGGGTGAAGAGACCAGTTTGGTCCTACGAAAAAGGGCTCTGTTACTTAATTGTCACCTGGACCAAAAGGAAAAAGGATTGGCAAGATTGTATCTGCGGAGTTAATGTAGGACAAGCCCTTAACTTCCTCAAAGATACTCTACCTGCTTCTAGTGACGTTCTGACCAGGAAAAGCTAAGGCGATGTTAAAAGAAATTACGTCGTCTTTTCTAAAACCTTTTTTTGGCATTGGAAGTTTTAGATAGACTAAGACAATCCTCTTCTTTTTCGCTCCTTGAGCTTACGAGCACCGACGCAACGCAGTTTAATATGCTTCTTGTTTGGGTGTACTCGTATGTTCCAACATTTATCGCCAGAGGTATCTTGGATCCGGTGCTTTGTAAGCAATTACATTGCCAACAACTCACCGATCTGTCCATAAAGGCTAGAATTTTGAGTGACCCCTTTCGTCCGAAATGTTTGCATTCTTTCCCTGATTGCAAAAAAGGTTATGATCCGAATCAAGTTAACATATCTAGAACGCTGGATGAATGATAGATCAAGCAGCAATCAAATCCCTTCATACATACGTGTTCATGTACATACTATATGTTGTGATGTGGAAACCACCAGCTCGCCACTTAAAGGTTACAACTTTTAACAAAGGAATACCATTTTAGATAAAAATTAATAGGTCACATGCCCGTCGTGAAGACAATAAAGTGACTAAATAAGATGACCAAAGCAGTTTCGTACGAAGCCCACTAATTAAAAAAAAAAAAGAAAAAAAAAAGTAGCTGTCCCCATATGCAAACTCATTGTCAAACCTCTCTCCCGAACTGCAAAACGGAAGCGCCCATAGCCTTAACTTCCATTTCTACACTACGAGTATTCCTATTGAATCACCAATTGAATCGCTACTAAAAATGAGCTAAGCATCCAAAATAAATGCTTGACTTCAAAACGAAGTTAAGATTGCGTCAGCAGCAGTTGACTATAATATCGTAGCACGTACAGTCATATCTGGATACAAACAGCAGTTAAAGTAAATACGACGCGTACATACGAGGAGTGAGTACCCATATCTTGACGAGAATAAGAATTTTAATTCAGTTTTTCCTCTCCTTCTCTTCTACAGCTATTGACCTTTTGTTCAATTAAACCTTCAGCAATAAAAAAAAAAAATTTAAAGATAAAAATAAATTTAATAGAATGCAGCATTCAAATGCTGAATTATTGATAAAATTTTGTTTTCACAAATATTCGCCCCAACTGAAGATTGTTTTTGCATTTTAGATTTGAATTTGTTGCTTTCGCAGCACCGACCGGTTTTTTTCGCAGCAGTTTCATCGGATTCTTCTATAACCGGACGATCAACGCAATTATTTCTTTATTTCTTGGCCAAATGGTTAGATGTAAGGGCGGACGACTATTTCAGCCGGCCGGTAAATATGCGCACTAGTATATGTGTGAGTATGGGAATACCAAACCGAGTATGAATAATTTTTCATGTTTTCCCATTTTATTCCATTCATTGCGAGTATCTTTTGAGGTAAAAGAAGAGGGAAAAATCAGATCGGGGTTCCAAAAGAATCAAATCAAATATAATGCGATCTTGTGGTTGCGCTTACCTACTACTATATAATGCTGAATCGGTTCATTTACATGCACGATTCATGGTGTGAGTGATAAATATTCGTATAATAAAGCCGGCATCGGATAATAGGCAAAAATACATACGATACAAAGATTGTGGTATGGGGAGTGTGGATCCACTACCTATGTATCTATCTATACAAATTTTGCCGCATTTCTTCGACACACACATCGTACACTGCGCCTCTCCCATTGAATGATGGTAGATAGGGTTAGCTTATGAATTCTGCTATATTTGTTGATCACTATTTTCTTTAAAATAAATTACAACGCGTTGTTGTCGACGACACAGACGCTATATAAATATGAATTTCATAGTTTGCTCTCGGGTTGACAACGACCGCAGAAAAAACCTGCTTCGCGTAGTCCCTAATGGAAGCCATAACGATGGACGACGATATGCGTAAAGCTATGGAGTATGACTTGTGAACGACGGAGAGGTGATGGTCCTCTTCGTGACATTTAGGAGGATGTATTCGTTTTTTTTTTCTAAATTTCTCTGCCATCGTGTAGCGATCTATTTTATTTATGGATTAACTAACATACCAGACACATGCTTTGGTTTGGTTTTATACTTAATTTTTGCAGCGTGCCATGTTTTTGCATACAAAACAGTTTTCGCTTCCGGATTTTAAAAGATCAAGTGGGAAGATACTCAACTCTTTAGAGTGTCCACCGGTCCAAATAAACGATGATAGATAAAGTTTGTTTCGTTTCTTTTAGTGAAATTCAATTGGTTTGCGTTTTCATGGTGTAGTACACGTCATGATGCCATTCGGTGAATAACTTTTGCGGGACTATGGTGGCATAAAAGTGTGTGTGTTATGTACCTTTCCAATTTGTCAATTTGGGACGTTTTCTTTCAATTGTAAGTTGTTCTTAATACAATTGAGAATTAACAGTTTCGAAGGACCTTATGGGGTTGGACGGGTCACTTTCAGTTCTGCCACAAAATCGAATATTACATTCTGTGATATCAATCCTAGCTTCGCTTGTGACGGATTGTTTTTCATTGCTGCCATTGGAATCATTGTGGGGACAGGTTTATCAATTACAATGTCACAGCGGTCGGAATTGCATCGTCCGTTCGTTAAATTCTTGTCTCTTAACATTGCATTAAAGACCGATGGCGTTGCTGATAGGTTCAATAAAATCGAGTACTACCATTCAGATCGATTCATCCGTAAGCTTCAATGTAACAACCTTTTGTGAAACGTAGCCGTATATCTGTTATTTATGAGGAACGCTTAGGTGAGTCTGTTGACATGATTTATGCAGATGGTCGAACGATAGAAGATCCAGAGACCGTAGTCTTATCGTACGGAATATACCAATCAACATTTTAAATTACAAGTTAAGCATGCGAAAACTATCAGCTCGGATACGGAAGTCAATTTTGAAATTCTTAAATCCAATCCGCAGGAGTTTTTAAGTCGAGTCCATTTTAAATATGATTCGGCTACCTTTGTGAACACCAGCAGCCGTCACAATGCGTAAAAATTGGAGTTTAGTGCGACTTCTAGACGAACTGAATCATCAGGAAATTTTCTTATTTTAGTTCCAGAGAACAAGCGATACATGTCCACAGAAAGAACGAAATTGATTGACGCATGATTATGGGTAGAATATATTTAACCTAATCTGCAAGAAGCACATCCATCTTACTCACCACACGTGGTTCCAATAAAATGGGGAGATTTCCAACCCGCTAGAAACCCTCATGAATTTGCTGCGAAAACATTTCCCACGAAACCTGATCAGTCGCTTGGAAGACTCCCCGTAGCTACCATCAATTTTTTCTATGGGGGCACTTTAAAAACAAAGTCTTGTCTGTCATGAATCTGAAAGAAAATCTCCGACGTGAAATTCATAACATACAGCCAAGCATGCTGAATGCGCTACATGAAACACGACTAAGTCGAAAATAGTATTCTAAGGCGTCAAAGAGAAAACGCAGTACAAAAACTTAAAAAAAAAGAAAATAAGATGCCAAAACAAATAATGAGTTGTTTGGACTGATTTGGTTTTTTACAATTTCTTATGCGTCTTCGTTGCTCCGTATTTACTCCGATAGCATTGCAGATTTAAAGATGAGTCTTTTCCCAAAATAGATCTAGAATCTTTGAAATGGTCTGCCCAACACGTTATTGATGAAATTAAATTAAGCTTCATCCAACCCTAGGGCAATTTAAGTCACGCCGCGTTGGCTATGATTAAGGCACTGAATGGTTCCTATAAATTCAACAGAATCTCGAAAGCAGAGGGTGAGAATCTATAGAATCAGTACTACAAAGCACCAACAAAGAAATAAATAACTATGAGAACAAATTTGAATATTGACGTATTCAATGAATACAAAAAAAAAAAAAAAAAACATGAGACGCCTGTCCTAAAAAATAAACCAACGTGCTCCGTTTCACTTACTTTCAACGACATCTTGACCTTCTCCCCACAGATATCTGATTACAGATAACAAGCAAATAGAAAAGACAGCTCAAACACTTCGTTTTCCTGCATACATTATGCAATAACAATGTTGTAAACAATTTATACGACAACAAAATAACAAAACAATAACATTTCAATATTAACCGAAGCAATGAAACTGAATAATAACGATGAGAAGAAGTAAGAAAACAAATAAGACAACTTCCGCTCAGTTCAAATTACGTCAATCGGAGGGGTTTCGTTTCGCTCTCATTTCAAAATTCCATATTTGGAATAAGAAAAACACCAAACAAACTAAATAGGCATTGCATATTTCAATTAACATCGTCCAATCGAGTATGAACTCCACAGAGAGAAAGAAACCCAGTTTTCCAGTTCAGCCGGCCATCTCTGACTGTCTACCATTGAGATGCAAACGAAATGAAACTAAAACTAAGGCAACTGCAATTATTACAAAAGAAAAAAAATTTAAATAATGTAACAGCCACTGACTGCATGCATGTGTGACCAACGCTGTTGGGGTTTTTCTAATTGTTTAATTAAAAAGACTAGAACAACAATTAATTAAAACAAATAGGTGGTCGACGGGTCGGGTCGAATCGATTTCGTTTAGGTTTGCTTGGTATTATGGATAGAATCGGGTCGGGTCGCGTCGTGTTGTCTGGTTGTGCACTTTCGAGGTGTGGGTGAAAAATAAATTGCTCTAGCACTTTGGATAATTAATTTCTTTATTCGAAGGTGTGAGGCACGCAGCACATAAACTCATTTGTACACTTAGATGGTGTCGTCAACAATTCATCATTTTGCTTAGTGATGACAACCAGGCAAGTCTTGCCCCAAAGGACTTTGCTTTTTATGTTCTCGTTTTTTTTTTTCCAATCTGTCTAATGCAAAAATCTAATTAAAAAAAATAGGTCATTGGAGTGGGTATCAGGGTAACAACTACGAGTATTGCTGTCCTGTCCTGTCCGTCCATCAAATCTATCGTATCATCATAAATGTTGCATAACATGGTGCTATTTAATCTAAATGAAGAGGTCGGTAGTCTCGATGTACATTTATACGCATGTACGGATCTGATTTAGGACCATTTCCTCTACTCGTATCAAACCACAATTAGAACATAAAATAACTGGAGCAATTCCATATAAAGTCAAGTGCGATCCGTTTCCAATTTCGACCCAGGAATGCGAGATAAAAATACGTTAAAATATAAAAAAGAAATATGTAATATATAACCCGTTTTATTTCACATCAATAATCCGGTGTGTTATCTTGCGCCATAAAAACCGGCAGATTGTGCTGATATATTCGCCGAATCAAAAAATAAAAGTAAAAAACCAATCCGAACATCGATAACAGAGTAATTCAAAGAAATTTACGACCCTAATGGAAGCATTGTAATTATTGTATTTTTCGCTTGAAAATTATTTCAACCAAATTCCCAGAAAATAAGGTGAGCATACTGTAGATACACATGACGATAAGACCTTGAAACATACATATTTGATGGATAGAATAGCTAGGGATGGTTTGCTTCCATATATTTCTGAGACACATGTGGGTATCATACACAGAAAAAAAATAAAAAACGAAATATGGTGAAGGCAAAAGATAGCGTGCAACAGACACGACAGATTAGATGGGATTATAAACGCGGAACAAACCACTACATCAGCTTTATCTCTGATAAGCTACGAGTACGTATATGCTTTATACATAACATCAAGAGAAGATTATCGAACAGGTTGTATCCTACGCAGTCATTTGGAAATGATTGATTTTACAACAATCGAAAATCCGGGACCATCTATGTAGAACAATGTCTGGAAGCCTGCATACCAAAAAGGTTTCTATGTACTTTCCCAATATTTAAAGTTTCTGTATCAAAATATTCGTAAGTCGTATTATCTCACACAACGTTCCCCCCACTCAACACCACTCTAGTTCATGGCACAAGCCTTACAACGACCAAAACCAAACAAGCAAATCAAAAGGATATTTTTTAACAAGAAAAACAGAGCTTTTACTGATCTAAAATCTCTGTCAGCTTACATTCATAACAAACCTTAATCACTTGCCTTGATGATCATCAGATTTGAAGATAAAATCAACACGAAACCAACTTTATATGGTGCTTCTGTTGTTTCTACCGTTTCTGACGCAATGTTTATACAATACAAGAAGTGTGTATAATCAACAGAGATATGTTTGATATTTAAATCTTTTAGAGAGATAAGAAATTTTTCGAGAAGATCACTCAAGCCATGCTGATTTTATTAGTTCGTGACAAACAGAGTAAACATTGAAAACTAAGTATGATATTCTATTTCAAGCGACAATGCGTCGTCAGCGCGCAGTTTGCAAAAAAAAAGAAAAATTTTATAAAACGATGAATCCGCATTCTATTTAAAATATCTGAGAACACGTAGTAGAATGGTATGCAGTTAGAGATAAAGTCACTACTGGTGTTCCACAAGGCAGGCATCTTGGTCCATTGGTTTCTATTTTGGCTATCAATAGAGTTATCTCAGTCAATACTATTTTTTTTTTTTACAAGATGGTCTAACACTTCCTACTTGAACCTACTATACATCAACCTAAACTGTAGATTCGGTAACTTCAATGGCACAGAACCCAATTTCGGCAACCACATTGATTTTATAATAAGCAAGTTTTACTTTGAGGTTTTTTTTTGTTAAACGGTGGTTCGAAGAATCCTCTGACTATTAACATCACCTTTGATAGGCTCTCTTAGAGTAAGCTGGGCTAGGTACGAGTATATTCGTCCTACTATGAGAACAACATTCTATGTATCGAAACTGTCCAACTCGGATTCCTACAGCCCACTAACCACCGCCGTCTGCTCCCTTATACAGACCGGTTTAAACGGCTCGAACTACTTCATTTGGAAAAATTTTGAGTTTTTATTCTCTTTATATACCACCGCTAAGATGGACTGTCCCACTGTCGTACCTCAGGTTTTGTTTTAGACATCCCGAGGCAGTTTAAGCTACTTGCTTTTCGATTCAATGACGAGCATACAATATATAGTATATAGTATATGATTTTGATGGAGCATTCTGTCTTATTCTTCATGAGGCTGATAGATTTCCATTACAGCAAATGCACCCTTATAGATGCTCTCAACAGTCCCCTCATCTGAGCCTGTCTTTAAGTTTACGTTCAGTTTATATTAAACTTAATCAATTCGTCCTCATATGAGTTACTACTTAGTCATTTTGAGGGTAAATTCTTGCGATTAACCATGCAACGGAAACAGTTCATATACCCCTGTACTAGGTAGTCCCATGTTGGACGTTTAATTATAAAAATAATCACTTAGGCATGTTTTAAGCTTGGCACTTTCTTATCGCATGAGAAGGTATCTGTACTTCAGAATATTATAAACACATTAAAGAATGTCGAACTTCATTACGATTAAAAGAGAATAAAAAATTCCTTAAAGAAATTAATGTTTTCGTTATTTATTGTAGAAACTTATCGTTTAGTTGTTAATGTGGAAAACGTTGATAAGTTTTATAAGAGATGTCGACGTAATTTCGTTTTGAAATTCTTTAGATACTCGTATTGCAGATATGATGCAATCAGTTAACTTGTTCTACTTTGATTGCAGTTAAAAATTTCTAAACATTCCCCATGTCTACACAACTGAGGTGGCAATCTACGTCTGGATTTTTAAAACATTACCCACCGCACATTATTTTGTAGGCTGTCCCATCACTTTGATTCGATATTAATAATTTGCCATCTGAAAGGAATACTTTCGATTTTAGGAATCACTGATGAGATGATAGATCTTAGTGACACTCATTCCGTAACTTCAATGCAATTGCCGACGAAGAAAGCAATATGATGCGAAGAAAAATTGACTAATTTGTGCAAATCATGCATATGATCATCAACAACAATAACCATGACTTCAGAGCAATGTGTAGAAAACGTTTGTACTGGGCTCTAGAAGATGGCAAAGTAACCATCGTCCCAAAAGCTACGACAAAAAAACAGGTTGGTTGAAGTCGACAAAAATTTGCAGCTGCCGCTGTTGCAACATCAGTTCACCACATCCGATCTGCAAAGGCTTCTCTAAACTGCAGATGAAATGACTCGGGGATGCTGGGATCCTAATTGGTGCATCCCAATGTCTCTAAAAAGTCAAACCGTTGCCTGCTGGTTTCCTGTAAAATTGGTGGTAGGCATAACTTACACAAGTTCTTTTAGCGCTTGCTTTTAGAACAATGAAGACAAAACAGAGCAATTCCTGGCCCAATTATTATTATTTTGCATAAGTGAGTGACTTTTTTTTAATGGCAATGCAAATAGCTCCCATCTGTACGTGCTATCCTTTATAAGACTTGATTCGCCTTGACCTTAGCATGCGTCAGACTCCTGGTAAATTAATCCGCAAGTGCCTCTTCAGATACCATTGCATCCAAAAACCGCTTGTTTAGGATATTCTTCAATCTATAGTACAGCTGTGTTCGGTAAAATATCAGCGCTTTCTAAAAATCGGAGTTCTTCCTTAAAGTTGTGTTTACTTTGTTGTTAAATATCCTTATTTTATGATAGTCCACTTGCCCAAAATACCAAACAAGTAAAGAAAAACTTCAAAACCTCTCAAGCAGTTGGTCTTAAAAACAGCAAAGTAATAATATCTTCATCGGGGATAAACAGAGCACCTCAAGGGCGTGTACAAAGTCCGTTGCTTTTTAATTTCCGCACGCCAACCACCATTCCGCAACAACCTCTCTCTTCTTTTCGTCGATTATACCGCTTTTATGGACAACGACGTGACTGCACTTTAAGCAAATTTTAAGAAATGAAAAAGCCGCTCGGGTATAAACAGGCCACACACATAGTATCTGAATATTTAATTTCTGACAGCTTCGAGTTCGAGTGCCAAAAATGAAAGTCTTTTTAGCCTCTCCCATTAAAAGCGAATGAAATTGCAATTGCTCCTCAGCATTTTGGGGCAGAAAAATGACGTCCAAGTTTATCATGCGTTGGACTTTAGGTTGAACAAATCACACGGTTTTTCTTCTTGCGTTTAATTAGAACTGGTTTTAACAGGTAGTGCCACAATAATCTTATTGACGAAAAATTTTTGGGATCGTCATACTGCCAGACATGTCCATGCGATTTAACACCTCCCAACTCTTTTCTTTGGGGCCCGAAACAATAGACGATTTTGAGACGAACATTTGACATGAAGTTGTTGATATATGAAATGTTCGAGTATTATGGGAAGTCACAGAAAATCGGGTCGAGCGCACAACCCATTAGAGCACAACCAAACACAATTTTTTTTTTTTTTTTTTTTAAATATTAGCTATAGTGAAATGGCCCACCTTCATCTAGGTGGATACGTTTGGGCGATGGAAACCCAAGAGAAATTTTCTTCAAAAAATCCTTGTTTGGTGCTGTGTCTGGACAGGAGAAATTAATGAAAATGTCCAAGAAAGTAGTAAACACTTTCGTATCATGATAACTAACTTTTTTTTGGCCAAATTAGTTGATATGGATGTGAACAATTTGTGGTTTCAAAAAGATGGAACAGCGATGTCAATTAACCACCGAAATCGAGCGATATGACACGCTTGAATGTCTTTCTACGGGTTTATCTCAAGAGTAAGGCGTATGCGAATAAGGCAGCACAATTCAAGAGCTAAACCACGCGATAGGGTTTTTTTTGTGAAATAGAGGGGAAATTTCATATTTTGTCGAAATTATGGTTTTTCCTTGGATTACAATTTTATTGATAAGTATTTTGCAATATAAGACGCACGCAAAAAATGTCACAGGATGACAGGATGCATCTTAAATTTGGACAAACGGACTAATAAATGCCGCCAAAGTCATGGGAAACATTTATCTCTCACAGATGATTTTTATCGATCAATAAACATATTCTCATCGTGAAAACCTTATTGGCCCCCACCCTATTTATTTTCACAAAGCACTCATTTGTTTTATACATGTATGGATTTACCGCTATTTTATAAAACACAGCTGCCAATCCATACCTATCGTGTCCAAAATTTTAATTTAATAAGTGCATACGAACTTAAATCAGAAGAACGAAAACCAATTCAGTCAAGGCTTTAACCTCAAAATAAAACGAAAAACACAAAATTGTGGAAAAAGAAAACAACTCTGGTCGATTGCTTAACGGTAATTGAACTTCGAAAATTGTGTGTTGCGTGGTAAAAGCAATAATTTCACGTTACGATACAAACTTTTATAGATTATCAATCTAACCACCCAACGAGGTACATGTTATAGAAATTCACACCCTAAAAATAAGTTTTCGAAAAAAGTTGTATTTCCCCGAAAACTATGAAATGAGTGTATTAAAAGGCAAAGTTGACACGCTAATTAGCTTAAATTCTCACTAAACAGAGCGATTTCCAATAAGAATTAGACATTCTACTGTTCTAGAGAAAGAAGAAAAACAAAAAAAAAAAAAACGTTCAATGACGGTAATACCAAAAATCATCTTTTCACTTCTAACCTAGTTTCTAATAATACAGGGATACATCAGAGGCATGGAAAGTTGTTAAAAACTTTTACAATTTTGAAAAATGTATTCTTTTTTTTAATTAAATAAAAAAAAAAAAAAAAAAACCCCATTGGAAGAAAACTAAAATCCACCACCGATAACGGTGAATATTCTTAAGTTTTCACAATCTAAACTGTCGTCTGTCTCATCGATAAGAACCGAAAGAAAGTCAAAGGAATGGAGGCAAAAAGAAGCAAAAATGTGACCAGAAAAGTCGGAATTCCAACTTTGAGAAAGGTGTGGTTCGCAACATCATATTAGTAAAAATTATTCACAATAGTTCTTAATACAAAAAAAAAAAAAGAAAAAAAGTGCAACACTCTTCACAATAGACTGTGACTACAACTTAGTGATATAAATTATATTTTTGAGAAAAAAAAAAAAAAGTTCACCATTTTTATTAGCTGGTAGTGTGTGACGTCACCCTTCCGAAATTACACAAAAATAAGAATTTCTTTTTTTCGAGGTTTTTACTTTGAAAAATTCCTCCAAATAACTACACGACTAGACGAATACAAGCGAAGAAACAACGACGACGGCGACGATAAACGGCAATGACAACGACAACGCCAGGCGACGACGTTAACCGCAAAATAAATTCGTATCAAACGGAACACAAACGGAATGGACGAAAAATAATTTTTTTTTTTAATTATTTCTTGTGCAATTTTCTTTTGTCGAATATTGTAGAAGTCTACAAAAACTGAGAATAAGGCAGAGCAGAAACTACCTTATGGCTGCTAATGACGACGACGGCGAAAAAACTACTCAAACAATGTCGCGAAAAGCAAAGCTCAAGAACTGAACCGATTAACAAATACGACTACGAATACCGATACCGATACCGAAAAAGAAACAGCAACAAAAACTGAACTGAAACTGAAACAAATTGTAGGGGAACAACCGAACGAAAGAAAATCCGCACTGCGAGAGAAATACAAGACTTTTCCCAATTCTATTCTCCTTTCAACGATTTTCTTCTTCCAATTGGATTTGTTGTTACCTTTTTAAATTTTTTTTTATTCAAATACCAGAACAACCCAGTAGATAACTGACAAAATTGGATTAAAAATTCAAACCGATTCGAATATTTCGAATTCTCATTCGAAATTCGAAGTCGATTTGCAGAAATTCGGCAATGGCTGTCATCCGTTTGCCAATTTGACAGTTGAGATAGCAGTTCTCTTTAAAAGAGAAATGAAGAAACAAAATGAAAGAGCGAAGAAAAAGAAGAAAAAACGAAAAAAGAAAAGAAGGTAAACATAATCGGAAAATAACCGCAATGCGGCAAAGTCATCGGGTCGAATCGTGTCACAAACGAAACCCCTATACATGCATACCAACTGGACTGCATGTACAACCGAGATAGCAACATTTTGTAATCAAACACGACAGCAATACACACATTCGAAACAAGCCAACGAAAATGGGGAAATTCTTCAACCGATTCGACTTAAATCAACGCATACAGTTACAAAAGAAGAGCAACAGAGAAAAGAAAAAAATTCAAATTTTCGTCGTTGCCGCCCGTTCTCTGCTTTTCTCACAAATTGAGGAGAAAAATTAAGGTTTAGACTACTGACTACAGCCAACTAAAAACTGAAAACTCTTCAACGCCATTTTGAAGCGCTTTTTGAAGGCTTCTTTCTTTGGACGTTCGGAGCTAGCGACTTTCTTCCCATTTTTGTTTGTATCTTTAACGACTTTTAGGCCACGCACACACTACCATATCCATATTTAGCACTTTTTTTTTTTCTTTCTTTGCAAATTAAAATTTGGAGCATAATCTCTAGTTCTACTGCGGCTGCAATTTTACACCAATTTTTCACCAACACCAACAACTTGTTTCTATTTTTTTTTGTCTTCTTCATATTAGAGAGAGAAAACGAGATGTTTTTTTTTTAGTCGAATAGAATTTTTCTATTTTTTTTTTTTTATAAATTTCGGTTCAATTTACTTAAGGAAAAAAAAAAACAGAAAAACAATTCAGAGTATATTTACCATTTTATGTAAAAAATTAGTTTGAGGTTAGGTTTTAGAAAATAATCCCTTTATTTGGAGCGACGGAACCGAGTTGTTCTGCACGACAAGAGAAACACACACGCTTTACTAGGCTGCGACGAACGACGACTGAGACTGAGGCAAACTGTATTCGCGGCTGTGTGCCTGTGGTTGCCTCGACTAATAGATTCGAAGTCGAAAACAGATGGCAAGTGTTTCTTTACCGCTAAGAAACCCACTTAAACCGTTTGGCAGAGCGTTTTTCTAATTGTTTTTCTTCTTTCAACCGGATACCGAAAACTTTGAATTTTTTTTCTGTTTTGTTTTTGTCTTTTCTATTATTTTCTTGTCTGGGCTGCAATTTTGATTTTTATTAACCGTTATATTAAGAAATTCAGAAACTTAAGTCCGATACGATCCGCAGCAAGATTGCAACTGAATTGTGTCGGAAACAACGTCGATGGCTTTGCTCTATCTACATATGTGGCGCAAAAGTTTTCCTTTTTATTCTCAGTTTGATTTTCCTTTTTTCTGTTTTTTTTCTTTTCCTCTTGGTTTTTCTTATTTCCCTCGATTTTCCCCAATCCGGATGAGATTGAGAATGCGTATATTTTCTTTTTCTTTTTTGCTGTCGATTTTCTTCGTTTTGTTTTGCGCTGAGAATTTGACGAAGATTTTCTATTGTGCTACATTCTACTTTGGGTGCTTCGAACGAGGAGGGGTTGAAATTATGATGCTCTTTCGTTGGGATTTTCCCTTCGTTGGGATTTTCATCTTTTGGAAAAGGGTTACTGGCAAAGTTTGCAAGGACCAGATTGCTTGTGTTGGTTTTGTTGTATATCTACATTGCTGTTGCTGTAGGTGTGTGGGGAAAATTCTTGGGACTATTAACTGTTTTATAATTTCTTTGGGGGTTGTGTTCTTGTAGTTGGGTTGATAAAAGGACGAGTGCACTCCGTTGTAAATGCGTTCATTGTGGTGGCCTTCGTTTGAAGTTTCTTGTTTTTTTTGTTCCTCTTATTTTGTGTGTTTATGGAATTCTCTCGATTTTGTGCTTTATCCTTGGGCTTGAAAATAGGGTGAGTAGGTTGATGTTGATGCAATGTAGGGTAAAGCCAATTGTTGGGAAGAGTTTTGGTATTACTTGCTTATTTTACTAGGTGAATAACATGTGCTGTTTCTAATGCCATACAATTCGTCATCAAATTGTGTTTAAATTTAAGAAAAAAAAAATCCCCTCTCCAACGGCATGTGTCAAAGATGAGTTCACTCCGGAAAGTATAACTAATATTATTGGGAAGCTCGTGAGTCATCTTTTACAAAACATTAAAGTGTTGGCATAAAACTCCGAGTAAGATTGACTTTCTACCGAAGTTGCTAACTTAATTCAACGTGAGAGTGAAAAACCCCTCGATCTCATCTTTTAGCAGTTAACTCTTCTTCTAACAGCGAAGTCAGTTTATCTATCAAACTCTGCCTTAAACAGCTTTTAAAGATACATGTTAATGTAAACAATTTATAAAAAATTTGCAATAGGACATAGGCAAAAATCGTTCAACATAGCCTTCTCTAATTATTGCTGCAGACTGTTCAACGATGATGGGTGTTTTCATAAACTTCGGAAATTTGCGCTAGTACAATCGCATTTCTTTTCTCATGCGTTTTTGAACATACACACGCGCAGAATGTCGGCAGGCCTGCTTCAGTACAGCAGCCAAAAAATAATGGCTGGACAATCTGCCCGACATCGATGACATATCTATATGAACAATAGGTAATGTAGTTCATCGAAGTAAGTACGATCGTCAATCTGCAATTATGAACATGTCTAACGCAGGCCTTTATTAGTCTGACGTTTAGGAAAACACCCGATGTTGACTGTCATGTAGAAAATACCAGTCAACCTCGACGAAGACAGTGAGCCTATACAGCAATGTCCAAACTGAAGTTTAACAAAGCTGCTAGATCCGATAGCTTACTGCTGAATTGTTTAAATTAGAAAGTGGCCATTGAATACGTATAATACATCAGCTCAGGCGACGAATGGAACCTCTGCATTGATTGTCCGATCTTAAGGAACCCTGAACCGCCACAACTACAGAGTTCCGAATCGATAAATACGCCTAGCTAAATGGAGCCGTTTCTAGTTTTGGCGTGCCTGCCAATCTCATTTGACTATGCACGATGACGATGTAGAACACACCTTCAATGTTAAAAGCGTTTGCTCAGCGGTTAACAAGGCATTATTTTCGTGCGGTTTGCTAAGAGATGGCGTAACTTGTATTATTCCATTGGAACATGCGTTGGAAAGCTACTATCATTGTACGTCATTTCAGTATAAGTCATTCATTTGAAGCGTAAACAACAATAATTTTTTTTCACTCAAATATGTCGAGCTTTGTGCCTGAATAAGTGTTTTTGCGGGGAGTAGTTCTTCATTACTTTACTATGAAGAAAACTGCTGCCGAAAGTCATCGTATTTTGGTGGAAGTTTATGGTGAACATGCGCTAGCTGAGCGAACATGCCAAAAGTGGTTTGCACGATTTAAAAGTGGTGATTTTGGCTTGGAAAACGACGAACGTCCTGGGCAGCCAAAAAAGTTTGAAGATGAAGAAGTGGAAGCATTACTCTATGCAGATTGTTGCCAAACACAAGAAGAGCTCGCAGAATCTTTGGGTGTCACTCAAGCAGCCATTTCAAAACGTTTAAAAGCAGCTAGATATATTCAAAAGCAAGGAAATTGGATTCCACTTGAACTCAAGGCGAGATACGTCGAAAGGCGGTTTTGGATGTCCGAAATGCTGCTGGAACGCCGCAAAAGGAAGTCATTTTTGCATCGGGTTGTTACTGGTGATGAAAAATGGATCCATTACGACAACCCCAAGCGCAAAAAATTATATGTGGAACCCGGCCAACCAGCCAAATCAACGACAAAGCCGAATATCCATGGCGCGAAGGTAGTGCTCTCTATTTGGTGGGATCAGATGGGTGTGCTGTATTATGAGCTGCTAAAACTGGGTGAAACCATCAATGGACAACGCTACCGAACACAATTAATCCGTTTGAAGAGAGCAGTAGCCGAAAAACGCCCGGAATATGCGACCAGACACGAGGCAATCATTTTCCATCATGACAACGCTCGGCCCTACGTTGCTTTTCCGGTTAAGAACTATTTGGAAAACAGTGCATGGGAAGTCTTACCCCACCCGCCCTATAGCCCAGACCTTGCCCCTTCTGATTACTATTTGTTCCGGTCGATGCAGAACGCCCTCACTGAAATACGGTTCACATCAGAGCAGAATATCAAAAATTGGCTTGATTCATTCTTGGCTGCCAAGCCGGCGCAGTTCTTTTGGGATGGGATCCACAAATTGTCAGAAAGATGGGAAAAAGTCATAGCGGCAATACTTTGAATAATACTATTGTACATGTTTTTCTTAAATAAACGTTCAAATTTTGAAAAAAAAAAACTGCACGAATTAAGTTATATACCCAATATATGCCGTCAACAATGACTATGAGAATGGCGAACTATACGGGCTGTACAGCGATGGCAACCTCGTCTAAAAGTTCGGGTAGGCCTGGTAGAATCGGAATACTTTCGACTACGAGCCAGAAAAGCAACGCAGTAGAAAACGACAAATTTTCGCTTTATATCTGGTATCTAAAATTTACTCTTTTGCGAGCTGTAATTAGCTATGACTGTTCTTACTCGCAAGAGAGTAAATCTTTCGTTTTGGTGTCTCCGTTTAGTTGACCCGGAACCCAATAGATGTCTCGCGTTGTATAGACTGAAACATCAAAACTTCTTGCGTTCTAATTTTCTGGGAGATGCCTTTTAATTTCAGCTTTCACAGTTTATAGCAACAGCTTAACTCAGATTGGGAAAATCACCACCAGAGTTATTTTTGTTGGCAGATTTAACTGTATTAGCCAGCTGATTTTGATTAATGTTAATGTATAGAATAAGCCACCAAAACAAGGCTTCATGAAGCTTTATTCTTTTTAGCAGAAAAAATGCGGCTGTAGGTTACAGAGGTTCACGGATTTTAGCTGGTTTAGCTTTTGTTTACCTACGAGCGAGTATGTAAGAGGCCAGGTATCAATAAACTCCTAGGTCGGCGTTGAAATACGACAATTTGGGCCCCTTATACCGTATTCAGCAATATGGAACACCACTCTAGAATTGTTGCTAGTCTTCACAAGTACGTCTTGAGAGACATAAGCTTCTTTGTTGGCCACCTACTCATCTTATTTCATAAACGATGTCAGTCACGTGAGTATCCATTCGATAATCTGGACGTGTTGAGCTGGGTGAAAAGTGTAGGTTCGGCAGAAAAGCAAGCAGATTCATCTTTTCCAAAGTTTGAATTTCACTAAAAATAAGCGTGGCATGAAAGATGAGGCAGAATTCCTTTTGTGTTTGTTTGACGAAGAAAAATTTCTACCTCGTAACTTTTTGAACATCTCTCCGTATCATTCCGTAGAAGAAGTTGGCTCAGGTATCACAAAGTAAGAGGACAACGAGGCTGACTGCTTTTCAAATAAAGCGATGATGTTTTGGCATATGTAGATACAAGCATGCATTATCAGCTCTATATGCCCACTCTTACTGTCGTATACATGATTCTTTTTAAAGTATTGCCAGTGGATCGACCACCGAATTGAATTTTACAGCTGAAAAACACGCTGTGTAATGAGCAAATTAAAAGCAGTTTCCCGAACCATTCCGACTGCGTATTGGATTTCTGCAAGGAGCTTCATTGTCATTTTCTGGAACAGATATCACGCAGGGCAGGTGTTAATACGAAATGCACTATCTTTAACAAATCCGTACTGTTTTTCTCGCTCCCGCCTTAGATGCTTTTACAGCAACTGAAGATTAGTCGAACAATTTAGCAATGATCAATCAATAAGGACAACACGGAGTTCTCAACAAGCAAAAAAGCCTCTAGCACACGCTTGAATAGTAGATTTGAAGTGGCAAAGAATTATAGCTACCTCAGAGAACACATCGATTCCATTAACAACTCTCTAGTTAAGATTCGCTGAAACCTAAACCGCTACTACTTCAACCGAAACAAGTCGGCTACGATTTGCTTATGCCCAAAACACATGTCCAGAACATCTACTTGCAGTGCTGCTGGCAGCTATGCCCGTGAACCAGATGTGCAGATATCGCAGTCAATCGCATCGATTGCAGTCATTTTACAGCAACTGTCACTTATGTGTGACACTGTCGATTGCACCGAATGTAGAAATAGACATGTGTTGCAGAACAGCGCTGCGTGCAGCATTTATATGTAGTTTCGCGAATTACGAGTATAACATGTGCATTCTAATTTTACTCCACACGAAATTCTGCTCATGTGTTTTGGGCATTAATCGAAAGAAGAAATAGGCCTCGCCATTCTCTCCACTTAAGGCAAGCGCTTGACGATAAGAACGGAAGTTGAACAGATCGAACGGTTGGCCTCGTGCGTGAACTTATGAACTGTATTTACACAATAATTATTCAGCAAAGAGGAGAATCAGAGCTCTCAGGAGGAACGAAAGGGTCGAACTAGCACCGATATTACAGTGCTCGGCCTGGACAACTGATGTGGACCGCAAAACCCCTTTCTCGTGTCGAAAGCACGTAACGTAACTAATCTGGAACAATTTGATGGTTGAGCCTTAAAGGTGAATATGGTTTTCCTTTAAAATATTCGAACTATTGCTGACATCAGACCCCTTTTGCCAGGTTTCCTACGACTAGACCACAGAAAACTCGAAATTGCTTTGCTTAATTGAGCATGACAGCTCTTCGTAGCAACCAACTCTACTCCTCCGTTTTCGGAGTAAATACGAGTATTTAGCTTCCCTGTATGTTTTTTCCCACAAAGATTCGTCCATTCGTTTTGGTACAGCAATGAATAGGAAATCAGTTAACTGTCCTATTATGAGTGTGCCCAAGCTTTTACAGCCCCTCAAGTGCTATGAGTGAGAGTCCTTTTTTTTTTGTTGGTGTACGATTGTACGACCACTGTTGGTTTGTCAAATTCTTTATTCTTTGTTGCCGTTTTCCCTCCCTCCTATACTTCTGGATAAAAGGTTATTAACATGCAAATAGGCTGGAATGAGATTTATTTTCAACCTTCTTTCCTACGACAATGTGGCTCTCGTGTTTCCGATTGTTTCGTCTTGCCGCATTATCTGACAGATTTGCATACATTTCAATTCGCCCATCATCATGACAGAGATACACAAGTTGGTTAGCACTAGCTAGGGGTTGTTGAAGAAGATGGTTGGCCATCCGCAAACTATAAGGGGTTCTGTTCTTGTCGGGTTGTAACAACTATGCACCTCATCAACTCCACAGTTATGGAAAATTGGGGTTGGGTGCGGCCTTTTATTTGCTCTTGTTGATTTCAACTTCTCTATGCTGATTCCACATCCCTTGCTGTAGTCTCCTAGTCATAATTTCGTTGTCAGTCGCGTTCTTTTGCTCATGTGCTTTTGGACTTTTCTCTGCCCGATATTCCGATGGCAGTGATAGTGCGATAGTGATAAAAATTCATAATCTCTTCCACACCACACACATTCGCAGATACGAGTACGTAGATACAGCAAACCCTTAGCTGAAAGTTGGTCTGAAACTGATACTGGCAATGGTTCAAGTACTGATACTAGTTGGTATCTCCCAAAATTCCATGTAACGAACGAAAAAATAAGAATCAAGGAGTAGCAGCAGAGCTGAAGAATAAAAAGAAGAAAAGGAAAAAACAAGAAAAAAAAAAACTACCATGATTACCAATAGAGAAGACGAGTTTGCGCTTTATCGATGCCACGGTACGCACCTGCAATGCGTCAACTTTCTGTGCTTTCTTGTTTTATCTGCTTTGTACTACGTTCGGTGTGTCTCTCATTTTTCCGATTCTCTTCTCTTTGGCTGCGCTTTCGTTTGTGCTTTCATAAGGTTTAACTTTTTGGAGTGTCCACCGGCTAAAGATTCCAGTGGGGGGATAAGGGGTGGCAACAAAAAATTCCATAAATTAGCAATAATAATAAACGGATGAAATGAAAATAACGGTTACCTTTGCTACTATTCCTTTATTCTTCTATTTCTCTATTCCCTTTGCCTTGTGCTGTTATTCGTTTTTAGTGCGCCGCTTATCTATTTGTTTTGTTTCGAGACATAATTTCACCCTGTGTAAGATAGTGTGTGTCGCTCTTTTCTGGAAATACACAGGTAACTATAGTTCCGTTGATTTATTCAAGCATTTAGGGATGGAGTTATGGCGAATAGTTGCCAAAAGGTAGAAGGAGGGGTATATTCGTAAGAAGCATCGTAATTGCTTTTTCCGTGTATTCGTCGAGGAAGTGGAGTGGAGTAACTTAGCATGTGTACTTGCACACGGGAGTGTTTTGTGTATGTTTGGCTGTTTGGCAGTGTCCTGTTTGACTGGATTATTGTTGCCTGTCCAGATGGCAAGGACGACGACGCACGGCAAATTGTAGAAGTTCATATGTTCTTAGAAAATGTTTTTATTTATTTTCTTCTGATGCGAGATAGTAAGGGAAGAGTCCTGCTTTGTGTTAAAGGAATAGCGTTGGTGTGGAGAAAAATATGTAATTTACGTGAGGATGGGTGGAAAATCCTTTTTTTATTATGAGTCGAGTGAACCCCCGATCTGTTGCATAAGTTATATTCTTTCCACGCCGTATTTGCCTTTTGCCACAGGTCTCACAACTCAACTGCATCTCAAACTAAAATTTATACTCGACTCGTAAGTCTTAAATTCCTGAGATCACTAAACCTTTCTTTTTGGGCACACTTAACCCTACAGAAGGGCTATAAATGCAACGATCTCAGCTGTTCTTTGGCAATGGAACGATAGCGGTTCTTCACATCTCCAGCTCGTTCCAATGGCTCAAAAATTCGAAAAAAAAACACTGTGGCGCTGGCAACCCGTTATGGGCCATGTCCTAGCTTCTTGGCACATATTCGTGGTGCTCATTTTGTCATTTTTGTCACAACTGAGCGGGGCTTACGGTTTATCGCCGAATCCGAACTGCACTCCTTAGAAACTTTTTCGTAGGCAATTTTACTTTCGGGATTTTGCCATTGCCCGCCGAAAGGGTGATGACTATTCGAAAAATTGTTGGCGATGCCGAGATTGGAACTACAGACCCTCTGCCGAAAGGGTGATGACTATTCGAAAAATTGTTGGCGATGTCCAACCAATGAGCTAACCATCGCGCCATCGCCACTATTAATTTGAATAGTTTTAGAAAAATGATCACTCTTTTTATGGTGAATTTGAACAATTTTAGTCGAAAAATGCGCGGACTATTTGAAATGAAGTCTTTTATTATAATACGAGTATCACGTAGATAGCATGAAAGCTCGCCTGACCTTTCAAATATTTCAGCCCCCCTGGCCTCCGTATATTACGCTTTCAGCCGACCAAAGTTAGAGTATAATGCTCACGTCTGGTCAAGCGCCCCTAAAATTATTTGTACCAAAACCGTGCATTAAAACTTATAGATGATGGCTATATTACATAGTCGATTGATCCTCTCGACCACCGATGTAATGTTTCCTGCCTCACCTTGTTCCATCGCTAGTTTTATGACCAGTGCTCCACAGAAATTCGCAGTAGCATTCTGTCCCTCTAAACTTCCAACTGTAACATCCGTCTCGCTACGAATGCCCCTCTGTGTACCATCAATTTCACTTTCGAACGAATTCTAAAATATCTTGATTCTTTCCTAAGTGGAACAACTCGCTTATGGGATGCTCTGCTGAGCTCTTTATTTCCTACAAACATTCAAAACCAACGAACATCCGTATCTCTCTTTCTATTCGATCTAATTTCCCATCGCTCATACTGTGTGTAATCACTCTAAGCAAACCGTTAAGCGCGTGCTCATTACATAAAAAAGAGAGGCTCATAATTACTGAACAAGGAGAACAAAAGTAACTGAAAAGGGCATGGACATCGTTGGTGTAAAACTTAGTTCCAGAATTGTGTAGATCTGGCGTATACTGACTTATGACTAAAAAGACTTAGACAAAGTTTGTATTGAAGTCCCTTGATCGCAGGAAGGCAAATGAAGAAGAAAGCATAACCTTGGCCATACTAAGCGAGCAGAATACGACGCTTCGCCTGGAGCAGTTTCCAACCTTGAATTTCGGCCACCTGATTCCAAATATTTGGCTAGGCTCAGTCTATTGCCACGAGCCCCGGTGTGAACAAATAAGAAGTTGCATTCCTGAAAAGGCAACTGTGTCTTAGGACGAGATGCGACTACATGTCTACAGGTTGGTAGGTTAGGGAGAAATATATTTTTCAAAATTGATTTTACCCAATAAAATGAGGGAGAATATGTATCTAAAATCACTTTAGTGCTGATGAGTGCTGATGATTTTGAGATCAGTACTCGCTTAATAGGAAGATCAGTTGGAGCAGTAGTTTTGACAATTCTCTACTACTCGTATATTCCTGGTGCAGGCTTGCAATGATCAGGGAGCAGACTGAAAATCAAACTTGGCAAAGCTCTTTCTAGATGCATCTAAGCCGATCACTGGTTGATAGCATCAATGGAAGCTCAGAGGACCAGGTTGAAAAACGAGCTTAGCAAAGCTTCTTTTAGATTTACTTAAACTGATGATTGGTTGTCGTCTTCAGTGGATGATCGGTACCGGCTGTAGTCTTGGCAGAGCTCTTCTATATTCGCGAAGGCCGCTGCGGCTTCAATTCGTCCTGAACGACTCCAATAAATAAAAAAAAAAATTTAAACGGGTTTCAGGCCCGGTAACCCCACGGTCGATCACATTTTTATGCTAAAGAGCATTGGAGAATCCTTCCTTCAAAACGGGAAAAAACCTTATAGCTTCTTTATCGATTTAAATCCGGCATTCGATGAGGTGGATAGACGTGCTCTTATTTACAAGCTCTATAGACTTGGTATGTCTCTAAAGTTTGGAAAAGTTTTACAAAATCTGTACAAGGAACTATAATCTCGAAATGTTCAGCGTAATACTGCACAGCTTCAATTCATGTTCCCCACCGGGTTACAATTGGCTGAGGTGGAAGACTTAATTCTGGTTCCATTTGTTTGAATAAAGCTACTCGCGACGGCGCTGTTAAAAAAATTTGTTTTACAGCTGCTATAAAGTTGTTAACTTTTTCGAAACTTGATCTTATTTGTTCCGCAACCCTATGAAGGCCACGAGCCAAACAGGTCAAATGTAGCACTTTTGGATAAAAAACGTTTATGGCTGCTGCTGCTTTCATCATATATGGAGCAGCATCCGTCAGAAAAAGCAAACCACTCTTTCGATTTAAATTGTCGGCTAGTGCTTTAATGGAGTCATCAAAAAGTCTTGCGATCGTTGAATAATTTGCTTTATCAAGAACAGTTGTATTAATTAAATAAATTTGTCCCAGAGCTTCGTTGGGCGAAAGAACACCAGCAATGACATTTGCGACATGCCGTCCTGTTACATCTGCTGTTTCGTGGCCTTTTAACGGAGATTTTATTCGAGCAATGACCTCTATGTACAACTTCTTTACATAGTTTTTGCGAATTGTTGACTCCTCGGGGACTATTTCGGACGGAATATACGTTATATGAGATGATATGTCAATAAATTTGAATTTTAACTTATCTGTCAATGTGACAAGTTCAATGGGCACATTCAGTGATTTTATCGTAAGGGATCAGTAAAGCTCACGTTGCAGTTTCAAGTTAAAATTTACTTCTTTTGATAAAAAATTTAAAAAATATAAAAAAATATGCAATATTTTAATGAAGTTTTTTTTTTATGATTTCACGGATAAAAAACGATTTTATTATTTTAAACAACCGCGCTTGTTCGTACTTTTTTGTTCTTCTCTTACTACTTCAATTACTTACAATTTAATACAATTTACTACAATTTATTGTACTACAACTCGGCCATCCTGAAGTCATTGATTGGCCTCAATCAAACTAGTGTTGCCCCCAAAAGAACAACTCGCAACCATGACTCACCCGCTACCGCACCAGCCTTTTCCGCAAACGCGAGGCTTCTACCACACCATCATATGGCAATTGAGTGATCTGGCAATTCTCTACGTCGCGGATGACATACCTGTCATTAGGCAAAACCTTATGAACAACGTAGGGACCTCTGTACTTCGCATTCAGTTTTTTGTTTGTACCGTAGGTCGTATCCAAATGTCGGATGACTACATAGTCTCCTTCAGAATATATTCTTGCAGACTTATTTCTATCGAAAAAGTATCTTAAATTAGTATCTTGTGACTTTTGTATGGCGGCGGATGCATCCATCCGAATCTCCTCCAGATTCCTTAGTGCCCCAGTAGGTTGTTTCTCCTGCAAGTAGTCAGTTAGTGTGTCTAATTACTTCCCCTCGTTGATCCACTCCAAAGAGTAGTCTGCTGGGTGTCTGTTTCATACTACAGTGGGTTGTGTTGTTCATAGCAAATTCTACCTCGGTTAACATCTTTGACCAATTCGCATGGTTAAGCGGATCACTTATTTTACTTAGTATAGTTTTAAGAACCCGATTCACCCTCTCCACCTGGCCATTTGCTTGAGCGGATGTTATTGCAATTTTGACATGGTCAACATTTCTTTCCAACAAATACGAACTTAAATCCAATGAAGTGAAACATGACCCTCAGTCACTAATGATGCGTCGAGGTCTACTATAATTAACTCTTTCGTGCTGGTTGACTTCATTGCATATAGCTTAACAAATTTGGTTAAAGAGTCAATGACCACCAAAACATGCTTTCTCTGCGAATTTATTTAGGGCAAAGGGCCAAAGTGGTCTATGTGTAGGGTGCCAAAAGGAAAAGGCTTTTTGGGAATGTTGTACAAGTAATGTTCATTTATTCGAACTGGAGGAGATCACATATTGTAACACACCGTATGCAATTCTTTATATACCTTTCAATTTTAGTTTTCATTTTTTTTAACCAGTAATTTTTCTTTAGTTATTCGTATGTCTTCTCTATACCCATATGACAAATCTTCTCATGCACTAAGCGTATAATATTGTCCTCCATTTCGGTTGGCACATATAATTGCAAGATGTTGGCCTTATTCTGTTGAAAAACTAGAAGACCTCTTCTGTCCCAAGACGCTCTCTTATTTGCAATATTTCCTCGTCTCTATTTTGTGTGACTCGCATCAGGAAAACTAACTCTTGCTTATCGGTGACGGTGACTACACTACACGGCACTGCATTCGGGATTCCAATATCAGCGGAGTCGTGTGCTTCACTTGGGTTGACCATTTCGGTAAGAATACCCTCGTTCGTGTGCACGTCTTCATTGGCCGAACCGTTCCATTCGGTTGAGGAATCTCCCTTTCGGAACATGCGGCGACCATTCGTCTTAAAACTTTAACCTGTAGATCTTCGGGTTCGGGAATTTCTGCATCGTGAGATCGACTTAACGCATCGACGTGGCCCATCATTACACCACTGCGATGTTGGATTTTGTAGTCGTAGGGTGCTAACTCTAGAACCCACCTGGCTATTTTCGGACATATATTAATGTTGCTGAGCGTAAGAGCAAGTGCATTACAATCGGTAACTATTTTAAATACGATTTCCCTTAAGCAATTGTCAAAACGATTTAGTGCATGTATAATGGCCAGTGTTTCTAGTTCGAAGCTATGCATTCGTGATTCCTTAGTTAATACAGCTGATGGCAGCTACATTCTGCTCCTCTAAATCTTCTTCCCAGTTCCTCTCTCCGGAGACCGCAGCTATAGTTGACCTCAATTTCTGCACTCGCTTCGGTTTGTTACATGACTTCCGAGTGTGCCCAGACTGTCAGCAATTGGTCGTGGTCGCTCTTCGTATGGGCATTCAGTTTTCATGTGGCCCATACGGGAACAGTAATAACAGCGAACGCCGTCCTCATTTGTCTTCAACGTTGGTTCGGGCTTTGCATCAATTGTTTTTGGTTTAGTATGACGGATGACATCTTCTGGAGCTCCTCTCATCGACCGTCTTTGCTCAAACATATTAACGGCATACTTAAGGTCTTAAGGTCAGCTTTTTCGCACCGGCAAATAGTGCGAAATCAGAAATGCGATTCTGTAGGCCTTCTTGTATGAAAGCCACCAATTCAAACTCACTGACGTCGCTTCGTGAGGTGATTGATTCCATCTCCATAATGTACCCGCGCACGCTTTCATCGTTTTTCCTTTATTCTATGACGTAATGCTTGGTATATCTCCTGACGACTTATTGACCTGCCAAACTCGCTCATGAGGCTTATCTTTAGTTCATTATATGTAAGAGCACCTCGGCCAAGTAGCAGCCTTGAGGCACCTGTCAATGAATTCCGCAGAGCTAAGAACTTGAGCAACTCATCAGCATTCACCTGTCGACAGATTTCCTCTAAATGGCGGAAAAAATCAAACACACTGTACGTACGATCCTCTCCACTAAACTTTATAATGGCGTGTTCGATATCATTAAAATGAACACTACGACTTGGTTGTACGATGATTGCTTGTTGGCCGGCAGTATCTGCATTTCTCTCCATAACTTCAATTTCCTGACGAAGTCGTAGAATCTCATTTCGGCGGCGTAGATTGGAAAGTTCGAGCTCTAACCCATCAGCTTCTGTCGTTTGCATAATGTCAAGGTTTGGTGTCCGATTAGTGGTTCGGATCGAAACTTCGGCAGCAATTGGAATGGCGGAAGAAACAGCCGGTTTGGGCTTGGTAATTGCTTCAGCGGTGTAAGTGTCAATCAGTTCTGCAATTACAGTGGGTTCTTTGGGGAGAATCGGAGTGCTGCTAATAGCAATTACTAACTACAATTACTTACAATTAACTACAATTTACTACAATTTATTAATGAGATTAGTAATTTGCATGTGACGATCAAACACATTGATGATGATGTTCAAAAGTCATCGGATAATGGCTTAGAATTTCCTTTAAATGTTTATCTCTTAGAATATCGAATGATAAGTTCCTCCAATTCAGCCCGTTTTCGTTAATCTTACATAAAAAATCAACAGAATACCAATCTACTCACAAAATACTAAACAAATCTTACATAAGTTCTGGGTATTAGACAAATAGGAAATGTTCACATTCCTATATAATACTCATATCTAATCGTATGAACCAATTTGATTCCAAATCGAATGAAAATTTGCACAATAAACTGATAACTTACAGCCAGCAACAACATTTCTAAAATACAACTCCAATGCGATGATTGCTTTGCGATTTGATTAGTAATTCAATCGATGACGCGTTCTAAGTCACAACACCTCCATATTCCGAGATTCGAGTATGACAGTGCATGCTATATACGAACGTTAGCACCCACTTATCATTCATTTTGATTCACCTGAATGGGTTGGCACTGTCTCTCCCGTCCGCCCTTCTTATTTCGCTTACTTTTGCAATCGTACCAATATGAATCACCGTGCATACTCAACGTAGTTAGCAAGTGTGCTCAATGATAAACGACGATACTCCTACTGTATCTAGCTAAAAGCTCTTCAAAGCTTTCTTTTATATCACTTCTAGAGGTGCTCAATTCTCCCTATACCTGGGCAAAGGTAAACATGTCTCCGGACTAAAAAAAAAACAAGGATAAACTCAATTTCAAGGGTACACACAACAGGTACACATTTTCCAACATCATCGGCAGCATGCAACTATAATGATGTCGCACTGGAAAAAGATGCCCCGGACGGCTGGCTGCTGGCAGCCTGGTCAGGAACCATGCAAGTGATTCTATTTTTATTTTAAGGATAGGGAATGAGAGAGGATACATTTGGATATATCCGCCCGATTGTGACAAGGAAAAGTGGAATGCAAGGGTGCTTATGACCAAAAGGCTTTGTGTTTGCTGTGTTCACCTTGTTCTCATTTTTATAGTTCACCCATAGACATGTATTCGTAGTATCTGCATGACGCAGAGTCAGTCGCAGAGTTGCAGAGACGCAAAGATAACTGCTCTAACATAGTGTAAGCTCTGCTTTTCAACCACTTGTGGTGCATTTGAAGAGGAGAACAACGATGACAACGACTACTGGGTAGTCGTCGCTGGAGGAGTACCTATGACGTGGGAACGCACCCTATTTGGCAAATTGTAGCTTCTGCTTCTTCTACTTCTATTTCTGCTTCGTCGCTGCGTTGCAATGCAGTTGTTTGAATTTACGATAGTTGTCGTCTTCTCTTGTCACTCTGACGATTGAGTGATGTACTACAACCACCCCCAATCACTCTACTACATTGTAAGCCATCCACACAGAACAAGTAATTACCTATTATACCCAATCGAAGGAAAGACGAAATAAAAAATAAAAACACAAAAACTGCATCGAGGTGGCAAGCGGGTGTAGCTATAAAAATTTTGCCGCAGGTGAAAGAAAAACCTGAGGAATGGAAAAACATATTGCAGATGCAATGGATTCGGGTTGTTGAGTGCTTTTTTTTTTCTACAATTGCTTACTTCAACTGCAGCTATTTGCGATTTATGTTTCGTCATTTCGTCGAATAAACATTGACGGTATCTATGATATTTAGCTGTTTCCTATTACCCCATTCTGTAAATGCGATTACGACAAGACAACAACTACTACTACATTGAGGACTTGTTTCGAGTGGATGTTTTGCTAGCAAACCTACGAATATGAGGGGCGAATTTCCATAGTGTTGTTGTAAAATAGAGATAATTTAAGAAAATATATTACAAGCGCATGTATATATATACATATGTATATAAAGGGTGGCCTATGAAGGGTTGCATAGGTGCAGAGTGGAAAATTACGGGTTGTGTTGCAGTATGATTTACAAGACAAATATTACAGCGATAGGATTAAGATCTAAAGGCGCTTGGATAGTTGAAGGTTGTTGAGTTTGATTATGTATGATGCACCCAAGCATATTCATGTCATGATAGGTTAATGCAGATACAATGGTTTGAGCATAGTTACTTAAGTTATACATCTGCATTTAGGGCCATTTTTTCTGCCACTAGAAGTAGCATCTTCCGACAGGTGCTGGTTCTTTAAATGACGAGAATGAGCTTCTGCAGCCGAACATCTTGCAGCTCTGCTAATAAGCTCTACGTCACGCCTTCCCGTGGCGCCATCTGGGAATCTCATTAGAAATTGCGAAGTGAAGGGGGCAAATGGCGAGTTTCCTGCGCCATAAATCAGGGTTAGTGTCGGAAAAACAAAACAAGACCTTATCCGGGCTACTCCGACATATTTGAAGCTCAGGTCGGTAAGGATTTCGAGCACTTAGTCAGGGTCTTGGAAAAGAGATGGTGGCGGACGAGCCCTATATTGGCCAACGGCAGCGAGCACATTCCGGAACGGGTTACTGGCTTCGGTGTAACCGACCCCTCGTCCTAGGGGCACTCAAAATGGAACTGGTCCTCCAGGTTGGGGGTTTTAACGCCGTGGTAACTGCCCGGCAATTTAAAAAAAAACATAAGTTACGAAGCATCAATAAGCTCGGATATGGACGGATCTACTGTTGACAACCCACACAAACGATTTAAGGACAATGAGCTTCGGATATGCATGTGAAATTTTAGATCCCTTAATAGATCACGTGCAGCCGAGCAACTAGCGGAGGCCCTAGAAGGCTGCAAAGCAGACATAACCGCCATTCAAGAAATGCGATGCGATGGGCCGGACAAAAAGAAGATGAAAAATTGTGATATCTACTACGGCAATTGCTATCGACGGCAAAAGCAGCACTATTTGGATGCGGATTTGTTGTCGGAGGCAGACTAAGACAAGAAGTCCTGAGCTTCCGGCATGTGAGCGAGCGCCTCGTAGCAATCCGCATCAAGGCTGAATTCGCCAACATTAGCCTTATATGCTCGCATGCCCCCACAGAGGAGAAAGATGACGACACCAAGGATGCCTTCTACGAGCTCCTTAACAACCTTAACAAGACCTACGAGCAATGCCCTAGCTATGACATTTAAATTGTCCTCAGTGATTTTAATGCAAAGCTAGGAAGAGAGGGTATCTTTGGTGAAACTATCGGAAAATAGAGCTTGCACAACACCACCTCCGATAACGGATTCAGGCTAATCGAATTTGCGAAACATTGTCATAGCTAGCACGCGGTTTCCACATTTCGACATACACAAGGGGACTTGGAGAACTCCTGATCAACCAGCAGTCAACCAGATTGATCACATTGCGATCGTGATCCAGTATTATGGATGTCCGTACGATCCGAGGAGCCAACATCGACAACATCGACGCAAGAGATCGCTAAGTCCTTTTCCGATCGTGTGTCTCTTTATCTCTTAAGAGGTCCTATGCCGCCAGCATCAAGCATCGAAGACCATTGGAAACACTGCCAAAACGCCATCAGAGATGCCGGTTCTGATGTGCTGGGTTTCACTCGTCCACCACAACGAAACCCCTGGTTCGATGATGAATGCCGGCAAGCACAAGCAGCTAAGCAAAAAGCACGCAAAAAAAGACCAGAGCTGCTCATGAGCTCTATGGGCGGAAGAGGAGAGACGAACGCTGACTTCTCAGGAGGAAGAAGAAAGAGCATGAGAAGCGCGTGATCGAGGAAATTGAGAGATGCCACTCCAGGAATGAGGTTCGGAAGTTTTACCAAAAGGTACAAATAACATGGCGCGGAAACAAACCCCGAACCGAAGCCTGTAGAGATGAACAAGGGAACATCGTAGTAGAATCGCAGTCGATGCTGAGTATTTGGAAAGACCATTTCTGCAGACTGTATAACGGCGAGGACGGACAAAATACCGCTGTCAGGCAGAATCAACCTTTCAACTTAGACGGTGATGACCAACAATTCTGTCCACCGGACCTGGATAAAGTGAAGATAGCTGTATCGAAGCTTAAGTCCAACAAAGCTGATGGAGCGGACGGCCTGACTGCCGAGCTCTTCAAAGCGGCAGGCGATGACTTCGTAAGGAGCATAAACCAACTCATCTGTAAAATATGGTCGGACGAAAGTATGCCCGATGAATGGATCCTCAGCAACAACCTGATAGGTCCATATCAGTGTGGCTTTAGGCCAGGAAAGTCCACCATCGACCAGATATTCACACTACGGCAGATCTTGGAGAAGACCCATGAGCTTCAGATCGATACACACCACCTATTCATCGATTTTAAGGCGGGGTATGACAGCATCTATAGAGACGAGCTATACAGAGCAATGTCTAGTTTCGGCATCTCTGCCAAATTTGTCCGTCTGTGCAGGATGACGATGGAGAATGCACATTGCTCCATTAAGGTGGGTAAAGATCTCACCGAGACCTTTGATGTACAGAAAGGAGCAGGAGGAGATACAACAATGAACTCTACGGACTGTACAGCGACATCGACTTAACCAGAAGAGTGAAGATCAAAAGACTGAGATGGCTGGGTCATGTAGAGCGCATGGACACCAATGCTCCGGTCCGAAAAGTCTTCGAATCCGCTCCCGAGGGACAGCGCAGTAGAGGAAGGCCAAGACTCAGGTGGCGCATGCAAGTGGAAGAAGACCTCAGCCAACTTAGCGTGCTAAACTGGAGGTAGCTAGCCAGGGATCGAGCTGGTTGGAGAAGCTTGTTGATTGAGGCCCGGGTCCACCCCGGACTTTAGCGCCACCTAAAGTAAGTAAGTATGACCAATAAGGCCATATATTTTGCAGATGAAACCGTCTATGTTACCAAGGGTGTTTGTTTTCGAGGGTGGGCCATCTATTGGTTTCTTTTTGAAACACTTGTAGATATAACACTTGGACACTGACAACTCAGATCGGTACGAAATGGATCGACTTGAACAACGTTGGGAAATATTGCAAAGTTACTTCAAATGTGGCTGGTGTTTGAACAAAACAGTGCGAGTTTTGAAAAGAAATTTAGGCCGAAATTATACTGCAACTGGTGTACGCAAGTTTGTGGAGATAGTTCTCGAGACAGGCTTGTTGATTGACAATCGAACAAATTTTTGTTTTCGTTGTGCCCGCTTAGCGGAGAATATTGCAGCCGAAAGTATGCGCTTAAACCCTGGGACAATGCAGAATACTCGGTTCTCCATTAACGAATCGGTAACGAATTAACCGAGCCCTTCAATGTCAAAAAAGGTTTACGAAAAGGCGATCCGCTGTCATGTGACTTTTCCAACATCACTTTAGAGAGAATAGTGCGAAATTCACTGGCCAATAGAAGGGGAACGATTCTCAAAAGTTTTCCCATTGCTTGTAAACGCATATGACATCGACGGTATTGGACGATGACAGCGAGACGTCAATAAGGCATTCGCAGCTATCGAAATGGAAGAGGCTAGAATTGGTCTCACGGCAAATACGGCAAAGAAAAAGTATATACTGTCATCATCATCTAGACAACTTGGCCAGAGTATCACAATTGGAAGCTAAAATTTCGAGGTAGTTAAAGACTTCGTCTACCTTGGTTCCGTGGTTGCAAGTATCAATACCAGCACAGATATGAGACCTAGAATAACTCTTGCTAACCGCTGTTTTTTCGGGCTCAGAAGGCAATTGAGAAGCAGACCCCTCTATCGTAAGACCAAACAGGCTTTATACAGGACCTGATTCATCACGGTCTTGCTCTATTGGGCAGAAACATGGACACGGATTGAAAACGGATGAAAATACTACGTGTTATTTTTAGTTCCGTCAGTATTGACGAGGAATGGAGGAGGAGATTTAACCACAAACTGTACGGACTGTACAGCGACATAGGCTTAGTCAGGCATTTACGGATTCAACGTTTAAAATGGCTGAGCCATGTAGAGCGAATAAACTCCACAGCTCTGGACTGCACATTAAATCTCTGATTTGTGCTAACAAGACAGATACTTTAGACTACTTTGAGGCAAGCAGTTGACGTGAAATTATTAAATACTGTCGGATTGCGCGAAATTTGGATCTTCTTCTCCTTCATCTCTAAATGCCCCCCGGGCAGGACTTAGCAGAACATCGAGGTTTGCCGAAAACAGTTCTGAGATGGAAAGACGCTTGTGTTGAAAAATCAAGGAAAATAGTACGGAAAGATACTCTTAAGATTCATTTGGGGCGGGAACTTAAGAAAAGTGACTTTAATGTATCAACATTGGAGAGATTTTGTACTGTGAATTCCATCTCCTGGAACAACTTCAATCCAGATGGGCACGCAAAAGAGCAAAACTGTCACTACTCTACGAAAGCGTTTTCAATGAGTACCCACATTTAGAGACAGATGGGGCTACTAAGAATAGTTGGCAATAAAACCTTATTTGACAGCTATTCGTAAAACGTGGCCGTACCTCTGTTTCTGACGAGGAGGACTAGTCTTTTGTGAGAAAATCGTTGCACACGTTTGTATAAGACGCCGTAAACATATGTCATGGAACGGCAATCAATATTTTTCATGACAAATTATGCATTAGCCGCGATGTGTGCTGCGACTGTTCACAGTAAATAAAAAACGGATACAGATGTCAATACTGAAGCAGCGCTTAGAGCATTTTAAGTTAAGTTCACAGGAATTCTTGCATCAAGTCGTCACCCACTGTTTGATAGAAAGCAAAGACATTGGCTGAAGGTGTTGTGGTTTCGATTTCTTGGAACGATAGAACGATTTGAAATGAAATTGACAGTAACACAGTTCCATTTGGCAAAGGAAAGTGCTTCTCCACCACAACAATACACCAACTGACTCATCCGAAATCGCTGTGGCCAAATTGCATGAATTTCGGAACGAATATCGCAGGTTCAATGGATAACATTTTTTAACATGATTTAACACATGTACTTACTGATCCTCCTCACAAAACCAACGGCCTCTATACTGCCCATCAGGTACTTTTTCTTTGGAAATTCAAGAGAACAAGCGATAAATGTGAGCAGCGAAAATTGGGAGGCAGATAATCTTATTATTTGCAATCTTCCTTCAAAATAAAGTATTCACTAATGATTTGGGGATTTTCGCGGAACTGAAAGACAATGTCCGCCGTGAAATTCAGAACATGCAGCCAGGTATACCACAGGACATAGCTCAAAGCACCCGCATCCAACAGTGTCTTCGACTAGATGAACAGCACTTGAATGAAATCATTTTCAAAACTTGAATTCGCACCTTTTCTCCTCTTATTAAACTAAGTAAAAAAATAAAGTTTCATTTACGTTTTGAAATTTAAATCTACCACCGCACACCTTCTAGTTAGTCCCACCTGAAGGATCAGACTTTTCCTAAGACGGATCATAAATGGAGCGTGCTCTTGGAACTGGCATATTCTCCCAAGTTAAACGTCATAAAACCACAAAGTTTGCCAATTTCTTTTCAACTTGACAATAAAATGCCTACAGCACAACCTAGCTAGGAGTAGAAATGAGAACGTGGCCAAAATATTGACCCCAAACATCGAAAACATCGACTTGGAACATCTACGATAAATTGAAACTGCCGTCAACTAGAAAAATTTGGA
This sequence comes from Volucella inflata, assembly GCA_928272305.1. Classification (NCBI taxonomy): domain Eukaryota; kingdom Metazoa; phylum Arthropoda; class Insecta; order Diptera; family Syrphidae; genus Volucella; species Volucella inflata. Next base: position 4,462,254 of record OV743720.1, read on the forward strand.
GTATTCTTTAGTCAACTTATAAAATAAACTTCTTGTCGTGCACGATATTCATCTAAGTTCAGCAATTCCTTCGCCATATTTACAGATATTCGCACTTCTGAGAAATCTGTCTACCCCTGGAGGGTGAAAATAAGCTGCCGCCTGTCCATTTCACTTCCAAAAAAAGTCAATAGCGCCCACATCTACATCCAAACCCCATTTATCAATATTGCATAATAATAAATTGAAAATATATTAACGCCAACGATACGGAAAAAAAAGAAAATTATCTTATCAACAGGCAAGACCTGCTCCCGAGGAAAAATCGTTTTCGTTATGGAGTACCAGATACTCATACCATTTATCGATTACATTCTCACTTATCGATAAGATGTACTCCTTCTTTGTTTCCACCTCGATGGACGGTAGGTGATTTGTTTTCTGATTTTGGGTTTTGGTTTTTCGATACATCTTTTCCTCAACAAATTACCGTAATTCGACTCATTAATGGTAATGAATACCCTGCCCACCAGAGAACAAAAGAAAAAGACTTTTGTAGCGACCAAAGTCCTAATCATCTGGGTGCCAGAGTCCTAAGGCGGTGGCGTATGAATACGCGGTAATTTGATTTACGTGATAAAATCACGTTTTGATAATTTTATACTCGATTATCCTCAGAAAGAATTTATGAATACGAGTACATAATTTGCGATAGGACGTCAATTTGAAGGTCTTGTTTTGAGGAGAAAGTAACCAAAATTTGGTGATAGAAGGGAGCAGATACATCGCACTGTGGTATGGGTTGAGTGTTAATTTTGAGAGGTTTTTCGTGTCAAATGATCAATTTCACTTAAGAAAGAACAACAAAATAGTTTTTGTTTCATCAACAAGAGAGGCACGTGCGAAAAAAAAATTCTGACGCGGGTGGATAACAGTCGAATGGAAGATAAGATTGGCCAGGTTCTTAAATAATCGAAGGGGACAGGTTGAATGGCGCCTAATGGGAGATTAGAAATAAAACCATTTAAAAATTCTATTGTTGGACTGAAGAGAACAACCAAAGTTGTATAGGGTTATCCAATTTATGGCCAGGATTAAACATCCCAGTGTCATTGACATACGTAAAACCAAACTGTCATCTGAGACTGTACCTAGTAGGGACATAAAAACCTTTACACAGAAAAATCAGCGCCAATGGCTGCAAATCTTTCATTTGCCTCCCAGCACGACTTAAGATGATGTGGCCACTCATCGATTGCGAGACGAACTTCATGGATAGGGAATTGTCCACTGCAAGGACAAGGGCTCGCTTCAACGACTCAACATTTGAGTGTCGAGTAGAGCAAGCCATACCCTCTAATACGGACCAAAACTTGTAATCTAACGGGTTAAGGTCTGGACTACCAGCTGGTCAATCATCCGTTGATATGAAGTCCGGAACGTTGTTTTTGAGCCACAGTTGAGTCGTTTTTGCTTTGTGAGCTGGAGCAGAGTCTTGCTGGAAAGTCCATGACTTGTTGTTGAATATTGATTGGTTGAGAGACTTCACAATGGGTTCCAAGACGGTCGGTTGATATACTTTGGCCTATGTTTTCACTCCTTTCTCGCAAAAATGGAGCTTGGTAACGCCATCGTAGCACACTCCCCACCATACCATTACAGACGCGGGATGGTGGCCTCTTTGAATCCTCGGAATGAGTTGGGATGCTTCTCTGGATGACCGAGCATACACAAAATCGTTCTGCTTATTGAACGATTCTTCTACGGTGAAGATTTTCTTGTCAGTAAACAGAATTCGGTCTTCGCTTGCATTTTTCCTTCAATGCGGCTGTGAGCAGGTGTCCAGTGTGTCGCTTGTACGCGCTGAGTCCTAAATCTTCTTTGATAATGCGAGACATGGAGCTTTAATTTGCATTTCCGGCGACAAGATTTTCTGTTTTCGCAGCGGTTTTCGGTCGATTCGTTTCTTCACGGCTGTGACCGCTTTCGGAGTTCTCACAGTGCGCGGACGGCCGGATCTTTGACGGTCTCACGATACACAAAATTGCGAATGATTCCAAACAGTCGCAGCAACTACAACAATACGATTTTCGATGTCGCCCCATTCCATGATTGTAAGCAATTAATGTCAAAAACTTTTAACGTCACAATGAAGCAAAAATATTAACTGTCAAATCGCAATCAATACGAAATGGATGCGCCCAGTGTTGCATTTGTAATGAGTGAGTTCAGTCGTGTACCAGTATTTATGACTTGACAGGTATACGAGTATGTTTAGTTTCAGATTTGCCATTTTATAATATGGATCGTCTAACAACCGTTGAAAGTAGATACTCTAGTAGATACGTTTCAGACATTATGATGGATAGATAGATAGATTTTTATTTACGTTCTAATAATAATAATGAAAATCAGTTAGCATGGCATTGCCGTCTGCCAGATTGACAATAGAGCTAATAATAAGTTTTGCATTTGTTTATATTTACTTAGATACATTTACCAACTAATATACCCTCTCCATATTTTATACATATACTTTGTGAGAAAGGATTTCATTTCTTGTTCAGATAAGAAGTCTTTTGCGAAGAAACTTCTCGTTTCCCTTAGGATTGGACACTTGCCTGGAAAATGCGTGGTATCTTCTCTTTGTTCCAAATTGCACATACTACAGAATATAGGATATATACTCGTAGCATATGGGGGATATAATTGAGTTTTAACATTGTTGATATTTCGAGAAAACTATGGCTGTCTTTGAAGTAGTTTTTATCCTCAAGATTGTGACTTAACCGGCTATACGTACTACGATGTAGTGATCCCGACGCATCTTCTACAAACTTCATTCTGGTCTGTTCATCAACTCTCGTTATGAGCTGGTGTAGTGAGTTCTCCCAGTTCATAGCTTCCGCATTCAGCTCTACACCACACCCACGAGCTAATTCCAGCCATTCTTGGAAACATGATATTTTATTCCGAATCGCGTGTAAGGCCACTATCTTTGGAAGTCGGTTGTCTAACATGTTTATAACCCTTAGTATGTAGTTTACCTGCACTATATCGTCCACTATATCGTCTATAAAGAGGGCAAATAAATTTGGGCTCAGCAGACATCCCTGCTTTACTTCTGACTCCGTCTGAAACCATTCCAAACAGCTGGCTTGGTATCTTCATAAAGATTTTGTAAAGCCCTTCCGAATTTCGATGACATTCCCATTTTATACAACTTATAAAATAAGGCGTTTCGATTCACAGAATCGAAGGCCGCTTTAAAGTCCACAAAGAAGACGTAGAGTTTTTTATTTCGGCTTATGAATGAATGCTACGCTTTTCCATATGAAAATTTGGTCAACAGTTGAGTAGCCAGACCTAAAATCGGCCTAGAATTCTCTTAGCAGATTATTGGCCTCTATCCATGTGCACAGCCGCCTCTGCAATATTGCTGCAAGGATTTTGTACGATGCATTTAAGAACGATATTCCCCGATAGTTAGCAGGATCTGATGTATCGCATTTTTTGTGGATGAGAAAAATCAGAGCTTCTCTAAACCGTTGGGGCACTGTCGCATGATATTATATGCTGTTGTATAAGCCAATGAGGTTGTCTTTCAGCCCATTTGTACTATATTTAAAAAATTCGGTTGCCATACCGTCCGATCCTGCCGCCTTTCTATCTTTCACACCAAACAGCGTACCCGTGAGCTCCTGATGAGATATAGGGTCATCTAAAATGTTGTTTCGTATATCTGGCGCAGCATATTGAAAGCTACGACTGCTCACTCATGGGTTCAGTAGCCTCTTGAAATGATCTAGCAGGATATTAGGGCTAAGACCTCTGTTGATCACAAATCTTCCTCCATTAAGTACATTTGCAAGTTAAAAACTCGGATGCGTTGTTACAACACCCCTGTCTGCGCGCCTTTCTTTCAGAGTAATTTCGCCTACTTTGTCTGCAAACATGTTTATACTCCTGATTTGCTCTTAGGTAAGATTTTTTGAAAGTATCTGTGTTTGAAACACGAAATAATTTAAGCCACGCCACGGACATTATGTGTAGATTATGATCGTCAGTATCGTCCATCTGACCTTATTATAGGCAAAACTGTAATAAAATTCGAAGGCAATGCTCTGTTGTAGATATTTTAAGGCCCATACTCGTGCATCATTGAAACGCACGTTCTACAGAAAGTACAGTGAAAGTGTTGAAAAATATCCAAATCTATCAATTTCACGGCGAGCACAGCATTTGGGCTTGGCTTATGGCACATTATGGCATATTTTGCATTTGGACTTCCATCTACACTCTTATAGAGTTCAACTTACTCAGGAATTAAAGCCAGCTGACCACGGAATGCGTAGAACATACTATACACCGATTGGGTACTTAAACATCAGCGTTTGGAAGAGTAATTTTCACACAACATATTCTTCAGCGATGAGGCTCATTTTCCACTCGGTGGATACGTTAACAAACAAAATTGTCACATATAGGGAAGTGAAAATCCACATGTATCTCTCGAAAGGCCATTGAAGCCATAAAAAGCAACTGTATGGTGTTCAATTTGGCCTTTACTTCTTTGAAACCGTCACCATCAATTCTCAACGCTATAACCAAATAATGATTGGATTTTTCCGGCCTCAAATTTAAATATAGATGTGGAAGACATGTGGTTACAACGATACAGTACCACATCTCACCCAACACAACCCGTTTTGGCTTCATTGTAAGAAAGATTTCCTGGACGAGCTATATTGCGTTTTGGTGATGCGTGACTTGCTGCCAAGATCGTGTGATTTGTTGCCGTTAAATTATTTTTTGTGGGGTTATGCAAAAGTTCATGTTTACACACGCAATCCGCAAACTCTTGATGCTTTGAAAACGAATATGCGTCAAGTTATGGCCGAGTTTTTGGCCGATGTGTGTCGAAAAATCATCGTAAATTACCTTATTAGAATTAAGTCCTACGAGAACTCCCGTGAAGAAAATTTTAATGACATCGTGTGTTATACATAATGGCAAGATCCAAACAATACATCGAAATAAAAACTTGATCGAAATCTTAGTGATAAATATATTTTATTTAAATTTACTTTCGGAACAACAAAATGGATCACCCTATGAAATAAAATACAAGCCAATTTGACTGCAGCCAATAGTACTTACTTACTTAGATGGTGTTACGGTTCTGTGTGACTCAGGGCCTCAACTAGCCCTGTCTTTAGCAGACTAACTGTGTTTGCGCAATCCAAGTCTGTTGAGGTCAGATCTGCCAATTTAGACGATGGATTTATAGACATGCCCCCTGACTGATGCTGCCGTACAACCTACATAGTCCGGGGATGAAGCTTCAAACTTGATCGAAAATAACTGGCTGTATGTCTTTATTGAAACGACAAAGTCGGAGCCTACATCCGCTTCGGCAAACTCCAAGCCTCTGCTCCATGGAGTAGTTGGGGACTGGGGCTAGGGTTTTGAATAGAGCCAGTTTGGTTTTACGAGAGAGGACGCTGTTATTTAATTGCCTCTTGAGACCAAATAAACAACGATTGGCAACAGAATTTTTTTGCTGAGTTTAGTTCCTCATAATTATAACTGCCAATGGTGGTGTTCTAGCTAAGGATGTAAAGTCAAACGGGCGGCCCTTTCTTGTGGATCGGACAAAAGATTCTGAGTTTCCATATTTCAGGCGCGCTTTCCTCTAACCATATCTTAAAGATGAGCTAGTCCATGTGCCCATTGAGGTCACTCTTGCTGCTTTAAAGGATTTGTCAGGTAGTGCGACTGCATCAGTAGCTTTATTCGATTTTACCTGCGATATTGCTACACTAACTTCGTTAAAGTCAGCGGGATGGAATTCTCTATCGTCCTCATTCACTTTGTCATTTCGTCTGAAAGCGGGATGTTAGCTATCATCGCCATTTTACTGTCTAAAGGAGTAGTTTTTCCTATTCTCACCTACTTCTAGTCATCCCAGTTCTACTCTACTCCACTTCTACTCGGCCGTGTTCATCTTAGCAGGCTTCATTCTGGCTATGAACTTGATTTCGCACTTTTCATGCTAATAAGCTCTAGAGCCCATGAGCCTACATTTATTGTCAAACCAGAGGCTTTCGTGTAAAATCATGGGAAGTAGCTTATCCAAAAACAGTCCCATTTGTGTTCCCCGGCTCATGTATGTGGGCTAGGGTTTTGAGAGAAATGCGATCGACAAAGGTTCTTGTAATTGCAGCTCTTTCACATCGAACTTTGGCGGTCTTATTTTACTCCGTTTTGCCTGTGATATTTGCTTTTGTACTGCGGCTGCAACAAGGTAACATTCCGAGTCGATGTTGCCTCCTGGAAAAGTTCGCACATATAGAATGCCAGTCAAGTCCCTTTACGGATGTTGAGATGTTGGAACAGCGCTACTGATTCTAAAAGGTTACGCCATTCTTGGACGTATGGTTATGCAGACTAGGTTTTCCTATCATACCTTGTCTTAAGATCTCTTAGCACAATTTTTGTGTAATAGCTGGGGCACTGGATGGTTGGGTGTTGTAGGAATAGGATTCGCACTGAGGAGTGTCAATTATTTTACCTCCTTATTTTACCTCCAAGCGGTAACCTTTGGATAGTGGTCGATGTCTATCCGGATTCGACTTGCTCAACATACATATAAGCGCGAGTTCTGACCGCCGTCCGGATAGAAATTGGAAAGCGGATGAACTCCGCAAATAAACAAATAAGACCGTATCCGGGCTACTCCGACATGTATGGAGCTCAGGCCGATAAAAATTGTTGACGCTTAGTCAGGGTTTTGGAAAGGATATGGGGGTGGATCAGCGCTTAGTGGCCTCGGTTTAACCGAACCCTTAGGTAGGTATATCAAGCACCGAACTGGTCCCCAGGTTAGTTGTTCCACCGGATAGCGGCATGGACATTCTCAAAAATGGATGCAGGTGGTTCTGGCCGCTTTGAGAGGAAAATTCTTCTGTAAGTGGAGAAGAGAAAACAACGATGTGAAGATTTAACGACTGCGATACCTCTTTCCGAAAAGTCATCAAATCTGCTCCTGAGAGACATAGCTTTAGAGCAACTCAAATGGCATGCTCAAGTGGATGGGACATCAGCAAACTAAGCATGTTAGACAGGAGGTAGCTAGCGAAAGATCGAGCGGGCTGGAGATGATTGTTGGTTGAGGCCCTCTTACTCCGGACTGTAGGACAACCTAAAGTAGGAGAAGTAGTAAGCTGGGACACTGTGCATATGTTTGACCTATAATACGTTTAAGCTTACCCAGCCTTGTCCTCTGTAAGAGCATGAAGGCAATTCAAGCTTATTTTTCTGAACTTGGATATTATTGGAAGGCGTCCACTATGTTTCTCTCAAATAAGCATAGTCTTATTCCTTTCTTATAGCAGTCGCTGTAGTAGATATCGCAGTATTTTATCCAGTTGATTGCGATAATGTTTGCTTTATATCAGTTTAGTGCATTAGCAAGTTGTGGAACAGTATATGGTGTCTTAAGAGTTACAACACATTTGTTGTGGATGTCATCCGTCCGTTTCCGAGACTAGAAGGCTCTCCCACATGCAGCCCCTAACCTTGAAAGTCAGGTCATTGATAAAATTACTGGACAAAGGGTCCGGCTAAACGGCCCGGTGTCAGTAGCCCATAACTCACTGAGATTATGAAAGTCGCTGTTGGCGTATTCAATTACCTTCCACTGCCATCCCCATTCTAGGGTCCGGACACAACCATGGGAGCTCCAGAATACGTCTTAGTGGCCCTAAATGTAAGTGTGCTCAAAGTTGTTGTTGACGCCGCCGTATCTTCACAGATATTGCGTCCTATGGGAATGAAGGGACTGCACAGACGACGTCGACATATTCACACAAGTTCACTTCGGGATTTCATGGATACTTAGGTAATTGTTCTTGCTGTGCAGTGAAAAGATACTCTAACCAAATTGACTGAAACCCATTGGCTATGAATCGATTTGGGTGGAGAAGCATATTATTTTGAAATCCCGGTCTATAGTGCAGGTAAAAAAAAGCCAAGATTCCCATAAAATTGTAGGTAAAAGCGTAAGGACAAGCATAGAAGCCAAGAGTAGTACACATGTTGAACAAGGCCCCAATACTTCAGGTCTTTTGCTAGAAGGTCTCTATCAAATTCAGCTCTCAAGGTGGGGTAATTTGCCATATAATATGATTTACAGAGAATTTTTAGAAGATCTTATGTCCTAGGCTTGACCATATTGTCTTACTACCTTTGCAGGACACTGTCGGCAAACCCATTAACAAGCATTGCAAAGGTTTTCATTTACTTTTCTTAGGAAAATGTTTCTTACAATGAAGCCACCCAACTCTCGCCAACTCCGCATCCAGGTTATGCACACAAATTCGAGGATAAAACATAAATTACCGTTATTCCGAAAATCCTTGTCTAACCCCAAAAGCATAATGCAGAAAAGACTTAGCAAGAAGGTAGGTAGATACCATCTCCGGGACTACTACTGCTACCATTTCCTTCAGCACCCCATTAACGCTAGGGATAAAAATGAAAATGAAAATAACAATAACCGTTATGCAGTACATATACCAGACACAATTGCTTAGCTCCCGTTAAATGACAACAAAAAAACAAAAAAAAACAGAAAAGAAACTTCGCAAAACAACTGCGAACAACAACAAAGCCAAATGATTTTCATGGTGGGAAACAAGATTTTCTCATTATGATCCCTAAAGTCGCCATACCACGTACGGATAGATACTCGTATCCGAGTATCTACGAGTATAATCCGTGTTGAAAGAATATGGTATGTACTTTTCGGCTGCTGCTATAACGTATTAAATCTTAGTGTTAGTGCAAAATGCAATAAAATTAAAAATTCATTAGTAGGTCAAATATACGAGGTGGTGTCCTTTTATAGAGAACAAGAGAGAAAATGAGACAGAGAGAGGGAAGTACCAACGAAGCGGCAGTACCAAAAGGAAACCAAAGAAACATATCACAAGTCTAGCATCAAAAAGCCCCAGGCGCCGTACCAAATTGAAAAAAAAAAAGACTATACTACACCCAGTGTTGTAGAAATGGTAATGTTAGTGTGTGTGTCTATTAGGAAACAAGTGAACAGAACCGCCGACTTTGAACAAAAGAAATCCTCCATGTCGAGCCAAAATGTCTGCAGCTATTACATGGAAAGCTTAAATTCAGTAGAAGAAAAAACCATTCAAAACGGCATCGAAGGCAAGGACATACCATATAGTAAAAGAGAAAGCCCCGACAGAAGGACATTATCAGCATCATACACTAACGCATACATACATAAACGAAGTGGAACAGAGAGAGGCAAAGGAACATCATCTCGATAATTGTTCTCGTAGTAATGCACAACTTACATTTATGCCAGGACCTTTTACCAACTTCTTCTCCCCAGTCATCCCTCCCTTTGTTCGGGAAAAGCTGAAAGACCGAAAACTCAATTCAATTTGTCCGGACCGTTTCCGTTTCGTGATATATTCATTCGTTCTTTCTCTCGTCGTATACGAGTACAAGTATACTTGTACCTACCTACCTACCCATTCTGCGGTAAAACTCTCTCCCTAGTCCTGATCTGACTGGGGAAATTCATCGTACTTCCGCTGCTGTTCCTTTTCACATTGCGAACATCCTTCACACACACATACAAGTTCGTTAAGTTTTTCGTTGAATTCTTTTGCGCCATTGCTGAAGCATAATGCAGCTATCGTACGCATACTCTACGATTGGCATGGGATTTTACTTGTTGCTGGGCTTCCATACGTACTTTGTAGCTCAAAGCAGTTCCTAATGCCACAAAAGCACACACAAATATTCTGATATATATGTACTTGTACATATGGGAGAAATTACTATCAAAAAGGCGAGGAAAAATCGCATTATGTCTCTATACCAATAGAGGACGACAGAAACGACGAACGATGGCAAAAAAAAAGTTACGTATACGCCACGTTGTCGCACTTTGGGTTTTCTTTTTTCCCTGGTTCGTTTCACTCGCGCTATTTTATTTGAAGCAAAACCACCCCTCGGTTCCAGGGGTGTACTCATGCGACACCCATAAATTCCACAATTTGATGATGTGGTACCTACCCAACGTAAGATAGAAGAAAATCGCTACAAAGTAGACTGCAGAAGGATTTTTCGCACTTGTCAAGCTCTGGTCGGGTCGCTCTTTCGTCGTCGAAGACGAAGACTCTCTCCTTGGTTTTCTTGGTGGTCGGTGACTGTGTCATTCTACTGTCATCCTATTGCGGAGTCTTAACAGAGAAACTACCATTCACATATACTTGTATGTATATAGTATATACATTCATACCAGGAAGGAAAGAAGAAAATCCAATTGAATTATGCAAACTAGATTCACAGATACCTAGATTTGGAAGAAGCCATCATCATCAGTAGCAGGAAGGGCCTTACACCTACAAACACACTGTATGAGGTACTCGAATTATACTCGTTATCGTAATCCAATGCTCGTTATCAGGGTTTTGCTTTCAACGACTTGTAGCTCGACAGGTGCAGATGTGTGCATGTGTAACTATTTCCGTTTGCTATCCTATCTACTTTATCACTGTTTATTTCGCACTTTGTTCTGAGGGCAGGGAATGACTAGGATTGTAACATAGTTCTACAATTGACAGTCAATTGGGGGTTGGTTGTTGACTATATACTTACATAGTGCTGAGTAGGGTAAGAGTGGGCGTCACGGTCGGGTGATAAGTTGCGATGACGTTAGATAAGCAAATTGACGAATTGATGTTGAACTAAGGGATGGTGCTGGACGAACAATACCCTGTGCTGTGTTTTCCATTGACGTTATCAATTGTAATCAACACTGCGGAGAGGTTGTAAATCGGAATTGACTTTAATGAGCTTTTTCGACATTTCCCGGGGAACAAACACTTTGTTAAGATACAAACAAGGGGAGAAGTTAATAGAGAGAACGTTATTGTTCAGTATAACGTCTGATGGTGCAGATAGATATAACACTGTGAACCAGGAGAAATAGAAATCTGGGATGAAATTGGATTGTTATTCTCTCCAAAGATAACCGATTAAGCATGTATCAGAAGATCAATCAGAAAGAGGCTCCAACCACCACTTCCCAACCATATTGATCAGATAGCTTTGAAACTAACACGGCTCTCAATTTGTCCAAAATTTATTTTGTCATTCATTGGCGTAATGAAGATGAAGTTGGATCCTGCTTAAACCATCGCCTAATCTGACTGCTTACTGAATCGTTCACTTTGTCATTTGGTGAAAGGGGAAGAGGTTTCTTCTGTATTCGTGCGACAATAGAATGAAGAATTTTTCAGAAGCAGCATTTTCTACTGTCGAAGGTCTTGCAATATCCGCAAAAAGGATACAGATGTTTAAGATGTTTCAGCCGAAACACACTTCTTGGATTTGACAATAATTCCACAAGTCCAAGAATATCCTCCCCAGAGAAGGATAAACAGAGAGGACTGATACAGCTCAAAAAAAATTGTTCGTGAAGGCAAAATAATTTGGGCACTATTCTCTTTAAACCCTTCAAAGCCTCTGGTAAAGATGAAATGTTTGCATAAAATGGCATACTACAACTAGTACCTGTACTTATCAACCTATACAAGGCTAGCTACGCGTGGGGATACCCACCAAAAAAGTGAAAGGAAGTAGCCGTCAAATATACATATAACTAAGGTAGGAAGTATGAAGTATCAAAATCGTATTGACCCCACTTCCTTTTCCCTCAAATCTATGGAAGAAATCATCGATAGACATATCAGAGACGGGACACTTCAAAAACCTGGAAAATCTACCACATAGGCTCTACAAAATCTTACCCCATGGATTGGAAAATCTCTCAGAGATAAAGAGGTAACGGTTGGTTGTTTCCTGGATATAGAATGAGGATTTGACAACACAGAATTCTCCTAAATATGTAGAGGTATCCAAAACATGAGAGTTGGTGACACTACATGCAAATGGATAAAATGTATGCTAGAGGATAAAACAATAAAAACCTCATAAGGCAGCAATATGATAGCTCCGAAAGGATGCCCCAGGGAGGAGTACTCTCACCCCGTCTAAGTTCCATCGTAGTTAATGAACTACTGACTATTTTCCATAAAGATGGTTTCTATATCCAAGAATGTGCAGACGACATTGCTATCCTAATCAGAGGTAATTTTGCAGACACAGTCTCGGATCGCCTTAAGAATGCTCTAAGCCTAGTTACTGAAAGTCAATCCCAAGAAAAGCACCATAGTGCGAAGTACACTTAGAAATGCCATACTCTTCGGTGAAACAATAGAGTTCTCACAAAAGTCAAATATCTAGGAATCACACCGGATGAGAAAATTACGTGAAACCCTCATCTCTCTAAAATTATCGACAAGGCCAAGACTCACGGCAATAACGAGACCTATCATCACGTATGCTGCTGCCATCTGACATAAAGCAACGCAGAGGTCATCAGAGGCCAAACTCAACAAAATACAGAGGCTAGCCTGTGTCTGTGCTACTGGTCCAATGAAAACCACACCAACAGCTGCGCTTTAAGTTATCCTAAACATCCCACCCATCCCAATAGTAAATGCCTACATGCTCATATCAGAATATGAATCAAATTTCAAACTATCATGAATTCAGGAAAAGTGAACTGCTTGGAATACACTAAAATACAAAAGCCTTCTACGACATAACTTTTGGCACAGCTTTAAGGTTACATTTCCGGAACGCCTTATTTGGGAACAGAAAAAAACTTACATTTGCCAAGGATTCATTTGTATGGTATACACAGATGGATCCAAAACAAATGAAGGAGTTGGAGCCAGGGTAAACGGTCCGCGCACTAATACATCCCTAAATGCCAGTATTTATATAAGTAGCTCTGTATTTCAGGCAGAAATTCATGCAATAATGCCTTGCATTTGAGAGAATCCAAACAGAAATATAACAAACAAAATCATTTACATTCTCTCCGACAGCAAAGCAGCACAACTTTCAATCGACGCCTTTGAAATAAAATCAAAACTGGTCTTGGATCGCCTTTAACTCCTACAACTACTGATTACCACGAACAAAGTAATCAGCAAGAGAAGGATCCGCATTTTGATAATGATTCCGAGACCAGTCTGTGGGCTATCAATAGAGGAAAAGAAGCTACATTTTCGTAGGGAAACAGACAAGCCAAAAACTGTAAGCCAAACATCTGCCACAAAAAAAAACAAAACAACTAGGTACAACAGTAGAAGTTAGATTCGACTGATCACAGACTCTCTCATAGGACACTGCCGTGTGAAAAAACACTTTATGACCATGGGCATAACACAAGAAAATACATGCAGAGTGCGCAATGAGAACGTGGAAACAGCAGAACACATACTATAGGACTGGAATGGTTTAATCAAAACACGTCAACATAGCTGCCAGCTCACTTAAAGACTTGGCCGCCTTTCTCACAAATTGCTGGATCATAGATGATCTTTAAATGGCGGACACTACAATAGGCTCATTTGTAGACGCAGTGATCTGGGATATACACGTATCTAATCTAATTCGCAGAAAGGTAGTGGACTTATTTTTATTTTTTTTAGTCTTTGGTGTTTTGCCAAACCTCTGGTGTTCTTGCCAAATTTGCCAATTCTTCACCACCTTGTTTCAATTTTTTTTTTCTTTTTTTTTTCAATCATGACAGCTTTCCACTGCTAAGGTGTCAGTAATCGTGACATGTAGATATTGAGCTAACACGATCATATTCAATGTTGCAAGGACGAACTGATACAGCTCACCTACCTAGCCGTCGCACGAGCAAGGGAACTCAATACATTCACATTTATTCACTAATTCACTTTCGAATTTGACACTTGCATCTTAACTGTCAAAGTTATTTGTTGACACATGCTGTCAGAAATGACAAGAAACAAAAAACTATGGAGTGGTGTACCTAGGTAAATGGCAAAAGAAAAATAACTTAGAAAGCGGAGTCGGAGTTAACTTTTAAGTTGACAAACACATCCTTTTTATAGGATATACATAATCTGCTATGTTAAAAATTCTATAAATCCCTTTCGTCATCATTCCAAACAAATCGTCGGGGAAATGTGCTTTAATTTCAAAGTCAGGCCTTTTTTCTAGAAGGGATTTCACCCAATATTTTCGTATCGTTTTCTTTACTTTTTTTCACTCCTTTTCACATTCCTTCTTATTTCTTTCAATACGAAGATAACTGCCTTTTTTGCCTTCCGCAATATTTCTTAAATCACCTGCCAAGTACACGTTTAGCCACTTATGTTACTTTCAGCTAAAAAAAAAAAAACACTGTGGCGCTGGCAGCCCGGTATGGGCCATGGCCTAGCTTCTTGATACTCATTTGTGTTGCTCATGTTGTTATTTTTGTCACATCTGAGCGGGGCCTACGGTTTATCGCCGAGTCCGAACAGCACTCTTTAGTAGCTTTATCGTAGGCAATTTTACTTCCGGGAGTTTGCCATTGCCCGCCGAAAGGGGATGGCGATTTTGAAAAATTGTTGGTGACACAGCCAGGAATCGAACCTAGACTCTCTGCGTGATAGTCCAATGAGCTAACTCTCGCGCCATGGCCATCGTCACTACTTTCAGCTAGTTTTCGAAATTTTCCGTGATACTATGTATGCTCAACTTGGACCTAGCCACGTGCACATGTGGCTCCAATGTTACTCATTTTAAAAGGCCTTACCTATGAGCTTTCTCCATTTAGGGCTTATGCCTCTAGTCGAGCATATAAGTGACATTTAAGCGCGCCACATAAGGCGACGTCTTTCTTAAACTGCTGTTTAAAGACACCTTGAAAGTTAATGAGTCCTAGTGCCTTTGGTCACGTCAATGTCGCTAAAAAAACCCATAGCTTTGTTTTTATAAGTGTTGGGCCCTTTATTCCTGCCCTGCTTCTGCGCTATTTAGTTACTGACGCTTAAAAAATCTTATACAGGCCTCCCATTGTTGCTCATGAGAGGGACTTACCTTTCAGTTGAATCATGAATCCAAAGAAACAGCTATTGGCAGGAGTGATTCTTCATATGATCTCCATGGTTGTGTTGTTGTTTGAATTTATAGTAGAGCTAAAGTCAAGCAGACTGAATACTCTATACTTGGAGCAGTTTAGAGGGTCTTGAGTATAGGACAGACTGTACCTAGGTCTTAGTCAAGTAGCATACTTTAGAAATGAGATGGCCTATAATCCTTACACACTCGATCCCGCTGATTTAAATAATTCGGGAGGCCTGTCAGCTCTAGGGTTAGTATCCTTTGATTTATGTATCGCTTTTCAGAACTCCTTTTGGTCGTGCGAATGAAGGTGCTGTCAATCGTTGTCTATATTTAATGTCACCCCCACCGTTCCAGAGTTGACTGTGACTATGTTTAAGGCTTCTGGTTAGTACTCCTTTGCTCATATAGTTCATGAGGATCTCTCGTTCTTCTACTTAAACTAGGTTCACATGGTTCTTTAGCGAAGTATGAAAAATAGAAAAAGGATGGAGTAGGTTCATGGGTTCCTAACGGCCGGCCCAATACACGGTCGATACTGGCGGTCTCGGGACGATATTTCGGCAAAACTGAATATTGCAGACTACAACTACAATTACTTTAAGAAATACGAGAGGTTATGGAACTTGAAGGCTAAATTAACTTTGAATTAATATAGGAAACGATCTGGCAGTCAAGACAAGGACATAGGACAAGGACCCATTTTGACTTGGGATTTGCTCTATTGTATTACCACGTAATCAGCTATGTGGCTTATGTAGGCCTCAATTTGTTCCTATTTACAATTGTTTCCATCTTTCCTTCCTTTTTTCATAGAAATAAGGCTGTACAAAAACTGTTGCACATTACTGCTGCACCGAGTTGAAGGGGATACAATTTTTAGTCTGGAGTTGGACCAAGTCGTGATCTCTTTCCCATGGTATACATTCGGAGGCTTGCTATTGCCCGCCAAAAGTTTACTGACGTTGAAAACCAGGGAACAAAATTACAAGAAAAGAGGACAAACGCAGCCTTTCTAGCTCGTTCTTGGAACTACTTCTTCCCTAGGACTGTTCTTTTCATGTCTATACGCCAGTGCATATTGGAACGATACTACACTCGTCATACCTTCAACGTTTTCCTCCGACATATTCGGAACCGTAGTATAGCAACCTGGGACCGACAATGTAATTATCCCTCAAAGGGAGATGGGCATTTCGTCTTAAACTCCATGGAGCCGCACTTTCGGTTGGATCAGGAAGGAAGTTTTACTTTTTACGAGAAGAAGGAAGCTGACTGGTCTGAAATATTTAATTCTTAGAGGCACCGCTTTTCTATTCTTCAACGAAGTATTTGCGAAACAAACTTCTCTGATAGAATCGTTTGACGAACAAAGCCTCCGAGGCACTGTCACCCTTCTGACCGTATGAGGACTTAGAGCCAGTTACTGAACAGAAGTCTACACGGCTTCATGCTTTCATGTTGTTCTAGCTAGATTTCAAAGAGCTGTCTATCTCGGCTAGTATGCCTGGCTTTGTTCTAGAGGCACTGATGAATCAACGACCTATTTATATGGGCTGCACCCTCAAAGTCACCTTCTGCTTAAAGAAGAATAGTCTTTGCTTCTTTTGACTATGATCTTATGGACAGCCATCTGATGCTATGGCAACAAATCGACTTTCCACTTGCTCATGAATGGTTTCGGCTAGAATCTGAACCAGAAAAGGAATGTAGTCCGGTTTTCATGGTTGAAACCAAATCGGATTTGGGATGCTGAACTGGTATGTTTCTGAAGGATTGCAATGTTAGACTTTACTTCTCATTAGGGAAACAGCACATTCAGTCTTGCTGCACCCTCTCACAATTTCCGAGTCAGTTCAAGAATGAAACAATGCAGTCTGAAGATTGAATTCATTGTTTGGGGCACAGGTCACAATAGGAATATGCGAAATAAAATCGCCGATGAATAGCAAAGGCTTGGAGGAGCATAACTCTAAGATATCACTCTTTTTCCTGGGGTCCCACAGTAGAAAAGACATACTGTCGTCGGGAGGTATTTCTACTAAGAAGTTACACCTAAATGCGCTGAGTATAAGTGACACAACATCCTTTGACTCAATACGACTCTAGTCACAGTCGAGTTATGCTCATGTTAGACTGCTCGAACTCGGGCCTTTTTTGATGGAGGTGTACACTGTACTGAAGGGCTTTCTCCCTTTCATATCACATTAAAGCTATACTTGTGAATGAAACCGAATCATTATCACTTCCTGGGCACCTTAGATCAAGATAATTTTTAACAGAACCACACCTGCGCTTGGTGGGAATAATTGCATCAATCCACAACATCCGTTGGCTCTGGGACATCATCAATCATCCAAATTGTTCCAAATGGTCCGAAATTTTTAGCTTGATTACTTCCGGAAGATGGTCTGTTGTCACTTCTGTTTCGAATCTATGATACACACATGCTGTGTCATAATTTCTTTTTCTTAATGTTCTTTTGGATGAGTATATGTTAGAGTGTCCATCCATTTTTCTGACATATTCTCTGCATCGATTATTTCCAATCCAAGTCCTTCAATTCTCACTACCATTTGAGCATTCTTTACACCACTTCGGTTTCATATACTCGTACACATGTGTCCCAAACGTAATTTGTGGGTAGGTAGGCATCCATCCCTTATCCATTCCACCTCTAGTATATCGAAAAGTCTCCAATTCAAATGGTCCCGTCCTGGGCTGTAACGAAAACGGTAAAGAACGTTGAAGATTTCCCAAGGGATTCTATATGACCGTCATAGAACAACTATTGAACATTAAGTCAATTGTTTGACAGGATATTACCTATCCTGCTATGTTTCCGTTCGAGGGTTTGTTCTCCTTTTGTATTGGGATTTCAATTTCCCACTTACCTCTCTCCTCATACTCGTTCATCAACATTTCTACTATGTAGGTATGTACAGAAGAAGATCGACATAAATGGAAATGTTTATGTCACTTCAATGCGACAAAATATTTTCGATGACACATTCATTCATCCATTCATCCATCTAGCGCCAGCACCAGGACATAATATTGCACACAAAGGGGCGTTTGTTGCCTAGAGCATTGAAAATAGTATTCCCAGTCCCAAACCCCCCGAAAAATTGACGAAACAAGAGAAGGCAAATAGAAAAATGGGCAAAAAGGAATCCTGTCGACTGTCATTATCTTCTTCAAAATAAAACTTGGCACATTGCTCGTGTGTGTCAAGTATAAGTCGTGTCCTAGCTCCTATCCTCGTACTCCGAGTATGTGTAAATACACTCTCTCTCTCTCATGTTACTGGTCTTTGACATCTTGCGTTTGACATCGAGCCTATGACAGCTCATAGATATACCAAAAGGCATTCCTAGTTCTGTTGTTTTCGTCAAAGGACATGATTTGGAAAAAAACCGAAAAAATACCGAAAATGTCCTTTCATCCCTACAAAGTGATAGAATTGGGGTAGGCAACAACCCCTCCTTTGAAGGCGAAATACTCGTAATGATGCCAGTCGTCATAATGTCATAACGCAAAACGTCAATGACAATTGTCTAAATATAGATTCGATCGTCGTCTTGATGTTTTCTTTGGGGAGAGAAAGTCATAAGAGCTGGAAGCCTCGAATGGAGGATGACAAGAACAATGTTTGCTCTTGTGGAAATCAGACCGATTGCAAATGTACTCGTATAGTATTTAATGTCGGGAATTGTTCTTTCTGTTTTTTATTTGCCTTCGTCTGGGTGTTATACATATTTACGTACTTGAGTGAACACTGCCGGTGGATGATGGTGATTATGTCTGACAATGTTGGGAGAAGTTACTACAAATTAGGTCGAGATGGCTTGTTAAGATTTCGTTATGGAGTTGTCGAGACTTGGTAAATTGTTTGTAAAACACAGGGAATCGTTCTTGAATCGGCTTCAGGTGATGTCTTGACTTTTGTTGGCTTTCAAGTGTGGGACTGCTTGACAGTGTTTTCTGTAAGGAGATGTTTACAAGCTCTTTTGCATCTACACTTCACAACCAACTAGGTTTGTTTGTTCTTTAATTGAGATGAAACATCCTATGAGAGTTTTCTGCGACGGACTGATGCTGTTGTTGAGGAGAAACACAAAATTGCGCATTTAATTGCCGAATTTTGAAGAGACGATTTTAAAGCAACCATGCAATCGGATCATTGTCTTATTTTTTAAAGAGTTCTTCTATCTCCGATCGGGGCATTATCCGGTTTCAAGAACTTTTAGGAACTAGCTTGAGTATTGAGCGAGCTAGGTCCAGGCATGGACTTAATCAGTAAAATTTTCCAGTTAGCACGTTTTCTGGACAACACATTCTAATTTGGTGGAGGTCCCCCTCAGTCCAAGAGATATAAAGTGAGATTTGTGCGATGTCAAAGAAGCCACATGACAGCTCGTTATCTTGTCTGAAATCCTTTTTGACATTAGAGGTCGAGTTCAGAAGATATGTCAGGACTAGACATGACTCTATGTAGTCGTTATGAATGCTGGCATATGCCATATGTAGATAGAAAGATGGTGATTACCGATCTGGACTTTTTGAGATTTCATCAAAATTGTGGACTTATCTGGTCTGAAATAACACTAATAGGGGCCAATCAGGTTGTTGACGAAGGGTTTCAAATGTTCGTTCGATATGACAGATGAGATATATATGGTTTGTGTCAATTATAACACATGTTTAATCTGTCAATAAAATCCAGCTGTCATAGGTTGTGATTGAACAAACAATTTTTTATTGTCGCCTTGAAAATGTCAAATTTTCTGTCAAATTTTTTCAAACAAAATCGCTGCTGAAACTAATCGATTGTAAATGGCAGTTAGTGGTGGACATGCTAAAACTTAGAGAACCTGTGAATGTTGGTTTATTCGATTCAAAGGCGGTGACTTTGACATCGACATCAAGAATCGTGAAAGACCAAAGATGCAGAATTGCAAGGATTATTAGATGTAGACTCGATTCAAACACAAGAAAAGCTTGCAGAAGCATTGCAAGTTAATCAAACGAATCATCGAATTGTTGCTAGCGATGAGAAGTGGATCTAGTTCGACAATCCCAAGTGCAAAAAATTATAGGTAGACCCAGGCCAACCATCAACCTCGCAAGCAATACGTAATACCCACGGGAAGAAGGGTATGCTATGTATTTGGTGAGACCAGAATGACACCATGTCGGATAAACTTCTAAAATCTGGTGAAACGATTACTGGGGTTCCACAACTGATTAAACTGAATCGAGCATTGAAGCAAAAATGACCAGAATATGCCCAAAGACGTGGATCAGATATTTTTCATCTTGACAATGCTCGTCCTAGTAAAAAACTGTTTGTGCCATATTCACTAGACTTGGCCGCTTCTGATTACTTGATTACTACTTGTTTCAATCGATGCAGCTCTAACTTTCAGAACACCATTTTCATTCTTACGGGGAAGTGAAAAATTAACTGATAAATGGTGAATTGATAGCCTCAAAAGGCGAGCATTGGTATTGAGGCGGAATCCATCAATAACAAGAAAGATAGGAACAAATCGTAGCTTACGAGGGCTAATACGGAGCGTTGAATTCATTCAATATGTTGATTAAGTGGATGCGTTTTTTGATCAAAAATATCGTGTAATTTAAGGACTAGTTCGCGCATTTGAGGAATAGGGTTTCAGCTTCGATTTTCCAATCATTCCTTCGTTCTGGACAGAATCATCGATTCTGCTTGACTGCGGGATATTGGGCCTATTCGCCGTTACATAGACTGCAGAAAAATGTATCTTCATATTCTCAGCGTCTTCTATAGCCCCAATTCAAGGTTTCCTACATCTTCTCTATTCCTGCAGTAAAATATCTCAATGTCTTTGGTCGCTTAAAGCTTACGAGCGGCTTTGTTCTTTGCCGCTTTATACTCTTATTGTATAGCTGTGTGTGCTTGCCGATTTTTACGGCTACGTGAAGGTGGTGGGTTGAAACACAGAACGTCTCTGGTCGCATGTTGGCTGCGTTGCCACTGTTCTTTGGTACTTGATGTTGGCACCATAGAAATTATTTAGAGGTTTCGTAGTACATGTTCAGATCATATTCTGTCGGTCATCTAAGTTGTGGCGCTAGAAAAATCCGCTTTTGCACCTTGACAGTAAGAAGGTGGTGATCCGAGGTAATTGTGGCTGCCCAAAACAGAATGTCTTGTGATTTACGTAAAAACCTGTCTTGAAGACATAATTTCACGGGATGCCCATACATCCATGGGAACAAGGGTACGCCTTGCCAACGCTTACCTACGTTTGATATAATACCAATGTTGAGGGCACAGTTCCACCCTTGGTCGAGGCCTACCTAAAACCTCTTGCTGATCTAAGTGTCTCAGCACCCAGTACTTGTTGCAACTCTACATTGGGTGAGACCAGCAGGTGCACTTTCCCTGCGTTTTAGGTTTAAACCACAGCCACCGTGACACCACATGTTTAAAGTTCCGGTATGGACTATCTTGCCACTCAACAAGACCTATCATCGGCAGCTTGTAACTGGACAAATAATATCACACTTCAGTGACGTAAAAGTCTGAAGATGTTATTGATAAGTCCAGTTTTTCTTTGCCCCCGCTTTTTATGCATTTGGATGTCCAATATACTGGGGGAGTACCTTCCGTCTATTGCAATGCGATCAGCTTGACTTAACAATTCATGATTTAGAGTCCACTATGTTTCCGTGTGTATATCGCCCGCGCTGTGTGCAATCATTTTAAGGGTACTAACAACCCCTTGAGCGTGCGCTAATTATAAAAAAAAAAAAAAAAAAAATTGAGATGAGGATACTAAGTTGCTTCGTCCTGGTGCAAAGTCAATAAGCTTAAGTTCTTTGTCAGACATGTTGTCATGTAGCCTATGCTAATATGTTATGTTGAAGAGTTCGTCAAAATATTCTTTGGTGGCGTCGTCCTTGCCCTTCGTCGGGTCATGTTCGCATCTTGATACTTCCTAAGTGGCTGTGATATCCCCATGAAAGCAATAAGGAGAGTCTGACAATCCCTCGGCTGCATGTGGCCTACAAACATCCGAACACTTCACGCTCCGAAGATCATTTGCACCATAAATGCTGTCACATGTGGCCCAAAAGTCGATGAACGAAGAGTGGGTATAGTTTCGAAGTTCTAGTGTTTTTTCCTATCATCCGCCATAAGGTGGTGAACTAATAGCATACATTGGGCTTTCGACATTCACATACGAGGGTTATTTCTTAATTTTTTTCTTCCTTATATTCTCCTCCCATCCATGGTTCAGGGCTTCTATACTTTTTTTATAATTTGATTCCTCCAACTCCTCAAAAACAGGTCTGTCTCAGCTATCAACTCTTCGTTGGCTGAAAATCTTCGTCAAGCCAAGTGATTTTTAAATTAGGGAACAGGTAAGAGTCTGATAGTGCTAAATCAGGCGAATAAGGTGGGTGGTTCAGTACTCCAAATCGGAGTTCATGGAGCTTGGACATGACAACAACTGACTTGTGCGCCGGTGCATTATTCTGGTCTTTTTTCGCAAATTTGTTTACCTAATTAATCTAACAGATTAGCCTTGTAACAGCTTGTGCTTTGGGGAGGTAATCAATAAATATAATTTCCTTGTAATCCCAGAACACTGACGCCATCAGTTTTCCGGCCAATGCACATTTCTTGGTTTTCTCCAGCAGAAGAGAGTCGCTTTTATTTCAGGAATATAGTGGTGAACCCAGGTTTCATCAGTGGTTATAAATCATCTCGAAACATCGTTAGTATCCCTTCGAAATCAACCCGATTAAATTTTTGTTCTTCGGTTAATAAACGCGGCAACCATCTTCCTGATTGTTTTTCAATCCTAATTCATCAGTTAAAATATTCAAACCCTATCCAGTTGTAATCCTTATAGTACTACTTAATATCTTCGACCTTCTAAAACCATTTTATGGATTTAACCGATGTTTTGGGCTGAATGTCGACGGCCTACCGCTCCTCCGATCACCTTCGACCCTGTCTCTACCATGTTTAAACAAATCTGCCCACTTCTTTAACATGGAAAACGAAGACCCAGATCCTCCAATGTGTTATCAAAGTCTTGCTTCATTTGGCATTGCATCATATCCTTTTTGGCAAAATATTTAGTCATGGCTCTTATTTCAGTTTTCTCCCGTTTTTTCATACAAGCAGATTTGTTCAAACAAAAAATCGAAGAAAAATAATTGTGTAACCAATTGTAATGAAACTTGACACCCAAGTAGCTTAAATATTAAGTAATTGAACGAATATAAATTTACTTACATATTATCATCCAATCTAAGTTAGGTTGAGAACTTATTTATATTTAACAGCCCTCGTAGGCCTTTTTCCTTTTTAGCTAACGAAATTAGTCCCTCAGTTCATACTTTTGATTGACATAGCCCTCATGTCCTCGAATGAACACTTCTCTTGATTTAGCACATCAGATTTAGCTTTGGGCAAATCCTTGGCTAAGTCTTCCTTTAAGAACAAATCAACATCACATCCATGGGGAGCTCGTCACATAATATTTTCATTTTCCTAATAGTCCTATGGACAGCTGACTGACAACTGATTTTTGCATAGATTTGGATGTTGGCTACTTTCTCTGGATGGGCTTGTGTATTATATTTAAGAATGGGAAGGGATCTACTAAAGAATATGATTAGGAAACACTGAACATAGAACTGGCGACGATCTACTCGTAGCTTGTGTTGTCTACTTCAGTGATATTGGCAATTTAAAGAGCTACCTAGATGCCATCATTTTATTACTCAGCAATGCTTTCCAGATTTCAAAGCAACGAGTAATGGTTTAACAGCTTTTGTAAATGCTGTATCTTATTGACTTGGAGGCTATTAGATGAGTTCGGCAGCTTAAATCCTAATATGTACATACGAGTATATACGAGGGCGGGTCAATAAGTCCGTGACTTTTGGATTAAAACACAGATTTTTTGATAAAAAAATAATTTTATTTTTCAACGTAGTCTCCCTTGAGCTCTATACACTTTGTCCAACGCTTCTCCAATTTTTTTATCCCTTCCAAAAAAAATGATTTGTCGAGGTCCTCAAAATAGGCCTTTGTTTGCGAGATGACTTCATCATTGGAGTCAAATCTTTTTCCACCAAGCCATTTCTTCAGGTTTGGGAACAAGAAGTAGTCGCTCGGAGCCAAATCTGGAGAATAGGGTGGATGAGGGAGCAATTCATAGCCCAATTCATGGATTTTTGCCATGGCAACTGCACATGTGTGCACCCTTGCATTGTCTTGGTGGAAAAGAACTTTTTTCTTGGCCAAATGAGGTCGTTTTTTTTTGAATCGGTCCAATAAGTTGGCATAATATTCCCCATTGATTATTCTTCCCTTTTGAAGGTAGTCAATGTGGATTATCCCGCGTGCATCCCAAACAAACAGTCGCCATAACTTTATTGGCTGACAAACCCACCTTGGCCTTCTTTGGCGCCGATTCACCCTTAGAAACCCACTGTTTTGACTGTTGTTTGTTCTCTGGTGTGTTGTGATGGATCCATGTTTCGTCCACGGTTACAAAACGGCGCAAAAACTCCTCCATATTGCGATAAAACAACGCCAAACCTTCCTGTGAAGTTGTTACACGATTGCGTTTGTGGTCGACTGTGAGCAAACGCGGCACCCATCTTGCGGAAAGCTTTCTCATGCCCAAGTGATCATTCAAAATTGAAACCACTGAGCCATGCGAGATCCCTACGGCTTCCACAATCTCTCGCGCTTTCAATCTTCGGTCGGCCAACACCATATCGTGAATTTTTTCGATTGTTTCGGGTGTAGAGACCTCAACTGGGCGTCCAGGACGTTCGGCATCT
This sequence comes from Volucella inflata, assembly GCA_928272305.1. Taxonomy (NCBI): domain Eukaryota; kingdom Metazoa; phylum Arthropoda; class Insecta; order Diptera; family Syrphidae; genus Volucella; species Volucella inflata. Next base: position 4,487,124 of record OV743720.1, read on the forward strand.
TCAGTGCTTGTACGGCCACAACGAAATTCAGTAAACCACTTTTTTACCATTGAAATCGATGGTGCAGAGTCCCCATAGTATTTATCAAGCTTAGGTCTCGGTAATGGTTTTTTTTTCGCAAGAAATAATGCTTAATAAGCACACGAAATTCACTTTTTTCCATTTTCTCCTCAAATTAGTGAGTAGTCTGATAAAAATAGCTGTCAAACACAAACTAACTGACGCAGCAAGTTTAAATTTTGACAGGAGTCAACTGACAGATGCCTATTGACAGGAGCAGTGTTGCTGTTTCAGTAAAGAGGTCAGAAATTCAAAAAGTCACGGACTTATTGACCCGTCCTCGTACATATCTACAAAGTTAGATTCATGTAATACTGAGATAAATATAAGATAGCTATCCATCAGGCACTGTTGTGTAAAAAGTCACACTGTATTAAGAGTAAGTACCTACATTTGGTGTGTCTTTCGTTTCATTCTTAATGAATTTATTGCGCTGCTGGAGCCCGTTCTCTGTGTCACATTTTAATTCGACAACAACAGGACAATTTGAAATCACTTCCGATGCTAATATAGCCATAGTCCAACTTAATTAGGAAATTAAATTGCCTGATACAAATATTACCAACGGCCATTACTTATCCGTACATCCTCCTTCCGGACACAAATTGAACCCTTAATTAAATTTATGTTAAGTTCTCAATTGTCTCGGGTTTCTAGGAAACTCTGTTACACCAGCATGATGATACATTTACGCTTCATCTCATCTTCTTATTGCATTAAGTCCTGTCTCTCTTGTTTGTTAGTTTCACTTCACAGTTACACATTCTACACTATCCTACATGCTCGTATGTATATTCTACTGCATTGGCCATGTTTATTACACGAACAAGCACGGGTACACTTGCAAAAGAACATCTGCATGGCGAGACATCTCAAAAAATCGATAGACTAAGTAACCAAGTGGGGGTATTGAGTGTGCCTCGAGTGTAACAATAGCAACAAGATAAAAAAAAAACACGTACTAACAACGCATTCATGCCGCATAACACTAACAGATACAGATACTGCATAGTCTTTACGGTCTATACAGAGTACATAATATGTAGATACGAAAAAATAAAAAACGGGCAGACTCAGTGTGAAAGTATGTACTCATATAATACTACGAGTATAGTAGGCTAACAGCTAACGTCAGTCAAAATGACTTTTATGCCACCTCTATTGCAATGCGTCACTTCTATGCGTCGTAGTTCGTGTCGGCCTCATAGTCGTTGGCCTGATACCGAGTGAAGTATGTCGTTGGTGAACAATAATTGCATTAAAAATCGACGACGGCGCTGAGATGAAAATGGGATCACTTATCCTTTTTTGTTTTTCATATTCCCGATGTTCCCGTGTTCAACTCTTACCATACACGCAGCGTTGCCACTTCAGTTATGTTCGTCCGGAGTGGAATTTAAAAAGAAAAACCGAGAATAGAGACAGACATTTGAGGAGTGGACCCGATTTAAGATAATCGGGACGGCCCAGGTTGGTTTCGGTCAAAAAGTCCCTTTCTTCGCTGTTGTGGGGTGGATGTGCTATAATAGAAGTTAGTATGCTGGTTTTGCTGCAGTAGTATTAGCTTTCAAACATGGGTTAAACGTTTATTCGTTAAAGATGAACTGAAAGATTACTCCATGTACAAAAGCTTCTATGTAATTCCTATTCACAATATGGTTGTAAGGTCATTTGGGCAAAGATTTTCAAACTTTTGATGTCACTGATCCGTGTGGATAGATTTTATTGAAATATGACCAAGGTAACGAGTTGTAGCTGGTTGGTCATATATAGAAGGAAGAAGTTTCATACACGAAGCCTACTAGCAACATGGCTTGGCTTAAGTAAGGATAATCAGCCGAAAGTGACCTCAATCTAACAACTTAAGTCCGTTCTCTTGCAGGATCAAGGGCATATACTAGATGGCGTAAAAAGTAACCTCCATGACCGCCAGAATGCGCTGCTTCTGCAAAAAAGGTTATGGTGCCTTGAAGTCTGTTCATATTTAGGCAGACATGCCAAATTTCAGTGCGATACTGTCTTTAGTTTTTTTTTGACAGCTGATTGTTGTTGACGTGTTTGGCATCATGTTGAGTATGGGCAAAAACGATTTTCGTGCTCTCATAAAACATTATTTTTTGAGAGGCAAAACGGCGAAGGAAACACAAGAAAAGTTGGATATATATTATGGGGCTAGTGTTCCGTCAGATTGCACCGTCAAATATTGGTTTCGAGAGTTTCGTGGTGGCCGCGACTCCACTACCGATCAAGTCCGCAGCGGCAGGCCCTCCGATGCGGTTACAGAGGACAATGTCAAAAAAAATACATGAAATGGTGTTGGCTGACCGAAAAATTAGTACTAAGTGCACATGCCATATTTTGGGCGATATTCTACATATGCAAAAGTTATCCTGCCGCTGGGTGCCGCGCATGCTCACTCCTGACCAAAAACACGAACGCGAGAGCACTTCGAAAAAGTGTTTGGACTCGCTGATGTGGAATCGGGCGGACTTTTGGCGTCGATCGGTAACTGCTAATGAAACCTGGATCCACTATTACACACCAAAGAACAGAATGAGTGACCGGCAATGGACTGAAGCCGGCACGAGTGCTCCGAAGCGGCCGAGGGAGGCTCAATGGGTCGGAAAGGTTATGGCGTCGGTTTTCTGGGATTGTCATGGCATACTCTTCGTAGACTACCTCGAAAAGGAAAAACCATCAACAGCGAGTATTACTGTGCATTATTGAAGCGATTGAAGGCCGAAATCGCTTCAAAATGGCCTCACATGAAGCAAAAAAAAAAAAAAAACAATGCGCAGGCGTATAAGAGCATCGCAACCACGGTTAAAATCAATGACTTACGACTCCAATTGCTGTCGCATCCCCCGTATTCGCCCGATTTGGCACCCTCGGACTAGTATCTCTTTCCAAACCTCAAAAGATGGCTCATCATTAAAAAATTCAGCTCACGCGAGGAAATCATCGTCGCCACGGAGGAGTATTTTACAGACCTTCCGGAAAATGATTTTTCGGACGGCATCAAGAAGTTGGAAAATCGCTGGAATAAATGTATCAAGCTAAAAGGGGACTATATTGAATAAAATAAAAAAACATTTGAAAAAAATTTTCTTTTTCATTCCCAAGGAGGTTACTTTTCACCCCACCTAGTATGAGGTTAGCAAGGGGATGCTTACAACCTCTTGGGAGGAGCCTGTGCTGAGAACAACGCAAGAATTGGTGAGGAAAAATCTTCGCTAGGTTACTAAGGAAGTGTCTTTGACAGCAGAAAACGGCTTTCGACTGATAGTCAATACAGCAATTGGAAACGATTATTCGACCTATTGCCTTAGCATCACCGAGCAGGCAGTCGAAACTACTTCATGTGGACGTCCGAATAGGAGCTCTCTATGTCCCTTTCAATCGATATAATGATGTAGATACTGGGTTAAAGTCGAAGGTCATGAATCTGACAATCAGATGAGGCAATGCAAGGAGATGATATTTTGAAAAAGATGCAGTGTATCTACAATACAATAAAGCGGATACAGTGGATTAGTCGGCGCTGTGTGTGGGTAGCTGAAACAATCCTCTTCTTGTCTTGGGTCTTGGAGCTCAATTTCAATAATCTCGCTTAAAACCCGCTGCTAACAGATAAGGCTAAAGTGCATGGTAGTTTATAATCACGTAAACACATTTCAACATGGAAATATGCCCATGAGGGTTTGAGAGAATCTAATAAAAAATTCCTTAAGGAGGAATAATGGGGAAATATACTATAATGGAAAAGACGAAAGCTTGACAGCAGGTAAAGAATGGTTACTATATAGATTTACGAGGGAAATATTCCACTGGGTACGTCCAATAAATGAGAAGCAAGAGAAACATACCCATTCTACTGCAGCGAATCTTAAAACAACGATAACCTCTACTGTAGCAGAAAATCGAACAACTTGACTCTACTTTTAAGCCATCTTGATCCTTAGAATGGTGGAGGCGTTAAGAAGCCACAGTGTACAAAGGTTTAATTTACCGAGGACTGCAGGTATGATTTTGTCTCCAAAAGATGATATGTGCAGTCTAATGCTCAGGCAGTTTCGACATGATCGACGATACTTCCACTAAAAATAGACTTTCTTTAGGTGTCGCTACAGTTCGGGGTGGACCTGGGTCTCAGTCAACTAGCATCTCCTGCCCGCTCGATATGTTGCCAGCTGCCCCCAGCCATCTCAGTAGTTGGATCTTCACTCTTCTCATTAGGTCGATGTCGCAGAAGGAGGAATCTTAGGAGTCTGACTTATGAGTAAAGGCAACACCATCAGCTTGTCCAACGAAACTAAGTACTTGGGTGTTGACCACAGAATAACGAAGACTTCGGCCAAAACATGGGGATTGTCATCGAGGAGTGTAGTTCGGATCCACATGGCTATGATAAGACCAAATATGTTGCTTTTATCAGACCCCAAACAGAGGTATGTCTTCATTACACAACAATTACTGGATTTGTTGATGACCATGCATACCGACCGCCTTTTGATTCGAGACTAGAATTCCCGGGTATTAAATCGATTTTCCCGTTGCCCAGGAATAGTGTCGGCCAAAATCTTAGCCATGAAAGGAATGTAGTCGAATCTTTCAAAACCAATCTTCGAAGAATAAATTCGTCAGACCTCATTCCTCATATGCAAAGTTATCGTCTGTCCACCAAGCGAAGGTATATGCAGAATTGTGAAGAATCGATGGACGGGTCGAAGTTTTAGGATCTGTAGTGCCAACTAAGCTTCGCGACTGATCCGGTTAAACTCTCTTACTGCTTCCAACATAGTTTAAAAAGCAAAACTTCTCCGAAGACACTGATTTTACTTGGCTCCCAGGTCACAAAAGTGAGATCGCTAGAGCTAACCACTGAAGCGATCCAGGGCCGAGCAGTATGTTTTTTTTTGCGTGGGAAGGTGGAAAACTTGCATCGGCACCAGTGGTCCGACGTCCATTGGTAGTGTCAGATTCTTACTGACTAAAACCACCCCTCGGGGAATCTTTGCGTTTATTCCCCCGCGGAACTGCCGCTAAGTAGTACTTCGCGAGGGACGGATTTGAGCTTTATTATAATATATTGGCTGTTCACCAAATTCTTCACACAATATAGCTCTTTCGTTTGCATACCGCGCACATTCGAAGAAAACATTCTCCACGTTCTCTACCGCGCTTACGCAGCGAGGACAGGACGGACTCGAATCACGGTTTCGCTTGAATAGATATTCCCGAAAACAACCGTGACCCGTCAAGAACTGTGTAAGATAATAATTCAGTTTGCCGTGTTTTCGTTTTACCCAACTTTCAATCCTTGGGATTAGTCGGTCCCTTTTTGGGATCGTTTGCCTTGTTTCGGGCCGCAAATATACGACATGAGTCTCGAAAGAACGCCTATCGCTTTCGACGATTTCTTGCAAGCGTATGCGAGGTGATGCTTGAAATTAAGCCGGGCATCAATCATCACTCCCAGGTACTTTATAAATGGGCTGGAAATAATTGTGTACTCTCCTACTTTTATTGTTATCATCTCTAGCACCCTTCTACTCATAATGAAAACGGATTCCGTGTTATGTTCCGCGAGGTCTAAACTCATATAGCGTAGCCAGTTTTTTATCAGTGCAATACAACTCGATTTCTTCAAGTCGTTTCGCCACGACTACAACAGCAACATCGTCCGCGAAACCTATAATGGCGGTTTCCCCGGGGACTGGAAGTCGTAGAATGTCGTCATGCATCACGTAGTAAGGAACCTAACACTGATCCTTGGGGCACGCCCCCTGTAATTTTATATAATATCGTCCCGTCGTCGGAGTTGTAGAGGAGCAGTAAAGGAGTGGTAAAGTAGCTTCTGATCAATCTTAATATGTACCGCAGTACATTTAATCTTTCGAGGCATTGTAAAATACGCGACCAGTTCGCCGAGTTAAAAGCATTTTCCACGTCAAATATAACCACGGCGCTGTACTTTTTACTGCCTCCTTTCCAGCGTCTACCTTCTATGGCCGATGGGGTTTTGTCTATTACGACTTTAATCGCGTCGATTGTCGATCGGCCCTTTCTAAAGCCGTACTGATATTCCGCGAGTCCATCACTGGCTTCAATTATAGGCTGTAGTCTGTCGCAAATAATTCGCTCTTATATTTTGCCCATAGTGTCGAGCATACAGAGCGGCCGATATGATGAGGGCTCTTCCGGTGGTTTATTTCCTTTCGGTAATAATACCAACCTTTGATATTTCCATTGTTCCGGAAATATTCCCTCGCTTAAGCATGCATTACACATGCTAACGAAAACGTCTAGGCAGGCCTTCATCGCTATTTTTAAAGCCCTATTTGGTATGCCGTCTGGACCAGGGGCTTTCCGATCTTCTACCCTCTCGATTGTAGCGGTGAGTTCATCGGTTGTTATGGCAGGAATGTGTTCACGTAGTTCTCCGATGTCGCTTAGTAGAACTCCGTCATGTTGAGATGGGAACAGAGTTTCTAGGATTCTGATGAGGAATAGCGGGCAAGTTGGTGCCGGTCTCTGAGGCGTTTTGAGCTTCGCGGTTATGATTTTGTTCGCTTTACCCCTTACATTTTCGTTCAATTGCGTACAAAGATCCTTAAGATCCAAAAGACAGTGCCTTTTGCAAGACTTAATAGCGAATTTGAGTGCGGCGCGTGCTGCTTTATATGCTTGTCCTCAATATAAAATGTCTATCCGTCTAGACCGTTTGGTATTTTCTTCGTGGCTTAAGATAGGCTGATCGAAGTTCCTTAATGTCGTCGTTCCACCAATACGTTGGATGCCTGCGGTTTTGTGTCCCCATTCGACCCATTGATGGATCGCAGTCAGCGTGCAGTTGTCGTATTACTTGACGCACGATCTCGTTAGCTGTTCTCCCTTCAACTTAAGCTTCAGCGATTGCGTACTCTAAGAGCTCCTCATCTAAGGTGTTTATGTTCCATTTCGCCTTGCTAGTTTGAGACTGTGGGGCATATAGTACTTTTCAAACTCTTGCCAATGCACCAGGTACCAGGGAACTATAAGGGAAAGTGTTAGCAGCGTAATAGACCGCATTCTGTGACATTCTTTTGTAGATTCTATACCATGAAGTGAACCCGAACTACTTTGAAGAGAGATATCTGTAAACTGTCAACGTTGCAACAAACACATTTGCACGACAAATGATTGCATAAGATGGGTAATGATTCTTCCTCAAGTGGTAGAAATATTCTCTGTCAACTATAGTCTACAGATACAATCGTTGCAAGTGGATCTGCATGCAAAGATAAGAACATTGACTATGGCTAATTGTGCCTGAGTTCTTTTGTGATTTCGATTTTAAAAGACATTAATTACTAAGGGATTGTGGGTACGGTATTGCCAGGCCTTATCTGACATTTTATTTGAAGCGTAAGTCCTTGCGTGTAGTTCACATGCAATAGCCATAAATCCACATGGTTTGGTTACAATCTAAACGAGACTATGACTGCGACTACGGCTATAACTATGACTACGACTGCGACAGTGATTATTGTTAACAAACACGCACAATGGATTTATTCTACTGCAGCCCACAATCTAAATTGCATTATTATAACGAACGATGCATCATCGCGAAGGATATGAGTGGGGCTCCTAAACAATGGAGGCTTTCCTGCACAACCACCCTTAAAACATTCATTCGTACGAATACGAATGGTAGTATTGTAAAGTAAAGGCCTCCATTCCACATAAGATAAAAAGCTGAATTCTAATGAATTCTATATGAATGTGGAATAATTACCCCCCCCCCCCCCCCCCCACACACACACTCTGTGGTGCGATGCACATGACTGATTGTCCACAATTACTACTCCTGCTCCTGCTTTTCTGGTACTGGTATTCGTACATGTACTCATACTATGAATATAGTACTGCTGACATTGACTAAAACTGCGAACGGATGTCCTGCGTCGATTGTGCAGTACGAGTGTATCCAAGAGTGACGACGCTTAACGATGCATTACAGGACAACGATTAGAATTATTTTTATTGCATTAATTACTTGTACTGCGCTTGCTTTCATGACATGAGTGCTAGCTACCATTCTCATTCGCGGCTCTCCTGATAATGGATTTTGAGGAGAACCAAACAAAGGGATGACAAGTTGGAAAATCGCATGATTGTGTCACTTTATGGTGTCCGTTTAGAGCATGCATGCATGCAATATGAGTATTCCATTGCCTATAGAATTGAAATAGAATTTTTACTGTCTTCCCACCTAAATCACTGCCACTTATACAAGAGTACTTAGTCGTAGATACATACGAGGACACTAAACGAGGAATGGTTTAATTGAATTTTGTAAAGGGATGTGCCATGGTTAATGTGCCTCCATTATTAAGGTGACTTGGATGTCCTTGGCATAAGGAATGCAGGCACTCCGTGTGAACCAAATAAGCTCCACAAAGGAACACTTAATTTAGCAAGGCTCTGACTGTTACTTTTTCTCAAGTTGTTTTCAGAATTTATGTTGCAAAGCACCTTGTTAACGCATTCAAGGGAGGGCTTTGCATTACAGACACTGAGAGCCTTGTGATTTCGTCCAGGACGAAATTCGTTGCCATCCAACAGCCTGCAGAAGTGGTTCCTCCATATCCCGAGTACTAACTGTGACTTTAATACAAAAATTCTTCTGTTCGGGTGCTGTTGCCATGACACGTTCTATTTACTTTTCAGTAAAACTTGCGAGCATCGTCTGGTACTCGTATTTTTTTTTAAATTTGGCAACGAATTTCCCAGCTTTTTCGTCTTGGCTTGAAAGATGTGCGATTGTATCTCTTACTGATGCTGTTGCTTGGAAATTGCCTTGGAAATTGCTATGTTTTTTCGGGAAAAAATTAAGTAGACTCAACGTGTGGAGTGCCGCAGGGATCGAAATTTGGCCCTATATTGTTCGCAAATGAATCACTTTGTGCCTTTACTAAAAGCCATCCATTCGAGTTGCTTGAGAATATGGCGATAGTTGTCAAATATATTGTGGGTAGATGTCCCTAAACCGCAATGCAGACACTAGAAGAAAAATTTGACGAAGTACCATGACATCTCCATGACAAAAATGAAGCGCATTCGGGGTCCAAATCACAAAGCTAAAAATCAGCGAATTATTTTCAGAAACAATGTCTGCCAAGTTACTGGACAGGGTGGAGAAATGGTGGAGTTATATGAATACTGGAGGTATATTCTAGAAGGCAACGATTAGTTTAAGGCCTCGTAGAAGTAGCATCTTCCGACAGGTGCTGGTTCTTTAAATAACGAGAATGAGCCTCTGCAACCAAAAATCTTGCAGCTCAGCTAATAAGCCCTACTCCACGCCTCCCCGTGTCGCTATCTTTGAATCCCACTGGAGATTGCGAAGTGAAGGGAACAAACGAGTTTCCTGCGCCAAAAATCAGGATGAGTGTCGGAAAAACGAATCAAGACCTTATCCGGGCTACTCCAACATATTTGGAGCTCAGGCCGGTAAGCATTTCCAGGACGTAGTCAGGGACCTGGAAAAGAGATGGTGGCGGACGAGCTCTATATTGGCCAACGGTAGCGCTCACATCCCGGAACCGGTTACTGGCTTCGGTGTAACCGACCCCTCGTCCTAGGGGTATTAAAAATGGAACTGTTGCTCCAGTTTGGGGGTTGTACTGCAGGGGTAACTAACCTGCCATTTAAAAAAACAAGAAGTTACGAAGCATCAACAAGCCTCGGATATGGACGGATCCGACAACCCACGCAAACGATTTAAGGACAATGAGCTTCGGATATGCACGTGGAATGTTAGATCCCTTAATAGACCACGTGCAGCCGAGTAACCAGCGGAGGCCCTAGACTGCTGCAAAGCAGATATAACCGCCATCCAAGAAATGCGATGGGATGGGCCGGACAAAAAGAAGATGAAAGCGCTTAATTGGATGCGGATTTGTTGTCGAAGGCAGACTAAGACAAGAAGTCCTGAGCTTCCGGCATGTGAGCGAGCGCGTCGTAGCAATTCGCATCAAGGCTAAATTCGCCAATATTAGCCTTATATGCGCGCATGCCCCCACAGAGGAGAAAGATGACAACACCAAGGATGCCTTCTATGAGCTCCTTAAAAAGACTGGCATTAAAATTGTTCTCGGTGATTTTAATGCAAAGCTAGGAAGAGAGGGTATCTTTGGTGGAACGTGCACGATGGATGTCCGTACGTTCCGAAGAGGCAACATCGACTCGGACCATTACCTTGTTGTAGCCAAGGTACGGTTGCGAATATCCTAAGTCCTCTTCCGATCGCGTGTCCACCCGACCTTTATGGAGTCAAGATAGCTATGTCAAAGCTTAAGTCAAACAAAGCTGCTGGAGCGGATGGCCTGACTGCCGAGCTCTTCAAAGCGGCAGGCGATGACTTGGTAAGGAGCATATACCAACTCATCTGTAAAATAATGTCGGACGAAAGTATGCGATGAATGGAACCTCAGCATTGTTTGTCCGATTCTCAAGAAAGGAGACCCTGTGGACTGCGCCAAATACAGAGGCATCAGTCTCCTTAACATCGTATACAGGATCTTATCTGCCGTATTGTGTGAACGCCTGAAGCCGTTCGTCAACAACCTGATAGATCCATATCAGTGTGGCTTCAGGCCACAAATATACAGAGCAATGTCTAGTTTTGGCATCCCTGCCAAACTCGTCCGTCTGTGCAGGAGCGCGATGGAGAATGCTTGCTGCTCCATCAAGGCCGGTAAAGATCTCACCGAGACCTTTGATGTCCAGAAAGGATTTAGACAAGGCCATGCGCTGTCGAGCGATTTTTTCAACATAGTACTTGAAAAAATAGTGCAAAACTCACGAGCAAACACAAGATGTACTATCTTTCAAAAGTCCGAGCTGGCTGGAGAAGCTTGTTGACTGAGACCCAGGTCCATCCCGGACTGTAGCGCCACCTAAAGTAAGTAAGTATTGTACGACGTTTGTACTTCTTGCGTAGCTTGTCTTCTATCTGTATATCGTGAGGATATTTTTTCCAACTCCTGGCACAGGTTTTCCGCTGCTGCCGATCGAGTTCGAGCCAGGACTTTCTTTGCGACCTATTTAAGATGCACGTATTCAAGAGCCAGTCGAGTTTTATTGATATCATCGCTCCGATCCCATTTCGTCCACGCTTGAAATGCATTCTTCTTGTCGGCCACAGCTTGTTTGGTTTCGTCATTCCACCACCATCTGTCTTTGTCGACGTGATGGTATCCCGATATAGTCCCCAGAAGGGACCTTGCAAGTGTTATGCATTCCTCGTGCATGCTGTTTTACATTTCTTGCGGGCTAAGTGAGTCTGCTATACCATTTATATTTTGAACTACTTCTTTAGCCAGTGCGATAAATCTTGCGCTTCGTTCCTGCGATAGATTATACCACCGGATTTTTGGCTTTCCAAACGATGTCCGTATTTTCTGTGGTTCCGCTGTGAAAAATTCTGTAATGAGCAGACGGTGTTGGGTTACTAGCGATTCTCAAAGTATGACTTTACAGTCCTTAACACTGTTTCTCATCGACATTTTTCAGAGGTGATAATCTGTTTGCGTTTCGTGCCTCCACTACTATAGGTATTAAGATGTCGTTGGTGTTTAATAAACATTGTATTTAAGACGGTTAAGGCGTAAACCCTACACGCTACAAGGATGCCTTTATCGCCGTGACAGTCCTCATAATCTACAATTGTTTCTCCGACTTCATAGAGGTTATCTCTGTAAATGCTGTCTTTAGAACGATGACGATGAGACTCATTGAGTCTTTTCCAAGGTCTGCGGAGTGCCGCACTGAAAGGCACCAATTAGGTTTCCAGATTTTGACACAATATTACAGGTAAGATCTTGTAGGCAATCTAGAGGCGACTTCTACCTCTATAGTTGGCGTAGTTAATGGGATTCTTTTTTCTGTGGACACTGATATTCCATTCAACTGGCATATACTTTTCTGACTAAATCTGAGAAATGAGTTTATGTATGCTCTCCACAAAGACATTACCAGAAGCCTTAGTTGCTTTACTGGATTTCTGCTCTGATACTGCTTTCTTTTCTTCGCTTAGTTCAGGTGGACGGATGTTTTGGCTATCAAATAGACTAATCTGCCTGGAAGTTGTATGATGGGCTACAGTCTGCTGAAAATGTGTTTCCATATTCTCAGCATCGACTGTGTCTCTACTGCAAAGTTTGCTTCTCCATCCCTACAGGCGCACGTTGTTCCTGGAGTACAACGTCTAAATACCTTAAATTGTGCGCTTCTCGTGCTCTTTTTTCTTTTTGTGGACAGGCCGGTGTTCTTCCCGTCCCTTCTGCTCTCGTCTTTCGCTGAGGCGAACTTTGTGCCAATGTGCTCTCCGGTAATCTTCATCAAAGCCAGTGATTTCTTGATACGATACTTCTGAAGATGCTTCCCTTTCCTTAGCAAGTGTGGCCTTAAGTCTGCTTGGCCTCTTGTATCGCACTCAAGTGTTGATGATGGAAGCAGTAGATTGGTTAATGTACTTTAAAGATAAAATATGCCACAATCCGGACCCTTCCCCATGAAAGTGTCAATCGGTGCTTTACATGGCACTGGCTGTGAGGATTCCCAGTGCTTGACATGCATATGGCTGGGATAGTTTCCAAAGTCATATAATCTTATGTCATCTGTTTCTATAGACATCAGTGTACTGCCGTGCCTTAATATCTATTTGAAAATCCCCTATTTCAAGGTCACGAAATTTAGCCACAAAAAAAACCTCCCATAAACAGAACCAAAAAGGCAGTAGCAAGTTTGTCCATGTCCACTCCCAGACCACTGAGGACAAAACAAATTATCCCCAAGCGCATCGAATGGATGACGCGCAAAAAATTAGAGAGGTTTTTTTGGTTCTGGAACATAGTCACACGGTCACGTAATTCAATTCCATCCGCGCGGTATGCTTATTATTCTGAACCTTCTTACTTCTCCTTAGTTCTGGGTACTGACTAATGGTTGAGAACGCAATAGAGAATGCGGAACGATCTTTTGGGGCTGCTGAAACGAAATATATATTATTTTAAGCCTGGCACTGTGCTGTTAACCGATTACGTGTCACACATACTCGTACACAGGTCACGACTTTAATGCTACTTGTAATTATAAGTAAATTAAAAAGCACGACAAATGTACGAGTACGAGTACATAGAAGATAGTCTTGTATCTGTAATCTCCAAAACAACCCCTCGGCGGTATGATTAGGGTGAAAATGAATTTTTTGCATGGAGCCATATGACCGGTGGGATGGTTGGATGACCGAATGGCCGGATTGTCCATTGTTGGGTGTTGTAATGGTGACCAGAACATACAATATAGATATAGATAGGAGCTCTAAATATTCCAGGGGGGTGTGTGCTGCTTGTGTTGGCGATTTTTGAGGGTGGCTTCTGTAATTTATTTGCTTAATGGAGTTGTATGTTTTTGTTTTCATTTTCATTTTGGTGCTATGTAGACGAATGTATATATGTACCGCAGGGGTTGGTTGATTTTTTCTTTATTCAGGGGAAGGCTGTTTGTTAATGTAGTTATTTTGAATCTGAGATACATACGAGTACGTGTTACTTGGAAAGGTGTATGCGCTCGTTAGGTGGGTGGTCTTGAGAATTCAGATAATGCATATAATTAAGTTTTCGTATTTAAGCTTTTCGAAATTGCGCAGTGAAAGGTGCAACAATTTGTTATAAATTAGACTAAGTATCTTACAAAGAAATTCAAATAATGATTGTTGTTGGTTATCAGTCTAAACTTGCTGTTACCATTTGGCTTATCTGAATACTATATCAACTGTAGAGAAGGTAAGAGGCCAACATAAATCCAAGTCAGGATTCAGGCTCAGAATACTGCAGACTAATTGTGATGGCTGTTCTTAGTGAGACCCCTCCTCATACCTCGACAGGGTTTCGTTTTTGTTTTTGTTATACCTAGTCAAGTCATAAATAATGGTACACAACTGAACTCACTCATTACGAATGCAACACTGGGCGCATCCATTTCGTATTGATTGCGATTTGACAGTAAATATTTTTGCTTCATTGTGACGTAAAAAGTTTTTGATATTAATTGCTTACAATCATGGAATGGGGCGACATCGAAAATCGTATTGTTGTAGTTGCTGCGACTGTTTGGAATCATTCGCAATTTTGTGTATCGTGAGACCGTCAAAGATCCGGCCGTCCGCGCACTGTGAGAACTCCGAAAGCGGTCACAGCCGTGAAGAAACGAATCGACCGAAAACCGCTGCGAAAACAGAAAATCTTGTCGCCGGAAATGCAAATTTCGTAAAAACTCCATGTCTCGCATTATCAAAGAAGATTTAGGACTCAGCGCGTACAAGCGACACACTAGACACCTCCTCACGGCCGCATTGAAGGAAAAATGCAAGCGAAGACCGAATTCTGTTTACTGACAAGAAAATCTTCACCGTAGAAGAATCGTTCAATAAGCAGAACGATCGTGTGTATGCTCGGCCATCCAGAGAAGCATCACAACTCATCCCGAGGGTTCAAAGAGGCCACCATCCCGCGTCTGTAATGGTATGGTGGGGAGTGTGCTACGATGGCGTTACCAAGCTCCATTTTTGCGAGAAAGGAGTGAAAACATAGGCCAAAGTATATCAACCGACCGTCTTGGAACCCATTGTGAAGTCTCTCAACCAATTAATATTCAACAAAAAGCCATGGACTTTCTAACAAGACTCCGCTCCAGCTCACAAAGCAAAAACGACTCAACTATGGCTGAAAGACAACGTTCCGGACTTCCGGCCAGCTGGTAGTCCAGACCTCAACCCGTTGGATTACAAGTTTTGGTCCGTATTAGAGGGTATGGCTTGCTCTACTCGACACTCTAATATTGAGTCGTTGAAGCGAGCCCTTGTCCGTGCAGTGGACAATTTTCCCATGCATGAAGTGGCCACATCATCTTAAGTCGTGCTGGAAGGAAAATGGAAGTCATTTCAAATAAGTTGTTCTAAGATTTGGAGCCATTGAATAACCCAATAAAAACAAAAAAAAATTGTTTAAAAATTAATTCGTTTTCATTTGGCGCTGATTTTTCTGTGTAGCAGTACTTATGACTTGACTAGGTATAATAAGCTCAAGGCCAAAGGGTTGTTAGCCTTAAAATGTTTGCACTACTGCGGGCGATGGAAAGGGAGGTACCGATGTACGTTGGTTTTGAATGTTTGTAGGTAGTTATGACTAGGAGCTCATCAGCGAGGTGTTCAGCTTTAGAAAGAATAACGATATTTACGTTTGTGGGCTTCAGGGTGTTCTGATGAGCATTAATAGCGACGCGTGCTACAGTTTGAGGTTTGATGGGGTGGAATGCTGTTGCCAATTTCTGTGGAGCACTGCTGGTAAAAATAGCGATAAAACAAGGTGATACAGGAGACATTACGTCGGTAGTTGAGGGGGTAAACCGACTGTGTAATATAGGCATCACCTTTAAATTTTACCAGACGGTTTTGAATCCTATCTAGCAGATGAAAAGAAGTCTTGAAGGCACCTGACCAAATGTGAGCATTGTACTTCAACTTATCATTTTCAAACTAAAAAAACTTGGATTTTCCCCTCCGTTTGTGGCATGGATCAAATCCTATTTAGAAGACCGAGAATACAGAGTCATTTTCAGATCCTCAATATCCTACTTCATTAAAGCAACATCTGTTGTCCCTCAGGGTAGTCACCATGGACCAATCATCTTTACGATTAACGACCTAAATCACGTTTTAACGAATTCTAATCTTTCTATTTTCGCTGACGACTTGTGGATTTCCAAAGTCATTTCAATGCCTCCTGACTCCCATTGCTTGCAAGATGACTTAAATAAGTTTATGGTATGGTGCAAAAAAAATTGTTTGGAGCCTAATGTCAACAAATGCCAAGCAATAACCTATCCCCGCAAACGTCTTTCTCCGCCACCAAGAAAGTACTTTATCTGTGATGAGCCTATTCCCTACACTACCAAAGTAAGGGATCTGGGAATAATATGTGACAGGGAATTGAATTTCGACTCACATATTGACAGCATTATAAATAAAGCTAACTCTGCACTTGGCTTTATAAAACGCTGGTCAAAAGAATTTTCCAACCCCTACGTTACGAGGTCTCCGTACATTACTTTTGTAAGACCTCTTCTGGAATATTGCAGCCAGGTTTGGTCACCGTATAAACAAATCCACATTCAAAGAATCGAAGCAGTCCAAAGCAGGTTTATCCGATTTGCACTTCTTGATCTATCTTGGGCCGATCCATATGGATTACCTTCAAATAAAAATAGGTTAAAACTAATTGGCATGCATAACCTAAAAAAACGTCGTGAAGTCGCTGATGTACTTTTTACACACAAGTTATTGACTGGAAACATCGACTGCCCGAGGATAACAGAAAATATTTTATTCACTCCCAATCTCCGTAACCTAAGACCTGTCCCACTTCTCCTTATCCAAACTCACCGCACCTATAACGGTCAATTCGAACCATTATCAAGAATGTTTCGTGTAACAAACAACTACGCCTAAATCTTCGATCTAAATAGAAGCAAACATGAAACCAAAAAAGCCCTGTTCAATATGTCACGGCCATAACATCTCCCCTGACCAATATTTTCCCTCGCCCCATTCGGTTAAGAATGTTTTTGTTAGTTTTTAAGCCTAGGTTTACATTTTTGCTTGTTAAAGTTGTCCGGGGTAGACCGGGGCCAATAATAATAATACTCCAATTTTGAGTGGATAAAAGCCTTATATATCGAGGCAAGATCAGAGGGAGTAAAGTAAAGGGTTTTCCTATGAGGACTTGACAACTTTTTTTAAAAAGTAAAACGCAAACCATTTGAGATATTTTAAAAACTTTATTATCGGCTTGAAGTACAATCAAAATATTTATGAATGGAACTCAACTTCGTTCCCATGGCCACCGTGGCCACGTTTGCAGCGGTCGATACGTTGCACCCAATTTTCAACGACTCTGCCACACATTTCGGCCGCTATTTCGCGTTTAATATTGGCTCTGAGCTCTTCCAACATCGTCGGCTTGTTGGCATAAACCAATGACTTAACGTAGCCCCAGAGAAAATAGTCAAGCGGTGTTAAATCCCACGAACGAGGCGGCCAATCGACTGGCCCATTTCTGGAGATAACATGCTCACTAACTCTTCAATAAATCGATTGTAATGTGTGTTGTGTGGCTTGTGGCACCATCCTGTTGAAACCACATGTGGTTCAAGTCCATATCTTCCAATTTGGGCCAAAAATAATCGGTGATCATGGCGCGATAACGCTGACCATTCACGGTAACGTGACGATCGTTATCGTCCACGAAAAAAGATGGCCAAATAACGCCGCCGGCATGCAAACCGCACCAAACAGTTATTTTTTGTAGATGAAGTGGTGATTCATGAAGCACATGTGGATTTTCACACAGCCAATAACGCATATTTTGCTTATTGACGAACCCATTGAGCCAAAAATGAGCTTCGTCACTGAAGATGATTTTTGCGATGAAATTCACCATCTTGGCGCATCTTCTCCAGAACCCAATCGGAGAACGTACGTCGCTTCAAATGGTCCATCGGCTTCAATTCTTGAGTCAGCTTGAGTTCATACAAGAGGATGTAGACCAAGATCCTTACGCAAAATACGCCATAATTTGGTCTGAGCGATGCCCAATTCTTGAAAACGCCGTCGAATTGACTAATCTGGATCGTTTGTCTCACTGACACGGCAACATCACACAACGAATATGTAGACTCAAATTTTTGCACTAAACTTGTTATTGCCTGTCTACTAGGGCGAGAATTACGACCGAAAATTGGAATTAACGCTCTTAAAGTTGCAGTCACCGACTCCGAATTTCGGTAGAAAATTTTTATAATTTGCAGACGTTGCTCGTTCGTGTACTTTACCATGATGAAAATGTTGAGTTTATTGAATAAAGCGACAGTGAAAGTTTGATGATTAGTCAAAGAGTGCGTTCACAAATTAAATTCAAAGTTGTCAAGTCCCTGTTGGAAAACCCGATATTTCTTGCATTCTTACAACCTAGACATTTCGCGGCATTTTTGGCGACTTCAAATATGTGGTCTATCCAATATATATTGTCATTGACATATGTACATACCAAGAATGGAAAGTTTTCGGTTTCAACGATGCAAGTGCCATTCATGGATAATGGCTGGGTATTTGAATTTCGCTTTAGCGACAGCAGGCGGTATTGTGTTTTGGAAGCATTCAATTCCACTCTGTTGGTAGTTCCCCAATTAGTTATGCTGTTTATATCGGAATTTAATGAGCTTAACATACGCTCCCGTTCTCGCTCTTCAGCCGATAGCAGGGACAGTGGACCAGTAACGAATATATTGGGTTAGAAGTAGCAGACAAGAGATCATTGATAAAAATTAAAAAGAGTGTCAGAGACAGAACCTGGGGCACACCAGTATTTATTTTGTGAATATCAGACTTGAAACCATCCAAGTCAACTTGAATTGAATGTTCCGAAAGGTTATTTCTAATTCATTGAAGAAGAGAGTCGTCGATCCTATATGCACGTATTTTCGACAAGAGTCTGATACCAGACTTTATCAAACGATTGGGATAGACAAATCGATGTAGTTAATACTCGCATAATATTCTCATTGTTTTCCAGCCTCACACATCCACCTGGGACACTTAAGTAATAGAAAATATTTTAAAAAACACCCATACTACTTCCTCTAGGAATTTCCGCCTCTTGCAGCTTAATTCCTTGGAAAAAATTCAGATCTCTTACAATACATGAAAGAAACAAGGAATTTTAAAAGAAGTATTTTGATGTCCAAGCAACGCTGAACTACTATCGCGAAAAGTCAAGCGTCAGCCTAATCTAGGGTCAGTTACGTTCCCCGTTTACACGATAGACTGTCAAAGAATTCCCCCAATAGCTGAAAAGGTCCGTGTCACCCGGAAAATCCCCAAACCACTAGACAAAAATTGATTGCAGGCTTTGCTGAGCCTCGGTAATTTCTACCACAAATTCCTCAAGAATATAAAAACAATCAACGGTGCACTGCATAAGTTGCTGGACCAGAAGGCGTTGTGAAAGTGTGAAAGCAAATGTGGGATGGCTACTAAAAAAATCAAGAAGCTGCTTAAAAAAAATAATATCCTGATCGTCTATGACGAAAAGTGGCTAATTTTTGTGTGACATACGAAACATATGTGGTGCTTACGCATAACGTGCCGAGAGGGCAGGAGAGGGCCCAATCTCATTCTATTCCTAGACGCTGACACTTACAAAACGAGACTATGCTCAAATAGACAAAGAGGCATTGGCGATTAAAGCGGGCGTTAAGAAATTTCTCAACTTCCTGTATGCTGTCCATATTGTTTCTATAATCCGGGAAAAGTCGTCGAGATCTTGGATACGTCTTCATATGAAGTAAAGAAGTTCTTCCTTGTAAAAGATTCATTTTCTAAGTGGCTGCATGGTCTTCGATCAGTATTTGCGACGCATTGACTACCAAAGATCATATTGTATCTTCTTAACATCAGAAGATTTTAACAATTCTTGCCAATGTTACCTCATTTCTTACATTTAACCTGCACCGTGTCACCAATCAGGAAATCGTCTGGTGAAAGATTACCTCAAGAAGAATACTGATGGACGTATGCAATTAACACTGGCGAGGTTCTTGCTCCATAATCGACATCGGGAAAATTACCTGCCGAATTTTTGCCCAAAAGACTTCTCAAAACATTCTTCCATAAGCTGCATCCGGATAATAACCGAATTCCAACATGAAAAAGGAATATTGCTGTGAATCCTAAAGAGCTTGCGATCGAATCGATGAACTCATATGAACATCGGTGTTTAGTTTAGTCGCGGACAAAAAAAAAGAAGACACTGTTCACTGCAGAGACTAACCAACCGACGAAGCCCACAGCTTAAGCAACAACACAACAGTACGGCATTCAAAAAGGCTTCAAGGTAGAAACATTAGTAGGAATCAGCTACCAGTTGTCGTTCAGTAAGAGATTTCCACGAGCAGGACTTCTTTTATAGATGTGCCTTCATCTTTTTTAGGTCCCTTAAGTGTACATGGCTATGAAATGACCAAGTATACCCAATTCTCTGTGGTCGTTGTTTATTGAAAGCAGCTTTCACGTAAGAACGTCTCTGTTAATTTAGCAGATTCAAAACAGAGGTCTGTCTATTGCAAACATAATGGTTTTCAGGATTGGTTGAGGTTAGAATTAGGGTTAGACACGTTGAATCACACTCATCTTTAGGAAAACTCGCGTCTGTCTTTAAACCGGTGACCAGCGCATTCCTGATGCCAATAAGCTATTGATTGTTTCGGCGAGTATCCACTCTGCTCTCACACCAGGCTGCAGGTACAATGAACCTGGTTTTTGTCGGAGTTTCCTGCAGCGACAGGCAAACAAAGTTTTTAAACAAAGTAAGATCGAAGCGTGGACACCGAAAGGGGTTTTAGGGTCTTAATTTCGTGAACTTACTGTCGATGCGATACACGTTAAACTCATGGTACGACTTGAGGGCTCATTCGAGTCTCTGTAAGTCTTCGCCTTACTGTGGTGGGTTGTCGACTTGCTCATATATTTTTTTTAACATGGACAGGGAGCTATGCCCTTTAATATAGGCGGTATTCTGCCGATGGCTACTCCTGATAACGTCGAGAGATACCTTGTTCAAGCCCAAGACCTGCAAATAACATGCCTTTGGAATGCCAAATTCTCTGTAAATCCAGGCAAAGTTCAGTGGTGTCTTCTTAATGGCCTCAAACAAGGCTTGTTACGAAGAACACTTTAAAGTAAAGTTTTCGTTTGTCAACTCCCATCCATTCGCCTGAATCTTTGATTTTGTGGCTGCTGGTACTTCATGTAGGTCATCCGGGAGCACTCTAAAAGACAGTCAATCAAGGATGCGTTGTGGGGAGGATGTCGCCAAAAATGTAGCTTAGATATCGGCATTCCAAGATTGTTACTTCCGGTCTCTACATTATTGTATTTCCAAGACATTGTTTTGGTTTAAGATCCCTGAGTTGTGAAAGATTCGGTGCTTGAGTTCGGGACCTTCACGAAAATATAATGAAACGAACAGAAGTCCAACATAAGGTCCTTAAAGAGACAATTGAACACATTTTTTACTTTCTTATAAGAATGGTGTGCCCCTAGATATAAGATACTGCCGATAATGAATAAACAAGTGGTTTGAGGTATAATGAAGGACCGCTACAGTGCTACCGTGAATTTGAAAGCAGCTATAGTGAGATCTCTCACCTTTTTACCACACACAACCACCTGAGTCAACATGTTATTGTTTTTTTTTTGTTTCCAACAAAAACGTTGACATTCAAAAATCCTTCTGGGAAGCGTTTTAATTAAAAATAGATACATTCACGCCCCGAAGTCATTCACCTGAAAAGTTCAGCTTGTGTTTTTACCCAATTGGATGAAAAAATATATCATTCCCTCCTCATCGTCCTTCTCGTGCTCCTCATCCTATAGCTTCCCTGCCAAAAACATTTAAACTTCAATATCCGAAAGTAGTTAAGGACAAAACCAAAACACAAACTAAAAGCCATGACCAAAAAAAGAGAGAAAAGACGACAACGACAACGACAACGATGAGGACGGTGAAACCCATCAAGGAATTGGATCACCGCTTATGCCTGCCAACAAATTTCGGAATCGATAGTTACTGGAAGTGGTAACTCCCTAAAGTCACGTGTGTGTATGTACTCATGTATCTGTAGTTTTTGTATTTATTTTTTGTTTTTGTATGTCCTACAAGCCAAAGACACTTAAAATATTTCCTTCAAATCCCATGGCCCATGGGTGAATGGCATAAATCACCACTAGCACTAGTACTGTTGGTATAGACCAGAGTGGTCTTGCCAGATCTTTAACTCAATTCATTGCTTCCTTGCACATAGGCATAAGGCATAGAAGTTACAGAAGCCTTAGTTGTCTGTCCATCGCCAGTTCAGAATCAGTTTAGAACTCGTTGCATGTTTAATGCATGTGCAAGCAGGCTCTGCACACAAAATGTCATATGGCGAACACTGCCAAGACGAGTGGTGCCTTCGATAGTATTGTAGGTACGGATGCACGTCTACAAATACTCGTATGTCTGCAACTATTTCGTGACTTTTCTTTTTCTTGTTTGTTTTTGGTTATTTTAGGTATTTAACGGTATATTTTCAATTTGACACAGAGCCAAAAATCGACTGGTAAAAAACGTTAAGAATGATAGTTATTTTCAAGAGAAGGCAACATGGAAATATGGCTTAAAACTAAAAACCAAGTAAAGAGGATATGTACAATGTCGTGTGGTTTCCGTTTTCGAAAACTCTTTGTGGGGGTGGCAATGGAAAGAGGTAAAGTTTTACAAGACGCCTTGTGTTCATGATGGATTTACTGGGAAATGTGCTAAGGATCGTTGGTTTTGTTTAAAAAGGAAAACACAGCCCAGAGTCAGCTTAGGGGCCACATGAGTACTCGTATGCATGAGTTTTTGAAAAGTTAAAATTAACGAATAGACATTGATGGAATGGCAAAGGTTGGTAAGTGTAAATTTTGAAGTTTCGAAACTGGGAGATGGATGAAGTGGATTTTAGAGTTATTCTGCACAGAGACAGAGATCGATCAGTGAAGAGGGGCTGGTAGTTTGATGCTTTATAGTGCAGGGCTTTACTTATGTATTACTATAGTTTTGAAACTCTTGTTCATTCCATTCCGAAACAGCAGGGATGAAAAGAAAATGAAGGAAGACAGGGCGACTACCTTCGACAAAAATATTAGCAGTCAACAGCTCCCAATACACAACGGCTTAGGGCATATTGCCGCAGTTCGGTCCAGAGTCGCAAAAGACAACTATTATGATAGGATCACTTAAGATGACCTTGATGTAGATTAACATATAATGATGCAACTCAAAATTTATGTGCGTGATCGAGCTGGAGTCTTTCGGTGGGGCTAAAGAAAAGTCAGATATACTCGTACATTTGAGAGTATGCTCGAGCATGCTACAAAATCACGTATTGGATGGTGGAATGTCGGAACAATGACGAATAAAAGTTTCCATTCAATAAACCAACTGGCCAAGGCTCAGGAATAGAGTGCGATTTATGAAGAGCAGCATACAAAATGTATCACTACGGACCGCATCAAGGTTCTATTCGTTAATATAAGCCTGCGACGCTACCAGGAGAAAATTTATAAGCAATGTCCGAAATATGACTTTAAAATCGGCTATTTCAACGCTAGGAAAGACCGAAGGGTGTTTCTGGCAGCGTTCATGGCAGCATGTCTGGAAGCGGGTTGAGTGCGGTTCTGGCACATGGTTTCCCCACCTTACACAGTACGAGGGCGGTCCCAGAAGTACCCGGCCTGACCAAGACATGGCGGTAGTTGTTTGAAAATATCACTGTATTGGAAAGTACAAAGTCTATAAAGCATATGTTTCAAGTTTGAAAGCGCCACGTTGTTTAGTATTTGTTTGGCAGCCATCAATAGTGAACGTTGTCAGTGAATTTGTGAAAATTGAGAAAATTGGTCATCGTTATGTGATACAATACTTTTATTTGAAAGGCCTCAGCCCAACCAACATAAAAGCTGAACTGGATTCTACTCTGGGTGAGTCTGCTCCTTCATTTACAACAGTAAAATATTGGGCTACTGAGTTTAAACGAGGCCGTACGAGCTGCCAAGATGAGCATCGCAGTGGTTACCAAAAATGGTGATGACTCCAGAAATGGTGAAGAAAATCCACAAAGCGGTACTAGATGATCGTCGACTGAAAGTACGCGATCTAGCAGACATTGTAGGCATTTCAAAAAGTGCGGTACATCGCATATTATTTAAAAATTTGGACATGAGAAAGCTGTGTGCAAGATGGGTGCCGCGTTTGCCCACACTCGAGCAAAAACAGTGTCGTGAAGATGTTTCAATTGAGTGTTTAGCGAAGTTTCACAGTAACAAAGCAGAATTTTTGCGCCGTTTCTAAAAAAACGATGGGTCCATCACTTTACACCCGAGACAAAAGAACAATCAAAACAATGGATTCAAAAGCGAGAACCGGCTCCAAAGAAGTCGAAGACTGTTTCATCTGCAGGTAAGGTCATGGCGACGATTTTTCGGGATGCGCGTGTGATAATTTTTATTGACTATCTTGAAAAAGGAAAAACTATCAACGGCCAGTATTATGTGAACTTATTGCAACGTTTGAGCGAAGAAATCAAGCAAAAACGGCCGCATTTGGCTAAGAAGAAAATGTGTTGTTTCATCAAGACAATGCACCAGCTCACAAATCCGTTATTGCAATGGCCAAAATTACTGAATTAAAGTTTGAATTGCTACCTAATGCACCCTATTCGCCAGATTTAGCCCCCTCGGATTATTTTCTGTTTCCAAACTTGAAAAAACGGCTCAGTGGTCAAAGATTTTCCAACCATGAAGAAGTGATGTCGGTAGTTAATGGCTATTTTGAGGAGCAAGACAGTTCTTTTTATAAAAAATGGTATCGAACTGGGAAAAGTGTATAGAGCAGAAAGGCGATTATGTGGAAAAATAAATAAATTTTTTTGCAAAATTTTTGTATTCTCTTTGTTGGGTCGGGTACTTCTGGGACCGCCCTCGTGTATTGCTTGGGGATATTAGCTGCCCGATTGGTCAAAATGGAGTGAATTAACTGAGACCAATATCTCGTATTGCAGAGCAGAGCCTTTGCCGATCTCGTATAACTCTATGTTTCAAAATCAGGAAATCAGGCCAGGCAAAAAATTAAGACCGAAATTTTTTTTGGATTTTGTCGGGCTTAGAAACAATACGTTTACGATCCTTATTAACGAGAAGAGTTAGTTCATCAAGCTTATTCAACCCTTTAATAAGCCTAGAAGAAGTTGTACTTCATTTGGATAAAGATGCCAAGAGGTGTGGGTACAGACTGAAGGGAGATTGTTGATAGACATGAATAATATTGGACCAAGGATTAACTCTTGTGGAACTCCTTAACCCAAAGTCTTTAGTGAGCGGATTTTTTTTTAGCCAAAAGTGACTCTCTGGAATCTATCTGATAGATAGCCATGCTGGATTTATAAACTTCATTTCCACTTACAGCAAGCTGACCAATTTCAAATCACCTCCAAAGAGTTGCTGGGTTTTGGAAAAGGTATTGAGACTATTTGGGACGAGAACACTGTGTGAGCTTAGGCCTTTGGAAAGACCGATTTTGTTCAACCTTCCCTGAAGTTATATGGGAGGTATGGGGTACAAAATATTTGTTTTATTTTTTATTTAAAGCAGCCCGAGATGACTTGATAAAGATCGTGCACCCATTTCTTCCCAAAATTCAGTCGGCAGAAAGTGTGCCTTGAAAAAGGAACCTTAGGACTTTCTGGCGAATCAACAAAAAAGAGGACACACCTGACTGAGTCAGTAACAGAAGTATCAGCATTCTAAACACTGATTGGGCTTAATCGTGGTGTGGTTTTAGGCCCGGTAAGTCCAAATCGATCAAGGCAGCATATGACAGCATCTACAAGCTATACAGAGCCGTGCTTACTCTAGGAAACGCTACCAAATATGTCATTTCGTAGAGAATGAAGATGGAAAACGCTCGCTACTTCGTAAAGGTAGAAAAAAATGTCTTCGAGCTTCGTGATAAGCTGTCATGTAACCTCTTAAACATCATGGTTCGGACAATTGTGCGAAATTCACAAGCTGACACTAGGGGCTGTCGAACAAAAGTTGTACAACAATTTTTCCAACCACTTCTTTACCCTTAGATATCGGCATCCTTGGCAAAACTTAGCGCGCTCTCACTGGCGCACAAGGACGATCGAAGATATCCTTTGCCGTGTCAAACGCAGCATTTATTCGAATAACTTTTGGTTGCATTTGCGTTGGCGGGACTATGAGGCAGAGATTCAACGAACTTTACGCTTTGTACAGTAACTTTGATCTAGTGCAAATAATCTGCCTAAGATGGGGTATTTGGAGTCGAATCTTTTCTATTTCTCATCACACACGGTTTGTATAGACCCATTGTGATGCCTCGATAGGGGAATCGGAAACAGATGGGGATTTGATTGTGATTCCTAGTTCCGGTTTCCGTTTTCTGTTTCGCGTTGGATGTCGTTTTGACTCTGAATTGGTGTAATATAACTTCTTGCATCAACGAATTCTTAAAGGAAATTCAAGCAATATTTTTCTAAACTTCTTCGTTTTCCACAAAAAGAAGAGGGTATCCTCACGTGAGGTCCCGACAGTTTCGGCAGAAGTGGTCATCGGTAAATGACAGTTTTATTACGTGCGACCCCAGAAGATTATGGCATGTGAGGAATACAGTACAACAAACTCAACTTGGCTTTTTAAGAGAATTTTACTTGTTCTGTATTAGCTGAGTTCCGGGCAGAGTTGTCTTGAGGTCTCGCAGGTTGGAATATTTTTCTACCTTGCGGCCATAGGGCAATTATCCAGATTTCGCGCTAGCTGGAGAGGCTAAGTGCGTAAGGCACTCAATTATTTCTTGGAGTGGAGGTTACAAAACCGAGACGGAATACTGGAATGACGCACAACGATATACACGAAAGATTTCAAAGTGATTTTGGGCGTGCCTTGGGCTTGAGTTTAAAGGTTGTGAACATAGCGATAGTTGTAGCGCGTGTAGTGACAATTGTGACATTACATTGGATCCTTCAAAACCATATATTTAATCTGGCGAAAAACAATAGAAGAAGTACAATTTCAAAGCTTAGCTAACCGAGCTGATATTTCAAGATTTGCGGCCGAGTCGCCGCAGTGTTTCTATTGAAGACGAACTTGGACGACTCCTAAACAAAAAAAAAAAAGAAATTTGTAATAAAGGGTTTTCCAATCAGGACTTGACATTTGAGAAACCATTTGAGATATTTCAAAAACTTTATTATCGGCTTGAAGTACAATCAAATTATTTATGAATGGAACTCGACTTCGTCCATATGGCCACCGCGGGCACGTTTACAGCGATCGATTCGTTGGACCCAATTTTCAACGACTCGGCCACACATTTCGGCCGAAACGGCCGCTATTTAGCGTTCAATTTTGGCTCCGAGCTTTTCCAATGTCGTCGGCTTGTTGGCATAAAAAATAGTCAAGTGGCGTTAAATTGCACGAACGAGGCGGCCAATCGACTGGCTTCGTCACTGAAGATGATTTTGGCGATGAAATTCACCATCTTGGCGCATCTTCTTCAGAACCCAATCGGAGATCGTACGTCGCTTCAAATGGTCCATCGGCTTCAATTCTTGAGTCAGCTTGATTTTGTATGGGTATAAGCCAAGATCCTTACGCCATAATGTGGTCTGAGCGATGCCCAATTCTTGAGAACGCCGTGGAATTGACTGATTCTGATCGTTTGCTACGTTTAGCGATATTTTCGACACTTCGACCAACCCGTTGTCTCACTGACACGGCAACATCACACAATGAATATGTAGACTCAAATTTTTGCACTAAACCTGTTATTGCCTGTCTACTAGGGCGAGAATTACGACCGAAAATTGGAATTAACGCTATTAAAGTTGAAGTCCCCGACTCCGAATTTCGGTAGAAATTTTTATAATTTGCAGACGTTGCTCATTCGTGTACTTTACCATGATGAAAATGTTGAGTTTACTTAATAAATTGACTGTGATAGTTTGATGATTAGTGAAAGAGTGCGTTGACCCATTAAATTCAAAGTTGTCAAGTCCCTATTGGAAAACCCGATAGTTAAAAGGATAACTTTGACGGGTTGCTTAACGAGCAATTCTTGCGCAGCATTGTTGTCGTGGCTGAGGCAAACAAGTAACATGGTTCGGATCACATAGCCTCGAAAAAAAATCGTGGATTTAAAGGGCTGTGATTTTTTTCCACAAATTGCTCTTTTGAAAAATTTATATTTTTATCTACTGTACAACAGCTAGTATTGTATTTATAGGACGAAGGATCAAGAAGTGTATTGCATCAAGATCATTACATTTCTTTTCTCTAATCGTTTAAGAATAAACGTAATCAACGTTCGATGTATTTTTAAAATATTGTTACAGGGCCCAGCGTGGCAGGATACCTTCCTAAGAATCAACCAAATGAACAGGATATCCTAATTATATTTATGAACTTGAATAAGACACCTTTTCTATATTGTGATGCAATACAAAAGTACTCACCCAGTCAAAATAGCAGTCGAAACACATCACTCACTTTCGTTTAACTCACACAAAGAGATATTTACTATATGGAGCTTCCGGAAATAGCAAGTCCTGACTAATCTTATTCACTACCGGCAAGGATATAGAAAATTCTGTATACCTTTCGAATTAAGTTAGTTGAAATGACTTCATTTAGCAGTGAAATTACAGGTCTCATTCATTTTGAAGTTGAATGTATGAATATTTGCTGAATTCGGTGAAATTAATGATATTGTGCGTGTTAG
The DNA here is from genome assembly GCA_928272305.1 of Volucella inflata. NCBI lineage: Eukaryota > Metazoa > Arthropoda > Insecta > Diptera > Syrphidae > Volucella > Volucella inflata. Next base: position 4,515,674 of record OV743720.1, read on the forward strand.
ATTCACAATTACATAAACGACTACAAATTGTTGTAATAATTAGTCCTGTGAGAATGTGCTTATTAGGTTGGTTCTATTGGCTTTGTTTCGTTACACCTGGGAAGCTCTTAAGGAACTTACGAGTATTTTAAGTAAATTAGGTCGGAAAGAAGTTTTGAATGTTCATCTAACGAGTCTTCCCGAATTGACTGACAGTGTGACTATTTTTCACAGCGGAGTAAATACAGATATGATACTCTTGTTAGAATTCGACGTATAGACAAGCTAGAAGGTCGAAACAATGACTGGTAACGTGTTAAAGCAAGGTTTTATCCTAACCAAAAAGTGGAGTATCAGAAACAAGGTCCGGGGCATGCATAAATGAAGATGAAAAAGAGATAATTTTAACACAAACGCACAAATAAACTTATTTATTATGGATGAAGTACTGAACGCATTCATTTTATTTTGACAGCTATTTGACATGCGACATTTATGCAACACTGTTACGCGAAAATTGGACATCATTTATAATTTTGGGGATCGTACTTTAAACTGGTACGACTATCAAATTAATCCGATGGCCACTTTTTTTGGGTGGCAGTGAAGTATATGAGCATGAATAAACAATTGACATAGAAGTGCAACCATTCCAGATTTTCAAGAATCTTCTGAATAATATTTGTAGTGGATTACCAGTTCAAATCATTCTCTGGATGCACCATTTACACTCCGAGTGATACAAAGAGTCCCGAAAATGCCAAGGCAACTAAAGCTCCCGGATATGACCAAACTCCATTCGAACTCTAGGAAAACTGCAAAATGGAATCTTTACAAGAGTTAAGCGGAAATGGTCAGAATTGTTCGTAAATGAACGTTAAGTACAAGGACATCGAAATCCTGATATGGGCCGACTTTAATATGATAAAAAAATCCGGGTAAATGATATGAAGCTAAGCATCCAGTTTCATCTATGTGGGGGCCCGTTTTCTACACAAAACACAGCTCATAGCTTGAACCAAACATTTCTTCGCTTTACGGCTTTTTTGAAAACTCTGATCGCTTCAGGGGCTTTGACATTTCTCCAAGATTTTTTTCAGTAGCTAAAAAACATTTCTAAGGGGGATCACCAGAAGATTAGCAAGCAAATATAGGTAGTCTTGGTCTCAACCTAGACCTGCTCCATTTGACACAGAAGTAATGGGTCTCTAAAGCATTGGAACTATGGCGTTATGTCTTTTGGTCATCTCTGACAATATGTTAAAAACAAGACGCATCGGCCCAAATTGAATAGTAACAACACCCTAATAGTAAAGTTTTTGGGGGCGTTAAGCTATATTTGTAAAATTAAGTTCAGCTACACAGAAATAAAAGAGGTCGATGAACGATTTTCTACTTCTTCATTTTGCTATCAAAAATCTTAGCGCTGCTGAGAAACAAAAACCCTACTATCTTGAAGAACCAACAAAGCTTAGTCTTGCCATGGGCTTTGCATCGCTTGCCTAGAACTGTTATAGAAAGACAGCGCTTATAGGAAAGTTAGTCCCAGAGTGTATGTTATTCATCGAGGTCATTGAAGAGGGTCACTCTGTTATACAAGACCTTATTAGAATTCCGTTTTATGTACTCTGACACTGGTATTCATCCAAGTAGAGTCAACCCCCAATTGCAATCTATTTCAAATATCCAATTCGACTGAACCTGTTGTCATGTTGAACCAAAAATAGGCACGGGTGGGATAAAAGCCTTACGATAGATTATATTCATTCGCTTCGAATTGTCTGCTATAAAGGAGACACTTTCTCTTTCTAAGGAAACTCTTGAAAGGGTCTAGACAAAATAATATCTATTGGTTCCAAAAAAAACTGATATTGATCTAATACGACACCAAAGTATCCGACTAGATTTCGACAAGCAAGTGAATGCCCGATTTCTGGTTTTCGGCTTCATAAAACTGATTTTTACGGTCAATCTTCCTTTAATACTTTTAAAGATAAACAGCCGGGGAAGTTTAAATTGGCAGCACTGGTTTCTGTGACAGCCGATTGAACAGTTCCCGGCTGTTTTGAGGTTAATTTGGTTGGTGACAATTCACTATGAATAGACTCACGCCGCCGCCGGAGCAAAGTTTCTAAATTGTTCAAATTTCTTTTGAAAAACATTGTTCAATTCGAGAAAATCATCAGGAATAACGTGTATACTAAGGTCCATCGAGAAACTCTGAATTTGATCACTTGAAAGCCAATTCGTCTGTCAGTAAACCGCTTTTTTACAATGTTTATAAGCTTTGACTGTAGTATACCTACTCCTGCGTTGATCGAGTGCGTCAAAAGTTGGTTTGCGGAAACCATCTTTGCTGTCTGTGCGCTGATATTGTTTCGATAACAGACCTCTTTCGCTATCATCACCCGCACTAAGCTCCCTGCTCGAAAGATAAAGAAGGGACTCTCCGAACCTGTTGGTCAGCAAAGAGTGGGGAAGGTGATATTCTAAAATATAGTACTTCAACTATGTCTTGTGTCCGAGTGTGGTGAATCGATGCGGAACCTAGCAGCTTTGTTAAGAAGTGGATTTTGCATGAAGGATTACCCAATACGTGTATATCAGGCGAGTGGTCGACATAGCTGCAGTCTAAAAGTCCTGCTCTTTGCTTCCTTACAGTTCAACCTAGTAAATTCTTCCTAGTTGCAGCCATAAAAACACCAAGGAAGAAATTACCCAAAACGTCAGAGTTCTTCATCTAGAGCGAGAACAACTTGGACAAGTTGAACGCAATGTTTTACTCTACTCCGTAAAATTAGTCGTTAGTGCTCGTGTGACCAGTGTTAGATTAAACAAAGCAAAGCATAGCATCGTAGTATGGAAGGCTGTATTGACAGGATTTAAATGAAAAGATTCCTGAGCACCAGAGCTATGGTCACCCAAAACTTGGACACCTCGTTCAAGCACGTGAAGGGATCTTATGGGATTGGAAATCAAAACGACAATAGTCAATTATTTGTGGACTACTGTAATGCCAACCTCTTAATTATTGGAAGCACATCAACCTACAGAGTGTCATCTAGATCTCTTCTAACTAAGATTCAGGTGTTCGAAATGAACACGGAGCTGACATCTGAAAGGGGCACGGCCACCATTTGTCGATACCAATTTGCAGCACAAATCGCAGCCAGCAGCACAAGCAAATATCAACGAGCGGTGGAAGGCTTTTAAAAACTTTTCGGGACCGACACAGTGATAGGGTTGTAAAAGGCGAATAAAGAAAAACGGCACATAACTATCGGAAGACACGAATCGAACTTATTACAATTTGAAAACTGTCTCCGAATAAGAGAGACCCGAATACGAAGCCAGTACTTTCCACGTGAAATAGAAAGAAATTCAATGTATTGGGTATATAACTTAATTCGTGCGGTCTTTTTTTTCAAAATTTGGACGTTTATTTATGAAAAACATGAACAATAGTATTACTCAAAGTATTGCCCATCTGAAGCTATGACTTTTTCCCATCTTTCTGACATCAGATTTGTGGATCCCATCCCAAAAGAACTGCGCCGGCTTGGCAGCCAAGAATGAATCAAGCCAATTTTTGATATTCTGCTCTGATGAGAACCGTACTTCAGTGAGGGCGTTCTGCATCGACCGGAACAAATGGTAGTCAGAAGGGGCAAAGTCTTTGCTATAAGGCGGGTGGGGTAAGACTTCTCATCCACTGTTTTCCAAATAGTTCTTAACCGGAATAGCAACGTGGGGCCGAGCGTTATCATGATGGAAAATCATTGCCTTGTGTCTGGTCGCATATTCCGGGCGTTTTTCGGCTTCTGCTCTCTTCAAACGGATTAATTGTGTTCGGTAGCATTGTCCATTGATGGTTTCACCCGGTTTTAGCAGCTCATAATACAGCACACCCATCTAATCCCACCAAATACAGAGCATTACAATAATACAGAATAATGCAAGTTACGCCATCTCTTAGCAAACCGCACGAATAAAATTATATACCCAATACCATAAGGTACAACAAACGTAAACTCAAAGATGCGCTAGCTGCGCAAGATAGAGAGGTGAATTCGTGGCTATGTATGTAGTCATCTTAATAAAGGTTGGATGAGATTCGTGCATTCATCTACATACATGTAAGCCAAATTGTCTTGACGCTTGCTGGCTTGATGGTGAATGACTAATCCTGTGTTCGTTAAAAAAAAATCCTTCCGCATGACTCCCGATTGCGTTTTTCTCTTAAACAAAAAAAAAAAGAAAACAACAATTTGTTTCCTGCGTACGAATGAGAACTCCTTGTCCACCATTCCTGATAGTCCCCCCAAATTCGTACATAAATCACCGAAAGACAACATCAAATCTATAACGCTAAAGCTCTACATGTCAAGCAATACGTTTCACAATTTGCGTAGTAGCACAAACCCAAGAACAAAGTCAACCATGGGCAAAAGTAAACGTAGTCATACAACTCACACGCCTCAGCCGACAAGACAATTCTTTTCCTAACTCCTGACAGAAGGAGTTCCAAACATGTTTCGCGGAGGAGGTGTCCTTGTTTTGTCGATACCAATGTTATTTATCTTTTTGTGCTCATGAAACGACAAAACATTATTTGTTTTCGGGTTTTTGTTCGCCTCTTCTTGTTGGGTGTTTTATTGCTAATACATTACCCCGGGACCGCCACGACTCGTGATATTCGTATCTTGTATGAAAATGAGGAAAGTAACTTTCATTCAGTGCTTTGTTGTTGGAGTTTTTTTTGTTGATTTGTTGGTGCTATGGTCTTAAGATGGGTTGCTGGATCGTTAGCTATAATATTTGTATTACTCGGATTTTGATTGAAGAGGCGGCCTACTGCCTACTACTGTCAGATTGACGGTGGAGTTGATGGTGGGGCGAATGTGTGTGTCACGTAACTTGGAATAATGAGAATTTGCTCGTCTGAATGGATTTAATCATGTCACGGTGTTGACGTTGTAAATGTCGTCGCTTAAATTTCTTATTGATCTGACAATGTCAGCAGAGGGGTTGTTTTTTGATTTCACTTTCTTGTTCGTCCTGATTTTTGTTGTTGTTGTTGAGACATGGGACATAGTCAAATTAATTTCAAAGTTCCTTGTTGTTGCTGCAGATGAAACCTAAAGCTTTGTTGATTTTTTGGTTTTAATTTTACGCAAGGCTCCTTGCTCTGACAGGCATAACTAAACAAGGTCATGTTAAATCAATGCCAACAGAGCTAAATATAGAAAGAGTTTGGCAACTTAATTTGGAAAGTTGTTAGCTCTGTTTTTCTGTTATTTGTTTTTTTTTTTGTATTTTAGTTTTGAAAGACGGATAAACCAACCAAGGGTACTCCGATGCAAATGACTTATTGTTATGTTTCATGCCTTTTGGGATACAAACAGTGGTCCAACTTTCATAAAAGGGATTGCATTGAATGCCTTAAGCAACGAACTAGCCATTCCTTCTGTTACTTCTGAAAGCAATCGTGGTTGCAGTTTTTTGCCTGTACCTGCAGTAATATCTGTTTTATGAAAGATATTTCTCACCACTGTATTCCCTTATATGTACGACTCATTTTCGAGTTTCAATTGACACAAATCAGAGAATTCGATCTGGATAATTAGAGGAACACATGCCCGATGAAATCGGTGTCAGCGTCTTCAGTTCCGTCCTGAAGATATGAATTAGCGTGCATAACATCGCCTACAAGATCATTACTGCCATTTAATCAGAACGTCGAAAGGCAATCGTTTTGTACTATCGGACCAGATAAAGTCCTTCCTGCAGTTTTTGAGTATGTTCTAAGTGCATATCTGAATCCTTGAGTCAGGAACACTCTGCGTTTGTGAGTTAAATCAATGGTCCAGCTGACTGTTGCTTGATTTTTTAATACAAAATCTTCTTTCGGTGACAAGATAGTAATAAGAGATATCTTCACTTCTAGAGAAGAGTGTAGCCGGTTCCAGCCCAGTCCAATTCGTCACTGTGGTACGTTTTTATCTAAAGGCAGCAAAGCTTAGTTTTGCTTTCATTTACCACTTCAGCCCATTTTCGACTTTTCTGTTTCACTACTTGCAAGGGCACCGGTGAAAACTCTTTGAGTTCTGACAATGACTTTTAGAAGACTTTCTCAAAAGCGCAATGCTTTTGTAAAATCAAAGGTCTTGCGAATTGTTTTCGAACCAAACGGAGAAGATACAGCTTTGTACAGTTCGTATCTCCCTGAAAGCGATAGAGATAAGGTGTGTATTGAGCTGGATTCTTTTATAGAATTCGCCCCTTTGTCAATATTTGATAGATTATGGACTTACAGAGCCTAGAGCCACGCTCATAGAACAAATCAGGTCGCTGTTTAAAGGCTACAGGTGTTCACACAAGACTTATGACTATATAATAGGTGCAGTAGACAGACTTTCCATACTTATGGATCTGCGAAACTATGTTTAGATTCTATTTTACAAGCGCACCTTCTGTCTATCTGTGGTGGACCTGACTTCATTTGACTTTAATTTTACTAAATGTCCACGAAGCCCATGAATATACCACATTGAGTCATTGAAAGCTACTTGAAGTTTTCTCAGAGATAAGGGGTCAAGGTCACTGCATAGCACCTAAGAAAAGCTGATTAACGGAAAAATTAGAGTCCTCACCAACCTCTGTCGAGTTGCCATTAAAGGGTTAAGCTAGCTGTTAGCTAGAGCTTTCGTAAACATCCGTAATTGCGTCAAATGACAAGGTAAAATCATTCAAATTATACCCGGATATGTTTCTACTTAATAGAAAACCGAGACATGTTGCAGAGTCAAATAGTCGTACATCTGATACAATGTTGGTATCAAATTTTCGATTTCATATCGAAAGGACTTCTGACCACCCCGGATTAAGCAACCATCTGTTGACCACAGGCCAATCATGGGACGTGACAAATATAGGTGAACGTTGTAAGCGTAAAAGTGGACTGTTGAACGCTGAAATACGGATTACGAGTCATAAATGAATGCACAAAATAAGATAGGACCGAGAATCGATCCTTGTGGTACACCTTGTCAGGATTTGGCACCAATGACAATTTCTTGAGATCTGTTAGAAAGATGTATTCCAAGAAGTGAGATGATAAGGCAGGTTAGGCTAGTAGGTTTTCTACTTTCCGAATAAAGTTAGTACCTCTAGCATCAGGAGAATCCTTTACTTCAGTTGTATTGAGTTGATCCCTGAAGAAGATATTTCGTCTGATTCCGTTGAGGGATGGGCAGTCACATAAAATGTGATGAACATTCCGTCAAGACGGCTACTCATATTTTTTTGAGGTGATAACTCAAACCGTGATATACTGTAAGGTTTCTAGAATTGTGGTAGTACATAGGTACATCTATTGGCATTTTTGTTGAAGGACAGGATGGTTTCTTTAGCCTGTCTTAGACATGGAGTCTCCTCCCAATACGAGATGCATTTTGAATGCATGATGAGTGCCATCAATGCCCTCATGCCCAGGAACCTAACATAGTTTGCTCTTCTTCTGGGATGGTTTTGAAGGAGTGCATAACTGATTCGGAGTCAATGATGTGCGAGCTAAGGGCATTTATAGCTGCTTGACTATCCGTGAATATATGGATGTTTACACCTTTGACACCGAAGTTGTAGATACGTTAAGAGTATTCTTGAATGGCGTATAGTTCAGCTTGGAATACACTAGGAATACCATTTTATGCCATTTTGTGGGTTGTTGTTGACCCATGCTTCTTTGCACAGAATCTTCGTGGAGAATCCTTTGTCCAAGCATAATACGAGTAGTATTGCTTTTTCCCGGGGTACGAACGATTGATGACCACTTTTGACTTATTGGTCTTAGGGCCGTTTTATTCACTCGAAGTTGACTCCCTCAACTTACGATATTCAAAAAGTTGAGAAAATCCAAAGTTGATCAACATTTGATACCTCAACTCCCCGAAATAGGAGAAGTTATTCGAGCAAACTTGGAATTTTGTTTAATTTCTGTTTATTCACTAATTGTTGACAGTTCGCTCTTGACATTGGATGTCGAAAATAGTTGTACTATATTATTAGATATTAAAATTAAAATACGATTAATAAATACAAATGTTTCGCGCTAATTATTTCTGGGAGAATTGGCCATCATCTTCTTCGAGCAGCGAAGATGAAGAAGACTAAGAAAATTTATCAGTTGCAAGGCGGCAATACAAGATGCTTCCACGTGTTGAATTGAACAAATGGGACAACAGCGACTTCATCTATCATTTTCGTCTCTCAAAACGGACGACAATGATGGTTATTGAATTAATAACGGATTCGTTGTCGTACGGCAAGAGGCGGTAGTGTACATTGCGAATTAGTTCGAATTAATTAGTGTTTAATAGATTCTCGTTGTTTTACTTGTTGCTAGATCGCGTGAACTACGGCCAGTTACGCAATTATTAATCGTTTTGCGATATTATGCACTCGGAACAATTCAAATGGCGATTGCAGATTTCATTGGGGTTAGCATTACAACAGTGCACTATGTGTTAAAACGTGTATCTAAAGGTATTGCACAACGATTCATTCGTATGCCGGAAACGCAATGGGAACGATTGCTGGCAGCACATAGATTACACACATATCCGCACTCAGACGCCTGGTGGAACTGATCCGAAAAGTTTCAGGAATCGTAAGGGATGGTTCTCCCTAAACGTTCAGACGGTGTCCGCTGCTAATTTCAAAATAAACGATATCGTCGCTCATTGGCAGGTATTGCGCTCGTCAACAACTGTACCTTCGTTCAACAACATTGATTCTGTGTTCTGATGTTTTGTGCTTTTGAATTTGACCATTGTCAGTGCCTCCCTACTTGAACACGGGTGATCACTTGCATTTTCTAGCACATTGCCATGCGCCTCGTCGACAAATGTGGCATTCACGTCTTCATCGTCTAAACAGAATGCCCCATCCCCATCATCGACGAGGATTTCTTCGAAAGAAAATACTTGCATCTGCTCAGAAGATGAAGCTATTTCCCGGCTAGCATATTGCAGTGCTGATTGGTTGGCTGTTAAATGGTCGCAATTGTCGCATTGGTTCCCTCAATACATGTAGTTCCTTTCTGGGTGGACCACCAGCGGTCTTTTTGGCGTCTCTTACAAAGTAAAACGCACGATCCTTCAATGTCTGCTTAATTTTTGAATATTTTTCGCGCAGACAAAGTGAAAAAAAAAACATTTTTCAACTTGCGTTTCAACTTCCAAGTTAGCCAACTCTAGAGTTTCCTGCAAGTTGAACAATAGTGAACAAAATCGCCCTTAAGGTATCGTGATACAATAAATGTCCCAAAAACATATACACTGTCTACCGAACATTAATCCGATTCGGAGGTAAAAAAAAATCCAACAATCAAATTGCAAAAGTCAAAAATTGAATAATGTTTCAAAAAACGTGACGCTGCGTTGTATAAAAATAAAATTCTATTACACCAATAGGAAGAACATCGTTATACCAAATTGACTTGCTGCTCCCTCTATATATGGTATTCTCAATTTTCCCATCATTTCCTTTTGGTGTAAAGTATGATTTAGCAATTCCTGCTTGGTCTCAAGGCCAACAGGCAAAACACTCACAACAACGGATAAAATGAACTTGACAAATGGTCGTGCCCAGTTACGAGTAAAGACAGGCCCCAAAGTAATATATTTAATTTACCCCAATTCCCAAAATGATGACACTACAGAATTACCACTGACATCATTTACAATCTATCCATAGAAACAGCTCTTCCTTCACCCCTCCCACGCATACACATGTCGGAAACCCACTTATAAAGCGATACAAATCCCCATAAACATCTCGAAATGGGCAAAAAAACACAAAACGACCGACATAACACCAGAAAAGACGCAAAACGAACGTCAGATAAACAATTTCGCAAGTCAATCCATAAAAATTTACTGCCATGTCCTCTTTAAAATTCACCACACACCATACACCACATACACAAACACTTGTCCCCATTCAGCCCCCCCCAAAGATTCTATTCATTCTTAAGCCGAAATAGAGTGGAAAAGTCGTTCCCGGTCCCAAAAACAGGAGCAAAAAAAACTTTCCTAGAACCGTTGAAAACTTTAAGATAAATGTAAGTACAAATGTGAGTATCTTTTGGAATGGTCACGCATTAGATATAAATGTCTACAAGTTGAGGATGATGAAATGAACGAAAGGACGAAGCGGAACTTTCAAATTGAATCCGAAGGAATGAACCCATTGACTTGTCAGACGATATGGGGCGTGTTACCATGTATCTATTATATTCATACATATTTATATGTATATCTACACCTATTTACATTCACCAAACATTTACAAGTACGTGACTCCTTGCGACTATTAACACTTTCACTTGAATGAACCGTTTTGCCATGTCGACATCTAAGGCTGAAATACTCGTAATAGTATAGCCGCCTTCATCAGCCATTTGTCACAGCTGGCTGGTCTTAGTCTCGGTCTTTTGTTTCGGTCCCGATACAGCGTAGGCCCTATACAACATAGCCCTTTGCCTAGAGAAAGAGGTAAGTGAGCAAATACTCATTACATGTTGTGCCGAGGATTATTCCAGGAGGGTTAAAATGTTTCTGTGCCTGGTCATTAGTTGCCGTCGTCGTTTAGCTCTACGAGTACCGCTGTTAAAGTTAATTGCTATTCTATGTAAAAGCGGTACAAAAGTCATTAACTTGAAGTACCAATCAACCGTCTAACTCTACCCACCACTGTGGATTTAAGGTATCTCCCTAGTCCCTTGCAATAATCTCTGAGGCATTTTCAATGCCATAGCTCTGTCATCCTTACAACAGAGAAGATGAAACAGATGTATCTAGAAGGTTAAGGGAGATTGAGATGGATTTTCATAATGTTGTGGCAAAATTACCAACACCTTGAGGCGGTTTAAAGCAGCCCTGTGAATGTTTTCAAAGAAATGGTTGTTCGTACCAAATTTTCGGCCATGAAATTGTATTTACTCCGGTCTACGGGTGTGGATTGAAGTGGGATCCTATTAATAGCAGAGTTTTCCACTTTACGGTAAATTTCACACGTTGACTGGTGTGAGTTCTGAGTGTGATTTGAGGTGTGCGATTTGGTTTTCCACAAATATTATGTTTAGAAAACAGAAAAGAATATCTGGACGGCATATGACATGACGTTTAAATCTCTGGACTTCATGAGGTGTAGCTAGAAAGATACATCATGCATCTTTCGACTCAGGCTGGGAACTGTTCAGTTTTAGCCTGGAATGTTCAGTGCTGCAATTATGACTATGCATCAAGTGTGGTCTCACGTAACAACCGACCTCGTGCAACTGGCCGAACTAAAAATACTATAAGTCACTGTCAGACATTTACGGAACCTTAGAAGGAGTGGATGTACGACAGAAGAATTCACATCTTTGATTAAACGATAGCTTCAGCAGTCAGTATCGGAGGCATGTTAAACGAGCTACTTCAACAGACTCTGGAACATCAGGCCACTTTCGCCCGGGTTGATAAAAAGGCATAGCCCTCCAGGTAAGAGGTGCTATCTCAGCACTGGTGTAGTTATATCTCTCGAGGGTCTCAACTACCGGCGAATGCCAGTAATTGGACTGACAGGACAAAGGTTGTGCCTCTTGTGTTGGCGCTTGAGTTTCGCACTGTTCTTTGAAGAATCCTTTTTCGAAATCAAAGGTCTCGGTGAGATCTTTACCGACGAGCTTGTCAGGGATGTCAAGACTAGACTCTGTATAACTCGTCTCTATAGATGATGCCACACGCGGCCTTAAAATCGACGAATAGGTGGTGTGTATCGATCTGAAGCTCATGGGTCTTCAAGATCTGCCGTAGTGTGGATATTGGGTCGATGGTGGGCCTTCCTGGATTGAACCCACCCTGATTTGGACCTATCAGGTGGTTGACGAATGACGCCTTTGAAGTTGACGCAGTTCAGAGGGTCTCCTTTGTTAAGGATCAGGCAAGCAATGCTAAAGTTCCATTCATCAGTCATACTCTCGCCCGACCATATTTTACAGACGAGTAGATAGGTATTTGTTTCTAACCATGTCATCGTCTGCCGCTTTGAAGAGCTTGGCAGTCAGGCTATCCACTTCAGCAACTTTGTTGGACTTTAGCTTAGGTATGGTTATCTTCACTTCATCCAGGTCGGATGAATGCAATCGCTCGTGTACATCATCTAAGTTGAAGAGTTCGACTATCTACGGTCTGCAGAAATGCTCTTTCCAAAAGCTCAGCACCAACTGCGACTCTTCATGATGTTCCCTTGTTCGCCTCTACAGGCTTCGGTTCGGGGTTTGTGCCGGTGACATCTGTGTTTTACCTTTTGGTGAAACTTCTTAAGCTCAATCCTGGAGTAGCGTCTCTCAATTTCCTCGACTGTGCACCTCTCTCCTCTTCTGCTCATAGAGAACAACTCGAGTCTTTCTATGCCGCGCCGCTTTGTATGCATTTTGCAGTCTTGGATAAAAATTTATTTAAATTAATTGCAACTAATTTTTGACACTTAACAATTGATTTAATTGTCAATTGTGGTTTCGGCAATTGAAGTATTTAATTGTTAATTGTAAATTAATTAATTAAAAAGCAAAAAATACTAAATCATGTTTTTAGTTCAAATTTCTAGTCGTTTCCCTCAAAATTTAAATTTTCTTTTAATACTACTCGCTTTCCAACATCTGGCCTGATAGCCTATGCGACTTTGGCAAGTTCAGTACATGGAACGTTGCACGGGAAAACATTCTTTCTACAGGTCCAAAGGACGGTAAAGGTGTAAAACAATTTTTAAAAAAAACATCTTTTATATCTTGGTATCTACAGTAAATAAAATAGATAAGCCCTGCGCTTTGGATTGTGTTGATTTTTTAGAAGAAGAGAAGACTAATATACCCCAAAATATCTTGCAATTAATTTAATTGCTGATTAAAATGCAATGATGCAAATGCTTAAAAATGCCGGCCAATTTTTTACCATTAAGAAAGTTTTACAAAGACCGAAACAAATTATAATCAGAGGGTGCAAGGTCCGGGCTATATGGTGGATGCATCAAAACTTCCCAACCGAACTCCGTCAATTTGTTCCGAGTCATCAAATATGTGTGTGGCCTAGCATTGTCGTGATGGAAGACAACTCCCTTTCTGTTGGTCAATTCTGGTCGCTTCTTCTTGATAGTTTCATTCAAACCGTCGATTTGTGTACAGTAGAGGATCGAATTGACCGTTTCGCCACGTTCTAACAGCTCATAATAGACAATTCCCTTCCAATCTCATCAAGCACTCAACACAACCTTGTTTGCCGTCAATTCAGGCTTTCAAGCCGTTTGTGGTCGGTCACCGGCCTTTGACTATGATCGTTTGCGTTGGATATTCTCGGATTCAATCCATTTTTCATCGCCCGTAATGAATCGCTTCAAAAATGGTTCCATTTCATTACGTTTCAGCAGCGTTTCACTGATGGTTATACGGTCAATTCAAATGAGTAGCCTGCTCATTTCAGATGATTCCAAACTGTCATACGGTTAATATTTAGTGCCTTGCTATCTTCAGACAGCTTCCGTGCCGGTCTTGCTCCATCAGTTGAAAAATTTCAAATTTTTCAGTTACAGGCCGACTAGTGTGAAATGCATCTTTTACATCGGAATTTCCGGAAAGGAATCGACCAAACCACTCCTGGGCCCGGCGTTCACTCACAGTATTCTCACCGTAAGCTTCACAAATTTTTCGGCATGTTTTTTGCAGCGTTTTTCCCTTTTTTAAAAAAGCATCACATACCGTATTTCTTCAGATATTTAACTCATATTCAAATCAGTGCAATTTTTAACACCAGCAATGAATTACACAGCTGTCTTTACAAAAAATGTAGCCTGACATGTCTCCTTTCGTGTTCGTTTGACACAATCAGATTAGTGCTTCCAGATAAATTGACACCAGTACCATATAGTGATAAAAAACCGCGGAGACTTTTTATATTACCCAATATTGAAATCCATCCCAATTGATATTAATTGCTATTAATTCGATGCAATTAATTTTTTTAACAATTGATTAAGTGCAATTAATATTAATTGATTGATACTCTACTGTGGCATCTTGAATATGCATGCCGGCATTCGTCAAACCAGTGGTAGTTGAGTGAAAACCAGCACATCAGAAGCATCATTTTGCCAGTGTTGGCAGTGGTTTTCAATTCTTGATGCTGGCAGCAGTAGTTCTCGGCTTATATTCGTCCTTACGATTGCTTGCATTTTCTCCTAACTTCAGGTCAATCAAGCGCATCCATAAGCTGTCTCTTCAACTTGTTCTGAATAACTAATTTGACTGACTGTCCTCCACTTTTCGTTTTTCTTGCGTTTTTTTGCAATCGAAAGGACACTTTTAACATATTAATCCATCACAATCTCCTCTTCTTATGTTGTCAAATTCACCAAACAAACTTCGAAGATGCGCACGTCTTCTGCAATGTAAGCACACAATATCACATCACAGAACAGGTGTCATCCTAAGAAAAATTGATGGCATCCAAATTGCAAAGCACATCTGAAATTACTTGTCCCTAGGATTTATACTTTTCCAACAACCATGCTATAGAAAGTGGAAGAGTTTTTTCTCATTTAAACCCACCTGATTCCTTGTTGGAGAAAAGGACATAACATGCTCGAGAGATTGAAAAATGAGACTGAAAAAAGGAAGACTGTCTACGGATAGGAGTATATCTGATCCCAACATCCATTGCGGTTGGTAGCCACCCGCAATTTTAATCATTTCCCAACCAAATTCTCCCCTCTTGTAACTTGTTTAAATGCCCCAAAGACCACACTTTCATTTCTTTTATCGCTATGTTGAATCCCCAAAAGAATTTCGCGCTAAAAATATATTTCCTACCGCAGAGCGAATTACCCGCAGTGACACCTCTTACCACTTGTCATGATCCGCCAAGTATTTACCCCCATTCACAGCCTGACTATACTATACCACAACCTATCTGCTGCCACAACGAAATCCCAGTTAGCCATCATAGTTGGCCTCCAAAAAAAAAAAAAAAAATTACTCCAGAGGCCAGAATTCAAATCCAAGACCGAAAGACAAAAAGGCGGTGAAGAGAGAACAAAAAAAATCAATTCAACTCAGCATGCAGCAGAATGCTTGCTCCAGCTCGAACAAAGCCAGTCACTCAGTTATGGCAAAATATTCTGCATACTTCTACCTTCTACCGTCAAAGTTGTTTCGGAAACACTAGTAATAGCAGCACTCCTCTGCCATCACCAACCATACCACTTCATTTCAACTTCATTTTGGCGTATGTCATGACCACTGTCGGAGACTTTTTGGCCATTCTACTCAGTACCGAAGCCCAAACTACCCTCAGTTCTGTCCTGGTACTCTGCAAATCAGTTCTAGAGTGTATTGTGTTGAGGATGCGGCAGCAATAGCAACAGTAGTACCAGTACCAGTACCAGTTCGAGTACCAATAGCGCTAAGTTACTGCTACTTACCGCTCCTCTAAAGCACTGCCGATGGTTTTACTGCTAATTTTGCTGCAACAACATAACCTCGACACAGTACGGATACGGATATGGCCATAGCTATGGCTATCAATGAATACCCTTGCTGTCTGCAGAACAGCATTGCGCTGTCAGTGTTGCGCATTTTTTTGCGCCAATCCCTATTTGTATGGCTGTTCAATACGTTATTCTTTCTAGATACTCACACACAAACTCACATACATACACCACTCGAACACTACTTGATACGAGTATCTGTGTACAAGGATAGCTCATGTGTCTTGCAGTGAATGGATTTTCATAGACCAAATTGATAAAAGCCGATGAAAGAAGAGAAGCAGAACTGATTCCGAGGTGAAATCACTAAACTTGCACTTTCCCTTTGCCTTGGGGCAAGAAAGTCCTTTGTGATATATGAGTGCGGATATTGAAAATTGGATCTTTCATCTACAAGTACTTATACTCGTCTCCTTACTCAAGAATGTGTTTTCACGAAAGGTGTCGACAAGGTGCTACTACTGCTAGTTTTCTACTGCCGCCGTTGAAATGGAGAAGCAATTTCCGTCTTTGGGTGAAGGAAGAAAAGTTTTAGCAGCCCATCCTTTTGCCTAATGGACTCTTGCTTGTCTCTAATGGAAAAAAGTTTGCAAATTAATTTTTCGGAACACATCAAGTCATGGTAGCATTAGAGTTGAGAAAGAGTTTTCTTCAAGTTTCCTTGCAGTTCAACACTTTTTTTAGAGGAATTTTCGAACAGAGTTCGGAAACACTTTTGGGGGGATAAGGTGTTTCCAGACACAAACACCGATAGTGTGCTCTAGTTGAACTGATAGTTGTTCTAATTGATTTTGGCTAAAGTTTCTCTCAGAGTGCTAGTAAAATGGTGATTTTGGATTTGGATGTGCACGTTTGTATAGGTTGATAGATTGTTTAAGTTTGCAATTCAGTTAAAAGTGGTTTTAACTTTTAAGGAAGCAGAAAATCAGGGTTACTTTGCAAAAACTCACAGAAAAATGTCGATGAAGAGGTGAAGGTGAAAGATTTTTAAATAGTAATAGTTCTTGGATTTGTTTTTGGCAATTCTCTTCAATTCCCACCAACTCTACGGATCAACAGTCAGCAGACTGAGCAATGATCCTTCTAATGGTTTGTTCCTTCTGGTCGAGTTTCCCAAAATATCTCGACCTGCCAACATCAGATGCAGTAGGTCAGTGTCAGTAAGCCATTTGAGATGCAGCCGTCGTTTTTGATTTTCCTCTCAATCGCCGAATGAACATCTTGATTTGGGTGTCGACAAGCATATGCAAAAAAACAATATGTATACAGGAAGGCACTCCAAATACAGCCGAGAGCTGCTCACGGACATTATGAACAAAGGAGATGCCTCCAATATCGGTTTTAATGATAAAAAAGAAGCAGAGTGGCGCCCGATCGAGGCAATGGAGGTGGTATGTCAAATGAATGGAATCTTGATCCATAAGAAGGGAGATTCTCTAAATTGTTGCGTTAAAACCGTATCTTCCGTATTGTCTGAACGCAAACCAACATGACAGTTACACATTTTATGTCCTACTTCAGGTGGTGCTACAGTCCGGGGTGGACGTGGGCTTTAGCCAACAAGCTTCTCCAGCCAGCTCGATCCTTCACTATATGCCTCCATTTCACGCCTGATATTCGAAAAAACGCAGGAACTCGAAGTGACAAGTGACAACAAATGTCCGAACAGAACACTAATAGAAGGAACTAGTTCATTATTATTCTTGTATGGTCCTTCAGTCTCTTTCGGAGAATGATTAGTATCAGCATCGACCATATTAGCGCCAAGTAACTGCAACATGATAGGAGTCTATCAGATTCGTCAGTGATTTCATTTGCCATCGGATGATCTCATTATGTCCTCCTATGTCTTCGACTGTATTCAGTAAAATGTTACACTAGCTTGGAACTGAGAGGAATGTGGAAATGTTTAGGTCTAGTTTGGCTGTCGCTACAGATGCAAATGCTTAGCCATGCCAGTTTATACAACATAGTTTGCTAATAGGTAGAGCAGCGTACATGCTGCGGGGTCACGGGTTTGAGGTAACGACCAAAAACGGTTGCACTTAACAAGCAATGACTGTGAACGTCGCGGGCTTAAAAGTCTGCCTGAGACCGATACTTCGCTATCTAGGTATGTAAACCGATGCAAGACTTACCTTTGGGGAGCCCATAGGGAGGGCAGTTGATAAACTATAAAGGTAGCAGCTGTACTGTTTAGGGTGATGCTCAAAGTTGGTGGCCCAAGAAAGATCAACAGAAAGGTATTGGCGTGGGTCGCCAACTCTGTATTGCTTTACGGCGCTGAGGAGTGGGCGGATGAGCTGAGATGGCTTCTTCAATCGACTTACCTTGGTACAACACATGAGGTCCTTTCAAATCGTTTTTGCGTATCGCACTGTTTCGGCAGCAATGGTGATGGTGATCGCAATAACCGCACCCGTCGTGGTTTCTATTCCAGATTCGCGACAGGAGAAGTAGATCGTTGGCTACCGATTCACACCGATGCTGGGCTCGTAGGTGGAGCGAGTAGGGTATGATAAACTACTATCGTAGCCAGCGTCTCTCCGTACACGGCCAGTTAACCGCATATCTGCACTGCACGGCAGCAAAAGCATCATCCAGATTGAGTATTGACGTGGACGATACCACCTTCTTTTGCGCAAGGTGGCATTTGCCGCGACAGGTGTTAGAGTATCGGCTGTACGGAAAACATTGACACAACCAGTCGGTAATTACCAAAAAATCAAGGGTGGTGGACGGGTCTGCGTCTTCTCATGTGTAGATTTCTTAAAGCTGCCAGCAGAAGAAGAATGAAAAGGAGCACCGAATAGAGGTGCGCTGATAAAAGACCACGGTACCACTTAAAGTGCTTGCGGTGGATGGCTTTCTGACTGAGTGGCGAGCTTCCTCGTTGCTGTCGCGGGGCCTTAAAAACCCGAGCGGTAGATTTACCATGAATTAATGTTAACGCAATTCCAGGGTGGACTAAAGCCAAGCGGTAAGAGGTTTTAGTGGGCAGCAGATTGGTTCGAACCAATCATTGCAGGGGTCTCATACTATCGTTAGTCTCTAGTTCATTGGCATTAGTACTGCTCATATCTTTATTACGGAAACAGGAGTTCTAATGTCATTGCACCAGACGATATTTCAGAAGACCAGACTCAAAAGTCAGCCGGCACTCAAGCTATTCAAATGTTAGTGTTTCTTGCACTAATACCATTTATTTTCAAACGGAAGAAGCAGCCCAGAACATTTGGATCAAGGGAAAGGACATCGGTTCGCCTAGACCAAAGCTAGGTGTGATACGAAAGTCCCCTTGGGCTAGAAATAAATCGTTCTTTTAGAGACGGGCAGTGACGTATTTTTGTGAAAGGTTTTTTACACATTACCAATACATAGGATACAATTGGCCTGTCATGCCAGAAGTTTATTTATACATTCTATTCGAAGTCTTTTCGGACCGGCGGAGCTTTGGTGTCTATCCGCTACATGTTACATGACCCATTTATCTCAGTTGTTGGCCCTTCCCTCTTCGTGCTAAAACAATTTTGATGTAGAGACCTTCGTCTTCGTTTGATCTCAGCGCTGGTGTCGTTATCTATACGAAGTCCTTAACTATCTCAAAGTCATATAGAAGATGACGTTCTATCCGAGACGTCATTGTTGATGCTTGACAGCATTTCGCCGCTTCCGTCTCAATACTCGCGAAAGGGCCACTGACATCAAGCTGCTTTCTTCCGATTACGTCAATATCATCGGCGTATGCGAGTAGTTGGACGGACTTTTGAAAGATAGTGCCTCTTGTGTTTGCTCGTGAGTTTTGCACTATTCTTTCAAGTACGATGTTGAAAAAATCGCATGACAGCGCATTGCCTTGTCTAAATCCTTTCTGGACATCAAAGGTCCCGGTGAGATCTTTACCGACCTTGATGGAGCAGCGTGCATTCTCCATCGTCATCCTGCACAGACGGACGAGTTTGGCAGGGATGCCAAAATTAGACATTGCTCTGTATAGCTCTGTTTTCAAAAATCTGCCGTAGTGTGAATATGTGGTCGATGGTGGACTTTCCTGGCCTGAAGCCACACTGATATGGACCTATCAGGTTGTTGACGGACGGCAGATAAGATCTTATATGCGATCTTAAGAAGACTAGTGCCACTGTAGTTGGCGCCGTCCAGAGGGTCTCCTTTCTTGGGAATCGGGCAAACAATGCTGAGATTCCATTCATCGCATACTTTCGTCCGACCATATTTTACAGATGAGTTGGTGTATGCTCCTTACCAAGTCATCGCTTGCCGCTTTGAAGAGCTTGGCAGTCAGGTCTGCTCCTGCAGCTTTGTTGGACTTTACCTTAGATATTGCTATCTTCACTTCATCCAGGTCTGGTGGACGGAATTGTTGGTCTACATCGTCCAGGTTAAAAGATTCATTCTGCCTGACCACGATATTTGGTTCTTCATTGCCGTTATACAGCCTACAGAAATGCTCTTTCTAAATCCGTAGTATTGACTGCGACTCTATTTCGGTTCGGGGCTTGTGTACCTGGCTTGTTTTTGTGTATTTTGGTAAAACTTCCGAAACTCAGTCCTGGAGTATCATCTCTCATATTTCTTGATCGCGGGATTCTCATGCTCTTTCTATTTGCTTCTGAGAAGTAGGTGTTCATCTTTCCTTCTATTCATAGAGCTCGTGAGTAGTTTTCGTCTTTCTTGTCTTTTTATGCATCTTGGTTAGCTGCATGTGCTTGTTGGCATTCTTCATCATTGTCGGTTTCGTTGTGATGGTCGAGTCAAACTTAGTATATCAGAAGGGGCATCTCTGATGGCTTTTTGGCAGTGTTGCCACTAGTATTCGATACTTGATGCCGGCGGCATTGAGCGGTTGTAGCCGCCTGATGTTGAAATTTTTCACAGCATTAGCTTGCCTTTGCGCTGTTCGTGATATCCACGACCTAACCTTGGCTACAAAAAGGTGATCCGAGTCTGAAGGAGTGTCTTGCATTGATCACTAGGTGGTTAATCTGGTTGATTGACCAGGAATTCTCAGTGTTCCCTTGTAAATATCGAGATGTGGGAACCGCGTGTCGTTAATGTTTCAATTTTTGTCAATCACACGACTGAATATTTTAAAAAAAAGATTCCTTTGTCAGCGTTTCAGAGATATGTGCATACATCTTCTACTTGCAACCCTCAATTGAACTACTTAAGAGAGAGTTATTTGCATAAAGCGCCGGCTTATCAATTGATCAATAGCTCAACTCTATAGTCAGTGCATATAATTTTCAAGACAAATCAATAATAAATCTTTTCTAGATAGTTGGACAGATCTGTCTGGGAATACCTCTAGTTAAATTGAGTTGAAAACTGAGTACACTATCCACTGACGAGTGTCATTTATGAATAAATGATTTAATTCAATTGCCCTACTACGCCACAATCGTTCCATTCAATTAATTTTCAATATATCGATTTTTGTGTAGAAAGTTTTGGGCATTTCCCCAAATCACAACTAAATTATCCACATCATACCGCACATATCAAAACCAGAAGCAGAACACTCGAATCCATATCAATAACGACTCATATTCATACATTATTCAGAGCACACAACCCCTATGTGGAAAGAGTGGTTTTTAAGGTTTAAAGAAGGTGCAAATACAAGCAAGTGCTACAACATTCTCGTTTAGAACATCACCCATGGCCTACCTAAACGGAAACCACACCAAAATCAATATCCGCTTCTCATGGTTGATTTCCATTGATTGTCTTGTATTTCAAAGCATCAACTGAGCTGGAATCGAATTAGGATTTTCCGATTCCGATTTCAAACTCATTCCTGTTTCAGCTTCAACCCCCCAATAATACGACGAAAATTGAAATATCAAAGGGGATGGGTTCCAGATTAAATGTGCTGACGGTGACACCTTGTAAGGAAACCAGTGTGTGGGTGCTGGATAAAGGTGACCGATATGTGCATAATCGAGTAAGGGTACTCCACTCTAAATCAATGGAGAAGCTCAACCAACACTAACGACATCAATTGTGGTTTGGTCGTCTCGAGGTTTGGGGGGTGGCAATTGTTCACTAATTCAGTGGAGCTTTTTCCATTGACTTTCTAATTCCAAAGAAAAGCTATTTTTTCCCATTGTCAGGGTGGTTAGGGGTTTGTCTTTGTTGTGGTCTCAAATAATGTCTTTGACAGAGACGATACCATTCGATTTTATGGGACACTACCACCCTAGACAGTTGGGCTAAACTCATTGAGATTTGGTTTGTATTTATGGGTTAAGTTCCCCAAAATTAGGAAGTATCTACTGAGAGAGCAGAATTTTTTTTGTGTAGATGACATAGATAAACCAACTTTACTTCAAATGACTCTACAATCTGGAGTGGGCCAGTCAAAAGTTCAGTGCCACATTGCGCTTATCGCTTCCAGTTGCGCATGCCAAGTTGACAGGATTTCCTTCTTCACTTGAACGGCGTTCTCTTCAATCATCCTCCGCGACACCACGATGGTACTCATCAGCTAATTATGTACAACCAAAAGAGTCGATAAATTCTAGCCCTTCTGGTTAGTTGAAGGAATATGAAGATTGGACTGAGAACTGCTCAAAAAACTGTTTTCTTGAAGCGACCAACGTCATTTTCGTCCATTTTATCAGATATGCAGTGCATCCTTCAGTGTCATACAGTATCTTATACATCTTTTCTCGTTGTTCGACAGTGTGTCTCCTCAATTTCTTAGCTGCCTTCCAAGTCCAAAGAAATCGCGAGTGGATTGATTGGTTTTCCCCTTCGAACGACAAAGTCTTTTACCACATCGAAGTTACAAGATACTCTTATTTGACCCTCATTTACCGGTAACACAATATTCACTACCTTTACATCAAGCTTCAAGAAGAAGCCCAGATCTTCAACAATGCCTGTACACTTTTAAACTGTCAAGGCGCCCCATCAAGGAGAGGAAATGGTAATGACCAAACTACCATGTGCAACATCGCTAGAGAAGTTAGTACAGTAGAGATTACTCTTATTATCCAGGAGGAGGTGCTCCAGGCATGCAACAAGATAGGCGACAACAAGGCACCAGTACGGCCTGCATCCCGAATTTGGCAATAAAAGCGGAGATAGAAAAAAAACCGGATTTGTTAATGATGACGGTGCAGAAGTACTTCGAAGAAGGAACGTTTCCTGAGAAGTGGAGAATGCAACATTTGGTCCTGCTACCAAAAGGAAAGGTGTCTGGAGGAGAACCATAGCGCAATATGCTTTTGGGACAGCATGGGACAGATCCTCGAGAAGGTAATCGACTTTAGATTCCTCGTAAGGGCAAATGAAAAAGGAGCCCTCCCAAACTACCAATTTGACTTCAGAAAAATGCGATATACTGTTGATGAAATAAGTGCAGTAGTTGGTATCGCTAAAAGCGTCATTGAAAGGAAAAGATGGTTGTACTGTGCAGTAGTAAAGCTTTTAACTCGACGGACTGGTCGTTCATTAGAAGATCACTCGCTACGATGGGAACACCATATTACTTGCTACGTATAGTGACAAATTATTCCAGCAACAGAAAGTTGAGATATAATACAGATGAAGGTGAAAAATACTATAACCCTACTGCCGGAGTTCCGCAGGTATCGGTTTTAGGGCCCCTATTGTCGCACATCACTAATAACGTCACTTTTGATAGCAACAATTTCGAGGTAGTTAGGGAGTTCATCTATCTCGGAGTAAACATGAACTCCACGAATGACACTCTAGTGGAGATAGTGGGCAAACAATTGAGTTCAAAACACCTAACTCAAAGGACGTAATGTGTGCTCTACAAAACCCTTATCCTGCCGGTTCTGCTTTATGGCGCCGAGTGCTGGACGATAAGCAAGAAGGCAGTGCTGATACTGGGTTCCTTCAAAAGAAAAATACTTCGGCGGATTTTTGGCCCTGTGTGCGACGAGGGCGAATGGAGGCGAAGATACAACCGCGAACTCAATGAGCTGTACCAAGATGTGGATGTAGTCCAAAAAGCCAAAACACGTCGACTACATTGGCTCGGCCACGTCGAGCAAATGCACAATAATGCTCCAGCTAAGAAGATCTTCGAATCCCAGCCCCCAGGTTCGAGAAGACAAGACAGACCGAACCTCCGTTTCAAAGACCAAGCCATCGCGGATGCCCGAGCGCTTGGTCTGGGCAACTGGAAGCAGCGTGGCCAGGATCGTAGAGGACGGAAGGCTGCAGTGTCTCAGGCAGAGACTCTACATGGGTCGGGAGCCCGATAAGTAATAAGTAAGTAAGTATTGTCAACCAGCAGGTACAGCGAAGTCCTATTATTGGCGTTACCTGGAGAGGGTGACGGGAATTGAATTCGTTAATAAAATTGCCGTCGTGACAGTAGGAAAACACATTCGTACAGTTGAAACCACTCCAATTTTCCAGATAAAGAATTGGCTATCAGCCTAGAATCAGCCGACTATGTAACAGGATATTACGGACAAACAACGGCTTTCGCCCCATATCGGACGAGGCAGCCTCTGTTATAGCTAGAATGGTTTCCGTCGACGTTCTTGAAGACCAAATATTGAGGATACGTGTACATCCTGATGAAAGGATCAGAACAGCCTTTACCCAACACGATCCCAATGGAATCAAGAGGATCGAAGAAGAAACGGCAGCATCAAGAGCTATGTATGCGACAAGCTCGCTGGGATAATCTAACGAAAGGCAGATGGACTTACAAACTTATAACGACAATCCATGCGTGGGTACAACGTAAACATGTAGACTGCAGCTTTAACCTTACGTAGTTCATGTTTTGGGCACGACATCTCAACATTTTCCCCGAATGCCCAAATGAAAATGAAGATACGGAGCACGCAGTATTTTATTGCAGACGCTTCACACTAATCCTCGATCACATGTTGCAGACGGAGGAGAATTGAGTGGAAACGGAGAATGGAGATGCTAAGAAAAGCAACCTTAGAAACAGAAGCAGCAGGACACAATACTATTGGCTTGATTTGCTAACCAGCCCCACGGAATAATACTTAATGGCAGTTCCACGGGGAGAGAGATTAAAGTGTGTAGGGTGTGGGTTTAGTACTTCGGGGTAAGCCTGGCATTGGATTATTTAGGTTTGCAAATCGTACATGCGAGTTGAACCCGGGCTAATGAATCTATAAAGATTACACATCCTTGGCGCAACAAAAAAAAAACAAAAACATGCAAGCATCCTCTAAAGTGCAACTGCATATATCTAAACTCAATCAACGACTGGTGCACTCAAAAATCTGCAAGGCACTATGGGGCTTGAAGTATCTTCTGAATCAACACGGCTTTGATAATACCAATAACGTCCTATCCGTCTAGATGCACTGATGAATCTCAATATGGCTTGTAGTCCTTCTGCTTCTGTTGCCTTATTGGAATTTAGTTAGACCGATATCTAGTCCAGATCGAGTACGAGGTTTGGTGCCGATCTCCACCCGTATTAAATGGATAGTTTGCCTGTAGAAGTAATCCATCTCCCAAATTGAGACTTGATTCCCATACGTTCTGGGGAGTAGATGTTTTTATCGCCTACTTTGTTGAGTTTGTGAGTAACTCCTGTCCTACTGTGTCGCCGTGTCACATTGTCCACTTCTTGTTTCGCTAACTGCACCCTACGACATTTCTTATCACTCGGGTGAAACCGAGCACATCTCCTTTCAGATGGAGCTGTGGCAATCAAGTGCTAGCTAAGACGATACTTCGTCCTGCTGCGAAGTTAACTAGTTTGAGTCCCTTTTCAGAGTTGGTATCACGTCGAATTATGCCTCTGAAAATGGATGATTCCAATGTCTTATTATGATCCTAACGATGACCTAAGGGCAATGCTCGTTTTACAAATACCATCCTTTTTTTCCATGTGGCGGGAGCGTTGGCGTAGACACTCACTTAGCTGCCTGGAATTGAAGACTTGAAGCCTTCCTACTTAAGCGTTACCTTGATCCGTATCGTCATCCAAAGAGGTATTGCGAGTAGATATTACTTTTTTTCTATCCTGCGGCTAGATGGACTAGATCCACTTCAGCTAGGCTAGTTCTTAGTGCCCTGAGGAACGTTGATTCGTAAAAATGTTTTCGAATGTTGTAAGGTAGGTGGTTCCGTTCTGTTAGAAATGGCAACTCATAGTTGTAATGATTTACGCAAGTTGTGCTTACGTAAGTATGTACCTTGACTTTTGTTCTTGCCGTGGAGAAGTGGCGAAATGGCTTAACTCAGAGAAAACGGAAGAGCCTCTATCTCTAAAAACAAATCCTTTCCGTTGTTAAAAAGTATTTCCTCAAATCCTTTTGTATTTTAAATCCGCTTTACCACAACAAAAGATATCCTGAAACCTAATGCATACTACCAACATCCTAATTGTACATCATTTCATATTATGTCGACGATTTTTGCATACTAATCCATGCAAATTGCTAGAAAATGGGAAAAGTTGTGTCTTTCACGCTCCCTGTCCCGAATTCATTACTAAATGACCCCTTTTGAGAGTAAGACCGCATGCACAAATGCCAGAACACACCCTTCTTCTAATGGACTAGACCAACCATTTATATATTTCAACATCAACGCTCGAGTCCTTGTCGCATTGTGAGAAGAGGTTCTCCTTTATCATGCATGCAACGATGGACGGGAAAGTGTGCTCCAACATTCCAGCGGAAATCAATTTGCATATTTTGATAGTTTTTCTTTCGGTCCGGATTCGTGGGATGATTTGGGAACTTATAGTTCGCAGCACCAAGAGCGTTCGAGAATTTCTCAAAAAAAAGGAAAAAAAACTCATCCACAGCCTTAAGGCTTAACTTCATTTCGATCCAAAGACTATAAGTAGTTGGTGTTACGAATAGTATCTTCCAACTGGGGAATGGCAATTGAAATGAAATTCTCTTTATAAATGGATATCATGTGAACCTATTGAGGCTATGCACAAGACGAGTCGAAATATAGCTGGAGATGGAGAAAGAGGTCAAACGGATGACTGAGTAAATTTCGGGTGGGATAACCTTTTTCGAATGCAAATTCCATCTCGTAAATCAGAGAAATGATATAATTTAGCATGCGACCATAGTCGTTACCATAGTCATCCAAGTCCTAGTCCAACTCTTCGTCTTTGTCGAAATCGTAATCGTAATCATAATCGCAATCGTGATTATTGTTCGGAATTTTTCATTCTTTTTTGCTGAAAGAATTTACACAGTTACCCAAAATGGTATCGATAGGATTTTATTCATAAAGATAAGGCCACAGAGGGTAGCAGCAAATATTTTATTGGCATCTTTGGCTTAAATTAGGAGCCATTAAATTTTATTACGGCTTTTTTTTGCTCTCACATTGGATTCCATCGAAGCTGTTTAAAGTTACCCGAGGAACCTCTCGGTATACCTTAGAATCAATATTGCCTTTAAGGTTTACTTCAATTATATGCAAATACTGATTTGTTTTGGATAATGGGATAAGATAGAACCTTTGCATCGGGATTTAAAGAAAGGAAGAGACTCGATTACATTATTCCTTGATTGGTTGCAGTGTATAAAGGCAGAAGCGTCACGAGAAACTGTAACAACTAACTAATGGCATACTCGTTGGTCAGAGACTATGAGTTTTGCCATGAAGGCCAACAGCACTTCATAGGATCACAATTCATACTCCCAAAACTCAACGGAGTGAAACTGTTCCTCTCGGACAGCGCGAAGTATCTAGGAGTAATTCATGACAAAACACTGAATTGGAATCCCAACGTAGCGGAAAGAATCAAAAAGGCATATAATGCTCTTTTTACAGCAAAAGAACGGTAGGGAAAATTCGGGGCTTAAAACCTTCTATGGTGTACTTGTTTAAAGAACGGCTTCCATAGCCGTTCAGGCTGTGCTCAGTACCACCCCTACGGCAGCATTGGATACCTTTCTGCACCTAACACCGCTTGACTCACAGATCAACAGTGGCAACAGTGCGATTCGATTTACTAATCTGAGTCTCTTCAAGAGCCTTAATCAACTTCCACATTCCGTATGATATAATTTATCCGGACAGGAAGGGCTGGATAAAAAATTCAGCACTTAGGCCAAATGAAATTGTAATTTTCACAGATGGCTCGAAAACAGAGGCAGAAACAGGATCCGGTATCTTCTCGGAAGAACAAGAAGTAAGAGTATCCAGACATTAGTAGTGTCTTTCATTCAGAGGTTCTGGCTGTCCTCGGGGCGGCGTAGCTGAAGCAGATGCCATCGGTATCCAATAGATATATCGCTATTAACATCGACAGCCCAGCCGTTCTTAACGCAATGGAATCGAATAACATCACATCTGATACAGTCAGGGATTGTCGCACAATGCCCAAAGCATTACTGTGCTGGGTGCCAGGACATTGCGGTATAGAAGGTGATGTAGAAGCGGATGAAGCGGTGGTCAAATCTTGAAGGACATAGAGTATCCAAGGCTATATGGCCACATTTCGATGGTAAGTTAAAGGTCTAGAGAGCCAATTGAGCTAAAGAGGGATAAGCTTAGGAAATTAATATAAAGGAGACTCAAAATGACAAAAACAGTCATTTGTAGATTTTACGGCGATTTGCAAGCAGTTGAGGACATAACACAAATACTGTGTGAATGCGAGGCAATATCGCGTAATTGAAGGAAATTCTTGGGAAAATACTTCTTTGAAAATCAAGGAATAGACGGCACGAATTTGCAAAAAGAAATTAGATGTTTTACCAGGGACATTGTTTAGGTTTTTGCCCATCGAAGATAAATTCAACTGGTTCCACAGGGATCACGTTTGTGTGATAACACACCCATTTTAACCTTACCTAACGTATCTGGAGGAGCATGACAATCAATAAAGTCGATGAGTTGTTTCACAATTTTACTATCAGTAGAACCCTCAGGCTTTGTAATAAACGGTGAGACATACTTTGTTACTAAAACCCGGCCTGAGTGACCAATTTATCCCAAAAAAAACCGTCAAAAAACAGCTTAGAATAAATCGAAGGATGGCTTTTCTTATCCTTGGAAAGCATCACATCAGTGCCGGGGAACTGCAGTCTGATTAGAGTGTAAGTCGCAGGATGCTGCACTACTTATGCTTAGCACAATTTGATAGCTACCAAAAGTGTAGTGCCCCGTCACGAAAAAGTGAAACGTCGAGGTTCACTCGTTTGGTCTGCCCTCAGCCTAGAGAATCATGTCATTTGCATTTAAACTTATGTGAAACTCAATTGTCAATGACAGCCCTAACAGAGGACGGGCTGCCCTTACGCAGTTCCTGAAAAACTGTCGCTTGGGCCTTACTTTGTGAGTTCATTAGGGGAAATTTGAGAAATTCAATGCAAAAATAGGGCTAGCACACTTTATTACTCGATAAATAGTTGACCTCAAAAGTGTCGTTTGGAGGAGGAGCCGAAGTAAAACCAAATTGGTTCGTTTTATCAGGAAACACATATCGATTACCCGCATGTTTTCGTCACTCACTCCCTCAGAAATCCAATTAGATTTTGGGACATTTCTGGGAATGATTCTGTACAATAAATAGTATAGAAAGCCAAGTAACCAGCAGCGTGTAAAGAAAGCCTTGATGGCCTTAATCACATACAGGAAAGTAGTGGGCGAATAACTGGGACCACTTCATCGATCTTCAGACCTACATCAATGTAGGGTTCAGGTGTTAGTAGCTCAGCCTAAGATCTACTGCATACCCTAGACATAACTTTCAGCTTGCTCCTCTGGATCTATATTTTTAGTGGGCCAGTTTTCCAGCAAATAAACGAAGAATATAGGCCAGTTGGTGACTGCATCATTATAAGTCAAAGGGAGTTGAAGACAAGGTAAGAGGTTGAAGTTATTGTATTCTATCGATATCCCAACCAATGTAGCATATTTTAGGCTGAAACTTTGGTCTGAGCTTAAGGGCAGTGACTTACAAGTGTACATACTAGTGTATGCCTGCATTTATTTCGAAATCCATGTATCCGATGAGCCAAAAGTGGTAGAGCTCTAAGTATTTATCTTACATAGAAAAATATAAGAATGCCTGCTCGTAGAGCTCACAAGCTGCTACCTTTCTCCGAAGCAGCAAGGCCGTATATGCTTACTGCCTATATTCATCGTCAAATCAGAGATTTTCTTCTGGCGGCGATTTGAAACCATCACATCGGAAGCATCTTCTGTGATGGGCCGTTGACAACATTCCCATTTTGAAAGAGCTTATGAAGAACGTGATAAACAAAGATTCTAGCGGTCTATTGTGATTGCAGCTCTTCAACGTCGAGCAGTGGTCGTCTTGCTTGTTCTGACTGAATCAAGGTGAAGATCCAGTTCGGTGTTGGTTCCTCGGAAAGTACTGACGTTTCTAGAGTCTATCGCAATGTAATCAGATCTTGTGGATGTGTACCTTGCGCTTATGCTCCGTACATATATTCTCTCTAAGAGGTCATAGAACTTGGCTTGACTTTGTGAACCAAAACAAATGTTTATTTCCGAATTTGGCATAATTCCGGACAGTTATGTGGCCTTAGCTTACGACTTTGAGCTAGGGTCTCTTATAGATAGCAAAACCACAAATTCCCAAACAATTCCTCGCAAGTGTCAAGCATTTCTTTCTAATTGGTCTACTCGCAAGTGCACACTTCAATTGGAACTTCTCAGCCGTTTATATACAAAATGGAAATCATAAGAGCCTATGAAGAAAAATCTCGACAACATTCAGAGGCAAATTAATTGGAAAGATATCTGTAATCTGGGATGGCAGGTAGAAGGCCAATCGATCGACCTATTCTTATTTTGCGAGAAAATTCGTCCAATACCACTCTCGTGCACAGGTGAATTTCCGGATAGAGAAAAAAAAGAAGACTCAACCACCTCCAATATCGATACAAAATTATACCGTACCCGGTGAATGGATTCAGTGTGACACCAGCCGCCCCCTTTATATTGAAGATACTCTTATCGATCAAAATTGGTTGGGAAAAAATCGCATTGCAGAGGACCACCACTGCGCAGTGTGATAGTGGGGGATGATTGCAACCAGCTATTCAATTCAGCGATTTTTTTAATATCCCCACTCAATCACACCCCACCACCACCCACCCACAATATTAAATCCGAACAACTTTCATCCGCAATGGTCGTAGCTGCAGAAGCACAAGCTACTCGTATGACAGTTTTATTTTTGCCCAGATGACGTCAGTATTCGTACTTATATCCACGGATATATGTGTGGTGTATTGGATATTGCGCAACCAACACAGAGTGCTTCTCCATGGTTTGTTTAGTACGAGTAGGTATCTTGCAAAAATGACTTCACATTCCGCAACAATGCAACAAATATTTATGGTGAAAGGAAAAAACCAGAAAAAAAAGAGAAATTTCACATTCAACAGTTTACGTGAAGAAAATTAAATTCCCTCTCTGAGATTGCCTGACAGGAAGGAATTTACCTTGCACACAATCACCAGTAATAACTGTAATCTCTGTGGGAAACGCTATCGGAATCTATAATTGATCATTACTGCCAAGGGAAGATAGACACTAAGGCGGATATTTATTGGGTTTCCTTCATTTTTGTGGTTTAAGGAAGGGACTGTATTTTTTCTACCAAAGGACTGGATCAGGACTTTTCTATTGTGAAGTGCAGTATTGGCAATTTGAGATGTTTCCTTCCTTAAGCCACAAAATATCGAGCTAATGGGCAAATCTATCTTCCTGACCTAACTTAAGATAACAAAAATCGATGAGGCAGTCAGTTTATTGTCATTGACATCCGATTCGATACGTGTCGATATCCTCAATTCTGTGGAAGGTAGGACGATGTCACAATACTTTTTGGAAGAAAGATAATTGAAGTGTTGAAGATAGGTATCTGCTGAACTTCATAGGTTAACAATTGGCTGCCTCTGTTACGATTAGTACACAACAAGTCTAAGGCGTCATGTGCCTTGTAAAGAAGAAAATCCTTCCTGGCCACAAAGGCTCAGGAAGATAATACAGAATAGACAGATCAATTGTTCTGCTAATTTGTGATGGTAGAGCTGAACTGGATTTGATGCAGAGCTGCCGCGTCCTATCTCCATTTTGACACGGAAACGTCTATTCGCTCGTTAAGCACAGTGATTGCAGGTCAAACTATCTTGTGTTACAAAATACCGTCAGATTTCAATTGCTAATAACTACGAGACGACAACTACGGTTGAGGTCACAATGGATAGAGTATGTCTGTACGTGTTTGTTTAGCATGTGACGTCATCGGCCAGTGTAGACCTCTGCGATGGATTGTTGCGAATTAGCGTTGCGTAAAATTATAAACTAGTGTAGCGCGTTTAGTTAGGAAGTTGACTTGGGTGTCATTGTAAGGAGATTGAGGAGCACTACTAGAACTCAAAGTATCCAATCGTCCACGGATCATGTGCAGACGTCGTTGGAAGGCAATACAGAAAACCAAATATCGTCGTGTTTTCAACGTTGGACATCAGTGCGTATGCGTCGATAGCAGGTTTTACAGTAGACTGTGATGTTATTGAAAAAGCCATCAGAGATCCTCAAATGCATAGTTGTTAGAGAACGGCACGTGTTTA
Source organism: Volucella inflata (assembly GCA_928272305.1). Classification (NCBI taxonomy): domain Eukaryota; kingdom Metazoa; phylum Arthropoda; class Insecta; order Diptera; family Syrphidae; genus Volucella; species Volucella inflata. Next base: position 4,547,824 of record OV743720.1, read on the forward strand.
TTACGCCAATTACGATTTTCAACGCGTTTGGCTTTGCGTGTGGAGTGTGTGCGATTGCGTCGTAAGGCTGTTCCATGTTCATCTGTTGAAGCATTCAGCAATCACACTATATGGACGAATATCGAGAGTACGGGTGTGGATGTGTACAGCGGCTGCCGCAATTCCACAGAATTGTTTAACTCACGCCTCGCTACACACAAAATGAATACAACGGCGCGCGGAGGTATGCCGTATGTACTGCGATTAGGAGTTGATCATGCTTACATGATTAACATCAATGTAAACGAAGCCATCGGAATACTTCGGTACATAGAAAAGGACTTGAAGGCAGATAGACGACATTGCTGCACAGCAAGGAATAGATCGGCTCTGGTTCGAATTCGATACTTGAGACTTGATGTGCTGAAGTTCTGCTGCACTCCCATTGAAAACGCACCGCAAACATATCTATAGGACGCGGAAAAACGCGTTTCTCTAACATGTGCTCTCACTTTTCATAAATCTCAAGGCGCGACATTTGATCAAGTAGTGGTAGAGTACGATTCAAATCACGCAACTAGGCTAGTGTACTTAGAGCTGAGTGGTGTTATCTCAATAGAAAGGTTATACTTACTGAACAAGCGTGGCGATCATCGGTACTATCATGGCTTAAAGGAGGACGACAGTCAAATCAAAGTCAAAGATCGAATTGCGTTGTCTTAATCCTTTCTGGACATCAAAGGTCTCGGTGAGATCTTTACTGACCTTGATGGAGCAGCGTGCATTCTCCATCGTCATCTTGCACAGACGGACAAATTCGGCAGAGATGCCGAAACTAGACATTGCTCTGTATAGCTCATCTCTATAGATGCTGTAATACGCGGCCTTAAAATCGATGAATAGGTGGTGTGTATCGATCTAAAGCTCATGGATCTTCTCAAAGATCTGTCGTAGTGTGAATATTTTGTCGATAGTGGACTTTCCTGACCTGAAACCACACTCACATGGACCTATCAGATAAGATCCTATATGCTCTGTAGTTGACGCCGTCCAGAGGGTCTCCTTTCTTGGGAATCGGACAAACAATGCTGAGATTCCATTCATCGGACATACCTTCCTCCGACCATATTTTACAGATGAGTTGGTGTATACTCCTTACCAAGTCATCGCCTGCCGCTTTGAAGAGCTCGGAAGTCAGGCCATCCGCTCCAGCAGCTTTGTTGGACTTAAGCTTCGATATAGCTATCTCCACTTCATCCAGGTCGGGTGGATGGAATTGTTGCCAAGTTGGAAGGTTGATTCTGCCTGACAGCGGTATTTGGTCCGGCATCGCCGTTATACAGTCTGCAGAAATGGTCTTCCCAAATCCTCAGCATCGACTGCGATTCTACCACGATGTTCCCTTGTTTATCTCAGCAGGCATCGGTTCGGGGTTTGTTTCCGTGGCGTGTTATTTTTACCTTTTGGCAAAACTTTCGAACCTCATTCCTGGAGTAGCATCTCTCAATTTCCTCGATCGCGCGCTTCTCATGCTCTTTCTTCTTCCTCCTGAGAAGCCGGTGCTGGTCTCTCCTCTTCCGCTCATAGAGCTCATGAGCAGCTCTGGTCTTTCTAAGCAGCGCCGCGTTATATGCATCTTGCTTAGCTGCATGTGCTTGCCGGCATTCATCATCGAACCAGGGGTTTCATTGTGGTGGACGAGTGAAACCCAGCACATCAGAAGCGGCATCTCTGATGGCGTTTTGGCAGTGTTTCCAATGGTCTTCGATGCTTGATGCTGACGATATTGGACCTTTTAAGAAATTAAGAGACACTCGATCGGAAAAGGACTTGGCGATCTCTTGCAATTGTAGCCGTCTGATGTAGAATTTTCTCACAGCATTAGTTTGTCTTGGCGTAGTTTGGGATATCCGCAACCGTACCTTGGCTACAACAAGGTAATGGTCTGAGTCGATGTCGGCTTCTCGGAACGTACGGACATCCATAATACTGGAGGAGTGTCTTGCGTCGATCGCAATGTTATCAATCTGGTTGACTGTTGATTGATCAGGAGTTCTCCAAGTCCCCTTGTCGTATGTGTGGGAACCGCGTGATAGCCACGACAATGTTTCGCCCTGCCGTAAAGTCGATTAGCCTGAATCCGTTATCGGAGGTGGTGTAGTGCAGGCTATATTTTCCGATTGATCCACCAAAGATACCCTCTCTTCCTAGCTTTGCATTAAAATCACTGAGGACAATTTGAATGTCATAGCTAGGGCATTGCTCGTAGGTCTTGTTAAGGTTGTTAAGGAGCTCGTAGAAGGCATCCTTGGTGTCGTCATCTTTCTCCTCTGTGGGGGCATGCGCGCATATAAGGCTAATATTGGCGAATTTAGCCTTGATGCCAATTTCTACGAGGCGCTCGTTCACATGCCGGAAGCTCAGTACTTCTTGTCTTAGTCTGCCTTCGACAATAAATCCGCATCCAAATAAGCGCTGCTTTTGCCGTCGATAGCAATTGCCGTAGTAGATGCCGCAGTTTTTCATCTTCTTTTTGTCCGGCCCATCCCATTGCATTTCATGGATGGCGGTTATGTCTGCTTTGCAGCAGTCTAGGGCCTCCGCTGGTTGCTCAGCTGCACGTGGTCTATTAAGGGATCTAACATTCCACGTGCATATCCGAAGCTCATTGTCCTTAAATCGTTTGCGTGGGTTGTCAACAGTGGATCCGTCCATATCCGAGGCTTGTTGATGCTTCGTAACTTCTTGTTTTTTTAAATGGCGGGCAGTTACCACGGCGGCACAACCCCCAACCTGGAGGACCAGTTCCATTTTGAATACCCCTAGGACGAGGGGTCGGTTACACCGAAGCCAGTAACCCGTTCCGGGATGTAAGCGCTGCCGTTGGCCCTTATAGGGCTCGTTCGCCACCATCTCTTTTCCAAGACCCTGACTAAGTCCTGGAAATCCTTTCCGGCCTGAGCTCCAAATATGTCGGAGTAGCCCGGATAAGGTCTTGTTTTGTTTTTCCGACACTAATCCTGGTTAATGGCGCAGGAAACTCGCCATTTGCCCCCTTCACTTCGCAACCTCTAGTGAGATTCCCAGATGGCGCCACGGGGAGGCGTGAAGTAGGACTTATTAGCAGAGCTGCAAGATGTTCGGCTGCAGAGGCTCATTCTCGTCATTTAAGGAACCAGCACCTGTCGGAAGATGCTACTTCTACGAGGCCTTATACTAATCGTTGCCATCAACACAGAAAACGTCTACCAGTTTATTATCTTGGTGAAAGGGAACGAACATCGTGCGAGACAATAGAAAGCACACCATGCACGTAAAGGGTACTGAGTCCGAGCAGCTAGTGGACCGCACCAGGTGTGCAAAAAAGAATGAAACTGTAGGCCAAATAGGCCAAGGAAATGGCAGCATTTAAAGCAGTGATAGGACGTACAATACTTATTGCCGAGATGGCAAGGTGATACGTTGCGAGGATACAAGGAGGACCAAGTATGCTTGCGCAAAATCATATGGGCTCCGTGAATCTCCTTTTTAAAATTAGGTATACATTAAGCCAAACTATGCTATCAACAATATACTGAGCTAAAAACAGTGTACTAAGCAAAAGGCTCGCTCGTTAAGTTGTGGGAGCATTGTGTAGATCTCTGCAGCGCTGACTCAACCGAATTATGAGCAGGGTGAAGCACCAGATCTCCAAACGAACAGTAGATATAATTGGTTTGATGAGAAGACCACCGATAGGAAATCTTTCGTATTGCTCAAGATGAGTATGAGATGCTCGCTGGGAGTTGCTGTTGCTCTGAACTATCCTTAACGTAGTTCTAAAATGGATCAAAGCCACCCGAAAAGAGGGTTTTAATTAAGTATCAGTATTTGAGTTTATTTCTGACCTTTGCACGAGTCTTACTCTACTATGTCTCACCCTTACAAGACATTTCACAGCTCTTGGATGTAAATTGTTTTTAAAATTGCTAAAGACGGCAAAATAATACTGTGGGAAGAATTTAATCGAACACTTCGCCATTAAGCATGCGATTCGAAAGTTAGAAGTTTACTCCTTCCAGATGTGATTGCCACGTAAACCGGAGCCTAGAGCCTAGAGCACTGCTCAGCCTTGGTTTCCATTAACTAGCAACACCTACGTCTACTCCAACCAATTTCGTAAATAAATAAATTTGCTTTTTCCAAAAATACATTTCGTATTTACGACAGTTTGTTTTTCTCTTTACTACCCAGCCTGAGGAGACCTATGAGAACGACGACGTTCCTCAGTCTGATACAATTCCTGTTTAAAGGTCTATTAACCGACAATCGAAAGTTATGAGCATTAACCTTGCCCACCATATCGAAATGTTATTCGATTTGTTGCGCTGCAGGATAACGCGAACTGAGGCAATACTCGTACCAGAAAACGTGGATTCACCAACTCCTTTTCAGATTCATATAATATCCAGGACACGTTTTTGTAGGGCCTTTGGGCGAACTACCAATTCGTATATTTCCCACTGTTTCCCTTCAAATTTATTTCTCGATTTTTTGGCGAAAATAAAACCGCAAAATGAAATTGAAGGAAGGAAAGTAATGTTTTGAAATAAAATTCCGAGAAAGTGGAAACGAAAAGAAATAATCAGTTTCACAAGTTTTCCGGGTTCGACATTCATGGTTCCGATAATTAAACCCAAAGAGCACGCAACCTCACATTAACGACTGTGGTAAGCAGAATGAGAACGAGAACGAAGAACCAGTAGCAGAACCCTCTATTTCTCCTACCCTGGACTGGCTTTATTTTTACGCCGCAATCAAGTAATGAAATGAGTCGGAAAGGAGAGAAGGGAAGGATTCGAAAACCCGTCCTTCGAAGATGTAAATAAAACAACAAAACCCAGATACGAGCACAACCGAAAGGATAAAAATTTCAAGAAATTAATGTTTTTGGTGAAGATGGCTTTTTAGACGAAAGGATCTGCAAATAAAGTGATGCTACTGAGTGTAAATTTACTATGCAATCTGCAAAAGTTCTTTAATCAAAGTCATCCTGGCTACAACAAGGGACAAACCACCACGAGCAGATCCCACAGATAAACCCAGAAAAAAAATCGAAACCCTTCCACCGGTCTATCAGGATTTCTAGGAAATTCTACTTTGAGTTGATTTTTAGTTTTAGTCTCTAGCGAAATGAGATAAAGATACAGTCCTTCCCGTCGTCGTCGGAATTCTAAGTGAAATTGTATAATTGCAAAAGTTGTGAAGGAAAATTTAATTGTTTCATTGCAAGGACATGAATTGTCTTAGCACAACGAGCGCTTCCTTTGTTCGACATGGCAGGAGAAAAATGAAGAGGACTCTTCTTTTTCCACAACGATGGAGGATTGAAATTTGAGTTGAAGTTTTTAACTCGCGAAAGCGGATACATTGCCGTTGCAGATACAGATACTTTCGCACAAAGTGGGTATGGAATATATGTACTATATGTATATACGAATACAAATTTCGTTTAAAACTCAACAACAACGAAAAGAAAGTAAGTTGATTCTTGGCCATGAAGAAAGATGTCGGAATTAATAAAATTTCCTTCACTTCGTTAGTTTTTGGTGAAATTTCTTAAAAGTCCTTTCCCATCGTCTTGGCAAACTCCTACCCTGAGATGGAGAAGGATAGTGAGGAATGAGCGAATTTTTCAAGGACAATCCTTGAAATGAATTGTTTTCTGGTATCTTAAGTGGAAGAATAAACTCGCGCAGTACCAAACTGAATTTACTTAAGTATCTCTTGGGTGTTTCTGTGGTTTTTGTTTCGATTTGAAGTACATTTTTGAGGTTTGTTTTGATTTGTTTTCTTTGTTTGAAACAAAACAACTCTTCTGTTGGATTTGGTTTTGTAGGTTTTTAACGCAGGAATGACGCAAATTCCAGTTTGGGACAGGAAATTTGTTGAAAGGATTAGGATTGTATTTGAATTGTAAAAGAGGAGATAATCGGTTAGAGAACGAGGTAAGGAGGGATTAAAGACTATTTCACACCATTTGGGAATGTTATAAAAAAGGAGTAAGATTCTGAGGTTTTAGAAGAAAAGGATTACCATCACCAGTGCTTTGGATTCGATTCCAACTTGAAGAAAACACTTTCCAAATTGATGCTCAACTATGCACGTAAATATGAAAGTGTATATGTTCTGTATCGATCCTAATTTGTTGGTCCCTTTAATTGAGTAACTAAACAAGCTATTCGTCGTGACTTGGATGGATGTCGTACCACATAGACTCTACTTGACGCAAGTCCAACAACTTGTCAACGTAATGTGCATATGCCAAAAAAGTGTAGCCGCTGTGTGGTGGGACATCCGGAGCTGTCAATTCTTTATCGATCGCAACAGTTTCGGCTCTCTCCGTACACTGGGAGGAAAAAAAGGGCCCCCAAATAAAGGGGCCCTATTTCTACAAAAATATTGGCGACATTGACTCGCATCTACTGAGATCTCTAATCAAGGCGAAATGGACGAGTGATAATTATTGAAACTCAATTCCTGTTGTTGTTTAACAAACACCAATTAGATGCAAGAGCCTTAGAGCATTTGTATTGTGACTTAAAAAATTTCCATTTCCAATCGATTATCGGGCAGCAAACAGCGAAAGAAGTGCTGCTTTAAAGCACAAGCTTATATTTTTAATATTGCGGGACATAGAAGCAAAACTAGGATGAGATAAAACTCCCGAAGCGTCTGGAAGCCCAACCAATAGGGAAATACCTTTGTTGTTTTACCATATAAAGGCAAAGGCGACACGGGAAACTGCAACACCCTCCGATTGATGAAACTAGGGTCGCATATATAGTATATATGATTATGCTCCATGACAGTGGGAGTAGCTTTGTGGGATATGGATCAGCATACCAGACTACTCAACGCCTTCGGATAGTGATATTGCTTCATTAGTCTTGAAAAAGCGATAAAAGTAATAAAGAATTAACAGATGTTTCGGAAAGAGTTCGCGAGGCTAACATATAAATACAATCATTCCAGCCAGCGCCACTCTAACTCAGTTCTTATATTATAATTTTCACAGTGCGGCAAATAATATTTCGGACACGAGCAATATCTCAGTAACAAAAGAGCGCCATCTATATGTCCGATTCAAAAAGTTGATCTCTTTTACACGATAACGCGCCGAGTCACACTATACTCATTGTTCGTCAAGTGTTTGTCTGAAATTATTCGCCGAATTTACCTGATTTGGCACGGTGCGACTTCTCTTTGTTTCCAAAAATTGAGATTGGAGTTGAAAGGATGCTTTTTTGATGACATTCTGACCATTTAAGTAGCTTCGAGGTGATTCTGCAAAATGAGCTAGATGAGACGGCCAGTGCAGTGTATCCAGTCGTCAACGCTTGCTGTTTATTTTCTGTTTTTCTTTTTAAATTATCCGCTTCTTTTGTTTTACTGCCGTTGTAACGCTGAATTTCACTGCAAATTAACAAACCGCTTTTATTTGGAGAAGTTCTACGTCACAGGAAACGGCAGATTTCTCTTCGTTAAACCTTTCTAGGTGTCTGTGTACTTTTCTCCCTACCTCTGCTTGATCCTACTGCTGACAAGCTCATCGTTGCACTGAATGGGTCGTCAAACAGAACTCACCTTTCTCTGCTGTCAAAAAAAGGTAAACAAACAAGTGTGCTGCGTGAATTTCGTGAGTTTCACAAAATTTGCAAAACGTTCGTTTTATATTCTGGTTTTTTGCAGGTCAGCGGCGCAACAATACCATGCAAAACTTTGAGCGAGTGTAATGGCGCTTCGCGGGTTATATGCGGATTTTCGGTACACCAGAAGAGATAATTTTGCTTTTTCGCATATCCATAGAGATTGAAATGGGCCTCGTCGCTCATGGGGATTTTCGATGAAATGTTGTCTACCTCGTGATCGTGATTCAGGATGGCTTGAGCGTAGGTTAGACGCTCTTGGCGGTCAATAGCTTACAGCTGTTGCAATGTTTGTATTTTGTAAGGGAACATCCTACAATCTTTCACCAAAATGCTCTATAAAGACCATCGATTGATGCCCAATTGCGTGTCACGTCATCTAGTCGATAATCCGGGGTCCACTGCGAGATCTTCAATCACAGCTGCTTCGGGGCCGGCCATTCCTGGCAGCATCTCGTGTTATGCCATACTCTTCTAGGCGAGCGGCTAAAGGTCGTAGTATTTGTCCGGTCGGAGTCGGATAACCGGGAAATCTCCGAAATTCACGCTGCACCAACACCACCGAAGAATTACTCCGAAAAAAAATTGTAACAATTATTCCGCGTTTTTTTTTTGGGAGTACTCATGTCAAATTGACGTGTATTTTGTATCTGTTTACTTCACAAATGTCAAAGTAGAATTGACATTTGCTGCCATTGTCAAAAATTGTAGCATCTTCCGATAGGGTGATGCCTTTTGCGCCAAGTAGTATCTATATCTGTATGGCGATGGGAAAATGAAGTTTTTACTGGAAAACTTTGCAAAATTGATTCTACAACAAACAGGCAAATGTGCTTGTCACTGTATCAAATTACTCATTCATGGTGACTCCTCCTGAACTATGGAAATATCTCTTTCGAACTTTTAAGATTAAAATGCTAATGAGACTCTATCTTTGCCACCTACACACTACCGAATTTAACTTTTAATCTATAATCGATGTGCTCGTGTTCTAAATTAATTCAACAGGTTTCTAAGGACGACCTGTTGGGAGGACATTCGGTTTTATAAATCTTTATGTCCACCGAACAAATCCAATTTTCTTTTCTGGCAAAATTAATTCTGGTCAAACACTTGAAAAAAGAAAGATGATTATGTCCACCCCTCCATGTCATGGATGGAACTCGGTATAAATCGATAATTTATCTTCTAGATACCATACAGCACACTCAACTTTTACCCAGAGAATCGGCCTGGCTAAGACACGCTACAGAACATTCTTGTTCTTATTTGTGCGCTCCTTGTTTGCAGAAATATTCTCCGTAAATGGATTATCAAATTTTCTCCTCTCCTCGTTTTTTTTTGCCTTTACTTTGTGTTCGTACTCGTTCTCGTATACCACCTAGTGCCAGTGAATGACATTGAAGAAGAAATAAAACCCAAAAAAGGACGTCAAGGCTGAAATATTATTTTTTTATTTTTATTTTTTTTTGGATTAGGAACTACTCAAATACTTCTCTTTCGAAAGATTCAAAAGGATATGCTTTAATATTTAAAGGATTTCAACACAGAATCTGGATATGTGCGAAAGGATACTATTATTCTAGTGACATAGTAGTACTCGTATTTTTGCGCGCTCTTCTGCTCATCCCATCCCCAAGCATTTGCCAGACGAACATGGTGATCACGACAAATATGAGAAACGAAGATTGTTCTGAACAAATAAGAAAAAAAATGACACACCGGGATGAAGTTGGTTCAGGGCGCAATCCTGGTCGCCGTCCGACCATCCTGGTCCTGGCCCTGGGAGTACATAACATATTTCCATTTGCCGTTGTGTATTCAATGAAAATCTGAAGAGTTAAGAAAGAAATTGGAAAAAATTGATCCTGATTCAGAGGATTCGAATTCGAATTGGAATTGGTATTGGTATTGGAACTAGAATTGGAATTGATTACAATCGCAGACGACCGACGACGACGAAGATGGTAAAGGCAACCCAAACGACATGAACTAGGACGACAACATGCTTTCAAACCAACGAAGAGGTGGGTGTATGAATGAACCAAGTACAAGAGTACACATCGAGCCATGAGGATGTACGATACGAATACGAGTACGACTATTTATATTTCCCCTTTTTTTTTTGGAAAAATAAGAATAAGAATACGAAAAAATCGTTTTTATTTTTTTGCTTTTTTTCTAGTTTGGATAATTGTTCGAGAACGTTGGCTTGGTTGGTCTATAAGAGAACTCGTTACCCGTTCCTTCCTCTTTTGTCGTTCTTAGTCCTTTATTTGTATCTACTCGTATTGTTGTTTGCGAAAAATGATAAAAAAGAAAGAATAAGGAAAAGTACTACGAAACGAACGAAGAGGAATTGAATTTTTGTGTGCAGAAGTGTCGAATCCTTTATTACGGGATTTGCTTACAAATGTTGTTACTAAATTATGGATACGTTTTATTTTTATTTTTCTTTAAGGGAAGAAAGAAGCTTATATAGCTAAGAATTGGTACACAGTAGGGATGGGAATAAATAATTTATTTGCAAAGCTATATCATTATGATTGTGCACGGGAAGTAATTTACAAATTGAAGGACCCGATTTTTGAAATGAACATTCTGAAGTTCATAATATTGTATTTAAGGGGACACGTACCCTTAAACTTATTTATAGAATCTTGGATTTAAAGTTCTCCGAGGCGTCGTTCATATTTCACAGATGTGGCTCCCTGATTTGTATAAATTTAAGATTTTTTGGTGCAGTACATTTTCAGAGAAACGACTGGTCATTGTTCTAGATTTTTTGAATTCTGTGCATCCAACTTTTATCTTTCCAAATTTCTTCCAACGATCCTATGCTTATATAGAGCTGTACGTCTACCGGAAATTTATGAAGCAAAGTTGCTTCATTGGAATCACACTGAATGTGAGATGAATGTACGGACTTTCTTAGTATTTCCTTGATACCAGAGAGCATTCCTGCATCCAGCGGTCTCTATAAATGCTTCTTCCCGAAATTCCTTAGGAGCTTAATAATATCTCTGACAAAAATGACAGACAAAATGGCAGTCACGAAGCCTGCACGACAGCATACTTGGAACCGGCTTAAGACTACTTGACTTTGCTGCTAAATAGTACATCACTATAGCTAGCACACGGTTATCCACAAAGAGATATTGCGGTCACCTGACTGTCAAACCGTCAATCAAATTATTCATAAAATTGTTTGATCCATGCAGCATTATATAGGTAGATGTTAGAGAATTGCGAGCAGCAACCACTTCCTCGTTACAGCCAAGCATATCTCGGACACCACAACTAAGGAAATAGATAGGATTAAGAAGCCAGATGATTCGGTAGGCAACATGTCCCAACTTATTTCCAATATTTGGTCGGCAAAAAGTATCCCTAAAGCCCTAGTCCACAAAAAATAGGTTTGCTTAATTGCACCAAGGAGAGGCCCCTCTAACATCGCATATACGGTCTAATCTGGCGTCTTGTGTGCCATTTATCAACAATCCGATTCGCCTCTATCAGTGAGGTCTTAGGTTCAAGAAAGTGCAAAATACTCACTCCACGGCAGATCCTGAATAAAAACTAAGAAGCTCAAACCGATATACACTACCTCTTCATCGATTGTAAGGCCATTTATAACAACATTTACAAAGATAAGCAATACAAAGTCATGTGTAGCCTTGGTATTCCCGCCAAACTCGTCAGATTATGCAGAATATTGCTGCTCCGTAAAGTCAGGAACAATCTCTTCGAGACCTATGATTCGGGATTAAGGCAGTATGATGGGCTTTCATGTAACTTTTTCAACATTAATAACAATAGACAGTTATAGCTTTGAGGAAGTCAGGGACTTCGCATACCTCAGATTCGCATGGGCTAACATTTGTTATCACTGTTTCCTTGACACAGTAAGGCAAAAGAGTAAGAAAGACTTGCCAGTATCACATCGTTTACTTCTTAAGTAGCGCTACAGTCCGGGATGAATCTGGCCATCAACCAGTAAGCTTCTCCAGCTGACACGATCTTTCGCCAGCTGCTTCCATCGGTGCACAGTTGGTTGAGGTGTCCTTCCATTAGAATCACCGTTGATTCGGCCGTTATCTGCTACGTAGTCCCTGGGGCTTGGATTTGAAGAATATCCAGCCGGAACTGTGGTGTCCATTCGCTCTACATGGCCCAGCCATTTTAGTTGTTGAATTGAACCTATCCTAACCTACCCCGAAGTTATATCAGTCAATTATGACACTCTGACACTCTCATTGTCATCGTCCAATAACGTCGGTGTCATCCGCGTACGCAAGGAATTGGGAAGATCTGTCGTTTTATCTCACAATGAATTTTGCAAGACTCTCTCTAAAGAGATGTTGAAAAAGTCACATGACAGCGCGTCGACCAGACGACGTGGCACGCAATTGGGCATCAATGGTCTTTATAGAGTATTTTGGTGAAAGATTGCAAGATATTTCCTTACAAAATACAAACATTGCATTAGCTGTTAGCCAAGCGCGTCTGACCTACACTTAAGCTATCCTAAACCTCGACCAAAATCATCTCTTCTGATGCAACTAAAACCTTTGTATAACCCACGAAGAGCCATTACACCCACTCAAAGTTACTGCATGTTGTGCTGTGGCCAAACGATAACTGTGGGCGGTGAACGCTATAGAGCCATGCTCAATGAGATTCTCCTTCCTCAATTGGATGAATTAGAACTGGAGAACATGTGGCTCCAACAAGATGGCGCAACGACGCATGCTGTACCAGCCACAACCGAAATTCTGGTGGCTGCATTTCCGGGTCGCCTAATCTCTCGTTTGGCGATTTGCACTGGCCTGCAAGATCGCCTGATTTTACTGTTTCAGACTTCTTTTTCTGGGGTTTTCTGATATCTAGAGTCTATGTCAAAAAGCCTCAGACTCCTGAAGCCCGTAAAGAGAATATTCGTTAAGTATACGAGCACCTATTGCCGGAAGTTCTGGCAAGAATTAAAGAAAATGCTTTAAATCAAGCCCCAGCGGTCATCAATTCTGGTGCCGGCCTCTTGAGCAAAGAGATTGTCTGAAATTTTGTGTTGCTAACCAAATATCATGTGTGAAGGCATTGAAAATGTTAACGTTTGCCTACGGCGTCTCGACAATGCCGAAAACACAAGCGTACCAATGGTAAAAAGTGTTAAAATCAGGCCGTATTGTGGCTGATGATTTGCCTCTTTCCGGTCGTTCATCCACCAGTAGGAAAAAGTGTAAGAAAATTACCCTCGCAGATAGCCCTGCGAGCATCAAGGATATGCCAACCGATCATGGTGTCTCAGTCGAATCGGTACAGAGCGTTATGCATGATGTCTTGGGCATAAGCCGAGTTAGATTGCGACTTGTGTCGAAAGTGCTGAATTTGTTGCAGAAACAACATAGCAATAATGCTTTGATGATTTGGAGACATGGATCACTTTACCACGATAATGCTCCAGCTCACACATCTCATCTTGTAGACGACTGTTTGATCAAAAAAACAACATTCATACTGTTCCGCAAGCTCCGGATTCACCTAACATGGCTCCTTGTGACTTCCCACGAATTATGTAATCACTTCGCAGAAAGCGTTTTAAGATGATTGGGGCCGTAAAGGAGAATTCGCAGAAGGAGCTGAAGGCGATCGCAATATCATCCTATGAAAGCGTTCTGAAGATTGGAGGAAGCTTCGGAATATATGTATGCCTTGCAAGAGAATAAAATAAATATCGATAAATAATTGAACCGAATTCGTTATTGAAGAATTGCGGGTACTACGAGTATTTTGGAACCCCTCAACCTCAACCATAAGTCACTATACGTAAGTATGGATAGTGGCATCTCTGTATTTTAAGCTGAGAAAGACATAATAGAGTTTTGTGTCAATGAAAACTTTAACAAAAATATTTCTGTTCACACTGAAAGAAAAGTGGCCCTATTAACCTCAAAAACTGTTTGGGGCTACATTAAACTTCTCGTGACACTACTCAGCACCAAAAGGGTAATACAAGAGCATACGAATAGGCCAGAAAATTATCGGCCTCAATATTTATCTTGCAACTATAATAGCTTCATAAAGAACTACATATACTGGCTTAAAACAAAGGCTCTCCATTATCAAGCAGAAACAAAATGCTACAGCTCTCTGGAGATCAGATACACACAGTACGTGGATCATTTTCTGTCACTTCCTAGTCAAGAAAACACCTCAAGCACCAAAACACCTTTAAAGCTGATTAAACATCAACCTCTGTTCAGAAAAGTCTCAAATGCCTGATTTGAGTGGAGGTATTTCCTGCTTAGAGGCAATATTGAGTTAGAATAAGAGACCATCAAGTAAGTAATTAAGGTCATTCGAGGATTTTTCAGAAATTAACTAGGATTTAGTAGTTTCTAAAAACACTTCGGCAGCTCATATTCTATATCAACTAGCCAATTTGATGTTATTTTTCCTCAGGTTATGGGATTCACCGCCGGTTGATGGCTGAGGCATGTTAAATACTCTTAGTTAATGGCGTGAAAATGCTTCGGATATACAAGATTTTACTTGCAAACCTTGCACAAGAAATATGAGAAACGGTCATTTACTATCGTGGTTGCTACAGAGAGAACTCCCAGCGCATATTTGGATCCAAAGTTTTCACCAGAGGATCCCCTCAGTTGGAAGTCTTATGAACCGATAACAATCCGTTACGATTTATACCATAGCCAACACAGCAGAGAGGAATGACTTCGTCAGGTTCCTTCTACGAGATCCGCGAGAAAAAATACGAGCAATGCTTTAGGTATGGCATTTACGAGAAGATATCCTCCTTAATGGTGAAAACAACAAGTAACATTTTGACTGACATTATTGAAGTTAGCAAGAACAAGCCATTCGACAAACTTTGAAAACGATTTTCAGTAGATCGATAATCCTGTAGAACGTAATGTTGTCCATACCCATACCCATGATTCCAGCTGGGTTGACAGTTAACATTTGTTCCGACTAAAAATTCGGATGTATCTAAAGTATAAATGTGAAAGAGGGGTGGAGCTATGTCTAATCAAGTATCAGAAAATCTCGCGAACAGACCTTTGCTTCCCAAGCCCAGGAGACCAGCAGCGATATTGTGAAGAAACTTCTGATATCGAACTATATACTGAAGAAGAACGTTGATTCGCACTTCGGAGTATAGGTTTAGTACTTGTGTACATGCTCACTAAGCGCTTCAGTCAGACATGAACGTGGAGCTCAACCGAAAAACCTATTCAGCTAGCACAATTCTTGCAAGCTGCCTCCAGTGCGTCATTCACTTACGTGCCCAACCTATAATGTGGTCATCGTCTGCTGCGCCTTTCTTCAGGGTTACGCACAAAGGCTATTTGGGTTGAAGTTTGGTGTAAATTCGGTACAACACGAGTGTTTCAGACAATGGATCCACAGGCGCCTGACTGAGAGATGTTATTAACAGCCCCAATGTCTCGTGGTTGAATACCATTCTCCATTCTTCTTTAAAACATATGGACCGAAACATGAGTACAGCATATTTCTCTTGAAACGTCAAGAGCTTCTTTATTCACTTTATTCAGTGTGACTGGGTGTCTACTATGTACATCGTTTTGGAAACGGTACTTGCCCTGCCTGGGCTAAAGTGTTATACAGTTGATCTTGGTCTTATCCCGGGAGTTGGCGATGATTTGACAGTTACAGAAGATGTCCGAGAAGTGTGGTCCTGTAAGCGACATATGATGTTGCTACCAACCAAATTTCAAGGACAGGTAATCCTATCCCAGGAACTAGAGAGCGCATAGTTGCCATAGGATGAAAAGACAACGTCACTAATGAATTATGAATGTCCATACAAACGCTTCTGTGGGAAATCATAGTTTTTGTGTTCATCGGGGTAAATTTCCACACTATGAGGCGATGATCATGGTTAGTGGCGTAACTGAGTAATATGGCGCCCATGACAAGTGTTATTGGATGGCGATTCGAAGGTTTGGAATGACGCTCTCATTACCGTATTGCACGATGAAGAGCAGGTCATGTGAGTTTGATGTTGGTCCTGGTGCTGATCATCATTCAGAAGTCCAAAATCTCTTCATAAAGCTGCTGACCATCAACGTCGCTATTATAGGTCTGGCCGAAGTTGTCACATTTAGTCTTCAGGACGTCGTAGCTGATGCCTGTACAAAGTCCTCCCATGTCAAGTAGAAATCCAAACTTCTTGTCAGTGTCGTGCAAATTAATGAATCTATCATCCATTTTTGTGTGAAGGCAGTCGATTGTTTCCTTCACAGCTAGCTCGATTTCCTGTTTTGTGTTCATCCAGCATCTCTCGTTGTTTCACCAGCCATTCTCTTTCTTCGTCGTGTGCGTCTTTCGGTCTCAACCTCCCACTCTTGGCAGAGACTAAGCTCATCTTGGAGACCTTGATTCACAAACATTTCTCTTTCATTGTAAAAATGATCTCTTAGACTTTCCAGGTCCAAGGCGGCATCGTGGAGGTTCATCGTCGGATCTTGGAATATTTTCTGGACTCGGTCAACAGGAATAAGCACTTTGGTCCAAAATCCAAGAAGAGTCAAAAATCGGTAGTCAAGGTACGGTTCTACAGTTGTCTGGCGTCACTTTTTGTGTCTGCGGTCTCCGTGGCACCATCCATCATGGCCTGAAGGACTTGCAGAATCTCATCAAGGTGCTTGTTTATGGGTTTCACAGCTTTCATCCTTGCACTCCATCTAGTTGTAGACTCCGATGCGGATTTAAGCAACCCAATCATTGTTGCCCAAAAGGGTGTCAGAAATTTCAATGCCTTAGACATGATATAGCGGAAATTTTTCATTTGCAGGTTACAATTTTTGTAGAGCCAGCAGAGAACAGCAATTCATAGTCCACTTCCTCTACAACTGCCTGTCCTAGCACTCTTCAGCAATCAATTTTTATGCAGCTTCAACTGCCCAGACTTAACTGATCTATGCTCTATAAGGATCTTCACAAATTTATCAAGAAATCTGTTTCCTTTAAGGGGAAGCCAGGTCGTTGTTTCCCACGATCTCTCAGTTATATCACAATGGACTAACAACTGGTCTTAGGGCACCTCAATGCTCAGATTTGATCCGCTCATCCTGTGACCTAGTTGCTATAGTTTTCTTCTCTTCGAAAGCTCCTCACTGCAGTTTTTCACAAAGTTTTTCCTTCCATTTTCAAATTGATTTTCTGCTTATGCTACACTAAATCCTCCCTTAGATTGGGGCATACGAAATGAGAAAACATACCGTCCTTGAACGAGGACATAAGTATGCACAGATACAACCCAACTTCACTTAAAATAAAAAGACACCAACGGCCTTAAATATTCCGAAAATGTCCCGTATTATTCATCACTCCTTTATCCTTAAATATGTTTAGTTTCTCTTCCTGCCACTGCTTGTGCCCCTCCTCGGTTTGGCAGATAATTTAGGTTAGGTGACCTAACTTGAACGAAAGCAAACGAATTTCTTCTTATCTCTCCTCCACTTCACTTTGAGTTACAAAATTCATGAAGTAAGCACAGCGAACTAAAATATCTAAGCACTATCAAGGGAGACGTAGAGGGAGAAGGAGAAGGAGGAGGAGGTGGATGTGGCAAACACATAACCTTAAATCCATCTGAACATCCACAACTAGAAACTGAATCGGGCGATGGAGAAGAAGAAGAATCTTGATCCAAATGTATCCAGGAAGCAGCCCCTAATGCATACTTGAGGTGGTTACATTATTCAGGGTAAAGAATATTATGCAGGAAAGCAGCATGGTAAAACCGTTATTTCATTCTATAACAACAGTACCATCGTTTTCACGGTAGCACGGTGGGGCCGATATTGAACAAAATGTTACAGAAGTGACAAGGTGAAAATGGAACTCGGTGTTCTAAATGCCGTAAAGACAGAAGATGAGGTTGCAAAGATCAGTACAACAGGGATTTCGAAATTGACCTTATTTATCTTTGGATATATGCCAGCTTCATGATGTTTTGAAATATCGACTTGTCTTAAAAAAAAAACACCCGGATGCGAATATTCAGCGGTTTAAGGGCAAAGCATCACCCTAAGGAAGTTTATCGTGACTGGGTGAACGACCTAAAAACTCTGATAACTAGGAATACGGCGAAACCACCGATTGTCATCACCATGATGTCGAAACAAAGCTAAAATAGTCACAAGTCCCGACCATAGTGCAGACCTGCGTATTTAATGCCTTAAACGAAGTCTCCGGCTTTACGAACCTTCTAGGGAAACCTCCGTAGCGTATTGGTAAATACGTCTTAGACAGAGATTTAACCATATTGATGCCGTATATCAGCAATAAAGTAGCGACTTTAAGTAAACCAACAGAAAGCAATACAAGAAGTTATGCGGACCGGAAATTTCCTTAAGTAAGTTGATTGCATTGCGCAGAGTTGGTCATGTTCCTCCGTCTTGTTGAAGCCAGAGCTCTCTAGTCATTCAATCACCTTTAATACTTTTATGGTGCTACAATCTAGAATGAACCCGGACCTCATCTAATCCTCGTATCCATCTTGCTAGCTGCCTTAAGTTGTTCACACAAAGTGAGCTGTGGTACTCCTCCACTTGTGTGAGGCACCTAGGATGAGGTCGTACTCTATTGTATTGTTCGGCTGGGTTGGAATCGAAAGCTTACCTGGCCGGGGCGTTGGTGTCTGAACATCCAGGGTGACCTAGGCATCGTTTCGTTTTTCCACAAGTTCCTATTCTATGAAATTCATTCGATTGATCCACAGTTTAAAAGCGGGATAAGGACTCCTTTTAGTCTTCGCACAGACAGAATTGAATGTGACTGACACTTAAGTATCCATGAGGGTACAGATACCTGTGATAAACTAGTCTCATCGATTGGTTTACAGCTGCTTTTCAAATTGTGTAGTCCGGTATAAACCAGGGGCTTAGTCAAGAAGCCTCTCTAGTTAGTTTGGCTAACGTGTCTCCGTGCTTTTGGTGTTGGAATCCAATCTTCTTTGGCCTGGAGGATTGGTGTGTGTTCGCTCTTCATGTTTTAGCTTTTGGCTTGTAGCTTCTTATGCGACTGATGTGCACTTTTCCTATCAAAAAAGTGTCACTGTACAGCTTGTACAGGTCACAATTAAGTATTTTCGTTCGTTTCGCGTTCAAAACGTCCAAGGATATCTTAATTTGCTTTCGCTAGCGTCCATGTTTCTGTTTCATAAAGCAAAACTGGGATTATGAGGGTCTTATATGGAGGCTCCTTTGTGGTTGTTGACATTTGCTTTCTTAGGCTGACGATTTCTGATGGGATGCTATGAACAGATGTCACGGTCACTGAGTGCCTTAAAGTTAGAACTGTCTATTGTGGCATACTACCCCACCCATTTAGCCGTTTCTGTTCCAATACCTGCGAATACACAAGTAACAGCTTGTTGAGATCCGTCAATGATGTTAATAGCATCAGCGTGGGCAAGGGGTTGTGCAAAGTTTTGGAAAAAGGTGCCTCTCTCATCGACCTATGATAGCACATTACCCTGCTTGGAACCTTTTTTGGCAAAAGGGGAGGATGTGAAGGCCGTTATCGATCTTTACTGAGCGGCAGTGTCCTTTATCGTGATTCTGATAATTTGGCAGAGATACTCGTACCAGGGTTTTAAATGTCTGCCTAAAGCTCTTGTCTTGAGACTCTATCATATGTCATCTGGACTTGCGGACCTAAAACTGCATTGATAGAAAAAACAAAAAAAAACACTGTGGCGCTGGCAGCCCGGTATGGGCCATGGCTTAGCTTCTTGACACTCATTTGTGTTGCTCATGTTTTCATTTCTGTCACGCCGAGTCCGAACGGCACTCCTTAGAAGCTCTTTCGTAGGCAATTTTTTACTTTCGGGAGTTTGCCATTGCCCGCCGAAAGGGCGATGGCGATTTGAAAAATTGTTGGTGACCCAGCCAGGAATCGAACCCAGACTTTCTGCGTGATAGTCCAATGAGCTAACTATCGCGACATCGCCATCGCCTATAGAATTGATAGAAGCCAATCAAATTATTGATAAAAGGCTTTGGGGTCCACATGAGGTGGCAGATAAAAGCTTTTATGTTGAGGAAACTGATGCGCAGTTAAGAGTACAGTACGAGTATCTCTTGGGTTCTAAGGCATTCTGCCAACCAAGTGGTCGAAATAAGTTTGCTGCATGCTCTCTATGATGTCGGTAGGGAGGCCATCCGAACCAGCAGTTTTGGGGTACTTCAGCTTTGATATTGCTATCCTCGCTTCATTTTGGTCTCGTGGGTAGATTTCCTGGCATTCACTGTCCGGGTGATATGGTTTATCCTCTCTTACAGGGTAATTTGGGTTGTCCTCGCCGAGATGGTTTCTTTGTTCATCTTTATAGGCTGCCTTAACACGTTCTTTTTACTTTTTGATAGGAGTAGCGCCCCTCTATTTCACGTTCCTTTTTTTTCTCACCGGAGAAGCCGATGTTCTTTCTTCAACGGCCGATCTCCTTCTTCTATGCAATGCCACTTCATAGGCGAGTTATTCGAACCATAGGTTTGGTGATATTTTCATTGCCTCGATGCCACTGCTCTTCAGTGCTTGACGGGCGGGTTAAAGGATAACTGATCGGCAAAGGCTCTGAAAATTCATTGGGAATGCAGCTTTTCAGCGTTTAACTTTTGTGGTCTTACTTGGCTGTTCGGACGACCTTAATACTGGACGAGTGTCTTGCACCCGTAGCAACTTGATCAATTTGGTTAACCACTTTGTAACCAGATGATCGCCATATGTCTCTCTACAGACCGGGAAGTGGGAAGAACGTGTGCAGCTCCCAAATGGCGGTGATATCTTATTCACAGAAGTCGTGGGCTTTAGCCAGTCGTTCGACTGCACGTACAGACTTCGATGTCATTGGATGAAAGAGAACAGATATTTTTGGGTCAGTAATCCACTTTGGTGTTAAAAAACCTGCTTCTGACTCATTGAGGATTTTTCGGTCATCATTTCTATTCCAGGACCTTGATTAGTGCTCAACATTCTTATTAGAGCTCAGCTCAAAATGGGTTGATGGAGCCCATTGGAAGTGATTGGTATCCATTAGCTATCACGAGGGGGTAAAATAAGCACAATTGAGGAGTAGTCATAGTTGTAGCCCTAGACATTGTCAGGCGATTGCTACCCTATCGCATCCACGACACTCAGATACCTAACATTTGTAAATTCCTTGATTCTTTTTCTAAAGCGGTACGCTATGGGATCACGACAAAATCACGGCACGATTAGACTGAAATTTACCCAACTTCATCGAGTTTGAAATCGGCGGTCGAAAATAAATCCTCATCTGTCGAATCTTTGTTGCACCACCGGCATTATTTTCATAAATGATGGCCTCGAGAAGTTGGTGCCCAAGTCCAAGGACAAAACTTGGAGTATACCGCTATAAAACCTCATCATCTGTTGATAGTTGAAATGCAGTTGGCCCCGCCGTCTCCTGTATTCAGCTCGCCTTCTGTTCCTCTTCCTATCCATCTACCCGAAGGACGCTCACCATAAAAAGATAAATCAAAAGGACAAAAGTAGAAAATGAGATGGAAAAAATGGTGTCTCGAAAATACGAGTATGTCTCGGCCAATTATCCCTGTTATTGGATTCATCAAGCTGGAAAAAACCATCAAAGAGGATGTTTCTTCTGAGAGAATCATTTGAATAGTACTACATGCCGGGACCGGAAGTAATCTACTCGTACGTACATAGATATCTATAGTGTGCTTCCATAGAGAGGTTTTCCCCAGTGAACTCGTACCGACAAACTATTGCCACTTATGTATGTCGATTCTCGGTTGCGATAGATATGCATAACTTATGCCACGAAATTATTCCAAGTCGATGTATCGAAGCGAAAGACACGTCATCGCATGGCAAATGACAAAAGTTCACGTGAGAAGCTCTTAGAAGAATGAGGATCTCGCTCATATGAATAGTAGTCTCAAGCAAGGTTGTGGAATTAACAAGGAAGACCTTGACTATGGCTTGGCTGCCGGTGGGGGTGGTGGTGATTTAGGTGGTATACTCTCAAGAATGGTTATGTATCCTTGAGAAGACGAATGTCGGTCACATTGGCAGGAGAGTGGGAAAGAATAATCCCGTGCTCTTCAAGGCTATCCATCCAAAACACCTATTACGAGTACGAGTATGTACGTGTAGAGATATTCATTATAGATAAAGATGTTGATTTGATACTGTGTGCCATGGAGATTGGTAGCGCTTGCCAGAGGATGAGAATTGAATGGCTTTTTTGTAAATGTACGAGTAGGTGGGTGAATTTATTTAGTAGAAGGCGTCTCTAAGACGGACGGATGAAGAAAAGGATTAATTGCTCCTAGTCTGTTTATACTCGGCGCATATAAATCCCCCTCAATTTCGGCCTGGTGCTTTCCTGCTGCGAAATGATTTAGTTGTTTCGGGGAAGGTTTTCCTTTCTACTCCTATATCAACAAAGTGGGTCGTCGTCGTCGTCGTCTTCGTCGATATTGTGTAGATGTAGATACTCGTACACAATGATGGGGGTTCTCGGATCATTTGGATTTGCACAATTTAATTACCATGCTTTGCTAATTAGCGTTCGAATTGGGGAAAGATGAAGATATGGAAAGAATGATGGATGACTCTCTTGCTGTTGGTGGTGTTTTGAGCTTTGTTAAGTAGGTATTCGATGTTGACTTTCGAATGTGAAGTGTTAGAGTTTCGGATGTGCTTGTGACTGACTTTTATGTGACGCCATTAAAACAAATAGAATCAAGGACATTTGAGAAATCTTAAGTCAGTTTGCTTTGAAGAGGGTTGTTAGGGTTGTTCTCCAGTGTGGATCACGTTTTCTTTTGTGTGGTTCAGAATGGTTTTTAACTCGGATTAAAATGCTTGAATGGCTTCCTTGAGAGATTCTATATAGTCTAGGGGGTAACGATGGATTTGTTTTTGTTTGTTGATGACAAACAAGTGCTTAAGAATACCAATTGCCATTTAGGAAGGTTAAATTGGGTGTTAAATTTGACGGTATAAAGGGTTTCGATAAGGGGCTGTAACCAAGGGTAAGAAACTAGTCCATTGTACTCCTTGTAGTACTTTTGAGGAAGACCGATTGATCTTAGATTAGAAAGACCCTCTTCAGTGGCAATCATGTTTTACTAAAATGTCCTTTACACTACCAGAGGGCCTACAGCATCTTACAGGTTTTCGGGGTGGCCGTGGTGTAGTGGTACTAGCCATTGCTTCTCACTCAGAGGGTCAAGGTTCGAATCCTCCTCATGACAAGTTTTTCATTTGTCTAATTGGAACTCAGTCAGAAAATCTACGTGTGAAGGCATAATACTGGCATGTAGATTTGGCTGTTGTAGAGTTTCAAGCACAAAACAACCGTTAAAATTTAAAACCTCACATTCCGAGTGAGGAAAAACTCTCTATCCTATTCGGACTCCCACCCCTGGAGGGTCAATATCGAAACCAAATATAGCTAAGTTTCAAACCACTACATCACAACAATGCTTTCCTTACTCCTCCTTCCGTCTTTCCGCCCGCGCCCTGGCAATAGTATAAGGGTATTATAAACCCCTTGAGGCGCACGTAAATTATAAAAAAAAAAATTTTCTGCCCAAGCTATGTGCCAACGGAGATCCCTTCAGGTACCAGCTGAGTTAGTTCAGTCAGCCGTGAGGGGAACAACCTCAACTTCGACAGGATTGGCTAAAAGCCCAGTTTTAGTCAATCGCCAGGAATGCAGATGGAACAGCTATATCACCTTTATCTGCTTGAGCAAAGACGTCAAATCTATTGAGCAGTGATTCAATCAACACGCACCGTAGAACTGGAGACAAGACGCCGCCTTGCGGCTAAGCCCTATTCCAGCCTTGCTCTTATCCTAAAAACTGCCGATTCGTCTACTCCATGTTAGCTGGCTGAGTTATATGAACAATACATGTTTTCAAAGACTGCATTCTGGAAAGCACCTTGAACGCCGTTAAGGAAGCCTAGCGCGTGATCCTTCTTGCGCCATCATTCTGCCCAGCATATTTTAAAGCGCGGTCGCGCAGGATCTTTCACGTTGGTAGGCCTGTACCGTCTTAGGCAGAAGATTATGTTTAGCATTCTCTTACGATCAGCTGTGTATATGTGTTCGGTGCCAGGTGATTTGAAGTCATCAAATGAAGCAACAGCGAATTTTAGGGACCCATGCTCCACTGCAACTGATGAGATATACCACTATATCAGCAACTTTGCTTAAAGGAGTTCCTGAAAACTAAGTCTAAAGTATGAAACGGAGTGTCTCTTTAGGACAACAGCATATGATAAGTTCCGTCTTCCTGGAATCACAGTGATTAGCAAATTTGGCTTCTGCCTTAAGTGGGGGTGTAGTGGTGAATCATGAGGAAAATAAGCTGACTTGTAGCTCATGTCTGCAGCAACTAAACTAAATCTAAAAACTGCAGATGGTCAAGCGAAAATCAATCCTTCTAAGATGTATAAGGGAACGTAAGTCATATCAAGATCTCGACAGAGAGAGCGAGAGAATTGACGTCCTTGTTTGATGAAGATGCATCGGCATATCCACTGTTGCCCTGAGTTTTCCCAGAAACCAGAAGATGGCGCTCATAGATTTTGGTATTCTAAAGACCTGGAAAGTAGTTTACTGCGTGGTGCAACTCACTCTTAGAGTTCCCCCTTATATATCGACTATCGACTGTCGGTTTCCAATCTCCGTCGTTCAGACTGCTGTCCTTGTCAGGCTTTTCCATTTGAAGTACCAAATAGGTGATGGTGGAGCCCTTATAAGTTTGCCGGTCAGGTGGGGTTTCTCTCGACATCTAAGTTCCCAAGTTCTGTCCACCTACTCTGCAACTTTTGTAAGTTATAGCACCGGTTTTAGTCGGATCTTGTGTGCGGAATTAACCAATTAGCGCGCTCAAGGGGTTGTTAGTACCCTTAAAATGATTGCACACAGCGCGGGCGATGGAAAGTTAGGGAGGGAGAAAAGAGAGGTACCGGTGTACGTTGGTCTTGAATGTTTGGAGGTTATAATGACTAGGAAATCAAGAGCTCAGCAGGGCATTCCATGACCGAATTGCTCGGCTTAGGAAAGAATCACGATATTGTGAGGGTGTACTGATGAGCATTAATAGACAGACGGGTTTTACGGTTGGAGGTTCGAAGAAGCAGAATGCTACTGGCAATTTCTGATGAGCACTGGTGTTAAAAATAGCGATAGAACAGGGTGAGATAGGATAGCAGACAGCATTGTGTTTTGGAAGCATTAAATTCCACTCTGTTCGTAGTTCCCCAATTGGTTATGCTGTTTATATCGGAATTTAATGAGCTTAACATACGCTGCCGTTCCCGTTCTACAGCCGAAGAGCAGGGACGTGTATCCGGGAATGAATATGAAAAGCAGAGAGTATTGTCGTCAGCAAAGGAGTAAATTGGATAAAAAGTAGCAGACAAGAGATCATTGATAAAAATTAAAAAGAGTGTCGGAGACAGAATGGAGCCCTAGGGCATACCAGCATTTATTTTCTGAATGTCAGACTTGAAACCATCCAAGACAACTTGAACTGAACGTTCCAAACGGTAATTTTTAATCCATTGAAGAAGAGAGTCGTCGACAAAAAAGCCTGATGCCAAACCCTGTCAAATGCCTTAGAAATATCAAGTGCAACTATCTTGCTTTCGCTAAATTGATGTAAACTTTGGTTCCACTTTTCGGTGAGACATGCCATCAAATTACCAGTGGACCTGTTGCTACGAAAACTGTACTGCCGGTCATTTAGAAGTTTTCGTGTTTCTAGATATTTCATGAGCTGATGATTTATCAGCGATTCCATGAACTTGGAAAGAAGGTACGAGGGCGGGTCAATAAGTCCGTGACTTTTGGATTAAAACACAGATTTTTTGATAAAAAATAATTTTATTTTTCAACGTAGTCTCCCTTGAGCTCTATACACTTTGTCCAACGCTTCTCCAATTTTTTTATCCCTTCCAAAAAAAATGATTTGTCGAGGTCCTCAAAATAGGCCTTTGTTTGCGAGATGACTTCATCATTGGAGTCAAATCTTTTTCCACCAAGCCATTTCTTCAGGTTTGGGAACAAGAAGTAGTCGCTCGGAGCCAAATCTGGAGAATAGGGTGGATGAGGAAGCAATTCATAGCCCAATTCATGGATTTTTGCCATGGCAAACACGATTGCGTTTGTGGTCGACTGTGAGCAAACGCGGCACCCATCTTGCGGAAAGCTTTCTCATGCCCAAGTGATCATTCAAAATTGAAACCACTGAGCCATGCGAGATCCCTACGGCTTCCACAATCTCTCGCACTTTCAATCTTCGGTCGGCCAACACCATATCGTGAATTTTTTCGATTGTTTCGGGTGTAGAGACCTCAACTGGGCGTCCAGGACGTTCGGCATCTTCAGTGCTTTTACGGCCACAACGAAATTCAGTAAACCACTTTTTTAACATTGAAATCGATGGTGCAGAGTCCCCATAGTATTTATCAAGCTTAGCCTTGGTCTCGGTAATGGTTTTTTTTCGCAAGAAATAATGCTTAATAAGCACACGAAATTCACTTTTTTCCATTTTCTCCTCAAATTAGTGAGTAGTCTGATAAAAATAGCTGTCAAACACAAACTAACTGACGCAGCAAGTTTAAATTTTGACAGGAGTCAACTGACAGATGCCTGTTGACAGGAGCAGTGTTGCTGTTTCAGTAAAGAGGTCAGAAATTCAAAAAGTCACGGACTTATTGACCCGCCCTCGTACGTAAGTGCAATGGGTCTGTCAGAGGAGAGAGAAGAAGATTCGAGACAAAGGACAATCTGGAAGCGTTGAGCTGGCCGCAATGTGCAGCAAGCAGATTGGCTTTGTCCGAAGAGCTGACAGCTGGAATGTCATTGTAAATGAGCATTGGGATGGAGGATGAGGCAGAATTTCTAATTTTTTTGACGAATGACCAACAATTTTTATTACCTTTGGGACATTGTAGTATTCTTTGCCTCAGTTTTGGTGGTATATAAATTTCACACGCTTAAGAAAGGCGCTGCAGTCATTCCTGGTTCGTTTGTATTTTTTGTTGGTTTTCCTCTTTCGGGTTGGTCTTATAGGACCGAAAAAACATTTCTCTCAACCTGACAGCTTCTTTACAGCTCGAGTCGTACCACGTGTTTTCCTTTGGTGCTCTTTGTCAGAGTGTGCCTCTTCTAGAACTCATTTTACCTTTTCGGCTTTCCAAGACAAGCCATCAAAAACACCTTCAAACTGTTAACTTATTAATTTGGATGTCGTAGACGTCTCAACCGTCTTCGTCTTTTTTTTACAGAAGAGATGACTTTCTGTAAAAAAAGTATCCATTGGTCCTACCTTTATCGTAAAAGAAAGTGCTACTTTAACTTTGATTGCATAAAGCGACTTCTGTTAATTCGTTAGTTATCTTGAAGTACCCCGCACCACTTAGACGAGACATGAATACCTCCCCGTTTGGATAATTATGTCCATCCTACGCCGGGTTAACTACCAATGTATCTCAAGACCTATTATCTTAATAATTCACCCATTCAAGTGGAAGGATGTATAATCCTCTAAATAAAATCCTTTAAAAATGTATTTCAGTGCAAATGAACATCCATTCTATATGGTATCCTTTACAGATTCAACTGTGTCTCTTCCTAATATTTTATGCACATTAAAACCTTTTTATCTGTATCCATTCTGGTGCTCAGTCGAAAAAACACATCCAAATCATCACTTCGCCTCTATGAGCATGGGATGTTGGAGTATTCGTACCATCGGTCTCGGTCCCAACATAAATCCTAGAATCCCTTAAAGCAGAAGAGAACAAAATGAAAAAAAATGCTGTCGAGTGGAAAAGTGTCTACTTAAAGTGCTGATGCTGAACAAGCTTCTTACCACAGAGTAGGTTTACCTATGAATCCGAGAATCCGATTTGGTTTTATTCTCCTATTTTATCCTTTTTTTCTTATATCGATGAATTGTTTTACGAGGAATGGTTTTCTGACACACTCGGGTGTACTTCCGGTGGCCTTTACCCGCTTAAGCTCTGGGTAACACTTTTTATCGCTATCCTTACGATAGCCCGGTAAAAGAGAACACAAACGAAAAGTCAGAAAAATAAATTGCTCTGTCCTCCCATGAGCAACTGATTTCCTAGTATTAGGCCGAAAACACCGTTACCTTAAACAGTGAATTATCCCAATGAAAAAAAAACTCGCATGTGGCACTTGAAGAGTAGGCACCACAAACTCGTATTAGCCGTAGGTCAGTCCATTCGTACACGGTTTTGGGATTACCCAGTCTAGGAACCTTGGACAAATTACGGAAAATGCTTTCCTTTCGAGGGTGGGAGCTGAAATTCATGAAAAATCAGATAAGCAGGGCGGTGTCAGGTAAAAGAAAGGATGAAAAATTGTTCTCACATGTAGGGGTTGAGTTTGCGATTGCGATTGGGATGTGTCTGTCGTCTCTTCTTGCACATTTGACCTCAATTTGTTTAACCTGTCAGTGGCTGTTTTTTATCCCTTATATCTGACGTTGAATAGTGTTGATAGTTCGCTGCAGAGGTTTTAATTTTACAGATTCTATCGTCCACGTGTTACTCCCTTATCCATTTGGAGGTTGTTTGGGTAATGTGATCAAATGTTAGGTAAGTGTTGTTAACGTTTCTCCCAGAAAGATACAGTAATGGCAAAGCCTTTAATGAAGACACACGTGTTGACGTTTAACTCCTACTCTTATCTCCACAAGGTGAAGCCTGTCTAGTACCTTTGTTTGAAGATAGGGTATCTAACGCTAGACACAAAACTACGACTGTCTACTCTAGTGACTGTAGATGTGGATATGCTCTTTGAGGGAGACTCGAGCGAAAAGTCGTAAGCTTTTGGCGTGTAAAGGAACCCCTCATTACGAGTACAATTCGCATTAAGGCAGAATTTGGAAAAATTAGCATGATTTGCCTTCATACCCCTAATAAGGAAGAAGATGTTAGCATCAAAGACAAATCCTTTGACCTCGAACAAAAGCTCAGTGCCGCAGCTATGAGCTTGTAAATAAGGCAGCCCTATTTAAGCGGATCAATCAATGGATAATACGAAAAAAAAAAAAAAAAAAAACACTGTGGCGCTGGCAGCCCGGTATGGGCCATGGCCTAGCTTCTTGACACTCATTTGTGTTGCTCATGTTATCATTTTTGTCACATCTGAGTGGGGCCTACGGTTTATCGCCGAGTCCGAACGGCACTCCTTAGAAGCTTTTTCGTAGGCAATTTTACTTTCGGGAGTTTTCCATTGCCCGCCGAAAGGGAGATGGCGATTTGAAAAACTGTTGGTGACCCAGCCAGGAATCGAACCCAGACTCTCTACGTGATAGTCCAATGAGCTAACTATCGCGCCATCGTCATCGCCGATCAATGGATAATACAGCATGCAAAACACCACATCTGCCAATGGATTCAGGTTTCTAAAAACTGTAACCACGTTTCCCCTGATCAATCAACCGCCAACTAGTTTGAACAGATTGCGATCGACGCAATGCACTTCTACAGCATTGTGTGTGTTCAAAGTTCTGAAGAGCCAACATTTACCCATTTCCTCAAGCTCCCCCAAACATAAACCGTAGAATACCAAAGGAATTGTTTTCAACGATCCAACAGAGAAGCTGACTACTACTGATTGATGCAGGTATTACTGATACTGTAAGTACATGCAGCCTAATAGGAGATATATAAAATTGAGCTTCATCTAAGGAAGAGAGCTGCTCATAAGCTTCACGAACAAAAAGGAAAGAAACAACAAAGACTTCTCGGAAAGAAAAAGTAGGAGCATAAGAAGCGCACAATTGAGGAAATGAACAGATGTGACTTCAAAAATGCCGAGAATATTAAGCGAATACGCCAGGCACCTGGTTGGTTTACATGCCAATGCGATTTCAAGCCAGGAAAGTCTACCATCGGTCAAACGCTCACACCACGGCAGATCTTGGAAGAGACTTGAGAGTTTCAGATCGAAAAACAGCACCTATTCGTCCTATTTATAACCCTGTCAAACTCGCCTGACGGTTCAGGGTGGGTATGGAAAAGTCTTACTGCTCCATTAAGGTCAGTAATGAATTATAAACATCACCCAAAACTCACTAGTTGTTGACCAGCAGCAGAATCTTTCCTTGTTACATCAGCCCTGCTCTTGGTTTAGATGCTTGTTGAAAATGAACAAAGAAGCACAAGAAAGAAAAAGATACTACGCTTGGCTTTCGATTCTGTTTACATTGATGAAGAAGGAACGAAAAAATTCAACCACAAACTATGCAGTGACAGGTCTTGTCGGGCGTTTACTTATTTAACGCTGTTGAAGTGCTTTTACTTCCTTGCCTGTAAAAGTGCTATTGTTGGCAAAAAGAAATGGAATCGTTCCGAACTAAGCGTGGGTATTGCAAATTGAGCTAAGGATCAGTGGTTTTCTCTCACATGTCTATACGAGAAGACCATCTATCAAACACAGACAGCTCGCCGCCAAGACCTCTCGAATCTGAAATAGTTCGTGTCAGTTCAGCTCAAGTATTGGCTGATTTTTTAAGCGCGTAAAGTCCAAGAGAATTGCCAAAGCGTATACAAGTTTTACTTGAGTCGACTACGTTTTAAGTTTTCCATACGAAGAGTCCCATTTCGGGTCACTGTTTTGAGCATATTGGTTAGTATCTCTTTTATAGCACGTGAACTGTTGCCTTCAAAGGTTGCAACTGATGCTGCGTATCGGCATAGATGAGTGATCTGATGTATCGTCATAAAAAATAGTCTGAATGCGTCAAATCGCACGATCCAGTCGGCCAATTCACCGGCTCAAAAAATGAGATAAATTGCTTATTGAACTTGCTTATCAGTTGGTCTATCGATTTGCGTGCTGTGTGGGATGTAGCGCCGTCTTGCTGGAACCACATGTCGACCAGATTTAGCTCGTGCATTTTGGGCAAAAAAAGTTCGAAATCATTGAATGACAGCGGACTCTAACGACAGTAACGTCCTTCTCACGGTCATATTTGAAAAAATACAGCCAAATAATTTCGCTGGACTATAAACTGCAATAAACAGTGCATTTTCCGGATGGATTGGCAGCTCATGTATTGCTTGGATAGGCTCAGCGGACCAAGTATGGCAGTTTCGTTTCCTAACATACCCATTCAACCAGAAATGAACTTCGTTGCTGAAGACAATTTTGCGACAAAAAGAGGATCTCCCTCCGGCTTTTCTAAAGCCCACTTATCGAAAATTCGACGCTGTGGCAGGTCGTTCGGCTTCAATTATTGCTCGAGCTTCGTAAGTGTAAAGTTTTAGACCAAAGTCCTTGCGTAAAATCTTCCATGTAATCGAGTAACACAATCCCAATTGCTGTGAACGGCGATGAATGAACAAATCACGATCTTCGTTAACACTGGCGGATTCAACAGCAATTTCCTCTGTACACACTTTAGGCATACGGCTACGTGGCTCGATGTCCAATAGCATGAAATAAGTGCGGAATTTGGTCACTTTGACTTAAATTGCTTACTCAGTAGGTCGATTATGACGACCGTAAAATGGTCAAAGTGCGCAAAAAACGTATTTCACAGAGCATGAATTCTGACAGTAAAATTCAATAATTTGTAAGCTTTGTTTGCGTATAAGTCTTTCTATGATGAAATAGCAAGCCAACTGAGCATGTTTGACTTTGACACCTCTCGTGAATCAAGCGTGAGTTTGAAGAAAAAAACTCACCCGGTACATAGACCACGCACTTAGAGAAAAAAAAACCCTGCAAGCACCGTATGGCAGAAAGGGGAAGCTACGAGGGTAAGGTGAAAAGTTCTCGTTGTCAGTCTAACGTTAGAAGAGTGCGATGTGCAGTTGAAAAATGATTTTATTTTCCTACATTATCTCCATTGACTTCAACACTCTTGGTCCAGCATTTCTCTAACACCATTGCTTCCCGGTAGTGAGAGTGTGAAAGACTGTGGTCGTATCCCAAATCCTGCAGTTTCCCACCGTCAATGCACTTTTGTGTACAGGTGCATTGTCTTGGAGAAAGATAAATAATATCCTATTCAAGCTAGGTTTCTTCTCGCAAATTTTGGCATCCAGCTGGTCAAGAAGGTTGAGGTAATTTTCGCCTATAATTGTTCTGCTTCTTTCTTCTATTTCTATTTCTCATCCACTGTGAGAAATCGGTGCACAAAATCGGTCGGGCCCCTATTGAATCGGTCCAAAGAGCGCAGCGAAAATCGTTTGCGGAATTGCTGTTGATCGGCATTCAGCAAATGCGGCACCCATCTCGCGCAGAGCTTCCGCATCCCTATGTTTTTGTGCAAGATGCTTCGCACCATTTATTCTGATATCCCCACAGACTCAGCTACCTCACCTATCTTCACTCGCCTATCGTCCAATACGATATCATGCACTTTTTCGATGGTATCGTAAAAATTCTGTCAAATTTGGATGAAATCCCTGAGGGGTGTTAATCCATTCAAAACGAAGAATGTAATGACTGCATGATATGCAAGTTTATCTATTTGATCAAAAAACACGCAAGACTTCGTAGAAATTTTTGGTCATTTGTCGAAATTATTAGAAATTCTGATTCATTTTCCATTCCAAAGTATGATACATGGTACATTTTGCTCTTTGAACAAGGCTGACGGGCTTTGCTTCGTAGCCGGTATCAAATCTAGTTTTGTACCCTATAAGGAGCAAAATTTTAAAATATATCAATACGCTAGCCCAGATGATATATCCGTCTTTCATTACATTACCCTTTAGTAAGTCCAAATATGTTACTTTAGAACACCGGGTTTCTTAAACTCGATTATGGAATGCCCTGTCGAGCTTCGGTATTCTAGACATTATAAAGTGCAAACATTCAAAACCAACGTAACTCGGTATCTCTATCTATCTCTATCTTCTTTAAATTTGATTCCCCCGCGCGGTATGCAAGCATTTTTGAAATAACCTCTTTAGCGCCTTAATGTTGTAAAGAAAATCTTGAATGCCTTTGGACACTGGCGTAGTGGATTTCATATTTTGAGTCTGTCCCGACGTGCATCTAACTATTGTTTTAACGTGTTTTTTTAGTGACGGAAAACTATAAATTGGCAACACTGTTTTCTGTACCAGCCGATTTGACAGTTCTCGGTTGTTTTGAGGTTAGGGGAGCAATTCGAGAAACTCATCGAGTATTATTTGTGTTGTTTGATGCTCATAATCGTCCATGTGCAGCGTAGTGCTAATGATGATCTAAATGTGTCAATTCGTCATCGTGGTCAACAATTAAACTTGTGTCCATCCACTTTATGGACAATTTTGCGTAAATATCTTCGTTTAGGTGCTTTCAAGATTGTGCAGGAATTTAAGCCACACGATCATCCTTTGGCCGTTTATTTGGTGAATAGACCGAAGGAAACATTGCGATTGATCCACAATTTCTTTTGAAAATTTTGTTAAGTGATAAAGCACACTTTTGGTAAAATGGCTTTGTCAATCAACAGAATGGCTGCATTCGGAACGACGATAATCCACAACCCATTGTTGAAACACCATTACAACCACCGTTTGGTGCGCTCTATATACCGGTGGAATCATTGGTCCATATGTCTTCAAATACTAGGGTTGTGGGGCAGATATGATTACTAACTTTTTTGTGCTCAAATTGGAAGGAATTAATGTTGTAGACATGTGGACGGCGCCACATGCCAAACAAAAAAACACTCCTCAGATCACTCACCAAGTCATGGTGTTTTCGCATTTCTATTCGGAGGCTTTGAATTGAATGGTACTGGCTCCTAAAAACTGCATTGCGTGCCATGGCCAGTCCAAAACTCTCTCGTATATTTGTTTTGATAGGATTCGACTTTTGCTTCACCGATCATTGGTCGTTACAAGTTCTCGTGTCGCTTTTGCCTTTATTCAGTAAAAGAAAAGAGGTTTTCTTCAACGTGTTGGGCAGTGTCTCTCATGTTAGGTTCTCTATTAGATGTCTCACTGTCTCATTATCTCAGTACCGTTAATTAATGTCGGTACTTCTATGACCTTGAGGACTTAAGACAGACGACAAGTTAATGTCTGTTTCAAAGTTGTTTATGGTACAGCACAGACAGGCTTTAAGGATTTTCTTAACAGTGAACATTCAACCTCATACCGCTGCAGTTTCTCATTCAACCTCATACCGCTGTACCTTTTCAATAAAAGTGTAAAAGGCCACGGAAATCCCCGAGCAGACCGTTAGTTTATTGCGATTTATTGCCGTAATAAAACATTTTCTTGAACCGTCGACATTCTCCTCACCTTTGTAGATACTAACTTAAACTTTAACACCCCGAAGGACTTTCTTATTTTTTTCTTTTGAAGGCACTTCTCCAATTACAGGATGCCACCCTCCACGGACATAAAGATTAGCAAATCCAAATAAATAAATCAAAATACTCGTACACCCACCAGAGGTCACAGTTAAAGGTTCTCTTTCGATTTTAACTGAACAGGATATTCTTAAACAAAAGGACAAAACATCCAGGATATTCGTACTGCTCGTACCATTCGAATGCTTTTACTGTGCTCCTTTGAGAGAAGTTTATTATTATCTTCATCTTGTCATGCTGTCCTTTTGCCATTTGGACAGCAAAGAGAAAGAGATTTTTATATTAAACTTCTAACGGTGATCGTAAAATTTGCAATTTCTCTAAGTAATGAGATGCGATTCAAATAAAAACCTGCCTCCCAATGGTGGCTTGAGGGAACACGGTAGCCCAGAAGATGGTCCACGGTAGCCATTTACGAATAGACGAGGATTTCTAAAGAATTTTACAGAACCTTACAGTACCGTTGGGAATATTAATTGTTGCCGCTGATTATGGGGATGATACCAAAAAAACAGTTCGGGATAAGCCAGTAGAATTGGCAATTACTAATTGACTGTCTCAAATGCAACGTAACAGAGTGGTAGAGTAGGTAGAGTGGTTATCCAAATGAAGCGCCTCGACCGTGAATTTGAATAACACTAAACTGGTACTGTGAGCTTGTTAATGATGTACTTTTTGACTTCCTTAGAAGGTTGATGGAGGTGTGTGAGTCCTTTTAACATAAAAAAAATTGTTATAGCGCTGTAAAATGTGGTAGATAGATAGAGGGTCTCCAGGTTTTGCATGTGAGTTGCACGACATAATGTCCTATTGTTACGAGTATTCCACAATTTTCTCATTACATGGTTATAAATAAAATAATGACTTTGGCGGCTACAAGTTGTGTTGACACATTAATGCAGCACAACTTAAGCCACACTTTGGCATGCCTTAATGAAGTATTTCCGAATTCCTTGGATGTGTTCCTTAAAATACGACATTTTTCTTAATTGCACAGCACACGGGACGGAACATGCCACGAATTTGGTGTTATCGTCGACTCTCCAGATTGTACCTACACTCGAGGTACACGCAACTTGGAAGAACTAGGTTAGATGAATATTTCATTTGGACGGAATTACATGAGTACGAATGCATGATTTAATAGCCCCGGAGTGTTAATTTAATATTAAGAGTTTTCTTGGTAGCTCGACTGGGGATTATGAAATTGTGAATATCGGGAAAATTGAAGTCTCCAAGGGGCTCAAACATTCCATAAACGATAAATGGTGTGTCTGGGTGACACATGATTTGGTGTGCTGCTGGTGCCAAGGGATATTAGTATACCGCCACATAGTAGTGGTTGATACACTCAAGAATGTATGTTCCAAATATAATAAATCTTTTTTCCTTACAGTGGGAAAGAAAGCTTTCCAAAGTTAATATATAATTAAGAGGAAGGCTCAAACTCAATCGATGCATTAAACTGTTGACAGAGCTGGCTTGGCAAGAGGCTGATTTATAGACTCATTTTGATACATAATGATTTGGAATGTCTGATTCCTATTTACTTTTTCTACAGATGGTGCTTTAGTCCGAGTTGCATTCGAGCGTTTAAAAACATTATGATCGTTATATAGAGCTGACCAGCGACAGTTGGTCTTGAAATCTCCTTCTTCGTCGATTGATCTGGAGTTCTCCCTGCCTTTTCGTGAACATTTAGATGAAGAGAAGGCGTATGAGTCATGACCCCATGTTAACTCAACTAGTCTGACTCCGTAAACTAGAATCTACAACCAAAAACTCTCCCAATCGAAACGTACTTTAGTAGCATTTTAATCCAAAGTGTAATCATATGCAGACGGCTACAATCGCAAGAGATCGCCAAGTCCTTTTCCGATCGAGTGTCTCTTAATCTCTTAAGAGGTCCAATGCCGCCAGCATAAAGCATCGAAGACCATTAGAAACACTGCCAAAACGCCATCAGAGATGCCGCTTCTGATAAGCTGGATTTCACTCGTCCACCACAACGAAATCCCTGGTTCGATGATGAATGCCGGCAAGCACACGCAGCAAAGCAAGATGCATATAACGCGGTGCTGCTTAGAAAGACCAGAGCTGCTCATGGGCTCTATGAGCGGAAGAGGAGAGACGAGCATCGGCTTCTCAGAAGAAAGAAGAAAGAGCATGAGAAGCGCGCGATCGAGGAAATTGAGAGATGCTACTCCAGGAATGAGGTTCGGAAGTTTTACCAAAAGGTAAAAATAGCATGCCACGGAAACAAACCCCTAACCGAAGCCTGTAGAGATGAACAAGGGAACATCGTGGTAGAATCGCAGTCAACGCTGAGGATTCGGAAAGACCATTTCTGCAGACTGTATAACGGCGATGACGGACCAAATACCGCTGTCAGGCAGAATTAACCTTTCAACTTGGACGATGATGACCAACAATTCCGTCCACCCGACCTGGATGAAGTGAAGATAGCTATATCGAAGCTTAAGTCCAACAAAGCTGCTGGAGCGGATGGCCTGACTGCCGAGCTCTTCAAAGCGGCAGGCGATGACTTGGTAAGGAGCATACACCAACTCATCTGTATAATATGGTCGGACGAAGGAATGCCCGATGAATGGAACCTCAGCATTGTTTGTCCGATTCACAAGAAAGGATACCCTCTGGACGGCGCCAACTACAGAGGAATCAGTCTCCTTAACATCGCATAGAGGATCTTATCTGCCGTATTGTGTGAACGCCTGAAGCTGTTCGTCAACAACCTGAGAGGTCCATATCAGTGTGGTTTCAGGTCAGGAAAGTCCACTATCGACCAAATATTCACACAACGACAGATCTAGGAGAAGACCCATGAGCTTTAGATCGATACACACCACCTATTCATCGATTTTAAGGCCGCGTATGACAGCATCTATAGAGACGAGCTATACAGAGCAATGTCTAGTTTCGGCATCTCTGCCAAATTTGTCCGTCTGTGCAGGATGACGATGGAGAATGCACGCTGCCAGATCAAGGTCAGTAAAGATCTCACCGAGACCTTTGATGTCCAGAAAGGATTTAGTTAAGGCGATGCGCTGTCATGCGATTTTTTCAACATCGTACTTGAAAGAATAGTGCAAAACTCACGAGCAAACGCAAGAGGCACTATCTTTCAAAAGTCCGTCCAACTACTCGCATACGCCGACGATATTGACATAATCGGGAGAAAACAGCGTGATGTCAGTGGCGCTTTCGCGAGTATTGAGACGGAAGCGGCGAAAATGGGTTTAGCGGTCAATGAGGGCAAGACCAAGTATATGCTGTCAAGCAAAAAGGACAACCAACACCGACGTCTCGGACAGAACGTCACCCTCGACAGATATAACTTTGAAGTTGTTCAGGACTTTGTCTACCTAGGCTCCGCTATAAATACAGACAACGACACCAGCGCTGAGATCAAGCGAAGAATAACTCTTGCCCACCGCTGTTTCTTTGGGTTAAGAAGGCAATTGAGTAGCAAAGCCCCCTCTGGATGAGGGTGTTCTTGGTTGCTTCGAGAGAAAAATTCTTCGGGCGATCTTCGGTCCCGTCTGCATTGACGGTGAGTGGAGGAGGAGATACAACGACGAACTGTACGGACTGTACAGCGACATGGACCTAGCCAGAAGAGTGAAGATCCAAAGACTGAGATTGCTGGGTCATGTAGAGCGCATGGACACCAATGCTCCGGGCCGAAAAGTCTTCGAATCCGCCCCCGAGGGACAGCGCAGTAGAGGAAGGTCAAGACTCAGGACAGAAGACCTCAGCCAACTAAGCGTGCGAAACTAGAAGCAGGTAACCAGGGATCGAGCTGGCTGGAGAAGCTTGTTGACTGAGGTCCAGGTCCACCCCGGACTGTAGCGCCACCTAAAGTAAGTAAGTAAGTAATCATATGTCTATTATGAGCCTTTGTCTGTAGATTTAGCGCTGATATGAATCGCTATGAGGTTCTGATTCAAATGACGTTTGACTTCAGCAAAAAAAACCACAATCGAGTTAGCATTGCTTGTTTTGCCAGTAGCAATCAACTCTTTTCATTTTCTGTTTATCGATCGTACTATCGACCATACTACATGGTAGAGTAGTAAGCCCTTTTACAAGTTGCTGGTTATACATAGAGTTAGCATTTAATAGCCTTGGATAAGGACACATTTACCGCGAAGAAGGAAACTGTCTGAATAACTAGTGAAGCCCCTAAGCTGCTTCAAAGCCAATATTACTAGGATGTTCAGTGTGTCGGCCAAAAGATAGGTGGAATATTATGACATAGTGTACTATGATGACTTCTTATGACAACAAAAGTAGCCTAATATCCACATCCTCACAAAAAAAAAGTTGAACCTTCCAAAGCATTTTTCTACGATGAAACCTCAGAGCAACCCTATAAGTTTGACGAAAAAATTGTTTAAGGTACGACGGTACGTTTGGAAAGGAATTTACCTAAATTAACTTTGCTACGGTTCGGAATATTGCTTTCCGAAACCAGTTTATAGCTTGCTTACCTCTGCGTCGGAGCATTTCATCGGTAGCAGGAAAAGAAGAATTTAAAACGCTTTAAAAATTATGTACAATACATATGTACATCCAATAAAATAAGAATATCCTTTTGCAAAAATTTCATTCATTGCAAAGCCGATCAAGGCTGTCTGAAACAAGGAGTTCAGCAATAGGGCCATACCTAGACAATCTAAATGAGAGGCAATAGTTATGCAGAAGGGTAGGGGACTTAATAACTCAGGTATCGCAGATAGCATTTCATGCATGTAATGCGTCAATGTTTAAGCTAGGAAAGAGAAAACACCGACCTCTTCTACCTTAGTGAGGTCCCTAAATTGTTTACAATAGACTCTGTTCAGTAACTGGAACGGCAAGATGTCCAAAGGAACACCAATACGGGTTTTCTAAATTACGCTCAGCAGTGATCATAGTTAACATCGTAATAATTGGAGGCGCTTTAGAGGATAGGCACTGGAAAAAATGCATCAAGAAGTATTGACTTATTATAACCCTGAACCCAAAGAATGCGTTTATAGTATTGCAATACTGGACTACCTTCGCTGAACAATATCAAGCTATCTTCTTAACAGATTCGCCTTCAATGACTCTGATGATGAAGTCAAAGCACATGAAGTTACTGGCGGTGTGCCACGAGGCTCAGTTTTAGGACCCCTAATGTTGAATGTTATGAACGAACAAATTTTATCCCTACTCATTCTATTCGGATTTGCAGAAATGAGCGAGTCGGACATGAAAAAAAAAGAAGAAGGAAAGCAAACTTACTATCACAACCTGGTTACAATGTGTGGATAAAACAAAATGACGGCGAAACAAAGTTCAACATCACTCAGTACACAAAGAGACGTATTTTCTTCATGAGAATGCAGTTCAGGGAGTGTCTGTTTGAACGTAAACATGGGAACATTCCAAACCCTCCTACAATATGAAGAAACTGTTTCAGAAAATGTAGAAAACGTGTATGAAACCGAAAAAATAGCCTTACGGGATCAATTCGAAAAGTGGCCTATAATATCGCTGCCTATAGTATCGTAGTCAGAAAAACTAGATAACCATCAAGGTCGCTATACCTCTTTGTGAATACCCAAACCTATTTTGACTTATCCTTCAATCTTTACTCAATGTTGTTGCAATTCGTGCTTAAGTGCTTAAGAACTGTAGTATCGATGCTAAGAAGTCGTAAGAAATGCCACAGCTGATGTTCTAGGTTTCATTATACCATGACACTTATGTAGCAACAAAGTGTACCTGTGAAGCGTCAAT
Organism: Volucella inflata; assembly: GCA_928272305.1. Taxonomy (NCBI): domain Eukaryota; kingdom Metazoa; phylum Arthropoda; class Insecta; order Diptera; family Syrphidae; genus Volucella; species Volucella inflata. Next base: position 4,587,698 of record OV743720.1, read on the forward strand.
GCATAGAAGGCTGAGAGGAGCTCGTACAATCTTCAACGAAAGAAGAACTTAAGGGCATCAGCTTCTTAACAGAAAAATTAAAGAAATATGATGCTTCAGGAATAGTATTTGAAAGAATGTGGCAAGCCAGCAAATCCCAAACAGAAATCTTAAGAAAGGGTAAAGAAAATTAATGTTAGAAAGTCACAATTGGTGGTATGTATGTATACTACTTCTGCAAATTGTTAAACGACTTAAATATCGCTGTAAGAACGAACTATTCAACCATGATATTCATTCGCCAGGTTTAAGTACAGCAAGGCTGCTGGATGGCACGGCCTACCTTCCGAGCCGTTTAAAGTAGAAGGAGGTGATTCTATGCAAAGCTCCTGCCATCTTCAAATGCTAAATCATTAAAACAAAGGTTTGGTTTGGTTTGGTTTAGGTGGCGCTACAGTCCGGGGTGGACCTGGCCTCAATCAACAAGCTTCTCCAGCCAGCTCGATCCCTGGCTAGCTGCCAGTTTAGTTTCGCACGCTTAGTTGGCTGAGGTCCTCTGTCCTGAGTCTTGGCCTTCCTCTACTGCGCTCTCCCTCGGGATCGGATTCGAAGACTTTTCGGCCCGGAGCATTGGTGTCCATGCGCTCTACATGACCCAGCAATCTCAGTCTTTGGATCTTCACTCTTCTGGCTAGGTCCATGTCGCTGTACAGTCCGTACAGTTCGTCGTTGTATCTCCTCCTCCACTCACCGTCAATGCAGACGGGACCAAAGATCGCCCGAAGAATTTTTCTCTCGAAGCAACCAAGAACACACTCAATTGCCTTCTTAACCCAAAGAAACAGCTGTTGGCAAGAGTTATTCTTCGTTTGATCTCAGCGCTGGTGTCGTTGTCTGTATTTATAGCAGAGCCTACGTAGACAAAATCCTGAACAACTTCAAAGTTATATCTGTCGAGGGTGACGTTCTGCCCGAGACGTGGGTGTTGGTTGTCCCTTTTGCCTGACAGCATATACTTGGTCTTGCTCTCATTGACCGCTAAATCCATTTTCGCCGCTTCCGTCTCAATACTCGCGAAAGCTCCACTGACATCACGCTGCTTTCTCCCGATTATGTCAATATCGTCGGCGTTTGCGAGTAGTTGGACGGACTTTTGAAAGATAGTGCCTCTTGTGTTTGCTCGTGAGTTTTGGACTATTCTTTCAAGTACGATGTTGAAAAAATCGCATGACAGCGCATCGCCTTGTCTAAATCCTTTCTTTCTGCACAGACGGACGAGTTTGGCAGGAATGTCAAAACTAGACATCGCTTTGTATAGCTCGTCTCTATAGATGCTGTCATACGCGGCCTTAAAATCGATGAATAGGTGGTGTGTATCGATCTAAAGCTCATGGGTCTTCTCCTAGATCTGTCGTTGTGTGAATATTTGGTCGATAGTGGACTTTCCTGACCTGAAACACTGATATGGACCTCTCAGGTTGTTGACGAACAGCTTCAGGCGTTCACACAATACGGCAGATAAGATCCTCTATGCGATGTTAAGGAGACTGATGCCTCTGTAGTTGGCGCCGTCCAGAGGGTATCCTTTCTTGTGAATCGGACAAACAATGCTGAGGTTCCATTCATCGGGCATACCTTCGTCCGACCATATTATACAGATGAGTTGGTGTATGCTCCTTACCAAGTCATCGCCTGCCGCTTTGAAGAGCTCGGCAGTCAGGCCATCTTCACTTCACTTGGACGGAATTGTTGGTCATCATCGTCAAAGTTGAAAGGTTAATTCTGCCTGACAGCGGTATTTGGTCCGTCATCGCCGTTATACAGTCTGCAGAAATGATCTTTCCAAATCCTCAGCATCGACTGCGATTCTATTACGATGTTCCCTTGGTCATCTCTACAGGCTTCGGTTCGGGGTTTGTTTCCGCGGCATGTTATTTTTACCTTTTGGTAAAACTTCCGAACCTCATTCCTGGAGTGGCATCTCTCAATTTCCTCGATCACGCGCTTCTCATGCTCTTTCTTCTTCCTCCTGAGAAGCCGGTGCTCGTCTCTCCTCTTCCGCTCATAGAGCTCATGAGCAGCTCTGGTCTTTCTAAGCAGCGCCGCGTTATATGCATCTTGCTTAGCTGCATGTGCTTGCCGGCATTCATTATCGAACCAGGGGTTTCGTTGTGGTGGACGAGTGAAACCCAGCATATCAGAAGCGGCATCTCTGATGGCGTTTTGGCAGTGTTGCCAATGGTCTTCGATGCTTGATGCTGGCGGCATTGGACCTCTTAAGAGATTAAGAGACACTCGATCGGAAAAGGACTGGGCGATCTCTTGCGATTGTAGCCGTCTGACGTCGAATACCCTCACAGCATTAGCTTGTTTTGGCGTAGTTTGTATATCCGCAACCTTACCTTGGCTACAACGAGGTAATGGTCCGAGTCGACGTCGGCTTCTCGGAACGTACGGACATCCATAATACTGGAGGAGTGTCTTGCGTCGATCGCAATGTGATCAATCTGGTTGACTGTTGATTGATCAGGAGTTCTCCAAGTCCCCTTGTGTATGTCGAGATGTGGGTACCGCGTGCTAACCACGACAATGTTTCGCCCCGCCGCAAAGTCGATTAGCCTGAATCCGTTATCGGTGGTGGTGTTGTGCATGCTATATTTTCCGATTGTTCCACCAAAGATACTCTCTCTTCCTAGATTTGCATTAAAATCACCGAGGACAATTTTAATGTCATAGCTAGGGCATTGCTCGTAGGTCTTGTTAAGGAGCTCGTAGAAGGCATCCTTGGTGTCGTCATCTTTCTCCTCTGTGGGGGCATGGGCACATATGAGGCTAATGTTGGCGAATTAAGCCTTGATGAGGATTGCTAGAGGCGCTCGCTCACATGCCGGAAGCCGAGGACTTCTTGCCTTAGTCTGCCTCCGACAACAAATCCGCATCCAAATAAGCGCTGTTTTTGCCGTCGATAGCAATTGCCGTAGTAGATGTCGCAGTTTTTCATCTTCTTTTTGTCCGATCCATCCCATCGCATTTCTTGGATGGCGGTTATGTCTGCTTTGCAACAGTCTAGGGCCTCCGCTAGTTGCTCAGCTGCACGTGGTCTATTAAGGGATCTAACATTCCACGTGCATATCCGAAGCTCATTGTCCTTAAATCCTTAAGACAAAGGAGGTTCGTTTATAATTAACGCGTCGATGCTGAGGGATGGGATTCGAAGTGATTCGGAGCTGGAGCATTATTGTCCATCCGCTCGAAGTGGCTAAGCTAAAGCAGTCGTCGTATCTTGACCTTTCGAAACAAATCCACATCTCCATACAGCTCGTAGACTTCGCAGTTGTATTTTCTTCTCCACTTTCCCGCCTTAGAAGTAAGGCCGTAAATTCAGCTTGGCAGCCTATAGCAGAACCAGCAGAATCAAGGTCTTGTAGAGCGGAACGTTTGCCTTCCTGGCCAGAGTTTTTGACCCCAACTGCTTTGATAAAACGGGATAACAGTGATTTCGTTGGATCCGTTCACTCCAAACTTCGAAATTGTTCCTGCCAACTGTGATTTTTTGTTCGAGATGGTGGATAGATGTTTCTTTGCTTATCGAGAGCATATACTTTGTTTTGTCCTCGTTCACAAAATGCTGCAAGTGCCTGAACGAAAGACTGATGGAATCTCGTGTTGATGTCAATGTCGTGTGAGTATCCCAGCACCTGGACTGATTCGTGTTGGCAGTGTTAACGCCAGCTCAACGCAATATCAGTTTAAGTGTATCACCATAACAAAATTTGGTGCATGTCCGGAAGAGTTCTGATGAAGCGTGTCCAAATTACACAGTAATTGCAGCTTCCTTCTGCAGTTTGATTAATTTCTAGACTTGAAGGAGCTCAAGAAGCCTGTTTGTGGCTGACACAGTAGTCAAACGGGAAGTATCAAAAGTCAAGAAAACTACTGTCAAGGCGAACGAAGTCTACCAGCTTTATTTTTCTGCTACTTTCTCTTTCTCTACTGTCTCTTTGGTATTTCAAATTTTATTCGCATACAATTATGTTTCAGTGAAAAGGACCCCCTTGAGAGACGCCTTAATTTACTTGATTCCTCTTCGATAATTGATTGTGTTTCCCATCGTTCAAACAGCTTCCACTCAGACACCGGAAGAAAGTGTTTCCCCAAGATTTATGGGAGGGATGTGCCCCCTTTCTATCGGCATACTCGTAGATAATTTATTTTTACTCCCAACATTCTAGTTAATTACTTACTTCTCTTGCCGTCGGCCTTTCTATGGGTTGTCTCTGTTATTACAACAGAGACTGACTGATCAACATCATTATCACCCTCATCGTCTTCTCTCACAGTACAAAATATTGTAGAACCTACAACTTGCAGCCTACACCAGAGAATAAGTGGATACATATCCATTTACCATATCCGTTTCTTGCCTGCCATCATGCACCATTAAATCTTCGTAATTTCTGTAAAATACCAGTCAGTTCCTGTGTACCATCCCTTTGGATGAAGTTGGCTGAGTCTTTCTTAATTGATACCACAGGCACGCATAAAATATTTTCCTTCCTTCTCAAAAAAAAAAAAAAAACAAAAAATAATAATAATAAAAATAATGGCGGCGTCGCACCACCACCACCGAAAACAAACATTTACAGCAAACTCAAATATGAGTCCTGAGTTTTGGTGTTGTTAGCCGACGAGATAGCTTCAATTTCCAATGCCTTAAACTGTGTACAACACGCAACACTCCTGTTCCTAACGACGACAAGAAACCTACATTAGAAGCAAAAATCAATAAACCCACCCCTACCATTCGTAAGGGGTGAATTATTTCCAACCCCCCATTGTAGTAGCGAGTGTGAAAGGAAGACTCTAACTCATTCCACTTGACAAACTCGTCAATCTCGATTCCAGAAATCTCTGTTCACAAGGAATTCCTGTTTATTTAAGTAAAATAGTAGATTGCTACTCTGGGTACACGGGGTACTTGGGGTACTTGGGTAACTCCTTACCCCGAGATGTGGAGTCCCATTGGACCGCCGGTTAACAGCCTCCCCCTGCTGGTACTGACTTAATGGAATTGTTTGTCAAGGGTTCAGAAATGCCTGCTTCTCCCTCCGACTTTTCACACTTTAAAATGAATTCTCCTGCTACGCGTGCATAGATTTTGGGATTTTCGTTTTTTTTTTCGTTTTAATTTAAAAGAGGGTTAAAAAGCAGCACAGCATACGCATGTAGTCATACTCGTTTGTTGTATGTTGTTTGACTATATGAAAGTGTTTGAGGCACCTCTTCTGCAGGAGGAAGGGTAGTTCTTCAAAACACCATCAGAATATGGTTTTATCTATCTTTCCAGCATTCATCCAGGACCCAAACCTTTCTACCCTTAATCCACCCCAACAGAGACCACTCACTTTGATTCCTTTTTTTCATCAAAGATACGAATATCGTTATTTCTCCCTTTTTTCCTGTATTTTCAACTGGGCTTACCATTTTGTTCAGAAGAGTAAATAAACATAAAATCTTTTCGCCATCATCGCAACCATCTTCTTGTACTCTGCCTGATTCGTCTTTCTAAATTTTTTTTTTACTCTTTTGTGAAGTAATTTGCGGTCTTTTGGGGGAAAAAAAAAGGTCTACCAAAGGAGATACTTTGTTAGATACTTTAGGGGTATTTACGAGTAGGGCTCCAATTTTGAACGAAGGCAAGGGTAACTGTAGAGGAACAAACGGCTACCAACCGAATGATCAATGAATGAACATCGTTTCTTAGCCTAAATGATTCAGGAATCATTCAATGTAAAGAGTTTTCTGTCTAGCAACAACAAAGAGGGTTTTTGTAACTTTTAAAAAAATTAAAAAAAAAACTGGTCCCAAAAAACGGTTCACTGAACAAATCATGGGTTAAAAATTGGAACTTGCCTAGCCATGTGTATCGAATTGAAGTCGCATTCATGAAATGCAAGAAGGCCTACTTAATTATCGAACGGATGTGGGAACTTAAAGCTGATTGGGATGGTGGGGACCTCATTTAATGGACTCAAAACTGATTGTTTTCTTATGGCATGCAAACTAAGAACGCTGTCCCATGTTTCAGTCGTTGCATCTTTTCTTTAAAAAAAAAACGGTCCTGACTCCTTTACGTCCTCAAAACTCCCCTGATTCTTGATTCTCGAAACATCTTTGTTCAACCTGCAACGCTGTTGTCCATTCGGTCGATGTGGTCAAGTCAATACAGTCTTTGTGTCGCAAATCTTCTAATTACACACACATTTTGGCACAAGCCTTAGTATTTGGGCAATATTCTTCCTTTACCTCGAGACCTAGTTTGTGACAGCGATTTTTCCTTATCGAACGACTTGAATGTTCGTAATATAGGTTACGAATCACCGAGGACAAGCAACATATTTTGGAGAAAATTCCTTCAAGTAGAAGCCTGATAGTATCTTAGAGTTGAAATGCTTAGTACAGAGACGTATTGGCCCTTAACCAACGAGTATCTCCAGCCAACTTGATCCGTCTCTAGCTGCCTCCGGTTTTACACGATGAGTTGGCTTAAATTACCTTCCAATTACGTGAGCCACCTTAGTCGCGGCCTTTTTCACCTGCACTGTCCCTAAGGTTCGGATTCGAAGACTTTTCGGACTAGTCGTTAGATCTTCACCCTTATGGCTAGGTCAATGTCTCTGTATAGTAACAATTGGTCGTTGTATCTCCTCGAAAATCGCTGGAAGAATTTTTTGCAAGAGTTATTCTTCGTTTGATCTCAGCGCTGATGTCGTTGACTGAACTTATAGCAGAGCCTAGATAGACTCTAGTCCTTAACTACCTCAACTTTTTATCTGTCGAAGGTGACATTTTGTCCGAGACGTTGGTGTTCAGTGTCCTTTTTGCTTGACAGCATATACCTGGTCTTGCCCTCATTGACCGCTAAACCCATTTTTGCCGCTTCTATCTTAATGCTTGCAAAGGCGCCAACGACATCACGCTGCTTTCTTCCGTTTGAGTCAATATCATCGATGTATGCGAGTAATTGGACACAGACTTTTCAAAGATTGTGCCTATTTGGTTTACGCCTGAGTTTTGCACTATTTTGCACTATCATGCGGAATCACATGATAGCGCATCGCCTTGTCTAAAACCATTTTCAACATCAAAGGTCTTGGTGAGATCTTAACCGACCTTGATGGAGCAGCGTGCATTCTCCATCGCCATCCTGCACAGACGGACGAGTTTGGCAGGAATTCCAAAACTAGGCAGTGCTCTGTAAAGTTCGTCTCTAGAGATGCTGTCATACGCTGCCTTAAAATTGATGACTAGGTGGTGTGTATCGATCTGAAGCTCATGGGTCTTCTCCAAGATCTGCCGTAGTGTGAATATGTGGTCGATGGTGTACTTTCCTGGCCTGAAGCCAATCTGATATGGACCTCTCAGGTTGTTGACGAACGGCTTCAGGCGTTCACACAATACGGCAGATAAGATCTTACCACCTTACCACAAGTTCTTTCATCTAAATCTATATTGTCCCCTTCAAAGTAATCCCCATCGACTGCAACACACTTATGCCAGCGCTTGATTCAATCCTTGAAACTTTTTTTTATATTCGGTTTTCGGTATGTCCATTAGCGCTTCCTGCGATTTTTCCATTACTTCCTCTCGGCTGCAGAAACGCGTCCCCCGTAATGGTTTTTCAACTCGATTGAACAGAAAGAAGTCACAGGGAGCCAAATCAGGTGAATTCGGTGGCTGTTGGATGGTATTTGTTGCATTTTACGTCAAAAAATTACGAATAATGATAGCACTGTGCGACGCTGCGTTATGGTGCAAAATCCACGAGTTTTCTACCCACAATTCTGGTCTCTTTCAGCGAATTGCTTCACACAAACGTCTCATAACGCTCAAATAATACTCTTAGTTTACTGTCTGGCCTTCTGGCGAAAATTCATGATGCACTACACCGTTGTAATCCATGAAAACCGTGAGCATTGCCTTTTTTTTGACTGAAAACGACGTTGTTTTTTTCGTCTCGGATTATTTGGTGGACGCCATTCACTTGCCTGATGTCTGGATTGCGTGTCGTACTCATAAAACCACGCCTCGTCTCCAGTAATGATCCTTTTGATGAATGTGGGATCTCAGCCTCGCAAATCATCCTTTTTGCGACGTCAACACGGTCTCTTTTTTGCATGAAATTGAGGTCTTTTGGCACCAACTTTGCCAAATCATTAACCAAAATGTCTTGGACGGATCCATAGGCAATGTTCAAGTCCTCCGCTATATCTCTGATGGTTAATTTGCGGTTATTGACCAGCATTTCTTTTACTTCATCAGTGTTTTCGTCGGTTTTCGATGTCGATGGTCTGCCACTGCGTTCATCGTCTTCGATTGACTCACGACCACTTTTTAACCGCTCGTGCCACTGGAAAGCGATCGTTTTCTTCAGAGAATCGTTGCCGAAACACTTTTCCAACATTTCCAACGTTCGCGCACCATTAAATCCGTTTTTTACGCAAAATTTAATACAAATCCGTTGTTGCAAATTTAAATTCAATTCTAAAATAGTAAAAAAATCGCCAACACACACAGAGATAGATGTACTCTTGGCTACGACCTTTTGCAAATTTCAAGCTATGATGCTTAGATTTAGAGGGAATATCAACAACAGATGTACCAACTTAACCAAAAAACGGAACTCAAATCATGAACGCCACACGGTGGTCAAGGTTGTATATTCGATGTTAAGAATACTAGTTCCGCTGTAGTTGACGCAGTTCAGTGGGTCATCTTTATTGAGGATCGGACACGCAATATTGAGGTTCCATTCATTGGGCATACTTTGCTCCAACCATAGTTTAGAGATGAGTTGGTGTATGCTCCTAATCAAGTCATCACCTGCCAAATTTGTTCAAATTGAGCTTAGATATTGCTATATCCATTTCATCCAGGTCGGGTGGACGGAATTATTGATCTACATCGTCCAGGGTCGTCATACCTACGATCTGCAAAAATGTTCTTTCCAAATCCTCAGCATCAACTGCGATTTTCCCTTGTACGTCTTTATAGGCTTTTTTGTGGGGCTTATGCCCGTCGCATGTTTTTTTACATTTTTGGTAAAACTTCCGAATCTCATTCCTGAAGTTGCAGCACTCGATTTCCTCGACCGCGTGTCTCTCATCCTCCTGAGAACCCGGTGTTCGTATTTCCACTTCTGCTCGTAGAGCTCGTGAGCAACTTTCTTTGCAGTGCCCCGTTGCGGGCATCTTGGTTAGCTGCAAACCAGGGGTTTCGTTGTGGTGAAACCCAGCACAACAGTAGCGGCATCTCTGATAACTTTTTGGCAGTGTTGCCACTGGTCTTCGATGCTTGATGCCGGCGGCAAGGAATCTCTTGGGAGATCAAGAGAGACTCGATCAGAAAAGGATTTCGGGATCTCCTGTGACTGCAAGCGTCTAAAATCGGAATTCCTTTCAGTCATAGCTTGTCTTTGCACTGCTCGGGATATCTACAACCGTACCTTGGCTACAACTAAGTAATGAATGGACATTCATAGTACTGGAAGAGTACCTTGCGTCGGTCGCAATGTAGTCAATCTGGTTGACCGTTGATTGATTAGGACTTGGCCAAGTTCCCTTGTGAATATAGAGATGTGGTAACCGAGATTGGCTTGAATCCAACATCGGAGGTGGTGTAGGTAATACTCGTACCATCCAGGAAAACTACCAAAGATGCCCCCTCTCCTAAGCTTTCCCTTGGAGGACAAATTCATCGTAAAACTTGACACATTGAGTGCTGAAGATGCCCGAGTAGTTCGCAACTACAACAACTCTAACTACAACAACCTATATATCCTTTAAAGTCATATAAACCTACTTCTAGCGAAGATTTGTATTCTTTCCAAGGAATATGGCAATATAAAATGGTCAACGTTGCTTTCAAAGACATCCGTGGTTAGGAATATCAAATATCATAATTTCATTTCAGTCATGTGGAGGCTTTAATATTGTACAACCAGAGAAGTTTTTGCAGATGTATCTCTCTGAAGGTCTGCTTTCTTCTTGATTAAAACTTTGCGACTAAGACTAAGGCTTTAAACTCATTTCATTGTGTTAACCACAAAGTACAACAACCAAACGTTTACATTTTCAACTCAAAAGTTGCTAAATTTAATTGACTGAGTATAGACGTGTCCTCATCCAATCAAGAAGTTTTTCGTAACCCCAACCAATGTTTCGATTAAAGCAACCTCAAATCAATTAAAGCTCAAAAGTGCTGATTAAGTCCTTCCCAATAGCAAGGCAATATCCCTTTAATTGAATCCTTATGCCTTTTTCCAGATACCAATCATCAATTTGTCATTCGATTTATATTTCAATTCGACCACTCTCTCTCTCTCTCTCTCTCTCTTTCATTAACCACACACAATATTTCATTTCGAAAATCCACAAACGTGATACTCGTATTTCACGATGAAAAGGTCAACACAGATCACGAGCAATCCAATCTCACCCCCCAACCAACACACACACTTATTGATTGCGGTTGCGAGCCTTTGTAGAGCGTGATTGCCCACTAATGACCTATAATCGTCACTACCAATCATCTCACCAAATCCAGCAGTGCTACAGTGGCAATATCAATCGCGTTGTATAGTACGAGTACTTGTTGCTTAAAGCAATCTTTTCATATTACCGTCGGCCAACGAAAAAAAGAGCAAAAAATCGATAGCAATACTGATTTCCCCTAGCAAACCCTTAATGTGAGTAATACACACTCCTTTATTGATATTTATTGAATCCTTCCTTTAGATGTGACTTTGAATGCGTTAAGTTTGAAAAGTTCTTGAACCCAAGGATTAGAACAATAAGAGTAAGGAAAATAAAAAACCATAATCGCAGTAACTCTTAGGTTTTGAACTTAGAAAAAAGGATAATAATAGCAAAGGGGGGGAGGAAAATGTTTGCGCATCACTGTCAAGAACAACTGGGATAAACCCGAAATGGACGTGAGGTGTTGCCTTTGTGTCGTTTTTGTTTGTCCTTGTTGCCTTCTTTTTCACATTCCTACAAAGCAATCTAGGTTAACTTGCCTAGCCACCATCCGCACCTGGCGAAAGGATCATAAAATATTTATATCACAACACTATACAATCGACCGAAACGTTATGTTCAACTTGCCCTTGCTGTATGCTGGGTGGCTTCTAGCCGAACAGTGGGGTCAAAGAAGTGGATTCTTTTTGAAAGGGTGGCAGTCCTTTAAGAAGGTTTTTCTTTCGAATCTAGCACTCGCAGAATACGAAACATACGGAACTAGTCCTTGAATGTGCCTTGGACTTGAAATCCTTACACAGAACCCATCACATCAAACCATAGCGACGAATATCTGCGGCCCAATGCAAGTGAACGCCGGACACATACTCGTACATTGAAAGTTTTCCGCGATGTCATCATCCCACTGATACAAGGCTTAGCAGGATATTACTCGTATGTCACTTATGCCCAGTACACTAAGTTAGTAATCAAAAGGTGTAGTGCTCCGTTACGACGCTAGAAAGCAATCAACAGTCATTCTTACTGAAGGACAGCAGAAAAGTCTATGTTCTTTCCGAGATGCCTGGAAGCATGTGTTTGGTCTGCTGGCAACCTGGAGAATTATATCATCTGCAGTTATACTCATATGAAACCCTGCTGATGGATGCCCTAAACGAGGACAAGGAGTCCTATAGCAGGTTCGGGTACTGAAAAATTATCTTGTGAGTGTCTCAGCAAGTTCTTCTGGAAGTTAATTTCCCGTGGTCCTGGCACCTTAAGCAAACTCTTGGAATTTGGTACACCTCCGATTGCGTTCAGTAAAGTCTTGCAATCCGAAAGCAGCTGGAGAGTTGTGATAGAATTAAGTAGGGCTTCAAGGATAGCTTCGAGTCGCCTCTCGAACTAATTCTTCACAATTTCGTTGATTGTCATCATGGTTTAATATATGTATCTCCGGTTTGAACTCAGACAAATTCAAATAGATATCTTCGTCCAATTTCGGCGACCTACGCAGTTTTCAAGTCTTTCTAATTTAAGGGCAGCAGAAAGTCACTAACCCTAAAGAGACTACAGGAAATGTACAGACAGTTCTAACACAGTCCTTAGAAGCTTGCCTAGTTTATTAGATGGTGTATATCCCCACAGGCACAAGTTTTCGTAACCAGAAGGGAAATTCAATGTTGTTATCCTCCAAAAAGACACTTTCACCTCAATCTAGCTTAATTTTGAACCCAACTAGGACAGCGCGGTATAGATTTTCCTCGTACTACACACAGCTCTAGGAATGTGATACTCAAATATAAGGATTCCATGAGAAAACGTTCAATGATGGCTTTTGGCCAGACAAGCTCCTCCTTATCTTGAGTCTTTAGGCGATTGACATCAATCGTCGATCTCCTCCGAGGCTGCCTGGGCATGTTTCAACAAACAGAGCAGCTTCTTTATAAGGATATGCCTGAGTCTTGACGTAAGAACTTAAAACAGCGTTAAGCAGTGAGTCCCCTAACTTGTTCACGACGCATCCCATGTATCCATCCGCCATCATGTATTGCCCATAATCAGTCTCCGCAGTCAGTGTCCTCTTTATCAGAATTACCAGGACAAAACTAAAGATTCATTAACGCCTTGTTATCTGGCCAAGTTATACAAACCGTCAAAATTTGCGTTTTCGAAGGCACCCTCAACGTAGATGCAAGTGCATTCTGCAGCGCAGTCTCGTAGGATTTTTCTCATTGATTAGCATCTTGCATTGCTATCCACATAGGGTTTTGTGCGCATTTAAAAGTCAGCTAAACGGCTGAAGACGGTACCAGATACGTACAATGCAAAGCAAATGACTGAACAACTTTTTGGAGGCCCAAGTGTTGATTGCTAGACTTCCTTTGTAGTGAGATAAATAGGTAGAAAGTGCTCGACCGAATCTCTAAAACTGAAACTTGTACAGAGGAGGACTTCTTAAAACCCGAGCATGCAGAAACTCATATCTACGTGCTCGGTTACGGTTTCTATTGATATTTACGTTTCACGTTAGCACAAGTATAGCTGTCATGACTCTAAAAATATCGCATTGCTCTTCAAGAAAAACGCCTGTAGATTATTCACGGGGGTTTTGGAATAAAACTCCGACGCTTGCTTTAAAAGTGACAATTATACTGTATTTCTGGCTGCGGGATGAAGTTGTTATCCTCAACAAAACTAATAACTTTTTCAAAAGAGGCAATGGCTTCAGATATTTTAACGGCGCTATTTTCACAGACATTTTCAACTTATTCTTCGCTATCTTCCTCAAGAATATCTGATTTCTACAATTTCTGCGTCAGTCAAAGAAGCATAAACAGGAGCATCCGTATCGCAATCCATCCAGTCGTTTAGGTTGCTTGTGTCAAGTCCATCGAGAGTTTGTTGACCTGAATCCAGTGCACTAGCAAAGTTTAAAATATCTTCAATAACATGTTCTCTTTCTGTAGTTATTGATTCCTCAGCATTGTTAGAATCGGCGCATATATGTTTGTTTCAAATATTTTCCAGCACGGATGATGTTACTTTGTCCCAAGCATGACCAAGGCTCCAGACCGCATTTTTGATAGTGAATGCTATGTAAAAATGGATAAAAATGTAAATTAACATACTTACCTAGTGAATAACTGGAAGTTCAGTAACATTTTTTAAAGCTCTGGGACGGGCACTTTTTCCTATTACAAGGAGCTTGCACTTATGATTGCCTGCTGCATTTGAACACCGAATCCTTGGGTTCCTTTGCGCCACTTACAGAAGTTTTTTACTAAAAGCCAAAGTTTTCCTTGGTAACACTTTGGAGAACACCTCAGTTTCATCGGCGTTATAGATTTGTTCTTTAGTTAACTTTTCGGCTTCTACAAACTGAGCAAAATTGTCTACAAACCAAACAATGTTGCAGATTCGTAATCTGCGGAAATACTTTCTCCTGATGCCTGTAAACCGTGAATACCATGTCTGATTTTAAATTTCTGAAGCCAGCCCTGAGAATAATTGCACTCAGTTTCAATTTTCAGATTTGCATGAAACATTTTGGCTTTTTCCATGAGTATTGGTCCAGATATCGGAATACCTTCAAACCGTCGTTGCCAAAACCATTCGTCAAGTGCTTTATCTAATATCGGGCTTTCTGATTGCTTCATCGTCGTTTCGGCTTTTCATTTTTGTAACAGAATAAGCTTCAACATAAAACTTCCTAATAGCTTTTATTTTTGCTTTATATCGTATACAGATGACTCTTCTACTCCATATTTATTGCATAAAACTCGAACAGTAGTGCCTATCTCTAGATTTTGAATAGTATCCATTTTTTTCCGAAATGCTAAGAACTCTACGCTCCCGTTTTGTCGACTACACATGTAGTTACGCACTAAAAATTATTGTATGCTGGATTTAAACAACTGTAAAGAATATCAATAAACAGCATATGCTTCCAAAAAGCAGGATAAAAATAAATTTACCGTTGTTCTCGAGCAAGAAGCACACAAGGCCCAAGCCCATAGAATACGTTGCGTACATTGCGTCATGTCAAAAATTTGACAACTCATAAGCCCTAATGAGAGGAAGAGAGACAGGAAATGCGGCCCACAAGTGGAATGCATTACTTCGGATGAAATTGGTCAACTTTTAACTTTTTGTGCGCCTGACAGATGTTTCCATGGAAATTCATTCGGGTGCTCTTTTGTGTTTCATATGGATGGATGTTTCAGATGGATTTCGGGCGCAACGTACGTATTCATTGGGCACCTCTTTGCAATCCGTCAAATACGATTTTAGTGGATTGTAAACGCAACGCACGCGACGGATTCTATGGGTTTGGGCCTTAAAAAACTCATTTTGTGAGTTCCGGATATTGGACGGTTTCTCCGGACAATAGAGTGAATATTAACGAAGTGCGTAGTCTGCTATTACACGATAAAACTGGATGCATGCGACACTTCGAACACCATAAGTGCAAAAGAGAGAAAAAATTTAAGAACAAGAGACGGAAAAAAATTTACCTGTGTGGCGTGGATAAAATTTTCCGTGCATCTGTTTGACGTTTCTCTCTGTTCCTTGTCCTGTCAAACTAGTCAAACTACGAGTAGATTCATGAATCTGGTTTCAACGTGGAATAGTGCTCGAGAAACAGGATGGAATAACAAAGCAGAATTCAAAAATGATGCATGCATCTAGTTTCATCGTGTAATAGCAGGCATACAAAACAAAATGCCGGATATTAGAGGTTACCGGTTATTGGAGTTCCGAATAAACTTTACTAGGTTGCGGATACAAGGTATTTGTCCACAGGACTCATGTTCTGGTTCAACGACGATGACATACTTCTAAACGTTATTACTTTTGAAGTCGTTACCCCTCTCAAAACGCCTTATTTTAATGTCTCGTTTCGTCCACAGTCCACTTTTTTCTTCTTTAGAGTCCAGTCGATATTAAAATGCCTGTTTTTAAGGAGCTCTGAAGCTTTTCCATATCCGCGGCTTTCATCAAACTGCATCCTGGTAAATTCAAGGTTACAGTCTACTATCTTCCACCTGGATAGCATTCCCGTTTAGGGTAGGAGCTGAAGCTAAAATCAATAGTTCAGGGTTGGCACAGTGAAAGCGACACTCTTCCGACGACGGGCCCCACTGTCATTTTCATGGGTAGAATACCATATGTACGGCGGTGTTTTATGATTTTTTGGGGAAATTTCACTACCAGGCCTACAATTATTAATAAGTTGTTTCACATACAACCAGAAACGCAGCATTTTTCCCATTCATTTGGGGCTTCTGTTTCGTTTTTGTTGTTGTTTTAATTGAGGAACCCACCCTCTCACATTAAACTATTCTCTGGCATACATACGAGTATGAGCCTACGAATCCCTCGAGTAAAGAGGCATACGAGTATATGTATTAACTTACATACTCGTACTTATGCTTGTAATTTCTGCAGGTTCCATACCTTAAACTACCCCAAACAACACGATTTATCAGTCTCTTTTCTGTGCTCCACTATTCGGGGTCTGTTGTTGTATTAAACGAAGCAAAATAACAAACACATTTATACCTGGATTATCGATTAAATAAGTTCCAATGTAACCTATCTGACGCTCTAAACGGCACAACTTTCTAGCTAGGGGTTGAAAGCCGAGCACACTCTTTCCCTACTAAAGCTGAAGCCGATGAAGTGCTTTTTGTTGTTTTTTTTTTTTTGTTGCTGTTGACTTTGTTTTTATTTTTGTGTTTCCTCTTTCTTTTTATGATTTTGTGCCATCTACATAGGAAAGTAAAAAAAAAGGAGAACCACATCAAGTGGAAGCGCGCAGTGACTTTTAAAGGGGGTGAAAGTTCACTGGTTGTGAATTTCTCTCCCCCATTTTTCCGTCGGTTTTTGTTTTGTAAGTTTTTTTTTTGGTTTTTGTTTTTAATTCAAAAGTTTTTCCCTTGTTTTTCTACATCCTAATTTTGTATACGACTTTATGTTGTCTGTGTTGTGAAGTATAAATATATTTTACCCCAAAAAATAAGGAAGTATGAGAGTTCTGATGAAACTACGAGTACCCCCTAAAGTCAAAGTTTGTCGTAAATACTACTTAGTCTTCGTCTGTACGAGTATCTCCACCTCTGGTGGTGGTGGTGGTGGCGAAAAGTCACCTAAACCACCGTCCTCGTCCTTCTCAATTATCAGTTTACATGAAGAAATCTCTGGGAAACACTTTGAAGTTTGATTAAATGATTGAAACTTTGTGAATTTCCCTTGAATTTACGCAGTTTTCCACTTTCACACATTAACAGATACGAGTATAGTACGAGTACATCCACTAACACGTAGCTGGTAGTCATCATCAAATTTAAAAACAAAGTTGCCATCGCGGTTCAACAAAACTATTGTACCTACAAGAAATCGGCGTAAAGAGAAAAATGTAAGTTTAAAAGCAGCAAAAGCAAAAGAGGGGGACTCGGGTTTCGACTAATTGATTTGGGCATCAATCAATAATCTTCTTCAGTAAGCACGTTTCTGCGCGAACTGCTCTCGGGTGCGCAATGCAATATTTATGAAGTGGACGCTGCAAAAGGTGTGGTGTCCCTTTTCTGCTTTATTAAATCGTAGACTCAGAAGAGGCCAGAGCATTTAAATTTGGCTTTATTTTGAAGCTACGTTCATGCTACTCGTACTATGTGTGGAATAACACGTCATTAAAATGGCCTCCTTGGCTTCACTGGCAGTGCTTCAAGCCCCGAGTTTATGCAAAGTGGTTTGCTTGTTTGCGTAGACTAAGAATTTGACGTAGCCCCAGAGAAAATAATCGAGTGGTGTCGAATCCCATGATCACGGCGGGCAATCGACGAATGCTGTGAGATTACCCAGTCGCCAAATTTCTCCTTCATAGCTTCGAGCTTTGCGTCACTTGTATGGCATGTAGCGCCTTTTTTTGGAACTGCAACTCAGATATTTCGATGTTGTTGAGTTCTGAATACAGAAAGTCAGAAACATCACTTTATACCTGAGCTCTCATTTCGAAAGAAATAAGGTCCGATGATGTCGCCATGCCATAATCTGCACCAAACAGTCAAACTACCTATATGGATCCATTGATGCTTGTGGACTATGTTCGCTCCAATAATGGCAATTTTGCTTTTTGTCGGCTATGTGCTGAGCCAAAAATCGGGCTCGTCCGAGAAGATGATTTTTTGGCCACAATGCGGATCTCCGACCAACATTTCCAGCGCCGAATTAAGGTTCTCACGGCGTAGTCTATGGTCGCCCTTGTGCTTCAATTGTGCTTCAGCACAATCTTATACGGATGTAGGCCCGAATCAAATCGCAAAATAAGCCATGTTGACTCTCTGGCGATGCACAATTTAGCTGATCGGTGCCGAATCGACATTTCTGGGTTTTCTTCGATACTGGCCGCTACGGCGACTTTGTTTTCTTCATTTCGCACCAATCTCTTACTGGTTGGTGGCCTTAAATCCAAAAGAATGCTTTCACGCTTAAATTTTTCCACTGTGCGACGAATTGCCTGCACACTGAAGCCATGATGACGACCGACCTGACGACTTTTTGAATAAGAAAGGCAAATCATCGAACTTGCAACAGGTTGCGAAAAGCCTTACACGGCCTGCATTGCTTACCGGATTTGACGTGGGGCTCTGGGGAAAATAAAAATGGTCAATGCGATTAGAATGTGCTACTTCAGTGGAACGATGAATAACGAAGTTGTTTAGGTCGAATGACGTTAGCCAAGGGCAGTGTGATAACCGCTTGATTTGAGCAACGCCATCTATATTTGAAAAGCAGAAGACTCATTCAATGGAGGAATAATGAAATCTCTTTGACAACTGATATTAAAGTTTCTGGAAATACTATCGAGTTTTCCAATAGGGACTTGACAACTTTGAATTTAATTTGTGAACGGACTCTTTCACTAATCATCAAACAGTCACTGTCAATTTATTCAATAAACTCAATATTTTCATCATGGTAAAGTACACGAACGAGCAACGTCTGCAAATTATAAAAATTTTCTACCGAAATTCGGAGTCGTCGAGCGTTAATTCCAATTTTCGGTCGTAATTCTCGCCCTCGCCCTAATAGACAGGCAATAAGAAGTTTAGTGCAAAAATCGAGTCTACATATTCGTTGTCTGATAATGCCGTGTCAGTGAGACAATGGGTTGGTCGAAGTGTTTAAAATATCGCTGCCGTTCAGGAGTCCGTAGCAAACGATCTAAATCAGTCAATTCTCAAGAATTGGGCATCGCTCAGACCACATTATGGCGTATTTTGCGTAAGGATCTTGGTTTACACCTATACAAGATCAAGCTGACTCAAGAATTGAAGCCGATGGACCATTTGAAGCGACGTACGTTCTCCGATTGGGTTCTGGAGAAGATGCGCCAAGAT
Source organism: Volucella inflata (assembly GCA_928272305.1). Classification (NCBI taxonomy): domain Eukaryota; kingdom Metazoa; phylum Arthropoda; class Insecta; order Diptera; family Syrphidae; genus Volucella; species Volucella inflata. The sequence continues at coordinate 4,606,599 of OV743720.1, forward strand.
GGTGAATTTCATCGCAAAATCATCTTCATTGACGAAGCTCATTTTTGGTCGGGTGAAAATCCACATGTTCTTTATGAATCACCACTTCATCCACAAAAAATAACTGTTTGGTGCGGTCAGCGTTATCGCGCCATGATCACCGATTATTTTTGGCCCGAATTGGAAGATTTGGACTCGAACGACATGTGGTTTCTACAGGATGGTGCCACAAGCTACATAGCACACGTTAAAATCGATTTATTGAAGAGTAAGTATGGTGAGCGTGTTATCTCACGAAATGGGCCAGTCGATTGGCCGCCTCATTCGTGCAATTTAACGCCGTGATAAATTGGATAGTTGTTGTATTCTATCCTGAGCCCCCTAACCCAGCAACCTTAGGTGTCATTTCATCTACAATAATTCTCACATAAGACTCAACTGCGGGCGATAACTCTATTCGCGGACGCGGATAGTCTTAACGTAAGTTCAGGTCCTAAGAACTCTCTTCTCTTTGAGCCTTGTCTATCAAGCTCATTGGCGACTTCATTTACTGTGCTCACATCATGACCTTGTGCCCAAACAAGATTCAACGAATTCAGCCTTCCGACGGCATTCAGTGAAATCTTGAACTGTTGTACTATCCGTTCCAAAATAGTTTAACAAGGTCTTAAAAGCTGCTTCGCTGTCACTACAGATATTAACGTTGCCCTCCCGACATACACTAGCGTCACATCCTCAAAAAATTTCGGAGCCGTACGCAAAGACTCGACTACGTTCATTTCCTATTTCAGATTGGAACCGAAACCATTTTTAGGCACAGGAAAGTCTTATTCGTATTTTCTTTATCAAGATGATTTCTGGTATCATTGCATAAAGCGACATATCCATAAGGCCTCAAAGATATCAAAGCTCCGGTGTTTGCGATAGCACATGATATGAATATCAAGACGGGTCTCATAGTTGGCCCAACTACTTTGCACTGCCATAAGGCCGCCATAGTCTTATTGGTCCAGTAATTTTTTTTTTAAAGCTCGACACAAGAGTCCAAAACGAGCACTTTTTCACTTGTGTAGCAGTAAAAGTATACAAAAATTTTCTGGCCCAGATGGTATAACCCCCACTCTTTGGAAGAGGTCTTTCTTAAAAATCACTTTTGGATGCACCCTGAAATATCTTGATTATTTGCCATGTCATACGGCTCGCCATTATAACCTGCGAACATTCAAAACCAGCGTGAATATATCAGTGCCGTTCTGTCTCTCTTCTCTAATTTAACTCAGCTACTCGATGTAGACGAGAGATGCCAAAACCAAACACTTCCTTAACTGCTGTCGTGACAGTTGCGCGGACGTGATTGGTTTTTGCGGACTTCGTGTGATGGGGCTTCGATAGCTAGTTGTAGTTCGATTATCTCAGATCGGCATGCCTCACCAGGAGCTGATTCTATTGTTGCTGTGGCAGTTGATTTTGTCATGTTGGCTCCACTTTCAATCGTTCGTACATGAACGCAGTCATGGCTTCTATAACGTTGTCGACCTGTGTAGCCAATGAAGTAAGGTCGGTGGTGGCTTTGGCAGCTAGAATACCTCGAATATTGCATGGGAACTGCTCTAAAAATAGAGTTCTTAGTACAGGATCACTTACTTATCCTCCTGACAAATTGCGCAGCCTCGGGTTTCTCGTCGCCGAACGTCTGTCCACGTAGAAGGCGGTGAAATTGAGTCTCCGAAACTGTCAATAATTCTTGTTTTGATGGTTTCGTATTTTTCAGTTGGTGGAGGTGAATCGACGACATCGCCGACGACGGAGTGCATGCGCAATCGAGATTTAAATGGACGTGTCTAAAACGAGTCTCATCAGAAGTGATTCGGTGCAATCCAAATGCTGTTCCGGCATGTTGCGCCAGAAAGGTTGCGGTAGCTTGAGGACTTGGACAGATCCAATAAAACCTGCATCGGACTGTTCATTTGGGGGCAAATTCATCGATGGAGATAAATGGGTTTGATAAATCATTCTATAAGGAAGGCATAGAAATGTTAGAGCGGTGCTGGTCGTCCTCTAGGAGGCGACTCTATTGATGAATAAAGTAAAATTTTGTCAAAAATCGTGAAGAAGGGTTTCTTTCAATACCACTCTTGTATCGGTTTTATCTCAGTGGCAACACTTTTATCTTTTATCAGCAAAGTTGTTTGCTCTGTATTGCTAAATCATTTAGGTACTTTGGTTTCATTTTATCTCAACCCTCCCTAGTACATGTTTATCCAACCCGAAACCTCTCCATCTGTTAGTGTGTACATGAGGGTACAAGACTGTATACGAGTATATGAGTGAATCCGTTTATCTGTATTTCTGTGAGTTTTTAGATGGATCAAAAACTGCTCCCAAGTTGAGGTCATAATTTGCGTAAAAGTTAGAATTTTTGTTTGTTTTTTTGACTTTATTGGCTTCGGAAGGAGAGTGTCCTTTGCAGGAACCCCAGAAAGCAACAGCAATACTCGTTCGGGAAGAAAGTATGGCAGTAGCTGGTGAAAGTCCTGAGGATGATAGTGTGTGTTGGTGTGATGGTGATGATGAACTTTTTATTTTGGCTCCACTGCCATGGAAGGGAGGATTTTTTTTATTTTAAGTCGCACGGGTTAAATTCATTGCTTGTGGGGGGTGTCTAGTGAAGCATGGGACATATGTATACAATAGAATCAGCGTGAAAAGTAATTTTAAAGAAAACAAACTTGCCAAGTACATCTTATTTTATCAAGGGAGAAATTTCATTAGCTATTTGATGGGGGTTGAAGGCTGTGAAAGGAGTTGAAAGGGAAGCAGATGGTAAATTGGTAGATTGGATCGAAAGCGATAGTAATCTCTTGATTTTATTAGCTGAATCAACTTGAGAAATTTCTTGCTGGATGAACAAATTTATTGGATGTCGATTAGATGGATAGAGTCAGATGAGGGAGCGTGTTAGAAGTGTTTTAAAAAATGGTGAACCAAGGACATATCCTAGAATACACGTCTATGTTTTGGTTTTTTTTTTCAGGATTAAAGTGTCCAACGACGTCACAGTCACAGTAGCCCAGAATAGTGTTACAGTTTGTTACACTACTAGTCTATGTTCAAGTTCAAGAGGTCTATGTCACTTGTTTAAGAGCCACAGGCAATGGATGTAATAATGGACTCCTTTACAGTGTAGCCTGGATATAGCCAGGAGAGGGGGCGATTTGTCGGTCTGATTGCAGTAAAAATGCAGAAAGTAAGGAAGATCGTGACTCAAAAGCTTGGGCACAAAGCACAAAATGTGTCCGATGGGGATAGCCCTCGATTTTGCATTTTTCTGAAAAAGAGCACAATGCCCTCTTCGTATTCAGCGGCAGAGATTTCTTTTCAGTGCAAGGAAATACCGAAGTCAGGATTAGGCATGCCTTGTCTACGACCATATAGGCACTTTTTCTAGTGATAAACAGGCTAATTCCAGAAGTAGAGATGCCAATATAGCTCCCAGCACTAGATGTGGTCCTAACACCTATCACACTAAATGGGGAAGAATTGACCATGACGCATGAAGAGATCTACTTTTTGATTCAATCCTGTGTACAGACCATGACTCGATAAGGTTTTTGACGATAACTCTTAGCACTAACACCATCACCTCTATGACTGTAAAGTATGAGCTGAAAACTCTTTTCATGATTATCGATTCTGTAAACAAAATGAGACGGATTAAAGGGCTATTTTTTTTCTTTTTGGATGTTCAACACTTAAAAGCTTCCCATTAAGCTATCCCTTCAAAAAACACAAACAAAACACATACCCTGGCTACAGCAGGCATTATAGGAAGAAGATATATGCTGACGCAAAGGGATCAACTGCTAACGACTTCGAGGCAGGTATATAGCATTGCACAAAAAACAAAAACGTGTTGACTTAAGACTTAGATACTAAATCTTTTCGAACATCTGAACCGCATTCAAACTGCGGAAATCTGTCTCCATACATTATTGTAGGCAAATGCCGGAGTAACTTCTTTGCGAATGCATCCTCTGCCTAAGTTGCAGCACGTGTCCACAAGTGCAAGATCTTGCTAGACTGGGCTGCAAGTCTTGGTGGGCAGAATATAATGCGGATTCAACATAAAAGATGACATAGTTTCCGCTAATGCATCTTTTGACAACATGATTGCTGATAATGACTGCGGCCGATATGTGATGGCAGGGATAAATAAGGGGTTACCGGCGAGACGGCTTCTTGTCTCCACTGCTAAGGTGCATATTGATCGACTTAATTCTCAATGGTCTTTGGATTAAACAAGTCACGTCAAGAATATCGAACCATCTGACAATGTAAGATATCGTCCATATCTACATGAATATGAAACTAAGCAATCGTCCGCAGAAGCTTCTTTTTTAACGGCAGGTTACGGAGGAAAGGTAGCGAAGAATCTGCCTCTGTAGCGAAAGTCAAGGCACTTTAAGCCTTAGTTGTCCTTGCCCCTCTCAACCTCAAACCTTTAGCAGCGATTGGCAAGAGTTATTCTTCGCTTGATCTCAGCGCTGGTGTCGTTGTCTGTATTTATAGCGGAGCCTAGGTAGACAAAGTCCATAACTACATCAAAGTTATATCTGTCGAGGGTGACGTTCTGCCCGAGACGTCGGTGTTGGTTGTCCTTTTTGCTTGACAGCATATACTTGGTCTTGCCCTCATTGACCGCTAAACCCATTTTCGCCGCTTCCGTCTCAATACTCGCGAAAGGGCCACTGACATCACGCTGTTTTCTCCCGATTATGTCAATATCGTCGGCGTATGCGAGTAGTTGGACGGACTTTTGAAAAATAGTGCCTCTTGCGTTTGCTCGTGAGTTTTGCACTATTCTTTCAAGTACGATGTTGAAAAAATCGCATGACAGCGCATCGCCTTAACTAAATCCTTTCTGGACATGAAAGGTCTCGGTGATATCTTTACTGACCTTGATCTAGCAGCGTGCATTCTCCATCGTCATCCTGCACAGACGGACAAATTTGCAGAAATGCCGAAACTAGACATCGCATTGTATAGCTCGTCTCTATAGATGCTGTAATGCGCGGCCTTAAAATCGATGAATAGGTGGTGTGTATCGATCTAAAGCTCATGGGTCTTCTCCAAGATCTGTCGTAGTGTGAATATTTGGTCGATAGCGGACTTTCCTGACCTGAAACCACACTGATATGGACCTATCAGGTTGTTGACGAACAGCTTCAGGCGTTCACACAATACGGCAGATAAGATCCTATATGCGATGTTAAGGAGACTGATGCCTCTGTAGTTGGCGCCGTCCAGAGGGTCTCCTTTCTTGGGAATCGGGCAAACAATGCTGAGATTCCATTCATCGGGCATACCTTCGTCCGACCATATTTTACAGATGAGATGGTGTATGCTCCTTACCAAGTCATCGTCTGCCGCTTTGAAGAGCTCGGAAGTCAGGCCATCCGCTCCAGCAGCTTTGTTGGACTTAAGCTTCGATATAGCTATCTCCACTTCATCCAGGTCGGGTGGATGGAATTGTTGCCAAGTTGGAAGGTTGATTCTGCCTGACAGCGGTATTTGGTCCGTCATCGCCGTTATACAGTCTGCAGAAATGATCTTTCCAAATCCTCAGCATCGACTGCGATTCTATTACGATGTTCCCTTGGTCATCTCTACAGGCTTCGGTTCGGGGTTTGTTTCCGCGGCATGTTATTTTTACCTCTTGGTAAAACTTCCGAACCTCATTCCTTGAGTGGCATCTCTCAATTTCCTCGATCACGCGCTTCTCATGCTCTTTCTTCTTCCTCCTGAGAAGCCGGTGCTCGTCTCTGCTCTTCCGCTCATAGAGCTCATGAGCAGCTCTGGTCTTTCTAAGCAGCGCCGCGTTATATGCATCTTGCTTAGCTGCATGTGCTTGCCGGCATTCATCATAGAACCAGGGATTTCGTTGTGGTGGACGAGTGAAACCCAGCACATCAGAAGCGGCATCTCTGATGGCGTTTTGGCAGTGTTTCCAATGGTCTTCGATGCTTGATGTTGGCGGTATTGGACCTCTTAAGAGTTTAAGAGACACACTGACGTCGAATTTTCTCACAGCATTAGCTTGTCTTGGAGTAGTTTGGGATATCCGCAACCGTACCTTGGCTACAACAAGGTAATGGTCTGAGTCGATGTCGGCTTCTCGGAACGTACGGACATCCATAATACTGGAGGAGTGTCTTGCTACGATCGCAATGTGATCAATCTGGTTGACTGTTGATTGATCAGGAGTTCTCCACGTCCCCTTGTCGTATGTGTGGGAACCGCTTGATAGCCACGACAATGTTTCGCCCCGCCGCAAAGTCGATTAGCCTGAATCCGTTATCGGAGGTGGTGTTGTGTAGGATATATTTTCTGATTGTTCCACCAAAGATACCCTCTCTTCCTAGCTTTGCATTAAAATCACCGAGGACAATTTTAATGTCATAGCTAGGGCATTGCTCGTAGGTTTTGTAAAGGAGCTCGTAGAAGGCATCCTTGGTGTCGGGATCTTTCTCCTCTGTGGGGGCATGCGCGCATATGAGGCTTATGTTGGCGAAATTAGCCTTGATGCGGATTGCTACGAGGCGCTCGCTCACATGCCGGAAGCTGAGGACTTCTTGTCTTAGTCTGCCTTCGACAACAAATCCGCATCTAAATAAGCGCTGCTTTTGCCGTGGATAGCAATTGCCGTAGTAGATGTCGCAGTTTTTCATCTTCTTCTTGTCCGTCCCATCCCATCGCATTTCTTGGATGGCGGTTATGTCTGCTTTGCAGCAGTCTAGGGCCTCCGTTAGTTGCTCGGCTGCACGTGGTCTATTAAGGGATCTAACATTCCACGTGCATATCCGAAGCTCATTGTCCTTAAATCGTTTGCGTGGGTTGTCAACAGTAGATCCGTCCATATCCGAGGCTTGTTGATACTTCGTAACTTATGTTTTGTTCGGCTGCAGAGGCTCGTTCTCGTCATTTAAAGAACCAGCACCTGTCGGAAGATGCTATTTCTACGAGGCCTTACACTAATCGTTGCCATCCTGAGGAACTTCCGAGCACGTAAAATTCACATACAAGAAGTACAATAAATTTATGTCAAAACTAAATTCCACCGGAAGGACAAACTTAAGATGCACTTGTAACTCAGCAGCTCTAACGCCTTAACAGATCTAGCAAAAGTGGATTTAAAATGCTCTTAAATCTTCTTTAACAGTTGGGGTATCTTGAAGTATTGTCTTATAGGCAGAAATGCAACAAGACTAAGTGAATATTCGAATAATTTCTGCAAACGATGCAATGACTATGATGACGAAGAAACTTTTCTGGACCTTGTATGTGCACGCTTTGCTATCTCTAAAAATAAGATTTTGCATTGAAGCCTTCTGGCATGAGGAGCGATATTAATAATTTGACTTGTACGGACACTTGAAGGAACTTTTGCTTTAGCTGAAGTTGTCAAGTAGAGAGAAACTTCTCCAATTCACATGGTATCGCAGTAGATTTCAGTTTTTATTTGCTCTTTAAGCGAGACATAGTGCAGTCTGTATTTAGGGAGCACATGGCAAACATTCATCCCATTTCGTCCAGTAATTGCATACTTTTGTTGGATTTTCAAACATTTCAAAAATTTCTTATTCATAAGGACCAATTAGTTTGCATTCAATGGATTAATCGAGATAAAATGTGTACATCTGCAGATTCAGTTATTCAAATGGCTGTCACTTGCTACTTTGATTTAAGACATTTCATTCCGATTCAACATTGAGCATCACAAATGAGGATTTCTAAAGTCCATCAATCAAAACTCGAGAGATACTCATAGTAAAACAGCCTTCCAGGACATTCTACCTTCTGTCAGTCACACTAATTGACATCTCACGTAATGCCAACGTTTTTTATTTGTTTTTGTTTTTGTGGAATTAAGGACAACTGCTGCCGCTTCATCTTCTCATACTCTCGTCGAAATCACATTAATCAATCGACTGAACATTAATTATCCAAAACGCAGGAGGACGATGTCTGTCTTAATGAGCACTACTCTGCTTTGGACAACTCTAATTTATTGATGCGCTAGTGCAAAATCGAAGAAATAATCCACTTTCATGGATAAAGAACCTGACCACAGGCCTACAGAAATCCACAAATTTACTCCCATTAACACACACACAATGGAACAATGCAGAGAGTCTCCTGGACACGTACGAGAATATGCTACGAGTACTCGTATGACTCCAGGAACCATTGCAGAGGCAATGGGTATAAATTATTCGATCCAATTCCTCCTAATCAGGATAATGAGGATTTTTTGTAGAAATTCCCAGAGTCTTAAGATATATTAAATCAAAGTCAAGAAATCCGATGCAAAATCGAGAGTAAAGAGCACTGCAACAGCACTTGAAACAGGGACATTTCTAACCCGTGTCCTTTTTGGGAAACAAATAACTGCTGCGGATAGGTAATGAAACGAATCGAATTATTCATTTTGTGCGTGGTACTATGTGTGCAAAGGAGGTCATCACTTTGTAATTAATTTGTTTACAACACGCGTTTCTGCAGTGCGCTTAGAGGGAAGGTTTCTACTAGCAGTTAGGACAATAATTGAGCCGGGACATTGACACGGTTATTTATTTGGTAAAAATAGAATTTTCGAAAAACACTTGAAGTGGAAATAGGTGAAATCGTGTGACACGTTTCGGATGAAGAGCCAAGTAGAAGACGATCGGCGCTTTGGTACGTTTTTGTAATTGGCATAATCATAGTTTTGCGTTCCTTGCAAATAGCAAATATTTGTTATTTGTATCCTTTGAAAAATGTGAGCAATTTCTATCAAGAAAGAAAACGAACAGGTAATCCCTTAGAGTCGGTTGTGAAGAAGGCAAGTGGAAAGATTCCCGCTCCGAATCAGGATAAGTGTCGAGGGTAAGTTATTGAACTGACAAAGTGTCCTTAAATCATGTGTAGAAAGTCCTTGGGATAACTTTAACTTGATATAGACAGTAGAGATAGACATCCTAAGAAGGAGGGAACGAAAACATTAGCAACACTGAAGATGAGTTAGAGAATAGATTGAAAAAAATATTGTCACTGTCACTCACCGATGGAAACCTCGGTTTAGGATGAAGGACAGCTTTTACGTTCAAATAAGTGACGGTTACAACTTGACAACGAGTGGTGGCATCAAAATATGGTGGAAGATCTCAAGACCAAGTTGATTACGTTGTGTGTAGGTAGAGAAACCAGCCAACCGGACCAGACTGCTACAGCACCACACCGACTACAAGATCAGATGGATTTCATCTGTCACACGGCCAACGTAAACTATTTAACTTCATTACAATTAGTCTTTGACTTAGGGGTGGCCGTGGTGTAGTGGTACTAGCCATCGCCTCTCACTCGGACATTCAAGGTTCGAATCCTTCTCATGACAAGTTTTTCATTGTGTACTTGGAACTTAGTCAGAAAAATCTGCGTGTGAAGGCATAACACTGACATGTAGATTTGGCTGTTGTAGAGTTTCAAGCACAAAACAACCGTTTAAATTCACAACCTGAATCTTTCCGAGTGAAGAAAAACTCTCCGTCCTATTCGGACTGAGTTTCAAACCACTACATCACAACAACTTTCCTTTCTCCTCCTTCTATCTTTCCGCCCGTGTCCTGGCGACAGTAAAAGGGTATCATAAACCCCTTGAGGCGCGCGTAAATTATACAAAAAAAAAAAAAAAAAAAACTTACAAGGTGAGGAACTGTATTTCTGACGTTCTTAACAGGGAGAGATTACATAGCCATCTTGCAACTTATAGTTCCGCAAGCACGCCTTCGCCTTCGCACTAAAAATGGCAGATGTCATGTTGCAGTCAGTAGACACTTAATATTCGAAAAGTGTATTTTACTCCAAGATCCAGTTCAGCGCAGCAGCCCTGGATTTAAATGTGTTAAAAAAAATGAAAGACAAGGCAAAAACATACATTTTAGCTGCGAAAGCCGAAGATGCCAAAGAAGTCAGACGGGGGCGCACATAGAGGTATTTCATGAATCTACCCGGCCAAAAATATTTTTATTGTTTATTAGGCTTAGAGTGACGTAAATAATAAAAATAAAACATTAAAAAATAAAAACAGTTATAATTTTATATATTGAAGAAGTGAGAACATGATTTTAACAAAAGAATTTATTTTATTCGTCATATCTAATTTCGTCGTCCTCATCACTTTCAGCTGCTGGATTTGGTTGAGCTGAGAGAAGCATCTCTATTGTTTCAGGCAAAAATGAGGAGACCTTTCTCTTATATATAGTTCTTGAGGCACTTAGTAACGGATCTGAGTCTCAGAAACCGGTTCAAGATATCCTTATTGCAGGATGCTCCAGAGAATTTTCTCGCGAAATCCTGCCTGTAAGCCCGAAAATGTTTATTTCGTGCCTCTTCGAGTTTTCCGATAGGCAATTATGCATTTTTTTATAATTTCCAAACGATGTATGAGCACCTTGTGCAGTGTAGGTGTCATTGGGTACCAAGGGTACAGTTTTATATACAAACGAGCAGTTTCTTCAGCATATTTGTCATATTTGTTTGTATCTACCATGTATCCGCTTGATATCTTCTTCCTTTTATCCCTTTATTAACCCTTTCCTCGTTATACGAACTTATGCGTAACGAATTTCCCATTTTTACTGCATCGCTGCTGCTCAGCTTATGGGGTTGGCTAATGTCGCAGACGGCAGAACGCGTCTACATACTGCTCGATCCTGGATCGCTTCAGTGGTTAGCCCCAGGCGTTGTTGCGCATTTGCCATCTGAGAAATCCAGGAATTCTTTTTCCGACCTCGTTTTCTTACAGTTGGAGTGACCGTAGTTGATAGTGCCTTTTTAACCAGATTTTCCGCAGATCTTCTTTGAACGTGGCAATACCAACTTATTCTATTCGCCTCAAGCTGTTCGGTTACCGAATTCTTTATCTGTAGACTTCCTCTTATACGCGTGGATCTAATGCAATAGCATTTGGTGACTCCACTAGACATCCTTAACATTTACATTTCCGCTGCCGTCATTTTGTTTTTAAACGCTTCGTACATTGTCCTGCACTGTGAACCGTATATAAGAGCTGGTCTAACAACCGTGGTGTAGAGTTTCCCCTTCAATTTAAGTGGAAATTTTCGGTCGCAAAAGATTCCCGAATTTTCTCGCCATTTCATCCATCCCACACTCACTCTGTGGTTTACGTCGTCGTCACATTTCGCTTCCATGTTAACGATTGATCCTAAGTACTTAAAGATAGTGCTTTTCGGAAGAACTACTCCGTCTAGCATTATATCCAGAACAGGTCGCAACGGATGCGCAAATGGGCACGTCAAATGCTCCGTCTTTGAACGATTTATTTGAAACCCGTTTCTCTCTAGCGCATTTCTCCATGAATCTAAGGCGTTCTGTAAATCTTCGACGTTATCGCTAAGTATAACTGCATCGTCAGCGAAGAGAATTGGCGTTACATTTGCTTCGCGCATGCAGTCTTTTAAAAGATAGTCGAGTACTACGTTAAAGAGGAAGAGGGCTAATTACGCTTCCTTGGTGCACTCCGACATTAACTGGAAATTCTCTCGTTAGTCCGGCAGAGCTTTTAACCGCAGTTTTCACGTTTTCGTACATGTCTTGTATTATTCTAACATACAATACGTTTCCGGTACGTTTTGAGACCTCAGCGCGGCCCATATGAGATCCCTAGGCACTCAATCGAATGCTTTCTCAAGGTCGATTAATACCATGTGTAAATCCTTAGACGAATCTCGGTGCTTTTCCATTATTATTCGTAGGCTTTGGATAGCGTCCACCGTCGATCTTCCATCAACAAATCCACACTGGCTATTATCGAGCTTTATTATTAGCCGAAGACGTTCGTTTAAGACTCTTTCGACGATTTTCATTGTGTGTGACATAAGCTTGATTGAACGGTAGTTGTTGCATTCTCGAGTGTCGCCTTTTCCTTTGTATAATGGAACCAAGATGCTACTTCTCCATTGATTCGGCATAGGTTGTCCACATTTGAATTGATTTAAAAGTTTCGATAACCAAACGCTGCCGATTCCCTCCATATTCGACCAAAACTCTGATGGAATGCTGTCTGGTCCCGCCGCTTTCCCCCGCTTCATTTTTCCGATTGCTATACTTATTTCTTCGATTGAAAAGCCCGAAACTTCCTCCTCGAATAGACCAGCTGTGGGCACGATATCGCGTGAAAACTGTTTGTTAAGCAACTCCTTGCAGTATTCAAGCCACCGGTCACAAATTTCCTTTTCATTTGTTGGTAAGCGATCGTCTGCGTTTTTGATGTATTTCGGCGAGGTTATTTCCATTGAATTTTTTCTCCTCTGTGCAGCGAGCTTAAAAATATTTGGCACTTTAGTACTGTACGACGTTTGAACTTCTTGGATAGCTTGTCTTCTATCCGCCGATCGTGAGGATATTTGTTCCAACTCCTGGTACAGGTTTTCCGCTTTTGCCGCTCGAGTTCGAGCCAGGACTTTCTTTGCGATCTTTTTAAGACGCTCGTATTCAAGAGCCAGTCGAGCTTTTTCGATATCGTCGCTCCGATCGCATTTTGTCCACGCTTGGAATGCACTCTTCTTGTCAGCCACAGCTCGTTTGGTTTCGTCATTCCACCACCATGTTTCTTTGCCGACGTGATGGTATTTCGATATAGTCCCCAGATGGGACTTTGCGAGTGTTATGCATTCCTCGTGCATGCTGTTCCACATTTCTTGCGGGCTAAGTGAGTCTGCTATACCATTTATATTTCGAAGTACTTCTTTAGCCAATGCGATAAATCTTGCGCTTCGTTCCTTCGATAGATTATACCACCGGATTTTTGCCTTTCCAAACGATGCTTGTATTTTCGGTGGTTCCGCTGTGAAAAATTCTGTTATGAGCAGACGGTGTTGGCTTACTAGCAATTCTCCAAGTAGTACTTTACAGTCCTTAACACGGTTGCTCATTGACATTTTGCAGAGGTGATAATCTACTTGCGTTTGGTGGCCTCCGCTGCTATAGGTGATAAGATGTTGTTGATGTTTAATAAACATTGTATTTATGATGGTTAAGCCGTAAGCCCTACACGCTACTAGGATGTCTTCGCCAGCTGAATTTCTAGTTCCAAAGCCTTTACCGCCGTGGCAGCCCTCATAATCAACATTTGTTTCTCCGACGTGGCCATTTAAATCTCCGCCAACGAAGAGCAGCTCATCGATAGGTATATTTCTAAGCAAATTACCGAACTCTGACCAAATTGTATCTTTTTCCGATTGGTCGCATCCATTTTGTGGAGCGTACGCGCTAACAATGTTTCACGTTTCATTGTGTATGACGAGTTTAACACTCATCAAGCGGTCGCTTATTTTCAAGATACCAACGATGTTGTTTAGAAGATCCGCTGCAACAACGATTCCAACACCGTTTCGTCCATTGACCGTTCCATGGTAGAACATCTTAAATACCTTAGTTTTTAAATCTAGAAAACGCGCTTTATTTCCTGTATTACACCACTTCGTTTCCTGTACGCACAGGATTTGTAGAGTTCTGCGACGCATAATCGCTTCCAGTTCTAAACTTTGTGAGGTCATCGATCCGACGTTCCAACTTGCAAACCGAAGTTTAGGAAAATATTTTGGAAACTTCATTTTGCCCGCCCCCGGAATCCGTCGGGCTCTGACACAAGCACTTCTGCTTGCTCTGGGATCACCCGAGTGCGATGCAATCGTGGTGCCCAGCGGGGTAGTGCTATTAATTGCGATCATTTCCATGAATTGTATCTTAAGTTTGAGTGGTTTGAAATTTCACATGCCTGTAGTTTCCGAATCCATCGCTATTTAACACCAGGAGAAAATAAAACACTTTAATTTTAATAAAATTTTAACACTTTCGCAAGATCGCGGAAAACAGACACATGTCACAAAGTTTCAACGATTAAGTTCCGACTAATTTTTTGTTCGTTGGAGTGTCCGCTACTTCTGGTACTCAATATAATGGGTATTTGTTTACTTTGATGTTTTAACTTTTGGCCTCGTAGATCATTCAAATACCTGTATGTGGGGCGTCTATAGTAGTACTGAAGAACTTACCAGAATTCAGAAAGATCGTTGACACTGGTAGAACACATTCGGGCTGTTATTTGAACAAGCTTGTAAGCAACTTAACCCCATGGGTGAGAATGTCTTAGTCGAGAAAATTGTTCAACATTGGAAGTGAGATTAGAAGATTCTGTAAGCGGGACTCAGCGAACTTAATCTCGAAGTCAAAGGTATGCGATTACCATCTTATGATCGATAATACGATGACTTGGATCTAATCCATGCCATTGAGTTTATGATCTCTTACCGGAAGGCATGTCAACACGTCCAATTATGCCATGTATTCTAAAAGGGACTTACCCTGTTAATATTGTTAAAGTTAACAATAGTAACGACGGAGATCGATGGGGTCTCACTTCGTTGGATAACTCAAAATTTGTTATGCAAAGGCAATCTGAATACAACCTTGATTCAATTTAGAATTGCTTTGGCAATTTCAGAGAAATTCTATCCAACAGTTGTTGGTGAGTAGATCAATGGAGGCTCTGTATCACATGCAAAAGAAACTGATCTCAACACGACAACCGGAGAACATACGCGATAGGGATTTTCTTTAAAATTGCCATTTGTGGGTATGAAATAATGAACCTGTCGATTCGCAACGAATCAAGACACTCGAGCCTGCGTTAATACTCAGACTGGTATATTAGAGAAATCGTTTCTGGGGTACTGAAGACGAGCACTTACAACATCAATAACCAACGCATTTTATACATATAAACATTGTTTTTATAAATCTACATACGAGTACTTCAATGATGTGAATTCATTTTATGTATACCAGACACTGAAATTATTAACCCCTGAGGATAATAACAGAGCCTTCTACTGTTTCACAAAAAGGGTCCTTTCACAATTAAGGATCTTCGAATGGGTTTCCATCCCCTGAAGTTCTTTGAGAGTAGGTCTCATTAGGTTGGGCATTAAAGGTGTTGTTTTGCATTCTTCGTATAGCACTTTGCTTTGAAAACCATTTTTTGATTGCCTTTCTATATTTTCTGCAACGAAATCTCAATATTTTCCTTTCGAATGTCTCAAGTTCCTTGGCCACTGTAGGAGATATACTAAACCAAACTCAGAATCCATATGCGAGGACGGATCTGATGAGCATCTTGTAGGGAAGAAATTTCGTTTTTTTCAGGGTTCCGTACGTCTGAATGGATAACGGAACCCTTATACAAGATGGCGCAAAATTAATCATCCAATTTTGTTTTTGAATTACACTTTTACTAAATAAAAAGAAAATGATTTTGAGTAATGGAAATCTTTATTTGGACCCTTACAATTTTTTCTGTTAAGTGAAAAAGATGATATCCGCCAAGTGGCTGCCGCGAGTGTTGATATACATTTGTGCCCATTTTATTGCATTTTCTATGTCTTTCCGCAAGATTTCCGGTGATAACTGTTTGCATTCCTGTCGAATATTCTCCTTAAGGACTGCGATTGTCTGAGGCTTGTTGGCCTAATTCCGCGACTTCAAGTAGCCCCAAAGAAAGAAGTCTAGGATGGTTAAATCGGGCGATCTTGCTGGCCAAATCGCTAAAACGGGAGATTACACGACAATCTTCACAATATCCATTGTGGCTCGTGCTGTGTGTGCGGTTGCACCGTCTTATTGAAACCACATGTTCACCAAGCCTTACTCATCCAATTCCGGCAGTAAGAAGTCATTTATCACGGCCCTATAGCGTTGGCCAGTAATAGTGACCGTATTGCCGATGACGTCCTCACAAAAATACGGCCCAATCACTGGGCGAAGATTTTACTTATTTACGTAGCCGCTGAAGTGGAAATGCGCCTTGTCGCTCATGATGATTTTCGACAATAAAATCGCCCTCTCCGTTGTTGAGTTAGAGCATGGCTTGACAGTTGTTCACACGCGAGTGACGGTCAGGAGGCATTGACTGATACACTGTTTGCACTTTGTACAGGAACATGTGTAAGTCTTTCATTAAAATTCGCTGTACGGACCGTCTGGTGATGCCCAATTGCGTGGCCCGTCCTCTGATTGATGTTCCTTCGTTCTCAGCAACATCGGCAGCCACAGCCGCGATTTTTTTGGCCGAACAACCAGTCCGATAGCGGCCTCGTCCTGCATAGTCTCCTGTGGTTCCAGTCCGTTCGAGTCGAGTAGCTAAACGCCGGAATGTTTGCCCAGTTGGCGCGACGCGATTAGGAAATTGACATCAAAATTCGCGCTGCGCTAACACCACCGATCGATTCTGACTAGCTAACTGCCTCCAGTTTCACACGCCAAGTTGACTGAGGTCCTCTTCACCTAAGTGCTAGCCTTCCTCTACTGCTCTGTCCCTCGGGAGCGGATTCGAAGACTTTTTGGACCGGAGCATTTCTGTCCATACGCTCTACATGACACAGCCATCTCAGTCTTTGGATCTTTACTCTTCTTGTTAGGTCGAGTCCGAAGATCGCCCAAGGATTTTTCTCATGAAGCAACCAATGTCCATGCCTCTGCGCCATAGAACAGGACCAGAATTATTAAGGCCTATAAAGGGCGACTTTTGTTGTCCTTGTGAGGACTTTGCTACTCAATTGCCTTCTTAGCCCAAAGAAACAGCAGATGGCAAGGGTTATTCTTCCTTTGATCTCAGCGCTGGTGTCGTTGTCTGTATTTATAGCAGAGCCAAGGTAGACAAAGTCCTTAACTACCTCAAAGTTATATCTGTCGAGGGTGACGTTATGCCCGAGACGTCGGTGTTGATTGTCCTTTTTGCTTGACATCATATGCTTGGTCTGGCCCTCATTGACCACTAAACCCATTTTCGCCGCTTCCGTCTCAATAATCGCGAAAGCGCGCCACTGACATCACGCTGCTTCCTCACGATTATGTCAATATAGTCGGCGTATGCGAGTAATTGGATAGACTTGTGAAAGATTGTGCCTCTTGTGTTGGCTCGTGAGTTTT
Source organism: Volucella inflata (assembly GCA_928272305.1). Lineage (NCBI taxonomy): Eukaryota > Metazoa > Arthropoda > Insecta > Diptera > Syrphidae > Volucella > Volucella inflata. The sequence goes on from OV743720.1 coordinate 4,623,624, forward strand.
GCACTATTCATTCGCTGAGATCGAATGAGAACGAATTGCGTTGTCTAAATCCTTTCTGGACATCAAAGGTCTCGGTGAGATCTTTACTGACCTTGATCGAGCAGCGTACATTCTCCATCGCCATTCTGCACAGACGGACGAGTTAGGCAGGGATGCTGAAACTACACATTGCTCTGTATAGCTCGTCTTTAAAGATGCTATCATACGCGGCCTTAAAATCGATGAATATTCCACCGACCAATTATTGGTCAAAAAAATCGACACAATTATTTTTTGCCAAAATTGTCTAATTTTTTAAAAGATCTTAAAATAAAATTTTGAGTAAAATTTGCGATTCCTTAAGAAAGTCATTAAGATTTCCCGCTGGCTTGTCATCAATCTCTGTTACAATATTAGAAGATTTAACAGCGGACGCATACATTGCATCCTTTTGAGTTATTAGCAATGGCAATGCCAACAATATCAAGAGCTTCAACTCGAACAACAACAGCGAGAACAATAGCACCACCAGGAACAGAAAAATGCTTCAACAATCCAACACTGATTGGTACAGCAGTCGTCGTATTTAAATCAAGTAACCGCAACAGTTTATTTCAAAAGTCCGATTCAAGATGCCAAAGATCCTCAGCAGCAGCTGCAAGTGCGCACTGTAACAGAGTTACAAGCGATTGTACCGCAGTCGATACAAATAGCGACCACTTCGTCGGCTGTTGCCATCTATGCCAATGGAGTTCATTGCACATCCAATTCAATGTGATTGAGCACGTAAATATCACTGCAGCACACAGCTGCAAGTACACTAATATTAACACAACATTTAGACTGACATCGACATAAACATTAACAACATCGTCATCTTATTGATTAAGCTCATACCCACCATTGTCCTTATCAATTTCAAGTAGTCTTTCATTATGCATCACTAGCATGTCTTAACTGTGAATGGAACGATATGTATCATCTTTAAACTGCATACCTAATGCAAATGGGCAACTATGAACGAACAATACCGGTTCCATTGACCAACCTTCTTCTAAGCCTAAAGAAAAACGACAACTCGTCGTACGAGTATCGGCGCGAATCTCGACACCCATCCATCAATCTCAAGAACCATTCAATTCAATTAACAATTTTAAAACACAAATAGGGATGGAATGGCTATGACATTTGACGCTCCGACCCAAAATTTTGGATCCCAACATCAGGAGAGAGAAATCTAGAGTTCGGTGTCGCATACACCTGGAATGTATAGGTAATTTCTCAAGTTTTGTAGTAGCCAAGTAGATGGGTTGCTCTAAAATTTTATAGAATTGTTAAGGCACGACTGCCTTTTCCTGCAAATTGCTAGTTTTACTGACAAAGCAAAAGTGTCGTTTCCACAGTTCGCAGCTAGGTTACCCCTGATTACTTTTCAATAAATTTTATTTTCTTAAAACTCCAATATGTCTGAGTTTACAGAATATCTTTTAAGAGACCCATTCTGCGTAGTTGCCTATTTTTTCTTCTATTTGATGCAGTCTGATGGTGAATTGCCTTTTTCCCAATTTTTTTATAAAGCCTCAGTTAAATGTATAAAGGCAACCAGGCGGAATTTAAAACATGCACGGGTGGTACCTTCTACTCGTATTGCACAAAAATTCGGTGCTTTCCTAATCTGACCCCAAATTCGAATATCCTACCCAATTTCGTTGCCGCATAAAATTTATCACCATTCCCAACCCTCATAAGCCATAACCATTAGTGATATGAAAATCTTTTACCAGTAAACTCCATCTATTCCAGGACACCATCATTATTTAGCAATCACGTGTCACGTAACCCAAAATTGAACACCCTTTTACGAGTATACGAAACTCGCCCTGCTTGCATGGCGATAATTCAAATGTCGCTGATAAAATCTCAAGCAAGTGACAAATTGCCAATAAAAATAAAAAAAAAAACCAAAAAAAAAAACCCAGCGCAACGGCCACCAAAAGATACATTGCAAAAGCAGCGGGAGCATGAGAATTGGTAGTAAAAATTGGCGGCAGCAAAAAATGACTTCCAAACATATCGACTGTAATTATTCTGCGCCGGAGATTTATGTCTCTTTCGTTTAACTTGGATGGCTGGTGGTTCTTTTATTTTGGAATTTGACATCCGAGCTTTTATTTTTGGGGAAAGGTGCTTCAAATCTCGTGACACGTATACACGTATTTATTGTTTCCACTGGTTTCTATGATTTCGGTGATTAAGTATTGAACGTTTTGAAGGGAGGTTAGAATAACCACCCTAACCAACTGCAAGAGTTGTCGGGTGTTTTGGAAGATTTATGACACTGGTCACATTTGTAATGGTCATTTAAACTGTACATCAAATACTGGGTTAGATTCTAAATTCATCCAATGTACCCTATACTTGGTATCGTCTTGACTGTGATTTTAAATTTGGAACCAATGATGACCTCATACTTGTCAACACTTAAAGCACACCATCGGGAACTTTTAATTTCTCGTTGTCAACTTGACTGTGTTTTGTGAATATCCACATCGGAGACGATTAATTAGGTCTTGCCAGTGCCAAATATTGATTTGGGTTCCACCTAATGGACATTTTAAATGGTACACATGGAAATAAGGATTGTTTGACCATTAGAAAGGTCGCCGAAGGACACTGCTTTGATATGTGCTCTTTGGCAGAAAATATGGGATTTTTTTCCCACTTTTTCACTCCAACCAAGACCGAGGTATGCTAATCAAAATTCAAATTGAACGAGGAGGTGTAGGATATTCAGGAACAGAAGGAGGAGACCATATTGCACATAAGCCCGGGTGACCTTTTCTGTTTTTTTTCCCTTGTTTTTGGAGATATTTTTTTAGTGAATTAAAGGGTGTAGCATCGAAGGGGCAATATTTTTATTGGCAAGGAGAATAAAAAGACACACATACGACTAAAATATACTTGATCCAAAGGAAGTGACGCTTAAGCTTCTCAGGGATCACTTGATGACGTCCAAGGCGATGGAATCTCGACCCACTTAAACTTAAACTTGAATATTTTTAAAGAAAAAGCCCTGCATCATACACTTGCGGATGGTCCAAGTAAAACAAGGAAACCTCTTGGAAGAAAAGCAAGAGTCAGAGCTTCTGTAGTCAGGCAATACTCCAGCAGTGGTTATTATAAATACAGCAGAGAAGTATAGCAGAAAAAGTGTGAAACTAGTGGAAGACTCTACGAAAAAAACGCCACCCTACAAGTATTTGGGTAAATTTCGCACCACAAACAGTCTAGAAAGCAACAACATGTCAATATAATGAGTTTTTAGAGGAAATTTTAGCCTCTCTGAAAGATTCAGCTGAAGCGGCCACGAGTCCATTGCTTGCGAAATGACAAGATATACACCCATATAGGATCTACTTAATTGATACAGAAACTAAGACCACGAAGTCTTGACTTACAAAAGGACTAGCTTGAAGTTGAGCCTTATTTGTGTCGAAAATAAGTGTTCGGTAACGAAACTCGCTTTTGGCTCAATGGCCTTGTGAGCAGTCGAAATTGCCGTTTGTGGAGTATGGCAAATCCATGATAAGAAGGGAAAAATACTCGTAGTTCCACTCTACTTTACTTTTCAGAGGCTTGGTGAATCTTTAAGGTTAAGGAGCCACAACACCTCACTTTTACCAAATACAAAACAAGTTCCTTAATCTTTAGCTAAGAAACATCGGACACTCTTGAGTCTACTTGATTTCTCAAAAACATTTAACGTGGCAAATCACACGATCCTCTGCAGTTAACGTCAAAGCTGTCTTTCGTTTTTAACCCGAGACACTTGTAAAGTGATATCTTTACGCAAGAAACCAATATGTCAATTTTAGTGAGAAATTCTCAAACTATACAAGTTTACAATGTGGGCAACCACAGGAATCAATTCTCGGACCTGCTCTTTTCTCCCTTTAAGTGACTGACTCGCCAAGCTTTGAAATCGCTACAAAGTGAATACTTTATATGGTTAAGTGATGCAAAGCTTATGATAAGTCACCAATGACCGAAATGAATACTGCAACAGAACTCCAGAATGGCGACCTTCAATAAAACACTAGTTTCGTCTAAATGCCGGCAAGTTAAAAGTGCTTTCTCGATTTATCGGAAAACTGTTCACTGTCCTATGACCTGGATTCGGCCAGCAGATCAACATTCAAATTCGTAGGGTGATACTTGACAAGGCACGGTGTGGCTCCGGTCGACCGACCAGCAGCATAATACTGGGTCTGCTGGCCTATACGGAAGGATTATAAAAATTGGACGAAAAAGCTTATAGCCTCGGATATGTTCGGAGTCGTAATCGACCACATGAAGTCGAACGATAGGCGCAAATCCTTTCCTGCTACAAAGGAGACACAACCCCTATCAAAGAAATGTGAAGGGATGGACCGTACAAATTGAGGTTGAAAACCTATCTACTATGAAGGATGTTGCAGACAAGGCATTTGACAGGGTTTGGCATCAGCCTCTTTTGTCGGAAATCTGTGCAATTGGGATCGATGACTCTCCTCCCTCAATGGATTAGAAATTACCTTTCGGAACATTCAATTCAAGTTTTCTTGGATGGTTTCAAGTCTGATATTGACAAAATAAAAGCTAGTGTGCCACAGGGCTCTGTACTGTCTCCGAAACTCTTTTTAATTTTCATCAATGATCTCTTGTCTGCTACTTTGAATCCAATATATTCCTTCGCTGACAAAAGCACTCTTTGCTTCTCATATTCGTTTCCGAACTCACGGCCCTGCTCTTCGGCTGAAGAACGGGAACGGCAGCGTATGTTAAGCTCATTAAATTCCGATATTAACAGCATAACCAATCGGGGAACTGTCAAGAGAGTGGAAATTAATGCTTCCAAAACACAATGCTGTCTGCTGTCGCCAAAGCGAAATTCAAATACCCAGCCATTATCCAAGAATGTCACTTGCATCGTCGAAACCGAAAACTTTCCATTTTCGATATGTGTTTCAATGACAACCTACGTTGGAATGACCATATTTTCGAAGTCGCCAAAATTGCAGCGGAATGTTCACGTTTCCTTAAGCGATGTAAGACATTTTTCAGCCCCCCTGATTTAGCTTCAATATACAAGGCTTTCATCCGCCCAAAACTGGAGTACAATGCTCACATCTGGTCAGATGCTCCTAAGACTTCTTTGCACCTACTAGATGGGATTAAAAACTGTGAGTTAAAACTTACAGGTGATTCCAATATTACACAGTCGATTAACACCCTCAACCACCGACGTAATGTGTCCTGTCTCACCCTGTTCTATCGCTATTTTCACCACCAGTGATCCACAGAAATTGCCAGTAGTATTCTGCCCCTCCAAACCTCCAACCGTAATACCTGTCTCGCTATGAACGCTCATAAATACACCCTCAAGCCCACTTTCCGACGTACCTTGAAATATCGTGATTCTTTCCGAAGCCGAACAACTCGCTTATGCCGAGCTCTGTATTTTCTAGCCATTACAACCTTCAAACATTTAAAACCAATGTCTATTTTCTCCCTCCCTAAATTTCCTTCGCCCACGCTATCTGCAAACATTTTAAGGGCACACAAAATCCTTTGTGCGCGCGCCAATTATAAAAAAAAAAAACTGGGGCTACAGAAGCAGCAGTTTTAGCTTTTATTTGGACTCGGATTCGTCTTAATAGAAAAGACTTGGGCAACTTGAACAGCGAACACCTGACGATGGTTCATACGAGTATAAAAATAAATTCGCCTACATGAGCCTCATAAACGATCATGCCCAAGATTCTTGACAAAATCTACGACCCTTAAACGTGACGTGAAAATCGTCCTTTGCGATTTCAGTCCCAGAATAGGGAAGGAGGGCATCTCCTCAAACGGACACAAGTTTATTTATTTTGCGACGGGAATTACTGTACGAGTATAGCTACCACAATGTTTCCACATCTTGATACCCATAAAGGAAACTTGCCGACTTCTGATAAAGCAATCAATTTCGTGCTTGCTGTACCTCCTGGCGGTGATCCCTCGTGACAGCATGAATAAATCCGACTTTGACTAAAAGTACAATACTGGTCTATACCATCACAGGACTGCGAACCCTATGTGAGTATTGGTTAATGGCTGTTGACGACCCTGACAACGAGTTTCGGATCTGCACGTTGGATGTTTGTGCTTGATCGGGGCCTTAGGGAGGTGCTCTCAGAAGAAACGGTGATGCCGAACAATATCTAGCCTTGATATGACTGATAACGTTTCCGTCCATCCAACCAGAATGAAGTCAGGACTGCAATCTTCAAATTTAAATTCAACAAAGCTCGACTAAACTACTGCTGAGTTGTTTAAAAGCTTACTCTGGAGCTAAGTGGAGCGTTTGCGACTTATGAAGCCGAATCGGCAGAGATGAACTTAAAGGCTGACGAAGGGAAAACAGTGTTTATGCTGTCAACAAAAAGGGGCACATACCATCGGCGCCGAGGACAGCAACTCATGATAGATAGTTACGTTTTTAAGGTAGTTAGAAACCTTCCATACCTTGATGGCGCTAACAACCCTAACAACGCTACTTTCTTGTGCTTAGAAATGAATTGAGTAATAAAGACCTCTCTTGAGCAACCAGAAAAGTTTATACAGGACCTGGTGGTAAGATGAAGACAAAGTTGGATGAAAATGCTCTTAGGAACTTCGAGAGAAAACTTCTTCTTATAATTATCGTATTGTCCATAGATGCAGACTTCGTCGAAAAAGTCATCAATATAAATGGACACCAGCGACCCAGTCGAAAACCGTTCGCCTCCGACCCAGAGATATCATTTTATAGAGGACGACCTAAACTAAGCTGGCATAGACTAGCGAAAGGAAAACCATACCCTATTCATATGCACAACTGAAGGTAGCTGGTCAAATTTTGCGACAGCTGCAGAGCCATGTTAGTTGAGGCTCTTATTCATCCCGGACTTTAGTCCCACCTAAAAAAGTTTGTATGCAGGCTCACTTTTGAGATTGTGGCGAATGAGCCCTTTATGGAGCAACGGCAGCCCTCACAGTCTTAACCAAATTGATGATTTTGTCATCGACGGAGGGCATTCCCTCTGTATTTTGGATCTGAGGAAGTTCCGACTCGGACCTTTACCTTCTTGCAGCGAAGATATGAATTCGGATGTCGGTAACTTCAGAGAACTATTACTCGTATAAAAAAGTTCAGCGATTAAAGCCAATAAACGCAAGGGATCGCCAGGGTCTTTTCCGTACGAGTTTTCCTTAATCTGTCGAGGGGTCCCATGCCACTATCATCATCTTTAGAAAACCAGTGGCAATCAGAGAGGCCACCTCTAATGTACTAGGTTTTTAGTTAAGAAAAACAGGGTATGTACAGAGTGGCCATGCAGGAACAATCGAGAGGAGCTACTGAGGTTTACGGGCAGAAGAGAAGGAAAGAACATAGGCTCCTCAGTAGAAAACGTGCACGAGAAGCGCTGGAGGAAGGGACCTTATCTACCTCATTTCCACTATCACCTCCATCAGTGATACTCGTGCGGCAAATCATTATTACCAATCACTCCTTCCTTGGAGCTCGAAGGCAATCGAGTAGTTAGGCCAACTTTTGGACCACCAAGAAGCCATATACAAGACACTGACAATCCATTCGAATGAAGTATTCTTCCTTTAATTTTCGATCCCGGCTGGATCACCTTCAACCTAGAGGACGTACATACATATGTGGCCCAAACAACTGGAAGTGAACTTTAGCCAGATTTGTATGCCCAATTGGAACGCCTGGGAAAACATCGCACCAGCCGAAAAGGTATTTTGGCTAAGGCCTTGGTTCATCCCCTACCGGAGCTCCATCTATTTAAGAAAGCTTTCCTGTGTCCTATGACAATAACTTTGTCCTACGAATTAACTTGTCACCAGATCAAGTGGCGCACAAATTTCGCAATTTTCAAAAAATTGCACTTTGGCTATAGATAATGAGTCGTTACTTTAGGATAGATTCAAGGAAGGACCTGAATTATTCCAAGGACATATTAAAGCTCATTAGTATTCGTTCTTAAATATAAACTACATTCCATTAAGTCCACAAAAATAATACTTCCCTTGACTCTCTGACCTTCTTAAACATTCACTTGGCGACAATTTAACTTTCATATGATGTTAGTGAATGAGAAGTGCCCCGTAAGCCACTCTTTAGCCTCCTTACACATGCACTTCCGATTCACTGAAGAGGACATAGTTGCTTTCCTATCGAGGGCTACTAAAATTAACTTCTACTTGATATGCATCCATCGTTTCCTAAGACCCTCTCTCTTGCCGATGTAAGTCTAACAGCGTATGGTGGAACTAGTGGCGGGAATTATAGCTCGCCCTCTGTGTGGTGATAAATGATTGCAGGTGCAACTACTTTACCTGAAAACGGAAGCAATTCACTGTTGGACGAGAGCAAGAGCGAATATTTTTATGCCATAGTTTCTCGAATCCGAATACATTCATCCTGTGTATACCCTAACTTGGCTCAAGGCTTACTCGCCAGGGGCAGTGGAATGGTGATGGAGGCATACCATCCTAGACGTCGTCCCCATGCATGACAACCTATCGTACCACACGTACATATACTTTTTCCGGTGAATTGAATTGTAAATGGGAGGAATGTGGTACGTAGACTGGAGAAGCACGTTTTACATTACATCACGACAAGAACCTCGATGTCGACGTTGACGCTGACTTAGACGTCGACGAGAACAGCATACACATGCACGTATGTACGTAGATCATAATTCAATATTATTTATGCAACATTACGTCAGCCTATTTGACCTAATTTGAATAAATTGTTTCGAAATGGCTGTATCAACAAGCGAGCATGTACTATACAGGGACACCGACAGACGATTGCCATTTCAGTTGGCAGCCCAAGAAGATAAAAATCGAAAATCTTCACTAGCCTGAGTGTAAATTCGTTACGAGATGTCCTTAATGAAGTGAATCCGTTTACGTTTACGGAGATCCTGACAGGGCTTAAGTTACAAATTCAGAGATGCATTCGTATACATAATGCAAAGCCGACATGAGTAATTATCCTTGCATAGGTTATGTGTCAATTTGCATGGAAAACGGAGGCGTCCAAGAACCAAAGTTGAACCAATTTGTACTCGTATGTATGCATGGTGACTACCCCCATTTGACAGATATTATCAGGCATGCCGGACTTTTGCACAAAATATAGTAATTGTGCCACTGCCAACGTGATGCGTTCTATACTGCATAGAACCTCTACCAACGAGTTGTGTCCTTTGAACAGGACAATAGGGCAACAGAGCTTAAAAGTGGAATTTCCATTTGCAATTTGCAGTTGTTAGCACACTCAGAGCACAATTGTGAAATGGAATTGCTTCGGCAAATGTTATGGATCTTGACTGGTCATGACTGGAGGTGGGCAAATGTGGTCGTTAGTGTTGTGATTTTTGAAGGATAACCCAATTTTTGTGGCTTAGCCAATATAATTCCGGCAATTTGTTCAATGGATTGTGTGGTTTCGAGGTATAGATGTTTCTGACATGATTGATGGGTTATGCAATGGATGAAAGGTGAAAGTGCCATTCGCTACTTACAATAGATTAGGCAAATAGGTGGACTTTGTGGTTCAAAAAATATTGAACTCCTTACTCCATGCCATCGTTAGAAAGCAGTCTTTTGAAAGTGTTATCGTTCTCCATTGTACTTCTCAGAGATATTGTCTCTGATAGAAAACAGAAAAATTGTGCTGGTATGATGGTTCACGATTTGGACGGCATGATTCTTAAGGTTCACACTGTCAGAGATATTTTTGAAGGCGACTAAAAGTACCAGGGATGAACTTAAGTATCATTGGGCTCTAAGCAACCATCGAAAGCGTTTCATTCTCTAAAATTCTTCCAATCTCTCAACAATTCTCATTTGAGTCGTCAGAACTGTCATGTTTATTTCCCTCTTCACAGATGACTTTTAGATAGGCAAAGGCGTTGGCGCATACATTTTCTTTCATTTTTTTCATTTCATTTTATTTTATTTTATTTATAATCTTAAAAACTGATAACAAATAAGTTGAATAAATATTAGTGATCATTCTTAAACAAAAGTAAGTGGTGAATGACACTTCAAAAATTAGTTTTCAATTTGGAATATAATGTGGGGTGATAATCAGTAACATTTTGATTTACAATTTTATAAATTTAAGTAAAAGAAGAAGAAAGAGATTTAAAAAGCAAATATAAACATAACAATTCTTAAGTAAACTTCTTCTTCTTCTTATCCTTTTATTAACCCTTTCCTCGTTATACGGACTTATGCGTAACGAGTTTCCCATTTTTACTGCATCGCTGCTGCTCCGCTTATGGGGTTGGCTAATGTCGCAGACCGCAGAACGCATCTACATAATGCTCGGTCCTGGATCGCTTCAGTGGTAAGCCCCAGGCGTTGTTGCGCATTTGCCATCTGAGAAATCCAGGAATTCTTTTTCCGACCTCGTTTTCTTACAGTTAGAGTGACCGTAGTTGATAGTGCCTTTTTAACCAGATTTTCCGCAGATCTTCTTTGAACGTGGCAATACCAACTTATTCTATTCGCCTCAAGCTGTTCGGTTGCCGAATTCTTTATATGTAGACTTCCTCTTATACGCGTGGATCTAATGCAATAGCGTTTGGTGACTCCACTAGACATCCTTAACATTTTCATTTCCGCTGCGGTCATTTTGTTTTTAAACGCTTCGTACATTGTCCAGCACTGTGAACTGTATACAAGAGCTGATCTAACAACCGTGGTGTAGGGTTTCCCCTTCAATTTAAGTGGAAATTTTCGGTCGCAAAAGATTCCCGAATTTTCCCGCCATTTCATCCATCCCACACTCACTCTGTGGTTTACGTCGTCGTCACATTTCGCTTCCATGTTAGCGATTGATCCTAAGTACTTAAAGGCAGTGCTTTTCGGAGGAACTATTCCGTCCGGAACAGGTCGCAACGGATGCGCAAATGGGCACGTCAAATGCTCCGTCTTTGAACGACTCATTTTAAGCCCGTTTCCCTCTAGCGCATTTTTCCATGAATCTAAGGCGTTCTGTAAGTCTTCGGCGTTATCGCTAAGTATAACTGCATCGTCAGCGAAGGTAATTGGCGTTACAATTGCTTCGCGCATGCAGTCTTTTAACAGATAGTGGAATACTACGTTAAAGAGGAAGAGGGCTAAGTACGCTTCCTTGGTGCACTCCGACATTAACTGGAAATTCTCTCGTTAGTCCAGCAGAGCTTTTAACCGCAGTTTTCACGTTTCCGTACATGTCTTGTATTATTCTAACATACAATACGTTTCCGGTACGTTTTGAGGTCTCAGCGCGGCCCATATGAGATCCCTAGGCACTCAATCGAATGCTTTCTCGAGGTCGATAAATACCATGTGTAAGTCCTTAGACGAATCTCGGTGCTTTTCCATTATTATTCGTAGGCTTTGGATAGCGTCCACCGTCGATCTTCCTTCAACAAATCCACACTGGCTATTATCGAGCTTTATTATTTGCCGAAGACGTTCGTTTAAGACTCTTTCAACGATTTTCATTGTGTGTGACATAAGCTTGATTGAACGGTAGTTGTTGCATTCTCGAGTGTCGCCTTTTCCTTTGTATAATGGAACCAAGAAGCTAAAGACAATCTAAAAATGCTAAAAATGTGTTCTATGTGCAAAGGGTACATTTATTATGAACATATTGTTTACACGTAGATTGTACATTTGTATATTTCTACTTGGAATATTACCACTTTGCTTGAAGAACGGATGGCAACGATTAGTATAAGGCCTCGTAGAAGTAGCATCTTCCGACAAGTGATGGTTTCTTAAATGACGAGAATGAGCCACTGCAGCCGAACATCTTGCAGCTCTTCTAATAAGCCCTACTTCACGCCTCCCCGTGGTGCCATTTGGGAATTTCACTAGAGATTGCGAAGTGAAGGCGGCAAATGGCGAGTTTCCTGCGCCATAAATCAGGGCTAGTATCAGAGAAACCAAACAAGACCTTATCCGGGCTACTCCGACATATTTGGAGCTCAGGCCGGTAAGGATTTCTAGGACTTAGTCAGGGTCTTGGAAAAGAGATGGTGGCGGACGAGCCCTATATGGGCCAACGGCAGCGCTCACATCCCGGAACGGGTTACTGGCTTCGGTGTAACCGACCCCTCGTCCTAGGGGCATTAAAAATGGAACTGGTCCTCCAGGTTGGGGGTTGTGCCGCCGGAGTAACTGCCCGGCCATTTAAAAAAAGCATAAGTTACGAAGCATCAACAAGCCTCGGATATGGACGGATCTACTGTTGACAACCCATGCAAACGATTTAAGGACAATGAGCTTCGGATATGCACGTGGAATGTTAGATCCCTTAATAGACCACGTGCAGCCGAGCAACTAGCGGAGGCCCTAGACTGCTGCAAAGCAGACATAACCGCCATTCAAGAAATGCAATGGGATGGGCCGGAGAAGATGAAAAACTGCGGTATCTACTACGGCAAAAGCAGCGCTTATTTGGATGCGGATTTGTTGTCGGAGGCAGACTAAGACAAGAAGTCCTCAGCTTCCGGCATGTGAGCGAGCGCCTCGTAGCAATCCGCATCAAGGCTAAATTCTCCAATATTAGCCTTATATGCGCGCATGCCCCCACAGAGGAGAAAGATGACGACACCAAGGATGCCTTCTACGAGCTCCTTAACAACCTTAACAAGACCTACGAGCAATGCCCTAGCTATGACATTAAAATTGTCCTCGGTGATTTTAATGCAAAGAGAGAGAGAAGAGTGAGGATCCAAAGACCGAGATGGCTGGGTCATGTAGAGCGCATGGACACCAATGCTCCGGTCCGAAAAGTCTTCGAATCCGCTCCGGAGGGACAGCGCAGAAGAGGAAGGCCAAGACTCAGGTGGCGCACTCAAGTGGAAGAGGACCTCAGCCAACTTAGCATGCGAAACTGGAGACAGCTAGCCAGGGATCGAGCTGGCTGGAGAGGCTAGTTGACTGAGGCCCAGGTCCACCCTGGACTGTAGCGCCACCTAAAGTAAGTAAGTAAGCTTGAAGAACTCTCTTAAAACTTTAAATACATATAAATGTCTGATTGGCAGAATCCGCAATATTTTGAATAAGGGCCAACTACTAGCTAATCGATTTTTATTTGAAATAATTCTTAATAAATGCTTTTGAGCGGTAAGTAGACGACTGAATGTATTGGCATACGAACCCCTCCAACTTGTTATGCCGTATTGCAACTTTGATTGTGCAAGACCATAATAAATCATTAACAAAACATTTTGAGAACAAAAGGGTTTTAATAGGTAAATTTTACGTGTGACCTTCAGCATATAAGTTTTAAGCATTTTAATGTGGGCCTTCCAGTTTAAGTTAAAATCAATTATTACACCTAAGTACTTAAAATTTTGAACTGATTTAATCTTAAAGCAGTTTTCTGTGCAGGGTAAATCAGCAGAAAAATTACTATTTCCACATTGATGTATGGGTAAGGAAAACTGCCTACAATCATGAATATGGAACGAAAAATTGAAATCATATGAGCCGTTAACAGATACCTTAAAGCAAACTAGTTTTGTTTTATCGCTTATAATTAATTTATGGTAGGTAAACCACAACCGTAACGCTTCTAGATCTTCATTTATCGACACAATACTTTCGAAAATGGTTCCATATCTATATGTAAGAACTATGTAGTCCGCAAAAGCTGTTGGAGTGCCATTTAACTTGAGTTTGAAAATAGAATTAATATAAATAAAGAAAAACAATGGTCCAAGTACAGAACCCTGAGGAACACCGTTCTCTTTAATAACCTGGATGCACTCGAGACCCCATTTATAGTAACTTTTTGATTTTTGTGTTCTTTTTATTAGATAAGAACGAACCCAATTAAACATATTTCCACGAAAACCAATATTGAAAAGTTTGCTTAGCAAGAGATCGTGGTTCAACAGATCGAAAGCTTTTGTTATATCAATAAAAAGACCAATAGTAGATTTGTTATTATTTAAACTTTCATGTAACTGACTACAAACCCTTAAGATGGCGTCCTTAGTAGACAAGTTTTATCTGAAACCAAACTGATTCTTACTAAAGACTTATGCAAAAAAAGAGACTTTTATCACTTTTATCAATTTTTCAAAAATTTTGGAAAATTTTGAAAGAAGTGATATTGATCTGTAATTAGAAATACGAGTAATATGTCTATTTCCTTTTTTAAAAAGAGGTATGACTTCGGCACTTTTAAGATGGTCAGGAAAGCAATACATTTCAATACTCTTGTTAAATAAAAAGGTCAGAACATCAACGACATACCAAGCGACATTTTTTAATAACTTATTCGAAGCACCATCATTTGTGCAAGAGGTTTTATTTTTAAGGCACAAGACAGTTTAATAAACTTCAACTGGTGTAATGGGATTATAGACAAAACTATTACATTAAACATCATCCATAAAAGAGACATCTGACGAAGAGGAACAGTTGTAGGCTATACAAGGATCAAGACTTGGTTTTAATTTCTCAGAAACTTCAGTGAAATACTCGTTTAATTTAATGAAATCCACAGAATATTTTACTGTTTCAGAAGCTGATTCAATATTTTCAGAACTATTGCAAAACGAAGTATAATTTAGTGTTATCATATTATGATCTGTCAGTTTCAAGTCATATACTTTGCCGCTAAAATGTTTTTTATTATTTTTGTGAGATCTAAGAAATAAGTGATCAATGTAACTCTTAGAAGAATCTGTCAAGCGGGTAAGTTAATTTATCAAACCCTTAAGACCATTCGAAGCTATAGTCAACAAGTAATTTTCCATATCAACGTTAGATTCATCAAGAATATCAATATTGATATCTCCTAAAACAATTAAATTTTTAGACGATGTTGAGCTGAGAATGTTGCTGAGATCATCAATAAACGCGCTCTTAGCAAAACCGTGTAATCGGTAAATACACAAGAAAGTATAATCAATATCTTCAAACGTAAGCGATAACTTTAGTACGTCAGCACTTGATAAATTAATCACACATTAATCCATTTCTATTGGTACTTCTTCATGTCTACCGTAACATGTCCTATTTGAAGTCTGAATCCGAAACCGTGCTTTGGATATTGCAATATACAATACGAGGCTTATACAGCATATTGTAGGGGTGAGGTAATCACTTACTGGCGTCACCTTGCCGATTTCCAATGCTTTAACTATTGCTGCACATCAATTGCGCCTATCTTATCTCCAAGTCGTAGCTATCGAAGTCTCATAAGTATTGATCCGGACTCGACCTATTAAATGGTAAACAAGAGCCCGAAATAGCAGCACTGAAAGCATGACATCGATGAAAATCTATAGATGGTACAAAAGTCGCACTACAGCTTCAAACAGCAGAAGAAACCACACTTTATCTGAATGACTTTGACTAATTTTGAGCTCAGGACGGGTAGTATTCCCAAAACTAAGCCAGTTTATTGGGAAAGATATGATGGCGAATGGGCCAACGGCCAGTGCTCACATACCCTTTGTGGGTTACTTGCATTGGTTTCACAGATCTAGTGTTTCCACATACATGATACTTGTCCTTCAGGTTTGAGGTTATGTTGCCGGGGTAACCTCCATACCACGTATAGTTATGAGAGAGCAACAAGCCTTGGACAAAAACGGGCCCGCTAGTCTAATACTACAACTCGTAAGGTCTGAGGAGTATAAATTGAGAGGATGCAGCTGTTTCGAACGTTCACAGTATATCGCTGGTGCTGTTGAGTCTATCCAAACATGGTATATGGCAGATATTTTTCTGATCCAGGAGATACGTTGAATAGGGTCAGATACATATGAAATAACGAAAACATTGCGAAATTAATATCAGTTGTCAAAAAAAAAAAAAAACCGGCAAACGTCGGTTCTGACGACTTCCACAGTTTAGCAGCCAAATTCAGGTTTGAACTATCCAAACAGAAAGGCGCTGTTAGTAGAGTAGCTACACCGAACATAGTACGCCAGAGATATTCACCGACCATATGCCGCCAACTTTTGGGTATTGGGTCAGAAGAAGGTGCCGTTGTAGAGGCACTTACAGCACTTCAAGAATACACGAAACAAGTCGACCTTAATGTAAATGAGGACACAATCACCAGAAACTCGAGGTTACCACCTTGGATAAAGCGTAATTTTTGACAATATTAACGTCGATGTCGTTTGAAGTTTGTCTACCTCGGAGTAAGTATCAACTCAACGAATGACAATATAGATTCGATGAAGTTTTACCTAAGAGACCTGAGGGAATCGGTTCATCTTTGATAAATCGTACAGTAAAGCGATGTTAAACACTTTCGAATATTTGGTCAGAATTCACTAGATACAACCGTGAACTCTATGAGTTGTATCAAGATGTGTATGGAGTGCAGCTAGGCGGGATACTTCGACCAAATGTTTGGTTGTATCCAGCTAATGGGCAATAATGCTTCAGCAGAAAACAACCTCATAACTCCCAGTTTCAAGACGTCTAATTTCAAGTTACAGCGTATGCCAGAGCCCTTGGTCTTGCCAACGTAAGGAAGATACTAACCTCATCGTGCTCAAGAACTTAGCCTAATACAATCGACATTATGAAAGATTTTACGCAAGGATCTTCGTGTAAACTCTATAGGCTCACTTGTGTCTTATTAACAAAGCAAAACTATTTAATTTGAAACGCGATAAATCAAAAGGCGATTCTCAGCTACCTCAGATTGGAAGCATCATTAGGTACTGATGTACCTTATGTACCTGATGAAATGATAAAAATCGAAATGTCTCGTTAAATGGCGCCCGGTACGGAACCATGATAAATGATTTTTTGCTTCAAAAAGTACGTGAACATGGACTATTGCACATTTGGTTTCAATACGATAGCACCACATGACATATTGTTCCCGAAAGCATCACGTTATTGAAGGAAGTGTTGGATGACAGAATCTCCATATCCAGAACAGGACCTATGGCGCAATTGGACTTCTTTCTGTGGGGATATTTAAAATTGTCGATTTATATGGAAGGGCCACCAACTTTTTGTGAGATCCGGATTCTGACGACCGAAGAAATGGTGAGAAGTTGGACCTCCAGAATTAACTTTCAAAAGTGCTTGGGAGATTTCCACGACTATCTTTCGTAGCATCAAGCATCGAAGACCATTGGAAACACTGCCAAAACGCCATCAGAGATGCCGCTTCTGATGTGCTGGGTTTCACTCGTCCACCACAACGAAACCCCTGGTTCGATGATGAATGCCGGCAAGCACATGCAGCTAAGCAAGATGCATATAACGCGGCGCTGCTTAGAAAGACCAGAGCTGCTCATGAGCTCTATGAGCGGAAGAGGAGAGACGAGCACCGGCTTCTCAGGAGGAAGAAGAAAGAGCATGAGGAGCGCGTGATCGAGGAAATTGAGAGATGCCACTCCAGGAATGAGGTTCGGAAGTTTTACCAAATGGTACAAATAACATGCCGCGGAAACAAACCCCGAACCGAAGCCTGTAGAGATGAACAAGGAAACATCGTAGTAGAATCGCAGTCGATGCTGAGGATTCGGAAAGATCATTTCTGCAGACTGTATAACGGCGATGACGGACCAAATACCGCTGTCAGGCAGAATCAACCTTTCAACCTGGACGATGATGACCAACAATTCCGTCCACCCGACCTGGATGAAGTGAAGATAGCCATATCGAAGCTTAAGTCCAACAAAGCTGCTGGAGCGGATGGCCTGACTGCCGAGCTCTTCAAAGCGGCAGGCGATGACTTGGTAAGGAGCATACACCAACTCATCTGTAAAATATGGTCGGACGAAAGTATGCCCGATGAATGGAACCTCAGCATTGTTTGTCCAATTCTCAAGAAAGGAGACCCTCTGAACTGCGCCAACTACAGAGGCATCAGTCTCCTTAACATCGCATATAAGATCATATCCGCCGTATTGTGTGAACGCCTGAAGCCGTTTGTCAACAACCTGATAGGTCCATATCAGTGTGGCTTCAGGCCAGGAAAGTCCACCATCGACCAGATATTCACACTACGGCAGATCTTGGAGAAGACCCATGAGCTTCAGATCGATACCCCCACCATCGATTTTAAGTCCGCGTATGACAGCATCTATAGAGACGGGCTATATAGAGCAATGTCTAGTTTTGGCATCCCTGCCAATCTCGTCCGTCTGTGCAGGATGACGATGGAGAATGCACGCTGCTCCATCAAGGTCGGTAAAGATCTCACCGAGACCTTTGATGTCCAGAAAGGATTTAGACAAGGCGATGCGCTGTCATGCGATTTTTTCAACATCGTACTTGAAAGAATAGTGCAAAACTCACGAGCAAACACAAGAGGCACTATCTTTCAAAAGTCCGTCCAACTTCTCGCATACGCCGACGATATTGACATAATCGGGAGAAAGCAGCGTGATGTCAGTGGCGCTTTCGCGAGTATTGAGACGGAAGCGGCGAAAATGGGTTTAGCGGTCAATGAGGGCAAGACCAAGTATATGCTGTCAAGCAAAAAGGACAACCAACACCGACGTCTCGGACAGAACGTCACCCTCGACAGATATAACTTTGAGGTAGTTAAGGACTTTGTCTACCTAGGCTCCGCTATAAATACAGACAACGACACCAGCGCTGAGATCAAGCGAAGAATAACTCTTGCCAACCGCTGTTTCTTTGGGTTAAGAAGGCAATTGAGTAGCAAAGCCCTCTCTCGGACAACAAAAGTCACCCTTTATAAGACTTTAATAATCCCGGTCCTGCTCTATGGCGCAGAGGCATGGACATTATCAAAAATGGATGAGGGTGTTCTTGGTTGCTTCGAGAGAAAAATTCTTCGGGCGATCTTCGGTCCCGTCTGCATTGACGGTGAGTGGAGGAGGAGATACAACGACGAACTGTATGGACTGTACAGCGACATGGACCTAGCCAGAAGAGTGAAGATCCAAAGACTGAGATGGCTGGGTCATGTAGAGCGCATGGACACCAATGCTCCGGTCCGAAAAGTCTTCGAATCCGCCCCCGAGGGACAGCGCAGTAGAGGAAGGCCAAGACTCAGGTGGCGCACGCAAGTGGAAGGACCTCAGCCAACTTAGCGTGCGAAACTGGAGACAGCTAGCCAGGGATTGAGCTAGCTGGAGAAGCTTGTTGACTGAGGCCCAGGTCCACCCCGGACTGTAGCGCCACCTAAAGTAAGTAAGTATCTTTCGTAGCTGCATACCTTTGTAGCTGGATGATAGGGATGTGTAATCCAATAACGGACGTTCACATCCTTGATATTACCATACGGAAATGGACGCTGGAACTTGTAGGCATATCCTACGACGCAAGAATAATTTTCTTCAAAAATATGCAACGCAATGAAATTATGTTATGTAGTCACTTAACGAAATTAAATAATGATCTAGGGAGAGCTGGACATGTCCCAAACTTCCCTATACCATTGGTTAGACAGACTAGAAGTGGTTCTATCCTCTAAACCGTAGTACGAATACTAAAGAGTAAAATTTTAGTGAGAGGGCAGACCATCAGTTACTTCACTTCAGTATATCTTCAAGAAATGCTCAAAACATATTTAAATACGAGTATATATCTTTTGATACTCACGAGTATATCCATACAAATGTACATATATTTACTGAACAAATAACACACCTTCTCATGGAAATTTCTCAGCTACTTTTCGGATTAAAGTGTCCCATTTATAGTAGAATATGGATGGGCATGTCCTCTCACTAGAGCATGTGTTGCACTGCCACTTGGGTTCATCTGAATATCATCATGTCGCTGCTCGCATATTTCCCAATTTTCTCAACGCGTAACTCAATTTACGCATTCCACTGTAGGTCGACCCGTCACGCCCTGTTATACGCAACAATCTGCTCCTATGTATCAGTATTTCAGCTGAAATATCATATGTGCCTGTGCGATAATCGACATCTGTGTCGTATGTGTGTGTGTCTGTCTTTTTTTTAAATGTATCTAACCTCATTTTGGCATCTTGTGTTCGGAAAATGTGCTCACATTTCTTATTCTGGTGTCGTCTTCATATAAAAGTTTTATGAAGTTTCTTCCTAGATGATGTCATTTCGGTGGCATGACATGCGACAACGATTGTGGCATGCATTGAGGCGATTAGGCTCTTAATGTTTACTTTGGGAAGAACGTCGCTATTGTGCTCGTGCATGTAGAATCAAACGATTGTTGCAGATGTGTACCAGAGATGTACTCGTTTGTGTGTATTTAACCTTTTCCACCCGGCCATTTGGGGTCAAGTTTGACTTAAGTTAACTTTTGCCAGGAGTATTGCTGGTTTGGGAGAATTCTCCGGGATTTAAGTGAAAGTTTTGTCGTCAAACGGAGGTTGGTGTTTATGTTCTTAAGGAAATTGTCAATATGAAAGGAGCAGATGGCTTTAACAGACTTTCTAATGGAATGTGATAGGCAAAGTAAGATAGAAGTGTTAAGTAGAGGAATGTCCTAAGTTGGAAGAAAGTTTTGAGTAGGAAAGGAATGACCCCATACTTGAAGATTTATTCTGGTTATTCCAATGTACTCGTAGATGT
The DNA here is from genome assembly GCA_928272305.1 of Volucella inflata. Classification (NCBI taxonomy): domain Eukaryota; kingdom Metazoa; phylum Arthropoda; class Insecta; order Diptera; family Syrphidae; genus Volucella; species Volucella inflata. The sequence continues at coordinate 4,644,230 of OV743720.1, forward strand.
AGTACTGTGAGTGTTTCTAATGGTAAGAGTGGGACATCCTTAAGACCAGCCATTTGGTGCAGATTTCTGCATTTAAGAGTTACTTCCTGACTTCTTCTTTGAAGTTGCTGCAGTTTTGATAACAAAATGGAGCCAATGAGCTTTTCTAATTCCGAGATGAACCTCTACCAATAGCTGTCTCCATTTATTAGTAGCACCTGGCTCTAATCGTTTATTTATGTCAACTGAGATCTCCTCCCCGAAGTATTGACATACTCGATCCATCTGAGTAGTCCTTACAAATAGTATTGGAAAATCTTTAATCTGAAGACCAACATTTTATACAGTCTTTCGTTCTATAAAGAAGAACCGGTACAAATGTCTCCTTGCTCTTAGAATTAACAAATTTACTTACCTGGCGTTACATGGTGAACGTGTGCCTCAATCAAAGTTCTTTTCAGTTAGCATGATTTTTCGCGTGCTTCTCCCAGTGCCGTACTTCAAGTCAACTGAGGTCCTCTTACAGCCCTTATAGTACGTGGCAAAATCTCCTTCTCTGTTCTCCATACAAACGGGCCCTTACTCTCGAAACGTCCAAGTGTTTTCTTCATCCGATTAAGACAAGATCTAAGCTTCTACGCCATAGAACAGCAACGGAATGATAAGGCCCTGGCATGTTTTGGTCTTAGGAAAGAGGGGTCTGTTACTCAATTGGTTTTTAGCCCAGTGATTGGCAAAAAAAGTTCCGAGTCTGACTTCTGTGCTACAAGCCAATACCCACGAAAGGTTTATTGCCGACTCGCTGTGTTCTTCAAATCACATGAGTTCCATCTCGATACGCAAGTAATTTTACAGATTGAAATAAAATCGTCAAAGGGCTTCTCTTTCTAGCGGAACAGACAAACGATGTTGAGATTCCGGATGGCCTAATTTTAAACCAAACCTTCTCCAGCTGCTTGAGAAAGAGGAGCAGGCAGTTAGTTTACGCTAGCAGATTTGTTAGACTTTAGCTTCGGTATTGCTACATTAACTTAGTCTAGGCCAGTTCAAAGAATTCTCTCTCGTTATCGTGCAATGTAAATGGTTCATTTTGCCTAACAGTGGTGTTTAGACCACCATTAACGGTGTATAATCCGCATAAGTAGTTTTTCCACATTCTTAGCACCGGCTGTGTATCTACTGCCTGTGGCCCAAGTGTTTTTTTTTTTGCAAACTTCCAATTTGGTCTGGCCGTATACGAGGGTTGATTGAAAAGTTTCCTACCGCAACGTAAAGATAGCGGTACTCGTCAATAAAAGCTAGTGAATGCTAGCTGTCCATCTTTTGACAGTTACTTACCGAAATTTCAGTCATTTTGGACGCGCAGTTTTTAGTTGACAGTCGTTTGAGTGAGTCGATGTTACTGTTTTTTGAGAAAATGGAAAAAATTGAGTACCGAGCTGTTACTAAATTCTTGTTTTTGAAAGGCAATACGTCTACGCAAATCAAAAATGATTTGGACTCTGTGTATGGGGACTCTGCACCATCATTTACCACAGTGAAATTTCGGGCAGCTGAATTTAAATGTGGCCGTAAGAGCTTGGGAGCTTGGCGATGGCGAAGGCGCGATAGTTAGCTCATTGGACTATCACGCACACAGTCTGGGTTCGATTCCTGGCTGGGTCACCAACAGTTTTTCAAATCGCCATCTCCCTTTCGGCGGGCAATGGAAAACTCCCGAAAGTAAAATTGCCTACGAAAAAGCTTCTAAGGAGTGTTGTTCGGACTCGGCGATAAACCGTAGGCCCCGCTCAGATGTGACTAAAATGACAACATGAGCTGCTACCGGGCTGCCAGCGCCACAGTGTTTTTTTTTTTTTTTTGTAAGAGCTTGCAACCACTGACGATAACATTCTTAAAGTTCACCAAATGGTGTTAGACGACCGCCGAATTAAAGTAAGAGAGATCGTATAGGTTATGAAAATGTCCAAAGAACGTGTTTGTTACATATTAAATCAAGATTTAGGCATGAGAAAGCTGTCCGCGCGTTGGGTGCCGCGTTTGCTTACGTTACATTTCCAACACTCTGTTGGCGCAGTTTAGGCGCAATAAATCCGAGTTTTGGCGCCGATTAATTACTGTAGATGAAACTTGGATACACCATCATACGCCCGAAACAAAAATTCAGTCAAAACAGTGGACTACTGCAAAGGGCCAGCCGGCTCCAAACAAAACAAAAACTGTTTTTTCGGTTGGGGAAGTGATGGCGACTATTTTTTGGGATAGTAAAGGAGTCAACTTAATCGATTATCTTCAAAAAGGAAAAACCATTACAGGAGCATACTACGCATCATTACTTGCTAAGCTGAAGGCAGAAATTGCGGAAAAACCGCCACATTTGCAGAAAAATAAAATCCTATTTCACCAAGACAACGCGCCGTTACACACCTCAGCGGTTGCCATGGCGAAAATCCATGAATTACGGTTTGAACTGCTTGACCATCCGCCTTATTCACCAGATCTAGCCCCAAGCGACTTCCTTTTTGTTCCCTCTTCTAATGACTGCGCTCGGAGGACTGAGATTTTCGATAAATGAGGAGACAATCACCTTCGTGGACAGTTATTTTGCAGAGAAAAACGCCAAGTACTATTTGGGCGGGTTAGAGAGATGGGAGCATCGCTGGGAGAAGTGTGTAAAGTGACAAGGAGACTATGTAGAAAAATACAAATAATTTTGAAAAAAAATGTCTTGTATCATTGTTCGGTCGGAAACTTTTCAGACAACCCTCATATGTCCGTTTTAGTCCATGAAGAAACTTTTGAACGCCATTACTGCAGTAAGATCTTTGATCACTGGCTTCTTATAGTCCGTACAGCTTTATATGGCATTGTTTGGTTGCATATATAAGCCATTGTTCATCGCCAAAACAGAGGTTTCTTTGTGGCGACACTTTGAAATCAATCATATCGAGAGCATTTTCTCTGATTGCTCGTTGACAATATTCCCATACCTGTCCTATAGTTTGTTGGTTTGTATGGCTAAATTGGCAGCTTTTCAAAGTCGAACCTTCGACCATCAAGGTCTTTCTTGACTCTGTTGTCCCTGTGATATCTGCATTTGGTTCCCACATTCCAACATCAGTAGAAGGACTTACATATTTCATTATCAGTCAACTGACGTGCCATATACATCTACAGCATTCTGGGGGTTTGAACGTTGGAGGGTGTACATTCCGAAATCAGCCCTGGTTGAGAACTCCCGACATAATTTTGATGTCATGCCTAGGGAACTATGCGTCGTCTGGTCTTACAGGTCATAGAATTTGTATTTTTTAAGCGGATGACGATAACTTGTAAGCTGACACTCCATTGAATACCAAGTCTTCATCCAAACAAGCATTGCCTTCCTTCTTTGTAGCTGTCGCCATAGTAAATGTTGTAGTTTCAATCCGCTTTTTGCCCGACTTCTCTCATTACATTTGCATTGCAGTCTAGGAGATTCGTGAGTTATTTTTCAGCAGGTAATACTTCTGATCAGCTTAGGGCTAATAACTTTCTTGAGGCTATGAGAACTTCTTTTGGCCTATTCAGGTTTCTTGTGCGGTCATGTCTGCTTCAGAATCCCGACACAACGATGATGTTTCCTTTAGACTTGGACTCTGAGTGTGTTGGAGTAGTTCTAAAAGAGGTTATGTATGAAGTAGCTTAAAGTGGGCAGAGCCGAAGATGGCACCCTGTAGTTTATGGGGCTCCTCCGCCGTTCATTTGTCTTGAAAAATGAGTATTGCCCATGCGAAAACACTGCCACCGTCTGCTGTCTGTATCTGCCAAGGATATCTCGCTGGTGTAGGGCTCCAAACTCTCAGGTAAAAGAAGAAGCTAATGAACAAAAAAACGCTCAACCACCGATAACTTTGAAATTATACGGGACTTCTCCAAGCCCAATCATATTTAAGTGGTAACGTATCGTTAAGCAAGCTATCCCTATCCTGATATGTAGCGCAGAAACACGGACATAAGCGAAGCGGATGAGGATATTCTTGATCGTGTTTAGCTCAGCATTCTTCGAATGATATGTGATACTGTCTTCTTTAACAGGCTTTCTAACTGTAGCGAACTGTAGAAACGACATCAGTATGTGGTCGGAAAATTATGCGTTAGTCGCCTGATTTAAAGCCGAAAGGACAAAGCAGTAAGGTAACATCCCGCTTTAACCGGCATCCAGAAGCGTATGTGTATCTCAACTCACTTGCAGTGGACAACTACAGGGTGGCTAACTCGAACTCCAATTTTTTTAAATGCTACAATTTTTTTATTTTTTGATAAATTTTACTGTGCTAACTCAAAAAATGTTGGAAAATACATCAAGAAAGCATGGCACGCTGCAAGCAAGTGGCTCTGCAATATTTTGGCCCATTCCCGGCGAAGTGCTTGTTTGAGGTGGTCCAAACTTTGGTATTTTTTAATGCCAACCTTCACCTTCAAAATACCCCAGACAGAGAAATCCAACGGATTTGCATCCCGAGAATTTGCAATCCATTGTGCCGAAGAAATGAAGTGTGGAACATTGTTTTTTAACCAATCTTGGTTGACGCGCGCTTTGTGAGACGGTGCCGAGCCTTGTTGAAATGACAACGGCCTCCGACCAAAATGATTGTTTGCCCAAGGCTTCAATACTGCCTCTAAGACAGTTTCACGGTATACGATCACATTAATTTTGACGCCACGGTCCAAAAATACGGGCGAAGGGCGACCATCGGCGGTTATGACGGCTATGGCACCCCAAACCATCACTGCCTGCTTTCCGGTGGCCGTCCGAAGGTGTAAATTTTCGAAGGACCTCTCTGGCAAGTAAACTCGGTTATTTTGTTTGTTGACATATTGCTCGATAACAAATGGCGACTCATCGGAAAAAACCAAATTCGGCAACTCACCACTTTCGTGCAAGCGTAGCAACTCCTTCGCTTTTTCGACTCTAACTTCTTTCTGTTGCGGTGTAAGATCGTGTGCTTTTTCGAACTTTAATGGCTTGAGCCCAAGCTAATTTTTCAGTATGTGTTGCATCCGTTCCAACGATATTTTGAGCTCACGAGCCATTTTTCTTCCACTTCGACGTGGATTTCGCTCGAGCCGTGGATCACTTTCCGAACCATTTCTGCCGAAGTTGCTGTTTTTTTTATGACCACCTCCATTGCGTTATGCAACGCTGCCAGTATCACGGTAACGAGCTATGGTTCGAGACACAAATGATTTATTCACGTTGAGGTGCTGGAGGGCTCTAACGATAGGTACTTGTGGTTTTTCAGCCAAATATAAAGCAGTCACACTATCATGTTTGAATTCCATCAACACAACTGAGACGCAAATCGTTTAAAACGCTTGTAAATAATAAAATTATCTGTCATGTGTCAAAATTTTAGCCCAGTGTCGTGAACGGTTTGGAAATTATAGCAGTCTGAAGTTGGTTGCAGTTCGAGTCAGTCAGGGTGTAGAGTTAACAAAAGACCTCATCAATTTGCAAGGAGACCAAAGCCTGGATTGTAGCATCATCAAGGCATTCAACGAGCTTTCGTTTGATCACGTAACACTGGGAAACAGATCGTCTCTTATAGGAGCATGGGCGCATATAAGCAAATGACTTCGATGAAATGCAAAGTCACTAACTCAAGACTCATATGTGCTTCATCCCAGGATTAGCTTTAACACTCTGGTGAACAAAATTTCAGGCAGCTGACGCTTCAAATTTTAATTGAGTAGTGGCTGCAGAACGACTTGACTTCGTCTAGAATAGATTGTTGAAACTGCACCGAATTATTGATACATTTCGAATTCTACACCACAGGAGCCATGCCCTGTATATTGAGTACCGCCGTAAACACATGTACCCACATAGTTATATATACTAACTTAAGCTCAAGTAACGTAAGACTGAAGTCAAAGATGAAAGCCTTTTCGCAGCCTACACTGTAGAATGTCAGCTTTGTGTAACTTTCTCTTAGTCATAAGTTGTTCACTTTTTTGTTCAATCTCCCCTCCCCCCTGTAACCACTAGAAAGTAAGCAAAACTACAAATCCTTTTGAAGAGCGCTCTACCATGCCTTGGTCCATTGTCTTCCACCCACTTGTGTTGACAAATATAAACACAACCACTTTTCTAACTCTTGTAGATCTGTTTTAAAACGGCCAGAAGCCCCTTGCTTTTTTCATATGTACACACATTCACATTCTCTATGTCCTTTTGAAAATGTTGCAACATAAGGAGCGATGAAAGGCTGTCTAAAAATAGATAACCACTAAATACACACACAAACACTGCATACTGTGTGCAGAAACTAGCTCAAACCACAAGAACGAGAGAGGACTTTTAATAACGCAGCACTCATACCAGCCCATTTATACCACCTTCAGAGCGTTAGAACTACACAACTACATACTGCCACCCAACGGGATGCCCTCCTTAAAATTGCTTGCAGATGATTTGACGTGTGGTAGCTCCTCAGATCACACCAAGGCAAACTACCATCCTAAACCGACAATGAAGTTTGGGGAAAAGCCATTACCCCATTGTATGGGCAGCTCTGCATCATCCCCTAACACACACCAACACAACGATGCACAGGAAAATTGCAAAAGCCATTATGCTCTCGCACTCTCTGTGTTGACCTTAACCTGTATTTCGAGCAGAAGCAACAACATAATAGAACATCGAAGAGAGCATAAGCTAGAGGGTGTGCGACGCTGCCACGAATACATAGAGCTGATCTGATACACTACTTCTTGTGATGAAGTGGGGGTGGGGGGGGGGATGTTTCAAGAAGAATCATCTCCCATCTACCTTGGACTTGTCTAGGTGCATTTGCGTAGGTTTACACTTGACGACAAAAAAAATCGAAGAGAAAAAGAACAACAACAAAATTGCAACCAACGCCCCAATTCGACCCAAATTCTCCACCATTTACCAATGACCATAACCTCATTTCGTTTGGCCTGTGAGTGAGCACCAACCACTACCACTACTATTACGTATGGATGGACCAAGTGACGCAGGAAATGTGCCCGTTTTTGTGCACCGCAGCAGCCCCTATCAGTTGAACATTTAATCGAACCGAGGAGGGTACGAGTACAATTCGACATAACAGACAGGTGTACGAGAATTTGTCGGAACCTTTTTCGATTCGAAAACCACCTAAGGGTTGACCTTTTTCCTCAAAAAGAATGACACAACACAAGAATGAGTTGATGCAATTGACATTGGATAGGCGGAGGACTGACCTTGGGCGGTTTCTCAGTTTCAACAAATTTCTCTGTCGGGTTAAAGTAATTTGTTCCGGTGGAGCTACCTTTACGAAATGAGGACGTAATTTTTCTGTTTAAAAGGATTTCAGGGAACAATTCTTGGAAAACGAAAAACGAAAAGCCGAAAACAATGCCCGCGAAGATTTCATTGGTGAAAGCTACAGCTTTTACCATCTGCCAGTGCAGCTACCTGCAGGATTAGAGTGACTTTCTCAAGTAATTGTCGCTGTTGGGTAGTGAATGGAATTTTTTGTTTCTTATTTCTCTAAGGATTTCAGTTGACAAATGTAGGTCACGAATAAGAGGTTGAATGTTTTCAGGGTTTTCGAGAACTGCCCTAGTTTTTGTTTCGTTGTTGCTTTTGTTGTTGTTGTTCTTCCACAAAACTGAAGGTCGAATCTGTGCTTTGATTTTTTAAGCTTTGACACTAAACGCCTTCTAGAATCTTGGATTTTTGAAAAATTCTTTGACAAGAAGGACGTGGATGGATATTGTCATTTTAGGTGTCGAAGTGACGTTTTATAAAACGTTAAAATAAAGAACTTGTGTTGATTTAAAGGACCTTTGATTGATGGCATCGTTAACAGAAGGCGGATTCACAAAATGGAGTAATTTAACAAGGCCGGACAGTCAATTCTCTCGCATAACTCGCAAATTTGGGGAAGTGATTTTGCTAGGTATCTTTAGCCGATGTTTTCACTGCAGAAGATTCAACGGATTAAGTGCCTGTGTATTGAAGGTACATGATTGGGCATAGTTTCTCTTCCTCTCCTATTTGGAGACACTAGACAAGATGAAAGTCCGCTTTGTCAAATCTGAAACTCTAGACTAATTGAGCCTCACCCTATTGAAAGAGGAAAGAACAGGTTCCACTTTTCCACAAGATAGGATCAGAACTCAAATTCAAAATGGCTGAACGATCATTCATAGAAGTGGTGGCTTGAGAACGTTTTATTTTGCCTTAGCAGGAATTTTAGGACCATGAACCCACCCCATCTGACGCCAAATGATAGTCAACGGTCCAGTCGCGTTTAAAGCATCGATTCCCATCAAGGCAGCGTTTGGCTCTATTTGTATCTTAATCTTACAGCAAGTTAGCCTTCATAAACCCCAAGGGTTATAAGATGCAATTGGTGTAAAACGTGTGACCGTTTATGGCTTTGTGTGTTGAGTGATTGGGCCTCAAAATAAACTGGAATCTAACCCAGTTCTTAAACATACAATTTTGTTTAGTGCTGAGGCTCATTTCTGGTTAAACGGTTACGTAAATAAGTAGAACTTCCATATGCCATTCAATCCATAAAATTTGCTGTATGATGCGGGGTGCACGCCTACGGCAGCATCAGTCCTTATTGCTTAAAAATTAAGGCAGGAGCACAACTTTCTGTCAAAAGACAACGAGACAATGTAATGATCAACGATTAAATGCTACCAGATTTGCGTAAAGTGAAGAACAGCATGGTGCTCCACTCCATACGAGTTCTTCCAACGAAAACGTCGTTTTATTGAAAACACCTTTAGAGTCACTTCAAGGAATGGATGCATCATCTGGATCTCTTGAGGGTTTTCTGTGGAGTAACGTCAACTCACTAGTTTATGCCGATAATAAGCTCGCGTTATACGTGAGCTACGCCTCCGATTGTTACAAAAAGTAGTCGAAAATTGGACCTCTTAAATCCACTAAATCACTCTTTGTAGGATAGGAACCTTCCCATGAAGATGTTGCTGGGTAATTGAGGAGCCTATGGAGCGTTGAATCACCAACAGCAACATTTCGAAACAAATAAATTCTTTATGAAGAGAACCTGAAGGCGATCTCACAGAAACTGTTGATCGAATTCCTGAAGATATTGAAGAGAAAGACCGCAGTAGATGAACCTGATCACAGTTCATAAGGGCCATTGCCAAACGCTCGTACTACCACTTTCATCACCACTTTCCTTTCTGTATGCTGACTTAATGCCGAATATGCTGACTAAATGCCAAATATTCAAATGACCTTAGCTCCGTAGATACCTTGTCAGGGCTAGGTATGCATGCTTAAATTACTTGACTCAGTGACGTTGTATTCGTATTCCACAGTTGCATGTCTGCTATTTCAACCAGGTTTCGGATCGTTACTTTGTCCTGCCTGCGAGTAAACAGGCAGTCATACAGGTTGTACATTGACCGTATCAAAGTAGTCCGAATCCTTCCAGGAGCGAAAGCCCGGTAAGGGGAAAACATTGCCTTAACTTGCTCCCATAAAAATGAGAATTTGGCTTAACCAACTTGGCCCTTGTAACTAAGGAAAGTCATCGTATTCATCAACAAAAACATCCAAACTCCAAACGAATTTGCGTCAGGTATTCGTAATAGGGACAATCCACTCGCGGTCTTCTCGACCGTGACTGGAGCACGGATTCTGGAGGCCCCAACCAACAAACTAAAAGAACCCACCGCCAATTTATGTGCCGACTCAAGAGGTGCTTGCAATAGTTGCTAGATCACTTGGATTTGATGACTACTCCGGTTTTTTCTACGACACGGGAGTAGTTCTGCCTCTTATGGGCGAACTCCATCAAAATATACAAATGGTTGGTGACAGTGCTTCGTTTTGACTGCTTGTCGCAGAAAACTGTAAATGTTAATTGGCAATCAGAAAAGCCTCACTCATAAAGACTACCTTCTAAGGACAGGCATAGTGTCATAAAAACGCTCGACTTTTGCAGACGCAAGTGTTAAGTGTATGGATCTCTCCGCATATGCAGGGCGGATAAAACCAATGCTGCCAGTATCAATCAATTGATAAAAATAAAATAAGCACACGATGACCGCAAGCGGTTAAGAACGTGAAATTCACCCTGAGAAACAACTCTGATTGTAGCTTTCTCCACAAAAAAGATTAAGCTGAAACCGCCCCTGTAATCAACAGTTTGAGTGGATGTAGCTTAGATGTTCAACTTCATGAAAACCCAAAAACGCCAAGAAGAATGAGGTCGAAAGTGGCGGACCTTTGCTACTAAAACCTCTCTGGCGCATTGAATTGCAGACTGCCTGACTATTGCAGAATGCAAACTCTATGTTGATATGAAAAACGGAAATTTTAGAGTTGAGTGCTGCACGCAGCGAACTCTTAAAAGGTGGAACAAGTTTGTAACGAAAATTGAAACCGACCTTGTACCGATGCGTCTTTATCCTCAAAACACTCGATTCGACACTGAAAAGTGAATGATATCTTTTCCTACTTACTCGTACTTTACCTTAGGTGGCGCTACAGTCCGGGGTGAACCTGGGCCTCAACAAGCACGATCCCTTGCTAGCTGCCTCTAGTTTCCCACACTAACTTGAATGAGGTCCCCTTCAATTTGCATGTGCCATTTGAGTCTCGGTCTTCCTCTATTGCGCTGTCTCTCGGGGGCGGATTCGAATACTTTTCAGACCAACAGAAAGGAGAAAAAGAAAACAAGGACAGATCTTCCGTTGATTCTGATTTGATTTGATTCTGAAACTGTCGCCAAAAAGGGAGGCTAGTCAGTCCTCAAAAGGTCAAAATCAGGGATACTAGGCTTATTGTACATAGGTATCTGATGGTATCTGCACTGAATCGGGAGCAAACACCCCTCGTTTCATGCTTGTAACTCACTTCTCCTATAGCTATCAGAACCAGCTCACAGCCAGTCCCTTTTGAGTTTAAATGTTCTGTTTTGACAGAATATAAAACAGAATAAATAAATAAATTTATTACACATAGAAACTAAATACGAACAATGGGGATATATAAATGATGGAACATACTCGCAAATGTATTTTTGAACAAACCCCGCAACCACACAACAGTGTCCTACAAAATTTCAGCTGAGTATTTAGCAGATGACAGTGCAATATAGCCGTCAACGAATAGAAAAAAAAGCAAAAACGACGAAAGAAACGAAAAAACACTCAAAAACAAAATGTCATCAACAGCTGCAGAAGAAATTGGTAATTATTTTCTCGAAATATTCTCGATTTTTCCCCCGATTATCACCTCAAATTCAAAAATTTATGTACCATTCCTCTCTTTGCATTCAACTTCCTTCATATTTCATCAATTCTCCACCGATTTCCCTGTTTTTCTCATACTTTTCCAACACTGCGTCGTCTGCTATACATCCCCAACTCTGCTTTGTCCATCCTCCCTATTATGTTACACTATCATTCCGCTGCATAAACGATTATTCCCTCTTCCAGAATTACTAGAGCGCGTCCTCTTACGTCTGGGTGTCGCAGACACCGATGAAAAATTGGAAGGAACTGTTGGCCGATTCCTGACACCGGTAATCTTGAAGATAACCTCTCCGCACGACAATGTTCGACTAAAGGTTTGAAATTAGTTGCCCCAACTAGAGTGGATGGCTAATTGTTGTTCGGTTTCAGGTTGTAGAAGTGTTGACGCACATCAAACGTCGTGTGACGTCTCGATCACAGGTGCAAATTCCAGTGGAATCGCTGTTGGATCAGTACAAGGCGTCGGGAGAGTCTCCGTTTCTACAGAATTTCGCAATAATCTTCATCACAATGGGATTTCCCAGAATGCCGATCGAAAAACAGACGCAGTTGGCTGCCAAATTGATTTCGTGTGAGGAGAAGTTGGAGAATTATCAGGATAAGTAAGTGAAAGACAAAATTACCACAGATTTGTGGTTTTTTGAGAAAGCAATTTCCATTTTAGATTGTTTATGTTGCTTCTTCCATTGCTGACTGAAATAAAACTGCCCGATGATCCGGCTAAGCGGAAGGAATTACTGGGAATCCACGACAAGCCGGGGATAAAAAAGAACTTCCTCGGACTACTGCAGGATGTGCTGCTGCTACCGTATGGGTAAGGGATCCAAACGATCGGAAGAATTGGTGAAAAATGAAAATTGCCTCTCTACTTTCAGTGCGTCTCATGATGTTGTTCCGGCTGGCTTGAGTCCAAACTCTTTTAAACGGCTCAGTGCCAACAATTGGAAGGCCGAGGAACTTGAAAAGGTAACGCTCTCGACTCTCGTGTGGTAGTCAAAGCTGACAAGTGTCTTCTTCTAGATAAAGCAGGGAATAGTCCGTCTGATTTGCGCTGGAATCTTTACCGATGCGGAGATCTTCATTCTCCTCGTCATAGCATCTTCTGACACCCGCTTCAGTGTAGCTACACCGGCCATAGCAGAGTTGAGCAAAGTGTGCACAGTCTTAGATTTCTCTGAAGCTCGTACCACAGCTCCATTATATACTCTCTTCTCTGGGAATACTTCTCAAGACCCCGATCAAAAGACAACACCCTGCTGTGCAAGAATTCGTCAGAAACTCCTTCAGTATCTCATTAAAGCTCGAGGCAAGGGAATCAACACGCCCAAAGGTATTCAAGTCATCTTTGAAGGTTTGTTTGGCGGGCTCACCAACCAGAAATGCCAGGTGTTGGCCCTGCAGTTTTGCGAGATCCTGATCAAAGAGGGACCCATCGAGATCGTCTCTAAGGTGTCCAAGGTCATCTTGACCGGAATTTCAAAACTAATTGGACGCGAGGTCTTGGAACCAGTTGATGTACAGAATGCAGCTTACTCTGCACTGGCTCAGCTGTCGCGGACATGTCCCAATGTCATCAATCAAGATCTGAAAATTGTTCTTTCCTATTTCAATCACCTGGCTAACTCAAAACCAGAATTGCATTCTTCGATTCGAGAAGCGCTTGTCGCCATGGCACCAGCATTTGCTTACAATCCTGCCACTGAGATCGATGGCAAGGGAGAGTTTCGTTTAGATTCCCAACAGCATTTGTTGCTGGCCATGCTGGCAGATAATGCCGAAACAAGGATGCCCATTGTGCAGAATGTCACCAGTGTTTTCCTGACCACTTGCTTTCCGGAACACTTTGCGCCAGCAAGATTTATACTGCTTCTGATTGCTGGGGAGAGGTGAGTTTTGGAACTATGTTTTGAACAAACCCTGAGGTGTGCTTTGTAGGAATTCATTGAGAGAAACCGTGACATCTCATCTCTATGGCGTGTCCAAGAAGGACCAGGTCAACTACAACTACATCTCGTCGGCCGATTTTCCCGAAGGTCCCATTGATGACTTCAACAAAATAAGCTCCGAGCAGAGAAGGGTCGTTATACCCGGATTCAAGCCGATGATTCGACACGTAGCGGACTATGCTAAGAAGCGATTGACCATGATTGCCCACTACATCGTGATTGGAAGGATGAAAATAGCATTCACGCTGACTGCATATGAAGAAGTTGCTTAAAAGTTTTTCCGCCTCCCTGCATCCCCACTTATGAATGTCGTTTTAGGTTCTCGACTATTTGCGGATGTGCTTGTGGTTCTCGGCCGGTGTAAAGGGCGGTCCTGGAGATGAGAAGAATACGATGCTATTGAAGAAGTACATCACCGACAATTTTGAAAACAACGAGAACAATGAGATCTACCAATACCTACACTTGGTCCAGAAATCCGTAGAAGCCCAGAGAAGTATGAGGGAGCAACCCACCTACCCTCTGTTTGTCTGACATTTCCTTTTAGGTGAAGCGAATCTACTTTGTTTGTATGATCTGCTGAATGCAGCTCCAGAAATTCTCTCCCAACCCCAAATGCATTTGATAGACTCTTTGGCTAATTCCCTGAAGGATGTATCCGAGACAACTAGACTCCATGTGGCCCAGGTTTATGGTATTCTGCTGGCCTATGGCACCGACGAGAATGAATTTGACTTGCAAATTGAGGATATTCTTTCGTCATTGCCGCAAAAGTCTCTGGAAAACCGACATGGTTGGCTATTAGTAATGGCACATGCCTACAGCCGTCGAATTGAATCTCTATCTAAAGCTCAAGACAAGGTGAACTTAACCCAATCGAAGCAGTTCATTGAAAGCATTAAGTTGCTTGGTAAGTTCAAGAACTAACATTCATATGAGTCAGATAGTTGAATTTTGGTTTGCAGTGAAAATGCTCTGTGAGAACCAGCCTCTTCTGGTGTCGGCTGCAATCAAAGGCATTTCGATGATTGGCAGGACAGTAGCTATCCCTGATTTCGATGTGGAAATCCCCGTAGCAAAGGACAACGATAAAAGCAATGCCATGGACGAGGATAAAAGTAAGTCGGATCGGAGTCGTTGTCACTTTATAATTTGAAAATCTTTTCAGCTGCATCTATGTCGACAAAGTTCATCATCTTTGGAGTTATTTTCGGTATCCTACGTAACTCCTCGACAAGAGCAAAGATTCGAGAAGACGCTTGCAAATGTCTAGGAAGCTTAGCCATAGGAGACGGAGAACACTTTACTTCAAAGAATCTCGATAAATTCCTTTCCTTAGTCAAGGTACTGAAGGATGCCGCACTAAACATCGCTATTTCCGAAGCGATTGTTGCCACTATCAATGGATACGATCCGAATTGTGGCCCTCCAAGCGAGAAATTTGTCAATCCTCACTGTGACGATAAGACTTTTGAAAAGTTTTTACATTCACTGATTAAAATCGTCACCGATCCCAATCCACATTCGAGACAGGTGAGTTTGTTTGCACTTGGAAGTCTAGTAACTTTGTCAATTTTTGATTTGTCCTGGATATAGGCTAGCTCGGTTTGGCTTCTGGCTGTTGTAAAGCATTGCAGCCATCGTCCAAGTGTTTTGGCCAAGAAGCAATTGCTTCAGTTTGCCTTCACTGAACTCCTCTCCGACGATAGTGGTAAGTTGAGTAAGATTCAACAAGATCTCTGGGAATAAGAAGATTTTTTTTTGCCAGAATTCGTTCAAGATGTTGCTTCTAGAGGTCTCGGCTTGGTTTACTCCCTCTCAGATAGTAACAGCCAAAATGACTTGGCCAACTCGTTGTTGGATCAATTGATCGGTGGCAAGAAGAAAGTCAATCAAGTGGTCGGCGATACAGAACTCTTTGCCGAAGGTATGCTGGGTAAAACACCAACCGGTGGCAACATAACAACTTACAAGGAACTCTGCAGTTTGGCCTCTGATCTCAATCAGCCAGAAATGATTTATCAGTTCATGCAACTGGCAAATCACAATGCCACGTGGACTAGCAAACTAGGCGCTGCCTTTGGTTTGAAATCGATTTCCAAGGATGCCAAAGCAAAGATGCAACCATATCTTGGTAAGATCATACCCAGGCTATACCGTTACAAGTACGATCCCACTCCAAAGATTCAGAATTCAATGATCTCAATTTGGGACTCGATCGTGGCGGATTCCAAGTCAGTGATGGAGGAGTATTATTGGGAGATTCTGCGGGAAATTCTGGATAATCTCACATTTAACGAATGGAGAGTGCGCATTGCGTGTTGCTTAGCAGTGAGAGATTTGTTAAGACGAACAAATGGCTTGCGACTGAGGACTGAAGAGATTCATAAGAAAAATGTCGATGCCATGGATGTTGGTGAGTAATTAAAGTCGTTCGTTCACCTAGTTATGGTAAAGCAAATATTCCTGTCTGTAGATAATGAGGTGCCAGAACCAGAACTGAGGGAACTGTGGTATCAACTGTTCCGAGTGATGGATGACATTCACGAAGGTACACGTCTAGCTGCACAGGGAACGGTCAGCATTCTCAGCAAGGTGGGTATACGAGTTAACTTGCCGTTCAAAGTCTATCGTTCATTTGTTTTTTGTTTTTTTTTTTTAAGATCTGCGTTGTTGCAGCGTCAAGTGATCATGGAAAGTCTGGCTTGGCTGTTGCATCATCGATCCTCCCTCTTCTACTTGACACGGGTGTGACTCATACGGTCGCCGATATTCGCAAAATCAGCATCAAAACTATTTCCGAAATGATTGACTCATCTGGATCTCTGATTGCTCCTCATTTGCCAGCCCTTATTCCTTGCCTTCTAAAGGCCACTGGGGAATTGGAATCATCCAAGTTGTCCTACCTATCGACGAGACTCGGTGCAGAGGCTGAAGCACAGGAAGCTGTCGATTCAATCAGAGCCGAGGCGGCTAAATCTCATCACACAATGGAAACCACAGCAAAGGTTTGCCTCGAAAGCCTCTAATCAAACAATTTTATAATTTACTTACTCCATGTAGTGCATCCGTTATGTGGACTATGCAGCGCTCGAGAAAATGACTCCGGATGTGTTGGAACTCATCAAAACAAGCATGAATTTGGGAACAAAAATCGCTTGTGCGCACTTTGTCTGTTTGGTATGGTAAACTTCTGTTATTTACTGTCGGTGTCGAATCAACATTTCATTGCAGATCAGCGTTCGATTGGGCAAGGAGATGACGCCGTTGGTAGGCAAGTATCTCAGTGCTTGTTTCGTCGGATTGAAGGATCGTAACGCCACAGTGAAGAAATACAATGCAAGTGCTCTAGGACATCTCATGGGCATCGCAAAGGTTAGTTAACATTCAATATAAGTTTAAATATCTCTTTGATACTTGTGTACCATTAGGAACAATCTATTCGGAAGCTATTTTCGAAACTTGACGAACTCTACATGGAAAATCAATCGAACCGAGCCATTGCCCTTACAATTCAGTCGATCAATAAACGACATCATGAGTTGCTTAAGGACTACACAGACTCTGCGATTCCATTGATCTTCTTTGCCATGCACGAAGAGGTGAATGAGGAAAACAGAAATAACATTGAACTGTGGAAGGATCTGTGGAATGAAATAAGTCCAGGAGAAGCTGGCATTCGGCTTAATCTGAACGTAATAATCCCCAAATTGGAGAAGGCATTGGAAGATGCAAGTTGGTTGCGTAAAGCACAAAGTGCTAACGCAATCAACACAATCGCGACACGTTTGACAACAACTTTAGAAGAAGCAGATCGTTTGAAATTGATCAATTTGTTACTAATCGCACTTCAAGGACGAACCTTTCAGGGTAAGGAACGCCTCTTACATGCTCTCGCAGCCCTTTGCAAAGGATTGGACAAGAACCATGAGATCTGCAGTAAAATCATCGATGCCGCCATAAAAGAGTGTAAGAAAGAAGAACCTCAATATCGCACCCTGGTACTGACTTCCTTAGGTGATATCCTCGAGGAATTAGAAGCCGATCGCTTCGAAGAGGTCTACAATATGATTTGGTATCTTCTAGACAAGAAGGATCTTAAAGGCGATGACAGTGAAGAAACCAGTGAGGTCACTATCGATCAGCGAAACAAAAAGGCACAACTTCTTAACAAACTGAAAGAAACCGTCTGTGAGACACTTGGCAAGTCCTGGCCAAAGAATTCCGCCGAAACACAGAGCAAATTCCAAGTCCAATTCGCAGAACGTTGCTCACAATGCTTGAAAGACAATACACGTCCAGTGCAGGTTAGCCTTATGGTTGCAATGACTAAATTCATCGAGCGATTGAAGATTCTAGACCCTGAAACCCCTGAAAACAAGGAGAAAAAACCAAAGGGTGACTTATCCAAGGAGGGGACTGTAAAAAAGATTTGCACAGATGTCCTGGCCGCTGTTACGTATGCTTCAGGTAAACTTGTAAACCGAAAATGTTTCTTTTTCCATTTCTTATGAGAGTCACATTTTCTTTAGGTCTTCCTCATACTGGTCTCAAGAAGGAATCCCTAAACATTGTTCTCGTCCTCATTAAGAGAATATCTGAAACGCTTAACCCAGAACTGTTGGAGCTGCTCCAAAAAGTATTCGATGAGTCTTTGCAACGTTTCGAGAAGGACTCCGCTCCGGAAATACGTTGTCGCATTAAGGACATTGAGGACAAACTCAGCAAGATGAAAAGCTAGGAAAGGAGAAGACGGTTGTTCTCTGAGTTGGATAGCTTCATAAATGAAGCTTGCGAAATAGCTATGAAACGCTTGAAGAGAGAATAATCGTTACGTTACTTATAAATATTCATAGAAAGTCTGCAAGAATAATAATAAAAGGCGGTTTAATTTATCCCCGTACACTTTGTCATTGTGCTCGTACACTCTGTTGTTTTTATTTCTAAAGAATAATGTCAGTAGAATGATGTGACACCTCAACTGAGTAGGGAATCTTTTACAAACTTCAAGTGCAGGGGTCCCTTTTCTTGCGTTATAAAGGCAGCATTATCCAAGACCATTTCCAGAGGAGTTTCTTCACAGGTTAGCACGTAATGATTCTTCAAAATACTTAAAATTCCAATTTTCGATTGGATTTTGGCCAAACGTTGTCCTATGCAGGATCGTGGGCCGTTTCCGAATGGCATATACGTGAATGGCAAAATTTTTTTCTTATTTTCTGGAGAAAATCGTTCAGGATCGTATGTCAGTGGATCTGGAAAATACTAAAAAAAAAGAAAACAAAAGACCCTCTTAACAATCTTGAAAGAGGACGATTTTGTCGGAAAGTTACCTTCGGATCTCTCTGAATGGCGAAGAAGGGAACAGAAACCGGCATTCCATGTGGTATGGCGAAATCACTTAGAGGTTTCAACGAATATTCCATTTCCCCCTTTGGCAAGACGCATTGCCTATCCAAATATGGCAAAGGTGGATACATTCGCAAAGTCTCATCCAACACCATATCCAAGTATTGCATCTCTGCAAGCATTTCATAGGTGACAAGTCCATTATTCCTCAGTAACGCCTCTTTTATCTCCTGTCTTAGTCTGTGTTGTATAGTTTGGTTCTTAGAGAGTTCGTACAAAGTGAACGTCATGGCTGAAGCGGAAGTATGAAATCCGGCTGAGAAGAACAACGCAGCCTGAGCTACCAAAAAGTCTGTATTTCCATCGTAGTCTTTGGATTTTTTAAATGACAAAAGAATGTCAATCAAATCATTCCTTTTAACACCGGTTATCTCACGTTGATTCAGGACATGGGTAATGGTTCTGCGAAAGAATTTCGAAGTCACTTTCGAGAACTGTTTCGATCGGAGGAGAGTCACTAGTTTTGGAATAAACATGATGGACACCACTTCAAGAGCTCGGCTTGGATGGAAGGTCGTTAGCATACGACCATGTCGACGGAAGTCTGCATTTGGATACTTAAGACTGTTTGCTTGAAATCCAAAAGCCACGGTAGCAATAACGTCTGTGGTATATGCACTGCTCAGCTCTCGAACATTTTGGATTGACTGTTCTTCGTTCAAAGACAACAGAAATGCGTCCAAGTGATTGCCGATCTGCAAAAAATACACATTTAGTCTGAGAAAGACATAGATAGAGCCCATACCTCATGAATCAAAGGATACATGATTCTTAGCTTCCCGAAGAATAATGTCAGTTTCGATCTGAGATCCTTCCATTTGGGGTTCTTTATCATGAAAAGGTTGTGCCATCCTAAGCCATCTCTTACTGGATCAGTTGAAGCAAAACGATCTGGGAATTTGTTGAAGTCCTTGACAAGGATCTGTTTAATGAGATCCAAGTCTCTAATCATCAAGTGCGGGGTGAGAAATATATGCAGCCCAACAACCGGTTGATCTTGCGCTTGTGGATGATTGTAGAGGTACGCAAAGTGCTCGGAGCCATTTCTTTTCCGAACGATAAAGTCTTTAAGGTTTCCCAACACCGGGAATGCGGCTATGTTTGCTACGTTTTTCCTCTTCCAGTAGGAATATGTGTAACGTATCCAAGCATAAAACAAAGCAATCATAAAACTCAGAAGGACAAGAACTTCTGTAAGGGAATTCATTGTAGAATCGCTTCGGATTAATTGAAAATTGTCTGCACTAGAGATATATTTCTGTCGGAGATATTTATACTCCGGCCATAAACAATTGTGAAATTGACCATGAAGCAGTATACTTTTGTAAACAAGTACGACTGCAGCTTTTAACCTTCAGTCATAAAATAATAGAGCAATTCGAAACTCAAAGAAATAAAAAATAAAAATTGGAAGATCACAGGTCTTATCAAATCAGTGGACGTAGACTCATAAACAACGAGTGGCGTAGTGAAAGCCGGTCGAGATTAAATTCTGGGAAAGCTTTTCCAAACAATGAGTAGAGAAATAAAGAAATTGAAGATTTGTTTCTTGGTATGTTGTCTTTTATAAAGGCGCAGAGAGGTTGGTGAACTTTTGTTTGTGATGGTAGTCCCCAGCTGTGGGGGGCGTAGCTTGATAGCTGGGATGCTTCTGACGTTGTGAGTACTTGCTGATGGAAACCGAACTTTATGAGTAGCAGTTTTGATTACACATATTACAAATTTTTTCTACTGAAATCTATTTCTGTTTTCTTGGCAGTAGAGGACATTATATTCAACTTTTGAAAGACACGCAGTACTATTGTCGATTTCCAATACCCGATCCAGTATGGTGTCCTAGAGTGATTTTTTGTTTTTATTAGATATAACCTTTTATTTCGTTTGAAGTTTGTTACTGTCCTGGTTACTGATGTGTATTACTCGGTATCATCCTACCGCTGTGCAACATACTAACTCTGATCGTCATACTGATTCGAGCCAGTCTGCACTTGGGCTCTATGCGAACAAGGCACAATCCGGACGCTTTGAAGCCTCAAAAGTATTAAGGTGGTATATTTGGTACAAACAATACATCCATGGTCCATGTCATTCATTTTATCCTCAACAACGGAATCTATACATTAACGGGCAGTCAAGCAGCTATAAAAGTACCAGGCTCTAACCTCATGAGCTCCAAACCATGTTCCAATACACTACAATACCTTTCTCCACGAGATACAACTCATCTATTGAATGTTTATTCGTTTTAAACAGACGGATAAAGATTTTCATCTCTACAGAAGGTAGGTACATAAATACACAATTGAACTTACATCTAGACTTGTCTATTTTACTTAACTATCCCATCAAACAAGTAAAGGATCTCGTACTAACTTACAGTATATACCTCCCTTTGATTGTATTATCAAAGCCTTCGGTTCGAGGACCATTTTCATGGGTGTCCTATCACAGGTAGTTACAAAATGATTCTTCAAAAAGTTGATTAGTCCTAGCTTCGACTGAATTATACCGAATCGTTCTCCAATGCAATTGTGTGGTCCCGCACCGAAGGGCATGTACGAAAAAGGAACAATGTTTGCCTTGTTTTCGGTTGAGAATCTGTCTGGATCAAATTCATCGGGATTCGGGAAGTACTATCAAAAAAGAAAGACAAAAATGTAAACAAGATTTAGTTGTAGAGGATATTTTAATAGGAACGCACCCTTAAACTTTTTTTTATTATCCGTCAATGTCAAAACGTCTGTCAAGTTTTGCATCACAAAAAAAATACTGAGTGCGTGGTCGCGAATTTAAAAGCGTTGTGGGTGCTTTCGAGTCAACATACCTAAATATGTGTCAGTGTCAATGAGACAACGCACCGGTTAAAGTATTGAAAATATGGCAGCCTTGGGTGCTTCAAATCAGTCGATTCCACACCGTTCAAAGGAATTGGGAATTTCTCAATCAACACATCCTTGCAAGAAGAAATAAACTCAAGAATTATGCCCAAACCCATGAGCAGAATTTTGTGTGCAGTGAAATTAGAATACATATAATTCAATTCGCGAAGCTACATTTAAAAGCTGCACGCAGCTTTGTTCTGCAACACATCTCTATTTCAAATTCGCTGCAATCGACAGTGTCACACATAATTGACAGTAGATGTAAAATGGCAGCAACCGATGCGATTGACTTCAAAAAATAGGTACCTGCACATCTGCTTAACGGGCAGAGCTGTCGGCAGTACTGCAAGTATTGAAAAATTTGAAAAATCACCTTCAGCGCTGAAGCTTTCAGTTTTGGCTTAATGGCCATGTTCAAATGCAAGATATTCGTCATTGGACAGCAACTAACCCATAAGTGCTTCAAGAAACTCCATTCCATTCATAACAAGTGACCGTGTAGTGCGGTCTTAATGCCGGAGGTGGGATTTTTTCGCCGGTGAAAATGATTGCCATCTTACGGTTAATGGAGTTCACTATCGTGCCATGTTGAAACATTAGACTATTTTTGGCCAGAATTCAATGGACTTGAGACCAGTGTTATGCGGTTCCAATAAGATGGTCGAACAACTTGATCTATTGAAGCTGAAGACGCCGCCGGATATCTTTTTAATGGGCAACGTTAGGTCGTTTGTTAATGACAATAAGCCAACATCGTTAGAGAAGCTTGGGAACATTATAAAACGTGCAATTTCGATTAATGTGAAAGGATGGTGGAAAATTAGCTCCAAAGTATTGATCACTGCAAACGTGCTCGCCTTGGTTATACTTACATATATAAACAAGATCGAACTCCATTTATTTAAATGCAAAACTATTATGTCCTTTGTCTCTATGTGTATACCCATACATGTAGAAAAATCGACTTACCTTTGGATCCCTATGAATGGCGTAAACAGGAATATAAATTGGCATTTTATTTGGTATGCTGAAGTCACTATACGGCTTCAATGAAATCTCCTTTTCATCCTGGCTTAGTGTACACTCTCGGTCTAAGAATGGCAGTGGAGGATACATTCGCAGAACCTCCTGTAGGACCATGTTTAAGTATTCCATTTCATTTAGAATTTCATATGTGATCTTTCCACCACTCTTAGTCAGGGTCTCCTTGATTTCCTCTCGAAGTCGCTTTTGTAATTCTGGTTTCTTGGACAGTTCATAGAGGCCGAATGACATGGTCGAAGCAACGGTTTCAAAGCCGGCAGTGAAGAATACCGCAGCTTGTGCCACCAGCATGTCATTATTTAGGGCGAAATGCTTCTTATACTTATCAGCTTGGGCTGCTTTTTTGAATGCCACTAGAATATCGATCAAGTCATTTCGTGGAACTCCGTTCTTAACTCTCTCGGCCATGACAAAATTGATTGTGTTTCGTATGAATTTTGTTGCCGGTTTGCTAAACATATTGCAACCAAATAATTTCACCAATTGTGGAAGGAAAAAGATCACTGCGAACTCAAACGCTCGATATGGAGTGAAAGTGAAGATCGATTTACCATTTGTTCGGAACTCACAGTTTGGATTCTTTAAACTATTGGCTTGGATTCCATAAGCTACTGAGGCAATGACATCGGTTGTGTAAAGGGCACTTATATTTTTGACCTCCTGAATACAAGAATTGTCATTTTCATCAAGAGACAATTTAGTAAGATACTTGTCCAATTCGTTGCCAATCTGAAAGACACTTAAAACGTTCAAAAGACGAATTAAATATCCGTATGTGAACTTACTTCTTCCACTAGTGGAAACATTTGTTTCATTTTACCACTGGTAAAGACCGGAGTTAGCTTAGTACGCAACTCCTTCCAATACGGATTCTTGATGAAGAACAGATTGTATGATCCCAATGGATCTCCATGAGGATCGCACCCAGAAAATCTGTTCGAGAACTTACTAAAGTCCTTAATGAGGATGGATTTGATGACATCCAAGTCACGGATTAAGAGAGCTGGTTTATTGAAAACATAAATACCGACAATAGGTTGGTCTTCGGCATTCTTGTGATTGTACAGGTAAGTCATGTGATCAGCAGCACTAGTTGTCATTAGAACCATATCCTTGAGATTCCCAAAAATTGGATGAGCCTTAATTGTGGCGATATTTTTTCGTCGCCAGTAGGCATAGTGATGTTTTAACCAAAAGAAAAGAACGGAAAGACCTGCTGAGATCAGCAGTAGCAATTCGGAGAGTCCCATTTCAAAGGGGTTTTTGTCGGGAAAGAGATTGTGTTTTGGACGATTCTGAAAAAGGAAGGAAAATATTGAAAGTGTTAGAAATACGAAGGTCTAATATTAAAAGGGTTCGCAGTGGATTGTAGTGAGGAGGACTTATATGCGCATTATTTGCTCTACACGTCAGAGTTCGTATATACCAGAAAGTACCAAGTTATCCTAAACTAGTGCACTCGTAAAATCACTCACTGTTATTACATAATATTTTCCTACTGCAATGTGTTGACTGAGTGTATATATCGGGTTTTCCAATAGGGACTTGACAACTTTGAATTTAATTTGTGAACGCACTCTTTCACTAATCATCAAACTGTCACTGTCAATTTATTCAGTAAAGTACACGAACGAGCAACGTCTGTAAATTATAAAAATTTTCTACCGAAATTTGGAGTCGGTGACTGCAACTTTAAGAGCGTTAATTCCAATTTTCGGTCGTATTTCTCGCCCTAGTAGACAGGCAATAACAGGTTTAGTGCAAAAATTTGAGTCTACATATTCGTTGTGTGATGTTGCCGTGTCAGTGAGATAACGGGTTGGTCGAAGTGTCGAAAATATCGCTGCCGTTGAGGCGTCCATAGCAAACGATCCAAATCAGTCAAAATGGGCATCGCTCACACCACTTTATGGCGTATTTTGCGTAATGATCTTGGTTTACACACATACAAGATCAAGCTGACTCCAGAATTGAAGCCGATGGACCATTTGAAGCGACGTACGTTCTCCGATTGGGTTCTGGAGAAGATGCGCCAAGATCTCAAGAAATGGGCCAGTCGATTGGCCGCCTCGTTCGTGCGATTTAATGCCGCTTTACTATTTTCTGTGGGGCTACGTTAAGTCATTGGCTTATGCCAACAAGCCGACGACGTTAGAAGAGTTCAGAGCCAACATTGAACGCCAAGTCGTTGACACCATGGTCGCCTTGCTAGATATAAAAAGGTTACTCAACAGTCTTGGACAAACTACATGTAAATCAACGATACCACAATGGATTGAACACACTCTGAAGAGAATAATTATCAATTCAGAATTTAGCAAAAATACACAAATGCAGTCGGCCTTGAACGAATTCGCAAAATCGACAACACAAAGCCGCTGAAAAGACGATAGAAACTTTAATGTTCCCGGAATCAACGGTGTTGGGATACATTTTTCTTAAACATTTAGCCCAAAAAGCATTAGGAGCATTACATATGGTATATGCCAAAAAAAATTAAATAGTGCACTAGATGTAGAATCCCTTACATGCACGGCTTCCAAAGCGCGATCAGACTAAAGCAATTAGTTCGAGAATACGCGTCTACAATACAGTAATGCGGAGAATTAAAACTAACAAAGTACAGTGACTACATTGTGCTAAGCGTGGACTTTGATGGGACTTTCTTGATGTTATTTCCTGGCAGACATAAAAGGGTAGTTAACACTGCCACAGCAATGAAGACTCCAGAAGGGTACTGGACCTGGAGTCTACTATAAAATGGTATGGATTTTGGACTCTTTGAAGAATCTGTCCGCCATTGCGCTATCGCGCCATCGCCACCACCAAAACACTTAAAACCATAAATATTCCAATGGAACCCATAGAACGACCCAACAAAACTTTAATTTCCAGAATTGATTGGATTGTTATCCTTCTCCATTTCGCCAAACATAGACAGCGATGGAACACGTACGCTCCTCAGATTCACTAAAGATGTCATTCGTATCGCTATAGGTGTTCCAACTGACCACTGCCTAATTGGCAGGATAAAGAAATATAAACTATCACAACACTAGCTGCGCGAGTACCCCAATCTCCAAATACGCTCTGTCAAACACTTGGGTCGTTGTTTGCCAGCACAAGCTGGGTAAGATCTATATTATTTATTATAATAATATTGACTTGGTAAGGAGCATACAGCAACTCATCTGTAAAATATGGTCGGACGAAAGTGTGTGCCCGATAAATGGAACCTGAGCATTGTTTTTCCGATCCTAAGGAAGGGAGACCTTCTGTAGTGTGCCAATTATAGAGGCATTAGTCTCCATAACATCGAATACAAGATCTTGTCTGCCATATTGTGTGAACGGCTGAAGCCTTTCGTCAACAACCTGATAGTATTGACAGCATCTATAGAGACGAGCTATACAGAGGAAAGTCGTGAAATGGGCTTGGCGGTCAATGAGGTCAAGACCAAGTATATGCTGTCAAGCAAAATGGACACTCAACACCGATGTCTCGGACAGAACATCACCTTCGACAGGTATAACTTTGGGGTAGCTAAGAACTTTGTTAACTTAGACCCCGCGATAAACTCAGACAACGACACCAGTGCTAAGATCAAATGAAGAAAAACCCTTGCCAATCCCTCTTTCTTTGGATTAAGAAGGCAATTGACTAGCAAAGCCCTTTCTCGAACAACAAAAGTTACCCTATATAAGACCTTAATAGTCCCAGTCCTGCTCTATGGCGCAGAGGCATGGGCATTAACAAAAATGGATGAAGGTGCTCATGGCTGCTTCGAGAGGAAAATTCTAAGTGATTTTCGATCCCGTCTGCATTGACGGTGAGTGGAGGAGGAGATACAATGACGAACTATATGGATGGTACAGCGACATCGACCTAGCCAGAAGAGTGAAGATCCAACAACTGAGATTGGTGAGTCATGTAGAGGGGATGGGCACCAACGCTCCGGTCTGAAAAGTTTGCGAATTCGCCCCCGTGGAACAGCGTAGTAGAGGAAGACTTCAGTCAACTTAGTATGTGAAACTGGAGGCAGCTAGCAACAGATCGAGCTGGCTGGAAATGCCTGTTGACTGAGGTCCAGGTCCACCCCAACCAATAGCGCCACCTCAACAATATCACAGTAGACCAATACGCCTTATACCTATTTATGTAACCCAACCCTAACACACAGTGTATGCATTTGATAGGCCCTTGATTTTTTCCTAAGGTGTACAACTCCCATACTGAGTGGCGGGCCGAGCTCTTTACCTCCTATTCATTATAAACAGCAAACATTCAAAACCAACCAACATTGGTATCTCTCTTTCTTCTTCCTATGTACACAGTAAATGCCTTCAACGTACGCTAATAATATAAATACGACAGTAAATCACTTTTCCCAAAAAAAATTGGGATCACTGTTCACTGGTCGGGAAAATAAGACTACCTAATGCAACTGGCAATGTTGACTATTTCGCAATAGGTTTTGAGAGAGAGTAAATATTAGAACTCTTAACTTTTTACCATTTATGTCAAAAATGAGCAGTGTTTTTCATTGTAGGAGGCCCTGTATTGAGTATAAATGATTTGCGGAACCATTGGATACTATTTCTTGTTTGTGGGTTACCTGGAGTCTGACAAGTTTAAAGTCAAATGCTAGACTGAAGTTGGTTACGTGCGAATCACTGGAGACATGTGTGCATTTGTTTAGACAAACCAAAATTTGATGTTTTCCAACCTTTTCTGGATTTTCGATTTGTTTTACTTAACAGGAGATAGTTGAACCGATGTCCATTTTACTTTCGTTCAAAGTAACATGTGACCTAAGCTAGTGTTTATTTATTTTACCGCTATTGCTCAAAACTACAAAACTGACAGTCATAAATGATGTTCTTTTGCCTTTCTGGCCTCAAAAACGGCCACAAATACACCAATTTAGTAGTGAAATTTACCTAGATTTATTATTGGTTGTATGAAAGACACTCACTCACCCTGCAATAAACAGTCCTGACTTAATAAACACTCTTCAATTTGTTACTGAGACGAGCCCCCACAGAACTATGGTCTTTTATAGCGTAACTTCTGCGGATTATCTTTTCATCTTAGCTATTAGTCATATTATCATTATCATTTGTGATACATTCTACGAATGAAAACGATTATCTGCGCAATTTGCACTTGGAATCATTATTATTACTTTTTATTTAGGTGAAACATGTAAAAAACTTTGTTCACAAGTAATTTAAAAAAAGTGTTGAACCGATTAACATGAAACGAACTTTATAGAATTCGTAATTGACATGGGCTATTTTTTCTTGTACTGCAAGAAAATCTGGGAAGAAAATCTGGGTAAGAAAGAACGTCCAGAGGATAGCGGGTCACGGTTCGATAAGGATATGGATGCGCGGAGCGAACTACTGCTGGCTATGGAACCACATATCGTAATGCTGGTTAAATATTTGCATACATCGAAGAAAATATTGGACTTTCTTGAGTCGAGCTACAATAGAAAGAGCGTACGGCAGAAGTTTGAGGAGTTTAGGAAGCTACTAAATATCCGTATGAGTCCCACACAATCGATGGATGAGTATTTGCAGGAATTTTTCAGGATTATTTTATCAGTCGGCTCACAGAGTTAGACGCGAATTTGGATAATGTTCTTCTTGTCACTTTATTGTTAGATATGCTGCATAAAGACTATAAAAGTGTGCAAACTGCTTTCGATGCACTGAAGGAAGGCCCAATGTTAGAAACCGTTCGTATCAGATTAATAGAAGTTAGTTATAAGAAACGTGGGTGTTGTGGTTGTTGAAGAAATAGGGTAGGCATTGAGAGATGTCAATCAATTGTCAACACATCAATTGTGCTTATAATACCTCCACGTGGTAACCGCCTTGTACTGGTCAATGTCCATCCGGAATGGACCTGCTAAATTTATAAGTGCGAGTGGTGACCAGCAGACAAAAATAGCAGCACTAAAAACGGGACAGCAGATGGAATCAACGGTGGAAATAATCCCGAAACAAATGGGACCTTATCCGGGCTACTCCGACATATTTTGAACTCAGGCCGATAAGGATTTCCGAGACTAAGTCAGGGTCTTGGAAAAGAGATGGTGGCGGAAGAGCCCTTAGACAAGAAGTCTTGAGTTTCCAGCATGTGAACAAGCGCCTCGTAGCAATCCACATCAAGGCTAAATTTACCAACATTAATCTGATATGCGCGCATGCCCCCACAGAGGAAAAAGAAGACGACACCAAATACGCCTTCTATGATTCAGTCAACAAGATTGATCACATTGCGATCGACGCAAGACCATCATCCATCATCATCATCGAGGAGCCAACATCGACTCGGCCCACTACCTTGTTGTAGCCAAGGCGCGGTTGCGGATATCCCGAACAACGCCAAGAATAGCTAGTACTGTGATTTCGCATCAAGCATCGAAGACCAATGGCAACACCGCCAAAAAGCCATCAGAGGAGATGTCGCCGCTGATGTGCTGGGTTTCACTAGACCACCACAACCAAACCTTTGGTTTGATGATGAACACCGGCAACCACGTGCAGCTAAGCAAGATGCATACAAAGCGGCGCTGCATAGGAGGACTAGAGCTGCTCTATAAGTAGAAGAGAAGAGACGAACACTGGCTTTTTGAGAGGAAAAAGAAAGAGCATGAGAATTGAGAGATGCTACTCCAGGAATGAGATTTGGAAATTTTACAAAAAGGTAAAAAAAGAACATGCCTGTAGAGACGAACAGGGAACATCGCAGTAGAGTCACAGTCGATGCTGAGGATTTGGATATATCATTTCTGTAAACTGCATAACGGTGATGACGAAACAATTACTGCTGTCAGGCAGAAAGAACATTTCAACTTGGATGATGTAGTCCAACAATTCCGTCCACCCGACCTGGATGAAGTGAAGGTAGCAATATCTAAAGTGAAGTCCAACAAAGCTACTGGAGTAGACGGCCTGACTGCCGAGCTCTACAAAGCGGCAAGCGATCACTTGGTAAGGGGCACACAAAAAAAAAATTTTCAAAAATATGATCGGGCAAAAGTATGCCCGATGAATGAAAACTCAGCATTGTTTGCCCGAACCTCAACAAAGGAGACCCTCTGAACTGTGTCAACTACAGATACGTCAGCCTCCTTAACATCGCATACAAGATCTTATTTGCCGTATTGTGTGTCACAACCTGATAGGTCCATATCGGTGTGGCTTCAGGCCAGGAAAGTCAACCATCGACCTAATATTCACACTACGGCAGATCTTGCAGAAGACCCATGAGCTTCAGACCTCGACGAACATCGACCTAGCCAGAAGAGTGAAGATCCAACGACTAAAATGGCTTGGTCATGTAGAGCGGATGAACACCAGTGCTCCGGTTCGAAAAGTCTTCAAATCCGCCCACGAGAGACAGTGCAGTAGAGAAAAACTGACCTTCAGGTGGCTTACGCAAGTAAAAGGGGACCTCAGCCTCAGCGTGCGAAACTGGAGCCAGCTAGCAAAATATCGAGATGGAGTCGCTTGTTGATTGAGGCCCAGTTCCACCCCGGACTGTAGCGCTACTTAAAGTAAAAGAAGTAAAGTACATTCACTCATCTATTCTGGTTCCAGTTCCAGTCAGTTCCAGTCCAGTTCCGCAAGTTGTGAAAGTATGAACTTAGTCAAAATGCGTGATGTTTCCTCCGAGAAGCTAAATAGGCTAAACTGCTGTATACTGTGTCGATAGAGTTTGAGTTTATCAGCTCGTTAGCTTGTGGTTAAGCCTCTCAGATATCATTAACGAGCTCTGAGTTTGATTTTCATATAATACACAGAAAAACTTAAGAAAAGATCTCTGATGTAGCCACACCTTTGGTACACACCTAATGGTCAGGTTCAATACCGGACTATTGCGTCATTGATTTGATGTTTGGTAAAAGCGGGGTGAATGAAACCCGAAGATCGAATCCATCCCGCATGATGAATTTTCAACAAGATTTCAGTCACACCTAATGTTACATGGTTACACGGGTCCTTCTGTACGGAGTCACATCAAAATACGGTGTACAAACACATGAATTTGTAATTTGTTGCTCGTTTGTCTTGTCTAACAAATACGAAATGGTTTATTCTTTCAACAAAAACACAACCTTCCCCATTAAACACCTCATTTAAAGTATGTAATTTATGTATAATACAAATTTTAACAAAACCATCAAGGTGATCATGTCGTGTCGAGAAAAAATAAAAAAACTGGTTCGATTCCTGCTCGTCATTCAGTCATTATTATGGTATACCGGCTTTAGATACTTTGAATACAAGGTCTTTTTGACTTTCAATGCGTCACTCCCAGGCTATATTTCTAGGTCATACGACACTTTAGTTTTGTTTTCCGAAAAGAAATGAACTATCGATGCAGATACGAAAATATTTTTTGATAATACGAGTACGAGTAGATAAGAAGATAAGACCAACCGTTTGGGTCCCACTTGACGGAGCTCTTATTACCGATAAGTGTGAAAAGGTCCAACATGAAATCGAATCGATTGCAGTTACCAACTTGGTAAACAAAAAACTTCCCTCAATTAACCGATAAGATACTTTTGTTTATTTGTTTTGAACATGCTGGTTGCTACAAAATAACTACGATTGTGTAAAGGGCTTACATCAACTCGTAAATTTGTCTATTCTACTTGAACACTTCATTAAACAAGTAAAGGATCTCGTACTATCTTACAATAAATACCCCCCTTAGATTGTATAATCAAGGCCTTCGGTTCGAGGACCATTTTCTTGGGTGTCCTATCACAGGTGGTTACGAAATGGTTTTTCAGAAAGTTGATTAGCCCCATCTTTGCCTGAACCATACCGAATCGTTCTCCAATGCAATTGTGTGGTCCCGTACCGAAGGGCATGTAGGAAAAAGGAACAATGTTTGCCTTGTTTTCGGCTGAGAATCTGTCTGGATCAAATTCATCGGGATTCGGGAAGTACTATTAAAGAAGAAAGACAGAAATTATATCTATACAAATCCCTGCACAAAAATCGACTTACCTTTGGATCCCTTTGAATGGCGTAAACAGGAATATAAATTGGCATTTTATTTGGTACGCTGAAGTCACTATACGGCTTCAATGAAATCTCCTTTTCATCCTGGCTTAGTGTACACTCTCGGTCTAAGAATGGCAGTGGGGGATACATTCGCAGAACCTCCTGTAGGACCATGTTTAAGTATTCCATTTCATTTAAAATTTCATATGTGATCTTTCCACCACTCTTAGTCAGGGTCTCCTTGATTTCCTCTCGAAGTCGCTTTTGTAATTCTGGTTTCTTGGACAGTTCATAGAGGCCGAATGACATGGTCGAAGAAGCAGTTTCAAAGCCGGCAGTGAAGAATACCGCAGCTTGTGCCACCAGCATGTCATTATTAAGGGCGAAATGCTTCTTATCCTCATCAGCTTCGGCTGCTTTTTTGAATGCCACTAGAATATCGATCAAGTCATTTCGTGGAACTCCGTTCTTAACTCTCTCGGCCATGACAAAATTGATTGTGTTTCGTATGAATTTTGTTGCCGGTTTGCTAAACATATTGCAACCAAATAATTTCACCAATTGTGGAAGGAAAAAGATCACTGCGAACTCAAACGCTCGATATGGAGTGAAAGTGAAGATCGATTTACCATTTGTTCGGAACTCACAGTTTGGATTCTTTAAACTATTGGCTTGGATTCCATAAGCTACTGAGGCAATGACATCGGTTGTGTAAAGGGCACTTATATTTTTGACCTCCTGAATACAAGAATTGTCATTTTCATCAAGAGACAATTTAGTAAGATACTTGTCCAATTCGTTGCCAATCTGAAAGACACTTAAAACGTTCAAAAGACGAATTAAATATCCGTATGTGAACTTACTTCTTCCACTAGTGGAAACATTTGTTTCATTTTACCACTGGTAAAGACCGGAGTTAGCTTAGTACGCAACTCCTTCCAATACGGATTCTTGATGAAGAACAGATTGTATGATCCCAATGGATCTCCATGAGGATCGCATCCAGAAAATCTGTTCGAGAACTTACTAAAGTCCTTAATGAGGATGGATTTGATGACATCCAAGTCACGGATTAAGAGAGCTGGTTTATTGAAAACATAAATACCGACAATAGGTTGGTCTTCGGCATTCTTGTGATTGTACAGGTAAGTCATGTGATCAGCAGCACTAGTTGTCATTAGAACCATATCCTTGAGATTCCCAAAAATTGGATGAGCCTTAATTGTGGCGATATTTTTTCGTCGCCAGTAGGCATAGTGATGTTTTAACCAAAAGAAAAGAACGGAGAGACCTGCTGAGATCAGCAGTAGCAATTCGGAGAGTCCCATTTCAAAGGGGGTTTCGTTGGGAAAGAGATTGTGTTGTTGAAGATTCTGAAAAATTAAGGAAAATATTTAAACGATTTGCAGTGGGTTGTAGTGAGCTAGACTTATATATGCGATTTAATGACTATAGATGTTATGGCTCTTAAAAAACCAAAAGCTACCGAGCTAATCCTCGACTAGTGCACTCACAAAATCACTCACAAAAAAAATATAAGCAGAGTATTCTCCAGTCATTGGCTATATTGGTTCCACTAAGTGACTGCTGTTGCTGTAGAATATTTCCATTTCACAATGCAGTGACTGCATGAATATAGTAAGCGATGGATAGCGGATATCAAGAGTGAATTTGGTTGAAGCGCTGTTTTATATTATTGCTCCTGCAAAGATTTCAGATTCAGGAAGCCAACTTTAGAATCTTCACTTCTTAATTTTTCTTAGCATCATCAGTATTTGTGTTTTTTTTTTTATTTATGCATAGGTAGCGATTTGGAAACCAAGAGTGAATACCGCAAGTAGAAAAAGGCTAAGAAGTTATCACTTTTCTGGGATAGTTCATGCCAGCAAATATAGACCATCTGTATTTGAACTTGATGAAACTTAAGTTAATTTGCACACACATGATTCTGATCACACAGATCTAAAACTGCCTCCATACGAACTTGTGTATGTATTCACTTCTTAACTCGGTTTCCTCCTTTTAAGCGTAGTAATCCACCATGATATGATCAGTGTTTCAATCCGGAATTTCACTCCGTGAGAAAATTTTATTTGCAGAAGCACTAATCCAGACAGCAGGGACATCACTTAGGGACTAGCCGAACCCTTATTACCTAACTTTTACATAGCACACTTTCACAATAGATGCTCATCCGCCCACTTTTGGACGCACTCTGAAATTTCGTGTCCTAGCCATTATAAACTGCAAGCATTCAAAACCAACTAACGTCGGTATCTCTCGAAATTACTTTAATACTTTTTCTCACTATTTTCACTGTTCACTGGTCTGCAAATCGAACTTGGTGGAAAAATAAAACTTCTCAATGCAACTGGCAATGTTAAGTACCTCGAAATGGGTAAAACAGCGAGTAAATATGACAACTCCAAACTTTTTACCATTATAGTCCAAAAAGAGAAGTATTTTTGATTATGTACTAAGTTTAGTTGACCTACAAAACTGGATGCTGGTCCAACTATTTCTGGACATCGTTCGGTAGTTTTACGATTTATTTTACTTCACAGGAGGTATCAGATCCGATGTCCATGTGAGTATTCGTATATCCTGCTTATCTTTAGTACCCTTATTGCTCCTTACAAAGCTACCGATAATACGAGTTAATGATGTTTTATTTTGCTTTTCTGACATAAAAAGGCCACCCATCAACCATAAATAGACTAATTTAGTAATAAAACTCATTATTTAACTTTAGGACATCAAGGGTAGAACATTCAAAGGCACTCACTCACCTTGTAATTAATAGTTTTGACTAAATATGCACTCTGCTGATTTATTACTGAATCGAAACTACACAACATTATGGACTTTTATAGCCTGGAGCATCTGTTGATTCTCTGTGCTCTTAGGTAATAGTTCTATTATCATAAGCATTTGTGATACGCTCTACGAATGAAAATGATTATCTACGAGCGGTGCTTACGCAAAAAGTCAATTCGCAAGTGGCACTTGGAATAGTACATACGAGTACCTACATCTATTTTTGTATGACTTAGATCTGTATCTCTGCGGAAACAAATAAGTTAGTGTAGTCGTACTTACATACTAAGTTTTGAAAATTATTATAGTGGCTTTCGTTATCACTGTGCGTATGTCAAAATGACTGGCACAATGCAGTCTTTATTGGAAGTTATAAGAGTCTGGTTTAAGATGATAAGGAGGAAGGTCATAAAAATGGTCTTAAAGGGTTCTGATTGTTGTTTATTTTTAGAATGTTGTCAATATTGTGGATTGTGGCTTCGGGAATATAATAGTGAAGATAGTGCGCTATGACAAACTTAAAGCTGCTTAACTCATAATGTCACTCGTCCCTAAGACAGTATTTCCTCAAAGGTACATATGTCGCCAAGGATATACTTTTTTAACTATTTCTTCTTGAGTTAAGTCTGTCTGTCAAACGGGACCCAAATCATATCTCAGCAATCAAGGCCACAATCTATTTGTCCGAACATGCGTTTAAAGGCTTAAATCTTTCACTAACATCTGTCAAAAATTCATGACACTTCGATGACTTTTAATGATAATAAAAATTATTTTTCCAGAACACCTATTCATTTGATGTTAAAATGTTAACATGGAACAAATAACGGTCATAAAATTCCATGGGACACTCGGTAAAACAAGTGCACCGTGATGATTGTTTGAGTGGAACAGTTATTTTCGAGTGGCATGAAGGATTTTTGGATGGCAGCGAAAAAACTTCAGTTGGGACGCCTGAAGTGATCAAAAAAAAATGTGATTCTGTTGCATAAGACCCCAATGCTTCACTGCGGATGATGGGAAAGGCATTAAACATCAACGAGAAGCTATTCGAACCATTCTTCTCGAGAATTTGGGCAAAACATCTCTGTTGCACGATATGCACCGAGTTCAACAGCACTTATTGCTCGTTAATTTTTGGCTCGAAATCAAGTGTGTGTATTGGATCATCCGCCGTATTCCCCAGACTTGGCACCGTGCGACTTCTCTGAAATATTAGTATTGAAACTGCAGGAGAATATTTCGAATAAAAATACAGGAGCAAGTCAGGGATATTATTTGCGACACTGTGTAGATTCAGCACAGCAAGGAAAGATGCTACCATTGATATAATTCTGCATGCAGCTGTTTTGTCATATGTAATAACAGGCGCGAGAATGATTACACTTATATTATTATGATTACTTATAGCACTGCCACTCTCGTACGGTCTAAATGGAGCATCAATATCCTGGCTGACCGATGTTACTTCGTAAAATAGTGGAAACTCTCTTTCCTCGACACGAAAATGGGATGCTCTTCAACCAAAATGACTGCGATCCGGAGCCAATCCCAGCAATTTCAAGCGAAGAACTTCTCAGAGTTCTGCAAGACCCAAAGACGCCGAAGTTTGACACTATACCGAATCGCGCGCTAAAGACTGTCGTGCGAACTCGATCGGGAATATTTGTAAAAATGTACAACACTTGCCTTCAAGAGGGCACATTTCTAGAGCCCTGGAATAATACTGCTGCCGAAAAGAAACAAACCACTTAGCGAGCCCCCGTTTTATAGCCCGCTTTGTATGCTCTACATGATAGGGAAAATCCTCGAACGAGTAATACATAATAGATGGGTGATCTAGCGGAACATCAGCATGGTTTTCGGAAGTCGCGATCAAAGAGACATGCTATCAACGCGGTAGCAAGTAGAGCCCAAACCGCAATTGAAGGAACACGTTGGAGAGGAGGCACTAAAAATTCTGCGCTGTAGTAACACTGCATGTGCAAAATGCGTTCAATTCGGCGAACTGGCAACGTATTATGCATTGCCTCCGTCAAATGCAAGTATAGGTGTTTTTATTAAAAACCATCTCGAGCTATTTCACAGACAGGGTCATTTTTTATGATTCCGATGACGGAATTAAGAAGTACTTAATAACCGGCGGTGTACCACAATCATCGGTCTTGGGAAGTGATAAACGACGATATCCTACGCCTACTAATCCCGCGGGAAGCATCAATCATCCGTTTCGCGGATGACATCGCAGTCGTGGTCGTTGCCAAATTCCTCGAAGAAAGAGAACTCTTCTGCAATGAGACCGTAAGAAACATATAGTGCTGGCTCCTCGGGGCCGGATTGAAACTTGCGGATTATAAAACCTAAATTTTACTTATCAGCAATCGTTAAGTACGCGAGACGATTAGTTTTATAGTCGGAGAATAAAATGTCATTTCACGGCCATTTATTAAACTTATTAGGGGTGGTGATTGATTCTCGTTTGAAACACAAACACCACTTGGAATAGGCTTGTGAAAAGTCATCAAATGCGGCCGGTGCACTATCAAGGCTCATGAGCAATGTCCATCGACAAAGACAAAATAAAAGTGTCCTCCTAGCGCAGGTCGCTAGCCCCATGCAGTTGAACGGCGCAGTGATATGGTAAAATGCAGCCAAACTACGCGGAATTAAGTTCACTTACAGCCTGTGTGCTTTAAGAGTATTAAGCGCATTTCGAACGGTATCCCACGACGCCATACTCATCGTGTCTTCAGTCCCGCCTCATCGACATCCTTGCCAAACT
The DNA here is from genome assembly GCA_928272305.1 of Volucella inflata. Lineage (NCBI taxonomy): Eukaryota > Metazoa > Arthropoda > Insecta > Diptera > Syrphidae > Volucella > Volucella inflata. The sequence goes on from OV743720.1 coordinate 4,681,422, forward strand.
GAAACGACTATTCAACGGGCGAGTACAAAATCGTCGGTTAGACAATCACAGAAGAAAAACCGAGAGAAACCACAGCATAGCGGTCTGGCAACAACAGTGGGACGAATCGTAGAATAAAGTCGGTGAATGGTCGACTGTAGAAAACATAGGCGGCCATATGATCTCCAGTGAAGAAAACTGCATTGCGGTAAGCAACGCGGTGACAAGAATTCCTAGCCATCTTAGACGCCTAGAACGCATACGAAACACGAATGTTAGCACTAGTTAGCGAAACAGCAACTGTTTTACACCGATCCTTGCAAAGTAATACCTAACGGTGGTTCCGCGGTGGGTAAATTCGGTCCGCGATTATTCGGGGGAGGTATTTTTAGCCGGTAAGAATCTATTATCGTATTCTCCTACCAATGGAATACGGCCATGGGTGCCTTTTCAAAGTTTCCACCTTCCTAAGCCGAAAAAATAAAAATAAAAAATGAAAAAATATCCTAGCCAAAGGTCTTCTGAACTTTGTCGTTGGGGAGGAATTAGTCGAAGCAAAAACCTTAAGGGATTTTGTAACCCTAATATCGAGGTCCATAATCAATGTGTGATCAGCCCGGAAACTGGCCTGAGATATAATCGCGAACCCCTCAAATCACGGAACCAAGAACGCGACGATTTTACCAGCGAATTCGGACTCAGTATACGGATGACCAGCAAGTGCAGTCCACACGCAGTGCATATAATTATAACAAGCAATAATCCGACTAAAAAAAGCGATTGAGTCTAGCGAGTGTGTTCCCTTTAAAGATCTTTGCAAACGACTTAACTAAGATATTTGGGTTAGAGCCTATCAAATTGTATAAATGAAGCAAAAAGGGTCGCGTGAAAGTAGATGTGACTCGTATATACTCGTCAAAAAGGTAGGTTCTGGTTAGTCAAATTCAGCACGGAAGTTTTCCCTTACTCAAGTTACATGCTCAAAGGATATACGAATGCTCGACAGCTTTGAGCAAATCATTTACAAGAAAACTTGCCAGCAAAACAGCAAATGGTTTGTCGAAACCAAAATATGGTTTTCGAAATTTACATTCAATTTACAGATGCAATACATTGCAGGCGTTGGAAGTTGGGCACTCGAAATGAATAATTAACTCTCTTTATGGGATTGAGCTACCAAACTATCTTCGATAAATTGGAAACGAGCTTTTTCTCAAATGGAATTCTCCTGTTTGACTCTTGCGATTAAGTAAGAGCGTAGGAAGTTTCTCGCGGAGTGCCAAAAGGTTTGGTCATGGGCTCCATACTATGGAACATTATGTACGGTGACATTTTCTGCTTACAGACACAAAATGAAGTGTCGAGGATGATATTGCTTTGGTGGTTGTTGTAAAAACGCAAGAAGAAGCTAGGAAGTTCAACTCTAGAATAATAAAACAAATACAACTCTGCGTCACTGGTTAACAGAAGCGGTACTTGTTACGTTAGGGAAATAAGCAAAACGATAACGATTAGAGTTGGACGTGCCTCGGAGTTCTGATTGATAGTCGTCTAAGTTTGAAACATCACTTTGAGCTCAAAGGTAAACAAATAGTTAAGATTGGTGGCACAGGACAAAAGTCACATCTGGATGCTGCTCTTACTACTCGTACTATGACTGCGCTCTAGTCACGAGATCATCATCACACCATTCCGCTATCAGCATACCAATGTTCTGCCGCTAGTTCGGTGCACTTCGCCGCTTTGTGCCCTCTTAGATGTCGGTTCATCATTCCGAGTTAAATGCGTTTTTGAAGTCGAACGTGAACAGGATTCCGATACTCGTCTTGTGCGAGGATCCACAAGCAGCCCTTATTGGAGCCCGATTGTCGAAAGAAAAGAAACTACGATCCCCTCCGAAAAGAGAGTCCTATGATGCCTTATTATTCCTGCGAACTTCAGAGATCGGTTACGCGAGAAATTACCAGTATCTTAGATCTGAAGTGACTGGACCTTGTCGTGGAGGTGTGAGAAAATTTCATTCAAAACTGCAAAACTTTCCTATTCCGGCAAGTCGAACCAATATCGCAAACTTCCAACACGCCTGCGCCATGTGTTAGTGAAATTTTACCTTTGCGAATATCTTAAATCAGAAGTGTTTACCAATAGTACACTGGAAAGATTACTTGTCAAGCAGTCCTAAGAAGTTTTACTGTTCGCTTAAAAGAGTACCGTCCCATTAATCAATTTATTATAATTGAAATTAACACACATACCAGTATGTACTAATTGAAGGTATAATATTCTCTAATTTAAAAAACAAAAATTATTACAAACCTTCAAACAGATACTGATTAAAACATCTGAAAGAGAGTGCATTGCTTTAATGGGAACTTCTAATAATTGGCATCACAAACAAAACGATGAATCTTTCTAAAACAGATACGAATAGATTTTTTCGCCAGTAAATTTGATTTTTCAACATTTTAATTGAAATGTCAGTTGGCTCATACTCAAACTGATGGACGTTTCCTTGCCACCAGATAACTCCAAGTTGAGGTGGAAAAAATTCAGTTCAAGGACCTGACATCAGAAAGTCTTTAAACAGTTTACCTTGTTCCGAATTTTAAAAGTACCACAACATTTTGAGTAAAGATAGTTTTATATAAGTAACTATAAGAGCGGGATAAATCGCCGTTGAGTGAACAAATCGACTTTCTATTAAATTTAATTGACTGACACTAATTTGTTGATCTAAGTGATTCTGCCTTCAACCGATAATGAATGTTTAATTAGCTTCGTATTCATATTAATCTACGTCGCACAATTTTAGTGTTAGATACGGGCACGCGAATTCTTAAAAAAAACAATAAATTATTCTAATTTGAGAACAGTGATGCTAAGGGCTGTCTACAGATTAAGGCATTCAAATAAATTTCAAGATTAACAGTGTACAACAATCGTGATGAGATATTTAATTATTTTTTGGTAGTCGCCTTAGTCATTGTCAGAGCTACATACACAATACTGCGTTTTTGTGCAACAAATCGGGACCAAAAATCACTCAAAGAATTTTCCTCTCAGAGCAGCCAAGAGCACACTCATCCAATTGCCTTCTTAGTCCGACGGAGCAGCGATTGGCAAGATATATTCTTCGTTTGATCCCGGTGATAGTGTCGTTGTCTGAATTGATAGCGTAGCCTAAGTAGAAAAAGTCCTGAACTACCTTAAAGTTATATCTGTCCAAAGGTTACGTTCTGTCCGGTTTTGAGTATCCTTGTCTGTGAGGGACAAGGCTAATGTTGGAAAATTTAGCCTGGATGCGGATTGCTACGACTACGAGGCGCTCGTTAACATGCCGGAAACTCAAGATTTCTTACGTAAGTCTGTCTCCAACAATGAATTCATATCTAAAAAGCCGCAGCTTTTGCTGTCGATAACATCCGGCGTAGAATTGTAGATATCGCAGTTTTTCATCCTCTTTTTGTCTGCTTTGCAACAGTCTAGAGCCTCCGCTAGTTGGTCGGCTGCACGTGGCCCATTAAGGGACCTCGGATAGACCGAAGTCAGTTACCCTTTCGGGGATGTGAGCGCTTCCGTTAGTTCATTAAGGGCTCATTCAGCACAATTTCTTTTCCAAAGCTCTGATTTAGTTTCGGAATTCCTTAAGAACATATGTCACCGTTGATTCCATCTGGGGAATTCAGTGCATACCCTATTCCCAACCATTGGCAGCATGTGCAAAATGTGCAACAATAATTCCTGCCAATTTCGATCTTGCATTGTAAGATCAGCAGTATGCCTATAATAATTCTGTTAAGTTTCATGAGTTTGGGCTAGTGCTGACTTGTCATACTTGCTTTTGAAGATTGCACTACAGTCCCGAGTAAACCTGAGCCCCAAGTCTTTCCAGCTGTCATGATCTTTCACCCTATTCCACCTGCACTATCCTCCGTGGAGACGCCCGATTAGACCGATGTCAACGCAAACAGAACTGAAAATCTTTTTAAGTGATTTTTCATCCACTTTTGGCAAGGTCCAATAGCAGGCTTTACCAGAGGGGGATGTGGAATTTAATTGCCTTTTGCGTGCAAAGAAACAGCAATTGGCAAGGTTTTGATTCCCTGCGTCTGATTTCTGCGTCGACGTCATGTTGGTTGTAGATACAAAGCTAATGTTGACGACATCTTTGACTATAACACACATATACCAAGTATTGATGACATTTAATACTCAAGAAAGCTTCACTGATGAATTGGTGTTTTTGTCCATTTCATTGAAGAAAGGTTGATGTTTGGAACACTAATTTCTACATAGTTGGGGCAGCCAAAGGTACTATTATCTTGGGGATAGAAAAACGGTGCTGAAATTCCAATCTTTGGTCATACTGACCTCTGATTATTGATTATTTCTTACAGGCGAACTGGAGTATCACGAGCTGATCTAAACAGATTAGGAGGAATGTCTGCTGAACAACGCTCATGAGTTGAGTTTAACTAACCTCTATTCTCTGTGATCTTTATCCAGGTTGTATGGTTCGTTCCACTTGACCGAGGGATTTTGAAGACCATCGCCATTATTTAGTCTATAATAGTAGTTAGGGCCCAGCCAAATTATCAAGGCTCAGGCAGGGGTAGAGCGAAACTGTCCTTATATGAAACATCCTCAGACCCTAACACTGGTGAAAGTTACAAGCTGCCGGTCATAGGTCTTGTTGAGTGGCAAGACGAGCGGTAGTCCATACCAGGACTTAAAATACGGTACCGTGGGAGTCAGGGGCCCCCCGGATTTAGGTCGGAGCTTAGCTTGAAGAGGTAGACCTCCTTGTGGGAACATCACGGCGGCTGGGGTTTAAACTGCTGGTCTCACCCGATGTAGAGTTGCAGTAAGTCCTGGGGGTTTTTAGATCAACCTCGACTCATAACAAGGGTGGATCCTAAACCCTCAACACGGGTTCCGAGTTGGTATCTAAGGAATTGCTGGACAGCGATAACAAGGCGTATCCTTGCTTCAATGGATGTATGGTCATCTCCCGAAATAAGGCCTACCACAACAAGTGTTCACATTAGTTACAGAGATGTTCTTTAAAGTAGTAGAAGTAGTCTTTTTATTTTCTCAACAACGGCCGACTACTAGCTCCCCGTGTTCACCTTTGAAGGCTTCCATTTTAGCCGTCTAGCCCTGGCTTATTCATTTTGTTCTCTTCAGTTCATCTAATGCTCCTTCGTTTTCTTTTCTAGAAGCCTGTCCCCTACTTTTCTGGATTTAGAGCGACTTTTACATTGCGATTCAGCGCAGCCTTAAACACTTCTTATTTGGCAGCACATATCAACCTACATTCGTCGTCATACAAGAGGTTTCTTTATGAAGAAGTAGCTTCTCTGATGGCTCATTGACTATATTCCCATTCATGTGTGCTTGGGGGCTAGGATTTCCAGAGAGCTTGAGGGTAGCTCGATCGACAAAGATTCTTGTGATTTTGTTCTTTAGTGATCCTACTTGATTCTGTCATGCCACACTAGTGCACTAGCTGAAATAATGTAACAATCCAAGTGGACGTTGGCACCTCGGAAAGGTCGGTGATCAAGAATGTTCGGGGAGTATTTGGCCTCGATCGGAATGTAATCAATCAGGTTGACGGCTAATTGATCAGAGGATAAGCCAAGACCAATTTGAGGTATTGAGCCGATCTGATCTTTTCAAAATAGAGGCACATTTTGCGATTTGAACATCAGCCCTTATTACAGATTAAGAGTGTTGTAAAATCTGTGTCACATCAGTGCGCCTGATTGAAGAACCAAAATTGAAGCAGAAGTTTTGAAAATTTATTCAAGGACATATTGCACAACACCAAATCAATTAAGGAAAACATTTTTAAAATTTCATCATTTTATTAGTGGATCTCGCACAATTTTACAGTAAATTCCATTTTTCGGTTGAGTTATCAAGGCTTTGGGATCGTAAATGAGTGTGTCATATGACTGCTCACACGTGGTGATGTAATGATTTTTAAAAAAGTGCACAAGTCCTACTTTGGTCTGAATAATACCAAACCGTTGACCAATGCATCCATGTGGTCCAGATCCGAATGGGAAATAAGTCATGGGCTGAATGTCGGGCTTATTTGTTGCTGAAAATCGTTCTGGATCGAACTTATCCGGATTTGAAAAGTACTAAAGAAAAAACGAAAGGTTATTCAAATTTAAGGTGAAATGATCAACACATACCTTAGGGTCCCTCTGTATGGCACCGGATGGAATATAGACAGGCATATCATGAGGGATTTCAAAATCAACGTATGGCTTCAATGAATAGCCTGTTTCGTTTTCAGAAAGTGTACATTCTCGATCGAGTACTGATAGTGGCGGATAAAGCCGTAAGACTTCTTGGACAACCATATCCAAGTATTCCATGTCGTTGAGGGACTCATAGGTGAACTCACCGTTGTTATTGATTAGACTTTCCTTGATCTCCATTCGAAGGCGATTTTGAACAACCGAATGCTTTGAGAGTTCAAACATGGCAAACGACATAGCCGACGAGGATGTATCATACCCGGCAGCAAAGAATACGGCCACCTGAGCTATAAGAACGTCAAAGTGTGCTAAGTGCTTCTTAGACTCATCGTCCTCCACGGATTTTCTAAATGCCAGCAGAATGTCTATGAGGTCATTGCGAGAAGAGCCATTTCTAAGTCTCTCCTGGATGACAAAGCTGATTGCCTTACGAATGAATATGGAGGACTTTTTTGAGAAGACCTTACATCGAAGAAGTCGTGCAAACTTCGGCATAAAGAAGATCACATAGACTTCGATGGCTCTACGAAAATTGAATTCGAAAATTTGTTTGCCTCTTTGACGGAAATCACAATTGGGATTCTTAAGACTATTCGCTTGAACTCCATATGCCACTGAGGATATGACATCGGTAGTGAAAAGCGCGCTGATTTCTCGAACCTCCTCAATGCAGCTGTTAGTCTCTGGATCAATGGGAAGAGCCAACAGGTATCGATCGAGTTCCTTTCCAATCTATCAAAGAGAAAGTTATTATGAGTCTTTGTTTAAATAATTGTGGTTAATTAACTTACATCATCCATAAGTGGAAACATTTGCTTCAACTTGCCAACAGTGAAAACTGGTGACATTTTCGTTCGCAATTCCCTCCAATGTGGATTTTTGATAAAGAACAGATTGTTGGATCCAAGGACATCTCCCACATGATCTGTGTCGGAACTACGATTGCGAAATTTATAAAAGTCTGTAATTAAGATGGACTTGATCAATTCCGGATGACGAATCAGTAAACAGGGACGATTCAGCACGAAAATTCCCAAAATTGGCTGATCCTTTGCATTTGCGTGATTGTAGAGTTGTCTAAATTGATCAGCTGGGCAACAGGTCAACGTTAACATGTCCTTGAGATTGCCAAAGATTTTATGGGGTCTTATGTAAGGTATTTTCCTCCTTTTCCAATAGGATTCGAAAACAATGACATACTTGACCAACAGATAAATAAGCGACAAACTTAAGGAAATGAGGAATAGGACGACGGAAATGCTGATCATTTCGAATATTTATGATAGAAGGTCACACTTTTTCCAAACTGAACTTGCCACAAACTTTGAATTCATTTGAAATGTATCTCTAATCAACTTGACTAATTAGTTTCTCCGCAATTAAATGACGTTAATTGTTTTTTTATTTTTGAACTCAACTTTCCAACTGAACTGCTATGTCGACCGACAAGTCCGTTTTATAGAATCACCGGTCGCAGCTAACCCGGTTATCAAGAATTTCCGAAATCTTGTCAATTGAAAATATTAAAAAAAATGTGTTTCAAACTTATTTGCATGTAGTCAACAAACTGTCAGTTAACATGCAATAATTTCTGGCGATTGCAGTCCAGTTTTTTTACTCTAAGTTCTGATAAAGCAATCATTATCGTTTTTTTTTTTTTCTAAAACCAACGGCTGACACATAACCTATTTGTTGATGTCTCAATATGTGGGTCAGTTTTTTGAGATTTTAACATATACGAGTTTGTAAATATTTATTATAAATTAATTAATTATCGTACTTGAACTTGACCAGATTATCTCTTTCCTTTAAAGTACGCATCATCAAATTAATTGTCTTATCGAAGCGCTGATAAGTCTTTAGTGGATTCAAGGTTTGATCAATGAAATGGTTCCGCTTCAATGCTTTTTGAACTGATAGAGGTTAAGTCATTTGGTCATTGTAAAGGGTGGGCTATCTGTTGGCTTGTTTTTAAAAAAAAGCTATAAAAGAAAAAACACTGTTCAATATTTACCAACGAGTTTTGCTTTGTTGAAAGGGTAAAGCCTTCCCTTATTATGGAATATAATTTCACCCAAATGACTGCTTTGGTTGACTTGGTATAAGGCAATCCTGTGAATCCAAATTTTCAAATTGCTTTGGGCACTGCATAGCTTCAAACCATACAAGTCTGTTGGGCCGGATGGTAATTTTTTTTTTTTTTTTAATTAGCGCGCTCAAGTTAGGGAGGAAAGGGGGAGGGGTACCGATATACGTTGGTCTTGAATGTTTGGAGGTTATAATGACTGGGAAATGAAGAGCTCGACAGGGCATTCAATGAGCGAATTGCTCGGCTTAGGAAAGAATCACGATATTGTGAGGGTGTACTGAAGGGGCGGAATGCTACTGGCAATTTCTGATGAGCACTGGTGGTAAAAATAGCGATAGAACAGGGTGAGACAGGATAGCAGACAGCATTGTGTTTTGGAAGCATTAAATTCCACTCTGTTAGTAGTTCCCCAATTGGCTATGATGTTTATTTCGGAATTTATTGAGCTTAACATACGCTGCCGTTCCCGTTCTACAGCCGAGTTCGGAAACGAATATGAGAAGCAAAGAGTACTGTCGTCAGCGAAGGAATATATTGGATTTGAAGTAGTAGACAAGAGATCATTGATGAAAATTATAAAAAAGTGTTGGAGACAGAATGGAGCCCTGGGGCACACCAGAATTTATTTTGTGAATGTCGGACTTAAAACCATCCAAGACAACTTGAATTGAACGTTCCGAAAGGTAATTTCTAATCCATTGAAGTAGAGAGTCATCGATCCCAAATGCACGCATTTTCGACAAAAGAGACTGATGCCAAACTCTGTCAAATGGCTTAGAAATATCAAGTGCAACTATCTTACTTTCGCCAGATTTATGTAAACTTTGATTTCACTTTTCGGTGAGACATGCCATCAAATCACCAGTGGACCTGTTGCTACGAAAACCGTACTGCCGGTCATTAAGAAGTTTTGTGTTTCGAGATATTTCATGAGCAGACGATTTATCAGCGTTTCCATGACCTTGGAAGGAAGGGACGTAAGTGCAATGGGTCTGTAAGAGGAGAGAGAAGAAGATTCGCCTTTTTTAGGGACAGGCTGGACAAATGCTGTTTTCCATCTGCTCGGAAAGAATCCTAAATAGTAGGATTGATGGAAAAGCGTACGCAGTGGTTTTGCTAGTGTTGAAGAACATCTCTTCAGAAGAAGGGGAGATATACCATCTGGAGCAGCGGATTTGTGAATGTTAAGAACTTTAAGTGCTCTTGCTACTGGATTCGTCCCATTAAAGATTCGACGTACTCATGTGTAGGCGGAGACAAGGCACAATCTGGAAGTGAGCAGCAAGCAGATTGGCTTCGTCCAAAGAGCTGAAATGAGCGTTGGGATGAAGGATGAGACAGAATTTCTAATGTTTTTGACGAACGACCAAAAAATACTACTTGTAGTCACTACATTTTAGTATTTTTTTACGTCAGTTTCTGGTCGTATAGAAATTTCACACGCTTAAGAAAGGCGTTGCAGTCATTCCTGGCTCGTTTAAATTTTTTCCGGTTTTCCTCTGTCGGGTTGGTCTTATAGGACCGAAAAAACATTTCTCTCAACCTGGCCAGCCTCTTTATAGCTCGAGTCGTACCACGCCTTTTCCTTTGGTCTGATACTCTTTATCCGGTGAGGGATAAAGGATCTCATTCCAAAGAGAATAGTGTCTGTGATCAGATCAGCAGCGGACTCCATGTCATAATCGAGGAAACTTAACGACCTAAAGAATGTGTTAAGTTCGCTCCAATTGGCTTTCTCGTATTGCCATACTGTTCTTTTAGGAATTATTTCTCTAACTTTGTGGTCAATGTACGAGAATTTAGTTGATATGATACAATGGTCCGACGAGCCTAGAGGTGAGAGCACATCAACAGTGTAGTTGTATATTGGCTACATCCGCTCTAAATTCCCGAGTCGTAACAACAAACAAACACAAAACAAAATACCTCCCGTGTTATAAATGTCCTCTGATATTATCTTGCCATTGTTTTTGAATCTCTTTCCCCTTTCATAGAGAGAACTTAATGTAGTCTTCATCCCCAAGGGCCGAAAGTCTTCTCATGTCGTTCCAGACGGCCTCGGACCTATTAGTCTATCATCTTTCCTTCTAAAAACTCTAGAACGATTGATGATATTCATACACGATCTAGTCTTGATCCAAGACTTCTATCTATAGCTCAGCATGGGTACATTATAGAGAATACACAATGCTCGCTTCCCTGGATATAGAAAATGCTTTTTACAACGTCAACACATTTGCAATTGCGACAGCGCTGTCAACTCTAAAGATAGATGACTCACTTGGAGAGTTGATTAGTCTCATGCTAAGACGGTGTCGTCTTACCTCTTCTCTGGAACTTAGTAGTCAATGGATTGCTGATATAGCTGGAAGAGGGTGGTAGCAGAGCGTTAGCCTATGTGGCACAAACTCAACAGATTAATCCGTTGGGCAGATCGCTGTGTATTGTGAGTTAATCCCATTAAAACTGATTCTGTCCCCTTTTCTATGAAATATAGATTCTCCCTTAATCCTGTTTGATTAGTCTTCTCTTAGAGTAAAATAATTGTAAGGAAACTAAGCAGGAAACCTTATATCCCAGAAAGAATTAGAAAAGCCTCAGTAGCTTTATTTTCTTGAAGACAAACCATTGGGGATATATAGGGCCTTCAATCTCCCATCGCCCATTGGCTATAGCTCTTCGTTATAAGATCGGTACTCATCTTTGGGGTGTTTGTGTGGTGGACTACCTTAGACAAAGCAGTCAACTCCACGAAACTAAGCAAAGTCTATAAAAGAGCATGCCTGGGCATAAGCTGAGCCTTACGCACTACTCATTTCGTTGTACTAGTTGTTCCCTTCGATATTTTCAGCAGATAAGTAACTACTTCGCCCCAATGCTACTTCACATGGCCATGCTAATATTCTAAACACATTGGAAATTATACCAGCTAACATTCGGTCACCATGCTCCAAGTGATTGCAGCAGCAAGTCTATGGCAGGCCATTGTCTCCCGATTGCTACTGAAATTCTTCCCTCAAATCGAAAATCAGAGGCTCAGTCAAGTCGGCAAGCCTATCTCAGGTGCTCGAGATCAGACGTCGAAGTGTTATAAGCATTTTTGAAACCCTCGAATTCATTCAAGGAGCCGAGAGAACTGACGAGATAAGGAACAAAATAGAGTGGGGCAACAATATCTTTTAAGACGGATTACCGACCTAAAACATTGACAGTCGCCTTCAAGCGTCAGAGATCGTTGAATGAAACAGTGACTTTTCCCACAAGGCCTTTAAGTGAAGTCCAAAAAGATGCCGATAAGAGTGACGCCGATGGACTATTTTCACTTGAACTGTGACAGTTGGTCAAGTTAAAACCTTTGGGAAGTTTCTTGGACCTTATGAGCCATCTCTTATCACAAGCAGTGCTGACTGATACCAAAGCCACGAAAAGCTAATAGCTTGTACTAATAAAAGATCTCTCGATTTTTACACCAAAACCCTCACTGGTGCAGAAGAGCTCTGGCCGAGTGCAATGCTCGAGATTGTGTCTAAGAAATATATACATAGAATGCCTAACAGACCTAGAACTCGCACCTGGATCACAGCCAAACCATCCTCCCAAGATGGTCGCGAAACTCCGCGTTGATTTTGATCAATATAGTAAGAGTTCGGGAAATCTTCTAGTGCAGACTAAAAGCATGATTTGGGTCGAAGTCAAGTCTTTAACCGTAAGGGCTTACAAATAGAATGAGTTGGATGCTGATAAGTAACTTCTAGCCTCAGATTCTGAAGCGTTGATCTCCTTTTCTAGAATGGATTACGACGACTTCAATCTACCCAAGGTGGCAACCCAGCCAACGGTCTCCACCTCTGACACTCTGTCTGAAATGGAAGCTGATAACGATTCAAAAAGAGTTCCTTTACGATCAGAGGATGAAAATTAGTTTTTGAGCAAAATCGGAGAACTCAAATGACACCTTGGTGAAAGCAATGATTCTACAGTTTCTCCAGACCTGACCACTCTAAAAAGGCTTCGGCCAGACTCAAGACCAAGACATGATGTCTGTAGGTGTAGTTGTCTACAAAGGGCCACAAATATCGTTATGTACAAGGCTCAGAAGTTCATGACTCTTGCTGCATGGCTTTGCAAACAACTCATTTTGCTTTGCTTGCAATTTCGCAATCCAAAATCATTCATCAATTTTTCTTCAGCCTACCGCTTCATAGCCTCACCATTCCGATGACAAAAAAAAACAGTCTCAGTGATGAAGACAGAGTTCCTGTTGATTAAGATCGTGTACCGTGAGTGCCTTTGACTTGTTGGGTTTATACCTTAACTTCTACAGGGTGTTTTTTTCAGACATGGAGAACTTTAAACTAAAATTAAACACAGACAAATATCTCTAATAGCCATGAAATTGGCTTTATTTGACAGGTAATTTTATGGCGAGATTGAATATGACTTCATACATATTTTTTCTTGTACATTTATTGCATCGAGCACAGTGTGGCATGTGGCTCCGTCCTGCTGAGACCATATATCTGCACCATTAGTAATCATGTCTTTGTACGCTCACCGTTGACTATAACGTTCTGATCATAATCATTTTTGTACATACGAGTATATGGACCAAACGGTGATTTTCTGGATGTGGCGGTGTTTCGACAAAGGCTGGTGGACTATCATCGCTCCAAATGTGGCAATTCTGTTTATTGACACAGCCATTTAACCAAAAGCGTGCCTCATCACTGAGCAAAATTTTCAAATGAAATGTTTCCTTCCTGTACAAGTTGAATCTTGTAAGCACGTAAACCAAGATCTTTACGCAAAATGTTCCATAAAGTGCATGGACACAAATATAATTGTTAACCACGATGACAAATTGACACATTTAGATCATCATTAGCACTACGCTGCACATCATCAATCGCTTGTCGGGTGCGCACTGTACAACGTCTTACAGGATGGGTATTATAGTTCAAAGTAAATGTATTGGGAAATTAATCCATAGTTTCTCGAACTAATCTAACTGCTTATAAGCACCATAAAATGCACGTAATGCCCGATTAGTTTCTCGAATTGAATAATGTTTCTTATAGTACGACGATTACACCGACCCGAAATTCAACATTTCAGGCGAAATGCTCCATACAATTTCCGGCATTTCGAAATGTTAAATTTCAGCGAAATGCTGCATTTCGTCTCTGCATTTAGAAGGTTGTCAAATCGAACAAATCCTTTTAATTATTCCGCACGTCATTCAGGTCACGTACAAAAACAACTTTGAAAGAAGTCAGCTGTTCCAATATTTCCAATCACTGACGACATGTTGAGGCACAAAAAAATTATAAAAAAGGAGGAAGTGGAAAGACAGCAGCTGTCATCTAAATGTTTTTCGTTCAATGTAAACGGTGAAACGAAATTCCGAAATCTCATTTCGAAATGTTGAATTTCAGGTCGATGTAAACGAACTATTAAAATAAATTTGAAAAATTTGCAAACGTTGCTACGGCGTAAGTCTATACATGATGAATTGCCAAATCAAACTAACCCCAAAACAATAAAGATTTGTCAAATCAGTTGTCACATAAAGAAGTGTTGTCAATTTAAAATTTTCCGCCCCTAAAAAAAAACCTTATAAGTTCTCGGTAAACCTCCCGTCCGTCTTCTGTGGTGTTTTTGGCAACTGCTCCACCGAAGAGTACTGTATATCCTGTATCTACTAATCACTGCACAGATATTAGGTTGCTTTATAAATTAGAAGCATCTAAAGTTATTTCTTCTCCGTTGGCTACTGCATCCCTGATGTAACCTGCAGAACCAGTATAAACAACCCAGTCGTTACAGAGTGTGCCGCTTAAGTGGAGGTAAACGTTACAGTAGGTATTGACTTTCCTTTGTTGATCTTTTGGTTACTTTTCCACTGCTCTTATTTACGGCAATATTGCTGAGCAAGATTACTACTGTCTAGCTATCGGACAACTGATTAATTTTTGAGAAGAGAGACACCTTTCGCTGTGGCGGCCTTCCTGACGTGGCAAAGTTGACGGTCTTCGACTAATATAAAGATTGGTACCATCGCATCGATGTCTTTGCTTGATCATTCCTCTGTTATTTGTTCCAAGTTTGGGTCAATTTCAACTTTCCATAGGTCGTCTTTCCTTAGTAATATGTAGCTCCAACTTAAATTTAAAGAACTGATCCTAACAGATCGAAGCGAAGAGAATATAAAAAGCTAATTTCGCAGAGTGCCTTCTACTAAGACTTTTCCGAACAAATCAAAACATTTGGTGAACTTAGTAGACTGTTCAGACCTTAAAAAGGGATATTACCGCTATTGGAAACTACCAGAATATGACTTCAAGTTAAACGTATGACATCTCTGTCCTCTGATGTTAAAAGTGAGTGAGCGACTGTCTGCTCTAGCGCACAGCAAGCCCTTGACGTGATCGACGGAGTTTAGCCATCCCGCATAACAATGTTTTTCGGACTACACCTGTCTCATGGAAGACTCGACGCTCTGGTGATGATTTTCCGTTTAATAGTTTAAAAAGAGTCTGGCCGAGTCCGATGTATTTCTGAAGGACGGCTACCTTAAATATCACTTCCAAGAGCAGTTATGTATTTATATGCAGTCCGGTTAACAATGAACGATGTATATTGATTAAGAGGCGACATTTTTGTGTCTGTAGCGACAGTCAATGGTTTTACGCCATGCTGATCCTCTCAATACTCTCAAGATAGTTTTTGAATGCAAGGCGTCCCTAGACACAGTCGGATAGTCGGCAAAGACTATTCTGCATTTCCCATGTAGAAAAGTCGGGACACTGTTAGTAGTGTCGTTTCGAGGTTCTACGCTTGTGTGCACATATCCTATTGTGTGAGAAAGGAGACCATGAGGCCTTTAGACAAGATTCTTTTTGCGGGCCTTCAGAAGCAAGTTGTAAGTGACCGATGGGTTCTTATGAGTGTCGATTGCCTTCAAAGAATTCTATAAAATACATAGCACAAATCTAAACTTTTATTAAGGGATCCCTCACGAGCTTACAAAAGATACCCCCCTTCGATTGCAACACCAAAGCTCTTGATTCAAGAATCATGTTCTCATGCGACTTCTCACAGGTGGTCACATAGTGATTTTTCAGGAAGTTGATGAGACCGACTCTGGTTTCCAACATGCCAAAACGTTCTCCAATACAATTATGTGGCCCAGCTCCAAAAGGCATATAAGTGAATGGCTTAATGTTGGCCTTGTTTTCCGGTGAGAATCGTTCCGGATCGAAGTCATCAGGATTTGAAAAGTACTGAAAGAGATAATGCAAGCATTTAACGTGTAAACTATAATTGTGTATGTGCTATGGTCACCTTTGGATCCCTGTGGATACCATATACCGGCACATAGATAGGCATCCCGTTTGGAATAGCAAAGTCACTGTGTGGTTTCAACGAGTAGTATTTCTCATCGTCCGATAAGGTACATTCGCGATCTAAGAATGGAACTACTGGATACATTCTCAAGACCTCCTGTATTACTTTATTCATGTACTGCATTTCATTGACCGTTTCATAGATCAGCTTTCCACCGTTCTGAAGAAGAACATCTTTGATTTCGCCTCGAAGACGTTTCTGGATCTCGGGTTTCTTTGACAATTCATACAAACTAAAAGCCAAGGTAGAAGAAGAGGTTTCGAAACCAGCTGCAAAGAAAGCTCCCGCCTGAGCGGCAAATATGTCATTGTTCAGAGCTATGGTGTCTTTAATATCACCACCGCTCCCGGCTTGCTTTTTTAGAGTCACAAAGACATCAATTAAATCGTTGCGTGTGTTTCCGTTTGTGATCCTCTGTGACATGACATAGTTGACTGTGTTGCGAATGAATTTACTGGATTCCGCGGGGAAAACATTAAATCGTAAAAGTTTAACCAGATAAGGCATGAAGAAGATACATGTGAACTCGATAGCTCGCATAATCGTAAAATTGAAAATCCGTTGACCATTCTTACGAAATTCAGCATTCGGATTCTTGAGACTATTTGCTTGAATCCCGAATGCAACTGTGGCAATGGTATCAGTCGTAAAAAGAGCACTGATTTCCTTAACTTCCCGGATATAGCTGTTGGTTTCTGGATCAATTGGAAGCTCACACAAATACTGATCCAATGCGTTTCCAACCTGTTGAAGAATTTACCTGTATTCTGATAGTATATCTGATAGGATTTCTAAAACTCACCTCTCCGACCAATGGAAACATTTGCTTCATCTTGCCACTTGTAAAGATTGGTGTCAGCTTGGTTCGTAGCTCCTTCCAGTAGGGATTCTTGAGGAAGAATAAATTGAATGCTCCAATGGGATCGTGATGCGGATCGGATTTACTAAATCGATTGGAGAATTTGTTAAAATCCTTGACCAAAACGAGTTTCAGCACTTCTGGGTCGCGAAGTACGAGTGCTGGTTTGTGAAAGATGTGTATTCCAACTATTGGTTCATGTTTTGCATTTTTGTGGTTATATAGGTTTTTTAGGTGCACCCCTGGACATACGGACATTGAGACCAATTCTGTGAGGTTTCCAAACAGCGGATTCGCCTTTATGTAGCGAACATTTTTTCTTTTCCAATATGAGAAGTGATACTTGATCCAAAAGTGAAGACCAATTATGATTGAGGCTATCCCAAAAAGGACCTCCGTCAAGTGTGGCATATTGATAACCTAAACAGTCAGAAAAATTACATTTTTTTCGAATACTTTGTTTGCGAATTATTCAACATGTATGAAGGTGAACGAGGTTATGAATATGGAAAGTGGATGCCAGTCCAGAAATTTATTTTTTGACTACATTGTAAGCAAAATAGCACCGGCAAAGCTCATCATATGTATTTATTCTTAACACAAGCTTAGAATTTCTCGAGATGATTTAAACTGCGGGTAGTTACATATTAACAACTGCGGAATCGGTTTGATGTTGTTATTTTGCACTGTCTACTTACTTTACGTGATCTGTTTTATGGAAAATATTTGTGGACTGTGGTATATGTAATACCTTCGGGCGACAACGTCATAGTGAGGTATACCCCTCATTCCTATTGATTTCACTCAAACCTCTTGACTGGCCAGCCTGGTTCGAACTGAAATACTATTGCTCCAAATCGAATACTTGGTGAATTGTATTTGAAAGATCTGACACAAGTTCGCAGTTGGATCATGTTTCCCCTCAAAAGCCTTTGCGTCTCTATCTACATAGTTAACGTGGGGTTGAATGAAATCCATTATGATCTATTAATATTTGTGGATATATTGGCGCACAAAAAACTCCTTGAAAGTCTGTATAGAATTGGAATAAGAGTCACAATAGCGCGACGGATAAAAAAACTGCTAACATACTACAGAACAACAGAAGTAAAGATATCCAATGTGATAAGTGGTGAGAAGCAGAGCATACATGGTGTTCCACAAGGCTCTAAGCGGAGACCAAATTTATTTATTCTTTTTTTTTTTTTTGAAAAAAACACCGCTAGTTTCTACGATTTCAAAACCAATTGCATAGCCATATGATATCGCTTTGGCAGTAGAGTAAAACAAAACCCAAAGATTTCAAGTTGGTGCTATGACAACAGTTAAGTAATGAAAGCTATCAAGATAAGGAATCTATAGCAATAAACAGTGGTAGTGAATGTTTTCAAGAGAAACAACAATAATGTAATCAAAAATATTAATAACCTTCGAATCATCATTAACAAAGTGGTCGTTGACATGATAATAGAAATTAACTACGTCGCAATTGAAGAGTGTTGTTTGAAGTAAGAAAGAATGTGTCTACGCGTTAGCTGAGTTCCGAATCCGATATATCTTAGAATACTGTCATAGGAAAAAGCCTGTATATTAAACAACGTTGACTTGAAAATAGAAATACGAGTAAAAAGACAATATTCGAGTGAACAGATTCCGGGGCTTAATTCCTCCTACAAAATAGGTCTTCGATTAGGCTTTGGGGCATTGAGAGGTAGATTTGTAAGTTGTTTGCATGGTAGTTGGTAGGATATATGTATTTTGACAACAACTAGCACTGTCCGTATAAGATAGTAGCATGTCCCCATCAAAACTAAATCAGAGATTTAGCAAGAATTTAGCTAAATCCCCCTAAATCTTCACTAAATCTCGAGGATTTACCATACGATACGATATCATACCATATAAAACCCGTCGAAATTCGAGATTTATAATTAATCTCACTTAAATCCTCGAGCGACACAAATCAAACAGTCCTTTTTTATGTCAGCACATGTCATTTTCATGTGCTGACAAAAAGAAATTCAAGTCTGTGAGAAAGTTTCAAACGAGCGATTAGGATTATTTTTTGCGAAGTATTTTTACATTTTTACATAATTCATACATAATAAAACTCATTTGCTTTGCTTGCAGACAATGGAAGAATCAAAACAAACAAAAAGCCGGAAAGCATGGAGGATTTCCTGGTGGAACTGTGGGCGGACAAAATTCAAAATATTCACCTGAGACTGTAAACGCCAATCTAAATCCTAAATTCCGGTGGGGATACCTCACTTAAATCTAAATCTTTTTTTTGCTAAGTCCGGATTTAGTTTTGGTGGGGAAAGGCTATAAGGGATTTGGGGTTGGGATTTGACATCCCCATTTCAATCACATACGTCAAACCGAACTGTCAACTGAAACTGTGTATTTTAAGTATAGTGTCTGTCATTTCAAAATATGGATCGTTTAAATATTACTGAAAGTATTAAAATTGAAAAAAAAAAATCATTACAAAAGTAGCGTTTCTGAAGTAGGTACTATTCGCGCACTACCAGCAGATTATGGTCGGCATAATTGTCCATCTGAGTTTACTGTAGGAAAAACTGAAAAGAAATTCAAAGAAACTAGCTCTGTTACAGATGTCTTAAGGCCTATCCTTCAGAAAATATGGCCGCCGTTAGTGAAAATATTGAAGACAATCCAAATCTATCGATTTCAACGTCTCATAACACTCAAATAATACTCTTTGTTTACTGTCTGGCATTTTGGCAACAATTCATGATGCACTACATCATTGTAATCCATAAAAACCCTGAGCATTGCCTTCGTTTTTGACTGAAAACGACGTGGCTTTTTTGGTCTTGGCTCACTTGGTGAACGCCATTCACTTGCCGGATGTCTGGATTGCGTGTCGTACTCATAAAACCACGCCTCGTCTCCAGTAATGATCCTTTTGATGAATGTGGGATCGGAATCAGCCTCGCAAATCATCTCTTTTGCGACGTCAACATGGTCTCTTTTTTGGATGAAATTGAGGTCTTTTGGCACTCACTTTGGTGCTACACGACGGAAACCCAAATCATTAACCAAAATTTGTTGGATGGATCCAAAGGCAATGTTCAAGTTATTCACCAACATTTCTTTTACTTCATCAATGTTTTTCGGCGGTTTTCGATGTCTATGGTCTGCCACTGCATTCATCATCTTCAATTGACTCACGACCACTTTTGAACCGCTCGTGCCACTGTTAAATGACCGTTTTCTTTAGAGAATCGTTGCCGAAACAATTTCCCAACATTTCCAACGTTCGCGCACCATTAAATCCGTTTTTTAAGCAAAATTTAATACAAGTTCCTTGTTGCAAATGTCAAGCTATGACGCTAAAATTTAGAGCGAATATCAACAACAGATGCACCAACTAAACAAAAACCGAACTCAAATCGGAACAGTGGGAGCGCCACACGGGAACTTTTTGATCAAGGTGGTATTTTACATTTGATTTTGCATTAACTGTTTTATAACATGAATTTATAAAGTTCAACTTACTCATGAATTGGAGCCAGTTGACCACGGAATGCGTAGAACATACACCGATTGGGTGCTTGAACATTAGCGTTTGGAAGACTAATTTTTACACATTTTCTTCAGGGATGATTCTAATTTTTCACAAAATTCTCCATATATTGAAGTGAAAATCTACATACGAGTATAACTGTCGAAAGACCATTGCATCTTCAAAAATCACTGTATGGCGTGCAAATCAGTCTGGTGGCATCATTGGTCCATACTTCTTCGAAAATGTGAAGAGAGTAACCTTCGTCAATTCTTATCCAATTTTAAATGAGGATGACATGTGGTTTAACAAGACGGTACCACATCTCACACAACACGACCCGTTTTGGATTTACTGCAAGAAAAATTTGCTGGACAAGTTATTTCGCATTTTATTCATGTGCACTGGCCATCAAGATCGTGTAATTTGTCGCCGTTGGATTTGTTTTTGTGGGTCTACGCAAAAGATTGTGTTTATGCACACAGTCCGCAAGCTTTTGATGCTTTGAAAATAAATATTTGTCAAGTTATGGCTGAGTTATTGACCGATATGTGTCGAAAAGTCATCGAATATTACCTTGCCAGAATCAAGTTCTGCAAGAACTTACGTGGGGGACATCTGAATGATGTTATATTCCAATCAAGCTTCAATCTATATACTCAAATAAAATTCTAAGTCATAAATATATTTTATTTAAATTTACACTTGGAACAATAAAATGGATGACTCTGTATATGCAGAAGAGAATCGGATCTAATATAGAACCCTGTGGAACACCTTGAAGTAGAGATCTAGATTGGGAGCGTTTCCATTATCATAAATTCTTTTAATACGATGAAACGAATAACTCCACAAGAGTTTCACCGTATTTTGAATAAGTCCAACAATTGAATTAGACGCAATTGAATTCTTGTCTCCTACTCGTATCATTTAAAACCTTCACCACAAGTGTTGCATACTGAGATCAAAATCCCGACGGATATGGGGATCTACCTTAAGCAGGAATGAAAGTATGGTTGTAGGTCTATAATAGAAGGGTTATCTTGGATAAGGTGTATTTTTAGTTAACAGTATAACCCTAGCCGTTTTCCAACTGGCTTAGAAGTTGTAAAAGTGTTTTAGGCGCATCTTAATCCGTATAACTTCGCTTGCAAAAGACAGTAAGACACCACCACGGCATCTTAAACCAGCTTTTTTGTCTACAATCATTCCGATCATACGGAAACTTGACTTGGTATTTTCAAAGCAAGAGAGTGTCAGTGCATTCGAAAAATGTCTACAAGACCAGAGCCGAGTTCAGGGTGCAGCCGGTGACTTATGGTAAATACCAAAGAAAGGGAGATTCATCAGTGCATCTAGAGCGGATCCAGTCATGCTGGGGAAAGCTGCATTATGTCTGCAATTGCAGAATTGCCCAGTACCTCGTAGTGCCCACATCAAAGAAAATATTGTCGCTGTAAACAATAAAATGATGAAAGAGCCAAACTTGTGAATTACTCGACATGTAAGATTTTGGGGAAAGATCTTCGTGTACAATTCCATAATATCCAATTGACTTACGAATAAAAGTCATTAGACCGTAGAATGCGAGAATCGTCCTATGGCTCTGGAGCAGATTGAAGCCAAGTTTTTCTTGAAAGATATTGCCGTAGTCCGTTATTTATTATTAAATGCGGTTCTTTCTATTCATTCTACATATGGTATATGGAGAGGTGGTTGAAGGGCAAAGAAATCGTATTTACATAACAACGCGAAAATCGAGATATTTAAACATCAAGTGCCCGAAATCGCAAGAGAGGCATATATGTAACTATTTACTGCAGTTGCCGACAAAAAGCATAGATAGAATATACTGCTAAAGTGCGAAACGTTTAATCAAAAGAACAAGAAGAAGACATTTCTGAGCAATCAGTAAGCAGGTGATGTAATTCGGAAGCATCCCAATCCCAACCACCGAAATGAGTTCACGACTAGAGGGAATGTTTACAAACAGAGAACGGCGAAATTAATGTAGAAGAATACTTTCTTTCAAATAATAATCTTTCTGCTGAAACAGCAGTCGAAATTGCATCGAGGACAGCATCGATTAAATACCTGAACAATACAGGGAGAGCCTTTTTTCTCTACTGTATAAAGGAGCATCACGAAAATATGTAACATATGCTTAAAGCTATTGTACACAACATTGAAAGTTCTCACACCAATTTTAGAAAGTTCGTTCAATATATTTTAGAAGAATGTTCCGGGAATCAATGTAGATGCTTATACGAATACGTTTATAAGATTTTTTGACCGATGACGTCTTCCAATTCTCTTCGTCAATTTCGGTCAAAATTGTATACTAGAACGAGCGGATCTCTGAATTCGGAACGATGGTAACTCTAACATAGTTTCTTCGAAGAAATGCAAAGTCCAAAGCAAAAATAAAATAAAATTAATGCCAGACATTTTTAAAGATAACACCAAATGCCAATGGCCCCTAAAACAAACATCCAAGCCCAATTCGATTCACTAATAAACTGTTTTGAACAAATTTGATAAGTTCTTACTCTTGAAATTGGATTTATATTTACGATTAATTGGACACAGTGTATTAATTGTTCACTAATTATCTGCTCTTTAAATAGTTTTGTATCTTTTTGAAAATTAATTGTATTTCAGCGTTACATTTTTTTGCGTGTTAAATAGTTGGCACTTCAAACTACACTAATCTTGTTGCCCCTGAAATTTGGTTGATATTTTTCACACTTATCAGTATAATTAAAAAACCAATTCCAAATATGAAAATGAAAAAATTCTAATTTGAATCAAAGAGAGTATCTACAGAAGTCAACATTTGATTTGATAATGGAATTTATTTGTGTATATAAATCCGCTGAAAACCGAAGAATTGTACCGTTCAAATACTTTTTCTGCCTGTAAATTCTCTGTTCTTGTTTCAATCGAATTTGCGTCATAATTGTGACAAAAACTGAAACGGAAACTATAAAGGCAATGGCAGTATTTCTCTGCATGGCCAATTAAGCTGAGTCATACAAGGTGGCACAAAACTAATCATCCTATCGGAAGATGTTATAATTTTTGCATATGGCGTCGTACGTCAATCATATTTGACATTTGTGAACTAGACAGCTGCAGAATACAAACAGGCAGCAATCCATATACTCCGCTGTTAAGCTGTCAAGTGCCCTCGGGAGCGCATTCGAAGACTTTTCGGACCGGAGCATTGGTGTCCATACGCTCTACATGACCCAGCCATCTTAGTCTTTGAAACTTCACCCTTCTGGCTAGGTCCATGTCGCTGTACGCTGGTGTTGGTTGTACTTTTTGCTTGACAGCATATACTTGGTCTTGCCCTCATTGATCGCTTAACCCATTTTCGTCGTTTTCGTCTCAATACTCGCGAAAGCGCCACTGACATCACACTGCTTTCTCCCGATTATGTCAATATCGTCGGCGTATGCGAGTAGTTGGACGGACTTTTTTAAAGATAGTGCCTCTTGTGTTTGCTCGTGAGTTTTGCACTATTCTTTCAAGTACGATGTTGAAAAAATCGCATGACAGCGCATCATGCGACAAGAGTCTAAATCCTTTCTGGACATCAAAGGTCTCGGTGAGATCTTTACCGACCTTGATGGAGCAGCATGCATTCTCCATCGTTATCCTGCACAGACGGGAGAAATGATTGGGCCGTATTTTTTTGAGGACGCCATCGGCAATACGGTCACTGTTACTGGCCAATGCTACAGGGCCATGATAAGCAGGGCTTGGTGGACATGTGGTTTTAACAAGACGGTGCAACCGCACACACAGCTCGAGCCACAATGGATATTGTAAAGAAAGCGTTTCCTGGTCGCATAATCTCCCGGTTTGGGGATTTGGCATGGCCAGCAAGATCGAATGACTTAACCATCCCAGACTTTTTTCTTTGGGACTACTTTAAGTCGCGGGTTTATGCCAACAAGCCTCAGATAATTACAGCCCTTAAGGAGAATATTCGACAGGAATACGAAGAGTTATCACCGGAAATCATGCGGAAAGTCATGAAAAATGCGATAAAAGGGGCACAAACGTGTATCAACACTGGCGGCAGCCACTTGGCAGATACCATCTTTTTCACTTAACAGAAGCTCTAAATAAAGATTTCCATCACTCAAAATCATTTTTTTTGATTTAGTAAATTCAAACAAAATTGGATGATTAATTTTCGTTAGAGTCTTTTTCTAAACTCTAGTTTTGTTTCGCATCACCCCTTGAGATGAATGGGGTGTAAAAAACTTCTTATTCGGAGACTAGAACCATGACGACGACTTTTTGAAGGATAAGTGTGTTAATGACCACAATTTCAGTTTGAATGTTATGTTTGATCTCCTGAATTGTCGCTGGGTTATTGGCATAGACCTTACTCTTCAAATAACCTCAGAGGAACAGGTCAAAGGTGTCAAATCGCATAACCTTGGATCCCATTCTAGTTCTCTAACCGAAACAATCCGATCTTCAAATTTCGTACGCAAAAATTTGATTGATTGGGGGCTTCTGTAGGCAGTAGCCCCATCCTGTTAATTCCAAAGATAGTCCAGTTCAATTTTCAATTTTTCATTCAATTTTTGAAGAAAAATATCCGGTCAACATGTTGCGGTAACATTCTTCATTCAATGTTACTCCCTTCCAGCCTCATCTTCGAAAAAGTTTGAACTAATGATGCCGCCAACCCGAAATCCGCACTGTATGGGTGTTCTGGTCCCTATCCATCCCAAATTGGGCTTCAGCGGAAAAGATTAAATTCGATGACAAATTGTCCTGGCGATCCAACATTCAGTTCACAAATCGACGACGTCAGTGATGATCCAAAGGCTTCAATTTTTGTGTTATTTGAATTTTATAGACGTGCAAATGAAGATTAACTTTTAAAATCCGCCTTAAAGTGGCATTGAGCTGCTTGGCTGGTTTTGAACACTTTCACTCATAGTGGTGTTGTTTTGGCGTATACGTGCCCGCCGCTCATGCTCATATGGAGTTTGATCTGATACCGAACCAGTTTCTTCAAAAAGCTTTACTATTGCACGAATATCGGACTCACTTGGGCGATTATGTTGACCGAAAAATTCACGAATCTTACAAAATGTTACGTTTACAGACCTACCATTTTCGTCATACGATTGAAACTCCAAACTTGGGTTGTTGCGCTATAAATTACTCCATGAATAAAATTGCCAATGATTGTATGACATCTGTCAAAAAGATCAGCCACATTAAATTCAGTAAATGACAGTAGTTGACAGCCAACATTCACACCATCTCACTGAGAAACAATGTAACAAAAAATAATTCTGAGCTTAATACACGTCAATCTATCTTAGGTAAATACTTCCACTACTTTTTGTTGTACAATCATTTCTGACTCATCCTACAATTCTGTGCTCTTGCTACATAAGCCCGAAACAACGCTTACAAAATGCTTAACAAATGAGTTTACGATCTAAGAATTTCTTTCGAATTCTCACGATGGTGACAAAAATCAACATTTCTCCTATCTTATCGTATCTCAAAGTGTAATCTTGACATATTTTGCTGCAACATTCATCCTTCTGAATAAGGCTACTTCTAAAAATACTCTTGACTCTAGCGACGTCATTGTGAGCCTCAACTAAAATCAAACGGATCAACTCTTCTGTGTAGTTTGCAGGAACTCAGGCCATCCTGCCAATTTCAGAGGTTGTTTGCAATGAGTTGTGCGTTCTCTAATTTTGTGGCACCCAGTGTATCCTTTGCCCAAATGGTATCCGGATCGAGTAAGATCTAGATCTGAAATCGAATCTCTACACGGGATCACTTCCAAATACAATTAAATGAACAAGCGGCTCGAATTGACTTCATCTATTTAACAGTGTTTGACAAGTCTTGAACGCCGATATAATGTTTGTTACGTTGAATGGGATTACTCAGAAGATCCTTGCGGTAAATTCTAATTCACTTACCAGGATCGAAAGAAAAGCCAACCAGCGAAACCTGTTGCTAAGTGAAAAGATGTGCTTTTGGTTAGCGAAACTAGATCTAACCAGAATCACAAAATGGGCTACAGTGACTACAATGTAAATAGAAGGGACCAATCTCACTCCTCACGCGTACGTGGACATACGCCATAGCGTCATATATGTGGTGTCGCCTTACGCACCTAAAGAACTCAATCCCATTCAATTTATAATTGTGCTCGAAATACTTTTTCGTTGGCTTCAGCTTTATGCCCAAAACACATTCTGCTCATGTGTACAGTGAAATTAGAATACACATGTTTTAATTCGCAAAGACACATATAAATGCTGCACGCAGCGCTGTTCTGCAACACATGTCTATTTCTAAATTCGCTGACAGTGTCACGCATAAGTGACCGTAGCTGTAAAATGACAACAACCGATGCGATTGACATCAAAAAATATCTGCACATCTGTTTCACGGGCAGTACTGCAAGTAGATTTTCTGCACATGTGTTTTGGGCATTAATCAGAGGAAAATTATTACTTTCTGGCCCGAGATCTGAACGCTAGATATGCGGCATGGGAAAATATTTCGCCGAATACTAGAGGTAACCAGTAACTTCACAACTGGTGAAGTCAATATATGATTAAGTACAAACTTGAGTTGTACGCGACTGATATGACAATAGACTAAAACTGACAGACGTGAATCTTATCACACGAAACTATTTGCGAACGTTCGAATACGATAGTGATCACTACGAACTCGCTGGGGGTTGTGCTCGATGTTAAGGAGCGTCGGGCGCATGAAATCGCAATCGAGATGGTGACCAAGGCAAGAGGCTACTAGTGCTCACCACTCGGATTATATAAAAGTTAGCCTAGGTAGCTTAGGTAGGTTAAGTAGACTAGCGACATAGTTTTAAATTGTATACAAAAATTTTGAAAGAAATATTGTCTCACTTTCAACCTTGAAAGGCAGCTCGACCTCATCTTTTCTATTAATGCGGATAATTGAATTCCTGCATATTTAAAACCCACCACTATCTATTTCGCATTTCAACCGTCTAAGACTTTGACCTATGATCATTGACCAGACTTCATGAAACTAAAAAACTCACTAGGAAATACGAGTTTCAACTACCTTCATGATAATTCTAAACTTTCTGCTCCAACGTTTTCCACAATCCGTTTCCATTCCATTCCATTTTGCCCCAAAAGCACTCCTCATGATCCCCAATCTGGTTTAGTAAAGAACTACACGTTATCCACAATATAAGAAATAAAGTTTATCTAACATCACTCTCCGATGTAGGCTTTCATAACAACCATTTTGTTTCCTCTTAATAATTTAGCCAGTAGTTTGCCTATCACTTCAAAGAGCCTGTCCTAATTTTACTTCTCCTACCTGAGCAGTTGTCCATAAGTATCATTGCTTCAGATGGTCTACCCGCAACCATTTTAAAAGTATATGGAAAGTACCTTATACTACCTCTAGTAGTTCTTTTCAGCTCTGTATTTCACAAAGTATTTTCCCTTATTCAATGAAAAATCGCATTTACACAGGTCTACCACAAGGAAGCCATCTAGGTCCCCTTGTTTTCTTCTTCATTGTAAACGATCTTCATTATTTCAAGACGATGTGCACGATGTGAGAAGTTTGAAGTGCATTTTGTCATGGTTTTCGACATTACAAAAATGTCAATTTGGTCTAGTTACGTAGCCATTAATATAAAAATGAGGTTCATCGACGAAAATGAAGTTTTGTTGCAAAGCTCGCTGCTCACTAGTTATGTTCGATTGATTAATTGACTAAATTTGAAAAGTAGAAATGGTGGTCACGAACTTTTCACAATAACAACCGGTGAGTTGTAAGACTGTGCACTGTCTTTTTGAAACAAAATATGCAAATATGGTGGTTTTCACGCCATTTCTTTATTACTTTCCCAGCCGAAGGAGCAACTTTTGCCAAATTTTGGAGCAGTCCACTGTTTTCACTATGTTTTTGCTTCTGGAGTATAATGGTGAACCCAAGTACAATATTATAAATCGGCGCCAAAGCTCAGATTTATTGCATCTAGACTGGGAGTGGAAAATCGCCGAACACAAAGTGCAGTCAGCTTGACTTACTTAGTTCAGTATTTGCCAACACCCTTCTTGGACACATTCGTAACCTCTGCTGTTTCTGTAATCTAAATTCGATGTTTGTTTAGAATTATTTGAGTGACATTACGTCAGCTGAAGTTTTTTTCTGTCCCAATATGTCATCGTCTGTCAAGCAGCAACTGCGCCACCAAATTGGCTGAATTTATGATGAGTACCTTTCATGTTGGAATCAACTCTGTTTGAACGAGCCTAGTAAATGTACTGTCAGCTACTGACGTCTCATTTCTCAATCTGCAAAGTTTTGGATTTTCTCGCTCGAACCCTTAGGCTGATGTGACATTCGGTTACCACTTAACAAAAACAAACATTATTTTTAAAAATCAGTTTTTATTATTTTTTTAGAATTTACAATCCCTGCATTACTAAAGCTATATTCACAGTTAATTCATCCTTAATTATGTAAGATACATTAAAAAACTAAACCTTGATTAAAGGATCCCTTACTACGTTACAGAAGATGCCTCCCTTCGACTGTATGATTAAGGCCATGGGATCAAGAACCATTTCTTTGTGGGACTTCTCGCATGTGGTTACGTAGTGATTCCTCAAAAAGTTAATTAGACCAATTTTCGTTTGCAATAGACCAAATCGTTCTCCAATGCAGTTATGGGGTCCAGTCCCGAATGGCAAGTGAGTGAATGGCTTAACGTTTGCCTTATTCTCTGGGGAGAACCGTTCGGGATCAAAGACTTCTGGATTCGGGAAATACTACGAAAAAATTGAAAAGATAGATTGAGCATTGGTTTTGAAAGAAAACCCTTCTGTTACTCTTACCTCGGGATCTCTCTGAAGTGCGTAGATTGGAATGTAGACTGGCATACCATGTGGAATACTGAAATCACTGTGCGGTTTTAATGAGTATTCCTTCTCATCACTTGGCAATGTGCACTCACGATCTAAGAATGGAAGTGGAGGATATAACCTCAACACCTCCTGAATGACCATATTCATGTATTCCATTTCATTGACCATATCGTAGGTGATTTTGCCGTCGGTTTTTATCAAGGCTTCCTTAATTTCTTCACGAAGTCGCTTTTGTAGTTCGGGCTTCTTTGAGAGTTCATACAATCCAAAGGACATTGTAGATGATGAGGTCTCATAGCCAGCTGTGAAGAAAATCGCCGCTTGAGCAACAAGCATATCATTGTCATTCTCAAGGTAGTGACTCTTGCCGTCGGCCTCAGCTGCTTTCTTGAATGCGACTAAAATATCAATCAGATCATTACGAGTGTTGCCGTTCTTAATTCTCTCTGCCATGACAAAGTTGATGGTGTCACGAATGAATTTCGTTGATTCCTTTGAGAAGACCTTGCATCGAAGCAGTTTCACCAATTGGGGTAAGAAGAATATGACTGAGAACTCAATGGCCCTCATGGGAGTGAAATTAAAGATACGTCGACCATTGCGTCTGAAGTCGCCATTGGGATTTTTCAGACTGTTGGCTTGAACTCCATATGCCACTGTGGCAATAACATCTGTTGTATAGAGAGCACAGATTTCTTTAAGTTCCTGCACACTGCTGTTAGTTTTCGAATCCATTTTAACGGCACACAGATATTGGTCTAGCTCCCTTCCAATCTATCAAAAAGGCAATTTGTTTCTTATTTAAATCACCGAAGCCAGTAAAGTGTGTACCTACCTCTTCGACTAATGGAAACATTTGCTTAATCTTGCCACTGGTAAAAACAGGTGTCAGTTTAGTCCTCAGCTCCTTCCAATAAGGATTCTTAATGAAGAACAAGTTATTCGATCCTAGAGAGTCATTGTGTGGGTCAGAAGACGAGAATCGGTTCGAGAATTTGTTAAAGTCCTTGACAAGTATCGATTTAATGACTTCAGGTTCACGTATAAGCAAAGCTGGCTTACTAAAAACGTGCATTCCAACAACTGGTTCATTTTTGGCATTTTTATGGTTGTAAAGATTCCTTAAGTGTTCAGCAGCACTTGCAGACATCATAAACATTTCCTTAAGATTGCCAAACACTGGGTTTGGTTCGATGTAGGATACATTCTTCCTTCTCCAGTAGGAGAAGTGATATTTGGACCAAACGTATACAGCTACCAAAATCGACGCGACAAACAGAAGCACTTCTGTGAAGACAATCATGTTGATGTTCTACAAAGGAATTTTATTTAATTTGTTAGTTTTTGGCTTCGATACTTGGGCTGATTTTTTGAAGAGGAGGACCCTACTTAAATCAAAACTCTCATCATTTACTAGTTCTGCTAAATAATTTACTTGTATCTCTTAAATAAAGAGTGCACACAGCAACCTGGCGATCTCACAATAATCCAATCGCCGCCAGCTGCTAATAGATGTACTAAAAGATACGCATCCATAATTCCAAATGTCATTCGAACTAAAACCAAGTTCTTAAAGCTGAGAAGTCAATTGAGCAGTCCCGTTTGGACAATTGAAACGAATCCAAAAAAAATGAGACGGTACTTAATCATTTCGAGCAAAAAGTGCTACGGCTTCGTGGGGCCCCGTCTGCATCGACGAAAAGTAAAGAAGAAGATTTAACCATGAAATGCATAGCCCAACGCTCAAGCGATTTTGTGTGCCTTAACAATGCATTCGCACAGGGCGACCGAAGGGAAATTAGAAAAGAAATATAAGGAGAGGTACCAACATACGTTGGTTCTGAATGTTTTGGGGCTATAATGGCTATCGAATCAGGTGTTCGCCATAGCGTCATATAAGCTAATTGTACGGCTTAGGAACGGATCACAATATTTCAGGTACCGTAGACTAATGAATATTTGTATCTGTTAAAGATTTGAATGATTGAAAATATACTACAATAGTACTGGAGCACAAGTGGTGAAAACAGCACTAGATCAAGGTAAGGCAGGAAATATTACGGCCTGTTCGTGTGATATTATCATAACCTCTGACTATATTCACAAGGTTTTGAATTCCATCTAACATAACAAGTGCAGAGAGGTCTTTTAAGCATCAGATGTGCTTATAATACTTAGATTTTTTGCAGGCAAATATAAATATTGGTATCTTATACTGTAAATTGAAGATCAAAAGAGCGTTTTGCGGCATCGAATGTGTCATTACAGCGTTGTCATTGAAATACATATCGAAAATGAAATGTGGATAATGGCTGGACAAGGTATGGCTTAAACGAAGGCAGTCAGCATTTGTTTTTGGAATTTTGAAAATATTCACTTCTACTCCTTACCAAATCTGAAAACCAAGATGTACAAACACTGTTGTCAGCAAAGGAATACATACTCGTATATATGACTAAAAGAAGTAGTAGAGAAGAGATTATTGATGTAAATTATTATAACAAAAGTGTCGGAGACATACCAGCCTTTATTTCATTGATATCAGACTTAAAATCGTACAAGGCAACAGGAATTGAAGGTCTTGAATGATGGTTCCTGATCTATTGAAGAAGTGATTCATCGATCCCAAATGTGTGAAATGTGTTATGAAAAGGCTTGATAGCAAACTCTGTCATGCCAATGCAACCATCAAGCATACGCCATATTGGTGTAGGTAGACTATGCTACGATAACCAGTGGACCTGAACTGCCAGCCATTGATCAATTTTCTTGTTTGGAGATATTTCATGACCTAACGATTTATCATGGGCATGACTTTGGACGAAAAGAATTACGATAGTGTAATGGACCTTTAGTAGAAGAGACGGTCAAACTCGCAAAGAGTCTTATAGAGTAGGATTGATTTATTGTCGTTTCGATAGCGTGGAAGAGTATTCCTTCAGAATTAGGGAAGATTATACGTATCTTTTAATATTGTACATACTTAGATCTGTAAGTACTCTCTATTTACTATATGAGCACATAAATGCATAGAGGACACATAACACAATCCAGTAGTGGTAAATTAGCTGCAATGTGCGGCAAGATATTTTCCTTGTTTAAGAGCTGACAGATAATTGGAAGGACTTTGGGAGCCAACACATCTAACGATTTGGGTGAACAACTAGCTTTCTACATGTTTTGCTCGAACTGATCGAAAGCTCTAAGGATGTGTTGTAGTATTCCTTTTTTATTAGAGCTTTTTGGATTTTTCCGGCAGGATCAAAAATTCATCGGCCTAGATGACTGGGATATAAAGAGCGATTAGGAAAGTCTTCGAATCACCAGTGAAACAATTTAAAAAGAAGAAAACCACCTTAGTTGGGTGATCCAAGTGTTATGCAGACCTTAAGCAACTTGATGGTCGAATTCGGAGCAGCGAACGATGTTAGTTCAAGCCGTAAGTAAGAAGGATTTTTTAACGAAATTGTTTAGATGCGCAACCATCCATTTAAACTATTACATGGCTATCTATAAACAGAGGAACATTTTATATGAAACCGTTTGTTTTTGACTATATGCAGCGAAAATTCAGATAATGATTTTTGAACAAAATAAAATTCCAAATAAAATTAAGAAAATCAAGCAGAGTTTTTAGCACTTTTTCAAACTCGAAAACTCGGATTCTTTTTTGATTTGATTTGAAAAAACTTCCGGGGCAAAAAACGGATATGATTTATTTTTACGAAAACTTCTTTAAAAAATTAGTCCTTTTGAAATGTTTTTTTTAAAAAAACACTTCCGCGAATCTGATTTGTTAGAAATCACTCACATTTTGTTACTATTTTCTGTTTGTAACTATTTTTCACTTTCAATTGATTTGTTGTTCCGATAGAAAAATAAAGTTCTTCCGATTTCAAGTTACGACTACCTTGTAATGGAATACGTTAGCGACTTTTATAGTATCGCTTTTTGAAGGTCTGTTAGTTTATCAAATTCCGTATTGCGTTTAAAAGTTGTTTTTTTATCTGCGAGATTTTATTAAGAAATTAATATACTATATTTGGATGTGCGTGTTGTACGGGTACGACTTTAAGTACGGGTATTTATAGATTGCCTGTAGCTCTGGTCGAACTATACTTATACAGCGTACATATTCAACAATAACCACTATTACAGACTATTGATTTGTGAAGCGTAGACAACAAGTTTCACTGTGCTGGTAAAAATTAAAAGCTTCGCTGACCATTGCTAATATTTATCACTTTTAAATTAAACAATTTGCATTTAAGTTTGTATAAAGAAACTTTCACAATACAAGTATTCACAACAGTCTCTGCATTGATGGACTTGGGACGATCACTTGAAACGATAAGTGCAACATTGTTAACTTGAAACGGATTGAACTGTACATTAGTATGTCGGCACTTACAATACTTTTCAGTTTGATTTGTTCACATTACATAACACAAAAAACAGAAGACTTAAAATAATCGGTATCGTGTATCTTTGGCATAATTTCAAGTCGAAAAAAAATCAATTTCAATAAAGTATTGAATACATATACAATCTAGTTTTGTATTCAGCTGGTGAGAAGGTGAACAGCTCTTAAGTGATAAGCCTCGGCACTTCCTTAGGTTCCTATCTGTTCTTTAGAATTTAGTCAATTTTAGCCGTATATGCGCCCATGCCCCCACAGAGGAGAAAGATGACGACACCAAGGATGCCTTCTACGAGCTCCTTAACAAGACCTACCAGCAATGCCCTAGCTATGACATTAAAATTATCCTCGGTGATTTTAATGCAAAACTAGGAAGAGAGGATATCTTTGGTGGAACAATCGGAAAATATAGCCTGCCCAACACCACCTCCGATAACGGATTCAGGCTAATCGACTTTGCGGCGGGGCGAAACATTGTCGTGGCTAGCACGCGGTTCCCACATCTCGACATACACAAGGGGACTTGGAGAACTCCTGATCAATCAACAGTCAACCAGATTGATCACATTGCGATCGACGCAAGACACTCCTCCAGTATTATGAATGTCTGTACGTTCCGAGGAGCCAACATCGACTCAGACCATTACCTTGTTGTAGCCAAGGTACGGTTGCGGATATCCCAAACTACGCCAAGACAAACTAATGCTGTGAGAAAATTCGACGTCAGACGGCTACAATCGCAAGAGATCGCCAAGTCCTTTTCCGATCGAGTGTCTCTTAATCTCTTAAGAGGTCCTATGCCGCCAGCATCAGCATCAAGCCGCTCTTGAGGGGACCCTCTGAACTGCGCCAACTACAGAGGCATCAGTCTCCTTAACATCGCATACAAGATATTATCCCCCGTATTGTGTGAACGAATGAAGCCGTTCGTCAACAACCTGATAGGTCCATATCAGTATGGCTTCAGGCCAGGAAAGTCCACCATCGACCAGATATTCACACTACGGCAGATCTTGGAGAAGACCCATGAGATTCAGATCGATACCCACCACCTATTCATCGATTTTAGGCCGCGTATGACAGCATCTATAGAGACGAGCTATACAGAGCAATGTCTAGTTTCGGCATCCCTGCCAAACTCGTCCGTCTGTGAGAATGACGATGGAGAATGCACGCTGCTCCATCAAGGTCGGTGAAGATCTCACCGAGACCTTTGATGCCCAGAAAGGTTTTAGACAAGGCGATGCGCTTTCATGTGGTTTTTTCAACATCGTACTTGAAAGAATAGTGCAAAACTCACGAGCAAACGCAAGGGGCACTATCTTTCAAAAGTCCGTCCAACTACTCGCATACGCCAACGATATTGACATAATCGGGAGAAAGCAGCGTTGTCAGTGGTGCTTTCGCGAGTATTGAGACGGAAGTGGCGAAAATGGGTTTAGCGGTCAATGAGGGCAAGACCAAGTATATGCTGTCAAGCAAAAAGGACAACCAACACCGACGTCTCGGGCAGAACGTCACCCTCGACAGATCTAACTTTGAGGTAGTTAAGGACCTTGTCTACCTAGGCTCCGCTATAAATACAGACAACGACACCAGCGCTGAGATCAAGCGAAGAATAACTCTTGCCAACCGCTGTTTCTTTGGGCTAAGAAGGCAATTGAGTAGCAAAGCCCTCTCTCGGACAACAAAAGTCACCCTTTATAAGACCTTAATAATCCCGGTCCTGCTCTATGGCGCAGAGGCATGGACATTATCAAAAGTGGATGAGGGTGTGGGTGGAAGATCGAGCTGGCTAGAGATGCTTGTTGTCTGAGGCCCAGGTCCCCCCCGGACTGTAGCGCTACTTAAAGAAGAAGAAGACAACGTTCTTTCGAAGCATTCAGTTCCACTCAGCTGACGGTTCCTAAGTTAATATGTATAACAAACGCTGTTTTTGCTTCTGCCGAAGAACGGGAGCAGGAGTCTGGAAACATATATCAAAATATATATGTTGTCAGCAAAGGAATGTACTGAACTAGAAGAACCAGGTCAGGGATAATTGATGAAAATTAAAAAGAATATCGGGAATAGAATGGATCCCTGGGGCATATAAACATTAACTTTGTGGGTATTTGACTTAAAACTTACTTGAATTTATTGATCAGAAAAAGTAGTTTCTAATCTATTGAAGGAGAGATTCGTCGATTACAATTGCACGCTTTTTAATGAAAAGCTCAATGCCAAACTCTGTCAAATGCCTTTGAAATACAAGGTGCAACTGTCTTGCTTTCGTTAGATTGGTGTAGATTATGGTTTGCTTGGAAAGGGATTTAAGCCCTGGTTAAGGGATCAAGGGTTTTTGCTACGAGTCGAAGCCAAGCTCCAAATACACAGTCTCGTTGATAAGTTTCCACTGCGTGCACTTATCGATCACATATCCTTTTGTTCGGTTTGCGACGAGCATATAGGGCATCTAAATTCGCCATCAACGTCATCACTGGGGCAAATACATAGGTACATACGAGTATGTGGCGACGTGAACTGAAGAGAATTATAACGACATTGTGGCTTTCTTTATTGCCGAATGCAGGTCAGGGGAGCATTTAAAGTTGTACGTGTACGAACCAGTGTACCACAACGCCATGTGCTCTTTGATCACATTCTGCTTGTATTTGATGTTGCTTACCAATTTCCAGTGACAAACACTCGAGATAGCATTCGTTGGTTGTATTTGAAGGTTCTGGCGGGTTTCCTGACAGATTGGTCTAATATCTCGGTGAACTACAAACGACGACGACGACGACGACGATGATGGTGATGATGATGTTGATGGGGAGGTGGTGTAGAGGTGAGTGAAAAGCTTATTTGAGCCGCGGTATTCGGTTACACTATCAGTGGAAATGGACGGATTTAGAAATGCAACGAGTGTTGTTAGTAGATGGTTGGCGTTTCCGAGATGCAAAAGGTCGCTGCGAGGTTAACTCTTTTGTTTATGAGGTTGCAAATGTGTGGTGTTGTCATGCCGAAATTGGTGCATTGGCCAGTCAACAGCGACGGTAATAGCATTAGCAGATGTTTTGGTCGTCCGCACATACAATGGTAGTGTCTATCCCCTGTGTCTGGGGAACAATAGCTTGCCGAAAATATATCACGAAAGTGGTTAAATTGAGTTTGCCAGGTGAAACTCAAACTAGGGATTATGAGTGGAGTTGATGCACATGATACTTGCATGGAAGGGCAATAATGTGGCAAAGTCTGCTTGAATGGTGTTTGGAAACTAGCACCTGGGGGATGTCTATGTTAAGAGGATTGTTGACTGGAAAATTGAGGCAGTGCTGTGGTAGTATGAAGAAACACCAAACAAAGGGAGATGTACATAGGTTGCCGATTAAGTCTTGACTTTGTTGTTTGTCAAATCCGCTCCTTAAGGTGTCGAAAAACATCGATGTCGCAATTTATTTTTGATGTACTGCTACAAAAAAAGAGTCACTGGGTGGTCACTATGGCGGATGGCCCATCATTCACTCGTTTTAGACGACTTGTGAGAACTCTCTCGTATTGTTGCGATGGAGAATGATCCGTGTTCGGCAGTTGATTTCCCTCTTCTGCAAAGCGTTCTGGCAAACAAATGGTGATGTGCCATTCCAAATCGGCTTTCAGATATTAAAACTGAGATTTGGAACCATAACTTTTACATTTAAGACTAAAGACTTCCAATGCTACTTAATCTACCTAGTCTACTTAGCCTAACTTAATGAGGCAAACGGCAACGAGTGCTCAGCATCCCAATTGCAAATTCGGGCGCCTCGGGTTCGTTAACAACGTGCATACCGCCGAGACGTGAATGATACCGTGAAACATCAGTCATTTGTCAGGGGTGCAGTATCATGCCAGCCCGACATCTCCGCTAAGACCCCCAACCTAACATAAATCTAACTTAAAACAAGGAGAAATTCGTTAGGAGTAAAACAGTAATACACCGGCCTAGGAGAGCAAATCGATACTCTCCCCTTCTCTAACCTACAAAAAATCGGCGTGCTGTTTGCGGTCTCTGTCCCCAATCGGGGAACTAAAACTGAGGATGGATGTATTCTAATGGTACATAACATTGGGGTAATAAGCCCCAAAGATTAGGTTATTATCGCTGTTCGCTGTTCATCGCCCTTGCAACGTCAGATTCTGGTGTTCTTTACAATCTTAGACAGATCCTGACACATTGTCTTTCAATCACCCGAATTGTCTCCATATAATACGGCGCTACGTTGAACCACACGGGACAACCATAAGCGATGACTGGCTACGTAGCCCTTTTCATATAATCTTTACCATCCAGTCAAGTTGACTGCTATGAAACAGTTTCCTTGTTAGGGCTAAGGCTCCCTTTACTCCAGCTAAACAAGCATTCATATGTTTGTCGAAATTTAAATACTGGCAGAGTCAGATACCAAGGTATCTAATTACGCTTCTCACTGCGAATGGCAGTCCGTGCTGTCCAATGACGGCCAAATTTCGCCAGTGATTCCTGGTATCCCAGATATCCATTTCAATGGGGTTCTAAGCAATATTGTTTCCGACTTAAGAAAATTGATTTTCAGTTTCCAACCATCGCAATACTCCTTAATATGATCGAAGTCACGTTGCAGTAGAATAGGGTGAATACGAATATATTGAACAGTATCAGAGAAATGACCGCCACTTGTTGTAAGCCTGTTTTTAATGTCCAATAATTTTCTTGAAATTACGTTGCCACATTTGACAACGAACTTCTTTCCTACAAGCATGGTGTAAATCAAGGAGTTTCATCATGCCAGTTCTGGTGAAATTCTTGAGAATAAACCAGGCAGGCACCCGTACCTGCACACGCAATACTCGCAGTTTTGTCAGTGTGAAAGAACACCTCAAAAGAAGAAAGGGAGATATACTTACTTATTTAAGGTGGCACTAGGCCTCAGCCAACAACAGCTCGATTTTTCGCTTTTTTCCTTCAGCTTCGCACGCTTAGTTGACTGAGTTACCTTCTATTTCCGTGCGTCACTTGATGGGCGGTCTTACTCTACTGTGCTATCACTTGGGAGCAGATTGGAAGACCTTCACTCTTTTGGATGTAAAGCCCGTGAAGTTAATCGTAGCGGAGGAATGTCTTGTCCGATTTTGTAAGACTGTCTAGCTTAAGGTAGTTCTTTGGCCTATTTGTTCGTTAGTTTGCAAAAGCCCCTATCTCTATGGCGCATAAGATTCGTTTTAGTGCCAAACTTTAACCCTACCATGATTATTCGTTGTACGAGTCATTAGCATTGAAAAAAATGCTGGGCGAAGAACTGGATGTAGAACTTTTTTTCGTGCCTTGGAAAATGGTGACGTGAAGCAGAAGCATGTCTTGAGAAAACTCTAACAGTTTTGGAGTCGATTTTGTGCAGATTTACATCACACATGTGGCCCCTAAGACCAAAGGTCAATACCGTTTTTTGTTTTTAAAGAAGACGACTTTTAAGCCCCAGTTCATGATATGTATATCGAGGGTAGGGAGATTCATAAGGGCTTCCGATAAAAAACACGGTATTTGTAATAGTATGGTGTCCCGGACAAACGACGCAAAGAAGTCGCATATCTTGCCAAAGACTCATTTACACAAATAACTACCTTTGTTAGAAAAACGGATGGTGAAGCTTTTTGGCACTCCTTTAAGTGCAGTTTTGAGAGGATTTACTTAATATCCAGTCCTAGTGCTCATTCGAATACGTCTGAGCATAGATTTCGAAGTATTGACAGCGTTGAGTTGATAGTTGACCACCAGCCAATACAGTAGTGGAAACAGGACGCCGCTTTCGAGCTACCTCTGTTTACTCCATTCTATGTGCAGCATTGGTTTAATTTCGAAAACCAATTGAATTTGATGTATTTATTGCCTGTGTGCATCTGGCAGTACTTCTTAGCCTATTTTATCTTTCGAGTAGCTGTAGGAGGGCTTTAAGTGTATTTATTGCGGTCTTACTTATTAGAATGACATTATTGTTTTGAATAGAAGTATTAATGCATTACATACTGATTTTATTTAGACTATAGCAAATTCTATAACATATATCGATTTTATCTTCCCCGAAATCTTGCTTAGTTTACGAGTAACTACTTAAGCTTCAATCAAAGGATCTCTGACGATTTTACAAAAAATTCCACCATTCGATTGCATAGTTAGAGCTTTGGGGTTGAGAATCATTTCCTTGTGAGACTTTTCACATACAGTTACGTAATGATTCCTCAGGACGTTGAAGAGACCAACTTTTGCTTGCAACAGACCGAATCGTTCTCCAATGCAATTGTGAGGTCCAGTTCCGAATGGCATGTAACTAAAGGGCTTGATGTTGGCTTTATTTTCGGGGGAGAACCGTTCAGGATCGAATTCATCTGGATTTTGGAAATACTATGGAACAAGAAGAGGATCATAAATGTTTTGTTGGCTCATTAAATGATATGATGTTGTCTTACCTTGGCATCCCTTTGAATAGCATAGATTGGAATAAAAATTGGCATTCCATGTGGAATACTGAATTCACTGTGCGGTTTTAAGGAGTATTCCTTCTCATCACCAAGCAATGTACACTCACGATCTAGAAATGGAAGTGGAGGATATAACCTCAACACCTCCTGAATGACCATATTCATGTATTCCATCTCATTGATCATATCGTAGGTGATTTTGCCGTCACTTTTTATCAGGGCTTCCTTAATTTCCTCTCGAAGTCGCTTTTGTAGTTCGGGCTTCTTTGAGAGTTCATACAATCCGAAGGCCATTGTGGCTGAGGAGGTCTCGTAGCCAGCTGTGAAGAAAATCGCCGCTTGAGCGACAAGCATATCATTGTCATTCTCAAGGTAGTGATTCTTGCCGTCGACCTCAGCTGCTTTCTTGAAGGCGACTAAAGTATCAATCAGGTCATTGCGAGTGTTGCCGTTCCTAATTCTTTCTGTCATGACAAAGTTAATGGTGTCACGAAGGAATTTCGTTGATTCCTTTGAGAATACCTTGCAGCGAAGCAGTTTGACCAATTGGGGTAAGAAAAATATGACGGCAAACTCAATTGATCTCATGGGAGTGAACTCAAACACACGTCGACCATTGCGTCTGAAGTCACCATTGGGATTCCTTAGACTGTTAGCTTGAACTCCATATGCCACTGTGGCAATAACATCTGTTGTATAGAGAGCACAGATTTCTCTAAGTTCTTGCATGCTGCTGTTCGTTTTCGGATCCATCTCAAGGTCACACAGATATTTGTCTAGCTCCCTTCCAATCTATCAAATCAGCAAATTTGTTTATAATTTAAGTCGCTTAAGGAAAAAAGGATGTGTACTCGTACTTACCTCTTCGACTAATGGAAACATTTGCTTAATCTTGCCACTGGTAAAAACAGGTGTCAATTTAGTCCTAAGCTCCTTCCAATAAGGATTCTTTACGAAGAACAAGTTGTTCGATCCTAAAGAGTCATTGTGCGGATCAGAAGATGCGTATCGGTTCGAGAATTTGTTAAAGTCCTTAACGAGTATGGATCTGAGGATTTCTGGTTCACATATAAGCAAAGCTGGCTTACTCAAAACGTGGATTCCAACAATCGGTTCATTTTTGGCATTTTTGTGGTTGTAAAGATTCCTTAAGTGATCGGCAGCGCATGACGACATCATTAATATATCCTTCATATTACCAAATATTGGGTTGGCTTCGATGAAGGCAACATTTTTTCTCCGCCAATATGAGAAATGTTGCTTGGACCATGCATACAGAGCTACGAGGATCGAGGTGATGATGAAAAGTACTTCCGTAAAAGCAGTCATATTTACAGTGCTATAAGATGTCAGATAAACATTAATTAATTCTATTAACATAAATATATATTTCATCTAAGATTAGCGTGCTAGGTGAAATTGATTAATAAATATTGTAAAGCAAAAAACTCACCGAACTATCGATAATCTTAAAGCAATTCGTGATAAGGGTAAATGTTATGCAAGTAAACGGTAAACAAAATAAGACCCTTAACTTAGAGTGATGCTTGTGATAAGCTTTGTTAAGTGGAAGTTGTCACAATCCGACATGCGCCGCATATAATTAGATTCTACACACACAGACAGGCACTGATTCGAGTCAGTAGATTATGTGCTTGCAAGTATTCCCATGGAAGTGAGTGTACGGATGGGCTATACGACACCGGATCGAGTGCAGCTTTTGCAGAGGAAAAACTCAGCTTAAAGTAATTTTCCCACAAATTTGCAGCTATTATTCCTTAATTTGGGTCGGAGACTAGTTAACAGAAAAAATGTTGCCACGAGCTATTGAGCTCAAAGTAGACCTACTTCCGAAGTTGTCTGATCTTGGCTACTGCCAACTTTTTTAAGGTTTATTTCCCCTCAGTTTCAGTGTGAGGGCACAGCAAGAACTTAACATTTCTATGCCAGAGCAAAGAACTCTTTTGGTTCATTGCTTCCTATTTCCAAACTAGTATGGAGTCAGATAAGACTCCATTCGTTGAATCCATACGTCTATGTGGCGCTCGTACTTAAGGTAGTCATGGCCTTCTGAAAAGGCTTGAGTGAAGACATGAGAATGACGATTGGATTGGGGTTATATTAAGAAAAAAGTTAATACAGGAGGATTTGAGGGTTTAAGGATAATCAGACACTTAAATAAGCTCAGATAAAACACTTTCGGGCAAACACCTAAATGCAGGTGACTTCTTGGGTTTTTTTTCGAGGATCTGCCGCAGTGTGAAGATTTGGTCGATTGTGAATTTTTCTGATCTGAAACCACTTTAATAAGTTTCAATCAGGTTGTTAACACAACCCTATGCCAGATTTACAGTTCAAAAGTTGGCGCAGTTAAGGGGTCTTCCTTTTTGTAGACCGGACAATCAGTACTGAGTTTCAATTCATCAGACAGAGTGTAAATATGACCACAAATAAGAGCTAGTGTATGCCCTCCACAAAGTGATTTCTAGTATCTATGAATACTTTGGTCAGGAGGCCATCAGGTCCAGCTGTTGTGTTTGATTTTAGCTTAGATGTTTCTTTCCATGTCCTATTTTTGTCAGGATGATCATTTCTCTTTGACGGCGGCATGCTAGCCTACGTCAATGTTATGCAGTCAGGAGAAAAAGTCTCTCCATATTCTCAGCACCGACTGTGACTCTGCTACATGGGTTTTTCTATAGGCTTTTTACCTTGACGCGATCTCTTTACCTCTTGGTATAAACTCTGTACGTTGCTCTTGAAATACAAACTCTCAATGCGTTCGATAGCGCGCTACTCGTACTCTATTTTCTTCTTTTGGAGAAGCCGATGTTCTTTCAATATCTTTCGCTCGTAGAGCTCTGCGTTGTGGCGTCTCTGAGGCATGTTGCCAGCGATGTCACTGGTCTTCGGTACTTGAGGCTGACGGCGTAGGAGTTATTCATGTAATTTGCATCTTTCTTCTGCAAAGCTAACCCTATCGCACTATTGACGTTGCTGGTTAGGGTATGATGACATCAAAACGAGAGTTAAACGCGGAACAGTAATAAACGCAGAATTTAGAGTAAAGCTGGAGTTCATCAGTACATCAAGGTGGTGAACAGAGTCCGTTACTTTTTAATGTCGTGCTGATCAATGATTTTCTATTGAAACAGCACACTGACGCATTGGGGGCATCTTTTCTTTTTTTCGCCGATAAGAATGACATTGCAATCTTTCAGGAAACACTCTATTGCTGGATATGGGATAAGGGTACTAAATGATTAGTACTAAAACCAGTATCTGCATTGTTGCTTTTTTAAACCCACAGACCATCTGACCAGCAACTTGAGTACGTAGGCCTTACTTAATCATAATCCATCAATTAACTTCCAATGACAATTTTGTCCGTAAATTTGGCTCTGAGAGGCTTAAATGCCGATAAAGCTCGACAGTATTTTCAGACAAAAAAAAAAAAACCCTGCGTAGACTTAAAAATTTGTTATACAGAGTTTTTCATTAAGGACTTTACATTTGTTTTTAAATGTGAACGCACCTTTATTGTTCTTCTGTAAGCTGTCATAACTATTTGCTTGTTAATGTCTACCATTTAAGGGCTGACCAGAATGTGCATTTGAAGCTTGAATCTTGAATCTGTATCTCGAAGTTGAAGATAGGTACAGATTATACATGTATTCAACTTTTGACAGTTCGATATTAGATACACATTCAAGCTTCAGACTCACATTCTGGTCAGCCCTTTAGTCATGGATTGGTACACTAACAAGCAACGTTTACAAATTTTTACCAAAATTCGGAGTCGGTGGTCTGACTCCAATTTTCGGTCGCTTTAATCGCCCCGCTCTACTTATTTATGCAAACATTTAAGTCTCGTGTTCCGGTGGCAGTGAAAGAAGGAAATGCAAGGAGTGCATTGAGGCGGTAAGGGCATCTGTTTGCAGCGACCCAAATCAATACAATACATGCTGTCCGCAGGAATTGGCATCGGCTTAACAACATTGTGGCGAATTTTGCGAAAGGATCCCGCCCTACAACCGTAACAAAATGATTCACGAACTAAAATCAGCTAACCATTTGAAGCACCGAACTTTCTCAAATTTGTATTTGGAAATGGTTACAACCGATTCGGAATTCAAGAGCAAAATCATATTCTTCGCTGAAGTTCATTTCTGTCTTTATGACTTTGTCAACAAGCAAAATATGCGTTATTGGATGGCTTCATCCATTCATTTACGTGCTTCATTGAGACTCGGTATAATAATTCTGACGGAAATTTTTTGCAACCAATTGGTTGCATTAATTTTAGACAGCTTGATGAAGAAAATAAAAAAATTTTTAAGGAAATTTCAGTTTTCAAATAGGTGCTTAGATAGGTGTTTAGATCTCTTAGTTTAAATAGAATTGTGCTGTCATATTTTTCGTGTCCGAATTTTTATTTTCCGCACAAATTTGTTTAAGCCAGCAAACTGTCAAAAAACAATGCAGCCAATTGGTTGTGAAATAATGCCACAAGCGACGGTGAAAGCACTTAACCGAGCCAAAAAATTCATGCCGGTTTGTTCATTGGACCGAATTTTTTCATTGGTGATCATGGCCGCCACGTTAAATTCAATGATAATCGCTATATGAGCATATTGGATTGTTAGTTGTGGCCGCAATTGCGTGTACTAAAAATTGGTGAGGTGTGGTTTCAACAGGCCTACGCCGCATAGTGAGCCAAATTGAAGTCAAAGTTTGGTGAGCATGTTAGCGCAACAAGGGGACCAGCCAACTGGCCGCGGAGATCGTACGGTTTGTTATTTCTGGATTTATTTTTTCTTTGGGCTAAGTTGGGTCATTGGTCTATGC
The DNA here is from genome assembly GCA_928272305.1 of Volucella inflata. Classification (NCBI taxonomy): domain Eukaryota; kingdom Metazoa; phylum Arthropoda; class Insecta; order Diptera; family Syrphidae; genus Volucella; species Volucella inflata. The sequence goes on from OV743720.1 coordinate 4,726,253, forward strand.
CAAGAAGCTAAAGACATTACACGTGCTCAGAATTAATATGGAACGCGAAATTGACGGAATATCGACCCAAATGTGTGGAAGAGTGGTCGAAAATTGACTGTGATGAATCTATTGTTGCAAGCGCGCTCATTGTGAACATATGAATGAATGAAGTCGCGTTTAATTCATTATGAACAGGAGATGTATTGTACTTTAGTTGGAAGTTTTTTCGATATCTCAAATGTTTTGTGTTTTATTTAAACAAAAATGTGTAGTCCAGAATGGGAAACCGAATACATGACAGTCGTGCGTCTATGCCTTACTAACGCTTTGATGTGTTGGACAATGACAGCGACAAAGATAATAATATAACGAATTTCAAAAAGTGTAACAAATTCTAATCTAATAAGAAGCATTCGTGGATGTCTCCATATAAAGAAACCGATCGTGGAAAAACTCTAGCTAGATCAAATCACTTGGTTTTCTTATGTTAAACAAAAGACGTTGAATAATCCGATCGAAACACAATAGAAGCGAGGTTCGAAGAATGTGATTTATAAAAAAGAAGGTCAAGTTTTTTTTTGAAAAGTTTTTTTGAAACTAATCTTGTCACCCAAGAATTGCAAAAAGGACCGATTTTTTATTGGACTACCTATATTAACCTTCCATCGGACGGACCCATAGTGTCTGGCCATACACCTATAAATTTACATGCATTTGTATGGCGATATATGCCTCTTAAAAAACAATTTTTATAAGATGCAGGTATGTTTTATGAATTTCTAACCTTACTTATTGGTTTTAGCATATGTTGAGCTAACTGTGAAGTACAAATAAGTCCTAAATACGAGTACTTACAGTCAATACAAACAAGTAAAGAAAACCGCTAAAATAGATGAAAAACAGGTCCCGGAAAAATTAACCATGGCGGCAGAGGCAGTTGTGGGACAAAACAACTTGAGAGAGTTACACCAGATTATAAAAAGTCTTGCAAATCGCAAGTGTAACAGGAACCAACCAGTCAAAGACCGCAACGGCATGCTACTAGCGAACATAGATGCCCAAACTCAAAGATGGAAGGAACATTTCGAGGAAATTAGCGTCATACGGATGTGAAGCACCCAGTGTCAATGAGATCAAAGAGGCTATAATGAAAATGAAGTGTAACAAAGCAGGGGGCGAGGATGGTATCACAGCCGAATTGCTACGCGCTGACAGCAGAACATCAGCAGAACTTCTATATCCCTTAACATCAGAAAGACATGGGAAGAAGTAAGACTAACCTCATCTTGGAAGAAAGGCATAATCGTGAAGTTACCAAAGAAAGGCGATCTGAAAGAATGCAGCAACTGGAGGGGAATAACTCTAGTCAACTCCATATACTTGCAACAATCATTCATGGGGGACTTCAAAACAAAATCGAAGGAAATCTACGAGATGAACAGGCTGGCTTCCGCCCACAAAGAAGCTGCGTAGACCAAGCCAAAACTCTGCGCACAATAGTTGAGCAGTCAATAGAATGGCGTACACCTTCATACCTGCTGTTCATCGATTTCCAGAAGGCCTTTGACACCATCAACAGAGTTGCAATATGGAGAACACAAAGTAAGAAAGGAGTACCCCAAAAAATAATTAACTTCATCAGAGCAATGTACGAAGATTCGGATCTTGCGGTACTGCATAGTGGAATCATCAGTGACTCTCTTACTACCTACAAATACAGGAGTAAAGCAAGGATGCCCACCCTATGTCATTTCTCCATTGCCTCTACCGCAATTTCCCGTACATTTTACTATATTCCGTTGTGCCTGTGATATCCAATATCCACATTCCTTCCCCGACTGCAACAGGGTAATATAGTAATCCGAGTCGATATTGACTTCTCCAGGAATCCGCAAACAATCTACATTCAGAATGCTGGAGGAGTGCCTGGCGTCGATCACAATGTGGTCAATTTGGATTTTTGCCATGGCAACTGCACATGTGTTTGTGGTCGACTGTGAGCAAACGCGGCACCCATCTTGCGGAAAGCTTTCTCATGCCCAAGTGATCATTCAAAATTGAAACCACTGAGCCATGCGAGATCCCTACGGCTTCCACAATCTCTCGCACTTTCAATCTTCGGTCAGCCAACACCATATCGTGAATTTTTTCGATTGTTTCGGGTGTAGAGACCTCAACTGGGCGTCCAGGACGTTCGGCATCTTTAGTGCTTGTACGGCCACAACGAAATTCAATAAACCACTTTTTTACCATTGAAATCAATGGTGCAGAGTCCCCATAGTATTTCTCAAGCTTAGCCTTGGTCTCGGTAATGGTTTTTTTTCGCAAGAAATATTGCTTAATAAGCACACGAAATTCACTTTTTTCCATTTTCTCCTCAAATTAGTGAGTAGTCTGATAAAAATAGCTGTCAAACACAAACTAACTGACGCAGCAAGTTTAAATTTTGACAGGAGTCAACTGACAGATGCCTGTTGACAGGAGCAGTGTTGCTGTTTCAGTAAAGAGGTCAGAAATTCAAAAAGTCACGGACATATTGACCCGCCCTCGTATTTTTGTAAATAAAACAGTTTTTTTTTTGTTCATTGTAATCCTTTATTTTTAACTTAATCAATGTTGTATATATAAGAAAACGTGCAAATGGGTTTAATTATTATATGCTTGAAATTCTATGGATTATCGGTAACGAAAGACTTCACACAAAAAAAAACTGGTCTTACGGCATAATTTTGTAGCTCCTTGCAAACAATGTCGGCAGTCTCTTCTTTCTGTGAGCGTATCAGGGCCGCTCTGTTGTGAAGTAATATTTGATTGAATGTTGATTTTTTTTTTACGGAAAAACGATTCAACAGCCAAACGAGTAGTGAACTGTGAAAAAACGTGTGGGCTATTCATTCGATTTTATATGTTTGGGCGCCCCAGTGTGTTGGATAGCTAAATAAAACTTGCATCTTGCTTTATTTTTGTTGAGTACATCGATCTCTTTACAAATGCAATTAACAGCCAATGCCATAATATCCATCATGTTGCAAAAAAACGCGTAAGTCAACCGCCTTGCTGGCCGTTTTGTTGAAAAATGCCGACTTTTCCATAAAAACAAGTATCGCTCTGTTGTTGTTCATTTACTATTCCGTCTTCTCCGTCTTAATCGAATACTTCTTCGTCATTACTATCCAAAATTTCATTCGGCTCGATTATTATCTCGTCCTCAATATCCGATGCATCTTCTTCAGGAGTGTAACCTCATCTCCTCCGGCATCAATAGTAGAATCTTCTTCATTATCGTCGGCAACATCATTTCTTCCACTTTGTATATCCGTTACTAAAACTGATGTCAATCGAGAATTAAAATCAACACTGAGATTTCTACCGCGCATTAGCGTATTGTAAAAAAGTTCGACTTCGTCGTCCATCCATAAAAACACAAGAAAAATGTAATTTTTATAAAAATACTAAAAAGGCAAAAATAAAGCGCCTAATCAATGTTTTATTTGTCGCGAAAAATGTATTTATTTATTAACTTCTTATTTCTTATAATTAATATTTCATATAATTTTTTAAAAACTCAAATAACTTTTAAATAATAAGAAATAGATTAATACTCGTATTCAGTAATTTTAAATAAAATAGAATTGAATGACATCTATTCCTTACTTACTTACTTTAGGTCGCGCTACAGTCCGAGGTGGACCTGGGCCTCAGTCAACAAGCTTCTCCAGCCAGCTCGATCCCTGGCTAGCTGCCTCCAGTTTCGCACGCTAAGTTGGCTGAGGTCTTCTTCCACTTGCGTGCGCCACCTGAGTCTTGGCCTTCCTCTACTGCGCTGTCCCTCGGGGGCGGATTCGAAGACTTTTCGGACCGGAGCATTGGTATCCATGCGCTCTACATGACCCAGCCATCTCAGTCTTTGGATCTTCACTCTTCTGACTAGGTCCATGTCGCTGTACAGTCCATACAGTTCGTCGTTGTATCTCCTCCTCCACTCACCGTCAATGCAGACGGGACCGAAGATCGCCCGAAGAATTTTTCTCTCGAAGCAACCAAGAACACCCTCATCCATTTTTGATAATGTCCATGCCTCTGCGCCATAGAGCAGGAACGGGATTATTAAGGTCTTATAAAGGGTGACTTTTGTTGTCCGAGAGAGGGCTTTGCTACTCAATTGCCTTCTTAGCCCAAAGAAACAGCGGTTGGCAAGAGTTATTCTTCGCTTGATCTCAGCGCTGGTGTCGTTGTCTGTATTTATAGCGGAGCCTAGGTAGACAAAGTCCTTAACTACCTCAAAGTTATATCTGTCGAGGGTGACGTTCTGTCTGAGACGTCGGTGTTGGTTGTCCTTTTTGCTTGACAGCATATACTTGGTCTTGCCCTCATTGACCGCTAAACCCATTTTCGCCACTTCCGTCTCAATACTCGCGAAAGCGCCACTGACATCACGCTGCTTTCTCCCGATTATGTCAATATCGTCGGCGTATGCGAGTAGTTGGACGGACTTTTGAAAGATAGTGCCTCTTGTGTTTGCTCGTGAGTTTTGCACTATTCTTTCAAGTACGCTGTTGAAGGAATCGCATGACAGCGCATCGTCTTGTCTAAATCTTTTCTCGATATCAAAGGTCTCGGTGAGATCTTTACCGACCTTGATGGAGCAGCGTGCATTCTCCATCGTCATCCTGCACAGACGGACGAGTTTGGCAGGGATGCCAAAACTAGACATTGCTCTATATAGCTCGTCTCTATAGATGCTGTCATACGCGGCCTTAAAATCGATGAATAGGTGGTGGGTATCGATCTGAAGCTCATGGGTCTTCTCCAAGATCTGCCGTAGTGTGAATATCTGGTCGATGGTGGACTTTCCTGGCCTGAAGCCACACTGGTATGGACCTATCAGGTTGTTGACGAGCGGCCTCAGGCGGATGAGATCTAATATGCGATGTTAAGAAGACTGATGCCTCTGTAGTTGGCGCAGTTCAGAGGGTCTGCTTTCTTAAGAATTGGACAAACAATGCTGAGGTTCCATTCATCGGGCATACTTTCGTCCGACCATATTTTACAGATGAGTTGGTGTATGCTCCTTACCAAGTCATCGCCTGCCGCTTTGAAGAGCTTGGCAGTCAGGCCATCCGCTCCAGCAGCTTTGTTGGACTTAAGCTTCGATATAGCTATCTTCACTTCATCCAGGTCGGGTGGACGGAATTGTTGGTCATCATCGTCCAGGTTGAAAGGTTGATTCTGCCTGACAGTGGTATTTGGTCCGTCATCGCCGTTATACAGTCTGCAGAAATGATCTTTCCAAATCCTCAGCATCGACTGCGATTCTACTACGATGTTCCCTTGTTCATCTCTACAGGCTTCGGTTCGGGGTTTGTTTCCGCGGCATGTTATTTTTACCTTTTGGTAAAACTTCCGAACCTCATTCCTGGAGTAGCATCTCTCAATTTCCTCGATCGCGCGCTTCTCATGCTCTTTCTTCTTCCTCCTGAGAAGCCGGTGCTCCTCTCTCCTCTTCCGCTCATAGAGCTCATGAACAGCTCTGGTCTTTCTAAGCAGCGCCGCAGAAGCGGCATCTCTGATGGCGTTTTGGCAGTGTTTCTAATGGTCTTCGATGCTTGATGCTGGCGGCATTGGACCTTTTAAGAGATTAAGAGACACTCGATCGGAAAAGGACTTGGCGATCTCTTGCGATTGTAGCCGTCTGAGCTCGAATTTTCTCACAGCATTAGTTTGTCCTGGCGTAGTTTGGGATATCCGCACCCGTACCTTGGCTACAACAAGGTAATTGTCCAAGTAGATGTTGGCTCCTCGGAACGTACGGACATCCATAATGCTGGAGGAGTGTCTAGCGTCGATCGCAATTTGATCAATCTGGTTGACTGTTGATTGATCAGGAGTTCTCTAAGTCCCCTTGTGTATGTCGAGATGTGGGAACCGCGTGCTAGCCATGACAATGTTTCGCCCCGCCGCAAAGTCGATTAGCCTGAATCCGTTATCGGAGGTGGTGTTGTGCAGGCTATATTCTCCGATTGTTCCACCAAAGATACCCCCTCCTCCTAGCTTTGCATTAAAATCACCGAGGACAATTTTAATGTCATAGCTAGAGCATTGCTCGTAGGTCTTGTTGAGGAGCTCGTAGAAGGCATCCTTGGTGTCGTCATCTTTCTCCTCTGTGGGGGCATGCGCGCATATAAGGCTTATGTTGGCGAATTTAGCCTTGATGCGGATTGCTACGAGGCGCTCGCTCACATGCCGGAAGCTGAGGACTTCTCGTCTTAATTTGCCTCCGACAACAAATCCGCATCCAAATAAGCGCTGCTTTTGCCGTCGATAGCAATTGCCGTAGTAGATGTCGCAGTTTTTCATCTTCTTTTTGTCCGGCCCATCCCATCGCATTTCTTGAATGGCGTTTATGTCTGCTTTGCAGCAGTCTAGGGTCTCCGTTAGTTGCTCGGCTGCACATGGTCTATTAAGGGATCTAACATTCCACGTGCATATCCGAAGCTCATTGTCCTTAAATCGTTTGCGTGGGTTGTCAACAGTAGATCCGTCCATATCCGAGGCTTGTTGATGCTTCGTAACTTAATCTTTTTTAAATGGCCGGGCAGTTACCCCGGCGGCACAACCCCCAACCTGGAGGACCAGTTCCATTTTGAGTGCCCCTAGGACGAGGGGTCGGTTACACCGAAGCCAGTAACTCGTTCCGGGATGCGAGCGCTGCCGTTGGCCCTTATAGGGCTCGTCCGCCACCATCTCTTTTCCAAGACCCTGACTAAGTCCTGGAAATCCTTTCCGACCTGAGCTCCAAATATGTCGGAGTAGCCCGGATAAGGTCTTGTTTTGTTTTTCCGACACTAATCCTAGTTAATGGCGCAGGAAACTCGCCATTTGCCCCCTTCACTTCGCAACCTCTAGTGAGATTCCCAGATGGCGCCACGGGGATTCGTGAAGTAGGACTTATTAGCAGAGCTACAAGATGTTCGGCTGCAGAGGCTCATTCTCGTCATTTAAGGAACCAGCACCTGTCGGAAGATGCTACTTCTACGAGGCCTTATACTAATCGTTGCCATCCAATGACATCTATTACATACTCGTATATAAAAAAGGAGTGATAAATTATTTATGGGTGGGGCGACCCTTTTTTATGAAACTAATAATAATTCAAAATTGAAAAGCTTACAATCAAAAAATAAAAACTCGTGGAACAAAAAATATATCTAAACCAAAGCGTCAAGGGAAAGAGATTCAATTTGATTAAGATCAAATGTAAAAAGCCAGCATTTTACTCACTTTAGAAAGGTAGACGTAAATGATATTGTTCTAGTGGAAGCAGCAAACGATTGGATAAAATAGTATAAAAATTACGAAATGCAGATGTTCGAAAATAAGGAATGGAATGAGTGCAAGACAGGTTTCCACGGAGATTGTGACTAGAAATTAAAAGAAAATTACGGTTACCGGACTTTATATAGAACATTTTCGACACTTTAAAACAGAACAAATGACGAATAGGAAGGTTTTTCAGGTAACAGAATAACGGAAAACTAGAATGTCTAGCAGGCTTACGACAAATTGTTCTTATAACATATTTTTGTAATATCAGCAATGATTGAATATTACTTTAATACACACCGCCCCAAAAGGCAAGTCCATATTGAAGTCTAGACTGGAAGATGTCATACAATATAGTCTTTAAAAAACTGATTGAACAAACGTCCCGCATGTAATAAAAATGACGAAGGATGTATCGGAGGTAATTTTTTAATATATTTATATTTATATTCATCCTAGAATCAAGTGTAAGTCCCAGATATTTAAACTCAACAACATTCTCTACACGAAAACAATTTTTACTACATTTTATATTACTATTATACGAGTAACCGGAGGAATCAGACGAACACGAGCATGATTGCGGACAGTATCTTCTACACTCCTGTGAGTGAAAGTAAATATTAGTTTCGTAATTGAAATTCGAGAAGAGACTGGAATACATTAATTTAATCAAAACTAAATTATGAGTAGAAAACCAATGCCTTAATAAATCAAGATCCCAGTTTATGTCAGAGACCAAGTCTAGAGTACTTTTCGTGCCATAAGAAAAGCCAATGTCATCTGCAAATGCCGTGAGCGAACCTTTGAAATTAAGCGAAAATAATGAGTTTATAAAGACAAAGAATAAAATGGGACCTAAGACAGAACCTTGAGGAACACCGATATTAAAAAACCCCTTTGAGACCTATTTTTTTAGATAGGACCCAAACCAATCCAGGACAAATCCACGAAAACCAGCATTCTCTAACTTTTTCAACAAAAGGTTGTGATCGACCATGTCAAAAGCGGTGGTGATGTCAATAAATAGTACCGCGGTAAATTGTTTAGCATCAAGGTGTGTAATAATTTGGGAACAGAATTGTAAAAGTGCATCTTCCGTTGATTTCCCTTTTTGAAACCCAAACTGATTTGAATTGAAGAAATTAGTCTTAGTTAAGGAACTCACTATTCTATTTTTCATCAGTTTTTCAAAGATTTTACTGAAAACTGGAAGTAACGAGATCGGTCGATCGGTCGGTTACCAATTTCAGATCCAGAACCTTTTTTAAGAAGATGAATGACATCGGCAACTTTAAGATCCTCGGGGAAGATCCCTTCAAAAACACAACGGTTATAAATAAAAGACAAGACATCAACCAAAAAAACGTGCAATCTTTTTAAGCGTTAAATTTGAGATACCATCACCACTACATGTATTTAAATTAGGTAAGGACCCAATAACATTCAAAATCTCCAGTGGATTAATGGGTTGAAAAACAAAAGTATTTCTTTCTATATTCTCAGTAAAACAACAACGACAAATATGGCAAACTGATTTGACAGGACTCGATTGTAGACTGGAGGCAATATTGACAAAATAACAATTAAAAACATTAGCCATTACCAGTTTGTCATGCACTTCAGATTTGTCAAGTAATAAAAAATTGGGTTTTTGAGACGTAGTTGATTTGTTTAGTAGGCTATTTACAGCTTGCCATTCGTATTTCAAGTTTCCCTTAGCTGATCTAAATAAATCACGGTAATATTTATCACGACACAACGGAATTTCTTTTTTCATTTTGTTGCACAGTTGCTTATATTTACATTTTAAATCCGAATTATCGGGATACTCAGTTTATTTTTATTCCTAATTTTAAACATTAAGTTGGTCGATATCCATGGCTTCAGTTTGTTAAATAATTTTTTGGGTGGCAAGGAGTAAGAACAACAAAGAATGTGCCTTTTTAGAGAGCCAATTAGCAATGCATTAGATGCATTATTCGAAGTATATATATTATCCCAGAACTCATAACATAAATTATTTTTAAGTCTAAGAAAGTCGATTCTATCACTACTTTTAACAGAGTTAGAGAGTATACAATTTTGGTCAGTAATATTTAAATCAAGCACACACTTTTCGCAGTTGGTCATAACATCGTCCATAAATGTGGTCAAGACACCTGCCAGAAGCAGCCCTGGTCGGCTCATTTATATAGGAAACTAGACCGTGTGACGAAAGTAACGAAAAATAGCTGAAGATTGTATCGTTCGAGTCAAGGCTGTTGATGTCGACTAGAAAACTCGCTTATAAAATACAACACATTGAACACATGCAATCTGTAAACACAGAGGAACACAAATTTATCACAATTTATTTCAATAGATACTTTTAAAATATCCGCACTCAGAAAATCCAAGTGATGTTAAGAATTGTAAAGTCATTCTTTAGGAAGCATCCAACCCCACCTGCAGCGTAATTTTCATTTGTCTTGGGAAAAAATTCATAACTAGGTATTTTTTCCAACTCGTAAATCCAAATTTCAGACACGAAAACAATATCAGGTAAACAAGCAAAGGAACCCAAATGAGAAACAAGGGACGAGACTTCAAACTTCTTACGTTTTGGTGTATAATAAATACAAAGAGAACTATTGGTAAAAACATTATCACAGAAAGAATCACAAGAATTGGGGGAAGAAAAGTTATCTAATAAGTTAAATTCGTAATTCATTTAAAATACGCACTACGAACTAAATTAGTGCAAGGTCGTTAAAAGATTTAATTGAAAAATATGATTCATATGAGCACTTGTATTACTTTCGAAAACTGATCCGCAAAAAAAAGAAAGAAACACAAAAATTAATTAGATTAATTGTGTTAAAAAATAAGTAGAATTGTCAAAATGCATGATATTCCATATTTTTACACACAAAATATAATGGAGTCCAACCAGACACCATGTGTCCGTCCAAAGGTGTCTTTTTTTCTTTACATTTGTTTGCCATCTCCTAGGAACCTATTGGAATGAGGTTTTCCATAAATCGAGAGAAAAGGAATTTCAAGTCGATAGCTTCATTAGAAATATCAGTAAATAACGCGGCCAGACCCGGGTGTCCGACGGAGGGTTAAATGCTAGCTAAACTGCGATTTACTTATGTTCTTTTATTTCATTTACGAGTACTTACATTTTTATTATTGTTCCACTGCCACTGAATTATATTTTTGTTGTCAAAGAACTGTTTCAACTTGACTACTTTCTATTACTAGAAGCACTGGCTTCTTTTATAGCGATGTTTTCTAGAAATCTGTTATCAAATATGCCAAAAAATTTGCGAAAAAGAAAAATATAATATAGGTACTATCTCCTACTTAATTAATGTGACAGATGTTTACTTATCCACGAGAAAGTATTGGGATGTTGTTAATTTTAATCAATAAGACTTAACTAAGGTACTAGCTAAACATACAGACTAAGACCATACAGAGGAATATAAGAAATATGTTAGGTACCATTCAAATCTTGGCAACTGCATACTCTCTCAAGTGGTTTTTATCGGTGTTAAATACAATATTTAAGAAAATACCCTGTAAATTGGTTGTCCAAAGTGAATGCAATATACCCGTATGTGTAGGTATGATTACGAATATTCAATCGCGCTCTTGTAGATGAATCATTTTTGTAGGAATTTTTTGAATTTTATTGCGATTCACCTATTCGAATTATGAGCTAAAACTAACAACTTCCTTGATTAATGCGGCGAGGATGAACTGATGCGTGGTCGAACCAGGTGTAACATATTGAACAGAGCTTTTTTGATTATGTAGTAACTGCTACAATATTTAGGTAGCAGACCTAATCGTAAGTATAGGTTGTATGCATCATTCTTGATATCACCAACACTTAATTAAAGATGATGCAACCTTAATACAAATTGCATCACTTACAGTTGAACACTTTAAGAGTGCGCACACATTTGGCTGATTTTTGTTGGGTGATAGATGATATAGCAATTGTATCGAAAGATTTGTGATGAGCAGACAATAGCAGTTTCAGCAAAAATAAAAGGCACGACCTATGCACAGGGAACGGAAACTTGTTTCTTACTGAGATCGTCGAGCAATGCGTCAGGAAATATCATACCCGAGTTTCAATAGTATCTCTTTTCGACGTTTGCAGAAATATGGCTCCAATGGTTCTTTAGCTGTCTGAACACGGCAACCCAATTATAACAAAGATTTGCTATTGAAAATTATTAATTTCTTTAGTCACGACCTACAAACTTCAACAAGTGCGCTTAAAAGCCAAGCATAACAAATATAATATAATAATAACAATTATAACAAAGATTTGCTATTGAAAGTTAATTTCTTTAGTCACAGACCCACAAACTTCAACAAGTGCGCTTAAAAGCCAAGCAGGTGGTGATTTTTGCTTACAATCACGGTTCTTTTCCTAGAAATTTAACAGGTCAATGCTCGAAAATCGGTCTGCATTCAGGAAATGAACCCACCAGATTATAACATGTTCTTAAATCCTTCGAGTGCGTTGCGTTTGCAGGTGCCGCTACCCATAAACAATTTTCCTTAGCTCCGTCAGAAGTTTCCAGACTCGCCATCCCGATCACGCATACAAACTCCAAGTAATCCAAATGATATCAATGCATTCAGGTTCCCCTTAAGTTTTGAAGTGCCTGGATTGGTCGGCCGACTGCCAATCTTTTCAAAACGGAAGGCGATGATTTCGTAAGGGGCATACACCAACTCATTTGTAAAATATAGTCCCGCGAAAGCATGTCCGATGAATGGAACCTCAGCATTCCACTATGTTAAAAGAATAGTGCAAAACTCACGCAAAAACACAATAGGCACAATCTTGCAAAAGTCCGTCCAATTACTCGCATACGCCGATGGGATTGACATAATCGGAAGAAAGCAACGTGATGTCAGTGGCGCTTTCGCCGGCGGAAAAGGTGAAAATTGGTTTAGCGGTCAACGCAAGATCATGTGTATGCTGTCAAGCAAAAAAGATACCCAATACCGACGTCTCGGACAAAACATGACCCTCGATAAATATAACTTCAAGGTAGTTAAGGACTGTCTACCGAGGCTCCCGTAACAACGGGGACAACAACATCAGCGCTAAGATCAAACAAAGAATAACTTTCGCCAATCGCTGCTGTTTTGGACTAAAATGGCAGTGATGCTATACAAGACGACACCGTAAAAGAGCGAAGGCCGCGATTCAAGTAGCGCACGCAAGTGGAAGGGGACATCAGCCAACTTAACATACGAAACTGGAGGCACCTAGCGAAAGATGGAGTTGGCTGGAGACGTTTGTTGCCCGAAGCCCAGGTCCGCCCTGGACTGCAGCTTCACCTAAAGTAAGTTAGTAAGCCTGAGCAAGTATGATTTGGTAATCTATCGCTTCAAGGCCTTTGTAGCTTGTGGCGTGGTGAGAAATGACATAAAGTCCAATATAAATCAAAAACAGTTTATTGCACTGACAACTGTTAGTCCACAGTTGACTAACTCAAGTCGAAATAATAAGAGATTTCGCAACATTTTGTAATATTGCTTCATTCACTTTTATTTGCCTATTTTCATGTCAAAAATAAGCAAAGGCAGGCATACTACTGCTAGTTTCGCTATGAAGCTGGGTATTGCTTACAAAAGTGCTTTGAACCATTTATAAAAAGCTGGATACAGAAAGAATTCGAGTTATTTCTGAAACGAGACATAAACGGAGATGAAAAATAGGTCAAGCACGACAATCGGTAGCTTCAAAGTTTCATGGAATAGGAATGATTAGCCGTCACAAGCTTCGCGTTTGCCAAGCCAGCATTGACAGCTCAGAGAATGAAACTGTGTGACAGTACTAGAAGGCAATTGTCAAACATGAGGTTCGACTACCGTAAACAATTCGAGAGATTACGCCAGGCAATTGAAAAAAAAGGTCCAAATTGCTTAAAATGGAAATTGTTGTCTCCCAACGCATAAAAACAAACTTTTTTGATGAAACGTCAGAATTTGCGAGAGCTTAGTTGTGAAGTTTGAATGCACTCACTGTAAAGCCCATACATACTATGACTTGTCATCTTCAGACAGTACTACACTTAGTTTTTCAAGGGAAGTTCGTCACCTTAAAAATTGCAAAACATTCTCAATACGAGTTAGATGCCAGCCTTCGGTGTGACATGTCATTAAATCTGAACAGCCAGTCACCTAGAAGGGTTCACAGCACGTGATTACTCATTTTTGCTTCAAATGCAACAATTAACTTCGAAATAAACAAAACCCTTAGAAAACCACATAATGGACAACACATTTAAAAAGTCTAAAAACTGCATACTCAGTGATAAGATATCCACATCGTAGTAAACAAAATACAAATTATAATGTTGGTCAAATTAGTGTTTACAAGTTACTACGAGTATAACTATCTAGTCCATGTCATAAGCAATTCTAAAAAAACAAATCCACACGTGGAGCAAATAAAACGCTCAAGTCATTCTTAATTAGTTACGAAGTTTAAATGATAATCAAATAATCGCAATGTCCATCAATCAAACGTCTTCAAGGGGTGCTGAGTCTTGGCAGATTGAAACGTTCTAGCGCCTGTCTTAACAGAATAGCGAGTATTGCGCAATCCGTGCATTGTTTACGATTTTTGTTTTTGTAGATAGATACTTCTAGTCAATAACAATTTGTCCTAACATACCAATTATCACATCTGTTGGGTAGGTGCATACTATATAATTTGCTGTCTATAGTAGCTGACTTATGCACATATTCCCGCAAGGGAAAATCGCCGACATCAACAATTTTGATTTGATAATCAATTGAATGAGTAGTTTCGAATGAATAAAATTGTAAGTATGATGAAAACAACTGATGGGTCCATGGGAGTACATGTACTATGCTTAGAGAGGCTGTGACTTAAGGGCTTTTTTATTGTACTAAATTACACATATCCGTATTGAAGCCTAATTACTGTAAGTGGTCGTATTACAGGAGTAAATTGTTGATTACAGTGATTTGTTGCATCATTTAGAAACATATGAGTATTATGAGTAGCCAACCTAACAATAAAGAGAAATTTGCAGGCTGTTTTGCATCAACTCAACATGTGAAAGAGGAAAACTCGTATTGTACTCGTATTGTAAACATCACCCAATCTGCATGTCATATTTTGTAATGTGATAAATGTACTTGAACTTCTTCGTAAGTATGAATCTTGACCTATTATCCTGTAAAATTATTTACTATAGATGAGAAGAAGTTACATAAGAACATTCGCTGAGATTCATTTATGTGCATGCAGCTGTTGAGTGACATTCGTGTTCAATTTCCGTGAAGTACTAAATGTTTGAGTAGAGTTGTTATTGACAGAACTATACAGCTACTCAATACTTATTTACTAAGTGAGGTTACACAATAGTCCAAGGTGAACTTGGGCCTTAAACAAAATAATTCTTCAACTAGCATTATCTCAAGCGTTCTCCACCTATGCAACTCATACAGATAAGCTTTCCCTTCACTTAGTATATTTTTCTCGAACGTCTAAGTCCTTTTTCATCGCCTTACGACAAAGTTGCACTATAGAGCAGGCCCGGGATGATAGAGGTCTTATATTTAAATCACTTTGGCCTTACGAGAGAGGGCCGCAAGCGATTGGCAAATGCGATTCTAAGACACATTTCTGCGCTAACGTCACTTCTGATTGTTTCTGCGGAGCCAAGACGAAGTTCGTAGCAACTTTGAAGTTACAGCTCGCACTTATTTTACTAACATTTACCGTCAGAATCATTTTTGGTTTTTAACGGTTCTTTGTCAAAAATCACGAAAGGTTAATTTAAAGCTCGCTGTATTTGTCCAATCACATCTGTGTCACCCTCCCGAAACTTTCCTCTTTGTTGGCCAGTGTCGACCTATCTTAAACCTTTCTTCGGTTCATCACTGACCTTCCTCAAATTCAGATATCGAAACTAGGCATAGTGTCGTATAGTTCGCCCCATTGATTGCTGTCCAGTGCGACCTTGAAGTTAACAAATAGATAAACTGTGGGATTTCGAACATCACCGCTGGCTTAATTCAGTAGTTTCTTGCTTTGAAATTAATCACAGCAGACTCAGCTTCACTGAAGGCTAGTTGATGGCATTCTCATTGATGCTCTACGATTCGTTCATGAGGAGAGTTTGAGGAAAATTTTTATAGGTCCTTGTGACTGTCGCTATTTGCTGTCACATTATAGTGGTCCAACTTGACTCAGTGTGTCGAAGATTTGCACATTTATACTCTGGTTTCAACAAACTAATGATCCGAATCGATATAGGTCATCGTAAAGCTCGGACATCCTGAACTTAATCACAAGGTTTTTTTTTAAAAAACCCTTTTTCTCGGACTTGATGTTATGCAGTGTGTTTCCCAATGACACTTCCCTACCCAGCCTCGGCTAAAGATATCTTTGCTAATTTTTAGTGTCATTTCTAAGGTACTAAGTATGTATTGGGTATAGGGGATCATCTTTGATATTGTCAATCTTATTTTTTGTAGGAGCATAAAGCTTATAAAGGGTCTTTGCCCATTTTACGGTCTCTCTAGGTGTAATCATCCTACCGGGAAGAGTGGTGGATCAATTTGAGTCCACTGGTTCAGTAAACGATAAACCAACATCCGTACGTCGACGCAACGCAAGATCTGCCGAAAATAACGCCGCTGCCCGCGAGAGTGTGCAGAAGAATCCGAGATAGTCGATTTTGCGCCGCAACTTAGCGAATATAGCTTCGTGACTTTGGTTTGCACCCGTACAAAATTCAACTGACCCAGGAACTGAATCTAAACAACCATAGACAACGACGTGTGTTCGCTGAATAGGCTCTAGAACAGTTGGAATCTGACCCTACTTTTCATCGAAAAATCATCTTCAGCGATGAGGCCCATTTCTTCATGAATGTGTCAACAAATAAAATTTGTCGATCAATCAAAACCAAACAGTGACTTTTTGAGCATGCACTGGAGGCTCTTGAATCTCATGTGGATTGGTATCGTTCTAAAAGCCTCCAGTGCATCCTCAAAAAGTCACTGTTTGGTTTTGATTTTAGTGGCGTTATCGGCCGATCATCATCCATCAGCCATTACCGTCAACGGCGAGCGCTATAGATCGATGATAACCAACTTTTTGACCTGAATTGGTTGATATGGACACTCACGCCACATTGGAAATTCTGCACGAGCGATTCGAGGGCATGGTCATCTCACGTGGAGGTGATGTAAGCCTTCCACCGAGATCGTGCGATTTGACCCTGTCAGACTTTTTCTTGTGGGGTTTTTTGAAGTCGCGGGTCTATGCGAATAAGCTACAAACCACAGCGGCCTTCAAAGCCAACATTACCCATGCCATCGATGGTCAAATTCAGCCTGATTTGTTATGGAAAATTGAACATTTCTGATGCGGGCCACCCAGAGATGTTACATACATGATGGCATCGATAGGCCTTTCAAATGAATAAAAATCTCGATGATATCTCACACACACTTTGTTTAACTTAAATTTAAAGATAGGAAGCGCTTAATGAAAGATCCCTTATTTCGCAATTTAGCCTTAATGCAGATTGCAGCGAGGTGTTCAATTACATGCCGAAACGTTAAAATTGTTCCTACATAAATAATGTAACAGTTGCCGTAGTCGATGTCGAATCGTTTCATTCCTTTTTGTCCGAACCACCCCATCGCACAGCTACTGTTTCCCATTTAGCATGCATGGTCAATTGTTTTTTTTTTTTTTTTTTTCAAATTAACATAGTTAGAGTGGCCTGGCTTGATCTCTCATGGAGCATTGTAATAGATATCAGCATCAGAAAATTAAAATTTGACTATAAGAAGCTTAGCAACCCCGAAACTTTTATGTATATTGTATCAGCTTGGAGCTATTATTGCTTATTCTTACCTAGAGTCGAGCTACCCAAATAGAAAGGTCTTTTCTACCAAAAAAATACCTTTTCAGTCTTGTTGTAGCTATGAAGCCCGATAAGACGCCTTTGGAATAAAAATACTCCGTCAGAGACGCGACTGGTTCCACAACTCTATAAATGCACAAAGACTAAGGAAATAGTAAAAAAAACCCAAAAATTCGTTGACAGCAATGGCTCGGCACTTCGGGATAGAAAATTTATATTTGGTTTGATTACGTCAAGTGACAGCCTTCATTTTGATGCTCCACGAACTCGACTTTAAAATTACGATGGGCAAAAGCTATCAGAAGCACTCAGAGGTCGAATCAACAGTTTTAGCAAAACCGATGTAACTATTCTACAATGGAGAAATCGGGTCAGTAACAAAGTAGATGAAGGGCGATTTCCTTTTCATTTTCATTCATAAAAATCTTAGAAAATTGTGAAGCTAAAAGACTTCATGTTTATCGCTGAATCAACTAAGACCAAATTTGTCTGCCTTCGGAACACCTGCTCATCCCTCGCAGTCAGTTGAAGTCTGAGAAAACATATTACGAGTGGCATTCCTATATCCATAAAGATCAAATCAATTTATAACTTTTTAGCTAGTCCAGCAAACATGGATCTTAATCTGTGTGGCCATTTCATTAAGAGATGGGTGAAAGGAGGGGTTCTGTTATTGCCATAGCTAACTCGCCTGGCCCTGCCGGCAGTAAATGGGCCTTCAAAGATGAGAGAAACGAATGATGAATGATGATATGATGACCTACATATATCCTGTTATAATTTAAAGATACATGGCTGGCCTGTTTGAAGACCGAGAGGTAACTAGCAGTGCAGACGCAGACTGGCAGTCTCGCAAATGAAATGTCTCTGAACTTAGTTTCCTTTTTTCCTTGCGCTGATATTCCTTCTTCTAACAGCTTACCAAAGAGTTTACCCGCTCAACCTAATACGGCTGCTTATTATTCGCGAAAGGCTTTTATGATTGAGGAATGCAGGGGGGTTTCTACTGGTTAACTCTTGTAGTTTTCAGGTTGAGACGTTTAAAGTAAAACTGTAGTGATGGTCTAGCTTTTCAGAGAAGACGTCGACAGGTTTAAACATAGGTCTAATGTCTTTGGAGTAAACATGGCTGCTTTTCACGCTTTGAAATTATGAACCCGCATCGACTTTCGTCTATAACCTGCGAACGTAGGTATATCGAGTCCTTGGAGCCTTTTTTTTTGAAGAATGAATTTTAGCGAAGCATTTTTATAAAAAATTGTATGTACAAGAGGGCAAGAGAAATGTCATAATATGAATGTTCCATAATTTTTGCAAATGGCGTCAAATGTCATTGTGCTGTGACATTTTTGATGTAAACAGATAGGGATAGGGAGTTAGTTTGACGATATGCACTTAAAGAACGCAGTATTATGGTAACTACTTATTTGACCAATTTATTTTCTTTTGTTCCAACGGAGCAAGAATTTCGTCGTCGTCATGCACCATGTGCGCGAGTAATTAAGGATTTGGGTGAGCGTCTTGTGCAAACTGAGTCCACTGAGAATATCACTCTTGGGACCGACAACGTCCAAGAAAGTCCACAAACATCACCGAGACAATGATGCACATATCAGCAGAGGTTCGTTTCATCGGATTTTTGTGAAAGAGCTAAAGTTGTTCCCTTATTAAGTGCAAATTGATAATTAATTAGTCGCTCCTGTTGACCGTCAAGTGAAGTTAACTTACTCCCATGCGTTGATAAACCTAATGCAAGAAGATGATTTCGTATTCAAAATCATAATGAGCGTCGAGGCCCATTCCCACTTAAGTGGTTATGTACACGGTTCGTCGTAGTATCTCCTCCTCCTCTTGCCGGGATTAAAAATCATCCGAAGAATTTTTCTCTTAAAACAGCCAAAAGTACCCTCATTCGTTTTTGATAATGTCCATGACTCTTCCAGCAGTACTGGGATTATTAAGCCCTTAACTCGTTTATAGGGTCACTTTTGTTGTTCGAGAGAGAGGGCTTTGCTATTCAATTGCCTTGTTAGCCGACATAAGCAACGATTGACAAGAGTTATTCTTGCTAAATTGAGTCTAGAGTATTGTTGCTTCAGCAGAATGGAGCCATAGCACAGGCAACTCGAACAACGATGGAGATTTTGAATCACCAATTTCTGGGCCGTGTGATCTCCTGTTTCGGGAACTTGAACTGGCTTCTTCCCTTTTCCCAGTATTTTTTTTCATTTCCAACAAAATGGCAACCAATTCACATCATGATATTACTTTTGCTCCACCTTGTATATAGTTAAACAGACTTTTGTTTATTAAAATGGTAAATACTTGAACAGTAGCTTAGATGTAGTGTTCTTTAGACTTACCGGGAAAATGGAATACCTTTATTCAATTCCTTTAAGGGAGAAAATTTTCTTAAGTTTTGTTTTAGATTTTTTTTTTTGAGGAACTAATAAAACTCCGAGGCTTATAGAGACTTTTATGGTAGTTTTAGTCCTATTGAAGACTTATCGACGTTCACCAGAATAGTTTCGTCTTGCCCTAAGGAATGACTTGTTTTATTCTGAAGTCAGCGATTCAACATCTTTTTAGGTGGGAGAAGTCGATTTTTTCACGGGATATACATACGAGTAACTTTCAAAGGAATCCTCAAATTTGTTCCAATTGGTCGGGCGACGGTTTCTTAAGACACAGGACCTGCCTGAGTGAGATGATAATCAATAACACTAAAGAGTCCGAGAAGTAGTTTTCCCTTCTGGTCTTTAATTAAACGGATGAGCTTTCGTGATTAATCGCAAAGCTTACGGTGTCAACTGATAATAACTTCATATGCTAGCTCAGACAATCTGGCTATGGTGAAAGAAAAATGTATTGCCCAACCTTAGCCTCAAAGATCAAGCATAAAAAAGCAGCCAGCTGGGACTAGTGGAGGACAATTATTACGATGGCCATAAACCATCTGCTCGGGGCACACATAAGTAAGTAGCGGTCACCTTAAACTAAACCGATTTTAACGGAATGAGATCTAGAGTAGCTCAAAAGAATATAAACATACG
Source organism: Volucella inflata (assembly GCA_928272305.1). Lineage (NCBI taxonomy): Eukaryota > Metazoa > Arthropoda > Insecta > Diptera > Syrphidae > Volucella > Volucella inflata. The sequence goes on from OV743720.1 coordinate 4,746,549, forward strand.
AGTACGTTCAATACGCAATAAAAATGGTTTTATAATCAACAAAATTCAATTGGAGTAGATAATTAAACAAAAACAAAAACCTTATGTCACAACACAGGTTAAATATGTAGCTTCTATGTCTACTTCGAAATGTACGTATCTGTTGATCTTGAGTACATGGACTATCCGACAGTTGTTTTAAGACTAATATCTGGCTAATAATTCCAAAGTTGATAACCCAAATTGATCTCAAATGTGTGAGCAATGACTAGTGAAAAGCCCATAGAACACCTAACGAGGATCTCATTGCAAGCATCGAATTTGCAAAATCACTGTTTTCGAAATCCAAATACGAGTAGATAACTAGCGGTGATGTGATGGCGCAAGCATTGACCCCAGGAGATTTTTTCATTTAATTCCATTTCTCGCCATTTATCACAGATGCTCGTATAATCTTTGTACGTTCTGTTGTTTTTTATTTTTTTTAATTTTGATTGACCGTTGATGACGAAAAATAAATAAAACTTTGGGGTAGGGTATTGCAGGAGATAAGTCGTCGGTTAGATGTATAGCAATTACATTTTCAAGGTAGGTTAGTAGCTTTATTGCCAAAGGTATGTAGCTACATGAATAATTACATGCTTTTTGAGTTTATTAATACACACAGAGTCTAGCGAAGCAGACAGTCTGTTTACATATTTTGATGGTGTTCACATGACACGAAAGTTGTTTATATCTGACTGAATGACTTAACTACTTAGGTACGGCGACATTTAGAAATGAATGACCTTAACATAAGTGGTTAGAAAAGGCGTAGTACCCTCTTCTTGCTGATAGACAGCTAAAAAGACGCTGACCTCTTTAAAACGTTGCGTTGGCAGGCATTCGATTGATCTGTCGGCAACCTGAAGAGTCATGTCATCTGCAGTTCTGCTCACGTGAAAACCAACTGTCAGTTGAATCCCCAACCGTGCATGTAGGCAGACTTGACTTATATTCGGAGCCTCTCCTATGGGCCTTGTCTATTAAGATCTCCGACAATTTCATTTGTGATTCATTTCATTTCATTTCAATTATTTTATATTTTTTAGTACTTAGATACAAATTGAGTTGAAAGACGAACAGATTTGACATTTATAACTTAAAAACTTAAACTACGGTACAAGAATAGATTGCTTAAATTACTTAAGAGGTAGAGATTATAGGGAACAAAGAAGGGATTAATGATGGATAGTTAAAGAAGAGAAATGCGAGAGGACTGCATTTTCTAAAGATTGCAGGGTTAGAAATGAGTTCGATTCGCTGTGGTAATGAATAGTTTGACAGCATGAATGAAAAATAAACGGCTCGAGTTTAAATATTGGTGACGGAAAGGAAGGATACTTAAATTTCTTACAGAACGATTAAACACAAGTTAGTTAAATAAGTAGGACGAACATTTATTGTTAATGATTTTATGTAAGAATATACAATTTCTTTTATTGATGAATCGCTGCAGTGTGCAGCCAAATAGCTTTTTTGAGTGTTCGGAAATATGATCATATCTACGGAGGCCGTATACGTAGCGCACCCCATCGTTGAATACTACTTCTAACTTATGCTGGGACAGTGAGTCAAGGTCGCTGTAGACATCATCGGCATAAGCATATATCTGGTAGGATATTCAAGTTGAATTTTCTTTTAGGTTTTGGTATTATTTGAGATTTTAGTGGGTTCAGAAGCAGCCTATTTATGACGGACCAAGCATATATCCGAGAAAGATCTTCATTAACAAGAAGAGCCAGCTCGGAGAGCTGTTTAAAGGGTTTCCCTAGATGAAGTTGAACGTCGTCAGCATAAAGATGCACAGATGTTTGCGTGCAGACTGATGGGAGATCGTTGATGAACATGCAGAATAATAATGGTCCACAAATTTACCCTTGAGAAACTTCTTGAACTAAAGCATTAAGAGAAGAGGATTTGCCGCCAGAGGTAACTCTCTGAAATTTTCCTGATAAATAGCTACCAATACCAGCTATCATCACTAGCTATCACTGAAACCAAACAAGTTAATTAGCTTCCACTTTATGATGTTGTGATATACCCTATCGAAAGCTTTCGAAAAGTCAAGCAGACAAAGAAGACTTATATAGCCCTTGTCATAATCCTGCCTTATTTCGTTAAGTAGGTTTATCATAGCTGTAGAGCAACTGTGATTTACTCTAAACCCTGATTGTTTCGGGTACAAAAAGTTGATGGCAGCTACAATGTTCAGGATTTGCTTCTCTAAGACTTTTTCAAAAATTTTTGTCAGAAGGGGATCGACGGTGGACGCTATCCAAAGCCTACGAATAATAATGGAAAAGCACCGAGATTCGTCTAAGGATTTACACATGGTATTTATCGACCTCGAGAAAGCATTCGATCGAGTGCCTAGGGATCTCATATGGGCCGCGCTGAAGTCTCAAAACGTACCGGAAACGTATGTAAGAATAATACAAGACATGTACGGAAACGTGAAAACTGCGGTTAAAAGCTCTGCCGGACTAACGAGAGAATTTCCAGTTAATGTCGGAGTGCATCAAGGAAGCGTACTTAGCCCTTTACTCTTTAACGTAGTATTCGACTATATTTTAGAAGACTGCATGCGCGAAGCAAATGTAACGCCAATTCTCTTCGCTGACGACGCAGTTATACTTAGCGATAACGTCGAAGATTTACAGAAAGCCTTAGATTCATGGAGAAATGCGCTAGAGAGAAACGAGTTTAAAATAAGTCGTTCAAAGACGGAGCATTTGACGTGCCCATTTGCGCATCCATTGCGACCTGTTAGGGATATAATGTTAGACGGAATAGTTCTTCCGAAAAGCACTATCTTTAAGTATTGAGGATCAATCGTTAACATGGAAGCGAAATGTGACGACGACGTAAACCACAGAGTGAGTGTGGGGTGGATGAAATGGCGCGAAAATTCGGGAATCTTTTGCGACCGAAAATTTCTACTTAAATTAAAGGGGAAACTCTGGACCATCTCTTATATACGGTTCACAGTGCTGGACAATGTACGAAGCGTTTAAAAACAAAATGACGGCAGCGGAAATGAAAATGTTAAGGATGTCTAGTGGAGTCACTAAATGCGATTACATTAGATCTACGCGTACAAGAGGAGGTCTACATATAAAGAATTCGGTAACCGAACAGCTTGAGGCGAATAGAATAAGCTGGTATTGCCACGTTGAAGGAAGATCTGCGGAAAATCCGGTTAAAAAGGCACTATCAACTACGGTCACCCCAACTTTAAGAAAACGAAGTCGGAAAAAGAATTCCTTGATTTCTCAGATGGCAAATGCGCAACAACGCCTGGGGCTAACCACTGAAGCGATCCAGGATCGAGCAGTATGTAGACGCGTTCTGCGGTCTGCGACATAAGCCAACCCTATAAGCGGAGCAGCAGCGATGCAGTAAAAATGGGAAACTCGTTACGCATAAGTTCGTATAACGAGGAAAGGATAAGAAGGGGAATTTGCTTTTGTTTTTTTTGGCGATTGGAAGTACCAGTCCATTTTTTCAGGACATGGGAAAATTTGATGTGGTAATGCAAAAGTTAATAATATGAGTGAGAGTTAAGGGTTAAGGATTTTAGATACACCAATGTTTTTTATGTTTCTCCAAAGTGTTTTGGTGGTTAAAGAGGCATTAAGCGTTGATGCAAAGTAGTTACTTTTAGATGCACGTATAACCAGAGTTGCATGATTTCGGGCTTATTTAAATGCTTACCACTTGACATTCGTTGATCTGCGCTTCCATCTACTGTGCAATTTATTTCGAATTTTGATTATATTAATCACATTGGGGGGTGACCCATGAACAGTGTTGGTTTTGCACTCTTACTGTTTTTGTCGGTACATGTTGATTAAACAGTTGGGTTAGGATCGATTGAAAGGAATCAACTTTGTCATTAGGATCCGATTTCAGTCTGCACTGCTTCCAAAAGACGGATGTTGTAGCTAGTTGAAGGGCATTAATATCAACCGAATTGAAGTCTTTATAAGTGAAAGAATCAGTAGTAGAACATTTAGATAAATTCATGTTTATTTCCCGTAATTCCGCTGAAATCTTGGTTTGAGACAAGACTTAGTGAATTTAGCCCTCCCATGGACTTCAATAAAGTCTTCTATTATCGAAGTCCAGCAAGGCTCTTAGCGCAGGTTGACTATCGCTACAGATACAGGTGCTTTGCTTCTCCACCACCGATTCTGCACAAATAATGAGTACATCTCCGCTTTAAAGACAGATACAAGCGTTCCAAGCAAACCAGAGTCAAAAGTGAAGAGACAGTTGGAGCGCAAGGCAATCAAAATTCCACGTGTACAATACAATACAAGAAACCATTTCTTTTCAAATGATATGACTTTAAGAGTACAACCCATGATATGAATATATGTATAGAGCAGAGCCAGGCCTACTACGGAAAGCAGGAAACGGAAGCTGAAGCTGAGTATTTTCAACGAAGATAGTTTCACCAGATAACCGACCGCAATGCATATACTATCAGGTCCAAGAAAACCCTCCTTGTTTTCTAGAAAGACACTCAGATACTTAGCTTCACAGGAGCAAGACAAGTTCAGTTCATGCACCAATCGTAGATCATGTCTACGAGTACCTACACTTTAGAACAGACAGTCGTTTGCCTCAGCGGGGACGTTTAAATAATTGAGTGAGCAGTGAATCAACCAACATCTACCACAGCAATGGATATGATAGACCACCGTCATCGTATATTGACCACATTTAGCATTCTATTCCTCTCCTGGATGCAAGGGCTTTGGCCTAATAATTAGTAAAGATACTCTCCTGAGTTTCCAACAGCTGGTTTTTATAATTTCGTAGTATAATTTAATATTGGATCGGTGTCAGGTGACTTAAAATTATCAAATGCCGCTGCAGCCTAACCGGCCACCACAAAAGCCAGCTACGGCGTGTTGTGTCAGTGAACTTACTTGCGGTTTCAGTAATAAGAGTCGGAAGTGAGCCAGTTTTAATCAGGTAAACTTAAAAGTGGGCATGATACAGCAAGCCGCTGCTTACAAAGCAATTGCCATCAGGTCCTTTCAATGTGTCCGCTCTAGTCCTTTTAAAGACTTTATCCAACCAGCAGCCTAGGTTGAACAAGGAACCAAGCACTTAGGAAGGCAATCTTCAAAATCTAGATAACCTTCTTACATTGGTCTTGAATTGACCGTTAAGGATACAAGTCTTCCTTCAAATGAGTCTTAAGTCACCTCAAATTGTCAGTTAGTACCTATTTTTCTTATTTTGAGTTTTGGCCGAGCATTAACCGACTTGCCAAGACTCCTCGAGACCCAGCATACGATTCTGAATTCGATGAACCTAGACCATAGGCATGGAGGCCGAACATGGTGTCTGAGAGACGATAGTATGAAGTTCAGGGTAATTATAAGCGTTCTTACCGTCCAGGGTTTAACCAGTATTTCCTGGGGTTCCAATTGAGGTACCTGCCGTCTGTAACAGCTTTGGCTCTATTCTATACCACGTTGATTAAGTATACCATAGATCCATAGGTATCTTTTCCGTGTTTATTGCTGGCAGGAATCTGCTGTAAGTCATCATACCAAAGAATTTTATGACCGTTTCAAGCAAACAAAGACGCTTCTATGGCTCAGGAGAAACGCCCCTTTTTAAGACTTTATTTTAGTAGCAATTTGAGTTTTTTTTGGAACTTGGTCGCCGTGAAATTTGTCACACAAACGCAAGCATGCCTCGTGCCAATGGATAATGGGCAACCTACTCTCTTGGCGAGGATATGAGGCCGACTATTCAGTCTATGCCCTTCAGTATGAAGTTGGTCAAATTGATTGGGTTGCAGCTCAAACCAGGCAACTAGTTACCGCTTACTGGCATGCCTGGATATAGGTTTGCCATCGGTACCAGATAACGTGGGCCTTATTCGTCACCTAAATCGATGCAGGTCGTATCTGTATGGCATAACTCATTTGTAGTTCGAAGTTTGCGAAGCGAGTTACGAGAACGAGTGTGATAGTTTCATCTCCATAAAGTGGCCGTTGCATAACCGGTACTCCTTAGCCTTTTCTTTTTGTGGAAAATCGATGTTTTCTTTCCTTTTCAACTTATGCATCTCGCAAGTTTCGACGAATCAGATTCTGACCGGTTAAATGAGATTTTGTTACCAATATTCGAAAGTAACTCCTGCAAATCATTGCAAATTTCTCAATAAGGAATCACGAGAAGGCCTTGAAAAATTGTTTTCTTATGCGGCTCAAGCCATATTAAGGCTCAACCCCACAGCCTAATAAGTTTATTGAATAAGAGGCTCTCTAACAATATTACAGTAGATCCCACCCTCCGGCTGGGTGATTAAAGCCTTTGGATCAAGCTTCATCACCGGCATGGACTTCTCACATGTGGTTACATAGTGATTTCGGAAAAAGTTAACCAGCCCGATTTTGGCCTGCACCAAGGCAAATCTCTCTCCAATACAATTATGTGGTCCAGTTCCAAAGGGCAGGTAAGTAAACGGTGTAATATTCGACTTGTTCTCTCTGGAAAACCTTTCCGGATCGAATTCATCGGGATGAGGAAAGTACTACAAAGAAAAGAAACGTTTCAGGATTTGGTCGGTAAAATTTTTTCTAACGCTCTCACCTTGGGATCCCTATGCAAGCCGAAAATTGGAATATACACTGGCATTCCTCGTTCTATGCTTAACTTATTAAAGGGTTCGAATGAGTACTTCTCTCCAGGTGGCAGCGTACACTCTCGATCCAGGAAACCAAGTGGCGGATACAGTCGGAGTACTTCCAAAATGACCATGTGCATGAATTCCATAGTTTGTATCATTCGATAATTGACTTCTCCACCATTTTCTTCAAGAGCGTCCCGAATCTCATTTCGAAGACGGAGTTGAAGGTCTGGCCGTTTGGCAAGCTCATACAATGCGAACGACATCGCTGACGAGGATGTTTCAAATCCCGCAGTGAAGAATAGTGTTGCCTGAGCAACTAGAATGTCCCCTTCAAGAGCAATGTGACCTCTTTTTTTATCCAACTTAGCTGAGCGTTCGCATTCGAGAAGAACATCAATCAAATCATTTCGAGCCATTCCGGTTTTTTCACGAGCCCTCATCACATATTCGATAGTAGATCGGAAGAAGTGGGTAGATCTCGTCGGAAGGATCTTCAGAAAAAACATTTTTCATCCATTTTTCACTATAAAATATTTTGATGGTACTTACCTTGCACCGAAGAATGGGAACTAAACGTGGTAGAAAGAAGACGGTGATAAACTCGATAGCTCTTTTGGTGGTGAACTCGAAAATATATCTTCCCTCACTCCGGAATTCTCCATTGGGATTTTTAAGGCTGTTGGCCTGAACACCGTAAGCGACTGTTGCTATGACATCTGTTGTGTAAAGTGAACAAAGCTCCTTTAGCTCCTGGCATGTGGATTGTGTAGCTTCGTCAATGGGTAGGGCTAGTAAGTAAGCGTCTAGTTGTTCGCCAACCTTTTACGAAACACTTCCATCTTAGGTTCTATAAACAGAAAGAATCCACCTCAACTTACCTCTTTGACTAGGGAAAACATTTGCTTGATCTTTCCACTGGTGAAAACGGGTGACATTTTCGAACGAATCTCCTTCCAAGCTGGGTTCTTGATGAAGAAGAGGTTCTTCGAGCCAAGTGAATCAGCATGGCGATCAGATGTGGAGTACCTTAAAGGAATTCAAGAAATTTGTGTAGATTCGTGATGAATTCAAACCTTACCGATCGGAGAATTTTGTGAAATCCTTGACGAGAATGCGTTTCACAAGTTCTGGATGACGAACAAGGACAGCGGCCTTATGAAATATATGCACTCCAACAATTGGCTCATCGACAGTCGGTAGATTCATGTACATGGCTTGAAAATGCTGTGCTGGGCATAGTTTAAGGTTCATCTTGAAGTTGCCGAGTAAGAACCTCGGTGGAATAAACGGAAGCCCATGTTTCTTCCAATAGCTGTAGTACGAATTGAGCCAGATGTAGACAAGGACAAGTACGATTTGTAGCAGAAAAATCGTTACTCCGTATGATTCTAGCATGATGTGCGCAGTTAGATTGGTTGACGAGAACTGAATTATGTGATCAACCTTGCAGCCATGTACTTTATCTTTCGAATGTTAAATATGTAAATTCACGAAGATGTTTGGATATTTTTGGATTGGAAGGTGATAAGGGTCAACCGTCATTCTTTTGAGATATTTTAAAGTGAATTTTAAGAATGGAAGCGGTTTCTAATGTATACAAGCTATTTACAGATATACAATAGAGCAAATGTATTCATGTAGTTTCTTTATTATATTGGTGATCTCAATCGATGAATCAGTGGTATGCAGTTGATGTACGAGTACCATATTTGATTATAAAAGATTTTTTGTCGTTCCAGACATTTTGGGGTTATTGTATTGGCTCTACAATATTTGGTGAAGCTGCAGTCGGAAGACTGATAAAATCTCATATCAAATTCTACTGCTTACACTTAAGACTGCCAGCTTTCGGTGAATCTTCATAACATGGATTCAATCCTGCAGTGAAGATCGATATTACCTATACAATGTAGTCTTGAGTTCCATTGTTTCCCATCATATTAAAACATCTTTTGTAATGCCTCAAGGTAGCCCTCTTGGACCCTTATTATTCATCCCAACCATTGATTATCTTAATTCTATTACTACAGTTCATACACATATCCGTCTATCCTGACGACATAAAGAGCGACATGATCTCCCCACTGTCTGGTCAAATTTCCTACTTAATACGGAACGCATTTCCTTGGGCTTTATATGACATGTGTTCCTCGTCTTTCTAAATACGTTAGTCAAGTTTGGTCACCTTTTGACAGAGACTTCTCAAATCTTCTTTACGAGCACTTCCCTTGACATTAACTTACTATTGATCGACTGAAACTAATAGACCAATAGGCTCTTTCTGTACGATGGAATGTTGCCGGTACACTCTAGAAGACAGCATCCCATTACGTACTAACTTTCTAGGGCGCCATCAAAGATAAGATCGTCCTCTGATGTAGTCGAAAAGATGATCCCGGGTAGTCCAAGGTAACCTAGGCACCTAAGCCGCGTTAACCGAATGCTTTTTTCTACTCTCACCGCCCTCGGGCATATTCATCCGCTTTCGTCATCGTCCAAGCTTGAGTCAGGGCCCTGTATAGTCTTTTTGGTTGCTATGCCCAAAAATTCAGTGATTCTTTGCGAGATTTCCTTGCTGGTGAAGTTGTTGAAATTCAAAAAGGAGCTGAGGGAGATAAGGATGTTTGATGACGCAAACAATGTTCAAAATGTTACCAGACAATGCATCATCTTTCGACAGCTCTCCATTCTTGGGTCTCCGGAGGTTTTGTTAAACTGCAGCTTGAAAATTTCTGTCCCGAATATATCTTGGTCGGTCGGACAGGAGTGTTATCTGGTTTATTCCTCTGGTAGCAGCTCTCTAAGACCTTGATCTAGCGCTTCTTCTGAGACGCCTATATTCTTTTCTTTTCCTTCCTGCTTATAAAGCTCGCTATTTTTTCGTACCGGTCTGTACATCCGCTATTATTCTAGATTTACCCCTCTGCATTCGTCAGCGAACCAGGGTTTCTTGTTTTTGGGCCGAATTGAACCCCAATCAATCTGTGAATTGTGAATTGAGATTAAAGAAAAGTCGGTCGGAAAAACGCTCCACCGGTCTTTTGGGAATGTAGCTGTTCGGGTTTGAGCTATTACGTGTACCCGCATCCGTACCTTGGCTCCAACAAAGCAATGGTCTGAATCGATGTAAGCTAAACGACACGTTTGGAAATCAAAAATAGTGGAGTGCTTTGTGTCGATCGATATATTACTAACTTTGTTGAAATCGTTAGGTGGAAATCGTACCGTGGCTATAGTTAAATTACGTCTAGCGGCGAAATCAATAAACCGATAGCGTTTCGAAGGGGCTGTGCTTTTTGGTCGTATAACCTAAAAATTACTTCTTGCCCTAATTTCTTTAGGTGGCGCTACAGTCCGGGGTGGACCTGGGCCTCAGTCAACAAGCGTCTCCAGCCACCTCGATCTTTTGCTAGTTGGCTCCAGTTTTGCACGCTAAATTAGCTGAAGTCCCCTTCCACTTGCGTCCGCCACCTAAATCTCGGTTTTCCTCTAATGCGCTGAACCAGCAATCTCATTTGTTAGGCTAGGTCAATGTCGTTTTTAACCACCCATTTTTGATTAAATCCATAATAGCGGAGCCTAGGAAGACAAAGTCCTTAACTATCTCAAAGCGATGACGTTCTGTCCAAGCCATCGGTGTAAGGTTTCTTGTTTCTCTTTTGACAGTGTATACTTGGTCTTGCCCTCGTTAATTGCTTAACTTATTTTCGCCGCTTCCGTCTCAATACTCGTGAAAGCGCCATTTAAATCACTTTGCTATCTTCCGATTATGTCAATATCATTGGCGTATGCGAGTAATTCGATGGAGTTTTGAAAGAATGTCCCACTAGCGCGAGTTTCGCACTATTCTTACAAGAATAATGCTGGCGGAATTGCATGACAGCGCATCATCTTGTCTAAATCCTTTTTTAACATCAAAGGTCTCGGTGAGATCTTTACCGACTTTGATGGAGCAGCGTGCATTCTCCATCGCAATTTTCGTGCGTCTTGCAGAGACGCAGAAGTTTTTGCTCTATAATAGTTCGTCTTTATCGATGCTGTCATACACGGCCTTAAAATTGATATATAGTTGGTGTCTATCTATTGTATCTGAAGCTCATGGGTCTTCTCCAAGATCTGCCGTAGTGTGAATATTTGGTCGATGGTGGACTTTCCACGCCTGAAGCCACACTGATATGGACCTATCAGGTTGCTGACGTCCGATCATACTTTAGAGATAAGTTGCTGTATGCTTCATACCAGGCCATCGCCTGCCGCTTAGAAGAGCTCGTAGTCACGCCGTTCGCCTCAGCAGCTTTGTTGGATTTAAGCTTCACTTCATCCAGGTCGGGTGGATGGAATGATTGGTATTTATCGTCCGGGTTGTAAGGGTAATTCTGTCTGTCATCGGTATTTGGTTCGTCATCGGGGTTATACGCTAGAGTTCAAGTTATAGAACAGTCAGGTGTTTCTCGATTAATCGACGCACAGATGGCCATTCCGAAACTTTAAAATCTTCATTTTTTTAAGACGTACCTCTCCGATGTAGGCTTACAAAAAGAGCATGCACAATAAAGAAGAGATTGCAATACATTCACAACCCAAATGTAAAATTTATTTCCTAACCTACCCTAGCCTTAAGCTCTATTTCATTGCAACAATACAAAAGTGTCTCGGTGAGATGACAGGATCGAACAATGGGATCAAGAAACTTTCCTCAAATCCACATTCCCTCAAATATAACAGCCGATCAAGCAGTATCAACGTTTCTAAAACCGGAGCAAACCCCATTCGGATCAAGTAAAACAAATCCAAGAACTTTGCTTGCTCAGAGTACTTCAGTTCTACTTCCGTAAGATGGTCATTTGTGAGAGAATTAAGTCCCAAGTTCACCTTCTTACTGCACAGCTCTACGTACTCCGTAAAATTATTGAACTTTTTGATTTTACCCACTTGGACTGTATCCTTCAGCTGAGGATTCTGCTCCACAATGAGCACCTCCAGCAGAGCTCTATAAAACAGAGATTTGTTTGGTAGTTCCTTGGCGTGTTGGGTTCTTTGAATGGACTGCGCTGCGAGCATTCTCGCATTGCGTCCGATTTTTACGCCCTGACTTCGGAGGAACTCACTCATAGGGAAACCTATTTCAGATTGTTTGTTCATGATTTCCTTGTTACCAAAAAACTCGTCTACTGAGAATTCCTCCTTCAGAAGGTGATAGCAACAGCCAATGTTGCAGAGAATTTTAAAATCAGATTGTGTGGAGAAAACTTTCAGACAGGTTGATGCGAGGTTGCCACAGGTGTGTAACCCAGTTAAGCAGAGTGATGGGCTTTCATCGGACCCAAGTGTGAAGAATTCTTTAATCAAATCGCAAAAGTTCAGTTTTGTGGTGATGAATGCGTTGGTGGTTTTATAGTTCTCCGGTTTGGTACTTGGCATTTCGGTATTGTTAGGTTTGATTTTTTTTCCACGTCTTGGGGGTATGATGCCCTGGCTTTGAAGTTCCGCACGCTCTGTAAGGCCATTCCAGGCACGCTACACAAACAAAAGTGCATGAGATGAGTGAATTATGAATTGAAAACCGTACGTACCTGTAGTTTCTTGTTCCTTTCGAGTGCGTTTTCTGTATTCGACTCCTTAAAATCAATCCCAAGAACTTTGTGTTCATATTCAAGAGCCAACCGAGAGGAGAGGTACCCTTTTCCATCACCAGCATCGACAATATAAAAACTTTTACCGTCCTTTTTTCTACGACCAGTTGTCAAGTCATTGACTAGTGCTGCTGTTATTTCCACCTAAAACATGACCAATACACTTCATTGCCTAGTGGATTGGGAGAAATATACAAGAAAACCCACCTCGTGCCGCTTCTTCTCACTCATAAACTCCTTGATTGTCAATGAACTGCTGTTGTTCTTTGTTTCCAACATCATATGCACTTCCTCGACTGATGTAATCAGATGAGACATGCTGGCCAGACGAAATTTATTTGTTTCCTCCAAGAAACGCCAGACATCTTCATACTTTTTGGAATGGTTTGACTTCCAAAATACTTCTTCAATACACTCATCAACATTGTGGTAATCTCCAAGATTCTGCCGCACACTTTCTGGCACAAATTTTTCCCAGTGATGATCAGTTAAGTAGTTAACCATGTGGCAGTTTACAAATTCCCAATACGGACTGAGATGCTTGAGTATTGCCTGCAAACTGGATCTCAACTCTAGTGTGGTCATCTTCTTCTAAAATGATAAATCCTTTTGTTCTCCTGATGCTTCTTCAGTGCCCAGTCTGAGCATAGCTCTGAGTTTCTTGAACTTTGTCCGGATATTCTGAATCTCACCGACGATGTCTGCTTCTGGATCGTTGGTTCTTGGAAACTTGTCTATTGTGGCTTTTAGATTTTGTAGCGTTTTCTTTGTACGTTCCGAATGGGAAAGTTGTAAGTGTGCTACAATGGTTCCGTAGTAGGTGCCTAGTTCTTCGCCAAGGTCAACTCCTTGGGCATAGCCCAGTTTGTAGCTTTCTAAGTTGCCTTCTTCAGCGCCGTTTTTAAAACCTTCTTCGTAGCTTTCCTTAGAGAGTCTTTGTTCGGTGAGGACGATATCATCAAAGATATCATTGATGTCGCGGTCGTTTGATGTTGTCATTGGAGCGCGTGGATGCCACTGGTTGCTCCAGTTGGGTGGTATCTTTTGTACCTTTTGGTATCGACGATTTTATTCTATAATTCGCAAAGGAATGAACTAAAAAAATCCTTAAACTTGAGAAACAGTCAAAAACCAATTTCGAAACGTTGACACCGATGTCAGTATCACTTTTTGACATGTGGCCGCACATGAAAATCGGCAGATATACTGTATTCTGTACTAGATGTTTGAAACAAATTGTACTAAACTTTTTGCAACTTTAAGGTTTTGTTTTTTTATGTTTTTGATTGCAATGAGATGAGGAAAAGTTGAAATATTGGCTCCTCTTTCGAGTAAAAATGAGGCAGAAGGAAGGTTTCTTTGGAATTGTTATCTCTGGCGTTTCCAAGTTGGAGAGCTAAGACTTCACAGTCCTGTTGATTTCCCGTTGTCTTTAAAATCTTGAATAGAAAGGCTGCTATGCTTTGTCATAAACGCTTCCATTAATATTTGGAAATTGTGGATGAAACTTTGTCTTGGTTAAGAATAGTGATTTGAAATGGAGATAAAGAGATATACTTCTTTAGTAGAGTTTAAAACGCAACAAAAATCGAACCTTGTTGCTGCCTTTTCCACTTGTAATTTAAATTCGATAAACAGCCGTTATTCTCTTTGTGTATTTTACGTTCATTTTTACACCAAAACGTACATAGCCGCAGAACTATCACTGTTCTCAGTTTAAGCTTAATAGGCTTTATCTGACGTTTAAAGTTAAGCCATAGGAAGCTGACGCATCCTATCACAATGTCTCATCGCGCTTCGCCCTCACGTTTGACATTCGTAAGAAAGAATGTGTGTAACGTTTAGAGAAATTTAAAAGAAATACAAATGTTGAAAGTAGAAATACATGGTGCGTTTTATATTTCATGCACATACAAAATGAAATCTTTACAAGAGCTTAAGTCAGAGAAGTGGTATCGGATCGGATATCCTCCAAAGTATGGGCAACAGTCGGAGATCATGCATCTATCATCAATTACCTGCGTAACCAGTGTAAGGTGACATTTTTTTCCCGTGTCTGAAGGGTTAAGTTGCCCTCGTTGAGGTGTGCCAGTTATAGGTCCGTTGTGATGATAAGACCACTGAGACCACATAGAAGGTGGCACCTCCTAAAAACAAAGACATATCTCGATTGATTTGTCAAGGTCATGGAGAAATGATCAAGGCGAAATGGGTCGCTTTCTGATGGGGGTCAAAGCAGTGAAGTTGAAAAGGAAGTGCGTTTAAAGATCTCTTCGTTCCTTCGGTCTTTTGTTCATTTTGGTATCAAGTATAGGTCATATTAGTTCATAAATGTCTCTTAATTACCCCGATGAGTTCACTTATGACTGGCATTTATGTTTCAAAGCTACGATCCTGTTGTTCCTTGAAATTCGAGTTTGAGCAATTCTTCAACAGCGTAGTATACTTCGTAACTCGAATGTCCCGGAAAGAATAAGAGGTTGTCTTCCCTCGAAATTATAGTGTTCAATATATGGGATCTGAATGCTGTTTGGATTTCTTCGTAAATTCCAATAAGTGTTAGGATATTGGATAAGGATAAGTGACTTGGAAGGCCCTACCGCAATCAGAACTCAAAACATTCCATTATGTTCTACATTTAATTATTTTCATTGATTTGTGTCTTTCAGTTTGAGGGTATGCTAAGTAGCAGTCTGCATCTGTAGATCTGTAGCTCGACATCGTTGGGGAGGTTCTTAATGCTCCAACAATGTTTATGCCGATTATCATGCTACGTAGATGACGTTAGACCGTCTTTTCAAAACAGGCCGCCAACCAAGAATACGGCATGACTTTGGACAACAGGATAATTCGAAGATTAAGTAGGTAAAGTTGGAGACTTTAGGTGATAACAATCTACAAATCAGTTCAACAAGGCCATATCGTTCATATCCACTTTATCGAACTCGAAAATTTCGAAAGTCATCGCGCCAAAATGCGAGAAATTGAAGTATTCAGACTTTGTCGTTAACCACCTAGGACGACATGGTAACGACGTCGCACATAGGGTGTCTATAATGAAGCGAAAACTCCGGTGTAACAGAAAAATTACGCATTTTCTCGTTTGTGGTACAAAAGTATGGTTTGTCCGACCTAATCAGGAGCATCGCAGTGTTTCGAGGATATAAAAGGCAGAGGAGAAATGAGAGCGATGGAAATAAAAACGTTACCTACGTCGAAAGTGTGCTTAAACTTGATCCAATACGTATGAGTGTCCCTAGTTTCAGTCGAAATTCGAAACAAATAATACTTGAAAATGTAATAAGATCACAAAACTCTGGACCTCTCTTATGAAGTGGTCCAAAACAATGAAGAGTGGAACTAAGTTCTAAGTTCGCGAACTCTTTAAATGGCGCAGTAGTAATGCAAATACGTGTAAGGTATTTTATAAATTAGGGAAGAAGTTCATCTGTAAACGAAACAATGTCAAACAGAAGTGTATTAGGCCAAAATTGTGTTTATTTTTTTATAATTAGCGTGAGCTCAAGGGGTTGTTAGTACCCGTAAAATGATTGCACACAGCGCGGGCGATGAAAAGTTAAGGAGGAAAGAAAGAGAGGTACCGATGTACGTTGGTCTTGAATGTTTGGAGTTTATAATGACTAGGAAATAAGAGCTCGGCAGCGCATTCCATGAGCGAGTTGTTGGGCTTAGGAAAGAATCACGATATTTAAGGGTACGTCCGAAAGTTGGCTTAAGTGTGTACGGATGAGCATTCATAGCGAGACGGGTGTTACAGTTGGAGGTTTGAAGGGGCGGAATGCTACTGGCAATTTCTGAGGAGCACTGGTGGTGAAAATAGCGATAGAACAGGGCGAGACAGGAGACATTATGTCGGTGGTCGAGGGTGTCAATTGACTGTGTAATATTAGCATCATCTATTAGTTTTATCACACGGTTTTGAATCCTATCTAGTAGGCGCAAAGAAGTCTTGGGAGCACCTCACCAGATGTGAGCATTGTACTCCAATTTTAGGCGGCTGAAAGCCTTATATATTGAAGCCAGATCAGAGGGAGTGAAATATTTCTTACATTGCTTAAGGAAACCTAGACATTTCGCAGCATTTTTGGCGACTTCAAATATATGATCATTTTCGATATTGACACACATAACGAGAATGGAAAGTTTTTCGGTTTCAACGATGCAAGTGCCATTCATGGATAATGTGCATCTTGCATCACGCAGCAAAGCGACAGAGAAGTCTAACAATTCAGGAAAAGTAGAAAAGATTTGAAAGCACAAACAAAAGCCCACGTAAGGCTCATCTGTGCCTTTGCATCCGCAAGGATCATTCATTCAGCACTTACTGAACTAAGATAACAACTGGTTTCTAGGTGTTTAAACAGTTCAAACAACTTTTTACAATTTATACAATTTTAATTTGAAACAATAAGAATTTAAGTAAAATATTTCTTTTACAAATATTGAATTTATACATTTTAATAACAATGCGCTGCTGGTCAACAGCGTTAGTTTTGATTTTTGTTTTGCTTTTTACATCTAATTAAAACTAAAACCTAATTGTGAGCCAATTTTTCAAGAGACAATTTCAATGTTCACTTGTCTTTTACTCTATTTAGTCTATTTTCTGTTTTGTTTTCTCTGGAATGGAATTATTTACTTTTTTTTTTGTTTTTTTTAATAAAAAGACGATCTTCCTTCGGCAAAGCATCTCGTTTACCAAATTTCTGACCCGCTGACACGCCCATTCCTTCTACACAAACATAATTGTAAATACAGATCTAATTCACAGTCGCATTCTTCGAGCATTGAGAAATCGTTGGAAGCTTTAAAGAAATTAACTTAATCTTTCACTGGACCTCAGTTTTTTACTGAAAATAGCTGCGCTACTTTGCCTGCTTGGTTCTTAACATATTCATAGGAAGCTTTGCTGGCTCTTTTGATTGTTTCTGCTTTGCTAGATGCCTGTTGTGATACAGTTGTCTGACTAGTTAGGTTGTTTGTGGTGACATGTTCTAGATTTGTTGGCATTGCGGTGTTTTGAATTTGATGTGGGAACATGTTTCGGAGGACATAATTAAAGCCAAGTGATGCTTTGTTGCAGTTTGATTTGAAACGCTCAACTCCAAATGCCCGAATGGCTCGAGAGAATCCGAAGACTTGTGAACTAATGAAAGCAGTGCGTATGGCAATGGTGGTGCCATCTTTCTGTTCGAGATATTCAACGCGTTCGTCCACTCGCTGAAAAAAAAAGAGAGAATAGTTTATTTGTAGAAGGCAGTGTATTTTTAGATTTTTTGAAATCGATTGCAAAAGTATAAAAGAAAATAAAATTCAGATTTGAAATGTAGATCAAGGCTGCAAGGTTCTTTGAACTGACAATGCGTTCACCCTCCACAGGGTCAGTTGGCACTTGCAAAGAAAGTATAAATGCAGAGAGGTGTGTATTTCTTTATTTCTAATGTCGTCTAATGTCCTCATGCGTTGCCTTCATCTTGAGTTGTTAATGCGGCTCCGACTGAAGACAAAGAATTTTTTTTTCTAACAGATACTGACACGATTTTCGGGCTATCGGAATCAAGGAAACTAAGATGGGCTCTCTAAAACATTCTATACTGTTCCTTGCACTGAAATCATTTTCATGATTTAGAAGAAGTGTGGCTGCTTCGGCCTTCCATTTCTATCGGGATAGGATGCTCAGACGAAGAACTTTTTTATCGGACACTTATGGAAACCTTTTACTTTAATCATTGTCTATAGAGTACTACATAGCGTTCAGAGCCTAAGGATTGGCTTCAATAATGAGAACTCAGGTGTAACGCAAAAATTCACATGTATCACAACTCTGGGAAACTGGTACAGAGCTCAAGAATGATGAATATGTCGGTAGAAAATTGGACAGAGAAACTTTTACGGCTATTGAAAACGAAGTGAGGAAGCCAAGCGACTAGGATAAGATTAAACACATGCTTGCTGCCAAAACGAATTTCTTTCTGACAAAGAACAACAAACAAACACTTTGGAGCAAACAAAAACTCCACAAATGATACGCTGCTGAGTTTGGATGAGGGATAACCCAAAGCAAATGGTAGTGCTTCGAGTTGTCCATAGAACAAGAGTCCGAAATACTAACTTAAAGGAATTACTGACTTCAACTCAATGGTGCACGATAGATATTGGATCCATCTTCAAATATTTACTTCCATCTGGTTTCAAGATAGCATTGCTTCAGATATATAAAGCAAATTAACCAAACTGCTCCAAAACCACTACTACAATCGTAGTCTAGTGTCCTGTTTAATTGGAAGCAGCTTTCTCGAGATCATGGGGGATCGAAGACGGCGTCTGCTTTGGTTCTGACTCTGCAATGTTTCTGGTCTAACAAGAAGAAAGTATTTCCCTTTGCATTAATATATGATCGTCGTCACTTTGTCAGATTCAATCAAGAATGCTATTACATATTGGAAAGTGCTAGGTTAAGGTTGTTGCGTATCTCGCATGAGCATGCGAGTTAAGTTACCACTGAGTCGTGATTCTGGATTAGATTTTTTTGAGTCAGCTTAAAGGCATGTTGCCAATCACAGGATGGAGGCGTCTTAGGTAGATAATAGCTGCTGTCTGCATGGGATCTGATACATCTATACGTAAGATGCACAGTCGGTAAGCGTGGATGATCCTTTTGTGAAGGATTGCCAGACAATGAGAATTGGATTTGACTTCTGCTTTTGTTACTGTTCTTTGGGAAGAACAGGGTTTGTACTATCTGAAATGATAAACGCGCAAAATTTTTCAAATTTACTACAAAAATGGTAGAAATTTCGCTGAGACAATTCAAAAAGTTAAAAGTTTCTCGTAGGACGTGAGGCATCGAGCTTATTTTAGCTTCTGGGAAATCTAAATGATATGAAGCACGCGAAATCGTGGCATTTGCGCAAAAGCAACTGGAAGCATTGATTCGGCAGCTCGAAGTGTGGCCGAAAGTCCTAATCTCAATCCCAGGTTTTGGAATTATCAAACAATCCAATGAATCTTGCGTGAGGATTTGGGTTATAAAGCTTAAAGGGTTCCAATCACGCAAGAACGAATGGCGGCCGACCCTCACCATCGTTATAACTTGGCCAATTGGACATTTGAAATGCATGAAATTGATCAGGCACATTTCCACCCTTAAGGGCGAATAGTCGCATCCGTTGCTACTTTGTAGGAAAAGTTTCATTGCCAAGTCATTTCTGCGAATGGTGATCAAAATTAGTTGGCAAGATCATGCTATTCAACTTCCCTCTCTGGACCCAACAGAAGGGTATGTCAACGACCAAAGCAAACATTCGTGCTGCTGTGGATGGAAAAGAGTCGCAAATCTGCAAAAATGCAAAAGAGGTCAGGCAAGTTATTTGGCTATAATTCTATTTCAATTTAATGGCAAACCTTTTCCAATAGATTAAAGTGAAAATCAAATCTTTTTATGCCTTTCTGCTGTTAATAGTGCTCGTTTTAAAGCATCAGAATGGTCTTACTTCGATTTAGAGACACAAATCCCTTCCAAACGCAATGTACTTCTGGTTGAGCTGGTTTTTATTGTCAGCAATTGTATGAAATGCCAAACTGATTCGGAGGGCGTTCAGATAAGAGAAGTTCGTTTCGATTCCCAACAAACAAGAGGCCTTTTTTGGAGGCTTGAAATACAGAGTAGCACATGTCGATTCTAATTCATATGTACACAGGTTTGCTCGACCGACATATACTCCAGCGTTCAACTTTATCACTTTCTCAGACATTCTCTCGAGAAGGCGACAAAACTAATTTGTTTTTGGTACTGACCTACCTATTGCATGTGGCACAGCGACCTGGAAAATCGATTGTGGCACAAATTGGTCTTCGCAGTTCTTTAGTCACTAAGATTTCTCTGTAAGTGATATCGATGTTGGCTGTATCTCGTCAGAGAGCTGACTAGGTCTTCTGCTGCAATCTCCTCTTTTAGTATTGTTCCGGGAGCATTTTGTAGCTCTTTTAGCCAGTTAAAGATCAGTGACTGCATCCTAGAAGGATAGACACACGCTGCACTCCCAAACTTAGGCCTTTGGATGCCTAAGCATGGCTTTGGGCCGTTGAATGGGTAGCTGAACCGTTTTAAGTCAGTTCACCGGTCTTAAAGAGTATTGAACCAGTGTAGCACCTTCAAGCTGATTATCGCTTATACCTAATTTATAAAAAGACGTTCGTGGATGGAATGTAATTTTCAAACGATAATGTACGTAAAGTGGAAACAGATGCCCATTCTTCCAGATAGTCACATTATTCCAAACCAACCACTTGTATAGCCCTTGGTGACCGTTCCTAATCCGCGCAATGGCACTGCAATAAATTACTGAATTGCTACACATTTATCAAAGTGCTGATCTCCTATACGATTTGCAGGGCAATCGGTTGTCTGGATCTTGGCTTGCGTCATTTGATTGTTAAGATTACGACGCGTATCTAAATTGAGGAAGTTAGGAAGAGGTCTCGGAAGTAGTTCACAACTATTACGAGAATGTATCCATATACTGAAACCTGGGATTTAACCTTTCAACATAAACGACAGAGATACGGAAGAGTTCCTTAACCGACAAAAAGATGACCTTTACAGCGAGACAAATAATCAGGACCCCGGATGAAAGGGTCAACTTCAGCTCTCCTGAGACGTAAATTGGTAAAACGTAATTTTGCAAACTAGAACAACGCACTCTCGCATGGCACAAGCAAAATTGCTTCAACCTAACCCCTCATGAACAGCGTTTTTTATTCGAACCCCCTTCACTGAACTGGTTAACGTCGGGCACCACCATTCAAGACGTTAAATATGTAATCCATCTCCTATCGCACCATTCAGAACCACATCACAACTCTTACCATGATTTTCTTGAATCCAATATTCCTTGTGAATGTTATCAGGGATTTCTTCTTCAGATCCAGCACAGAATCTTCGACAATCTTCACCGATTTGGCACCGTAGAATCGTTCACCCCATTTAGGAACTGGATTTGTCTTCGACAGCAATCGTCTCGAGTATAGCTTTCCATCACGAACCTCTCGGGCAATTGTGTCTTCAGTTAGCACATGTGTACTGTAAAAAACCAAATTTTATTCATTTCCCCCAACATGGTCAACTGAACTTTGACCACACGAAAATTATCTCACGCCATTACCTCGATGGGTTAGGGTATCTCAACCAATAGGCTTGCACAACTTGCTTCCAGCTGTAGTCAAAGACCGTACGCGATTCATAGTAAGTGCCCATTATGGTCTTTGTTTTTGTACTGTTCCTTGTGGAGTTATTGCTCACTTAGTAGGGGATACCAATCGCGACGCAACGAAAACCGATATTGCCGATTATGATATAAATAGCGTACCGTGGAAGAATCTTCTGGGTCAATTGTGATCGAGGTTCGCTGCAGTCGATTTATTGTTACACAACAGCCGTTTCTATTTCATGGAGAAACACAAAACACTTGCAAGATTGATGGAGAATTCCTGATTCAGCAAAAGGAAAATCAGTTTATCGATCGATTTTGTTGCTGTCGGTCGCCGTGACTATTCTTTCGACCAGATGATGCGTAGTGGGACGTGAGAAAAGTCATGAATCTGTGAACACGACGACGTACAATGAAGGGGAACTCGGTGAGACGGCGACGACGGTGGCGGCAATTGACAAACCCAAATCAACCGAGCAAAATCGCTTCGGAGTGATTTTGTGAAGGGAAATCGATTGAAATGACAGCGGGCAATAAGAGGGTTAGGAATTTGACAGCATGGAAAAAGTGAAAGTGACATGGAACATGGCTACTAACGGAGATGTGCAAAGGTTTGTATTGTAGTAGATTATTAAAGTGGTTGTTTTGACAAAGAAAATTAATTAAATGTGACTTATTTTCAACTTATTTATGGTTTGGAGTGAAAATATATAAAAAAGAAGAAAAGATTGAAAAAGAGGTACTGTGCAAATATTTGAAATAAGAGCAATCGAACAGAATTACGACACATTTTTGTCGTATGTGTGGTTTTGTCAAAATTCGAATACACAAACCATTATTTAAAATATAGTTGCAGAAAGTGGAGAACTATAAATCTAACGGTTTTTCTATTGTCTCATAGATGGCTATTAAAATAATATTAAGGAAGTTTGAAAATTAAATAGGAAATATCGAATGTTAACAGGCTAAGAGCTGAAAGCAATGTGAAGGATCAACTAAAGGATTGATTCCGTGGGCTACTGGGCAAAATTGTCTTTTATTTTCTTAGTTAAATGCCGCTATAGTCCAGGATCGACCAGGGCAATACGAGAATAAAATGAAGTACTCGTTATTATCAGAAAAAACGCATACCACCAACGGCTTGGCCAGAACGTCACCATTGACAGTTATAGTTTCATGATAGTTAAGGCAGGTGCGACATAAGCGCAGAATTACTTTTCACAATCACTCCTTATACAATCTCCTGCCGAAATTGGATGAATAAGAACATAGCCATTTCAAGGAATGGGGGAGAAGATGCAATCACGAACTGGAAGGACTCTATAGCGACATCGGTATAGTTAGGCGTCAAGTCAACTGACACCAACGTGCAGCCCCAAGATTCTCAGCGCAGCAGAAGACGACCGCTTCTTACAAAGGTGCACGCATGTGAATGAACGCGTAAAGTTACATCTAGTCTTACATATTTCACGAATCCCATGAATCTTCATTCTAAATTTGCAGCCCTTATTCTATTGGCCACTCTATTTTATGCCTTTCCGTCAGTCAGGCCAAGAGTGAGGACTTTATTTATCCACAAGCTACACGGATGTAGTTAAGTAATTGGGTGATAAAATCTTAAAGGCCCACGAGGGTTAAGAGTTCTTTAAGATACTTGCGAAACCAAGATTGTTTTGAGAGATCTTAACGGGAAAGGACGGCCACTTTGAGCGGGTCATCGGAAAATACGACAAATAAGGATGCTGTGTCAGAACTAATGCCTTTACATTCTGCTGTCGCAGACGGACTACCCGCTATTTAGAGTAGCTAAAGATGATCTGCTTGGAATATGCACTAGCTCGTGTGATCTACAAGAGTGGAGACCCTTTTGACAACATCAATTCTAGAGGTCTCTTAAACATCGCTCATAAGATATTTTCAATAAGCATCTGAAACCATTTACCAACAACCTGGTATATGACAGAATACAATACCATGTGTTACTGGACATTTATGCCGAATTCGCCTGATGGTACAGGAAGACTAAGGAAAACTCTTACTGCGCCATCAAAGTCGAGACTTTCAGTGTCAAGAAAGGTTTTAGGCCAATCGACGCATAATCACGTGACTTCTTTTTAACATCGCTCTGGAAAGAGTCGTGCGAAACTTACTGACCAGCAAAAGTCTCCTTTAATTCCGTATAACTAGGGGTCTGAGGGTAAACGATGGAGAAACAAAGAACATGAGTTTGCATACCTTCGGCAGCCTTATAACTTCGAGGCCGTCTTCCTACGCTCCGAAGGTTACAAGCTTATAAGATAACTGAGTTACATGACCCAGTCTCGTAAGACCAAACAGATCATATATAAAATCCTTATCATCCCGGTCCTTCCCTATGACAGGAAATACCTTGCTCCTTGTTAAAAGCGGATGAGGAGACACTTACCCGTTTCGAGAGAAAAATACTTCGCATGGTTTTTGGGCCCATTTGCATTGGCGGGGAATCGATATTTTTCTAGAGTTCCAAACTTGAGAAAGGATTCCGACTGCACTACCGCAACGACGATTTGCAAGGTGTTAATATGATCGACGCATGAACGACCACTGCGACATCCGGCTTCGTGTTTATTGAGCGTGGATTCAGTCCTGGACTTTATCCTCTTGAGAATGATAGTTGCCTCATTCGGGATCTTGATAATAACTCCGTGTTTCCATTCCCATCAAGATCAAGTGAAAACAAAATTCATGCCGATGCGTCTGGGTTCGCTTTCAGGAACTCGGCAAGTACATATCCCATCCAGTCCAGCTACCATGTTGTTGTTTTAGAAGCAGGATCGGGGGTTTGTTGTCAATTTCCCTCAAAGACGTACATATGCCGAGCACTTGATTATTTGCATTGGTACTCTGGTCATCATTGAGCAATGCACAAAAATGCTCCTTCCACTTTCACAGTTGGTCTTCTAGTGACACTAGAAGGCTGCCGTTCCTATCTAGCACAGGGTGGTTGGTGCTTCTTTTTTTGATCTATAATGAACTTAGAGATTGTGTAGAGCTCCCTCATATTCCCTCTTCTTGCAGCTCCTTTCGCACTCTCCGTCGACTTGTGCGATCCGGCTCGATTTGGTTTTGTGTTCGTCCATCAGGGGAGACCCAGGTTACGCCATTGTTATTTTGCTGGCCGAAGTCATGTCTACCCATAAACCGCTTGAGGCACACGTTGTCCGGGCCAACCTTGACATTGAGGCCCCCATGACAATAACAATGTCGCCTTTCGGGACGTTGCTATACACCGAGTCGTCTTCCTCCTCTGGATCGTTCGTCGGAGCATAACACTGAATGATGTTGCCTTTGAGAATTTTGGATCTAAGCCTCGCCGATACTGGTTTCAAGGAAATTTTTCTGGCCTCTGTAGTCAGCATAATATCTGTCTCTTCCTTTACAGAGCACAACATCCTAGCTTGAACTGTATTCAGCTTTACCTCTCCATTTAGTTTCACTCATTACGAGAATACTGATATTAAGCCGGATCATTTCACGCTCTGCCTGTTCTTAAATTTCATGTCCTTACAGAGAACGAACGTTCCAAGCTCCAATTTTTGTGCGTATTCGGTACCCAAAAGTACTATCTGCAGTATTAGAAAGATGTCTAGACTTTCTGGTCGTCGATTCGTTATTTGTAGCGTATCGATTGCCGTTATGACATAAAAGATACCGCACCCCAAATCCGATGTGCGGCTTCCTGCACCCGTTGGGACAGTAGGAGGATTCACCAAACTTTGCCTACCTCTTGGGGCATCATTTCGTTTGTTGCCATTTTTCATGTAAACAACTTTCTTCGCTCCACCGTTTGTGTTTTCCAGGATATGGTTAATAACCCCATAAGCCTTCGATCCGTCAGGCACACCTAACTTTTGGATGGTCGAACACATTCAATTACAGGCTGCCCAACATGGGAAAACGGAAGCTTTTTCTAGCCGCCCACTATTGATACAGAATAGGCTCATTTTCCTTTCCATTGGGATTACCATAATGCAATAAGTCGTCTCTCTAGTACTTTTAGGGAGCAACTTTACGGGTGCAACATCGGTTAAGTCGAATGTCTACGGATTCAACGCAAATGAAAGGGAACGCAGACTAACTTTGAGTGCTGCACTGGAGCAGCTAGCGAGCTGAAGAAGCTTGTTGTTTGAGGCTCAGTTTCACTTCACTTCCTTACTTATTTAAAGCGGCGCTACAGTCCGGGGTGGACCTGGGCCTCAAGACCGCCCGAAGAATTTTTCTCTCGAAGCAACCAAGAACGCCCTCATCCATTTTTGATAATGTCCATGCCTCTGCGTCATAGAGCAGGACCAGGATTATTAAGGTCTTATAAAGGTTGACTTAGTTGTCCGAGAGAAGGCTTTGCTACTCAATTGCCTTCTTAGCCCAAAGAAACAGCGGTTGACAAGAGATATTCTTCGCTTGATCTCAGCGCTGGTGTCGTTGTCTGCATTTAAAGCGGAGCCTAGGGGTACAAAGCCCTTAACTATTGTACCTCAAAGTTGTATCTGTCGAGGGTGACGTTCTGCCCGAGACGTGCGTCGGTGTCGTTTGTCCTTTATGCTTGACAGCATATACTTGGTCTTGCTGATGTTAAAGAAATCGCATGACACCGCATCGCCTTGTCTAAATCCTTTTTTGACATCAAAGGTGTCGGTGAGATCTTTACCGACCTTGATGGAGCAGTTTGCATTTTCCACCGTCATCCTGCACAGACAGACGAGTTGGGCAGGGATCCCGAAACTAGACATTGCTCTGTATAGCTCGTCTCTATAGATGCTGTCATACGCGGCCTTAAAATCGATGAATAGGTGGTGTGTATCGATCTGAAGCTCATGGGTCTTCTCCAAAATCTGCCGTAGTGTGAATATTTGGTCGATGGTGGACTTTCCTGGCCTGAAGCCAAACTGATATGGACCTATCAGGTTGTTGACAAACGGCTTCAGGCGTTCACACAATACGGCAGATAAGATCTCATGTGCGATGTTTAGGGTGTGCTGAGGGTCTCCTTTCTTGAGAATCGGACAAACAATGCTGAGGTACAATTCATCGGGCATACTTTTGTCCGACCATATTTAACAGATGAGTTGGTATATGCTTCTTACCAGGTCATCGCCTGCCGCTTTGAAGAGCTCGGCAGTCAGGCCGTCTGCTCCAGCAGCTTTGTTGGACTTAAGTTTCGATATAGCTATCTTCACTTCATCCAGGTCGGGTGGACGGAATTGTTGGTCACCATCGTCCAGGTTGAAAGGCTGATTCTGCCTGACAGCGGTATTTGGTCCGTCATCGCCGTTATATAGTCTGCAGAAATGGTCTTTCCAAATCCTCAGCATCGACTGCGATTCTACTACGATGTTCGCTTGTTCATCTCTACAGACAAGCACATCAGAAGCACAAGTGATCCCCTTGTGTATATCGAGATTGGGGAACCGCGTGCTAGCTACGACAATGTTTCGTTCCGCCGCAAAGTCGATAAGCCTAAATCCGTTATCGGAGGTAGTGTCGTGCGGGCTATATCTTCCGACAGTGCTACCAAACATGTCTTCTCTTCCTAACTTTGCATTAACATCGCCGATGACAATTTGAATGTCATAGCTAGGGCATTGCTCGTAGGTCTTGTTAAGGAGCTCGTAGAAGGCATCCTTGATGTCGTCATCTTTCTCCTCTGTGGGGGCATGCGCGCATATGAGGCTAATGTTGGCGAATTTATCCTTAATGCGGATTGCTACGAGACGCTCGCTCACATACCGGAAGCTCAGGACTTCTTCTCTTAGTCTGCCTCCGACAAACAAATCAGTTCACTATTGGGTGGTAATCATACTTAATCGGATCCATTGTTTTCAGTCGTCAAATTGGGTATGAGCTTAGTGGTTTTGTCCTTTTCACAATTTACTTACTTCCTCGATAGACAAAGATACAAACGAAAGCCCCGCATCGCACAATCTAATCATAAATTAAGATGCATAGCTGTTTGCCATCCACAAATTGGATTTGACGTCAAAATCGTAGAAAATATGCCAAATCCAATTTTAATACGTTTACACTATGGATTTGCGAAAATATGTCCGACTTCCGCATTTAAATTGGTGACTTAGCATGCGTCTACCACGGGTAGGCTATCACAACATCTAAAAATTATTCAACATCATAAATTACAGAAACCTGTCACATACTCCACAATTTAGGGATAACACATCCCTTGCATACGCTGTCCTTTCTTTTTCTCAATCTGGAACTGTGACTTCCGCCCTCGTTCAAAGGATACGAATATACTCGTATCCAGTCGAATATTTTGGCGCCATATCGGATTTGTAAATAATCCCATTTGCTGTTGTTGGTGATAATTCATAATACTCGTACTCCTGCCCTTTGCCATAGGAATGGCAAAGGAGAAGCGACAAACTGACGGATAAATTCGGTTGACCCTAGAAATTTACCAGCATCCTTCCGGTTGTAGAATAAGGAGGCACAACCGCACATAACGATACCAGATCACCGCACATATGCAGAGTAAAAATGATTTTCCGGCGGACACCATTCCAATTCTGGGTAAAATTTTTCGCCATCGTCGGCTGTTTTTCTTTCCTCTGTCTCTCCATCCATTTATTCAATGTCCCTGATCTCATTTTTTCCTCCTATGTCAAAGAAGACAGAAGGAAGAAGGAAGTGTGGAAGAGCACACAAGCGATGAAGGAAAAAGTTGTGAGAAATAAATTATCCGGTTTTTCGGAAGTGACCCATTTTCATATCGCTCGACTCCATGGATTGGAATATAATAATAATTTTCCGTCAAGTTTTTGAAGTGCGTTTTAGGACTCTCTGTCTCTAGCAATTTACTCGTAGTTTAGTTCTTTGTGCTGGATTGAGTGTGAGGCGGCTGGAGTCCTTCTGAAGAGGTGGTGGGTTTTGAGGACGAAGAAATACGGAAACAGCCATTACTTCGATCATCTTTTAGATAGGCGTGGGTAATGTTTTTTTTTTTTTTTTTTTTTGAACTGGTACACCTGCAGAAGTACAAGTAGGGTGGAATGCAATACGTAAAGGATACGTAAAGGATATCATCTTCTTTCGCTTCGTGTAAAGTGAAAAACTTTTTAATTTGACTACGAGGAAAGTTTGTTACCCGTATGCGCTTATGCTCGTACCTTTACAGTCGCATGGATGATTTTTTTTCCTCTATCATCCCGGGGGTGAATGGTAGAATAATTTCTAGAACGAGATTTTTTTTTTCCTCCTTTCCTGGACTGATAATTTCGGTAAGGACAAAGCCAGTAGAAAGTAGACACACTCCTGGGATCGGATGGATTTTTTTGTGCTCGCCCGTTGCCGTGTGCTTTTATTGAAAGCAGGTGTTGCTTACGCTGGAAATTACTTTCAGGGCAGAGTTGAGTTGGATATTTTTTTTTTCAGCTCACCATCTCTGATGATAGTCGGTCAGGTCGTTAGGGAAGGATAAGGACAAAAAAAGAAGAAAAAATAGAAAATGGTGAGTTCCGGTCATAGGGATGTGGAAAAACTTTTAGTCGACATAACCGCGAGTTATTTTCACTGTGAAAGTTTGTGGTCATAGCGAACGGCGAAGGGTCTAATTGAAATTATTACGGCGATTGTTTTTGTTGATTCTTTCAGTCTTTTTCGTTTTTTATCGTTTTTTTCTCTCGTGAGTTGCGAACCGTATTTGAAACGCTGATGTGGCTAGGGAGTTGAAAGTGTTTCTGATTGCATCGTTAAAAGTGTCCCCGGTGGTCAGTTATGATAATGGTATCTCAATATTTTTCAAGTAAAACTTAAGGCTATTGAAGATTGCAATGCAAATTTGAATTCGTCAACTAATTTGCTGAACTTTACAAACAGAACTCATATCCCAAGCAGGCGCTGGTTTTCGCAGCATCGCGTTCAGTGGGTTAACATTGACAGGTTCCTAGGTTTGATTGGAAGTCATTGCTTTTGGCTCCATTGATTAAGTGTTCCGAACAGGGTAGCCAGTTCAGTTCTTGTTAGGTATACACAATTAGCAAACCCCATTAGCAGTGCCGAAGAATAAAGATACGTATTGATAATTATGTTCCTGAGCAAACCTTTTGCTGAATACCTGAACTGGAGTTTAAATTCTCTTGTTCTTAGTGCCTGAACTTAGTAAAACCTTCCTTGAATACGTTTGTCAAAGTCGTTGGCTTCTTAATAATTCTGCACAACAGAATATTTGGAAAGTGGTTGACATTAAAATAATCATCGTTTACCTCAAGATCAAGAAGATTTCTTCTGTCACGATGTCCTAAAATGTGGTGCCACCAATCGAAAAATTAAGAAATCGAGAAATTTGGGATACTTAGACGTGTGAGACTACATCAGACTACACAGTCGACGAAAGATACGAAAGCTCGTGCAAAATTTTCTTATTAGTTGATCTGACTTATTTTGAGCATGTTCTTTGTGCTGGACAATGTACGAAGTGTTTAAGAACAAAATTACGGCTGTGGAAATGAAAATGTTAAGGATGTCTAGTGCAGTCACTAAACGCTATTGCATTAGATCTACGCGTACAAGAGGAGGTCTACATATAAAGAATTCGGTAGCCGAACAGCTTGAGGCGAATAGAATAAGCTGGTATTGCCACGTTCAAAGAAGATCTGCGGAAAATCCGGTTAAAAAGGCACGGAAAAAGAATTCCTTGATTTCTCAGATTGCAAATGCTCAACAACACCTGGGGCTAACCACTGAAGCGATCCAGCACCGAGCAGTATGTTGACGCGTTCTGCGGTCTGCGACATTAGCCAACGCCATAAGCGGAGCAGCAGCGATGCAGTAAAAATAGGAAACTAGTTACGCATAAGTTCGTATAACGAGGAAATGGTTAATAAAAGGATAAGAAGAAGACGTTCAACCTACGAAGACTGCGAAGGATGAAAGGTAAAATCTGGGAAAGGCATTTAACGACTCAGGACTTGCAAGTAAAGTTGATTTTTTGCGAACTCTAATCACTTCTCGCATGGAAGAGAATGATTCGAGTCGTACGACTCGTATGTGAACAAGATCATCAGCACAGCGCATAAGTTAAAATCAGTTCGAATGAACGTAAATGACAAGTGGATAGGTAATACATACCTTGTCAAGTCATAAATACTGATACACAACTGAACTCACTCATTACGAATGTAAGACTGGGCGCATCCATTTCGTATTGATTGCGATTTGACATTTATGCTTCATTGTGACGTAAAAAGTTTTTAACATTAATTGTTTACCATCATGGAATGGGGCGACATCGAATATCGTATTGTTGTAGTTGGCCTACTTAAATGCAACATGGAAAAAAGCGATATCTTTAGGACGTTGCGACCGCTTGGAATCACTCGCAATTTTGTGTATCGTGCTGTGAAGTTTTTTGAGGATACTGGTGGAGTGCGAGACCGTCAAAGATCCGGCGGTCCGGGCACAGTGAGAACGCCGAAATGCAAAAATCCATGCTTCGCATAATCAAAGAAGATTTAGGACTCAGCGTGTACAAGCGAAAAACTGGACACCTGCTTACGGCCGCATTGAACGAAAAACGCAAGCGAAGATCGAAAGCTTTACTCAGCCGGTACGCGAAGAATGCCCACAGACAAATTCTGTTTACTGACGAGAAAATCTTCACCGTAGAAGAATCGTTCAATAAGTAGAACGATCGTGTGTATGCTCGGTCATCCAGAGAAGCTTCCCTACTCATCCCGATTGTTCAGAGAGGCCACCATCCCGCGTCTGTAATGGTATGGTGGGAAGTGTGCTGCGATAGCGTTACCAAGCTCCATTTTTCCGAGAAAGGAGTGAAAACATCGGCCAAAGTATATCAATCGACCGTCTTGGAACCCATTGTACCAGACTCTGCTCCAGCTCACAAAGCAAAAACGACTCGACTGTGGCTCAAAAACAACGTTCCGGACTTCATATCAACGGATGGTTGGCCAGCTGGTAGTCCAGACCTCAACCCGTTGGATTACAAGTTTTAGTCTGTATTAGAGGGCATGGCTTGCTCTACTCGACAGTCAAATATTGAGTCGTTGAAGTGAGCCCTTGTCCGTGCAGTGAACAATTTCCCCATGCATGAAGTGCGTCTCACAATCGATGAGTGGCCACATCGTCTTAAGTCGTGCTGGAAGGCAAATAGAAGTCATTTCGAATAAGTTGTTCTAAGATTTGGAGCCACTGAATATTAATTCGTTTTCATTTGGCGCTGATTTTTCTGTGTACCAGTATTTATGACTTGACTA
Source organism: Volucella inflata (assembly GCA_928272305.1). Taxonomy (NCBI): domain Eukaryota; kingdom Metazoa; phylum Arthropoda; class Insecta; order Diptera; family Syrphidae; genus Volucella; species Volucella inflata. The sequence goes on from OV743720.1 coordinate 4,778,362, forward strand.
GGTACATTGCGACTTGCAGAGTTGGGCTGAGTTCGTAAATATAAAAAAAAAATACGCATCGCGTAAGCATCACTACTTTTGTGATGCGCTGTAATGACTTGTTGATGTTGCGATGCATCACGATGTTTAAATTTTGTTGACGTTCTTGAACGGCTTGTTGTTTTGTGTGCCGATGTATACCCAAGTGCAAACTTTTTTGTTGAAGTTATACAAACTTATCCTCATGATGTGTTTTTTCCCCATCTTCGCATGAAAAGAAAAACATTTTTGGCGAACAAATAATACTTTAAACAAATTAAAAAAATATTAAGAAATTTCAGCGCATCACGATAATCTATGATGCGCTGGTTGCTTTCATGTTACATTTTAGAACGCGGTGGATCGCATCATTGCAACATGTTTGCAATTAAGAACGCTTGTCGATGCAGTACGGCGCTAATACTGCGATTATGAACTCACCCTTGCTTAATGAACATCGTCCTATGATTCTGGGACTGGAGGCGAAATTCTTGCAGGATGTGAAAGGACAAAGCGCGGATAGTTCTAATGTTTTCTTTGGTTAGCGAAAACAGAAAAACAAATCACGTGGACCGAGGTGCTACGAGTGTAAAAGTTACTGCCACATGTTGAGAAATTGTCCCTCGAAAGTACAGGGTCGTCAAGGGCCGCATTTTGAGTCAAAACTGAGGACGTGCACACTGCTTTTGCAGTAAGTTTCGCTTGTGATGACTGGTATATTGACTTAGGGGCATCTGCACGCATGTTTATGAAGGGTGACGATGCTCGAAGGATTGCAAATTCGGCGAAAAACGAGATTGTTTGGGCAAATACGAGGGTTGTCTGAAAAGTTTCTGACCGCAACGTAAAAATAGCGGCACTCGTCAATAAAAGCTAGTGATTGCTTGTTGTGCATCGTTTGACAGTTACTTACCGAAGTTTCAGTCATTTTGGACGCGCAGTTTTTAGTTGACAGTCGTTTGAGTGAGCCGATGTGAGTGTTTTTTTGTGAAAATCTAAAGAATTGAGTACTGAGCTGTTATTAAATTCATGTTTTTGAAAGGCAATACGTCTACGCAAATCAAAAATGATTTGGACTCTGTGTACTCTGCACCATCATTTACCACAGTAAAATTTTGGGCAGCTGAGTTTAAACGTGGCCGTAAGAACTTGGGAAATGATGAACGTTCGGGACGTCTAAAATCTGCAACCACTGACGATAACATTGCTTAAAGTCACCAAATGGTGCTAGACCAAGTGAGAGAGATAGTAGAGGTTATGAAAATGTCCAAAGAACGTGTTTGTTACATATTAAATCAAGATTTAGGCATGAGAAAGCTGTCTGCGCGTTGGGTGCCGCGTTTGCTTACGGTAGACCAAAAACGTGTGCCAATGAACATTTCCAACGCTCTGTTGGGGCAGTTTAAGCGCAATAAATCCGAGTTTTGGCGCCGATTAATTACTGTAGATGAAACTTGGATACACGATTATACGTCCGAAACAAAAATTCAGTCAAAACAGTGGACTGCAAAGGGCGAGCCGGCTCCAAAACAAGCAAACACTTTTTTTTTGGCTGGGAAAGTGATGGCGACTGTTTTTTGGGATAGTAAAGGAGTTATCTTATTTGATTATCTTCAAAAAGGAAAAACCATTACAGGAGCATACTACACATGATAACTTGCCAAGCTGAAGGCAGAAATTGCGGAAAAATGGCCACATTTGCAGAAAAGGAAAATCCTGTTTCACCAAGACAACGCGCCGTCTCACACTTCAGAGGTTGCCATGGCGAAAATCCATGAATTACGGTTTGAACTGCTTAACCATTCGCCTTATTCACCAGATCTAGCCCCAAGCGACTTCTTTTTTTCCCTCTTCTAAAAACTGCACTCAGAGGACAGAGATTTTCTTCGAATGATGAAGCAATCACCTTCGTGAACAATTATTTTGCAGAGAAAAACGCCAAGTACTATTTGGACGGGTTAGAGAGATGGGAGCATCGCTGGGAGAAGTGTGTAAAGTTACAAGGAGACTATGTAGAAGAATAAAAAGAATTTTGAGAAAGAATATCTTGTATCATTGTTAGGTCGGAAACTTTGTGTGGAAGGCGTTAAAGATTTAAATTTGCGTGTTGGTGTTTAAAATGCGATGTTGCCCGCAAAAATTTGTTGCATGTTTCGAGTTTGTGTCCATAGTAAGATGGTAAAAAACAGAAATTCCTTGCACTTCGATTCATAATGCTTTAGAGTTTCCGATAGTGACAAACAACTATAATAATTGTCAACGTTACACATGTGAAATATGTGTTTAAATTGACCGAATTTTAAAGTGAATGAATGCAGTAAGCAGCAAATTGTGGCATCGGCGGAAGGGCCATTTCAATTTTAATACTTTGACAATGTTGAAGCAGTGTGCTACCGGTGTGAATTTCGATAAAATTGTAAAAGGGAACTGCGAGATGTGCTTGAAAGAAAAACAAACCCGTTTGCCATTTAAAAATGTCAGTACAAGATCTGCTGAAGTTTTAAAAACTATGTCTCGTGGAGGTACTCGTTACAGATTGGTGTTAGTCGATTGATTTTAGTAGAAAAATTGTTGTTAATTTTTTGAGATTTAAATCGGAATCATTTCGCAGGTTTGTTGTTTTAAAATTTTGATAGAAAATAGCACTGGAATAAAAATAGAGATTTCGAGTATGGATAATGGCACTGAGTTTTGCAACAGTCGGTTTGAAAGGCACCTGAGGAAATGTAGCATACGACATCAGATAATGACTCCTCAAGACTCAAGAGCAGAATGGAGTGGAAGGAAGAGCTTATCGTACAATCATCGAAAAGTCGCCCTGCATGCTACTTGCCGCCAAACTTATTGTGAAATTCTGGGTACAAACGGTCTGCAACGTGGTTCAAATAATAAACCGATCTCCAAGCAAGTCAATGTCTGGCATTTTACCTGAGGAGATACTTTCTGGAAAGACGATATTTGATGCGAAATCAGAACGCTGTATCTTTCCAGGATATTCTAAAAATACTAAGGGATATAGTCTTTACCAACCAGAGAAAAGTAGTCAGATTGTTAGCCGAGATGTAACATTCTTCGAGAATTGTAAGGTAGGGGGTTGGTGGTGTAAGTGAAGGTGTTTCAAATGACTGCAATGATAATATCAGCATTTCCACATCGAAGGAAATTAGGGAAGCATCAACAATAAGTGATGAGGATTATTCATCATCACATCCAGTCCCCTTTTGCTGAGCCGCGACCTAGTCAACGCATATCGAAACCGAATGGATGACTATGTGAGTTTTCCAGTAAGGTCCATTAAATTGCTTGATTCGTTGACAGTTAAAGAAGATTTTTGTAAAATCGATTCACTGCTCAGAAAGGCAGAACTGAAAGAAGAACACAACTCATTGATTGAGAACAAGACCTGGAGGTTGACCGATATTCTTTCCAAGAGAAGGACGATCGATTGCAAGTGGGTTTTTAAAACGAAAAGATGCAGAAGGAAAATACATCGCTGTAATGCACGCCTTGTCGTTAAAGGTTAGGCTTAAGGAAAAGAGACAGATTACGAAACATAGTCCCCTGCAGTACGATATACGTCAATTAGTTTTTTACGTGCCATGCCCGCTAAATATGACCTCGGCATTGATCGACATTGGATGGAGTTACAGCATTTTTGTAGGTTGAGTTGCCTAAAGACTTTTTTATGCCCCAACTAGAGGGCTTCCGCGATGACAGCCCGAAAGTCTGCAAGCTGAAGAAATCCTTGTACTTTGAAATGTAAAATTGGACGCATCTCTGCAGAGGTTCGGTGTGACTAAATCTGGGATAGTTCCTTGTATTTATTTTGCTGATTTAGATTGCTGATACGAAATTAGTATTCGTCGCAGTATACATCGACGAACTGTCGAATAATTTTTGGGGCGAACCTGTCTTGTTGTCCTGACTTGTCAGATGTTGGGTCTGTAGATGCCTAACCAGACTGATGTTTCTGTAAACCCCCTTTAGTTCGTGGTTGAATCTCCTCCTGTATTTCCCGTCAGTAGAAATTAGATCATAAGATGATAATCCTATACTTGTCAGCTGTCTGTTTTGGAGACTCAATCAATTTTATGGCAGATGTTAAGCATACCTCTAATGATTAAAGATAGTTTGCATTTCCGAAATCTATTGACCGCTCATCGTTGGCACACCGGTCTTCAATACCACGAGCTTCTATTTCGTGCTTAAGCACCGTGCTGATGCTTTCTACCTTGGCATTGAAGACCCCATATGGATTTATCAGACGAGTATTTAATTGAAGCGTAGCACTGGACGATGGAATGTCTGCGAAGTTTTCGGGTTATGAAACTAGTCTTACTTCGTACCTTCAAGTGCTTCTAGTTCGTCTGCTGGAGTTGACAATGACAGTCTTTTGCGCTGGTGAGTGATATTCCATAGAATCCAATCGTCTCATCTACTTATCTAATTCAATCCCAACACTTCTATCCTTTGTCGCTCTAGTTGGTGGAATCCGGGGCCGTTTCCTGAGAGAGTTGAGGATGCCAGAGTCTTGTCGGTTTATAAAATTATAATTTACTGTGTACAAGTATCTATTCGTCTCTATTTCGGTGCAACAGGGTTGTTTTTATGTACTGAGTCGGCTTCATAAGCCAGGGAATTGGCGACACTTTTGACGTTTTGTGATGCAGAAGAGCACCCAGATCTTCTTTTCGGTTCGTTTTCGTTCCCAAAGAAATTACCAGCAGATTTGCTGCATCTTACGTAGGAATATGTCTTACTTACAGAGTTGCAAGTTTTTCAGCTGCAGTATAGCTCTCGCATTATTTAGCTTGGAAATGCCTATAGAGTGCTGCTGCTCAGCTTTCTTTTAAAATTTGTATCAGTACCTGTTCTAAGAAAGATTTGCTTAACTAATTGGCATTAGAAACAGGTAACTAAGAGATGCGAGGGTTAATGTCTAAAGCACACTCAACAACGTCTTTTCATTGCAATTTACGTTATCTGTGTCATCGTCCTTAAGGCATTTCTTTATCTCTGGGAGGAAATATCATCTATTGCCCACTATGCACTTTCAATGATAAAGTCTCATTGGAGGCACTTTACAGTCAATCGTTTCCACGTCCTTTTAAATATTTAAAATAATGTGCAGATAAAATTTTCAAAACCTATTTACTCGCTACAGGTATTTGAGGAAACACAAGAAAGTGAAGATACCAAAGTAAACTATCAACCTTCGTGACATGGCTATTGCTTCGGTGTCTTGTATTGTTAACCTAAAGCAGCTGTAACAGTACGAATAGATGGCAAAAGAAAAGTTATCGAAGGAAGGACATTTTGGGAAAGCCACATAAATTTATTATTCCAAGAAACCCGTTGCCAAGAACATACTATACCAAGTTAGGACGAAAAGACGTGCAATGAGTGGGATTGCATAATTTTCATTCTGCTGTCGTTGTTCCTCAGGACTTTCCCTTTGCTGTGTTCTATTTACAAGACGGCAGTGAATCACTACGACAGCTGCATCCTTTTACCTCTTCCCTCCTCACCATACCGGCGGTTTTTTTGTAAAATGCCTGAGACCTATACTTGTTGGTCTCGTCAGTTTTTTTTTCCATTCAACGAATTTATTTATTTGAGTTTGAGAGCTCCGTTCAAGCCAACATACTGTGAACTCAAGTGTTTCATTAAATTAAGGCCTTAAACGGTTACTTTTGCCTCTGGTGACCCTAAGGACGCTTGACATTGGGGCGGACAACAAAATTGACAAAATGACAAAAACATTGAAAACAAAACCCACCAAGTGCGAAAATCCTGACCCGGAAATGGGAGATTTAATTAAATTAAAGAGCCAACACCTGTGCTCTAAGGACTATGGCATGAGAGCATACTACGAGTATGTTTCTGGAATTGTGTCCTCACTCAATTGCATGGATGGCGTTGTTTCTTTTGGACGAACTGTTATAGTGTTATGCATTGCGAAGGTGGTTGTGGTCGTGACACTGATTCTGGTTCTGATCCTTGCAATGGTACTGGTGCATATTTATTTCCCTTTTCACGTTGTAACAATTTTCTTTTTAATTAAAAATCCTTGCAATGCTTTGACGAGTAACCAACTAACAGCAAGTATACCACTCCTATATGTGCGATGAGGTTACGCGTAAGGAGTAGATGTAGCGTGTGCAGGATTCTTAATTTTTATAGACTCAGTAATTGAAGGGGAGAGAGAAAACAAATTAAAAAGGACACAACAAAAAAAAATCTCCACTTTTCCATGCCATTTTTGAATTTATGATAATTTTTATTTGCTCTGTCCTGAGGCACATGTGCAGTTTTAATTGGATATGCGGGCTAAGAGTTTTCCAGAAGGATCACAGCCAAAGGAGTCACGTTGAAAGTGGTGAGTAAACTTGGTATTTAAGCAAGAATACGCTTATAGTCGTAAAGGGGTTTTCTCAACCACATCTATATAGGTAATTAAAGAATAGTCCTGTAGTCCATGGAATGATGATAGACCCGTCTGCGAGTACTTATCTACGTAAAGGTCTTTTATGTGGAAACCATTAATTGATACAAGCCTTGTGATGTGGTTTTACCCCTTTCAATGTCGTTGGGAGTTAAGTTTCTAAAGTGCACAAAAACAGCTATTGATACTTTTGATATCCCGCAAGGGTATCGTCTATGGCCTATAATTTAGACAATAGAGCCTGCGTCAGTACCAATACGAAACAGAACTATCTCACCGAGGTCACGAGTAAATCTGCGGTTTGGAATACTCGAAGATAGCTGAGGGCTACTTAGTAAAGCCGAGCGATTTCATATTATGGACTTAAAGTGAGGTTCTACTCAGAGTCATTCTCTAGCTATGATGTTGGTTAAATTCATATCGGGCCTGCAAACAAGCTAAGGACACCGAGATTAGGTTCTTCTATTAATATCATCTCTGCAAGCCAGTGAAGAGCAATTGCAACACACAGTGCGTATTGAATAGCAAGGATTCGACTAAAAAAAGTGAATAAGTTAATCAAACGCTTCAGCTTAAGGGATCCTTGCGAACAACTTTATCATGTTGTTAGAGATAAAAGTTAACAAATAGCCTCTATGAGGCTAAAAGTGTCCCGCATGCATAGTTAAGATCTAATTATTCTCTAAGAAAGATCTTTTTTCTAAGCCTTAGGAACGCCAATTTTTATTTCTATAGCACTCCTTGTAGGCTTTACAGAATCGAGAAAAACGCTGAGCGGATCATTTACAACAGATTCTCACCAGCATTAAGCGTCAATAGAAGCGGTATACACTAGAGCCCGAGTTGCTATAAAAGACAAACGCTAGAGGGCTACAATTGAAACCAGCAAAAGGCCTATTGGAATACTTCTTGTAAATAACGGACTATAAAGAATGCAACCAACACGATATGTATAAAACCTCGTTAGACTTCACATCTCATCTCGGCGATAAGGCAAAAGGCTTGGTTTTAGGCCACCTGCTGTGAAATATTATATATTTAGTATAAAATTCTACGCCTTCCGATTATTGGTGAAGCGTCGATTATCGGTTTTTGTAGACGAAACCGCCATGGTTACCTACTTTACATAAGATGGCACTACAGCCCGAGATGGGCCTAGGACTCCACCACTTTCTAGTTAGCGCAGTCTCCGGTTAATTCTTTTCTATGGGCATTTCAAGTTCATTGAGATCACTTTTCACTAACGTGAGACAACTGAGGCGAGGTCTATCTGGCCGGCGTTGCTCTTCGTCTTGAAATCCAAGACTCTTAAGGCTGGAGCCATTGCCGTAGCCTTTTATACAATTAATGTGCACTTCTCTTGCCGGACCAATGTCACCATACAGCTCTTACAGTTCACGTTTAAATATTTTTCGGCAAACCAAAAATCAGTTGAAATGGCTGAGGATATCTTCATTCAGCTCCATTAATGTCCATGCTTCTGCACCATGTAGCAGAACTGGGATGATGAGAGTTGTATGTAGAGGTCCTTGAAAATGCTTCATCTGACTTATTACGCCGGAGAAACAGTGATTAGCAAGACTTACTCTCCTTGCAAAGTCCCTGACTACTTTAAAGTCCTGATACGATCATAGGCGGTTCGCAAAACGTAGAACATGTGATTTTTCAATGCCCATGATAAGAAACTGAGGAAATCGTCTTCCGGGATCAATCTAGGCCGACTTTTGATTACATTGTAACATACCTCCTTCAAAATGACAAAAATTTCGATACAAGTACACAGCGAACTTAGAAACTTACAGTGTCAACGCAAAGTGGTCAAGTTTTTGGGCGAAATGGAGTATACTTAGGTTGTAAGCTGACCCTTGCGTAGAAATGCCTTACAGTGGCCCTCTGTGAACACAAATTGGTCTATTCAGATAGAGAACGTAGCTGGAAAGAATTCAGCTTCGGGCGTCGGTTTTACATTACCATTTAGGGGAATATGTACTTTTACCAGTGAATGTAATTTTTGGTAGAATTTGCTATGCTAAGTTGGAAATTATCTGGAGAACTACTTTCTACTACGGTACATGACAAAGTTTTCATTGACTTGTCAACGCCACGTTTTGCTCAAAGCATCGGTTCGCACTTATCATCGAATTTAAGCAGCATAAGGTCCAATAAGGCAACGATTAGTATAAGGCCTCGTAGAAGTAGCATCTTCCGACAGGTGCTGGTTCCTTAAATGACGAGAATGAGCCTCTGCAGCCGAACATCTTGCAGCTCTGCTAATAAGCCCTACTTCACGCCTCCCCGTGGCGCCATCTGGGAATCTCACTAGAGATTGCGAAGTGAAGGGGGCAAATGGCGAGTTTGCTGCGCCATAAACCAGGGTTAGTGTCGGAGAAACAAAACAAGACCTTATCCGGGCTACTCCGACATATTTGGAGCTCAGGCCGGTAAGGTGTAACCGACCCCTCGTCCTAGGGGCATTAAAAATGGAACTGGTCCTCCAGGTTGGGGATTGTGCCGCCGGGGTAACTGCCCGGCCATTTGACTGAGGCCCAGGTCCACCCCGGACTGTAGCGCCACCTAACGTAAGTAAGTAAGTAAGGTCCAATAAGAAAATAGATAGGGGATCGCATGTGAACTGTCGGTATCAATCCTGCGCGCTGTTGACATTCGGAGTTGGCACATGAAGTGTAGCGGAGCAGTTTCGTGTCTATGTGCTACCGTTCCGAAAAAATTTTTTTCCAAAAGAGTGACGAAGTTTCCCTCGCAGATGCCATCTTGTCGATAAAATTGGATCCACACGGTATCTGTTGGTCAAATATATTGCAACTACCAAAAGTTGTAGCACATTCGCTGGTGGTAAGATGGGAGGTATTCATCTTTCGTTGATAAAATACTGTCGTACAGTCGTTGCTGGATTTGCTTCCTTCAACATCCAGCGTAAGATCAGATGAGGAGCAGGGTCTCAACTCACAGCTTTCATCATTTAGTATAATATTGCGCTATAAACGCGCCCCAATTTCGCTGAGGTTCTTTTCCACTTGAGCTCACCAAGTGAAGCGAGGTTTTCGTTTGCGGCTTTGTCCTTCTGATGTGGGCTGTTCCTTTGCTCACTATGTACTAGCCATCCGACTTTTTATATTTCCGACCAGTTCAATGCCACCAGAAAGTCCAGAGAGTTCGTTGTCACATGTTGATGTGACAGATGTTTTTTGTTTCTTAAACGTTTATCCAATGCCTGTCCCAGTAGTACCGGGTTTTACACTTAGAATTTCTTCTTAGTTGCCTAATTTTTTTGGCACCAAATGCCTCTATGGCGCCATTAGCGACTTTTATGTAGCGCCCTTCATTGTCATTTTACACAGACGAACAGGTTTGGCAGCGAATGGCATGACTCTAAGGAGCACGAGCATTCAAGTTAAATGTTTCCTGAGAAAGAAATGCTGTCTTTCCAAATTCTCAGTACCAACTGTGATTCCACTTTTAAGTTATCGTTCAAATCTATAGATATTTTAGCTCTCTGCATTTGTGTCATTGACAAGTTCCTTTCATTTTGTTGGTATAGCTTCCGAAAGGGCATACTGATCATGCATTTTTCTGCTTATTTCTTTTGCTCATAGAGTTCGTGCGCTTCACTCGTCATTTTTTTGGTGAGCAGCCTTGTACCTCTCTTATTTTGCTGTATGCGATCGTGGATATTCTTGGACAAATCAAGAGTTCCACTGTTGTAGGAATTCCTGACATACCAAAAAGGAAAAGATTTTGGCAGACCCGATTGGAAAACGCTCCTGCGATTTTAGGTGTTCAGCATCGAAAATCGTCGTGATATGAATATTTCTTCAGTTCCGTAGTCCAAAATATTCTGATTCAGTCTCTGGCTACAACAAGTTAGTGGCATAAGTCGATGTTGGTTCCGATATTCAAAGATACAGCTGCTTAAGAAACGACATAACCAACCCACATTTATGACCCATTTACGACACACTATTTATGACCTTTAGATTCATCTTGTTAGTCAGTTTACCACAGTAGCTTGTCCCAGGGTTCAGGGTTCAGATTCAGGGTATCTATTAAAATCCGTAAAGAGCTACTTCTAGCGCCATCACACGAGCACGTGCTCAAGCGAATTTTAGTTCCTTTAAATTGTTTGATCACAGCCTGAGCAAACAAAGGTAAGCTAGGAAAAAGTAGAGATACCGATTTATGTTGGTCTTAAATGTACCTGAGTTATAACGGCTGGGAAACAAAGAGCTAGACAGGTCATTCTTTAAGCGAGTTGTGTATCTTATGAAAGAATCATGATATTTAAGAGTTCTTCCGAAAGTGGGCTTGATTATAGCAAGACAGGTGTTGTGGTTGAAGGTTTGAAGGGATTGCTGTTGGCAATTTCGGCAGTGTGAGTGTGTTATATTAGCATCATTTGCGAGTTTTATCGTAAGTTTTTGAATAATAGTCAGCAAGTACAAAGAGAACTTTCGGGAACTAGTAAAAAGTGCTTCCAATGAAAAGGTATTTTATTCTTTCAAGGTTTTCTCAGAGTCCTCGGTAAACCATAGATCCATCTCATCTGAGAGCGGAGTGAAGTAAAGGCAATACATCGAATCACGTCAGAGTGGTATTTGTTTTTTTTTTTGCATGTCCACAATCTTCTTGAAAAGATCACAATTCCTTGTTTATAAGCGTCATAGGATAAGGATAGAGTCGAATGTAAGGCGAGAAAGCTTGCAAGTGGCCCATTCTTTAAATCATCACTGCCTGCGTTTATCCATGGTTCAGACGAGCCAGCGCATTGATTGAACGATTTTATTTTTAGGTAGGCGATCAAAGTACTCGTATTATGTCTCAAGGGCTCTAATGGTGACGGATTTCACCTGCCTCTTAGAGTAGATGACACCTTTACAGATGGCCATAGCACTAGAGGTTGACTGCCTCTGGAAGTTTTTGTTATCCACTGACTCATTAGACTCTGCAGTGGGTATGGGTCATACATGATTTAAACCTGGTTTACCTTCAATTAAGCACATATACAACAGTTAATACATTAAGACGGAATTCATTGCAACTTTAAGCCCAAGGTATGTATGTAGAAATAGGCTATTACCATCACAACAATGAATTTATTAATAGCTTACCGCTTTCATGTGAAACAGGATTCGTTAAAAGGAAAACATGTGGCAAAAAAATTCCAATCTCGATCTCGATCCCTATCCCGATAAACGATTACACTTAAAACTGTATAACCACCGATAAAATGTACATATCGCTGCTGGTGAAAAGGATTTTCGCACAATAACTATTAATTACGAGCACTATGTACTATGTGCAGAGTCACATAAAAAGATTTAAATCCTCGTCCTCCCCATCTCGACAGGATGACATAACATCATATAATGGCAAACAACGACCCTCCAAACCACACCATCACAGCGTACAAAAACGACAAGCACTTAAATTAAATTATGCTTAAAGTAATAAGCATAGGTACGAGCACACGTACATATATATAGTATATCTACACCACCCACTTGTCCTTGTGCCACCCGATTGTTGTCCTTATTGTTTTCATATTGCCCCCGGCTGTATTCAATATTCCTCCTCTGCGGGCACATCAAGTTCAACAGAAGAGCGAAAAGAAATACCAAACTCCACCATTACACTGGTGTTTACAAGGCCAAACCAATATCAGCAACACCACAACCACCCACTCTCTGTACGAATTCAATTAAATCCTTTAATCTGCATATTTGCTATGTGGGGATTCCCTGACGATCTATAAGGATACACATTACGAGTACGGAACGTATACGTATCCTGCCTGCGTGCATGTGGTTTATCCACTCCAGTTCCGAAATATCTCATAAATGTTGACATCTGTTACTCAACTCAACGACAGCGATTCTCTACATAAATCTCTATTCCATCAGGGATTGGGTACTCGCATGTCCTGATGGATGGAGATGGTGGATACGGCAAGCAGTTTTTACGAGTAGTTTTCATCCTCAAGAAATGTTCTCCACTCTAGACCAGGATAAGCCCGACACTATGTGTTATACACATACCTACTATATATACTCGTAATGTTGACGTGTGAGGAAAAGCTTCAAAATCCTTTCTTTGTTGATTCTGGGGTACTCAAACCATGGTGCTGCCATAATTGACAGCAAACAATTAGAAAATTTAATTGAAAAACAACGTTTCGGTTCACGACTCTTAATTGATTTTTAAGTACTCCCATGGGGTTTCAGTTTTGTGTTTTTTTTTGTTGTTGTTCTCTTTTTGCTCCTTGTTATCTCTGCTTTGGTTAGATGCTTTAATCGGAAGTTGCTCTGTATGGGTATGTGCAGAGAGCAACTTGATCATGGCATCCTACTTGTCTGTTTATGTTGTAAAATTAATATGTATCCAAACAGTAACGTAAACATAAGATACAATCATTTCGAGCGACTGAAAAGATTCTTTTTAATGAACAAAAATGATTATGCAGAAAATCCGGATGCAAGTGAAGTTTTTTAAATACACCGGGACAAGAGAATTGCTGGTTATCTGAGGAAGCTCGGCTTGAAAGAGGCAGAGTTACGAAAGCACGGACTTTTGAAAGAGGTGAGACAGATGTGATATAATATTGATTCACGCCTCATGAGAAAAACAAGACCTAATGTGGCATTTTAGATCCATCTGTAGGTAACTCGTGGGTGTACTGACACTACTACGATAATAAGAAGCAAAATTCGATACAGTCTCGGTTGCAGCCGAAACCCTCCCTAATTCAGCTCGTTCTTGGACACTCACCTTTGGTTAAGCACATGAAAATGTTTGAGGCCAACTTCTACTTGTACGCACCACCTCAGAGAAGCCTTCCTCTACTACCAAGCACTTCTAATTCCTCCACCTTTGCAGACGTTAGAGTACAGGCTTCCGCACCACCTAGCAGCTTTGAATACCTAGGCCAGTAAGAGGTCAGGTTCAGCTGCTCGGTTGAACTTTAGCTCAGATATTACTATCCTTGATCAATTTGGGTCAGATGGACAAAAGTTTCAACTATGGTCGTCTAAGTTTCATGGGCTATTCTGCATGATGGTGGGTTTTTGCGTTTCTTCGTCTTAGTAAAGGAGCGCCATCTGTTGGTTTATTTTTAAATTTGACACTGACAGCTTTTATGTGTTTGAAAAAATTGACAGAAACTCAGTATTACATTGGACCATTGCAAAAGTTCGTGCCCGATCCTCATACGCCGCCGCGAATTGTTTGCTCTATGCTGTACGAGTTTCGGAAAATAGTGAGTGTTGGAACTGCAACAAAAACATTCTGAGAATTCATTCGGGTCGTGCTCCTGTTCTAAGGATAAGGTGATATAATCTTGGACGATCAACCTCGTACTGGACGCCTCTGGATTCATTTCCAAGCTATAGGAGTGAGTGCCGCATTCTTTGACGAAAAAAAAAATAAAAATAAATACCTGGGCCGCGTTTCCGTGGCCATTTCCCTGCTTAGACGCCATGAAAAAAAAACTTTTTTGTGGATCAAGTTCTAACAGGCGAGGAAAGGTGGACTCTGTATAACAACAGCAACAACTATGAGCCGCAAACAAGCAGGCGCACCTTCACCTCGAGCAGGAACGTGCTGACAGAGCTTGTGGCAAAAGCTGGCTTGCATCCAATGAAGGTACAGTTATTTGTTCAGTGGGATTCCAAGCGTATACTTTTTTCAAACTTCTTTCACCGTGATTGTTGCACAGCGTATAGGTACTGTCAGCAACTCTCTAAGTACTAGGTGGGGTGAAAAGTAAACCTCCTTGACCGCGAAGGAAACAAAAGAAAAGTTGGATAAATATTATGGGGCTAATGCTCCTTCAGACAACACAGTCAAATATTGGTTTCGAGAGTTTCGTGGTGGCCGCAACTCCATTACCGATCAAGGCTGCAGCGGCAGGCCCTCCGATGCGGTTACAGAGGACAATGTCAAAAAAATAAATGAAATAGTGTTGGCTGACCGGAAAGTGATACCACAAGGATTAGTACTGAGCGCGCACGCCATATTTTGGGCAATATTCTGCATATGAAAAAGTTATCCTGTCGCTGGGTGCCGCACATGCTCACTCCTGACCAAAAACACAAATGCGAGAGCACTTAGAAAGAGTGCGTCGATTGGTAACTGTGGATGAAACCTGGATGCACTATTTCACACCAGATAACAGAATGAGTCCGGCAATGGACTGAAGCCGGCACGAGTGCTCCCAAGCGGCAGAGGGAGGCTTAATGGGTCGGAAAGGTTATGACGTTGGTTTTCTGGGATTTTCATGGCATACTCTTCGTGGACTACCTCGAAAAAGGAAAGACCATCAACAGCGAGTATTACTGTGCATTATTGGACCGATTGAAGACCAAAATCGCTGCAGAACGGCCTTACATGAAGCGAATAAAATTTTGTTCTTGCAAGACAATGCGCCGGCGCATAAGAGCATCGCAACCACGGCCAAAATCAATGACTTACTGCTCCAATTGCTGTCGCATTCACCGTATTCGCCCGATTTGGCTCCCTCGGACTATTATCTCTTCCCAAACCTCAAAAGATGGCTCATCAATGAAAAATTCAGCTCACGCGGGGAAATCATCAACGCCACGAAGGAGTATTTCGCAGACCTCCCGGAAAATTACTTTACAGACGGCATGAAGACGTTGGAAAATCGCTGGAATAAGTGTATCAAGCCAAAAGGGGACAATATTGAATAAAATAAAAAAACATTTAAAAAACAATTTTTTTCATTCCCAAGGAGGTTACTTTTCACCCCACCTAGTATAATGAAGAAGTTCTAGGAAATCGCCCTGTTTTGGCTTATCGAAAGGCGTCATCTTCCACTATGATAACGCCAGGCCACGTGTGTCCCGATAAACGCTGCAAAAACTGAAGAATTTAGAATGGGAAATCCTTCAGCACCCACCAGAACGATTTAAATGGGAAGAAATTTGATTCAGCCGAAGCTGTCAGTTTTCGACGTAGTGACGTTTTTTGAAGGAAAATCACGCAATTTATATGAAAACGAAATCTGTAAGCTTCGATCTACGCTTGGACAATGTCAGGAAATATTGCAAAGTTACTTCCAAAGTGGAGGCAGTGAAAATTTCGGTCGTAAGACTGATTTGGTGACTAATAGCCGAACATATTCAAGTGTTCGTCCTATGTGCTTAATGGTGAATATTGCAGCTGTTGCCAAAAGTCTGCACCTAAACTAGATAACTGAGCATTAGTCGCAGATTAGTTCAGATTATTCGGTTACAGGAATTTTAGCAAAATGACCACCCGCCTCGTTATCGCCTATCTGTTTGAACTTTAGAGCAGCTCAAAATTGACTACAATTTTGGTTAAAAAATCATCTTTTCAGATGAGGCGCATTTTCATCTCGGCCGGCGGCTACGTAAACAAGCAAAATTTAAATATTTGGGGCCAATTCATAGGTAGTCATAGAGAAACCAATGCATCTTGAACGTGTGACTGCTTGGTGTCGCGGCATTACTGGCCAATTTTCCTTCCAAGTGGACAGTGAAAGAAGCGCAACAGACAATGACAAGTGCTACCGAGGCATGATAATCGATTTCTTACGGCCAAAAAGTAAGGATTTGGACTTGGGCGAGTTATGGTCCCAGCAAGATCTACATCTACGTGCTACAAAAGCGGTCTATTTATTACAAACTAAGTTCAATAATGGTGTAATCACTGTCACGGACCTACGATTTGACGCCATTTTTGTGTGAACAATCCAGAGATGATTTAGGCACTCAAGAAACATTTTGGTGAAGCTATTCGTGAAATAGGGGCCAAAACCACCGAAAAGTAAAATATTAAAAAATTTGGTTGCCAAGTCAGTCTATGCTTCTGGTCGTAGAGCTTACGAGCTGCTCTCGTTCTTCGTTGCGGCTTCTTGCTGTACGCTTCTAGTTTAGATAGTCTTCGGTACGTTGGCAGCATAGAAGTTGTTGAGAATTCCACTTTAACATCTTGGCTGAATCAAGGTGGTGATCCGAGACAATATTGGCTTTCGGAAAGTTCGAGCGTCCAGAATACTAGAGGCATGCCTTACGTCTATAGTAAAGTATTTTACTTTATTTAGCGTTTCATTGGTAAGGGCATACTCATAGAGCTATCGAAGGCCATCACTGGGTGATAAAGAAAGAGCCTCGCCACGAACTTGATTGTTGCGCTGCTGACCCATTTCAATTTAAAGGACAGTCAGTAGTTACAAAGTGTAACTGGTTCCGTTTCTTGTTCTTATAGGTTAATGGGACGAAAAAGGAATTTTGTTCAGCAATAAGATTAAATTTTGCTTGAATAGCTACAAAAAGCACTTGTTCAGACGCCGTGATATCCACAATATGTCGCTTTTTGTGTGGTTTATTGGCTGACTGATTTTTTTGTGCCGTATTTCTTCAAAGATAATACGGACCAAAATTACAGGGTGCTTTATCTGGACAATATGATGCATTTGAGCAAAAAGTCATCACATAGGTGGATTTGTGAGATGGGGCAAAATCCAAGAGCTGTTCTGCAACAATTCTGGTCCTTTCCGGCGGATGCTCTCCCTTAAACGCTTTATAGTGCTTCAACAATATTTTAAACAACCATTTTCTTCAGTAACTGCTGTCGACAGCCCTCTCGGATGAGGCGCAAGTTATCAACAACTTCATCGCCCCCTTTGAACTCTCTGTACCTAGCACTCAAATGCTCTTATTCTCGATATTACAGTGTCCCCGTAGTCTTTCCCCATTCTTAATATTCTTTTCCATAGTAAAAATCTATCTATCTTCGGCAACTGACAAGAAACTAGTTGACTGATGGCGCCAAAAAATACCATCGAAGTACTATAGATGACACTTGGATCAACATAGGGAAAATATTTTTTTTAAGAAATCAGTAATGTGGGCCGTTTGGATGACTCAGTCCCGGTTATATTTTGACAGAATGTGTAGCAATTCTTCAATTTTTGAAGAGCGTACAATTTCGCGTAATGGACTTTTGAATTGGCCTTCAAGATCGTGAGTCGTAACCCCTTTGGTCTATTTTCTGAGGAGATATGAGAAGTCGCCGATGAACCAGTGATGATAAACGTTTTGAAAGCAAATATCCGAGCCGATATACGGTCTCAGCTGCTCATGGCCTGAAATTGGACTGTATTCCTTACATCTACCAATAACGCCCTTTATTACTCATCCTTTGCTAGACCAGCTTCCAATGGGCTCAAAATATTGTTTTGCTACTGCAAGGTGACGAATTGATGAATCTCCCTCTTCTTGATAGATATTCATATCAAAAGCCAAACTGTTGAAGATGTTTGATGCAATGGCACATATCTTTTGTAGATGATGTGAACTTAGCCTATATTCAGGACCGGCTCTTCCAAAGCCTGAGCAGCGCAAGAATTATTGGTCGAATCCTAAGGTTAGACCCTTAAATTAATCGTCGATATGAACTTCGTGTCTTCGTTGACTTAAGTAAGTAATACACTCCTAGGCCCGCATCATATCTGCTCCACTGAGCAAGAGTTGCATTTTTCGTGAGAACAGCTGTAGGTCGCTTAAGGATATGGGTAAATGCAAATGGATCGCAGGAGAATGGACTGTCCACTAACGTTGAGATAAGACAGCACATTTACTCTGATCGCTGCTGAAATCATCCTCTGCGACATTGTATGGCGTTGTTGTCGACATCATATAGCTCCTCATATGTGTTTAAGAGCTTAGTCTGTTTTAGGATGTCTCGAAACGATTGCCTTCAAATTAAGTCGATTCTTGTCAACAGGCGCAATATTGGCTTCATTGTAGTCTTGTTCTATCACCCAAAAGAGTCAGAAATTGCTCTGAGATATTTCTATCTGCCAATGAAACCGAAATAAGATTGCGATGGATGCTTGAGTAAATTCTACGATGACTTTTGTTACAAGGTGCATTGCATCTTATCTGCGTTCAGAGCACATGCAACAACATCACTTTAGAGAAAGCCCATTTTCGGCTAAGTACTAGGTCTCGATCAAACATAGATAGCGATATCTACTTCAGAGCTAAATGTATGATAAAAAAAATCTACATTCCACTGAGATACACTTAAGATGGAAATTTATTCAATTTTGAGAACCCTGTTCGAAATTTTAAGTATTCCCTCGGCATTTAGGTCAATAAATTTTCTGTACGCTCAAATTACTTTAAAATCCCACTTCTGCTCCCACATAAATCTGAATCTTTGCACCGCAATCAGGGCCGGCAAGTTGCCTTGCAATCACAACTGCTAACTACCATGTTCACTCCTCCGACCAAAACCAAAGAAATCTTCTTTAAGCTAAACCAAAACCCTAACCCAAAGGATTAGAAAGATAAACTAAGGAAAACAGAGCAAAAGAAGAAGTGAAAAAACGCAGATTCTTTGCATTCTTTCAAAGCATTAAACGCTTTCACTCCTTCGCATTTGGAATTACCGAAAATGAGAATTCCAACATGGACAAGGCAAATCCCTTGGAAAATAAATTTCAAAATCGCACGTTATAATTGTTGTTTCAAGACGACGCCTAGCCCACCCATCGTTTCGTTGTTGGTCCATAAATCTCTCCTTAGTCCTTGCCAAGGAAATTCTCTTTGTTCGAGACGCTTTGTGGCTGCTTTAGCAGCAAGACGTCCTGCATTCAGTTAAAGCATCAAGTGGATTCTCTACTACCCATTATCTGTCTACTACAAACTGGGTGGTTGGCGAGTGGGGGGGGGGGGGGGAGGGTGAATTTTTTTAATTAGAAACGGGTGTTGGGAATCACAATTACATGGGAAGGACACATTACCTCGCCCACATCTTTTACTTAGAGATCTCCCAATACCACTTCCATTTCCTACTTCAGAACCATCACCATCATCGCCATTACCATGACCACCGTTGCTGTTGCCACCAAATGCTTCCTGCTCCCATTCTGATTTGCTTTCTAGAACAGAGAAAGTATGAAAGTTCTTCTCTCAATGAATACAAAACGGATGGACGAGAGTAGATAAAAACAAAAGAAAAGGAAAATTACAAAGGACCAAGGATTATCCATGTGGCAAGCAAGGATAACTCATTTATTTTATTGCTCTCTGGTATCCGGTGAATAGAGAGGGACCAACAACGACTAAAAAAAAAAACAAAAAATTTTTTGTTTTCCAAAGTCCAAGTCCTGAATGGGAACAAGGCGGAAAGGATAGAGATTTTCGTAATATTTTTTATTTTTATGTTTTTAGCGCTCTTCCTTGCCATCGATTTGCATGCAAACGAAACCAAAAGTACGGACTTAGAGATTCCAATGGAACAGAGATTCTATGAAAATAGTTTTGCAGGACGTGCGTCCACGTTGCCTGAGACTTTGGGATCTAATTAATTTTCAGTATTTTAATTAGCATATCAAAAACTGGGAAACTATTGTAGGAAACAAGATTCGAAGTTGGTATAACCCAACCGCAAAGAGATCCAAACTAACGTTGAAGTATTTTTTTTTGTTTTTTCTAAGGATGGACCATGTTTCGTCAATGGTCAGTGGATTATCCTTTTTTTTTTTTAACTTAATTTAGAAAGTTTGGAAATAGATAAGTGAGCTCTCCATAGTGGATTTTATAGTAAAAAGCTTTGCATGGAGTAAGTAAGGTAAGACCGTGAATCTTTGATTGGATTGAAACGAGAGACTGGGATTTTTGCAGTCCGATGTATAGGTAAAGAAATAGTTCGTCAAAAGGGAAAGTGCTGGAAAAGGCCATCTATTTGCCAACGGTAGAGAGACTGATGAAAGGTTTCATTGGTGAGACACAGCTAGCTCTGATATTAAATGTAGGTGGGCGACTCATTTCAACTACAGGCAGCGTTAGGTTTCCTCACAAAAAATCTGAAATATCTATCTCAAACTGGCAATAGGTTTCTATAGATATAACATCGATAAGTATGATTATCGCAGTTGAAAAATCATAACCAAATAGAGCCTTGGACCATGGATGATGTCTTAATATTTGCCCACAGCTGCAGTTTGTCACATCAAGCCTTCTGACACCTGCGACTAAATAATTCTTGAACAAGAGATAAGTCTTCCCTTTATGCGTAAGGTCAGGCGTTGAAATTCGTGAATATTCTTTGTTTGTCTCGAGGCGCAAAATCAGTTGTAGACCGTAGTTGTTTGAATTGCATCCACATTTCGACATAACGCATCGAATTTGTGGGTTTGCCTTCTGATCAAGGCGGCCTCTGAGGATGTCCCTGGTCTTCACACTTCGGCAGATTCTGATAAATAATCAAAGAGTTCGAGCCGATACCCTCCAGCATTAAAAGAGACCAGCTATGCCCAGTTTTAGCATCCCTGGCACACTAGTCCGACTACTCAGAATGAAGATGATGAACGCTCCATCAAGGTCGGTAACGATTTTATCGAAACCTTTGACGCCAAAAAGGTTTTAGACAAGAATAAAATTAGCTGAGTTCAAAAGCGAACACTGTAGGTACAATCTTTCAAAAGCTTGTACAACTACTAAACAAAAAAAAAACACTGTGGCGCTGGCAGCCCGGTATGGGCCATGGCCTAGCTTCTTGATACTCATTTGTGTTGCTCATGTTATCATTTTTGTCACATCTGAGCGGGGCCTACGGTTTATCGCCGAGTCCGAACGGCACTCCTTAGAAGCTTTTTCGTAGGCAATTTTTACTTTCGGGAGTTTGCCATTGCCCGCCGAAAGGGTGATTTGAAAAATTGTTGGTGACCCAGCCAGGAATCGAACCCGGACTGTCTGCGTGATAGTCCAATGAGCTAACTATCGCGCCATCGCCATCGCATACTACTAGCTACACTAATGATATTAGGATCAGAGGGGTCTCATCGATGCTTTCGTTGGTATTGAAATGGGTTTAGCGGTAAATAAGAAAGGACACACCACATAGAAGAATTGGAGAGAACAAGGTATTGGGAAACTTAGTCTATCTTGCTCCAATAATTCGAGGAATCACATCTCCCAATCGCTGTTTCTTTGCAATAACAGGGCAATACAGTAATGAGGCTCTATCCCTAGCAAATAAGGAGAATCTATGTCTTGATGATCTTGACCATGGACAACATATTGTGTACGGAGAGACAAGGTATTGGAAGAAGACTTCAATTTACTAGGAACGAACAAATAAAGGTCGACTTTAACTGACTTTGAGTGTGCAACCTATTCTAAACTGTGAGATATCCAAGCGCCATTCGGCCTAATACCTTGCGATTTCGGGTATAAGCCTACAGCCACCACGGTGCTTCCATAAGGGGATCAACTCCTAGGTCAGGCTGGTATAAAAGTTCCAGGGGCTCCTGACATCCCATGGTACCAGACTATACCTTCCAGTTCACTTCTAGTTAAGCACCTAACAGCAAGGACAGCCAGCCTAAATGTTGCCACTCGCTTACTATCTGCTATGTCTTCTTATGAAAAATTTCCTTGCACAACTACGAGGTCTTTCGAAACGTACGTTGTCCGTGAGCACTTTACTGATGTTGGTCAAAGATGATGCCCATAGCCTACAAGTCCCTAACGCCTAAACAATTGGAAACTCACACAGAAAATGCAAGCAATCCTTATAGGTAGCTCCACATGAGCAGCTCATCTTGCAGTCAATAGGCTGAGGGTAAGATTCCGTTCGGGAAACGCCCTCATGGTCAGCACCGCTATTATTATCCCATCTAGATTGCTATCTAGATAAAAAGCTTTCGTTACGCAAGACGTTACGCTCCTTCACCGATAAGCCATTCAGTTCTCCCGGGGAAACCCAACCTTGCTGATATAAGGACCTTTTCTGATCTTGAAAGCAATACCATGATTGGTAGTGGTCCAGATCAAGATGCGGCATTCCCAAAATACGTGCATTTAAGCTGTGGAGGTATCCAAGTAAGGCGAATCCTTATTAAGCCAAAATCCGACGGCAGTCATAAACATATCATGCTGAATCGACGCTCGATATGCACCGCAAGCATACGCACAAAAAGGTCATCGTATATGATATGATCATAAAGCCTGTTTGGTCCCCAGTCAGACCGCAGGATGTGCCTTACCTAGCCTACAGCACACAACATCATTTCCTTCATTCGCACAAGATGACGCGTGACTCATTCATTCACTGAGCTATCGTTATGCCTAGATACTTGACCTTAGTCACATATCTAATGCTTATGCCATTCATACGTATAATGGGAGGCCTAGTTCTTGTATTCAATTTGCCTTTAAGGAATATTTAAACAGTCTTCTCAGAAAGAAACGTTCACAACTGTTGTCAGACAGAATAAACCTTTCATCTTTGAAAATGACAAGAGAAGAGAATTCCGTCTTCCTGACCTGCTGCGGCTAAATATCGCCTTCAAGATCTTTCCTGCTACACTATGTGACCGTCTTACTTCCTTTGTCAGACTATGTCAATGCAGTTTCAGGCCAAACAAATTTGCAGGCGATCAAACATTCACACTACGCCTGATCCTAGCAAAAATCCGGAAATTTCAGATAGACATTCACCATGTTTCTGTCGCCTTCCAAACTGCATATATACGAGTATGTCAGTGTGCAGAGGAACGAACGCCGCTATGTTAAACTTTCTTTAAATGTTCGGCCAAACTACGGAGAATTCTCAATGCTTCTTCAAGTTAGGTAATGAATTAACAGACACCTACAGTGTCAAGACGGATTTAGACTCAATGACAACGACTCAGAGACTTGGACATTGTCGAAGGCGGATGAAATTCGCAGTTCCGACCTAAAGACTCAAACAAGACGAAGGCATTTAAGGTGGCCTATGCAATTGCAAGAGGAACTCAGCCAACTGAGAGTGCGGCTCTGGAAGCAGCAGAAGCGATTTAATGGTTAAAGCTCACTTTCGGCCCCAATTTGTAAGTAAGTAAGAAAGTAAGTGTATCTGCCGTAAGTAAAAGATTCTCCTACCTGTACGAGTACGTACGTACGTAGAATGAAATCTGACCCTAATATTCAACACAGGCTAAAACAAGCCATCAATCCTAATTGAGTTCTTCCTCGAAACCACTAACGAATATGTTCACCGGCAAATGCAATTATACATTTGTGGTGGTCAAAGATACTTCCATCCCTACGAGTTCATACAACTGAGTTGACTCAGCTCGTTTGTTTTTTTTTTTTGTATGAAACGAAATTCTCTCGACATTGAGGTCAGTACGCAATAAACTCACGGAACTGGAAATAGCGAACTCACCATTTTATTTAGTACAAATAGGAATAAACTCGTACATAGGTAAAACGACGACGACGATTGCCATGAAATCGTAAACACGCTTCAATTATCAAAACTAATTCGAAGCTCCCTCTGAAATCTCAACCCCTACTGGGCTGGCCAGATCGCCCTTCATACGTGAAGTACTCGTAATCGTCTTTGTCGATTTTTATTTAGAGAATTCACTCACCCTTCCTCTGGTTGGAAGGGACTGGGAACACCAGCATCTAGGATATGTACGAGCACTCGTATTTGGTTTTATTTACCGTTCACAAAGTCTATATGCGGAGAGGTATCATACTCGTAGATTACCATTTTAGTTTGGGGGTGGCTTATGGTTTTCTGCAACTCTTATCCGTACCTACCCTACTTTGGATTCAGGATCTCTCTTTTTATATTTAGTCAGAGAGGGTTGTGTTTGTAATTGAATCACGTTTTGTATTAAATAAACTTTTCAAATTATCAAAAGTCTATTTAGCTGGGCACCACAACAACAACTACAATCTATAACCAACAGCAACAGAATTAGCAACAGGAACCGGAACAGCACAATGTGTAACATGGAGTGTAGTGTAGTACTCGTAGTGAAATTATTCGCGTGGGTTAATAGTAGATTGCCAAACCGTGGGAGTGAAGGCTAAGTACGGATACTCGGTAGTTCGTGTTAGAAAATTTCATTTGACCAAGCCTTTTGGTTGGTTTGTCCGTGTACGAGTATCTGTCGATGATGGTCGTACACAACAGGCAATATGTTGCGATTTATTCAATCGTTTCGATGGCGATCGAGTTCAGGCAATTTCGCGATGTGATAGAAATAATTTCGGTCTGTTGCGAGTTAGCCAGCGCACGTATTTTTGTGCACATGGCATGGATAATTGATGCAGGTTCCATGGGGTTTCCATCTGCTAATTAAAGCAGACATTTTTGAAAGAGGGTATTAGGAATTGATTGGAAATAGGGCGTATAGATCCGGGGGAGTTTGAAAGCTAATTGGGAGAATGTTCTTTGAATCGAACATCAAAAGGCTTATGAATCTGTTGCGAAGATTCAGAATAACTGAATTCCAACAAGACACGGACAAATAACATTTGATTGACCACCTTGCCTTTTCAGAGTACGATAAAATTTGAGTTTTACACCGGAACCTGTAGAGAAACTGCTGCTGTTCCACACGGATAAAGTGTCAGTCTTTTATGTTAATTCTTCAACAACAATTCACTGAATGGTGCACAGTTTCTTAATGATTTGCCATCTTAGATACCACCTATGTCCAAGGAATAATTTAGTTTCTGTTGAGGCTAACGTCCCCATTTATTTGGCTCAATACAAGCTTAATCTAGCTTAAAAAGTAAGATTTAAAAACTAACAAAAAAAAATAAGGCATAGGGACCAAAGAAGTGGTGAAGAAGATCTATTTTGAGACGAGAAGAGCTAAGGTTAAAGTAAAAACGTATAGAGCAGTCCATGGATGAAGACAATGTCCGCTAAGCTCTGCATTTTTTGAGGGTGTTCAAGAAGTTTAAAGCGGTCTCGATAGGGTGGTAAAATAAGAGAGCCATCCCAGGGTAGTCTTCGAAGAGCAAACCGAAGGAAACGGCGCTAAACGCTTTTAGGGATATGTGAACTCGTAAAAAGGCTGGTATATTCGAGAAGGGGGTCAGACAAAAGTCACGTTAAGGGAACTGGTCATATAGGGGTCGAAAAATTCTTTGGACCATCGTTTAATAAAACCAAGTTGGCTTTAAGAATTGTCTCATCAATTCAAGCGCTTAACTCTCTATCATGCTGAAATAAGGTCAAGGAGCGGGTTGGTTGGACTTACGCGACAAAGTCGTAGACATTTAGAGATATTAAGTATTGTAGGAAGCCTATCAAGGTCTTCTTCTTGAAGGAGAATAGAGTCATGGGGAGAGGAAATTGTTTTGGTGAACTTGCTGCCGTCGGATTGGATAGATAGGGAACAGTTTTTAATGATTCTATAATATCAAGATAGTTTATTGTAAAGATGAAAAGAAGGGGACCTAGACGGGTGCCTTGTGGGACACCAGAAGTGGCTAGAATTAGGGTTGAGACGGTTTACCTGAAGCGGTCGAAATTTGGAAATGCAGTGCTGTGGGTGGGTGGGTGATATCAATCCTCAGTTTCGGCGTAACAAGGGGCGACTTTGACGAGTAAGGTGGTGAAAATCTGGTTTATTGTACTAAGTCTATACAGCCTGCTTTGCCACTCTGAAGGTGTCCACGTGGTGTTAAATTTTGTGACAAGTTTCAGTGTAGCGGCGACAGAAGGAGTTGATATTGAAGTAGCTATATCAGCATAAGATTTTCAAAACGGAGGGCTGGTGCGAGGGTTTTCTGGTCGGGTTATCACTCAGGATGCCACAATTGAGGCATTGTAATTATGTTTATTAGGCGGCAGGAGATGGGTAGGAAAACTATCGATTTTGTGGCACACTGTTTCAATGAGGTTTTCCATATCATGAAGCCTATTCTGTTGGCACCAATTTCATCACTAAGAACACTGATTTTCTCCAATATAACGTCAAGCTGGGAATTATATTGCTTTGAAGGTGCATGATTGTATCGGGTCTTCCAAAATGGATTGACAACTTTGAATTTAAATTGTGAACGCACTCTTTCACTAATCATCAAACTGTCACTGTCAATTTATTCAGTAAACGCAACATTTTCATAATAGTAAAGTATACGAACGAGCAACGTCTGCAAATTATAAAAATTTTCTACCGAAATTCGGAGTCGGCGACTGCAGCTTTAAGAGCGTTAATTCCAATTTTCGGTCGTAATTCTCGCCCTAGTAGACAGGCAATAACAGGTTTAGTGCAAAAATTTGAGTCTACATATTCGTTGTGTGATGTTGCCGTGTCAGTAAGACAACCGGTTGGTCGAAGTGTCGAAAATATCGCTGCCCTTCAGGCGTCCGTAGCAAACGATCCAAATAAGTCAATTTTACGGCGTTCTCAAGAATTGGGCATCGTTCAGACCACATAATGGCGTATTTTGCATAAGGATCTTGGTTTACACCCATACAATATCAAGCTGACTCACTCACTGTGCCACAAGCCACACAGCACACGTTACAATTGATTTATTGAAGAGTTAGTATGGTGAGCGTGTTATCTCAAGAAATGGGCCAGTCGATTGGCCGCCTCGTTCGTGCGATTTAACGCCGTTTAACTATTTTCTGTGGGGCTACGTTATGTCATTGGTTTATACCAACACGTTGGAAGAGCTCAGAGCCAACATTGAAAGCAAAGTAGCGGCCGTTTTTGCCGAAATGTGTGGCCGAGTCGTCGAAAATTGAGTCAAACGAATCGACCGTTGCAAACGTGCCTGCGGTGGCCATATGAACGAAGTCGAGTTCCATTCATAAATGTTATGATTGTACTTCAAGCGGATTATAAAGTTTTTGAAATATCTTAAATGGTTTGCGTTTTATTTAAAAAAAAAAGTTGTCAAGTCGTTATTGGAAAACCCATTAAATTGCAAGATTGGAAGAGGATGACTGGAGATAAATATCAATGTCTGTGCGAATGGAGTTGATGAGGCTACACGCTTTATTGTTGAAGTCAATCAGTCAATCAATCAAAGCTTAACATTTTGTCGACGTGGCGCTTGGATGCTTCTTCCGATTTGGGTCTAGCAGATTCCAGTTCAGATAGTAAAGATATTTTAGGTAAACTTAAGTTCCATGTTTTCTCCAACAATGCATCCAGAAGTATATCGCTTCAGAAGCAATGGACAATGCGTATCAGTTAAGTATATGTCTGGAAAGATATTGAGATTGAAATTTCTCTTGGATATTGGTATTACTTGGGATTTTGTTTGGTTTAGGAGCAATCCATTAAGAAAGACCCAGGAATAGATTCGGGTAAGATCCTCATTTGCCAAGAGAGCCAGTTCATCAAGCTTGTTTGCCTAGCTGAAGTTGTATATTATCTGCATAAAGATGGAATGATGGACGGATGGGAGTTCGCTGATGGACATGCAGAACAGTATTGGACCAGGAATTGACCCTTGTGGAACACCTTGAAGTAAGGCCTTCAGTGAAGATGATTTGTAGGCAGAAGTGACTTCCAGGAATCTACTTTGATAGTTCTTAAGCCCTTTCACTGACCCCAACCAAAGAAGTTTTTAAGCTTCCACCTTAGAATGTTGTGGTCTTTGAGAAATAAGGCAAACAAAGTAGACTCATATAACCCTTGTCGTAATCTTGCGGTATTTCATCAAGTAGGCTTGTCATATCCTTAGAACAACAATGACTTGCTCTAAAGCCTGATTGTTTTGAGTAAAGTAAGTTGTTGATTGTCACATGACTCAGTATTCGTTTCTCTTAGACTTTTGCAAAGGCTTTTGGTAGAGAAGTTAGGATGCTTATTAGTCGGAAATCAGAGGGGGAATTGGTGTTTGTTCTTCCATATCAGTGTGGCCTAAGGCCAGGAAAGTCCATCATCCCTGCTAAGCTCACCCGTCTGCACAGGATGACCATGAAGAATGCACGCTACTCCATCAATGGCGGTAAAAAGGATTTAGACAAGGCGATGCAGTGTAAAACTCACGTGGCCATACTTCTCAGCCTATTTTGTCTTTTGAATACCTGTCGGATAGCCTTAAGTCTATCAGTATTATTAAGAAGTATTTATTTATTCTAACAACCTTATATAGTGAATTTATTTAGACTTTATCAAATTCTATTACATGTATCTATCTGCACAGAAGTCTAGTTTAAGTTCCTAAAACTTTCATTTTTAGTTTATCTACTTAAGCCTCTACCAAAGGATCTCTGACGACTTTACAAAAAATTCCACCATTCGATTGTATGATTAGAGCTTTGGGGTCGAGAACCATTTTCTTATGGGACTTCTCACATACAGTTACGTAATGATTCTTCAGGACATTGACGAGACCAACTTTTGCTTGTAACAGACCGAATCGTTCTCCAATGCAGTTATGGGGACCAGTTCCGAATGGCATGTAACTAAAGGGCTTAATGTTGGCTTTATTTTCGGGGGAGAACCGTTCAGGATCGAATTCATCTGGATTTGGGAAATACTATGGAACAAGAAGAGGATCATAAAGGTTTTGTTGGCTCATTAAATGATATGATGTTGTCTTACCTTGGAATCCCTTTGGATAGCATAGATGGGAATAAAAACTGGCATTCCATGTGGAATACTGAATTCACTGTGCGGTTTTAACGAGTATTCCTTCTCATCACTAGGCAATGTGCACTCACGATCTAGAAATGGAAGTGGAGGATATAACCTCAACACCTCCTGAAGGACCATATTAAGGTATTTCATCTCATTGACCATATCGTAGGTGATTTTGCCGTCACTTTTTATCAAGGCTTCCTTAATTTCTTCTCGAAGTCGCTTTTGTAGTTCGGGCTTCTTTGAGAGTTCATACAATCCGAAGGACATTGTTGATGAGGAGGTCTCGTAGCCAGCTGTAAAGAAAACTGCCGCTTGAGCGACAAGCACATCACTTTCATTCTCAAGGTAGTGATTCTTGCCGTCGGCCTCAGCTGCTTTCTTAAAGGCGACCAAAGTATCAATAAGGTCATTGCGAGTGTTGCCATTCTTAGTTCTTTCTGCTATGGCAAAGTTAGTGATGTCACGAATAAATTTCGCTGATTCCTTTGAGAAGAACTTGCATCGAAGCTTTGTCACCAATTGGGGTAAGAAGAATAGGACGGAAAACTCAATGGCCCTCATGGGAGTGAACTTAAAAATATGTCGACCATTGCGTCTGAAGTCACCATTAGGATTTTTGAGACTGTTGGCTTGAATTCCAAATGCCACTGTGGCAATAACATCTGTTGTAAAGAGAGCACAGATTTCTCTAACTTCTTGCATGCTGCTGTTGGTTTCTGGATCCATCTCAAGACCACACAGATATTGGTCTAGCTCTTCGCCAATCTATCAAACAAGCAAATTTAAGTCGCCGAAGTCAAAAAGATGTGTACTCGTACTTACCTCTTCGACTAATGGAAACATTTGCTTAATCTTGCCACTGGTAAAAACAGGTGTCAATTTAGTCCTAAGCTCCTTCCAATAAGGATTCTTTACGAAGAACAAGTTGTTCGATCCTAAAGAGTCGTTGTGCGGGTCAGCAGCCGAGAATCGGTTCGAGAATTTGTTAAAGTCCTTGACAAGTATGGATCTGATGATTTCTGGCTCACGTACAAGCAAAGCTGGTGTACTAAAAACGTGTATTCCAACAACCGGTTCGTTTCCGGCATTTTTGTGATCGTAAAGGTTTCTCAAATGATCGGCAGCACTTGAAGACATCATGAATATATCCTTCAAATTACCAAATATTGGGTTGGCTTCGATGTAGGCAACATTTTTTCTCCGCCAATATGAGAAATGTTGCTTGGACCAAGCATACAAAGCCACGAGGACCGAAGTTATGATCAAAAGTACTTCAGTGAAGGTAATCATTATTAAAGTGCTATAAGAAGTCAAATAAAAAATAATTAGTTCTCTTTAGTTAATTTTTTCCTCTCACACATAAATAAATACTTCATCTAAGATTAGCGTGATAGGTTGATTTTGTATCTGTTAGTGAAAATTATTTAATAAACATTACAAAGCAAAAAACTCACAGAACTACTGATAATCTTAAAGCAATTAGCGATAAGGCTGAAGATTTTTTAATCGAAATACAATTAAACGGTAAACAAAAGTAAGACACTTAGTTTATAGTGATGATACGAATAGTAATAAACCTTGTTAAGTGGAAGTTATCACAATCCGAAATGCGCCGCTTATTACTGGATTCTACACACATAGACAGGTTCTCATTCGAGTGAGCGGATTATGTGCTTGCATGGAAGTAAGTGTACGACTCCGGATCGAATGCGCGCATGTTCTTAATATATGTAGATCTTGCAACAGATTTGAAATCGATTGGTTTCTCAGTGGTCACCTTTGAGATGAAACTTTCGAGCCATCTCACTACGACGGTTAATCTATACATACGGCTTAGCTCATAGAAGGCTTATGCCCGAATTTGTCAGATTCTCTAAGATTTGAGTCTTCTCAATTTCAGTCCTTTATATGTTTGACCATGCGCAGCAAGAACCCATTGAATCACGCTTAACATTTCTATGCCAGAGCCAAGAACCCTTTTTGCTTCAACTTGCAACTTTATCTTGTTCATTTTAACTTTCTTCTTACCTGCTACCTATTTCCAAACCAGTTGAAGTCAGATAAGATGAATCTGACGAATGAAACCATACGTCTACGTGGCGCTCGAATTTAAAAACGTCATGGCCTTCTGAGAGGCTAAGCCATGGAGTTAAGACATCGGAAAAGTGGCCAATGCCTCTTACTACCTCGAAACTAAAGCTCACGACTGTGACGTTCTGTCTAATTTAAATGCTGTGTGTCGCTTCTTGTTGACAGCATATACGAGCATTATGATTCTGTACTACTGAACGCAATAGACAGAGCTCACTGTATTCTTCCGAATATGTCGATGTCATCCACCTACGAGTATGATAGAAAGTGACTTTCGAAAGATTCTGCCTTCAGTATTCGTTTGTGAGTTCCACACAATTGTTTCAAGTATGTCACACGGCAGCGCGTCAACTTGTTCAAAACCTTTTTTTTGACATCAAATGACCGGGTGTTCTTAATTGTCATACGGATGAGCTTTGCAGGAATGACAAACTAGACATGGCTTTGTGACAAGAGTGACCAGGTTGCAATGATAGTTTTGCTAATTATTATGTTTCAGCAGCTGTCAAAGTTACCAACAACATCTAGCTGTCAAAATATTCAGTAAAATCTGCCATTTCCCCATGCGCTTGCCGAACGTGCAGAAATTGTTTAAAAATATCGACATTCGAGCTCAGTTGTAAATACGCGAAATAAGCGAATTTCGTTGTGAAGTCAGTTGACGTGAAAAAGTTTGAGCGTAGGTACACTATTTTGGATCTTTAGCCACCAACCGGACAGAAATTGGCGCAAAATGAAGAAAACATAGCCACCGTAGCGGCCGATATTGCAGAAGACCAAGAAATGTCAATTCGGCACCGATCAGCTAAATTGGGCATCGCCAGAGAGTCAACGTGGCTTATTTTGCGGTTGGATTTTGGCCTACATCTATATAAAATTGTGCTGACGTAAGAATTGAAGTCGAGACAGCCATACACAACGCCGTGTGTTCGGTAATTGGGCGCTGGAAATGTTACGAGGAGATCCGGATTTTGGCCAAAAAATCGTCTACTCGGAAGAGGCCCATTTTTGGCTCAGCAGCTATGTTAACAAACAAAATTGCGAAAAACAATCCACAAGTGTTTGGCCAAGCATCAATGCGAGCACAAAAATGGACTATTTGGTGCGGTTTAAGGCTGGGCAACGAGACATCGTTTCCGTCAATAGTCTCAAGTACAAACGACGCAACGTTCCAGGTAATGAAGGAGAATTAGATGCTCCAAGATTTTCCGCTACAGAATCCTAATCCTATCGCAGTCTTAACGTCGCTCGTTAGGGTATGATATTGTTAAAATGAAAGTTAAATGCACAACAGTAATAGTCACAAAATTCGAAGTAAAAGTTAGAGTACACCAAGGTGGTACACCATTAAATTTTAATGTCCACAGGACACTTTTAAACTGCAATGGTTGCCTAAAGATTTGTTATACATTCGTTTTTAAATGTGAGCGCACCTTTATTGTTTTTTTTGTAAGCTGTCATTACTATTTGCCTGTCAATGTCTACCATTTAGTCATAGATCAGTACACGAACGAGCAACGTTTACAAATCAATAAAAATTTTAACTAAAATTTGGAGTCGGTGATCTCAGTTTTAAGAGAGCTAGCTCTACTTTTCGGTCGCTTTAAACGCCCCCCTCGAATTATTGGTACAAAAATTTGAGTCTTCATTCTCGCTGCTTAATGCAAAGAGTTTTGAAAATATTGAGACGGTAAGGGCATCTCATGGCAACAACTCAAATCAATACAATCCTTGCAGTACGCAGGAACTGGCATCGTTTAAACAACATTTAGGAAACTTAAAGGCAGGAACGATGACCCTGCTAGGGTTCATACCTGGAGTGGAGTGGCTATAAGTGCCGGATACTGAGACCCCAAGATCAGTCAGAGGTTTTAGGAAGGCCTCGACTCATACCAAGGGTGGAACTGTGCTCTCAAGATAGTTCCAATTTGGTATTGAAGGAATTGGCGGAGAGCGATGGCAAGGCTTATCCTTGTTCCCAATAATGTATAGGAATTCCGTGAACTTAAGTTTTTATGACAAGTGTTCACGTAAAATACGAGACGATATATAAATTTTGGCCGCAACTGCGTGTACTCAACATTGGTAGAATGTGGTTTCAACAGGGCTGTGCCGCACTGTAAGCCAAACAATCTGGCTAATGAAGTCAAAGTTTGATGAGCGTGTTATCTCAAGAAATGGACTAGTCAATTTTGCCGCCTCGCTCTTGTGATTGGACACTTCTGGACTTTGTCAAATCATTAGAAGTACTCAGAGATTATTTTGAACTTGAAATTGCTGGAATCTTCTTCTTATCCTTTTATTAACCCTTTCCTCGTTATACGAACTTATGCGTAACGAGTTTCTCATTTTTACTGCATCGCTGCTGCTCCGCTTATGGGGTTGGCTAATGTCGCCGACCGCAGAACGCGTCTACACAATGCTCGGTCCTGGATCGCTTCAGTGGTTAGCCCCAGGCGTTGTTGCGCATTTGCCATCTGAGAAATCCAGGAATTCTTTTTCCGACCTCGTTATCTTACAGTTGGAGTGACCGTAGTTGAAATTGCTGGAATATCGCCCGAAATGTGTGGCGGAGTGGTTGAAAATTGGCTCCAATGAATCTATCGTTGCAAGCGCGCTCGTGGTATGTTTAGACGTCAAAGAATAAACAACAGCGTCAGAGATAATGACATAACGAATTTAAATAAGTGTTATAAATCCATCATGAAAGTCTAAATATTGAAAAACCGATAGAGGAAAACCTTCCGTTCTATTGAATCACTTGGGTATCTAAAGTTAAACAAAGGACGTTGAAAAATCCCGTCGAAACGAAATAGAAGCTTAAACTCTGGCAGAGCTCCGAAGAATGTAGATCATAAAAAAGAAGGTCACGTTAGTTAGCTCATTGGACTATCATGCAGAGAGTCTGGGTTTGATTTCTGGTTGGGTCACCAACAATTTTTCAAATCACCCTTTCGGCGGGCAATGGCAAACTCCCGAAAGTAAAATTGCCTACGAAAAAGCTGCAAAGGGGTGCCTCTCGGACTCGGCGATAAACCGTAGGCTCAGATGTGACAAAAAATGACAACATGAGCAACACAAATGAGTGTCAAGAAGTTAGGCCATGGCCCATACTGGGCTGCCAGCGCCACAATGTTTATTTTTTTAAATAAATTAATTTTGTCACCAAAAAATTGCTTATAGAACAGATGATTTGTTTAACTTTTTTTTCTAGCTAAACTGCGATTAAAATATTTTGTTTATTTCAATTACGCGTACTCACATTTTTATTACTGCTCCACCGCCACTGAATTATGCTTTCCTTGTTAAAGAACTGTTAAAACTTGACTACCTTCTATTTTAAATCACTGGCTTCTTTTATACCTATAGTGACGTCCTCAGAAAATCTGTTATCAACTAAATTTGCAAAAAAGAAAAAAATATCTAACTCGTAGCTTTAAATGTGCTGGATTTGTACACTATCTCATCGTTAGGGTAATTGTTCTGACAGATGTTTACTTAGAACATAAGATAGTATTGAGCTGATGTTAATTCTTATCACTAAGACTTAAGTAGAGTCCTAGCTAAAAATACAACTAAGACCATACTAATTATACGAGTATACTCGCTGCTGTAGTTTTCATCAGTGTTAAGTACAATATTTGAGAAAACACCCAGATGATGTTGTTAGCGATGTTTTAGTGGGTGTGCTTCTCTAATTTAATATGCTAATTAATTTCAGGCTTTATAACAAGTGAAAGCAAAATATGTTAAGTCATGATTTCGAATATTAAGTCGCACATTTATAGATAATTCATTTTTGTGGAATTATTAAATTTTATTGCTATTCACCTATTGGAATCAAGAACGGAGCAAGAAAACAATTAAATTTGAGGGTGAAAGTTAGTTGCTATTTTTACTTGATTAAATTGGGTAGGTCGGGTCAAGCCAGGACAACTTAAGATGTAGACCTAAAAACTAACAACTTA
This sequence comes from Volucella inflata, assembly GCA_928272305.1. NCBI lineage: Eukaryota > Metazoa > Arthropoda > Insecta > Diptera > Syrphidae > Volucella > Volucella inflata. The sequence continues at coordinate 4,813,295 of OV743720.1, forward strand.
ACTAATGTGGCGAGGAAGAATTAATGCGTGGTCCAAGCAGGTATTAGTCCATTTCAGTGTGGCTTCAGGGCAGGAAAGTGCACCATCGACCAAATATTTACGAGTACACTACGGCAGATCTTGGATATAACGCATGACCATCAGATCGATATACATCATCTATTCGTCGATTTTACGGCCGCAATGTCTAGTTTTGACATCACTGTCGAACTCGTTCGTCTGTGCAGGATGACGATAGAAAATGCTCGCTGCTCCATCAAGGTCGGTAAATATCTCACCGAGCCCTTTGATGTCAAAAAAGCATTTAGACAAACAGGTGCACTATCATGTGATTTTTTCAACATCATTCTTGAAACAACAGTACAAAAAAGTAGCGCTTTCGCGATTGTTGAGACGGAAACGGCGAAAATGGGTTAAATTAGGGCAAGACCAAGGATATGCTGTCAACCAGAAAAAATACCAAGCAACGAGATCTCGGACAGAACGTCACCCCCTGCAGATGTTTCTTTGGGGTAGTTATCAATTCAGACCACGAGATCAGCGATGAGATAAAATGAAGATAATTCCGGCCAATCGTTGATCTTAAGAATCCCAGTGGAAATGGAAATTATCAAAAATGGATGAGTGTGCTCTTTGCTGCTTTGAGAGGAAAATTCTGCTGGTGATTTTCGGTCCCGTCTGCATAGACAGTGAGTGGACGGGTAGATAAAACGATGACTTGAATGGAGTGTACATCAACATCGACTTAGCCAGAAAAGTGTAGATCCAACGACTAAACATTACATGACCCAAGATGGTCACTACCGCTCCGGTTCGAAAGTCTTCGATCCCGCCCCCGAGTGACAGCGTGGTAAGGGAACACCGTGATTTAGGTGGCGCACGCAAGTGGAAGGGACCTCACTCAACTTACCATGCCAAACTGGAGGCAACTAGCGAAAGATTTAGGTGGCTGAGGACGGTTTTTAAGTAAGGCCCAGGTGTACCCCGGATTGTAGCGGCATCTAAATTAAATAAGAAAGGTTTCTAGCATATTGAACATGCCCAAGTCTACTGGTGCTAAAACAGAAAGACCGAGAGCCATAACACGTTGAAAGTACTGGCTGCCTCTGGATTATGAAATCTACCAGCGTAGTGCATTATTAGAAATTACGATGGTAGGATTCCATCGGAATCTTGTACAAACCTTGGTATTGTTGGCGAGATATTTGCACTTGCGTCGGGCTGGTGCTTCTATACTGAGTTCTGTTACCCACATATTATGGCGACCGCTTGTAGTCCATATGGCAAATTTTTGAGCCAAATCTAGTAATTTGACTCTGTCGTAGATATAGCAAGCTTATCAACTTACTTACTTTACTTACTAAGATAGCTTTATGGTCCGAGCTTAGTTAGGGCTTTAGTTAGCACGTCCTTTGTTTTCAGTTGGGGTCACAAAGAGGGCTGGCATCTGGTCTCTGCAAATGCTTCGTCGACCCAGATTTTAGAGATGAATTTATGTTTTGACGAAGTGATCAAAGTGTTGAAACCGTGTGCTGGCCTTAGTTTCATTAATAAGCCTGTTTCCGTTTTCGAATTTAATGTCGTGCTTTCCGATGATATGGTACCAATGATGCCCAACCTTTCTTAGCTTGGCATCCAAATCGCAATGAACGATTTTTACGACATATTTAGGGCTTTTTTTTGTAGATAGAAGCACGTAGAGCCGGTCTTGGTCCTTTGCTGAGACTCGGGAGTTTTGGGGTATTAAGCTTTATACGGGTCGTTGTCAGGTGCTCACTTATGTATATGCCTGAATTTCAAGACTTATTCATTGACTCATCGTCTTCTACTGCACTGTTAGTCATCTGTTGTCTCACTTTGTTAACAATGAATACTCGTACATCTTTATCCGATACTATTTTCTGGTTCTTCACATTTTTGTTATCTCTTCTGCAAATTCTACTGGTTGAAGATGGACTTTGAACTTTTTGGCCTGCATAAGTAGGGATTTACTCTTGCTATTACCGCTGACCTCCACTGTGAGTTATGGCACGTATGAAATTGACTGTTGTGCTCCTGGGCCTATCCATGCTATACCTATAGATCGACCTATCCGATATATTCATCAATCTCAAAACAAAAATCGCTTAATAAACATCTGATCGTCACGAAAAAGTGAAACAATAATTATATTACACTATTTTTGTTGCATTACTGATATTTGATTAGGCAGGGTTATAAATTGTTGCTCAACAGACATCTTAAGCCAGGATGAAGTGAAATTTCACAAGGATACTGTTACTTCACAGTTACCTGGTTTTTCAATATTACTCATACGGTTGGTTCGAAATGTTGTGGAATACTGCACTTCTCTCGATTGGTATGTAGACGCATCGTGACAATGATCAATAAAGTGTCATCACCTCTGATCTGATTTCAACCTTTTCATCTCGACCTTAATACGAGTAAGTACCAATCACTTAGTCCGTAGTAGTTATGGTGTGTTTAAACCCTTAAATATGTTCATGATGAGAACCTGTATCGCTTCAATTGTCTATGTCCTATTTGTATAATAATCAAATTAAAAAAAAAAAAAAAAACGGTAAAATAAAAATGGTAAAAAATTATCCAACCTAACGAACTGCGTCAACGATTCGCCTGACGCAATTGTTCATTTAATTCCAATTATTCCCCCAAATTCGATTCGTATTCGTATTCGTATTCCTGCTCTCCAACTCTGCTCCTCTTAAGTGCAATTCGAACGTATTCACTGCCATACGTGCTTCTATTAATTGGTTCAACTTAAAGTGCACGCCTGTCATGCCGTCGGTCACCGTGCAATAGGGTTGGAAAAAGGTTTCGGAAAATCTACAATACATTCCCACATAGTCCTAGTGACCACGGGCTGGTCGCATGAATAATTTCCATTTGGCATTCGAAATAAAACTTCTGGTATCGCGTCATTTCATTAGCGTTCCCGAGTTTAATTCCAATTGCGAAATAATTAAAACTGTTTTTACACAGTGGAGACTCATTTCGATGGTCTCTTCAAGTTCACGTACGTGCCAAGCCGACGAAACCCATCAACCGACCATTCGACTGACGCACCGATGAAGCCGCCACCATTTGGCGTCAATCATTAACCAGCTTAAATGGCTTGTTCGCTTATTTGGCGCTGCTCGGCAACAAACATTTCAATCAGGTGCCACGGCGCAAACTATGAAACGTGATCATCATTTTTTGATGTCATTTCGTCGGAGTTACCCTACGTTTGACTACTGTTCTGCTCCCCAACATTGTATTACACTCCTGTCCAACGATGTCCGGTGAGATTTTAAATGCGAATAAAATTAAATAAAAAAAAATTCCTTTCACGAAAATTCCATTTTCAGCACATTAACGGGATGTACGAGTGCGTCGTGATGTTAGGGAAAAAAGGCTTTTAAGGATGCAGCCACAGGAGCAGCGTCCGGAGTCAGCCTTGCTTTATGATATGTTAACGTGCCGGACCGGCTACCCTGGTGACAACATTAAAATTGCATTTTTCGCTTAAAATTCCTACAGTGCTCTCGATTGTAAAAATACAAAAGTATTTCCAGATAATCTGTTGGAAAATTAATGAACGGAATTCAGAGTTGTACGAATAATGAGAGCTGAAGTTGTAAAGGGATGTATCTGCGACATGTTTATTTCTATCGCCCAGATGGGCGAAGCATTCAAGGAAAAGGCTTTTCCGCTGCGAACATAAAGTGTAAGTATATCAAAATCAAATCAAAAGATTATCAAAACCAACTCAGACAAAACCTTACAGATTTTGGGAAAGTTGTTTCGAAAGAGCAAGAAGGTTGTTTGAATTTTTTTTGGCGTTCTCAATGCAATTACGGACGTGGTCCGCTTCATTCTTCGGTTTCAAAGGAGATAAGTGAAGATTAGATTTTTATTTGGGGCTCTGAGTTTATTTAAAAAGCGTGAGATGTCTACGCCTTACAGAGGATCCATCAAATGTCACAGTTGATGCATATCTTCTAGGATAAGTACCTTGCGACAACACCTCTTTTCCCAGCAAACAATACTTTTATTTGTTTTGAGGCTTATGTCGTCAACAAGCTTATGATGTATTCTATGAAGTGCCAATAACACTATCTTTTTGAACTCGATACTACTTTACCTTGGGCAGCCTTCTACAGCAATATACGAGTACTAAAGGGTGCTATAAGGCAGATTTTACCTCAGTCCAATCCAAGAAATGGTTTGGGATGAGTCGAGCATAAGGCGGATTTAAAAATACGATGACTTCTCCATAGCGTCTTGATGCACTTAATTTCACGGGATCTCCACACATTCATCGGACTAAGAATACGCCTTCCCATGGCTGTCCAGGTCCCTGCACCCAGCACACTTTTAGGTTTAAACCACAGTCACTGTGATGCTCCCACAAGGGGGTCTACATCCTCAAGTAAGGCTCCTACCCAAATCCCAGGGGGCTACTGACTGCCACGGTGCCGTGTTTTAAGTCGTGATATGGACTCAACAAGACTTATGACCGGCAGCTGGTAACTGGACTAATCGTAGCAATCTTTAGTGGCGTTGAAGATGTTATCGATAAGTCCAGTATTGTTTGATCACCGCTTTTTATTAGACAGTATCATGAAAGAAGGAAGATAATGCTTTTTTGGATGTGAATTTGGTATTCGAAGCAATCTAAGTCTTCGACAAGCAAGCAAACTATTCGTAGCAAGCCTCATGATGGCCACATGGTAATTTAAGCCCCATTTGCATTTATGCGCCTATAAATGACAAAGGGGATAGCATCAGAGACCAGTTCGATAACCTCCCAGGTTAAATATAAGCTCAAAACGGCGGGGGGGGGGAGGGGGGATTTGCTGTGGATGATTTTATGTAAGAAGATACAACATCTGGTGTCAAGGAATTGTTGAAACAAACAACCAAGTACATTTTTGTGATAGTGAGAGATGTGTTCACGTCGGCGAAGGCCATATACATATCTTATCATGTCGTTGAAGGCAACAAGCAACTTGTGGTGGGATTGAGAATCAAGTTTACTGTACACAACTATGGCGTAGTCAATAATAGGTATAAGTAAAGTTTTAATAAGCCTGAGCCTAGTGTCAACGGGTGTACAACTAGAATACGGCCAAAGTTTGAGCAACTCAGCATAGATGCGTCCAATGGTATAGTTAATGTGATCGATCGCGGTGAGTGAATGATTTACCTTGAATCCAAAATTGGTTACGACATTCGTGTATTGAAATCTTACGTTATTAAGGAATACAGGGGCTAGATCATCAGTGTTATACTGTTGCCTCGAAATCAATATTAACTTTGCAGGATTAATAGTCAGCCCATTGCCTTGAGTCCAGCTATATATACTCTTACAATACTTGAAAGGTCTTCATTTATTCTATAAATAAGGTCCTCAGTTAGCCCGATCGGGTGGGATAAGTAAATCTGTGCATTATCGGCGTAAAAGTGAACACTGGTACTGATGCAAGCTTTTGGTACGTCATTGATGAAAATACAGAATAAAATTGGACCTAAAATTGAGCGTTGGGGTACCCCAGTTAGCAGAGTCTTAGGATTTGACGCAGTATCACCAAATATCACTCTTTGGCTACGATCATACAAATGACTGGATATATGTAAGAAATACTGATCTTTCACTAAATCCAAAGTACAATTTGAGTTTTTTGCAAAGTATTTCATGATTTACTTTGTCAAAAGCTTTGGAGAAGTCGAGCAAACAAAGTAAGGTAACATGGTCTGAGTCATATTCAATTCTAATATCATGAAGTATTTTAACCATTGCTGTGGAGCAGCTGTGTTTTTGCAGAAAACCGGACTGAGCGAGTGGCAATGAATTATGACGATCCAGATGACTGGAAATTTGTTTCACAAGTATTTTTTCCAAAACTTTTGACAAACATGGTAAAATATTGTACTAATTGGGCGAAAGTCATTGGTAGACGTTGGCATTCTGTTTTTTTTTTGGTAAAACCTTAGCCAATTTCCAATTATCGGGAAGAGATGAACGGAGAATGCAGAAATTAAATACATTCGTTAGTAAACTCAATAAGGCACGCCATCTTCCCCAACTGCATCGGATTTGATAGAACGAATACTTTCAATGACTTCAATTTCTGTTACTTACTTTAGGTGGCGCTACAGTCCGGGATGGACCTGGGCCTCAGTCAACAAGCTTCTCCAGCCAGCTCGATCCCTGGCTAGCTGCCTCCAGTTTCGCACGTATTTATAGCGGAGCCTAGGTAGACAAAGTCCTTAACTACCTCAAAGTTATATCTGTCGAGGGTAACATTCTGTCCGAGACGTCGGTGTTGGTTGTCCTTTTTGCTTGACAGCATATACTTGGTCTTGCCCTCATTGACCGCTAAACCCATTTTCGCCACTTCCGTCTCAATATTCGCGAAAGCGGCACTGACAACGCTGCTTTCTCCCGATTATGTCAATATCGTCTGCGTATGCGAGTAGTTGAACGGACTTTTGAAAGATAGTGCCTCTTGTGTTTGCTCGTGAGTTTTGCACTATTCTTTCAAGAACGATGTTGAAAAAATCGCATGACAGCGCATCGCCTTGTCTAAATCCTATCTGGACATCAAAGGTCTCGGTAAGATCTTTACCGAACTTGATGAAGCAGCGTGCATTCTGCATCGTCATCCTGCACAGACGGACGAGTTTGGCAGGGATGCCAAAACTAGACATTGCTCTATATAGCTCGTCTCTATAGATGCTGTCATACGCGGCCTTAAAATCGAAGAATAGGTGGTGTGTATCTATCTGAAGCTCATGAGTCTTCTCCAAGATCTGCCGTAGTGTGAATATCTGGTCGATGGTGGACTTTCCTGGCCTGATAAGATCTTATATGCGATGTTAAGGAGACTGATGCCTCTGTAGTTGGCGTAGTTCAGGGAGTCTCCTTTCTTGAGAATCGGACAAACAATGCTGAGGTTCCATTCATCGGGCATACTTTCGTCCGACCATATTTTACAGATGAGTTGGTGTATGCTCCTTACCAAGTCATCGCCTGCCGCTTTGAAGAACTCGGCAGTCAGGCCATCCGCTCCAGCGCTTTGTTGGACTTAAGCTTCGATATGGCTATCTTCACTTCATCCAGGTAGGGTGAACGGAATTGCTGGTCATCATCGTCCAAGTTAAAAGGTTGATTCTGTCTGACAGCGGTATTTGGTCCATCGTCGCCGTTATACTGTCTGCAGAAATGGTCTTTCCAAATCTTCAGCATCGACTGCGGTTCTACTACGATGTTCACTTGTTCATCTCTACAGGCTTCGGTTCGGAATTTGTTTCCGTGGCATGTTATTTTTACCTTTTGGTAAAACTTCCGAACCTCATGCCTGGAGTAGCATCTCTCAACTTCCTCGATCGCGCGCTTCTCATGCTCTTTCTTCTTCCTCCTGAGTAGCCGGTGTTCGTCTCTCCTCTTCCGCTCATGGAGCTCATGAGCAGCTCTGGTCCTTCTATGCAGCGCCGCTTTATATGCATCGTGCTCAGCTGCATGTACTTGCCTTGGCTACAACAAGGTAATAGTCCGAGTCGATGTTGGCTCCTCGGAACGTACGGACATCCATAATACCGGAGGAGTGTCTTGCGTCGATCGCAATGTGATCAATCTGGTTGACTGTTGATTGATCAGGAGTTCTCCAAGTCCCCTTGTGTATGTCGAGATGTGGGAACCGCGTGCTAGCTACGACAATGTTTCGCCCCGCCGCAAAGTCGATTAGCCTGAATCCGTTATCGGAGGTGGTGTTGTGCAGGCTTTATTTTCCGATTGTTCCACCAAAGATACCCTCTCTTCCTAGCTTTGCATTAAAATCAAAGGATTTAACTAAAACAGCAAAATTGCTATTAGGAAGCCTTCGATGGACCATCACTAAGTTTCATTGCGAAACTAACGATTACTCTGAGGTGGGTGGGTCTTTTCGTTAAGGTAAGGCTTAAATCTTCACACAACACTTGACACTTAAAGCAGCAAATAAAAATAAGCCTACAACAATTTATGAAACCTACACTCACTCGACCTTTTGACAATGTAAAGGACCTTTCGCCAAGAACACGGAGCTTGTTCTGAGATCTTGTGCCTCTGTTCACCGGTGTACTAAGCTCTCACGGAAATTCATCACTGCTGCTTTTACCAGACTTCAAAGAACGGTTACTGATCTTTTCGCTAAGCATTCTTTACTGAGACATATACGTCTAGTTCCTCTTAGGGCTAAATATTAATGCTCCATGATTTTTGTCCATGGTAACAGCCGGGTTTTGAGCATAATCGTTCTTATACAAGTCTTTTCGTACTCTCAATAGCTACGCCAATTCTACTTCTACTACTTGTTGTCCTTGTTCACCAGACGAGCAGCTCTCATCCTTCGATGCAATGAAGTATTATACGCTTCCTTTTTGGCTGCAAGTTTTACAGTTCAAGCGAGAGCTTGAGGGAAATGCGATCAACAAATATTCTAGCGATTGCAGATTGCAGTCTTTCACGTCGAATTTTGATGGTCTTAGTTGAATCCGTTTTACTCTGGTCAATAGTCCAAGTCTGATTGACAGTGGAACTGCATCCTGTTTGCTAATCCATTATCGCATGTGGCTTCATGCAGGTTATGTTTTACGATTGAGAAGATATACTATCATCTAGAGTAGACATGTTTTCATTTACTTCTAATATAGAAAGAATTTTAAGCCGGTTTATTGACTTAACGTTTGAGTAACAACTTAAATACTGTACGTTTTTCACTGTTCGTAATTGTGCCTGTTCTTTCCTTTCTTCGTTTCGACACTCGTGCATTTATCCCTTAATAAACTGTCTATAATTAAAATGTATTAGTCATCTACCTAAAGTGTTTAACTGCTCTCAATCTTTTAAAGAGAAAAGTGTTTGTTTCACAAGATAGAACACCAGCACCCAACATATTTTTTCTGTCTAAACTAGGCACCAACCAATATACCCAAAAACTTCCGACAGGTGCTGGTTCCTTAAATGACGAGAATGAGCCTCTGTAGCCGAACATCTTGCAGCTCTGCTAATAAGTCCTACTTCACGCCTCCCCGTGGCGCCATCTGGGAATCTCACTAGAGGTTGCGAAGTGAAGGGGGCAAATGGCGAGTTTCCTGCGCCATTAACCAGGATTAGTGTCGGAAAAACAAAACAAGACCTTATCCGGGCTACTCCGGCATATTTGGAGCTCAGGCCGGAAAGGATTTCCAGGACTTAGTCAGGGTCTTGGAAAAGAGATGGTGGCGGACGAGCCCTATATTGGCCAACGGCAGTACTCATATCTGGAACGGGTTACTGACTTCGGTGTAACCGTCCCCTCGTCCTAGGGGCATTAAAAATGGAACTGGTCCTCCAGGTTGGGGGTTGTAACTGCCCGGCCATTTAAAAAAGATTAAGTTACGATGCATCAACAAGCCTCGGATATGGACGGATCTACTGTTGACAACCCACGCAAACGATTTAAGGACAATGAGCTTCGGATATGCACGTGGAATGTTAGATCCCTTAATAGACCACGTGCAGCCGAGCAACTAGCGGAGGCCCTAGACTGCGGCAAAGCAGACATAACCGCCATCGAAGAAATGCGATGGGATGGGGCGGACAAAAAGAAGATGAAAAATTGCGACATCTACTACGGCAATTGCTATCGACGGCAAAAGCAGCGCTTATTTGGATGCGGATTTGTTGTCGGAAGCAGACTAAGACAAGAAGTCCTCAGCTTCCGGCATGTGAGCGAGCGCCTCGTAGCAATCCGCATCAAGGCTAAATTCGCCAACACTAGCCACATATGCGCGCATGCCCCACAGAGGAGAAAGATGACGACACCAAGGATGCCTTCTACGAGCTCCTTAACAAGACCTACGAGCAATGCCCTAGCTATGACATTAAAATTGTCCTCGGTGATTTAAATGCAAAGCTAGGAAGAGAACTGTACGGACTGTACAGCGACGTCGATCTAACCGGAAGAGTGAAGATCCAAAGACTGAGATGGCTGGATCATGTAGAGCGTCGCATGGACACCAATGCTCCAGTTCGAAAAGTCTTCGAATCCGCTCCCAAGGGACAGCGCAGTAGAGGAAGGCCAAGACTCAGGTGGCGCACGTAAGTGGAACGGGATCTCAGCCAACTTAGCGTGCGAAACTGGAGACAGCTAGCCAGGGATCGAGCTGGCTGGAGACGCTTTTTGACTGAGGCCCAGGTCCACCCCAGACTGTAGCGCCGCTTAAGGTTAGTAAGTAAGTTAACTCCTTTATCTCCTCGTTATCTTGTTCGGACTTCTGCAATGCGTTTGAGCTGCCTCCAACTCTATCATCTGCGCCTCATTTGCGTAGGGCGTCCCACTACTCTCCCCACCTAGAAGGGCGGATTCCACTAGATGCAATGGTGTTGCCTTCGTGCGGTAGTGTGTGTCTAGTTCGCTGCCACTTTCTCCTTTGTCGTGTGTTCATATAGAGTAGTTCGTTAAAGTTTCCAAAATCCTCAAAATGATTCTTAAACACTTAATTACGAAGACTTGCAGCTTGTGAGTGTTAATGGTCTTCTCCGTTCAGGTACTGCATCCATACAGGAACAGTATCAGCTTGGTTCTTAAGCTAATAAAATTACTTTTCAGCTTGTGGATGGCCATTCCGAACGCAGCACACATCCAATTGAATGCCACCACGGTTAGCTTGGACCACACTTCATGGATATTGAAAGTTATCAACTCTCTGTCTGATGTTAGAAGGCCTCACTTGGACGCCTTAGCTTATACTCGTAGTTTGTGGGGCACCAAGTGGAGGTCCATTATCCGATATAAAAATAGACAAAGTTCGTCAGCGTCGTTTACTGTCAACCCTATATGGGGTATACATCGCTGATTACCAACAAGAACAGTAGTGGTGACAGTATGCACCCTTGGGGTACTCCGCTTTGGACAAAATAGGCCAGATTGTGGAATAGTATGTTATTTAGGTCTTTTAAGATGTGCACAATGCCCACTTTGAATAATTTATTCTTTTTGGATACCATTCAATTTATATTAGATACATACATACGAGTATACATATATGTGCCTGCCACTCCTTGTGTCATCCGTTGTTAAAATGTAATGTTAGACTACCATATCATTTGAATGCTTTCTACAAATAGCCCCTCTATGATTGTGCGGTGCCATATCCACGGCAACTTTCTAAATTATTCAAAATGGTCAAACGGAAGATTAAATCTACTTGACAAACATCCACTTCGAAACTTCAAAAGTTTCAAAGCACATCATTAAATAAGAAATCAGATACATTCAAACCAACCAACTCCCTTTGTGGAATATCCCTGGTATTCCTTTCAAAAAGCAATATCTTGACCAAAGAATCCTTATCTAACTCTTCGATTTGCTAAGTTGCCAGTTCGTAAAATTGAGTTTTAATCAACTGACATCATCCCCTGCATTGTGCCTTAAGGATAAACTTAATTATCTACCGATTTTACGACATATTTCCAACACTACTATCTCGTAAAATCTTAATGCCGAAACTTTTCCAACTACTCGTAGCATTCGAACCCCTTAATTAGAATAAACCCACACACACACACAAATATATACATAACATAAATGTACGACTACTATATTCTACAATATATAGGTACTCGTACATACAGACTAAGGCATTAAGGAAAAGTGAAATTTGCAAGAAGTTTATGTTTGAATGTCAATTTTGCCTCTGCGATAAGGATAAGGAGTTCTTTCGGAGAATTAAATAGATCTATAAAGTTCTTATCATGTCCTGGAAAATCACTCAATGAATGTATAATAGGAAATCCATTGCCGTTATGACACAGTATGAGCAGACAGACGACTCGTACCAACAAAAATGATAAACATGGATGGAAGGATATTATTTTTGAACAAAATACTTACGACTGTATGTACATACATTCATTACACGCGCCTTTGTACTATGTTGATTTTGTCATATTATATATATGTTATCCTTAAATGAAGACAACCCTACAGTCCTCAAGACCTAAAGCATATGCAATGGCATAAAAAGTAACAAAACCGAGCTCATAAAGAACCACCTTGACAGATAGATGGATGGATGGATGGATGAAATCCTTCTCTCGTACTTTCTATGCTGATAACAGAACGCTACAAAGAAGTTGCCAAAGTTACTGTAACAAGTCTCTTTCTCTTCTACAATTTATCCTTGTTTTCTTTCTCCTTAGCATTTAAGGAAAATAAAATAAATAGAAAAAGTCCTTCAAGAAAAATAGGAAAATTCGTTATTTCTCTGTCATTATAGGAGAAAAGCCGGTGCGGCGTATTTATTCTACAGCGAGGAAAGGTTACATACGACTTAGACTATGAATACGAATGCGACTACGTGTACGTTATCCTGTTGTCGCCAGCTAAAGAAAAAAACAAAACAGAAGAAACTTCTCATAAGGAGTTTAGTGGAAGAGACTATTCGTAGAGTTGCCAGATGATCGAGGTTTCTTTTGCCAAAATTGTGTTGAAAGAGACGATAGTCCGTTTATCCGTTTGCTTTTTGTGATCATTGTGATAGGTAGATCTTAAGATGCCACAAAAACGAAAGCTTCAGGTGCTGATAAACGATTTTCTTAAATACAACACAGTGTGGCAAATAATAAACTGGACACGAGTAATATCTCAGCAACCAAGAGAGCCATCTATTTGTCCAAAGAATCTTTTTTACTTTCTTGAAATTTTATGAGGTTTGGTTATTATTATTCTTCCAGAACACCTTCTTATTTGATGTTGAAATTTTAACATGGAACAAAGAGCGGTCAATAAATTCCACGCAAAACTTGGACAAAATGCATCAGAAACATTCCGCTTAATGCAACAAGTGTACCGTCAGGATTATTTGAGTAGAACAGTTATTTTCGAGTACCATGAAGGATGTTTGGATAGCAGAAAGACGCTGGATGATGACGAATGCACAGAAAGGCCAATTTCAGTTTGGAAGCCTAAAATTATTCAAAAATTATGTGATTCTGTTGCAGAAGACCCCAATGTTTCACTGAGAATGATGGGAAAGGCCTTAAGCATAAAAAAACAGCCTATTTGAACCATTCTTCACGAGGGTTTGGGCAAAACAAATGTTGGCCTTTGTTGCACGATATGCAATGCACCGAGTCATTGTGCACTGCTGCTCTCTGACTTCCATACAGAGAATTGTATCCCTATAACCTCATACTGAAATTGTTATTACGGGCAATTTCAATATTCACAATTTTGGGTAGCTTCGACCTTCTGGACACACAACTTGACCCAGCTTGTAAATGAGCCCACGCGAATACCAGACGTTGATAGTCATAGCGCCAACGTCTTGGATTTGTTTCTAACTTGTCATCCTGATAAGTATACCGTTGATGTGCTCTCCCTTCTAGGCTCGTCGGACCATTGTGTCATATCAGCTAAATTCTCGTACATTGTCCACACAGTTAGAGAAAAAATTCCTAAGAAAAACCATATGGCGATACGAGAAAGCCAATTGGAGCGGACTTAACACCTTCTTTAGGAATTTTAACTGGTCGTTATGTTTCTTCGATAACGACGTGGAGGATGATGGACTTCGTCAAAAATATAAGAAATTCTGCCCCATCCTCCGTCCCAATGGGTCGAATCCACTTTCGAAATCGTATAGTAGCAAGAGTACTTAAAGATCTTGACATTCACAATTCCGTTGGTCCAGATGGTATATCTCCCCTTCTTCTGAATAGGTGTTCTTCTATGCTGGCAAAACCACTGCGCAAGCTTTTCCATCAGTCCTCTTTTAAGGACTCTTTCCGAGCAGATGGAAAACCGTATTTGTACAGCCCGTCCCTAAAACAGCGAATCTTCTTCTCTTTCCTTTTACAGACGCATTGAACTTACGTCCCTTCTTTCCAATGTCACGGAAACGCTGATAAATCGTCAGCTCATGAAAAACGAAAACTTCTTAATGACCGGCAGTACCTACGGTTTTCGTAGCAACAAGTACAGTGGTGATTTGATGGCATGTCTCACTGAAAAGTGGAACCAAAGTTTATATCAATCTTGGGAAGGCAAGGTAGTTGCACTTGATATTTCAGAGGCATTTGACAGATTTTGTCAAAAATGCGTGCATTTGGGATCAATGAATCTCTTCTTCAATGGATTAGAAATTACCTTTCAGAACGTTCAATTCAAGTTGTCTTGGATGGTTTCAAGTCTGATATTCACAAAAAAATGCTGGTGTGCCCCAGGGCTCCATTCTGTCTCCAAAACTTTTTTTGATTTTCATCAATGATCTCTTGTCTACTACTTCTAATCCAATTTATTCCTTTCTTGACGACAGTAGTTTCTGCTTTTAATATTTATCCCCGGACTCACGTCCCTGCTTTTCGACTGTAGAACGGGAACGGCAGCGTATGTTAAGCTAATTAAATTCCGATATTAATAACTATAGTAATTGGGGAACTACCAACAGAGTGGAATTTAATGCTTCCAAAACACAATGCTGTCTGCTGTCGTTAAAGCGAAATTCGAATACCCAGCCTTTATCTATAAATGGCACTTGCATCGTTGAAACCGAAAATCTTTCCATTCTCGGTGTGTGTATCAATGACAACTTATATTGGAATGACCACACATTCGGAGTCGCCGAAAATACTGCGAAATGTCTATGCCTCTGCCTCTGATCTGGCTTCAATATATAAGGCTTTTATCCGCCCAAAATTGGAGTACAATGCTCACATCTGGTCAGGTGCTCCCAAGACTTCTTTGCGCCTACTAGATAGGATTCAAAACGGTGCGATAAAGCTAAAAGGTGATGCTAATATTTCAGAGTTGATTGACACCCTCGACCACCGACGTAATGTCTCCTGTCCCACCCTGTTCTACGACTATATTCAGCAACAGCGCTCCTAAGAAATTGCCAGTAGCATTCCGCCCCTTCAAACCACCAACCGTAAAACCCGTCTCGCTTTGAATGCCCACAAGCCCACTTTCGGACGTACACCGTACACCGTAGGACGGTCTCTCACAATGTAATGCTCTGTAACTTGTGCAATTTGACAGATGACAGAACCCAGTTGACGTATTTTGTAATACAGGGTGGCGCAAAATTAATCATCCTATCGGAAGATGTTATAAGTTTTGCAAATGGCGTCGTACGTCAATCATAATTGACATTTGTGAGCTAGATGGCTGCAGAATACAAACATCCCCATTTTGGTGTCGAAAATCATCATGAGCGACGAGGCGCATTCCCAATTAAGCGGTTACGTCAATAAGCAAAATCTTTGTTTCTGAGGCACTGAAAATCCACGTGTAATGCAAGAAGGGAAATTACATCCACTCAAAGCTACTGTGTGGTGCGACGTTTAGGCGGGAGGAGTGATTGGGCCGTATTTTTTGAGGACGCCATCGGCAATGCGGTCACTGTTACTGTTACTGTTACGCTACAGGGCCATGATAAAGGACTTCTTACTACCGGAATTGGATGAGCGGGGTTTGGTGAATATGTGGTTTTAACAAGGTGGTGCAACCGCACACATAGCACGAGCCACAATGGATATTGCTGAAGGAAGCGTTTCCTGATCGCGTAATCTCCCGTTTTGGCGGCAGCCACTTGGGGGTATCATCTTTTCCACTTAACAGAAAAAATTGTAAAGGTCCAAATAAAGATTTCCATTTTAATTAGGAATGGTACAATCTCCTATCTACTTACTTGCATCAGAAAATATTGCGAACAAGCTCTCCAAAATTGCACACACAAAACTCCACCAAATCGCGCCAATTTTATTTTGTTTTTAGATTAAGTGTCAGTTACAAAACGCACGCAAACATTTGACATGCATGTCACGCTCAGATACAAACAAAAGCCAGTAAAGCCATCTATTGCAAAAAAGAAACGCAACGACATTTTGAACAACCCAATATAATATTCCGAAGTGGCAACTATGGTGCAGCATCATGTTCCTGTGCTCCGTCTTTTTTAAAAGACGAGTTGGGGGAGGAAAAGAATATTTTTATCTACTTTGCAGACAAACAAAATGAGTATAATCCTGAAAGGAAGCGGGGTTAGGGCAAACGGAAGCAGGAAAACTTTTTTGGAGAATGTTTTCCATATTACAATATACTCTTCAACCTAATGATGATGGTGCTCTAAAGTATGTACCAACTTAGAAGTTGAAGAATTTCCTTCCTTCCTGTGATGATGTTGTCATCGATGTTTTTATTTTGGAAATTTCGCAACTTTTCCTCGAATCCTTGTTGTGCCTAAAGTTGTCTTCTCCTTCCCTATTTTATTGTGGTCTCCTTTGCATATGATAGACTGAGCAATAATATCAGTTCCGATTGTCCTTAGAGAGATACAATAAAGCAAAGACGAGTAAACTGATTCTATTCGGCTCCTTGGTTGAGTCACGAATTTATTGTCTATTGACTAGATGTGACACAATCGATGACCTAATGCTCTTTTCTAATTACCCTGACGTTCCGATTAGCTTTGGAAATGGGAGTTTTGACAAGTGATTTTGTTTTTATGATGACTAAGGCGTCGTCCTTTAGTCGCAGGGATACATATACTCGCATCTAAATTGTTTTTCCTTCTTATGTTCTGTTAAGAGTTCCTTGGAATGTGTATTCAGATATTTGGGCTCAATTTGGATAGGAGAATTTTATAGCCGATTGCCATCATCATCAGAGGACCCCCCTCTACCTATTCTTGATAAGAATATTTCAGAGTGATATGTGTGACGTCTTGTCAGGATAAATTGATATAACCAAATGTGACATGGAGTGGAGCTTTTTTTTTACACGTACTTGCCACTTATCGGAGAAGATGGACTTTTGCATTTGCTACAGAATTATCTGGTGATTTTTTTTTTCTCTCAAGGAAATGATGATGAGTTTTGGGAATATTTCCAACAAGTGCTAAACTGATGGCGAAAGTTTAAAGTGCTGCAAAGGGAAGAGGAGACAAAATTGGAAGTCTATTGGGGTTTCATCGCAATTTTTTCCAGCAAGCGATTTTGATTAAAAAAAAATCTTCTGCTCTTTGCTTTTTAAAAGCGATGAGATGGTCGGTATGAAGGTGGAGAAACCCAAAGTGGCAAGCAATAGTAATTTTGAAGTTTCGAACTGTCTAAGTAGACGGACACACATTTTGCTCGTTTGATGGGACTCTGCCCTAATAGAAGTAGGGACAATGGTAAAAGTTTTGTTAACCAGGTGTTCCACTGACCAAGCCTATACTTCGGGTTGAGTTGGTTACAAAGATGATAAGGCTACTGGTTGTACACCTTGGTCATGTGAGAAGCAGTTATGAGACAACATCAATGACTTTAACTGAATTGCTGCCGAACAAGCTTTCAGAGAAAGTTACGTGAAAGGCGATACTTTTCACACTAGACCAGTGGGTCTGCAGATTGTGAGGGATTTCAGAATAGAACGATCAAAAAAGAATGTAGGAACTTAGGCAACTTAGAAGATAGGAGAAATAGGCCGAGAAGCACTCGAACGAGAACCTAGTGAGGTGGTACCAGACGAATGAAAGTAAAGCCCGAACAGAAATCTCAAAGAAGGAAGAAGGAAGCCTCAAAATAGAACCACAGTCTGTGCTGAGAACCTGGAAAACTTATTTCCTGAGATACACAAACGGTTGGACGGAGACATTTTTATCCGCCCGACAATGATGAAGGCAGGACAGCACATGATTACCTCTAACAAAGCTGCTAGAATCGATGGCTAAAATGCCGAGCTGCGTAAAGCAGTAGTTGGCGATAGAATATTGAGCAATTCATCTCGAAAATCTGGGTCGACAAAAGTATGCCCGACAAATGAAATCTCTGCATTGTTTGTCTCATTCTAAAGACTAGGAAGTCCCCTGAACTGCTCCGACTACGGAGGAATAAGTCTTCTAAACATCAAATAAAAAATTCTGCGATTTTGCCATGATAACCACATGTGAACGATTATGACCCTTCGTCAACAGAGTAGCGGTTACTATCGGTGTGGCCTAACCCACTTGGAGAAACCCAAAGAGTTACATCGATACGTTAGGTCGATCAATTATCGATTTCGAAGTCGCACATGACATCATCTATCGGCGTGAACTGCACAGGGTCAAGTTTAGGTTTTGCCTGCCTGCCAGGCTTATTTCGACTGTGCAGGACGACGATGGAGAACTATTTCCGGTCCTTTAAGGTTAGTGATGATAAAACTGAGACCTTCAATGTCAAAAAAGACATTGACTAAAGGTTCTCAACTCCAGAGGCACCACGTTCAAAAGTCTGTTCAATTACTCGCAGGCAAAGTTGACATAATGGGAAGAGCCCAGCGAGTTTTCGATAGAGCGTTTGCATCTTTTGAAGCAGAAGCGGCAGAAATGGGCTTAGCGATCAAAAAAGTTAACGCTGTCAACAAAAAAGGTCACACTCCCAACATCGACATCTGGAACAAAATGCCAGATTATGCAACCACAATTCTGAGGTACTAAGAGACCTTCTCCGTCTCGATCTTCAACTCTGGTAATAACATCAGCGCGGAAATCATGGGAAAAACACTCCTGCTAATCATTGAATTCTTGGCCAGTCACTGCTATGGACACTGCTGAAAGCGGATGAAAATGCTCTCAGCCATCGGCATTGTTTTCATCGATGAAGAATGAATAAAATATTTTAACAGCGATGTGTGCAGAGATGTCGACTTTATCAGAAAAGCTCTAATGACTCAGCTAATGTGGCCAGATCAACTTAAACGACACCAGTGCCCATGCGCAGAGAGTTTTCGACTAGAATCCAAATAGACAGAGCTGTAGAAGACGACTCGTCTTTGGTGCTTCATGCAAGTGGAATGGGAACTCTGCCAACTTCGTGATTGTAATAGGGGCAGCTTAGTTGGCCTACCCTGGACTGTAGCGCCATCTATTTAAGTTGGTAAATGAGCCTCTGTACCCTACCACCTTTGGTATAATTATTCGTTGCAGCCCTGTTTTTGTGTACTGCAACTGCCAATTGCTTACATTTTTCATCAGATTGTTGATAACCCAAAGTTGTCTCGAACATAAAAAGCCGACTTCTTATGGGAGTATGAGATCAAATCCACGGCTCTTTAGGATTTTTTAAGGGCAATCAATGGATTGCAGGAGAATTTCGTACTATGTCCATGTCACACGGTCTTTTCATTAAATACCCGATTTCTGAGTCGGAAGTCCGGTCAGAGTCGACCAAACAGCATGCCAGCTTGGCTAGTTTTGGATTTCGTTTTGGGAAACGAAGCAACAAGCAACAAGCAACAACTTGGACTTTGTTCATCCACTTTGGCAAAATTTTGCAAAAGAACTTGGCCTAATTCCATGTGAAGTCTGGGTGATGCAGCAGTTAAGGTCGTGAAACCATGGACTGTGACGGGAATTTCCGGATTGGACGTTTATGCAGCTTGAGGTGGAGTCTTATATATCCAAAAACTGTAAGCAAGCAAAAGTGGCAAGGTAAGTCAGGAAGAGACTCAGGAGACTAAAAAGGCACCCTGGTGACATCATTGGCCCTCTTCTTTTAAATATGAGGCTGGAGTTTGCGTTGTGCCCATTGATCAGTCATTATTTCTTCGAAAATGAGGACGAAATTATTCCTGGCGTCATATGGGTCAACAAAAAGGCGGTGCATGAGCTTACAAGACTCGATTTGGTCACAACACCAGTGAACCGCTAACCGAGATCTAAAGTCTGCTTAATTTGCAAAATACGTGTATTAAGGGCTTGGAAGTCAATATTCTGTAAGTTGTTCGTGATATAGAGCCTCGAAAAGTGAAATAAGGCCGATAGGATGCGATTCGTCTGAAACAACTGACAAAGCCAAATGCCGAAGATGTCATGAAGCATTTCTTGTAATTGATAGAGAACTTTCTGCCGGAGCAGAAAAGAAAAAAAGGACGGTGCCTCTAGCTTGGTCCCTGTTCTAAGTTAAAACCGAAAGATGCAGTTGAGGAAGCTATATTTGAGCCGCAGAAACTGTCATGATGTAGCTATGTTAATATTTGGAGTCAAATCTTGCTGAGAACTGTCCTCTACTGAACCTTTGTACCAAGGGTCTAGCTCAGCTGATCATAAAACATTCTATAATGAGCGATCGGTCAGAAAATGATTTTCTTGGCCTCATCTGGTGTTGCTGTAAAGTTCAACAAGTTCCTTTCGGCGTAATGTGATCCGATAGCATCGCCCTAGCTAAGGAGGGTACAAATTTGCAATGTTCCAAGGATCTTTGTCGACAAAACGTTGCTGGGAGGCACTTCCAAATTTAGAAACAGCGACGCAGTTTATTTGCACTTCCAAGTAAATAGTGATTTGCCTTAGCCAATTCACGGTAGAGACGCTTTAGTTGCCCGGTTCTGTTTACCAAGTTCAGTTCATAGTTGTCTCAAACCAAATCTATAGTCCTTTCCTACTTACAGCTTCAATATTAATTGAATAAATACCTTAAAGCTGCGTCAAAATGCCTCCTGAATGCACTTTACCCGTTTGTTGAACAAATTTCAACCAACAAGCTGCACAAAGCTTAACACTCATACTTCCATTACACAGGCTCACGCAATACGCAAATTTGCATTGCGTACGAATGTTGTCCTATCTATAACTTCGCATGCTGCATTCATTCCATGGTTGACTGTTAATGTTGCATCTCTGTATGGCAGTGAAAGCCAGAAGCAATCCTGCCCGTTCATGGTTTACTCTTACGATTCACAAGCCTCGGTCTACTGTGCCTGATGGTAACTGGTTTGGTCTGGTATTGAAATTGTAAACAGGATCAACATACACGCATATCCATGGAAGCCCTCATCCAATTGGTGTCTCTACCCATCGCGGTGGTATAATTTCAAAATAATTAAAACTGCTTGTGCGTATTATGTCAGAGGGATAATTTCATTTATTCACTTGGCATGGCATCACCCCCTGGGACGGCAGGACTACCAAGCCAACTCTTTTTTACCATACTACGAGACGAGTACAACTGCACCAATACGTTTGTGTGGGTTTGCTCGTTGGCTTTGTTGGATTTGTACCGGCTTCCCATTCTGTAAAAAGGACGAAAGCAAATATTTATTTATGATTTACTGTGTTCCTTGCGCGAACAAATATTTATGCTTCTGCTACGAGTACTGCTGCTACTGATGGTGGTGGTACTGGTGGTACTTGCTGGTACATGTGATGATGACGGTGATGATGATGGTGATGACGCTATAGTGATGGTAGCGATGGTGGTAATGTTGAAAAGTATGTGATGAGTTGAAATACTGCTGATGGTACTGCATAGCACCCTAATAAGAAAGGATGAGACGAACAAGTGTTTACTTTCGTACGGAGTTGCTGGTGTTCTACTGTTTTTCTGCTGCTCCTGTTGCTGTTGTTGGCTCTCTAGGCGATCATCTCAAGTGGAAGATGTTAATGGTTATTATTTCATTGGTGAATGTTTGTTAATTGAAAA
This sequence comes from Volucella inflata, assembly GCA_928272305.1. Classification (NCBI taxonomy): domain Eukaryota; kingdom Metazoa; phylum Arthropoda; class Insecta; order Diptera; family Syrphidae; genus Volucella; species Volucella inflata. The sequence goes on from OV743720.1 coordinate 4,834,773, forward strand.
ATGTTTCCTTTGAGTTTCAAACTGTTTTTATTGTGCTTTAAACTAAAAGTAAACATCACTTAGTTCAAAGGATATGGAACACCGGAAATGGATGGGGGTTTATCTATGAACTACAGAAGCTGTAGAGAAAACTAACTAAGCGGTGGGGTGCCACAGCACTGTGTGATTACACCCATACTTCTTACGCACTGATTGAATTTTAAGTAGCAAGAAGAAATATTAAATAGATGATTTGTTATGGTCGTTAATGATAAATCTGTATCTTTGAACAGTCGAGAAGTTGTCTTCATATTGAAGAACTAGTGATATAAGCTTTAAAATAATCGTACTCGTAAATTCAGCACCAATACGATGAGAATCGTAAAGATCTGTAAGGGTGAGTATTAGTTGCTCTAAGAAAGTCCCACTTCACCTCTGCCTTGGTATATAAATTTGGAATATCCCTAGGAAGGATGTTAAACAGTTATAACAAGATCGATAGGCCCTAAAATATATTTGGTAATTTTCCCACTTTAAAGGGTTTTTTATTTGATTGCTGGGAAGGATTTCAACATTTTTCTAACGACTATTTGCACTTGAGGATAGGATCCGTGTATATGAAGTGGCCAAGTCATGGGCCTTAAGATGTCATATAGTGCATTTCTGTTCGCTTTAAGCAAACTGTTTTTGAAACTTCACTTGACGAAGTCGCAAATTTGCTTTAAAAGCTAAGTTTACTTGCTTAGATTGCCCGTATCAGTGCCATTATTCGGCGCTTCCTCTTCATGGTCACCACTTGGTACTGGGCTTGTTCAACTAGACCCCATTTGATAAACTTATCAGCACCAGCGTTGAGCAGGAAAAAATACCAGTACTATGCCTTGTCAAAAATGATTAAATCTCAGAGGGAGGACTGTCAGTAAGCCGATATCTTAAATGAGCGACTTCCACTTATATGATGCTGAAATCAAAAACGATAGCTCTCTGCCGCTCTCACATCTTCGAAACTATGTTTTGAATACGCGGTCAATCCAAAGATGCTCCAGAAAGGTTTCTGTCTTCCAGGTGAGGGTTGTGTGTTTGTCTTACGACCCGGCCACATTGAGGCCCTTCTGAAATGACTTGCTAAATGAAAAGAAGTCAAAGACATTCAGATGATGCAGATGAAATATGTGAACGTTGAATGCCACCTGTAACAGAACAACTAGTAGGGGCTTTTCTCTACAGATGGCGCTACAGTCCGGGATAAACTAGATCCTCAGCAAACATGTGTCTTCAAAGTGACATTTTTTGCCAGCTATCTCCAGGTTGAGGTTCGCCCTCTGAGTGGGACACGAAAGTTCGCTGTTGAGACGTTTTAACATCCTACATTGATGCAAGAGCGATAGATGTTTATCCGAAAAACTTAACTTCCAAGACACCCCAGAATATTTTCATCCACTTTCGTCAGTGTCCAAGCTTTTGCACTTTAAAGCAGGGTAGAGACGGTTAGTGTCTAGAACAACGTCTAGTTGCTAGCCTAAGTGATAATTTACGTCCTTCTTTCCAATGTGTCAATTTCGTCTGCATTGTTCAGTAACGGAACAGTCTTGCGTAAGATGTAGCCTTCGGAGTCGGCTTGCAAGTTTTCCACAATCCTTTCAACGACGATGTTGAAAAAATCACAATGCAATGCATTCCGTTCCAAAACCTTGTAACACGAAATGTCTTTGAATCCGCCCCCGAAGAACAGTGCTGAAGCCCATCTCAATCCCAGACTGTTCTTTTGCTTCTTATCAGGCTGGCAACCATAAGAGGGTCAAAGCCTGAACATCTCTAGCCATCCATCTGTTACTGCTTCCAGTTGGAAATACCAAGCCGCCTTATGCCCACGATCACATGATCCTAAAACCGGAGGTTGGGTCTTCATTTTCTCCTTGAACCGCTTGATGTGGCCGAGCCAATGAAGTCGGTGGATTTTTGACTGCCTTACTACCTACATCTTTGTGCAGCTCATTGAGTTCGCGGTTGTGTCCAAAATATTCGTCAAATGATTTTTCTTTTAAAAGTGCCTACAACTTGTTCCATTGTCTTACTTATCGTCCAACTTTCGGCATCGTAAAGGACGCCTGGCAAGATAAGTGCTTTGTAGAGCGTGATTTTGACTATGCGTTGGGGGTTTCGGCAGACCGAAGTAGCAGCTGTTGCCTTGAGTTAATCTTCGTCAAATCTCCACCATGATGTCGTTTGTGGAGTTAACATTTGCCCAGAGGAAGGCGAACTCCTTGACTACCTCAAAGTTGTAGCTGACATTTTATACCAACTTGTTTAGCCTCTTTTTCAAAAACCCTAACGACACGCTCGAAACGTGCGAGCACGTCCAAGATGGACTTGGAGAAAAAAGTACCCTCCGTGTTGACTGTTGCCCGTCGTACTAAATTGAAGAAATCACATGACAGCGCACCTCCTTGCCAAAATTCGCTGCAGGTTTGGAAAAATTCTGAGGATCTACTTCTACACTGCATGGCGCATCACGAGTTGTCAGTGTTGTGCGACATATCCAAATCACTCTTCCCGAGATTCCGAACTCGAACATCGCAATATGTAGCTCATTGCGATGGATGCTCTCCGTCATATGCGGCTATGAAATCGATGAAGAGCTTATATGTGTCGACTTCGAATTCGTTGGTCTTTTCCAGGATCTGTCTATGAAAATTTGTTATCTTATTGGACTATCACGCAGAGAGTCTGGGTTCGATTTCTGGCTGGGTCGCCAACAATTTTTCAAATCGCCATCACCCTTTCGGCGGGCAATGGCAAACTCCCGAAAGTAAAATTGCCTACGAAAAAGCTTCTAAGGAGTGCCGTTCGGACTCGGCGATAAACCGTAGGCCCCACCGGGCCATACCGGGCTGCCAGCGCCACAGTGTTTTTTTTCCATGCTGCTCTGGTGATGAGTGTCAGCGTTTTCCTGTATGCCTCATCTGTTGCCATCTGATTTTGCACACAGTCATCATCATACCACTAGTTTCTGGAGTGGTTGGTAGTCGAAGGTGTTTACAGCCACCTCTTTGGTGGCAGTGCAGCAATGCGATAACATGTTGGTGACGTCTGTGGTAGGCAATGGCATATTGGAGAGTTTTTCGTCCAGGCGCACATTCCAGACTCTGGCTTTTTCCTTTTTGGATGTTAAAGCAGCTTTCTTTCATTTGACAGTCGAGCCATGATTCGGACTGCTACCACGAAATGGTCAGAGTCGACGTTTGCTCCACGTGCAGCCGAGCAACTAGCGGACGCCCTAGACTGCTGCAAAGCAGACATAACCGCCATCGAAGAAATGCGATGGGATGGGCCGGACAAAAAGAAGATGAAAAACTGCGACATCTACTACGGCAATTGCTATCCACGGCAAAAGCAGCGCATATTTGCATGCGGATTTGTTGTCGGAGGCAGACTAAGACAAGAAGTCCTCAGCTTCCGGCATGTGAGCGAGCGCCTCGTAGCAATCCGCATCAAGGCTAAATTCGCCAACATAAGCCTCATATGCGCGCATGCCCCCATTAGAGGAGAAAGATGACGACACCAAGGATGCCTTCTACGAGCTCCTTAACAAGACCTACGAGCAATGCCCTAGCTATGACATTAAAATTGTCCTCGGTGATTTTAATGCAAAGCTAGGAAGAGAGGGTATCTTTGGTGGAACAATCGGAAAATATAGCTTGCACAACACCACCTCCGATAACGGATTCAGGCTAATCAACTTTGCGGCGGGGCAAAACATTGTCGTGGCTAGCACGCGGTTCCCACATCTCGACATACACAAGGGGACTTGGAGAACTCCTGTCCAATCAACAGTCAACCATATTGATCACATTGCGATCGACGCAAGACACTCCTCCAGTATTATGGATGTCCGTACGTTCCGAGGGGCCAACATCGACTCGGACCATTACCTTGTTGTAGCCAAGGTACGGTTGCGGATATCCCAAACTACGCCAAGACAAACTAATGCTGTGAGAAAATTCGAGGTCAGACGGCTACAATCGCAAGAGATCGCCAAGTCCTTTTCCGATCGAGTGTCTCTTAATCTCTTAAGAGGTCCAATGCCGCCAGCATCAAGCATCGAAGACCATTGGAAACACTGCCAAAACGCCATCAGAAATGCCGCTTCTGATGTGCTGGGTTTCACTCGTCCACCACAACGAAACCCCTGGTTCGATGATGAATGCCGGCAAGCACATGCAGCTAAGCAAGATGCATATAACGCGGCGCTGCTTAGAAAGACCAGAGCTGCTTATGAGTTCTATGAGCGGAAGGGGAGAGACGAGCACCGGCTTCTCAGGAGGAAGAAGAAAGAGCATGAGAAGCACGCGGGTCCAGGAAATTGAGAGATGCTACTCCAGGAATGAAGTTCGGAAGTCTTACCAAAAGGTAAAAAAAACATACCACGGAAACAAACCCTGAACCGAAGCCTGTAAAGATGAACAAGGGAGCATCGTGGCAGAATCGCAGTCGATGCTGAGGATCTGGAAAGACCATTTCCGTAGAGTGTATAATTGAGTAGCAAAGCCCTCTGTCGGACAACAAAAGTCACCCTTTATAAGACTTTAATAATCCCGGTCCTGCTCTATGGCGCAGAGACATGGACATTATCAAAAATGGATGAGGGTGTTCTTGGTTGCTTCGAGAGAAAAATTCTTCAGGCGATCTTCGGTCCCGTCTGCATTGACGGTGAGTGGAGGAATAGATACAACAATGAACTCTACGGACTGTACAGCGACATCGACCTAACCAGACGAGTGAGGATCCAAAGACTGAGATGGCTGGGTCATGTAGAGCGTATGGACACCAATGCTCCGGTCCGAAAAGACTTCGAATCTGCTCCCGAGGGACAGCGCAGTAGAGGAAGGCCAAGACTCAGGTGGCGCACGCAAGTGGAAGAGGACCTCAGCCAACTTAGCGTGCGAAACTGGAGGCAGCAAGCCAGGGATCGGGCTGGCTGGAGAAGCTTGTTGACTGAGGCCCAGGTCCACCCCGGACTGTAGCGCCACCTAAAGAAGAAAAGAAGGGCTGTGAGCCTACAGCACAACCAATATTCAGCTCAATCAGCAACCAGGCTGCTTGTCAGCTTGGATTGAACAGCTACAAAGATCTTCGCCCGGTTGAAAGACAATCCACAGCCTTACCCTACATGCTCGCTCCCACGCTAAAGTGTAGCGCCGCGTAAAGTAAGTAAATAAATATATTAAGCAGTAGAGTGCTGCACTGATATAACCAACACTCAAGATTTCGAATCCGGACCGTGGAGAGTATAGAGATGAATGAGTCATGTAAAGTAAACAATATATGTGGCGTCCAGTGCGTCGATTAGTAGGGAAGTGAAAGAGATAACAGAAAGGAAAACATTGTACAATGGATAAATAATTTTCAAATGAATTAAGCTCATTTAATCAACCCTCAGTCGCACTAATTGCAAAGGGCAAGTTGACAAATAAAATCTCAGCCTCATCCCCATGATACCACATGACATATCGTCACAAACCAAACAGAATACATAACAAGATTGACTCACAAATTAACGTTATTTCCCAGTTCAATTACAATATTTAAATGACTGACCCTTTGAATCCCATTTCGAGTAATTAACAGACCATCACATCCCAGTTGGATTCTTCAAACATGCATAACATAATAAACGTTGGTTGCATGATTGGCTGACTCCTCTTTCCATCATAACTTTGTGTCAACATTCACCAATTAAAGCCAACGAATTGACCACTATCAGGCAGCAGCAATAACCCTCTCGGCTCTGGGAAAATACTCGTATTCTTAAAATGTTCTACAATCTGATTTCGATTAAACAAAATTATGCAGTCGGAAACTTAGAAATTGTCCCACTGTGACAGGTCTGGAGTATGACGATAACGTCTATGAGAGATGAGCGAATGTCGTGAACTTCAATGATAAACAAACTGGCGCAAACAGAAAAGGCAAACACATCAATTTCCAAGACAATTACGTCGAAAATCTTGGTGTATAGTAATTGAAATGAGAAACCTCCCAAAACTTGAGTGCAGATTAAGGAGTCCTCCTACCCTCTTGGGTTGCTTAAATTTATTCATTCAATCCAACACAATGTACACACATATATACGAGTACGACGACTATGTGTATGTTGGTATGTGCTTAGATTTTAGAGCTCTTCATCAAACTTATCATCATTGTCATCATAGTACTAGTACACCCTTCTATCTACAATGTTTGTTGTCTCCTTAAGCTTAATGAAATGACACTCAGGTCTATTTCGCTTGGCCTCTGGAATTTCATCAAGAGAGAGAGACCTTCAGATCTGGAAGGGTAGCGAAAAATTGTGCACTTAACTATGCCATAAAGCATTCCCCTTTCATGCTCTACTGACAGAATCATTGACATTCAACAGAATGTATTCCTTCGTGCCCATTTTACTAAAGGACACCCAGGACGCCAAATATAGTATTCGTATCATCATCAGCAGCAGGACAAGCGGGTCCATCGTAAAATTTCCCAAAATTAAGCACTAAAAATCCTCCTTCCGAAACGTATGCCATATGAGGACCTTCACAAATAGTCACACAGACACAGACAGAGGCAGAGAAGGAGAAAAATATGAACGTGAATGGTGGAAACTTTAAGGTGAATGGCATTTGCTTTTTACAGCAGCGCTTAAGCATACGCATACTCACACCGAGATGGAATGGGTCTATTCGAATGTCTAATGCAAATTATATTCAAGTTTTTATACAACACAGGCATATACATAGTACTCGTATATCTTCTATTTTGCAAGTGTCGTCGTAAAACTATTTCGGACAGAAGATACTCTCTCCAAGAACAACACCCATCCGTACCATGACAGGCACTTCCCGTAGCAATCATAAATAAACCAGCCGGAATGGCTAAAGTTTTATATGCGCTTAACAAACTTTACCAAGGATATAAATATTCAAAAGTAAGTATCACTATGATAGTAGTTAAAGGGGCATGGGGGATGTTTTTGACGGAGGGAGGATGCAACTACGGGTATCTACCCTCTACCCTTAAATAACATTTGTTGTGGGCGCTGCTTGCCTGAAGTTGGCATCACCTTCACCGAACTTTGCTTTGGTTCAAGTGCACATACCTAACCCCTCTCTGAATCTAATGCACACCTACGTACATCTATGTCTGACTCTAACTCTGACTCTGTCTGTTGAATGAGTTTTGTAAATATTTAAATTACGTTCACTATTTTGTGTAATTTAATCATGAGCATAAAGCAATTTATTAGTTGGAACCGCATACTCCAAGCATACCGAGGATACTCCCTGTACACTCTGTATACCGCATATGAGAACTCATCCCCGTTGCATATGGATATGACGTATGTTTACAGAGCTCTCCAGCAGGGTTGCTTCTAACTCCAACAGGGGAATATCTAAAAAATAAAAAATGGAAATTTGAATTTAAAGGATGCATGCAACCATCTATGGAAATGACCGTAAGCAAGTGCGCATTTAGATACATTAATTACGAGTTGGTGAGTGGTTACAGGACTGTTAATATTAACGTTGAATGGTTTTCATTATTCTCGAGTTTAATGTAGGTCAAATGTGAATAAATGATGCATCTAGAATATATTGCACTTTTAAGTAAGAATTTAATGAACTGTAAGGCAGGCTTTCCTGGAGGCACTTCTGTGATTCTGGTTGCCGGCTGTGATTCTGAGAAGCTCTTCAAAGATCCCTTTGTAATCGTGGATGCGGCCACTTACTGATCACGTCTGATTAAGATATCCTGCGAGATCGTGGCTTCATTCATGGTTATGCAACCTATAGCTCCATAATCCAATGTTCGTATGCGCTGGTGATTACCATCAAAGGCAGATGAACTACCGTGAAATAGTATCCTTCTTCTACTCCATATCAAATCAATGAACAAGCTACCGGAAAGCTTGAGATGGTTAACTTTAAAGTAACTTTTTGGTGTGCAAGGAAAAGATCATTCACTCGTACAGCTCCGATCAACACAACCGCTTGAGTGGATGGATGCAATTCTCCACGATTTTATAGCAGAATTTGGCCGATATTCGCAGGATTTCATGTTGAATGCTTACCACCAAAAAGTCTAAAGTTTCTGCCTTGCTAACACAGACCAGAGACTTACATCAGTGGCCAATTGAAAGGGATATTTTTGGCGAGGTATAATGCGATCGAATTTCGTTCGCAGAAAGTCGATTTAGGAACGCGCTGTGCGGTAAGTAGCATCATCCTGTTCAAACTACAACTTGGGTTAATTGCAACGACATTGGTATCTATTGCCTGTGACCGTTTTACTGGCATTGTTTTGGAAGATGTACGGCATAATGACATCTCCTATATTAAAGCCACTTCAAACAGATAATTTGCTTTAATAGCTTTGGCTGCTTGCTTGGCAAAATTTAAGCATTTGCATCCACAAAGCCATTTAACCAAAAATATTTCATCCATCCATCTTCAATGGAGCCCAATCAGTAGATGTAAGTGGCCTTTGATAGGGACTTGGACTGATATCGCCTATTGGGGACGACAAAGTAAGTACACCGCTTCTTAAGTGGAACACAACAGAATATGATGGCAAGAAATCAGATATCGGGGTTTCTCCTTTTATAAAGTGGCGTGCCACAAGATTCCCTTCTTGGGCCAGTCCTCTTTACTTTTTATTCCAAGGAATTGGCTGCCTAACGATGGCAAAATTATTCTAAGCTGTGTTCCTAATATGATGGAAAGCTGACTGAGGAATCTTGAATGAAAACCTACTCTATGTGACTTACAAGACTAAGTCCAACGTTTTATGTAGATCTGGCATCACTTGTACTTGTGAATAAAATAATTAAAGAAGCAATAGATTGACGTCAAATCTTTGATCCATTTGGCAATACACGAACCAATTGGAGAACTAATGTTGTCATTGAGGCGAGTCCTCCGCAAGCCTATCGCTTTAGAGGTAGTGTCGCTTGAACCATGTCAACGCCATAATAAGGACATTGATTACAAAAGTATTAACGCTACGAATCTCACTTGTGTTTTACGTAGGTATCTGCCTTGAAGGCTCAAGCCTACGTTTCGTCTTTGCACGAAATATCAAAACAATGCGTTGGTTGATCAACGCCTTTCGAGTAGTATAAATACCACCACCAGATTCGCGTGTGTAAGACACGAACTTCTCCTTTGGTGAAGGATCGATGTCTATCTAATACCTAAGCCATTTTGTAGGTCATGGAACCCGGTTACAATGCAACGCCACACCGAGCAGACCAATCACTTCCATAGCAATCAAATAGTTGAGCACAGGTCGTAGCACGCTACAACATATGTTCAATCATGTCCAAGCACCACTTGGTTTACTCTCCACGCGACTTTGGGTATAAACCACAGCCACCTGTGAATGCTTCACCAAACAGTGCATCTTTGGACGATTCTTGTGAGCCTCTTTTAGATCGGTTCCACTGCAAAAAACCGCAACTTCTGGTGCTCCCTAAGCCAATGAGCCAAAAGTGATCAACGTCTTTAAACACAATTTTTCACCTTCATGCTGACATTTTTCAGTTGATTTCAGTTTCTGCACGAGCTGGGTGTAGTTTGAGATCATTTGTAAAATTGAAGGCCAAACTGCTGCAATCGACGACGAACTGACATTTCCAGATTTTACACCACATTATCACTCATGTACAACAGCGGTCATTGCACGATTTCTGGAGGCCTCAACTCAACGTTACTTTATTTTTTATGGAATCTAATGGACAAAGGCGGTCTTGCGCCTCAACCAACATGCGTTTTAAGCTAGCTACCTCCAGTTGCACACACAAAGTTGGCTGAATGCCTTTTTAAATGCATGCTCCACTTTAAATAAGGACTTCCTTACCTACTGCGTTGCTATGATTCCGATTTGAAGCACTTGTTTCCATGTGTCCTATATGATGTAGCCGTCTTAATCGCTGTAAATGAAACCTTCGGACCAGATACAAGTCGTTGAGAAGAATTTTGCACTCGAGACAAGTTCATCCACTCTTGAGAGTGCACATGCCTCTGGGTTTATGGATTCTCTGGACCATCGTTTTACAAAACCTAGTAATGAGTTAACTTTAAGGATTATCGCATCTATATGCAAGCGGAAGGTGAGCTCCGTATTATACAAAATGCCGAGGTAGCTAAGGGATTGAATGAAGGAGAGGTTAGTTGTTGAGAAGGTAGAACCCGAGAGGAAATAGGTGCCGCTCATGTGAAAAGCTGATGGACTGGCATTTGGCGATATTAAGTTCTAAATATTTTTTGACGCAACAGGTCAAGGTTTTGTTGAAGAGAAGTGTTTGGTGATCAATCGGGATCGTTTATTGTTCATAAAAACAGAAGAGGACCTATATTACTGCCTTGTGGAACTTCAGAGGAGGCCGAAAATGGAGCCGAATAGGCTAACCTAAGACGAACATTATAACATCGGTTTTCCAGGTAAAACGATATCGATAACGATGAGAGATGTTATCGAAGGCCTTGCTTGCTCTCTAGGACTGAGAGGGTAAAGAATAAAAATTCAACGAGATTTGTGGTGGTTTAGCTACCCTTCAGGAAGCCATGTTGTCTAGGGGAGTTAAGTGATTTGCATTGAAAGCTTAGAGCTTCATACTCTCGATAAGTTTTGGTATATAGGAGGGTTTAGCGATGGGATGATAGTTGGTTATGAAAGATGTTTTCCTAATCTGAGTAAAGTCTCACTGTGAAAGGGATAGACGAAAGAGATTAGAAAGGGAAAGGTAAAGAGAGGAGGAATTTCTTGTAAAGGAATATGACAAGGAGACCATCTGGGCCGGGTGTGAATTCATTACTAAGTTGGTGCAACTTTTGTTCGATAAAAGACGGATCCAACGTGTGTGAGGGAAGTGGACCATAGGATGGATCTGGTACAAAGGAGTCGTTAGTGAAGGATTGATTATTAAAGGTGGCAATGGTGAATGAAACGGTTGATGACGATTTGTTGACGGTAACAATTGGATTTAGTTAGCAAATTAGAATAGGACTTAGGGTCGTTTATAAGTTTGAGTTGCACATTGTTAAGGTTAAACTGGTAAAGAGAATCATTCGTTGAAATGAAGGCAACTACCGAGATAGTTGGAGTAGTCAGTAGAGAATCTGATATAAAGAAAAGGGTGAGGGTGAGAGTCCTATACTCGTATAGTGTCTTCTTCGTTGTTTGATATAGGGCTGTTCAATTGACTTCATAGTCCAATAGCTGTAAGCAGGAGCTATTTTTCTTTTAATTGTCGTGCTCATGTTACTACTGGAGCATACTATACGGCCAAGGTTTGAAAATAGATTACCATTTTTTGCTAAGGCATCTGTGTTGTTTTTCTGACGAAAGTTTTTGCTTTTATTGACCGTCACACCCATTTCTACCTCAATGCTCGCCAAAGCCTCTGGTGTCTGAGATCCTTTTGAACGTGGACATCCTTGCTAGTCAATAGAGTTTGGCAGAAATGACAACGCCAGACCACTCTCTGTTTATGTATCAGAAAATAATTTTCCTGATTTTCAGTGAATAGCTTAGGAGTCGAACCCTAAACTCCTTCCCTAGTCATTGAGGAACTCAACTATAACTTCTGTGTTTCGTTGACTTCACGCAAATAATATTTGAAGGGGAAATTCACCAACAAGATATCTGCAGATTAATAAAGATTCGCAGCCATCCACGCCTGCTAGCTCGAGGCCGCAAATTTCGTACGCCTTCAACAGATTGACATGACAATTGCTAAAACCCTGAGGAAATTAAATTCAAAAATGTGTCGAAGTTAAAACATCTTTGTTTTACCGAAACTACACAAATATTTTCCGCAGTCTAGACTCAGTCAAAGTAAAAAAAAACTCATTCGACAAAGGATTTGATCAATTTTTCCCAATCACATCCCCCCAGTAACCTTTATTCATCAACAAATTAATTACAAAGACATCCCAACCATATGCTCCCATCGACCAATACAATCAAACAGGGAAGAACAAAATAAAAACCAAAAAAAAAGTATAAAGAGAAAACTTCATTTGGACAAGACCCTTTTCACAAGCGACAAGACAGGATAACGACAGCATATGCCATCGAAACAAGTTCACATCCAGTTCCAGTCCTATTCTCATTCTCATTCTCATTCTCATTCCATCTGAGGACCGATTTCCAACCTTAACCAAAGCTTCAAGTTCAAAATCAATTATCGTATTAGGATCAGCTTTATGCCTGAATACACGTTATCCCATTTAGTCCTCACCCCTTTAATTACATTAATACCCCGATGATGAAAGAAAAAGGACAAAAAATGAAAAGGACATCCAACCAAGAGAACCTTTGATGCCAAAATCGAATCGGACCCTTTTTTTGTTGTTGGTCCATTCGATTCTCAATCTGATTAAGAATTGATTCAACAACGCGTCAATATTATAAGGCAGCAGTAACCGCACTGATAAAATGTCTAAAACGACTGAAACGACTGAAAGGACGAAGGTACACGATAATTTACTTAGGGAGTCTCCTGGTGTATACACTTTTAATCCATCTAATGGTACCGCGCCCAACCATACCATACCATATCGTACTATCATTCCATGGAACGCAAAATCAGAATCGTCCTTTTGAATCCTTTCAGTCGGTTAGCTTGCTAATTTAACGCTTGAATGTGATTCTCGGTTGTTAGTTGATTGCAGATTAAGGACGTATTCTGTGGCATTGCCAATGACACCAAGTCTACTCGACTCAATTTCTGGAGTTTGTAGTTTGGAATACTCCTACTATTCGTCGACTTTTAAGTGCAACTTCGACAAGTCTACTTGTCTGCTTCGAGTTCATCTCAAACTTTAAAGTAAATAAAGGACATGCCACTCCAACTAGAGATGGTGGTGTAGTTTCGGTGTATCATTGGGGTGTGAATTGTCAAGTGAAGACCAACGTCATCTGCCATAACATTTAAAATTATGGGAAACTTTTTAATTTGCTTATGGAAGACGTCAGAGATGCCAGAGGGACTCGAAAGACACAAGCGATGCTGTACCCAACGAATAGTGAAAGGAGAAACTTATTTCTCAACATCTTGCCTTGGAATTGCTCAAGCAGCAGCAGCAGTAGAAACAGAAAAAGCAACAGCTACGCCAAACTAAAGTTCAGGCCAACGATTAAGGAAAGCAGACAAAGTCCGTTGAAGTTCAGTGTCATTCTATAAAGATAGTGCCACTGACGGACATACTATATACATAGATTGCATTGCATCCTTACAAGTAGATCTATCTCTTCGGGTATTCGCAAAAATACCAAATACTCGTAGGCGAAACATGCCTGAACAACTTTTGGAAAACACATTAACCATTGGTACAGCGAAATCCTTTTAAAGCACCAAAGACAGAGTACTCCCATTGGTATGTACTCGTATTTGGTACTGCCACTGGAAACAAAGAAACTTTAAACTAAAAACTAAAAACTGAAAACTTCTCTCCAGTCAGGGTGTCAGGATCAGGATAACACATCCACAAGTTTCACTCAATCGCATTCTGTTTTCGGGTTTAAGGAAATTCGAGACGACGACAGTCTTCATGGCTCGAGGAGATTTCTGCCTTTCGAAAATTATGCGATACGTACTATAATTTGCCGCACTTAAGTTTTTGCGGCCAGTATGGGTGTGGTGTGAAAGTGGTAGGAATCCATGGGTAAATCTATGTGAGGGTTAAAGTTGAAACATTTACGAGTAGAATGACATGCAAATGCAGAGAGGTTTGTTTTGGAGGCATTTGAGGCTTTTCCAGACATGGAACTGACATGTTGGTAAAGAATCTGCAGTGGATGTGTCTTGTTTTGACCTCGTTTTGGATTTTATAGTCTCATTGGCCTTCTGTCTCTTTATCATTGTGCGCTCTGGATGGTGTTGCTGTTGTGAAAAGTTGAGTTTTCGTATAAAATGGTCTTTGCTGTTTCTGGGAAGTTTGGAAGAGCATTTCTCCTAAATGAGGGGGAATGAAGGATATGAGATCCTGCAGTATATGGAGCATGAAAACTATGAAAGCCAATAGCTGCTTGGATTGAAAATCGATGAAAGATAATAAAATGAGTTTTCCTAAATCAGTTGCCTGTTTGGAACCTTCAAACTTATGCATGACAGTGTTGTGGCCGTATTTTGGAATATTCTTGAAAACCTGAAACATTCTACGGCACTCTAAAGGCAAGTTTTACCGCCAATTAGATATACAGCAGAATGGATGGGAAGTGATTTTACAAAATAAAAAAATAGCATCAGAGGATCCCTTTGATTCAATGACACCTTCATCACTACTAGTTATGTCGGGTTCATCCGCTGCAATCTCCTTATTGCTAGGCGGACCAATGCCTACTTCAATTCCGGCAATTTCAATTCAGAAACATTGCGCTATTTTCTAAGTGAACCTAACCCATTGAAAAGTGTCCTATTCAAAGTCCAAAAGCAAAGTGGGGACTTTAGATGTTGTCGACTATCCCAAAGTTGTTCAGCTTCCAACATCATCAGTTACTAGAGATGCTGCAATTGATGTGGTAGGTTCTAGTTTACCAGCATTCCTGGCTTGAGAAATAATGCACATGAAGTCCAGCAATGATAAACAAGGAAGCACTACAAATAAGAACGAGAACTGCTTAAGAAATCTACCCAAGGAGACTTACAGAAGCCTTGTATTCAGGTTCTTTGAACAGAGTTGTCATGAACCAAAATACTGAGCTAGATAAGGATAAGATCATCATAGCTCACTTAGAGGAACTCGCTTCCTCGATGGCGGTATAGTCTAGTGGAAAGTTGGCCTTTAAACAATACCCTCTTCAGCTAAAACGATCTCTCGTCCACTCCCTCTAAAACGGCACTCCAAATTGGCTTTCCATTTGTGTCAGCTACCTAAAATGCGATGATCCTCTGATACTCTGTAACCCGAGGTTAGAATCAATGACTTCTTGAGCTGGAATCCCAGTGTCCACCCGCTGGCGCAGCTATCTCAGACTCGGAACCATAGGCTCCGAACTAGAATTGTACATACACCACTGTCTTGTATAAAGCCAGTTTGGTCTAACTGCCTCCTGAGACTAAGAAACAGCTTTGGCCTCGATGATTATAGAATGTGGCAAATGTGGCAAATGTGGCATCGCGTCACATTGCGTTAAACTTTTCTTGACATTGAAGGTCTCTGTCAATTCATTACGGGCCTTGATGGGGAAGATATAATTTCCAACAGTTATCCTGCAGAACCTAACGAGTTTGGCAAGGATGTCAAAACTAGATATGTTGTTTGTTTGTTTAAGTGGCGCTACAGTCCGGGGTGGACCTGGGCCTCAGCCAACAAGCTTCTCCAGCCAGCTCGATCCCTGGCTAGCTGCCTCCAGTTTCGCACGCTAAGTTGGCTGAGGTCCCCTTCCACTTACGTGCGCCACCTGAGTCTTGGCCTTCCTCTACTGCGCTGTCCCTCGGGAGCGGATTCGAAGACTTTTCAGAGCATTGGTGTCCATATGCTCTACATGACCCAGCCATCTCAGTCTTTGGATCCTCACTCGTCTGGTTAGGTCGATGTCGCTGTACAGTCCGTTGAGTTCATTGTTGTATCTCCTCCTCCACTCACCGCCAATGCAGACGAGACCGAAGATCGCCCGACGAATTTTCCTCTCGAAGCAGCCAAGAGCACGCTCATCCTCATAGAGTAGGACAGGGGTTATGAAGGTTTTATAAAGGGTGGCTTTTGTTGTCCGAAAGAGGGCTTTGCTGTGTTCGTCCCTCCTCTTTCGCTCACAGAGCCCATGAGCAGCTTTGGTCCTCCTAAGCAGCACCGCCTTATATGCATCTTGCTTAGTTGCATGTGTTTGCCGGCATTCATCATCGAACCAGGGGTTTCGTTGTGGTGGACGAGTGAAACCCAGCACATCAGAAGTGTTTCCAATGGTCTTCGATGCTTGATGCTGGCGGCATTGGACCTCTTAAGAGATTAAGAGACACTCGATCGTAAAATAACTTGGCGATCTCTTATGATTGTAGCTGTCTGACGTCGAATTTCCTCACAGCATTAGTTTGTCTTAGCGTAGTTTGGGATATCCGCAACCGTACCTTGGCTACAACAAGGTAATGGTCCGAGTCGATGTTGGCTCCACGAAACGTATGGACATCCATAATACTGGAGGAGTGACTTGTGTCGATCGCAATGTGATCAATCTGGTTGACTGTTGATTGATCAGGAGTTCTCCAAGTCCCCTTGTGTGTGTCGAGATGTGGGAACCGCGTGCTAGCCACGACAATGTTTCGCCCCGCCGCAAAGTCGATTAGCCTGAATCCGTTATCGGAGGTGGTGTCGTGCAGGCTATATTTTCCGATTGTTCCACCAAAGATATCCTCTCTTCCTAGCTTTGCATTAAAATCATCGAGCACAATTTCAATGTCATAGCTAGGGCATTGCTCGTAGGTCTTGTTAAGGAGCTCATAAAATTCATCCTTTGTGTCGTCATCTTTCTCCTCTGTGGGGCATGCGCGCATATGAGGCTAATGTTGGCGAATTTAGCCTTGATGCGGATTGCTACGAGGCGCTCGCTCACATGCCGGAAGCTGAGGTCTTCTTGTCTTAGTCTGCCTCCGAAAACAAATCCGCATCCAAAAAAGCGCTGATTTTGCCGTCGATAGCAATTGCCGTAGTAGATGTCGCAGTTTTTCATCTTCTTTTTGTCCGGCCCATCCCATCGCATTTCTTGAATGGCTGTTATGTCTGCTTTGCAGCACTCTATTGAGGGATCTAACATTCCAAGTGTATATCCGAAGCTCATTGTCCTTAAATCGTTTGTGTGGGTTGTCAACAGCCATATCCGAGGCTTGTTGATGCTTCGTAACTTCCTTTTTTTTTAAATGTCCGGGCAGTTACCCCGGCCGTACAGCCCCCAACCTGGAGGACCAGTTCCATTTTTAATACCCCTAGGACTTGGGGTCGGTTACACCGAAGCCAGTAACCCGTTCCGGGATGTGAGCGCTACCGTTGATCCATATAGGGCTCGTCCGCCACCATCTCTTTTCCAAGACCCTGACTAAGTTCTGGAAACCCTTACCGGCGAGAGCTCCAAATATGTCGGAGCAGCCCGGATAAGGTCTTTGTTTGCTTTTCCGACATTAATCCTGATTTATAGCGCTTGCTTCGTTCGCTTCCACTTCGCAATCTCCAGTGAGATTCCCAGATGGCGTAACGGGAAGGCGTGAAGTAGGGCTTATTAGCAGAGCTGCAATATGTTCGGCTGCAGAGGCTCATTCTCGTTTTTTAAGGAACCATTACCTGTAGATGCTACTCCTACGAGGCCTTATACTAATCGTTGCCATCCTACCTAGATATACCGTTGTATAAATCGTCTCTGTGCACGTTGTCATATGCGGTTTCGAAGTTGTTTCTTTTTCGAAAAACCTGCTCTCTCGCCCTCTTCCCTGCTCTAAAAATTACGAGCAGCCATCGTCTTCTAGTGCAGCGCAGCTTTTTTTGCTGCTTATACCTGCCTACATTCGTCGTCAAACCAGGTGATTCTTTCTGGTGACTCTTTGAAGCAAATCGCATCGGATGTTTTCTCAGGGGGCTTATTGACAACGTTGCCATTGGTATGTGCTTGGGGATTAGGATTTCAAGAGGGCTTGAGGAAAACGCGGTCAGTAAGGATTCAAGAGCGCTCTCAACACTATTTTTATTATGTTCAACTTTAGTGGTCTTACTGGACCACCTTGTGCTTGTAACTTCCGCATTCGTACACTGGCTACAACAAAGCAATGATCCGAGTCGATATAGGCTCCTGCATTTAGAAAGTTGGAGGAGCATCTGTCGTCGATCAAATTCTAGTTGCGATTGATTGGTGAGGGTATAGCCAACTCTGTTTATGAACCGCGTGCTACATAAAAGAGGTTTCGCCCTCGACGGACGTGGAGATTTTCGTGAAGATCTTCCAACACAATTTTGGTGTCATAGACGCTCATCACCATTAAAAATGAACGTATTTCAGACTAATATTTCCGATGAGGTGTTCGATTCCATGCAGAGAGCTTAAGACCTTTTGTCCAAGTCTCCCTCGAATTTCAAACCCACATTAACATAAGCATCGTCTTCCTTCAAAGTGACAGGCGCCGCTGTTCATGTTATAGTTTATGTAGCAGTCTACAGCTTCCGTTAGTGTTAGGTTAAGGGTGCTAACTTTAGGTAGTTAGGATTATATCCATTCGTGAGAGAGTTACTCCAACAAGCAACTTCTTCCCTGGAGTGCCATGTCGATAATAAAAGCTCTGGGCAAAGTGTCCGGGTAAACGGTGCAGTTAAAAGAGCCACGCTAAGGGTATGAGGACTGTCGTTGGCCTATATTGTGTGTCTTGGGTATGAAACAAGAACCTGAAGCTGACTAGAGCGATAGATGCCTGAGCAGAGTTCTAGTGTTCTACAGTTCTTCTCAGATTTAAGCTCCTAGATGCCACCACATCGGTAGAGGTTTACGTGTTGACAATTGCGACTTTATAAAACTTTTGTTCACCACAGAAGGCCCAGGAATACAGATTGCACTTCAACCATTAACCAGGTATCCACTTTATGGCAGATCTACAAACAGGTGAAAAATCTGGATCAGGAAGGCATCTGGCAAAAGTAGCTCTGAAGGAAGTTTGAGACTTTTATAACCCTAGCTCCTCTAGAGAAGACCCATTATCTCGAGTCTTCTAAGGCCCGTCCGCATGAACAAAATTTGGAGAATAAGATACACAACTTGAACTGAATGGGGTATACAGAGCCATCGTCATTGTCGAAAGGGGAGGAATCTAGTCGATTCGGTAGCCTGGATTGAACTTAGGCGAAAGTTTTAGTAGAATGACGCGTTTTTAAAATGGTTCGTCCTTGATTTCATGGTCAAGAAAGAACAGATCTCAGTCAACTTGTTGTGGACAACTCTATGCGATAAGCAAAAGACCATGCTAAAAAGAGAGAGCTACTGGTGGAGGCTTCTTACCACTGATTGCTGTTCTACAGAGGTTAGCGGCTTGACAGTGTAACATTGACCACTTATCTTTATAGCCGGGTGTTGGTTTCTCCATTGAGTTTGGTGAAACTTAAACCAACTCACGGTCCTTTAGATTTACTGCATTTGGTGTACCATTATATACACCACAAAATGGTATTTCTACTTTCTTTAGGTTCTGACAGAAATTTTAAGTTCAGCCATCATTCTCGTCCTTAACACCTCAACAGTGTGCTGTCCTCACACTATTAGTTACTCCCTATCCAAGCAGACTTTCACTTCTCACAAATAAATCAATTCAAACATCCAAATAACCTCATCAATTAATTTTCTTTATTTTAATAAACTGGAAAAAGTAAGTCCACCCACGACAGACCTCCTCTGGCTGGTTCGGCAACACAGTAATGTTAGGAAAGCAACATAACAAACATTCTCCAGCTATTGCCTGGCCAAGCTTGGAATGATTTACAACCATTGCGGACGTCTAACCACATTTATATTTATTAGGAAGCATAAATCTTCTGCCTCCCAGAAGCTGGTAAGCAATGGACTCTCATGCCAGTCAACCTCATCCTCATCGAGGCTTGAAAGCGTGATTTTTAGTGCATTAGTTTGGGCCAAAGTTAGTGCACTCCATCTCCCCCATCGAAAGGCACTGAACCAATATAGTGAATTCGAAGTGGGTCAGGTGCTCTACTAAATGTCCTATTTTATGATTCCAGCCGAAATAGTAGAGAGTATTACTTACAGATACATACATTGCCGTGGTAATGTCGGACACAGGAAACATATAACGTACTCGTATACTCGTATACTCGTATATGCTGGCCAAACGTTCGACGTCCGACCTATCCAATCGATGGCTCAAGGTGCTATTAAGAGAAATGGAGCAGACGTGTTTTATGGCTTCTAATAAAACTTCTTTTTGAGGAATCTCCTCCCGTTCGGACCATGTGAGGAGTGGAGGTAATTGCCAGAGTGTCAGTCCGAAAATTCATTGATGGCAGTGAGCTGATGGTTATTTATCAGGAATAACCTTGAGAAATTGTTAACTACCGAATGGAAGTTGTCTTAAAAAACAACAAATTTGATTAGATAGAAGGTTTGTGTTTGAAATGAGCCCAACAACACGTGTCTAGCAAGCCCTTTGGCAATCCGTATCCTATTCGTTTTATGAGATCAATCTTTTGCAGCTTCACCATCACGTACGTATACATTTCTTTCGATTCAACATTATTCAAAATAACAGCAGTGTACGAGTGTACGAGTGTTCGAGTACTACAATATCGTCTCAAGGCTCTTCCACTTACCACTCAGCTCACTCTTTGGTAAGATACATCTTTCTGTAGCTTACCGTTGTCGAATTGAAAATTCTCACACGTAGAACCCACAAAACATTTTGCAACGAGCAGAAAATGTGCAAAATATTGATGCTGCATGCAGAATGTGCATGTTTACATACTTGTACGAGTACATACAAACCTACATTTCGAGCCATGTGAACTAGATATTAATTTTGAATCATTCCATCGAACTGTTGGGGTTGGATTACCAATCGGTTTCTCTGGTAAACAAAAAAATACTGCAAGCTACGAGTAGTAGATACTTTATTGGCACTTGTCACAAATAGCAAGCTGACTCCGATATGATCTTTACATCCATGCAAATAGCACTGTACAATCAATCCATAAGCACGCCACTCTCAGATCAGATTCATACGTTGTGTGTGGTCTTTGAAAAACCAAATCAAACTCCGTAAACTGGCAACCGAATCCAATTCCTTTTCTCCTATCCAACAACCGACGACGACGGTGAGGCTACCGTTTCTAATCGTATTGGGTTACTATTCTGTAAAAAAAAAAAACAGAACAATTGATGGACTAATGTATGGAGATATCCTTTCCTCAATAACAATGACACCCCACAACGAGGACCCACTTAAAAATGGGCTACACAAATCCTTTTCCTTGGCACACTCTTTGTGGTCGATATAAAAGACAACATGGACAACGGACAAAGGATGAACAACAGACGACGGACGACAAAGAGCCCTTTTTTTTATTTCTCTAATGGTTTCCGGGTCAGTAATCAACTAAGTTTGCAGGACATTTTCTGATTTTTCTTTCGTCCATTTCGATTTTTTCTCTCTTCAATTTCGGTAAGGGAACCAAGCGTGGTAACTTTGACAGATGTTCAGGGTTGAGCAGCTTTTATGATTTGTCATTTTTGAACGAGAGTAGGAGACGATGGGTAGGGGTGATGGACTTAAATATTTTAAAGGTGTTAAAGTGAAAAAATTGGGATAGACCTGATGTACTTTGACATATACACTACTGGTACCAATGTTAGGACCCCTTCTTGAATGTTAGGGGAGTGCCACAAAAATCTAAGCACTGGCTGAAGGAAATCATCAACCTTAAAAGGGAGTATTGGAATACGTCATTGCCTAGTTGTATCTTGCTTATCTAAATGAAGAGAGTAAAATTGTTTGACGAACGATTTCTTGCTTCGAAGTGATGTCGACGAAGTTCAAAGTTGAAGCACGTATCTGGCATTAGAAAGACTTGCTCTGGTAACAATGATTGCGTCGTCAATCAAATTGCAACAAAACGTATCTGGTTAGTGGTCAGCACTTAAGTTTTAAAATTCAAATTGGCTTGCAACTGGTAAGGGATTCAATCGATTTGTAAGGCATGTATGGACAAATATCTACATTTCAGATAGAAGGCTGCGATTGGGTAACAGAAGATAATCATTGAAACGGAAGGCATTCAAAGTAACTTGGAAAAGAAGGACTTGATCTATTTGTGTGTTTTAGAAGCCAAGCAAATGAAAGGATTCCTTGGCTTATGGAAACGGCTAGTATGTGTTCGTCCTTCTTGCCATCATTGCATTGTACTTCTACTGCTTTCCCCTAGAGGTATCACAATCGAGTCAAAAAAATACATGAAATGGTGTTGGCTGACCGGAAAGTGAAGGTGCGCGAGCTAGCAGATACCACAAAGATTAGTACCGAGCACACACGCCATATTTTGGGCAATATTCTGCATATGAAAGAGTTATCTTGCCGCTGGGGGCCGCGCATGCTCACTCCTGAGAAAAAACACGAACGCGAGAGCACTTCGAAAGAGTGTTTGAACTTGCTGATGCGGAATCGGGCGGACTTTTGGCGTCGATTGCTAACTGTTGATGAGACCTGGATCCACTTTTACACACCAGAGAACAGAATGAGTGTCCGGCAATGGACTGAAGCCGGCACGAGTGCTCCGAAGCGGTCGACAGAGGCTCAATGAGTCGGAAAGGTTATGGCGTCGGTTTTCTGGGATTGTCGTGGCATACTCTTCGTGAACTACCTCGAATAAGGAAAAACCATCAACAGCGAGCGATTGAAGGCTGAAATCGCTGCAAAACGGCCTCACATGAAGAGAAAAAAATTTTTGTTTTTGCAAGACAGTGCGCCGGCTAAAATCAATGACTTATGGCTCCAATTACTGTCGCATCCACCGTATCCGGCCGATTTGGCGCCCTCGGACTGTTATCTCTTCCCAAACCTCAAAAGATGGCTCATCAATGAAAAATTCAGCTCACGCGAGGAAATCATCGACGCCACGGAGGAGTATTTCACAGACCTTCCGGAAAATTACTTTTCGGACGGGATCAAGAATTTGGAAAATCGCTGGAATAAGTGTATCAAGCTAAATGGGGACTATATTGAATAAAATAAAAAAAAAACATTAAACAAATTTTTTTTTTTATTCCCAAGGAGGTTACTTTTCACCCCATCTAGTACTTTAGCGCCTGGCTTAAGAATTAGTTCATTATGCTCATTGTAATGACATTTTTAGGCTTTTGCTTCAGTGAATGAGTACCAGGAATCATTACATCCACTCTAACATAAGCATTTGGAATTCAATGCGAGCAGAGGTCAGTGCTCGAAGGTGCTCTGCAGTGCTGTGATTCCTCTCACAGGAAGCTTCGAAGGAGATTGTGTCACCTGCGTTAAACATACTCTGCAAAGTGCTCCTATCAATAAGTAGTGTACAGACCTTTTTTTTAGTAAGGAATAGCAGCGAAACCGCAGAATACGCAGGCAGACCTTATGTAAGTTCGGGTCCTGAAACACTCTCCATTGAGCCTTGTTTATAAAGTTCATCGGCGATTTTATTTCATACGAGTATGATCCCATTGTATCCTGAAATCCAAGGTGGTGAAAGCGTTTAGGAAAGCCCCAAGATCGGCTAGAGTGGCACTACAAAGAAGGGAAGGGAAATCCACGCTGCAAAGGGCAATAGCGTTAAGGTAGGTCTATCTTTACTTTGTGAATACGAGTTCTGCAGCCAGTGTGTCAGGCTCGTCCATAAGATCTTAGTAAAAAGACAGTCGACCCGCAAGGTTAACAAAACTACAGTGAGACTTAATTTTGACAGTGCAGTCAATGAAAGAGGAGAATTATACGTGCTATAGAAAGTCACATGAAGCTAAGATAGGCTGTTCTTTGATATCTGGTAGTAGCAGCTGTAACATATTTTCGTGAAAGCCTATTCCACCAGAAAACGGACAATAGCATAATAGCATAAATGGGTTAGGTAAGTTTAGGAAAAATAGGGTGCGCCATAAGACACCAAAACGGGCCCATCGCGATCCCCTGTGGGTTTAGTTAAAACCAACTCCAATTTGCAGAAAACCTAAACTGTTTCCCTATTAAAGCACCTAATTTCTTGGTGCCTTTGAAATCCATACCGTCTATTTCCTCTTAGTTTTCAAAGAAGTAATTTTCCTAAGACCTCCCTTCGGCTACACTATATCGCCTCACATTCACACAGTATGTCTGTTATGTCCTCAATCGCTTGTAGATCCCCGCAGAATCTACAAGTGTATGCATTTGTCAGTTTTAGTCTCTTTGCGTGTTTCAGCAGTAGACAGTATCCTGTTAGTATTCCTATTAGTGTCCTAAGCTTATCTCTATTCAGCTTAATAAGCTTCCTAGATCTGTTACCGTTGAGAAGTGGCCATAGAGCCTTTGATAACCTTCCTTCCAGGTTCAGTCACCTTATGCTGGCGGCCTTTATGATTTTTTCCTCAATAGTGCCCCTTACTCTGGAGATGGGTGGTTTGACATTCGCAACATCACCTTGCAAGCTCGTCTGCTTGTTTATTTCCTTCTATACCGCAGTGTCTTGGCATCCAGCACAGTCTCACCCTGTTCTCAACGCATAATGCTTTTTAGTCATCTCATGACATCTCCTTAACACTGCCAGCAGGCCGACAGTTCCTTTGAAGCATTCAACGTTTCATATAGTATTTAGCCCAAAGAAGCTAGCTATCCAGGATGATATAATAAATAAAGATGTTTTGTATTTTCAACTCAGTACTAACTTCAGACATTTATATCTGTCAAACCAATTGTCAGATTTCAAACTGTCAATGGCACTTATATTCAGTTGTGTTTGCAATTTTATTGTGATGACATAAACTCTTCAACAATGTTAGAAGTTTGGATCCAAAATGATGGTTCTGTACGACAAATTTATAGAACGCTACTACAACCGACATAATCGACCATTTGAGACAGCGATTCGCCGTATTGTTGACCGTTTTCGCATAACATCAACTTTGGAAGATGCATTGGCACCAAGGCACCCAAAAAGAGAGCGTACTGAAGGTAATATTGTATCCGTTCAGGAGAGTGCTGAAGAAGATCCAAATTTATCGATTCGACTTCGTTCATAACAGCTTGGTTTTTGTCCGTCCATTGTATGGAATATTTTACACAAACACCTTGATTTGAAGGCTTACAAAATGGTCATCCAAGAATTGAAGCCAAATAACTATTGTTTGTGTTGGATTTTCGGTGAATGGGCCTGACATCAACTAGCATTTGATCCGCTGTTTGGTCGAAAAATTTGTGTTCAGCGATGAGGTTCATTTTTGGCTCAATGCACAAAACTGTCGCATTGAAACGAAGCAAATCCACGCGTGATTATCGAAACACTGTTAAGTCACGAAAAATGCACAGCTTAGTGCGGTTTCTGGGCTAGTGGAGCCTTCGGGCCATATTTTTTCAAATGGGAATTAAGTCAGCGTGTTACGGTCAAGGGTATTCGCTATAGAGTCATGACTAATGACATTTTCGTTCCCAGAATGAATGGCATGAATATGAAACAGATGCAGTTCTAGCAGAATGTCATACAGGAAAGTTAACTTTGTGAAGGAAACATTCGATGAACGCATAATGCCGAGTAATAGACCTCTAAACCGGCCTTTCAGTTCTTTTGATTTATTGGCTCTTGTCGTTAGTCTGTTAACAACAATCGACACATTGGAAACCAACATTATTCACGATGTTAAGGACATAATGCCAGAAATGTTTGAAAAAGTGATCGAAAACTGTGTCTCACTGATGTTTTGTTGAAAATCATAACAAGAACTGGCCCGAAAAGACATCCTTTAGTTGGCTTCTTTGAATATTTGGATGCTGATGCCTTTGGGCCCCTGATGAATTGTACCAGCCACCTTTATCTTCTCGTTAAGAGAATGATTTAAAAGTTCCATTTCTTGTGCCCTTACGATTAATCAAAGCTAAGAATGACCACATCAAGTATTATACATTTGTATGTGTATAATGGGATATTGCTATTGTCAAAAGGAAAAGAGACCCAAACGGGCTTTTGTTTTATAGTCATATCCGTTTGCTGGCGAGGTGGGAAAAATCCTTCAGCAGACCATTTTTTTTTCTCGCTCTGAAACACCAGACTATCTCCATGAAACGATGCCGCGCAAGTTCTCGTAAAGAGTCCGTCGTTGAACTCAGTTTAAGGCCCTCTATTGTGATGTACGATGAAATTTAACGCCTTCAAAGTCCCATTCGAAGCTTGGATTACCAGATTTGCTAATGACATTGCCGTGGTGGATGTAGTTGAAAAAGCTCAACTTTATAGCAACGAAATAAATGCACCAATATTTCGTTGGTTAGGCAGCATTAGAGCCGAAGGAAGTATCGTAACCTTGCAACAACAATGAAATTTTTCGCCAACATGAAAATGAATCGATATACTATATAGAACACGTGAAATCAGGGACAAAACGAGCTTCTACCTGTCTCAATTTTTCACGAAACATGGCTGTTTTGGAGAGTACCCGTCAAAAGGAAATCATCTCAAATCGTCCATATTGAAAAACAGTCTTTTATTCGACAATGTCTAAATTTTTCAGCAACCCTAATTGCGTAATTAGCGGTGAAACAAATGCCGACTCCGTGGCTTGCAGTGGCCTCTGTGGGAAATCTTATCACGCTCTTTGTGTTGGATTAAATAAAAGATCAACTGTATACATGTCAAAGTCTTTTTTTTGTGATGAGTGTAAAGATATCTCGACCTCGCCCCAATCAAACGCAATGTATAATACCTAGTCAAGTCATAAATACTGGTACACAACTGAAGTCACTCATTACGAATACAACACTGGGCGCATTCATTTCGTATTGATTGCGATTTGACAGTTGATATTTATGCTTCATTGTGACGTAAAAAGTTTTTGACATTAATTGCTTACAATCATGGAATGGGGCGACATCGAAAATCGTATTGTTGCAGTTGGCCTACTTAAATGCAACAAGGAAAAAGGCGATATCTTTAGGACGTCGCGACCGCTTGGAATCACTCGCAATTTTGTGTATCGTGCTGTGAAGTTGTTTGAGGATACTGGTAGAGAACGAGACCGTCAAAGATCAGGCTGTCCGTGCACTGTGAGAACTCCGAAACCGATCAAAGCCGTGAAGAAACGAATCGAACGAAAACCGCAGCGAAAACAGAAAATCTTGTCGCGGGAAATACAAATTTCGGAAAAATCCATGTCTCGCATTATCAAAAAGATTTAGGACTTAGCGCGTACAAGCGACACACTGGACACCTGCTCACGGCCGCATTGAAGGAAAAACGCAAGCGGAGGTGGAAAGCGTTATTCAGCCGGTACGCGAAGAACGATCACAGATAAATTCTGTTTACTGACGAGGAAATATTCACTGCAGAAGAATCGTTCAATAAGCAGAACGATGGTGTGTATGCTCGGTTATCCAGAGAAGAACGCCAACGCATCCCGAAGGGTCAAAGAGGCCACCATTCCTCGTCTGGGGAATTCCCTGGTGGGAAGTGTGGTACGATGGCGTTACCAAGCTCCATTTTTGCGAGAAAGGAGTGAAAACATCGGCCAAAGTATATCAATCCACCGTTGCGGAACCAATTGTGAAGTCTCTCAACCAATCAATATTCAACGACAAGCCATGGACTTTCCAGCAAGACTCCTCTCCAGCTCACAAAGCAAAATCGACTCAACTGTGGCTCAAAGACAACGTTCCGGACTTCATATCAACGGATGATTGGCCAGCTGGTAGTCCAGACCTCAACCCGTTGGATTACAAGTTTTGGTTCGTATTAAAGGGCATGGCTTGCTCTACTCGACACTCAAATATTGAGTTGTTGAAGCGAGCCCTTCTCCATGCAGTGGACAATTTCCCCTTGCATAAAGTGCGTCTCGCAATCGATGAGTGGCCACATCATCTTAAGTCGTGCTGGGAGGCAAATGGAAGTCATTTCGAATAAGTTGTTCTAAGATTTGTAGCCATTGAATAACCCAATAAAAACAAAAAAAAAAATTGTTTAAATTGTCGTTTTCATTTGGCGCTGATTTTTCTGTGTACCAGTATTTATGACTTGACTAGGTACATCCCTACAAGCCGAAATGCACGAGAACGCTGTCATTGTACCTTCTGTTACGCAGCTCAATTTTCGCACCCATACTGATTCCGTAATTAGCAAAGCTAACTCCAGCTCTCGGTATGCCACTGAGGTATGGTCCCCCCACTACGATTTACATATCCTGCGCATTGAAACTCTCCAACCAGACTTGTAAGTTTCGCTTTACGCGGACTATCATGGGCCGATCAAAATATTCTGACCAAAAATTCTTAACCCACATCATTGACTGTCCCACAATATTTCCCAACCCCCCCAACCTGTGTTGGGTTCACCTTTCTCGTCCGAATAATCAGAGGACATACTTATTATGGTCTTAACAAGCCACTGTGTCGTATGCTACGTAAAACAAATCGAATGCGTCAAGTGTAGGGGTTGAGCCGGGCCTCAATTTGGAGAGGGTCCCATATACGATAATATCGTGGCGTACGATTGACAATCTGAACAGACAAAACAACTGAAAGTATAGATTGAGTCTGTAAGCCAACACCGGTGCAAATTGATTTGTTCAGGTGGAGATGGTTCAAGCAATACTAAAAGCCCATTAGTACCATATGCAAGATTTTAGTGCTAAATGAAGACCATAGCAGAAGAAGAACCATTAGGAATAATGGTGGAGACAAGATGCTTTCCAGCTGACAAAAACTGTTAAGTTCTCGCAACCCCTATCCGCAACAATCAACATCCGCAACCAGGGTCTTTTTCACAAGCCTTACTCGATTGAACTACACATGGCGTTAAAATTGCAGTGACAAAAACATCCTAAGTGCTAATGAAAATATTGAGCGCGTTCTCCCTCTTGTCGAGTCATCCCCCTGCCATCAATTCTGCACAACAATTTAAAAGCCACAATGTTGCAAGGTTCATCTCGTTCTAAGGCAACATTTACCTTTGACAGAGGATGAAGTTCAAGCATTCAACTTTTTTGTTAATACTTTCTGACATGAAGGAGCTCAGTGTTCGCTCTATAGCAACTTTCAGCGTTAATGCTCCCCCTCTATAAGTTGACCATGAGTTTGGTAAGCGCCAGGCCTGCACTGAAGAGAGAATCTCGAAATAGTTTCGAGCTTGTAGGGATACATGCCATTGATGCCATGCGACTTAATCCTATCAAAGGATGCAACAACAAATTCGATGTCCTTATCAATCGCCGAAACCTCTGACCGATTCCCGCTATAGCGGATTGCAATTCTCAGCTTATTTGCAGCTTCATTGACATGACCTTAAGGCGTAGTGATTCTGATTAGGTTACCATGTAAGTGGTCATAGAATCTTCTTCTCATTTCTAAGGGACTGAGCGTCCTGCTTAGGATACTGCCTGTCGAGAGATCAATTAAGATTTGTCCTTTGCCACAATAGACCTTTAAGTTATGGTGCAACTCGGATATCATAGAAAAAATACATTTTTCACTCACCACTTAAGTTCAACAACCGCCATGCCGCGCTGCTAACAAAATTGTTAATTCAACCTCAGATTACCCTGCCAAGCTGTAGGGCATACAAGACTCAGATACAAAACGTTCCTGTAGTTTTCGAAATAACAAAAATGTTGTTGAACTCCAAAAAATCCATTTACCCGCGGGCTGAAACCCAAGCACACCCTATCCGTTCAGAAAAGGATAATTCATTAGACAAACGCGTACACCATATCTTGGCATGTACGCGTATAAACCCGGAATCACTGTGAATGTGAAATAATTGCTCTATAGATATCGCAGCCCCATACAAACTCCACGTTTCGAACTCCCAGAGTTCAAAATACCACGTTCCAGTGGAAGAACTCCTCACTATTCGAATATTCCACGCACACACATTGAACTCAACTACCCCGGAGGCGGTGTATTTATTAAAATTTCTCAAGACTTGCATAGTTGTGCGACAAAGGGAAGAGTCCTATTTGGTTATGCTCACTACTATTACCATCATCATTATCAGAGCTCGTTGGAATGAGGAGATGAAGATAGTTATAAAGAAAAAGGGATGAGCTCCTTTGGATGGCTTTGCGTGAATACTTTTGTAATATTTATGTACTCGTATGGCAAATGGGATTATTTGATAACGTCCTTAAACTCCTTAAAGGTTTAGGGGTTTAAGGACTTTAAGAAGTTAATATAAATTTTGCAGGCGACCTAATATGATTAATGAAAACCCTCGGGTATGGGCTACTTGGAAAGACTCGTCCGCAGTCATATATTATTGTTAAGGATAAGGATAAGGATAAGGATAAGAAATTCGTTTTGCTATTGTACAATATTATGTGTAATATCCTTTTAATAGCCGCCGGCCGATCACAAGCGGATAATGAATAAAAAATTTTTAATTTGATTTCTCCCACCCCAGTGTTAGATACGAGTATGTACTGCAGACTTAAGTCCTTTTGTTGTGGAAAATCATCATTACGACATTCACTTGCAAAGTGGGTGGATTTCAGTGGGGGTAAGGTCGTTAAAATTGTTGACAGGACAAATCTAATCAAATTGCTTTGGCAGTACACATAAATCCAATCGCAAAACCGCTCCAAGTTTACACGTTGACTTGATTTGATTTGTGTTCGGCCTAACTGCCTACAACTCTGGCGACTTTTTGCCTGAAGTTCCACCTCCATTGGGCTGTATAGTAAGTAGGTCGCGTCATTCTGAGAAGCTGGAAACTAATTCCAAAGTTTGATTTGCTTGATGCGATTTGTGATTTCATTTCATTAGATTCCTACATTTCCTCCCCAATCTCTGTTGCTTGTCTCTGTCGGTGTCATCTAGGAGAATGACTTGCCGATGGGGTTGCTACAATTCTATTTGGATTCATCCACCTTCGCAAATCAAAGCAGGAACATCGAAAATCTAATATCAATTTTCAATTTTATTGTGTTCCATGGTACGGATGGTGCAGATGTACGAGTAGATAGATTCAGGGGAGAGGTAGGAAAGTCCTGTCAGTCGTCAGATTAGCTTGAAGGTGTACAACAAGTCATTTCGAAAGGCATTTGCATACCGAATTTATTCGAGGGTGATACACCACTGATGGAATTTGGCTGAAAATTGAAGCGATTACCTGCCACAGGAAAACAAATCCGGTCAGGTTTACTTGGAGCTAGATTAAGGTTTCTTATCGTTGATGTCAGAAGTGTTGAAGAAGTTTAAAGAATTTGATTGTCAAAATATCAAATCAAATTTGAGTTGAATTTCTGTTTTATTTTGAACTGTTTCGGGAGGATTTTGAGTTTTTAAGGTCACTGACGACGATTTGAAGGAGGGACAATGTTATTGGAGCAAAAAATAGTAACGACATCGATTGCAGCATAGTTAAGTTAGACTAAGGTCGTATTCGTTTTAAAATTAAAAAGTTGATAACTCAATCGGAGTAGATGGTTGACGGCAAATCCAGAGGAACCGAACAGTTCAAGAAGAGGCAGGTTGCTAAGAATTACCGTCTCAAACCAGTTAAAGAGAGCATGGGGTATAGAGAAAGCAAATGCAGTAGAAGGCATCATAGCGTATTGAAATCCACTCACTTTCAGGACTGAACATGCCTCAATAACATCTTCCTCGACTATAGTCTTTGTATACCCAAATACTGGTGCAAAAATAATGTACATGGTCTACTGCTATTTTTACGATGTCAGCTAGCTCAGACTCAGGCTCAGGCTTTTGGGTGCCTAGAGCACTTCAATATGTCGATAGCTAATACTCGAAATGTCACCACATTTTGACGAGTAACATTTAAATGTTGGTACTCACTTAAAGTCATATGGATAGTTTAGTAGAGTTCCCATCTATGTGTCAGTCTCAGTATTGTAGCCACCTATCGTATCATAATCGTTTTTTTCATACTGTGATAGACTGGCCATTCCATTTTCGGACTTAGCAGAGATTCATTCTTGATTTTGGGGGACCGACAAGACTCATATAAATTAAAAAAATATCACTGCACGACGAGAAAGTGGCTGTCCTTGCCGGTAGTTGCCTTAAAGCCACCATTTTCTTCTTTAAAGGTGGCGAGACAATCGATGACAATCGGAGTTGCTGGGTATTGGGGCACTTTGTGAAATTTCTACAAGACATCTAATTTCAACAAGATGTCGCGTCATGCCATACTGCGTGCCATTTAATGAACATTTTGAAGGAAAGATTTCCGAGATGCTTGATGTCGAAAAGGTGTGACATGGACTGATCTCCAAGATCTCCAGATTTGACTCCTCCGTTCTTCTTCCCGAGAAGCTATTTAGAAACCAAGTTTATTCCATCCGGTCGAAGGCTATGGGTGAATTTAAGGACGAAATTCGAGCCGAAATTATCTTAGACCAGCTTTAGCAGTAGTGAGAGTGGCAACTTAATCGATAAGAAATAGTTCACACTTGCAGGGCAGCGTTTTGTCAACACTGTTATGGTGCATGTTGGTCGACTCACTGCTTAGTGTTTGGGTATCATCCTTAGTAGCAGATTCTTTAAACTAAGAATTCCGCGTCGAAAACGATAACGTTAATGGAGCGCTTACGACTGTTGTTGCAGAAACAGCAGTTTAAGCTAAAGTACCATCATCTATCAACAAAGAGGAACAGACAGCGAAGAAAACATCGCAAAAGCCAGCCAGAACTTTGAGACAATAAGGAACCTTATTTACCTCAGCGCAGCAACCAACTCTAACAATAGCCTAAGAACCATTCATTCTAATCGCTGTTTTCTTGGGCTAGCAATGCGCTCCTTTCAGCCGAATGACAGTCTTGTTTCAGGGGAAATCATAGTTAGGTCTTCTCTCCTGTTAAGAAAATAACAGATGATCTGAAAAGTGCGATGATGTCCTTTCCTGGGCTCCTTGAATTTTCAAAAGCATTTGACACTGTCAGGGAAAAATATCTCCCGTCACTTAGAACTAAAGTCTGGAGTACCACAAGGATCCATTCTTGGGCCATTGCTGTTTGCTATATTTATTAATGATTTTCCACAAGAAGTCCGACACTCACCAATACATTTATATGCTATTGTTGTGCAGATCTACTTGAGTTGCAAACTGGGAATGTTGGACGATGGAGTAGACAAACCTAGCAGCGATCTTAAAGAAATCTCGCACTGGTCCGCAAGAAATCATCTAGAAATCTACAAAAACAAGTAGCTATTTTCCAGCTCTGTATTTAGTTAACAACGCTCTGAAATATGTTGAAAAAGTGAAAACTATGGTAATTGGCTTAATTCGACACTTACATGGGCCCACCATATTCAACAACATTGGCAACAATTTCGTTTAAGTCATCACAGTACGTGTAAAAAACAAACATACCTTCTGGTCAAAAGTATTTGAAATTTCAAACAAACCGCGCTAGAGATATTGTCAAAAGCCCTTTTTTTTTGGTTGGTACACCTGTCATTTGACGCTCAAATATCTGTTTGATTTGTCAGTGTTTGTTGTGTTCTGCGAATCTCGCAATGTCAAATTTATGAGCAAAGAGTTCAACAGAAATTTTGTATTTTTAACAAAATATAATGTGCGGAAGCGTTGAAAGTATTAACGGTAGCCTACGGCGACTCGACAATGTCGAAATCACAAGCGTACGGGTGGCACAAATGATTTAAAGTGCTCTGTACTGTTGTTGACGATTTGCCTCGTACCGTTCAGTACGACTGACGTAAATATCGAAAAGATAAGAAAATTGTCCTCGCATCAGGGAGATAGCAGTCAACCTTGTGTCTTGTTCGGAACAGTGCAGAGCGTTATGCACGATGTTATGACCATGAGACGAGTTGAAGCGCGACTTGTGCCGAGAGTGCTGATTTTGTTGCAAAAACAGCAACGGAACGATGTCGCTAGAGAAATGCTTTCTTTGGCCCAAAATATTACAGATGACATCATTACCGATGACGAAACATGAGTCTATGAATATAACATCGGAACTAACCATTAATCATCGAAATGTCGCTTCTCAGATGAGCTGAAAACTAAAAACAGGACACAGTCGATCGAAAATCGAGACTTTGTTGACCGTTTTCTTTGATCTGCCAGGACAGACATTAAGTAAGTATTCAAGCGTTTGATGGAAAATTCTGGTAAGAGGCCAGAATTGTGGAGAAACAACTCGTGGTTTCTTCCCTACGGCAAGGCACCGACTCACAGATTTCATCTCGTACGCAACTATTTCATCAAATCAACGTTCATAGCGTTCCGCAAGCTCCGTATTCACCTGAATTTGGCTGCTTGTGGCTTTTTGCTATTCCGCCGACTCACGTTACCACTTTACGGAAAGCGTTTCCAGACGATTGAGGTGATAAAGGAGCGGCCTGTGACAAGTGTTTTGAAGATTGGGGCAAGCGTTGGAATATGTGTGTTGCTTGCAATAGAGATAACTTTGAAGGGAATAAAATGAATGTCGACAAATATGTTGACCCGTTCTCGCTTTATTGAAGAATTCTGGATATTTTCTGATAAAATTGAATCAGTAATTAACTGCTCTTCGAAGTCCGCGCTCCAAAAGACTGTCTACAAAAACATATTTAAGTCACCTGCATCTAGTACTACGATTGGCGGTGATTTAAACGGGGCTCAAGTCACAGAAAATGTAGAATGCTCTATGAAGCTGGTAAGGAGCACAATTGTGACTTCCATTCGACGGGCAAACCGACATATTGGCCGCAGATACCACATCAATTTCTGTATTTCACAAGGAATATCTAACAATTTCATAAAAGTTGATGAAAGCTTCTGCCTCTCCTCTGGGCATTCTCCAGCCATTTTGACAATGAGTGAAACACTAATAGGAGATCAAGAATCAGTAAGACTAACTGGAATATATCCTAAAATAATTGGGTAGGCTTTAAGAAAGAAAAAATAACAGAACTTAAGGCGCTCTATGAACTGGAAGTCAAGGTTAAAGCCCACAGAAAAGGCCGTAAGAAATTGGAACAAAGCCCCACTAAACCGCATAAAACTAAACATGTCTAACCTGCTCAGATAGACAATAAGAAACTTCACAAACTGTGCAGTAGACACGTATCTAGATCTTCCTGATAGCAAACAGGAGATCGAATTATTCGCTGTGGAAAGCATTAAAAAATACTAAAAGAAAGGAGAAAGCGGATGTCATGTGGAGGAGACCTATATGCCCTTTGCCGATCAAGCACTTAACCACAATATTAACGAATCTGAAGGAACGTCAGAAAATAACACGATGATAAAGATAGACCTCGGCTGCGACTTAATAACCGGAGAAGTCCATGAAATGATACTTAAAAATGTATCATCTAAGGTTGTTTATATAATTAACGCCGCACTGATGCTAGAATACGTCCCGAGTCAGACAAGTAGTCTTATAGACCGATTTCAATTCTTTTAAAATGAAAACTTTGAGAGGTATACCACCTATTTGCCGATATCCCGAACAATGTAAAGGCAAGCTAATGCGGTAAGGAATTTCGACGTCAGACAGCTACAATAGCAAAGTATCACCAAAATCTTTTCCTGTGGAGTATCTTCAGTGCTCCACTGTCGCTAGTATCAACCATCAAAAACCAGTGGCAACACTGCCAAAAAGTCTTTAGCGATGCCGCTACTGATATGCTGGGTTTCACTCTACGTCCACAACGAAACCACTGGTTTGATGACGAATGCCGGCATTCACATGCCGCCTATCAAGATGCATATAAAGCGGCGCTACATAGAAAGGCTAGAGCTGATCATGTGCTCTATGAGCAGAAGAGGAGAGATGAACACCGGCTTCTCAGAAGGAAAAAGAAGAAGCATGAGAAGTGCGATGTCGAGGAAATTGATAGATGCTACTCCAGGAGTGAGATTTAGAAGTTTTGCCAAAAAGTAAAGCAAAATATACCACGGACACAAACCCCAAACCGAAGCCTGTAGAGACGAGCAATTGAACATCGTAGTAGAGCCGCAGTCGGTACTGAGGATTAGGAAAGAGCATTTCTGTAGACTGTATGACGCCGCCAATGACGAACTAAAAACAGTCGTCAGGCAGAATGAATCGCCCAACTTAGACGATGTTAACCAACAATTCTGTCCATATGACCTGGATAAATTAAAGAAGTCATATGGCCAATGGCCGAGCTCTGCAAAGCGGTAGACGATGACTTGGTAAGAAGCATACAACAACTTATCTGTAGAATATGGTTGGACGAAAGTATGCCCGATAATTGGAACCTCAGCATTGTTTGTCCGATCCTTAAGAAGGTTAGGAAGGTCCACCATCAACCAAATATTCACACTACTGCAGATCCCATGAGCATCAGAT
This sequence comes from Volucella inflata, assembly GCA_928272305.1. Lineage (NCBI taxonomy): Eukaryota > Metazoa > Arthropoda > Insecta > Diptera > Syrphidae > Volucella > Volucella inflata. Next base: position 4,870,752 of record OV743720.1, read on the forward strand.
CGAAACTGACCAGCATTCTTCGATTTTAAGGCAGCGTATGGCAGTATCTTAAGAGTCGAGCTATACAGAGCAATGTCTAGTTTTGGCATCCCTGTCCAGTCGTCCGTTTGTGCAGGATGGCGATGGAGAATGCACGCTGCTCGGTAAAGATCTCAGCGGGACCTTTGATATCCAGAAAGGTTTTAAACAAGGCGATTCGCTGTCATGCGTCCAACTACTCGCATACCCCAATGCTATTGACACAATCTGAAGAAAGCAGCGTGATGTCAGTGGCGCTTTCGCGAGTATTGAGACGGAAATGGCGAAAATGGGTTTAGTGGTTAATGAGGGAAAGACCAAGTATATGTTGTCAAGCAAAAAGGACAACCAATACCGACGTCTCGGGCAGAACGTCACCCTCGACAGATATAACTTTGAGGTGGTTAAGGACTATGTCCACCTAGGCTCCGCTATGAATTCAGACAACGACGCCAACGCTTGGATCAAACGAAGAATAACTCTTGCCAATCGCTGCTTCTTTGGGCTAAGTAGGCAATTGAGTGGCAAAGCCCTCTCTCGGACAACAAAAGTCACCCTTTATAAGACCTTAATAATCCCGGTCCTGCCTTATGGCGCAGAAGCAGGAACATTGTCAAAAATGGATGAGGGTGTTCTTGGTTGCTTCGAGACAAAAATTCTTCGGGCGATCTTCGGTCCGGTCTGCATTGAAGGAGAATGGAGGAGAAGATACAACAATGAACTCAACGGACTGTACAGCGACATCGACCTAACCAGAAGATTGAAAATCCAACGACTGATATGGCTGAGTCATGTAGATCGGATGGATACCAACGCTCCGGTCCGAAAAGATTTCCTCGACTCAGATGGCGCATGCAAGTGGGAGGGAATTCCAGCCAACTTGGCGTGCGAAACTGGAGGTAGCAAGAGAAGTATCTAGTCGACTGGAGACGCTTGTAAGCTGAGGCTCAGGTCCATCCTGGACTGTATGGCCAGCTAAATTAAGACCGCTACAACTTAGGGGTAATAAAGAACCTTTTCTACCTCTGCTTCTTAATCAACTCCAGTAATGACAACAGTGCGTAAATCATAATCACTACTTCTTTAGAGCTAGAAAGGCAGGAATAGTACAGCGCTCCTTCGAGCAATCATGATGGCATTATAAATACAAGATGCTGATTATCCCAATCCTGCTCTACGGAAAATTTCGTACAATGGAGGGCTCATGATCTCGTCACAAAATCTCGAATAATCCAGCTAAGATCGCCAGGTCACCTTAAACTCATGGACACCAACGTCTCAGCTCAGTATGTGTTCGACATATACGCAGTGGGGTAGCGCAGTAAAGCAAAAGTGGGAAGGGTAGTGAGCTCAGGCCCTGGTCCATCCTGGAGTGGCCTTCAACAAAATTCAAAGTAATCGCCCTTCGAGTTCGCCCTTGAACTGTGTTCACTGGGAATGCCTTACAAAAGGGTTTTATTTTTTAAAATCGTTGACCGCAAAATTTCATGAGTTTTTCCCAACAACCCATCCGTCTCAAGCTCTCAAAAACAATTGTTCAAATGGTTCATGTCCGATTTGGATATTTAGGTAGTTGAAAAACGTTGCTACCACTTCCGGCACTCAGTACAAGTTCCTTTCCCAATCTTAACCCTTAGTTCTTCTCTAATCCTTGGCCAACCTTCTGGAATTGATTTTTCCTATTTTTTTTTGATATTTTCTCTGCTTTCTGCCATTCAAAGTGTGCGGCCGGCTTTCATTGAATTATTTGCCAGCGTCATGGCCTTTTATCTACATCTTATCAAAGGACTTTGGTTTACCACTATAGTGCCACCCCACCACCCAAGCTTGGCCAGCAGAATTAAATGGAAAAATAACTTACTGTGTCCTTGAACGGAAATTGAATTTTCGTTATTATTATTTCTGGTGAAACAAAGGAGCATTCCCTTTTGGGCAATGAAACAAAATGTTGTGAGCCCTGTGGCCCCTAGACCGTGGGACGTTGCCCCTCCGGAATAAAAATCTCTCAAAAGCATCTGTTTCGACTGAGGAAACAACACAAAAAAAAAACAAACTCTGGCCTAAGGAAAGGTCGACGAAAACTCAATTTTTTTTCCAGTTGATAGTGGGTTGTCAGAGTGAAGATTCTCGGGTGCAAATTCATCGTCAAAAAGTGGAAAATCAAAGAAAGAACCGAAGATGGGTCGACATGATACATGTAAACGTCAGGAGCGGAATCTTATGTGTGTAGGCTTGGGATGAAGATTTTTTTTTTATGTAAGCCATTGGTAAGCTTGTATGCTAGTCCCCGTCTTAGCCCATAAAGCAAATTAAAAAGTTTATTGATTTCTTCTCGTCCTGAAAAGAAACGACGCATCTTCTCATAACTTAGGATACCAGGGTGTACCGGTCAGATGGGGGATGAAAATGAAAAGAAATGAAAACTGAAAACTGAAAACTGGAAACCCTTATCCGTAACCAATTGATGTAACGAAAAATTTCATTATTACGGATACTGCTGCCCCCCCAGACAAATTAATATGAATCAGCGTCAGCTTTCAGTTTGGTTTGGTTTGGTTTTTATTTATTTATTTCTCCCAAAGCAACATCCAGACCAGGAAGTGAGTGTAATCTTGTAAAACTTGTCTATCGTCGCCGTATCATTGTATCGCGGTCTACGTAAGTCTACACTTATTCATATCTTTCGGTTTATATGGGCTTGGCTGGAGCTACTAGTAGAAAGTTTTACCAGGAAGTTTCATTGTTATCATGGAAATGTGACATTTTCCGGGAGATTTTCCCGATTTTATGTTATTTTTGTGTTTTTTTTTTGTCCTTCGATGATGGTGGCTGCAAAGAGCATGTCCTGCTGCAGGATAATAGTCTAAAAAGTTTATAGTCACGTTTTGGAGTTTTACGGCTGGCAGTATTCCATCGATGTCTGGTGAGTTGGTAGGTTTAAGTACTTTTTTTTTTCTTCTTAGAATTGGAAGTGGTACCAGGAGTAGCACCAGCAGGAGCAGGCGTCTGATGGGATCGTTTAAGCAATTATCACAAATTGCTACAATTGGAATGGGGGAAGTGGGAATTTCTTGACGCTGCAGGCGTTAGTTATGAAAATTTCATGGAGGAACTTCTGAAACGTTCGTCTCATATTTTTAAGGGATGAACATTTTATTTGAAACAACGCAATTTCGGATGGCATATTGTTGAGGCTCATCAAGCAGTGTGGGGATAATTGGTGAATAGAAAGGATTTTCTTATAAGAACAGATTGTGTAGTGGTACAACGAAGTAGACATGGGTTTTGCAAAACTTTTGTAATTTGGTAAATTCGTAGGTTAAGGGCATTAATACGATGCGTATCTATAGTTGAAATAGAGAAGCACTTAAAGATTCGAGATAGTAAGTTAGACTTTTCAATCGTCTTCAGAATACTCGACAGAGTGTTTATTATGTTCTGCTGGATCCATTATTCATTAAGTGGTCGACATCGGATTCCTTAGGGCATTAAGTAACCTTCACTTATGTTCATCAGTTTGCTCTGCAGTTTCCAGACTGATGGGAGAACTATTTTTCTTCTTATCGACACAGAGCAGTCTGTGAATTTCTCAGTTTTAAGAATGATGAGTAAAGACTTCTGTGACAAAGTGTCTAGGATGAAACTACTCACCACATCAACTCTGATTTCCTGCCGGATATTCACTGTTAGTGTATCACAATATTCGTTCATGTTCGACAGACTTAGGTGCTTTGTAAACGCTAAGTTCTATCGCAGGCTCAGATTTTGAAAAACCATTTCTTTAGCCTTGCCCAGCGATTTTATCATCGACCGAATTGTGAGCTGTGATCCAAACACAGCTTCGTGGGAACACCAACGTACTCGAAATAGCTTATAAGTGGTGAAAGAATTCAACAAGACCTTGTTTCCGCTAGAAAGACAGACGTAAACTTTCATACGACAGAGTGCGCAAATAATATCCGGGACATGAACCATATTTCAGCAACCAAGAGCGCCATCTATGCGTCTTAAAGCTTTAATCTTGCTCTACTACTCGTATCTGTCAAAATTTCGTGACATTTGGTTGACATTTAACAATTATAAAGAGTATTTTCCAAGTCAGCTTTTCATTTGATGTTGAAATTTTAGCGTGGACCAAAAGGCGGTCATTAAATTCCAAGCAAAGCTTCAGTAACATTCCGGATAATGCAACAAGGGTACAGTGATAGATAGAGTAGAACAGTTACTGCTGCATATTATCTTGAAGTTTTGAAGCGTTTGATGGCTATCCGACAAGAATACAAGTTGGTCAGTCAACGAGTCAAACAGCATTCTTTGTTCGTCAATTTTCGGCTCGAAATTAAGTATGTGCGTTCAATCATCCGAGGTATTCATTTGATTTGCCACCGTGTGACTTCTTTTTGTTCCCGAAATTGAAGTTTTAGTTGAAAGAATGCTTTTTTGACTACATTCCGACCATTCAATCAGCTTCGACGCGGTCACTGGAGGCAATTCCCCAAAAGGAGCTAGAGCAGGCATTTGAATAACTGTTAAATCTCTGTAACAAGTGTCTTGAATAAAGAGGAGAAAACTTCGGATAAAAACACAAACAAATAAACCGAGATCGTGTTTTAATTATGTATTCTATAGCCAGTCCAGTATTTTATTCGACACACTGTGCATATCATTTTTTGGGTCGGAATTTGCTCCAAACCATTCCTGATCGCAAGCAAAGTTCAGTTCGCACGGCAACAGGAGTCTTGTCATCGTTGCACTAGTCCAAAAGATGAGAGGCAAGGGACAGTTAAAGATTCGGCTTATCTCCTTAGATTGGGCTACAGTCTGGCGTGGATCAGTGTTTCAACCTCTTTAACTAGTAAGGTCTCATACAGCTACCTCCAGTTGCGCACTCAAAGTTGTCCAAGGCCCTATTCCACCACGTAAGATCGGCCTGCCTTCTACAGCGGACTAGATCGAAATCGACAACTTTTCGGGCCGTTCAGGGTGATATTGGCATCTTGCTTTGCTTTGCTTTAAGTGGCGCTACAGTCAGGGGTGGACCTGGGCCTCAGTCAACAAGCGTCTCCAGCTAGCTCGGTCCCCTTCCACTTATGTGCGCCACCTGAGTCTAGGCCTTTCTCTAGTGCGGGAGCGGATTCGAAGACTTTTCGGGCCGGAGCATTGGTGTCCATACGCTCTACATAACTCAGTCAGTCTTTGGATCTTCACTCTTCTGTTTAGGTCGATGTCGCTGTACAGTCCGTAGAGTTCATTGTTGTATCTCCTCCTCCATTGTCCTTCAATGTAGATGGGACCGAAGATCGCCCGAAGAATTTTTCTCTCGAAGCAACCAAGAACACCTTCATCTATTTTTGATAATGTCCATGCCTCTGCGTCATAGAGCAGGACCGGGATTATTAGGGTCTTATAAAGGGTGACTTTTGTTGTCCGAGAGAGGGCTTTGCTACTCAATTGCCTTCTTAGCCCAAAGAAACAGCGATTGGCAAGAGTTATTCTTCGCTTGATCTCAGCACTGGTGTTGTTGTCTGTATTTATAGCAGAGCTTAGGTATACAAAGTCCTTAACTACCTCAAAGTTATATCTGTCGAGGGTGACATTCTGTCCGAGACGTCGGTGTTCAGTGTCCTTTTTGCTTGACAGCATATACTTAGTCTTGCCCTCATTGACCGGTAAACCCATTTTCGTCGCTGCCATCTCAATGCATGCAAAGACGCCACTGACATCACGCTCCTTTCTTCCGATTATGTCAATATCATCGGAGTATGGGAATAATTGGGCGGACTTTTGAAAGATAGTGCCTCTTGTGTTTGCTCGTGAGTTTTGTACTATTCTTTCAAGTACGATGTTGAATAAATCGCATAACAGCGCATCGCCTTGTCTAAATCCTTTCTTTCTGCACAGACGGACGAGTTTGGCAGGGATGCCGAAACTAGACATTGCTCTGTTTAGCTCGTCTCTATAGATGCTGTCATACGCGGCCTTAAAATCGATGAATAGGTGGTGTGTATTGATCTGAAGCTCATGAGTCTTCTCCAAGATCTGCCATAGTTGTGAATATTTGGTCGATAGCGGACTTTCCTGGCCTGAAGCCACACTGATATGGACCTATCAGGTTGTATGCGATGTTAAGGAGACTGATATTGGCATCTAAGTCGGGTTATTCGAGCATTTCTGTTCAGTTTGCTATTGGAACGTCTCCTCCACATTCTATAGATGCAAACGGTGATGAAAATTGCCCAAAGTACTTTCGCTCTAAGTGCCCAAGATCATTTTCATCCTCTTCTGCACTGTAAAGCAGGGCCGAGTTGATCAGGGTCCTGTATAAAGTCTTTTCCTTACCCAAAGGAGGGCTGAACCTCAAAAATTTTGTTCTAACCTCAAAAAGCAGCATGAATGTTTGTTCACATGATTTTCGCATTGGCGTCAGGGTTTGAGTTGATGTCGGGGCCATGCGTCGATGTTGTGTGTTCTTCTTTGCTCCTCTGCTTCCATAGTCACAAACGCCTCATTCATTAGTTGCAAAGTCCTTCCCATTTTATCAATGTCATTTGCGTAACTGAATACACTTGGGAAACATGGTATTGCTGGAATCGACTTGTCAGTTTTGTCAAATTCTTTAAAGAATGATGTTCCATCGCCTTGTTTAAGTCCTTTCCTGACATTGAAGGTCTTGATTTTATTTTTTTTCGCCTTGAAGGAGTCTAGGATTGTTCCTCAAACAATGCTTATGTGCTTGGCATTGCAGACTCCCACCAATATTTCGTAATTTTCGTTTAAATGTCCGGTGACCAGAGCTCTCATTACAACGTTACAAGTTGTAAGCCCACAAAGTGGTCTCCTCTTTCATTTAAGTCTTCTTAAAGCCACGACGACATCAACTCAATTCCTAGTCTGTCAACTTAAAGTTTTGCTTAACGGCCTGCAAACCGATTTAAATCACGAAAAAAGTAAAGTCAACACCAACATACCCTCGTAACACTTAAAACTGTGCCTCCAAAGGCTTCAAATATCTTACGCAATACAACCCCTGAAGCCACATCATTCAAACGGCAAAGGGAGCCTGCCAGCCCCCACCCGTCCTGTCATTCCATCATCCAACAAACCAGCAGTCAAAGAGTTGAGACCGGCTGCTGCTTAACTCGTGTCGTCACAACTTACCTAGTTCAAGGAAACGACAGCCACCTTCCTCCAGGGCAGGCACAAAGACCTGTATCTCGTTCCATTTGCGACATCTTTGGCCACAATATTACGTTTGTTGATGGTTGACACTATGTCGGGTACCTAATTATTGGATGTAGCACCTGTACACCCATTCACCTCGTTTTCCTTGTATAACTGTACAAGTGTACCGACTACAGAACGCGTTTAATGTTATTACCTGCGGAGTTTGTACAAGTGGTAGAACACAAGTAAACTTTTTGGTGGAGGAGATTATTAATTTTGCACACAGACCGACACAGTTTTGTGTGTGTTTTTCAGTACAGGGATACGAATACAAGACATGGGGGATTATGAGAAGATTTCATTTGGAATTGGGGCCTAGTGATGCCTGATGGCTGATGGAGTAGAAGGATATGGGCCCTCCTAATACCTAATGCCTCGACTTTCACCCCTAAAGTTGTTACATTCGAGTCAGAGGATAGTTACCTAATGGGCTTGTGTGATGTTTTATTTGATGTGTGTGTCATTAGGGAGATGAGGTTATGTGCCTTCTCTTTGAGTTTGGCACATAAGACCAAGTGGAATTCGGCACATGTGCTTTAAAATAAATTGTTCATCTCTAATAGGAGGCTACAGGTTAAGTTTCATTAGAAAAAAGGACGATTTTCAGGCTTGTTTAGGGGACAAGGGATGTATTTTGTGGAATTGCTCCTAAAAAAAAACGCTCTATGGGGTAAGAATGACACTAAGGAATAGTATCTCATTTCATTTAGGGATTGAGGTGACTTGATGGTCAAGAATTTTAAAAGTTATTCGGTTTCATTTGGGGCGAACCAGCAGAGCTTCGAATAGGCATCGGGAATCTTTGCAGATTAAAGCTGATTGGAAATTCTCAAAAGATCTGATGAGACTATGCTTGGCCGAAAGCGGTCACCTGAACAGAGTCCGCACCCAATCAATTCCTATTACTGAAGCTGCAATAGAGCTGGGTAAAACAATCAGTCGTAGCTGGCATCCATCATCGGTTTTGGTGACGGATGATGCCATTAAATACCCTGGTGCTTCCTATAAGGCACGAATCGTCGATATCTAGTTGTACTACAAAGAGCTACAAGTGCAGACAAGTCTGCAGAAAATTGTCTGCCTTGTCAGAATGATGGCTTTTTATAGCACGACTTGCTTTATTTTAGATGCACCGAGTCATCTTCCATTCAAAAGGAGTTGGTCGGAATAAGGATTCCCCAATGAGCCGGTCTAGGATCAATCAATGTTAGAATGCCGCGTTGATATCACTTTGGAGGACAGCAGAGTTTGACTTCGATGTAGGAAAATTTGCGATGGCTTTTGAGCGAAGAATTGTTTGAGCGGATGAGGTATCTATGTCTGTGGCGACATCCAAATTCTCCTCAATTCCTTACCGAACCATCTCATTACCTTCCAGCTAGTTAAAGGATACAAAGCTTCTCTGAACGTAGTCGCAAGTCTTTATTCAGTGTTGTTTGAGACCAAGTCACAATAGGATCACCAGACATGAGATCGCTGATGGCCTTCCTAGGCAGGGCATAGAGAAGAGTTCTTTAGGTTAGAGCCTGCATTGACAGCTTAGTTTAGTGTGGGCATATTTGTAGATGGCGTGACTATGCCAGAAACTTGGTTGAATTCCCTCAATAGGAAAAGGACTTCTTTCTGGCGTCGCAATGGCCTACTCAGGTATAAGTGATACAACATCCATCGGGACTAAGTGGCAAAATGTTGACGGCACTGCGGATCAGTGCCTTTCTTAATGTTCGCCCTTTGCTTGCATAAGGGCGCAGTTTGGATGAGAGTCTGTACTCTCTCTACAAAAGGCTGAACGTTTTCAGTAAAAGGAACGTAGAAGCAGAATAGTGGACTAAGTCTTTGGCTAAGCACTTTTTTGCGACAAAAAACAAAAATGATAGTACTTCGAGCTAAAAACTCTAAAAGGCCAGAAAGGGCCTTAACTCAATCTCTATGGTTGACAAATCTAAGGACAACACTGGCGAAAACTGTAGCCACCAACTTTTACCAAAGATTCGTCAGGTTTATGTTTGAGGAACACTGTCCTTTCAGGCATGCAGCTTTCAGATTGTCTTCGAGCTTTTTCGCATCAGTGAATCTGAGAATGGATCTTCATTTACGTCCTGAATGGCAGCCTTTGTCAATGTTCAATATTGTATGCGCTTGTTGTTAGAGAGCCAATGTTGCCTTCGTATCTAAGCTTTTGGTAAATCAACATTTGTGTTTACCGCGATGTACACTTGAACTTGATTTGTAAAGCATCTCTTCGTTGGAGTCAGTCTTGGGTTGACTTTATACTAACGTCGCTCAAGCTCTTAAACAACATCAACAAGACGTTTATTAACCCCAGGATATATATTGCACAATGACGATAATATTCATCACTAGTATGGTGGAATGGAAGAGAGAACCATATACCATATTATACAAAAACTGCAGCGACTCCAAACACTTGCTTGCCTCGGCATTACTGACGGAATAAACACATGCCCTCCACCAGCCATAGAAGCTCTCAATGGCTAAATGCCTCTATAACAGGAGAGATAAATAATTCAAATCAAATGGATCAAACAAATCTGTTTTCCGAAAATACAGAGTTTGATATGATCCGCGCGGTAAAGGACCGCTTACAGTAGACTCTGTGCATCGGCAGAAGGTTCAATATAGTCAACCTAAGCCGAGAGGCATGGAACTACAACAACCCCACTTCAAGCCTTAATGGAATCAAGTGGCATACAGATGGATCAAAGATGGACACAGAGTAAGGCGCTGGCATATTTGGTCCAATCACGAGAATATTGCAACCAATTGAAAAAAGTCCGAGTGTATATCAAGAGAAAATGGCCAAGCAGCCAGCTATAGGCTCAAACCCCTTTGACTCCAAATCTGTTTTGCACTCCTTCAGTACACTACAAGATCTCTGCTATAAGAAAAAAGTAAAACTTTGGTGGGAACGTGGTCCTAAAGGTATCGTCTTAAGCGAAATAGCCGTGGAACTGGCTATAAAAGGTTCGTCCAACTTCCAAACAGAAGACTGTTTCTCACAGGACACTGCAATCATCGATATCACCTGGACTAAATTGGTATTATTCAGGAAACTGAAACTGTGGAACACATTTTGAGTGAATGTATGTAAGTGCTTGAGAACACGACACTTCCTAGCAGAAATATTGTAGGGATATACTGGGGTACATCTCCAAGCCTCCTCCAGAGATATTTCCAGTTTCATAGAAAGAGTTGAGACTCTCTTGGCCTCCTAGTACCGATTTTGTCGTACAGAAGATCTTTTGGGGAGGAATGCCTTTTCCTTAATCCTTTGCACAGTATAACCCAACAGGTAGATGGGCTCGCTGAAGATAGTGCCTTTCATGCTAACAACTGCTAAAAGAATTTTTTATTCATTCTGCAGAAATCGAATGTATGTAGGAGATTATCAAGAAAAGTTTTCAAGCCGCAGGTAGTACCGAGTGTTCTTCAAAGTTTAGGTCCAGGACTTGTTTTTGTGGATTCGAGTTCCCAAGACCAGCCAGCTCCTTGAGTAGCCTTTAGCCAGTGAATATCAGCATTTGTCCTGAGAACGATGGGATATCGACATGCATTTCCCCAGTCTTTTCAAAGATATGTCCAAGTCTAAGCATTTGGCCTATAGTCAACTTGACGGAGAGTAAACCAACTTCGCACATCACGGGGCATATAATTTTCTTTGTGACGCTCAAAGGCATTTTTTCCGTTTTTTTATTTTATTTTTAGAAAAAGCGCGCGCTCAGATAGAAAATTAGGGAGAATAGTAAGAGAGGTACCGATGTACGTTGGTTTTGAATGTTTGTAGGTTATAATGACTAGGAAATCAAGATCTCGGAATGGCATTCCTTGAGCGAGTTGTTCGGCTTAGGAAAGAATAACGATATTTCAGGGTCTGATCGGGTTTGAGGGTGTGCTGATGAGCATTCATAGCGAGACGCGTGTTACGGATAGAGATTCGAAGGGGCGGAATTCTACTGAGAAATTCTGTGGAACACTGGTGGTGAAAATAGCGATAGAACAAGATAAGGCAGGAGACATTACGTCGACGATCGGGGGTGTCAATCAACTGTGTAATATTGGCATCTTGCAAGTGCAAGGAAGTCTAAGGGGCACCTAGGTGTCAGTCATATACTCCAATTTTGGGCGGACGAAAACCTTATACATATATAAAAGCTAGATCAGAGGGGGTAAAATATTTCTCACATCGATTGAAGAAGAAACCTAGACATTTCGCAGTATTTTTGGAAACTTCGCCCCTTCTGTGGTCATTTCGACGTAAGTTGTCATTGAATCATATACCGCGAATGGAAAGTGCTTCGGTTTCAACGATGCAAGTGCCACCAGACAGTATTGTGTTTTGGAAGCTGTTGATAGTTCCCCAACTGATTATTTCCTTAATATCTTAATTTTTTGAGCTTAATATACACTACACTGCCGTTCCCGTTCTACAGCTGAAGAGCAAGGTTGTAAGGCCGGGAGCGAATATGACAAGCAGGAGTACTGTCACCAGTAAAGGAATTATTCGATTTGAGTTTGGAAGTAGCAGACAAGAGATCATTGATGAAAATTAAAAAAGTGTCGAAGACAAAACAGAGCCCTGCGGCACACTAGCATTTATTTATTTGATGAATATCAGCCTTTCATTCGAGACAACTTGGGTTCAGTTTTCCGACAGGTGATACTAAACTCTGTCAAATGCCTGGGAATTATCAAGTGGTTTCACTTTTCGTTGAGATATGCCATCAAATTACCAGGGGACTTGTTGCTACGAAAAGCGTACTGCCCGTCATTAAGACATTTTCGTGCTTCGAGATATTTCATGAGCTGACGGTTAGAATTTCCACGATCTAGGAAAGAAGGGGCGTTATTGCAATGGGTCTTTAAGAGGAGAGAGAAGACGATTCGATCGATGAAAAGCCTACTCACTAGTCTTGCCAGCGTAGAAAAATACCTCTGCAGAAGAAGGGTAGACATACCATCTGAACCAGCGGATTTGTGAATGCTAAGATCTATAAGTACTGTTGCCACTACACGAGTGCGAAGGTGGATTCGTCCCGGCGAAGATTCGGCGCACTCAAGTGTAGGCGGAGACAAAGCACAATCTGGAAGTGTTGTGTTGGGTGCAAAGTGTGCAGCAAGCAAATTGCCTCTACCCAAAGAGCTGAAAGCTGGTATTTAGAATTTCTAATATTTTTCGCGAACGACCAGTCATTTTTACTACCTTTGGGACATCGTAGTATATTTTAGCTCAGTTTTCGGTCGTATAGAATTTTCAGACGCTTAAGAAAGGCGTTGTGGTCATTCCTGGCTCGTTTGTCAATAAAGCAAACTTCTCATCCGTGAAAGCACTTCAGGGCAAGTAGTTATACCATAACTACCAAGGTGCTCTAGGAAACCATCCAAGACCTTACCAATTGTGGTCTTTACAAATGAATAAGAGTGAGACAAGAGTTCCAGGTCAGTGGAGGATTTATTCTGTACATTAAGAATCATTACAGTCCCACTTCTTGAATTGCCAATAAATCGAGGAATCGAGTAAACTACCAGGAAACTGCAGTTAAAAGCCACGTGACCAATTTTTCTATCTTTTCGACTCCACAATATAGGAAGAGACCAAATCGTACCTTTAAGTGAACTGTCAGCACAACTTATCCATCTATTCCACCCCAACTCTAGCTCATTAACAATTCAACGGCCATTTTCTTAGCTCGCATTTCCTCATTCCGAAGCTTATCCTACTTTGAGTTTAAAAATTCTAACGAGTATCTCAGAATTGGTTTTTCGTTTTTTGGGAAAACCCATTTCCCATTAACACTCATTACCCGATAATCTGGGACGAAATCACCTCTTTAACTCACCTGTTTACAATTCAGTTTGCGTCGGCCCAACTAACTGCCGCCATCGACCCCGAGAAGCCAATTCCAATTCTGATCTAATGAATATATTTATTTTAAATATGAACAGCGACGGTATGTTTAGCTTCTTTGGGTAACCATTCTGCTGGATGAAAACTAATTTATTTATCATATCACCCGGTTGCTTCTGCATATCCAGGATCACACTATAAACCCCCGGATTCGGCCCCCAAAGACAAGGGGATAATTCGAAACAAATAAAGTATCATTGGACTATAACATCATCATCATCATCACCAGTACCACCACTACCGGCAGTCGTTCTGTTTCAAAGGATGTTTGGGGCAAACAAGGGCATCCCTGCAATCTTTTCTCGGATCAACTTCCAATAATGTAATTTGCAAGTTTATACGAATACAATATTCGGGATGGAACGATGCGTCTGGCTTGTGGATAGATTCTGGGATGTTGGGATGTTGGAATGGAGAGATTGCATAATTTTGAATCTCATACGCATAATTTTATGAGGGAGAAAAATAACAAACCCCCACAACGAAGCACCACTAAAGGAGCAGTTTATTAAATTATCATTTGCCCTTCCAACGAATACGAGTACGAGTACGAGTATGTGCCGAGAACAAACTAAGGATGAAGGAGAGAATGTGAGGAAACTTTTGTGTAAAGTCGTCGTAGTGGCAAGTTGCAATGGTGGAGTCTGAGGAATGACATAATACAAAGGAATACAACTTTCAATCAGTGTAAATTGGATAAAAGGATATTTGTATTATGTTTCATTTCGTTTCGTTATATGATTTTCAGTGATTGCGTCATCACAGCAAAGCGATGCATACGAGTGTGTGAATGGCAGAGGGAGAAAATGTGATTAAGAAGAACAAGAACATGTCTCTCAAGGACCTCGATGACACGATGCCTTTACTAACGTCGTCGTAAAATGAATAAATTCTAGTACCGATAGAAAGTGGGGTGTTTACAATAAATAAGATTGTAAGCACGTAGGTGAAGTCAATGAAAATCGGACCGAATCTGAACTGAATTTCAAGAAGGTCTTGAATACAGATAGTCCAACTGTATAATTGAGGAATCTTTAGAACCAGGATTGGAAGCTAGATTACTTATATTTCTTTTGATTCTAGTCCTGAAAAGGTTCTATCTTTGGCATGTTGTCATTACCCGCAGGATGTGACTTATGCCGAACACACTTAGATGTTTAGTAAAAGCGTAGTACCCCTTCACAACGCCAGTAGTAAGTAAGATCTAGCCTTTCTCACCGAGGAAAGTTACTGATCTCCTAGAGTGTTGTATAATATACTGTCATGAGAAGTTCTGACTGATCACAAGGTAGTTCTAATGCAAATTCTGGTCCTAAAAACATCTCCTCATCTGAGTTCTGGTTAACAAGTGGATCAACGACTCAGTGCATTTTTCTCTATCTTCCTAATAAGCAGTGAAATTCACCGTGGTTGTCCATCAGAGAGACAAAAGCGCCGCATTATAAATCGGCTCTGGGCTATCCATCGGACTTTATTGCTTTTCTAGTTCAAATTCTAGTCTTGTCTTGCGTAAAACTCATCAATATTGGTCAAATGCCGAGAGCACCTTAAATTTTTTTGACGTGGTATGTACCTACCTATATTGTCCAAAGAAGTTTGTTATCCAGGATGACACACAAATAACGGGGAAGATGGATGGTGATTGCATAAAGAACTGCATGAGTCAGATAATAATTGGTCGCTGGTGGACTTTCCTGGCCTGAAGCCAATCAATCAGGTTGTTGATGAACGACTTCAGGCGCTCACACAATACGGCAGATAAGATCTTGTAGGCGATGTTAAGAAGACTGATGCCTCTGTAGTTGGTGCAGTTCAGCTCGATGAAGAATTAGTTCTTGATTCTGACGCAAGTGATTACGGCTTTTTAGCTCTGTTGTCTAAGTAGGAGTGCGGAACAGAGCGCGTTAATTTATTTATTTTAGACAATTTAGGGCACCGAGGCCTCTCCAAGGCCGGACCAGGTATTTACCTGAATTTGAACCCAGTGAAGAACAGCTGGCGAAAGATATTGCAACTCTGCTAATAAGCCCTACTTCACGCCTCCCCGTGGCGCCATCTGGGAATCTCACTGGAGATTGACAAATGGCGAGTTTCCTGCGATATAGATCAGGATTAGTGTCGGCAAAACAAAACAAACCCTTACCCGGGCTACTCCGACATATATGGAGCTCAGGTCAGTAAGGATTTCCAAGACTAAGTCAGGGTCTTGGAAAAGAGATGGTGGCGGACGAGCCCTATATGGGCAAATGGTAGTACTCACATCCCAGAACGGGTTACTGGCTTCGGTAAAACCGACCCCTCGTCCTAAGAAAAATGAAACTGGTCCTCCAGGTTGTGCCGCCGGGGTAGCTGCTCGGCCATTTAAAAAAAATCAAGTTACGAAGCATCAACAAACCTCTGATATGAACGGATCTACTGTTGACAACCCACGCAAACGATTTAAGGACAATGAGCCTCGGATATGCACGTGGAATGTTAGATCCCTTAATAGACTAGGATGCCGATTTGTTGTCGGAGGCAGACTAAGACAAGAAGTCCTGAGCTTCCGGCATGTGAGCGAGCGCCTGGTAGCAATCCGCATCAAGGCTAAATTCGCCAACATAAGCCTTATATGCGCACATGCCCCCACAGAGGAGAAAGATGACGCCACCAAAGATGCCTTCTATGAGCATCCTTAACAAGACCTACGAGCAATGTCCTGGCTACGACATTAAAATGGTCCTCGGTGATTTTACTGCAAAGCTAGGAAGAGAGGGTATCTTTGGTGGAGCAATCGGAAAATATAGCCTGCACGACACCACCTCCGATAACGGATTTAGGCTAATCAACTTTGCGGCGGGGCGTAGCTAGCACGCGGTACCCACATATCAATATACACAAGGGGACTTGGAGAACTCCTGATCAATCAACAGTCAACCAGGTCGACGCTAGACACTCCCCCAGTATTATGGATGTCCGTACGTTCCGAGGAGCCAAAATCGACTCGGACCATAACCTTGTTGTAGCCAAGGTACGGTTGCGGATATCCGAAAGTACGCCAAGACAAACTAATTCTTTGATGAAATTCATCGACTCACGGCTACAATCGCAAGAGATCGCCAAGTCCTTTTGCGTTCGAGTGTCTCTTAATCTAATAGTGCCATCAGAGATTCCGCTTCTGATGTACTGGGTTTCACTCGTCCACCACAACGAAACCCCTGGTTCGATGATGATTGCCGGCAAGCACATGCAGCTAAGCAAGATGCATATAACGCGGCGCTGCTTAGAAAGACCAGAGCTGCTCATGAGCTCTATGAGCGGAAGAGGAGAGACGAGCACCGGCTTCTCAGGAGGAAGAAGAAAGAGCATGAGAACCGCGCTGTCGAGGAAATTGAGAGGTGCTACTCCAGGAATGAGGTTCGGAAGTTTTACCAAAAGGTAAGAATAACATGCCACAGAAACAAACTCCGAACCGAAACCTGTAGAGATGAACAAGGGAACATCGTAGTAGAATCGTAGTCGATGCTATGGATTTGGAAAGATCATTTCTGCAGACTGTATAACGGCGATGACGGACCAAATACCGTTGTCAGGCAGAATCAACCTTTCAACCTGGACGATGATGACCAACAATTCCGTCCGCCCGACCTGGATGAAGTGAAGATAGCTATATTGAAGCTTAAGTCTAACAAAGCTGCTGTAGTGGACGGCCTGACTGCCGAGTTCTTCAAAGTGGCAGGCGATGACTTGGTAAGGAGCATACACCAACTCATCTGTAAAATATGGTCAGCCGAAAGTATGTCCGATGAATGGAACATCAACATTGTTTGTCCGATTCTCAAGAAAGGAGACCCTCTGAACTGCGCCAATTACAGAGGCATCAGTATCCTTAACATCGCATATAAGATCTTAAACGCCGTATTGTGTGAACGCCTGAAGCCGTTCGTCAACAACCTGATAGGTCCAGTCCACCATCGACCAAATATTTACACTACGGCAGATCTTGGAGAAGACTCATGAGCTTCAGGTCGATACACACCACCTATTCATCGATTTTAAGGCCGCGTATGACAGCATCTATAGAGACGAGCTATACAGAGCAATGTCTAGGTTTGGCAATTGTGCCAAACTCGCTCGTCTGTGCAGGATGACGATGGAGAATACACGCTGCTCCATCAAGGTCGGTAAAGATCTCACCGAGACCTTTGATGTCCAGAAAGGATTTAGACAAGGCGATGCGCTGTCATGCGATTTTTTCAACATCGTACTTGAAAGAATAGTGTAAAACTCACGAGCAAACACAAGAGGCACTATCTTTCAAAAGTCCGTCCAACTACTCGCATACGCCGACGATATTGACATAATCGGGAGAAAGCAGCGTGATGTCAGTGGCGCTTTCGCGAGTATTGAGACGGAAGCGGCGAAAATGGGTTTAGCGGTCAATGAGGGCAAGACCAAGTATATGCTGTCAAGCAAACAGGACAACCAACATCGACGTCTCGGGCAGAACGTCACCTTAGGCAGATATAACTTTGAGGTAGTTAAGGACTTTGTCTGCCTAGGCTCTGCTATAAACACAGATAACGATACCAGCGCTGAGATCAAACGAAGAATAACTCTTGCCAATCGATACTTCGTTGGGCTAAGAAGGCAATTGACTAGTAAAACCCTCTCTCAAACAACTAAAGTTACCATATATAAGACCTTAATAGTCTCAGTCCTGCTCTATGGCGCAGAGGCATGGAAATTATCAAAAATGGTGAGCGTGCTCTTGGCTGCTTCGAGAGGAAAATTCGTCGGGCGATCTTCGGTCTCGTCTGCATTGGCGGTGAGTGGAGGAGTGAGAGTGAGGCCAGAAGAGTGAAGATCCAAAGACTGAGATGGCTGAGACATGCTCCGGTCCGAAAAGTCTTCGAATCCGCTCCCGAGGGACAGCGCAGTAGAGGAAAGCCAAGACTCAGGTGGCGCAAGCAAGTGGAAGGGGACCATCTCAGCCAACTTAGCGTGCGAAACTGGAGGTAGCTAGGGAAGAATCTAGTTGGCTGGAGATGCTTGTTGACAGAGGCCTAGGTCCACCCCGGACTGTAGCGCTACTTAAAGTAAAGTAAGAGTGGACGCATTATACCGATCTTAAGTCTTTTGTCGTCTGGACAATCTATATGACACCGCAACCTGTCCTGTAACCGAGCCTCAACCACAAAATCTCTACAGCCTAGTATCTAAATAAATGGTACTAAACGATTTTTGTGACCATCTTCTACTCGTCCGCCCTACTTAAATCGAGGTCTTGATCGAAGACTTTCCAGATCGGAGTGTTAATATTCACTCTATGGCTACGACACCATATGAGGCGAGTTAGATGTAAGTATTTGATCGTGAGATCCCGTTCTCTCAGACACAAGAAGTATTCTTTCACCCATAAGAATGGGTACGTTCGTGCTTCTGCTCCATACAGCAGGATTTTGTAAGTCCTTGTTCCTCATTTGACTTCTGAAGAAGTGTCATCCTTGAAGTGAGTCGACGTAGATAGGATGAAGTACTGCCCGACTTGTCGATGTGCTTGCATCTCGGACTTCTAGAGTCCTCTCTAGGGTCTGTCTTAGTCTTAATTGTTGGTCAGCTTTGGACTCATCCGACTTAAATCGTTCTGATAATGTCTAATCGCACTCCCTACAAATAGTTGGTAGAGCGCCTTGAAAATGAGGAAATTTATCTCTCTATAATTTTCGTAGTTATGAGGGTTTCGTTTCTCATGCATCAGGCAAACGAAACTCAGTAGATGGCCCGTACGGTCGAGCAGTCTTTTACACTTATATTCGAATTTTTCTTCTATTCCCACCATTTCGGTTAGATAGTCTTGCAGGTGAGGCAGCGGGATTGCATGTGCTGAAGAAAAGCCAACACCCATCAAACTATCACCCATCTGCTCCTTCAGCACACCACACAGTCGCATGGACCCGAAACAAATCACCTTTACCCTGAGTTATTGTCGCCATACAAACATCTTCTTGCACTCAACCCCCTCATTTGTTTGTAAATTATTCCTTCGTCTCTAAATAGTCTTCAAATATTATTCTTCACCGTCTGTGTGCAAAAACGGCAGTAAACAACGTCTCTTCGTTGTCACTGTTGCCCATTGGAGTTGCCTCTGGTGTCTATATTAAGCCATATACGAGTATACCCCTGAAATTCCAACACTCATTATTCCCTTGTTTTTCGCCATCGTCCCTTCTGCGTTCTATCTCCCGACAATGGACCCACTTTCAGTTCTTCTTCCGATTCCTTTAGTTCACTTGATAATGCGAAGCACATTGCCGCAAAAACATGAAGTGGCTCAGTTTACACTATACTGTATGGCTATGCATCTCATCTAAAAATTCACCACCCTTCGGAGAAAGGTCCTATTATCCACTTTTGCCGCCACTGTAGACTGTCGCGTGTATTCGTATACGTGTCCTTTGCATATTTTCCGAAGTGAAAATAATGTAATTTTCCCATTTTGCCTTTTATAGTCTATAAAATGTCCCAGCCCGCATCCGCTACCCGATACCATACATACTGTACTCATACACCCCCACATAATGCCAATGCCAACAATGGAGAGGAAAATCTGTTTGGAATCTCGAATTAGATATTATGTACGTTCGTATAGATAAAGGAGATGCAGTACCACAGTGGCACCATTAGTCCTTACGTCTCTGCCGGCAGATGGGGCTCGTTACACTAGCATAGTGTGCCTTTCTGTAAGGTAACACCACTCATACACATAGGCACACGCTCACCCATGGCCCATGAACGCCAGATAACGGTGAAAATATCGTTTGATTATATTATTATTATGTTTACTCTAGCGAATCCTTGGGGTGTTGCTAAAGTTTGCTCCCGTCGTCAGTTGGTAGGTGTTCGAGGGTAGAGTCAAGGATTCTGGTGGTGGTTTGGAAAGTAGGTGCTGCTGCATGTTCAAGAAGGACATAGAGAGGTCGTGAGACGGCGGAACTAATCGAACCATCGAAGCGAGTATAGAATTCAATTTTAATATTTTATACGAGTACGTTCAGGGGAGTAGAGTCAGAATAAAAAGAAGGATCTGTGAAGCGTAACATGGTATTGGATCTCTTTTAGGGGATGCTCCCTGTATCAGTTTGACGGTGGAAATTCTCATACATATGTGTTTATGCTTATTCCACAGGCAACAGGATAATTTGCTTTCGACAGGCACTTTGTGTGTGCATGTAATACAAAAACATTTGTTGCAGAAGACGTACTCGTATATTTTTTTCAGTTTTAATTGGGTTTTATATGAAAAGCAATGCTATGGCATCCACCGGGGCTGGGAGGAGCACCTGGTTTTAAAGAGGCAAATGATGTTTTGCCTTTAATTCTCAGAACCACGTAATGATGCAAAAATGTCTGGGGAAAATTTTGTAACACAGCCTGGGCGTACACTCACATATGTTGGGAGCTACTGTAATAAATGCAGTCACTCCAGACAGCACAACACCATATCTCACCTCTGTGGTAGACAATCCAACATTGTGAGCAAGACATAGCCCTTGGCACTGAAACCGAAAACCTATGGAATTCCTCAAGGGTATGTGCTAAGGCCTACTTTTTAAAATAGAGTGTATGAAGCAAAAAAAATACTTTAATGACAACAGGGAGGTTGGGGAGCTGTAGAAATAGGGTAGGCACTGAGACATGTAAGTCCACTGTTCCATCTGTTTTCTACACATCGATGTCCAACCGTACTCGACCTGCTAAACTTAGCAGACAAAAATAGCAGCACTATAAACGGGAAGGCGATGGCGCGATAGTTGGCTCATTGGACTATCACGCAGAGAGTCTGGGTTCGATTCCTGGGCAATGGCAAACTCCCGAAAGTAAATTTGCCTACGAAAAAGCTTCTAAGGAGTGCCGTTCGGACTTGGCGATAAACCGTAGCCCCCGCTCAGATGTGACAAAAATGACAACATAAGCAATACAAATGAGTGTCAAGAAGTTAGGCCATGGCCCATACTCGGCTGTCAGCGCCACAATGTTTTTTTTTTATAAACGGGACAGTTTTCTCCAGATGGAATCGATAGTGGAAATAAATTCCGGAAGAAATGAGACCTTATCCGGCCTACTTCAACATATTTGGAGCTCAGACAAGTAAGGATTCTCGGGACTAAGTCCGGGTCTAGGAAAGTAGATGCTTGCGGAAAGCCCTAAATGGACCAAAGATAGCACTCACATCCTACAACGGGCTACTGGCTTTCGGTTCAACCGACCCCTCGTCGTAGGGGTTTCAAATATATTAGAACTCGCACTCCAGGGTTTTTTGCTGTTGTTGCCTTTTGGGGGAGGAGAAATACCTTAAGCACCATAAGGAGGCCTGTTGGCGTTGACCATCCCCCTGTGTCCGGCTATCTCCGCATGCTTTCGGATCATACGGACTAAAACTCCTCCCAACCCTGTGGCTTTTGACACAACCCCCTGAGACCGCTTCTTGCATTACTTCAAGGGGCTGTAATCCTACACCCTTTCGGGTTTACGTGCTTTCCCGTTATTGTTCTTCTTCTCTTTTCTTTCTTCTGAGAATATCTTCCACAAATTGGCAAATTCTTCGCCAGTTCAGGTCACTCATCAGCCTTTTATCCACTTTGTTTTCTGGGTTGAAGGTACCAAAGCTGTTTTCCAGTGCTGTGCAATGGGCTTCCCATCTTCTGCAGGCAAAAAATGTGTTATATACGTCGTCGCCGTACTGTCAGGCTGGACTCTCCGTTTTGCCGATCCTATGTAAAAAGGCTGAAGTTTCCGTGTCCGGTGAGGAACTGGGTGACGAGGTCGTTGACCTCACCGTGTTTCCGGTCTTTCCACTCAGCCACATTTCTTATCCGCTTCGCTGTCCACCTTCCTCTGCTTTCCGAGATCCAACGCTCTTGCCACTTCCTTATCGTTTGTTGCTCTGCTTGGTCGATTGCCGCTTCCAATCCTATCTCCGCCTTGTTTTCGTGGACGTACTTTCTTTGTGCCGCTAGGAGATCGGTGGGAGTCACTCCTGCGACCACAAGGACGGTTGGTTCCGACACGCGTAGAGCTCCACGTCTTTGCACTGCCGCCATCTGCTTCCGGTACTTTTCTTGTCGAAGCCCGTCTGCCCAGATCTAACTTCCATATAGGAGAATGGCATGCGTTGTCGACATTAATAGCCTGCGCTTACTTGGCGTTGGACCAGCTATGTTCGCCATTAATCTACTGAGTGATGGTGTAACTCTAGAGGCTCTTTCCGCTGCGTACTTATCTGTTGGCAGAAAGTTAGTTTTGTGTCAAGCCTCAATCCCAAATACCTCACCGCGTCCTTGCTCTTGATGACTTCAAAACCAATTTGGAAGTCTATTTGTGTCGGGATTTTCTTCTTCGTCAGAAGGACTATCTCAGTTTTCTCTGTTGCCAAACTAAGATCGTGCTCATCATCCAGAAGGTTGTTCGTCGCATGACTTGGTTCAACTTTTTTTACGCGTTCTCAGTGTCTCTTGCCGTTATTACTGACGCAATATCGTGTGCGTACCCAACGAGAAAGGTGTCTTCGGGAATCTCCATCCGCAGTATATCATCATAGTAGATGTTCCAGGATTGATCCCTGTGCTGCTCCAGATGTTACTTCCATCATTCGTAGGCCTTCTGTGGTCTCGAAGATCAGCCCCCGATCCCTGAGATAGTCCTTCATCACATGTAATAGATAGGACGGGATGTTGAATCTATTTTTTAGCGCATTTAGTATATCACTCCACCTGGCTGAGTTGAATGCATTTCTTACGTCCAGGGTGTTCTTAGAGCGGCAACTTCCTTGTTGGGCGGTTTGAACAGACCTCACCACTTCTTCAATAGATCCGACCGTGAAGCGTCATTTCCTGAACCCGTGATGCCTTTCTGCCAAGTCTCCCGCTCTTTGTACTGCATATGTGAGCCGTGATTTGAGCAGCTTTTCCATCAGTTTTCCCGCAGTGTCCAGCAAACATAAGGGCCTGTACGTCTCCTTTTTCTTTGCTGATCAGTACCAATCGTTACTTTTTCTAGCTCTTTGGGAAGACTCTTTCTTCAAGGCAACTGTTGTACAATACATGTTGAGCAGCAGGTTAGGGCATGCTTGGGCAGTCACTTTTATTACTTCTGCTGGAATTCGATCTGGGCCGGGTGCTCTTCTGCTTTCATTGTCTGCACGGCTAATCCCAACTCTTCTTCGGTAAAACCTGGAGTTTCCTGTCGTCGGACTGGTGTGTTGTCGGGAGGCCTGACCAGATGAGTTGGGAAAAGGGTGTTTACAATGCACTCCATCTTGTCTTCGTTTAGGATAGGCGGTGCC
This sequence comes from Volucella inflata, assembly GCA_928272305.1. Classification (NCBI taxonomy): domain Eukaryota; kingdom Metazoa; phylum Arthropoda; class Insecta; order Diptera; family Syrphidae; genus Volucella; species Volucella inflata. The sequence goes on from OV743720.1 coordinate 4,894,244, forward strand.
GATTGAACTCCCAGTTTGTAGCCTAGCCCCCAGGTGTCGCTGTTTATGTCTCGGCGGAGATCCTCCCACTTCCGTTTTTTGCTCGAATTGATGGCCCTTTTGAGCTCGGATCTTTTGGTTATGAACTCCGCTAGAGCTTCCTCTATGTTTTCAGCGTGTCTCCTCCTTCCCTTGGTGACTATGTGCCTAAGTTGCAGGCATCTCCTGCAGAGTTCAGCTATCTCGTCTGTCCACCAGTACGCTGGATTTCTCCTTCTGTTGTTGCAGCTTTTCCTGGGCATTGAAGCATCACATGCGAGCCGTATCAGTTGCATCGTGGCTTCAGCTTTTACTTCCGCGGATCCTTGTACTTAGAGCACGGCACTTTCTCCTTCTTCAATGACGGATTTGAAAAGCTCTTCGTCTAACCTGTTGATGTTCCATCTCGATGGTGGTGAACGGTTCTAGATAGGAGTTCGCTGGTTTGCTTCTAAATCAAAAACAATGTATTGATGATCGCTGCCCTAATCCTCGATTAGTCGCCAGTTTTTTATTCTTGCGGATGTAGATTCTGTAGCGAAGGTTACATCCGGTATGGTGCCTCTTTGCCCTGGCCTCCTAAAAGTCGGGGTGTTACCTACATTTGTAACGTTTAGACCTTGTCTCGCCGCCATCTCAAATATTTGCCTTCTTCAAGAGTCTGAGTTGGCATTCCCCGCTCTTGAGCTCTGGCGTTAAATTCGCCGGCAACCAGGATCTTGCCTGTCGTTTCATTTAAGAAGAAGAATAGATTGTCAGCCGTTCGACTCTTGTGGATATTTCCCTGAAGGATTATGGTCATTGTAAAGCCTTTTTCTTCGCATTTTCAAGCGCCTCTCGGAAAACTCGACACTTACCGAACCCCGGCACATGATCTAAGGCAAACGCTTGAAGCATCTAGGAACTTCTACTCTGCGACGCTTTCTGCACTGAACCCATCCTATTTTGATTTGAGGAGTCTTCAACATCTCGTAAGCTGCTCGAGCATTTATGTGGACTATTGCCATTTTCTGCGAGTTTCTGTTTATCCCAGTCACTGCCACCTGTATATTCAGATTTTGGGCTGATGTTTTCTCCTTGATGGCTTCCTCGACCTCTCCTGCTATGGTCAGTTCATCCAAGTCCCTGATTTCGAGTGCAACTTCTTCTTCAAGGTTGCGAACCGTAGCTCTTTCTCTTAAAATATTTCTAAGGGATTTCCCAAAAGCCTCTTTGTCCTTTGTCCCCGGTCCCAGTTCTAAGAGGACTTCCCCTTGCTTTGTTTGCTGTACCGATTTGATAACAGTTTCGGTTTCGTCGGGGTTGGCTTTTTTCCGAATATCAGTGTATTTGTCCTTCCTGTTACAGTGTCCATGCCTTCGGTCTCAAGCATTTTCTCCTATTTAGATTTGTTTACTGCTGGGGGTCTTGCCTTTGTAGTTGGAGCTGTCTCTTCTCCTGGCTTTTTGCTCTCGTTTGCTGGCGGTATCTTCCGGGTTAGCTTCAGGAAGGTTTGGACTTCTGCATCCCACTTCATTTTGTCCAGCGGTTCCTCTAATGCAGCAATTCCGTTTCTGAGGTCTATGCTAACATTTTGTTGCTTAACACAGACATTCTTCATCATTTTTAAGATGTCGCAACATTTCTGTACTTTCTTGGAAATTTTGTCTTCGAGTTTCTGTTCTCCAGGAGCCGAGAGGAAAAAATACAAAAGTTTCGAAGCAACAACCAGCCTCGGATATGGACGGATCTACTGTTGACAACCCATGCAAACGAATTAAGGAAAACGATCTTCGGATATCGACGTGGAATGTGAGGTCCCTTAACAGGCCACGTGCACCCGAACAACTCCCGGAGGCCCTAGACTCCAGCAAAGCAGACATTACCGCCATCCAAGAAATGTGATGGGATGGGCCGGACAAAAAGTGGATGAAAAACTGCGACATCTACTACGACGATTCCTATCGATTGCAAAAGCAGCGCTTATTTGGATGCAGATTTGTTGTCGGGGACAGACTAAGACAAGAAGTCCTGAGCTTCCGGCATGTGAGGGAGCGCCTCGTAGTAATCCGCATCAAGGCTGAATTAACCAACATTAGCCTGATATGCGCGCACGCCCCCACAGAGGAGAAAGGTGACGACACCAAAGCCAGCTTCTACGAGGTCTTGAACAAGACCTACGATCAATGCACCAGCTATGACATTTGAAGTGTCCTCTAATTCTAGGCTAAGAAGAGAGGGCATCTTTGGTAATGCTTTCGGAAGGTATGAACTTCGCTGTGGGGCGAAACATTGTCGTAGCTAGAAAGCGGTTCTCACACGACGTCAACAGTTTGATCACATTGCGATCGACGCAAGATACTTTTCCAATATTATGGATGTCCGGACGTTCCGAGGAGTCAACATGGACTTGGACCATTACTTTGTTGTAGCCAAGGTACGGTTTCGGATATTCCGATAAGCGCAAATACAAGCTAATGCTGGAATTTTGAGGAATTTCGACTTCAGACAGCACGATATCTGGAAATCCTCTTTCGATTCAGTTTCCCCCTAATCCCTTAAGAGGTCCCTTGCGCACAGCATCAAGCATCGGAGACCAGTGGCAACACTGCCAAAAAACGTTAAGAGACACCACTAACTATATGCTGGGTTTCACTCGACGATCACAACGGTTCGATGACGAATGCCGGCAAACAGACACAGCTAAGTAAAATGCATACAAACCGGAGCTGCATAGAGAGACTAGAGCTGATCAGAGACTAGTTTGTGGGGTCAAGCAGAAACGCCAACTTCTCGGACAGAACATCACCTTTGCCAGGTATAACTTTGTGAAAGTTAAGGGCTTTGTCAACTTAGACTCCGTGATAAACTCAGACAACGGCCCTAGTGTGGGGATCAAACGAAGAATAACACTTACCAATCGCTGCTTCTTTGGGCTGAGAAGGCAATTGACTAGTAAAGCCCGCTCTCAAACAACAAATATTGACCTTTATAGGTCCCTAAGCGTGAGAGTTTTTATTTTTGGCTAAGATGTGGAACAACGTTGTCTTCCGCCCATATTCTTGTGATGCGTACCAGGCCTAGACGGCTGAGGAAATGAATTCTAGACAAGGGAAAGCAATGTCAGAAGTTTAAAGTAAATACAAATATTTTGCGAAATTGTGAAACAATCTAGGAAGCTATTCTGGTCGTCAATCAACATTAGGCATCACCTTTGGCGACATGAACGAAAAAGTAGCTGCTGGGGCAGTACATTCAGCATTCTCCAGGAGCCAGACTCTACACCATTTGGTAAATACATTTCTTTATCATTTCTCTTTATAAAGTTAGCAAACATCCATTTGAATGCCTTAAGCCATTTGAAAATGCTTAAACCTCTTCCAATTCAATATCATCAACCACTTGGAATACATTTTATCAGCAAATTCATCCAAGACAAAGCGAAAGCAAATTTTACAATTTCAAATTATCTTTCCATTCGACCCAGGCAACGATCATCATCATTTATTCTGGCAGCCAAATCCCTAGAATCGATCCATTGTTCTTGCAGCAAATCCCAGGCGATTACTATACAGGCGATCAGAAGGACCATCATCTGCTTAATCGATGACCAAATGATGTCAAAAAATTTTCACTATCAGGTTAGAAATCTTCTGAGCTTCCTTTATCCTCTACCTCCGGCTTACTGCTCCCTGTGTAAACAATAAAAAAAAAAAAAAATTAACTAACAAGGAAAATATTTTAGAAACACAATGCGAAACCGAAAGTCAAAAGGGACACACCACTACGACCGATGGGGTTTTGCGATCGCTTCGAGAGCATTTAGTTATCGCTTCTTTAGTTTGAAGAAGCCTAAGCGGATAAAATGTATCTCAAGATGAATCCGGTTAAACAAAGGAGATCAGGCGGAAACCAGTTGATAGAGATTACTTGTATCCAAATGGGGGAAAGGGATCAAGATTCGCGAGCGAATATAATCTACAACAGAGCGCCGACATTACCAAAGCAGTGGTGGTGAAGCGATAAGAGTCTACCAACACTGTTGTCTTCTTCATGTTGATGATCATCAGCAGAAGGGCAATGTAGAAAAAGGCAGCAGAAGCTACTCCAGCGGAATGTGCACTAAGTATCTTTATTTATGGACTGGGAATCGTTTTATCATCGTCAATATGTCGACTAGGCTTCATATACGCGAAGGGCCTCTCTGTGCATTCAAAAAAAGAAACAAAGGCCAAACTCTGTTGGCATCTGTAGTATGGTGCAGTGGTGTGCAGTGCATCTGAAGATGACGATGATGCTTCGCGGCCTGAACCGCATAGCCAAAAAGGTCGAACGACTTAGTGTGCCATTGCACACAGCATCGATCGTCTTCGTCTTCGTTTTCTTTTTCTCTTTTTCATTTGTCCAGGCGGCAAACTCTTTATTGTGTCAATTAAGACTGTTGGAAGCCCGGTGGAACGAAGGGCTCAGGAATTATATTACAGTGTAGCTCATATGAACGGAACGATTTTATCGCCAGCCACATCTGAACCAAATAAAATAATTGAAAGCTAGAGATAAGGATCGCGCAACGCGTCCAACGGGAGCGATCCTTTAGACGGGATGTTGCATAGAATGGGATGGGATGCTACTGACTGCAATTGTTTGTTGGGAGCTTGTTTGTTGATACCTTGATGGTGGATGCGCCCTTGTAAACGAGTAATGTTGACTATTCCTTCTCCGATCCAGGGATGAGAAGGAGAAGGATGTTGGCTGGGTTGGGAGAATTCTTCTCGTATTTGTGGATTCATTGGCAAAGTGTTCTGATTGATGGTGAATTCTCATATGCTTTATTCTACAGATGTAACGAGAAAGGAGAAACTAAGGATTTCTTTAATTAAAGGGCGCACATGTGAGAAGATTTTTAAGTGGCTTTGTGAAGGATTAGTTGACGTTAGAAGACGAAGGCCGCATTTGACTCGATTTTGATCCAGCAATCATAAAAAGAAAGTATTTATGCTGCTGAAAACCTCTGTAACAACATCACCTCGACCTCATCATATACCCCGGCTGAGGGCTTAAGGTTCTAAGAAAGTTGACCCGTCGATGCTTAGAAGATAGTGTACAAGCCTAACATAATAGCTCTTAATACGGTCGATTCCTTAGATTCAGGAAAAAGAGTTGGTGTTAGATCGTACGATTTACTGATTAGACAAATGCAGCCAAAAGTCATTGGAAAAGATCGAGCTGTCTGAAAACGATTGTTGGCTGAGGTACCAGGCTGTACCGCCACCTTAAGTAAGTTAGATTGATAGCAAAACATCAGTGCTACCTTAACAGAGTACATTCGAGCTAAACTCGGATACGGAAAGGCCTCTTAAGACCCAAAAATTTCATCATTTTCTTTCTGATTGACACTAGAACTTTCAATGAGTCTTTGCCGATTCCAAAGTACCACGGCACTTGAAATGTGCCACATGTTTGCTTCAATGAAGTTCACAACGTCCCTTCCTGCGATTTCGAGTAACCCAACACTGATTTGAATACTTTCTTGGATGAGGAATTGTTGCTCCACCGTCCAACAGAAACCTGTCAAACGAGGAGATTGACAGATATCTAAAACTAATGGACGAGACAATTAAACGGACAATGGACAAAACGATACCTCGGTATCAATACACTGACAACGAGTACTTGTTCCGCAATTCAACTATAGACGCACTGCACCAACATAAATGTAGACTGCTGTCAAGACTAAAAACCTTATATAGACGGTTTACTGATAGACAGAACCCGGAGATCATGACATTAAAGTCGTCGATCAAAAACCTCCAAACATTAATAAAAGAAAATTACAGAGCTTCTGTAAGTTTGTACTGGAAAATAAAATTCGGGCTGTAAACACCAGCAACCCGAATATGTTTCCGCAAAAAATAAAATATTTCGGAGGAAAGATCAAAACGACCTTTCATGCTTAAAAATCGCCCGAACGACTGACAATGACCGCATACTTTCAACAGCAGGCATAGATCCAAATGAGGCTGTTGATGATGACGACTTCTTTGTGATCGAAGATCCGCAGGAGAAGGTCGAGGCTATAGTAGCGACTTTCCAGGAAGTATACAAGGCAAATGACATCATTGGTCCGAACCACGACCTGGTAAATCGAGTTCTCGTGCACAATTTCTACCTTCGAAATGAAATAGTGAACTGGCGAATTGAGAACTCAGGTTTCCCCCAGTTCAATGACGAAAATATGGCAAATAATGTCATTGCCAGAAAAGGTGAGCTACTCCCGTTCATTTCGAAAAAAGAACTCCATGAGATCTTCGACACAATCAGAAGTTAGAAATCAGTGGGAACCGATGGAATACAGAACATTGTGCTTCGACATCTCCCACTAGACGCGGTGGACATTTACACCACCCTGTTTAACAATGCAATGAATAATGCACATTATCCAGCGCATTGGAAAACTGCGGTGGTACATCCCATCCCCAAAAGGGATAAAGACACCTCCAATCCGGCGAATCTCCGGTCGATCAGTCTCCTTCCACATATCAGTAAGGTTTTCGAAAAAGTTATCAATAGAGCCCTGACTAAGTGGGTTGAGGACAGAAATACTAGGTGGGGTGAAATGTTTTTTTGATTTTATTCAATATAGTCCCCTATTAGGTTGATACACTTATTCCAGCGATTTTCCAACTTCTTGATCCCGTCCGAAAAGTAATTTTCAAGAAGGTCTGCAAAATACTCCTCCATGGCGTCGATGATTTCCTTGCATGAGATGATTTTTTTATTGATGAGCCATCTTTTGAGGTCTGGGAAGAGATAATAGTCCGAGGGAGCCAAATCGGGCGAATACGGTGGATGCGACAGCAATTGGAGCCCTAAGTCATTGATTTTAACCGTGGTTGCGATGCTCTTATGCGCCGGTGCATTGTCTTGCAAAAACAAAATTTCGCTTCATGTGAGGCCGTTTTACAACGATTTCGGCCTTCAATCTCTCCAATAATGCACAGTAATACTCACTGTTGATGGTCTTTTCCTTTTTCGAAGTAGTCCACGAAGAGTATGCCATGACAATCCCAGAAAACCGACGCCATAACCTTTCCGACCCATTGAACCTCCCTCGGTCGTTTTGGAGCACTCGTGCGGCTTCAGTCCATTGCCGGGCACTCATTCTGTTCTCTGGTGTATAATAGAGGATCCAGGTTTCATCAACAGTTACCAATCGACGCCAAAAGTCCGACCGATTCCACATCAGCAAGTCCAAACACTCATTCGAAGTGTTCTCGCGTTCGTGTTTTTGGTCGGGAGTGAGCATGCGCGGCCCCCAGCGGCAGGATAACTTTTTCACAGGCAGAATATTGCTCAAAATATGGCGTGTGTGCTCAGTACTAATCTTTGTGGTATCTGTTAGCTCGCGCACCTTCACTTTCCGGTCAGCCAACACCACTTCATGAATTTTTTTAACATTGTCCTCTGTAACCACATTGGAGGGCCTGCCGCTGCGGACTTGATCGGTAGTGGAGTTGCGGCCGGACGGAGCATCAGCCCCATAATATTTATCCAACTTTTCGTTTGTTTCCTTCGCCGTTTTGCCTCTCAAAAAATAATATTTTCTGAGAGAACGAAAATCGTTTTTGTCCATACTCAACATGATGCCAAACACGTCAACAACAATCAGCTGTCAAAACAAAACTAAAGACAGTATCGTACTGAAAATTGGCAAAATATCTGCCTAAATATGAACGGACTTCAAGGCACCATTACCTTTTTTGCAGTAGCAGCGCATTCTAGCGGTCAAGGAGGTTACTTCTCACCCCATCTAGTATAGTTACGGATAATCAATTCGGTTTCAAGGCGAGACATGATGTTATTCATGCCGCGTCTAAACTGGTTTTTGATATCCAATGGAACAAAGCCAAGAAACAGTGCACGGTTGCCTGCCTGATTGACTTGGAGAAGGCTTTTGACACCGTATGGTTAGAGGGATTCTTCTACAAGTTGAACAGACTGGGCATTAGTAAACCACTGCTGTATATTCTTTTTAATATGCTCACCGATAGACAGTTCATCGTGAAGAATGGCGATGTGACTTCTACTGGTGTATACAACATTAAAAACGGTATGCAACAAGGTGCGGTCTATTCGCCGATCCTTTTCAACATTAACACAAGTGATCTGATAGGTTCACTTCACCATGCCAAAGCGTACGCAGACGACTTAATCGCGTACATCACAGGTCCAAAGATTGAGGTTATAAACATTCTTTTGCAACGTGACTTCAATAAAATTAAACAATATTGCGACGTCTGGAAGTTGAAGATCAACTTTCAGAAGTCGGAAACCATTCTGTTTAGGACGCCTTTGTCTGGGGCCTCTGCGCATACCAGAAAGAATTGGCGTAAGTTTCAGATCGTTGGACAACACGGACAATCACTTGCTTGTCGAATTGTAGTCAGATACCTTGGGATATGGCTAGATCAATATGTGTATTTTAAGAAACATATAGATGTTGCTCTGGCCAGAGCCAAAGGTGCTTTTGCCCTTACAAAGAGACTATTTTTTAGCAGGCAACTCGATGTCAGGGTAAAAGTGATCTGCTACATGTCCCTTATCCGGCCAAGCTTGTATTTGGTTGTCCCGTGTGGTTCAACGTGAGAGCAAGTCTTTTGGAAAAGATTTGGGCGTTTGAGAGGGCTTACCTTAGGGCTTGTCTTCGCCTATACAGAACACCAGACTCTGAGTACATACAATTTTATCCTAACGAGGTCTTGTACAATAGGACAAATCTAATAAGAGTGGACAATTTTGTTATTAAGTTGACTCGAAGGCACATTGCAAGAGCAATGACTTTGTAGAACAACCTGATCTCCGGGGCCTACTACCCCAATTATCCTTATCACTAGAGAGTGTTCTTTTTGACGGCTTTATTCCTCCAGAAGCGTTCCTCTACCTAGATAAAAAAAGGTCTGCTCCAGGATATATTAGCGGTGTCGTTAATCTTCCACGTCGCTCGAACAGCTGCGGACAGGCGACTCAACTACGACAGAGACGTCGCACACGGCAGTGCGGAGCGTCTCCGGTTTAGTAGGGCGGTAGGGAGTCGCGACATGAGGGATGGGAATATATTTTTAGGTAGTTATGTATAAGTTTTAGTCTCTAAGTCTTTTAATAAGATTACCAGCAATTCCATGTAGGTACTAAGTTCTTAAAATAAAATTCATTTTCTTAGTTTTAGATTTAATTAATGCAAAAAAATAAAAATAAATACTGTAAGAAACGTCGAAAGACATAGATCAAGTGTTGTGTTTAACCTAGAGTGCCCGCATGAGGCCAGTAATTTAGAATAAGATTATTTTAAGTTAATTAGATTATGTTTAAGAGTTTTTTTGTCTAGCTTGTAAGAATTCTTGAATTTAATTTAATTAAAGGAGTTGTTGCCTTTATGTCTTAATCTTCACTTCTGTCAATGTATTACCATCTTCATTTCTACAGGAAACCATTAAGCCGGAGGTTGTCGGCAGATGATCTCCAATAGATTTGTTTGGTTTAGAATGTCATTGCCCTGCTTTTTTAGTGTAGGGATATATTTCAGAGTAAATCTGGAACTGCATCGATTAAGCCTCATAAACTCCCACAGCTCGACAGAGGTTAAGGATGGTCTTACTGCTTCTGGTAGTCCCTCAATAAAAGCCATAAATATGACTTGCAAATAGTCCTTGACGGTTTAAATGCCAAGTTAGTTAAGCAAGCTATCTTTGGTAGTCGGAGAGCCCAAGGAAAACCTCCATGGTAATAACTCTGAAATCGAACACGCATGATTTTGGGGAATTTAATTTCGCCCGCACACGGTCTTCAACCTTTGATATTCAAAGTCAGGGAGCTGACTGACTTCTGACCAACAAATCGTTTTCCAATCTGATCATATTGCGATGGATGCAGGGTACTTTTCAGTATTTTCCATGTCCGAACGTTTTGAGCGGCCAATATTGACTTGGGTATGTATCTTGTAGTAGACAAGACACAGATGAAAATAACCGTAGCTGACCAAAAACGGTGAGGAAGTTCAACATCGATGGGCGTTTAAACTGTCGAGAAGTCTGATACATTTGGAGAGACCACCACAATTATATTGGGTTTAAACGTGTCCCCACAAAGAAATCGATGACAAATACACCCGGCTTAATTCAGAAAAATAGTGCGTCACCGGGTCCAATACCATTTCTGACATCAAAGGTCTCGGTTAAGTCATTACCGACTTTGAAGTAGCAGCGAGCGTTTTCAATCGCCATTCTGAACAGATCGGCGAGCTTGGGTGGAATGCCAAAGTAAGACAGGGCTGTGTGTAGCTTGGATCTCTAAATTCTGGCAAATGTGGCCTTAAAATCGATGAAAAAGTGAGGGGAATCGATTTGGATTTGGGCCAATCAGGTTGTTGACATTTACACAATACGGCAAATAAGATCTTGTATGCAACCATGAGGGGACTTATACTTTGTATAGTTGGTGCAGATGGGGATTGGGTAGACTATACTGAGATTCCATTCATCAGACATGCACTCTTCTCGCCCGACCTGAGAATTGAGTTGGTGTATGCTCTCTACATAGTCATTTCCAGTAATTTTGGTTACCTCGGCCGTTAAGCCGTCAGGTACAGTAACTTTGTGGAATTAAGTTTAGATATAGCTATCTTTACCTCATTTTGCTCAGTGGGATGGAAATTGGGGCTATCAAAGACCATTCAATTGAAATGTCATATTCTGCGTAAGGTTGGAATATTGGTCTTCTGCGCCGTCATACATTTTGCAAAACAAAATTTTCCATATCATCAGCACCGACTGTAACTCTACTACAAGGTTTCCTTCTTCATATCTAGAGTTTTCCGTCTGGGTCTTGTAGCCTAAACACGTGCTAGAGTACAAACTCGTCTCCAATCGAATGTTTCTCTTCTTCTTGTTGCTTCGGCTGGAGAAGTCGGTATTTCCTTTGCCTTGTTGTGCGTAAAGCTCATAAGCAGCTCTCGTTTTTCATTGCAGCGCCACTTGTTTGTTGGCAGCATTTTCACTTCGGTACTTGATACTGGGGCTTGGAAAACTCGCTTTCGCACCATGGCGCACGTAAGGGGGCATACCTTACGTCTATCGGAATGAGATCAATTCGATTCTTGATCCGGAGTTCGCTCTGTCCACTTATGTATAGTGAGATGAGGCAACCGTGTGCTTGATGTAATGATTTTTCGTCCCGCTGCGAAGTCAATAAGCATTAGTCCGTTGATTTCCAAATTGTTCTACCTTTCCCATCCTGGCGGACACTGCTCATATGGGTATTTTGTCTAGGAGCTCGTGGAAGCATTCTTAGGTGGCGTCGTTCTTACGTCTGTAGGGGCCTGAGCGCATATAAGGCTTTATCACAGATTATCATAAGGCGATCGAAGCTTCTTGCCTAAGTCTGCCGCTGATGAAAAATTTGCATCCGAATAAGCGCTGTGTAGTGGATTTTTTTTTTTTTTTTTGCTCCTGGAGGTTCAGGAATCTTCAAAAGATACCAATTGTCCGTACCATTGGTTATGCCCGATTCATATACTCGTATCTGCCAATGCCATCTGTGCTAGTCAGTATATGCCTACGGGCTAAACCTTACCGCTCAAAGAGGCCCTATGAGAACCGGCTGCGCGTACTCATAGCAGTAGGAAATTCGCCATTTTTGTTATGGCTACGATAAAATTGCCTTAACAAGTAGTTCACGCTTCTGTAGTGTTAATCGCGTTAGGTTAGTAGCTTTTCAGTGAAGGCACCTACTTATACATCACTTACGACGCTAGGTAGAATGGTCTTGTTCTTTGTAGTCAGCGCTCAAGGTTTGTCACGTCTATGGCACGGATTATTTCATTGTTGCAGAGAATTTGAGAAGACGGGTACGAAATTTGCCAGTGAAGTTTGTTACTTCGTCCCTCACGATAGCAATTCCTAGATCTCTGTGAATATCACTATTCCTTATATACCAAGGAGCATTCACGATTGCTCTTAGTATTTTGTTTAGAAATACTTGCAATAGAGCCTGGTTTGGTACAACCCCAAAGTTGTATACCACATGTCCAAGACGGTTGTAGCACTTGATTATACAGAAGCAGTTTGTTATATACGCTTAAGTTCGAGTATCTTCCGAGTAGCCAATACATTTCTCTAGATCTGATTTCGGGCTTAAGTTTCCTAGATATTTTGCCTCGTTTGTGTACGGTATTTGCACCGAGTTAATGGAAATAGGTAAGTTGTTTATCTTTCTTAACGTAAAATTGAAATGCGTTGATTTTTGTCTCATTGAGGACTATTCGCCAGGATCTCGTCCATTCGCATACTTTTTTCAAAGCTCGTTGGAGTTTTCTCGTTGATGATTCGACTGACTCATCCATAACGAGCATAGCCGTGTCGTCTGTGAACGTTGCTACAACGGTCCCTTCATATTGTGGTATATTTCTTGTGCAGACAGGAACAGGATTGGACCGAGAATACTTCCTTGTGGAACACCGGAGTAGATTTCTTTGAAATCCGAGTATTAACTCCCGTGTCTAACACGTCTGTTTCCAATATTCTGTACAGCTTTTCCGGTAAGATTACCTTTAGCTTATATCTTAGGGCTTCTTTCCATACCTTGTCGAATGCTTGCGATACGTCGAGAAAAGCGCTAGAGCATAGTTTTTCCCTTCATAAGCGGCGAGTGCATTACAGGTTTCCATAGACAGTAGTTTGAATACTTATCAGCGGTCAGACCCTCGAGGTAAGTAGATGTCTGGTGATTTTGTAGGTCCTGCAGCACATTTTGTATCTTGTTACAAAGGTGGTTCAGATAAGTTTTATCCGGTGGCATGCCATCTCCTCCTCTTTTCTCGAATGAGGTCTTCGATTTGAGGCTGGTATTTGACTTTATTGGATCGTGCTTCTGTCTTCCGCAAAGGAGTGTTTTGCCACGCTGAGCTCTGAATGGCTTTGACTAGTTTGTCGATTTCCTCTTCTATTTCGAACGGTGTCTTTAGCGATACATTTAAAGCAACATTTTCCATGCAGTCTCTTCTGTTTTGTTACTAGGTAACCTAGACGGTCCTTTTTTTTTACTAGACTTCCACCGTATTGAATGTGATCACAGTTTTTCATCCTTCTAATACCTGGCCATCTGATCATATCTACATAATACGAGGGCGGGTCAATAAGTCCGTGACTTTTTGAATTTCTGACCTCTTTACTGAAACAGCAACACTGCTCCTGTCAACAGGCATCTGTCAGTTGACTCCTGTCAAAATTTAAACTTGCTGCGTCAGTTAGTTTGTGTTTGACAGCTATTTTTATCATACTACTCACTAATTTGAGGAGAAAATGGAAAAAAGTGAATTTCGTGTGCTTATTAAGCATTATTTCTTGCGAAAAAAAACCATTACCGAGACCAAGTCTAAGCTTGATAAATACTATGGGGACTCTGTACCATCGATTTCAATGGTAAAAAAGTGGTTTACTGAATTTCGTTGTGGCCGTACAAGCACTGAAGATGCCGAACGTCCTGGACGCCCAGTTGAGGTCTCTACACCCGAAACAATCGAAAAAATTCACGATATGGTGTTGGCCGACCGAAGATTGAAAGTGCGAGACATTGTGGAAGCCGTAGGGATCTCGCATGGCTCAGTGGTTTCAATTTTGAATGATCACTTGGGCATGAGAAAGCTTTCCGCAAGATGTGCGCCTCGTTTGCTCACAGTCGACCACAAACACATGTGCAGTTGCCATGGCAAAAATCCATGAATTGGGCTATGAATTGCTCCCTCATCCACCCTATTCTCCAGATTTAGCTCCGAGCGACTACTTCTTGTTCCCAGACCTGAAAAAATGGCTTGGCGGAAAAAGATTTGACTCCAATTATGAAGTCATCTCGCAAGCAAAGGCCTATTTTGAGGACCTCGACAAATCATTTTTTTTGGAAGGGATAAAAAAATTGGAGAAGCGTTGGACAAAGTGTATAGAGCTCAAGGGAGACTACGTTGAAAAATAAAATTATTTTTTTATCAAAAAATCTGTGTTTTAATCCAAAAGTCACGGACTTATTGACCCGCCCTCGTAGCATTCTTATAGGAGTCCGAATGTTGAAAGCTCTTTGTCTTTCAATAGTCGCCAGGGAATATATTTTTTTGTATTTCGTATAGGGTTGTGAGGCCTATGATAGCGTGCGTAGGCCTGTATATTGCCACTGGACAAAAATACTCCTTTCATTTTAGATTGCATTAGCAAGGTCTTACTCATGCAAATTGTTGGCCGTCAATTGTTTGCATTTTACCGAACAGCAAAAGGCAATTTGAAAGAAAGTATAAAGTGCAGGTCCTAAGTGCCTACCCTTTGGCACTACAGTTTCCATTTTATATAGTAACAAGAACACAAGTAAATTTTAACTGTAATTGCATTAAAAAGTAACATACTCTGATTGTTGTTACTACGGCTAACCCAATTATGCTGAATTTCGAATACTTTCCACAAAAAGCCATTTTTATGTTCATGAATATTTGACCGAATATCCACTAACTACACTGAGCTGTTGAGCACCCTTGTGTTCATAGTTTCCCAGTCAAACTAACCGCATGGATATCTGAGTGTTTTAGATAATTAAATTTACATCGAGCGAAATAGAATAATTACCACTTCAACTATTTATCTTGGTTGTTAATTTGGTGCAGTGGAAAAAGGTAACTAATTTACTAATTCAGCAGAGCACGCTAATTTCAAATTTTAGTCCTAGTAATATACTCGTACATTGTCCTAGTTCGAGTCCTGCTCCTATGAATTCTATGAATGAAATCATGACAATGATACTTCCGACGTCATTGACCAAGTCTAACAAACCAATCAACCGACCAAGTGGTGCTACAAAAATTCCATTTAATCCTGCCATGTGCTATGGGTACAATGCTGCACTAATTACCAGACAGACAGCAGTAATTATTGATTAATTAAAGATTTACATCAAATAAAGTGTTTGCACGCGAGTTGATACGAATATACGAATGTAGTCGAGAGGGCTTGCTACTACAGGATACTCGTGCTCCTACTCGTACTCGTACTCGAATGAACTCATTGATTAGGGATTTGCGCAAATGTAAACAACCATACATCTGCTATCTATAGGTATTCTGAGTTCTATGTATACACAGAGTCCGATGAATTATCAATCTAAACTCACTGTTACAGATGGTGGAGCTGTTAATGGAAATAAAATCATTCATAACGTTGCTATGATGATGGATTTGAGGATACCATCTTGAAGGACTAACATCTTAGACAATTCTAGGGACTATCTGTTGTCATAGAATCACCAGTTGAGAAAAGTCTAAGGTCTAGGAGGAGTAGAGGACTTCACAGAATATATGCAAGCAGAACGACATCTCAAACTAAGAAAAGTATGTCAAGTGCCAAATTCTACGAAAGAAACTAAACTTTTGCCCACTAAGTCCTTAATTAGCACACCTACAACCTTACCCCTTTCCAGAGATAATAAAACAACATCCTTACACCTGTTTTTGACTCAGAAATCAGTGTCAGGAATTTGTTGTTTTGCGTCTGCTAGTGTTCGTCCCAAGTTGGCAATTAACCTCTAAACTTTTCCAACAAGGAGTATCCGTAGAACTTCTCTCGTACTCCCAGTATTGGATTAAAAAATTAACACTCACTTATTTGATGTGGATTTGATCTCGTTCTTCCTTTTCGGAGGTCCTTTTCGGTGAAACTACGACCATCATCGTAGAGGATAGTCTGAAGACCATTATATTATACTTGGCCACTTCATGAATGGGTCTCCATTACCTGAAGATGATCATTACTTTGAAGTTGTTTTCCTGGGTAAATGCTACTTACTACAGGCGAGAGCCTCCGATGACTCCCACCCGTAACTGAGGATTGGAGGATTTAGGATTGAGGATGTGAATGCGACCCATTTGGGAAGAGAAATACTCCTACTTGTACTCTCTGGAATGACTGAGGCTTCTCTAGTGCGTCGTTTTTCTAAACTATGCGAACAAAAGTTTGTTGCTTGAAAAGCCATTACGTTAATTACCTTTCCATGGAACAGGAACTGAAACATTGAAGAGGAATTTTGTGAAGTAGAAGTGGGAGGATGGGGTCGTAAAGTCTATCTTCGTAACTAACTTTCAGGAGAATATTTTTTTTTTATCATTTCTCTTTGTTTGTTTTTCTGTTCGCCTTCTTCTTTTTTTCTTCTGTTGAAGATTGTTAAAGAAATCTGGTCTCAGGGATGTGGCTTTAGGTCATCAGAGTTACACTCAAGTAGGATGGGATTTATGTCAGAGGATGTGGGCTAGATACGAGTTGACTCTGGGGTGGAAATCTATGTCAATTGGTTGGCATTGTTCGAGTTGGCAGGGAAGATATCCGTTTTAAAAAGAGGACTTCGGAACGACAGAAAACAATTAGGATAATTTCTATCCATTGCTGTGGTGGAGAGTAATCGAGATTAAAACTTTGAATAATGGCCAAAGTGTCAGGGATCTACAATATCTCTAAACTCTTCGAATTTAAGAATTTAAAAATTTAAAAACAAACAGAAAGCGGCCTTTATGAAATGATCTCCACTTAAAAATATCTTTGACATCCGTAGGAATTCGTAAGCCCAGATATTTTTGTTTTTTCTTATTTGTAAATGAGCAGAAAAGAGTCAAAGCTGACGGAGGGCTCTGGGTACTAAGGTGCTGCTGCAGTTTTCTTGGCTTACATACTCGTTTTTTATCTTTCAAACGTCGACAAGGCCCAGAGGACGAATGGTACCGAAATCGATCCTTGGATCCATCAAGACTGGACCCATATCAGTCATATTTCTTCAGCAGCAGTGACGGCTAAAACGATCGGTAGGCTTAAGGAGCACCGAGAAGCACACGTAGAACTGCAAACACTTTATCCAAAACCGATCGCATTGTCTAGATTTCCCCAAGAGAAGTCAGTAAGTACGGCGTTTGACTACAATGCTCTAATCTCGTCAGGTGCTCCTTACACCTCACTGACATGACGCAAATGTTCTCTCTTGAACAACGTCTCCATTCTACAGCTATTTCCATCAGCAGTGATCCAACAAAATTGTCAGCAAGATGAGAACTCGCTGGTTGGATGCACTAGCCATCTCTAGTGTCATCAAAGGGCATTGCAACTTCTACAGAAACTGCTGGAACGAGAAAATGATTGATTTTGTGCTTCACCAGCTTTGTGACTCTTCTCGTAAAAGACTGATGACTCTAGATAGTCAGTGAGGAGTCTCCTGAAGTAAGGGTTTCTTCCAGCAGATCGACTATTGAAGACAAAATAAGCTTTCTCGCAGCTTAATTGGGAAGAGACTTTCTTAAAAGATACAACATATCTAGGCTTTGCTCTGGATAGCCCCACTTAAGATCTTTGCTGGTACGTTGTCATTCCGGATTAAGTCAGCATGAGAATTGGACTGACAAGGATCTAGTTGCTTAGATTCGCTTTATCTCCAAGAACGCATGCACTTTTGTTAAGTTTTAGGCGTCTTTATCGATTTGAAGTGCACCTTTGACAATTTAAGTTGCGCATGGGAAAACTATTTTTGTGGAAAGCCCGCTTTGAAATCTTCTCAAAATGGGATTAGTGTAGATGTGGATAAGGGTTGCGCTAAAGGATCCATCTGTGGTCCATTCATGTCGAACATTATGATGGATATTCCTACGACAACTGTCAGACTACTGTAGATGCTGCGCCTATGCGGATGATCCTACCTAAGTGCTGTCAATCGTCGACGAATTGGTTGAAAGCTTCACATCTCCTACGACAACTGTCAGACTACTGTAGATGCTGCGCCTATGCGGATGATCCTACCTAAGTGCTGTCAATCGTCGACGAATTGGTTGAAAGCTTCACGTCTCATTGAACCTTCCGGCCCCCAAAATATCCCTAAATGATGTTGGCTTGAGGTACGTGACTGAGATAACTATGGGTAAGCGGATGAATTTCATTCCTCACCTCATCCGGATAAGTGTTGTAGGCCGAATATGGGGACTAACCAAACTTGCCGTTCCCACTGTGTTCTGTGGCCCTTTTGCTGCTGCTGTGCAAGATTTGGGGCTTCGGCTTGGGACGACTAGGTCGCGTCTGAGGTGGATCATCGTTTTTCTATTTTGGCTTTGCTTAGCTGCTTACCAGTACGTTATACGGTGTCGACACATGCATTATAGGTGTTGTTGGGAGTGCCTCTCTTGACTTAGAGGGTTAGAAGGGGACTCTCGTTGAAGGATGTTGATTGCGTTTCATACATAAAGGTGGAATAATTGCACCCTATGGTAGATGAGATAAGTTGTAAAAGGCAGAGTTATCTACAACATGCTTAAACCATGTCAACCATGAGCGAGGCATCAGAGTTGAGTTACAATCTCAGCCTAGGCTTTTTGGGCACTAAAACAGGCCTTAATAAAGTTGAATGTTGCTCAGGTGGAACTGTCCTTTAAGGCTGGATTCATGTTCGTATGTTTGGAGTGTTAAATCTATTCCTATGCTAGGAATTTGGAAGCTATGATCATCACCTTTAATCGTAAAGTCCGTAATGTTAGCGGTGGTCTCGCTGACAAGGCTACGAATTCTTTCGAATGAGATTTTTCGTCGAAGACGGCAAAGATAGTTAACGGGTGGAAATTATTGTAGATAAAAACGTTGAACTACAAGCTGCTAGTTCGGGGACCCAGTGGATGTGACTGCAAGATAACGAAGCTCTACTGGATGCTACACTACATTCTGATACAAGGAGTATCGTGGTGGCTTTGGCTTGGACATTCCATGGTTCAATATTTGTCGTACTATGGACACACTGTGTGCAACTATTTGAACTACTCGATGTGAAGTTGCACTGCAACGGATGGTATGAACCAAAGAATGAATAAGGTATAAAATAGGTCTGGACCAAAGGGGAACTTCGTGCCTACCGCACGACTTTGAATTTAAAACTGGTGGTGATACTACTTTTAGGGCGCTGATATCCAGTTTGAAGACACATCGATAGATTGATCCCTCGGAACAGGGACCTCTGTCAAACACGTTTTGACACTTGTTCCTTTTACTAAAATAACTTTCCGTTGTGGCGTACTTCTTTAGTTGATGGTGCTGGATGTCCTTACCTGTTGACAGAATACATATATGTATGACTTCTTCGATTTACCCTGCCTTCCCGTCCAAACGTACTGGTGGCAGCTAGATTAATATTTTATATTCTATTTCTGACGTTGGGCTATCCATTGTATACTATATCATTCCCTTAATGTTGTTGTTGCCATTAGATTTTTGGCAGTGCATTCGCCATCGGAATGTCACATATCTGTTGTTGAGATTGAGCAATTCACCCCTGAATAAAGAGTAACGATACCTAAGCATGACAAATGTACAATAGCTTTTGGTTTTTTAGGCTCTGCGGCTAGATAAGCTTCTTTCGCCTTGTGTATCTCTCATACTGTATCTACCGCTTTTTGGGTATAGGTAATGTAAGGAATCACTGCTGGCATTTGAATATAAACGGCCAAACCAACCACTTTTTGCTGTCGAGCAAGATTTACTCTTTTTATGTATTCGAACTTAGACCTCGATAAATCACTCCATTATTCTGGTTTCTGATCGTTTCCCTTCCTTTTTTTCACTGTATAGACTGATAGTATAGGAATTGAATGCTCCTTGACGGTCTAGTCTGCTGTCAAGAATAAATTGAACTAGGAAGAGCGGTAGTTCGGATTCTTCCTCCTGTCTCTAGCTATAATGAACTGCTAAATCTCGACGAACTAAGATGCTTTGGATTATTCGACGATTGTAACCCCTTACCATCATACTTAACAGGTTATCCTCGGACGAACGAAAAGAGTTACGTCCTCATATCCTCCATCGTATGTCTGTCTACTACAAAAGAATGCTGCCTTCTGGTTGCATACTAATTATGATACTTTTCTTGCTGAAGCTGTTGTTGGTGATGTTGTTGTATCTGTTGTTATTGGTGTTATTACTGTTGCTGCTGTTAGATCTGCCGTTAGATCTGGTATTTTTTTAACTGGGTTTCCTCCTAACTTTTGTAACATTTTTGCTATTGCTGCTGAGTTTGCTTCAGGGGCTTTTCATGCTGGCACAAATCTTTCACTTTCTGACTTTAGTTTCGGAGGCTGATAGGCACGTAAAGCTTCTTCTTTTCCTTTTATTTGTCCTTTCCTCATTATACGAATTAATGCAAAACCAGTTTCCCATTTCTACTGCTTCACTGCTGCCTCGCTTATGAATTTGGCTAAAGTCGTCAATCACAAAATGCGTTTGCATATCGCACGGTGCAGTATTGTTTCGGTTGTTAGCGCCAAGCGACGTTGTACGTTCAACATCTGAGTAATCCAAAAGTTGTTTTTCCTACTCAGACCGTAGTTGGCAAGGCCTTTTTAACTGGGTTTTTCGGCGGTCTGCGCTGCACATGGCAAAACCTAGGCAAAGGGAAAAGCTACTTAGGCAAAGCTATTAACAACTTCTGCACAAAGCCTTCAAAACCATCATAGATGTATGGTTATGAGATCTAATAGCTGCTGCTGGAATGATTGCACTTTTTTTCTCTCTAATTTGGAGATTTTGGATTGATTACGATAGAGAAGGGCGCTGGATAACGTTAGGAATCGGTTCTGGTTCTTTGTTAAGAGGGCATCTCAGTAATTGATGAAGTTTTGCGTTGCTTTCCCTGACTGTTTTTTTTCACGTAACTCAATCAGTCCATCCCCTTGTCTGTGGTTGTGCTTGTCGATGGGCGTTGAATGGTGAATTGGCCGTCTTCTTCAATGAATACCGTGATTCTTAGATAGCCACTCAGAAAGAAGTTATTTGCATAGATTCTGCTCCCACTATAGAGTTCATGTTAAAGAGGATTTTTCACCTCAAAAAGGGCACCTTTTTCCAATCGTAGAAGCCAAGTCTTACACTTGTGAGACAGTAATACACTTACGATGGGCTCCGAAGTGGACTTGTAGAGAACAACCGTCCAATGCCATGGACCCTAAAGCCTCTAGAGTTGTTTTCTCAACCTTTTTCTACCGATAAGTGAGAGCTTAATTAAATAAGAACAATTGTAGAATTATTTCGGATTTTTCCAGGAAAAATTTGCGGCAAAAACTCTTTGAAATTAAATAGTGTAAACCTCTGCATCATTCTGTTCTCGTTACAACTTTTTGTAAAGTCCACTACAGTCGATCGTATTAAGTGTGCTTTTAACAGCTCATTTAACCATCTCGTTGGCTTGTTAAAACTCACAGGTCCTCTTCTCCTTCAAGAAAAAAAAAAAATAAATAAAAAAACAGAACAAAACATCGACATCAAACTTTCTCCATTAACTGCCTCCCCGTCCATCAAAATCAAAAAACTAAAAAACAAACAGCAAAAGCAAAACAAGGACAATCCCGACAACCTCAACCAATCTGCTGATAAAGAACTTTTTAATGCTTTGGTAATTTTTTTAATTAGGCAACGGATTAAAGTTTACACAAGAAGGAACGATAAAATTATTGCATCCAACGGGGACGCGGCGGTGGTGATGGGGAAAATGGCAGAGGCGGCACAAGACACAGCTCGATACAAAGTAAAAAAAGGACACGCAGCAAAAAATTACTTTCCATGGAAACTTACAGTCAGCAAGCAACCACGTCCACGTCCGAAGTAAAGTGCTGCGTTAAGGATAATACTCGTATCTTTTGAGCATAGTCGTAGGAGCTTTCTGTCTTCTTTGGTGCATCGAGTAGGTACCGTACCTTCCCTTCTATAGTATACTTGACTTGCTTCTTGGGTCGTTGAAATTATCGAAAAGTTTCACATCATCCTTTGACATAAGTTACGAGAGTATCCCCCTCTCCTGGGAGGAAAAGGCAAAAAAAAAAAAAAATACAACTCGTCTCGTCTTCTTTGAGTGGCGTGGATAACGATAAGGACGACTCCGTGAAGGAAAGCATAATTTGCAACCATATTTTAATTTTCTTTGAAGAATAACTTTTTTGTTTTCCTTGCAATTTTTCCTTACCCTCTCTGTCAATGGGTAAAATTAAGAGCGGACGGAAACCGTTTTTTTTTTTTTTTTCTGTTTATCATTATACAATATATATTTATTTTTATTTTTTATAATTACTGGCAATAATTTTATCTTATCGCAAAGTAGGATGGAAGGAATTGGAGTGGACAGATACGCATAACGAGAAGAAGATAAAAAAAACTTGTTCCTGGTCCTGGGAACCGGTAAGATCCTGAAATTTCGAAATTAGAGGGAAATAGGGAAAAGTTTGAAGAGACTCGTTGTAAGGGATGCCACTTTTAAAGTTGGTATCTTAGAGGTTATGAAGAAGCTTGGAAAATACTAATGAGCATGACGATGATCATGTTTTTAGCTTCTCAAGGGCATCCACTCGAACATTTTATTTTTATGATCGTGGACAGATTTAATGGAACTGTTGCCGTCATATCAAGTCTGCTTGACCAGATCTAATCTGTTTGTTTCCAGAAGATGAGAAATCTATCCTTGCCCGAGGCTAAAGGCATCTTCGGATATATTATACCCAGCGAATGCAAGTAGGTACGAGTATCTTGGACGCAGCTTTTGGATCAGGTACTAGAACCTGTGGGTCCCAATTCTTTGCCCTATCTCAGTTTGTAAATTTCTCATGCGATCAGATATGCCGTGACGTTTTTCCTATTTTCCATTCTCCACATATCCTGTCGTGATAGGAAGGTTTGAGTACCAAAGGCCCCATGGACCTTAAAAAGACTCAAGTGAGGATTATTCTTCAGGTGCTGCCTTGAACACTAAACCGAAAACTCCTCTTTCTGGAAAGGATACCGAGTAAGCTCAGGGAAACCGGGGATTTATTGGTGGGTTTTCATTCCCAAAACCCTGCACTTGATATTGAAAGGTGAACAATCTATTTTCATAGGAAAAAAGCACGGATCGGGATAAATAGACAAACTTCTCTCGTTGTGAGCTCTGGAAAGAACAATTTCCACAATACATGAGGCAAACAAGACAACCATCGTAGTACTTGTCTGTCATGTTCCCAAGACTGACCTTCAACATTCAAAGCCTGCTACCGAATTCCTTGGACACCTTTCACCTTAAACCTCGCATAATATGCAAACAGGAACTACAGTTGTGGAACAATCGCTTCTGTGATTTTGGATGTTAAAGGGTTTTCACACCACTATCTACATGATGAACTATCAGAGGAACCGGTTACTTGTCTTTTTGTTTCGAATGCATTTTCGTTGTCTAAACTTGGACAACCAAGACTAAGTTGCCACAGACATAAGCTACGAAACTTTCTAAGAGTGGCACAAATTCGTCGTTGCAATACCTAACTTTCCGTAATTCAAGCAAGATGTGACTTATCATCGGATTAGAAAACAAATGCACAATATGTTGTTTTGCGCAATAGAGTAGCCTGAGAGGCCTCGAACTATATGACTTGATCGCCAACAAAGTTGATTATCTTTCAAGTAATCGAGTAATGCTCACAATGAAACCTGAAAGCTGCCCATAACGATGTTCTTAGCTGCCATCCTCTGCCAGCTTGTTGTCCCAATTTGATGGCTTCAAGTGACCAAGCACAGATTGAATACTTTATACTCACTTATCCATACAAAGAAACAAAGCCCTGCAGCTCCCCGGTACTGGCAAACCGACCGAACTTCGAAATGACAATCTAGGACTCACCAAGAGCCAGACTTACGCTGACATTCCTCATGAAGAAAACCATGGAGAAAATATTCCCTCCGCCTCAGATGAGACTACGGTCCAAAAATTTGATGGACAGTACTAAAATCGCACTCGAAAGCAGGATTCATTGACATTATTGGGGGTATTTTCGACAGCGAAATTTCTCATGACATCCGTAGCTAACTCGTATCTATATGAAGCACCGTTGACAAATTTTGATAAGAGTAATGCTGCTGAACAAAATCCTTTTTGCTGATGTTAACTGCCGTCAGGATGTGATCGTGGTGTTATTTTGCCGTTGCTGTCTTGCAGCACTATCAGTGATGCTAGGCATATGATGATGCTGAAATCGGGCTGAAATGTATTCCATGTGAAGTGCAGATGTTAAATTAAGGTAAGGATTCGATCTCAATAATATCGTCACTGCCAGCATGTTTACGGCGATCGATTCTTGGAAGTCAATTTTACACCTTTCTTCCGAACATATCGGCCGGAAAGTCGGCAATATTGCGTTCGGTATTGTTCCTGAGACCCTCTTACGTTTTTGGCTTATTGGCGTAACGTAACCATTTCAAAAGCATTTAATCGCATAGGCCAAGTGGCCATTTTCCTTCGATAGATCAATTATTTGAACAGCTGCGCGACCACTGATGGCAAGTTCATCCAATTCTGGCCAAAAATAGGATTTCAACATGCCACGATAGCGACCTTCATTGACCGTAACATGGCGATTATTTTCATAGACGAAAAAATCATTGAATCCACATTACATGGTATCTTTTGGTTCGTGTAATGAAGCCTCTTGAGGCACATGTGGATTTGTTGCTGGCCAACAATGCATAAAGATATTTTCCTCATTGACAGCGCCATTAAGCCAAAAATGAGCTTCATTGCGGAAGATGATTTTTCGATGAAATCCCGGATGTTCTTCCAACTTTCGCAGAACCCAATCGGAGAAGTTTTGGCACTTCAAACTACCAAGAGGCTTCAGTTCTTGAGTTGATTTGATCTTGTAAACCTGTAGGCCAAGATCGTTATGCAAAATTCACCACAATATGGACTAAGAGATTCCTAATTCATTTTGAACTAAAGTGCTTATGGCACAGAAATATTCAATCGTGAATATGCCTGCTCTAAAATACATGCTCCCCAAGATGTTATCATCCAACGATTGTTGTACTACAAATTGGCCTTGAACTTGTAAGCGACTTTCCAGGTGTTACTCGGTAAAATAAACTAAAGACAGCTAACTGGTGTCCCAATGAAGTATAACACTTTTACTAAGCATCTAAGTGGAAGTTCGTGTGTGTCCTGCCAGCATCAGGTTGAAGGCACTCGGCCGGTGTTGATATGATACAAGAAGCCCTTCCACATTGTTCTACGAAAGACTTAGAGTATCCTGTAGCAGTACAATGTAGCTGTTACTTATTCTCCTTGTCCTCTGTTTTGTAAGTTAGCTCGCCTTCCTGTTGAATGTGTAATATCGCTGTAACTTTGGACCTAGAAAGGGGACTACACATCAACGGACGCCGAATTGGGTTCTCTTTAAATAAGTCAACCTCACGGCCGCTGAAATTTGACAAAAGGTTTTAAGCATGCCGATTAGATTTTGCCAATCTGCAGGTGGCAAAAACCCACAGTGTCATCCTCTGCATCAGAGTACGGTGGTCTCCATGTTTGTCTAAAGTGCACGGAAGAAGTACATCTGGTCTACTAGCTGTTTCCTCACCTCTCTCGTCACCTTTATTTTCCCTATCCTCAAGATCAGAGACCCTCTGAACTGCGCCAACTACAGAGGCATCAGTCTTCTTAACATTGCTACAAGATCTTATCTTGTACTCGCTTAAGCGAACATTAAGACGGAAATGGGTTTAGCGGTCAACGAGCGCAAGACAAAGCTTATGCTGTCAATCAAAGGGGACATTCAACACCGACGTCTCGGGCAAAACGTCACCTTTGACAGGTTAAAGTTTAAGGTAGTTAAGGACTTTGTGACCAAGGCTCCGCTATAAATTTAGACAACGACATCAGTGTTGACATTACACTCTTGCCAATCGCTGCTTCTTCGGGCTAAGAAGGCAATTGAATGAGAATGCTCTTGTCTACTTTGAGAGGAAATTTCTTTGGGTGGATCCTTTTGCATAGATGGTATAGATTCAACGACGGATTGTACGGGTTGTACAGTGGCATCGACTGAGCTAGAAGTGTGAGGGTTCAACGACTAAGATGAAAGGCCGATGGGAGGCCGAAAAGTCTTCTTATCCATCTCCGAGGGACAGCGCAGTATAGTTAGACCTCATTTCCTCAGTAGAGAAAGTGACCTCATCAAACTTAGCAAGCGAAATTGGAGGCAGCTAAAGAACCATCAACGTGGCTGTAGAATCTTGTTAGCTGAGGTCCAGCTTCATCCCGGACCTTAGTACCACCTAAAAAAGCTGATCTCTTACTGTCTGTGGAACATTCGTCTGACTTAGGCTGGTTATATGTACTTGGCAGCATGTGTTTTTGGAATCTCATCTGACTAGAACGAAATTTTTTCTCGGTCAATCTAACAACCTTCCCCTTATCGAAGGATTCGGCCCAGAAACAGTTAAATTGGACGCCTGTTCCTGTAGACAATAATGTTGAAGTTATAGCTTTCGTTGTGGGATCACCATTCAACTTGGCAGATTTAAGAAAAAAAAGACACTGGAGACTGTTGTGGATGTGACTCTGAAGGTGTCGACTGGGTCTGTCAGTTTTGTTGGGCTGATTCACGACGTAAATAGATCCCCAACTTTGTAGTTTGCTTTCAACGGCTTCGTGTTACGTCACTTAAGCAAGACAAAAACGCCTTTTCGCACGATTTAAGTTACTGACATAGCCTTCAACTTTTCGTCCTTTAGCACGCATTCCTATACGAGTATATTGATACCACTTCCGGAATCAAGTGACTACTCCTTCCCTCAGAGACTTCGTTAAGAGAAGTATGACATACGAGTATATGATAGAATTATTCTAAGGACACATCTTTGTTGGTTGTCTTGACAATCCACTTGGTAGACTAATCATATTGTAAACCATTGCAGAACCAAATGTTCCGAGACCTAGAAATTTCAAGTATGATAAGGATCAAATGTATTCCACAGAGTACAAGTTCAGGGTCCTTTCTACCGATTCGAAGGTGAGCTTTCTCATAAAATGAAACCATGCTTTCATCTATATACTCGTACTTCACTCACATGGAAGTCAACCTGGATCTCAAACAGTTGCCGTTAAAAATTCAGACTTTTAAGAGCCAGTACCAACATTTCAGCATCACCACTGAATTTTCACTGAAATTCAAATCTTGACCACAAGAATCCGTTCTCCTCTATCGGAAATAAAGACACTTCCATTCCATTCCATGGCAATGACCATTGACCATTTCAACCAAAAACTTCTAAATAAGCACAAAAATTCGAATTTGGAAAATTGAATCCTTAAATTGTGGTCAATGGGTTAGTGTGGCTTCGCACTCATCCAATTTCAAAACTACGACAAGGACAATGCCTTTGGTGGAACAATTTCCAAAGGAATCCCCATTAGCTTTTAGATGATTTTCTAATTTAGTCCCTTTTGTGTGCATGTGAGAAGGACACCAAAATTCTGCTGATGCTGATTTCAAAAGTGTTGCTGGTGCTTGGTGTGGAGTACGAGTAGATGCATTCCAACTTCAATTGAAGGGATGTTTTGGGTAGGATCTTGATGCGGCGCATTTGTCGTCGTAAATGTTTCACAATTTGCAAAACTATTTCCGGAATCGTTGCGTGGTATGAAATGAATTCAAATTGCGTGGTTAAATGGTTTAATGGGTGTTGTGGTGTGGGACTGTCTTGGTATAGATTTCACTGCTCATGGAATGTGAACGAAAATCATTGGAATATTCAATTACAAACATTAAATGCCAATGTTCGAGTATTCTGGGAAGAAGTAGACAATGGAATCGACAAGACAAATTGACAGTAAAAGGATTTATTCGATTTCGTGGATGCACTAGTCGAATCAGGTTTTGTGACCTGAAAGCTGCAAAAGATTTTTCTTGGAGGCTTTGTTGGAGGTTTTAGTTGCACTTATGTCGAAGTTTGGGTATACGAATTGAAAGTGAATTCACTTTTCAGCACCAACGCCTTTACATCTTTTGCTTCATAGTGTGTAGATACGTCAAATTTGGCAGCATCATCGTCAGGTTTAATGTTCTTTTAGTAAACGTGCTCAGTTTTGTTATATGAGCGCTGATTGCGTTTTTTCAAAGAGACGCAGCCAAAAAATGAAATCAAATCGTGAAGGCTTTCATCCGTTGCTAGTCGCTTCGGCTTTTCGTGATAAAACACCATCTCAGACCACCGTGCTTCTCTGGTTTTTTTGTTTTTTTACTCAATCGTGGTTGTCGTTTGATGTTAGAAAGGCTGTGGCGAAATTCATATCACAAGACCGCCATGCGACTTATCGTGACATTAGGGAATGCTTGAACATTATTTCCACTCACATACACTTAAAGTTGGATGAATTATTGTCGAATAATTTGGCAATCGCTCAAAAATTAGTTCGCAGTGCTTCAAAAGACGTCTACAGGATCATTACAGACTGCGAGCCATACATTTATGCATGAGACCGAAACTAAACATCAGTCACTCTGTAGATGTGCACGCGGTACTTTAAAGTAGACAGTCACCCAATATTTAATAGATATGGACATGGACAACGTTATCAAACAAACTATGGAGCGAACTATTCTTCGAGAAGAACTCTTAGACGTCAACCTGGCTGATAGGCTGACGCACCTTACACACACAAAAGTAGACTGCTTTCTAGACTTAAACAGCTGTACAGACAGTTTACTGACAGGGACTAACTTGGAAGTTCGGACATTGAAGTCAGTGTTCAACAACCTCAAACAATTAACACGTTCGCTGTCGGTTCTTTTCCCCAAGTGCCAATAGTGTTTTTTTTGCATAAAAGTGTATGTTTAGTGTTTATAAATAGTTCCGTGTTTTTGTTCTTTGTGTTTTGTCAATTTTTGTGTGTTTTATGCACGAAATGCACGAGGTGCCATTTCAGTGACCCGCCGACGGTTACATATATTTTCGTGTATATTTTAGCTCCTGAGAGGCTTTTTTTGTCAACAGATGACTTTATACCATTCACAGATATTGATTGAAGTAAAGTAATCATTTGGCAAACAATGATTACGCGTTGAATTTCCGATTCCTTCCTTCCGATTCAGATGAATACATTCAAGTCTGATATTCACAAAATAAATGCTGGTGTGCTCTAGGGCTCTGTTCTGTCTCCGACACTCTTTTTAATTTTCATCAATGATCTCTTGATTGCTACTTCTAATCCAATTTACAGTACTCTCTGCTTTTCATATTCATTCCCGGACTCACGTCCCTACTCTTCGGCTGTAGAAAAGGAACAGCAGCGTATGTTAAACTCATTAAATTCCAATATAAACAGCACCAGTTAGGGAACTACCAACAGAGTGGAATTTAATGCTTCCAAAACACAATGCTGTCTGCTATCGCTTCAGCGAAATTCAAATACCCAGCCATTATCTATGAATGGCACTTGCATCGTTGAAACCGAAAAACTTTCCATTCTCGGTACGTGTGTCAATGACATCTTACATTGAATATTCGAAGTCGCCAAAAATGCTGCGAAATATCTAGGTTTCCTTAAGCGATGTAGAAAGTATGATATGCCAACCCCTCTAATCTGGTTTCACAATAAAAGGCTTTTATCCGCCCAAAATTGGAATACAATGCTCACATCGGGTCAGGTTCCCCAAAGACTTCTTTTGCGCCTACTATGCTAGATACGATTCAAAACCGTGCGATAAAGCTTATAGGTGATGCCAATATTACACAGTCGATTGACACCCTCGACCACCGACGTAATGCCTCCTGTCTCTCCTTGTTCTATCACTATTTTCACCACCAGTGCTCCTCAGAAATTGCCAGTAGCATTCCGCCCCTTCAAACCTCCAACCGTAACACCCGTCTCGCTATGAGTGCTCATCAGTACACCCTCAAGACCACTTTCGGACGTACCCTGAAATATCGTGATTCTTTCCTAAGCCGAATAACTCGCTTATTGAATGCCCTGCCGAGCTCTTCATTTTCAAGTCATTATAACCTCCAAACATTCAAGACCAACGTACAGCGGTACCTCTCTTTCTTTCCTCCCTAATTTTCCATCGCCCGCGCTGCGTGCAATCATTTTAAGGATACTAACAACCCCTTGAGCGCGCGCTAATTATAAAAAAAATAAAAAAAATCCATCTGAGGGAAATTCAAGCGATTCTGAATACCTGGACGACTTAGAATCATCTTTTGAAGATAATGAGCAAGCAAGTGCCAGGTGTTTCTGTAGACCTCCAACCGAGTAGTCAACAGTTAGTGGGCAATCCCTAAATATGTTCACTTTCGAACAGAATGATGTTATAAACATTCAACCACAAGTATCATCCAACTGATGTCGCGGAATAGATTCCGGTTGATACTGAAATTAATTTACTTCGCGGACCTCAACTATAAGTGGTAACCGTTTGCCGGTTGATGATTCAATAATCCCTTGGCTTCGTAGATTGCAGTTTAGACAGTGTAACACAGGTAAATCACATTAGTATGATGTAAAAGTCATAAAATTTGTGATCCAGCCGGATACACTTCCACTAGTGCCGTTTATGCAGGAAGAAATTAGTCGAATAATCAAAGAGGAAAACCTACCCAAACTACTTCACTGTCTTGGACTTGGCTGAACAATATTTAGACAGTGGTAGAACCATTGCAACCGATAATTTTGATACCTCTATTTCCTTAGCCAAAAAGACTCCCTCGTAAAACGCACATTATTAGAACTCTACGTGGTAACAGACAAGGAAATCAAACAGATGTGACGACTGCCAAGCTCAGGAGAAATGAGATAGAAGGGCTTGAAAATTTAGGAATAGTCGTTGCTAAATGGAAAGACAAGGGCGATGTTCTAATGCTTAGCCGAGGAAGAAAAATGGTGTTTTTATAACAGGCCACGCAGGAAACATTCATATGAAAATGTATAGCTTGTGACTGCTGGTGGTGCACATGGCCTCTCTGGGAGTAAAAGATGTGCCCACCGGCTGGTCACATGGCAGTGAACGTGTTGATAACAAAAAATCCAAAAAATCTGTAAGTTTGTATTGGGACAATTAGATTCGGGCAAGATCACGACAACATTCAGTGTGTCCGAAAGATAGATATTGTAGACGATTGTTATAAGTCCAAAGAATGCGGATGATGGCGATGGGTTTTTTTGTGGGCGAAGATCCACAGGGACAAGTGGAAGCCGTGCATACAGTGAACGATCCAGCTCACAGTAACTACGACATTGAGAATATAGCCTATGTGAACCATCTCTAACTGCGCAATAAACTTCATAATTGACGATCTGAGAATAAGGGTCTTACGTCACTCAATGAAGAAAACCCGGCAAATATTATCATCACCGATGAAGATGGTGCCGAAAAATGAGCTCCTGTGCATCTTGGACTCACTGAAAGCAAAAAGACTTTTGGAACAGCCGGAATCCCAAATGTCGTATTGAGACACCTGCCCTTGAAAGCTGTAGATATTCTTTCTACGCTATTTAAAAATGCGTTGATTATCGCGCACTATCCAGAGCATTGGTCATTAAGTTGACTTCCGAATACTAACAAGATATTTGAGAAAATAATCAGTAGGGCTCTGATCACATCATTCGGAGCAATCTTTTTTGTTTAACAGGAAGGCAACCAATCGCGTGCACTCATCCGGTGTTTTAAATGTAATGGCGAGGGCAATTTTTCGAGTAGGTACGCGTTCAGCTCCAAGGCGCTGCTACGGGTGTGGAGCGCAAGGAGTGACACGGCGCCAATATCGACATTTCAATAAGACGTCGGGAAACGCGCAACGGACTTCCGGGTCAGCAGGATGGGAGCGCCGGCGCAAGTACTCGTAGGAAGTAGATCGCCTAGTGCTTAGTTTAGCGAAAACTGAGGTTATGTCCGTCGCTTTAGTTGACATAATAGAGGTAGTGGGGGTTGTGTTTTTACCAATAGTCGGTCCACCGTGATACTTGGTGCAAATTTTTGGGAACTATCGGGAATCGTCCCGGACTTAAGATCGCGAGTGTGGAGCTTCTCAAGGCAACAGTCGGTTGCCTCGATTACCGCTATTCCCGCGATTTCAGAGCTGGACGTCGCCGAAGCTGGGAAATTGGAAGTTTTGGTCAATGGTGTTTCTAAGACGATGACCTAGGGATTGGTGTGTATTCATTTGGCAGAACATAAGATTAGGACGTCGGCAGAACCTATCAAACAACGGTATTGCAAAAACATATTGATAAGGAACTAAGCGAGTTGCTGGAGGTGGGAGTAGTCGAGAGGTCGAACAGTCCGTGGGCATCTCCAAAAGTCCTTATC
The DNA here is from genome assembly GCA_928272305.1 of Volucella inflata. Classification (NCBI taxonomy): domain Eukaryota; kingdom Metazoa; phylum Arthropoda; class Insecta; order Diptera; family Syrphidae; genus Volucella; species Volucella inflata. Next base: position 4,926,435 of record OV743720.1, read on the forward strand.
AAGAAAAAGATGGGTCATTTATTGAATAGGGTTGCAGATAGGCACGCTCATCCATTGCCATTTATATCAACGATATTGGATTAGCTTAGGGACGTCATTAGACATAAAGTTGGCCTACTGGCAGATCCCTATGGAGGAGAAATAGCGCACACTCACAGCCTTCACGGTTCCGTATAGAGAATGCGGAATGTTCTAGTTTAAGAGAATGCGTTTTGGGTTACACAATGCGCTTGCTACGTGGCATCTAAGCATCTAAGGTGCTGATCTAGAGCCACACGTATTTGTGTACCTGGACGATATCATCATCGTCACACCAACACCTTAAGGTACTGGAGGAGGTCTTTAAGTGATTGTGTTAAAAGTTAGTCGGGAATGAATGTAACTTTTGTAGGCCGTCTTTAAAATATTTAGGTTATGTTGTAGATAGGAATTGACTACGCGGTGATCCAGAGAAAGTAGTTGGCATGGTTAGGATTCCCGCACGCAATAGTGTGAAGGAAATTAGGAGCTTTATAGGAACAGTCTCTTGCCACAGACGTTTCGTACCAAACTTCGCCGATTTAGTTAGGCCTTTAACAGACTTGTTAAAGAAAAATATGCAATTTATTTGGACGGATAAGTGTGAGGAAATTTTTAGGAAGGCTAAGGAGTGTCTATTTACGGTGCCCATTTTGACATGCCCAGATTTCGATAGGCCGTTCGCAGTTCAGATGGACGCCTCGAATTATGGAATAGGAGCCGTATTATCTCAGGAGTTCGACGATGGGGAGAAGGTTATCTTCTATCTGAGTAGGTCTCTTCAGAGAAGTAAGAGGAACTACTCTACCACAGAGAAGGAATGCTTGGCTGTCCTGTGGGCGATTGAGAAGTTACGACTATACATCGAAGGGGATCGGTTTACTGTCGTAACTGATCATTATTCGCTGGTATGGCTGAGCAACCTTAAGAAATCTCAAGGGAGACTAGGTCGAGGGGCAATGAGGTTGCAGCAGTTCGGTTTTCACATAAACCACAGAAAGGGGAAAGAGCATGTAGTTCCCGACATGTTTTCGAGAGGAGTTCCGGAGTTGGCTGGGATATCAGAAGCGGGTCAGGACCCCTGGATTAGGAAGATGATTGCTGCAATAGAAGCTAACCCGTTAGCCTACCCCTTGTGAAGAGTAGAGGTGTGGGTAAACTCTTCAAGTTTGTCAAAGCTAGGAATGTAGTAGTATTTGAAGAAAACAGTAACCTGGAAGGCTATCGAACCCGGTTGGGAATAGTTGGATTCCAAAGTTATTTTTGATTCTTGGCAACGGTTGACAGTGGCCGGGAATTAATCATAACAAAGGGCAAGGCATGACAATATTCATGCAGCGTCGAAACTGATATCCGACATATAGTGGAACAAATGCAAGAACCTGGGGGTGCCTGCCTGGTTTATTTCGAGAAAGCCTTCGATATCATATGGTTAGAAGGGCTTCTCTAGAATTTGACCAGAGTGGGCATGCCGAAACTCCTTCTACACATGATTGACACCATGCTTAAAGGAAAGAAGTTCGTTGTCAAATGTGGCAACGTAATTTCAAGAAAAATATTGGACATTGAAAACAGGGCTTACAACAAGCAGCGGTCATTTCTCTACTCTACTGCAGCTTGACTTTGATCATATTAGGGCATATTGTGATGGTTGGAAACTGAAAATTAATTTTCATACGCCGGATACAATATTGTTTAGAAGCCCATTGAAGTGGATTTCTTGGGATACCAGGAATCACTGGCGAAATTTTGCCGTCATTGGACAGTGAGAAGCGTAGTTAGATACCTTGGTATCTAGCTCGATCAGTATTTATACTTCGACAAACAAATGAATGCTTGTTTGGCTAGAGTCAAGAGAGCCTTAGCCCTTACATGGAAACTGTTTCATAGAAGTCAACTTGACACGATGGTAAAGATTATATGCTAGGGGCCTCGTAACCAATCCAGGCCAATCACCGCTTATGGTTGTCCCGTGGGGTTCAACGTAGCGCTGATCATATGGAGACAATTCGGGTGTTTGAAAAACCATGTATCAGGACCTGTCTTAGATTGTAAAGAACAGCAGAATCTGACGTTGCAAGGGCGATGAACGTAATCTTTGGGGCTTATTACCCCAATGTTATGCACCATGAGAATACACTTCGATCTGGCCATATTCCGCCGGAGGCATTTCCCCATATATGTAAGTACTAAAGGGTTAATGTAGAGTAGGGACGGTATCCCTGTTATATACCACTGCCACTGCTGTGCTAGCGAAAAACAGCTCATATACGACGGGTACGACGTCAATGCTTAGGAGCTACTCCGTTTTAGTTCCGCAATTGCGGACAGAGACCGCAAACAGAACGCCGATTTTGTGTGGCTTAGAGAACAGGAGAGTATCGATACGCTGTCCTAGGCCAGTGCGTTACTGCTGGACTCATTACAAACTTCTCGTTGTTTGCAGTTAGATTTAGGTTAGGTAGGGGTTGGTTGGCATGATGTGGTACCCCTGACAAATGACTGATGTTTCACAGTATCAGTCACGTCTCGGTGGTGAGTGTGCATGATGATAACGAACCCGAGGCGCGCGAATTTGCAATTGGGATGGTGAGCACTCGTTGCCTTTTGCCTCATCAAGTTAGGCTAAGTAGTTTAGGTGGATTAAGTAGCATAGGAAGTCTTAAGTTTTTAGCTAAATGTAAAAGTTGTGGTTCCAAATCTCAGTTCTTATATTTAACAGCCGATTTGGAATGGCACATCACCATTTGTTTGCCAGAAGGCTTTGCAGAAGAGGGAAATCAACTGCCGAACACGGATCATTCTCCATCGCAACAATACGAGAGAGTTCTCACAAGTCATCTGAAACGAGTGAATGATGGGCCATCCACCATAGTGACCACCCAGTGACTCCTTTTCATACCAGTGCATCCAAAATAAAATGCTAGGTCGATGTTTTTCGACACCTTAAGGAGCGGATTTGACAAACAACAAAGCCACGACTTAATCGGCAACCAATGTACATCTTCCTTTGTTTGGTGTTTCTTCATACTACCATAGCACTGCTTCAATTTTCCAGTCAACAATCATCTCAACATAGATATCCCCCCAGGTGCTAGTTTCCAAACACCATTCAAGCAGACTTTGCCACATTATTGCCCTTCCATGCAGGTATCATGTGCATCAACTCCACTCATAATCACTAGTTTGAGTTTCACCTGGCAAACTCAATTTAACCACTTTTGTGATATATTTTCGGCAAGGTATTGTTCCACATCCCCAGACACAGGGGATAGAAACTACCATTGTACTCGTATCTGCGGACCACCGAAACATCTGCTAATGCTATTACCGTCGCTGTTGACTGGCCAATGGACCAATTTCGGCATGACAACACCTCACATCTGCAACCTCACTAACAAAAGAGTTAACCTCGCAGTAACCTTTTGCATCTCGGAAACGCCAACCATCTACTAACAACACTCGTTACATATACGGTCATATTGCATTTCTAAATCCGTCCATTTCCACTGATAGTGTAACCGAATACCGCGGCTCAAATAAGCTTTTCACTCACCTCTACACCACCTCCCCATCAACGCCATCCTCACCATCATCGTCGTCGTCGTCGAGGTAGTCCTCGTCATCGTCGTCGTCGTCGTTTGTAGTTCACCGAGATATTAGACCAAGCTGTCAGGAAACCCGCCAGAACCTTCAAATACAACCAACAAATGCTATCTCGAGCGTTTGTCACTCGAAGTTGGTGTTACTGGCGTTGGGGCTTATGGTAAGCAACATCAGATACGAGCAGAATGTGATCAAAGAGCACATGGCGTTGTGGTACACTGGTTCGTACACGTACAACTTTAAATGCTCCCCTGACCTGCATTCGGCAACAAAGAAAGCCACAATGTCGTTATAGTTCTCTTCAGTATGTATTTGTATGTATTTGCCCCAGTAATGACGGTGATGGCGAATTCGAATGCATTCTATGCTCGTCGCAAACCGAACAAAAGGATATGTGACCGATAAGTGCACGCAGTGGAAACTTATCAACGAAACTGTCTATTTGGAGCTTAGCTACAACTCGTAGCAAAAACCCTTGAATTACTTTACCCACACCCTAGAATGCACATCAGCTCCAAAGCTCCAAACTATCCTCCTTCCAACTCTTAACTCCTTGTGTAAGGATATCAGGGTAACAATGCTACGACAGGGCAGAACCAGTGATGTCAGGCATCTGATATGAGAAATAGGGTCGAACAAGAAGGAAGCAATTAGTTTGTGTCCTCTTGTTCGATGTTCATCATCAGGATTAGGCTGGAGAACTATGGAGCTGATGTTGCTGCTTCCATTGATGACAGTCTATAATGACGTTTATGTGCATGGGCATGTGTGTGCGTGTATTTTGTATCGGAAAGTGTGTAGATAGCCTTAAGTGGTTGTTTTGTGTTTCATTCATAATGTTACGGGGTTCATCGATGCTTCAATGAAGGAACTATGGCTTAGTAGAGTCTATGAAAGCAGGAAGTGCATAATACCAGTAGCAACACTAGCTGAAAGGTGAATCTCTGGGTCACTGAGGCCAAGTGAGATGAGACATTTTGCTAGTGGATGTCTCTTACAGGAAGGTTAATGTGCTGGCAAAAACAAAAACATCGAGGCAGATCCTTTCATATCAGCTAATGGCTATATAGGGGTAGAATGTCACTAATCTATCTTTTAGTCGATTACTCTTTTTTCACCGTGGCTGGTATATGGGAATTTTGTCGAGAGGACATCCGAGACTTTATAGTTTTTCGGCTTGCTTACTTACTCACTTACTATTTTAAATAGCGCTACAGTTGGAGATTGACCAGGGCTGGATTTTTGCCAGCTGGGACTAGTGGGGTTCGCATACGCATAGCAAATTAACTGAGATCCACATTTTATTTGTGTGCGCTACTTAAGATAAGGTCGTCCTCTGCTGCGTTGTGTCTCCGGAAATTGGAGCTCAAGGTCTCAAGGCAACATAAATGCCTAAGCCGAGTTATACGGCGTTTCCCTGTACAACCCGTAGTTCGCTGTTGAAACGCCATCGATGCAAATGTGACCGAAATTTACCCTTTTACTGAGAATATTTTCATCTACCTTTATCATTACCCCCGCTTCTGTGCCGTAAAGCAGGACTGGGTCGATCAGTTTCTAATATACCTTCTGGTTACTCGGAGTGATAAGTAAGAGTGGTTCTATGAATAATTTTCGCACGATTTTCATCGGATTCGAAAGCGGAGCCAAGGTTAATAAAGTCCCTTACTAGCTCCATGTACCTGTGTATCGTGGCTTTTTTTCCTGGGCGTCGATTTTGTGTATCCTTCTTTGTGTACAGCATCGTTGACAGCTCGCTGTTGCCTACGTATGGGAGTAATTGAACTTGAACGATGAAGCCTGTCCTGACGTTGAAAAAGATCTGACGCAGCTGCGTGCATTCTCCATTGTCAGTCGAAAGAGCTTGATTGGAATTCTAAAACTTGACTTATGTCTGCATAGTTCTTCTCTATAGATGCTGTTTTATGCGGCCCAGAAATCGATGCAGAAGTGGGCATTCATGGCCTGAAGCCATACCAAGAGGGGCCAGCCAGACTCTTGACGAAGGCTTAAGCAAACAGCACTAATTGGACGATGTTGAGGACACTTATTTCTCTATAGTCGGCCCGATCCAGACTTAAGAGATGAGTCGATGTATGTTCCCTGTCCATCGGCCTCGGCAGCCTTGTTGGACTCAATCCTGGAAGTTGCTGACTTGTTATCTGTTATCCAGATTAAATGGCTTAGGCAGTTGTTTCTACTCTGGATGCCGCATCATTCTTCTTAAGCTATGGCTTCAAATGAATGCTCTTAAACGCATTTCTAATCTTGGGTACTTGAGGTCCAGGACCACGCTTTGAGGTCCCACTGTCTCATTGTTCTAAGACAATAAACAGAAGCATTTTTCAATATTCTTCGTGGCATTAGCTCTATTATTATTGCAGTGTAATTAAGATAGTCTGAACAACTTTGGATAGGAAGACTAGAAAACGGGAGTTCTTTCGGAAGTGTCCATGAAATAGAAAACTTCAGAGCTCAATGACGATTTATTCAGATGCAGACTGAAATCTTAAGAGGTGGAGACGAAAAGACTTTCACAGAGTGTTTCGTTCAAGAATAAATTCAGTTATGGCCAAATATAAACTAATCATTCCCTTCTTTAAGTAAGATTAGACCGACTTATCTTGCGGTAAAGGGCATCACCATCCGGACAGCAACAATTAGCTCCACTCCAAACACTGCTGAATTCATCCATCTGGATGTTCAAATCATGGTTTGCACTACAAAGCTAAAAAAGGGTTCCTTGTGTGCTGCCTATCTTTGACTGCATCTGACGAAGTATAAGGTCGGCTTTTCCTGACCTCATGACTTACTTTAGAAAGATGTAGAGTCAGGAAAGGAGTGTATTGGAATCAAGGTGATTTGACGCTGGGGTTATTCTTCTGAACGTAAGCTTTAGAATTTGACAAATAGGTAGAAGAGCCAAAGTATCTGCTTTTGTGCGCGGATTCCTCAAAGGCAGATTCACTGCGAAGGCTTTTCACGAAGACGGCTTAGAAAACTCTATCCCGTAAAGAACATAACTTGATCGACCTACTAGATATAGACAACGTTCGTCAATTATCTATTTTAGGTGCGCAAAAGTTATAGTTTCTTGGAGAACATGCACATCTTGATACAGCTCGTAGAGTTCGCATTTCTATCTTCAGTTCAGTATCTGCTCTCCCTTCCTTCAAGTCGTCCAGCACTAGCGCTGGATGGCAGGATCAATATTTTATAGAGCCAGCACTTAGTCTTGAACCCATTTGCTTAGCAGAACCGAAGTAGCAGCGTTTTTCCGTTGAATCTCCAATAAAATTCCTTTCGTGAAGTTGATGTTGTCTCTGACGCAGATGAACTCCGTGATTACCTTGAAGCTGTTCCAAGTATTTCATCTTGCCTACCAACTTAGCCTTGAAAGTCCTTATTACGGCACCCTGGGAGCGACCAATGATATCGATATTATCCACGTACCCCAGTTGTTGGACAGCTCTGTTGAAGATATTGCCATCCACGTTGACCAAGCGCATCATCTCGACCATTACACGGCGGGTATCTCCTTCCCGCAATCCGGTGCATGTTTGAAACAGTTCGGAAGAGCAGTTCCCAAACTTCACATTGCGCATCAGTTTTGTTGGGAGAGCTTCTGACGATGAATACTACCATATGAGGGTTTAAGGTCGATGAAAAAGTGTTGAATCTGGACTTGAAATTCATCGGTTATTTCCAGAATTTGCCTCAGTGTGAAAATTTGGTCCGTTGTCAACCTAAACTGCAGAATGGATCGGCTTTCTTGTAGAAGGAGTATATAGACCTGATATTCCAGTCATCGGACGTACTCTCCTCCATTTAAACTTGATTGTGGTTGATGACTAGGTGCATGCATCCTACCAAAGCATCACCACCGTATTTGAACAGCTTTGTCGGCGGCCTTGTTGTTCATCAACCAATGGATATAATTCAGGCCACCCTAACAGGAACGCAACCATTAAAGGAATGCCTCAAAGTGTTGGAATCTCACTACATTTATAAATGCTTGTCTTTATGGAAAAACTTCTGGAATAATGTCTCAGAGTAGTGTACTACTGCGGCTGCAAAACTTGGGATTTCGGCCAAAAATTAATGGAAGTACCCAGCCCTTGTTTCTGAATAGTGTCCAAACGAAACCTTATGTTAGAATAACCGGGAAATAAAATTTGATCCAGGCGTTGCTCTATCTCTTATCTTGCGGTGATCTGTTGGTATTCAACTAAGACTAAGAGGTCAGAGAATCCAAATTGCGTCGGACAAAAAAAAAAAAAACACTGTGGCACTGGCAGCCCGATATGGGCCATGGCCTAGCTTCTTGACACTCATTTGTGTTGCTCATGTTGTCATTTTTACCACATCTGAGCGGGGCCTATGGTTTCTCGCCGAGTCCGAACGGCACTCCTTAGAAGCTTTTTCGTAGGCAATTTTTACTTTCGGGAGTTGGCCATTGCCCGCCGAGAGGGTGATAGCGATTTGAAAAATTGTTGGTGACCCAGCCAGGAATCGAACCCAGACTGTCTGTGTGATAGTCCAATGAGCTAACTATCGCGCTATCGCCATATGTTCCGTCGGACAGTCGGACATAAAACACCCTGGAATCAATGAAATTTCCAAGCAGAAAGTTCAAAATGAACCGCGAAGTCGGCATGGCTTTAGGGCAAAAGGTCTGTAAATTACTTTGAAACGTATCAACGCACAATTCAAATATAGTTGTCATTGATAACCAGGCTGCAACTGTACTCCCTGTAGAACAACCATGTTTTGGTTGGATGCAGTTGGATCACTCAAATAAAGAATTTCTCACTTTTTTTTTTTTATAGAAAAGGGACACAACTTCAACAACGAGTACCAGCTGAAGAGTAGGTCAGTCACTTATAGAAAAAATGTTTCGGAGAGAGTGTCGTTATCACTTGTGTCCCTTTTTTATAGAATACAAAGTCCGAAAAGGGAAGTCGCCGACGTTGTTCATAGATACATTGGGAAGCATTTGTTTGTTCTGGTGACTTATTGTAGAATAATGCCATCAGCAGCTCCCATGGCAATGAATTTTAGTAGCCCGTAGATCTAGTGCGGATAAAGACTCACGTTTTCAGCCTTATCCTTCAAAAAATCCCTTCAGAGGAGAGCTGATTTTAAACATTTTCGACGACAAGTTTTTGGTATCGTTGTTTAAGACGACATGTCCATAAAACCAAAGTTTCACAACCACTTTGAGAGTATATCCTATGATGATGATTCATCAATGTGCTAAGAGCGCAGCCACCTGCACTAATGAAAGCCCAATGCATACAAGACCAACAGATTTTAGAGCAGTTTTGAAGCACAAGTGACAATTCAATGAGAAACTGAGAGTTAATTGGCAGCTTCTTTTGATTCCCATCCACTGAAACTGAGGGTACAAAGGTATGCAATTTCAGTTTCGAACGCTTAGCCTACTTCTGCCGGCCTCTGAGGTTATGAAGCTTTTAGCACTTGTGCACTCGATAGCACAACCTATCCATAGTAACATCGTGGCAAACCACAAGTAGGTATAACAAGGCGAGCGACGGTTCCCTATTGTTCCATCAGAATCTACAGAACGTATCATTGAAAAGACGCAGGAGACTTCGAATTCCAGTAACTCTTGAACCAATGATTCTATTAATGGAGCGCCAAACTCTAACAGTTTTGTTTGGGCCAGGATGTGTTTAGTACTCAGTTCGACAAGTCTTCGACGAGGTCATTTTTCTGAACATTTAGACCCCTGAATTTCAAAGTTTTCCGGTATGACAGGCTTGGTTGAACTGGGAAAGGGTTAGATACATCAGTTCTTTCTTAAGCGAGGCCGCATCAACTGCTAACAGTACTACATCTAAAAGGAAATGGTCAAGAAATAACATATCTAAAACAACAGACCACCACCAGCAGAGACTCTATCTAGACTCCTCCAAGGTAGAACAATAACCACTATCAGTACAAGAACTAGCAACCAGGCTGGGCATTCCCTATTTACGCTAGGTTAATTCTCCTTTATGACTTTAAAGCGCCATCAAGCCAAAGAACAATTGAATCTATCAGTTTTCTAAAGTCGACTCCTGCTTTGCCAATCCAATCAAGGAACTTCGAATCAGTGGCACTAGCTGTCAACTAGGTACACGAGTCGCGCTTATCGGATGGCATACCACAGTCCTTATTGGGTTCCTGTTTTCTGTGATTGCAGCTTCTACTTCTACCTACCGATGGGCACCTAAGGTCTTGCTCAAGTTTTAACAAATTCCTTAAATGCAGTTAAAAATCTGAGTTCACTAAGTTTTGAATGGGAGACCACTTACTATCGGAAAATAAATCGGAATCAGGCCCTGGACCCTTACGAGTGATATTTTTGGTTACCACGCTCCTTCGTAGATGCTCCTATTTGGTTTTGATGCCATGGATGACGATTATAAAACCGATGCAAGTGGTCTGTCTTAACTTTGTACTTCTACGGACCTGGCCTGCCAATAGTTCTACTAAAACCGATTTTTATTAGAGGCTCACAGGGTGGGTTTTAACTTCACACTTAATTTAATGACAACTCTCTAGTGCACGAGTATTTCACAAAAAAAAAATAAAAACATTTCTAACCATCAACAATGAATCCATCAAAATGTACCACCACCAACCATCAACCATCAAACAATACCAAATACCCAAAGAAATACCAACCCAAGGCTTGTGAAAACAGAAACGTAATTGATTTAATCAAAAACACCGCAAAATGTTTACGATCTTTTCAGGACTCCGTCAATAAACCACAACACCACACACATCTACACACATAGGCACACCCTAGAGCCCGCCGGCTGTGCACATAACTCAGGAGGCAACAAAACAAAAAGCAAAAAAAAAAAACATTCCACAACATCCATGATCCAAATCAGTCCTTAAAATGCCTCCCATCTTCACACTACCTCCATTCACCATTCTACATTCTCCATCCATCTCCAGTACCACCATCCTTTGCCATCCTCAATTGCTTTGCCTTTGTGTTTTATATGCTGGAAAATTTAATCAATAAACACCAATGTGCCATATGTGGGCCAATAGCAACAACACTCTGCAACGTCAGCAATAGCTACAGCTACAGCAGCCAGAAGTCAGCATCCTTGCCTCGAGCTTTAGTGCCCTGGCCAAAAACGAACTCACAAAATGGGGACGTGAATTGAAGCCCCAGAAAGTAGGCTATACAAATTATTGTTTCATATTTTTCCTACTTCCCCCATCCCCCATCCAACACCACACCACTCGTCAATGTTTTCCTTGAGTTTTATTAAATTCAAATTTACGAACCGCTAATATACGAGTACACACAGCATACGAGGATACGAGCGAGTAGAAGCGGCAACATTGCCGGCTTCCTGTGCTCGTTCTTTGCATTTGTTCTCTGTTCCCCGTTCCTGCGGCTACATCGTCGCGTCGCGTCGGTCGGTTAAATCTTAGACTGTCTGACTGATTCTGGCTGGCTGAGGCTGAGAGGCTGAGAGTCTGAGTTTTAGTATGTGAGTAGAGTAAATGTATCCCTGCAGGAATAGGCAGAGCTGTTATATCCTATCATACCGCCGCTACCCACACTAAACCAAAACGAGCCATAACCACAGCATTTGGGACTCGATAAAAGAAAATAAAGGAATCGTTTCGTTTCTTTCTTTTTCGTTTGGAGTTTACTGGAACCAGGCCTTTAAGCTGGAGTTGCTACCACAGCCCATAGTCGTAGTCATAGTTGTAGCTATAGCGTTGTAGTGAATGCCATACAGTATACTCGTACACTGCCTTGTCCGGATGGAGTTTTTAGATGCTCTTGGGAGAATTTTAAAATTCTCATCGCGAGCCATAAATAGACGCAGCGCAATGGCAGTCAGTAGTAGCAGCGCAGTATTCTACCTACTCGTAGTAGCACAGCAGCTGTTACGTGCACTCGGGAACACTTGTAGGATATTAGCGGAGTAACTGCCATTCGCAGGCGGCCATAGGCAATGAATTGCAGGACGCCTGCTGGGAGTTTATTGTGCTCCTTGCTTAGCTGAGTTGTTGTTTCATTTTATTTAACAAAAAGCGCACACCATAGAGAATGTATCTAGAAATTGGCTTCGCTCTAATAAAGTTGTTTATGGAACGGAGTTCTAGTGAATAGGGGAGGAAGAGAAGGACAAGAAAGTGTGTATATCTTAAAATTAAAACTAAATTCATTTACAGATGCATGTATTCTAGTTGAGACAGTTTGTATAGTAGAGCAAATCGAGTAGTATAATTTAAGAAACTGATTCTGAGAATGATTCCCCGTTTAACTACTGGAAATGCCAGTTCTTGGGGGGCTTTCTCAAGGCATCGGCAGTCATGAATATTTTATAGAACTTTTCTGTCCAATTCATGTTGTTTTATTACACGGTGTGTTGGATTGTTGGATTGAATTAAATCCTCAGATTACAACCGCTGCTCCAAAGAACTCCGCTTTAATAGGCTTAAGAAAATTATTTCCGTCATTATCACCAACGTCACCGGAAACAATGGTTCATGGCCCATTCTTTCCCCCTTCAATTAGTCTCGTAACTGATCTCGTTTCCGTGCCATGAGTTTTCTGAGAACGTCCTTATTATCCTTCTTCCACGATTGGTCCAACTTTACTTATAAACGCAAGTGTGCACTTTAGTCGGAGCTTGGGGCCAGAGTATTCTTAAAGGGACTCAGTAAATCGGTGTCAATGATTATGCTGTTCTAAATAAGGGACTACTAGAACTCTGCCAGGAATCGGGAGAAACGATTGCTCATGGATGGATTCACACAAAGAGACACAAGGCAAGTAATCAATACTCATCCTCCTTGAGGATAGTACCATTTATTGCAGAGATATGACTGCAGTGCATATCGGCAGTGAGATTCTTTGTCGGAAAGGTAAATGGTTGTACGGCGACACCTAAATTGTACGAGTAATATGCCTTCACGCATAACCACACAGGCTCAACACGACCTTAGAAAATGTGGCAAATGAATTTCAAAGACACTGTCTCAACGCTGACGATCAATGTTCTCATTCTAGTACCTAACTATGCAGCGCAAATTCAGAAATATGTCGCCAACATCAAGTACTGAACACAAATGACAACGCCGCCTACATGCCATCATAGACGCTAAGTTCCACTCAAGCACCACCAAGAAAAGTTTGGTTTGATGAAGATTGTCGGCAAGAAGATTGGACGAGAGACGCAAGTGAGCTCAACACCCAAAGAGACAGAAATAACATCGGCTTCTCCGGAAAAAGTCTCAAGAAATGACACTTTCTGAACTGCGCCAACTACAGAGGCATCAGTCTCCTTAACATCGCATACAAGATCTTATCTGCCGTATTGTGTGAACGCTTGAAGCCGTTCGTCAACAACCTGATAGGTCCATATCGGTGTGGTTTCAGGCCAGTCCACCATCGACCAAATATTCACACTACGGCTCATGAGCTTCAGATCGATACCCACCACCTATTCATCAATTTTAAGGCCGCGTATGACAGCATCTATAGAGACGAGCTATACAGACCAATGCCTAGCTTTGACATCCCTGCCAAACTCATCCATCTGTGCAGGATGACGATGGATTATGCACGCTGCTCCATCAAGGTCGGTAAAGATCTCACCGAGACCTTTGATGTCCGGAGAGATTTAGACAAACGACACCAGCGCTGAGATCCAGCGAAGAATAACTCTTGCCAATCGCTGTTTCTTTGGGCTAAGAAGGCAATTGAGTAGCAAAGCCCTCTCTTGGACAACAAAAGTCACCTTTTATAAGACCTTAATGATCCCGATCCTACTCTATGGCGCAGAGGCATGGACATTATCAAAAATGGATGAGGGTGTCCTTGGTCGCTTCGAGAGAAAAATTCTTCGGGCGATCTTCGGTCCCGTCTGCATTGACGGTGAATGGAGGAGAAGATACAACAATGCCCCGGTCCGAAAAGTCTTCGAATCCGCTCCCGAGGGACAGCGCAGTAGAGGAAGGCCAAGACTCAGGTGGCGTACGCAAGTGGAAGAGGACCTCAGCCAACTTGTTGACTGAGGCCCAGGTCCACCCCGGACTGTAGCGCCACTTAAATTATTATAAACAAAAATTCTCCAGAAAAAGAAACGAACGCACGAGAAGCACTTGATTGAAGATATTGCGAGTGTATAGTCTAGGAACAATGTACTATACGAATGTTTTGCCAAAAAGACCTGAACAGTAACCTCTAGAGATGAAGAGGGAAACCTTGTGGTAGAATCATAATTGTACGAGTAACTGAGCAAATAAACATTTTTTTCTCCGAACGATATAACGCCGAAGAAGCCCATCATGTTGCCATCAGGCAGAATAGATCCTTCAACTTGACAGGTAGCCAAAACTTTCGTCCGTCTGGTCAAAATAAAGAAGGAAGTTTATCCGATCCAAGGTATAAGACTCCTCAACATTGCATACAAGATCTTGAGATCTCGAACGTCTACAACCCTTCGTCAACAACCTGATTGTCAGTGCGGTTTCTGATCAGGAAAGTCCACAATTGACCCAATCTTCACACTCCCGCAGATCGTGGAAAAAACTCCAGAAGACCAAATCGCAACCCACTACATTTTCATAGCCTGCGAAAGAACTGATATCACTGATCAAAGAATAAGGTTAAGTACTCGTTCTTATTCAAACGCGATTAGGGATCTGCTTTGTGGCTACAGTACCAGCAATTACCCTATCAATACCTATTACCTACAGTCCGATGCGAGCCTTAGTTGGACATTCACAGAACTAGTACTCCACGGTGTGCAACCTTGAGAGTCAAGCCAAGTGCTCATATGGAACCCAACTGTCAATTCAACTCTTAACTGAGGACATAGGAAAACCTAACGTAGGTACGGGTCTAGAAAAACTCCCCGGGAAGTTAACGTCTCCGCCGATCCCATTGTGACTTGAGACCAAGACAACACTCACTGAACTTAGCCTTCCGAATGCGGTCAATGGAGTCTATATCAAATCCATCGGTGAAGACATTACTGAGATGACTAGTCTCCGGAACAGGGAAAGTTAAAACACACAGTCAGCTAAGAAGGTCATCAAAATTCTTTGAGGGTACAATCCGTCAAGGAAAGCGATTCATCAGTGCGTTTAGAGCAGAGTCAGGCACTTCTACGAGAGCTAAGACGTACCCAAGACAGAGCGTTCTTTGGAATGTGAAGACAAAACAAAAGCACTTTTACACTGCAAGAAAGTCGATAACGTCTAAGAATACCTGCTACAGCTACACCATGTGGAGATATGATGTCATGCTATAGTCAACCTCTGTTTAATGTCGCCTTCCTTAGAATCAGAGTCCTATTCAGCAGCATTAGTTAGAATGGTGTCCACAAGATGTTGTCTGTTGTCTGTTTCTTCAATTCTGTTTAACAGATTTTGGATAAGAGCCTCTGTCGCAGATTGTTTGTTTTTTTAGTCAAAACGTCTTGGCAAAGGATGCATTTATGCACATGGAACTGAACCATTATGTCCGTGCTTTCAATATGAAGGTTGTCAGACCAATTGATCTGAAGGATATGTCAATCCATTTTAATGATCAGGGGCTCGGTGTTTGTATATGTCAGGGCCAGGACAGGAGTGAAGATTTTCTTCATAATTGCCAGCAGCTGGTATTTGTAGCTTCAATATGAGGAGCTGCTAGGGAGGTGATTGTAATCAGGTGTGTCACAAGCATGAGAAGGATTTCCCATTTACAACAAGATTAAAACCTCCCATTCAGTTGTAGAATCGATGTACGAGTATATATGACCACGGATGGAATCGTGCCACAGTACCTTTTAGCATGTATCCTCTTTAGATAGCGTTTAGACAATTCCAATCTCTCTTTTTTCTGAAAGATAAGACTGTTTTCGACCAGTTCAGATAATAGTAAGAAGTCCAGGAGATGATTGCCGCTCCAGTAGCATTCAGTACTAACGCAAAATCTATTCTCTATATCCTCTGACGTGTATGTCGTGATTCCCATCTTGCCTAGGCATTGGCAG
Source organism: Volucella inflata (assembly GCA_928272305.1). NCBI lineage: Eukaryota > Metazoa > Arthropoda > Insecta > Diptera > Syrphidae > Volucella > Volucella inflata. The sequence goes on from OV743720.1 coordinate 4,942,094, forward strand.
TAGATCACATTCTTGAGTTGGAGTCTCCCTGCTTCATCCTCCAAATGTATCGGATTTAATGCAGAAGTGTATCTTTAGCTGTAGAATCTATCTGATGCCACCTGCGGGGGTGGACTAAGCCACATCATTTTAAGGCAGACCAGCATTTATTTAACAAGAAAAGCCAGTGGTCTTTCGAACCTTTTTAACTAAGTGTCAATGTTATGGACTTAGCAGGAGGTTAACAGAGAATATCCTTCGAACTCCCTCATATAGGGTAGTAGGTAACACAATAACTAATAACCATTTCCCTGTGGCAATGGCCAATTAATGCCACATCCCGGATAAATTCCAAATTCTCAAGAACAAAACGTGTAAATCCCACCGAACGCTTCAGGAAACAACAGTGCTGCCAAACGGAAATGAGCTTTTATCAAATTTATTCCACTTCCGCTGTATGAATTTCACATAATTTCTCCTTCAACACGAGTAGTGTGAACTCGTCTAAGAGTGTGTCTTCCATTTATCCATCTTACAACCTATAGCCCTGACAGCAATCGTCTGCCGAACAATTGTCGGTTGGTTGTAGCATCACGAAAAGCAAACGTGATCTGAACGCAACTAGCTAGTCAGAGAGTCAGAGACGACCCAATTGCACTTTTTTCCTCGAGGACACATCACAAAGGCTGTCGATGCGCCACCGCAATGCGAAGTTGTGCGGAAATACTGCCACAACCACATGAAACTGACTCGACGCCCTAAAAACACGTCGAGAAAACACAAAAAAAAAAAAAAAAAACAAATTTATGGTTTGCTTACAGGATAACAGGATACAGCCTCGTACTCGTACCTCCAATTCGTAGTCGAAAGTCTCACTCATATTTTCACCAAACAGCGTAAGTGGAATCCTTATTTGGAATTCCAAACAGATTTCCATTGATTGTAAGAATCGGTGAAGGGGGGCGGGGTGGGTAAATTACATTACACTTATCCGAACTCCTTTTGCCGTCTGGTGGTGTTGTTCTCTGTATACATATAAACAGGACGAAGGACGTCTTGAAGAAATCCTTCTACCCGGGGTTGTGAAATTTGCGCGAGAAAAATAGGAAGAACGTAGCCGCACAAAAAATATTTATGAGTTTATCGCTGTGTTGCTTGTTTCGGATAGGGGGTTGGGAGAGGAGGGAAGACGAATTGGTGGTTTCGATTCACCCCTTCCACGAGACATCTGTAAGAGTGACTGGTATTCGCATAGAGTAACAGAAAAATAGCTGAGAATTGATTATATTATGCTAAGGACTTGGTATTCATTTTTGGCGGTTCCGACGACGCGCTACGAGTATGGTGGTGCCAACGCCGGCGTCATCGTCATCGTCATCGTCATCATAGTCGTCGGTGTTGGCGGTGTAGCAGCTAGCTGCCTCAAGCTAGCGATGATGTAAATTGAAAATTAAATTGCATTACCAACGATGATGGTGTACTAGCTAAAGGCAACGGAAAAACAGGAGAAAACTTTTCGCCAACTTTTTGATGGGGTTCGACGGCACAGGAAACGTCGACGGGTGGTCTTGGAAACTTCTGTTTTGCAACAAACAACAAGCCAATCATACAAATCAATTTAATTGTAATCCAATTTCACAGTAACGGGTGATGCTACATCAGACACTTGCTACATTTACAGGGTGGTGTGCTTGGCTATGAAGGGTTTCCGTTTTTTTTTTCTTATTTTTTATTCCATACTATGCGCACGGGGTAAGATTTAATGGTATTCACCCGCAGTTGCGGTACATAGATGGACATTAAGATGATATCTACTTTTGAATGAAAATTTGATTATAACTCTGCGCATGGGAATGAATGATGAAAGATGCTAATGATGATTTAATTTTGCGGAGATTTTACTTGAAATTGATGATGATGATGATGTTGATGATGAATTCCTTAGATGGCTGGAATCTGTGGTAGAGAGGAGCAACATTTTGAGCTTTAGAGTTAAGTGGAACATATTTTTAATTGGGTTTCGGTTGTTAATTCGTTTATGGAATAAGTGGATTTCGTGGATGGGAGATGCTTCTTACAGAGATTTTGTAAAACATGCCTACTCGCTCGCCTGTTCTTGGCAATGATCATGCGTTGGCATCGGAGTCTGTCTGATTCTCGTTTTAATTGTGCAGCACCTGGCATCAACCTCAGTGTATGGAATGAACACGAGAGTGCTATAACCGTTCTAATTCTAGTGCCAGAAGAGTGGTGCCAGATATTAGCAAACCCGACTCAATAATCCGTCATTTATCGTCGAAAATGTACTGCAAAGTTGGATTTACAAGCTGGCTAAGACGGCACTCATTTATGATGATGTTCCTGCGATTTGGCTATTTCTCTGACTCCAATGAATTTTTGCAAAGCTTCGTCTCACGCAGTGTGAATACACTTAGATCGTAAAGGGAATACGTTTTTCTCAGGATCGTTGTTTTATGTAAGTCTCTGACCCACCAGAATATTGCTACATAAGGGCTACGATGTTACAATTAACCCGGAGACCCAACTGTACATCATAATAAAATTCACTCCAAACAAACGCAGATGTTCTTGTTTACTGTGTATTTGACGCCGTAAAGACCCCTCAAGCTGGGAGAAGATGTAAGAAAAACCAACTATGGCATGACTGGGAATGTTTGTCAGCTAGGAAGAAGTCATTCACCTACTCACGATTAACAGGAGAAACAGGCAGCAGTTCTGCAAAAACCATGCACCAGTAGGTCAACATAGTAATACAAAACCATGTGCAGGGTAGAGGCAAAAAGGCACTTTCAACACATGGTTATGCAGCTTGGGAGCATCAAGGATTGTCATTCATTTTGGAAACGTGCCCAAATCCTGTCAAAAGCTCACTTTTTGCATGGGGTTTTCATACCAATGCACGCAAGGCCTTTATAAAATTAATATAACACCATTCAATTCATGGTCCGGATTTGGAATCCCTGTTTTAGTCACATGCGTTAAACTGAACTGTCATCCGGGCATATACATGTTTAGTCCGAGATTTGCCATTTTGCAATATTGATCACTTCGTAATCGCTGAATGTGTTAAAATTGTGAAAACTATTACAAATAGTGATTCTGCTGTAAGTACTTTTCGGGCATTACGAGAAGGTTATGGTCATCCATCTGAGTGTACTCGTATTATAGGCAAAACTGAAAAAATATCGAAGAGTCAGGCTCTGTTACAGATATCTTAAGGCCTATCCAGATCAAAAAACTTGCTGGCAACAGTGCGATACGACTCACTTATATGATTCACTTGAAGAGCAGTAGCTTCGGACACGGCACGATCCACGGCGAAGCTTCTGCCAGGCAATCCAATTTCAAGGGATGAAATTCCTTCTTTGATCGACTTCGGCATTTCGTGTGATATAATATATCCGGAGACCAGTCCTCCCGGCAAGTAAATGCAGTAATCAGCCAAATGAAGTTGCAATGTTCACAGATGGCTCGAAAACAGAGGAAGAAACAGGTTCTAGTATCTTCTCAGAAGACCCAGAGCTTAGATTTTCTATAAGACTACCGGACGCAAGCAGTGTCTTCCAGATTACGGCTGTCCTCAGGGCGGCTGAGCTAGTGCAGTTGAGGTCGTTATTCGGAAGAGATATCGCTATCCACATCGACTGCCAGGCCGATCTTAACGAAATGGAATCGACTAACATGAAACTTGATACAGTCACGGGCTGTCGTACATTGCTCAAAGCATTATGCAAAGAAGGCCTTTTGGCGTTTGTAAAGAAATTGGGACATTGTTTAGGTTTTTGCCTTTTAAAGAACATTTTAACTGGTTCCACAGCTATCGCGATGGGCCCGTTTTGATGCCTAGTGTTTGTGTGGTGACACAACCCTGTTTTAGCCTGACCTGACTTAAGGCCTATCCATCATCGCAATACACGCTCTATAGAAAATATGACTGCACTTAGTGAAAGCGTTGAAAAAGATTGAAATTTGTCGGTTTCATAGGATTAGGGCATACCTTACGGGCGATTATGCCGTATTTTGCATTTAGATTTGCATCTACACCCTTATAAAGATAAACTCACTCAAGGGTTACCCCAGCTGGCTGACCATAGAATGCGTAGAGCATACGCCGATTGGGTGCTTGAACATCAGCGTTTGGGTGACCATTTCACACAACATTTTCTTCAGCGATGAGGCTCATTTTTTACTCGATGGATACGTTAGCAAACAAAATTGTCACATATGTAGAAGTAAAAATCCACATGTGACTCTCGAAATACCATTGCACAAACAAAAAGTCACAGCATGGTATCCACATTGGTTCATACTTCTTCAAAAACGTGGATGTGTAACAGTCACCAACAATTATCATCGCTACAACCAAATGTTAGCCGAACTTTTTCGGGTTCAAATCGAAGATATAGACATGGAAAACATGTGGTTTCAACACAACGGTGCCACATCCTATAAAACAGGATCCGCTTTGGAACTATTGCAAGAAAAATTTCTTGGACGAGTTACTCGTATTTCGCGTTTTGGTGATGCGAACTGGACACAAATATCGTGTCATTTGTCACGTTTGGATTTTTTTTTTTTTAGAGTTTTGCAAAATATCGTGTTTATGCACACAACCAGCAAGCTCCTGACGCTTTTAATACGGATATTCGTCAAGTTTTGGACGAGTTATTGCCCGACATGTGTTGAAAATCATCGAAAATAATCTTGTCAGAATCAAGTCCTGCAAGAACTTTCATCGAAAATATTTGATTATTTTATATTTTGTTTATAATGGGAAGACTTAACCAATATACTAAGATAGAAATTTGATCGAAAACTAAATAAAAAATGTATTTTCTCTAATTCTACATTTGGGACTACTAAATGGATGACTCTGTAAAACTGCAGCATTGGATGTAGGCAACATGTCAGGCTGGTTTGAGTCAAAAATGGGTCTCCGGCAGGTTTGTCCCATGAGCCCTTTTCTATATTTATTGTTCCTGTATGATCTCCCAACTTTTTTGCCCGGTGAAATCGAGTTTGCTGGGATTAAGATGTCGTTGTTCTGATATGGAACTGGTCGCAACGCAAGGGATGAAAAAGGAACACGGCAAGACGAAGAATAAGAGAATGCAGCGAATGCCTTAAGAAGCCAATGTGGCAATTAACTACAGCTGAAAAGGCGTATATTGCATTAAGCACAAAAAAAAAAAATCTATAAAGCAGTTATAAGGTCTATCATGTGCTAGGTGAATGATATTCGCAGCGAACACAATATTACCCTGATCGACTACAATGAAGCAACTTTGAAGGTGTCCCTTCAGAAGCTGTCGATTAAGTTTGACCTATCCACACGTGCTACTTTCAAAAAAAGAGCTCAGGAGAATCTTACTAGCAACATTTACCGGGCTAGCTGATGTAAACCTCTACAGCAACTTCGACGTGTATGGAGGCTACATACGAGGGCGGGTCAATAAGTCCGTGACTTTTTGAATTGCTGACCTCTTTACTGAAACAGCAACACTGCTCCTGTCAACAGGCATCTGTCAGTTGACTCCTGTCAACATTTAAACTTGCTGCGTCAGTTAGTTTGTGTTTGACAGCTATTTTTATCAGACTACTCACTAATTTGAGGAGAAAATGGAAAAAATGTAAATGAATTTCGTGTGCTTATTAAGCATTATTTCTTGCGAAAAAAAACCATTACCGAGACCAAGGCTAAGCTTGATAAATACTATGGGGACTCTGCACCATCGATTTCAATGGTAAAAAAGTGGTTTACTGAATTTCGTTGTGGCCGTACAAGCACTGAAGATGCCGAACGTCCTGGACGCCCAGTTGAGGTCTCTACTTCTTCTTCTTATCCTTTTATTAGCCCTTTCCTCATTATACGAACTTATGCATAACGAGTTTCCCATTTTTACTGCATCGCTGCTGTTCCGCTTATGGGGTTGGCTAATGTCGCAGACCGCAGAACGCGTCTACATAATGCTCGGTCCTGGATCGCTTCAGTGGTAAGCCCCAGGCGTTGTTGCGCATTTGCCATCTGAGAAATCCAGGAATTCTTTTTCCGACCTCGTTTTCTTACAGTTGGAGTGACCGTAGTTGATAGTGCCTTTTTAACCGGATTTTCCGCAGATCTTCTTTGAACGTGGCAATACCAACTTATTCTATTCGCCTCAAGCTGTTCGGTTACCGAATTCTTTATATGTAGACTTCCTCTTATACGCGTAGATCTAATGCAATCGCGTTTAGTGACTCCACTAGACATCCTTAACATTTTTATTTCCGCTGCCGTCATTTTGTTTTTAAACGCTTCGTACATTGTCCAGCACTGTGAACCGTATATAAGAGCTGGTCTAACAACCGTGGTGTAGAGTTTCCCCTTTAATGTAAGTGGAAATTTTCGGTCGCAAAAGATTCCCGAATTTTCCCGCCATGTCAGCCATCCCACACTCACTCTGTGGTTTACGTCGTCGTCACATTTCGCTTCCATGTTAACGATTGATCCTAAGTACTTAAAGATAGTGCTTTTCGGAAGAACTACTCCGTCTAACATTATATCCGGAACGGGTCGCGACGGATGTACAAATGGGCACATCAAATGCTCTGTCTTTGAACGACTTATTTCAAACCCGTTTCTCTCTAGCGCATTTCTCCATGAATCTAAGGCGTTCTGTTAATCTTCGACATTATCGCTAAGTATAACTGTGTCGTCAGCGAAGAGAATTGGGGTTACATTTGCTTCGCGCATGCAGTCTTTTAAAAGATATTCGAATACTACGTTAAAGAGGAAAGGGCTAAGTACGCTTCCTTGATGCACTCCGACATTAACTGGAAATTTTCTCGTTAGTCCAGCAGAGCTTTTAACCGCAGTTTTCACGTTTCCGTACATGTCTTGTATTATTTTAACATACGTTTCCGGTACGTTTTGAGACCTCAGCGCGGCCCATATGAGATCCCTAGGCACTCGATCGAATGCTTTCTCGAGGTCGATAAATACCATGTGTAAATCCTTAGACGAATCTCGGTGCTTTTCCATTATTATTCGTAGGCTTTGGATAGCGTCCACCGTCGATCTTCCTTCAACAAATCCACACTGGCTATTATCGAGTTTTAATATTTGCCGAAGACGTTCGTTTAAGACTCTTTCGACGATTTTCATTGTGTGTGACATAAGCTTGATTGAACGGTAGTTGTTGCATTCTCGAGTGTCGCCTTTTCCTTTGTATAATGGAACCAAGAAGCTACTTCTCCATTGATCCGGCATCGGTTGTCCACGTTTTAATTTATTTAAAAGTTTCGATAGCCAAACGCTGCCGATTCCCTCCATCTTCGACCAAAACTCTGATGGAATGCTATCTGGTCCCGCCGCTTTCCCCCGCTTCATTTTTCCGATTGCTATACTTATTGCTTCGATTGAAAAGTCTGAAACTTCCTCCTCGAATAGACCAGCTGTCGGCATGATATCACGTGGAAACTGTTTGTTAAGCAATTCCTTGCAGTATTCAAGCCACCGGTCACAAATTTCCTTTTCATTTGTTAGTAAGCGACCGTCTGCGTTTTTGATGTATTTCGGCGAGGTTATTTCCATTGAATTTTTTCTCCTCTGTGCAGCGAGCTTAAAAATATTTGGCATTTTAGTACTGTACGACGTTTGAACTTCTTGGATAGCTTGTCTTCTATCCGCCGATCGTGAGGATATTTGTTCCAACTCCTGGTACAGGTTTTCCGCTTCTGCTGCTCGAGTTCGAGCCAGGACTTTCTTTGCGATCTTTTTAAGACGCTCGTATTCAAGAGCCAGTCGAGCTTTTTCGACATCGTCGCTCCGATCGCATTTTGTCCACGCTTGGAATGCACTCTTCTTGTCGGCCACAGCTCGGTCTCTACACCCGAAACAATCGAAAAAATTCACGATATGGTGTTGGCCGACCGAAGATTGAAAGTGCGAGAGATTGTGGAAGCCGTAGGGATCTCGCATGGCTCAATGGTTTCAATTTCGAATGATCACTTGGGCATGAGAAAGCTTTCCGCAAGATGGGTGCCGCGTTTGCTCACAGTCGACCACAAACGCATGTGCAGTTGCCATGGCAAAAATCCATGAATTGGGCTATGAATTGCTCCCTCATCCACCCTATTCTCTAGATTTGGCTCCGAGCGACTACTTCTTGTTCCCAAACCTGAAGAAATGGCTTGGTGGAAAAAGATTTGACTCCAATGATGAAGTCATCTCGCAAACAAAGGCCTATTTTGAGGACCTCGACAAATCATTTTTTTTGGAAGGGATAAAAAAATTGGAGAAGCGTTGGACAAAGTGTATAGAGCTCAAGGGAGACTACGTTGAAAAATAAAATTATTTTTTTATCAAAAAATCTGTGTTTTAATCCAAAAGTCACGGACTTATTGACCCGCCCTCGTATAAGATTAGCTTCATGTGTTTCGTAGAAATAAGAACGTAAGGAAGCTGAAAGGGGGTTCATAGAACTGTTAAATCAGACCCCTTGCCTAGGCGTTTTATTGAGGATCTGGCCTAGGTTGAGTCTGGCATGGGATAACATCCCCCACCGTGTCCAAAAGAAAGGTAACTGGCTCAGTAATCAACGGCCTCGGATCCGCTCTCATACAATATTGACGACCTTAACAAACGTTTCAATGACAACAAGCTTCGGCTTTTCACATTGAATGTTCGCAACCTTAACAAAACACGGAAGGTTGGGTCAAGAAGCTGTTTTGGACGAGTCAACGAAAGACATGGAGGTTTCACATCTCTACATCAGTATAGGGACTTGACTATTCTCTGATCAACAACCAGATTCATAGCATTGCCAACGACACACTATTTTTGAAAGTTGGAACTTTCTGCGAAGTCAAGCAAGATCGCCAAAATTCAACGCTTTAATTAGCAGAGACTGCCGGAATATGTTCAAATCGTGTTTTCCACAATCTTTCTTGAAATCCTAGTCACAATGCACAAACCGTAGAACACCAATGGTAGCGTTGTCAACAAACCCTCAGAGATGCTGCCTCTAATGTAATCGGTTTTAAAGCGCCGCTATAGAGCAACGCCTGGCTTAACGATGGATGCGGTTATGTAATGTATGTACATAGCCAGACCAGAGGCTTAGGGAGCAAACAAGGACAGGACTTATTGCAAAATAGAAAGCGCAAGAGAGGCGCCAGATCTAGGAAATAGAGAGATCTTACTGCAGGAATAACCTTTGAAAGGTTTGTGAGAGAATAAAATAAAGATGTCTGCGCTCCAAAGCTAAATTGAAGACCCACAAGGTAGAATGTTAGGGACAGAGAATCAAAGCAGAGAATATCTTTGCATACGACATCCCTTAAGAAAGTCCTCGACTAGTGCAACAGGGAGAACCTCGCCATAAATCAAAAAAAGGCGATCATAGTTCCAAAAGATCACTCACTAGATCTATACAATGATGGCCAGGCCCTTCATAATATATGCCTTTGTAGTATGATGGACTTAAGTCACGCAAAAAACTGTCATTTCAGAGCTCAAAAAAATGCAGCGTCTGACATGTCTGAGCATTTCTGGAGCCTTTCGAACCTGAACAGCAGCTGCTTTAGCAATGATGGAACCAACACCCTTACACTTATTTGTCAACAAAGTGGCTTAACGCAGCTCAGCAAGTATCGTACAAACCAAAGAGTTAGACCCTTGCTGCTATCTGAAGCTTAAGATCCTATTCTCTGAAATACCAGAACGTGGCATGATCTGCGGGGGTACAGACCCCTTCTTCGGAGTTTCCCAGCAAAGAAGCATGGTTCAGCAACAACCCACCAAACAATTAAAACGGCATACAGTGTTATACGGATGGTTCTAAATTGGAAAAGGGATTGGGAGCTGGTATACAGGGATCAAATACAAGCTTTTCAATTGCTATGGGAAAGAGTCCTAGTGAATTTCAAGCTGAACTATACGCAAACCAAGAATCATCAATCGCAAACATCCATGTATTCACTGATAGTCAAGCATCTATAAATGCCCTTAGCTCGCTTGTCCTCTACTGCAAATCAGTACTACTGCTTCGAAACCGTCCAAAAACTTAGCCCAAGCAACAAGACCAAACTATAGCGGGTTCGTGGTCATGGGGGCATTGATGGGAATGTAAATGCTGCTGAGCTGTCCAAAAGGGATCAGAAACTCGGTTTAATGGACGTGGACCCTTCAACTTGGTCCCTAACTTAGCAGTCATCAACTGGAAGCACCCGAGATGCGTCTTGTATTGGGAGAATAGCTAAGGTATAACACAGCTCAAACGAGCCATCCTGTCCTTAAAGAAAAATGCCAATATATGTCTTATTCTGAGCCGGCACGATATCAGAAACCTAGTAGGTCACCCTACAGGACATCACGGTTTGAGATATCCCCTCAACAAAATAGGACTGGTCGACGCTCCGGAGTGTTGAATTTGTCTTGAAGAAGACGAAACAGCTGATCAAATTGTCGGTCCAGCCCTCAATGGAATCAGACAGAATACTTTCGCCAGAGAACAACTCGACACCACTGAACTAAGCTATTTCCCTACTCGTAGAGTTCTACTACCTTCAGTTCTGGCCAAGAGGTACAAGAGACCTTTGCTTCGAGGCAAAAGATCGCAATTGACGAGTCAGAAATTTAAAAATAAAAAAAAATTAATATACTAAAGGTTATGGTCAAAATACTACTATCAGGCGGAATGAGCCATTCACCCAGGAATAGGGCGACAGAGATTTCCCTGAACCTGGTATGATCAAGCATAGATATCTCAGCCCCGAAAGAGACGAAAGAGACGAAAGAGACAACAATATGGTTAGGCTAAATCCTTGTGGTTTCAAGCTAGTTCAGTCCACCATCAAACAAATTTTTAGTGCACGGCAGTTCCTGGGAAAGATCTCAGAATTTTAGATCAACGATCACCATGTAAAAGGTGTTTTTTTTAGCTGCATGAGGAGTTTCGATGGTTATTGTCTATAGGTTGCAACTGCCAATGTCAAATTATGTTGCCATTTCTGTTCAGTAAGGCTTGGCAATTCATCATGAATTACTTAATGCCAGAACAGTGCTTCCAAATTGTAGAATCTTACTTTGAAAAAAATAAATCTGTTCGAGAAGTTCATAGAGCAGTTCGTCAATTTTACAGCCAACTTAATCGGCCTAGTGAGCAAGCGATTAGTGCAGTTATTCACCATTTTCACACTAATTTTACTCTTCTCGATTCAAAACCTTCAACAAGACAAATAAATGTGCGTACCGAAGAGAATATTGCTGCTGTAGCGCGAAGTGTTGAAGAAGCCACCGAAATGTCGATGCGTCGCCGTTACGGTGAATGACGATCACTATCGAGCCATGCTGACTGACTTTTTGTTTTCAAAAATTAATCAGCTAAACATCGACGACATTTTGTTCCAACAAGACAGCGTAACTTGCCATACAGCGCGGTAAACCATCAATTTAATGCAAAATCAATTTGGTGTCAACTTTATTTGCAGAAGTGGTCCTGTTTACTGACCCCCTCGTTGGTGCGACTTAACGCCTCTCGATTATTTTTAATGGGGCTATATTAAGTCATTGGTTCATGCTGACAAACCAGCAACTCTCGAAGCATTGGAAGCCAATATTCAAGCTACCATATACGCCATACGGTCAAATTTATTGGAAAAAGTAGTGAAAATTGGACGGATCGAATGGACTGATCGAATAACTCGTAGCAGGCATATGCCGGAAATTATATTAAAAAAATAAATGAAATGAAATTATCAACCAGATTATAATAATTAAAAGTTAATTTTGGTAATATTTATGTCTTGTATTATTATTTAAAGTTGTCAAGCTCTTAAAAAAACACCCTATACATATCTGTTGACTTGAAAGCCGCATATGAATCTTACTTAGTGGCGAGTTTTGATATCTGTCCTCTCGATCTCTTCAGGTTGTGTGGAGTAACTGCAGAGAATTGTTCATGCTTTTATCAAGTTCGATAATGCAATGAATCAGCCTTGCCAAAGAGCTGTTAATGCTCGGACAATAATGGCGCCCTTCGCATTTAAATGTGCCAAGAAGCCATCAGTGCAGAAGTCTCGGAGTTACTTTTGACAATTGAGTAACAAAGCTTTCTTTCTTAAACTCAACTGGCTTTGAACTATCCTTATCATTCCGACTCCCTGCACTATAGTCTAGGGGCTGGGCATTTATCGAAAGCAGGCGAATGAGGTTCAACTACGAACTGTAGAGGCTTTATAGCAACATCGGTCTAGTTAGGAGTCTCTACCAACTTAACACTGGAGATGAAGGGGCCATGTTGAGCAAATAGACGCCACAATTCCGAACCTAAAGAGTCTTTAAGCGTAACTTGAAAATGCAGCTTGTAAGAGATCATGCTACATGTCGAGGCTTATTTATTGAGGCCCGTAAGCCCACAAAAATATAGAAGCAAGTATATATTGCTTGATCCCCTTCTGTAGCCTCAACCAACCATACTATCCGTCAAAATTCCTCTGCAAGTCCTTGAGTCTAACATTTAAGAGGCTTAAAACACTCGGGTATGTCTGTAGAAGGAAGCATCTCAAGTTTTTAGTTTGAGTTCTATGCGGTTAGTAGGAAAACCTTTCAAATCCATCATCCAAGATTAACACAAAAATGATGGACAGATACTTTATTATACTAAGTGCTGTGAAAGTGACTAAAATTTCAATTGTCATCCCAAATTTAGACAAAAGGAAAAGTAGAATCCCAGCAATCCATTTCCGAAAGCAATCCTTGCAGCATTAACGAATTGAAAGCATCACTTAACCTAAAAAAAAATTCAATATTTCTCCCCCCCCCAAACATCATAATAAATTGTTTTCCATCAGCAATTCACTGTAAACGTCAATGAATATGAAATGTCACCCTCTAACATCGAATCGAACATAAGCCGCACTGCAGTAATCCTCAAAAAAAAAAGAAGCCCTGTACCCAGTCAGCACTGCAACAAACAAACAAACGAAAAAAATCCTTCCTTCACGTGGTATCCATGTAATGTCCTCCAGGCGACTCTTCAAAACAGCTGCCCCCGTTCTTTTTTGTTTTTTGTAAACTCTGCAACAATGCGGTGCATAAAAGTTTAACAACATCATCCACAGCTAGTCGGTCTCCAATGCGCCTTCCTATTTCCAGAGCAAGGCTATGAAAACTTGATTGTGTTTTTCATTTTCTATAAATGTAACCAACCGTCCGATTGGTTCTAATGTACCAGCAGGAGGACTACATCGTCTTTGTGTCCTTGTTACTTGTAACCGCCCATCCACCCTTTCCACCTTTAGAGTTTGGAGAAAATTGAAAAACTTTTCAATACTTAAAAACTCCTTTTGTTTCTACAAAAACAAAATAAGAACGCCAACCAAAACAGTCCTTAGCATGGGAAAGGACATGCAGCGCAGCATAACAAATAGCACAGCACAGCACAGTACAGTACTCGTACGGCCCTACAACCATTAGGACCGGGACCAGAGCCCAATTTAAAAGTTCTGTCCCATTGAGTTTTGAGTTCTGTTTATTGATTGAAATCAAACGACAAAATCGGTATTTAATGACCCTAGGGGGGGAGGAAGCTCCAACCTAGAGTTTATCCTGAACTCAACTGGACCAAGTCAATCTAAAGAGAGGGAGAACTAAGAAAAAATATAAAAATAAAATCAATGGCAATCCAAGAACGACCCTTCGACTCTATAACTTTTAAGTCGTTTGACAGAGAGAACGAACGATTGTGTCCCGTTGTTGTTGTTCATTTTTTTTTTTTTTTTTTTCAAAATTAATTCAAATAAATCGGGCAATATGACTTGAAGTCCTTCCAACTTTAGAGGACTCCCTCCCCCCAACGTCCACCCAAAATGACAATCATAAAAAACTTTCACCAAACAAAGTCAGACTCACCCAGTCTGAACGGCAAAGTGCATATCGGTCAGATTGTTGTTGTTGTTGTTGTTGTTGTTGTTTCTGTTGGAATAGAGTTCTCCCATTGTACAATAGAAAATAAGGACTAGAACTCGGATTTGGATTTCGCTCCACAGTCCAACGAGAGTCCATAATAAAACTTTCGAAATGACTTAAAGGCCGTTTTCCTAGCGCTTTAGAATGGGATGGTCTGGCCTTCATATGGAAGGCGTGTTGACATCAGTGGATCTGTAGATCTGTGGGACAAGAACTGAAACTAAAACTTCTAAATGACTTTTGTGGGGATGGGATATTGAAATCTATCTAAACCAGAGGACTAAACCCAAGCGAATGCATTCGAGGATTTTCCGTATTGGAGCATTCGAATCGAAATATCCGCACTAAGGGTGTAATCAGCTATCCAAGCGGGCAACTTCTATTTAAACTTTTTATTGTGACGATACTTAGGAGTAAAGGATAGGATAACTGAAGGTTGAGAGGCTACATGCCCGGTCCAAGTTGTTGTGCACTTGTGTTTTGCATGAAAGAGGAGAGAGGAAATCCTAAGCTGACGGAGTTTCTGTAAATTAAGAAAGTTTCAACAGAATTGCAAAATATTTTTTTTTCGATTTCAAAGGGCCGTACGAGGGGTACTGGGCGCTTTTATTTGATCTGGAATGGACATGCAATTGGATTAGGGTAGTGATGTGACTATTAGCACAAGAATTTTCTTAACAAAACGCCATTTCAAGTTGGAGTTTTGAAATGACAATCGTCACCACTTTAAGACAATGATTGAAAGGACATTCTCTTTCAATTGATTAAGTGGTGCTAGTCAGTCTTATCTAAGGCCGTTCCAACTGACTTGTCAAAACGATGTTTTCATGCTACCACCTTACTTGGCTTCGTAGGTCTCTACGTCAGACCATAACCACATCGAGTTCCCAATCGGTGGCAAGAGCCCAAATGGGTAAATCCAAAACTGTAGAGATGGGTTAGAACTTCCCTAAATTTGTTTAACTGGTCATACCCGGAAGAACTCCTGTAAACCGCCTATTCCATCGCGAAATGCAAGTCTATAGCTTTTCCGAAAGAAACCCTGAAAACTTCCAAAAGGGTTAAAGCTGCCCGGAGTCTTTATAACTTCAGGCGGAAAGAATGTAAGAAACCAATCAGGATTGCAAAGAGTACCTCCAATATCGGGTTTTCCAATAGGGACAACTTTGAATTTAATTTGTGAACGCACTCTTTCACTGATCATCAAACTGTTACTGTCAATTTATTCAGTAAACTCAACATTTTCATCATGGTAATGTACGCGAACGAGCAACGTCTGCAAATTATAAAAATTTTCTGCCGGAATTCGGAGTCAGTGACTGCAACTTTAAGGCCGTTAATTCCAATTTTCGGTCGTAATTCTCACCCTAGTAGATAGCCAATAACAAGTTTAGTGCAAAATTTTGAGTCTACATATTCAATGGGTGATGTTGCCGTGTCAGTGAGATAACGGATTCCGTTCAGGCGTCCGTAGCAAACGATCCAAATCAGCCACTTCCACGGCGTTCTCAAGAATTGGGCATCGCTCAGACCACATTATGTCGTATTTTGCGTAAGGATCTTGGTTTACACCCGAACATGATCAAGCTGACTCAAGAATTGAAACCGATGAACCATTTGAAGCGACGTACGTTCTCCGATTGGGTTCTGGAGAAGATGCGCTAAGATTTTTCATCGCAAAATCATTTTCAGTGACGAAGCTCATTTTTGGCCCAATGGGTTCGTCTATAAGCAAAATATGCGTTATTGGTCGGGGTGAAAATCCACATGTGCTTCACGAATCACCACTTCATCCACAAAAAATAACTGTTTGGTGCGGTTTACATGCCGGCGGCGTTATTGGGCCATATTTTTTCGTCGACGATAACGATCGTCACGTTACTGTGAATGGTCAGCGTTATCGCGCCATGATCACCGATTATTTTTGGCCCGAATTGGAAGATATGGACTTGGACAACATGTGGTTTCAACAGGATGGTGCCACAAGCCCCAAGCCACACAGCACACGTTACAATCGATTTATTGAAGAGTAAGTATGGTGAGCGTGTTATCTCAAGAAATCGGCCAGTCGATTGGCCGCCTCCTTCGTGCGATTTAACGCCACTTGACTATTTTCTGTGGGGCTACGTTAAGTCATTGGCTTATGCCAGCAAGCCGAAGACGTTGGAAAAGCTCAGAGTCAACATAGAACGCGAAATAGCGGCCGTTTCGGCCGAAATGTGTGGCCGAGTCGTTGAAAATTGGGTCCAACGAATCGACCGCTGCAAACGTGCCCGCGGTCTTAAGTGAGCGAGTACGAAATTGGCGGGTAGACAACGTGAAGTAAAGCCTAGCGGTAGTCCCGCGCGGAGAAAACAAAAAACGGCCTGTCCAGTAATGGAGGTGGTTTTAGCCGCTAAGAATCCGGCACTAGCAATGGGCGTCGCACCATTGGTGCCTCATGCAAGGCTTCCACCCACCATCACAAAAAATCAATCCCATTATTGACAGATATTCTCTTTGAGGATTTCATTAGTCTGAGGCTTGTCTACGTAGACTCGTGACTTAAGAAAACCCCACAAAAGTAAGTGGGCATAAATAAGATTAAATCAGGCGATCTTGCCGACAAGCGCAGCGCATCAAAACCAGAGATTAGGCGACCCCAAAATGCATCCCTCAGAATATCGAAAAAATAAGTCCCGATGACGGGGTAATGACACTTTGTGGATTATACACGGATACATACATATACATACACGGATTATACACGGATTTTCGGTGCCCCAGAAGCGATAATTCTGCCTATGCACACATCCACAGAGATGGAAATGGGCCTCGTCACTCGTCAAGCAACCAAACAGGCTCTAAATCTACTTTCATTACCCGATTTGGCCATATAGCTGGCCAATTCAGTCAGTTCCAGCTCTTTTAGTTATCCTCGGGTTATCCAATAGGGCGATTTCGATGTCTTTCTTGTTGAAATGGTAGATGAGATTGGAGTTGGTTAGTTTACAAGGATGAATATATATTGGCACTGTCATCAGTATGACGATTCGCATTTTCCTTCGGTTTGCCGCTCGGGGCACAGCCACACCTTCTAGTTAACTCTTGCGTAGTAGTGGTATAGGTTTTCGGCTATCTTAGTGGTTAAACTTGGTATTGAGGTGTCAGAAGTAGCATTCTATCATGTGGAGATGGGGAACGTGAGATTCAGGTGATTCGACAGCACGTAGTTTGGCCAATATTGTCATGTTTTAGACGACATGGTCCTACAAATATAAAAAGGTACCAATTTCGTGCACTCTGAGCATTGGAAAGAGATGCAGACTCCGTAGCCCATTGAAGTTATCAAAAGTAATTCCGCACACCACCCCACCACTGCCGTTTTTTTTTCCTTTTTTTTTTTTAATATCTTAACAGTCTGTGCATCCGACGAAGAATTCGTTTGCCATAGCCATCTGTTCCCTTGAATGGTACGAATAATATTCATTTGAACATCTGAGCATCATTCGCTTGATTTCATTCTTCACAAACTCAAATATTAATAAATTAGTCTAATATCCTTAATCGTGTAATTTCCCAACATAAGTATCTTCTGCCTTCATTCTGCCATTATCCACTTTCTCTCCGCCAAATATTTAATTATGACTCTTCCAGAGAACACCATCGACCATCGTCATGACCCATAACTGAGGCTGGACCCAGTCTCCTACCCAAGAAGGATGTGTTTGCTAAAATATGAAAAGTGCTTCGTCCTCTTCCACGTACAAAGAAGACTCAGAGCTTCATGCTTTCCTAGAATGTTTGATTTTCCGCTCCATTGGAAAAATTGGAAATTCGCTTGCATTCAAGCAAAATTTTCATAAAAAAGAAGAAGAAGAGAAAAAGGAAACCGTTTGGAGGACATACTTCGTCGGCGGCTTCCGCAAGAAAATACTCTTAGTGGCCCCCGACTCTTTAATAATGATGAACTCCAACAAAAGCGAATCCACCACCCGAGGAGAGCTGACTTAATACACTTGCCTATCGAGGGATGTACTCTCCTAAATGTATGTGTTCTGTGTTCCACGAACTTTTGATAGAAAGGAATTTCCCTTCCAATCGAGGAACCGTTAACTGAAGTACTCGTACTAAAAACGGAAAAAAAATTCCCCGACCAAGCAAAGAAAAGTTGCAAATACAGACGAAAAAAAAAGCAACAAAGCTGAAGGACCTTTTCTTTCCACGGCCACTGAAGCCGCCGAAGATGTTGAAGATGATGGCTGTGGGGGTATCATCATTGATGGAAGGACGAGGAAAATTAAATTTCATTCGAAGATAAATTGATTAGAGTTCTTTTCTTTTTATTCCTTCAACATCCTCCGAGCATGAGGGTGGCCTTCTCTGGTACATATTTGCGTTTCCCTATTCTGGAAAAGGTTGTTTTTTTTTCTAGTCCTGTGTGTAATGGCTCCATTTACCTCACCCAATTTGTACAGCTGAGTTTTACATTGTGGCAGATATTGAAAGCAGTTTTTGGTTCTAGATACGATGGTATGCCGCAATGATGATTCAAATTACCCATCCGTCTTGGATAAGGATATTCATATGCAGAGTATCTGAAATATTATCAGGTTTCGGCTGAAACTATCAATTTTCGACCAGGATTGCGAGTACTATCAATTTTTTGCATTTTGTTTGGATTAAGTTGTATCTACTGCTTCATCTTTGCGCAATCAACTATCCTTTAGTTTGCCCTTTCCCTGTTCCTCCCACGGATCGAGTAAAGCGTAAAATTAAAAAAGTTTTTCGTGCACTCCAAGGGAGTAGAAAAGCTAAAGGAAGTAAGGATTTTAGTTTGTTCAATGTTGCTCTCAAGTCGCGTGATTATAAACGTCGTCTTGCCCGGGAAGTTATTATTCAATCAACTGACAGACGGAGTAAAAACTTAAAAGTAGAGATGACAGGGGAAAAATAATAGCGTGCTGTGCTTACTGTCAGTGACGTATGTCACTTTTGTGGAAAACCAACGGAGTTACGTGTTTTGACTGCACTTGGACTTTACTATATTGCGTGACGTTGTGGTGAGGCACATTCATGTGAAGTTAGGGCAAGCAATTCAAACGTTTCAGGACACGAAATGTATACATATAATTGGCGGAGAGACATGCCATAGATTGATTCTAGCAATTATCACCACTAGCCAGAATAGTTGTTAGAATTTCCAAACATACAAAGTTTTTCAAAAACACTAGGAATGCCTACCGTATGTCGTCTAATAATCGACAGGATACATAGACTGGAAACCAAAGAACTTTAAGATCCATTGTCCTCTTCTTGATTTTCTGTTGATATTGGTATTTAGAGTGAAATGACGAGGCTGCTCTAGAAAAATAAAGATCTTGTGACTGACTCATCGTACTATTCTTTCAGGATAACAAATCAGAGCCTACCAAAGCAATGCCCAACTTCCGAAATTCCAAGCAACTACTTCTATAGTGATGAACTACGTGTTAGCTCAAGGATGCCTGGATTCCACCATCGTCGACGTAGGAAAATATGTATCAGCTTGCCTTGAAGCTAAGGGTAGTACCAATTAACTTGAAAAAGATAGAAAACGACACCATCCGCCTGACCCAAAAGCGGTGCAAACATCATCCTTATCCAAAAGCCATGCCTTGTCCAAGACGGCGTCTTTAGAACGCCAAGATCTTACAGGTACATGGCATGAAAAAAGGGACACCCAGAGCTTGTGTTCTTGCCTAATGTAGATCTAATCCCTCTTTGTAGTCCCAATACTCCCTTAAAAGGCACAGGGACAACTTTCCCATCTGGATATCTTGCCTTTGCCATGAAACATGGGTACCACCTAGGTGATTGTCGCTCTTAAGTAGAAGATGCAGAAGTGCGTCGCTGTGTTATAAATGCACACGAAAAATAATAAATTAGGGCCGGCACTTGTCCTTGAAATAAGTCAGTATTGGCATCTGCAGATCAAACCAGAAATGATCTATGAGAAAAGCTTAAATGGAGAGTCTGCACCTTCGAATTAAACAAGCTACGAGGGTATGTTCTTTGTACCAATAGACATTATGCTATTTATTCCTAAATCGAATCCAGCTCCCTGTACAATATCTGGGCATGAACTGACGTAAACGTAGCATAGATATACAAAGTATGTGTAAACGTTTTATGGTCTTCCGAAGAATATCAGATTTATTATTCTATTATCTTTCTCGACGTTCATATACATTGAAGCACTACGGCCTTCGTATGACGATATAATGGTGGCATTCCAAGGGAGTTTTCTTCATTTATCTCCAAGACCTTGCAAGTTCCAACTGTGGAAACATAAATACACTCATGATCTGTTCCCAGTAAGAATAAAACCATTCAGTAGAAGACGTAAAGGATGTGTATTCTCTTCTCTCTTTAGTCTCCAACGGGCTGTTTGCCTTACGGCTGGGTGCAAGTAGCTTGTGCAGACGATATTACTATCAACTAGTAGATGTTGGGCAAACATCCGCAGACACTATCTAACAATTTGCTTTGCGGATAAACTCATCTGTGGCCTAAGTGTCATACCGCAAAAAAAACATGGTCCTCATCACAGGAAGTATCATGATTCAATTGATCATCAGACTTAATACCATGTAGCCAGATGCTGAATGTAGGTAGACAAACTTCAGAAAGAACCTCTTGTTACCCTCTAATTATGCAGGCAGCCTGGGTCAAGATGTGGTCTACAGCCCACAGCACAATCAGTAGAACAAACTTAAGTGCCTGTAGTCTGCTCTAAAAAAGAAGTGAAACATCAACTTTGTTGCAGATAATGCAACTGGATCCGTTTAAAACCCTGGTCTGCAGTAATACATCGACGGATACTGTAATAAACTCGTAAATGCGAACTAACCAGCCGAAGATTCTTATGAGCAAATAGTAGGCTGCTTCAGAACGTCAAGCCGCCAGAGTTCTACCACAAACAATTGCTACATTCTCAAGCACTCCCTAAGTCGTATTTTGTCTGAGATCGTTTGAGATCGATGTCTCCCAAAACTCCCTACCACTTCTGTATTATAAAAGATATCTTCTCCTAAAGACCATCGAACTTGACAGTTCAAATGGTTCTGTGGTGCCAGGAGTAGCCATAACAAAACTAACCAAGCTCGCTAAATAGTACGAGTATTGCATGGGAAAAACTGCACCAGAAACAGGCTCAACTCTAACCTTACCCAACTCCAAATCGACGTTCAGCTCAGTTAAAAAGAACAACACGACTAGGCTTATAGCTGGACCTACGCAAAACTCTGTAAACTAAGTAGCACAAATCTCACTTCACTCTGCCCTTGGAACTCCTTCCGCTTGAGAGTTTTGATATAAGGGGGCCCTACCACTAGAGAAGGAATCTATATTCTGAAGGATACGAAAATTCTTGAATGATCAGGCTTCATAACACAGCATTTCCCTGAGATAATGCTTAAGAATTCCAACCTAAGCTCCGGACATCACAACATTTACCGATTTATCTTCGACGGTACAACTAATGTTAAAAGCCAAAACTGGAGATCAGAAGAAGCAACATAGGCTTTCAAATAAATTAGGGAACGAGCAGTATATATTTATATAAGCCAATGAGAGGACATGTTTACGGATGCTTAGACCTATAGAACTGCAGTCAGTCCGACAAGCAAATAGCTGGAAGAGGACAAGTTCACTAAATACTCTGTTGGTTAGTTCAGATGTTGATGGCTTCTAAAAGTCTTAACGGATGTCAACGTTAGGTTTCACTTCTTGATAGGAATACTTTAGCTCGTCTTTGAACGGAGATACAAGCAACCCTGATAGCAACGAACAAGTGGAGAAGATTAAGCATTTACATCTGAAGCCATGGCCAAGATACGCTAATAGCCTTGCTGAAACCTCTTATGACTTCCATGCTAGTTGGAGACACAAAATTTCACTAATCGCCGTCTAGCTTCGAGGTAACAATGGTATCACAGGTATGTCGAGTTTTTCAGAACTCGAACATATGTTAGGCCAGCAATCATCCTCCAGTCGACGCACTAACAGTTGGGTTTATGTCAGCAGAACTGCAGACGGAATGAGTCTCCAGTTCGCAGGCAGATCAAACAAACGCTTTCCGACTTTTCTACTGACATCGTGACCATTTACCATAAGTGTACTGGGCATAAGTGATACAACATCCTGCGACGGATATTGTGGAAATGAAATGACATCGATGAGCACTAACTCAGTGAATAAACGGATTACGGTCGCATCAGAATTTATGTACTCGATGTAAATGTAACAGGTGCCGGTTCTGTAGGCACTTTATCTACGAAAGATTTATAGATTCCATTCCATTCCATTCCATTAAAAAGGACCTTACCAGGAGTACAATGGACTAGTTCTTTGAAGAAGTACTCCCTTCCGACTTGCATTGCTTAGATATAGTAAACTACTGATTCATCTTCAGCATGTGGTTTCATTAAGCTACGTATACTCTCCTTCTTGTCGAGTGCAGATTGAATACTGTTAACCAGTTTCTAAGGCGCAGTTTGTTTTGCATGTTCCATCGTAGACAGAGGCTTTATATGCAAGGCAATTTTGAGAACATGAGGCTCAAGCCTCCTCTGAATGGTTCGTAGCAGAAAGAAAGTCATCTCTCTGAAAGCAGTTCTCGAGGTCTTTAGAGTCCAAGGCAGCTAGAAGCTTATCTGAATATTAATGTGGCCCTATTTGTCATCGCAATTGTTGACAAATATATACTTGCAGTTCTGTTGGCATTCGACACAGTATAGTACCCTTCAGAGTGTTCTCAGCCCCGATGGTTTGTCTATTTAGAAAACTTTGCATAGCCAACTAGTTTCGCAGAATATCGACATCTTTTCAATATAATGGGTTTTCCAATAAGGACTTGACAGCTTTTTTTTTAAATAAAACGCAAACCATTTGAGATATTTCGAAAACTTTATTATCGACTTGAAGTACAATCAAAACATTTATGAATGGAACTCGACTTCGTTCATATGGCCACCGCGGGCACGTTTGCAGCGGTCGATTCGTTGGACCCAATTTTCAACGATTCGGCCACACATTTCGGCCGAAACAGCAGCTATTTCGCGTTCAATGTTGGCTCCGAGCTCTTCCAACATCGTCAGCTTGTTGGCATAAGCCAATGACTTAACGTAGTCAAGCGGAGTTAAATTGCACAAACGAGGCGGCCAATCGACTGGCCCATCTCTTGAGATAATACACTCACCATACTTACTCTTCAATAAATCGATTGTAACGTGTGCTGTGTGGCTTGTGGCATCATCCTGTTGAAACCACATATCGTCCAAGTCCATATCTTACAATTCGGCCCAAAAATTATCGGTGATCATGGCGCGATGCCGCTGACCATTCACAGTAACGTAACGTTCATTATCGTCGACGAAAAAATATGGCCCAATAACGCCGCCGGCATGCAAACCGATATTTTTTCTATATTTTTTCTGGATGAAGTGGTGATTCATGAAGCACATGTGGATTTTCACCCGACCAATAACGCATATTTTGCTTATTGACGAACCGATCTTAGCGCATCTTCTCCAGAACCCAATCGGAGAACGTACGTCGCTTCAGATGGTTCATCGGCTTCAATTCTTGAGACAGCTTGATCATGTTCGGGTGTAAACCAAGATCCTTATGCAAAATACGCCATAATGTGGTCTGAGCGATGCCCAATTCTTGAGAACGTTTGCTACGGACGCCTGAACGGCAGCGATATTTTCGACACATCGACCAACCCGTTGTCTCACTGACACGGCAACATCACACAACAAATATGTAGACTCAAAATTTTGCACTAAACTTGTTATTGGCTATCTACTAGGGCGAGAATTACGACCGAAAATTTGAATTAGCGCTCTTAAAATTGCAGTCACCGACTCCGAATTTTGGTAGAAAATTTTTATAATTTGCTGACGTTGCTCGTTTGTGTACTTTACCATGATGAAAATGTTGAGTTTATTGAATAAATTAACAGTGACAGTTTGATGATTAGTAAAAGAGTGCATTCACAAATTAAATTCCAAGTTGTTAAGTCCCTATTGGAGAACCCGATATTTAGAGTTCCAGGATCTATCGCAATATTCAACGTAGCCAAACATACTGCTAAATGTCCAGGTCCCCTCGAGCAAAGTAGGAAATACAATACCCGCTCTGATTGGTCCTCATCCGCCCAGAAAAAGAGTACAATGCCCGCATTTTGTTCCAATAGAACTCCGTCCCTTCAAACCTGCAACCGAAACAGAATACCCTCAAAACCATTCCGGACGTACTCTGCAACATCGTGATTCTTTTTTAAGCTGTACAACTTTCTTATCAAATGCCCTCCCAAGCTCACTATTCATTACTCATTGTAACTTGCAAATATTTAAGACCAACGTACATTGGTATTTCAGTTTTGTTTTATGGATTCTCGCATTCGCATCTTGGCTGCAACAAGGAAATAGTTAGAATCGGTGAGAGCACGACACATCAGGCCATCTCAGACACTGGATCCGTGCTTCGTGATCAATTTTGCTGATCATGAGTCAGCCTTAGTGGATATCAGGTCGTGAAGACCGTTTTCTAGCTAAAGTTGCATAAGGTCCAGTTGCAAAATCGCGTTTTTAACAGTCTGTAATATCCTTCGCAGTAGATATGGAGAATCGCAGAGGTCCCCGGAGTACCGACCAGACGACATGTTTATCAAGTAGGGATCAATCGACAGTCTTTTCAGACTATATTGTTGAAAGACTGTAAGATGTTCCCTTACACAAAATGAAGACAGTGTATATGCTGTTAGCTGTTGACCGCCCAGCGCGTGTAACCTACGCTCAAGCCATTCTGAATCTCGATCACGAGGGAGAAAGCTTTTCATCGAAAATCATCACGAGGGATGAGGCCCATTTGCATCTCTGTGGATATGTGAATAAGAAAAATTATCGCTTCATTCGCGTCATTACCCTCGATCAAAATTACTACATGGGGTGCTGCTTACGCTGGAGGCGTCATCGGCCCTTATTTTTTCGAAAATGCCGCGGGCGAAATGACTAATGTGGACGGCAAGTTCTAGGGAGCCATGCTCAAATGAATGAATTTGGGACTGGCAAACATGTGGTTCCAACAGGATGGTGCAATGGCGCATACTGCACGAGCCACAACCGAAGTTCTGAGGTATGCATTTCCGGGTCGCCTAATCTCTGGTTTTGATTTGCTGCGCTGGCCGACAAGATCGCCTGATTTAATCGCTCAAGACTTATTTTTGTGGGATTTTCTTAAGTCGCGAGTCTACGTAGACAAACTTCAGACTCCTGAAACCCTCAAAGAGAATATCTATCAAGAATTCGATTGGTTTTTGTTTTTTTTTGTGATGGTGGGTGAATACTTTCAAATCCGCTACCGAGGGACAGCGCAGTAGAGGAAGGCTAAGACTCGGGTGGCACACGCAAGTGGAAGAGGACCTCAGCCAACTTAGCATGCAAAACTGGAGGCAGCGAGCTAGGGATCGAGCTGGCTGGAGACGCTTGTTGACTGAGACCCAGGTCCACACCGGACTGTAGCGCCACTAAATGTAAAGTAAGGGTAGAAACCTTGCATGAGGCACCAATGGTCCGTCGCCCATTGGTAGTGCCTGATTCTTAACGGCTAAAACCATCTCCATTACTGGACCGGACAGCCCCTGCGGGACTACCGCTAGGAATTACTTCACGAGGTACGGAATAAGGACTTAGCCTACTCTATTGTTCGCATTATTCGCATTACGTTGGGGCTCTAGCCTCCTTAAATCGTTGAGCGATGGGTAGCATTAAAGATACGACGAGTATAGCATCGTTCGAACCGATAGCAAGGTGAACCTTAGTGCACTAAGGCGGTGCACGGATTTGACCCCCCGTACGTAAGATTTCACCTTCGCGGTACTTGACCATATTTCTGCTGCGTACATGTATATGGAACTGGCAGCTCCTGAAAGAAGAAGTCTGTTATTCTGTTTCGGGCCACCGATATTACTCATCAGCCTTGAGAGTGCGATGACTTTTTGCATGCGTGCTCGAGATGCTGTTTGAAGCTTAGTCGAGTGTCAATAATCACGCCCAGGACCGAGCCTTGTTGTAGACCACATCGACAGGAGAACTAATATTTGGCCTTTCCAGGGCTCAGGAATCACGCCTTCCTGAAAACAAGCGTTGCTCATTACGACAAACAGATCGGGTCGTGTTTTGATAGCGACTTTCAAGGCTTTTTTTGGGATACCATCCAGTTCCGGGGCCTTTCTATCGCGTACTTTGTTACATGCTTCAAACAATTTTTCGCGTGTTATCAAATGTATGGACGTACTGCCGTAAGTGGGCTGACTTACTTACTATTGTACACAGCTTTTTTTGCGTCAAAAGCAAATCAGCCTGTATTAGGGTTTATAGGGCTGTAACTGAGGTAGTTAGGTGCACTGAATTAATCCCAACTTGGAAGATAAGACCCTTCACTGTCGGAGTATGATCATTGCCTGTGGTTCGGTGGAAACTCCTTTCCACTGTCTTAATATCGACACTATGGCTTGATGACCTTCGACTATTTCACAGGCATGTCGCTGTTGACACATTTTAGAGGAATAAGTCCGCTGAAGCATCCGTTCTGTGATTTATCTGAGCACTAATCCGTACTCGTCCAGATCGTTTTTCTGCTACATATTCGTCGTCGGACGGCGGTGGTCTCGTTCCGGATTTTGCGAGATATGTCTTAGCCTTGAGAAGTCTTTCAGTCTGATATCGAAATACGAAGTGTTGAAGTGAAAACGCACACTTCCTATGGAAGACTGTTTCTTTGGTGTAAGAAGGGCATATGCCTCGCATGACTAGCAACGTTACGAAATCCGCCATCAAACTGAAGTACATTTTGAAATGCGAATTAATTAGCAGAATATTCAAACTACCTCTCATGATGAGTGATTGTTCACAATCTGGTCACCCCATTTGCTTCCCACAAATAATACTCTGCAACGGACCCCTTTCGTAAATCGCCATCAAAAACTCCTTTGCCATTGTATGGTGGAGTGAATGCAAATGCATATTCAAGAAATTAATTAAAAACCAGGAAAACGTTTCCTCCCTCCGCCAAATCGGCTCTAATTGATGCAATCGAATGCATCATTCCCAAGCCCATATGGGCTCGACTGGTAACTACACCAGTGCCATTGCCAGTACCATTGTCAGTGCCAATGTCAGTGGCAGTGGCAGTTCTCAAGCCCAACATCCGTTTAGGTCATCCGCCCTTATCGTCGTCTAAAAGTCGCATTCATGTCCCCTTTTCTTTTGTATCCGACAGATTTTTTTTTTCAATTTTTTTTTTTGTTTCATTCCTTTCACTGTACTTCAACAGAAGTTGCATTGTGTTTGGTCCCGTTTTTATACATTCATCGTGCTGAGAGTCACAGTAGTGGGTACATATGGCATGATTCCTTTTACAATTCTAAATCTCAATCTGAACTCCTTCAGTAGTGTTCCAGAGTTAGAGTTAGAACGAAGGCAAAGGGAATGAAATCTTTGGAGCAATTATCCCATTTGAGTCTTATAGGTCCAGCTTGAGATTTGATTAAGAAACAGTCAAACCGACAAGTCATGGTTAAAAGTCAGAGAATCATGGAATCATCGGCAAAGAGCAAGCGGTCCCATTCAATTGGGAAAAGCATATTTGAATAATGACCGTGGCGTACTCCTACTGTTGTGCGAGTTAACTCCTTTGGATGGGCCATGCTACTGTAGTCAGTGTACGAGTACTGGCATGCTGATATATGGGAATTGACCCAATCTGGTTGGACCATGTCATAAGCAATCGATGATCGACCATATAAAGAATTTGAATTTCATTATTGCACTGCTACCGGTACCGGTACCGGTAACAGAAATTGCAATACCAATAGCAATAGCAATGGCAACTGCAACAGCTTCGATGCACTGTCCTTCTTAAGATTAGTTTAGCATCGATGCAGATGTGCTGGCAGCCTAATAAAGCCACTTTAAGTGGGCTTCCTACTTAGATTTTCCATTCCGGAAGGTGCAACGGAGATACAACTGACTATAGATACACCGACATACCGAGTACAGTTCGCATCTATTCGTATTCGTATTCATATTCGTATACGTATTCGTATTGTCCAGAAGTCATTTTAGTTTATGTAAATCGGATGATGTGGTTCGGTTATTTGGATTTTATTTCAGAATAAATAAATGAATTACTGTCTTGGCAAAAACGACAACGATAACGACACACACTCACTGAACATATGGCAGAAGGAACTACTGACTGACTTCTGTTTTAGTTTTAACGATATGATGGAGAGAGAGCCAACAACAACTGGAAGCCTACAAAGTAAGATTGTTTGAGTATTTTATGGCTTTATGATGAGTGGATCGATATTTGCATGACGTTAGCAGTTATACTTCACTTTGAAGATACATACCAGGAGTGTTTGGCTTTTGGAATACTTTAAGATGGAAATCTAAAGATACTCAGATGGTTATTGGTTGAGAAATTGCTTAACAAAATGCAAATGGGGCACCGTAGATATACAATGTGGGTTGTAAACAACTTAAGACGGCATTTTGACTTAAAGATACTTTTTTGTTTTACCAAAACGTTGCTTGTAAATGGATAAAGTTCTGGGTGGCTTTGACATTTTCTACAGAAGAAACTCGAATTCCCCTACAGCTCTGATTCTAAAGGTCTACTATCAATAATGAATCATTTTCATTGCTAATTTATATTTAGTTAAGCTTGGCCATGCAGTTCTTATTGACCACTCGAACCTATGTGAGAACAACTGGGTTTTAGGGCAGATCAGTTTTCTTGAAGTACAATATCCGAGTTTCGGTAGAAAAATTCTTCTAAATGGAAAGGATCAACCAGAAGTCGATTCGGTAGTAACTTCATTTCTATAGTCGTTGAGGCCTGCCCGGCATCTAGCTGGAATAGCAAATTGAAAGGTTTCAAATGGAAAGCACAGCCAAGGTAGTGGGTCTTGGGCATATGAGCGAACGCTTGATAACGAACGGCATTATGGCTAAATTTGCCAGGCTAAGCCTGCTGTAGGCACATTCCAACTGGGCAATAGAAAAAGTGGTTTTCTGTCACTGCACCACCTACGAAACTACCAGGTAGTTCCAACTTCTGAGGCAGACTGACCACATTGACATTGACATGTCTAATGAGCTAAGAATGACTTCCTTCTTGTAGTTAAGCCACAAGTACGGACGTTCTAGATGTCGAACCTTCCGAGAGGTTGAAATTGTAAGCGATATCAGAAAAGTTACGTCAGGAGGTTATAACTTTGGGGCAGTGAGGAGCTTGGTCTTCCTAGACTCCGGTAAAAGTCAAAGGAGCTATACCACTGAGGCATTAAGGTTGAAATCGCTGAGTTTTCTTTAGAACGCTTTCTCGCTTTGGCTACTGAAACAACCTTGCGAGTTATACAACACATCCGCATAGAGGCGGCTTTCGTAAAACCGCTCAGATATAAGCGAGTTGTTGGCAACAGTACAGGTCTGTGGTACGTCCAAAGTCATTTTAAGTTCAGCTCCATGGTGGTTTGTTTTGTATTACGCGAGGAAGTTTTTTTTTGGTCTATCTCAAGCACGTACCAGACACGCCCTAAGTACCTACAGTCCAGCGTAGGCCAGACTCTCACAGTGGATCTGTGTCTCGGTCATTGCTTTCAAATTAAACGCCGAAGGATGTTGCATATCATATGCATAGCAGTTTTAGGTGCTTACCCAAGACGCAACTCCCCGTAATGATGCCAATGAGCAACTTGCGATATATATAACCTGTAGACAGTAGGAAGCATTCATTCGGTCTGCTAGCATCCTACAAAATCATGCCGCCCGCAATTATTATTACGAGGCAGGCATTTCGATCGGAAATTCGGGTCTCGAAAATCCTCGTTTGATGCAGGTTTAGCAAATTCTTTTCGTTGGCGATCTCCATCTTCATAATCCCTTTCTGGCCTGAGACCCAAAAAAGACTCGATGAGTTTGTCCCCCGACCGCATTCAGAGTTGTTTTCCATTCTCTTAAGGGAAGCATGGCTCTTGATGCTACGGCAGACTTCCCAACTTGTCATTAGGATTACAAGTAGATATATGTAATTTCCAGCTTTAAGGGGGAGACAAGCTTTTCCAAAGCCGACTAATATCTGGCATTTTCATCTGCCAAAACGACACCAATGCCGCATCTTTGATTGCTTTCGGAGTTATCCGTAAGGACTACGTTCTTTTCAACGTCCATCTTTAACGTACGAAACTATTGAACGCATACTCCTTCTTGTATTAGGCACTGCCTAACTATCAAGGCTATACCCATCAATGACTTCATGAATAATCAACAAAGACAGAGTAAGACTTGTCTTACCGCAAACACTTTCCTATTGACGGCACCGAAAAATGCCACGATTTGACTTGTTATAGGCTGTCTGTCATAAGTCCTCTTGCATAGCAGGACTACCGGCAGTCTACAACAAGACCGTAAGCATGGTATTTTGGGAGTCAGAGCTTCCAACTTCGGTTCAAGCCCGACTTTTTAGAGATAGACCTCCTAATGCAAGCGTCACGCTGGCTATGGTTTAAACTTTAAGCCGTTTCGACCCGATGTAGGGTTGCAAAATGTACTGGGCGCTGTAATCCTAAGATGGGCGGTCTCGACTCTTATCAAGGCTAGAACCTGTGTCCTCCACATAGGTACCAAATTCACATAGGAACGTGAAAGGCTCTTCAAATTGGTTTCGGCCCGATGTAGAATTTGCAAAAGGTAGTAGGCGCCGTAACCCTAAGATTCTTTCCAGGGAAACTCGTCTGCATGCCATTGGCGACCAGAGACTCGAATTTGAAGGTATTTACTGCTTTAATTCACAAGCCTGGATTAAGCCTCGATTGTAGAGATGGTCTTAATGTTGAATGGCTGGCCGTTTCTGCTGCGGCCAATAACTCAGCCAGTCAGTATCTAAATTTCAATTGATCGGAGTGAATTCCAGCGCCGGTTCCTATCTCCCTCTTTGGACCATCTGCGAAATGTATACTGACTTTGACTCCTGTCGCATGCATCTCTATATATTTCAGTCTCTAGGAAAAAACTTGCTGGCGATCATAAGATCCACGTCATCTGCGTACATAATGGCCTTAATTCCTTCGATTTTTAGGGTCGAAAACAGTTTGTAGTCAACAGGGGTAAACAGAAGAGGGAATATACCTTCTCCTTGAGGGATACCTCATAAGGAAGTGACCTTCAATTCGATGCTTCCAAATGTTGCATCGATGTTTCGGTTACTAAGTATGGATTATCTGGATCTTGAGTGCCGAAATTTTCCAAATTTCTACGTATAGTGGGAACAATAACATCACTTAAGGCTCCCTCAAGGTGTATTCTCTGTTGTAAGGACTTTTTCAATATCACTGACAACTTCATGGTGAGCCGTTTTCATGGCGTTGTCTGTTGTCTACGCAAGTTCGTTAGAGGCTAGATCCGGCTTCACTTTCTATGCGTCAGGGCTTTGGTAAGTAGATATGTCCGCAAAGAAGACTGACAAAGGCTAGGAAGTTCTACGAAACGGTCAAACGCATTTTCATATTAACTATCCAGAACGATCAATTTCACACATTGCCAACTCAAATATGCTGTAACTGAAGAGGTACCATATCCTGACAATGGGATCTGCAAATAGTAATAACCGAGGATTATTCAAAGTGACAACGCATTTTACATGACTGGTTAGATGGGCTTAGTTCGAGATTAGGCCTTATTTTTGCCCTTGCTAGCCTCTCGTAAAAATTACATCAACTCTAACTAGTTGACAAGAACGGTACTGCTACAGAGTAGGCTGAGTGAAAAGAACAAAGCTGAGTTCTTGTGATTACAAGGCCACAGAGAGATAGAAAGACGCAGTATTACTTAGGACGGTTAGGACAACTTTAACGAAAGACTTTCAAAGCCTAAAAGGTATTGTAAGACTACGCGGTTTAAAGATTGGATGAAACAATCACATCACAGATCACTCAAGATACACTTCATGGAAATGATCGCAATTAAAAGCACTACAACGCTGGACACCACACATGCAACGCACTCGGGTGATCCCAGAGCAAGCAGAAGTGCTTGTGTCAGAGCCCGATGGATTCCGAGGCGGGCAAAATGAAGTTTCCAAAATATTTTCCTAAGCTTCGGTTTGCAAGTTGGAATCTCGGATCAACGACCTCAAAAAGTGTGGAATTGGAAGCGATTATGCGTCGCAGAACTCTACAAATCCTGTGCGTTCAGGAAACGAAGTGATGTAGTACCGGCAATATCGTTGGTATTTTGAAAATAAGC
Organism: Volucella inflata; assembly: GCA_928272305.1. Classification (NCBI taxonomy): domain Eukaryota; kingdom Metazoa; phylum Arthropoda; class Insecta; order Diptera; family Syrphidae; genus Volucella; species Volucella inflata. The sequence continues at coordinate 4,974,383 of OV743720.1, forward strand.
GACCGCTTAATGAGTGTAAAACTCGTCATACACAATGAAACGTGGAACGTTGTTAGCGCTACGCTCCACAAAATGGATACGATCAATCGGAAAAAGATAAATTTTGGTCAGAGTTCGGTAATTCGCTTAGAAATATACCTATCGATGAGATGCTCTTCGAAGGCGGAGATTTAAATGGCCACGTCGGAGAAACAAATGTTGATTATGAGGACTGCCACGGCGGTAAAGGCTTTGGAACTAGAAATTCAGCTGGCGAAGATATCCTTGTAGCGTGTAGGGCTTACGGCTTAACCGTCTTAAATACAATGTTTATTAAACATCAGCGACATCTTATCACCTATAGCAGCGGAGGCCACGAAACGAAAATAGATTATCACCTCTGCAAAATGTCGATGAGAAACCGTGTTAAGGACTGTAAAGTAATATTTGAAGAACCGCTAGTAAGCCAACACCGTTTGCTCATTACAGAATTTTTCACAGCGGAACCACCGAAAACACGGGCATCGTTCGGAAAGCCAAAAATCCGATGATATAATCTATCGAAGGAACGAGGCGCAAGATTTATCGCACTGGCTGAAGAAACAATTCGAAATCTAAACAGTATCGCAGACTCACTTAGCCCGCAACAGCATGCACGAGGAATGCATAACACTCGCAGAGTCTCTTCTGGGGATTATATCGGGATACCATCACGCCGACAAAGAAACATGGTGGTGGAATGACGAAACCAAACGAGCTGTGGCCGACAAGAAGAATGCATTTCAAGCGGGGACAAAATGCGATCGGAGCGACGATATCGATAAAGCTCGAAGATGCCTTAAAAAGATCGCAAAGAAAGACCGGGCTCGAACTCGAGCGGCCGCGGCAGTTAACCTGTACCAGGAGTGGGAACAAATATCCTCACGTTCGGCGGATAGAAGACAAGCTATCCAAGAAGTTCAAACGTCGTACAATACTAAAGTGCCAAATATTTTTAAGCTCGCTGCACAGAGGCGTAAAAATTCGATGGAAATTGTGACTGGTGGCTTGAATACTGCAAGAAGTTGTTTGACAAACAGTTTCCAAGTGATATCGTGCCAACAGCTGGTCTGTTCGAGGGGGAAGTTTCGAACTTTTCAATCGAAGACATAAGTGCAGCAATCGGAAAAATGAAGCGGAGAAAAGCGGCGCTTCAAGCTGATGTCACACACGAAGAAAAACGTCGAAAGAGTGTTAAAGAAAGATCGATGGTGGACGCTATCCAAAGCCTAAGAATAATAATGGAAAAGCACCGAGATTCGTCTAAGGACTTACACATGGTATTTATCGACCTCGAGAAAGCATTCGATCGAGTGCCTAGGGATCTCATATGGGCCGCGCTGAGGTCTCAAAAGGTACCGGAAACGTTTATTAGAATAATACAAGACAAGTACGGAGACGTGAAAACTGCGGTCGAAAGCTTTGCTGGACTAACGAGAGAATTTCCAGTTAATGTCGGAGTGCACCAAGGAAGCGTACTTAGCCCTTTACTCTTTAACGTAGTATTCGACTATCTGTTAAAAGACTGCATGCGCGAAGCAATTGTAACGCCAATTCTCTTCACTGACGACGCAGTTATACTGAGAAATAACATCGAAGATTTGCAGAATGCGCTAGATTCATGGAAAAATGCGCTAGAGAGAAACGGGTTTAAAATAAGTCGTTCAAAGACGGAGCATTTAACGTTCCCATTTGCGCATCCGTTGCGACCTGTTCCGGATATAATGTTAGAAGGAATAATTCCTCCGAAAAGCACTATCCTTAAACACTTAAGTTTATCGTTCACATGGAAGCGAAATGTGACGACGACGTAAGCCACAGAGTGAGTGTGGGGTGGATGAAATGGCGGGAAAATTCGGGAATCTTTTGTGACCGAAAATTTCCACTTAAATTGAATGGGAAACTCTACACCACGATTAGTGGACCAGCTCTAATGTACGGTTCACAGTGCTGGATAATGTAGAAAGCGTTTGAAAACAAAATGACGTCAGTGGAAATGAAAATGTTAAAAAGGCACTATCAACTACGGTCACTCCAACTGTGAGAAGACGAGGTCGGAAAAAGAATTCCTGGATTTCTCAGATGGCAAATGCGCAACAGCGCCTGGGGCTAACCACTGAAGCGACCCATGACCGAGCATTATATAGAAGCGTTCTGCGGTCTGCGACATTATCCAACCCCATAAGCAGAGCAGCAGCGATGCAGTAAAAATGGGAAACTCGTCACGCATAAGTTCGTATAACGAGGAAAGGGTTAATAAAAGGATAGGAAGAATCATATCAGAGTTATGGAAGTCCTATAAAGGCATCGCTGCATATTTCAGCTGATAAATCATTTGCCTCTCCATGGACGAAATGATCCTTATGTCAGTCTATTTGACATGAATTTCGATACCCTTTCAACGACAAGCTCTCAACACCAAAAGCTGATCAAAGTCTTTGGACAAGTATTCGTATTCAGCCATCTATTCCCGACAGCCTTATGCACTACATTCACTCAAAGTGAATGAAGAGTTAGATGGTGAAAAAGCAAATTACAATATTCCATAAATATTGCATTCCTCTCAGTTTCATCAAAAGCATACAAACGGGTTCTTTCTAGTCCATATTGCCATCTGAAACATTGACATCCGCATTGCTATCCTCTGTGCCATAGCAAATCACAAAGGTGCAGCGCATAACGCAAAAATGCGATTTTATTGCAGAATTTTACACCCTCACACTGAGAATAACAACAACAACAACAACAACAATTTGATTGGATCAATAGCTACACAAATAAGCATATGCAGGAGAAAAAGTATGAAATACCTCTCAACCACCAACCTCCAGTTACTAGTTCCCACAGCACAACCGTTCTCCAGTGGAGAATGACAAGGATCAACAAATGCAGGCGTATTAAGGATCCGCCATGAAGAAAATGCAATATTCGAGGAAGATTTCATCCAGAGAATATGCAAAGTACCCCTACAACCAAGCTCTAGCTTATGCAAAAGAAACCATCCATGAAGACTCGTATACTCGTAGTCGTAGAAGCAAGAAGAAACGTGGACGACGCACAAGTAAAATGAAATTTTCATCCTGTCAAGGAAAATATTCGAAACCAATATGTAGGACACACTCCAGACTCCGCACCAAACACTAACATCCGGGATAAGGAGCACTTACATTGCCATGGCATAGGTTGAGTCCTGAAAGGCGGTGAAGAAGATTAACCTTAATATCCGTATGCTTCGTTGCAGGGTAACAGACTGTGCCTGTTGTTGCCATAATGGAATTCTTGCATACGCGATTACACTCGTTTGTAGATGTACATACACACATACATATATGCATTCGATTATGAAACGATGTTTGTTATGAGTATCAGCAGAGATCAGAGATCGGAGAAGGATGCCTTCAAAGGACCAGGGAATAGAAAGGAAAATCGAGTTTGCCTTTGATATCAGTTGCACATTTCTCGCGCGCCATGTGAAACCCCAAATGCGAAATACCAGACGATATGCGATTATCAAACTTAATTTTCGAATTTCATCGATGCACAGGAGAATTAAAAAAATAAATATAAAACCGTTTGGTTCAGGTCTTCTCCGACGTATCCACCATCCAATATCACACAATGCCACAAGGATTTGTCGAAGAATGCAAGTATCCAATATGTTGCCTTCCGATAGGGGCTGTGCTAAGAGTGGGTCTGGGCTAGAGGGATGTCGAGTGATATCCTTCCTAGAGAGGGTGGTGAGGAATGAATTTACCTCAGCGGATTCGCGCTTCTAACCTTCTTTCAATTTTTATTATTATTTTTTTAATTGAAAGCCTGTCAGTTCGCTCAAGTTGGCAGTACTGCTGCGTTTGGCATACTATATTACACAAGTGCAATTTATTTCAGTGCCAGTGAGTCCTTTCGAAGCTCCTTTACAAAGAATACCAACTCCTATATGCGGGAACTATTCACATCACTGAATGACAACTAAGAGCCGAATGGATGTCTCGGCTATCAATAGAAAGTGTTATCCTTTGGGATGTTATTTCTTGCATATGACATGGTGAAGTTTTGAGATGAATGAATATTTTCCAACGATAGTCGGGCTCCTTATTCCCTTCTGAAAGAATTTTTTTATGAAGTTCGATGGTGGAGATAACAATTTGATCTTATCCCTGGAATGACGTCTCAATGAAATGCTCAGATACGTCGGATTTTCCAACCTATCTTTTATGATTTTGGAGGATTGTAACTATAAAGGGGATTTTTGAAATTCTGCTGGATAACAGATTAATATGCCCGAGTGTGATATTCGGGAAAAAATCATTGGCCGACACCTATCACCTATCTGCTTACGACTTAACCGGAACTTCTACTGTTCTTCGTTGACTTTAAGTGGCGGGAAGACCTTAGAGTTAAAGCTTCTAAGGTTCTGAAAAAAAAAACAGAAGACCGTAGAACTTAGGACCACAGCTGCAGGTGGCTTAGTTCGACGTTAAGCTGTTTAAATATGATGGCATCTCCACAAGGCTGAATATCTTTCAAATCCACTGCGATTGGATATTTTGATTTAATGATTCCTACGGCTCTTACTGCGACAGGCTTGGTGATCCGAGAATGCGAAGCCTATTTCGGATTAATTCCATAGACCGTTGATTTGTCAAAGTTCTGCTTTTGATGGCATTTTCCAAGAAACCATAAAGGTAGAAAGGGGCTTCACATGAGTTGAAGCGAAGTAATATATTAGCTGCTTGCGCTATAATTCACACTTCACCGATCAGGGCAATTGAATTAATATTCAATGAAACTAATTCAGCCAATGGAGTTAAAATGGACTTTTCCTCGCCTAGAATAGGACCAAAGAAAGAAGGCTTCTGTCCAATTCTGCCGCTAGCTCCTTTTCTTCGATGAAACTCTCTTATTCTGAATTCGAAATGCCAAAGGGGTGATATTACCAATAAAGGTGTCGCTATCTCCTCTCTGACGCTACGAATAAGGACGCCTGGCAATGACAACAGTTTGAACACAGAATATTTGCATTCTAGTGGAGACCTGCGATATAGAAATTGGAACTCCTAGTTTGAAATGCTGCACACAGAAAACTCTTCAATGATTGAACGAACCGGTGTCGAAAATATTCCCCTTGGGACTGAGACGTTTTGGGTTATTGCGCGTCGTCCGCTGTATTCCGAGGCATCAGAAGCTCGCCCCAGAAGCAGAGATCAGCGATAATAAAGGTACCAGAGTCCGTGAGCTAACAGATGCCTTTGATAGACCGACCGTAATTGGGAGCTGTGAAGGTGATACTTATGGCAAAAATACCTTCCTCCGTGGAGCAGCATTCTCAGCCATTTATTGTCAGGGTGTTGAATTTCGGCACTTAGCGAGTTTAGAGTTGCGATGAAAACATTCTCCGGCCACATCCCTCTCGAAGTTGCTCTTAAGATTACAACCTCACTTATCGTAGTGAATCTGCCACAATTAGGACTTCTCCTCTCAGCACTGAAGTATTAGCGGAAATCATAAAGTGAGCCGTCCCACAGAGGAAACAATTTGGAAACTGTTGTACGATTGACAAGCAAAAGTGGTTTGATAGTGAATCCATGAGAGCCAGAGAGCTTCCTTTGCGTTTCTTAGACTACTGCGATCTGCGTAGATTCACCTTGCTGATAGTCGGTGTCATTCTGTCCATTGACATTCAGAAATTCACAGAGAGTAATAGCCACTACGTTTAAGACTTTAAGCTCTTTTTGTCAGAAAAACAGATCGGTATCAGGTAAATTGAAGACATCACAGGAAGGAAACAGGGTATTTGATGGCATCATCCGTCACCACAACTGATGAAGGATGTCATCTACAGAATATCGTGTTAATCAGTACATCTATAACTTGAGCTAAGGGTCTGATTGTGAAGCAGTTCTAATCAAGTTAGCTTGGAAGAGGGTGCAGGCAATTGAGATTGAGATTGACAATGCCTTTGACTAAGAACAGAGGCCATCAGATCTTCTGAGTGTTCCCAGCTTGTTTGCCTATATTGCCCCTTTCAGTGATTCTGACCAACCGAATTGATTTCCCATATTCTTTTCGCCTTGATTTGAGCCTTAGATAACTGCTTCAAAAGCTTACTGGTTTTCTTAGGTGGTCGCAGCGAATTGGCGTTTCACCAATTTACGGGCGATTTCCGGCATTATTGAGGACCGTTCATGCTCTGAATAGCCTTACTCTACTTTATCTTCGTTCTTGGTTTAAGTGAATCATTGACGAACTTGTCGGATTTCTTCTTAAGCCGATGTACCCATGGTATGACCTAATGGCCTGCCATAGTATTTTTCAACTGGTAATGTCCTTAGCACAACGACGAACTGTAAGTCGACATCGACTTAGTCAGATGGCTGGGTCATTTAGAGCGGATAAACACCAACGCTCCGGTCCGAAAAGACTTTAAATACGCCACCGAGGGAGTGCACAATAGAGGAAGATAGCATACTTAGAGTGCGGGTCTGGAGGCAGCTAGTGAAAGATCGAGCTGACTGAACTACGCCAGACTGTAGCTCAACCTTAAGTTGTTGTTTTTTTTTTTGCGTGGGAAGGTGGAAACCTTGCGACGTCCATTGGTAGTGTCAGATTCTCACTGACTAAAACCACCTCCCGGGGAATCTTTCCGTTTATTCCCCCGCGGAACTACTGCTAAGTATTACTTCGCGAGGGACGGATTTGAGCTTTTTGCTTCGTCACGAGGTGCTTAGCGAATTCGCGTTCCGTTGCTGTTCTAAATTCCTTAGATCGCACATTATTCGTACTGCTGCATGGTTCACAGCAGCCCAAAGACCTTCAGATTTCAATATATATTGAACTATGTTTTCCGGTGTTGGCCGTTCACCAAATTCTTCACACAATATAGCTCTTTAGTTTGCATACCGAAGAAAACATGCTCCACGTTCTCTACCGCGCTTACGCAGCGAGGACAGGGCGGACTCGAATCACGATTTCGCTTGAATAGATATTCCCGGAAACAACCGTGACCCGTCAAGAGCTGTGTAAGATAGTAATTCAGATCGCCGTGTTTTCGTTTTACCCTTTCGAATTTCTTCGCTTGATTTAGGGATGGCCCGACTTGCACGCGATTTTCATAAAGTCGTCTAGCTCCCAAAGCCAGGATATCGATTGGTACCATAGAGAATAGTGCCAATATCGCGTCGTGGGATATCGTTCGAAATGCATTGCTATGTCGCAGTGCACATAATCTGTACCTATAATGGCGGCTTCCCTTTGGACTGGGAGTCGTAGTATGTCGTCATACATCTCGTTCCACAGTAAGGGACCTAGCATTGATCCTCGGGGCACGCCCCCTGTAATTTTATATAATTTCGTCCCGTCGTCGGAGTCGTAGAGGAGCAACCTATCGGTAAAGTAGCTCCTGATCAATCTTAATATGTACTTCGGTACATTTAATCTACTAAGGCATTGTAAAATACGCGACCAGTTCGCCGAGTCAAGTGTAACCACGGCGCAGTACTTTTTACTGCCTCCTTTCCATCGTCTACCTTCTATGGCCGAGCCGGAGGTAAGTACTGTCGAAGAGAAAAGGAGATTTATAGGGGTCTTGATTACTTCGAGCCTTAACATGAAGTAGCACTTGAGTCTGAAATTAGCAGAAGCAAATCGAACAGTAGAATCAGTTTGGGGAATTTGCAACAAGGGCATTGTACACACCGCGAAGCAGAACATTTTCCGTGCAACTGCATCTTCCGTTCTGCTTTACGGGCATTAGTGTCTGTGAGGATACAGTACATTCGAAGAGGTTGAAAATCTTTTTAGTGGGTCCACTTAGAGATGGGTATAGCCTCCTTATTCTTGGACACTCTCAAGCTCCACTTGGCCTATGTGGTACGAGGCATGGCAATGATCGAAAACAGACTACCAAAAGTAATTTTATCGCAGATGCTATTGACCAAGGGAGTCTGGAGGTCTAGTGTCGGAAAAGTTAGCATCTAATTGGGAATACAACTTGTCTGTCGACCCCAATGGAGAAAACCGCCCGCAGGTTATATAACGGGTTTGCAATTGAAGCGCAGGCATCGCAGTACAGATTGTATTACAGCAGACTGAATCATCATCTGAACAAGACTGAAAGCAAAGAAGACCATTCTTCATATCGAAGGTACCCAGAGAGTGCTTACGAGTAGCACCTACCACTGAAGCTACAAGTGAGTTTCAAATAAGAGCTGCTTCAAGTCGCCTGGCACCGATGGTGTACATGCTTTTTCTTCTTTAGTGGCGCTAAGAAGAATCCGGGTTGAACCTGGGCCTCAACCAACAAGCCTCTCCAGCTGACACGGTCTTTCGCCAGCTCCTTCCATCGATGATGCATTCCAAGTTGGTTGAGGTCCCCTTCCACTTGTTCGCACCACTGTAGATTCGGCCGTCCGTAGTCCCCGAGCCGGAGTTGTGGTGTCCATTCGTTCTACATGGCCCAGCTATGTTAGGCGTTGTATGAGCCAAGGGCTTTTTCATCCTTTTCACTAGTATCCATGTCTCTGCGCCATAGAGCAAGACGGGGATGATTAAGATCTTGTATAAAGCCACTTTAGTCTTGCGTGCTGTTATTGTTGCTACTTGTAACTGGGGAGCCAAGGTACACGAAGTCTTTAACTACCTCGTCGTTGTAGCTGTCAATGGTGACACTCTGACCAAGCTGTCGATGTTGGAAGGACAGCATATACTTGGGTTTTGCCTCATTTACCGTGAGACCAATTTTAGTCGCTTTCGCTTCGATAGCTGCGAATGCCTCATTGACGTCTCGCTGTCTTCGTCCAATAACGTCGATGTCATCTGCGTACGCAAGCGATTGGGAAGACTTGTAGAGAATCTTTTCCCTTTTACTGGCCAGTGAATATTGCACGATTCAATCTAAAAGGATGTTGAAAAAGTCACATGACAGCGCGTTGCCTTTTCTCAAACCTTTCTTGACACTGAAGGTCTCGGTTAGTTCTTTACGAACCTTAATGGACCATTGAGTATTCTAAATTGTCATCCTGCACGACCCGCCGAGGTTGGCAGAAATGCCAACTATACTTGGCACTATACAGCTCGTCCGTGTGCACACTGTCATATGCGGCTTTAAAGTCGACAAACATGTGATGGGTGTCGATCTGGAATTCCAGGGTCTTATCCAAGATGAGCCGTAGCGTGAATATTTGATCGATGGCAGACTTCGCTGGCCTGAAACTAGGTTTCAAGCGATTACAGAAAACGGCAGGGAATGTTTTGTGAGCGATGTTCAGGAGACTAATTCTCCTATAGTTGGTGCAGAGAAGGGGTCTTCTTTCTTGTGGATGGGGCAGACGATGCTGAGGTTCCATTCATTGGGCATGCTTTCTTCTTCTGATGCAGATGAGCTGGTGCATGTTCCTAATCAGGTCATCTGCAGCTGCTTTAAATAGTTCGACTAGAAGCCCGTCTGGGCCAGCAGCTTTGTTCGACTTAAGCCTCGATATTGTAATCTCAACTTCGTCTAGGTCAGGTGGACGGAATCTTTTGCTATCATCGGCCAGTGTTAATGGTTCATCCACCTGATGGTGTTTATCCATTTTTGCTTAAAAAATATAAAATTGAATGGTTGCTAGCAACCTGAAGACAATCGTCACTGCTACTCTTCCACTGACATATGTACATATAATACCATACATGGTGAGCATTTGGTGCACTGTGAAGGCAGACTTTATACCGAAATCAAAATAGATTACAGTACGCTTGCCAGGACCTCTGGATAAATCACTCTGAATTCATTCATATGTGGAAGAGCATGAAGTGGATGGTTGAGACAAAATAATTTTCGTATGCATCCCCGTCAAAAATGGAACATTTCTGGCTACACATGCCTTAAGAGTTTTGATCATACTCAACAAAAAAAACGGCATGTCGGACCAATTTCTCTGTAAGTTTCTCGCATTTAGCTACAGGTATGCGCCTGCTCGTCCAGTAAGGACTAAGGGAACACAGCTGACTAGTTTCTTGTTCAGTTCTTTCTATCTTTATCTTAAAATAATCGCCTTCAGGCCAATACAATTTAAAGCTCATGTGCAGCGATAAGGGGCTCTAACAACTTGTTACATGAATATGACATCATACAGGTCCTTGATCTTCTCCAATAGACGGGAAGGAAGCAAATCATTTAATACAACAAAAATGCACTGTACCACCAGTGAATTCCACTTAATAGCGATTTACAAAATTCATCTTCAACTGGTCTATCGTTTCGTATGTTGACTGCCACACCGAGGTAGGACTCACCCTATCTTGGCTCCACTTCAATGACCTAACAATTGCGATCGCAACTCTGTGATGATTAAGGCACGTCACTCTGTACATTTAATTTAGTTTGCCAATGCCAACCCCTTTCACGAGCATGGACGTTCCTCAGTATTTGCCATTTCCGCCGATCATATAGGTCCATACATATGCTGCGCGGCATTCATCAAAGCTCAAAGCCGACAAAATAAATGGAAACCAACAAAAAGGTAAAGAAAAACTCAAAACCGACACGTTTCCCCAAACAACGCTGCTCTAATTTTCCACTTCACGACTCTGATGTCTTATTAAATTCCCTGCAGTCAACGGGAATAGCTTTATTAATCGACAACGACAGCTCTAGTCCGACATACATCAGAGTAAAGCGCAAGCGGATATACCCGACACAATGGCTCGATTTGGGGGGATTGGGGTTTGGGGGAATTTTGTTTTTTTTTTCTAAAGCAACAGCAATGATACTAGGTGGGCCCATGCCATGCCATGCCAGCAAATCATTAGCCACCGAATGCAAACCACCGAACATATGACTTCTGTCCAAAGATCGGGAATTAGAGATTTCTATCCAAATCCCGAGTCACTTGAACCGAGCCAAAGAGAGAGAGAGAGAGAGAGAGAGAGAGAGAGAGAAAGAGCCTCTGACTGCTATCTTAATTGACAATTTGATCTTAATGAGCATGAGTGGAGCACTAAGAGAAGGAATCAAAGTACGAACAATTGCTGTAGCTACTGGATGGAGTTCACCAGGCATATGGATAGAGATACCCCCAACTCGTATTCGTTGTCGTTGTTCGTACTTGTATGTTAAGGAATCTATTACGGTGCGCGTATTTAAAATTCAATTCGAACCGTCAGATACTCGTACATGTACACATAGTACACACAGTACACACAGCACACAGATGTCGATTGCATGCTGTGCTGCCAGTTTTCCTACCTGCCTACCTTAGCTGTCTACCTGACTGCCCTCATGCCGGGGATTGCACAGATTGATCCAATTTAATTCGAATCGAAATCTACAAAATTCGTACCACAAACGCGATGAAGGTTCTCGCAAATCGAAAGCCGCCATTCTGCCATTCAGCCAACCATTCGGTCATTGCGCTATCACCGTCAAAAACACCAAAATTGCTGACGATGACAATGGACAAACGACTACGTACGAGTACAGCTGGCTGTCTATACTCCATATACGAATACCTACTACGAACTTCTGAAGGAGGCCTGCTATAGAGTTGAAGAGCAGCCCTCTGGGCCTCATTCAACTTAAAGTATCTGTGTATCTACACAAGCAACAATCACAAAATGAAATGTTAGACGTTTGCCTATGCAAATTCTCAAATTGTGCGCGAATTAGTGGCGCGCAATTGGACTGCCTTGGCAACTACTAAGCCAACCTAACGACATGGACACTGACTGGGGTGCTGACTAGTACTACGAGTAGTATACTCGTACAACAGCAACTGCAACTGAAATTGAACTGTAGCCACGATATAGGTAGACTTTGATAGAAATTCTCTTTGACTCTACCAATGACTTTGGTTTAGGTTTTTAACTTCAGCTCTGCCTCTCTGCAATCGGATCTACCTCGGATACGAGTACTCGTATATCGGAAATGTTTTCATTTCAACGTTAATTAGAAGTTGATGGCTTTCTTTCTTCTTCGACTACGTCTGCCTGTATTCGAATGAGGTTCTGTTTAAGTTTGTATGAGTTAGCAGAAAGACGACGCCAATTACAAGTGATATCGGACGGATATCAGTCCCGAATTCAAACTAATGAAACACACGAAATGTTGCTGTGCACTTGAATCTTGATAATACGGTGAGATGGTCACAATATGTTTATCTGGTAGGACGTTGTTGTTTGATGTGTTTAGCACCGTAGATAGGGTGTACTCGTATCTTTGTCTATCCCCCCCTACCATCCAATGTATCCGTATCCGTGAACATTTAATTTAAATGTGAAACTGTCGTCGAATAGATAGATCTATTGACAATTCTGTCTTTTCGTTTCATCGAAGATATGAATGTTTGAGGGCTTTCAGTTGAAAGGATACGATGTACCTACCTTCGAGGCCACCAACTTTGATTTTTCTAAATTTTTTGTTTGTTTGTTTGAGGCTGATTTATGGGCGGAACGAAGGAGTACGAGAATTGCTGTGGCAACTCATTAACATTGAAATGATCTTTTCAGTTGTCTCTTGCATTGACGACAGTGAATTTAAGATATTGTTGCTCTGGTCTTGGGTGGCATTTGAAATCAAGTCAGCCTAGGCATGCATAAATGTCTTGTTCAGATGATCTAGAGATCATGATGGGTTCAAACATTGTTGCTTGTTCTGCGGAAGACACATCATAGTGGCTACTATTGTAGAAAAACGTTCAGTTGAGTCAAATTATAGAGGTCAAGATCTAAGCTCTAGGCTCAGGGAAGTCAGTTACCATATTTAGGTCCAGCTTCAATCTGGCAAAGGAACTATTTACGCCCTTAAAAGACGATTTCGACAAAAAGAGATCATATTATAGGCTTCTCTGGATACTGAAGGTGTTTTTGACGGTTCCATCTCAAATATTTTAGAACTCAAAGGTGTCGATCACTCTTCCAGCAGGTGGATAAGAGCTCTACTCTTGAGAAGACGCAAAAAGATGTTCTTCTTCCCCTTCTGTGGTCACGACTTACTAGTCAAACTAGAAAATTTAGCCTACACAGTGACTGGATATACCGCTGACATGATCATCGTTGTTAAAGGTAAGCGCCCAAAAAAAGACTTCAGACCAAACGCAAAATATCCTTAACATAGTAACTGACGGGTTGGAGAAACACCTCGGAAAGGTCTCTAGTAAAAGGCTGATTCTTAACCAAATCTCGCTGAACAGTACAATTATAGAGAATGCAGCTTACATATAACGAGCAAAATTATATGCTGTCAAAGCCATGTGGCCTAGTAGACTGTAGTAGTGGACTCACCGCTAGTGGGTATCCCTAAAAAGTCGTCAACTGGAACCACACAATGATGGTCAGATCGTTCATCGATCGATCGTGTCGAAGGATACCGGAATTGTTGCAGATATCTAGGGTCAAAAAGAAACATTCCAAGGTCAATGGTTCCATGCCATTCACGATTGTGCCATCTTTGGAACAGAAATGAAAGGCGCCCTCATCCATACATGCTACTCACGGACAGTCAAGCAGCAGATATCATCCGAAAACTGGTGAGTACTCTTACTTACATAAACTTGAAATTCATCAGGAAACTAAGTGTCGCCCGTGTGTGAAAGGCGATGAAACCGAGTATATTCAGTAGAGTGATACTCAAGTTTATTGATTTAGGCTCCTCTGGCATCTTAGACTGACTTTGTGTCACAAGCGATCTTTCAGCTCGCAGGGCCCGTCGCAATTGGCGGGTCAGAATTTCAGGAACGAAAAACATTTATATCGCAAAGATCTGCCTTTCTTGATCGACCATACTTTCTCCGAAATCTGATAAGTTTTTCGAAATTTCGAGGTTCTTGACTTGACTCTTAATACCCATGCATAAACCTTACAACCTTCATAAAGCCTCGAAGTGTTCTTACTTTAATGATCTGCCGAGCTGTATTCCAACCTTCGTCGATTGGTAAATTCAATGAAAGTGACTACTGATCCAAAACATTCACGTCATCCTGGTAGATCACTTGCGAAGTTCGAATATTAGTGATTTTTCTAGTTGTTATGGTTATTCCGCTGTTATAACAATATTTTTGGCGACGTTGGACCCACCTAATGTAAGATTGACTTTCTGTCTGCAACTTTGTTTTCTTCTAAGCATTAGCTGTCTGTATGCAGGGACCACAGTAAGCCCTGCAGATTATTTGCTGCAACATTCCTCCGGCCCAGCCTATAATATGTGCTTTCTTATGTGTAGGTCAAAGATCTTTTCCCAGTCTTAAGCATGAAAGACGAAAGGTCCAGTACAAATGTCAAGTCTTAATGAATTTCTTCGAATGAAATTTATATGAAGCCTGAAACTCTTAGTGCGAGTCCATTTTTTTCCCAGGCCACCACGTCCTCCTGAAAATTAGATGAACTTCCTCAAAATCGTTCAGCATTTTTCAATAGATCAACTGATTATCGTGACCATTATAAATGCCCCCCTTCAGCTTCTTTTTGGTTATCTTTGGTATTCCACAAGGCACTCAGCTCGGTCCCCTTCTTTTCATTCTTACAATTAACTTTTTTGATTGACTTCTTCCACATAACTTATGTTGCCAAATGTCAATCGAGTATCTGATCATGTTAGTGCTACCCGTCTCCTTCATGACAACCTGTATCTTTGTTCATTTCTTCCGGGACCTACCCATTTTATACGACAGAGACCTACATTTCAAATCACAAGGCTACCAATGTGTTACAGTAAACAAATGACATACTTTCCGTCTCCAGGGCCAGTTCGTATGAATATGGCCCATCCAAAGTCAACCAAACTATTCCAAAGAAGGACATATACTGCAACTGAGTATTTTTTAGCAATTTCTCCATGGATCTGTGGCTCAATTCTTTCACAAATGCCCTGCCTTGATTCCCATTAGACGACAAGATCCGTTGATAATCTACGATCTGTGATGATCATTAACCTTCAAGAAATATTGTTTCAAAAGTACATAGAGCACCGCCCTTATACGGTCTCACAGTGGTAGACTAACTTTTGGACAGAGAGCACCTCAACCTTAGTGAATCATTCATTTGTGCCTAAAGGATTTCTGACGAAATTCCAACATTCCATTCGATTTTACCAAAATAATTTCTCCACTGTCCTGGTTTATAAACCTCCAAATAAAACAAGGCTGACCTATGCTCATGGGACACCCCTTCTGCTCGATTTTAAACTAAAATTAGAGCATCCCTGATGGGGGTCAATAACATTTGTCAATGAAAAATACCAGAGCCTGTAAAGTCATCTACCCTTTCAGTATATTTTTCCCACAACAACCTGACTATGAGTCCTGGTATTACATCCACACCTTCCCAAATGTCTTTACACCACTTCAACTGATTCAACTGATTTATCGCCAGTCCATCTCTCAAACACAATACCTAACCCATCAGCACGGCCATATGGTCTATGCATCTAGAAAGCCTCCCTTTTGTCATCTTAACTACTATCTCGCAGCGAAACATTTCCGGGATCTCATTTCTTGCACTCTTGACAACGAGCAACAAGCGTCCGCCGAAGCCAACTTTACAAATGAGATATCTCACGGGAATTATGTGCAGTGAATCTGTGATTTACTGGTGATTAACAATACACACACACATACACAGTAAGAGAGAGATACACAAACACGCCGCTTACTCCCTGGGTGTATCATATGTTAGGTTGTCATGAAAGATGCTCATCTCTACCCGAAGCAAAGTATCGCAAAACTCCCGCGCAAACAATCACTACACAACATATTGCTCCAACATCGGTGCTGCCGCATTTTACTAATCTTCGCACATTACGGCTTACCAAAGTTCCTCTCCAGAGTTACTTGAAACTCCAACAACTGCGAAGAGGACAACGACGAACGATGACGACAACAATGGGACGTACGTTGGAATGGATCGCTTCCAAACGCTCTATGGATCATAATCTGGTCAAGTATGTGTCTACTGGGCACATACGAGTACAAAGTATACTACATACAATATGTGCAGTGTATATGGCCATGTCCAACACAGTTGTTAACCGAGAGAGTAGAATAGAGACACCATCATCCAACTAGTAACAACCATCTCCCCCGGGACACTACATCACTACCATCATCTGTGGAAACAACATTATCGGCCCATGTAACAATAACAATAATAATATGTTGGTAAGAACCTATCACGACTCCACTTTATCCCATTTAATGAAGAGTTCTTCTGTGGGCACCATAGCTGGTCATCTTTCGCAGTTCATATGGCCATCCAGGGAGTGGTAGAGTAGAGTAGAGCTGTGGAGTGGTGTACTGGCCAACTCGATGGGATATTAATAAGCCAGCAATGTTTTTGCCCACCCGATGTCGACAACTACGACGATGACTATGACGACGGCGATGATGATGACCAAAGCACAATCTGTATCTTCGCGATTTTAGTCTAGAATCGACCTATCTTCTCCACCAGCTCTTCTCCCATCCCATCGTTGGCAAAGAGAATCCCTAGTCGGTTTGGGTAGTTAATAGTTTTGGTAATGGTGCCCAATAGAACTGATAATGTTGGACAAAAACATGTTGTTGGCCTTAATGGTGATTCTGTCTAGCTAACCTGACTCCCTGACTCCAACTAACCATTTAGTTGGATTCTATTCTCGTACAATGTGCGCACTGGAGGTTATAGCCAGCGTAACCGAATGCCACAAGAAGTTCATTATAACAATCTAATTAAGGGAAGGTTAGGAGAGGAACGCTCGTGATGTTGTCGTGTTTCTTAGATTTACAACCCCCACCACTGGTGGCTGCCGTCAGAGTTTCAATTGTATCTGTGGCCGTTGGAGATGTGGTCTTATAGTCAAAGTGCGCTATGGATGATGGCGGCGACGACGGCGACTATGACGTTGGCGGCGTGGTAGTAGAAGAAGCCGATAAGTCAAAGTGGCTGCTCTTGTTGCTGGTTCTTCGTGATACTAACAACTTTGACTTGCTGGCTGCTGTTCTGTTTTCAAATACATTGTTAGTAAAGGTTGAATTGAAGAGTATTTAACCGGCTTTTAGCTTGTAGGTTTAAGATTGGCAGCATACAACAATCTGGTGGTATCGGTAGGCAGCTATGGCGTGATGGTTGCTTAATTGATTATCGCTGTAGTTAAACTCATAATTCCCGCTTGATCTGGTTTCTGGTGATAATGAGGCTTTTGGGTGTTGATAATTCGTATGTGAGGGTTTGCCTGTTGATAGTTGCGGATCATTTTGATTTCGTTAGCAAAGAGCAATGTTTGGATTTTTGTTTAGGAAAAGACCATCTGAGGGAATGGAATATTGGTCCTCAGCTCAACCAGTATTTTCTGTAAATTTTTACTTGAAGAAGTCTGAACGTTCAAATGCCTTCGCTTTCTCCTACACTTGGCAATCCGCGGTACAGCAAACAGCGGCAATTTTTCAATTTCTCAGGCCTCATCACTGCGATGTACCGGCATGTGGTCCTCTGTTTACCCGGAATGTTGATCGGGCACCAGCATCTTCGAATTATAGTCGCTCATTTTTATTTTAAGTTCAGGTCAGGCTTAGCAATCCTTCTCTAAAAAATGCCACTTCAGCTCAATGATTGCGCGTGCGGCATGTAGGTACTCGTATGTACGCATTTCTAAATGTGTTGTCGCATTATCCTTACAATATTGCCTGAGACGTCACTGTCCATGATAAGGCACTGCAACCTTGTTAAGCCCTTCCCTCTCGTTCGTCAATTTGACTACCTTTAGGACAAGATACTCTGTTAAGCTATCGGCCAAAACGACAATTACCAGGTCACTTCTCCTGCTCGTTGAAAAGTCAGAAATGACTTAGTAGAATCCTTCCAAATGGCAGAGCTGTCCGCTTGATGTTGTGTAGTGATTCCACAGCCCAAGCATGCCTAATATACTCTCAATGTCGGAGACAAAGATTAGTGGCTACTCTGTGTCTTAAGAAAAATGTTGTCGATCAAGTCTCTCTGCTACACCTAAATTCATTTGCAACTTAGTCGACAAGACACATAGAAAATCGTGTAGGTTTCAGACTGTCGACAATAGGCAAAACCGCTGGCTCAAATGTTAAAGTGATGCTTCTCCTCGGCCGACGTCAGTTTTCGAAGTGTGCTCTGCTGTGACTTGGGGTATTCATCATCAGGACCGTGCGATTCCAGAGAGCTCACTTCAATTGTTGAAATACTTCTACTTACGTTGGTTCCCTTGCAATGTGAGTCCTCGTTCAGTCCAATTTATGGGATTTGGAAACCTCATGATAGTCTCCATCGTTCCTTAACTAGCCTTCGTTCATTTAGTAACACAAGAAGTGTAATACAAGTTCTGAAAAATAGTTATTTTTTTAAAAACCTGAAAGACGAAGGGCTACGGGACCTTTAGGATTTCGGAGGTTCGGAAAGTTTGTTGCCTCTTTTAACTTCTCTCCAAGTCAAAGGGTATATTCCAGTGGATTTGAAGCCTACTACTAATGTCAAGTGGAGTCTTTAATCTAAACTCTTCTCTCTCTTTCTCTCCCAGGGCAATACGTCCTCCTGAAGGGTAGATCAACTGCCTCACACTCCATCAACCTTTTTCGATACCCCAACTGATTACATCTTTATTATCGTGACCATTATAAATGCCCCAATTTCGCTTCTTATTGGTTATCTCTGGTATACCACAAGGCAGTCAGCTTGGTCCTCTTCTATTGATTCTTGCAATTGACTCTTTCGATTAACTTCTTCCAAATGAGTTATGTGGCTCTGTCCTCGACCACTCTAGCCTATTCACACCCTCTCTCTCTTTCTTTTCACCTTCAGAAATTGCTCCAGCCTCCCTGAACTGTGATCTCTCATCTGCGCGACTGACAACCTCGATATCTTCTATCAGCATCTACGCCTTTACCATTTTAAATGAGCCATCGCCCGACGGTATCTATCCGTACCTAGTATTAGGCAGAAGTCTAGTCTAACATGCAGAAGTATTTTTAACCAACTTAAACCATTCAAACCCTTCTCAATAGCTAGCATCGGGAACTTAGGCTTAGTAGTAGCTCTTTCAGGAGCCCTTGTGCCAATGCAGAGTCGGTCAAATGATCAGATCTCCGATACTGACGGATAGCTTTCTGAATCAGTTGCTTGACTTGCAAAAAGAAAATCGGCACGGCTGTGCGAATACCGGTCATGGACAGCTGAATTGAACATTTTAGCAAGTTGAGCTACACTTAGCTCCTAATCTACACTGACTCTGTTTTTAGTATCATCTGGCACACGTTTCCTTCCGGCTTCATTCCGATCTCCCTTTCTCTTTCTGGATCTACAGTCTTTTGAAGAGATTGATCGAGGAACCACCTTTCAATGACCATGAGTATCTTGACTAAGGATTAGTTAAGATACCCTTTGTCTGCGATTGATATCCGCAGTGTCATTCCATCACAAAAGCTATCATTACTATCTTTTGCTTCGAGCTTATCTCAGCAATTCCTGCAGTTCAGCCTGCTAATTGTCTTCAGTGACACGTGGCCAATTTATTCGAAAGAACCCTAGTTGCCTCTAACTGAAACAGTCATCATCACTTTATAACTGTGGATTTCTGAGATTGAATCCGGAAACTTATCTCGTTTGCTCGACAGCGCGATTTTCACTAAATTTCACTGTCACCGTCACTTCCCAGTGTTTGCTGGTATCTTATCCCAGCAGTGGTCGCAGGGACAACTTCTTACGAAACCGAGTCTCGTGAATGATGGCTAGAAGTCAGAATGGACTTACGTTTGACAAAACTTTACTATCTATACTGGTCAGTCACAAGATCTGATCGACATAACAGCCGCTCGTGTTTCCAATTTTGATCGAACCATAGGATCCTGGGTGGTCGCATCAAAATGTTAACATTCAAATGGTTCCTTCAGAAATCTTCTACATTGTCCTCATGTCCTCTTGGGTTCGATGTCTGGTAAAATTCATATGCTGGATGTTCGTTGAACATTTTTGATTATAAAGCATCAACTCATGGTCCAAGTTCACTATTAATCTTGCAATTCGACTCTTGCAACTTGCAACTGCTATCAACTACCCACATAACCGTTAAACTTCCTTCCTTCTCGATTACCATCAGTTTTTTTATTTCGCCTGCTTCTGTTTTGTCGCCTTGTCCCAAGTGCATTGCACGTGTTCGAATTGTTTATTTCGACATGGACTCGCGCAGAACCTTCCCCAAACTGAGCACCAAACCAAATACAAATCTAAAAAACCCACATGCCAAGCTGTTTTGACTTCCATCGGAGGATCACTGCATAATTTCTTTACTGCAGCTCATTTGAAGTGTGGTCCGAATCAACCTCGGAACGTGTAATTTGAAACACTCCTCCTGAAAATGAGGGCTCTTCAGTTGAATTGTTTTTTTTTTTTTCCATCTCGAGACCTCCTACAACATTATGGTGTGCTTTGGAGCACGTAAAACACCAATCGCCCAGTTTCCACTTCGTCTGTCCGTGTTGTTTTCATTTTGAGTGTCATACTCATAATTTTGTCCAGATCAGCACAGTGTGTTGGAGGATCACACCAAATCCAGATCGGTAGACTTGCAATTGATCCGCGAAGAATTGCCTTGGACTTTCTTTTGTAGAGGGTGTTGGCACAACGAATCCAATGCCGAAATTTCGGGTGTAGGTGTGGTCACACAAACAGAAATCAAGATCAAATTGAGTTGTAAGGGATCAATGACACCGGAACTCTCTTCAAATTGACACCTGTATTCGATCAAAGTTTGCAACTAAACTATGCTATGAACCTCGAGCTATTCAACCACACCCAACATACGAGTACTCGTAAATCGGTTGACTCATACTCGTAGTAAGCCCAAGCCCAAGATCAGTTGTTCAGATTTTTTCGGAATGCTTAGCCTCCAGCTGTGTTCTGTTCGACGATGCACAGAGTAACATACTCGTATCTGCGGAGGATATGACATGACATGTGCGACATTACTGACGAGGCTTCCAGCTCACGCAATATTCAATTAAATCGCGATACATCATCGCGCACATTGAAGTGAAACTTTCAGTTACACCCAGAAGGAACGCAACATTCGCATGTGTCTGTCATACGGGGGGTGTGCCCTACTGAATGACAATGGGTGAATCCAACATCAGCCCAAGACCCACGTTACACTTAAAGAGTAAAGTCTGCAAGTACCCACGATGTCATTGCATGTTAATTATCAATCGAATGCGGTTTACTAAAGCCTCTTTGTGGACTGTGATTGCATCATGACATGCGTCTCCCTGAAACGTTCGATCATGGTCAAGGACCATAAATAAATGCTCCAGTGTCCATAAATATGCAGACGTGCCCTGCTGAGCTCTAGATTTCTTTACTTTCTTGCCACTCTGGTGGATGTTGTGTCGCTCTGTGTCATTGCCAAAGGTTCAGAAAATACAAGATACATCGATATCCAGGAGCATGTTACGAATGAGGAGATACAATCCATGATTCATGCGACGTGTACGAGTACGAAATACCGGTATGCACAATACAAATCGATTTTGTTCGGGAATGTATTCGTAAGATAGGTACGTGCCTCACGTTCAAGTACACGGGAATTTTTCCAACAAAACTGAAGCTTGAGTGGTTGTTCTAGACGCAAATATTGTCACTTATAGTCGTTCTTATATGTAAGTTAATAAAAGTCAAAAGCCTGGCATCGTTGGCATTGGAAACAAATCAAATAAGGCATCGCATCGTTCGAAACTAGAGACAAAGTCGTAGGTTAACCATTTGTGACACCTACACTGCGAGTTACTGATAAAGTACTTAAACACGTGTCAGTGACGGTGCCACTGTGACAAGTTGCCACCCTGTATCGGTTCGGAAGGACGTAAATTATTCAGTGACCCATATTCTGACATGCATCATGAGATGAAAAGTTTGAACACATCAAATACGACATCGAAATGTCACCTACAATCCTACGTTCGTCTTCATGATGTAGGAAATTCCAGAAATCGAAAATCCTATTTACTGACCAGAACTTGCGATGTCCAGCACATCATTTCCAGCAAAATCTCTGCCAGCATTCATGTTTCCAATTTATCAATTGTTTCTGGGAAACTGTTTGGCGACACAGTAGTCATGCAGAAGCACCTGGTAATCGCGATGAATCCTATTTCGACGAATCCAATCGAACAGCATGTGAATGTGAGAGACTGTAATTTGCATTGGACTTTCCTAAATACACAGACGAGTACGCAATGCAAAAGGAGTTGGATATGCATATATTTGTACGTCCTTTGGTAGAAAACTACTCACGCTCTAGAATCCTGGACTATTCGTGCGTTTGAGAGTCACTCCTACTGACTTTTGCCGCAACCCAAAATGCTTGTACAACTGCACGAGTACTCATACTCATATCAAGGCCATAACTACCCACGGATAGTACTTAATGCACAACTGTTTGAAGGAAAATTTTCTTATGAATAAGCTCTACATAGTCCGAATCCCACACGGGGATTCTTCCGTTTTCTATTAAAAACAAACAAAAAGAGCGAAAAGTAAGTACAACATGCACATCGTGTAGTTGCAGTGTTAACGCTTGTTCCATTTTGCACAACAGATACTTTGAAACAGCAATTGAATTGGTCTTGTGTTGCCATTGGACTTCGGTTCAAAACAATTGAGACCTGTTTCATAAAATTCAAAGTCATATGCCTCAAGGCTCCATTTTGACTGGCAAACATTTTGTTTTGTTTTATGAGTTCGCTTTATCCATGACTGACATTCGAGCATGCCAGAGCTACAAAGCCAAAGTTGATTTCTAATGGACGCTTTCAAATGAGTAAGATGACCGAAAAGAAGCAAAAGCCTTTTTAAGATGCTGGCGCAAATATTGTAGTATAGTGAGATCGGTGTAATCAAGCGTTCATGAATCCAACATCTGAGATGACTGAGCCATGTTGAGCGATTGGACGTAACAGTTTCGGCCCGTATGGTCCTCTAGTCTTCAATACCGAAGGATGACTCCGCAAAGAAAGACCGCATAGAAAGTTATACATTCCATTGGAAGGGGACGTCAATCGAATTTGAGTGCGGCACTCGAGGTTCCTGACGAGATAACGTTTTAGCTGTTGTTTACGGCCTAGTTAAAAATGAAGGGTGATTTGCTTCGGCCAGGCACAACAGTGCAGTCGACTTATCGTTCCGGAATATCAAAACCTGACAAAAGTCAATGCCTGATCAGAGTCCACGCAGTCTGCTGTCCGAAAGTATCAGCGTCCAAACCCTGCTCTTTGTAGAGCGGATTGCTGTGAGAATACCATTTTCGAGACCAATGGTAATTTTCCTAATAGAAGACAGCAAGAATCGGAACTAGTAAGTACGCCCAAGAAGATTTTCAACACTCTTAAAATGCTTGCACACATCGCAGGAGAATTCGGAGGGCAAGAAAGAGGGATACCTGTGTTCTTTGGTTTGAATGTTAGCAAATTTGTATGAAAGTTGTAGCTGAGTGTTAACCTATGAGCATTTCTAGAGAAAGTGGTGTTATAGTTGAGGTTCTAAAGCAGTGGAATGCTGTTCGGTTCGCGGTGAGGCTTCTACTGCCATGTGATGCAGATATGTATTTAACAGTGCTTGTGAAGCAGATACTACTGTCGCTAGAAAATGAATCTACTGGATTTGAAGTAATAGACGAAACAGACGTAATCAGAGCGGAGCCCTCAGGCACACCACCATGTTTGGTGCGACTACTCAATATGACACACAATAGCCAGTGAAATAATTGCAATGCTTTTGCATAAGACAAGAGACAGCTTTCTTAGGGACGTGCTGGAAAATCCTTTCAATAAACAACCAAGAATATCTAAGACTTGGTCATGTTTGAGCTTCGTTCGTTTAAGAAAGCCTTTTCTGCCAGTCCTCGTGTGTACGAGAAGAACGAATAAGTTGAACCAGGCGACTTAACAACAGCGCCCCACAAAGTTCCAGACGAGGTATGGTTAGCTGTTTGACAGGAGCAACGCGGGTTTTAACAAGTTGAATCTCTATGGCTCAACCTTCAGACACACTATGTGCGTAAACAACCGCCGAATAAGCCTTCTCAGAAGCATCGGAGAACCCAATCAAATCAAACCGCTTCGAATCTAACACACATCTTCTCACGATGTCAATCTTTTCGAAATAGAGTAAATCCTTTCGATAGGAAATCCATTTGTCAGCTTTTTCAGTGGGCAGTGAATCATCCCACCCAATTTTCATGTCATGCACCCATAACTCCTGAAATAGCATCTTGAACAAAATAATAGCTAGCGCCAGAAAGCCCAAAGGATCAACAATTTTGGAAATCTCTGACAGCAGCATTCGTTTAGTTGCAATGAAGGTTCCTTTTCTAAAGAAATTTTAAAGGTGAAAGTATCGCGGTGAGGACTCCAAACTAAACCGAGAACCTTTGTCCAATTGTTAGCGCCGTTAAAATCTAAAGAAAATGTAGGTTCGGAATTCAAACCCTTTAAAATTGACCAACAATTTGAGTTCCATTTAGTCAACTGCAAACCTCCACAGGCCAATAGCTCAACCAGCTCCTTTTTTAAGCCTAAAATTCCTGACACGGAATCCGACCCGGTCATGATATCATCGACATAAAAATCGTGCAAAATACAATGCGACGCAATGGGAAATTGATCCTAGTAATAAAGCGAGTTGTTTCAGTACTCGCATTGATAGAGTACGATAGAGTACGGTGAAGTACCGTACGTTACGGTACGTAGCCGATAATGTCCAATAGTTCTGTCAGGACTTTCTCGCCACACGATACGTTGAAAGTCCCGATGTTTCGTATCGACCCATATTTGGCGAAACACGTAGGCAAACGTTTATTAAGTTACGCTGAAGTGGGCGCCCAGTATGCAACATTACATTTAGGCTGATACCATTTCCATCCTTATGAGAACCATCAAAAACAACCCGTAGTTTGTTTGTGACTACGGCGTGATGCGGCAAATAGAAAGTCTTCCCAGAGGTAGGTTCGATCTCGGTTTCTGGAATAAGCTCCATGTGCCCTAACTCCTGATAGGTTTTCATAAAACGACAATACTCCAAGCGAAGATTTTCATGGCGAGCAAAGCGACGTTCCATAGCTGACAACCGAGATAAAGCTCCGGAGAGAGTATTACCAAACTTCACATCCTTATGTCGAAACGGCAACTCAACGATATATTTATTATCAGGTGCACGAGAAAAGGTTTTACAAAAGCTAACATCTGCAAAGTCCTCAGAGTTGGTCAAATAAGTACTATGAGGAAGTGCTTCCATTTCCCAAAACGACTTTAGAAGAGCATCAACGTTCGGTTCCATTCCTACACGCAACGAGACAATATCTTTAGCTGCGATGTTTCCGGTTACTACCCACCCAAAAATAATATTGTGCGCGGTCAAATTACCCTCTTCATCTGTACGACAACCATCAAGCAAAATACTCCAGGCTTCGTCAGATCCTAGCAAAACATCAATACGACCTGGGGTGTTAAAACCTGGATCAGCCAATGTTAAATCATTCAGCATCAAAGATTTATCCAAAGAGAAGGCAGTAGAGGGGTTTTTGAAGTTATTTGATTCAAAATGAAGGCTTCAATTTCCATTTCATTTGCATCAAAACAATATTTCAGGTGTAGGGTAACGGCGTCTTGTGTATTGCCAGCCCGTAGAGAGGAGATACCAGAAACAGGAAGACGAGCGTGACGACGACGAAGGCCTAACCTTTTTACTAAACCTTCCGTAACAAAGGAAGCCTGGGACCCGGTGTCGAGCAGCATACGACAATGCTGGGTCCTACCAAAAACGTCTACAACTTCGACCACAACTGTAGGCAAAATGGCGGAAAGACGGATTTCATTCTGTGTATGATTGCTTATAATCGATAAAGAGGCATCTCTAGACGTCGAAGGTTTCCCTGCATTCGGGTTGTTAACAGCATTAACCGGTGGATCCAAATGCACTAGGATATGATGACGAATATGGCAATGGGAACAACGAGTTTTTGAACGACATCTCGACGACGAATGGTTACTACCTAAACAGTTATAGCATAATCTTTGATCCCTAGCATAACTGCGACGAGACACAATGGGCAAGGCAATAAATTTAGGACATTGCGGCAAAACATGGTCATCTTTGCACATGGGACATACCGGATTTGAGACAGCAAGGCTTTTTATATTGTTCGAAGCACTACCCGGACGCGTCAAAGGTCTATTCCCGCGGTTTTTCGAGTCACTCGGTCGCGTTTCGCATGCTTCTAAGGCATCGCACCGTTCCCCCAAAAATTCGATAAGTTCCTGAACGGTTGCCTTTTCAGAATTATTTGTATACAGCGCCCAGGCTATACGCGTTTCAGAGTCCGTTTTACCGAGCAAAATATAAATCAACCACGGGTTTCTGCTTTCGGATTGTAAAGCCGTCAAGGCTCGTATAACTTCATCGGATTTATCCGCTAAGCGACGCAAAGGTCCACTATCTGCGACTATCACCGTTGGCATTTTCAGAAAACTTTCAATATGCGCGTTAACAATGTATAACGGCTTATCATACCGACGTCTGAGTTTTTCCCACGCCTGTACATAATTGGAATCCGCTACTTCGATACCGTTCAACAATTTCGCCGCATCGTCGCGCAAATAACGCATTTTTTGGGCACCAGGAAGATTTTTCTTACAGTCAATGCTCAATGAACATATCCCGAAATTCTGGCCATTCGCGATAATCACCACCAAACGGAGCTATTTTAAATTGCGGTAGTTCAATTTCTGCGGACACTTTTGACGCGGAACTGACAGAAGAATTTTTAAGAAGATTATCCAACAAGGCGGCTTGTTGCTTAAGAAGTTCATCGGAAGGTTCAACGTTACCTTTGACACGCGGTGGAATGGTAGGGGTACTCATACGAAGAGCCTTACGAAATGCACTTTTTGCTTCAATGTATTTTATTTCGGTTGCTTCAAAATCAATTTCAGGATTACCGTATCCATCTTCCTCGAAATATTGGAAAAGTTTATTTTGGTTTTCGCAAAAGGCCGTCCACGTTTCCTCCAACCGGGCTAACCGCGTCTCTTAGCCATATAAATCTTTTTCATCGACCTCCAAGATATAGGTATGCGCACGAGTTATAGCGCCCTTCAAATGTCATGATTGCTTTAACACATTCATAATTAACTAGCAATTCTAATCTTAATAGTCAAAATTAAAAAACCGAACACGTGGGAGGGAAAGTTTAATCAAAAACGAGATTTCACAACAGTCTCCTCTTTCAACAGCAGCAATATTTGAAATTCCAGCAAAATCCTTTACAGCACACCGAAACAGCCTAGCAGACACCAAACAGCAAATTCTTCAGATTACCTTTTACCAAATACTATGAAGTGAAGGACTTAAGACACCGTCATTCAGCTTGAGTACTCGTATTATTACTGAGTAAATTTGTATTAACACAGTGTAAATTTCGTCCTCCTGCACCATGTGGGCGAACTATGAAACGTTTGGCTGAGCGTCTCGTGCAAACTGGACTCACTGAGAATATCACTGCTGTGGCGGAGGACGCCCAAGAGAGTCAAAAAACATCGACAAAACAACGATGCACACAATTTGGCATTAGCAGACTTTCGTTGCGTACAATTTAGGGGAAAGACCTGAAGATATTCCCGTGGCAAACCTTTCACCAATTGCTGCCTGCTGACCGTGAAATAAGGCCACTACGTCCCCCAAAGTAACTGTTTTGTGCGGAATTTGCAACGAAATTGTGATTGGCCGTTATTTTGTCGAGGACTGTTAAACGATGTTAAACGAGTTTTATGTTAAATGCAAGTTGCTGAACTGAGTCTTAAGTGTTAATGATTCCACCAAGACGGAGCAACCACTCATTCAGCACGAACAACGATGGAGATTTTAAATCATTAATTTCCAGGCCGTGTGATCTCGGGTTTTGGCGATTTGAATTGACCGGTAAGATTACCAGATCTAACCGCGCCAGACTTCTTCATTTAGGGCTTTTTAAAATCTCGCGCTTATTGCAACAACCAATAAGCCTTGCATGTCTTGAAAGCCAACAACCTACCGACCTGCTTGCATTATATTCACCACAGCTTTACAGATTTGTTTCAGAAGGAAAGATTCAACATATTTATGATGGATGAGCTGATGAAAACTGACTCCACTGACTTTTAGAAAAAACGAAGCCCAGATTCAACTCTTGAGAGAATACATTCATCAGGCTGTATGTTGTAGACCAACTGTTGTATGATTCTTACCAAATCCAATTCAATTGCTGTAGATACTTCGGCAAATATCCTGACAGCAGTAGCGTCTTAAGGGTGGCAACATATCCTGCTAAAGAGGCTTAGGTGAACTCAATTAGGATGAAATAGTTTATACCGGGCTTCTTTGTCGTATTTTTTGGTGATTGACTTACACGTATCTATCTTAGATCCAACAAAGTAGAGGTTGGGTCATCGGAACTGAAGTTGTAGCAAACACTAACCTAAATGGTTTTGATTAGGGACTTCTTAAGTTTCTATAACATATAGTGACTTCAAATCCTCTATAGTTCGGTATGTATCTATTTTTGAAGATCGCAATGCGCGGGCTGCCTTAAATGTATCATTTTCATAACCTTGTCCGTTGAGACGGGCCTCCATGTTCCATCTTCTTAGTGTTATACTAGGTGGGGTGAAATGTAACCTCCTTGGGATGATTTTTTTATTTTATTCAATACAGTCCGCTTTTAGCTTGATACACTTATTCCAGCGATTTTACAACTTCTTGATCCCGTCCGAAAAGTAATTTTCCGGAAGGTCTGCAAAATACTCCTCCATAGCGTCGATGATTTCCTCGCGTGAGCTGAATTTTTTATCGATGAGCCATCTTTTTGGGAAGAGATAATAGTCCGAGGGAGCCAAATCAGGCGAATACGGAGCCGTAAGCCATTGATTTTAGCCGTGGTTGCGATGCTCTTATGCGTCGGCGCATTTTCTTGCAAAACAAACATTTCTTTCGCTTCATGCGAGGCCGTTTTGCAGCGATTTCGGCCTTCAATCGCTCCATTAATGCACAGTTATACTCGCTGTTGATGGTCTTTTCTTTTTCGAGGTAGTCCACGAAGAGTATGCCATGACAATCCCAGAAAACCGACACCATAACTTTTCCGACCCATTGAGCCTCCCTCGGCCGCTTCGGAGCACTTGTGCCGGCTTCAGTCCATTGCCGGGCACTCATTCTGTTCTCTGGTGTGAAATAGTGGATCCAGGTTTCATCAACAGTTACCAATCGATGCCAAAAGTCTGCCCGATTCTGCATCAGCAAGTTCAAACACTCATTCTAAGTGCTCTCGCGTTCGTGTTTTTGGTCGGGAGTGAGCATGCGCGGCCCCCAGCGGCAGGATAACTTTTTCATATGCAGAATATTGCTCAAAATATGGCGTGTGTGCTCAGTACTAATCTTTGTGGTATCTGTTAGCTCGCGCACCTTCACTTTCCGGTCAGCCAACACCACTTCATGAATTTTTTTACATTGTCCTCTGTAACCGCATCGGAGGGCCTGCCGCTGCGGACTTGTTCGGTAGTGGAGTTGCGGCCACCACGAAACTCTCGAAACCAATATCTGACGGAGCATTAGCACCATAATATGTATCCAATTTTTCTTTTGTTTCCTTCGCCGTTTTGCCTCTCAAAAAATAATGTTTTATGAGAGAACGAAAATCGTTTTTGTCCATACTCAATATGATGCCAAACACGTCAACAACAATCAGCTGTCAAAACAAAACTAAAGACAGTATCGCCTGAAATTTGGCATGTCTGCCTAAATATGAACGGACTTCAAGGCACCATAGCCTTTTTTGCAGTAGCAGCGCATTCTGGCGGTCAGGGAGGTTACTATTCACTCCACCTAGTATTACGTTTTGCAATTCGGTTTATGGTTAACTTCCTAAGTCTCAAGGCTTCAAATTAGCGCTGGTTCTTTCCCCGATAGCAGTCCCCATAGATGTCAAAATTTTCAAATTTTATGATGCTCCATCCATCTGCCACTGGAGCATCCGTTAATTGTGGTTAACAGTGGTGCAATGGATTTCAAATAACCCGAGATCGGTATATTTCGAAAGAGGTACCTCTGACCTGACTTCAAAACGCCGTTGCGATTAAGCTTCATTGACACAGTCAGATTGGTGAGACAGTACTTCATAGTTATCTTACTCCTTTTTCAATTGAGCTTGAGATATGGTTTGGCGGAGTACGAAGCCTATTTTTGGGACAAATATCTCTCACCGTTAGCTCATTTCCCAAATGTGGCGCTGTGACTAACTATAAATAAATTCCTACAAAAATGTATCCAAAACTGAATCCCTTCAGCCTAGTCAACACTTGACTCCTGCATCATTTTCCACTCATGCAATTATTGGCTTCCTTTCTCCCTTTCTCTCTAGCTTCAGCTTTTTATTTGTATTTTCAACTATAGTACTACGTCTTGGTATTTTTCCAATTTTACTCCCAATCGATTGTTGTTACTTACCCCGCCTTGAACACAGGCGAGTATCTGAAATATATGCAGATGAAGCACATCATCTGATTGACTAGAAGCACCTACCAAACCAATGGACATCATCTCAGCAGTAGCAGTAGCTACAACAATAACCAAGTACTCATAGTTCGGTAGCACCTTCGTCATCCTTCGGCTCAGACCATGTGTGGGATGATGACCAACAATCTAACGATAGATACGAGTTCGAGTACTGTTCCAAGGTGTATCCATATTCCATAGTACGGTCAGTACATTGTCGGCCACTACTACTGCTGCTTTCTGCTCGTAATAACTGTTGATATCTGTTTTGAAGAGACTCTACACTCGTCCATCTAGCTACATACGAGTAGAGTTCAACCGAAAAAGAAGTCAATAAGCATTATGCAGAGTAGAGTGGTGCTTATGCACACATATGCAGAATAGATGGTCGTTCGGTGAAAGGACGCCTAGGAGGAGGAAGTGTAATTTTCGATCGATTGGACAAATTTGAATAAAATATGCAAAATGCAACGAAGCATTGTAGCAGTGTAACAATGAAGTACCGA
Source organism: Volucella inflata (assembly GCA_928272305.1). NCBI lineage: Eukaryota > Metazoa > Arthropoda > Insecta > Diptera > Syrphidae > Volucella > Volucella inflata. The sequence goes on from OV743720.1 coordinate 5,005,450, forward strand.
AGCAGCAGAGCTATGGCAGAGATTTTGACCAAAAGCAATGAAAGTCCCTTTGGTTCTGGGAAAGATTTTCTATTTGGTTACAGAGTGTGTGATGATAGAAGTTATTTTCGTATTATTTCTGCTGATTTCTGTTAAATTCACAAGGAGGAGCTGGTATTGAGGTCAATCAGATTGTATGGATGGTATGGGAGGAGAAGGCCTCATTAATTTGTTTTCTGTAAACTGTGGCTGGAAAGATGAAATTTCAGGGAATATCGAGGATAAGTGGTACTCGTAGTTCTTCTCCAATCAGTCATCGTTGTCATAGGGTAATAGAATTGGGAGTTTTGGGCTGATTCAGAACTAAGTGAATGGTAGAAGTACGATATTACTCCGATATCCATTGTGCATTCTTCATTCTGACATACGTTTCGGGAATGTTTCAAGAACCATCTTCACTTGGATCAGCATTGTCTGATTGTAGAGCATTGTCTGGATGTAAGGTTCTTGGCTAAAGAAGTGTAGCATAGTCAATCTTCGCTAAATCTCTACAAAGGCCCAACTTGTGGTGGTTATACGAGTATATTTCGAACCAAAGGGAACTCAGCTACTTCAAAGCGACATCATGTGATGGGATGAACGCTACAAACGATAGAATATTTTCATCAAACATCTCAAGAAATCACACGGTATGTCGGGATAAGGTCATTGGAAGAGAACTAATCTATTGTGACTCACTTATGTTCTCTGTACTGAATTTTCCCAGTCTTTCAAGGAATGAGAAGTAGCAAGGGCTTCAGTAATAAAGTGTCCACGGTACCAGGTCCCTCAACGCCAGCACCATGTACCTGCAGATACAAGCGCATCCGGATGAGGTGTCAACAGTCTTTCCTACTGGGCAACTATAGTAAACAGATGACGTTTTCAAGTCTTCGGAAAGTAGTCGTTTGATCTAATGGCATCCTTGAGAGTCAAGTCATATGCAGTTAAGTTAATAAGAAACTCTATTGTCAATGGGATTCTCAATAAAGGATGACGGCAGTCTTTTTACCCAAATTGGAGTTCTGAATCTTTTCAAGCAAGTTCATAAGCGATCTAATTTTCTAAGCCCCCATTCTGACAGGACTCGGAGTACTTAGGCTTCGAACTTGGTGAGAAGATTTATCACAGCTTGGCCTGCTTACAATGACGGTATATCTCCATTTTTGAGACAGACGCAACATTTCCTAAGTTTCAGTGAAATCTAATATTGTCGTCATCTAAAAGGTTTAAGGTAGTCCTTTGATGTGCGTACTATCCTTTCGGCTTGCCCGTTCCTGGAAGGATAAAATGGTGCTGGGCGAATATGTAAAATTAAGTTTTTCTGGCGGAACTCTTTAAATTCCACGAAGGTGAATGCTGACCCGTTGTCGAAAACAATAGAGTCTGGCAATCCAAACGTCGCAAATATTGCGCGCAGACTTCCTATGGCGCATGCAGCACTTATTGTCGATACCAATTCCATGTTGTTGGAGTCCAACTTCGGTTTGCAAGTTGGAACGTCGGATCGATGACCTCAAAAAGTTTAGAACTGGAAGCGATTATGCGTCGCAGAACTCTACAAATCCTGTGCGTACAGGAAACGAAGTGGTGTAATACAGGAAATAAAGCGCGTTTTCTAGATTTAAAAACTAAGGCATTTAAGATGTTCTACCATGGAACGGTCAATGGACAAAACGGTGTTGGAATCGTTATTGCAGCGGATCTTCTAAGCAACATCGTTGGTATCTTGAAAATAAGCGACCGCTTGATGAGTGTTAAACTCGTCATACACAATGAAACGTGGAACATTGTTAGCGCGGAGCGTACGCAAAATGGATGCGACCAATCGGAAAAAGATACATTTTGGTCAGAGTTCGGTAATTTGCTTAGTAATATACCTATCGATGAGATGCTCTTCGTAGGCGATGCCACGGGCATCGTTTGGAAAGCCAAAAATCCGGTGGTATAATCTATCGAAGGAACGAAGTGCAAGATTTATCGCACTGGCTAAAGAAGTACTTCAAAATATAAATGATATAGCAGACTCACTTAGCCCGCAAGAAATGTGGAACAGCATGCACGAGGAATGCATAACACTCGCAAAGTCCCATCTGGGGACTATATCGAAATACCATTACGTCGGTAAAGAAACATGGTGGTGGAATGACGAAACCAAACGAGCTGTGGCCGACAAGAAGAGTGCATTCCAAGCGTGGACAAAATGCGATCGGAGCGACGATATCGAAAAAGCTCGACTGGCTCTTGAATACGAGCGCCTTAAAAAGATCGCAAAGAAAGTCCTGGCTCGAACTCGAGCAGCAGAAGCAGAAAACCTGTACCAGGAGATGGAACAAATAACCTCACGATCGGCGGATAGAAGACAAGCTATTCAAGAAGTTCAAACGTCGTACAATACTAAAATGCCAAATATTTTTAAGCTCGCTGCACAGAGGAGAAAAAATTCAATGGAAATAACCTCGCCGAAATACATCAAAAACGCAGACGGTCGCTTACTAACAAATGAAAAGGAAATTTGTGACCGGTGGCTTGAATACTGCAAGGAGTTGCTTAACAAACAGTTTCCACGTGGTATCGTGCCGACAGCTGGTCTATTCGAGGAGGAAGTTTCGGACTTTTCAATCGAAGAAATAAGTATAGCAATTGGAAAAATGAAGCCGGGGAAAGCGGTGGGACCAGACAGCATTCCATCAGAGTTTTGGTCGAAGATGGAGGGGATCCGCAGCGTTTGGCTATCGAAACTTTTAAATAAATTAAAACGTGGACAACCGATGCCGGATCAATGGAGAAGTAGCTTCTTGGTTCCATTATACAAAGGAAAAGGCGACACTCGAGAATGCAACAACTACCGTTCAATCAAGCTAATGTCACACACAATGAAAATCGTCGAAAGAGTCTTAAACGAACGTCTTCGGCAAATAATAAAGCTCGCTAATAGCCAGTGTGGATTTGTTGAAGGAAGATCGACGGTGGACGCTATCCAAAGCCTACGAATAATAATGGAAAAGCACCGAGATTCGTCTAAGGATTTACACATGGTATTTATCGACCTCGAGAAAGCATTCGATCGAGTGCCTAGGGATCTCATATGGGCCGCGCTGAGGTCTCAAAAGGTACCGGAAACGTTTATTAGAATAATACAAGACATGTACGGAAACGTGAAAACTGCGGTTAAAAGCTCTGCTGGACTAACGAGAGAATTTCCAGTTAATGTCGGAGTGCATCAAGGAAGCGTACTTGGCCCTTTCCTTTTTAACGTAGTATTCGACTATATTTTAGAAGACTGCATGCGCGAAGCAAATGTAACGCCAATTCTCTTCGCTGACGACGCAGTTATACTTAGCAATAACGTCGAAGATTTACAGAACGCCTTAGATTCATGGAGAAATGCGCTAGAGAGAAACGGGTTTAAAATAAGTCGTTCAAAGACGGAGCATTTGACGTGCCCATTTGCGCATCCGTTGCGACCTGTTCCGGATATAATGTTAGACGGAGTAGTTCTTCCGAAAAGCACTATCTTTAAGTACTTAGGATCAATCGTTAACATGGAAGCGAAATGTGACGACGACGTAAACCACAGAGTGAGTGTGGGATGGATGAAATGGCGGGAAAATTCGGGAATCTTTTGCGACCGAAAATTTCCACTTAAATTAAAGGGGAAACTCTACACCAAGGTTGTTAGACCAGCTCTTATACGGTTCACAGTGCTGGACAATGTACGAAGCGTTTAAAAACAAAATGACGGCAGCGGAAATGAAAATGTTAAGGATGTCTAGTGGAGTCACTAAACGCGATTGCATTAGATCTACGCGTATAAGAGGAAGTCTAAATATAAAGAATTCGGTAACCGAACAGCTTGAGGCGAATAGAATATGTTGGTATTGCCACGTTCAAAGAAGATCTGCGGAAAATCCGGTTAAAAAGGCACTATCAACTACGGTCACTCCAACTGTAAGAAAACGAGGTCGGAAAAAGAATTCCTGGATTTCTCAGATGGCAAATGCGCAACAGCGCCTGGGGCTAACCACTGAAGCGACCCATGACCGAGCATTATGTAGACGCGTTCTGCGGTCTGCGACATTAGCCAACCCCATAAGCGGAGCAGCAGCGATGCAGTAAAAATGGGAAACTCGTTACGCATAAGTTCGTATAACGAGGAAAGGATTAATAACAGGATAAGAAGAAGAAGTTGTACGTCGTCTGCATAGAGATGTACTGAAGCATATTTGCACGCAGATGGGAGGTCATTTATTGTATAAACATGCTTAATAATAAAGTGCCCAAAATTGAATCCTCAGGAACGCCTTGCACAACTTCTTTAAGAGATGAGCAATGTTCACCGCAACTCACCCTTTGCGATCTACCAGAAAGAAAACTACAAACTAGCTTACACGCCCTTACGCTAAACCATAGGAAACATAGGATTGAATGATTAACTTTATCAAAGGCCTTTGAGAAGTCTAGCAGGCAGAGGAGCGAAACATACCCGTTGTCGAAATCCTGCCTTATTTCCTCCAGCAAGTTCACCATCGCTGTGGAACTGCTGTGGTTAGCTCTAAAACCGGATTGCCGGGGGCTCAGCAGTTTGTGTAATGATAAATGGTTTGTTATCTGCACTGATATTATCTTCTCGAAGACCTTTGATAAGCACGGTAGAATACTAACAGGTCTAAAATCGGCAGGGGATGATGAGTTAGTTTTATTAGCTATTGGCAAGACTCTTGCAACTTTCCAGCATTGTGGAAAGGTTGAGGTAGTAATGCACCAGTTAATAACATGCGTGAGATGCGAGACAATTTTTGGTAATATAAGTTTAATGAAGCTCATAGATATTCCATCCTCACCCTTAGAGTCAGACTTGACCGCTGCCACGTATTTAAAAATTTCGTCTTCAGTTGCTACTACAAAATCATCCAACCTTGGCACAGTAAAGTTTTCATTTTGACTAAAATTAAAGTTGCAATGACTGGGCCCTTCACCAAGAAAGAAATCGTTTAAATCATCGGGATCAAGAGAGCATTTGGATTCACTGGTAGCTTTAGTGGCACCGATTTCACGAATATTGCTCCAAAATTTCTTAGCCGGAAGGGAAGTGTTCAATTTGGAAGCGTAATAGTTTTTTTTTAGAAATTCGCACTATAGAAGTAGAGTTGTTACGTGCCGTCTTGTACTCAAACCAGGCAATAGTAGATGGTCTATGCTTCCATTTTCTACACAGCTTGATTCGGGTTTTTATAGTGCGAACTACTTCATGAGTATACCACGGACACATTTTATTTATAATTCTGACCATTTTCGTTGGTACACACTGATGAAACAATTGAGTCAGAATAGAATTGTTTGCAGCACAAAGACTTTTTCATTTTGGTCAGCGCTTAGACGGCATTGCTCCCAAGGGGCAGAAAGGGTACCAGTCTGGAGGGCAAGTAGGTCAATTGAGCTAAAATCTTTATAGGTAAATGTATCAGGCACAACATTTTTCACCAAATTCACATCATAAGTACAGAAAAGTAGATCATGATCAGAAATATCAAACGATAATTGATCAAACTGCAGGACAAGAGATTGATTGGCGACAATAAAAAGATCGAGGAGGCTGGGTAACTTATTTTCAGCGAAACGGGTAGTGTATGTATTGTTGACTATTTTCCGGTCTTAACAGATTTATAAAAAAAATGCCTCTAGTTCTATGACGAGAGTATCTGCCTTGCAGTGGGGGTCACAATGAATTTAAAGCCAAACTAAGTCCATATTAACTGGAACCACACTAACTTAACCTAATCTAACCATTTCACTGAAATAATTATGGGGTACCGCATGGTTCTATTCTCAGACCGCTACTTTTTCACTTCAATGAAATTTGAGTGCCAAACGCAGATTAATATTTTTGTTTTGTGATATTTTAGAGCTCTGTGATGTAAGCAACAAATGACAGTCCATAAGAAAGTAGATCGGAGTACAAAAAGAAACAAAAAGACCGCCGATAATGACCAGTCACAGGTAATAATCTGTTTTCAGTTCTCCTTTCCACATTAACCCAAATCGATATTCGATCTATTACAAGTGGCACCATAGCTAACGATCGTTATAATGGACTCACGGCGCTAACTATCGAACGATAATATATCACACTCTGCTCAACCACACCTTCTATCAGATCAAAGTTATCCTTCCTTCCTTTCTTTTCTGAAAATTACATTTTTTATCTTGCCACCAATAGACGAGGCACACCCATCAAAAATTGAGTTACTAACGCTCACAGTTCCAAGGAAACCTAAACTAATTTGCCACCCTGTCAAAAACATGTATTCGTATACGTATTCGTATTCGTATTCGTATTCGCATCTAAGCTTCAAAATTAGAGCTCTGCTCCCGACAAATTATCACCAAATTTGATTTATGATCTGAGCAGCTTGCACTTCCATGGAAACAAGTCCACTAGGCAGCAAACTATCTATTAGCTCATGAATCACCAATAAGTTCCATGCTAACGCAAACCTTTTTCAGTGAGTTTCTCAGGGTTTGTATCTGTTTAGTCCGCACCCAAGATAAATCTCTTCCTTCCTTTAGAGAAAAAGCACAATCACAACAACAAGAATCCAGACTGACGTAACAATTAGCGATAAATTAAGAGCAGAAAAGCAACAGAACTGTTGCCGGTTCATCGTCCATTGTTCTGGGTTGCTTACGAGTAGTAGTCCAAACCAACAGCGGCACTAAGCTGGTGAAGACTCTTTCGGTCGGCTGCCTTGATAAGGTTCACAAAATTATATTATAATTCGAAGACATTATAGGTATCCCTCTGTCCCGCATATACTCGTACAAAGACATATCAAGGGAGTAACACCGAGAAGGGAATGCTAAAAGACTTAAAGACTATTCGACTCCAGGATACCGGTACCTGTGCTGTAGACCGCACACTGTCACATATACTCGTACTCATACGAGCATCTGTAATCCTCCTCCTGATTCAGAACATGATGGCGGTGGATGAGTTTCAGAGGTGGAACAAAAAAAGATGCACAAAACCCTGCGAAAAGGTCGCGAACAGAAAGAGAAATTAAATTCGCAATAAATTTTGTTTACCGGAGAGTTTTTCGTTTTCGTTTTTTTTTTCTCTCCTTGAGTCGGAGTTCCGTAAAAATGTATCTGTTGGATGCTTTAGGTCGCATCGGCATCGTAGGTATCCATATCCGTAACCGACGAGCAAGGGCGCACTCTGTAACAACAACAGCAACAACAAAAAAAATGGAAAAAAAAGTTCAGCACTTGATCAATGCCAGCACCGATTTGCATATTTTAATTAAATCCTCGCATTAGTCTCATGCTCGCCCATATGTGAGCTTCGGACGAGGAGTTGGAGAATCTCTTAATGGTGGATTAATCCAATTCTGGAGGAGATTGCAAAGGTAGAGTTGGTTGGTTTCTGGTGCATGGTTGGACATAAACAACCGAACACGGACCGGATGAGGGCAAACTCGTATACGAGTACTCGTATTCCCTCAGAGATACGAGAAGATTTGGATTAGCTTAGCTCAGCTTGAGTGCTATCAATCCTGGTGGATGCGCACTTAGCCAACATGGTCATTGCCATGTGACGAAGGTGGGAGAAATTGGATTGTTGATGCCTCGGCTTGATGCGTTTACGTCGCTGATGGTGTTGTCGTTTATTTTCCTATTCACACCGTGTGCTTGAAGGGTTCAACAAGGTGTTGGCACTTTTGGCGGCCAATAAAATTTACCTCCATTTCCGTTTGCAATTTGAACTTAGGGTTCAACATCACTGGCCAAGGGAAAGGGAATGGCTTGCTTCTGTTTCATATGTGATATTGCATTGCCTATGTAGGAATCCTGCTTCATTTTTTGTTGGCTACTTTTCGTAGCAAGAAGGCCAAAGAGTCTAAGATCCTTAAGTTCGGTGAAATCCCAAGTGAAATGAATGAAAAAATGTCTCTTCAGTTGGCACTAGCAATAGGAGGAATCCACCAGCCATACTGACAGAGGCAGGAGCACTTAATTTAGAGAATCCCATCAATAACCAAGGCGCTGACCAAGATATTGCAAGGTCACGTTCGATAGATTAGGCTGAAACGATGAAGAGAAAGTAAGTGTTGCCGAAGGTCCGAGTGCTACAAGTCTTATTCTTCCAGAGGCAACAGAGAAGAGAAACAGACCACCGGATGTAACACATGAAATCGACTACTCCATCTTCTATCGGCCCGAAGGAGGCCAAGAAGAAGAAAGTGTAGTCCCAGAGGACGAAAATCGAATGAAGTGAGCAAACATATCTACAAAAGCTAAGCAAATTGAAGTTTTGGTCGCATATGATGTTCGGATAAGGCCTGTACAACAACCGGAATAGGTCGTAGTTCTCGATAGAAGTCAGTTGATGCGGGAAATCTACGCTGGGAAACCATTCTGATTTTCCCTGCTGGAACACCAACCTCCACGAAAACTTGGAAACCTCAAATGGGACAAGACCAGCACACTTGCGTGGATGTCCTTAACTCTTTAAAGTGATAAGTGACAATGACAAGAGACAGGACGGCGCCTAGACCACATAACGTGGCAATTGAGCTGGAGCTAACCAAAGCAAATATTATTTCCATTCAAGCAGTGAGCTGTTACATGGAAATTAGAGTTCTACTAATCGCACCAAAGCCTTGAATAACGAATCAATTCCACGCTCCTACGAAAGGAAACTGCTACTGACGATTATTGCACAAGAGATAAACTTTCACGCAATCCTGTCAAACTGATCTGTCTCATTGCTCAAAGATGGTGATGCATCTAATTCTCCAAATTTCAATTGTATGTTGAAAGCCTCTAGGCAGCCCTTAATCACTGAGGATAGTCCTTCTGATCTGCACAGCTACGGTAGGGCCAACTTAGTCCTATGCGTCGGTTTCACGAAGCTTTCAAGAAACCGTGTCACTGATTCTGTTACTAAACTCCAAAAAACGGTCTGCCTCGGCTGCGTGGGAACTTTTCTAGCTTCTTTGGCTCTGCTCAAGGCTCACATACGAATCTCCTTTGACATCGACATTACAGAGCCGTCTTCCGTATAAAGGGAAGTAGTTTTTGGGCCAACATGCAGTGAAGTTTCGATGACCCTATGGCGCTACAGTCCTTCGGCTCTGGTCTTACGGCCATGCCATCTAAAGCGAAGTCGAAATTCCTGATGTCCAGGAACGGTTGCAAACAGTATCTGCCTTATCTGAGAGGTTGTTCATAAATGGCTCTAATATCGTTTTCAGATGTGGCGCTGGTGTTATTCTGGATGACGATCACACTGAACATTGGAACCTTGTATTGGCACCAAAGGGCCAACGTGCATTGGCGGTGCCGGATTCCTTCCGACTAAAAGTACTAACGTTAGCAATCAAAGACAGCAATTCCCACGCGAAACCACTGCTAAGAATTACTTTATGAGGGGCGGTGTTGAGCTTTGGCTTCGAAACTAGGTGCCTGATGAATTTGCATTACGTTCACGGTCTACATCCCTCAGGTCGCGTATTATTCGTGTTGCTGTATTACATTCGCTGGCGATGACGATGGCGTGATAGTTAGCTCATTGAACTATCACGCAGAGGGTCTGGGTTCAATTCCTGGCTGGATCACCAACAATTTTTTAAATCGCCATCACCATTTCGGCGGGCAATGGCAAACTCCCAGAAGTAAAATTGCCTACGAGAAAGCTTCTAAGGAGTGCCGTTCGGACTCGGCTATAAACCGTAGGCCCCCTTCAGATGTGACAAAAATGATAACATGAGGAACACAAATGAGTGTCAAGAAGCTAGGCCATGGCCCACATCTTCAGTTTTTAGCATATAGTTTACGATAAAAATCGGTGTTGGCGAATCAAGGAACTTCAGAGTGAGTCGTGATTTAGCCTGAATAGGTATTCCCGAAAAACCATGTCCAGTTAGGAACTGTGTAAGGTAAGAGTTTACTTCACCGTGTGTTCGGTTCATCCAAGCATCTTTCATTGAGATAAGAGGGTTCATCTTCCTTTTTGAAACTCATCCCACTGTTTTTGCCAGACTTTTATGGTAAGGTATCTCTTTCGTCTTTTTGAATAGGTAGATACGAGTATCAAACCTTCATATAATCTGATAGCTTCTTTAGCGAGAATATCGATAGGTGGCATAGAAGATATGACCAGTATCGCGTCGTGGGATACCGTTCGAAAGGCGCTGCTAAATCTCAATGCACATAATCTATACACGGATTTATAACCTCTCGTATACGAGTATGATGACCGCCTCGGCCTAACGTACGTGTGTATTGAGATCGCTACTCCCGCGAGCAATAACGCACATAAGTCTTATGAGAGCGCCAATGGTTTTGGATGATCTTCACAAGCATACACGAGGTGATGATTATACGTTAGTCAAGCATCAAGTAACACTTCTAGATATTTTATAACCGAGTTTGATGTGATGTAATGTTCTTCAACTCATAATGAGCACCGCTTCGATGTTATAGTCTGTGAGTTCTAGATTCGCCCTGCGAAGTCAACCTTAATCATAGCTAATGTTTCGTTGCAATATTGCTTCATCATTTCTAAGTGTTTGGCAAAAAAGGTACAATGTCATCCGCGCAAACCTATTAAAGATGCTTCCCTGAGAACCGAAAAATATACGACGTCATTATACATTACGTTCCATAAGAAGGGCCCAGTACCGAACCTTAGGGCACTCCCCCGGTAACTACGTACCTTTTGGTCCCTTCATGGGAAACATAGAGTAGAAATCTGTTGGTAGAATAATTTGCGATGATATTTAGGGCATACTCTGGTACATTTAATCTTTGGAGGCAGTGCAATACATTGAATACAGTTGAATACATTATTTACATCGAGGGTTACTACTGCATAATACGAGGGCGGGTCAATAAGTCCGTGACTTTTTGAATTTCTGACCTCTTTACTGAAACAGCAACACTGCTCCTGTCAACAGGCATCTGTCAGTTGACTCCTGTCAAAATTTAAACTTGCTGCGTCAGTTAGTTTGTGTTGGACAGCTATTTTTATCAGACTACTCACTAATTTGAGGAGAAAATGGAAAAAAGTGAATTTCGTGTGCTTATTAAGCATTATTTCTTGCGAAAAAAAACCATTACCGAGACCAAGGCTAAGCTTGATAAATACTATGGGGACTCTGCACCATCGATTTCAATGGTAAAAAAGTGGTTTACTGAATTTCGTTGTGGCCGTACAAGCACTGAAGATGCCGAACGTCCTGGACGCCCAGTTGAGGTCTCTACACCCGAAACAATCGAAAAAATTCACGATATGGTGTTGGCCGACCGAAGATTGAAAGTGCGAGAGATTGTGGAAGCCGTAGGGATCTCGCATGGCTCAGTGGTTTCAATTTTGAATGATCACTTGGGCATGAGAAAGCTTTCCGCAAGATGGGTGCCGCGTTTGCTCTCAGTCGACCACAAACGCAATCGTGTAACAACTTCACAGGAAGGTTTGGCGTTGTTTAATCGCAATATGGAGGAGTTTTTGCGCCGTTTTGCAACCGTGGACGAAACATGGATCCATCACAACACACCAGAGAACAAACAACAGTCAAAACAGTGGGTTTCTAAGGGTGAATCGGCGCCAAAGAAGGCCAAGGTGGGTTTGTCAGCCAATAAAGTTATGGCGACTGTTTTTTGGGATGCACGCGGGATAATCCACATTGGCTACCTTCAAAAGGGAAGAACAATCAATGGGGAATATTATGCCAACTTATTGGACCGATTCAATGACGATTTGAAAAAAAAAACGACCTCATTTGGCCAAGAAAAAAGTTCTTTTCCACCAAGACAATGCAAGGGTGCACACATGTGCAGTTGCCATGGCAAAAATCCATGAATTGGGCTATGAATTGCTCCCTCATCCACACTATTCTCCAGATTTGGCTCCGAGCGACTACTTCTTGTTCCCAAACCTGAAGAAATGGCTTGGTGGAAAAAGATTTGACTCCAATGATGAAGTCATCTCGCAAACAAAGGCCTATTTTGAGGACCTCGACAAATCATTTTTTTTGGAAGGGATAAAAAAATTGGAGAAGCGTTGGACAAAGTGTATAGAGCTCAAGGGAGACTACGTTGAAAAATAAAATTATTTTTTTATCAAAAAATCTGTGTTTTAATCCAAAAGTCACGGACTTATTGACCCGCCCTCGTAGTTTTTGTTTCCTCCTTTTCAACGTTTAGTCTCCATGACAGTTTGGATGTCTGTTACCACTATAATTACGTCCAGCGTAGAGTGAGCCTTAAGGAAGCTTTACCTATACTGATGTTCCTCGAGCCCACCAGTGGCTTCGATGGCGGCCTGGAGTCTGCTGCATATAACCCGATCGAGAATTTCACACATTCTGAATAGCATCCAGATTGACCCGTTAGATGATGCTTTCTTTGGGTAGAAGTACCAACCGTTGACATCTACATTGATTTGGAAAAACCCCTTCCGGAAGGTAACACCTGAAATATTGTACATTAAGCTGGTTTCCTATTGCAATCTTCAATGCCCTGTTCGGTATACCGGCGGGACCCGGAGCCTTCTGGTCTTTTATTCTAGAACACACTTCAATGAGCTCTTTGTGTGACAAAGTTGGTATTGGCTTCTTGTCCGGCTCAGAAGACCACCGTCTTCTTGAAAGAGAAACAGAGTCTCTACAATTCGGGGATGTAATGGTAGGCATGTGGGTGATGACCTCTGAGGGCCCTTTAGCTTAGCCGCTACTATTCTATACCCTTTACCCCATAGGTCTCCGTTTAGTTAATTACATAGCTCGCTGAAACATTGCTTTTTTCTGATGGTTTTAGGCCGGTTTTCTAAATTACCTGGAGCTCTATAGATCTTGTATTCAGTATTGGCTATTACTACATCTAACCCAGAAAGAGTTTCAAGGAGGATGGTTCGTCTTCTATTTGCTAGTGTGCCTCCCCATTCTACTACCCACGCCAGCTATAATAATCGGTGTACGACTTCTTGCAACAAGCATTGTCCTCTCAACGATCTGTTCGAAGCGGTCTACTATATATTAACACCGGGACGAACATAACAATGTTTAGCAACGTAAATTTCAGTGCTTAATGAAGGTTCCTAGATGGTGCCATACCCATATCGCAGACTTATCCGTCGCATAGGTAACCCTAATTCTCGGATTAAGGTTGTGGTGTTGTTTGCATAGTGTAGCGATGTCAACCTTCAGTTGAAGTAGATCCTGAGCTGCCTGGCAATGATTTAAATTTAGTTGTAGGATCGTCATCGGTTTGGTGGTAGATTTTCTAGCGCTTTTTTGTTTTCTGGGCACCTAGCGCTGCCAGTCATATGCCCGGCATTTAAACAATTCCCATGACAGCGCAAGCATTTAGGTTCCGCTTTGCAATCCTTCAATTCATCTCCATTTTCCAGTAAAAGAAATTGCAATCCCCCTGTCGTCTTCTCTATTTGGTTTCAATGGAAAGCTCTTGGGATTAAGGCATTTAAACAAGGATAGTGGGTCCTCGAAAGTCCCATCACCTATGGAAGGCTATGAGGCACCTTTGTAGATATTGAAAAGTGGGATACTTGTGCATCAAAACATGGAGAAGTTTCCCACCTATCACCACGCCACACCGATCATCGATCATTCTTCATTTCTCCGCTGGTGGGGGTAAATTTGTCATCTTATTGCCAGAAAACCACTTATAAGCATCTTAACCTCTTCACGACCTAAAATTAATTTATTTCAATATTTATATTTCGCCCGCCAAAAAGATATCGATTACAACAACCATATGATGCCCGTCTCTGCTTATCCTGCCCCATGCATCTACAAAGCGGCGGCACACAAATTATGATGATTCCAAAGTATCACATGTCAATCAGAATCGCTGCTCCCCACTCACCAATTCCATTACACGCAAGAGGCCAGATTTTTAATGCATCCATCACTAGTGACACCACCAGCAGAAGCGCAGTCGCAATGTTACACTGCCACCATCAGGACCAGCAACAGCAGCAGCAGCATTACCAGGTTAAATGGTGATAGTGTCTGGTGTGTCTGTCCAGAGTGGAAGTCTCTAAAATTGTTTAACTTGTTGCAGCATGATATTTTGGTATTGCTGCTGTGATGTTGATATTGAGTAACATCACCTCCTGCCGGCTTGTATCCCATCGTGGCATGACATCGGTCGATCGGCTAAAGCAGTCAGAGGGTGCACAAATCACACAAATCAAAATGGAACTGTAATCCCATATGCACCTGTCATCTAAATTCCAATTTCAATTTCGAATGGCATAACAGAGCGCGCACGAACGAATATCACGACGCTGGTGATGGTGATGCTGGAAATTGAAAACCATCATCATTGTCAGAATCATCGACAGTGGAACATGAGTCGCCTCACATATGAGTATTCTGTTGCACTTTTACGAGTATGATGGTGGTGGTGGTGGTGGTGGTGCCTCCTGTCGCTATAATATCTGTACCCGCTGCTGCTGTTGCTTGTGCTGGTTTTCCTGCTGCCGATAACTGCTCGGATGATGCTGGTGCTCTGGAGAATGTCTTTTGGTTTTTTGTTTCAACTTAATCCGGCCATCATGCATCCTGTGCAATAAATCCATCAACTTTGTCGTCCACGTATCTCTGGACATTAATCAGCAAACACACAGAGAGTGCAGAGGTAAAGACCAAAGCGTAGTTCGGTAGATAAGAAGCAACACGATGTGGAAGTGCAGTTGCAGTTCATTTTAGTGACATTTCATGTTGTCTGACATATTGTTGTAGCGATGGTCATCTATACCCCTGCAACTCACATCTGACTTGATTGAGTCGAAAATTGTTTAAAAAAAAACCTTCACATACCTATCGCCCACCTGGTTTCATAGTTTTGAACCACAACTGCCCCATAACTTATGACCCATACCACCCTGTGCTCCAATGGTAAATTCATTCGCAATAGGTAAATAATTAATTTCGAATTCTCGCCACAAGTGGGCGTTCTCATCGCCGTGCAATCCCTACATCTTTATCTATTTCCCCTTCAACTCTCCCTGCCGAGTTTAAATGTCCACACGGACATCGATGCATTCCTGCATAATTTTTTTTAGCATCAGAGGGCAGATTGTGATACGAGGAGGGGTGGGGTTGTACCTCTAACAAGAGGGGGGACAACGTTTTCATTTAGCATCTCATCGCCGTAAAGCGGTGTTAAACATGTCCAACAACATATGTCGCTCCACACGGAACGCTAAGCTCAATCCTAGAAATCCAACAAAAACGAAACGAAAATCCACTCCAATATTTCCCAGGGCGGATTTCACATAATCGCTGCTGTCGTCGTCGAAGTTGTTGTCGTCGTTGCTGTCGTTCCTGTCGTTGGTTGTCGTCCTCCTCATCACCTGGAAACATCGTGCGCCCGTGTCCATTGATTTTGACCCGATGCCTGCCCGAATAGCGAACACATGGAAGATACATTGCTGTACACACAATGCAGGTGAGCTGAGATCTCATCGTAGTCGTACGTAGTTGTCTCGCCGTCGTCGTCCACTAAACAAAACGAAGAAACAACAAACTACAACGCACTCAGCGGAAATCACCGTGCCATCACACAGGGAGGCATGCCTTATGCCATACTTGTGTCTGACTATGGTTGATTCCGTGGATTCTGTGGTTAAGCGTGGGCGCTTTGAGAGTTTATTTTGAGGTGGTTCCCTCAACCCTGACCATCATTGTTGGCAACGAGCGAGGTAGACAGTAGAGCTATTGATGATGACGACGCTTTGTCTTTTAGGCTCGGCATTGACTCGCTTTAACTCTCTTCAATGGACATGAAGCAATGAAATCCCTGGCAACATGCTACATTATGACCCAAACAAACTCCCTAATTAAGTTGCAATAATCTGCACCGCCAACGCAAGTTATATCGGTGTTTAGTGATCCCCAAACGCCTTAGCCGTTGAGGATGACTATTGCACCCATAAATCGAGACAGCATTTGGTGCGATTTTACAAGATTCGACTGTGAGTGCAAATTGATATCTGATGCTGACAGAGTACGTACGAGTATCTTGTCTGCACATGAGTGGGTTTCAGGATGCAACTTTGTTAATGAATGGCCTGACTCAGTATGTGATCGCAATTCGAATGGGATCCATGGCTTTATGAGATGGAACGAACGCTGTAAAGAGATTGGGGCTCTATTGCCTTTTGCTGTCCACAAATCTCATCATATTGAAAAATGGTCCGAAAACTTCTTCTCGAAAAGCTACTACTACCTTACCTGATGGTAGATCCACCAATTGAGGGTGAACATAAGTTTGATCGGGGAAGACGAATCACTTTTATAATTCCCTTTCGTCCAGTGGGTTGTAAGATTCGTCCCTGTAAATCTACTTATTGTGAACTCCTTACGGACGGCGCCTCAGTTTGTTTTCGTACAATGCCGTCTGATTTCTCTATTCAATACTCACAGCAACGGCTGTCGAAGGGTGCTGGGAGAAGTGATCAGAAAAGACCTACATTGATCTTGTGTTACATATATTTGCTGGATACATCTCCTTTTTAGCATTCGTTCTTTAGATACAACAAGGTATAGGACCGGAACCAGATTGACTCCTTAGAACTTCCGAATGTCAGGATGACAAGAGCTGTGACTTATGTCTTGATACCTGGATTCTTAATTTCACATCAGGTCATCACCATGCTGTAAGACGGTGTGAGCCTACCAATGTTCATTGCTCGTACTATGACTACGATATCCTTTATGCTTAGTTTCCATCCTCGTGGCAGCCACCGGATACTCATATTGCCAAATTGATAGGTGAGAATGTTTAGTAAAACGACATAAAACGTGTATCTAACTCAACGGTGGTATTAGAACAACAACGTATGAACAACTTTCAACTACTTGGAGGTGGAATAAATGGCTGCCCTCGTATTCCCCAAGTGGGTTACGATTTTCGATAGATAGGATACGAACGAATTTCCTCTTTTCGAGCTCCGTTTGTATCTACACGTTAAGTCCTTGCAACATATGGAAATGATATGCCCTGTGAACAATTAGAGATATAGATGCCATCCAAAAAGTGCAGGGATAGCCCAATTTACAGTGTGGCAAATAATATCCCGGACTGGATCTAGAAAACACGATTTCTGTTCAGTTTTCAGAATTTTTATTCTAAATATTCCCCTTCCGATTCATTACACTTGTTATGTGATTCAATAGTGATTCAATTGTCTGCTCTAAAATCAGGCGAATACGTCAGATGATTTACCACCCACACTTTAACACCAAAATTGACGAACAATGAGTGCTGTGTGACTCGGAACATTATCGTATAACAAAGATCGAATATGATGGATTCTGGCCATCGAGCGCTTCAAAAGTTCAAGATAATATGCAGCAGTAACTGTTTCATCAGTTGGATTGAATCCTGCGTGGTTGTCATCTTCCAGCGTCTCTCTGCCAGCCAAAAAAATGTTTATGCCAGTCGAAAGCAAGTATTCTGCTTAAACAATCATCACGGTGCACTCGTTGCATCAATCCAAATGTTTTTGATCGATTTTTACCAATTTTGCGTGGAATTTAATGACCGTTTCTTGTTCCAGGTTTAAAATCCAACATCAAATGTAAAGGTGCTCTGGAAAATACTTTTATATCAAATCAAATGTATCAAATGTATCAAATGTTTTGAAGGATTCAAGCTTTAAAACGCATGTTCGTACAAATAAATGGCTCTCTTGTTTGCTGAAATATGGCTCGTGTCCGGGATATTATTTGCCACACTGTGCAGAATGATGAAAAACTAGAGACTACGGAGACTGCTATATAAGACAGAAGCAGCATTTATTTGGCTTTCGGAGCCATAATTCAAATACAACAACTGGGTATGTACACACCTATCCATTTTAAAGGAGATTTTTGACAAGACCTTCAAATCATAGCCTAAGCATGAGGTTTGAATCGTTTTTGGTGACTTGACACTACAATAGAAGAAGAGGATATCTCTTGAGGGGAGATTAAGAATTCAGCATGATCCAAAGTCCGAAAACGAACTTTGCCTTTCTGCTGGACGGTGAGTCACTTCATCTGAGCAGCCAATGTGCCAATCTAGAATCGGATAAGCACACAGACCAGTTTAAAAATATCAGACAAGGTGATGACGAGTGGTGATAACTTCTGGTATTCTGCATCTAGGAGGTCCAATTTTCAAACATTCGAGGCCATATTTTATGAATGGAGCACTCGATGTTGCCTTCCAAGGCTAAAATCGGTGTTGACTTGTCTGCATATACTAGCGACTTCAAAAACCCCAAAAAAAATAGACCAGCGGGGTTAAATCACACAATAGTGAGGCCAAGCGACAGGTCTATTTCTTGAGAGAGTGTTGTCATCAAACACTTTGTTCAATAACTCAATGGTTCTGCCAAAATTATGGAATACGAGTTTGACACCGTATGCAGAAGTGAGTCCCATCATCGAACAAAATTTGACGGTAAAAGGTGGATCAAGCTCCACTTGTTCAAGTTGAAGCCCCCCAATCAGATAAATCACGACACAAACGATGGTCGTCTGGCTTCAATTGAATCTAGTTAGCATCTTTGCGCAATGTCTTCCACAAAGAAGAAGTGGATTGCAGATTTAAAGATATTGAATACGGCAAAATATCGACTCCGTTGATTTTTAAAAAAGAGCTTTACACAAGGTAATGCTGTGCCATGTGACTTCTTTAACAACAAACTTGACAAAATTTGGCGAAACTCACAAGTCAGCAACAGTGGCACATTTTTCCAGTGGCGCGCTAGCAAAGGTGGATAAAGGTATCGAGGACTTCGACCTATGATACTGGAGATTCATAGCACATATAGAGCGAAAAGATATAGGCCCCTCGAGACCAAGGAATACGTACATAAATTAAAGGAAAACCTCATCTTAGGTGGCATGAAGAGAAAGAGCGCCCAATCTATATTTAAATGCGATGCGAAAGTGAAGACATTTGGAGAAATTAGACGATGTGGGTAGGAACCTGGGACAAAACGAACTATCGGGGAGTCTTAGTTAGTAGTTAAGTACCGTAGAGCTTTCGTATACGTATTCAAAGACCAGATGTTGCTAAATTGAGTTAAAACATTGTTTTGTTAGAGCTTACGTACTGAAGGTGAACTTGCTGTGTTTGCATCGCCTCGAGAGTTGCACGATTGACTTAGCATAACTCAAAGCAGTCGGAAAAGTTTTAATTCGCAGTTTACATGATAACTTCCTCTCGGAATGCTTGCAGCAGGTTGTGTTGTCGTAGGCATTACATCAGCATCTTTCATCTGTCTCGTGTAAATTTGTTGGTATCAAAACAATTCATAACTGACAATCAAGCTTTGGTCATAGAACATCCTTTTCTGAGGTTAAAGTCAACTGAAAGCAAGAGTTCTTTAAGGGGCTTACTATTCACGCTGACTTAGTTTCTTTGCAAAATCTGTTGATTCTGTAGAAAAATACACAATTTTTCATGTAAGCCAATGTTGCTGTCTCGAAAACATCGGCGACTTCCCTACTGTGGCTTTTTAAGAAGGATTGCAGACTGATAATAGGCACTGTTACCTGGTACAAGACTCGTGTAAAATAGTAAAATAGTGTCATGACATCCTGCGATGCTTCGTGTTATGATGATGCCACGTAACCATTCCTCTCTGAGTCTCCGGCTTACATTGACATCAGGCTGTAAGCACGTGGCACTGATCACTTTATTAATGGGTTTTCCAATAAGGACTTGACAACTTTTTTTTGAAATAAAACGCAAACCGCTTGAGACATTTCAAAAACTTTATTATCGGCTTGAAGTACAATCAAAACATTTATGAATGGAACTCGACTTCGTTCATATTGCCACCGCGGGCACGTTTGCAGCGGTCGATTCGTTGGACCCAATTTTCAACGACTCGGTCACACATTTCGGCCGAAACGACCGCTATTTCGCGTTCAATGTGGGCTCTGAGCTCTTCCAACGTCGTCGGCTTGTTGGCATAAGCCAATGACTTAACGTAGCCCCACAGAAAATAGTCAAGTGGCGTTATATCGCACGAACGAGGCGACCAATCGACTGGCTCATTTCTTGAGATAACACGCTCACCATACTTACTCATGAATAAATCGATTGTAACGTGTGCTGTGTGGCTTGTGGCACCATCCAGTTGAAACGACATGTCGTCCAAGTCCATATCTTACAATTCGGGCCAAAAATAATCGGTGATCATGGCGCGACAACGCTGACCATTCACAGTAACGTGACGATCGTTATCGTCGACGAAAAAATATGGCCCAATAACGCCGCCGGCATGCAAACCGCACCAAACAGATATTTTTTGTGGATGAAGTGGTGATCCATGAAGCACATGTGGATTTTCACCCGACCAATATTGACGAACCCATTGAGCCAAAAATGAGCTTCGTCACTGAATGATCTTAGCGCACCTTCTCCAGAACCCAATCAGAGAACGTACGTCGCTTCAAATGGTCCATCGGCTTCAATTCTTGAGTCAGCTTGATGTTGTATGGGTGTAAACCAAGATCCTTACGCAAAATACGCCATAATGTGGTCTGAGCGATTCCCAATTCTTGAGAACGTTTGCTACGGACGCCTGAATGGCAGCGATATTTTCGACACTTCGACCAACCCGTTGTCTCACTGACACGGCAACATCACACAACGAATTTGTAGACTCAAATTTTTGCACTAAACTTGTTATTGCCTGTCTACTATACTAGGGCGAGAATTACGACTGAAAATTGGAATTAACGTTCTTAAAGTTGCAGTCACTGACTCCGAATTTCGGTAGAAAGTTTTTATAATTTGCAGACGTTGCTCGTTCGCGTACATTACCATGATGAAAATGTTGAGTTTACTGAATAAATTAACAGTGACAGTTTGATGATTAGTGAAAGAGTGCGTTCACAAATTAAGTTCAAAGTTGTCAAGTCCCTATTGGAAAACCCGATATTTGGCCACCTTTCCGTTTAAGGCTCGGAAATTTCAGAAAAAGACACGTCGACCAGTGACTGCGGATTGAACTACACAGTTTGACACCGAAAAGACTAAAAGAAAAATTTACGATATAGGGAGCTGTGATGAATAAACGTGGATTCACACAATATACGATCCAAATCACAAAGCCTTCAAGGTACCAAAGATGTTTTCAAGTATCTTATGGGCCTGAATTATTTGTTCCAAAAGAAATGATGATATTGTCCTCGTGGAACTCATTATGCTGGATTCTGATTGTATTGTATTGACTACTTCAGTGCTCTCTAAAACTTAAAACAATGCAACAAGGTCAGATACTGGTAGTCACCAGGCCATTGAGGCATTGAAATTGACTGACAAACTAGCAAAGAAGGACCTGGATGTACTACATAACTGCTGAGTCATTGTTATGTATTCTTAACTCGCAGTTTAACAGCTTGGTGTAAAAAAAGGACAACTCCTAACTATCCATCTTCAACAGGAATAATATCAGCAAGCTTTTCGACTTCCTCCCTGGGCACTTTAGCCCGAGGTATCACCTATACGAGTATATGAGTAATATGAATCGTCCTGCGTAACTAACTGCCAACTGTGTTAAGAGGATGATGAAACCACAGAACACATACGGCGCAATTGGTGGCTTTTTGTCGCTTAAGGACATTGCCATTGCGTCAGTTAGTGCCTTCCTCCACATTGCTTGTCCGGTTAAGGAATTTTTCGTCTTACCAGCAAAAGACTTTAGAGGTAGCCGTGCCTATTACTGAAAATTAGAAGACCTAACCATTCTGTCTCCAACGAAAGGAAGTTCTATTCGCAAGCCTGCGGTTTGGGTTCTTAATTTAAAAACTAACTTTCTCTGCTTTTCTATGTAAACAAAGATTCGAACCTGAACCTTCTTGCTTAGTAGACGACGAACTTAACCATTGCGCCTCACCACTACCCCTTAAATAAGGGCTAATTTAGCGGCACTCTTTCTTAACACTTTTAGGACTAGTACAAGTGAAATTTCTCAAAAAATTTATAAGCACATCCTCGTAGAAGTATTCACTGATATCTGGAATGACAACTTCGCCTACCCGCGCTTCTGCTATCACTCTTCTCGAAGACCATATAAATATGTATTCTCGTACGACCACATACTAACCTTAAATCTGTGCTAATGGGACAAATGGTGACAACAATAGAAAATACTCAAATGCCGACCTCAATAAGAAGCAATTTAAAGACACATCCACCTAACAAGCTCACAACAACTTTAAAAGAAATCAAAACATTCCAGACCCTTAAATTGCCACCTAAACGATTGCACACTTTCTAATTCCATCACATCGTAGTGCCGAATGTCTACCTGGTAGTAGGAAGACTACTACGAGTTCACAAACAAAAAATTGTCAATTTCCATTGCTGTGGCAATAAATCACTTAGTGTTCGCCCTGCAATACTTTTTGATCAGGCATATCGCAAAAGGTGAAAGAAGCAGAGTCCGTTCCAATGCTTAACCTTATCATCATTCTTGGAATTGTCCCACAATAGGGCATCAGATTCGTCTCTATAGTCCATGGTATATACCTCAAGCATTTAGCCCATTAGCAGGTAAACAAAAGAACTGAGTTCAACCAATATCTCGAAACCAAGCCACCATCCAGTATGAGACAACTTAACGTCCAACGCCTTCTAAGCGCGAGAATTTGAATTGAATTCGATTTCTCGCGCGCCATTTGGCATTGCCATTGGCATTGGCATTGCCATTGGCATTGGCACTTTCCTCCAGGTTTTGTGTGAATTCTGGTGCTCCACCTGAGCTGAGAAGACCCTTTTTCGTAGATAAATGATTATCCACACTCGACGGGGGGGGTAACCATAGCTCTTCGTCGTCATCGTCGTTGGTCGTCTTCGAGGATAAGCCGCACACCAGATTCCGATCCCGAATCCAAACTCAAAGCCGAACCAGTGCCAATGCCATGGTCGATTATAATCGCACGGGGATTGTAAATCACAGCGAATTGAACTGACTTTAAAGAGGGATCATTATCGCATATGGATTCGTTGCCATTCATTTCGGCCGACCGGCTGGCGCGGTATTCGCAAATAGTGTGGAATGCACTGAACAGTGTTGATATTTGGTCTCTCTCACTTGGTTTGCAATCAATGTTCCAGGATCGGACTCATAAATAATCTGTCGCGACGCGATACACATACGACGACTACGACGACGACGACGAGGACGAGCGCAAGTACGAGTGTGACTATGTGAGTACAACTAGCATCGCTATGAATAGGGAACTGCGCTTCGATCCTGAATGGGACTACATTGTTAAATTTTTTGTTTCCTTTTTTTTTGTTTTGAAAGTGCAAAAATATTTTAATATCGACAAAAGGGCGAACAGTCTAAGACAGTGCCGGTGGTGGTATGAGTTATGTTCGAGGAGAGCGATTCCTAAATCGCAAATGGCTGGAGGCCGCCCTGACTGTGATAAATCAAATTGTCACTTTGGGAAATTGTGGAACGCAAAACAGCAAGTCAGCAATGAGAGGAGCGCATTTCAAGGAGCAACACACACACACATACCGATACAATTATAGTATTTCTCGCGAGATGACATTATTATCTAAAAGATGAGCGCGGGGATGTCACCCATTACAGGCAAGCGGCGGCGGCGGCGGCGGCGGTTTGTAATGTTCAATGGACCTCCACAACGAATGCGGCTGATGGCATTCAATCATGTCGAACGGGCGTAGTTATGATACA
The DNA here is from genome assembly GCA_928272305.1 of Volucella inflata. Lineage (NCBI taxonomy): Eukaryota > Metazoa > Arthropoda > Insecta > Diptera > Syrphidae > Volucella > Volucella inflata. The sequence goes on from OV743720.1 coordinate 5,029,217, forward strand.
AAGTGACACATTAATTAGAGATGGTTTTGATGAATGGTGCAAGTGCTGATGCTGGTGTGTGGCTTTCATGGGAACACCTAAGATGTAATTCAATTTGAGATGACTGCACGACCAATGAGTCATTTGGTAGACATGTACGAGCACCCGTACTGATAGCTGATCTAACTTATTGCCAATAAATTCCGGCGATTCAATCTTAAGCTGAGTTTAAAGTAGTCCAGAGGAGTTGCAAGAACAATTGGCAAATGACTGAGTAGTCAGTGGTAAGCATGACCATCAAGTTAAGAGTCCCATGGGTCGTTGAACTTTATTCAGTTGGGTGGTCAACATGAGGCGCTAATTGGAGTATGGACATGTCAGGTTTCAGGTATAAAACGACTTAGAGCTAGTATTCTTATTAAAAGCAAAAGGAGAGCCTACTCTACAATTCAGGTTCATCCTGGAGAGTCAACCGGCCAGTTTCCCAGACGCTATCTTTAACAATTTGATGATACTGGTGAGGTGTGATGGTGTGTGGACAACTGTCCATTTCAGGAGCAGATTATGTGCATGGACAAATTCCAGGCGCTGCTGCCGGGCCAACTTATCTTCCCAAAATGTGCAAAATGACGGACAGAAGATATTAAAAAAGACGAAGTACAGTAGTACGAATGTTCCTGGTGCTGAAGCCAACATCCCTCTGTCCAGTGGAAAGCGGCTGTGCATAGCACATGGGGAATAGAAGATCGAGAAGTTTTTCGTCCTTCATCTGTCCATTTATTGGTACTCGAAGTACCAGCTTTTTTTAGTGTGAATATGTCGTCTGTCAAAGAATTCAGATAGAAGAGGCTTCTAGTAGGTGAGATGAGCACAATTGACATGTTTCATACCTGCTTCAGCAGGTTTCTGGTATCAAGAGATTGGAAATAATTTTTTATATTCCTGACATGCCAATTACGAAATAAGGCACTTTGACTAAAAAGATCTTTTATGGGGTTCTGTCGGAACCGGATAAAGTCAGTAATTTTATCAGCAGGGCAATCCCTTAGTTCAGTTGTATCGAGTTGTTCCCTAAAGAAAGTATTCCGTCTGATTCCGTTGAGGGCTTGACATTCACATTAAATGTATTCAGCTGTTGCGTCTTGTGCAAGATAAAGTCGGCACTCCAGAGAGTCGTCTATCACCATTGGCATTTTTGTTGAAGAGGAAGATGGCTCTTTGGGCCTGTCTAAGACCCGGAGTATCCTTCCAACATGAGATGCATTTCGAGTGCTCCAAGCTATTGATGGCTAGATTTTAGAGTTGCAGCAAAATGGTTCAGGTGCGCTAAAGAGAGTTGCTGACCACATTCTGGGCATTACCATTAATGCCCTCATGTCCGTGAACCCACCTAAGCCCTTTTGGCTATTTGACCAATGCTTCTTCGTACCTTATAAGATTATACATAACCGTGACGAAGGCTTTTTCGACGTCCACTAGACAGGCACCTGTACATCTTTTGGCGTTAAGGTTCCAGTTGATATCGGAGACAAGGTTTGTTATAGCATACACTGACGAGTGAAATCTTTTGAATCCAAATAGATTCCGCGGGATGATCTCCTTATTTTCGCACGCAAGCAGTATTGACTTGCTAACAACTACCTCAAAAACATCCCCAACTTTAGGCAGGAGACTTATTGGCCTATAGCTCGAAAGATCTGAAGGATCCTGCTTTTCATTACTATTGGAAATACATTCGATGTTTTCCAACAGTTTGGGAAGTAGCAGTTGTTAAGCAATTTGTTAAAAATTTCGCAATATTGCCTTATGATTTCGATCGGTAGACCAGATGACTTTTTGTTGTTTAGTTTTCTGAATATGTCTGTGAGTTCGTCAAGTGTTGTGTAGTAGCTTCTTGTCTATTCTATTGTCAGTTCGTCTACCTGTAGATCCTCAGAAAACCTGAGTACTAGAATGAATGTGTCACTGCTTTGGTTATGTTCCTTGAGTCAGATTTCATTACTCCAGTAGGTATTGGCCGCATTCCGATATTGTTGCTCTATGAGCGACCTTACATTTCTCAGGAGGGACTTTAATTTCATCAGTTCCCCATTGTGCTGATCATCCTGAAATTGTCGGCGTATCCCATTTATCTGAGTTATCAGAAAGCTTTTATGAGTTTGTTTTCTCTGTACGTCACGGTTTAGATAGCATTCCATGCCGTTCCTACTTTTCATCATCAATACTGACGACTACATCGCCTCTCTTACTACGAAATTGAGATTCCCGATGTAGAAGTCACAATCCTCATTCGTAAGGTTCCTATTGATAGGAACTTCAGAAGAAGACCGTCTCAACGAGCAAACTTATTCCAATTGGTGTGCCTAAAATTAAATTTAGGAACCTCGTGTTCTGTTGCGAAGGCAAACATGGGGTCGTCAGCCAAAGATGTTTCCAGGACGATAGCTTTGTAATCGCTATCATATGGCAATTTGTGTTGGCACGGGAATCCAACCAAGTCGGGTGCCCCGCGTTCAAAATTGTTCAAACTATTTGGCCTTAGAATTTCAAACAGTTTTTCGATTTCGTATATAAACTCATTAGCGGATGCCCGTGGTATATATGCCGATATTAGATAGAGACGCCTAATATCTTTCAAAGGTAGAAGTAAGATAGTCATCTCACCAATTTCATCAATTTCAACTGGAGAGAATTTTAGCGGCTTACGGACGAGGATTGCCGTACCTCCGCCACTGTTCGAATTTTTCCTATTAGTTCGTATGGGATTTTAATCCTTGAATTCTTGGAAATGTCTGTCATTAAGATTGGTTTCGCTTAAAAAAAGAAGATCATGACGGACATGATCTGTCACAAAATGCAGCAATTCTCCTCGTCTGGCCATTGTTCTTATGGAATTGGCATTAAGCTATCTTGAGCTCCCTGACATAAGACCTAAGCATTAAACACATTGAAAAGGGCATCTAATTTATCTGCCAATGCCTGAAGGCGGTGTATTACGTAGATCATGTTAAGCTCCGGTATTTCAGGTATTTCATGGTCCTTATGTCCAGATGATCGAAAAACATTTAACTCTTTGGTTTGTACCATACTTGCGGAGCTGTGTAAGGCCACTTTACTGATAAATAAGTGAAGGGATGTCAGTCCTATTATTGCTTCTATAGCAGCTGTCGGGCGGGCCTGCAAGACTCCGGAAGTGCCCACACATGCAAGATGCTGTTCTCTCTTGAGCTTTGAAATAGCGGTCTTTTGTGTGGTTTAAGTCCATCATTCTACAGAACCATATCTTATGACTGATGATCGCTGTGTAGATCCATTGAGTGATCTTTGGAGAGATCACTCATATGCTGCCATACATGCGTTGGTTGCTTTAGTTACTTTTTTTGTTTAGGTGAGAGTTACAATTTAGCCAGGATGAATTCCAGATATTTGAACTCGTCAGAGTACTCAACGATTGTGTTTTTTAGGGTTAAGGTTTCTTCCTCAAGTGAAGGGGACTGTGACCGCCTTTTTTGGATCTATGGAGAGGTTCTTACTGGAACACCAATCTAGACTATCTTACGGGCATTTTGCATACGTGCAGTGACTTTGTTTGCTTCTCTACCCCTAATGATAATAACTAGGACATCGGCTTAACTAGTTGTATTGTAGCCTAGGTTGCTTAATTTACTGAGCAGATCGTCTATGACCAAAGAACACAGGAGGGACGAAAATACGCCTCCCTATGCACATCATCTTACGGCTGATACAGCTGTCTAAATCGGTCCTGATGGAGTGGTGTTTACCCGCTTTGATTGAATTTATGGTGGGTTGATCCATATTTCTGTGCAGCAATGCACCCTCTACGTCCAGAAAATAACAGAATGTAACTTCCTTACTACGGAAGGAGCATTTTATTCCTTCTGTCAGCTTTAGCAGAACTCCTTCTATCGATTTGCCTTTCTGATAAGCGTATTGACATGGGTGCAGAGGAAAGCTATTTTCTAAATTTTCTCTAATATGGACATCAGTAACTCTTTTCATTGTTTTCAGATCAAACGATGTCAAGCTTATAGGACGATATGATTCAGAAAGCTCACTTGGCTTATTTGCCCTGTTTGGGCATAAATATTGTTTTGAGCTCCCTCCAGTACGTAGTATGTAGCCCCAGTTGAAGCTGAACCTAAATAAGGCTACTCGGGTAGGTACAAGACTTTTTTTGTAGTAAAGCAGGAAAAAAACCGTCTGTACCTGTTGCCTTAAATGGCTTGAATGAGATAATAGGCTACTTCACCATATCCGGGCTGAAGAGATTTCCGAAAAAACTGTTGATTCTGCTGATGTTCACTTTCCGATTGTCATGTCAATGTTGTAGGACTCTGCGAAGTGAACTTACAGTACAGTAAACACTCCATTTTTATCTGGGAGGTTTGCAAGATCTACCTCATCAAAGATATGCAAACAAACAACCATCTGTCCCCTCCCCCGGAAACCCAACAGAATAACGACTTAGTTGCATTGCAAATTGAATACAGTGGTACGCTTTTGATTTGTCACTGTCATATCGCGATTTTGTAATACATACGAGTACTACACCGCACCAGATCTCCATCAGAAGAGCAAGTAAATTTACAAAGCAGGTGACTGCTCACAACTCTAAGACACAAAATGCATAACTTTCCTCCATCCGACCATGGTGACTTGTCAAAAAGCCAAGTCTCACATCAGCAATTCCCATCGTAACGACAGATCAATCGATCAGTTGTCACAGGCCAGTCTCTGTGGGTACTCATCCCTCGTCGAGATCGTGCCTCCTGATCCCATCTCACAGATAATAAGTGAATGACTCCTCGAGGATCCAAAAATGAAAACCGAAACCGACTTCATATACATTCATATCAGCTCTACATACCCTTGCAGACGACGACAATTTGAATATGACCCAAGCCTAAGCTTTGCTGGCTGCCGCGCCAAAGGAATGAAGCTTGCCGCATTCCTGGTGGTTCAAAGTATGCTCCTCCTCTGGTCGAATTGAAATCCAATCAATTCAGAAATTATAATTGAATCGAGTGCAATCGTAATGATTTTTTCCTCTTAATTCGAGATGCGCGCGCGAGATTCCTTTTGGCCATCACAACCATCGTAGTCGTACGTCGTCAACGTCTTCGTCGCACTGCTACGAGTACAACTCCAAGCCCAACCACATAGATACTCGTACAATGGAGAACAAACAATCCGAATAAGCAAACAACAAATGGCGAATTGAAATTAAACTCCATTTGATTAATTTGCATAAGACAACAAATTCGTGATCTAAATTATTTTGTGCCTTTGTAGCGCTAGGCACCAGTCACAGGCAGACGACTGGAGACTAAAGACAGCCATTAGGGCTTAAGTCGAAGTCGGATATAAGTCGAAACGGAGTCGCATTGAAGTTGCATTGCTGTCGAATTGGGATTCTCCTTCTGCTTACCTAGGTGGTGGCGGTTGGTAAAGGTATGCGGGACAGACAAGGGGTAGATGAAAATTAAATTGAAAGTCTTTAAATGGAAACTGAGAGAAAGATTTGCGGAGGAAGTGAAGACACAATCCCTAAGGAAGGTTGTTCGATGCCCTTTTTGGGGTGAAGATTTTATTAGCATGAGCTGTGCATGAATCTGTAGGAACTAATGAGTAGGCTTGGTTGGCAGGAGCTAAGCTATGGTTTTGGTGGTTCATTGTGGCAACGACTTGGTGAACCGCACGGCTGATGTACGAGTAGTGTATCTGTTGAAATTATTTTGAAGGATTTATTCGAAGAAGGAGTTTAACCTCGGAGGTGTGACCTCTATTCCTGATAGCTTGACCCTTAATGTCCATCAATGCGAGTGTTTGAAAAGTGAGGTTTGGTTTGATTTGGGAGGAATACCGCCGAAACGATGTGTCATAAGAGGTACAGTTCTCTTTAGTTTGCCGAGAATTTTTACTTTTATGTAAGAGAACCGGACTGTACATTCTAGCAATGTTGCGGTGCCTAAGCCAGACCTTCTAGCATTCGTTGGGGGTAAATGCGCATAGAAGGATAAGATTGCTTCTGTCTTAAGAGCTCCTTACCTATCAGCAATTTGTCCTTATTGTCCAATTACTTCGTTAGAAAATACGCCTTGGAAAGGCCTAGAGATGTTTCCTCGACTCCCCAAAGGTCTTAAAATATACCCGGGAAACATTGAAGAAATATATATCATAGGTAAAGGGTGGGCCATCTGTTGGTTTCTTTTTGAATCATATGTTTCTTTGACGCTGATAGCTCTTATGCATTCAACAAATTGACAAAAACTCAGGCTTATATTTTTGCGGTACGAAATAGATCGATTTACGTTTGTACAACTTTGAAAAATATTGAAAAGTTAATTTTAAAGTGGATACTGTGTTGCCGAAACAGAAAAGAAATTTCGGCCGAAATATTGCGCAAAATACGAGTACAGCTGGTATTCGCAAATTCGTGAAGAAAGTACGTGAGACTGGTATGCTTATTATTGGATGAACATATACCCGTGTTCGTCCTGCGCGATCAACCGATGATATTGCAGCTGTTGCAGACAATTTTCGGCTAAATCCAAAGACGTCAACCCGCAAAAGATCTCACCAATTGTACATTAGTCGTCGGAATATTCGCCTACAATGTCCAGTTGAATACAAGTGACCACCCGCTTCGTAATCAGTGTCTGTTTGGGCTTCAAAGCAGCTCGAAATTGACGAAAACTTTGCCCAAAAAATCATCTTTGTAGGTGAAGCCCATTAACATCTCGGCCGGCGGCTACGTTAACAAGCAAAATTGCCATATTTTGGGCTCGAAAAATTCACACCTAGTCATAGAGACGCCAATACATCCTGAACGTGTGACTGTTTGGTATGATTTTTGCAGTGGCGACATTGTTGCCCTATTTTTCCTACAAGACGATAATGGATGAAATGATTTGACGCCGTTGGAGTATATTTTTTTGGGTGCCACTAAAGGTCTGTCCTTTTTTTAAGCAATCTGGAGGTGATTCAGGCACTTGGGAACAATATTGGTTAGCCTATTTCTAAAATAGGGGCCGGAACCATCAAAATGTATTAAAAAATTGGGTTGACAAGATGGCCTATAGCCAAGCCATTACTAGTCGGAAGGTTCACTCTTTTCAATAAGGCAACAATCTTTGAGAAATATTTAAGTTTTTTTAAAAATAAACCAACAGATGGCCCGTCTTTTTCAAGTTTATGTAGAAGTATCCCAAAGTAGTGTATAGATTCCGATGCTTTTAAGGTTGTGTAAGATTTTTTTATTGAAATAGGATATTCAAAATTCTGTATAGATAGTGCTAGATGTTCCAAATCAGTAATATTATCGATCATCATTGCCAATTTTTTTAAGCCGGTAAGCCCTTCCCTACATCCACAAGGACAGAGTCATCTTCCCGAAGTGAAAAACATATCAATCCTCATGCTTCCTCATTCCGGTTAGCAGAGTAAGGGTGGAGGGGAATCTTCTGATAATAAGGTGAACAAATTAACCATCCTGGTCACTCCATAATGCTGCTTTTCCAGTGTGACAGTAAAATTCCTGAAGAGAAAAGAATATTGAGATAGTAAACAAGCCGATAAGAGAGTTAAGGTTGTTTTTTACTTAAAGCTGGCGAACAGGGGCATATAACAGCAAAAGATTTCAGACCAATAAGTCTGTCATCATTTATGCTAATAAATTCCTTTGTAATTGAAAGCGATATAACCGATCATTACCCAACACAAATGGACTGACAGTTGACAGAGAAAAATCGATGAGTACGTCCTTCATCTGTAAAGCAAAATTAAATGATTGGGATGATGTATTAAATGAATGCGATGCAGTTACCCTGTATGAAAATTTAGCTTGTAAGTTGAAAGCTGTATATAAAAAATCAACGAATACTAGAACACTAAAGAGTAAATACATAAAAAATCCCAGGATGTCCCCAAATCTAGGTCAAAAATGTAAAAGAAGCGACGAGCTTTACAGGAAGTGGAAGAATAGCCTTAGCAGAATGTACGAAACTGGATATAAAGATTTCCGAAACAAGATCAACAGAGAAATAAAAGCACCAACATCGCAGAGGTGCGCAGCATAATTAATTTCCTTGACGAAAATAAATCCTTCGGAATCGATGGAATACGGTCGGTGGATATTTAAAATCACGCAGATATTTTTGCTCCCCTCTTGTGTAAATTTATTAACCTCAGTCTGATGCAGGGTGGATAGAAGACAAGCTATCCAAGAAGTTCAAACGTCGTACAGTACTAAAATGCCAAATATTTTTAAGCTCGCTGCACAGAGGAGAAAAAATTCAATGGAAATAACCTCGCCGAAATACATCAAAAACGCAGACGGTCGCTTACTAACAAATAAAAAGGAAATTTGTGACCGGTGGTTCGAATACTGCAAGGAGTTGCTTAACAAACAGTTTCCACGTGATATCGTGCCGACAGCTGGTCTATTCGAGGAGGAAGTTTCAGACTTTTCAATCGAAGAAATAAGTATAGCAATTGGAAAAATGAAGCGGGGGAAAGCGGCGGGACCAGACAGCATTCCATCAGAGTTTTGGTCGAAGATGGAGGGGATCGGCAGCGTTTGGCTATCGAAACTTTTAAATAAATTAAAATGTGGACAACCTATGCCGAATCAATGGAGAAGTAGCTTCTTGGTTCCATTATACAAAGGAAAAGGCGACACTCGAGAATGCAACAACTACCGTCCAATCAAGCTTATGTCACACACGAAGAAAAACGTCGGAACAGTCTTAAACGAACGTCTTCGGCAAATAATAAAGCTCGATAATAGCCAGTGTGGATTTGTTGAAGAAAGATCGACGGTGGACGCTATCCAAAGCCTACGAATAATAATGGAAAAGCACCGAGATTCGTATTTATCGACCTCGAGAAAGCATTCGATCGAGTGCCTAGGGGTCTCATATGGGCCGCGCTGAGGTCTCAAAACGTACCGGAAACATATTGTATGTTAGAATAATACAAGACATGTACGGAAACGTGAAAACTGCGGTTAAAAGCTCTGCTGGACTAACAAGAGAATTTCCAGTTAATGTCGGAGTGCATCAAGGAAGCGTACTTAGCCCTTTCCTTTTCAACGTAGTATTCGACTATATTTTAGAAGACTGCATGCGCGAAGCAAATGTTACGCCAATTCTCTTCGCTGACGACGCAGTTATACTTAGCAATAACGTCGAAGATTTACAGAACGCCTTAGATTCATGGAGAAATGCGCTAGAGAGAAACGGGTTTAAAATAAGTCGTTCAAAGACGTTGCGACCTGTTCCGGATATAATGTTAGACAGAGTAGTTCTTCCGAAAAGCACTATCTTTAAGTACTTAGGATCAATCGTTTACATGGAAGCGAAATGTGACGACGACGTAAACCACAGAGTGAGTGTAGGATGGATGAAATGGCGGGAAAATTCGGGAGTCTTTTGCGACCGAAAATTTCCACTTAAATTAAAGGGGAAACTCTACACCAAGGTTGTTAGACCAGCCCTTATACGGTTCACAGTGCTGGACAATGTACGAAGCGTTTAAAAACAAAATGACGGCAGCGGAAATGAAAATGTTAAGCATGTCTAGTGGAGTCACTAAACGCGATAGTATTAGATCTACGCGTATAAGAGGAAGTCTAAATATAAAGAATTCGGTAACCGAACAGCTTGAGGCGAATAGAATAAGTTGGTATTGCCACGTTCAAAGAAGATCTGCGGAAAATCCGGTTAAAAAGGCACTATCAACTACGGTCACTCCAACTGTAAGAAAACGAGGTCGGAAAAAGAATTCCTGGATTTCTCAGATGGCAAATGCGCAACAACGTCTGGGGCTTACCACTGAAGCGATCCAGGACCGAGCATTATGTAGACGCGTTCTGCGGTCTGCGACATTAGCCAACCCCATAAGCGGAGCAGCAGCGATGCAGTAAAAATGGGAAACTCGTTACGCATAAGTTCGTATAACGAGGAAAGGGTTAATAAAAGGATAAGAAGAAGAAGTCTGATGCAGGGCAAAATTCCGAAAAAACTGAAAACTGCTGTGGTTAGACCTATTTACAAAGGAGGTGGTAAAAGTCAAATCGGCAATTATATAGGTAGACCGATATCCATACTGCCAGTCATGGAAAAATGTCTAGAAGATGTAATTAGAAGTACTGACACCAAAGTCAGTACGGTTTCAGAAGCAAAAAAGTACTGGACAATTGCTTGGAGTGTTTGCGAATTGCGTTATTGAATCCTCAAATAAAAGTCATCATATTTTGGTCATGTTTATGGATTTTAGTAAACCATTTGATACACTAAACCATGTTAAGTTACTGGAAGCGCTTAAACGGATGGGTATGCGAGGAGTTATGGCGGACTGGCTAAGGAATTACGTACTCACCAGGGCCTTTTGTGTAAAAATCAAGGACGTTTATAGTGAAAAGGAGCATGTACAATATGGAGTCGCTCAATGGTCGAAACTAGGTCCAATTCTTTTCATTTTGTACACAAATGAATTTTGTTTACGCTGATGACACCGCAATAGTTGTACGCCACAGGTCTCTTGAGACGGCAACAAGTCTAATGCAGGCAGAGTTTAACAATGCACTCAAATGGTGTCACGACAATGGCTTAGTAATCAACTCGGGGAAAACAAAGATGATGCACATCATAAAGCTACGCAGGAGCGAGTGTTTTTTCAAACTGATGCCTGCCCTAAATCAAGCCAACACTTAATTGACGTCGTAGAAAGCTAAAAATACCAAGGAGTCATCATTGATAGCCACTTCATCTGGGACAAGCAAATTAACAAGATACGCTCTGATTTAGGGAAGGCTTCATTTGCATTGGCGCATCTAAGAAATCATGCAACACCACAAATTTTGGAGCTGGTATATGTATTACGCCTTGATTGAATCCAAATTAAGGTATGGAATACCGGCCTGGGGTAACGCCTCCAAAACACATATCGAGAAGCTGCAAAAACTCCAAAATTCGGTATGGAGGCTAATAAACTGCGGAAATGTTCCTGACGAAAGAAGATTTAAGGTACTTGAGGTGCGAAACATCTTCAAGATGACTTTGGTACTGGAGTACTACAGTGACATCCACTTTCAAAGGCCAATCGAACATGAAGTCAACACCAGAAGACATGCTACGGGTATGTTACAAGTGCCCTGTAACTACAATAACTATGGTAAAAGGCTGCTCATATATAGCGTTTCCACAATATTAAATAAATTACCTGCTGATCTTAAAAATATTGTAAATTTTAAAAACAGGAAAAAATTATTAAAAATTTTCTTTTAAATTCACAAAATTAAATTTAAAATAAATGAAGTCATTTTAGTTTAAACTTTTGAAAAACAACCTTCTGCAGAAAAGCCATTAAGGCTTCGAAGATAATTTATACAAATTGTTAAGAAACTTTTATGCCTGAATAAATAAGAAAAAAAATAAAAATAAAAAAAGGCCCTAGAGCAATTATTAGAGATTCATATCAAGAACAGATGCAGAAATGGCTTTTTGACAAAGTCGCAGCATGCTTGTGTACAGGGAAAATCTGTAGAAACCTTCCTACATGAGTCGATGGGCAAAATAGAAAGGAGTCTACACCTCAGTGAGTTAGCGATGGCGGTCTTCCTTGATATAGACGGAGCCTTCATTACCATGAAGTGCAGTGCCATTAAAATATTTAACAGTGCATTTTAGATTGGATTTGCAACATGCTTGCAAGTAGGCTAATAAACTGTTCCATTGGACAAAGCTCGGCTAGAATGTCAGTAACCAGGGGAACCTCTTAAGGGGGAATCATATTGCCACTCTTGTGGGTGCTGGTTATCAATGGCATTCTGAAAAAGCTCACTACAATGGGTATAAGTGCCACAGCATACGCAGTTGACGTTGTCATAATAAAGCAGGGGAAATACTTAGATATCAGCACTTGAATCAACAGCTGTGGTCTCAATGTCAACATCTCCGGAACAAGATACCACAAATCAAACTCCCAAAACTCAACAAAATTGAACTTTCCCTCTCGGACAGTGCGAGGTAGCTGGATGTTTTTCTGGTCAAACAACTGAATTGGAATCTTAAAGTAGCGGGTAGAATCAAAAAGGCATCTAATGCTCCTTTTATCTGCAAAAGAACGGATAAAAAGAATTGGGGCTTAGAACCGACTGCACTAGGATGGTGAAAAGCACCAAACAAGAAAATGGCTTACTGAAAATTAGTGGCGGTTCAAAGAACGGCTTCCATAGCCATTACAAGTACGTTCTCCGTTCTGCACCTAACACTGTTTGATCTACAAATCAAAGAACTTGCTGGCAACAGTGCGATGCGACTCACTAATTTGGGTCACTTTAAAAGCATTAGCTTTGGACACGACATGATCTCAGCGGAGCTACTGCCAGGCAATCCAATTTAAATGGATGAAATTCCTTCCTTGGACAATTTCGACATTCCGTATGATATAACATTTTGGGAGAGGGATTGCTGGCAAAAAAATGCAGTAATCTGGTTAAATGAAATTGCAATTTCACAGATGGCTCTAAAACACAGCATGGAACAGGTTCTGGAATTTTCTCAGAAGACCCAGAACGAAGATTGTCCATAAGACTACCAGACATAAGAAGTGTCTTCCAATCAGAGGCTCTGGGGTCTGGGCTAATGCAGATAAGATTGATATCAGGAACAGACACGCTATCTACATTGATAGCCAGGCCGCACTTAAGGCAATGGAATCGACCGAGATCAACTCTGATATAGTCAGGTGCGACAGTCCCTGCTCAAAGCATTATGCATTCAGAACCTGGTGAGGCTGTACTATGTGCCAGCACACTGCGGTGTAAAGAGAAATGAACAAGCGGATGAGCTTGCAGTAAGAGGAGGACTACTCGATAATAGTGAGGTTGCCAACATCAAACCACCCCTCTGCTTAGTAAGGGGCACTATAGAGAAGAAAACCATAAAGATTGCTAATACTTGGCCACTTTTTGTCGGTAAAAGCTCTAAGGAGTGAATAAAATTTAACAGGGATAAGCTTTAGACAGTAATAGGAATCCCGACATGAAACTGTCGCCTGCGGAAACACCCAAAGCGACTCAAACTGTCAGATACCGACATTTGTAGATACATAAATTCTGTGTCAATGCGAAGCAATATCGCGTATTCGAAGGAAAGACTTTGTTATACTTTCTCAGAAAATCGTTTTGTCTTAAGAGCTATAGCAATGACCATCTGAATATTCAACCTTCGCCGATTAGGCTCTTTCAGGGATAAAAAAAAGTTACGGACTATCGTCGAAAAATCAACTTCAGTGTTTAAGGATATTTTTGGGGAAATAACTTTCCTAACAGTGAACACTGTCGCCTCATTCAAACAAACAACTTTATGCCTTATTTAGGATCGATTATAACTGCAAGACTGGAAGTATATATGTATACAGGACAGTCTCACTTATTGAAGACAAAGTTTGGTGCACAATTTATCGCCAAAAATAGCCTTTCAAGTTTGCCGCCCCTCCGTGTAATTTAAAAGAGACTTTTCCTTGGGGATTCATGTAATTTCTCGAACATGCGAAATAGCCCGAAACTTCAGACTTCTTTGGAGACAAACATTCGACTTATTCAAGCACCTCTGTAGAGGATATTTTAATGATTTTATTGATCCAGTATGAACCTGGCCCTCCAACCAATAAGCATCTTCAGCCAGCTCGATCTTTGGGAATCCGCTTCCAGTTTGCGTACAAAGCTGGTTGAAATTCTTTTCCACTTGAGTTCGTCACCTGATATGCGATCTTCCTCTACTAGATGAACTACGGTCTTCATGACCCGCCATCTCAGTAGTTGGACTTTCGTTCCTCTGGCTAAGTCGATGTTATGCTCAGCCCGTACAGTCCGTCGTTGCATCTCTGCCTCTACTTACCGTCTATACGGACGGGACCGAACAATGGGTCATAGAGTAGAACTATGAATATTAAGGTCTTACTCGTACATAGGGTCACTGCTGTTGTTTGAGAAAAGGTTTTGTTAGTCAATTGCCTTCTTGGTCCAAAGAAGCAATTTGGAATTGATAGCGGAGCCTAGGTAGACAAAGTCCTTTACTACTTTAAAGTTATATCTCTCGAGGGTGACGTTCTGTTGGAGTCTGTGTCCATTTTGCTAAACCCATTTTCGCCGCATCCGTCTTAATACTACCGACATCACGCTGCTTTCTTTCGATTAAGTCAATATCATCTTTGCGTGCCGCTTTGAAGAGCTCGGCAGTCAGGCCATCCATTTTTTCCCGTTTGATAAAACTTCCAAATCTCATTCCTAAAATATCATTGACCACGCGCCAGGGGGTTTCTTTGAACCAGCAGAGGCGGCAATGTTGATACTGGTCTTCATTATTTGATGCTGGCGATATAGGACGTCTTAAGGGATTGATGTAGACTCGATTGGAGAAGGATTTGATGGTCTTTTGCGATTGTAGCCATCCGACGTTAAGCCTCATCACACTATTAGCTTGTCTTTGCGATGTTCGGGACATCTGCAGCCGTGTGTTAACCCCTCGGAATGTTTAGAATTTCAATTTAGTGAAATGGGCAATATGGTAGACGATTGATTGATTGAAAAATGTGCAAGTCCGCTCATGGATATCGACATGTGGGAATCGCGTACTAGCTTCGTCCCGCCGCAAAGTCATCTAGTCTGAATCCGATACCTTAAGTGCACGTCTATTAATTCAAAAGATAAACAAATTGGGGTGCATCTAACGAGAAACCCTTTAAACTACTCTGAAGCACAGAATCTTGTAATGCTCTACTTAATTTCAGCTTTAACTTTTATACTGAAAGCTAGCGAGTTACCTTGTATTGGGCTTGATAAATCAGGAATCCTAAAATCTGAATCCTTCTCGAGAGTGGGTCAATGTTAACTGATTCGTAACCCCCCAGGGATGCCAAAAAATAAGCAAACAGCGTTCAATTTTTAGAATGTCAAGCTCATACAAGATACGAGTATAGATAAAATGAAGTGGAATTCTCATTAAATCTGATCAATATCGGAGTGTCCACGCTTTCATCCTTTAGTCCCATTCTGGAGCTATAAGCTTCTTGATTCCGTTGGATGAGCATGAGCATCCAACTCCACAAAAGCACAGATCACAATAAACTACCCGTCAGTCAGTCCTTGGGAAGGGTTCTTCCATGACCATCCGCCTGACATGTCGGTATTTATTTTTACGTCCAACTGTGTGCTTGGTTTTTTCGTGTCCTCCTCTCTAATTAGTGCATTATTTGAAGCGTGAAATCGAGATTTATTTTATATCCACTTGGGGGTATAAAAAGAAAGGAGATACACTAGATAAACGGGAGGGGGTGGACGGGCAATCGTACAGGGTTAATGTGAGCTAAAATAAAAGTTAAAAGGACATCTCTCTCGAAGAACTACACCAACTGACCGTGGCTAGAGCGGCAGACGAAGAATTTTACTCCTCTCTGCAAGGTTTTTCTGTTTTCTTGTTTTCTTTTTTGGCGTATTTAACTGTTGCTTTAGCCGGCATACTCTATTGTCTATGACTAGTGACCGTTAAGCAAGCTTTAACAACCTCAAAGCACTCTGAGCACCCCTTTAATGTCCCACTGAACAAAAAAAAATAAATTCAAATAAAACGAAACCACTCTCGCATTTGGTATCCCAGAGGTCAGGATCTATTTGCACGTTAGCCACCAGACTGTGTCCAGGTGGATCGAGGAATTCTAATTAAATCAAAGATTCAGGGGGAAGGATGTGCACAAGGAATACATTTGCACAGAACTACAGTGCAAAGGACTTTAATAAATCTTTAATGGTTGTAGTTGTTTCTGTGGTATACTTTGAGGTACAACGAGTTTTGGATGCATACTTTTCAGCTGGAATAGAAGTAAATTTCGGGAAAAGATACTCTCTAATTGAAGTTGGAATAACTGCTCGTTCTGATTCGAAGAGGCAGCGATGTCTAATAAGTCATGTTGGACGAGGGTCAAATGTGAATTAGTAAGTAGAAAATTCTTTCTTCAATCCTGCTGGGGTCTCCATGGGGCCGCTGCGGAGAGATGCTCCAAATGAATGATCTACTGTGACTCGGAAATATAGTTCGGTCAGATAGTTCGACCTTGTGTGGTGTGGGCAAACTTGCGCTGAGCATGGTTCCTTAACACCACGCCATATAGACTTACTTACGCACCCCAATGGAAGTGTATAGGTCCAGTACTGCCTATACAGAGAGATTGAGGGGCTGAGGTTCTATATTCTGGGAGCTGAAGCTCGTTCGATTTCCTCTTTAATATTTAACTCAACCTCTGATTCGCCCTCGAATTTCCAGGGCAAACGACTTGTTGTTCCATTGAACAATATTGAAGGGTCCGTCGTAGAGTGGAACTATACGAGTAATTCCCTTTTCGGAATTGATTCGGAAAAATTCAAGTCGTTGGAGGCGAACAGAGGCTATAGTGAGTGCCATGCCGTCTGCTGGATCAAGAGATCGTTCTATTATGTGTCAAGGAGTCTGTACATAGACATTTGGCCCAATTCGTCGACTAATTATATGTAGCCGCCGATGATAGGACTCGGAGGAACCGCGATTATACTGCGGATATAAGGAAAATGACGTGCATTTTCGCATTATGAAAGCGTTGATGTGAACTTTTTGTATTCTACTTGGTCGGACGCGATGTAGAACAGTTAGTAGCCATCCTACGCACTGTCGGAATTGTTTCTGGTCATCTCTCAAAGGTCTATGCCGATGAAGAAGTATCGATAAACTTTAAATGCTGGAATGGTTCGAGAATAACGATGTCAATTCTAATGGAGCATTGGGCGGGAAATAAAAATAGCGTTGGAGTTCGGCTCTCGAATGGCAGTTGCCTTTAGTTCGCTTGTAATTAGAGGATTGAGGAAGTACGTACGATCAGTGATTACAGATCTGCTGCATGATTATATCTGCCCTTCATCGAAAATTCATGGAGACTCTTTTAAGAGCGTTTCCCGGGGCAAATACAAGCAAATTGTGATCTACTCGTATTTGGATGCGAAGTTTTCATCCTTGTGCACCGCGTTGAGTTCTGGGTTTTAGATATGTCAAGAAGCGTTTTTTTTTTTGTAACTCGGCTACGCCGTCAACTCGTTAATTAAAGTCCTCGTCTACAGGTAGGTCTAATGCGTCTGCGATGATGCTAAACTCCGCATTTGGTATGGGTTAGTGGTACTGCTTGAGCTAGGAAAAGAAGAGCGCCTTCATTAATGACTTTACCCACAAGACAAAATTGTTGTCACTTTCTCTATTGTAACCCATCATTGTCAACAAGGAAATTCTAACACATGAGGGGTATGGGAAATTCCTATGGACACTGTATTCCTTGAATTCTCCCAAAGTGGTACGACATCAAAAGTAACTCTCTAGAAAGAAAGATTTGATCCTAACCTTGACATGATCTTAGCGCGGATGATTTCACCAGCTGGTAATCGTTACAGTTTCTCGTGTCGCCTTTGCCTTTATACAGCTATTTATGACTGTTTCCTTGTGATTCTACGAAGTACTACTTCTAAAGCTCATCACCTATTTATCGTAAAATAGGTGGTAAACAACTAGCACATGCTTCATAGGAACAGCATCTCCCGATAAGTGTTGGTTCGCTTATTAACGAGAAAGATCCATTTAGTACCTCTGTAGGTAAGCCCAACTTTCACCTCCTCGTGGTGCCATCTGGGAATTCTCTAGGAAATTGCTTACGGGAGAAGACGAATAGTCTGGGGTCAGCCAGCGTAAAACGGACAACGATCGGATTCTGCCCTCATAACGCGACATAAGCCAGAAAACGACAACAATGAACTCAAACACGTGATGGGAGTTCATATTCTTGGAAATCGGAATAACATCAGCGAGCGGTTTGTGGACTTCTGTAACTCAACCGTCTAGTTATTGAAATAACATTCTAAAATTGCTTAAGAAATCATTTCTTAGAACTCCGAAATAGACCCAGAGCCATGCATCAACACCAACCGATCAAACATCATCAGGTTCAACACCGACAAGTTCAGGGTGCATCGACAATTTAGAGAAAATCCTGTCTTAGAAGCAGAACAATCAGCAGAATAGTCTAGGAGAACGTGGAAGATTACTGGAGTGCTGGGAAAAATGCTTTCACAACCGCGGCACATATCTACGTCGGTAAAAGGCCGAAAAGCCACCGCAATAGCTTATCAGCAGAAGCCTGAAGACGGAATGAAGAGTGTACAGCAATTAAGTCCCGGATCTAGCAGAGGTCGTGACAAATATCATTGTCTCAAGGCCCGAAGAAACAACTAGCAGGTGCGACAATAGGGCTTTCTATAACACCATCAAGGACTGGTGGTCGGAACTCCAAACAATATCAAGTGAAGCGTTTAGGTGGTACCCTCTCTCGATGGAAACAATATTCCGCTACAGTGTTTGACTACATAGACGATAGCGATTGATTCTCTAAACTCTAAAGCAACAAATTCCCGAATAGGTACCATACCTCCCACAAAAACTAAATTAACTACGGCTGTGAAGTCCCTGGGATAGCAGGAGTGATAAACGAGCATGATCATCAAGCCTCAAAAAATGGGAAACTTGATGGAATGCCGTAATTGGA
This sequence comes from Volucella inflata, assembly GCA_928272305.1. Taxonomy (NCBI): domain Eukaryota; kingdom Metazoa; phylum Arthropoda; class Insecta; order Diptera; family Syrphidae; genus Volucella; species Volucella inflata. The sequence goes on from OV743720.1 coordinate 5,047,835, forward strand.
GAGGTAGGTATATGCTTTCTGGTTAACCTTGCGCAGGAGAGAGATCACAGAAAAACTCATAGCTATTACCAAGGCTACATACCTGTCCCGTCTAACACAATTGTAAGGTGTCAAAGGGATTTAAAGTCCAAAGTGGAGTGCGTAAGGGGTATATACTATCACCACTACTGGTTTTGGTCGTCATTAGCCATGTACTCCGTGCAGCATTGATGGAAGGAAACTGTAGAATTCGTTGGGCACCTTACCTTGAACACATTGACTACACCGATGATGTTTGTTCACATCGGCTAATGAACCTCCGTTCGAAGGCCCATAATCTAGAATCTATGGCGAACAAATAGAGGCGAACAAGAGAGTCACGATTTAAATCGCAAGATCAAGTACAAAGGCCCTGTTCTGACATTTCGCTTCCTACTTTCTTGAACGGATATTACATCGATTGAACTTAATACGTTTTCAGGTTCGAAACTTTTCCCCGTCATGATGTCGAGGGTTCTAACTTGCCATGCTCTGACAGGAGTAAAGACTACGGACGATGTTAAGCTTCTACAGCATCGTATTAAGGACCTATGCTAAGTCACCGAAGGTTTGGTAGAGAGGCGAAACAGGTTGTCTTAAAACAAGAACACCTACCCATATCATGGTCTCGGAGAACTAGATAAGCTCTGCTATCGCACCATCATGAAGACAAAAAGGAGCCTGATTCACTCAAATTTGGAGTCAGCACTTGTTGTTATATGAACGAGACATGAGCGCATAGATGTGACTTTACAACTTAGAGATCGACAATGAATTGTGGTAGTCCTAAGGCTGCTTTAGAATCCGCACTATGCTACTGAATTTCCTGACTCGAGATGTGTTAGGCCAGAACCCCTACAACCAGTGATGATACAAAAGATGTGGATCCATAATACTGATGAGCAAGTCTTACGATCATTGAACATTTTAAATGGGTATATGGGTACCGAGTGGTGGCGATGGCGCGATGGTTAGCTCATTGAACTATCACGCAGAGGGTCTGTGGTTCGATCTCCGGCATCACCTACAATTTTTCGAATCGTCAAAGTAAAATTGTGACAAAAATGACAACATGAGCAAACAAAAATGAGTGTAAAGAAGGTAGGCTATGGCCCACATCGGGCTGCCAGCGCCACAGCGTTTTTAATTTTTTTTATATGGGTACCGAAGCTGCCGTTGAAAAAGCACAATCTTCAAGTCCTATTTTTGACCATTTTTTCTAGCTGACGACGAATATCAGCAACTAGTTGACGAATGTTGTCTTCGAAGTCATCTATCATGCGAGTGTAAACTTGCTATTTCACATATCCCGATAGAAAATATTCCAAAGGTGCTAAGTTACAACGACCTTAGAGGCCAATTCGCACGTCCATTACCCGAAATAATGCCCCCCAGCCCGTACCGTCTATTGACAAAGCCAAACTAAAAGATAATAACAAATATACGGTAATACAAAAAGTCTCCACGGTTTTTTGTCACTAGATGGCGTTGGTGTTCATTTATCTGGAAACACTAATCTGATTGTGTCAAAAGAATACGTGTTTGGAAGGTGACATGTCAGGCTACATTTTTTGTGAAGACAGCTGTGTAATTCGTTACTCTTGCTAAAAGTTATACTGATTTGAACATGAGTGAAATATCTGAAGAAATACGGTATGTGATCCTTTTTTACTATAAAAAAGGGGAAAACGCTGCAAAAACATGCCGAAAAATTTGTGCAGTTTACGGTGAGAATGCTGTGAGTGAACGCCGGACCCGGGAGTGGTTGTTCGATTCCGTTCCGGAAATTTCGATGTAAAAGATGCACCACGCATTGGTCGGCCTGTCACTGAAAAAGTCGATTTAGTTTTGCAACTGATGGAGGAAGACCGGCACGGAAGCTGTCTAAAGATAGCGGAGACATCGAACATCAACTGTATGACCGTTTGGAATCATCTAAAACAAGCAGGCTACTCAAAGAAGCTCGATGTGTGAATGAATTACATGAATGACATGAATTAACGCAAATAAATTTAACTGACCGAATAACCATTAGTGAAATGCTGGTGAAACGAAACGAAATGGAACCATTTTTGAAGCGATTCATTACGGGCGATGAAAAGTGAATTAAATAAGAGAATATCCAACGCAAGCGATCATGGTCAAAGGCCGGTGACTAACCACAAACGACTTCAAAGCCTGGATTGACGGCAAACAAGGTTATGTTGAGTGTTTGGTGGGCTTGGAAGGGAATTGTCTATTATGAGCTGCTAGAACAAGGGTCAATTCGATACTCTACTGTGCACTACTCGACCGTTTGAATGAATCTATCAGGAAATAGCGACCAGAATTGGCCAACAGAAAGGAAGTTGTCTTCTATCATGACAATGCTAGGCCACACACATCATTGATGACCCAGAACAACTTGAACGAGCTTGGTTGGGAAGTTTTGATGCATCCACCGTAAAGCCCATACCTTGCACCCTCTAATTACCATTTGTTTCGGTCCTTGCAAAACTCTCTTGATGGTAAAAACTTGGCCGAAGAGCCGCTGAAAATCACTTGGGCAAGTTTTTCTCTGATAAACCACAGAGAAATTGCTAGCCAGTCTCAGATCTGGAGAAACAACCTCTTTTCCAAATGGGTTAGGTCATGTCAATACAAAGTTAAGTTACCTTGCCTTATTTGAATCCTTCGGAGAGAGACTGATGTGACAAACTACAGCTTCTAATTTAACAGAAGTCGAAGTGATATTCCGACTTCAATTTTTACATACCAAGTACCTTTCGGACAAGTACCTTTGAACAAACTGCAACTTCATCAGACTTTAGCCTAGATCTTGGTTGAAACTCGGTGCTGTTGGATATTTCCTTCAGACCACGCAATCTCAAAGATGCACACTTTCCATTTAAAACCAAATTCCTACACTCTAGTCAGAAAATGTAAACCACGCTTCACGAGCACTGAAACCGGCTTTGTTGTGACGGACACCTTCCGCTAGATAACATATCACACGCACTCCAGAGTTGCATCCCGGTGTGTTGCATCCCTCAGCGGGACAAAGATATAGAACCCATCAAAACGATTAAACAAAAACAAACAATTGTGTGCTATCGGGTCCCGATGGGGTGTCACTCGTAAAATGATGTCTTGTTTCCCCCAACTAACCACCACCATACTCGTAATCACCTACTACCTGTGGCGGACTATGAGTATAGTCGGAATCTTCTCTGTTGGCACTGGAAAATTTTCACTTTTATTTTACGATGATGACATTTTGTGTTGTTCCCCCTTCTCACGTCTCTCTTTTTGTGATGGGAAAACTAGATTTTTGTTTTCCTTTCTTTGAGGAAAATTTATGATCATCGTGTGAAGGCGCCTCCTCCAGACGCCCTGAAGACTTCCGATCCGATCTGTCCAGGTCAGGTGAATTGAATTTTATTTGACACCAGCGACATACAGACACTAGTGATAACCTGACTTGACTTGGTCTTTGGAAGTGCCTAGGCAAAGCCAAGCCAAGCATTCGGCAAAAGACTCTCCATCATTGTACCTAGCAGGGGACAACCAAGAGGCGGACATCTTAATTCGTTATGAAATGCAAACGACCGTTCGATTGAAATATTGAAAAACGATATGTCGACCAACATATGTACCAAGTCGAGCAATATGCCAACCAATTTGCCTTTCAATTTGGTTGGCTGTTTCAACTCCAAACTTGTACTCGTACACATACGAGCAGGTATGTGCGGCTCAGGTGGCTTACCCGGTTGGATTTTACGAGCCAGGGAATTAATTTGGATTTCGATTTTATTATCCAGATTGATTGATTTGACTGTGGATGAGTGCGAGTATCTCTTCATCATTAGCAAGAGTTTAATGAGTTCTGAGTGTCGGTGTGTGCGGTTGGCCTATCTTCAATATCTACTGAGGCTTCCTCCAAAACTGCGGTTACTGGCATTAAGACTGAATTTAAATTAAGGCGTGTCGTTAAAATTAGGAACTTTTACCTTCTGAATGAACTATTCCAACGTTATCTCAAGATGATTTATATTTGTCTGAAGAAGTAGTTAGAGAAAGTCAAAGAGGTGCTTCAAAGAGATCGAAGAAGATACGGACAGCAGCGTTTGGATGGTGTCGTGGTGGCGGATTCTTGATTTGTTTTTTCTTAATTGGAAATTTATCGATAGTAATTTGATTCTGATGTAAATAACGAGATTTGTGAACGAGAATGGATTGCATAATCTCGATCTGGAACACGTGCAAGTGACCCTTAGCATCCACTGATCTTGCGGAAACCCCTAGAACATTTCAAAGTTTATGCCGATTCTGACACACTCGCAATTTTGTCGCTATTGGAAAGTTGTCTAAGAATTATATGCTCCTTGAAATCCTCTTTGAGATGACTCGTGACGGGTTTAAAGCGTAAACAGACCTCACCTCGATGAATTATAAGTGCAGGCCATGGGTAACTAAAAAGTGGATTTCATTGCAGTCCAAGAAGTGCGATGTGACAATTGTGAGGTTTATGAGTTCCTTTTGGTTGCTTGAGACTGCAGAACAGCGCCTATTTGGATGCGGAATTATAATCAGAAGAAGGTTTGAGCATCAGACACGTGAATGGATTGTTAAGTGCAATCCAATGACTAACCTAACGCTGATGACTGCCTTTGCTCAACGATGTTAACATAGCAATGCATTGGAAATATATAAAAAAATAGAAAAATGCTAATCGAGTCCGGGTCCGGTAAAATGGCTCATGAGCGGAAGGAAATTAGTGTGAGTAAATGGATCGCGCTTACTGAAGAAAGTTTTTGAATGTTGTCAAGAACCATCTGAGAGTGTAGCGACAGCAAATTTAAACTAAAGCAGCTAAGGACTGAGAATGGCATAAATTCGTAGCTAAATCAGCTAATTATCCTTAGAATTTGATACTACTGCTACACCAAATGCAGTAGTTGATGCGAAGAAGAAAGGCCTTGACATCTGCCGCGACGCTAATGCTTACAGGCAATGATCTTCCGGACCTGATTGTCAAGAAATGTATGATTATTTAGGTCATGATTTGGATCATTACCACACTTATTACAAAGCTAAGATAGCAAGAAATTGACTTAACCCTGCCCAGCAAGAACACGGAAGTACTGTCTAAATCCTCCATGTCATACAGATGGGGAGCGACGGAAACTTTACTAAAACAAATTTTAAGAAACACATGAATATGTGCAGTTTTAAGCGATTTAAGAAGCTAACTCAACTTTCACAGGATGGACTCTCTAAGGAGTTTTGCGATCACTCAGTTTTGATCACTCAGGATGGAAACACTCGGAAGATCTAGTGGCACCTTCACTGAGTCGAAAAAGTGAATCTCTGTCATATGATTGGGAAAATCTGATCAGAGACCGCTCATTCAAACCGTTCTGAAATGACGCCGAAACAGACGCAGATCTATAGATGCAAGGTTTGAGAAATACAACGAGTGCCGTAGGATTTCCCATATTAACTCAGTTCCAGTTTTTCATCGGTTGTCGGGCGACATGTAACCTAACGTTATAATGCCAAAACCCGACGATTTTTTTGAACTCTCTTATTAAGCTTAGAAAGTTGCTCACTGAACTTATACGACGTGATTGTTTCGCCAGGTAAAAGAAGCTCGAAAAAAAGTATACCCCTCGAATTCGACCAAACAGATATGAGTACATTCTTTTCTCCGTGCGGCATCGGATAAAGAATAGTGCCGCAGTGCGTCCCAGCTTGTCGTAAGAGGCGACTAAATGGAACACCAATCATATACAGGCAACTTTGACACCAAAAATGAGCCTGTGACACTTTAGCACCTTAAAACGTTCCCACAAGTTTGTATGCAATCAGTGGGTTCCCACGTCAGGAGACTACCGGTGGGGTAAAAGAACAGTCAATCAATTCGAAATGAGCATACAAGTGTCAAACCACTCAAACTTTAGATACACTTCATGGAAATGATCGCAATTAATAGCACTACCCCGCTGGGCACCACGATTGCAACGCACTCGGACGATCCTAGAGCAAGCAGAAGTGCTTGCGTCAGAGCCCGACGGATTCCGAGGGCGGGCAAAATGAAGTTTCCAAAATATTTTCATAAACTTCGGTTTGCAAGTTGGAACGTCGGATCGATGACCTCAAAAAGTTTAAAACTGAAAGCGATTATGCGTCGCAGAACTCTACAAATCCTGTGCGTTCAGGAAACGAAGTGGTGTAGTACCGGAAATAAAGCGCGTTTTCTGGTATCTTGAAAATAAGCGACCGCTTGATGAGTGTTAAACTCGTCATACACAATGAAACGTGGAACATTGTTAGCGCGTACGCCCCACAAAATGGATGCGACCAATCGGAAAAAGATACATTTTGGTCAGAGTTCGGTAATTTGCTTAGAAATATACCTATCGAAGAGATGCTCTTCGTAGGCGGAGATTTAAATTGCCACGTCGGAGAAACAAATGTTGATTATGAGGACTGCCACGGCGGTAAAGGATTTGGAACCAGAAATTCAGCTGGCGAAGACATCCTTGTAGCATGTAGGGCTTACGGCTTAACCGTCTTAAATACAATGTTTATTAAACATCAACGACATCTTATCACCTATAGCAGCGGAGGCCACGAAACGCAACACCGTCTGCTCATTACAGAATTTTTCACAGCGGAACCACCGAAAACACGGGCATCGTTTGGAAAGCCAAAAATCCGGTCGTGTAATCTATCGAAGGAACGAAGCGCAAGATTTATCGCACTGGCTAAAGAAGTACTTCACAATATAAACGGTATCGCAGACTCACTTAGCCCGCAAGAAATGTGGAACAGCATGCACGAGGAATGCATAACACTCGCAAAGTCCCATCTGGGGACTATATCGAAATACCAAAGAAATATGGTGGTGGAATGACGAAACCAAACGAGCTGTGGCCGACAAGAAGAGTGCATTCCAAGCGTGGACAAAATGCGATCGGAGCGACGATATCGAAAAAGCTCGACTGGCTCTTGAATACAAGCGTCTTAAAAAGATCGCAAAGAAAGTCCGGGCTCGAACTCGAGCGGCCGCGGCAGTTAACCTGTACCAGGAGTTGGAACAAATATCCTCACGATCGGCAGATAGAAGATCTTCTTATCCTTTTATTAACCCTTTCCTCGTTATACGAACTTATGCGTAACGAGTTTCCCATTTTTACTGCATCGCTGCTGCTCCGCTTATGGGGTTGGCTAATGTCGCAGACCGCAGAACGCGTCTACATAATGCTCGGTCATGGGTCGCTTCAGTGGTTAGCCCCAGGCGCTGTTGCGCATTTGCCATCTGAGAAATCCAGGAATTCTTTTTCCGACCTCGTTTTCTTACAGTTGGAGTGACCGTAGTTGATAGTGCCTTTTTAACCGGATTTTCCGCAGATCTTCTTTGAACGTGGCAATACCAACATATTCTATTCGCCTCAAGCTGTTCGGTTACCGAATTCTTTATATTTAGACTTCCTCTTATACGCGTAGATCTAATGCAATCGCGTTTAGTGACTCCACTAGACATCCTTAACATTTTCATTTCCGCTGCCGTCATTTTGTTTTTAAACGCTTCGTACATTGTCCAGCACTGTGAACCGTATAAGAGCTGGTCTAACAACCTTGGTGTAGAGTTTCCCCTTTAATTTAAGTGGAAATTTTCGGTCGCAAAAGATTCCCGAATTTTCCCGCCATTTCATCCATCCCACACTCACTCTGTGGTTTACGTCGTCGTCACATTTCGCTTCCATGTTAACGATTGATCCTAAGTACTTAAAGATAGTGCTTTTCGGAAGAACTACTCCGTCTAACATTATATCCGGAACAGGTCGCAACGGATGCGCAAATGGGCACGTCAAATGCTCCGTCTTTGAACGACTTATTTTAAACCCGTTTCTCTCTAGCGCATTTCTCCATGAATCTAAGGCGTTCTGTAAATCTTCGACGTTATTGCTAAGTATAACTGCGTCGTCAGCGAAGAGAATTGGCGTTACATTTGCTTCGCGCATGCAGTCTTCTAAAATATAGTCGAATACTACGTTAAAAAGGAAAGGGCCAAGTACGCTTCCTTGATGCACTCCGACATTAACTGGAAATTCTCTCGTTAGTCCAGCAGAGCTTTTAACCGCAGTTTTCACGTTTCCGTACATGTCTTGTATTATTCTAATAAACGTTTCCGGTACCTTTTGAGACCTCAGCGCGGCCCATATGAGATCCCTAGGCACTCGATCGAATGCTTTCTCGAGGTCGATAAATACCATGTGTAAATCCTTAGACGAATCTCGGTGCTTTTCCATTATTATTCGTAGGCTTTGGATAGCGTCCACCGTCGATCTTCCTTCAACAAATCCACACTGGCTATTAGCGAGCTTTATTATTTGCCGAAGACGTTCGTTTAAGACTCTTTCGACGATTTTCATTGTGTGTGACATAATGACGGGCTTTCCAAACGATGCCCGTGTTTTCGGTGGTTCCGCTGTGAAAAATTCTGTAATGAGCAGACGGTGTTGGCTTACTAGCGATTCTCCAAGTATTACTTTACAGTCCTTAACACGGTTTCTCATCGACATTTTGCAGAGGTGATAATCTATTTGCGTTTTGTGGCCTCCGCTGCTATAGGTGATAAGATGTCGTTGGTGTTTAATAAACATTGTATTTAAGAAGGTTAAGCCGTAAGCCCTACACGCTACAAGGATGTCTTCGCCAGCTGAATTTCTGGTTCCAAAGCCTTTACCGCCGTGGCAGTCCTCATAATCAACATTTGTTTCTCCGACGTGGCAATTTAAATCTCCGCCTACGAAGAGCATCTCTTCGATAGGTATATTTCTAAGCAAATTACCGAACTCTGACCAAAATGTATCTTTCTCCGATTGGTCGCATCCATTTTGTGGAGCGTACGCGCTAACAATGTTCCGCGTTTCATTATGTATGACGAGTTTAACACTCATCAAGCGGTCGCTTATTTTCAAGATACCAACGATGTTGTTTACAAGATCCGCTGCAACAACGATTCCAACATCGTTTCGTCCATTGACCGTTACATGGTAGAACATCTTAAATGCCTTAGTTTTTAAGTCTAGAAAACGCGCTTTATTTCCTGTATTACACCACTTCGTTTCCTGTACGCACAGGATTTGTAGAGTTCTGCGACGCATAATCGCTTCCAGTTCTAAACTTTTTGAGGTCATCGATCCGACGTTCCAACTTGCAAACCGAAGTTTATGAAAATATTTTGGAAACTTCATTTTGCCCGCCCTCGGAATCCGTCGGGCTCTGACACAAGCACTTCTGCTTGCTCTGGGATCACCCGAGTGCGTTGCACTCGTGGTACCCAGCGGGGTAGTGCTATTAATTGCGATCATTTCCATGAAGTTTAAAGTTTGAGTGGTTTGACACTTGTTTGCTCATTTCGAATTGGTTGTGTTTCTTCCTTGTTACCCTTTAAATATTTAAAAACGCCACATCTTTAGCCGTAAAAATAGCGGCCTGCAGTGAGTCCCTTCAAGAAGTTCTTGGTATCAGAAACAAACAACTCAGTATGCCAATTATTCAAGACGTAGGTGCTAGTTTTTGCTCAGAAAGTCACTTGATGTGGTCACCAGGACATAATGACATACAAAGAAATAAAATAGGCGACGCTGATGCAAATGAAATGCCTTTGGAGTACAGGATACCACCATTCGTTAGTCGAGACAGTTTAGAGTGAGCTTCTACACAAAATCGTGTTAAGGTTACCAAAGAGTGATTTCTTCTCTTCTTAATACACCACGTTCAACTACGGATTTGCTTACACTAATCGAATAAATCCATGGATTTGCCTTGAAAATTCTCAAATTCTCTCCTGCCCAGTTAGAAACCTCTGAAGAAAAAAACCCAAACCAAACCGAAAAAATTCCAACCAATTGGCACGTCTCACTGTAGCCAAAAAAGCACTCAGCAAGAGTGTTTACTGTTCAATAGCAGTCGGCTAGCTAAAGTCTGAATATTTCATAAGTTCTCCAGCACCCCAAAAAGAAAAAAACAAAAAAAATCTCTGGATGCACCTAAGGGATTCGGATTTTTTCCTTCAATGTGCCTCGCCGTCGTTCTTCGATTTTAATGGACTTTCATTGCATTTGTGGTACTCGTATCAGACGCTTTTTTCGGCAACGCCCTGCATATGGCATGTAAGAAGGTAAGAAGGGTAACGAAATTCTGTGGCTTTGCCAAACGGAAGTGAAATATCTTGTATCTCTGCCACCAGCCAAACTAACCAAACCAACCCTGTGCTCAATGAATTCCATCGAAATTGCATTTGATTTCTTCAATTTCACCAAAATCAAGGATATGCACGGACGCCCACAATTTGTAGAGGATTTTCTCCTTCGACCATCTGTGTAAGAAGATTTGATTTTTATATGTTTTGTTGGGAGTGGGAGAACCGGAAACGTGTGCTGCATCTCAAGTCCATACCTCAAAAGCATTGCAACAAAGTTGCCGAAGATTTGAATAAATAATCCAAGTGGTCCTGTCCTGACCATGCTTTTGAACTGAAAACAATGTTAGCACCACGAAATTCTAATCGTCGAGTTAAATCTCACAAAATTGTATCTGTAAGGAATAATGGGAGAGGAACTGAGAACACAATTTCCATGACCTAACGTACAGTTAGACGTTAGTTGTAGCTACTATGTATTGAGAAAGTTTCATCTTCGAAACGATAGTTATCCCTCGAAATGATTACACGGTATTGTCATTCCAATTGTTAACCACCTCGGTGCAGAGCCTTGTCAATATTCGAAAATTGGTTCAACTTAAGACCAACCGATCCGATGACTTTGGTTGCACTGGTACCACCACTACTGTGGCATACAAAAAAAAAACAAAAACAGAATTCAATAAATCCAAACGCCGAACAATTGTATCTGTCGTTAGAGAGACAGTGAAAGAGAGAAAAGGTCTTGATCCCTGTTGCAGTTGTTGCTCAAACCAACTGCTGATTTCCTGGCGAAAAAGTTCCAGGACTTTTGTGGGTTACAAGTTGGTGGTGGTTTGCCCGTTTCATCCCCCCTGGGGACCACTTAACAATGCAAAATAATGCCAAATATGACAACAGTAGATGGTACTTTAATAAAAAGTTAACTACGACCATGGGTCTCCGCCGATTGTACTCGTATCTGTAGGTGAATTTCGGAACCATAGCAACTTTGCTATCGATTGGGACTATCGATGTGGCGTTGGCGATGACGGTGGCATGGAAGTCAGCCGATTCCGTGGTGTGGTCCGTTCAATTGTTCGCGAATTGAAGGGGAATTCCCTCCTAATTTCGTGTCATTAGTGTGTGATAACTGAGACCATTTACAATTTGCCATCATCACGACATACAATTGATTGTTGTGCGCATAGGGTTCGTTCGTTCGAAAGACAGCGACAACCGATGGCGGCAGTGGCAGCCTTACCCAATGGCAACGTGCTCGGTGGTTTATGCTCCATGGTGAGGTGCTCCTCGTTGCTCTATGGTTATTAGTTGCTAGTGGATATATCGAGGTTAGAGGTCACTTTGATTTTGAGTTAGAGTTAGATTTCAAGGAACTGCAGTTGAATGTTTTAAAAGGGAATCGTCAACCCTTTGCCGAATTCAATGAAACCAGAATGGAAAACTGCAAAACGTTTGTGCGATGAAATCGTGGCGAAAAATTTGTTGAGTTGTTTTCTTCTTTTTTTTTAATCAAAAACTGTTGTGGCACAGCCAAGGTTTTAAACGTGAAGTATTTGTGGGATGGATTTTGGAAGATAGTCGATGTGTTGTAAGTTATCAATTGGAGAGACAGATGAGGTGTCCGTATGTTGACATCTGAGACGATCTATTGTTAATTTGTTATGAAGACGGGCTTCCTTATTGGACTCGAAAGCGCATGTGTATGACAAGAGCTGATCCTCCAAAATTAGACGAACGGACAGCCTGACAGCGGTATTTGGTTCGTCATCGCCTTTGTACAGTCTGCAGAAATGGTCTTTCGAAATCCTGTTAAGTTGCATGTGGTTGCCGGCATTTATCATCGAACCAGAGGTTTTATAAAGGTGGACGAGTGAAACTCAGCACACCAGAAGCGGCTTCTCTGATGGCGTTTTGGCAGTGTTCCAATGGTCTTCGAAGGAGTTCTCCAAGTCCCCTTGTATTTGTCGAATTCATCCGTGATGGGGATTGCTACTAGGTGCTCCCTCAATCAATAAGGGTAGAACAAATTCGAAAGAACGCCACGGCCTTATAGATTAGGCTAAGAATCACTCTTGCAAGCCATCTAATTGGACAAAGTAGGTATAAGGAGAACGTCCAGTCTTTCGGCAAACCTAGACAGAATCAACTTTATGCAAACCGGGTGAAAATGTTTTTTTTTTGGTTCCGAAATAAGAAAAGAAGACATAGCAACGAACCCTATGAACTAAATAGCGACATTAACCCTGGTAGAAGTGGTACAGTTCATACGCTTTGAAAGGTAGGACCTGGAGTGTCCGAAAAACTCTGAATATCTAGACAGCTACCGGTCGATATCAGTACTTTCAGCACTCGTCAAATTATTTGAGAACAGGAACAGGCCAAAATAGGCACAAGCAAGGCATCTCAATAGTGCTCAACACGACTTCAGACCAGGAAAAATCACCCACATTTTGCTTCACAACCTAAACTATGCAGTGCATGCAAAGTTAGCCTTTTATATTGTCGATGGATTTGGATCAAGTATCGAAGACCAGTGGCAAAACTGCCAAAGAGCTGGGTTTCACCCGACCACTACAACGAGACCCCTGGTTTGATGATGAATGCCGGCAAGCACATGCAGCTGGTGGCCTTTGGCCAGGCAGGTCCACCATCCACCAAATATTCACACTACGGCAGATCTTGGAGGAGACCCATGAGCTTCAGATCGATACACACCACCTATTCTTCGATTTTAAGGCCACGTATGACAGCATCTATAGAGCTATATAGAGCAATGTCTTGTTTTGGCATCCCTGCCAAACTCGTCCGTCTGTGCAGGATGACGATGGAGAATGCACGCTGCTCCATCTAGGTCGGTAAAGATCTCACCGAAACCTTTGATGTCCAGAAAGGATTTAAACAAGGCGATGCGGTGTCATGCGATTTTTTCACCATCGTACTTGAAAGAATAGTGCAAAACTCACACGCAAACACAAGAGGCGCTATCTTTGAAAAGTCCGCCCAATTACTCACATACCCCAATGCTATTGACATAATCGGAAGAAAGCAGCGTGATGTCAGTGGCGCTTTCGCGAGTATTGAGACGGAAGCGGCGAAAATGGGTTTAGCGGTCAATGAGGGCAAGACCAAGTATATGTTGTCAAGCAAAAAGGACAACCAGCACCGACGTCTTGGGCAGAACGTCACCCTCGACAGATATAACTTTGAGGTAGTTAAGAACTTTGTCTACCTATGCTCCGCTATAAATTCAGACAACGACACCAGCGCTGAGATCAAGCGAAGAATAACTCTTGCCAACCGCTGTTTGTTTGGGCTAAGAAGGCAATTGAGTAGCAAAGCCCTCCCTCGGACAACAAAAGTCACCCTTTATAAGACCTTAATAATGGCGGTCCTTCTCTATGGCGCAGAGGAATGGGCATTATCAAAAATGGATGAGGGTGCTCTTGGTTGGTTCGAGAGAAAAATTCTTCGGGCTATCTTCGGTCCCGTCTGCATTGACGGTGAGTGAGTGGAAGTGGAAGATACAGCGATTAACTCTACGGACTGTATAGTACAGCAACATGGACCTAGCCAGAAGAGTGAAGATCCAAAGTCTGAGATGGCTGGGTCATGTAGAGCGTATGGACACCAATGCTCTGAAAAGTCTTCGAATCCGCTCCCGAGGGACAGCGTAGTAGAGGAAGGCCAAGACTCAGGTGGCGCACGCAAGTGGAAGAGGACCTCAACCAACTTAGCGTGCGAAACTGGAAGCAACTAGCTAGGGATCGAGCTGGCTTGAGACACTTGTTGACTGAGGCCCAGGTCCACCCCGGACTGTAGCGCCACTTAAATCAAATCAATCTTCCCTTATTTAGTACCTATTTAGCCCGTATTTTCTGGCTTTGCTTCAATGACCACAAACTCGCTAGTAAAGGTAGCTCTTGCTGGAGGTTGTGCTTCTGATGCTGAACTCTGACTCGCAGAATTCGTTCGTCTTTCCAATGTGCCGTTGAAGAAATCAAATGACAGAGAGGCAACTCGTCGAATCATTTGACTCGATCATAATCGACTTTTGTGGAAGAGCGACCATCGTCTATTGTAATGCGAAGTCGGCAAATGTGTCAAAATGCCACTCTGTGAATATTGTCTGCAAACAGGTGGTGATTACAAATTTGAGAAGCATAATACTTGATCGTGGAGCTTAAGAAGGAACCACAGGGCCCTGCTTAGACTAATTATAATCCTTGCTTTCGTTGGTTAGCTAAACTAGCGACCATATAAATATCTCCCACTTGCTTCCACCAGGCTCTAAAACAGATTCTGACTCTGCTCTAGATGCTATTTTGAGGAATAGGCGAAGCACTTGCAGCTGTAGCTACAGCCAAACACTATCTCTACAAATATGGGGTCTTTGGTCGCATCAAGCTTTAGGAATTCGGTACTCATGTCGTAGTACGCTGGTACTGCCTTATATTTCAGTAAAAGAAAACACGAGGAGTGTTTGGACTAGTTCTTTGTCTGAGGGCTCTTTTCTGGCGGGAGGGAATGAAACAGCTCAATTGGAGTGGATTGAAAGGCTTCCCAGGTGTCATAGTCTTCCTTTTTTTCGTACTGCAGTGTGCGTTGCTAGAAATATTGGTTAAAAGTGTTCGGTTTGTTGATGTTTATATGACAAGCCACTTGCACCAAACTCTTTCTACGAAAGTGAGGTTTCAGCAGTCCATTTGGTGCACTAAATCTGTTGGAGCTCCAAATCGTTTCAGAAAATTGTATAAAGTTCCTATAGCCATTGGCGGCAGAATATTCTGGACACATACATATAGAACTGACACATATAGAGGTGAGCAGTGTCGAAAAAGTCAAAAAATTGCACAGATTCTGTCAAAACTTTACTCTTCTGCATGGGCTTAGAGCAAATTCAAAATCGACGAATTCATACTCCGTGTGAAGACGGTTTCGAAGTGACCGAAACTTCTTCTTGACAGAATTTGCAACAATAGAATCTAGTTTGCTGGGCTTCAGGTACGGAAATAATATTCTTCGCCTCTGATGCTATCCCAAATTCGAGCCAAATCGTCTGATAACGAGAACACTTTCTCGATTAAGAAAACGCCTTACCTACGCCACGAACTATTTTTGGACATGATCTATCCCCATGGCTAAGTGGATGGTATTTAGGGGAAACACAAAACTAATTCCCAAAAGGTTACCTATGCCTCCACGCTCTCATTAATGAATGGAAATAGTCGCAAATAAATCATTCATTAGCCTCTTACAACATTACATCACCTGTGAGTTGGTCCGGAATCAAAACAAAACAAAACAAAACAACAAATGAGAAGATTCGACAAAATACCCGATTAAGCAATTAAACTCACCGTCGAAAGCCAGACTCTTAGGGATCCATATAAATCAGACAGACGGCCAGGCGTTGGCTGCAGAGTCTGGCATTAGCATTAGCATTAGTAATCAGTTACGAATCTTACAAACGAAACATTTTTTTTTAATGGAGTCTCAGCTTTCCTTCCCTCATTTGTCCACAGTTTTATCATCGTTCAATCCCTTCGTTTCAATTCGTAAAATAGTAGTATCGTAAAAAAAAAGACGCATCATCGATACCACAATACCGTCAACTTTAAGCAAAATTGACACTTATCCGAGCCCGAAAAATACGCGCAGCAATAAAACAAAGTCACACAAAGGTGGCCGCTGCAAAGACTCAGAAACGAGGAGAGACCTCATAAAAAGTCCACATGACAAGTTGAAAAACCATTTTTCTGCTTCTGTAAGAACTCATAAATTGATAACTGGACAACAACGGATGGACAACAGTCGACAGTGGACAACCAACAACCAACAACCGACAGCCGACAACAGAGTCATTGACAAGAGTAACACAACATAGTCAAGCCACATCCACAACAACAGAATACTTTTCGACAACAACGAACCAAGGTGACAAAGATACGCGACATCGACAATCGACAATCGACAACGCCCCTGATGATGATGAGTTGGGAATAAAAATTTTGGACTGGATTAAGGAGCCATAAATTAGTTTATTAATAAAAGATTTATTGGACGACATTGGTGGGGGCCCCCATTAGGTGGGTCTTGACTGCCTCTACATGAAGGAAATTCGCAAATGGATACCCTCCAACACAGCATACTCTATAGCACTTTGCTTCGAGTGGAAGTCACGACATCGACGCGACGTTTCTTATGCAAATTGGCTTTCTGTTTATGAGTTTTGAATATGTTTGGTGTGAGATAACGATTTTTAAAAGGTTTTTTTGGGAAACGACCTTTCTCACACGCATTTAAAAAATAATAAAAAAAAAATGAACGTCAGAGAGGTTTTTATTTTTAGCGAGGTCTTGAGAAGCTTGTGCGACGTACTTATCACTTTAGGTAGACTTTTCGCAAGGGCAGTGTTGCTATAGAGTGCCCTATGCCCTATATGCTCCCTGTGGTGGTATATGGGGAAAGAAGAGGGTAGCCCTTCTAGCAGCTACTTAACAGATATCAAATAGAAAGAGTAGAAGAGAAAGAAGAACCAATGAAGAAGCCACCTCCACGCTCTAAATGTATGAAAGCAGGTGTCAGTCATGAAGGAACTAAAGAACAACAAAAGTGTTTATATGGAACAATCAAACTTGACTTTCAGCTACATATGCATTGTATGAAAGAGATTCCATCCTTGGTCTTGTTAAAACTATCAAAACTATCAGGGCTGGCATATGATTGTATGCAACCTTTGTATAAATGTCTTAAACCCTTTTGCAACTCAATAATCGGCGCATGCCAGTTTGGCTCCAGGTCCAGCTGATCGAGCATTGACCAAATTTGTAAGCTAAGACCCATTCTGGAAGAAAAACTAATGGTCGTGTGGTCGTGTCTCTGTGAAATGCTTATGAAATTCATCTATACCTATGTAGCACTGACCTGTGATTAATTTTAAAATCTTTGCCTTCTTCGTAACAGATTCGCCCACTCGATGGCGTTACTTGGCGTTCCCTACGACATACCTATGGCCTCTGCAAATTTGCGCACTTTGTTTGGTAATCGGCGAAGAGTACGTCGTGGACCTTTTCAGCGATTTTCGCAGTACTGCCGGGCAGCTCCGCATAAAAAACTGAACTTTGGCCAAGTTTGAATTCGTTGAACCAATATCTCAGAGTAGTCAGAGATGTTGAAATGTGTATGATGCCATTCGCCTTGGGATCTAAAGGGTAAGATCATAGTGGCTTCCATACAGCAATTGAAGAACAAACGAATCGAGGCCTTGAAGTAAATGAGGACAAAACCAAGCACTTATTGACATGACAGCACTGTTGACAATAGTAACTTAGAAGTGCACTTTGAAATTAAATCCATGAATGACACATTAGTGAAGAATCGGAAAAGACTTATCAAAGAGAACCGTAACCGTAGTTACAGCAGGAAATATGTCCACTACACTTGCACGGCCACGTTGAGCGAATGGGCAATAATGCTCCAGCAAAGTGGATGTTAGAATCACATAACACTGAACCAAGTTCAACAGTGCGTATCCCATTCTAACATCGCATAATAACGCCCGTGTCTTTCAAGGCGTTCTTACAACTCGACGCTTATATTTGCAAAGACCAGGGGTCAAGACTTGACGTCTTAACCATAACTATGGCAAAGAATGTCTCAATATGTCTCGTCTCAATACTGTCTGAACTGCCCTCAACTTTTCCATCCAGACTCTTGTCTTGGTTACATAGCGTTCTAATGATGAAACTCGAACGCAGCTCCGAAGGATACTCGTCGATAAGTCCTCAAAACACGTCGGTTTCCACTCTATCTCCCATAACGCACAGTTGTTTTCCTAGCGCTCTTGTTGTTTAAAAATCTTTCTGCATTCCGTTTTTGAATAGCTTTCTCGAAAATGATAGTCCCTGTTGAGTTTTAAATTCCGGAAGAGGCCACAATTTTCCTTATTAATCTGCGCTGATTCCGCGCAATTCCATTTCGAACTTAAGGCACATGCTCTGGTGTCGCTGCTGACAAAATATTTTGCAAAAACTCATATCGTACTCACCAAGCAGGGATTGATATGACTCAAAATATCCGAACAGCGAACTCAAAGTCAAATTGTGATAGAATCAACAATTCTGCCCATTTCGTATAAATCTCTTTCCGCAAGTACCTTTTTTGGAGCACTGCCAAGCCCTTACAACTGTCGGTACTGCTCCTTATTTCTCTCAAACTCATCCCAAGCACCCTTGAGTTTCCTTCTCAACTGTCTTGCCGTTAGCTGATTTCTGGTGAATCTGACTTCCCCTACTCGTTAAGCGGAATTCATTTCAAAACGAAATCGGAACGGAATTGTCATTGCAAAATTTGGTTCGATGGATCGATTGTCCATACATAAGTCGAATAGTTAAACTCATATCTATCGGCTGCTGAAATATTCCCACATGGAGTTGAGCATGATACGGAGACACCTATTCACTTAGATCCGCAGCTCGATCTTAGTTCTAAAAACATTTCTTTTAGGTACTTTCAGCAGCAGGTTGAATTGAAATTTTTAATTTTGCCTCTCACATCGAACTTGGGGTTGCCCCAAGCCGAGATAATGTTTCCTAAACAAGAAAACCATTTAGCCTTCTCGACCTCCATTCTGTTAATGCTCTGCAAAAAACTTAAACAATGTTGTCTTTGTATGCATTTATACTACGTTGTCCTTACTCTTGGCAACGATTAGTATAAGCCCTCGTAGAAGTAGCATCTTCCGACAGGTGCTGGTTCCTTAAATGACGAGAATGAGCCTCTGCAGCCGAACATCTTGCAGCTCTGCTAATAAGTCCTACTTCACGCCTCCCCGTGGCGCCATCTGGGAATCTCACTAGAGATTGCGAAGTGAAGAGGGCAAATGGCGAGTCTCCTGCGCTATAAACCAGGATTAGTGTCGGAAAAACAAAACAAGTCCTTATCCGGGCTACTCCGACATATTTGGAGCTCAGGCCGGTAAGGATTTCCAGGACTTAGTCAGGGTCTTGGAAAAGAGATGGTGGCGGACGAGCCCTATATGGGCCAACGGCAGCGCTCACATCACGGAACGGGTTGCTGGCTTCGGTGTTACCGACCCCTCGTCCTAGGGGCATTAAAAATGGAACTGGTCCTCCAGGTTGGGGGTTGTGCCGCCGGGGTAACTGCTTCCGGCATGTGAGCGAGCGCCTCGTAGCAATCCGCATCAAGGCTAAATTCGCCAACATAAGCCTCATATGCGCGCATGCCCCCACAGAGGGGAAAGATGACGACACCAAGGATGCCTTCTACGAGCTCCATAACAAGACCTACGAGCAATGCCCTAGCTATGACATTAAAATTGTCCTCGGTGATTTTAATGCAAAGCTAGGAAGAGAGGGTATCTTTGGTGGAACAATCGGAAAAAATAGCCTGCATGACACCACCTCCGATAACGGATTCAGGCTAATCGACTTTGCGGCGGGGCGAAACATTGTCATGGCTAGCACGCAGTTCCCACATCTCGACATACACAAGGTGACTCGGAGAACTCCTGATCAATCAACAGTCAACCAGATTGCTCAAATTACGATCGACGCAAGACACTCCTCCAGCATTATGGATGTCCGTACGTTCCGAGTTGCCAACATCGACTCGGACCATTACCTTGTTGTAGCCAAGGTACGGTTGCGGATATCCCAAACTACGCCAAGACAAACTAATGCTGTGAGAAAATTCGACGTCAGACGGCTACAATCGCAAGAGATCGCCAAGTCATTTTCCGATCGAGTGTCTCTTAATCGCTTAAGAGGTCCAATGCCGCCAGCATCAAGCATCGAAGACCGTTGGAAACACTGCCAAAACGCCATCAGAGATGCCGCTTCTGATGTGCTGGGTTTCACTCGTCCACCACAACGAAACCCCTGGTTTGATAATGAATGCCGGCAAGCACATACGGCAAAGCAAGATGCATATAACGCGGCGCTGCTTAGAAAGACCAGAGCTGCTCATGAGCTCTATGAGCGGAAGAGGAGAGACGAGCACCGGCTTCTCATGCTGAAGAAGAAAGAGCATGAAAAGCGCGCGATCGAGGAAATTGAGAGATGCTACTCCAGGAATGAGGTTCGGAAGTTTTACCAAAATGTAAAAATAACATGCCGTGGAAACAAACCCCGAACCGAAGCCTGTAGAGATGAACAAGGGAACATCGTAGTAGAATCGCAGTCGATGCTGATAACGCTGAGGAAAAGATCATTTCTGCAGACTGTATAACGGCGATGACGGACCAAATACCGCTGTCAGGCAGAATCAACCTGGACGATGATGACCAACAATTCCGTCCACCCGACCTGGATGAAGTAAAGATAGCCATATCGAAGCTTAAATCCAACAAAGCTGCTGGAGCGGATGGCCTGACTGCCGAGCTCTTCAAAGCGGCAGGCAATGACTTGGTAAGGAGCATACACCAAGTCATCTGTATAATATGGTCGGACGAAGGTATGCCCGATAAATGGAACCTCAGCATTGTTTGTCCAATTCTCAAGAAAGGAGACCCTCTGAACTGCGCCAACTACAGAGGCATCAGTCTCCTTAACATCGCATATAAGATCTTATCCGCCGTATTGTGTGAACGCCTGAAGCCGTTCGTCAACAACCTGATAGGTCCATATCAGTGTGGCTTCAGGCCAGGAAAGTCCACCATCGACCAGATATTCACACTACGGCAGATCTTGGAGAAGACCCATGA
Organism: Volucella inflata; assembly: GCA_928272305.1. Taxonomy (NCBI): domain Eukaryota; kingdom Metazoa; phylum Arthropoda; class Insecta; order Diptera; family Syrphidae; genus Volucella; species Volucella inflata. The sequence continues at coordinate 5,068,774 of OV743720.1, forward strand.
GATTCAGATCGATACCCACCACTTATTCATCGATTTTAAGGCCGCGTATGACAGCATCTATAGAGACGAGCTATATAGAGCAATGCCTAGTTTTGGCATTCCTGCCAAACTCGTCCGTCTGTGCAGGATGACGATGGAGAATGCACGCTGCTCCATCAAGGTCGGTAATGATCTCACCGAGACCTTTGATGTCCAGAAAGGATTTAGACAAGGCGATGCGCTGTCATGCGATTTTTTCACCATCGTACTTGAAAGAATAGTGCAAAATTCACACGCAAACACAAGAGGCACTATCTTTGAAAAGTCCGCCCAATTACTCACATACCCCAATGCTATTGACATAATCGGAAGAAAGCAGCGTGATGTCAGTGGCGCTTTCGCGAGTAATGAGACGGAAGGGGCGAAAATGGGTTTAGCAGTCAACGAGGGCAAGTCAAGCGAAAAGGACAACCAGCACCGACGTCTTGGGCAGAACATCACCCTCGACAGATATAACTTTGAGGTAGTTAAGGACTTTGTCTACCTATGCTCCGCTATAAATTCAGACAACGACTCCAGCGCTTAGATCAAGCGAAGAATAACTCTTGCCAACCGCTGTTTCTTTGGGCTAAGAAGGCAATTGAGTAGCAAAGCCCTCTCTCGGACAACAAAAGTCAACTTTTATGAGACCTTAATAATCCTGGTCCTGCTCTATGGCGCAGAGGCATGGACGTTATCAATCATTATGGATGAGGGTGTTCTTGGTTGCTTCGAGAGAAAAATTCTTCGGGCGATCTTCGGTCCCGTCTGCATTGACGGTGAGTGGAGGAGGAGATACAACTACGAACTGTATGGATTGTACAGCGACATGGACCTAGCCAGAAGAGTGAAGATCCAAAGTCTGAGATGGCTGGGTCATGAAGAGCGTATGGACACCAATGCTCTGAAAAGTCTTCGAATCCGCTCCCGAGGGACAGCGCAGTAGAGGACGGCCAAGACTCAGGTGGCGCACGCAAGTGGAAGAGGACCTCAGCCAACTTAGCGTGCGAAACTGGAGGCAGCTAGCCAGGGATCGAGCTAGCTGGAGAAGCTTGTTGACTGAGGCCCAGGTCCACCCCGGACTGTAGCGCCACCTAAAGTAGGTAAGTAAGTCCTTACTCTTCTTCCTGCTAAGGTTCATAGTTCCATGTGCTTTGGATTTTATTAGACAGCGCTTATTATGATGAAGAAAAGAATTGGCCTGAAATTGCAGTCCTGGGGCTTATCACATTTAAAAAAAACTTCTTATCGACTGGCTTATCGTTCTGTTTAAAGTGAAATTTGGCAGTAATGTGTGGTTCCTGAATAACATACAATTATCTCAATTCTCGAATTTGAGAGAGTGACTTCAAAATGACAGAGAAAAAACTTGGCACTCTCAATAGTGATAGAAATACGATAGCGGTAGAGGCATTTTATAAGGTACCACCAGACGTTCCCTTTCAGCCCATAATCAGAAGAAGTGTTACATCGTGGCCTTCTCTAACGAACCCATGTTATCAAGAATGCGGCATAGCAGAGAAAATGCTGCAATCACCAAAATAAAATAAAGACAAGTAGGGAACAACGATATTTTTAACATCGCCTCGTCCGCGTCATACGAAGAGGGAAGCCGAAGTTAGAAAAGCCATAAGCAGTCGGATCATATCATGTACCTTCCCTCCAAAATATGGTCGATAAACGGATATCGTTCGATAGAAATGGATTGCAATTTTCTTTCACTGTAAAAGGATAGCCTTTCGGTTTCACTGTTCCAGACAGTCGACACTGGAATATAATACGATGGTTAAACCCTATGGCTGTGAGTGTGGCAAAGTTACAAATAATGATGGGAAAACATCACCTTTGATTGACCTATATGCCGTCTTCATAAAATTGAAAAAAAAACGTTCTACAGACTTCCCAGAGATCTTATTTTGAGGGCGCTAAAATCCCAAAATGTTCCCGAGACAAATGTAAGAACGATACGCGACATTTAAGCCGAAAGCAAAATCAACAGCAAGAATAGCCGTATAATTAAGGTTGGAATACATCAAGGCAGTGCGCACAGTCCAGTGCGTTTTCTTTTGAATGATTCCGGAACGATTAACCTGTTTTTTTGGCGATGATAGGACTATTCTTAACAACGACGTGAAAGACCTTCGGCAACATTTAACACTTGAACAGAGACGACAGAAAAATTGAGATGAAACCCAAGGTCTTGTTACAGTCGTTCATCTAGCTTTCATATACTCATCCGGGTATGGGACGACGCACGATTAATGTAAAAGAACAACCACTGCTATGAGAAAGAAAATATAACGAATGTACTTAAGTGATCGTGATAAGAAGTACGGGCATTCGCGAGTGTCCTCACTTCCAGAACCCAAGAGTGGATAACTGGCCTCATTGACACGTTGACCGAAGAAGATTGTATCCAGGTGTTCTTTGAGTTTGTACAGCACCAGCTTTGATTTTGTACTAACCACTGTCGGATAGACACTTACACATGCTTCCCTAGGCCGAAATATTACAACTCAGTGGCAATTTCTTCATTCAACTTCTCGTGATCCCCTGTTGACTCTGTGTGACTTGGTAAACTTTGGAAGGGATGCCGTCAATGCTTACCGTCTTGTTTTCTTCAAGTTTTTGAATACATTTGCGATTTTTATACAAGATGAGTTAGATTGTAGGGGGAGCTGGTATATTGAATCCTAGATCAGTGCAGCCTATGATGATATCCTCCATTTAGAGCTTAACTATGATGTCGCAATTTGTGAGAAAGGCGGCAGAGTTTTTAGGTGAGCTGGGAGCTATGTCCGCTCCTTCGAGGTTGAATTTACATATGTAACGTTGACGTGTTTTGACTAAACAATTGCAGTTACTCGTATATAGAATGTGTTCTTTTCCTTTCCTTTTCTCGTTGCACAATCTGCAAGTTTTGTCTTGTGCTATACCCATGGTCATCAGGTGTTTTGTTTTGACACGGCAGTGCCCTGGAAGAAAAGCTGTGATCAGTCCAATGTAGTAGTTGTTTGGATTTTTTTTTGTGGCAGCTGTTTGGCATAAAGTTTTCATCTTTCCTGTTTCCTTCGGTTTTCCCCCTGAAATGGAACTTCTTCTCCTCTTGCCAGGTTTTGATACTTGACACAGAATGGTCTTGGCATCATGAGTTGATATACAGATCCTTTTCTGGCTAGTTTGTCTGCCTTTTCTTTGCCTTCATATCCACTATGTTCTGGCATCCAAATCAGATGGATTTTGTTTGTATTGGCCAATAGTTGCGGGAGAAATCTCAGTTTGTGTCTTCGAATTTATCGTGGCCATAGAAGCCATCATTACTAAGAAAAATCAGCAGTTCATTAAGTACGATGAACCATAGTAGAGAAGAGACTACTCCTCCCTAGGGTTTTCTGTTTGTAGCTATTATACTGACTTCATTGCTACCTAGCCTCTTTATATCTGGGAGACTATGCTATGTTGTCAGACTTTCCTTCCTTTGACAGCAATCTCCTTCCACTTTTTTGGTACGTCTCCCAGCGCGTAGCTAGCCCTGAATCAGTTTATTCGTACAAGTAGCAGTTGCGCATGCCCTTTTGTAGTAAGGCTGAAAATATTCCATGGGGCTTTGAAGGGTCGAAAAGAATTAAGTGCCTAAACAATTTAAATCGAGGTTTCGGGTGAGACATATCAGACATATTTTATAAATATTGTGCATAGGGGGGGATCTAGGATCTCTATCCTGTATTAACTAGTGGCCTCACTGGAGATGCGATAGTGTCTTCACTCTCCAGCTCTGTATGTGTTACAGGAGAACCTAGTAGAGCCTCTTCATCTGACTCCGTAATTTTGTTTTTGTTTTATTTTTACCTTGCCTCCATATATGTATGTACATCTCACGCGTAAATCGAAAAATGTTAGTCCACACCCTAAAATCTCCTATACCTGTTCAACCGTATTTAGTACCAAAGGTATCTGGACCGACTGTTAGTGACTGTGGTATTTCTGGGCCCTCAGCCAGGTTAATTATTGGCACGGTACGGAGGACACTTCAAACCAGCCCATGACTGAAACTTAGTTTTCAAGTTACTTTAAGCTTTACCAGAGGAGTTTTGACCACTTCACTGGTCTAAGCTCTTGTTTCTCTTCTTAGCAAGGTGCCCAATCTTCAAAGACGGCAATTTCTATATTTGTATATAGTTAATGGGGACGTTGAGTCCACCGGGAATTCCTTTGAAAATAGCATGATCCAACTGTCGATCCGCTGTCTTCCATCTTGGACCCGCGCATTTTACACTGCCTTATGCGAATTTTGTCTGCGCTTTAAGCTTAGCTTATAGATCTTTCTTCTGCAAAAAGTTACTCAAACTCCGACCCTCTAAGGCTGTAGATTCCGGTCTTCAATCGTCAATTAGGATTCATATGCAGGTTTTCTTCCTCTTACTGACGTTTCTCATAGATTACCGATGTTCTTCCCCAATTGCATACTCCTACCTTGTGACTGTACCCAATTCATAGTTGAGATGCTCCTTGTTGATGCACTACGACAACCGAAAATATATCAGTGTTGTATCTGGAAAATATAAAATGGCCAATCACACTTTAGTCTATCTAGTACATCATAAATCTTCAGCAGATTTATCCCAGCAAATCTTTTGGGCGGTACGGTTCGGAATTGGTATGTCTTGAAATGCGCGGCCGCTTGTCATTGTAGGTGGTCTCCGGTGTCCTATATATTTGATCGCGGTGTTGTTGCTTCGTTCCATGGGGCTCAAATCTTCCATTGTCACAAGAAACCCATCATCTTATCTATAAAATACCAGTTGAAGTGTCTGTAGGTCTACCAGGCTGTATCATTCCTATCTGTCCTGGCTTTAACGCTTAAGCCTTACGTCGAACTTCTTGGAAGAATGAAGTGAAATCGGTGTGCGAAACATATATCTGCCTTGAGGAGTTTGACGAAGCAGATCGCTGAACCAGAGTCAGTTGGCACTTAATAGTGTTTGCTTGGGGCAGACATCTCGTGATCTCTGAAGAAATCTCCATAGAATGCCGATGAGAGGCTTGAAGTTGTTCTTATTACTGGAAACTTGTAGGCTGCTACATTAAGTTCAGGTTATTTTACAATTTAATTGTCGGTAGCCAATACTACTCTTATACGGCTTTATCTAATCACCGCCATGTTATCCCTGGTATAGGGGTTTGGCCTGTCTATTTATGGTTCATAACCACAGCTGGTATTAGTCTCGCTTTCCTAATAGGGCGAGCTGTGGAAATGGCATTCATTGAGCAATGACGTGAAAGCCAAATTTCCCATTGATGTGAACTTTTTGTTCCTTTCAGCCAAACTTAACGAATAAAGCCACCAAGTATCGAAGAACAGGGTCAATCTTGTTGTACTCCATGACTTCGTTTGAGTTGTTCCTGCATGTGCATCACTCTGGGAACTGGCATGGGAGGCAGCATTCCCTCCTCCGAATACCATTTCCAACGTCATCATGGACATTAACAGTGAACAGCTAGGGAACTTTTCTACCTTCACTACATGTTCAACAGAACTTGACCAGCTTAAAATTGATGCCATCATATTTTGTCAACAAACCGTTTTCAACGACCTCAACTACAAGTTGTCATGAATTTATTTACTCCGTCCATAAATGTTGACGAACCTGCGCATGGGCATAACACACAGCAACACCGGGTTCTGCTCCAGATTCCATCAATTTTATGACATTGTCAAAGCAAAAATCTAAACATTTTCATCAGCACTGAGTGGAAAGAGGTCTCTTGCTTAACATGCTACCCCGGCAAGCCGTCACTTTTTATGCCACATAGTGGTCACCTATAAATTCTTAAATAAATACCAACCTGTGCTCATGTTGGCATCACCTTATCCCTGTATCCATGTATCTATACCCAAGATGCCGGAAAAAATCGAAAGAATATTACCAACCTGTCGTAACATATCGTCTGTGTACCCTATCCCCTCCCTGCCCAACGGTTAATATCTATGCCAATACACAACAATGAGGCTATCTTCGTCACAGTCAGCTTTGTAGACACAAAAATCTGCACCTTTATGCTACCACCACGGAGGTGGTTCTAAGAGCTACAGAGGATCTACGACGTAGAATAAAAAATAAAAAAAAAGAAGAAAAGAGTTCCTGCAACGCTACGGTGTGACACACACCGTAAAGTTGAACAAACAACAAACACAACTTCAAACAACAACAACAAGACTACTCAAACCAAGTCAACGACAAGGAAGATGTTATAAAAAAAAAAAACAACAGAAAAACAATTTTATTCATGGAAAATGGCTCGCTCCGAGGAGCCTGGGAATATTCAGAGTCCGGTCGTAGATCTAAGCGGATTCAGATTCGAAAGGTTTGCATTTGAGATTCGTTAGCTTTGGATTGTGTGTCTCTCGGTTTGCTCTGTTTAGGATGTCGCGCCATTTGTTTTACGTTCTGCATTTCGTTTGATTCAGTGTTTGCTTAAGGTAAGACATCACCCCCAGTACCCAGTACTACTCACTAGACCAGACCAGACCCGACCAGACCAGACCAGACCAGAGCGGCAATGTCAACGTTGGTCTGGGTTGTCTTCATCAGGTGGATGGTAGCCGTAAAAATCTGATCTACAATATGCAAACGAACTTGTATATACTCACAGTGCAGATAGACATGGTGAATTGGTGAAGAAGTTGCAGATGAAAACGTCCTAAAAGTCCATGTTACACGTTGTGTGTGGTGTGGCCATTAGACATTGTATACACTGTAGACATTGTTGCTGCTACGAATAGTTTGTTGTGCTTCCTGTCATTTATGAGTGTCACCTTTTGATGTAGTACTATTGCAAGGTCAGTGAAAATTTCGTTAGAGTTTTGCCAGAACCTCTAACAAGGTAGGGGTATCTATGGCATTTTTTTTAGGAAGAAGAGGTGGTCAAAAACCATTCAAAAACGTGGCAGGTAACAGGTGTCTAGGCAATTTCATCATCTAGTAACTCCTCTCATTTGAAATGCGTTGAAATACGTTCGGATTATCTAAAGATGTAGCGATTTAAATTAGTCACAAACCAAATCATCGCTGTGAACTGGGTCAGATGTGTTAGTCACCTCTTGTCCAACCGTATAAACCGTTTATTTAAACGACTACATTGACATAGTTTGCCCTCCAATATACGAACAATTGGCATTCGATCAAATAGCGTTCCACCTAATCAATGACCAGATTAACCCAAGACCTATCCCCAACTATCAAATCCCTCTCTTTAGAAAGCCGTTAAATTTCCTCAAACCATCTTCAAACAAAAGAGCTCCAGCACATTTATTCAGAGATTAAAAAGTGGGTTTTAATAAATTACCCTTCAACCGAAGACCAAATTGAAAGCAAAGTAGAAGCCCAAGATCGAAATAGACGAGGCCCAATCAAATCATAAGAACACAACACGGCTTCAAAAGTAAAAGTTCAGTTCAGCTGGGCAAGATTGTATCTACTAAGTGCCAGTTTCAATTTATTATTTCTTAATCTGCGCGTCGCGTCCCAATGAAAATATTTCAATAAATTAACCGAATAAATACTTAACCCCGCTTGGTTCAATTTCCACCGTTAACCTAGCGTCTTCCGTTCTAAATTTCGAATTTTCGAATTCTGGAAAATTGAAATGAAAAAATGAGAAAAAAAAAAACAATCATCGCGCGGCAATAACAATTATTAAAGTGTCTGTCCCAAAACGAATGCATTAGCTTGGCATCCATGAGATACTCGTACATTCTGTCGTGTCATTTATTTCGGACGCGATAAGGTGTCAGTGGATTTCCGTTCGTTGGGTTAGCTGACATTTGAAATTAATTTCGCTGCTCGACATACTGATAAGAGGGGTGAGCTCTGTATTCTGGTCTGGTCTGAGGCACTTTTGAACGGTCTTCCGTCCACCATTCATCCGGTCGAACAAATCTTAATTATGTCGTTTTGAGGGCTCGAAATACTACTATACTAATATACGAGCACACTCTACGATGGACAGAAATTCCAATTCAATCATCGGTGCAGTATACTCTAGTGTATACCATAGGAGTAACATCTACGACATGTTGTCGCCTTCTTATCCGGAAGACGTGAGAATGTCGGCCGTGTGCCGATGATAACACTTCTCTTCACCTCGCGCCACAAACACAAGCACAAACACAAAAAAAAAAAACAAAAAAAAAACACACTGACAGTCAGATTAAAGCTGCGGCAGTTGAATCTAAAACTAAGACTGAGATTGAGAGTGTCAACTGGCTGTTGAAAATCAGTTGAACGATCTGTAGATGATGGTGCTTTGTGAGTGAGGACCAATTTGTTGCAATGACTACCAGCTATGATTGCCTTTGGTGTCTGTGTCTGGTAGTTGGATGATATCTGGTGTAGAGTGTTTGGATGACTTAATCCCAAGATTGGGCGATGAGTGGTCAAAAAGGAATTCACCAAATGCTAATCCTCTTGGCGAGTTGTTACCGGTGTGTGCACTATCAGACAAAGTGACTATGCGGTTTGAATTATGGCAACCATAAGTGATCGGGATCATAAAGACCAACCTGTAGATGTACACATTTTCTGTTTTTGGAAACACTCTGGGGTTGATGGTATTTTAATTGCAGAGTTTAAGATAAAACCGACCATGAGACAAGGTTCTACAGAAATTTTTTGGTGAATAAGTAGTAAGAAGATGAATAAGCAAAGATGTTGGAACGAGAGCATCCTTTAGATAATAAATTAGTGACACTCTGCTCCTTTAATTCACATGCCGCTCATCGAAAAAGCTTAGTTCTGACCAGGTGAAACGTAGAAAAAGCATTAACAAGAGAGCTGAGATAGAAATGATCCACGACGGGGTACGTAACACAACAAAAGGACCCAGGTGTTTCATGTGGCATTTTTGCCATTTAAAAATTATTTTTGATGTTGTAGGATGCCTGCATGATGACGGTATGGGGTAGACACCTGGTTATGACCAGTGTTGTAACCGTTGCTACACATTAATCGTACTTATCTCAAGTGGTAGCCATTTCGAACAAGTTGGTGTTCAATCGCACTCTACCTCAGGAACTAATAGGTGCGATGGTTGACCTTATGACAAAATTATCAGCGAATTAGGTACATATGTAGATGGGAGTACCACAGCTTCAAACAGAAAATATATCTTTTTTGAACCGCCGAAAAGGATTTCTAAGAATAAGCCAGATTTTTGGAGATGGTGGCTATTAGAGAGCAAACAGCAGCATTCACATTCCCTACAATGGAACTGACCTCCAGGTTGTGGGTTGTGCCATCAGGATCGAGCTATGAGGGAGACTTAAGTCTCGAAAGACAACAGGTCTCCTTATTTAACATCAAGACCCAGTACGTCCATGAACTGTGAAATGAGAATACACACCTGGAACGCATGTACAATGTTCACCCCTTGTAATGCTGCTCATGACTTGAGTTTGTCCTCATGTGATACAGGGCGGATATTGTCAAAACAACAACACGATAGAGAAGTTTGGAAAAGATTGCATGTATGCGGAAGTTGGATTTGAACAGACAAACGATTGCCTGCCAATAGTCCGCATAAAGGCGAAATTCCAAAATAACAGCGCAATGTGTGGAGGTTCTCCTACCGACGAAGTTGAAGACTCTGGCAATGAGCAGTTTTATGACTTCCTGGACGCATCCTACAGAGCCGTACATAGAGACTTTAATGCGAAAATCGGTAAAGACAACATTTTTGGTGTACTGTCTGTTGTCGTTTTCAAATTATCAATTTCGCAGCAGCTCATTATGCGGTTATAAGTTCATTTCTAAGAGTTTGAATCCAAACAGAAATATGGTCCTCTCCTGATGGGCAATCTACCAACCAAATCGATAGCGATATCGACAAAAAGATTGCCAAAACTACTGCAGGCTCTTCAGCTATCAACAAAAACAACTTACAAGCGCTACAGTGCAAAACAAGACCAGAAAGGCATGCCTATCGAGTCAAAAAAAGGAAAGTCCTAAACAAACAGAAAGTGACTTACGTAAACCCTCAACTCAAGGATATCCAGCTCGCCTGCGATAGAAACGATATGATATTCGGATGTTTTACAAGAAATTTAGGCGACTGTGAGCTGGCTTTGATCCCGGAACGCAGGCTCTTAGAAGCACTAAAAGACACGTCGTCACTGAAGCGGAGGGAATAGTATTATTTTTAATGGATGTGCCTAAATTTCATTGATACAACTCGCGTCGTGTGCCTATCGGCATAAGCCTTGGACTTTAAAAAACCCAAAAGAAAAAAATCCAACGACCCTGAATCGCATGATCTGAGCTGCCAATTTCGGTCACAAAAGGGGAAATCGCACGGCCAGAAAATTACTCGCACAGAAATTAAATTGTTTTTTGGCCTCTATGGCGTGTGGCACTGTTCTTTTGAAACCATATGTCATCCACATCCATCTTACAATTAAGACGTAAAAAACTAGAATATCATGTCTCCAGAATGAGCACCGTTAAATGTAATTGTCTGACTAGCCGCATTTTTAAAGAAGATGAGTCTAGTGAAGCCTTTGGCCCGAAGTCCAGACGTTGTGGATGCATTTGTTTCTTAAGAAGCTATCAAAATGGTTGATAGTGCACAGGGAAGTGTTGAGGACGATTCTTCATCGTGGTCAACAATTAAACTTATGTCCACAGTAGGGCATCAAACAATTAATATTAATTGCAATTAAGCAATTGATTTAAAAAAATTAATTGCGATTAATTCCGATTGAGATTGATTTTAATATTTAAATTGCAATTAAATGAATCAACAATTAAATTAATTGTTAATTGTCAAAAATTAATTGTTGTCCAATACTGATTGTATCCATCCACTTATGGAAATTTTTGCGGAAAGATCTTGGCTGACATGATTACAAGATTTAACTCGAACGGGGATTGAAGCCACACGATCATTGTTGGCGCTGTACATTTGGTGAACAGGCCGAAGGAAGGAAACAATTTAATTTGAAAATTTTGATATGTGATGAAGCAACAAACAGAGTTTCTGTATTTGGAGTGATGATAATCCGCAAGCCATTGTTGAAACACTCTTAATTAACTTTTTCGTGCCTCAATTGGAAGGCATTAATGTTGTAGGAATGTGCTTTCAGCAGGACGGCGCCATATGCCACAAGGCGCACGATGCAAATAATGTACTGAATGAAACATTTGCCAAACGATTTATTTCTCGAAATGGACCTGTTCACTTGCCACCTCGTTGATGATTTGCGATTTGACGCCGTTAGATTATTATTTACTCTGGAGATATTTAAGGTCATGTGTCCGCCGATAATGGATAAAGATGCAAATTATTCTTACGAAAACGCTGTAGAGAGCTTCTTGAAATGTTCAATTCCTGACCACTGCGCCGAATCGACGTTCCTTGAATCTCAGCAAGATTCTCACGAACTGTTTCGATGTCTTACGTTCAATGCCTTCTTAAAAGGTGGCCAAAGGGTTTAAGATCACTCCTTGAATATTTGATTTTGATTTTTTGTGCGAATATTGCGAACTGTTGCTGCCAAACCTTCATTATTTTTGAAATATTCCTAAACAATGTTTTTTCGGGTAGCGCTCCATTTGTATGAACCCTGAACTGTGTGTTTTGTTGGCAATACTTAACCGCACAAATGGCGGAAACTTTAAATCTTACTCGGATTCTAGGATACTCCTTATTTTGTGGTAGAAGGGTCTTTCCCGGGAAATGTGTTGCCCTCCCGAGATAATAGAATTTATAGCTGGTGTGCGTTCCTTGATAAGCCGGAACATCTGACGCTCGAAATAGAGGTCCCCATAATAGTCCAGGCTACACATATCTCAAAAAGTAACGCTGCCGAAAGCAATTTCGAAAGAATTGCATAGTGCCTATTCCTCCTTGTCGAGTGCGCTTTCAATCCACTAGTTTTTGAAGCATAGTCTCCCAGGGTCTTGCGCTGAAACAAAAGATGCATTTTTAAGTAAATTTTGCGGAAATGACGATGTACCATTCCATTTCAAATTGAAGAAAGTCAGATCGATCGGTCTACAACACTTAGCTAGTGGTAAGTCGCCTCTTCGTCCGCCAGCTGTTCGGTAAGTAGGCCGGTGCCAAGCTTCAGAATTCTGAGTTGCTGATCATCATGTAATTTGACTTTGCTACCAGGTGATTTAGAACCATTAAAAGGCGAAGCAACCCTCATCCGCCACAGCAGACCAAAGCAAATACCTTATATGCCGAGTGGCGTATACTGATTATACAAAGTGCCATCTTTGGTAGCTCTTCCCTACAATAAAACATCTTCAATCGATGGAATATTCCCCACCCAACTTTGACCCAATTGATGCAAATTTTTAATCAACAGTAGCTCTCCCCCGTCCGTTCGATAATAAAGAGCCACTTAAGAGATACAGTTGCCCCTAATTATGTCATCAAAATGTTTATGTCTCGTTCAAAACTCATCATCTCCTTGTCAGACTTGGACCTTCAAGAAGCCGCAACCCTTTAGCCTGTCAATTGCTCATCACCTTACATGAAAACTCATAAATTCTTCGGGAAACCTATTAAAAGCCATACAAGCCAACCACAAGAAATGTATAGGCTAAGACTTGCGAACAACAAGCTTACGAGCTCGTTTATAATCCCCCTAATGAACTTTACGACTTTGCTGGTACACAATTGTGAAAAAACAAAAATTAATTGAAACACAGAAAGCATACAAACAATTACACCAAGTCACGTCACATCACGTCACTGGAAACGTCTCATCGATTCGCTAATTAATCTCATTGGGCCACTGTTAGCTCTTTTATAACATGCGTTTGCGACTTGTAACCAATTTATAACACAGCTTGTACAGGGTTCATCTGGGGCCCTCACCAACAAAACTCTTCACTAGTGGACACACACAAAGCGTGGATTACAATTAAGGCTTTTGTTTTCGGTTTCGGATACCACGATGTCGTCAATGATGATGTATTTAAGGAATCTCTCAAGACATGCCCCGCGACAACAAAACTACAAGATTTGCTCATGCATATGATACTCTCATGCATATTTATGATGGGGGATTATGCCTAGATTATGCCAACAGATTGACTCTGGAGCATGATGACCAGGTGGATTAGGTTCGAGTTATTCGTAGTGTAAGACAATCTATCGCTCGAACTCATGGAGCACATGTACGTTATTAATAATCGCGCTAGGGTGGGTCCTAATTCTGAAACTATGGATGGATACGATTTTTTTTGAAATCCGATGCTCATAGGAGGACAGCGATAAAAACAGCGTGACATGATAGTTTGCCCCATCCATGGAAGTGGAAGTGATATGAGTGAGGATTTCATTCGTTCGTTTTTCATCCTGATTAGTGATTACAAGTATGAGCACCTTCTGTGGATCGTTTTCTCAGAGTTTGGTCAGTTGACACTTGTTTGCCAGTGAAATATGAGTGAGAAGATGAGAATGATGGGAGTTTGCAGCCAAGATGTGGGACCACACATGGGGATGTGATTATCTGTGCAATGAAAAGATAGGGAATGGAATGGAGAAGACGAAATTCATTCTTGGGTGACATTGCATAGGGGATCGAGTACTTCCTCTATCTAATTGGATGGAGGCATGACAACTCCTATAGAAACCGACTCTGCAACTAAGCCTGAGACTGAGTATGATTAATGAGAAAAGAGATTCGACAACGTTCAGTTTGGAGATAAAAAATTATTTGAAGATATCAACGAATATGGAGAATCCCAAATGAAAGACATGATGGCCTGTGTCTGAGGATAGTGTAGGCTAAAGAATCTGTGAAATATCAGTTTGTCTCATACATCCAGCATAATCAACATAACCTTACAGGGTCAATGGCCAAGAAGTCGTAAGTATTTATCTCCTTAAACATCCGTTTTGTGTCCACTAGTGAAAGTCCATCCTAATCACTTGAAACCAAGTTGAATGACATGAAATTCGTTCAACTTATTTCTGTCCACCTGTTGGCATAGCTCTTACCATTCACTACGATTTCTGTTCCGAAAATTCACAAGAATTTTTACCGTCATCCCTAGGGTTGACACATCCACATGTACACACGTACTCGTAACCACGATCCCATGAATCCAACATGAATCCATTGATGCTCATAACACAGGCACTCATCGCATCCATGTTAACATGACGAGATCCAAGTCTTCTTGTGACCATTGGAATCAAGTCAAATCAACAAACTGACACAAAAGAATAAAATATCAGACCAGGCTCGTATTCGTAGTCCTCTGAAAGTCGTCCAGCCATCAGGTACCTGAAGCCCGTATGGAAATTTCGCCACCAGCATAAACTATTCGCTTTGACATTTTGACGTTGCAAAGCTCGAGGCTGCGCCACTGAAAAGACACAAAAAACAAAATCATTTCGTTGACCATATACAAAAATTTGTATGTCCACTGTTCTTACCTCCCACTCTTGTCCTGTTGGTACACCATCTCTGATTCCAAATTCAAATTTTTCCCATTTTTTCCCGAAACGTCAAATGCGCACCAAAAAAAAAAGGAAAAAAAAGAAACGAGCACAGCTCGCAGCGATTCCTCGTTGTATTTTGTGAATTCGCTACTGGTATTGGTTTGGTAGGTATCCGCGTTGCAATGCTGTAAGGCTCCCTGAATCCGAGTTGTTTATGGGTGCCAGTATGAATAGGAATTTACAAATCCGATGACCGATTTTCGGTTCGCATGCGGATGGACTGATGGATTGATAGCCAAGTTGACGACTCCCCTTTGGCTTTGAATTTGTTTCTGGCTTAACCACTGTCATTGCAATTGCCATTGCAAATGTGATTGCGTGTGGGAAGAATCCTAACCGGCCGGTACTTCAGCGAAAGGGACAGTGAACTTTCTCGCATGTTAAAAACGTCGCTGATTGTTCTAAGATTTGACAAATATCACAAAACCCTACAGACATGTAGTTCATAACTGACATATCTCAACTCTATTCCAACTTTTAACAAAGTTCGTAGATCTTGACCCTCATTAGTGAGCAAAATTTCAACAGAAATGCCAATCTTTGAGTTTCACCCAATCCTACGTTTGGCCCATTGCTCCAGTTCCTCCAGGCTACACAGAAACCAATGTAAGCCAGTGCCCGTAGTCGCACTCATACTCGTACACTCATGGTGTACCTCATTATTTTCAATTTTCATAATGACAAGCTCAACGAACTAGATATGCAGATGACTGGGTATCTCCAGCTCCAACTGGAAGACAGGTGAAAGGCTAAATTGTCATTTTTAAGTCACCCAGCACCTTGTGCCAGCCAGCCAGAAAGTAACCCACAGAAGATGGCAGTACGATGGAGCTATACTCGTATACCATTACAAGATGTAGCTTCTTGGATAGATGATTTATTGAATTTACAGATTGGAATTTTGTATCCACCCACCACTCCGTGGTTGTGACTTGACATTCAGAGAAAATTCAATTTCCCATTGAGGTTTTGTGCATCATTTCGCGTAACAACTTTCGAACCGAGTACACTGTGATGATGGTCATTAAGTTAGAGTTCCAGGTGGAGTACAATACGAATACTCGTTGCATTTGTACTCCTTGAGATGACAATGCCAACACTCAACATCGATGGCAAAAGCAAAAGTCAATTTATGGAATGCCAGTTGGGAGTTGAGACATTCCTTGGTTTCTATGCACAGATACTCGTAATAGTTATATGGCTTTTGGAATGTAAGACAGTGTCACAACAACAACAACAACAACAACAAGAGACTACTATCGAATGCTGACTGCCACCCAGCTTACGAACACACATGATGAGTCTTGTGCACGCATTTAATCAATCTTCCTCGTATTCGACATTTGTTCCATCTGTCTTGCTGTCCATCAATTGGATTTATGGTCTGAAAACTCATCTCTATATGTTTGCCCTCTTGTCGTAGCCTCCTCTTCTCTCTCCACTGGATCGTAGGTTTGTGTCCTTCCTATCTATTCGGGTCTATAACTGCGTTCACAATGCATTCGGAGGTTTTTTACAGAATGCTTTTGCCACTAAACAACATACGTAAAGGACAGTGGGGACGAAAATGTGTTAACACTTTGAGTGTTCTTCGATGTGAAATGGTCGGAAAATATTCGACATGGCCAATTGAGGTAAGACGAGTGCTGGAGGGTTTCAATTTTGTGTGCATTTTATCACAGAGTCTGGGATAATCAGGGTCTTCTGTGCTGCCTTCTTACTTTGGTATCCAGCTACGATGCCTCTGTAGCCTCGATAAGAATTACAAGGGACATCTGGATCAGCTCGATTGCTCTAAGACTTTCACTCCTGCAGCGAGCATTTCAGGAAGTATGGCAACTCATGGCCAGCACACTTGGGACAAATCAAGGGCATAATGCCCCGTCACGATGCCAGTTTTCTTAATTTTTCTTTAGGGATATAGAGAGAATCCTACTTAAGAGCACCACACAGATTTGGTGTAGTGTAAGGCAAGTGTAATGGTTGGTTTGCTCCAATCTTATACACATTCTCCATTAGCATTACTTCAGTATAGCGCCTCCGATCAGATTTTATAAGCCCCGCGACAGCAACGAGGAAGCTCGCCTCTCAATCTGACACCATGGTCTGTTTTCGGTGGGCCACTATTCAGACATACAACTCATTCGTTCCGTCGTTCTTTTAGCAACCCGGAGGAGTTAAAGATGTGCACAGCCAACGCATCTTGATTCCGTATGGATCAAATCTACGCATGCATGAGAAGGCACAGGCCCGTCCAACGCATGCTCCTTTCATTTTTTTCGGTTATTGCCGACTGGGATTGGTTATCTACAGTCATCCATGCATTCTCGCAACTCAACATCGTATAAATAATATCAGGCCTAGTCGGTCCTCCAACACCAGCCGTTACTAATGCCACCCTGCGCAAATGAAGAAAATGTGCTCGGCGGTATCCTCCACTTCAAGACAATAATCGTATCTGGGCATTGAACTGCGCGTGTCCAGAGAGAAGCTGGGTTAAATAGTCGATCTCCTCACCATGACTTCGCTCCAGCCACGCGCTCAGCATTGGTATGAGTCGGTGAGGCCACTTGACCACAACCTCGTCATTACACTCCTGCTGCCAGCATTCCAATATTCTACTTCTCTTTTAGCTTCTTCAAAATCCGGAAATAGAAATCTATCTCTACGTTCCTCGGGAAGTAACACGGCATAGCACGGATCTCGTCATCACTATTCCAGCTGCTCGGGAGGCAGTGCGATTAGCACATGAGATTGATTCGAAGGAACCCACGCATTGAACTGAGATAAGTCGCTTTCGGAGAACTTATATACAGTTTGTGACTGACGCTAATACCCTTCTTTTAATTTCTCTGGGGCCACTAATATTTGGCCTAGACAGTGCGGCTGCTTTCTCGGTGGCCTTATCAGCTACCCTCCCTATGTGCTCTTCAATGGTTAGTCTTGCATCGACCCACATTCCTCGGGTTCGTGTGGACTTATGCGATGTTCACACAAAATTCCCCGCCGAAACATCGGGAGAATTATCTCCGTGTTTTTGGCCGCCAACTCAAACCCGTGACAAAGCTTGATCCGAGCCCTTGCCACTATATACGTTAACTATTTCTCTTTTCGTCCCGATGCTAGTAAGGAGTCTGCACTTTTGCTACTAAAGGACAGCGAGACAATCATGAGCTCAAGAAGCATTCATTTGGCAATCAGTTGGCAGTTTTGCTCACACAGCGACGCTCTGTATATAAATTGGTCCAGGTATAGGTCCAGAGAAACTCTCATCAAAACCTTGCTTAGAAAAATCAGCGGCTTATCGACTGCATTCAATGAAGTCTTGCAATCTCGAATCAGTTCGGAAGTCGTGGGAGGTTCCAACATGTTTTTAAGGTCAGCTTGTCTACCGCTACAGATGCAAACATTTCATTGCCTTCACTGCTTCATTATAATGTAGTTCACATCCATCAGGATTGCGTATACATACGAGTACTATCGCAAGCTTTCTAACGACGAGTGAATGCTGACATTATCGTCTTCCAAAAACATTCCAGCACCGCATCTTAAATCAGTTTTGGGCGCATCCGTAAATACTACATCTGACTGAAACCATTTCTAAGCGGGAAGAGTTCTTTTGGTATCCTGAGATCCAGAGAACCTTTCTCGGTGTCTTGGGTGCACCTGCCATCATATAATGGTCGCAATCAGGATCCTATTCACCAGCATTGCTTCTATCCAAAAACCGAGAATTTCATCTTCGTCAAGTTATCTGGCCTTGCAACACATGCCATCATGTGGAAGGAACCTTCAGCCTTTTCTAAGCTCTCTCTCGTAGGGCCTCTCGCTTTGGTAGGTTTTATAACAGGCAGAAGATGCATAAGTGCAAGTGCCTGAAGCTAAGCATTCTCCCGTGCAGAAAAAAAGGCCTTGCGTGTACTCATTCGCTAGGCCATCTGTATGTTTGCCATTCCTAGGACAGTAACTCTAAGGAGTTGCCAGCAGCTGGTCTATACCTTTTGCGGTATAATTGATCATATGCCATCGCTGGCAGATAACTTGAAGCCATCAATTGCAGTGATAGAGCATCCATCACAGCAACCAACTTCTGGCTTCGTTGATAGGATCTGGTAGAAAGCTGCGTCATACTAGATTTCCTGGAGCGTGAGTCCAAAATGTGAGGCAGAGAATCTTTGCTTTGGATGCTTTGGAAGTTCACATTTTTATGCTGTAGTGGGAAGTTTTGTTTCTTTGGCAGGGTCTCGATATCTATGCACTTCGTTGACTGATGAAACAATGCCATAACTAAAGAATCCCTAAAACTTACTTCATTTCACTCTAAGTTGCTACAGACTTCATTGACCTATGTGCGGAGTCTAAAGTGTGGTGTAGCTTTGACATGTCTCAAAGTGAGTCCATAATCTGCATCTAAGCCTGAACTAATCAATTAAGAATCCTTGGTTGCTCTCGAAAAGGTGTTGCTTATCAATTGCCACCTTTCCGAGGATGCGATTTTCCTAACTAGTGCAACCGATTCTTTAACTAACAGAATGAATCCCGCCATTTACGTGGTAAATTATTCATCGGACATGCTTGGAACCAGACTCACCTCACCTACTGCTTGCCAACTTGGATGGTAGGCTGTCAGATTCAGCAGATATGGAAATCGTTAGCTCACATTGGACAGATGAAAGGAATTCTTGTGAGTCATCTTATTCACTCTTGTACAGCCTGAGGAAATTTTCCTTCTTCGAGTTTGTTTCAGCAGCCCTTTCCTCCGGGCTTGTAATCCTTGGAATATTCTGTTTACATTCTGATGCACACTTTCGAACATCATTTCTGCTTTCCCACATAAGTAGGTACATTATCCGTTCTTTTCTACTCGCTTCTCTCGTTACTGCCAACGATGTCACTGATCTTCCTTGCTTGCAACTTAGTTGTTATCTGAGTCGAATCGGACATCCAAAGTACTAGATTCGTAGCAAGGTCTATCTGATTGAGAGTCAAATAATCTGCTAACCAATAACACAAGTAGGTTGGTAGTTTCCTATCCAACTGACAACACCGAACTGAATAGAGATCCGATTTTTAGAGGGCAAATTGTCTGCCTATTCGTAGCATCCCGCTTGCAAATTTGAAAGTCGTTACTCTTGTCTGAAAGGATTATCAGCACAGTTGCCTTCGCGCCTGTGGTAGCCTAATACAAAATTTCAGACATCGGACTGTAGAAAAATTCATCATCATTTACTCCATACCACAAGGACATCTCTGAAGCTATATACAGTCAACTTTGACATAGCTCTCATTTGTAATAGGTACAGGTACAATTGGACGTGAAAACGAAAGCTACGTACTCTATGTTATATTTTGATTAAGTGACCTCTTAGCCCACACAGCTATCTATGGTATTCTTTGCTGCACAATTTTTCCCACAAAATTCACTCCAATGTTGGGTAGCTGCAACTCCCTACTTTGACATTCTGGCTATTATAAGTAAAGCCGACCGAAAAATTCTCGTGATTTAGCTCTGCCAGAAAGATACTTGTAAATGCGAACATCGATTCTATGTACCGAGTCTTCGTAGGCGGATTTTTCGTCACACATATATCTTCCACAGATCTGGACCGAAATGCGTCCAAAAACTTTCCTCTCCCACTGTCCACTCATACTCTGCACAGAATTGTCTTTTCTTAAATTACTTCTGGAGTGTCCGAGTACTAGTACAAGTACGAGTGCATTCCTGTCATTTTGTGTCCATCGGTGGGTGTACGTACGAGCATGTGGTTTTGTTTTTTTGCTCATGCATTCATGCAAAAAACCGGAAGAACCTTTCCAGCAAAACTAGTTCAAACCATCTACATGGTTCTCTAGAAAATCACGAAAACTACTTCCACTCAGTAACCACCGAATTGTCATTTGGTAACTTGTGGCAAAGTGCATTCACCGGAACAATGCAAAGCTCTCAAATGTCCTTATGTGCATTGATTTTGTATAAGCCAGACGTGTGTGTGTGTATGCGTGACATCCTTTGCATATAACAAACGACACAACGGACAAATTGAGTTCTCCGACAGAATCTCAACATGTAGTACCATCATCATCATCATCATCATCATAAATCGTATTGTGTGTCACGTAACCTGTGGGAGTAAATCTCTGATATTTGGGTTCGTCCCCAGCAACTAGGTCAGATCGAGTGACTATAGCTTCCAATATGATTGCAATCCAAGGTATTCCTATTCCTAAGTTCAATAAAGTCCGTAGTTTTGAGGTAAGTTTGCGTTGGTCTCGTTTGTGCGTCAATGATTGAAGTCATCATACTCGTAGAATGCATCGACTGAAGATGAAAAATGAGTCGCGGAGATAAGGACCAGCTCTGTCGGGGATGGGGAACATTGATTTATGACACAGGATTGTTCCAGCCTAATTAATAATAGAAATTCTGTTCTTTTTTTTTTCAAGTGACGCATTGACAGGCTATCTTCCAGAGATAGACCATCGAGACATGTAAGGATGTATGAATCAACTAATTAATAGCCAGATCTAGGGATCTCGGGGTATGAAGTTGATTTATGGAAAGAGTTCCAACTCATCTTGGTGGCTTGTAGTGTCAATTTAATGATAATTTTTATGTCCCTTGTTTGTTTTGTTATCTGTGGGACATATTTGGGAATCCAGAGAATGACTTGAATGAGAATTAGGCAGACGTTATGACGGAACAACCAAGCAAGTGGAGGGCTAATTAATAAGTTGTGAACCTTGTGATCATTCAAGGTGATCAAATGGGAAACTACGATTCCCAAATCCAATCGTGAGAACACGCCACTATGTGAATCGACTTTAGGTTGCCTTGTGAACTCTACTTCCTCTCGGTATCAACTCCAGTTTACAATGAGTCGACCTCTACAGTTCCACAGAAAACATCACCGAAAATACCGACTGTGATGACCATTATCATCTCGTAACCTGCAATTATAAACTTTAATTGCCTTTGCGGATTACCAAATGGAAATAACAAAATTTTAATCGTGGGAATCTATACGCAATCTAATTTATCCACTCTTCAACCGCATCATTTAAGCCAAGTTTTGAAATCCGAAACTACTCGTATCTACTCGTACAACACCAACCAATAACCATCATCCGTGAACTACTTCAATTACGAGTATGCTGCGGTAATCCATGCTGACTACGAGTAGTCGTAATAATATTTTTAGTTAGAAAAGTGATCGCAATTTTCGGCCCTACTTAATTGTTTCTCTGCTCTGTTGGGAGGGTGTTTTTGGGGGCCTTTCCCATATATTCCCACCTCAGATGAAATCACTTAATTAAGATCATCAGTATCGTGTAATTAACGCAGTTTACCCCATGGCGGTATCTGTCCCGTTGTGAAATACCTGCCATCAGTCGGATACAAATTTTCATTTTTCTCGCGGCACCTTAGATCTGTTTTTTTTTTGTTCTGTTGTTGTTCGTGTTTCAATTAATTTTCCAATCCACAGAGCTGGAGATAAACACCTTGAGGGCAGCAATGCAAGTATGTACTCCATCTCTGACCAATTTACAATGTCGCCCGAGGGATACATCACTCCAAGTTTTAAGCGCGCCAAAAATTTATCGGTGAAAACGAAATACGAGTATCGATACACATCATGTCCTTTCGACTACAGTAAGAGGACCTGAATTTATGACCTATCCCCGGCAATGAATTGGACTTATTTTGTTTACTAATTGCGCGCCAAATGGTTCAACATTTGCATACTCTATACCCGGGAACAGGTTGAGTTTCGGAATTAGTGTTGTCATAAAATGTCAGCCAGGCAACTGTTGATTCAATATTTTATCTTTTTTTTTATGATGGACTGGTCAAACTTAATGAAGTCGACATAAGCATCTTTGCTGGTTGGCTACTTTGTATGGAGTAAGAGGTAGTGGATACGTGCCTGTATGTGGTGATACCTGAATTTACGACTTTCATTTGGCACTTGCACGCGAGGAGCTAATTTTTGTATTGGCTCACCGTAATTAGAAAGGATTTCATGGCAAACATTCCTGGATGGCAGGAAGGGAGTATCTACGTAGGTAGCATGATAATACTCGTATGTGTACAGTGAAGACAACATTTAAGTGTCCAGGAGATGACTGGCGAGGTGTTATTGAGATTTCGAAATGGCTTCCAGAGGAATAAAGATTTACCTTTGAGTGGCTATTATAGCTAAACACTGAGCCTAGTAGTTGGATGTGATAAAATGTAGCAACATTGTGACTAGGTAACCAGTAAGAGAAGCGGATCTCGATTGGCAATAAACACAACAAACGTAGTAAACGATAAACGATCAACGATCACCGATCGATATTAGGGATTCTGTGATCAGAGTGTGAGTGGTTTTTAAGCGATTCTCAAATTATTCGATAAGGAATCAGCTCATCAGATACACATTTAGAGTGTCGCCCAATTACAAGTTTCTTTTTGAAACATATTTTATTTTGACACTGACAGCTCTTTCTTGGTCGAAATCTTAACTGTCAGTCTGCATCATACCTCCGAGGAACGAAATAAATCACTTTGCTCCTCAACAACGTTAGGAAATATTGAAAACATAATTCAAAAGTGAGTACTGTGTTTCCCAACCAGTGGGTTTGTTAATGAAGCGCCCACCAACCCTACTGTACGCAAGTTTTTTTTAAAAAATTTTTGAGACGGACTTGCTTGTGGATAACACTCACGGTTCCCATCATAGTACGGTAAATTTTGGCCAGAATGTGGCCGATAGTGCTTGAATCAATCCAGGTACTCGCCTGATAAGAATTTCGCACAAAGATCAAGGATTATTCTCCTACAAAGTCCAACTGACTCGGCAAATAAAGGCAAACTACCCTGCGTTTCGATATCGCTTCTCAGTTTGAGCCTTAGGGCAGTTTGATTTGGACATCGAATTTGGCCAAAAAATGATTTTTTCTAACGAAGAACATTTTCATCTGGCACGCTATGTTAAAAAACAAAATTCGCGCATCTAAGAATCAGATAACCAGCATGTGATTGTCAAGAGGCCAATGTATCTGCAGAGAATGACAGTTTGATGACGATTTTGAAGTTGACCGATTTCATTCCGAAACGTCACTTTGGTCAACGGTGAGCGCTACAAAGCAATAATGACCGAATTTTTGTTGGCTGAAATTGATGACATTGACTTGAATGATGTTTGGTTTCAGCAGGCCAAAGTGTAATGCCACACAGTCCATCAAATAATCGATCTTTTGCGTGCTAAGTTATATTTTTAAAAAGAAACTTGTATTTGAAGCAACTTGTATATGCAATCGTGTGCGGCATGGGACAATGTTATTCACCTATTGCTTGCTTTCTTTTAACTACCGTGACCCTTCTTTAATTGTTCTCAGCCTTGTTCAGACATATTTTCTAGGCAATTCATTCTTTCATGATCCTGGTAAGACACTGCGTGTCCGAACTACTACTCTTCCCATCTTCAAATATCTGGTTGCTAATCAAGTTGAAATCCTCAGTAGGGTGAAAGGGGAAAGGTTTATAGGAGGGCATTTGACAGTTTCGACATCTGCAGAAATAGCTTTCTATCTTGATCATACCTTGAATAAACCTTGCCTTACTTCAAAGGTTATTGACACATCCATCATCGATCAGGGCAACACCTCTAGAAGAAGGTTCAAACTTTACTATTTGTAGTGATATTCTGCAGATGTTTAAGCTTAGATATTCCAGCTCATCGACGTTCCTTAGTCTCCGTTCAGAATGTCATATCAATGGAAAGAAATTTGGCAGGCCAAGTTGAGTCGAATTCCTTGCCAAAGTCAAAGATCATCGATATAATCCGTGGCGATCGAGGATGCGTTGAGAGTGGAACTTGCTAGCTTGACATGCAACACAAAGCTGTGCAGGGTTGCATTTTAAACTTTTTTCTGTGCCTACTGGATAGCTATAGTCGAGTGAACCAACGATGAACGTGTATCAAGCTGGGCAGTTTACCAATCGACACTGCTCTTGTTCATCTTGATAAAATTCAACTTCGGGGTGACAAGTCAAGTGAGATGTAAGTGTGAATCCGGATAGAATCTCAAAATCCGCAAGTAAAGAGTACATGTCCCGTAGACCTGATCGATTCCACGCGAACAACTACATGGCATACCAGGAGCACCAAATACCGATATTGACCAGAAGCAAGAAGTCACCCTTTGGTTGAAAAGTCAACATGAAAGACAAATGGATTTGTAATGAGGACAGAATCACTCTCGGAAAAGATTGACTTTACTGACCAACATACTTACTTGACCGACACACGCAAAAGTAATAAGGACAACGAAAATCGGGCACTAGAATGTGAGAAGTTTGAACAGACCCGGTACTCCTCAACACGGAGTGGATAAGATAGAGACCTATAGGTGCTATGCAATCATCCCTCAACCAAAGCAAAGAAACCATTACAGACTGCGCGATCTACCACGGCAATCGCAACAAGGCTTATAAAATAGAATTTTTCTCTGATAGTAAACATAAGGAAGTGGTCATGTGCATTACAAGACAAGCGACCAAATGTCAGTAATTGACATTAGAGAAAAATTCACTAAAAGCCGTGCTATCCGTATGCATACCCCTATAGAAGATACTAAAAGTCTCTGGCGATCTCCATTACAGAACCCATTAGCAGTATCCCAAGTACGACACACGAATAGTACTCGACAATTTTAGTATCAGACTAATAAAGAGGAGCGTTCGGTAGTCCGATGGGCATCCACAGCCTACGTAACATCACATCCCGAAACAGAATATAGGAAAAAAACTCTTTGTACGACATTGAACGAAAATGTGTGGGGTGAAGCGTACAAAATTATAAGCGCGAAGCTCAAATCGCCTCAGAGACCGGCACAAACTTGACCGCTATTACTCAGCAGAATCGTAGAAACTCGGTTCCCCTCTCAACATGACGGAGTTCCACTAAGCGAGATCGCAGAACTACTCGAACATATTCCTGCCATAACAACCCATGAACTCACCGTGGCAATCGAGAGGGTAGAAGATCGAAAAGCCCCTGGTCCAGACGGCATATCAAACAGGGCTTTAAAAACAGTGATGAAGGCCTGCCTAGACGTTTTCATTAGCATGCATAATGCATGCTTAAGCGAGGGAATATTACCGGAACAATGGAAATGCCAACGGTTGGTATTATTACCAAAAGGCCGCTCTGTATGCTCGACATTATGGGCAAAATATTAGAGCGAATTATATGCAACAGACTACAGCCTATAATTGAAACCAATGATGGACTCGCGGTATATCAGAACGGCTTTAGAAAGGGCAACAATCAACAACAACAATCGACAATCGACGCGATAAATGTCGTACTATAATAGACAGGCCCAATCGGCCATATAAGACAGACGATGGAAAGGAGGCAGTAAAAAGAATTGCGCTGTTGTTACACCTGACACGAAAAATGCTTTTGACTCGGCGAACTGGTCGCGTATTTTACAATGCCTCGGAAAATTAAATGTACCGAAGTACATATTAAGATAGATTGCTCCTCTACGACTCTGACGACGGGACGAAATTATATAAAATTACAGGGGGCGTGCCCCAAGGATTAGTGTTAGGTCCATTACTGTGGAACGTGATGTATGACGACATTCTATGACTCCCAGTCCCCTGGGAAACAGCCATTATAGGTTTTGCGGACGATATTGCTGTTGTAGTCGTGGCAAAACCACTTGAAGAAATCGAGTTGTATTGCAACGAAGCAATAGCAATAGCACTGATAAAAAACTGGCTACGCGATATGAGTTTAGACCACGCGGAACATAAAACGGAATCTGTTCTCATTACGAGTAGAAGGGTGCTAGAGACGATAACTATAAAAGTCGGGGAGCACACAATTATTTCCAGCCCATTTATAAAATACCTAGGAGTGATGATTGATGCAGCGGAACGCGAATTCGCTAAGCACCCCGTGAGGAAGCAAAAAGCTCAAATCCGTCCCTCGTTAAGTTATACTTAGCGGTAGTTCCGCGGGGGAATTAACGGAAAGATTCCCCGGGAGGTGGTTTTAGTCAATAAGAAACTGACACTACTCGCTATGGATGTCGGACCATTGCGATTCATGAAAAACATGCATCTAGTGTTTTGTACATCCACACATTCTTTGGTGCCAATATTGAATCGGACCGCGACGCAGTAGTAGCCAAGGTACGAATACATGGGAGTACAGTACCGTGAAAGTGCACTTAGAAGGCTTGACAACAAATTTCCATAATCGCATCAGCAGTATTAAGTACAGGGATCCAGAAGCGACAGATACGTGCTAGGTTTTACAAGACGACCGTGCACAAAAATTATCATAGTTCGATGATCACTACTGGTAGGTACCTATCCAAGTTGAAGACGTATCGCATAACACTAGGAGACCGAAAGATGCTGTGGCGTGAATGGGATTGGAAAAAGACAGATGACACGACAAAATTCGAACAGAAACCTAAAGTAGAAGCCGGAAACAACGTAATAGGGACGCAGTTTGCCATGGAAATTAGATAGAACATTTTCTAATTTCGGGAAAACAACAATAATATCCATATCAGGAAGGACACACAATCAAAGTCGGACGAAGTGGTGAAAACTTCCATCCACCAGCCCAAAACGAAGTGAAGATAGCAATGCCAAAGCTTATATGGAACAAAACGTCCTAGCCACCGCCTATTTCAGAGCTGAATAACACAATCTAGTAAGAAGCATGCACTGGCTCCTATGTAAAATTAAGTCTGAGGAGCAGAAGACCTACATATTGATGGTCATTATCGTATGCTCGGCTCTGAACATAAAGGTACATGCTGAACTGAACTGCTCCAACTACTGAGACAAACATTTATTAAAAGAAAACCTATGGGGTCCTAGCTGCCTTGGCTAAAACCCCCACATGAGCCTGGTTTTAGACCTA
This sequence comes from Volucella inflata, assembly GCA_928272305.1. NCBI lineage: Eukaryota > Metazoa > Arthropoda > Insecta > Diptera > Syrphidae > Volucella > Volucella inflata. Next base: position 5,096,250 of record OV743720.1, read on the forward strand.
GCGAACCTTAAATCCAGTCTGCTGCTAAATTTGGAGAAGACATCAGAATATCAAATCGATTCTCGGTCTATGCGAGACATTTTCTCAGTGTCACTATCTCTTAGTGGCCAAAATATGGTCGCGGACATCAAGAAAACATCCCAAACTGGAAAGTCTTCCTTCGTCGAAAAGGTACAATCGTAAGAGACCACCTGGGACTTTTTCGATTGAGTTTTCGTTAACCTTTGAAAAAGTCCGGTGCTGTCAGAAGCAAATGTAGAAGATCAGTGGACTAACTTCTATAGAGCAATCGGAGAGGACTCCTGCTCCAGCAAAGCAAACACAAGTTCGATGATGAATGAAGTCAGGCAAATCTGGACAAAGAGAAGGAACAAATCAGAGCACGTGAAGCGTTCGATCGTGGCCTTAGAGAGGTCCTATCAAACGATTGAGATCGACCGAGACGGCCCTGTATCAGCTAACAGAAATTATCCAAAGTGCTCTGAATTCAAAGGAGATAGCACTGTGTGCCTTTCTTGATATCGAGGGGTCGTTTGACAATACCTCGCATGAGGCTATCAAACGAGCCCTACAACGGAAAGGAACCAACAACACAGTATCCAGATGGATGTGCGAACTGCTGAGCACTAGATCAGCAGAGACACAGACAGCAGCTGGAACCATTAGAATAGACACTACAAGAGGGTCTCCACAATGAGGGGTACTATCACCCTTAATGTGGTGCCTTGTTGTAGACGAACTACTGGAAAAATTAACCCCCTTGGTATCAGCTGTCAGGGGTACGCTGATGCCATAGTACTAATTGCCAGAGGAAAGTTCAAAGAAACTCTCTGCGACATTATACAACGAGGTGTGAGAGTAACCCAGGAATGGTGCCTCACGGCCAGGCTGAACATCAACCCGGCTAAGAGAACGATAGTGCCATTCACAAAGAAAAGAAAACTTCAAAGACTCAATGAAATCCGATTGTCAGGCACGACACTGATACCGGTCAATGAGGTGAAGTATCTGGGGCTAAATCTAGACATCAAACTGCTCTGGAAGAACCACACTGAGGAAGCTGCTAGAAAAGCAACCCGTGGTCTTATGATATGTAAGAGCCTTGCGGGAAAGTCGTGGGGCTGTACCCCTAACACCCTGCGATGGATGTACATAGCGATTGTGAGGCCAATGATCACATATGGTGCAGTAGCATGGGCAAAACGAACCAGTCTTGTAACAACGAGAGAATCTCTCAACAAGGTGCAAAGACTGGCGTGCCTATGCATCACCGGCGCAATGCCTACATGCCCAACAGCTGCAATGGAGGTGCTATTGGAATTAACTCCCCTACACCTCATTGTCTTACAGGCGACGAACAAAACCATTCTTAGAATAGCAAAAGAAGAAACTGGAAAGGGGAAATGCATTAGTTCGAATGAATATGATGCACTACTCGGAAAACTTCCACTCTTGGCTATTCCAAGAGATGACAGCATTAAGAAATACAACTTTAAAAAGAATTTCTTAACGAAGCTCAGCAACAAGAAAGAATGAATCCACTATCTATGGACTGAGCAACCACATGATAAAGTGGTATACAGACGGCTCGAGAACGGACGAAGGAACTGGTGCAGGAGTGTTTGGGCCAAGAACGAAACACCATAAATCCATGGGCAAGAGTACCAGCATCTTTCAAACAGAAGTATGCGCCATAGAAGGATGCGTTCGAATCAACCTCGAAAAGAATTACAGAAACTGTAACATAGCACTAATGTCAGATAGTCAAGCAGCTATCAAAGCACTGGACTCCTTTGTCATTAAATCCAAGCTTGAATGGGAGTGCCTACAAAGTCTCAACAAGTTGGGCAATAAAAACAGTGCATCTGTCTGCTGGATACCAGGCCATGTGGGCATCACTGGTAACGAGGCGGCGGACTCTCTAGCGTGAAAAGGGGCAGCAGAACCCTTCACAGGATCTGAACCATTCTGTGGGATAGGGAAACACACCCTACTTGAAGAATTCAGGAAATCGAAAAGGGCTTGAACCTTTCGGGATCTCCAAGGTCTGAGACAAGGCAAAAAACTCTTAGGGGACTACAATCTCAAAAGATTTAAAGCATGTTTCAGTCCTAGCATAAATAACCTATGCATCCTAACTGGTTTCCTAATGGAACATTGTAAACTCAGGGAACACCTAAGGAAAATAGGGATAGCAGATGAAGGTCTCTGCAGATTCTGCAATGAGCCCACAGAAGCTCCAAATTCAAGAAAATCTCGAATAACCCAGCTGAGATGATGACTAGGACACCTTGAACGGGACACCGGCCCAAGCCGAAGGGACAATGCGGTAGAGGACAACCATATCTAGGGTGGCTAGAGAGACATGTCTAGCCGGTAGCGCTACCAAATGAAGTGAGTAGATCACTTATTCCTCCCCATGAAGTCTTAAGCAGTTCTCGCAACGATCTAGTTGCCGCTTAGAGATCGGGTCAATCTGTGCTGTCAGATATTCAAGATTGGCCTTAAATAAAGTTTGGTCACTTATTACCTCCTATGACAAGACAACTGGTGTTGTTGCAATTGAACGACAGAACGCAGATCCTCAAACGCAATGACGATATGATTCAGACAAATTGTTTCACTCCTTAAGGTCTCAGTTTGTAGTTTCTTCCCTAAAAAAGTAGCTTAAGACCCCAATTTTTTTTATCAAAGTCAGTGTAGACAACACTCTTTTACACGCCTGTCTAGCCAGATTGCAACAAAAGGCCGTCTTCAACTCTGTTGATCTTCCAATACCTATAACATCGTCGAATAGTGAGTGAGCTTATCACTAAGAAGTTACATCTAAAAGTGCAACTACAGATGCAAATCCGGTAATCCACCCAACCCACACCCTAAAGACGTTGACTACAATAAACTCCGCGCATTCCATGAAATGTCCAAACTAACATTTGCTCGCGGATAAACGGACAGAACCTCTCCATCATTTCACCTCCACCCAAGCATTAAACGGGAAAGATTCACATGCACACTGCGTATCCATACGCCTACCAAAGTGGCTATCCGACTGACCGATCCAATTTACGTCACTCTGCGCACATTCGAATATTATTGATCACCCAAACTTGGCCACAGATACTTGTACTCGTAGTAGTGAGTTCTGAATACGGAATAGCCTTTAAGTCTGAAACCTCAAGAGTTATATGCCCCGATATGACTGTTTGATAACAGCTTTCTGTTGCTTTGGTTTTGGTTATCCATGTCCGCATCCATGTTCATGTCCAGGTCTCCAATTGTGGAGCAGTGTGTAGGCAACAATTCTGTCGTTATTCTGTTGTAACTCCTCGATATGATGGGGTTGATCATCATGAAGATCCGACCGATGATGCATCTACTTAAATAGCATCCAACCAACAATAACAAATACAGTGAGTATGTGTACATGTATCCAAAAAGGAAGAAGGATGCGCACAGCTACTTAATCTTGTTTGTTTGTTAGGAGAGGTGTACTACATAACCCGGACTGTACGTTATATAAATGAAGAGCTGCACCCTGATAAGGCTTCTTCCACTTATTAGGGACGAAATACCGTGTAGGGCTCCTGTTTTTGTATTCGCGCTCTTTACAAACTAAACGAACAAAAAAAAAAAAACAGAAAATCGCTTCGGGTGCTCCAGATACATTCCAGATGATAAAATATCTCTCAGACAGTGAATGTGTACATAGACTTTGGTTATCTAAGGTTTAGATATAAATAATCCAACTTAAAGAGCAGGTTAACGCCTACATTTTGAGTTCCTTCCACAAATACAAGCCTGTCGGTTGCGATTGGGATGTCTGAAAGACTGTAGTGCGCCTGCGAATTTTAAAAATAGACCACTACTGGGCTTGTTCTGGTACTGGTAACCATCAGTAGTTGGATAACATTATGCGTATGGTGCACCTTCAATGGCTATTGTGTGCGAGTAGCGCGTTTTGAAACGCTTGATCAGTAGTTTTGATTAGATGTCGGTGGGAAGCGTTGGTTAAATAAAATTGAACAAATGAGCTCGGAAGGTACATACAATGGGGCGGTGGTTGTTGCAACATCTGAGGTTGTTTGTTTGCTAAACAAGTGCCCTCGTATGGGAATTGAATGTGGTTTTCTTCTCCACCTAGGTGGGTGAAGGTTCGCAATTCCTAAGAAAACAAGAAACTAGAGACTTGGATATGAGTAATGAGAGATTTGGTTGGAGGTGGAAAAGGGGGTAAGCATTCTATTTTTTCTAAGAAAGTTGGATTAAACCGATCTTTTACAGAACACAGACCTTCTACCTCAAAACACTGTTATTTGAATTCTTTGTGGAACCTTGTAACTAGCGCTTAGTGGTGCTCCGGTCAGAATACCTAAGAGAACCGAATAAAGGTTCAGAAGTTCCTTATATGGATGGCTTTTTCCGCTCATAATGCCAGATGAAATAATAAAAGCGGTAGGGTCCCTTGACATAAACAAGATAAACGTGATCTGGAAGAAACCCTCGCGGCAACTAAGCAATATCGTAGTTGATGCCTTTTAATGCGCCCCAGAGATGCATCGAAATCGGTGCTGTAACCAGTAAGACTGTAGCTAAGGTGTTCAGAAACTGTCGTGCCGAAGAAGAGATTATACCATCATCCCCTCTCCAATAACTCGAACTAGGAACGACATCATTCTGGACAAAGGAAAGTGCAAACATTCTGGAAATCAACTCGGATTGCTAGCTCAAACTGAGAATGAAATAGTATAGTAGCTAGGCAACTCTATTATCAATTCTCACAGAAAGATCAAAGATCGAGACAGAGGATTTGAACTAAGGTCCTGTAGACACAATTAAGTCGGGGTAAAGCTCACGTGCTTATCTGCATCTTCGCAAGGTTAATTTCCAAATAGTTTCCATATTGAGAGTAAGAGACCTTCCCCAAGTCTTACCTTTGTCATTTCAATCCTGCCACAGCATCTCTATGAGGGCTGTATACTTTTTTTGAGGAGATCCACACCATTGTATGTGGTGTTATCTGAAAGACCAAGTGCTTGACCTATCTCAGCGAATTCAACCCCAGCATCTAAACTTGGGCAAATCCGCAAACAAGTGCAACACAATCATCATCATCTGGACTTCTCATTGTTGTCTTGCTTGGTTATCAACAATTATAAGCACTTGTTACAGAAGGCAGCAACTTACCTCAACTAATTTTAGCATAAACAAATTGCCAGCTGGATAGTCCCATTCTTGTTAAAGAGGAGATACTTTGCTTACTTACTTTAAGTGGCGCTACAGTCCGGGGTAGACCTGGGCCTCAGTCAACAAGCTTCTGGTTATGTCGATGTCGCTGTACAGTCCGTAGAGTTCATTGTTGTATTTCCTCCTCCATTCTCCTTAAATGCAGACGGGACCGAAGATCGCCCTAAGAATTTTTCTCTCGAAGCAACCAAGAGCACCCTCATCCATTTTTGATAATGTTCATGCCTCTGCGCCATAGAGCAGGACCGGGATTAATAAGGTCTTATAAAGGGTGACTTTTGTTGTCCGAGGGAGGGCTTTGCTACTCAATTGCCTTCTTAGCCCAAACAAACAGCGGTTGGCAAGAGTTATCCTTCGCTGGATCTCAGCGCTGGTGTCGTTTGTCTAAATCTCTCCGGACATCAAAGGTCTCGGTGAGATCTTTACCGACCTTGATGGAGCAGCGTGCATTCTCCATCGTCATCCTGCACAGACGGGCGAGTTTGGCAGGGATGCCAAAACTAGACATTGCTCTGTATAGCTCGTCTCTATAGATGCTGTCATACGCGGCCTTAAAATCGATGAACTCGTAGGTGGTATCTATCGATCTGAAGCTCATGGGCCGTAGTGTGAATATTTGGTCGATGGTGGACTTTCCTGGCCTGAAGCCACACTGATATGGACCAATCAGGTTGTTGGCGAACGGCTTCAGGCGTTCACACAATACGGCAGATAGAATCTTATATGCGATGTTAAGGAGACTGATGCGCAATTCAGAGGGAATTCAGATAATCGGACAAACAATGCTGAGGTTCCATTCATCGGGCATGCTTTCACCCGATCATATTTTACAGATGAGTTGGTGTATGCCCCTTACCAAGTCATTGCCTGGTTTGTTGCACCTAAGCTTCGAATATAGCTATATTCACTTCATCCAGGTCGGGTGGGCGGAATTGTTGGTCATCATCGTCCAGGTTGAAAGGTTTATTTTGCCTACCAGTGGTTCGTTATCGCCGTTCTATAGTCTGCAGAAATGGTCTTTCCAAATCCTCAGCATCGACTGCGGTTCTACCACGATGTTCCCTTGTTCATCTCTACAGGCTTCGGTTCGGAGTTTGTTTCCGTGGCATGTTATTTTTACCTTTTGGTAAAACTTCCGAACCTCATTCCTGGGGTAGCATCTCTCATGCTCTTTCTTCTTCCTCCTGAGATGCCGGTGTTCGTCTCGCCTCTTCCGCTCATTTAGCTCATGAGCAGCTCTGCTTAGCTGCATGTGCTTGCCGGCATTCATCATCGAACCAGGGGTTTCGATGTGGTGGACGAGTGAAACCCAGCACATCAGAAGCGGCATCTCTGATGGCGTCTTGGCAGTGTTTCTAGTGGTCTTCGATGCTTGATGCTGGCGGTATTGGACTTCTTAAGAAATTAAGAGACACTCGATCGGAAAAGGACTAGGCGATCTCTTGAGATTGTAGCCGTCGAATATCCTCACTGCATTAGTTTGTCTTGGCGTAGTTTGGGAAATCCGCAAACGTACCTTGGCCACAACAACGTAAAGGTCCGAGTCGATGTTGGCTCCTCGGAACGTACGGATATCCATAATACTGGAGAGGTGTCTTGCCTCGATCGATATGTGATCAATCTGTTGACGGTTGATTGATCCGGAGTTCTCCAAGTCCCCTTGTGTATGTCGAGATGTGGGAACCGCGTGCTAGCCACGAGACAATGTTTCGCCCCGCCGCAAAGTCGATTAGCCTGAATCCGTTATCGGAATTGGTGTTGTGCAGGCTATATTATCCGATTGTTCCACCAAAGATACCCTCTCTTTGCTTTGCTTTGCATTAAAATCACCGAGGACAATTTTGATGTCATGGCTAGGGCATTGCTCGTAGGTATTGTTAAGGAGCTCATAGAAGGCATCCTTGGTGTCGTCATCTTTCTCCTCTGTGGGGGCATGCGCACATATAAGGCTAGTGTTGGCGAATTTAGCCTTGATGCGGATTTCTACGGGGCGCTCGCTCACATGCCGGAAGCTCAGGACTTCTTGTCTTAGTCTGCCTCCGACAACAAATCTGCATCCAAATAAGCGCTGCTTTTGCCGTCGATAGCAATTGCCGTAGTAGATATCGCAGTTTTTCATCTTCTTTTTGTCCGGCCCATCCCATCGCATTTCTTGCATGGCGGTTATGTCTGCTTTGCAGCAGTCTAGAGCCTCCGCTAGTTGCTCGGCTGCACGTGGTTTATTAAGAGATCTAACATTCCACGTGCATATCCGAAGCTCATAGTCCTTAAATCGTTTGTCAACAGTAGATCCGTCCATATCCGAGGTTTGTTGGTGCTTCGTAACGTATGTTTGTTTTTTAAATGGCCGGGCAGTTACGCCGGCGGCACAACCCCCAACCTGGAGGACCAGTTCCATTTTTAATGCCCCTAGGACGAGGGGTCGGTTACACCAAAGCCAGTAACCCGTCCCGGGATGTGAGTGCTGCCATTGGCTCATATAGGGCTCTTTCGCTACCATCTCTTCTCCAAGACCCTGTCTAAGTCCTGGAAATCCTTACTGGCCTGAGCTGCAAATATGTCGGAGTAGCCCGTATAAGGTCTTGAGGAGAGGAGATAGTCTTCAAAAATTTTGAACTGACGTACCTCGTCCTGACAAACGTCTTTCCCATGGTAAAACGCAGTTCACAAGTCGCAACTGAAGACTTATTTGGAAGATGAGTGGTATCTCTATTGGGCAAAGCAAAACTAGTACGTGAGACTAATTCAGAGTTCAAAGAATGCCGCCTGGAGGCAAATGGATCGAAGCACTCAGTGAAGTCCCCTGTTAAACTGATGGCACGAGCCATTATCATGCTCGAAACTCGTTTCTCAGGTATCTAGATCAAAACCAGCTCACCGTTAGTATCTGATCAACGCTCTTCTCAATGTTTCCGAAAGTCCTTACGTCTGCGGTTGGGCCTTTGTATGTGATGTAGCTTCATTGTCTGTAACATCAGCCTAGAGATGGTCTGCTGTAAAGTTTAGTCGGCACTAGAAGTAATTGACGAATGTTTCAAAACAGAGGGTGTGTGCTTCGTGAGATGCAGAAAGCCGACCGGATTGACTGCTTGAGCGCTAAAAGTCCTAACCATTCGTTTCCTCCACGAGGCCTGTTCAATTGTGTGTCATCCTCGATAATACAATTCATTGAGCTTTTTTCCTGTATAAATCAGCTCTCGGCGAGATATGTGGCTTGATGCTGAAGGAGGTCCTTTTGACTTATTCGAACATATTTTCACATTATTGCTGCAAAGGACGGTATTGCCTTCCTGTTTGGGAAGTTTTCTCGGTATGCCAGTCTCTTTTCTAAATGCACTGACGAATATAGCTCCCCTTCATATTTATGGCACACTCAGGCCCATTTGTCGTCAAGAAAGTGATGGTACTCGGTACAAGTTGCACTATAGTTAGGCTGATCTTGAGGATTTATTGTCATTTGGTTCTGATCTTTGAGGCAATTATATCGATACCCCGATTGCAGCAGAATCACGATGTCGACTTTGAATATACATAGAACTGGTATCGGCCAGATATTGGCTCCTTAAGTATTCCAGCACATGCAGCTGGCCTCTTTGGAGTAACGATAGACATGCTTACTAAATCTTGATGGCTACTTCTGCTACTCAATCTTGATGGCAATGAACTACGGTAAATTGTGAAGAATCTTGGGCGCGCGAATTATCGAAAAAGGTGAATCTACTGAATCTTGTCGCAATGGAATCGCGAGAAATGCGGTCTCTGGTAAACTACCAAGGCAAGGGTCGGATTGGGAACTCTCAGGATCCGAACCTGCGTTGAAACGGTCTACGAGTATGTCTTCGACTAAGGCTTCCATTGGCAATTGGGTTTATTAGCGACACAATTGAGAGTGGAATGTCTCTGTAAGTTATTAGTAGATCAAATTTCTGCTGCTGGAGGAAAGACTCCGGACTTCTTGATAAGATTTGCCGAGGTCCTCAAAGTAGGGGTTTGTTTAGGCAATGGCTGCATCAAATCGAAACCCCTCTTCACAGACTCATTTCTTGCGTTTAAAAATAGAAAATAGTTATTGAGTCTGAATTCGGGGTACGAAGAGGGTGAGTTTTCAACAAGGCGATTACGCACGTGGGTAAGAACTGTATTTCTATCCAAACGCTGTCGTTGAATCGGTCTGATAAATAGGCATTATATTTGCCCGATTGTTGTTTTGTCGATTGTCTTTCGTTTTCGCAGGCAATCGATGTGGATTATGCCGATTGTATCCCGAAAATCTGTCGGAGTAAGCTCGTCACCAATAGACCCAGCCTGGCGATTTGCCAGAGAAATCCACCATGTCGACTTCTCCGAGGGGTTGATTAATGCAGAATGGCGGATACTCCCCCGAAGTGGCCACACAAAATAAACTTGTTTCCTGTTCGAAAATCGCACGGCGTTGCGTCTTTATAATGCAGGTCATACTGGTCATTCAGTTAAGTTGGATATAAACTCTGATCTCTGTTTCATGAGATTCTTCTGGATTTGCATCACACCAGACACATCACTTTTGCTTGATGACAAACGCATGGATCCAAAAGTGAGCATAGCTACTTATACCAATTGACTGAGTGAGTGAGTACCAGCTGAAACTTAAGCCAATACAGGCCAAGATCTCTTCACAAGATTCTCCACAAACGAACAGAATAAGGCCAAATTTTTGCGTTCAACCCTGAAGTGACAATTCCGAATCTTCTGCAGTTTTCTCCACGTACGCCACGTGTTGACTTATTGTTGACTTTGATTATACCCCGACAAATAGCGAGCTTACTTGTTCGATTATGAGGACTTAAAAATCGATGTTGGATGCCCCATTGAATGGGATACTCGTTTCTCTAATGAAACCAACAATATGACTCTACATGGTCGCACCCAACTATTTTACAATTGCCAGCTGACAGTGAACCAACAATGAGCTCCATCACCTTTCGAATTCGGTTGCTACATTTCTAGGCTCTCAAAATCCTTCCCAGAAGCCAAATCATTTATTTTTCAATTAAAAAGAAACTGTGAAACCCGCAGCAAGCCTATAATCACCCGTCCAAGGCAGCCAAAGTTTATCCACAATTTTCATAATTCAACGTCCATCGTCCAATTTTAATGGTGGCTTCGACGATCGACTTACAGTGGCGGCACTATAATTATTTATTTAAAAAAAAAGATGAAAAAAAACCACGCCATTCGGCTGAAGTCAAAAACGTAAGCTTTAGTGAGGGGGGCAAATGGAAATTGATGGTTTCGATGTTCTTTCAATCTTACGGGTGAAACAAGTGTATAACATAATTGGGCCTTAGTTAGTTGCGTTCGAACTATCATACTAATTCATAGAACGCCCTGTTGTGTTTTGTGGTGGGGGGGGGGGGGGGGGGGCTGTTCTGTTTAACTGGGTCAACCTTGAGTGCATCGACATCGACATCGACATTGTCATCGTGTTGCCTCAATATCAATGCAACGCACTTTGATTACAAGCAAAACTTTTACAACTTCCATGCCATAAGTCACTGGGGCGCTATCAAGGTACACAAGAGAGCAAATGCAGCCCTCTTGATAAAGCAACCGATATTGTGAGTATCTGACATCAGAACGCAATAACCATTTGCGTCACTTGTCGTTGCCTTGTCACGTTTACAGGCGCTCAAGCTTTGTTTTTTTTTTCTGTTTTTTTGTCCATTTGTGCGGTGCATCTCCACTCCACACCCATGTGAAGCGGCAATACTTGTACTCGTACTCGTACTCGTATCTTTAGGCGTGGAAGTCGTTGTGATCTTCAGGTCAGAACACACGTTTTGTCAACAAAACTTCGGCTCGTATCTAAATGTTCATCCGGGTATGGGATGTTCAATGACTGAAAGCACTTAGAGGAATTATGAATGTTTTTTGTTGTTGGTTTTGTGTTTATTGACGAAAAGCACTTATCGCATGAGAGAAATAAACGCCGAATGCGAGCGATAGGGAATACGCTTTTTGTGTAATTGACGTGTGATGCACTGATGTTGTGATGCACGATTAGGGCGAATGAAATGCGATCCATGTGAGGCATCAAATCGGCAAGAATGCATCTTGTATCTTTACATGAGCCTAATGCATCCGGCCTATTAAAGTAGGTTATGAGTGAATGATGGTGTTGTCTTACAATGGTCATCGATTTGGTGCTTTGATGTAATCCTTACTGAGTTTCGGTATTGGTAAATATCTTCTAGACAAGTAGCCAACGGTGTTTGATCGTTAAACTTTTATCTCGATTATAGTTAAAATAAAGACTTGCCTTCCTAGAGGTGTGGTGGAATGTACAGTAAAAGTGGGCCACATGTGTTGTCATTCGAAGTATGAGGCACTACTGCTGCTAAAAAGAATTCGATTGAGATTCTGTGAAGAGCAGAATAATCCATGACCTTAGGAGCTTAATTTGCACAAAGATATGCGAGAGTTCTTTGGAACTTTATGGGGCTGATGCCATCTGAGATATTGGCACGCATCTACGACGGCCACTGGGACTGTTCTGAAATTTCAAATACAAAGGAAGTGCCTTCAATCGGTCGCAACAAATGCAATTTGGTTGGCTTATGATCAGATGAGTCTCGTGTTGCTTTGCGAATACTCGGGTGAGAGAACTGTTCCCTTGATAAAGTGATGTTTCGCCTTTCTACGAAGACTATGAGCCTAAGTCTGTTTGTAGGCTTGATGCTATGGTTTGCAACTTTTGTTACTTTGGCGTGGTTTTATTCTTCATAAAGACAAGTCAAGTGGATCCCCTAGTTGATCGGTCGTAGGTAACGTATGTACGGTTCTATCGCCCGTATCTACCTTCCATTTTCCAGAATCTTCAGCAGCGAATCCATCCTGACACGAGGTTGTCTCGCAGCAGTTAATCCTACTTACGAATGCAAAGAGATGCGATAGTATGAGATTCGTACAATGGTTGACCGTTCTCTTGCTCTTGAGCTCCGTCAAATCGTGTGGCAGTAACGAGAAAACTCTTCTTTGAGGCAATATATAAAAGCAGCGCAGGCACCTCGAAGGTTACTATGGTTTCTGGGTTGTAGAGCTTCAACTAAGACCTTCTATATCGAGTCTGTTCGATCGAAAATCACCTTGCTGCTAAATCGGGAGTACATAGCCCTGGTAATAGCCCAAGAAAGCCAGCACACCTTGGCTTCATACCGAGCCATACTAAAGAATGGAGAAGCGGGTTACGCAGACCAGCCTATCGCCCGCTTCTATGCTTTCTTTTCTTTATTAGCTCGCAGCTCAACATCGCGGGAACTATTTCATCAGGCGAGAGCACTAGCTAGTCATCTGATTGCTGTCGCTGTTAATGGCATCATGCGCAACCAAAGAACGTATGCTCTGCGGTATTATCCATCGCAGAGCAATAGTCGCATCTGGAGGATGCTTTCACTGCAATACCATGAAGTTATGCATTGAACTGCCGAACCTGAAACTAGGTGAGATAGTGAACTACATCAACATGACTTCGCCCCTGACATTGGCATTGACGCGGCACCGGTATGGCTCGGCGTGTTCAATTCCTTCTTCCAATTTCTGTTGCCAACGTTCTATCCTGCCTGTTGTTATCTTATTCGTCTTTGGAGGGAAAAAAACCTCTATCTGCGCTCCTAAAACAGCATCACGATGGGCACAGTTCTCGCAATCACTATGACGACTGCCGCGGAAGCCGCCAAATATTCGCAATCGATCTGGATTGATCGACTCTCAAGCATTATCCGAGCTTAGACTCTTTCGGGAATCGCCGTCGTAACCGTGCATTCGCCCACACCTCAGTGCCGTATAGCAAAATAGAGGTGAAAACTTTTGCCTTATCACGGTCTAACAACACTGCGTCTAGACATCGCAGTTATCACCTTGGAAGTTTTATCAGCCGCCCACTCAATGTGCTACCCAAAAGTGGGTAGTGAGTCGAGGTACACTCCGAGGTAGCGAACTACTGAACTCGCCGGTACCACCGCCCCGCGATATTCACATTTAAGTCCCCCTTGAACCACCGATGCCTAATGAGTAGAACCAACTTGATTTTTTTGACCGCCAGTCTTCTATTCTCTCGACCGCCCATCATATCCTGCAATCCACACGGGATCTTGCCATTACGACCAATGAAACATTCTCCACAAAATTGATCAGCCTAAGCTCCCATGTCATTAGAGCCACAGAAGCCCGTAGAATACGTTGTTCCAGAGATAAGGGCCCAGCGCCAAGTCCGAGGCCACTTCCAATAGTACTCTCACCTTTCTACGTCACTGCAAAGTGTCTTTTTTATGTAACCCGATGTACTTTGACGTCCCAAGCTCTCTCTGACTTCAGACCATCTTGCTGAGATGAGTGCATTCTTGACATCAAGCATGAACAGCACATCCGCACTCCTCGTATAGGAATCCCTCCACGAGGACTTTCAGGTCATTTAAATGATCTTTTGGGCAAACGAGCAGATATGTCGCTGCCAGTAACCCAATTCACAAAAATGGAGCTACCGTCGACCCATCAGGCTTCATCCCAAACTCAGTGCCTAGGCTGATCATTCAACACCTAACCATAACAAGATTGACTGATTTCCGCATCGTGTTATCTCATAATCTGATCTGCCGAGTTCCTAATCTGCTATTGTTCTGATGTTCCAAACACCTGATCTTTCAATCTCTTGATCTATGTTTCCCCTGATCTTCTGATCTCTGACCTATCAAGGTCCTATTTTACCAATGTCTTGGTATCGCAATCTCCTAACCTTGATCTACAGATCTTCACCGATCTATAAGTCATTGGATCCTCCTTAACCTTCTTATTTGCCAATTTATTGATTAAGAGATCTTCCAATCCTGTCATCTGCCGAATACATTTGGTGGAGATGGCTAGTCCGACGACCTGTGAATGTTGTCCTAAGTAAAAGATCCCAACCAAGCAATACATCAAAATTTTGCAAATGTCTGACTTATGTACATATGTCTGTGACAACCACCACGACTTCTGCAATTTACCCCAGCGTCTCAATATGAATGCCGGAAATGGTAAACTAACTCATAAAACATCCAACTAGGTAACTATCTTTCTGGAGGAAATTAAACTTTTTACGACAACCAGGATCGTTGACGCACTCTTTCTCCATCGCCTTCTCCAACACATTTTCAATCCTTGAGTATCTACAGATACAACAACTGCAATGCCACTAAAAAAACATCCAATAAACAATTAAAGTAATTATCCTTTCAAGTGTGCAACAACTTAGCAGCAATTGCAGAGTGTTTCTGCAAATATTATACAAACACGACAACCGACTGACGGCCATGTCGTTAGCAGATCCTCCAACTTGACTTCAGTTGTCAGAGTGGAAAATAATTTACTCAGATTCGATGGCTGTTTTGGCTGAAAACCCATCACCAAATAAATGACAATGCTGATGACTGTCATTAGACATCGTTCAGTTGTCAAACCATTGGCAATAATATTGTCGATTACAGGACTAGGACCGGAGCCGATTGCCCAGATCCATTTACAGATACCATAGGTAGTCGGAGAACGTAAACACAATCAAATTTTCAAATTAGGTGCTAATTATCAATCCAATGGGTGTTACTCGTAGTTGTAGCAAAAGTCCCATCAACAGGGACGTAGGTGATCGTTGTGAGTTCTTTGTGATCGCCGTCGTTTTTGGGATACCCAAACCCGGGAATATCCAAACCTCTTGATCCACCTGAGATGAATGATTTACGATACCGGCTCTGATTTCGTTCGATTTTAATGATCACTTCATGGATTTTTATGGGCAAGCAGGCAACGTTTCCCAGCAGTCAGCACATCAGCTCGTCAGGAAGGTCGTTAGGGATCGTACTTACATAATAATACGTACACCATACTCGTACGATTACTGATCGTGTGTGGAAAGAAGGGTGAAGGAAGAAGAATTTTTATCAGCGTCGAAATGAAAAATTGACTCTTAACAGTTCGACACTCTGTGGGATACGAAGGGACTATTCGTACATGTGAAGTTAGATGTAAGGATGCGAACGCGATCACCAATAGTGATTACGTCGAGCAGTTCGCATTGGACCCTGTAAATCATTCATCTTGAGGTCATTTGTAATGCAGTCGTGAAGGGTTGGGATTTGAAATTTGGAATACAGCAGCCCCTCTGGGAGGGCGGCATGAGTTAAGTCGCTTGTTAAGATTATGTAAAGGAAATCCCTGCGGGCAATACCATTTCGTTTTTGTTCTCTGAGAATTAATACAAAGGGATTTCGCCAGAGTGTGAAAGGAGGTGATATCACAATCATTAATTACAGCTCAGTGGCAAGGGTGTATCATGTTTTCAGTTTGAGGTTTTGGGTACAAGTATCTGTGACCAAAGAACTATGCCGTTGGGGTTACATTGCCAGCTTACCAGCATGAGAGGATTTGAAATGTACATTTGTCAAAAATTAACAATCATCAGATTGCCTGACTCATGAATCTTTCGATCCTCCGAAATACTTAATTTCTAGTCCACTGAAATTTGGTTCGCCTATTATTCCGAACTCATAATATTTAAAGCACAAGATCTTTTCATTTCCAGGTTCTTCGGTTCCGAGATTTTCAATATACAGATCTACCGATCTACTTACTGATCTTTCCATAGACTGATCTTTCGATTTCCTTACGTTTGATATTCAGATCTATCAATCTCACTTTCTCCCGATCTTCTGATCATGAAACATATTAATCGGCTGATCTTCACATTTCCCGATCTGTAGATCCTTAGACTGATCTTTCCTTCGCCTGATCTTTTGATACCCTATTTTTCAATATCCAGATCTATCAATCTCTCCTTCTAGCGATCTTCTGATCCTACAACCTGTTCCGGTTTCCTGATCTTTAGTTATTGTGGTCTTCCGATCTTTTGATCTTCCAATCTATAATCTGCTGATCTTCACATCTCCCAGTCTCCTGACGTTTCGAACTTCTGATCTAGTGTGCTTCCGATCTAGGAAAATCTTTTCACAGCCTGATCTTTCGACTCCCTAGTTTTCCACATAGAAATCCTTCCATTCCTGATCGTTCGACCCACTGATCTTTCGATCTATTGGTCTTCCGATTTCCTGATCTTTGCTGAAGTTGTTCTGTCTACTAGATTGAGGAGAGTGACTGGTTTGACTCATCTTGTGCCTAAATGAATCACTTCGTTGAATTAGACATGTCGCGTGGGAAATTTAAAAGGTGTTCTTTACTTTCGAGGTATATTGAAGCAATATCTCTGTTGCATCAATAGATCAACTGTTGACCCTGGCCCCCCGAAAACTGCATTGGCTCTCCAATAGCTGTTTCGATTGCTGCAGGATGCAGTCCGTTGTAAGTAATCCGCTCAAGGATTTTACCGATCGTTTGGATCCCCTTTTCCCTTTGGCAATAGCAATACCCAAATCAAAGCCAAGAAAGAGATGTAGTTGAGTCTTATTGCGGGCTTATTGGTGAACTACCGTCAGAACAGGCCTTAACACTAATGATACGGTGATAGTAATTCCTCATAGCCTAGATTGGTCTTAATTGTGGAACCTAGTTCCTTAGCTTCCGAATGTTGTCTACTTTTAGTCTTTGGATTTGCAACTCTGCTGGCCATGAATGTGCAGAGGGCAACGCTCTTAGATGCTGTTTTATGTCGCCCAGAGTTTGTGCAGCGGAGTTCTTGATCATATGTCTTCCCTTGTGTACATGTCAATCATCTTTGGCATGAAAGGCTAATATCTTTTCTGGTTTCCAATTGGCATATATTTTTTTGTAACATTAGTGGGCAGTTGGTTCTTCAAAGAACCGAATGTCGCGATCCAAAATGCACCGAGTCACACAGTACTCAAGGTGCGTCAATTTTTGGCTCGAAATCGAGTGTGTGAGTTCTATCACCGCCTTATGTATCTACTTTGGCACCGTCCGACTTATTTTTGTCCCGGAGTTGAAGTTGGAGTTGAAGGGATGCTTTTTTAACGACATTCTTACCATTTCAGCAGCCTCGACACGGACGCTGGAGGCAATTTCCAAAACTGAGCTAAAACAGGCATTTGAATCAGTATCGAATCGCCGTAGCAAGTGTATTGAATCGGGAGGTGAAAATTTTGAAAAAGAAACATCGAAACACCGAAAAATTAACAGAAATCGTCTGTGTTGATTGTCCTAAGGACCACCATGGAAGGTCCTTCCAGATTTTTGATTTCTTTTGAGATCTTTTTGCTTCCATGATGAAAGGATGTTGACAGCCGTCCCCAAATATGATAAAACTTCCATTTCACAAGCTAACTTCATGGGTGGATACGCACATATTGTACATAAGACAAGGTATAGCATCATTGTGGCCAATTATTATTATTTTTTTTTATAATGAGCGCGCGCTCAAGAGGTTCTTAGTACCGTTAAAATGATTGCACACAGCGCGGGCGATGGAAAGTTAGGGAGCAAAGAAAGAGAAGTACCGACGTATGTTGGTCTTGAATGTTTGGAGGTTATAATGTCTATGAAATGAAGAGCTCGGCAGGGCATTCCATAAGCGAGTTGTTCGGCTTAGGAAAGAATCCCGATAATTCAGGGTACATCCGAAAGTGGGCTTGAGGGTGTACTGATGAGCATTCATAGCGAGACGGGTGTTATGGTTGGAGGTTTGAAGGGGGCAGAATGCTACAGACAATTTCCGAGGAGGACTGGTGGTGAAAATAGCGATAGAGCAGGGTGAGACAGGAGACATTACGTCGGTGGTCGAGGGTGTCAATCTACTGGGTAATATTAGCATCACCTATAAGCTTTATCGCACGCTTTTGAATCCTATCTAGTAGGCGCAAAGATGTCTTGGGGGCCCTGAGCAGATGTGAGCATTGTACTCCAATTTTGGGCGAATGAAAGTCTTATATATTGAAGCCGGATCAGAGGGGGTGGAATATCTCTTACATCGCTTAAGGAAACCTAGACATTTCCCAGCATTTTAGGCGACTTCGAATATGTGGTCATTTAATCGTAGGTTGTCATTGACACCCATACCGAGAATGGAAAGTTTTTCGGTTTCAACGATGCAAGTGCCATTCATGGATAATGGCTGGATACTTGAATTTCACTTAAGCGACAGCAGACAGCATTGTGTTTTGGAAACATTAAATTCCAGCAGCATATCAAGCATATACTTGGTCTTTCCCTCGTTGACCGCTAAACCCAATTCGCCGCTTCCGACTCATTACTCGTGAAAGTGCCATTGCCAGCACGCTGCTTTCTTCCACTCCAATATTTGGACAGACTTTTAAGGGATTGAGATTGTTACTATTCTTTCAAGTACGTTGTTGACGGAATCGCATGACGGTGCATCGCCTTGCCTAAATCCTTTCTGGACATCAAAGGTCTCGGTGAGATGTTTACCGACCTTTATGGAGCAGCGTGCATTCTCCATTATCATCTTGGCATTGCCCTGTATAGCTCGTCTCTATGGATGCTGTCATACGTGGCCTTAAAATCGATGAATAAATGGTTTGTATCGATCTGAAGCTCATGGGTCTTCTTCAAGATCTGCCGTAGTGTGAATATCTGGTCGATGGTGGACTTTGCTGGCCTGAAGCCACATTAATATGTAGCTATCCTTACCAAGTCATCGCCTGCCGCTTTAAAGAGCTCGGCAGTCAGGCCATCCGCTCCGGTAGCTTTGAATAGATAGACTCTATATAAAATCTTAGCCAACTCGCAAGACATCACAAAGCTTTCCCTAGATTCATGGATTCTTGGTAGATACATCCCAGGAATTTTCTGTTTTTTTTTAATCAAATTCGACTATATCTTCTTATCGTCCTACTAGATAAGGTTTCATCTGAATAAAAAAACACATCCCCATATCTATTTCAGTTCATAAAAGATATTCAGTTCATACGATGAGAAACAGAATATGGACTAGGACCCAGGACAGTGAACATTGTCCATGCATTCCATCCATTTGACAGACAAAAAAAATTGGCCAAAGTAATAAAATCTCGCTTTATAGATTCCAATCTCTCCGACAATCCTTCTTAGATATTTTTTCAGCTTGACTCCCTCTAAAGAGTCTTTGGAAACCCGATAGTATCAGAAAAATCTTCGATTACCATGCACATTAGTTGAATACGAGACAACAAAAAATTGTGTCACTTCTAAATGTCCTTTCTATCGTCGATTAAGGGACAGTCTATCAAGTCCGGAGGTACATACTTACCTTTATCGGCAATTAATTTTCCCATACCTTGTGCATTTTACGCTCAATTAAAAATTCCATTGCCAGGACCAAAAATATACAAGCCGGACACAGGAGCAAGGGGACATCTTCAGCCTTCAGTATCTCACCGATATGCAATTTTTAATGCACTTGGCGGTAGTCGATGAAAAAAACGAACATACTCGTAAGCCAGGAACTCCCAGGAACCCTCATTAGATGCAAAAACATAACGCACCACAAAGTAGTCAATCTGAAAGCCTTCAAGAGTTTAAGAGGACAAAAAGGGACGAATAAATATCGTTTCGGTTCGGTTCGGTTCGGTTCGGTTCTATTCGCTCTATGGTAAACAATGTACCTGCTCTTGGGATTTTTTTTTAATTTTTTTTTTTTGTTTTGGTGCGCTGCCCTCTTTTGTGGAAGGAACAATCCATAAAGGACATAAGGACAACTCGAGACGATGATAATAATAATGATGTCGCCACAGTATTCGTATTTCTGCGCGTTTTCTTATTTTTTTTTTCATTTTTTTGAATTGTCTTACTTTCGTCCTTTTATGAAACTTGAGAAATTTGTTGACATCGATGTCACCGTGTTGTTGGTCGGTTGGTTGGAATTTAATGCAACGACAATGATGCTGATGGTGTTCTGCTGCTGGTTGGTTACGGTATAGGGGTATACTAGTAGGCGTCTGGGGACGACAACTCAATTGGAAAAGGACAAAAGCGAAGAGGAAGAATGCTCTTAGTAGCCAGGACCCTGTGAGATGCTATGGAAGACGGGATACTTTTTGCAGATGTACGCGTATTAAATACAGGAGTCGAAGTACGAGTACGTACTGGAGTACGTAAATATTGTCCTTTATCGTTTGTTGTTTGTCGTTTTGGATGAAGTAAAAGATTTGAGACGTGATAGTGATAGCATTGAAAAATTCGATCACAAGGTTAAATGACATGGAATAGAGGTAACAAAGTGCTCCCACCCCCCTCCTAAAGGTGTTTTCTGTGAAATTGCTTTGTGGTATAGGGTGTTGGAGAGTTTATTGTAAATTGAAGTTTAATGGCACAAAACTTAGAAGTGAAGAAAGAGAGTCAAGTTTCTAGATGGTTTTGATAGTCAAGCACATAGTAGTTGTTTTGTATTACTTTCTTTATAGGACTAGATAGTGGTCGAATCATTTTTAGTTGCATTTAGTTTGTGCCTATGAAATGGCCGCTAAAGCCTTATTTCAGCTGTATCTGGCAGTCACAGATCGTATGCGAGCTTACGTGTGACTGTAAACCACTATTATGATCCCTTCGAAAAAGCATACAAAAGTTATTGGCGGCTTCATCTTCGACATGGTATCTGTTGAAAGAGATGAGAGGCCTTTCATCGGTCTGTAGTTTGGATGGCAAGCATATTAAATCACCAGGTCTATGCCGTGGAATATCCCATTCTCACCTTCTTAAGTGGCACTACAGGCCGGGGTGAGGCTGGGCCTTAACCAATAAGCCTCTCAAGGTGCCACTTATGCTTGCACTTATTTGCACCACCGTAGATTCGGCCGTCCTCTACTACATAGTTCCCGGAGCTCGGATTTAAAAATTATTTGGGCCGGAGCTAAGGTGTCCATTCGCTCAACATGACTCAGCCATTTATGTAAGTCGTTGGCATTCGTAGACGCCTGACTAAACAGATGTCACTGTACACCCCGTACAGGTCATGGTTAAGTCTCCTCCTCCATTCCGCGTTAATAAAGACGGAAGCCCAAGGAATTATTCAGCCTTTTTCAATTATGTCCATGTCTCTGTGCCATAGAGCAAGACGGGGATGATTAAGGCCTTGTATGAAACCACTTTGGTCTTGCGAAAGAGGACCCTGCTACTGCCTTCTGAGTCCGAAAAATCAGCGGTTGGCAAGAGTTGCTCTACGTCTTATTTCTGTGCTAGTTTCGTTGCTTCTTGTAACTGCGGAGCGAAGTCTTTAACTACCTCGTAGTTATAGCTGCCAATTGTGATGCTTTGTCCAAACTGTCTTTAGCTCACTTATCCTGAGACAAATTTTAGCCACTTCCGCTTCAATAGCTGCCAATATCACCCTATTACTGGGACACAATTTTGGAAAGGAGAAATAAAGCCAAAGTTACAGCAACTTATGGCAGATAGTGCCACGATAATTACTCGGACCCCTATTTAGGAGCCGGAAACAAATTGGTCATTGACTTAATAGAAAGAGACAACAACGCTTGTTCCTTAATAAACCTTGTAACATCCCTTTTCTTTCAGGCTCTGATCGAGGGCCTTAATAGCATTCCAAACGCAGTTTTTGCTTTAAGAATTCTACTCACGTTTCGAGTAGGGTATCAAAATTCTCCGAGATCATAGTGCTTTAAGTGCTGGTGTTATGCTGACAAATTCAAATGATCAGGGCTTTCGCTTCAGCCGCATTTATTTCGAAACATACTTTGTCCATCTCTGACTAATTTAGGCTCAATTAAGTGCCTGTCTGAAATCCTGTCATCAATTTGAAGTAACAGTCCATCTTTTCCTTCAGACAGAGCCGCCCATAATTAATCTCTTACAACTATAAGATTTGCTGTGGTGATTGAGCGCAACCTTATGCTATGCTCCTGCGAACTACAGACTCATCTGTCATTCTACGCTCGCGTAATGCATGATATGTACAGCTTTCAAAGCTACCCTTTTTTAAGGGCCAAACTTTTCGGGTATACCGCAAAGTATGGTCCTTCCAACTATGCCTTCTATCCAACATAATCCCTAAGACCTCAAAACTGCCGACGGTTTAATCCCAAAGCACTGAGGGCTGCTATTTTAGTTATTGTTGAAGAGTATCAGAATTCTTTGAAATAGTGGAAATCTACGTCAGCTCGGCATAATGATATATCAGAGGCAAGTCTGTACAGATAGGCCCTGTCTTTTCTTTTTATCACCGATGTTGTTTGGTTCATAAAGGTCGAATTTCATCAGCAGCGGCAATGATTTTGGCTGTAGAAAGCTGTTTATTATATGCAAACAACAAGTTCACGAATATTATAAAAAAGGCAGGACCTAGCACGTAACCTTGTGGAACACCACTATTAAGTGAATATTGTGAACTAAATTTATTCCCAGGACGGGGTTGCCAACTCTGAAGGTAGATGACTTACATGGGAACGCAGCTTTTCGCTTTAAAGCAACTTCTCAATAGCAATGTACCTAAACTATTTGACAGCAGGGCTTATGGCGGTATTTTCGCTGATAAGCTTAACCTAAGCATCTCCTTTCGCACTCCCACTATAGTGTGTTCCAATTAAAGAAACCCTGTCCTCGCTGAAAAAGCGTGATATCTGCAATGAATATCCGTATCTTTTCTGACAGTCAGGCCGCTATCAAAACCCTGGACTTAGGTTCGTTTAACACGAAAATCGCTAACCCCACTCGAATCTTATGGAGATGGCAGACCAGTTCAACATTCACCTTTGCCGAGAGGCGGTGCATAGAGATATTCCAGGAAACTGTGGGGCCGATGAACTTGCCAAAATTGGAACCATAATACCCATTCTACCTGAAAAAGGCAACATCGGTTTAACTTTTCCTAACACTAAAGCTGTATGCAAATAGAAGAACAAACCTTAGATGGGCTGTTAAGTTAACATGTCTAACGACCAAATAAATGTGATCAAAACTGGATCCAAATCACTCTTGAAGTTGGATCCTTCTAAACAGTAAACATCTCAGTGCTATCAAGCATGTTAACATAGGGCTGTTGCAGAAGACTCATTCACGAGGTTGAAGAGGACTTCTTTCTACACGTCCAGCTCTCTCTCAAAGAAGAAAACTCTACTTAGGAGCTTTCTTTTACAATGACTTCAGTGATCTAAACAATATAGACGTTAACAGTATCCAAAGCTTCGTCAGAAGCTTAGATTGGTTACTAGAGTAGCAGGGTCAGTGATCACAGTGGGATCACAACGGGGCAATAGGGCTAAGTCTAACCTTACCTAGGGCAAGCTAAGCTGGGGAGCTGAAGCGTGGTACTGACAGAGTCCTTGATCGCATATCGCTCCTGACCTCATTCATGAACCTCTTTTCAAATTATCATTTACTACTGACGAAACAGTAATATCGATCACAAAAATCCATCTTAAAAGCAGTAACTTGTAGGTGCAGGTTATCAGTCGACTACTCCCATGATAGCTCTTGGTACAAGGAAGCGTAGAAACGAATACTGTTGTTGTTCTTGCGGATCCTGAGCCTGTCACAACAATTTGTTCCTGGAAACAGATGGAGTACAAAGACTCATAGGAGTTTCCATTACACGGTGGCTTGTCCCCCGATTCCAAAGAGATTCTCGACTTTGGCTTGGTAGAGTTCTATTTAAATTTTATAGAGCAGGAAGGAACCCATTCGCCTTTGACCATCAGAAGGTGTAGCTTATAGAGCTGCATCTTAAGTCGCAGAGCTTGTTAGCGTATCACAAAACAAGTACAATTTTTCGGTTGCCAATAAAATAGAGCGTCAATCCAAGCTAATCTCCTGCTATGGCAGAAGTAAATTTGGCCAGCCAGATCCAGATTGGCAAGAGAAACAAGAATTTACTGTGGAAATCTAGGAGTCGAATTTTTCCAAAACTAGAAAATGTCATACTGTGGTCGACTCCGCCAAAAGGCCAGTACACTATGCAATAGGTCTTCCTGTGGAGGGTATGGGGTAAAGCACAGTAATTGCAGCCGACAAGTGTTTTTTTAGTCATAAGACTGACAGAGTGATGAGCTATGAGTTCTTTTGAAACCAAGGATCCAATTGAAATTGCTCTTTTACAAGAAACTGCAGTCTGCCTATGTGTGTTTGATCATTCTTCCTTCAACCAAGATCTACTTTTTTGCCATTCAACCGACAATCCAGGTTATGTGGGAAACAAATTGTCCAACAGCCTTAAGAACTATTGAATGACAAATTGTTTTGAAGTGTTTGGACAAGAATCGCGTACGAAAACGCCAACGAAACAAAAAGAAGGACAAAATGTTTGTTTTTCATTTGTCACATGCTGCATCCGCTCTCAAACAAAAAAAATTCAAGAAATCAGCTCAAGGAAGATGAAAGAAGAAAAAAATGTTAACACGACTGCAAGGAGAACAAAAACTCGGGGAAGTTGATCCTCCCCCGGTAGCTCTGAAACCCTGTGTTACCAGCACAACTACCATCATCATCGCCACCAGGTAGTACCTCTTAAACTGTTACTGATGGCTCCCGCGGTATGCCAATAAATATCACATATAATTCCTGTGCTTGGTATGGCCACATTGTACTCCGATTAATGTTCGATTTTTACCGATTAAACGCTCAATAAATATCCTTAAGTCATTCAAGATAATCTGCTCTTTCAGAGCGAATTCAGGGCTCGCAGATTCACCGGCACCGTCACCGTCACCGTCACCGTCACCGTCACAATCACCATCATCATCATGATCATCATCAACATCATCACTATTGCCGACAACGACGAGCGACGGTGCGACGCCGCCGCTGCCAGAATCTTATGGTTAGTACATCTTTCTTTGGTCAGAATGAGTGAGTTCAGGAGCAAGGAAACAAAGATGCGAATCCCACATGGAAGAGGATGGGATTTTATGTGCAACTAACCATAAAAGAAAAGCGCACTCAACTTAAACCATTCAAGTCAGAGTTGGATGGGGCAAGTACCAGCCCAGATCCAGGAGGACAATGGCCATCCATGTGAAATAGTATAGCGAAGCCTCGACGTGGTACATCCACAAAGTTGTTTTAATAAAATAATTACAAGGACTTAATTATATGACCCATTGTTTCCTGTGCCGGCACTGTCTGACAGTTCTCGGTACGTCTGTCGGGTGGAAGAATGTGCATTTTAACTTTTGTGGGTTTAATTAGTGAGTTAAGCGGCGCGGCGTAAGAGGGTGGTCGTGGTCACTATTATATTAACCGCTCAGACAATCGAAATTCCTGATGGGATTTCCTATACATACTGTCGTACATTTGTTTGATCAATCTTTGAGATATGTACGGAATAGATGAAGCATTCCTAGACGATTGGCCATTACTAATTATCCGTCGGTATTTAGTGGGATTTTAGTGGTCAGTCTATAGTTTATCGAGTAATAGGGTTTGAATTACGGCCAATTTCATAGGTTGAAGGACGAAATAATTATCGTTCGATTAAGATTTGTTTCACAGTGGAACAATAAATCGAAGTCAGCAGAGTAATCGAGAAGAAAGTCGTTAAAGCTCAGTGGAAATTGGGAAGGAGATAGGTTTTTATTATGTTCATTCCTTAGGAAATGGTTAGAGAATCAAAGTTCAAACAACTTAAATACAACTCTATCTTACGAGTTGTTGATCCTAGGGAGTTTGAAACAGCTGTCATCTTTATGTCAAAAAGTTAGTGTAATCTGGAATACTTTATGAACCCTTGGCACCTTACGACTTGTTTGTCGTGTGGCGATGTTTGGGATGCCGATTTTGCCATTTCTCCACAATGGAGTTTTGAAGCTGGTTAAGATGTTACTCCATGATAAAATGCCGTATCTCAGTTTGGATTCTAGCAGGGCGCAGTACATTTGCTTTTGCATGTCAAACGTTGAGTAGTATCCAAGGTACACCAAGACATAAAGAGCTTGCGTTACATTGGAACGGAGTTTCTGGCGATAACTATTTCCAGGTAGTTGCAGGTCTTCCCTACTTCGATTTCTTTGTTTGAGATGATGCTTTGGCAGGCATGTATTTTGAAGCCTACTCTCACACCGATGGCCTTGTCGTGTGGTCCTCGTATGTTCACTATTTTCTTCTTCGCCTATATACTACTACCTACTATCATTTGGGAATGCAGACGGAATACTATGTGTAAAGGAACGCAATAACCCGTTTGTAAAGAATGTAGATAGCAGGGGTCCTAACACTCAACCTTGAGGAAGTTCAAAATGTTTCAAAGTTGCTTGTCTTAAATAATTTTTAAGCTAAGCGGTGAATGTGCCCCTGATTTCAAGTCAGCTTAATCAGTCGTCTCTCATCTCGCATTGAGAAACGTCGGCGTTAGGTAGAGCATAGAAAAGCGAAAAGACTATTAAATAATAAAATAAAATAAAACAATAAAATAAGCAAGAAATTTGCAATTAACAGTGTGGTTCAGTGGAACAGTGGTTGACTCGGGACTTAGAAGATCTGGGTTCGAGTCACAGTGGAAATTTGAGTGGTCTTTTTTTAGTTTTCCATATTAAAGCGAAATAACTAAAAATAGTGGTAGTATTGTTGGTACCGATTATAAATGGATACCGGGCAGGCGGAGGTCCCGCAGGTAGAACCGGTATCTACTCGAATAATTACGAGAACAGCCGAAATGCAGCAGCAGCAAGCAACAACATCTCACGCAGCAGCAGCAATGCAAAAGTCACATGATGACACGAAAGTGGAAAAGAGGCGGAGAAAAAAAAATACGGAATCGAAATTATGCACGAAAAAAAAAATTAAAGAAGATGATAATGTTAAAGCGGACAGGAAGGAGTACTCTTATGAGTCTGAAGGGGGTGAGTGCCGCTACGTTGGAGAGGGGAACTCATTTAGAGAACTGTCAGGCACTGATTTCTCGGAAGATGAGGAAGAAGATGATGAGGCTAAGCTCGACAAGCTTATAAAAGAGCTTCTACAGAAGAGAGATAAGTTGCGACAGCAAAAGCAACTACAAAAACAACAACAACAGCAGCAGGCACAAACTTTGAAAGAGTTGGCGCTACAGCAAAAACAAACTTTAAACCAAAAGCAACAACAACAAGAACATCGACCGCAACAGAAAAAGCAACTAAGTAAACGACAAAAACAACAACAACAGCAGCAAGTACTCGTACAGCAGAAATTTCAAATACAACAGCAACCATCACATCAGCAACAACAACAGCAGAAACAACAACATCAGCAACAAAAACAGCAGCTTGAAAATAAGGGGAGGGAAAGAGTGCCTCCAATCAATGTGAGTAATCTTGAAATCAATGATAGCATTAAGTTATGTAAGTTAGTCACTAAGAACTTTTATGTTAAGAGATTAAGCGTTAATAAGCACATTATTATGTGTAGCAATATGGAGGAATACAGAAAAGTGCGTACCGCTCTAGGAAAAGCTGATACTGAATACTATACATATACCCCTAAGGGTGAAAAACTCCAGTCGGTGCTGTTAAAAGGCATTGATCCAGCAATAAAAACGGAGGAGCTCGAAGAAGAGCTCAAAAGGTTAGAAAGCGACGACCTTAAGTTCGTGGGGGTCAAGCCGTTTACCACGGCCGCGGCAAGGGATGGTAACCGTAAATTACCATTCTTCTTAGTTCAACTAACACCCAACAGCAAAATTGATAGTCTGCGAAAAATCAAATTCCTGTACTATCATGCTGTAAGTTGGGAAAAATTAAAGAGGGCAGATCGTGTACTGCAATGTATGCGCTGCCAGAGGTTCGGACACGCCGCAGCTAATTGCAATATGCAATTCAGGTGCGTTAAGTGTGACAAGGACCACAAATATGGGGAATGTCCCTTGGGTAACGATAGAGTAGTAGATAGGGACCAGCTCTTTTGTGTACTCTGCAGGAACTCAGGGCATCCCGCCAATTTCAGAGGGTGTCCTAGGTTCCAGGAGCTGAAATGGAAGTCCAGGCTCGAAAACAGTTGATCGAAGAAGAGAAACGTCAGAAGAGTCGTGCTTTTTCTAATTTCGTGGCACCCAGTATATCCTTTGCCTAAATGGTATCTGGATCAGGTAAGGC
Source organism: Volucella inflata (assembly GCA_928272305.1). Lineage (NCBI taxonomy): Eukaryota > Metazoa > Arthropoda > Insecta > Diptera > Syrphidae > Volucella > Volucella inflata. The sequence goes on from OV743720.1 coordinate 5,124,482, forward strand.
CACAATGACAGCAAAAAATACGCCAAAGGTAGTCGAAAAAGCGCCGGAAGCGGACCTGGATTTGAAAGCGATCCTTCTGTCTCTACACGGAAAGATTGATCACTTCCAGAAACAATTAAATGAACAAGCGGCTCGAATTGACGTCATCTATTCGACGCTGTTTGACAAGTCTGGCACGCCGATATAATGTGTGCTACGTTGAACGAGGTTAACTTAAAGATCCTTGCGTTAAATGTTAACTCATTAATCCGGATCGAAAGAAGGATCAACCTTCAAAATCTGTTGTCGAGTGAAAGCCCAGATGTGCTTTTGGTTAGCGAAACTAAGCTTAATCAGAACCACAAAATTGGCTACAGTGGTTATAATGTATACAGAAGGGACCGGCCTCACTCCTTACGTGGGGGTGGAGTTGGAATCTTATTACGAAAAGGCATACGCCATAAGGTCATATATAGCGGAGATTTACTGAGGTTCCGGGTGTTGGAAGCCTGCATCATATGCATTCCTCTTCATAGTCGAAGGCGATTGTATGTGGTGTCACTTTACGCACCTGAAGCACTTAATCCCATTCAATTTATAACAGAGCTCGAAATACTTTTTCGTTGCCTGCAGCTTCAATCGGAAGAAAATTTTTACTTTCTGGCCGGAGATCTCAACGCTAGACATGCGGCATGGGGAAATAATCCGCCGAATACTAGGGGCAACCAGTTATACTACTGGTGGTGTCAAAATATGATTGAGTACAAACTTGAGTTGTACGCGACGAATATTCCGTCTTTCCCATCAGCTGGTTCCTTTCTGGACCTGGCTCTTATAGACAATAGACTAGAACTGACAGACGTGGATCTAAACACACGGAATTGTTTGCGTGCGTTCGAGTACGATAGTGATCACTACGGACTCGCCGCCGCAATACGGATCCCGAATGAGCAAACGCTGCTAGAGCAGTACGATCAAGTGTACTTATACGACTATCGTAGGGTACGTTGGTCGCGCTTCTCCAGAACCCTAAAGCGGAATTTACGTTTGAATGGAATTGATCCTCCGACTAACAGAAACTTGACCAACGACGAAATCGATTGTGATTTACTGACGCTACAAGACGTTATCAAACAAACAATGGAGCAGACTATTCCTCGGGTAGAATGCTCCGACGGAGACCAAATCAAAAAGTACAGAACTCCAACAATAAACACACTGTACGCATACAAAAGTAGACTGCTCACGAGACTAAAGGAACTGTACAGACAGTTTACTGACAGACAAAACCCGGAAATAAGAACATTGAAGTCAGTGATCAAAAACCTTAAACAATTAATAAAACAAAATTACAGTAAAGCTGTAAGTCTGTACTGGGGCAATAAGATTCGGGCTATAAAATCCAGTAGTCCGAATATGTTCCCGCAGATAAATAAATTGTTCAGGCGGAAAGATCACAACAACATTCAATGTGTTCGAATTCCACAGACGACAGAGAACAGACAGACACTACTAACGGTTGGTATAAGTCCAGAAAGGGCCGACTCAGGCGATGGTTTTTTCGTGGTCGAAGACCCACAGGAGAAAGTGGATTTGCTGGGCGCTTTTTTCGAAGCCGTGTATACGGTGAACAATCCGGTTCACCGTAATCACGACATTGATAACAGGGCCTACGTAAGTCACTATTATTTACGCAACGAACTCCAAAATTGGCGATCTGAGAATCACGGTTTTACCGTATTCAGTGAAGAAAACGCTGCAAATGTCATCGTCGCCAATGAGCGAGCTTCCTCGAATTTGTTCGTGCGAAAAGATGAGCTCCTGTGCATCTTCGAGTCTCTAAAAAACAAAAAGTCGTCGGGAGTAGACGGTATTCCAAACGTCGTATTAAGACACCTACCCTTGGAAGCAGTGGATATTTTTACTACGCTATTTAACAATGCGTTGAATAATGCATATTATCCGACGCATTGGAAAATAGCAGTGGTACATCCGGTCCCGAAAAGGGATAAAGTTAGAACCAACCCTGCTAATCTTCGGTCAATCAGTTTACTTCCGAATATAAGCAAGGTATTTGAGAAAGTGGTTAATAGAGCGCTGTTAAGGTGGGTTGAGGAAAATAATATAATTCCGGAAAATCAGTTTGGTTTTAGGGCGAAGCATGACACTATTCATGCTGCGTCAAAGCTGATATCCGACATACAATGGAATAAGTGTAAGAACCAGTGTACGGGTGCCTGCTTGGTTGACTTTGAAAAGGCTTTCGACACCGTATGGCTAGAGGGGCTTTTCTATAAGTTAACTAGGAGGGGTATGCCGAAACCTCTGCTGTATATGATTTATAACATGCTTATGGGAAAGAAGTTCGTTGTCAAATGTGGCAACGTCACTTCGAGCAAAGTCTTTGATATTAAAAATGGCTTACAACAGGGGGCGGTCATTTCTCCGATCCTTTTTAACATTTACACAAGTGATCTAGTAGGTTCCCTCAATCACTCTATAGCGTACGCAGACGATTTAGTGGCGTACAGATCAGGCCCAAAAATCGAAGTCATCAATGCTCTTCTGCAGCGTGATTTCGATCATATTAAGGAGTATTGCGATGATTGGAAATTAAAAATCAATTTCCAAAAGTCAGAAACAATCTTGTTTAGGACTCCATTGCGATGGGCTTCTAGGGATACCAGACATAACTGGCGAAATTTGGCCATCATTGGACAACACGGGATGCCATTAGCGGTGAGAAGCGTAGTTAGATACCTTGGAATCTGGCTCGATAAATATCTGTATTTTGATTTGACAAACATATAGATGTTTGTCTCGCTGGAGCCAAGAAGGCCTTAGCCCTGACAAGAAGACTGTTTCACAGCAGTCAACTTGTTTCCAGGGTGAAGGTCATATGCTATGTGGCCCTAATCAGACCAGTCATCGCGTATGGTTGTCCTGTGTGGTTTAATGTAGCGCCGTCTCAGATGGAAAAGATTCGGGTGTTTGAAAGGCAGTGTCTTAGGACTTGTCTCGGTTTGTATAGAACACCAGAATCAGAGTACAAGAAATACTATCCCAACAAAGCCCTTTACGATGGGGCTCATCTGAATAGGATTGACAATTTCCTGATTAAGGTGATTCGAAGGCACGTTGCAAGGGCAATGACCAGCGACAACAGCCTGATCTTTGGGGCTTATTACCCCAATTAAATGTACCACGAGAGCTCAATTCTATCGGGCTTTATCCCACCAGAGGCTTTTCTCCATATTGATGCCAAAGGTTTAGTTCAAAGCAGGGATGGTATCCCGGTTATATACCACCGCCACCGCGGTGCGAGGGACAAGCGGCTCATCTACGACGGGTACGTTGCTAATGCTCCGGAGCTCCTCCGTTTTAGTCCCGCGATTGCGGACAGGGATCGGATCGATGCCGAAAAACAGTACGCTGAATTCTGGTGGCTTAAGGAAGGGGAGGGGGTTGATATGCTCTCCTAGATCGGTACGTTACCAAGGTAACATACTCCTCCTAGTTGTAAGTTAGATTTAGGATAGATAGGTGGGTTTTGCTGAAAGGCCGCATTCGCTGACATGGAGCGGGGCCACTGAGAAGTAACCTCTGCTTCATGGCATTGGTTAAGTCTCGGTGGTGTGTGTGCACAATGTTGGCGAATGATAGGCTTCCAAAATCGCAATTGGGATGGTGACCACCCGTTGCGAGAAGCCAAGAGTGCTTACCATCTTGATTATAGTTAAGTTAGGTTAAGTAGCTTAGGTAGGTTAAGTAGAGTAGGGATGTAGTTTTAAGTTTTACATAAAACTAAAAAATACGATATGGGGTCTAAGTTTTTTCCAATAATATTTTCTTAGAAATGTTACATTTATTGATATATAAGATTAGTCGTAAGATAGTTGTAAGGCCGAAAGGCAACGTTTAATGAAATTGTTAAGTTTAGAGCGCTCGGTAAGAGCCAGTAAGCTAGAATAAGTGATTGTCATTGTCAAACTAGATTTAAGCATTTTTGTCTAGAATGTAAGTAATAATGTAAGAAATAATAAAAATGAATTTAAAAGTCAAGTCAGCTTAATGCTTTTATTAGCTCTACATGATTGAAGGTGTTGAAGGCTTTATTGAAGTCTTTATAACAAAGACGTGATCCATTGGTGGAGCTCACAAATTTACCAAGAAGATGCCCCGGTTGTTTTTTTTTTTACCTCGAAGAAGTCGAACTACTGGAATTTCTACCAAGTCGTCTCCTGTTGCCTTAAAACACTCGACAGGTAGTCCGTCCATTTCGGCAGCGTAATAATATGTACTTAAGCTTATGTACAATGGATGCCTTTCTCACAGTGTGGCATCATTTTTTATGTGAACTGTTTTGCTACTTCGGCTTGTCTGAATCCCGAAACCAAGTATTTCGAGTGGGTATTTGGCAGATCTGAGCGATGTGGCATCGACCAAGATACTGTTGACTGTCTTATACCTTGAATTGGCTCGGCAGGCGAACTATCAAGCTCCCAACAATGATCCCATGTAACAGGATGAGTTAGTTCTTTTGCACGCTGGCTAAAATTGTAGGTGGGTACTCGAAGGATTCACTCTTGACGACTCTTGCAAACGACTGAAGGATGACGATGTTTGGATCTCTACATGGAATGTTCGGATTCTTAACAGACAACAAAGCAGATTTAACCGCCGTACAAGAAGTGCAATAGGGTATACCGGACGTAAATGCCCTGGTAGAAGGGTAGAATGGCCTCATCAAAGACTACTTCTACGAACCTTCGAGTAATGTACTTAAAATGCCGTGCAAATCGTGAATTAAATGCCAAATTAAGTAAGGAAGGCATCTTCGGACAACATAAATCTACAAAAATAGAGAAAGGAGTTTCGTAGTCGCCACTGAGAGTCTATTGAAGAAAGATGACGAGTAAGATACAAGGGCTGACAACATTTTCGTCCATCCGGCTAAAAAAAAAGTCCAAGCCGCACCTTGCAGCTTTACTGTCAAGTTGTTTAAAGTAGTCGGTGTTGATTGGATATGGAGCACATACCAATTCATGTCTGGAATCTGGGTCGACGAAATTAAGCCCGATGAATGTAGCCTAAGCATTGTTTCTCTGATCGCAAAGAAGGGCCTAGCTACAGAAGAATAAGAATTCTTAACATCCCGTATTAATAAATCCAGTTTGCCTTATTATTTGAACACCGAAGACCCTTCATCAATAGCTTGAATGACCCTACCAGTTTGGTTATTGGCCAGGTAGGTCCACTATAGATGAGATTGTCCCAGTATGGCAGATCTTAGGAAAGCCAGAAGACTTTCAAATCAAAAAATACCACCTCTCCATCGAAGTCATGCCAAGTTTTGACATTTCTTCAAAGTCAACAGTGACAAAACGGAATCCTTCATTATCAGAAAAGGACTTAAACAAGGCGATGGGTTGGCAAGTGAATTCTTGAATATCGTTCCGGGAAAAAATTGTTCGAAATACGAGTATCAAAGCTGTCAAGAAACAGGCACATACAACTTCGAGGTATGGGACTAAGCGGCATAGACCAGCTTAAGTGGTGAGCCAACAGATGGTGTGGATGTTGGCCGTCAATAACTGTCATTTACTGAATTCAATGTGGTTAATCTTTTTGACAGATGTCATTCCTACAATCTTTGCTAAATTTAGTTTTCGAGTCATTTACCACTCAACAACGCATCTAGGCGATCTGTAAAAATAACATTTCGTAAAATTCGTGAAATTTTTGGTCAACGTAATCCCCCTGGTAAGTCCGGAACTCGTGCAATGGTGAAGCATTTTGAAGAAACTGGTTCCGTATCGGTTCGAACTCCATATCAGCACCCTCGACCAGCTCGTAAAAGCCGAAACATTACCACTGTGAGCGAAAGAGATTAAAGCCACCAAAGTCAACAATTAGGTCTCACTTATGGCACTTTACGGCGAATTTTTAAAGTTGATCTTCATTTGCACGTCTATAAAATCCAAATAACACATCAATTGAAGCCTTTGGACCATCTACAATGTTGCCGATTTGTTAACTGGATGTTGGATCGCCAGGAGATGTTGTCGTCAAATTTAATCTTTTCCGATGAATGGACGGGTACGTACGAGTAAACAAACGAAATTGTCATTTCGGAAGACCGGAAAACCCATACGAGATTCACGGAAATCCAATGCATCCCAAAGAAATCACTGTATGATGCTGATTATGGGTTGTACTTTTTCGAAGATGAGGCTGGAGAGGCAGTTACAGTGAATGGAGAACGTTACCGCAACATGTTGACCGGCTATCTTTTTCCAAAATTGTATGAATTAGGTCTGGGCGATCTCTGGTTTCAACAGGATGGTACTACCGCCCACACAGGCCGTCAATCAATTTATTGCGTACCAAATTTGAAGATCGTATTATTTCGGTTAGAGGAGAAGTTTATTGACGGAAAATCCGGTTAAAAAGGCACTTTTAACTACGGTCACTCCAATTGTAAGAAAACGAGATCGGAAAAGAATTCCTGGATTTCTCAGATGGCAAATGCGCAACAACGCCTGGGGTTAACCAATGAAGCGATCCAGGACCGAACATTATGTAGACGCGTTCTGCGGTCTGCGACATTAGCCAACCCCATAAGCTGAGCAGCAGCGATGCAGTAAAAATGGGAAACTCGTTACGCATAAGTTCGTATAACGAGGAAAAGGTCAATAAAAGGATAAGAAGAAGAGGAGAAGTTTGTAGGCCTCCAAATTCATGCGATTTGACGCTTTTAAATTTCTTTCTGTGAGGTTACATGAAGAGTAAGGTCTATGCCAATAACACAGCGACAATTCAGGATCTCAAACAATAACATCCAAACTGAGATTGCCGCATTGACACATCTATTCTTCCATTGCGAAAATCATGCAAAGAATCCAACCATTGCCGCTTCTTTGGAAGCCTATATACGAGATATTGATCATCGATTACCACAATCGTGCTTTACGGTGAAGAATCCTGGATATTGACGAAAGCAGATGAAAAGGATGTCGGGCAACTCTAGAGAAAAGTTCTCAATCCTCAGCGGACTTCATGTGGACAACAAGAGGCACCTGACAAGGGATCATCGGTTCCTGCAGAAAAAAGCTAGGAAACATCGAAAAGGATCGTTTTCATAAGACTGAAGTGTTTCCATTCAAAGGGTGAATCTAGCTGATCTCACTAAGGTGCGAAGCTTAATTTATGAGTGTCGTCGTTGATATCAATTTTTATTTTGTTGCAAGGACTATGGTTAAGCGCTATCGGATTTTTGCAGTGCTAGATAATTTTCTGTAGGATATGAGGAGGTTGACCTGACCTAAGGTCCTTCGGATCTGTGCTAAAAACCGCTCTATACTGTGGGCGTCCTTTTTTTGTCAAAAGAAATAAGCAATTGAGTCAATTTTAATTGATGGCTTTTACATTGCATGCCTGCCTCGTTCTTGATATTCATACCATGACCATTCGACTAAAAATTAGAATTTCCATGTACTTGCGTGCCAGCTAGCGTGAGCTCTAGTCATACGGATACGCCACCTAAATCTCGGTCTTTCTTTACTGCGCTGCGGATTCGAAGACTTTTCGGACCGGAGCGTTAGTGTTCATCTGTTCTATATGGCTGGGTCCCTGTCGCTATACATACAGTTCGTCGTGGTATCTCTTCCACCATTCACCGACATCGCAGACGGGACCGAAAATCACTCAAAGAATTTTCCTCTCAAAGCAGCAAAGAGCTGCCTCATCCATTTTTAATAATGTCCGTGACTCTGCCCAATAGAGCAGGACTGGATTTATTAAGGTCTTTTGTTGTTCGAGAGAGGGCTTTGGCGGTCAATTGCCGTCTCAAGAGAATAATAGAGACTCAGTCGGGAAAGGATTTGGTGATCTCTTGCGATTGCAGTCGTCTGACGCCAAAATTCTTCACAATATTGGCTTGTCCTGGCTCTGGTCGGGATATCCGCAACCGTACTTTAGCTTACTTACTTACTTTAGGTGGCGCTACAGTCCGGGGTGGACCTGGGCCTCAGTCAACAAGCTTCTCCAGCTAGCTCGATCCCTGGCTAGCTGTCTCCAGTTTCGCACGCTAAGTTGGCTGAGGTCCTCTTCCACTTGCGTGCGCCACCTGAGTCTTGGCCTTCTTCTACTGCGCTGTCCCTCGGGGGCGGATTCGAAGACTTTTCGGACCGGAGCATTGGTGTCCATGCGCTCTACATGACCCAGCCATCTCAGTCTTTGGATCTTCACTCTTCTGGCTAGGTCCATGTCGCTGTACAGTCCATACAGTTCGTCGTTGTATCTCCTCCTCCACTCACCGTCAATGCAGACGGGACCGAAGATCGCCCGAAGAATTTTTCTCTCGAAGCAACCAAGAACACCTTCATCCATTTTTGATAATGTCCATGCCTCTGCGCCATAGAGCAGGACCGGGATTTTTAAGGTCTTATAAAGGGTGACTTTTGTTGTCCGAGAGAGGGCTTTGCTACTCAATTGCCTTCTTAACCCAAAGAAACAGCGGTTGGCAAGAGTTATTCATCGCTTGATCTCAGCGCTGGTGTCGTTGTCTGTATTTATAGCGGAGCCTAGGTAGACAAAGTCCTTAAGTACCTCAAAGTTATATCTGTCGAGGGTGACGTTCTGTCCGATACGTCGGTGTTGGTTGTCCTTTTTGCTTGACAGCATATACTTGGTCTTGCCCTCATTGACCGCTAAGCCCATTTTCCCCGCTTCCGTCTCAATACTCGCGCAAGCGCCACTGACATCACGCTGCTTTCTCCCGATTATGTCAATATCGTTGGCGTATGCGAGTAGTTGGACTTTAGCTGCAACAAGATAATGTGTTGGCTCCTCAGAACGTTTAGACCAATACTGGAGGAGTGTCTTGCGCCGATCGCAATGTGGTCAATCTGGTTGACGGTTGATTGATCAGGAGTTCTCCAAGTCCCCTTGTGAATATTGAGATGGAGAACGCACGCTCTAACCTGAATCCCATATCGGAGGTGGTGTAGTGGCTGTATCTTCCGACAGTACTACAGAAGGGGCCCTCCTTTCCTAGCCGAGAACAATTTTAATGTGGTAGATGGGGCATTGCTCGTAGGTCTTGTTCAAGAGCTCATTGAGGGTATCTTTGGTGTTAATGGGAATTGCTACGAGGTGCTCGTTCACATGCCGGAAACTCAAGACTTCTTAAAGGAGCTTACATTCCACGTGCATATCCATGGTTCGTTGTACTTTATTCAAAGTAGATCCATCCGTATCCGAAGCTTGTTGATACTTCGTAACTCCCATGACCGGGCGGTTACTCCGGCGGCACAACCCCTATCCTGGAGTGCCAGTCCTATATTTGATACCCATGGGACGAGAGATGGGCTAGACCGAAAGCCAGTAACCCGTCCTGGGATGTGAGTGCTGCCGTTGTTCCATTCAGAGCTCTTCCGTCACCATCTCTTTTCCAAGACCCTGACTTTGTCTCAGAAATCCTTACGACACAGTGAAACCAAAATTCCGGTGAAGGCGTCTTTCCCTGTAACCATGTAACTTGTACCTGATCTTGGAAACAAGGAGATGCAGTCTTTTTACTTGACGCAAGGATGTAGTCTACAAAAAGGTTGTTGAGATATGATGAGTTTCGCTACTACTCAGTGCCAATTGGACTGCTCACGTGATATCTTAAAATCAACCAGGACAGTCTTAGGGTCATGTTAATCACAAAATTGTCATGTTTGGTTGGAAAATTCGTAGAATCAGTATCTGACAGCTATCCATACATTTCGTTCCAGATGTGTGTTATTATGATGGAATCACCTGTCGTGAGTCAGACGTTTTTCATAGTCACCCACATGACCGTTGCTCTAAGGCCACCTTCCACTTCATCGACAATACTGAAGCATTCCAATCTCCGCAAATTGTTATTATTTGCGAAAACCAAAACAATTTCAACCAATTTCATTTTTCCCAAATGAATATCTGCGCACGTGTTTATTTAGCTGCACATAAACCATAACCTTAACCACTATACCTATACCCTTCATCTTCATCTTCATCTTCTAGTCTATGGCTCATAAAATGACTCATTAACCATTGTATCCACTTCCACAAAAGAAAACGCAAACAAAACACACTCTCGTCGAGGCAAAGGAAATATGCAAGAAAAATAAATCATGTGTCCCTGGCTGATCTCAGAGCAAGGAATCCATAGAGACGTACTAAATGTTTACACTAGAGCTCTCAACATAAATTGTTTATTTATGCCAGGCATCTTTCTTGATTTCTCTCTCTTTCTTTCTCTCCTTTTAGTTTGGTTCCCTGAGAAGGCATTTGTTCGTTCTGTGGCCTAAAATAACACGCGCCTATCATTCTGGTGGTAGTGCGCCCTGCTTAATCCGTCCCGTCTGGCCTTTCTTCTCCTAATTTGTCAAACCGGTGTACAAAGTAACATTTCCATTTTAGCCACTTGATGATTGGCTTCAGCTACAGTTTTAGTGTTCCGACTGTAACTTCCTTCTAGGTAGCATCTGAAGCAGCAGAAGAACACTAGCCAGCAGGCAAACATCAAGCAATCAGCGTATAGAGCAGCAGCACCTACAGACAAAAATAAACAAAAGGTCATTTAAGGAAGAGGAGATATCCGAGATCCAACAACAGAACACCAGAACACCAGAACACCAACTCGATCCACAAGTGAATCAATGGAAGAATCTCAAGAGTAAACATCCTTAAATAGCTACCATCACCCGAAGACTACGAGTACAAATGGAAGGAGAACTCTCTCTCTATTGATGACGATACGGATGTATGTGGTTTTTTTTTTTGTTTTTGCAGCTCGGGGTTGCACTCTGGTGACCTTTCTCGATAATCATAATGTTGTTCCACTGGATTATCGAAGATGACATCGATGAAGTGCCCAGTGGCCAGTACCACCGCACCTAAAACAACAAGCCAACCTAACAAATAGTCCGAAGGTTAGAACCCTTAATTGGCATTCCAACAGTGAGTGGGGATACATGTCAAATACCATGGAACAGGGTTTTCTATAATCTAATCTAGAGGTTTTTGCTTTATTGCACGCGGGATGGATTCCTTAATTAACGCGCGAAGCTAGAAGATAACAGCGCCTACCTAGTGAGAGATGGATCCAACCGATATGTGCATTGCAAAATTCCTTTGTAGGGCCCTATTTGTGTAAGAGTAAGAGTGAATGAGTGACTCTTGTTAGGAGTGAGTACTCGTAATTTGTGCTTTCTAGAATTTTATCAGCCCGAATATCTGCAGAATGATACGAGTATCCAGCAGCGATTAAGGAACAAGTGGACGTTGATTAATCCTTCAATTAAGGACTTTGTTTTTTTTTTGGGCGATATTAAGAAGCCGATAGTGAGTGTTGATGGGGTTAGGAACTCCTTCACCTGTAGTCAAAATTCTTTCATGTTAAGTTGCTGGTGGGACTTGTGAAGTTGGCGTGTGGTGCAAAAGAAAACATTCCGCAGACGGTCTGTGAGGAGTTTTAATTGTACACAAGGATGAGCTTGAAATTCAACAACGGAGTGAGGAATTTGGCAATTAAAACTGGCCCCTCTCGATGGATAAGATGTGCAAGAAATTGATGAGAGATTAAGATGAAGATTGTTCAAGAAAAAACAAGTGTCCTACCGACACCTTTTTAAGACCAACAGAAGCACACTGCTGGCACCTCTTGTGGACACTCGATCTTCGATAGAAATCATTTGTCGGCCAATCAACTTCCTTCAATCCAGTAGGTGCCCAAGATTTAAAGAAAATATTCATAGATACAGGCACACTTCCGAGACAGAAGTGTTTTTCTTTCCAAAGCCAATCACTTTCGTATTGAACAATGTTGACTCCATAGATCTGGATACATTCAACAACTGGTTGGCTGTGGTGCTGTCAGCAAAACACTTAAGCCTTCTCTCAATGCATTTGCTCGGCATTTGTCTCGAACCAACGTAACAATAGCCTCGTCCATTTCTGACAGATACATTTACTGGTACTCCATTAAACAAGGGCAAGTGGCGACCCATAATCCATGTTACTTTGCCTACTGTCCTCCAGCTTGGAGCAATTATTGATTTCATTTGATTTGAAAATCGACTTGCAACTGACAGCTGCATAAGGTAGTAAATAGCAACCAGACTTCGAGGATAAAGCAACTGTCAATTGCACTGCCCTATGCCCACTCTACCCCATTTAATCATTTTATCTGGTCAACTTCTGGGCTCTGAATGATTACATGATTGAGTCCATAAACTGCAGGAATCGCACATACCCCCGTATACCGGTGGCAGCTAACTACGAGTATATTGTTTCTTAGTGATAGCAGAGTGGGGTAGTAGTCTCTTAGCCCAAGGCGATTTGGATTAAAAGCTCAAAGACGATTACCGGCCCAAAGTTAATGCCTCAATTACATTTCCTTTTGCCTCGTTGAAAACAAAAGGTGCAGTAGCACTCTCCGATGACAGAAGTAGGTCTTGGTGATGGTGAACCCTGGTGGGTATATACAAATACATATATTGTAGTAGGCTTACTGGTCAACACTTAAGGGTTGTTATTAGAGTATTCGTATGTATGCCACCAATGGAAAGCTAAACTAGGTTAATATGTTGTTGGCAACAACTACTCGCACTATCAATGCCTTCGCCATCATTGCCAAAGCCGCCTGAAATCGATTGACAGACAGAGTTTTCTGCAAGGGTAATTTGTACAGACAGCTTGAGGGTGGCAATTATGCACAAACGGTGGCTCTAGAGGGCAGTCAATAGTGCACAATGTAAGTTGTGCGGTATAATTATGACCCTTTCAGTGAGATTGTCATTTTTAATAGATGGCCACTCGTACTCGACTCCTCGACGACCCCCTATATTTGTAAAGGTGAAAGCACTCGTCCTGACGGTGAAAAGGGGTAGAAAGTTTGTACAGGTTCTTTACGGAGTCGCTCTGTGTGCGACTTAATTTAGACATTTCAGTTTGATTAACTAGTGTGCCGCGGGAAATGCAAGTGATGGTTAGTGAAATGCAGAATGCCCAAGAAGACGAGGGTATTCATGGGAACTGCATAGGAAGAGTGATTATGGTTTTGACGTGAATTTTTTACAACCTGGGTGGATACTGTGTGTGGTTGAATTTTTTGTTTTTTTTTTTTCTTAGAAATTGCCCGCAGTGGTGCAAGTGCTTATTTACATGGGAAGAGGTGAAAAAAAAAACCTGGTAGGAAAGTTGCCAATTTTGGGGCTATGAATGATTTAGTTTCTCAACAAATTCACAGTCAGGCACGGTCCAAGAGGTTAGTATAGCAGAAGTCCTCATGGCTGTGAATCGGCTTAAGCCAAATAAGGCCCTTGACCCTCGCTTTGGACATAGAGGTAAACTCGGCCCTTTTTGCAAGACTATTTACGACATGCCTGAAGGAAGGCAAGTTCCCGAAGCAATAAAAGAGGCAGAACTTGGTCTTGATTCCCAGGCCAGGGAAGAATCCCCAAGATTCATCTGGATATCGACCAATCTACCTCTTGGACGAACTTGGAAAAACACTCGAAAGTGTCATCGTGAATCGTCTGAATGAAGACTTGGAATGCCCCGGCAGTTCAGCTTCAGAAAACACAGATCGACCCTGGATGCCATCGAGATGGTCGTCAGCATAGCTCGAGACGCTACGGCTGGAGAAAGATGGAGAGGCGGTTCCAAGAAATACTGTGCTGTAGTCACGTTGGACGTGAGGAACGCTTTCCACTGGAGGCCCTTGGGGTGCCAAACTACCTCCAGGGAATCGTGCGCGATTACTTTAGGGATAGAAGACTGCAATTCACAACAGAGTGACATGCGGAGTCCCCCAAGGTTCAGTGCTGGCCCCCACCCTCTGGAACGCGATGTACAACAACGTGCTCGAGATTGCACTGCCCGAGGAGTGCACGATTGTGGGGTACGTGGATGACCTGGCCGTAGTGGTTGTAGGCAAGTCTATTGAAGAGATCACGACTAGATGCACGGAGGTGGTCGGCAGGGTGACCAGTTGGCTGCAAAGAAACGAATTGGACTTGGCGGCACAGAAGACCGAAGCAGTCTTTTTGACCTCCTCCTAGACGCAATGATCTGCTTTATGGAGCATCTCAAGCAAGTAAAAGATAAAGCCGACAAGATGACGATGGCTCTGTCCCGGATGATGGCAAATACATCGGGCAATCGGTGTAGTAAGCGAAGACTGCTAGCAAGGGTCACCAGCTCGGTGATTTTGTACGCGGCTCCCATCTGGGCATCGGCAATGGCTAAGCGCTCTTACGCGGCCGGAATAACTTTCACACACCGCCTAAACGCGCTCCGTGTAGTGTAGAGTGCATATAGGGCCGTTTCCGATGACGCTGCATACATCCTGGCCGGCATGCCGCCGATCGACCTGATCGCGGAAGAGCTACAGAAGATCCGTCGGCACAACTTGCCAAAGGGGACGCCCGGCGTAATACAGTTCGTGCATGGCAAAGTAGATGGAGCCGTTCCCAAAAAGGGTAGATGGACGTATGCCCCAATCCCCAACGTCGATGAATGGCTGCAGAGGAGGCATGGAGAGGTAAACTACTACCTCACGCAAGCCTTCAGTGGACATGGCTGCTTTAGAGGCTATCTCTGCCTAAACTGTAAGAGAACAATAGATCCCGAGATTCGAACACATCAGGAGCTCCATTAACGAAGCGATCGGGGAACCAGCTTCAGCGATAAACCTGGTCCCCAGCATGTAAAGCAGCCCCCGGAAATGGCAGGCTATTGAAGGCTCAATCGTGACATTGATGATAGAGCTGAGAGCTATAGAACGCCGCCGGGAGAGTGAGCGTTTCCAGCGAGTTGTAACTTCTCCACGAACTTTACAGTGACGACTAGACGAACGCTTTGAGCCTTTGCTCAGGACATCCTTCTGACGATGAGGACATGTTTTTAATGCGGTTAAAGTCCCACACTGACCTTTAGGCTTTCGATCCCTTTGAGTCCTCGTTAAAAAAAAGAAACGGTCCTTTGCTTAACTCACGTTCAAGTGAAATTTGAGCCTTCTGCCATCACAGGCGGTGCATTAGTTTTGCAATTTATTACGGAGTCCACCTTCTACAAAACCCATATAGTGGGCTACTGTCACTGTTATCTGAAGAACCCGGCCCTCTAGATTTAAGGTTGTACCGTCGGGTTAGCTCAAGTTATGCAGAAATGAACAGCCTCGAATATAGATGCATTTAACTACTTTCGGCTATACACTCAGAATGACCGGACTATTGAAATTCCAAATGTATCTGTACAATCAGTGGAGGCGGTAGAAAGGACAAAGGAATGCTGTAACACCTCCTGTGGTCTATTTAAATTTGGATTTGTCATCAGTGGAGTACTAGTCTCAACCTTTGGACAAATCTTCGACTTCATGAATCAAATTGAGATTTGAACCCTGAAACGGCTCTAGGGTTCGATGACCAAAAGTTTTGCAAACTCAACATCTACCAATACCTTGTTGCAATAAAAATCCAAAATGCTTATACACCGAAGAAGAACTGTAAAAACATCTACACTTGCAAAAGACTGTCAGAGCCTTTTCTAAACGAGCTTCTGAAAATTTTCCCCGAAGTAGTATGCTGCTAGCGCAGCAAGCCATTAGAGAGGGCGGCGTATCCGATTGAAGGAGCTGGGAGGTGCAAGCTGCAATGAAAAAAGACGTACAAAGCGAAGTTGTTGTAAAGGGCAAGAGATGCTCACAACTTCTATGAGCAGAGAAGATGAAAGATACATCGGCTTCTCAGGAAAAACAAAAAACAAAAAAGGAAGAAACACATCATACAGCTATAACTTCAATAGGTCAGACACAGAGGGCATTGATTATTTGGAAGGAGTACTTCTCCAGACTTATTAATGACGAACTAGTATAAACTGAAAACTTGTAAGACTGCAGGAGCAGACGTATTACTTAAAGTATTAACTTGGTCACAATCAAGCCCAAAATCAATTGTATGTGAAAGTATGGCCATAAATCAGAATCTCAACATCGTTTGGCCAACACGTAGGAAGGCAAACCCTCTAAACTGCCGCAACTATTGGGGTATCAGCCTCTATTCGATGTGAAACTCTTAATCAACAATCTTACATTTCCTGACAGCAATGTTATTCGGTCTTTTGGATTCATCATGTACCAAATTGATCTGCAAGCTTTGTCTACCACTTTAAATTGGAAGGATTACTCCTGCCAATCATTGTTTATTTGAATGAGAAAGCAATCAGACCACGAGGAAACTACTGATTGACTTTCCGTCTATCTTTGGGTTCTCTGGCCAATCGATGGACATAGGGCCTTGACATTGCTTAAGCGCAGTCGTATTCGTACTGAGTGCCCTCCAAGCCTTACCAAAAGTTTTGAGTTCTTACTTGACTGTCTTTCTCCATGTCTACGGCCAATTTATCTACCTAATTGAGTAGGTGGATTCTATTATACAGTGTGCTTCATAATGGTGTTATCTTCTCACCGTATAGAGAGATTTTACAAAGAATCTGCGGTCCATATCTAGTTAGTTACTACCATATTCTGAGCCCATACTTATTAGATACGAGTTCAAAAATCTGCGTACTTTTCGGACTTACTGTCCATCAATCTTAAGTTGAGCGGTGTGTTGAAATGATAAGGGTCTGTGGTATAGCCCTATTTATTTTGAGCGCTTTATAGTCCGCTGCTAACTCCAACTTTTAGGCTATCAGGTACAGGTCCAATATCCTATGTGAGAGTCAAGTTGTTTAAGGTACGATATTAAGACACCTCTGCCCCATGTTTCAAGCAGACTGCGCTGCCTGGTTCACATCACTGATTGCTGCAAGAAAAAGTAGAGGGAAAAGAATACAACCTTGTGGTATCTCTTGGTGTAAGACATAATATTTACAACCATTGGTGGTAGATTTTCTCCAAGTTGATGAGCGAGAAATGCATCAGAGGTCTACATTCGACACATTGTCAAATGATGCTTCACAAGGTATTGATATGGTGGATAGATAGATAGTGGAGGATCAAGTTGTTCTTTTACTCGAAATAGAACTATTCTAGCTACCCCTAAACTAGTAAAAGAAAGCCTTGGCTAAACGAATGCCAAGAACCTCTATAGTTGGCACATTCAGTCCGATTTCTTTAACCAATCTGGGGTAAGCCTTTGGATTCCCATGTTTTCGTAGTTAGTGTCTATAGGATTTCTATGAAAGGGATCCCAATAGCCGTATATTCTCCTCAGAGTATCGGATAAAATACAAAACGATATACCGCAGGGATGCATTTTGTCGCCTCTTCTTTTCCTAGTGATCTCAACAATGTTCGTAATGCTGTACTATTAAGAGGAAGCGAAGAAACTCAGTACTTACTTTCTTACTTACCACGGTGGCGCTATAGTTCGTAATGAACGTGGAGCAAGCCTCACCAGATAACCCAGTCTTTAGCTAACTGTATCTAGTTGTCCACTCCTAGTCGGTTGAAGTCATTTTCTACTAGTGCGCGCCACGTAAGGTGGCTGCATTGTTTCTCTGGATAGGATTCAAAGACCCTACGGGCCAGAGCATTGGTGTCTATACAGTTGTATCCCAATCAATCGACACTGATCCTCCTATGAACTCGATAAAAAATTATTTTTATGAGAGGACCCTTGCGCATCTCTATCTGCCAAGCTTTTGTGAATTCGATCCCAACAAAGACTTTTTGGTCAAATTGTGGCTCCTAGACATGAGAAAGAGCATACATTTCACTGACACATGCCTTGTTAGGTTTCTACCTAACTTCTCAACCACTTTTCCCTCGATATAACTTGCTAAAATTTATGTGCTGTTGTCTCAAAACAACTCAACTCCAATGTCACAACTTTACAGGTTATGTCGAAAACGAAAACAAAAAAAAAGAAGTCCACTCCACACACTGGTTTTGTTGCAGCAACACCGTACTGTATTACCGTCGCACGATTAAGCCCCTCGGAACAATTTTTTTTTTTCTGCTCATTTTGTATAGATTTCTTGAAATGGTGTTGCCTCTTTCATTGCTTTTTTAGCCTTGGCCATGCACAATTTCCACCATGAAATCTCTATTAGCAGTTTGAGAGATTCAAGAGTCAAGACCCTGGCTACGGACCACTAGGCAAACGCAGCAAACCAATGGCCAGAGTCACAGCCTGCCCATTTATGATCATTTATTAGGTGTCATCGTGGAACGATCTCTTGGCGAGGCATGAAGGGATAGAAATATTTCGCGCGCTTGATGATGTGATCATGGTGGCCAGAAACAGAGAGACTAAGACAGAGATGAAGATCATGTAGCTGGAGCTGGAGCTGGAACTTGTTACTCCACTTGTAAACGAATGTAGGTACCACACGATCAGCCGCAGAATATGCGACTAGAACGCCTACACAGATTATTGTTCCATTAGTCGCATGGAGATTCGGATATTAGTGGCGAAATAAGAATCTTTTATGTCCTACACACGTCTAACTAGTGGTTCGGGGAGAAGACTTAAAGACTTCAAGAGGGAATGGCATGAAGGAACGACTGTTCTCAAAGGAAATCTTGTTGCGATTTTGTAACGATCTTGCGGATGGCGAATGGCATATGGAAGATTGCACAGATTTGTGCTGTGGCTCTGTATGTTTATGGGGAAATGTTCTTACCAGCGCGCTAGAGAGAAACATAAATGGGAATGTGTAACGTTCCACACATGTCCGGTGACGACAGTTTCGGTAGCTGGTTCTGCAACGAGGTGACACATAAGGAATACGCGACTGAATGTAGATTTTTTCGTTTTTTTTTTCTTTTTCTTTTCTGTAATTTTTAAGTGGAGTTAATTTAAAGCGAAAAAGGAAGTGAGGAGGACGTGTAAGGCTACAAAATAAGTGGACAAATTGAAAACGTGATGTTTTTGGATATCTGAAATGCTGCAGCTTCAGCGAATGGGTCTGGCTAGTGACATTGACTCTCTCCCTTCAGCTGAACATCTGGATCTATGTTTCCCAGCAGGAATTTCGATAGAATAAACTGCTTTCGGAGAATCTAATCAAATGACACTGTCCCAATCAAATTTAAAAAGAACTCGATTACTTCCAAGTTGATAGCCGACATCCTCCCCCCACGTTGAAGTACAATACATACTTCGAAAATGCTGAAATTTCGACACCCACATTGTCATTATTCGATGGAAACTATCTACAGTTCTTCGTAAGTCATCAATGTCTCGTTTGCGATACCCTGCACGTGCAGTACTCAGAAATGAAGAAACGTCCAGCTCATACAACGCAAAAGTTTTCCATAAATTCTGATTCAAGAACACCGGAAACCATACCATAAACAACCTCCGATTCGTTATATTTGTAGAAACGGATCCTCAACTTCCTCAATAGATCTTTTCTCTAGTTCTCCCATCGACAATTTTCACAAAATCAATTTGCAATGTCATTTGCTTCAGTATCAGTTTGCCTTTATCCACCTACCTACCTCCTATCTTCTGCTTCTTTAGGTTGCACTTCCTCTGCAATGCCACCAAGGATAGAGAGCAAATCTCTTACATCTGACGCCATTCATTCGATATTGTATATCTCTACCTACCAGATGCGATTATGAGCAATGAAACCGATCAGCCGTCATCGTGTTGTTTCACATCAAACCGCGCATACGTAAAGCCATCATCTTAAGGGACGACTTCACAAAAAAAAAAAAAAATCTGCAATGCGGCGTAGGAAGCGTTTATGATTCCATACGAACTCATCGCCCACACAACAAACCACTTCACTTCACTTCACTACGCTAGCCGCGACCACACCGCTTAAGGACAGGAGACCGCAACTAATTAAAACAAACATCTTTGGAAAACAACAACAACAACAGCAGCAACGAGATGAGAAAAAGACTCTTAAAGATCTTGTGCGCCAATTTCTTTCAATGCCCCATCTCCAAGTATCCGTTCGGTCGACTACTCCAGCGGCTGCCGCAATCGCAACAGAATCCCAAGAACAAAAGCGGAACGATGATGTACAAAGACCAAATGATGCATAAGAACAACACCAACAACAACAACAACAACAACAACAACAACAACAATAAGTTGAAGTACGAGTGGAAGTCGAGAAGACGAAAACGCGCATAATAAAAGTCAAAAAGACGTTCCGTCCCATCAACGTGTGAAATAAATCACTCAAAGTGCTGAAGATCCATTAGAGTCTTTAGTCGGAACGGAATATGTACCTCTCTCCAAACGTCTCATACGTTCCCAACGATTCAACTGCCCCAAGCTCTTCTACTCGCGAAAGGAAGAGGAAGACCAGCGTAAAATTTAAGAATCTAGTTTTCCTTCATCGGAATTAAAATTGTCCATCCGTTCATGCCATGCCATGGACAGAACGTACATATGTTCGAGTATCTGTTACCGTACATGAGTGGAGGCAAACGCGCTACTACAGATACATTTGATGATGGGTCGTGAGTGGTTCTAGGCTGCTGGGCTTACCATTAGACGCACTCTCACGTGTCATGCAATCTCAATCCACACACTTGTACTCGTACACACGGTAGGAACTAGTTTGTTTCGAGAAAAAAGCTCACGCGTGAAAGATTCCTATCAATCACGGCTAGCAGAGATCTAGCCAGCATAATAGATTGTTTTCTCTTCTGCATCTACTCCCAACCCCTACTCCCAGCTGTTGTTTTGGGAATATGATTCGCTTTCGGGATTAGGTCCCGTCCAACCATCATCATCAACAACAACAAAAACACGCGATCTGTGCTACTTTGCTGCCATTGATCGGCAATGCGTTTGTGCTTTCCTTCGTAAGACTGGTTCCCAGTCAGTTGGGCCAATTACACCGACCGACTGATGGCAACAGAACAACGCAACGCTCAAAATTCTTACTCGTAGATTACCGCAACAGAAAGACAGACACCAGAAAAGAAGGTCATTGTCCAAAAACACAAAAAAAAAAAAAAAAAAAAATAGTCGATGCTGGAATTGTATCCAAAATTGTGTCCCTCTATTGGAGGAAAATACTGTAATGCGTGCTTAAAAGTTGTACGTACACTTTTTAAGGGGTGGCCGGGGGCACTGACGAAATTTTAATGGAAAGAGCTACTTACGCAATAAAAGTCTACCCGACCGTCCGTTGAATAACAATAATTGTTATCCGTATCTGTGTGTTGTTGTTGTCTACCTCCACCTCCTACGAATGCATCTTGTTTGAGTAATCGTATCTGTTGGCTTTCGGGTTTGAATTTCTCTTCTCCGCTTGAGATGGCTGTGCTTTGTTTCTGTTTTTTTTTTTTTTGCCCGTGGAGTCATTTTATGCGTACTGCTGCCCACAGGAAAGTTGGGCAATTGAACGTGTACAAACGACACGTACGAGTACAAGTTGATTTTTGTTTTCATATAACCCGAGATGTGGTAGACTGACAGACTGGCAGAGTACTCGTATATAGGATTTGTCAAAACGATTTTGAGATACTTTTGTCCATTGTTGATGTCGTATGTGATCAGCCCTTTGGGGACCCCCAACTGAACTGGAGTGTTTATCAAATATGTTAAGACATTTTGGAGAATCTTTTCGGGACTGATGTAGAAATTGAATCCGTCCGTCCATTACTAGGATGCTCGGTTACAATACCTCTTTTGCTGTCTTGACAATATGTACTGTAGTAAGCTTCCAGCACTATTTCCTCACTGCCATTCATTTTGTCTAGTGGACGATAGGCATATCGAAGTAAGGACTTGGGAGATTTAATTTATTTTAATCTCACTTACAGGATGGCAACGATTAGTATAAGGCCTCGTAGAAGTAGCATCTTCCGACAGGTGCTGGTTCCTTAAATGACGAGAATGAGCCTCTGCAGCCGAACATCTTGCAGCTCTGCTAATAAGTCCTACTTCACGCCTCCCCGTGGCGCCATCTGGGAGTCTCACTAGAGGTTGCGAAGTGAAGGGGGCAAATGGCGAGTTTCCTGCGCCATTAACCAGGATTAGTGTCGGAAAAACAAAACAAGACCTTATCCGGGCTACTCCGACATATTTGAAGCTCAGGCCAGAAGGGATTTCCAGGACTTAGTCAGGGTCTTGGAAAAAAGATGGCTGCGGACGAGCCCTTATAAGGGCCAACGGCAGCGCTCACATCCCGGAACGGGTAACTGGCTTCAGTGTAACCGACCCCTCGTCCTAGGGGCACTCAAAATGGAACTGGTCCTCCAGGTTGGGCGTTGTGCCGCCGGGGTAACTGCCCGGCCATTTAAAAAAGATTAAGTTACGAAGCATCAACAAGCCTCGGATATGGACGGATCTACTGTTGACAACCCACGCAAACGATTTAAGGACAATGAGCTTCGGATATGCACGTGGAATGTTAGATCCCTTAATAGACCACGTGCAGCCGAGCAACTAGCGGAGGCCCTAGACTGCTGCAAAGCAGACATAACCGCCACCCAAGAAATGCGATGGGATGGGCCGGACAAAAAGAAGATGAAAAACTGCGACATCTACTACGGCAATTGCTATCGACGGCAAAAGCAGCGCTTATTTGGATGCGGATTTGTTGTCGGAGGCAGACTAAGACGAGAAGTCCTCAGTTTCCGGCATGTGAGCGAGCGCCTCATAGCAATCCGCATCAAGGCTAAATTCGCCAACATAAGCCTCATATGCGCGCATGCCCCCACAGAGGAGAAAGATGACGACACCAAGGATGCCTTCTACGAGCTCCTCAAGAAGACCTACGAGCAATGCCCTAGCTATGACATTAAAATTGTCCTCGGTGACCTCTTTGGTGGAACAATCGGAAAATATAGCCTGCACAACACCACCTCCGATAACGGATTCAGGCTAATCAACTTTGCGGCGAGGCGAAACATTGTCATGGCTAGCACGCGGTTCCCACATCTCGACATACACAAGGGGACTTGGAGAACTCCTGATCAATCAACAGTCAACCAGATTGGTCACATTGCGATCGACGCAAGACACTACTCCAGCATTATGGATGTCCGTACGTTCCGAGGAGCCAACATCGACTCGGACCATTACCTTGTTGTACCCCAGGTACGGTTGCGGATTTCCCAAACTACGCCAAGACAAACTAATGCTGTGAGAAAATTCGACGTCAGAAGGCTACAATCGCAAGGGATTGCCAAGTCCTTTTCCGATCGAGTCTCCCTTAATCTCTTAAGAGGTCCAATGCCGCCAGCATCAAGCATCGAAGACCATTGGAAACACTGCCAAAACGCCATCAGAGATGCCGCTTCTGATGTGCTGGGTTTCACTCGTCCACCAAAACGAAACCCCTGGTTCGATGATGAATGCCGGCAAGCACATGCAGCTAAGCAAGATGCATATAACGCGGCGCTGCTTAGAAAGACCAGAGCTGCTCATGAGCTCTATGAGCGGAAGAGGAGAGACGAGCACCGGCTTCTCAGGAGGAAGAAGAAAGAGCATGAGAAACGCGCGGTGGAGGAAATTGAGATATGCTACTCCAGGAATGAGGTTCGGAAGTTTTACCAAAATGTAAAAATAACATGCCGCGGACACAAACCCCGAATCGAAGCCTGTAGAGATGAACAAGGGAACATCGTAGTAGAACCGCAGTCGATGCTGAGGATTTGGAAAGACCATTTCTGCAGACTGTATAACGGCGATGACGGACCAAATACCGCTGTCAGGCAGAATCAACCTTTCAACCTGGACGATGATGACCAACAATTATGTCCACCCGACCTGGATGAAGTGATGATAGCCATATCGAAGCTTAAGTTCAACAAAGCTGCTGGAGCGGATGGC
This sequence comes from Volucella inflata, assembly GCA_928272305.1. Lineage (NCBI taxonomy): Eukaryota > Metazoa > Arthropoda > Insecta > Diptera > Syrphidae > Volucella > Volucella inflata. The sequence goes on from OV743720.1 coordinate 5,148,256, forward strand.
CTGACTGCCGAGCTCTTCAAAGCGGCAGGCGATGACTTGGTAAGGAGCATACACCAACTCATCTGTATAATATGGTCGGACGAAGGTATGCCCGATGAATGGAACCTCAGCATTGTTTGTCCAATTCTCAAGAAAGGAGACCCTCCGAACTGCGCCAACTACAGAGGCATCAGTCTCCTTAACATCGCATATAAGATCTTATCCGCCGTATTATGTGAACGCCTGAAGCCGTTCGTCAACAACCTGATAGGTCCATATCAGTGTGGCTTAAGGCCAGGAAAGTCCACCATCGACCAGATATTCACACTACGGCAGATCTTGGAGAAGACCCATGAGCTTCAGTTCGATACCCACCACCTATTCATCGATTTTAAGGCCGCGTATGACAGCATCTATAGAGACGAGCTATATAGAGCAATGTCTAGTTTTGGCATCCCTGCCAAACTCGTCCGTCTGTGCAGGATGACGATGGAGAATGCACGCTGCTCCATCAAGGTCGGTAAAGATCTCACCGAGACCTTTGATGTCCAGAAAGGATTTAGACAAGGCGATACGCTGTCATGCGATTTTTTCAACATCGTACTTGAAAGAATAGTGCAAAACTCACGAGCAAACACAAGAGGCACTGCACTATCTTTCCAAAGTCCGTCCAACTACTCGCATACGCCGACGATATTGACATAATCGGGAGAAAGCAGCGTGATGTCAGTGGCGCTTTCGCGTGTATTGAGACGGAAGCGGCGGAAATGGGTTCAGCAAAAAAGACAGCCGGCACCGACGTCTCGGACAGAACGTCACCCTCGACAGATATAACTTTGAGGTAGTTAAGGACTTTGTCTACCTAGACTCCGCTATAAATACAGACAACGACACCAGCGCTGAGATCAAGCGAAGTATAACTCTTGCCAACCGCTGTTTCTTTGGGTTAAGAAGGCAATTGAGTAGCAATGCCCTCTTTCGGACAACAAAAGTCACCCTTTTAAAGACCTTATTAATCCCGGTCCTGCTCTATGAGGATGAGGGTGTTCTTGGTTGCTTCGAGAGAAAAATTCTTCGGGCGATCTTCGGTCCCGTCTGCATTGACGGTGAGTGGAGGAGGAGATACAACGACGAACTGTATGGACTGTACAGCGACATGGACCTAGCCAGAAGAGTGAAGATCCAAAGACTGAGATGGATGGGTCATGTAGAGCGCATGGACACCAATGCTCCGGTCCGAAAAGTAGAGGAAGGCCAAGACTCAGGTGGCGCACGCAAGTGGAAGAGGACCTCAGCCAACTTAGCGTGCGAAACTGGAGGCAGCTAGCTGGAGAAGCTTGTTGACTGAGGCCCAGGTCCACCCCGGACTGTAGCGCCACCTAAAAGCAAAAAGCACTTACAAGTCTTGGGTAACAGGCTTTCTGGTATAACTGATGGCAAGAACGTCTAGGGTGTATGAGTTTTGCGATACCGGAAGCCTTAACATCGAGTTTGGAGAATTGTCGATGCTTAATCTTTATACTTACTTATCTTTGCATCTTATGAAGGCTTACGTACTTATCCCTGGTGGTATTTGCTTGAGAATAGTACTCTTACAGCCTCGTTGCTCGCAAGAACGGAGTCATTTCTCTCATTTTTTCCTAATAAATCGAATGAAAGGACTTAAATTCAAGGACTCTCTACATGTCTTCCAAAACATCACTCAAATAGATTTCCCAGTCGTACGATACCAACTGGTCAAACTCTATGACATTTAGCTGCTCGCCTAGAAGAGTATGGGACAACACGAGATGCAACCACGTGTGGCCGGTCCCGGAGCAGCCGTTCTGCTGAGACTATCGCAGCTGTGGTTGAAGATGTGCAGAAAAACCCGAAACAATTGTGCATTAACCGGTGGTCTTTACAGAGAATTTTGGTGAAAGACTGTAAGATGTTCCCTTACAAAATGCAGCCTGTTGACCGCCAAGCACATGTACGCTCAAGCCATCCTGAATCTCGGCCATGATGGAGGCAACTTTTCATCGAAAACCATCATGAGCATCTCTGTGGAGAGTGAATAAGCAAAGCGATAATTTGGGCCACTGCAAGTCTGCGTATAATCCACGAAGAGCCATAACACCCACTCAAAATTGCTGCGTGGTGTGCTCAAGGCGTCATCAGGGCTTATTTTTTCGAAAATTCTGCGGGCCAAACGACTACTGTGGACCGCGAGCGTTACAGAGCCATGCTTAACGACTTTCTCCTTCCTCAATTAGATGAATTGGCACTGATAACATGTGGTTCCAACAGGATGGTGCATACTGCACGAGCCACAACCGAAATTCTGAGGGCTGCATTTCCGGATCGGCGTTATCTCTCGTTTCGGCGATTTTCACTAGCCGGCAAGTTCGCCCGATTCAAGCGTTCCGGACTTTTTCTGTCGGTTTTTTGCAGTTACGAGTCTATGCCATCAAGCTTCAGACTCTTGAAGCCCTCAAGGAGAATATCCGTCAAGAATGAGAGGACCTATCGCCGGAAGTCCTGGCAAGAGTGATGGAAAATGACATACATCTGGACCGAATGGTAATCATATCTGGCGGCGGCCGCTTAGCCGATATTATTTTCTCGACTTTAGGGAAAAAATTTTAGAGATCAAATAAACATAACCCAAAAGCAGAGCCAGCGTTCTTCATTCATAAAAACAATTACAGCCAAAGAACATCGAGTTACAACTTTTGCCCTACCTTGAAATAACGAACTGAATGGAATCATCAGAGCACTCTTTTTCAGATCATGACTACATCCAGTTTAGTTCGAATGGTGCTCAACCAATATCATCTTTCCTTATAGAAATTGTAAAAAGATTGACTGATACCCATCTCTAGACGCGGATATGCGCGAGGAGAAGGAGAGCGATTGTCTGCTCCCCACCTTCTTTACACATGTCCGGTCCTCGCGCCCATTAAGTTTGAGCGATGTAAATAAAAGAGATGTTGAAAGTCTCCTACGGTTCTTTAAGAGCTCATATTGACTTCTAGAGACCCTCTTGGCATTGCAATGGACTGATAGGATTAAATATGTTGATCCTTCTCCAAAAGCCGAAGAATTGCTTTTTATTCGCTTGACGATGTAAAAGTATAACTGACCATCAACTCAGAATCGATGTAGATGTCGCAGAATGCTCAATCAAACTTCGCGTGAATTGCTTTTAGAAGCCAAATAAACTATTGCCTTTTGAACTCATGACACCATCAAAGATTCGTTACCATTGTCATGACACTGTTGACTGGCCCTGACAAATTGAAGTACACCTCGAGGACATAGAGATGACTCCATTTACAACGAGAAATGGATTGTGACAGCATTTTGGACTAATCAACACACCTGGCACTTTTGACCAATTTCTTGCGGGGGCTGCGAAATCTGAATTCATGGAAAGACTTTCGGGAGAGTGACTACAAATCCCAGTTCCCTTCTCAGACGTCTAAGGTGCTCCATTTAAGACCAACCAAATGTAACACGTTTCGAGAGTCAGTTACATTTTTAGGGCACAAAATAAGCGCAAATTTGTTCCACCAGATCCCGTGAAGATCCAACTGGCCTCCTCCAACGAATATATCGGAACTACGTAGCCTCATCGTACTGTGCACCTGTTATCGTCGGTTTGTACCACAATTTACTAACTCTGTACTCCCCTTGCACCAATTGACTTAGAAGAATGCTGTATCTTTACGGTCCGAGCAGTGTAAGAAAGCTATTGGAGATCTGAACCGTCAGCTAACGCCGTTTCCATTCTTGGAACACAATGAAAAATTCGTTCCCAAATGCAGCTCCGACAAGAGCGCGTTATTGGGTATCCTTAGGGCATTTGGAGCATCATTATTGTACCACTCGTGAGAAGCTGCTGGCCTTAATTAAGGCCATCGTACATCACTTTCATGTCACCTGACCGAAAGGAAGTACGGTTGACAATATTTGCACTCAAATCCAGCAAAACCGAAGCCCTAGCCTCAGAACTGTAGGAAATAATTAGCAAAGGAATGTCGATAAATAGGATCTCAGTATAATCAGAAAAAAGACGAGGCCATCGCATGTTGCATAGTCCACAATCGACCACATATTCAATCTGCAGCGGATATTAGAGAAGACCCAAGAATAACGAAACGATTCTAACCATACTTATTGGTTATAAGGTTAGGAGCTATGCAGAACTACGTCTTCTCTGGGCTGATCAAACTCAGTTTGTTGTCGATATTGGATACCCCCCTATCACTCCCTTACCTGATAAAAATATTAGCTACCTATGTTCAGGAGTATATTCTTACTTACTGGCTTAAGATGGCGCTACAGTCTGGGGTGGACTTGGGCCACAACCAACAAACGTCTCGATCACGATGGCGGAGGAGGTTACTAAAACAGTATCTAGGGCTTGCGATGCATCTATGGTAGGGAAAATGCCAACAAACTGCCGACCACCAGTATACTGGTGGAACCAAAAGATAGCAGAGGTACACAGCAAGTGTCATAGAGATAGAAGACTATGCCAGCGATCCAGAGGTCAGCCTTCCCACCAGGATTTACAGGTGCAATACAAAGATAGGCGTAGGGACCTTAAATTAGCCATTCGGAGAAGCAAAAACAACAGCTTTAGAGAACTTTGCGAGGAAGCAGATATTAATCCTCGGGGTACCGTCTACAGGACGGTCATGGCAAAACTAAAGGGCTCTAGGGCAACTCCAACCTTGTGCCCTTTGCTAATGCAAAAAATAGTGTCGGGATTATTTTCACAGCCAACAGAACATATATTTAGAACCACCGCAGGAAGTAGGTGAGATCCCACCAATTACGCAAGCGGAACTTCTGGATGTATGCAAACGATTTAGCAATAATAAATCGCCTGGATTGGACTGCATACCAAATATGGTCCTTAAGCAAGCTGTCAAAATAAATACAGAAACATTCGTGGAAATGTATTACAAGTGCTTACCAGAAGGGGTTTTTCCAGACCAATGGAAAAAGCAACGTCTTGTGCAGCTGCCCAAAGGGAATAAGCCACCGGATCATGCCGTCCCGTATGCTTACTAGACACGATGGGTAAAATACTATAGTGAATTATATGCAACCGATTGGAGGTGTCAATTGATGAAGCTGGAGGACTCTCAAACCAGCAGTATGGATTTAGAAGGGCTCGCTCTGCAGTAGATGCTATTCGGAAGGTAACTACGACCCTAGAAGAAGCCATTCAGGGAAGAAGATGGAGAGGAGGTACCAACAAATATGGCGCCGTATTAACGTTGGACGTCAAAAATGCGTTCAACTCTGCAAACTGGGGGCTCGGGGGTACACTCTCTGAGGTCAATGATGGTGCCATGGTTTTTAAGAAAAATTATCCTAAGTTACTTCGACAATCGGTTCCTTCTCTACGATACCGACGATGGAGCAAGGCAGTACCAAATAACTGGCGGAGTTCCACAAGGATCGATACTAGGACCTCTCTTATGGAACATTATGTACGACAGGGTTTTAAGACTTGGAATCCCGATTGGGGCTAAAATCAGAGGCTTTGCAGATGATGGTGCAATCGTTGTGGCGGCGAAACACCTGGAGGAGATAGAAGACATTGGGAATGAATGTATTCGAAAAGTTAGACGGTGGATGGCAACAGTTGGGTTAGAGCTGGCAGAACATAAAACGGAAGCAGTTCTGGTAACCAGTCGCAAGGAAAGAGAAACAATCACCATCAGGGTGGGCGATCACGATATAACATCAAAACCGGCTATCAGATACCTAGGTATGATGATCAATGCTAGACTCAATTACAAGGAACACCTTGAAAGAACGTGCGACAAAGCTACAAAGGTGAGCGCTGCCTTATCCAGGATAATGACAAACATAGGAGGACCCAGACAACAAATGAGACTAGTTCTGTCAAGGGTAGTGCAGTCAATCATAACGTATGCGGTACCAATATGGGCGAAAGCATCGAAAATTAAGTCGTACGCAAGAAAGACTATTTCTGTCAACAGACTATGTGCTCTGAGAGTTTGCTGTGCATATCGGACAGTGTCAGATAATGCTATATATGTCACGCTACCAGCAGATATATTGGCTACTGAACTACAAAGGAACTACGATGCCTAAATTCGGGAACCCGGAGTTTCAGTGAAAGATATCAACAGCGCAGCACAAGTGCGTGGCAAAAGAGATGGAACCAGTTTACAAAGGGGAGATGGACCTACCGACTTATACCCGATACTCGTAAATGGGTAGAACGTAACTACGGAGAAGTAAATTTTTACTTAAGCCAGCTTCTAACTGGACATGGCTGCTCTCAATCATATCTATACAGTACTTAGGGCTTGCAAATTGTGCATGCTGATAGCCCGGGCTATTATCGAAGATTATCACATCATTGGACGCATCAAAAAAAAAAAAAAAAAAAAAGCCAGCTCGATCAAGCTCTCCACACTAAGTTGGCTGAGGTTCCTTTCCACTTGCGTGCGTCATTTCCTCCATTGGGCTATTGGGCTGCCAGTCGGAGTGAATTCGAAAACTTCTCGGATCGGAGCGTTGGTATCCATCCGCTCTAAATGGCCTAGCCATCAAAGTAGTTGGATTTTCACGCTTGGCTTCTTAACCCAAAGAAGCAGCGATTGGCAAGAGTTATTCTTCATTTGATCTCAACGCTAGTGTCGATATCTGAACTAATTGCGGAGCCTAGGTGCTTAACCACCTCCAAGTTATAGCTCTCGATGTACTCCAAGACGTTGGTTTTGGGTGTCTTTTTTGCTTGACGGCATATACTTGGTCTTGCCCTTGTTATTCGCTAAGCCCGTTTTCGCCACTTGCGTCTCAATACTAGTTATGTCAATATTATCGGGGTGTGCGAGTAATAGGACGGGCTGCTTTGAGCAGAAGATTCTGTGCGCATAGATGAAGTATTCAGGAGAAGGCACAACAGAGAACTATACCAGATGTACAGTGACAGTGCTTCAGTCAAAAGACCCAATTTTTCTAAAGAATTTGGACTGTGAGGTCATGTAGAGCACATGAGCAATAGTATTGGACTTTAGCCTGAATGATCCTCGTGGAAAACGCGGCGTACAGAGACTTCACCTTAAGTTGCGTAACTAATTACGGTGGTGATAAGGTCGAAGTTGCCCAAATGATGTAGTTGTCGAAGCGACTTTGGCCGACGTCGCACCTAAGTCATGATCGAGTAAATTATAGTTTCAAGCTCATTTGGCGTAGACAGACACATTTTTGTACCCAACCAGGTGGTTCAATTAAGTTGCCACCAGTCCTCGATTTGCTTTACTTTTCATAAGTCAGCTATCCTTTGGTAGTTTCTTGGCTAGTCATGTTCAGATAATTCGATCTGGCTGATGTTTTGCAGCGCCTGGAACATTACTTAAGCACATCTGCTAAGGCTACACCTTAAGACTAATGCAGAGGCTTTGCTATCTTATACTTAAGTAAATGTAAGTTGCCTTTCACCACACTTTTTTAGTAAGCATCTTAAGAAATCGATTCTTTTTAAGAGCGGACTTATGGAAAAAGATATTTCTAATCACCTAAACAAAGGGTGTCAGTTATCCAAATATAAAACCGTCATTCAATAGACTTTTTCTAGCTTTCGTCAATAGCACACCTTGCTCTAAAATCCAAGTCTTCTTTTTATAATAAAAAAAAAATATCCACCAAAACAAAGCACAAAGCACAGGCTAAGCACACCTTTTGGGTCATAAAATTCCGTCCAAAAGAGAGCTCAGAGAACAAATTTCAATTTTATTTCATCGAACATCGTAAAAACAAAATCTTCTTCGACTTATCATCTTGCCGTGTTTTAACATAACAAAACCTCCATCTGACACCCATACCAAGGCACAGTCTTATCGGATCACGACGAGAATGCGAGTATCTATCTCCAAAGTTGATTCTTAAAAATTCCCTTTCGGCCATCACCGAGAATCGTTTTGTTTTGTTCATTACGTCTCACAAATACACCAAAGTATCTACGTTAAAGTACAACGAATCTCTGAGTCCGCACACATTGACAAGTAAGCTGAAAAGCTACCAAATAAATTCGCGGACACTGTTGATGATCGCAGCAGATGAGTAGCGAAACAATTTAGCACGGCGCCCATTTCAGGACTTAACACATGTTAATAAGCCACCGACGCAGATTCTCGTCCAAAGAACCACAAATTCGGGCGGTGAGGACTGAATCCGAATGGTTTGTCTTTAAAATGAAACCGAGGAGTTTCGAGTGTTGAAGACAGACTTGAAATAATCCATTTGGCAGTCTTTCGTACTCTGTGCTCTCCTGTAAAACTGGTTTGTGTTTGGAGCTGCCGCAGATGCTGCTTAAACTTCGCACCATTTCGAGATCATTCACTTGCTGTCGGAGTCGTATTTGTGTTTAGTTTTTGGTACGGGAGCTGCTTTAGTTGGAGTTGAGGTAGAATAGGAAAAACTGCAATTGGTGCTGGAGTTGAGTTTGTCAGATTTGGAGCAGGTTCATTTCATATACGAGTACCATTGCCACTATCCCATCGTTGGCATAGACAACTTCAGAGTTGCTTCGGAGTTAATTCGAAGCTACTCCTCGTAAGCAGAGACGATGATGATCATGATGATGGCCGACTAGGACTGTCTATGACCATGAGTCTGTGTCCAGTGTCCAGTGTCCATCATCAAACTCTCAGCCGGTTATGAGCGTGCATTGGGCATTGAACCACTTTTAAGCCAACTTTAACGATTTGCTCTGGTGAAGTGTGACTTTTGGGGTTTAACCGCGCACGGATGCGAATCTACGAGTATCTACCAACAAGTAGATGCTGGGAGGTTCGGCGGTTATGGGTGTGCGAGTAAGTGTAAGTGCATGGGCGCGCAAGATAAGGAAGTTGTGAAGTTGGATGCTAATGGACATTTAAGTGATTCGCTTTTTATGTTTCTCCCCAGCACCACTGCCTTTTTTCACCTTATTGTTCAGATTCTACCTGGAGTATGACTTGAAAGTTGGATGTGAAGCCCCAATACTGACTCTGGACTGACTCTCGAAGAGATGGTGGGTGACATTTATGGACGCCTAAAAGCCTAATAAATGGAAAATTTTAAGCGCAGATTGAGACAAAATTTATTGTTATGCAATGCGCGCTGACATTTGTGGGTGCAAGCAAGCCTGACATCTGAAGGTGTTGTGTAAATGAATTACGAAAATATGGCTAAAAGGAGTTCATGTATAGATACACTGTAGTGCCAGTGGTTATAGTATTGTAGGTGTTATGGTTAGGTGGTCCTTTCAACGACCCAAACACTTTCAGGGACTCAAGTGACATTTGTGACGGAAATTTGTGAGATCATGGGTTGATCATGCATGTGATTTGTACAAGTCTTGCTGCTGACTTATCATGATTTACTTGAATGTGGTTCATTGGAACTTTCTTTCTCCACAAGATTCGTATCGGTGATAGTGTGAATCACTTAAGAGGTTCCCTGGGAAGGTACCTGCAGCTTAAAAAGTGAACGAAATCCCATTTACGTTATTTATTGGATACATGACAATTTCAACTTGTAGGTCTTCCTTTTTCCGTTTTCTTACCCCCTCGTTCCTTATCTGCTTGTCCTTGTCTCTTATTGGTGATGACAAATGCACGTTCAGTCGACTGTTAATGGAAACAACTTCACCATCAGAATGGTTAATTGGATTTGGATCAGTAGTGGACGCAACACTATTACCAGCTTCCTTCTGGCATTTTGCATTCACTTCAGGTTTAGGTCTTACTTCCTTGTAGTCGAACATTAAGTCGTTTAGATTCATCTGAAAAGAAATTAACTCCATTAAGTCGACAGTAGACGACCAAGAATGGGTATCTTTTGCTTTTGCACGCAGTTGGATGTTATGTATTTTAGATACAAGACTCAACCAATCAGGGGCACTTAGAATCCAATTCAATTGAATGCGAGTATGGGTACGGTCCTTAGATCTGTAATGTTTCTCTAAATCCTGGGTAGGTACTCTCCTCTGGATCTATATGGCATGCATTAATTTGCCCTAATGGATGCTGCTTGGTGGATTAGAAGCAATAAACTGCACTTTGGATAAGTGATGACGAGCCCCAAATGCTTTATAAATTCAAAAGGATACTCACTGTCGAAATTATTAATTTACAAGTATCTACATTAGCACATAGGCGTACAGATACAGGATATCTATTGGTATAGCATCCTACAACTCTGAATTTATGATGTACAAACAACAAGTGCTTCTGGAGTAGCCCAATGGGGACAGGTTGAAGCCAAGATGGGGTAAATTATTTCAATTAATTTTCTACAGAGAGTGTGGGGAAATGTCTTACAAATTCAAGGTCTCCAGCTATGAGTATGCAAATGTGGTCTATCGACTCCGAGACATGGTTTGGTCGATGTTAATGTGTTTGACCTGTAAAAGCGATGAAAACACCTACGCACCTACAATCGCTCTTTTTGGATGAAACTTATCGTGATTGGATCTTTGGGTATCGGTTTACGGTTTACGTGGCTGCGTAAATTTCAATCGAATCGGATTTAGTCGCATTTATTAATTCCCATCGGACGGGTGATAAATCGAATTGGCGAATTAATTTTTATGATCAAGATAAATCTTTCGTCTGATACCGTGTGCGAGGGTTATGATGTGAATAACGCGAGCTTAGATGTTCAAGTTACACTCGATGGATGAATGGTTTTGAATTAATTTTGAGCGAACGATAGATTCGATTGGAATTCGTTTAAGGCATTTGCGGTGGCGGGCGGCGGAATTAGCATTGGAAATGTCTTTAGGCAGATAGTAGATCAGTAGATTGATTGGTTTGGACTTAAAAGGCGGAGATTGAGTGCTGTATCTATTTCAGACTGATCGATGTTTCTAATGACAATACTGCTTTTTCCCTCAGCAACTGCTCACTACATTAAAACTAAGTACACAGTGCGCGGACGAGGAAAATTTTGGTAGGAAGAAGAGAGTGATACCGATGCATGTTGGTCTTGAATGTTTGTAAGTTATAATGACTTGGAAATAGAGAGCTTAATTCAAAACTTTCAACTAGAGAAAAAGGGGAAAGTGTAGATGTGCATTTACTGTGATTATTAACGATCCTCATGAGCTCCTGGCCGAAGTTAACCGCCTTAAGATTAAAAATTTACAAGGTAGATGGAGGAGGAATAAGACGGCTATCTATTTGTAACTGCACAGTCAAATGATCAAGAAAATAACGTATCACAGAAGAGGCTGGAGAAAAAGAAATTTAAAGTTTATCTAGCCCTTGTTTGTTCCACCATACACTGCGACAAGATGACATCATGCGTGAAAACACAATCCTCCGCTGATCTACTTGGGGCTATTCCGATCGTCAATAACCTTTGGGAGTCAGACGGAGAGGACACCAATCCTACGGAGCTAAATATGTGTAACTTCCTTAGTACAATGGTGCTGAGATGAGATTAGATGAATTTGACTTTCACCATCCTAGGGGTACTGTGGATGGCATTTTACTAGGTTCATCTACTACTACACAATTACCTTCCAGGCTCAAAGAAGCAGTGATTAGCAAGAGTGGGTCTCCACATACAATAATTTCCGCGCTGTTGTTCTTGATAACGGGGCCGAGGTAGATAAAGTCCCTTTTTTGTACTAGACGCTGATATAGTACATAGTGTGGCAAATAATATACCGGACTGGCCTTAGAAGCTCAATTTAAATTTCCAGAACAAAGAGGAGGCGCAGGTTGCCAAATCAGTTGAATACGGCAGATGATAAAACACACACACTTGATTCCGAGCCAAAACATTGACGAACAATGAGTGCTGTGTGACTCGGTGCATTATTGTAGAAGAGAGACCAACTTTGTTTTGCCCAAATCTTCGTGAAGAATGGTTCGAATAGTCTCTTTGTTGATGTAAAAGGCTCTTTCTATCATTCTCGGTGAAACATTGCAGTATTCTGCCAGAAAATCATGAAATTTCGACAGATAGTATGCATGTTTGCAAAAATAGAAGGCGCTCTTGGTGGCTGAGATATGGCTCGTGTCTGAGATATTTTTTGTCACACTGTGTACGTTCTTCTTGTTTAAAAGAATATACCTAGTGTCTCAAGACTAATTTTGTAGGTTGTGCTGCCACGAATATGGCACTCGCTGTGTGCTTCCTATTAAGTCACTGTCATCTGCGTGTCCGAGTAACATTTGGAAAACCTCTCAGTTACTGGAAACTGGAGTTGGCCTGCATCTTCCACGGTTTTTTCAAGAATGATGTTGGAGAGTCACATGATGGCGCGTCGTCTCTTCTGACATTCAAGGATCACGTCTTGTTACTACCGATCTCTTTTGCCATCCTATGAGTTCAAAAGGAATGCCGAAAGTAGACCGTATAGTTTGCCCCTGTATTTGGACGCGGTCCCATGAGCTTTGGAATCAATGAGGGACTGTATCGATTTGGAACTTCAGGCCTTGGATTTAATGTTCTCAAAGCACACCGTTGATAAAATGTCTTAGGCGTTTGCAATATTCTGCAGGCAAAATGCTGCCGGATCAAGTCATAAATACTGGTACACAATTGAACTTACTCATTACGAATGCAACACTGGGCGCATCCATTTCGTATTGATTGCGATTTGACAGTTGATATCTATGCTTCATTGTGACGTAAAAAGTTTTTGAGATTAATTACTTACAATCATGGAATGGGGCGACATCGAAAATCGTTTTGTTGTAGTTGGCCTACTTAATTGCAACATGGAAAAAGGCGATATCTTTAGGACGTTGCGCCGCAATTTTGTGTATCGTGCTGTGAAGTTGTTTGAGGATACTGGTGGAGAACAAGACCGTCAAAGATCCGGCCGTGCGCGCATTGTGAGAACTCCGAGAGCCATCAAAGCCGTGAAGAGACGAATCGACCGAAAACCGCTGCAAAAATAGAAAATCTTGTCACGGGAAATGCAAATTTCGCAAAAATCCATCTCTCGCATTATCAAAGAAGATTTAGGACTCAGCGCGTACAAGGGACACACTGGACACCTGCTCACGGCCGCATTGAAGAAAAACGCAAGCGAAGATCGAAAGCGTTATTCAGCCGCTACGCGAAGAACTCTCACAGACAAATTCTGTTTACTGACGAGAAAATCTTCACCGTAGAAGAATCGTTCAATAAGCAGAACGATCGTGTGTATGCTCGGTCATCCAGAGAAGCTTCCCAATTCATCCTGAGGCCACCATCCCTCGTCTGTAATGGTATGGTGGGGAGTGTGGTACGATGGCGTTACCAAGCTCAATTTTTGCGAGAAAGGAGTGAAAACATGCCGATGTTCCATTATTCGCGTGGATAGATATGTTGTCTGCCATCGTCCAGGTTGCATGATTCATTCTGCCTGAGGCTGGTATGTTGAGTGTCATCACCGTTTATCAGTCTACATTATAAACTCAGTGTCTACTGTGGTTCTGTTTCGATCCTTTCAGATTTTGGCCTTATACCTTCGGCCTGTACGTATAATATTTTGAGAAAATTTCCGTACTTCATTCTTTTGGTTGCACCTCTCCTAGACCTCGATCGAGCGCTTTCCATGCTCGTAACACACCTCTGGTCTTCAACGTTCAATGTTGATAGAAGCGAACTTGTCGAGAAGTTGAGGAAATTCGGTCGAAAAGTGCGCTGGCAGTCTCTTGTAGCCATTCGAACTTGAATTGTGGTTTACTGGCTGTTAGGTGGTACAGAGATATCAGCATCTTTGGCTACGAAAAGCTAATCATCCGCGTCAGCGTCAGCTGTTAAGAACATTCGAAACGTTCAGCCTATCACATCACACTGTTTGGATCGCGGTTATGTCTATCTTGTAGCTGTTCAAAATCTCTGCTCAGTGATGTGATTTTATGCGAGGCAACCGGCTTGTGTGTCTCATTTTTTTATCTCTTCTACTGCTACCGAGGACCACCGCTGCGAGGTTGGACAAGGACTACACTGCTTGGCAACTTGATTGATGCGCTGCTGGAACAATCCAAGAAAATTGGCTCATTTTCCAAATCAACTTTCGTGAGTCAATGCTCATATTAAGGGAAAATCAATACAAACCGCTCGCTAGATTCCTATTTTGATAAGTGAAAATACGGTTCTTCTCGATGATTATGATATGGTATGCGCTCTCAGAAAGATTTGCCTACCAGTCGACTAAACTGCAGTTTTCGACAAAAGATTAACTGGTAGTTCCGGTAGACGTTGTTATACAGCAAAGTTTGTTCATTATAGGCTAGATGATTCGGCAGTCAAGAAGTGAAAGTGGGTCTCTCGACCAATAGTCCAGTAACTTTGAAGGAATGGTGTAGGACTAGGTGTTGACAGCGTCAAGAACATCGTATGGCCAAAATTCATCCAAAGTACTCAGTCAAAATCTAATTTTGTTGCACTCCGTACCAGCGCCAACTGGTCTACTGGTTCTTTCCATTTATGAAACTCAACAGAATCTCATGATGCCCCGTAACTAACTCAACTTGCACCTGAAAGAAAATTACTTAGAAGGCAACGGCTCCCATTTCTCAGTTGCACAATACTTAACCACACATTTCTGTTGCCCATGTAGAGGCATCATCATCTGCCATCTCTGGGAGTATCCCTCGTCTCACTATTCCTCATTTGTATTGCGATTTCTACGAACCACAGACTACAGAGTATGAAGAACAGATTACGGACTACCTTCAATCTAATTATGGATTTTCAGCACACAGGTTGTGTTCACTATTCGCTATTCACTACTCCACTAGTCATTGAGTTTTAGTATCCTACTACTGTCGCACGGCAAAATGTCAACAAATCTGTTGTAGAGCTCCATTCTTCCGCTGTAGTCTTCCGTAATGTAGTGTCATTGCATGGTTTCACTTGGAACTTACCCAAGAACAACAGAAAACTATTGCATTGCATGCACACCATCTGATCAAGAGATGGAAATACACCTCTTCCTCGTCTTGATGTTGTTCTATGGAAATGCGACTCCTAATTACGGAACACTCAAATCTCTGCTTCAGCTCCAACTTCAGTTCCAGCTCTAGCACCCAACACGAGAGATGATGCTTTAAACGGTTAAGACGACGACGACGACGATACACAACAGTGAAAAGTCTAGAAATTCCTCATCTTCTTTCTCGTCATCATCATCGTCGTCGATTCGAAGAGAGGTGAGACAGATGGGAGTGTTCTCAGAGCCTCTTGCATAGGTGTCTTCTTGTTTTTGGTGGGCTTGAGGAGTAGGCACTTCATCTCATCAAGCACAGTCTTACCAAGCAAATGAATAAGTGTGCGACTTGAAGAGGAATCAGGTGTCGGAATTGGCAGGTTGGGGAATGTGAATTGAAACCAAACCACCACCAGACCAAGTTGTATCTAAACACGATGACGATGCCGATGAGGATGGAGTCTACGATAAATGTGAAGCATCGCCATACAGGTTGGCTTGTTGTGAGTAATTCGTACGAGCCAATTGGCTTAATGATTTCTCCGTTTTATATGCTTACCATACCTACATATCCCCCTAAAAGGTGTTTTCATATTTTTCAAAGGCAATGACGAATATTGAGGGTTTTAGTTGGCAGTTTCTAGCAATCCTTAACTTGGTGGCACTTCAATTAGAATGCATGGGCATATGAAATAATGCGAAATTCATTGCACCAGGGACGAAAGTAGATGCTTCCAACACTAAAGTCTACGGCATTCACAGAAGCATTGACAGTTTTCAGATACTTGAAGTACTCGTATCTTGAGTTAGTTAATTTTGGAATTTATTTGCCAGTCACAGAGGTGAGTGAATGGATAATTAGAAGAACTGATCGTGCGATGTGCAATTTAAATAGCTGAGGCACAGATACCTTAGTTTTAATTAGAAGTTTATCGAATATAATTTAAGGAAGAGTAGAAAAGGGGTACAATGCCGATCGGTATAAACCAGGGAGAGCTTAAGACTGTAGTCGCCAGTAAGTACGACTTTTCTACTCGTAACCAGTTCGCATCCAATTCCTATTACCGATGCTGCAAATAAGCTGTGCAACACAGCACGCTGTAGCTGGTATCTCCCATCAGTTGTGGTGACTTCCTTTGAATACATTCAGTTGTTGATACAGAAAAGTACAAACCGGCTGTATATGAATTGTATATGACTACATGCTCGCCAGAAGCTGATGTCTGTCCTTCATATTGAGGAGCGAAGGCAGCCCTAGACTAACTCAAGCAGCACCTGACCCAGACATCATCACATCCGTAATGTAACATCAGACTCCCTGTCACAAGAATCAAGTATCTATATCCTATGGAACATATTCTTTACATTCGTGATCCTAGAAAGCCGAGTGTGGACGGTAACTATATGGTCCGCATCTTTTAAAAGATAGCTGTTGAAAGAAATGCCGCTGATTTTGGCAGCTTGATCAGCGATGTCCCTTGGTTTCAGCGGAAGCTTATTAGGGTTCTCTACAATGGAGGGAAGTGCATACTGAACTCTTGACCATGGTCTTAGGTACTCTTCCTTTGACGCGATTCTAGCATAATCTTTGAGACTAATTCTTTCATGTTGCCGTTTTCCACTCTTTCCCTCTTAATGACTTTCCTACACCTATGAGCCGAGTTTTACGAGGTCGTGCAGATCATCTTTCTGTTCTAAAGTATCATGAAACAAGAAATGCATTAACGATTTTCAAAGTAGAGGCAGCCTTTCCACAGACGCCCCATCTCAGAAGAACATTGACAGCTTATGGTAGCTCAACCTCAAGGTGACGTTGGTACCACGGTGCCGTTGGTAACAGGGTGACATTGATACCACATAATTTCGTCTGATCTATTTTGGGCCAAGAAGGACTTCCAGCTTAACATTCACAAGATCTGATAATGGGAGTCCCTTAAGATTGGCGTAAGACCCCATCAAATCTTCGGGATTTTGCTCTCGGTTACTTACAACTCAAACAGTCTATTTAGTACGGATGGAGTCTTAATGACACGAAACCACCTCCAGCTGGAGGACGAGCTTCACTTTGTGATATGGGATATCTTTGAAGACCAAGCTTATTGAATAGATCTTTCTCCACCATTGAGAGACGGACCATCATCTAGGAACGCAAAAGTGACCACCAATTTCTCTTTTTTCCATATATCTGGATTGGAGCTATCGTGAACCGCTCGGAGAACCACATCCTTCGGTTTCACACGGCTCACTTTGACTCTGCGAGGGGTTCAAGCAAGAACAACATATGAGCTTCTCCATGGCAAGTGATAGCCTTTGATCGGGTGTCAAACTCTAGATATTCACTGAGCCTACGCTTACGGCCACAATTTATGCAAACGTGAGTTGCAGCTTTTGAAAGCACTGGTTGATGTGTTAACACCCGGCTAACAGCCCTCAGAGGTTTTCATGCTTTCTTGCGGCCAGCTAGTTCTGCAGTTTTAATAGCTCAGAGGCAGATCCATTACTTTCGCTGTTAACCTCTGAAAGATCAGCGATATTAGTTCCAGGATTAAATGTTTTGTCTATGTATGTTAAGTCCCGGCATTCTTAAGATCCTTATTTCTTTCTATAGACCTAATGTTCACTACAGGCCCTCACCGTCATACCTAGGATCACACTTTAAGGTAAGTGACATAAGTTTTAATGAATCCGCTGTCAAATCGTGTACAAGAAGATCGCATTTCCATGATACAATCGGCGGCTGAAGAGTTCTATAAGCGGGCCAGTTGAGATGCTTCACCTTTGGACGCTTTCCGCAGTCATAATACTTTCGCTTTTTCACTATATACCCCCTCGATGATGATATGGTTGATAACCTCTCAAAGTACTGCCACTCTCGTCTGCCAACTTCGTAAAACGAAGAAAGTTGTCGAGCGTTTCTTCTGTTTAGAACTAAGATATTCTGAACTGAAGGCGGATTAACCTTCTGTTCTTTTGTATGATGCAGCACGCAGTGAAAACGTTGGCCTTACAAACATGCCATCAGAATTGCAAAATCAATTTTTCCTTAGTCAAGGAATAGTTTCGGCTGGAATCTGAATCAGAAAAAATTGCAGGTCTTCACGGCTGGCTCAAGAACCGATTTAGTATGCGAAGCCGGTAAAAAGGATTTTTAATTCAAATGGCATCCTTCATTTGGGTTGTTGCAATGCGTCAATAGGTAAAGCGAGTTCAAGAACTGTGCCACATCAGTGTTCTGTAAAGAATGCCCAACCTACCCTTCTATTATTGTTACTATCATACACGAAAGCGCGTAGACAGCTTATACTTTGTTGATCCATACCTGCCAGCTTATGTCCATGAGTCGATCAACAAATTGAGTAGTGCGTTCCCTCTATGTTTGGTGCTTGAATCTTAGTCGATTATGAAATGATTCTCTTCCGATTTAAGCACTATGGAGAAGTGTGAGCATGAATGCACCCGTACACACATACTACACACGTGAGTAGCGGCCAGTACGGAAGAAGACTCAGAAATGTCGATTTCGCGCCGATCAGCTAAATTGGACATAGCCAGAGATTCAACCCGGCTTAACTTGCGGTTGGGGGCCTATATCCCCGTAAGATTATGCTAATCCAGTAATTTAAGCCGGCAGACCATAGACAACGCCGTAAGTTCGCTGATTGTGCACTGGAAATGTTGGTTGTAGATCCCGATTTTGGCCAAAAATTCATCTTCGGGGACGAGGCTCATTTTTGGGTCAGCGGCTATGTCAACATGCAAAATTATTGGAATGAACACAGTCGACAAGATGTATCAATGCATCCACAAAAATTGACTTTTTGGTGCGGTTTAAGGCATCATCGGACCTTATTTCATTCGAAATGGGCAAGGAGACAGCGTTACTGTCAATGGTCTCAGGTATTGAGCGATGTTTACTGACAACATCAATATATCCGAGCGATGTTTCCAACAAGACGGTGCTACATGCCATACAAGCGATGCAACGCTCGAAGTTGTAAAGGAGAAATTTGGCGACTGGGTCATCTTACGGCGAGCGTTCATCAATCAGCCGCCATGGTCATGTGATTTGACACCAGTCGATTGACACTAGTCGACTATTTTCTCTGGGGCTACGTCAAGTCCTTAGTCGATGGTTTGAACGAGCTTGATGCCAACATTCGACACAGTATTGTCGGAATATCGGCGCGCATATTGGATCTAGTCATAAAAAATTGGATCGACCGCTCAAAACACTGCCAGCAAAGTCAAGGTGGCCATTTGAATGACGTGCCATTCGACACAAATGGCATGAACGAAGCTTCAAAATAAAGCCAGTTGACATTATATATTGAAAAAATCCGCCGAGTCCCTGGATAGAGAGCAAAATCGCCAGAATGTCAGATAAACCTTCCGGTGGTCTAGGCGCTAAACAATAAGAAGTTACTTTGGCTTGCGGTGCTGACCTTTGCATGATGGTGACATAAAGGCAAACGTGGCAAAAAGTGGGTGCTGCCAGGCCAGATCTGCTCTCTTTATGCATTGAAACTAAGCACAATGCCGATAGATTATAGTGCTCAATGCTGGCTTATATCAGACACCCCGTACCTACCATCCTTCCATATTTAACATCGAGTCTGCAAGTCGCCAATCATCGCGTCTTGTACCTAAACCTGCCAGCGAAAACACTGTTCTGTTCTGTAAGTGTCCCGACAACATTCTGTTTGTAATGTTCGCAACAGGTCGCAGTTTCTCGGCTCTAATGTGGTGGGTGTTGGTCCAGTAGGCACTTTATCACTGGCACATTTCCTCATGTCTCCACGAAATGCTAAAAGCTTCAGATAATAGAGCATACAAGGAGTACCATGAGCTGTGCTTTCGTATCTGAGTCAATCATATGAACTGGTACCTGAGACCTTAGACCCAGACAAGACTCAATTAATTCACCTTTCCGCTAATAATAACCTAGGGAGTGTGATAGAATTCGCCAACAGCTTAAGCGCAGCTTTAGATCCAGATACTCGTACTTCGCCCTCTCTCACTGTTCTCCACAAATATACGAGTAGTTCATAACGATTTGGATTGTGTGTATCTCCGTTTCGAAGACAGATTGCCATCCAAAATCTAGAAATGAAGGATACTCACTAGAACATTTGAGTGTCAGTACCGTCTATCGGTATCTCTGAGGTTTCTTGAAGGAAAGCATCTTCACAACCTAAAGTTTCGGTCTTTTTCTGTGGGTCGATATAAAAGTTCTAAGGCTATTCGCTTGTAGTTGAAGGATTGTCTGCAGGACGTGGTTATGATCAACTACTATTGAGGTAGTGACATAGCATCAAACAGAATAAAAGTCCCCCATTTCAACCAGAGTCTTACAATGGATGAGATTTTCGTAATAGATCTCAGACTGATTAATGTACGTTCGGTGTTTAACTACCTGTTTGCGGTGTTAATTTTTTCCTCCTCTTTTCGAAAACAAATTAAGAATGAACACAAAACAAAAACAGATTGTACTTCAGATAGAATTAAAAAAATGAAAAAGAACCCAATACCCATCTTCTTTCAATTCAAACTTTCTAATACTCGTACTCTCAACTAGTTCCTAGTCATTTGCATCATCTAAGAATGGATACATTGATGATCTACGAGTATGTGTACAACAACTATCCATCGGTGGTATCTTAAGAAAACTATTTTCGAATAGCCTCGTAGACAGATCATCGATAAGCTTTAATTAGATCGATGATGATCGTCTATGTCTATCGTTAAGGGCGCCCAATAGACTTCTCGAAAGAAGGTTCTTCATTCTATTACTTACTTTGGCGTACAACCTCGACAATGATAAATGATCCAATATCTTTCCAACACCCAACAGCCAGTAGATCTAATTTCCTTTTCCTTTTTCGGAATTTTAATTACCCTACTGTTCGGGTCAGCCGGCCACATACGTATAGTGTATCGAGTACAAAGGCTTTAGCAAATGGGATTCAAATTGAAAGCCCGGTATGAGATCGAGACCGAAACTAAGAGGGAGACCTTTTACTTGGACCATGTAGTGGCAATGGCCTTCAAATGAAAGATGAATCTTTATATCCAGAAACAAACAAAATGTACATGCGAGTATTTACGATGTGAGTCTATCGGATGAAGGCTGTAGAATAGAGATTGGAATTGGAGTGGGTAACACCATTATACGAGCATTCTATTCGTTCGCTCTCAGACTCACCAAACCTGGAATTGATTAAAAAAAAAAATTCCTTAAATTTGCGGTTTCATTTGCCTCGTTCAATAGATACGAGTAGATACACAGGTATGCGAACACCACTGTCCGTATCTGTGCCATTCTCTGTGGTTTCGATCGGTCTATGTCGCGTCGCGTTGATTGTGTTTACCTGTCTTCTACTCGTACACCTGCGCGCGACATTTTGAGGTCTCAATCTGAACTCATTTTCTCGTGTCTCCACCACACGGTTTGACGATTGAGTGTTGTTGTCTGTTGCTTGCCTCGTCGTCTTTTTTTTTTTTTTTTTGCACAAACAACCACCCAAGATGGCAAAATAACATAAGATACATGTATCTTACGTACGTAGGTCTATCATTGTGGCAAAACAAAAAAAAAACGTAGAAATAACAGCCCACCGAGGTTCGCCCACATCAAATAGAATTTCTCGAGATCTTTTCAAATGAGCGCATTCACTTTGTGGTGGTGTCTTAATTGAAATTCACATTCACTCACCTCTTTCGGAGTCTTGAGATTAAGACTTCCAACTCCAGAGTCTCACGAAATCTAGAGCAAATAGCCTCCCGCTCAGTGTTTTCGGTTTTATTGTCAAATTATTTCAGTTTATTGCGCGAGAACACCAAATAAATGTGTAAATGAGGTAATCAGGGCTTCCGGGCAACAGGGTCGTAAAAATCGACTTCAAGTACCACAAACATTGGGCCAGTCAGCCGTACACTATTTGGAAGCTGTTTTGTCTTTCATTTGTGTTTCATTTAAAACATCGGATTTAGTGTATGCGCCAGCTAATTAAAAATCCACAAATCCAAAGACGTTCAATTTCTAACGCAGATCGTTTTGACAATATTTCAGGTTTTAAGTGTTCCAATTGATGGTTGACGCAGCTTTAGTTTAAGTGGCCTGGCCAACACGATTTATGATGACAGGCCGGAGTTGTCTACACATAGATTCGTGTGCTGTGATATGTTGTTTTCATTCAAAACACGAAGCGTTCACAAATTGCGATTTAATTAATGTATCTGAGCTTATTTTAGATGCAAAGATATAGATTTTATTGAATTTTTTTTCGATTTCTTGGATTTTTTTGTTCGCCTTTGGTTTTAATGTTTGCGGATTTGTTGGCGGTTAAACATTTTAACATTTTACCCAATTAGGCGCGCTTAATTATTTCGATTAAGTGAATCGTTAAAACATTAGGGCAATGGTGGGGGGGGGGGGGGGGACTTTGTGATAGGATTTTTAAGACGACTTGAATGAATGGAATGTTCAATATGAATTGGGGATTTTCGGACAAGTTTTAGACAGTGAAATGCCACCAGTCTGAGTAGAATTTGTTAAGAAAAGTTTAGATTAAGTGGCTGAATTGCTTTGGATTTGTTATCAGTGTTACATATTTTGTGGACCCCACCTGACATTTACAGAGGTAAACTGTAAGCTAACTCGATATGCAAAAAAAGGAAACATATCCTGAAATTTTAGAAATCACTCGAAGGGAGGCAGATCTAGAACTGCGCTAACGTTGATCACAGGGACTATACACCTCGTACAATGGCGACATTTTTACTTCAAAGAGTGAACCAAGTGGCCGATTATATTGCGCACGATCTACCTACATTCACCATAGAGCAGATAAGAGTACTCAAGTGGGATCCAAATCACTTTAATTTGCAGTTCTCCTACAAAGTCGTTTGTGCTTCATCAAGGGAAGGCAATGTGATTAGGTTTTGTTGAGAATAGAAGCTTGAGGTATACCTTGTTTTCTTGCGAGGTAGAAGATGTTATACTTCAGGTATGAGCTCTTCGGAACGACATCGCATTGGAGTTAATATTGAGATTCTGGTTGGCAAGTACGGACTTGTAGAAGGTAATCTATATCACTTTAAGTTCGAAGATACGGTGCCAGAAATTCATTAACAATAGTATCATTCAGCTCTTCAACATAACCTTGATTCGAGTGTTATTTGGACGAATGGACTACTGACTCGATGGGCTAGATGGTGTAGTATCAGAGAATTACGACAATCAGTCACCCATGGAGTGTTTTCCTTTCTTAAGCAGTTTTATCACTCCGCTATGGCAACAAAGTTGATGACCGTCTTCTACATGCCAGGTGTTTTTCTGTAATTAGCGACGCAAATGCCTTGTAGAAGGTTCCAGTCTCGTCACAGCACGTGTCCATGAACATGTTGGAAGCATGCTGTAACGCTTTCCAAAACGCACTTCACTAAGCAACTCTCTGCAAGTTGTACATGATGTCGTACTACGGGACTAAGAGAGGTTTTCTTCCATTCTAACCCATTTGTCGTTGTTGTGTTATAGCTCGTTTATGGCTTTCACAAGGTGTGGGTGTGATTTTCGAGGCGATGAGACCAGTTTGGATTATATCAAATTTGGCGCCTGTTATTTCTTGGTGCGTCAGAAAAACGAGGCACTCTTTGCCGGAGTTCAATCCTTTTCGTCTTCCTTCCAAAGACGATGCAAAATGTAATCTCACGGCAGTTGACCCGCTGGATGGTATGCGGTTTCTTTTCCTTGAGCTAATCTGTCAGGATTGAGGAGCCATTGATAGCGACGCTATAGCTAAGGTTAACTATTATAGATGCTATTCAACCTTAAGCTAGCCCTAAACGACGAACATGCTCGCCGAACCTGCTCGTGCTCGCTATGTTTTTCTCGTGAAGGGGCTGGTTCGCGAGCCGCTCGCTGTTGGCGAAAAATTTCGATTTTTTCGTGTTCGTTGGCTTCGATGTTCGCAGTGTAGGGCCATGATCGCGAGCAAACCTCATTTTCGCTACAAACGCCGCCAAGTTTACATCGCGGATGAAAGACAATGGCACATGTTTACACTGTGAAGAATTTACACGAAATGAATGCTCGCCAAATGTGTTCGTCGTGTAGGGGATAACGCAAACGAGCAAGTTCGGCGAGCATGTTCGGCGAGCATGTTCGTCGTTTAGGGCTAGCTTTATTGATGTTATGGTCTCAACGGATGGTTTCAGGATGTTTAGTTTAGTTACCTAGAAGAAGGTTGGTCAATCGTAACCGTATCAAGTGGACTAAACTGGGATAAAATAGATCTTCAGCTAAACTAGTTTGCATGCTCCGTATGTTTCCAACCCAGAGGATGACAGTGGATCTTTTAGTTTTCAGTGACTAAGGTGAAATGAAATCCCGGACACATTAGTGTCTTCAGTTCCTTATAGAAGGCAAGCAACCAAGCACCCTGTATTGAGGGCAGGGATACTTTTGGTTATTTGATCTGGCTACAGACTTCTTGAATCTGGACCTAAGACTTGGTAACAAAACTATGCTCGTTGTCCTTATCTGGCTGTATAAATCATCTTTCAAAGAAATTTGTAACGTCAGCTTAGTTTAATGTATAAAGACAAAAACGACACGATAAAATGGAACATCTGCCGATTGGTGCTGCCAACGTCACCATCGATAGCAATTTCTTACAGTTAATGTGCTTCTGTAGAATATAAATATACCTAGAATGAGATACAACGATTACAGAGAACGATGCTTCGCCAATTCGATATGGAAGGCAGTTCCAAAAAGTATCTTTCGAACGGCGATGGAAGTTGTTTTAAGGAACTACAAACACTTTTTTAATGTTTGCACAAGCCGGGCAAAGAGAGAAGATAGAGAGATACCGAACCGCGCTGGTTTTGAATGTTTGCAACATGCAAACGAATAGAAGATATGGAGCTCAGGATGGCAGTTTGTATAAGCATCCTATGTAGCAAGTCAATAATTGTTTTTGCGCCACCAGACACAGACGGATAGGACGGATAAAAAACAGAAGACTCATTCAATTTCATTCAGTTGGTAGTTCCCGATAAGTTTTAAATGAAATGTGCCTATATTGTGTAAAACGTGCCCGCCCTCCATAAGGAAAAGTTGTTCGTCCACGGTCATCGAATCGTGCGGATTGTAAGCTGCTGCCAAATTACCCTGCAGCATAAGCCACAAATCACCGATAGCAGCAATTTTGCTAATTATAAAGCGGTTTCATGTATCGGAGCATGTGTTGGGCCCCATAGTTCCATAACAGGCACGCTGTTTGATTTACGCATTCCAGCATACAAAATGATAGCCATAAAAGCATTAAACGCTTTTAGAGTCAACACTTTATTTCGTTTCTGCTTAGTTAGGTTTGCTTCATTCCATATAGCTGTTATCTGCAGGGCTTTGCGATTCGTTTCTTGAATGATGATGGGAGCCATATCTTCGCTGATTAGAGATCGAAAAAGGTAAATGGATCACGAATCAAGTTGTTCAATGGGTCTGGCTTGCTTCTGGTGTAAATGATAATATTATGAGGACGAATGCGGCCATTCGTTGGTGGATCTTTGTACCATTTTTTGCCATTTCCGGAAATAGAATGTGCAGCATCAGTCTCAGCCTGATGATGGGCCGCAGTGGCAGTAGCAGCTTCTTCTGTCTCATCATCGTGGTCTTCATCGAACTAATCATCATTCATTTCGACATTCACTTAACTTTCGACATAGGACACATCAATAGCACCTTCTGGATAATTTGTCATATGACACCCAAAACAGGTAGAGGAAAATTCGAGATGCATGACCAGGCTAAAAAAAAGCCCCGTAAGCTCCCCCTGTTTTAAGACATCGTTTCGGAATAAGTTTTAATCGTTCTGGCATGGTTTTTTTTTTATAGAATACAGTAAGCATCAAGCTTCTAACGCTTGTATTCTAAAAAGATGCCCATGTTAAATCTGCAAATCCAACTTGGTGTACTTTCTAAAAACAAGTTACTCTCTTGAAGCAATTCACTGTTATAACTTGATTGCAGTCATAAATGATCAGAGATCAGAGTACATAGAATGGTGCTCGAGCACTGCACCAAACTACGCGGGTTCGACGTAAACGCTTAGCTTATTCACAAAAAAAAAAAAGCACTGTGGCGCTGGCAGCCCGGCATAGCTTCTTGACACTCATTTGTGTTGTTCATGTTGTCACATCTGAACGGGGTTTAACGCCGAGTCCGAACGGCACTCCTTAGAAGCCATTTCGAATGATGGCGATTTGAAAAATTGTTGGTGATCCAACCAGGAATCGAACCCAGACTCTGCGTGATAGTCCAATGAGCGAACTATCGCGCCATCGCCATCATCATAGCTTATTCACAATGTGGCAAATAATATCCCGGACACGAGGTATATCTCAGTAACCAGGAGAGTTATCTATTTGCCCGAACACGCGTTTTAGAGCTTGAATCTCTCTCGACTATCTGTCAAAACTTCATGACATTTAGTTGACACGTGTGATAATTGTAAAAATTATTTTTCCAGAACACCTTTTCATTTGATGTTGAAATTTTAACATGGAACAAAGAGCGGTCAATAAATTTCATACAAAACTTGGTAAAAATGCATCAGAGACATTCCAATTGATGCAACAAGTGTACTGTGATGGTTGTTTGAGTAGAATACATAGTTGTTTTCGATTGGCATGAACGTTTTTTGAGCTTCAGACAGACGCTGGAGTATGACAAGTACACAGGAAGTTCAGATGCCTGAAATGATCCACGATAGCACGATAACGCACCGAGTCACACACTACTCATTGGTTGTCAATCTTTGGCTCGAAAATATCTACCATATTCACCTGATTTGGCACAGTGTTCCCGAAATTGAAATTGAAGTTCAAAGAAAGCTTTTAACGACATTCGAAGCAGCCTCGACAAGTAGACTAGAGGCAATTGCGCAAAATGAGCGAGAGCAGGCATTTGAATGACTATTGGATCGCTGTAGCAAGTGTATTGAATCGGGGGAAGAATACTTCGAATAACATCGAGAAATTAACAGAAATCATGTCTTCTAAGATCCGTCCGGTATATTATTTGCCACACTGTGTATAGTGAAAAATGTCCAGGTTCTAAAATAATTTCTAATCTAATATAGAGGCACTTCAAGAATGGTATTGAAAGCCACCAACTTGGAGAATTTAAACTGAACAAGAACCTTTCCCTAGGTTGTAGTTGATCGATCTTTTTGACCTGGGCTCAAAGGAATATAAGCACACTACACCTTGCAAGAAAGGGAATAAGGAACATAACGCAATTCCCCTTCAAAACCTTAGATCTGTGCTAACTGAACGCCTACTATCTATCATATCAACATTGGTTTCCTCTGTTCTATTTTCTCTTCAATGTCCATACTTTCTAATCTTCGATGCAAATCACTTTCCCAAAACAACACATCATTCATACATAACATATATGTAGGTATATATGTACTCTTCCCATAAACAATGTACCACCCACTTAGGAATGCATCACAAACATGACTTTGAAAATTTCTTCTAAATTAACAATTATACTCTCTCAACCAACGCAACGCACAGTGATCTTATCCGAATGCCATACCCAAGCCCAATCTAAACCATTTGACCTCCATAGTATCCTCTGAAGATCTTCAAGTTGGAACACACTTTCCCACTGCCTAACGATCGTTGTTTACATATGAGTATACAATTCTCCTATCTAACCGGACTTTTGGGTCCAAAACTTCGATTTGTTTCATTTTTCCCAATCAAAACATAACAAATCGTTTCGTCCAATTGGACCAATTAATTCTCCTTCAACTGCATCATCAGCTTTAGCAGTCCCTAACTGGATTCACTTCCAATATGAATCCCAATTAGGTGGTTTCTATTAGAAATAACCAAATGACCACCAACAATAACAACAACAAAGGCAGATACTCGTACAACATGACCAGCAAAGATGTACCCAATCCAATCTAAGCAAACATCCGACAAGGTGTTGTCGCTGTCGTCCAAGAGCCGCAGAGATCACGACGGGACGGGGTTAGGTGCACAACGGAAAACATCTTAATTTAAACGGGAAGTATCTGTGACACATATACCATATACATGTGTATGTAGGTAGATTTGAAGTATTGTATCTGCGGGTAGGCTCTACTCACAGAATTGTCACTATGCTCAAAGTGGAAAGATTTGTCATTGTTTTCGGATAGTTAAAGGCCGTTTGGGTTTCGTTTCCTTCCTGTTCCTGCTTAAAGACGACCTAATTAGGTGCGACGAAGCTTTGTTGGGAATGACTAAAGGATCGCCATCTGATAAAAAAAAAAAACAATCAGAACTGACATCACCATTCCGCAAACTATTTGCACGTTCAAATTTGTACAACAAACCCATAAAATCGCAAAAAGCCGATATGAACAAACAAAGTACGAGTATCTGGGTGGTGGCGTTACTGATAAAAGATCGGTTCCAGGAGTAAATTCTGGGCGAAGCCCTGTTCATGTTCTGAGAAAAATACTCGTATCTTTATGTAGATATGGAACGGATGTACCATATTATATGTTGCGGCAGCATAACCTTAATTGTGAAGCAGATTGCGACATTCAACAGAAATGCACCTCATTTCAGTGTTCCATTGAAAGCAAACATGAAAAGCAATTGCACGTCTGCTGAGCGAAAACTCATTTAAGATCACAGATTGAGTTACAAAGTCAATACTTGGTCAACACTCGAGTGCATGGAATACATTTACGTTGGTGATAAGAGTGCTGCTAATTAGAAAGGATAGATACACTCTGGTGGCCTCGCCGGAATGATTATGGGTCGATGAATTTCAGGAGTCAAGATAATATTTCTGCTTGCTAATAATTACTTAGTCAGTGATGAAGTCTATTATTTTGAAGTGAGTTGTTTACATAAAAGGTTCCCGGATGGACGGATTTGTTGATTAAGAAAGTAACTAAAATCTGTAACGTCCAAAGCAAATATTGGTCAATAAAAGTGTACACACACGGTTGTGTATCGGAGGCGATTTATGACTTATTCTTGTGTTGCAATTGCAATTGACATCAGCAAACTGTTCATGGGTAGGTACTTGAGAACATGTCTGTTTCTGGCGGGGAAGAGAGGACTAAAAAATAGTTTACTTGAAAAGGTCTCCTGATCGTGCGTATTAGCTCGATGTGGATATATCGACTTGGTCTTGGATCTAGATGATTCCAATGAAAATTGTTCAGAACGTCATCCCAGTCTATGCCTTTAATAGACTTGAATGTGCCTCGGACACACATATCTGTGTAATCAGTGTGATGAGCGGCGCCTCTACAGTCGTAGGAGAAGTCCTGGTCTACCTTTGAATATTTTTGATCAAATTAAAGGCAGGAAGACTCTATAATCTGTACCGCAAAGGTGTTGTCCTCAGGAGTTTTGCCATGAGAAAACCCGGATGAATCTTTGTTAAAGGCCTTTAAACGAGTTTGAACCATGTGAAATAGATCCCATCTATCTAAAGGGTAACCATATAAAGGTTCCTCTTTCGGTATTGTACTCGTAAGGTTCAATGATCATTTGTAGGAAGCCCAGAGGTTATGCTAAAGAGAAGTAACATCAAGTCGAAGTGATTGCTGTCAAAGATTGCCATCAGCGTTCCATTATATGGATATACCATCATACGACAGCCGAAATGTGACGGTTTTCTCGGAGTCCCTTTCCTTGAACATTGATAGAATCAGGGCATTATAGTTGGACCTCATTCTCAATTTCAACTAGCTCATTGAGTGAGCTGACAGAGATTCTAATGGTCTCAAGGTAAAGTCTGTTGGAGGTAACAAGCCCCTATGCCAGTAAGATCGTTGCATCGGATAGGAACGCTCTTTTCATTGTCGTGAAATGCTTTGCTATGAAATGTTCTTATATCCGAAAAGAACCCTATAACTGTTCGTTTTATATATTGGGTATATAACTTAATTCGTGCGGTTTTTTTTTTCAAAATTTGAACGTTTATTTAAGAAAAACATGTACAATAGTACTTTTCAAGGTGTTGCCCATCTGAAGCTATGACTTTTTCCCATCTTTCTGGCAATTTGTGGATCCCATCTCAAAAGAACTGTGCCTGCTTGGCAGCCAAGAATGAATCAAGCCAATTTTTGATATTCTGCTCTGATGAGAACCGTATTTCAGTGAGGGCGTTCTGCATCGACCGGTAGTCGAAGGGGCAAGGTCTGGGCTATAAGGCGGGTGGGGTAAGACTTCCCATCCACTGTTTTCCAAATAGTTCTTAACCGGAATAGCAACGTGGGGCCGAGCGTTCTCATGATGGAAAATTATTGCCTCGTGTCTGGTCGCATATTCCGGGCGTTTTTCGGCTACTGCTCTCTTCAAGCGGATTAATTATGTTCGGTAGCGTTGTCCATTGATGGTTTCACCCGGTTTTAGCAGCTCATAATACAGCACACCCTTCACTACCTTCGCGCCATGAATATTCGGCTTTGCCGTTGATTTGGCTGGTTGGCCGGGTTTCACATATGATTTTTGCGCTTGGGGCTGTCGTAATGGATCCATTTTTCATCACCAGTAACAATCAGATGCAAAAATGACTTCCTTTTGTGGCGTTCCAGCAGCATTTCGGACATGCATGTGGCTTGAGTTCATGTGGAACCCAATTTCCTTGTTTTTGAATATATCCAGCTGATTTTAAACGTCTTGAAATGGCTGCTTGAGTAACACCCAAAGATTCTGCGAGCTCTTCTTGTGTTTGGCAACAATCTTGATAGAGTAATGCTTCCAGTTCTTCATCTTCAAACTTTTTTGGTTGCCCAGGACGTTCATAGTCTTCCAAGCCAAAATCACCACTTTTTAAGTCGTGCAAACCACTTTTGGCACGTTCGCTCAGCTAGCGCATGTTCACCATAAACTTCCACCAAAATACGATGACTTTCAGCAGCAGTTTTCTTCATATTTAAGTAATGAAGAAGAACTCCCCGCAAAAACACTTTTTCAGGCATAAAGTTCGACATATTTGAGTGAAAAAAAATTATTGTTGTTTACGCTTCAAATAAATGACATATACTGAAATGACGTACAATGACAGTAGCTTTCCAACGCATCTTCCAATGGAATTATACAAGTTACGCCATCTCTTAGCAAACCGCACGAATAAACCCAATATATGTGTCACAGCCCATGTCCAGCCGCGATTCCTTTGTCTATTATGGATCCATCTGTGAGCCTTACTTATTTACTCTAGGTGGCGCTGGAGTCAAGGGTGCACCTGGGCCTCAGTCAATAAGCGTCTTCAGCCAGCTCGATCTTTTGCTGCCTTCAGTTTTGCACGCTAAGTTGGTTAAGGACCACTTCATGTTGTGTGGGCCAGCTAAGTTGAGATCTTTCTCTATTGCGCTGTCCCTCAGGGGCAGATTCAATGACTTTTCGGAACGGAGTAGATGAACCGTTCTACATGACATGGAATTTCACTCTTCTTGATAAGCCGATGTTGCTGCACAGTCCATACAGTTTGTCGTTGTATCTTCTACTTAACTCACTATAATTGCAGACCGAAAACCACTCAAAGAATTTCCCTCTCAAAGCAGCCCAGCGCGCCCTTATCGATTGTAGCCGTCTAACGTCGAAATTCCCCACAGAATTCGCTTGTCTAGGCGCTGCTAGGGATATCCGGAACCGAGTACCAACAAGGTTATGGTCCGAGTCGATGTGTTTGCCCGGGAATTTTCGGACATCCATAAAACTGGAGGAGAGCCTTGCGTCGATCGCAATTTGTTTGTCGATCGATAGATCAGGAGTTCTCCAAGTCCCCTTGTTGATATCTAGACGGGTGAACTGCGTGCTAGCTACGACAATGTTTCGTTTCGCGGCAAAGTCGATTAGCCTGAGTCCGTTAACGGAACGTAGAACATGCTATATCTTCCGACAGTATTGCCAAAGATGCCAGGACAATTTTGAGATCATAGCCAGGGCATTGCTCGTAGGTCTTGTTTAAGAACTCAATGAAGTACTCTTTGGTTTCGTCATCTTTCTCCGCTGTGAAGGTGTGCACGCATCTGTTGGCGAATTTAGCCTTGACACGGATGGCTGCTTTTGTTCTGAGTTTGCTTCCAACAACAAATCCGCATCGAAATAGGCTCTGCTTTTAATGTCGATAACAATTGTCGTAGTAGATATCACAGGTTTTTTGGATGGCGGTAATATCAGATTTGCATTCGACTGCACGTGGCCTATTAAGGGACCTAGATCCGTCCGTATCTGAGGCACTACAACAATGAAGAGAATTTCAATGAACAAAAAGAAAAACCCATTCAAACTCAATCTTCTGCAACAAAGGCAAAACCTTGTTTCCTCTAACCAGAAAGACACTTTCTATAACCCATGACTCACACTAAAACAAAAGTCCATTGTTTTGACAAATAATCGAATCAAAAAACCGTCAAAACCATTCCAGCATGTCGGCCTTTGGAAAACAACACTTCACCGAGTGTCGAAATGAATTTATAAACCCTTAACCAAACACCTTGTCCGACTGACAGTTTGATATCATGACTGGCGCGTACCACACTACATGTCGCTCAACTTGACATAACCCCATTAGTAGCACTGAATTCGTTTCAGTTTCTTCAAATATAATTCAATCTACATACTTGTATTCAAATTTCCAATAAACAACAAACTCTGGACATTTGTAGAGAGTGTACCGAATGCATAGTGCTCCCCAAAGACTTGGTCAAAGACACAACAAAAGATACGAAACCCCATAATCGCTTAGTTCATACCCAAAAGGCAAAATCCATTGCACAGCGCAATCATTTGTCTAACTCCATTCTACCAGTACTTGTACTGTATCTAGATACTTGGAGAAAAAAAAAAAAGAAATAAAAATATTTTTCAGTTGCAACTGAAATTCAAAGGCGTGTTCGATTTAATTCGAAAACATGTAGCGCTCTGTAATGTAACTCGTATGTAAAGTATCCGTATGTTTGCCCTCAATTTCGTGCACGAGATTTATTAAGCTCAGATGGATTTATCTCTGCTCATTTGTATTTTCATCAGCTGGCTTGTGTAGCGCGAAATGCATGCCTGCGACTTAATTTAATTATGTCATATGGCGACCGTCCAAGTCGCTCGTTTGCCATTGCCAGTCAGAGTCAGAGTCAGAGTCAGTCATGCAATGAGTCCTTCGTCCTGACTATTAATCACCCAATTGGTGCGAATTAACACAATGCCGTTGGTTCGTTCTCAGCTGCTAAATAAATTAACAACACGCAGGGTCTCCTTCTTTCAAAAAAAAAAAAAAAAAAAAAAACACCAACCACATGACGTCACGTCGGTTTGAATTCCTAAGCTCAAGTCGAAGTCAAAGTCTTCATCTAACTCTTAGATACAGTCCCAAGCTCACATAATTCAACCACTGATTCGACTGTTGATCGAATTTTGATCAAATTGTGATCACGATCTGATTAAATTTTGAGTTATCGCATCATTTTTAGGTCCCGCCATCGAAATTAATGAATCGGTCTACAGATAGCAACTAGTTTGTAAACTTTATGAGAGATTTTCCGAATCGCTGATGAGGTACGGATATCTGGTGTCGTTTTTCATCATCACCGGGAAAGAAATTAAGACATTCCTTCGAAGTAGATACTTTAGATACGTCTTCCCCCATCAGTTAGACAAGTAGATTGATCTTAAATTGTCACCAAATTATTGAGGGATGCCCAATGACTGAGAACATCTACTCGTAGATGTTGCATCCAGTATCTTTATAAAATGGAAACCAGTTTCGAATCGAACCGTGGACTGTGGAATAAAATCTTATTAATGAAGGCAGTCTCTGATAAATTTGCTATAAAACTATAGACCACGTGCATAATACAATAATTGTATCTTTTGATTTGTGTTGACTGGTTGATTTTGTTATCTGGTTAGAGCTATGCAATTACAAAAAAGGGAAAAGTGAAACGCAGCCGCTAACATTTGTTTTGCGTTGAAAGCGGAACGAAGTTTCCAGTTGCAAGAGACTATGATTGAGATAGTCATAGTCCGGTGGATTGAATTATAGCATTGCCTGCACCATTGAGGAAAACTCTACTTTGGTAAGAGAAACTGCTCGAGTTTGCTTGGACCATTGTACAAGAATACAAGTATTATAGTTGGCATTGCGTAAGGTTGTGATAAAGTATCTACGCGATGGAATTAATGATTCTGAACCAAATTGCTAAGATTACATGCGGCAGTGTGTAATTGGAATGAAATTATCCAAAGCTATTTGGGTCAACATGTGGATCTTATTAAATGTGTTTGGTTTGGAAGCGACCAACATGA
This sequence comes from Volucella inflata, assembly GCA_928272305.1. NCBI lineage: Eukaryota > Metazoa > Arthropoda > Insecta > Diptera > Syrphidae > Volucella > Volucella inflata. Next base: position 5,182,532 of record OV743720.1, read on the forward strand.
CTAGTTGGGTGTTCGTTCAATGATTGAATGATTGAATCGTTAGAATGCATCCAATCGGTAGCCATGGTCATGCGAACACGAAGCGGAATTTAGATAGTTCTAGTTCCGTTCCTATGAGTGTGGCATGAGACTTAGAGAATATGAACATGCTCGACAGAGAGTTTCTGAAGTAATTGAATGGTAGAAGTAGAAATTTACTCAGCCGAGAAGTGCAGTTTATTTTTCACCGCAGGTCCGGTAGCCCTCTTGTTTGCTAAATGTTTCTAGTTTCCTATTCCAAGTTATTATATGTATTTGAGATCCTTCTCCACTTGGTGCTCTACTTGAAGTGTGATCTGTCTCTGTTCTTCAATGATGGATTCGAAGACTCTCTACCCTGGTCTTCTACATGTTCCAGTCATCTAACATAAGCCAATGAATTCTCGTTTTTCAGTCAAGTCCATGTCATTGTACAGCCCATACAATTCTTGGTTTAATCTCCTCTTCCACCCATCGTGGATGTAGAGCATTATTTCGCTCTCGAAACGGCCAATTCTGACTCTAATTAGAGAAAGTTCTTCCTCTTGGGGAAGTATTTGCAAAGACTTAAGGATTCCGCCTTCGGTTTTGGCCAAAAAGATTCGCTAAATACCCTCAAGTGCGATGCTGCAGATATCGTAAGAACCCTCACAGGCCAGCAAGAATTCTCCACAGGGCGCCGTCCAGAGCCGGCCTAGTTAAGCATAGATATTTGATTGAACATTTTTGGTGCACCTGTACAATGTCTTCTGCCGATGCCTTGAAAAGCTCGGACGCGAGGCAATTACTTACGGCAGCCTTGTTGGACTTAGTCTGGTGAACAGAATTGTTGTCCAGATTGAATAGTTCGTTCTGATGGATAGTGACATTCTGACCGTCATCGCCCTTAAACGGTCTGCGGAAGTAGTTCTTCCAAAACCTCGCTATCAGTGAAACTACCTCCAGACCTTGTAGTACGTCCTTAAAGCTTTATGTTAACGTTTTGAAAGATCTTTTCGGCTTTAACATGCTTTAACTTCCACAAACTCACGCTTTTCGCCTTCGTTTTTCTTCTTCCTAAAGAGCCGTCACTCCGTTTTAGCTCCCTAGCCCTCCTTTAAATTGCCGTTCTATATGCTTTCTGTTCCTTTTCATACTCCAGCCTACATTTATCGTCAAGCACCGGACTTCGCATTAGCGGTCTGACGAAACCCAGCATAGCAAAGGAGGCATCTCTGTTGGCTTGTTGGCGACACTGCCACTGGGTTCCGAGATAAGGTGCTGGCATGGTAGGGCTTTAAGGGGGATTATTGCTATTGAAGCCTTCCGACGTCTTAGGGGCGCTAGAGTCAATTTCGACCCCTCAGTCAACTTTCAGAGCTGATGTAGGCAATGCTTTCCAGATCTACCCTCGAAGATGCTCTCTTTTCCAAATTTGATGAGCTCGAATGGGCGATCTTTGATTAAATTGTCCTCTTTTTCGTATGATGCAACCCAGCCTTTGATGACTTTTGCTCAAATCTCTACCTGCGTCCTGATCTGATGACAAGTCTGCATGCAAAATAACGAGCTTCATAGTAGACTTTCCAGTTCTCCATCCTTTCGCACCTCTTGGATTGCAGCTTAGGAACCCTAACTGTTTGGCTGCATATTGACTGGTAGGGGTCCGAATATTCCTCAAGTATAACCAAATGCCGTTGTTCGGTTTTCGTTAAAACTGATTCCCAACAATAACTTCATCAACATCTGAGACTGTCTGTTGCTTCACAGCACTTGGTGTTTCACGTAGTCGGCCGGTTAACCTGACGACAAAAATCCCAGCGTGGCAGGGTCAGACTTTCTAGAACACAGTTAGGCTCTGAGTACTGCTTTTGGTTCGCTTCAAACTTCTCTGTCATCTTTTCTATTGCAACTTGGTTAGACGCCGAGAGATATATATGACCTGAGCGCTAGTTTTGCGAAGGAAGTCATCGATGACCCTGACACGGCGCTTGACTTCATCTTGGAGGTTCCTTTGTTAAAATTTCTGTATTTCGCTTGGTCTGGAATATGGGTATGCACTGAAGTTCACACAGCTGTACTCAAGAAACTACAGTTGAATAATATCTTTTATGTAGCGAGACCTGGCACACGCTTGAAAAGGCTTTCGAATTGTTTGAAAGAAGTGTTTGGATTAAATTGAAAGCGGCGTATCCTAAAGCAACTACAGTGTCTATTGTCTAACCGAAAAGGTAATACCACTTTTGATTTGCAGGCTAATGTAGAGCAGAATCAACAGAATTTAATTCATGCCCGTGTGTAAGCTCTCAAATACTTGCAAATATTTGCAGCTTGGAGTTCTTGTCATGTGGCCATAGGCCTATCTTTATGGATAGCCAAAAATCCACAGCAAATACGAGTATTACATCATATCACTGTCATTGTCTTATTTTTGAAAGCATCGGCACCATTCTACTTGACGATAAAAATATATCCACATGCATACACTAACCCAACCGCCACAATTGCCAGGTCAAAATTGAACTTGCACATAAAAAATGTTGCGCAATGTGTTTGTTATCATAAAAAACAATAACATATGACTTCAAACAGGATTCACACTACCACGCCCACGGCCATCAGATACAAAATTCGTACCTATTCATATGCAAACAGCTAACTCTATTCCCAATCCATGCGCCTTTTGTTTTTCACATTTACCCCAGTAATTCCACAGAAAAAAAATCCCATAAATTCATAAAAATATCGCAAACTATAAAAACATATGTAGATACGAGTATCTGTATACAAAAAAAAAAAAAGAAAAGCAACGGAACGGACAAATTCATCCATAAATTTGCATTCATCACTCGTGCTTGCTTCGTTCCATTCAGTGGCCTGCTCACGTTAATCGAACATGCATTGCTGGACATTTGTCAATAATTGGCGCCCGAAATCAACTCTTGCAGTTCCCTGGAATTCCAGATTATCGTAGCAATGCAACCCCCTCCGATTGACAAAGTAGCCATCGCTATCGCCATTGCACTTGTCACAGCCATACCTCATGGTATTCGTACATTTTATGAATTTTAAATGAACCCCACTTCTTCCCAATATGAGTTACAGTCAACACCTAAAAAAGGAACAGCTGAGCGAAGATCATTATCGCAAAAGAATGACATGCGTATCTAAAGGATGATATACCCGAACAGCAAACTCTTTACAAAACGTCTGCCAAACATCGAGTTTTTTTTTTGTGAAGTTCGCGCCTTAACACGGTTTCCGTATACATAATATCCTCTTTTGTCCACCTCTCATAAAGTATCTATATTTACACATTGAGAACAGCTAGCTACTTATATCTAATTACAAATTCCACTCACTATATCCCGACAAAAAAAAGAAAAAAAAAAAAAAATAAATATGAAAATGAAAAATAAATACTCCCAACAATTGTTCATACAAAACGGTAATATAGATGTAAAGATACGAAGAATGTCATAGATAGATGTATTCATAGATACTAGTGAAAACCCAAAACTACTTTATAGCCCCTTCATTTGCATTCTAATTGAATGGCCAAGCCAGTTGAAAGGAATACTCGTAAAAGATGGAACGCACAATGTGATTCATAAACGATGTTTCGAAACAGAGTTACCATTTCCATTTTAATTACCAGAAACCTTCACTTTTTTTAATAAAAATAATTTGACCAGTAAGGAGTTTTATGTGTAATACCTACAGAAATGGAGCAAAGATCTCTGCCTGTCCGACCTTTCCAATCCTGTCATGCCATGGGCCTCAACGAACATGCCCCTCCAGTCAAATGCATCTCTAGGTGGCTGCCCGGAATCGGACTTTACATTGGTTGAGTGCCGTTTCCACTTAAGCGCAACACCTTAAGCAAGATCGTCCTATACCGTGTTCTCCCAATGTGGTGTGGGTGTCGAAGACCTATCGAGCTCAAGTACTGATGTCCACTAGCGCCTTAGAACATCACTTTCTATACCCGCTAAAATATCAAAGTCGGCGACTAAGCTGTCAGCTCCTGCGGATTTGTTGCAGTCGAATTCGGACGTAAATTCGTTCTGGTTAAGTGGTCTGTCTTTCCTTGGATTAAAATGGATTAAATGCGAACTACTTCTCTGCTGTGATGCTTCGTGTTCTTTTTTGTAGGCTTCAGTTCCGGCTTTAAAGCCCTGACACCTTATTTCTGTCGCAGCGTCTTTTTATAACCTCGACTTCGCCCTTTTCAAACCTCTTTCTCATTCATTTGGAGAAGTTTGTGGTCAGGTTTTCTTCTCGGTTGGTATATCCTTGACCTGCCCTGCTCCTTGATATAATTACAATAGTATTTCACGATACGACTCTTATTTGGTTAAGAGTACCGGCAGGTATTTACTGTCGAACCATAAGTTTCCTGTGAGTGACCACCTTGTGGGACGTTTAAGACGCCATTTCTGCCATCAAGACTTGATGATGGTGTTGAGAGATTATGACAGAGGTTGAGCGGGACGCGGATGTGTACTGGGGGCGCATCTTTCGTATGCAATATCTTCAACAAAGATTGCTATAATCCTGAGGTAATAATGAGCCATCGTGGATCCTAAGAAGATGAAACGAGTTCTTGCTACGAAAGTGTCTTGTTAACTTGCAAAGTCTGCGCTACTTACTTGCTTACTTGAATCGCGCTATAGTCCGGGATGGAACAAGTCCTCAGCTTACACTCATCTACTTCTACAGCTAGCTCGGTCTATTGACGTCTGCCTCGAATTGCGGACACAAAGTTGGCTTCTTTGACCTCTTTTATTTGAGGTCTACTCTAATGCATTTTCTATACGATCAAGTTGGGATAGGCATCTAAGGGCGAGTTATCTGAGCTTTTCTGACAAGATCGCCATCGCTGTACAGTCTATTCATTGCGCTGTTGAAACGCCTCCATCATTCGCCACTGCTGCAAACTGGATCGAAAAGTATTCCTTTTTAAGAAGCGCCTGAAAGCTTTTCATCCGCTTTCGTTACCCTCCAAGCGTCTGCGCTATAAAGCGGGACTGTAATTATCAGGGGCCTTGAGGCTTGTTGATGCTTCGTAATTTCTTCTTTTTTTTTAAATGGCCGGGCAGTTACCCCGGCGGCACAACCCCCACCCTGGAGGACCAGTTCCGGGATGTGAGCGCTGCCGTTGGCCCATATAGGGCTCGTCCGCCACCATCTCTTTCCCAAGACCCTGACCAAGTCCTTAAAGTCCTTACCAAATATGTCGTAGATGCCCGGATAAGGTCTTGTTTTAATTTTCCGACACTGATCCTCATTTATGGCGCAGGAAACTCGCCATTTGTCCCCTTCATTTCGCAATCTCCAGTGAGATTCCCATATGGCGCCACGGGGAGGCGTGAAGTAGGGCTTATTAGCAGAGCTGCAAGATGTTCGGCTGCAGACGCTCATTCTCGTTATTTAAAGAACCAGCACCTGTCGGAAGATGCTACTTCTACGAGGCCTTATACTAATCGTTGCCATCAGGGGCCTGCTCGACTGAAGGCTTAACTACTACTTCTAAACCCAAGGAAATAGCAAGAGTGATTCGCATGTTGTCCGCGCTAGTTTTAAATCTCTTTACTGACTCCAGATTAACGTTTTGTCCCAGGCATCGATGGTGTGTAGCCCTGTTTGTTGACTCCAAGGTATATGCTTTGATTGCTAAACCCATCTTTGACGGCTCTACCTCAATCGTCATAAACACTTCATTGATAGCTCGCAGTGTCCTTTTTTCATTATGTCAGAGTCGTCTACGTAAGCGTGTATCTGAGCCAACAGAATGTCTCAGTTATGTAGTTACAGATCTTGGCGGAGCGGTGTGCATTCCCCAATGTCATGCTGCATGAGCTGGAGATGGATGCCCTTCTTTCTAATATTGTGATCAAAGTGGCTTAGGACGCTTGTTTTTATCGTATTTTGGACACATCATATAGGCTCTCTCTAGAAGCTCGTAAAAATCTTCCTTGATAGTTTCGTCTTTCTCTTCTGTCTGGGCATGCGCGCATATAAGGATGGTGTAACCGATTTTTTTCGACAACGATTGTCATCACTCCACCGCTGATATGCCTAAGGCATTAGAAATTATCCTCAAGACTGCTTCCTACGAGAAATCTGCATCTGCACTGAGCGGGACTTCAAACGTAAGGTCTGATCATTTTCATGCATAGTCCGTAGCCACGGCCTTTCGGAGATTCATCAGTGCATTAAGAGTCCTCACATTTCAAGTGCATGCCCGAACGTCGTTGTCCTTACCGCCTTTGCATGGATTGTCGATTTCGCACAGGCTTGTGAGGTATAAGGCTACGCGTCGCTTGTGAATAGTTATTTAAATTAGTTGCCTAAGCTGAAGGACTTCCGGGGCGAATATCACAACCAACCACGTCAACAAGATATCTACCTAATGCTTGCGTTAGTTTTCGCAAATTAGTACAGCTAGTGAGGAGCTTCGGAACGAACCATCATATGTCAGCCTAAATACAGAAATTCACTCAGATGATCAGGAGCAGTTCCCACTATTCAAATGTAGGGGACTAGCCAAGCTTGGTGGACACTCATCGTAGCTTCACCAGTTTATAGTTATTCGGTAGCATCTGAACAAGTAGTGGCGATGGCGCGATGGTTAGCTCATTGGACTTTCACGCAGAGGGTCCGTGGTTCGATCGCCGGCAGCACCAACAATTTTTCGAATCGTCATCACCCTTTCGGCGGGCAAGGGCAGACTCCCGAAAGTAAAATTGCCTATGAAAAGCTTCTAAGGAGCCGTTCGGATTCGGCGATAAACCGTCCGTAGCCCCGCTTAGATGTGACAAAAATGACAACACGAGCAACATAAATGATTGTCAAGAAGCTACGCCATGGCCCACACCGGGCTGCCAGTGCCACATTTTTTTGTTTTTTTTTTAAGTCCATGGCTAGATTTGTCTAAAGAAGAATAGCTAAGTGTGTGTTAGGAAATATCCTTCCATATCTGCTGATATATGGTTTCCTTTGCTCTTTCATCATCCCTATTCCCTGTGAATGAATTAGAGCCTTCGTGTAAGTAAATAATCACACAGTCATGTAGTCCTTCCAACCGGCACATCAAAAGCTACTCAGATGTATCTTCACGATCTGTCAATGTCTGCTCAGTTCAGATGTCCAGTACACAGACATAAGGCTGACTTCAAACCTAAAGCAAACTCATACCATCTAGAGTCTAGACAATCAAAGTAGAACTTAATTTCTGCCCAAATGGCAACTCTAAAATGTTTTTTTTTTTTTTTTTTGACAATAATAATCATAGCATTGCTTTATAACGACGACGATGAAAATATCTACGACTATCTATAATTTCTAATTAGATACGTTGCAGTTCAGCGAGGCAGTCAAAATAGAAAAACAAAAGAAAATCATTTTTCAAATGTCCGAAACGTGACATCCCGGTTGTGGTTAAACCTAGAGATACACGTTCCTCTATAACGAGGTAGAATTTTTGTTTAAATGGGTTAATCCACACCTCGATTAAAACAAAATAATAAAAAGTATCTACAAATCCACCTGCTGTATTCATTAAAATTTCCACTAAACCAGCAACTGCTTATGGAATCAATTAATTGGTGACAAAAACTCAATAATCGCAGATAAATGTTCTGTATCTATGTCTCAAATGTGAGGATACTGTTAATATGCAAGAGAGTGTCATTATAGTCATGTGCATTGCATTTACCCAAAAACATTTGTATCTTCGTGTATACTCGTACCTACGCAACACATTGATTTAAGGAAAAGATATATTTTTATGTCATGTTCAATGGCAGTGTGCTCGTAGCGGTTTACAGGGTAAATTGAATTTCGATACTTTGAATGCAATTTATTGGAAGTTTTTATTCGATGAGAAGAGAAGAGAAGAGAATTTTGTTATTTCTTTATATTTTTCAAATTGAAAGATACGAATACTTTGGCTTCAAGGTAATGTGTCTAGTCATTTGCCTATTGAATTACTAAACGGTAAGAAGATACTTTATTGGGACGTTATGACGATGTAACATGGTAATTGAGGGAAATTTCAACATGAACTGAATGTCTGAGTGAGGTTGTGAATGACAAAATGTCCTTGTAAGGGTTTAAAGGCGTTTTTTTTTTGTCACAAGTATTCCCATGTCCATTAAGCTTGAAGAAGGCGGATTTTGAATTTAAGATTCTCTACAGCCTGAGTACATTGTATAGGTAGTAATGCTTCCCATTCTATCCAGCTTGTGTAGACTAAATTTAAAGATATCAAAAGGGTGCTCTCCTATTCAATGTGAAACGCCAATGTGCTAAGTTTCATTGCAGAATTTGAAGTCTTTCCACGTTGTACGTAAGGTCTCTGAAAGAAAAGGCAAATTTTGAAAGCAAACAGCAGACGAATGCTGATAACCACAGGACTGCTCTTCTTCGAATGTAGTTTTAGACAAATCTACTGTCATCAAATCTAGGTATAGCTTGTGTCCAAATTTTGCTACCACAAAACGTATGAAGAACACCATGAGTACGGCATTGCCTTAGTTTATTTGCTATATGATTCGGTGGAACCCTCATAGTCTCAACGTGTTCCCATAAAGGTTGGAAGTCATGAATTAGAAAAAAAAATAATTTTGACAGACTTTCAAGCTACACAAAGCTGCTCGAAGCCTGAACGATGCTCTCACCATATATTTCAAACTGACATGCCCACTCCGGAAAACCACTTGCAGGTTGCCTATTTCACAGTGGAACCTAGAACTGGAGCGACTTCATTCGAAAAGAATGTCTTGAAAACACCTTTCCCGATAGATCGTTAAAGTCAGTGACTGGGAATACTCAGAATATCTGATAGTGCCTACCCCTAGTCTTAGGTTCGACACTTAATTCTTAAGTCGATCATAACCAGCTTGCAACCAGCTCCCATTACGGAAAATTTCATAAATAATGCGCTGGAAGCAATGGCATACATACAGCTGCTGTAAACTTGAAATGAAATTTTCATTATAACCGTGGCCATGACAAACAGTAAGAATAGCTTTTGTAGTGTGAGTAATTCTGAACTTGACGCCTTAAGTAGTGCTTACGCCCAAGCTAGGATAGATGCACTATCTGTCGGATCATTTTTTTAGGCGCAGGCCGGATGATTTCGTTGACTATTGCACAAGCAACTGATGTTTAGCTCTTCTGAACTAAGGTTCTTTGAGTAGAAGAATGAAAAAAACGCCAACATTGTAGGTCTCACCGACGTGGTGACGTTTCATTTACGTAAATATGGTATGGATCACTGTATTATATCCATCGGTTATTTTGTGGGATGAGCTTTTAGACAAATAACTTATTATCCCTAACATGCTGGTATCGACCCGGTTGCCCCGTTTTACACAACGCACAGTTGTTTTCATGACTCTGACTTTGGATCTGTTTTTCACGCCCTTCTAAGGAAAATGAGAAAAATTTTTTGTAAGAAACAGATGAAAGCAGTGAAGCATTCAGCAAAAACCCTTTGAATAGCTACTGCTTAACTTGTTCGGGAATGCAAGGCTTCTGAGTTTCTAATGACAAGGAGATCCCTAAAAGCTCAGAGTAGAACTTTTCAATGTCTGAGTTAGAACTACCAGCAAACTCGGTCGGTCCTATTTCGAAAGAGAACATGTAAGTAGGCCAAACAGCCAGGATATCTTCTGCAAATTATTCTCTGCAGCGACACCTGCTTAGAAATAACACACTAAGTCTGTTCTAAATATGAATTTCTGTGTCGTAGCAATTCCTCGGTTATCGCGCCTTAAAATGAAATTAAAGATTTTATGAAAACAGAGAATCCAAGGCGTAAAAAGAATGAACCGACGGCGTACAATCGGGTTGGATCACGTATCTTCCGAAGTCGGATCAGATTGCTCAAAAAAAAAGTAAATAATGAGAGATGATCGAATACCTAACCAATGGAAGGAGAGCTTTGTTGTTCCACTGTAAAAAGGCAAGAGCGACACGAAAACGTAGAAGAACTATACAGTGTGGCAAATAATATCCCGGACACCAAGCATATCTCAGCAACCAAGAACCCCATCTATTTGTCCAAACATGCGTTTTAGAGCTTAAATCTTTCTCGACTTTCTGTCGAAATTTCATGACATTTCATTGACATGTAATAATTGTAAAAATTATTTTTCCAGAACACCTTTTCATTTGATTTTGAAATTTTTACATGAAACAAGGAGCGTTCATTAAATATCACGCGTAACTTGTTAAAAATGCACCAGAAGCACTGGGATTGATACAACGATTGTACCATGATGATTCTTTGAGTAAAATAGTTGTTTCAAGTGGTGAAAGAGGCTTTAAACATCAATAGAGACAAGGATTTTGGCAAACAAGTTGGTCTCTGTTGCACGACAATGCACGAAGTCACCAAGCATTCGTTCACCTAATTTGGCACCGTGTGTTTGAATCAAGAGGAGCATATTTCGAACAAAAACACCGAAAAATTAACAGATATCATGTTTTTTGTAGAGCCAGTCCGGGATATTATTTGCCACACTGTGTTTTATGCTACAAAGTCAGTTTAGATCTGAGAATCATTCTTTGGAGATACTCAGCCACTTAGATTTCTGGGAGAAGGCATAGAAGTACGCATTGGCACAGTATAGGTTCTGCTGTTTGTTTAGCTTCCTAACTAAGTCTACGTTTATGTTAGTAATATCGAAGCTAGCAGTCTTCTGTTAGAAAGCTGATCAGTCTTCTGATATGAATTACTTTTCAGAGCTCAGCTTTCTTTGACGACTGATAGGAACTAGGGTGTCCTTTTTCGGATTAATTGAGGGGTTTTCCCCACCACACACTATTTTAAAGACACTATGAGACTAGTAAGTCGTCATTGAAGTCCTTGTGGATACCCTGCGATTACAATAATTCATGACTCGCCAAAAGTATTGGTTATTCAACGGCTTTCGAGCATCTCTATCACTTAGCTGAGGTGAAAAGTATGAAAACATCTGAGTTCCATATTATTTAAGATTGATTGATTAATAGGAAACCACAAACCATATTGCGATCTACTGCCGTCGATATTTTCGATATAAGATTTCAAAGGGTTCCTTCAGCTGATCATTATTTCCTGTAGGCGTATGGACTATAGCATCCTTTCTACGTTTAACTTCCTCCAGGTTTTTGGGATGTATCCAAGACTGAAGCAACACCCAAATAAGATAACCATTGTTTTTCAATCGAACTTGGAAACATTCCGTCAGCCATTCGCCGCATTTATTCCGCAGTATCACTCTTGCATTTTCGTAACGCGCACAGTGAAAGACCATGTGTTTCACATTCTCTGAGATATAATCGCATCGAGCAATATAAAACTGTTTCGTGCTATCGTTAGAAACTGTGTCAAGCAGAAGTTTGTTTTGCCATGCTTCCAGTCAATCCAGGTGACCACCCCGACTCCGACTCTAAGACTAATCGTCTCGCGTACTTTCCCACTGGTGACAAGTAAAACTTCGGTTTTATGATCCGCAAGTTGCATTCCGGCCTCGGAGAGCCAGCACTTTATTGTTCTTACAGTCTCATCACTGAAGAGTTCTTTTTCTTCGAGGAATTTGGCAGCAACAACGTCTGCGATGTCATCCGCGAAACGGAAGATTGATGCTTCCCATGGGATTGGTAGACGTGAGATATCGTCTTATATCACATTTCATAGCAAAGGACCCAAGATCGATCCTTGTAGTACACCGCCGAGTGCCGTCGAAATAATAGAAGAGTACCATGTCAGTGAAATATGTGGAGATGGTTTTTAGTAAATACCCCGGTACATGCATTTGACGTTGCCAATTCGCACACCCAGTATACTATAGCGCAGTATTTTTTAGTGCCTCCTCTCCAACGTTTTTCGTCAATTGCGCTTTGGGCTCTATTTGTTACCGCGTTGATAGCATCTATTGTTGATTGAATCTTACGAAAACCGAACTGATGTTTCGCTATATCACTAGCTTCTTCGATTTCAGACTCAAGTCTACTAAATATAGTATTACTCCTTCGAGGATTGTCAAGCATTCAAAGCGGCTTATACGACGAGGGTTTACGATGTCGTTTATCGCTTCCAGGGTTTTAGAAAAGTCCCCTCTTGGAGGCACGCGTTGTCATTTTAACAAATATTTTCGGTCGAGTTCACACGGCAGTCTTTAGCATTCGGTATACCGTCAAGCCCCGGCATCTTTCGATCTTGTATTTTATCACATACTCTGAGCAGTTGTTTGCTTGTAATTGCTGGGATTTGCGCACTATCGCTCTCATTTCGGTAAGAAGAGTTTCTAATATTTTACGAAAATACATCGGCCACGTAGGTGATTGTATTAAGGGACCTTTCAGTCTCCTTGTGACAATGTTGTATGTCTTGTTCCATACATCTTCATTGAGCTGGTCACATAGGTCTATAAAGCATTATTTTGCTTGCTGGACTTGATCACTAGCTCAAATCGACATATTTCCCGTAGATAAAGGGTGTTTTCGACGTTCCGGGACCGCTGGTAGGTTCTTCACGCTCAATGACACGCCCATCCAAGATCCGGGATCTCCTGATTCCACCAATAAACCGATTGTCTATGGTTTTTCTTCGCTGTTTTAGACATAGCACTTACTTGGTGTCGCGATAACTGCATTAAGAACTCCATTGGGGTACTTGTTTCTACCGCTGCCTCGCCAATAACATAGCTCAGTAGTTTCCCATCTACCGGTACCGGTCCTTAACACCGAACCGACATTAGCTAGGATAGCCCTGTGATCGCTGTGCGTGTAGTGGTCGCTAACGTGACGCCAGTAAACTCTTCTTAGGATGCTACTGCTCATAAAAGTTAGAAGGAGTAATCATCTCAAAGTGATACACATTCTAAATATTTATGTAGTTTCTCTCGTAAGCTTGCATGAAAATAACGATGATGATGTCGCTCATATGTAGAGGTAGCTTGGGAGGATCTAAATAATGCGGACACTTCGGACTATTTTGTGACTGAAAAGAATAACGCTCACTTAAAGAAGTGGGCAGACTTCAGCTTGAGCAAATCACTTGCTTTTTCCAACTTTAACAGATGTCGTTGGAAGATCCGGCCCAAAAAGAAGTAAAAGTTCAAGTTCCAGCCGAGGTTCGAAGAAGAGACAGAACAGGGTGATGGAAAATAGACATCCGCAAATTTAGCAGTGCGTTGACGTGGTAGAAATATGTTTCATAAGATGTATCTACACACATTTTAATGAAATCGAAATCGTTGCGATTCCTGACAAGTAGCGATTAAAGAAAAGACTTGGCGAAATAGAGACAGCTTTATACCATATTACACCAGCAGATGGATTTTTGCTGTCTGGGCCTCGAAAAACCCACGGTTTTCTATTCCCTCATATAGATACATGTGGTGCGTTTGAGAAGCTCCTTCTTTCTTGAGAATTCCACGTCTATTCCCATCACACTGAACTGACAACTCTGCATGCTAAACATGCTAATACTCGTATACCTCCCCTGAAGAAGCCTGAAGCAACCGATTCCATTCTATTCACCACACACCAATCTTCTCATTTAATTTTCTGTAACAAACGTTCGCTTCCAATCGTGACTATGGCGACATTACCTCATGAATGGAGAATACTCACACCAACTTTGTCTCAATCAGAAAGCGTGTTCACACTTCCTCGTGACCTGACTATTAATTAATCTCAACTCGATATTGAAATCAAAATTTTCATCAAAGCCAACGCGAACTGGTTCCCCGTCGAAATTCGACCAACTGCAATAGTTCCAGAACAAGATCTGAAAAAAAAAAATTAACTCCAAAACAACTCTATTTGATCGTGTCATTATCGAGCATCTATCTAAAAGATACAACCCCAAATGTCAATCCAATAAGAAAAAGACCAATTCAATTTGTTTTTTTTTTTTTAATATTTTTTCATAAGAAAATTATTTTTATTTTTTCAGTTTGTATGATTTTTTAGGACTTTTCTCTCCGTTTAACTTAGTATCTTTCGTATTCTCTATCTCACATAAAATATATCTCATTTCAAATTAAATAGGTAACTACTAAACAATTTTTGTTTTTTTTTTTTCTTTCTTTATTCATAGATTTTTCTTTTTCGATTTAAATACTTAACAACTACTTAGGCGATTTACATTAGATACAATTACAACTTTGTAACGAAAAAAGGGTTTTTATTTTTAATTAAAAAATGTATCTAGTTACTAGAGATATACAGATATACTCGTATGTATAAAGGCAGAAGAACAAAAAAACAAAATTAATTTTATAATTCACAATTTGTATCTTTTAAGTATTTACAACAGTATCCAATTGAAATTTAATAGAAAAAATCCTGTAAAAATGTAGATTTAAAAAAGAAAATACTTAACAACGTGTTGTTGAAATTTTATCTTTAGATACATATCTATCAGTCCACTGTTTTAGGCTCAGTTTCGCATGGAAATATTTACAAAAAAAATAATAAAATGATACTAAGGACTTATATCTAGGACTATCCTATCAAGCTACAGATACACTTTTTACAAATTCTAATACATAGATAATATCACATTGAATGTTTTTGAAATAAAAAAAAGGTTTGTAACTAATAGTTAGTGTAACAGTTAAACTAGGAACGCTTGACCACCGGAACTGCTCGTACTTGGAGCGGGTGGTGCTGTAGCTGCCGTCGAAGTTGATGGTGTTGTCACCACAGATTGGGGTTGCGCCTGGGTTGGTTGTGCTGCTGTTGAGGTGGATTGTGTCGAGGTGGAAGCATTACTTAAGTTGCTACCGGTTCGTAGATGTACGGCCGCCTGTTGCATTGGACGCCATTGGGCGGACGATGATGGATGATGGGGGTTTCGAAGATTCTGGTGTGGATTTCCACTTGTACGAAAGTGAGGATGTGCAAGGAGTTGCTGTTGCTGACCGCTCGGGATCATAGAGAGATTTTCTTGCTGATCATAGGCACTGTACTCTGATTCGATGCTGGAGTAAATATGTTCGGAGGGTGGTCGCATAGGAATATTATCACACGGTCGTGTGACATGTCGACTTGGCCGGGGACTTGGAGTGGCAGTTGTCGCTGAGGAGTAATTGGCATCCATGTCCTCGGGGTAATAAGCTGGAGGAGGTGGAGCTTGTCGAAAAACCACTCCGGGACTGACTGGTTGTTTGAAGCGTTCATGATGATCCAATGTGTAGTTGTTACCTCGCGGTGACAGCTCAATTGGAATGGCATAACGAAGTTTCTCCCAGAAGTAACGATCGCAGGTAAGCAGACGATTTGACGGCACTGATTTGAGATATGGAGCAAGTTCAGGCACATCATCAGCTTCGGCACTAACTGCAGTTTCTTCGATGATGACAAGTTTACTAGCAAGGCCTCGTAGTGCTTCGTGGAAGGCATTACGGAATTCGATGCGATTCCATTCGGTTTGAATTAGATTTCGTGTAAGTACGAGGATGATCTTTCGGGAGGCTCTTGATGCTTCGACGATTTGTAGATGCGAGGCTTCTGGTGGTAAATCTCTCTGTTGAATACAAAGTCGGAATGGTGGGCGACCATGCTCGAGTTCGGCGGCGATATTTCGGCAAACAAATTCGTAATCCTTCGCGGAATGGAGAATGATTGCATCGTAGAGTTTACCGGCATCTTCGAAACGTGGTTCACACACTCGAACGCCATAGTGAGCAAATAACCACATGCGCACAGATTCTCTGAAGACAAATACAATGATAAGCACGACGATTAGGAAAATGAGTACCAACACAGCTGCGAGTAATGGAACATATCCACCGTTCATGTCCTGAGATGCCAAATTGCTGCTGCTTTCTAAGAGCTCAGTGCATTCTGCTGTTGCAGTAAGATCAAGTTCGCGCTTAA
Source organism: Volucella inflata (assembly GCA_928272305.1). NCBI lineage: Eukaryota > Metazoa > Arthropoda > Insecta > Diptera > Syrphidae > Volucella > Volucella inflata. The sequence continues at coordinate 5,198,414 of OV743720.1, forward strand.
CAGCTCCATCGACGCAGTAAATTTCGGCGGCATCCTTAATGATCATAGCGTTGTCAGACACAAATTGCGAGAGATCTTGAAGGAATTTACACCGACATGACCAAGAGTTTCGGCCTACTGTCAGTGCTTCGAGACCGTTGCGGTATTGCAAGTTGACAAATTGTGGAATATTGATCGACACCAGGCGATTGTTGTCCAATCGGAGAACTTTCAAGGATACCATAGGGGCAAAAGTGGCGTTTCCAATTTGTGTCAGCATATTGTTTTGTAGATACAATTCTCTGAGTAGCGACAACTGTCCGAATTCATGTCCGTCAAGGTTCTGAAGTTTATTATTCTCAAGGTGTAGCACACGGAGCATACCGAGATCACTAAATGTCTTATTCTCGATCGACATCACGTTGCTCGAGTTTAGATAGAGTGCTCTTAAATTCCTCCTGGCATCGAAGACTTGTGGATGCAACAGTGGAAGGTTGTTTCCATCAAGATACAGATCGGTGACGTCTAGAGGCAGTTTATTTGGCAAATTGTTGCGATTTTGCTTGCCACAATCGACAATGTTGGTAGACCAAGTGGCATCGTGGAAACACGAACAGTTTTGCGGGCATTTCATTTCACATTGGCAAGCTTCAAAGTCACAACAGTGACAGGAAGTCGGACAGTGTGAATCATATTTACATACAAAATCTTGGCTGCTGAGCGATGATAACGGGCGAAGAGGTGAGTTTCTGCTATGTGGCATCAGACATTCGATGTTGGTAAGATCAACGATCCTCGGATGTTGGCGGGTGGTTAAATTATTGATCCTCTGCAACCACTCCATGGAGCAATCACATTCGAAAGGATTACCACCGAGATAGAACTCTGGGACTTGTTTTTCACTTGGAACCGGGGCCACCCGTAGAGAATTCAGAGCGATCTTCGACAAAACATTGGCATAAAGATCCACTCTGGCTAGTTTTGTTTTATCCACAAAAGTATTCGGCTGAATTGCGCTGATGATATTGTTGTTGATGAAGAGCAATTCGATGGAGTTTGGCACTGACATTGGGCCGATTTCAGTGATTCGATTGTGACTAGCATCGAGGGTGGTCACACGAATCTCCTCCTGCAGCTTGTAGTAATTGCCCAAGGCTTCAATGTAGTTACCATGAATGTCCAGCCATTTGAGATTGCTTGGAATGAATGCATAATCAAACCAAACCAAGTGATTTTCGGAGAGATTCAGCCACAGGAGTGATGCCAAAGTAGCAAAAATCCCATTGATATCTGTGAGGAAGTTACGGTCAAGACGGATTGCTTCGATTTCAGTGTTCTTATCGAGGGCTCCCCTTTCGATTGCTTGGATACGGTTTTTAGCTAAATTAAGTACGCTCAGTCGTGGTAGTTCGGCAAACATGTCTTTGGTAATGTTACCGATCCTGTTGTCGATCAGTCGAAGGCCTGTTAGTTGGTTTAGGTTTCGGAACGTGCCATTCTTGAAGTCGGAAATTTGATTTTCACCCAAATCGAGAGTTTTCAGCACGGTTAGATCTTGAATCGCTTCGGGTACTTCGGCGAGTTGATTCGAACTTAAATCTAACTCTTTGAGGTCGGAGCAGTTACGGAAAGCTTGTGTCTCAATTATGCTGATCAGATTGTTGTTGAGTGTCAGTTTTGTGAGGACATAAAGACCGTTGAAGATCCTGTTGTCCAGTGTGTGAAGACGATTTTCGGCCAGATTCAATGTGTGTAGGTTGTATAGTGGCAAAAATGCACCATCTTCGATGTGACCAATGGAGTTATTGCGCATGTCGAGGATTTGAAGGAAATACAGTTCTTTGAATGTTTTCGAACCGATTCTAGTTAATGCGTTGTTGGCTAGATTGAGTACGATCAATCGAATCAAACCGTCAAATGTGGTATTGTCAACATGATGGCTAGTTAGCTGATTGGCAGATAAATCGAGTACCAGCAACTGATCGAGGCGATGGAAAAGTCCCTTTGGCAGGTCATACAATTCGTTCGATTGAAGATGAATCTCACGGAGTTCTTTATTGTTGGCAAAGGCATCCGTGGGAATGGTCTCTATGTGGTTGTAACTTAGATTCAATGTACGTAGGCTTGTTAGTCCACTAAATGCATCTGGAGCGATGGTTGTAATATTGTTGTGTTGCAATTTCAATTGCTGTAATCGACGTAGTCTTGATGCACCCCAGTTTTCAGGCAACGATCGAATCTCATTCGAACTAGCATCGATCACTTGTAATTCCGATCCGGAACCCTGAGTTCCACCGATCGCGCATAATTTCTCGGAAAATCCTAAACTATCCGCCGATCGGATACGATTAGCCGTAACATTTAGCACCTTCAGGCTGTGCAACGGACACCACACACCTTCTGGTAATTGCCGAATATTATTTTCACTCAATTCAAGGGTCTGAAGATCTCGCAAACCGCCGAATGTATTACTCAAAATGTCTAAACTCTTACCGGGTCCCCAAACTGAGTTACGCGTACGAATTGATAGTTTTTTCAACGAAACGAGACCCTCGAATGCATTCTGTTGCAATCGTTGCAATTTACACGAATTAATCTGTAGCTCCGAGAGCTTTGGCAGTCGCACAAATGCGTTCACTGGTAATTCACTCGCGTATAGTAAATCCTCAGAGCACTGTATATCCAAATTGTTGGCCGTTTCGGCTACTTGTAGGTCTAATCCATGTGGGGATGCGTCGATAATCCGTAAATTGCACTTTATATCCATGGTCGTGCGTACGAATTCCCATGAGCACTGCGCAGCAGCAGAAGCTACTATCACCAAACACAAAAACACAACTCGTGACATTTTTTTTCGAAATTAAAATCAAAAAAATAAAAAATTATAAAAATTAACTAAAAATTAGTTTTGGACCGAAAATGTGGTCCAAAATATATTTTCTCTTTTTCGTTTTGGGCTGTATCGCACTGGATTTTTGATATTATTTGAATTTTTGAACTTTGTAAAATTTTGACATTTTTTTTTCGAAATTTTTGGGCCTTAAAACCCGCAGAAGATACAACTTTTTTTATGAATTTCAAATTGTCGAATGTTTAATGGTTTTGAATACTTTTTCGTAAATTTTTTTTTTCTGTTATTAGTCGCGGCGGAACTTGGTTGAAATCTTTTCTACAATAACACGCTACTCTAAGTGCATGACAACCGCTCAACGATCAAACTCTAACTGATTATTCGGTTTGCTGCTCTCGAAACCATCGACTTGGCTTTGGTGTTGAGATTGAAATTAAAAAAAAAAAAAAAAGTCGTTTCACAGATACAACATGCACACAGGCAAGAAGCATAGTCAGATAGTGAATCCAGCATATTGGTTTGAATGAATACGAGTATGTCCGTCCGATGGTTTTATGCTCTGGAAAAAGGGGAAGAGGCTCACACACAGCCGAGAATAGACCCTCGAACTCATAAATTCTATTGTCAATTGTGTCCAACAGGCAAACATTGCAAAGCGGAGTGTTTTTCTTACACACGCACACATCGGAATCAACCAGCCGATTGAGTAAAATGCATTTGCATGGATGCAATATGCATAGGAGAGCTAAAGATACTTGGTGAATTCAAAAGGAACAGAAATGGTTAGTGTGGTATGGTATTGTGTTTGTAGTGTTATCCGTATCCCTCCAGAGCAAATTACCTACCCTTTTGTTTATCACACACTCTATAGTTCTCTCTCTTGTTCGTTACGTTATGTTCATTTGGTGTATTCGTATCGGTGTGTAATATGGTTTGCATTCGTATTCTTGTCAGCATGACTGTCGCATGGAAAGTCGCATTCAGTTTCGGGCAATGTATTATATGGTTACACCAACGTGTGTTCACATGTTGTATTGCAAAGCTGCAGTGTGTAACCGCTTGCATTTGTATGTTCCAGTTGTACGCTGTTTCCTCTCACCCGCATGCACCTATTGAAGCAACAGTTGCCATTTCGAAGAGGTAAGTGGGGTAGATACTCTCTATATATTTCTTGCTGTAACTCACATAATTTCTTTATGCACTTTTGTCTTACAGAATGCTAAAGATACAAGCAATAGATACAATACACTTGTAAAAATTTTGTGACATACAAATACACTGCGAGTTACTTGAACGTTGGTATAGCATTTGAACATTCTACGAGGAGTGTTATGTTGTAGATACAGATACCTACTTCTACTTCTTTTTGGACTCGCTACACTTGACAATATATTTTCAGTTATTTTCCTTTTTTTCTCTCTCGTTCGTTATTTTGCCGTCGCTTTGTAGTGTTTTTTCCTGTTTTCTTGTGGCGCAGAATATATTGCAAATTATTGTACAAGTTGTTCGGAAGGGGAGCTAAACTCTTGGAAGTTGACTGGCTTTGGCTATTCTTGAGATACTTTCCGATAGATGGAAAGAGAAAGACAAGAAAAAGAGGTTTTTAGCAGATTGGAACTGAACTAAACTATCTATTATGCGGGCGAAAATAGTTGGAATTATACTGATTTTATGATTGAGATACTTTTAGTTTATATTGTCCGTGAGCACCAAAAAGGCTATTGAGGATGTTTTGGCAATATATAATTTGTATGTCTAGTTAAGATACATTTCAAGTAAGTTTTAAGTGTAGATATGTACATATGTAGATATGCCCTCGTAAACTGACATTCTGTTTGAGGGTTTGAGGTGGCGAATCGAAAGGGTGTCCCATTTCAATTAGGTCGCAGTCGTTGTGGAATATGAGAGCTATGGAGGTATTTGACCATGGATAGCGCCATTGAATTGAAATGCCCTAGGCATTGTCAGTGTTGTTGTCGTATATGTTGCCGAAGCTGATTTATCGATAAATTTTCACATGCGTCAGCGTGAATTAATCAATTTATGCAATTTTATGCAAACAGCGTTTAGTGAACTTTGCATAGAGCTTGCAACGCATTTTAAGCACGGTCTTGGATGTGTTGCTTATGGAATGGTTTTTTTTTTATGGTTTCTTATAAAAAAAAAGGTAAACAACTGAATGCTGGGTAGGTAGTGTAAGGCATACACAGTTAATTGGAGGGGTACTTCTCCTCGACTTTGTTCAACTTTTCCGGAGGGACATTTGTTTGTATCTTCATTCATATGCACATGGCACGCGTGTGCATTCATTCGCCATCATTAGCAGCAACCTCACCTAGACGGAAAGGTTTGCCAACTGCGATTTTATCTTGGAAAAAGCGAGAAATTCGCAATACAGACGAATCAGTAAATTCTTTGAACTTTATGAAAGTATCTACTACAGGGCAACCCATTTTCCATTTATATATTAAGTTGAAGAGAAGTCTCCGCATATGCAAGTAAGCGCTACGATAGTGGCTTTGCCTGTTGTAACAACGTAAGCATCTTAGAATATTCTGAGAATATTTAGTCGTATAAATATGGGAGTAGCAATCTTACTTCATTCAAAATTGTTATCCAGTCGGACTGGGCGAACATCAACAATGATGGGTGTTGATTTATTCCTCTTCTTCTTCTCTACGACGCAAGAAGACGCCCTTCCGGCATAGATTTTCATCTTTCAACAGACTATAGTGGCCTATATTTATGTTTACCTTTGTTTTTATGAGCATGTATCCATTTTTTCAGCTCTCGATATGCGGTGGAAGGTGTCTATAATAGTACATTCCTAAGCTCTTTGTACCATTTGCACTTTCACTTAAACTTCAGCATAAGGCTGCCTTCTATCTAATAGCAATCGGATTCAGATGGTCGCAACCTTGTATGGTTAAGTTGAGACTTACAACTGATAAAGCCAATGGGGCCATTGCTCTCCAATAACGAGGCCGAACCTCCATGAGTTGATAAATTGATTACCACTGTCAGCCAGCTTTAGACTTGATCGGTGTTTGCTGCTGCAGGAAAGGGCTTTAAGTCAACACACCCAGAACTAAGGCTATTCTCTCTACGAATAGAGGGAAGCTAACTCGGCCGACTCAACAAGTGCTTGAGGGCATCACTATCCGAATTTTTAATTAAACTGAGTAATTGGGTGTCATCTGGAAACAAACATCCAAGGCGCTGCCAAGGTAGGCTGGTGGATTTGATCTGCACAGCTATAATGACTTACATAAGACCTGCTCGTGTCCTCTATTGGAGCTTCCGTAGATAGATATAGCAAATCAAACTGGAGATGGCTTTCAGATCAAACTAATGCTTTACGACGTTTCCTAAAAACCAGCGATCTTTTTGCTGTAAGTGCGCTTAGCTTAAATAAGAAAACATCATGCGCCGAAGTCTAAGAAAATAAAGGCGACCGCGCGGTGTACATTGTATGTGTTTGATCTAAATTCTGTAGGTACCTATTCAGCGCTGGCATGGTGGATCTCGGTACTATACGTACTTTCACATTGAAACATTAAGAAACTCATCTGTCATGAAGGACAGAAATTTAAGTAAAAAGAGCATCCAAGGGATATAATCGATTCTTCTTTGACTGAGAGCTCTGTTCAACAATCTTCTTTCTTTAAGCGGCGCTACAGTCCGGGGTGGGCCTCAGTCAATAAGCGTCTCCAGCCAGCTCGATCCCTGGCTAGCTGCCTCCAGTTTCGCACGCTAAGTTGGCTGAGGTCCCCTTCCACTTGCGTGCGCCACCTGAGTCTGGGCCTTCTCCTACTGCGCTGTCTCTCGGGAGCGGATTCGAAGACTTTTCGGATTAGAGCATTGGTGTCCATACGCTCTACATGTTCAACAATCAGCATAAGCAATTTTCTTAGCTAAACTTCAGTTTTACTTTCCGAGAGGATTTACATATAGAACTTTTGCAGGGATCAAATGAAAAAATTGCATTTATAGGGCTCTCGTGGGCAGAGAGCTACGCTGTCTCACCAGCGGCGATGTATAATGTGTAGCCGACCCTAGAAATTTCTCAAAATTTCAAAATGTTCGGCATACATCAGAGAGAAAGCTAAGTTCTGGGATTCGTAATACTCCGTATTACCATGGTCCGTCTTATAAGTTGAATTCTTCGGAAAGATTAAATCGGTCGTCTTCTGACAGGGCGGGTGAGCCGACTAACTGATTTGTTTGCCTCTACGTTGCAAGGTGGATTTAGACCTCAACCGGACCTCAACCGTCATGCCTCTCCTCGCACATCAAGCCAATTCAGGTGTCTTTCAGTATCGCGTCTGGAGCGTTGGTATTTTCTTCGTGCCTTAAGACGGCACGGTAATCGGTAGGGTGGAAGATCGAAAAGCTCCTGGTCCAGATGGCATACCAAATAAAAAAAAACAAAAGAAAAAAAACACTGTGGTGCTGACAGCCCGGTATGGGCCATGGCCTAGCTTCTTGACACTCATTTGTGTTGCTCATGTTGTCATTTTAGTCCCATCTGAGCGGGGCCTACGATTTATCGCCGAGTCCGAACGGCACTCCTTAGAAGCTTTTTCGTAGGCAATTTTACTTTCGGGAGTTTGTCATTGCCCGCCGAAAGGGTGATGGCGTCCAATGAGCTAACTATCGCGCCATCGCCATACCAAATAGGGCTTTAAAAATAGCGATGAAGGCCCGCCTATAATACATGTATAATACATGCTTAAACGAGGGAATATTTCCGGAAGAATGGAAATACCAACAGTTGATATTATTACCAAAAGGAAATAAACCACCGGAGGAGCCCTCATCTTATCGGCCGTTCTGTATGCTCGACACTATGGGCTAAATATTAGAGTGAATTATATGCAACAGACTACAGCTTATCATTGAAGACAATGGTGGACTCGAGGAATATCAGTACGGCTTTAGAAAGGGCCGATTGACAATCGATTAAAGTCGTAATAGACAATCGGCCATAGAAGGTAGACGATGGAAAGGAAGCAGTAAAAAGTACTGGAGTACACTTGACTGGGCGAACTGGTCGCGTATTTTACAATGCATCGGAAGATTGAATGTGCCGAAGTACATATTAAGATTGATCAGGAGCTACTTAACCGATAGGTTGTTCCTCTACGACTCCGACAACGGGACTAAATTATATAAAGGGGGCGTGCCCCAAGGATCAGTGTTAGGTCTCTTACTGTGGAAGGTGATGTATGACGACATTCTACGACTCCCAGTCCCCAGGGAAGCCGACATAATAGGTTTCGCGGACGATATTGCTATTGTAGTCGTGGCCGAAACGACTTGAAGAAATCTAATTGTATTGCAACGAAGCAATAGCACTAATGAAAAACTGGCTACGCGATATCAGTTTAGACCTCGCGGAACATAACACGAAATCTGTTTTCATTACGAGTAGAAGGGTGCTAGAGACGATAACTATAACAGTCGGGGAGCACACAATTATTTCCAGCCCATTTATAAAATACCTGGCTAGGCTTAATTTCAAGCATCACCTCTTATACGTTTGTAAGAAATCGTCTAAAGCGATAGGCGTTCTTTGGAGACTCATGTCGAATTTCGGCGGCCCGAAACAAGGCAAGCGATTAATGCTTGCGAGAGTTGTAGCATCCACACACCTGTACGGGGCACAAATATGGTCTGACGTCGCAAATAAAAAGACACACATGAAGGGAATGAAATCTGTAGACAGATTATGTGCACTGCGAGTTTCCAGTGTATTTCGAACGGTATCCCACGACGCGATATTGGTACTATCTTCTAGCTAGTAGAAGCTAGACGTCTTTATAAAATCGCGTGCAAATCGGGCCATTCATAAATCAAGCGAAGAAATTCGAAAGGAGCCGTAATATAGAAGCGTGGCAACAACAATGGAATGAATCCCAAAAAGGGAAATGGACGTACCGACTAAACTAAAGGATTGAAAGTTGGGTAAAACGAAAACACGGCGAACTGAATTACTATATCACACAGTTCTTGACGCGTCACGGTTGTTTCCGGGAATATCTATTCAAGCGAAACCGTGATTCGAGTCTGTCCTGTCCTCGCTGCGTAAACGCAGTAGAGAACGTGGAGCACGTTTTCTTCGAATGTGCGCGGTATGCAAACTATAGCTACTCGTATATTGTATATAGAATTTGGCGAACGGCCAACACCGGAAAACATAGTTCAGTGTATGTTGAAATCTGAAGATCTTTGTGCGATCTAAGGAATTTAGAACAGAAATGAAACGCGAATTCGCTAAGCACCCCGTGACGAAGCAAAAAGCTCAAATCCGTCCCTCGCGAAGTAATACTTAGCAGTAGTTCCGTGGGGGAATAAGCGGAAAGATTCCCCGGGAGGTGGTTTTAGTCAATAAGAATCTGACACTACCAATGGACGTCGGAACATTGGTGCCTTTGCGAGGTTTCCACCTTCCCGCGCAAAAAAAAAAAACACCGTTCAATACGTCCCGGTCCCAATCATCTATGCCGATGAAGTCTTATTCTTCATCTCAATTCTTGTCGATGGCCATGGTAGGAAGATTTCTCTGTAGAATTACTTTTGTACCTAAGGGAGCAGCGAGTTTTCTCCAGAGCTATTCTGCAAATCCAGATAAGGTTAGCAAGGGTGTTTTTCACGATCTTAAGAGTATCGATAGTGTTAAAATCGGACCAAAACTAGAACTAATAAGCTCCGATTAGTTGGTAAACAAAAAGTTTAGGGTGATTCCAGACTGGTCAGAGAAGGTATTTTTAGTTGAATAAACCATCTAGCGATGGAAACGCAGTAAAACTGGCAACGTTCATGAGTGATTCCCATTGGAATCTCAAAAATTCCAAGATCGTACATTACAAAAATAACTCCTTTGCGGGAGCGTCTTATACTATGAAGCGCACTCGATCTTGGTTCGTTCTTATAACTTGTTTCGGTCGCCATTCCAAAAGATCGTTTCCCATTGGAAAAAGTTCATGCAAACAACAATGTGTTCTCCTACTCCAATAAAAGAAAAGCCCACATCGCTTTTATCTATGGAAAAGATCAAAGCGATGTCATATGTACACCAGCACTCCCAAGTCTCACAATTTGGACCAAAAATAATACGCAACACAACAAACCACCAACAATAACAAGACGAACAATTTTTTTTTACTAAACTGAAAGAATGAAAAGAAGAGCTACAAAACTCTTTTAGATAGTGAATCCATTTAATTTCCCGAGCCATCTTTCCGTGTTTGTTGTGTAAAAGATCATTGAACATCACATATCATCTTTGTCGTCTTTAGTTGGTCGTCGCCGTCGTCATCAACATTGTGGAGCAGTCCACATAGTCAATTCAATTCCCAGAGATCTTCTTCCCCATCACTAGCGTAATCGTCATCGCCATCATCATCATTTTCGCTTCAAAACTTTGTCTTCAAGAGTCTTTTTAACTATGAAGCATAACAAATTTCTATCTATCTATCTATCCATCCGCAGTATAAACATCGCACACCGATACCGGTACCGGTATACTAGCACCAAGCACTAAGCACCAACACTGGCACTAGCAATGGTGTAGGGTGCTCCAACGGAGTGGTTTAATAAAAAAGAGTATCTCTTGCCATTCTTGTTCTGGAAGATGAGGAAGAAAATGAAAAACAAAAAGAACAAGAAAATTATTGGTATCTTTTGGATTGAAAAATTTGTTGTTTGTGTGCTCGTTGTTTTTTTGTTCATAATTCATAAACCCGTTGATCAAAAACAGCAGGTAGACAACCAACAACAAGTCCAGAGAACAACACTCACACATATGCAATCGGTTTGGCGGGGAAATAACACCAACACAAATGTAGAAATTCTCTCTCACAAACACAATCTCACAAAGAAAAAAAACTCAATCGCATGTTCTCTCGATCGATCCTAGGTGATTGTGGATTTTTTGTCGCATCCAGAGAGGTTTCACTCACACATTCAAATGAAATGAGAGAACAAGAGCAGATTTTCAATGGTGATCTTGCCAACTGAACCACCAATAGATGTCACTACTTACACTGATCGTGCAGTAAAATGGAATTTGATCATTTTGGCTGCTGCTCTAGGTGTTTTGTATGCTGCCGCTTGTACGAATATCCATTGTATCTGCAGCAATTTGTGGTCACTTTTGTGGTTTTTCAACTTTTGCGATCAAACGAGCAAGATCTTAAGATCACTTGTTTTTCGTATTTTTTTTTTGTTTTTTTATACTTTTACTCGGTTCGATGGAATTTTATCGTGCGGCAATTTAGTAAATTTTTTCTCAATTCGAAACATTTTTTGCTCTTTTGTTTTTTCACACACACAGCCACTCTTTCTGGTTAATTAAGTTATTGCAAGTTCAGTCAGTTGTCTGCACTGAGATTTTGAGGTAAACTTTTTGCCTTTACGAGTACCTATGCATCTTTTTATCGTGTCGGTTCGGTGTTGTGAGGTTTTATCTCAAATTTCCATGAAACGAAGGCGCCACAGTTTGCTGCAGGTCTTAAATATTTGTTCTATTTAGTCCGATCCCAAATATAACCTTAAAGAATAAGGATGTCGGGGTAAATAAAAATAGGTTCAAGTCATGAGCCGCCACAAGTGGTTTAACTCATTAAATCGAAATTAAGACATCCCATCGGTTTAGTGTTGGCAAATATCATAAACAGTCCGTTTAGATACGACTACATCGATCGTATCTCAACGAAGAAGAAAAGAAACAAGAACATGATATCGGCGGTGGCGGCGGCGGTATGAAAACCCGCAAAAGTGACTTGTACTTGGACTTGTACTCGTGGAAGTATAATATTTATCTACAAACGGTGGCAGTAAAAAAGTGTACATATCCTTTATTCTTTTATTTTTTATTTTTACCCAGGACAAGGAGTAACAATAAGATGAAAAAGGAGAACATAAAAGGACATGCAACCCCGTTGTTTTATGACTCTATTCGTATTCCCTTTTGAAAAAAACAAAAACAAAAAAATTTCAATCGTCAATTTTATCAACGAAAGTCGGAGAAGATTCCAATAGGTCTTACCTTTTACCTACCTATATATAGATTCAGGACTTCTTCAGTAGCTTCAAGTTTATACCTATTTTATCAAAAGTCATAAAAAAAAATACCCTTCCCGAGGATGACCTTTATTCGCGGAATAAGAAAATCGTTTGCGACGTGCGTGTGGCGGAAGGATACAAGTACAGAAATTTACAAAAAGTCAAAACAGTATTCACACGACACAGGAGAGCTATAAAATTTGCTCTGTACCGTGTTTTTCTCATCTTTTTAGATGGAACTTGCCTGAATTGTACTTTATTTGAATTTTTTTTTTTTTGTCTCAGATACCACAGATACGGATGTATGAGTAATATATGAGTAAAAGGTGAACTCTTAGGACACATATTTTTTAAATGCTCCCAAATGCACATGTATGAATAGGTATACGAGTACCTAATGTGACAGGACGTGAGTACAACCAAAAGGTCATTCGAAAATTAGGTGGATACTTAGGAAACGTTTTATTGCAGCTTTGTGACATCCCGCTCGAGAGTGAGATGTCAATTGTTTGTGTTTAAACATTTTAGATACTCTTTTTCGTACTCGTATGTGGGCTGGAATATTTGTTTTATGGGCGTAAGCAATTGACCCTTGATCCGGGATAATTAAGAAGAAACGGAAGGCCTCAGATACATGGTTTTGTGGTGTGTTGTGTATTTTAACTGGTTGTTCGATTTCGCTGAAAGCGATTTATGAGTTTGCATCTGGTGGGAATGTAGTTTGGTCTTTAAAAAAAAATCCAAACACCGCCATTTGAGTATGTTATATGCGTTTGCTGGGAGGATATCTATTCATAAATCATTTGATTCGATAGCGGTAGACGTTGGTTGAAATTCCCGGATATTTATCAGTTCCAATGAAGATCTTAAAATAGGCATATCCGGGCGATAGGCGCCATTATCTCCGCGGGTTTTATGGTGAAAGATATTTGAAAGGCGCCTACAATACTATAAACTTCCGCTTCATGTAGTGTTTGCGAATTGTATGGCGATTTGTCTTCTGTAGATTTCCAAGCAACACCCTTTCATCAAAATTGCAATGTTGTGCAAAATCTGTTTAAAAAGGAATTTTTCGCTGTCCAACTTTGATGTTCTGTATAAGAGAAGAGGAGCCACTTCAAACACTTGATTCTTTTTCAACAGGCTTGACCTCATACGGATATCTTCAATATTGCATCGAGTGCTGTGCCACTAAACAGGCCCTTTGGAAGGCCAAAAGATTCTTTTACTTTGGCCAGAGGAGTATCCAAATGCTTGTTAAAGTATATGTCTGCTAGAACGAACCATTCACCCCGGACAAAGGTGACAGAGTATTCCGTCCTTCTGATCTAGACGAATCTAAGGTAGCAATATCGAAGTTAAATTCAAATTAAGCTGTCCAAAGCAGCTAGAGATGGCCTGGTTAGGTTGGATATGGAATCTCAGCACCATTCGTCCGATTCACGAGAAAAGAGAGCCTCTAAACAGTGGCACTTATATAGGAATAAGTCTCCAAAACATCGCCTGAAAGAACCTTTCAGTCTTTTAAGTCGGAAAGGTCTATTTGTCTTCATATTGCTATAGACTTGTGGGAAAAAAACAAGAAAATTCAGATTGGCACTAAAAATCTATTTGTCGACTCCAAAACACTATATGAAGGCGTATGCAACAGCATATCTATACCGTCAGGTTGTGCAAGACGGCCGTTGAAAATTTTCTTTGCTCGATCAAGGTTCGTTGTGAATTAACAGAGACTTTAAGTGCCGGTAACGATTATAGATAAGGTGACGCGCTGCCATGAGATTTGTTTTCAACATCCCCCCCAGAATGAATCTTGCAAAATTCTGGCCACAAAAGAGGGAACTTCATTTCCAAAATTGCACAAATACATTGCTACGATTGGATCAACAAAGCGAGTCGTGAATGCCAAAATGGGTCTTCAAAACACCCACGGCTTTACTGGAACATCACTATTGTCAGTTGTAACCTCGCAGTAGTTTTGGACCACCTTGGCTCCGCAGTTAGACGCATCAGAGAGCAATTGAGTAGTAATGCCTTTTCTCGTAAAACAACGCTGGCTTATGTATTATTTCGCATCTGTCTATGATGCAGAGGCTTGGACGTCGTTCAAACCGAATGAAGAACCCCTTTGCATATACTAAAGAAAAATGAAGCGTATCCCTTTTGTATTGATGGTGAATGGAGAGTAAGATTCGAACATTCAATCAATACAGGCTGTAGATCCAGAGCGAATAGATGCTCCGGCTTAAAGAGTCTTTGAGTCTAACGCGACTACGTGGCAAATGCAAGTGGAAGTGGACCTCAATCAACTTGTGGACCGTGGTGTCTGAAGAGATTTTTGGTTCAGACACAGATTCTTCCCTGACTCAAGTGCTGCCGATGTAGGTAAGTAAACGATTGTATTTCGATAAGCCAGTGGTTTCACGCCTTGTCCCAAATTTTCACCGATTCTCTTTAGTATTCATACAGATCCCGATAGTTGTGTTTAAACTTCCAGTCGTCGCAATATGGTTCTGTTTGAATCTGATCTGTGTGCAATGAAGTCGTCTGGATGGAATTGTGAAGTGATCTCACAAGAGCGCTTGAGTAAATGTTGAACTGGAAGTCACATCGCCATCTTCAGTATAAACGGTCTTCTGTTGGGCATCATAGATGCAGAGTGGAGGCTTACTTCTGCCGAGTTAATTGAGATAGGAGAAGAAACCCTGTGACTAATGCCTTCTTCGTGTAAATTAGGCAAACACCCACCCATTGTTTCTTGTTGGTACCAGTCTAGACGCCGCATGAAGAGTCATTATAATACCCCGGCTTTAAACTGAGTTGGAAATGCAAAACTCTATTCTTGTTTCAAACCCAATAAGCAAGGACTTTATTGATCGCCGTTTCGAATATCTTGCTGAAATTCGGAAGGAGACTTACCGACCTAAGATTCGATGGATTTGACATGCTTTGATCTCTTCTGAGGACAGGATGTACGAGGGCCTTCTTCTAATGCAATGGATGATGGACATTATATACTGCATAATTAGGAAGAGTGGTGTTAAGTGGTAGATGTCAGTACACAGTGTTCAGTATCTTAACTGTTGCCACTGATTTCTTACTTCTGATTATGTCGAAGGCTTCTTCTCTTCCTTCGCAATGAACAAGTTCTACTCCCTCGCGATGACCTCCCATTAGATCATTCAATCCCATCCCTCGGCGATAGCACTATTTGCAATATTTTCGTCGTTGAACTGGATGAAAACCAAGCTCTCGTATCGCCAGGTTCATATTTCATTTTGAGGGTATTCGTTGATTCTCCAAGTCGTGATTCACTTCCCATAGAACAGCTCCTTATCGGGTATCTTCTTCTGAATATCCTTGAACACAAAGAAGTTGTTATTTTCAACGAAGGCATTGGGATCTATGCATGGTGCTATAAGCCGTCGTTCGATCAAGTTTAAGACACGGATGATCGTTTTGATCCATCCTCTGAAGTAATCGGGTTGCTGGTGTTTACCGCTGTAGATCAGTGGAATATCTCAGAGCCACTTTAGCGTTCAGAGTACAAAATTGGTGTGACCATATACTTATTTCCAGCCAAAGGACAGGAATGAACTACAACCAAAACTCGTCACAAAGTGTATCTGGAACCTGCTGAGACACAATCATAGGTTTTCTGCACAACCACAAGAGTGGTCCTTTGACCATGGGTTCGATTGGTGCAGTGGTCTAAACGCCGCCTTTATGGTGCTTATCACAACGCCGCTTTTTGTAAAACATTTTTGATAGTGTCAGACTCAGGTTAGTATAATATCTCTATGGGACACTCTGTTGGTTCCGACAGGGTTCACACTAAAGTCTCGCTTAAGGCCGGGCACCTAATAAAATTTGTCATGCCTAAGACTTAGACTAACTAATCTTTCGTGTTCCTGGGGTAGACAAAGCCACTTTTATCCATTCATCGCCACACAAAAGAACTTCCTTGTTACCTTTGTTTCTCAACTAATTCCAATCAAAATTCAATCACCAGTTCCATGTGCGCAAAGAAAATGTCTCTTTATTCTGCAACACCGGTAAGAATTATCGCACCACAGTTCAGTTAATATGCAATAACCGCCCCAAATCTGGCATTAGCCAGGAAGTCAAGTTGCTACAAAACCTAGCTAAAAGCTACTTAGTCAACACGCAAGGCGAACCGAGTCAAGTCACCTGTGAACATTGTCCCTTAAACTCTCAACGTACACAGAGAAGGGACGTTCTATGCAGTGTGTCGTAGGCAGGGAAAGGAAAGGAAAAAAATCAAATTATTTGAACTTTAAACGAAATCCCTGTGAAAAGGCCATAAAAGCCCATAAGAGAACCTCGACTTGTTAATGGCTGTTAACACGTCATTTGGCAATACACCTGTATGCACCTACCACTGGCGCTGGCACTGGCAGATTATCGAGTAGAGGTACTAATATAGAAGCACCATCAACCGAGGAGCTGCATGTGTATAATGTATCTAAAGCTATAGTTTATTTGAGCGGTTTTAAGGAAGTTTCCAAGTCTGGTAATTGCTAGTGGGTGCAAATGTGTTTCCCACTGGGTGTACACATGCAAATCTTTGAAATTCGATGAAAGATTTTACGTCAGAAGTAAAAGAATACACATACGAGTATTGTGCCCCGGAGTGACCAGGAAAAGATGGCAACAGAGAAGAAAAAAAATTAAATAAAACTCATACCTCTGGTTGGCGACAAACTACATATGAGTACTCGGATACGTTGAGCTGTCGTTCATTCCACCTAAATGGGCAACTAACCGACCGAGATATCCAGTTACAGTCTATTACCCAGATTTAGGTTGGAGTTCTGCAGTTTTAGTATGCACATAGAACTCATCTTCCAGGAGATTTCCTTGTTCACATTCCCACACATTTGAACGTGAAAAAAAAGCAAAAAAATCTGTGTGTTCTCCGGACTTGACCAAAAAAGGTGTACCAGCTTAGGTAGTGCTTGAACTGCTTAGCTGGTGATGGCATCTTGTTAGTAGGGCTCCGCATGACGATGATGATGATCTGCATTTTAACACAGGTTCATGTGGTATGCCATTATGTATCATCATTTGAGACTCAGTGATATGTAAAATTGTGTGAATTTTGTCAGTCCGACATGTACAGGATGCGTAGCTGTAGGTCTTTGTGTCTTTTGTTATGTGTGGCCCTGGCCTGAAGGACCTAAGTAAGGACCAACAGAGCTGCACAAAGATACATACTCTAGATGAGTAGTGGGTAAAATGTGGCTGACAGTGTCGAAGGTGTGGAGGTTCATGTGAAATAGAAAATTTTACTTTGCATCTGGTGCAACTAATGTGAATTATGAAGACCAGAAGATGTGCCAGTTTTCTCATCTTGGTTCATGACACTGCGATGGCCTACAAGTGCAATGGGATAGTATCTGATTTAGTTCAGTGAGGAAACTTGGGAGTGATCGAATGAAAAATATTTGGAGGCAGTGATACCAGATTAAGGACACTTGCTCAGTTGGTTGCATGTGAAAGGCGCAAAAGGCCTGGAATGTTGCTAAAACAGTGCTTTAACTGACTTGGGTTGAGGGTCTTGAAGAGGAGGAATTATGCATTTATCCTGAGATGTTTCGGGTGCTGACTGCATGTTGGGACCGCGAAATATAGCTTCATTCTTGTGTCTCTAGCTAATAGGTGCTCAACAAATACTTAAGATTGAGGAAATTTCACGACGATGCACTTCAGCACAAATTTTCTTCACTTTCCAATGAATCAGTGTAGTAAGTAGCTTCTGGCAATCACAACTATGCAGGGGGACTAATGAGATATGATCCAAAGATGGAGTCAGAAGTACATTCAGTAAAAGCTTAAATTCATTAAAGGACTGTGTGCTCTCCTGGAGTTCGGGGTTTCTCGAAAATTTATTAATTGCTCGCAACCTGCATAGGTCAAGTGATTTCATAAGGAGAATTCGAGATGACCAAAGGTCCAGGCAAAAACAGATGCTCCTGCACAGAGAACCTAACGAAGGTCTGAAGCTGATTAGGTAGTATTAGTACGGGTGTGATCCACCAGCCGTTGTCGTCAGTCACCAATGCAAGTCTAAGACGGACTTGAAGTAGCGCTTTCACAGACTTTTTCTAGTCGACAGGAACATTTGATTACAAATGCTTCTCGTTCTTCATTTGCATCTGAAATGAACTGCAGTCATATTAAGAAGAAGGTACCACGATTTGGCGGGTTTCGAAACGATTTTTGTCAACAATGTCATGGAGATACGTTTTTCCAAACCATTGGCCCTAAGTCTTTAGTTGCTATTTCGAGGGAAGAAATTAATTTGTCGCGTATGGTGACAAGCCGCAAGCTGGTTACACTCAATTCCTTAAAGGGTTTAACTGCTACATCATGTTTTTGTCGACAGATGCGCAGAATTATGGTCGTTTTTCGGGAAATTTTTGTTCGTTTTTAGCCAGCAGTCATATTTATAAGTCAGCGATGAGGGCTCTGCATTTACTTCGGTGGAGTACGTGCCGGATTTGAAGTTGGCACTTCGAAAGATGGCAACGGATCTGGATCTGAAATTTTTCAACTGTTAAATGCGTCAAATTGCTTTGTTCTTACAATGAGATATTCGTTTAGTTCTTCATTGGTGGCTCTGGAACCAAAGAGATCTGAAGAAAACCTACGATATACCAGAACGGAATGTAGTACTTCCCTGGGTAAATAAAGAATACCTCCGTTCCATTGATTCATCGAACATACTCAAGGAATGTGATTTCGAGGTAACAACCCTGAAGCCATTTGTTGAATTTCCGTCTTCTCTTCCCTATCCAAACATCGAAGCATTAATAGGGCAGCCAACATTGAATGGGCAGAATGCAGGTACCTATAAGGGGGCAATATAGCTCGTTGTAAGGATTTTATTAGTCCAAAAAGCCTTCATCTCAAGGTAGATCTAAAAGAGTAAGTCTGTGGCTATCAACTGTGACAAGTTAAAGACAAATTTGATCAAGCCCCAATCGATGGGATTTTATAGATTTCAACACTTCAAGATACTCGACTGGTGACCAACATGGAATCTTAGCGCGCACAGGACAGTTGCGGAAGTTGGATTCTGGTAAAAAATGTTAAATTGAGCTACATACAGGTACTGGTATAACTTACTTACTTAAGGCAGGACTGCAGTTAGGCTTATAAGTAGATACCAATTACCAATTTGGCTTTCTGGTAGTCTTCCCGCGAAGTATACAGACTTTGCGGCCCGAAGAATTTCCATTTGTTCTTTCAATATATTCTAGCCGTCTTAGGTGATCCATTCGACCATGACCCATGTACCTCCCTAGCAAATTAATTCAAACAGGACCAAATCAACCGTAAACATCATCTGCTTGAGGGTGCGATGAGGAGGTCTAATAGGCCGCTTATTTAGTAGTTTTTAAGGCTCATTTAGCAGTACACCGACTTTTTTCTTTCAGAAAACAGCGATTGACAGTAATTGACACTTTAATCAGCACCAAGTTTAGACAAGTTCATTTTTGGATAGTGAGATGTTGAGGCCTTCACCCAAGTCCATTAGCATTAGTTCGTTTTTTGACAGACGTCCATGGTGATTGTATAGGCACAGTCATTGTTTCCCTAGGAACCTTTTCGAGAATATCTCTATTTTGATTCTCATGATCTGTAAGGTCAGTCGTGAAGCAACCTTTCGTGTCGTCTTTGATTCGATATAGCATAATCGAGTGATCCTGGTAATGCCCATATTCTGCCCTGCTTGAACCTAGGTTATGCATAGAATTTCATCCAGCAGATCTTGTACAACTCTAAGTCTTTGATTAGCACTCTACAAAGCGGTCATTGGTGTTTATTTATTCAAACTAGAAAAGGTACTCGTATTACTATTGAACTGGGAATGCGAACACTGCCTTGCTAGACTAGCCCGAATCAAACTGATCTTCGGCGGATCACTAGGAAGAAAGAAGAGACTCTTACGTACCAATATAGATGACACTAAAGTTCGAAAGGGACCTGTAATATCCCTCTCTATCCCGCGTGTTTTTTTATGATCTGTCTCCAGTCGTACAGATGAACTTGACCGGAGTCTCTTTCCTTTTGTATCCGTCGTCTTATATGACGTCGTTGGGTATTGTGTCGTTCCTCTGGGTTTGAGTCGAAAATCTTAGTCAGGTTATCTGAGTTTTTTTTTCAGTGTACAGTATCTTCGCTGTTAAAACATCTCCTTCTTCGATCTAAACGAGACCGAAACTTACCAAAGAATCTTTCACTCAAAGTACAGGAAGCATTTTCATCCACTTCATTAATGTCCACGTTTCTATGCTGTAAAGCAGGACCACGATGATCGGTGTCTTGTATGAAGTCGTTGCTCGATATAAGACTTTGTTTCTCAATTGCCTTCTAAGCTAACAGAATCGGTGATTAGAAGGAGTAATTCTTAGGTTGGTGCTGGTGTCGGACTTAAAAGCAGGGCCGAGTTTCTTATTACTTCCAAATTGTAGCTACCTAGATGTCAATGTTATGTGTACTTCTATATTGACAGTATATATTGTAGATATTCGTACTTTGTTGTCCCTTCTTTGACCGCAATTTTTGACCGGATTTTTCTGGCCCAAGTCCAGACTCATTGCGTCCGATCTGACTGCTGACGATGGGTATTACGACTTCACAGCGAACAGGATTTTTTTCCCCGTAGACAGCGGAGTTCATTCATGTGACGAATAACTTAGGGTTCTATTTATCGGAAATACTTCAGACGACTCAGATGTAAGAGGAGAATTGGTGTATGCACATTATCGGATCAACATCTGCTGTTTCGATAAGGGCAGCAGTTAAGCTATCGGGTTCAGCAGCTATAATGAACTAAAGCTTTGAAATTGCTGTCCTGACTTCTTCTTGGCTGAATGAACTCAGATATTTATATTTTCATTCAGATTAAGTGGTGCATTCCTACGTTTATCAGTCTGCGGAAATAATCTTTTCAGATTCTCAGCAACGACTGTGGATCTCTTAAAAGTATTCCTGTTTCATAGCCATTCCGCTGGCTATAGCGCACAAAAAAAAACAGCATACTTTGCGCAATACGAAGTAATCGAAGGATTACAAAAATAAGCCAGGTAACAGCTAAGCATTGCCTGCGAAACCAGTCGAGGAGGAGCTTTCTTGTTCATATAAAGGCAAATGCGTCACAGAAAATTGTAACAACTACCAGTTGGTAAAACTAATGCCGCAAACTACAAAAATATCCGAGCGAGTTATAGACAGATGACAATGGAATATCATTAAGTTGCACGGCAGTCAGGCGTTCGACAGAGTTCCCATGGATCTAGATGGTGGTAGGGCGCTTACTCGCATTAGAATAAGTGGAGAGGTGGATGTAAGCATTTTTCTATTAAAAGCAATTGAATCGTTAATTTGTTAGTACAGTCCTTATCTGCTATGTCGGTGGTCATCAGAAGTTCTGAACGGAGACGCTATTCCTATCCTACGTGCCATAAATGGTCATAAAATCCTAGACATTGCACCTTGCACCACTTGCACTGTTTGCTTCTAATTTCCAGTTTCCGAGTGTTCCGGTTTGTTAACACAGCCAACGAAACAAATAGCAAACAAAAAATAAAAACAATCAAACATTCATCGGATGAGGGCACTTCAGCGTTCTTGCCTTATTACACGCATTTCAAAGTCCGGTGTCATATTTCTTTGACCTAGCTACACTGCGGCATGATCAAACGTTACAGGAAATCGATTGCAGACTGCCCTAAAGTCCTTCAACCCGGAACTGTAATAAAAAGTTAAGAAATATACACAGGACGAAGGTCTGTCCGTAATCCACGCATGTGCTCTAGGATAAAACAATTGGAATAGTGCGTATGGCATTTCATCCCTAGCCGCTCCAATGAGACATCAAAAATACACTTCCGACATGGACACTTAAGAAATGCAATCCCAATATTCATAAGGACTATCAGGATTCGTTGCATATACTCATATTGTATGCGCCTTCTTCGAAAGTAAATATATTTTCAAGTACTTAAAGGTGTTCGTAATTTGCCGGCAATCTTGTAGTGGTTGGTGGTACGAGTAGTATGTTGTAATTTGAACGCCTCTTCAATGGAAATCAAGCGCATCGACTATGTTAATTGCTCACTGATTTACGAGATTGTCAGATGCATGTACAAACGTACGGATGTATGTCAATTGAGAAATTTGAATGGAGGGTGATGGAGCGTGTTGCATCTTAAGTGGCCGTGTTTCTTTGAGTCCATAAGATGATGAAGTCATTGTACAGATGCTTAGAATTTGATTGAGTTGAGCTGCAATGGATTTGGGAAATATGGATAGCTCTTAACTAGTTCCTGGTGTCCCTTTATTTTAAAGAGTCACATTGAAGTGGTAGAGCTCCTACTTCTCCTATCACTACTCTGTTCTTCTTCCGTGATTCATTCTATATTTGAGGCTTCTACGATCTTACATCCGCAAAAGTTCAACAAGCCGCTCCATTGCTCACTTTGCAATCAGAACATGAAATTTTGTAATTTTTTCTTACAAATAGATTCATCTGGAGCTTCTGCATGAATCCCACTCACTTACACGATCCTGCCGAATATCATGCAGCATACAGCGTTCGATTGCATGTTCATCGTACCATTAGACATCTGACGGCCACCACATGACCCCTTAACACCTAATACCTTGGTGTTGCTAGCCATTCCAGAAGATGCCTCCGAAAACGCAACAAGATCATCTACGAGTACACTGGCTCTGTCTCTGGCTTTTGGACATGCCGTGCATTGGAAATCTTCCCGGTCATCGTGCAACATCAAGCGATGAACCCAATTAATCGCCAGAGAGAGCCAACCAACTCAAGTCGACTGGAGAGTGGTGTGGAGTAGAGTCATCTCTCTTCCTGGATTCCTCTTGTAGAATTTGCCACTGGACCGGTAAGAGGCTATATTTTCGTATGCATTTTGTCACGAAACGTAGTCATGTGGTGCATGTTGGTACATCAGCATTTGGACTCCCCTGTCCGAGGTGCGTGCTATGTGTTCTGTGTATGCTGTATTCTATACCAAGTCCGGGATTGATACACATCTGCTGGTAGAACGAATATGACTTGTTCCATTGGATGGATGTAGGCGGATTTTCCAAACATAAAATTGCGAATTCCTCAGAAGTTGACACCGAAAACGACATCATTGTCATTACAATTACGAATAGATACACACATGTCACGCTCAGAGGTGTGAACGACCTTTTATCTCATACCTCAGCGCTTTGTTGTTCTGCTGCTGCTGCTGTTGCAGTTGTTGGCATTTGTTGCCAGTTGCTGTGTTGTTGCTAATGCAATGAAACTCTAGAAATTGCTGTGTTGGTTCAAAGTCAGTTACACAACGTGTTAGTGGTAAACACAGGTTCAGCAAACAGCAAATAAGCTAGCTATGCATTGCTCCTGGGGGGATTGCGTGCGAGCGCACTACATCGCGTTAATATCGAATCGAACGGTTGCACTTGGCCCCCGGATACTAAGTGCTAGGCCGCCATAGATTAAGCGATTGCCATAAACTCTACACCTTGCCACAGCAGAGTATTCCGTAGTCGTATTCCCTTCCCAAGTTGACAGCCATCTCTGACTGTTGTTAGAAAGTAGGCTGGCTGACTTTGAGGTAGAGAGAAATAGTTGAAAACGCTTCAACAAGCCTCGGTGGAAGAATCGTTCCAATATTTGCATAACTAAAGTGCAGACGGCTACCTGGTACCTACGAGTATATAGGTAGAGCCTATGAGACGTTGTAGGAAGAGAGAGGTACTCGTATTTAAGTAGCCGCAGCGTGCTGCATGCTTGAAAAGCCCCAAATGAGCTGTTCCGTGTTTGGTGTTGTCACTCATGTATGCAATTGGAGTATGGAGCTTGGAATTAGTGTCACGCACAGGCTCCATCCAAGGCATCCAAGACTACGGACGGGACGAGTACTCGTATCTTGTGTTTGTTGCTCCTACTTTTTGGTTTTGGTTTTTTTTTCGGTGTCTCTCCTGTGTTTTGTGAAAGAAACGTAAACAAAGTGTGGAAACAGTGTTTCTGTTTAAATGTCTGTTACGTTCAAGTTGGACAAACCCTTCAATGAATGGAGGCTTTGTTTGGAAAAAGGGGAACACAAACATAAGATGGATGGTACTCGTATGTGTGGTGCTGTTCGTTGATGGGAGAGATGAAGGGATTTCCTGTTACAACTTCAAGACGGTAAACATAATTTCGACGGTGACTTCTTTTTTTTGGGAGGGACTGATGATTTATTGTGTCATTTTGGGTTTCGAATCGGATTCAGATGCTGGAAAGCGGTTGAGGTTGAGGTTTTTGATATAATTTACGCATGGTGCGATCTGTAGCATAAATAACCTGATTGAGTCGGGGCATGAAGCATTTTAACACGTTTCGACTGTGTTTGAGGATCTCTCAATGAATCTTTTGTATTGTCGGCTGTTAAAAACGGTTTGAATGAACATCATTCGGCATCACGAAAGCATGCATTCTCTCATGTGATTAGTCGTTGTGTTTTCGCAGTCAGATTGGCGTTTGTTTTTTGATAACGTGACGATCATCGCTTTGACCCATTCTTCAGCAGAACTTACATTGCCACATGTTATTGCTTCACAAAGATTCAATATTTTTTGGTAAAGTTCTCCGATTTGCTAGGGCTCTGAAACACGGTTGCAATGTCTTCAGTGCTCGAGAGTGCGGAGGTTTTACTTTTCATGCTTTGCGCCAATGGATGTGGAATCTTTATAGATACTGGCATGCAGGCATGCGCAATTCATGGACTCACACATATGAAGATGTTGAAGCACACCTATTCACTCGTTAACCACTCTCTCCATACTGGCCGACGAGGTCGCCTCTTGGGGTCTTCGCCGCTCGTTCTGCAAACGTACTATTAATGAGCAGATCTTCACCAATTTGCCCTCTGATCCTATCATGTGACCTACGAGGTCCTCCAGAATTTGTAGCTTTGTTCTAAGCGTGTGCAATAAAACACTGTATGCTCCTCATCCTCTTTCTGAATATTTGGGACTTACTTACATACTTTAGGTGGCGCTACAGTCCGGGGTGGATCTGGACCTCAGTCAACAAGCTTCTCCAGCCAGCTCGATCCCTGGCTAGCTGCCTCCAGTTTCGCACGCCAAGTTGGCTGAGGTCCTCGCGAAAGCGCCACTGACATCACGCTGTTTTCTCCCGATTATGTCAATATCGTCGGCGTATGCGAATAGTTGGACGGACTTTTGAAAGAAAGTGCCTCTTGTGTTTGCTCGTGAGTTTTGCACTATTCTTTCAAGTACGCTGTTGAAGAAATCGCATGACAGCGCATCGTCTTGTCTAAATCTTTTCTGGATATCAAAGGTCTCGGTGATATCTTTACCGACCTTGATGGAGCAGCGTGCATTCTCCATCGTCATCCTGCACAGACGGACGAGTTTCGCAGGAATGCCAAAACCAGACATTGCTCTGTATAGCTCGTCTCTATACTCGTAGATGCTGTCATACGAGGCCTTAAAATCGATGAGTAGGTGGTGTGTATCGATCTGAAGCTCATGGGTCTTCTCCAAGATCTGCCGTAGTGTGAATATCTGGTCGATGGTGGACTTTCAGGTCATTTACGAACGGCTTCAGGCGTTCACACAATACGGCGGATAAGATCTTATATGCGATGTTAAGAAGACTGATGCCTCTGTAGTTAGCGCAGTTCTGAGGGTCTCCTTTCTTGAGAATTGGACAAACAATGCTGAGGTTCCATTCATTGGGCATACTTTCGTCCGACCATATTTTACAGATGAGTTGGTGTATGCTCTTTACCAAGTCATCGCCTGCCGCTTTGAAGAGCTCGGCAGTCAGGCCATCCGCTCCAGCAGCTTTGTTGGATTTAAGCTTCGATATGGCTATCTTTACTTCATCCAGGTCGGGTGGACGGAATTGTTGGTCATCATCGTCCAGGTTGTAAAGTTGATTCTGCTTGACAGTGGTATTGGGTCCGTCATCGCCGTTATACAGTCTGCAGAAATGATCTTTTCCTTAGCATCCTCAGCATCGAATGCGATTCTACCACGATGTTCCCTTGTTCATCTCTACAGGCTTCGGTTCGGGGTTTGTTTCCGCGGCATGTTCCTTTTACCTTTTGGTAAAACTTCCGAACCTCAATCCTGGAGTAGCATCTCTCAATTTCCTCAATCGCGCGCTTCTCATGCTCTTTCTTCTTCCTCCTGAGAAGCCGGTGCTCGTCTCTCCTCTTCCGCTCATAGAGCTCATGAGCAGCTCTGGTCTTTCTAAGCAGCGCCGCGTTATATGCATCTTGCTTCGCTGTGTGTGCTTGCTGGCATTCATCATCAAACCAGGGGTTTCGTTGTGGTGGACGAGTGAAACCCAGCACATCAGAAGCGGCATCTCTGATGACGTTTTGGCAGTGTTTCCAATGGTCTTCGATGCTTGATGCTGGCGGCATTGGACCTCTTAAGAGATTAAGAGACACTCAATCGGAAAAGGACTTGGCGATCTCTTGCGATTGTAGCCGTCTGACGTCGAATTTTCTCACAGCATTAGTTTGTCTTGGCGTAGTTTGGGATATCCGCAACCGTACCTTGGCTACAACAAGGTAATGGTCCGAGTCGATGTTGGCTCCTCGGAACGTACGGACATCCATAATACTGGAGGAGTGTCTTGCGTCGATCGCAATGTGATCAATCTGGTTGACTGTTGATTGATCAGGAGTTCTCCAAGTCCCCTTGTGTATGTCGAGATGTAGGAACCGCGTGCTAGCCCCGACAATGTTTCGCCCCGCCGCAAAGTCGATTAGCCTGAATCCACTATCGGAGGTGGTGTTGTGCAGGCTATATTTTCCGATTGTTCCACCAAAGATACCCTCTCTTCCTAGCTTTGCATTAAAATCACCGAGGACAATTTTAATGTCATAGCTAGGGCATTGCTCGTAAGTCTTGTTAAGGAGCTCGTAAAAGGCATCCTTTGTGTCGTCATCTTTCTCCTCTGTGGGGGCATGCGCGCATATGAGGCTTATGTTGGCGAATTCAGCCTTGATGCGGATTGCTACGAGGCGCTCGCTCACATGCCGGAAGCTGAGGACTTCTCGTCTTAGTCTGCCTCCGACAACAAATCCGCATCCAAATAAGCACTGCTTTTGCCGTCGATAGCAATTGCCGTAGTAGATGTCGCAGTTTTTCATCTTCTTTTTGTCCGGCCCATCCCATCGCATTTCTTGGATGGCGGTTATGTCTGCTTTGCAGCAGTCTAGGGCCTCCGCTAGTTGCTCGGCTGCACGTGGTCTATTAAGGGATCTAACATTCCACGTGCATATCCGAAGCTCATTGTTCTTAAATCGTTTGCGTGGGTTGTCAACAGTAGATCCGTCCATATCCGAGGCTTGTTGATGCTTCGTAACTTAATTTTTTTTAAATGGCCGGGCAGTTACCCCGGCGGCACAACCCCCAACCTGGAGGACCAGTTCCATTTTGAGTACCCCTAGGACGAGGGGTCGGTTACACCGAAGCCAGTAACCCGTTCCGGGATGTGAGCGCTGCCGTTGGCCCTTATAGGGCTCGTCCGCCACCATCTCTTTTCCAAGACCCTGACTAAGTCCTGGAAATCCTTTCCGGCCTGAGCTCCAAATATGCCGGAGTAGCCCGGATAAGGTCTTGTTTTGTATATTTAGGACACAAGAGCGAATAATCTGTGGATGTCCATGGCCGGATAAGAAGTGTGTAAGGCTGAATCTAACTTGCCATATCGCTGCCAAAGCTGGCACTTCTACCTCGTCCAAGATTGTTCAAAAGTCTCGCACCCTACACGCTGTCGACAGGATTCCAATACACCTGCCCCTATAGGAGCATTGTACATGGACACTGAATTTTGGGCAGGATCCAGAAGGTATATCGAGAAACACAGATTTTCAAACGCTTTTGAGATAATGCTGTTGCCGCGGTATGCCTTCTTGCTATTGTACTTGTCGTCGACTCAGCTTATTATAAAGCACCATTCCTTTGATTTGATTCTTTAGTTCCAGTAGACTCCTCACGCGTAGCAGGCTATATGTCGTTCGAGAGGGCGAACTCATGGACTATTTGTAACGAAACTCTGGCATTGCTATTTATGATTTTCCTCCGGTAAATCTGCTCCTTGAACGGTCTACAGTGGTTTGCTTGATGTGGTCCT
This sequence comes from Volucella inflata, assembly GCA_928272305.1. Taxonomy (NCBI): domain Eukaryota; kingdom Metazoa; phylum Arthropoda; class Insecta; order Diptera; family Syrphidae; genus Volucella; species Volucella inflata. Next base: position 5,226,526 of record OV743720.1, read on the forward strand.
TTGCCTTTTAATGACGTACTTTTGTGCTTGCAGTTTTCGAAGGATGAAATGTAAATTCTTCAAAACCACCATCGTGATAAAAGGTGTGGCAATTCTACCATCCCAAAGAACAGCATCTGGAGGAAGCCTACGTTCGAACAACACAGCGTGCCTTAGGTCACCTAATTAGGAAAAGAGTGACCATTTAAGTGAAGTGAATACTCTCCATAAACGGGGCCGCAAATGCAGCCAAACCCGTAACACAGCTCAAGACAGGGACTTCTGATCGGTTAGATAAAAACCAAAATAGGGTGGCATAAGAGGTCGTCTCAGATGTCATAGTGACAAATTCTACTACACGTTACTAGCTCTACGATCTTCCACCGTTTTCGAAAGCACCGTAGAAGTTCATAGCGAACCTTAACAAAGCTGATCGCAGGGGCAACTCTCGAAGTGATCACCTAGATACTTATTAACTCGAACAGTGTGTACGCTGTCTTTGAGGAACTCACTCTCAGTGCAGATGGATGGAGCTTCTGATTATGGCTCAGCTCCAATATTCACTATCAATGAGCGCACTGATCGGCTTATCCCAAAGCTATGTCGATCCACCCCGACGAATATTTCACCTCAAGCAAATGACCTGAAGGATTATCATTTTGCTCCTTAAATTATCAACAACAGCAAAATTGCTGTTCCTCATCACGAAGTGGCCTGCTCTCTCGGATGTTTCCAATCTTTTCGGACCCGAGAGCAAAATAGCCCTCCATGCTTAGCGAGCGTTGAAGGCTGGCCAAAAATGCGAACTCAACGAGAGGAAGGAATCATTGATTTTGCTGCCGGGACAAGGTGATGACAGAATCTTTCCGTACATTAGCCAAGTTTTGGAGAAAACACTAGAAAAACCGCTGGGAGCCTAAACTTAACTCGACTAGTTAGCCTATAGCCCGAGAAGTGCTAATGAGAGTTCTGTGCATCGTCCACATGAAGGTATCATTCGAGAATCTCAAACAGATTGTCGATTCATAACTCACAACCTAGAACTTTGCAGTCCATGAGAATGAAGTTTTGCTTAAGTCCGCTGAGGACAAAGGACCTAAATCCTGAACGAAACCACCAAGCAGCTGGGACATAACTACAAAGAACTAACAACTTTAATATGACAGGGAAGATGGTTCCCATCCAGCAAAGCAAATATTCCGCATTCACAGAACAGTAACTTCGGCTGGTTCCAAACTGTATCGAGAAGGGCTACGTATGGAAGATAAAATGAGGCAAATAGTTGCTAATCGGACAGGGTATTTGCGTAGTTCGTAGCAATTAACACAAGTAAGCTGGTGGAAGTCGAAGAAGTCCCTGAGATAGTTGCCATTACTGTCGAAAACAATAATGTAAACAACTATGTTTGCAACTCTCAACATGGAATACAAGAGAATTGCTAGGTGATTCAGCGATAGACCGGTTTGGTTGCCTTAAGCCCTAGCTAAGATATGATTTTCAATATATTACCTGATCTTGCTGGAAATCACCGACGAAAGTACCTTCGCAGCTGATGGATATTGTCTTAGAAAATTTGACTTGTCTTCATTGCCGCAAATCTTCACAGCAGAAGATGCTGACGGTTCTTTGCCTTAACCTGTGATGCTCAGTGGTGGAAAGTTTTCTGCAAACATAATGAAGTAACAGCTCCCACGGTCGTGTACTGAAACGACTCCTGAACAAGAATGAGGAATCACCATGTCGATGAAGTTCTCGAGGAGTTTGAAGAAGAAATTCGACAAAATCAGGCAAGTACAAGCGGTTTGAAATGTTTTTTTTAGGAAAATTCGCTGAGCTGACATGGGCGGAGATAAGAAAATACGTAAAAATCCTTTGCTGTCAGTCGCATTTAGGAGCTTTCTGAAGTGCCACCAAACAACCGACAACCGACCGTACCCGTACGATGGTGAGGTCATTGGTATGTTTGCCTACTCAAGGCCGACGATCAGTTATTGTGGCACAAAAAGAGTCTCTGTCGATAGAAACTGCAGCATTGATCATGAAGAATGTTTGTTAGGGCTACTGATTCCTTCCATCCGAGGTGTGCTTAAAGGGGCGTAACAGGGATGCGACAAGTGCAGGTTATTAGAGGGCGAAGCGATTCGGTGCACGCCATTTGTCTGCTCTTTCACCAACATTGGATTGGATTTGAAAAGCGATGGCTCGTTCTAATTACTTGCCTCGATTTTGGAGTAATCTCCTTGGAGTGGGATGACTGAGACCTCTCTATCAAAGCTTGCAAGTTGTGCATTCAAAATTGACGCAATTGCAGCAGCACTTTTTGACCTGACAAGCAGCAAAGCGCATTGAATTTGTTTTGAATTTATCGAAATCGAAGTGTTGGCGATCACCCTGATGATAGAAGCTCCAAAAAATGAGACACTTAGAAGTTTGTTTATAAAAGCGGAAAGCATCATCAACTCTGCGTCAATTCAACGCAGACTCTCAAGCTAGAGGACTATGCAATCCAGAATAGGAGGCAGTCGATGAACAGCTAACAGTTGAAAATACCTTCTGCAAGAGATGGATTCTCGAGTTATTGTCAGTGCTGAATACGCGGAGACAAAGTGACACATAGCGAACGTGCCATTCAAGCTGGGCAAATTCGCCCTATCATGTGGTGTTGTCCAGTTCAGAGGTCGAAGGGCCGATCATGTTGTGACTCATGGTTACCATTCCACAAATTTTTCATGTTCATGTTCAATTTCCTTCAGATGGTGTAAGGACACAGTTTTCGGACAGTCTGAGTCACAGACTGTCGGAACTCTCATTTCAGTCGTATTTTGGCACGATCGAACCACACCAATCTTTCTAGAGATCGAGCATATAATTTCAGTTGTTCGTTTCAAAAATTAGAAACAAACAAAGAATAGTTGTTTTTCTTTTGGACTCTGTACCTCCGAAACAGTAGCCAGAACAGCTGCATGAACACTGCAGACATCTCTTCAACATGCAGTAGCTCCCTACTCCTCCTACTGATTCATACCCAAACCTTTCAGCCTTTCAGCATCATCAACATTTCACAATTTCAACTGAAAAATGAGTAACACAACTGGAGAGCAACCATCCAACATGACTAAATGGGACCCTTAAGTGTATCTACTTGTGAGAGCCAGCTACATCCATAAAGTGCTACCAATGCCCTCGTCGATCTTAACTGGCGAAACTGTTAAGTTCCCTTCCTTCCAACATCATTGTGTGTACTCGTACTTGGTAACTTTATGCAAATATGAAATTTGAGACCACAAAATCCAACTTCCACACGAACCCTAAGTTCGTTGCATCGACATGGGCATGGCATTGTTCAATTCTTCGGGCCACTTGATAAAATGGAATTGCAAATGACCCCATCCTTCAATATAAAGAGATTTTTATGTCACTATTCTCTACTGGGAATCTATCTAAGTCTGACCAGCACCAGGACCGGGAGCCGTATACAGTAGGTAATTAATAATGCAACCGACTTATTCATCATAACGTGGCAAATGCTGTTGTCTTCTCCAATGGGTTGGGTACTCTGCACACCTCATTGCCTTAATTAATCCGAAGAAAAACTCATACCCACAGACGGGAAATGAAACTATAAAGTTCACTCGAATGAAAACAGCAAAAAAGATACACCGAGCTAAAAGAAATACTTCATAAGATACTACGAGTACTGTGTACTGGGTACACACGGGAGCAAAAACAAAACGTAAAACAATTAAAGAGCATAATATCGTCAACGAACCATTACCTCTGCTACTTAATTTTGTTTTTTTTGTTTTTAATTCCGCTTCTGCTCTGGTAGTTGTTCTTGTGAAAATTAAGAATGCAAGCTGTAGTCTCACCCCTGTGCACCTCAATAAAACCCCTATAAGCCCCTATAGAAGTCTGAGACGAATAGTATGGTGCTCGTACTCTTATTCATATGTTTACCTGCATTTGGCATGGATATGGATATGGATAAAAGTGTGGATTTGTATCTAGAGTACAGGGTACTTGCCACCATTACCTGGATACGTACGAGCTGGTTTGGTTATTCACTGCCTGTCTGACTGGCGAACTGGCTGAGTGGCTGACTTGTAGAGTGGTGGGTATGCTTGGCGGGTGATTTTTGCGTTATTGTGCAGCAAGTAGATCGCGCACTCGGAGTATGACAATTAAAAATTCGCGGTGGTCCGAATGTGAACTTTAGATTCCGTTTTAATTACGCGAACATTTAAAAAAATGGTAACCGAGTTAAAGGGAATAATCTGCAAACGATATGGAAATGGAAATGAGAATGGTAGTTACATATGGCCGTACTTGGTTAAAATCACCCGCTAAGCTGTGATGACGACAGGGTCGATGGTGTATGTTAGTTGGTAACGAGGTTGTTGCCAGTTTTCAGTATTCTCCACTGCTGCAACTGCTCCCATTAACAAAGAATTGGTGCGAGTATGTGTAGTTTTGAGGGCGGAAAAAGAAAGAAAGATTACAAGTCAACTTGGAAATGTTTATCTGCTTGAGTGAGTCAGAAAGACATTTTCAACAAACGAAAGAGCTTTAAACTGCATGTAAAGTGGCGTCGTCGAGGAGGTGTTTTTGTTCTATAGATAGACAGGGTATGCCGTTCGAGCAATTGTACACGTGAGCACTGTGTCTATTCCATTGTAGATGTGTAAATGCGTACCCGATCAAAGAACAGAAGCAGAAAGAGGAATTTTAGCTGATCAGTAGTGGCAGATGCAGTGAAAGATGTAAGAAAGCCCAAAGAAAATGTAATAGCTCAAGAAGCCACAACCATAACAGCAAAAGTCTACGAGTACGGGAAGACAGAAGGCCCATTGTATAAACATAACGATTCGAAGGAATCGGGATTGAGGGACTATTTTTTTGACAGAAGCGCTTACCTTGCTTGATGCTGAACTTTAGCATGGGCAGCTAAGGCAGTCCCTTTTCAGCTGATCTGGGAAAGTATCTTGCACCGATCGCGATGTGATCAATCTGATGAAACTCGCACATCCACCCATTGACTGCTATTGAACGTATTGCGCCCCGCCATCTAGCACTTTGACTATGTTTTTATGTGCGGCAATGAATCATCTACGATCGAGATTAACCTAAACAAAATGAATTATTTAAATGCTTCAATTCCGAACACTGTTGCTTCCATACACCTTTGCTTAAGTTATCTCTACCGCGAGGGTCTACCAGAAGCCCTTGCCGATTACAGGGATCATTTACTCCTCTTTTGGACCAGGAAAATCAAAGTCAAGTTCGTTCTGTGGCAATAACGTGGCATACAGCATGTTATATCAAGTTGATGATGTCCATGAGCTTGATAACACTGCAACCACTAAGCCCTAGAGCAATATTCGATTAGGAAATCAATGACTTCAAACTCGGTATCAAAGCTTTATCTGCATGTTGTTGTAGCCCTCGCTGGAATCGGTGGTCCTCTTGACTATAAGTTCAACTTTATGGTGCTAGCTTCTGATGGCTAGGTGCTGCTAATGATACCCAGAAACAATGTCAACACATCGTTTGTGCTTATTTTATTACTTCGTGGTAATGGTAGTTCCTGTGTACCGGTCACAAAATTAATTTAAGTGACTGACTCAACGATGGTGCCAACACTTAGCATGGCATAACCTTGAAGCGAGTCCCTTAATATTCTACAAAGGGTTTGCGACCTGTACATGAAGTGTTCACACCTTAAATTCTCCAACAACTGTTACATAGTGCATATTACAATGACTGCCACGGAGAACAAAAGCATCTAACTATGCAGATTTATTGTAATCGGCAGATTGAGGAAAGGAGTACTGAGGGCTTTCGGATCAAAGTTTTTCTTCATGCTTTCACAGAAGAAATAGACAATGCTGCCGAAAAATGTATCTATGTGCTCGTCTACAAAGCCGACCAGCGATGACGTAAGAATGAACCGTTTTGGGCGGTTTTAGGAGGAGATATCCGTAGCTATGAGACCATTTCTGGAAATAGGGCTACTATGACAGTTACTTAAACATTAGGGGCCGCCAATATAGATTCGGAGCATTATCTTTTGTCTGCCAAGATGTGACTATGGATGTCTTAGCTCCCAAAAAAGAGGAAACGGAGGAATACTATGAGAAGATACAGTATCGAAAGGTTGCAGTCGCATTCTCGTCAACTCGCCCTTAGCACTTCATTAAGTACTGAAGATCAGAGTTAACGACAGAGATGAGTCATCTAAAACACTGAAACTGATATGCTGGCACCAAACTTTCGATTTGATGAAGACCACGGGCAAAAAACATGTTGCCAGCTGAATAAGATACGACGTTGCTTAGAAGAACGAGAACGGCTGGGGCGCTCTTCAACTAAAGGCGGATATAAGTACATAGACTTATCTGAAGGAATCGATCTATTGAAAGGTGCTACTCCTAGCACAATGCTTGGGGGTCTAACTAAAAATTGTGCGAGTATTTAGATAGGGAAAACAGTACTGACGGACAAAAGAAGACCTTCGGAGATGACCTGGTAGAGAGCAAACGCTTATTCTTTTGCAGGGAACATCTAAATCCATTTTTCATCGCTTTCAGCGGCAACTATCAGTGCAGTGTAAGGCGGATCATGGAGGAAAGCCAAGCAATCTAAATCTGTACACTTCGTCTCTACTGACCTCAAGGCCGGATATAACAACATCTACCGAGACGAGCTATACAGAACCAAGTCTAGTTTTGTCGTCCTAACCTCACTCATTAGATTGTGTTGGGGCAAAAGCCCCACTCTGTCATAACCATGTTTACTTTGTAAAGGCAATTGGTCTCGACGGAAAGATAGAGGAACGAATTCTGGTATCTACTTGTTAGCGGCACGCAAGTCATATGAGCTGTCTTAGATATGTATATGTATTCCGGCCCTAGGTTATTACTTTTGGCTCCAAGACAGGGAAAATAGGGATTATGAATTGAGGGGGTAGTTGGGGAAATGTCTCCGCCAGACCGTCGGTAGACTCGCTGAATCTTCTGATATCGAAAGTGTAGTTTTCTTTCAAAGCAAGCTTTGTTAAAAATTCACATGCAATGCATGATGATCACCCAGTTTTCGATGAAAATATCGAAGAACTAGACAGTGTAGTCGGATTTACATTCACCAAGACTTTTAAGGAAGCCAGATCGGCTTGTAAAATGCCCAAAAGTCTCAATCCAAAAAGTCGGATGAGAATATTAGGAAATCAAGATGGATGGATCTGTTGCATAAATATGTAAGGTTTTGAGAGTACACAAAAGGTCCACAAAAGGTAGTATCGTTCCTAGTTTTTTAAGGACCGGCTTAGGCAAGATATTCCATAAATTTTTATGAAACTTCGGGATGTGAGACGCGTAGAAACGAACAGATGGGCTTAAGCTGCATAATCTCCAACTCTGGATGGTGTTTTAAGAATATCCCTGAAAAAATCGGCAGAAAATCATGGCATTCAACAGGGAGACACAACGACTTCAGACCAATAAGTCGACAATCACTTTGCAAATCGGATCTGGAGTTTACTTTACACCGCTTTCTAAGACAAAGTTCTATTAGAATGGTGGTAGTCGGAGGACCATCACAGGGAAGGAAGGCAGATATCAGCCTTCTTATGGGTACTTGTGGGCTCAACACCAATCAATTTAATATGGAATCACCCAGTCCACCATGAACTTAGCCTCTTCAAGTTGAACCGAGTGGATCTGATGCAGGAAAGGAGGAAATGTCTCAAAGGGACTCGGGATAGAAAAGTAATTTGGAACCTCGATGCAAAGGAAGGGATCAATATGTTCGCATGAATCCACTATTTGCGGTGAAACCCATACTCAGAAAAAAAGCGCCGCCGGTATGGAACAAAAAACAATCGTACTGGGCACCTTGATTTATAATTCGACAAACACGAAGTTTTTTCTGATCAAAGTGATCAATTTGAGCTGCAATGTGAATAACTTTATGGTACTTGTCGTGCAACAACAGTTGTCAATATTGCTTTTGTAGCCCGCAGTGCTAATACTCAGTTTTACTTTCTTTTTTTTGTATAATTGGCGCGGGCACAAGGGATTTTGTGTACCCTTAAAATGTTTGCACATAGCGCGGGCGAAGGAAATTTAGGAAGGGAGAAAAGAGAGGTACCGATGTACGTTGGTCTTAAATGTTTGAATATTGTAATTGCTAGGAAACACAGAGCTCGGCAGGGCATTCCATAAGCGAGTTGTTCGGTTAAGGAAAGAATCACGATATTTCAGGGTACGTCCGAAAGTCGGCTTGATGGTGTACTGATGAGCATTCATAGCGAAACGGGTATTACGGTTGGAAGTTTGGAGGGGCGGAATGCTACTGGCAATTTCTGTGGAGCACTGTTGGTGAAAATGGCGATAGAACAAGGTGAGGCAAGAGACATAACGCTGGTGGTCGAGGGTTTCAACCGACTGGGTCGATTATAGCATCACCTATAAGCTTTATCGCATGGTTTTGAATTCTATTTAGTAGGCGCAAAGATGTCTTGGGAACAGATGTGAGCATTGTACTCCAAATTTTGGGCGAATCAAAGTCTTATATATTGAACTCAGATCAGAGGGGCTGAAATATTTCTTACATTGCTTAAGGAAACCTAGACATTCCGCTGCATTCCTGGCGGCTTCGAAAACGTTGTCATTCCAACTTAGGTTGTCATTGACACACATGCCGAGAATGGAAAGTTTTTCGGTTTCGGCGATGCAAGTGCCATTCATGGATAATGGCTGGGTATTTGAATTTCTCTTAAGCGACAGCAGACAGCATTGGAAGCATTGAATTCCACTCTGTTGATAGTTCCCTAATTGGTTATGCTGTTAATATCGGAATTTTATGAGCTTAACATACGCTGCCGTTCCCGTTCTACAGCGGAAAAGCAGGGACGTGAGTGCGAGAACGAATACGAAAAGCAGAGAGTACTGTCGTCAGCAAAGGAGTAAATTGGATTAGAAGTAGCAGTCAAGAGATCATTGATGAAAATTATAAAAAGTATCGGAGACAGAACGGAGCCCTGGGGCACACCAGCATTTATTTTATGAATATCAGACCTAACCGATCCAAGACAACTTGAATTAAACATTCCGGAAGGTAATTTCTAATCCACTGGAGTCTATATGGCTCATCAGCAGTTTCGTTGGATTGCCATTGTATGTCGTAAATGTCTGAATTTGTCTTCAGCGATAAGGCACATCTCCTTTGTTTCTTCTAAGTGTACGCGGAATTTTTCATTAAAAACTCAGAAATTACTATTGAAGAGGTTCTCATTATATAATCATGAAGCGGTCTGCTGTGCCTTTGAACGTAGATGGACCCTTCAATGATTAATTGATTTTTATGTTCAAAACATGAACACGCCGCTAGGTGTTACACATTTGGCCGAAAAGGCGCTGACATCATGCAATCCAACGCTGTCTTCAGGGCCATGTACAAGAGAATGTTTTTGCTAATGCTGCTCAGTCAATTGAAGAATTCGAAGCCAACATTCGTGCTGTTACTGATAAAATAGGGCCTCAAATGTGTAAAAGGTCCAGAGTAGGACTATTGGAATCTACATCCACAGTTACAAGGCACTGTAACCAACTAAATCAACTCTGAAGAGTCCGGAGCCGTCGCGCAAGACTAAAGCTAATATCGAAGCAGAACGGAGTAAAATTATTCTGGGTACCACAGCACTGCGACCTAGAAGAGGACTATCTTCTTCAAGTAAACACTTGCCGAACCCTCTGCAGTATTTTTGAGTACCGAAAGCTTCAACATGACCTCCTACCCTGAATCGTTCCCATTCCAAATTTCACGCAAGTATCCATTCTCAAAGAAAGCTAATTAAATTTTGTTGTTAACCAATTCTTTCCTTTTTGTATAATTTCACTCTACCAGCATGAGCTGAAGAAAAACAAAAAAAAAAACACAAAATCAACAGTCAGCCAAACAGAGTAGAAAAACAAAAACAAAAAAACCAGAACAACATGATTTAGTAGAAATTGTAACAACACGATACACTTGTAGCAACAAGTGAAATGTATCTACAAGTGGCTGCTGAAAGTTTCTTCCACGACAAATCAACACAAAACGAACTAAATTGAGAGGCGGTTCCGAATCTCAAAATAAAAACAAAATTTCCACAAAAAAAAGAAACGAAAAAAAACCCGAAATAAACTATTCAATTTGAACAGATACTCGAATTAATTATACAGAAAGCTAATTAGAAAAAAAAAAAACAGAAAATCACTTACAAGATACGAGCTCATACGCGCATACTTACCAGACTTTCAGTTGAAGTATTTGAACTCAAGGAAACTTAAAAAAAAAAAATTAAAACAAAACTGGTCCGTGATTCAGACATCTTGTGGATGACTGAGTGTAGATAGATCTTGTAACATGACCTGACGGACTTGCTTACGAGTATAAACAATGGCTACTTACACGGCTCCATGACGTGCTTTGAAGTGTGGAAATGTTTCTTTTTTTGTTTCCCTAAATTTAGCAGATACTCGTAGTTGTTTGTTAGATGTCGTGATTGAAAGAAGTGGCTGAGTTAGAGATTATATGAATGGATCTAGCTATGCGTGAATTTAATTGAAGCTTAAATAGATGGGAAGGCACCCATTTTTCGTCGTCAGACCCAAGTTGTAATCAGGATGATATCTAAAGAACCAGAGAATCTCATCTCTAATTTGTGTGGAAAGTGATTGTGTTGTTCAAATTGAGAAATGTGCTGAAAGACCTTTAATCCCGAACCTAGGTGAATCACCAAAAGGATTATTGACTTTTCAGCGCTTGTCCTCTAATAACCCCGATAAATCCGACACTTGTTTGAACCTTTATCTGCTTCGTTTTCAGAGAAGCATTCACTTGATTTGAAAAATTGGTTACTCTTGAGGATCCTACTCAACGTACTATCTGTCAGATCACGTCTAGCGACTGTCTGGTCTAACATTTGGGGCGATACAAATGAAATTTCAGTTAGGCCTACTGATAAGTGCTGATCACTTGGCTTGTGGTTTTCTAATTATTGTAGTTATGATGTTAATATTGGAACTAGACCAGAATTCAGGGACGAACAAATAGAACTGTCATCAGCATTGCACCACACATGCCTAGAAGTGACGAAAAACAGAATACTTACAGTCCAGCCCCCATCAACAAGATCCTCTCTCGTCAGCTGCCTCCAGCGCTGCACTCAAAGTTGGTTGATGTCCCCATTCAATTGTGTGCACCACCTTTCTGTATCGCTCATGGCTTAATCTCCTTTACCATTCCCTTACAAAAAACAGAGTACTTCTTCATCCGTTTTTGACAAGATCCAAGCCTCACTACCATTGAGCAAGGCCAGTGTCGTATAAACCCAGTTTGACCTTATGAGCGATAGGGCTCACTTGCCTGATTGCCTCCTTAGCCCAATACAGTAGCGATTTGGAGAAAGTGCGTCTGATTTCTGAGCTTGCTATGTGTATACTTACTTTAAGTGGCGTTACAGTCCGGGGTGGACCTCAGTCAACAAGCTTCTCCAGCCAGCTCCATCCCTGGCTAGCTGCCTCCAATTTTGCCTTCTTAGTCCAAAGAAACAGCGGTTGGCAAGAGTTATTCTTCGCTTTAGATCAGCGCTGGTGTCTTTGTCTGAACTCATAGCGGAGCCTAGGTAGACAAAGTTCTTAACTACCTAAAAGGTATACCTGTCGACGGTAACGTTCTGTCCGATACGTCGGTGTTGGTTGTCCTTTTGGCTTGTCAGCATATACTTGGTCTTGCCCTCATTGATAGCTAAACCCATTTTCGCCGCTTCCGTCTCAATACTCGCGAAAGCGCCACTAACATCACGCTGCTTTCTCCCGATTATGTCAATATCGTCGGCGTATGCGAGTAGTTGGACGGACTTTTCCATTCTTTCAAGTACGATGTTGAAAAAATCGCATGACAGCGCATAGCCTTGTCTAAATCATTTCTGGACATCAAAGGTCTCGGTGAGATCCTTACCGACCTTGATGGAACAGCGTGCATTCTCCATCGTCATCCTGCAGAGACGGGCGAGTTTGGCAGTGATGCCAAAACTAGACATTGCTCTGTATAGCTCGTCTCTATAGATGCTGTCATACGCGGCCTTAAAATCAATGAATAGGTGGTGTGTATCGATCTGAAGCTCATGGGTCGATGGTGGACTTTAAGGCTGGAAGCCACACTCATATGTACCTATCAGGTTGTTGACGAACGGCTTCAGGCATTCACACAATACGGCGGATAAGATCTTATATGCGATGTTAAGGAGACTGATGCCTCTGTAGTTGGCGCAGTTCAGAGGGTCCCCTTTCTTGAGAATCGGACTAACAATGCTGAGGTATGGTCCTTACCAAGTCATCGCCTGCTGCTTTGAAGAACTCGGCAGTCAGGACGTCCGCTTCAGCAGCTTTGTTGGACTTAAGCTTCGATATAGCTATCTACACTTCATCTAGGCCGGGTGGACGGAATTGTTGGTCATCATCGTCCAGGTTGAAAGGTTGATTCGGTTGATTCTGCCTGACAGCAGTATTTGGTTCGTCATCGCCGTTATACAGTCTGCAGAAATGATCTTTCCAAATCCTCAGCATCGACTGCGATTCTACTACGATGTTCCCTTGTTCATCTCTACATGCTTCGGTTCGGGGTTTGTTTCCGTGGCATGTTACTTTTGGCTTTTGGTAAAACTTCCGATCCTCATTGCTGGAGTTGCATATTTCAATTTCCTAGACCGCGCGCTTCTCATGCTCTTTCTTCTTCCTCCTGAGAAACCAGTGTTCGTCTCCCTTCTTCCGCTCATAGAGCTCATGAGCAACTCTGCTCCTTCTATATGCATCTTGCTTAGCTGCATGTGCTTGCTGGCATTCATCGTCGAATTAGGGGTTTCGTTGTGGGGGACGAATGAAACCCAACACATCAGAAGCGGCATATCTGATGGCATCTTGGCAGTCTTTCCAGTCGTCTTCGATGCTTAATGCTGGCGGTATTGGACCTCTTAAGAGATTGAGAGACACTCGATCGAAAAAGGACTTGGCGATCTCTTGCGATTGTAGCCGTCTGATGTCGAATTTCCTCACAGCATGAGCTTGTCTTGGCGTAGTTTGAGATATCCGCAACCGTACCTTGGCTACAACAAGGTAATGGTCCGAGTCGATGTTGGCTCCCCAGAACGTACGGACATCCATAATACTGGAGGAGTGTCTTGCGTCGATTGAATGTGATCAATCTGGTTGACTGTTGATTGATCAGGAGTTCTCCAAGTCGCCTTGTGTATGTCGAGATGTGGGAACCGCCTGCTAGCTACGACAATGTCTCGCCCCGCCGCAAAGTCGATTAGCCTGAATCCGTTATTGGAGGTGGTGTCATGCAGGCTATATTTTCCGATTGTTCCACCAAAGATACCCTCTCTTCCTAGCCTTGCATTAAAATCACCGAGGACAATTTTAATGTCATAGCTAGGGCATTGCTCGTAGGTCTTGTTAAGGAGCTCGTAGAAGGCATCCTTGGTGTCGTCATCTTTCTCCTCTGTGGGGGCATGCGCGCATATGAGGCTTATGTTGGCGAATTTAGCCTTGATGCGGATTGCTACGAGGCGCTCGCTCACATGCCGGAAGCTGAGGACTTCTTGTCTTAGTCTGCCTCCGACAACAAGTCCGGATTCAAATAAGCACTGCTTTTGCCGTCGATAGAAATTGCCGTAGTAGATGTCGCAGTTCTTCATCTTCTGTTTGTCCGGCCCATCCAATCGCATTTCTTGAATGGCGGTTATGTCTGCTTTTCAGCAATCTAGGGCCTCCGCTAGTTGCTCGGCTGCACGTGGTCTATTAAGGGATCTAACATTCTACGTGCATATCCGAAGCTCATTGTCCTTAAATCGTTTGCATGGGTTGTCAACAGTAGATCCGTCCATATCCGAGGCTTCTTGATGCTTCGTAACTTAAGTTTTTTTTTTAAATGGCTGGGCAGTTACCCCGGCGGCACAACCCCCAACCTGGAGGACCAGTTCCATTTTGAGTGCCCCTAGGACGAGGGGTCGGTTACACCGAAGCCAGTAACCCTTTCTGGGATGTAAGCGCTGCCGTTGGCCCATATAGGGCTCATCCGCCACCATCTCTTTTCCAAGACCCTGACTAAGTCCTGGAAATCCTTTCCCGCCTGAGCTCCAACAGCTCGCTATGTCGGCGAAATCACATCATTGCCATCTGCGTGGACTTATCGGAATATCAAGCAAATGGAAATGGAACACTGAGCATATGTTCCGTCCGAGGATGCTGTCATTATTGTCCTCTGTATGGACATGAATGCAAAACAGGCTTACATTTCTGAATCTACCCTTAATGCAGATTGTTATGAGGCTTTGCTTACATGCCACAAGGTCAAGGTGTCCTGTTCGAGTTTTCCTCATAGAGTTTCATCTTCACTCTATATAGCAATCGCTTTAATACAGTAGATGTCGAAGTTTTTCATAGATACCTATAGTTACATATCCCATCGCACTTTTTGAGTCGCGATATTACCTACTTTTTAGCAGCTTAGCACCGCTGCGAGTTGTGACCTGTGTGTTAACATTTCAAGAGCAAAGCCAATATTCGTTTTCGTTCAAACTTAACAAAAAAAATTTCGGAGAGTGAAGCCCTGGTGCGCATCATTTTTACTTGTCTTTGAAACCTCCCAAGGGAATTAAAAATGATCATTCTAGAAGGCAGTCCCTAATCAATTGAAGAAATAATACGTCGATCCCAAATACATGGATTTTCGGTTAGAGAGCCTGATGCCAAATTCTGGCCTTGGCATACCAAGTCTTTCTTGCTTCCGCGAGGTTAATCTAGATTTTGGTTACATTTTTTAGTGAGATACTTCTGTCAGTTTTTAAAGGCTAGGTTTCGTCGAGGATCTTTCAGGATCGGATTCGGTGTAATGAATGCAACTTCAGTCGGTCTTTTCATTGAAACAGAGCTTTGGCTCCATAGGGGAGTCTATTGAAACGGATATTGGATTACTACCTTAATGAAGATAATACTCTGTCATATCTCTTCCAAACCTTAGTAGAAGTAGCTCACGGAATATTCAAGGCATCTCTCGGATAGGGGTGGATTAGCGGCCCTTTATACCCGAAAATGCACATATGTACTCCCCAATCGTTTCTTTCATTTACAGCTTTCATCCCAACAAGCCATTGACAGAGAATACAGAAAAAAAAAGGAAAAAAAATCTCAACAGAATCGGTGTCAAAACGGCGCCCTAAGGTATCCCATCTATTATGTCAGTAATCTAAACCAAATTTCACCCAAACCTATTGGCATTCTCTGACAATTTGTTTCTTCAGATAACTCCTTAAGCTTTCGACTCCCATTACGATATCATATTTCCCATTTAGTTTTATTGTTCTCAGACTTTTGACACTGAAAAATGCCCTCTCCCTCGACTGTCGCATAATGAAAGCTGTTTAACTTAACCTAACCTTACTGTTTGTTATATTTAAATTTCATATATGACCCAGTGGCATCTATCATGTAACCCCCTGCCATTAGAACCCAAGCAAATCACTATCATCGAATCAGTACCCCAATACCCCAAACAAAAAGCAAATTAGTATCTTTTACGAGTATCTAAAAAAAAAAATGAAATTAGAGAAAAAAAATTGTCAACGCCATTGTTTCGCCAAGACAAACAGACAAACAACCAAAAGTGAGAAATGACAAATTAACAAGCAGCTAATGGAAATCAGCTCAATGGGGTATCAGCCTGGTTCGGCGGCACGGTCCGGCCAAGTGGCCAAGCAGTGGTGGTTTCGATTTAGAACTAGGCACTCAAGCTCTTTTCATATTTTAATCAGCTCACCCGTTCGGAGATGGGAAATTCTTTTGATTAATAATAATTACGTGTAATTTAATTAATCAGAAATTCCAGTCCAATCCATCCTCTTTATCATTCAAGATACTACTAAAATCCCACGAGAAACAATGACTTTCACAAAAAGTACCATACAAATAGGCTGTCTTTGATATATGGTATTGTCGTGCCATAGAGTTTTTGACATCGCTAAAGTATAAACGTGTATCTATGAAATGTAGAAAGCTAAAATGAGGTCTTTATTAAAATGTTTAACACTCTGTTGAGTGATAGATACTCGTACATTATGTATGTATGTGCTTTTGAGTGATACACGTTTCCTCATCTATCATTTAGAGGGAAACATACGGAATATGAAGTGATGAAGATGATGACAGCGGCAACGGACCGGCATTACAAATCGAATATCTCCCACAGTTTGGGTAACCTCTCACAACAATGAAACCCCATTAATGGGCTAATTGTGAGGCCAGTCTAAGGCAAGTGTATCGAAACAGGAAGCATCTGCGGTAACTGTGATGGTGGCATATTCCAATTTATATTTCGGGGACCCCCAACTGAAGGTCAATTCGAATTGAATTCCTCTCACTTCATCATTAGAGTGGAAATTATCGGATGCTGTGCCATAAGCATGGGCAAGACACACAAAAAAAGCAAAAAAAATAAAATGTAATGACTCAGCAGGCGATTCCCTGACAAATTGCCACGCGATAAAAATATGACTTCATCATTACCAGCCATGAGCTACGAGTAGTGTTGATGCATAGGTTCTTTCTACTTTTTTCTTTTTTTTTTTCCTCAAGCCAGGATAAGAAGGACTCATTAATTATCAATCACTTGGTTCCTTGGTCGAAGTGAAGGCGCCTTTCGCATTCGATATATAAGAAATCCCAAAGAGGATAGTTTGTCCAGAGTTCCTTCCTGGTTTTTGATGCTGCCGGACTGCACTGATGATGCCAACATTCTCTCGATGTTTCAGCCTCTGTGACATATTCTCGAGATGATTTATGAGGTCCGGGGCATATAAGCAGTTTATGACAAATTTCTTGTTGCGTGTAGATGGTCGGATGGGACAAGAGTACGTACGTATGTACGAGTACATGGGATCACAAATCTTTCGATCGGAAGATTACTTCATCCAACTACCGGCATATTGAGTTAATTATTGTTGGCATTCGAGAATGGTGCGCTTAGAATGCCATTAGCAGCGCACAAGTTTCCAGAATATAAGAGAGCATGTGAAACCAGGCGAAATTGCATGTCAGTGAACATGTCATGCATGACAGGGACCAAGGAACTTGATAATTGTTTGCTGTGTTTGTGTGTGTTAATACTGAACGATGATGGGTTAAGGAAAATTTCTATATCTTTTGCATTTACTCGTAAAAGAAAAGGCTGATCCTGTTTATTAAGAAATAGAAAAGGATTTAATGAGCATTTAATCTGTAGATACATACCTTAAGTATGCTAAGTTGAAGATGCTGGCTTGTTGGGACAAGATCGTATCTGAAACGAACCTGCCGATGCAATGACTGCTCCGAAAAAATTGAAAGCAACAGCGACGCAGTGTACACCGGGTTTCCATACCTGCAAGTCGGGGTATATCTGCAGTATTTAAGAACAGTTTAACGGATTCGATTTAAAGCACGAAATTTCGCTTTGAACATAACGCCATGCAGCTTCCAAGTTGTGGTGGCTGATTCATCATGGACGCTATCTATACCAAGGTTGAGACTCTCATAAAGCCAGTTGTTGAGTCTTCAGATTCACACTTTCGGGTATGCCACGAAACAAGGTCAAGCTTATCTGTTAGACAACGAACATCGGACCAGATAGGGTAGATAATGTACAGATGCTGATTTTGCAAGATTAAAAGTAGAGCTATTGCAACTCTGCGTAGCGAAAAGGGGACTTCTCCATCGTTGGATACTTAAGCAAAGGCAATCTAACAAACTGTGGGATTAGGTTTCATTCAGTGGTGGCTTAATTGTGACTAAATTAATACGGAGATACTCTGCATACTAAACGAAAGAGGATGGGTAAGTTCTTCATTATTTGTGATTGCAGACGTGCTATTTCTATTTTCGAAGCCGAAGTTAATAGGTTCATTCTGCCTGACAGTGGTATTTGATTCGTCATCGCCGTAACACCGTTTACAGGAATGCTCTTTCGAAATCTTCAACATCGACTGCTACCATACGATGTTTCCTTGTTTGTTTCAACAAGCTTTGGTTCTGTAAATCATTCCTGGAGTAGCTTCCTCAATTTCCTAGACCGCACGCTTCCATATTCTTTCGTTTTTCATAGAGCTCGTGACCAGATCTGGTAATTCTATGCAGCGTCGCTTTGTATGCATCTTGCTAAGCTGTGTGTGCTTGCCAGCATTCGTCAACAAACCGGCGGTTTCGTTGTGGTGGTAAAATGAAGTGAAATCTTCAAGGCCGGAGGGAATGTTTTGGTAAGAAAAATGCACCAGATCATTTGCAAAGTATGGGAGGACGAAAGCATGCCTGACAACTAGACAATCAGCTCTATCTGTCCCATCTATAAAAAGGGTGATCCTATGTCTTGTAACAACTATCAAGGCATATCCCTACATAAGGTCGCCTATAAGATCCTATCCAGTGTATCGTGTGAACGTCTGAAGACGTATTGGACTGCACACATCGGGCAATATCAATGCGGCTTCCGGCCTGGGAAATTCATCTACAGGAGCTCTATACGGCGATGGAAGAATTCGGAATCCCGGAAAAACAGACCGAGTTGTGTTGCGACACGCTAGAAACCACGCACTGCGGTATGCAATTTGAAAAAAGTTCCTCCGAACTATTTTAAATGTGCACCGGATTTCGGAAGGGAAACGCGCTCTCATGTGACTTCTTCAATCTCGTTTTGGAGCGGATAGAACGGCGGGCCAAGGTTAACACTGAAGGTACAATTTTTTTCTAAGTCTGTCCAACTGCTGGGACATGCGGACGATATCGATATCATCGCACGATCTCTGCCTTGCGTCATTGAAGCCTTAATGGCGAAACGAGTTGGTATTAAGGTAACTGGGGATAAAACAAAATATATGCTGTCGACAAAAAATCCATCCGTCGCACACCATCTAGGACAAAATGTCACCATCGACACCTAAAACTTAGAGGTTGTCAAGGAGTTTATCTA
Organism: Volucella inflata; assembly: GCA_928272305.1. Taxonomy (NCBI): domain Eukaryota; kingdom Metazoa; phylum Arthropoda; class Insecta; order Diptera; family Syrphidae; genus Volucella; species Volucella inflata. The sequence goes on from OV743720.1 coordinate 5,245,543, forward strand.
CCTTGGAGCAAATGTCAACTCCACAAATGAAATCTTGGTGAAGATTCGGCGAAGAAATCCTCAACATCAATGCAACCGCAGCTACTTCGGTGTGTCAAAACAACTTGGGTCCAAGTTCTAAACTCATTGAGTCAAGATCATGCTCTACAAAGCTCTAATCTTTCCAGTCCTACTTTATGGAGTCGAAAGCTGGACGATAAGTAAGACAGCAGAACAGGTTCTTGGCTCTTTTGAAAGAAAAATCCTTCGTCGAATATTTGGTCCTGTCGGCGGGGAGAGCGAATGGAGAAGAAGATACAACCGCGAATTCTATGAGCTGTACCAAGATGTAGATGTAATCCAAAAAGCCAAAACACGTCGACTAAATTGGCTCAGCCATATCGAGTGAATGGAGAACAATGCTCCAGCTAAGAGGGTCTTCGAATCCCAGCCACCACGTTCGAGAAGAAAAGGAAGACCGAACCTACGGCTTAGAGACCAGGTGATTGCGGACGTTAGATAGCTTGGCATTGGCTTGGCAACTGGAAGCAGCGCGCCCGGGACCGTAATGGATAGAAGGTTACTGTTGCTCCGGCTATGACACTTTGAGGGTTGCTAGCCTGATAAGTAAGTAAAGTGTAATCAAGCACATCAAAAGTGTTGCCACTGGCCTTCAATGCTTGATGCTGGCTGAAGCAACCAGTCCGCCACCATATCTTTTTCAAAACCCTAATTTAGACTCGGAAATCATTACCTGAGCTCCAAGCATGCCGGAATAGCCTGGATAAGGTCTCGCTTTTTCCGGGATTTTACTTCAACGTCAATTCTATCTTAGAAATTCATCTTCTGTCCCGTTTATAGTGCAACTATTTTTGTCTGTTGGTCAATATTTGCGCTTGCAAGTGTAGCAAGTCGAGTTTTGATGGTCCAGTGCCTGACGGCTACCACGTGGAGGTATCATAAGCATAACTGATGTGTTGAAAACAGTTTTCATTTTTATTTAATTATTGGTACATCATCCAACATCCATCCGTTGTGTGCCAGGTCAAGCATACACAGGAATGTATGACTCTTATCATATTGGGACAGCTCTTTGATATGAGAAGATAATAGAAGCGGTCTTAAAATACAGCCCTGAGGAACCTCATTTTTAAGGGCAGACAGATGACGTTTTGTTATCGTTTACACAGCTTGTGATATAGAATTTCAATAAAAGTACGTCTAGCTCATAGCAGAGGACGAGAAGTGGAATTGACTCACGAGTTTGGTACAAAGGTGATCAAAGTCAAAGTGCCAATACCCAAAAACTGTGAGGGCAACGATACTAAGTCGAAATCAATGACTTTCTGTCTCATGTTTGCGACTCACTTCTCAGGTTATCCGACCACAACCAGCTGTCTGTGCTTTGGACAGTGAAACTTTCGAATGCATGTGTAACAAGTCCACACAACACTGAGTATACGTCTTACTAGTTTTGTAAAGGACAGCAATGATGTTGAATAGGTCCTAGACTGGGAATAATGACTGTGGCCGATATTTGATGAAAGGTAAGTCCTATAGAACTCACTTTTTACCGCTCTCAGGGGGTCTATCAAAGTTTAATCTAAGGCATTTGCCATATTGACGATTAAATGATGCCTTGGACTGTATGCTCAAAAGCGAAGAAAGCCCTACGATTTGTGAACTAGTAATGGATTTCGAGTTACTTCTTTCAAATCAGGAAAGAAGGAAGAATCTGAGTGGTCTGATTCATCAAGTCCCTTAGGCCATCATAATCCATTTGCTCAATGAATCAAAGTACTTGGGTGTCATCTTGGATAACAAATTTCTTTGGCACGTCATGTTGAAACCTCTAAGGCATTGACGCCTTTTGGCACTGAACAGGAAAGTCACAACTGCTTTTATGAAAGTCTTAAAACAGTGTATTTCGCCTTCATGAGGGGTTTTTTAGCACATCTGATTCTGCTTTAGATGGGCTGATGATTCTCCCATTCCCTCATATCTATTCATATCCTAAAGTACACTCCAAATACCATCTTTAATTTATAGGAAGTGATCTTTGACACCGGAGTTTTGATGACATTACGTGTTGACTGTTATTTGATTGTGGTCTTGTAGATATGCAAAATTATCTTTGCCCAAGAATAGTTGCCCAAGAATCAGAGCCAGAAAGCTTCTAAAACCGATCTAAAATACCGCACTGAAGGACTACAACGTTATCGGCGGAGATATTCGCAATCCTGATGGCAATGAACGATGTATATTGTAAGGAATTGTTGAACTAGGCGAATTATCTGCATCTACCATGCCATTAAGTTTTAGTAAGGCCTCTCACCGCATACAATTTAGTTCGAAATTGCAGTCAGAGATCTTGGTTCAGTGAATCGGATTTGTGGCTAATGCTACAATGTGATCACGGGATATAAGAATGCGGGTGAGCTTGCTAGTCAGGGCTCCATGGAGAGTTTCTTAGTTGCGACCTCGGTTATAACTTTCATTGCTTGGTTATTCGTTATCTTTTAATGAATTTCTTTCCACTTGCACCCTTTAAGACCCAAACCAATGTAATGTGCACTTAGATGACTAAAACTGCTGCGAGTATGTAATCAAAGATCCAAAATTGTCCATTTTGCCGTCGACTATGTTAAAAAATTTAAGCAAGAGACAATGGTTTGGGACGGCGTTTTGTGAATTGATATCGTAAGTTCGACCCATATTCTCGTCAAAATTATGCTTATTGACAAAGTCCACCGTTTCCGGACTGAAGCAAGCCCAGAAGCCTCATTAGATTCAGTTTCCTCTACATAACACGTTGTATAGAGTGGTCTTCACGATGTTGGATCCATCGAATGCCAGATCTCTTGTCACAGTCAATGGTCATCGACCACTTAACTAGATACAGAGTTGAGAACTTACTTTTACGTCACCATTTCAGAAAATCGTGCATGTAAATGGCCAATCCAGAGAATGATTTGGCTACTTTCTTGTTAATTTAGTTTTGGACAATCAATTTAATGAGGTACTATTACAATTAAAACAAACAAAAACCGAAAATTAAACCACAACCGATACTTTGTTTGTTTATTTTGTTTGCCTATGAGATAAACTCCATCAAATCATCATTAATCCACAGGGAACCCAATCACATGGTCAAATATAGAAAAACCATTATCAAAATTCCAATTCAAAGAAATTAACAAACACCGATTTCCATCTGAATTATTATTAGATACACAGGGTTCGAGTAACAAGCTCATTTGCAAAATTAACATCCAAATGCAAATGAATGCTAATTCCACAACGGATATGTCATAACTTTATTAGTTCCCCTGAAATTGGTTGATCTTCCTATTCAACATAGCCTACACAGTTTGGCCTTCAGTTTCTCATCAACATTTTTCACTGAATCCAATTTACAATGTGCGAATTGGCATAATTCACACACAGACAAGCTTCGCCTGATCTAATGAACCAATGCCAAGTGAAGAAAAAGAATTTTCTCAATTACCTACGATGTTTCCATAATTACTATATGTACCTATGTACATTAACTCTTAAGCTCCCACACTATAGAAAAGTATTTGATCTTTCATGTTCCGCACTTTGAAAAGATACAAAATTTTCAACTGAAAATCGTTCCCACTGTACTATAACAACAAGCGAGCGGTCAAATACTCATCAAATATACCTATAGTAAGCTCATTCTTAAGTGTCATATAAAAAAGAAAAAAAGTATCTTGTATCTATCATGCTATAGTATCCACCACCTGTGTCTGGTTTATTATTCCATCGGAAATGGCATCCAATAAAATTCGAGTTAAATGCGTTTTTGTCGACACTCTAATGACGAATACTGTCGGTCAGAACAGTTGAATGAAACCATTGGAGTGCTCTGTCTAATGGAGGTCACTAAATTTGCATAATAAAATGCCGATTAATTGGACTCACTTTAGATACAGTATCTGCGTCATAATGTGTCCGGGCAAAAGTTTGTTTATCTACAATATAAAAAAAAAAGAAACTAGACTTCAGATAGATACTCGTACTCGTACTATTTTACTGCTAACAGGGAGTGTCGACAATCGATAGTTGTATTCGACAGTCGTTGGTCGTTGGTACCTATGAGTAGTATATCTACAGCTGTCAGATTAGGTTGGCTATCGTAGTACCAGGAATTAAGCAATTGACATTTTGAAATACATATTTGCAGCAGCAACAGTAGTAGTGGCAGTGGCAGCGAGGCAGCTGTGCTCGATTTGTTATCAACGAAATATTTTGTTTGTACAGATCTGTATCTGAATTTGTATCTGCATCTATTCGTACACCTATCAATGACATATAGGCAAATCAGGTGTGCATTGATTTTGTCACGAATTCGGTTCACGTGTGGGAGTTGGAAGAGCCCATGAATCAGAAGCTTAAAAGATTTATAGTACGAGTACCCTTAGATATTTGATCGACTAGAAATTGAATGTTTAAACGAAAGTATCTGAAACTTCTTCTCGTAATGATCTGGGAGAAGAAACCCGTTTAAAAGCAATTAAAGGTAATAAATCAGTGGAAATAGGAATAAATGCGTGCGCATTAGTGTAGATCACTTGTAGACACGGGGACAAACCATCATTCCGAGATATTTCTATGGATAAGTCAAATTATTTTGGATTTCAACGCGCCAACTTCTTTGAAAAAAAAAAAAAAAAAATACGTGACAGTCTTTTCGAAAGTGTTGTCTTGCGCAACACAGCATCAATCATTTCGGATTAACATTACTCTGCGGACTCATCCGATTTGACTATTCAGATGAGAAAATGTTTTCAAAAAAAAAAAATGAGAAGAAAAGAACGTTTCCTACCTTAAGCCGATTGGGAGTTAATGACAGATACTCGTACTGTGAGTCGGTTAAATGTGATTATTTGTGGTTAGGGTGTGACAAGCGTGCTTTTTGGTTAACGATAACTTTAAGGCTTTTTCGAGTTTATTTCAGGAATGAGTCTTTGTGAATGAGATTTAGAAGGGGTGCCAGCTAGATTGTTGGCAATCTGTTAGCTATTACGTGCATAAAATCACCAGAAATACTCATCGAATTTGTGATTGTTTTAAGCTCGAAGAATTTATGATGCAGTTTGTATTGAATAGATCCAAACTGAGAAGAATTAATAGAACTTTGCTTTGCTTGTCTAAGATTGGTGCTCTACGTGGACTTCCACTGGTGGCCAAGCGTTTTATAGGGACAGAAGCGTCGATACTTGAGCCTCGTCCATCATCTCCTACTCTCACTTCCACGTGGTGAAGCTTGGGTGCCTAGTACTATAACTGAAGCTTGAGAACCCATTAGAAGGTTGTCATTGCGGCTGTAGACCAGTGAAGTGCTTGCACTAGGGAACTTTTCCGGTAGCGGCATAGTTTCGCGATTCTTATAAATGATCTGGTTCTTCCGATTGTAGAATACAGGTGGGTATAACTTCATCCTCCCCCCAAAAAAAAAACATCTCAGCGATGAACAACATCCTCAGAGACACACATATATAATGTTGACGATACCAGCAAACGTGGTATAATCAACGACTTTCGGTCTTGCACATGAAATGGTCGGACATAACTGCAATCCGCGGCGGGCTAAAAGCTCATAAGATTCTACGACATCCGCTACGGAGGCAGCTATATAGTAGGAGAGCGATACCTACTCAGAAGCAGACTTATGCAAAACGGTTGAAGCTCTCGGTATGTAAGAAAATTCCTCATACCAATCGGCTTCAAGAAAAGATTCGGAGATATAAGTCTGATCTGCGTTCATACTCTCTAAGGGGATGGGGATGACAGTAACAAAAGCAAATTTTATGGCAGTAGACGGACACGTATGCACAGTCTCCCTGCTATATGATACCAAACTTGTGCAAGGGGATCTAAACACAAGATTATCGGAAATCATAGCCTGTATAGCAGCAGGTGCGTCAGTACATTTAGGCGTAACTTCTATATAGGCCGTATGTAGTTCCCACTCTCAAAATCTGGACTTCTACCAAGGCAGCAATCCTTGGATCAATCAACCATCAACCAGATTTATCATATTGCTATCTACGCGGGAACTGTTCTGGTATTCTAGAGAAGCCAACATCAGCTTGGATGATTTCTTTATTGCGGACAATGTATGAATGCGGGTTCCGAGATCACGATTCAGACAAGTAGTGGCAAGTACTACCACCATAGTTCGATGTTGGAAGGCTACAATCGCAAAAGACCAAGATTCTCAAGATTTTTTAGTTACCTAGCCCTTATACACAAACCAAAGAGCCATCAGAGAGCTGCTCTTGAACTGATGGGTCTCGAAGCGCAGCCGCTACGTACATTCTGGTTTGATGACGACTGTAGGCAGCTACAAGCAAGCAACCAAGCGAGAGACATATAACAAGAAACACCGGAGGATGAGATATGCTTGTGAACTCTACCAACAGCAAAGAAGGGAAGAGCATCCTCATTAGAGGAAATATGAAACAAACCAGAGTTGCAAAGCCAGAATGGAAGCCTGATAGGATGAGTATGGACAACTGGTAGTATAGCTCCAGTCGGTGGTAAGGATATGGAGATATTTTGAAGATATGACCAAAGAAAAGCGTACTCGACGCAAACTATTCCAGCATTGTTTGTCCGATCCACGTGAAGGGAATCGAGTCTAAACTCGTTCCGTATTAGTGCAGTTGCAGACCAGGAAAGTGTGCCATTCATTAAATATTCACACTACGGCAGATCTTGGAAAATAACACGGATCGACGCTTGTAACAAAGCCCTTACATAGGACCAATTTGGCTTGATATATCCCTTATCGTGTCAAACTTGCTCTAGGGGTGTAGAGGCTTGAATCTTGCAAAGAGTCAGATGAAGATGCAGTTGGCGTTTCGAGAAAAAGCTACTGTGCCCACGATTTTCAGTTCCGTTTGTATTGGCGTGGAATAGAGGAGGAGATTCCACTGCGAATTCTACGGGCTGCACATCAATATCGATTGAGTCAGGCATCCACAACTTCAGCGTGAATATGCCACAGCTTCGGCCCGAAGAGTCTTTGAGCCTAACATGGAGAGCCGGCGAAACAGAGGATGGAATGGACTTCAAGTGGAGTGGAACTGGATCCAAGTACCGGGAGCGGTTTACCTCGATTCTAAAAACAGAGTGATGAACATAAATGAGTAACAAGCAAAAGCATATTGTGAAGTATATAACCATAGCTCAAGTAAAGCTCTGAGGGTGAATTTTATTGGAAGCGCCTTTCTATAAGTCTAAGGAACTTCTGTAGCACCCTCTCTGTCAATATCTTGAGAAGAAAAGCTTCCAACTCTGTTCCCCATCAGCTCCATTCACAAAGTCTAATTTTAATTGAAACTCACTCTGTCAATCGCAACCACAAATCATAAGACATGATCAGTATCTAGTCATCTAAGGTACGATGCCTAACAGGAAGAGATTCAAAAACCTCAGCGAACGTTGAAAAATTTCTCTCACCAATGCACTACCATCGTATGGTCTGGGTGCTTTGTTCCCACAAGAGACAATTGGAATTCTTCCGATTTACGAGTATGTATCATGAAATGCGGCCTCACAAGTCGCGTATTAGTGTCAGGTGTAAATAACCAGACAAAACCCAAAGCAATCCACCGGAAAATTATTAACCGCATCTCACTATCCCAAAAGCCTCTGACACACAATGAATTGCATTATGATGCTGTTGTAACTATTTATCTACTAATTCTCTGCATTCTCTGATGGGAATAACCTCAAGTTGGAATTCATATTCTTTTTGAGGCACAGTACCATGTATTTGGCTCCGACTGTAATCCATGACATGATGTGTGCAGCGCAATTGTCGCCCCAAAACACATGAGAACCAGGTCAGATCTATCGCCTTACATCAGTCTGTTGCTTACAATGAAACCACTTCCACACTTCCAATGGTATTAGATACGAGTACTTAGTATCTTATGAGTTAAGATACGTGTCGGCGAGTTTTTGTGTCATCTATTGTTTGTGATGGGTAAACTACTGGTCTTATCTATTCGCCTTCATGGTCGACTGATTCCTCAGCACAATATGTTGTGAGGCAATTACAAATATGCTGCATGCAATACGTGGTTGAGAAAGTGTTGCGCGAATCGGACTCATTTATGGAATTTCGCATCATTTGCATCATGACAACGGCGGCGGCGAGTACTCCTTGAGACTTTCTCATATAAGCACTTCTTTGAGAGACTTGTCAACGCAAACTTCTGTTACATAATCACCCGCACGCTCAGTCCGTAATTATTCATCCCGCATACAAAGACTCTGTCGTCGTTGTTATGTTGCACAATCTATCGCGATTGCAATAAATTACCGGGAAACGTAAATCTCTGGCTGGCTTACGATTACTATGGTCGCTGACATCGTTACTAATGTCCGTTCGTATGTCGTGTCTTTCCTACTCTTACATGAAATCGCACTAAATTTACTCCATTTCCACTGATGCACGCTTCAGAGTTTTGAATGCGCGCACAAAAAGTCCATTGCTCTGAGACAGATTGGATCAGTGGACATAATTAGAGGCCTACACAGTGGAAGAACCACAAGAGACCAGGTATCCTCAGCCTAGTTTACCTCCAGTCCAGACCAGAGTTGGTTTAAGCAAGTGAAAGTCGTTCGCTGTCTAGCTAACGAACGGAATCAATTGCATCAGCGGATTTAGTATGTATTCATACTCTGAGTACCACCAACAACCTCCATCAAGATCTGCTCCAGTTATGTCAGAGTACAGGTTTTATGGTTCCAAGCTCCAGGTGAGAGGCTTAAGTCCGTGGTTTTGACTAAAAAAAGAAAAACTATTTTGATAGGTCCACCTTTTTTTTTGGAGGCGAAAATCTCTTGCAAATGTATCTAGGTAGGTATCTATGAAGGCGTTAAACACTTGCTAGCCGGGTAGAGTTAGTGTTTCCAGAAACACATGTACCTAGTGACTGGTGGAGATTTTCTCATATTTTTTAACTGATCAAAATAAAGACACTGGTGGAGGTGATTCAGTTTGATTTAACTGGTGTTGGTGCTGGCTGCTGGCTGCTGGTTAGTTATGTCGAGTAATTAGCAATCGTTATTGGCTTAGCAAATGACTTAGGTGCTTGGGTGAAGTGATTTTATGCAGCCGTTTGCACTTGGATTCTTGGGGAATGTAAGGAATGAAAATTGAAATTACTCTATGGAAGCAATTATAGGTTTAACTCTGGTTCCAGCCAACAGTGACATGAATAAATGCTACATACTCGTACTCGTAGTGTGGTTTCTGCTATGCAGATTTGCTTGGTGCAATGATTTGTTAATTCTCATGTTCCGGCAACACTTTGAAATGTCTTTAGTTTGAATTGTGGATATAGAGCAAGAAGTCTGGTGGTTTAATTGAAACTGTAACACGGGTGCGGCTTAATGTAGTTGGCAACACTTGAATAGATTTTAGATATTGGAAAATATAAATCAAAAAAACAGCAGTAAAGTCGCCATAAACAAGTTAGTCCTGCTTTGTGCTCACAGACAGGGTGCGACTTAAGTTTAGGTGACACCACAGAGGTTCCACAATAAATAAACACAAAACGATACAAAATAGCTACATGTACGAGTATGGTATGCCATAGGGTTCGGCTCTTAGTCCTATACTTTATTTTGAGGTTTTATTAAATGAACTGTAGCTGCAATTCAAATACTGTGCCGATGATTTGTGGGCATATCTTCACGACTTAGCAAGATTGTCACTTCTAGGATGAAGGTCAGGTTAGCGCTGCGCTTCAATTAGGTACTACAATCATGCGCTGCTCCATTGCCCACAAAATTGCTGTCCCGACGTTTGGCAATAATGACATCAAGTGGCGAGACTGAAATAATTGGTTTTTGTGTGTTCAAGGAAGGCCACAATCTACAAATACAAACCACAATAGGCTGCTTCTGAAACTAAATATGCATTGCCGTTGATGTTTCCATTTACGCGAATCCCCTTAAATCCATCTCACCACAATAGACGATCCATTGGAAGGTGTTCGAAGATGGGATATCTACAATATATAGATATTTCGTCGGTGCAAATACGAGGGTTGTCTGAAAAGTATCTGAACGTAAAGATAGCGGCACTCATCAATAAAAGCTAGTGAATGCTAGTTGTGCATTTTTTACAGTAACTTACCGAAGATTCAGCCATTTTGGATGCGTAGTTCTTAGTTGCCAGTCGTTTGAGTGAGTCGATGTGAGTGTTTTTTGGTGAAAATGGAAAAAATTTAGTACCGAGCTTTTATTAAATTCTTGTTTTTGAAAGGCAATACGGCTACGCAAGTCTTTTGTGGACTCTTTTTACCACAGTGAAATTTTGGGCAGCTGAATTTAAACGTGGCCGTAAGAGCTTGGGAGATGATGAACGTTCGGGACGTCCAAAAACTGCAACCACTGACGATAGCATTGCTAAAGTTCGCCAAATGATGTTAGACGACCGCCGAATTAAAGTGAGAGATAGTATACTTACTTACTTAAGGTGGCGCTACAGTCCGGGGTGGACCTGGGCCTCAGTCAACAAGCTTCTCCAGCCAGCTCGATCCCTGGTTAGCTGCCTCCAGTTTCGCACGCTACGTTGGCTGAGGTCCTTTTCCACTTGCGTGCGCCACTTGAGTCTTGGCCTTCCTCTACTGCGCTGTCCCTCGGGGGCGGATTCGAAAACTTTTCGGACCGGAGCATTGGTGTCCATGCGCTCTACATGACCCAGCCATCTCAGTCTTTGGATCTTCACTCTTCTGGCTAGGTCCATGTCGTTGTACAGTCCATACAGTTCGTAGTTGTATCTCCTCCTCCACTCACCGTCAATGCAGACGGGACGGGAAGATCGCCCGAAGAATTTTTCTCTCGAAGCAACCAAGAACACCCTCATCCATAATGATTGATAATGTCCATGCCTCTGCGCCATAGGGCAGGACCGGGATTATTAAGGTCTTATAAGGGGTGACTTTAGTTGTCCGAGAGAGGGCTTTGCTACTCAATTGCCTTCTTAGCCCAAACAAACAGCTATTGGCAAGAGTTATTCTTCGCTTGATCTCAGCGCTGGTGTCGTTGTCTGTATTTATAGCGGAGCCTAGGTAGACAAAGTCCTTAACTACCTCAAAGTTATATCTGTCGAGGGTGACGTTCTGCCCGAGACGTCGGTGTTGGTTGTCCTTTTTGCTTGACAGCATATACTTGGTCTTGCCCTAATTGACCGCTTAACCCATTTTCGCCGCATCCGTCTCAATACTCGCGAAAGCGCCACTGACATCACGCTGCTTTCTCCCGATTATGTCAATATTGTCAGCGTATGCGAGTAGTTGGACGGACTTTTGAAAGATAGTGCATCTTGTGTTTGCTCGTGAGTTTTGCACTATTCTTTCAAGTACGATGTTGAAAAAATCGCATGACAGCGCATCGTCTTGTCTAAATCTTTTCTGGATATCAAAGGTCTCGGTGAGATCTTTACCGACCTTGATGGAGCAGCGTGCATTCTCCATCGTCATCCTGCACAGACGGACGAGTTTGCCTGGGATGCCAAAACTAGACATTGCTCTGTATAGCTCGTCTCTGTACTCGTAGATGCTGTCATACGAGGCCTTAAAATCGATGCATAGGTGGTGGGTATCGATCTGAAGCTCTTGGGTTTTTTTTTACCTTTTGGTAAAACTTCCGAACCTCATTCCTGGAGTAGCATCTCTCAATTTCCTCGATCGCGCGCTTCTCATGCTCTTTCTTCTTCCTCCTGAGAAGCCGGTACTCGTCTCTCCTCTTCCGCTCATAGAGCTCATGAGCAGCTCTGGTCTTTCTATGCAGCGCCGCGTTATATGCATCTTGCTTTGCTGTATGTGCTTGCCGGCATTCATCATCAAACCAGGGGTTTCGTTGTGGTGAACGAGTGAAACCCAGCACATCAGAAGCGGCATCTCTGATGGCGTTTTGGCAGTGTTTCCAATGGTCTTTGATGCTTGATGCTGGCGGCTTTGGACCTCTTAAGAGATTAAGAGACACTCGATCGGAAAAGGACTTGGCGATCTCTTGCGATTGTAGCCGTCTGACGTCGAATTTTCTCACAGCATTAGTTTGTCTGTAGTTTGGGATATCCGCAACCGTACCTTGGCTACAACAAGGTAATGGTCCGCATCGATGTTGGCTCCTCGGAACGTACAGACATCCATAATACTGGAGGAGTATCTTGCGTCGATTGCAATGTGATCAATCTGCTTGACTGATGATTGATCAGGAGTTCTCCAAGTCGCCTTGTGTATGTCGAGATGTGGGAACCGCCTGCTAGCTACGACAATATTTCGCCCCGCCGCAAAGTCGATTAGCCTGAATCCGTTATCGGAGGTGGTGTTGTGCAGGCTATATTTTCCGATTGTTCCACCAAAGATACCCTCTCTTCCTAGCTTTGCATTAAAATCACCGAGGACAATTTTAATGTCATAGCTAGGGCATTACTCGTAAGTCTTGTTAAGGAGCTCGTAAAAGGCATCCTTGGTGTCGTCATCTTTCTCCTCTGTGGGGGCATGCGCGCATATGAGGCTTATGTTGGCGAATTTAGCCTTGATGCGGATTGCTACGAGGCGCTCGCTCACATGCCGGAAGCTGAGGACTTCTCGTCTTAGTCTGCCTCCGACAACAAATCCGCATCCAAATAAGCGCTGCTTTTGCCGTCGATAGCAATTGCCGTAGTAGATGTCGCAATTTTTCATCTTCTTTTTGTCCGGCCCATCGCATTTCTTGGATGGCGGTTATGTCTGCTTTGCAGCAGTCTAGGGCCTCCGCTAGTTGCTCGGCTGCACGTGGTCTATTAAGGGATCTAACATTCCACGTGCATATTCGAAGCTCATTGTCCTTAAATCATTTGCGTGGGTTGTCAACAGTAGATCCGTCCATATCCGAGGCTTGTTGATGCTTCGTAACTTTTTTTTTTTTTTTTAAATGGCCGGGCAGTTATCCCGGCGGCACAGCCCCTAACCTGGAGGACCAGTTTCATTTTTAATGTTTCTAGGACGGGGGCTGGGCTACATCGAAGGCAGTAACCCGTTCCAGGATGTGAGCGCTGCCGTTGGCCCATAAATGGGTCATCCGCCACCATCTCTGTTCCAAGACCCTGGCTAACTCCTGGAAATCCTTACCGGCCTGAGCTCCAAATATGTCGGAATAGCCCGGATAAGGTCTTGTTTTGTTTTTCCGACACTAATCCTAGTTAATGGCGCAGGAAACTCGCCATTTGCCCTCTTCACTTCGCAACCTCTAGTGAGATTCCCAGATGGCGCCACGGGGAGGCGTGAAGTAGGACTTATTAGCAGAGCTGCAAGATGTTCGGCTGCAGAGGCTCATTCTTGTCATTTAAGGAACCAGCACCTGTCGGAAGATGCTACTTCTACGAGGCCTTATACTAATCGTTGCCATCCTCTTAGATACTATCACAAACACAAATAAACAATAAATAAAGTGATATTTTCATTGCATCGTAAACGCCAGAATTTGATATTGGACGGGAAGACAGTGACCGCCAAAATATCGGTAATGCCAAAAACAACAAAAACAAACGCCTATTTGACACCTGCAGGGTCGAAGATGCGCTGAAAATGATGCGAACTGATGGTATGGAGGAATCTTTTTGATACATGAATACTTTATATCTGTATGGTGCGGAAGAATGTTGATCCACAGATGTCCACATGAGTCCCATGGCCCCATCTATAAGTGTTCGTTGATTGATTCAACCTCTAAACTTTTCTCTTGACTATTGGCTTTCAATCGCCCAAGCGTTGTAGAATTCTTTCTACACCACTTATCCTCTTTTAGCTGCTTAAGCGGCTCCGTCACATGTTCCAATCCAAATAATCCTTTTCCTTTATTCGATAGGGCTTAACCTAGATTCAATTCCTGCTGGTCTGTTGTTAACTCAGGCCATTGACGTTGGTTAGTAACTGGCTCGCTGAGGGCTCAGAATTTGAGAAGTCCGTCCCGTTCAAAGGAGGTCTGTTACCCTTTGCCAATAATGTTCAGAACTGATGTAATTGGTCATCTGCGAAGTTGGCGGAAACATCAGCGTTTGGCGTCAGAACGCTGTATTATTTGCTCCCACGTGAGTGCCCGATCTCACGGTCAACATGGATTTGGCTGTGCTGTGCTGTGTTCCTCCGCAGATTCCATATGGTCGATGGCTGCTGCTCTTCTACGAATTATGATTGTGTCCAAAACACATTGTAAAGTGTTCGAATGCAGCTCGTTTCTCCGTAGCACATTCTCGCACAAGGTGATCAGCTTTTTCACACATTACAGACGGGTCACATCCTTTTGAACTGCATATAAAGCACTTGCTGGGATGATGTAACTTTTATTAGATATTGCTCATCGAGAAGGGATGATATCCCAGCAAACTTTCAGATTCTATTCTAGCTTGTCTTCGTATAGAGCAATCTCACTCATAACGAAGTGTATTTGGTAGCTTCTTAATCAAGAAGTACACCTGGAGGTGATTCTGCTCATCGACATTGGCACCAAGGTGAACAGAATTCTTGGGTAAGACGTTGTAAGGCCGTGGAATCATCACAAAACTCGTGTTTCTTTGAAAAGTCGTAAATTCTGGCAAATCAACATAATACTTGTCTTGGATTGGGGCAGGCGGAACAGTGAAGTCATCAGAGCTGTCTTGCTTCGGTTTGTTACCGTTTTTGCAGCAAGTTTGTCAGTAAGCTAAGCATCCAAGCATTCAACGTACAAAGACAAAAGTGTTGCCTTGTTTGTTGGGGTTATCAGCAGTAATTTCGTGCGTAGAGTAGTATGGAGTATCTTAGCACTTAGCACGATCTACACATACGATCGATTGTGATGGCCTGGCGGAGAAAATGGGAGACCTTCCTCTTCCGTCTCGCGTTTGTTAATATTTTATTCCTGAGTGAGCCTCAGTCATTCTGTTGCATTCACAAACCTGAAATGGTATGTAAAAGAAGCAGCAAATCCCTCTGAAAGCTTATGGTAGGAGCAACTTCCTAGATTTCTTTGTCTGAAATTGCACAGAAAATTGTGTCTATGTCTTCACAGCTTCTACAGCGATCATCCTCCGTTGGCACAGATTTATTGCATACTCCATCAGAAGACTATAGCCGGTGAGTAAACCAACAAGAGTAGAGACTTCAGCTGTACTCTACCAAGAACATGCAAGCTCTGGGCTGCCTTGAAGTTTCACAGGTTTGAAGGTTTATCCACCTCTCATTGGCTTTGATTTGTATCGTCTGCTCTACCCACAATCTTAGACGGCAGAGTAATCGTAGGATTATTCTTTTTGAGGTACAGGACCCAACAGGGCTTAATCTGATTTTGAACGCAGAGGGCCTTTAGCTCTTCAAAACAGCGCTTCACAGGTTTTGATTTAATATCCACTTAAGCGATGGCCCTCATGACATCCTGACTGTCAATGAACATTGAACCTATAATATCCTTGTGGGATATTGGCTTTATTATTGAAAGCCAGGTCGCTTCAGCTAAAGCCAATATATCAAGCATCTTCTACATTTTGTTCGTGTCCCATGCCATTCTGCTTGGGATTCTCCCAGTTAATTCAAAGTCATGATGAGGTACCATATGGTTCGTACTGGAGCATAAATCAAGTTTGAAAGAGTCCTTCGAAATTGACAGGGGTTCTAAGGGCATCATTCAAATTTTCACACCTGGCCGGCGGCCATAAAATCATCTCCGTACATAGTGACATACAAAAGTGCACTTATAGCTTAAGAAAGTGTAGTAAAAGATGTTGACAAGCAAAGACCTCACGGCGGAACTCCTATTCTGGTGGTTACATAGTAACGTATGGGCACTGCAGTTGTTCGTCTGCAAATCCTCCAACAAAGCCCACATTGGCCTTAAGTCAAATAATTACCAAATAGCTGGAGCCTCGAATATGTGGAAGGAGCTATTCCAAAAGTTCACTGGTGAATCGACCTCTGATGTTTCCTTACGCAGATCCGAGTTACCAGTTCGCTTGTCAGTTTTAGAATAGTTGAAATTAGCACGGTGATGGGGAATTGAGCGTGGATATCTGGCGTGAATTGTAGCGACAAGTGTGGACTAAACTTGACGTCTATAGCGAACTCTCTGCATAGACTTATGAAGAATCACTGACTCTTCAATTTAGTGAGAACATGAGGGAAGAATAGAAGTGGATTCATACAAAGAAACATCACCGACGTTGTTCCCCATTGAATTCTTGCCAGGCCCGACAGAAGACTACCAAAAAAGAGCAATGACTTCAGTCAACTAGCTCCTTTCATCTCTTGTCATCCACAAAATACCAAAGTAATGCGTCACATTAACAATAATTTCAACTAACAGCATTACAAATCACCTCCACATGGTTTAGGTCCCAAAACTACGCACCACTGTGTCCCGCATCTCCAGCATCAAAACCCTCCCACTACAGAGCCCCTAGAAGACAAATTAAATTCCTACCACATGCATCTATGTATGTACCTATATCTATGTCAATTCTTCTCCTCCAACTCCACTTTAGTCTCAAATTCAAATCCAAACTCACGTTTACCTATCTTTAGATGAAAAGAAATTGATTCTTCCAAAAGGAATGACTTTGAGAGAGAGTACTCGTACAACAAAAAAAAAAAACAAAACAAAAAAAAAGATTTCTCTTCACCACTTCACTTGTCGTCGTCGTTCATTGTACTATTTCCAAGAGATAGTACGAGTGTATCTATAAATTCATCGGGCGCGCAATACAATCATGAAGCCGCGCTGACGATAACAACAAATTCGATGTCGTCTCTGCATCTCAAGTCACTCGTCTCTAAATGACATGCATTTTACTCTGGAGTTGACAGATTGATAAATCTCTAGAGTTCGTGTTTTTCGAAATCTTTCAGATAAATTTTCCCATTTTTTTATTCTAACTCGCGCATCGCTCCACACTTCTCTGTCATCCCCAACTACCATAAACCATTTGACAATGGAACTATTTAAGGGGGAGATAGCGCGATGCATGGGGATACCCATAAACGGGCGGCCTTATCCACCTGTGAGCGAGAGTCACTATAGCATAAGTTACCAACTGTTTGCGCTCCAAAGAACGATGCTAGATGTCGTGTTAGCTGTCGGAAAACAAAACCAAATGTGAACCAACTCTGACTTTTCCCTACTCAACCGGTCTAAAGGTTTCCCCCTCAAGCTTAACGCAGAATAAAAAAGGTGTCACAAATTTTAATGCATAAGCAATTGTTTTGGGACAGAGAGCCGCAGAGAGTATCTGCACATATGTACATACATGGAATTTGGGAAGTATTATATTGTACTTGTATCCGTAAGTCTGATGGATGATGTTTGGTGCCTGACTACTCTGTCAATGTCACGCGAGCCCCGGAATACCGTCATGGGAGCAGCAGCTACACAAAAAGATGTGTGAACGTGATAGAATTTCCACATAATTGCACTCCTCCTTCCAAAAGACTGACCTCTTAATTTTTTGTCATTCCGAATGAGTGACATCAAGATACAAATTGTTTTTCCACGAATAAAAGAATTGTGGTCCAATTCATGAACCTAGCGGCATTCCTTTTATTATCTACTTCAACTCATAACTTAATCTCACTCTCGATCGAAGTCACATTTATTCGGTTTCAGTATGCCGCATTGTCGTCATTGCTATTACGTGTACTCGTACTACCTCTGCTGGCTCCGATGACCCTTGATTATAAGGATAATAGTGATGATCAGGTCCAGGAGGAGAGTAGCAATGATTCGTGCTACAGATCAATCCAGATGCTTACCGAAGATATTCTTTCTATATGTTGTCCCCCAAGCAGATACCAATACCGACTTCGAGTTCGACTATGTGCGCAGATACGAGTACGAGTATTCGTTCTAGTACGAAAAACATTTCTTCACTAGAAGATTCATATCATCAGCAACTAGTCTCTCTGGAGTTTCTATAGCTTGTATGTGACATGCATAGAAAACCACTGTGTCGGCTACCTAAACTATGTATCTAACGTGGTCTTTAGATGAGTTTTTTGTGTTTTTTTGTTTGTTTTTTTCCGTTGATTTCTTACTTTTATGGCTTTAGCTGGAGTTGAAGTACGAGTACAACAGTAGGGAAGTACTCGTACTCTTGTACTCTTAGAAGTAGAAGTTTTGAAAGCTAGCGAGTTAGAGATTATAATCTTGTGGACATTTGGATGTTTTGTTTATTGCTCCAGATACATGGCATAAGGTAAGCGCAACTGAGCGTAATAAAACTAAATACATCACAAGGTTGTGAATCTTTTTACGAGTACTCGTATACCGTGGTTCACGGTGGCAGCGGCAATACCATCGTCTGCGGCGGCGGTCTGGTTTAGAAGAAAGACGGAAATTTTCGGTCGTAAATAATAAACGTGAAGCCATTTGTTGTGTTTGTCGTTGTTGTTTATCCGCAGTTTCCTTTGCTCTTTTAGATACAAAAAAAAACTTAAAACAAAGTTAAAGATTGGAGCTGAAGTTGGAGTTGGAGTTGGAATTGGAGTTGAAATTGTAGTTGGAATACGAGTACGAGTACGAGTACGAGTACGAGTACATGGATTAAGTAGAACTTTAGGAAAAGAAGAGATTCCCGAAGTGAAGAAGATGACAATCAGACAAAGTGACATAGAGAAATTACAAAAAAAAAAGAAATAAAAAACTTAAAGATACGACAAATGTGAGATTGGATTAACCTAGCTAGGAAGAGAACATAACGTCACCGCATTTACACCAGGTTTTACACAGACACGTCTACAAGTTTAGAGAACACAAACTGGTGAATGTTTGCATTTTTATTGTTGAGTTCAGAACCACCAGCGGCAGTGAGGTTGGCGATAGTTGTATCTTTCAGATTCTACGTGCCTAAAATCGCTATTCATTTTGGATTTACATCACCAAGTGACAGTACTCGTTCAGTTGGGAATAAAAACAGAGATAGTGTGGTGAGGGTATCTGTTGTATCATAATTGTTACTACGGATTTGTCTCCGTGAATGCGGCTATAAATCATGATGAGCGGTAGCTTTGGACACTCTTTTTTTTTTTGGATTCTTATCTTTTGTGTTAAAATTGGAGTTGATTTAGCTTTTGGATAGAAAAAAGTCGGCACAAATTTGTCATGATAACCAAAGCCTATTGTGGTTTTTGTGGAGTGAAAAACAGAGTCATTCGGACACAAATGAATACTCAGGTTGGGGTGATTTACTTGAGTTGAACCTGACGAGCATGTACGAGTAAGTAGATACAGTTTGACTTAACTACTCACAACTTACAGGGTAGGAATGGAGCATCCGTAAAAAGTTAACTCTCTTGCATCTTATGTAAGAATACGGGACACACCGCAAATTATCGGGGTTGTCCCAAATTCCAATACGTAAAAAGAGTAAATCTGGCTCGGAGGCAAAAGGTGGAAGGAAAGCGTCCACCTGTTCTACCACAAACACCAGTCGTTACTCCCCAAGTTACCTACGCTCAGATGGCGGCAGGTAGGGAAAATACGGCACAGCAAACGAAGGTTGGTTCTCAGGCCCCAGCGCCTAGAACACCGGAACCGGCAACTGAGCCTAACGCACCTCCAGTCGTAATGGGTACGTACATGGCGGAGCAAACCCTGAAGGTCCTTGCAGTGAATGTTAATTCATTGATTAGGATTGAGCGAAGAGCCACACTTTTCAAGATGCTTAGAGACCAAGCCCCTGATGTTTTTGGTCACCGAAACTTAGCTAACCAAAAGACACAAAATGAGGCACAGAAGGTACAAAATTATGCGAAGAGATCGACCCAACTCCATACAAGGAGGAGGCGTTGCAATCTTCGTAAGAAAGGGTATAAGTTTTAAAAGTCGTGTAGTCCGTAGGTTTCAGGTGCTAGAAGCATGCATCATGTATATCCCTCTCCTTAGTGGAAAGCGGTTATACATGGTGTCTGTTTATGCACCTAAGGCTACTCAATCCACCCTATTCATCTCAGAGCTCGAGACACTTTTTCGATTTCTGAGACTGGAATTGGAGGAAAACTACTTCATTATCGGCGGAGATTTCAACGCCAAACATAACGATTGGGGAAATAATATACCAAACACGAGGGAGAACCTACTATTCAATTAGTGGGGTCAACACAGTGTGATGTATTGACTCGGCCTAAAGGCGACGGACAGTCCGTCGTTTCCTAGACACGGCTCCTATTTGGATCTCCTGTTGTTTGACACACGGATACAACTGACAGGTACGAACCAACGAACTATAAACTGTCTACGCACTTTTGTGTATGACAGTGACCATTGCGGTCTTAATACCGAAATAACCGCTCCGAACGAAAATGCGGAATTGGATGTGTGTGTTCAAAAAGATTCCTACAACTATAGTAGAGTGCGTTGGACACACTTCGCCAGGGCACTGACAAGGGCACTCTCCTCGAATTCGCTCTACCCACCGTCCAACAGAAATCTGTCAAACGAGGAGATTGACAGGTATCTAAAACTAATGGACGAGACAATTAAACGAACAAGACTTGTTCCGCAATTCAACTATAGACGCACTGCACCGAAATAAAAGTAGACTGCTGTTAAGACTAAAAACCTTGTACAGACAGTTTACTGACAGACATAACCCGGAGATCTTGACATTAAAGTCGTCGATCAAAAACCTCCAAACATTTATAAAAGAAAATTACAGGGCTTCTGTAAGTTTGTATTGGAACAACAAAATTTAGGCCTTTCATGTCTTAAAATCTACCGAACGACAGACAATGAACGCATACTTTCAACAGCAGGCATAGATCCAAATGAGGCTGTTGATGATGACGACTTCTTTGTGATCGAAGATCCGCAGGAGAAGGTCGAGGCTATAGTAGCGACTTTCCAGGAAGTACACAAGACAAATGACATCATTGGTCCGAACCACGACCTGGAAAATCGAGTTCTCGTGCACAACTTCTACCTTCGAAATGAAATAATGAACTGGCGAATCGAGAACTTAGGTTTCACCCAGTTCAGTGACGAGAAAGTATGGCAAATACTTACATCACCAATGAAAGGGAACAACCCCCGTTCATTTTGAAGGAAGAGCTTTAAACGATCTTCGACACAATTAGAAGTAAGAAATCAGGGCGAACCGATTTTATTCATTATAGTCCCCTTTTAGGTTGATGCATGATGATGATGATTCCAGCGATTTTCCAACTTCTTGATCCCGTCTGAAAAGTAATTTTCCGGAAGGTCTGCAAAATACTCATACGTGGTGTCGATGATTTCCTCGCGTTAGCTGAATTTTTTATTGGTGAGCCATCTTTTGAGGTTTGGGAAGAGATAATAGTCCGAGGGAGCCAAATCGGGTGAATACGGTGGATGCGACAGCAATTGGAGCCGTAACTCATTGATTTTAGCCGTGGTTGCCATGCTCTTATGCGCCGGCGCATTGTCTTGCAAACGCAAAAATTTTTTCGTTTCATGTGAGGCCGTTTTGCAGCGATTTTGGCCTTCAATCGCTCCAATAATGTACAGTAATACTCGCTGTTGATGGTTTTTACTTTTTCGAGGTAGTTCAGGAAGAGTATGCCATGACAATCCCAGAAAACCGACGCCATAACCTTTCCGATTAATTGGGCCTCCCTCGGCCGCTTCGGAGCACTCGTGCCGGCTTCAGTTCATTGCCGGGCACTCATTCTGTTCTCTGGTGTGTAATAGTGGATCCAAGTTTCATCAACAGTTACCAATCGGCGCCAAAAGTTCGCCCGATTCCACATCAGCAAGTCCAAACACTCTTTCAAAGTACTCTCGCGTTCGTGTTTTTGGTCTGGAGTGAGCATGCGCGGCACCCAGCGGCAGGATAACTTTTTCATTTGCAGAATATTGCCCAAAATATGGCGTGTGCCCTCAGTACTAATATTTGTGGTATCTGGTAGCTCGCGCACCTTCACTTTCCGGTCAGCCAACACCATTTCATGTATTTTTTTGACATTGTCCTCTGTAACCGCATCGGAGGGCCTGCCGCTGCGGACTTGATCGGTAGTGGAGTTGCGGCCACCACGAAACTCTCGAAACCAATATTTAACGGTGTAATCTGACGGAGCATTAGCCCCATAAAATTTATCCAACTTTTCTTTTGTTTCTTTCGCCGTTTTGCCTCTCAAAAAATAATGTTTTCTGAGAGAACGAAAATCGTTTTTGTCCATACTCAACATGATGCCAAACACGTCAACAACAATCAGCTGTCAAAACAAAACTAAAGACAGTATCGTACTGAAAATTGGCAAAATATCTGCCTAAATATGAACGGACTTCAAGGCACCATTACCTTTTTTGCAGTAGCAGCGCATTCTAGCGGTCAAGGAGGTTGCTTCTCACCCCATCTAGTATAGTTACGGATAATCAATTCGGTTTCAGGGCGAGACATGATGTTATTCATGCCGCGTCTAAACTGGTTTTTGATATCCAATGGAACAAAGCCAAGAAACAGTGCACGGTTGCCTGCCTGATTGACTTGGAGAAGCCTTTCGATATCGTATGGTTTGAGGGACTCTTCAACAAGCTGAATAGACTGGGCATTAATGAACCACTGCTGTATATTCTTTTCAATATACTCACAGATAGACAGTTCATCGTGAAAAATGGCGATGTGACTTCTACTGGTATATTCATCATTACAAACGGTCTGCAACAAGGTCCGATCAATCCGCCGATCCTTTTCAACATGCCATAGCGTACGCCGACGATTTGATCGCGTACAGATCAGGTCCAAAGATTGAGGTTATAAACATTCTTTTGCAACGTGACTTCGATAAAATTAAACAATATTGCGACGACTGGAAGTTGAAGATCAACTTTCAGAAGTCGGAAACCGTTCTATTTAGGACGCCTTTGTCTGGATCCTCTGCGGATACGGAAAAAGCGAAAGTTTCAGATCGTTGGACAACACAGCCAGCCACTTGTTTGTCGAAATGTAGTCAGATACCTTGGGATTTGGCTAGATCAATATCTGTATTTTAACAAACATATAGATGTTGCTCTGGCCAGAGCCAAAGGTGCTTTTGCCCTTACAAGAACTCTCTTATTTGGCCTATGCTTACATTTGGTTGTCCCGTGTGGTTTAACGTGAGAGCAAGTCTTTTGGAAAAGATTCGGGTGTTTGAGAGGGCTTGTCTTCGCTTATACAGAACACCAGAGTCTGAGTACATAAAATTCTATCCTAACGAGGTCTTGTCTCATACAATAGGGCGAACCTCATACTAGTGGACAATTTTGTTATTAAGTTGATTCGAAGGCACATTGCAAGAGCAATGACCTCGTCGAACAACCTGATCTCAGGGGCCTACTACCCCAATTATATGTGTCACGAGAGAGTTCGCTTTGACGGCTTTATTCCTCCAGAAGCGTTCTTTTACCTAGATAAAAAAGGTCTGATCCAGGATAGGCTAGCGGTGCCGTTAATTTTCCACGTCGCTCGAACAGCTGCGACAGGCGACTCAACTATGACAGAGACGTCGCACACGGCAGTGCAGAGCGTCTCCGGTTTAGTAGGGCGGTAGGGAATCGCGACATTAAGGATGTTGCTCGGCAGCACCAACAACTCTGGTTGTAAGTTTTATTATATATATTTAATAAGAAAAGTCCATTCACAATGTTTTTTGAATAAAAAGTTGGTTTCTTAGTTTTAATTATATTTAGTAGATAATAATAAGCAAACTTCTGTACGTTACGTTGAAAGGCAAGGGTTAAGTGTAATGTTGAACTTAGAGTGCCCGCATCTGGCCAGTAAGTTAGAATAAGCATTTTTTTGTCTAGCATGTAAGAGTCATTGAATTTTTGAATTGAAAATGCATTGAAAATGAAACTCACAACTTACGTAAAAATTCCAAAGCCCATTCAAATGTCACTGCTAACAGTCGTGGCAAACTGCACCCCTATAATCGTATCAAGTGCTAATTTTACCACTTAATCCAGTGCCTATCACATTGTTTATGGCCAACGATCTGGCAAATACCGCCATTAATTCTTATTAACCATTTCCTTCCCAGACATGCTGCTGTATCTTCTCCTGCTGCTTGCACAGTGCAGTAAAATCCTTTCATTTGACCTCTATCACCTGTCTTTTGATTTCGTAAAGTCACTATACCTACATATGCATGTTATGTATGTACATCTCCCTCGTAGATGACCGTTTGAATGTATCCAAAGATCCTTATTGGTTGGCAGTAGAGTTTTTACGCTGGTGCATCTGTACAAGGGCAATTGAAACATTTTGCACACCTAAGACGCTCTAAGCTGGCAACATCACGTTCTTGCTCATGTATTCGTATCTGTATCTGTTGTTATGTTTTGCACTGCGCCTAACACCGAACAGATGCTGATTAATCCGCCATTTGGTTAATGATGAAAAATTGGCATTAGCCTTGGCCGTGAATTAGAATTGACACTCGTGGAAGCACGCATTCAGACTGTTGGCACAACACAGATAGTCATATGTGTATACCCAGACCTGAGTTTGCCACGTCTATCCATAATCCGCTGAGCAGAGATGCGATGATGGACCCCACGCATAGGATCATACCATTGTATAGTTAGATCCTATTTTGTGGAAATGGTTTGTATAGTGTGC
Source organism: Volucella inflata (assembly GCA_928272305.1). NCBI lineage: Eukaryota > Metazoa > Arthropoda > Insecta > Diptera > Syrphidae > Volucella > Volucella inflata. The sequence goes on from OV743720.1 coordinate 5,270,162, forward strand.
GGTTTGATTTGTGCTGCAACAGGGGATAGAGCTATGAAGACGTACGCATAATGGACTGAATACTGAACTGATATGGCAAGCCTTGGGTTTAGTCACGATTTGTGGAAAGCATTTTTTTTTCTCTAATCTATTCAGAGTAGTGCTGTGGATGTAAGGAGGTTTTGATTTTTGGATTCTTGAAGGGTTGCTATGATACTACACTTTTTGTTTGAGAACCACCACCATATCCACGTGGAAAGGACACCACATTGCAACAGAGGACAGGCACATACCTATGTACAATATTTTTGTTTCATAAAACAAATGCCTTTTGAAAATGTTGCTACTGGATTGGTATCTTTCGCGAAATTCCTACTCCACCCGTGGTATACTGCGAAAGACACTGTTGTAAATATTTTGTTAACAAACCACCCCATGTTGTCGAAACAATGGCATTGTGCCGCGAACATGTCCTTGACAGAATGCTACCGAAATGACATTTTATGGCACACGGACAATTTTGACCGCGAAAAAAAGGTCACGTACAATTTACAGGTATGCAAAGTATCATAGTTAACAGTCCCTAGCCTAGCCCTGATTCTCTGATGATTTATTATCCCGAAAAAGTGTAAAATTATTTACGACTCCTTCCCGGTAGAACACCTTTTTTGCATGTGTGTAGTTTGTAGCACATTGTCACAATATATATGTAGGTACTACCAAGTGCGAAGGTTATAAATCATCCGTAAGGCAAAAGAAGTGTATTTCCTCTGAAATCCTTCAACGCTTCCACATTGAAGAAACTAATTGAGACCTTAGGCCTGCGTCACCATCGTCATCACTATATCGTTGACAGCCTGAATTAGTGAGAACACGCTCATGGCGTATACGAGTACTATATATGGGATTGGATTTGGTGTATGAATACGAGTATACCTCATGTCGCATGTCCTTTCATCCAATAGCCTGCCAATCTTTGCATGGTAATCTCATGCAACAATTGAAAAGTAAACTTATTCAGACACATTCGAGCTGGATGGATGGGATAAGTGTGTATGTTTTGAGCTGGACCTCAAACACTTGACATCTGAGTGTCCAGTATGGACGTAGTTGCCGTATTCATGCAGTGTCTGCGTTATGTTTACACAAAAACGAACGTCGAGTGTACCCCAAAACGACTCATGTGAGACATAAACAAAATAAACGTTCAGATGAAAGTTGACGTCTTAATTTCTCGTCTCTGGACGACGACGTCTCGTTGGTCATCTTTGAATGTTTTTCCATCTCCTGTCCATAAGTGAAGAGTAGATTGGTTGGAGATTGGTTTTTTTTTTTTTTTTGAAAGACATTTGGAGACTACGCATATTGCATGCATGCGCCATCATGGGCGTTGGACGATGATTGCTACAAAGTTGAAGATCTTAAAGCAAACACACTTACGAAACGATGACAGGAATATGCAACGTAGAATTGATGCTAATTGGTTTGCAAATTACGGTCATAAGAGTAAACAGTTTAAAAGTCGAAATGAACATTGAAGTTGTGAATGGATGGGAGGCCCTAAGTGGTGAGGGATTGAAATGAAGACCGGGGAAACGTTCGAGTATTTATAAACAATTGTCTGAGGATTTGTTGAAAGGTAAACGGCATAACAGTCTATGGCTTTGACTGGAATTACAATTTATGATAAACTTACGAACAATATAGGGGTTCTGAGTAAATTCTAGGGGCTTCAATGCCATTGATGAATTCTGTAGAAAAAGTTGATGTCCATACAAGAAAAGTCACTCTTTAAGAGAAGAAAATGCACGCCCCATGGAGAAATAGCCCATGAGGTCGTTCAGAGCAGGATGGGATCAGTTAGTCTTACGAATACCCCATGAAACCAGTAGGCTAGTTGAAGATGACTTAATTGTCGAAAGCAGAAACTCATTATCTCAGGCCATTGAGTTAACCTAGCTGTCACCACCTACAAGCGAGTTGGGTAGTACAACACACAGTATTTGTCATCGGTTGTGGGGACGTATAGTACCGAATACATGTACCTACCCAGTCACGTTCGAAAAATGTTAAAGACAAGCTGCTTGCAAATTTGTAGAAATCTTTCGCTGCTAGCTCTGCATTGGCATACATACCGAACCACTGGCGAAGATTGGAATTCAGAATGAGGACTACACGTTTCCCAAGAGAACCAGACCTATCCGCCTGACCTTCTTCGCCTTGAAGGGCGTAGAGTCAATAGTTGAGTTTGATGTGCACATGAGCCGTCTTCTGTTTAGGATGCAACATACATCCATGCACGATCCTGGTCCATTTGCATTTCACAATTTGATACTAAAATTGAGGACGTTCTCGGCAGCCATTGAGAGTGCCTTAGGCAACGCAACAGCATATGTTATGCATTCAGGCAACACGGCCTAGACGAATCTTCAAATTTGTTGATAGAAACAATGCTGGTGAACAGGACGCTAAAAGCAATATCTTGCCTGTTGCATATTGGCCCACTCACTGCTTGACATTCGCAATAGTTTAAGTGCCTGTGCTAAGGCATATGAGATGAAGTAGCTGTTAAGTCTGTTGGATCATGCCTGACGACTGTCTGCTCTAAGCCGTAGATTTTGATGACTGACATACTTGAAGCGACTTTTCCGGCGGTTCTCACTAATCTGAGAAAAGGGAAGCTGACTGCTCGGATTTATCAAGTGTTAAAAGCCCTCATGTCCCTAAAGAAGCTAAGTATTTGGGTATCATCCTGGATATAAAAGTTGTATCGACTACAGATGTTATGTCGAAGCCTCTGGCAATTCAAAATATCTTTCATCAAGCCATGGCATCTGTCACCGACCAATTGTATCCTATACGCCTGTTGTCGTCGGTGAAACAAGCTTTCGCGAAAATGAGTTAAGTACTGCTGCTCTTAGAAGACTCCACAGAACGATTTGTTTTGGCTGAAACGGGGCTTTCCATTACCGATTCTTTTCCGATCTAGATGCACTGATGAATATCCAATTTTCAAAGCCATTTCGTTCGAAAAGAAGTGGCCTATAGTGGCCAATACTCACTGAAGTTGTGAAGTGAGCACCGATGATCTTTCGACTCAAGGCGGACATGCTGACTGATGCTACCCACTAATAGATTTGTCTGGAATCTCACCCATGAAATGAATGTAGTCACAGTTGGCTCTAAAGTCGATTTAGAATGCGGCGCTGTTAACTTTCTAGGAGACGACAATATTATATACACTCTTCGTAGAGAAAACCTGCATCTGTCTTCCAAAAGGAATCGCAATCCCAATAAGTACGAACCACATTCAATATATTTTGATAAATTCGGTGTAGAGGACTAAATAAAGGGTTTTCCAATAAGAACTTCACAACTTTTTTTTTTAAATATAACGCTAACCATTTGAGATATTTCAAAAACTTTAGTATCGGCTTGAAGTACAATCAAAACATTTATGAATGGAACTCGACTTCGTTCATATGGCCACCGCGGGCCCGTTTGCAGCGGTCGATTTATTGGACCCAATTTTCAACGACTCGGCCACACATTTCGGCCAAAACGGCCGCTATTTCGCGTTCAATGTTGGCTCTGAGCTCTTCGAACGTCGTCGGTTTGTTGGCATAAACCAATGACTTAACGTAGCCCCACAGAAAATAGTCAAGCGGCGTTAAACCACACGAACGAGGCGGCGAATCGAATGGCCCATTTCTTGAGATATCACGCTCACCATACTAACTCTTCAATAAATCGATTGTAACGTGTGCTGTGTGGCTTGTGGCACCATCCTGTTGAAACCACATGTCATCCAAGTCCATATCTTCCGATTTGTAATCGGTGATCATGGCGAGCGATGCCCAATTTTTGAGAACGCCGTGGAATTGACTGATTTGGATCGTTTGCTACCAACGCCTGAACGGCAGCTATATTTTCGACACTTCGACCAACCCGTTATCTCACTGCTACGGCAACCTCACACAGAGAATATTTAGACTCAAATTTCTGTACTTAACTTCTTGTTGCCTGTGTACTAGGGCAAGAATTACGACAGGAAATTGGAATTAACGCTCCTAAAGTTGCAGTCACCGTCGCCGAATTTCGGTAGAAAATTTTTATAATTTGCAGACGTTGCTCGTTCGTGTACTTTACCATGATGAAAATGTTGAGTTTACTGAATAAATTGACAGTGACAGTTTGATGATTAGTGAAAGAGTGCGTTCACAAATTAAATTGAAAGTTGTCAAGTCCCTATTGGAAAACCCGAAGCATTGGCAGCGACGGCCAGACTAAGCTTAAAGCCTTCCTGAGTCCTTTTGAGACTTTTATAGTAGGCTTGCTCGAGAATGTAAGACTTGTCTTAACGCAGAAGGGTTAATTCCCGAAGTCTTATTTGGGCCTGAGGCTACCTTGTGCTTCCGGGAATTAAAATCGCGATTAAACTTGCCAGGCTCGAGCCTGCGTTTGGATTACAGTAAATGGCATCATCTTCATGTTGCCGGCAGATCTTTCGAATAGTTTCCGATGCCCATCTACTGGCGTCGTGATAGGGTACACCTTCCCATAGTACATAAGTATAATGAGATTAAGTTACGCAACATCCTACGATGTCTGTGACAACGATAAGACTGAGCAATGTCTTTCCAAATGTGCATCTTGGCGGGCGCTGTTATGGTGAATCTGGTATTGAAGATACCTTATCACTGAAGCATTATGAAAAACTGGAATTTTCAGTAAGAGGAACTAGACTAGTTCTTTTCTGGAGTGCAGCAATTGATTGAGCCTATGTTAACCACGGAGCTATAAAGCCCATGTCGACAGCTCAGATCACGGGGTCCAGAAGCAATTACCTTTGTTTTTGTGGTTTCGCTATCGGTTTTTGAGAATAACTTCTGCCGTCTGTTCACACTTAGTGTTCAAGAGTTGTGAGAAGTTGGACCATTAAAAGGACTATGTACAGATATTTTCTCGACGACCGCCGAAAGCCTGAGACACAATCGCTATTCAGCCTTCTATGCGCGTGGGTTTTCCTGTTTTCCCGATTCATTTCAAATTCCAGGTTGGTATTTGAAACCCCTGTTGGCTATAACTCACTTATTATAATTCGTAGACTTTGCTGATCTGCTGGGCACGGGACAAAGTATTTTTGCTAATAAGGGCCGCATCATACCGATCTTTCGCTCAATATTGTTCAATATGTCCAGCCCAAAATTAACACTTTTTTGTTCATCTTCCAACACTCTAATCCGTTTCTTAAGGTTGCAAGCTTGACTGACGTATTAAGTGACTAAAAGTGACTTTGGAGCTTCCGCGCCACTTCAAGGAAGTCGGAAGCGACGTAGAAAGGCAGTAGACCGGAACGCTGCGTTGGTGTACTTTTATTGGTTTCCGTCATCCGGATTCATTCCTATATATGTATACCCCTGGTACGTTGAGAAATTGTAATGCCGCGTTCATACGAGATCTCTGGAGACTCCATCGAATCGTCTCCTCAAGATGATGTGCAGAACTTGCATATCCATAAGCTTTGTGTGATAACTTGCCACACATTAAGAAGTTTGATTATCGTATTGCGTTGTCAACTTTCTGAAAGCCCCTCCAATATTCACCTTACGTATTGTCAATTGTTACAGCTTTTCGTGATGCCTTTATACAATAAACGATGTTTCTAAGATGGAAACTTCTTTTTAGTTAAGCTGATAGACTGCTTACTGGACATCATCCTGGTTTGATATGCCTCGTTGTACTCATTTCATTTGTACGAGTTGAGTCTTTAAGTTCAAGATTGGGCGATCTAGATTTTGCTGCGCTTGTGAAGAGCGATGGACTGGAGGAGTGTTTCAGACAACTTCAGAAGTTGCAAAAGCTCAAATTGTGCAGACCACTGAAGAGTATCGACATTTCACTTCGCCACATTGACCAGAACATGATCTAGGGTGCATTTTACACTGCTTAGTATGCTTAAATCTAGTATGTTGGAGGCACGTATGTAGTTTTTCGTCTAAAATGTCTTGTAACAGGCTTTAGCTAAAAGGTGACATACTGTTTGGACAAGAACTTGAGCCTTAAGTGAAGACGTTTGAACTGTTGTTGAAAAAATTGGACAAGTTAAGCGATCAAGTCCCTTATCTTACTGTATATTGGTGCACTGGTGCTTCATTATTGTTGTTGGCAAAGTCCACTATCAGCCACTGGTATCAGCCGATTAAGAAAACTGCTAATCAGTGGGGAAACGTGCACACTTTCTAGTACTCATTCCATCAAATTGCGGAAACGAACTCCAACTACGAGTACATCTGGAGCACCATTTCGACTTTAGTACAACAGTCTGCTGCCTAAAGTGATTGACTTCCTAGATCACTCAACGTGAAAGCCAATTCATCATAAGTAAACCAAAACACTCCCTTTGTTGGTAGCCTGCCCGCAGCTTAAATCACACCTACTGCCCACGTTACACTTGTAAACCGTTTTATAAGTCACACAATTCATTCCAACCCATTTCAATCCATCTCCGACCGCATCAAGTTCGCAAATATGTTATGACCGCGGCACAATAGCTCCACCACCACCACCATTCCGGCACTAAACTTCATTCACTGCTATTTTCCGGATGACGGAAAATCTTAAATTTTGATAAATTTCCCAAAGGTGCACACGCTTAACATTAGCCGCTTTGCTGGTTGTATCTGTAAGTTTCCATAGCTCCAGAGTGTAGGAATGAAGACGTAGGCGCACATGGGCGCATGCGTTGAAAGAACTCCACTAATCCATTCGTTCCAAGAGGTGGTAGCACTGGAAATCTCTTCCGCATACGACGACCGGTGAAGTGAATGCGCGCGACCGACGACGCTCAGAGGCAAGCGTCTGATTTTATGAGACTCTAAGGATTACGATAAACTATTAATTATGGTCGTTTATAGGAAGAGGAATATCTGTATCTACTACACCTTGTCCTGGAGGTTTCTACCACGATTCTGATCGAAGTAGAAGTTGGTATGAGTACCTATATACCGGCACAACGATAATGATGGGGAGATGAAAATGAAGATGCCGATGCCGATGACGATGGCAATGTCTTTGAAAGACGACCGAAGAGATGGCAGAGAATGGTAATTGCAATGTTTCCCTGCCTGATGATGATGATGATGATGATGAAGATGAAGTACACCACCTTTTAACTGTTCTTTGTTGTTGGCAAAAGGGGGCTGTTCTTCAACACCTCGTGCGTGGCCTCAAAAGAATTCCCAGGCGATGATTTCTATTTCGGGATACGAGTATCATTGCCTTTTGCTTACCAGCAATCTTCGCCAATTAATCATCTCTCACTTGGTCGCTCTATCTCATTCAGTGCGTCGGTCGTGTCGTTGTCGTCGTTGTTGTGCTGGTGGAGTACCTATATAACACGCACCAAAACTCCTACATGCGATAACATCCATTCGCTAAGGATCGTGCATCCATCAGGTCGACCGAAGAAGCCTTCGGTAAGTGGCGAAAGGGCTATTGGTAGTAACCCAACCCACAATCAGCTTATCGCGAGTAATAATTTCCTCTTGGAAGAGCAATAGCGCGCCAAGTTTTTACCAAGAGTTGCGGATACCATGATCACATGGTCGCATCTGGGTGCAGACATGTTAGCTAGATGCGCCACCAAGATAGGCCAAGGTGCGGAAAAATCCTTTTGCGTGTGAATTTCTATGCCGAGTATGTAGTTACCAGATAAGGAGGCTTGTAATGAAGACAATTACGAGAGAAGATCCTTGTACGTCTGATGCCATGGAGGGTGTACATCATGATGAGACCACCATTCATGTGAATACTAATGATTGAAGGAATTTGAACGAGGAGATCAAATCCAATTCACCCGGTTTGATCATTTTTCAATTCTCATTAGGGAGCAGTAGGAGGGGACTGCAATAAAGGACGAGGAAGCAGCCCTGTTTCTGACTATGGGAGCCGTGATTCCGTTTAAAGTCGATTTTGTGTATTCTTATAGGATTTCGAAAGCTATCCATCAGCAGATCGGATCAGCAAACGAGTCTTTATTGTGGACTTGGCTTCAACGGAAAAGTTTGAAATTTCAGTTCCACGGTGTTCACCGAACCCAACTTACCTTCATTAAACCAAAAATTAGCGTGATAATCTGTTTATTCTTAACCTTCCCAATTATCCGCATCCAATTATACCTCACACAGATGATGAATGGAGAAGGAAAGTTAGTTTGATTCGACAGGCTGGTAGTGGGTGCGAAAATTTGAGAAAATCCTTCTTTCAATCCGCTCAAGCTGAAATCACAGCTAAGCACGTGCCTTCCAGGTACCTAATTAAAAAGAATTCTCTATCTAATAAACTGCTGTTAAATGAATAAGATGAATCAAATAAAATTTGACTCTTCCCACATCTCTTGGTCCTGGTGCTGCTATACAACATCAGAATCTATGCCATCCTGACAAGGAAAGAAAGAAACATCGAGAATTCCCTTGGAACCTAATTACTTAAATTTAACGGAAAATTGCTGTTCAGGAGCAAATCGTCACCTTTATCCTTGCGGCATAGCATTCTTAGAATGAGTCTGATCAGGTGGGCGGATTGATGGGTGGTTCCGTGAGGTAGAAGTTTGGTTGAAGAATTCCTCAAAATTTACCGTGTAGAATCCTCTATCTAAATAACATTATTCATCCTCGATTTAATTTCAAGGACTTGCAGGATTAGATCACAGCAGAGGCAAAAAGAGAAGTCGTCTGTTATCCTTCTATCCATCTTTCCTTCCATCCTTTCACCCGCCCGACTCCTTGCCCTTTTGCTATTGGATTCATTTTCCTTTTCATTTGATTTTGCGTTTCATTGCAGTAGCACCTTACACCCTTCCTTCACCCTGTGTGCGTCGTTTAGTTGGAGTGAATCCTTAGCAACGAAGACGATGATGATGACGATGACGATGACGATGGTGACAAGACGAAGGAAGGAGAGCTAAAAATTTCGTAAAATCAGGTGAAATGGTGCGAAGGATACGCGCCGCAGTAACGTCAACGGCAATGGCAATGGCAACGGCAACATTCGACGACGGATTCAATCAAAAGCATTTAAAATATTTCCACCTATTCAGCAACATTTCCTCCTCAGGCACTGGAAAAGGGCAAACGAAAACGAAGAACAAATGTGAAAGAAAAAGGCGAAATCTTTAGGGAAAATCCTTGGGGAGAAAGAAAACTCCAGTCATTTGGAATTTTTCACCTGAAGGAAGAAGAAATCCTTTCAAGCGAATGCACGCGGATGAAGAGCACAAAATCCTGGCAGCCAATTAAATTCTTTTTTTGCCAAAATTTTTCTAGTTTTTATTTTTTATTTTTTAGTTGTTCCACATCCGCTCTAGTAGTGTTGCCATTTTCATGATCAAATTGAAGGTCATTGTCAAAATTTTGAGTCAAAACCTTCAGTTGTTTTGTTGAGGAAAAGCACCTTGATTGGTTTTGTAAACCTTTAAGTAGACCTAACAGAATGGCAACGATTAGTATAGGGCTTCGTAGAAGTAGCATCTTCCGACAGGTGCTGATTTTTTAAATAACGGGAATGAGCCTCTGCAGCCGAACATCTTACAGCTCTGCTAATAAGCCCTACTTCACGCCTCCCCGTGGCGCCATCTGGGAATCTTACTAGAGATTGCGAAGTGAAAGGGGCAAATGACGAGTTTCCTGCGCCATAAATCAGGACTAGTGCCGGAACAACAAAACAAGAACTTATCCGGGCTACTCCGACATATTTGCAGCTCAGGCCGGTAAGGAGTTCCAGAACTTAGACAGAGTCTTGGAAAAGAGATGGTGGCGGACGAGCCCTATATGGGCCAACGGCAGCGCTCACATCCCGGAACGGGTTACTGGCTTCGGTGTAAACGACTCCTCGTCCTAGGGGCATCAAAAATGGAACTGGTCCTCCAGGTTGGGGGTTGTGCCACCGGGGTAACTGCCCGGCCATTTAAAAAAAAAAACTTACGAAGCATCAACAAGCCTCGTATATGGACGGGTTGACTGTTGACAAACCACGTAAACGGTTTAAGGACAATGAAATACAGCCTCCACGACACCACTTCCGATAACGGATTCAGGCCAATCGACTTTGCGGCGGTCCGAAACATTGGCGTAGCTAGCACTCGGCTCCCATATCTCGATATACACAAGGGGACTTGGCGAACTCCTGATCAATCATCAGTCAAGCAGATTGATCACATTGCGATCGAGGCAGTGCACCTCTCCAGTATTATGGATATCCGTACATTCCGAGGAGCCAACATCGACTCGGACCATTACCTTGTTGTAGCCAAGGTACGGTTGCGGATATCCCAAACTACGCCAAGACAAGCTAATGCTGTGAGGAAATTCGGCGTCAGACGGCTACAATCGCAAGAGATCGCCAAATCCTTCTCCGATCGAGTGTCTCTCAATCTCTTAAGACATTGAGCATCAAGCATCGAAGATCACTAGAAATACTGTCAAGACGCCATCAGAGATGCCGCTTATGATGTGCTTGGTTTCAATCGTCCACCACAACGAAACCCCTGGTTCGATGATGAATGTCGGCAAGCACATGCAGCACAAGATGCATATAAAGCGACGCTGCTTAGAAGGACCAGAGTAGCTGATAAGCTCTATGAGCGGAAGAGGAGAGACGAACACCGGCTTCTCAGGAGGAAGAAGAAAGAGCATGAGAAGCGCGCGATCGAGGAATTTGAGAGATGCTACTCCATTAATGAGGTTCGGGAGTTTTACCAAAAGGTAAAGATAACATGCCACGGAAACGGAAACAAACCCCGAACCGCAGCCTGCAGAGATGAACAAGGGAACATCGTAGTAGAATCGCAGTCGATGCTGAGAATTTGGAAAGACCATTTCAGCAGACTGTAGAACGGCGATAACGAACCACTGGTAGGCAGAATAAACCTTTCAACCTGGACGATGATGACCAACAATTCCGCCCACCCGACCTGGATGAAGTGAATATAGCTATATTCGAAGCTTAGGTCCAACAAAGCTGCGAGGAGCGGATGGCCTGACTGCTGAGCTCTTCAAAGCGACAGGCAATGACTTGGTAAGGAGCATACACCAACTCATCTGTAAAATATGGTCGGATGAAAGTATGCCCGGTGAATGGAACCTCAGCATTGTTTGTCCGATTATCTGAATTCCCTCTGAATTGCGCATCAGTCTCCTTAACATCGCATATAAGATTCTATCTGCCGTATTGTGTGAACGCCTGAAGCCGTTCGCCAACAACCTGATAGGTCCATATCAGTGTGGCTTCAGGCCAGAAAAGTCCACCATCTACCAAATACCCACACTATAGCAAATCTTGGAGAAGACCCATGAGCTTCAGATTGATTTCACCACCTATTCATCGATTTTAAGGCCGCGTATGACAGCATCTATAGAGACGAGCTATTCAGAGCAATGTCTAGCCTCGGCGTCCCTGCCAAACTCGTCCATCTGTGCAGGATGACGATTGAGAATGCACGCTGCTCCATCAAGGTCGGTAAAGATCTCACCGAGTCCGTCCAACTCGCATACGCTGACGGTATTGACACAATCGATAGAAAGCAGCGTGATGCCAGTTGCGGCTTTGCAAGTATTGAGATGGAGAGATGGAAGCGGCGAAAATGGGTTTAGCGGTCAATGAGGGCAAGACCAAGTATATGATGTCAAGCAATAAGGAAAACCAACACCAACGTCACGGGCAGAACGTCACCCTCGACAGATATAACTTTGAGGTAGTTAAGGACTTTGTCTACCTAGGCTCTGCTATAAATACAAACAACGACATCAAGCAAAGAATAACTCTTGCCAACCGTTGTTTCTTTGGCCTAAGAAGGCAATTGACTAGTAAAGCCCTCTCTCGGACAACTAAAGTCACCCTTTATAAGACTTTAATGATCCCGGTCCTGCTCTATGGTGCAGAGGCATGGACATTATCAAAAATGGATGAGGGTGTTATTGGTTGCTTCGAGAGAAAAATTCTTCGGGAGATTTTCGGTCCCGTCTCCATGGTGAGTGGAGGAGGAGATACAACGACGAACTGTACGGACTATACAGCGACATCGACGTAATCAGAGAGTGAAGATCCAAAGACTGAGATGGCTGGATCATGTAGAGCGTATGGATACCAATGCTCCGGTCCGAAAAGTCTTCGAATCCGCTCCCGAGGGACAGTGCAGTAGAGGAAGGCCAAGACTAAGGTGGCGCACGCAAGTGGAAGGGGAGTTCAGCCAACTTAGAGTGCGAAACTGTAGGCAGCTAGCCAGGGATCGAGCTGGCTGGAGAAGCTTGTGGACTGAGGCCCAGGTCCACCCCGGACTGTAGCGCCACTTAAAGAAGAAGACCTTATAGGTCTATACGACACAAAAAGTCCTTCTAGGACTTTGTTACAGGTAACAAGTCATTTTGTTACAAGTACGTGTCACCCAGCCCCATGATCTGTGCTCTGCTTATGATATTCAAATGTGTGCGCTCCTTGAGTTAATCAGTACAACTTTCTTTTACAAACTTTGTATGACCCCTTTACCTATCTTTTAAGCAGGCTAACGTTTCTTATTTCATACACAGACCTACTCTGAAACAAACTGCACCTCTGCACATCTGAAACAGAAGAGCACTCGTACGTTTTTCGTTAAAAGTGGCATTCCACAAGGAAGCCATTTAGGTCCTCTACTGTTTATAATTGAGTTTCTGTATATTCAACTTCTAATTCTATTTTTTTTTAATCTCAAAAACAAAATTTTAATGGCAACTCCATTGCACAGGATTCGAAAGGAGTTTTCAGGCAAACGACCTACTGAATTAAAGCGTATCCTGGCACAAGCCTAAAACGATTCTTCGTGTCCTTGTACGAATTTATGACTATCATTATGTGACATGACCTTCTTTCCTGAAAATGAAGAAGAAGAGAGAAAAAAAATCAATAAATGCCTAAATTCGCAATGGCATTCCTTGTCGTTATAAAGCATCCTGGGGGGTAGGACAATCTACCATGGGACAAGTAGCGTACGCCAAACTTCCTTTTGCATACCTGAGTGAGAGAAAGAAAATGTTTCCCTTTGGTAGCTGTACCAGCAATTTCATTGTTTCTCAAAGGATTTTCCAACATTTTTCACGGACAATCAACGAGAGACAATGTCCTGTTTTGTGTTTGTTCACGTACCCAAGAAGCCGACCTGAGAATATTCGTATAAATATTTTCATTTCCCATACAGCGGGTGGTGATGGTGGTACTCCTCTCTTCTTAATTTATCCAGCCACCGAATTTTATACCATTTTCGGTAGCCGGTAAACAGGGACATTACCTGTTGCTGGCACGAGTAGAACTAGTTTTCGTTGAAATTCTTTGTTCGAAAATCCGTCGTCCTTGCACGACATAATCCTCTGCATAAATATTCCGAGAATTTAATTCGTTTCACTTTGGCGTGGCACACTTCTTGTCGAGGGTCATCTTGGCCAGTGGCTTCGTTGCTGCAAGGACGAATAAATTCACCAAGATGACGACGACAAGAACTAGGACGACTAAAGGACTTCAGGTAAATTATATTGTAATTTTATTCGATAAGCTCTATGGTACAAGAGACTGAAGATGGCTTGGTGGTGGGATTTATGAAGCAAGATCCTTGAATGTAATCGGATTAGGAGGTGTGCCAACTCCAGAGATGGAGAAGAAGGAAGAATGTGCCATGCTGTCAGGGTAATTTGGTGAATACTGTAAGAAGGAAAGGATGTTCTGAATTTTTTTTTTCCCTATTGCTAAGCTGAGTGAAACATGTGGAGACATGACGGATAAGGAAGAACAAGTGTACCTATGAAATGTTGCGGAGGGAAGAATTTGAGTTATGTTTTGCTTCTAACATATGAACTTAAGCTAGAGGAGGCTAGGGTCAGGAAAGCTTTCCCTGAAGATTAAGGAGGATTAAAATTAACTATTGCGCCTTCTCAGTACAGTTAGGCCTGAAAACGTGATTTTTGTAACAGCCCGCTCATCACTATTGTACGATCAGCAGCAAGACGGTGGCAGTTTTACAAATCTACTTGTCAACCAGACAGTCGTTTCGCGTTTGCTGGTAAGTAACTTAGTAGCAGTTTGCATTGAGCAGCATAATTTAGCCAATTCGAAGCCCTTTTGAGGTCATCACTTGCAAACTCAAAGAGTTTTTCGGCCGCTAAAAATGACGAAGAATGGTTTGACTATTAATGAAGGCGGTAGTGCACCTGCATTTGAGGCATAAAGTCCTTCTTTTCATGACTACAACTACTGAAGACGCTTTTTTAGACTACTGCTATCCCGAGGATCGAGTATTCCGATAAAAGACGAAGAAGGAATGCAGAGAGAGTGCCTCGGTCCTTCGAGCTTTGTGTGCGACGAGCTCCTGCATCTAATAAGCCCTCCCGACTCCCGAGGTCAGGATGGTCGGCTTGCAGACAAAGTCACACTGGTCATGATGGTTAGGTATCGTGAAAGGCGCAGAATACGAGATTCGCGGACTGGCTGTGCGGTTACGGCTTTGAGCAACCCACCAAAGATGATCCACGGGTTTGGCCGATGAAGCCACCAAAGTGGCAGCTGTGCCATCTAAGCTGATGCCTAATATATGGAGCCTGCAAGAGGTCGAGGGAAGGTTAATCGCATTGGTAGCCGAAGTGTGAACGGAGTGGCTTTTGAGGTGTTCCCTAAAGCTTTTCATTTTGTGTAAATGCATCGGATTCCTCTGAATAGAGTGCACTTATCACACGTTCCCTGTGGCAGTGATTTTGTCATTGTCATCAGCAGTGTCAGTTGATGGGGGAACGGCTGTGCATGCTATGAGCGAAAACATCGATCCCACTATGTTTCCTTGCGAAGATGCATGGAAAACCTTAGGTAGCTCAGCTATGTGCAGATTGTGTTGTTGGATTATGCCTAGCAACTGTCCCCTCTAAAGCCCAGGCAGCACTAGATGTGATTGACAGGACAGTAGCTGATAAATTGACTCATCAAGTGCTTAAAGTCATCATAGTCCGTTTATTTCATTTTCAAGAAGCTAAACGGTTGTGTGCCAACTTGGATATCAAAATTCCAACATTCAAGGCATTATCAGCCTTCTGACAGTGCAAATGGACCTTGGGTATGACATGGGGTTTGTCCTATTGAGTAGGGTCCGTTCTGTACTATGATGTGACAAATTACATCCATGTCGCTGCTGCTCTTTCCGGAATCTGAAGATCTGTCCGTTTTGGCCTCATTTGCGCTTCCCTTTTCACGGGCAGACCCTTCTCTTCTGAGTATTCAAGTTATGAGCTGCTGTCACAAAGCCACCTTCCATACAAAAAGATATGTGCAGCACACTCTGAAATTTGGATCAAATGGCGCATCGCCTGTTTTTTAACTCTGATCTGACGGACAGAGCTAGTGACATTTTGGCATTAGGAAACGGTGTCGGTCGTACTGCATACACTGAGTATTGTTTGGGACAGAGTTTACAATAGCATCGGGTGAAATGAGATCGTCGTTGAACTTGATCTGCAAGGCTGCAAGCAGAGTTTCTGAAGACCCGAATCGGTATTAGAGCTGACTGCGTCCGCGGTTGATCCTTCCATTGACTGGTGGGTTAAGTATAACCGCAGATGTCATGACTCAATGAATGCTCTCATATGCATCTTAAGGAATAGGGACTGCCCTACTACTATCTCTCAGTATGAAGGACTGCTAATTGGTTATGGATGTCGCAACGGGGCACTACTTTTTAATTAAATGCCAAGGTAGCACAACATGCTGGAAAGCTTCCCATGAAAGTAATGAAGACACCGTGAAGCACTGACAATTGTTGTACGGTATATGCTTGCGTCAGGCTTCAGTTGTGGTGCGATCCATCTCTTTAAAAGTCGGGATTCCTTCGGTGTTGGAGAATTTTATGGCACGCAGATTTCAGGTTTCACCTAAGACAAGATAGAGCTACCTTGATTGCCTAAATGTCTGCCTGAGCACGCGACATGTTTAGCCTGACATCTAAAGGCTTTGCATGATTTATAGTATTTCGGGTTTTCCTAAATTCAGAACTTAAACAGCTAAAACGGTCTTTCATCAGTAAATTCCTCCACAAGTTACAGATGCTGGCTTGGTTATCCTCTCCAAAACAAAGCGCCTTTAGTCTACAGCCAGAGTACCTTCAGAGATTAGTTTTCTGTTCAAATGATGGCAAATCAATGAATCGGCTTATCAACTTCGATAGCCTTTTCAGCTTTGGCTTTGATTGAAACCTCAAAGCATGACAGTATCTAAAATGCCCAAAAGATATGAGCGAAGTCTGCTGGGAACACATTTCAGTTTTAAAACTTCCAACAATGTAACTGCAGCTGATTAATCGATGTCAGTGCCCTTAGCGACATGTCCATGATCAACTTGACAACTTGTAATCTCGAACCGCCCACCAATGGATTACAACATGCCCAGCAGTCTGCGACATCAGATACCATAGAAAAATCCCACCAAAGGTGCACTCCAACTTCTCCGTAATCGGAGATTTTTAAGAAAACCATCTCAAGTGTCTAAGTCCGCATCTCATCTTAAACTCTACGAAGAAATTAAAATATGATTAGTCAGCCTAATACCGTTTAATACGCTGTCACATTTGTCAGGTGTTCCATTCATCTGTCAATGTCATATTTCCGGCGGCAATCTCTCACTCATCTACGTGACACAACCACACAATGCTAACTCGGACAGTGTCACATTTTCGGATGACACTCATCAAACATCACCACGTTTTGGGGGCTCAAACTAATGAAACCAGATTCACACCTCTTTCGAGGCATACAGCCACGTCACACCACAATGAAACAAATCTGGTGGCGGCAGTGGTGGCGGCGGTACAATGTGAGCCACCTCGTGTAACGATGAATACATCATTTAGACTCTGTCCCATGTCACATGTCAGATACCAATTTGATAAATTATCCTCATTTGTCAGAAATGGAAAGAAAGTCAGTAACCGACCGGTCAACCAGCCAAACCAACCCAGCAAACCGACCGACCAATTCAATTCTTCTGATCCACTTTACAAACGAATACTTTGTTGGTAGGTTAGGTTAGGTATTTTGGACTTTTTCAGGATGACAGGTTGGTTTTGGTTCGCCGAATACATTACCCGACATTCAATGCGTTCGATGCATTCGGAGGGCTATCATTAGATTAATGAACGTCATTTACTTTGTTGGTGTGGGACATGCACAAGATTCGATTGAGTTCCAGGAAATTGAAGAAAAAGCTGGAGCTCCAGTTTAACCATTGCCATGGTGCTTGAAACCCACACGGATATACCTATACAGAAGAAGTTGAATGACGAAGAAGAACAAACAGAATTCCTGGGAAGAGTTCATCGAATGAATGTGCTATGTGAAGTTGCATTTTGGGCAAGCCAGAGGGTTAATCCTGGTGCGACATACACCAGTAATTGAGCGGTAAATGGAAGATGGTTGCATATTGACTGCTGCACCCATTTAGTGTTATGTTGGAGTTGTTTGCAGGTTTTTGGATGTGACCGACATAGAGGTCAGTGCAGAGATATGGTTCCGGCACGGAGTAGTTTTGGAAGATGTCAGCTTTATGGGAGAGGTGCGTGAACAACCCAGAGGGTGACTGGTAAATTTGCGAAAGAGCCAGCAAAGTCTTTCGCTTTTATCGAGTATGTCGAACGGGACTGTGATTTAAAGGACCCACTGGGGTGGTGGTGTAAGTAATTTTCAGAATTACATTGTACAGTGGATAATCTGCGATCATTTTTCAATAAATTTCATTTTATTGCGAACGGTAGGATGAAATATTTGATCAGGAGAATAGGTCCAATGGAGATCGATGGGATGAATGACGGAGATATAGTTTTTAACGCTGCAGGGTATTATAGTTGCTTTAAAGTCATGCGAGTTGCAGGAAGAAATATAGAGATCTGAGTACCTAGTCTGAAATATCAGTATCGCCCGCTGCAGAGTTTCAACCACACGAGGTTCTATCATTAGTCTTAGGTTTAGCTCTGCTTGCTTTCAACAGTCTTAGAAGTGTAGAGTACGTTGGTGCTCTTCGGCGACGAAGATTTCTTACAAGGATCCGCCAATCTCGTTTAACTTAGGCTCAAAATTATGGCTTTGAGTCCGAAGACGTTCTTTTCTGGCAGGAATCTCATGAAACAGACCGCCCAATAGACAGAGTCGTTTCGACGACCACCGAACTTAGTCTACATATAAGTGTATTGTGCCACACACTTTGTAGCAAATTTCAATTTATTAACATGGAGTGAACACGGTCTCCATTGATTGCAACAGTCTCGTCGGTAAAATTTCGAAAGACAACTCCGCCAAGAGAAACATACCAAAAAGTCAATTTTTCGCTCAAGGTTACAATGAGTGTTGGAGCTCATTTGCCTGTTTGCTTGTCCAAATGTTGGTGTCACGAACAATGAATTTTCGGTGATCATTCGGATTTTCTTGCATTTCCAGCAGAGGCCGAATGTTTAAGCGGCATGACTGTTCCGATTGACTTACCGATTAACAAACAGGTGCAGTGGCAAGGTCTAGAGACTAGTCTAAGCATATGATCAATCTCAATAGCTTAGGGCCTTAGTTATGATATATCAACGGCCAAGCAATGAATTAACTTGATTCATAAACAAAATGAGATCGAGGAAGTATCGTTGGGGAATGCCTAGGTTGAATAGTGGAGAACTACTTACACAATGCCCAATTTTTGGTCTTATTTTCAAGTTGGTTGCGATCTTATTTCACATAAATCGCAGTCTTTCGGGGTTAGACTCTCTTGGTCGGAGCTGTGGTGTCTATTTCAACCCACGCCACCGATTGGCACCTCTATATGCAGTCAAAATAAATGACGTTGAAAATCACGTGTAGCATCCTTCCTTCGAAATAACTCCATAGTTCGTTCTCGACAAGGTTCAAGCCTCTGTGCAATAGATCAGTAAAGGCTTGATACGTGTCTTGTAGAAAGCCAGTTTGGTTTAATGAGAGCAGGCTCTCTGATGGCAAGACGTTTTCTGTGTCGGAATCGTTTGCCTTCAGATCTAATTTGGCTGTTTACACCTCAAAACTCACACGAAAGCTTAATGCACATTGTGTTCTTTAGCTCGATCAAATGCGGCTATGAAGTCGACAAATAGATGGCGAGTGTGGACCTGATATATCTGGGCTACTTACCGGATATGCTGATGTGTGAATATTGCCTTCAAATATATAAGAGCCGACGTTTTGGAAACGTATTTCTCTGGAGTTAGTGTAGTCAAATCGTAGTCAGTTTTGTGGATAAGCCGAACGGTGCTGAAAATCCATGCATGGGGCTTGATTATTTCTGATCTTATCAAAGAAATGAACTATTCCCAACCGGACCATTTTCAGTAGCGGAGGTGGCATTCTGCAACAGTATATTTGCTAGTCTTTAAGTTTTGCCATTTCTGCCTTAGGTTAAGCAACAGAATACCATGTCATATTCCTCCGGAGTAGATCCCTTAACAAGCAATTTAACCATGAACTCTGTAACACAATCTGCGTAAGCGGTGTTTCCACAATTTCGGTATCGACTGCGAGTATACTACATTCAATCTTGCTTCAATTCTGACCCTTGATTGAGCATTTCTAATGCGACTATGCTATACCCTACCTTTCTGCTCGTAGAGCTCACAAGTAGCCCTCGTTCTTCGATGCAACGCAGCTTTATATGCTTCTTGATTCGCTACATGTACTTTCGTACATCAGAAATAGTTTCTGAGAGGGGTTAAGGAAAACGTCAACGGTGTTCGACCATTGCTGCTTCAAACGACGAACTTACTTGACTCTGTTGTGCCTGTCATATTCCCGAATTTGGCATTGATGTACCATAATACGAGGCATTCGTTTACATGCCGAATAGCTGCTTGTCTGCTGAAAATTTCGAGACGTGTCAAGCGAAACAGAACAAGACATGCTGATCTATGCCCTTTGCTTAGCTTCACGCTTTCAACTGTTTTGTCTAAGGCCGTCCAACATAAAATACACTGTCTTGCGGCTTACCTCCGCTGACACATCTTCTAACCCACACAATTTGGAGTTGATTATCCTACTCCTTAGCATAAGACTGATTAACTCTCCAAGTGAATCATCTGCCTTCAGAGCTGACAGCGCCGTCGTGATTGCGGATGTGTTGACTTGATGTCCAGGAAAGCGAGCAAAGAATATTCTCTATAACGTAGGGATCGCCCGAGGTGACTGGTTAATGAATGTGGAGCCATTTCCACGACTCGATAGAATTCTAAAATTAAGACTTGATCGCATATGGATATCAATCCATAAATCTAGAGTTTTCCGAAGGAAAGATTCCTCATCAGATTAAGAGTATCAGACCAAAAGAAAAAGCATTGTAAGACTCGAGCTGTAAGGAGGCTGCCAGGGTTACAGAAATATTCTTGGCCTTAATTACTTACTTTAAGTGGCGCTACAATCCGGGGTGGACCTGGGCCTCAGCCAACAAGCGTCTCCCGCCAGCTCGATTCCTGACTAGCTGCCTCCAGTTTCGCACGCTAAGTTGGCTGAGGTCCCCTTCCACTTGCGTGCGCCACCTGAGTCTTGGCCTTCCTCTACTGCGCTGTCCCTCGGGGGCGGATTCGAAGACTTTTCGAACCGGAGGATTGGTGTCCATACGCTCTACATGACCCATCCATCTCAGTCTTTGGATTTTCACGCTTCTGGTTAGGTCCATGTCGCTGTACAGTCCGTAGAGTTCTGTACAACCGAAGATCGGCCGGTCGTTGTCTGTATTTATAGCAGAGCCTAGGTAGACAAAGTCCTTAACTACGTCGAGGGTGACATTCTGTCCAAGATGTCGGTGTTGGTTGTCCTCATTGACCGCTAAACCCATTTCCGCCGCTTCCGTCTCAATACTCGCGAAAGCGCCACTGACATCACGCTGCTTTCTCCCGATTATGTCAATATCGTCGGCGTATGCGAGTAGTTGGACGGGCTTTTGATAGAAAGTGCCTGTTGTGTTTGCTCATGAGTTTTGCACTATTCTTTCAAGTACGCTGTTGAAGGAATCGCATGACAGCGCATGGTCTTGTCTAAATCTTTTCTGGATATCAAAGGTCTCGGTGAGATCTTTACCGACGTTGATGGAGCAGCGAGCATTCTCCATCGTCATCCTGCACAGACGGACGAGTTTGGCAGGTATGCCAAAACTAGACTTTGCTCTATATAGCTCGTCTCTATAGATGCTGTCATACGCGGCCTTAAAATCGATGACTAGGTGGTGGGTATCGATCTGAAGCTCATGGGTCTTCTCTAAGATCTGCCGTAGTGTGAATATCTGGTCGATGGTGGACTTTCCTGGCCTGAAGCCACACTGATATGGACCTATCAGGTTGTTGACGAACGGCGTCAGGCGTTCACACAATACGGCGGATAAGATCTTATATGCGATGTTAAGGAGACTGATGCCTCTGTAGTTGCCGCAGTTCAGAGGGTCTCCTTTCTTGAGAATTGGACAAACAATGCTGAGGTTCCATTCATCGGGCATACTTTCGTCCGACCATATTTTACAGATAAGTTGGTGTATGCTCCTTACCAAGTCATCGCCTGCCGCTTTGAAGAGCTCGGCAGTCAGGCCATCCGCTCCAGCAGCTTTGTTGGACTTAAGCTTCGATATGGCTATCTTCACTTCATCCAGGTCGGGTGGACGGAATTGTTGGTCATCATCGTCCTGGTTGATTCGGTTGATTCTGCCTGACAGCGGTATTTGGTCCGCCTTCGCCGTTATACAGTCTGCAGATATGATCTTTCCAAATCCTCAGCATCGACTGCGATTCTACTACGATGTTCCCTTGTTTATCTCTACAGGCTTCGGTTCGGGGTTTGTTTCCGCGGCATGTTATTTTTACATTTTGGTAAAACTTCCGAACCTCAATCCTGGAGTAGCATCTCTCAATTTCCTCGATCGCGCGCTTCTCATGCTCTTTCTTCTTCAGCATGAGAAGCCGATGCTCGTCTCTCCTCTTCCGCTCATAGAGCTCATAAGCAGCTCTGGTCTTTCTAAGCAGCGCCGAGTTATATGCATCTTGCTTAGCTGCATGTGCTTGCCGGCATTCATCATCGAACCAGGGGTTTCGTTGTGGTGGACGAGTGAAACCCAGCACATCAGAAGCGGCATCTCTGATGGCGTTTTGGCAGTGTTTCGAATGGTCTTCGATGCTTGATGCTGGCGGCATTGGACCTCTTAAGAGATTAAGAGACACTCGATCGGAAAAGGACTTGGCGATCTCTTGCGATTGTAGCTGTCTGAAGTCGAATTTTCTCACAGCATTAGTTTGTCTTGGCGTAGTTTGGGATATCCGCAACCGTACCTTGGCTACAACAAGGTAATGGTCCGAGTCGATGTTGGCTCCTCGGAACGTACGGAGGCATGCGCGCAAATTGGCAAAGCCAATCTGATTCGAACATATTTTTCGGCCAGCTCAACACTTCTAGATTGTGCTGACTGTTCCTGATGGGTATATCTCCCTTTCTACCGAAGAGGTGTTTCGACAATATTCTGATCCAACTCCTTAGGACCCATTCCGAGCAGACGAAGACCAAGTCCAGAGTCATTGCAACTATGTTCCTTCTTCCTAAGGCTATGGAAACTATCAGCTCATGAAGTATCTTGAAACACGGACTCTTCTCAGTGGTCGGCAGTACAGTTTTCTGACTGCGATTTCAACTAACAACCGATGCAATACAGGACCGTCCAGATGCATTTTGCGATCGGCGACTTCATAAGAGGAGCATAAGTGAAACTCGTTATGCATAAGTTCATATACCGAGAAAAGGGCTTGTAAAAGGAAAATAAATTTGCATTTTATTCCTATCCTTAGAGCTTTTACTTCAGATCAAAACAACAGCATCACCTCTTTTGGAACAAAAAATTGTTTTTCTCTTCCGGCTTAAAATGACACCTCTTGTTGGATGGGTTTATATTTTTAGAAATATGTGAAAGAGTCTTTCCATCATAGCGATGACCTCATCCACCATAATTTGATTAATCGTGCAACAATTTTTCTCACTTCCGGAATACACCGCACTCAACTGCCAGATTTAGATTCTCAGCTTGTACTAATCCGCCTCTCACCCATTGGTCATTTTTCTTAGAATCAAAAACCAAATTTTGACAGATTCCCAGCACGAAAATCCTCTCAAAATTATTTCAGTTGCCCATCATAAAATTCATTGACAAGACCAAGGCGGCTGTCACTTGCTGTCACATAACTTTCGGTATAACTTTCCGCCCAACAAACCGCACGATTCACGCGAACGAAAAGCATCCAATGACTCACTCAAGTTTACGAGTATCTGGTTTCACTAACAAATTGCCTCAATTGTCTCCACAATTGATTGCTTAATTCCCAACCAACAAAACATGAATTCTCTGCTCCTAATCGGGCATGAATGCAAATGAATTGTTTGAAAAGAAAGATAGAAAAAAAATTCCAAAAAAGGTTGATTTTTAGCAATCAAAACCACTTGCAATCGCCCCCATCAAATTTCGGAATCAGACTTTGACTAAAACTTCCACTTAAACTTCATTAACCAACCAACCAGAAGCGGTTAAGGTAGCCGCCACAGTCATAAAACCCAAAATCCAATCTCAGGCTAAAAGTCAAGTCATTGGTGTTGGTGTTTGCATAGTGACTGCGAAAAAAAAAAAAAAAAATTAGTTTACCGTTCCACAACTCTGTTTCTGTTTAGTGGCTTAGGACTACTTGAGACTGACTACTTATCAGGAGCAAGATCTTTCGGAAAATCCATAAAATCCCCGCTCTACTGGCTTTTTCACTCGCTTAATTCAAACTTTTTGAAATTTATGAGCCATCGCCAAACAAAGGCACTAAAGCCGGTCTCCCAGCCCCATTAGAGGAGGGCATAAAACAAAATGACAACACCAACTCGGGGAGCACATTGCCGCGCATAATAAGCAATTAATTAAAAAAAAAAAAATCTCTCCCCTGCACACACAGCTTGACTAGGCGATTGCCTCAGCTCGTAATGTCTACATACTCGTAGATTGCCTAGCTTGACTCTATTCGTAGACGGGCAGCCGTATTTGGCGCTTCGAAACCAACCGAAGCTGGAATTTATTCAAAATTATTGACCATCAACTAATTAGTCAAGTTCTAGCCAGTTTCCCATTAGAGAATCGAATGACTTTGGTCTTCATCATCATCATCATAACCACGATGGCTGACGTAGGCCCGAAACCAAGAAAAAAACAAAATTGTCGTCGTGCTTTCTTTAGGGAATTAATGAGGGAGAAATTCCATAAGCCATATGCCAACGGGCTCTTATCATGACTTGGGCATCATCCGACCGGTACACATCTTTCTCTCTGCCAGACAAAGGGATACCATCGCACGGATATACCCAGTCTTGAACGGTACCCAATCTATACTCGTTGTCCACCGTAATCTTCATCCCGGAGTCCAGAGTGAAATGAATTTTTTTTCGGTCTTCAATGAATCTCGGTGCCCGGCTGCGGGACTTGTTGTACAGGTAGGCTTTGCTGTGTGTCATAAAACGTCGTAACCCGAGAAAGATGCTCCCTCAAAACGTTTGCGTTACACACTACACACTATACACACTCGGCGTATGAATTTTTTTTGTATATTTTCCATCAAATAATCACAGTGGGGCTTCTAATCATTGGTCGAGGCATTAATTATCAAGCAATGGAGAGCGACCCCTCAGCACCACAAACCTGGAATTTGTTTCTTCAGTTGGTCCAGATCAAGATCACAAAAAGGGGTAACATGAGAAAAAAAATAAACGTTTTGTTCGGTTGTTTGGTTGTTCGGCCGATTCGGGGGGATTCATAAATTTTTGCGTTCTCCAGTCAGCGATATGAAGAGTTGTGACATTCAGAGAAGTTTGTGTGCGTAGATACATCACAGATACATCATTGCGATAAATCATGACTGAGAATCGTATAAATACGTGTTACAATGGTTGACATGGAAATTTGAGATTTTTGGGAATTTCAGTTCGGTCGATTTTGTCTGGTGACAGTTGGTGGTTTTGAATGTTTTTCTCGACGAAGAGTTTTTTTTTTTTTTTTTATGGAGAATTGTAGTTGACGCCTTATGACATGTTTAGGTGTTGTGTGAAACAGGGCGGATATTTACGGCCTGGAGGAGCTGTAGATACAATAAGTTTACTGAAGACCTGAGGAAGGTGTTTGATGACAATCATGACGATTTATTGTAAGATGCATGCTTTCGGCGCCGCCGCACAGTATTGTGAAAAGAAAAGATTCATCCGATTGTTGTTGAAATATGTTTATGATAAACAGCCTGACATGGCCCCGTTCGGGTAGTGGGTATTCCATAATTCAAGTCGCCGATGTTTTGGGAGATGAGCAGCTGCAATTTTGTTGCAAAACCTTTAGAAAATGAATCCACCAGATGTAAGGTAGTGGCAGTCAAGTAAATGAAGTAGAACTGGGCATTTGTTTGTGGACCTGAACAGCGATTGATCGGAAAACTGTACAAAGTGCTTGCCCCACCTCCCCGTAATGATTCCTAATGTGTGCAAACGTAAACTGCTTAACTGGGAAGAGCGTGCTCGACCAGTACCAAAATACTGGCCTTTGTCATCATAGGGCTCACAACTTTGTACAGGAGAACAATAATTAGGCTAACGTAGGCCTTATATGCGCCCATGCCCCTATGGAAGATAACGATGACGCCACCAATGCATATTTCTACGAGATCTGTGTCAATACCTATGAGGAATGTCCGAAGTATGAAAGAAGGATATCTTTGGTACTTTCACCGCAAAGACTTAATATCACAATAGAAAGCACAAGGTCTCCTCATCTCAATATATGTACAAAAGGGACACGATGGTCTCCAGTCTCAATTTGATTACATTGCCATCGACGTAAGGCATGCCAACATGACTCTGAAACGTTCGAACGTTCTAGCCAGCCAACATTAACTCGTATTTTTACTATTGTGTTGCATCCAAGGTCCGAATGTGAATTTTCCAAGAGACAAGAGACCGCAAGAATCTTCGCCGAAACCGTATCCTGAAATCTCTCAACAACTTCGATGCCGCCGGTATCAAGTAACGAAGACTGGTGGTAGCGCTGCCGACATGTGATTAGAGACGCTGCAGCTAATGTTCCTTCTTCTGAAAACCACCAAGTATAGCTAAGCAAGAAGCGTAGAGAGCGGCGTTGCGACGAAGGATCACGAGAAGAGATAACCATATGGGAAGCACACGATCGAAGGTTGTTTTCTCGGAACAACATACGGAGGTTAAACCAAAAGATAGAATGAAGGATTTAAGGCAACCGAAGCCTATAGAGATGAAGAAGGACGCATTGCCGAAGAGTCATAATTAGCATAATGACGAAGAAAACCCAAAAAACAATCAAAGCAGTTGGACCTGACGGCCTACCAGCCGAAGTATTCAAGGCTGCCGGTGATGAGCCCACACCAACTCATTTCTCGACTCTGGTCAGTAGAGTGCATGTTTGATGAATGGAATCTCAGCATTTTTGGATTATTCACAAAAAAGGAGACCTCCCCAACTACCATATTGTGTGAACGTCTGAAACTGGCAAGAAAAATTGACAGTCAACCAAATCTCCACACTTTGGCAGATCCTGAAAAAGTTCAAATCAATACCCACCGCATTTTCATCGGTTCTAAGGCCATGTTAGCATTATTCATAGAGCGAGCTATATCCCTGCCAAACTCGTCCATCTGTGCAGAATGACGATTGAGAACGTTTACTGCTCCGTTTAAGTCGATAACGAGACTTTTGATGTCAAAAAAGGTTTTAGACAAGGTGAAGCGCTATCATGTGAGTTCTTCAACATTATACGAGTACATGAAATAAATGTGCGGTAGATACTCACAAGCGAGAACCGGAGGCATAATCTTTCAAAAGTCTGTGCAATCACGACCTGATCGTTATGATGTCGACATAAGTGGAGGAATACAGTGGGTGGCCGTTTCGAGTTTCCTGCGCCATTAACCAGGATTAGTGTCGGAAAAACAAAACAAGACCTAATCCGGGCTACTCCGACATATTTGGAGCTCAGGCGGGAAAGGATTTCCAGGACTTAGTCAGGGTCTTAGAAAAGAGATGGTGGCAGACGAGCCCTATAAGGGCCAACGGCAGCGCTTACATCCCGGAACGGGTTACTGGCTTCGCTGTAACCGACCCCTGGTCCTAGGGGCACTCAAAATGGAACTCGTCCTCCAGGTTGGGGGTTGTCCCGCCGGGGAACTGCCCGGTCATTTAAAAAAAAATTAATTACGAAGCATCAACAAGCCTCGGATATGGACGGGTTGACTGTTGACAAACCACGTAAACGGTTTAAGGACAATGAAATACAGCCTCCACGACACCACTTCCGATAACGGATTCAGGCCAATCGACTTTGCGGCGGTCCGAAACATTGTCGTAGCTAGCACTCGGCTCCCATATCTCGATATACACAAGGGGACTTGGCGAACTCCTGATCAATCATCAGTCAAGCAGATTGATCACATTGCGATCGAGGCAGTGCACCTCTCCAGTATTATGGATATCCGTACATTCCGAGGAGCCAACATCGACTCGGTCCATTACCTTGTTGTAGCCAAGGTACGGTTGCGGATATCCCAAACTACGCCAAGACAAACTAATGCTGTGAGAAAATTCGACGTCAGACGGCTACAATCGCAAGAGATCGCCAAGTCCTTTTCCGTTCGAGTGTCTCTTAATCTCTTAAGAGGTCCAATGCCGTCAGCATCAAGCAACGAAGACCGTTCGGAACACTGAAAAAAAGCTATCAGAGATGCCGCTTCTGATGTGCTGGGTTTCACTCGCCCACCACAACGAAACCCCTGGTTCGATGATGAATGCCGGCAAGCACATACAGCAAAGCAAGATGCATATAACGCGGCGCTGCTTAGAAAGACCAGAGCTGCTCGTGAGCTCTATGAGCGGAAGAGGAGAGACGAGCACCGGCTTCTCAGGAGGAAGAAGAAAGAGCATGAGAAGCGCGCGATCGAGGAAATTGAGAGATGCTACTCCAGGAATGAGGTTCGAAAGTTTTACCAAAAGGTAAAAATAACATGCCGCGAAAACTAGCCCCGAACCGAAGCTTGTAGAGATGAACAAGGGAACATCGTAGTAGAATCGCAGTCGATGCTGAGAATTTGGAAAGATCATTTCTGCAGACTGTTTAACGGCGATGACGGACAAAATACCGCTATCAGGCAGAATCAACCTTTCAACCTGGACGATGATGACCAACAATTCCGTCCACCCGACCTAGATGAAGTGAAGATAGCCATATCGAACCTTAAGTCCAACAAAGCTGCTGGAGCGGATGGCCTGACTGCCGAGCTCTTCAAAGCGGCAGGCGATGACTTGGTAAGGAGCATACACCAACTCATCTGTGAAATATGGTCAGACGAAAGTATGCCCGATGAATGGAACCTCAGCATTGTTTGTCCAATTCTCAAGAAAGGAGACCCTCTGAACTGCGCCAACTACAGAGGCATCAGTCTCCTTAACATCGCATATAAGATCTTATCCGCCGTATTGTGTGAACGCCTGAAGCCGTTCGTCAACAACCTGATAGGTCCATATCAGTGTGGCTTCAGGCCAGGAAAGTCCACCATCGACCAGATATTCACACTACGGCAGATCTTGCAGAAAACCCATGAGCTTCAGATCGATACACACCACCTATTCATCGATTTTAAGACGGCGTATGACAGCATCTATAGAGACGAGCTATATAGAGCAATGTCTAGTTTTGGCATCACTGCCAAACTCGCCCGTCTGTGCAGAATGACGATGGAGAATGCACGTTGCTCCATCAAGGTCGGTAAAGATCTCACCGAGGCCTTTGTTGTCCAGAATGGATTTAGACAAGGCGGTGCGCTGTCGTGCAATTTTTTCAACTTGAAAGAATAGTGCAAAACTCACAAGCAAACACATAGGCACTATCCTTCAAAAGTCCGTCCAACTACTCGCATACGCCGACGATATTGACATAATCGGGAGAAAGCAACGTGATATCAATGGCGCTTTCGCGAGTATTGAGACGGAAGCGGCGGAAATGGGTTCAGCAAAAAAGACAACCAACTCCGAAGTCTCGGGCAGTACGTCACCCTGGACAGATAAAACTTTGAGGTAGTTAAGGACTTTGTCTACCTAGGCTCCGCTATAAATACAGACAACGACACCAGCGCTGAGATCAAGCGAAGAATAACTCTTGCCAACCGCTGCTTCTTTGGCTAAGAAGGCAATTGAGTAGCAAAGCCCTGTCTCGGACAACAAAAGTCACCCCTTATAAGACCTTAATAATCCCGGTGCTGCTCTATGGCGCAGAGGCATGGACATTATCAATCATTATGGATGAGGTTGTTTTTGGTTGCTTCGAGAGAAAAATTCTTCGGGCGATCTTCGGTCCCGTCTGCATTGATGGTGAGTGGAGGAGAAGATACAACGACGAACTGTATGGACTGTACAGCGACATGGACCTAGCCAGAAGAGTGAAGATCAAAAGACTGAGATGGCTGGGTCATGTAGAGCGCACGGACGCCAATGCTCCGGTCCGAAAAGTCTTCGAATCCGCCCCCGAGGGACAGCGCAGTAGAGGAAGGCCAAGACTCAGGTGGCGCACGCAAGTGGAAGGGGACCTCAGCCAACTTAGCGTGCGAAACTGGAGGCAGCTAGCCAGAGA
Source organism: Volucella inflata (assembly GCA_928272305.1). Classification (NCBI taxonomy): domain Eukaryota; kingdom Metazoa; phylum Arthropoda; class Insecta; order Diptera; family Syrphidae; genus Volucella; species Volucella inflata. Next base: position 5,299,895 of record OV743720.1, read on the forward strand.
TCGAGCTGGCTGGAGAAGCTTGTTGACTGAGGCCCAGGTCCACCCCGGACTGTAGCGCCACCTAAAGTAAGTAAGATACAAATTTATGTTACAAAAATCATTAAGCATGGCTTTGCCATCTGCCTGATTGACATGCAATTAAACATTTTATAACAAATTTGTTTTAGTGTATATTCAATTCTTGAATTTAATTTACGTATGAGCTCTGTATTGTTCATCTACTTTGGCTATCAGATTACCAAGCACATCCTTTCGGTATCTTTCGTTTTCATAAGCTAAATTGCATTCGAATCTGCAATACGTTGCTAGCTTTTCGAGTTTTTTTTGTACCAGAGCGTATTCCTTTCGATTACCTTCTTCGCAATTATTTTTGGAAGCCTATCGTCCGACAGTTCTAAAACTTTTATTACATAACCTACATGTAATTTTAGTGATTTAATGAAAAGCGGTGACAGTCCTGTTTCGATATTGATCATATAGTTTGGTGTTGTACTTGGTAAGCTAAAGCATCGTTTTATGTAGTATCTAAGGAGTTTCTCCACTGTTTCATATTGGGCATTATCCTCAAGATTGCGCTGCGTACATCATAACAGATTCTGATACAGCTTGAAAAACCTTGTACTTTACGCTGTGGTCAATTAGTTGATTTGAAAAACATTTTTTCCATGTAGCCGACATGGCACTCTTCGCTTTTACTTGTCTTTCCTTTAGATGAGGTTCCATACTGTGATTACTAGCTATTGTCACCCCGAGATATCTATAGGTTTTCACAATTTCAATGGGCTGTCCGTTGAGATGCCATTTTTCATTTCTGCATTCTCTACCAGTTCCCTTCTTAGAGATCATAATTTTTGATTTTGTAAGGTCAACCGTAAGATTCCATAATTGGCAGAACAAATCAAGACGGTTAATCATTAATTGTAAGGACTCTATTGAATATGCAAATAGAACCACATCGTCTGCAAATAAAAGTGCCTTTATTAAATGTCCTGCTATCTCTATTCCTCCAGGGTAAAAGTCGGTGAGGTCATCGATGTACAAAGCAAAGAGATATGGGCTTAGTGTACATCCCTGTCTTACTCCCTTAGTTGTTTCGATTGGTTGTCCTCGTATATATTTAAGATAACCCTTCCAAACTTTTGGCTCATTCCAGCGTTATAAAGTTTGAATGTTAAAGCATTTCGATTGATATTATCGAAGGCTGCCTTGAAATCAACGAAAAAGGCGAATAATTTCTTTTTTTGTTCGAGAAATGTCCCAGCAATGTTTTGCAGTACGAAAATGTTGTCTACGGTTGAATAACCATTCCGAAACCCTGCTTGGAATTCTTTGATCAAATTGTTATTTTCGATCCACATTGACATACGCTCATTTAAAAGTTTTGTGAAGATGAGTTAAGGAAAGATATTCCACGATAATTTGCGGGATCAGCTATATTGTCTTTTTTGTGAATCGGATAAATTATGGCTTGTTTGAATTGTGGCGGTAGGTTACCTGTTTCCAGCATCGCATTGAAAATCACCGCTATTTTGCCGATAAAATAACTTGTCGCATACTTTAAAAAATTCAATGGGTATCCGAACAGCTCCAGGTGCCTTCCCATCTTGAAGTTCTTTCGAAACGTTACATATTTCTCCCTGTGTAATAGGTGCATCTAATATTTCATTTTCAATTGATGGATTTGCGTAGTGAAACGGCAGTATGCTACTTTGTGGGTTTAAAAGCGTTTGCGTGTCTTTGCGTCTAGCTGAGTGCCAGAACCAGAACTCCTTTGTATATTTACAGTTCACCCATTTTTAGAGCTTCGTTTTCAAAAAATCTTTTCTTTTTCTTCATACAAAAAAAAAAAAACTTTTAGCCATCCAAAAGGTATTCTTCTCGCTGGTTCACACTCAGTGTCAAACCATTTTTCTTTAAAAAAATGTATCTTTTTTGATAAGCCCGTATTTTTGACGGGTAACAGATTTTTATTAAATTGTCGATATCCATTATATCAAGTTAAGCAGTTGTCTGCAAGTTGAGGTCGAGTTTCCGTCTATACTCAGATGCATTTTATTTATTTTTATTTTTTTCCTTCCGTGCGGCATCGGATAAAGAATAGTGCCGCAGTGCGTCCCAGCTTGTCGTAAGAGGCGACTAAATGGGACACCAATCATATACAGGCAACTATGACACCAAAAATGAGCCTGTGACACTTTAACACCTTAAAACTTTCCCACAAGTTTGTATGCAATCAGTGGGTTCCCACGTCTGGAGACTACCGGTGGGGTAAAAGAACAGTCAATCAATTTGAAATGAGCATACAAGTGTCAAACCACTCAAACTTTAAACTTCATGGAAATGATCGCAATTAATAGCACTACCCCGCTGGGCACCACGGTTGCAACGCACTCGGGTGATCGCAGAGCAAGCAGAAGTGCTTGTGTCAGAGCCCGACGGATTCCGGGGGCGGGCAAAATGAAGTTTCCAAAATATTTTCCTAAACTTCGGTTTGCAAGTTGGAACGTCGGATCGATGACCTCAAAAAGTTTAGAACTGGAAGCGATAATGCGTCGCAGAACTCTACAAATCCTGTGCGTACAGGAAACGAAGTGGTGTAATACAGGAAATAAAGCGCGTTTTCTAGATTTAAAAACTAAGGCATTTAAGATGTTCTACCATGGAACGGTCAATGGACAAAACGGTGTTGCAATCGTTATTGCAGCGGATCTTCTAAGCAACATCGTTGGTATCTTGAAAATAAGCGACCGCTTGATGAGTGTTAAACTCGTCATACACAATGAAACGTGGAACATTGTTAGCGCGTTCGCTCCACAAAATGGTTCGACCAATCGGAAAAAGATACATTTTGATCAGAGTTCGGTAATTTGCTTAGAAATATACCTATCGATGAGTTGCTCTTCGAAGGCGGAGATTTAAATGGCCACGTCGGAGAAACAAATGTTGATTATGAGGACTGCCACGGCGGTAAAGGCTTTGGAACCAGAAATTCAGCTGGCGAAGACATCCTTGTAGCGTGTAGGGCTTACGGCTTAACCGTCTTAAATACAATGTTTATTAAAAATCAACGACATCTTATCACCTATAGCAGGCCACGAAACGCAAATAGATTATCACCTCTGCAAAATGTCGATGAGAAGCCGTGCCAAGGACTGTAAAGTAATACTTGGAGAATCGCTAGTAAGCCAACACCGTCTGCTCATTACAGAATTTTTCACAGCGGAACCACCGAAAACACGGGCATCGTTTGGAAAGCCAAAAATCTGGTGGTATAATCTATCGAAGGAACGAAGCGCAAGATTTATCGCACTGGCTAAAGAAGTACTTCAAAATATAAATGGTATAGCAGACTCACTTAGCCCGCAAGAAATGTGGAACAGCATGCACGAGGAATGCATAACACTTGCAAAGTCCCATCTGGGGACTATATCGAAATACCATCACGTCGGCAAAGAAACATGGTGGTGGAATGACGAAACCAAACGAGCTGTGGCCGACAAGAAGAGTGCATTCCAAGCGTGGACAAAATGCGATCGGAGCGACGATATCGAAAAAGCTCGACTGGCTCTTGAATACGAGCGTCTTAAAAAGATCGCAAAGAAAGTCCTGGCTCGAACTCGAGCGGCAGAAGCGGAAAACCTGTACCAGGAGTTGGAACAAATATCCTCACGATCGGCAGATAGAAGACAAGCTATCCGAGAAGTTCAAACGTCGTACAGTACTAAAATGCCAAATATTTTTAAGCTCGCTGCACAGAGGAGAAAAAATTCAATAGAAATAACCTCGCCGAAATACATCAAAAACGCAGACGGTCGCTTACCAACAAATGAAAAGGAAATTTGTGACCGGTGGCTTGAATACTGCAAGGAATTGCTTAACAAACAGTTTCCACGTGATATCGTGCCGACAGCTGGTCTATTCGAGGAGGAAGTTTCGGACTTTTCAATCGAAGAAATAAGTATAGCAATCGGAAAAATGAAGCGGGGGAAAGCGGCGGGACCAGACAGCATTCCATCAGAGTTTTGGTCGAAGATGGAGGGGATCGGCAGCGTTTGGCTATCGAAACTTTTAAATAAATTAAAATGTGGACAACCGATGCCGAATCAATGAGGAAGTAGCCTCTTGTTTCAATTATACAAAGCAAAAGGCCACACTCGAGAATGCAGCAACTACCGTTCAATCAAGCTGATGTCACACACAATGAAAATCGTCGAAAGAGTCTTAAACGAACGTCTGCGGCAAATAATAAAGCTCGATAATAGCCAGTGTGGATTTGTTGAAGGAAGATCGACGTTGGACGCTATTCAAAGCCTACGAATAATAATGAAAAAGCACCGAGATTCGTCTAAGGATTTACACATGGTATTTGTCGATCCAGAGAAAGCATACGATCGAGTGTATAGGAATCTCATATGGGCCGCGCTGAGGTCTCAAAACGTACCGGAAACGTATGTTAGAATAATACAAGACATGTACGGAAACGTGAAAACTGCGGTTAAAAGCTCTGCTGGACTAACGAGAGAATTTCCAGTTAATGTCGGAGTGCATCAAGGAAGCGTACTTAGCCCTTTCCTCTTTAACGTAGTATTCGACTATCTTTTAAAAGACTGCATGCGCGAAGCAAATGTAACGCCGATTCTCTTCGCTGACGACGCAGTTATACTTAGCGATAACGTCGAAGATTTACAAAGCCTTAGATTCATGGAGAAATGCGCTAGAGAGAAACGGGTTTAAAATAAGTCGTTCAAAGGCGGAGCATTTGACGTGCCCATTTGCACATCCGGTGCGACCTGTCCGGATATAATGTTAGACGGAATAGTTCTTCCGAAAAGCACTATCTTTAAGTACTTAGGATCAATCGTTAACATGGAAGCGAAATGTGATGACGACGTAAACCACAGAGTGAGTGTAGGATGGATGAAATGGCGGGAAAATTCGGGAGTCTTTTGCGACCGAAAATTTCCACTTAAATTAAAGGGGAAACTCTACACCAAGGTTGTTAGACCAGCTCTTATATACGGTTCACAGTGCTGGACAATGTACGAAGCGTTTAAAAACAAAATGACGGCAGCGGAAATGAAAATGTTAAGGATGTCTAGTGGAGTCACTAAACGCGATTGCATTAGATCTACGCGTATAAGAGGAAGTCTACAAATAAAGAATTCGGTAACCGAACAGCTTGAGGCGAATTGAATAAGCTGGTATTGCCACGTTCAAAGAAGATCTGCGGAAAATCCGGTTAAAAAGGCACTATCAACTACGGTCACTCCAACTGTAAGAAAACGAGGTCGGAAAAAGAATTCCTGGATTTCTCAGATGGCAAATGCGCAACAACGTCTGGGGCTAACCATTGAAGCGATCAAGGACAGAGCAGTGTGTAGACGCGTTCTGCGGTCTGCGACATTAGCTAACCCAGCAGCAGCGATGCAGTAAAAATGGGAAACTCGTTACGCATAAGTTCGTATAACGAGGAAAGGATAAAAAGAAGAAGAAGCATTTTATTTTTTTCCACATCAGCTTATGGGGTAGTTGTATCGTTCTTGTATCTTTTCTTTCTGTCGGTGAAGTAGCAAACTCGGCAACAATAGTCATATGGTCTGAGAACTGCTGCGTCAAAACTGCAAGATCATTTACTAAGGATATCCATAATCCTCGTACCAAGCAGTTATTTTGTGAATTTAAAAGGAAATTTTTAATAATTTTTTTCTGTTTTTAAAATTTACAATATTTTTAAGATCAGCAGGTAATTCATTTAATACTGTGGGAGCGCTATATTTGAGCTGCCTTTTACCATAGTTATTGTAGTTACAGGGCACTTGTAACATACCCGTAGCATGTCTTCTGGTGTTGACTTCATGTTCGATTGGCCTTTGAAAGCAGATGTTACTGTAGTAGTCCAGTACCAAAGTCATCTTGATGATATTTTGCACCTCAAGTACCTTAAATCTTCTTTCGTCAGGAACATTTCCGCAGTTTATTAGCCTCCATACCGAATTTTTGAGTTTTTGCAGCTTCTCGATATGTGTTTTGGAGGCGTTACCCCAGGCCAGTATTCCATACCTTAATTTGGATTCAATCAAGGCGTAATACATATACCAGCTCCAAAATTTGTGGTGTTGCATGATTTCTTAGATGCGCCAATGCAAATGAAGCCTTCCCTAAATCAGAGCGTATCTTGTTAATTTGCTTGTTCCAGATGAAATGGCTATCAACGATGACTCCTAGGTATTTATAGCTTTCTCCGACGTCAATCAAGGGTTTGCTTGATTAAGGGCAGGCATCATTTTGATAAAATACTCGCTCCTGCGTAGCTTTATGATGTGGACTTCGGATGCGCATCACCTTTGTTTTCGCATTTTTAAGCTCTGCCTGCATTAGTCTTGTTGCCGTCTCTAGAGACCTGTGGAGCACAACTATTCCGGTGTCATCTGCAAACGTCTGTCTGTACAAATGTCCTTGATTTTTACACGAAAGGCCCTGTTGAGTAGGTAATCCCTTAGCCAGTCCGCCATCACTCCTCGTATACCAATCCGTTCAAGCACTTCCAGTAACTTAACATGGTTTAGTGTATCAAATGGTTTACTAAAATCAATAAACATGACCAAAATACGAGTATGATGACTTTTATTTAAGGATTCGCAAACTCTCCAAGCAATTGTCTGGTACTTTTTTGCTTCTGGAAACCGTACTGACTTTGGTGTCAGTACTTCTAATTACATCTTCTAGACACTTTTCTATGACTGGCAGTATGGATATCGGTCTACCTATATAATCGGCGATTTGACTTTTACCACCTCCTTTGTAAATAGGTCTAACCACAGCAATTTTCAGTTTTTTTAGGAATTTTGCCCTGCATCAGACTGAGGTTAATAAATTTACACAAGAGGGGAGCAAAAATATCTGCGTGTTTTTTAATATCTACCGGCCGTATTCTATCGATTCCGGGGGATTTATATAGCGAAAATTGAGTTGGCATTACACTGATGCATTATTTGGAGAGTCTGTTCCGAGAAAAGCTTAGCACATTCATTAGAAAGGTTGATCATACGATGACAAGTTCTTAACAAGCGCTTAACTTCTTTCTTCCAATTATGTCGTTGATTAAGCTGCAGGTTTTAAGAGAGTCGGCTTTAATTACGTTAAACATGTTTCTATAAAAATTTGATTTCTCTGTTGGTTTTGTTGTTGAAATCTTTATATTCAGTTTCGTACGTTCTGCTAAGCCTATTATTCTTCCACCTCCTGTAAAGCTCGTCTCTTCTTTTACATTTTGCAGCTAAATTTGGGGACATCCAGGGATTTTTTATGTATTTACTCTTTAGTGTTCTAGTATTCGTTGAGTTTTTATATACAGCTTTCAACTTACAAGCTAAATTTTCATACAGGGTAACTGCATCGCATTCATTTAATACATCATCTTTTGCATAGCCCTACAAAAAGCAATCAAAAGGCGATAAATCATACGATCTTGGTGGCCGGTTTACATCATCATAACCCGAAAAAGCTCGGCTAAGAAATTTGTTTTGTATTGTGTGAGATGTGGCACCGTCTTGTTGCAATCATATGTTTTCCACATCCTAGTTTTGAGGCCGAAAATATTTGGTAAGCATTTGAGCATAGCGATGAGGATTGATAGTGACGGTTACACCTTCCTCATTTTCGAAGAAGTACGGTCCAATGACACCATCAGACCAAATTTGAACACAATTCACTTGCTCTTTCGAGAGTTACCTGCGGATTTTCACTTCCCCGTATGCGACAATTTTGTTTGCTGTAGTAGCATGGATACTTCTTCTGTATTCGCTGAAGAAGAGGTTGCGTGGATATTGGTCATTCAAACGCCAATATTCAAGCACCAAATCGACGTATGTTCTACGCATTCCACTGGCTTCAATTCTTGAGTGAGTTGAACTTCATAAGGGTGGTGAGGCAAATCCAAATGCAAAATACGTCATAGTGTGCTCGTCGTGCGTGAGCCATAATTCCTGTAGACCGTGCATATCGATGATAAATAAGCCTTAAGGCATCTGTAACAGTAGCAGTCTTTTCGAATTCTCTTTACAATTTTGCCTACGTACGCTCAGGTGCACCATTATGTCGACCATAGCCTGCTCGTACCTTCTGATCGAAAAGTACCTGGAATTCTTGATTAAAACGAAAACGGTTCAATTATTTATAGATATTAGCTCCACTGCAAGAAGTACACATATTCCAACGTTCCCTCCAATTCTCAGAAGACTTTTCATAGGCCGATTTTGAAATCGCCCTCAACTCCGTGAAGTGGATACTTGAGTCGATGGAATAGGAAAAAGTCACAAGGAGCCTTGTCAGGTGAACGAGGAGCTTGCGGAACGGTGTGAACGTTGGTTTTAATCAAATAGTCGCATACAAGATGAGATCTGTGAGCCAGTGCGTTGTCGTGGTGAAGAAACCACGAATTTTTTCTTCACTTTTCTGGCGATGGCGATGGCGCGATAGTTACGAGTAGCTTATTGGACTATCACGCAGAGAATCAGGGTTCGATTCCTGGCTGGGTCACCAACAATTTTTTAAATCGCCATCACACTTTCGGCGGGCAATGGCAAACTCCCGAAAGTAAAGTTGCCTATGAAAAAGCTTCTAAGGAATGCCGTTCGGACTCGGCGATAAACCGTAGGCCCCGCTCAGGTGTGACAAAAATGACAACATGGGCAACACAAATGAGTGTCAAGAAGCTAGGCCATGGCCCATACCGGGCTGCCAGCGGCACAGTGTTTGTTTGTTTGTTTTTTCTGGCCTCCTGGGACCAACTCTTTCCCTCAAATGCTGTCAAACGCTCACGCTATACCTTATTTACCATCTGGCTTGGATTTCGGATCGATTCAGTCGTTTGTTTATGGGTTTTGACCCATCTGAGAAGCACCATTCCGATGATTGTTGGTTAGTTTCGATGCCGTATTCATAGACCCATGTTTCGTCACCAGTAATAATGCCATCGATAACATATTGGCCCGAAGAAAGGATTTCTTTAGCGACATCAATGCCATGCTGTTTAAGCAACAAATTCAGCACTCTCGGCACATGCTACGCTTCAACTCGTCTCATGCCTGAAACAACGTGCATAATGCTCTATAGCGATCCGAACGAGACATCAAGATCTGCTGCTACCACACTGATCACACAATTTTCTTGACTTTTTCGGTATTTACGTCTGTCATACGGTGGATGGACGACCGGGACGAGGCAAATCATCAATTACTCGTAGACTACTTCTCTCTCTGTAACACTCGTACGCTTGTGTTTTTAACATTGTCAAGTTCTCGTAGGCCACCGTTAACATTTTCAATGCCTCACACTTGATATTTTGATTCAAAAACACAAAATTTCAGGCAAATTCTCAGTCGCTTAAGTTATCTAAGACATGTTGAACCAATAAACATTAATGCTTCTGCTCGCAAGGGACAACTCAGTACGGGAGATCACTCCTTAGTGCCCGAAAATATGGTCCACTTACCATTTTGGAGTTGGCCATCGACCTTGCTAGCAGTAGAGATTTTCTGGTTGAACCGCACATCCACTATGGATCGTTTTGCAGACTCCGTAAGTAACTTGGGCAAATTTGAACTGCCGGGGTTAATATTAACTGCATCTTCGGTTAATGAATGTGGAAACAGCGAGCACTTACCATGATCAGCTGTGAATGCTAATGTGTTTGCTTATGTCCCATCTCCCTATGCTTCATACCTGCCTTAAACCATCGATTGATCGAAAACATTCAACCAAGGCCATTGGCTTCAATTTAAAAAAAAAATAAATCCAACATCTCTTCCTACATCAGCATCATCAAACAAATCAAACACCCCATTCAACCGATCTCGCATTACAATCCAATAAATTCGCAAACAATTCCAGAGACAATGTTTTCGAAACAAAACCCAAAGTTGGCATTTGTACGTTTAATTAAAAATTATTGAAGGATACACAATGAATGCAAATGATCAGATAACCAGCAGGAGGTTAGGGCGCCGCCGCTCCAGTCACACCAATAAAATCACATGCAGAACAGCAACCACATGGTGACATCTTTAGACAACCATCATAAGTTGTCCAAGAACACCACAAAGGTTGCCCTGAAGTGGGATTCAATATAACCACGCAACACTGAATCTGCACGATGTATCTTTTAAACTGCACCACATGCTGGTTACAGTTCAAAACCGACGATGAAGTACGGATCCAATAATGATTAGTCTCTTTTACTTAAAGTGAATATGCAAGCCTGCCAGAAGTGTGGAGCTGAATTTATTGTATTTGATGTCCTCTCCTTGTCCTGGATGCATTCGCTGGAGCAAATTCGGAGGAGCATGAATCGATTGAATGTCAACGTACACGTTGGATTCGGTATCTTACCAACTACTAATACAACGAGTGGGGTAAAGATAGAAGAAAACTATTAAAAATTATTTCATTTCGTTTAAAGTGACATTTTATGTGCAGGGGTGCTATCTGATCTCTAAAGAAGACTGCTGCAAAGTCTATAACTAGAAGAAGGACATGCAAATTTGTTCTTTGTATTTGTATTTCTTTAGAGTTAAATTCGAACCATTTCTAAGCTGTCGAAGGGGTATATACAAGCCTTAGATACTCAATATTGCTCACATTTCTGTTGAGACGAAAGTAGGTCCCATCTGTCTCATAGCTTTCCCCACTTGTCACAGTCATAACCGCTAAACCGCTCTCCCAGCCCTCAGCCCACAGCAAGATTAATTTTTCAATCAAAACCTCAACTCTAAGTCTCACTAAATGGTCTGACTGAAATTCTTCATATTCCAATAAACGACTTCAAATTTTTTAAACGAAAGTGACACTCTCCCATCATTTACGCCAACAAATTTGCATAAATCGTTTCGATTTAACGACTTTAAGACTCAACTTAACCAGAGACTCTGAAGACCTTTAGATGTGAGCCCAAAACTATGCGCTTTGTAGCGCGCTTCCAAGTCGAAACAATCTCTTGAAACCACTCCAAGCCAACGTCACTGGCTAATGACAATTTACGACCCACAATCATCGGTCAGTAATGGATGTGATCCGACTTGTGGTTTGGAGAACACCAAATCTGGCTGGAGCACACAAATTAAGCAATTTTAATCATAAAGTTGAGAATTTTTTAATTAAACGTGTCTGCCAAGACAAAGGTACAAAAGCTGAGATACAATTCGGTTTCGATGTCAACCTGGATTGAGGTGTGTTTTTCTTCTTTCATTCATCGACAATCGGTCATAAGTTTAGGGATTTCGGATTTTACATTGAGTGTTGACAGGTTTAATTTGAATTTTGATTGGCGGCATTAGATTGTATCAATTCGACCAGCTGGACTAGTGACTGAAGAACAACGAAAAAGAGCTACCGGTCCTGCCCACGTTAGCCATCGATGGGTGAATGCAAATCTTAATTTCTTCATCAATCATCGGCGAATTCGTCTCAATCTTTGAAAGAATGTCCATAAAATGTATGCTGAGGTGCAGTTTGTAGATATGTAATGGACTTAAGAACCAGAAGTATCAAATCGACATCAGTCGGGTGTCAAACCAACAACTAAAAGATACACCACAAAGGGAGAGCGAAAGTTGATGAATTTCCAAAGTTAGTTTCAGTAAGTTTCTGAATGTATCTCCATACCTTGTGTCATTCATCTTCTGTCAGTGGTACTGGATGAGGGGAATAATAAATCACCTAATCACCCTGAAGATACTCTGCGATCTTTTCAAATCGATTTGCATGTTAAGTAAGTAACACACCCTGACTTGGAAGATCCTTTAACCCTTGCTACTGTGCCAAGTTTTGTTTGAGATTCGGCCAAAGGCTTCTCCAAAGTGTGTGTTGGATGGAATTTGTCAATTTCTACTGTGTACAGGTATCTGTATCTGTATCGAGGGTAGAGAGACAGTTTTCGTTCCATGCTGTCCGGAGATAACACTAAATCGCTCTGACTGAATGACTGACTACCGGAGGAAGACGAAGATCCTTCGTCTGGACAACACAAAATGAATTGCATAAGATCACGACGCAGACGAAGATGGAGACGAATACGTGGCAAGTTGCCGACGACTACAAGTCTGGTCGACTGGATGAGCAGCATCGAAACTGACAAAGAGTGACGGCGCGGCGGCGGAGATTGAATACATGGCCACTACTAGAGATGGTAGAACGTAAACTCATGATTGATTGATCGTTTCGAGAATTTAAAACGATTTTGATTGACCATTTAGGATCTTGGCCAGTTGCGCGTAGCATCTTGAAGAGAGAGACCATCAACATCAACAGCCAGGAGCAGAAGCTGATACATCAGATGAATCAGATGAACAGATGGAGAACCAAGATGAAGACAAAGTGGCCAGGTCATATTTGGTGTGGTGCTGTAGCATTCTGTGATTCAGTGTTACCAGCACTAGCGCGTCTGGTCGGGTAATTAATTAGAAAGCATTTTAAGCGTAATGAAGGGTCTTTTAAGCACTGGTCAAGTTGGGGTAGCTAAAGATTTATAATTGTGCAGAAAATACGAAGATAATTGGTGTGGCAAATCGACTAAGTCAATTCGATGCACTTGAGTTGCGGGTAATTGGAGTGGAGCCTACACTGAGCTCACGAACGGATCTGTACTAAGATGAATGCTTAAGGTTATGCTACTTGTTGTTGTGGAAAATTACTCTGATGGACTATCAATCATACGGTTAGAGTGATTGTGAATCTTGTGAAATCTTTTTTTTTTTGCGGTGATGATGCATTTTATATGAGAGCGCTTGTCGAAGATTTCATTGTAAGCGGACGCTTTGATGGAGATGGCTTATTGTGTGTGAGGTGGTTCACATGAGTTTTTGTATTAGGTTCATGGAAACTTTTGATCATTCCTGAAAAGAATTCACGAAATTTTCTTCCTTTTTTTGAGGATATCAGTCATTTTCATCAAGCAGATTCGACATGACTCTAAAGTGCTGCCAATATTGGTGATCGTCCACAACCAAGGGCACTCAGGGATAGTAGAAGAAGTTGGAAATTATAGTTCACATACCATTCTCTCAGAAACATGTGGCCAGATCAGTACAGATCTAAAATTGTATTCATACATCCAACTGAAACACAACACATTACCATAACTTTTTACCAATTCATTTGTCATCTCTCCAAATCTACTCAGTGCCATGTAAGCCGATACTATCACCAACAAACAAGTTCGTTTCAGTCGCTATTTTCGTCAAAAATCCTTGTTCAAGCCAAAAAAGACCAGCCGCTCTCACAAATCACAGCAATTAAAACGGCCAGAATACTCGTATATCTCACTGGTGAGTATGTGTTATCCTGCGAACACAACACGATGTTGAATTAATGTAATTCGCCTCCTCCACTGTATAAAGGTGTATGTCCATTCGTCGGAAATGGAAGTTGTCCCCATCGGTGTTGTTGTCGTGGCATGTTGTCTGCATTGGCCAGTCTTCGTCGCCGAAATGAGAAACTTCCATCCGCCTTATCAAGATTGAGAAATTTGATCTTTTAAATAAGTTCCACCACCCTATGGATGGTGATCTGTCGCAGAAGTTTTAATTTACCACTAGTTGCTGGCCTTTGCAAGATTCTGAAGCTGGTGGAGAAGGAGAAGATACCTTCTGACCATCACTAAAGTACATTCGCATCCATGAAATTCATGAAATCCATGAAATGGCCAAAAGTAATAAATAAAAACAATTTTTCTTGTTAATGAATTATTGAAGGTCTATTGGATATGGTGTTAACGAAAAAGGACGAGAACACCCTACACTGAATTGGTGGTGGATACAACGATGCAAAAGTTGGACGAGTGGTCATCGGTATCGCCTTCGTCGGTGGTAGCGGTGGTGGTGTCAGTGGCAGTGCTTCGACTTTATCCATTTGCAATTAAAATGCCGTATATTATCGTTAAATCTTTAAGATAGGCAGATACATTAATTAAGAGAATAGGCAGTGTGCTGTTTGGTTGTTTGTATGTCCGTTGGTGTAGGGAGTTATTATTAGTTGGTGGCTTCTGAACATATTATCCGATGTCGCTATGGGAAGCAGTACCAGCGAGTGGAGTTTGAGTGACCCTGTAAGTGGGTACCGCTGGTTGTGTACGTTCCTCGATCACTTGTTTTTTGCATGCGATTTTGAGTTAAAAATTTTGCACTTCCCAATGCCACCAAGCTTGGAAGTGACAAGCAAATACTCGTAGTCAAAGGGGGGATGACCATTTCGACTTTAATAGGATCAGCCTTGATCAGATTGAGACTATAAAAGGAATGACCACATAAGCTGATACCAAAACCAAGCTGAAGTTAAGGTATCATAGATACTCGTATACATTGGTTGACCGCGGACCATGTTAGACCAATTCCTTGATCATGACGTAATTCTCATGCCACACACTCAAATTACAGAAACAATTTGCCCCCCAAAAGCAGAAACCTAAATTATTTAAACACAAAAAGACCTCCTGGAGTGATTCATTCATCGATCGGCTATTGTTGGCTGCCATTTAAGTTCCGATCAAGGGGTTAGCTTTCAACGGATTCAAAACAAATTACACCTCCATCTCTGCGGTCTGCAATTATGGAATCTTCTACTCTCTTCTCTTCACCAAATTATAATTCGTAGCCCGTTCCACAAAACTTATTTAATGGAATGACACATCTATTTCATTTGGCGGAGCTAAGCGCGTCGAAAGAAGGCTTCATCAATGTCGTACAACATTTAGTTGATCGCAATGGTACGAGTAGAGCAGACTATTGTCCGCCTTGTGTGTGGCCACTCCACGCACGGTGTTATATTCCCAGGCTGGCTATGAAGCACTGATAAACCTTTATTTGAATTGAACCCATTTTGACGTAAATGTCTGTAGAAATGTGAGTGTGTGCGGTTTGTGTGTAATGTGTCAAGTACCTTGTAACGTACAATTAATTTGACAAGCAGAAGAAGACATGAAGGACCTGGGTCGCGCGCAGTTTTGTCGTCATCATCATCATCATCATTATGATGGCGGGGAATTTCTTTTCATTTGAACAAGCGACAATGACAGCGCGTTGAAGCATTTGAAAACGTTTTAAACGGCCAACGCAACCACCGATGACACACCACCACGAGGAATGATTAAGTGAAAATCTAATGAAGTGACAGCGTAGATCATTGGGGCGGGAGCTCCATGTCAGAGGGGCCATAATAAAACGCCAAAATGAAAACGTTTATGGAAATGTACGGATACATGGTGCACACGGAACAACATTCTGCTACACCTCTTGCCTCGCTTCGAGTTCATCAGAATTGAGATTCATGTTGAAGTGGTTTTTTTTTGTCTTTGGGTTTTTGGGGTACCACGATGATGTTCGTCGAATGTCGCGGCATACTATATATTGCGCAATGTGCTCATACTCGTACCCGTACCCATACCCGGTACCACCATTCGGATATCTTTTGGTGATTTTCGGAGGCCTCTTCACAAGTCTCTTTGTTATTTTCAACACTTTGGAAGAGTACTAGAGAATTTTTTGGGTGCCCCATTTGTAGTTTTCGATTGACTTGGAGGAGAAGACGACAGACAGATAGGCAGTTCGAGAGAAGAGGGTTCAATCAAATGGCATCTTGAGATGGGAAATAGAATGCCTGTGCCTATGTTTGTGTCTATGGCTTTGTCTAATGCATGCATGTGCCCCTTTAAGTGGGATAATAATTATTTTTCGCCGCTTGTATGTATAAAAAGCGATGAAGTGTTGAAAAATGGCCTCTTTTATGTTTGAAAACTTTTTCTGGAGACTTAATGAGGAATGGTTGGAGTGTCAATTGGTACTGGCGGCCGGGCATAGACATTGTCAGAGTTTTTCTTACACAAAATCACTTTAGCGATATCTTTGGAGATACACTCTAGTCTGGCGTCTGACATATCTTGCAACAGAAAGTCAGACTTCATGATAGTTTCCTGCCCTTAACAAG
The DNA here is from genome assembly GCA_928272305.1 of Volucella inflata. Lineage (NCBI taxonomy): Eukaryota > Metazoa > Arthropoda > Insecta > Diptera > Syrphidae > Volucella > Volucella inflata. The sequence continues at coordinate 5,315,870 of OV743720.1, forward strand.
CTCTTATCAGGGCCAATTAATTTTTTTAAAAAAAACCTCCACGTTCACTTATTTTGAAAGTGAATGGATGGTTTGAGAGTCGGTTTTAGTTGCACTGCAAGCGTCTACGATCGCCTTGATTTTATAGAAAAAATTGTCGTTACAAGGGATCATAGTGAGGATCATAGTTTTAAATTTACACCACATGCTTGCGTAAGGCCTGAGAACTGGATGTGAAAGCGCTTACAGAACTTGAAATGAGGTAAAACCACAGAAATAGTCCTTTACCTGTTTGGATACATTTAAAACCAATGAAGCACAGGACATGTTATGTTACAGACTTGCCCTTTATGGTTGTCAGAAAAGTCCTGGCTCACTAGGTTGTGGGTTGCTGGTCGAAAGTTGTGTCTGCATATCACCCATGGTACGCGAAAGAGGCAAATAATTTTCGACACTGTACGTGAAATGTTAGGTCCCTAAGCTCTACTTGCAGATACTTTGGAATAATACAAGTAACCTGCTCTCCAAGAAGAGCTATGGAAATTCACTGCGACATATTCAATGGTGATTGCTACCAAGAAGGCTTTCGCAGCTATTTGACTGCGGATTTGTCATTTTTGGTCGACTTAAACGAGAATTCCTGAGTTTATGACATATGAGCGACCTTCTAGTGACAATGTCGTTAAAGAAAGAAAGACGTCTTCGAGAGATCCGACAATGGATTAGAAATTATCGACGTTCCTTTGGATGGAAATGTTATTCTTACCTGCACACGGTTAAAGAAGTCCGATCTCCTTATCAATTTCAATGTACTAACAACGGTATGCTACTCCAGGAATGAGGCTCGGAAGTTTTACCAAAAGGTAAAAACAGCATGCCATGGAAACAAACCTCGAACCGAAGCCTGTAGAGATGAACAAGGGAACATCGTAGAAGAATCGCAGTCGATGCTGAGGATTTGGAAAGATCATTTCTGCAGACTGTATAACGGCGATGACGGACCAAATACCGCTGTCAGGCAGAATGAACCTTTCAACCTGGACGACGATGATCAACAATTCCGTCCACCCGACCTGGACGAAGTGAAGATAGCTATATCGAAGCTTAAGTCCAACAAAGCTGCTGGAGCGGATGGCCTGACTGCCGAGCTTTCAAAGCGGCAGGCGATGACTTAGAAAGGAGCATACCCCAACTCATCTGTAAAATATGGTCGGTCGAAAGTATGCCCGATGAATGGAACCTCAGCATTGCTTGTCCGATCCTCAAGAAAGGAGACCCTCTGAACTACGCCATATACAGAGGTATCGGCATACAAGATCTTATCTGCCATATTGTGTGAATGCCTGATGCCGTTCTTCAACAACCTGATAGGTACATATGAGTGTTTCTTCCAGCCTTAAAGTCCACCATCGACCAGATATTCACACTACGGCGGATCTTGGAGAAGACCCATGAGCTTCAGATCGATACACACCACCTATTCATCGATCTTAAGGCCGCGTATGACAGCATCTATAGAGATGAGCTATACAGAGCAATGTCTTCTTTTGGCATCCCTGCCAAACTCGTCCGTCTGTGCAGGATGACGATGGAGAATGCAAGCTGCTCCATCAAGGTCGGTAAAGATCTCACCGAGACCTTTGATGTCCAGAAAGGATTTAGACAAGGCGATACGCTGTCGTGCGATTTTTTCAACATCGTTCTTGAAAGAATAGCGCAAAACTCACGAGCAAACACAGGAGGCACAATCTTCCAAAAGTCCGTCAAACTACTCGCATACGCCGACGATATTGACATAATCGGGAGAAAGCAACGTGATGTTAGTGGCGCTTTCGCGTGTATTGAGACGGAAGCGGCGAAAATGGGTTCAGCAAAAAAGACAACCAACATCGACGTTCTCGGGCAGAACGTCACTCTCGACAGATATAACTTTGAGGTAGTTAAAGACTTTGTCTACCTATAGGCTCTGCTATAAACACAGACAACGACACCAGCGCTGATCTCAAGCGAAGAATAACTCTTGCCAACCGCTGTTTCTTTGGGCTAAGAAGGCAATTGACTAGCAAAGCCGTCTCTCGGACAACAAAAGTCACCCTTTATAAGACTTTAATTATCCCGGTCCTGTTCTATGGCGCAGAGGCATGGACATTATCAAAAATGGATGAGGGTGTTCTTAGTTGCTTCGAGAGAAAAATTCTTCGGGAGATCTTCGGTCCTGTCTGCATTGAAGGAGAATGGAGGAGGAGATACGCCAATGAACACTACGGAATGTACAGCGACATGGACCTAACCAGAAGAGTGGAGATCCAAAAACTGAGCAGTTGAGGGAGGCCAAGACTCAGGTGGCGCACGCAAGTGGAAGGGGACTTCAGCCAACTTAGCGAGCGAAACTGGTGGCAGCTAGCCAGGGATCGAGCTGGCTGGAGAAGCTTGTTGACCGAGGCCCAGGTCCAGCCCGGTCTGTAGCGCCACTTTAAGTAAGTAAGTAAGTAACAAAGGTATGGATCACATTGCGATCGACGCCTCATTTTGCCGAATATTCCAAGAGTTCAACAGTGACTTGGACCACTATCTTGTATGAATGCGGATACTGTCAACTCCGCTGACAAGATAAACTGCATTCATAGAGATCTGATCATGTATCCTTTACAGCTCTACTATGTTGCCCCGAAATTCAGTGGCAAAGTCGCCGATAAGCGATCAGAAATGGCATCTCAGATGAAACCTGGCTGGCGAGAGAGAAACCATATAGTGCAGTGCTACACGTCCCAAAAGCAATAAATATCATCTCGGGGCAACAGATATGGAAAAGTAACATGGAAGCAAGCATTTCTTCAAAGGATCAAAATTCTGCTGAGGGGCAGTACGAATTATTCAATCTGGAATGTAATGAACAACATGTTACGACGGTCATATCAAAACTTAAGTCCGACAAGGATGTTTGCAAAAAACACTATCTGTCGAGCTATTTAAGGCGGTGGAACATGATTTTGTGAAGAGCAAGCACCAAATCAACTTTAAGATATGGTCGGATGGAAGCATATGAGGAAGCTCGACATTGTCTCTACCATCAATAGAGGAATGGGTCTCCTCAAGATCACCCATACTATCTTCTCTGTTGAATTACGTTATGCAATCGCCCGAAACCTTTGATCAACCAACTGATTGTTCATTCTCAGAGTGAATCTTGAAAAAAACTCTCGAATTCCAAACCGACACCCGTCCCACTCGTAAAATTTGATAATCTTAAGCCGGCTTATGAGAGCGAATTATGGGAAAATTTATACAAAGCTACATCGGCTATTTAGTCCCTGTTTAACCTTTCAGGTTCCATGGAGAAGGCCCGAAACCTCCGTAGAAGTTCGTAATGGTTGAATCATGTCCCTTAAGGTCTGAAATTGGCAATGAAACAGGGTGATCTACCTTCACTTAGGATTATTAACAACTCGCAATTCGACACCAAACACACAATCCTTGAAAAGTCTGTACAACAACTAGCCCTTGTTAATCAGTATTGCCTTTTGCTGGTCTGCCCCCAAAGACAGGAAATCTCTTTTGTACAACCACACAGCATTTACCATCACAGTCCTCTGCTTGGTTGTTTCGTATTAAAATAGTGATCACCGGTTTTATCGGGACTAATGTAGGCAGGAGAAGGACATTTAAACAAGAACTGGATGACATGGATTTTCCTAAAGGGTGCAGCGCGTTGCATGTCTAGGCATTTTCGGACCCTTTCGGACCTGGACAACAGCTGTTGTGGAAGCAATTATAGGACTAACGCCGCTTAACCTACATATTTATCAACAAAATGGCCTTACGCAGCTCAGCAAGTATGGTACAAACCATAGAGCTACATCTTTACGACCATCAAACTATCAAAAGCATAGTAGGTTACCTCACAGGAAATCACGGTTAAGATATCACCTCAACATAATCGAACCTGTCACCTCTCTCAGGAGTAGCGACTTTGTCTTGAAGAAGACGAAACAACTGAACACACTTTCTATCATCGTCTAGCTCTCAACGGAATATTGTCTTCAGGGAACAACTCGAAACCACTGGACTAATGGATTCCTCTGCTGGTAGAATTTCTAAGTTTATTTGGAAGCTAGAAAACGTACAAGCCCAGCCACAGTTCTTACACACAGTTATAATTGAACTTTTAGGTCGAAGTCAGAAATTTTAACTTGGCCACTGATTTGGGACGGAGTTTCGATGCTGGATCCTCTGCTGTCCCTCTGTTTGGTCCAGCCGGCAATCCAATCCAGTCCAAGGAGATTTTGAAAGACTTGGCTTTCTTTGTAAACAGTATTGCTATTGCGTTGTTTGCTTCTGACACCATTGATCTTTCCAATTTGGTTGCTTTGTTTTCTATAATTATTCTGAAGTAGCTTTCGCTTGAAGTAGTCTGCACTTTAAAGAACTCTTAGTTCCTAACTGCATCGATCTCCATTCCCATTTTATCGTTGGATCTCTGATCTATTGGGTTGAGGCGTTAAATGAGTCACTTTCTTGGCTTGTTTATCCAAAAGGTCCTCAGACGATATTCATGTTCCGAAGAGCTGTCTTCCTACTGTCTTCTTGGGACACTTCTAGCCTAGGAATATGACTACACGAAGACAATCCCGCACTGTATCGTTGGTGGTGATTTGTCCAGTTTAGTTGGGTCACACACTATAAGTTGTATGGATACTTGCGCCAAAGTGATGTCTTTATCTGTATCTCATCATCGGCCTTAGTTAAATAACAAATCCTCTAAAGTGCTTACATTCGATACATAACCAACTCCTGACGTTTATTGAATTTTGGAACAAGGCAGCCTCTCTTCTCAGTTGTTCACCCATTTGTTGGGAACTTGTAACATGACTCCACCGAAACCGAATCTCAAGCGATCTCTCAGAATCAGATTACGATTTCCTTCTCAATTTTCCGGCCCAACGAAACCAAGTTTTAATTAGCTTTTCATGGCTTCCTCATCGGTCTGTTGGTAAACGATTTCTACTTCATAACATGGTAGCATTCATAATTAAATTTCCTCTGACAAATTAGGACCACCTGCTTTTGACTAGTCTCCTCTAAAGTTGTTTCTCCATCAATTGGACCTATCGTCAGGTCATCGTCATCGGCAACATTCGTCAGTAAAAATTCAAAAAAAAAAGAGCTTTTCCTGCTTTTCTGTCACAAGTAATCGATTCCTCACGCTGTGACATGTAAAATCGATAAATTTTCTCCCATTTCTATGCATGTTGAAGACAAAAGAACAAAAAAAACAAACATTGCATCCGTGGTTTGAAATTCTGTTCCCATCGTAAGGCCTCCAAAAGCTAATGAAAACAGTAGGAGGCCACAATTTGTCCCAATCACAATATTATCACCTAATTATAACCTCACATTTGAATATTGCTGTATCTAGGTAGGCCATATGCACAGACACGAACTAGAACAATATACGTACATCTATGTTTCTGTCTACATTCATCCCAATAGATCTCTAATAGATACTCCCCATAGCTTTGGAACATCATTAACCTCGAAAGGTTGCCTCTGCTTATTCCAGAATGGAGCAATGTTTATTTACTTATGGCCTGCCATCTATCAGACTTGTATGGAATAGAACTCTCTGCTCATGGTATGGATTGATTCATGACATAGGATGAGATACAATCATACGAAAAGTGGAGTCGATTTGAGTTCCATGCGATTATTACGAGACGTGGATGGGTATGAACAAAAATCGTTATTCCTAAGGTTTTCACTAGCAACAGTTCTGTCATGTCATGAAGTGTCTGAAGGTATTCTCAGCGTGGGCCTTGAGGAGCTAAATGCACCCCAATTAGGTGTTGAAGTGATTTCGACAAAAAACACTCCGATACATGAGAGCTAAACTTGCGGGAGTGCTCTTGTTTCATGACGACAACCTCACCGACAACAACGAGGATGGATGTGACACATTTCAAGTAGGCGTCCGCGTTGATAGAAATCACCTTGACACTTTGTAGATCAGCCCTTCATAGAGCTCGTCGATCGTGCAGTTCTAATCCAATTCCATCGAACATCTCGAATACTCGTAAACTCCTAACTCAGGTAAACACCACTTAAAGCCAACTCGCGTGTCACATGTCAAACAGATGAGTCTCATCGCATAGAAGATGTCCCATCGGATATGGGTTACAACAAGTGACAGTCTTTTAGCTCTACAAAGGTTCTCACTAAGAAACTAAAATTTAACAGAGCTCAGCGAATAATTAAGCGCACACACGTTCCTTTTGTTATCTCGTTGGACAAGCTCTTTAAAACGACCTACGCAGAGGCGAAATCCTTTTACTAACCGTCAGGTCGTTCTTCCCGCCGCCGCCGCCGTCTCATCGGTACTCTAATTATTAAATTGTTGAAACACGCTAAATGAATGTCAGCGGCCTACACGTAGGGCTTTGCTAGACCGAACCTTTAATCCGTCATCGCAAAACAGCATCTACGTGGTGTAGAACAAGCACTATGACTACGATGATGAGAATGACGATGACGACGACAACGACGACGACAATGATGACGATGACGATGATGTTGATGCTGGAAAGGATGTTGATAATGATGATGATGGCAATGGCAATGGCTATGGTTGCAAGTTGACGATGAAGTCGGCATCAGCTCTGACACTCATTTCATGAATTAACCATGCACAGCGTACGATTTAAACGCGTGTTGGCTGTAACCGAGTGGGTTGAGATAAAAGGTGCACGAGGATGCGGATACTTTTCCACCAACAGAGTCGAGAAAATCTCAGCTTCCATTTTAGAAAAAGGATTACCACACTGAAAAGAGGACAACATATGGCACAAAATTTACGATAGAAGTGGCGACACACAAGGTTCCCATGTGCACTTAAAGCAATGCTTTCGCATATCATAATGTGTCACGAGTGTAACCGTGCAAATGGACGGCATTATGGAGATCTCTGGTCATTAGTTATCTTTTCTAGCTAGAATAGCGCCAACAGTACAAGCGGTGGAGGTTGTAAAAAGTTGAATTTATTCACTCTAATCTGGTGCACAGAAGAGGTGGAGAGAGAGCCGGGGGATGTTACTGTTACAAGTATGATGACCAGACAAAAAGATTGTGGCTTTGGAATAAGTCTTAGTAAATGTGAGTTCATGTGGTGGGTAAACTTTCTATAGCACTGGATAATGAGGTAACTTAAGACAGCTTAAGGATTGTGAGTGGACATTTAAGCGATAATTTGTCGGGAAATAAGGTCTAGAGGAGGCTTACGTCAACTTATCTGGTCCCGATGGGGGAACATTGAGGATTGAGATGACCAGATTCCAGATTCACAGAACACTTCAGTGTACTCAGTTAATTCCTATATTGAGTGTAATATTTATCATTTCCATACTCTAGGTGGCACTTTAGTTTCTTAATTTACAAGCCTGTCATAGTCCTGCACCACCTGCTCCACCCATAGTAGGAGCAAGTTTGTAGTAGACCATAGTCTTTCTGTTAGTAAAACGATCTGCCAACGAAATGCCGCACACATCAAAACCCTCCAATCCATTCCATAACATCGTAAAAGACGGATAACCTACTGACTCTTTCAAGCATCAGAAATAGTTGGAGAAAACCGTGTCGGGTCATATCTCTGAAGACGGATTTCTGGATTATCCAAGTGTCCTCGATTATATTTGTGCAACTACTATGCACTTGAAATCGTCATATCGATGCAATGAGCAAAGAGCGATAAAGACAAATATTTTGGTCCGGCCTATCGATATCTCCCATGTTTTTGTTGTATATTTTCACAAGTTTGTGCTGTGGAATAGTCACTTCCTTTCTATCTGTACGAGAGAATCGCTTCACAGCAGTCGTTGGGTGGACTGGTAAGCAGTTTGAAATCATATTTATTCATCACATTTACAAACAATTAAATTTAGTTCTGAACATAGTTCAAAACTGTATGCACCTCGACCTGTTTCCTTGAGAACATTATCTGATCCACGCACAGAACATTACGCTCCCCAAACGCTGCCTTTACAGACTTTGTTGTTACATTCACCCATCTCAACCAATTGAGCCTTACCGACCTGTAGTTCACGCAGTGGATTTTTTGACCGATGAAGCACAACCTGAAGATAGTATTATTATAGTAGGCGCGATTTCAACCTCCATCACTGGAGGGGGCGGCTTCCGACGACTCGTCTCATTTTGTCTCTGTTAATTCGTCATCTGAAATCGAAATATTGATGGTGGACTGCCTAACAAACTCAAGTCTATTTCAGATTAGTGGAATACCCAATATAATGAACAGGCAACTCGATCTTCACTTCCGATTCGGATAACTGTGTCGTTTATAGGAGTGATCATCTTCTTTCCACCCTAGACCACCTTCAACCGCTCTTGTCAATTATATACTCTTATGAAAACGGCAACACATGTGTCGATTCGGAAAATTCATTTTCATTTAATTTTAGAAGAGCCGACTTTCACAAACTTAAAAGCCTTACCAGCAGCATTAACTTTGATTTTATTGCTGAAACAACAAACATTGATCTTGCTCTATCAACTTTCTATTCGTTAATTTTCTCCTACTTTGCCCAATCGGTTCCATATTCCTCCCGAAAAGACTGCACGTCCGCTCTTCCTTGGTATAACAAGAAGTTGCGCTCTCTCCGCAATAAAAGAAACAAGCTGTGGCACACATTCTTAAGAACTCGATCTGATTCCGACTTCACTAACTATCGTTTGTGTACAATCGTTTTTCTGGAATTTGTGAGTCTCTTTCCCTTGAGTAACTTGACCGCATGCAATTTAGCTTAGTCTCGGACCCCAAACGCTTCTACCAGTTGGCTAATACCAAAAGAAAGTCAGACGGCTACCCATCTACTCTCAAATTTCTTAGTGATTTTTCTGCCGATCCAAAAGCCGTTGCTAATTTCTTTGCCTGTTATTTTAACAAATCCTTTTGTAGGCAAACACCCGAACCCGATCCTAGTTACTTTAGCTATATGAGAAACTGTCAAGAGACGTCATCCATTTCGCTTAATATAACAATATCTTTGGTTTCTGAAAACATTACCAAACTTAAAGATGATTTTTCGTCCGGCCCTGATGGAATTCCGGCCATTGTAATAAAAAAGTGTCTAAGCCATCTCGGTCCTCCCCTCGCTGCTCGCTATTTAACTTGTCTATTTCAACAGGTACTTTTCCTTTCCTATGGAAGGAGTCTTATATCATCCCTGTTCATAAGAAAGGAAGCAAGGCCGATGTCGATAATTATAGGCCCACAGCAAAACTCTCTTCCATACCCAAATTGTTCGAAAGCATTATCTATCAACAATTGCTTCCGTACTGTAGGCCATCTATCTGCACAAACCAGCACGGTTTTATGAAAGTTAAATCTACTACCACTAACCTAACAGAGCTCAAATCTAGGACGCTTTGTGCTTTAGAAGATGGTGATGAAGTCGATTCAATTTCCACAGATTTCAGCAAGGCTTTCGATAAAATTTCCCGTCAACTTATCATTTTCAAACTAAAAAAAACTTGGGTTTTCCCCTCCGTTTGTGGCATGGATCAAATCCTAGTTAGAAGACCGAGAATACAAAGTCATCTTCAGTTCCTCAATATCCGACCCCATCAAAGCAATATCTGGCGTCCCTCAGGGTAGTCACTTTGGACCAATCATCTTTATAGCGATTAATGACATAAATCACGTTTTAATGAATTCTAAACTGTCTACTCGTATTTTCGCTGATGACATGAGAATTTTCAAAGTCATTTCAATGCCTTCTGACTCCCATTGCTTGCAAGATGACTTAATGTCAGCAAATGCCAAGCGATAGCCTATTCCCGCAAATGTCTTCCTCCGCCTCCAAGAAACTACTTCATCTGCGATGAGCCTATTCCCTCCCTCCACTACCGAAGTAAGGGATCTACGAATAATATGTGACAGGGAATTGATTTTCGACTCACATATTGACAGCATTATAAATAAAGCTAACTCTGCACTTGGCTTTATCAAACGCCGGTCAAAAGAGTTTTCCAATCCCTACGTTACAAGGTTCCTGTACATTACTTTTGTAAGACCTCTTCTGAAATATTGCAGCCAAGTTTGGTCACCCTATAAACAAATCCACATTCAAGGAATCGAAGCAGTCCAAACCAGGTTTAGCTGGGTTGACCCGAGCCAATAATAATAATAACAGTTTTTCAGACGATCTTCATTGACGGTTCCAGTTCCACTCAAATTCAATTCCTCAAACAATTGAAGCGATGAAAAGAAATTGTCAAAAAATAAATGGTAGCTCAAGTTTAATCCTCTCGAAATTGGCGCTTGGCTGAAGTCCCAAACAACTTTGGTTCCAAGAGGAAGCTCTTTTTTTTAGAGTAGAAGTAGAGAGTAGTCCTTCGATCTTGCGTATGGGTCAAACTAAACAATATAATCGCTCGGAGTTGTGCCAATCCAAAACTTACAGCCCCATCTAATTGGCTTTCCTCTTATGAAATGTTTTATAAGATAACGTCTGAGGTAGGGCACCATACCTTCATCGACACTGTAATTCTCAACGACTGGGGCAACAACAAGGTCGTACTTTGGCATAGCTATCATTTAGATTCAATTGCATATTGTCGCAGCAATGAAGTACTCGAAAGATGTGATCATATCTATTTCTTGTAATCGATTTGGGCACAAGTAAATTCTGCGCATGCTCTTCACTTTCCCAGTACATCCTACGACTCGAGACATTAGTGTAACCGCTCCAAATCAGTACTCCAATGAAGACGTCCATTTTAGAAACTTGTGTATCAGCTATCAGATTGTGTTGGTGTGCGTACTTACTTGAGCACGATACTAACATTTCGAACAAGCGTGCATCGAAAAAAAGAGTGAAAAGATCCAACGGTGCCAAATATGGATCCCAGCCGCAACTTTCGTACTTAAAATCAGCTAAGCTTTCCTGCAAATCTCTTGTTTCCCACGTACATTCCAAAATTCGAGGTCTTTTGGTAAAGGAGAAAAGCGGCATATCATCTTCTTCATCAGCATTTTCTGGTCGCACCAAAAGCTCTGCAAGTAACTGATCAAATCCCCAGCGGCAGGCTTTCCGATGCGGTTACAGAGGACAATGTCAAAAAAATACATGAAATGGTGTTGGCTGACCGGAAAGTGAAGGTGCGCGAGCTAGCAGATACCAAAAAGATTAGTACTGAGCGCACACGACATATTTTGGGCAATATTCTGCATATGAAAAAGTTATCCTGCCGCTGGGTGCCGCGCATGCTCACTCCAGACCAAAAACACGAACGCGAGAGCACTTCGAAAGAGTGTTTGGATTCGCTGTTGCGGAATCGGGCGGACTTTTGGCGTCGATTGGTAACTGTTGATGAAACTTGGATCCACTATTACACACCAGAGAACAGAATGAGTGCCCGGCAATGCACTGAAACCGGCACGAGTGCCCCGAAACGGCCGAGGGAGGCCCTATGGGTCGGAAAGGTTATGGCGTCGATTTTCTGGGATTGTCATGGCATACTCGTGGTGGACTACCTCGAAAAAGAAAAAACCATCAACAGCGAGTATTACTATGCCTTATTGGAGCGATTGAAGGCCGAAATCGTTGCAAAACGTCCTCACACGAAGCGAAAAAAAATGTTTGCAAGACAATGCGCCGGCGCATAAGAGCATCGCAACTACGGCTGAAATCAGTGACTTACGGCTCGCATCCACCGTATTCGCCCGATTTGGCTCCCTCGGACTATTAGCTCTTCCCAAACCTCAAAAGATGGCTCATCAATAAAAAATTCAGCTCACGCGAGGAAATCATCGACGTCGCGGAGGAGTATTTTGCAGACCTTTCGGAAAATTACTTTTCGGACGGGATCTAGAAGTTGGAAAATCGCTAGAATAAGTGTATCAACCTAAAAGGAGACTATATTGAATAAAAAAAAAAAAAAAATTTTTTTCATTCCCAAGGAGGTTACTCTTCACCCCACCTAGTGTACCGGTACAGTGGGATAATCCGGGTTAAACGACTCAATAACGATCACGGTGATCGATGAAAGTGACACCAATGGATCAATTTCGCCTGAACGATGGCAGTTGTTGGCAATTGTCGGGCAGCGTATTGGCCATCAAACGGGAAAACCAAAGACTGTCTCCCATCACAAACTGGTATCAAGATCACGACAAACTGATTTCTTGCGCCTATTAATGATCTCTTGATCTTGAGTCGTAGGTGCATAAGGAGATATCTTAACGAGTGCAAAGCTCGAGGTTGCAGCTTAGGAGGGTATCCCTAGCAAACCTTGAGGGCGCGCCTGGATCGGAGCTTTACCCTCCTCACCAGAAGACATATTCGAGTCAGAATATTTTATTTGATCTACTCGCATCCTCTAAAGTTTTACCACTTTCTAATGTCAGGTGCATCTACGATCTAATTTTACTCGAACCCAAACAGAGCCCAGTAAACTCGATTTTCCGATAACATTGTACATTTTGGCTCCGCTACTTACCTTGGATATCAAATTTCATCAGCCAATAGCCGAAGAAGATTAAGCGTATGCCTAAGGAAGGCCTTTGTTACAAACTCCCAAAGAGATTCTACCTTTGTCCTGTTCTATGGCTCAGAACGATTACCGGAGCAGATGGGTCGTTCATAAAACGAGATTCTTCGGCTGGTTTATTGTTTGTTTACAGTGACTTCTATGAGCTATATAGCAAGATCGAGCTGATGCCCGGAACATGCAGATCGAGCAAATATGTAGGCTTGAATAGGAAGAGTCTTCGATTCCTACCCAAAGTCAGAGCCCAGTGGAGGAAACCTTTACGAACATTTGGAAGAGGAATTCAACTATCTTGGAGAGCGAAACTGAAGGCAGCTGACCAACAACGGAGCCATTTGGAGCGGTGTATTTGTTAAGGCTTAGTCTTTTCCGGACTGTAGCCCACATCAAATTATTGTAACTATGGTATTGACTATGGTTTATTGTCAAGCTTTCCTAACGAAGATCCAAAACTATGCCAATGAAATTGTTGACTCAAGGCAAGAGTCACTAAATGGAATAGTTGCAAACAGCTTTCTTCCTCTAGATCCTGTTTCAAAAGGCAGACAAGAAGTCAGCTGCGGCTTCGAGAGATTTGTAAGTTTCAGTTGTAATAACTTGGCATCGCTGCTTAGAGACCAAGACTTTCAGAGTTTACCTCATCGACTGCACCTCTTGCGCCTTCCTATAGCTTTCGAGTTTATCAGAAACCACACTCTTTCCTTACGACCCCTATTTTTTCTATTTCCAATAAGTTTAAGGCTAATAGGCATAACCTTGATAGTTGCAGTTCATTTTGTTGGACATGGTCTAGTAGGGCTACTGTAGTAGTGGTGCACTTACACCAGTTGTGATTCCATTGAATAGAGTGAGAGTGCGAAGCGATTTGTCGGAATAAGTGATCTTTAAAGGCTAGATACCGCTCGGACCTCAGAAGTGGTAACTACCTACGAATTGTACTCTAATGCGTAGCAAGTCATGGCAGTTGGTCACGGAATGCACCACATCCCTGCAGTTCCTGAGGAATTCCTTATACAAGTTGCTCAATCCCTGTGCGATTTCTCGCTTCTGATTGTAATTAAGTCGATTTCATTGAAAGATTTTTGCAGGGCAGAAGAACCTTAGCTGACATTTTGGCAGAAGTGTCTAACCAACGCGCCTTCAACTATTAGGCGACAAGCACTGCGATTCGATTCTGCTAGAGACATCCGGTTTTGCTACTAAAGTTGGCATAAAGAGCCCCACAATTACGATGTTAGGCACTCAGTTATGGGCGGCTTTGTGGTGGCTGTAAACCACTTCATCCTCAGACGACGCATACCACTCAACAATGTGTCGTTATAGGGATACCGTATACTTTTCGAGTAAGCAGCAGTTTCAGCGTCCTACGTTCCAGAATCCTTGCATTGTCTTCGTTTGGTAGTTAAAGTTCGTGAAAAGGTTATGAGCTACCCAAGATCCCCGTGATCTGTGCGTCTTTCTTACAGTTTTCACTTGCTGACCTTAGACCATTTGAAACTAGTCTGTGTTCTAGTCAGTGACTCGCCATTTGCTTCCTACAGCTTTGGAATTTCGAAAGAAATTCTAAGAAAAAAACACGGGGATGCGTACTCTGGGACTAACTAGCAGAGCTATAATATATCAAGGTGCTGAGGTAGACACAAGGGAGATGCTGATTATACTAGGCCTGATCCATTCCTAAATTTAAAATTAAGTTAGAAGCATCCAAAGGCAGAAGATCGCAAAACCAGTATTTATGTGTCAGCTGCACGTGAATGTTATGAGCGAATCTTAGTGCATGCTCGGCAGTATGGTCGAGTTTGGACTTCTCATTTGGAAAGTTGATAAAACGGTGGAAAAGGCACTGATAGGTTCAGTTGGTCAACAATAAGAAGTGACAACAAGTCGACACAAGGGTGTACAACATCTTATTCAGAAGGTTCCAAACCGACGGTATTTCTTTGGGTTTGGATTCAAACGTCGGTTCAAGTGAGCAGTGGCTGATTATGAATCTCGTACTTCTCTCATTGACAAAACTCGCAGATAAATGTGTGACAACAGCAATTCCTCAGAATCGCTTCGGAAAACTCAGATATTAGCAAGGTGCATGCTTTTGTCTGGATTTGTCTAAATGTCTCACTCAGCTTCATTTGTTTGACGTTATCCAGCAGTTCATAGGCATCCGAGTCTGAACTTTTAAGTGGCATGCGGTGAGCTCTACGTAATCTCGAATCCATGATGTTCGAGGATAGAAATCTAATCGCAGCTTGACTGCCTTTGTTTGGCGTATCTACAAGTATTTCGTTCAGGCTCAGCCAAACAGTAGCCTGATGAATATGGTAAGCAAGTGCACCGTCTTTTCCATTTCAGAGAAAACAACTGCACCAAAGCCCTTGGCTTCCTAGGGCTGTCTTTGAAGGTGGAAATGGACCTACTGAGAAGGACTTCAAATTATTTTTATTCATTCCTTTGAGTTGAGGTCAACCTCAAAATCAATTTAAGTTGCCTAAAGACCTATCGATTGAAGAAAGTCGCAAAGAAACGTCAGTCTTTAGGTCTAGAGTCGATTGAAACCTACGCGTTGAAGAAAATACTGCAAGAGCCGCTGTGCTTTTTGTTAATTTCTTATTTTGGGCCCTTAGGTCTCGTATTCAGACTATAATTTAGAAGACCACGGGTATATTGCCATTGTTGAACGTTCTACATGGAGTTTTATCAGTTTTACATTGCCATCTCTTGGGTGTAGCCATCCATCGTATGCATATGGTACTAGTACTCATCGAAAGTGCGAATATTCTCTCTTCAAGAACTCAGCTGGAAAGCAGAAAATAAATTTGCCAATTTCGAGAATTAAGAGCGTAAAATCGCCGACAGATCCTAGTGTTTCCAGGGTAATACAACAGTGCCACGCGCAAACCAACTACTCGTACTCGCACTAGTAGCAGCCGGTCATAAATTCATAAATTTGTTCGCCCTTTCTAAGATTTATGGTGACAATAAAATTAAATAAAATTAAACGAACGACACATTCAGCAAATTAACAGCAACTCACCTTTTCGTCCCCCGAAAAACGACAAACGACAATTTTACCTGCCTTCTCTGGCAAATCCATATGAACGTGCCAGTTCCACATTAAACATTTAGTCACGCGACATTATCTCCAAACTCCCACCTGGAAGCTATGCTCATCACTTCAATTATAATTGACAATTCCTTTACAAAAAAAATTTTAAAACTCCTAAATGCCAAATTTCTAGTAACGAGTATCCCACATCGTCAAATGTCAAATGGCAGTCGTTCCTTAAAAGGTAAATTTGTTCTGCATCAAGACAACGATAATGATGATGAGGATTGCCAGGCAGGATTCTCTATTCCCTCTATCCTTGCATGGCCATTGTTGGAGTGAATTTTCAACGGCCTGGTGCTAGGTCAGACAGAAATTGAATGTCTTTAGAAAATCACTTGGGCATAGCAAAGCGGATGCAAATCCAAGCATCCGTGGCAAATTCTTTCCAATCATTCCGTCGTACGGAATGTTGTACGAAATGTTATGTAACGTGACGAATTCCTAACACGCACATTCCATAACGAGTATCTGTAATTGTTGCACGAGTTTGATTGATAAAAAAAAAAAAATACCAATCCTTCGATGTTTGTTGTCCTTTTTGTTGAGGAGCTCGGATTAACCAGGGCATTTGTCTTGAATTGGATCAAGATTCTCATATCCTTAGTCGAAGGATTAAGTGTATTTAGTCCAGGCAATTGTACATGGGTTTGATGTGCGGTAGGTAGGAATCCTTACGAGGTTCGTCCTTTTCCTTTACTTTCGCTCTTCAGTTTAACTAAAACCCTCCCAAAGGATGAACAATATTTGTTTTTTATTGAGCACAAATGAGCAGATTTAGATTAGGATTACTGCCGCTTGAATAAGTTTTCGAACGTTTATTGTTTGCTGTTGTTTCAAGTGTCCTTAGAGCTGTTTTCATAGGATGCACTAACAAGCGTTGGGCGATGGTCCTTTTTTGCGGGAAATGTTTTGATTTTGTTGAAATTATTATGGGTAGTCATTTTGCAATTTTGGTTTTTTTTATTTTTGGCCAATTGTTGATTGAGGACTCGATATTGTGAGTTAATCGACCTATTTGAAGGGTTCAGACATTAAGGACTAAAATAACACTTTACCGAGATTTTGTGGATATCGAATGTTTTCTTAAGAGCAAGAGCTAATGGGAACAATGATCCTTTGGCCGGCTTATGGTGATTGTCTTGATGCATACATATGTGGGAAATAGTTGTTTGATATCCTTTTGAGCATTAGCTTGTGTTCTCACTCCATCAAATGTCGCAGCATTTTCGTGGAGTAGAGATAAATTGCCTTCAGTCTTTGGAGTAGTACAGTCCTTTGTGGACACATAATTCGTGCACTCCCTATGGAATCATGATGATTGTAGAATCGGCTTTTCTTAAGAATTGCTATTTGATGAGATGTAGTTCTTAGAGCTTAAGCTGGGGAGCACCCCACCACATAAAAGTTATAGGTAAGGCATCCTGCCGACAAAAGTTTCATGACGAGTCGACTTTAAGTTCGAATCCTCAACTGATGAGGAACTACGAACAGGTTCACTACAAATGTTCTTTGATTCTTAACATTCTTGGAGATGTAGGCGTCAAAAATGACTGAAGGCCGAACAGTTCATCAATTTTCTGGAACTCATCCCAATTTTAGTTGATTATTCCTCTGCAGTCCTGCGCTATATAGGGTTAGGGTAACTCGTTTTCTTTACTTAGTGTGTAAGCTATTGTCTTGTTTGTGAGCATGTGATGACGCCTGTCGTTTTCTGAACCTTGCTTATGTAAAAGAGCACAAAACCCTCAGACGATGATACTTTTTTTTACAAAACCACACAAACGCCTTCAAGTGGTACCTGTTGGATAGCTCTCTAAAAGCGGTCGAAACATAAGCGAATGATGAGCCTCAATGTGTGGGTGGAGTTGAACACTTGGAATAGCGCACGCTCAGCTGGGTCAACTTTGGCACGCATGTACCGGACGAGGCATCCATTAATGACCTGATTAACAAGTGCCCTCAGTTGACTTTCAAATTGTTTCAGAAGGCGAAATTCCTAGGAAACAGGAAACCTACAAAGCAAAGCTGCAACGAAGGAAAAGTCGCTCACAGCAGAAGAGAATAGACGAGCACCGGCTTTTCAAGAGGAAAAGGCAGGAGCATAAGAGTCGCGCGGTCGAGGGAATTGAGAGATGCTACTCCAGGAATGTCATTCGGAAGTTCAACCCTAAACTAACTGTATCGCGTCAGAAACCTGCGCATCAGTCGAATTAGGGCATGCAGAGGGAGTCGATACAAATGTCCTGGACCGCAGTATCTTGAAATCTTACCAGGACGGACAAAGCAGTATATTAAGGCTTCAGATTACACGGAAAATGACTTACAGTGCGCACTTGAAGGCAATTGGGTATAGATCGAGCTGACTGAAATTGGCCTGTTAATTGAAACCTGGTTTCACCCAAAATGTAGCCCGACCTGTTGCTATGTCTGCAGGTTTTGGGTGATTGTGGCGGATAATTTAACTTAAAGTACCCAACAAAGCTGCTGGAGCGGATGGCCTGACTGCCGAGCTCTTCAAAGCGGCAGGCGATGACTTGGTAAGGAGCATACACCAACTCATCTGTAAAATATGGTCGAACGAAAATATGCCCGATGAATGGAACCTCCGCATTGTTTGTCCGATTCTCAAGAAAGGAGACCCTCTGAACTGCGCCAACTACAGAGGCACCAGTCTTCGTTACATCGCATATAAGATCATATCTGCCGTATTGTGTGAACGCCTGAAGGCGTTCTTCGCATTGACGGTGAGTGGAATGGGAGATACAACGACGAACTGTATGGACTTTACAGCGACATGAACCTAGCCAGAAGAGTGAAGATCCAAAGACTGAGATGGCTGGGTCATGTAGAGCGCATGGAGACCAATGCTCTGGTCCGAAAAGTCTTCGAATCGGCTCCCGAGGGACAGCGCAGCAGAGGAAGGCCAAGACTCAGATGGTGGACACAAGTGGAAGAGGACCTCAGCCAACTTAGCGTGCGAAACTGGAGGCAGCTAGCCAGGGATCGAGCTGTTGAATGAGGCCTAGGTCCTCCCCGGACTGTAGCGCCACCTAAAGTAAGTAAGTAGTACCCATACAACAGTACAGCCTTAGCATGATCCTTGTGCTGAAAATGCTGCTCTTCTATACTTTAGACATAGAACAGAACGCAATATTTGACTTTGAGATATTGCTGCCCACATGGAGTTCGTTGCCACTGAAGCTATGCAGGATTATCTTGATTTAACGCTGTGCACTCAGTATTGCTTGTTTTTTGAGTGTTCATAGTTGTTGCCGAGTTTGCTATGCAAGGGCACTGTCACGTCTTCATTATCTGTTTGCGCCTATTTAAATTAAAGATAGATTGAGTTTAACACTATCTGAAAGTGTTTTTTCGGTCTCTCGAGCTACATATCATCCCATGTCACTGAGGAATCCTACATTCTCTATACACGCTAAGTGAGGACAAGCTTTTTTTATCACAAATATATGAAGGTAAGGCCTTGATTTAGTAAGTCTTGTCGCTCCTAAAGGTACATAGATTATACTCGCACTTCCTTCACTTCCAAAGGGTTCTGTTCTATATATTTTCACGTTTCTTACCAGCTAGCCAAATCTAGTGTTAAGGAGAGGACCTCATTTTGATGAGTCAAATAAGGATGTTCAGGCTTCAAAATTCATATTAAAGGTAGTCGTGCGGAATCATTGGGCCATACTTCTTCAAAGATGATCGTGAGTGACGCCCCCTATCGTTAAATGATTTCGAATCTTTTTCGACATAAAATACATGAGTTACCTGCCTCAGAGCACGCGATTCGACGGATCAATTGAGAGAGTTCGGTAAGCAATTTGTCTCTCACTTCACACCGGTGTATTGACCGGACAGATCGTGTGATTTGACGGCTTTAGATTATTTTTTATAGGGATACGTCAAATCACTCGCTTATGTCAATAAGCGTCAATTGCAGCCTTGGGAGATAATTTTAAACGTGTTATTACTGAGATATCACTCACTATGCTCGAAAAGGTGACTCAAAATTGGACTGTCCGTATGGTACAGTAGGGCTTTAATCAATTGCAATTGAACAATTGATGAGAAAAATTAATGGCATTCAATTAATATCAATTGAGATTGATTTTAATTTTTTAATTGCAATCACATTCTTCAAAAAATTAAATTAATTGCGAGTTAATTGTTAGTACTAGCTGAAACACCCGGCTTTGGTCTCAGAAGTCGAAGAAAAGATTTCGAAAATGTTTACAAAATCCAAAGCGTAGAAAGTAAGGACTTAACTTTTTTATTTATTGCCAATATCCAGAATTCAAAGATGTTCTTTTTGATATAACAAACCTTTACCGTACTATGGGCTAATAGAAAGAAAGAAAGGTTAAAAGAAAATTTAAATATTGAGAGAAACCCTGGGAAATGTAATTGCACTTTCAACATGGAAATAGATTTTACTGTTTTCTCCATTATTCGCTTTTAATTGTCAATTTCAATTTGCTATTAACAATTAACAATTAAATCTGTTAATTGCCGAAATCACAATTAATAATTAATTTAATTGTTTGTTGTCAATAATTAATTCGAACTAATTTTGCCCAACACTGATGTATGGACCACTTAAAACATAGTCATGGTCAACATTAACATGAAATAATCTTCGAAAAGTAGATGGCAAGCATTGATTTATCAACGCAAATAAAAATGTTTACACTTCTGCAATTTTCCTGTACTTTCTTTGAGAATCAAAAACCAAACATCTCATAAATCAGACAGTTTTGTTAGGCTCGTATGGCTCATATCGTAGTTATTCTTTGCCTATTCCTGACAAGAAGTTATTAAGAATGCTTCTTGGGACACAAAAGGCTCAAGAATTTTTTTTTTCATCCAGGTTGGAATTATTTAGATACGTGGAGTACGGATAAATACAGAAGTGTGAAAGTAGTCGAAAGCGGAACAAAACAAAGAAATAGGTCAGTTCGGCGGCACTGTGTTTCTAATTCTTAAACTCAAAGTCAGCCTGTATTTAACTGTGGCAAGGTTTTAAGATCCTTAGCACCACATCGCTAATTTTCTTATTGTACCGAGACAATCAAAGGATATCGTGAGAACAATGCGCAACTAATGCGTGTTCAGTACCTACCTACCGACAACTGGCTGCCGACTTTCAAATTGTTTTTCATAAAAAACCAATATTAGCTTCTGTTTGGGTAACTGATTTAGCAGTCGATATTTACGGGAGGTCCTGTGCAAACATAGGGATGATTCCTTTTGCAGCGCAGTACGTACCAAGACTTATTGATGACAAGTACGACCCACTTTGAGAGCTCATCCCATTTCTCACTTTTCATGGTCTGCCTTAAATTGATTAATTCAAACGTACTCAGCCCTAGCTAACATACATAACACAACCCTATCTCCAACTCAATCTTTAACTTCTTTGGTCCAATTCACTTTTGGGATGTAGATTCCTACATTTCCATGCATACTCCTCGGAATAAATTTACCAAAAATCAACACAAACAGTAGAGGGACTGCTTCTATAGGATATGAAGGATAAGTGCCTAAAAGGAGGGTGAAGTGCCGCGGCCGTATAGTAGTGAAGGACTCTGAGTAGAAAATTAATAAAAAAACAAAAATGAAAAACAAAATTTCAAGGGCCTCCTCCCCATTCAAATTAACTGGGTTATGAATAATTAAACAGTAAACAACAGTATAAGCGCATTGCTTTGCATTCCATTGCATCACATATATCATAGATACAAAAAATTCAGATACAGATACGGCATAACGTAAATATGTAGTCATACTGCGCCTTCGAAGGCTGCACCGCGAGTAGATAAACTCGTACTCGTACTCGTACTTGTATTCGTATTCCACTTTTCGACAACAGTTTGGAGCACTAGCCAGAGTTTGCTTGTTAGTCTTGGCTTCGTATTTACCAATGGAACACTTGAGTGGCTGGACTCTCGGTCCGCTGACTTTAAATGAGAAATTAAGTTTGTACAAATAAAAGGATATTATCAGAGTACGAGACGGATGGGTTTGATGTTTGTGTGGACTTTTCTCGAAACCAAATGAATATTTTTCTCTTCTTCGTTTTAAACAAGTTAATAGAGAGATGTATCATAAAATTTGGGAGATACTGCCGCAGTTTCACTCGAAAGTGGTTCGGAAAATACTGAATAATAGATGATTTTGACAGAGGTCATGCAGTCAACTATATGAAGATGTCTTGTCTCCTTCACAAGGTACAACAGAGTTTTGTCTGTTTTTCATATGGTTGGCCTTAGCGATCATCGATGACGTCCTTATGTTAGTCGGCTTTTAGATTGTCGAGAACTCCGAGTTTCCACGATTTGAAATCAAGCGGAGTACTTAAAGCGGATCTATGGCAGCATTCAAATCAAACCCTCATGATAGCATCCTACCACTGGGAGATAATAAGTTCGGATAACGATCCGTATCAAGGCTACAATCGTAGTCATTAACGAGAGGCGTTCACACCCTTGCCTAACATTTATGAGCTCCTCGATTAGTCATATCAGCGAGACATTAAGGTCCTTCATGGTGATTTTAATGCCAAGACCTAATAGAATAGGAGAGCAGTTGGAGGCACAGTTGAGAAACAGCCTACACAATAAAAGCCTTAAAAATGGACATGTTGCTATAGCTAGCCAACTTTTCCCATACCCGAACATCTGCTAAGCCTCCTGGCAGCAGTCTTATGAAAAAAAAACGTCTCGGGAGCCTAATATCGACTAAGATGACAAGCTTGCTGTGGATAAAGTCCGTAAGCAAATATTCCAGAGAGTAGAATACCAAAAAAGTACTATGAAGACATCTAGCCTTCAACAGCTTCAATCACAAGAGATCGCTAAGACCTTTTCTGATCGAGTCTACTGAAACCAAAACCGTTGTCAGTGACGAGTGGCAACTTATTCAGCAAGCTATAAAAGATCCAGCATCTGACATTTTTAGCTTCATCTGACCACAATAACGTTTGACGAAAAGTTTCGAGAAGAACATAAAACAAAATAAGCTGCGCTGCAGAGAAGGACGTAAACTGGGAGGACATTCTATGAGTAAATGATAGAAAGCAGAAGAAAAGCGTTCGATCCAAACGTTCTACTTTAATGTAAAACGAACTGGCGAAGGACATAAATACTGAACAGAAATATATGCACTGACGGTGCTGGAGATTTGGAAGGATCACCTGTTTTTTACAGTGGAAGATGACGCCATCCACTTTCTCTCACTTGAGATACCGGCTAAAGGCCAATAATGCTGTAGGAGAGAAGGAACTGACTGCCAAATTATTTTGATCAGTACGGATTGAGCTGAATAGGATCATACTCGTACAATCCAAAAAAAGGCAATAATGACTCAATGGATACATTTGTTGTCCAAAAACTATTTCGACCAAGTAATGCAGTGCTGTGTGATTTCTTCAACGTCATACGTGACGCAATTATTCGACTTTGAAAGGATTGTGCTTACCGTACCCGAAGAATTTTTCTCTCGAAGCAACCAAGAACACCCTCATCCATTTTTGATAATGTCCATGCCTCTGCGCCATAGAGCAGGACCGGGATTATTAAGGTCTTATAAAGGGTGACCTTTGTTGTCCGAGAGAGGGGTTTGCTTGTCGATTGACTTCTTAGCCCAAAGAAACAGCGGTTGGCAAGAGTTATTCTTCGCTTGATCTCAGCGCTGGTATCGTTATCTGTGTTTATAGCAGAGCCTAGGCAGACAAAGTCCTTAACTACCTCAAAGTTATATCTGCCTAAGGTGACGTTCTGCCCGAGACGTCGATGTTGGTTGTCCTGTTTGCTTGACAGCATATACTTGGTCTTGCCCTCATTGACCGCTAAACCCATTTTCGCCGCTTCCGTCTCAATACTCGCGAAAGCGCCACTGACATCACGCTGCTTTCTCCCGATTATGTCAATATCGTCGGCGTATGCGAGTAGTTGGACGGACTTTTGAAAGATAGTGCCTCTTGTGTTTGCTCGTGAGTTTTACACTATTCTTTCAAGTACGATGTTGAAAAAATCGCATGACAGCGCATCGCCTTGTCTAAATCCTTTCTGGACATCAAAGGTCTCGGTGAGATCTTTACCGACCTTGATGGAGCAGCGTGCATTCTCCATCGTCATCCTGCACAGACGGTCGAGATTGGCAGGGATGCCGAAACTAGACATTGCTCTGTATAGCTCGTCTCTATACTCGTAGATGCTGTCATACGAGGCCTTAAAATCGATGAATAGGTGTGTATCGATCTGAAGCTCATGCGTCTTCTCCAAGATCTGCCGTAGTGTGAATATTTGGTCGATGGTGGACTTTTCTGGCATTAAGCCACACTGATATGGTCCTATCAGGTTGTTGACGAATGGCTTCAGGCGTTCACACAATACGGCGGATAAGATCTTATGTGCGATGTTAAGGAGACTGATGCCTCTGTAGTTGGCGCAGTTCAGAGGGTCTCCTTTCTTGAGAATCGGGCATACTTTCGTCCGACCATATTTTACAGAAGAGTTGGTGTATGCTCCTTACCAAGTCATCTACTGCCGTTTTGAAGAGCTCGGCAGTCAGGCCATCCGCTCCAGCAGCTTTGTTGGACTTAAGCTTCGAGCTAGGTATTTCATATAAATAAAAAAAAAAACATGTGCCGCTGGTAGCCCGTTATGGGCCATTTGTGTTGCACATGTTGTCATTTTTGTCACATCTGAGCGTGGCCTACCGGCTTATCGTCCGAACGACACTCCATAGAAGCTTTTTCAAAATATTACTTTCGGGAGTTTGCCATTGCCCGCCGAAAGGGTGATGGCGATTTGAAAAATTGTTGGTGGCACAGCCAGAAATCGAACCCGGATTCTCTGCGTGATAGTCGAATGAGCTAACTATCGCGCCATCGCCATCGCGGTGTTACATACTTACTTAAATATGAAAGGTGACGCAACAGTTCTGGGTGGACCTGGGGCTCAGTCAACAAGCGTCTTCAGCCAGTTCTATTTTCCTCCAGTTCTCACGATAAGTTGATAAGATCCACTTTCACTTGCGTGAGCCAGTGATTTCACCAGCGAAAATTTGTGAAGAAAGTTCGTAAGACTATGTTGAACATATTTCCTTGTTCGTCCTGTTAGTTCAACGGAGAATATTGCAGCTGTTGTCGAAAGTGTGCGGCGAAACCCGAGAACCTTGACATGCCAGATATCTCATCAACCGAAAATCAGTTGCACTAGCCTGAGAAAATTATTTTTTTCTAAAAATGACCATCCGCTGCGTTATTCCTTAAGCTTACTCTGTTTGGGCTTTGGAGCGGCGCAAAATCGGCGACAATGATGCTCAAAAAATCATATTTTTGATGTGGTTTTGCTAGGGCGGCATTGTTGGCCCATTTTTCTTCCAAGACGACAATGGAAGAAATGTTATTTTAATGGAGAGCACCATTGAGTTATGACAACCACTTTTGTATGGCAAGAAATTAATGATCTGGATTAGGGCGAGCTATACGAAACAAGCCGTCCAACAATCAGTTTATTGCATAGACAGTAGCTTTGATGGTGTTACCTGGCCCCCACGAAGCTGTGATTTGACGCCGTCTGGCTTTTTGTCTTGGCATTAGATGAGAAGAGACCTTTAGATGGCCTAGAATATTCAAAAGCACAGCTTGGACAGAATTTTTATAATTTTTTGAGCTCTGGTAGCAAAAGACTTTATCTACCTTACATGGGCTGCTTTCCAACACTAACGGCCTAGACCTCACACCAAGGTAAGGTGAAACACTTTGTCTATCCTGTCAGTTCAGCAATGACAGCACCGCAGGGATCAAGCGAAAAATAATCCTTGGTAACGAACTTAGATTCGATGTGACAACTGAGAGGTAAGTCTAGTAAGAGCATCAAAGAAAGACTCTTTTCGTTCCAGTCCTTCAGTGAACTTCATTTAGAGCAGACAAAGTTGTCCTGAGTTCCTTCGAAGGAAGAGTTCTTCAAACGATCTTTGGACGGGATTTCATAAATCAAATTCGAAAATGATGCAACAATGAACTGTATGGGCTATACTACGATATTGCCATTACCAAAATGAATAAAACCGATCAGCTACGATCTGGCTTCGACCAGATGTATCTCTTAACCAATCCAGACAATGCAGTTAAGGATAGCTTCCCATTAGATGGCGAGCTCTGCTTGAAAGATACATCAGCCAGCCAACCTGATATGTGCTACTGGAAGGATTAGGTTTAGGTTAGGTTTAAGTGGCTATTGAAAAACCAACCAACTTGGCCCATTTCTATTCCAGAAATCAATATGAGCTCTTAATAAGGCGTAGGAGACTGTTAATGTCAATGTTGCTTAAGTCACTTAAGTCGTTGTGGAAGAAGGCCCTTAGGTGGAGATTTCTTCTTCGGGAGGGAGCTGGACATGTACAGAGGAGGTGAGGAATTGTCTCCTCTTCCTCCTTATCCATGCAGGTTCTGCAAAAGTCGTTAGTAATCATGCCAAGCCTTTCTGCATGTTTACCCATGAGGCAGTGTCCAGTAATGACACCTATAATGGCAATGGCGCTAAGATGCTTTCTACCTATATTTAGAAGAATTCAACTCATGGAGCGATTCAGATCTAGCTTTGGTCAAATTTGTTTGGTCGCTAAACATGTCGATCCAACCGTCTATCTATGGTTTGTTCTTCTATTAGCATCCAGCTTTAGTTCTTGTTTGCACGTAGCGATTGGTATACCTATGTTTTCCGTTTCAGGTGTGATAGGTATAGTGGTTCCAATTTTGGCAAGTTCGTCGGCTCTACAATTCCCTGGAATGTCTCTATGTCCCGGCACCGGACATCTCCATTAGAGATGATCGGCATTCCATGACTGTTCTTGAATTTAGAGAGCATGAGTCCAGGGATTTGATAGCAGCCTGATTACCGGAAAAGATGCGGATATCCATTGCAGATATTAAATTTTTCTTCAGCAAGCAAAGGGCTTCTTTAATTGCCAAAATTTCCACCGGGAACACGCTACAGTGATTGGGAAGGTGGAAGTAGGGGCGTAGGTTAAGCTTATCGGCAAAAACACCACCACCAACCCAACTGATAGTCTTTGAACCGTGGTATAGAAGTGGATTGAATTGTCATCCAGGAAGGAATTTTCCTTCCACAAGAATCCAGAGGGAATGCTTACATGGAAGCCCTTGTCAAACCATTGTGTGGGTAGGGTGTAGTCGATGTTTTCTGTCGTCGTTTTAAGGCGAATAGCTGCGTTGGCCGCTACTTGTCTGCAATAAATGTCGAGGGTGTAAGGTGAAATAGAGTGTCCAGAGCAGCGGAGGGAGTAGTGCGTAGGGCTCCGCTAATACCCAGACATGCTGTTCTTTGGACTTTACTTAGCTTCATGCAGTTCACTGTTTTGTCTAAGGCCGTCCACCACACAACCACCGCAAAGGTGAGTATCGGTCCTATAACCGAGATATATAGCCAATGGGTGATGCGAGGTTGGAGGCACCATTTGTTCCCGATGGCTTTTTTGCAAGAAAATAAAGCTACTGAGGCTTTCTTTGAATCTTAGTTTCCTGTCGAAAATTAGATAAAGATTTTATGCTCTATCGGGGAGGACGAAGTTGGTACCATTGATTGAGGGAGGGTCCATAGTTGAAATTTTGTATTTCCTAGAGATGAGGACAAGATTGGTTTTATGGGGGTTTATCCCCAGATCGGAGGAAATCGAGGGAACAAATCGTTGATTCTGTTGGTTGAAGAGCAAGTCACTCCGGACATACAGTTAGTTCATTTAATTCTCCCTAGCAAGGTCAGAGTTTCTCTCTAAATTAGTTCTTTGCTTAAGATAATGTAAGCAGCCCGCTTCCCTAAAGTGTTTGTACTCCAATTACGAGTGTGTTGCAAGCGACTTTATTCTTTCAATTTCGTAGTACTTTGTGTCATCATCCAATGGCGGCTTAAGGCGAGCACTAGACTTTCGTTGTTTTGGATGCAACAGAATTGTATTGTATAATCATCTATTGAACATGAATAAATCTTTGCAGTTCCTAGGAGATCTGTCAAAGAAACAGTACATGGGAATACCTCCACATGGTGGGGTTACTGTCCACCAGCCTGCCAAAACCTGATCTTAAATGATACATTGACTCTGCTGTCGAATAGGAGATGTTTACCATTCTTAGCCAAGGAAATGCTAACTGCCATCGGGATGTCGATGAGTTTATGATCTCAAAGAAGTTGCTATGTCAAGCCCAAGTGACAACATCTCTAAACACGCACCCTTTCCTTTATCAATAAAAAGTTAGGCTACCCACAATTTCCGAGGAGGAAAGTCCAAGTAAACTTCCTCATCTACCACTGTCAAGTCCTAAACGGAAATAATCAAATTCTGCACCTTTCGTATGGAACCATACTTAAAACGAGCCGATCTTGCTGAAGTGTAGCTCCTAGTCAAAGTGACAATGAGACATGACTTGAATTGATGGATCATGCCTGACTGGCTGAGATAAACTAGGATAAACTAGGTTGTGGTTATGTTACCACCAGTTGGTACCTACTTTAATCAGCATGTATTCTCCGAAGAAGATTTCGGTATCACTGACCAATTCGAAATCTTTCAAATCTTATAACCAGACCATGCCAAGGACAATGCCAACATCAAAAACCATACAAAAAGTGGTACAGAGCGGAAGAAGGTATCTTTTAGCATTTGCAGAAGAATTCAGACAATTTGGTGCCGTTGTAGACTTTACAGAAGTTGGCCCAATTGTCTCGACTAATTAATTGTTGCTCTCCCAACACAGAAAATCTGGGTTAAATGATTCTTAAAGTCAAACCATGATTTCAACATGATATATAAACAAACAGCCTCTGTATCTACATTACATAGAAGGACAAACATCTATGCAATCTATCTCATAAACCATTTCACAACATTTCATGTCAATCTTAATCATCTTCTCACCAATTAAGGAACGTTTCATCACTCTTATTAGCCCCCGAATTGTATAATCAACAAACGAAAACACAAGATCCAATCATGTCAATCTGACAAAAGAAAACATTTTACGCAAATAAACACTTCCACGGGGCCAACCCCTCCACCGCCAATCCGCTTGATTGACCAAATAATTTTTTCCTTGTACCTACCTTAATGAAAAGTAAACAGATATTCAAGCCCAAAGTATCTCATAATTAACAACTAACTAACCAACAATACTCATCGACAGATAAACACTTGACTATTCACCTTAAGGCTAGTGCGAAATAATTAACTGACACTGAGTGGCTCTGCATATCTTGTGGCTACTACCATCTTGAGAGTGGTTGTTTTTTTTTGCAACGTTTTGACCACAGAAAAGTTCGGATTTAATCCTATTTCCCTGGAGCCACTGTACGGATAAACAACGCGTACAACTCTCCAAATAGAAAAGAAAAAAAAAAAAAGCCAACCAACTTAAGCTTAAACTTAAGCACCCGCTTAAAAGTGAAATAACCTTATTAGCCCCCGTCCAATCAAGTATTTCAGCATCTAAGTATCTGGCACTCCGACACTCTGACGACACTGTGACTTTGTGACTATGACTATCTGTGAGTGCCTTACCCTCTGACAGAGACTAATAAACGATTGTAGAAAGTAGGAGACATAAAAACCGAAAACTCATTCAGTAGCCAATATCGATAGCTTAGGCTCAGGGCTATTTTAGTGGACACCTTATCTTGGCGACTTGGAGCGGTTTTTTTTTGGAATTTAAATTGCCGCACTGCTACTGCTTGATACAGAATTTTTCGTTTAGGTAAATACCCTCAAAGCTAAAATGGAATCGTTTACCAATTTACCGAATCCACAACAATGCCCGTAATCTCCTTTCTCAAAAAAAAAAAAACAGAAAAAAAAAATTGGAGGGGACTTCTGGAATTCGATTTTCACGTTTAAGCCAGTGTTTGTTGGCATATCTATCCAACACCGTGTCGGTGATATATTTGGCTTAGACGACAAGGTGATCTACCTTTGGGGTGACTGTTGTTATTGGGATTGTAGACAGTAAATTGATGATTTGTTTGGCACAAATCTTAGATCAGTGACGTGATACCATATGTATGACGGTACTCCATAACGAAGCGGAACATATCTACAAAAGAAAAGGAAGATATAAACCGTTTGTGCTTCCACAAATTTATGGTATATTTGATTTTTTTGAGACTTTAACACCTTAACGGGGATGTAATTATGGCCAATTTTAGGCTTTAACTCAGCCAAATTGTTCCCATCATCTTGGGGCCGAGAGCAGATGGTTTTGTACGAATAATGCGCGCGCACGCATTTTGATCTTGTTGTAGCTGCAATTTTGAATCCATCATCGCACGTTACATTTCCAGATACAAACGAGTATACTCGTAGTAGTACCTTCAAGGTGATCATGAATTGGATTTCATTTCTCTTGAATCGTATAACCCCTTCTGAGACGGGTGTGAT
Organism: Volucella inflata; assembly: GCA_928272305.1. Lineage (NCBI taxonomy): Eukaryota > Metazoa > Arthropoda > Insecta > Diptera > Syrphidae > Volucella > Volucella inflata. The sequence continues at coordinate 5,345,973 of OV743720.1, forward strand.
GATTTCGGTTTAAGTGATCGTTACCTTGAGGGTAATCATCAACACCCAGGTTTTGTTTTATGTTTTTTTGGTTCTCCGATCACTGATCACACCAATCATGAGGTTGCTCTCGCCCTGTTTTGTGATTTATGCTTCGGGTCTTTCTAGAACGTGACTTGGAGACAGTCTCCACCCTCCCTCGATCGGATGAGATTGACTCCTTTTGGCAACTTCATGCCGATCATTTTTTTTTTTTTTTTTTTTCGAAGACCACACTCATGATGATCGGTGTTTTGGAACTCGTTCAAGGCATTGTAGGTACGTGTAAGTTGTACGCAATTGGGCTGTTACGAGTAAATGCGACATAAATGAACATGCGGAGGCCTTTGAACTTTTCCGTTTCACATTGTTCACCAAGGCACAGAATCTAACAGAAGAAGCGACACAAAAACACTCGGCCGTCACAGGTGGGTCGGTATGATCAGTTCCGATCAATAGAATGTTGAATGAATTGCCACACAAAAAAGTAGAGCCGACACAAAATTCTTCTTTTGATTGTTTGGTGACAATGACAATATGTGTTATGCCACACACATGGCTGTTAGTTGGCGGTGTTGTCATGATCATAAAGATTGAAGATCAGTTGCGACACCCTAATGAGGGTGGGAATCGTTTTGTGACAACAACATTTTACTTCAATCAGAGTTCTCACACCTTGGGAGGGTATTCGCAAGTGTCCTGATTATAGTGGGAGTCAGTTTTTGTGATGTTGCCGCTTGTGTAGTGAAAGGATGAGAGTACTTTGTCATTTAGCACTTTGTTGTGACAAGGGAATAATCATTTTGAAGTTACCGTTCCCGTCCGTCAATTGTCAAGGAGGTCAATTGAGATTAGGAGTTCAAGCCAAATGATACCGGAGCCTTTGTTTTAAGTATTGAAAGCGGCAAATACAGAAAATGTTGCATTCGTATGAAATTTTCAGAGAAGAGGAGCTTGCGAGGTGATCTACCAGGCACTTTTGGGGTTGAAAGACACAAATACATGTTTTCTGAATAGAAAAATGGACCGAAAATCATTTAACGAAAAGCAGATCACTAATAGTCCTATGAGCTTTGTGGACAGGGGCCTCAGATTACATGTCAGTTGTTTTCAGTTGCTCCCACGAAGTTAGTTGAGGTCATCTCTCCACTCTTGTGGACAGACGAAGTCTGTGTTAATTGCGTTATCCTCTGTGTTCGAGCCGAAAGCTTCTAGTGCCCCGGCGACGCCCATGCGTTGAAGGTATCTTAACCGGGCTATCCGGGTTTTACCGACGAGTTTCAGCATCGATGACAGGGATCAAAACTCGGAGGTATGGTGAGCATTACGCTTCGAACTCGACAGTTTCGCTTATGACTCAATAAGAGTCAAAAAATAGACAGCAGTTTCCCGTTCAATAGCCTCGCAGATCAACAAAAATCTGCAGAAAGGAGCATAGGAGCATGTTTTTAGGGCACTTCTCTCTCTTCTGAGTACCCTGAGGAAATAGCTCCTTATCTCTTGGAAAAGCATTCTGTTCAACTATGTATCCCGTAGTACTTGTTACCATGATAGGCATGAAACTACTGTGCCGAACATCTGTTATAGTCAATTTAATGCTTTAACATCCATTTAACCGCAGCCAGCCTCTAATTTATAACACGACGGAACCGTCTCTGGAATACAAATTTTCAACGTCACAACACAACCAAAACCTCTTGTATGCCGGCATAAATTAGCCGCTATGTCTGTGACTGCCTCTAACCATCACATGATTGAATTTCACGCAAAAGATTTCCCCGAAATCCGTTCGCTGTTAACATAACTGCTCGATTCGATTAATTAGAAAGTGTCAACTGCCACCAAGTAAAACGAATCATACTTGTGTATCCTAGCACCTCTTAGGAGGTCCCAACAGAGAAGACCTCCTGTATAATTTGCGGTAGATGGCCAACAATCAAGACAAAGCAATGACAAAACGTGCACATTTTCGAAACGAATTAGTATATGGTATTCCCTCCGATCCCTTATGGGATGGCTACTACCAATAAATAGGGACTCCGTGAAGCAAGTGTAACGAATTTCTCAGCCTGAAGAGCCATACAATTGCTGAAAGGGACTTCCTTTTTGGCGGCCAACTAAAGAAGTGACAAAGAATGTGACATTAATTTGCTACGCCCAACGGACAGTGATACAGAGAGTCGAAAACGCTCACCCTATCGCCAGGACATGTGTGAATTTTTCACAACTTCAGAAACAGGTAGATAGGAATGGGAAATGTTCAAAGTCAATGCCTCTCTAGGCGCATGAAAAGGATTTTGAATAACTTGAAAGCCAGCCGACTTGCTACGTGTGGTGTGAAGAATTCTGACATTTGTATGCCCACACAGGATCTACGAGTATAAGGAGCGACACAAAAAATTGACTTTTGTTCGTTGTGTATCTCATTCGTCGACTACCATAGGAGCACACAAATTTCAAAATTCGGAACAAAATAGGTCAATGTCAGAGTTTGAGGTACAAGTACTCGTATTGTTAGGCTTTTATGGATCTGAGCTCCTTGTCAGCGTTGACGAGGGGATCCTGTCCCATTTTGTGGGGGAATTCGTTCCGCATTTGAATAAAAATTCAATTGGCATTCATCTTCTAATTCGGCATGCATCTATGGGCATCAAAATCCACCGTTCAGATACAAAGGGTTTTTTTGAATTTTTGGATCTACTTCTGAGTTGGATTAACGACATTGATGTGAGGAGCAGAGCCGTCATGATCACAGGGTGATGGTTTGTTTGGACGGGAAATGGGTTTGAATGGAACAAAAGAAACTAGGAGACAACATGCAATCGTGTCGCCACATAAATCAGTCGCTTGATAGGAATTAATAAAAACGACAATTTAGACATGGCTAACCCCCCGTATATCCTTCACCACATGGTAATCATGCTAATAAATGAATTCCATTGCAAGATGAATAAATCATATCCTTGATAAGGAATTGTTTCTACCTCTCATTCAACCTCCTTCCATCTGGTATTCACGTTGTCTTCGTTGGTCGCCATGCCTACTTACTGCCATGTAATTAAGTGCAAAAATTCCCATCCACATGGATATGGAATGACGGGTGACGCATCCTTGTTTCGCAACATATTTATGAGCTATACGGCTAAACAAAGGACATCCTTACAGTTAACCCGTATGTGTGTTGGCGGCGGTAATTAATCATTATGTAAGTCAAAATGGTGGATATCATGTTAAGGGTGTGTGTGGCATTTTCCAATATTCACTTATGTCTAATGTCATGTCAGTATGTGGGCTGATTCCTTGGGCAGGACATGGTTTAGGAAAGTTCGTTAGATATTCGTCGAATACCATGGCCCATGGGACACATGCGAACAAGAAGAAAACAAAAGCCAAACGGTGTGAGACGATTAATTAGCAAATAATGACGGACAGTTTGTCATGACATAAGCAGTTCGGCATGGTCGAACATAAGGCACTCGGTTAACTAGAATAATAATGATGCAAAGATCCAAGGACAATCTGTCATGACGGTTTTGTTTTTGTTTTTGTTTTTGTCTTTTGTTCACTTGAAGTCTGTGGTTAAAATGAGAGTTTGAAGCCAATTGACAAACTTGAATAGCTAATCTTTCAGGTATTTAGGCCTAACCGGTTCCATATGCAAGGAAGATAAAGTTTTTCACATGGAGAATACAAGGAGTCGCAAAGCATTTGGAATATGTGTGCCCAATGGGGTCTTCGCTGCGCCTTGGCTGAGTTAGTCGGTTCTTATGAAGAGCAATCATCCAACAATTCTGAGAACTATCTTGCAAGTGTGAGCCACTTCAAGCCAGGACTTCCTCGGTAGTCAAACCGACTATTGGGAAATTTGGCCCCTGTTATTCACGTTGTGTCAGGGTTTCAGCGAGGTGAACAGTAAGCCAGGGACGCTAGCGCTAGGGATGGGTCTATGTAACACATCTTTATAGATGCTGTCATATGTGTCCTCTAAATCAAAGAAAAGCTGGTGCGAATCGATTTAGACTTTTTCTTGGATTTACGGTTGAATCTGCCGGAGTGTGAAGCCCCTGATGGGGGTCAACAAGATCCTTAACAAATAGAGCCGTTCATGAAGTATGCAAGAAGATCTTGTCGAAATATCTCCTTTGTTATGTATCGAACAACTTATTCACAGAGACGAGTTGGTTTATGCTCTCAACCAAATCTTCTCTGGCTACTTTACATGATCTACTGTAAAGCGGTCCAATCCGGCAGGCTTATGCCAAAGCTTGGATATTGATAGGTTTACTTCAGCTTCATCAGGTCACCAAGTAAAGGTGGTTTTCATCGCTTTAGTTGGGTAGTTCCTTCTGCCTTACAGCGGCGTTTGTGTTGTCATCACAACCGACTGTGAACCGACTGCTACTGAATTTTCTTCTTGATCCCTACATGTTTCCGTTCGGCTCTTTCTGGGTTCGTACGGTGGAGCTCAGGACATCAGTTTCAGGTTTAGAATACGTGGCAGTTAGTAGTAGTAGTTGATGCAGATTGTAGTGTGCTTCTACGTGGGGTTGGGGGATACGCGTTCAGCAAAGTTTCCTATAGTTTGTTGAGATTCCAGCCATGGAGCGCTAAGCCGTTGCAGTTTTTCTTTGTGAAGCGGCGTTTGAGTGGCCTGAGGATTTATTGGCTGCTCAGAATGTTAGGAAATCTGTAATACTGTAGGAAGGCTTTGCATCAATTATGAATCAAGTCAGATTCACTATTTAATGAACAGGTAACCGCCAGGTTCCTTGTGACATTCCAGTGTCAGTAAGATCTTCTTATCCTCTTATTAACCCTTTCCTCGTTATACGAACTTATGCGTAACGAGTTTCCCATTTTTACTGCATCGCTGCTGCTGCGCTTATGGGGTTAGCTAATGTCGCAGACCGCAGAACGCGTCTACACACTGCTCGTCCTTGATCGCTTCAATGGTTAGCCCCAGAGGTTATATCTGGAACAGGTCGCAACGGATGTGCAAATGGGCACATCAAATGCTCTGTCTTTGAACGACTTATTTCGAACCCGTTTCTCTCTAGCGCATTTCTTCATGAATCTAAGGCGTTCTGTAAATCTTCGACGTTATCGTTAAGTATAATTGCGTCGTCAGCGAATTGGCGTTACATTTGCTTCGCGCATGCAGTCTTTTAAAAGATAGTCGAATACTACGTTAAAGAGGAAAGGGCTAAGTACGCTTCCTTGATGCATTCCGACATTAACTGGAAATTCTCTCGTCAGTCCAGCAGAGCTTTTAACCGCAGTTTTCACGTTTCCGTACATGTCTTGTATTTTCTTACAAACGTTTCCGGTACCTTTTGAGACCTCAGCGCGACCCATATGAGATTCCTATACACTCGATCGTATGCTTTCTCTGGATCGACAAATACCATGTGTAAATCCTTAGACGAATCTCGGTGCTTTTCCATTATTATTCGTAGGCTTTGGATAGTGTCCACCGTCGATCTTCCTTCAACAAATCCACACTGGCTATTATTATCGAGCTTTATTATTTGCCGAAGACGTTCGTTTAAGACTCTTTCGACGATTTTCATTGTGTGTGACATAAGCCTGATTGAACGGTAGTTGCTGCATTCTCGAGTGTGGCCTTTTGCTTTGTATAATTGAACCAAGAAGCTACTTCTCCATTGATTCGGCATAGGTTGTCCACATTTTAATTTATTTAAAAGTTTCGATAGCCAAACGCTGCCGATCCCCTCCATCTTCGACCAAAACTCTGATGGAATGCTGTCTGGTCCCGCCGCTTTCCCCCGCTTCATTTTTCCAATTGCTGTAGTTATTTCTTCAATTGAAAAGTCCGAAACTTCCTCCTCGAATAGAGCAGCTGTCGGCACGATACCACGTGGAAACTGTTTGTTAAGCAACTCCTTGCAGTATTCAAGCCATCGGTCACAAATTTCCTTTTCATTTGTTAGTAAGAGACCGTCTGCGTTTTTGATGTATTTCGGCGAGGTAGGTTCCATTGAAGTTTTCTCCTCTGTCCAGCGAGCTTAAAAATATTTGGCATTTTAGTATTGTACGACGTTTGAACTTCTTGGATAGCTTGTCTTCTATCCGCCGATCGTGAGGATATTTGTTCCAACTCCTGGTACAGGTTTTCCGCTTTTGCCGCTCGAGTTCGAGCCAGGACTTTCTTTGCGATCTTTTTAAGACGCTCGTATTCAAGAGCCAGTCGAGCTTTTTCGATATCGTCGCTCCGATCGCATTTTGTCCACGCTTGGAATGCATTCTTCTTGTCGGCCACAGCTCGTTTGGTTTCGTCATTCCACCACCATGTTTCTTTGTCGACGTGATGGTATTTCGATATAGTCCCCAGATGGAACTTTGCGAGTGTTATGCATTCCTCGTGCATGCTGTTTCACATTTCTTGCGGGCGAAGTAAGTCTGCGATACCGTTTATATTGTGAAGTACTTCTTTAGCCAGTGCGATAAATCTTGTGCTTCGTTAGATTATACCACCGGATTTTTGGCTTTCCAAACGATGCCCCTGTTTTCTGTGGTTCCGCTGTGAAAAATTCTGTAATGAGCAGACGGTGTTGGCTTAGCGATTCTCCAAGTATTACTTTACAGTCCTTCGCACGGTTTCTCATCGACATTTTACAGAGGTGATAATCTATTTGCGTTTCGTGGCCTCCACTGCTATAAGTGATAAGATGTCGTTGATGTTAAATAAACATTGTATTTAAGACGGTTAAGCCGTAAGCTCTACATGCTACAAGAATATCTTCGCCAGCTGAATTTCTAGTTCCAAAGCCTTTACCGCCGTGGCAGTTCTCATAATCAACACTTGTTTCTTCGACTTTGCGGTTTAAATCTCCGCCTACGAAGAGCATCACATCGATAGGTATTTTTCTAAGCAAATTACCGAGCTCTGACCAAAATTTATCTCTTTCCGATTGATCGCATCCATTTTGTGGAACGTACGCGCTAACAATGTTCAACGTTTCATTGTGTATCACGAGTCATATACTCATTTAGCGGTCACTTATTTTCATAATACCAACGATATTGCTAACAAGATCCGCTGCAACAACGATAGCAGATCTTCTTAGCAATATCGTAAGATCAATTTGCTAAGTTCTATTTAATTATGGTGTCTTCTGTCACTGTCACTGTCACTTTAAACAAATCAGCTCACAAATAGCCTTTGCTTCTTTCCTTTGTTGCAGTCAATGTAGTACTTCACAGTTTTCTATTTTACCCTTTGTCCAGCCCACCCCAGCGCTCTTCTTGGATTGTGATGAAATCTGGGGGCTTACGCTTATTCGACTGAAACTACAGACTATTTCGTTGGGGTCTTATCTGCCTGTGTAGCTAACCATACGTACAATTTCCATTGTGGAAAGCTAGAGCTTTCTGAGACCCGTTGGGTAAAAGGTATTCCGGATCTAGTTGCCTACTTTGTAGATATACGTGTAGCCGTCCTCGGGTAAAATAGTTACATTGAAGCTGCTGATGCCGCTGTTGATCTAGTCATGCAAATTCATACGCCGAATGTCCTCTTTCTGGTTTCATTTTTATCATTTTACTAATTCGATTGAGTGGGTTCCGTAAAAATGATAGTCAAAGGGTGATGTCTGGACTATACCGTGCGTGCTACAATCATCACTTCCCAATCATTCAAAAATGTGTAGTCGGTTGTTGTTGGACTTATCTATGATAACTTCATACTACGGGTCCACTGAAGGTTGCTATGATTTGTCCAGTTACAGAGTTTAAATAGAAGACGTAGGCCCCTTTTGAGAGCGTCTCTTTAGCTGTGGTTTAAAACTAAAATGCTGAAAAGGTGCATCCTACTGGTTTCATTCGATGTAGAGTTGCAAAAAGTAGTTTGTGCTGGACTTTAAGATCAGTGAGAGTTTTTAGATGAGTCCCGACTCATTCCAAAGGTGAAACCTGTGCTCTCAACACGGCTTCCGAATTGTCGAAGATCGATGGCAAGGCGTTTGCAAGTACTTTATTATGGACTTCCCTTGTGGGTCCGCCACACTCAGCATCATCTATTGTGTTGTCAATCCTCACTTCGCAAACACTTCTGACAGCTTATCATTTGTTGCCCACGATTTTATGATTGTCGTACGTAACCCATTCCTTGTCACCAGCTATGACTTATTCCAGAAACAGCTTGAGGCTCAATAACTTATCGCAGATGTCAACTATTTTCACCATAGATCTTCGTTTTGTATCCACACTATGCCTAGTACCCATATCATTAACGATAGTGCTGATATTTATGTCTTGCTCCAGGTTTTTAAGGAATTTGAGGTGATTCGATGGCCAGAGCGGGACCATGCCAAGTCTGATAAAGGTCTCTCACTACAAGCGCAGCGTTCATCCTCTTGCTGTATTGCAAATTAAAACCAAAATTCTTGAAAAATCTTTCCATTTTCAAAAGCAAACCACGTTTTGCACACAAATTCAGGCTTAACCTGCTTTCAAACGAGCAGCCACAGTTGTCAATGCAATCAGCTGTGGTCTTTGGTCTTTTGGTCTTAACGCAATCAATCCATCGAACCCTACAAACGAATACGAATCCACATCATTTATTTCTTGAATGAAGGGCCGAGCTGGCTACCTTGAGGTACTTTTGAAAAAGAGGTTTAATGAGGTTGGAATAGTTCTATAGCATTAAAGTCTACTCCACAATCTATGCCACACAAAGTACAAGACCCGAGTTCTGGGAAAAGACGGATTCATTATGAAAAAGCATTCAGTCAAAAATGATATTTTTAAACGTCCTCAAATGCGGCTCTATCTTTCTCAACGTTTTGGACTTATTATTCGGCAATGTCTTGGTGTTTTTGTTAATTTAATTGTAGCAGATGGATATTCTTAGGGCGTTAGCTTTTGTCGTATTTATGTTGAGCCCTACGGCATACTTCAATGATAACAACAAGCAACAGTAATGGCGAAAGAATGCGGCGTTGTCATACACTGCTGTGGACTTTGAATAGATCTGACACCAATTCAAGCTGTCGAAGGCGTTTATGAAGTCGATGAGTAACAATTGTATTCAAGATCCATGCTTCACGCATTGTAAAATAATTATCCTGCCTGAAATTGTACCTGTTCGTAGTCGAGTTGTAAATCGAGACGCGATCTAACTAGTTACGGAATTAGTCCAGCTATTAACTTAGCTTATTCTGGAAACACTCGCACTCTTCTCCAGTTTTCAAGTTCTGAATCATGCTTTCCCAATTAGTGGCTGTAGAACCTCCTCTTAAATTTTAGATGCTGCTTTTGCGAGTTTCTCTGGGATGATATCTATGGCAATTGCCTTACGTTTTTTCAAGTTCCAAATACGCGATGGCCATGGCGCGATAGTTAGCTCATTAGACTATCACGCAGAGAATCTGGGTTCGATTCCTCGCTGGGCCACCAACAATTTTTCAAATCGCCATCACCCTTTCGGCGGACAATAGCAAACTCCCGAAAGTAAAATTGCCTTCGAAAAAGCTCCTAAGGAGTATGCCGTTCGGACTCGGCTATAAACCGTAGGCCCTACTCAGATGTGACAAAATTGAAAACATGAGCAACACAAATGAGTGTCAAGAAGCTAGTCCATGGCCCATACCGGGCTTTTTTTTGTTTTTCAAATACCCGATAACGCTTCTGTATTACTGGGAGCGAAGTTGTGTATTCGGGAATTTGTTTTTAGCTAAGATCATAAGAGTTTGGGACCGATCAGATACTTGCTAAATAATTAAGTATGGTCCCTCCGTCTGGTTCGTGCTCCTCATTCGAAGTCAATTTTTTGACGTCTAAGTCTTTGACGAGATCAGACTTGTAACTTTGGCGAACCATAAATTCTTTTGTGGCATTGAAGATGGTCCTACAGGGTGCTTTTCCTGCTCTGGTGGCTAGTGCGCTGTTATAGCGACGTGATCTTACTCTATGATGTACTTGCTTCTGTTTTATGCAATATTGAACTTTTACGAGTAACTTAAGTTGCTTTACTGCTGAGACTGCTACAATCTGTGCATGGAATATTGAATGCTCTTCGAATCGTGTCCAGGTATCTGGTGAAAGTCAAGTCCTCTGGCCTTTTGTTTTCTACCGAGAAAGGTTGCTTCAGGTAAAAAAATACATTTTTCACAGCTTTCCAGTGCTTTTCGAGTGACACTGGGGGTTATTTGAGCCTCTGAAGCAAAGCTGTCCACTATTTGTTGGCCCACATCGAGATTCCAAAGAATGTGAGTATTCTCACCTGACTGGGGCGATATTTTTTTTCGGCGCTTGATGTCCAACATGTGCTTATTTTAGACGTCTTTGATGCACTTAGAAGCGCCGGCTATATGATCGCCCTGCAATACTCAACTGTACTCGTGGCCAGAGCCAGTGTGATAATTGGCATCTTTATTGACTTTAAAGGTGCCTTTGACAACTTGAACTGGCAGAGTATACTCACCAGGTTGAGAGAATTGGGTTGCCAGGAAATTGGGCTTTGGGGAAGCTATTTTTCTGGTAGAAGAGCGAGTGTGGTCAATGCACATGACAGCGTTTGCGTTGACGTGGAGAAGGGCTGCCTCCAGGGGTCCATCTGCGGTCCTTTTATTTGGAACCTGATGATGGATCCGCTTCTGTGGCGTTTGAATGAGCTCTGCTCCTTATCCTTGAGGGTCAGTCCAGGGCTCTTGCGGAACAAGTAGGAGAAAGAGCTCTTTCAATCGTTTCTGAATGGGGAGAAAGCGTTGGCGTCAAGGTGTCAACGGAGAAGACTGTTTCAATGTTGCTGAAGGGCAAATTGAAAACGAGACGTCGGAATCCTTTGATTCATATGAATGCCGTTAGCATTAAGTGTGTAGTTGAGGTCAAATACTTAGGCATAACGGTGGGTGAGCGCATGAAATTCATGCCTCATCTCAAGCAAATGAGAAAACGCATGTTGTGTGCTGTAGGCCAGGTGAGGCGCATTCTGCGATCTGACTGGGGGCTTAAGAGGCTTTCTGTTCGTGTCATATACGATGGTCTTTTAGTTGCCTGTGCAACTTATGGAGCGTCGGTGTGGTACGACGCGGCAACGAATGATGATTGCTGCCGTCAGATTTTGGCTTGCCAAAGAGTGGCATTGATTGGTTGCCTATCTGTGTGCCGCACTGTCTCCACAGAGGCAATACAGGTCTTGTTGGGAGTGCCACCTCTCGATCTGGAGGTGATACGTCGTGGTATTGCCTTCAAGATCAGAAATGGTCTCCCGCTAAACGAGCAAGATTGGGTCTCCCAGAGGGAAGTGGATGGCCTATCCCGGAGGGAGTGTAAAGCCTTGCTTAACGCATGCGTGATATCTAGATGGCAATCTAGATGGGACGCTAGCGAAAATGGCAGGGTTACTTACAGCTTTCTTAGGGATGTGCTGACCATGCAGAGGTTTCCTGAACGGAACTTTACCCTCAGCCTGGGCTTTTTGTTGACCGGGCCTGGCTCCCTTAATGCATTTTTGCATAAAAGGGGGCTTAGCGGCTCGGCGAATTGCTCATGTGGAGCTTCCCACGAAGATTGGCTGCACGTTCTTTGCGAGAGCCCAAATTATTCGGATGTTAGGGACTTGTATGCTATGGGCATCACCTTCAATGGTGAGACCTACGATGTCAGTGGAATTCTAACTGACACCGTATGGTTCGAAAGAGCATGTAGCTTTGCAAGAGAAGTATTTCTTAAAAGACGCAGTAGAGAGCTAGCGGGTTGATTGAGTAGTATAATTGAGGTAAAGGTCGCTGCAGTGTTGGCGATGCCATGTTGAACGAAGAAATAATCATTTAACTCATCATCCGCATAATTTGGTGGAGCGTACCGCTCCTCACTCTACCTTCAAACGAATATCTTATCACTGATTGGCAAAAGGACTTTGGTTTTTGGCGTCAGAAATAGACGGTGGTGTGCAGGTAGAGGAGGTAAGATACTCCAAGAATGTATTAGTCAACTACAATGCATTCATCACAGTCAATCACTTCATTTTACGACTTGCAGTTCCCTAGCTAATCAATGACTTCTGGCCAGAATCCTGACGGCCAAATTTATGCTGGCTCATCTGCCGGGTATTTAAATTGAAATTAAATTCTGACAGCAATTCCAAGAACTGAACAGCAAAACCTTGATCCATCTTAGGATTTGAAATTAAAAATTACGATGTTCATACATCACTCAGTAAATCGGTCCGAACTGCTCGGGATTAAATGTGAAGTCTGAAGACATTCAACTCATAAGCAGCCAACAAATTGCCATCAATAAATTCCCTCAAGCCAGTGAGAACCGCTCGTCTTTGGCCAGCGGAAAAAAACAAATTTGCATTCAACGCTGCATTCTGTCGAAACAATAAAATTTCAAAACCACTCTTGCTTAGACTTACTCGTATACTCACCAGTGTCAGTTCGTGCGGCAGAAGAAATTGCGTCGAATCGCATCCACAAAAACGTGATGACTTTGACTTTACACATTGCAGTTCTCATAAATCACCGAAACGGCCTTCTGTGTCAGAAAATACCGCAAAAAATAAATTTTTTGAAAAAAAAAAAAAAACAAAATCACCATTTACAACATATGCGACAAATTTTTGGCGAGCGCGCCTTCTCTACAGTCAGTCACATACAGTTCGGCGCAAAGAACATTTAAGAGCTGTGAGTACAAATTGATTTCTTCCCCTTTGACACTTAAGTTGGTTATTTATGCGCGAGTTTACTTGTTCTGTTCTTTATCGCCATCGTCTTTGCCGTCTTCCCCGACTTAATCTTTCAATTCGACGATCAACGTCAACCAAAAACAACAAAAAACTCATTTAAATAATTTCAGGCCGACATCGGAGAGAGATACTTTTTATTTTTGGACTCGCGGATTAGAGGTTTTGTTTTCGGTTTTTTTTTTGTGTTTTTTTTAGTTCTGGGGATCGATCTAAAGCGACTTAAGGATGATGCATCTCCTATCCTCTTGAGCTCGGGAAAGGGCAATGCATTTGTTCTTTTCTTTGACTACCGAATGGTGGCGGTTTGTCGTTGGTAGGTTGACAAAAAGCCGTTTAAATTGATCGTGAGTTATTATTGTGAGCGCGCAAGAGGGCTTTGTTTTGGACAACCTGGCCGTCATCTGCTTCGTTTACCTAGCTAACAACTTTTAAAGCCTCAACGGCGAATAAATTATTCTAATTTTTTTTTTCCTCACAGAATTTCATTTCTTTCGGTTTTAATGTTTTAAGCGGATTGGAAAGATTCGTTTTTTTTTTTGTAATTTGTGAAACCTCATAAATTTGGATGAATTTAACGAGGCTTTTAGCAGAATCAACAGAAAATAAAAAGCTTAGAGAGCGAACGGGATAAATGGGAAAAGGTTTGCGACAGCCGTGTTAAATTGGTTCAGGCCCACAGAAATATGTCACTTTTCGTCCAGTAGATGTTGTTTCGAATGAGCGCTATTTTGAGCCTCTCGACGCTTGGCAAACTAAGAGCTCGCTACTTTAGAGCAATGAAAATGTGATGACATTGAAGTTATCCTGCCGTTAATTCATCAGTATCTCCGAATCATCAGTGAGGACGGGAGTTCGCCGATGAAGTTAACATGAACTTGAGTCTTAACATCTCTCCGGACGGGATTTTCTGATGATCTTCTTTAGTCACCAAACTAAGATATGGAACTCCTTCGCACTTTGGATAGCTGTTTGCCTCTAAATGACTGTGGTCTGGAGTAGAGATTTGTGATTCAGCAAAAGGGAAGGACGGTCATTTTACAATTATAAGTTGACTGAACAAAACTTCAGCTCAATGCGAGCGTTGGCCAAAACCTCAAGGAACTATTGCTCTGCGTGCTTCCAGCACATTTCAATGTTTAGCATAAGCGCGGTGCTCCGTTACGAAGCCAGTTATCAGTCTGACAACATCGGGTACAATTCAATCTCAAAGGCTGTTGATTTACCTCCTCGTAGATGGTTTAGAATGATGCTCAAAAGGCCGATAAGACATCGTTCACTATTTCTGCTGGCAAAGACTGTTCACATAGAGGTGTTCTTCATCCCTTCTCTGGACACTTGTCATTCTAGTGAAACTAGTAAAATTAAGGCTAACACGGATTGCAAATTTCGATGACATAGTCTCCATCGTAATGTCAACGATTAGTATAAGGCCTCGTAGAAGTAGCATCTTCCGACAGGTACTGGTTAATTAAATAACGAGAATGAGCATCTGCAGCCGAACATATTGCAGCTCTGCTTATAAGCCATACTTCACGCCTCTCCGTGACTCAGGCCGGTAAGGAGTTCCAGAACTTAGTCAGGGTCTTGGAAAAGAGATGGTGGCGGACGAGCCCTATATGGGCCAACGGCAGCGCTCACATCCTGGAACGGGTTACTGGCTTCGGTGTAGCCGAGCCCCCGTCCATAAAAACATTAAAAATGAAACTGGTCCTCCAGTCTTCAGGAGAGACGAACACCGGCTTCTCAGGAGGAAGAAGAAAGAGCATGAGAAGCGCGCGATCGAGGAAATGGAGACATGCTACTCCATGGATGAGGTTCGGAAGTTTAACCAAAAGGTAAAAATAACATGCCGCGGAATATCGTAATAGAATCGCATTCGATGCTGAGAATTTGGAAAGACCATTTCTGCAGATTGTATAACGACGATGACGAACCAAATACTGCCGAATCAACCTTTCAACCTGGACGATGATGACCAACAATTCCGTCCACCCAACCTGGATGGAGCTCGTATATCTAAGCTTAAGTCCAACAAAGTCCATCACGGTCGGTAAAGATCTCACCGAGACCTTTGATGTCCAGAAAGGATGTAGACAAGGCGATGCGCTGTCATGCGATTTTTTCAACATCGTACTTGAAAGAATAGTGCAAAACTCACGACCAAACACAAGAGGCACTATCTTTCAAAACTCCGTCCAGCTACTCGCATAAGCCGATGATATTGACATAAGCGGGAGAAAGCAGCGGGATGTTAGTGGCGCTTTCGCGTGTATTGAGACGGAAGCGGCGAAAATGGGTTCAGCAAAAAAGACAGACACCCTCCACAGATATAACTTTGAGGTAGTTAAAGACTTTGTCTACCTAGGCTCTGCTATAAACACAGACAACGACACCAGCGCTGATCTCAAGCGAAGAATAACTCTTGCCAACCGCTGTTTCTTTGGGTTAAGAAGGCAATTGAGTAGCAAAGCCCTCTCTCGGACAACAAAAGTCACCCTTTATAAGACTTTAATAATCCCGTTCCTGCTCTATGGCGCAGAGGCATGGACATTATCAAAAATGGATAAGGGTGTTCTTGGTTACTTCGAGAGAAAAATTCTTCGGGCGATTTTCGGTCCCGTCTGCATTGGCGGTGAGTGGAGGAGAAGATACAATGACGAACTGTATGGACTGTACAGCGACATGGACCTAGCCAGAAGAGTGAAGATCCAAAGACTGAGATGGCTGGGTCATGTAGAGCGCATGGACACCAGTGCTTCGGTCCGAAAAGTCTTCTTATCCGATCCCGAAGGACAGCGCAGTAGAGGAAGGCCAAGACTCAGGTGGCGCGCGCAAGTAGAAGGGGACCTCAGCCAACTTAGCGTGCGAAACTGGAGGCAGCTAGTCAGGGATCGAGCTGGCTGGAGAAGCTTGTTGACTGAGGCCCAGGTCCAACCCGGACTGTAGCGCCACTTAAAGGAAAGGAAGGAAGTCATCATCGCGAAAAGTAGAGAAAATCTCTCAATTCACTCCGATTGCACTACTTCACTTCAGCCGCAGAAGACAGCCTGGCCTATCTATCTTGACAGACATCTCTAATGAAGGTGAATACACAAAGGAGTGTTCTGTTTTAACCCAATACTTTAGTAAGTGCAGACGCTTACATCTGTCAGACAGTTGGGGTACAAATGACCACAACAAGTTCTATGCTTTAGAACCTTTCCTTACGGCCTTGGCTAGTAGCATTGTTTCCTGTTGGTTCTTCAATGGTGGTGGAATGGTGGTGGACGCCGTAGGTTCTCCAGACACTGTTACTCCTTCCTAGTATGTTGAAGGACCACTGAATGTAGTGTGGAGAATCAATTATTGAAGCCGCCAAGAACAAGCAAAGCCGAGGTTTTTATATTATCATCTCTAAGTTACGAAAATAATGATATCGAAGACTGGTCACCTTTCTAAGTTAACTTTTCTTTAAGGTCTGTCTTCTCGAAAATTCTTTAACAATACCGGAAGGCCGAGAGAGCGTTGAAGGTTTCCGACGTTACATATTTAGCTCTAAAGAGCTTCGTAGGAAGATCGGATGATGTGGCACTAGACTAGTCAGGCAAGTCAATTTTTCAAGTTTTCAGAGGACTGACTGAAGGGCATTTCTGGTGGACCAGATTATCGAACACGTTTAGGGAAGCTAAGAACAAACCGTCGCGAGACAATATCCAAAAGACAATATGCCGAGTATAAAGCGTTGTGCGAGAAGTAAGTCGTCAAACATGTACCATAGCGCTCGAAGTAGGAGGCCGCTATGCGCTTAGCCCATGTTTACACACGCCATTACATATTGGCCGAAGGCAGCACCCGAGGTCAAAAATATCTACATATTCACGAAACTAGTGATCCGTCTGCGCCGAGTCGTCTGTCGGAGTCTTGCACGCTATCAAAGGTTTCCTTGGCAAAAGCACCTTCAATGTCCTTGTTTTCTGGATTCTTGCTCTCCCACTGAGAGGATATTTTTCAATTTTCAGAATTGATTTTCTAAGGACACTTTACACTTTCCTGAGTTACTTCGAAATCCAGAAGAAGACAGGCTTCAGTTTCGTTGGGTTAAAAACCTCAAAAGTCGGAATAAATTTCTTCATCCAGCATTTCCATACCACAGTCCTCGGCAGTGTTTACAGTCAGCGTGCTCAGTTGCCATTTCCAAACTAAGTTCGTGTTCGGATGAAACCCATCATCATCACATCAGTTGCGAAATTTCTGAACGCTTTATCGGTTTTAACCCTTTGTTGGGTAGGTGGGGTGCTGACAACAGCCCAAGCAGTATTTTCTCATAGATTTTATATTTTCCGGCTGGCAGTAACCGTTGCAGCTTCGGTACCTTCCTATTGCGTTTTATAAAATAAATCAAAATGAGCGTCAGAGATGTTTATAGAGAGCCAAAATTAAATTCAAAATATACAACCATCGACGAACAATTTGTTGCATTTAGAGGACGACGCACGTGCTTTTAGGCCCGAGCAAGTCTGCAAAATACGATGTGAAGATTCAAACTGTTTGCGACTCCCGCACTTGGTACACGAATAACATGGAAATAAATTGCAGAGTAGACAGACAGAAGATCCAGACGTTGACCACTGGTAGCATTTTTTTGGATTCAAGATGTTGCTGTGATAAAATCTCAAACAATTCTACTCTCCGATACAGCACAAATGAATCTACCAGGGTCTAAGAGACAACATTGTCGAAAAAGGTTCAAGGATTGCAGATTTAGAAGCAACAGTGACAGCTTTGAGTCCAGAATCAACATAATCAGCAAATTCAAGCGGGTGTACCGTTTGTCCAAGAAAATCTGACGAAAAATCAAATTTTATGTTTCCGGGCCAAGTCTTTACAGGCTACTCGGAATAAACTTTGCCTCGATTGCAATGTGAGTCGATGCTGAGGATTTGGAAAAGCATTTCTCTAGATCACGAACCAAATACCGGACTAGGAAGGCCCTCTCTTGAAGAACAACAGTGACCCAATACGGGTGTAAGACCTTAATAATCCTAGTCCTGCAGTACGGCGGGGTGGCGTGGACATTATTAAATATGCTCTTGGCTGCTTTGACAGGAAAATTCTGTCCTGTTTGCATATATGCTGAGTGGGGGAGCTCTACAGCGACATCGAATCAGCAGAAGTGTGAAGATACAACGACTATAAAGGCTGGCCCATGTAGAGCGGACCAACATCACCGATCTGGTCCGCAAAAAGTCTTCCAACCAGTCCCCAAGGAATAACACTGTAGAGGATGCAAAACTAAAGATAAGTAGCAACAGATTGAGCTGGGTGGAGCCCCGGGTCTATTTCGGACTGTAGCCTCATCTTAAGTAAGTAAGACTTCCTATCTTTTGTGAATAGTGAGGTGGGGAAACCACAATGTAATTACATGATATTCCGCCACGGAGCAAAGTTTATAATCCATTTGCAAACAAAGCTCAGTGTAGACAGTGATAGACAGACTATTCATTCGACTTGGTGTTTAGTCCTGGGCACTTTCTTTAAGCTTCAGGGGAAAGTGTATAACCCGTGTAGGAATCTTCCTCGATGGAAGACTTGGAAATATAAGTACCAAAAATGCTCTAAAATGAAACAGGCGCGAATCTTCTGAGAAAAATGTAATGGCAGGCAGGATAGTTTGGACAAGAAAGATATTGAATCAAAGGTAGGAGTCTGACTTGTAATAAAATAAACAAACAAACTCACACCTTATTGCCCAGCATCTACAAAACTGCTTCAAACACATAAATCACTGCCAAATAAAAAACAAAAAAGTAAACATTTTCCTTGTACGTGTTGCACCTCCTGCCAGAACTACTAGTATTGTCAAAGCGATTTACGACAAACCAAATATAACTGTCATGCCCACAATTCTGGCATTTCTTCATCAATACCCAAATAAAGATCTTTTGTGTCCTGTTCTTTACTCCTTCAGTAAGTGCACACATGATGTATGATATGATTACGTGCAGTGCGTATCTCAAGATATATTTCTCTCCCTTTCAAAGTCTTACATAAGAAAACAACCAACAAATGATCAATATCTAGTGATAGATCCATACCTCAGGAACGCAGGTAATAAATTTGATGGCAGTAATCCTGGAACTGACCCGATAAACATCAGCAAAACAAGACTCACAACACAATTGAACAGAATATAAAACACAGGAAAACACACGATGGATATCTAGGAAGGATCTCGGTTCCCAGAGTTTTGTGGTTGATTGCATACTACATCAAGGACAATATTGGTTCTACGAGTATATGGCTATGATGACGATGAAAGACACATATGATCAGAAACATGAACAACAATAAGGATATCAATGGCTATAGCGATTGTTAACGTTTGCTACGAATAATCATATCTGATTGTGGCATTGAATGTCACATAGAACCATGAGCCCAGCCATTGTATGGTGCACTATTGTTGAATGGAAAACGCAATGTCATCACCTGGTGACTGAGGTCTACCAAGACGAGATAGATTTTTGCAAGATTAATCCGTTGATAGGGCGCCGCTTTTGGTTGGCGGAATTTCTTTCTTCTCTAGCGGATTTCGATTGAAGCGATAACAAGGAGAGAAAAAGGATTCGAGATAGTTCAACCACCAGGTGTGGTTGTGAATGCAGATTTTCGAGGACATGTGTTAGGAGAAGTCTTTTGATAAATAGGGGATTAGGGTGCACGAGTACTTATGTCTGTAATTGCAGGTTTTAGAGGATTACTGAAAGTGCAGCTAGTTAAGGTTAAGCTGTCGAATTTGAGAAGAGATCGGTTGAGATGAAAGCGCCGAAAGGCAAGTTGAAACCAAATTATATATTTGATATTCCTGAGATTTGCGTCAGCAATCTCTTATTTGGTTACGGTCTGCTGAGTTTAAGACTCTTTCCAGACTAAGAAGATCTCCTACGTTGATTGACTTAAGTGCTGAGGTCCTTAAAAATTGTCGGCTCTTCAAGGGGATGATACGAGTACTAGTCACAGATTTGTATGTTGAATGCCTAAAAGTCATGATAAGATGCAAGGCCATTTAAACCAAGTGAACTTCAGGTCTATAGTATATATTTTCATCGCTGCAGAAACTGCTCAAATCAAATGGCTTGAAGCCTTTAGGATCGGAAATCCCCACACGGATTTTGACAAAGTCAACTGTTTCGGTGGTACAGTCACTAGTTCTGTGGTAAATGAAGCCTGTAATAGGCTTTTCTCCCAAAGGTGTGTCCTATCTCCAGACGATAATGCATGAATGGAAATCGAGCGCGCCTTGAGTAAATCCGACGGTCTTGATGCTATTGAAAACTACTTAAGTCAGCGATACGATTTCTAACTTTTCTGGTGGAAGTGGTACGTAGTGTGAAGGCTGGAAAGCAAATACAAAATCCAGAGAGTTAAAGGCCGATAAATCTGCTGAGTTGTTGATGATTTATTGATGACAAGTGTATCTTTCCTGATGAGCAATTTGGGTTCATGAGTCATCACAGCACGTCTCATCAAATGCTCAGAATATGTTAGCATGTCTTGCTGGCAGCAGTGCGATACGACTCATTAATTTGGGTCATTTCAGGAGCAGAAGCTTCGGACATGGCACGGTCCTAGCGGAGCAACTGCCTTTGTCGACTTTGACATTCCGTATAATGTATCGGGATAGGGGGGACTCGCAAGAAAATTCAGTTATCAGGCCAAATTAATTGTCACATTTACAGATGGCTCGAAAACAGAGGAAGAAACAGGTTCTAGCATCTTCTCAGAAGACCCAGAGCTAAGAGTATCTTTAAGATTGCTGGACGCAAGCAGTGTATTCCAATTAAGAGTTCTGACCATCCTCAGAGCTAATGCAGATGAGATCGGTATCCAGAAGAGATATCGCTATTTACATCGCCATCCAGATCGCCAATGGAATCGACCAATATCAAGAATCGGGTGAGACTGTGCTGGAGGCCATGACTCTTCGGTATAGAATGAAATGAACAAGCGGACGAGCTTGCAAGAAGAGGAAGGCTACTCGATAATTGTGAGGTTGTCATTATCAAACCACACCACTGCGTAGTAATGGACACTGTCGAGGAAAAAATCATAAAGTCTTCCAACCTTAGGTGGTCGAGTCTTAAAGGACATAGGGTGTTCAAAGCTCTATGGCCACTTCTTGACATGATGTTGAGTATAGGACAATACAAGGAATCCTGATAGGACACCCTCTCCTGGTGAAACACTCTAAGACACTCAAATTGTCAGATATGGACATTTGTAGATTCTGCGGTGATCTGCAAGTTGTTGAGGACATAACACACGTACTGTGTGAATGCGAGGCAATATCGCGTTGTCGAGGGAAAGTCTTAGGAAAACAATTTTTTGAAAACGTAGAGGCGTTCAAACTTCAAGGCCTTCTTGGATTCTGCAAAGAAACTGGATGTTTTCCCAGGGAGATTGTTTGGGTCTGCCCTTTGAAGATAAATTCGACTGGTTCCACAGAGATCGCAATGGGCCCGTTTTGATGCCTTGTATTTGTGTGATGACACATCCCTGTTTTAGCCTTACCTAGTCAGCATGTCAAGAGAAACCGTGCCTTAGGCAAATCTACGGATTTAATTTTGCTATAAATTGACAAAGTTTTTGACTCCGTTTGGCACAATGAGATCGTTTATAAAATGACTGACTTTGATTTTTCCCTGTATCTAGTCAAAACTACACAGAGTTTCCTGACAAAGAGATGTTTTAGAGTCTTTGTCTATGGTAAAGCATCATCTCTATACTCCTTTTATGCAGGAGTACCCCAGGGTTCCGTTCTTGGACCAGTGCCTTACAAAAAAATTCAATCAATCTTTTTCAGACGTAAAAGAACGAATTGCTATCTCCCTAACAATCCACCTTATCCTGCCAACAAAGCAAAGTATTGAGGTTTCATCCGGGATAACAAACTTCTCTCAGCTAGACATCTCAAGTTGAAAACCCTCAAAGCCCTGCTGTGGGCTTTCTGGAAGAATTTAAGGGTTTACCGCAGAGAAGACACCTTAAAATCAGAGCACAAGTGCAGATGCCATTACTGTCTAGGATGCCACCAGAGAAAGAGCCCTAGCGAATGCTTTCCCATGTCTCTTGGAGATCAGGGACTTTCCTCCTGTACTTCATTAGAGAAGACTTGCAACTGCTTACTACCAACTGATGCTTACTGGGACACTAGGCTTGGTACTGCGAAGCACATTTTTATGAGTGTCGGACCTATGCTAGTACTCGTATCATGGTGCAGGCGCTTAGCACTGATGTGGTGGGTTCTGGTACTATAGGTTATCATTTAGACATTTGCTTGTATTTTTGCGAAAGACTGGGACTAGTGCGTTATCTGGGTGCTTTGTTCCGAAGCCTTTTATAGGCTTCTACGCTCGCGTTTGGAATCTATTCCTCTTCCACTTCATTTCCTGAAAAGTGTGTTTCTAAGAGACGGCGATTCAGCGCATAATTTTCCCACTAGTTACAGGACTATCCGATCTCTTAATAAAGTCGACAATGCTTGCAATTTTTAACAAACATTTTTCAGTGCTAATTTTTGTGTTCACAGAATGTATGTCACGAAATATGTGATCCAAGTTTGTAAAGTTACCTCCTAGTCTCACTTTGATGAGGATCCGCAGCAAAGCGGCATAATTGACAGTTTGTTCCATGAAATGTTGGGTCATCTGAGCGTTGCCTCGGCTGAGAGATGACTTTTGTGTCACAGGCTTCAGGTGTCGCCATGATAATGAGTATCAACCTACAGCATCTATCTCGTTTTTGAAATTTTTGAGAATCTTAGTAGTGGAGCTTAGGTACATCCAAGGAGATGATTGGATCAGAACCGTGTTTTCTAGAGATGCACTTGAAAAGATATCAGTTTTACCATGAACTGTAGAGTACACAAATTTACAAGCACCACCTTTAGGTTGTTGGTCTTCCGCTTGTTGGTCTTATCGTTGCTGTCAGACATTTTCTTTCAAGGTAAAACCATCTTAGAGTCCAACATCAGACAAAAAATCACCCGCGGTGGCATGTACTCCTATTCGTATTCGTTTTCGTAGTTAGACTTTGTCATTTCAGACGTGTGCAAATGAAGATCATTGTGGGCGATATTAGCTTCTGTCTTTCGTGGAATTCTTTCCATCCTCTTCAAAAGAACCTCCTCTCTCTCTCTCTCTCTCTCATCTTTAATCGATAGAAGAAACTGCAGCATCCGATAAAAAGATACTCAAGACAATGAAGATCAAAACATTCAAAACGATTTGATAACCACCACATAAACGAGTCCTGCTCCTATACTTCCAATCCAGAATCCGAACCATCTCCTTATACATATTGCTCGGCCGTGCCCAAACAATAAATTAAATGAATAGAATCTCCAAGGAGGGATAAACTCCAGTTAAAAGATAACAACAAAAAATTCGGACAAAAACGAGGAACAAAAAATATAGAATTGTCCCAACTTGACTGTGATAATGATCTTGGTTTTTCCTGGCAAGAGATTCCTTGGATGTGGTCTACCTGTGATTTTCTAGGAGTGTCATCTTGGTCTTATTTTATTTTTCTGTTTCTTCTTCTTCTTCTTTTTCTGCCATACAATGGATCCTTGGTTTGGCCTTTATGTGTAACAATAGAATGCACTATGTACGATACGATACGAGTAGTTTGCGACAAGGGGGAGCTTCACAACAACAACACTAACAACAACAGTAACCTCCTTAAGAACATCCCTAGGGATTACAATGCGACACAACTCTTGAGGGGATTCTATTCCTTTTTTTGGTTTGGTTGGTGCTCCACATGAGTGGAAAGAAGAATAGAGAGCCGTAACCAGAGTCGTGACATACTTAAACCACACAGCCCCAGTCAAGTCAGTGCCACATTGTAATGTGGGAAAAATTTAATATGACCCGATGGAGGTGAACACAGTGGGTGTTGCAAGTAGATGGACGAAAATTGATTCTCCATTTGATGCCTGAAGTGCATCACTGGTCATTATGCCACTAAATGATGGCGACTATGAATGACTTTGTCAATTCATCGAGCTCAGTTTTTTGGGCTGTTGCAATGCAAGCTAACACAACTGGTGTCCTAGAAAGAAGCCCATCACAGTGATGCTTCCCAGTTTTATGATGTCACATCGGAATTCCAGAGGGTTCCAGAGCATTACAGACATGTAATATGTAGTTCTTATGGGGTACTTACTTTTTAAGCCCCACTGTGGTCATACCTTATAAATGAAATCCCCCATAAGAGGGAGAGAGGATTTTCCTTTCAAGCCAAAAATGACTGTCCTGCTTCTTGTGGAGAGGAATAAATTTCTTGTTATTATTATTATTTGGTCCTTCAGCAGTATCCTGGAAAATTTCGCATTCGGATTTTGTATCCAGTTTCGTTGTTATGACCTAATGACCATAAATTTGTTCTCATGCAATAAGGATCCAGAGTGGTGTGCGGAGTGGATCTCTCTTAAGACAGACATCGTCATACGTAGTCCTCGTTGTAGTACAGTCGTTAGTCCTGTTTATACGGACATCTTGTACTTACTCGTACCTCTCATCGAATGGAATCCAATAGTCCTAATTCGAAATAAAAAGGACACATAGGATATTTTATTGTTTGGCTTGCTGCTGTATGACTACCTGTGCTTGCAACTCTATCAGTGTCGAAACCTGGACAAACTATTCGGGAGTCCTTTTCAAAATATATTTTCTTCTTCTCTTCGGCATCTTCGTTTTCCCGATTATTTATGAGTGGACATGTCATTGGGTAACGTTTTTATTTGGCTCCGAGTTGGTCGTTTCAATTTACCACGATTGTATGGGTCAGGTGTGATGGTACGGCTACTCATGGTCAGACTATGCTCGATACGACTATGCATTTCCCAATTCAAGGAGTTGGGGTGGAAAATTATTTATGATCGCCTGGAATGTTATCCAATTAACCCAGCGGGTAGATGGCAGCCAGGCAGTAAGATGTGGTGGACTCCTTTTGTGTGTCTGAAAGGCAGTTACTGCTTCTGATCGAGATGACGAAGCTATAGGTTCATTAGATGATGGTAAGACTGGATGTCCTATTTGGTTTAATATTCAATTCATAATTTGTTCATCTTTTTTTCGGGTTTGGGTATCTTTTTTGAGTGGAAAAATCTATCTCATAAATGTGACGACAATTTTTTCTGTGTTTTATTTTTCGAATGTATTGGATTTGAAGACTGATTTGATCTTTTGATAAAGAAGGGAAGTTGGGTTGGTAACGTAATGTGTCGTCTTTGTTGTCTCGACAGTGTCAAGACAAATTAACGAGCGTATCGGATGGAGGAGGAGGTGGATCCTTTAAACAGACTAATGTTTCTGAAGAGGATCTACCAAAGTCAGGGTTGATTAGTTCAAAGGTTCAATGGAATGAGGAGATGCATAATTTGTACTTATTAGTGTGTGTAGAGGTAGTTCTTTAGAGATATTTCCGATAGGACTTCTAGATAACTTTAAACCAGAGGCGAAGAAATATTGAGATAATTCTTATTGAAGGAAGCCTCTGTATGGTTGTAATGACTTGCACAGTCAAAGGCCAAGGGAACTTACGCCAAAAATGCTACTTCGGCAGTGAGATCATAAAGATTATGTCAAGAAGAGGGTTCGGAGTAGGATGGGCAATAAGTAAAGGGAATATGGTGTGTTGATTACTGAATCTTCGTTCAAGAGTAACTTACTCTGTAGAGAACGACCACAGCACATCACAGCAGTACTTCAGTGCAGTATTAGGCTGATCCATGCATGAATGTCCCATTTCTACTCTTACATATAAATTGTCTGTTACTACCAATGCAATGGATGGGAACGATTAGTTTAAGGCCTCGTAGAAGTAGCATCTTCCGACAGGTACTGGTTCTTTAAATAACGAGAATGAGCCTTTGCAGCCGAACATCTTGCAGCTCTGCTAGTAAGCCCTACTTCAGGCCTCCCCGTGGTGCCATTTGGGAATCTCACTAGAGATTGTGAAGTGAAGGGGACAAATGGCGAGTTTCCTGCGCCATAAATGAGGATTAGTGTCGAAAGGAAAAAGCAAGTCCTTATCCGGGCTACCCCGACATATTTGGAGCACAGGCCGGTAAGGATTTCCAGGACTTAGCCAAAGCAGCGCTTATTTGGATGCGGATTTGTTGTCGGAGGCAGACTGAGACAAGAAGTCCTGAGCTTCCGGAAGGTGAGCGAGCGCCTCGTAGCAAACCGCATCAAGGCTAAATTCGCCAACATTAACCTTATATGCACACATGCCCCCACAGAGGAGAAATATGACGACACCAAGGATGCCTCCTTAACAAGACCTACGGGCAATGCCCTAGCTATGACATTGAAATTGTCCTCGGTGCTTTTAATGCAAAGCTAGGAAGAGAGGGTATCTTTGGTGGAAAAATCGGAAAATATAGCCTGCACAACACCACCTCCGATAGCGGATTCAGGCTAATCGACTTTGCGGCGGGGCGAAACATATTCGTAGTTAGCACGCGGTTCCCACATCTCGACATACACAAGGGGACTTGGAGAACTCCTGATCAATCAAGAGTCAACCAGATTAATCACAATGCGATCGACGCAAGACACTCCTCCAGTATTATGGATGTCCGTACGTTCCGAGGAGCCAACATCGACTCGGACCATTACCTTGTTGTAGCCAAGGTACGGTTACGGATATCCCAAACTACGCCAAGCTAATGCTGTGAAGAACTTCGACGTCAGACGGCTACAATCGCAAGAGATCGCCAAGTCCTTTTTCGATCGAGTGTCTCTCAATCTCTTAAGAGGTTCAATACCGCCAGCACCAAGCATCGAAGACCACTAGAAACACTGCCAAAACGCCATCAGAGATGCCGCTTCTGATATGCCTCGGCAACAAACCCCGAACCGAAGCCTGTAGAGATGAATAAGGGAACATCGTAGTAGAATCGCAGTCGATGCTGAGGATTTGGAAAGACCATTTCTGCAGACTGTATAACGACGATGACGAACCCAATACCGCTGTCAGGCAGAATCAACCTTTCAACCTGGACGATGATGACCAACAATTCCGTCCACCCGAACTGGATGAAGTGAGGATAGCTATATCGAAGCTTAAGTCCAACAAAGCTACTGGAGCGGATGGCCTGACTGCCGAGCTTTTCAAAGCGGCAGGTGATGACTTGATACACCAACTCATCTGTAAAATATGGTCGGACGAAAGTAAGCCCGATGAATGGCACCTCAGCATTGTTTGCCCGATTCTCAAGAAAGGAGACCTTCTGTACTGCACCAACTACAGAGGCATCAGTCTCCTTAACATCGCATACAAGATCTTATCTGCCGTATTGTGTGAACGCCTAAAGCCGTTCATCAACAACCTGATAGATCTACATCAGTGTGGCTTCAGGCCAGAAAAGTCCACCATCGACCAAATATTCACACTTCGGCAAATCTTGGAAAAGACCCATGAACTTCAGATCGATACACTCCACCTACTCATCGATTTTAAGGCCTCGTATGACAGCATCTATAGAGAGGAGCTATACAGAGCAATGTCTAGTTTCGGCATCCCTGCCAAACTCGTCCGTCTGTGCAGGATGACGATGGAGAATGCACGCTGCTCCATCAACGTCGGTAAAGATCTCACCGAAACCTTTGATGTCCAGAAAGGATTTAGACAAGGCGATGCGCTGTCATGCGATTATTTCAACATCGTACTTGAAAAAATAGTGAAAAACTCACGAGCAAACACAAGAGGCACTTTCTTTGAAAAGCCAGTCCAACTACTCGGATACGCCGACGATATTGACATTGTGCTGTTGACAAGTATGTGCTGTCAAGCAAAAAGGACAGCCAACACCGACGTCTCGGGCAGAACATCACCCTCGACAGATATAACTTTGAGGTAGTTAAAGACTTTGTCTACCTAGGCTCTGCTATAAATGCAGACAACGACACCAGCGCTGAGATCAAGCGAAGAATAACTCTTGCCAACCGCTGTTTCTTTGGCTAAGAAGGCAATTGAGTAGCTAAGCCTTCTCTCGGACAAAAAAAAATCACCTTAATAATCCCGGTCCTGCTCTATGGCGCAGAGGCATAGAGGGTGAGAAGCTGTGTAAGGAAGCAGCGGTTTTGATGGAAGATGCCTCAATGAAGCTACGGAAATGGAATTCCAACAACTCTAACATACGAAATATCGTGGGCGCACAGGTGGCTCCACCGATTCAAAAGGTTTTTGGTATCGTCTGGTATGTTCATTCCGATGAACTGGTTGTTTCATTGAAAGCCGTTGAAGAATTTGTTGCTTCTTTTAGAACTGTGCTGCAAACGATAGCTCGAGTGTTTGACCCACTGGGTATACTAGGACGATCGCGAGACTAAAGTTCCTATTCCAGACTATTTGGAAACATAAGTTTGGGTGGGTATAAAGTGATTGCAACAGTTGAAGGATATAGCTATTCCCAGATTTCCATAGGTAGCTTCAGAAAATATGTGTATCCACATAGTCTCAGACGCCAGCTCAAGAGCTTATGGTGCGGTGGCATTTTTACATTGCGCAAAACCAAAAATCTTCATGCAAAGGTGAGCGTTTTTTCCTACAAGCCCTGCTTAAAGCAGAGTCGCACCACCTACGGCAGCTATTATTACTGCTCGACTGTGTTCGTATCTTATTTAGTCTTTGAAGTCAAATATCTGTAAAACCTCACTTTGGACTGACTCGAAAATTGCTATGGGATAGATACAAGGAGAAAATACACGGTGGAAACCATACGTTCAACGTCGAGTCACAGAAATACGTCGTCTTACAAAAATAAAAGATTGGCATCATTGCAAGGGCAATCAAAATCCTGCTGACCTCTTGACAAGAGGGATATCCGGTGAAGTTTTAAGGGCATCATATTTGTGGGTGAACGGGCCCAGTTGGCTGAGTAACGAGGTTCAACACGACACCGAAATTACTCTCGAAAGCGTAGTGCAGCTTACTTCCACAGCAGAGAAAAGCAAGTCTCGCATTGCGATGGTTCCTCTTCTACGAATGCTGCGAGTTACGGGATATGTATAGTATTGCGTTTCATAAAGAGATGCAAAGGAGATAAATTTAATTCTAAATATTTATCGGTAGTTGAGCTTGGACTAGTCGAATTACTGGCTGAGGTATGTTCAATATTCTTCATTTCATAACGAAATTCGTGTCTTGCAGAAAGGTGGTTTAGGTTTGCCGTCATCCAAACTTGCAAAAATTACCCCGTTTCTGGATGAGTGTGGCCTTATCCGGCTAGGTGGCCGTTTACAATCGCTTGAGGAGTCACCGAGTTTCAAACATTCGATCATCCTTCCGTATAGCTCACGCATAACCGACCTAATTATCGATGCTTTTCACTAAAGCGCCCTTCATCGAGGGGTTATTGTTGTCTTGGCAAAGTTAAGAGAGCGTTTTTGGATATTTAAGGGACGTCAACTGGTCAAGAACAGAATTGCCAGATGTGTGACTTGCAGGAAGATCCTGGGGGGTAAAGTAGGATCACAACCCTTTGGTCTGCTTCCATAGGAAACGATCGGTTTGTCAAGGCCATCTGAGAACGTAGCAGTGGATTTTGCAGGCCCCTTTTATTGCCTCGATAATAACAAGGGCAACATGTCAAAAGCTTATATGATGGTCATAACGTGTGCCGCTGTTCGCGCCGTACATCTTGAATTGGTGATTCGCTTATCGATTGAAAGCTGTATGATGTCGCTGCGCAGTTTCATGGCACGCAGGGGCATATCATCCGTTATATTCTCGGACAATGCAAGAACGTTTAGACGACCCGCATTGGAATTTGATGAAGTCGGTAAAGTTTTCGATTCTGAACCCTTTCAAAACTTTTGTTCACAGCGTAAAATCAAATGTACGTCCATAGTGGAACACACTCCATAGTGGGGTGGTTTTTATGAAGATTGATTCACACTATCAAGAATACTCTGAAAGTCGTTATAGGTAAGGCGAAGCTTACTTTTGAACAATTGCGTACTGTTATCGTCGAAGCTGAGTGCATGGTCAATGCGCGTCCACTGACGTATGTCTCCAGTGATCCTTTAGATGAAGCGCCTTTATCACTTGCGAATTTCTTGTTAGGAAGTAGATAATTCTCAGATCGTTTTGATGTATCTACCTCCACTCAACTGCAGAATATGTGGAAGCAACGAATGAAATTCACTTCGAAGCTTTGAAAAAGGTGGCGAAATTCATATTGCTACGAGACGTTTGATCACATGGCGGAGTCTGCCTTCCAACAACTAATCCGCATCTAAATTGGCGCTGCTTTTGCCGTAGATAACAATCGCCTTTTAAGGGACCTGACATTCCATGTGCATATCCGAAGTTCATTGTCCTTAATTCGTTCGAATAGGTTGTCAACAGCAGATAACAGCTTCGTAAATTTCATCTTGTATCAATGGCCGGGCAGTTACCTCGGCAGTTGTCAGCACATAACTTTGAAGGCCAGTTCCATTTTTGATATCCCTAGGCCGAAGGGTGGGTTAGACCGAAGCCAGCAAGCCATTACGGGATGTCAGTGCTCTGATAAGGGTACTTCACAACCCCAATATTTAAAGCGAACTACTTAGTATGGTCGCTCAAAAAGAAATCGCATTCGCAGATGATGAGGTTGAGAAATATTTCAGGCGTAGGAATGCCTCTTGACTTGTATCTCTCTTTGTTGTCAACTATCGTAACTAATTTCGCATTATTAATTCGGCCTGCCCCTGCGTAATAATGCATAATTGCGGCGTCTCCCTCCGTCCACTTAATTATTCTCTCGCCAAAAACACTTGCAACGCAATGCCAGGCATCTTTCTCTAGTGTAAGAGAGATTTGCATTTATGAGTGATTGCCATTGCATTTTTAAACCATGAATGATGACGACATGCCATAATGAACGTCTCTATTCCTTACAAAGCCATAATGGCCTCTGCACCCGGCCTTAGGTGGGGAAATTAACTTTTATGAGATGCGCACTCGTATGCTGCGGCATTTAGGATCGGACACACGTTTTGCCTTGTGCAAATGAATTGATCATTAAGCAGCCAAGGCGTTGACCACATTTGTCGGCTTTGTTTTTTATCAAGGCCATGCTAAAGTATGCTACGGACGACGCGGATCAGACTAAAAGTCTACTTTTGAGTAGAAACCCAGAGACTTCCGGAGCTAAAAGCCACTCATGCTACGCCTCATCACAAGTTAATTTAAATCGTGAATATTGATGATCCGTGTGACAGAAACCTTTTCAGCAGTCCTGGTCCTTCGAAGACTCATTAATAGCCAAACTCTATCGGAATCCCAAGCCCCCACCTACAGAAGCCGCCGACAATGCATGAGGAAGACTCCAACATCGACTATGAAGTGCGAACGAAACAATTAATCTCTTCACCCAGTGGCTGAGTAAAGTAGATATGTGTGTACAAGTATGTGTTCCACATACCGTCGATTGCACATCGACGGTCGTTGACACCAAGCCCAGCACGCATTCGATCATTAATTTCATATCCCGAGAAGGCGACCAGGAGACTACCTGTGGCTATCACAACACCATCTCAATGAAATTCTACTAGACCAGCGCAGTCACATAGTTTTAACTGCTTCCAGTCTGGATTCGAAAACCTTCATCTCCTCCTCCTCCTTCGGCAAAAGCATAAATCAAAATCATTCACGCTCCGGAATTTCAATATTGCAGTAATAATAGTTTAATTACTCCAGGACCATGGTGGACTACGCCCCAATAAATCATCAATCTTGCCAGTGTGTCGCGCGAATTCTCGTACACTTTACGCTGGTTGGAGCCCAGTGCAATTTCTGAATCACGTCGAATAACATGGACGACACCCAGTAGATGGATGGGTATTGAGATGCATTTAGTTCGTTCGGCTTACCCGCAAGTCATAGCAGGAAATTTTTGTCATAAGAATGAGTTATCATCCTGGACTGGGAGCTGTGTTCGCAGACCGCCCCCATTGTGTCGAAATCCAAAGCAATCACCAGTGCTCACCTTGTGCTGTCACCTGATCATTTTTCTCTTCTTCAATTCCAGGAGGCAGACAAACAGCTAGCCGGATGCATGCTGGAGCATGATGCTTCTCCCATCTAATGATGTGCTGCTCCTCGATGCAATTGAATCCCTGTTCGATTTAGCTTTCGACTGCGAATACATAAATAACCAGTGAGTGTAAGTCATTTCGATTTGGACACGGCATAGTCGAGTTGGAGAGTGTGTTCTGTGTAAACTGTAAAGTAAGTGCAATGACTGTTGTTTCTAAGGCATACAAACACAAATTCTAGTAGTGCGACACTTTGTCGCAACATAAAGATTCCATGCGAAGGGCATTAGAAGATGCTGGTGCTGGAATGGTAGTAGCCAGGGTGCTGCTTCGAGATAGCGTGTGATAGTGCGGATGTTCTTGCAGAAAGCCAACACCATTCGATTTAAGGAACAAGGTTCACTTGCATGCAGGCATGCATGCATGAATGCCACGTTCTGCTCGTTCGCTCGCCTCGAAACAGTGTGCTCCTCTGTATGTCTGTCTGTATGGATGCATGTGCACAATTTATTAACCGACTCTAATGACCATTAATAAAGGCGATACGATCGCCTGAAGAAGTCGATTTTTTTTCTTCTTCTCCCTTTGAAGGGTTGAGACCTGAAAGATTCATGGCGTGCACACGCATATTTTTCTAAATACACAACTTGCAACGAGGAATAGGAAAGAACGAGACGCACGAGGACTGTATGTACAACTTGAAGTGCAATTAGAAATTTGTCCGAGATGGTTGGGGAGAAAATGGAGTAGATTGATGAATTTGATGGGTTTGGAGGTTCAGTTGGATGGAAATGAGAATGGAGACATGAGGTCCAGAATAATCCTTGATGCCGATGACACGAAACATAATCAAAACTCCTTTAGAAAGTCGTTATATACAGCTGACTAGGAATTTTGTGAGATCAGTTTATCAGCCTTACTAGAACGATGACATGACTTACCTACCATCACAGGGGAGATCCGTATCCGTGACCCCAGTCGTAGAGCGGTTCCAAGAGACTTATACGTTCGCTGTTTCAGTGGGAATGGGTTCCTACATACAACACTACGATGCCGATATTTCAGAGTCACATTGGAAGAAAGAATCTCGGACCGTCGCCAGAGATCACTCAAACTTGCCTCAATTTGGTGCAAGAAAAAGGGTTTTAATGGCAACATCAACTTAACAATTCGTACGACTTGAATGCATGGGCCAGTAGCTTCTGTTAATTCTGTCCTCACAGAGCAGTCCATTTACTGAAATTTTTCAATCTTTCGTGGAAATTAGGGCTTCAGTACCAACAGTTCTACCACACCTACGATGAGTATTTTAAGCCAGATCCCAGTGCACCTAGTCCAGACAGATAGAAGTGTTTCGAGTGCGGGGTACTCATACAATTTAACGTTGTCGTCTTCCAGAAACACCTCAGTGCCGCTTCCTAAATCGATCGATGGAGATCTGGCTACATTGGTACTGGCTCAGATTCCAGATTGGTACCATACCTGGGCACGGGGAAAGTCGATTTCGTATTATTTCAGCGGCTGGAGTTCTGATGTCATAATACCAAAAGTCAAAAGAAAATCGATGCAAGCTTATTGAATCTCTAGTACTTCTTGTAGCAAAGAAGACTTCTTCTAACACGGAAGATGGCTGTTAGAGTGCAGTATTTGAAATGAGAATGATTCATTAGCTCGTCTAGAGTAGAGCCAGGCGTCCTCGCGGTACAATAGAGACAAACCATATTTTTATAGTTTGGAAGAGGAAGTTGTAGACTGTTTTTGTGAAAACTTGTTCCACCAGTTTCCTCAAAATGCTCCCCGGTGATAGGCCCCATGTCTGTCCGACAGAGGCTGAGAGACCTCTCGACGTAACTAGTTAGTTCGTAGAAGATTGTTATCCAGGACAGCACTCAAATACTTAAATTTGGAATTGGATGGTGATGCCTTTGAGCAGTAGATAAATCACAAGGCATTCACTGAAACTCAATTTCAAGTGAACCAAATGTCGGTCATGCCTATAACTGCCTTCGTTTTAGAGTAGACATTTCTTATACATTATCTCAACCTACATCGTTGCATACGATGGACGTAGGAGCTATACAGCTTACCACTGTGAGTAGACCAACAAGCATAGCCGTCCTACGGGACACCACTCTTTGTTGTTTTAGAGAAGACATTTACTAGACATTATCTCAAGCTTCACATTGCATACGACGGACATAGGAGCTATACAGCTTACCACTGTGAGTCGACCAACAAGTATAGCCGCCTGACGGGACACCACTCTTTGTTGTTGAATGCGCCTTCAATTCCGTCCAACTGATTTTGAAATGCACTCTTGTAGGCCCTTCCATGTTGGTAGGCATGTTGCAATTCTCTAGTCTTCTACACCTGGAGCTCAATCTTTCTCTCCATGTTCTGCAACATGAAGAAGGTCTTGACAAGGCTATAGTCAATTTTTTCGATATTGGGTATAAAGGCTACTCTTACTAGAGCTAGAGCTACCTAAAGATACCTTTTTGTAGCATAACTGGGTCACAGAGGGCGTCAATTTATATTAATTGCATCTAATTAATTAAAAAAATTAATTGCGTCAAATTAATTGCAATTAATTTCATTTCAGATTGATTTAATTATCTTATTTGCAATAAAATTGATCAACAATTAAATTAATTGTTGATTTTTAATCGATTTCGCAATTGAAATTTCGTATTAGCCCGGGTTCGGACTGGGAAGTGAATGAGGTAATTCCAGAAAAGACCACACAATTATTATCGCTTCAATTTTTTGCTGAAGAGAATCAAGGCTCAACTAATTTATTTATTACAGATACCCTGAAATCAAAGAGGTTTATTTCCGGATATAACACAGCTTTACCGTCCTTTGGATCTGTAGAAGGTATGTTTAACTATGCAACTATACTCAACTTGCCGAAATCGAATAGGTTATCGGATAAGATGTTAGAAAAGCGAGTATTGTTAAAAGAAAACTAAAATTTTAAGAGTAACCACGAGAAATATAATTGAATCAATTCAATATTAAAATAAGATTCCGCTTTTAATGGACAATTTTAATTGCTATTAACAATTAACACTTAAATATATCACAAGTCAAACCACAGTGAACAACTAAATTATTTCTTAATTGTCCAATTAACAATTAAATTAATTGTTAGTTGCCCAACACTGAATTGGGCATATGCCATCGTGCCTGTGACTTGAACTCATAAAACGAAGCAGGAGGATGTTTATTCCTTCTGATCGAAAAGTGCGCGGAACAAACCACGCTTAGCTTGGTCCATCTGTCATCTGGCCCTCAAATGTACAGTGCCACCGTACAGTGATTGATGATTTGTCTCGTTCCCGTCGTCCATTCACTAGTATGACTGAGGTAGACATCGAACACGTAAAGAAAATTGTTCTCACAAATCGTCGTGTAAGCATCAGGGAGATAGCGGATCTTGGTATCTCGATCGGATCGGTACAGAG
This sequence comes from Volucella inflata, assembly GCA_928272305.1. NCBI lineage: Eukaryota > Metazoa > Arthropoda > Insecta > Diptera > Syrphidae > Volucella > Volucella inflata. The sequence continues at coordinate 5,381,246 of OV743720.1, forward strand.
CGCTATGCACGATGTGCGGCTTTTTGTGCGCGGCTATTTGATCAAAACAACGTTCATACCTTTCCGCTAGCTCCATATTCACCTGACATGGCTCCTTATCATTTTTTTCTTATTCCCACAACTCAAGTTAGCAGATTACCTTCGATGTGCTGTATTACTCAGTGAGAGACGAAATCAGAAAAGATAGCCTTCCTTGTAGATATAGTGTATCTCAGCCCTGATCAAACGAGAAAGTGCGCAAAACATATATGAACACGTAGATAAACCCGGACCTCACTAAAGCATTCCTGTAGAAACACAGGACTCAATAGTTTGTCAACATGGCATAATACAAGGTGGCGCAAAATTAATCATCCTATCAGAAGATGTTATAATTTTTGCAATTTTGCAGACAGCTGCAGTATACAAACAGATAAGCAATGGAGCGCTTTACTCCGCTGTCAAGCCATCCACTTAAGTGGCTACGTCAATAAGCAAAGTCTTCATTTCTGGGGCACTGAAAATTCACATCTGATGTACGAAGAGCCATTAGATGTTAGAAGAGCCATCTGATGTGTGGTGCGGCGTTCACGCGGAAGGAGTGATTGGACCGTATTTTTTTGAGGACGTCATCGGCAATACGGTCGCTGTTACTGGCGAACGCTACTTGACCATGATAAACGACTTCGTACTGCCGAAATTGGATGAGCGGGGCATGGTGAACATGTGGTTTTAACAAGATGGTGCATCCGCACAAACAGCATGAGCCACAGTGGCTATTGTGAAGGAAGCGGTTCCTAGCCGCGTAATATCCCGTTTTGGTGATTTGCCATGGCCAGCACGATCGCCCAGTTTAACCATCCCAGACTTCTTTATTTGGGGCTACTTGAAGTCGTGGGCTTATGCCAACAAATTTCAGACAATCGCAGCCCTTAAGGAGAATATTCGACAGGAATCCGAACAGTTATCACCGGAAATCTTGCGGAAAGATAAAGCCATCAATTTCTCAGGCCTTCAAAATGGTCACAACTATATCCATAGACTTCTTCTGACAATGTGAACAATGCAAGAATAAGAGCAGAGTACTTGTATTCAAAGTAGAAACAGAGTCTGCCTTAGATAGTTTCTAGCAGAATGTTTGTTGCCAGCTCATCCAAAGAACCGTCGCAGTAGTTACAATGGACAGCCACATTGATGTTGGATTTTGCTTGCTCCTGATAGGTGGTCAAGGGACGACCGTAAATTTTCTTCATTTCGTAGGTTCTCTGCAAGCTTATACAACTTTAGGAACAAACTAGAGAAAGCACTTACATACGCAAGTGTCCTACAGCAAGAAGCCGGGACCAAATTTACCAAAAGTCTTTTCACATTTCCTGAGATGTGGTATTGAAGTTTATTATTGGCATCTTGAGTGAAGAGGAATTAGGCCAAATACTGACCCATCGTAAAGTTGTAAACTAAGCACATAATCGTGGCTTGACTGTTGATGGTTCATGGACGATAAAATCGTTTACAGTTCAAATTTTGGCTAGAAATGACTTAGAAGACTAAAAAATAACCAAATACCCAAGTCTTTCGTGAGTAAACGACTTTTTTGGCTTTCAATACTACAAAATGCTCTTCCCTGGAGGCCCCTGAAGACAGACAATGCACGATCGACTACATTATTGGTTTTGATGGTAAGCTCAGACACTGCCAGTAATGTCTGGTAGGGCGACTTTCAAATCTGGCCAGAGAGAGTTGAGTAGCATTTTTGATTAACTCTCAGATCAGGTAATAGCTTTAGATAGGTCCAGTTCCCGGTAAATGTTTCTCAAAAAAAAAAAAACAATTAAAACAGCAATGTCATACGAATAAAATGCAACCTTCTACCTCGAAATCTCTCTTTCTAGAATATGGTCATTCAGTTCTGCTTTCCAAAGACGCCAAGGTACTACTTTTTCTCCGGAGCTCGTCTATTTGAAAGAGTTTCTGCCAGGGCCCTATTTGATTACTTTCTTCCTTAATTCGTGACCGAAGGGTTTTTAAGTGCTTTCCACATTGATAGGCATGCTGTTCACTCATTTGAACTAATATACCTTCTCCGCAGAATTTTCTTCTGAAGAAACGACTTCAGGTCGATTGGCCCAGCCTACTGGTGTGCTTTTCCCAAATAGGGATAAATTACCTCCAAGACCCTCTCCTCATCTTAGCCAGAAAGCCGTCATATTCTATGTGGATAGGGCTCGAATCTGTTCACTTCCTATTTCAACTCCTTCCTGCAGATTCGTCAGAAAAAGTGGAAATGTACTGGTTGAGCAGAAAGGCATGCAATCAAGAAAGTGTGCTCCGGAGCATGATTACATATTAACTGGCAGAGTCGGTTCACTTCTGAATTCACTTCGAGCTTGTATGACTTAAGGATTTCTGGCTGGGAAAACGGGCCATGAGCCACAGTCTGCTGCTTTAGATGCTTCATTACTTTAAGGACAGAAATGGACTTGGCTTTAAGCTTTTCCGGTACTACAATGAGCGCGCTAAATGTCTTGTTGCACTGAAGAGGATTCCTGTCAAAAAGTTGTTGGGCACCATTTCTCTAATTTTTAAGTAAAGAGATACGGTTGCTTACCATTTAACTTGTAGATACATTGTTTATATCTTTAGTGAATCGTGACCGGATTTAATGTTCGTGCATCATGACAAGTTAGCAAAACTCTGAAACATTTCCACTGACAGTGCTATAAATCCAATTCGGAACTCGCGCCTTCTTCGTTTTCTTCTTAGCTTCTCAGATCCTGTCCTGGCTTAATCAGATTCATTTACATCTGACATCACGCGCGCATCACTACCCATCTTTATGTCTGTTGCCGGTGATAGTCTTCACTACTCGATTCGATCGCTCAAGACATGTTCGATTTCAATGAGAATCGACACCTCATACTAGCATGCCATTGGTACTTAATCCTTCTGCACATGATAAATAAATAATCATCTACTAAGGCTGTTATCCTATCATCACTGGAGGATCAAGTCGTAGTACTACCCCCCGTCCCATTCCCATTTAACTGACCAAAGCAACCTTTCACGAAAACTAATTCGAATTGCTACTGCTGCTAGGCTTATACTACCACTATCCTCTCTCTTGGTATGATGGCAAACCCATAGCTGTCTAATTAATCATCTTGAAGGTGGAGAATTGCTGCAAACTGCGAACTGCTGCCACATCGAGTAATTGCGTCCGGTCGGTGGCAGTTCCCTAACCGCTTACCAATGGTGGATGCCCGTCATCCATCGTCTTCGCTAATGACAATTACGAATTGACAAATAATTAACTCATGAAGGTTGCTTCTAGAACCTTGCAGTCAAATATCCGATTCCTAGACACTGCTCAAGGCAACAGTGTTGCATTAATCCAATAACCATACTATACGTACTCGTATCTATCCACAACCACATGCGGATCCATGTGGGGAAACCGTGAAATTGGATTGAGTATTCTTCATAAAGAAAAGACGATTACCTGTATCTTGTTCCTCCCCCGTCTAAACTTTAATTTTCATTAATATTTGCCGCCCAAATGATGGAAGACGCTGTCATTTTTCGAAACTGATAATGATGCTGGGAATTTCGAAAAGGTGGCAGCTCACCTGACTCCTGTTTGAATAATTTCTCCATACGTTTGGCGCAATGAAATGGATGATAGCAGGGTAATGGATGAGTAATGGATGTTGTGAAATGTTCCCATTGCACATGTGTTTAGATGAGCCTTTAATTAGAAGCCAATCTTCACCGCTTCCGAGCAACACTGATAAACTGGTTCCTCCAGGATGCAAATGTGCTCGGTACTCGTTAAAGCAAATTGAAATGGGAATTTTCTACTCAACTGGACTTGGCCGTCATCTTGGAAAATGGATAATTGGATGAGTGTCAAGTGTGGATGCTCATGTGAAAGGACATAATAGGTTTGGACTTCTGGTTTTTTTTTTCCTAAATTAAAGAGCCGCCAGCTGTTGGTGATGGAGATCTAAAGTGGTCTCTAACTGGTTAGACATTCATTTGTAATTTTTTTTTCCTCGGTCTAACGTGAGAAGATACAGATAAATGGTATTAGATTGAGTGATACATTGGCATACCATGTTCTAAGTTCTCCTCTATCTATTATCACACGTTGTTGTTACAAATGCCAGTTTGGAAGGTATTTAAGGTGCGTCTTTCTATGACTAACGCATCTTTTCCATTAAAATCATGTTCAAGTGCTGATGAAATTGATTTGTGTCATGCACACCCAAAACATTTTGATAACCTGCCAGTAACTAGGTTAACACAAAGTTCTTCTTAGACACACTTGAGCATTTCTCAGAACTACAATCAACACCCGCTCCATAAAAATGCGATTTTAAAGCCTTCAATTCATTCAGTAATCTCCCTCTGTCATCTTCTGCACCTTTGGCCCGTTTGGTTCATTAGAAAATTCTAATCTAACTCAAGCCATTAAAGCCACATCGTTCAATCACTAAACTCTGAAAAGCTCTTTACGACCTCATCTCTGGCACTCACTTGCTGCGATCGACGATCGACGATCAACGATTGACGAAGTTTATCGCTAACACCGATCACAAAGACCAAAAGAGGTTTAGGGGGGCACAAAAAGTATCTCACATACTATATATGTATGCTCGTCTAAGATACTTTGTAACTTAGCTCGACCAATCAATATGAAAACACTTCAACGCGTGTCACATTTACCTGGCCGCACCGCCAACAGACTGACAAGCTGACAGCCAATCGTCAAGCCAAGCTGTATAGTAAGTCGCCTCAATCTAGCAGTCTGGCACTTTAGATATTGGATTGCCAACACAGTCCATCGCCAACCCTTTAGATATTCAAATTTTTTGTTTTTATTTTTATTTTGTTGGTATCCAATAGATAAACTTCAGATCAAAGAGCAGATTGACTGCATTGGATCGTGTGAAGAGGCACGACCACCTACTTGACTCTTCGCATTGAGGTACGAGTACGAGCATGCGTTTGTTCGTCCGAGTGATATTTATCGTACGCGGTTTGTTAATTAAACAAAATTAGGTTATCTCAGAGGGGACTGGCACTATTCGTTCGACGGTAGACGATAGACAGTAAACAAATATTTAGCAGCGCAGAAGCCATTAAGTTGTGCTCTATGACGCCGTAGTACCTAGTACTCGTATATTGTGAGTTGAGACATCAGACACTGTTCAGTCCGCCGAAAAGTCAATTAATTTTTCGCATTTTTCCAGGCTTTTTTCTTTTATTTTTGTGTCCACCACGGGTGATACATATGTCCAGTGCACCTGCAACGGGAACAGGTATCGATATTAGGTCTGCCCATCGTGGGCTACCGGATCCAGTCCCTATTATTTATTTATGAGTTCCGAGATTAATTGATTGAATCCATTAAAAATTTGTAACGAAATCGACGTCGCAGTTTAGTTGTAGCTAAAGCTACATGTTACCTAGGAATGCCTGTAGAGTTTGCATTTGTTTGTGCACTTGATTGTGGCTGTTACTCCTATTTGAATAATTAATGGAAATTTTTCCGAATGCAATTTGTAGCAGTGTCGGCTCTAGACGATAGAGGGAGTTACTCCACTTTTATGTTCTGTTTTTTTTGTGCTCGTTTTTTCCGACATTCCTTGCCATATTCGTACGACTAGGTAGGTATATGGATGAAAAATGAAGCCGTCCCGAGATTTGTTGCCCCTTTTTGCTGGCGCACATTGAATCGATTTATTATTTGCCTATCGGGCGTCATGTGTTCGCGACGCCAATGGAGCACTTTGGAGTACTAGCTAAGGCGCTCAACTTATTGACTGGGATTGCGGGTCAGGTGATGTGGGATCTGGCTGGTCTGCCTGCCTCTGATATCAAACAAAGTGATGAATGAAAGTTTGCGTAACTGGTCTGGTTGTATGGGATACGAGTAGAGTGTCGTGTGGTGTGATATAATGGTGGCTGGTACAGAGGCAGTGGCATCCTCCTTGTGTTTGCTATCTGCTTAAGTGCAGAGACAACATAATTATCATTGCAGCCAGTTGAGTTGGATTTTTGTGTCAATCGGGAAACGATAATACAGTGACAAGATGCATTTCAGTTCGGTATCGCTGGGTTTTGTATTAATGATGGTCATTTCGTATCTGGTGCTTGAAAACTAGCTTAAGGTGTATTGAAAGTATGTATCTTGATGAGGGAAGTAACGCATAAGAAAGGTCTTAAGCCTAAGAAGCGGTTTCCAGGTTATGGATACATGTGGCCGAAGACATAAGTACGTCATCGGTTCTTAAGTGTGATACCATGGTCAGGACAAAGAATGATGTTAATGGACTCGCATAAGGCTAGCTCTCTAATCTATAATCTAACATTCCCTAGTCCTCGACCAAAATAGACAATGATGGTCTCTTTGGGGCATATAGAGAACCTTCAACAAGGTTGGAGCCAGTTGGTAACCAATGCTCTACAGATATGGGACACTGTGGCGTATTGCGAAATTTCTAATTACTTTCAACTGCCGCTACAGAGCATAATGAAGAATTCATTGACCTCCGGAGGCATGGGTACTGGGTTCTTGCCTTGAAATTCCTACATTCGCTTGTCTGTATGGCTTTCGAGTTTTTTAGTGCCTTTTTTGGTTGAATTTTAACGATTTATTAGCCCGGCTCCCGATGAACAGCAGACTAATCCCGGGCATTTCATCTGCCTGCAATCAAATAGTGCACGCATCTCAAGATGAAATCAACTTAAAGCGCAAGGAAGCTACTTAAAAGAAATATTTCCCAAATGGTCTGACAAAAGTGAACGTCCTTACGAAAATTTAAGATGAACAGCAATCCCCTACCCGAAAGGCATTGACAAATGCTGAAACACATGTCGGGACACTAATTTCGTACACCCGAACGTCGAATCTTGAAGTTTAGATCTTCCGAAGCTGCCTCCGATAAAAAAGACAGCAGACCGTTCAAATAGAAACTCATACCATTGAAAAGAGCGTTCTTTGAACCGATACAGTTCCAAGGCCAGTGCCTTTTGGAAAAGACGAAATGACTCTTCTTAAGTTTGGAGAGGGAAAGTCCGCCAATTTTTATAGAACTTCGTGGGCTATTTTGATGGTATGGCGAATAGTGCTTTTGCTAGGCCGATTATTTGGACCATGGGTAGCTCAAGGCGCAAGAAAAACATTCCTCGCAAAACGTCAAAGCTGAATAATTTGTAAGCACTGAACCGGGCTAAATTTTTCTACTATGAAATATCAAACAACACTGAACTAAACTGCTATATCGGTTTGACATGAGACATGCGTGATCTCTTCTGAAACCTCCACTAAAAAAGGTACTTCTAAAAGAATCAACCTTAATCAGAATCGGTGGACCTAGTAACACAATGGCTACAAGAGATGCGAGGTCTTCCACAAAGTTGTTTCCTGGAATTGTATCTTCTAAAGCAAAGGGCCTAAGATGGAGCCTTGTGGCACACCACCATTTTGTCACGTTTTTACTGTATGGTAAGAGACAAGGTTCTATTTGAAAAACAGTTTCTTATTATTTTATGGAGGTAGGCCTGTAATTCGCTCAGATAAAGACGGTTTATACGAGTAATATGTGCTCGGCTACTCGGACTTTGTTTCATTGCGTCAACCATGGTCCTTGACTTACCAAAAGCCTATAGTGTTTCGACATGCCTCTTGTCGGAGTTTTCGTCAATTATAAAGGACACGGCAGGTCCGTTTGAATTGTCAGTCCACTTGACACAAGCACAAGCCGTATGTAAATCCGATGCTCATGGCAATAGCCCCGTGCGAGTTAAATATTTTATAAGTCCGATCGTGTTTCGAGAGCTATCTTCTGATTCCATGCGGCATTCGTATAATGGTCACTTACGTTTGCAAACGAAATGATGATAGAACTTGACCTAGCTATGCTAAGCGTGCTTGTAGTTGCCCTGTGGGATGTGTTCACGCTACCGACTATGTTTTCCGGTTCGACGGTGTTGGCTTTGTAGAGTAAAGTAAGCAGTTTGGTCAAACATTGCTGTCTGTTATGTCTGTTACACTGCTTTAAAGGCATAGAAACGTGCGGTTGCTGGGCCATTTGGATGCATTTGTTTGGTCTCCGACGTTACTTCATCAATATCCTTGGATTCAAGTGACACGTCCTGAATTGTGGGCTTCATTGCCATTTACCATTAGATATAGACTCTGTTACCAACTATAGGTATATGTACATCTAGCCACGGTTTAACAAGATCGAAGACCTAGGCTTTGAATACAATCTTTCAAGTCCGCTTAGTGCTTGATGGCGTTCCGATAAACTTTGTAAGACGACAGTTTCATACTTTCAATCTGGAGTTGGGTTGAATGGACATAAATGTTGGCAGGAAGACAGAGTATGCCGGTCATTTGAAGTGCCTTCTACTTCATAACTTTGACAGGACTCTACTAGACAACATAGGTTCGATTAGCATATTTTCCTTTGAGCAAGAACAGTTATCAATTTGACATCCCATGGGTAAATGGCTTATTCAAATTCAAATTCAAATTCATTTCAAAGAATAGTTTCACAGTAAGATTGCATCTTAAGGTCAGTGAAGGCTTTATAAAGATAACATTACGTAGTTAGTTCAAGAGTTTTCAATTTAAGAACATATAATACCTAGATAAAAACACAAAGAGAATTACGAAAATAAACTAAAATAAACTAAATATCAGAAAAGGCAATAAAAGGGACTTAATAAGTATCATCTTGGTGTTAACTGGGTCTTAGACTTAGTTGGATTTAGTGACAGATTATGTTTTATGGCCCACTGTTGAATGATATCTAGATCTGCGTTCATCATGTCAATTGCATTTCGCACTGTTTACAACGGACAGGACAAGAATAATTGGACGTCATCAGCGAACATGTGAACAGAACAATGTTTAGTAACTTGTGGGAATTCGTTCACATAAAGTGAAAAAAGTAGGGGACCGAGAATAGAACCCTGCGGGACACCGACAGGTACTCCAAGAAAATTAGACTTTTGGTTTCCCACTTCTACACATTCCTAACGGACCGTTAAGTATGAATTTAGAAGTTTGACTGCCGGAAAAGATATTCGAAAGTCGTGCAACAGCATCTTACAGAGAAGAGTGTGATCCACCGTATCGAACGCCTTAGTGAAGTACACCAAAGTCAATAAGGTAAGCCAACTGGCATCCAGACCTTGGCGGATTTCATCGACAACATTATAAGAGCGCAGTTGCACAGCTCCTTTTCGCACGTAAACCGGACTGGGCAGAATTAAAAAGGTTGTTACTGCCTTAGTGCATTTGCAACTGCTTTAGTATCGCTTTCTCAAAGGCTTTGGATAAGAACGGTAAGATTACGATTGGTCTATATCCCGGGTCCATCCGGTTTTGTGACTTTGGTATCGGAATTGTCTTGGCCCTTTTCCACGAAATAGAGTAATTGCAAGTAGTGAGTATCTGATTAAAAATGCAATGTGCAATATGTTTGAGAATGAAAGGAAGAATGAATTTTAAAAATTTAGAATTTATTACATCCAAACCAAATAGCATCAGATTTAACCGAAAGTATTGCTTCGACCACATCTTCGTCTGTAAAGCGAACGAAATTAAAATTTTCCGTGGAGTCATTACTTTCTGTAGGCTGTTTCATAATTTGCAAGAAATAATGATTAAGCAGTGACGGATGAGCAACTGACACGAATTGCGCATTGAGTGTATTACAGTCTAAGTCAACGGGCGCACCTGTTCGATGTCTTCCGCTACCTAGTTTGCGCAGCTTTTGCCAGAGAACTTTTCCAGGCTGCATTTCGGGGTTCAAGAAATGTTCGTAATAACTCCTCTTTGCAGTCCTTATACGAAAAACTACTTGGTTGCGACGGGACCGATAACTATCGTGGAACTCACGGAGCTTACTATATATCATTTCCAACGAGCGTACGTCATATTACGGAGTTGCATCAAATTTAATAGATCCCTATTAGACCAAGGAGGTTTTCTAGATTGAATGTATCTATGATGCAGTGGAATGCTGATCAAAGAGTGTTTTTATTTTATACTCCAAAAATAAGACTCGCTGATTTACTGATGTCATCAAATAAATATCGTCCCACGGAAGTTGATTAATGTCAGACCGTAAACTCTGGAAGTCTTACTTACTTACTTACTTACTTTAGGTGGCGCTACAGTCCGGGGTGGACCTGGGCCTCAGTCAACAAGCTTCTCCAGCCAGCTCGATCCCTGGCTAGCTGTCTCCAGTTTCGCACGCTAAGTTGGCTGAGGTCCTCTTCCACTTGCGTGCGCCACCTGAGTCTTGGCCTTCCTCTATTGCGCTGTCCCTCGGGGGCGGATTCGAAGACTTTTCGGACCGGAGCATTGGTGTCCATGCGCTCTACATGACCCAGCCATCTCAGTCTTTGGATCTTCACTCTTCTGGCTAGGTCCATGTCGCTGTACAGTCCATACAGTTCGTCGTTGTATCTCCTCCTCCACTCACCATCAATGCAGACGGGACCGAAGATCGCCCGAAGAATTTTTCTCTCGAAGTAACCAAGAACACCCTTATCCATTTTTGATAATGTCCATGCCTCTGCGCCATAGAGCAGGAACGGGATTATTAAAGTCTTATAAAGGGTGACTTTTGTTGTCCGAGAGAGGGCTTTGCTACTCAATTGCCTTCTTAACCCAAAGAAACAGCGGTTGGCAAGAGTTATTCTTCGCTTGATCTCAGCGCTGGTGTCGTTGTCTGTATTTATTGCGGAGCCTAGGTAGACAAAGTCCTTAACCACCTCAAAGTTATATCTGTCGAGGGTGACGTTCTGTCCGAGACGTCGGTGTTGGTTGTCCTTATTGCTTGACAGCATATACTTGGTCTTGTCCTCATTGACCGCTTAACCCATTTTCGCCGCTTCGGTCTCAATACTCGCGAAAGCGCCACTGACATCACGCTGCCTACTTCTGATTATGTCAGTATCATCGGCGTAAGAGAGTAATTGGACGGACTTTTGAAAGATTATGCCTCCTGTGTTGGCGCGTGAGTTTTGCACTATTCTTTCAAGTACGATGTTGAAAAAATCGAATGACAGCGCATCGCCTTGTCTAAATCCTTTCTGGACATCAAAGGTCTCGGTGAGATCTTTACCGACCTTGATGGAGCAGCGTGCATTCTCCATTGTCATCCTGCAAAGACGGGTGAGTTTGATCTGCTCATAGAGCTCGTGAGCAGTTCTGGTCTCTTTTTGCCACATTGCGTGCTTTTTGCTTAGCTGCATGTGCTAGACGGCATTCGTCATCAAACCAGGGGTTTCGTTGTGGTGGTTGGGTGAAACCCAGCACATCAGAAGCGGCATCTCTGATGGTAGTGTTGCCACTGGTCTTGGATGCTTGGTGCTGGCGGCATTGGACCTCTTAAGAGATTAAGAGACACTCGATCGGAAAAGGACTTGGCGATCTCTTGCGATTGTAGCCGTCTGACGTCGAATTTCCTCACAGCATGAGCTTGTCTTGGCGTAGTTTGGGATATCCGCAACCGTACCTTGGCTACAACAAGGTAATGGTCCGAGTCGATGTTGGCTCCCCAGAACGTACGGACATCCATAATGCTGGAGGAGTGTCTTGCGTCGATCGCAATGTGATCAATCTGGTTGACTGTTGATTGATCAGGAGTTCTCCAAGTCCCCTTGTGTATGTCGAGATGTGGGAACCGCGTGCTAGCCATGACAATGTTTCGCCCCGCCGCAAAGTCGATTAGCCTGAATCCGTTATCGGAGGTGGTGTTGTGCAGGCTATATTTTCCGATTGTTCCACCAAAGATACCCTCTCTTCCTAGCTTTGCATTAAAATCACCGAGGACAATTTTAATGTCATAGCTAGGGCATTGCTCGTAGGTCTTGTTAGGGAGCTCGTAGAAGGCATCCTTGGTGTCGTCATCTTTCTCCTCCGTAGGGGCATGCGCGCATATGAGGCTTATGTTGGCGAATTTAGCCTTGATGCGGATTGCTACGAGGCGCTCGCTCACATGCCGGAAGCTGAGGACTTCTTGTCTTAGTCTGCCTCCGACAACAAATCCGCATCCAAATAAGCGCTGCTTTTGCCGTCGATAGCAATTGCCGTAGTAGATGTCGCAGTTTTTCATCTTCTTTTTGTCCGGCCCATCCCATCGCATTTCTTGGATGGCGGTTATGTCTGCTTTGCAGCAGTCTAGGGCCTCCGCTAGTCGCTCGGCTGCACGTGGTCTATTAAGGGATCTAACATTCCACGTGCATATCCGAAGCTCGTTGTCCTTAAATCGTTTGCGTGGGTTGTCAACAGTAGATCCGTCCATATCCGAGGCTTGTTGATGCTTCGTAACTTAATTTTTTTTTTAAATGGCCGGGCAGTTATCCCGGCGGCACAACCCCCAACCTGGAGGGCCAGTTCCATTTTGAGTGCCCCTAGGACGAGGGATCGGTTACACCGAAGCCAGTAACCCGTTCCGGGATGTGAGGGCTGCCGTTGGCCCTTGTGGGGCTCGTCCGCCACCATCTCTTTTCCGAGACCCTGACTAAGTCCTGGAAATCTTTTCCGGCCTGAGCTACATATATGTCGTAGTAGCCCGGATAAGGTCTCGTTTTGTTTTTCCGACACTAATCCTGGTTAATGGCGCAGGAAACTCGCCATTTGCCCTCTTCACTTCGCAACCTCTAGTGAGATTCCCAGATGGCGCCACGGGGAGGCGTGAAGTAGGACTTGTTAGCAGAGCTGCAAGATGTTCGGCTTCAGAGGCTCATTCTCGTCATTTAAGGAACCAGCACCTGTCGGAAGATGCTACTTCTACGAGGCCTTATACTAATCGTTGCCATGACATTGGAGTAATATCCAGGTGTTTATTAGGCCTGTACTTCATACACCACATTAGGAATATTTGGAAGGAATCAGGTTACGGATCCACAAACAATATCAACACCAGAGCTAATGAACAGCAGACGGAACTCATCAAGTTTAGGTTTTAAGCTCTGTGCGTTAATGTGGCAAAAATGAAGACCTTTTTTCTGTGAACGCAATACACGAATCATTTGGAAAAAAACGAATTTTACCATCCCAGCTTAATAATAATGTGCTCCATCCCTTGTGAGCCATAAGGAAAGATGCGTTGTTTTGCTCAGGCCATTTCCACTTCCCTGCATCTTTGTTTTCCCAAACCAAAAAGACCCAAAAATACTTTTATTTGGATTGTTTTGCCCACCAAAGTAGAATCAGTTGCTTGTTTATGTCTGCAATGACAACAACAACTGCCAACACACTTTAAAAACCTCTGCTGCCTCAATCCTTTATTTATCCCAATAAATTTAGCTATCCACTTCAACTGCCATTCATCAATGGTCCTCGTATCTAAGCTTCTCACTTGAATCTGATTCACCTACAAAGTATTTCAAATCTCAAATCATTTACGATCATGTCAACCAGAGAGAAAAGGCTCTCGAAAGATCCATCCCAACAATGTAGACCAATTTTTTATGGTTTGTTTGGTATCCCTCCTGCAACCTTACAGAGGACAGAGGAAACTCTGGCAAACAAAGTAAGTCCACACAAAAAAAAAAAAAAAGCCAGCCGAGCATAATCCTTTAAGTTATTCCCAATAGCTCCGAACCTATAGACTATAGACGGTATTTGATCTTTGGAATTTTTCTTCATTGTTATCATCTACAGCTCGTCGAATGATTATTTATTGGCAAGGGAATTGAATGCGCATTCATTGGGATGGATAGGAGCTGGCCATTGGATTTTGTATAAGGTATCGGGATACGGGTGTATCATAGAGGAAGGTGATTTAAAATTTTAATAATCCCAATGGACCATCATAATATTTACAGTCATAGGGGGAATTATACAAAGCCCAGAGGCTTCAGATACTCGTACTACAGAGACTATAGGGTCTCCATCGACTTGTCAATTGTTGGTCAGTGTCTGCTTATTCTTATCTATCTACTACTACTACTACTACGACTCCTCAAAAAAACTCGATCATTCAGTTTATGAGTTTATGAGTTTTTAATGAGACGACTATAACAATGGTATTCGTGCAACATCTTCAAATCCAAATGCAACCGACACTCCACCAACTCCACAGACTTCAAATCATAAATTTCCACTTTTGCTCGAACATGAAATTACATTCCACCGATGGAAGAAGAAGGAGCAGCGATACAAATGCTGAATAGTTACGGATATACTGCAAGATCCCACTCAGGGAAGGGGTGCTATTAAGGTGCAATAAAAACGCGATTAGACGGATATAGGTAGCAACAGGGGCAGCGTGAGTTCTAGCAACGTGAGTTGTGTTGAGTTGAGTTGAGTTGAAGGCGAGATGGTTTTTTTTTTTTTGTGTTTGGAGGATGGAAGTGTGAATGAATCGTCTAAAGTGGCCTGCTTCAGTCATCTGTAGAAACCGAAAAACAAAACCGACAATCGAGATGAGATACATGTTCGTCTACAGATACAGCAAGACCACAGCTTGGGAAGGGTTGATTTGATGGTCTTTCAAGTCTTTCTCTCACTCTGACTGAAGCTGGAGTTGGACTTTGAAGACTGTAACAGAATAGAGATCGTTTTTTATGTTCCTACAGGTAATTGGTGGGAGGATATCTAGCGACAGAGCATGCTAGAGGAGCTGAAGGGGGGAGAAACAAAATAGATCGTGTCGGTATTACACGTTTTTTTTCTTTTTTTTTTGGTTTTGCCTTGTTTTTGTTGAAGGTTTACCGAGGAGATCCCGATGAGGGAAGAAATTCCCGACAGACAGATAGAGATGGACATCCAAGAGGTGAGATAGGTAGACCAGGTGAGGCAAATTAGACTAAGAGATATTGGTTTCATTTTGTGTAATTTGATCTGAAGTGGAAAATTGCTTGTTGCGCTGTTCGGTGTTCGTCTGTTAGCCTGTTCGGCTGTTGATGTTACTGTTCCTGTTGCTGTTGCACTGTTTTTATGTGAAATTAGATTTTTGACGTGGTAACGAATTTATTTCACTGCTCTACCGAGATGGCGAAAGGCTTTAGTTTTTACTTTAGTTCTTGTACCGTCAAACTGCACTACAAACTGAACCGTTTAGCATTTTAGTGGACGGCGATCTTGTTAGAGGGCATTTGAAGTCATTTCGTTGTTGTTGTTGCGAGTGATGTAATTTATTTCGATAACAATGCAAATGGGAAATGAAAAAGTTTTCGTATCTTTCCGGAATTTTCATCGAGAGATCGGTACATCTAGACAGATAACAGACGATTTTTTAAGTTGTGTCGGACTTACATACCTCAGAAGTAGATTGGTGAGCTTAAACTTGGCTTAAAGTGGGCTATCGATTGATTTTAGGGCAGCATAAGATATCTCCATTCGTCTGTGCAAGATGACAATGGAAAAGCTTCGGGTTAGTTCGATCAAACCACTACAACGGGAAGTTATATTTGGGGTTCCACGATAAACTCAAAGCGATGGAACTTTCCTGACTATCGCTGTTTTTCTTGGACTGACTTGGCAACTTAAAGACACTTTCAAACACGGTTACCAATTTGATCATACTGTAATGCTCTTTAAGGTAGAATCCCATACAAGAGGGAAAAATTCAATTTTCCAAGCAGAGGAATGCCCGCATGTCCGTTGACTATGCTCAAATAGGGAGCAAATCTGCTAAAATGCAAGAGGGATAACCGCAGTCTTTTATAAGCATCCTTACTATCGTTGGGGCTTCAAAGCCTAGCGAGGTTCGACGTTCGTTTAATGGTGATATTTCAGCTTCAACATCTGGATCGAAAGACGACTCTTGAAGACAATATCTACCTCCGCCGAAGAGACATCACATCAGACTTTAGAAAGAAGCTTCAATTGACGATTGAAGATTGAGCAGGAAAGCATGACAGTTGGCCTGATAATTATAGCCTGTCTATCTGAACATGAATGCACACCGAAAATCCATTATGGCAGTTTTCAAGTAGTACGACAGCGGGACTGATTGTATCTGCCCATAAGGTGGTATTATTGCAAACAGTCTTCGGCTTCTATCTTGCAAAACTGAATGATATGGGTCTGAAACAGAACCAGGGGAAGCTGCATGTCCACACACCATGAAGATGCCAGTGTGAGACTCATAATCACTAAGCCTTAACTCCGGAAGGCAACATTGTCCCTGTCTTTGAACCATGGAACCACGGTAAGGTATAAAATCGTGGGGCAGTTAGTTAGTTAGTTAGTCGAGTTCTAGTATTTCGTCATATTGTTGGCTTGTTAGGCCGACGATGGTCACCTAGGTGTCTGTTCTACGTGAGTGTGTTGCGAATGTCGGGGTGGATTTGTCCGTCAGAATGGTAAGTGTTAAAGTCGGAATAGGGTGCATGGATTTAAGTCTCTCCGCTGATAAGCAGTTTCTTTCTTGCCTACGTCTACTGCCTCAGGCAATATTATTTTTTCGTCATTTTGCCTAGTTTGACGGTTGAGTCTTCTCGGTTCGATTAGGATGGTCGAAATGGCTTTCTTATAGATGCATTACATGCAGAAATTAATCGGCCCGACAGTTGGAGCTCAAGGTTCTACACGGTCCCGGGTGTCAGTTGGTAAGTGCTGATGACAAAGGTTTTTCTATCGAAGACTGTGTCTCTCCGCTTTGGGTCAGTCGTTTTTGGGCGTTTTCTAGGTAAGTGGGCTTCATTGAATGCTGAGCTTTTTAAACGCATTGCTTTCACGTTTCCACTGCCAGATCCACACTCTACTGCTACATAGGATGATGCGACCACATCTATTAAGCAAGGCTTTCTGAATTTCGTTGGCATGATCATCCTTAGCGTTGTTTCAATTCCGTGTTGACGAAGTTGTAATTTTCCATGTGAGAGGTCTTGGTAACTTTCCGAGCTATAAGCTTTGAATCACATCATATGGTCACTGTTGATCGTATTTATTGCTTCAAGATTTAATAACCTTGAGCTGTGCATAGTCAAAGATATTTTTCACTCTATGGGACATAAGTATCATTGATTGATAGTTGTTTCAGTTTTTCGTGACGGTTTTCTTGCCTTTATCAACTGACTATTCTCTTAGCAGTGGCAAGGCTTTAGGTTTTAGTTATTTTATCAGATCACACTGAAACATGGGATTAACCATTCTTTTACCATTAAGTCTCTGTAGTAGTCGCGATATTTGACTAACTGCTTTTCGTTGTGCACTCATGGATAGCTGGTGCTTTCTTTCATTTATGTCGGAAACCTTGGATTCTTTTACCCGGGATGAATGGTTTCTACGGGGTTTGGGTCAATCTCAGTTTGATATCCTTGAAAGGTGAACGGTTGTTCTTTTCATATCCTCAACACCGACTTTAACTCTACTTTCGAATAACCATGCTCATCTTGATATGTTTCTGCTCGAGATTTTTTTGACTTAACAGTCGAGGTTTGTTCCAGGACTAGGATCGTTTGCTTTTCAGCTCTTCTTTTCTATCCAGACAAGCAGATGCTCTACGTTTCTTCATTGCTCTCTAGTTTTAAATTTATAGATGAGTTCTTTTGCTAAATGTGCTTGCTTACACACTTCATTAAACCAGGAGCTTTGTGTGGCAAGTATGCTGAAACCTCACACATCTCTTGGGGTATTTCTAATGATTTGCTGGAATTGATGCCAATGATCCTTAGGACTCAATGCAGGTTGTAAGTGAATGGATGGATTGGTGAAGGTTCTGCCGGTCTCGTTTAGTTGCAACCGTTTATTGTTAAATCTCCTCTTTAGTGCCTGTTATATCTGTAGACGTGCCTCTGATGCAACTGAGTAATCATTTAAGTCAATGTTGGCCTTGGAAAGATCAGATTTCTCTAGTTCTATAGTATTTCGAATCGATAGTAACTCGGTCAATATGACTTACTGCTGGATGATCTGGGATTCTTTAAGTTAAAGAAATCGTACCCAACCCACAGTAAGGTTTCGTTAAAATAAGACTAAGCAGCCTATGCTACGCTTTTCGATTTACCCAACAAAGAAGTCTTCTTTCCCCATTTTGTTGTCCCCTCCTAAGGGGAGCCCTTTTGCAATATTCTTGAGCTGAATTGCCTGCTGCAGAGTGCTAATTACTTAAGTGCTTTATCGAGCGCGATACAAAATGCCCTCTACCATCTTTGAGCTAAGAATACGATGATCAGTTTTGGTAGGTTTGTCGCACTATTGTAGTTGCCTGTCAAGATCGAAGTACAGTGGAGTTCATTAGAATTGCCGTCGGGAATCTTGACGAGGTTTGGCCGCGTGCTAAGACGAAGTTGAGCGCCGGGCCTGGGGCTTCTAATCTTGCAATATGATCCACAGTTTGCAATACTTTATCATGATTTCTGTACAGTACCTGCATCTGCATTGCCACAATGTTTAACTTAGCTTTGAAGCCCTGCATTCAGGCTTTTCACGGTCAGATACAATAAAATGACTCTTTATCCTTTCAAGTGTTACTAAATCTTCGAATTACATCGAATTGCGAATTGTACATCTTTCCTCTGAAATCTGTCTTCCTTTTGTTTCATCAAATCAAGTTAAAGTTGCACCCAATGCCTTACAGTGGCTCCCTTGCTCTTACTTAAACCGCATGCGATTAAATTCCATTGCATTCCATAGCCTCAAACATTCACAGCGAACTACAAAATTTGTCTGTTTGCATGTTTGTATGTTTGCTTGTAAAATTAAATCAATGTTCGTCTATTTGTTGTTCTAATGTGTGATTGCCTATTGGCTATTGCATATTGCACACAACATCCATCCGAACTCAGGACAAAGAAAAAGGTGTAATTTCGATCCTTCGAACAGTCGGCTTTCTTTCGAGATTACCGCTGTCTAATTAGCGAAATCGTGCTAATTGACACACATACCGGCTGCACTGTCAGAAACAGCTCTTGTGGAAGATTTTCATAAAAATGACTCGCAGACGTTTCAGAGAGCATGCACACTCTTAGGTGAACCTGGTGGCGGGTGTAGCTTAACACGTGAAAGTTGTTTTCAAGATAATTGTGTCCTGGAGGAGACGCAAATCAAATTGCACCCAGAGGGCTGAATTTGCGGTCTTATGAAACTTTATTGCTGAGACGAATTTTATGGTGAATATACAACACATCAAACTGTTGATGGTGAACACGATAGTAAATGAACACTTTTGACATTGTAAAGAAGAAATGTTTTATAACGACTGGCAGATGGGAAACAATTTGAACCCAGGAGAGCGGATGTCACAGATATGAGAGACATCCAAAGATCAGTCAAGTTTTGAACATCAGAAAAATCTGGCAAAGGGTGAGATCGCCGAAACGCCAATTTTTGATTCGCTTGACGTCCTGCTTTGAGATTAACCTGAGTCCGCCAAATCTAATTACACCTAAGTCACTATCAATCAAAATTATGCCCCTCACTATCACCTACAGCACAGCCACTTGTAAGACACCGATAGAGCAGCTTTTAATCTCAGGGATAAACTTCACCCTGTGATGCGAGCACATGGCAGACAAACTCTGTAAAAGGGCTGCATGGATTTGGCGGAAGAACTCTTTCAAAGACTGACTGAACGAAGCAAACCAGCTACTAAGTTCTGCTTTAGTATGCTGATATCTTGGAAGAAAGCTGAAGAGATTCGTATCTTTCGTACCCCGGGAAGCTGCGGACGACGTGGTTGTATCAATTGTCTCGTGTGAAACCTATCAAGTTCGAACCGCGTCCCTAAGATCCCATCTTGGCTTCTGTTAGTAAGTCGACGCTTGTTGCTAATAAAAAGGCAATAATCGTTTGAAGAGGTATGCTTCCAAAAAGGTGAGAACGGAAAGAATATCCTTCAAAACCTTTTCTGAGGCAGTGAAGAAAGTCCCGTAGTTCATGTACATTAAAAAGAGGCTTATAGGATGCTGCTTATTAAAGTGCCACTTCCAACGAACCACAGCATGCTCCCTAGCACCATCAATTTTAAGGTCGCAATGCCGCGAGCTTATTGCCTGCCAAGATCAGAACTCAGTGGACTTCATCAGAATTGCCGTTGGTGGTTTTTGCGATGTTTGGCCAAGGCCTTAGTCATAGTAAGGCACCACATCTGATAGTCAAATTCATTCTTCTGCCTCGAGCAGGTGTTTCCCAGGAAAGAGAAGGATCTTATGGATGATTTATTAGATTCCCTCTCTCAGGTGGATGAGTTCACCATATCGAATTAGCTACCGCTGTTATGCAAAACTAGTTTCATGTAGAATCACACTCTGATACCTCGGCTAGAGCTTGAAGAACTAAAGAATCCATTCCGTAAGGAGGAGCTACTGATCTTCAAGAAAGTCACTACAACAAAAGAAAACGTTCTAACTATGCCAAAGAACCTAGCTCAGAACAAGACTATGAAACCCTAGACGGAATCCTTAAATATACTTAACATTATGGAGAAGTAAGGAAGTCACAATGTATTTTCTGACATATTTTCCAAGAGAGGATCAACATCACAAGTGAGTTTTAAAGACTGTGTACGACCTGTCAATCTCGAGCGTCCACAAGTACCTGAAAAGCTGTGGATTCACTCCGAGGAAGTATTCCTTAATCTTCTTATTATCTGAGCACTCACTTCACATTAGTACCGATCGTAATCAACCAGGAAAAGTGTGAAGCTTAAAGCTACCATGGACTGATCGTTTCCCTGTACAACTATAGACAAATACAGCCTGTTATGCATTCTTAAAATCTATGAACAATAGCCAGAGTCTGGATTGAAAGAAGCTGGATCTTCCTTTCTGTTGAAGATTCCCGACAGAATCCTTGATCTTCTCATGAAGTAGAGGCAAAAGTTTATTGAAAAATTAAATCGGCAAACGACACGACGACAGACGATGTTGCCCCGGGCTTAGTATAAATTTGGCCAATGAATGAAGCTGGTCATAAGATATATCAAGATACCCTGCATTATCTCACCCAAGATAAAGAATACCGCTTAGCTTCGTCCCGACGGCAAACTGATCCGCTGGAAAAATTTACCAGAAAGGTGTGGAAAAAGGTGGAATCTATAAACCAAGTAATGCACCCTGGTTGTGAGACCAATTTTCATTCATTCATGTCATGGATGGCTAGGTTAACATACATCAAGTTTTTCCTAACTATGCTAATCGCTTCTTCTAGGCTATTTCGGCAAGCAATCGGCAAAACTGCTAAAAGACAGTCTTTCTAGGTAAGTCCAACTTCATGAGGCTCGACAACACTCGAATAACCCCGATGGCGGTCAGTTTGGCAAGGTGAAGCCAACAAGCCAAGCAAATCATCCACATTCGAGTGCTCTCTAAAGCCACTCATAGATCCACTCATCTTAACAACTGTGAGACATGTAGCCTAGTACGACTCGTCCTCGACCTCAAACTTTTAAAAGAGCTGATCAGTCCCAGAAAAAGACTCACAAAGATCATTATGGTTCAATGTGCCACGGTCAGCTTTTGAGTGTTCCTCATAAGGATTTCTGCAGGAACTGCAGCGATCAACTTGAAGGGGAACTCTCTTTGGCACTGCTCCGCCATTGGACTGAACAGAAAATGCACCGTCTAGCTAGGCAATTGCAAGTATCGAGATAGACTTTATGTCTGTTCTAAGAAGATCACCGTACCCATGTTGTAAAGAAATCTCAATGGCCTCAAACGAGAAGCTAAGGCATTGCCATCAACAGCTCTCAAAGTGGTATCACAATAATCCACCTCAGTTGCCGGGACATACGTTAGTCGATTTTTTTTTTATGGACCGAAAGGAAATGGTTTTGAAAGAAAGTTAAAATCAACCTAGTCAAGTCATAAAGTCAATAACTGGTTCACAGAAAAATAAAACACGATGTGGCCACTTATCGATTGCGAGACGCACTTCATGCATGGGAAAATTGTCCACTGCACGGACAAATGCTTGCTTCAACGACTCAATATTTGAGTGTCGAGTAGAGCAAGCCATGACCTCTAATACGGACCAAAACTTGTGATCCAACGGGTTGAGGTCTGGACTACCAGCTGGCCAATCATCCACTGATATGAAGTCCGGAACGTTGTTTTTGAGCCACAGTTGAGTCGTTTTTGCTATGTGAGCTGGAGCAGCGTCTTGCTGGAAAGTCCATGGCTTGTTGTTGAATATTGATTAGTTGAGAGACTTCACAATGGGTTCCAAGACTATTGATTGATAAACTTTGGCCGATGTTTTCACTCCTTTCTCGCAAAAATGGAGCTTAGTAACGCCATCGTAGCACACTCCCCACCATACCATTACAGACGTGGGAGGGTGGCCTCTTTGAACCCTCGGGATGAATTGGGATGCTTCTCTGGATGACCGAGCATACACACGATCGTTCTGATTGAACGATTCTTCTACGGTGAAGATTTTCTCGTCAGTAAACAGAATTTGTCTGTGAGCGTTCTTCGCGTACTGGCTAAGTAACGCTTTCGACCTTCGCTTGCATTTTTCCTTCAATGCAGCCGTGAGCAGGTGTCCAGTGTGTCGCTTGTACGCGCTGAGTCCTAAATCTTCTTTGATAATGCGAGGCATGGATTTTTGCGAAATGTGTATTTCCCGCGACAAGATTTTCTGTTTTTGCAGCGGTTTTCGGTCGATTCGTTTCTTCACGGCTTTGATCGCTTTCGGAGTTCTCACAGAACGCGGACGGCCAGATCTTTGACGGTCTCGTACTCCACCAGTATCCTTATACAACTTCACAGCACAATACACAAAATTGCGAGTGATAGGCCAACTACAATAATACGATTTTCGGTGTCGCCCCATTCCATGATTGTAAGCAATTAATGTCAAAAACTTTTTACGTCACAATGAAGCATAAATATCAACTGTCAAATCGCAATCAATACGAAATGGATGCGCCCAGGATGAGTTCAGTTGTGTACCAGTATTTATGACGTCATTATCAAGGAGGAAGATAATTCCACATTCGTGGCAGATGCCTTATATGCCTTGATCTCTTCATTCCAAACTCTCAACTTACCGACGGTGTTTTGGCGAAAGCAAATTGTTCGACTACCTATCAATTTGTCAGTAACCTTGGCGCTGGGTAAGTATGACATAACAATCCGAACATATGCTCCATGACCAAGTCTGTTGAAATGCCGTCATTTACGGTCTTTCCAGAAATCTTTCGACGAAAATACACATCGTACTCTACATAAACCACTCCTCTTCCATAAATACCTAAGAAGGCTTCACTTAGGATGTAGATACGTGCCAAGGTCACTTGGTTCTACTGGATCGTATACAAGGTAACCTAACCCATACTTCTTACGCACATAAAAGCAAAATTCCAAAACATGATTAAACGTCACAAATGCCATGATCTGGTAATGAGAAAACCAGATTTTCGTGTAAAAAAAAAACATCAATAGGCAAACCTTTTCCCATCCGTCCGCCTTAGAATTGCAAATGAGCTACAAAGACCACGCCTCTGCTGAGTATCTGTAAGATCTTTCGATCTCTGTCGATCGCTCATTTCCCGAAGAAAAAAAATCATCCAAACTCGTCCAAGTTAGCGGCCATAAAAATCATCCATAAAACACATATAATTGCATAAAATTAGCTAGGACTCTTAAAGCATCTTATCTTATCGCTGCATATCTTAATTTATTTCCAAACAATTTGCTCATGGGACCACCCTGTGTTTCAGGGGATATCTGAGCTTCATATTTCAGTTCAAACATTCTCACATCATAACTATGAGAAACCGGTATTGTCGCTTTCGGCAGAACACATTCGGGCAATAAACTATCGCAACATCATATTTCGACCCCACCTCCAGTCACCATTTTTGTGGATGTCTTTTTGTTCATAAAGTTGTGTACGAGGGTATTGGTGTACCTCCGGCAGTGTTTGTGCCTATTCATTACATTTTATGGATTCAGAAACAAAAAAAACAAAAAAAAAAACAGAAACACATCTCCACCCGGCCGGCCTGTGATGGCCCATAAAACCGACGTTTTTTACGACCATGAAAACACTTCTGCCGAAACAGAGACGATTCTCTCTGACACAAAAAATGACAAATTTTACACTCTAAGCCATGGATACGGGATACACTATAGTGGTACGTGCATCTACCCGTACTCATATATACTCGTATCGTTTATTTAGATAGACTGTGTATCCGAACGACCTTAGGGTAGGTTCCGGCAGAGAGTTCAGAGTTTGTATAGTCACCATAGTCCGTCCGAGCATAATTGCTTTCATTTTGTGGACACTTTTAATGGGTTTCTATCTCATAAGCCACATTTGTATAAACGCAGGTTTTGCGGTTACTAGTTGAAGATGGTTTTTGTAATTTTTTTTTTGAAAAGGCACTCAGTTGAAACGGATTCAGAAAATTTGTGTTGAAAATTATTGTCAAGCAGTCGCTTACAATTTAATGGCTTCGACGAACGCGCTTTTTAATTGCTCATTCGGTCTATTTTATGAGCTTAAGTTGCGCTTTAGTGATAACGTACTAACGTACGAGTACCTATGAC
Source organism: Volucella inflata (assembly GCA_928272305.1). Taxonomy (NCBI): domain Eukaryota; kingdom Metazoa; phylum Arthropoda; class Insecta; order Diptera; family Syrphidae; genus Volucella; species Volucella inflata. The sequence goes on from OV743720.1 coordinate 5,405,708, forward strand.
CCCTGGCGGCTGTGAAAGATCGAATAGCTTGCCAGATTAACTGACTGAATGTGGGGGAGAGGAGTGACTGTGAAGAATTGAGATAATTAATTTTGTTGAATGACTTTGTCCAGAAGATAGGTGCTTTGGTTGGAGAGACACGGATACAGACCCACATGGCATGGAACCAATGTGGTACTTCCGGTTTTGTGGTGACATTGACTGATAATGTCGTATCTGTCGCGCATACAAAATGGAAACTAAATTGGAATAACGACAATTTGATTTGAATGAGGCTTATAGGGGCACCAGTTGAAAGATAACCTCGAGAAAGTTTCGTATTTTTTACTGTTGCACTATCTATGTAGTATGGCCACTTATAAGTTGTCTGTTTTCCATAATATCCATGCCAAGGGAAGGATATTTGTGTCTGTTGACATTACTTTCACCCTCATTGCAGAGAGTTGAATTATAGTCCTTCGGGTACAGTAGGAAACTTACTGCTCAAATAGCAGTCAGAACTTGAATTTGATTCTACAGCTTACTTGCCGACGGTGCTTACTTATGCCTCAGAACTGTAATATCATCAGTGAGCCACTCTTTTTGGAAAACAATTTTGAAGGTCAAAGTGTGCTTCGACGGCCTACTACTCTCTCTTTGCCTTCTGTTGATTGTACATCATTTGTGAGGATCATATAGTCGAATGTTGCTTAGTTATCACTCTTTTGTCTGAGTTTTGCTTACTTACTTAAATAGTACCTACTACAGTCCGGAGTGAAACCGAATCTCGACTAACTAACAGACCTCTTCAGTCGGTTCAATTACTGTCCAAATGTTATCAGTTACGAATGCCAAGTTGTTTGATGTTCTTTTCACTTGTTAATTACTCAGTCTTTCTCAGTTCAGTTTCTTCAGTTTCTTCCTCTGATGCTGATTTGGGATTCTGTTTGAAATGAATATGAATATCCAACCTTTCTGCATGTCCCAACCATCGAAACTATAATTATATCATGGATTGGCCTCTTTTTAGTATAGCTAGGTCCTCTTTTCGTAGTAACTGGTGATTTGATGGCATATCTCACCGAAAAGTGGAACCAAAGCTTACATCAATCTGGTGGAAGCAAGATATTTCTGGTGCAGTTGACAGAGTTTGGCAGCAGGCTCTTTTATCGGAATTCCTTATATTTGAGATTGACTACTGTCTTCTTCAATGGATAAGAAACTGCCTTTCAGAAAGTTCAGATTAAGTTGTCCTTTATGGTTTCTGGTTTGACGTTCACAGATGATTATTTTGCTGGCCCTGATGATCTTCTCCCTATATTTTTAAAGAAATGCACCTAGCTCAACCTCTCACAGCTCTCTTTCAGCTTTCTATCACCCAGGGATTATTTCCCTCAACCTGGAAAAGGTCGAAAAGACGATATTTCCAACTATCGACCAATTGCTAAGCTGTCCTGCATATATTGATTCCCAAAACCAGCACGGATTTCTGAAAGGCAGATCTACGACCACCAACTTAAAGGAATTGGTATCAAGCACTTTATGTGCACTAGAATCTGGGAATGAAGTTGATGTGATTGGCACCAATTTCAGCAAAGCCTTTGATAGAATTTCTCATGGTATAATCCTTTTAAAACAAAGGCTCTTGGTTTCCAAATAAGCTTTATAACATGGATTCAATCCTATTTAAATGAACGACTTTACTATATTCTATTTAGATCCATGGTTTCTGACCCAGTTAAAGCCTCCTCTGGAGTTCCTCAAGGCAGCCACATTGGTCCCTTGTTATTTATTTTGACCATTAATGATGTTGGTTGCATCATTAAAAATTCATATATATCTGTTAACGAAGATGATATGAAAATCTTTAAACATATATCATCTTCCTCAGACTGCCTAACACTGAAGGAGGGTCTAGAGAGATTCTGTCCTTGGTGTCAGAAGAGTTTTCTTGGGTTTAACGTAAGTAAGTATCAGGCTATAACTTATACCCGTAAGCGTCCTACTACTTCAGTTCGCTGCTATCTAATCTTTAATCTCCCTGTTCCCATAGTGAATGAGTTGCGTGATTTAGGTGTTATATGGGATAAGGAACTCAATTTCCATTCTCACATTCATAGTATAATCGAAAAAGCCAACTCTGCCATTGGCTTCATCAAGCGCTGGTCTTAGGAGTTTTCCAATCTTTATGTTACCTTTGTTAGGCCTCTTCTTGAATGTGCAAGTTAAGTCTGGCCCCCCTACTACAGAAGTCACATTATCCGGATAGAAGCTGTTCAACGTAGGTTTCTACGATTTGCTTTCCGTGGTCTTCCCTGGGATGATAGTCAAAACTTACCACCTTACACTTACACTTACACGCCGAAAAGTTGCTGATATTCTCTTTATTCATTTTAGTTGGAAACATCGATTGTCCTTCGTTACTTCAACTTATTTCTGTAAAAACCAACCCACACAATCGTAGGTCTGTGCCACTTTTTCGACTCAATCTTCACACAACGAATTACGGACACCTGGAACCAATGTCTAGAATGCTTCGTGAAACCCACGATATTTTGTCTCTCTTCGACTACCACCTCAGCAAAAACTTCCTCAAGAACATTCTTTTTTCCACCTATGCCTCACGTCCTAACTCCCTTAAACTGCTACCACCTTTAAGGTCGTAAATCAAATCAATCACAAATAGTGATCAAAAATAAATAGTGGTATGCCCCAGGGTTCCGTTCTGTCGCCGACACACTTTTTAATTTTCATTAATGATCTCATGTCTGCTATTTAAGATATTCCATTGCTGACGACGGGACTCTCTGCTTTTCATATTTATTCGTGGTCTCATATCCCTGCTCTTCGGATGCAGAATGGCAACGACATGTTAGGCGATTCCTTCCGATTCCGATATTTATAGCATAACCAATTGGGGAACTATCAACAGAGTGGAATTGAATGCTTTCAAAACCCGATGCTGTCTACTGGAACTTGCGTCGTTGAAACCGAAAAACTTTCCATTTTCGGAATGTGTATCAATGACAACATACGTTGGAAAGACCACATATTCGAAGTCGACAAAAAAGCTGCGAATTGTCTAGGTTTTTCCTTAACCGATGTAAGAAGTATCTCAACCCCTCTGATCTGATGCCAGCATATACATAGGGCTTTCTTCCGCCCAAAATTGGAGTAAAAAGCTCACATCTGGCCAGGTGCCCATTAACCTTCCTTGTACCTACCAGATAGGATTCAAATCCGTGCGATAAAACTTATAGGTGATGCCAATAAAACAAAGTCAAATGACACCCTTGACCACCGATGTAATGTCTCCTGCCTCACCTGGTTTAATAGCAGTTTGCCCCTTGAAACCTCCAACCGTCACACCTGTCTCGCTAGGAAAGCTCTTTAGGACATCCTCAAGCCCACTTTCGGACGTACCTACATTGAAATATCGTGATTCTTTCCAAAGCCGAACGTGCCGCTCGTGTAACATATTACCCTACCGAGCTCTTTATTTCTTAACCATTCCAACCTTCAAACATTCAAAACCAATGCACATCGGTATCTTACTTTTCTTCCTTAATAAATTGCCTTCGCTCGCGTTATGTGCAAACATTTTAAGGGTGCTAATAACCCTTTTGTTAATTAAAAAAAGCTCAGAGTGAGGCTACGTTGGCCTTGCATCGTCGACATTCATTGGACTTCAATTTTATGGACTCCGAAATGAAGTCGGTTTTCCATGAACTAAGGACTTACTTCGGCCAGAATACGGGTCGGAAATGGAATATATTTGATTCTTCACTGACTCAAAAAGGGTGCTGGTGTTATCGTCTTGACGAAAACATTTAATTTCGTTATTGATGAGGAAAACTCGTGCTGGTCTTCCAAGTAGAGACATACACAATCCTTATTGCAAAGAGCTATGTTGTAAGAAATATGTGAAAGAGACGGTGCAAAATGAATGAAAATTCAAGTCTCCTCTTGATGCATTCAAAAGGGCGAATTGACTGAGCTTTTTTCTGAATCCCAGATAGCAATTGTATCGCTGGATATGAGTTCGCCACAAGAAAATATCTTCAGACTCGAACCGACCTTGCGACTTCCCACGTCCTCTGTAAGAATATCTGTGCAAATGTTACTCTTGAAGAGGTTTGGCAGAGTTTCGGTAGAGGAAGTCCCGGACTGCGTCGAAATTGTACTTATTGCCCACTGTGACATTTTATCCAATATTTCAGTATTAGGCGCCGTTTTTCGCTGTTCTCATTGACCACTTAGAAGATATACTGCGCCTTATGACAGGTGGCTTAGTTGCCCCGAAAACGTCGATATCGTCTCTGTAAACAAATGCATAGATCTGTGAAGGATTATGTCTCCAGTCCGTATTGCGTACAGTTCTTTCAAGCATGATGTTGACGAATCACAAGTAGCACATGACTTTGTCAGAACTCTTTCCACATAAAATGCCTCAGTTATGACTTTGGCCGATTTCGACGAAGCACTGGTTATTTATCAAAGGCAAATGCGGCTGTCTATAGCTCGTCTCTATAAATGCTGTCAAAAGCGACCACAAAGTCAATAAAAATTTAGTCGGTATCGGATCGAAATTCAGTCTTTCTCCAGATCTGCCATAGCATAAAAATGTGGGCCGTGGAGTTGTTTCCCAGCCCTAAATCCAAGACCAGTCATGGCAAACTCCTATACTGTTTCATCGTATCATGCTTAGTGGCTGCAATCGATACAACGCAGCCATTTGTAGGCAGAATTGCCTCTCGGTGTATTAGATGCTTTCAATTCTCAGTTCGCGGTGGACATGGAACTTAAACACCAAATCTCTCCATAATGTGCTCATTTGATTAAAGCTCAAATCCACCTGAGCATGACCGCGAAATATTGTTTCACTGACTACGACATCCTTCTGAGAAGATGCTGTAAGTTTCTGGTGCCATTTTAGCAGATAAATTTGCACTGAGTTCGACTGACAAAGTCAAAATAATGCATGCAACTCATTTTTATACTTGTCATCACTCTACAGTAGCTCTGGAACGATGATACTTGAGAGGGATTAATATTTAAGTTGCATCTCAGTCGAAAGAAACCCCAATTGGTAAGCGTGATGCTTTGCTTCAGTTCTACAGTGGAAAACCGTTCATACTTTGGAATCTTAAACGAACTATTGTAATGACTTGAGAAACGTTCTGACAATTACTGAAATACAAAAGTGTCTATCGAATTCGAATACTGCCCCAAAAGGACCAATGAAATGTCTAGAAGGAGACCTGACAGGCACTTTCAGGTCCATAGTAGAGCTACTTCTGCGGATCCATTTCAGTGGGTGCAGGGCTAATGCACTGGATCAGGAGCACAGTCTTGTACGGATAGAATAAAGTTGACTCTACTCATATAGTAACCAAAGGCACCGGATGGTATCTTACAAATACATTTGTCTATATGTACCAGCAAACTTACCTTGACATTAGTCCGTATCTTCAGTCTAACACTAAGTCGAAGATAATTCCTCATGCCCAAAAGAGCCAACAAACCCATGCATCGGGTTTTGCAATACGGACTTGACAACTTTGAATTTAATTTGTGAACGCACTCTTTCATTAATCATCAAACTGTCACTGTCATTTTATTCAGTAAACTCAACATTTTCATCATGGTAAAGTACACGAACGAGCAACGTCTGCAAATTATAAAAATTTTCTAACCAAATTCGGAGTTGGTGACTGCAACTTTAAGAGCGTTAATTCCAATTTTCGGTCGTAATTCTCGGCCAAGTAGACAGGCAATAACAAGTTCAGTGCAAAAATGTGAGTCTACATATTCGTTGTGTGATGTTGCCGTGTCAGTGAGACAATGGGTTGGCCGAAGTGTCGAAAATATCGCTGCCGTTCAGGCGTCCGTAGCAAACGATCCAAATCAGTCAATTCCACGGCGTTCTCAAGAATTGGGCATCGCTCAGACCACATTATGGCGTATTTTGCGTAAAGATCTTGGTTTACACCCATACAAGATCAAGCTGACTCAAGAACTGAAGCCGATGGACCATTTGAAGCGACGTACGTCCTCCGATTGCGTTCTGGAGAAGATGCGCCAAGATGGTGAATTTCATCGCAAAATCATCTTCAGTGACGAAGCTTATTTTTGGCCCAATGGGTTCGTCAATAAGCAAAATATGCGTTACTGGTCGGGTGAAAATCCACATGTGCTTCATGAATCACCAGTTCGTCCACAAAAAAATAACTGTTTGGTGCGGTTTTCATGCCGGCGGCGTTATTGGGCCATATTTTTTCGTCGACGATAACGATCGTCACGTTACTATGAATGGTCAGCGGCATCGCGCCATGATCTCCCATTATTTTTGGCTCGAATTGGAAGATATGGACTTGGACGACATGTGGTTTCAACAGGCTCGTGCCACAAGCCACACAGCACACGTTACAATCGATTTATTGAAGAGTTAGTATATGATGAGCGTGATATCTCAAGAAATGGGCCATTCGATTCGCCGCCTCGTTCGTGCGGTTTAACGCCGCTTGACTATTTTCTGTGGGGATACGTTAAGTCATTGGTTTATGTCAACAAGCCGATGACGTTGGAAGAGCTCAGAGTCAACATTGAACGCGAAATAGCGGCTGTTTCGGCCGAAATGTGTGGCCGAGTCGTTGAAGATTGGGTCCTACGAATCGACCGCTGCAAACTTGCCCGCGGTGGCCATATGAACGAAGTCGAGTTCCATTCATAAATGTTTTGATTGTACTTCAAGCCGATAATAAAGTTTTGTTTTATTTAAAAAAGAAGTTGCCAAGTCCTTATTGGAAAACCCTTTACATCCGATATTTGGCACCCCATTAGCCATTCGTCTTTTATGGAAAAGCTTCAAAACTTACAGCCTGCATACCGAGATGGCTAATCTATAAACTCACGGACACACACTGGTGTACGGCTCATTATGCTCGAAAACATAGCCATCAAGACGGCTTTTGACAACGTTACCTTTAGATAAATGGATCATGCCCCCGTTAGAAAAGGTGCAAATCCAAAGGCAACGAAGCGGATTAGCAATGTCCTTGACCTAGGGATAACAAAGGTAAGTCAAGGACATGAGTAATTAAATACTACTGCTGTGAAGGGCTCCTTTTAGCGCGGAGGTCGCCAATATTGGTTAATGACATCATGTCTGTTGTCAGGTGGACTGTGGGGCACCTCAACTATTCGTAAATTACAAACGATTCTGTAGAATACCTACACAACAGCTAATGGGCTTTTAATAGGGCTTTCGCTCACAAAATAACATGCTGGATGTACAATCGAATCGTGAACCAAATCATACTTTATGGAGCGGTAGTGCGGTGAGGCAATACCAATCAAAACTCAAGTTTGAACGTTTCATGAGGTAAGAGAACGACTTCAACTGCGGGCGTTGAGACGTTATTAGACTAAGTTCAGCTTCATGTGAAGTACCAGAGGAAACGAACGCATAAGCACTCAGACTACATCGCAGAAGACATTTCAAATAATGTAATCGAATTTCTTACGTGGCAGTACTACCAAAGACAGAAGGCACCTTCGCCAAATTTTAAACTCCAGACCAAATCGATCGGAAGCTTTGCTTTTCGAGATGGTGTATCGTCTACTAGGCGTTTCAAGTCATAGAAGCAAGAGTGGTATGACTTCAAACCCAGCTGTCTGTAGAGGGACATGAGGGTTACGAAAAAGTGGACCTTCAAGCTAAAAGATGAAATATACAGGTTCCAGAACAGCTACTATTCCATAAGGTAGTGTCATTGTTGGTATTCACGATACAACAGAGTCCAGATGGACAAAGGCGTTTACTATATGAAGCCTAGAATGGTTTCATTACAAACCTTCGTGGTGTAGTAAATATTCCTAGACATCCAGAATATGTATCTATACCTTCGGTCACTGTTCTTTGATCAGAGGATGACCTATACTTTTCTGATTGAGTTCCGTTTTTGTCATCTTTGGTGTCCTTGTATTTACTTCCTGGTACAATTCCATCTGAACTTGGAGCCTTAACCACCGAGAGCGATCTTACTGTTGTGCCCACTCTTTGCAATGTATATCTCGGTCAAGCTGGCGAATTAAGACTTATTAGGAATTGCAATCAGACATAGCTTCCTATGTGTCATGAAGAGAATGTTTCGATGGGGAATTTATGTTTAAAGAGATACAACCCGAATACATGGATTAGACATGGCCCATTTCCATATTTTTCAGACAATCTACCAACCAAACAGGATGCATATATCTTGATCTTGACCTCTCTGATAGTTTTAAAAGAATACCTTGAGAGGTGTCGAAACTTCTTACAAACTCCAAAGCGGATATCCCTCAAACAGAAAGATACGTCCAGCTGTGAGCGACCTCTTCAAGAGAAGATGCCACCAATTCTACTGCCACTCATAAATGAGAATGAAAAACCTGTCGAGTATCTCATCCCTGAATTAATGAGATCCAATTTGGTACCGCTCCGAACTGCTACCCCATAATTTGTTCCAATTTGATTACCGATCTCATATCCTTCTTTTCTTTCATTGCACCAGGAACCAAACGGATATTCGGGGTCAAAAATGCCTACTTGTAAGATGAAAGGAATCCTCACCAGAAATTGGTTGTCATCAATCAATTACAGAATGACCTCTACCTGAAGAGTGGGTGTAGCAGGAACCCAAAGGTGGAAATTGAAACCAAACGCTGCAAACTACATTTTATTGTTAATCTGTTATTATTTCTGGCGCCTTTGAGTATTACGAATACATACCCGGGGACCTAATTAAATACGCGGCACAGGATCACCATATACGAGTACATATATGGTACGGTGAAGCCTACGTGTACAACAAACTGGATTTAGTCTTGACGATATCTTCCATTCAGCTTGGAGTAGAATGCCCATGAGTAGGATCACTATCATTTATCACACTCAAAATCAGGCCGAAGGGATGTGTAATTACATACTACATATATATCGGGAAACACGCTCTTCTCCGTCCATCCAATGGGTAAGGCTGGTAAGATACCTTAAAGGTCTAGCCTGGGTTGCACACAAATTGCCTTCGAAAGCAGTTTTGTCACTGCTGATCACACCTGCTCGCACTTAATCATCGGAAAAGGTATTTTTTCTGGAGTGGATAATTAGCATCCTTAGGGTATTCAACTGCAGGCTAGATGATGAGTAGTTGGTGTTTGCAATTAGACGGTTGCGACTGGCTTGTGGCCAGGCGTGAGACTTGCTTTTCTGCACACCGCATCTGCAATTGATTACATTGATTTGAGTTTCGAAATCGATTTGAAGTTTCACTTTTAGATGCCACTAGACAGGGTGATGAAATGAGGATGATGGACAATAGATATTGTTAAGAGATTAGCACTGCAATTATTTACAAGTAGAGAGTAGTTTGAGTAGTTTGATTGAATTCATATAACCAACCACCCACTCCGTGGACAATTCATGACATCATTGCTCATTTGGAATGCTTTTCGTGTTATGATTTTCTTGTTTCCCAATTTGTCTGCATCAAGTTGTTTCCCACTCGAGGGCTAATTAACTTGTTCATGTTGATTTTTGTCCCCAGTCCCCAATCCCCATAGCCCATTTGGGACTTGTGTATCGGTTTATAGCTAGAAGCGAAACCTCACCTCCTTTTCCCAATTAAAATGATGGTAGAGCCCACTCATATCAATTAACTTGATTGGACGAATAAATAAAGAAAAATGGTTTAATGTGCGTTGTGTATGGTTTGTAGATTACTTAAGGCGCACGAGGCAGTCTGGAACTTGTACAATTACCAGAGGTGCAAAAGGTCAACTGAACCAGTTTCATGTCATATCCAGTGTTTGAGATGAAGACCTTGGCTAGTTTGAATAGGTGGAGAAATGTCATTCAAGCAACCTACTTTGTTATTGCCATCTTTTAACGGCAGTCTCATTTGTAGTATATAGGTTAAAGAGAGCTTAACTACTGCAAATGTGATTTGGGAAAGACTAAGCCTTGTTTGAGCTATGACAGTCGATTCAAAAATTGCGACTACTCAAACTCGTTTCGTTGATCACGAAAAATTCCAAAAGTTGGGCAAAACTTGATATTTCTGATGAAGAAGGTAGATAACTGGGTACAACTTTAACTTCAACAAACTGAAGTCGATACATGTGTTCTTGTTGTTTTTGACAGATTTATCTATCAGGACAGAAATGTACACTTCACATGTCCGGTTTGGTGTAATCCGTCAGTCATGAGAGCGCACGATATAGGGACTCACGAAAATATCGTTTGTGTCTTCTTTTTTTCCTCGCCAAGGAGTTGGTAGATTTTCAAAGTATACCAATAGCACTTGCCATGGCATGCCCGATTCCTAACCTGTCATGGCTTTGGTGGTAGATGCCAAAAGGTTACCCCTACGGAGTAAAATCCACCCCCTCTTCATAGACTACAAACACTCTCCCCACGGCACTTAAGGTATTACTTTAAGTGATGGTAAGCTCACTAAGCTTTACGTCCTGTGGTAACCGCTTTGCTTCTTTCTTATTATATGCGGAGGTTGGCTATTGCGGCTCTTCTTTGCCTCTCGATTTTTCTCAGTTCGACTTGCACCCTCGTAATAAGAGAGCAGGTCACTGACCAATCGTTCTCCGATCCCGTCAAATAGTTTATTAAAAGCTGCGATCTAGGCAGGTTAACAGCGCATTCAGCGAACCGTCTGCACCGGAATATAGCAGGTTCCACTTCTTCTTCTTGGTGTGAGCTTTCTGGACAGAAAGGCGAGTCACCATGTCCAAACCCGTGGAGATATTTCCTATAGCCGCCATGTCCAGGCAGGAACTGCGTAAGATTATAGTTGCAGTCTCCTCTTGTTCTGTTTAACCAGTGCTCAAATATGGGTATCAACTAATAGGTGCATCTGCCTTTTTTGGTGTTATCCCCTCTTTCCTGCCATAAAGTGATAGAGGTTGCCTTTCTTCTTGCTTAACCCATTTTGCGAAATTGAGCTCGTACCGATTTGCGCTGCGTCTCAGGTACATCCTTTGCATCTTCTTTGGATTATTCCTACTAACAAATAAGCGGCTTCATCTGAAATCTGCTTATGGCTCTTGTCGCGCAGAGCGTGTACGTTGAGGATAGTACGTTGAAAGTACACCTGCCCAAACCGGGGCACCGTACAGCAGGACAGGGCTCACTACTCTGGAAAGCAAAAGCCTCCGCTCAGGTCCTCCAGTATTTGGAAGCATACGTGCAAGTGCTTTTTGCAGGAGTATTCGACGTGCGCTTTGAAACGAAGCCTGTTGGCAAACGTGACTCCTATGAACTTAAGTGAGTCCTTTGATCTCATGGTTTGATTCCCTACAGTAAAGTTCGCATATTCTACGGCCTTGCGGCTTGTAAAAAGGATAGCCTCCGCCTTGTGGTCAACTAGTTCCAGGCTGGCCGACTCCAACCAGCTCTTAATTCTCGTGATTGCTTCGTTTGTGGCAGTTTCGGCATCGTGGATATATTTTGCTACTGTTACAACGGCAATATTGTCGGCAAAGCCAATCACTTTAACTCCTTCGGGCAGTGTTAGCCGCAGAACTCCGTCGTACATAATGTTCCACAGGAGGGATCCAAGAAGTGAACCTTGCGGTACTCCGGCAGTAACATTGTAGTATTTTACACCATTGTCAGCATGGTATCTCAGTTTCCTATTCCTGAAAAAGTCCATGACTATGTCCATAAGGTAATGTGGCGTATTCATTCTTGCCAGCGACCTTCTGATAAATGCCCAGTCCGCCGAATTAAATGCATTTTTAACGTCAAGCGTTACTACTGCTCAGTACTCTTTTTCTCCCCGTGCGTCGCCACCTTTTCCCTTGTGTAGCCCCAGCAGCTATACCTACTACCGCTTTTATGGCATCGACGATAGAATGCGATTTTCTGAAGCCATACTGATGGTCCGACAGACCTTGGTTATCTTCAACCATCGCTAATAGTCTATTGTAAATAATATTCTCGAGAATCTTCCCGAGTGTATTTACCAGACAAATTGGGCGATGTGACGAAGGTTCTCCGGGTGAGATGTTTCCCTTTGGTAGCAGGACCAAGTGCTGGAGCTTCATTGGTTCGGGGAAGACACCCTCCTGAGGGAATTTTCGCATCGTTCTTGTAAAGAGGTCCGGTATCTTTTTAATGGCCGCTTTAACTGCGATGTTTGGGATTTCGTCGGGTCCGGGCGCTTTCTTATCGCGTATTTTTGAGCATGCTCCTTGCAGCTCCTCCAGTGTGATTGCCGGAATGCGATCTGCCTGATAATAGTAGGGAGGGTGAAAAGCTTACGCTAGAATAGTTTCCAGCAGTGCAGGGCAGGATATTTGTGGAGACTAGCTCCCTTTAAGCCTCTTCATCACCATTCTGTATGCTTTAACCCAGGGATCTAGGTCTGCCTCTTGAGACAGGCGTTTGAAACATCTTCTTTTGCTTTCTCTGATTGCGTTTTCAATGTCGCGTCTAGCGATCCTGAATTCTACCAAGAGTTCCTCGAACTCTGGTCTTCCCCGAGAACTAAGTCACCTGGCTCTAATGCACCTAATATCGTCGATCCACCAGCAGCACGGTGCACCCCTGTTAATAGTAAGTCTTCTGGGCATTGATGCATTGCATGCTGCAGTGATTGTGTCCGTCAAGCAGTGCGATAGTTCATCTACTGTACTGTTACGGGTTAAAAAGTCTGTGCCTATCATTTCTTTAAACGCCTCCTTGTCGACTTTTCGCAACGCGTTGTTTCCGCAGGTCCAGATGGCTGCTTTCTTTTGGTTGACGTCGATTCAGCAACCTCCATCAAGGGACTAATATGATTCGCTGATAAGAGCGATGTCTATTCCTTTTTCCCTTGTCATTTGGGCCAGTTTGTCTTGGGCGGCCGTACGATGCATTGTGTTTATTTGGGCGACCTTAATCATTTGTTGCCAATCAATGCTCTCTTAAATACCGGACGTTCTGCACTTCCGGCAATGTGCGCGGCTTTCTCCGGTTTGTCCTTTTTGCACCAGAAGCACAGTGGATCCTTGGCTTGGCATGCCTTGGCGAGAGACATCGGGTGCACTTTGTTAGCATTGTGCGCACACGGATGTGTCAATTTGACCAGCCGACTCTGTTCTCAGCAGACTTAAGCATACTCTTTGTTATGTCTGCTGTGTAGCACTATCGTGGCGATTGGTGTGTCGCCAAATACCTTCCTTAGACATGTGATGTCTGTTTCGCATGCCCCGTTCCAATCAAATTTCGATTTGATATGGTCTGGTAACCTTAGCTGAATGGTAGTCCAGATAAATGTAGAGGAAGTAACCTGCTTTTGCCACATTTGTTTCACATTCATTAAGCTCCCTCATGTTATCGGTTGATTTTTCCCTATCCTGAGAGACGACGTAATTATTGCTGAAACGTTTGGAAGCACTCAATTGTATTTCTTGGATCCCTAGGAGTTATGCCACCTACACATGTACCTAGCTTGAAACAGATTCAGATCTCGAAAAGTTTTCGTCAAGAAATAGAGTTGGTGGGGGATAAGTTGTGTCATCTGGCTCTGGGAAATCCGGCAACTATACCTCAAGCCGTTCTAGATTGTGCGTATAGTTACTCAGCAGAATGCCATAAAACCTCACTGTTGCGAGGCAGTCAATGGCCTTGCATATAAACTGATTTTCTATGAAAACCCTGCAAACTAAAACGTTTATCGACGTTTAGACCTGCTCATACCGAGAACAGGTCGTCACCTTATTATTCGGCTAACAAGTGAAGGCACAAGGAGGATATTTAGTAGATATATCGCCATCCAGGAAGTAAAGCAGAATTCCTTTGAGTGCGGATCAGCCGTAAGACTAAAAGGTGTAAGATTTCAACAGATAAGCAAAGTCACTGCACTAGGGAATGTTTCTACGAGCTCGTCGCCAAATTGACGACCAATGCTCTAAGCTTGATATTAAACTTGTGAAGGATGTGCCTTCATGGCACTCTGTCGTGAAATTGGTAAAGGATAGTTGGCCCTACTACGAGGTGAATTATTATTGACCGAGAGGCTATCATAAGCTTGGACCTATACATAGTAAAATCTAAGTACATCTAAGGATACCTCAGACGCTACAATAACGAAATTGCGGTAATATACCACATCAACATTTGCTAATTGAGTATCACTCATCTTTTCAATGCACTAAACCCTGCATTAAGTGCTGAAGATCAGCGACAACGATGCCAAGAATTCGTCAGAATTTTCTCAACTGTTGTGAAGCGAAATTTGAGCTTGGGAGACTAGCGTTCGATAATACAATACAAAGAACTGATATTCTAGGAAAACATTGTTGGAGGGCATTGTTCCACTCTTGATAAGAGTGGAGGCCTATCTTAAACTCATAGGCGATCTTGGAGTAATGGAAACTAGTGGTTTTTGGAACTCTACATGGTGTCAATCCATAAGTGGAAGACCCTTTCTTCGACTTTAGGAATAACCAAAGCCAACTTGAAGCTCCCAATGATGGGCTTACCTCTTTTCACGCCGACTACCCATGGTAAAAAGTTTAAAGTCTTGATTGAGATTATTCGGTGTTCATTCTATATTAAAGGACCTTCTGTAGCATCATTCCAAAGATGTTTGCGAAAATAACAGGATATTGCTCTGTCCCCGTTCAATATTAGACTACATCATTGAAGCACGATGGCTTGATAATTGAGCGTGGGTGGCTCAAAGTGACTGCAGTGAAAGCACCTTTATCAGCGTATCACCGCCGAGTACCTATAACTTGACGCAGGATTGGGCCGGGTGCTCACTCACAAATGTTGTGCTCCGTGGTGTCATCACTTTCACAGCAAGTGTCGCAGGATGTTGTTATTCTCAGTACACTTAAACGTTTAGCAAAAACGTAGTGTGCCGTTATGACGCCAGTAAGCACTCTCTAGTCTTTCCTACTAAGAGACAGCAGGAAAGCCGCCAACTGTGAGTCTTAAGTTTATCGTCGATATAATTTCTCGTGATTCTTTTGTGACTTGCATTCTGATGGAAATCTGGAAGTCATGGAAGGGTTCAGATGGGTATGATATATACTTAAGGTCCCCTTCCATTTAAGAGGACCAACTCCACCGATGCTTAACAGCTAAGTTTGTTAGTTTCAGGATTGGAAGGTGAAATGTTCCTTCAGACAGACAACTTTGAAGACATGATCCTCCGATTAAACTGCTTCCCTTTCTCATATTCTGACCGAAACTATTCCCTAGGACAGGACAAGTCGATTTCGTGATTTTTTACGACTTTTGACGTCATTGCTTGAGATGGGTTATTCATAGGACCAGAGCCAAATAACAGTCAGCAAAATTCCAGGACGTGCTGTAACAAAGGTCACTTCTCTTTAAATGGAAGATCCCTTTAGGCAGGTTCCTCCAAGGTAGGACGTTCTTGGCAGGCTGGTAAAAGCAGCTATCTCGTATTTTCGTGAAAGCTTATTCAATATTCAACTTGATCATAGGCAATTAGATCAAAAGATCTCTTCTCAGTGACAACTCTCGTGTCGCGCCATGTCCATGCTTAGTCCAAAACAACATTGCCATGTCTAGATTTGGGGTCACTGCCACACATGTATTATTGTGCAAAATCCCGATGGAGAACGCTCGCTGCAACATAAATGACGAAAACAATCTCTCGTCAACCTTTGAAGAAAACTTAGGAAAAGTAGAAGGCCTTGTCAAGAATCACTGCGGAGGCTCTACATAAAACTGCCTTCGTTGCGTGCTGTATAATATAGAAGCTTAGACGCGGAGTCCGTCTACTCCAATAAAATTTAAGCCTCAGAATTGCTACATTGAATTCGTCTATGTCAGAGGAACGGAAACAGAATTCTTTGTCGTATTCATCTAGGATGAATGGTTCGTCCTGCCGGAAACACGGATTTTGACCCTCATCGTCATTATAAAGTTTGCAGATGCATTCTCAGCACCGATTCCGACTGTACTATAAGTTGTCCATGTTCGTCCTTGCTGGCTTCTGCTCTTTTGTGTAGCCCGACTGCCATAGAAGTATGTGACGTCGGCCGTAAAATGATCAATCTGGTTGACGGTTGATAGATACAGAGATAGCCAAGTTCTTAAATAATTACTGAGATGTAGGAACCATATCCTGGCAACTAAAAGGAGACGTTCTGTAGCAAATTCGAAACACCCCAATCCATTGTCCGACTTGGTGCAATGCATGTTGTGTTTGCCGATGGCCCGCTTAAGGACGGCTTCCTTTCATAGCCTTGCATTAGTGTCATAGCAAATATTGGATCTACAAAGACATATAATTCGTCTTTAATGCTGCCATAGGCTTTCATATATTCCCAATTTGGCCTTGATACGGATTGATATAATGCGTTCGCTCGCTTGCCGAGACCTTATGACCTTCTGCTTGAATCTTCCTCGAATAGCAAGTCCACATCCAAATGAGTGTTTTCTTTTTTTTTGTAAAAGTAGCCACCGCAGTTGTCGTAGGTTTTCACCCGCCTTATAACCATTGCACCGCACTCCTTAGGTCGCAGTTATAAGTGTCTAGGCCGGGCGATTGTGTGAAGTTTCTTGCACTACGATCTCTTATTCAGAGTACAGAATATGCCGAAGAAGCTAAAAAGGGGATTGTGATTGGCATTCTCTCGTATGAGCTTCTGCTTGATGTCGCAGACACTAAGTTGGATCCCATAGATTTCACACAACATTCAGATCACAGATTTGCCTGAACTCCCACGAGATTCCATGTTTGAGATCATCTTGTATAAGCCCCCTCATTAGGTTCAACATTAACAGATGTCATTCCATCTCTGTGTGCCAACACATTCCGAAACAACTCAAACTCAGAGTCCGACGTAGCTAAGCCCCTTCTATTCGTCTCGGATGACATGGATACACCATTCAAAAGTTCAATATTAAAAAAACCAATTTAAGCCGGAAACATCTCCTCTACACCGCATTGCATGTTACACCAATATGTATACTAGACGCACTTCCAGCAGCAGAAGTGAAACATTCGAATTAATAGAGACCTCGCGGCTACACCAAGTCAAACTATTGTACTTCCATCGGCTTCATCATACCTCTTCTCATTTAGAACATAAGAAACCGCAATTACCCTAAAATTTTCAGTCATTTAACCGCCATTTAGTCGTCCAAAGTGTTGTTTTGTTTCAAAGCTATTGCTCCCTCTTCCTCTGGCCTTCTAAATTGGTTGTTCTAGCTGCCGTGTCTATCTAACTTTACTCAAATTCAATCAAATTAAGAAAAAAGAAAAACAGAAAACAACAAATTAAGTGATCCAGAGTATGAATGAACAATCAGAAAGACAGACCAGAACAAGAAATCCAAAAACGCGGCGTGAGTACTATGTAGGTATATCTGAGAGGTTGTCGAAGAGACCGCTTTTTGTTACTGCCGCCATCGACCACAAATTGCTCTCATTAGATGCACGTTACACTCTTCAACTTAGGCACTGCCTTAGGAGGTGCGAGGCAGACCGGGGATAGGGAGTGAGGTTTGTCAGATTTGAGAAGAAACCTGCTTCTATCTATAGATTGACCTGGACCGAGATTAGACGTTTGCCTTTCAGACGCACCCTCTAATTAATGGCAATCCATTGTTATTGTCTGCTGAACTTGGTGTTGGTGTATTCTTTCGGAAGATCCTGTTGATCCTTTTCCAATTCTGACACTTGTCAAAATATGAAAATAAAAATTAAAAATCCATTTACACTTACTTCGAAACCAAATAATCGATAATCGTCTTTGCATTGTCTAGTAGCAGGGCTCTTGGTTAGATGGATGAAATCGGTTGAGGATCAGTTGAAGATCCTGTTTACTGTGTCCTCAGTTGCCTGACTAGATCGCATTATGTCACGGTGATTAGATGAAATTTTAAATTTTGCAAAATGCGCATCCTTCTTTTGCGGGAGGTACCTGCGGCGTCGCTCGTCGGTCGTCTGATCGGTGTTGTCTAGGATTTTGGCCACCTTTTGTCGTCGTGGAATTCGAATTGTGTCTGCGGATTAGGAATGTGGTTTCTGTTATAGAGATCGGATTTTGGAAAAACAATTTCGTCGACGTCGTTATGAAATGGTCTTCTAATGCGCTTAGGCAAGGAGGGATTAAGATGGTGAGCGGATTATGTATTTTAACCCTCTTCGAAGGACGAAGGCTGGTTTTTATCAATTCTGTTGCGCATTTCACAATTTTTTTGATGGATTTTCGGTGCTCTTTTGTGTAAGTCCATTAGAAAGTGACTGAGAGAAATTTTGACAAGTTGTCAAAATATCGAGGTCGAGGTTGCTGTTAAAAGGATTTTCAAAGCAGCGATCGTAGACGAAGATTGTGTCGAAACGAAGAAATTATGACGGAGTTACACAAATGATTGAATAGTGATGTAAGAGGTTCTGTTCCAAGTGTTGTGTGGCAGGTGTAGTCAATAAAATGAATTTGTGGGGTATGTGAACGCTCTTACGGTTTCAGCTGCTCATTTGACAATCGGACGGGATTGTGGAGTACACCTTGAGCTCAGTAAACTAAAGTTTGACAATCTTTACTTGTTTAGAAGGGACTATATTCCAGGATTGTCTCGTTACGTGTTTCGCTATTTGCATCCGGTTGCGCGCACTGTTTGTGGGCGCCTCAAAAGGTAAGGTGCCGACGAGGTTAGCATCGCTATACATTCCGTATAGTTTGATATTGAAACTTCATCTCCATTCTTCAACGATGCAAACGGCACCGAGGTTTCTTAAATTTGTAAGCTTCTGCGGCCTAAAACAGGACTGGAAGATCGGGGTTCTGTATAAAGTCTTCTCGAAGGAAGACGGGTTAACCACTCAGTTATCTTCTAAGCTCAATGATGCAGCAATTAGCCAGAGTGCTTTGGCGCATGTTTTCAGTGCTGGTGTCGTTGGCAGAGTTGATGGCAGAGACTGAGAAAGATCAATGCACTTACTGCCTCGTAGTTGTAGCTGCCTATCATGACGTTTTGTGCCAGATATCGATGTAGACAGCATAAACTTTGTTTCGCCTTCGCCGGCCGTCAAACCAATCTTTGCTTCAATAGTCGAAAACGATTAGCCGAAAGCTTGCAGTATTCTTCCTATTATGACAAGGTCATCTGCGTATGCTGAAATGACTTTCGAAAGACGATCTCTCTGGAACTGACTTGCAAGTTTCGCACAATTTCTTCACGAATGATGCTGGATATAAAGATGACTGCGCTTTGCCTTGTGTAAGCCCTGAAGGCCTCGGTTTTGTCATTACCAACCTTCATGGAGCAGTGTGCATTCTCCATAGCCGTTCTGTACAGTCGAATGAGCTTGGCGGGGAAGCCAAAACTGGGCATGGCTTGTCTAGCAGATGCTCTCATATGCGGTTTTGAAATCAATGGGGAGATGCTGATCATCGATGAAGCTGCAAGATATGGTGGACTTTCCTGACTAAAACTACACTAATAGGGGCCCTATGACTGTTAAGGACAGGCCTTAGGCCTTTTCATAATAATACGGCTGACAGGATTATGAATGCGGTGTATCCCTTCCAATTGGTGCAGTTCAGGGGTCTCCCAACTTAAGGATTGGACCAACAATACTGAGGTTCTATTCGTCGAGCATGCTTGCATCGACCCAGATTCTGGAGATAGGTTATTGTATGCACAAATACAACCACCACATGGTGTTTGCAGTCATGACATCTTGCAATTAAGCCATCGGGTTCATACCTCTCTTAGACCAAAGCCTGGAAATTGCTGTCTTGACATCACCTTCGTTTGGTGAACTGAGACGTTCCAGGCCGAATGGATGGTGGGATGTTCCTTGTCGTCGACGTTCATCAGTCTACAGTCTCAACGACTATGGTTCTTCTATGAGGTTTTCTTCGCCATCGATCGTTTAACGTATTCTGCCTTTTTTCTTCTGAAAAGCCTGTGTGGTTCCCTTTTTTTCTGATCGTAGAGTACGCGAGTCCTTTATGTTATTTTCTCTCGTCTGTCCAAATCCGGAGTCTCCTCGCTTGAACAGGCTGAAATCCAGTTCGACAGACGTGGGCTCTTCAATTGTTCTTTGGCAGTGATGCCACTGTTCTACTATGGTTGATGTTAGCAGCATCGGATATCTCGAAAAGTTTACAAAAACTCGACTAGAAAAGGCTTTTGCTAATTTATGAATATCCGCATCCATATCTTGACAACAAGACGATAATGATCAGAGTGGATAATAGCTACTCGGAACATTCGGACATCCAAAACACCAGTTTATTGTTCAGAATTTTGGATATAAAGCTAGGGAAACTGTGTGCTCGTTGTAGTCACATTTTATCCCGCTCTGGGTAAAGACTTATTGTACTTCCAAAGTGTATTGCAAAAATCCATCAAACCTAGGGCGTTGCTCGTAAGATCGCCCTTCTCCTCTGTACTGGAGGCATGGGTTTTTATTTACTATTAATAAATATCGTCGTCAGATCTTCGCTTACAGGCCTGGAACTTAGATGCTGGTTGTATCAGTCGAGGATCTCCACTAGTTAATTGGCTTAACGCGCTTTGCAAATGGTTCACACATTCCATATGCAGAACCGACGCTCACTTTTGTTTTAATCCCTTGCCAAGCTAGTTAACAACGAGTTTTTCATTATCCAAGCCTATTAGCTGGGTCGTCTGCGTTTTATTTCTTCCACGTAAGGTTGTAAGACCTATCGCGGCGTAGAGCAGTATTTTGTTATTGATTGTGTATACCTGCATGAGAAAGGATTTACTCATACTTTCCAGAGGAGCAGTGATACTCGTGATGGGAGGTAAGGAGAGCACTACGCTACAAACCAGATTATTGTGCTGCAGTCGCATTGGAAGTTGAATGGCGGTCAACAGTTTCACGAGGAATAGTTCCCCTGAACCTTATAGAAATACTCAGAGCTTGTGGTTGAACTGAAAGATCAAAAAACTGAACGACACAAGGGGGACTAGATCTCAAAATATTTCAAGCAAATGCCAGCATCAGCCTTGTTCGCCGTTTCTCCCATAAAACGTGTCGAAAACACCCCTCATTAAGCTGACAAGATGCCAATGCTAATGATTAAGCCTCCTCATGAACATTCACAGTGATAATGACCGAATTCTCTTTTCCTTATCCCTTGCCGCAAAAACGACATCAAAACACTCTCCACACAATTCAATTAGCCTCGTGCCATACATCCCATCGAAGCCATTGAGCTTGATGGGTAGCTGTCAGCTGTGTGACAACGGCGCCATGACATATGTTGAGTGGCCATTATGCCTGCATGCCAACGACGACGACCGAGACGACTGAGACGACTGAGACGACTAAAATGATAACGACCGCGACGCACCATAAATTAGTTCAAAAATGAGCTTCCCATTCTTGGTCTCCGCTTTTGGGGGCGGGAGAAGATCCACACCTTTTTAAGTGATTTTAGTTGGAATGAAAACCACTTTCAATAGGTCGACCAAGATCACCTTTTTTTCTATACTCGTATCTCGAAATATAGTGAAAAATGTCAAGGAAACACGGGTAAAACCCCTCTCTGACTCTGACATGCTGTGGATTTTCCACCTTCAATTCTCGGGCTCCCTCCCTGTGATGGGTTTGTTGTGACAAACGCATGGTACGCAATACGCACTTAAAATGCTATCACGGCCTTTTCCAATGTTTTCACGATGATGATGAGGTTCGCGCCCACTTAATTAGTGGAAGCGAATGACCCAAATACGAGTACTGTGACGGGATGACATTTAGTTGCTGCGAATGCAATCAGACAGCATGGTAACGCGCACAGCATGTCACGAAATTTTCATCTGTGAGATTCAGCACACTCCAGGTGGTAAGGTTAGGTGAGGTGACCTCTGGATGATGTACGAGTAGATGAATGTATTTCCAGTATTGCCAGTCAGTTAATTGGTGTTGTGGGATGCATTCGAATCTGAGTCTCGTGTCAGTTGTGGTTTTTCGTGGATCAGGAACATATTGCTGGCTAGATACCATGCCAGGTTAGTTGGTATGGAGCCAAATTTTGATTCATTTCACCGTAAGCAAATACTTGCAAATGTAATTAAAGTGAAAGGAAGTAGATTTTTTGTTTAGTTTTTCCACTGGGAGGTTTGACGTGGAATAGAGTTCATACTCTGAGGGCTTTTGTCATAAGGAAGCACATGGGCTGCATTATGTGATGATTGATAGAATTTTTCCCTGCCCGTTTTTCATTTGCAACAGTCTAAGGTCAGAGAGCTGAAGCTCTCGATCGGATGATATTGGGATCGGTTCAGGGAAAATTTTCGTTAAAAGCCAGAAGAATGCCAGAGAACAAGGTGTAGTGGAAACAAAGTTGCCTCTTGTGATTCGATAAGGTCAGTCCTAATTGATGTAAGGAAACCCTTAGATTTTGTACATATCTCCAGGCAAATGCTTTCAATTCATCAGAAACCCACAGTTTCCTTGTAAAGATTTTGCGTGTTCATGGGAAAAGTAGAGTAGAAGACAGCTCGTATTGTAAGGAATTGGCTCTGAACCTCTGATACAATAAGGTTATGGAGATATTATTTTTCAGGATTCTAGGGTAGACTTTGGCTCCATCTAACAAAACTGTCTAGTCTGGCCAGTTACGCTCTCTAAAATGGTTGAGGTCTCTTTCCACTTGTGCGCGCCAAGTATGACAACATCTTTGCTCGACTGTGCAATCCGGCTTCAGTGCACTAATGCCAACCTTCCTGACCGCAAGGATGCCGCTGTGCAGCTTTATAAGTTTGCTTTTATGTCTTCTTTTCGATTTGACCAAGGTCCATGGTCCTGGATTATAAAGGAGAACTACAATCACTTTATCGAAAACATTTTTGACATTTCAGGTTGCTTTTCGATTGCAATGAGGGCTTCACATCTTCATTTTTAAGAATCCGACTAATTTAGTAGCGATGCCAAAGATCTGCGTATGCATACTCAGAGGCATGCGTTTTGGTTGGAATCGAACCAACCAGATATTCACTTAAAACCTCGGCGTTGCTGCGTGGCTTTTGATCCAACCTGGAGCCGTGTTATAAAGGGAGCTACCTTCGTACGAGTTCTTAGAACCCTGTGATAGTACCGAGGAAGCTGGTCCCTCAGACAGTCTTTAAGGTAGACACCGAATGCACTCTCAATGTTACCAGGTCTCTATTCAGACCTGTGATAGCGACTGTTCGCTCGGGGACCCGGAGATACACCTTGCTGATAGTCGGTGTCATTCTGTCCATTGACACATGGTTTCAGAAATTCACAGAGAATAATAGCTACTACCTTTGAGACTTAGGCATTGCCTAGCTCTTTTTGTTAGACAAACAGATGGTGATGGCCGCAAGTACATGGTAAGGCAGGCAAGTTAGCTTCTTACTTCTCGTAAAGAGGATAATTTCAGTTTTCCAAAAAGGTTTTTGAGATAAAAAATCGCAGATATGATACTTTAGGCAGTGAAGCTACAGAATTATTGATAGCAATAGGACTAAGCGCATTTTGACGTACAAATCAGTGGACACAGGAGATCTCATTGCCGCTGGGAGGAGAATATTTCGTATAAAAACATCCAAAACATCATAGCAAAACATAGCATCATCCGTCACCACAACTGATAAAGGATATCATCTACAGAATATCGTGTTAATCAGTGCATCTATAACTTGCGCCATAGGGTCTGATTGTGAAGCAGTTCTGATCAAGTTAACTTGGAAGATGGTGCAGGCAATGAGAAAGAGAATCTCTGCCTTTGACTAAGTACAGAGGCCATCAGATCTTCTGAGTGTTCCCAGCTTGTTTATATTGCCCATTTCAGTGGTTTTGACCAGCCGAATTGGCTTCTCATATTCTTTTCGCCTTGATCTGAGCCTCAGATAACTACTTCAGAAGCTTACGGATTTCCTTAGGTAGTCTCTGCAAATTTGCTTTTCACCAAGGAACGGGGGATTTGCAGCAGTATTGCGGGGACCGTTCAGGCTCTAAATAGCCTTACTCTACTTTATTTTCTTTCTTGGTTTAAATGGATCATTAACGAATCTGCCGGGATCACTCTTAAGCCGATGTACCTATGGTCCGACCTAATAGCCTGCCGTAGCATTTTTCAACTGGTAATGTCCTTAGCACAACGGCGAACTGTACGGGCTGTACATCGACATGGACTTAACCAGATGGCTGGGTCATGTAGAGCGTATGACCACCAACGCTCCGGTCCAAAAAGACTTTGAATGCACCACAGAAGGATTGCGATATAGAGGCAGACAGCATACTTAGCATGCGGGTCTGGAGGCAGCTAGAGAAATATCGAGGTGACTGAGCTACGTCAGACTGTAGCTCCACCTCAAGTTTTTTTTTTTTTTTGGCTTGGGAAGGTGGAAATGGACGTGGGACCATTGGTAGTTTCAGATTCTTATTGACTTTAACCACCTTCCGGGGAATCTTTCCGTTTATTCCCCCGCGGAAATACCACCAAGTATTACTTCGCGAGGGATGGATTTGAGCTTTGTGTTTCGTCACGGGGTGCTTAGCGATTTCGCGGTTCGTTGCTGTTCTAAATTCCTTAGATCGCACATTATTCGTACTGCTCCATGGTTCACAGCAGCCCAAAGATCTTCAGATTTCAACATGTATTGAACTAGGTATATTTTCCGGTGTTGGCCTTTCACCAAATTCTTCACACAATATAGCTCTTTCGTTTGCATACAGGGCACATTCGAAGAAAACGTACTCCACGTTCTCTACCGCGCTTACGCAGCGAGGACAGGACGGACTCGAATCACGGTCTCGCTTGAATAGATATTCCCGGAAACAACCATGACCCATCGCCGTGTTTTTGTTTTACGCAACTTTCAATCCTTGAGATTAGTCGGTACGTCCATCTCCCTTTTTGGGATTCGTTCCATTGTTGTTTCCATGCTTCTATATTGCGGCTTCTTTCGAATTTCTTCGCTTGATTTATGGATGGTCCGATTTGCACGCGAGTTTCATAAAGTCGTCTAGCGTCTAAAGCTAGGACCTTGATTGGTACCAGAGAGGATAGTACCAATATCGCGTCGTAGGATACCGTTCGAAATGCACTGCTAAGTCGCAGTGCACATAATCTACACACAGACTTGAATCCCTTCATGTTTGTCCTTTTATTTGCGACGTCGGACCATATGTTTGTCCAGTACAGCTATATGGAGGCTACAACTCTCGCAAGCAATAATCGTTTGCCGTGCTTCGGGCCGCTTTCGATGATTTCTTGCAAGGGTATGCGAGGTGATGCTTGAAATTAAGCCGAGCATCAATCATCACTCCCAGGTATTTTATAAATGGGCTGGAAATAATCGTGTGCTCTCCAACTTTTATCACTATCGTCTCTATCACCCTTCTACTCGTAATGAGAACAGTTTCCGTTTTATGTTCCGCGAGGCATAAACTCTTATCGCGTAGACAGTTTTTTTATCAGTGCTATTGCTTTGTTGCAATAAAACTCGATTTCTTCAAGTCGTTTCGCCACGACTACAACAGCAATATTGTCCGCAAAACCTACTCGTATAATGGCGGCTTCTTTGGAGACTGGAGTCGTAGAATGTCATCATACATCACGTTCCACAGTAAGGGACCTAACACTGATCCTTGGGGCACGCCATCTGTGATTTCATATAATTTCGTCCCGTCGTCGGATTCGTAGAGGAGCAACCTATCGGTAAAGTAGCTCCTGATCAACCTTAATATGTACTTCGACCTGGTCGCCGAGTTAAAAGCATTTTTCACGCCAAGTATAACCACAGCGCAGTCCTTTTTACTTCCTCCTTTCCATCGTCTACTTTCTATGGCCGATTGGGCTTTGTCTATTACGACATTATTCGCGTCGATTGGCGATCGGCCCTTTCTAAAGCCATAGTGATATTCCGCGGGTCCATCATTGGCTTCAAGTCTCTAGTCTGTCGCACACAATTCGCTCTAAGATTCTGCCCATAGTGTCGAGTGTACAGAGCGGCTGATAAGATGAGGGCTCCTCCGGTGGTTTATTTCCTCTCGGTAATAATACCAACCGTTGGTATTTCCATTGCTCCGGAAATATTCCCTCGCTTAAGCATGCATATACATGAAAACGAAAACATCTAGGCGGGCTTTCATCGCTATTTTCAAAGCCCTATTTGGTATGCCGTCTGGACCAGGGGCTTTTCGATCTTCTACCCTCTCGATTGCCGTGGTTAATTCATCGGTTGTTATGTCAGAAATGTCTTCGAGTAGTTCTCCGATCTCGCTTAGTAGAACTCCGTCATGTTGAGAGGAGAACAGAGTTTCTACGATTCTGCTGAGTAATAGCGGGCAAATTGGTGCCGGTCTCTGAAGCGTTTTGAGCTTCGCGGTTTATGATTTGGCGCTTTACGCCATACATTTTCGTTCAATTGCGTACAAAAATCCTTGAAGCACTGTCATTTGCTAGACTTAATGGCGGATTTGAGTGCGGCGTGTGCTTCTCCTTAAGTAAGTAAGAAAGTAAGCAAGTAAGCAGTGTTCTTAGCGTAATCTAGAGACAAACGTAACTAACGGTTGGTAACCAACAGATACACCTGAATGAAATCCAGTAGATGAATGATTCTTGCATTGCATTTGTGAATGCACCAACAACTATTCTAAGTGTTATCGTCGCAAGCCCAGTCTTCCCGAAATCGCAATATTCAACAAGTTCGGTTACTGCCCTTGATTGTAGCGGAAGTACCGAATTTTTGACATTCTCCGTCCGTTCCTTAGCTTGTGTCTTCTGGAAATAAATTTTAGATGATGAAACATAATCGTAGTAATAGAAAGATCCTAGTCGCCAGGAAATTGACAATTACCACGATTAAGTCTTGAACATTAAAACGTGCAAGCCTAGAAGATCAATAAGATGGTGAACAGGACCGGACTGCTCATTACTCTAATCTTAGAAAATGAGCAAATTCCACATCAATCTTGCACGATTCCTACATGATGTTTCCTGTATGAGTATTAAGTGGAAGGTTGTTCTATAGAGACTCCGCTTGTAGGTATAGATATCTGGATTCAGAATTAGCTGTGCGAAAAAGCATTAACACTGTTGCAAAATTTTCCCCGGGTAACAATTCTAGTTATTAATATTTAGGATGGCAAAGAAGTAGTAAGCTCTATCCCATTGATATTGGCTAGGACCGTAGGTCTCACACATACGTCCATTCATACAACCTTTCATACCGATGCAACGGGCCAAGTTTTTGGTCTTTGGTTGCAACACTCCGCAATTTTGCTGAAGTGGGCCACCATGTCTTGGACCTCCGTTGTTGTTTCCACTCTTCTACCTCTGAGCGCTGCCCAATGAACTAACCAACGACATCCCGGTGAATCCTTTTTGTCTTAAATTTCGTTAGTGCGGGGCACGCAAATGGGGTTCCAGTCTTTACAATTATATTTCTTTTACAATGTTTATTTGTGGATCGATGGGCGACCGTCCGTCACCGAATAGGGCGACAGTAGTTTTAAATCTTTTGGGGTTAATTGCACGCAGAGGTTTCTAGACCGTCCATCTGGCTCTAGACTTAACGCGATTTTACTAAAGTGACCGTCAGTCACTACCAAAAAGACTCCTGTCCCTGCCTTCCCGCAGACCTATTGTTTATCCCCTCCGACAAGCATAGAAGCAGAAAGACAGAGTTCAAGAACCCACCAATTCTTCCCGCCAATATGCTTCTCCAAGGAGACAATTGACATAAAATGAAGGGGTGGGCCAAAACAATGGATTGGACAGGAAAGAAATAGGTGGAGCGGAGATGCCTTCCAAGGCAGAGAAGACTACCCGATGGGGGAGACGACACCACACAAGGGCAAGAGCCGACAACTTCGGTAAAGGCTCCAAAACATTAATACGTTTGGCGTGGTCTCTGCGCCTTTCTTCTGATCCCTTCCATAATGCACCGTCCGTCCTATGTAATTGCGATGGTTGATCCTTCAAGATACTAAGAAGGTGCACCAATGGATAATGAACCCATGGCTGCCTACCACCTTTCTAGGATTTTGAAGAACCAACGGAAAAGAATGTAAGTGAAAGGCCGAAGGAAGGGAAAGAGTTGAACTTGTTGTGGTAAATTTTGCCGCAACAACATGTCTGCAGGTTTCTTGAAAGCAACAGATAGCTGTAGTCCGAAGCCTCCAAAAGAAGGACTCTTGTACCATAGTGCTAGCTATCTGTTTTTAAGGTTCCATCTCTCTTGGATTTTCTCACCGCCTTGTACGTCACTCTTGTTGGTGTCTTTGACAGTCAGCCTTTCCGGATCTGACCGCCAGAAAGGCTGTTGTACAAAGCCGCATTCCTTTTCTTCCTTTCATTGTAAGTGTTGCCAACAGTTTTGTGCTGCGGAAGGTGCTCCATTTAAGAGCAATGCTGAAAGAGGCTTCTGAGATTCTCGGATCTTCAATTAGAATGAATATTGTAATTTACTACGGCCAATTAAAGTCCACCGATGTTACACATTTGCTGTGAGGTTTATTTTAGGGGCACATGCTGCAGAAGTACTTAAACCGAACTCCTATTTGCCTTTTAATGAGGGATATCTATGTTCTTCGGGATTGTTTCGTCGGTCGGTTCAGAGACTGCAGTGATCCCCAACGACCAGTTAGACTTTTCCGTGATCTTTAAGGAACCGCTGTCGCCTCGTTCATTTTCGGCTTATTTTCTTATCCACACACTACTTTGGCTACACTCATGCGACAGCGTTCCGAAGTTGCAAAAGCATTAGTAGTCCAATTAATTCAACACCATACTACGAGTATTTGGTTTACGTGTAACATACTGCCTCATCCACCCATATGTATTCGGTCTCAACTACTTCTTCTCAAGGCTTGCTGTTCTTACTGAGATTTTGTTAACTAGCTCCAATTTCAAATTTTCTTGCTGGTTTTTGTCGGAATCTAGCAAGAGATATCCAAGAAACACTGGAGATAGTCATTCTACTAAGTTGTGCCATACCTTTAAGATATGCCATTTGATGTGACAGGCATTGGACTAAGAAGGCAACCCTAGAACGATGATCTGTTTTGGTTGGCAGACTCCAAAAAAAAATTCTCACGTGTCCAGAGGACCTAAAACAGTAAGGTACTTGCAAGTAAAATTTGATTAAACTCAGCAGCCAGCTTTGAAATTCCATCACATCCCAGCATCATCTACTACACATACTCGTACTCGTATCTCTGTATCTTTGTGACTATTTTCAGATGAAACCAAAAGAAGTGGAGGTAAGATAAAGTCATAAATAATTTGGCCAACTTCGTCAATTTCCCTCACGTACTGACAATGAAGGTGCGCGCCAGAGATGTTAATAAATAAAACGAACTAGAGAACCAGAACAGTGAAAAGATACTCGTACGACTTTCTTCGTTGACACATCATTCCAGTGTTGCTCCGATATAGACACTCTTTCTCTCAGTTGGTCGACGTACGTGATTTGTTCCATGTCGTTTGCATCATGTGTGTGTTGTTTACCTGTTATCTATCCATATTCGTATTTCGTACCTCTGCTTAGGTGACTTTAGGAAACAAACTATTTCCTATTGTTGGGCTTGAGATAGAATGGAACTCACTCCATATTTCGATTGAAAGACAGTTGGAATGCGTGCAGAATCGTCATCGTAATGCATGGCACGTTTATCTTATTGTAAGCCTAAGAGCTGCTCCATTCTGAGATGAATAAGGACACTGGGATGGCTGATGGTTGCGCCTTATCATGGTGAATTATTGTCCTGGCATTGTTTTCTTTTGTTACAGTTGTTCGTCTTCTTTTATTGTGTGGCTTCGTCTAATTGTCGAGGAATCCATTTCCATTTTGAAGCGTCTATATCAATTAATCTTAGTGGCTTGGCCGATGGTTGATGGTTGATGGTTACTCTGGCTGATGGTTAGTGGTTTCTATTCTGGGACACATCTTCTCCATCTCCATCTCTCTACTTTCATATCCAGGCTTATCTCTAGCTCAGTATCTAGATTGACAATGCTGTTTGGGGTGGAAAAGAGCGCATTGTTGTGGTTGCTTCTATTGCATACATTCGAACTATGCGGTAGTGGTACTACGATAAATTGACCCATTGTCTGAGATATATTCTATGCCATATAGCTGACTCTAGGATGACAACGATGATGCTTCTGATGATGATCTAGATGACGAGAGTTAAGATGCCTATGCGTTGCGTAATCATATACAGATACTTGTACACAGTTCTAAGTAACGAACGTTTGGTGACCTTATTTCTCTGGAATCGTAGGAGAGTAATTGATTTCGGTTTTTTTGTTTTGTTTTTAGTATTTTTCCTGGATGTGACCATTTGAATCATTGTTTTTGTTGTGTGAAGTCACCAGACGATGTCAAATCGGATGTGCGATGAGGGATGAATGTTGATTAGAGAGAAGAATTCCTAGATGAAGGGAATGTGTATTGAATGAGTTCTTAGCGCGAATTCCAGTAGATCATTGCTTAGGAGATCACGAAGTGTGAACGGTCATGAATGTTATCTTGTTGGGGAATCGTTTGTCAAGTCAATGAATTGAGACAATTTCTTTTTAGTGGAATTGGAGCATAAAGACAAGTTGATGAGTTCGCAGAAGGCCTTGAAAGATGTTTACATTGTGACGAGACGAATGTGGTGATTGTCGTTGTTGTGTAAGGGAGTTTGCTTTGGAATTGGAATTGTCAGTTAATTACGTTGAATTTGGGATTTGGTTTCTGGGAATCTCAAACAGATTCCATGGTATTGAATGGTCCAATTATCATTATTCATTTTTGACTAGATTTTTAAAGATATTGCTGCTTACTGTCTTTATGATAGGACCCACTGTTAGTGGAGCTAACGAAAGATTTTGTGGTTCTCAATGGTTGTCCCTCACAAACATTTTTTTGGATGAGAAAGGAACCGTCAATGTGCCTTCAACAGAAGTCAAAAGAGTATCTGCCGCAAACTTTTACCTCGTCAATCACTAGAATTTAAGTCAAAAAGTTTCTGAATGCCTGTCAAGTTCACACCACGTCTCGTGGTCTAATGAATTTCTCACATTAAAGCCATCAAATCTTAAAACCTCATAACTAAAGTCCACACCACGAAATATTATCCTTAAGCACTTCCTTCATCATCCACAAGCCGGAGGAGGAGTCTTCTTTCCTTCTGAGTGCTTCAAGCGAAAAGCAATAGAACATCTCCCACAGTTAGTGGGTAGCCAACACTAACGCAAACAATAACAATAGCTCATTGCGTCAAAAAGTTCATTAAGCAAGAACATGCACCTACACTTGTTGCGCTCATGGTTAGCTTCTAAGCAATCTTATGGTCCCTATTTTGTAACCACCCCACGTCGTCATCTTCATCCTCATCCTCATGTTCATCCTCGTCGTCATCGTCATCATCAACGACGGCATGTTGTTGTTGGTCATGGCAATGCCATTTCAGCCACCAACGTCAGGCTAGTCGATGAGATTACTCACAGCATGTTTACATTTGTTGTCTTCCCGGTGAAGATAAATGACTTTACTTGGTGGTTCCGCTGGTGGATCTTTCAAGTTCTACCATGACTCCCTGTACTCAGTTGCACGACGACGACGACGATGACGATGGGGACGTTGGTTGGTTGGGCTATGATTTACAACCGTCGGTCGGTCGTCTGTTGGAGATGCTCCGGTTTGAGTTTATTTAAAACAAAAAACTCAGCCCCCATGTGGTGTTTATCGGGCAAATGGTGCTTCTTACCTTGCGTCGATAGTGGCTTCTTGACCGTTTTTAACTTTTCGGAAAAGAAAGATAAGGAAGACACCCCCCATGCAGTTGCCAAAAGACTTCTCGATGAGTGAAAGTTCATGTAATCGCTGGAGGATTACAAGAGTGCCGCAGATACCCCCCAGTAGACTTTTGAAATTACATTTTTGCCTAACTGCAGGGCAATTGAGCAAACAAGTTTGTTAATAGGTTTGCTGCTATGGTTATGTAACTGGAGAAAATGTCAGGAGTGCTTGTAGTGGTTAGAGAAGTCATCAGAACGGCATTTGGCGATTTAATTAATAAATCACCTGCTCTTTTTGTTTTTTTATTTTAGGGCCGATGAACTAAAGTGTTGGAAGAAATGGATTGCCACTTCGACAGTGACCTGGATCAGGCTGAAACGAGGAAGTAGCAATGCATTGTAGGGTATTGGACATGCTCTGAAAATTTGCTTTTTAGTCTAAGAATGTAGCTCTTGCGCAGATAAGTAAACGACAGCGGTCGATACATTGAATATAGTTTTCATCGTAAGGAGACCAGCATGTTCGAGAAGTCGCCCAACAATGGTGATGTGAAAACATTTTGTTACATAGGGGTCAGAGGGTTCTTTGGACCATTGTTTGCTTTATAACCTTATCGATATGTGTTTGAATGCAAGTCCGACAGAGCTTCCCCGTAATTTACGACAGATCAAAAACTAGAGGAGGCTGTTCAGAACCTGAACTGGATCATCACCAACCCAGGACACAATCAACCACATTGTCCATTCCATGGTGGAGCTCAGATATGTAGGGACTAGGTCTAGAAACCAAAAAAATTCCAAGCAAGTCACTGGAGAAGAACTGCAGCCTTCACATTTCAAACCGAAAAGGGTTTTTGCGAATCGATCACATGGAGTAGCAATGCTGGTGATCGCGAATGCAGACTGTAGCGCCGGCGGTGTAATCTGAGGTTGCTGCAACGTGGTTAATCTTCTGATTAGTTAAGGCTCTCAAACAGGCGTATGTAGATGATTTGGGTGTAGAAGTCCTCCTTCCAAGGCGCTTTCCGGCAATGCATAGGAGCAAAATATTGGACCTGTCAGTGAGAAGGGGCCCTTAGATGTGCATGGCTATAATAACACCAATTATTTCATATGCGTTTCGTATGCGTATGGAGAGACAACCTCTAAAAGTAGTCACTTCAGAGAACAGTCTGTCTCGGCTGCATGTGTACTTTTCTTGACACGCCTGATTCTGATGTAGACGCACCGAAGAATATCCCTCGCCATAATGGGTTCGATACAATGCCATCTTCCGTTTTAAGTGTTCATTAGCATGGAACTTAAATGACTTTATCTTTTGACTTAGATCTTATGGAGATGCCCCCTGATGTCTAGAAAGGCTTTTCGCTGGCCTTTCACTTCTCGTGAGGGAGTCTGGGTATACTCAACTGTATTGTCAAGAATCAATTGAAGATCAAGAGTGCAAGACTTAACTGAGCCGAAACCTTGCCTCCCAAAAGTTACAATGCAGTCGAGCGAAATTGAATCGCCGTTGAATTTGCTAGCAAGGCAAGGCTCAGGGGAGAGTTTTTTTTAGGGCCAAATGCGAGGTGCAGGCCAATGTGTTTATATATTTTCCAACGAAAGGACATCAGCACCAAAACCAGTTAGCTGCCTCTTAGGTTTTGAGGTCATCAGCCGGGGAGAATGGAAACTAAGGAACTTTGGATGAAAGATGAAATTCTGCGGTAAGTTGACAAAGGAGATTTGGCTTTCAAAACTGTCACGTATAGATGAACAGTCGCTATGCAGCTTTTCAGTCTTAAGGGACTTAGAAATGCCACTTGCTACACTTTACGAGGGATGTCTGTAAAGTTTCCGACCGCAACGTAAAGATAGCGGCACTCGTCAATAAAAGCTAGAGTACGCATGGCGTTCTTCCTTGGGCAAGTTAATGCTCGATTTCTTCAAAATCTGCTCCTTGAGCGCCTTACCTTGTATCAGACATATACATAGTAGACTGATGTAGCCCAGAAAAGGTGCACAAATAACATGTATTAATGAGGATATGTAGTTCCTTCTTGACTAAGTCGGCTGCTGGTAATACATCCGCACCAACTGGAGTACCTCGTATCTAGAAAGATGTTAGATAGCTATAACTGAGATCGAGAATACCGAGAGAAATAGGTGACGTCGGCAGGAACTCAGCGCTAGGGGTCAATCTCTGGAAGCTCTTTCCAGAAATGTTATGTCTGTGGAAGGTGATAAGACTGATCAGCTTTGCGGACGATGCTGCTCTCCTCTTGAAGGCAAAGAGGGTTTAGCGGGGTAGCGAACTGCTCATGTGGAGGTACCTATGAGGATTGACTGTATGTTCTGTGCGAGTGTCCTAATTACTCAGATGTTAGGGACTTGCAGGCTATGGGCATCATCTTTGACGGTGAGGTTTAGGATGTCAGTGGAGTTTTCACTGACACTGTACAGTTCGAAAGATTCCGTAGTTTTGCAATAGAAATATTTAATAAAAGACACAGCAGGCAGTTAGCTGGTGGAATTGTATAAAAGCTGGGTAAATCTATTGGTACCAAAGGCTGCCAGTCCTGGGCTGTGGGATGCTGAGCTGGAACTGACCGCAAGGTTACGAGGCTCAACCGAAAGCAATATTCTGGAACCACGCGAGATCAGGGGCCACTGAAACTTATTCTGCTCCTACATGATCTAGGAGTAGGCCTTCTTATGGGAGTATCGTGGTGCCTGTTGGTTTATATCCAAAGTCACGGGGAGAGTAAATCCAATGGTGCTAGACCGTCTCATGGCTACCTACTTAAAACTAGGGACATCTAGTGGCAGACTGGCTGCGGGATCACGTGGAAAACGAAGATATTTATTCTCACGAGGCAACAGTAGGTCCATGTGAAAGTCATGGGCGCAGTGTTTTGCCGATTGAGAAGGTAAAGCCTTAAAGGTATCAGCGCGCTGTCTAGGCTGATGCCCGATGTTGGCGGCTGATACTGGTTATCCGGGCTGTTCAATCACGTTGAGAGCATCACCCAAATACATTTAATGCCCTTCGGTAGATGCACAAGATGATACCAGCAATGATAGCAGCCAGATTCCCCGTGCTCAAGTTTGAAAACATCGTTCCCGCGATCTTAAGTTAGGAGGACTTAAGTCGGTTAGAAAGGGAAAGAAAGGAACAGGCACTGTATGGGCCTAGGCGACTTATATCCTCTTGATACGGCTCATTTGAAATAACACCAAAGCAATGCAAAGTAAGAGCGCTGTCAAAGGTTAGTACCTATGGTGCGCCGGCTCCTCCGAGCTGTCAGCATGGTGAAACAGCAGGTTTTAGAACCAACAGCTGCCCGGCTGGGAGGCGAGCTTGCTTGTTACTGTAGAGAAATTCAACCGTGTTTTTTTTTTAGAAAGTATCATGTAAGCTCGGTGCCAACTATTGCACAAATCTTAGAGCACGGTGTCTGTACGTAGCACTTCCCATCACTGCACACTATGTTTTATGTGCTTCCACTTTACTTCATTTTGATTTAACCTCATCAATTCCGTTACTTTCGGCCATCTGATTAGATATAGTGTTAAACTCATCCGCTTTTTCTCGATGAACCTCAAACAAACGGAAAACAAGACAATCGCCCTCGACCTAGACCAAACAACGACCATCTCAGACACAGCAGGCTACACGCAGATAAGAGAATCAGATCGAACTCTACCAACAAACCAAATTCAAATTGGCACTTAGTTCCTTAACATTTGAAGATGCTAATGACAGATAGAGAAGCGCATCCGTTTGTCTCCGAAACAAAAGTAACAAAAATCGTGCATCCCGTCAAAGAGTGAATTATAACTGTCCAATCGAGACCCCTACCACGATCTATCTATATTTGAGATACTAATTATTAGAATCGTGTATCAGTTCAGTTTCCAACTCTGAAAGTGGATCTGCCGCACAGTTGTCCCGGGCACGACAAGTGTTGTTTTTATTGTCAATTATGTCCGTCCATGGCGGTGCCAGAGATTGAAGCAACATAGTTTCTGGTACCCACTGCAACTGGGTCTCGTTGGGGAAGGGGAGAAAGTAGAAGCGGATCGGGTGCATCTGCTAAAAATGGAGCACCATCTCCGGAGGGGACCTTATCTAGCCACATGGTTGCTCCTATTTCTAATTTATGAGTGTGCTAATTAGTTAAATGTTTTTTGTTCTCTCTGTTGTTGTTGTTTTGGTTTTGTTTTTATACGCGTGCATCGTCTAAGCGCGGTGATGTTGATGTTGATGTTAGTGTTTGTTGTTGTTGTCCCATGTTGATGTGAATGTTGGTGCAACAAAAGTCATGGAGACAGCCGGAGACAAACACCATGCCTATTGTCAGAGATAATTAGAAGATGTTGACTAATTGTCTGATGGATTTTCGGCTGATGTGGACGTTTGTATGTTTTTTACGTACCACTCTTGAGTAGCTTCGAAAAAGGGGCGGCACAATGCCAAATTTTACGTCAAATGATTTGGTCTGTTGACAGCGTAGACGGTTTGTTTTTCTTTTGCATTTCGGGGAGGGCGACGATGTTGTATTTTTTGTGTTTTTTGTTCTGATTTTATTGATGGCGGGAGCAAGGGTGTGACTGGGTGGGCAAATTTGTACAAGACTATGGAGCTGTCTCTTTAACATTTGATGCGCCAGCAATATCCGGAATTCTTTATTCGGTTTCTATGGGTAAGAATCCTAGGAATGGCTGGAGATCCACGAGAACATGTCAAAATGGGTGAATAGTTTTGATTCTCAGTTCAGTGTCCAGATTCAAATGGCAAGGTGTGAGCCTTACTTTTATTAAAACGTGGTCAGCATTTGTAGAAAGCGAAGTGACTTCGTGGATCGTGGTTTTGCCAATCTTGAATTTCTCATCACCATAACAAAGGCAGCTGCAAAGTCAATAAGCCGAAAGCGGTTGCCTTTTGTTGCTTGGCGGAAGCTGTATTTTCTGACACCTTCTGGTCCGTCGATGATATTTTTCAGACCGATTTTGGGGCTGAGGTCCTTAAGTATAATTTTGACTTCAAGCCTGTTGACTGTTTTGAATGCAAGATTCTTCTTCAACCGCGTATTGGTCCCGAATGCGTTGACGAATTTTTTGAAGTGACAAACAGAAAACAGAAACATCGACCTTATCAGAAATGTGCGCATGATTCGCCCCATATGTCTGGGAATTGTAGAGCGAATGAATATCAGAGCTGCAGCCCCAAGAGTTTTCAATTTTTACCTGTGGGATCAACGAAGTAGTAGAGGATAATCATTGAGTGCATACCTAGAGGTGATAAATAAACCGGGCTTTAACCCCTATGTAAGTAAATATGCACGCAGAGGAAGTGACATGCACTGATCGAGTTTTAACTTCTCATAACCAAGAGAGAATGTAGCGAGTTACCCTCCTAAGACGCCAGAGGCCAGATGAATAGGAAATACCTTGAACTGAGTTCGGTTACCACCGTATCTCACTACGGATCGACAATGATCCGCTTGATGTTAAAAGAGTCGATGCAGGAACATTTAAGGCGAACGTCTGCTTATCCAAGAGCTATTTCGCTTTTTTTTGTGGCCGCAATGTCGCAAATTTTACAAATTTCGTTCAGAGAACACGAATGGCCAAGATCTTGTGTTACATGACCTCCCTGATTAGGCACTTTTTGAAGAATAAGTTGGCCAACGGCCGCAATTTCATTTTGGATATTGTGTTTTAGATCTTGAATTATCGCTGGATCTAAAGGTGTAAAATGGCATTACCTTGGAGACTAACTAACTTCTCCTCTAACCGAAATATTGTGATTTTCAAATTTCGTATGCAATAAATTGATTGATTGATGGCTTGTGTGGGCGGTAGCACCATCCTGTTCAGAGCCAATTCATTCAATTCATAACTGTCTCTCTTAGCCTCATGTTCGAAAAAGTACGGGCCAATGATGCCGCCAACCCATAAAAGTTAAATACTCACTAAACATTGTTCGACAAAAGGAGTCCCAGCCAACAACAAATAAAACTCGCCCCAGTAGCTCCAATTCAAAATACGGGTATATGACAACAATCGGATACATTAAAGACCATGATGGGGACAAGGTGATTTCAATGAATAGCTTGGTCCAAAGCAAGGCAAAACTTGAATCTCAAACTCTTCCACTAAGTACCAAGAAGAAATATATCAAGGGCATGAGAAGCTACATGCAGTTTTCTCATGATGCATTGCTGCGGTCCCCCAATCAACCGACATGCAAGTACCTGAAAATGACTTAAGCGCGAGCGCGACCTTTTTTGCGGAAACGAGTGAATGGAAGGAACGCAAGTTCTTCATAGTAAAGCGATTTCTATCTTAGCTGAATTTGAATCCAAAACCGGCTACGGATATTGGAACAACAGACAATCGAGACTGGCAAGGGAGGAAGGTAAGCAGCATCCAACTCTATCGGGGGTGCAAGGGAACTACGATTCAGATGAATTGATCAGATTGGATCTCCAGGAACAAATAGTACTTACTTTCTTACGTAGTTTAGGTGGCACTACAGGCCAGGCTGGACCTGGGCCTTCTTCTTCTTATCCTTTTATTATCCCTTTCCTCGTTATACGAACTTATGCGTAACGAGTTTCCCATTTTTACTGCATCGCTGCTGCTCCGCTTATGGGGTTGGCTAATGTCGCAGACTGCAGAACGCGTCTACATAATGCTCGGTCCTGGATCGCTTCAGTGGTTAGCCCCAGGCGTTGTTGCGCATTTTCCATCTGAGAAATCCAGGAATTCTTTTTCCGACCTCGTTTTCTTACAGTTGGAGTGACCGTAGTTGATAGTGCCTTTTTAACCGGATTTTCCGCAGATCTTCTTTGAACAGGGCAATACCAGCTTATTCTATTCGCCTCAAGCTGTTCGGTTACCGAATTCGTTAGTCCAGCAGAGCTTTTAACCGCAGTTTTCACGTTTCCGTACATGTCTTGCATTTTCTTACAAACGTTTCCGGTACCTTTTGAGACCTCAGCGCGGCCCATTTGAGATTCCTATACACTCGATCGTATGCTTTCTCTGGATCGACAAATACCATGTCTAAATCCTTAGACGAATCTCGGTGCTTTTCCATTATTATTCGTAGGCTTTGGATAGTGTCCACCATCGATCTTTCTTTAACAAATCCACACTGGCTATTATCGAGCTTTATTATTTGACGAAGACGTTCGTTTAAGACTTTTTCGACGATTTTCATTGTGTGTGACATAAGCTTGATTGAACGGTAGTTGTTGCATTCTCGAGTGTCGCCTTTTCCTTTGTATAATGGAACCAAGAAGCTATTTCTCCATTGATTCGGCATAGGTTGTCCACATTTTAATTTATTTAAAAGTTTCGATAGCCAAACGCTGCCGATCCCCTCCATCTCCGACCAAAACTCTGATGGAATGCTGTTTGGTCCCGCCGCTTTCCCCTGCTTCATTTTTCCGATTGGGCATCAACCAACAAATGTCTCCAGCCAGCTAGATCTTGTGCTAGCGCCCTCCAGTTCCACACGCTAAGTTGGCTGAGGTCCCGTTTCACTTGCCTGCGCCACCTGAGTCTTGGCCTTCCTCTCCTGCGCTGTCCCTCGTGGGCGGATTCGAAGACTTTTGTGACCAGAGAATTGGTGTCCATGCGCTCTACATGACCCAGCCATCTCAGTCGTTGTATCTTTACTCTTCTGGCTAGGTCCATGTCGCTGTACAGTTCGTACAATTCGTCGTTGTATCTTCTTCTCCAGTCACCGTCAATGCAGACGGGACCGAAGATCGCCCGAAGAATTTTTCTCTCGAAGCGACCAAGAACACCCTCATCCATTCTTGATAATGTCCATGCCTCTGCGCCATAGAGCAGGAACGGGATTGTTAAGGTCTTATAAATGTTGACATTTGTTGTCCGAGAGACGGCTTTGCTACTCAACCGCCTTCTTAGCCCAAAAAAACAGCAGTTGGCCAGAGTTATTCTTCGCTTGATCTCAGCACTGGTGTCGTTGTCTGTATTTATAGCGGAGCCTAGATAGACGAAGTCCTTAACTACCCCAAAGTTGTATCTGTCGAGGGTGACGTTCTGCCCGAGACGTCGGTGTTGGTTGTCCTTATTGCTTGAAAGCTTATACTTGGTCTTGTCCTCATTGACCGCTAAACCCATTTTCGCCGCATCCGTCTCAATACTCGCGAAAGCGCCACTGACATCACGCTGCTTTCTCCCGATTATGTCAATATCGTCGGCGTATGCGAGTAGTTGGACTGACTTTTGAAAGATAGTGCCTCTTGTGTTTGCTCGTGAGTTTTGCACTATTCTTTCAAGTACGATGTTGAAAAAATCGCATGACAGCGCATCGCCTTGTCTAAATCCTTTCTGGACATCAAAGGTCTCGATGAGGTGCTTACAGACCTTAATGGGGCAGCATGCATTCTCCATTGTCATCCTGCAAAGACGGATGAGTTTGCTCTGCTCATAGAGCTCGTGAGCAGTTCTAGTCTCTTTTTGCCACACTGCGTGCTTTTTGCTTAGCTGCATGTGCTAGACGGCATTCGTCATCAAACCAGGGGTTTCGTTGTGGTGGTTGGGTGAAACCCAGCACATGAGAAGCGGCATCTCTGATGGTAGTGTTGCCACTGGTCTTGGATGCTTGGTGCTGGCGGCATTGGACCTCTTAAGAGATTAAGAGACACTCGATCGGAAAAGGACTTGGCGATCTCTTGCGATTGTAGCCGTCTGACGTCGAAGTTCTTCACAGCATTAGCTTGTCTTGGCGTAGTTTGGGATATCCGTAACCGTATCTTGGCTACAACAAGGTTATGGTCCGAGTCGATGTTGGCTCCTCGGAACGTACGGACATCCATAATACTGGATACTCTGTGTGGGCATGCGCGCATATCAGGCTAATGTTGGTAAACGAATAGTAGGCGAATAGTAGGCAGTTCAAAATGGTAAGCCGCCAATATCCAATCCGGGAGAGACTTCCTAGCTTTATGGAATGATTTAAGCTGGAATTGAGTCAACAATTTTAAGATTTGAAATCGGACTCTAAATAATCATCTAAAAACGACATGGTATCACGTGGTATTCTCCCTCTATTCAAAAACTCTTTTACACAACAAAAAACAGCTTGTTCCTGAACATCCCCAGAAGACTTTTAAGTAAGTAAAGCTCTGAGGTCCACACGAGCAAGTTGACTTCTGTTTTTCGTTGTCAAAGCCCACATGTTCAAACGAAATTTCACCTAAAATAAACAAACACGTCTTCAGTGTGTGTCAGTTTTGCGGTAATTTTTGCACAAAATATTGATAGACATCCGAGTACCTATGTCACCAAATTCAATATTTGAAATTCACTGTCTTGGTATTCGTTTTTTGTTTGATTTTATGTTGATACAGCTTGACAATGATTCTTTAGAATTTTTGTATAAAAAACATAAGTTTTGGCTCAACATCATCAGTTTGTATCTATCGACTTGAGGTGATTGCCTAGACATGTTGCCAAGTAAAGTTTTTTCAGTTATTTTCATCATCTCCACCCTGGCACTGGTTCAGTTGGTTAGTGGAACGATCTTAATAAAACCAAACAAGAATCTAACTCAAGCCGTCATCAACAGCCCGTGGGTGCAGTTTAAGCTGTGTAGTTTACGATCGTCCCTATGTAAGACGGGATGAAAAAAATTTTTTCAAAATTTTAGATCATGTAATTGAGTGCCGTAAATATACAAATTTCGAAAAATCAGAGCAACTGAAGTCTATTTTATTTCATATTCAAAATTGCTTCCAATTTAAACGTCTCATAGTTATTTCAGGCGACAGATGTGCAGTTTTCCATGTCGCCGTACAGTTGGTATAGTTGGCCGTTGAATTCTCTCTTAAAAGGTCCGTTAGCACGATCTAAATTGAATATTTTACAGAGAATGTTTATCTCGAAACAACCAAAGGTATCTTTAACCGCTTTTGATGGAGCAGGACTGGGATGATCAATTGCCTTCTTAGATCAACGAGACAACCATTTACAAAGGTTGTGTTGTGTTTTTTTTAAGAGGTGCAGAACTTCAAATAGATTAACCGACCAAATTGAGTTCCAAATTAGTTCACCGTACAATGTCTCAATTCATAATGAACAAATGGGTTGGAGTCGATACATCTTCCTGACAACGCTTCTTAAATGTGCCTTTACAGAAGATATATGTGGCTTCCAGTGAAGCAATCGACTTCTTCTATCTTAAAGCAACTTGGGGAACAACTGACAGATGAAGAATAGTTTATCTTTCCATAGTTATGGCTTGGCAAAGAGAACTTTTTGCATTCAGTAGCATGAAAAAACAGATTTGGATCGAAGAACGCACCAGTAATCTTAAAGGACATTACTTTGGTTTTATCACTTAGCACAAGCTTATTCAATGTAAACCACTTTCTTAGAGTGTCCAAATCCTTCTCAATTTTTAAGATGCAATCAAAGATAGAGGACCCTTCGTAAGTAAACGCTATATCATCTGCAAAACAAAAGAGGTCCCAAAACCGACCAACAACTTCCCCTGGTAAGGCCACTGAACCTGGGCAGATAAATAGCTCCATATGGTCTGAGGAACGTGAAAATCTGCATCTCGAACATAATCGCAGCTCTAATCATAAGAGTAGTGATAAAATCCTCTCTAACCCCCTTCCAAAAGTAAGAAAGAAACATATTAACATAA
The DNA here is from genome assembly GCA_928272305.1 of Volucella inflata. Taxonomy (NCBI): domain Eukaryota; kingdom Metazoa; phylum Arthropoda; class Insecta; order Diptera; family Syrphidae; genus Volucella; species Volucella inflata. The sequence continues at coordinate 5,448,135 of OV743720.1, forward strand.
ATCCAAGGTCTAATTCCTGTCGAATATCTTAAAAAATGCTCCGCCTCTATTTCCCTTCCCCTTTCAATTCTCTTTCGTCTATCCAGCTCACAAGGATTATTTTCTCATATTTGGAATATCTCCTTCATAACCCCGATCCTAAGTAACTATAGACCCATCGCTTAACTCTCCCATATACCCAAACTCTTCAAAAGTATTTTGCATGAAGCCCTAAGCGTGCAATGAAAATCACTTATCTCCCGTAAACAACGTGGCTTCTTGAAGGGCAGGTTAACCATCACAAACCTTGTTGAGTTCGTATCCTTTGCCCTCTCAGCCCGAGAAAATGGTAAAGAAGTCGATGTATTTGCAACCGATTTAAGCAAATGCTTCGGATAAGATTTCTCATCCATTAATGCTCTCCAAATTACCTGCTCTCGGCTTTGAATCCATATTGTTAAAATGGATATCCTCTTACCTTGAAAACGGTTTTTACAGTGTTCGTTTAAGGTCAGCCCACTCGCCTCCATTTTAAGCCACCTCTGGAGTTCCACAGGGCAGCCATTTAGGTCCTCTTCTTTTTATTTTAACTACAAACGATCTTGATAGGATCGTCAAACACTCGTCTGTCTCCCTTTACGCCGACGATACCAAATTTCTCAAAACCATTTCCTTACTCCAATGATTCCTGTCTCCTTCAAAAAGACCTTGATAGTTTCGGGATCTGGTGCCTCAAAAATTGTTTAGAACTTAATATCGCCAACTGTCAGTGCATCACTTTTTAACATAGGTGACACCAATCTCCTCACCGACTCTACCTTCTCAACAACCAATCTATCTCCTCCGTTCAATGCGTTCGCGACCTCGGCATTTTGTATGATAAAGAGCTCAACTTCCGGTTACACATAGATGAGATAATCCTTCTAGCCGACTCGGTACTAGGTTTTGTAAAACGGTGGTACAAGGAATTCACCAACCCTTACGTGACCGGGTGCCCATATATTACCTTTGTTCGCCCCTTCTTAAAGTAGGTACGCCAGTCAAGTATTGTCCTCATATCTTCGTGTTCACAATTCGAGAATCGAAAACATCCAGCGCCGTTTTCTTCTATTTGTTCTTCGAGGTATATCCTGGAACGGACTGTTCCAACCTCATTGACTAAAACACCCATGAGGAACGCAGAGATTCAGCCAACTTTCTCTTCATTCACCGACTACTTTCAGGTCACGTTGATTGCGCGTCCCATCTTAATTCTATCTTCCTCAACACTAACCCTCATAAAGTACGTACCCCTCGTCTCTTCTATTTACCAACCCACCACACCTCCTATGGCGCGAACGAACCAATCACCCGTATGCTACGAAAGATCAATTTAAAGCTTAAAGTCTTTGACTTTAACCACTCCAACCGACCTTAGTTTTAAGTTTAAGTTTAGTTTTAATAAGTTTATACAATAGCTTGTATTAAGGCGAATAAATGGGCGCTTTCGCCCACACCAAAATTATAGCGGTGCAAATGATGATCAGCTTCTAGAATTCGGCGACGGATTGAAGTGCATAACTGATTTTCTGAACACTTTCGCTCACAGTGGTGTGGTTTTGTCGTGTACTTGCTGGCCGAGCATGCTGATATGGAGTTTCCAGACTCAATAGGGCGATTATGTTAACAGAACAATTCACGAGCCTTACATTTACAGATCACCCATTGATCCATTGATTGGGAAAAACTAAATTGCATTGCTGCGTGCTGAACGACTCTGTGACTAAAATTGCCAAAGATTGTTATGACATCTGTCAAAAAATTGACAGTAATCGACAGCCAACATCCACACCATCTGTTTGGAAGAGCTGTCTCTTTGCTAAGCCCCTGGGAAGTCTTACTCGTACGCCACATTTTCAACTTTGTATTGTACTTCAAGTTACTACCTTTCAGTGATGAAATTTTAAAGTTCAGTGAAGAACGTTGTTCCCTTATTGTCCAGATGTGTCTTGATAGCCATGTTCTTGTTACTAATGGCAATGTGGTTAATCTGGTTGAACGTTTGTCAACCGAAACCTTGTTAGTTTTGTGGCAGATCCACTGTGTACACTACCTCTTTCTATCCAGACACAACTCACCCGTAGCCACAAGTGGCTTACCGAATTCTCCGTTCTCTTCATTTGAACAGTGCCATCTTGCGTCCACCGTCCCAATAAATTAGGCGCACTTAACTTGCCTTCAGTCCAATCAGCAAGCAAACCCTCTTCTGGTTCCAATTGGAACCTTCATTCACTTGCATCTCATCAAAACCACATTACTTACAAGTCGTTCATCCCTTAAGTGTCGCCCATCTGTCATATTTCCAATCGATTTCGTGTCTCATAAATAATTTTTTAAACAAACATACCAAAGTGCCCCAAGGACAGCAACGGCAAACTGTCACACACAACTTACATGCGAAAACAAATCTGACAGCTCGAATTGATATTTATTGATTCCAAACAATGCACTTACGAATACGAATACTCGCTTCGTTGTTGTCGGTCGCACGCGCAATTGCTGCGTCTCAACGCCCACTTACGCGTTGACTGTTGCATCTGAAAGCGCGTACTCACATCGTTTGTCATAAACCGGTGGACAAATGTCGCCATTAATTTAAATTAAGCGATTTTCGAGCAATGAGCGATTGCCCGCTTATTGAGTTGGTCGGTTGGGTTGGGTCTCTTCGAAAGGGTTATTGGCCCTATTACTTCGGAGTACGAGTACTTTGTGAAATTTTACGCGCCTATGAGAGCAATTAAGATCGCGCGACATTGTTTAAAACGTCCACTTTAACGTATTCTATCAATTCTTAACAGAGAACGAAACAAACAGTTCAAATTAAGGGCAACACAGTAGTGTTCTGTGTCTGATGGAAGTTGATTGGTCGGAGGCCGAAAGTTGGTGGTTTCCCCTGTCTGGTCCACTTGAAACAGTCTCATCGGCAGCAACAAAAAGAAAGTTCTGTAAATTAAGATACTTTTGACATTTGTTGTAAATTCATTAACAACCGGCATGACAGTTACGTTGTTTTGACGTCTGCCATTCTGGGTCAGTCTGACGTTATGACGAAAGTGAAATCCACTTTTAATTAGCTTGACAGTTGAGGTTAAGTTGATGCAGAATTGATGTACGAGTATGTAGATGTCGCGATATTGTTTAAGTGATTGGCATGTCAAGAGCCGCATTTGACGCTAAAGGTGACAGCAGATACAAGTAATTGGGCTTAAAGATTCCAGCTGCAGGTATGGAAGAGGGTAAGAGTGTGCTAATGACCTTAATTTTCGAACATTAAATTTTGGGATCATGTTGATTGGGTTCTTTCGTGCAGCATGCATGCATGTTACTTGTCGCGCGCGTGTTTTTCTTGTTTTTTTGTTTTTTTTTTTGTTTTTTTGTGGTAACCAATGTTTAAAGTGCGGTTCACGTGTGACTGCACGGATATTTCCTGTAATTTTGTCCCTATTGCCCAAAAATAAATAATTCGAACAGACGGGTAGGGTGTTCTGGGATAATTACTTAGTTTGAGGTTGAATAGCTTTAAACGTCTTTGGTTCTAATGGTGTTGTTATTGTCGTAATTGAATGGAGTGTTAGATGAAATGTTTTCAACTTATTTGGGGTGCCAGAGTATGCAACTTTTTTGGGGAAATCTTTTGGAAGCAAACATTATGCCCCATATTAGGGTAATTTGTACATTTTCCTTTCGAATATAGTGGCTTGAGGTTATTGACAGAATTAGAAAAAAATAAAGAAATCCTCTTGGAGCAGTGAGATGTTCAGTTATGGCAGCAAGCAATCTGTCAGACTTAAGGTAGCTGATATGAAACTGAAGTCAAGTTTCTTAACTAAGAACCTACTGATCCATACAATATGCCTGGGACTTAGTACAAAGAAGATGCAGCTTTTTAAAATATGTGCAGATACAAGATACATTTTAGCAGCAGCTGAATATACCAGCTACTGGGTGTCCCTACCTAACTTCTACATCCACATATTCTGGCAACAATGCTGTATCATAGCCACGATGACTATAGCTCCAATCGAATCAACCAAGTACTGACGTTAAACGCTTGAATGAGTATGTTGGATACCTTAAACGATCTGTCCGATGTAGTGCATCCCCTGATGATATCTTCGTTAAATAGCTAACCCTACTTTTGGCGTTTCTGTATCAATATTTGCAAAATTACCAGTGACACCTCGATGCGTTCAGTCAATGATACCAAAGTCATATTCATATGAAGCCTACAGTTTGACGACTTTCCGCAATGACTGTCCTTTGACTCTGGGCCTATAGACATGCTTTCTGGTGGAAAACCATTACAGCTCCTGTTGATGCAAAAATACGAAATTGGCTTTCCTGTGACTAAAGATGTTTCCTGCCAAAAACCGAACTAGGAAAGGAATGAAGTCGGATGTGGCGCTGAGGCCTTTCTAGAGGACGTTTACTTATGTTTGCACTCCCTCTTTCATTCTTGACGGCCCCGGTGAAGATGGTGAGGCATTTGTTTCTGAAGGAACAGCCAAATAATGCTTAAAGTCTTACTCAAGACTCTCACGTTCACGAGCAGTGAAATCGGCGTAAAATTGCGCAAGACCCTGCATTGATATTGCTTGTACTCACTGTGGGTATGAGGCGAGCATAGCATTTGGGCTTATTTTACGGCACATTATTTGTTGACCTCAAATCGAAGATATGGATGTAGAAGGTATGTGGTTTCAACAAGACGGTGTCACACCTCACACAACAAGGTTGGCTTTATTGCAAGAAACATCTCCTGGACAAATTAATCTGCATTTTCGTGATATAAAGTGGCCACCAAAATTATATAACTTGTTGCAGTTGGATTTCCTTTTGTACGGCCGTACATGACGTAGTATTTAAGCAAACTAATTTAAGAACTCGTTGAGTTCTGGCTTAGTTATTGCCCAATATGTGCCGAAAAATTATCAAAACTTATCTTGCCAGAATCAAGTCCTGCAACAATTCCGGTGGAAAACATTTGAATGCTGTTGTATCTCATTCATAATGGCGAGGATCTCAACGCGCCAAAGATCTCAGAAACCGAATTTTGCATCATGATTTTGAAGTTTTTGCTTACAAGATCCAATTGACTCAAGAATTGAAACAAAATAACAACCTGCTCCGTTATCGCTTCTCCGCTTGGCTTGTAGAGCAGTTCGATATTGATGACAATTTTGCTCCGTATTTTGGGTTCAAAATATCCACACAAAGTGAAAGGGAAGCCAATGCATCCTAAACCTGTGAATGCTTTGTGTGGTTTTTTGAGTGGCGGCATTATTGGGCCATTTTTTTTTGAGTCAACAATGAAAGAAACTTTACACAGTCAATGGAAAGCGCTACCGAGGCATGGTAACCCATTTATGGTCAGCAATTGACGTTTCTGGGCCGCCAACGAGTTGCGATTTAACGCTGCTGGACTTTTTTCAGGGACGATTTAGACACTTGAGAATAATATTGGTGGAGCTGCTCGTAAAATCATCAAACTGTATTGAAAAATTGGGTTGACAGGATGGTCTACTGCCAACACAGCTAAGGGTTGACTAATAATACTTCGTAATTAGTCGGAAGGCAACGATGAGTAATAGGTCTCGTAGAAGTAGCATCTTCCGACAGGTGCTGGTTCTTTAAATAACGAGAATGAGCCTCTTAGCCATCTGGGAATCTCACTGGAGGTTGCCAAGTGAAGGGGACAAATGGCGAGTTTCCTGCTCCATAAACCAGGATTAGTGTCGGAAAAACAAAACAAAACCTTATCCGGGCTACTCCAACATACTTTGAGCTCAAGCTGGTAAGGATTTCCAAGACTTAGAGAGCGCCTCGTAGCAATCCGCATCAAGGCTAAATTCGCCAATATTAGCCTTATATGCGCGCTTGCCCCCACAGAGGAGAAAGATGACGGCACCAAGGATGCCTTCTATTAGCTCTTTTACAAGACCTGCGAGCAATGTCCTAGCTATGACATTAAAATTGTCCTCGGTGATTTTAATGCAAAGCTAGGAAGAGAGGGTATCTTTGGTGGAACAATCGGAAAATATAGCCTGCATGACACCACCTCCGATAACGGATTCAGGCTAATCGACTTTGCGGCGGGGCGAAACATTGTCGTAGCTAGCACGCGGTTCCAACATCTCGACTTACACAAGCGGACTTGGAGAACTCCTGTCCAATCAACAGTCAATCAGATTGATCACATTGCGATCAACGAAAGACACTCCTCCAGTAGTATGGATGTCCGTGCGTTCCGAGGAGCCAACATCGACTAGGACCATATCCCGAAAAACGCCAATCGCAAGAGATCGCCAAGTCCTTTTCCTATCGAGTGTCTCTTAATCTCTTAAGAGGTCCAATACCGCCAGCTTCAAGTATGGAAGACCATTGGAAACACTGCCAAAACGCCATCAGAGATGCCGCTTCTGATGTGCTGGGTTTCACACGTCCACCACAACGAAACCCCTGGTTCGATGATGAATGCCGGCAAGCACATGTAGCTAAGCAAGATGCATATAAAGCGGCACTGCTTAGAAGGACCAGAGCTGCTACTCCAGGAATTGGATTCGAAAATTTTACACAGACCTTGAACCGATGTCAGTTGGGACAAACATAAGAACATCGTCGTAGAGTCGGAGTCAATGCTGCAGATTTTGAAAAAGCGTTTTTGTAGAGTAAATACTGCTGTCAGGCAGAAAGAACCCTTCAACTCATTTGTAATACATGGTCGGACGAAAGTATGTCCGGTGAATGGATCCTCAGCATTGTTTGTCTGATTCTCAAGAAAGGAGACCCTCTGAACTGCGCCAACTACAGAAGCATCAGTCTCTTTAACATCGCATACAAGATCTTATCTGCCGTATTGTGTGAACGCCTGAAGCCGTTCGACAACAACCTGATAGGTCCATATCAGTGTGGCTTCAGGCCAGGAAAGTCCACCATCGACCAAATATTCACACTACGGTGGATCTTGGAGAAGACCCATGAGCTTCAGATCGATACACACCACCTACTCCTCGATTTTAAGGACGCGTATGACAGCATCTACGAGTATAGAGACGAGCTATATAGAGCAATGTCTAGTTTTGGTATCCCTGCCAAACTCGTCCGTCTGTGCAGGATGACGATGGAGAATGCACGCTGCTCCATCAAGGTCGGTAAAGATCTCACCGAGACCTTTGATGTCCAGAAAGGATTTAGACAAGGCGATGCGCTGTCATGCGATTTTTTCAACATCATACTTGAAAGAATAGTGCAAAACTCACGAGCAAACACAAGAGGCACTATCTTTCAAAAGTCCGTCCAACTGCTCGCATACGCCGACGATATTGTCATAATCGGGAGAAAGCAGCGTGATGTCAGTGGTGCTTTCGCGAGTATTGAGACGGAAGCGGCGAAAATGGGTCTTGCGGTCAATGAGGGCAAGACCAAGTATATGCTCGCAAGCAAAAAGAACAACCAGAGGCAGAACCAGGGCAGAACGTCACCTTCGACCGATATAACTTTGAGGTAGTTAAGGACTTTACCTGAAGTACAAATTTAGACAAAAGCTAAGTCAAAAATTTGTTTTATTTGCATTTATTTTCGCAACCACAAAATGAATGATCCTCTACTTTAGACTAATCTTGTTGGCCCTATACTATCTCCACTTTATCCCTGAAGCACCAACTGATCTTGCTGCGAAAGCTTTGAGAATTCTATCTCTGGTTTTGGTCTGCTTGTTTCAAGGAATTTTCTCAAGTATCGTCCTCCCCAAATATTGTTCAAGATCAAAGCCCTCAGTGAGATTGCTGTCGGAATTTATCTTGTCACTGCTAGAAATTCATCGCCTTAACCGGATCCAAGAATTAGACGTGTCTCTGTATAGCTTGTCTGATTCCCAATCTTGAAATCGACAAAGAGGTGGTAAGTATCGAATGGACGTTAGACTGTCAATTTAGTTCAGAGTTCTGGTGTTTCCATATTTCAGCCGATCTACATGATTTTCTTTCTCTAAATCAAAAAAATATCAAACTTTCCTTCGTCCACTTCTTGGAAATGGGTTGGTATTGGTACATGCTCTCTACCAAGTCATCTGCTCAATTTTGCGTTGTTACATGTGCTGGTCTGCACTAATCATTTATCCAAGTTTTCCATCTGGATGATCATCTGAAGCCCGCCACATCATTTGCGGAATATCCGACAAATTCTTGATATCCATGGTGTCGATTCTCAGCAGGATATTAAGGGTCTTAACGACTGGTTAAAGTTTCTGGCGGTTTGTTCCGACTGTGGCAATATTTAGCCATTGTTGTGGTTTCTGTGACATCTGTAGACGTTCTTTGGTACAAGTAGGTCCTGGTCTGAATCTGATGGAGTGCCTTGTGTCAATTGGCATGGAAACAATTTGATTGAGTTGTTGCGATCCGGCCAGCTGAAGTGATATTCCATCCCTTGTCAGACGTGCTGTTCGAGGATGCATTCTGCTCCTCCCTATTTTGGCGTTAAAAGCTTGTAAATTTCGTCGAGAGGTTCATAGATACACTCTTTTGGTAACGTCGATTATTTCAAAGAGTCGGGAGTTCTACTATACATGAACTTATTAACGGGTAACGCTGATATATACTCGTAGTAGTTCTGAAAGGCAATCCAGAGCTTTCGATTGGTATATCCTGAGCACCTAATCTGTCATAATCCAAGAATGCCTAGGATATTTCGCGTACTTAGATGATTTAAACTTCGCGATTTATTGTAGTTCATTGAAAGCAAAGCTCGACCTGGAGTGACAGGGCCTTTTGGCAAAAGATGCCGTATATATCGGAGCCAGAGCTGCAGTTTATCCGCCATACGTATAGTCACCCTGATTAGCCTTGGGAAATTCGTTTTCAATTTGGCTCCGTCTTTTTGATGAAAAAGCTCATATTGGGAGTTTTGCTATGCCGCCGATGATGCATCCTGGCTAGCTCTTCTTGAAGTGTCACAGTTATCTTTGATAGCAAAACCGTGTGCCTTTATTTCTGCGGCTCAGCACTCGTGCATTTGAAAACTATTTTACAATTAGCATACACTAATCTTTAAGGCCGTCGTGACAAGTTATTGCATTTAAACTTCCATAAGTCAACTTAAACTTTAACCACTCTTTGTATCCCAACAAATTATCCTTTGAAATTTCACAAGCAAGCAACAAATACTGTTCAGGTGCTATCGACCCAAATAATCTAATGAGCAATGAACTCTAAAGCTTCTCCGATGTCTTCTCATCAATATTCAACTGTCAATGCCTTCCCACGGAACACCATCACGTAACGAGGAATAAAATAATTTTCCTCAATTACTCCATTCCTCCTGATTTTGTGGATTGGCACTAGGATTGAGTTTGCTAAAGTGCAACTCCTGCCAGCGTCCTTTGCAGGTGCCAGACTAACAGAAACCAAGCTATTTTCCCACAAGCCAACCCCCACAATAAAGTCAACAGATATCCATAGGCAAAAATAAAAAAAAATCGAAAGACCAAATAACGAAGGGTGTTACTCAATAATACCAGCGATCAATTTCACCTCTGTTAGCTGAAAGTAAGCCGGAGCCAAGGAGACAATGGAAGCGAGTTCTAATATTGTAATTTCATACTCGTCGTAGGTACCTCCCCCGGATTAGAATCGATCAATTAACGAAAGAATAACACTGCTGCCTCTATCGTTTGTCGATGTCGATGTCGATGTCGACGTCTTATCACACCACCCACGGCCACGGACGCCAACTCCACTGTCAATAGTGTAGGGACAAACAGTTCCAAGACTAAACCTGCTTCCGAAGTCTTCCTGATACTATCACTTACAGCGAATTTGAAATTCCAATTAGATTAAAATCGATGGACGGATTTTTCCATTTGGAGGACGAGGTGGCGCGGCGGCAACGGTGCACATAGATACTTGTATAAGTTTGATTCTCAATTCTTAGTTTCCAAGTCCGCGCAACGGGTGCGATGTCCTTGCAGTGTCAACTACCACCCCGTCCCCTGATAATACCGGAGATAATCCAATCGCATGTCTTGTGATTTAGGAATTTTCCTTTTCTTTTCTGTCATTTGAGTTGAGCGCATTCCAAAATGCAAATATGGAGGCAGACTCACAGGACAGATGGGTTGAATGCATTTTCATCGCCGACGACAATGGCTGATATACACTTTGGTATGCTGATGCGGGTGCTTTAGGTAGCCGGGTGTCTGGTGTAACGGACAGGAAGTTATTGGTATATTCTGGTATGTAGATCAGAAGAAAGGCCTTTGTATGATATTTGTATGGAAAGATGAATGCAAGGATAAGGATGCACAAATGATGACAACGTTGTTTGCGATAATCGAAATGAAATAGTTGGCTTTTGGATACACATACGAGTACATACATGGACACGGGTAACTTTGTCGCCTTATAATTGCAAATTCCCATTCAGGCTGACGTGGTCTGCCGATGCTAAAGCAATTAACGTGCATAGACTGAGAGTTATTTTGATGATTCCTTCTTAATGATGAAGCATCGATTGCAGTCTGTGTGGATCTGCGCGGTGATTGATCGGGACACTGCTGACTATCCTGTTGACTGACCTTGATTACGCAATTAACTCAAAAATCAAGTTAATACCGCGGTGTTTATCCCACTTAATCCTTATGTCAGCAAGCTATAACTATAAGTGTGTACTTGACCAATTTGGTAATATTGACCTACGCCGCCACGAAGCTCATAACCCTATAAGGCAGTGAAAAAAAAATTATTGAACTAGTGAACAGCATCGGATAATGACGGATTCCGAACAACCAACAGAGATGATTCTTGAGTGCTACAACCAGAAATAACTGTCATCCTAAAAGTGCGACGGAATGAACCGGAACAAAAACTTTGGTATCTACTATGGAGGCTACAGACAACCGCAAAAAGGGGATGTTGGGTAGTAGCATTGCCAAAATGTACAGCCTCAACGACTCCACCTTCAGGAACAGACACCAGATTGTATTATTGAGTTTGATATCCATAAAGCGCCCTAACCGACTCCTGATCAGCAAACTCTCACCCCAAATGGATTATATTGCGATCATCGCGTGGCATTCCTTCAGTGTTCTTGATGTTCGAACGCTGCGAACAATTAGCACCGACTTGAACCTTCTAGCTAAAATACAGATGTGGATATCAGATTGTTACAGTCGAAAGGCAGCGATCCATTGTGTGAGGAAATTCAAGTTCGAAGACTTGTAATGACAAGAGATTGTCAAGATCTTCTTTGAATGACATTGACATTGAACAACGATAGCCCTGGTTGGATGTCAAATGCAGACAGGTAACTCTAGAAAAATAGGGGATGTTTGCAGCTCTGCGTGCAGAATAAAAGAAAAGATGGTAGGCTGATATGGCCTCAATCGAGGTCATATAGAAGTGCTATACGGAGAATTAAGTTTGGAAGGTTTACAAGAAAAGTTAAACGAATAAAAGCTATAGGGCTCGGACACAAATCTGCAAGGAGGAAACGTCATATTTAAACCATGGCCAGGGCTGAGTATCTGGAAACTGTTATACGATCAGGCAGGACGAACCATTTAACCTGTATGAAAACAGACAACATATCCGTCCCTCCGACCAAGATGAAGTCAGACCGCAGTCTTCAAGTTTAAGCAGCAGGTGATGATTGGATACAGAGCCTACATCAATTCTTGGTCGACGAAGGTATGCCCGACCACTGTGGCGCTGGCAGCCCAGTGTGGGCCATGGCCTAGCTTTTGGACACTCATTTGGGTTGGTCATGTTGTCATTTTTGTCAAATCTGAGCGGAGCCTACGGCTTCTCGCCGAATCCGAACGGCACTTCTTAGAAGCTTTTTTATAGGCAATTTTACTTTCGGGGGATTTCCGTTGCCGGCCGAAAGGGTGATGACGATTCGAAAAATTATTGGTGATGCCATGGATCGAACCAGGGACCCTCTGCGTGATAGTCCAATGAGCTAACCATCGCGCCATCGTCGTCAAGGACACTAGAGTTAAAATCATGTGAAGAGTCGCTCTTGCCAATCGCTGGTTCCGAAGGAAAAGTTCTTCAGGTAATTTTCGTCTCCTTCTTCTCATCCTTTTATTAACCCTTTCCTCGTTATACAAAGTTATACGTAACGAGTTTCCCATTTTTACTGCATCGCGGCAGCTCCGCTTATGGGGTTGGCTAATGCCGCAGACCGCAGAACGCGTCTATGTACTGCTCGGTTCTGGATCGCTTCAGTGGTTAGCCCCAGGCGTTGTTGCGCATGACCTCGTTTTCTTACAGTTGGAGTGACCGTAGTTGATATCAATAAAGAAATCTGGAGGAGAGGTTTTAACAGCGAACTATACGAGTTGTACAGCGATGCCGACATCATCAGAAAAGATCAGATAATCCAGCTTAAGTTGATAGGTTGCTTTGCAGGGTTAAATAGCAGCGCCCTAGATCGTCCAGCCCGGACCGTAGCTCCTACTCAGATGGCATTACGAGGTATCGAGTCAATACTGAACTGCTGATACACATTAGTTAGGGTGACTCTAAAAGCTCTAAAATGGACAAACCGGAACCTTTACCAAAACAACAGGGATACATATAAGTAAATGCAAACCAAACTCTGGTTGAAGACAAAGATTATTTTGTTTGTTTAGGTCACTTTGGCGTGGACAAACAAAAATTGAGTAAAGAATGTGTGGTACGGATGTTCATTGGTTTTGAATGTATGCCAGTTATAACGAGTGGGAAACAAAGAGCATTCCACTAACGAAATATACTTTTTGGAACGAATCACCATATTTTAGTGGGCTTGAGTGTGAGCTCCATTCATAGCAAAACGGGTGTCTCGACAGACCAGCTGTTATGTGGAAGGAAAGAATCGATGGGTCTACGTCTGCAGTAGAAAAGTTTAGAAGAATGATCTTTTTAATGAGCTGGCTAAGCAAACGTAGAGTTACATGGAAATTCACTTCTTCAATAGGAAATTGAGTGACACTACTCCAGAAATGAGATTCAGAAGTATTTCCAAAAGGTAAAAAGCACATGCCACAGACGCAAACCCCGTACCGAATCCTGTAGAGACGAACAATGGAAGATCGTAGAAGAGTCGCTAAATATTGGGAAATATCATTTCTGTAGACTGTATAACAGCAATGACGAACAATATATCGGTGTCTGGCAGAATGAACTTTTCAACTAGGATGATGAAGACCAACAATTCCGTCCGCCCGACCTGGATGAAGTGAAGATAGCTATATCGAAGCTTAAGTCCAACAAAGCTGCTGGAGCGAACAGCCTGACTGCCGAGCTCTTCAAAGTGGCAGGCGATGACTTGGTAAGGAGGATACACCAACTCATCTCTAGAAAATGGTCGGACGAGAGTGTGCCTGATGAATGGAACCTCAGCATTGTCTGCCCGATCCTCAGAAAGGAGACATTCTAAACTGCGCCAACTACAGAGGCATCAGTCTCCTTAACATCGCATTCAAGATCTTATCTGCCGTATTCTGTGAACGCCTGAAGCGTTCGTCAACAATCTGATAGGTCCACATCAGTGTGGCTTCGATACACACCACCTATTCACCGATCTAAGACTTTGTGTGACAGCATCTATAGAGATTAGCTTTAAAGAGCAATGTCTAGTTTTGGCATCCCTGCCAAACTCGTTCTTCTGCGCAGGATGATGATGAAGAATGTACCCTGCTCCATCAAAGTCGGAAAAGATCTAACCGAGACCTTTGATGTAAAAAAAGGGATTTAGACTAGGAGATGCGTTGTCCTACGATTCCGTCTGCATAAAACTTAAAATAATAGTGCGAAACTCACGCGCAAACACAAGAAGCACAATCTTTCAAATGTCCGCCGGAATGGTTTTCCCCGGAATATAGTGCTTCTTAGCCCCCATTTCTTGCAACAAAATATCCTTTGCGGTGTTTGTTTGTCAGTTTGACAAAGACCTATGGTACTGTTGGTTGTGCTAACCTATTCTTGCAAGCGAGCAAGTCCGAGCAGCTTTTGTCAGTGGTCTTGTCCTAAAAAAATGGCACTAAGACTCATTTTAGTACAGTATCTGTACAAAGGCACTTCAATTGGAAAAACAAAACCCAAATCCGCTTGATTTGCCTACATGACTATTGGAGAGGAAATTCCATTTTAATCTCAATTCCAGAGGAGGCTTAACAAATTCCCAAGAACCATAATGAAATAGCCCTCAAATTCCTTCCAGCCATCCACGCACAACACGTAGTTAGTCCTCACCTATTGGTAGAATACCACAGCAGTCAATACCTAAATCCGACTTTGCTTCAAATCACTGCAATACCTCAGATTCCTATTCGTATTATCTCCGTAACCTCACATGTAGTGCGTAACTAATATTTGGTACCTTCCGGGCTCCAAAAACCAAATTTAAACTCGCTGCAAGCTTTTCCTCTGATATGCACAAGTATTCCACCTCCTCATGGATTATTTAGCCGGGAACGCAAACACATATCCATTGCAGGTGTGGATGGTGCTGAAAACCTGCCAACGTGGTCGTTTCTCAAACTAAAACTCAAACTCAGACTCGAAATGGATATCCGCATTTTCGAGTCCTTGCCATTTGGCGAGCTCAATGCCAAATAGAACTGAAGGGCTAAACTCCCGAGTTCACTGGCATTAATTACATGTTTAACAAATGCTTTCCGTAGATATGTTGCCATACCTGCACATAGCTGACACGGAGTACTTAATCCGAGGGATGCTTAAGGATACTGTTTCAGCAAAACATCAACGCAACACCAAATGGAGCTAACGCTTGAGGATTACGAGTATCTAAAACCTTGCTGTTTGGTTGCTATTGCGTTGCTTAAGCCTCCAAATCTGATGAGCTATGCCCTTTTTATTTGCAAAAACAGATAGGGGTTGCAGATGCGAGTAGAGTGTACTCCAGTCCACTCTAAGTTGAATGTAGGTTCATACGTCTATCTCTACGAGCTTGAGGTGGTTACCATGGGAAGAGTTTTATTTGCATTTTCGTAATGAGCGCTGGAGTTTTACTCGAGTTAAATACGTATCCCCCTGTACATAGCCAGCGTAATTAATATTTTCTGATGAATTGGCGTTGTGCTGTTGAAATGTTGGCTTTCGCTTTGGCTTTGGCTTTGGCTTTGGCTTTGGCTTAGTCAGGACAATTCGCTCCCGTCATGCTTCTCCAGGTGATTTTATTTTTTATTTTTTTATTTTTATTGGCAGAGTCCTTCTAGTATGTTAATCGGGATGAAATTAATTTGTCGTCTCCCGTGCTTTGATATGATGGTGTTGCTGTAGCGTTTCTGTTTTCGCTTCGCGGGTTAAGGTGAAGAGCCATTTGGCGTTGACTGGAAGAGGTAACTATGCATAAACAAATCGAGTAATTAAAACATGTTGAGCTGTTGAACAGTGAACAGATAGACTGAACTGAACACTGAGCAGACCGGAGCTGTAGAATATGTTGGTTTGTTGTCTCTATTCTGCGTCCAAAGATAGACGACATGACATGACGGTTGAATGTAGTTCCAACACCAAAGCACCAACACAGAATGTTTAATTAATGGCAGGGCAATAATTATGTTAATTTTTTCTCTTAATTGGCGATGGTGTGTGGTTAGGAGTCAAGGTAATGACTTTGAGTTACTTGAGGTTGATGTTAAACAGTAGTGGTTGGGAGTCTTACGGCAGCTCTATGTCATTGTGAAACGATTAAGAATGCTCGTACTTTGGTGTTTTGTATTTATAAGCAGCTGGTCTTCTTTACTGGGAAAATCCTTTCGACTAGAGTGTCAGTCGATGCTAGCCGTTTAACATCATTAATCCCTGCTTCAAGAAGAGGTCACTGGCAGACATTACAAATGAAATCAATTTTCTGGTGAAAATCTGGTTGTCAATCATAGTACCAGAGGGGATCAATCAAAGAGATTACGCGACGTTTAGGAGAAACTATGCTTAGATTTCATTCATAAGGCATATGATCGCTACAGAGTCGTCTCCTGTTTCATCATTTCTTCATTGTAGTTGGTTGGGCGGAAGTCTTGCCCTTCATCGACCAAGTTGCATTGTTCGTTTAGCCTTACGGCTTTGGGTCATCCCCACCGTTTAACAGCACGGGTGGTCGGACAAAACCTTCCATGCATGTAGCATGTAGACATATAAGAGGTTGGACGAAACATGATGGGTAGACTCCGGGTTTTTGTTTTAACTTCACTTGTTGCACGGGTGTATGTTCCTTGTTTATAGTCGAACTACGAACTACTCGTACCACGCACAGTCCTGACAATTTTTATCTGTTTTTCCTCCTTCTTCAATGCTATAAATTGTCCTAGTTGGGAGTACTAGACTTTTTCTGGTCTCAGTAGCATGGATTGGTATAGGGAGAACTGCGATTCACTCATTTAGGATCTATCACCGTAGTCTTAGTTCCCTGCCTTATTGCCTCCTATTAAAGGTCAGCGTTTTTAACCACGCCCACCGTCAACTAGTTAATTCTCATGGGGCACTTTCGAGGGAGCCCTATCTTACGAGTTCTTGAATCGTTTCCTAAACAAATACCAAACGCTTACGTCTAGTTAGTGGTCAAAAGATCGTGTCGTGTGACAAGTTTCTGTTGGAACAAGAACTATCAATTTCCGGACAAAAGTAAACTTGGTTATCATGAGTCCGCAGATAGAGCCGCCAATTTGAAAGCACGATGGGGGTAAAGTGCGTCGAAAAAGAGGGAGGATCAGGAATTTTCAATGACAAGATACCAGCCAAAGGTGATGCACAAAGTTTTATCGAAGGGAAGTGGACGCGTCTCCGGTTTTCATAGTTTCTGCGGAAGAAAACACAACCATTGGCAATTCTGCGTCTGATTTCTGCGCTGAAATGTACTAGTTGCTGCTTGCTCTTACTGTAGTGTGCATTCTTGGGGGATGGCAGCATGTTTTGCTCCCGTTCTTCAGACTTATTTTGACCACCAGTATTTGCCAGCGCGTCTTGCATGATTCTCTCTATGTCGATGTTAAGCAGTATCTAAAACCATTTTTGGGCCTAAAACCACCTTTGTGGGACAATGAAAAGTCATAGTCATACTGTACAACTTACCATCTTGGCAGGGATGACAAAGTTAGACATTGCTTTGTTGTACAGCTCATTGTTGAAGTCGACAAATAAATAGTGAGTTCGATCAAAAATTTCGATCCCTTTCCATAATTTGCTGTAGGGTATGCTTTCCTCTGACCAAATCAGCAGAAAGTCCATCTACTCTAGCAGCTTGTTACCTTAACTTGGTCTAGGTTAGGGGTACAGAATCCTCTGTCGTTTCGTTTCTATGGTGAATGGTTCATTCTGCCTGACAGTGGTATTTTTGCCATCATCAGCGGTATACACAAGAAGTCTTTCCATAATCTTTACACCGAGTGAGACTCTACTAATAAGCTTCCTGTGCATTTTCTTTTTATTTTCGAGAGGTCAGTGCTTTTCTAATTCTTTCCGATTACGAGGCAAGAACTCTGAGAGAGCTTGAGGGTCCGTTGGAGGAAGATCAACTCACTTAGGCTCAATGAGATGCCACTTGGATCTGTGATCCTCTTACTCTAGAAACCATTTTGTACTTCTGACTAAGTGTAGAAAACTTTGCCGTCTATATCGCTTAGATAGCTTAAGTCATTTTAGAAGAAGGCTTCTAAGTGGAGTTTTCTTCTTTGGAAGAGACCTGGACAAGTTCAAAGAAGGTTGGGGATCGCCCATGCAGTTTCCACAGAAATCGTTTAGGAGTTTGTAAATATGTTAAGCCTTACATGCTAACAGTGTCCAGTGATAACTATGATAGCGCTGAAATTTTTTCTGTTTTGAAGGATCAATCTCTTAAAGCGATTCCGATCCAGTTTCGCTAGATTTGGTTGTTGCCACCTTTTTCAGGTAGAATGGGTATCGTAGTTCGATTTTTGGCAAGTTCGTTGGCCCAACAGCTCCCGGCGATGTCTCTATATTCGGGCACCCGACAAAGATGAATGTTGAACTGCTTTGTGGTTTTTGAGTAAATCGAACATGAGTCCAGGGATCTGAAAGCTGCCTGACTGTCAAAAAAGATGCGGATATGCCTTCCAGTTATCATGTTTTTCTTAGCCAGCTACAGGCCGTCTGGAAGTATCTCCAGTGATTGGGAAGGCGAAAGGAGCTTATTAGCGAAAACAGTGACACCAATTCCGTTGTCAGTCTTGGAACCAACAGAACATCCAGTGCAGCGGAGGAAGTTGAGCGTAGGGCTCCATTTGAGTATGCCCAGACATGCTGTTTTGTTGGACTTTGCTTAGTTTCATGCGGTTGAGTATCAAAGGTGAGTATCGGTCTTATAATCGAAACTTATAGCCAATTGGCGATGCGAGGTTGGAGGCCCGATTTGTTCCTGATGACTTTTTTGCAAGAGAATAAATTTACCTTACTCTTGAGTTTGATTTAAACGCCACTGTAGAGACTCTAGCAGTCTCTAGTGATTAAATCTTTTCAACATCTAAGTCTTGTGGTCAGCTTGCCTGTGATATCCGCATTCATACCCTGCATGTAATAAGCTACTGACCCGGGCGAGAAGTGCCTAGCTTCGATCGCAGTATGATCAACCTAATCGGTCCAGCCAGTCCAAGTTCCTTTACGGATGTTTAGGTATAGGAACCTCGTTCTGGCTATTTAAGGGTTACACCCTGTTACATGTTCCTAAAAATAAATCTTTTGCGGGGCCGCTCCAACCTTCCGTTGGGACTTCCTAGCACAATATTGCTGCAATGGCTGGGGCACTTAACGTATCCTTAGCCCGTTATTGTCAGTAAAGTCGTACACGCAAATCGGGCTTATATTATCGAATTTGTGAAGGGTTCGCTTGCGTACCGAATATTAAAGAATCTTTGTCTGCGCATCAACATACAGATATTCGTCTACTTGGGTCGTTGACATAATATCCGTCCGTATCCGAGGCTGTTGGTTCTCTCTGAACTGTTTTTGACACTTTTTAATAGGACCCTTGGACAAGAGGTCCGGGTTAATAGTCCGGTGCTAATCGTCTCGTTCACTGACGTTATACGAGCCGCTGTAAGCATATTCTGTTGTCGATATTTTACTCGAGGATACTGACACATCCATGGAGCTCAGAATAGGTTAAGAGAGGTGCACACGAACGCCCTCTTGCTGATGGAGAAAAGTCCGAATACTTTCGGCTCCCTCTCTTGTCTGCTGCTCTCAGTGGGTATCCTACCGTAAGTCAGGGGGTATAGGCTCCCAGGCTTCACCACGTAGAGGTGAGATAAGGAGACGATGGGCAAAATTTCCAGATCATTTCCATCTTTAGCACATGCAATCAACTCAGACTTATCAGTACTGTGAATAGCTACGTCACTTTCTGCAAGGGTCGCCCCTAAAATCGGCAGATGAAGCCTTAGCTTTGAAGTGAGTGAGACTTATCAAATTTATTCAAAATCTTGGAGACCACCTTTACATGGAACAGCTCAAGAAATATCTAGTCAGCCACTCAGACGCGTCGTATATGACACTTCCTTACACGTAGATCGAGTGCTACAATCTTCAGACTTATGCATGTCCTACACCATCAGTTTGACGTAATATTCACTCACAAAACACTTCCGTTACATCTTTCAAGTACTCTGTTTTATATTGTGGAATTTATCTCATGTCTAGGATGAAACCACCACCTGGATGTATCCATATCACTCCTTCTTCCTTCGATCTGATATCGATTATCTAATAAATTAAAATTTGAGCCAACAACCTCGTGTTCGTTTGTCAACTACGACTTTATTCGACTGAGTGCACTGGGAAAAGATACGATTTCCTATTCGGACCACCTTGTTCGTGGTTATCTTAGCACACATATTCCTCTCTCTTCCCCTCCTGAGACGGTCTATGTTCCTGCCCTCTCTTGGCGCGAGTGTGCCATTTATCATTCGGTTCACTCGTTCCTTCATCTAATAGCGCAATAACGGCCAACAGAAATCGTGTCCAAATCAAGGCTAAATCATGCTTCGAACTAATATAGGTGCAGCTTTCTATGTATCTAAACCCTTGTTGCCTTGTTCTTCGTCTTCTTAAGTCCTCGACCCCCTTTCACCCCCCCAAAATTCTCCAGCAACTGCTCCACTTAAGTAATTCGAATTGAAAATCCAATAAATTCACCTCAAGAGTTTGCAGATTATTTATGTAATTAAAGCATTGAGAGGCGGCCGAATGCTCATGTTGCAACACTGAACACTGAATACTGAACACTGAACACTGATCACTCCACTCCACATACTGCAGACGACATCGACTTTAGAGAGCAGCTCCAGAAGTAGTAGAGTCTTTGGTCTCGATTCCAGCTATTTGGACGCGACCAGGTTGTTCCGATCGCGTTTCATAATGTTAATCATGATCGTTCGGCCTGTTTAACATTTATTACGTGTAGGGTAGCATTTAGGCGCATGCACATCGTCGTCGGCATCGTCAGCGCAGTCACAGTGCCGCTGGTACACGTTCTTCCCCTCCATCCATATAATACCGTCACTATGTTCAGCCGACTAATTTATGTTAAATTCTCTGTAAGTTGTTGAATGGTGTCGTTGTTGTTGTTGTTCGGTGTCAGTTTGATACGCCTGACGCATCCTTTATACTTTTTATACTCCCAAATGAATTATTTATTTTAAAAAAGATTTAAATGAATTGAAAATTATGCTAAATATTAGTGTTGCAGGAGGTAGTGGTGGGTTAAAACCCAAGTGGCACTTCAGATTGAACAAATGTAGGCTTGAACGAGAGCTTGGTTACGAGACGAGTAGAGAGAAATCTTGAGACAAATTCGACGCTTATGACACAATTGTGTCTCGCAGACAAATTGATTGGGATACTTTAGAATACAGAAGCCCAATAGAAGTACGCCTGACAATATGAAACCAAGCTGTTGGCAAGTCTTTTAAAGGTTGCTGCGGATACTCTTAAAATGTTGCGCAACTAATGGTCTGAGGTTCCGATGTGCATTGGTTTTAAATGTTCGAAGGTTATAACGACTGGAAAATTCCAAATTTGGTTGAGTATTTTGGATCCGTCCTGTTCACGGTTTGTATAAAATTTGGTTTACGGATGAACAGATGAGGGGCATAGTACTAGTAAACCAAAAAAAGGAGAATAGTCTACAAATTGACTGAACCAAATCAATGTATCCCACAAGTCTAAGCTCTCGCTTTGAAGAGAGTAAAGCAGGTGCCATCAAATAGACTTGAAAACAACCGACACTCTAAAGGAGGTCTATTGGAACCTTAAGGAGCTTTCCGAATTGCCAAACTAATTTTGTTGATATTATCGAGAAGGAGGTGTTTTTCCAAACTCTACAATAAGGCAACAAATAACCACATTAAGCTGGCTAAATTCGCAGCGTGCAACCATAAAGTGGTAACTGACACAAGTTTCCCATCGAACCGCCGGACGAATAGACCCGAAGTTTGATCGAAAGAAGACATGAAAATTTACGAATAAACTCGTCCACAAGCGCAAATGTCGACAATGCTTACCTTGATTCAAAGCCTGGTTGTCTAAACAAAAGATGTCATATGGCCTTAGCAGTGGGAAGCTGGCAAACAACGACGCCAGCTTAAACGAGTAATAACTTCACAAACAAATCTGAGAAAAAAGTCCTTCTCACCACCAAACAGGTTAACTCTAAAGACCGAGTTTCAGGACCATCCCAGTCCCGATCCAGTTCCAGGTACAGTCTTACTGTGTGCCGAGCAAGTATCGACATTATAAAAAGCAGATAGAAAAGCCTATTGGTGCTTCGGGTGAAAGGTTCTTATATTCTGATATTTGGTTCCGCCTGCATGGAAATAATTTGGGACGATACTGACGTTGTCTGAAGCACGAAATCCGTCGGCTTAGGTAGTTTGGGGTAAACAGCAATAGAAGATCTCGTTTTGTGCTACGCACTCAATGAAACGTGCAAGATCTCGCTGAACGAAAAGAGCCTTTGAACCAGTCCTACTCTACAGAGCCACCTAAAGAAAGAAGAATAAAAAGTTGGCAGAGGTGACCTCCGAAGAGTACACACGCAACATCAGCGGATTCGTAGAATAAATTAACAACTGATGGACTGTTTCAGTTTGTTGTAAGAAGACCTTCAATACCTAACTCGGCTTCGACATTCTATACAGACAACAACCGAAGGAAGTTGCATTGAGATCTTTGTGGGTGAACATAGTTTGACCTACCTTGTAACATAGCCTACTTAAATACCAGACGTTGATAGTCATACCACCAACACCCTGGACGTATGACGTTGATGTTGCTCAACTCTTTCAGATTGCACTTTGTCTCAGCCTACACTCTAGTGTGTCGAATCTCCGTATACTGGGAACAGTACTTAAAGATCTTAACATTCACAAGTCCACTGGTCCGGTGTTCTTCCACGGTGCAAAACTGCGTTAGTTTTCTCATCAGTTCTACTTTTCAGGACTCTTTCCAAGCAATAAAAAAAAACATTTGTCCAGTCCCTCACTGAAAACGACGAATCTTCTTCTCTCGCCTCTTATAGATTCTTTCCAAGGAAATGCTGATTAACCATCACTTTATAAAATAACTCGAAGGACGAGACCTTCTTAATGACGAGCAGTACTGGTCCACCGTTGATTTGATGGCACGTCTCACCGAGAAGTGGAATCAAAATTTATATCAATCTGACGAAGGCAAGATAGCTCCACTTGATGTTTCGAAAGCGTTTGATAGAGTTCGGCATCAGGCTCTTTTGTCGAAACTGCATCCATTTGGGATCGACGGCTCTCTTCTTCAATGGATAACAAACTATCTGCCGGAACGTTAAATTCAAGTTGTCTTGGATGGTTTGTAGTCTGATATACACAAAGTAAATGCTGGTGCGCCACAGGGTTCCGTTCTGTTTCCAACACTCGCGATGCCAATATTACAAATTCGATCGGTACCCTCGAGCACCGCCATAATGTCTCCTGTCACACCTTGTTCTATCCCTATTTTCACCACTAGTCCCCCACAGAAATTTCCAGTAGCATTTTGCCCCTTCCAATCTCCTCTAACCTTAACACCTGTCTTGCTGCGAATACTCATCATACTCAAGCCCACTTTCGAACGTACTTTGAAATATCGAGATTCATTCCCAAGCCGAACAACTCGCTCATGGATTGCCCTTCCGAGCTCTGTATTTCCTAGCCATTACAACCTTCTAACATTTAAAACCAATGGACATCCGTACATTTCTTTTCTTCTTCCCTAAATTTGCGTCGCTCGCGCTATGTGCAAATATTTTAAGGGTTCACGAAAGCCCTTGTTACAAACAGTAAGGTCGTGGACTTCACCAGGAGTGCCCCGAATGATCAATCGAGTATGATAGAATGAGTATACTCCTCATCACTAGAATTTGAGTTCCTTTTGTCCTATCTATGGCTTAGAACTGTTTTGATGACATGATGAAAGCATATCCAGTGGACTGTGTGAAAGTTCCTGTCCATTCAATCGAATAAAGACTATACTTGCACAAATCCTAGAAGAGGTTAAAAAGTTGAATGTTGATCCGCAATATCCTTTCTGTGTCTTGAATGTTTCATATGACAGAGTTGAACATCTAGAGCTCTACAAAATGATGGTTTACTGTGTAATATTGCGCTCGTTGTTGAAACTCCGTCTCAGATTAAGTCCGGACCTTCATCAGAATTCGCGAAGGAGATGTGGTATTCTATGGCTTCCTCTATTTTGTATTTGAGCAGGTCTCGAAATGGAAGCCACTCCCGATGTACCTATGCAGATCCAATGTTTCGAAAATTAAAAGATCAACCGCTCATCGTTTGGGGTGACAAAAGTTAAGACATTCACCTACCTCGGTGGAAAACCAACATCGAAACACAGTTGATACCTTGGGTTGGCAAGATAACTGAGTCCGAAGCTTCTTAATAGCCCAAGACGATGCTCTTTAAAGTCGGTCAGATTTATTCGTCGGTGCTGAATATTGGACAATAAGCACAAATGTCTTGTATTCAGCCGAGAAGCCATATGGAAGGAATCAAATTCGCCTTGCGTTGCGAATGTGGATTCATTCTCTAACTGACAGGTAGAGGTGAATAGAATCGAGCACGATACCACCATCCACCGCATTAGCAGCGCCTTAGCACCGTCTGTTAAATAAATGTAAATCCCATATACCCAGAGCTCAGTGCAACAAATATTGAAGAATCTTCATGACAGTGCCGGAACTGATCGGACTGAACAGATATTTTCGTCTGTAAAAGCAGCCTTTACAGGTATTATTCGGCTGTCTTAACGTTCCTAACTTAATCGAGACTACAAAGCACATATGCTGTATACAGCTCAGCCTTCCGGATCCCAGCTCTTTATAGCACAAAATCTTCTCAGTTTAGTGTTTCTTGAACAAAACTATCAATGGGACAATTTTGGAAAGACCTGACCCCCAAATTGTGGGGTCCATTGGTTCAAAATGTCTCAGCTATCAGAGACATTTGATCCACACAAGCCTGACTACATCTATGTTGCTGTACAGTTCATGTTTGAGTATCCTTCTCCAATCCCCGCCAATACAAATGAAACCGAATAATTCTGCGTCTGATATCTACACTGCAAACTGCGGAGCTAAGGAAGGCGAAATCCTTAAGAACTTCGAACTACCTATGGTGACAGTCTGGCCAAAAAGTAGGTCGTGCGCGTTCCTTTCTGATACAGCACCTACTTGGTTTTGGCCCCATGCTTAATGCCCGGTAACCTACTTCACATAGAGCTCCGTAAAACTTCATTGATGGGTCGCTATGTCCACCTTATCACATTACTGTCACTAACGTACGCAAGTAACACAATTGTATGGGTATGTGCGATCTTAACCCTTCTGCTGGCTGGATTCGGGCAATTCTTACTCACAAAACAACCCGTCGCTTTACCTTAAACCTTTTTTAACGCTGAACGTCTTGGCTAATTCACTACCGACCCTGATGTAGCAGTGAGAATTCTTCTGCATAGCCTGATTTGTTAGGAAGGCATGTCAAAACCGACTTGTCCGTCTGAAATTCCTGGATAGTTTAGAAGATCTGCCGTAGTGTGAATATTCGAGTGATGGCGGGCTTCCTGGTTTGAAACCACATTGACATGGACCAACAGATGACCGGGAACAGATACAGTGACTTAAGCCGAAGATTTGAGTTTCTCGTTCCTCGTTCCTTGCCCAACTCCTTCACTCAACGTAAAGATCGAAGCAAAATTAAACACAAATCAATCCGATTCAGCATTTGGTATTCAAATGACGTAATTCATTCAGTGGATGATCAGATCAACCAACAACTGCCATGACAATCCTCTCACCAAACAACACACGAATATTTATCGATCAAATCAATCTATTTCCTCAGTTTCAATCAGAAAATTTATTTAAAACTCATCGTTAGCCCGTAAACAACAATCAAGTTCTAGAGAGACTTCAAACTTCAGCACAATTATAACAACAATCAAAACAACAACAATAACCCACCGTATCAACTATGAGTAGGTATGAATGTATCTTAACCGTCAACGGAACCTAACATTTCGCTAAAGGACAAATTATTTCTTCGAATCTGGTTGCGATATCTTTCATTAATTTGCATGCGAAATTTGTCGTCGTCATCCACTGTTGTCATTGCTGTTGTTGTGGCTGCTGTTTCTTTTTTTTTTTTTTTTGCCTTTGTGATGGTTTGTTTCTGTGGCTGTCTTCATTGTAAGACCCTCTACTGTTTTGTTTTGCCATTCAACGATAAGTCGTTGGAAAATTTATTGTCTGCCCAAAAAAGGTCTGCGATCGTCTTAAATACCACAAGCGCTAGCGTTTGATAGAAAACAAACGTATATTACAAGTTGCCAAGTCTGATCTTCTCACAACAATAGGCTTCCTCCTTTCAATTGATTTCAGAGGGCTGGGTAGGTTGAGCAGTTGTGGTTGGCCTAAGATGTTGAGGAGCTAGGGAATTTGCATCTTGGAATCATCGTTTCTATCATCGACGTCTCATCGGTTTTCTGTTTTTTTTTTTTTCGTATTTTTCACAAAAGGGAGAGAAAGAAAGATTCACTCGCTTTCAAGACTTCAAATCAAAATCAAACCAAATAATGATGATGATGATTGGGGTTAAGTAGAAGGTGGGAATGGCAATGTTTATGATTATAACTCTGCCTATGGTTACGACAATGGCTGTGGTTATGGTTATGCCAATGGAAATTGAACTGCGAATGAGAATTCTTCGACGATGATGGTACAAGTACAATAAATAAGTCAGTCTGAGCTAGCTCTAAGCTGGTTGTTGTTGGTGTTGTGGCATATCACGAGATGATGCGACTTTAAATGAGGCAATTAATAAAAAAAACAGCTAAAAACACGCCTTGGAAAATTTGTTGAACTTGTTGAACTCGCAGTGCAGTCTTTCAATACCTAATTGGTCAGATGGTACAGATAGATACGTGTGAATATCTGTAGATATCTGTATAGTATGCGCGCATATTTTCATCGAAATGGCAAATGATTAATGGCCATGAGACGGGCAGTGAAATATTGCCAGATAGACTGGGTGCTGCTGAGTAGGAGTAGTCTCTGAACTATTTTACATATTCATAAATGATAAAAACACAGCAAATATGGTTGCGCCACTTGTAAGACTCAAATTGCAAGACATTCAGCGGAAATATGAAAACGAGCAAGGTGACCTGCTGACCAAAGCAACGCAATTCATTAATAAGCAGAAATAGTATTCTAACGCGTTTGATATCGACACTAAGAAGACAAAATCTCTGGATTGCTGCTTAGGAACGCACATAGCGGAGAAAGATCAATCTTTCGTAGATGGCACGTATCCATTGCCAAGCGCTAACTCAAAATTGGTGAAGTCGGTTGAAACCTCTTCTAAAAAGGTAGCTACTGACTTACTTACTTTCAATTTCGACAAGCTCCATGTTGACCTAGGGATTGTTTCTAACAAAAAAGCCTGAAAGTATGAAAGGTTCATGATCTCTGGACACCAAGTTGATGGACTTAATTATAATTGCCTCATAGACCTTGGGCTGAACTCAACACCCTTTCTGAACCCTCTCATACTGACACGATCGTGAAAGTAAAAACCTTTGAATCCCGGTTAACGACCAGACTAGACCTTCGCATGCAAGACATTTAGCAAACAATAGGTTGTCATGAGGTAGTCATTCGAAGCTTCTCATTGCGTTGGTCTGGGACTTAACTTCGCTGCTAATTTCATATGGGGTATTCATCTGCTGTCCCGCTTATAGTGCTGCTATTTTTGTTTACTGGTCAGCACTTGCGATCATAATTTTAGCAAGTCGAGTCGAGCCCGGATAGATATCGACCAATACCCGATAGTTACCATTTCGAGGTAAAATAAGTACAATACCCAGTTGCAACACTGGGTATCATCAGGATGACACCTCACAGTACAGACCCCGCCACTAAATCAGATAGCAGCACCAGCGCTGGAATCAAACAAAGAAAAACTCTTGAGCAAGACACTGGAAAAAGGTAAATATCGGACATGTCAGTGTGCCCACAGTGAATCGAGGTCTTTCCTCGATGCAATGAACTGAAATGAACTTCAGCGATGACCTTGTCACCTAATTCGAGAAAGGAATAAGTTAAGATCCATCACCAAGGACTAACACAGCCAAAAACGTTATTCTTCAGTCCACCGTCATCCAAGGTGAAGTATCAGCTATTCATTGGACTGCTGCCTTACTCGGTCTAAACTGATTCCCTGTGCCAGATGCTTGCTTACTTAGTTGGCACTATATTTTGATGCGAAATTTTGCCTCAATAGCCATTACCTATGTCCTTAGCTAATTACCTCTTTCAGCTCTACACTCCAAATTGATTGAGGTTTCCTTCTATTCGTGAGCACCACATCAGTCCAAGTTTTCCTTGATAGCGTTGTCCTTCTAGGTTAGATTGGAAGACTCTGCTGACCGCAGTGTTGGTGTCCATTTCCCTACACTTTCCTCACTGGGCCTATGTTCCCATACAGCTAGTATAGTTAGTCATTGAGTTTACAAAGCCCGTTGCCGTCTTAGCCTAAAGAAACAGCGATTGGCAAGAGTCTTTCTTCGTTTTGCTTCTGCTGAGACCTTGCTGCCAGAAAGAGTAGTGTAGCCAAGGAAGGCAAAGCCCCTTACTACCTCAAAGTAATAGCTCTCCACTCTGACGGTATGTCTAATTCGTCAACATCGTGTACCCCTTCATGTTGTCATCATAAATCCGAGCTTGGTTTTGACCCCATTCACCAATAAATAAATTTCAAATCATCTGAGGCGTTCACTAGTAGTTGCACAGGCATTACAAAAATTGTGCCTTAGCTGTTGGGTCCTGTACAGGTTTTTGCATCCGGTCTTGCTGCATTGACAAGTTCCTTTTACTATTTTTGTTTAAATTTTATACGATGTATCTGAAGTACACAATCTCAATATTTACGATTAACTGATCTCAATATTTACTCTCAGATCTCACGAGCGGCTTTTTTTCTTCGCTACAGCATCGAATTATGGGCCTCTTGTTTAGTTGCATTTGATCACCGACTTTCTTCATTGAATTAAGGCTTTCTTCGTAGTGGTCGGGTAAAATCCAATACAGTAGTTCCGTCATCTGCAACCAGATGATGATTTGATTGAATCCTGGCTGCCTGGAAGGTTCACATATCCAGAGGACTGTAGATATGCCTTACGTGTCACATATTGCAATAATACCTAGACAACAACTAGATGAACTGGCTAGGTTCAAATTGCTAGGAACAAATACTCAGCAACATTATGAAGTCAATCTTCGAAACAAAAAACAAACTTTTAATTGGTCTTAAGGTCGACTCATCAGTGGTCATACCGGCGAGTATGGCCCCTACCTGTTGCTTTGTGTCTTTGGAGGATACACCCAGTGATTGAGAATTTCTCGCAACGATTTCAACACATGCAGAGATGAAGGAAAAGAGCAACTATTCTGCCTTGACTAGCATCGGAATACATTGCCTATGCAGGTACCACTTTCGAAATTTGAATGAGTTCTGCTCCATACACAGTGTGGCAAATAATATCCCGGACTGACTCCAGAAATTGTTATTAAAACACAATTTCTGTTTACTATTTGGAGTTTTTATTCGAGATATTCTCATCCCGATATAGTCGCAAGGTGTAAAATGTATTCATACACATATTTTACCTCGAGTCAAAAATTGACGAACAATGAATGAAGTTTGACTCGATGCAATAAAGTGCAACAGAGACCAAACTTTCGGGTTGAATACGATAGATTCTGGCGATCAAGCCCTTCAAAATTTCAAGATAAAATCCTGCAGTAACTGTTTCACCAGTTGGAGTGAATTCTTTGTGGATAATTCCTTTGCTATCGCAGAATGTATGCAACATTTTCTTCATTTTTAAAGGAACTTTTCATGTTTAGTTAGCTTGTGGTGAATTTTTTCACTTCCATTCCGCATTTGGACGCTTGGTATCTGCATTGTTTTAGGCTTATATCATTGCTTAAGGCCGCAATAACATTTCTGGGATGCCAGACTCTCGTCAATTTTTGATCTAAATTCAATGTCTGTGGAACAAATTTTGCACAAGCCTTTGTTTTGCCCAAATCGTCGCCAAGAATGGTTCGAATAGTCTCTTTGTTGATGTTTATTGCCTCTTCCGCTGCTCAGTCTTCTGCGACGAAATCACATACTTTTTGGATCATTTCAGATAGAGACTCTGCCACCCAAAAAACGTTTATACTACTCGAAAACAGCCCTTACAATAATTACGATACACTTGATGTATCGATCGGAATGTCTCTGATGCATTTTTACCAAGTTTTGCATGGAATTTAATTTAATTTATTTGTGTAATTCATCTCTATACAGATGAGTTTTAAACTTTTCAGTGTGCACAGACAAATAAGAAATACAATTTCTATTGACATTAGTTTTTAAATACTAAAGGCTAAAGGATAAGAAGAGGATAGGATAAAAAAAGAAGGAAAAATTTGGGAATCATTTCAAATCAAATGTAGCTGTTTGCAAGAAAATCAAAAAGATAATTTTTAAATTGCTGTACTGTGTTCATTGTTCTTATGTGTCGGGGAAGACGGTTCCACAATTGAATAGCATGCACAAAAAATTGTCGACTACACACTGAATATTTATGCCTTGGAGGAATTAATTGCCAAAATTTTACAAGTGATTTGTTATGAATGATCATAAAAGGGTTAGAAGGGTTCTATAGTTTACAAAGGATTGTAGGGAACAACCAATTTTTTTTTGTAAAAGCGGATACGTGATCAAATCTACTTAAATTAAATATATATCTGGCGCAGCTGTTGAAGGCAACATTAAGTTTTTTGGACGAGTTCGACTCCAAAACTGAAAAAAATTTCACACCCATATATTATTAAGGGTGGAATACGTTTCTCCTTAATCTTTGGATGTAAATATTGTCTGGTCGGACTCAAGCCAGGAAGAATGCCATAAATGTTCGACACAATGTGATTCATGTGATCACTCCAGCTTAGCTGCCCATTGAAATTAATACCCGGGTGTTGAAACTTTTTTTGTTATGACCAGATGAAAATAGCAGTCTTACTTACTTTACTTTAGGTGGCGCTACAGTCCGGGGTGGACCTGGGCTTCAGTCAACAAGCTTCTCCAGCCAGCTCGATCCCTGGCTAGCTGCCTCCAGTTTCTCACGCTAAGTTGGCTGAGGTCCTCTTCCACTTGCGTGCGCCACCTGAGTCTTGGCCTTCCTCTACTGCGCTGTCCCTCGTGGGCGGATTCGAAGACTTTTGTCTTGGCCTCATTGACCGCTAAACCCATTTTCGCCGCTTCCGTCTCAATACTCGCGAAAGCGCCACTGACATCACGCTGCTTTCTCCCGATTATGTCAATATCGTCGGTGTATGCGAGTAGTTGGACGGACTTTTGAAAGATAGTGCCTCTTGTGTTTGCTCGTGAGTTTTGCACTATTCTTTCAAGTACGATGTGGGAGCAGCGTGCATTCCCCATCGTCATCCTGCACAGACGGACGAGTTTGGCAGGGATGCCAAAACTAGACATTGCCCTGTATAGCTCGTCTCTATAGATGCTGTCATACGCGGCCTTAAAATCGATTAATAGGTGGTGGGTATCAATCTGAAGCTCATGGGTCTTCTCCAAGATCTGCCGTAGTGTGAATATCTGGTCGATGGTGGACTTTCCTGGCCTGAAGCCACACTGATATGGACCTATCAGGTTGTTGACGAACGGCTTCAGGCGTTCACACAATACGGCGGATAAGATCTTATATGCGATGTTAAGGAGACTGATGCCTCTGTAGTTGGCGCAGTTCAGAGGGTCTCCTTTCTTGAGAATTGGACAAACAATGCTGAGGTTCCATTCATCGGGCATACTTTCGTTCGACCATATTTTACAGATAAGTTGGTGTATGCTCCTTACCATGCTCGGCAGTCATGCCATCCGCTCCAGCAGCTTTGTTGGACTTAAGCTTCGATATGGCTATCTTCACTTCATCCAGGTCGGGTGGACGGAATTGTTGGTCATCATCGTCCAGGTTGAACGGTTGATTCTGTCTGACAGCGGTATTTGGTCCGTCATCGCCGTTATACAGTCTGCAAAAATGATCTTTCCAAATCCTCAGCATCGACTGCGATTCTACTAGATGTTCCCTTGTTCATCTCTACAGGCTTCGGTTCGGGGTTTGTTTCCGTGGCATGTTATTTTTACCTTTTGGTAAAACTTCCGAACCTCATTCCTGGAGTAGCATCTCTCAATTTCCTCGATCGCGCGCTTCTCATGCTCTTTCTTCTTCCTCCTGAGCAGCCAGTGCTCGTCTCTCCTCTTCCGCTCATAGAGGTCATGAGCAGCTCTGGTCTTTCTAAGCAGCGCCGCGTTATATGCATCTTGCTTAGCTGCATGTGCTTGCCGGCATTCGTCATCGAACCAGGGGTTTCGTTGTGGTGGACGAGTGAAACCCAGCACATCAGAAGCGGCATCTCTGATGGCGTTTTGGCAGTGTTTCCAATGGTCTTCGATGCTTGATGCTGGCGGCATTGGACCTCTTAAGAGATTAAGAGACACTCGATTGGAAAAGGACTTGGCGATCTCTTGCGATTGTAGCCGTCTGACGTCGAATTTTCTCACAGCATTAGTTTGTCTTGGCGTAGTTTGGGATATCCGCAACCGTACCTTGGCTACAACAAGGTAATGGTCCGAGTCGATGTTGGCTCCTCGGAACGTACGGACATCCATAATGCTGGAGGAGTGTCTTGCGTCGATCGCAATGTGATCAATCTGGTTGACTGTTGATTGATCAGGAGTTCTCCAAGTCCCCTTGTGTATGTCGAGATGTGGGAACCGCGTGCTAGCCATGACAATGTTTCGCCCCGCCGCAAAGTCGATTAGCCTGAATCCGTTATCGGAGGTGGTGTTGTGCAGGCTATATTTCCCGATTGTTCCACCAAAGATACCCTCTCTTCCTAGCTTTGCATTAAAATCACCGAGGACAATTTTAATGTCATAGCTAGGGCATTGCTCGTAGGTCTTGCTAAGGAGCTCGTAACAGGCACCCTTGGTGTCGTCATCTTTCTCCTCTGTGGGGGCATGCGCGCATATAAGGCTTATGTTGGCGAATTTGGCCTTGATGCGGATTGCTACGAGGCGCTCGCTCACATGCCGGAAGCTGAGGACTTCTCGTCTTAGTCTGCCTCCGACAACAAATCCGCATCCAAATAAGCACTGCTTTTGCCGTCGATAGCAATTGCCGTAGTAGATGTCGCAGTTTTTCATCTTCTTTTTGTCCCGCCCATCCCATCGCATTTCTTGGATGGCGGTTATGTCTGCTTTGCAGCAGTCTAGGGCCTCCGCTAGTTGCTCGGCTGCACGTGGTCTATTAAGGGATCTAACATTCCACGTGCATATCCGAAGCTCATTGTCCTTAAATCGTTTGCGTGGGTTGTCAAGAGTAGATCCGTCCATATCCGAGGCTTGTTGATGCTTCTTAATTAATTATTTTTTAAATGGCCGGGCAATTACTCCGGCGGCACGACCCCCAACCTGGAGGACCAGTCCCATTTTGAGTGCCCCTAGGACGAGGGGTCGGTTACACCGAAGCCAGTAACCCGTTCCGGGATGTGAGCGCTGCCGTTGGCCCTTATAGGGCTCGTCCGCCACCATCTCCTTTCCAAGACCCTGACTAAGTCCTGGATATCCTTTCCGGCCTGAGCTCCAAATATGTCGGAGTAGCCCGGATAAGGTCTTGTTTTGTTTTTCCGACACTAATCCTGGTTAATGGCGCAGGAAACTCGCCATTTGCCCCCTTCACTTCGCAATCTCTACTGAGATTCCCAAATGGCGCCACGGGGAGGCGTGAAGTAGGACTTGTTAGCAGAGCTGCAAGATGTTCGGCTGCAGAGGCTCATTCTCGTCATTTAAGGAACCAGCACCTGTCGGAAGATGCTACTTCTACGAGGCCTTATACTAATCGTTGCCATCCGAAAATAGCAGTCAAAGCGAATTGACGTTTTAGTTTGTGCAATAAGATTGAGTGATTTACTAAATCGATAGTAAGATAGCTTTTGCGCTAACCTAACAAGATCTGAGTGAAAACCTGATCGAACATCATCACTCACTTTTAAGGCAGCCGAAATACAATAGGATTGTCTCACCTACAGATAGGACATCGATATTTTGCAAATAAGAACTCCTTTGTGTATTTGGAAAAATGGTTTGAGGGAAAGAATAGTCGATTTGATTATGCATCTGCGATGGTAATTACAAGAATCTTTAATTGAGCTCATAAGGATCAACAGTGATGTCAGTAGATTCCGTTTTACTTGTAACCCCAATTTCCAAAACTCTGCACTTGACTAAGTCAAACTAAATTTGTTTTTCAAATTACACAGACTTTGATCTGCGGATTAGCAGAGTAGCAACATTACGCACTCGTTTGTACTCATCATACATCCATTGGCATTTGCATCGACAAAATGATCGATAAGATCAGTATGCGATACCAAAAAAAACATCAAGAAGAGACGGTTGCTTGTTTGGAACGAAGTGAGTGGGATAAACGGAGTTAACTAAATAAAAACCTAATGAATCAATTGTATCAATTAAATTTTTGTTCCTACCATTTATAACATCTAGAATAAGATCACCGCAATTCCTGACTGTAGTACAATCAGCAGCATCTGGTGCCATATATACCGTACCAATCAGAAACTTACTGCTGTCAATCGTAATTTGGACAAATATGAATTCAGACTCATCTAGTTAAGTACATCCTTTGCATTTTTTCTTTCAATTATTGCGACTGCTCCACCGCGCTTATTAGCACGACTTGAAGAAAAGAAATCATAAGCAGTTTACCTAAGCAGATTCCCCTCCATACCTCGTTTCAACCGTCATATAATTTGCCACACCGATCTCGAAAAATTTATCATGGAATCTCTTTGATTTAAAAATTAGCTAGAGCCTCGTCTAATAATTAAAGTATGACGATGGACTTATACAGGCACCTCATCGGGGATCACTTTAGTCAAACCTTCACAAAACTGCACCAATCCGAGGGACTTCAAATCGATTTAGAAACTGATGCTCACATATCTTTCCTCAGAAGGGTAAGGCACCATGAAAAGATGCCAATTTTGGTCTTATGATTATCAAACCAGTCTTTCAAAAACCCTGCTTTTATTTCAACCCCTTTAGAGATAATTATATTCGAAAATATTTAATGCGGATTGGCCCTAAAAAATCCCAAAAATCCTTCCCTCAAACAAAACTAAAAATCAATTAAAACTCACCACAACAAATCGTGCTGTTGCGAAAAATCCCGGTCAACCACTCAATTGAATTGTACAGTTTGGTGTCCACTTAAGTGTATAGAATCGAGTTTTTTCCTTTTCACAAATCACCCAACCGTCAGTCCAATTGGAAAAACTCTGATTGATGAACAATCCAAACAGCAATCAAATCATCCTTTCCTCCACTAAGAGTATCGGTTGCGTATTTTTCGGAAATTATCGCTTTGTTAGCTCGGAATAATCCAAAGCGTGCCTGTGAGGACACTATGAGCCTTTTATACGAGTATGTACGAGTACGCTTAACTCTATCATATTTATTTGCTTGCGAATTTTGTCGGGTAGCTTAGCCTAACCATGGTGGATGATCAGTTAGTTAGAAGCCAGAGAGAGAGAGAGAGAGAGAGAGAGTGACAGTCCTTTCTGACTGCACTACCACTGACTGTTTTGAATAATAAAATATTTATTGGGACGAAAATTATAGAAATTGTTGAGCCAATATTTACCCGAATACTCGTATCCTGGAAAATGTTAATCAATTATCTCTGCCAATTGAGATTGGTTATAAGGGGTGGTAGAGACTGATAGTCCTGGTCATGGTGCTGGTGGACCAATATTTACCATGTGAATGTGTACTTTGTGGAGTCGCACGTTTCGGTAATTAATTAAAGTAGGCCTGAGTTGATGGAGTCAGTGGAAGCAGTGATGATGGCTGTTGATGCATGGGAGACATGGAGACACTTGGAATACTCGAGGACATGGGGACATGAGCGCTCCCAAACGACTTGAGCTCGTTAATTGCGTCGAGATGATGGGGTTTTTCATTTTTGTTCAAAAATTTCAACTTTGATCTTTCACAAATGTCATCAGTGCGTAGCATAATGAGCGAACAAACAGTACGAGTGCGTTGGAATGACCTTTAAATTTCCAAAAATCCGGTTCAAGAATGGAGAGAATGATTGGAGAATGGATATATTGGAGTGGTACCTTGGGTTTCAATTTCATGCCATCGTACTTTGATTTGTGACATTTTGGGCTATGACTCTGTCTCCCTACACTGACTCGACTGCTAAAAAGATGGAGAACACTCAACAATCCAAGATGAGTTTAGTACCCCAATAGCCCAATGACCAAGTGAACTCAATTTGCTCGTAAGTTTTCTAGCTACCAACCCAACCCCATCTATCATTGCACGAAACATCGCCTCAATTGAACAGCAACCTCACCGAGAGTTCATGTGATTTCGTCCTCCCTGTGCAATTCAAAGAGCACTTCTGAACTCATTTTTCTTTCGTCGCTCAATCACAATCTCAATACAAAATCCTTGTCAGACTATTTCCAGAGATGTATGTCAGTCGAAAGAACAACAAAACTGAAAAATTCACATTGACAGACAGACATACGAGTACTCGTACTGAAGTTTCATAAATTCAAATCCAAATACGCATACGTGTCTGAGTGTCTGACTGTCTGGGTGTCTCGCCCTCCCATTCATACTCTTACAATTTCAACCTTGTGAAACCGAAAAATCCTTCCAAAAAGCTCAAGGAATAGACACGCTTTTCAACATTCCACATCGTCAACTGTCAATTGTAATTCCACAATACTTGTTCCCATACTCGTAGTCATATCTGTACTCGCACTCGTACTCGTATTCGTACCTAAGTACGAGCGGCAGTTTTATTTTTAACACGCGCTCTCGCATGTGCGATTGCTGATTGATGGGAAACACATTATTCAAAGCTCAAACCCCCGGGGGCTGATTTGTAAATATTCGATTACACATCGTAAAATCGATCATAAATCCTACCCCCGGGTATACGAATAGTCGAGGGTGAGTGTCTCTGTCTATCCCCATGCCCATACTACCTATACAGACTCATATCGATTTCGTAATCCTTTTTCCAGGAAACCTTCCACAATTTTGATTGAGATTTTAATTAATTTTGCAGCAAAACATTTTCAATGAAAGCGGACTTAGGACAACTACCACCTACGGTGGTATTAGCTGTGCTAGTTGCGGCTGGACTATTGGACATATTCTGATTGAATCACCTTCGCGAAAGTGTGTGTCGTAATTTTTCTGTATATTCAATCCAATTGAACTCAGCTGGACACTTATGCAATAAAAGCATTCACATCGACTTGTGGAAATCGTTTAAATAAATTTGAAATTTGTGGATTTTGTTTGGATGGTGGCGGTTAAATGATGTATGTGAGTGGTGGTTCGGTTCATAGTGGCACGATGGGGTGCTTAGTTTGTCGGAGGAAACTCGGATTTACTGAGCTCCGCTTGAGGTTGACATGTTAATTATTATTGAGAGGTACGAACAGCTCCATCTATTGGTGGATTTTGTTACCCAACTGAGTGTTCTAGTGGCCATAAAAAATAATGACATTAGCGTCACGAGAAGTGAAACGATATATTTATGTAAAGAGAAGAAGTTTTGTAATATATGGGGCTTGGAAGATCGGGAAGGTCTCTTACATACGAGTATGCGGTTGCTTCAGTTCACGATGTAAGACGTTATAGAGACTGCTTGTTAGGATCTTAAGAGGACAGATGACTGTATTTAATGCTCAAATGTAGATATTTATGTCCTGTTGCATTGACTTTTTCTGTTCTTCTCAGTTTTGCTCTAAAACTGCTGCTTTCACCAGCCCACAATCGACTCCTGTCACACCATATGAAGTGTGTTTAGCATGGAATAGCTTCCGCATAGACCGATTTTTCGCGTCACGCTTTTGGTTGAGATTCGGCAAATCGTTTTCCTATAGATTGTAGTTTTAGAGTTAAACTATTCTTATCTGAGGATAAATGCCTTTCCTTTTGAAGGAAAAGACTTCTTGGGAACTATTCAAAATTATTATCGAAATTTCGGCTCGGTTGTAAATACGCAACGCGTATTTCGTCGTGAGGTCAGGCGTCAACATGGCTTCAGTATTCACGAAAGTAAGTGAGCGTAAGTATAGGGTTCTCCAATAAGGACTTGACAACTTTTTTTTTTAAATAAAACGCAAACCATTTGAGATATTTCAAAAACTTTATTATCAGTTTGAAGTACAATCACAACATTTATGAATGGAACTCGCCTTCGTTCATATGGCCACCGCGGGCACATTTACAGCGGTCGGTTCGTTCGACCCAATTTTCAACGACTCGGCCGCTTTTTCGCATTCAATGTTGGCTCTGAGCTCTTCCAACGTCGTCGGCTTGTTGGCATAAACCAATGACTTAACGTAGTCCCACAGAAAATAGTCAAGCGGCGTTAAATCGCACGAACTAGGCGGCCAATTGACTGAAGATGATTTTGCGCTGAAATTCACCATCTTGGCGCATCTTCTCCAGAACGCAATCGGAGGACATACGTCGCTTCAAATAGTCCAACGGCTGCAGTTCTTGAGTCAGCTTGATCTTGTATGGGTGTAAACCAAGATCCTTACGCAAAATACGCCATAATGTGGTCTGAGCGTTGCCCAATTCTTGAGAGCGCCGTGGAGTTTACTGACTTGTATCGATTGCTATGGACGCCTGAATGGCAGCGATATTTTCGACACTTTGACCAACCCGTTGTCTCACTGACACGGCAACATCACACAACGAATATGTACACTCAAATATTTGCACTAAACTTGTTATTGCGAGAATTACGACCGAAAATTGGAGTTAACGCTCTTAAAGTTGCAGTCACCGACTCCGAATTTCGGTAGAAAATTTTTCTAATTTGCAGACGTTGCTCGTTCGTGTACTTTACCATGATGAAATTGTTGAGTTTATGAATAAATTGACAGTGACAGTTTGATGATTAGTGAAAGAGTGCGTTCACAAATTAAATTCAAAGTTGTCAAGTCCCTATTAGAAAACCCAATACATTCTTTTGGATCGAAAGCCACCACCCAGACAGAGAATGGCGCAAAATAACGAAAATATCACCGCCGTAGCGGCCAGTATCGAAGAAGACCAAGAAATGTCGATTAGCCGCCGATGAGCTGAATTGGGTATCGCCAGAGAGATACTCGTATCTCGGCTTATTTTGTAATGGATTTTGGCCAACATCCGTAAAAGATTGGGCTAACACAAAAGTTGAAGCCTGATGACTATAGATAGTGCCGTGAGTTAGCTAATTGGGGGCTTGAAATGTTGAAAAAAAAATCATCCTCTCGGATGAGGCCCATTTTTGGCTCAGTAGCTATGTCAGCAAGAAAAATGGCTATTATTTGAGCTGTTATTTCCGCCCAATTCTCCTTCGACTGTAACATATGACCGAGGATGAGCGGCGGGCTGGATAGTTCTCCATGACATGACGCATGTCTTCATCTTTATTTGGGCATTTGGGGCAAGATAGTGGGATGGCGTGTCCAAAACGATGCAGATACTTGCGGTACACCACCGTAGCCAGGCAGGAACTGCGTTAGGTTATAGTAGCATTCTTTATGTTTACGTTCTAGTCAATCAAAGATTGTTGGTATAGGTTCGTATGTCCATCAATCTTTCATTGTATTATCCCATTTTGTTTGCCAAACAGCTGTTGACGCTTCCTTATCGTAAATTTTGATTCTCTTGATTCTATTAACAACGTGATGGGTTAAGACTCTTCTGTGACATATGTCCATAACTTTTCCAGCTGTAACAAAGGTGGTCTCATCAGAAAAGGTTCGAAAGCCGCTGATTGTTCGTAGCTCGCCGAGTCTGTATGTTGATGATAGTCTCCTTTTGGTCTCCGTCGCCTCAGACTGGGATACAATAGAATTGATGTAACAAAATCTGGAAAGTAGTTTTAGGCAGTTAGGCCGAGAACGCTCTCTGTATTTGAAATGCTTTCTTGGTTAAATAGTCCACATCTGTTTTTTACCGAAATATGTTGTTACTTACTTAAGTGGCACAACAGTCCGGGGTGGACCTGGGCCTCAGTCAACAAGCTTCTCCAGCAAGCTCGCACGCTAAGTTGGCTGAGGTCCCTAGGCCTTGCTCTACTGCGCTGTCCCTCGGGAGCGGTTCGGGGTTTGTTTCCGTCGCACATCAGAAGCAGCATCTCTGATGGCATTTTGGCAGTGTTTCCAATGGTCTTCGATGCTTGATACTGGGGATATTGGACCCCCTATGAGATTAAGAAACACTCGATCGGAAAAGGTCTTCGGGATCTCTTGCGATTGTAACCGTCTGACGTCGAATTTCCTCACAATATAAGCTTGTCTTGGCGTTGTTCGGGATATCCACAGCCGTGCTACAACAAGGTAATGGTCCGAATGTCTATGGCTCCTCGGAACGATCGGACATCCATAATACTGGAGGAGTGTCTTGCGTCGATCGCAATGTAGTTAATCTGGTTGACTGTTGATTGATCAGGAGTTTTCCAAGTCCCCTTGAGAATATCGAGATGGAGGGAACCGCGTGCAAGGTACGACAATGTTTCGTCCGCCGCAAAGTCGATTAGCCTGAGTTATCGGAGGTGATGTCGTGAGGCTATATCTTCCGAGAGTGCTATCAAAGATGCTCTCTCTTCCTAGCTTTGCATTCAAATGGCCAAGCACAATTTTAATGTCATAGCTATAGAAGGCATGGAAGACATCCTTGTTGTCGTCATCTTCCTCCTCTGTGGGGGCTTGCGCGCATATAAGGCTTATGCTGGTGAATTTAGCCTTGATGCGGATTGCTACGAGGCGCTCGCTCACATTCCGCAAGCTCAGGACTTCTTGTCTTAGTCTGCCTCCGACAACAAATCCGCATCCAAATACGCGCTGCTTTTGCAGCAGTCTAGGGCCTCTGCTAGTTGCTCAGCTGCACGTGGTCTATTAAGGGATCTAACATTCCACGTGCATATCCGAAGCTGACTGTCCTTAAATCGCTTGCATGGGTTGTCAACAGTAGATCCGCCCATATCCGATGCTTGTGGATGATTCATAACTTATTTTTATTTTTTAAATGGCCAGGCAGTTACCCCGGCGGCACAACCCCCAACCTGGAGGACCAGTTTCATTTTTAATGTTTCTAGGACGGGGGCTCGGCTACACCGAAGTCAGTAACCCGTTCCGGGATGTGAGCGCTGCCGTTGGCCCATATAGGGCTCATCCGCCACCATCTCTTTTGCAAGACCCTGGCTAACTCCTGGAAATCCTTACCGGCCTGAGCTCCAAATATGTCAGTAGCCCGGATAAGGTCTTGTTTTGGTTTTCCGACACTAATCCTAATTTATGGCGCAGGAAACTCGCCATTTGCCCCCTTCACTTCGCAATCTCTAGTGAGATTCCCAGATGGCGCCACGGGGAGGCGTGAAGTAGGGCTTATTAGGAGAGCTGCAAGATGTTCGGCTGCAGGGGCTCATTCTCGTTATTTAAAGAACCACCACCTGTCGGAAGATGCTACTTCTACTTTAAGATATTTGACCGCTTCATTGGACCTGATTATTCGGTTACCAAACACAAAGCTGGCGAGCTCTAAAGATTTCGACTGCTAGCTTCTGTTTTATGGTCGGCTATTTCTAGGCTGGCTGCTTTCTGCCAATTTTTTATTCGTACAATTGCTTTGTTTGTAGCGGATTCAACTGTACGAATCTGTTTGTGTACTGTCGCGACGGCAATGTCATTAGTGCACCTTATTACCTTCACCCTTAGGCAACGCCAATCATAATACACCATGGTACATGATGTTCCACAATAATGGCCCTAGGACCGATCCCTGTGGAACTCTGGCAGTTACATTGTAATATTTTTCTTCATCGTCTGTATTATTTCTCAACTTGCTGTTGTTGACATAGCTCGTCACTATACGCAGCAAATATCATGGTGTGTGCATCTTGATGAGTGATCCTCTAATAAACGACCAGTTCGCTAAGTTAATAGCATTTTTAATGCTATACTACTGCACAGTACTCCTTTGTGTCGTAAAGCCATCTTTCCCCATCGATTGTGCCTTTTGCGGCTTCAACTAAATAAACCTGCGGTTTTGCTTTACTTGTCGGTTCTATTTAAATTGCGCCTTGCCAGTTTAGAAGTGTGTAGGGTTGGTGAAAGTTTTGTCCCCTTCTTGAGCGCTGGACTTTGCGTTTTTATTTCCTCGTTCCCCAGTAACACGGTGGTGCCGTCCAGCTGTTTCTTCCTCTAATCATGGATGCATCGCATGCAGCGGAAATGGTATAAGTGAGGCCATGTGCGCGGATCTCTGCTGTTCCACTTTGCGTACGATCATCGTTCAACATTCAATCGAAAATTCTGTCGCATCATTTTGCACCCGTAAGTTTTGAGGGCATGATTGAGATCTCTTTTTTTTTCATTCAGAGGTCACTGTATGAGCCTTTCTCACTGACCCACTATTTATGATTCTCGGGATAAAACGGCTTTTTGAAGAGCGTGATCGGGCATAGCAGATGTAGAAATGGAGCTCAAACGATGGCTTCTTTTTGGTATCTTGTGTCTTGGAAAGCACACCTTCCACTTGTCCATATTGCCGCATGTTTTGCCTTATAGCAGATCCAGTTAATGTTCTCATCGGAACATTTGTGGGGTTAGATATCGTATGATATCGTCCGTCTTTTTTACCTTGGACGTTTGATTTATTCGGTTCACTATGATCCACTTCCAACTTTCAATTGAGATCTTCATGCCGGTTAATGTTGTTCCTTTTGAGCTCTATATATTTGTTTCAGGCGTACAGTCTGCTTGATTAGAGCTAGCAAATGTCCCAAAGGACTATAATTCTCCGGTAAGTATTAATCTGCTAAGTAACAAGTACGAGTCACGCCCCCCGAAATCTTAAAATCTCTATTGGAAAGACCTAGATCATAGTACCAGTTCTCTCGAAATTGTTAACGGAAAAGGACGAACGTCTATTGTTCTGTGATTTGGCTAGGGATGCAACGGTTCAGATACGAGGGAGATAATTTGTTGGCGAACCAAGCCAAGAGCCTCTTCCACCCCAGTATGCGGCCAAAATGTAAAATTCCACCAACTAGAGCGTAAATTTTGAGATTGGGTAAGATGTGATGAATCGGTGCTTAGAAATATCACGCACTAGAAGAAAATATACGCTGTAGTGTCACAAAGCGGATAAAGTGAACAAAGCAGTAAGTATTGACGGCATACATCCCTGACCAAAGGTGTGCTAAAATGAGCCTTTAAGCATAATTTAGATTCAACTCTCGGCGACTAATAGGCAGGCTTCAACATCGAACCCTAGAAAGTGGGGCAAAGTCGAAGTGGAAACGCATTCTGTTGCTTTTAGTGATCATTAGCGCTGTACTCCTTGCAACAATCGACGGAAACTCTCAACTTCCTTCATCTTTGAGAAGATAATTGGATCAGAATCTCTAAATATCTAATTGTCAGCGTTATTGTTATGAGAGATACCATCACTGATGGTTTGACTTACATATTCCAAGAGTTTGGCGACAATTTCAATTGCCATGTCGGCTTTGACTCACAAAAAAGTAGAAAAACTTCAACAAAAGCTCTAGGAAACCGTAGAAACCAATTATCCTCCTATCCATGGACCACAAAAAGGAGCTTAAGTCGCGCCATTACCATAAAACTACAACTACACAAGCATGGCAAAAAGGTAAGCAAAGTCAAAAGAAACTCCCCACCCCAAACGCAAATGCATCTCAAAGGAATGCATAAAGATACAATGGTTTCCACAAAGCATAGTTTTGTTTTGTTTTTTTTTCTTTAACCTCCACAAGTATAATCGGAATCCTTAACGTCGATCTATTACCAATGCAAAAATGTCACCCATCGTCCTTGTTGCTGGCATAGTGATTCTTTCAAATTCATTCAGAGTATCCTTGTACAATATAGAATGGCAAAAGGCGAACAAAAAAAAAAGCAACAAGAAACTGTAAAAAATTGCTGTGCAACGGACTATGAGTGTATATACTCGTGGCAACCGCACCGGAGCAATATCGAAAGGATATCCGTTTTCTTTTGAAATTTAAAAATTGCCAACGAAAAAGGAGGAAACTAGTAAGGAATTTGAACCGTCCTTTGGAAGAAACCATTCTCAACTTTATCATTGCTTGACTTCATAGCCTGAGTTAGTCCTTTGGCCTAAATGGTTTGTCTATTTTCTGGTTATTCTGTCATTTTAGTTGTGAGAGATGAAATTCTGCTGAAGAATGTGGGTGCAATGCAAAGGAGAAGGCAGGCAAATGTAAATAAGAAGTGAGTGCCATGCAAAGTGACCTTTATTCTAGCTCACAAGAATAATAGATACATTGTCAGCGTTAAGGATTTGCTTTGCTTCAACTTAGGACTTGAGCGTTCCTGATCTTAAACAACACGCCTCTCCATCTAGTTCGATACCTTACCTCCTAGCTCAACGACTTGGTTGAGATTCTCGTTGTCCTATACTGCGTCCTGCGGGATTTAAGGCTCCTTCAGTACTGATGTCTATACGCTCGTCATGACCTAGGCAATAAAGGCGATGTAAGCGAAGTTTTTTTCCGAAACTCACGCGGAAAATGTTCTTTCAAAGAAGCTAAAGAGCTTATATCTGTCCATGCCTCTGCACTGTATAAGGGCACGGTTCTTCTATAGCATAACCTTTTTAACTTAGGAAGAGATTTCCTGCTTTTCTGCGCCTTCTTAACCGATACAAAAACAACGGTTAGCAAGAGTTAGGAATCGGTAGATCACCATGTATCGAGAGTATGTCTGTCGAGCATCCGTCCATTAGGATTTCCAAGACTAGTCAGGGTTCTGGAAAAGTGATGGTGGCTGACGAGCAACTGGCCCTCCAGGTTGGGGTTGAACAATGTTGATGACCCCAGCAAACGTGAAAATGTAATGAATTTCAGACATTTAACAGACTGCGTGCAGCCAAAAAACTTGCGGGGGCCCTAGGTATTACCGCAATCCAAGAACTGCGATGGATTT
The DNA here is from genome assembly GCA_928272305.1 of Volucella inflata. Lineage (NCBI taxonomy): Eukaryota > Metazoa > Arthropoda > Insecta > Diptera > Syrphidae > Volucella > Volucella inflata. The sequence continues at coordinate 5,492,844 of OV743720.1, forward strand.
TGCCAGGCGAAAGACGGTTGTAGAACCGCGAAATTTGTTACGGCGACTGGTACTAACAGAGAAGAGAGCGCTAATTTAGATGCGAGTTTGTTATCCGGGGCAGACTTAGGCAAAGGGTCCTAAACATCCGCCACATGAGCGAATGCCTCGTAAAAATTCATCATCAAGGCAAAATTCGGGAACATTTGTCGTTTTTGAGCGCGTCATTGGGAAACACAGCCTGCACAATACCACATCTTAGAACGGACTCAGGTTTTTAGACTTCGTAACTGGATGCAACTTCATAGAAGCCAGCACTCCGTTTCCATAACTCAACATCCACGAAGGGACTTGGCGGTCTTGGAACTTATAAGCCGTCAACCAGATTCCGACATTCTTGATGTCCGAACCAATATAGAGTAGCCAATATAGACTCGGATCACTACCATTTTGCAACCAGGGTACGCATGCGGATATAACGAGCACAACAGAGCCAAGTCAGACCACCCATTTTCGACGTTGAAAAGCTTCAATCGCAAGAGGCCGCTCGAGTCTTTGTCTCTTGCTTTCCCTCAAACTTTCTTAAGATCCGGGATTCCCCTATTCAATCCATAGAATACCAATGTGAATGCTGTCAACGAGTCATCATAGAAGCAGCATCTGATGTAATTGGTTTCAAACTGCCATCACATATAAAACTTTGGTTCGATGAAGAATGTTGGCAAGGCACATGCAGCCAAACAAGGGGCATTAAAGAGCTGCTCTTCACTGCAGGCCGAGAGCTGCTCGTGAGCTCTGTGAACAGAAGAGAAGGAAAGAACCTAAAATTCTTAGAAGAAAAATGGAAGAGCACGAGAAGCACGTGGCCAAGGAAATGACGTCCGAAAATTCTATCGGAAAATAAAAAGAAAATGCCGGGGCTACAAAGTCAGAACGGAAGCCTGCAGGGACGAAAACAGAAACCTAGTAGTAGAATCGCAGTCGGTGCTAAAAATATGGAATGACCACTTCTGCAGACTATACAACGGCGATGACGACCATAATTCCGTTGTCAAGCAGATGAAACCATCAACACTGGACGGTTGTAGCAGAAAATTCCATCCACATGACCTAAACCAAGTTGAGATAGTGAAATCGCGACTAAAATCGAATTAGCTGCTGGACCAGACGGCTTCCAGCTGAACTATTTAAGGCAGCTGGAAATGACCTGGTTAAGAACATGCACCAACTCATCTGCAAGATGTGGTTAGAAGAAAGCATGCCCAATGAACGGAATCTCAGCATCGTTGGCCAATCTACGAGAAAGAGTTCCCTTAGACTGCCAAACTATACGATAATCAGTCTCCTGAAAATAGTCTGCAAAATTCACTGGCAACAGAAGGGGAACTATTCTGTCACGTCAAGAAGGCATTCGCAGCTATTGAAGCGGAAACGGCTAAACTTGGTTTCACGGTAAATGAGACAAAAACTAAGTATCTTCAGCAGGACTCTCAAAATCGACAACAAGGCCAGAGTGTCACAATTGCAAGCTATAACTTCGAGGTAGTGAAAGATTTCGTCTACTTTGTTTCCGCAGTTACAAGTAGCAACGTTACCAGTACGGAAGTAAGACGTAGAATAATTCTTGCCAACCGCGGTTTTTTCGCACTCACAAGGCAATTAAGTAGCAGAGGTCTCTCTTGCAAGACAAAAGTGGCTTAATACAAGTCTTCAAGCATCCCCGTCGTTCTCTATGGTATAGACATGCAAATTATTGGAAAAGATGAAAAAGCCCTTGGCCGACGGGGTCAGTGACATCTGCTTTGTCAGGTGTCTACGAATACAACGATTAAAATGACTGGTCCATGTAGTGCGAATGGACACCACAACTCCGGCCCTATTTAGCAGAGGACAACCGAATCTACGGAGGTGCGAACAAGTGAAGGCGGACCTCAACCTTCTTGGGGCGCCTCGCTGATGGAAGGAGCTGGCGAAGAACCGTGTCAGCTGAAGAGGTGTTTGTGGGTTAAGGCCCAGGTTCACCCCGGACTGATAAGAAAAAAAAAAAAAAACATGCACTGTCGAGTGGCTCAATGAGATCCTCTGTAGATTGTATTACGCGAGTACCCTCTCCTTGAGTGTATAGCTTTCTATAAGTCATCCAGGTTTCGATGACTTGAGTCGTTATGATGGGTTCGCTGAATTTTCAATAAAATGTGTGCCATAAAGATTCATCTTTAGCACCGGATGGGATTCTTTGATAGGATGCCGATGCCTCCATCTAGGATCTAAGAAATTTCTGTCAAAGATTCAGCGGAGATTTGTTTCTGTCCTCTTTTGTCTCAGTATCGAGTTGATAACAAGGACAATGACAAGGAATGCGGTTAAGCTAGAGATTGTTGGTAGAAAAGAAAGTCTTTCCTAGTTACACACCAGAAATATGTCTTTTGCGTATCAAAAGCACAGTACATCACTGACAAAATTGAACTTAAAGTAGCGTATAACTGTGAATTTGTGAGAAAAACTCAAAAACGACAGAACCAATTGCCAGAGCAACCTCTGATTTACTGGGAAATAAATTTCAAAAATACTTCCACCAGCCACTTTGATCTGAATTGCTTTGTAAGCCAACAATTTTGCACATCATTTAACATGAAAACCTTGAAAGTCCTTTCGCTGAATTACACTCTACTTGATATCTAATATTCGTCTATATTTCACATCTCTAAGTCGTTGCTCCTTTTGGAGTACTGCGGAGCATCGACCCATTAGTTGAAGTTTTTTTTTTTTTTAAATTTCTTTTGCTCGACTCGATTTGATTGCTCAGCAGCATGGCATAAAAATACTCCCCATCCATGGTTGTAGATTTATATCTACCGAACAGTGTCCCATTTATCATTTATATGCCCCTTCTCTGATTCTATGTGTGTGTGTATGGGTAGGGAAGGAAGCACTCTGATGTACTATGTCACCATTTTTTTATCACTTTTACCTTAAAAATGGACTCGATGGTTCATTCCCTGTGATCCTTTACTACCGATGTACTTAGATATGTGTAGCTTCAAGGATTTACGCTATACAAAATATGACGATTCTAAATTACCTCCCGGAAGTATTTTTGCAAAATGAATTCCTTGATTTGCTGTTCCTTCATCTAAAATCGCTATCCCCGGTGTGAGATACGAATACGAATAGTGTGAATAACTCTTGTCAATCTACAGGTAAGCGAGAAACATTCTCCAGAATCAATGGTCACTGTCAGAAGAATTGCATCTTCAAATGTGTTCAGTCGTTTGTTGTTGTTTCTTTTTTGTGGGTCGTAAATTTGAATCTCCCACTTTTGGTTAACTGTGACAGATTAAGCAACACGTCCATCCAAAATCTGGCAGGTAATTTCGAAAAGGTGTCAGATGATTTTTTCGGTGTTTCGCCCACCAGCATGGTGGGTACGTACATTGGTCAAGTCTCAGAGGCGATAGTGGTTGTGCCGCCAAGAAAAGCAGCCCACATTCGAAAATCCATTCAAAAAGTTTTGGATAGGATTATGACGACGAATGGAGAACGGCGGCGGGCACAGTGACTTTGAAATGGAGTTGGAGTGACAGGGAGATTAAATTCATTCGTTTGTTCGGTGTCGACCTGCGTCTATAAATCATAAAAAAAAAAAAAAAAAAAAAACAAATATCACCAAACTCATTCTTCAAACGACTCTGATTGGGATTTCTTAGAAAGTTAAGTTGGCATGGAGTAAATATGGTAGGTGCCATCATCAGAAGGGAGCATTGTGCGAGGTTGAGATTTGCCGAGGTCTTCTCGTATCTAGTTTAAAATAGGTATTCAGCCAACTGTCAGATTGGAAAGGATGCCAGTTTAGACCATGTAGAATATAAGTCACCTCTTATTTGATGGAAAGCGGATTAGGCGGACTTAATTGACTCATTAGATACTGGACACCCAACTCGAAAATGTGTGACAACTGACTGGCATGTGGATGTCAAATAATCAACAACAATCACCGCTTTCGGGCGTCTGTTTGTGCATAGCTTAGCCATAACATCGGCATGTGGGAGTTTGTTGAGAGTTGCCTATTACTGCAGTCATTCTAAATTAACATCAGTCTACGGAGCTGCTGATGTGAGTATGCATCGACTTGTAGAGAAATCTGTGGACTTAACCATTCTCTCCATTTGGTCAGCGTGATTTCCACGAACGGGATAAGTGGTTAATCCACTGGCCTTGACATGGATCTTTTTTCGTCATGATCTACTACTTTCTGAGTAATCTCGAAAGTTAACTCAATGGTAGTACTAGCTGGTTCGGATCCTGAGAAGCTCTCCCTTGAGCCCTGCGTAACAAGTTCACAGGGAAATTGCATAATAGTTTCGAAGCAACGGGAGTTCTGGCATCATTGCATCAGAAAGGATGTCCATAAGACCAGAAGCAAAAAATAGTCGCGCAACGTCTTCAATACTCTAGTCCATGTTGTCCAGCGATCCCTTGTTTTTAATTGAAAAATGTCCTTGACTGACAGCTAAGCACCAGATTAGTCAGATAAGTCAGAGAAAGATATCTTCTTTCGGAGGTTTGACTAAATAAGGAACAAAACGTCAATCAGGTATACGAGTACGATGGAGTATCTAGAATCTACTACTCTACCTCCACCACTGCCGCAAGTTATTGGCCGCAGCCATAGTGCTATTCCCCAGCATTGATAATATCTCCAATTCTGTTGATTTATCTGCAGCGTGTTGCCTGATCGTGTAACATATACAGTGTGGCACATAATATACCGGACACGAACAATATCTCGCAACGAAGAGCGCCATCTATTTGTCGGAACACGCCTTTAAAGCTTGAATCGTTCTCTATTAACTGTCAAAATTTCATGATATTTGATTTACATTTGACAATTTTAAAAATTATTTTTCCATGAGTAAGTCACGATATTGCACCGAGTCACACAGAACTCATTGTTCGTCAGTTTTTGGCTCGAAATCAAGTGAATGTGTGCTAAATCATCAGCCGTATTCACCTGATTTGACACCGTGCGACTTTTCTTGGTTCCCGAAATTGAAATCGAAGTCGAAAAGATGCTTTTTTTTGACGGCATTGCGACAATTCAAGCAGCTTCGACAGGGGCACTGGAGGCAATTCCGCAAAACGAGCTAGAGCAAGCATTTAAATCACTATTGATTCGCTGTAACAGGTGTGTTGAATCGGAAGGAGAGTATCTCGAATAAAAGCACCAACAAATTAACAGAAATAGTGCTTTCTGGAGCCCAGTCCGGCATATCATTTGCCACACTGTGTATTTACACCGTTGAAAATTTTGTCGCTGAAAGTTGTCGAGTGTCGTTAAAAAAGTCCAGCTCATTCTCCTCTCCCAGTCTCCCAGAATCTAGGCCGTTAGCAGGCATCTTGGACAGAAGAAGTTGCTATCAGCTAGTCTATATCCTTTTGTGGGATCAGATATAAGCATTCGGCAACAGCTTTTTTAATGGATATACCGCCGACGATGGGTTGTGTGAGCCAGGCCCCTTGAGTTAGATAGAAACTGGTTACGAGCTAATTCTGATCAGGCCAGAGAACCTCAAGAGTCTCAGCTTATAAAGGGGTATTTGCGGCATAGACTTTTTTAGACATTCCGAAGTTTGTTAGTTGCTTCATCAGAGTTCTGTTTGCTTCATCGCACCCCTCTGGCTTAATGGAAACATTCTGTGCCTTGGCAAGCTCCAACAGTTGGCAACACAGAGCTTGTACTCAGCGATATTCAGACCGTTTTGTCAATAGTGGCATCCTTATACGAGTAGGTATGGCGGTCTTACCCATTTTGCGTTTCTTTTAAAGGCGAATTGTCCGACGACATACAAATTCCATTCACCCGAATCGCAAAATCTTCTGGCTAGAGCACAAGCTGGCGGCCGCGACGCCTGTATTGCTTCTCAGTGTGGGTCTGACGGCATCAACTGACTCTACCAGCACTATAGTTCAACGTTGGCTGGGTATGGCCAGAATCATTCCGCACACTACCGAATGACACTGCCAGCGTGAAAACCACACGAAACAGACAATTTTTGTCGATGTCGTGGCCTCTGATGAAGCAAATGTGGGTCTCAAGCCCTCCAAAAGCCCAAGTTTTGCTTGTTGACAACCCACTTAGCCAAGATAATTTTCAAATGAAATTTCAAAACGGTTGTATCTAATCATTTCGAGAGACCAATTTGAGAAGATTCGACGCTCCAAATGGTCATCCTAGCTTTGGATCTTGAGTCAGTTTGATCTTATACAGGTGTAGGCTGAGATCCTTTTGCAAAATTCGCCACAATGTTGTTGAAGCGATGCCTAGATGCTTACTTACTTACTTTAGGCTTCTTTAGCTGTCTCCAGTTTCGCACGCTAAGTTGGCTGAGGTCCTCTTCCACTTGCGTGCGCCACCTGAGTCTTGGCCTTCCTCTACTGCGCTGTCCCTCGGGAGCGGATTCGAATACTTTTCGAACCGGAGCATTGGTATCCATGCGCTCTACATGACCCAGTCTTTGGATCTTCACTCTTCTGGCTAGGTTCATGTCGCTGTACAGTCCATACAGTTCATCGTTGTATCTCCTCCTCCACTCACCGTCAATGCAGACGGGACCGAAGATCGCCCGAAGAATTTTTCTCTCGACGCAACCAAGAACACCCTCATCCATTTTTGATAATGTCCATGCCTCTGCGCCATAGAGCAAGACCGGGATTATTAAAGTCTTATAAAGGGTGACTTTTGTTGTCCGAAAGAGGGCTTTGCTACTCAATTGCCTTCTTAGCCCAGAGAAACAGCGGTTGGGAAGAGTTATTCTTCGCTTGATCTCAGCGCTGGTGTCGTTGTCTGTGTTTATAGCAGAGCCTAGGTAGACAAAGTCCTTAACTACTTCAAAGTTATATCTGTCGAGGGTGACGTTCTGCCCGAGACGTCGGTGTTGGTTGTCCTTTTTGATTGACAGCATATACTTGGTCTTGCCCTCATTGACCGCTAAACCCATTTTCGCCGCTTCCGTCTCAATACTCGCAAAAGCGCCACTGACATCACGCTGCTTTCTCCCGATTATGTCAATAACTACGAGTATATAATACTTTGAATGAATTTATTTGGCTCGCTTTCAATACTTGTAGATGCAGTAAGGGCCTCAATATTTTCAACACTCCTTGCATATTTTTCTTTTACGGGCACCAGAACATTAAGCAAGGAAAATGAAGACCCAAATTGTTGGAGGAATAAAAGCTGAGGTATTCGGTCATTCGACAGCATCTTTTGTTCCAGGGCAATGTCTCACTACACAAAATGGTAGTCTAGTTTAGAATCAATCAACATTCTGATTGAGTTAAACCAAATCAACCAAAGCCACTACTCTATTGCTGACTGCCTTCATCGAAGTCTAATCCACGGAATGTTTCGTAGAAAGGAAAACTCTTAATTCGAGCTCAAATTAGCGGTGGGTTGGTTTGGGCCTCCAGACTACTGATGACCTATCGGATAGTGCGGGTACTAGTCAGCTATAATCCTGTGAGGTCACCTCCATCCATTAGGGCAATAGACTAGCCTTCAGTTTGAAGTCTCGAGTGGGCTCTTTTCAGAACCTGAGATTGTTTGACCATCTACGACAAGGAAGTCCAAGAAAGGGAGGCAGAATTTGTCTAGTCTCTACCTTTGTTCACTTACCAACATTCAAATTTATGATGCTTGCCATACATTCTTCTCTGAGTGGCAGTTTATCCATTTCAGTGGACCCGAGGCTCCGCCAGGTCCCGTCTGCCTCCATCGGATAGGTATATAGTCTCATCATTTGCTTTAATAGACATCTCCAAGGACAAAAATGGAATCCTCCTCTGAAATCATTTCTCAAATTAACGAGCTAACATCATCAAATCGAAATACATCTGTCAGCTATTGGTCAACAAATACCTAAACAGCTCCACAACAAATCCCAAGATCCTACGTCTGCCATAATTTATGTCCTTCATAAATTATCCCATTAAAATCACACAGCGATTCATGACGTCGCATCTCGCATGGAAAACCTGCACATGAAAGCGCATCCTTAGTATTAATGGGTCATTTTGCACAGCACCTATAGTATAGCGCGACCGACCGACCGTCGATGGTGAAGTGTACTCGTATATTCGTATCACGGTCCATATTGGCTGAAGGATTTGTACAATGGAACACATTTACTGCAACCAGGGTTCACATTGCCGGAGGCTTCATGGATGAATACTCGTACACTACACTACTACGAGTACATCAGCCTTCGGACGTTGTGCCTCCAGAAGTTAATAACACAAAACAACGCATTGGTCTGATGGTCGGGTTGGCTAGGGAGCTGATTTATGCCACGTTCTTTACAGTCAGCTGCCAGAAAGCAGAGTCAGGATGTTTTAGGAGCAATGGGAAAACACCAGTATCCTGGTGCTCCAATTTATTATGCTCAGTAATTTTGAGCTCTCTTGCCACTGCTGGCTGCAGATAACTCAGTTTGTCTTTGGTAACCGTTTGATAACAACTTAACTACGATGACGAATAGAATATTCTCCAAGCGTATCCTTTTTGAATGGACTACTCATTATCCGTAGAAATCATAATGACAACTGATACCATTCAGTAAGCAAAACGTGATGGTTAGATAAGAGAGAATAGTACTCGTATCAAGGACTCCATACAGACAAAACGAAATGTGTAAAAGGAAACTTCAACCTTCAGAAGAAATCTAACCCAAGTAAAGGTAAATGGAGTCTGTGAATCCTTGATTTAACCTGCACCATGGAACTAATTCAAGTCCTCGTTTTCCTTTTGTATGCTTTTCTTCGACTTTTACTGGTTGCTGAGTTTAAGGATGTGGGAAGAAGATTACCACAGATAGGAATGTTCTTTAAGGATTCCATCCAACTTGTTGTAGATAAGCTGTGGGATGGATTAATGCTCGTTACATAATTAAACCAAGTCTAGCCGAAAGGAAACTACGCGTTGGACATGCTCAACAAGATGAAAGGAGAATTCACCTTCTAAAAAAAAGGGGGAAAAAAATAGAAAGGACAGAAGGAAAGAATTCGCTTAAAACAAATCAGGATTCGGAGGATTTGGGGTTAGAGGAGCCGGTGATAGGAAGAATCAGATGGTCTTTGAACTTAAAAATAGCTTGTCTGGCTCATTTTTCTTTTCTTCTGTATTTAATAGTTCTCGTGCGCTACTTGAATGGATAAAGGGTAAGGAATAAGTAAAAAGGTGAGCCTGAAGTTATTAAGGTAAAAGCTTTCATTTTAAAAGTGTGAGGTTAGGTCGAATGGATGCAGGGAACATGAAAAAGGGTCTTTTCTATTTAAAAATATTCAACAAGACATTTAGAGGTAGACTTTAAGGTTGCACTTGGTCGAGAATGATGTTAGCATGAGGATGTAAAACAGGTTTAGAACGTCTCGTGTGTTTTTTTGTCCTTTCCGTCGCTCTCATTTAAAACCTTTTACTGATCTTTTCGTCTCAACACTCAGAATTTCGCAACTCTACATTAAGTCAAACCAACAGGTGCACACTCCTAGTGTTTTAGGTCATGCTGTCCTACTGCAGACAAGACCTATAACCGAAAGCTTGTAACTAGACAGCAACCTTTAATGGCGTAAGATTCTGAAAAAGTTTTTGCTGTCTGGTTCGGATGGATCAGGGCCTTATCCCATCAACATATCTGGCAAGCTTCATATCTAGCCAAGAATGTGTGTCGATGACAACATACGTTGGAATGACCACATTTTCGAAGTCGCAACAAATTCAGCGAAATGTACAGGTTTTCTCAAGCATTGTAAGAAATTGTTCACCCCCCTGATCTGGGTTCTATATTCAAGGCTTTAATCTGCCCAAAACCTGAGTACAAGTTCACATCTCGTCAAGTCCGCCTAAGACTTCTTTGCATAAATAGGATTCAAAACCGTGCGTTAAAACGTATAGGTGATGCCAATATTACAGAGTCGATTGACACCCTCGACAACAGACATAATGCCTCTGAAATATCGTGATTTTTTCCTAAGCCGAACAACTCGCTTATGGAATGCCCTGTCGAGCTCTGTATTTCCCAGCCATTACAGCTTTCTAACATTTAAAACCAACATACATCGGTACCACTCTTATCGCCCTCCCTAAATTTAATTAGCCCGTGCTATGTGCAAACATTTTAAAGGTACACAAAATCCCTTGTGCGCGCGCCAATTATAAAAAAAAAACTTACGTCCTGCAGCGGCGCTACATTCCGGGCTGGACCTGGGCCTGAACCAACAAGCATCTCCAGCCAGCTCAATCTTTAGCTAGCTGTCTCCAGTTGCGCACGTTAAATTGGCTGAAGTTACACTAGCCTGCGCCACTTAAATCTCGGAACTCCTCTACTGTGCTATCCCTCAGAGGATGCAAAGGCTTTTTGGATGACCCAGCCATCTTTGTCGTTGGACATTAACTTCTCTGGCTAAGTCGATGTCGCAATCGCTGTACAGTACGTATAGTTCGTTGTAGTATCTCATTCTCCATTCACCATCTATAGAGACGTCGAGAAGAATATTGCTCTCAAAGCAGCCAAGGGCGCCCAGAAAATGTCCATGCCTCTGGACATAGTGCAGGTTTGGGATTATTAAGGTCTTACTGATATAAAGGATCGCTTTTGTCGTTCCAAAGAAGGTTTTGCTAGTCAATTGCAAAAAAGCAGCGCTTGACAAAAGATATTTTTCTTTTGATCTCAGCGCTGGTGTGATTGTCTGTGCTGATAGGGGAGCATAGGTAGATAAATTTCCCAAATACCTCAAAGTAATGCCTGTCGAAGGTGATGTTCTGTCCGAGACTACGGCATTGAGTGTCTTTTTTTTACGAGACCATAAACTTGGTCATGCCCTCATTGACCACTTAACCCATTTTCGCCGCTTCCGTGTCAATACTTGCGAAAGCGCCACTGACATCACGCTGCTTTCTCCCGATTATGTCAATATCGTCGGCGTATGGGAGTAGTTGGATGGACTTTTGAAAGATTATGCCTCCTGTGTTGGCGCGTGAGTTTTGCACTATTCTTTCAAGTACGATGTTGCAAAAATCGCATGACAGTGCATTACCTTGTCTAAATCCTTTATGGACAACAAAAAAGCTCGGCGAGATCTTTACAGCCCTTGAAAGAGCAGCGTGCACTCTCATCGTCATCCTGCATTCTCATCGTCATCCTGCACAGACGGACGAGGATACCGAAACTAGACATTGCTATGTATAGCTCGTCTCTATAGATGCTGTCATACGCGGCCTTAAAATCGATGAATAGGTGGTGTGTAGCGATCTGAAGCTCATGGGTCTTCCAAGATCTGCCATAGTGTGAATATTTTCTCGTTGATGGACTTTCATGCCCTGAAGACACACTGATATGAACCAAATAGATTTTTGACGAACAACTTCAGGCGTTCACACAATAAGGCAGATAGGAGACTGATGCCTCTTTGGTTGGCGATGGTCAGAGGTTCTCCTTTCCTGAGGATCGGATAAGCAATACAGAGGTTCCATTTATCGGGCATATTTTAGAAATGAGTTGGTGTATGCTCCTTACCAAGTCATCGCCTGTAGCTTGGAAGAGTCAAGCCATCCACTCCAGCAGCTTTGTTGGACTTCAGCTTCTTCAGCTATCTTTACTTGATCCAGGTCGGGTTGAAGGAATTGTTGGTCTACATTTTCCAGGTTGAAAGGTTGATTCTGCCTGACAGTAGTATTTGTTGTATAGTCAACAAAAATGATCTTTCCAGATCCTCAACGTCGACTGCGAGTCTTTTAAGATGTTCCCTAGATCAGGCTTGTGTATGTGACAGGTTTTTTTTACCTTTCGGTTAAATTTCCGAATCTCATTCCTGGAGTAGCACCTTTCAACTTCCTCGACCGCGCGGTTCTCATGCTATTTTTTTGTTTGTCCTGAGAAGCCTCTTCTGCTCATAGAGCTGGGGAGCAGCTCTAGTCCTTCTATGCAGCGCCGCTTTGTATGCATTCTGCTTAGCTGCATGTGCTTGCCGGCATTCATCATTAAGCCAGGGACTTCGTTTTGGTGGTCCAGTGAAGCCCAGCATATCAGAAGAGACATCTTTGATGGCTTTTTGGCAGTGTTGCCACTGGTCTTCGATGCTTCATACTGGCGGCAGTGAGCCTCTTAAGTGATTAAGGGAGACTCGATCAGTAAAGGCGATCTCTTGCAATTGTAATCTTCTGTCTTCGAAATTCCTCACAAAATTAGCTTGCCTCAGCATCTTCGGGATATCCACAACCATACCTTGGCTACAGCAAGGTTGACGGTTTCCTAAGTTTCCATGTAAATATCCAGATGTGGGACCCGCGTGCTAGGTACTACAATGGTTCGCCCCGCCACAAGGTCGATAAGCCTGGATCCGCTATCGGAGGTGTACTACCGAAGATGCCCTCTCTTGATAGCTTTGCTTTAAAATCGCCGAGGACAATTTTGATGTCATAGCTAGGGCAGTACTCATTGGTTCTGTACAAGAGCCCTTAAAAGCAGCCTTGGTGTCGTCATCCTTCCCCTCTGTGGGGGCGTGCGCGCATATAAACTATTTTTTTCTATGGACAGGCAGTTACTACGACGACATAATAAATAAAGTCGTCTTACCTGAGAGAGATTGTGTAACGTCCTACGCTATATACCAATCTAATCCGCCTTAGGCTTGCTGTCTTCTTGCGAAAATCTATCCCTGTGGAAGGCAGGATTCAAAACAGTGTATGTCAGGTACATCGGTATATTTTTAGAGAGCTCTCCCAGTACAACTTCTTGGAATTAACCATCTCAATGGATCCAGAGGAGGAAGATTTCTCAGTTCTGAGTCTTTATCAGTCAAGTGGAGGCGAGAATCATTCGACGGTACAGATACAAGACATCCTTCTATCTAACTACATTTGCTCGAATGAACATGGAAAGTTGAACATTTTCGCTGACAAGAAACTCTCGCATTTCACTGTTTTGTCATATTCCTTGTCAACTATATTGCCTTATCAAGACAACTCCCAAACGTACACGAGCTAGTAGTCACGAAACTTAAGAAAAAAAGCAAAACCGTTTTTTTGTTTTTTTCAAAAATGACAAATCAGTGTCCCGTGAAGGAGTCCTCAAATGAAGTTTCTACCCTGTCTCTGCAGAAATTTTGTTTCCACTTTTCGTTATGCTTTTCACTGACCTTATTTTCGACAAAAGAAGTTCATCATCCTGACAATTGTTGTCAAGCTACCCAGTTGACATTATTGTCCATGGAGTGAACTAAACGATTCTCTTCTACTGTTTGTCCTGTTTCGTTTAGTTTAACTTCTTATCAACATCTATAAAGGAATAAATTTCTTGGTCCTTACCTCAAAGGACATACCACAAAAACATTACCAAGACAGAGGAGCGGTAAAATTTACATTTGTTTGGTCGTCTGACGGAAATGGTCGCTTTAAGCGGGTTGTGGGTGTGGGTTGGTGGAGCAGTCAAAGGAAACGAAGACATTTTTCTTTATCCTGTTGAACTATTTTCCATTGAGTGGCATTTTCCTGCAAGGAAACGTGTTTAAATGTAAATGCAGTCGTGGAGAACTTACAATTTCGCCAAAGGAATTGTGTCAAAAGTGAGCAAGTCTCTGGAGGAGCTATACAAATGTGAAACAATACAGATGAAAGGATTCGGAACGGATGACGTATTGATTCCGGAATTGAGTTCCAAATTAATTGTAGTTAATAGGATGTACTGGTGGCTTAGTGTTGTGCAAATAGGTTAGGCACTGGACGGGGCTTACTGGGCGATTTCCAACTCTGTGCTGAATGATTGTGCTTGTTTCACCTTTTCATGGTTTCTATCAAGCGAGTGTTCAACAGGAGCAACCTGTCAGACACGACTGAACTGAAGGGGGACCCAGGGCGGATATGATTAAATCAATAGTCAGCCTGGTATAGCTCGTTTAAGACCTACTTCAACATATCTCGAGTTAAACTCAATTAGGATTCCGCAATTAGGACAGCAGTAGTTATTACTATGCCCAAGGACCCTCAGAAAATGTATAAATCCCCAGGCTGAGGGTGGAATGTAGAGAAGATTTGCTGACTTTGTTGGTACGCATAATGGACCAACTGAGGTTGGTATTTGTTATGTTGTGAATGGTGTCATGAGTCATGAATCGGCATACAGAAGAGCTTTGAGCAGCTCGGACTCGGCCCTATTTTTATTGGAACGTCATGCTTAGCGACGCGACATACTTATGGCTCAATGGGACTGTGCACGAGCAAAATCGCCATATCTGGAGTAAGTTAAACGTAGAATAGGGCCATGGGGCTCAATAACACTCACAAACGTACATTGTCTGGGGGTTGACTGTACTCCACAAAATATTCAGTGATATCCAGTAAAGTCTTCCCCTACTAAGGACTGAATTCACCAACAACATTATATAGCGAAATGGATCAGTAAATTGGCCACTTAAACCGTACCACATGACGTCAATTGACTACACTTGGGGAGCTTCATAACGTCGTTGGTGTATTCTGGTAAACTAAGCCATAATGCTCGAAAAATTGGCCCAAAATACAATCATCAGGATGCCGATAGTCAGAAGGATGTGAACTATTCGTCACAACAAATTGAAAAGTCAGTGTTTTCATCTTAGATGTGTATCAATTTTGAGCGGCCGTGGACGTGGTACCTCTTCAGAAGTCTCCAATTGAGAAATACCCCGAGGAGTTTTGACGTCCAACGGCGGCAATTGCTACAAACCTCTGTCAATTGCGTATCCCTTAACCTCAGTGGTGTGGATGTCAAGAACCCGTCAGAAATGCGACAACATGTGTCTGACGTTTCAACCGACATCCTTATTTGGTGACATCCACTTCTGTATGGAGGGACGCCGCGTAGAAAAACGACCGGAGATCGTGCGCTTTACGAAAGGAAAAGGAAGAACATCACTCCTTCACATGAAAAGTCAAAATCAAGTAAAAGGAGAGGTGAGGATTTAAGGACCACACGATAAAAAACCGCCAACAATACTCGAACAGAAACCTATCAAGATGAACAAAGAGGTTTAGCTGTGTCAAGGATATGAAAAGTACATCTGCTTTATCAAGCTGCAAGTACGACCCAAACTTCGGTGGCTTGCCCATTCAACTTGGCCGACCAAAATGAAGTAAATTTAGAAATAACTCATCTTAGTCATAATTAAGATGCCGAACCGTATTTACATAGGTGGCACAACAGTTCAGGGTGAATATGGTCCTCTAACAAGGCTTTTCAATTAGCTCGGTCATTAGCTAAAGGTCTGGGATTACACACTCCAAGTCAGCGGAGGTTCTCTTCTACTTATGTGTGCCATTTTAAATGAGAAATTACTTGATTGCATTAGTGACAGCCCATATAACCTCCCAAAATCAACGGTCGCACTCTTCTCCAGCTCGTTTTTCTTTGTTTTCGAACAGGTTTCGTCATTTGTTGTAGCTCTTCATCGTACCCTTTTTTTTTGGCTACATGTGCTTACAGGCATTCTTCACCAAACAAGGGTAATCGGATAAAACTCAACATAGCAGATGCGGCGGTTCTAATGCTACGTTGACAGCGTTGCCACTGGCATTTGGCACTCAATGCTGGCGGCATTATTAAGAGCTTTCGGGAAACACGATCAGCAAACATTCTAGGGGGCTATCCCATTGTTGCTGTTATTGTAAATCCTATCCATGCCTACATCTTCTATATCATTTCCAATTTCCAAACCCGGCCTCAGTCTTGGAAGTTCCGTTTTGACCTGATCTCTGAGTACGTAAAAGTAGCTTCAACTACAATAGTATAGTTGTGGACGTCCCTGCTAATTTCATCGAAGGGAATGCTTTCATGGCACGTCATCCTTCTGAGGACCACTTGTGAAACATGGGAGTAAACTTCATCATCAGGTTAGCAAGAGAAGCACAAATTGGAGATGAAGACGCAGTTTTTTTCACGGGACGGGCTATCCGCCGAGTCATCGCAGACAGCGGGAGAGTGGCTTGCGAGCATATCAACTCAATTGCACTGTATGTCGGTGGAAAGAATGCCCAGCGAAGGAACCTGAGAATTGTCCGATTCCTAAAAACAGAACTTCTGAACTGAGAAAATACATTGTCCGTTTCCTAAGACTGTAAGACTTATTGCAAGGTTGCTTGGTAGTTCATAAAGAGGTTTTTTAGTTGGCTTTCCTTACGAGTAAGGAGGCACAGTTTTGGGTAGTGCGCTTCCAACCCGCTGATGGTAGGTGATCGCTGTTTATATTTCTGCTTAAGAAGCCGTAAGGTCCACTGAACTTCTCTGGTCTGCACTCAAATTTTAAGGATTGCTGAAGGAAGGTAGGTCTTCGCACTGTTTAAATATACATTGTTTTCCAATAAGGACTTGACAACTTTTTTTTTTAAATAAAACGCAAACCATTTGAGATATTTCAAAAACTTTATTATAAGTTTGAAGTACAATCATAACATTTATGAATGGAACTCGACTTCGTTGGCTACCGCGCGTACGTTTGCAGCGGTCGATTCGTTGGACCCAATTTTCAACGACTCGGCCACACATTTCGGCCGAAACGGTCGCTATTTCGCGTTCAATGTTGGCTCTGAGCTCTTCCAATATCGCCGGCTTGTTGGCATAAGCCAATGACTCAGAAAATAGTCAAGCGGCGTTAAATCGCACGAACGAGGCGGCCAATCAACTGGCCCGTTTCTTTGCGATGAAATTCACCATCTTGGCGCATCTTTTCCAGAACCGATTCGGAGAACGTACGTGGCTTCAAATAGTCCATCGGCTTCAATTCTTGAGTCAGCTTGATTTTGTATGGGTGTAAACCAAGATCCTTACGCAAATACGCCATAATGTGGTCTGAGCGATGGCCAATTCTTGAGAACGCCGTGGAATTGACTTATTTGGATCGTTTCCTACGGACGCCTTAACGGCAGCGATATTTTCGACACTTCGACCAACCAGTTGTCTCACTGACACGGCAACATCACACAACGAATATGTAAACTCAAATTTTTGCACTAAACTTGTTTTGCCTGTCTACTAGGGCGAGAATCACGACCGAAAATTGGAAAAAACGCTCTTAAAGGGGCGGTCACCAACTCCGAATTTCGGTAGAAAGTTTTTATAATTTGTAGACGTTGCTCGTTCGTGTACTTTACCATGATGAAAATGTTGAGTTTACTGAATAAATTGACAGCGACAGTTTGATGATTAGTGAAAGAGTGCGTTCACAAATTAAACTCAAAGTTGTCAAGTTCCTATTTTGGAAAACCCGATATACTCGTATATATTCTTTTAAGACAATATTAAGAGGAGCTACCACTTTGTAGTTTGCGTGGCTAAGAATAGCTCACTATCTAAACTTGAGAACCAGGGAAGTGATAGCATAACTTCTACTGAAACATTCATTGAGCTTAAATGAGAACTGATACCAACACCGAGTCTAGCACCGGCTTGATAGTCTTCCAGCGAAGGTCTTCAAATACAAAGTCGATGTTTTGGTAGGGCGCTTGTTCCGAATCATCAACCAAGTATGGGTGGAGGGAGTACGGCCTGTCTACAAGAAAGGCGATCCTATGTCCTGCACGAATTATGGAGGGATTATCGCTACTCAATGTCGCATAAATACAAGATCCTATCGGCACGTACTGGTGTAGCATCTAGACGGGCAGATCGACAAAAGACCAAATTTTCACACTGAAGCAAATCCTGGAAAAGATCGACGAATTTCAAGTAGATACTCGCTAGCTTTTCATCGACTTTAAATCCGCATATGATAGCCGCACCGATACAATTGCTTCGGGTAAAACTGAAAAATTGTGGCATCGTCTTTCAGCAAAGAGATCAGCTATAATGTGAAGCAAGACACTATTTTCAACAGATCTGTCCAACTACTGTGGTAAGCGGATGTTTTCGAAATCATCGGCCGCTCTCAGCATGCCGTAATTCGGGGTTTCACGTCGATTGAACAACAGGTGAAGTTGGTAGGGCTTGTAGTGAATGAGGAAAAGATGAAATATGTGTACATGCTGTCAACAAACAAAGGAGCATCTGTCCATCGTTTAGGATGAAACGCCGCTGTTGGTAGCAATAACTTCGGCGTAGTTAAGGAGTTCATCTACTTCGATTATGAAGATCCGACGAAGAATTTCCCTGTAAAACCTGTGCTCCTATCTCGGAACACCAAGTGTAACCTCGACAAAATATTGATCCTACCAGTTCTGATAAGGGTGCCGAGTGTTGGTCGGTAGGCAGGAAACAAGAGCAGATACTGAACTCTTATCAGAGAAAAATATTTGGTGCCCAGTGCGAGAGGGTGCTGTACCAAGATGTGCGTGTAGTCCAAAAAAAGCCAAAAGAATCTTCGATTCCCAGCCCCTGGGTTCAAAATGACAAGGAAGGACGAACCTCCATCGCGGATGCCAGAGCGCTTGATCTGGGCAACTTAAAGTAGGATTCCCGGGATCGCAGAGACGTGAAGTCTCAGGCTGAGGCTCTTCATAGGTCGGGTCCAGTTGAATGAGTAATGCTGGACATCATCATCATGTGACTACATTTTTACGTTCCTACACACATTTTCGCACATTCCTTCAAATCTGTATATCCTTGGTGTATTTTGAATATCTTGTCATTTCACTGTCCTCGTCAAGTGAGGGGTCTTACGGCGCGAAAGAAAGTAAAGAAAGGAGATTTCTCAAATCAACGTGTTTTTCCTTTTTAATGGAAGGCTCCCATTAACCCGATGACATAAACCCCACGGCAGACTACCACTTCCTTCACATCCCGGTTATCAACTTACACGTACATTCCAATTAACTTCATTTTCAAATCCATGACAAACGTTAAATGACATTACTCACAGCAAATAGCCGTACTGTAAGGTATGGATACCATGACTATGATATGACCAACAAAAGGATTTCAAATTCAGATACAGATTCGGATTCCAATAGCTCTATCCGGATGGGTTACCCTTGGCACATGTCATCTACCAACAGAAACTATACAACCAAGTGACGTGGTTAGAAATTTGTCCACAAATGTTAAATTCTGGTTGAATGGTGCAAGAGAATGGTAGGTACTTGTATTGTACATAGGTTTGTCCCTTACTGTCTCTGACAACTGACATCATAGAGTATCCCCCAGTTGGATAACCGATTTTGAAGTTTTGTCACGTTCTTTGGATAATGTCGGCGATGAATGCCATGCACGGGTATTTTCAGCTCATTGTCATCCTAGTGGAATGCAAACAGGAAGGATGCCGATGGTACTAATCGCGCTCGTGGTGCAATTTAAAATATGAGATGAACACCAGTAGATATGAGATAATACGAGTACTCATTGATGCACTCTCATGAAGTGTATCCTAAAGTATTTGGACTGCTATGTGGTTTCAACTGTCTAGACATGAATTCTGAACTACGGTTGTAGGTGTAGGTTTTTATCAATTATTAAATGCTGATTGATTGGAGTACTACTCGTATAATTGAAAGGGTTAAGGATTCCTAAAGGGCTTCCATAATTTGTGAGAAAACGAGCGCTTGTTTGGTCTAGCATAGTTATACTCGTATACTCGTATGAAGCACCTTGAAAGTAGCAAGCAATTTGCCGGTATCAGCTTAAATGTCGCACGCTAATGAGGAACGAAATTACCCCAAGATGAGAGTTCAAGTATAATCTCAGTACAGCACTACACAGCACACACATGATGGTCATTAAATGGGTTCGTTTCAAAGAAGTACCCTTATCCTGTCATTATGAAAACTACATGAAAATAAATACGAGTATCTTCCTCTCCACAATAAGTACTCAAACCAGAGCAGAACTCCTAGGTTTGGTAGCTACACATATCGGATTACCAGACGCATTTCACAGCAAGTACGTCTACTTATCGTAGCTCCTTAAATGGCAATGCCACTACACATAGTCTTCATGTAGGGCACTAAAATTATCTGCAACATTAGCTTAACAAGTGTACGAGTACACGTTCGTAATTGTATACATGTGCATATTCGTACACACGTTGCGCTTACAAAATCATTACATTCCCTCTGATTCTCTATGAATCACAGGATAAGCTCTCATCATCCTTGAAAAGCGATACCGGAAATCGTAAGCAAACGAAAGAAAAAGTCAACGTGCAACCACCAACCACCCACAAAACGTCTATCAGGTTCGTTTAAAATGCACCGATAACAAGGAGTCCTACAGGATGTCAGTAGAATTTGACAATCTAGAAGGCAAATACTCGTAATATCGTCTTTAAGAGTCGGATTAAGCCATTCCCGGGACTCTCATATCCAGCTGATCGCTCCTTCTAACCGATGGAATGCCAACCCCTGCAATGGAGGTTGCAAGTTTCTGTAATACTTAAGGGTGAGGTCGCCTGTTTGCATATCTCAACGATGTCTTGCAACTTAACTCGGTACTCGCTACGTTTTCTATGGAACGTCTCGTTTTATGGCCACTTGAGATGAGAGTTCATTTGGATTTTATGCTAGAGTAACAGCTCTTCAGAGAGATGGAAAGGGGAATGACTACTGCCAACAGAGTTAAGAATGAGAGTCATAAAATGCAGTTGCAATGTTGTGCTGAGTTTAACTCGTACAGACAATGTCAACCTTGAGACTTGCAATGCCGGAACCCATCAGTTGAAGCAAATTCCATTCGAAATGCAAGCAAGTGACCACAAGTTGAATTGGATGGATTGTTCCAATGAAAAAGATACACTAGTCATACTGACGAGATCCAAGACATGAAGCTTATCTAGATCTCGCAAAAGGAATCCCATCCCATCCTTATGATATGACCGTGCACACGGGGGAGTTATGTAAAATTTCGCCCTCAGTCTGTTGAATGAGTGATGAGCTACTCACGTTTCTTCGCCAACCAAACACTGACTCTGACAACAGACAACAAGCGCATTTGTTTCAACACAATCCGTATCTTTCGTAGTTTTGTCATTGAAGTTGTATATTGGAATACCCGCTCGACTCATATCTGAATCTCTGATGATGTAGCTGATGATGAATGCAAACTATGCTGTACACGGATGGATATTATTATTGGTATGGTGTACCGGTTTGGGGCAGATCGCCTTCATCGTTTTGCTGCTTCAGTTCCTTGTAAATTTGTCGGACGTTCTTTGCATTGCTAATGATGTCTTGTTGTTTAAGCCCTGTCGGATTGGACTGTGAACTATGACGAAGGCGAAGGCGGAATTGCCTTTTGAAGTAGCCTGCGCATTTCTATCTAATCTTCTGCAAATAACTAATAAGTACGGTCACTGTAGAAAATATTATATTATATTGTAGTTTGCGGCCGGATTAAAGTCTGTTTTTCGCGATCAATTGTGTCCGGCCGGTATATTAACTGTCTGTGTAGTACATTTACCGCCGCCGTCGCCGGCGGGACTTTTTATAGTCTACAGAGTGAGATACAGAATGAGAGAGTTTAAAATCACAAACCACAAGCGAGACTCGCGACTAATTGATGGGAACGGCGAGAGTATTTAATGTTCGTCATTTCGTCAAATTGAAATTGAAATTCTAGTACGAGCACAAGCAATCCGATGGATTGATATCTGTCAGTTGGTTGGGGGATTCATGTCAAAAATGAAAATGGAGATGTCCTGATTTGAATTTCAATACTGAAGAAGAGCCCTATTGTGCTGAAATGTGTTTTGCTACGGTGACTTGGTACTTAAGGTGAACTGTCATTAGTCATAATGGAGCGAAGAAATGACTTGGTCACGAGAAATCGTCATAAGGATTGTCTAAGATACAAATCAGAAGGCGTGAATGGGATTCTATTAGAGCTTTTCAGTCATGGAATACAACACTGTTTCACTTACGACAGTCACATTAGGTTTGGCTAATAAAAGGCGTATTAGCGCATAAGTTTTGCGGAGCGAATTCTTCGTCACGTTACAACGAGGAACGTACGTACTCGTAGATATGAATGTCGTAAGAAGGCGACAACACGAAGTGATCCTTCTTTAGATACACGATTAGGTATGTGACACTTGGTTGATATCAAACGTTGCTTACTACAATGTATTCTCTTTCAGCAACATCTTGTGCCCACCACCAACTCACTCGAGAACCGGGCTCAACGAGCCCCTCATTACGCAACTTTTTCTTTTTGAGTGACGGTTTTGTGACGATGGTTTCTATACGAATACTTCAAGCAGAGGATGGTTATGGAGCTGCTTCAAGTAAGGGATTTCGAAGGCCATACAGATGGATTCTTGCTAGGTCTGAACTGTTCTTTAAATGATAAGTACTAGTACTGACAGGAGATTCATAATTATTTTGGCGGAAGCACATCGATGCGCTAGAAACTAGGGCTTACCGTCTCACGAAGCAGCTTTTTGGAATCCAGAGTTCGAAATTGCATTTCCTAGAATGAGTAGAAGGCTCTTACCAAATGGAAGGGGAGTAGTTCTGGGCATTTTTACAGGGAAACTCAAACTACAACAGACGGATCTCCAAAGAAGGAGAATTGTCACAGATGGCTCTTCGAAGCTATGGCAAGTATAATGTATCAGATAGGTCGCAGGATGGTAACCGGAAGGATTGCAGCAACCGGAGAGAAATATGAATATGCGATAGCCAAATTCATGGTCAAAATATTTCGGGGGACCTTCAAAGAGCATTCTAATTCAACGTTCATTTCAACACCCTACATATCATTGTTGAAGAATGCACCAAATGTTGATCTTCGCTTTCACTTTTGATAGTCGATTCGGAGGAATCCTTCGGCTGCTTCAATCGGCATCCTATATTGCCAACCTTGCATTTACTTCACTATCGACGTTTAGCTCCGATTTGACAGTGTTCTGGAATTGGAATGGTCTTGGCTGATGGTGGTATAGGGTAAGATTTGGATATCAAGACAGAGAAGGCAAAGGCTGAGATGGATAACCTGTTTGTTGTTCTAGGACTGCTGCGGTTTAATGTCCCAGTGGTAGGACATCATACCATCAAAGTACAAAGGATAAAGTGTCACGGAAATACTTCTATTGTAAAGAATAAAGTCGAACTCACTTTCCAAGTCAAACGAGTGAAGTTGAGTGAGGGTCTAGGTCTTTGAGTTGCAGAGCTCCAGACTAAGCAGAGTCTTTTAGCTTTTCTTGTTAAAGGAATGATTTAACAGGCGTAAAGAAGAATTCATTTTCTCAGCAGGCACCTTGGATAGTAATTCCATCTACAATTTATGTTGGTCTTGTCCAAATTTTTCCCCAGTAAACGCCATCAGAGATGCCGCTTCTGATGTAACACGGAGACAAACCCCGAACCGAAGCCTGTAGAGATGAACAAGGGAACATCGTAGTAGAATCGCTGTCGATGCTGAGGATTGTGAAAGACCATTTCTGCAGACTGTATAACGGCGACGACGGACCAATCAAAAAAAGGAGACTCTCTGACCTTCGCCAACTATAGAAACTAAAGAAAGGATTTAGATAAGACGATGCGCTGTTTTTCGATTCGATTTTTTCAACTTGAAAGAATAGTGCAAGACTCACGAGCAAACACAAGAGGCACTATCTTTCAAAAGCTCGTCCAACTACCTTTATAATCCCGGTCCTGCTCCATGGCGCAGAGGCATGGACATGGATGAGGGTGTTTTTGGTTGTTTTGAGAGAAAATTTCTTCGGAGGATCTTCGGTCCCGTCTGCATTGAAGGAGAATGTAGTAGGAGATACAACAATAAACTCTACGGACTGTACAGCGACATCGACCTAGCCAGAAGAGTGGAGATCCAAAGACTGAGATGGCTGGGTCATGTAGAGCGCATGGACACTAATGCTCCGGTCCGAAACGCCTTCGAATCCGCTCCCGAGGGACAGCGCAGTAGAGGAAGGCCAAGGCTCAGGTGGCGCAAGGGGACCTCAGCCAACCTAGCGTGCGAAACTGGAGGCAGCTAACCAGGGATCGAGCTGGCTGAAGACACTTGTTGACTGAGTCCCAGGTCCACCCCGGACTGTAGCGCCACTTAAACTTAAACTTTGGAGAAGCAGTCAAACAGGACTCTCCCTGGTGATTGCTACGTTGTATCCTTGAAAAGTGGGCGCATTTGCAAAATATTTTTAACACATGAAGTTCAACCATTGTCCCCATGCTCTTCAACATGAAGGAAGTCAGACTGTTAGGACTTAAACTTACTTCTATGTGAAGCTCTGAGCGAGCGTTTGGTCAAAGCTGCTCAACTGGTGGCCAAAATTTCGCCATTCTTTTTAGATGTCCTAGCAATTTTGTGCAACAATTTTGTAGCATAAATGGGTATATGCCGTCGGCGAACGACATAGATAGTATTGGCGGCACCAATCCAAACCAATCACTGGAAATCCGCGAGCATTCATTCGGAAAATTTAAAAAAGCGCCAATTGAAGTGGTGCCCATTATTAGCAGTCTCCGATGGCTAACTGGCTACGAAAAATGTAAAAGTCAAATTGTGAAGAACTGTGAGCGACTTCAAGACAACGGAAATGGCTTATTGATGTCGGACTGGTGTCTCATCGAACCATCGGGAGACTTCATGCCAGTCATCGAAGAATCATAAGGTGTCAACCAAGATAATATGAATCTTTCTGACGGGTTAGACTTTCCTTTGAGACTTCTGCGAATGTCCTGCATACACCAAAGAAACACATGGACTTTGAGATAGAACAATGGCAACAGACATTGTCCGTGAAAAAGGGTGACAATGGATAAATGCCAAGAATAGTGCTGATCAATTATGCTGCCGAGTAAGAGGTCATTATGACGATTCCGCTTCACTAAGTCATAGGTTTGGTTAGATACGACAACGGCATCAAATTCGAGCCACTAAACACTTCTCTCATCATTTCAAAAAGATGCCACATCACATGTGGTCCCCACTCATATCAAAGATACAAGTCATCACGACGGCGGTAGAAATTGCCAAAGATCAGTTTAAAAACAACGTCAGCCCATATAAAGCTCTGTTAGGGTATTGTACTCGCCCATTTATACCGGCTACATACGAGTACCTACTAAGCTTTTGTCGGGACTTTAAATCAAGCCAACACTATCAAGAGCATTACAATACTACAAACAACAAGCAGTCGACAGAAGGGATATGGTAGAGCAGAGAATGTACCACTAGACTACTATCGAAGATACCCAGCTGTGAGTTAAAGTTCGGGAGCGACGAGTATGAGCGACTGTCCATAAGAAGTTCAAATACCCTGATTCTGACAAAATTGAGACTTCAACCGAAAAGCCTCGTCAAAACGGCCACGGTATTCCTCGAGCTTTATCTACTGACGAAGTCAAAGAGAAAACATCGCCAGTCGCCAGTCGCCAGTAGCTGTTTATTGTTTATTCGACACTTTTTCCATCAGTCTGCTGGAACAACAAACATCAGTCTAACATCGAACCGCCGAACTGTCCAAGTTCTGCTTGATAAAATTTGCTATGCAGCTCTTTGTTACTGTTGCTGTTGTGACGACGGCCATGCGTTAGAAGATCTCCGACTTTGGAGTAAGGATATTCTCGCAACGATTACATAGTTTATTGGCCCCTCTATCAATGAGTCTGTTCGAAAATTCAACTGAAATTGAACTCCTATTCAAACCGTTCCATTTTACTTGTATGTAGCTGCATCCAGGACTTCTTTAATTAAAATTGTAACGACACCTTCCTTGTGGCCCCATATGGATATTGTGAAATTAATTTCTCCAACTGACTGGCACGTCCTTGTTATTCGTTTCACATATCCCTTTGCAGTTTCAATTGTTGTCCACTCAATATCACGCGTTTAATTCCTCTCCATGTTTGTGGAAAAAGAAATAGGTATCTGCATCCCGATTGCACTTACTTAACACCTCCGTTCATCCGCTTAAACTAAATGGAAAGTACAAAACCCGCCAAAACCCCATTTGAAGTGCGACAATTGGCCCCAACATACTCGAACCAACTATAAACCAGAAGCTCCACCACTTGGCTATTAAAACAAGTATTTCCTCGAAAAATGACTCGTCCATGCGAGTATGTGGTACGCGCAGCTAGGACCAGAAGCACTGACTTGAAAAAAAAGGACAAACCAAATTAAATAATAAAATCAAAATTAAATGAAAATTAATTCGTTCGGATTTACACGAAGTGCATTCCGTGTAGGTGGGCGTAATCGTACCACTCGCCTCCAGAGCTTTAACATTTACGAGTACTACATCACTTCAGATGGCCCAGGACCAGCCAAACCGACACGCCGAAGCAACTTTATCCCAAAACTTAATTACACACATTTAAAACATAAAAACACAAAAAAAAAAGCCAAAAAATGTTGTTGAGAATGTTAAGTGTAAGTGCGGGGAAAAAATACCGGCAAATTCGGATCGCCACTCGGAAAGGCAGACAGAGAGACAGAGGAACATCACATTGATGCCTGCAGAATGTTGTCCGACATGGGCGGACGTGTGAACGGAGGGTGGTGTCTGCCTGTAACATTATTGCCATTTTATTTTGCACCAAACCAGAAAAAAATCCCAACCAACAATATTATTGTAAAAAAACACTTAAAAGCACCACCATGCTCGCTCGTAAATATCTACCAGTCTCCTCCAGCGCCAAGAACAACTATTACAACGACGAACAGCGATTAAATGTTTCGAGACCTGAGTCGAGCTCCATTTTAGGGAGAGAGGCAGACATTTAAAAAAAATTTAAAAAATAAAATAAAACCGCAATTTAGTGAGCGATATAAAATTCGTGAAAAATTTTCCAACTCAACTCGACATACAAATTCGAACATGAGCGAATCTGGGGGGGGAACTACTCGTATGTAGTGTATTTTTCGTGTGTTTTTGTAGTGAAAGATACGAATTTAATTTTGGCGCTTTTCGGTTCTCATCTATTGAGACATCTGTAATTGCCAAATGCACTTAGATGTCTTATTTAAAGAGAACGCTCGTTTTTATGGAATTTTAAATAGCCAACGTTGTCGTTATATGGGTATCTATAGTACCTTTGAGTGCTTGAGATGCAAGGCATGGAGAACTTATGTGAAAGTTTCAAGTGAAATTACTAAAAATTGCCAAATGTTTATGGCGATTCAGCAGTTGAAGTTTATGAGCGAAAGCCATTTATCCATTAACGATGATCACTTTTAGATGATAGATGATGGAATAAGTGAGGATGATGTATACTATAGGTCATGCATATAGCTGTCATAAAAGTTTAATTACACACTTGGGATTGGTTGAAGGGACTCGTGGATCTACCCACCCATGTTGCTAAGGTAGACCATATATTTTCGTGCCTAGGAACTGAACTGATTACTACGTCGGGTCCTCGGTGTATCCTATAAAACGAAAACGACGATGCTTAACCAAAATATTTTTTTCTATGATTACATTGGGTTGGGTAAGAGCACGGCCTTTCTGAATAAAAGAGTCGCTCTCGATGTCGGTCGGTATCATTGAAAAAGTCAGGCAAAACTAT
This sequence comes from Volucella inflata, assembly GCA_928272305.1. Taxonomy (NCBI): domain Eukaryota; kingdom Metazoa; phylum Arthropoda; class Insecta; order Diptera; family Syrphidae; genus Volucella; species Volucella inflata. The sequence continues at coordinate 5,520,307 of OV743720.1, forward strand.
CGTCAACAGCTCTGACAGCAATCCTTTATACTCGTATTATTTGAGGATTAGACTGGTTTTAAACTGAGCTCTTGACATATATTTTATGACTTTTCTGTTATAATCCAATACGTTGGACATCATGTAAGGGTCCTTGGGACTGATTAACTAGTAAAGGAGATTCACAGTTGGTGCCGAGAATACGAGAAATCTTTTACTACGAGTATTTCTACGGTTTTGCACAACATCAATGACGGTCTACCATTGTCAGGTAGAACGAAGCAGTCACATAGTGTGACAAATAATATCCTGGACTTGCTCTAGAAAACATAATTTAAAGACAATTTCTCTTAGTCGTTCGGTGTTTTCAGTCGAAGTATGTTTCTTCCGACTCAATACACTTGTTACAGCGATTTGATATGGATTCAAATGCCTACTCTAGCTGATTTTGCGGAATTGCCTCCAGTGCCCCTGTTAAAGCTGCTTGAATGGTCGGAATGTCGTCAAAGAAGCATCCTTTTCAATTTCAATTTCGGAAATAAAGAGAATTCGCAAGTTGCCAAATCAGTTGAATACGGCGGGTGATTTAACATAGGCACATTTGATTTCGAGCAAAAGAATGAAGAACAACGAGTTCTGTGTGACCAACTTTTTGGATCGCGATTTTCGGGTCAAATATCATGGATTCTTGCCTTCAAGAACTTCAAAAGTTCATGATAATATGCGGCAGTAACCCTATTCTAGTTGGAGCGACATTTTTGTCGATATATCTTTGCTATGTGATGAGCACTGTATTCATTTTTGAAGGGACTTTTCGTGTTTTTCTAGCTTGCGGTGAATTTGCTGACTTACATTGCGTACTTTGACGAATCACCATGTTTCATGACCCATAATAATTGTTTTCACGACATTTGGAGCATTTCTTGAGGCCACAATGACGTCTGGAATGCCAGACTCTGATCAATTTTTGATCAAATGTGAGTGTATAGTCTGTTTGTTGATGTTTAAGGCCTCTTCCATCATTCTCCCTGAAATATTGCGGTTTTCTGCAAAAACGTCACGTTCTTTTTGAATCATTCCAGGCGTCCGAACTCAAATTGGCCCTCGTGTGTGTTTATTATCCCCTGCCGCACAAAAATTTACACAAGTCGAAAACAACTGTTCTACTTAAACAATCATCAGAGTACACTTGTTGCATCAGTCGGAATGCAAGAGTCAAGCTTTAAAACGCATGTTCTGACAAACAGATGGCGCTCTTGGTTGTTGAGATGAGGCTCGTGTCCGGGATATTATTTGACACACTGTGTAATTCCATCCATTCCTTATATAGAAGAAGTTATAATAGCAATTTAGGTGCTTTTTTCACTTTTGCTTCTGACGTAGACGGATTGCCCACTGAGGTATTTTAAGCAACTGAAGTTGGCTTTTGAGGAAACTTGTAGAAAATCGTCTGTAAAATATGGTTAGAGGCCATCATGTCCGATTGTGGTTTTTCAGCATCGTGTGGCAGAATAAAAAGAAAGAAGATACTTGAAACCTTGCAAAAGGTCGGCACTGACCATCTATTGGAAAATACAGGCAGGCTATTTTTGCCGACTGTGATAAGCTTGCTAAGTTGTGTAAGATGACTATAGGGATTTCTTACCCCTACAAACCGAGACTTTCAATGCCAAAAAAGGTTTAGTCGAGGATCTCACTGTCATCTGACTTTCTTAACATTATTTTTGAAGAATATTGCTAAATTCACGATTCAGCACAACTACTTGCGTATGCGGATAGTACTGAGTTAATAAGACGAATAAAACGGGCTTTCATGTGTATTGAGGTGGAAGCTGCAAAGTGGGTCTGGCAAAGAACATGTAGTTATCAGAAAAGAGCGCAGACCATGGGCTTACCCAGATCGTCATTATTAGCAGTTATTACTTCGATGTAGTTAAAGACTTTGTCTACCGGTTTTCGTAGTTACGAGCACCAAAAACGTTAGGGCAACACTCAGATGCAGAATTACCTTTGGCAATTGCTGAGCCGCTCTTTTAAAATCAAATGGTGCAGAGGCTTTACATATTGTCGGAAACGAATGGAAAACATTTGGCCGTTTCGAGAGAAAGAAATTGCTTATGATTTTGGAATGGAAGAACCAACAGTAAGCCGTGGGGTCATTGTTTTGTAGATTCGTTCATGTTTGAACCCATTCTCCACTGTATCGCCTTCAGACAAGAATCTCAATCAGTTTTTGACAGCGTTTGAAGAACTATACATTCTTCTTGAATTTGTCTGAGATGTTGGCCGTTGTCCTGTCAGCAATATGGTAGTTTTCTCAAGACCCCACAAACTTGATGAAAATTCCTCATAAATGCTGATCAAAAGTTTGAATTGACACGTTCTTGAGAGCTCTTCGGGCCTCCCTTTCCCTCTATTGTGAAAAAAGCCTTAGCAAGATGAAGAGTGTGAAAAGCTACTGAAGTGCTCTATATGAAGAATAATTCTCCTTCATATTTACCAGAAGGCGACATTCAATGCATGCTGATAAGTAACAGATTGAACATTTCTATCTCATCGTGACAAGTTCTTAATATACTCCAAACAGCAGACCGAAGGTCTTTCCATATTTGAGAGTTGTCTACCTACTTTCCAATGTAAACACCAATTATCGACTTGAAAGTGCTTACGTCTACGAGTTTTTGCAATTTGAAGTCCTATCAGCCTTCATTTCTAGAGAAAATATCACTCTTTTGGCTTATGGTGTGGAGATCTCGATTAAGTGCTGATGTTTTTCTGTACTCCATCAGCCTCAACCACCATTGTACGACCTTTGGGAAAGTTTCTCTCAAAGAAACACAATCATTTTCAACCTAAAGTGATTGTCAAGATTATAACTTCGAAACCTAGTAATAGACTTGAAGTGGCAAGAACTTTATGGCAGAATAATTTTGTTTTCTGTCAAAATAAGCTCATGTCGCTGTTAACGATCTTACAAATAAGGCACCGTTCTGGACGTCAATACTTCGTTCAACTCATAGAAAGATTTTCGGTGAGCGTTTCTTCATTTGAGTTCAAAATTTTTCCAGATCAACCCACACGACCGCATGTTCTCGGACAAACTTGTTTAGTATCTGACGGTTTCCATATACTATCTTAGATCGTGTAGGGGATTCCAAAAGCCTTAAAATGCTGGGAAACAGCGGGGGTAAAGGAAATCTATGAGAAAAGATGAAGATATCGTGGTCCGTTGGTTTTGAATGTATGCAGGTTGTAATGACAAGGAAATTAAGTGTTCGAAAGGGCATTTCAGGGACGGAGTTGTACGTATTGTTTCCAGAATAGGTCAGTTTTGAGTTATTTCGCATGGATCCAAATCCGATTGACAAAGCAAGTGTTATACATGAACAATGGTCGGGTGTTTAAATACATCTTTAAGGACAATAGAGAGAGCATTGCCTTTTGGTCTCCACTCAGTTTGTCGTTTCCCAATAAGTTATGTTGTTGACAGTGAAATGTAATGAACTTAACTTCCACAGCTGAAAACCAGAGACGTGCGTTTGAAAACGAATATGAAAAGCAGAAACTAACTCCGTCAATAAAGGGATATAAAGACTAAAAGTATCTGACAAGGTAGCGCTTATGACAGTTTAAATAATTTGGGATACAGAACGGAGCCTTGGGGCACATCAACATTGATATAAAAATGTTTAAAGCAACCTGAATGGAATCTTTCGAAAGGTAATTTCTAATCTACTGAAGAATAGATTCGTCGGTCTAAGTCGACAAAAGTCAGGGCCCTGGAGACCAGTGCTGTTACCTTGCCAGAGACATGTCATAAAATCACAATCGAAACTGTTGCCACGAAAACCGTTCTACAGATCCTTGAGAGGTGTAAATGTTTTAAGATATTTTAAGATCTGATGGTTTATCAGTGTTCTCGAGTCCTTGGAAAGAAGAAGCCCAAGTGCAATAGTTCTGTTGTAGGAGAGAGAGGAATATTGATAGAGACATGGCTTTATAAATATTCAGAAGATACATCCAGAAGAGCCTCTCAAGACGGAGTTCTCATTTATTCCCATGGTAATGCATTATTTGGTGTGGCCTTCACAGTTCAAAACTCCTTATTTGTCGCAGTCAATGGCCAACGTAATCAAGCAATCACCATTTCTTTACAAATATAAACGACATTGACCAGGGCGACATGGGGTTCCAGCAGGATGACGCTAAGTGGCATACTCAATTCTTTCACCATTCTTATGGAAAATATTTCAAAAACTGGGTAGATACTCATACAATTCCAGCTTCTTCGATGCACAGTCTGCGATGTCTCCGCGGATGTGTATTATAAAATAGAATATCAACTGTAAAAAAGACGATTCGAAGTTAATCTTCACAGCTTACTCGCACAGTTGTTGTTTTGACGTAAGTCTATTTGGCTTGTCAATTCGGTCTATTTGGTGGATTGGCACACCAAATTGATTTGAAATCGGCTATCACTGGAGAGGGTGCACTCGGATGTTCACTATTTGATATCCCCTACATGCCCAAAACCTACCTCAAAAGCACACCAAGTCCACAAACCATTCACCTCACTAAATTCGTTGTGAACCCCCTGCCAGCATTTGATTTCTACAATCTACGTGTCAACACGTTTGAGACAAATCTCATTTCAAATTCCGCTCTTTACCCAACCAAGGAAAAGAACAGGATTTCACAAAAAAAAAAAAAAAAAAAAAAAAAAAAATGAAAAGCCTGACACTGATGACATGTGCTTGACAGGTTTCTTCCTCCCAATCCTTTGCTTCAAAAATCCGTCAAAAAATTGTCAGCTTAAGCAGAAAGAATGAATAAATCGCTCAACCACCACATCATTGACAGGTGAATGAAAGACAGAAATTGATTTTTTTTTTTTTTGTTTTCTAAATTTCGACTATTCCTCCAACCCATTCCCGGATGCAGTGGCGACACAACTATATTCCTCGTATGAGTATGTGGTTGAGGACGCAAAAAAAAAAAATCCACTTTGGGTGTCAAATCAGAGTGTGATTCACGACAGATTAGCATAAATGCATCATCATCCTCAGACTCAGCGTCGTTTTTGGGCTGGCGGTTGTCGGTTGTCGCCCAATTACAACGCTACACAATCGCAGACACATTACGCATTAAATTATGTGCTGCTCACCATACAATTATTTATGATGGATTTATGTTCACGGAGTGTGCTGTGGCATATCTGATTAATCACATCCATGTTGTACAGTGTAGTCGTATGGTGCACATTAACAGGTAACCGAAGGCAAGCAACTTTAGACTAAAGTATGCGAGGACTGGTACACCTTTCAGTAACTTATATGATGTACGATTATTCAATTAAGATTACCGTTAATAAATTAAATACTATTGAAGTCAAATTGCTCGATTTGGTTGTGAGCATTTGTCACAATATTTTAGGTGCCCTAGAACGTTGTTGGGGAGAAATACTGAACTTTGGTTAGGAAAGTGAGGGATTCTAGGGGAACTGAATTATATCACTCTGTTGCCATTACTCAATAAAGGAGGATGACGACAATATCAACGATGGCTTTAAGAATTTCTAAGGGGTACCTACCACAAGTATGACGTAAATTGGTACTTGGTTACCTTAGCGCCAGAATGGAAAATGATTGTTCACCTGCAATGGCGCTCTCTTGATCCTGATGAAAAACCAGAATAATCATATTGCAACAGCCGAAAGACATTCATCCAGTATTCTATTCATTCCGAGGTGCCAACTTAGGAGCCCAGATACGAATGCCGACGTCAAAGACAGTTCATCGGTCGCTCGGAAAAAATGTGATGTCAAACGGCCGAGATCAGAACAGATTGCCATAGTCATTGCCAGTCGCCTCAAAATCTCGACCACCAGTGTCAAGCCCTGATGACTAGTGAAAATGCTGCAGAGAAGACGTGAGAAGTCCCACTTCTGTTTTTATGGGTTTCGTATGGACAAAAAGAAACCCATGGTTTGACATGAATTACTGGCCGACATAGTGACCAATATGTAGCAGAGGAGTCTTCCCGAAGGAAAAAGAACGAATTTGGTTCAAGAATGAGTTTCGAACATCTAAACAGACAGAAATTAGATCAAAAGTCTCAGGGCAGCAAAGCTTTTAGTGAAAGCCTGCCATCATGAACACGAAGAGACGTTGTCTGTGCTGAAAAATCAGTCTTCTAGACTGGTAAGCGATAAAGAAGACGAACATAATGCGGTCAAGCAAGACACACTACACCATCGGTCTATTTAAGCTAAATAAGATGAGCAAGCAAAACGCAAACTCAAATGAAGTCAAACCGCTGAAGCTCACGTCCAAGGTGTTCAGATTTGGAGGAAATGACGTGGGGAAATGATGCACCAGGCCCAATATTGTAAAAGTCTGACAACTTTTTGCTGGCATTGACATTGCCTTAAGAAGCCAGCGGAATGTCAATAATGTATCCTGTCATCAACACCAACTCAGAACGTACCAGTGGACGGCTGAATTCTGCATTGAACTCTAGTAGCAACACAGGTGCGCGGGGATCCAGTGAAGAATAGATCTTGCCAACTGCTGTTTCTTTGAACTTTTAAGACAGCAAGGCCTTACTTCAAGCAACGAATAAGTTGCTATAGTCGTACATAAGGATCGACGTCCCCATCTTTCTTTACCGCACATGGGCATTGTCAATTTCAGCACAAGCCTAGCAAACAGAAGGATATACTGTTGACAACCTCTGCAGAGGAACTTCGGATGTGCACGTAGAATGTTAGGTCCTTCAATAGGCTACATGCAGCAGGATGGCCAACAATAATCTTATACGCTCGCGCCCACCCACATGGGAGACAGATCTCGATATCAAACGTAGCTTCTGCGAGCAATCTGACAAGAGCTAAGAGCAGTGCCCTAGCTATGACAGCAAAGTTGTTCTCAGCGCTTTTAAGAAGAGGGGGCATCTTTGGTAGAACTGTTGGAAGATATAGCATGCACGATACCACCTCCGATAACGAATTCAGGTTGATCGATTTTGCGGCGAGGCGAAACATTGTCGTAGCTTACGTAGTATGCAATTTCCACATCTCAACCGTCAACCAGATTGACCAAATTTCAACCGGCTGACGAAGCAAGACTTTCCTACAGTATTATGCATGTCCAAACGCTCCGAGGAGCCAACACTAACTTGTTGTAGCCATGGTATGGTTGCGGTTAACGCGAACAGCGTAGAATCAAGCTATTGCTCTGTTAATCTCTTAAGGGGTCCACTGCCATCAGCTTCAATGTAAACATTGCCAACAGCTTCCGATGTATTTGGTTTCACTTGACCAACGATGATGATAAATGGCGGCAAGCACATGCAGCTTAGCAAGATACATACAAAGCGGCACTGCATAGTATGGCTAGAACTGCTAACGAGTTTTGCAAGCAGAAGAGGAGAGGAAACTAAAGGAGAAGGTCTTGGAAATTAAGTAGAGTCGCAGTCGATGCTGAGGATTTGGAAAGAGCATTTCTGTAGACTGTATCACGGCGATGACGAACAGAATATCGCTGTCAGGAAGATCCGACCTGGATGATGTGAAGATACCAGTACCTAAGCTGTAATCCAACAAAGCTGATCCAGTGGACGGCCTGACTGCCGAGCTCTTCAAAGCGGCATGTGATGACCTGGTAAGGAGCATACACCAATCTCTAAAATATAATCCGACGAAAGTATGCCCGATGAATGGAACCTCAGCATTGTTTGTCCGATTCTTAAGAAAGGAGACCTTCTGAATTGGGCCAACTACAGAGGCATCAGTCTCCTTAACATCGCATATAAGATCTTATCTTCCGTATTGTGTGAACACCTGAAGCCGTTCGTCAAAATTCAGTTTGGTTCATATCAGTGTGGCTTCAGGACAGGAAGATCCACCAACGACCAAATATTCACACTATGGCAGATCTTGGAGAAGACTCATGACCTTCAAATCGATACACACCACCTATTCATCGATTTTAAGGCCGTGTATGACAGCATCTATAGAGAGGAGCTATACAGAGCAATGTCTAGTTTCGGCATCCCTGCCAAACTCGTCGTCTGTACAGGATGACGATGGAGAATGCACGCTGCTCCATCAAGGTCGGCAAAGATCTCACCGAGACCTTTGATGTCCAGAAAGGATTTAGACAAGGCGATGCGCTGTCATTCGATTTCTTCAACAGCGTACTTGAAAGAATAGTGCAAAACTCACGAGCAAACACAAGAGGCACTTTCTTTCAAAAGTCCGTCCAACTACTCGCATACGCCGACGATATTGACATAATCGGGAGAAAGCAGCATGATGTCAGTGGCGCTTTCTTGAGTATTGAGATGGAAGCGGCGAAAATGGGCTTAGCGCTCAATGAGGGCAAGACCAAGTATATTCTGTCAAGCAAAAAGGACTTTGTCTACCTAGGCTCCGCTATAAATACGGACAATGACACCAGCGCTGAGATAAAATGAAAAATAACTCTTGTCAATCATTGATTCTTTGGGCAAATAAGGCAATTAACCGGCAAAACCCCCTTTCGAACAACAAGAGTAAACCTATAATAGTCCCAGTCCTATTCTAGTGCACAGAGGCATGGGCTTTATCAAAAATGGATGAGAGTGCCCCGAGAGATTTAAATGACTGGGTCATGTAGAGCGGATGCACAGCAACGCTTCGCTCTGAAAGGTCTTCGAATCAGCCTCCGAGGGCACTGCAGTAGAGAAAGGCCGCGATTTAAGTGGCGCTCAAAAGTAGAAAAGGACCTCATCCAACTTAACTTCCAAAAATGTGGCATCTAGTGAAGGATTGGGGTGGCAATTCCCGCAGAAGGCTTTATTTACAATGTAGGTCATGTTGAGCGCATGAACTTAAGTATTCGAGGCTGGGCTATCTTCGTATGCAGCAAGATGTATGAAAAGAGTTTGACCAATCCACTGTGTATAAAACTTGAGGCAAATAGCTATGAGCTTAACTGGCTTGTTGGGCTGCTCTCTTCCACCTCGATCTTTAAGAAGTCATCACGTGATGCCAGAGATGGTTGTTTAAGTAAAGACTCGTCTTAGGTGCGCATAGGTATGCCACGTGTATCATGCTTAAAACCTGCTTGCTCTATACACATTTAAGTGAAGAAGTTTTAAATAAAAAAAATATGGGCCTGTAAGTAGAACCTAATGGCATTCCATTCAGTATAGACATCTTCTGCCTTTCAGGAAGAAATCCCTATCAGACCTTGATGGTCATGTAGATTCCCACAAAGGTATTCGCAAATGTGAGTTTGTTTATGAAAATTGTTCCAGATCCATATTTCCATCACTTTTTCTCCCTCTCTATCGACTCACATACTCGTATTCGTACGAAAAACTCAAAAAAATTCCGTCCTTCTTAGATCCTAAATTAAGTCAATTGACAGATACCAAAATCTAATTCCATCATTTATTAACACGACAGAGGATTTCCTTTGACTTTTACAGGGATAGCAACCGTTTGCCACTTTCAGCAATGATACGACTTGACATAGATCCTGGCAACTTGTTATTCATTCCTTCAAGCTCCAACATCTACGACGAGGACTCGTATTCGAAGTGTGTATCGCTCAAAGTAGCAAATGAAAAAAATGCTAGAGACGTCTCTTGCAGCAGCCAGAAAGGCACGTTCCCGACATATAGTATATCCACCGAAAGAGAGAACCACCGAGCACGACAGGAAATATGCAAAATTAGATTTTGACTGCGATTTCGAGAGCTAAGGCAGTTGTGGAGCGGCGCAACCGACAGTGTACGAAACGAATATACTGACCTACTACCAGTACCATCCGTTTTGTCTGTCCATCCTCTGACATACGAGCTACTCGTACATATCCGTACATGCTTTTCCACAAAACTATTTCCGATTCTTTTATTTTTTTTAAGTTCTATGGCAACCAGCATGCCACTGAATTGCATGCAGAGATGTGATGGGGAAACTGGGTTACAACAAATGGTCGCTTCTTCCGGCATAATATGTCTCTGGGAATAGAGCGGAAATGCAAAGAGCATAATATGCAGTCTTCCACAACAGAAAAAGGAAATGCCGAACTGGAAAGGGTTGTACAGGGGTTGGTCTGCAGGCAGAGAAGAAACTTGGATGCCTCTACAGAACGAGGTTTTGGTAGTGGCAAAGAACTTCATGTCAAATGGTATTTGTTGGTTAATTGTGGTTGTGCCTTGCAAAATGAATGCCTCTGATGGACGGTCTAAGGAAGGAAGATCATGTAATTGCTGGATTTTGCCGGCATTAACTCATTCGATTAATTGCTTTTGCCTGGCTATCATGTTGTCATTAATGAGAGACCTGACCTTGTCTGTAGTTGGCAATGCTAACGAAATATTTAAGTTGCTTTCGGTACTACCGTCGTTGCTGTAATCGTTTTGTAAGCAACTGCGGTATTTTGTGCCAAGGTCACTTTGAGGAACACAAATGAACAAAAGAAAATTCGACAAAGTCTCACAGTTCGAATTGAGATAAACTTCCAGCTAGTGGAGCTGCTTGCTGCAGAGCACTTACAGAAAAGTTCACAGCCGTAGCTTAGGTAGGAGTAAAGTTATGTGACATCCAGAGCTGACGTGACATTCCATACACTTAAGCAAAGGCTCTGTTAAAAATCTAACCTTCATTTTGTACGTGTCCACGTAGTCTATTTTTGAGCCGTTTAATACAATGTTAGGAAAATATGAAAGCCCTCACCGACTTCTTGCTGATAACCGTGCACTAGCAGTCTTCGATCATCCCTAGTCGGCAACTTCGATAGAGCCGAACGTCATCGGCAAACATGTGAATGGAGGATGCTGTGATTGAAGGTATTTCGTTCACGTAAATCAAAAACAGAAGAGGCCCCAAAATAGAGCCTTGTGGAACACCTTTAATGTTGTGAAGGAAGTCCAAGTTATAACAGAGACAGCTTGCTTACTGTTCTTTAGATATGATAGCATAATCCGAACTTGAGAATCCAAACTACAACAAGTTAATTTATTGCAGAGGTTAGTTTGATCAACGGTATCGTTCCTATGAAAAATCCAGGAGCACAAGGAGGGCCTCTTTATCCTCGTCCAGAGATTCTCTATGGTGTCTTCCAAAACCTTCTTCGGAGAAAGTAGGTTGTTCGAGTGAGTTGGGCAAAATCACGTAATCACCTCCTCGTGCCACCTGGATAGCTATTGTGCATGTGTAACTGCACACTCGGATCTGCGAGAGCACATCATTGTGCACACCAGTGCTCATGGACAATGCCAGACGACGATGATTCTGCTGCCCTGATGTCTGAAATATGCGTCTCATATGTGGAGCAGAATCCCTCAGAAGGAGGACGTACAGCAGAGGAACCCTCAAGATGGAGTGCTACTTATGGGGGGGCTACTTCAACATATTTGAAGCCTATGTCCATGAGGATTTCCAGGGCTAGTCAGGGTTCTGGAAAAGTTACGGTGGTGAACGAACTCTATCATGAGACAACGGCAGCCTGAACACCCCCGAAGTGGAATACTGACGACCCCTTTGTCCTTGGGGATAAACTAAAGAACTGGCCCGCGGAAAACAAAAAATAGCTTAGAGACCACACGGCTCGAATACAAACGGATACGATGTTGACGACCCCAGCAAACTCACGAAGGACAACGAATCTCGGCTCGGCTCCTGGAATATAAGATCGCTTAACGGAAGCCCTGGACTGCCATTAAGCATATATTACCGCAGTCTAAGAACTGCGATGAAATGCGCCAGGCAAAAGACGGGGCGTTAAAAAGCTTCTCTTCATTGCAGGGCGAGAGCTGCTCGTGAGCTCTGTGAACAAAAGAGAAGGGAAGACCTAAAAATGGAACAGCACGAGAAGCACGTTGTCGAGGAAATAGGGAAACGGTACGGCAGGAATGACGTTCGAAAATCCTGTCAAAGAATAAAAATAACACGCCAGGGCTACAAAGTGAGAACGGAAGCCTGAAAAGGCGAAAACAGAAACCTAGTAGTAGAATCGCAGTCGCTGCTGAAAATATGAAATAACCACTTCTGCAGTCTAAATAACGGCGATGACGACCATAATTGCGTTGTCACGCAGAATGAACCATTAACACTGGACGATGATAACAGAGAATTCTGACGTAGACCAAGTTGAGTTAGTGATATCGAGACTAAAGTCGAACACGCTGCTCGCTCAGACGGGCTTCCAGCTGAAATATTTCAAGCCGCTGGAGATGACCTGGTTAAGAACATGCTCCAGCTCATCTGCAAGATGTGGTCAGAAGAAAGCATGCCCATTGAACGGAACCTCAGAATCGTTTGTCCAATCTTCGACAAAGGGTTCCCTTCGACTGCACCAACTATAGGGGAATCAGTCTCCTGAACATCGCCTGCAAAATTTACTGGCAATATAAAGGGAACGATTCTCTACAAGTCTTTCCAATTGCTTACGTACGCAGATGACATCGACATTTTTGGACGATGACAGCTAGACGTCAAAAAGGCATTCGCAGCTTTCGAAGCAGAAGCGGCTGAAATTGGTCTCACGGTAAATGAGGCAAACACTTAGTATATGCTGTCCTCAAAACAGGACTCCTAACTTGGCCAGAGTGGCACAATTGCCAGCTATAACTTCGAGTTAGTGAAAGACTTTGTCTACTTTGGCTCCGCAGCTACAAGTAGCAAGCAATGTTACTAGCACGGAAGTAAGACGTAGAATACTGTTTCCCTAAGGCTCAGAAGGCAATTAAGTAGCAGAGCCCTCTCTCGCAAGACCAATGTGGCTTTATCATCCCCGTCTTGCTCGTGGAGCAGAGACATGGACACTTTTGAAAAAGGAACAAATAGAACGGGACCGCATCCAATATGGAATGCATCACCGATGGAAAGAGCTGGCGAAAAGCGTATCAGCTAGAGAGGCTTGTTGGTTGAGGCCAAGGTTCACTCCGCACTGAAGCATTTAAGAAGAATAAGAAGAAGTGGAGCTATTGATAGGTGCCCTTGACATGTTACTCTTGTGACCTAAGGCCTTCGATGTGTCCACTTCAATTGGGCGCATTCTACCCTGCAGGATATCAACAACAAATTTAATATTCCTGTAAGGATTCCCCTTTCCTAGTGTTCTTAACAGTTTGACAGATTCCACCAAAGCTCAGCATGACACTCGAATTCAGCCAACACCAATTAGGCACCGGCAAAGCTGGACAAAGTCTCACTCTTACCGAAGACACAGACTCAAATCAAATTAAACGATACACGTTCTTGAATAAATTCGACATCCCATCGGTAATTTACCATGCGTGCCCAATCTGTAGACCCAGAAGCCTAAGGAGAAAAACTTTTATTTATGAAATTGCCCAAAATTGGACAGAGTTGTCATAAAGGAAACTGAGCTAAGATCCTCCTGATTGTTCGTCCTGTATCCAAGTCTGTGGTGATTTTTATTGATAAGACCTTCCGACATCTGCCTAGACCCTGAAACAATTTCTTGCCCATCAGCAAAAGAAGAGACAAAGTGTGATGATGCACTGGCGAATCATTAAATCGTAATGAAAATTCATTGCGCACAGAAAAACCCTTTTCCATTGAATTTATTAATTGACTCTGGACTGAAAGGGAGATACCCCCTTAACCATTAGTCGATCGTTTATCTCGTCAGCGACCGTAAATAATAGTGAAACGCGCGTAGAACTTAAGTACTAGAACGTGAACATCAGTTAGCCATAGGAAGACATACTTGTAGTCTGTGAAAGGGCTTAGCAAAAACGTCGACAGCAAAACGAGCCTCCTCGAAACCTGCAGTTTTCATCAAAACCATCACGAAATCGTTGTCTTCTTGAGCTTTGGTCGATGGACGTTGCTCGTTGCTAGTTGATCGTTGATGATGATGACAACGAAGTTAAACTGGTCGACTGTACACAAAAAAACTTCCTGATGTGATGGCTGGAGAACCTGATGTAGAAGCTAGTTAAGAAGAAGACACACCAAACAGATATAGAGACAGTAGAATGTGTTCACTTTGTTCAAGACACGGATACTGTTGTTGTTGGTGTAGTTGCTGTTATTGCTGTTGCAATCGATGCAATGCAATGTTTTGTTCTCTATCTGAGAGATAAAATGATGCAATTAATGACATGTCCAAGCAGAATAAATTTATCAAAATCCAATGAGCACTTGTCGTTGAGTTAAGGAAGTAGATTTATGGCATATACAGTGTTGCCAAATCAGAAAAGTTTTTCTCCCTTTTCTTTGGTAATTTGATGGTGGCTGTACTCAAGGTAAAAACATATTTCCATGGCAATCCGAGAACTTGACTTGACTAGGACACTAACTGACACTTTCTGCTTAAGAAACTCACTGAATGGGGCACATTTCTAAGACGGAACTAGAGTTGATCATCCAAAGGTACAGAATAAGCAGGAATCTTAAAACGGCTTATACGAATCAGATCTTTACATACGAGTACGTCCATATCAGCATTGCGATCCTCACAAAATTAACTCAGCTGCTGGTGTCCACATTAAACGATCATCTCTATCGATCAATTAAAGCTTAAGGCCAGAGCTGTCGGAATGGTCGGATCGTTGGTATCCGGATTTCCAACAATCGGCGTTGCCCAACTCGCTTGTTTAGATTCTTTCTAGGAGATAAGGTTTAAGTTAGAACAAAACGAACGGCCTTCAATCTGGGACAAGATGATCTTCTTGGTGTTGGCATCGGTGGATCTGGATTTGATGAGTGTAAACATTCGGCTTCCGTCGGTAATATATGTTGAACTTTTGGGAATTCTACCTTTGAGGGATTCGAGTCCGGATCGATGAAGACAGAGCTAATCATCACCACAGAATCCTGTTTGAGGGAGAGAAATTTTGGTGTCAGCTCTTAACTGATTCTGGTGGCGTCTGCAGATTCTTTCATCTGGTTTTACTTGGTACATCCTGTTACCTAGAGTCTTTTCTATTCGTTCTTTCATCCACTTCCTTCCTCTCCACAGTACATCGTTAAAATACACATTGACCTTGATGAAATTTCACTTGGATTGCTCATTCTTCTTGGTTCAGGAACAGTAGCAGAAAGTAAAGTTCGGTGTTGACGACCGTGCAGTCTTTTTGCTGGAGATATACCTATTGCATCCGGAGCTATACGAAAAGTAGATACGAATATGGCGACGGATTTCCAGGCATAATTTTAAGAAAAGCTATTTTAAAAGTTCTTACAATCCTCTCGCCCAACCCATTGGACTAAGGGTTGAATGATGTTGACGTCATATGCCGATAGAATTGCTGAAACTATTTAGAGGTAATTTGAGTGCCATTTTCAGACACGATGAGCCTTGAAAAGCTCTCTAAAGCGAATATGGAACGTTGAGTTGGAAGTGCTGCTTCCCTCCAATACAATTGAGGCTGTTTGTGTTGATTCGTAGACTGTAATCAGTCCCTCGATTCCTTCCAATGATGGGTTCCATTATTTTATTCGGCTCTGGATCATAAAATGCTATCAACGCTGACACGATCTCTGTATATGTCTCATCCGTTGGTTAAACAGGTGTAAAATGAGACAGACCTTATCTGGTGCATTGTCGAGTCGTCTTGAATATATCAACCCATCGCGCATATCCATGTTCCGCTTCTATTTTAAGTTCGAAAAGTGAATCAACAAAATCTTCTTAGATAGCGACTCAAGGCTGTCATTATGCTCTGGTGGACGAAACGATTACTTTTTCATTGCACTGTCGACCGACGAAAATGATCGAGACAAAGCCTACTTGAAGCTATATGGTTCAATGGGTGATGCTTGATAATGAAATAAGAACGATGTCCTTCGCGCCTACATCTAACAGCTCTGCTATGTAGCCCTTCTTTATTCCATTGTGAGATCCGATATTAACTGAAGACAATGAAACGCGAGCGCTTGGCACAAAACAGAGGGATTGTCAGATGGCTATGGATACGGACTGATACTTTTTGACTTTTTGTTTTAGGAATTTGAAAAGTGTTCGGACTCTCAAACTCAGGACAAATATCACACCGAACGTGATGACTACAAAACCTCATTCTATGCCAAAAAAAAATCAGTGACTAGATATTAACATTAGAATCCCAGTTTTGAGAAATGAATGCCACGATTGTCCAGAAGAACAGATTTTATGATCAACATGGTGCCGCTCAACTTGTAACAATGACGTTTGTCGGATGATGGATGTGGTTTCCCACCCCAAACTTTCTAGTAAAACAAAATTCACTGTCTTGTTAGCAGCCTGGCCTGAACAACTGGAGTTCATCGGATAAATATCAAACATCGATCTGGTGGGCGACATGTAATCAAAAGCAGATCTTGAAGTTGTCTTTTCGAAATCCGATTTGGAGGCAGGACTGGCTTAGACAAGAATCTTACTGTAACCGAACTAGCACAGCATAGAACTGCTACTTCCAGCGACAAAATCGAAAAATTTCTAGAATTCGTAGTACACAGAAACTTTCTTAACTACCTTAACCTAGATGCGAAACTCGAGGAAAACATCTAACGAAAGACAGTGAGTGGTCGTCAGGAATTGTCTGGAGGCAACAACCTTAACAAATGAGAGATCTGACAAAGTAATGCAGCACAATGTAGTGTTAAGAAGCGACGAGTTTGAATACATCAACGAATAAGCTACACACGCCGAAAATGTTTCAAAGCAATCAAGCCTACTGCTGTCTGATCATCATCACATGCTGCTACTAATGAGTTCACGGAGGCATGCAGCCCATCGCAGTGTTACTAAACTGGTAAGGCGGCGATTCTTGACTCTCTGCCTGATGCTTCAAACTCCCACAGTCAGAACGAGTTCACAACCAGCTACTGTCCGCCGCAGCTGGCATCTCTCATTTGTTGTGGTAACGAATGAGACTATGAGGAACCTGGTGCTTCGGAACTGCTAGTACTCGTATGTACAGAGTTCTGCTACAAAAAGGTGTAGACATACTTCTGGTAAATCTGAAGAGGATCTTCACTGCTACCTTGACACTGACAAACAGTAAGAGTAGCTTTTTTTCCAAAACTCAGAATACATGCCTACGCGCTCGTCAATAGCTTCAGACAGATCAGTATGACCTCCCTCACTTTGAAGACCATGAAGGAAATAGTTGAGCTTCATTTTCGTAGCGGATCCTGCAAGACTAATGGGTAGAACAGACGGCACACTCGACAAGAAGGAGTGCGCGCAAAAAAAGCCATTTTTGTCAACGGTGAGGCTGCTTTCGACTACGAAACTTTTGGACGACATGTCGAACCCGGCCAGAAAACACAGCGCAGATGAATCACTTGTCTTGTAGATAATAGCAATGCTGGTGAGTAGGACACTAATTGTGGATTCTCACTACGCCAATATGTGATGGCGAGGGTAAACCGGGGGTGTCCGCGTTGCGGTTTCTCCACCGCTGTGGTGTACTTTGGTCAACTCGCTGCTTAATTCTGTCAATAGTTCTGACGTTTGTGATCAAGCCTGTGGAGTTGATGTAGCTATTCTGAGTGTTGAATCACATCTATTGACTGTCTGCTCTAGATTATAGGTAACCGGTGACTAGTTCGATGATTTGTGCCCTAGAAATCGGCTCTTAGTTCGACCCCTTAACATTTTTTTGCTGTCATTCTTAAGTAGAACACCTCTGTCTGTGCTGTCGTGTGGCTTCTAACCAAGCAGAGTCCTTTGGATCTATATTACTATGATAGAGCCAATTATGGCGCTCTCAAAACCATCTTCCGTAGCCAACCGTGGTATAACTCAATTTGAGCTTTGAGAAACTTCCTCGCCGACTATCCTTACACCTAGGTCTGTCTTCCAAACAGAGATGTACGTAATGCTGATGGCAATGGACTATTTTGTGAAGAACTTCGGGAAAGACGAAGCATCGTAGGGACAGGCATATTATTGTTAGAGTCTCCCTCAACACTCATATGACCTTAAAGCTAGTTCGGGCATACAGGACTTCACCGAACGCAACCGGAAGCCTGAATTCATTGAGTCTTGCTTGAGTTTCAGATCACTATGAGATCACAGGAAATAAAACTCTCGATGATCTAGCTAGGCAAGGGTAAGACGAGAGTTTTTGAGTAACCGAGCCTATGTAAGGTATGCCTGCTCACTGGGTTGGGGCTTCCATACGAGGATTTTAATTGACATATCGTCCCACCATTTGTGATGCGAAATTGATGGCGATACCGTTAAGCACATCACTCTGAGATTAAGGCCTATGCCAGCATTAGACTGGAGTTATTCGTGGCTGATGTTAAGGTTGCTGGCGCCGTAGGCATTTGAACACTTAAGCGCTTACTTGTATTTCTGAAAAAGACTGAGACAGTTCAGTTCAAAGACCAGCTCTTTGTCGGACTGCTCCGGTCTGATAGAAAAGAAGAAATAATCGACCTTAGGACCCGTTGGCCGGAGAAACTGGCCCCTTTGAACAGATGATGAGAGCTATTCTGGACAAGATTGATACCTTATGCCAGACGAGATTTCTCAGTAATTATCACAAACCATTCCTGTCCAAGGCATTAGAAGAGCTTATATGTTGTGTAGGACCAAGTGGTCATAAAATAATTAAAACTTACGAGTATAATTGAATGGTCGACAACGCCTTCACGTGGGTCATAATTCATAGATTATGGCCAGATGTTTGGATAAGTGTCAATCTGACAGCTTACGCAGGAGTTGTTAAATAGAATCCCAGTCTCTGTACACGAAACAGTCCTTGGAGCAGAGAAAGCACCGTAAATCTTCTTTTTTTTAAATATAGTTGGACCTCACTCTACAAATTAACATATCCTGACCTTGTTTTCTCGTCCAACCTGGCAATACCCACCATATTCGTACAGACGACACGACACAATAAATTAATACACAACGTCTTCCAATCATTACATACTCGTACCTACCACTGATCGACTAAATCTTGTTACAGCGTCCGACCATGCCATTCTGCACATGTTGACGATTGCCAACATCACTTGGTCACATTCTTCTGGTTAAAGTTAAAGGAGCAGAGCACAGATCGAAGAGGAGGAGAGCATTTGGAAAAAGTGTTTTATCATCGTGCTGATCAGGGGGAATTATGTCAAACAAGGACAAGGTATCGTGTTCATTTTGTCTGTCAACCCTGGGATCGAATCAAGAGACACATTCAACTGTAACAGTCAACATTTCAACATGACATGCTACCGTTGCGCCTGTTGTTTTCTGTTGCCATTGCTGAACCCTGTCGGGCAACCACACTAAGTAAACATGTCTCTGCCCAGATATAAATCGCTTGGCCACAGTAAGATTTTGACATTTTTTTGTTTTTTGTTTTCTGTTCCAAAAAGGGAACTTCAACTGGCCATCAGGGCAACTGTCTATGTGTCCTTAAAGCGAACCAAATCGAATCTCATTATGAGGGAAATTAATATTGCCCTCCCCCCCCCCCCCCATTTAAGATGCACGGTTGCAGGTCGCGCGCGCTAATAAAAACATCCGCGTGCAAATAGCCACTGCAAGCATCACTAAATGACAATAAATTACAGAAACGGCCGCGGCGGTGGCTTCCAATGAAGACTCTGAAGAAGGTCTGCGAAGGGCAACCAAAGGAATCAACGAGGAGAGTCAAGAGACAACTCTGTCAAAGATAATGTGATTTATTTCGAAATTATTAACCAGAAATCGATACATGGGATCACTGTCAGGATGCAGAGAAGAGAAGAGGCACAGGGAATTGACTTGACTCAGCAACACACTGCACATTTACACTCTCCAACTAAGTCCTTAGCTCAGCTTCTGCTACTGCTGCTGCTTTTGTATTCCACTCATTGATAGCGTTGGCTATAAAACATCACAAGTACCATTTTGTATAACAATAAATATATATTTAACATTTTATGGACGACAGTATGCATCCTTAATGCGACGCCACAAAGGAGGTACACATCGCTGCTACCGCCACTTACAACAATACACAATGCACAATGCACATTGCCCAAGCCATCACTATAGCCACAAAAAATAAGTAAAAATTCTCTTCTTCAAGATGTATCCTGGCAAAGAAATCAAGAAAAAGAAGAAAAAGATGCGCGTTTAAGGTACTTTCTGAGGCGTTATACCCTCTTCCACCGTACCGACCGACGAAGCCGCCTACTTCAAAATTATCGTTAGAGAGAGGATACGAACGAGCGCATTTGCAAGCGCTTACGAATGCCACCACGTCGTTGTCGCTAGCTAACAACTGGCACGCCAGTCATAAAGTAAATCCTTGAAAAGCAGCAATTTTTTATCGTTATCAAAATGGATGAGATCGTTGTTGTGGGTGGTGATGTTGGGCCAGGACGAAGAATGTAGAGTGTAATTCCAAGTGAATCCTGGCAATAAACAAAACAGTCATAACTTTTTAACGGTTGGTTGGTTGAAGGCACCCCAACATCAACACACACAAAATTGTAGAAGCAACAGCGACAAGGATACACCACTCTTGGAATATAAAATGCAACAAACGGTGCACATTGTCCTGTGCAATCTTAAGACCATCGAACCGGAACTGGGCATAATAGTTGTGGTGATTATCCTGATTTTTTTATTTTTTTTGTTGTTCCTTTGGATACGTATAGTACCTCACATTTTCCAGGATACAACAACTGTGAGAGAGTATTACATCAGGTCACTGGGTTTTATAGTTTCTACAGTGAGTGGTGATCTAGATGTTTGTGGGCGGTGGTTGGGGTTAGTTATGGTAAAATGTCGCCGGATGTTCTGGTTTTTTAACAGATGCACTTTGTTCTTCTACGTAAAGATGCTTTTATCATTTCGTTTATAGATTTTCTCTTAGAGAATCCTTTAAATGCAGTCATGTGCGCTACCAACTTCCTGATGTTTCTAGAAGATATGGCCAAAATGTGACTTTACTTTGATTTATGTTTGAGCCGAGTAGATAGTGTTGTTTTTTACTATAGAGAAAAGAGAAAAGGGACTGCTTCCTGGAAAATTCTCCAATAGAGCCAACTCACACGATTTTGGAGGCCAGACCACACGTCTATTTCTGGAGACTGTGCTATCATCGAACACATCTTTCTCAAATTCAATGGTTTTGCCAGTAATATGGTACGTGGGAGCACATTCCACAAACCAAATGTCACAGCAGACCATGTTCAAACACTTTCGGGACAAAAAGTCGTTGACGTCGTCCGATGATTCCGTTGGGCCATAAATCGCACCAAAAAGTGAATTTTTTGAGATGCATCGGTTGCTTATTAACAAACTCACTGAGACAGTTGTGAGCACCATTAATGAACAAAATTGGATCGGAAATGAGTGGATCGACTCTCAACTGTTCAAGCGCCCAATCAAAGAAGTCACGATTTGTAAGCAAGACTTTTGTGCTCCAATCGACACAGACAGAGGTCTTGTGCACGATGATGATTCGATGAATTTATATCTTCTGAAGCTTGTGCCCACTCCTTTTGTTATTGCCATTGGCAAGCGCAAAATTGAATAGTTATGTTGCTTAAAGCTAACTAACTGGCTTAGCGCTCGATGAAAATCTTTTTACTGAACACTGATTTTGAAAGATAAATTCCACAATTTGTAAACGTTCCTCTCTTTTACTAAAACTAAGGGGATACTCTTCTTAAAGTCACGAAGAAGCTCATTCTTATAAAAAATAAAAAGAACTGGACCCAGACTCGATCCCTGAGGGACCCCATATTCGACCTTTTTATCTCACTGAACATGTCTTTTAGGTGTTTTGAAACAAAGCAGCCTGTTGTGCAGATACTTCCTTAGACGATTCATTTTTAAAGTACATAATTTCCTTAAATATCCGTATCTGACAATTTCAGAATCTTTGTGCGTCTCCGCAGGAGACAGTGTTCTGTCAGGATTCCTATTATTGTGCTTAGCTTATCCCTGTTTAATTTTATTAACTCCCTAGACCTTTGACCGTCAAGAAGTGGCCAAAGAGGCTTGGATAACCTGTGTCCTTCAAGACTTGACCATCTTAGATTGGTAGTCTTTATGGCTTTTTCCTTGATATTGCCTCTTATTATGCGAAAGGGTGGTTTGATGCTAGCAATCTCACTATTATCAAGTAGCCCTCCGACAGGTTGTTCATTTCTCTCTATATCACAGTGTCCTGGACTACACTATCGGCCTGACTATCGAAAATCAAGGCTTGCGTCCGGTAGTCTATAGCAACTCTTTGCTCTGGGTTCTCTAAGAAGATGCCAATCCTCCTCCAGATATATTATCTTCATACCGGATGTCAAAGTCGACCAAGGAATGAGTTTCATCCGTTAGGGTTATCAGCTAGGACCGTGCCGTGACCGAAACTACTGCTCTTGAAGTGACTCAAATAAGTGAGTCGTAGAAGGTACTGGGGTAAAAAGCATGGCAGTATATACCTTCTTTGTTTTGCTTTTATTGATTACCAAACGGATTTATGGTGCTTCTGCTCTATTACATAGAAATTACCCGGGACGTCACACTGGTTTCTCTCGATTTTGTCATTGAATTTTGCATATACGAGAAGTTGAGATGTTTTTTGAAAAATTGGTCATCATTTCAGCACAATGTGTATCGATTAGAGCATCAATAATTCTCACCGACATCATGCAGATCAAACAGAGTTTGGCGGGTTAGCCGCGCCTCTAAAAGTTGCTAGAGAATCTTCTCCATAGATGCTATCACAAGTAAAGTCAAATTCCATGTGGAACTGAGTACTGGTATTCATGAGTACAAGTTCTGTCGTAGAGAGAATATTTGAGAATATTTAGGTCTCAAATCGCATCGATATGAAAGGTTTCACGCATAGTGAGTAGGTCTTTGCCTCTAAGGCTGTTGTTGGGTTTTAGTCGACAAAAGTGTTTATTCGAAATGATCAGCGCCGATTGCGTGTCTAATAAAAAGTTCCCATGTTCATGTTTGCTTACTTACTTTAAGTGGCGCTACAGTCCACGCACGCTAAGTTGGCTGAGGTCCTCTTCTACTTGCGTGCGCCACCTGAGTCTGGGCCTTCCTCTACTGCGTTGTCCCTCGGGGGCGGATTCGAAGACTTTTCGGACCGGAGCATTGGTATACATGCGCTCTACATGACCCAGCCATCTAAGTCTTTGGATCTTCACTCTTCTGGCTAAGTCGATGTTGCTGTATAGCCCTTTTAGTTCGTCGTTGTATCTCCTCCTCCACTTATCGTCAATGCAGACGGGACTGAAGATCACCCGAAGAATTTTTCTCTCGAAGCAATCAAGAACACCCTTATCCATTTTGATACTGTCCATGCCTCCGCGTCATAGAGCAGGACCGGGATTCTTAAGGTCTTATAAAGGGTGACTTTTGTTGCCCGAGAGAGGGCTTTGCTACTCAATTGCCTTCTAACCAAAAGAAACTGCGGTTGGCAACAGTTATTCTTCGTTTGATCTCAGCGTTGGTGTCGTTGTCTGTATTTATAGGGGAGCCTAGGTAGACAAGGTCCTTAACTACCTCAAAGTTATATCTGTCGAGGGTGACGTTCTGTCCGAGACGTCGGTGATGGTTGTCCTCCAGCATTTACTTGGTCTTGCCCTCATTGACCGCCAAGCCCATTTTCGCCGCTTCCGTCTCAATTCTCGCGAAAGCGCAATCGCCATCACGCTGCTTTCTCCCGATTATGTCAATATCGTCGGCGTATGCGAGTAGTTGGACGGACTTTTGAAACGTTATGCCTCTTGTATTTGCTCGTGAGTTTTGCAATATTCTTTCACGTACGATGTTGAAAAAATCGCATCGCCTTGTCTAAATCATTTCTGGACAACAAGACAACAAAGGCCTCGGTGAAATCTTTATTGACCTTGATGGAATAGCGTGCATTCTCCATCGTCATCTTGCACAGACGGACGAGTTTGATAGGGATGCCGAAACTAGATATTTCACTGTATAGCTCGTTTCTATAGATGCTGTCATACGCGGCCTTAAAATCGATGAATACGTGGTGTGTATCGATCTGAAGCTCATGGGTCTTCTCCAAGATCTGGCGTTGTGTGAATATTTGGTCCTGGCCTGAAGCCACACTGATAGGGACCTATCAAGTTGTTGACGAACGGCTTCAGGCGCTCACACAATACGGCAGATAAGATCTTGTATGCGATGTTAAGGAGACTGATGCCTCTGTAGTTGGCGCAGTTCAGAGGGTCTACTTTCTTGAAAATCGGAGATACAATGTTGAGGTTCAATTCATCGGGTTACTTTCGTCCGACCGTACTTTTACACCAACAATGACTTGGTGTATGCTCCTTACCAAGTCATCGCTGCCGCTTTGAAGAGCTCGGCAGTCAGGCCGTCCGCTCCAGCAGCTTTGTTAGACTTGAGCTTAGATATAGCTCTCTGCACTTCATCCGTGGGTTGTCAATAGTAAATCCATCCGTATTCGAGGCTTGTTGATGCTTCGTAAATTCTTGTTTTTTTAAATGGCCGGGCAGTTACCCCGGCGGCACAACCCCGAACCTGGAGGACCAGTTCCCATAGGACGAGGGGTAACCCGTTAGGGCTCATAGGGCTCATCCGCCACCATTTCTTGTCCAAGACCCTGACTTAATCTTGGAAATCCTTACCGGCCTGAGTTCCAAATATGTCAGAGTAGTCCAGATTAGTAAGAAAGTTCATGTTTTCCGGCTTCGGTTCAGATTTTGTTGGCGTAGCGCGTCTCTTTTACCTTCTCATGGCTGCAGTTCTATCTTTTGATTTCCTCGTAGTTCCAGTTCTTGTACCTGTGAGGTGCAACACAATACGCACCTATTTGACTGAAAGCTTTTACCATTGAAACCATGAGTTTATTGTTTGAACTTAACACATCAGATGTGGTACTTCTGATGACCCCGATGCTGCAGTACTATCGATAGTCTGTGGTGGTCCAGATGGAAATGTTGGGTACCACTAAGTAGGTGTTAGCACCTCTGAATAAGCATGCGTCTAGGATACTAGATGTGTGTATTCCGTTTTAATCTTTGGCAACTCCAATCCAAATCCAGGTCAATCCTTTAATCGACAAATTGTAAAAGAAGGAAATCGTTTGACACCATGAATTCACATCAAACGCTGGTTTCATAACCCTTTTATCCCTGACATTCTCAACTTTCTCTTTAAACATATTTCACTCTTCGAAAATTACTTTCCAACATTTCAACAACATTTTGCTGTGGCAGTGGAAAATCTCCACCAACGACACACCCACGTGACACTTGCACGTGAACCAGTTACAAAAATTAATACGCTCCCCCCGGGTGGCAGATAATATGACATACAAACACATTCATACAGATTGGTACACGTTGGTTAGTGCGAATTATGGCATTAGTCCGCATCCTTCACCACTGACTTCCTATGGTTACGTTATGGATCCATCTCCTATCTGACAAAAACGGGTGAATTGCAGGGATTACTCAGGCGCCACCATTACCCCAAAACCACAATGACTTACGAGTCCAACTCACTCGCCGGAACGTGGCCAATCAACGAACGGATACCATTTACAAATTAACTTCAGGGCGCGCGCGTACAAAAGGACTCTGAACGAGGTACTAGCAATAGTGTGAATGGAAATTGAATCCAATCAACTGCATGGCACATCCTACGACTCTGTGACCAAAGTGTCCAGTTGAGTCGGGTCTCATGGTGATGAGATTTACTTCCCCCTTTATATGCATAGATGGGAGGAGGTTGAGGGCAAAAGGCGGTCAACAACGCGGACTGGGGATGTGGACAGGACACTGTAACTGTGAATTAAAGCACGTACAGGATTAAAAATTGCATGGAATTATTATTTGCCTGGAATCGCCTTGTGCTGAATGCATAAGCAGTTTGACCGGCCCTTTAAAGCTGTTTGAAGATAGTTTTGTTTTTTACTTCAGATTTGATACGATTTGGTGTATCTGAAAGTGTTTTCTCATTATCTAGGTATTTTAGCTGGCACATGAGATAGTTTGTTTTGCTAACCAAAGACAGTAGACTTTATCTTGTCTTGTGGTATGGAATCAAGTCGGACAAGATGTGGAGCAATTGGCCCTTCAGTACCCTGAAGACATGGGGCTCCTATTGGATATTGAACGTTACGTTATCATCACCAGCTCACGGATGCGGTTAATAGACTGATAGTCCCATAAGTCCTTCCCATGTTCGAAGTGAACTTGCCATAAGGCCTCGGGGTTGTGAAAAATCCCCTGAAACGACTCCACTCTATAGTAGTATTCACTAATAAGTGGCTTTTATCAAGGTAGCCCACAACTATTTCGACCTTTTCAAACCAAAGAAAGCTCTAACAGTGTGTTTCCTACAACCCCAAGGCACATAGAACTGCAAATCCACCCTCCATTGCCCTCATTATTCTTGAATCGAATATTCGCATCCAATCAATTCACACATCACTAAGTCTAGAGAAATGTCATCGTGGTCCTCATAATCATTCACTTACACGTTCTCCTCCTTTTACATCAGCAATGAGTCCTTCAATGTTATAAACTACAAGGACTACCTACATACATGACATCTCATTGTAATAAATTCCACGTTTAAGGATCCTTTAAATCGAAGCCAGTATTCAGCATTCAACATTCAACATTGAACGTTGCAAAATTCTGACAGACAATTGTGTGCATAGCCGCAAGGCTAAAAGGATATTGCCGATCCTGGGGTGGTTTCTTATCTATTTGTTCCTAACAAAACCAAATAATAGGACAAAGTACTCAAAAAGGACTTAGCACTATTTGGGGAGGTTGAGTGTCTCTTCGTTCGACCTCCATCAATTGCCAAGCTAAGCGAAGATCCTTTCAGTTTGCTCCTGTTGTTGTTGATGTGTTGTTTATCATATTTATTTGCATTTCCTTTGGTTTATTTTTCCTCTTTCCACTTTCTGTGTATGTATGTGAAAAAAGGACATCCAGACCATAAACACTTTTGATTTATATGCAAATATCTTGGCATTCTACTTGTACGAGAAGCAGTAGATGATGGCAAGGAACAGAGACTCCACTCTCATAGGATTTCTGCCCTGAGAAATGGGTGGCATGGCCTCAGACAGACAGATGTGGACGTAGCACTCTGCTCCAGAACAAGGACGACATCTTCTTCCCACCACAGCTTCCTCTTGAGCATTTATTCAAAAATTTTCAAATGATTGAATCGTGTGAAGGGGCAGAAGAAAAAAAAATCCAAATTCATTCGTTTTGCCGTATGAATTCGTTTCTCGAGAATGAAAGGATTGCAGAGGCAACATCGATATCAGGGGATGAGTTATCGATTCGTTATTCATTGCGGTAAATGCGAGCATTTTAAATGAGCAGAGGCAGGGGTGGTATGGCTGCTGGGTACAATTTTACATATTTTTTCTGTTGGAGGCCTTTCAAGAAATAATTGAGAAAATTTTAGGTTTTAGGGGGGATGGAGATGGACTTATGAATGAAGAATAAGAGCGCTCTGTCGACTATGTGATAAAGGAATCAAATTAGGCTTTAGTAAATGTTTGTTCGTCTGTGACCATGTTTTGTTAAGTAGGCATACACAGTATGGCAAATAATTTCCCGGACTGGCTCTAGAAAATATTATTAAATGACACGATTCAATGGCACGGTGCAAAATCAGGTGAATACGGCGGATAATTGAACACATACACTTGATTTTGAGCCAAAAATTGACGAACAATGAGTGCTGTGTGACTCGGTGCATTATCGTCCAACAGAGACTAACTTTTTGGATCGCGATATTCGGATCAAATACGACTGATTCTGAACATAAAACGCTTCAAAGTATACCAGGCCTCTCCATCATTCTTAGTAAAATGCGGCAATGCGGTCTTCTGCAACAAAATCACATACTTTTTGGAATATTTCGGGCGTCGTAATCGAAATTGCTCTTCCGGTATGTTTGTCATTCTCCAGTGTAGCTCTGCCACCCGAAAAACTTTTTTGCCACTCGATAACAACTGTTGTACTTAAACAGTCACCACGGTATACTTGTTGCATCAGTTGGACTGTTTCTAACGCATCTTTAACAAGTTTTGCGTGGAATTGAATGACCGGTCTTTGACCCATGTCATCGAATGAAAATGTGTTCTGGAAAAATATTTTTTATAATTTTTAAATGTCAACCAACTGTCATACAGTAGTAGAGATAGATAGTAGAGAACAATTCAAGCTTGAAAACGCATGTTCGGACAAAAAGATGGCACTCTTTATTGCCGCGATATGGCTCTCAGTGTCACGGATATTATTTGCCACACTGTATTTGGCGATGGCGATGGCGCGATAGTTAGCTCATTGGACTATCACGCAGAGAGTCTAGGTTCGATTCCTGGCTGGGTCACCAACAGTTTTTCAAATCGCCATCACCCTTTCGGCGGGCAATGGCAAACTCCCGAAATTAAAATTGCCTACGAAAAAGCTTCTAAAGAGTGCCGTTCGGACTCGGCGATAAACCGTAGGCCCCGCTCACATGTGACAAAAAAATAACAACATGAGCAACACAAATGAGTGTCAAGAAGCTGGGCCATGGCCCATACCGGGCTGCCAGCGCCACAGTGTTTTTTTTTTTTTTTTTTGTATTTGTCAGGGAACGAAGAGATACAGCGGTTTCCTTAGATATTAAGACGTGGATTCATGAGTGAATACGAGTATTCTGGATGCAATTTTCAAGCGATTTAGCGTCGAATTATTTAGCCTTTGCCTATAAGCCATCTATAGTCCCTGCCGTGTTGGAATGGAACGGAGACTTAAAAGAGTCTCTGCCGAAGACAAATTTTTATTATTGGAAAGTACGCGACCAAATAGACCACATTTGGTAAGTATTGAAGAAAACATAGTGGTAATAGTGAAGAGAGTACGTTATGACAGTGAAAAGTCTATTCCGTGCGGTTCTCAACAGCCTGGCTTGTTATATGCAAAAATTTGGCGCATCGTGGTATAACCGTATACAGCTTCAATTCGTGCAAGACCTTAAGCCACCCGACTTTGGGCTTTTGATAAGTTTCAAGAAGATCCACTGTTTTCGAGCAAAAATTTGTTCAGCTATGAGGTGCAAATGCAACACAAACTTGCGGACCAATTAAAACGAGAAGCCTTTTCCATAAGTCTTGGGAAAATTCGGTTCCACTTGAATAGAATGAATGGCAGGAGGAAAACCAGAAAAACACTTGCAAAAGGCTGCTCGCTAAGTACTAAAGAAAGTCATTTCTCAATCGAATTGCTCCTGGCAATGAAAGTGGCTAACTACAAGCGAACCTACAAGGCCTATGAACGGGAGTGAGAACATTGTCTTTTGTGGGGAGACTGTTAGGGAGGGCTCAGAAGGGAGCGACGTTTTTTTATGAAAAGCGCGGGGCTTATTGGCAACCATAGAATGATTGCACACATCACGGGCGATGGAAAGTTATGGATGATAGAGAGAGAGGTACCGATGCACGTTGGTTTTGAATGTTTGGAAGTTGTAATGGCTTGGAAATAAAGAGCTCGGCAGTTCATTCTATGAGCGAATTGTTCAGGGTCCAGGAAGAATCACTATATTTTAAAGAACGTCCGATAGTGGGCTTGAGGGTGTGCTGATGAGGATTCATAGGTGAACCGGGTACTGCGGTTGGAGGTTTGAAGGAGCGGAATGCTCCTGGCAATTTCTGTGGAGCACTGGTAATGAAAATAGCCGTAGTCAGTCCAACATAAGTTGTCATTAACACACATTCCGTGAATGGAAATTTGTTCGGTTTCGACGATGCAAGTCCCAGCTGACAGCATTGTGTGACAGCATTTAATTCCACTCGGTTGATAGTTCCCCGACTTGTTATGCTATTAATATCGGAATTTGTTGAGCTAAACAGTAGACCAGCAACAAATATGAAAAGCAGAGAGTACCGTCGTCAAAAACAAAAAACACTGTGACGCTGGCAGCCCGGTATGGGCCATGGCCTAGCTTCTTGACACTCATTTGTGTTGCTCATGTTGTCATTTTTGTCACATCTGAGAAAACTTTTTCGTAGGCAATTTTACCTTCGCGAGTTTGCCATTGCCCTCCGAAAGGGTGATGGCGATTTGAAATATCCAAACCCTTTGCATGATAGTCCAATGAGCTAACTATTGCGCCATCGCCATCGCCTTGTACCGCCGTTAGCATTGGAATATATTAGATTAGCAGCAGGCAAGAGATCATTGGTAAAAATTGAAAAGAGTTTCGGGGACAAAGCGAAACCCTGGGGCACACCAGCATTTATTATGTGAAATCTGAGTTGTTGAACTGAATATTCCGAAAGGTAATAATTACTAATCCATTGAAGAAGAATGTCATCGATTCCAAGTGCCGGCATTTTGGACAAAAGAGTCTGATGCCAAACTCTGTCAAATCCCTCAGAAAAATCAAATGCAGCTATCTTGCTTTCGCCAGATTGATGTAAGCTTCGGTTTCGCTTTTCGGTGAGACATCCCATCAAATCTCTACTGAACTAGCACTGCCCGCCATAATATGTTTCAAGAAATCTCATGAGCCGACAGTTTATCGACGTTGCCATGACCTCGGAAAAAAGGGACGTAAGTGCAATTGATTGTTAAGGGGAGAAAGAAGACGATTTGCTTTGTGATTTTCGGCAACATAAAGTGATCTTCGCTACAAGATATTCGCAATGTACCGTCACCATTAAGGCGTTTAGTTGGGAAACAACTTCATCTGATTACGACTTATTTGAATCGATAGTACACGTACTTATTAAGCAGCCCTTCAATTCTTACGAATATGGCTCGATGTCTTTCCAATATATTTTCGTGACCTGCAATTACAAGATGAAATTATTCTGAATGCACGGATAGTTCTTATCTAAAGGCCTTGATTGCAGCGCAACTGTAGAATCTTGTGGTAGTCGGGAATCTACCCTGTACATGTCCAATACTGTCCTAAACCTCAATCAAGAAGGTGTACGGATAAAACGTTTATACAATATATTTGGGAATACCCAGCCTATATCCAGGCTAGACACGTTTTTAGATAGATTTACCGATTTAGGACTTCGTGGGAAGGTGTTTCAACACGCCTAGAACTGGTACTGGTAGGAGTCCCACTTAATTGGAGAGATGAAATGTCAGGTACACGTCGGATTTACACGACAATTTACTGAGGAAAAATAATTCTTTAAATAAGCAGCCCCAGGTACTTGGATATGAATATTTCTTGTAAGGAAAAGGTCCTTATTTTAGCAGCTTTACGATGTCAATAAATGCTGATTGGGTTCAACTAAATGACACAGTGACCATGTACATTCACTACACCTTGTCTTATCACAGACTCGCCACAGACAAACGACCAGAACTTCAAGTCGCCGTAGATATTTCAAATTTTCCTACGATTTTTTAAAGCTTGCAGATACTACTCCAATTTCAAAGTTGGCATCCCAGTCTTGATCCCTACATTTGTCTCCTTTAATGGGAAATTCCTTCCAGCAATGCTGGAAGCAAAGGTAACACAAGACCTGTGGACTTGTCATCGTTTTTGCCAGGCAGTTTTCCCATTTCTCTCACGTGCATGTGACTCCCGTTCGGTTTGGTATATCCTGTAATGCTATTTCCGTACATTCATGCATGCGTGGATGAAGGTTCCCAACCATGAATCGGTCGCCATCTATTAAACCTCCTCGACGAAAACAACAACATGCTGGTTGCTTACTACCTTTAGTGAGTGCTGACTTTTAACTGCTGGGACAGCACCAGAGGATGCAATACAAATGCCTCATGGCTCCATATGAAGGGATGTTACGGATCAGGGTGCTCTTTAACGTAGTTGCACCTCTTGTTCCTTCATAGCGCATGGATTCGACATTTCTTTTTTGTTTTTACTTTGCTCCAGCCAATATCATCTCGCAGTCAGCATCTCCCTTGGAATTCGTATCTCAATCCGCACTATATAGGGGAGCATCGTGCACTGGCACTGGTGCTGGTAGGTAGGTACTGGTATTGGCACCATAACAAAGTCATGGCCTTAACTTTTACTCCCAGTCTCAGTCCCAATTCCAATTCCAGGCCCAGCTATAGCTACCTACATCTACATCTACAGCTCCAGCTCCAGCTCCAGTTTTATTAGTTCGATAGCGATCTTGGATAGGTGTATGGCATAATATTTTCCCATTTTACCTTATTGCTGTCTCACTAATGTTTCTTTATGGAGGATTGTTTCCGAGGTGAATTTATTCTCTCGCTCATTCACAGATAGGCCAGATGGTGTGGCGGTGCTGATGGGGGTGCATGCTGGATGTTGGATGCTGGATTGGATTTAGTGTCGTGAATGGATGTAACAGTTTTTAGTATTACTTTTTTCCCTCACAGCTTCTCAACCTGTGTATAGTATGGATAGGGTAGAAGAGTTATTGCATTTGTAAGATACTTAGATACAAGGAAAGGCCAACATTAAGTGCGAGAGAGAGAGGGAGTAAGAGGAGTGCTTGTTAAGTATCGGCACTTGATTAACTACAAGCGGGTGGTGATGGCAATTGCAAGCGGCCGAGAAGTTTTCTTATTGAACTCATTCGATTGTTAGTCGATGAACGAGTCGGGTATGGTGTGGGAAAATTATGGCTTGACTGAGTGCGTTTTGAAGGACAATTTTGCTAACCAGACAAGTTAGTGGTGATAAAATGTCAACAAATTGATCAATATATACTTTGATTGGTCCCTGTAATGGATAACAGATGAAAGATAGATATTTTGTTGTAATTCTCGTCTAATAAATCTCTTGCAACACTATCTACTGCAACCTTCCATTCAAAGGTCAAGCACTGAATTGTACACCCTTCCAGGGTCAAAACAACACTTCCTGCCTCAAAATTACATTCCTCTTGCCATGTCATCGCCTTTAAAGAAAAAAAACAAAAAAAAAAGGAATCTCAATGATGCTTCAAATGTGTCAATTAGACTTCAATCACTCATTTCGCGAGTCAACGATACTCAAGTGGTGTTTCAAAAGTTTCAACACACCAATATCTCACTCAGTTTGACAACTATTTTCCCAAGTGTAATTTACCATTAAATTTGACCTTTTTGTATACTTGCTTTGCCACACAACAACTAGCCAACAAATCAAAAAACAAAAAAACAAAAAAAAAGCCGTCATGCCAGCAATTACTAATCCAAAAAATCGAGAGCTCCCCATTCCACCTTTCAACTGAACAAAAGCTACCCACGGTGAGAGATTTCGACAGAAAAAAACAAAAAAAAATGAAAAAAATAGTCAAAAAGCCCTCGACACAAACGGCACAAGCACACAAGCAATTATGTTGGTTACAACATTCCAAAGCTAGGTCCCGATTTTGGTGTTGGACTCCAGCTTCACAATGAAACACGAAACTCTCCAAAACAATGGCCAAATCGCAAATTGGCATCTAGAGCGGCGGCGGTGTTGGCCCAGTCAAAAACAAACAATCGTGCCTAAGTGGTTCATGAAATTCTTCTTAAATTTTTTTTTGTTTTTAGATACTTTCGACACTGAACAGACACATCAAGGTTGAGTTAGTATCTAAGTGGATATGGAACTTGTTAGAAGAGGTTTTTTTCGGGCCATTTTGACAGGTCTTTTGCGCAATGACAACCGGAACTAACGAAATCATGATGGTGTTCACATCATACATCCAGTGGACTTACTGAAGATGCATCCCTGAGAAACAGCAGGAGATCGAAAATCGAATCGAAGAAATCCCCGAACGAATAATGACATTATCAACTGCAGATTCCCAGACTCTACTGTGTACAAATATACTGGGAGCAGCCTTGAACTTACTTGGCATCTAACCCACTTGAGAATGCATGATTCAGCAGAGATAGTTAGTGTTTGTGTGTGACTATCTAGCGAACACATGTGGCGATCGCCCATGATCATAATAATCGTGATCACATGCGTGATGCGAACCCTGCTACGACTGCTTGTGTAAGCCTGAAATGCTATTCCTTTTGGTCTTGAAACAGTCAACTTGGATCCCTATGTGAGGGTGGTGGAATGTAATTTCAGTTGGCTGCTGCTAGTGATCCGTGATTCCTTTGAAGTTAGCTCAAGCGAGGGCACTTTGTCACTTGCTTGCTGAGTACTAGGAATGCGCTGTCATTTGTTGATCTTGCCGACGCGCGTCGACTGCAGTGATAAATTGCAAAAAATATTGAAATTTATGGGGCGATCTCTTTGTCTCGCAAATGATTCAAT
Organism: Volucella inflata; assembly: GCA_928272305.1. Lineage (NCBI taxonomy): Eukaryota > Metazoa > Arthropoda > Insecta > Diptera > Syrphidae > Volucella > Volucella inflata. The sequence goes on from OV743720.1 coordinate 5,554,455, forward strand.
TTGCTGACGACGGTGTTGTTTTAATTGGGTGCAGGCAGAGATGGAATTTACTTATGAAAGGTTGCACGAATCAATTTTTTTTTTTTTATGAAGTTCAAGGTTAAGTGGCAGCGGACGTTGTGTGGACAACGACAAATGTATTCTTCATAGAAGTCACCGCTTATCTTATCTTTTTCATCTTTCAAATACATATGCTCGTACTTAGTGCACTGTTTTGTCGTCTCTGACTCAATTCTATATCGGACACCGGGGGCTAAGAGAATTCGAACCGGAAACAGAGTAGGTAGTCGACAGGTGTCGTGTCAGGTGATTCTGGTGGATATAAATCACAACCTCCTTTGAAACGAGCAATTGGCCTGCAAACATAATTTAACGATTGAGATCCGCGATGATGAGGTCAAACTATCATTCGACAGATCAACAGATTGGCTTCGTTAGTTCCAACAATGTCAAGTTATTGAAGAGCATTTCCTCCAAATACAAAAAAGAAATGCCCTGTGGATGTGTTGTTTTTGAAAACGCATACCACTAGAGGGTTCTTTCCGCGAAGTATCGAGTTGCAAATTGAGAAAACTCTCGCGTCCTCAGACAAACAAAATATGGTTACAAAACCAAGGACCTGGATAAGTAATCAATAAATGGAACCCAAAAATCTTGTCCATGATGTCATTGTCAGAAATGACAGTTCCATGAATCGGTCAACTTCAGATTAGTAAAGCTGCGGCTCATGTTCAAGACTTCCGACAAAGCACCCCCAATTGGTACGTAGGTTAGATTAAGTCAAACAGGGATGTGATGTTTATGCCATCTCACAAACACTAGACATCAAAACGGGCCTATCGCGATCCTTGTGAAACGAGTTGAATCTATATTCAAAGCGCAAAAATCTAAATAGGGAGATCCCTGGTGAGACAGTCAATTTCTTTGCAAAAGCCATGAATGCATTTGAAGTTAGAGGGCCTCTAGGGTATTTCCCTAAAAAATTGCGGTATGTGTGCTATGTACTCAACACCTTGCAGATTACCGTATTATCTGCAAATGTACGACAAAAAACTGTTTACAGTCAGAAAGTGGCCAGGGAAGCTTGAAGGTATCCAAGCCTTCAAGACTTGACCACCTTAGGTTTGCAGTCTTTATGATTTTTTTCTGCAATAGTGCCCCTTAGCATGCAATGACGTCGTTTGATGTAAGCAACCTCACTATTATCGAGTAGCCCTCTTCTTTTTGCCACCTGTGACCTGGCGTTCAGCACAGTCATACCCGATTCTAACTGTATAATGGTATGAGCACTGTGCGACAGCCCCTGACTATATCAGAATTGATGTTGGTCGATTCCATTGCTTTAAGTGCGACCTGGCTGTCGATGAAGATAGTATTAGCTCAGCCGCTTTGAGGACACCAAAAAACCTCTCATTGGAGGTACGGTGGCCCCATAAACACTCTTAGTTCCGGATCTTCTGAGAAGATGCCAGTCCTCCTTCTCCGGATATATTTTATCACACGGAATGTTGAAATCAACCAATGAAACAAATTCATCCCTTTGGATTGGATCGCTTGGTAGTAGCTCCACTAGGGCCGTGCCGTGAAGTGACTCAAATTAGTGAGTTGTATCGCACTGTTGCCAGAAAGTTTTTCAATCTCTAAATCAAGCTGTGTAAAGTGCAGAAAGGTGTCTAATGCTGCCGTAGGGGTGCATGCTGCGACTAAGTTAAAAAACCATTACTGCATCTGTTCTTGATATGAACCTCCAATAATCGCTTAAGGGGTTTTATACAAAAATGATGACAGACTTATCGGTCTGAAACCCTTTGCTGTTATACTATATGCCCCTGTTTGCCAGATTTAGGTACCAAATAGTACTTATTAGAATGTCCTTACTTAGCTACAAGCTACATGAAAAACAAAACGCGGCCACTGTTGTTACTTGTAGAGCAGCTGATTTCAGCTACCAACAACACCAGGAGCTATCCATCACATATGTCCTCTACATCAAGACTCCTAGAAAGAGTTCCCGCAGCGCCGATCAGTCTCGATCAGTCAGAATTTGTTGTAAACGTAGTCAAATAGAACCACCAACCAGAAGAGCGAGGGAAGACGGAAAAAATCCACATCGACCGCACGTCTCTAGAAGGCTCCTACAAAGGAGCATTCAAGCAAAGTGGATCTTTTACTCAAAGTAAGACAGTATATGTTCACGTCTAGTCAAGAAGACACTCTGAGAACTCTGATTGAGCTATACCTTCCAGGCTCTAGACTCGTTCAATATACACCAAATGCTAACGATAGCAGAAACAGCAGTCTGTCTGGAAAAATGTTCGAACAGCAAAAATCTTATCTCCTCTGACTCAAAAAGGTCAGGTTTAACTACGATTACCTTAAAAAGGTCCAAAATGGGTTACATCACATGAACTTTGAAGTAGATGTACGTTGTTATCATCCCTAAACCAAGAAACGAATCAAGTGAGCTATATAAGGATTACCATCCTGTAACAATGTTCATAGCAGAGAATACCTAGATAGAAGTCAGCCTTTGAAGACCGACTCGGCATGAGCAATAGGGTCATACCTCACGGGGTAATCCAGGCACTAGTTTCGTGGAACAAATCAATGCCGGTTAATAAGACCCCAATTTGGGATGGCGAATGAGACCTATATGTGATAACGCTTAAAAGTAGGTATTATGCGCAAGGCAGCGTTTGGTCTAGACTCCTGTGGTGCATGTTAGTGACGTCTATTAATACGAGTAGTTCTGACGTTTATGCTAAGACGTAATATGTGGATGACAAAGCACTACTGTTTGTATGATAATGCCTAGGGACTATTAGCACTAAATTGCATGCACCCGTCGATGTAATCTGAGCTCCCGTCTAATTCATTAGAAAAGATCTGCCGTTAAAAACTAGCACAGTAGATGAAGACCGTGAGTCAGGAAGCGCAAGCAAGTGTAAGGAACTTCAGCTGACTTAGCGTGCTAAGCTGAAGGCAGCCAGCGAAGGCAGATCAAGTTGGGTGGAGACGCTTCTTGGCTGGGCCCAAGTCCACCCTGGGCTGTAGCGCCACATTAAATCAGCACAATGCCAATGATATCTTAAGCTTCGGTTACATTTGAAGTGAGCTTTCACTAAATTTAGTCGCTGCTTTATCTTGGCTATAACGAGCGGCTTTTTTCATGCGTGCATACCTGTTTCTGCTCTAGATGCACTGATAAACCTTCCTTTTTTTGTTGTTCATATTATGGCCTGCATTCCCAAGTCCATCTTCTGTTTAAATTGGAGTGATCTTGGTACACCACGCACTGCAGTTTAGATGACCTTGACTGTCTCTTCGCTTCCGTAATGTGGACATGTCGGCAGATGCAATGCCATCGGTAAGGCGCAGTTTTATTGCCTGCACCATTCTTTCTTTTTATGGATTTGTTGAGTTCCGTCCATAGGTCTTTCAGGTGGAAGAGTTTTTGCCCCTTTCAATGGCTTTTCTTTGTTTCGTTCGCTCCAATTGTATTCTTAAAGTGATAACCTGATCTGCCAGTTGCCTTTTTGGGAAGAATCCTTTTCGAGCTAGTTTGTCTGCATGCTCATTGTTTGCCATTCCTTTGTGACCATGAACCCAGCATAGTTTAACCTTATGCCGAACGTAAGGACCCTTAAGTTCTTCGGGACAGCGCTTCACAAGCCTCGATTATATATCGACCACCGCGGTGGTCTTGGTGGGAGTTTGGCTATCAATAAAATTGTAATACCCTCGTCGAATATTGCCATTTTTGCCGCAAGTTTGACTGCTTCTGCTGCAGCCAACATCTCGCCCTGGAATCATTGCAGTAGTCCACCGGACATTGTGAGCAACATATCGTTTCAACTGATCGACGCCGGTTCCTGTCTCTATCATTGATCCATCCGTGAATATGGTTATCGAGTCTGGTAAAATTTGGTTTCGGCCTCATTTTTCTATGCTTGGGAGAATGGATGTAGTCCATATTGGAGCATAAGCCCAGTTCACTTGTAAAGATCTTACAGAGGCGAAGCATATTTTCTAGTCCCACCACAGCTGGCATCGCTCTCGCCTATTCGTGCAATCCTCCATACTTTGTCATTATCCTAAGGGTACTAGCTTGCTTTGTGAAAATCCATCATACTGAGCTGGCGTAGGTTAAGATGGATCTATCGGTAGCTGTTTACATCCATAAGACATTCTTGGTATTAGGTTTGAATATACGGTTACAAGCGATCGTGCCTTTCTTTACTCGGCCTTCGACACTGCTCTTCCAACTCAGCTTACTATCTAGTACGATATCGATAGTCAGAAGGATGTGTCATCTATGAAAGGAATATCAAATTGTGGCAGCACCCTCTTATGTGTGTTATGAGCGTGGCCCAGTCTCCAAGGATTCCCAGAACATATTATTTGGTACACAGAAGATGTGATATCACTCCTCCTTAAGAGTATATATATAGCGGGAATGCCGACATTGTTGAAGGCTCCTTCGATATCAGAGTGTGCTCTGTGTTATGAAGCCAGAATGCGCTGCTACTGCAAAAAAGGTTATGGTGCCTTGAAGTCCGTTAGTATTTAGGCAGACATGCCAAATTTCAGTGCGATACTGTCTTTAGTTTTGTTTTGACAGCTGATTGTTTTTGACGTGTTTGGCATCATATTGAGTATGGACAGAAACGATTTTCGTTCTCTCAGAAAATATTATTTTTTGAGAGGCAAAACGGCGAAGGAAACAAAAGAAAAGTTGGATAAATATTATGGGGCTAATGCTCCGTCAGATTACACCGTCAAATATTGGTTTCGAGAGTTTCGTGGTGGCCGCAACTCCACTACCGATCAAGTCCGCAGCGGCAGGCCCTCCGATGCGGTTACAGAGGACAATGTCAAAAAAATACATGAAATGGTTTTGGCTGACGCAAGCTAGCAGATACAAAGATTAGTACTGAGCGCACACCCCATATTTTGGGCAATATTCTGCATTTGAAAGGTATCTGCATGTGCGGCAGCATGCTCACTCCTGACCAAAAACACGAAGGCGAGAGCACTTCGAAAGAGTGTTTGGACTTGCTGATGCGGGACCGGGCGGACTTTTGGCGTCGATTGGTAACTGTTGATGAAACTTGCATCCACCATTACACACCAGAGAACAGAATGAGTGACCGGCAATGGACTGAGGCCGGCACGAGTGCACCGAAGCGGCCGAAGGAGGCTCAATTGGTCGGAAAGGTTATGGCGTCGGTTTTCTGGGATTGTCATGGCATACTCTTCCTGGACTACCTCGAAAAACGAAAAACCATCAACAGCGAGTATTACTGTGCATAACTGGAGCGATTAAAGGCCGAAATCGCTGCAAAACGGCCTCACATGAAGCGAAAAAAAATTTTGTTTTTGCAAGACAATGCGCCGGCGCATATTAGCATCGCATCTACGGCTGAAATCAATGATTTATGGCTCCAATTGCTGTCGCATCCCCCGTATTCGCCTGATTTGGCTCCCTTGGACTATTAGCTCTTCCCAAACCTCAAAAGATGGCTCATCAATAAAAAATTCAGCTCACGCGAGGAAATCATCGATGCCGCGGAGGAGTATTTTGCAGAGCTTCCGAAAAATTACTTTTCGGACGGGATCAAGAAGTTGGAAAATCGCTGGAATTAGTGTATCAAGCTACAAGGGGACTATTTCAAATATCATTCCCATACCCCACCTAGTACGTTGGTTTTAAATGTTGGACAGTTGTAATAGCTACGAGATAAAGGGCTCGGTAGCCCATTCCATAAGCGACCCAGCCAGGAATCGAACCCAGACTGTCTGCGTGATAGTCCAATGAGCTAACTATCGCGCCATCGCCATCGCCATCGCCAGGAAACCTAGACATTTCTCAGCATTTTCGGCGACATCGAATAAGTGGTCATTCTAACATAAGTTGTCGTTGATGTACATACCGAGAATTAAATGCTTATAGTTCTCCAGCTGTTAATATTAGAATTTGGTATACTAAACGTACGCTACCGTTCCCGTTCTACAACTGAAGAGCAGGGACGTGAATCCGGGATCGAATATGAAAAGCAGAGATTCCTGTCTTCAGAAAATGAATATATTAGATTTGAAGTAGCAGGCAAGAGATCATTGATGAAAATTATAAAGAGTGTTGGAGACAGAACGGAGCCCTGGGGCACACTAATATTTATTTGGTGCATGTCAGACTTGACAGACACCCAAGGCAACTTTAATTGAACGGTCTGAAAGGTAGTGCAATGGGTCTGTAAGAGAAGAAAGACGACGATTCGCCTTTTTTATTGAACAGCGGGACAAATGCTGTTTTCTATCTGCTCGGATAGAGTCCTACAAAGTAAGATTGAAAACAAGCTTACGCATTGGTTTTTTCAAAACGTCTTCAGAAGAAGGAAAGATATACCACCTGGGCCAGCGGATTTGTGAGTATCAGCAAGTTTTAGTGCTTTTGCTACTACACGAGTGCGAAAGTGGGGAAAGTCTGATTAAAGATTCGATGGACTCAAGTATCGCCGGAGACAAAGCACAATCTGGAAGTGTCGAGCTGGCTGCAAAGCGTGCAGCAAGAAGATTGGCTATGTCCAAAGAGCTAACAACTGGAATGTCATTATAGTTGACCGTTGGAATGGGGAATTTCTAATATTTTTGACGAACGACTAAAAGTTTTTACTACTATTGGAACAATGTAGTACTTTTTGCTCAGTTTATGGTCGTATAGAAGTTTTACGCTTAAGAAATGCCTTGCATTCAATTCTGGCTCGTTTGTACTTTCGATATCCCAAGGAGGTTCATCGTCCAGTCGAATCTTTGGACGATTACCTGGACAGGCAGAGGAAAGGGCCGCTCTATGATGAGATGATGAGAAACATCATCATTTGGATAACTTGAACAGCTATGGACAGAATTGATGTCGAATTATCTTGGTAGAAGATAGGTAAGTGCATCACAGTCGAGTAATCAATTCCATACTTTGGTCGCTAAAAGGCCTTCGGTCAGACAAAGAGGTCTTTGAAACCTTGTCAATTGATCAACGTTCGGCTGGAAGTAAATTTTGTTCACTTTCATTCCCACAATTAATCCCAGTTAATTCGGGTCCAACCAGTTTACTTGAGCTATAATATGATTGAACAACCAATTGCAATAAAATCTCGTTCAGCTCATATTTCATGATTAGCGAAATCGATCAATTTACCAAGATTACAAGTGGAGGTCTCGTCACAGGCCACACGTCTACATGCCATTTGACTGCGCCAATAATCTTAATACCAACGGTCGGCTTCTTTTTAAGTATGATACCGTGCACCGTCTAATAGGAGTCTGCCATTGACTAAGTGTGCAATGAAAATGCCAAACTCAAACCCAAAGACTATGTAACCAGTTGAAGCTGGTTCTAAATACAACACCACAATCTCAGTTTGATTTATGCCGATTGCATTAATTTCCCAACATGACAGATTCGAAGTACTGCCAGCAAATGCCTTTCAACTGCAATTCAATTTTACTCGTACATGGCTCCAACTTCAGTTCAGCCGCAATGAATACAACTGTCAGCTCCAGCTCGTTTCGAGGTATTCGAATCTACTTGGAAATCGATTCATAAATCTCCAATTGGCAGCATACATCAGCTGGTCTAAGTCGAACACGAATTATGGATTCAATCATCGGCAGTCTTAGTATCCGCACCTCTACAGACACTCAACTTCAAGCAACACTTTCGATTGCAAATCGACTAAATCAATGTCTTTGGTTCTAATCTCCGCTAAACGGGCGATTATCGCTCACAAATGAGCTTGACGACGCGACGAGGAGACGAGATACACACACTTGCACTTGCACTTGCACTTGCGTCTGTACTCGTACTTGTACGAGTACGAGTATCTCAATGGGTCGTTGCGCTGATGGTTTGATATAAATTTTGAGCAAATGTCTTCGGTTCTGTGCTCCTGGATTTGCATAAAACAGCGAAAACGTGATTTGCCTATTCCCGATCACTGCTACCGCACTGACAGACAGTAGGGGCAGACGATATACGAATATGTTCGGCACAAGGACGCGTTCTCATCGTCACCCTCGCCTAGAGGGACTGACTAAAACTTTTGTTCGAATTCGAATCTTTTTGTTTTTTGTTGTCCCTGCTGGGGCTACTTGGAACCTCAAATTCCGTGGGGAAATATCGAAATGGAAACTATCTGTGGCACATGGATGGCATTGCCAATGCAGATGCATTTTGTTGCTGAATGGTGGCGCGGATAGTGTGCGAATTTTTGCGCTTTTTATTACCAGCCATCTCTACTACCGTCACTGGATGCAACACGAGCACGACACGGCTACGAACGGCACGGCACAACACAGCACAAGTGGTTCAGTCGATTACACGACGTAGACATGGGTTATGAATAATTTAGGCCTCCTGCACATGTGCGCATTTGCATGTGCATACTCGTATCTATCCAAGAGTGGTGTGGCCAGGCCAGTACAGTGCAAAACGGCTCGGAGCACCGTAGGTGGATGAGTAGAGTATTTATTGTTTGCATGCATTACATGTCGGGTAGTAAAGTATGTCGATTTTATTTAATGGGACTTTGGTTTTGTGTTTTGTGTTTCGATGTTCTATTGTAGAACGAGTATCTGGTACTTTCCAATATTCCCAACAAACACTATCGATGTACAGTGTCCTTTAAATGCAAAATACTCGTACATTGCTGCTGCTGGTCGATATGTTACGTATTTATTGATGGACAGAGACTGGCACGAGGTTTGGATTTCGATATCAAAACGCGCTGTTGTCATGTCTATGAGAGACAATAGTCGAATTGAGTGCGTGCAATATGGAATATCGTGAGGATGCAGTGCTAAATCTACTTGAAACCATCCAAATGTGATATGCAAACGTGGGTACGGCGAGGACCTCGTATAAGAATGACATATGGTGGAAGTGGAATGTTAAAGAGCTGTGCATTGAGTAGGTTTAAGGTTTTTTTTAGATACGAGCCCATCCATTTTCTTCGGTTAGAAATTGGTTGACCTGTTTGCAAATCTAAGAGGATCCATCAAATTCAACTCTGTCCACCAACGAAGTGGATTTAACGTTTGCTGTTCCATCTTTCAATGTCCTGGGCCTAAACAGTTTTACTAATTTTTCACTTCTGTCATAGATCCGATCCTTGTGTTGATAAATCTTAATCCTTCAGTCTGATTACTTCTTACCGACACAACTTATGAGAATGTGTCATTTCTCGCTTAACCAATCATGCGAGGCATGGTCTATGCATAATCCAATAAAAGTGGACAAATTTCGTTTCACCTTGGCACGTGACATTCCTTACGAATGTCTAACAGAGATCTGTCCACTGATTCTCCCCCTAAATGGCCAGAAACGATTAAGACGGATTGGCCTCGAGACACACCCTACTGGATAAACAATGATCCGCAAGACCAGTGTACCTGCAGTTGAAGGTACTCGTACACCCGCAAGAAGTGTACAAAAACTCAAACTCGTACGTAGTAATCGTATCTCCAGCAGCCAGTACTCCATCATTGAGGGTCCAAAAAGTATGATTAATTGCGGGAGCCATTTGGCGCGGGCTCGAATGCGATCGCAATGGCGATGGCCATAGCTATGGTGATGGTGATGGTGATGGTGATGGCGATCACTAGCGCAAGCCTGATGCGATACCATGACGACAAAAATGTGATAGCTGAGTGGGCGCCACTCGACTGTGGTGCAGTGTACCCGTAGTCTTGTGCAGTGCAGTGGCAATGCATTGCTTCTAGTTCTGCGCGCTGCCAAAAAACCAAGTGGAGTGTATCAATCCAAGATACGAGTAGTGTACTGGTTGGTATCACACTCCTTCGAAATGAAAACAGAAGCAGTGTTAGTGCAACATCATCTAGTAACAACAGCTGCTGATAGTAATCTGTGTTGTGTTGCATTGCTGTTGGTTTACACTGTAATTATTAATGTGTACCTAAGGTAGTTACCTCTACCGAGTGGAGGCGGTTAAGTCCACCAAGCTGGACAATAGGAAAACTTAACTGCAACGGTAAGATGGATCGCACTTTGGTTGCCCAGAAATGCGAGATTACGATCGATTTACAATTAAAATGACTTTTGTGAGCAATGTGAGTCGTATGAGTGTGAGTGGTATGAGTGGTATGAGTGGATATTGTCACATTAAGGCGTGTATGACTGACAGTGCACATTAATTAGATTTGACTGTCGTTGCACGGTGTTTTGATGTGGCACGGTCACAGTAGAATGTGGCAGTAAATGGCAGTTGATTCCGGAAGTGAGTGAGTTGACGTTGAGAAGACATGTTACAGGAAATGAAACCATTTTTCAATGCAATTTCATATTCATTTGCTCATCCAGCGGCTACTCCTGAGGCTGCTAACCAGCATAGTTAGCTTGAAAGAGGTCCTATTATCTACCTATACTGCGATTTTTCTTTGTAAATTTCACAATTGACGGACCGTTGCTACACAGTGCTTTTCCTCTTTTTTCTTGCACCAAAAGCGGCAGTTGCAGCCCGAACGTATTCAACTGACATCTGTTTCAACTGACAAAAATGTGCTGTCAGTACAACTTCCTTACGACTTAAAAACTCACAGCTGAGATAGAGACACATCGCATACACATATTTTGAAATCAAATCCCTAAACGTCCTTGGGCTATGACGTGCTGCAAGATAATTCAAATTTTTGCTCGCTGTTTGGCCCAGTTAATATTCAGATACTCGAAACTGGCTTTGGTCTGCACAAGGCAGATCCTACCTTATTCGAAGAAATACGTTGGAAGGGATTAAATATGCAGAAAAAGATGAATTGCCACAACTTGTTCAGCTACCTGCCAAGGTTGTACATGTTAGGATACGGATTCATCGAGGAAACATCAGCCCAATGTGTGCAAATGCCCCTAAAAATAAGGAAGGACGCCTTCAATGGGTTAGCTAAGATATAGAGACACACGGTAGCATTTGATTTTTGACTTCTCTCCAGATAGTTGATTCTCATAATTTTCTTGTGGCAGACAATTAAGTTTGACTTTGCAAACGACACAGAAATAGAGGTTTGTCATTGAACTCCAGCATCTAAATAGGAAACCCTCCACTGAGAACTTACTCTTCACTTTCGGCAGAGCCTAGTGGATTCAGTATTACAACATCATATGAATGGCAATCGAGTCTACAGAGTCAATACAGCAGAAGATGTGCTGCTTTCTAGTGTATGAATGTCTAAGAAAAGCGCAATTAGAGCGAAATTCGGCAATGATTTCAGCACAAAGGGCACACAAAAGAACACCCCTCCTACGTTTGTATATCAGGTTCAGTCCGGTTTTGCAACCATGGCTAGTTTGTAGAATTCTGTAATTTCAATGGCAGGCAGTGGGCTTCTGTTACGTCCAAAACAGAAAAGAGCAGGATCAGGATCAGTAGCTCATGATAGCTTTTATACGACTTCATACTGCATCTGTCTAACCTGCTCAAATTTACCAAGTTCAATTCCGGCAAGCTCAGCCTTGCCTTACAAGCAACATCAGTGACCAAATCAATGAAAAATTCCGAGGATGACCACTGAAGCATATCAATCAACTCTTATAATACAGGGGCCTCGACAGTATAGACAACGGAACTGGATAGCCAATATTGCGTGAATAATAAGAAATTTCGATCAAAAGGAAAGACGTGACCAAAGTCCTTCTGTCAAGTGTCGAAAAGTATGTGCAGTAGTAGGACTATCCAACATATCATCGAGGAGCTCAATCATGGCCAAATATGTGAACAACATCCTGGTGCCATCCTGTCAAAGTCTTCCTCTACTCTGCTATTTCGCGGGGGCGAAGAAGAATTTTCCTCTCAAAGCAGTCTAGAGCACCCTCATACAATTTGAATAATGTCCATGCCTCGGCGCCATAGAGAAGGAGTGGGCCAACTAAAGTCTTACTCGTATGAAGGGTAACTTTTGTTCTACTAGAGAGGGCTTTGCTAGTAAATTGTGATCTTTACCGACCTTGATGGAGCAGCGTGCATTCTCCATCGTAACCCGCACAGACGGACGAGTTTGGCAGGGATACCAAAACTAGACATTGCTGTGTAGAGCTTGTCTCTATAGATACTGTCATACATCATGGGTTTTCTAGCCTGAAGCCACACTGATATGGACCTATCAGATTGTTGACAAACGGCTTCAGGCGTTCACGCAACACGGCAGATAAGATCTTGTAAGCGTTGCTAAGAAGACTAATGACAAACAATGCTGGGGTTCCATTCGTAGGGCATACTTTCGTTCGACCATATTCTAGAGATGAGTTGGTGTATGCCGGCATCTTTTTTTGTTTCTCCTGAGAAGCCGGTGTTCATCTATCTTCTTTTAATCATAGAGCTCGTGAGCAGCTCTAGTCCTTCTTTGCAGCGCCGTTTTGTATGCATTTTGTAAGCTGAAACCGTGGGGTTTTGTGTGGTGGTCAGGTGATGCTCAGCACATCAGAAGCGGCCGCTTTTCTTGAATGCATGATGCTGAAGAGACTCGATTGGAAAAGGATTTGATGGGAGTGTCAGCTTGTCTTGGCGCTCTTAGGGATATCCGCAACCGTACCGTGGCTACAGCAAGGTAATCTGGATATGATCCTTTTGGGTACAAATTTCCGTATTCACACTCAATTGGGGCGATAGGGTATTGGCTTTCAAGTCGGAAGTTTCGGCTGTGTATGATACTCATCAGCGTTGTATCCCGAACAGCATTGACAGAGGGTTAAAACTGAATTCGGTAGACTACCAGTATGAAGTCTCATCCTTAATACCCCAACTACATTGATGACCTTTAAACTAACCAATGAACCTTAATTTGATGACCCCTAACCGGAAGCTAAGCAAAAGGCGCATCACAAAGATACATTCAAACAAAGTTGGCAAAGTCAGCGCTCTATCAGCATAACTGGAAAGGAAGTCGAGAATGCAGAGAACTTTTATTATCTGGGATATGTCAAGGCGTAATCGCAACGAATAAGCAAAATCGTATTCGGCATGCTATCCAAACTCTCAGCACACGAGCAAAGGTGCCGTACTTAGGACTGCTAGAACATGCTAGCGCGGGCTCCTCCGAATACTTTAATCATAGAAAGGGTCCTGAATTTACCTATATATGTATACACCACGTATACTACCATACAAATTAGAAAGTGGCGGTGAATTAACATGCAGTGGAATCCACTCATCCAAAACTGCAGAAGGCCGAAGGTAAACATAGTGCAAAAGAGTTGAGGAGAAAGCAACTTCTTAAGGTGTGAGTTGGAAATTGGAGTTGGATATTCCAGTACTCCGAAGCAGACAGCACATGGATATTTTTGATGCGCAAAGTCTAAAAGGATTCAACATAATCACAATCCAGTATCGATTATCGAGCTACTTTGCTCTCTAAAGGAGTTCGGTCGATCAAGTGAAGTCTGCCGCAACTGTTGACTTTACTGCAACTATTTGGGTCAATACTTGCCTTCTTCGCGAGGTCGAGCAAGGGGTTTCATTAAAAGGCCACCATATGGCCATCAAAAGTGGTTATACTAACTCAAGGAACCTTCCCTCGATGCTTCTGTCCAAGTGAACTTATTGTACATTCGAGCAACAAGCGGATTTCTATGAGTTGAAACCACAAATGTTTAAACATAAAGGAATGCTCATCTTCTATTCCTTATTTCTGACCCTTTAAGGAATTATATAGATAAGTCGTGAACTCCAAAAGTTTGAACAGACCTAACTAGCATCTAGATGAAGGGTTACGACTAGTTGCTTAATAAAAACATCTACCTTCCTCAAACGAATTGCCAGGCACATTCAGATATGTATCTTAAGTATCATGTAAGGCAAGGGACCTATAGTCGGAACTAGACAGTGGAGCCCACATCCAACAGAACAATTTCCTCACAACATTCATGTTGCATACGTGTAAATGCCCTTTGGCGCCTCTGTTATCATTTCGTCATTCATTTTAAAATGCACAACAACAGCTGAGGAATGCGGCTTAACTCCATTTGGCGTTCAAATTGTCACCTTATTACATCTGGCAATCAAGAAACAAGTATCTGCTATCTACTATACACTCGCATGTCAATTAATTTAAATTGATCTTAAGACCCTTAACGACAATGGGCTGGCTTTTATGAGCATTTATGACTCAGTGCTCCAATAATTTCTTACCACACGCCTGCAATTAACTGACCTTTTGTCCATTTTATAGTCAAACATTCCTCCTCCACATCTTATCACCACAATATGGTATGCCTTGGCAAAGCAGCGCAGCACCTTAGGCAAACTCAAAACTCAAGTCATTGACACGTTTGTTGTACGAGTACGAGTACGACTACGACTACTCGACTACTCGTACCTTACACGGGCTATGGAAATTCCTTTGCGCGTGTCGCCTAGCAGAAATTCACACATGGCGTGTTCAATTCGAGAGAGTCTCGAGTTTGCTAGCCAACAACGCTGGATACAAATGTCAAGAAATTTTTAACGACTTGGCGCGAAAATTTTTTACGATCTGCTGAGATGTTCGATGAGCGAAAGACACCATAAAGGACCGACCCGACGACGATTGGTGACAAATGTGCAATGGCTTACTTGCTATTAGAGCCATGAGGGGGTACACGACTATATTGAGTAGATACTCTGTATCTGTATGTCCTCCCCTGCTGATATGATTTTATTACAAGCGCCTGGTACTATGGATGAAGATTTAGTCTGTGGTTCCTGGGTTAAGTGATACTTTGTTTCGTTTTAGAGCTTTGGAGCGTAGGAAACTGTCAGCTGCGACGTTTTTAATTATTACTAATGGCAGCTGGCTGTTTTACTGCTGCACAGTGGTGCAGTTCATGGAATCGGCTGAGGTGGTAAACTTCATAAGAAATCAGCCATTGTGGACTCACTATAGACCTCCGGAGGTTCTTTATGGACTTGACTTTGGATGATATTTTGAAGATAGGATCTGTGGAGGGATACAATCTAAACGGATGTGACTAAGCTAAGGTGTGGATTCAAAGATATCATTTCATGGCCAGCATTAGTGTCTCTTCGGAGAGGTGAAATTTTTTTTTTAGTGAAACCGTACCAAATGTCTCTCATAATAGTATCCCCGTCCACGATGGCAATCAGAGATAAAAAAAATTCAAATCTCTTATCAAGCAAATCAGGAACTTAACATTTTTATTTGAAATTTTAGCTCGTCAGGTGCTCTACCGGTACCGGAACCTTTCCTACGACGACGCTAAGAGGCACTAATCTCAAGTCTAATAAGTTGCCGCCTGTACAAAGTACTTGAACAAATCACCCTTAATCCCGTTTTGCATTCATTTGCATATTTTAATTAGATATCGTCATCTGACGTTGGTTACACTGACAATCGCAGTTCTTCAGGTCGGCTCACCGTCAGTCAGCTCACCCTAACGACCGACGCGATACTCATTCAACCCTTTAAATTGAATGTAAGGAGCTTAACTTGTCGGGTGGCATGGTAACTATTTTTCTTCACATCAATAGCAGCGGGACTGTGTTCGTTTGAAGAAAATATTTTTGTGTTGGCTTCTGATGTGAAATTTGAATTTGGTGTTGGGTTAATTGAGCTTGTAGGTGCATGCCTAATTGACATCGTTGTCAAGCAATTCGAATAGAAGCTCTCCCCAAACTTTCAACCAAAGGGGCATGAGACATACAGAAATACTCCTGAGTGTCCACAAGCGAATCGTACAACCTTGGAACTCCAACAAGTCAATTATGTGCGAGTACAAAGCTCAAGTAATTGTCGTAGTTATCCAATCGGAATATTGATTTGGAAAAACCAATTTTCCGTCGGTATTCCCATCGTTTATTGAATTTTCTATGGCGAAAAACCCACAAGGACACGCTAATCGAACCACTTGCAACGCAATAAACTTTTCACCATGCAAATAGATTGTTGCAAGTCAGTGTTGGAGGGCAAAGAACGACGATGTACATAAAGTAAGGCATGACATCGATTAACGATACATTTTCGAAACAATTTCAAACTTTTCATCTAGATTAGCAAGGAAGTGAAACAATCGATGTTCCTTTGTTGTTTTTTCTAAGATACTCGTACTTTACCTAACCTAGATGCTTCTCCTGTTCAACCCTTTGTGACGTCTTTGTTAAGCGTGTGTTCTTATCTTGGTAACGTTTTATTGGGTGCATAAAGTTCAGCGACAAGTTTTAAAGGTTTCGACTTGTGGTTCACCTCGGTGCGGTGGGATTTTTGGGTGCAACAAGCAGAAAACACCTTTGGGGAGGAAGATTTTATTGGTTACGATAGGAACCAAGAATGTCGTGTGTCGTTTCGTGGCGGAAGGTTTTCAGTTCAGTCGCTGCGAGTGGAAGGGGATTAAGATACTTACGTTGAAGAGGTTGTTTCTCTTTTTAAGATTTGTATGGAACATATTCAGGAGAGGAAGCCGTCATAATGTGAAAATGGGGGCATTTAACAAGACGTTCTTCGATTCGAATTTAACTCGTGGTACACACAGAAATTGAATGTTAGACTTGGAAACCAACAAGTAGTGGACGAGCAGCATATGAAACAGTAGCTAATGAACTGCATATGACGGCAGTTTTGAGGAACAATTTGGTAAGGAAGCGTTCAAAGATAGAGTGAATAGAGTTGAGGATTAGTACGATCTGACATTTCGTGGACTATAGTTCAGTGAGATGCAGTTCAATAGAGCAGGGAGATCAATGGGACCAGCTATAAAGTAATGAACAAAGAGTATGCCAAATTTTGGATTGTGTTCTGATGAGCTTCAATTGACCGAGATATGGTAGAAGGTTGGAACCAGTTAACGAGAAATCCTGCAAAGCGAAACGAATCAACCTTTGCTGTATCTACAGATCTTTCTTATCCAAGTTTAGTACAAACAATAGTTAATGCGCGCATTCTTATCAATGTGGGAACAAGTTATTCAAAAACAAAACACTCGTTAGTATAAGCAACACTTAGCCTCACCTAAACATAGTGATGAACGTGAGTATGGAAACGTTGACAGAACGCAGTGTAACAAACCTTTACGGGACGTTATCAACGGTAGCATTCGAGAAAAGAGGCAAGGAGAATACTTGCCTGGAGGGAGCTTCTCCTCCAAAAGGACAAAGACGGAAAAATCCTTTTAATGGCGATATTGTCGGATATTGACTCAGGTCTCGAAGGGATTTTATGATGGTGTCGGGAGCTTAGAGTAGATATGGTGGCGCAAGTAATCTCAGTTAAGCAACTAGCACTCGACCATTTAGTCAGACCCTCCAGGTTGCGAACTACACGTGGATGTAACTTCCCCGCTGTGCAAAACTGTTATAATGTTGACTACCCCAGAAAACGTTTGCAAGGACAATCAATTACGCATTTTTTCCAATAGACCGTTATTTCACTTAATAGACCACTTGTTGTGGGGACTACTAAGCAGATATTCACCCCAATCACAGAGTCCGTTGTAGAAAAGTTCTGAATACTTAGTTACGTTACGAATACGAAAAAATTTACATCACAAGCCCCGAACGAAATCAAAACAGCATTGCCACACACAACATTTTTTTTCGGACTTTCGGAATCAGCTGATTTACGTGAAAGTGTAAAAACAAAAACAGCATTTAGACACATATTGGAGGAGTTAAACAAAGAACTTGATCCTTGCGCTTGTATTCATCATCAATCACATCGATCAGTAGGTTGACAGCAGTTTTAAGATTCATTGCGGAGGGAGGTTACCAATACAGCGTAGGCAAAAGTGTCCTTTATATTTTGGAGTAAAGATTGTGCCCTGTATGGATTGAACTTCAGATTACTGAGGTTAAGAAACGTGGAGCAAAACTTGACTTGTACTCCAAAGCCACATTTCCAGGAACTATAATGTGTGTAGATGGAACCCACATTAAAATTATTACGCCAGTGGAAGAAAAGTTTTTGTACTACAACCGAAAAGGGTACTTCAGTATCAATGTAATGGTAGTATGAATGAAAAATATGATGTTTTTAGATCAAATGTGCAGATTCTTTTAAATCCTGCTGTATGACAACAAGATGCGAGTAAGGTTTGTAGATGCAAGGTACCCGGGGTCGAACCACGATTCCAATGTGTGGAACTTAAGTTCAGCAAAAACACATCTTGAAATGAAATTTCAAAAAGGTGACACTAACACTTGGATATTAGGTAAGTTAACGAGGGTGATGCTGGATATCCCCTGAAACCCTGGCTTATTACATCGTGTCGTTTACCTGAGGCCGGGAGTCGTCAAAGCAACTTTAATTTGAGACACAGTAAAACACGAAACATTGTCGAAAGAGTCTTTGGAGTTTTCTAAAGAATCGATCGCGGTGCCTACTGGAAGCACGTGAACTTCACTATTCCCCAAAAGCTGCACTAATTATTAATGTAGCTTGTGGAAGACGCCGCGGAACGCTTCTTAAACAAACAGCTGCGACGTCCAATGATATCGATTAACAGATTTGTGTTTATTCCTATACTAGGGAAAAGGACGCCATCACCAATGATGGACTTTATGACCTCCTAGCTTAGACCAGTTTAGACATCAAAATCCTGTTGGAAGATGCCAACTTAAGGATAGAAAAAGTTCATCTTTACGATATTCGGTGGGAAAAAGCACGTCTGACGATGGATTCAGGTTCTTAGGAACTGCAATGAGCCTTACTTTCAGTAGCTACCACGCGGTTTCCTTATCCCAACATCAAATGGGATTATTCACTTGTTGTAGTCAGAGTATGAATGAGGATTTCATAAGCACAGGGTAGCCAAGAAATACTACCAAAATTTGATGTTGAAAAGGTATACTGGCCAGAGACTGATAGAATCTTTGCCTGATACACAAGCAATAGGAATGCCTTCAACGAGCCATTAACATAAAAATGTGTTTGGCTTGAAGCCCCGTCACAAAGAAACCTCTGGTTTGACGATGAATGTAGCCAAGAAGAATATAAGGCCATGCTGCATCGGAGGACGGAGAACGTCAAAGTACAGCCTTTTCGGAGAGTTGAAGAATAAAACGAGCATGTCCGGAGCTGCAAAGCCAGAATAGAAGCCTAATAAACAGTGGAGTCGTAGTCAGTGTAAAAAAAATCTGTAAATGCTATTTTTCCAGACTGTATTGCGGAGAAGGTGGTAAAAAGACCGCTGTCAGGCAAAATACGACAGAGAATTCGGCATCCCTGCCCTACAAGAAGTAATATTAAAATTAAAGGACGGTGAGCTAATGGCGCAGACCTGCTGTAGTAGTTGGACATGATCTGGTTGGGAACATACGAGTACACATGGTCAGTGGAAAGTATGTCTCTGCAAAAAGACCCTTTCAATTGCGCATGAACTATAGAAAACAGCCTTCTGAATATCGCCTATGAGATCTCGCAGCATCTGCAAGAATTATGGTTGGGCCGTACCAGTGCGACAGAAAAGGCATAAAAATCCAAACATTTACACTAGGGCAGAACTTGAATAAGATCTGCTTATCCATAGCTCCACAACTTTGAAGCCGCACATGACAATTTACACAGGAGGAAAGGAAGCCATATGAATACAACGCTTTGTCTAGTGCAGAGAACCTTAGGAGAAGGTCCTAAATGAGCTAATAATCATAATATTAATAATATATAGGGTGTAGTACACTGCGACCTTGTGGTGTATTGTGCTCTGGTTTTAGCCTTGGCAAGGAAAACCTACTCAGAGCACATCATCCAGTCCACTTTCTTTCATGCATCTGAGAATGAGCAGTGGATCCGTGGTTGGTAAATCTTTTCCTTGAATTTGGTGTTTTCCCAGATATTTAAATCTTTTTTGGGTCAGTGCCCCGCAAGATTTCAGTATGTGTTCTGGAGTTTCTATGGAATCATTACAGAATCTGCAGACACCTAGGAAACCAGTAAGGATAAGTAGATTATTTCTGCTAAGACTGATACATGCTTTAAATCCTTTGAGATTGTAATCTTCTAAGAGTTTTTTGGCTTGTCTTAGACCTTGGAGATCCCGAAAGGTTCTAGCCCTTCTCTCTTTTTCCCGTTTCCTGAATGTTGCACGTACGGTGTGTTCCCCTATCCCGCATAATGGCTCAGGTCCTATAAATGGTTCTGCTGCCCCTTTTATCGCTAGATAGTCTACCGCCTCGTTACCAATAATGCCCACATGGCGTGGTATCCAGCAGACAGACAATCTATTGTTCTGGCCCACTTTGTTGAGGCTTTGTAGGCATTCCCATACAAGTTTGGATTAAAAAACAAAGGAGTCCAGTGCTTTGATAGCTGCTTGACTATCTGACCTTATTGCTATGTTACAGTTTTTTTGATTCTTTTCGAGATTGATTCGAACGCATCTTTCTTTGGCGCTTATTTCTATTTGAAAGATGCTGGTGCTCTTGCCCATGGATTCATGGCGTTTCGTTCTTGGCTCAAACAGTCCTGCACCAGTTCCTTTATCAGTTCTCGAGTCGTCTGTAGTTGCTCAGTCCATAGATTGTGGATTCATCGCTCCATACTTTCTTGTTGCTGAGCTTCGTTAAGAAATTCTTTTCAAAGTTGTATTTCTTAATGCTGTCATCTTTTGGAATAGCCAAGAGTTGAAGTTTTCCGAGTAGTTCATCATATTCTTTCGAACTCATGCATTCCCCTTTCCAGTTCCTTCCTTTGCTATTCTTAGAATAGTTTTTTCCGCCGCCTCTAAGACAATGAGGTGTAGGGGAGTTAATTCCAAAGCGCCTCAATTGCAGCAATTGGGCATGTACGCATTTCGCCGGTAATGCATAGGCACGCCAGTCTTTGCATCTTGTTGAGAGATTCTCGCTTTGTGACCAGACTGGTTCGTTTTGCCCATGCTACTGCACCATATCTGATTATTGCTTTCACACCTTAATGAGCTAACCGAGGCCCAAAATGTCAGAAAAGATTTTATGTCAGACAACGGCTTTCATGCGTTTTTTTGAACGCCCAAGGAAGAATTGAGCGGAGCTTACTGCCAACAGAAAAAGCACGAAGAGGCAGTTCTCACAGTAACTTGCGTACGCGGATGACATTGTGGTGTTGAGGCGGAAGGAACCCAAATAGCTTTAACCGAAGTACATACTGTCATAAGAAAATGACCCACACCATCGATGGCTTGGCCAGAGCATTACCATCGACAGATATACCTCTGAAGAAGCTAAGAATTCCTCCTACTTTCTCTCTGCGTAAGAACTCACGCGTAAGACCAGACTGACTGAATGCAAAACCTGGACCTGATACTGATTGTGATCTTCGGTGCTAAGAAATGTACAGCGACACAAATCTACCGAGGTCTCAGTGGATCCAGCATCTAAAATCCAAAATCGCTACAGCTTCTAGTCTTTGAGTCTTACCTTCGTTCACATCTAAGCGCCACTAGCACGCAAGTGAAAGGAGATCTCAACTCAATTGTAGCGGGACACTAGACGCAGCTGGTAAGAATCTGTTCTAGTTGGGAAGGTTTCTTTGTTGACAACCAGGTTCATCTTAGACTGTAGCTCCATTCAAGTGAGTCAATGTATCCTTGGCAATAGTGATGATCTTGTAAGAACTGCATCTCTTGCTTATGATTGTCCATATTAGCATTCGATTTCAGTGACTTTCCGTCACATGTATCAGACATTAGTCAACCTCTAATTCCTTGGTGAATGGTTACGTAGTCAACCTACTTCGAAGTTTGATGCCGAGGACAGGTAGAAGTCAGTTAATCGGTTTGCAGATGTAATGCCTTAACAGCGTTGGCTAGGTGGTTATGTCAGTGTTGCCTTCAATATTAGTGTCAAAACTCCTGCAAAAATTACATTGTCGTCCCTGGTTAAGGGTGGAGTTTAAGGCGAAAATCAATCGAACTCAAAGTATCGTAGTCACTTTCAATGTGATCCCTGCTTTGGTCGAAAATCTGGCTGTAAATGTAGGCTGGTTTCACGCTATCCATGATATGCGATTCTGTTGCACTGTCTGGTATTTTTAAAGAATGTCTCACGACTATGGAAGTCGGAGGCTCATCGGGAGAAAACGGAGTTCCCTTAGGCTACGGATGTAGTCCACGCCATTTTCTATGTTTTACTTATTTTGACCTGTTCGTCTGAGGCAGAGTTCTTTAGAATGTGCCTTCACTCCAACTTCAATCTAACCCAGTCATGTTACTGACTCATTATTCAAAAATATGCCAACTTTTCCGTACTTAAGTTCTCATTCCAATTCTAATTCCAATTCCAATTTCTGTAATTTACTTCCTTTCTCTAGCTGCCAAAGCTCATCTAAGCACTTTCGAACATAATCCACCTCCGACCCAATTTAAAACGGCACCGCTTTACACCTCATTAATATAAATTCGTTCACCGATATTGCTTTCTAATTTTCCAAATCAACGAAAATGATTTATTCTGGCAACAAGCCTCTCCCGTCGGTCGTCGTCGGTCCATGTCAATTTAACGATTTCCGAGAACTAAATCTCTCATTATGTTCCACTTGGCTGTCAAATCAATTCCAACGAATAGCAATTATTATAAACAGGTTCCTAAAATGCAGACCACTTCAGCTCCAGCTACTTCTATTGGTGACCTGGCCAAAGCCAACTACCCAATCCCAATCTGCTGAGGGGGAAAATCCACTGAATAACAACTCACTTCCGATTGCCATTTTACCCTCATTCTATCGCGCCCACCGTACACCCACCAACCGTCACTCACTTTTCATTCAATCAGGCAAAGGAATTCTGCATAATCACCGTAACCGCCATCATCATCTCTATGGTTCGACATAGAGAAGTCACAATCGAAATCGAAATGATTTTCCCAACCTACTTCGACTCAAACCATTAATGCGGCGGAAAATTGCAAAAAAAAAAAAGAAAAAACAAAAAAACATGCTTCTCCCAGGACCCTGGTTAAAAGACTCGAAACTCTGGCATAGTCCGAGCATAGAATTAACATTGTTCCACGTAGGCCAGCCTGATTGGACGGACGCCTCTAGTCATGGCACTGGCCTGGACAAGACCATTGCAGGAATAATTGAATTCATAATTTTAACTAATGGCCGGCATTAGTAATTTACCGGGTCCGCACTGCATCAGCATCAGCAGCAGCAGCAACAGCAGCTGTGTACGGTTCCAGAATGGGAAAGACGACGTGGTTACCTGCGACCAATTGTTTGATTGATTTCCAGCTCGTCATTTGCAAGTGGGTCAAACTAATCCACAAGATTTACAAAAGCCCCTGCAGTCAAAGACCATGTAAATGCGTGGCCTATTGATTGCACACCAACATGGGCTAATTGCCATGGACTACAGATCCACTTCGATGTGTATCCAATCCAAATCAATTCAGTGTAATCGTACTACGAGTATCTATGATATGCGTTAATGAAAAGTGAAAATACCATGTTCTGAACAGGTCAATTGTTGTGCTAGGCACAGGAAGCATTTGAGCTGTCCGCCTTTCGGCATGTCGGATTTTGGCTAAAAATTTAGCTCATTACTGCCACCGCAGTCTGCGGCAATGTGTCACCTTATTGGGCTTCTTCCCTGACCCTCCGGTCTCGGCTAAATGAATCGTAATTGATTGTGGGTAATTCATTTCGGCAAATGTTAGAATCAATCAATGTTGCCGTGCTGGTGGCAGGATGAGGCAGCTCAATATGGATAATAATACCACTCTTCAGCTGAACCAAGAGATGGATGATTCGTCGCCACACTATCGTGTAGGGTTTCGTAACTTCGGTCGAGGTCGGTACAAATAGGTCGGCGAATCTGTTGGATATGTAATGTCAGTCGCGGTAAGCATCTAGTTGCCGCTAACGCTACGTTGATGGATGCTAATTTGAATTTGAATGTTTGCAGATGCAGATGCTTCATGTTAACTCACACGTTTCGGCTATGAGCCATGAGAAAATGTAAGTCGAACTGGTGTTTGCCCCCTTCTTGAAGATGTGGATGGTCAGTCTTGTGAGATGTCAGTTGGAATGAAATGATTGATGAGAATTTCTATGAGCGCTTCGGTTAATTTGAAACGGGTAACGAATTGGCAGATGAAAATGGTAATAATAAGCAATGTGGCTCATTGAGATTGGTTTAGTGAGGTACAGAGGATTTTAGCGGCGTTTCACAATCTCGTACGGGACTATGATTTATGTAATGATGTAGATAATAGCAACAGTATAGCAGTTCGATTCGTTGCAACATCATAGTAGTTTGCTCAATGTGTAGCAGCTTTAGCACTACAAAGATCGGAACTTTAAGCTCAGTCCCATGTGAAAAGAAAGTATGAAACGCATGATACCCGACTCGGCATATGCAGCAAGCCTTTGCTACTAAAATACTGTCTATATGCATATCTGTGCTATAACAAAGGGGTGAGTTAGCAGATGGTGTGGATGTTGGTTGTCAATTACTGTCATTTACTGAATTTAATGTGGTTGTTCTTTTTGACAGATGTCATACGGTTTACAACGTTTTTGCGTTCCATTTTGGCCATTCAATCTTATTACAAAAATAAGTGATCTGTGAAAGTAACATTTCGTAATATTCGTGAATCTTTCGGTCAACATAATCGCCCTAGTGAGTCTGGAATTCGTGCAATTATGAAGCGTTTTCAGGAATTAGTTGCGTATCGGCTCAAACTCGATCAGCACCTACACGCCAAAGCATCACCAGTATGAGCGAAAGTTTTCAAAACCAGCCAACAATTGCGACGAATTTTAAAAGTCTGGAAGCTACTGTAAAACCAATTTGATTGCAGAGCATCAGAACAGAACTTGGTGGCGCATTTGAAAACAACAAATTCTATGGAATAAGCCTCTGGTCCCTGATTTATATAACAGAGAATGCAACTGAAATTGTTGCTGTAGGGAAGAACAGAACTCTGTCATAGAATATGTTCAAGCCATCACACGTGAGATCTAATAGCTACTGAAACCCATTAGAGTAGGTTCCTGGCAAATTAGACTTTTCACGAAACGTGGAGAGCAGAAATAATAGTTTGAAGTGAAATCAGAAGGATCGCGAAGACTAATGAGATAGATATATGACTGGTCTGGTACACTCTTCGCTTACACACAGTGCAGGTAGCAGCACCCATCATCAGTGTCTAGTTCCTGCTTCCGAATTCGAACTCAGAACGCTCTCAGCGGATGATTTTACTTATGCTTAGCAAATGAGTCAGTCTTTTCTGTCGAGAAACAGCAGAAGAGTATTTGTTTGTTCTACCAGGAACCTAGAGAATTATGCAAAATTATAATTCTGTATCATATTAGGTGATCAAGGGAGATGTTGTAGATCAGCCTCGAGAAAAACGGTCTTGTCTATTTATTCCATACAAATATGTATCGTGTCCTGTTGTTATAGGTAACATTCAGCTCTGTCCTACTGATAGCATCACAATGACAACAAGCTTCACATCCGTATGTAAGAATAGGTATAACTAGTCTTTCGCAAGCATTACGCTCATATCTAAGGCGATAAATGGCTGCGAAACCCAATGTGTACAAAGAATACCATATACATTACCTACCGCTGCACTTATATTGCAGTCCCAATGGAGAATAGAAGAGGTCCCAGTATCGACCCTTGAGGAACCCCTCTTGTGTTTGGGGAAAAACTTGACATCATATTCGATACTTGAATGGTTTGTTGTCTTCTCTGTAGATAGGATGTTAATTAGGTTAGTGTGGTCCACAAGGTCGAAGGCCTTAGAGAAACCTTAGACCACTAGGAACAAAACCTGATCTTTATCCATAGCCTGGCAATTATTGTCTTCTCTAGAAATAATCTCGACGGAAATGTAATCCATTCGACTATCCCCATAACATCGGTGCTGTAAATTCCAGGTGAGACCTTCACATGTGTAAAAAGCAACCTGTTCTGCTCGAAAAGGCTTCACGTATCCCCGTTAACCTTACGTCTCATCGCTATGGCTAGCTAAAAACCATATTTCATGTACACAGATAATGTCACTTTTTGAGCTTTCAAAAAGATCCCTTAATTCATCGATTTTGCGAGATAATCTTTGGGTCGACTATAAGACAAATTTGTTAACCCAGCTTTTGGCTACTTGAAACCTCTACGGAACTTCCACTATATGTTACCGAGACCTAATAAGACTCCAGTGTATTCAGCATCCCAACTACGTCCAAAGAAACCTTTCGGTATTTAATTATTGTACACTGTCGGTGGTAAGGCCTCCAGCACAGTACAGCGTCAGACTTGCAAAATAGCTCGGAAATGGCTAGGAGCCTTATTCGCAGCTCAATTGTTTCTACAAACGTAGGTACCTAGCCCTTGGTACTAAACTTTGCACAGTAAGTTATTTGCCATCAAGATTATGACTGCCTCTGCTTGGAAGACAACGTCGTCGAAACGTCTTTCCTGGTCAATGATTCTGGCCGAAGCAGAAAGCCGACTTCGGATTCTTGTTACTTAAGTACTTAAGGATGCTCTCAATGCACGCCAAAGGTTAAACCCGGGTTACCAATGATGATTTCTTTAGCGTTGGTAGCACCTTTATCTATATCTTCTTGCAGATTGATTATAAAGATGCCATGGATGCATGATCATTTGAAAACCTGGTCCCATCCACTAAAACAAATGATGGGTTACAACAGCTACTTCTGTTGGTTTATAAAGCTCATCTGTATTCGAGCATGAGACTGTGAATCTATGTTATTTGTACTTGAGAATAGGGTTTCTCAGATTTTCAATGTATTCCCAGTCTGGTTAAATCATCCCTTTTGTTGATGTCGGCCAGTATGATTGTTTCGCAGAGTGCTTTGGTCTTTTTGCGTAAGTGATGCACTCTTTAAAATTTGAATTGCCCTCTTGTCTAAAAGATTAAGTATCTGTTAACTAACCTGTTTAGAAACTCACTGGTTTCTTTTTGTATTTTCTGCGGGTGGATCAGACAATCCACTAGCTGCCACGTGTGTTTAAGACACTTAACAAAGGCACCAAAAAGTTATTTTGAGGAGTTCCCTCCACTTGCTGTGTTCGGAGAAGTTCTGACGAATTTGTCAAGATCCTCTGTTAAGCTGGTTTAGTAGGAATTTTCTAAGAAACCTTCTCTTCAGGAAAGTTGTTTCTTTGCAGCCGATTTTGGATTCGCCATAAGTCGTTGACTTGCTTTCTTTCTTTGGTTGGAAGCCAACACTTCTGATGACAAAAATGTGCTCTGAGCGATAGCATGTGACAAGTCTCATTTTCCTGCTCCACGCCTAGGGTGCTGAGGCTGTTTTTAGTCCAACAAGACAATCTGTAGATCTTTCTCCTCAAACTTAAAGAACACTTGCTGCGCCTTTGGTTTCTAGGTATTATGGGAGGCTTTGCTTTCATCACGGACAGCCCCATACTTAGGGAAGGCAGACTTAAAATGCTGAAGGTTGATCTAATACGATTAGAACTGGGAAAGTCTTTCCTTGTATGGACTCATTTGGAAAACGAAAACTTGATACTGAGTCTGAACAGAAGTTTTGTCTAAGGCCACAGCAATGAAGAGTGTGAGTGTCGTCTTCAGGGTTCTGGATATGAGGCGCTGCCAACATATTCTCCAATTGCCTAAGTTGTTTAGGGCTTCAGCAGAGATAACGCGTCAGTTCTGGGCTGAAATCGTCACAGGAGAAATTTTCGTCACGAGATTGCATAGCCTTTTAAGAGCTTGCTGAATGCGGCACCTCACCCATTCCCTACATCGTAATCCTTCGCTTTAGGTTGCCTCCAAAGTAGATTTCTTCACAGGAATTGCACTTTGCGTCTTTCTAGCTTTTCCATTGGCAATTTTCCTCATTCAAAGCAAAGTGGGGAAAGTGGCTGCAAAATAGTTTCGCCATGCTACGTTATGTGATGGTGTCAGCTTATCCATCAAACAAAAAGAAAGGAATTCAGGATAATTGGAGGGAGTTGACGAAAACTGAAGTGCATTTCTGAAAATCAAGCAAAAGAGCGCTTTGGTGTTATCGATGGCCTACAGCTCAAGTGGGATAGAACGTCTTCTTATTTACGTGAATGCCTGTCGTGAAGATTTAAGGTCACGGTATGCCCACACATCCATGGCGGCTAGGATACGACTTGCCAACGCTTGCCTACATAAGGATAATACGAATGCGGAACTGTATTGAGGGCACAGCTCCGCCCTTGGTATGAGTCGAGTCTTACCTAAAACCTCTTACGGATCTTAGAGTCTCAACACCCAGCACTTATAGCCATTCTACTCCGGAAGAGACCAGCAGGGTCACCCTACCTGCGTTTTAGGTTTTAACCACACCCGCCCACAAGGGGACCTACATCAACAAGCTAGGCCCGGACCGAATTCCGGGGGCTCCTAACTCCCATGGTACTGTGATGTTTCAAGCCCTGGTATGGGCTACCGGTGGTCTTGCCACTCAACAAGTGGCGTAATGGTCTGATGATGTTTATGATAAGTCCAGTTCTGCTCTATCCCTGCTTTTTATTAGACAAATCATTGATGGAATAAGCCTTGATAATTGGGCGAGGGCTCAGCTCAAGAGTGATAGCAGAAATCAAGGAAGAAAGAGGTGATCGGGGTAGTAGCCTGTTAGTAGTTTTGACATCATTACTTCTTCTTTCTAAGACTCGCCAGCCTTACACTTCTGACTTATGAAGAGTTTCGACCATTAAAAGTCGCGACTTTCCACTTGCTTCGATTCTGGGCATTCTGTTCCCAATTGTACAGACGACTTTCCAGTGGGCTGTGGTCGATTTTGGCTTTCTAGATCCATCCACATCTCCGCGAATTCTGCGAAGAATTTTTCCCTCGAAAGGGATTTACATTTTGCCATGGTTTTCTTCATATCCTTTAGCACTTGGTCCCGTTAGGAAGATCTGACATGATCGTTCTGTTATTGAGAACAGATTTCGACCTCTGAGTTAGGAGTGTTAAGCCAATATGTTTGGCCGAACCAAAGTAGCAGCGGTTTCCTATGGCAAGAATTATCCGAATGCCTAGTATTTGATATTTACTTTTGGTAGGTAGACTCCTTAATCACTTTGTGTTTTCTCATTCTGGGCATTCTGTTCCCAATTGTACAGACGACTTTCCAGTGGGCTGTGGTCGATTTTGGCTTTCTAGATCCATCCACATCTCCGCGAGTTCTGCGAAGAATTTTTCCCTCGAAAGGGATTTACAATTTGCCATGGTTTTCTTCATATCCTTTAGCACTTGGTCCCGTTAGGTAGATCTGACATGATCGTTTTGTTGTTGAGAATAGATTTCGACATCTGAGTTAAGAGTGTTAAGCCGATATGTTTGGCCGAACCAAAGTAGCAGCGGTTTCCTATGGCAAGAATTATCCGAATGCCTAGTAGACTGTCATTCGTAGACTTGATATTTACTTTTGGTAGGTAGAGTCCTTAATCACTTTGTGTTTTCTCAAGTCATGCGGAACAACTCAATTCGGTCATCCCTATGTGGACCTCAAGACTATGAATGCTATCATGTGCAGCTATGGAAGATTTTTCACTTGCATTCTAAAGCAGACGTTCAGACAGTAGGTTTGGTAGAATCTTCTAAGCGAGACTACGCAGGTATATGACTCAATAGTGCTCACCACACATAGAATCGGCTTTCTTGAAGATGGAGCATATACTCGTAGACCTGATAGCCTAGTTATCTGGCACACTTTCATTCACCCTTGGTTACCTTGCCGCTCTTCTGCTTTTAGATACTTGATCCAAAATCTTGGCTTCTTCATTGACTGTGTGCCTGTACCTGACACCCATTAAGTAGCTGATGGAAATGCTGCTGGAGTAGAGCTGCTATTCTCTGTACATCGGGCTTGGCATATAAGGCTGTAGATATTATATCAGAATCACATCCTTGCAAATATTGCTGTCATATTGACCTGACCACCATTGTTATCTTCAAATGTTCACGGTGGTTTTCAGTAAGAATGCCGAAGAAAAAAAAGAAAACATTCCCTCAATGGTCGTCTTTTTGCACTACCGGCGAAATAAAATCCCAAAAAGATTGCCCAAAACCGATACGCGACCAAAAGTTATGCTAATTCCCTCAGAAAAGTGCCAAATTCTTTGCTTTTACCAAAATGAAATAAACTGACTAACACGATGCGATTTGCATATAATTTATACCGAGGTGTTCTGCGCAACCGCATCAACGATAAGAGCCATTCCAAGAACTCAGAACCAACTCATATCTCTCGATCACAAGAATATGAGTATCGTCACACAAAAGGCACGCAACAGCATCTTTGGCAACAGTCACAACTTTCAGACGCCACGAATTCTATTCCACGAATATCTTCTTGGCTGCCTGATACCTACCGAATTTTAGTGTCATTTGATTAATGAGGCTAACCACGCTAAATCGATCTTCCAAGTCGTATGTAAGCCCACCACAAGATTGGGTAAAACAGCAGCTACAACCATCGCCGCCGGAAAGACAGACATCAGGAATTACCATCAACGACATTTGCTCGTTAATCGTTGGCAAAAAAACAACAAAAATATCTGTCTGTCAAGTGCGAGCACGCTCAAGGATCGGTGTCGGTGGGTTCAGGCGACAAAATTCTGTGTGGGCGACAGCGTAATTTCACACGAAAATACGGTTAGCCGGGAAGCTAACGAATCTCGTTGATGGACTTCTACGAGTAGAAGAGATTCAGTCTTGAGGATCGATCTTTGGGCCTCGATTCTCGATCTTCTTCAAGTTTTTAGGTCTTAAGTGTAAAATTAGGTGCTCATGGTGGCTTTAGAGGGATTGCTGCTGTTTGGAGTGTCATTGCTCATCAATGCCATTGCACATGGCACACGATCTTTCCTGGGTAACGGGATGCGATCGCTAACGATCGTCAGTGTGACAATACGATTTATTTTTCTCAACGTTTTCTTCGTTGTTGTTGTTGTTGTCATCATCGTGAATGAAAGAAAGGTGTGCAGTGTATCCATCGAATGCACTATGTACACTGCAGCGAACTAAAGATGAGAAATGATAGCATCTTTCCGAGAGATGTGAAGGTATGGTAAGGTGTGTTCGAATGATCATGTTTGTGTGTGGGTGGGTGGCACTGTCGATTGTTTGGTATTTTAATTGAAACGTTCATAGCGG
Organism: Volucella inflata; assembly: GCA_928272305.1. Classification (NCBI taxonomy): domain Eukaryota; kingdom Metazoa; phylum Arthropoda; class Insecta; order Diptera; family Syrphidae; genus Volucella; species Volucella inflata. Next base: position 5,585,558 of record OV743720.1, read on the forward strand.
TAATTGCTAACGTTTTTCCTATTTTTTTCATTTATTCTTTGCTTTTCTCCCATGAATCGTCGACAAGAAGTCGGTTTGGGAAGTTTTCTTCTACTCATGTCATGTAAGAGAGTACTCGTAGTGGCACTGTGGTGATCAATTGACCCACATCCCGATGCCATGGACTGGGACAGCCAGTGGGTCTAAACACGCAACACATTTCATTATTCCGACAAGTTCGATGAGGTTACGAAATGTAGCAGCATTGTTGCAAGTGGGAGTGGGAATGTAGGTACTCTAGGTAAAGCAGAGTGCAAGATGACACGGTTCATGTGATTGTCCCGGAAAAGAATGTTCAATCAGGTTGTACTATGAAAGTTGTTATTGTACATTTTTGAATGATGAAGGGGAGTGTATCTCAGCTAAATCTTTAGAAATCTCAAAGATCTCTTGAAGGTTTTAGCATTATTTACACAGCTCAACTCTTACTTTATTCTTAAGCGGCACCTTACCGATCATCGATGACCTTCTTAAAGTTGGGCTTATTCTTATCATAAACGAAACTTGGAAGGGCGTTTGGCGGATAATTTCTCGCGAATGAAACAAATTCTTCAAGCTTTCAAGCTGGAGTCAATGAAACCGATAGACCCTTTATGGGTCAACGAAGTTGATTACTGACTCCACAATATCTGATCCCTTTTGCCCAAGACGTTCCAAAAACGATTGGCTGGCCCTCCAAGTGAGTGTGTTTTGTATAGTAGGGCCTTCGCCCAATTGTATAGGCTTCGTCTTTCAATGCCATAGTTTGATACAAGGCAGAAGCAGACTTTGAGCTGGTTCTATGGCAAATAGGAATTCGTTTCCTGACAATGCATTTGACCAGCTACGTCCTTTGAAGGAATCTGTGGTCGTCATGGGACTTGTGGGTGTCCGACTGGTAGCCTGAATTAGAGGCTTTATTCTGGCAACATGGGAAGCAGAAATCCTTGAAATTTCGGCTTCTGAGGTCTTCCGATTGTCATCAAATTACTGTGCTGATTTTGTAGCACAAATAAGGCGCCACAACAAATCGATTTGCTTAGGTTTCAGATAAGAATCACTCTTCACCAAAGCGCAGATGAATAAATCAATAAATAGGCGAGTGTTGAAGCACATTGGGCTTACTAGTACTAGTGATGTTCCCATGATGTAACCTTAATCTGACTTACTGCTGACGAAGTGCTCATATGGGCAAAACAAGAACATCACCTTCGATGGAGTATGAAAGCAGGCGATAAAAGAAAGGAAACCCTCTTCTGCATACTTGGACGATAGAAGCCAAGTTGTCCACCCATTCTGCCAACATTTAATAGAATGGCGATATCGAACTATCCGAACAGCAAGAAATCATTCCATAGAGAGCACATACCAACTTATTCCCACGGTTTAGTAGGAGGAAAGTTCCAAAACCTGGCTAATGGAACCTTTGTATCGTTTGTGAAAACCGCAAAAATAGATCCTCTAAACGTCGCTAACTATAGGGACAGCATTCTCCAACATATCTCGCATGAGGTGAGCATGAGTCATTCGTAGCAAGTCCGCTACAATACGAAGAGTGCCAGCATCCTGATTACCCTCGAAATCGGATTCAAGTCGACAGTAATTTACTTTAGGATTGAGTACTCCTGTGGGACACTATATTCACTTGACTGCGGTAGCTTCGATCTTTCGTTATACAGGCCGGCTTTGCAGTTGATGTCGTACTGGTCGTGATGGCAGGATCCCGAGAGGGGGCTGAAGTACAGGATACGGTGGGCTGTCGCAAAAGTGGCCGATGGAATGGTTGGCCCCACCAGGCAACGATGGCTTGGGCAAGACTTCCCTGTGAACGTTGCAGGTGCCGTGGGCGAGCTTAGTAATTTGTTACCTGGGAGCGTGGGTCTACTCAAGACTCACTTTTGGGGAGCACGTTGTTAGAGCGGTTTATGGAGTTCCAAGGTATAGTTCATGGAGCCCCTGTCTATTCTCACGATAAATGTTGGCGACACATAAGAAACCAAAAGAAAGTGTTGTACGACACCGAGATTGTGTCCCTTAGAGCGTCTTATCGCAGTATAACATATTGTAAAAGCGATTCCAAGAATAGAGGTTGCCATGTTGCGGGCGCAGAGAGAATTGTTTGTCCGCAGAAACCATCGAAATATCTTGAGCCGGGATGGGGGCAACATTGTTGATATATCGAATTATACACGAGTTGAACCCATGGCTTGAGTGAAGGTATGGTGAAGTGAGTACCACATTACTCAGCTTCTTTCTAGAAATGGGCACTTCAACTCATGAAAGTTGCAAAGCATTACCTGCGGTGAATACTCTTGACACTCCCCCCAAAAAATTCGCCCGCGTTGTTGGAGCCTCTGTTACTCACCTTCTCCTCTTAGGCATGGATCCTTTAAGGTATCTGCAAGACAATATACCGAGGACATACCGAGTAAGAATGACTCTCCTTAAATTAATACACAAAGTGAATGTGTTTTCAATCCCTGTTAAGCCTTTAGGTCATAAATTATTAAGTATTCAAACTAAGCCGGTCCAGATCGTCTTTATAAAGACGAGCTACACATAGCAATGCCCAGTTTTGCAGACCCTACCAAAGTCGTCAGTTTGTGCAGAATTACGAAGGAGAAGGAATCTCATCGATGCCATTCGATGCGATCCCTGATGTCATGATATCATTCCTGTAAAACCGCGATAATTTGCAAAGAAAGTCAATGCTTTCGCCGAGTCTTCCAGAGACACAGAAACCTCATGGACGTTAAGTAAGCAGTGAGAGCATATAAAAAGTGAAGACACTCCAGGCTAAGGCGATCGGAATGAGCAAAAAGCGCTGTTCGGACGAGCTTACTGCCAAAGTAGGTAAGGACACATGCGTTCAGGAATATAGAGTGGCCCTCCATAAGCATCACGGCTCCGGCTCCTCCGGAAGTGGTATGCACTCTGTTTCCGGATAGCCCTGCAGAAGAAGAAGAGAAAAGCGGACATCATAAGGAAACCAGCATCGGGAGGCTGCTGGCTTAGACGGGGTACCGGCGAAGTCTTCAAGATCATGACTGCGGAGAAACCACACGTGCCTTTGAATATGTTTCATTCAGTTGGTGCAGTAAACTCCAACACTTAGTTGTTTTGGTTAATGGCTGGAAAATTTTGAAGAAGATGCTATGAGCAAGTATAAGTGAGTGATACAATCTCTCTGATTATCGGAACGGTTTCTGCGAGAGTCGCTCGAAGTGTATAGCAGTTGTCGAGGCTCAAGTGATAGTAAAGTAGGCTTGGCAAGCCCGCAACCCATACAAAACCAGGAGTGCTGTCATCTTCATCGGGCCAAGAACGCATTTAACTCGGCAAGATGAGTCGACAATCGACAGGCCTTGAGGTTGCAAAAGGACTTTCTTTGATATTGGATATCAAGTTCAGAATTTCGGTATGGCATGGCGCAGGATGAAGAGAGAAGCAGTTGACGTTGGGATAAGTCCAAACTCTGCTCCCAGACTCTGTACTGGGCCACGATCTCTGCAGCATCGTTTGTTTGCCGTGGGTGCCTTTTGGGCGAGCTTCTTCGATTTTGTCGCTGGGTTTTAGGAACCCAAACGGAGGCTCTACGTTTGCTGTGACAGTGACCACGACACCATAGAGCACTATCTATTTATGTGTCAACTTTTGTGGCATTCGACATAGACTTCATTTTTGAGCCACAGATTTGTTGCTTTCACACCTGTAGCAAGCATGATGGGACTCAAAAGCACTTTGGACTGACAACTTCCTGCCTCACTGTCCAGTACTGGACCTCTCAAGTGGAGAGTGGTGGTTACCCAGAAAATTTCATACGCAGGGACTTACGCTAGACTCCGATTTATATTGGCAAAAATCTCGAACTCTGAACTCTTCAAAATTGAGACGATCAAGGCTCTGTATAAACCGTTTTTGGTGAGGCTTTACTATTTAATCGCCTTCTTAGTCAAAGAAGCAGCGAATAGTGGTTTTCGGGTTGGTCGTTATCGGATTTTATGGTAGAACCAAGGCAGAAAAAGTATCTTTTATGACTGCCTTGACATTTGAAATATGAGGTTTTGGTGTTGGCTCGCGAGTTCCACATGACAAAGCACCGCTTAGACCTGGTTTTGTATAGTTCGTCTCTATAGATGCTCTGTGGTAGTATGTTTCGATTAAGACAAAGATCTGCCGTAATGTGAAAGTCAAAGCTATCGTGGGCTGGCCTGGTCAAAAATCATACTGCTATGGACCAATCAGACTGGAGACAAGGAGTTTAAGAGCCTTTCTCCTCTGCAGTTAGCGCATTTCAGTTAATCTCCATTCTTTAGGAAGAGACAATTAATCCTGAAGTCCAGCTCGCCTCATCTAATCATCACCAGGCAGTTAAGCCATTGAGTTCTGCTGCTTTGTTGGCCTCAAGTTTGAAAATAGCTGTCGTGATTGTGGATAAAAATGTTGACTACATTCGTCGTTCGTTCTTAACCAGTGGTTCTTTCTTGGAGCAGTGAGATAATTTCTCGAACAACGTTGATTGAGATAAGATTCAGTCAGATGGGACTAAATTCCAGAGGGTACATGGACAACTCGGTGTGTCACATCAAACGTGCAATGACACCATTATGGAGTGAATTACGATACTTGCACAACCAGGAGTATGACTTCTTATTTGAGATAACGTGATAAGGCGCCGCTGGCTTAAAGCTATCTTTCCATGTACTTTCTCAATTAAGCCTCGCCATGACATGAAAAAAGGATGACCATAAGGCATGCTAAGCAAAAACTGACAAATCAACTTAATGACAAGTTGCCTTTCAGCAAATATCAGGTCACAATACCACTAACTCATCCACTCCCTCCGTTCAAACAGATCAAAAGCTATCCCTTCAAAAGTCATAAATTTGTCATCGTCAAATTTGCTAAACAGAATTTCGTTCCCCAATTCGAACGATCATCTCTTCTCACATAATAAACCATGGCCATGCCAAAATATGGCTGCCATTCGAAAGGGGCTTAGCAAGCATATAATACTTCTCACCCCATTTACGAGTCTTGCACCCCATTAGCAACACATCCTCTTTCCAGCCTCTTTAGCCTTGCAAACTCCATTCCAGTCAAAGATCAAAGACTCTCGAAACCCACAATTTCACAAAAAGCGGCCTGTACCTTCAGGTAGCAAGATGTTTTAAATACCTCAGCTCCGATAGAATACTGATTAAGACTCTTCATCACAAGTTAAATGAATCCAATCGCTGTGACAAGTAAACTCTACGTGAAACCCCAACCATCTAGTTCAGTAATATGGCACAGACGCAAAGACGTTAGCTAAGACATCGTTTTGAACACAAGAATCTTGTAGGTTTGCGTTGACGGGCTTTGAAGACAGCTAACTCTATGAACTGTGTAGCGACGTAGACCTGTTCAGAGAAGTCTGCATCAATTTACTGAGATACGAAGGCCCATCTCGAAGAGTCTGCGAAGTAGCAATGCACTAGGGAAAGCCTTCATCTTGGTGCTTACAACTGAAGAAAATTCGAATAAAACCACGCTGGTTGGAGAGACAATGGACCCAAATAACATTCAAATATCTCTTTGAATGAGGGCAAACTTCATGGGAAGCATATCCATATATATAGTGCCATTGATTGTCTAATAATAATATGTTTGTCAGTCTGGTCCTCAAGCAAAGACTAATCCAGCAGTGGACGTATGCAATTTGTGAACTTTTCAGCAGTTAGTTCACATTTATCCATGCAAGCTTTATGTACCCCTTGAACATACATATTTGTTTGTCGAATTGCCTCTCCCTCATTACAAATGACACTGTTTGCCCATATTTGATATCCAAACAAGATACATGCTATTCGAAAAGCCTCGGATCATCTCAATTATACACGAGTGCATATCATTTCTGTTTGCGTACATGTAGCGCAAATACAAATTGATGATATGTCACCACCCTCCAACTGCCCAGTCACAACCACCAGCTTAACCATAAACAAACCACCATGACTCTCGACATCGACTCTCGACTCTCGACTCTTTGAATCTGCGAAGCTCTTCGATTAATGCACACCATCGACTTGTCCATATCGACTATTAGATAGCCATGTAGGAGGATGGTCCTTGACTGGCCGCCAAATCCTACAGCGTATCATAGTCATCGTCGTAACATAGCAAATATAATCCGTATCCAAGCCTAGTTTCGTCCTTCCACCTTCCAAATGGAGAAAGGTTGGCCAGGATAAAGGGAGCTACTGCGCAAATAACAGTAAATGCAAACAAAAACAGGATAAATTGGAATTTCTGTTTTGATTATGAATTACTGTGCTATACGGATGCTGTACCCCCACACCAACCTACCAAACTCTCTCGATACACAACAACAGATCGTATGTTCCCGCATTGTTTGGCCCTTCGAATCCGATGAGCTTCTCCCTGAACTGGGATCTATTGCCTGGATATTCCATAGTCTAGGAAAAAATATGAAAAGAGAAATCCGTAATAATTCCTTACCTGATGCGATTATAGACATCAGCAGAGTTGAGGAAGATTCGAAACGTGAGGATGCATTTTCTGCTGACTTCGATAAGGTGCATAGATGGTTGTGCGTACTCGTATGTACCTATATTTACCTCCCCGATATAGTCCTTTCCACATCAAAAACCAAACCAAAGCTGACCCAATCTACAATTGCTGATGTAGTTGCATAACCCTACTCTTACCAGCCACCCCTACTCTAGGGAGTCATATCCATAAACGAATATGCAAACTGTTTGCAAATCTGAACGGATTTTCCAAATCATAAACAAGCAAGCAAACGACTATGAATCGGACTGTGTCGTTTGGGAGACCTGGCTTTTCTGGATACTGCAGATGCAGAGTCCTGTAGTCAGATTCATTCGAAATGGTAAATAAATAATTCAAATTCGCATTCATATTTTAGAAACTATGGATGTTGCAGATTTATTTGAGATACCTACTCCTAGTGAGGCCCATTCTGTTATTTCTTGCATGTTGTACTGTTTGCTATGGTATTTCCGAAGTAAATGGGCTGGGCTTGTTGGAAATGTAAAATTTTTTGAATGTTTATTGTCAAGAATTGCTGAGTCAACATTAGTAATTATCTGAGAATTGTTAAACTCTTCCTGCCTCTTCTCTACGATGCCCTTGTTGCCAATATAAGGTGAATATCTAGGTCGAAGAGGGTCCGGGATACAAAGTACTATGACCAGAACAGGTCCATTGTACTCCTTGTATATAATTTTCACCATCATTCCTCAGCCTTTCATAGAGAGATGAGATAGCTCTTAAGTAGTAAAGTGCCTACAGTACAAACATTCACCATGTCAGGGATGATTACCTTAAGTCTTATGCAAGAGTAAGCCGGATACTCAATGTTTTGTCACTAACCCAAGACTTATCTTAGCAAGGGCGTAGTGCTCCATCATTAGGATCATGATGCCAGTGACTAATCTGCCATCGGAAGACGGAATATCATTGAAACCCTAGAGACATCGGAAAGTGTTTCATTGGTCTGCTGCCATCCTAGAAAGTCGTACTATCTGAAGTTATAGTCCCATGAAAACCGACTCTTAATTGGAATCCGTAACAAGGACACCAACTGTCCCAACAGAGGTTCGGGACCCGCTCCTCCGAGCTCTGACTAACAAGCTGTTCGGCGAGATCATTTCTCGGAATACCATGGTGACCTGATACCTAAACAAGGCTCACTGAATTCGTCATGAAGTCGAAGTGGTCCTCTGCTGAACTATTTGGAAATGAAAAGAAAGTTCGACAAAGCTTCAAGTATGCAATTGGCACTAGTGTAGCCGGTCCCAAGCCCGGTTAGAGGGGACATCGATCATCGGAGGTCTTTGAAGAGAAGTTGTCTCTACTTAGGAACTCTGTCTTAGAAAACAGCACTTTGTGCAATAGTCTACTATCATACGAAATATATCCCAATAAGACAGACGCACCCAAAACCTTTGGTATAGTGGCGCAGAATGAGTCCACGAACATCATTTCAGCGCCAAGAGACCAACGTAGATTATGAAGGGCAGCAACTACTAGCAAGCCCGGATTTGTGAGATGAAAAAGTGTCTCGAGTTGAAGCGCATGCAATTCGGGGCACTACCCTTCCCCAATCTGAAGCAAAATGAGTTCCCAGTGAGAACACAACCATCGACAAAGTCTCGCATAGCAACGTAACAAGCTATGTCAGGCTGGGAGTTGTACAAGCTGACCTCAAGATACAAGAGAGGATTATGGATATCACGATCGAGCTATTACACGCGACTTTTTAAGCCGGTTGACTTTTGATCGTCTTGCGGATGCTTCGACTGTAGAATGGAAGAAGAACAGCTTCGCTAAATTAAACGGAAAATGTGGGTTAGAGGAAGTGCTTATCGAGAAGAAAAGTCTGCCGAAAACACATGTCAAACCTGGACAGAGCTATTGGTGCCTCCGACACCGGTAGCAAAAGATGTACCGAACAGCACATCGCTTTTGGACTTATCCAAAGCCCATGGACAAATAATGGTCAGATTTTTGGCCCAAATGGTAAAATCAGAGAAATAGTCTTTGACAAAGGCTTTTTAGGCCGAGGGTTTGATGAAGAATGCCGGCAAGCACACGCAGCTCAGCAACATGCGTACGAATTGGCGTTGCGTAGACAGACTAGAGCTTTATGAGCAGAAGAGGAGCGCATGAGAGATCCTACTTCAGGAATGAGATTCGGAATTTGTACCAAAATGTACAAAAAACATGAAACGGACAGCAGACCTTGAACCAATACCTGTAGAGGCGAACAATGGAACATCGTAGTAGAGTGGCAGTCGATTCTGAGGATTTGGAAAGACCATTTCTGTAGACTGTATAACGGCGATGATGAAACAATTCTGTCAGGCAGAATGAACCTTTCAACCTGGACGATGTAGACCAACAATTCCATCTACCCGACCTGGATGAAGTGAAGATTGCAATATATAAGCTGCAGTCCATTAATTAATATGGTCGCACTAAAGTTTGCCCGATGAATGGATCCGATCCTTACTAAAGGACCAGTTTTTTGACGGGGTCACAGCATGCCTACATGAAGGGCAAATCCGTGGAAACCGCTCTACATGAGGTGTTGGGGAAAATCGAAAGAAGTCTACACTTAGGTGAGTTTGAGATGGCGGCCTTCCTAGATATAAAAGGGACCTTCAATAACGTAAAGCTGAGCACTATCAAAGGTGCTTTAGTAGACGCAAACATAGAACAAGAGATAACAAATTGGATCTGCAACATGCTTGCAGGTAGGGTAATAAACTGTTCCATTGGACAAAGCTCGGGTAGAATGTCAGTGACCAGGGGAATACCTCAAGGGGGAGTCATATCTCCACTTCTTTGGGTACTGGTCTTAATGACATTCTCAAAAAGCTTAATTCAATGGGTATCAGCGCCACGGCATACGCGGATGAAAATACTTAAACATTTTAAGCGAGATCATAGAGCTTGCCTTGAGGACGATCAGCACCTGGGCAGGCAGCTGTGGTCTCAATATCAATCTCTCCAAAACGGAACTGGTTGTTTTTACCAGAAAGTACAAGGTACCGCAATTCACACTGCCAAAACTCGGCGGAATGGAGCTGTCCCTTTCGGATAGTGCGAAGTACCTTGGCGTGATTCTAAATAAGAAACTGAATTGGAATCTCAACATAGCGGAAAGAATTAAAAAGGCATATAATGCTCTTTTCATATGCAAAAGAACTGGGGCCTAAATCCTGCTATTGTGTACTGGCTATATACGGTAGTGGTGAGACCCATACTGACATATGGCGCACTAGCATGGTGGAAAGCAACAACTAACCTTCCTGCACCTAATATCGTTTGATTTACAGATAAAAAACTTGCTCTCAACAGTGCGATTCGACTCACTAATCTGGGTCTTTCCAAAAGCAGTAGCTTCGGACACATCACGATCCTGGAGGAGCTACTACCAGGCAATACTATTAAAACGGATTCAATGCCTTCCTTAATCGATTTCGACATTCCATATGATAAACTATATCCGGAGACGAAGGAATTTCAAGAAAATGCAGTGACAAGATCAAACGAAATTGCAGTTTTTACAGATGGCTCGAAGACAGAGGAGGGAACAGGTTCCGGAATCTTCTCGGAGGACCCGGAACTAAGAGTCTCCATAAGGCTACCGGACACTAGTAGTGTCTTCCAATCAGAGGTTCTAGCTGTCCTCAGGGCGGCTGAGCAGATGCAGATGAGATCAGTATCCGGCAAAGATATCGCTATCTACACCGAAAGCCAGGCTGCTCTTAAGGCAATGGTGTCAAACAACGTTAACTTTGACACAGTCAGGGGCTGTCGCACAATGCTCAAAGCATTATGCGTTCAGAACAGAGTGAGACAGTGCTGGGTGCCAGGGCACTGCGGTATAGAAGGAAATGAACAAGCAGACGAGCTTGCAAGAAGAGGTTGCGAATGTCAAATCACCACTCTGCACAGTAAGGGGCACAATTGAGGAAAAAATCATAAAGACCGCCAGCATAAGGTGGCTGAACCTGGAACGACATAGGGTATCAAAGGCTCTATGGCCACTTCTCGACGGTAACAGATCTAGGAAGCTTATTAAGCTAAATAGGAATAAGCTTAGGACGCTAATAGGAATACTAACAGGACACTGTCTACTGCTGAAGCACGCAAAGAGACTAAAACTGACAAATACGGACACTTGTAGATTCTGCGGGGATCTACGAGCGGTTGAGAACATAACACACATATTGTGTGAATGTGAGGCAATATCGCGCAGCCGAAGGAAATTCTTGGGAAAATATTTCTTTGAAAACATAGAGGTAATAGACGGTACGGACTTCAAAGGCCTTCTTGGCTTCTGTAGAGAAATTAGGTACTTTAATAGGGAAAAAGTTTAGGTTTTCTGCAATTCGGTGTTGGTTTTAACAGAACCCACAGGGGGTCGCGATGGGCCCTTTTGGTGCCTAGTATCTGTGTCTTATGGCACACCCTATTTTTCGTAATCTACTAAAGGACCCTCTGAACCGCGCCAACTACAGAGGCATCAGTGTTTTTAGTTACAAGACCTTATATGTCGTATTGTGTGAACCCCTGGAGCCGTTTATCAACATCGTGATAGGTCCATATGAGTGTGGCTTGATAAATTCGCTCTACGGCATATCTTGGAGAAAACCCATGAATTGTCAATTGACTAGCAAAGCCCTCTCTTGAACAACAAAAGTGAGCTCTACCGCGCAGAGGCAAGGACATTGTTAAAAACGGATGAGGATGCTCTTAGCTGCTTTGTGAGGAAAATTCTTCGAGTAATTTTCGATTCATTCTCCCCAGCGCTAGTTTCCTTCTGGTCAGCCAAGCTACTTTGTAAACTTGTAAACTTGTAAACTGGTTGACCACAACGTCATTTTATCTGATGATTGCCAAAACCACACTATCCATTATCTTCACTTAGTGTCATTTACCAGAGCCCAAAAGACCCATTAGTCTACAGCCAGGACAATGGAAAATCACTGGAGCTGCAATGATAATATCGGATTACCCATACACTCAATCTCACGTTAATTGTGCGATCAACCGCAAGTGCCGTTGAACCAAACGAAAAAAGAGCGACAATCCATACTCTATACGGTTCGGGAACATTAATAAAATCTCGAATTTCCCTCAAAGCGTCGGAAGGTGGCGTTAGCTTGAACGGCCAACAAATATGAGTTCCACATGACTGGTGTTTCCACCAAAAAATGCAAAAAAAAAATAAAAAATTTGAAAATTGATCACCCAGACCAGACACAAACAACCAAGGAAGTTGCAACAAATTTAGGTGGAGCACCCGTATCCGATATCATGCCCTGGTCAATCGAAACCCCTCTGATCCGGTCGTTTATAATGAAACAGGAAAATTAAAATAAATAACACGCTGCAATGAATCAATCCGCAATTATGCTGTAAATCTATTGACGATGGTCGACGGTCAGATTCGATCGGCTGTGTAATATACAACTGCGGTGCTAAAATCCGCATCCACATCCAATCAGGCGATCAATTGATCGGAAATTCCAATTAAGAGGCAAACAAATGTGCAAATGCGTGCTGTTGCTGTGGCCGTAGTCTCGAGTTAAGCTGATGACTAGGTTTGGTTGGATTTTTTTTCTCGCTCTCTTTAACCGGATCATGGGTAATGCCTTTGGTCATTAAAGTAATAACCGCCACCGAGAGCTGACCAGCAACAAAGATCAACCGATCTTTTGCCGATCGATCGATGGAGTGATCTGTGTTGCTACACCACTTTACCACAGTGCGCCTTGATAGCTAAGCCATCAGAATGCAACGATGTTGTTGTTGGTCTCCCTTTCGCGCGCTGCGATTTAATTGAAAGATATCGATCGAGGTTGTTGCATTTTACACATTAGGCCATTAATTAAGACATCGAAGCCGGCAGGCCGGTGATAGCTATAGTATTGGGGTTGTAACAACAAGAGCAGTACGAGTACGCATATATGTGTATAGTACTCGTACAAGTACATGTTGTGACGACGACAGCAATGGCGATGGCGATGGCGACTGACGCTTTACAGGAATGTGGCGCATAGTTCTCTTGCCTCTTTGGTTTTAGCTACAGCATAGTATCTCATGAAGATGTAGGGTCTTAACATCGGACATCGGTACATCAATGTGCGCTGTGAGATGCGTTATCGCGTGGAATTTCAATTCGACGCTTTTTCCTCTCAGTACCCTTCACTTTCAAGCAGAGTAAGTAAGTAGCACCAGAAGCTCAACAGGTTCTACTCGTATGTGCGTAGTACAACCTTGTTGACTTAATGAAGGCCTTTCCTTTCCCGCAAGATTCAAGAGGCAACAAAGACCCCATTTAGCTGCTGCTACTAATTCGACTTCTTCTTGTTTTCTTCTCAAGGCGTGACTAAAGACCTATAAGTAGTTGGGTTATATATTCGCTTCCTGGTAAAGGGATCTCACCACAGATTCATCATCAACGATCCTCAAATCTCAGACCACAAACTATCGATTCAGAGATCCACCATCGATCCACAGATCCACCACCACCGATCTAATGATTGACACTTGATCGACACTCCTCGATCGATATCTCCTCGTTGTGGTACGTTCGTTGCGCTGCCGCCGCCATAAAAAAGAACGACACAGATCACCCATCTTGAGACCGTACCGTCGCGTCGTGTGTGAGGCAACCAAACAAAAGTGAAAGGATTTTTCTTTTACTATACATAAACGTCTGATCGCGATCTTTTGCTGCGATCACTGTCGCTTGTTGTTCCAACGGATACCATCCCAAAACGGGTCCCCCAATGTAGATTGGATTTTGGAGGAAATTAATTGATCGAATGATCGAAATGACGTGTTAAAATATTCGGCAGGTGTCTGATCGTAATCGGGATTGTAACGATCGCTGAGATATTTCAGGTTGACAGCTTGAATGTTTTGTTTTGCCAAACATTTCTTACTCGGTAAATGTAGGTAAAAGAGAGAGAAAGTTTGTGCTCTTTGACGGTAGATACGGATACAAATACAAAAATGAAATCAATGGATTGTTAAAGGCGGTACGATAGATGGGTTTGCGAACCTTCCTTTTAGCTTAGGGGATTTTAATTAATTGGCAGACATGTTATGCAAGAGCGCGGATATATTTTGGCGGAAATGTTTGGCATTTAAGGTGTCGTTGTGCAATTTGTAGTGACCCCCCTTCTGACGGAATACGATTGGTGGATTTTGACATTTTGACGGGACCAATACAGGGGCCAGTGAGATTTTTTTTTCTTGTTATAGGTTAGTGATCCGCATACCATAAAAGAGTAATTTGCCACAAAGTCAGTTAAGGATGCCGGATGAGACTAAACTTTCTTAATAAACTTGCAGATACTTTGCAGCTCTGTAGTCACTAGGATTTCTCTATAAAAGTTATGTCTCCGTAAGGCTCTTTTGTTTCAAGATCATTTTTGGATTCGGGATCCTGAGAAAGGTTCTGGGTTATTGAACGGATCTGTTGAAGCTTTTCTTCCATTCAGCGGTTTTTTCATTTCCTTCAATACCCACGTACATTCCCTGGTACCCGCCTGTGCCTGACGTTGGTTTCTCTAATAGAAGAAAATTTAATAGTCCTGAAGAGTCTTCTGCACTTACTATACATCAGCACCTCTCCTTTCTTCCTCCTTAAATAGTAAATTTCCTTCGTCCTTTCTTCGTTTCTTCGGGTACAGAAAATCCCTTGTGCTGATGCCGGCTGTTACCTTCCAGCACCAGTCGATGGATTTTTAGTAACAACTTGAAAGACGTTGGACCTTGGATTGAGACGCATCTATATAGACCTCTTCAAGAAGAACGATTATCTTGCCACCGATGGCTCTCCGGTCTAAGCTGGCTATATAACCTCGATTTAGCTGTTATCGAAAGCTTTCTCAAAGTCAATGGAAAAGAGTCACTGAATTAAGAAGTATGCTCAAGGCGTCGCTCCATAAAAATCCGCAACATGCTTAAAATGTCAAGGAAGAATGATACGAGTAAAAAGCGGCAGATTGTTGCTGGGGAATGCATGTAGCTCGCATATCTTTGCAGCTCATCAAACTGATCTTTGCTATCGATATGTTACGATGCTAATCGCACCTTTCTAGTACGGCTATATCGGGAATAATGGGAAGGAAAACAGCGCTCGTATGAGCCAATGTTCGTGTGCAATGCTTATTGTAGTTCGAGCTCATCGGTTTCCGTGACACCAGAAAATTGAGCACAGAACTAGTCCTACTACGGCATCAATCTGTTGGATTTTCATAAGCGGTACTGGACTACGAGTTCATGTCCCTTGACTGCTGTACTTTCTAAAAGTTGAAGTGGCCTCTGATTCGTCCATAATCTACTGTGGCCTCTCAGTTTCTCACTGAAAAACTCGATGCCTTTGCTTTCGAAAATATTTTCATGGTATTTTCGGAATTGCTCACTGTTTATGCCCCTGGGCTGAGATGGTCCTATCGTTGTTGTGGCTATGAAAAGGAAGCATTTAGGCATCGGTTCTGCTATCAAGTCTAAGGCAATCCGAGCTATCAAAGCATAGAGATAGAGTTACATTTAGATATCGGCTTGCATGTTTCATATCGACTAATCGCAATGTGGTTTCCTACATTAGTAGCTCGCTGCTTTTTAAATGGAACTTAACTTATTTTATAGCAGAATCGGAGTTCAAACGCATGTCTTCCAGCACCAGGTGGAAGGCATTGCAGAAAATGAACAACCGCTCAGAATGGTAACTCAACAAATCTCACATATTGGATTCATAGACACACGGCAAGACCTATGTTGCTGTACAGCTCGTAAATTTAGTGGTTGGATGTCCTTCTTTTGTCATCGAAAATCGAAGCCAAGTGATTTTTTACCCCAGAACAGGACCAGTATGATAAGGGTCTTCAATGAAACAAGTTTGGCCTTACCGGAGACGACTCTGTTACTCAATTGCTACGTGAGCCCATAGAAACTCCAATTCGCAATGAGCAGCTCTCATTGTTTTGACCAAGGAGGAGTAGGATCTCAAGCTGGCTAGCTCAAGATTTGCACGATAAATTGGCCGAAATTCCGTTTTACTTGCGTGCGTGTTCAGAGTCTCGGTCTGCGGTATCCCTCGGGGGCGGATTCGAAGTCTTTTTGAACCGGAGGGTTGTGTTTATCCGCTCTACACGACCCAGCAATTCAAGTCGTATCTTCTGCTCCGGGACCGAAAGTTATTTGAATAATTTTCCTCTCAAAGCAGCTAAGAGCACCAGTATCATCATCTTTACAAATGAGTTTGCCCGGTATGTCAAAACGAGACATCTGTATAGCTCGTCTCTATAGATTACGCGTCCTTAGATCGATGTATATGCCACACTGATATAGGCCAATCAGGTTGTTAACGAGAGGCTTCAGGCAGACGTTCATACAATATGCCAAAAAGGATCATGCAGGTGATGTTAAAAAAGTTGATGCCTCTATTGTTAGCGTGATTCAAAGCGTTTTTTTCTCGGGGATCCGACAAATAATGCTGAGGCTCCATTCATCGGGCATACTTTCGTCCGACCATATTTTAGAGATGAGTTGGAGTATCCTCCTTATCAAATCATCGCCGCTTTGAAGAGCTCGGTAGTCAGACCGTCCGCTCCAGAAGATTAGATATTGTTGTCTTCACTTTATCGAGTCGAATGGATGGAATTGTTGGTCTACATCTTCCAGGTTGAAAGTTTCATGGTTGATTTCTGCAGAAATAGGGTAGGCGCTGAAAGATTTCAACCTGGCGATACCTAATGTTCCAACTATTTCCGCAATTGGGCCTATTTTACCTCCAAGTGGTAACCATCGGATACTCATCAATATTCATCGGAGCTCGACTAGCCAAGCTTATAAGCGGGAATGCTGACCAGCAGACAAAAATTGCAGCACTATAAACGGGACAGAGGATGAATTCCGCCAATGGAAACAGCGAAGTAAAGTCCCAAAACAACGCAAACAAGAACTTATCTTGGCTACTCCGATACATTTGTAGCTCAGGCTGGTATGGATTTTCGACCCTAAGCCAGGACCTTGAAAAGAGCTCACATTCCCGAACGAGTTACCGACTGCAGTCTAACCGACCCCTCGTCCTAGGGGTATTAGAAATGGAACTGGCCTTTCAGAACTTGGGTCATGGAAAAATACGAAAGTTACGAAGCAGAAACAAGCCTTGGATACGGGCGGATCTATTATTGACAATCCCTGTTAACAAAGTGGCAGTTTATTGACAATAAAACCTGCTCATCTCATCCTAAGTCAAGTTGTCCGTCGGTATCAGCGACTATAAGCCTCATGGCTCCAAATTATTTGCCAAAGTAGGTGAAGATACTACCCCTAGTCGAATATTTCACAATATTGCTTTTCTTACCTCTCTCAGCTTGACGGCATCTGGTTCTCCTTCTGAGTCGAGGAAGGGGCTTAATTCGTAGGCAGTAGGCACGAATATACATTCCTCTGTATATTCTCAGATAGTAGCGCGAAGTGCCATGAGATGCGAGTAGGTATTTATTTCTAAAAACTTCTTCTCATAATCAGCCGATCAACAGTCCCAGATGAGAAGATTGCCGTATCTGTTCATACGCAAATGCAAGAACAAAATCAAGAATATTTTCTCGTACAATCAAGCCAGCCAATACAAGACCAAAGTAACAACTAAGACCTGTAGATGTGCCTCTTCCACTTTCACTGATGACGAAATTGTGCGCTGGATTAACCGAATTGTTCATCACGTATCAGCTGAGGTGTGTTTTGCAACTTACAGTGTAGGCAGAGGGGTTTCATTTAAATGAAATAGGTCTTTTGACTTTTTTTACCAAAGACCGGCCTAACTGAAGCTCTATAATACCTGTCATCACCACAATCACTTCTGTTTCTTCATTAACATATGTCATTTGTAGAACTCGGTACATTGTATCAGAGACCTTTCCCTCAGCAACTGTAAAAAAGGCAAAAACAAAAGGCTTACATCACCTTAAACTTACATAAGTTATCGCCTGCATCGGTGACTTTTCCACCGACAAGAACAACTTGCATTGGAAATCTGCAAAGCAAGATGCACGCCCTAATGGCAACTGCAACAACAATCAATGCATTATGTCAAAGTTCACTTTCCAGACATTTGTTTCGAATGAAATCTCAATTACCGTTACGTGAAAATGTGACTATTACAAACGAATGCAAGTTATCAAGCTTGCAACAGTTACTTCCCGTTCGTTACCTACCCAGATCCGTGCCAAGGCAACGGTCTCAAGGCAGCCTCAACAAAGTCAAAGGTAGTAGTAGTAGTAGTAGTAGTAGTAGTAGTAGTAGTAGAAGTAGTCACTGCTAACTAGGAAACAAATTACCGCGCGGTTAAATCTCATTTACCCGGCTCATAAAATGCGCCATCAACTTTTAACATTTGCAACATTAATCGCCACGAAGTGTTATTTAACGCTAATCACAAGTTAGCGTTGTTTCTCCATTAAAGGTGTACGCGAACGGGGGAAAAAAATTCGTTCTTACGTCCGTCCGTTTGTCCACACGATTGTTTGGTGGCGGGATAGCTAGGAAAAGAAGTAAAAAACTTAGCTTGCACGATTCGTGGGCGCCCAACGGCAGCACCAGGTACTGAGACACCCGAACACATGAACAAGGAAGAAGGCACATCCATAGCCAGTACCATTGCCGGAGTCAGACTAGAAGCAGAAGCCTTCATATTAAACATTAACCCACTAATAGTATCAATTCATCCTAATCCTCTCCAGTTCACCACCGACCGGTACCAGCATCACCATATCGACCAGAAGCTGAAGCCAACTCTAGGAGGAGCGAGAGTTGTACCACCAGGAGTCTGGATGGAGCTCCGGTAAACAATTTAATTGACCCCATTTGGAGAGATGGAAGTCGACTATTGGCCCGGTAGAAGATACATTTAGAGCTTCGACGAATACATTTATATGTTACTCGTACCTCTAACACAGTTGCACTCCTTCAGTTTCAGCTTCATGTTGGAGAAATAGCTTGGTGTGATGTACTGATGTACATACATACCGCACCACCAAGTCCACTTAATTATTTAAGCAATACCCTGGTGAGTTGTGTCTTAGTTGCCAGTTGCCAGTTGCCAACTAGACAAAACGACTAAGAGCCTGAGAGCTATTCTGAGCAATTTATTGCATCCACTTTGGGTGTAGACGTAGTTGATTATTTTTTCCTTTTCCCATGCTCCATGGGAGGACTTTTTCGACTTGGATTTGTACTCGCATCTGGAAATTGAATTGGGGGTAGTTTTGTGTGCATTTAAAAAGCAGCTAAGGGATTGACTGCCCTTTCGAACGGTTTCATTGCTAATTTCCGGACTAATTCCAAAAATTGAATTAGTCGGAGATAGCTCAATCGATGCCATGATGTGCAGTCCGGAGGGAGAATGGCCATGCCCGGATATTTAGTTGGAGTAGGAACCATTTCGGCCTTTCAATTGTGGTCAGGGGTCTTATGAAGACACAAACACCGACACTTAAGCCTTTGGCTATCAACTTATGTGGTGAAGCATAAGACTCTAATGCTTTTGACTGGAGGTAAGTATCAACCACTGGCAGCTGCAAACGAGAAAGGCATACGAATGTTCGCACACAGACACTTCAACTTCACCAGGATGGCAGCGGATTTATCTCGTATACAGATCAAAAGCGGCGTCCACGGCTGTACTCCATTCAATATAGTCAGTGTCTAGGTTTTAAAGGAGCTCGATGGTTGAGTTGCTTGGATTAGAGTAGACTGATCATACTGTGATCGCTTCTAGACATTGCTCAAGCATTCTGAATGTCCGAACTTTTCGATTAGCCTCGTTGCGAATGCGGAAATCACAGACAAAACTGCTTCAAGTAAGGGCACCAGTATTGGACAGTGAAAAACCACCATCGCATGAGACTACTAGAATCTTTGCTGATCGCGTTTCACTCAACCACGCTACTTCGCAGACTTTCAACTCCTACTCTCACCTCCACGTTGGTGACTGGTGGGTGCCTAGTTGGGTAACCAACTCCCTTGGAATGTCGTTGGTGGCAGTGGACGAGAGAGAGGAAAGGACTGTCTCAGTAGCGAACGAATTATCTAAATGAAATCAACCGTGGCGTCTACAATTCCAGTTAGGCTGAACTACTAAGTTCAATCCCTGTACAAGCTGCTTCGACATATCTGGATACCAGGTCTATAGGGATATCCAATACTGAGCCAGGGTGTTGGAAAGGAGTTGCTGACGAACGACCCCTTAATTGGTTAACGCCAGCGCTCATAACCCAAAGCGGGTTATTTGCACCGGAATATCCGGCCTGATGTCCTAAGGTTAAAATAAGGGCCTTTCCGACCAGGCTGGGGGCTGTGTCGTTGGGGTATCTTCCCGATCATGTCAAAAAATGTTGTTATAAGAGAAACACAACCAGTCTCGGATAATGAATCTCCTCAGATGGCAATTAGATCCGAAACGTCAATGGACAATGATTTGAGAGTATGTACCTCAAATGTGCGAACTCTGTGCACCCCGGGTGCTATTCAAAACGTTAAATCAGTCCGCATGCGGAACGAGTCAGAAATTATCGCGATCGAGGTGATAAGATGGAAGATTGCGACATTTATTACAGCTGCCATAAGAAACTCAATGTATTTGGATGTGGATCATGGACTTCATACCGATAAGTGATCGCTTGGCTGTGATCCACATCGAAGGCACCATCCAAAACATAAGCCTAATTCCGGAGTATGATGTCAAAGTTATACCTAGGGACTTAAATGCTACATTTGGACAGGAAAACATCTTTGTACTTTGGTAAGCACTGGATCTACGAAACGACAACAGATAATGGCTACCGACTAATCGATTTGCAATAGCTCGTAATACGCTGATAAGTAGCACTAGGGCTTCTAAGGCTAAGGATGCACACAGCAACCCGACGCTCTCCAGTCGGTTGAACTACCGACCAAATCGTCAATGTGCTGATCGATGCGAGACACGCTTCAAACATCATCGACGTGCCCACATTTCGAGGTGCAAACGTTGACTTTGACCATTTTCTTGTTTCGGCTAAATTCAAAGTTCGAAGAAGAAGCAATTCAACGTAAGATGCCTAAGCACACCTGGAGAAGCCAGAGTGTACAGTCTTTCCACTATTGATTGACCAATGCCAACGAGCAGGGATTCCAGCATCGCGACATCAATAAGGAGGTAGCCGAAACCACTGTAAGATACTAACAACCCCAGACAAGAAGAGCCCGTGGTATGATGATGAATGCGTGTAGCGAAAAAACGAGACAGAAGACACAAGAAAATACTGCAACGCAAAACAAAGGAAGCGAGGGAAGAGTATCGAGCAAGGAGAAGGAGAAGAAGATGCTGCGTAGAAAGAAAAGGGCCAACACAACCATCCAACTCAACGAGATTGAAGAGTTCCGCGATCGAAACAACATCCAAAGGTCATATGAGAAGGCCAAGGAACTAGCGGCTGGCTCGAAGACCAGAACAGAAGCAAACCTAGTCGCCGAAACACAGAGGACAGTAGATGTGTTTAAGCAGCGTTTCCATCATGTAGAGGAAGAGTGATAGGGCAATCAGAGATCCCACATCCAGTCAATGAAGAACCAGTTCCACCATCCAGTGTAGAAGAAGTTGCCTTAGCTATAAAACAGCCTAAGAATGACAAGGCCACATGCTCTACTAGTTCGACCATCATCAACCAAGTATGGGTGGAAGAAAGCATACACGACGACTGGAATATCAGCTCCATCATGCCCCGGCTACAAAAAAGGCGATCCTATGTCTTGCAAGAACTATCGAGGCATATCCCTGCTTCATGTCGCATATATGTATGATCCAATCCAGCATACTGTGTGAACGTCTCGAACCGTTCTGCTGCACACTAATCGGCACGCACCATTATGTATTTTGAAGTAGCTCCTCCGAAATATTTCAACGTTCACCGGATTTCGGCAAGAAGATGTGCTATACATACAACCGCGAACTCTATTAGCTGTACCAAGATGTAGATTTAGTCCGTAAAGCCAAAACACGTCGATTAAATTGATTCGGCCACAATCAGCACAATTATGCTCCAGTTAAGAGGATCTCCGACTCTCAGCCTCCAGGTTCGAGACAACTAGGAAGGCTGAACATCCGATTTAAGGACCTTTCCGGAAAGGTTGTTCTGGATAACTGGGCGCAGCAAATGGAAAGTTGCAGTGGCTCAGGCAGTGACTAAGCACGCGTCGGGAGCCCGTTAAATAAGTACGTAAGTACATTGAAGTTAAAGTCTTAAAAAGCAGCTGGCGCAGACCCATTTCTTCCAAAGCTATGTACCTAAATCTGTTAGAGATGACCTATTTGGGTACGTTGATAAGTTTATCTGCAAGATATGGTCAGAGGAAAGCATCCCAGAATGTATTGTTTAATCCTTAGAAAGGAATTTTTTTGACAGGACAAGCTATAGAGGTATGAATGCCCAAATCATCCCTTCTATTATCTTTTTTGCTTATTGAAAACTAACTAGACCCGGGAGCTTGCCACTTATCAACTATATGACAGGGTCCAGCTTTACCACGCCAAATTTAGTCTCGACATCCCTGGCACACTCGTGGAATTTCCAGTGCTCTAACAGGGTTGGTAATAAATTAACTCAGACCTCCAATGTCAAGAAAGGTTTAGACAAGGGAAGCGCTGTCGTGTGACTCTTTAATATCGAATCTTGCCAAGCTACTTGGACCTAATGTCACCATTGGCAGTCTTTACTTCGAGGTGGCTATGGACTTCGCCTACATTTCCTCCGTAGTTACGAGCAACAACACCATCAGCTCAGAATCGGGACAATCATTGGGTTTTATCTGGTATGACCAAATTGGCTTTGCCTATACAAGCCCCTTGTCATCTCGGTGGTGGCATGTGGTGCCATGGGGCATACCCTTAGATCCTGTTGAAAGCGGATGAAGAAGAATTTGGCCATGTCGAGGGGTAGATATTGCATACAATTGATCAAAACTTTTAATGGTTGGGGGTTGTCCACATCTTCGGCAAAAAAGAGTTTTCGAGTCTAACCCAGCAGATGACGACCACACCGAAGGTTTTATTCGCAAGTGGTGAAGTGAAGTGAACCCCAAACAATTTAGAATGCTGCATCTGAGACTTGTTGGTTCAGACCCATGTTCACTTCGGACTGTAGTGTCACCTACTAAGTGAGGTATCATTTCGGAGTGAGAATCGGTTTGTCTTGAAGCTGATAGTTAGCAGAGTGTACACACACGATTTCATCTAAAGAAGAACTGAAACAGGACCTGATCAAACAGGGCCGCCAAATGACTTCCAAGACTCTAGCTTATTCCTCAGTGTTTCAGTTAATTCCACATCCACAACCACATCCACATCCACATCCATTGCTCACAAATCAAATCTTCTTTTCCGAAAAAAAAAACAACAAAAAACTGAAAAAAGATTTACTCGACCAAGATATTACGAAAGACCGCAAAAATGTGTCCAACTGTCAGTCGACCGTAGCTTTTATCTGTCAAAATAATTTTTTTCATTTTTTTTTTTTTTTTGTTAAAAGAGAGATGAATCTGAAGTCTTGGGGGTTTCTTCAATTTAGTTGGCTGTCCTCCTACTTTAACGCCTTTCGCTCCGCTCCGCTCCACCATCATCTCTGCCACTCCAGGCAGACTTAGTGTCATCATCGTTATTACCCCGTGTCGAGCGATATGTCGTCGCAAAAGAAGTTTTGCTGAGCTGTTAGTTACTCGTAGAAGCCAGAGTGTGAAATATGTGTATGACCGACCACCAGTAAAAGACCGCAAATTCCGTCGCTCATATGAGGCGCATCGCATCATCTTTTTCGCTGCGAATCTTCGAAATGAGATACACTCGTATGTACTCGCATTTCTGTAGGTTTGGTTCGGTTTTGGTTTTGGGAAGTAGGTTTTCGGTTGGAGATAATTAAATTCGTCAAGACGTGTCAGTTTTTGGGGAACTGGAATGGATTTTGTTATTAAGTCAAGCCACAGTGAGGTTTGTGTTTATTTTTTTTTTATTTGTTTTCATGATTTTGGCTGGAGAAAGATCCATTAAGAACCAAATATCGTTTGTCGACCATAAATCACTTCTGGTCCGGATGCTGTCATCTTTATTTGGATTTTATTAATCCTCATCTCACCCTCTCTCTCTCTATCTATCGGTGTGTGGTGGGTTGGTGCACTCGAATTTCTGGTATTGGATTGGGATGTGATTATGAAGGGAAGGTTCTTCTTTGTGACCAGGACGACTCAGATGGAGTTTGATTTTTTTTTCGTATTTTTCGTGTGCGACAAAACAATGGTAAAAGCGTTTAAAGCGTTCGTTTGTGGCTTATGTCATGTGGTCTTGATGGTGTCGTAGATATGCGAATAAAGCGAGCACCCTAGGCCTTACCACATGGAAATGTGTCATGTGGATGTGATTTGTTGTCGCTTAATATCGCTCTGAAGAAATTTGAGTGGTATTAGGGCAGCCAACAGGGATCGGGATCAGTATTTCACTTTTTTTCTTTTGTTAATTTGCGGTTGGTTTAGGCAACGTTGTGATGTTGTGAAGGAATTTAATTTATTAACACCGCTGCGGTTGGGTATTCCTCAAGAATGACAATGCTGTTAATATTTTTGGTTCTGTGTTTTCTTCTTAAGCCCTTAATAGAGCGCGAAATGAACTGATAAACTGCTTCGAGGTTTAACAGATTGGTTGTGGATTTTAGGGATGGGTGCAATTGAGCTGATTCTTGGTAAATGTCATAGCAGTCGTATCTATCAGTGACTTGAAAGGGTTTTTGTGACAGTATAGATCCGGGAGGCGCTTGGTCCGGTTGCTTCAACAGTGTTTGGATTATCTATTGTACCTCCTTCGTGATCCCTGTATCCAAGTTGTCAAAATTTTTTGGACCCACGCCATGATTAGGAAAACTGGCGGCAGTTTCTAGATTCCACAACCCAAATTTGACCTTAACATTTGCTACTGTTGCATCTGTAAACCTCTGCAGAGCTGTGCCTAAAGCAGGTTTCATGGGTCATCTACCTTCAAGTGAAACTTAACTAAGCATATACTTTGAGTTCGGGAATCTGTGCAATGATTAGTGCGTTGGAACCTCAATCTCTTCCTAACCGTTTTGAAGATACATGAAAGCTGAGCTGGTAGCCTGGGTCAATGATCTTCATGACACACAGTTCTGGGCACTAGCTAAGCTTCCTTTACTAAATATGGAACTGAGTGCACAGAAAGAACTGTTTGCTTAGACCTCACCTGCAGAAAACAGCTTAACCGAACTGGACACATGAGTATCTAACTTAGACATGACTACCTTGGACTTGTTTTGGAGTATCTATCCTAAAAACACGCTGTCGAAGAGCGCTACTCTCCAGACTCGGACCACAGTCTGGACCATATGATGAAATCCTTCCACCCGCAACAGACGAGGAATATCAAACTATGGGGCGATTGGTTCTTTACTTCTTGCTTGATTATCCCCTTGAGGGCTGTCAGAGTGACCTCTTTACATGATTATTAATAGCTCTATAGAAAAAAGTCTAGCGCAGTCTTATCGGGCCTGTAAATGTCGCCAAAATGCGATATCAGCCGACCGTGAAATGACTGGTTTCGAATGTAGGTTGTCGCTCGTGCAGTATGCGCCGGTGCTTCATTTTGCTGGAACAACATGTCCTCCAGACCGATTCTTGATTCTGTACCGCTTACAATCCAAAGTGACATAAAGAAATGGTCCACTGACTCCTACAGCGTAAGCAGCACACCATGCAGTGACTTTGAGTGGATACAATGGCTCTTTGTACACAACTCGTATATTTCCAGGGCCCTAGATCACGTATGCAGGTAGGTGGAAATGGGTCTAGTCTCTCCTGATTATTTTAGACACAAACTCATTCACCTCATTGCTGATGTTTAGGAGGGCATTAGTGTAGGGAAGACACGATTCACGGCCAACAGCCATCAGCTGATAGTCTGCCAGCTCTTTGTAAAGAAACATCTTTAAGTCTTTGACCAAAATGCGCCGGTAAGCACGTGCGGTGAAAAGCCAATTACGTGACACGTGGTCTGGTCAATGTCGACGAACCCTATATGACATCCTCAGCCACGTCACTGAAATTATCGACCGAACGAGAGGTACGAAGACTTCAAGGGCTTGCCCATTTGTGTTGTCTCTAAGAGTCGTGTGGATAAACGCTGCATTGAACGACCGGTGGGAGCTGGGCGCCCAGAGCAAACGACCATAAAATGCATGTTGCGACAAAATCGCTGCCGAACTGTTCTTGGCAGCACCTGACGATTATACTGCGTTCTTCAGGAGTAAAACAATCTATTGCTTATTCACACAAATTCTAATTCTATTTTCTTCACAAATGTCAAAACCAAATTGAAATTCGACGCTATTTCCAGGAACTAGGCACTGAGAGGTGTCAACTTGATGATGTTCAGTGGTATGACTGTTTCTACGCGCTTATTATGCTAATTTTACGTTCACGTGGTAGCCATAGGGTACTGGTTGATATGCCTCCGGAGTAGACTTGCCAGACTTATTAGCACCAGCAGATGAAAACCTTGATGTTCTGTCTTTCACTTGGCCACCACAACGAATCCGACGAGTGCAGATAAGAACATGGAGCTAAGAGACATACGAAACGACGCTGCAAGGAAAGACTAGAGCTATTCACGTGCACAACAAGGAAAAGAGGAAGAACCTGCTCTTCAGATGGAAGAAATTGTTACCAAACAGTGAAAATACGTGGCACGGACATAAACTCCGAACAGAAGCCTGTAGAGACCAACCAGGCAAAATACGACTATAGTCGCGGTGGATAATGAGGATTTGGAAACAGCATTTTTGTAAAATGCATACTGGCAAAGACGAACCATCTAGCAGACAGAATGAATCCTTCAACTTGAGTGATGCAGACCAACAATTCCATCAACCCGACCTGGATAAACTGAAGATAGCCATATCTATGCTTGCCTACAACAAAGCTGCTGGAATGAACGGCCTAACTGTCGAGCTCTTCAAAGCGGCGTGCTATGACTTGGTAAGGAGCATACACCAACTCATCTGCCCGATCCCCAGAAAGGAGATGCTTTGAACCAACAAACGAGTAACATTACAGAATTCAGACGGAGAGTTGTGTAGTGTATCCCCAGATGCCTTTGTCTAGCATCGTTCTTAGTTGCCTTATGCCCTTATGCTTGGCTAATGACGCAGGCATGTCAGTGTCTTTTTCTTAACCTTGCAGTGACTTACATGCTCTGTATTCCTATTCATCTCTAGCCATCTGCAATACTAACTCGTTTCTGCATTGATTAAACAAATTTCTCAAAAGCAAAGGCCTAAATGGGTTTATTGCTTGAAGTTACTACGGCTTTTGCTGAAATTCTTTCTCGTAATTGGTCACGATATCGGGATAATAGCTCCGAGTTAGATCCATCAAAACTTGTAATTTTTTTTCTGCATCTACGAGTATGACAGCGTATGTTGCCACCTGCGTATTCCATGCCAGACCCCTGCTGTTTACTCAGAGCGCACTTAAAATCATCGACAAAAGGTAATTACATGATCAGAAAATGCATCCAGTAGAGTCCCGTGGACAGATTACCGTGCTAAGAGATCACCAATCAATCAGCCCAAGTCGCCTTCCTCTGCCAAGTCAAAATAAATTGATTCGTTAATCTTAATCCTCCTCTCATGCTAAAACAAGCTCAAGCCTCTCTTATTAAGATTTGACAAAAAACCTATTTACATAAGCCTGAGACCCCATTAAAACCCCATGGAGTCGGCCGCCAACACTCATCCGAACCGAAACCGATTTCCACTGTCAATAAGCGCGTTCAATGGTGGAAAATGAATGCGCCTTCCAACTGGCTGTGCAACTGATGACCACCCACTGGAGCTGGTTTTCATTAATTTCTTAATCAATACTATGCACACACAAGCCATAACCATAAAAAAAAACTTAACCACGTTAACATTAATTACCTCCTTGCCAGCGGTATAACCAAAACAGGGATCCCAACTTGGATTCCTTGATCTGGAAATCCGGTTGTGGGCTTCACTTCGAGACAACGACGATGGAATGACAAAACGGCTTCAAGGAATGTTCGATTCCCCGCGCTCATTAAAATCACACAAGAAAAACAGGCGTTGTGTCACCCTGTTCAGAGTGTCAAAATGGCATACCATTTTCACATTGGCCATCATCATCACCATCCTGAGATGGTCTTGCTGCTGCCGATGCCACTGCCGCTGCCACTGCCACTGCCGCTCATCCTCGTCAAGGGACAGTCTCCAAATCCAAATCAAGCGTCAGAAGTTATTCGAACGTTTACTCGCAATCTCACCAACAGGTATTCAATGATACGAATACGAATACGAAAACGTGAGCTGTGGAACTTAATTTCAGATATTCCCAGAAACCAGTCCCGTGATGACCGGTTTATTGAGGAGAGAAGCTTGGTCGCGTGAGTGAGCGCGCACACACGGTGCAGGACGAGTGCTTCCAATGTGGCAATTACAAGAGTCTCACATTAGTGCTTGTTATGTAGACACAACAACATTAATTAAATCGCATCAAAATATGGCGCGCATATGTGCAAGGTATACCCACGATTTGGTATTCACTGTCCAGTGCTCACTACCCTCAAACCCGGTCAAATTAATGCAAACAGGGAGGAGGTAGTAGCAGGCAGTTTACTTTTTTTTGCTTTTGCACTGAAAAATTGTAAGTGGCAGCGGTGG
Organism: Volucella inflata; assembly: GCA_928272305.1. Lineage (NCBI taxonomy): Eukaryota > Metazoa > Arthropoda > Insecta > Diptera > Syrphidae > Volucella > Volucella inflata. The sequence goes on from OV743720.1 coordinate 5,613,910, forward strand.
AGGTGGCATCGGAAGCGTCAAGGCTGAGCGAGATTAAGTGATGAGATTCAGTAATGCAAAACGGAAATCAGCAATGCCGGTGCGACGGCCGACAGTATTGGCAGCGGTGGGGGTGGTAAGAGCGATAATTACCAATTCGCTTGCGTGCTATAATTAAGTGTGAGGAGATCGTTAATTACGGATTAAGAGGGTGCAATGCGACTTGTTTTATCCGCCACGGATTCTCAAGTTGCATAACGTGTCTGGTGTTTACTCATCGTTTGTTCATCGCTGATATACACTTAAATGGGTATTCTCTGGGAATAAAAAAGTTCCAGCACTTGGTTCACCATATACGGAAAGTGTAATTACAGTCAGGAGCACCTAAACAACAATGAAACCTGAGGCAAGAGTGCCTATTCAGCTTAAACTTGAGTCTGTGAATATGATTATGCCTCAGCTTTAGCTTCTTCTACGCTGACATTGACCAGGAGGCCTCTTAGTGTGTACTGTGTGTGTACTGAATGCACAGCTTGAAGAACTCTTTCGGCTCTTCGATTGCCTTTATGTTATCCAGATATTACACCCTGTACAAAGTTGTGCGACTTCCTAGCTGACGTCGAATCCGAAAACTTCGCATGCTGACACGTTGGTAACCAAGAAAACAGTTGACCCTTCGTTGACACTGTTAGACCCTCTGGCGGTTGTTTTGATAAAGCAGACAGCGACGCGAGCACAGGGTACCGATAGCGAAATTAAAAAAAAGTGCGCCTCTTGGCCTCATATTCATCAACTAAGTAACTTGTGATGGCTAGCGACTCCTAGAGGACTAATAACCTAGACACCAAAACGAATATATCATCAATGTGTATGGCCTTTTCCTTAGGGCAGATGATGCGGTATACTAAGCTGTGTCACCATGATGTCGGACACCCTGCTGACGAAAAAACGCTTGAAAGGCTCAGAAAAACATTTAGGTACCCGAAGATGAGACGATTTACCAGGAACTACATCAAGTCGTACGTGGAACACGGAAAATTCGAGGACAAGTTGCACAGTGTGGAGCGCATTCCGTGCACTTCGATCATCTTGGTCCGTTCACGAAGGGAAGGGGAGGAACCAAGTATCTTCTTGCTTTAGTTGACAAGGTCACCAAATATACCATTCACCGAGCCATGAAGATCACGAATACCAAGGGAGTCCTCACCATCCTTTGAGTTGCCAAGTGGAATGTTACCGACTAAGGAATTGCATTCCCTTCGCAAAAATTTAGTTAGTCTTGCAACAAGAACGCAATCCAGCAGATTAAGACCGCTGTCAGAACGCTCAGACCAAATGGGCAGGTGTTCGAGTACACATCGAGGAGTATTACAGGCGCTACTGGAGCAGACCAAGGGGGATACCGGTGAAATGAAAAGACGGAGAGGCGAAATATTGAACAACATTGAGCACAAGTAGGCCCGCCAGAAGGCAAGATTCGACGCGAGGCACAGGTTGCCAACATGGTATCGGCCGGGAGAACTTGTGTTTGTGGAGAACGAACCTACAGCCCATATGCCCATACATCGTCTCCAAAGTTCTGCCAAATGACCAGTTTGTTGTAAAGAATATCCCTTACATGCAGCGACACCAGCTGAAGTTTTACACAGTCATGGGATTTGACAAAATGAAGCGCTGGTGCGGGCTCCAAAGGAGAGTTTTGTCAACGATGTCAGCGCCGAAGAGTATTCTGATCTCGGGGGCGAGATCGAAGCTATCTTATTGCCTAGTTATAATTTTCTAAAGGAAGCTGTTGAAAAACCTGCACAAGAGACTGCAGAATCCATTCTAATTCCAATCGTCTACAGAGGAAGGTGGCACGAATAACAAGTCCTTCACTCCCGGTATGATTCTTTCAATGGAATAACTCAGTCTTTCGTGGAAAGATAGATGAATGCTTAAGTTATCTTCACACCTCATCAGAGTCAAGTACCTGCCACTTAAGGCGACCGTAGAGCATATACCCACAGGAAAAGAGCTCCATGATGTGGTTATCACTCTCAAAGCATGCATTGCAGGATGTTGTGTCATTTATATCTGGCACACTTAGGTGATAAGCAAAGGCGTAGAGTCACGTTACGAACTTCATGTTACAGTAGGCTGTCTATAGTAATTTCAAATGATGAAGAGCAAGAGATTCGGAAAGAATTTATTTGCAATTGTGCTCGAAAAATCACATCTAACTGATATAGAACACAGGCAGTCCGAACGCATATTTAAGTTTTGTGAAACCTTCCTCTGAACTTTGACTAGCAAGTCAATGATTCCATTGTAACTTGGAATCTAAATAAAACTCAGTAACTTCAGCATCTTGACAGCATTTAGAAAGGCCTTGCATACACGAACTATCGTGGGAGTGACTAGTGCTATAGACGCACCTGTTCTTAACAATAGAGTTGATTGCCATCAAGTATGCGTATATCTCCGCATGAAAGGGACGAACAAACTTTCTTAACGAAGAGCCCTCGTTCTCCTGCCACATCTGTATTGAGGCCATCCATGATGAGCCGACTTCATTCCTTTCTTGGCTCAAATTCTGGCTTAAACCGGGGAAAGTAGGACTTGTACTTTTGTGGAAACACCATCTCTGGTGCTGTTCCAACAAACAAAGTATCCATAAGAGTCAAAAGACAGCCAACGTCCAAGCCATCAAAATTCTGGTGCATTCAGCATCAAAGACCGCTTATTTCAAACGACAGACCGTGTTGAGAGTACGTAATATGCGTTTATTGGGAAGATGAAAAGTACAGAGCCAATCGTACAAAGGGAAGCTTCTATGCAGCCGATAAGGACCTTTCCGTGGAGTCTTGTTAAATCAGCAGTTACATTTCTTCGTAAGAACTCCCTCTACTGGACAGAATGTAATTGGTATTATCGTTGCCGTGTGAATCGAATAGAGTCCCTCGTTGCCAAGCCTCGAAACCCCTCATATATTTGTGCCGTGACATGTTAAGTCCAAAGAAGTTTGCAGTCCACAATAAAACCAAAACAACTCGTTTCATTACTTAATAAGTCAGACTAGGCATCTTCAGCCTTCCAGTAAAGAAACAAACTGGATCTCGACTGAAAGTCCATTTCAGTGCCTGTCATGTCTAGAACGTCTTGCACTACAGATCAGGCAGTCGCTAGGCATGATTCGGCAGAGGGCACAGCTAAATTATCTGAATATACCTGCGGATAGATAGAGTGAGTTAACAGCGAGCACCTCAGCAGTATAGATGAGACCAAGTCCTCCGAGCCTCCGCCATCACAAATTGCCTGTAGTTTGCACCCACACTCAAGGTCCTATACACCAGCCCGGCTCTTATCCATTAAGCCAGTGAGTGAGGTCCAAGCCGTGCTGTTTGGCCAAATTATACATGCCGTCAGAGCTTACGTTTATAGAGAGTACCCACAGTTTCAATCACAACGCAAAGCCTATACTCCTTCTTGTTGAGAGCGCCTTTGGAAATCCCCAGCATTGAAAATCCTGTTGTGTCTGGGACAGATGATGCTTTACAATATGAAGTAAGTCAGACTGCTTGGTTTGAAGTTCATGGCGAGTGTGTTGCATCATCTTTTCGATTTTTGGTATAAAGGCTACCCTAACTATCGGTATGTTTGCCAATACAAGGTAAGCAGTGAAGATTTCCTTCAGGGCTTCCAAATGAATGGTCAAAACTTATTGCAGCATAAATGGTTCAATGCAGTCAGTGCTGGGTGACTAAAAAGCATCACAGTCAGCCCCATTTGCAATCACATCCGATTTATGTAGCTCAACTTACGTGCAGCTTCATTGGTAAGAGCTGGTTGTAGGTATGAAGTGAGTCTTGGGTATGAAGTCTTGGCGAGGAAACTATGATTTTGACTCTAGATCCAGCGAATTTTTCAGAATTCTTCCAGAGCACTTTGAACTGCCTTTTTGTTTCTTTTTGCAAGTTCTGTGCACCTTTCTCTACCTTCTGCTCGTTCTGACTTTGGGTTGAGGATTGACGCCGATTTCTCCCTATTGCGTGGCTTTTGAGTTTTCTTTACGGATTTCTTCTATCTAACAAGACTGCTCTTCCGACTCTAAATTCGATGTACCCCTGATCTTACATGTCAGTCTGAAACTGAACTTTTCAGCTGGTAATCTCCCTAACGTGCCCCTTGCATTATGTGGGTAGTTGTCGTACAAGTGGTGGTGAACTGGCTCCCAAATCGGAAGGTTCGTTGTTCGAGTCAAAAAACTCCGACCTGCCAACCAATTATGACTCTTTTGGAGAGATGAACAGCATCAACCTATAATCTTTGCTGTCGTGGTATTCGGCCTAATCAGAATTGCTGAACAGCATTCGTCTTGGAAAACACCAGAAGTAAGAACTTCTGCGAGTGGTTCCTAAGACACCTGAGAATTTTTTTCTATAAAATACAAGGGAAGTCTGACAAGTCTGTCTACACCAAGAGAAAGGTGCAGCCGTATCTGATGTCTGTCATCCAAATATGCTGGTTTTTTAGTGCCTTCGACGTGTTCCCAGCTGCGCTGTATGGAGCTATAGACCAGCTGCTGCTAACTCTGCAGATTGTCTACGCTGCCAGTCTAGATCTCCTTCACTGGAGAACAGCTAGAATAGCCTTTATACTGAGAATCGAAAAAAAAAATTATTAGTCACTCAGAGTGTAAGACCTACTACTCTTCTGTATGAAAAGTCGAAGACTAAAGGCTGTCCAAATTGTTGCTCCCTGGTCCTAAGAATTGAGATGTTATAATGGGAAGCAAAGTTTTTGAACTTAACATATCGAGTCGGAAGCTACAAAGGTACTCTAGGTTTTCTGTCTCTAAAAGGGAGGTTTCGTCAGGGCATTTAGGTGTTCTACGCATTTGTTTGTATAGTGAAGTTTGTGTTGAATGTATTGGATGCACAAATCGATACAGATCTCGTCGAAGTTTCAACGACAAACTCTCTTCTAAGTCTGGTCTAAGTCAACAAAGATCAACTACTTGGATTTATAGTTTGGTGTCGTAGGCAAGTTCATCCTCCTGTTTGGACTAATTGAAAGATTCGTACGTCATAGCCGCCTTTCGTGGCCAACTAACTGAAGACAAACTTCTGTTTGAGATGCTGAAATACAGAAAAACATCGGAGTACTGAGACTTTTGTAGCTTCCACGAAGTCAGTAGAAGAGTCATTACACTACGACTTGGCACAGCTATCTATTCACGGCCTTTCACAATGAAAGTCACATTTCAATAAAACGAACAGGTTTCATTAATTGGCCCATTGGCTTAAAGCATCTCAATTAACCCAGTTTCTTTGGAAAGCATGAGATCTTGGTATGCAATTCTATCCAGCTACTGCCAATTCTTCACTATCTTCAATGCGGCATGCATTTATTGCCTCAAATTGCATTTGAAACGTAAACGTTTAGGGACAGCCACCAATAGAGTGCCTATCGGTGACCTGTCTACCAGCCTCTTAGAACGTCTTTACCCACTTCTTATCAAGCCCCAGTCAAGTTGCTTCGTTAAATGTCAATTTAAATTTGCACAATACTCGATTGTGCTCCCCTGATGTCTTGCCCCAGCCGCCAACTTCTCTCCCAAATGATTATTCTCCCCATCGCCTCGCAAGTTATTTAATAGCAGATTGAACGATTTATTCGGTAACGACTTTTTCGATTTCGCGGAAAATTCCTCAACCTCTAGTTAACTCTGGCACAGAGTATAGTACAATTGAGCTTGAGTACGAGTTTGGAGTATCTCAAGACCTAGGTACAAGATTTATCGGTGATATGTTGGCTGTGAAATGTCTACAGTGCAACGCGGTACATAGTGTGGTGGCATAGCACAGCAAATGCAAAAGGTAATTACACACCACCACTAACTGAACATAGATACTTCAATTTCGTGATTATTAAAACTAGGTTAAGACAGCTAGCTAGGGATACTCTTTTAAGGCTGAAACTTGCCTTTTCATATAGAAAAATTACACAACTTGGGTACGGAGGTAGATGAGAGAGACCGTATCAGTATGAAGACGGATTTATGTACGAGTATTCGTATCTACTCATCATAAAGTCTGAGTTCAAGGCGAGATGTTACTCGTACTTGGAAAAGGTCTAGTCTTCGAGAACTGACATCATCCTTCAGAACAAGCTGCCTCAAGGGACATTGGCGGTCTTATGATTTATTCACACCGATCGTTAGAAAAGTGTTCTTTCGCGCAGCTGGACAAATCATTACATGTCATTCTGTTGTGCAGACTAGTACAGTGCTTGTACGAGTATACGAAGTGAGTCTCCTGCCTTAAGGCTACACACGCTACACAAGGTAGTGGCATTTTTTGTCTGTACGAGTTCCATTTCAGTGTGCCACCGTAAGAGGAAATTGCCTATTCGCGCGTAGGCTGTGTTTGGGCCATGTTCGCCAGAGGAATTAACATCTTAATAATTTAAGACGTGAACGCAAACGCAGGAGTATACGCAGACCTCAGATCACATTGAGAATTGCGAGCTTCGAGCACATGAAATCACTGCGAAAAATGTTGGCTGTGGTCAGTCTTTGGATTGGAGTCTGTTATAGCTGTCAGTTGACCACGAAGGTAGTGCGGCAGTGTTAATTGCCACAATATATCCGAAAATTTATGTCGGCCCACGAAACTCTGTGTTCTGCGTTCGCTTACATTAAACGATTTGGCGTAGTACCTATACTCTGGTGCCAATGACGATCATGACGATCATGATCATGGTGACGATCATGATGATGTTGATGATGATAAGAACAAAAACTACAACAACGTCTCACCGGTGTGAGTTGACGCTGTCGATTGTATTCAGGTACACGCTCATTAAGACTTAATTAAGATACAACGTCTGGCGTTTCCTTGGGGGCTTTGGCTCAAGTTGTTTTCACGTTTAGTGTCGTGTTGGTTGTTGCTTGTTTAGTCTTTGTTTCCCGTTGCGTTTGTACGCTTTTAGTTGAGCTTAAGCAGAGATTACAAGTGGGATACAACAAACCAATATAAGCTGTCAATTGTTTGGCGACCACTGGGGATTCTTGTTGATGTTGGGACACAGATATGGTGGCATCATGCTGCGATATGATGGACAGAATTACGTTAACAACTCTGTTTTGGTCAATTCAATTGGAATACGACCAAATGGGAGTTTTGATTTGTTGAATGAGTGGATGAGGAGTTTTTGGAAAAGCCACAAGAATGATAGAATCACTTTATTCTCCACAGGTGCAACAAAGCGCAGCTTATGGTTTGCAGTAAATCAGTCAAAACCAAGTACACGTTGTCAGCAAACAGAGATACGTCTGTCCACCGCCTAGCCACAACTTCTCAGTCATGACCACAGTAACTTTGGTTCAGCAACCTGCCTCGTGGTAAACATCAAATCCCCGAATGATGGTCTAGTGGACCGCTGCTACTTCGTATTGGCGCTACAAATACTCCTAAAATTCCTAACTCGGAGGATTTGCAAAAAGTAGATCCTACAGGTTCTACTTTATGAGGAAGAGAGCTGGATGATAAGCAGAAGAGCAGACCAGATATTGAACACTTTCGAGAGAAGCATTTTTCCCCGAATACTTGCTCCCGTATGCATTAAAGGGCGAATTGTGAAGATACAACCACGAAGTCTATGGGTGTATCAAGATGTGGATGAAGTCCAAATAGCAATAACACGACGACTAAACTTGGTCGGCCACATCGAGTGAGTGGCAAAAATAACGCTCCAACAATGAGGGTTTTCGAATCACAGTGGCTAGGTTCGAGATGACAAAAATAATGCCACACTCTGCTTAAGAATTAAGCCATTGCCGATGCCAGGGCACTTGGTCTAGACAACAAGAAGCAGTGCAGCCTGGCTCAATGTGAGTAGAGCGCAGCTGTGTTTTAGGCAAGGACTTCTCACGGGTCGAAAGCCTGTTAAGTTTGTAAGTAAGTCATCCCCAATGATCCAATGACATCATTGAACCCGTTCACATACCGAATATGCGGCATATTGTGCAAAAAGGACTCGAAAAGAGCCCGGTAGTCTTGCTTTGGAAGCTACTCATTACCTTGACTTACGCGAGGCAACCAAAAAGTTTGAATAGAAATGAATTAGTTGCTCGCGACCCTGCAAAGATAAAGGACGGGCAATGCTGTTCTAATGAGAACCACTGCCGGCAGCAACACTACCAGAAAGCAATCAGAGATGATGTTTCTGATGTGCTGGGTTTCACTTGGCCACCACAATGAAACCTCTGATTTGATGACGAAGCACGATTCGTACAAAGCAGCGCTATAATGAAGGACTAGAACTGCTCGCGAACTCTTCGAGTAGAAGAGGAGAGACGAACACCTGCTTCTAAGGAGGAAAACAAAAGAGCACGGTGCTAGTACAAGAATGAGATTAGAACAAGGGAACATCATACTAGAGTCGAAGTCGATGCTTAGTATTAGGAAAGGGCATTTCTGTAGACTGTATAGCGGCAATGACGAGACAAATATCGCTAACAAGCAGAATGAACTTTTCAATTTGCCCTCATTGACCAATAAACCCATTTCTTCGCTTCTGTCTCAATACTTGCAAAAGAGCCACTGGCATCACGCTGAGATCTTTGCCGACCTGATGGAGCAGCATAGACAGTGCTCTATATAGGTCGTGGGTTTTTTTTCCATGATCTGCCGTAGTGTGACCTGAAGACACACTGATATGGACCTATTAGGTTGTTGACGAACGGCTTCAGGCGTTCACAAAATACGGCAGATAAGATCTTGTATGCCGATGCCTCTGTAGTTGGCGTAGTTCAGAGCATCTTCTTTCTTGAGGATCGGACAAGCAATGCTGAGGTACCATTCATCGGGCATACTCTCGTCCGACCATATTCTAGAGATGAGTTGGTGTATGCTCCTTATCAAGTCTGCGCCTGCCGCTTTGAAGAGCTCGGCGGTCAGGCCGTCCGCTCCAGCAGCTTTGTTGGTCTTCAGCTTAGATATTGCTATCTTCACTTCATCCAGGTCGGGTGGAGGGAATTGTTTGCCATCATCGTCCACGTTGAAAGGTTGATTCTGCCTGACAGTTGTATTTGGTTCGTCATCGCCGTTATACAGTCCACAGAAATGATCTTTGCAAATCGTCAGCATCGACTGCGACTCTACTACCAGGAAAGTCAAACATCGAGCTTTTTAAATGATTTGCGTCTCAGTTGTGTTGAAAAATTTTTATCCGCGATGGAATAGAAAAGTGATAGTGTGATCGCTTTATATTTGGCTGGAAAACCACAAGTAGCTATCATTAGAGCCCTCTAGCACCTCGACGTAAATAAATCATTTGTGTTGTGTCATAGCTCGTTACCGTGATACTGGCAGCGTTGCAAAATGCCATGGAAGTGGTCATAAAAAAACAGCAACATCGACAGAAATGGTTCGGAAAGTGAAGGCTCTAATTGAGTGAAATCCGTGTTGAACTGGAAGAAAAATGAAGTGTGAGCTCAAAATATCGTCGGAACGGATGCAACAAATACTGAAAAATGAGCTTTGGCTTATGCCATTGAAGTTTCAAAAAGCACACGATCTTACACCGCAACAGTAAAAAGTTAGAGTCGAAAGAGCGAAGGAGTTGCTACGCTTGCACGAAAGTGGTGTGTTGCCGAATTTGGTTTTTTTTTTTATGAGTCGCCATTTGTTATCGAGCAATATGTCAACAAAGAAAATGACTGAGTTTACTTGCCAGAGAGGTCCTTCGAAAATTTACACCTTCGGACGGCCACCAGACAGCTGGCGGCACCGATGGTGATGGTTTAGGCCGCCATAACTGCCGATGGTCGCTTGTATTTTTGGACCGTGGCGTCAAAAGTAATGCGATCGTATACTGTGAAACTGTCTAAGAGGCAGTATTGAAGCCTTGGGCAAACAATCATTTCAGTCGGAGAGCGTGGACATTTCAACAAGACTCGGCACCGTCTCATCGACACAATGGATTGCAAATTTTCCGGATGCGAATCCGTTGGATTTCTCTGTCTGGGGTATTTTGAAGGTTGGCACTAAAAAATACCAAAGTTTGGACCACCTCAAACAAGCGCTTCGCCGGGAATGGGCCAAAATACCACAGAGCCACTTGCGAGCAGAGTGCAATGCTTTCTTCGGCCATCTCAAGGCCATTATTCGCTCCAAAGGTGGAAAAATTGAAAACTACTGATACAATTTGCAAATTAATGTATTTTCCAATATTTTTTGCTTTGGCACAATAAAATTTATCAGAAAATAAAAAACTTATAGCATTTTAAAAAGTTGGAGTTCGAGTCAGCCACCCTGTAGTTTTGGCATCCCAGCCAAACTCGTATGTCTATAAAGATCTGCGTTGGTGAAGATCTCATCAAATCCTTTGATGTGAAAAAATGATTTAGACATGACGATGCAATGTCATGCGATTTATTCAACATCGTACTTGAAAGACTAGTGCAACACTTACGCGCAAACACAAGTAGCACAATCTCTTAAAAATCTGTGGAATTACTCACGCTCTATGTCGATGATGTTGTCATATAAACGGAAGAAGGCCGTGGATGTCTGTGGCGCTTCCGCTAGTATTGCGATGAAAGCGACGACGATAGGTTTAGCGGTCAACGAGGGCAAGACCAGGTATATGCTTTCAAGCAAAAAGGACAACCAACACCGACGTCTCGGGCAGAACGTCACCCTCGACAGATATAACTTTGAGGTAGTTAAGGACTTTGTCTGCCTATGCTCCGCTATAAATGCAGACAACGACACCAGCGCTGAGATCTAGCGAAGAATAACTCTTGCCAACCGCTGTTTCTTTGGGCTAAGAAGGCAATCGAGTAGCAAAGCCCTCTCTCTAACAACAAAAGTCACCCTTTATAGACCTTAATAATCCCGGTCCTGCTCTATAGCGCAGAGGCATGGACATTGGTTGTTCTTGGTTGCTTCGAGAGAAAAATTCTTCGGTCCCGTCTGCATTGAAGGAGAATGGCGGAGGAGATACAACAATGAACATTGACCAAACCAGAAGAGTGAAGATCCAAAGACTGCGATGGCTGAATAATGTAGAGCGTATGGAGACCAATCATCCGGTCCGAAAAGTCTTCGAATCCGCTCCCAAGGGACAGCGCAGTAGAAGAAGGCCAAGACTCAGATGGCGCACGCAAGTGAAAGGGGAAATCAGACTACTTAGCGTGCGAAACTGAAGGCAGCTAGCCAGGGATCGAGCTGGCTGGAGACGCTTGTTGACTGTGGCCCAGATCCACCCCGAACTGTAGCGCCATTTAAGGAAGAAGAAGGGGGCAGTTAACTGAAGATTGAAGTAATTAGAGGGGTTTCCTAGTTAACCCATTTGAATTCAATGGACATGTAATTCACAGTTTTTGTACGTAATAACTAGCTTTTAGTGACGTCAGTCGTCAGTCGTGGTGCTGGTAATTTTTCTATGTAATGCAACATCTCGTCCTAGAATTGAAGCCAATTAAAACATCTATGGACTCTTGCATTCTCTTGAAGAAAAACTAACCCACATCTTTCATTTACTTTCTACGGTTTCTTTACAAATTTCTATAGCTCCATCACACCTTGCTTTCAACTTAAGAACGCCTTGAACTAGTTTCCTTACAATCTTACGTCACAGCTCTCTTGCAACATTAAAAAATCCCCTCGCACAATTTCTTTTTCAGTTTATCCTTAAAAGTAATTTGCTAAGATGAAAAGTACTTCAAACTCAAGCCCACAAGATACAAGTACCTCCTGAGACAACGCAATTTGACACTATTCTCCATACATGCCCTAACAATCCTTGGACCGCTTAAGTGACACAAAACAAAAAACAAAAAAACAAAATTTTAGATAAAAACATTTTAATTTGAATGAAATTAATTTATCTCGCTCTTGGATGTGTATTCGCGTTCGGTCTCTACATCTTGTCGCTTTCTTTCGTAGGTATTTGATGATACGAGTACAACCACCAGGACACTGGGGAATGCATCACTTAACCTTTTATCGTAACGACCATTGATGGATAACGAAATCTCTTGGCAATACCAAGGAACATCCTTCACAGTCTTCCAGGGACCTTACTGCAACGTTTACTTAAATGAAGAAATTAATAATGAAAGGAGTTATGTCCTTACTCGTATGTACGAGTACCAGTACATACATATACTCTTGTTATGTTGTAATGTAACAAGCCATAATGGCCTTACTCACTTACTGACATCAAAGACAGAGTAAGGAATGGCAAAAAAGGGGAGGAAAAACTTTTTAATGAACATTAAATATTTGTTCGCCTTATAGTACTCGTATGTTAGGTTAAAAACCGTGAGTTAAACTTTAGAGAATTTCCATTGATGTGTTGGTGTAAAAAGGGTGTCGTTAGTGTGGGCCGCGGAGGAAAACCTCGTTTCAACTTATTTCGAAGGACATGTGGGTGTAGATTTTCTTACAAATTATAAGTTAACCAAACGTTATGTGTATTCTCTGGCAGAAACTTTTGGAAAATGATACGAAAGATTCCAGGAAAACGGAAAAAATGTGAAAGGGCCATTGCATGACGTGAATAGGTATTCTGAGAATTTCATTGAGAGATCTAGTGTTAATTATTCGAAAGTACTTTTCATGAATCGACCGTGTCTTGGAAATTGAGTTCCAAACTACTATCATACCTATCACCACCTGGCATATTCTTGTTACAGCAAACGGAAGAGGCTAATAAACTTCTCAAAATTAATTTATACAATTCCGTTCATTGGATATGAGGAACTTGTACTACATGCAACCGATACCAAAACAAAACATAAGTATTCGTACATACTCGTAGTACTTGTAGCTACCGAAACAACAACAAATTGATGCCCATGCCCATATCCTCCTTGGACTGGCTCTCATCTATTCTTACTTGGTGTTCTGTATTTTGTAGTCTACTATAGTTGCCGCCAGAACACCTGGTCAGAGATTAAAATAAACCATTTAACCGTAAACACAATTCACTTCGATCCAATTCCAATATGTAATCGCCTCAGGAATCCAAGAGGAAGCTGTATGGTAGCACCACAATCATTCAAGCGGCAGCAACCGCACATCTTCTCTATATCACATCCTAGGTTAGGGATACAACAACACTAGAATAGGTGTAGCCGTATTCTCTAGCCAATCCAAACGATAAACCCAATGTAACCATACTAAAACTAATTTGCATGATGCAAGGATAGCAAGATTGATTTATTGGATGACTACTCGTACTATGAAGCCAAAGCCTTTCCAGCCATCGCATCGGTTGAGAGTGGACTCTCAAGTTAACTCGATTCTACCTGGTAAACTGGCTAATCTCGCACATTGCACTGCTGGAATTGCATCAATGTATCATTTCGTTTAATTATTGCTTCCAATGAATTGATTGCCTCTCAAATTAGATCCATTTAAAGTACGGCAGCCATGAAGCACAGCACCACCACCACCAGCACCAGCACCATTAATAGACTTTTCTACTTAGAGAGTTACTTCGAGTAGAATGACGATGAGGCGTAGGGAATCTCCATTCGCCAGCCTCTTCCAAGTTCCTAACAAGTGTGCAATGCAATTTAATCAAAGAAAATCATCGTTTTGTTGAAGTTAACACGCAGCGGGTATGCCCTGCATTAGTCAGTGTAGCAGGCTCTTCCCCCTTCGACATGAAGATGCATCTTGGCGATATACAAATAGGTGGACTTGAACGCGATCTATCGCGAGAAATAACCAGCAAAACCAAAAGCTACGATCTTGTTGGAGTTGGAGTTTAGTTCAGGAAACGACGCCATTAACATTGATCATGTGCCGATGCGCCACACCAGTCATGGGAGTCGGAGTCATGCTTGAATGGTAAAACTACTCCTCGTTGGCACATGTTTTATTAGCCAGGATTGTAGGTATTCATTTAATCTATTCTCTATAGTATGTTGGTATGGCTACGATATTTGACAAGGTACTCTTAGCCTGATCAACTACAGAACAACCTAGAAGATGGGGAGTAATTCATCGAGTTAACGATTACATGACAAGTAGACAGCCAAGTTAATATGCAATCTGTGAGAGCATTCGGAATAGTTGCGGTTAATCTCCGATCAATTTATCAATTTTTACTCCAGATAACTGAGGGGATGAGGTAGTATTTTGATTGGATTTTGAGGTTTCCAACATGTAAAGTATCTAATTGGCTACAGAATACGTTTTTGCATCCATCTATTACTTTTTATGATTTGTGTATCTGTGTGTGTGTGTTAAGCCCTTTTAAAAACCAAGAAAAACACGACCTCTATTCTAAGGACGAAGGACTATTGACACAATTCAAGTTGTGTCGCGTTGCTTTAACATGAGGGTTCACATTCACAACTCGTACTTTGGTGCAGTTATACTCGTATCTACACTTTGTACTCAGGATAAATTGCCATCAGTTGGGAAGGCAAAAACTCTTTGTACCGTTATAAAGAAAAAAAACAAATGGCAGCTGTAAAACAGTGAAGAGTCAATTCCATTCCACGTATGAACCTACTCGCCGTACATACATCGATTATGATCCAGAAAAGGGTGTAGGTAGGTACCTACAGTCGGACATTCAAGTGTAACTTGTATGCCCACAGGATACATATAAAACAAAAGACCCTCACGAAGTGTGTAGTGCAGTTTTTACTGTTAGCTGATGTTGCATTTGTGTTGCATATGTGGAACCAAAAAAAAAAAAAAAAAAAAACCAAACCCTCGTTGACTAGGTCGGGGAAATGAGAGCAGAAATAAAAACCGAATCGACCTTAAAACAAAAGGCGGTTATGATGGGTTTCAGCTTTGCCTGGTGTGCGATACGATTGTGATGGATTGGGAATACGGATGAAAGGATTGTGAAATGGCTTTCGAGTGGGTTTGGATACGACCAACCCTTATTGGAAGCCGATGTGGGATGGTAAATGCTCTTTAAACTTCCCGATGCCCTGGTTGCACCTCATGGCAAGCTAAATGGGTTGAGGTGAATACATATATCTATGTATGTTCATATTTGTGAAGTGTTTGCCTTGAAAATTTATCTCAGCAGCGAATACTTCTCAGGTATCAGTTCTTGGCGTAGTCATCTGTGCCCATTGGATGAGAGATTTGCAGATTGCAAAGATTCCCTTTAACCTGGGACTAAATGAAAACTCTTTCACCTGCCTTCACTCTGTCGATGGTGCCGGCTGATTCAAAGTAGGAAGGAGTGTGCACTTATGCTACATCCTGTAGCTCTTTTCCTGGCTGGAGATCCGTAAAGTACAGTTCCCAACTAGAAGAAGTATGTAGCTTCTCCGTCCCGTTCACGAAAGCTTGTCAAAGATTTGGGTTGGAAGATATAATTTACAATGTGAGAACAAAATGACAAGATAAACAATGTAGTGAGCCGAGACCCACGCTCAACTGTTACACTGTTCAATCATTTATATTTCATTCATTTAGGTGGGGATACAGTCCGGGGTGAACCTGAGCCTCAGTCAACAAACGTCTCCAGCCAGCTCGATCCCTTGCTAGCTGCCTCTAGTTTCACAATACAGACGGACAAGCTTAGCAGAGATGCCATACCTATGCCTGGCTCTATATAAGTAGGTCGGCCCTATAAATTCTGTCATATGCAACCGATGCTAAGATGGTGGGTACCGTTTTGTACTACTTGAATGTTTTTTCACGATCTGTCGGTCGTTTGTGAACTTTCCTAGCCACAATAATAGGGGCCAATTAGGCATTGAAACAATATGGCAGGGGCACTTCATGCAGTTTTGTCGTCATTGTGACCCACTCGTGATAGTGTATGATGATGGCTTGATGAAAGTATGCTTTATTCTTCTTCATTTGAGGCCGTCTTTCCGCGTCGGAAGTCGGTAAGTATGTTACTGTGCGAATCCCAAAATATTAACGAACGCCTTGATAGCTGATTTTGGCGTTTTTTTCGCGCTTTGGTTGGCATCCTTGGCTGTCTTCCCAGCGAACTACCTATTTCACTCCGGAGGGTAGTAGCAGATCCATGTTCCATCTGTTGTTCCAGCTCGAAACACCGCTCTGAAAACTATGAGCAAAGAACTCCCAAATACTCAAATCCTCATGCAAAATATGATGACCATGGCCTTTGGTCCCTGAAAATTAAAGTAGATGACGTTTCGTCCTTAGATCCAAAATTTTGTTTGCCAAGAAGTTCTAATGGCGGTCTTGCTAGCCGTTCAATCTGCTTGGCCTTAACCAAGAGGGATAAGTCTATATGTGGCACAGAATCATTGGCGTTAGCGACAGCGGTCAGTCATTTCTGAGTATTTTTGAGTCGCGTTTGCATTCGAAGGAGGAGATAAATTCGGCCTCAGGTGGCCAGGAAATGCAAGCCGAATGCATATTAAAGCTTCAGAACAGAGGGTTTTCAACTCCTTCCCACAGGGACGACGCAGTAGATGTAGAACTTGCCATCAACGTCCAAATGGACCTGGACTGAACTAGCCAAACAACACCTTAATTGTGATTCTTAAAGGCCCAAGTTGACGGTATTGTCTGGAATAAATAGTTAAGCAGCACTCAAATCAGAGTTCAATAATTCCTTGGCTTGTCTTCGACCACTAATCCATACCACTATGATCCACCCACATATTTTCAATAATGAGCTCCATCATAGCATAGCAAAAATTCCACAAGAAAAACTTATACACCGACATGGTCGCAAATATCCTCGCTATCCAAGCATGGCCAAACTCATAAAATTAAGCTGCCCGCAATAATGTGCTGCCATCTATTAATTTGCCACACGACCAACATATCGGAATCCAATCTAACGTGAACCAGTTTAAAATGTTACCCTCCTAACTCTCACCTTATATGGAGTAGCTTGCCATTGGTATCAACCAACCAACACGTTTGCCGTAGGCGACAACTATTTTGAAATTCGTTTTTCGTTTTTCATTTTCGTAGGCACACGCAAAAAATAAACCTTCTTAACGGTTATAGAGTCTTTGGTCGAAAAGAAATTAAGAGCTCTGCCGTATCGAAGTCGTTATTTCCATGAAATGTGGCACGAATAACGAGCTTCCCAAATGGACATACTGCAGATACTCGTAGCATGCCAGTCCTCCAAGTGGGGGACAATATCGCGCCATGTCCATGGGAAATTTATTGGAAAATTGCTTTGTGAATGTATTGGCCTATCTATTCGTATACATATAGTGAGTATCTATAGTGAAAATGACCAAATGGGTGGATTGGCACAAAGCGATTTGTGAAACACATTTGCCTTTTCAACAGCGACAAGACCGTGTTAAGAGTTTAAAGATAGATCGGTTGCTTGCCCATTCTGTGGGTTGAAATTGACCACCTGAATGTTTAGACGGGTCTTCCTGTCCTGACCTCCTGTTAAATTTATTGAAGCAATAAAAGTTAAATGTGTTCGATGTACAGGCAGAGTGTGAGACAAGGATTTAAATTTTCCAACCGAAACTGGTCACTTACCAGTGACTTTGGGAAAACTTCAGCCAGAAATAAAAATTCCTTCTTGGTCAACATCTTGGTTTTATGGATGAGTATACATACACGTACATCTGCAACTCCACCTACCCATCATTTGAAGCAGATTTCAATAAAATTCAGGACTCTTACAATACATCAGTCAGAAGGCAAGGGCAGCGGCAACGGTGACGGCAACGGTGGCAGGAGCATCAAGGGCATAAAGTATAATGGTCACGATTCCATTAAAAAACCACCTCGTCGTCAGTAGTGAGGCTTTTGGAGTCATGCGAGGGTGTTATTTGCTTACTATGAATAGGCGTAGAAAAGGGAATAAAACACAGATGTCACACATTGCAGATGAGTCTTACTCAAAAGGACATCACAGCCATATCCCGACTTTCATCATTTGAACAACACAGCGAGGAGACACTGTATCAAATGCCAATAAAATGTAATGTGCCACAGATAGGCCGGGATATGGTATAGGTTTGTGATTGTTTACACAAGGATATGTGGTGCTGGTTGAGGGTATTGGGAATAAGCGGTTTCCTTTGGATCCCACTCATTGAGGGTAATAACTTTGACCCATCAGTTTGGGGCGGACGGTCGTTAGCTTTGACACAATTTCCTCTGGTCAATGTCCTTTTGCTTGGATGCTTCCATTGTTGTGTTATGATTTTCGTTTGTGAATTTTTAAGGATTGTAGGAATTTATAGCCGTCAATTAAGTTTGATTGATTTTATTTTATCGAAAAACTATCTAAAACGGATGGAGCAGTCAAATTTTTGAAGGAGTTAGCATTACTAGAGCGGTGATGTCCGTTAAACAAGATGAGTATCTGGTCGATGGCCTGTCTACTTACTTACTTACTTAATGAGGCGTTGTTATAGTTTGGGGTGGAGGTGGGCCTCAAATAATAGGTCATTCCAGTTACCGCGGTCTCTGAATAACTGTCTCCAGTTCTCTAAGCTGGATAAGGTCCTCTACAACTTAAGTGCATCAATTAAGGTGATGTTTTCCTCTAAAGTATAACCTCAATCGCTGATGTTAAATCGCTCTATACTTGATAATCTTAGCCATCTGAGGCGAAGAATGTGCACTATTTTAACTGGTACATGAGTGTAGTGTTGGCGATAGATCTCTTCCTCCAAATTCCCTTAATATTAATCGGACCAAAATTAGATGAAGAATTTCGTGTTAAAGGCCATCTGCTTAATCCTTTGCTTACTTCGATGCGTCGACACCATAAATCAGGACTGGCATGATGAGGGTCTTATACAGGGTCTGCTTAGTGTTGCTTGAAAAGAGGTTGTAAGCTATTTGCCTTCTTAGCCCGGAGAAATAGCAATAGAGGCAAGCTATACCTCGTTGATTAAAAATTTAAAAAAAAATTAGAAATACAAGTTTATTCATCTAAATGTGTATTTGTCCTCTTCAAAGTAATCCCCATCGACTACAACACACTTATGCCAGAGCTTGATCCAATCCTCGAAACATTTTTTATATTCGGTTTTCGGTATGTCCATTAGTGCTTCCTGCGATTTTTCCATTACTTCCTCTAGGCTGCTGAAACGCGTTCCCCGTATTGGTTTTTTAACTCGATTAAACAGAAAGAAGTCACAGGGAGCCAAATCAGGTGAATTCGGTGGCTGTTGGATGGTATTTATTGCATTTTTCGTCAAAAAATTAAGAATATTGATGGCACTGTGCGACGGTGCGTTATCATGGTGAAAAAATCCACGAATTGCTTCACGCAAACGTCTCATAACGCTCAAATAATACTCTTTGTTTACTGTCAGGCCTTCTGGCAAAAATTCATGATGCATTACACCGTTGTAATCCATGAAAACCGTGAGCATTGCCTTCTTTTTTGACTGGAAACGACTTGTTTTTTTTGGTCTCGGCTCATTTGGTGAACGCCATTCACTTGCCTGATGTCTGGGTTGCGTGTCATACTCATAGAACATCTCTCGTGTCCAGTAATGATCCTTTTGATGCATTGGGGATCGGATTCAACCTCGCAAATCATCTCTTTTGCGACGTCAACACGGTCTCTGTTTTGCATAAAATTGAGGTCTTTTGGCACCAGCTTTATTGCTACTTCAAAGTGTCTTAGACGGATCCATAGGCAATGTTCAAGTCCTCCGCTATCTCTCTGATGGTTAATTTGCGGTTGTTGACCGACATTTCTTTTCGTCGGTTTTCGATGTCGATGGTCTACCACTGCGTTCATCATCTTCGATTGATTCACGACCACTTTTGAACCGCTCGTGCCACTGGTAAACGACCGTTTTCTTTAGACAATCGTTGCCGAAACACTTTTCCAACATTTCCAACGTTCGAACACCATTAAATCCACACGGTTATTCCGGGAACTTTTTAATCAAGGTGGTAAAAAGTCCCTGATAACATCACAGTTAAGGCTGTCTTTTGTCACGCTGTGTCCGATTCGTCTAGGTTGTGGGCCCCTTCTTGTTGGGAGCAAGAAGGTCTTAACGCATCACATTACCTAAATCCTTTATTCACATGAAGAGCAGGGATCCCAAAGTACGGCATTGCTCCTTAGGCTCAAATCTAAAGATGCTGTCATTAGATTAGAACCTATAGAATGCTCCGCAACAGAAAGCATTTTGCGTGCCCGTGCATTTGACCATACACACCACCTTTAATCTGGAGGGTGGTGGGAGTTAAGGTGGGAGCTGCACTTGACTTTATAAGGGTCTACCTCTTTTTAATCACCCTGAGTTGTACTGACTACAGCTCGACCTACGGCAATTTACCGAGTTGCAGTCATTTCGTACAGCGAATTATAGATTTTGGTTTTCTTTTGCTCAACTCTCGCGCGTTCTTAAATTTGACAGGTCACATCCCAAGCGGACAATCAACATCTAGTTATTGTTGCAGCATAAGTCATTTGCAGTTTGACGACACCTAGTGCCTATCCTAATCATACACATTCAGAGTTAGAAGCAGAAAGAATCCTCGGATACGGACGGCAGCCTGAACCCCTGTAAACGAATCAAGGACAACGAATTTCAGCCCAACAACTAGTATAGGCTTTAGGGGAGAATCGCTAGAGATCGCCAATTCTCTTTTGATCTCTTAAGAGGTCCATTGCCACCAGCATCGAGTTCTGATGACCAGTGGCAATTTACCAAAAAGCCATTAGAGAATCCGCTTCTTATGTGCTGAGTGCCACTCCATCACCACAATTAACCAGTGCAAGCAAACGCATGATGTATACAAAGCGGCGCCGCAAAGAAGGTCAGGTGTTGTTCACGAGCTCTACGAGCGGAAGACCATAGACGAACACCGCCTTCTCAGAAGCTAAAAGAAGGAGACCGAGAAGCGCGGTGTCGAGCATCGAAAGACCAAATTATTTAAAGAACATCCCCATTACACAAGCCCCGAACCGAAGCCTGTAGAGATGAACAAGGGAACATCTTAGTAGAGCCGCAGTGGATGCTGGGGAATTGGAAAGAACATTTCTGTAGACTGTGAAACGGCGAAGACGATCCCGAGCTGGAAGAAGTGAAGACATCAATATCCAAGCTGAAGTCCAACAAAGCTGCTAAAGCGCGCGGCCTAACTGCGGCAGGTGATGACTTCGTAAAGAGCATACCCCAACTCATCTCTAAAATACAGTCGAATGAAACTATGCTCCATGAATTGAACCTCAGCATTGTTTGTCCAATCCTCAAGAAAGGAGACCCTCTGAACGCGCCTACTACAGATGCAGCAATCTCTTTAACAATGCCCTCCAGGATCCTATCTATCGTATTGTATGAATGCCGCCTGCTTGATGCGGTTGTAAGCAACCTGATAGGTGACTTGAGTTTGAAATCGATATACATTACCTATTTATCCCTCCGAGGAACAGTGAAGTAGAGGAAGACTGCAACTCAGGTGGCCCCAGCAAGTGAAAATGGACCTCAACTAACTTAGGGTGGGAAACTGGAGACAACTAGCGATAGATCGACTACGAAACCTTGAGTCTCTTTTAGCCGTCAGACGTTACACAGTTGTTCTTTGGAAGCTCAGCATCTGAAATGTTTGTAATCACACCTTTGCTGTCGATGTTAGCTAAAAAAAACTTTCGAACATCTAGAACACTAAAGATGTCACTTCGATCGATGATTGGGTGACTGCTAGTTGTCGTTCGTCAGATGTGGCAGGTGAACACTGCCACATAGCCCATTAGCCTCATTCCATTACCAGAGATGGCGTCATAAAGGAAATATTTCTCAACTCTGCCGCCGGAGACACTCTTGTGTTTTGTAACTTGGCATTAAAATCATAGAAAGCGTCATGCTTAGGATCTTTATCATAGGTTTGGTCGAGGATCTCTTGAAGCAACTGTTGGCAAAGTCTTGAGCACATATAAGGTTTATGTCGATGCCGATTGACATGTTTACATCAATATTGGCGCTGTGCTTGCCCTCTACAGCAGAGTAGAAGCCACAACAAATCCCAATGCACTTTTTGAATGACAGTGATATGGAGTTTGCATAGGCGCAAGTTGTCAAGCAGCAGTTTTCCGCCTCAAAGATCCTTTGACAATCGATACCAGGAACCCTTTGCCTTTTAATTTTGAAATGCCAATGAGGACAATCTCAAGGATCTCAAGGACTACACAATTGCGGCAATTCGTTCATTATTTCGGCATTGTACTCATGAGATTCCAGCAATCCCGCAACCTCACCGAAGTCGTTTTTCTATTTGTCTGTTTGCCATGGATAAGTATGTGTCTCCAATACTGTCCAACCACCACCATGTCAGATAACTACCAACTTATGTCCGCCGTTATACAATATCTATGTTCTTGTCAAAGCAAAAATGACCAAAACAATAAAAAAGATACATTCAAACAGTGCACCAACAGTTTTGTCGAAGCATTAGGAAACACTCCTCACTGTGAACACGGTAACCCATTCGAATCTTTCTTATCATCTCGTTGAGGATCATAAATTACCACCAGCTAGCTTGGTCTAAGCACACCTAAATCCGAACAATTTAATTGCATTCGACATGCATTCCGACACCATGTGCCCATGTTGTACTGCACTGCATTGCAGTGCACTGCATTGCAACGAGCACTTTTTCCAAGGCGTGTCGCATGCATGCGCAACATTATCCGCAAAACAAGAGCAAACTCCTTGTGCGCATTTAATTTTGATAGCACAGTCAAGCGCGCCAAAAACTCCAAACTCCTAACAACTTTCGTATTCGACTAATTGAAACCTCCCACAGATGTTTCTGCAGAAAACCAAAACACGATCAACAGATACTCTCACATGGACACCACGATCACATAAAGACCATAGAATGTGAGTTAATAGAGTGAAATCATGGTCTCACGAGGAGTAAAGGGGTTAGAAATCGCCTCATTCCAAGGAGAACATGTCGTAAATTGCCGACAAAATTAGCCATTGCCGGACTTAAGTGCTGTTCTACTAGATCCAAGTCTACCCCTCAGGGTCTAAGTGAGAAAACCACAAGACAATGTCGCTACAGCCAATCTCAACCGAACACTGAACACTGAACACTGCCTGCTCACCCACTCCATTCAATCTGTTATCTAAGCCTAACTTGGCTTGCTTAAGTGGCCAAGTATGGGAGAATGAGTACGTGTACGGGTACGGGTGTACAGAAACACATACTTGCAAGTAACCTTCAAAATGACTTAAGTCACCTGGCTCAGCGAACACAGGACTGACTTCTAATGTTGCAATGTTACAAAGAAGTCTGGCACAGCTAAGCAGCAGCAGCTAAGACATTGTTTAAGCGCAGTAATAATTCTTGCGCGTTTGGCTGCGGCAGTTTTCGTGATATGCCAGTCAAACCTTTATTACAGTTGCTTGGCAAGCGACTTTTAGACTTTTACGATACGAATATCACCACCCGATCCACCACCCTCCAACAACTTCAACCACCATCACATGCTGATTCCAAGCAAAGTGGTTTATTATGTGGTTTAAAGGGTGCTCCTGCTCCAACTCCATGCCAGAATCCAGAAGAGAATTCACTTCCACATCCATATTTCATGCGAAGGTTTATGTTGTTTCATAAATTGCTTGCAACATGCCTTCTGATAAATGTTACAATTGATTGCGGTTACCCGGTGACACATCGTGTACAACTACAATTTACAAAGATACAAAAATCTGTACTCGTATCTCATGGATGCCAGACTAGCGAATAAAAAAAAAAAAGAAGAAAATCTCACTATTCATTCGATTCGAGTGGTTTTAGCGCTTTGGCGCTTTGCAAATTTATTAGTCACGAATGTGCGCACGCCTGGCATAGCTTGATCGGGTTAAGTTGTGATCGCGTTTCGCATTTATTGCCGCTCTAAGTGTTGTTATCTAAAGATCAAGAGATCTCTCAGCTCGATTTCAATTGATCATGATTATGTTGCAGCGATCGCAACGATCGCTGACTGTAGCGGCGGCTTTCCAAAGTGCGCATTCGCCGATTACCATTACGATTACGATTTGTATTTGTCAGCGTAGAGGTGGAATTACCTCTATTCGATGCATGCTCGTATGGTTAGTGCGACTTGGCGACGACATCTCAAGGCTGTGAGAGTATGCAAATTACAAAATCGAGACTAGCATGGCATACAAAATGAGCTGATGCTAAGTGATAAAGAACACTTGTGTTGCGTATGGAGTACTCGAGTGGACTTGAGTCGGTACAGTGGTATCACTTTAAGGCAAAACGCATGGCAAATTCTTCTCAAGCACGTAGTCTATTTGTCGTTTATCACACTGGTGGAGCTAGGCGAGGTTTTGATTGTACTGGAGTTAGGAAGTCGTGGAAATATTCCAATTGCTAAATGGTAAGGTGGATTTGTATGCCACAGGAGAACTTGATGTGCTTATCTCAACCTGTCTGAATAGCGAACATAGCTTTGGATCAAAACAAGGAAAAACAGACGATTTTTGAGTGGTTTTTCACTTTTCAACATCACACACCAGAAGGGCAACCAGCAGGGCAAAGCGCGTGCCTTACCTCATGATGGCCCCGAGTAACTGCATGTGTTAAGCTCTACTAAAATGGCAAGGCATGCTTGGCCAGTGAAAAAGTACTGGCCTACGCCGTCATTGGGCTCACAACCAACAACGGACCAACTGATGGCGTCAGATATAAATGGTTCCGCTGTTGAAAAATATTCGAGAAATGTTCGGACCATTGGCGGGGCTCGTGCAGTTGAGAAATTGGCAGAATCCCTTGGCTGCTATCATGAGGACATCCCCGTCATCCAGGAAGTGCGATTTTGATTGCTATTGGGAAAAGAATCAGCGCTTATTCGGATGCGAATTTGCGTTATGCGGTATAGTAAGGCAAGGGTCTTGACTTTCCGGCTAGCATTTTATGACCATCCGCACTAATGTTAAATTCGCTTCATGATCCTATGGAAGACCAAGACACCAGCCACCAAAGAAAGTTTCGACAAGGTCCTCGACAAGACATATTAGCAATCTCCGAAGAATGACGCCAGGATAGAACTGTCTTTCCTTAGGACCTGGCTTTTAGGACACTAAGTCTGGTAACGAACTTCGACTTATTGCCTTTGCGGCGCGACGAAATATCACTGTACGAATGGACTCGATTTCTTCATCTCGTTGCACAAAAAGGGACATGGCAATCTCCGGATGATGAGAAGCTAAATACCAGCATGACTCTAACCGTTTGAACGTTTTTGGCAGCCAACATTTACTTAGTTCACCATCTCGTCGCAACCAATGTACGAATTTGGATTTCCCAGCCACAATAGGGAAGAACAACTGTGAGAAGGTTCGCCAAACGCGTATCCCGATATTTCTCAACAACTCCAAAGCCGCCAGCGTTACGTACCGAAAAGCAATGTCAACGCTTCTAACATGCAATTAGCGATGCCGCAACTGATGGTGTGTGGATTAACCCGACCATATTTGATGAAGAATGCCGGCGAGCATATGCAGCTAAACAAGAAGCCTACAAAGCGGCACTGCAACGAAGGATGACAGCCGCAAGTGAGGTCTTAGTGCAGAAAAGAGACTATGAACAGCGCGTTCTTCAGAAGAAGAAAAAACAGCACTCGAAACGAAGATATTGAGAGTTTGTGTTCCAGGAATAACATATAAGGAATGGATCAAGGCAAGAAGATCTCTGAACTCTGTAGAGTTGAAGAAGGAAACCTTTAAGTCGAATCACAGTCGGTGCCGAGAATTTGAAAAAAACTTTTTCTGAAGACTGTAAAACGGCGAAGCAGCCCAACATCCCAACAGGCAGGATAAGCCTTTCAACCTAGACGATGATACTCAAAACTTTCGTCTATCTGACCATTATCTAAGCCGAAATCCTATAAACCTCCCGGTCTTGAGGTATTTCAAACTACTGAAGAGTGTATGTCTGATGAATCGAGTCCCAGTATCGTTTGCGTGGTCCACGTGAAGGAAGACTCCTCAATATCATTACCCTCTATGTAAAGAGTGCATTTAACTTGGCGAACTGGTCACACATAATGCACTGCTTCCAAAGATTGATTGGTTTGCCTCATATTTAGGGGTCTGGAGGCCCTTGGGCAACAAATGTGTGGAGGCCCCCTGGCTTTATTGCGAAACCAAGTAAATTATCTTAACAAACATATATATATAAATATAGACAAAAACAAGAATTATATGAAATTAAATTAGAGCGCTAACAAATGGAACCTTGCGAGCTTTTTTAAACGAAAAATCCTTGATGACTTCGCTGAAATTCTGTGCCCTGTGTAAATCGCTTTCAATGCTGAGTAGGGATATATAGGATAGATGAGGGCTCTACAGTGCGTTTACTTACTTACTTTAGGTGGCGCTACAGTCCGGGGTGGACCTGGGCCTCAGTTAACAAGCTTCTCCAGCCAGCTCGATCCCTGGCTAGCTGCCTCCAGTTTCGCACGCTAAGTTGGCTGAGGTCTTCTTCCACTTGCGTGCGCCACCTAAGTCTTGGCTTTCCTCTACTGGGCTGTCACTCGGGAGCGGATTCGTAGACTTTTCGGACCGGAGCACTGATGTCCATACGCTCTACATGACCCAGCCATCTCTGTCTTTGGATCTTCACTCTTCTGGCTAGGTCCATGTCGCTGTACAGTCCATACAGTTCGTAGTTGTATCTCCTCCTCCACTCACCGTCAATGCAGACGGGACCGAAGATCGCCCGAAGAATTTTTCTCTCGAAGCAACCAAGAACACCCTCATCCATTTTTGATAATGTCCATGCCTCCGCGCCATAGAGCAGGACCGGGATTCTTAAGGTCTGATAAAGGGTGACTTCTGTTGTCCTAGAAAGGGCTTTGCTACTCAATTGCCTTCTTAACCCAAAGAAACAGCGGTTGGCAAGAGTTATTCTTCGCTTGATCTCAGCGCTGGTGTCGTTGTCTGTATTAATAGCGGAGCCTAGGTAGACAAAGTCCTTAACTACCTCAAAGTTATATCTGTCGAGGGTGACGTTCTGTCCAAGACGTCGGTGTTGGTTGTCCTTTTTGCTTGACAGCATTTACTTGGTCTTGCCCTCATTGACCGCTAAACCCATTTTCGCCGCTTCCGTCTCAATACTCGCGACAGCGCCACTGACATCACGCTGTTTTCTCCCGATTATGTCAATATCGTCGGCGTATGCGAGTAGTTGGACAGACTTTTGAAAGATAGTGCCTCTTGTGTTTGCTCGTGAGTTTTGCACTATTCTTTCAAGTACGATGTGGGAGCAGCGTGCATTCCCCATCGTCATCCTGCACAGACGGACGAGTTTGGCAGGGATGCCAAAACTAGACATTGCCCTGTATAGCTCGTCTCTATAGATGCTGTCATACGCGGCCTTAAAATCGATTAATAGGTGGTGGGTATCAATCTGAAGCTCATGGGTCTTCTCCAAGATCTGCCGTAGTGTGAATATCTGGTCGATGGTGGACTTTCCTGGCCTGAAGCCACACTGATATGGACCTATCAGGTTGTTGACGAACGGCTTCAGGCGTTGACACAATACGGCGGATAAGATCTTATATGCGATGTTAAGGAGGCTGATGCCTCTGTAATTGGCGCAGTTCAGAGGGTCTCCTTTCTTGAGAATTGGACAAACAATGCTGAGGTTCTATTCATCGGGCATACTTTCGTCCGACCATATTTTACAGATGAGTTGGTGTATGCTCCTTACCAAGTCATCGCCTGCCGCTTTGAAGAGCTCGGCAGTCAGCCCATCCGCTCCAGCAACTTTGTTGGACTTAAGCTTCGATATGGCTATCTTCACTTCATCCAGGTCGGGTGGACGGAATTGTTGATCATCATCGTCCAGGTTGAAAGGTTGATTCTGCCTGACAGCGGTATTTGGTCCGTCATCGCCGTTATACAGTCTGCAGAAATGATCTTTCCAAATCCTCAGCATCGAATGCGATTCTACTACGATGTTCTCTTGTTCATTTCTGCAGACTTCGGTTCGGGGTTAGTTTCCGCGGCATGTTATTTTTACCTTTTGGTAAAACTTCCGAACCTCATTCCTGGAGTAGCATCTCTCAATTTCCTCGATCGCGCGCTTCTCATGCTCTTTCTTCTTCCTCCTGAGAAGCCGGTGCTCGTCTCTCCTCTTCCGCTCATAGAGCTCATGAGCAGCTCTGGTCTTTCTAAGCAGCGCCGCGTTATATGCATCTTGCTTAGCTGCATGTGCTTGCCGGCATTCATCATCGAACCAGGGGTTTCGTTGTGGTGGACGAGTGAAACCCAGCACATCAGAAGCGGCATCTCTGATGGCGTTTTGGCACTGTTTCCAATGGTCTTCGATGCTTGAAGCTGGCGGCATTGGACCTCTTAAGAGATTAAGAGACACTCGATCAGAAAAGGACTTGGTGATCTCTTGCGATTGTAGCCGTCTGACGTCGAATTTTCTCACAGCATTAGTTTGTCTTGGCGTAGTTTGGGATATCCGCACCCGTACCTTGGCTACAACAAGGTAATGGTCCGAGTCGAAATTGGCTCCTCGGAACGTACGGACATCCATAATGCTGGAGGAGTGTCTTACGTCGATCGCAATGTTATCAATCTGGTTGTCTGTTAATTGATCAGGAGTTCTCCAAGTCCCCTTGTGTATGTCGAGATGTGGGAACCGCGTGCTAGCCACGACAATGTTTCGCCCCGCCGCAAAGTCGATTAGCCTGAATCTGTTATCGGAGGTGGTGTTGTGCAAAGATACCCTCTCTTCCTAGCTTTGCATTAAAATCACCGAGGACAATTTTAATGTCATAGCTAGGGCATTGCTCGTAGGTCTTGTTGAGGAGCTCGTAGAAGGCATCCTTGGTGTCGTCATCTTTCTCCTCTGTGGGGGCATGCGCGCATATAAGGCTTATGTTGGCGAATTTAGCCTTGATGCGGATTGCTACGAGGCGCTCGCTCACATGCCGGAAGCTGAGGACTTCTCGTCTTGCCGTCGATAGCATTTGCCGTTGTAGATGTCGCAGTTTTTCATCTTCTTTTTGTCCGGCCCATCCCATCGCATTTCTTCGATGGCGGTTATGTCTGCTTTGCAGCAGTCTAGGGCCTCCGCTAGTTGCTCGGCTGCACGTGGTCTATTAAGGGAAAAATATATCGGATAAGTTTATTGCTTTTAAAGATATTTTCAATATTGTAGTTAAAGATTGCGTACCCATGATTTGCAGGAATATAAATTCAAGCCCTCTGTGGTATAACAATAGATTATGTAAATTAAAAAATGCTAAAAATATTTCACGTAAAAAGTTTAAAATCTCAAATTCCCATGACGACTATTTAACCTTGTCACGCCTTAGAAGAGAGTTTATTTTTTTATCAAAGTTTCTGTTTTGGAATTATATTCATTCCGTTGAAAGAAATTTAAAAAATAATCCAATGAGTTTTTGGAAATTCGTAAACAAAAGATGAAGAGTACTGGATTTCCAACTTCTTCTTCTTATCCTTTTATTAACCCTTTCCTCGTTATACGAACTTATGCGTAACGAGTTTCCCATTTTTACTGCATCGCTGCTGCTCCGCTTATGGGGTTGGCCAATGTCGCAGACCGCAGAACGCGTCTACATAATGCTCGGTCCTGGATCGCTTCAGTGGTTAACCCCAGACGTTGTTGCGCATTTGCCATCTGAGAAATCCAGGAATTCTTTTTCCGACCTCGTTTTCTTACAGTTGGAGTGGCCGTAGTTGATAGTGCCTTTTTAACCGGATTTTCCGCAGATCTTCTTTGAACGTGGCAATACCAACTTATTCTATTCGCCTCAAGCTGTTCGGTTTCCGAATTCTTTATGCGTAGACTTCCTCTTATACGCGTAGATCTAATGCAATCGCTTTTAGTGACTCCACTAGACATCCTTAACATTTTCATTTCCGCTGCCGTCATTTTGTTTTTAAACACTTCGTACATTGTCCAGCACTGTGAACCGTATATAAGAGCTGGTCTAACAACCGTGGTGTAGAGTTTCCCCTTTAATTTAAGTGGAACTCTTCGGTCGCAAAAGATTCCCGAATTTTCCCGCCATTTCATCCACCCCACACTCACTCTGTGGTTTACGTCGTCGTCACATTTCGCTTCCATGTTAACGATTGATCCTAAGTACTTAAAGGTAGTGCTTTTCGGAAGAACTATTCCGTCTAACATTATATCCGGAACAGGTCGCAACGGCTGCGCAAATGGGCACGTCAAATGCTCCGTCTTTGAACGACTTATTTTAAACCCGTTTCTCTCTAGCGCATTTCTCCATGAATCTAAGGCGTTCTGTAAATCTACGACGTTATCGCTTAGTATAAAAGCGTCGTCAGCGAAGAGAATTGGCGTTACATTTGCTTCGCGCATGCAGTCTTTTAAAAGATAGTCAAATACTACTTTAAAGAGGAAAGGGCTAAGTACGCTTCCTTGATGCACTCCGACATTAACTGTAAATTCTCTCATTAGTCCAGCAGAGCTTTTAACCGCAGTTTTCACGTTTCCGTACATGTCTTGTATTATTCTTACATACGTTTCCGGTACGTTTTGAGACCTCAGCGCGGCCCTTATGAGATCCCTAGGCACTCGATCGAATGGTTTCTCGAGGTCGATAAATACCATGTGTAAGTCCTTAGACGAATCTCGGTGCTTTTCCATAATTATTCGTAGGCTTTGGATAGCGTCCACCGTCGATCTTCCTTCAACAAATCCACACTGGCTATTACCGAGGTTTATTATTTGCCGAAGACGTTCGTTTAAGACTCTTTCGACGATTTTCATTGTGTGTGACATAAGCTTGATTGAACGGTAGTTGTTGCATTCTCGAGTGTCGCCTTTTCCTTTGTATAATGGAACCAAGAAGCTACTTCTCCATTGATTCGTCATAGGTTGTCCACATTTTAATTTGTTTCAAAGTTTCGAAAGCCATTCGCTGCTGATTCCCTCCATCTTCGACCAAAACTCTGTTGGAATGCTGTCTGGTCCCGCCGCTTTCCCCCGCTTCATTTTTCCAATTGCTATACTTATTTCTTCGATTGAAAAGTCCGAAACTTCCTCCTCGAATAGACCAGCAGTCGGCACGATATCACGTGGAAACTGTTTGTTAAGCAACTCCTTGCAGTATTCAAGCCACCGGTCACAAATTTCCTTTTCATTTGTTAATAGGCGACCGTCTGCGTTTTTGATGTATCTCGGCGAGGTTATTTCCATTGAATTTTTTCTCCTCTGTGCAGCGAGCTTAAAAATATTTGGCATTTTAGTACTGTACGACGTTTGAACTTCTTGGATAGCTTGTCTTCTATCCGCCGATCGTGAGGATATTTGTTCCAACTCCTGGTACAGGTTTTCCGCTTCTGCCGCTCGAGTTCGAGCCAGGACTTTCTTTGCGATCTTTTTAAGGCGCTCGTATTCAAGAGCCAGTCGAGCTTTTTCGATATCGTCGCTCCGATCGCATTTTGTCCACGCTTGGAATGCACTCTTCTTGTCGGCCACAGCTCGTTTGGTTTCGTCATTCCACCACCATGTTTCTTTGCCGACGTAATGGTATTTCGATATAGTCCCCAGATGGGACTTTGCGAGTGTTATGCATTCCTCGTGCATGCTGTTCCACATTTCTTGCGGGCTAAGTGAGTCTGCTATACCATTTATATTTTGAAGTACTTCTCTAGCCAGTGCGATAAATCTTGCGCTTCGTTCCTTCGATAGATTATACCACTGGATTTTTGGCTTTCCAAACGATGCCCGTGTTTTCGGTGGTTCCGCTGTGAAAAATTCTGTAGTGAGCAGACGGTGTTGGCTTACTAGCGATTCTCCAAGTATTACTTTACAGTCCTTAACACGGTTTCTCATCGACATTTTGCAGAGGTGATAATCTATTTGCGTTTCGTGGCCTCCGCTGCTATAGGTAATAAGATTTCCAACTAAGATAACTTTAAATGACAAGCAATCTTGTGATTCCAATGACATTGCGGATATGTTTGCTGAGTATTTCCAAAGTATTTACAGTTCATCTTGTTCACCCTTAATTGATCCTCGTTATATCCACTCCCTTCCATCTGTAGTAGATTGTAGATTCATTTGATGAAAGTGATGTTGAAGTAGTCTTAAGTAGCTTAAAACCACAAAGAAAAGCTGATATATTTGGTTTTTTTCCAATCGTTTTACGCTACAGTGCATCCTCGC
Source organism: Volucella inflata (assembly GCA_928272305.1). NCBI lineage: Eukaryota > Metazoa > Arthropoda > Insecta > Diptera > Syrphidae > Volucella > Volucella inflata. The sequence continues at coordinate 5,646,003 of OV743720.1, forward strand.
TTAGTATCCCATTATCAGAGCTCTTTAATAACTCGCTTTCCATTGGATTTTTTCCTGAAGTGTGGAAAGTCTCTACCATAGAGCCTCTTTACAAATCTGGCAGAAGGGATTTAATTTCAAACTGTAGGCCGATTACCAAACTTCCAATTATTCCTAAGCTTCTGGATAAACTTGTGAAAGACAAACTAGTTTTTACAGTGAAACAGTATATAAGTATCCATCAACATGATTTTTGGAAGGGCAGATCAACAGTTTCAAATTTAGTTGAATTTACTAATTTTTGTGTCAATGCATTAGAGATCCATAAAGAAGTGCATGTGGTTTATACAGATTTTGTTAAAGCCTTCATCAGAGTGAACTTGAATCATATGGGTTCCGTGGTCCATTACTTCAATGGTTTGGATCATATTTGCTTGGTAAGTGACAATATGTTGCCATGGGTGACTATGTTTCGAAGAAGATTTTGGTTAGTTCGGGTGTCCCTGAAGGGAGCCATTTGGGACCGCCATTATTTTTGCTGTTTATTAACGACCTTTCTAACTTTTTAAAGCACTGTCATTGCCTCATGCACGCTGATGACATTAAATTTTTTGCAAAAATATCACTAAATGACAGTTTATTGCTTCAAAAAGACTTGGATTATTTTACTGAGTGGTGTACTCTGAATGATCTGATACTAAATATTGACAAGTGTGCCTGTATGAGCTTCAATAGGAGTTTTCATCACATTTTCCCTAATTATTTTTTAAACAACTCTCGGATAAAAGTAGTTGACGATTTTAAAGATTTAGGTGTAATTTTTGATAGTAAATTAATGTTTAACCTATATGTTAATTTTGTCGTTACAAAAGCATCCTCACTTCTAGGATTTGTTAAAAGAAAATCCACTGATTTTAAAGATCCTTATACCCTTAAAGCTCTGTATTGTAGTATTGTTCGTCCTATAGTGGAGTATGCATGTATTGTCTGGTGTCCTCCCTCCCTTACACACATAAAAAGAATTGAAATTATTCAAAAGAAATTTTTAAAATTCGCCTTTCGCCGGCTTTTTTGTTATAATCAATCTCAGCCATCTTATCGCTCTAAATGTCTTCTACTTGGTATGCAAACTCTCGAAATGAGAAGAAAAATGTACAACGTAATGTTTATTCGTGACATTTTATGTGCTACTATTGATAGTGTGAATTTGCTTAATAGTTTGAATCTTTATGTTTCGTCTAGAACTCTGAGACCAAGACCTTTGTTGTTGGAGAGTCGTCATAATACGCTTTATGGCCAACGGGAGCCTATTTCCTTATCAAGTAAAATATTTAATTTTTATTACTCAAAATTAGATATATGTTTGCCCAGAAATGTTTTCAAGAAAACATTATTATTTGTTATTCAACAATGAATTTTTATTATATTATTATATTATATTATATTATATTTTATACTTTTATTTTTTAATGAATTCGAAATCTGTAGATTGTGAAAATCGTAGATTGAATAAATAAATAAATAAATAAACAAGTACCAATGTGTTCTCGAACTAAGAAGTATCATAAAACAACAATGAGTAATACGACCATTGTCATGTTCTCGGGCTAGCCTAGTTGTGCTTTAGATTTAATAACAATGGACTTGCAGCTTTCACACGTTTTCTAACAAAAATATTGTTTAAGAAGTCTTCGGGTAGTTATGCTCTTTTCACTCGTTTAGCTCTAACTTCCGTCCAACTTAGTTTATTGCAAGGTAGACCCCTGCTTTGCTGGATGGCGCTTCTATCGTTGGTTATGCAAAAATGAGGACTTTTCGTTCGAATCTTAGTTACTTCTGAATTTTAATTCTCCAGTAAAGTGTTAGATACTACCTATAGTACTACGAGTACCAAACACTACCAATCCATTGCCAAATCCATTTGCTTTTATCGAGATCAAGACGGCACGCTGACCTTCCGCCAGATTGCATGCCATCAATCAAAGGTAAAACTTTTACTCCATCTCCTACATATTTATGTCCATTCGAATACCTTCAGCTAAACAATTTATAATCGTATAAACCAGTTCAGCGAAACACTTCCCTCCCTGGCCACCTGCTGCCGACAAATTGCCTTCTCCCGTTTTAATTAGTGACCCCATCAACGGCTTGCACAGCCATCAACACTTTCACCTTGAAATGTCTCAGCGATAAACCGTGAAATTCGTTGAACACCATGAAATCGACTCTGAATTCCCTGCTGCTGCTGCTGATTAAAACCCCCGACCGGCCAATAACCATGGTGTCATACGACCGTCAGATGCATGTACGAGTATCTTTGTCGTCATCATCGAACTGCGCTCACAGATGTCAGCGACATTTCGTGTCTCGTAAATTTTTGCAACAAATCGCGCGATGTTTTACCGCGCAAGACGCATCAACTGCCACTGCTAACTGCCAACTTAACCGCGCGAATGGCTTAATTTGACCGGCAATCATGGAACGTCATATGTACGTCGCAGTTATTGTACTCGTATAACCAAGACTCCAGATAAGTCCAGTCAAACTGCGATTCTGGTTTTCATTGAATTCCACAAGACGACACCGACAACGACAACGACGACGACCATGATGATGATGATGATGATGATGATGATGACGATGATGCTCGTTGATGATGGTAACGAGCACCGAAAAAACGTAAGCGCTTCCCAAGAGTGAAGACCATGTTGGAGAGCTTGTAAATGGCTTGTAGACGGGAGGTGAAATTACCGTCAAAGTTTAGTCTTTTATGGGACGCCAGGCCAATCAATGGTTTGTTGGTGTTGTTGCCATTGGCGCGGTACCGGCAGCGGCACCATTTTTATTCGTATCATTATAATTTTCGTATTTTATTACCTAGCCAATGACAAATGAATTTTATGAGCTCCTCCGCACGACCAGAGTGCGAGTATGACTCGATGAATGAATAAATTAACGCACCAAAGTAGCTCCGACTGCCGACTGTGTCTTCTTAATGGAGGAATTCTGTTTCTTTGAAACAATTTGAGTGACTTTGAATGCGATTCGGGCGCTTAAGTGCGACTTTGCATTCTTGTAGTCAACTTGTTAGAGTTGGAATGTGCTTTTAGGGGTGCTTAACGGCAAATTAATTCGAATGTAATTGCACTTGGGTAATATCTTTGCATGAAAATTTAATTAGTCAAATGACAAGAAGTTACGAGTATGATTTCGTAGTGGCGGCTAATGCGAGTCATTATGTTTAGGAGATGCTTAGATGTTTGGAACAGGGCACGATGAGTGCCTAATGAAAGGAACAGACGTTTGGGTACGGGCTTCCTACAAGTCAAATGATGTTCTTGATGTTGGTCTCGTCCTAATTATGATGGCTTATGAGCCTCAGAATGTATTGTAGAAGGTCAAAGTTTAGGTATTTTCTTAGTTGACATGGGTTCAAATCGTAGTCAATCTCAAAACCAAACAGTCATGGCTTCTGGTTTCGTTTTTTGTGTGCGTTGTCCTAGTTTTGTAGTTTGAATAGAACCGCGAAACTTGTCACAAAAACCATCAAGCCTAGGACTTAACCCTACGGCTAATCTAAACTTTCCGACCGCCTAAGACTTAGAAAATTCTTAACGGGCTCTTTGAAAAAGAAGGTAATTTGGTGGCATCTCATAACAAGTGTGCCTACAAGTCGAGTCTTTCGATCGATAGAATCTCACGGTCCTCTACATAGAACACAAGTAGCAAATGTTCCATTGATATGCTGATATAAGCAGTGGTACTAGGCTTACATGGCTTTAAATCCTGATCAAAGACGAGAGCAAGATCAGACCAATTACGAAAGTTCATAGGGAGCATAGTTGGCAAACATCAATCGCCTGTGGCAACCCAGTACACCAGTCTTGCCCTTTAGAGACGCCATGGAAAGTTGGCATAATGTACGCAATGAATCCTGAGGAAACTGTGCCCTCTCAACAAGTTCATCGGATGGAAGTAAGCAAACCTGGGGGGAGTGAATTCTCGAAGTTCTTTTCTACCTCAGCTAGCGATGACTGTATCTCAATCACATGCAATGACAAAAAAAAAATGAGAAAGTCGGTCAAGTTGACATTAAGCAGAATCCAGTAAGCCAGACAGGATAATGATATGCCAACATAAGCCTTATATGTGCGCACGTCCCAAAGAGATGCAAGATGATGACACAAAAGACAGCTTCTAGGAGCTCTTGAATAAGAACTACGAGCAATGCCCTAGCTATGACAGTATAATGGATGTCGAAACATTCTGAGGAGCCAGTATTGACTTGGTCTATTACCTGTAGCCAGGGTATGGTTGCGGATATCCCGAGCAACCCCAAGACAAGCTAATATTGTGAGGAATTTCGACGTCAGACCGCTACAATAGCAAGAGATTGCCAAATACGTTTCAGATAGAATCTTTCGTAATCTCTTCAGAGGTCCCTTGACGCCACCATCAAGCTTCGACGCCTAATTTGCGGGGTTTCATTCGACCACTACAACGAAACCAATGGTTTGATGACGAATGCCGACAAGAACATGCAGCTCAGCAAGTAACACGCAATGCGGTGCTGCAAAGAAAGACTAAATCTGGTTACGAGCTCTACGAGTATGAGCAAAAGGGGAGAAATGAACACCAGCTTCTCAGGAGGAATAAGAAAGAGCATGAGAAGTGCGCGGTCGAGGAAATTGAGAGATCCAACTCCTTCTTATTATCCTTTTATTAACCCTTTCCTCGTTATACGAACTTATGCGAGTTTCCCATTTTTACTGCATCGCTGCTGCTCCGCGTATGGGGCTGGCTAATGTCCCAGACCGCAGAACGCGTCTACATACCGCTCGCTCCTGGATCGCTTCAGTGGTTAGCCCCAGGCTCTGTTGCGCATTTGCTATCTGAGAAATCCAGGAAATCTTTTTCCGATCTCGTTCTCTTACACTTTGAGTAACTGTAGTTGAAAGTGCCTTTTCATCCGAATTTTCCGCAAATCTTCTTTGAACGTGGCAATACCAAATTATTCTATTCGCCTTAAGCTGTTCGGTTGCCGAAATTTTCGTACATTATCCAGCACTGTGAGAGATCCTACTCCAGGAATGGGATTCGGAACCCTGAAGCGATGTGTGTAAGGACAAATATAGGAATGTTGTTGTTGAGTCGGAATCAATGCTGTATAACAGCAATGATGAGCCAAATACCGCTGTCAGGCAGAATGAGCTTTTCAACTCATCTGTAACACATGGTTGGACGAAAGTATGCCCGTTGAATGGACACTCGGCATTGTTGTCCGATCCTCTGAAATGCACCAACTATAGAGGCATCAGTCTTCTTAACATCGCTTACAAGATCTTATTTTCCGTATTCTTTGAAAGCCTGAAGCGGTTTGTCAACAACCTGATAGATCTACATAAGTGTGGCTTCAGGCCAGCAAATTCCAACATCGGCCAAATATTTACACTAAGGTAGATCTTGGAGAAGACCCATGAGCTTCAGATCGATACACATCACCTATTCATCGATTTTAAGGCCGCGTATGACAGCATCTGTAGAGACGAGCCTAACAGAGCAATGTCTAGTTTCGGCATCCCTGCCAAACTCGTCTGTCTGTGCAGGATGACGATGGAGTATGCACGCTGCTCCATCAAGGTCAGTAAAGATCTCACCGAGACCTTTGATGCACAGAAAGGACAGGCCGATGCGCTGTCATGCGATTTCTTTATCATCATTTCTGAAAAAATAGTGCAAAACTCACGAGCAAGCACAAGAGGCACTATCTTTCAAAAGTCCGTCCAACTACTCGCATACGTCGCTGATATTGACATAATCGGGAGAAAGCAGCGTGATGTCAGTGGCGCTTTCGCGAGTATTGAGATGGAAGGGGCGAAAATGGGTTTAGCGGTCAATGAGGGCAAGACCAAGTATATGCTGTCAAGCGAAAAGGAAACCCAATACCGACGTCTTGGACAGAAGGTCACCCTCGACAGATATAACTTTGAGGTAGTTAAGGAGTTTGTCTACCTAGGCTCTGCTATGAATTCAGATAAAGACACCAACGCTGAGATCAAGCGGAGAATAACTCTTGCCAACCGCTGTTTCTTTGGGCTAAAAAGGCAATTGAGTAGCAAAGCCCTTTCTAGGACAACAAAAGTCACCCTTTATCAGACCTTAATATTTCCGGTGCTGCTCTATGGCGCAGAGGTATGGACATTATCAAAAATGGATGAGGGTGTCCTTGGTTGCTTCGAGAGGAAAATTCTTCGGGCGATCTTCGGTCCCGTCTGCATTGACGGTGAGTGGAGGAGGAGATACAACTACGAACTGTATGGACTGTACAGCGACATGGACCTAGCCAGAAGAGTGAAGATCCAAAGACAGAGATGGCTGGGTCATGTAGAGCGTATGGACATCAGTGCTCCGGTCCGAAAAGTCTACGAATCCGCTCCCGAGTGACAGCCCAGTAGAGGAAAGCCAAGACTTAGGTGGCGCACGCAAGTGGAAGAAGACCTCAGCCAACTTAGCGTGCGAAACTGGAGGCAGCTAGCCAGGGATCGAGCTGGCTGGAGAAGCTTGTTGACTGAGGCCCAGGTCCACCCCGGACTGTAGCGCCACTTAAAGTAAGTAGTGAGCGGTCTCCTCGAAGGTGAGTGGATGAGGAGATACAACGACGAACTGTATGGACTGTACAGTGACTTTTAAAAGATCTTAATTGCAGGTAAACTTTAACGTTAGCCCTGTAAGACTGCTTGGGAAAACTGAGTCCTCAACCCCAGAATGACTCCCTAAATGTAATCCGAAGTTAGGCATATAGTCTTACTATGGAATGAGAATAGTTCGAATTGTAGAGCTGGAGATTCGATCAAAATTTCGACTTCTTAAACTTCACATTCAGGAGGACATTATTGCTCTAATGCTCGTGACTAAAGGAACAAGAAATCACTCTTACTGAAGATATAAATGTAAACATAGACAGTAGCATCTCCGTATTCTGAGATGACGAACAACGCAACACATTATCATTCTCCCTGAGAATACCTTGAAAAAAGTCCATGATTGCAACAAACTAGTAGTGAATCTATTCAGCGCCAACAAAATTAGTTCATTCTTGGTTCCAGGATACAGTGACTAACATTTGATGTCAATGAAAGACAAGAAGAACTATGGAGAGAAGGTATCTGAATATGAAGTTACCATTCTCGGGAATCCCCAACAGCTCAACAATAAATGGCAACAAAAACTGATGGTAATCTCCGGCGCAAGTTTATGTACGAGTACTTGTCCACAATTGATTTTGCACTGAATGGGCATCCTACTTACAATTTTGCTCCTCAGATATGCATGAACATTGCTCATGGCTTATATCGTTAAGGAAAATGCTTTCTGGTGCCAAGGTTTCATCCTATCTGGAGCTAAGAGCATGTTCATTTATGGGCTTCGCTTCACATAATGTTATTTGCCATGTATCGCACATTTGGGATCACCTTGGGGATATACCCAGCGGGATATTGCGGTCCTAGCATTCTAACCTCTCTCGTGCATGTTCCTAGTTTCTACAAAGTTTCACAAAGCATGCGGCGTTTCAAGTGGTATTCAATCTCCATTAGATCTTTCTCCATTTTATGAATTTGGGTAAAGACGACAATGCAAGGCAGTTCCTTACTTTCATTTGTAATCTAAATACTCAAAGTATAGTATGCTACCTTAAACGACACTGCATCAAAGGGTTTTCGTGTGGACATCTTTCTGGCAATTTGTGGATCCCATCCCAAAAGAACTGCGCCGGCTTGGCAGCCAAGAATGAATCAAGCCAATTTTTGATATTCTGCTCTGATGTGAACCGTATTTCAGTGAGGGGGTTCTGCATCGACCGAAACAAATGGTACTCAGAAGGGGTTAAGGTCTGGCTATAAGGCGGGTGGGGTAAGACTTCCCGTCCACTGTTACACAAATAGTTCTTAACTGGAGTAGCAACGTGGGGCCGAGCGTTGTCATGATGGAAAATTATTGCCTCGTGTCTGGTCGCATATTCCGGGCGTTTTTCGGCTACAGCTCTCTTCAAACAGATTAATTGTGTTCGGTAGCGTTGTTCATTGATGGTTTCACCCGGTTTTAGCAGCTCATAATACGGCACACCCATCTGATCCCACCAAATATAGAGCATTACCTTCGCGCCATGGATATTCGGCTTTGCCGTTGATTTGGCTGGTTGGTCAGGTTTCACATATGATTTTTTGCGCTTGGGGTTGTTGTAGTGGATCCATTTTTCATCAACAGTAACAATCCGATGCAAAGATGACTTCCTTTTGTGGCGTTCCAGCAGCATTTCGGACATGCAAAACCGCCTTTCGACGTCTCTCGGCTTGAGTTTATGTGGAACCCAATTTCCTGGCTTTTGAATATATCCAGCTGCTATTAAACGTTTTAAAATGGCTCCTTGAGTGACACCCAAAGATTCTGCGAGCTCATCTTGTGTTTGGCAACAATCTTCATAGAGTAATACTTCCAGTTCTTCATCTTCAAACTTTTTTGGCTGCCCAGGACGTTTATGGTCTTCCAAGCCAACATCACCACTTTTAAATCGTGCAAACCACTTTTGGCACGTTCACCCAGATAGCGCATGTTCACCATAAACTTCCACCAAAATACGATGACTTTCGGCAGCAGTTTTCTTCATATTAAAGTAATGAAGAAGAACTCCCCGCAAAAACACTTTTTCAGGCACAAAGTTCGACATATTTGAGTAAAAAAAAACTATTGTTGTTTTCGCTTCAAGTGGATGACATATACTGAAATGATGTACAATGACAGTAGCTTTCCAACGCAAGTTCCAATGGAATAATACAAGTTACGCCATCTCTTAGCAAACCGCACGAATTAAGTTATAGACCCAATAGTAAACTCAAAAGCTGTTTTCCACTCCATCTGTGATTTCCGAGAGGGGCCTACTCTTTTCCCTCTGCAAGTTAATTACCTGTGTACCTAACATTGCATCATTAAGCACTGATGAGTGCACTTGTACACAGATTGTGTGCAGCTTGTGGTAAGTCGTCCTTGAAGATTGACTGACCAATATAGAATGACCTTCGTCTTAACGCTGGCAGGGCTAAGGTTCTTCTCATTCATCAATCTGTTCATATAGAACAACTGCCCGTGAAATCGGCTGCCTTCGTCACAAAACTTGGAACGACTTCTAATTCCACACTTTGCTGGGATGTGGTAGACTTCATACTCCATTGTTCACTACACTAAACCTGCGGCGTCCTACGAAAACCAAACTTACTTTGGCAAAAACTCTTATTTTGCCACTTCTACAACACCGATGTGAAATTTTCTGTAAAGGTTATGCTATATACCAATGCAAAGACGTCTGATGATCCACTACTTTTCGCTCCTTATGGGAGGCTAGCATACTTGATTCGTTCCTTGGGTAGAGGGTATATCTATAAAGAATATTGCGCTGCTAAATAAGCATGAGCCTAAGACAAATTAACGCGCAGATCAAGAGGCAAAATGCACATACTCAAGTATTTCATTTCGTAACTCCAAAGCTCTTAGACTATGTATGCAACAAAACCACCTCCTCCTTTGTAAAAATTTGGAACTATCTCTTCGAGAATGTCTCTCCATTTCTATCCCCAAGCTCAGTTGCAATTTATCATCGACGACAAATTACATAACTGCCAGCGGAAGCAATTGCACACCTCATGTAACTATTATGACACGTCCAATTGGCCGGATGGCATGCATACTCGTATGAGTTATAATGTACGTTCCAGCCATGCGTATGGTGCATGTGACAGGTCTTCTTCTATGACGGGCATTTTTTCTTTTCCCATTCTCTCACCTGTCTGCTGGTGACAGTCGAACATCTGTTTCCTTAATAACTTTATCGCAAATCAAATCAAATCCACGTACTCCTGCTTACATCACACTTAGCCAACCTAGAGTGATTCTTCCTACACCCATGTTGACGGAATAACAATTACCAGGTGTGCGAAATAGCACGCCTTTCACTAGATACGAGTATTTGTATCTAAAAGTCTATCGTACTTGACCCTTGGAAACCAAGCTAAGCCACCTTGAACCTGAATAAACAAATAATTTCACTCATACACACACCGTCATTATCATCATCAACCCTGAGCATCATCAATTATCGCTTCTGTGTTCAGCCACCCTCCAAAAACCAAAGCTGACTTTGAGTTTTTGAAAATTCCCAATTCCAGTTCCACTTCCGTTTCCACTTGAGCTCACACCCTTTCGACATCAACTTAAACTCCAACTCTCCATCAATGGCTAATTTGGCTGGTGAAACTTTTGACGAACAACTCGCGATTTATGCTCTGTTTACAGTCCCATCTCGCCCTCTGATTATCCTTAGGGGATACACTACACAACAAGGACCAGGGGTTTTGGGTGGTGGCAACACCATTAATAAGTCATGAATTGTTGTCGCACAAAAGCAGCAGCCTCCCTAGCACCTTTAATATCCCACTGCAAACTGCACACAGCTCACACAGATACTAAAATCCACACTTGCAAAGCAACACTCGCTCCCCCAACAAACGTAGTAACAGATTGTTTCATAATTTGCATATTATTCGCTTGACAGAGTTTTCAGTTTTCCACGGGAAAAAGGAGCGAGAATGGAAAAACCCCATCGAATCATCGGTGGGGGAAGGGGGTGTATCCGTTGGTTGGATTTTCTCTGTTATTTTTCCGCCACAAAGAGTAAGGGTCCAACCGAAATACGAATACAGTGATGGAAAACAAAAAAAACTGTCTGCGTAAATTGCAGCTGGCATTGCGTAAAACAGTAGCAGTCCCCAGCCAGCATCGCTTAGAACAACACTCGTTGAGTTTAAATGGCGGAAAAATCAACAAATGGTAATTATGTTGCCATGACGGCCTTCAAGATCACTCAGATACACACACACCCGTAGATACTCGTACAAACGTACAAATACGGCTACGATACGAGTTCGCGTTTTAATTGACAAAAGTCATATCTTTGTATCCCTGGATCTGTGCAGGATTCATCCAAGAATAACAACAAAAAAAAACAAAAAGAATATCTGTAGCTACTCAAATTGTCATCCGGAATGAGTGGGCGATGGGATAGTGAGGAGATAAACAGAGAAGGATTCTATAATTGGATCCTTGTTGTGATTTTCGCTCCAATCGGTTTGGAGCGCTTCCAATTTCCATAAATTTTATTTCAATATCCTTGCAGATTTCCAAATGACAAATGTCGTGGGGGAGTAATTGTGACAAAAAACGTGGTATCCTTCCATGCCAGCGGCGGATAGTGCAGAGAGGGATGTTAGCATGGTATTGGTCAGGAAATGGATGAACGAACGGCGGCAGCGACGGTGGTGACGGTGGCTCTATGTAGTAAGTAGTGATAAATGTTTGACTGCAATGATATCTCCTTTATCGCGGGGATTATTGAAAAAATATGGAAAAAAATTGCAAAAGGATTTGATGTCGTAATTTGTACTTTATGCGATATGACTCCGAGTAGAGATGAGTTATTGCTACATTGTGAAGCGAAACTGTATTGCACAGGCGAACTTTGTAATAAAACTAAAAAAGAACTCTCTCTTCTTCAACACCAAATACGCACAGCCTAGTACCATTTTAAGGCAGGCACCGAGGGACATACTATAGTCCTTCACTCTCACAGTAAATTGAATGTTTTGTCACCATCCAGTAGACTAAGGTAGTTCATAGAAGCGAAAGTGAACACAGCCTTTTGTACTGTAAGACATCAGGGAAGTCGCTAATACCTTAGAGACGTTGAAAATCATTCTTTTGGTCTCCCAGGGACCTGGAAAGTCAGGTCAATTGGAGTTAAACTCACGTGAAAACCAACTATCAATCGAAACTATAACCGGGAACCCAGTTCTCCGCAGAAAGATTCATAGACGATCTCATATTTCCTGATTCCATTGTGACCAAACAAGATTAAATGAAATCAGTCTCCCCATTATGTCCAGAGAAGCCTTGCATTCTCGAACTATGTGGGAAATTGTAAAGGGATCCAACACGGCAGATTGTTGTTTTAGAATGTAAGACACTGTCAACAGGACCGCACATAGCTCCGCTTCGAATACGAGAGCAAGTTCTCCTTACGAGAACCGAAATCTAGCCATGTGGTCCTTATGTTCCTTGATGCTTGGTCAAGGAGGAAACACAATACACGCTTTCATCCGATAGTGCGATGGAAAACTTCTATTACGCCACGCTTGCAGAGGCCGATTGCATCGATATTGTCCGCGTTTCCCAGTAGTTGGACAGACCTGTTGAACATAATGCCTTCGGTGTTGATACCTGCCACTGAGCACTATTTGTTCCAGAATAAGATTAAAGAAATCACATGACAGCGCATCTATCGTACTTGTCGAAATCCGGCGCATGTTTAGAACAGTTCGGAAGAGCTTTTCCCAAACTGCATATTGCACCTAGTATTTTTCAATGTCACGCGACAAAATTGTGGCAGATTTGTTGGGATCGTGAATACGGCCATCGCCGTGTCGAGCTCTTGGCGATAAATGTTTTCATATGTGGCCCTTCGATTGATGAAAAGAAGGTGAGTTTCGACTTGATATTCGTCGCTTCAGTGTGAATATTTGGTATATCGCCGATCTGCCTGGCCGGTTTCACATTATCAGGCACTCCCTGTGGACTTTAGCTACTCCTTTCATGCGGTACGCAGCTTCTTCTTGTTAGATAGCCGAGCTCTGAACTTAGCCGCAACAAGAAAACAGTCAGAATCGACGTTTTCCGCTCGGAATGTGAGCGCGTCGAGGTCAATTTAGTAGACAGTTGGACCATTTGGATAAGGCCAGGTTACTCTCTGGATCCTAAGCCTTGGAAACTAAATGCTACCTATCACCTTGTTACCCGATGCCGGAAAGTCGATTAGTCGGAGGCCGTTGTCTGTAATCGTATAGTGAAGGCTGTGCCTACCAAGCCATCCGCCAGAGATGTTGTCGTTCCTCATTTTGGCATTGAAATCGAGCACCATTTTCACATCGTAATCCGGACAAGATCCATCCAGGAGGTCATAAAACTCCTCCTTGATCTTCCTCCTTATCAGTAAGAGCATGTGCACATATTAAGATGATGTTGTAGAATGTGTAACGGATCAGCTTGAAATCAATTACCTTTGTTCGTAGCCGATTTCCCACTACGAATCCCCATCCTACCATGTGCATCCTTTGGTGACAACTGTAATAATTGCCGCGATTTGTCAGGTGTGCATACCTTATCTTATCCAACGTGTCTCATGGATTGCGGTAATATCTAACTTGTATGGCGTTAGTGTAGATTCAAGCTTTTGAACAGCACCGGGAGTGTACAGTGTATGTACATTCCAGGTGCATACACGGTTTCACCATAGAATCGACGCATACAATATGATTGATTCTCTCGATGAAGATGGAAAGAGGTTCCAGAGAAACCTCCTCGTTAACAAGCTCTGTGCGTTCCAGAATTGTTTTAAAACTACCAGAGGACTAACAGCGCCTTAAAGGATATCGATGTCATTTGTATGGATCTCAAATATGGTGATGAGTTACACCAGTCAGCTTCCTGCCAGTGCCAGGATAGCTGTGTAGATTCTCTTCGGAGGTACCAGCAGTTGGTCTACACCTTTTTTATCAAATTAGGTATATGTCATTGGTACGAAGCGAGTCAAAGGCATTCAAAGTTTTATGGCCTATTTTCGGCACCACAACCGATGAAAGATACCGTCCACCTCCATTATTAGGAACTGGCTGCGAACTGGATCTTATTGGATCACCTCGCATGTTAATCTCAAGCATGTGACAGAGAGTGAGTTATCTGCCTGATTTAGGTATCCTTCTGAGGATTTTGTTAACCTAAAACTGCCGATCTTTTGCAAAAGCCTTCGAAGTCCGAACTGGTTTTTTGTACTCTTTTTGTTTCAATCTGACTCCTTGCGAAGCTGCCCTATGCCTGCAACAAGTAAATCTTAGCTGCCCCGGTTTGGACGGTAAGAGTGAATTTAGCACAAAATGACAAGTTCTCGGCAGCACCAAAGGATGGGACTTTTGGTACGGAACTGTTTGACCACACAAGAGTTTGCTGCCAGAAGCATCTTATGCCACTGCTTGAATGAAAAGATTTTCTGCTTTAGCTAGTTCGCAGAGTTGATCAACAAGGTGGATTTTGTTTTTTTTTTTGGTTGCGTCCAAGGATGTGATAATCTTCGAAAGATACTAATAGCCCGGGCTATCAGCATGCACGATTCGCAAACCCCAAGTACTCTTCTACCACTCCCCCCGCGGAACTGCCGTTAAGTACTACTTCCGGGCTGGTAAGCACTTTATGCCCTTCTTTCTCCGTTTGCTAGTTCGACATTATGCACAGTATTTACTGTTTTTTGTTGTATTAGAGATGCCGTCTGGGTCTAATTTTCATTAATGCTCTCTCTGACTCTTTCCAACCGCGAAGTTCCTTCATTATTTTTGCCGCAGCCTGTTTCACCGCATCTCATATTATACTTGATGTATGCATACTGCTTACGACGTTTTCAGGAGTTGTTATCCCTCCAATTTTGTCCTCTAGTTCTCTGCGCTCTGTTCTGAAGTGTGGGCACTGAAAAATAGTTTAAGCAGATGGGAGATTCCTTCAGACCAAACCTGTATAGATATGATTGAAAGCCGCCATGTCCAGTTAGGAGCTTCTCCATAGTTACGTTCTACCCATTTACGAATATCGAGTATAGGTCGGTAGGTCCATCTCCCCTTTCTAGACTGGTTCCATCTCACTTGTCACGCACTTGTGCTGCGCTGCTTTTCTCCCAGCTTGATATCTTTCACTGAAACTCCGGGTTCCCGAATTTTGGCATCATAGGTCCTTTGCGGGAATGCTATCAGCAGATGTTTTGGCTACTGAGCTACAATGACATAATATATAGCATCGTTTGACACTGTCCCATATGCACAGCAAACTCTCAGAGCACATAGTCTGTCTGTTTCTTGCGTATGACGTAATTTTCAATGCTTTCGCCCATATTGGTGCCGCATACATTGTGATTGACTGCAACACCCTTGACAGCACTAGTCTCATTTGTTGTCTGTGTCCTCCAATGTTTGTTATTATTCTGGGTAAGGCAACGCTCACCTTTGCAGCTTTGTCGCACGTTCTTTCAAGGTGTTTCTTGTAAGTGAGTCTAGCATCGATCATCATAACTAGGTATCTGATAGCCGGTTTTGATGTTATATCGTGATCGCCCACCCTGATGGTGATTGTTTCTCATTCCTTGGGATTAGTTACCAGAACTGTTTCTGAATTATGTTCTGCCAGTTCTAACCCAACTGTTGCCATCCACCGTCTAACTTTTCGAATACATTCATTGCCAATGTCTTCTATCTCCTCCAGGTGTTTCGCCGCCACAACGATTGCAATAACATCTGCAAAGAATATGATTTTAGCCTCAATCGGGATTCCAAGTCTTAGAACACTGTCGTACATAATGTTCCATAATAGAGGTCCTAGTACCGATCCTTGTGGAACTCCATCGTCGGTATCGTAGAGTATGAACCGATTGTCGAAGTAGCTTAGCATAACATTTATTAAAAACCACGGCCCCATCATTGACCTCAGAGAGTGTACTATAAGCTCCCAATTTGCAGTGTTGAACGCATTTTTGACGTCCAACGTTAATACGGCGCCGTATTTTTTGGTACCTCCTCTCCATCTTCTGCCCTGAATGGCTTCTCGTAGTTACCTTCCGAATAGCATCTGCTGTAGAGCGAGCCTTTCTAAATCCATACTGCTGGTTTGAGAGTCCTCCGGCTTCATCAATTGACACCTCCAGTCGGTTGCATATAATTCGCTCCAGTAATTTACCCATCGTGTCTAGTAAGCATATGGGACGGTATGACGAGGGCTCATCTGGTGATTTATTCCATTTGGCCAGCAGCACAAGACGTTGCTTTTTCCATAGGTCTGGAAAAACGCCTTCTGTTAATGACTTGTTATACATTTCCACGAATGCTTCTGTATTTAGGTGATTGCAATAAGAGTTGTCGGAAGGTGGTTGAGGTGAAAGAGCCATCCTTATACAATATCTATGGCTTCAACCGTAAGCCAGAACTGCAACTTTGATTGTAGGCTGGATCTTATTGTTTTTCGAGTTCTCTTCGCTTAGAATTACCACCTTTGGTCGTTGTAGTACCAGACTTATCCGTACATTAAGCGCAGTAAAAACCACTTCTGAATTTTTTTTTGTCAATAGGTCGCTTCACCCAATTTACGCCCACTAGAACTGCAATTTGACTTGATTGCAGCACTAGTTACATTTGGACATGGTATATGGACCAATTTATCGACAGAGCGAGTGCCAGGAATTTATTTTGGACTGTTTCCAGTAGGTGTGACTTTCCCCGATTTGTATCATCTCTGCCGCCGCTTCTGGAATATGACTTTAAGCTAACGTTGAGCATTTTGCTTATGAGCTTTCGTCCTTCGAAATTGCCCCTTAGCTGGTGGTCATCTTCTACAACCTTATCATATTTCTCGGCTTCCCGGAACAACCCGTCAAAACTAGCAATCTAATCAACCAACTTTATAGTGTATTGAAGCTTGACCGTCACAGGTACTCTCCCCCAAAAGTCATCGGAATCGAGAGCTCTAGAAAGTTGTTTGGAGCCTCAAGAATCCTATACTCTGGTACCGATGGGGTCCACTGTCTCTCTTGGAATATAATCCTGCAGGTTTTAAGTTCTAGTTCGAATGTCGAATTACTAACTCCTAAAACTTCTTGCCACAACAAAGAAGGAAAATAACGAAATGATTCTGGGTCGTATAAAAGAAAGGCAGCGTCGTTATTCCGGTTAGTTTTGTAGGACCTGTAGTTGAACCACAAAATATCATCTAAATCCAACCAATGACACCTTTATTCTCAACTCAACTGAGAAGTATGTTTCCAAACCATAATTGAACCGAACGCGTCCGGGAAGTCAGCCAAAAAGTTATACCTCATAAAACCTTTACAGAGGCAAAATGAATAAAAAGGAAACTTCTGTTCTACGAGTACTATATAACGTGCAACTTTGTGACTACACATACGACATGCAGGACTATCCAATCTCTCGTACGCATTCATATCTTCTTTGGTACTAAAATGTCCCAACAACTTATGTTGGATATAAAATAGAAATTTACAAAGTGGAGAACAAAATTTATAGAGAAAAACCCCCTCCACGAAGAAGAAGGGCCGCCCCACAACTATCACCACCACCACTAGGACTATCCATCCCTAGAACCATCTGAAGCACCACCTTCTAACCCATCGAACTTCACCGGTGGGGGCCAAATCGGCAACTTTTCAATTTATTACCTAAAGTGGTTCAATTGGCTTAGCCCCAAATGGTTTTCTGATTTATAACCCGATGGCACGCAATGCCACTTTTCTAGCTGCTATAGACAGAGGCTCACTCCCAATCGACCAGCTAAAGGGTTAAAAGGATATGATTAGACGAGCAAGCATTTTATAAAATATTTCATGGAGATGGACAGCGATCATTGCTCTCCGTCCATTTGCTAATCGCATACCATTCTCTTCATGTCAAAAGGCCTAACAAGCAATTAAGGCCTTCAACACAAACGGACGCGCGCGTCTCAGTTGAGCGTCAATGCTAATTGCCCTCGTCATGGTTGAAACTAACTCTTAGAGAAGTACATGGACATCAGCCTGCTAGTGCAGTGCCCCATCAAAGTCAAACAAGCTAAAGACATACAAAGATATCCATTGCAGTGTAGAAATGCTGGTGGACGCCGGACAACAACGAACGGACAGCATTGGGTTCGGCAGCGGCAGTCAACTGTTACTGCGCGAACCATGCGAATTAAGTGCCAACGGCTGACATTTATTCAACACGTTTACGTTTTTGTATTGTTTTTTGCTTTGTTTTTTTGTTTTTCTACCACTCCGCCCCTTAACACTAACCAACCTGCGGATGTACGAGTACTTCCACATATTCTCGCTTAATTCAAGTGCATTCATGAAGTTCTGTGCAACTATCAGTGGCAAGAGTTTCATTGGGTCAGGAGTTTTGTTCTGTTCCAACAATTTTCTAGTCCATACTTAAGGGTGCTAGTACTTGTATATGAAGAATTTTCGTAGAGGAAAGGGATTAAGGCCAGATGCACTATTTAATCGCTCTAAGATCGCTGTTCATTTTGAAGGATCTGAACTCAATTGCTTACCTCTGCGGACAGAGTGGTTCATAAAAACCCCAGAGAAAGCCTTTTCGAAACCGTGACAGCAGTCAACTTGAAAAAAGGTCTTATAGTGCCATAGACAGAGCAATGTGGAGGAGTTTCAATAGTAACGAAAGAGTAATGATATCTGTTTCGAAGGATGACTCCACAGAAACAAAGAAAATCGGTGGTGGACCGACGGATCAAAAGGGATGTGCTAACACAGAAGTGTACTTAAAGACATCTCACATTGAAAACGAAGTTCTGGTTTGTCCTTGGGGCTTCTCGCTCTCCTCTGAGGAGAAATCCGGTAGACCACTAACTGATGGGACCATGGTTGTCCTCCACTGTCACCAGACCTTGGTATTCCCACACAAAAGAAGCAATTGCTTGAATCATTTTCATCTGTTCTTTCTATGGGCACGTAAGCTCTATAAAATATTAAGTTTGTTCTAAGAGGAGTGAATAGAGTTAGTGTTTACGCCTTCGAGAAAGATACAAACGCCAAATCGCAGGTCGATTCTGCTGCAATTGTTGAAGACCCGACAACATTCCTTTCTTGGTTCAAATTTTTTCGGAGACCATTCACGCTCAATACATACCTCTTTGTACTATCATGGCGACGGAAATTCTAAGGCATCGGATGTAACAGCCATAAGGCCAAAGTTAGAAGATGATTGGAGCGAAAGGTCTTCATAACTCCTGTGTGAGTATTCTACCAAAGAATTGTTCCTTTTAAATGGAAATGGCTTTAAAAGCGTAGCCCATAATCTGTCTAAGAAGGGAGGGAAAGATTTCTAAGTGTTCATAGAGCAGAACCAAGCGTACTAGAGACGATCTTGGGAATCTGGTTAATTTACCCGTAAGGTTGTTTCACTGCACAAGGGGAGCCTTTCGTGTTTTTTTTCAGCTGCATGAAAAGTTTCGATGGTTGTTGTCTAGGGTTTGACAGCTGTCAATGTCAAACTGTGTTGACATTCCTATTCAGTAAGATTTGACAATTCATCATGAATCATTTAACGTCAGAACAACGCTTCCAAATTGTGGAAATTTCTTTGACAAAAATAAATCTGTTCGTGAAATTCATAGAGCACTTCGTCAGTTTTACGGTCAACATAATCGGCCTAGGGAGCAAGCAATTCGTGCAGTTATTGATCGTTTCCGCACTAATTTTACTCCTCTCGATTCAAAACCATCAATAAGACAAAGAAATGTGCGTTCCAAAGAGAATATTGCTGCTGAAGCGCGAAGTGATGAAGAAGACGCCGAAATGTCGATTCGTCGCCGTTCTCAACTTGTTAGCCTTTGTCCTTTGACTACGTTGAAAATGTTTTGTTTCCAAATATTAATCACCTAAACATTGACGACATTTGTTTCAACAAGACGGCGCAACTTGCCAAACAGCGCGCTTAACCATCAATTTATTGCAAAATCAATTTGGTGTCAACTTTATTTTCGGAAGTAGTCTTATTAACTGGCCCCCTCGTTCGTGCGACTTAACTCCTCTCGATTACTCTTTATGGGGCTATGTTAAGTTATTGGTTTATGCCGACAAACCAGCAACTCTTGAAGCATTGGCAGCCAATACTCAAGCCACCACTGACGCCATACGGCCAAATTAATTGGAAAAAGTAGTGAAAAATCGGACTGATCGAATAGATCATGTTACTCGTAGCCGTGGCAAGCATATGCCAAAAATTGTATTTAAAAAATAAATGTCATAAAATTATCTACCAGATTATAATAATAAAAAATTGATTTTAGTAATATTTCTGTTTTGTGTTATTATTTAAAGTTTTTAAGCTCTTAAAAAAACATCCTTTATTGATCTTATCACAGCCACCTTTTGGATATACTCGTACAAGAGGCCCTACTCGATGGCAAAACTCCTCATACTGCCATAAGACCAGCAGTGCTTTCGAGGTCTTCCAAAATGATAACTTAATACGTAGATTTGTTTGAGAAAAGGATGGCGATGCCTTCCACCACTAGCTGAATACTTCTCCTTGTGAAGGCAACAACTTCAGTTCCGAAAAGCCCGAAAATGCCGTGTGGACTATGTCTAGGGCTCCCAGGGCTTCAAATCCAATCCCTAAGAGTAGTCAATTCTATGAGGGTGCCATCCGATTTTGTGAGTATTCTCAGTCTAACAGATTTGCATCTTTTGAGGACTTAGGCCAGTCTGCTAGTTTTTACGAGAGTGTCGACCTTTTCGAAAGACTAGATCAGATCTGATTTGTGAAGCAAAATGCGGGAGTTGGGTGGAGCGATGTGGGAATGTTGGAAATGTGAGGCGTATGGACAGACTTCGTAGTGGAGGTCGGCCAAAAATATACTGGTCGTTCGTAAAAGTGTTGCAACTGGTCCTGAAACATTGACACCACGATTCGTCGGATTTTGAAGAAAGATCTGTACCTTTACCCTTACAAAAACCAGTAGTCCAACAGCTTAGTCCGGATGACCCACAAAAACATTTGAGTACTGCAGAGCTATCCTAAATATCGCCGAGAATGACGAAGAATTTTTTGGAAAATTTATGATGACAGACAGAAGCAAAGTTGCTTGTCCCTTACACTTTGTCTTATTGTTTGGTGTGGCATAACCTCGCACAAGATTTGTGGGCCATATTTCTACAAAAATGATGCAGGTGCAAGTGTTACTGTCAATGAATACCGATACAGAACAAAACTTTGTGCAAATGGACAACAATAATGTTGAGCACATTTGCTTTCAGCAAGACGTTGCAAATGCTCACACCCCTTGTAAGACAATGAACTTGTTGCGGGAAGAATTTTCAAACCGCATCATCTCAAAAGTCGGCGATTCATGCTTTTCGAAGGGGCATATTGGGACTGTGACCCTAATCATCTGTTGTGCTATAGAAGCCAGATTAGTCTCAGCTTCATTAGACACCTTGAGAATTTCTTCAATAGAAACACTCGTACTTTGTAGTTTCTCTGTCACTAACATTTCTCTGAAAATGTATTGTCTTCTTATGGTGCACAAAGTGTCTCATTTGTTTTCTGCGGTTTTTCCTTCCTCCATTCAAAGACGGCATTCAGTTTCTTAGCCTGGCTAGTTCTAAGTTTATGGAGGTAATATCGAAGCTGCCAGTGTCCTAAAAGAAAGCCGACTAGTCTCCATGATCCTTTCCATGGTTAGGAAATGATTCGATATACTCTGGAAGGGTTTAATATCCTTTTTAGTCTGTCGAAAACCCGGTATATTTTCCCAATTGGGTCGACGCACTTTACTCTGCCACCTGTTGATCGTTGAGTTCATTGCTGACTATGGAATGCTTCAGAAAGTTTGTGGACTGTTAAACAGATCAGCTTAACCATTTCTTGTCAGTTCATCAGATTTTTCTTTCATTCATTGAGAGTTAAATATATTTTCGGTGCTGCTCGACTTTTCATAAGTATTGTATATGGATGGGAGCTCATCAAGGTAGAACGGTATCTTGGACTTTTTTCGATTGGCCATGTAATGCTCATACTCGGGCCATTGACACCTGACCCTACTACACCGTGTATTTATCGTATGCTTCATGTTACCTTTGTGGTTTTATCTTGGGTCTTAGAAATTCCAGGTTTGTCACAATGTTGAAGCCCCTCTCAAAGCATAGAGTTTTTGTACGCAGTCCTATATCGCATAAATCATGTCGAGCTCAGGAAACTCTGAGATGAAGCTTTCGATATACGATCCTGAACTTCATCTCTCGTGTTTAAAGGAGCCAAACTTTACACCGAATTGACAGCTCTTAAGCAATTAGAGATTCAGTGGCAGCTGCGGAGCAAGTTCGGACGCCCGACAGGTCTTATCACACATGCGAAGATTTGACTTTGGTTGCTTTGACCATTAGTAAATTTTTTAGTGTGTCTTGTCTACAACTAAATCTAGATACTAAGTTTCAGGGAATGGAGGGACTCATAATTTTTCCGACTGAAGGGGACTGAAGAATACTTCTTTTATGATACTTCGCATTTTGTTGCAAATTTTTTTTGGTTGTCTCACGATGCTGACTAAAAAACCAGCTTTGTGCCAAATTGTCTAGTCTGACTATTAAGCACTAGAAGACATGCTACTACACAACGGCTGAAAGAACACGTCGCTGTGGACTGGCTATTTTATTTAACTGAAATAATAATTTACGGCTCGTCGTAAAAAGTGGTTATTCTACGGCTTTGACATCGCTGTCACCCATCTGCGGGTAAGTACCTCTAGGCTCTGTGGTGGTATATCGTAGGTACCCAGTGTAAGGATTCAAAATGAGAGGTCAGAGTAGATACCTAAAACGAAAGTCTTAGAAGGTCCCTGGAGATACATTAGAATTAGTTGAAGCCAGTGCTGAAACTATTTTTCTCCTAATCGATAGAGAAGACCTACATTCGATCACATTGCAATCTGCTGTTTCCCCACAAACTGTCTCCTAAATATTCGAAACAGCCGTCGGCAGCACGTCAGACAATCTCATGTTTGGTTTCATAGACCACTGTACTGCATCCGTCAAATGCAACCGCTTAAGCTCACTCAATATTGCCAGGCTAAACACTGATAGATTAGGGGATCCCCAAGTATGCCAAGAATCTCTGAACTACTCGTATTTAGGCTAAGTTTAAGAGAGAACCAGCATTATGCGTAGGAGAACGTGGAAGAACGCTTAAAAGTTGTAAAAAATTGTTTTGCAACTGCAAATTGTACAGCAATTAAGGCTTAGACTGCGCTAATCTCTGCAGTAGAGCCAACCCCTTAAGAAGCCAAAAATCGAGGTACAAACTGCAATTTAATGACTCATTTTCCTCAAGAGTCATAAAAGCAGCAGAGTTGCGGATTGTCCATAACATCACATCACCAGGAGTTCATTGACGGTGGGACCCTTTTGAAGGCCTTTCAGAGCTTCTAGTGAAACCAAGATAAGACAAATGAAGTAATAGACATTGATAACACTACTGGGAACTATTTAAGCGGCAGCACCAAAAATATCAACTCACAGGAAGAGCGTGGAAGAACCAGCAGGTTCAGTGGAAGCAGAAGCTTTTATTAAAAGGGTCAACTGATGGATTCCGGAAGAGATATATTTTGGTTCCTAGAACCTCAGTCTTTAAAAAAAACTTTCAACAACTTGGATCAAGATTCTACTTCACAAGCAATTCGTAGCAACTCTCAAGTTTCCAAGCTAGGCCTTGTCCTCCACAATAGGACGCTGCTGCAGCACTTTAAAGTCAAAAGTGGAAGCACCCGTAGGTTGCAAACTGTCAATGCAATTGTTCTTGATAGTCACCAGCTATGGAATGGAATTGATTGACTATGGACTGCCATATCTTTGCTGGGGATGACTTCCTTCCTTCACATAGCATAATGGAAATTCATCTAATGGCCCAAATCGAAAAGCTAGACAGACAAAGCAGAGCTAAACGAAATACCTTGAACATTTTAGACGTCTGGGTGCAAATTCAACACTGACATGCAGGAAGCCAAACGTATTGTCTCTGCTGAGCGCGGTGGCACTCAACTGGATTGGGAAGATAAGCGCTCTTTTACGTTTGATAAAAGAAAGTCTGGCGGAATCATGTTTCCAGGAAAATATGTCGGTGCAGCACCGGAAAATAGATACCACTTCAATACGAGAGCCAAAGATCTTCGAAGCTTCATATCTAAGAACTACCTTGAGGATCTTGTTCAGTCCAATTATGTTTCCAATGACCAACTTTATCAGAGGACAGATCAGGAAACTAAACTATATGAAGCAATGGATAAGACACAATTAATAGAGCGATGGAAACTACGTTGTCCTACATCGAGGAGAATCCTCTCATTTCGGCAGGAAGAACTGCATAAGTGGAGCTCTAGGATTCTTAATATTCTTGTTTACGTCTCCAGAAGGTTCACAAAATTATTTGGTCTGCCTAACATAAGGCATTCGCAATAAATAGGAAATCGGATACAAAATTGACCAACTTTTTCAGATATGTACTAAACTTAGTATGCCAAAAGGGTCCCTTCTAGGTCCCCTACTATTAAACAAATTTTAGTTCACCAATGTTCCTACAACACGCGAATGTGTTCATATGCTCAGAAAACAGCGAAAAAATGCTCGTTTTTCGTTGAATGCCACCACATCTTTCTAACAAACCGACTTAGTCGATCAAAGTCGAAGTAGATCCTCGATCCTCTGTTCGACGCAACAGTGTAAACATTTTCAACAAAAACAAAATAACGCAATCCCCCCAAGCCTGACTGAATACATGAATCATCTTAATTCCGCCATCATTTGGAATTGGAATTGGAATTGGCCGGCACAAGGAGAGTGATATCAAAATTGGGCAGGCAATTGTTTTCTGTTTTCTGTTGTTGTTGTTGTGGGATGTGCCGGTTTTTTCTTTTTATTGAACTACGCCTGGTCTTTGTAGTTTTGTAGACGCGAAATATCTCAAACTACAAACTATTTTAGGGTTGGACATGGACAAATGAATGAAGGTAGAGAAGTAAATTGGAAAACGAAGAAACGCAACGCGCAATTGTACCTACTCGTATTCGCGCGACGGCAAACGAACTCCACCTGCGGAGTGACAGTTGGACCGAATGTAATTGAGACCATGCAGGAATCGCTTGTGGAAGGGTATCGTAGTTGTATCGTATAATTGAGGTTTTTGCGATACCTACATCCAGGAAGGAGTTTACCATTGACTTTCATTCAGGTGTTGCGTTGAAAAATGGATTCCGTGATGGGTTGGTCTTTGGATGTGGAAACCCTTCGCAAGATGGGGTGTGTCCTCAGTGATGCAGGACTTGTGACAAAGGACTTTTAGAGAATACACAAAAAAATGTATGAATATGCAATGGTTCAATGGACTTGAAGTAATTTGTACAAGTACCTACTCGATTTCGGTCTAAAACCATTATGGCAACCGCAAATAAGTCAACGTTTCCCTCTGACGTCTGTCAGTCGTAAATCTCGATCCGTGTTCGGTGGTTAGTCAGAAGCCCATTATCCACAATCAAATAAACATTTTACGGAACATTAAAGCTTTCTAACATTGCTTTGCTTCCGTACTGCATAAAGTCGATTCGTTTCCAAGTGCAATAACGTCCAACCACATCTGACCATCTGCAATTAATCCCTGGGACAGTAATTGCACACAGACGTTAAAATTAATTTAATTTACGACTATCAGGGTCATAAACGGAAATTAGCGCTCGAAATTCAAATTCTATTTGAAGCTGCAACCGGAGTCGATCGACGAATGTATCGGCGGTGTCAGTGTCGATGTCCAGTGGCTGACCAATCCTCCTACTCTGATGACGCTCTCTCTCACCACAAGCGGTCAAGTTAATGTGTGGTACCCAAACCGAAATGATGTTCCACTGACGGCAATGGCATGCCAAACTACTGTCATTCTAAGGAAACAAATCACCGAGACTGAGTCAAATGTGTAAAATCACATTTTATAGGTTGGGGTCTGTTTTTGGTTTTTTTGGGGACGTCAGTCAGTCCGTTGAATTGGTTTTTAATTGCTGCGTGAATTAGGCGCGATTCGTACCAGACAGACACGGATATACCGGCCAACTCTGACTGATTTGTCTGGATGCCTAGATGCTGGGCGATAATAAATGACAGACATTACAAACTTTATTGCATTCAATTCGAATGATTGAAGGCGGTTTTACACAGTTCGATTGGATAATGTGAAACCGACATTGCCGACGGTAAAGGTACAAAGTACTCTGGGTAGATACGAATAGCTGCAGATACTCGTTCCTTCTCGTACCTATTTTCAAATTTCATTAACGACGTGATTAATGCGAAAGTGAATTTAATATTCGCGGCTGTAATGTCGGTAATAATCAGTGATAGATACTTGTACGAATAAGTGCTGGGAATTTTGTTACATCAGTGCTGCGGAGATGGTGATTAACAGAGGCGAAATAGGCAAAAAATCGCAATTACGGCGAAGATTTGGTGGGTGTACAAGAGCGTAATTGTTGAAGTACCATACAGGAAGCATTCATTTGGTACCCCCGTATTCGGTAGAGGCAATCTCACGAGTAGTTCAGAGTAGGACCAAGCGCAGCTCAGTTTTTTTTTCTCCATTTCCATCGCTTAGACTGCTAGCAATCTTATCAATTTCGAAGAATCTAAAAGGAAATAACAGTTATTTTGAAAGAAACCCTTGCCTGCCTTCTGTGTTGCGTGGTTGTATTAAATAAGTATCTGCAGCCAGATACTTCAGCTGTGTTGCTGCTTCGGACAATAGTGTTGTTTTCCATGTTGTTCTTGGTCAACCAATTCGCCGTGTACCTTGAGGATTGCATTCGAAGGACTGCTTTGGGATATTGTTGTGCTGTCTCCTCAACGTGTAGCCAATTGAGCGCCACTTCCACTGCCTGATTTCGCCATTAAACAGCTTTTGGTCCCTTATATGCCACAATTCTTGGTTCGATATAAATTGCAGCCATCAGATCTTAAGAATGTTTCCCAAGCAACGGCTTACGTATGTCTGCAGTCTTCTCAAGATGGAGGAAGAGACGTTTCAGGTGGCACAGGCATACAGCAGTACGGATTTGACATTGGATTCGAAGAGCCTTAACTTGGTGTGTAGGAAAATTTCAATGGCAGTCCATACTGAGGACAAAATTCCAAAGACGCTGCGGACTTTAATTATTCTGTTATTAACATCCAGATCCGTTCCTTCATAAGGCTATACAAAGCTGCCTAGATAGTTAAATTGCTTGTCTTCCTCAATAGGCGCCTGTCTCAGAATAATGCGCTGATGTGCTAAGAGGCCAGTGTGCATTATTTTGGTGTCGTTGCAATTGATTCTAAGACCAGTCACCTCTCCATTCACTAGCAGTGCTTGACACATCTTGTTCATCCAGCTGTTGATAGTAGCCAGGGAACAGATTCCGACGGCATAATCCAGGTGGCTAGTGTCTCAAGCGATTTCCATTCTGAGAAACATGGCTCAGATATACCTACGGTGGCAGTCGGTACATCCTCTATCGCCAGTGAAAGGGGGATCGACGACAGAATCGGAAAGTTGTCCATTATGAAGAGTGAAGCATCTTGCGGCGTTATAGGACTTTTTTATAACAACAACAATCATCGGGGTAATCCCTCTTCTCCCTAAAGAGTTCCAGATCCATTCGTGGTTGACCCGAGCAAAGGCATTCACAAAGTCTACGAACATAAGGTAGAGCGGTGACATAAAATCGGTTGACTGTTCGAGAATTATACGCAGGGTTTTGATGTAATCGGCACAAGACCGACTACTACGAAAGCCCGTTTGATGCCTCTTGAGCGTATTGCGATTCTGTCCATTGTTCGTTCGAGAATGATTATACCACGCCAGTTATTGCAGTTCTTAAGGTTTCCTTTCTGGTATCTTAACAATTACTCTATCGTTTCAGGCACTGGGAAATGTATTAGTGGAAGCAGTTTTGATTTTTGCAGCTTTGGGGGGCCGGGCCACACTACCCCTGTGAGATCACCTAATTTATAGTTGTTGGGAGCTGATCGTTGCACTCAGCAAAAATGGTCCTTCCATCTCCGCAATTGATTTTCAATTTTTAGCAATAGCGTGCCGTCCACATCCAAAACAGGGTGGTTGATGTTGCTTTTTCGGCCAAAAATATTCTTGTCAATTTTTTACAGCTCTCTCACATCTCCCCGTCCAGACAGCGCTGTATTGTTTTACGAGCTCCATGGTAATCGGCACGTAAGGCAACTTTGTCCCAGGTGTCTTGGGATATCCAAGGGTCTCTAGCTCTCGATATTTAGGCAGAGTTTCGCAGCCAGCCTCGATAAATGCGCTTTTTACTTTGCTTTGCGCTACAATTTAGTTTCGTTGCTTTGCCCTGCGACATGTGCTGACCGAGATAGGAATGCATTACCAGATAGAGCGCCGGAGTAGCCGATGTATTTTATCTTACTGTTGCTGCAGAGGAAGCGTTGCTCTCAGCACATGAGCCTTAGACTTCATTTGTGCACCTGACTGCATTCGCCCCTCCATTGGAGCGTTGCCCTTCAAAGCTTTACTCATCACAACATTTTCTAGTGTATAGTTCCAATGCCTGCCTGCCTAATTTGTTGAAGATTGAGCATAATAGACTGATTCTTGTCCTCGACGTTTTATTCAAATCTACTGAATGGATCTTGGAAGGAGCAGTTATATGTGTATCTCTTGGAATGACGCAAGAATCGTCTTGGGTCTGTGCAAGTGGTATAAACAGAGCTGTAGATGATGCAGACGAACATCAATTTAAAATCAAAGCTACCTTCGATACTCGTGAATAGGTAGAGGCATTCAGTTTGGTTAGATAAGAGTAGTTTTCGTGGAGATGCAGTTAGACCATTTGCAAGCCCATTGTGATTTGAC
Source organism: Volucella inflata (assembly GCA_928272305.1). Classification (NCBI taxonomy): domain Eukaryota; kingdom Metazoa; phylum Arthropoda; class Insecta; order Diptera; family Syrphidae; genus Volucella; species Volucella inflata. The sequence continues at coordinate 5,674,586 of OV743720.1, forward strand.
TACAGGAGCGTTTGAGTCGTTGTCCTAGCTACTTCTTGACTTATGGAGCCTAAGTAGGACAATTTCAGATTCCATCTCCGTTTTTGTCTTTGAAGCTCCTGTAGAGATTATTGCAAAAAAAAGTCAGTCGTTGAGGATCACTTTTGATGGCACAGTGTCTTGTGTTTATGTTTGCCAGCTTGGAAATATCTCTTCGTCTAAGGTTGATCAAGTCTCTTGGTTTCTTAGGCTTAAATATGGGCCATATCATTTTGGCTGTTTCACAGTTGTTCTTATATTAACGGCCCTAGAGAGATTCGAGTCTGTTTATTTCGATTTAGCCATCTCATTGCGAGATAAGCGGCAGTCTCTAGTCACTCCCGTATTTATAGTATTCGATTCAGGGATTTGATCGCTCCCTGACTGTCTACTTGCATATATTGAAAAATCCTACGCGGGTAATGGGATCAGGTTGAAGTAAGCTCCAACTAGGTAAATAGCTGAGATTTCAGCTTGAATGGCAGTACAATTTGTAAGTCAACTGCTCCAGTGCTTTCGGCTGCCTTAGAGTCGCATCTAAATATGAAAGTAGACTAACTAAGCAAGACTTTTCGATGTCTCTATTTGTTTCTTTCGGGACTTTGGTGATTGAAGTGGACGTTGAAGTCTATTTTAGTTAATTGAAGGTTGGGTTGGTTGGAGGATGCCACAAACCAGCGTGGTATGCCCTGTATAAAGCTTTTTTCATTGGGAAGATTCTCTGAGCTTGAAAGAATCATGCCCAATAGAGCAATACTCGGAAAACAGCCTTTGGACTGATTCTTCAAATACCAATGTGGCATATACAGGCAGTGTATGTGCAGGACCTTAAATGGCTCTACTATATGAGATAACTTGTCTCACGAGTGAGCTGTAGACGTAGGGCAGTCCTTTCTGGAGCCAGCAAGAGACTTCTCACCCTGGTCGTGTTGTGTGGCTTGTTGCCCCATCTTGTTGGAACCACATATCGTCCAAGTGATGGTCTTCAATCGTCGGCCAAAAAATATCGGTTATCGTTCGACCATATCGCTCCGAATTGACTGTAACCGTCGGCCCATTGGCATCTTCGAAGAAATACGGACCATTGACACCTTTCGACCATAGAGCACACCAAAAAGTCACTTTCTTTGGATGCAACGACACCTCTTCGATCACTTGTGGGTATTCTGAGCCCTACATGTGGCAAGTTTGTTTGTTTAAATACCCACCGAGTTGCCTGTTTTTCCAACACCCAAGAAGCGTATCTACGGCTTTGTGAATGGTCAGCAGGCTTCGATTGTTGCGTAAGTTGAACTTTATAAGGATGAAGATGCAAATCCAAATGCAAAATACGCCATAGTGAGGTGTACGACACGTTCAATTGCTGCGAACGCCGGAAAATCGATAAATGCGGATTATCAGCAACACTTACACTTACACAGCAGCAATATTTTCGACTGAGCATGCACTACAACGATGCACAGTGAGGGGGTGTATTGCGTTTTGGTAAGCACACTCGTAGTTCGGCAGTCTTCTGTGATTAAAACTGTACATGTAGAGACTGGGAATTTTCTCAAGAATCTTGGACAGAAGAAATAGCAAAGAAAGTCTACACTCATTGTGTATAAGAACTATGGGTACCTCGATCCGACCACTGGGTATTGTACCGGGCCATTCTGAGGCAAGAAAAGTTGTCATCGGGCCTGATACCCTGCTACGAACTGGCCATTTAGACTTCCTAACACAGAGCATGACTTAAATTCTTTCTCGAATTCGACAGATGTCTTCCAGCCGAGTGATCCAAATTCGTTGCGTTTCAGCCGGTAAACGTTTTGCCGAACCTGCGTTAGGCCTTCCTCATTTCTATAGGACCCGTAGGGCGTCTTATAGGTATTTCTGTCAGGTTTTGTCCTGAAAATGTTGGCAAAGTTAATAATCTTCCTAGTGGAAAGCACTGCGCTCGCGATAACTTCGGCAAACAAGCGTCAAACAGTATCCTTAGGAAAGGTATTCACTTCAGAAAGTACACCTTTATTTTTTACCTATTTTTGAATTTTTTTTTTATTTTAATCAGATAGCCCCTAAAAGATAATCTCACCTCGAACCACAAACTCGCAATATTTCACTTTTGGTGGTCCAATGATTACAAAAAACGGAATCCCTCCCATCGTTCTAGATTCCCAAGTGATAAAGCTGATCCTTCTACCTAAATTCCTTCCCCTATTCGATTTAGTATTTCTGAAATTTACTTAGGCAACCCTTTTGTTGCGAATTTACGATTTAGGCTTCTCTAAAACTCATTTCTTCCGGCAAAAACAATAAAGCAATTTCCAATTAAAAATTGAAAAAAGCGGTCGTAAAAAATTAATTAAAAAAAAAAACGAAGAAACAGTGTCATTTTTCCCCCCACTTTCAGAGGAGTAGGAAAAATAGCTTAAAACGAACAGCGATAACTGTGACAATTCTAAAATTACAAAGCAAAGCGATAAGCATCACTTCGTTTTATTGCTCAACCCTTACACCTATTTCGGCATTCGAAAAGGAGTTTGAAAGTCATTTTCATTTTATTTGCTACGAGCACAGCATGCCGCATGCCACATGCCCCCCCCCCCTCCTCTGTTGTTTTGGAACAGAAGAAACAGAAACCCTGTGATGCTGTAATATTTGTTAAACAATCGCAGCAAAACCAGAAAAAGGCCAAATTCAATCGCCATAAAATTTTCCATCTTCTTAGGGTGAGAGTGTCGCTGGGGGTTGGTGTTGGAATTGGAATTGAAGTTGGAAGAAGAAGGCTTCACAATTATCTGCGAAATGATCAAAGTTTTTCCCTCGACAATTAAATGAAAGGCAAGGATTTCGCTAGGGGGGCTGAAGAGTTTCGTAGAGGAACACGAAGGATGAACGATTTTCCCCATGGAGGAGGATGGGAAGTTGAAAACACAGTTAAATCTGCTATTATGAGTCTTGTTAAATAAAAGGTAATTGCTTTGTTCCGTGGTTTAAGGGGGGTAAGAAGAATTCAGTCACTTCCTCTGACAAAAGAGTATAATTCAACTTGCAAGTCCACTCAGAAAGTAAAAGAATCCAACATCTACTCGTGCATACTTCAGTTCGGGGTAGACTAAGGGCTCAGATAACGTGCCTCACCAGCTAGATCGATTATTTGTGTCGTGCCTTCAAATACAAACACGAACAAGAGTGGGACAACTAAGATGGAGATGTCCATTTCTGCATTCCCCCGTTGGATTGGAATAAACTAAATTGTAGGCAAGGGCACTGGTGTCCATGGGTAAAATGTGACCCGGATATCCGAGCTTCTCAGACGAAGTCAGCATTGCTGTACAACCTATGCAGTTTATAGTTTCGTCTTTCTACTTTCATGCAAATGTCAGTTTTAAAACCTTAGCGAGGAGCTGAGGTGATCAATGGTACTCTGAGCCCACAAAACCAGGAATTAGTTCACTGGCGCCATTGTCAGTATTGATTACGGAGCCTATGAGTCTTAGCCGCTTGTAATATTGTCCCAAACACTTTATTGATTGCTCACTGTGTTTTTGCCATTACGTCTGAGTCAGGATTTTCGTTGTAACCGGCCTTGAAGGAGCAGTATAAAATCTCGATCTTAATCCCACACAATCGAATAAGTTTGTAAGTTATACTAAACCTGGACATGGAGTTGGAACTCCAGGTATTTTTCCAAGATCTGCCGTAGCGTGAATATTTGGTCGATGGTGGACTTTCCTGGCCTGAAGCCACACTGATATGGACCTATTAGGTTGTTGATGAACGGCTTCAGATGTTTACACAGTACAAGACAAAATCTTGTATGCGATGTTAAAGAGACTGATGCCTCTGTAGTTGGCGCAGTTCAGACGGTCTTCTTTCTTGAGAATCGGACAAACAATGCTGAGGTTCCATGTATCAGACATAACCTCGTTCCACCAGATTTAACAGATGAGTTAGTGTATGCTCCTTTCCAAGCCATCGTCTGCCGCTTGAAAGAACTCTACCAGCCGTATTTAGTTCGTCATCGCCGTTATACAGTCTGCAGAAATGATCTTTCCAAATCCTCAGCATCGAATGCGATTCTACTACGATGTTCCCTTGTTCATCTCTACAGGCTTCGGTTCGGGGTTTGTTTCCGTGGCACATCAGAAGCGGCATATCTGATGGCGTTTTGGCAGTGTTTCCAATGGTCTTCGATGCTTGATGCCGGCGGCATTGGACATCTTAAGAGATTAAGAGACACTCGATCGGAAAAGGACTTGGCGATCTCTTGCGATTGTAGTCTGACATCGAATTTTCTCACAGCATTAGTGTGTCTTGGCGTAGTTTGGGATATCCGCAACCGTACCTTGGCTCCAACAAGGTAATGGTCCGAGTCAATGTTGGCTCCTCGGAATGTACGGACATCCATAATACTGGAGGAGTGTCTTGCGTTGATCGCAATGTCATCAATCTGGTTGACTGTTGATTGATCAGAAGTTCTCCAAGTCCCCTTGTGTATGTCGAGATGTGGGAACCGCGTGTTAGCCACGACAATGTTTCGTCCCGCCGCAAAGTCGATTAGCCTGAATCCGTTATCGGAGGTGGTGTTGTGCAGGCTATATTTTTCGATTGTTCCACCAAAGATACCCTCTCTTCCTAGCTTTGCATTAAAATCACCGAGGACAATTTTAATGTCATAGCTAGGGCATTACTCGTAGGTCTTGCTAAGGAGCTCGTAACAGGCACCCTTGGTGTCTCTCGCTCGCTCACATGCCGGAAGCTGAGGACTTCTTGTCTTAGTCTGCCTCCGACAACAAATCCACATCCAAATAAGCGCTGCTTTTGCCGTCGATAGCAATTGCCGTAGTAGATGTCGCAATTTTCCATCTTCTTTTTGTCCGGCCCATCCCATCGTATTTCTTGGATGGCGGTTATGTCTGCTTTGCAGCAGTCTAGGGCCTCCGCTAGTTGCTCGGCTGCACATGGTCTATTAAGGGATCTAACATTTCACGTGCATATCCGAAGCTCATCGTCCTTAAATCGTTTGCGTGGGTTGTCAACAGTAGATCCGTCCATATCCGAGGCTTGTTGATGCTTCGTAACTTAATTTTTTTTTTCATGGCCGGGCAGTTACCCCGGCGGCACAACCCCCAACCTGGAGGACCAGTTCCATTTTGAGTGCCCCTAGGACGAGGGGTCGGTTACACCAAAGCCAGTAACCCGTTCCGGGATGTGAGCGCTGCCGTTGGCCCTTATAGGGCTCGTCCGCCACCATCTCTTTTCCAAGACCCTGACTAAGTCTTGGAAATCCTTTCCGGCCTGAGCTCCAAATATGTCGGAGTAGCCCGGATAAGGTCTTGTTTTATTTTTCCGACACTAATCCTGGTTAATGGCGCAGGAAACTCGCCATTTGCCCCCTTCACTTCGCAACCTCTAGTGAGATTCCCAGATGGCGCCACGGGGAGGCGTGAAGTAGGACTTATTAGCAGAGCTGCAAGATGTTCGGCTGCAGAGGCTCATTCTCGTCATTTAAGGAACCAGCACCTGTCGGAAGATGCTACTTTTACGAGGCCTTATACTAATCGTTGCCATCCCATATTTGAGTACTATTACTGATAAAACAAGGAAGGGACGCACACAAAATTCACCTGGATGCGTTGACATTTTCTCTATTTTAAAGCAATTATAAATGAATTTAACCTTATAGCATATAAGCAAGCAAAAGGAATGACAAAGGGATATAAATAAAAAATATGGATAAAGAAAAGATTCAATCAATATACTTTTAAGTAAAAGAGATAATAAATTTAGTATAAGAGTACAATATAATAATACGCGCATCATGGGTCAGTTGTATCATTTACTTGTCCGTGGTTCCGCGCTGCAGTCGTTTCCTAGCTCTTATCGAGAACGGTCGACTTGTTAATAGTGTGCATAAAAGTGCAAAGCCAATACAGTAAAAGCATAAGTGAATTATTGATAAAAGGCAGTTTAGTCCAGATAAGGAGTGGTCGACTCGAGACGTGGAGGATCCCAGGTTCGAGTCCAGTTCTAGATTCGAGTGGATCTTTTTTTCGTTTTTTAATTTAATTTGAAACCATCGATTAATAAAAGTGGTAGAAGTGGCAGAGGAGTGATGGATACCGATCAGCCGGAGGTCCCGCGGGTTGAACCGTTGGCAAAACGCATGACTACAAGAGCGTGTGAAATGCAGCATCAACAAGCAACAACAACAAAAGCAGCAGCAGCAATGCAAAAATGGGACGATACTTCGAAAGTAGAGAAGAGGCGAAGAAAAAGCACTGTGTAAAGATGATGAAAACATCGAAGCGGAGGGAAAGGAGTTCTCGTACGAGTCTGAAGGTGGTGAGTGCCGGTACGTCGGAGAGGGGAACTCATTCAAAATATTATCAGACACTGATACCTCTGCGGAAGAGGAAGAAGACGAAGAGGCTCAGCTTGATAAGCTTATAAAGGAGCTTCTTGAAAAAAGGGAAAAGTTGCGATGCCAGAAGCAACAACAAAAACAACAGCAGCAGCAATTACAAACATTGAAAGAGTTGCCGATGGAGCAAGACCAAAAATCGCCGTCAAGGCAAAACCATCATCAGCAACTACAGCAGCAACAAGAACAACGCTTAAAACATAAGAAACAAACGCAAAAAGGTCAAAGACAAGTACAAAAGGAGCATATACCGCAGCAATTGCAAAAACAACAACAAATTAAGCAGCAACAACAGCAGCAGCATCAACAACAACAACAGCAGCAGCACCAGCAACAAAATCAACAACAGCAGCAACAACAAAAACAACATCCTGGCAACAAGGGGAGAGAAAAAGTTCCCCCAATCAATGTAAGTAATTTTGAAATTAAAGATAGTATTAGGTTATGTAAGTTAGTAACTAAGAATTTCTATGTGAAAAGATTAAGTGCAAATAAGCATATTATTATGTGTAGTAATATGGAAGAGTATAAGAAAGTACGTAACGCCCTGGGAAAAGCGGACACGGAGTATTATACGTATACCCATAAGGGTGAAAACTTCAGACGGTGCTGTTAAAAGGCATCGATCCCACAGTAAAAACGGAAGAGCTCGAACAAGAGCTCAAAAGGTTTGAAAGCGACGACCTAAAGTTCGTAGGTGTCAAGCCGTTTACCACGGCCGCGGCAAGGGATGGTAACCGCAAATTACTATTCTTCTTAGTGCAATTAACCCCCAATAGCAAAATCGGTAGTCTGCGACAAATCAAATTCCTGTACTATCATGCTGTAAGTTGGGAAAAATTAAAGAGAGCAGATCGTGTACTGCAATGTATGCGCTGCCAGAGATTCGGGCACGCCGCAGCTAATTGCAATATGCAATTTAGGTGCGTGAAGTGCGACAAGGACCACAAATATGGAGAATGTTCTCAAGGTAGTGATAGAGTAGAGGATAGGGATAAACTCTTCCGTGTACTCTGTAGGAACTCAGGGCATCCTGCCAATTTCAGAGGTTGTCCAAGGTTCCAGGAGCTGAAAAAGAAAGTCCAGGCTCGAAAACAGTTCATCGAAAAAGAGAAGCGTCAAAAGAGTCGTGCTTTCCCTAATTTTGTGGCACCCAGTATATCCTTTGCCCAAATGGTATCTGGATCGGGTAAGGCCGCAATAACAGCAAAAAATATGTCAAAGGTAGCCGAAAAGGCGCCGGAAACAGATTTGGATTTGAAAGCGATCCTTCTGTCCCTACACGGAAAAATCGATCACTTCCAAAAACAATTAAATGAACAAGCGGCTCGAATTGACGTCATCTATTCGACACTGTTCGACAAGTCTGGCACGCCGATATAATGTCTGCTACGTTGAATGAGGTCAACTTAAAGATCCTTGCGTTAAATGTTAATTCACTAATCAGAATCGAAAGGAGAAACAATCTGCAAAACCTGTTGTTAAGTGAACTGCCAGATGTGCTTTTGGTAAGCGAAACTAAGCTTAACCAGAATCACAAAATTGGCTACAGTGGCTACAATACATATAGAAGCGACCGACCTCACTCCGTACGAGGGGTTGGAGTTGGTATCTTATTACGCAAGGGCATACGCCATAGGGTCATATACTGCTGGGATTTACTGAGGTTCCGGGTGTTGGAAGCCTGCATCATATGCATTCCTCTTCATAGTCGAAGGCGACTGTATGTGGTGTCGCTTTACGCACCTGAAGTACCAAATCCCATTCAATTTATAACTGAGCTCGAAATACTTTTTCGATGCCTTCAGCTTCAATCGGAAGAAAATTATTACTGTCTCGCCGGAGATCTGAACGCTAAGCATGCGGCATGGGGAAATAATCTGCCGAACACTAGGGGTTACCAGTTGTACTACTGGTGGAGTCAATATATGATTGAGTACAAATTTGAGTTGTACGCGACGAATATTCCATCCTTTCCAACAGCTGGTTCCTTTTTGGACTTAGCTCTTATAGACAATAGACTAGAACTGACAGACGTGGATCTATACACACGGAACTGTTTGCGAGCGTTCGAGTACGATAGTGATCCCTACGGACTCGCAGCCACAATACGGATCCCAAATGAACAAACGCTGCTGGAGCAGTACGATCAGGTGTACTCATACGACTATAGTCGGGTACGGTGGTCGCGCTTCTCCAGAATGTTAAAGCGGAATTTACATTTGAATAGGATTGATCCTCCGACTAACAGAAACTTGACCAACGACGAAATCGATTGTGATTTACTGACTATGCAAGACATTATCAAACGTACAATGGAGCAGACTATTCCTCGGGTAGAATGCTCCGACGAAGACCAGACCAAAAAGTACAGAGCTCCAACAATAAACGCACTGTACGCATTCAAAATTAGACTGCTCACGAGACTGAAGGAACGGTACAGACAGTTTACACACAGACAAGACCCGGAAATAAGAACATTGAAGTCAGTGATCAAAAACCTTAAACAATTAATAAAGCAAAATTACAGTAAAGCTGTAAGTCTGTACTGGGGCAATAAGATTCCGGCTATAAAATCTAGTAGTCCGAATATGTTCCCGCAGATAAATAAATTGTTCAGGCCGAAAGATCACAACAGCATTCAATGTGTTCGAATTCCACAGACGACAGAGAACAGACAGACACTACTAACGGCTGGTATAATTCCAGAAAGTGCCGACTCAGGCGATGGTTTTTTCATGGTCGAAGATCCACAAAAGAAAGTGGATTTGCTGGGCGCTTTTTTCGAAACCGTGTATACGGTGAACAATCCGGTTCACCGTAATCACGAGATAAATAACAGGGCCTACGTAAGTCACTATTATTTACGCAACTAATTTCAAAATTGGCGATCTGAGACTCACTGTTTTACCGTATTCAGTGAAGAAAACGCTGCAAATGTCATCGTCGCCAATGAGCGAGCTTCCTCGAATTTGTTCGTGCGAAAAGATAAACTCCTGTGCATCTTCGAGTCTCTGAAAAACAAAAAGTCGTCAAGAGTAGACGGTATTCCAAACGTCGTATTAAGACACCTACCCTTGGAAGCAGTGGATATTTTTACTATGCTATTTAACAATGCGCTGAATAATGCATATTATCCGACACAAATAGCAGTGGTACATCCTGTCCCGAAAAGGGATAAAGTTAGAACCAAACCTGCTAATCTTCGGTCAATCAGTTTACTTCCGAATTTAAGCAAGGTATTCGAGAAAGTGGTTAATAGAGCGTTGTTAAAGTGGGTTGAGGAAAATAATATAATTCCAGACAATCAGTTTGGTTTTAGGGCGAAGCATGACACTATTCATGCTGCGTCAAAGCTGATCTCCGACATACAATGGAATAAGTGTAAGAACCAGTGTACGGATGCCTGCTTGGTTGACTTTGAGAAGGCTTTCGACACCGTATGGCTAGAGGGGCTTTTCTATAAGTTAACTAGGAGGGATATGCCGAAACCTCTACTGTATATGATTTATAATATACTTATGGGAAAGAAGTTCTATGTCAAATGTGGCAACGTCACTTCGAGCAAAGTCTTTGATATTAAAAACGGATTACAACAGGGGGCGGTGATTTCTCCGATCCTGTTTAACATTTACACAACTGATCTAGTAGGTTCCCTTAATCACTCTATAGCGTATGCAGACGATTTAGTGGCGTACAGATCAGGTCCAAAAATCGAAGTCATCAATGCTCTTCTGCAGCGTGATTTCGATCATATTAAGGCGTATTGCGATGATTGGAAATTGAAAATCAATTTCCAAAAGTCAGAAACAATCTTGTTTAGGACTCCACTGCGATGGGCTTCTAGAGATACCAGACATAACTGACGAAATTTGGCCATCACTGGACAACACGGGATGCCATTAGCGGTGAGAAGCGTAGTTAGATACCTTGGTATCTGGCTCGATAAATATCTGCATTTTGACAAACATATAGATGTTTGTCTCGCTGGGGCCAGGAAGGCCTTAGCCCTGATAAGAAGGCTGTTTCACAGCAGTCAACTTGTTACCAGGGTAAAGGTCGTATGCTATGTAGCCCTAATCAGGCCAGTCATCACGTATGGTTGCCCTGTGTGGTTTAATGTAGCGCCGTCTCAGATGGAAAAGATTCGGGTGTTTGAAAGGCAGTGTCTTAGGACCTGTCTGGATTTGTATAGAACACCAGAATCAGAGTACAAGAAATACTATCCCAACAAAGCCCTTTACGATGGGGCTCATCTGAATAGGATTGACAATTTCCTGATTAAGGTGATTCGAAGGCATGTTACTGAGGTAACACACTTTTCCTAGTTTTAAGTTAGATTAAGGATAGTTAGGGGGATCTCGTGGAAATGCCGGGCTCGTTAACGTAGGGCGGCACTTGTAAGAAGTGATTGATGCTTCATGGCATCAGTTAAGTCTGGGCGGTGCTTGTGCACGATGTTGAGGATTGCCAGACGCCCGAAATCGCAATCGAGATGGTCTACGAGTACTCACCACCCCGATTATATTTAAGTTAGAATAAGTAGCTTAGGTAGGTTAAGTAGAATAGGGTATAGTTTTAAGTTTTATATAAAAATTTTAAAAAAATGATAAAGTATCTAAGTTTTTTAAAACTATTTTCTTAGAAATATTTTCCATATATTGATAAATAAGACCATAAGTCGTAAGATAGTTTTAAGGCCAAAAGGCAAAGTTTATTGATATTGTGAAGTTTAGAGAGTTCGGTAAGAGCCAGTAAGCTAGAATAAGTAACAGTCATTGTGAAATTAGGTTTAAGCATTTTTGTCTAGGATGTAAGCTTATAATGAAAGAAGAAGTAAAAATGAATTTAAAAGTGAAAAAAAAGGTTCCTCGCTGCAATAGTGTTAATAATTTCATCGTTCTCAATACGTATGCTTGCTCCATCTGCACTCTCTTTAACAAAAACGGAACCATAGCCCGCTATATACAGAGAACAGCTGTTTTCTACGTTTTAAACGCAATGCTTCTTGTAACAAGAAGCGATTCTTTGTTGTTAGGCTCCCGCGGAGGTGGATGTTACTGTTTTCTTTACTGGAGGCAATACCAACGTCATCGAGGCACAGTTGTCTCTTCATGTTTTTGAAAAAAACAAAAAAAAGAGAGTGACTGATCTTAGTACGGCATTTCTCTCGTGGGGAGTGTTGAATTTTAAGATGATCGGAGCATCATGCTGTATATTGTTATTATTGTCATTATTTCTGTTTCGCTGCCGGGATCGAAAAATACATTTCAGCGTGGGTTGCATGCAATCGATGGTACAGCAAAGGTGGTTAAAGGTAGATTTCAAATTTTCATCGGCTAGCTGTGGGATGCCAAACAGAATGGCATCAGCTGCTATTTCCCTTTGCTCGTGCTGGGGTAGAGCGTACAAAATTACAACCGCGAAGTTCAAAACGCCTCAGAGACCGGCACCAACTTACCCGCTATTACTATACTCAACAGAATCGTAGAAACTCTGTTCTCGCCATGACGGAGTTTTACTAAGCAAGATCGGATAACTACGCGAACACATTCCTGCCATAACAACCGATGAACTCACCGCGGCAATCGAGAGGGTATAAGATCGAAAACCCCCTGGTTCAGATGACATACCAAATAGGGTTTTAAAAATAGCGATGAAGGCCCGCCTAGACGTTTTCGTTAGCATGTATAATGCATGCTTAAGCGAGGGGATATTTCCGGAACAATTGAAATACCAACGGTTGGTATTATTAGCGAATTTTTCCAAACGGCATGGCTCGAAATTGAAGGTCATTGTAAGCTGTAGACAGATTAAACTCCTTATTCCAAGCAGCCATCAGAGAAGAACAAAAACTAATTCCCGGTACTCAGTTAGGGCTCTAATGAGATTTACTGTTTTGCCGATCATTTAAGGAATATCGCTATCTGTGCGAACATATTTATCACCAATACGACCACTGAAATACACAGAGTCTAAGCAAACTTTTCAAAGGATCTTGGTTACTAGAAATTTTCCTCGTTTTTTTCTGAATCCAAAATTTGCCTCCTCTCATGCACTGACAAAGTCCAACGATGTAGTAATAGTAGTACATAGTACGACATTCTATCCTCCGATGGCAAACTTCAAACCACCACAATACAATTCCCAATTGTATGCCACTGAATCAATTCATTAAAATACCATCCTCACATCCTGTCCATTTCATTTACAAATAAACTCTCCAGACAACTGTCAAAGAATCCCCAAACAAGGCCAAACTGCTGTATTTCCTGCATCACTATGGCATGCAACTGTAACCACATTGTTAACCCCTAGACTCACTGCATGTCCCAGACAAATTGGAATACTCTATTCGAGACATACCCCCCTACATCATCCTGGCCAATATCAATTTGTGGATTTGGACAACTTCTACTTCTCACACGAGTCAAGACACTTTTGAAATGCCACCACACACTCGACTATCGGCCAAATTTGGTGCCATTTCGCAGCTTAAACTCAATTCAAATCGGAATTTTTTGAAATGAGACCAACCGGACACTTTGTGGACACACCAATGTGCATCCTGCTCTTCTTCCCCATCGAAGGCAACATGTTTGTTTTCCCCAACTGAGATGGTCAGGTGACAGCTACCTCTGCTGGATCGGAGGATGTTGTAAGCGCTTACTATTTGTAGAATCGGACAATGAGTTTGGATGAGCGAAATTACGAAACAAAAATGGCAACATGACCATGAACAGAGGAAGCCAACTACCTTTTTGAGATGGACTTTGAGGAAATTAGCATTGAAAAATAGAGAAAATCCTCCAAGTCGCAAGGAGGAACAGGAATTTTAATCCAAGACACGGATGAGGCACAGCAGTTGGTTGGAAATGTTTCCTGAGGATAATGACAATGATGCTGGTGACAAGCATTCCAATTCACGCGAACGTATTATGAATGACTTTGGCACTCACTTGTGGTTGCATTCATTTGGTTGGATGGCAATCTCTGGTGAAATGTCACTCATATCTGAGACTTTCGCTGAAAGATCAGAAGGAGGAACATCTTTTGAATTTTGATGGTAATTAGAGGAAAGTCGGGAAGTGTGTATGCGTATACAGCCCACACGTCAGCAAACAGAGTTTTCTTGTTGGATGACACATGGTAATTGGCGCACCCTCTACCAACTTGATTGTATCTCGGATAGCTTTAGGTGTGTCTCATGGTCTGAAATGTCTTCAAATCGTACAGGACTAGAGTTGCAATCAGTTGTGGTGTCGATCCTAATGCTGTTGCATCAGACGAACAGTCGATAGATGTCAGCAAGTCGTTGTGAAAAAAAAATTGAAGAACTGTGAACGATGATGAAGTGATAGTTTCACCTTACATCGTTGACTTTATCTTTTTATCTGATAGTCTTCTTTGGGCTCAACCCAGGACTTTCTTGTTCGAAGTTAGCTTCACCTGCATGGAATTTTGTCATGGGGAGGAATAAACCCAAATTGATTGCGTTTGCCTTCAACGCTGGTTCGTTTTAATTGTTCTGACAATAAGACCAAACCGACGTAAGTCGTTCACAATGCCAACAACTTCACAGACAATGGTCGGCCTGTTAGTAAAACATCCTTCGTGTCAAGCTAAGGGGTCAACAGAAGGTAATTAAGGCAAAGCATTCGAATAAATTCCCTCAAATCGAACGGTTCTGTGCCGTATTACCAGTGCAGCTGACTACCTTTCCGTAGCTACTGTTGAGCACATTAGTCCCGTCATACTCCTAGTCTTCAATATTACTAGAAAGAAGCTCAAACAAAGCAATTTCCTCGATTGCCAAATTTCTATTCAAATTGACTTCCTTGTGACTCTGACTCTGACTCTGATTCTGACTACGAGTATGTCTACGAGTATGACTCTGACTCTGACTCTGTCTCTGACTCTTTGGAGGAATTACTTTCTAATAGAAGCAATCAAAACGGGATATTGCCATTCCCAATGCCCCAGCACCAGCAGCAGTACCTGCCCAAGCACATTAAGGAGCTAAACAAACCAAATTTAACTTACCTGACCAAATTGCTTCTATTCCCAGATTCATGGAGCATCCAGCATCCAAAAAAATAAAAAGAATTGAGTCAATCCAATGGATACCGGAGCTGGGCTGAACCTTCAAGCCCAGGTGCGACTTCGAGCCATTCTAACTTGAGACGACCAACGACAAACTACTACCACAACGACACGGAAGAAAGATGAGGACAATGATGACGACGACGACGACGACGGCCAATGTTCAAGTAGAGAGCTTCTCCCAACTTCCCTATTCAGCAAATCGAATTGTGAAATAATTGAATGGAAATGGAAATTGGTCGAATCGAGAAAAAGAGCAGAAGCAACATATAGAAGGTATCCGCCAAGCGCTGGTATGCATTGTCATCACTCGCGCGCACTACCATAACCTCTTGCGCTACCTGCTCCTTCTGCTGCTTTTCCTCCAGACGCCGCCGCTTACCTCTGCTATTGCTGTGTTATATGTTATGTGTCATTGTTGTCCAGCAGGACGTCGACAATGATTACAACGACAACGTCGTTGCTTCGACCTCGGCAACAGGAGTACCACCACCATACTGGGCAAGCCAGCAAGACTTGGGCGATGACATTGTCTTAAAGCGCGACATTTCTAATTTGGCATTTAAATGCTCATACCAATTACGTTGGAAGCGGATGAGAATGAGAAGCCTATTGCTACCGCTAGCCACCATCACATTTGTCCATGGTTTGTGTCTTTTTCGTTTTAGTCTTGGTCTAACCCTCATCGTCTATGTTTGGAATTTATTGGCAAAACACACGTACGAGTATACAAACGAAGACACACGCCACCACTGGGCAAACTGAGGAGCTTCATGCCTTTTGCTACTGGCTGCACATCCCGTTCAAATTTTTCGACTCCAAGGCAAATTGGAAGAAGCATCTCACATGTGTAACCTTTCGCTGGTACAAATACGTGGTGCAGGTAGGAGATCTGCTCCTCCATGGTAAAGTCATTTGAAACGAATGCAACATAAAATGCGGGCTTCCGTTGCATCATTGGACCGTAGCACCATTGCACCATTGCACCATTGGAAGATCGACAGTTTACTGGACCATAAACTGGTTTAGCATTGGCATTGAATGCAAGCAATCTATGTATAGTAGCCAGTGTCCACTTGTGTCCAGGGGGTTTTTTATTCTCCTCCAGCAGAGTTGCCGCCGCCATCGCAAAAAAATGGCAAACTCTCCAAACAGATATAGGATGAAGGTTTTGCGGCCTGAATTGTAAGTATCCATTCATTTGTTTGTCCTTAAATCTCAGAACCTGCGATGGATTCGAACAAAAATTTGTGGAAGCAAATGGCAGGAAAAGTTGTAGAGAGTTTCATTCTTACTCACTTTTCAGTCGTTGGCAAGTAGACCTACGGTATCCCAGTGCATTTTATCACCCCTTTCGTATCCATCAACGCAACGTCGGTCGTAACGTGTGCGAGTAATTTACAGTGCGTTATACACACCTTGCACCTGAAGGTCTGTCACTATCTATATGAAGGAAACTTTAGCTAAGGGAGGAACTCTTTTTATCGTCTGTTAAATGCTTAAAGGGTTGATGACAAGCTACCCCATACCATCAACAAAATAAAAAGGAGAAAGGGTCACAGGGTAACTGCATGCTGGATAGACGTCATCTGGCCAACACAGGACGTGAGGAAAGTTTATTTATTAAGCCGTTGCACGGGGATGGTCAACACATTTAGGGTAGAAGGTGGAACCCTTATTCCAAAATAACAGACAGACACTTTCAAAGAATGGTGGATGTTGCAATTGTGCAATTTGGCCAAGTGTCCTTTTGACCGATGTTGTTGTTTAAGTGTAGTTGTTTGTGTGATGTTAGGAATGGGGAATCATCTGTAAATTGTAACATGTTGTGAAGGTTTATTGCCAGCAGCAAATGTGAAACTCATTTGGGGTGACAAGATGTAGGATGTCCGTTCACGTTGACTGGATTGAGAATGTTTTTATTGGTGGACGCACCTCGTGTTTATTACCTTAGTTTGGTGGAGTTAAAGACAAAATGTAGATAGAATTGGAATGTTCGTGCAATGTGCACATAATGGGGTGGAAGGAGGCGTGTTTCGGTAGATTAAGTCGGAGTTTTAAGCTTTTATGCACATCTTATTGTACATTATTCACAAACTGATGCATTGTCTCTATTTGTTACTGATTAAGTTGAAGGTTGCGGTATCTTATTATGAGAACACGTGTTTGGTGTGCCAAAATATAATAAAAATTGTTGAAAATAGTGAGAACAAAAATTGTAAGTTACTAAAAAGTGAGGCAGACGAATCCTAAATGGGTCAACGGCAGCGCTCATATCCCAAAATTATGTTACTGATACCGGAATATCCGGTCCGCTGTCGTAGGGTCAAAACAAGGTTGGGGATTGTGCTGTCGAATTAGCTTCCCGACCATGGAAAAAATATTTAGTTATGAGAGAGACGCAACCAGCCTCGGATAGCGGAACTCCTCAAATAGCAACCAGACCCGGAACGTCAATGGACTACGATATAAGAGTTTGCACATGGAATATCAGAACACTCTACACCCTATGTGCCACTCAAAAACTTGAGTCTGTCCTCATGCGGTAAAAGGCAAACATTACCGCGATCCAGGAGGTACGATGGATAGGGTCAGGTATGATGAGAATGCATGTATTAGGATGTGGATTCGTGGTGGAAAATCGGCTTAGGACAAAAGTCATTGACTTCAAGCCGATAAGTGATCGCCTTTCTGTGATCCGCATCATAGCTATCCAAAACATAAGCCTAATATGTGCACACGCTCCTGCCGACGAGGCTGAAGATCCCATCAAGGAGGAATTCTATGACCTCCTGGATGGAGCCTACGAAGACTGTCCGGAGTACGTTGTAAAGTTGTACTTGGGGACTTCAGTTCTAAAGTCGGAGATAAAAACATCTTTGGCGGGTTAGTTGGTAAGCACAGAACCCAAATGACAACGAAATGACAACAGACAACGGCTACCGACTAATCGATTTTGCAGCAGCTCGTAATACGGTGATAAGTGACACTAGGTTTCCAAGGCTAAGGATCCACACAGCAACCTGGCGCTTTCCAGACGATCGAACCGGAAACCAAATCGACCATGTGCTAGTCGATGCGAGGCACGCATCCAACATCCTCGACGTTCACACATTCCGATGGGCAAACGTCAACTCTGCCCATTTTCTTGTCTCGGCTAAATTCAGAGTTCTACTGTCCAACGAGTAGAAGCTGCGAACCGCTTAGAAGAAGAAATTCGACATTGGACGCCTTAGCACACCTAACCAGAGCCTACAGGGAGCGCCAGACTATAAAACTCTCCTCTTTGCAATCACCTAGCACAAATGCCAACAATCAGTGGTGCCAGTATCGCGACATCATCAAGGAAGTAACCGAAACCACTGCAGGGTACCAGCCACCCCAGAGAAGGAGCCCGTGGAATGATGATAAATGCGTGTACAGGAAAAAGGTGACAGAAGATGCACACGACAAAGCGCTGCAGCGCAGAATAAAGGCAGCGAGAGAAGAGTATCGAGCCAGGAGAAGGGGGAAAAAGAAGATCCTGCGTGGAAAGAGGAGGGCTTAAGCAGCTTCCCAGCTCAAGGTGATCGAAGAGTAGTGCGATCGTAATAACGGAGGTTTTTTTTAAAATCCAAGCAACTGGGAGCGCGGGGAATAGTAGATATGTTTAAGCAGCATTTCCAGCAGCTGCTGCATGGGCATCATGTAGGGAGAGTGATAGGGCAAGAAGAGAACCCACGTTCAGAATATGAAGGACCAGTTCCACCACCTAGTATAGATGAAGTTGGTTTAGCTATAAAAAAGCTTAAGAACAACAAGGCCGCAGGCTCTGATGGTTCACCAGCGGAGTTCTTTAAATACGGTGATGATGTTTTGGTAAGGAGCATGCATAGAATCATCAACCAAGTATGGGTGGAAGAAAACATGCCCGATGACTGGACTATCAGTTTCATATGTTTCATCTACAAAAAAGGCGATCCTATGCCTTGCTAAAACTATCAAGGCATATCCCGTCTTAAATCATTCTGCAACACACTAATCGGCACGTACCAGTGTGGCTTCCGGCCCGGCAGATCGACTTTAGACCAAATTCTCACACTGAGGCAAATCCTGGAAAAGACCAACGAATTTCATGTCGAAACACACCACCTATTCATCGACTTCAAAGCTGGGTATGATAGCATACATCGTCAGGAGCTCTATATGGCGATGGCCGAATTCGGAAGCCCGGCAAAACTGATTCAGCTGTGTCGCGTGACGCTGAAAAGCACGCGCTGCAACGTGCGGTTTGGAAGCATTTCGAACTATTTCAAACACGCACCGGATTTCGGCAAGGAGAAGCGCTATCGTGCGACTTCTTCAATCTTGTACTGGAGCAGATAGTGTGCAGGGCAGATGTCAACATGGAAGGCACTATCTTCAACTGGTCCGTTCAGCTGCTGGGGTATGCGGACGATATTGACATCATCGGTTGCTCCGAGCGTGCCATGATAGAAGCGTTCACGGTATCAACAAATCAACAAATAAGCAAGCATCTGTCCACAGCCTAGGACAAAACGTCACTTTTGATAGCAAAAATTTCGAGTTAGTTAAGGAGTTCACCTACCTCCTATGAACTATACGAATGACACCCTAGAGGAGACCCGGCGAAAAATTACTTTAATAAACCCTTGCTACTTCTGCTTGGCCAAACAATTGGGTTTAAAACTCCTAACTTGAAGGACGAAATGTGTGCTCTACAAAACCCTTATCCTGCCAGTTCTGCTTTTTGGCGCCGAGTGCTGGACGATAAGCAAGAAGGAAGAGTTAATACTGGGTTCCTTCGAAAGAAAATTACTTCGGTGGATTTTTGGTCCTGTGTGCGAGGAGGGCTAATGGAGGAGAAGATACAACCGCGAACTCTATGAGATGTGGATTTAGTCAAAACACGCCGACTACATTGGCTTGGCCACATCGAGCGAATGGATAATAATGCTCCAGATAAAAGGATCTTCAAATCCCAGCCCCCAGGTTCGAGAAGACAAGGAAGACCGAACCTCCGTTTCAAGGACCAAGCCATCGCGGATGCCACAGCGCTTGGTGTGGACAACTGGAAGCAGGGCGCCCGGGATCGTAGAGGATGGAAGGCTGCAGTGTCTCAGGCAGAGACTCTACACGGGTCGGGAGCCAGATAAGTAAGTATAAAGTGAGTTGTTAAATTATAATTTCAAGTTTTATTAAAAATGTTTGTAAGACTCTATATTGTTTTTGTATTGCAGTGTCTAATTTAGATAAATTATTGCATTGAGAGACTGATCCATTTGATGTTGACGGCAATGACGAACAGAATGAACCAGATTATGTACAAAATGACGCATTTGACGAAAGTCAGTTTTATTTTACATTATATGCTTTGTAATCATTGGGATCCCAATGACGGGATCCCGTGATGAATTGTACACGTTTTGAGGAGCTCAGTATCTTCCTTCGATACTTCAATTGGTCGCAGAGCCCAAGCATCAGCCAGAATTAACATTCTCCAGACAATTGAAATACTTTTGAACTAATTGAATCAGACTTTGTCAACAAATTACGTTCCGTCTGAAAATCTCACCATCGATGAGCAATTGAAAGGCTTCTGTGGACACTGTAAGTTTCTGCAATATATGCCAAGCAAGCCTCCAAAATATGGACTGAAGTTCTGGTGACGCAATGAGAGTACAACGCGATATCCACTGAAATTTTCCATATACACTGGCAGTTGTGATAAAAGTGTCGGTCTTGGTCGTGGATACGACGTGATGATATCTTTGATGCCAAGATATTTCCTCACTGGTGGTACACGATAAAAATATAATAATTCTTGGCATAATCCGAAAGAATAGAAGAGATACACCATAACCATTTGTTGTTAACACAGCACAATCTTGAAAAGGCTATTTCAGGCTGTTATAACAAGCCGGAGATGACACTGGATTACAACCGGACAAAAGGTGGAGTCGATGTATGCGACCAAATAGTGTCAATTTATTCCTGTTCACGGCAAACTTATCGCTGGTCCATGGTTGTATTTTACAATTTATTAGATGTTGCCGCCTTAGCCATTTCAATCCGCCAACATGGAAATAAGACCATTTCGCGTGAACCCCAATCCGTAAACATTGGGTTTCCTTTAAAGCTTGTAGGCCACTTACAACCTCGAGCTCTCCACTACGATGCGTTAGACTTGAAAATATTTCAGGGCTGTTTATTTGAAACCCTTTTCCCGCCATTAAGACAACAAGTGATAGATATCTCCGAATTAATCCAGATCCTTTAGGTTCTCTGTAGCTACCAGATTATATCCCTTCTACTTTTGGTGCCAGTTCTCATGATGTGTTCTCATTTGGAAGACGAAGTTAAAAAGCTTTATGCGGCGCTTATTCACCAAGAATTGGCTTGCCTGAGCTAGTAGATAAGCCCTTATTTCTTTAACGAAGAGAACAAAATCGTTCGCTTTCATATGTTCTTAGAGATGGATCAAATATAAAGCAAGAAACCGGCGCTGTTATCTTCTTCGCTCACTGTTCACATCTCCCGCAGCAGTGTCCTTCCGACTGAGATATTGCATGTTGCACAACCGTCCAGATTAACTACAATTACAATAGATATTGACAGCCATAGTTGCAGTCGCGATAAAAATAAAATAAAATAGTGACAAGCTTAAGGCACTTTTGGGCTCAGCATAGGGTTTAACTTTGCTGGGTTCTTAGCCACAAGAGAGTGCCAGACAACGAATGTGCACACAAGTAAGTTTAAAAAAATCTTCGTTTGATAAAGAGCTCCTGGATCAAGGCAAATGTTCCCAGAACTCAACAAATCCACAACATGTAACCTTTGTATGAAAAGCAAAGATAAACAATTTGTGCCTGTCTATAACGTTTGAATCACTACATATTCCAGTTCGTCAAAAATGCTGCAAAATGTATAAGTTTCATCTATCTCTTCTGATCTGGTCCGAATATGTGCACCATTATCCACGTTAAGTTAGTAAACAGTCTTCTTATCCCAGTCAGGAGCTCCTTAAACTCCCTGATCTAACTAAATTTAGATCGAAACTATCCTTAAAAGATATTGGGGGATAGTCAATTGACACCATTCAACCGACGAATATCTCTCCGCCTACCTTGTTCTATCACTATTTCCATCAACGGTGATCCAACGAAATCACCAACATACGTCTCGATGCAGTTAAGACCACCTCCGGACATACCTAGTCTGAAATATAGTGATTCGTTTCAAAGAAGGATAATTTGCTAATGGGATCTTCGGCAGATCTTTCAATTGGATCATTGTTAAACTTCATGCCAGATTTGAAAATGAAACACCATAGAAACCTTGCGGTTTTTATTTGAAAACCCTCCTGAGGTAGTTTTCAGCAGCTTCGGCGGAACCAAATTTCCTTGCATTCAAATCGTTCTGAAGGTACGGAAGCAGAAGAAAGTCTGAAGGAACAAGGTCTGGAAAATAAGGTGGATGCTGAAGGATTTCCCACATTAATTCCTTCAATTTTTGTAACTCTTGTTGAGCCACAAGTGGCCTGGCGTTATCATGAGGGAAGATGAGAGTTGCTTACAGTGCTTATTGCCCATGATCGTTTCGCCATGTGAAAGAAGCTCGACAAAATTGTTACCCCTGGAATCCCACTACACAGATAACAGTTTTTTTTTATTAGATAAGAGGCAGTTTTTGCCACAGGATCTGCACCTTTACTTGGTTGTTTTCAGCTTATTTGTAATTGCACTTCTAGTCACCTGTTGCGACTCGATCCAAAAAAATGTTCGTTTTCATGGTTTCTAAGCAGAGTCGCAGTCCATCTTAATTTTTCCGTTAGACAAACGAATGGTCATTTGGCTTATTTTGCACTATGACCGCACAATTTTGTTATGAATTTTAGAAGGCCGTCAAGAACAGGAGTAATTGTGCAAGGACATATCACCGTTCCAAAATCTACTAAACCACTTTTTAACAGTCCTTAGAGCAGGAGCACGATACTAATAAACGCTCTGAATGTTTTTTCACACTTCGTCTACTTTTCGATCTCCATTTCAGAACTTAACTTAACTTAACTCAGCAGGGTCTAACAATAAAATGACTTCTGATGCCACAACCTATGATGATAGGGCACCAACTTTTAAAATGAATCAATATTTTCCGGTCATTTTGACCTGCAAACATTCAAAACCAATGGACATCGGTACCTCATTTCCTTGTCTAATAATTCTCTTTCCGTGTTTGCGATGTCATAATCTATAAAATATTAAGGCACGTTTGTCCATCAGAACAAAGAATACGACCAGCACGGAAAAGCCTTATATCGACAAGAACCCAATGTCTGGTTGATCCCCAAAAATGAAATAGGCACGCTGACGTGGCGGGAAATCGGACCAAGGAGCAACTATCTAACTATTTTGTTTTAGCTAAATCGGGACTTAAAATATCAGAAACGAAGCGCAAGTGAGTAAATCTTACGATGAAACCAAAATAGCTACCATTAGCCTACCCGCGGAATTCGCTAGAAAAATGTGGGAACCAGGAAAAAAGCAGATCGGCTGGGCTTATTGTTTAATATGAAAAATCCTTCTGTAAAGGCCGTAACGACTGAACAGAGTTTTCTATTAAATACGAGGAAAATGGCCACAGCAATAAAAGACTGGAAGGCTTCAGCAATTTTTTTGCTTTCCAAGGTCAAAACGACCGGATCCGGGCGTAAAGTCGGTAGCAAGAAATACGGTTGGGCCCCCGAAAATGCTGAACTAAGACAGATATACCACCGAACAATAAAAACTTATTTACGGTCCTGGATTTGAGCAGCAAGAAGCAGGAATTCAACTACAAAAAGCGGTGTATGAGGTAAAAATTATTTAATTCTATAAATGAGGCTAAAAGCCCCCACCTTACATGTCCGGTGCAAAGGCTATACCACCCAATTCTTCTGGAAAATATTTTCGCAAGAAGGAGACATACCCAAACTGGATGCCATCATCATCGAAGCGAAATAGCGGGTGTCCTATACTCAAATACTACGCAGCGTAAAAGTAGACCCTAAACTGAAAGCTCTGGACAAGGCGGTATCCAGGATCAGGAGAACGAAGAAAGGAGATCTTTTGATACAACTGAAGGAATCAGCAGACAAAACGACGGTGATTGCTTAGAAAACAGGCGGAAGTCAAACCGCTCACTCACCGTGTGGTGAACCCAAATCGATTTGGCCAGGGTCAAGACTAGCGACAAAATTTTCTTGCGGAAACCTAAATGGCAATAATGAATCTGAATCTTTTAATAGCACGAAAAAACTGTCAAAATAAGCTGGGTAGTCTGTCGTATTCGTTAGCGGACACTACTACGGAAATGTTTTAAGTTCCTCGCATTTGGATACCTAGCCAAACATTGCAAAAGTGAAAAAGAACGCTCTAAACTTTGTTGGAGATACGAAAGAAAAGGACATTCTGCATGTTTTGCAGGAAAGGCAAATCGGAAAATGCAAAGCACATAGCCGGGGGCAACAAATACCCTCACCTCAGGTAAGACATCTGCAACAAGAAGCCATGAAGGTTGTTCAAATCAACCTAAACCGTTGCGAGGCAGCTCAGAATATCCTGACACAAACCACTTAGGATGAAAAAGCTGATTGATCTTGATCAGCGGGACTCAGAGGGATTTGTTCGGGTAAAAGGTAATGATATACACTTTTATAGTTGCTACTCTCGGCCCAGCTGAACGATAATTGAATATCAGGAGTTGCTAGGCAACCTCTTAACCGATGCTCGGGATAGAAGTCCAGAGGGTATTGGTGGGAATTTCAATACTTGAGTGACGGAATGGAGCAGTAGATTTACTAATGGAAGAGGTCATTCCTTTCTGGAAACATATGCAATTCTCGACGTAGGCATGGCAAACGTAGGTGGGGCCAATACGTTTCGCAGGGCAGACATGGGCTGAATAATTGACATCACTTCAGTGAATAACTCCTGCGGAAAATTTCAGTTCATCACCTCACTCAATCTATCAACATGTTATGCGATGCATCAATGCTCAGGAGGACTTTAAGAAGAAGACGCATGCCTTGCTAATGGTGGAACGACGAGATCATGGTACTTAGAGCAGAGTTCCTACGGGCTAGACCCAAAGTACGACGATTTCAAAACATAACCAACTTTCAGGAGTACCTATCTACCCTTAAGCTGGCAAGACAACAAATAACCAAAACTATCAAGGAGAGAAGGGCACAATGTTTCAAATAGCTCTGCAATGAAGTAAACGTAGACCCTTGGGGTACGGTGTATTGGTTTTGAACGAAAAAACTAAAGCGGTAAATCCACACAGATAATATGCCCAACAATACTGAAGTTAATAGTAGAGCACCTTTCCCAATAAGATCATCTACTATGTGCTCTATCACCAAAGCAAACTTCACAAAGGCAATTCCAGAGATTACAACAGAAGAATTGAAATTCCATGCAGAAAAATAGGAGACAACAGGACGCCTGAATGTATCCCAACCAAAGCAGTGAAAGCCGCTCTTTGTAAAAAAAAAACGGACATCTTTATTTTAACAATGCAAAAGTGCCTAGAAGAAGGAATTTGCCTTAGGCAATCAAAACTGCAACATCGTGTTCTACTACCCCAGGGGACTCATTGTCGTATCGCCCAATAGGCATACTGGACACTATGGGAAATATACTGGAGCGAATCATTCACAATAGATTGCTCACAATAGCCAAAAACCAGTTCGGATTCCGAAAGTCGCGCTCTACAACGGACGCCACCAAGGTGGTGGTTGATATGGCAGTGGAAGCCGCCAAAGGCGCAGTATTAATACTCGTATTAATAATACTGCGCAGAAGTGGCACTAGATGTTAAAAACGCATTTAATTCGCCAGATTGGCCCACTATTGGAAGATCTCTTGCTTGGATGGATACATCATACCACTTGTTGCAGATAGTGACGAGATACTTTACCGACAGAAAACTGAGGTATAATACCTACGAAGGAATGAAGCATTACGATGTCACATCTGGGGTCCCGCAAGGATCGGTTTTTGGGCCCTTACTATAGAAGATAATGTACAATGGAGTTCTGCGCTACCACTGCAACCTAAAATGAAAACAATTGTATTTGCTGAAGACATCGCTCTTGTTACTGTAGCACAGCAAATCAATGAAGTAGAATCTGCTAAAAATGTGGCAATCAACTGGCAAGGATCCCCAAGCCTAGACTTGACTGACCACGAAATTGAATCTGTTCTAATAACCAGTCGGAAATCTGTGGAAAAGTTGAATGTCCAAGTTGGAACCCAAATCATCAGATCAAAAGACGCCGTCAAAGACCTGTGAGTAATGATCGACAACAGACTGCAGTTCAAACAAAATGTTGCATTTCGGCGTGCATTTCTACATTTTCATTGTCTTTACCATTGCCAGTGATATTTCTCGTTACCCCACCCATAAATCCATAAGAACAAAATGTTATGAACCCACAGGTTGCCATATAAAGCACCAAAAAAAGATGACAACGTCATCCCGAAACCAACCCAACTAACAACCAATTCAAGTCTCTCCGATTCGAATCTCACAGCAAAGTCACAAACGAAAATTATTAGCTTCCAGTGTTATGAGACTGCCTACAGTTGCATCAACATGCAGGGGCAACTTGAAGATAATCTCTTCTTTCAAAAGTCCGCTTGTCGGCAATAACAACTGAAAGGCTGTTGCACAAAAAAAAAAAAAAAACGTTTAAATTAATTAGCCATGTATACAAGCTACTGACGCTCGCATCCTGCATCCCTCTTATGACCTAGACAATGTTCAGCAGCAAAGCTATGGAATACCAGAACTCGTAGTCGTACCTTTACTTGCAAAAAGACAATCGACAATTGGCAGTACAATGGGGTGAATGTAATTAATCTTGACATAATCTGAGCAGATAATTTCCCATTTTTGGCATCCAACTGATCCCCCTTGTTCCAAGGTAGCAATTTTAGTCAAGAACAGTGGCGGCTTCCTTTTTGGCATGATGCATACTCGTACAATGAGAGCACAATGGCCATGCTCCTGACTTGAACATCTAGGCCATTCAAGTACTGCATAGAGAGAGCTCTGTACGCAGAACCCTGTCATCTGGGTGTTAATTAGCGTTCCGAGATCAATATTGACAGGTTGGACTTATTTATAAACTCCTCCGATGGTCAGCAACAAAGTTTTGGTCCACCTCCACATGGCCGGCCGACCATGGTGAGTTATTTTGTTGGCCATTGCGCCGCCGCCTTCGTTCTTCATCCAACAACGTGATCGTCTGTCAAGATGATTATCGCGACACATTTGTCTCGCGCTACATAGTCGACTTGTCATGTTCGTCTTGAATTTAACGCTCGTAAAGGTCATGAGCGGTTTTTGCTTCCGCTGATGTTAGTTGGAGCTGGAGTTGGAGTTGGAGTTGGAGTGCGGATGCTTCTGGTGCCTCTGTGTGCAGGAGGATGGATCTTTGTCTTGTTGGACAGATGAGATCGCATGGTGCACCTTGCCATGGAGTCATTGAATGCTTTGAATGCGCGTCGCTTTACAAAACGCGATGTAGTTGTCAAATGAAATTAATTTTTTGGTTGTCGGTGATTAATTCCCAACTTCAGCTACCACAAGCACAAAGGCCATCTTCGTGCGGTAGATGTCCTGGTGTATAGTATACACTATACATTGGTTCTTAGTTGATGCTGAATCTTCTGAAGTCTAGTTGGTAGTGGCGTGAATTATTCTAAAAGATGGTCCCAGTAGCGCTTTGTACGAATAAAATAGCAGCAAGGATGCCGTACAAAGAGTTATGCGCCATGTTAAAAACTAACAAACATGACTTTTTGAGCGGCGAACAATCACCGAAGGAGAGTTGAGACCAGGATCTCCCATAATGCGAACTTCATGTTGGATGTACATATGTACATTGTTGCGGATTTTGCATGTGTCGGTGGATTCAAGACGTTCTTGGGATCTGGTGATCAGAGCATCTTGATG
Organism: Volucella inflata; assembly: GCA_928272305.1. NCBI lineage: Eukaryota > Metazoa > Arthropoda > Insecta > Diptera > Syrphidae > Volucella > Volucella inflata. The sequence goes on from OV743720.1 coordinate 5,702,124, forward strand.
TGTTTTTGGCTTTAATTGTCCGGTACATGATCTGATCGGAAACGAAATGGATCGATGTTTATGTAGGGAGCTCAGAATTTAAGAGTGATTATAGGTACATACTCCTGCCGATATCTGAGCACCGATACACTGGAACGGATTTAAACTTTAAGTTTACGATTTTGAACTACAAAGCAAGGAAACCGAACATTCTTCTTTTTGAGGGTCAATGCAGATATGACAAAGTCCAGGTGCGTACATAGAGTGTAAGGACTTCTTAAGAATCTTGTGCTTCCCAGGAACCTTGAGGCATTTAAGGCTGATATAGTCGCCATCCAAGAAATGGCAAAAAACGATCAATTACTGCTACACTTGGGCATTTTCATTGAAGGCAGACTTAAGAACAAAGTCATGTGCCTTAGATATATTCACTACGACTGCTGCCAAAACGTCGGTTACGAAATTAACTAACATCTGCCCTTAACTTGCGTATTCCACGACAGAGAAAAAAGACGACTCTCACAAGGAAGAGGGCCTCCGCCAAATTATCAAAGCTTCACCCATCAATGAGGTTGTCTAATAAAAAGCTGGGGCCGAGCTAAACTGGACTTTAGCCTTAGACCTTAGACCTTAACGCCAGCTAAGGTTGCTCCGAGTTGTTCTCTTACAACCGGTAGCCCATACCTGGACTTAAACCACAGTACCATGGTAGTCAGGAGGATCCCGGATTTGAAACCGGGCCTAAAACGCAGGAAAGGAGATCAGTAAGAGGCCTAGGATGGGCCTCGAATCATACCGCCGTAACTACTTACTGTGGTCATAATCACTTAAGCCCCCTTCTTGGCGCATGGCCTTAATCCGCTCCGGAAGCTAGTAAGCATTACTTCAGAGTACGGCCTTTCGGGCTTTTCAAGCTTCGCAACAGCAATGAAGAAGCTTGCCTCTCAATCTGGAAGCTACCCGCCGCAAGCACCCCAAGGGGCACCGTGGTCTCTTATTGATGCGCCTTTTTTCAGACTGCCCATTCATTCATGCTGATTTTCTGGTGGTAGCCCGCAAGAGTCAAAGATGTGCACAACCAATGCAGCTTGGCCTCGTATAAACCAAATGTACACGCCAGCGGCCGCAGGCCAGTCCACTGCCTACCCCTTTCTTCTTTTACGGTTATGACAGCCTGGGCGTAGTTACCCACGGTACTCCATGCATCCCCGCAGCTCAACGTACGTCGTGTAAATTATATTTACCTATCGATGCTGCTGCCACCTTGTGCAAACGAAGAAAGTGTGTTCGGCGGTATCCTCCACCTCAGGGTAATATTCGCATCTAGGTGATGCTTTCACCGCAATGCGGTGCAGATATGCGTTGTTCAGAGAGAAGCTGGTTAAAAAAGGAGTTCACCTCACCATGACTTCGCTGAAACCGCAGGCTCAGAACCATTATAAGAGGGTGTGTTCAGCTGCCCACAACATCGGCATCCCATTCCTGCTGCCAGCACGCCAATGACCTACTTCTCATGTCGCTATCTTGTTCAGAGTCTGTGGATAGAAATTTATCCCTGCGTTCCCGGGAATGTAAGTATAGTAACGGCTGCTGCGGAGACAGTACTGTGACCATACGCGATTCGAAGGATCCCTACACATTGTCCAGAGGTCAGTCACCTTCGGAGAACTCGTCTCGGTAGCGCATGCGCTCACACCTCAGCGCTGTACGGCCATATAGAATTGGCGACCGACTGTAGTCCCCTTCTTTTGACCTCTCTCGGGGCGCTAACATTGGGCATCAGTGTAGACAGTGCTGCTTCTGCTTTGGTGGCTTTATCAGCTGCCCTCACTATATGTTCCCCTAAGTTAAGTCTCGCATCGATCCACTTTCCTAGGAAGCGAAGCATCGGGCTCATGCGGACTCGCGCTAGCTCCAACCGAGCGTGGAACTTGTGTTGAGTGCAACACGAGTTCCGAATCGGTATTAGAATACTTGACTTAGAGCGATATCCTTTCTCCCACGGATGTATGGACATCCCGTGAAATTAAGTCCAATGAGACAAGGAAGGTTTTCACGACCTTCTCGAGGGAACTTACTAGTCTACTAAGTCATCATAGTGCCAGAATAGGAAGGTCATGCACGCCCTGGCCGACACCACATCACGACAAATATTTGCCCCATCGTAGTCGACAAGGATCCTGGTGAAAGGAAACAAGTCAAATTGATTCTTTTATGATAGACAGAAGGCACGTATCCAGTTTTTCACGTATACGTACATTCCGAGGTGCCCAGATTGATTTGAACCGCCGAAATTGACCACTGACAAGGTTGCAAAAGCATGGCCTCAGGAAATTACTTAGACAAAGGCTACCAGAGACTTTGCCGACAGCATCCCATTCATCCTCTCTCAGAGTCTTGTACAACCTAATCAAGGGCAAGCTAAACAGTAGTAGAGTCACCTCTCATGTTGCCAGTTTCACACAGACACTACAGACAGTAAACCCATAGTTCGACGACGAAATCCGACCTAGGCTATCCCAAGCAAACAGGAGGAGAGTCATGGAATGCAACACTTTAAAAGACAAGGACTGCTTGAGAGCTGCCGCGGACACTCCGAAAATGAAGGAAATTGGGAAAAGTAAGGTCGAGGAAACCGAAATATACTACAGCAGGAATGAGGTTCGAACTAATACCTTTCGAAGAATTGGAAGATTCACTTTTAAAGACTGTTAAGCAGATGAATAAGGAACACGTGTTCATTGTTTATGGTACAAAACCGAGCTAGTGATCTTACAGAAAAAATTTGGAGAGTCACTCACTCCCGATAATGTCGTTGCAAATATACTTCAAACCGAAGAAAGCTGGACCTTTCTAAGTAATATGGCAGCTCTTTAACTCTGCGACCTGATACGGGTAGAGCGTCAGCGTAAAGCCAACGGCTACAATTATCGACTCGTGCAGAGTAAGCTTAACTGATCTCGGTGAAAAATTACATCACGGCGGTAACACAGGGGTCTTAATTCGTTCTGTTCAGGTGGAGGAGCTTTTAGCCCGTTGGTGCCAATTTTTCGACTTTCAATGAAACCTTGACTTTGGTGAGCTTAAATGCATCCGGCTCTGAATCTATCAGATTTCATTAAATCAAAGAAGTGCAAGTGTAAGCTGAGGACTCTGAATATAACGTAATAGTCGCAACTTCTTTAGGCGCTTTACCCAATGGCTTCATCTGCCCATCCCATCGCACTCCATGGAAGCAATTGCATATCTACAAATCAAGCTGGCCAAACGATTTAAGGAAATTTTGTGTGAATGTATCCCGATTTAAATAATAAACAGGACCGACATGAACTTTTTCACTCTCATATCTCACAGAAAAGGTCCCTTTCCAACGTCGGAGAGGTCTGCTTAGGATCTTAGAGCCTTCTAGCCTGATGTATGCCGATTGACTCTAACTATTTCAATGCATCAAATGGTTCAACTTCTACCCACTTGTACAAAATGTTTACATTTTAGCTGGTGGATCACCAACAATCTTCTTATCGGATTATCATCCCCTCCTATTCACCCCCATCCCATGAGCATACTTTCAAATCTGATTCCATTTAGCTGCTACCTGGCCACTGGCCCCAAGGGCATTAATGTTCACCCACCACCATGCTAACAAGGCCTCCAAATGCATCAGACAATCAATAACGCTATTAACTCCGCACGTACATATGTACATACCTATATACGAGCACTCCGAGTCGAGATTTGGTCAAAATGGCATTAATACCGCCAGCGGCTTAAAACACAGCTCTCAAGTTCTGTCCATTCTCTAGACATAAAAATCATAAATCCCTTGATTTACGATTATTGAGTGCGCGTACAGCACACCGTTCACCGTACACCGTACACCCAAGCCCGAATCCAAATGGAGACGGATAAGCGAAACTACGAACTAAAAAAACAAAAAAAAAAATAAAAGTCGATCAGAACAATGGTGCAGTTGTGAGGTGCCTTGAGGTTCATGGTGATGGCAAAAGTAGCAGATAGGAATTCTGTTGCGCCACTTAAGCTCACTTACGAGCGCCATTTTCATTAACCACAGCCTGACGGTTTCAGGCTAGACGAAGCAAGTCATCATCACTTTGGATTCATTGGATACGATCTTTCTCCGAAGACGAACGAAGGCGAGAATCCACATCCACATTCATGGCCATGTCCATGTCCATGTCCAGAGTCAGGAGACACAATGCCATGAACAGACTCTGGAGATTATTAATGCCAAACTGGTGAATTGTAAACGCGCCCAATGCCAAGTGACAATTAGTCACTGCGTACGAGTATAGCCGTGTCGGACGGAGTAGGAGCAGCAGTTGAAGCAGAAGAGTGCGCTTTGAAGTAGCTTGGTGGAGTCAGTGTGGATAAGTCGTGTCCGCTTGAGGAAAAGTCGAATTAGTCAGGGTCAATGGGAGGTTTATACGCTTCACTATATACTGCATAGCTAGTGGCTACTGTTTACCTTGAATTGGACAACATGTTAGTTGTCAACTTGTCACTGAGTTTGCTAAGGAATTGTAAATTAGAAACTAACAGACTGTAGCCGGTAATGCGACAAATTGCTTTTGGCCAGTAGATAAAGTTAATAAAGACGTTGGATAGAACGTGAATGGTGATGGTGGAAAGATGACATATTTAATTTAAAACGGCGAGACACTTGATGGACTGCTAAGTGGATGATATAAATCCGTTCTTGTCATGGGAGTTCGCTGTGCTGTTCAGGATGTTGAAGGAAGAAATATCACAGCGAATGTGGTTTAAAAGTTCTGAGGGTATATTCAGATTTTTTGCTCGAAAAGTCTGACAAGGCTTACCCGGATATGATGGAAACGACGAAGAAATCGGATCTTCTTCACGCAACCACTAAATATTTTGGTGTTTTGAAACCACCCTACCAAACCAGAGGCGTAGTAGTTTGAGTCGCCTCTCACAAACTACACGAGCTACGTCCGGAATCAGCTCTTTCATGTCAAGATAAAGGAACGCTTCAGGTGGGTCGAAGCATTTCAAGCGCACACACTCATGGTATAAGTGGTTGGGGTAGTATGCCCAGCTTGTTGAACGAGGTCATTGGTCCTGTAATGTGCCTTCGACTCAACTAAAAAGCGGAGTTGTCCACTGTTATAAGACAGGCCCTGCTGTATAGGACATCGTTGGGATAGAATTTTATGTCCTCCGATGCTGGTGTTCTGTACAGGTGAAGACAAACCTTAAGGCAGGCCCTTTCAAACACAAGAATGAGTTCTATCAAGCTTGCTCCTACATTGAACCACACGGCACACCCATATACCAGCATGGGCTGGATGATAACCTTCGTCCTCACATCGAGTTGTCTGCTTTAAAAAAGTCTCTTATAAGGGCAAAAATCCGTTGGCTCTGACTAGAGCAGCATCTACATTCGTTTGGATCTGCTCTGTTCGTTATCAAGTCGTCTGCGAACGCAATACTATGGGAAAGTGAACCTATCCGTATCTGAGTATCACTAATTAAGTAGTAGGTTCGATCTTATATTTTGTGCATGATTTCTCCAATTTCGCCGATTACAAAATTACTCTCCTCCGATTCGAGTGCAAGGAGTCAAAAGAGTCTATCGAGCTCTGAGAAGAATAGTGTGGATTGGGAAGTATTAGGCGCGTAGACAGAGACCGTGTACAACCACTTTCCACTTCGAAGAGGGATGCGCGCGGCATATGCCTCACGCACCTGGATCCCACGAAAAACACGATTGTAGGTACATTCTTCTAATTTTAAATTTTTTTTCTAAATAAGATCGCGACACCACCTCCTTGTGTGAAGTTGTATTCCAGATTGTGTTTATCGGTAAGCATCAGGCAATTGATCATCCAGCAACTTAAACAGCGCGGCTCTTTGCTCGGGTGCGTACCAATACGTAATGAGATGCATTCTACCCGGAAGCAGCGCGCAGATTTGATCCAGCCGCTGAGCCTGTTCCTGTACTTACGAGTAAACACAGAAGCTAAGTTCTCTGCCCTTGAATAGAGAGTTCTTGAATAAATCACATGAGAGTTGGCTTTTGTCTGTCTGGCGCTCTCTCCTAACCCAAAGCACATTCCTATAAGTTGTGGTTTTTTCCATACTTATTGCATTGAGGCTGCATTTGGCAGATCGATGTGGAGTGGCCTAACCTTTGGCAGTGATTCAATTTGATTAAAGGTGTCCCTCCGCCAACTACTATTTCGTAACTATCGGAAAACTGATTGGCCCAAATACAGGGGAGTACTTTTAAAACGTATCTTCTCTGAACTTTCAAGCCCCCCGGGTAACACCAGGAAGCTTGATTTAAGAGTCGAGACTCTCACCTGGGCTCTGAATCAAGCAAAGTCAGCTTCCTTTCCTCTAATTCAACTTGGAGGCAAGAAAAAGCCATGCTGGTGGTTACCCACACTGGGATCACTCAGATACGCTTGCAGGAAACTTTTCAAACAAACAGAAACCACAAGAAAAGTGTTAGACTGGGACAGGAGGAGTCCTCTTAAAATATATAAAAAAAGAACTAAGGATAGCAAAGTGTCAATCCTGGAGGTCATTCTGTGACAAAAGAACTGAAACCTCTGAGGTATGACTTCAAAAAAAAATCCGGAAATCCACTTTCTAGGTAAGCTTCCTATTCACGGATAGTAATAACCTCAACAGGACTGCTGTAGCCACGATAAGAATTGATGGTCTGACCACAAGAGACAAACCGGTTGGGGTGGGCACTGTATAGCTTCAAACAAGTAGCAAGAGTACTTAAAGATCTTAACGCTCACAAATCTGCTGGTCCAGATGGTATATCTCCCCTTCTTCTGAAGAGGTGTTCTTCTACTCTGGCAAAACCACTGCGTAAGCTTTTCTATCAATCCTACTCTTTAGGACTCTTTCCGAGCAGATGGAAAACAGCATTTGTCCAGACCGTCCTTAAAAAAGGCGAATCTTCTTCTCTCTCCTCTTACAGACCCATTGCACTTACGTCCCTTCTTTCCAAGGTCATGGAAACGCTGATAAATCGTCTGCTCATGAAATATCTCGAAACACGAAAACTTCTTAATGATCGGCAGTACGGTTTTCATAGAAACAGGTCCACTGGTGATTTGATGACATGTCTCACCGAAAAGTGGAATCAAAGTTTACATCAATCTGGCGAAAGTAAGATAGTTGCACTTGATATTTCTAAGGCATTTGACAGAGTTTGGCATCAGGCTCTTTTGTCGGAAATGCGTGCATTTGGGATCGATGACTCTCTACTTCAACTTCAATGAATTAGAAATTACCTTTCGGAACGTTCAATTCAAGTTGCCTTGGATGGTTTCAAGTCTGATATTCACAAAATAAATGCTAGTGTGCCTCAGGGCTCCGTTCTATCTCCGACACTCTTTTTAATTTTCATCAATGATCTCTTGTCTGCTACTTCAAATCTAATATATTCGTTTTCTGAAAACAGGAATCTCTGCTTTTCATATTCGATCCCGGATTCACGTCCCTGCTCTTCAGTTGTGGAACGGGAACGGTAGCGTACGTTTAGTATACCAAATTCTAATATTAACAGCTGGGGAACTATATCAGCACTTAATTCTCGGTATGTACATCAACGACAACTTACGTTAGAATGACCACTTATTCGATGTCGCCGAAAATGCTGAGAAATGTCTAGGTTTCCTCAAGCGATGTTAAAATATTTCAACCCCACTGATGTGGCTTCAATATACAACGCTGTAATTCGCACACAATTTGAGAACAATGGTCAGATCTGTCCAGGTGCCCCTTATAGTACACTTATAGGTCATGCTTACGAGTATATTACACAGTCGATTGACACCCCCCACTATTAACGTAATGTCTCCTGCCTCACCTTATTATAACGCTATTTTCACCACCAGTGTTCTACCGGAATTGCCAGTCCCTTCAAACTTTTCACCGTAACACCCGTCTCGCTACGAATGCTCATCAGTACACCCTCAAGCCTACTTTCGGACGCACACTGAAATATCGTGATACTTTCCTAAGCCGAACAACTCGCTTATGGAATGCTCTACCGAGCTCTTTATTTCCTAGCCATTACAACCTTCAAACATTTAAAATAAACGTACATCGGTACCTCTCTTTTCTCCCTCCCTAAATTTCCTTCGCCCGCGCTATGTGCAAACAATTTAAGGGTACATAATCCCTTGTGCGCGCGCAAAAAAACCATACAAGTCTGGGAGTCAGACTGGGATTCATATAAAGAATCGCCCTCAGAATTTATATAAAAAACTGAGGAAAGCAATAAATCCTAGAAGCCTAGGGGACATTCTGTAATAAAATAACTGAAACGTCTGAGGCATCGCGCCTAAGAAAAATTCTCTCAACAAGTCCTTCGACGTCTATCTGCTTGAAAAAAAGCGACGGCTTTTGGGCGACCTCAACTGATGACTCACTCAACCTGCTACTGGATACTCACTTTCTAGGTAACTCACCTTTCACGACCAGCAAGAATCTTAATAGGTCTGCTGCAGCCGCGACCAAAATTATTGGTATTGTCACAAGAAACAAACTGTTTTGGCGCTGCATAGCTTCAAATCATAGAAGTGTGCTGGGCCAGACGGTATACTTCCAGCCGAGCTACATAGATCCTCTGATATAATCTTTTCATCGCTTGAAAATATCATGAGGTACTGCGTAGAACTATCCCAAATCCCTCTATCATGGGGAGAAGTAAATGTGGTTTTCATCCCCAAAACCGGAAAGTGCTCTTATGTCTCCCCGTAGGACCTTAGGCCAAAAGACCTTCTGAAAACGAACGATTGACTGATATCCACACATAATCTAATTTTCATCCAATCTATCGTTCAACATACTTGCTGCTAAGGAAAGTCGGTAGAAACGGCTCTACTCTCATTAACTAGCCACATCGAACGATCCCTACATTATAGAAAATATACCTAGTCAAGTCATAAATACTGGTACACAGAAAAATCAGCGCCAAATGAAAACGAATTCATATTTAAACAATTTTTTAGAATAACTTATTCGAAATGACTTCCATTTGCCTTCCAGCGCGACTTAAGACGATGTGGCCATTTATCGATTGCCAGACGCACTTCATGCATGGAGAAATTGTCCACTGCACGGACAAGGGCTCGCTTCAACGACTCAATACTTGAGTGTCGAGTAGAACAAGCCATGCCCTTTAATATGAACCAAAACTTTTAATTTAACGGGTTGAGGTCTGGACTACCAGCTGGTCAATCATCCGTTGATATGAAGTCCGGAACGTTGTTTCTGAGCCACAGTTGAGTCGATTTTGCTTTGTGAGCTGGAGCAGAGTCTTGCCGGAAAGTCCATGGCTTGTTGTTGAATATTGATTGGTTGAGAGACTTCACAATGGGTTCCAAGACGGTCGATTGATATACTTTGGCCGATGTTTTCACTCCTTTCTCGCAAAAATGGAGCTTGGTAACGATATCATAGCACACCCACCATACCATTACAGACGCGGAATGGTGGCCTCTTTGAACCCTCGAGATGAGTTAGGATGCTTCTCTGGATGACCGAGCATACACACGACCGTTCTGCTGTGAAGATTTCTTCGCCAGTAAACAGAATTTGCCTGTGAGCATTCTTCGCGTACCGGCTGAGTAACGCTTTCGATCTTCGCTTGCGTTTTTCCTTCGATGCAGCCGTGAGCAGGTGTCCAGTGTGTCGCTTGTACGCACTGAGTCCTAAATCTTCTTTGATAATGCGAGACATGGATTTTTGCGAAATTTGCATTTCCCGCGACTAGATTTTCTGTTTTCGCAGCGGTTTTCGGTCGATTTGATTCTTCACGGCTTTGATCGCTTTCGGAGTTCCACCAGTATCCTCAAACAACTTCACAGCACGATACACAAAATTGCGAGTGATTCTAAGAGGCCGCAACGTCTACAACTAAGGATATCGCCTTTTTCCATGTTGCATTTAAGTAGGCGAACTACAACAATACGATTTTCGATGTCGCCTCATTCCATGATTGTAAGCAATTAATGTCAAAAACTTTTTACGTCACAATGAAGCATAAATATCAACTGTCAAATCGCAATCAATACGAAATGGATGCGCCCGTTGCATTCGTAATGAGTGAGTTCAGTTGTGTACCAGTATTTATGACTTGACTAGGTATGTACAATGGTCGCTTTCGTGGACTCAGAAGGCGCCCTTAATAACGTCAACACAGCAACACACGCTGTCAGCTCTGAAGATAGATGACTCACTTGGTGAGTCTTATCCTAGCCTAAGATCAGAATAATCAACTCCAAAAAAAAAAAAAAACAAAATCACTGTGGCGCCGGCAGCCCGGTATGGGCCATGGCCTAGCTTCTTGACACTCATTTGTGTTGCTCATGTTGTCATTTTTGTCACATCTGAGCGGGGCCTACGGTTTATCGCCGGCGATGGCGATGGCGCGATAGTTAGCTCATTGGGCTATCACGCAGACATTCTGGGTTCGATTCCTGGCTGGGTCACCAACAATTTTTCAAATCGCCATCCCCTTTCGGCGGGTAATGGCAAACTGCCGAAAGTAAAATTACCTACGAAAAAGCTTCTAACTCCAAACAAAGTGGGTCTTTTGTTAAAAGATGTGTCACCTGAGGCCCACCTCAATGTGGTGTCCTTTCACCCCTTTTCGGGAACTTAGTGGTCAATAAACTGCTGATATAGCCGTGTCTCGGGAAAATATCTTTCCACTGTTAAAGACCAGTATAATCTCAATATGCTAACACGTTAGGCGGATCACTGTGGATTGGGAATGGACCTCCATAAAACCGATCTTGCCCTCTTCTCTAGGAAATATAAAATTCTAATCACAGACCCTCATTCAATCAATGGCACAAGCTCGGTATTCTACGATTAATTTCGGACAGGCAACTAAGCTGGAAACATTATATTCAAGTCAAGAAAGAGTGAAGAAACCCTCAGTAGCTTTAATTTCTTGCAAAAAACTTAAGGCTATTCGTCTCGGTTATATGACAGATACTCACCTTTGGGGTGGTTGTGAACGGCCTTAGCAGTCAACTGTATGAAGTTAAGCAGAGTCCAAAGAATAGCTTATGTGGGCGTAAGGGGATATGCTCTACTGGATGTTCTGTATCACTTGACACCCCTCGATAATTTCAGCAGACAAGTAACTTCTAACGCAGCTATTCACTTCAAAGTAACTTTGCAGTGGGCAAGTAAACTGGTTGGCCACACTTATATGCTAAACGCGCTGGGAATCTTATCAGAAAGCATCGACTACACCATACCTCAATATTGGTTTGACGAAAACGGTGACGGTGTTTTCACTCGGAAGCCTAAGTTAAGCCTCTTCTTCCGCCCTCCCAATTAGTGTAGCGGGTACCAGGAGAAAATTAGGCAATTTACGAAGCAAAACGTAATATCTCCAAGGAATATCCGCATCTTTTGTGACAGCCAGGCCGCTATAAAATCCGTGGACTCATGTCCTTTTAACTCAAAAACCATCATAGACTGCGAATCATCTCTCATGGAGATAGCAGAGCAATTCAACGGGACTGTTGGATTCTGGGACAAAGAGACATCCCAGGGAACTATAGGGCCGACGAACTTGCCAAAATTGGAACCACTATACCCATTATACCAGAAGAAGGTTGCATCGGTATACCGATCGCTACGTGCAAACAAGAATTAAAGTTGAATGCTAATAGAAGACCAAAACTTAGGTCAAACAAATCTGGCCAAAGCTAGATCTAAGTCGCTCTTAGAGAGCTTGATCCTTTAAAACAGAAAATATCTCAGCGCTATCATAGGCGCTTGGCAAGTTTGTAGAAGACTTAAGGGGGAGGGGGGGGGGGGGCACAATCCCCTTTTCTGTACATGTCCAGCTCTATCCCAAAAAAAGAAAACTCCACTTCTTCAACAATGTGGAAGGATCACAGCTTCACGTGGCATAACATCGAACCAATAGGCCTAAGTGGGGCTGTCTTTCTCCAACCTGCACTCTAACCTAACCCAACCTACAATCTGAATTGTGAATCATGTTGAATCCTTTCACGATTGCCTTATAAAGTTTCGAAAAAAAATACATTTCCATGTCACACACAACGGACCATAGCATCTCTCTACATCTTCGGCACGTCTCAATGGAATTTGCTGTTGCAACATCAACTCCATCGTCACAGTCTTGCCGGAAGAAACCATTTGCCAAACGCCGCACTACGACCTTTTTAACCGCCGGCAACATTCCATTTAAGATGTGGAGGATGCAAGTAAAAAAAAGTTAACTCTCACCGATACCGACAATCCAATCGGCAGTACGCACTTCCCTGAAACTCAGAGGGTATCACCTCGCCTTTATGACTTAATATCTGGCGTGTTAAAAGAGAAAGAGTACTCGTATGTGTTGCAAAGCAAAATCACTCTGTGTGTCAACACCGTACAGGGCTCCGCCAAGCAAATGCCCCGCCAAGCGAAAGAAGTCGCATAAAATTCATGATTAACTGCCGACATAAATGTTGTCAGATTTTTCCTTTTATTTGAGCGAATTTTTTTTTTAATTTTTTTTTTCCAAACTATGAAAAAAACCTTCCTCTCTCTCTTTAGACCATCGCGTCGCTCGCCTTCTACCCCCAACTGGCCATACCATTGTTTGGTTAATTAAAAGCGCTATTCGAACAGGTGAATGGGTTCAGGGAAAAGCCAACCATTTTACGATCCTATGAAGGTAAAATTGTAATTTTTTTTTTTATTATTAACTCACCACTACCACAGCTACGTAGCTAGTACGAAACAGAAAAAAAAAAAGGATCAACAGCTCTGTTCGTTTGGTTTTATTACCAAGGGTAGAAAAATTTTAATTTATTACTGACAGAGAAAATAAATCACCAAACTATACTCGCGCACAAGGATGCAACACGAATGCTTCTCTCATAACAGAACAGAACTACAACGAAAGCACTAGCCAAGCGTAATCCTTTGTATAAGTGGCCAAATGGGAGGGAAATATTTTAATATACTCCAAATTGGTAAGTGAATCGTCGATAAAATGATGTCCGGTCATTAATTATGAGCGGCCACCATAGTACGATTACGATTACGATTACGATTTCGACAACGGTGTAGTGGAAGATAGAGGTCCTAAAAGCGATTCTCTGCAGGCGGTCTACCTTGTCATCATCGTCCATCGTGGTTTGCTTACAGAAATTCGATTTGGCTTTTTATGTTATAGACATAGGAGGGAGACATACGAGGCCGAAAGGTCCAACAAAAAATCAACATAATTTCTGAACTGACATTTTGATTGCAAAGATCGCTTTTTGTGTGTCTGTGGTTTGCTTGTTTGTTTTTTCTTTTTTTTTTTCTTGGCACAGTATGGAAAGAAAAGAAATAGTTCAGAGGAATTATTTTTCAATTTCTCGAACCGTAGGCTTGTTTTGCTGGTCCACCGCTTAAACGATTCCGCGTTTTTTTCGAATTTGAGTTTGATGTTTTTTTTTAGTGTCCTTTTCCACGGATCTAATTGATATCCATGTATATCTAGATCGTCAAACCGAAAACCAATGGGCCACTTATGCAGCATCAAGAATGTGCAAACATTCCGAATTTGTAAATGTCGACTGTGGCCGCTATTTTGTTGCAAAGGTAGACTTTCCAACAAAAAGATGCTGGGAACCGCTACATGCTCTAATTAGACACTGTCTGCAGTAAACACCTGACATTTTAGGTCACAATAACGTTTCACTAATCCCAATAGACAGTATATGCCGACATGATCATCATTTGATCATCGTTGCCACAAGTACTTTTAGCTGAGAGTCATCACTGGATCGAACTGGAAGAAATGACAGAGTTTGTACAAAGAAGAACGTCCAAGGCATAGAAACTGCACCACGTAGAGGTAACAACCCTGCACAGTACGAAACTCTGATTTTGCGCTAAAGAAATGAAACCCCTCTTGAACGCGCTGCAGGCAAACCTGTGCCTCGGACGCCTTCAGCCAACGATCTGCTTAGGAAACATCGCTATAGGACTTATTCAGGACCACGGGCAAGCAATGGTACGATTATTGGTTTAACGAGTAAACCGAGAGACATGGGTTCTGCTAAAAATCTTTCTAGGCCGAGGGCAGCCCTTTTTATCGCGAAAGAAATAACATTTTCTCTCAATCCAGGCTTCATAACCAGAGACCTTATCGAACGCCACAATAGCCAAGTAATGCATAAATTTGTATGCACATCGGCGAACTTTGCTGGAGACACAGAGGAAGTACCTCCCACACCAGTACGGGAACTTGCCCAGTACTGTGAAAACAAGCAAGTTCATCTTATCATCGGCTGCGACGCTAACGTGGATAACACAATCTGTGGCAGCCATGATTCAAAGAAGAAAGGTGAGTTACTTTTAGAATTTGTTTTTAGTAAACTTAGGGTAACAACGCACTTTAAGAAACTGCATAAGAGAGGAAATCGTAGACCTCATTTTCTCTTCGCCTTTTCTCCACAACATCGTTGAAGGCTGGCACATGTCTGATGAGGCATCTTTATCAGACCATGTGCAGTTTATTTTCATGATAAATTGCAACAACGAACATACCAAAGTGCGATGTGATAACAAACCTACAAAATGGAGAACAGAATGCCAATATTTTGGGGTCAAAGCTGACTTTCTGCCATTAACACAACTTACAACAGTGGATGCCGACGAGGCTCAATCCAAGCTCAATGACATTCATTATTCTCTCCTTTTTCGAAAATACCTGCGTACCATGGTAGAATGAAAACCTTGAAAAGATTGAGCAAGCTTTTTAACAAAGCTAAATGCACCGGAAATTGAAAATTGTCCAGGTGTAGCGCAACTCCATAGAGCCCTTTCCAAAGATCACTCCAATTGCCCAAGTTTGTTAATCAAACTAGATCGCACACGACCGCGATGAAACCCTGAACATCTAACTTCAGGTTCACTTCAAATTCACTTCCCAGGATCTTTCAACATTGATATGTCTACCCCGAAACCTTAGCAGAATCAGCATTTTCATCAGATAAGGTGAAGTGGGCTATTATCTCCTTCGAATCATATAAGCCACCATGTACTGACGGTATTTTCCCAGCTTTGCTGCAAAAAGGACTAAACTTTCTTGTACCTAACCTTATAGCTTTATTTAGGTTCAGCTTCAACTATCAAAGGAGGGGGGTAAACTGCATCAAAGCGATGGTAGAAAGCCGGGAAATCCCTACTTCAGCAGAACTGATTTTAGCATATGTATCAGCTGTAAAAGGCTGTCAACGGGAGCCTCACTCTCGCCGCTTCTCTGGTCTCTGGCTATAGACGACATGCTCAATAAATTAAGCAACCTAGGCAACATTACAATTGGTTAAGCCGATAACTTAGTCATTATCATTAGGAGCAGAGCAAACTGCCATAGTTCCGTTCGCTAGAAGAAGGAAGCATTAAAGGGATCTCTCCAAAGATCAGCAATAACCCGTCAAATAAAGTCGTATGTGGTTGGTTCTAAAATGGTAACAGGAATGGCAGCAGGTATACACTGTAAAAATACAAGCATATCAATAAGAACTTGCCTTAGTGTATTCCTAACTGAATAACACGCCATCCTTGAATGCACCAACCTTATCTACTACTCCGGTGTCAAAGGCGCAAACATCCATATATTCAAGGATAGTCAAGCAGCTATGAATGCCCTTAGCTCGCACATCCTTAACTTCGAATAGTCATTCACTGCTTCAAAATCCTCCGAAAACTTAGTCCAACAAGCCAGACCAATCTTTGGAGGGTTCCTGAGCATGAGAATATTGATGGTCATTAAAAGGCTGGCGAAGTGGCCAGAAATGGCTCGGACACTCTGAACCCATCTGATGCACCCTTAAAACAGCAGTCAATCTTCCCATCAATACCTGGGAGCACTCAAAATTCATTTCATACTGGGAAGACACTCCATGTCTAAAACAGGCCAATCGGGTCGTCCTGCTCTTCAACAAAAATGCCAGTAGATGTCTAAATCTACGTCGGCGCGATATCAGAAACCTGGTAGGGTACTTTACAGGACATCAGGGCTTAAGATATCACCTCAACAAAATAGGAATAGTCGACACTTCGGAATGCGTCATCAACGTGACTTCGATAATATTTTGGCTTATTCCGAAGATTGGAAATTGAAAATCAATTTTCAAAAGTCGGAAACAATCTTGGGATGGGCTTCTAGGGATAGTAGACACAACTGGCGAAATTTGGCCATCGTTGGCCAACACGAGCTGCTATTATGGTAGTGAAATACGTAAGTATATGTACTTTGGGACCCAGAAGGCCTTAGCCCTGACTAGTAGGCTATTTTAAAGCAATCAACTTTTCTCCAGGGTGAAGGTCATTTCCTTTGTGGTCCTAGGGGGCTTATTACTCTAATAATAGCTCACTTCTATCGGGCATCATCCCGCTGGGGCTTTTCTTTATATACGAGTAGACGCCATAGACTTTGTGCAAAGCAGGGATGGTATACCGGTAATATGCCACCGCCACCACGATGCGAAGAACAAGCGGCTCATCTACGACGGGTATGTTTCAAATACTCAAGAGCTTGTCTGTTTTAGTACGGTGTTTGCGGAAGGGGATAGGATCGATCCCGAAAAACACTGAAACTGAGGTAACATATTTCTCCTAGTTTTAACATTGATTAAGGATAGTTAGGGGGATCTCGTGGAAAGGCCGGGCTCGTTAACATAGGACGGCACTACAAAGAAGTGATTGATGCTTCATGGCATCAGTTAAGTCTGGGCGGTGCTTGTGTACGATGTTGGGGAATGCCAGGCGCTGGAAATCGCCCACGTGGAGTAAGAGACTACGACTGCCCATCACCTCGATTATAGGTAAGTTTAAAGAGTTCGGTAAGTTACTGTGAATAGGCGCAATTTGGGATCTTCCTTCGCGGTGCCCTGTTTTATTTGGAGACAGTGTTCTAGAAAGCAGATCCGTTGTCATAATGCACGCTTCTTCATGGGGCAACTATCCGATTCGATAGGACAGATATTAACATGAAGCACACCGGCAATACATTGACATTTTCGAACGGCCAAAACAAACATGTGTAAGTAAATAAGTAACAAGGAGCACAGCGACTTTTAAAATAGCCCCGGTTGGCAATATATGAAACAACGCCATTATTGGTGTCTGCAACTTTGAAACAGTTATGCCTAAAACTGGCTATTACCAAGGCTACAAACGAAGGCGGTATGTATCACGTCCTACACAATGGTAAGGTGTCGGGGGAGTTTGTACTCCACAGTGGAGTACGTCAAGGGTGCATACTGATACCACTACTGTTCTTGGTGGTTATGAGTGATATACTCCTGGAATTTGACCACGCTGAATACTCCTCTTCATGACTCACAATCTAGAAGCTGAGGGGCGCAAAGTCAATACAAAGCCCTTAGCACTTCTAACAGAAGCGTTTAACCTGACATTGTCGGGAAAGTTAATTACAATCTACATGTATCTAGAAAGTGCGACTGGATGTATGCAGCAGAAGACTAAAGTCGCGTTCGGAATGCTGTCCAAAATCTGAAAAATTAATGTTATCAGCTTAAGAACTAAGATGCGGTATTTCCACTCGTATAATCGATACTGCTCTACGAGTGCAGTACCTGGAAGGCGGACACCATTAAAGCTAGTAAGTTGCAAGTCTTCGTAAACAAATGTTTCAGAATCATTTTTAGGATCTTCTGGTCGAACTATGCGAAGAAGAAAGTGCCAGTGAATTGGACACATACAACGGCGCGAAGACAACTCCATTGCAAAGTAAGCCATACAGTTGAATCTGCTCACCCAAACAGGCTATATAGCGAGACGTCGACTTCTGAGGCTGGAATCGGGGGAGAATTATTTTATAATCGGCGGGGACTTCAACGCTAGACACAGAGATTGGGGAAATAATTTGCCAAATACTAGAGGGAACCTACTACTCGATTGGTGGGGTCAGCACGATGCCATGTATAGACTCGGTCTTAAAGCGACGGATAACCCGTCGTTTCCAAGAGGCGGGTCTTATTTGGATCTATTACTGTATGACGAACGTATACGACTGACAGGTACGAATTTACAAACGCTTAACTGTCTGCGCACATTCGTGTATGACAGCGACCATTGCGGTTTTAGCACCGAAATCACAGTTCCCAACGAAATTGCGGAATTGGAGGAGTTTGTTCAAAGATACTATTACAACTACAGTAAGACTCGATGGACACGCTTCTCCGCAACCTTGACAAGAGCACTCTCCTCGAACACGCTCCACCCACCGTCCAATAGGAATCTGTCAAACGAGGAGATCGATAAGTACCTTAAACGAATGGACCAGACAATAAAACAAACTATGGACACTACAATACCGCGGTATAAACAAACGACTAACGAAGAAAAAAAAAGAGAAAAAATCAAAACGGCCTTCAGTGTCTTAAAATAGCCCGGACTACAGACTACGAACGGTTACTAACTATTGCAGGCATTGATACAAATGAGGCCGCTGATGATGACGACTTCTTTGTTGTCGAGGATCCACAGGAGAAGGTTGAGGTCATAGGGGCGACTTTCCAGGAAGTATACAAGGCCAATGATATCATTGGCCCTAATTATGACCTGGACAATCGCGTCTTGGTGCACAAATTCTATATTCGAAATGAAGTAGAGAACTGGCGATCCGAGGGCTCTGGTTTCACCCGATTCAGCGATGAAAATATGGCAAATAATGTCATTGCCAGAGAAGGTGACCTACCCCCGTTCATTTCGAAGGAAGAACTCCATGAGATCTTCGACACAATCAGAAGTAAGAAATCAGTGGGGACCGATGGAATTCCGAACACCGTGCTTCGACATCTTCCTCTAGAAGCGGTGGACATTTATACCACCCTGTTTAATAATGCAATGAATAATGCACATTATCCAGCGCATTGGAAAACGGCGGTGGTCCAACCTATCCCTAAAAAGGGAAAGGATATATCCAATCCGGCGAATCTCCGGTCGATAAGTCTCCTTCCGAATATCAGTAAGATTTTCGAAAAAGTAATCAATAGAGCTCTAACTAGGTGGGTTGAGGACAAACATATAGTTCCGGATAATCAATTCGGTTTTAAGACAGGACATGCTATCTCACATGCCGCGTCTAAACTGGTGTCCGATATCCAGTGGAATAAAGGCAAAAAACAGTGTACTGGTGCCTGCCTAGTTGACTTGGAGACGGCTCTCGACACTGTATGGTTAGAAGGTCTTTTCTACAAGCTGGCTAGTCTGGGGATCAATAAACCACTCTTGTAGATTCTTTATAATATGCTAACCAACAGACAGTTCATCGTGAAAAATGGTGTGAAAAATGTGACTTCTGTTGGAATATTTCAAATTAAAAATGGTCTTCAGCAAGGCGCGGTCAATTCGCCGATCCTATTCAACTTTTATACAAGCGACTTGATAGGTTCACTTCCTTTTAGGACGCCGTTGTCTGGAGCCTCTAGGGACACCAGAAAAAATTGGCGAAAGTTCTCGATCATTGGACAACACGGACAGCCTCTTGCCTGTCGAAATGTAGTCAGATACGAGTACCTTGGGATTTGGCTAGATCAGTTTCTGTATTTTAACAAAAATGTAGATGCTGCTCTAGCCAGAGCTAAAGGCGCTTTTGCCCTCACAAAGAGACTGTTTTATAGCAGCCAACTCGATGCGAGGGTAAAGATAATCTGCTACATGGCCCTTATCAGGCCCATGCTGGTATTTGGGTTTCCCGTGTGGTTCAATGTACGAGCAAGCTTAATGGAAAAGATTCGGGTGTTTGAGAGGGCTTGCCTTAGGGCTTGTCTTCGCTTGTACAGAACACCAGAGTCGGAGTAAAAATTTTTTTATCCTAATGAGGTCCTTTACAACAGGGCGAACCTAATACGAGTGGACAACTTCGTAATTAAGCTGACTCGAAGGCAAATTGCAAGAGCAATGGCCTCGACGAATAACCTGATACCGGATATTGGGCTTACTACCCCAATTACATTTATCATGAGAGTGTGCGCTCTAACGGCTTCGTTCCACCGGAAGCATTCCTCTACTTTGATCAGATAGGGTTGAACCAGGATAGATCAGCGATCCCGTTAATCTTCCATGTCGCTCGGACAGCTGGGGACAGGCGACTCAACTACAACAGAGACGTCGCACACGGCAGGGTGGATCGTCTTAGGTTCAGTAGGGCGGTGGGGAATCGCGATAAGAGGGATGTCGTTCGGCAGCACCAGCATTTCTGGTGGTTGAATGATGGGGAAGATGTTTCGTCGTCGTTTCCGTCAATTACGGACCAGCCTCACTAATGAGGCAGAGCTGACCAATCTATTTGCTTTGTAAATAGCGATGGCCAGCTTACATAGGTTTAGGTTAGCATTTAAGTAATATCCTTCCTACCTTCGTATATACTAATGTATATATATAATTGTGTACAACGTCTATATGTGTGTTTGTATGTATTGTATGTAGGTTAGGTAGATTAAGGTTTATTTTAAGTTAGATATTAAGTTTTTATAAAAATAAAAAAGCAAGTCCATATGCTAAGTTTTTTGTTGCCAATTCTTTTCTTAGCCTAAGTATAGAAAGTAAATATTCCTAAAAAAAATAATAATGAAGTCGAAAGACATAGGTATAAGAATTTAGAGTAGCTTAGAGTGCCTGTGTAGGGCCAGTAAGTTAGTATAAGATTGTTAAGTAATTTGTAAGCTAGCATTTAAGCATTTTCTGTTAGAATGTAAGAATAATGATAAGTAAAATAAAATGCATTTAAAACTAAAACTAACTATAGCGAGACGTCCTAGGCAAACGTGGCGCCGGACAGTCGAAGAATCGAATCGAGGTCAAATGCGTTGTAGAACTACGAAGGATATGGCGCCCATGCGTTGTTGACTCCCTATGCTCTCGGGAAGCATTTAGCAAAGGAGAAATTTGAAAGAAAACAATAAGTGACAGCCTATGTAATGCGCTGAAGCCCTTGGAAATAGAAAAAAAAACACAAACCAACGCGTCTGTGTCCCAGGATTATTTGATAAAAATCGTACCAGCAACAAGGTAATAACAAAATTCACACACTGTCGTCGTTCAACATTTGCTTTGGCTTTCTCAGAATCGATTTCACAACCAGACCCCCCTCAACGATGTCATTGCTCGCATATGTGCAAACCATGATGAATTTTTGATCCAAATTCGACATTAGATAATTTAATCTCTTCAAAAAGACAAACGGAACAAATCGAATTCTTTACTTTACAACCACACAGCAGGCAGTCACTCATCCGTCTCGACTCCGGTACACAAAATGCAGAAAAAAATTTAAGAAAATTCCACCAAACAGGCTCTCACATCCAGAGAGTTGTTGTCCCTGTGCACATAGCTAAACGTCATCACATCACAGCATATTCCCAACCAAGCATTCCCGACATTAAAAATTCACAAAAAACCATTTGATATCATCCGAAAGATAAAATTATTCATCATTCAGAACTTGGAAGAGCTCAGAAACATATTTTTGGAATTTCTGTTTTTGTATATAGTAGATGGTAGGTATACGAAAGACTGGAACCGCCAGCCGCCCGCTACCATTTGCTGGCTTCAGACTGACTGAACCTGTTGCAAATGTTGTATTCGTATCTGCTGTTTATTTTATTTGTGGTAAAAAAATATTATGAAGAACAGCGAGGGCCATAAATAATAAACGCAAGCAATGTTGTTCGTCTTAGAAAAACGGGAGGCAAGTCATTAATAATTTATTCAAAACGCAAAGCGCACCGTACACATATAGGTACAGACAGATACACGTACAGATACAACTTAGAACAAGGTCCAAAACAGAAACAACCACGAGTCAAGTCTGTCTGACAGATAGCAAAATGAAACCGAGAGCAATCCGACAGTCGTTGGACAATACAAAATGACACACTGGAGTTGGAAATGAGTTCTAAGACAGAAGGACTAGCTCGTATTCGTACACACCAACTCGAACAACAGAAAGATACTCGCACTGTTTTACTAACAAACGAAACCGACACTTGAACATTTTTTTAGTTTGCAGGGGGGTTAAGAGGAAGATAGCGATTTGGAAAAATCATAACTCAGGCATGCCAGTGGGAATTTTTCAATAAAATATGCTCCCGAGCTATTTGTTGCAGAAGGACTTGATATCTGCATCTGTATCGGTGCACTTGGGCTATACTCGTGTGTAGTGCATGTTTTAGGTATTGGAGGCAGACTTACGGGAATTTTTTGCTCTGATGCATTTCAGTTTTAGTCTGATGACTTTCATCAGACGTGGAAAATGAAAATGCGAGTATTTTCGTAAGAAGCGTTGCCTCACACGTATGGGGCGACGGGCAAACTGTGTTGGATGTCGACCTTTCATCTTTAGAACTCTTTCATTGGAGTGAAGTGAAATCGTTGGTAAGACATACAGATTTGAAAGGCATTCTTAAGTTGCATGTCTTAGAAGAGTGACAATATTCTGCAGTACCAAACACGGAAGAAGATGAATTCGGTCTAAGCCAGGGATCAGTGGTATGTCCTGCTTGCTTTATTGATTTATTTAAGACAGCCCTGGCAAAATGAACTTAAAATTAGTGCTATCGAAAGCCTTCTCCGGATTCAGTAAGAAGTAGATACAGCAGAGACTTTTAGTGATTCAAAGGGTATCGATCCGCAAATTTATAAAAAATTGTTTTGGGGTGGAAGGTCAACTCAAAATATCACTTTCCGACGAGCAAAAGGGTCCAGGATCTGTCTCAACTTTAAAGCTAATTTTCTTCAAAAACTCATTCCCAACCGTATGCCCTCTTTCTGAGAATGTGTTCTTTTGTTATGTGCCGGAAACAGCTCTGGCAAAAAAAAAACCCTTCAACCACTTGGCTATGCACTTCAGCAGAAGGGAAAGGGAAAGGGAAAGGGAAAACCCTGGTTTTAAAAAGTTAGAAGTCTTTCAACACACCGTTGTTTTTGGAGGATTTTATCGTTAATGATGGCCTTCTTTAGGGTTGTTGAGACACCAGTAATGCGAGTTTTATTTATTCACACAGCCATTGAGGAGAAGATATGCTTCGCCTCTGAGTGGTAGGTTTCAAAGCATTTTTGCTATTAGTAAACGTCTCTATCTTGCATAAATTGCGCCCAAAATAACGTGCATAGTTGGTTTGAGATGCAACATGTTAGGTTCAAAGCAATTTGCAATCCAGGATGACGCATTGCAAAAACTGATAAGTAAAACCAGACAGCTTCCTCCTCCAAATTCTGATAAATATCAAGTCTCCCCCTTACTCCATCGTCCTATCAGTAGCATAGTAAGCCGAATGGGCTGGGCTTCCCTGTTGGCATAGAAGCATCATATTTTGAAATTATTTAGTCTCACAGCTGGAATACTAGGCTCTCCATGATCCTGGATCTGCGTTGGTAAGTAAATACTGGTGGCCTTCTAAGACAATCCTTTGGCAAAGTTGTGTCTTTCCACCAGTCAATTTCGGTGTTTCTCTTTTAAGAGTTCGCAAATCACAGCCTTATAATCAGCTCATAGTCTTTGCTGACCTACCATTTGGAGTTATGAGCTAGAAAACTCCTGGGAAAGGTCCTGTCGATGTCAGACAACTTGGATGCCTTTCGGAAAGTATTTTTCGTGGCCTCGTTATTACAACTATGTCCAGTGTTCTTATTGTCATAAGGCCTGAACTCTTGCATCTATCATTCTGCTGCCTGTGCTTTAAGGAAAATATTTACCAGACAAAGGCTAGTTAAAAAAATTGCAGAAATATTCCATCAGTGGCAGTTATTAGGTTGCGGATTTTGCCGCCGGGGTAACTGCTCGGCCATGGAAAAATACGAAAGTTTCGAAACATAAACAAACCTCCGATAAGGATGGATTTACAGTTGACAACCCATGCAAACGATTTAAAGACAACGAACTTGGGAAATGCACGTGGAATGTTGGGTCGCTTAACAGGCCAAGCGCAGCCAAAGAACTGGCGAAGGACCTAGTCTGCTACAAAGCAGACATAACCGCCATCCAAGAAATGCAATGGGATGGGCCGAAAAAGAAGACGAAAAACTGCGACATCTACTACGGCAATTGCTTTAGACGGCAAAAGCAGCGCTTATTTGGATGCGGATTTGTTGTCGGAGGCAGACTAAGACAAGAAGTCCTCAGCTTCCGGCATGTGAGCGAGCGCCTCGTAGCAAACCGCATCAAGGCTAAATTCGCCAACATAAGCCTCATATGCGCGCATGCCCCCACAGAGGAGAAAGATGACGACACCAAGGATACCTTCTACGAGCTCCTCAACAAGACCTACTAGCAATGCCCTAGCTATGACATTAAACTTGTCCTCGGTGATTTTAATGCAAAGCTAGGAAGATACCCTCTTTGGTGGAACAATCGGAAAATATAGCCTGCACAACACCACCTCCGATAACGGATTCAGGCTCATCGACTTTGCGGCGGAGGAAACATTGTCGTACCTAGCACGCGGTTCCCCACATCTCGATATTCACAAGGGAACTTGGAGAGCTCCTGATCAATCAATAGTCAACCAGTTTGATCACATTGCGATCGACGTAAGACACTCCTCCAGTATTAGGGATGTCCGCACGTTCCGAGAACCCAACATCGACGCGGACCACTACCTTGTTGTAGCCAAGGTACGGCTACGGCTACGCCAAGACAAGCTAATGCTGTGAGGAGATTCGACGTCAGACAGCTACAATTGCAAGAGATCGCGAAGTCCTTTTCCGATCGAGTGTCACTTAATCTCTTAAGAGGTCCAATACCGCCAGCATCAAACATCGAAGACCATTGGAAACACTGCCAAAACGCCATCAGAGATGCCGCTTCTGATGTGCTGGGTTTCACTCGTCCACCACTACGAAACCCCTGGTTCGATGATGAATGCCGGCAAGCAAATGCAGCTAGGCAAGATGCATATAACGCGGCGCTGCTTAGAAAGATTAGAGCTGCTCATGAGCTCTATGAGCGGAAGAGGAGAGACGAACACCGGCTTCTCAAGAGGAAGAAGAAAGAGCATGAGAAGCGCGCGATCGAGTTAATTGAGAGATGCTACTCCATGAAAGAGGTTCGGAAGTTTTACCAAAAGGCAAAAATAACATGCCACGGAAACAAGCCCCGAACCGAAGCCTGTAGAGATGAACAAGGGAACATCTTAGTAGAATCGCAGTCGATGCTGAGGATTTGGAAAGATCATTTCTGCAGACTGTATAACGGCGATGACGGACCAAATACCGCTGTCAGGCAGAATCAACCTTTCAACCTGGACGATGATGACCAACAATTCCGTCCACCCGACCTGGATGAAGTGAAGATAGCCATATCGAAACTTAAGTCCAACAAAGCTGCTGGAGCGGATGGCTTGACTGCCGAGCTCTTCAAAGCGGCAGGCGATGACTTGGTAAGGAGCATACACCAACTCATCTGTAAAATATGGTCGGACGAAAGTATGCCCGATAAATGGAACCTCAGCATTGTTTGTCCAATTCTCAAGAAAGGAGACCCTCTGAACTGCGCCAACTACAGAGGCATCAGTCTCCTTAACATCGCATATAAGATCTTATCCGCCGTATTGTGTGAACGCCTGAAGCCGTTTGTCAACAACCTGATAGGTCCATATCAGTGTGGCTTCAGGCCAGGAAAGTCCACCATCGACCAGATATTCACACTACGGCAGATCTTGGAGAAGACCCATGAGCTTCAGATCGATACCCACCACCTATTCATCGATTTTAAGGCCGCGTATCACAGCATCTATAGAGACGAGCTATATAGAGAAATGTCTAGTTTTGGCATCCCTGCCAAACTCGTCCGTCTGTGCAGGATGACGATGGAGAATGCACGCTGCTCCATCAAGGTCGGTAAAGATTTCACCGAGACCTTTGATGTCCAGGAAGGATTAAAACAAGGCGATGCGCTGTCATGCGATTTTTTCAACATCGTACTTGAAAGAATAGTGCAAAACTCACGAGCAAACACAAGAGGCACTATCTTTCCAAAGTCCGTCCAACTACTCGTGTACGTCGACGATAGATATAACTTTGAAGTAGTTAAGGACTTTGTCCTCCTAGGTCGCGCTATCGATTCAGACAACCACATCAGCACTGAGATCTAACGAAGAACAACTCTTGCAACTCTTGCTCTCGCCGCTTCTTCTTTTGGCTAAGAAGGAAATTAACTAGCAAAGCCCTCTCTCGAACAACTAAAATTACCCTATATAAGACCTTTATAATCCCAATCCTGCTCTATGGTGCCGAGGCATGGACATAATCAAAAATGGATGAGGGTGGTCTTGGCTGCTTCGAGAGGAAAATTCTTCGAGTGATCTTCGGTCGCGCCTGCAATGACGGTGAGTGGAGGAGGAGATACAACGACGAACTGTTCGGACTGTACAGTGACATGGACCTACCCTGAAGGGTGAAGATCCAAAGACTGAGATGGCTGGGTCATGTAGAGCGTATGGAGACCAATGCTCTGGTCCGCACTTCCTCGATATTTCTCGAACTTTTAACCATTTCCATGAACTCTCTCAGGAAATTCGTAAAACATTTCCGTTTACTTGGTTTAGAGTCTGAGCTTTGTCCTTGTCAGAAACAGATACAATTAAATACATTTAGATGGTGACATATCGACAAAGTGAACCAGTGATCTGTGCTTGTTTCCCTAATCAATTGATCAATGATCCAAGGATAAACCTACAGCTATGACATAAAAATCGTGCCCAATCTACTCGTACCATTTATTTTGTTCAAACCATCCACCATAAAGCATCCCTATTCGACCTCTGGCGAATAATGAGTTCAAGTAAACACCGCAGGATATTTTCATATCAATTGGATCATCCATCCGCCCCATAACACAAAGGACCACATCACCTTCTTCACGGGTTGATGAATCATCCACCAACGGAAGGAAGGAAACAGGTAATCTCTCTACAAGATTTCCAAAACCATCTGAAAGCCATCCATCCAACCATCTCAAGTCTTGCGTACCTCCTTACAAACTCAAGTGTTTAAATAAAATCCCAATGACGAGACATTAAAAATCAGTTCCGAAGGATATTTTCCTTTTGGGCTTTCCACCGTGCTGCTTCTGTTTTGCTTTCTGTTTTTTTTTTGCGCTCGTCAATTTTTCCGAAGAAAACATGAAACGAAAATGAATAACAATTATTCAAATGAAGGCAACAGAAAAGCCTCCTTGATGCGGTTACACGGGAACAGAAGGCGGACGGATAAGGAGGCACAACAAGGATCCACTTTAGTGAGGGTTTCTTCGGTTTGTTCCTCTTCGGAAATTGAGTTGGCGAAGACATTAATATTAATTTGCATACTTTTAGTTGTAAGAGTTCGGGAACGGGGCAGGTCCTGTCCCAGTGACAGGAATACAGGAGTACGAGCAGTCGTACATCAAGAAGTGATTCCCATTTTGATTGCACACGCACATCGTGCAACTGATGAAAAGTCAATGGGCTGTGTGCGGTTTATATGGGTTGATGGAGGCGAGAGGCAAAAGCAAGTGCCCCTGGGGCGGCTATTAGACGGTTTCCTTGTTATTTTGTCGTGACAATTGTAAAAGTTTTCTTGTCTTCTCCTTCACAGTATATATGTGTGTGTATGTGTGTGTTGATTGTTTGTTGTGGAAATTATTTTTGAAAAAGTATTTATGGGCCCTAATTGGAAAGGTAAATTCGTAAAGGAGATGGTGAATGCATACAAAAAAAACAAAAACGGTTTGGGGCTTGAAACTTTGATATCGGTGGTGTCCTCTTGAGGGGCGACTTAAGGAAACTCTGATACATGGAAACCTCGGGACAAGAACGCCAACTTTCGGCCAAACTTATGAAGCAACTTTAACTTTAAATCTTTTGAGCAGCAAGTCTAAAGCCACAAAATGAATCTTGAGGTATATAGAGGCAACATTTGACATTTCAGCAAATGGACCACCGAGATTTCCGTGGTCTTTTCAGGCTCCAAGCCGTTTTTCCTTGTCTCCATATTGACAAGTTTGTTTCTAGACTATAACTAGCGATATTTCGAGTCTCAGGGCTTAAGGGCTCTGCTCCTACTCTTCATTCAATCTCTGAAGGTCAATTTTGTGAAACCCATGCAACCTCTCAATATTCAGTGCAAAACAGTCTTAAAATCATGGAAGGGCCCGAGTTGTGCTATCAAAAACCCCTCCCCATTCTAAAAGAAGAACACAAAAGGTGTTACCCAATTTTTACGGTCACTATTAATCGCTGAACTGTGGAAATGATTTTATCCCCTATAATGCGACAAGGCAAGGTATGCAGATGCAATAATTTAGATTGTTCATATCTATTTCTTCAATATATCCTTGTGAAGCCCTACATCAAAGACCGCTCTAGCAGTGTAAGATATGATGGAGAAAAGATGGAGCTAACAATCGATTAAAGCTGGAGTACTACAGGGCGGTGCGTTCATCCCAGGTCTGTACTTATTGTACACTACAAACATTCTCATGGCGAAAGATATGGTACTTTAGCAGGGAAATTTGCCTAACACCCAGAACTTACGGTCACCAAAAAGGATCTCTAATGTTTCTCGGCGATGGCGATGGCGCGATAGTAAGTTCATTGGACTATCACGCAGAGAGTCTGGGTTCGATTCATGGCTGGGTCACCAACAATTTTTCAAATCGCCATCACCCTTTCAGCGGGCAATGGCAAACTCCCGAAAGTAAAATTGCCTACGAAAAAGCTTCTAAGGAGTGCCGTTCGGACTCGGCGATAAACCGTAGGCCCCGCTCAGATGTGATAAAAATGACAACATGAGCAACACAAATGGTGCTAGGCCATGGCCCATACCAGGCAACCAACGCCACAGTGTTTTTTTTTTTTTTTTTTAAATAGGATCTCAGAACAGATAAGGGCTGAGCCAACATATACTAGATGGGAAGGAAAGTAACTTCCTTGGGAATGGAAAAACAATTTTTTTTATTCAATATGGTCCCCTCTAAGCTTGATACACTTATTCCAGCGATTTTTCAACTTCTTGATCCCGTCCGAAAAGTAATTTTCCTGAAGGTTTGCAAAATACTCCTCCGCGGCGTCGGTAATTTCCTCGCGTGAGCTGAATTTTTTATTGATTAGCCATCTTTTGAGGTTTGAGAAGAGATAATAGTCCGGGGGAGCCAAACCGGGCGAATACGGTGGATGCGACAGCAATAGGAGCCGTAAGTCATTGATTTTAGCCGTGGTTGCGATGCTCTTATGTGCCGGCGCATTGTCTTGCAAAAAAAAACTTTTTTTTTCACTTCATATGAGGCCGTTTTGCAGCGTTTTCGGCCTTCAATCGCTCCAATAATGCGCAGTAATACTCGTTGTTGATGGTTTTTCCTTTTTTGAGGTAGTCCACGAAGAGTATGCCATGACAATTCCAGAAAACCGACGCCATAACCTTTCCGACCCATTGAGCCTCCCTCGGCCGCTTCGGAGCACTCATGTCCATTGTCCATGGCTTCAGTCCATTGCCGGGAACTCATTTTGTTCTCTGGTGTGTAATAGTGGATCCAGGTTTCAACAGTTACCAATCGACGCAAAAATTCCGCCCGATTCCGCATCAGCAACTCCAAACACTCTTTCGAAGTGCTCTCGCGTTCGTGTTTTTGGTCAGGAGTGACCATGCGCGGCACCCAGCAGCAGGATAACTTTTTCATATGCAGAATATTGCCCAAAATATAGCGTGTGCGTCCAGTACTAATCTTTGTTGTATCTGCTAGCTCGCGCACCTTCACTTTCCGGTCAGCCAACACCATTTCATGTATTTTTTTGACATTGTCCTCTGTAACCGCATCGGAGGGCCTGCCGCTGCGGACTTGATCAGTAGTGGAGTTGCGGCCACCACGAAACTCTCGAAACCAATATTTGACGGTGTAATCTGACAGAGCATTAGCCCTATAATATTTATCCAACTTTTCTTTTGTTTCCTTCGCCGTTTTGCCTCTCAAAAAATAATGTTTTATGAGAGAACGAAAATCGTTTTGGTACATGATGCCAAACACGCCAACAACAATCAGCTGTCAAAACAAAACTAAAGACAGTATCACACTGGAATTTGGCATGTCTGCCTTAATATGAACGGACTTCAAGGCACCATAACCATTTTGCAGTAGCAGCGCATTCTGGCGGTCAAGGAGACTACTTTCACCCCACCTAGTAGTGTGGATGTCACTGTGCGGATTATAAGTTGGCGGAATGATGGGCCCGTACTTTTTCGAAACTTGAGGCTGGAGAGACAGTTACAGTGATTGGAGAACATACTGACCTTCGATTTTTCTCCAATTTTGAATGAATTGGGTCTGGATGATCCCCCGTTTCAACAGGATGTACTACCGTCCATACAAGCCATCAATTTCGGTTAGATGAGAAGCTGATTGGCCTCCAAGGTCATGCGATCTGACGCAATTATCTCAAGCATAACATCCAAACTGAAATTGGACCTTTTGACCCACTTATTGTAGAGGTGTTGTAAATGCATACCCTCCGAGATAGAGAAGGTTTAAGGAAAGCAGCACGCTCCCCTATTTTGTCTTCTTTTCAACATTGTCTGAAGTCGTCATTAAGATCGTTTGGATTCTATGGCACCAGGGGCACCTATGGCATATAGTACTCTTATCTTGAAGTGGCGCAACGTTGCTGCTACACTAACAGGACTCAATTGAAGTAGCTTCCTCTTGACAATTATGCCATGCGCTGCACTTTCAAGCCCATGTTACCGTGTCTAGTTCCATTTGCACTGGAATTCAGATTTTCCTACGTACTGACTATATTTTGATCCCAGTCTTGTGGACATACTGCCTCATGAAATGATACCAAAACTTCTACCGATGCGAAAGTTCGAAATCGACTCCTTCTGTGCCCATGAATGGTTTTGGTCACAATTTGAACCAAGAAAGAAATGTACTCGAGGCTCCATCGACGGTTCCAAAACCAAATAAAGATATGCCGTTGGTGGCTTTCTCGAGAACGACAACTTAAAAGACCATTTCCCTCAGGAAAACTTACGTCTGTCTTCGAAATGAAAACGCTAATACTCAAACCTAATGGCAATGAACTACATACTCGTCTGCATGTTGTATAGAGGCAAAGGGGCCAAATTTTCTACGTATGTTACCAAGCCAAACTTTTGCTTAAGGCTGTAATCAAACCCCTCATGACTTCGACGAGAGGTCGAAAAACAAAGCTTCTCTGATGATCGTAGTCGATGTCTGAATTCAACTAGGTTCGTTTATTTGTATCTCAGGCTACAATTTTACAAGAAAAAGGACAGTTTACTACCCTAATCTGGTGTTAGAACTGCTTGCGCTTTCTCTCAGAGCTTTCCTTATTAATTCAGTTTTTACAACCAAAACTGCGATTGACTTTCAGGAAGCCGCCAGATTAATCGCTTCTTAACGTCTGTAAAAGGTCAGCACCTTTCCGGCTACTGCTTGGCAAGAAGGCCTGTAGACATACGCATCAGGCCGGACTTTTTCTGTGCGTGCCTTTCCTGTACTAGCGCCAGCCTAATGAGGTTTAATCATATTTCGCCAAAAGACTGAGGAATCAGTAAATGATGCATCAAAATAGAACTCCTACAATGGAGAACTTCTTAACGTGAGTGCTATATTCCGGCAAAGAGCAATTTTTTTCTGATTTAAAACAGCTTTCTTGGCCTTCTTTCTTTAGCGGAGTTTCTCATAATTTTGATTTACGATTCATGTATATCTCTGAATCTAAAGAAGGTCTCTTGGACCAACAATAGAAATTTTGTGGTGGTGCTATCGTCCCAACTATCGGCTCTAGATGCAGACAAGGAAAACAAAAGTACTGCGGAGTGATTACACTTGATGTAAAAATTCATTCAACACATCAAATTGGGCGCATATTATGGAAACCTTGGAATAATATCATAGAAATCCACAAAATGGTGCTGCTATATAGGTACGATACCCAAATAGGGATAAAAGAGTACTCCATAACTGTAGGCATTCCACAGGGTTCCGTTCTCGGACCGCTTCTCTTGAATTTTATGTATCATTGCATACTGAGACTGAGAGTTTCCGATGGATTTCATATCATAGGGCTTGCAGATGACATAGTGATACGATAGTCACGGCGAAACATAAATGGAATTCCTGAAACTAAACGCAAACGAAACCATCAATTTTGTCAAACAAGGGCTATAGTAAAAGAGTGTAGCTTTGGCAGAACATAATACTGAGGTAGTTCTTATTAGTAGCCATAGAATAAGATAGTCCATCAAAGTTAGGGTGGGAAGCTACGCGGTACACTCTAAAAGATACATTATGTACCTAGGCGTTATGTTAGATGACCGACTTTACTTCGATCAACATATGGAGTACATAACACAAGAGGCGTCAAATGTATACACGGCGCTTTCAAGAATGCTGCCAAACGTTGGAGGTTCAACAAGCAACACACGAATACTCCTCTCTACGGTCGTAAGCTCAAAAATATTCTACACATCTCCAAGAAATATGCCTCCGACGCTGAAAGATAAGAAAAATCGGCTGCGGATAAATGGTTTTTTTTTTTAAAATTTACGCGAGCCTCAAGGGGCTTATGATACCCTTTTACTGTCGCCAGGACACGGGCGGAAAGATAGAAGGAGGAGAAAGGAAAGTTGTTGCGATGTAGTGGTTTGAAACTCAGGCGTGTTTGGTTTCGATATTGACTCTCCAGGGGTGGGAGTCCGCATAGGACGGAGAGTTTTTTCTTCACTCGGAATGGATTCAGGTTATGCCTTCACACGCAGATTTTTCTGACTAAGTTCCAAGTACACAATGAAAAACTTGTCATGAGTAGGATTCGAACCTTGACCGTCCAAGTGAGAAGCGATGGCTAGTACCACTACACCACGGCCACCGCTAAATGGTGTTTACAGAATGCTTTAAGTACGAGTTATATAGGCTAATACGACTATTTTGGATGACGGAGCGTTCGTCTCCGCAGGCATGATTACAATAGATTTCCTGGATGATGAAGCAACGAGGAATAATTGAAAACACAAACTCTACTGAATTAAGAGGGCAAGAAAGGACAACACCAATGAAGATGTGGCAACAGGGCCTCACACAAAGGAAGGTGGACATATAGTACAAGCTTATTTCGAGGAAAGGAGCATGAATAATTAGAAGCCACGGAGAGGTAGGCTACCAACTGATGCAATTCCTACCAGGCCTTGGTGGGTATCGCCGATATCTTCACCGCTTTAGATTTGACAACTCGGCGGTATGCCCAGTACCTCTCGGATGCAACGAAAACCCGAAACAGCCGTATTTATCTGGCTGGGAGGTGATTGGGAGGCAGTAACTGAAATACAAATCGAGGTCAGAGAAGCAGAAAAATGGAGAAGAGTGCTGCAAATACAAATACTGACAGCCGCATTATGCGGAGCACTTGACTCGCGAAGTAATACTTGACGGGGCAACGTTTAAGCTAGTGGGAGGGTAGCTTTAATCAGTAAGAATCTGACATTACCGTATAGTTTGGATCATAGTGCCGCTTACACAAAGCACTGCCAGTCAGAATCGATGCTTGACAAATTACAAATTATACTCCCGAAGAATTTTCTCCTTAAGCAACCCACACAATTCAAGTCTTGCCTAAAATAATTTTTCAAATTTTCAAAACCTCCATCCTATGACTAACAGCAGTCATCTACGGTACAAAAAGATTCGTTTTCCCGCGTAACATATCAATTTGCAACGTTTAACTCAGATTCATAATTATTGGTATTTTGACTTGCAATTCGCAACACTGAATTTCTAAAAATTTCATAATTTATAGCTTAACCCTTGAAAAATTTGAAAAATAAAAAATTACTCAGAGGTAGCCACTTAAATGCCTAAGCGATTCAACCGCCTTGGGCTATTCAATAGGATAATTGTTGGATTGCAGTCGTTTGAATCTAAAAAAAAAGGAATAAAAAACCACACGCGGAATAATGGATGGTCGCGTCAGTCAGTTCGACTAGCATCCAGATCTTGTACAAACCTAAACGGTTTCAATTAATCAAACGTTTTAAGGAAAGAAAAAAAATTACTCCAAAGGATGCAACGCTCTGGGAATGGGGTTCTGTTCTGAGTGGCGATAAAATTGACTCAATCGATGTCTGATGGCTAAACGTCTGGAAGGGCTAGAGTATGGTGTGCGACCAACTGCGTTGCAGACCTGTAATTTTTTTTTCTCTTTCTGAATTATGACCCATAATTTGGATGCATTTGGAGCATGAAAATGTGAAAAGAATTCTTGAAAGTATCTTAAATTATGACAGAGTTACTGAGTGTTTTCGGGCTCAGGGATTAGATAATAAACGAGAGATTCATGTGGATGAGTCAGAGATACTAAATGGGTGGGCATTTCATTAGAATTGACTGTTGTGCTTTTGTATTGAATTATTTAGACGATGGCCAAACTTTGAAGGCCACTTAAGACTGACTCTTGATTAGGTTAACGAAATATTTCAGTAAGATGCTCAATACCTCGGTGGAGGTTCTTTAATCCAGGTCTTGAAGATCAAGTTTCTTGAAGAAAATCCGTAGAAATTTCTTGGATGGCCCTGAAATAACCATGTACTCACTATTCACTACAGACAGAGGTACGGTCTTTGATTTTTGAGGTATCTACGAGTACCAAGCGATAGAATGACGAAAACATGTAGGCCTTAATGATTTGAAGTGTATTACTTCGTCTTCGGAAATAGAAACATCACGAACCATGATTGGTGCAACATGGCTAGGTTTGAATGGCCAACAGGTATCCGAATGGACAGTCATTGAAGGCTCAACACTTCTCGTGGTCGTGAAAGAAGTTGGCCTTGCTGATAGCTTCCCTTTAAGCAAATAGTAAGCGAAATAAATAGCCAACTAGTGGAACAAATTCTCCCTTGTTTCTTGCTATACACAGCAGATTCTACGAGTTCAAATGGTCTTCAGTTCAAGACATATTGAAGACTATGACTTCGTGTAAATTACCTTAAGGTTTGACCTGGCCATTCCTAGCGCACTGTGACGTTTGAAGCCTACTTCAAGGTCCTCATCAGTGACTGAAAGAAGGTTTCGCAGATCAGGAACTAATAAGAAATTTTTGCAATTAACTTACCTTAATTCGCACCAATAGCTCCTCGAAGTCTCGAAGTCTAACAGTTCCATTGGCCGTGGGAAGGAGTGATTTCTTGTTAAATTTAATTTTGCAAGATCGGTTGGAGACAAGATTTGAAACCGTTCGCATGTGCAACCATTGTGTAGGCACCAGCTTAAGTGTAAGTCAATGGCTTCAGTACTTAGGAGCATCTGACATTATTAGTAAAAGATCCTCGCACCTCTTCTGCTTCTTTCATCCCGCTGAAGTGTGACCTGTTGATAGCAGTCTTTCTGTAAGAACAAACGAACTTGTGCCTCTGATAAGAGCAATAATTTGATGGTGTACCACAGGGTTCGACTCTAGATCCTTTACTCTTGAATTGAATTTAAATGGCATATACACAGCCATTACCTAATAGCATATTAACGATCTTGATATCTGTACCGGATATGGACGCAATCAAGTGTGTATCTCATAATGAAATAAACTACCAAGACCGCTTGTGTTCAGTTTAAAGAATATCTCTCTAACCATAGGGCGTCGAGGGTCTTCTCAAAGACAATCAGGCATGCTTCCATGCGTTGTATCTTGTTTTCGTATCACCGGATATCAAATAGGTTTAGACGCAGCAAATGTGCGATATTATGCCCTGAATTCATTTTTCCGAAATTTTCATCTTCAAGATACCTCTCTTGGAATACCTTGCGAATGCTGGCGGGAGACTAAACAACTGAAGATTTGCCGGATTGGATGTGTTGACATACTCGTCATTAAACTCTGTGGAACCTAACCTCTCTGAATCATTTCAAAGTGTCGTCATTGGTCTTAAGTATGTCAATCTCTTCGTTTTACAGATGACGAGTGGGTAGAGCTAGTTCGAGGCGAGTGGTTAAGTATATGCTATCAAAGAAGTTATACGATTGGTTGAATGAATACCTTTGAACAAATTCCTCTAGATCCGCAGTTTGTCCCTTCCTTGTGCTTGCTATATGTGTATACTCGAATTTTTGCCAGACCTCTGTGCTTAATATCAAATTTCGGCTGCGTAGCATGTGTTCTGCCATCTTCTCAGAAGACCCAAAACTAAGAGTGTCTACAAGACTAATGGACACAAGCAGTGTCTTCCAATTGGACGTTCTGTCTGTCCTCAGGGCGGCTGAGCTAATGCAAATGAGATCGCTATACGAAAGAGATATCGCTATTTTCATCGATAGGCAGGCGCACTTAGGGCAATGAAATCGACCAACTTCAATTCTGATATAATCAGAGTCTATCGCACAGTGCTCAAGGCATTATGCAGTCAGAACCGAGTGAGATTGGGTAACAGGACATTGCGGTATAGAGGGAAATGAACAAGCAAGAAGAGGAGGACTACTCGATAATAGGAGGTTGCTAACATCATAATAAGGGACACTATCGAGGAAAAAACCATAAATACTGCCAACCTAAGATGGTCAAGTCTCGAAGGACATAGGGTATCCAAGGCTCTATGGGCACTATTTGACTGTAAGACATATAGGGAGCTAATAAAATTAAACAGCGATACGCTTAGGATAATAGTAGGAATCCTGACAGGACACTGTCTCCAGCTGAAACACCCAAAGAGACTCAAATTGTCAGGTACGGGTATCCGCAGATTCTGCGGTGATTTGAGAACTACTTTTTCGAAAGCCTAGAGGAAGTAGACGGCTCGAACTTCATAAGCCCTCTTCAATATCATCAAGAGGCACGATCTTCCAAAGTGCGTCCAATGATGTTGACTAAATCGAAAGAAAACAGCTTAATGCTGTGGGGTTCGAGAGTATTGAGATGGAAGGGGCTAAAATGGGTTTAGCGCTCAACGAAGGAAAGACTATCTATGTGCTATCAAGAAAAATGAACACTCAACGTGTCCCTTGAGTGATATGTAGTAACTTTGAAATAGTTAAGGACTTTGTCTACCTCCACTATTAATTCAGACAACGCAACAGCGCTGAGTTAAATGAAGAATAACTCTTGCCAATCGCTGCTTCCTTGGGGTAAGAAGGCAGGTGACTAGCGAAGCTCTCTCTTGAACAACAAAAGTTACCCTATATAAGACCTTTACAATCCCAGTCCTACAGAGGCATGGTCATAATCAAAAATGCATGAGGGTTCTCTTGGTGGCTTTGAAAGGAAAAGTGATTTTCTGTTTCGCCTGCATGGAGTGTTAGTGGAGAAGGAGACAAAATGACGAACTAAAAGGACAATGAAGCGACACCGACTTAGCCAGGAGAGTGAACGTCCAACGACTGAGATGGCAGTGGAGGAAGACCTCGACTCATGTGACGCAAGCAAGTACAAGAGGCCAGCTTACCGGGCGAATCTAAAGGCAGCTACGAAAGATCACGCTGGCTGGAGACGCTTGTTGGCCAAAGCCCAAGTCCACTCCGGACCGTAGTGCCGCTTAAAAGTTGCTGTTGTTGCTTCCGAATATTGAATATGTTAGTTTTAGAGATTTGAAAGCCCTGACTTCTTTGGCCTTGCTACCCAGAATCATTTATCGCTGCTATTTTACTATTTCATGACCGTTCTTAGTTTCGCAGCCAAAAGTATTATGGGGCTCTATGTGGACTACTAGAGGCGTATAGTTGCCGTCGCAATATGGTTTCGAATGTTGACGGTTTGCCGCTTCTGACGCTATCGCCGTCTTAAAAAGATCGCAAAGAAAGTCCTGGCTCGAACCCGAGCGGCAGCAGCGGAAAACCTGTACCAGGAGTTGGAACAAATATCCTCACGATCGGCGGATAGAAGACAAGCTATCCAAGAAGTTCAAACGTCGTACAGTACTAAAATGCTAAATATTTTTAAGCTCGCTGCACAGAGGAGAAAAAATTCAATGGAAATAACCTCGCCGAAATACATCAAAAACGCAGACGGTCGCTTACTAACAAATGAAAAGGAAATTTGTGACCGGTGGCTTGAATACTGCAAGGAGTTGCTTAACAAACAGTTTCCACGTGATATTATGCCGACACCTGGTCTATTCGAGGAGGAAGTTTGGGACTTTTCAATCGAAGAAATAAGTATAGCAATCGGAAAAATTAAGCGGGGGAAAGCGGCAGGACCAGATAGGATTCCTTCAATGTTTTGGTCGAAGATGGATGGAATCGGCAGCGAATGGCTACCGTTGTAAATGTCGCATTTTTTTATCCTCTTCTTGTCCGACCCATCCCATCGTATTTCTTGGATGGTGGTTATGTCTGCTTTGTAGCAGGTCCTCCGCCAGTTCTTCGGCTGCGCTTGGCCTGTTTATGGCTATCGAAACTTTTAAATAAGTTAAAATGTGGACAACCTATGCCGAATCAATGGAGAAGTATCTTCTTGGCTCCATTATACAAAGGAAAAGGCGACACTCGAGAATGCAACAACTACCGTTCAATCAAGCTTATGTCACACACAATGAAAATCGTCGAAAGAGTCTTAAACGAACGTCTTCTGCAAATAATAAAGCTCGATAATAGCCAGTGTGGATTTGTTGAAGGAAGATCGACGGTGGACGCTATCCAAAGCCTACGAATAATAATGGAAAAGCACCGAGATTCGTCTAAGGATTTACACATGCTATTTATCGACCTCGAGAAACCATTCGATCGAGTGCCTAGGGATCTCATATGGGCCGCGCTGAGGTCTCAAAATGTACCGGAAACGTATGTTAGAATAAT
The DNA here is from genome assembly GCA_928272305.1 of Volucella inflata. Taxonomy (NCBI): domain Eukaryota; kingdom Metazoa; phylum Arthropoda; class Insecta; order Diptera; family Syrphidae; genus Volucella; species Volucella inflata. Next base: position 5,740,942 of record OV743720.1, read on the forward strand.
ACAAGACATGTACGGAAACGTGAAAACTGCGGTTAAAAGCTCTGCTGGGCTAACGACAGAATTTCCAGTTAATGTCGGAGTGCATCAAGGAAGCGTACTTAGCCCTTTCCTCTTTAAAGTAGTATTTGACTATCTTTTAAAAGACTGCATGCGCGAAGCAAATGTAACGCCAATTCTCTTCGCTGACGACGCTTTTATACTAAGCGATAACGTCGAAGATTTGCAGAACGCCTTAGATTCATGGAGAAATGCGCTAGAGAGAAACGGGTTTACAATAAGTCGTTCAAAGATGGAGCATTTGACGTGTCCATTTGCACATCCGTTGCGACCTGTTCCGGATATAATGTTAGACGGAATAGTTCTTCCGAAAAGCACAATCTCTAAGTACCTAGGATCAATCGTTAACATGGAAGCGAAATGTGACGACGACGTAAACCACAGAGTGAGTGTGGGGTGGATGAAATGGCGGGAAAATTCGGGAATCTTTTGCGACCGAAGAGTTCCACTTAAATTAAAGGGGAAACTCTACACAACGGTTGTTAGACCAGCTCTTATATACGGTTCACAGTGCTGGACAATGTACGAAGCGTTTAAAAACAAAATGACGGCAGCGGAAATGAAAATGTTAAGGATGTCTTGTGGAGTCACTAAACGCGATTGCATTAGATCTACGCGTATAAGAGGAAGTCTATAAATAAAGGATTCGGTAACCGAACAGTTCGAGGCGAAAAGAATAAGCTGGTATTGCCACGTTCAAAGTAGATCTGCGGAAAATCCGGTTAAAAAGGCACTATCAACTACGGTCACTCCAACTGTAAGAAAACGAGGTCGGAAAAAGAATTCCTGGATTTATCAGATGGCAAATGCGCAACAACGTCTGGGGTTAACCACTGAAGCGATCCAGGATCGAGCGGTATATAGACGCGTTCTGCGGTCTGCGACATTAGCCAACCCCATAAGCGGAGCAGCAACGATACAGTAAAATTGGGAAACTCGTTACGCATAAGTTCGTATAACGAGGGAAGGGTTTATAAAAGGATAAGAAGAAGAAGAAGAAGACGCTATCGCCGCTTTTCTTATTCAAACTGGCTACCGGATTTTTAAATAAATCTGTGAGGCGGATTGGCTTAACAATGTTTGGAGATGGCCTCACCTACGGCCTCTCAACGTTTTTCCTCTATCTGTTCAGTGTATGTACGCGTATTATGACACGTTGGTTGGTATGATTCACCACGAATAGCCATTCTATCCATCTGAATACGTTTTCTTTTCACTGACTCTATAGATCATTAAGACACCTAGACTTATTAAGGGATCCCGAAAATCTGATTTATTATAGCCATGTAGTCCAGAACACGAAACAAAATTTGGAAGGTCTTCTCAGAATTAATGCGCCAAATTTAGTTGATTGCTTTTGGCATACAAATGGGCCATTTGGTTGAAGACTACTCAGGCAGATTTTTATTTCCGTTTCTCTTCCATACGATAGTTTTTGGTAATAAAGAAACTAAGACAGTCATTTTCAAGATGACTCAACACATTAGCGCGATACGATTTAAATCCGCCACTAAGTGCAATTTGAATAACTTTTCTACTTTAAACTTGAAGTGCCTCGTCGTTGAAGGGAACTTTTCTCTTTTGGACAAAATCAAGGAATTGGGCGAAAACTTTTATGAAAACCAATTTCCGAAACCGTTTTCGAAATTTGGCAAACTTTTTACCCCATTCATGTTGAAAGTGCAATATACTCGTATATCGCTGTCATTCTACTGCTTCTTGTTGTTTTTTTTTTCTGTCGCATTTCTATGAATTGGATTCAAAAATTTGCCGAGTAATTAACATGCCAACTGGAGCTGAAAGTAGTGGAAACTATCGCAATCAAATTTTGTTATCCGACAGCCAGAAACAAAATGCCACATACTCGTACTCATACTCGTACTCGAACTCGAAGTTGTACACTTATTGGTATGCTCGAATTAGTGTCCGTATTCGTTTTCATACATATACTCGTAGTAGACATCCTGGAGGGTAAGAAGCATTCAACAAATTGCTGCACGATCCCAAGGAAATCCTTGAGATCCTTTGAATATACCAAACAAACGATGCAAGCTCAAAAATTTAAATAATTTCCCCATTTACTTAAACTTAGTTTAATTAAAAAACTTCATAATTACACATGGCGACAGGAGGTGGGTGAATGCAAGGACTCCTTGTCATAGAACTTTGGAGGCACCCTGTGCAAAAAAAAAACACACATTCGCGTAGCAGAATGAATTTAAATATAAGTACGGGTATGGGTAAGAGTGCTCGTATGTGGCATGCTTTCGATTCTTGAAATAGTTTCAACTGTTTCGAAGGAAAAGAAGGACTACGAGTAGGTGCAGCAGCAACAGCAGCAGTTCCTCTTTCTTTTCATAAATGAATTGCCTCCAATAAAAACCTACAACTAGGAGTACTATAGTTGCTACGTAATAACAGGCGAAATGTTTTCATGCAATCAGATTGGGTCAGGACTGGGACTACAAAATGGGACATGGATATCCTTTAGATAGAGGTAATGTCTGCATGACTTCATGGGACGACATGGGACGACATGGGACAGTTCTTCGAAACTATGCGAATGCAATTCTCATTTCTCGTTGCACTCGTTGACATGTCCTCCTTTCTGCGAATGCAGATGGAGGGAGGAAAATTAATTTTCCATAAGAAAAGTTTGCCGCGCTCCGACTAGGCTAGGCTACATCAAAGACCTCCATGCAAATTAAGATTTATAATTTTTATTTTTATTTCTTCTTGTTGTTGATCGTTGCTTATAAAGTTTTCTGCATTCATAGAGACAGAGAGAGAGAGAGAGAGAGGGGGGGGGGGAATTCAGGAGTAGATAGAATAACTACCCATCGTTGCAGTGCAACTTGTAGAGCTCACTCTGATTTTATTCCTTGGGCTGGCTCCTTGATTTGCTTTGGTTTCAGTTAATACACACAAAGCCGACAAGAGCAAGAGAAAGGACGAATGAAAGCGAGTCGCTAAACTTTTAATGAGATCTTTTTATTTACAATTCGGGCGGCAGAAAACCCGGGGAATGCTTCAAAGTTTTTTTTTTTTTTGAAAAGAAAAAGAAAATTGTTTCCAGCGCACGATGTGGTGGGTGGAGGTTGAGGGGACTATGAAAGAATTTTCAGTTCTCAGATACTCGTATTTGTTAGCGACAAGGAATGGTTGGTTATGGAGGTTACTGAGGCTATGAAGGACCTGCCTAATGGCGGCCTTTGAGGAAGGATAATAATTTCGTTGCAAAGTTCCAACGCTAAATTAATTGGTAGGAAATAATTAAGCTTGCGCAAGAAACTTTCTTGGCTACTGGTTCTTTGGTGGTGAAATGGCGGTTTTACAAGTTTCTACGAATGAGGGGTTGTTCCTTCTTTTGCTGGTGACTTGAGTCAACCTTCTACTGCAGTTAATTGAAAACAAAATTCTAAAACAAAAAGATAGTATTCCTAGAATTTGAATTGAGTTGTGCTGATTTGGGGAAATTTTCTGCTAAAAAAGATGTCAAGAACGTTGTGAGGTGGCGAATGTTTCGAGGGCTTTTGGATTGTGTTAAGATGTAAAGGCCTAGGTCAGGGATTGTGGTAGTTTGAGATTGTGTCCTTGATTTCATCTTATGTTCGGCGTACTGTGAAAGAAATCTGTTTCAGTTATGAAATGGAATGTGGGATGGATGTAGACACTCAGATCTTGCTTATCGAATGTGAAGCCCAACCACTCAAAATTCATAGGAGCTAGCTTGACAAAGATGCTGCTGATCTCGTTGCTTCTATCATAGTTCGATGACACATGGTTCATAGATTGGCCCTGTGTCACACATTACTTTAACATCACAGAGCAGATTCATGTGATAATTTCCAATGCCACATGGATTTCAGGTCCTTTGAATGAGCGATGTAAAAAATTAGCCTCGCCAAGAATGTTATGGTCGGTAAAGTGTTTGCAAAGTGAGGCTATTACAACAGAGAACGTACATTTCTCCGCCGAAGTCAGTTGGACTTAACCGTTTTCATGTGGTTCTTCAACACTGTTCTTGAAAACTTGTACGAACCTCGCTAGCCAACTCTAGATGAGGTTGAGATAATGGAAAGAAGTTAGCGAGCTGCTAATGATCCATTGAAGCAGATACGGCATTGGTGAGTTAAGCAGTGAGTAAAGGAAAAACAATGTCAACATCAACACCAAGAACATAACGTCAAGGTACCAACATCTTTTAGGTAGTAAGGAACTTCATCAACCTTTGCTCCGCTACAAACTCAGACAAGCATACAAGTACGGAAGTCATGCAAAAAATCACTCTCTCTAATTGCTGCAGGTTTGTTCTTAGAAGGCAATTGGGTAGTATACTATATAGTATATGTAGAATCCAGACAATCCCATCCCCGCTTTAGAGTGTAGAACCTTGGAAACAAGCCAAAGTGGACGAAAATGCTTTCAGTCGCTTTGAGAACCAAGTCCTTCCTGTAATTTTGGTCAACTTAAATGCACAGTAACGATGACGTGGCCTATAAATGTCGAGACAAAGTGGTAGAGGACAACCTCATCTGAGGTGGTGCACATATATAAGTGGAAAAGGGCCTCAAACAACCCTGTGTGCTCAAATGAAGGCAGCTAGCAACAGAACACATTAATAAGGTATGTAACTCTAGTATCCACCTCAGACTAAAGCGCCAGCCTTTTCGAAATTTGTTGATACCATAAAGCGCATATTTTAGTATACCTTACGCAGCCCAACAACCCAACTTCGCAATTTTGCGATCATTACTTCTAATTAAGCCCACCAAAGGCCTTTTCACTAGAAGTGAATTAGTAGGACAAGAAGGATTTTATACAAGATGGCGCAAAATTAATCTTCCTATCGGCAGATGTTATAATATTTGCGTCGTATGTCTTTCATATTTGACATTTATGAACTAGACAGCTGCAGAATATAAACAAACAAGCGCAATGGACCGCGTGTTAATTACTGTCAAGCCATCCTCAATCTCAACAACGGAGACGACAATTTTGTGTCGACAATCATCATGAGCGACGAGGAGCAGTTCCACTTAAGCGGTTACGTCAATAAGCAATATCTTCCTTTCAGGTGCACTGAAAATCCGCGTGTGATGCACGAAGGGCCATTACATCTACTCAAAGCCACTATATGGTGCGACGTTCACGCGCGAGGAGTGATTGGGCCGTATTTTTTTGAAGACGCCATCGGCAATATGGTCTTTGTTACTAGCGAACGCTACAGGGCCATGATAAATGACTTCTTACTGCCGGAATTGGATGAGGGGGGATTGGAAAACATGTGATTCTTGTGCAACCGCACACACGGCACGAGCCACAATGGATATTGTGAAGGGAGCGCTTCCTGGCCGCGTAATCTCCCGTTTTGGTGATTTGGCATGGTCAGCAAGATCGCCCGATTTAACAATCCCAGTCTTCTTTCTTTCTGGCTGGAGAAGCTTGTTGACTACGGCCCAGGTCCACCCCGGACTGTAGCGCCACATAAAGCACGCCGTCTTTCTTTGGTGCTACTAGAAATCGCGGGCTTATGCCATGAAGCCTCAGACAATCGCAGCCCTTAAGGAGAATATTCGACTGGAATGCGAACATTTAGCACCGCAAATCTTGCGGAAAGTCATGGAAAATGCGATAAAACGGGCAAAAATGCTTATCAACATTGGCGGTAGCCACTTGGCGGATATAATCTTTTCCACTTCTAATTAGATGATTAATTTTGCCCCACCTTGCAAAAGGTGTTTTTTTTAGCTGCATGGGAAGTTTTGATGGTCGTTGTCCATGATTTGACATGTGATTTGGCAATTTATCATGAATCACTTGACGTCAGAACAACGTTCCAAACAGCGGAAATTTACTTTCAAGGAAATAAATCTGTTCGTGAAGTAGAGCACTTCGTCAATTTTACAGTCAACATAATCGGTTTAGTGAGTAAGCAATTTGTGCAGTTATTTTCGCACTAATTTTACTCTTCTCGATTCAAAACCATCAATAAGGCGAAGAAATGTGCATAGCGAACTGAATATTGTTGCTGTAGTTTTGAAGAAGACGCCGAAATGTTCTCAACGTATTGGCCTTTGTCCTTCGACGTAAGGATCTTGGCTTACGTGCCTATAAAATACAGCTCGTGCAAGAATTAAAGCCACATGACCATAATTCACGTCGCATTTTTGCTGATAGGGCTTATTTGAAACTGGCCGAAGGTGAGCATTTTTTTCGACGAATTGTGTTTAGTGATGAAGCTCATTTCTGATTAAATTGCTTCGTCAACAAGCGTAATTGCCATATATGGAGCAAAGACAATCCTCAAGCTGTTAACGAATCACCATTACATCCATTAAAATTGACTGTTTGGTGCAGTTTACATGCTGGCGGCATCGTCGGTCCTTATTTCTTATGAAATGAGAATGGCGAGCACTATCGAGCCATGCTGACTGATTTTTTGTTTTCAAAAATTAGTCAGCTAAGCATTGACGACATTTGTTTCCAACAAGACGGCGCAACTTGCCATACAGCCCGCTTAACCATCAATTTATTGCAGAATCAATTTGGTGTCAACTTTGTTTCCAGAAGTGGTCCTGTTAACTGGCCCCCTCGTTCGCGCGACTTAACGCCTCTCGATTTCTTTTTATGGAGCTATGTTATGTCATTGGCTTATGCCGACAAACCAGCAACTCTTGAGGCATTGGAAGCCAAGTAACCATTGACGGTATACGGCCAGATTTATTGGAAAAAGTAATGAAAAATTGGACTGATCGAATGGGCCATGTAACTTGAAGCCGCGGCAAGCAAATGCCAAAAATCATATTTAAAAAATAAATGCCTTAAAATGGTTTATCAGATTATAATAGTAAAAAAAATCATTCCAATAATACTTCTGTCTTGTATTATTATTTAAAGTTCTAAAGCTCTTAATAAACCACCCTTTATGGTGTAAAGTACTCTGAGAAGGACTTACATTATGGTTGCCTTTAAGGCCATGGAGAAATCATATTGCAGGGTAATTCTTTTTTTAATCTCCTGCTGTAATTATTTCTTTGAAAAAGAGCTTTGTGATGTACTGTCCTTGGCCTTCTTGTTGGGCACGACAAACTCAAACTTTGCTTAGCTCCTGTCTACTTGTAAATCCATATCTAGTGCTTAGATTGCAATAGCAGCAAACGACCAAACTATGTTGATAGTTAGCTCATTTATCTCCATGACATCCATGTTATGGCTTAAAGCATTAATCTTTTTTGTGGGGGTTTCAGGAGGAGGACAGAGGGAATCTTGGCGTTTCGGAATAGTAATGCCTAAATCTTATACTTCGTGCATGAATTCATCCGGTCATATCAAACAAATGTGTTTGGGTATAGTCCTACACTTAGTTCTACACTTAATGCCGATGCTTGAAGATTTAAAGATTGTCAACGATCCAAACCTCTTGTTGGTTAGATGGACATAATTACTGCCGATGGTCTTCTACATTGAAGGACTCTTTTCACCTGACCTTACGGAATTTGGCTCGTCATCGGCTTAAAATAGCCTGCCTTCGTAATCCTTGCATTTGTGGATCTACATGACGAAGGATAAGGAGAGAGCTGAGCGTTTAAAAACTGGGCAAAGTGTTTTCCTTACTTTCCTTAGGTTGGCCCTGGTAACTACTTATACTTTTACAGCCTCTTATGCAGTGAAGATACAAATCTGTTTTTGATAGAACTAGAAGAGTGTGGTATGTTATATAGTATGAACCTGGATAAAGAGTCAACGGGGATCTCTACCCGCAATAAATGATTCAATAAGGTCGAGCTTTGCGGGAAAAATGACCAAAATGTGAGTCAGGACAGCGTAAAGTGAAGTACCACCCCATGCGGTCATAGTTTACCGTAACTATTTAAATCAGCATTTTACAGAGTTACCGACTGTTATACTCGTATGCTAGCGAAACTGAAATGACGTCTTGGATTAAGGCTAAGGACGATTGACTGGACTTAGTTCAGAAAGAACCTGCACTCGGTTGAGCGTGTGATGTCTCCCAGTATGATAAATTCCTTCAACTCGGGAAAGAGTGCATACGTAAGACAATTTGAAATTAAGTTAGGTGGTTATAAACGAAAAATTATAATCCTCCACCGGGTAACACTGTACTGTTTTTGTCCTCGACAATGATCCCGATACACCCATTAAAATTAATTGAGTAAGCTAGAAATGCCATCATCTCGCATTTCGTTATTAGCGACATCAACATAAATGAATTAGCAAAAAATAAATGTTGCTACTTGAATTTTAACATAAGATCCTTGCGTAAGAATTGGAACGATTTCTGTTTGAATATAAACCGCTTTGTTAATGCATTAAAAATTACAGTGGTTTGCTTGTTTGTTTTTTCTTTTTTTTTTCTTGGCACAGTATGGAAAGAAAAGAAATAGTTCAGAGGAATTATTTTTCAATTTCTTGAACCGTAGGCTTGTTTTGCTGGTCCACCGCTTAAACGATTCCGCTTTTTTTCGAATTTGAGTTTGATGTTATTTTTTAGTGTCTTTTTCCACGGATCTCATCGATATCCATGTATATCTAGACCTTCAAACCGAAAACCAATGGGCCACTTATGCAGCATCAATAATGTGCAAACAATCCGAATTTGTAAATGTCGACTGTGGCCGCTATTTCGTTGCAAAGGTAGACTTTCCAACAAAAAGATGCTACGAACCGCTACATGCTCTAATTAGACACTGTCTGCAGTAGACACCTGACATTCTAGGTCACAATAACGTTTCACTAATCCCAATAGACAGTATATGCCGACATGATCATCATTTGATCATCGTTGCCACAAGTACTTTTAGCTGAGAGTCATCACTGGATCGAACTAGAAAAGATGACAGAGTTTGTACAAAGAAGAACGGTCAAGGCATAGAAACCGCACCACGTAGAGGTAACAACCCTGCACAGTACGAAACTCTGATTTTGCGCTAAAGAAATGAAACCCCTCTTGAACGCGCTGCAGGCAAACCTGTGCCTCGGACGCCTTCAGCCAACGATCTGCTGAAGGAAACATCGCTATAGGACTTATTCAGGAGTACGGGCAAGCAATGGTACGATTATTAGTTTAACGAGTAAACCGAGAGATATGGGTTCTGCTAAAAATCTTTCTAGGCCGAGGGCAGCTCTTTTTATCGCGAAAGAAATAACACTTTCTCTAAATCCAGGCTTCATAACCAGAGACCTTATCGAACGCCTCCCACACCAGTACCAGTACAGGAACTTGCCCAGTACTGTGAAAACAAGCAAGTTCATCTTATCATCGGCTGTGACGCTAACGTGGATAACACAATCTGTGGCAGCCATGATTCAAAGAAGAAAGGTGAGTTACTTTTAGAATTTGTTTTTAGTAAACTTAGAGTAACAACGCACTTTAAGAAACTCCATAAGAGAGGAAATCGTAGACCTCATTTTCTCTTCGCCTTTTCTCCACAACATCGTTGAAGGCTGGCACATGTCTGATGAGGCATCTTTATCAGACCATGTGCAGTTTATTTTCATGATAAATTGCAACAACGAACATACCAAAGTGCGATGTGATAACAAACCTACAAAATGGAGAACATAATGCGAATATTTTGGGGTCAAAGCTGACTTGCTGCCGTTAACACAACTTACAACAGTGGATGCCGACGAGGCTCAATCCCAGCTCAATGCCATTCATTATTCTCTCCTTTTTCGAAAATACCTGCGTACCATGGTAGAATAAAAACCTTGAAAAGATTGAGCAAGCTTTTTAAAAAAGCTAAATGCACCGGAAATTGAAAATTGTCCAGGTGTAGCGCAACTCCATAGAGCCCTTTCCAAAGATCACTCCAATTGCCCAAGTTTGTTAATCAAACTAGATCGCACACGACCGCGATGAAACCCTAAACACCTAACTTCAGGTTCACTTCAAATTCAATTCCCAGGATCTTTCAACATTGATATGTCTAACGGACAGTCAACTGAGCTTTCAATACCCCGAAACCTTAGCAGAATCAGCATTTTTATCAGATAAGGTGAAGTGGGCTATTAGCTCTTTCGAATCATATAAGCCACCAGGTACTGACGGTATTTTCGCAGCTTAGCTGCAAAAAGGACTAAACTTTCTTGTACCTAACCTTATAGCTTTATTTAGGTTCAGCTTCAACTATCAAAGGAGGGGGTAAACTGCATTAAAGCGATGGTAGAAAGCCGGGAAATCCCTACTTCAGCAGAACTGATTTTAGCATATGTATCAGCTGTAAAAGGCTGTCAACGGGAGCCTCACTCTCGCCGCTTCTCTGGTCTCTGGCTATAGACGACATGCTCAATAAATTAAGCAACCTAGGCAACATTACAATTGGTTAAGCCGATAACTTAGTCATTATCATTAGGAGCAGAGCAAACTGCCATAGTTCCCTTCGCTAGAAGAAGGAAGCATTAAAGGGATCTCTCCAAAGATCAGCAATAACCCGTAAAAAAAAATCGTATGTGGTTGGTTCTAAAATGGTAACAGGAATGGCAGCAGGTATACACTGTAAAAATACAAGCATATCAATAAGAACTTGCCTTAGTGTATTCCTAACTGAATAACACGCCATCCTTGAATGCACCAACCTTATCTACTACTCCGGTGTCAAAGGCGCAAACATCCATATATTCAAGGATAGTCAAGCAGCTATGAATGCCCTTAGCTCGCACATCCTTAACTTCGAATTAGTCATTCACTGGTTCAAAATCCTCCGAAAACTTAGTCCAACAAGCCAGACCAATCTTTGGAGGGTTCCTGAGCATGAGGATATTGATGGTAATAAAAAGGCTGTATAACTAGCCAGAAACTGCTCGGACACTTATCTGTTGCAACGGCCTTAAAACAGCAGTCAATCTCGCCATCAATAGCTGAGAGCACTCAAAATTCATTTCATACTGGGAAGACACTCCATGTCTAAAACCGGCCAAACGGGTCGTCCTGCTCTTCAACAAAAATGCCAGTAGATGTCTAAATCTACGTCGGCGCGATATCAGAAACCTGGTAGGGTACTTTACAGGACATCAGGGCTTAAGATATCACCTCAACAAAATAGGAATAGTCGACACTTCGGAATGCGTCATCAACGTGACTTCGATAATATTTTGGCTTATTCCGAAGATTGGAAATTGAAAATCAATTTTCAAAAGTCGGAAACAATCTTGGGATAGGCTTCTAGGGATAGTAGACACAACTGGCGAAATTTGGCCATCGTTGGCCAACACGAGCTGCCATTATGGTAGTGAAATACGTAAGTATATGTACTTTGGGACCCAGAAGGCCTTAGCCCTGACTAGTAGGCTATTTTAAAGCAATCAACTTTTCTCCAGGGTGAAGGTCATTTCCTTTGTGGTCCTAGGGGGCTTATTACTCTAATAATAGCTCACTTCTATCGGGCATCATCCCGCTGGGGCTTTTCTTTATATACGAGTAGACGCCATAGACTTTGTGCAAAGCAGGGATGGTATACCGGTAATATGCCACTGCCACCGCGATGCGAAGAACAAGCGGCTGATCTACGACGGGTATGTTGCTAATACTCAAGAGCTTGTCTGTTTTAGTACGGTGTTTGCGGAAGGGGATAGGATCGATCCCGAAAAACACTGAAACTGAGGTAACATATTTCTCCTAGTTTTAACATTGATTAAGGATAGTTAGGGGGATCTCGTGGAAAGGCCGGGCTCGTTAACATAGGACGGCACTACAAAGAAGTGATTGATGCTTCATGACATCAGTTAAGTCTGGGCGGTGCTTGTGTACGATGTTGGGGAATGCCAGGCGCCGGAAATCGCCCACGTGGAGTAAGAGACTACGACTGCCCATCACCTCGATTATAGGTAAGTTTAAAGAGTTCGGTAAGTTACTGTGAATAGGCGCAATTTTGGATCTTCCTTCGCGGTGCCCTGTTTTATTTGGAGACAGTGTTCTAGAAAGCAGATCCGTTGTCATAATGCACGCGTCTTCATGGGGCAACTATCCGATTCGATAAGACAGACATTAACATGAAGCACACCGGCAATGCATTGACATTTTCGAACGGCCAAAACAAACGTGTGTAAGTAAATAAGTAACAAGGAGCACAGCGACTTTTGTAAACATTCAAAATAGCCCCGGTTGGCAATATATGAGACAACGCCATTATTGGTGTCTGCAACTTTGAAGCAGTTATGCCTAAAACTGGCTATTACCAAGGCTACAAACGAAGGCGGTATGTATCACGTCCTACACAATGGTAAGGTGTCGGGGGAGTTTGTACTCCACAGTGGAGTACGTCAAGGGTGCATACTGATACCACTACTGTTCTTGGTGGTTATGAGTGATATACTCCTGGAATTTGACCACGCTGACTACTCCTCTTCATGACTCACAATCTAGAAGCTGAGGGGCGCAAAGTCAATACAAAGCCCTTAGCACTTCTAACAGAAGCGTTTAACCTGACATTGTCGGGAAAGTTAATTACAATCTACATGTATCTAGAAAGTGCGACTGGATGTATGCAGCAGAAGACTAAAGTCGCGTTCGGAATGCTGTCCAAAATCTGAAAAATTAATGTTATCAGCTTAAGAACTAAGATGCGGTCTTTCCACTCGTATAATCGATACTGCTCTACGAGTGCAGTACCTGGAAGGCGGACACCATTAAAGCTAGTAAGTTGCAAGTCTTCGTAAACAAATGTTTCAGAATCATTTTGAGGATCTTCTGGTCGAACTATGCGAAGAAGAAAGTGCCAGTGAATTGGACACACACAACGGCGCGAAGGCAACTCCATTGCAAAGTAAGCCATACAGTTGAATCTGCTCACCCAAACAGGCTATATAGCGAGACGTCGACTTCTGAGGCTGGAATCGGGGGAGAATTATTTTATAATCGGCGGGGACTTCAACGCTAGACACAGAGATTGGGGAAATAATTTGCCAAATACTAGAGGGAACCTACTACTCGATTGGTGAGGTCAGCACGATGCCATGTATAGACTCGGTCTTAAAGCGACGGATAACCCGTCGTTTCCAAGAGGCGGGTCTTATTTGGATCTATTACTGTATGACGAACGTATACGACTGACAGGTACGAATTTACAAACGCTTAACTGTCTGCGCACATTCGTGTATGACAGCGACCATTGCGGTTTTAGCACCGAAATCAATCAATCACCGAATTAGTCCAAAGATACTCTTACAACTACAGTAAGACTCGATGGACACGCTTCTCCGCAACCTTGACAAGAGCACTCTCCTCGAACACGCTCCACCCACCGTCCAATAGGAATTTATCAAACGAGGAGATCGATAAGTACCTTAAACGAATGGACCAGACAATAAAACAAACTATGGACACTACAATACCGCGGTATAAACAAACGACTAACGAAGATCTGTTCCGCAATCCTACTATTGACGCACTGCACCGACAGAAAAGTAGACTTCTGACAAGACTTAAAAACTTATACAGACAGTTTACAGACAGACAAGACCCAGAGATTAGGACACTGAAGTCGTCGATTAAAAATATTCAAACATTAATCAAAGAGAATTACAGAATTGCTGTAAGTTTGTATTGGAACAACAAGGTTCGGGCTGTAAACACCAGCAACCCGAATATGTTCCCGCAAATAAATAAACTTTTTCGGAGAAAAAATCAAAACGGCCTTCAGTGTCTTAAAATAGCCCGGACTACAGACTACGAACGGTTACTAACTATTGCAGGCATTGATACAAATGAGGCCGCTGATGATGACGACTTCTTTGTTGTCGAGGATCCACAGGAGAAGGTTGAGGTCATAGGGGCGACTTTCCAGGAAGTATACAAGGCCAATGATATCATTGGCCCTAATTATGACCTGGACAATCGCGTCTTGGTGCACAAATTCTATATTCGAAATGAAGTAGAGAACTGGCGATCCGAGGGCTCTGGTTTCACCCGGTTCAGCGATGAAAATATGGCAAATAATGTCATTGCCAGAGAAGGTGACCTACCCCCGTTCATTTCGAAGGAAGAACTCCATGAGATCTTCGACACAATCAGAAGTAAGAAATCAGTGGGGACCGATGGAATTCCGAACATAGTGCTTCGACATCTTCCTCTAGAAGCGGTGGACATTTATACCACCCTGTTTAATAATGCAATGAATAATGCACATTATCCAGCGCATTGGAAAACGGCGGTGGTTCAACCTACCCCCAAAAAGGGAAAGGATATATCCAATCCGGCGAATCTCCGGTAGATAAGTCTCCTTCCGAATATCAGTAAGGTGTTCGAAAAAGTAATCAATAGAGCTCTGACTAGGTGGGTTGAGGACAAACATATAGTTCCGGATAATCAATTCGGTTTTAAGACAGGACATGCTATCTCACATGCCGCGTCTAAACTGGTGTCCGATATCCAGTGGAATAAAGTCAAAAAACAGTGTACTGGTGCCTGCCTAGTTGACTTGGAGACGGCTCTCGACACTGTATGGTTAGAAGGTCTTTTCTACAAGCTGGCTAGTCTGGAGATCAGTAAACCACTCTTGTACATTCTTTATAATATGCTAACCAACAGACAGTTCATCGTGAAAAATGGTGATGTGACTTCTGTTGGAATATTTCAAATTAAAAATGGTCTTCAGCAAGGCGCCGTCAATTCGCCGATCCTATTCAACATTTACACAAGTGATCTGATAGGTTCACAGGTCCAAAAATCGAGGTCATTAATACTCTCTTACAGCGTGACTTCGATAAGATAAGACGATTTTGCGATGACTGGAAGTTGAAAATCAACTTTCAGAAGTCGGAAACCATTCTTTTTAGGACGCCGTTGTCTGGAGCCTCTAGGGACACCAGAAAAAATTGGCGAAAGTTCTCGATCATTGGACAACACGGACAGCCTCTTGCCTGTCGAAATGTAGTCAGATACGAGTACCTTGGGATTTGGCTAGATCAGTTTCTGTATTTTAACAAAAATGTAGATGCTGCTCTAGCCAGAGCTAAAGGCGCTTTTGCCCTCACAAAGAGACTGTTTTATAGCAGCCAACTCGATGCGAGGGTAAAGATAATCTGCTACATGGCCCTTATCAGGCCCATGCTGGTATTTGGGTGTCCCGTGTGGTTCAATGTACGAGCAAGCTTAATGGAAAAGATTCGGGTGTTTGAGAGGGCTTGCCTTAGGGCTTGTCTTCGCTTGTACAGAACACCAGAGTCGGAGTACAAAAATTTTTATCCTAATGAGGTCCTTTACAACAGGGCGAACCTAATACGAGTGGACAACTTCGTAATTAAGCTGACTCGAAGGCACATTGCAAGAGCAATGGCCTCGACGAATAACCTGATACCGGATATTGGGCTTACTACCCCAATTACATTTATCATGAGAGTGTGCGCTCTAACGGCTTCGTTCCACCGGAAGCATTCCTCTACTTTGATCAGATAGGGTTGAACCAGGATAGATCAGCGATCCCGTTAATCTTCCATGTCGCTCGGACAGCTGGGGACAGGCGACTCAACTACAACAGAGACGTCGCACACGGCAGGGTGGATCGTCTCAGGTTCAGTAGGGCGGTGGGGAATCGCGATAAAAGGGATGTCGTTCGGCAGCACCAGCATTTCTGGTGGTTGAATGATGGGGAAGATGTTTCGTCGTCGTTTCCGTCAATTACGGACCAGCCTCACTAATGAGGCAGAGCTGACCAATCTATTTGCTTTGTAAATAGCGATGGCCAGCTTACATAGGTTTAGGCTAGCATTTAAGTAATATCCTTCCTACCTTCGTATATACTAATGTATATATATAATTGTGTACAACGTCTATATGTGTGTTTGTATGTATTGTATGTAGGTTAGGTAGATTAAGGTTTATTTTAAGTTAGATATTAAGTTTTTATAAAAAATAAAAAAATTGTCCATATGCTAAGTTTTGTTAACAATGTTTTTCTTAGCCTTAAGAATAGAAAATTAATATCATAAATAAAATGTAAATGAAGTCGAAAGACATAGTATTAAAAATTTAGAGTAGCTTAGAGTGCCTGTGTAGGGCCAGTAAGTTAGTATAAGATTGTTTAGTAATTGTAAGCTAGCATTTAAGCATTTTTTGTTAGTATGTAAGAATTAATGATTAAGAAAATAAAATGCGTTTAAAACTAAAAAAAACTAACGAGTGTTACACAAGCAAAAATTCCAGAAGCCTTAAAAACTGCAGTGGTCAGGTCAATATCCATATTGCCAGTAGTAGAAAAGTGCCTCGAAGAAGTCATAACAAATCAATACGGTTCCCAGAAAAAGAAAAGCACAGGTAAACTATTAGGAGAATTTGCAAATCATATCAATGAAAGTCTTAACAAAAGTTACCACGTCTTGGTCATATTTATGGACTTTAGTAAAGCGTTTGACACGCTCAATCACTCTAAACTAATAGATGCTCCCGAACGTATAGGAATACGAGGATTATTGGCCGACTGGCTAAAGGAATATCTACACAACAGGCTTTTTTGTGTCAAGATCAGCGAGACCCATAGCCAAAAAGAACATGCAGAGTACGGAGTCCCACAAGGATCGAAACTGGGCCCGATTCTGTTTATACTATACGCTAATGAGCTTCTCCGCATTTTCAAGCGTGCCAAACCCTTTGCTTATGCCGACGATACAGCGATAGTGGTATGTCACAGATCTTTGCAGACGGCAACAACAATAATTCAGGAAGAGTTTGATAATGCAGTAAAATGGTGTCATGATCATGGTTTAATGATCAACTCATCCAAAACAAAAATGATGCATATAAGAAATCCGCAGTTCAAGGTTACCGAACAACAAATATACTGTAGGAATGATGGCTGCCATACCTCGACTAGCTGCCCTATAGATATAGTTCAAAATTACAAATATCTAGGAGTGATAATTGACAATAACTTTCTGTGGGATATCACTAATCACTAATCACTAATGTTAGAAACACAACATTCTGCAGAAAAGCCCCTAAGGCTTCGCGGAAACGCATAACCAATGTAGATTTTATTGAAAATAAAAATTAATTGAATTGAAAAAAAAAAAAAAAAAAAAAAAGTTCCTGGCAACTCTACCGAAGTAAAAATTTGGTGCCCATATTCCAGATCAGACTCGTCACAAAATTAATATTATTGAGACGTGACTCTACTCTCGAACGATGACGTTAGGTATATCTACTCAGATTTACTGATCGCTGTTTTAGGCCAACTAGTACGGTTGTTACTTAAGACCTGAGATATTGCAACACCAGTGTAGATACATCATTTTCACCTCAGCCACACAAATTGAATCAGATAACGAACATCTTTTGATCTTCAACGTCGGTTAACCCAACAACAATGTTTCGATCAGCTTGTCTCGTGATGATGATAAAACATCATCCCGGGGTACTGTGTTTTACTGGTTTCCAAAACTCAATTGCCGTCATTGACACAGGGACGAATTTTCTAAAGGTCTTCCAGTTGTTGTGTCGAAAAACATCATAGATGTGCCGGAACCGATATTGCCAGACAATCATATGACTTATTGTATAGGTGAGGCATGCTTTGGCTTTAGTTCCACTCACATATATTGAAAAGCCGCTTTGCTTTATTTGCCCATCACTAGGAAAAGCTCGTGTCGATTGGTTCAAAGGAATGTTGAAAGAATTCGATCAAGATGCGTCAGAAGATGCCTATACGATCGTGAAAAAAAACGATACTGTCGTGCGCCATCTATTGGTATCTTTTTGAAAAGGCTTTAAAAAAAAATACAATTTAGTATTTTCCAACAATTTCTACTTTATCAAAAAGTGTAAGGCGGCTTATTACAAAATACTGCCACTATTGGCTTAGCAGTGGGACATCCTGTTGGCTGAACTTTTCAATAAAATTTCAAGGTTTTAGCCACTATTTCACAAACAGCTGCCTCAATTTTGTTCATGTATGCCTGAATCGTTTCTAAATTGTTCGCATAGCACCGATCTTTAAGAGCAACCCAAAAAATGCGTCAAATCGCAGAGTACTGTCTTGGCTGACCAGCAACATCATTAAAACGACTGATTACACGTTTATTGAACTTATTGTTCATTAGATCGAGTTATAGACAGTTTAAATGACACATAATTCCATATCGCTAGAACAATAGTTCACCCAAGTCCAAATTCTCAATTTCTGGCCATAAAAAATCAGTGATCATGCCCCGGTAGCGCTATCAATTGATTGTTCCATTATAGTCTTCAAAAACCACACCAAACAGTCACAAGTTCAGGGTGCACTGGCTTCTCTATGACTACGTGTGGATTTTCCTAGCCCTAAATATGACAATTTTGTTTCTTTACGTAGCCGCCGATAAACCACCTTGATCCCGGAATTTATTCAAAAAATTAGAAATACAAGTTTATTCATCTAAATGTGTATTGTCCTCTTCATAGTAATCCCCATCGACTGCAACACACTTATGCCAGAGCTTGATCCAATCCTCGAAACATTTTTTATATTCCGTTTTCGGTATGTCCATTAGTGCTTCCTGCGATTTTTCCATTACTTCCTCTAGGCTGCTGAAACGCGTTCCCCGTATTGGTTTTTTAACTCGATTGAACAGAAAGAAGTCACAGGGAGCCAAATCAGGTGAATTCGGTGGCTGTTGGATGGTATTTGTTGCACGGTGCGTTATCATGCTGCGAAATCCATGAGTTTTCTGCCTACAATTCTGGTCTCTTTCGGCGAATTGCTTCACGCGATCGTCTCATAACGCCCAAATAATACTCTTTGTTTACTGTCTGGCTTTCTGGTAAAAATTCGTGATGCACTACACCGTTGTAATCCATGAAAACCGTGGGCATTGCCTTCTTTTTTGACTGAAAACGATGTGGTCTCGGCTCATTTGGTAAACGCCATTCACTTGCCTGATGTCTGTATTGTGTGTCATACTCATAAGCCCACGTCTCGTGTCCAGTAATGATTCTTTCGATGAATGTGGGATCGGATTCAACCTCGCAAATCATCTCTTTTGCGACGTCAACACTGTCTCTTTTTTGCATGAAATTGAGGTCTTTTGGCACACGACGGAACCCAAATCATTAACCAAAATGTTTTGGACGGATCCATAGGCAATGTTCAAGTTGCCTTGCAGTAGTTGACCAACATTTCTTTGTTTTCGATGTCAATGGTCTACTACTGCGTTCATGATCTTCGATTGACTCACGACCACTTTTGAACCGCCCGTCCCGCCGGTTAACGACCGTTTTCTTTAGACAATCGTTGCCGAAACACTTTTCCAACATTTCCAACGTTCGCGCACCATTAAATCCACGTTATTTACGTTGTTGTAAATTGTAAAAAATCGCCAACACACACAGAGATACATAGATGTACTCTTAGCTACGTAACTTTTGCAAATGTCAAGCTATGACTCTAAGATTTAGAGAGAATATCAACAGCAGATGTACCAACGTAACAAAAGAAACAGAACTCAAATCGGAAGAATGGGAGCGCCACACGGGAACTTTTTGATCAATGTGGTAGAAATGCGTTCCACCAAGAAAATGATGATTTTTTAAGCAAAATTGTCATAAATTTCGAGCTGCTCCAAACAGAGGAACGGTTGATTACTTTGCTTCCATTCCTACGTCAATTGAACCTTGTAAGGGAATAATCCGAGAATCTCTAGCCAAAATTATCCTTAGGCTAGAGTTGCTAAGATTTTTGGCACTTTGAGGCTCCCGGGATGAGGCACATAATAATCTCTGTTGAGGGCACAGGTTGAACCGGGGATATGCTCGGTTTTAATCAGCAAACCAGTCTCAAGAAATTTCTTCACACACTTGCTTACACTGGCTGCAGTTATATGCACAGGACTCTCTAACTAAGCATCGGTCGATTGTAGGGTCCTTTAAGACGAGCCAAATCTAACAAAAGTTGAAAACTCTTCTATATAAATGGTCGCTTGTTTCATTGGAAAACCCAGACTTATCACCAACCGGCCATCGAAGCCACGTAGAACTTGTAATTCGGAATAGAACACCACCACTTCAACCGCAACCGCCAATTGTATTTTTCACTGATCAGCTTCCATGTTCTGAAAGCCATCTCCCGAATGTCCGAGAAGAATGAGAAGTCGATATAGAAATTGCATGAGACCGCCACTTTATAAAATCTTCAGTGCGATTGCCTACCGTTGCAGGTTTGAGACATGCACCGACTAAAATATCCTTTTGTTTGCGAACAAGTATCCAAGGGTCAATCTTTTGCGAAATCGGTTGACCCGTACCTTACCGTTTTTAGCAATAGTATCGAAGAATTTAAGTGCTTACTAGGCTGTCTGCATTACTGCTTTCAAATGTCATTTCAAGCAGAGATCAATGAGGCCTAACTAATTCATATTCTACCTTGAGATGGGTTCCCAGAGTTCCCTATATGAAATGTTAAATTGCACTTAATAGCCCCGACATACAGTGATAGAGTGAAAGCCTTTGAAATACACGTCCCAAGGTGTTAAGCCGCAATTTCAGCCAAAGCGGGGCATTACTCCGAGACGATTTGACCCGGCAATCTAAAGGCACCTTCAACACAAAAAATATCACATTGCTCTTCAATTGAGGTGATTGTATTACTAAATACTAAGCCATGTCTTGCATAGCCATTTCAAAATCAATATCATACCATACCCACTGTATTGCTCTTCATGATACATTCAAACTCATTTACTTGAGAAACAACTCACCACGTGCACTGAAATTGAAGAAAGAAATTCCAATGCAATTTAAACTTAACACGCTATCCCAAGATGAACCATCTCGTACCCAACTCCACTCCATACCATCCTTTGGATACATCCAATTTAACTATACATCTACGTGTATATAAAAAATCCCTAGGCCATCGCTGAATTAAGCAGCAATAGTACTCGTACCTTCACTTTGCTTCATATGAATATGCAAATCCTTCTCCATCACCATTCGCCAGCATCCTTGTCATGTTGCCATACCATGCCGACAATAGGATTCATTTGCTTTGACTTTGGTTAATTGATTGCAGCAATTTACTAGAAGACAGCCTCAAGGCATGTGCACCTTAGCACACTAGATTTCTTCCAATCCTGCTACGTGTATCCCGGACGACAATCGGCAACCGACACGACCAATAGCCAACAATGAGTTCCCTTCAATAGATCTGATCGAAGCACTTGAATTAATTATGTCAGGCAACAGGCACTCACACGTGCACCGCACTTGCTCTTAGAAGGCGAACCCAAGCACTTCAGATTCGAGATATTCGTACCGTAACCAGGCCCAAGGATACCAGCAAACCTGAAATCAAAGAGAATCCTCCTACTTAGAAATATCGTGGACTCACAGTCCTTGCTTCATGCCCCACACCCATCATCGATAAATATTTACAACCGATACAACCGTTTCGAGTGAAATTAATTCCTAGGGATGCTTTCTTATCGGTGTACGAGTTACCTACATACATATATACATCGAGTACTCGACGTATTGGAATCTAACGATATTTAACAACCTTGTCAACGGCTTAACCAGTACTAGGGTATACCGAAGAACTATGGTAATGGACAATAGAAAAGCAAATCCTCTTAGTGCGCTACTGTGAAACAGAGAACTTACGAAAACCCTCCTCCTCACCACCTACTCGTCCTTAATGCCCCTCTTAATTATTCAATTAAGTTTGAGTGTTGATTTTAACGCCTTCTTAGAGAGTCAAAGGATATCCTTTGTGTTGCGCGCCTTAAAGGAAGATTTTTTAATGAAGCAAAAGAATTCATCCTTTCTTGAGTACGAAAATATTGTCGCACACTTACACATACTCGCTTAGACCAGTTACCTATATACATGTAGTTGTAGTCGTTTCTCTTCGAATTTAGTCGTCTGGAGTGGACAGGTCTGTAGAGTTTGGAAAATGAATTTCGTTGTTGCATAAAATCCTTTTGCTGATTATACGAGAGTATTTCTTTACAGGATAGCGATAGCGATAGCAAAGACGATGACTGTGAGTATGAGTATGAAAATGGCGACAACGACAGTCATAACCGTTAGTTTTAATTAGTGTTAACGAAATGAAGTTGTCTGAATATTTTCGCAAAAGCATTCAAGGCTAAAGTATCGCAGTAGGTATGTACAAGTGTCTATATGAGTATCTTTTCGCACAAAGGCGGACGGACATAAAAGTTCCTGAAATGACTCCGACGACATTGTAGCAAAAGGAAATATTACCAAGGACCTGTTGTAGCAGCTAAAGTGTGAAATCGTAAAAAAGTCTGTTAGAGAGTTGTAAAGGAAGGAGGATGGCTATTCAGTGAAATGGATGGATCCGTGATGGAGGATACGTTTTGTAGACTTTAAAGTGAAGACGTTTGTAAAGTTTGGAAACTCCTTGAGGAATGAATATGAGGTCTGAACTTCTATTTCTTGGTAGAAGCTGCCACTGATTTATGATTTTGTGCCTTTTCAATACTCGAACTACGGAAGTTGCATCCAATAACAAGCCGTCTTACTGAACGAATAATGCCAGTCAGTCACTCTTCGTTCTTCCTTTCAAATCCGACATCCTTAAATCATCATCCCCGTGAACAACAAGTTAAACAATGTCTCAAAGAAGCTGGAACTTCCCTCTCTGGGTTCCCTCTATCAGGCATCAACCATATCTCGTATGTATGTATGTCAACCATCAATGACGCACGATTTGTCACCAAAAGTAATTTATCCAGCACAGCCGAGGTTCCAAGTTCCGTTCACTAGCGCATTCAATGGCAACAGCAAGCATCCTTTTGTTTTCTCGGATTCACTTCCGGGTTCCATTGAATTTTTTCATCTTCCTCAATCCTGCATCTGTCTTTTCAGTGAAAGGATTTCCTGAACTGAACTTTTATTGAATAGAAACAAATCTCAACGGAATCGAGAAGAGTTTTTTATCCCGTAGAATTCGTATTTAGTAAAACTATTTTCAATTGTAAGCTGCTTAGTGGCAGTTAAATGGGAACCAAGCCAGAGAGAACCATCATTCTTGGGATAGAGGTGGAGACGACTCATGATGTTTTCGCCCACCCGGGTGTAGTGTATATGTACTATAAGTCTTTTGTTTTATACAGCCCGATGGCGCCTTGAATACCAATGACATACCGATCGACGACAACACACGTCGGGTTCAGTGTTATTTTCAGTCCTGGGATTTTGTATAGCGGTAATGGCGAAACCAATATCTAGTCGTGTCGGAGATAAATGGTGCTCATGTCAAATCGATGACTAAGGGGGTGTGTAGCAGTTGCATCAGATAATAGAAAATAAATCTTACATTGTTGACGCATACGTGCTTCATGGTATATGCTACATGCTGATGAACATCACCTTCACCTGGTACTATTAAAAGATTATCATCATTACGAGTACACCGTTCCAGGCAGGGCAGAGCTTCATCAGCACCAGCACCAGCACCAGCACCAGCACCAGCAGCAGCACCATCATCGTCATTGTCACCGCACTGCTACGAAAGAGATTCTAATTGTTTCGTTTTCTAACCATTCAATGTGGCAATGGTGTATTCGTGCAGCTACAGCGGTGTGCCTTGTGTGATTTGAATTTTAATTAGACACGGAACTACAGGTACTGCGGAACAGTGTGACCAAACTACCAGCATTAGTAAGAATACCATTGAGTGTTCATTTTCTTTTGGGATGCAACTTGAAGATATCATGTCTCTTGTGAGGGAAGGGTAACATAGATCCACATAAGCCAAATGAGTTTTATTTTGATATGATCCTTGATATGTCCTGCCATCAAATTTACCGATAGTATCTCCAATTTTATAAGCGAGAAGTCTGTTGTACTGCATTGACTACCTACACATTTGTGAATTTTTTCTATTGACTTACCTAGGTAGTGCTCTCTGTGCAGTTCACTGTATTTCTAGTGACCAAAGCAAGTTCTGGTGCCTTCTGGCTCTAAAGAAGTACCTAGTATACGTCCAAGTATTCTTATCTTTCCAAAAGTGTCAGAAAAGTGACTTCAACAGGCAGTACTTTTGGTTCAGAATCGATATCCAAGAATGTCAAATAGTGGTCTTAAAGGTCTTTTAGAATTTGTGGCACAATTGGTTGTTCTCAAAAATTGGAAGCTCTATTGGTGACTAAAAATTGAGGACATACCGAGTGAGATAAATATCCAAAAACACAAGAAAAGTGTTCATTTGACACGCGCTACTTTTGGAAATACCCGTAGAAGACCTCTATATCGGACTTAAGGGCTTTCCGAGGGTGATACCCAGAACACTTAGTAGGTTTTCAGGGTTTGTTGGTCCATTATAGCCTTTCAAATGTCGAAGAAGATCAAAAGAAAAAATCGATGGACATCTGTTCTATTTCTGAAGGCATCTTCGACAATTCTATAAAGGAACTTCGGCTTGAATAGCCTGGAGGGAAGCATTCGAGCTTAGAGATGGCCATCGCTAGTTAATCGCAAATGTTCGGAGGCCACTAACTGATTAGTATTGTCCACTCTTGAGGACTTTATCTCAAACGATGAGAGCAGGATATCCACTTACGAATAGCCTGCTCTGAATCTGACTACGGAAAATAGGAGTACCTACCTTCGTGTAGATAAGCAGCCTGCTCTTTGGAAATTTCATCCCGACTGTGGGCCGCATATCCGAAAAAAACTGAAAAATCTCTATTTTCTGTGACTGGTTTGGATTTCCATAGAAAATGCCATTCCATGGAGGCATTTCCTCAGTCGAGTTGGTATTGCTTGATCAATTGAGTAGAGCTCAAGTCTATTTAGGTTCTTTGTCGACTTAAGGCAATAATACCGATGGACGTCAGCACAAAAAAACGAAATTTAAGCTACAGATACTTCGATTTATGGTATGTTCCATCACTCTTGCTAGAACTTCCGGCCATTGGTCCTCACATTCTTGACGGATATTCTCTTTGAGGACATCAAGTGTATGGGTCTTGTTGACATAGATAGTGACTTCAGAAATCCTCAGTGCCGGCCAGTGCAAATCGCCAAAACGAGAGATCAGGAAATGCAGCCCCAAAAATGTCGGTTGTACGAGTACCTGGTGCAGTATGTGCCATTCTCCATCCTTTTGTGTAGTTCACCGGTCCCAATATATTCAATTGAGGAAGAAAAAAGTCGTTGAACGATGACGCCTCCAGCGTGATATTTATCACAACCCTCTTCGTGGATTATACGCGGATTTTCGGTGCTCAGAAGTGATAATTTTGCTGATTCACATATCCACAGAGATCTCCTTTGAGGACGAGATTCAGGATTGTTTGAACCTCGCTAACGCCCGCTTGGCGGTCGACAGCTATCAGCTGATGCACTGTCTGCACTTTGTAATGGAAAATCTTACAGTCCTTCACCAAAATTATCTGTAACGACTGCCTATTGATGCCCAATTGCCTGGCACGTCGTCTGGTCAATTCTCCGGGATCGTCTGCGACATCTTCAACCATAGTTACGGTATTCTTCCCAGAATAGCTGCTCCGGTCCCATCCAGACCTGGCAACATCTCGTGTTATTTTATACTATTCGGCGAGTTCGATTATTGCACTATCAGCCCTACCTGCCTCGTTTTCAAGAAAGGCTATTCCATGTCTTGCAAGAACTATCAAAGCATATCACTTCTTAATGTCAGCTCTAAGATACTACTAAGTTTTGTGTTAAGGGCTTATCCCCTTTTTATCCATAGTAATCGGCACGCATCTATGTGGTTTCCATCACAGCAGATCGAAGGTCAACCAAAGCCATTTACTTCAAAAACCAATTGAGATCCGCCGAAACTGCTCTGTTTGTGCTGCTTGGCTCTGGATAACATGTAATCCGATGTGGAATTTGATAACTATCTTAGAAGTGTTCGGATTTCTACAAGGGAGTGGTAAAAATTACTACGAGGAGCAAGTGTTATCAACAAATCTGTCTAGCTGCTAGGATATGGAGATACTCGTAAATAAAACATTATTGGTCGCTCCCAGTGCTCGTCAAAGAGCCTTTTACATGAATTGAAGAGCATTCGAAATGAGTCGGCGTTGACATTAAGTATAATAATATTAATCACATGCTCAAACCTAATGGGGAGGAAAGGTTTTTGGAAAGTACAGCATCGACGATGCTGGTTGATGAATATCACAGCTAAGTTAGAGCTAATAAGTACGAGTATCACTAGATTCCCACAAAACTTGGCTAACTACCACTTGGTTTGCCATCAACACAGACGATCATGTACCAACAAAATCAATTAGGCATACCGCTCTCGGATGTTGCCCTGCAGAATCATTGAATGACTTGGTGAGACAATATGACGTTGCAAATGAGAAGGAGAAGCAAAATCTGACCCCGAAGCACCCAACGCTCTTGGTGATCTAGATGGGAATCTTACCACTGATCGAAAGGGATTCGTAGATGAGGAACATTTCGATTCAATTCGACAAGGAGTCGGTTTAGGTTAGTCAGTTCTTAGTTTAGATATAGCTATCTTCTGTGTCGGATTGACTGATATTTATTGTATAATCTGTGTGACCTGGAGAAGCAACTCTTCCAGATTTTCAGCATTGGCTGGGACTCTACCATGCCTCTGCTATTTTTGATAGAACTCTCGAACATTATTCCTGCTTAAGTATTTCTTCAATGCTTCAATCGATCGCTCATCTTTTCAAGAAGCCGGTGCTTCTACCGTCATTTTCGCTCATAGAATTCTCAAGCAGCTCTCTACCTTCTTTGTAGCCCAGCATTTCATACTTACAATTTCGCTTTGTGTGCTTTTCGACACTGTTTATCAAACCTAACACATCAGGAATTGCGTCTCTAGTGCCACTTGCCTTCTACACTTGATGCCGACAGGATATGACTTAAGGTAAGATCACCTCAGGCTATGTTGTCCAACTGTGTTCCCAGTTGGCATTCGAATCACAAAGACTTTTTGAGGAGGACAGACCCTGTGCCAGTATCTCATTGCGGCAGTATGAGCGCCGCCAATGGTTAGGTAGGTTAGGTTTAAGTGGCTGTTGAAAAAAAAAACCAACCCATTAAGGCCTATTGGCCCATTGTGATGCCACGTGGATCTTTTATCCTCCTACTCCAGAAACCATTCAGAGCTCAGAGCGTAGGAGACTTTACATGTCTGTGTTGTTTAAGTCACTTAAGTTGCTGCGGAATAAGGTGGAGATTTCTTCTTTGGAAGAGAGCTGGACATGTACAGGGGAGGTGAGTAATTGTCACATCTTCCCTCTCATCCATGCAACTTCTGCAAAAGTCATTAGTAAACATGCCAAGCCTTCCCTACATGTTCACCTATGAGGCAGTGTCCGGTGATGACACCTATAATGGCGCTAAGATGTTTTCTATCTAGAAAAATTAAACTCATGGAGCGATTCTGATGTAGCTTTGATCAGATTTATTTGGTTGCTAAACATGTCGATCCAACCGCCCATCTATGGTTTGTTCTTCTATTAGCATCCAGCTTTAGTTCTTGCTTGCACGTAGGGATAAGTATACCTATGTTTTCCTTTTCAGGTATGATAGGTATAGGGGTTCCAATTTTGGCAAATTCGTCGGCCTTACAATTCCATGGAATGTCTCTATGCCCAGCAAAGGTTAATTTTAAAGTGCTCCGCCATCTCCATTAGAGATGTTCGGCAGTCCATGACTGTTCTTGAGTTTAGAGAGCATGAGTCCAGGGATTTGATAGCGGCCTGACTATCGAAAAAGATGAGGATATCCATTGCAGATATTACATTTTTCTTCAGCCAGAATAGGGCTTCCTTAATTGCCAGAATTTTCGCCTGGAACACGCTACAGTGGTTGGGAAGGCGGAAGGAGAGGCTAAACACCACCACCAACTCCACTGACAGTCTTTGAACCGTCGGTGTACAAGTAGATTGAATTGTCATCCAGGAAGGCATTTTCCTCTCACGAGGATCTTGAGGGAATGCTTCCATAAAAGCCCTTGTCAAACCATTGTTTGGGTATGGTGTAGTCGATGTTTTCTGGTAAGATTTCTAGTTTGTTAAGAATATTTGCGTGGCGAAAATGTTTATTTGCCCACTGTAAAGTCGCTTTAAGGTGAATAGCTGCGTTGGCGGCTACTTGTGAAACAGAGTGTCCAGAGCCAGCGGAGGAAGTAGTGCGTAGGGCTCCGCTTATGCCCAGACATGCTGTTCTTTGGACTTTACTTATCTTCATGCAGTTCACTGCTTTGTCTAAGGCCGTCCACTTCACAATCACCCCGAAGGTGAGTATCGGTCTTATGACCAAGACATATAGGCAATGGGCGTTGCGAGGTTGGAGGCTCCATTTGTTCCCGATGGCTTTTTTGCAAGAGAAAAAAGCTACTGAGGCTTTCTTTACTCTTTCATGAATGTAAGGCTTCCAGCTTAGTTTCCTATCGAAAATTAGACCAATATTTCGCGGTATCGGAGAAGACCAAGCTGGTACCGTTGATTGAGAAAGGACAAGATCAGTTTTATGGGGGTCTATTCCCAGTCCACAGCGATCTACCCAGCTTGTTAATATGTTAAGATTATATTGCAGTATCTCCTTAATCGTATGTAGATGTTTTCCTGAGACGGCTATAGCAAGGTCATCCGCATACGCAACCACACTCTTCCAGTTATATCAGCAGTTCGTTTACCACTAAACTCCAGAGAGGCGTACCTCTGCTGACATTTCTTTTGACAGAGGGCCCACCCAGTTTGGAGTTGATAATCCTGCTCTTTAGCAAGAGCTGACAGCGCCGTCGTGATTGCGGACGTTGTGACATTTTTAAAGGCGCCTACTATGTCAAGGAAAGCTAGCATTGTACTCGTGTATTCTCTATAATTTAAGGATCATTCGATATGGCTTGTTAGTGAGTGTAGAGCCGTTTCCACTGGCTTTCCCTTGCAGTTGGCATGTTGTGCCGTGGATAGGAGATAGGGTTAAAGCTACATCGTATATGGATATCAATCAAAACTCTAGCATCGCCTAGATTTCATCTTGGGATTACCTCAGTCGAATCCTCTGTTTTATGCTTTGACTTGTTGGTGCGAATGTTGGTTCGAATGATGTTATTTCAGCGGCTATCCTCCTCCTTTTTTCACCCTAGGCTTAGGACTGACGAAGTTAAAATTTAAAAAAAATTCTAAGCTAAGCCTTAGATTGAGGGACTTCAAGTCCTAGTCTCTTGCTTATCCAGGTGAGAAGTCGTTTGATCAGAGATGATAGAAGGATTTGTTTCACAGTGTAAGAGGCAGCTGTGTCTCAAATGGGTTAGGAGGCCTTGCCACTGTCAGGGACTAAAATCTTAATGTGTAGAGGTTTATTAATAATCCATGATGTGGGATTGTTATATCACAAAATCAGTCTTGGCAGTGTGAATGCGATGATGAATGTATTTTTAGCAGATGCCTATCTGTTGCTATTAAATGTCGACGGGCTACTGACATATTTTAAGAATTCTACCTATAGATACACCTTTCGAAAGCATTACCAGATGTTACAATAAACTGGTTCTTCAATTGTGCTGCACAAAAAATAAACTCTGGCCACACTCGTGTATCTATAGCATCCTGCCCTGGTTATTCATTTTTCATTTTTTTTTATTTACCTTCTCCCTACCATCTAGTCATCGAGCTATCAACAATCAAGAGATCACCCCCGTCATACCCCGGTGTACTAGCCACAACCTCATCGATAGCATTTTAAATTTGGTCAATGCGACAGTGTCACACTAATCATTTGGTATTCTAAATGAGGTCCACTTTCCACAACTGATTTATGATCAACTCCGTGTCGAAGTGACTGCAGTTTTTTTGATTCTGACGCAGTATTATGACATCTAATAGGGATTTTGGACGGTTGTAACTTATTTATGAGTTAGGTTTCATTTCCTTCAGATAGGTTAGGTAAAGTAAGTGCGGTTGGGGGTAATTAACGCCTTCCGCTGCTTGTTTGGAGTCGAAGTAATAAATGATTCATCAGCGAAGGTGTAAAACAATTTATATCTCAACCAACCAAGACCATGGGATCTGTCGATATTTGCATAAAAATAATTTTTTTTTTTTTGTTTTTTGTCATAGATTTCGGAGTGTAGTGTTGAAGACCTCATTAGGCCGTTTTAGGATGTTGTCATGAGTGTAATTACAAAATTGTAATATTTATTTGAAAGTGTTGGGACTTCCTTTGTTTGTAAGAAGTTAAAATTTTATGACTTTTGACAGTTTCAAATTTAAGCTGTAATGTCGTTAAATCATTCAGGAAGTGGGCTCATGAAGTAAAGAGATGCGTATAGGTGTGTCGGAGACAATTTGTGGTCATAAAATCGACGAAAACAGCAGTTCGAATGTCGTTAAAATAGGTCTTTGGGGGTTTTTGGTTATGGAATTGCATATTAATAAGGATTGTACGTCTTTCCCTTGTAGACGTTTTGGTCTATTCCATATTGTACGATGACTTTAGGACTTTTAATTGATTATAATGGTTGGGGTGAAAGCAATATATGTGTATGTCTACTATCTCACCGTATGTCTACCTTTCCGTTGGAATCAAAAATGTTTATCGTATTCCGAGATCTGCTGCAGAAATAAATGAATATTATTTGCACCATGAGTAGTTACAGACACCTTCAAGCATTTTATTAAGTGGGAGAACTTTGTCGTAGGAAGTCATACTGACTAGATCCTACCTGCAACTCTTCAACGCACCCTAAGTGGCCTTAATTTTCGTCTTTTGTCATAGAGTGATAGGTATCGGCTTGTGATGTGTTTTTATGCTGAGCTCGCCTAATCGGTTACTTACTTACATAGTGATGCAGGCTGCGACATCTGACACCCCAACATAGTTTAGGTAACCTTCTGCTTGTGCGTGCCACCTAAAGAGTGTTGACATGGAGGTAATGTAAGGAACAAAATATCCAATAAATGGCCGCTTTTGATGAGATTTTCGATGACATTTAGCCATAATGCTCAGTGTCATCTATGGCACGACGCGTCGCCGTTCAGGAATTGTCTTTCAGTTCAGGAATCGTTCTTGGGTTGTTGACATGGACCTTTCCTTTCAAAAAACCTCGGAGAAAAAAATCCAATGGCGTCAAATCGCATGATCTTGATGGGCAATTCAAATCGCCGAAACGCGAGATAACTCTCCCTTGAAATGCCATCGTTTCGATGGTTGTATCCATATATTTGAGATCCATTTCAAATGATTTTACTTATCATCTCAAACCAACGAATGCCATTGACGGTGATCAATCACATTTCCAGGTGCAATCTCGAAGATGAACTACATACTCGTATCTAACTCCTCTCCCAGCCCGAAATGAGCACTAAACAGTTTTTCGTAGTGGATGCATGGGACGTTGATGGATCACTCTTGGATTCTCAGCCTCGCAAATGCGACATCAAGTTCGAAATACGTCTCATCTCATCATCTCCAAAAAATCACCATTTACATGTTGCCGTTGGAAGATGCATTCTGTGAACGTGCGGCGCTGGAGATGGTCTTCTGCAAATGCTAGTCATAATTCGCTGTAAACTATTGTACTTCGGGAGAGTCTCAACTGCTGAGAACGATAGAAAAATCTAATTAGCAATCTAATACACTGCAGCAACCGAGATGCACAAACACGAGCATAATGGAGAACAGGAAATTCACGACATTTTCGAAATGTTTCCGCAAAAATCTCTCCATTGCGCATATTCACAATTCTATGAGTTGAATTTCCATGACTAAATCTTAATATTTACAAATAACAACTGACAAACACGGACACCAAAATAAATGGCGCAAAATTCAAAATAGGCGG
Organism: Volucella inflata; assembly: GCA_928272305.1. Taxonomy (NCBI): domain Eukaryota; kingdom Metazoa; phylum Arthropoda; class Insecta; order Diptera; family Syrphidae; genus Volucella; species Volucella inflata. Next base: position 5,772,762 of record OV743720.1, read on the forward strand.
TCTTAATGGAACACCCGGCAATAGCCATCATTGATGAGTAATGGTGAGCACACTGCTAACCAGGTGGATCTCGCTAGCTAGCTCGAAGAAATTGTTGCTACATCTTTTTCTCCAAAGCCTGTTAGCAAAGCTCTTAGGACAAAATACCTAGTAGGGACATAAATATTGTTAGAGTACAAAACGCATCCGTTACCATAACAAGAACTGAGCGCACCCAAATATTGACATTTGGAATTGAAATATTAACCGTTATGTTACCCATCTGTTACAAAAATTTCAGTTTGTGGTTTGTTTCGCCATGGAGTGGACCGATAAAGAAAACCGTATTGCAGTAGTAGCTTTACATAAATATAAAGTGGAAAAAGTGATATTTCTAAGATTCTCAAACCGCTCGGGATCATCCGAATGTTCGTTTATCGGTGCATTACATTATTTGAAGAGACTGGAGATATAAAAGACCGCCCACATTCTGGGTGACCGCGATCGGTACGAACAGTAGCGGCCATCAAGGCCTGTCAAGGCAAAAATAAGAAGAAATCCGCAAAGAAAGCAAAAAATCATGACTCGCGTGATGGGGATTTATCGCAAATCAATAAGTCGTATTATCAAAAAAGACCTAGGCCTTGGTGCCTACAAACGTCGTACAGGACAGCTGCTCACAACAGATCTTAGACGGAGGAATAGAGTGAAAAAATCAAAGCGACTGCTTGTGGAATACGCAAACAATCTTCACAGAAAAATTCTGTTTACAGATCAAACAATTTTCACTGTACAGGAAAAAATCAATAAGCAGAACGATTCAGAAAGCTTCACAACTGATTTCACGAGTTGAAAAAGGTCATCATCCAGCGGCAGTCACGGTTTGGTGGGGCGTATCGTACGAGGGGGTAACAGGCTTTCATTTTTGTGAAAAGGGGGTGAAAAAATCGGCTAAAGTATACCAAGAAACCGTTTTGGAACGGGTTGTTGTTCCACTTAATAGCACTCTTATTCAGAACCAGCAGTGAACCTTTCAGCAAGACTCTGCGCCTGTGCATAAGGCAAAAACTACCCAACTATGGCTTCAAAACAATATTCCGGACTTTATAGGGACTCAAGACTGGCCATTTGCAAGTCCCGATTTGAATACACTAGACTACAAGCTGTGGACGGTGTTGGAGGAGATGGTATGCCGTAAAAGATACCCTAACATTGAGTCCTTAAAGACCGCTTTGGTCTCAGCTGTAAGCAATTTTCTGATGGAAGTGGTGCGTGCAGCCATCGATGTGTGGTCCAAGCGACTTAAAGCCTGTATTAAATCAAAAGGCGGCCATTTTGAATAAACTTGAATTTTTTTGTTTTTGATATTCACACCAGAACACAATTTGTTCGCTTCTGTTTCAATATTTGCAGCTCAGTGCATGATTGAGAGCTTGGTGTGATATCCCAGCGATATCACGGTCATCAGCTTATGCAAGTTGTTGTTACACAGGCATATGTTGGAATCCATGTTCTGCATAATTTTTTCAGGAATGATGTTATAATGCCACTAGACACCGCATCACCTTGTCTGACTCTTAACAAGCTTTGTAGGGATGCCATTGGATCTTCTTAGATCTGCTAAAGTGTCTATATTTTGTCAGACAGAAGATAGGTGAATGGTTCCAAGCACGGTTTTGGCACAAATCGGCAGAAAAGATCTTGTACGCGATGCTATTGTAGAAGACCGATATTTCTATAGTTTGCGCCGTTGAGAGAGTCTTCTTGCTTGTGGATTCGACACATGATTCTAATGTTTCATTCACAAAATACACATTAATTCGTCCGAATCGTTGTAATGGTCTTTGCAACATTTTCTACTGTTATACCTTCACTAACAAGGTAGATAGTCAAGTCGCTCCGGCAGCTTTACTATGCATAAATTCAGACATGATTGTCGCTACTCCACTTTCTTCGAGTAAGCAAAAATTTTGGCTTCTTTAGCTTGAGCTACTTAATTGTCTGTTCCGCCTAGCACCAGCGTTTAGGTGGCACACCCCCAGGAACAACTGTCCATCTGTATTAGTTTCTGGTCGGGTTTTGTTTTTTTTTCTAAATTTTTGTAGATCTTCTGAACATTGTTACACGAGAAGTACCCCTCAGTTTTCATCGAGTGCTCGATGTCCTTTCCTCCTCATTTTCTTTTAGAGGACACTAAACGCTTCATAGACGAGTTATTTTGCCACATATGCTTGCTCAACTTTTTCCTCGAGCCAAGAGTTTTCTGCGAAGCGTAGAGTGAATTCTAACAGATCAGGTTCGGTATTTTCGACGTCTATCTTACATCAATCTTACTAGACCGCAGCACCTAAAGCCAAGTTAAGAAGGAAGTTGTAAGGTTATGCGTTTGCCAGATGTTATGGCGACTTCTTCTTAGTGCTCACAGTTTACATAGTTGTTATTTTGTGGACTAGGTAGTGTCCCAAGCTTCCACCAACCGCTTAGATTGTGCGCCAGGCGATCTAGTGGTAAGTGTGCAAGATTGCAGACATGGTAGACATTTGAAAAAGTGCTATGCATCGCATATTGACCGAAAATTTTCGACATGACAAAAGTGTGCGCTCACAATGGAGCACAAACAGCGTCGTGAGGATATTTCCGTCGAGGGTTTGGCAATGTTTCGCAGAAATAAAGCAAAGTTTTTGCATCGATTAAACATGGCTATTCCATTTCACACCAGATTCGAAGGAATAGTCAAACAAGTGGACTAAAAGGATGGAACCGGCTGCGGAAAATGCGAAGACGATCTAGTCAGATGGCATGGTCATGACGCCAGTTTTCTAGGATTCGCGTTGGATAATTACTAATTATCTTGAAGAGGCAGGACAATCAACGGCGAATATTATGCGGCCTTATTGCAGCTTTTTAGTGATTCAAAGAAAAGCGGCCGCATCTGGCGAAAAAGAAAGTTTTGTTCCATCAGGACAGCGAATCATTCTACATGTCCGTCATTGCAATGGCTAAAATCAATGAGTTAAAGGTCGAATTGCTTCCTCACGCACCTTTTTCGCCAGATCCAGCTCTCTCAGATTATTTCCTTTTTCCAAATCTAAAAATGGCTTCGTGGTAAAAGATTTTCCACACTGAAAAGATAGAGTCTTCGGTGAATGGCTATTTTGAAGAGTTTGACGGATTCTACTATAAAGGGAGTATCGAAGCTATTGAACATCGATGGGAAATGTGTATCGAACTAAAGGGAGACTACGGTACTTTCTATCCATAGTGCAGCGCGCAGCGCAGACAACTCAATATCTTAGCGGTTTGTATGACAGAATATGACATTTTGTGCCCCCTATAAGGTAAACCTCTCCAGCTCAAAGCTGCCTGTATTCTCGATGTAATCAGTCAAAGCGGTCCTTTTGACTGTTTGGCTTTTTGGCTTTATGTACTGTTCTATATATAAGGAGTGGAAGCCTGTCTGACATACAGATTTGAAACCAGTTTATCTATGATCTTGTCGTCACCGATGGTTGGTAGATTGTTGATTCTTATTGGACAAATGATCATTCAAAAAATTCGGATTCATATTGATCACATCATGTTCTCAGATGTTGTTTGGAGCTGCGTCCTTGTGTAGAAGATATTTCTGCCTTTCTACTTAAGATGTAAATGCTTGTCAGGTCTAACATTGAGTACTTCTTTCTTTCCTCTCAAAATTCTGGAATGCAAGTTAAAAACTTGCTTCTTCTGGTACCAGTACATTCAGCAGAATTGCTGATTAATCCATCTTCAGGCGCCTCACTGTGTTATTTCTCTAGCTCTAACTGGCATACCTCTGGTATTCGTTTGGAAGAAGGTCTCCTAACTATTCGTAGATCATATTCTTGCTTCCGCTTTTAAATTGAGACAGACCCTAATTGTAGACACACTAGGGATCTTGAAGTCTTTCAGGTTTGTGTATGGGTTCCTATTTGCGGTGGTAGTATGTTATGGTCTGGTTCTTATGTCACCTCCTCGCCAGTTTCTGGTGTCGGAAAATTTAGTCTAGATTCGTCGGCTATTCGCAAAGTGCTTTTATGAGTTTAGGTAAGACTAACTGATACAAGATCTTATTTGCCGTATTGTGCGAACGCCTGAAGCCGTTCGACAACAACCTGATAGGTCCATATCAGTGTGGCCTCAGGCCAGAAAAGTCCACCATCGACCAAATATTCACACTACGGCAGATATTGGAGAAGGCCCATGAGCTTCAAATCGATACACACCACCTATTTAAGGCCGCGAATGACAGCATCTACGAGTATATGACGATGGAGAATGTACGCTGCTCCACCAAGATCGGTAAAGACCTCACCGAGACCTTTGAAGTACAGAAAAGATTTAGACTAGGGAATGCGCTGTCATGTGATTTTTTCCACTTCGTGCTTGAAAGAATAATGCAAGACTCACGCGAAAATGCAAGAGGCAGACTCTTTCAAAAGTCCGCCCAATTACTCGGATATGCCGATGATATTGACAAAATCAGAAGAAAGCAGCGTGAATATTGAAACGGAAGTCGCGAAAATGGGTTTAGTGGTCAATGAGGGCAAGACCAAGTATATGCTGTCAAGCAAAAAGGACAACCAACACCGACGTTTCGGGCAGAACATCTCCCTCGACAGATATAACTTTGAGGTAGTTAAGGACTTTTAGGACAGACAACGACACCAGCGCTGAGATCAAGGGAAGAATAACTCTTGCCAACCGCTGTTTCGTTGGGCTAAAACGGCAATTGAGTAGCACAGCCCTCTCTCGGACAACAAAAATCACCCTTTATACCTTTATAAGACCTTAATAATCCCGGTCCTGCTCTATGGCGCAGAAGCATGGACATTATCAAAAATGGATGAGGGTGTTCTTGGTTGCTTCGAGAGAAAAATTCTTCGGGCGATCTTCGGTCCCGTCTGCATTGACGGTGAGTGGAGGAGGAGATACAACAATGAACTCTACGGACTGTACAGCGACATCGACATAACTTGAAGAGTGAAGAACCAAAGACTGGGTCATGTAGAACGGATGAACACCAATGCTTCGGTCCGAAAGTCTTCAAAACCGCTTCCGAGGGACAGCGCTGGAGGCAGCTATCCAGGGATCGAACTGGCTGGAGAAGCTTGTTGACTGAGGCCAAGGTCCACTCCGGACTGAAGCGCCACTTAAAAGAAAAGAAAGAGCTGATACTGTGGCACATCTTTGTTGCTTCTATCTAGGTTGCCTCGAATATCCAATCCTTGTTTACACGACACATTGTTGTAACATGCAATTTTATGGCCCAATATGTGTATTGACGAAATCATCGTTAGGCCTTAAGCTTCCAGGTAGTTCTTAAAAAAGGGCAAGACAATGATTTCGCATATTTAACCGCAATATATCATCGGCCGTAATATGTGCTAGTTCACCCCAGGAAGTTACATTAAAGATAAAGGATTTCGGCATTAAGGGTCTTCCTCTCGTTTGTTTAGATGAATGGAATGGGGCCACGCGGAGAGCTTCTGATTCATTTCGGATTCTAAGAAAAGAAATTTCGAAACAGGACGGCGTGTAAGAGGACTAAATACCCAGGAAGGTGCTTGGGTACAGAGCAGAGAATATGCTTTTTCTACACACCTAATCATTGATGTTCCAGTGGCTTTACTCTAATTCGTCTGAAGCAGAAATGGTAGAGTTTACGAGTATACTGTCACACCACGCTCACGAATATGCCTCTTATACTCATCGACAAGCACAAAATTATGACTAAACACTATTTAACAATTTAAATTTAAACTAAAGCATCAACAGGGCGCTGCTCCCTTCACTGACAACCGAATTCCTCTAGGATTCATTCATTCTACGTGGCCCGCATTCAAAGTCGGCCACCAGATCTGAGTGGTTCTCCCTCTCGAATCGACGTTATTTGTCGTTCACTCGAGGCTCCCATAGGGATTCTCAAACTTTTGCAATAAACCCTCTACAATGCCAGCAAAGTAAAAGTATTCCACCTCTATCAAGAGCTAGAGTGAGCAAATAAATTCCCCGAACAGCTCGAAAAAAAAAGTAAACTACCAAAAGTAAATAAGATATTTTTTTTTTATTTCATAAATTGACCCATATCTCCAATCCGCATCGCATCGTTTTATTGCTCAGTCCATCCAAGTGAGTGCCATCTTAGACCATCCGAGGCCATCGAGATCTGCTCCAACCTTGTAGAATCTCATAAAATATTAAACATAATGTCCTAGATCCGTTAGGTTTTTCTTTTTGATGGTCAGATGAGAAAAGTTCCATGGTGCTGTTGTCAGGAAAAATAACAAATACGAGTACTACGAGTATGCTTGCGTATGTATCTCTTGGAGAGTGTCATTATCTTGGACAAAGTCACCATTGTTTCCTAGAAGGGATTGTATACAACATATACTCCCATGTGTCGGTTAGTATGGAAGACTAGCAGGATGCCTCTCACCCAGATCACTCATCGTTTTGGTATTAAATTTTTAAAATGTTTCTAGTTGTTCTATCCTTTAAGGTACGAGACGAGTACGTGTACTTCTTTTATTTTTCTGCACTTTGTTCCTTCTGGCATTTCCTTCCTTCCTGCGATGGAAAATATGAATGTTTTGTGTGTGCATGTTTGTTCTTTCATCATCCGGCAAACCTCCTCCTCCCTGCCCTCTCCTATCCTAATCCATTGTGTTCTGCGAACTGATGCTTCCGTTTGTGAGGGAGTAGATTTTGGAGGCCAACTTCTTAGTCCTGTGTGGTGGTTTTCATTGTCGTCTCCCCTTTGGGGGTGGTACGACTACGGGTAGTCTTTGCTAGCACCCAGACAAAAGATGGATGAGTTGTTTTCTTTTGATGGAAAATTATGTTATTTTATGGCGTTGCTTGTGCAAACTTTCTCAAACATACTTACAAATCTTCTACACATTCCAGAACATCCTTCCTGTTTCAGAACTCTGACTATGCCATGGCGTGTGTCGGTTTTACTGCAGTTCCTGACATGAATGAAGTAGCAGACACTTGTAGGTACTAGTTTTGGGTGGAGAAATGAAGGGCGGAAGATCTTAAGGGCGAGTATTCGCATCCAAACAGAGCAAGGATTTTCCGCGTCATCTTTTCGCGTTTCGCATACCGTTTTCGCTTGTTAATAATTTACAAGATTTTGTTTGCATAAGGATTTCATAAAATTTCATAAAATTTCCACTGTGCTCACTGTTCACAGTGCTCTGTGTCCCCTTGACCTCTTTGCTGCGACGAAGTCTAATACTCCTTTGGATGGAGAATTTTGAAGATAAGTTCCGTTGCTCGGTTCTTTGAATATTTCCTCTCAAGTTATGAGAAAATTTCAAGCATTTTTGTAACAGGAAGAAGAACGTAAAGCATTTATGAATACATTGCTAATTTTGAGTATCTATCCCTGTAGTCGATTCACGTAGCTACAAGTTGAAATTTAGTAATGCTTAGAGGGAGGTTTCTATGATGATTTTGGGTGAAATCGCATTGGTGTTTCAACAGGGATACATGTTGCAACTTATGGCGAGTTTCTCCTTAGAACTTAAAGAGGATCTCAACACACTAAGTCTAGATTTAATGCGAAAAGAGGTCTCCGTAAGTTAGTACTGAGCGTAGGTAGTAATCTGTAATCGAATCCTTTGACCAAGCAGTCTTTCACTTAGGCGATGATCACAATTGGCTACTGTGGAACTCTGAAGATGCGAGTTACAGGCTTTTATATTTTGTAGCACTGTTTTTCAAAAGGATTTGTCTGATACCGATAAAGATTTTAAAGATCATTCCTCGAGAGAACGATGGAGCTAAGAAAAAGTTACGCATCGGCATTCCTTAAACCGGAGGTTTTGTTTTTTTTAGACAGGCCGGCCTTGATTTCCAATGGCATGTGATGTATCAGCTTCAGTTAACAAAGGGCTTCACATTGCTTTCTGGATAATTTTCCTATCCGGCTAACGGATAAAGCAAAAACTTAAAAATGCGTCTTGAGTTAGACTAAGAATGTCGCAAGAAAGAGGCCAAAAATTGGTAAATGGAGCACGTGCAATAGCACTAGAGGTTTTGTATTTAACCGTCATTATAGAAGATGCATCAAAACAATAAACCCATTGTATCGACTTTCGAGAAACAACATTTTATTGAAGCCAAATTTATCGAAGCAGTAAGTCCAGTTTAACTGGGTTCATGCAATCCGGCCAGAAATACAGTCTCGGTAGTAAGGGCGATCTGATAAAACCTTGCTTTCTTCCATTAGAATGATAAGAGGCGACCAAATACCTTGAGTTTTCTTGTTCCACAGTATAAAGGCAAAAGCGTCACGAGAAATTGTAACAGCTACTGAAAGATGGAGCTGGTGTCGCATAATACGGAAACATGAAAGCGATTTAAAGATAGTCGATGACGCAACATTGTTGCATCATAGGGCAGTTATTAGTGCCTTCTATGTGACAGGTGGACATACGAAGTCAGCTTGGGACGGCCTAAGTGCCAAGGAAAGATGATAGCAACGAAATGAAAAGATTACTAAAGTCAGCAGTGTACACTAATGACCTTTGAGAAACCAATAGTAGAAGCGCTTCAAGCTTAGCAAGTCACTCGGTTTTGCTATTTTCAACAAAGGACGTCGAAAAATCTGATCCAAAAAGTCGTCGAGCTTCAAGTTATAGCTGAAAAGAGGCCAAAAGACAATGGCAAAATCTTGGTCTGACTTACTAAGTGACTTAAATCCCAAGCAGCTCTGAATATGATTGACGTTCGGTCCACTAGAAATGTCAATTATCTCAAATTATCATCAAAATTATCTGTTCTGTTACTAGGAGGAGGAATCAGACTGATCTGACCCATCTACTACTTAAAGGCATCGCCATCCAATTCTCGAAAGAAGCTGAGAATTTGAGTGTCATCCTGTATACCAAACTTATTTAGACAAGCGGTATTGCGGCTTTCTATCAGTATACAGGATTCTTCGGAAAGATACCTAGCTTGCCGCTGTGGAGGGTCTTTTTGGATAGAACGAGGCCAATTGTATATTCATTTTTGTATGCGGGTGAGAGTTTGCTGGTGCTAGACCGAAAATGTTTGTTTCGTTTCCGTGAAAGCTATTCCCAAAATGCATGGCTCTGCTTTAGATGCACTGATGAATCTTCCATTTTCCGATATTCATATCACGAGGTGCACTCTATTTAAGGACAAGCTGTCTCTGGTACAACACGCATTAGAATTTTTGTGATTTTGCCCAGAAAAGTCAGAGCTCCTTAGTCAGAATCTGAGCGATGAAAGAAAAGTAGTTGGGTCTTCACGGCCCCAAAACCGATCTCGATTTTTGGCAGCCGACAGATGTAGAATCCACTCCTCCTAAGAAAGACTTGCGCCTGACTTTCGGAATTGGAAGGCTGAATTCTCCGAGTCCCAGTTTCGTAAAAATAAATCTCCAAGAAACTTGCTAGGTAAGGTGCAGATTCAGTTTTTCAAGACCAGCCAAAGGACGGAATGCATCCACGGTTTGGGGCTCTATGGACAGATAGGTTTCATATGAGTCAACTTTAACATTCCGTATGATAACATAGATATGGAGAGGAAGGGCTGGGCGATGGCGATGGCGAGATAGTTAACTCATTGGACTATCACGCAGAGAGTTTGGGTTCGATTCCTGGCTGGGTCACCAACAATTTTTCAAATCCCCATCACCCTTTCGGCGGGCAACGGCAAACTCTCGAAAGACAAAAATTGCCTACGAAAAAGCTTCTAGGGAGTGCCGTTCGGACTCGGCGATAAACCGTAGGCCCCGCTCAGATGTGACAAAAATGACAACATGAGCAACACAAATGAGTTTCAAGAAGCTAATCAGGCCAAATGAAATTTCAGCTTTCACAGATGGTTCGAAAACGGAGGAAGGTACAGGTTCTGTTATTTCCTCAGAAAAACTGGAACTAAGATTGTCTATAGGACTACTGGATGCGAGCAACGTCTTCCAATCAGAGGTTCTGCCTTTTTTTTAGGGCTGCTAAGCTAATGCAGATGAGATCGCTATCTGAAAGAGATATCGCTATCTTCATCGATAGGCGGACCGCACTTTACGCAATGGAATCGACCAACATCAATTCTGATAAAGTCAGGGAATGTCGCACAGTGCTCAAAGTACGAGTATTATGCAGTCAGAACCGGGTCAGATTAGGTGCCAGGCTCTATGGTCACTTCTTGACGGTAAGAAATCTTGGGAGACTTCCTTGCTGCCTAGTAGGATAAATTACAGACTGCTTACTGCCTTCGTGAGTTCTGGGCATACGTTACATAATATCCTGCGACGCTGTCTATGAAATTGTTGCGACACTGTAGAACTCAACATCAGTGGACGAGTGCTGTGTTCTCACACCGACAAATATTTGGTGAAGTCTTACGCGATTTTAGTGTCACTAGAGCTCAGTTTGGAATCGAAAACACGAAGAGATTAACTGTAAGCTGTATAAGTCTCATTTTTGAAGCCAACTGGGCACCCTGGATACTTTTTTTTATAGTGGAACACACCAAAGATTTATTTGTTGCAATACACTAACAAGGAGTCCTGAACAGCGCTTACAAGATTTTGTCTTTAGTTATGTGAACGCTTAGAATTTAGTACGAGCAGTGCTACCTCCGTCTAAAGGGAATTGTGAAATCCAAGTTCGAAACTACTCCACCCAGCCATTTGATGTCATACAAGGATTCCGACCAGGTGATCCTCTAGCTTGTGATTTCTTCAATAACATCTCCAGGAGAAGAAGGTGTAAAAATGAGTTTTATGAGCATTATTGGAATTGACCTTCTCAAAGGCATTAGAATTCATCAGCTTAGACTGCTAGAGTATGTCAAGCGAATGAATAGCAACTCTTTTGCCTGGAGTGACATTGTGATAAAGAAAGGACTTTGCCTTACTTGGCGCATCCCAATCAGTCAACTTGGTATGCAACCAGCACATGGACTGCAGTTTACTTTTCTCTGTTTCTGAATATTTTTCTTGACCTAAGCTAATGTCATTTGTTCTGCTGATATGAAGTCGGAATGCGAAGAAGCACTTAAGTTCGGGACCAGTAAGTTGTAGTCTTGAAACATGCCCATTTGTTGATCTTAGTTTTCGAATACGGCCAATCCAATTATGATCTTCTTTTACTGAGAGTTGAGAGTACTGCATTCATTTTACCATTACCCAGCTAAATATTTGCAGGAATTTTCCAGACATTTCTGTTACTTAGGTATAGTTGCTTCGGCTTGACCTTACTATGTTCGTCGACCTTCATTGATTCGACTGATGAAGATAACTCCTACTCCTCTCCAATCAATCAGAATTTAGTGGCCTCCAAGCATCAGATTTCCGTCAAGCCAGTACGAAGTTGACATCTTGTCATGTTACATCTTACCACCACACCATACTACTGAGCCCAACAACATCGCAGACCCGATGGACGTAAGCCTATTTACATCCGAGGCATTCCACGCAATCCATCGTGTGATATTTTAATTAATTCACCCTCTAGGAGGAGGAATGTCAATGCCAACAAAGAGATCAACCGAAAGGACCTCATCATCAGAAAACACGTACTGAGATGATTCTCCTTGATACTCGAACTACCAGTGCCACTGAAGATGATGATGATGATGACGATGATAAAAATCCCAAATAAATCCAATTAAAAACGAAAACACTCACTATATCGCTCACAGTAGTCGCATTATCCGTCATCACTGCCACGCAAAGTGACAGTCACCAGTTCCTTAGCACAGTTCCTGAATTGAGTGCGTGTATGGACGAGATGGCAGCTTGTTATACTCGCACTGTTGAGGATTACTCGGAGTATTTCTCATCTGCTAATTAAAATGATTGACAAATGTTTCCCTTCCATTGATGTTGGCACAAACACAGTTTTCTTTCATGTCTACATCGTGCCAAGTGCGTTTCCTTAAAAATAAAAAAAATAATTCAAACATCCAGACTAGGACTTTAGACCATGGAGAGAGGAGACAATTTTTCGGGGACATTACCTATGTAGGGAGTTCCATCCGAAAGAGAATATTTCTATATTTACACCCGCGATGACATTTCACAGGATGTAGCGTGCAGCAATTTCATTTCATAAGTCGAATACTAAAATCATTAGCAAACTTTATGGATCAATACATTGGGGCTCGCAAGTAAGGAGACATCTTTTATCAATTGTAAGTTGAGATGCGTCGTTGTATAGTCGTCGAAGTATTTCGTCCGAATTCATCTCACTGAACTGGCTACTAAGCTAAGGATTTAGGAATAAATATTCGTCCTCCTTTGAAGCCTGGTTGGATAGGGTAGACATAGAAAACAAAGGGTCCACTCTGAACGTTGTAAACTGAGCAATCCAGCTTGAGCATACGAGTAAATATTCTGCAACGCTGACATTCTAAGACGTAACTGCCGATTCTCCATCAGTCAAACTTTTTCCAAATCCGAAGATAAATGCCGAGTATCTGAACCTGATGCAAGCATAGAAGAACTACTACGTGGTATTACTATCGCTCTTGCAGACCTTTTGCAGACTTCGGAAGTATAAACTTGGTTTGGAGGGTCCTGCAGCGTCTCGTCATTTACAAATGCCACCCAGAAGCCCAAGCTGCAGTTTTAACCCGTGTTAATGCCCTAATTTTCAACTAACCCCTGGCTAGGAGGTTCATTGTTGATCTCATTTTTCGTGATCTCATTGCGACAGGAGACACACTGCCACCAAAATTCCAAGCTTCCCTGATGAGCATTGCTGTCTAAAATTACCACCCTCCAAGTAGACATCATCGCAACAATATTTGTCATCCGGTTACAGTACTTTCCTGACTAGTTCCAGCCATTCCTTGGCACAGAAGGTGTTGATTTTGTACTTTCGTAGCAACAGAAGTTCTGGAGTAGGCTTTAGAATATAGTCAATACGCACGATCACCAAAACATCAGCGCGTGCTATATGCAAAGAACATTCCTCAACGACAAGCTCTATGTCTTGCCGAGAGCTCCTTTACTTTCCCAGAAGGCATTGAAGGTTGCTAACGTGCTTGCACAGTCCAACAAATTTTGCTATACAGGATTTCATCCAAGTTTTTAGCTTATTTGGAGAAGCGAATGGCTATGCCTGTAAACACAGAATCGTGATATATTGTAGCAATCGTTGTTAGCTTTAAGAGCTGCCTTTGTATCGGTAGATATAATCTGACAAAAACTACATTTCCAGCATCTTGCCGTTAAGTGGTGAGACAGGCAATATCCATTCACCCTCCTCGTCACAGTTAGCATCCGCAATAGGACTCTAGTCCACAAAACTAGTAACTCTTCGTAGCCATGCTCTTGTCGGATCCGCAAACAAGGTTTTCAAGCGCAGTCTCGGAGAATCTGTCCAGTTGGTAGCCCAACTATCTTCTCCATGCTCGTGAAAGGAGGTGAATTTTCGGTTAAGAGGGTAATCCTCCTGTTCATCAGGGGTTAACTATTTTCTCACCAGCTCATCTATACCATTCTGTTAGCATAACGATACATGCCATCGGTACCAGACGATTTGAAGTGATCAAAGGAAGCAACAGCTTGCTTAAAGGTCTCATCTGCCACCTCAACCGATGACATACCTATACCATTTGGCGACATATTAGTATAACTCAGCTTAGATGCAACCTCAGTGCCTTGAGTTGCTTATGAGCTGGCTTTAATCGGGTTGTTTTATTAGTGAGTCTCCAGAATTTTAACTTATCTGCCCCATTTGTGGACGGTGTCCGGCCTATCAGTTTCGATCTTTTCAAGTCTTTCTATTTCATTTTGAGCTTAGACTGGGCATTGATTGTTTTACCTACTTAAATCGTGCTCAGTTGATTTTTGTGGATTCTGCCTCTTCAACAAGAACGAGAATTTGATATACCTATAGTCTGACATGGAAGCCTCCGACAGAACTTATGAGTCGATAGTTTCGTTGAATGTCTTACTTTTATTGCAGATGTTGGGTGGGAGACAAGGTTGTGGGCAACCAGTTTGCAGTATTGTATGAAATTGCCCTTTACGATCCAAAACATATTCTGCTCTTTGGCGACGCATCATATTAAAAGTTCTATCTTTGGAGAATCACAGTAATCAATGGGTGCTCCAGATTCATAGGGAAAGCAAGTTGACGCATTTATTGCATAGCTTATGAGTGCAACAACCGAATATTGGTTTCAAAATTGTTCAAGGTTACAGTAAAATTGGCACAGAGGGACAGGTTCCGGGGGCACGTGTGTGTTCAACAACGAAAGTCTCTAATATAGGAATGTGGACGCAGATTTGGAATATTGGCGGCCAATCTTAGGAAATATTTGGTAGATGGGAAAGAAGTCTGTACTTATAAGGAGAAAGAGTGAAGATCAAGCTTCCCAAGGTCCAGATAGGGACGTAGACCACATCGAGTTTCAAAAGTCTCAAGAGAACCTTAGTCTAGGCCCACAACGAGAGATCGCCGTCCTTACTTTTCGAGTTTTGTTCAGTTCAAGATGTGTCAAGGTATCCTTCGCTTCTCTAAATTGCCCCGGTGTTTTGAGATGACGAATATTATCTTCGTTGTTCTAAGAACCTTAAAAATCGTAAATCCTTGTAAGGAATTTGCTTAGTCATTTAAGAATTTGCTCCGTGGAACACACAACCCTAAATGTTTCCCTTTCCAAATCGCAGCTCTGTTTGAATGCAAACATCTTCTGCTTTAGCTTCTCGTAGTTCCTTCAGTTCATGATTAGAGTCATGCAGACTAACTTTGTTGTCAGCTTTTCTAATTTAACGCGTCAGATAGATGAAAGCGGCATCCTTATAAGTAAGCATGTCTCATATTTCAAGATATTCTGGTACACTCTGCTGGCTGGTTCTCAAGATTTTACCTTATCAACCGATTTCTATCCAATTCAGCTACGACGTTTGCTAGGTGTAGTGCCGTCTGCATCCAGATATTGCGTGTGAGTATATAGCCACCGCTGATTTTGTTCTTGTCAGTGAATTTGACCTCTTTGTCCGATATTCCGTCCACTGGAACTGCAGCCTTTGTAAGATTCGGCATCCGTTTTATCACTGCATAGTGAACTCAAAAAACATCGGAAGAAGAAGTTTCAATAGACCTCTTCTTTGCTCTATTCAGGACGGGCTAAATCAGTTTCAGTGGAGAGCCCCCGACGCAGTGTTTGGCAAAAACTATTTCCAACTAATTTTTAACAATTAACAATTAATTTAATTGTTAGTTAGAAAATGAAAAATTGATTTAATTGCTAATTGTGAATTATGACTTGCAGTTGAAATATTTAATTGTTAATAGCAATTAAAATTGACAGTTAAATGCAATAACTGGTCAAAATAGCAAAATCATATTTTCAAATTTAAAATTAAACTTCCACTGAGTTCAATTATATTTCTCGTCGTTTCTCACACAATAAATTATTAGTCTTGACTTTCTTCAGCACAGAATTGAAGGGCTTTTAATCCGCTTTGAATTGAGTGGACATTTTTTGAATCTCCTCTTAAACTTCCGAGTCCGAAGCCGGAGTGGATCATCTGTGCACAAAATTTCCATTGCAAATTCGATTTAAATTAACAATTTGCTTAAAATAAATTTAATTGCAGTTAAAATATTAAAATCAATCTCAATTGAAACTGCTTGCAATTAATTTTTAACTAATTGATTAATTGCAATTAACATTATTTGATTGGTGCCGTGCGGTGTGCGTGCGGAAGAGTGAGACTTTTAGCATTCGAGCCTTTAAAAGCCGTCTTATGGCGCCATCCAAAATACCCCTTAGACTGGATTCAAGAAATCTAGCAACTCCTGGGTCAATGCCTAAATTGGGATGGTTTATTTATTGTAGTATGTTGGTTGGAGCGCCCAGATATACCTTCTTATCAAAAAATCACCCTAAAATTCGCATTCAAACAAACTGAGCATGAGATATTGTCAAAAGCTTATTTTTTTAGATTGGTACCTCTGTCATCTGGCGCTCTAATATCTGTTTCGAACGAAGAGTGTAAAGCGAGCCGTATTGTGGTTGATGATTTCCCTCGTTCCGGTCCTCCATCGACCAGTATGACAGACGTAAACATCGAACAAGTTAAGAAAAGTGTCTTCACAGATTGTCGTGTGGGCATCAGAGAGAAGGCAGCCGATTTTTGTGTCTCGTTCGGATCGGGACAGAGCGTTATGCACGATGTTTTGGACATAAGACGAGTTGAAGCACGAGGTGGTGCTGAGATCGCTGAATTTGTTGCAGAAACAGCATCGCATTGATATCGATAAGGAAATGCTTTATTTGGCCCAGAATGTTATGTATGGCGTCATTACCGGTGACGAGATATGGGTCTATGTATACGACCTCAAATCGAACCAAAAATCATCGGAATGGCGTTTCTCAGACGAGTCAAAACCCAAAAGAAACCAATCAGAGTTGATCCGTGGTGTTGTCGACTCAGAATTTCTTCCGCCAGGCAGTAAATAAGGAAAATGCTCGTCTCAAGAGGCCAGAATTGTGGAGAAACAACTCGTAGTTTCTTCACCAGTATAACGCACCGACTCACACATCTCATTTTGTACGCGACTTCTTCTTATCCTTTTATTAACCCTTTCCTCGTTATACGAACTTATGCGTAACGAGTTTCCCATTTTTACTGCATCGCTGCTGCTCCGCTTATGGGGTTGGCTAATGTCGCATACCGCAGAACGCGTCTACATAATGCTCGGTCCTGGATCGCTTCAGTGGTTAACCCCAGACGTTGTTGCGCATTTGCCATCTGAGAAATCCAGGAATTCTTTTTCCGACCTCGTTTTCTTACAGTTCGAGTGACCGTAGTTGATAGTGCCTTTTTGACCGGATTTTCCGCAGATCTTCTTTGAACGTGGCAATACCAACTTATTCTATTCGCCTCAAGCTGTTCGGTTACCGAATTCTTTATATATAGACTTCCTCTTATACGCGTAGATCTAATGCAATCGCGTTTAGTGACTCCACAAGACATCCTTAACATTTTCATTTCCGCTGCCGTCATTTTGTTTTTAAACGCTTCGTATATTCCAGCACTGTGAACCGTACATAAGAGCGGTCTAACAACCGTGGTGTAGAGTTTCCCCTTTAATTTAAGTGGAACTCTTCGGTCGCAAAAGATTCCCGAATTTTCCCGCCATTTCATCCACCCCACACTCACTCTGTGGTTTATGTCGTTGTCACATTTCGCTTCCATGTTAACGATTGATCCTAGGTACTTAGAGATGGTGCTTTTCGGAAGAACTATTCCGTCTAACATTATATCCGGAACAGGTCGCAACGGATGTGCAAATGGGCACGTCAAATGCTCCGTCTTTGAACGACTTATTGTAAACCCGTTTCTCTCTAGCGCATTTCTCCATGAATCTAAGGCGTTCTGCAAATCTTCGACGTTTTCGCTTAGTATAAAAGCGTCGTCAGCGAAGAGAATTGGCGTTACATTTGCTTCGCGCATGCAGTCTTTTAAAAGATAGTCAAATACTACTTTAAAGAGGAAAGGGCTAAGTACGCTTCCTTGATGCACTCCGACATTAACTGTAAATTCTCTCGTTAGTCCAGCAGAGCTTTTAACCGCAGTTTTCACGTTTCCGTACATGTCTTGTATTATTCTAACATACGTTTCCGGTACGTTTTGAGACCTCAGCGCGGCCCATATGAGATCCCTAGGCACTCGATCGAATGGTTTCTCGAGGTCGATAAATACCATGTGTAAATCCTTAGACGAATCTCGGTGCTTTTCCATTATTATTCGTAGGCTTTGGATAGCGTCCACCGTCGATCTTCCTTCAACAAATCCACACTGGCTATTACCGAGCTTTATTATTTGCCGAAGACGTTCGCTTAAGACTCTTTTGACGATTTTCATTGTGTGTGACATAAGCTTGATTGAACGGTAGTTGTTGCATTCTCGAGTGTCGCCTTTTCCTTTGTATAATGGAACCAAGAAGCTACTTCTCCATTGATTCGGCATAGGTTGTCCACATTTTAATTTATTTAAAAGTTTCGATAGCCAAACGCTGCCGATCCCCTCCATCTTCGACCAAAACTCTGATGGAATGCTGTCTGGTCCCGCCGCTTTCCCCCGCTTCATTTTTCCAATTGCTATAGTTATTTCTTCGATTGAAAAGTCCGAAACTTCCTCCTCGAATAGACCAGCTGTCGGCACGATATCACGTGGAAACTGTTTGTTAAGCAACTCCTTGCAGTATTCAAGCCACCGGTCACAAATTTCCTTTTCATTCGTTAGTAAGCGACCGTCTGCATTTTTGATGTATTTCGGCGAGGTTATTTCCATCGAATTTGTTCGCCTCTATGCAGCGAGCCTAAAAATATTTGGCATTTTAGTACTGTACGACGTTTGAACTTCTTGGATAGCTTGTCTTCTATCTGCCGATCGTGAGGATATTTGTTCCAACTCCTGGTACAGGTTTTCCGCTGCTGCCGCTCGGGTTCGAGCCAGGACTTTCTTTGCGATCTTTTTAAGGCGCTCGTATTCAAGAGCCAGTCGAGCTTGTCCGATATCGTCGCTTCGAATTTTGTCCACGCTTGGAATGCACTCTTCTTGTCGGACACAGCTCGTTTGGTTTCGTCATTCCACCACCATGTTTCTTTGCCGACGTAATGGTATTTCGATATAGTCCCCAGATGGGACTTTGCGAGTGTTATGCATTCCTCGTGCATGCTGTTCCACATTTCTTGCGGGCTAAGTGAGTCTGCTATACCATTTATATTTTGAAGTACTTCTTTAGCCAGTGCGATAAATCTTGCGCTTCGTTCCTTCGATAGATTATACCACCGGATTTTTGGCTTTCCAAACGATGCCCGTGTTTTCGGCGGTTCCGCTGTAAAAAATTCTGTAATGAGCAGACGGTGTTGGCTTACTAGCGATTCTCCAAGTATTACTCCACAGTCCTTCACACGGTTTCTCATCGGCATTGTGCAGAGGTGATAATCTATTTGCGTTTCATGGCCTCCGCTGCTATAGATGATAAGATGTCGTTGATGTTTAATAAACATTGTACTTAAGACGGTTAAGCCATAAGCCCTACACGCTACAATGATGTCTTCGCCAGCTGAATTTCTGGTTCCAAAGCCTTTACCGCCGTGGCAGTCCTCATAACCAACATTTGTTTCTCCGACGTGGCCATTTAAATCTCCGCCTAATATTTCTAAGCAAATTACCGAACTCTGGCCAAAATGTATCTTTTTCCGATTGGTCGCATCCATTTTGTGGGGCGTACGCGTTAACAATGTTTCACGTTTCATTGTGTATGACGAGGTTAACACTCATCAAGCGGTCGCTTATTTTCAAGATACCAACGATGTTGTTTAGAAGATCCGCTGCAACAACGATTCCAACACCGTTTCGTCCATTGACCGTTCCATGGTAGAACATCTTAAATGCCTTAGTTTTTAAATCTAGAAAACGCGCTTTATTTCCTGTATTACACCACTTCGTTTCCTGTACGCACAGGATTTGTAGAGTTCTGCGACGCATAATCGCTTTCAGTTCTAAACTTTTTGAGGTCATCGATCCGACGTTCCAACTTGCAAACCGAAGTTTATGAAAATATTTTGGAAACTTCATTTTGCCCGCCCCCGGAATTCGTCGGGCTCTGACACAAGCACTTCTGCTTGCTCTGGGATCACCCAAGTGCGTTGCAATCGTGGTGCCCAGCGGGGTAGTGCTATTAATTGCGATCATTTCCATGAAGTTTAAAGTTTGAGTGGTTTGACACTTGTATGCTCATTTCGAATTGATTGACTGTTCTTTTACCCCACCGGTAGTCTCCAGACGTGGGAACCCACTGATTGCATACAAACTTGTGGGAAAGTTTTAAGGTGTTAAAGTGTCACAGGCTCATTTTTGGTGTCATAGTTGCCTGTATATGATTGGTGTCCCATTTAGTCGCCTCTTACGACAAGCTGGGACGCACTGCGGCACTATTCTTTATCCGATGCCGCACGGATCTCATTTTGTACGTGACTATTTGTTCTAAAACAACGTGCACACCGTTCTGCACCGCAGGGAGCCTGCGGAGCGTATTCACTTGACATGGCTCAAGTTACTACATTGCGAAAAGCGTTCTGATGCAATAAAGGAGAATTCGCAGAAGGAGCTGAAGGTGATTCCAATGCCTATGCCCATGCATTGAAATATGCGTATTGCTTGCAATGAAAGGAATCAAATACAAAATTCAACCGCTTTCATTTTATTTAAGAATTCTTGGTACTTTTTGATCAGTACGTAGTTTAAGGTATAAGTTGAAGCCTATGATTTTTTGAAGAACTCTTAGATGCCTTACTAAGATTTGAAGGCCAGCAATTCACTAGTTCCCCCAGTTAGTTGAAGCATTTGCCTTCGAATGTAATATCCTGCCACTGCACTGTATGAACCTGCCTAGATCCTCTCGTGTCAAGGACATATTGAAACTTTGATGACCTCTTCTGGATAAGTCGTCTGACGTCTACTCATAAGAATTTTTCGTATCGTTTTGGTATATTTAAGTCAATCAACCGTGTGCCATTCGCAATTTCAGTCTGATCT
Organism: Volucella inflata; assembly: GCA_928272305.1. Taxonomy (NCBI): domain Eukaryota; kingdom Metazoa; phylum Arthropoda; class Insecta; order Diptera; family Syrphidae; genus Volucella; species Volucella inflata. Next base: position 5,793,310 of record OV743720.1, read on the forward strand.
CGTTTCTTGTCAGTCAACCTGTATGCTGTACGGATATTAGCAGCGCGCGACTCACACGGAGAAACAAATTTTTGTGTTTGCCAACATATTCGTATAATGCCAGAAGAATGTAATTAAGTACCAGAGCTTAGCACAGAGTGCAAACGGGAGTTTTCTGGGAAAATAAGTTAATTAAGGTCGTTTTGTAAGGAGAGCCCTGTTGTAGGAGTCTGACGAATAGAAAGAGACCTTCTGGTGATGGTAAAATGGAAAAAAGGAAAAGAAACATGAAAATACCTATCCAACGACACATCACTTGAATGGTAGACGTTAACCTACTACAGCTCAACTCATTCATTCATCCATTTACTCGATTCGCTCACAATGGGGTATGAGTATGTTCGAAGTACACCGAGTAATTTCCTGGTACGAGTCGATGGCAGGGGCGGTGACGGCATCGGCGACGATGGATTCGATGGAGAACCTAGGGATTGTGTGCCCGAACATTGCTGTTTTTTTTTTTTTATAATTTTTGGGATGCAATTGGGGTTCACCACCACAACAGCCGTCATCGTCATCATCATCATCATCGTCGAGTCGAGTTGAGTTGAGTCGTATCTTCGTCGTCGTGTCGAACATATGTTTCCTCACCCCGTTTCGTCAGTGAGGGCCACTTTGACAAGTCAAGATACATAGTATCTATGTTTGTATGCTTGTGTATTAGTTTGGTACTCATAGTGCGAGGCAGGTTGCTAACTTGGGTGTCAGCTTGACATGGGTACTAAATCATCGTGCCAATTTAAATGGAGAAAGAGGCGATTCCACTGCCGCCAGTGTCGGTGGGGATACATTTGTATCTTGTTGCGAATATAACTAAACTCAAATAATTTAAAAAATAAAAATAAATTTCGTTTAACTAAGTAGACGACGAGGAAGTACGAATACGAGTACGAGTACGAGTAGAGAGGAGATAAATAGATGAGGACGGATTCACTGGCATGAAACATGAGTGCATGGTAATAGTTGCTCCCTCCTATCGGAGTCGGGCTTTCGGAATGAAAAAGCGATGTGACCTTTTACAAATGGCTTTTGTGCCGTTAAAATGTGGGAGAATGGTATTTCATTTTGGTCGGAGGTGATTTATACAGATGGTCAGAGGGATATTGGTGATCTGTTAACTTCGAATGAGAAAGGTTTTACAGTTTGTTAGGCACCTGCCTAGATGGGTTTGCAAATGGTGGCAGTTGGTTGAGAGTAGTAAATCGCCTCACAATAGTGATAACAGGAGGGTCATGCACTTTTTCAACGGCATTTTAGCTTTTGAATTGGTCCGCTGATCAAAAGAGAAAGTACTATAGATGAGGAGTCATTAACATAGAAAACTGTCTTATACTACGAACGAACAAGTGTCCACTGAATATTCTTGCTCATATGGAGTTATGCGCTTAAGAGAACTGTACCTACGAACACCTGAAAAGGTAGATTCCGCTGAACTTGCTATTCAAAATGTCTTTCTGAAGTGCGAGTTCCAACTGACTTTTTGAACTTAGATGGAAGTATTTGGAACTGCAAACCAGTTTGATTGAGATCCCTATTCACTTAAACATTCTACTTACCTCTTTGCTTGCATGAATTCGAAACTTTTCGCAAAGGAGCATTGATATCTTACCGCCAGCAATGGACTTATTTCTGTTGCTTTTGAAAAATTAGTCACAAGCGCATCGACAACAGTCGTTCAAACATCTAAAACATTGTGCCCCTGATCTGGGCACAACACTATCAAGTAGATACTTATGTAATGGAAGCAATCAGATGACAGTAGTAGTCCTTTCCGAAATCCTTGCATGACATCAAAGATCTTGGTGATGTCATTACCCATTTCAATGGAAACTGATGTCATTTTCTTTTGTCATCAGGAACGGAAGAACAGATCTCAGCATCAGTATCAGCCGTAAGAGGCTGCCTACAGCGAGGTGTACTCTCACCCTTTCTATGGTCCCTGGTCATAAATGACCTGCTCAATAATCTAAGCAACAGGGGCTACAACATTATTGGCTAGGCCGATGACCTGGTCATCATTATTAGAGGCAGAGATGCAGAAGTGCTCACTGCACGCATGCAAAATGCCCAAAATGATAGTCCTCGACTGGTGCTACGGAGAGAATCCCTCCATTAATCCAAACAAGGCTATCATAGTCCCTTTCACAATAAGGAGAAATCTAAACCTAGGTTCAGCTTCACTAAACGGCACAACCATTGAGTACTCTGATGTAGTCAAGTTTCTTGGGATAATCCTGGATAAAAGATAAAATTGGAACTCTTACCTAAATAATAAAATTACTTAAGCAATCAATGCTTTATGGAACTGCCACCGCATGTATGGAACCGCTTGGGGGATATCGCCAAAAATCACTCTATGGATCCACGCAATGATGGTAACACCCATCCTAATATATGGGATGGGGACCTGCCCAACAGCGTCTATGGAAGCAATAATAGGACTAACACCCTTACACTTGCATATCAGCAAAATGGCTCTACGCAGCTCAGCTAGTCTGCCACAAGCCGGACCTGAAGATCCTACTCTCTAACGTACCAGAACTAGACAGACCGCCTTCAATAAAAGGCTCTCCACGGAGATTCCCAGCAAAGGAGCATGGGTTAGTAAACACCCACTAAATAGCCAAAGTGGCATACAGTGGTATACGGATGGTTCTAAAAGGGAACGGGAGTGGGAGCTGGAATACATGGACCGAACACAAACATACTCGTATCAATTGCCATGGGCAAGAGTCCCAGCGTATTCCAAGCTGAAATACACGCCATTCAAGAATGCGCCAATCTGATACTCAACTCTGGTATCAAAGGTGCAAACATCCATATATTCACGGACAGTCAAGCAGCTATAAGTGCCTTAGATCGCACGTAATTGAATCCAAATCAGTCATGCACTGCTTAAATACTCTCCATAGACTAAGCTCAAGAAACAAGACCAAAATATGGTGGGTTCCTGGGTATGAGGGCATTGACGGAAACGAAAAGGCAGACAAACTGGCCAGGAAAGGGTTAGAAACCCCCTTCAAGGGAACTCAACCCTTCTGCTGCACATCTAAAACAGCAGTAAATTTAGCCATTAAGCGCTGGGAGCACTCAAAATGCATCTGATACTGGGAGGAAACTCCAGGGCTAAGGCAGGCCAAACGAGCCATCCTACGCTTTAATAAAAATGCCGATAGATGTCTGAATCTAAATCAGCGATGAGATCTTGGATTTTTTAACAACTATCGCAAGGCGACATCACAAGATAAATGGAGGACTGAACGACCTTTAAACAAGATGATGAGGGCCTCATAGACTGTTAACAAAGACTCTAAGGCATTGAGAGAGTAAAGTTAACACGATCTCGTAAGCTATGGTAAGAAAATTTATTTGAATGTGGTATGTGTGTATAATGGGTGATTCTTTAAGCATTTGGGTTTTAATTGGCAAAGAAAATACAGGAAAATTACAAAAGTGTATAAAATATTTATCTGAGTCGATAAATCAATGCTTCCCTTTTCCTTTTCGAAGACTATTTTTTATAAATGCTGACCACGACTATGTTTTAAGTGGCTCATATGGGGAGTCCACTTTTCCAGCACATTTCGTGGTATCTCCCTCATAAGATATGGGATGTTGTCTTCCAAGGGTGCAATTGACTATCTAATCGGCAATGAATCTACGTATCCCAATAAAAAATAGTCTGAAGGCGTCAAATCGCAAGATCTAACCGGCCACCTGTCTAAAACGACAGATAAATTGCTCAACAAAATCATTTCTAAATTGTTCTATCGTTTCGCGTACCTATTGTGCTCCAAATAGCGCCGTCTTGCTTAATCGCCAGCAAGCCCATCAAGTTCAGTTCATACATTTTGGGTAAAAAAAATTTCGATATCATTGAACAATAGCGGCTACCATTAGAGGTAAGAGCTTCAGTCATTCGGCTTCAATTTATGCACGAGCTGTATTTTGTGGTGGTGATGGTGCAATGGTTAGCCAGAGGGTCCGTGGGGTGTGCCGTTCGGATTTGGCCGTAAACCGTAGGTCCCGCTTAGATGTGACAAAAATTACAACATGAGGAACACAAATGAGTGTCAAGAAGCTGGGCCATGGCCCATACCGCGCTGCCAGCGCCACAGTATTTTGTTTTTTTTTTTTGTATTTTGTATTTTGTTAAGTTTTAAGCCAAGATCCTTCCACGTAGCCGGGTAACACAATTCCAACTCCTGCGAACGCAGATGAATGGACATTTCACGGTCTTCAGCAATATATTCCTCTGTACGTACTACTTGCATACGAGTAGGTGGCTTGATATCCAAAAGCGTGAGATTGATGTGAAATTTGGTCACTACGACTTGAAATGCTTGCTCAGCAAACAAAAAATCACTCGGTATCTCTTCTTATTAATTGGTCTTCATTTCACTGGAGCATAGTTCAGAGGTGAACTGACTTATGGTCCCTTGGAATCAACTCCCACTTCTTGAAATATTTCAGAAGAAAGCCCGCCTTCCTTGTTCTTTGGTTTGGACAACCTTAACCTTCTGGTTTACTGGCTCTGCAAGTAAAATCCCTTTCTCAACCCTGCATTCGCCTTTATCTACATATCTGGTGGAGCCTCCGCTGCCTTAGATGGACCCGATTGAGCATTACTTTAGCGAATGATAGGTGCTTTTCCCGTCTTCTATATAACTCAGCTATGTATCTTCTGCTTTATGCGATTGTCGGTAGGGTAAAGCCAATCATTTTGCTTATAATAGTACTACTAGCCTTCTGAGCCTAATAGTGTTTAGATCTTCTTAAGAACACTAAGGGAAACTTGATCAGAAAGGGATATTGGTGGCGCAAAAAACGTTTTCGGCGTTTTTGCTTGGGGTGTGTAAGTTCTCAGGCAAAATACTATTGTGCTCATTTTGTTGTTCCCGCAAATGGCCTTCTGAAACAAATTGACGAATAAGAAATTTCTCTATAGAAAGACCATATTGTCGTATGCCTGATTTCGGAAACCTACTTAAAAAGGGGAGTAAAACCGAAGATAAGAGGTTACTCTGGTTATTACGCGCATCATCCCTCAGAAAAGGCAGAAAACATCAGTGGATCCTTTCTTTATATCAAAGACTGCATTAAGCATGCCGAGAACGTAACATTAGAACTTGAATCTATGCAAATAAGTTCAGTTTCCGTAAACATACATCGTATAGACTATAATATAGCATCTTGTTATTTCGCTCTGAGACAGAAGATGGCAGACGACGACCTCGATCGTCTTTTTTACCAACTTGGGTCAAACTTTATTCTCGGTGGTGATTTCAACGCAAAGCATACATTTTGTGGTTCAAGATTCATTTCGACAAAGGGCAGGCTACTGGCCCACCGATACTAATAAAATACCTGACCTGATCGATTTTTTCATTACCAAAGGGGTCCCCAAATTTCTCACGACTTTAGAAGAATCCTATGCTCAGATCACTCGCCAGTAATCTTTAAAATCGGCAGGAGCACAGCAAGGACCGAAAGACCGCCCTGATTGACGAATAAGGAAACAAATTGGGATGGTTTCAGAAGAAATTGCAAGGAAAGTATTGCTTAAAAAAGTTCCACTTACGACGCCTTTGCAAATAGAAGGCGAAGTTGACAAGTTCGTGGAAATCATCCAAAGAGCTAAGTGGAACAATACTTCCTTTCGAACAAGAGAATTAAAACAGGTAAGGCAAATATAAGCGCCCGATATAGAAGGCGTCCTACGAGAAAAAAAGGGAAAGCCCGGAGAAGATGACAACAATCACGTGCTCCCCCGCATAGATCCTATTTGAACCGCCTATCAAATAAGCTAAAGCAAATGCGCAAGAATATTAGAACCATGAGACTTCTAATTACCTCGAAGGCTTGACTGCGGAAAAGAGTTTCAATTATTCGCTCTAGCTCCAATTATAGCTGTTATGCACTTGCTACCGATAAAAACAGCCAACGGCGAATGGGCAGCAGGAGACAAAGAGAAAGCGAATTTGTTTGCCGACCACTTGGAGGAAAAATTCAAACCGTTCGAAGGACGTCAATTGGCCCAAGAATTTAATCCCAGAAGAGGATCCGAAAACTGCAATATAAAATCCGTATCACTGTCTGAGCTAGACCAAACAATAAAAAACCTCGAAAAATAATAAGGCTCCAGGATACGATTTGATTACAAGTGAATTCTAAAGGAGCTACCTTGAAAAGAGTTTGTCAAGATCCATGAAGCGTTTATATGTTCCAAGCCAATGGGAGGTCGCAGAAGTCATAATGGTTCAAAAACCGGGGAAAAGTCCAAACGACAAAACATCATACAGACCCATTTCGCTCCTACCGATAGTTTTAAAAGCCTTCGACAAGGTATGGCACGAGGGCTTTAAGTATAAGCTACAACAAATTTTAGCGGGACAAATGAATAGAATACTCGAATCTTATATTGAAAATAGAATGTTTCAGGTTAGATGTGGGATTGAATACTATGAATTCAAGGAAATTCAAGCTGGCGTTCCATAAGGATGCGTTCTGGGGCCATACCTCTTCTTATTTTACACTGGAGACATACCTCTAGATGAAGAGACTGTGGTAGCCACGTTCACGGATGACACGACGATCCTCGCCACAGGACAAACAGTTGAATCCTCAACTGCAAAACATCAGCGAGCTCTGAACAAAATATTTGAGTGGACGAAGAGCTGAACGAGCATAACAAAGCGCTTAGAGCAATCGTAAATGCTCCATGGTACTCGTATAAAAGAATCATTGCAACCAGGATCCAGAATAATCCGGAGCTTGGACGAGACAAATCTTGTGCGGCAAGTTCAAAGAACAAGACTTAGGCGCATGAAATAACGCTTACTATTATTAAGTGCCTTCGCTCGAAAGCTACTCACCAAACGCGATAAACTACAGAAGCTTGAGCTACTTGTTAAGGAAACTTAGTCGTAGTCTTACAGAAAATGGGAGGTGAGTGAGAATCTCACACTGGGGGGCGCTGCTTTGCCATTGTGGTAGGCAGTAGGTGCTCGTGCTTATGGTGCCTGTTGTAGTGGTGTGGTGGTGCTCTTATGAGCGCGTGCTTATTGTGCCTATGAAGGTTCTTATCTACCCATGAAAAAAAAAAAAATTGTGTTCTTCCCACTAGAATTGTTGTGCAATTTTCCCCGATTAAACAAATATTAACTGCTGTCAATCGCCGGGCTTCCGGCAGAACAAAACTTATAAAAAAACGTTGGAACCAAAAAAAAAACGCGAACCACGAGGATGGTGGTTAAAATTCGTGTGACGATCTGTCACTTGGGATCAGGGATGAAAAAAAAAATGCCCTGGAAAAATTTGCACTGGAAGCAAATTGTTTGCTGAACCTATCGGCTGCTCAGCTGGGCTGGGTTTAGGAAAATAATTGAAAAAACTTTTTCCGATCGGAAGTGCAGAACCGAATGCCGTAATGAAAATCGCAAAGAAAAATCACGCAAGAAAAAAACCAAGAAGTACGTTATAAAAAAGGTTTATTTCCGAGAAAGTAGGAACAATATTAGGCCGGGAAGCGGCAGCAATACAACGCTACTTTTGAACGGGGTACAGAAGGTATCACAGAACAGAATGAACTGCTAATTGCGGAGCCCGACACTTGTATTGCGAATTTTTACGGGATGCCCAAAAAGATTCACCCGGGGTAACACGACACTATATATTATAGAAAAACTTGCGTCTAAGCAATGGGTACTTATCTTTCTTTCGTTAAATTACCTCCTCTGTCAGTCTTCATTCTTATTTCCCACATCTGGGGAAATTTCTTCCAAGATTGGGATTTCCCTTTGGCTCGAGCTAATATTTTCCCACGACATTGGGGTTGCATTCAGCCCCAATGCAACACCAGTCCCTCTCAAAATATATTGTACAAAAAAAGGAAAAAGATAATTTGCCAACAATATATGGCCTAACCGATCTCCTACTTCCTGATCATTATCCGTTTCTAATAATAATCGGTTGGGGTGAAGTGAGGGCGAAACGAGGAACTACTACCACAGGCCTTTTTGGAGGAAGTTCTACTTTTGAAACGTTGCCCAATACTCACTAACGACATCCCGGTGAATCCCTTTGGTTTAGTGTTTCGGTAGTGTGGGGCACGCAGATAGGGGTTCAGTCTTTACAAAACTATTCCTTTTACAAATGTTTTTTTTTTTTTGTTCCCCGGATTGCGGTGGGTGACCGTTCGTCACCAAGTAGAGCGTCGGTGGTATCAGTTATACGCAGAGGGTTCCAGACCGTCCGTCTGGCTCTAGGCGTAAAGGGTTTGGGTGGGAGTGACCGCCGCCCATCACTCTCATGGAGACTCCTGTCTCTTCTTCTGGTAGACCTATTGGTTGTCCCCTCCGACAAGCATAAAAGCAGAAAGACAGAGTTCAAGAATCCACCAATTCTTCCCGCTAATATACTTCTCCAAGGAGACAACGGACATAAAGTGAACGGGTGGGGCAAAAAGTGGATCGGGCAGGAGAGACAGTGATGGAGCGGAGATGCCTTCTAAGGCTAAGGAAACTACCCGATTGGAAAGACAGCACAACACAAGGGCAAGAGCCGACGACTTTGTGAATGGCTCCTGTTTACTAAAACGTTGGACGCTGGTCTCGCGCATTCCTCCAACTGGTTACTTCAAGGGACCGTCCGTCCTACCTGCTGTAGTTGATCCTTCAAGATACTAGGAGGGTGCACCAATGGCTGATGGACCCATGGCTGATGGACCCATGGCTGATGGACCCATGGCTGATGGACCCATGGCTGCCCACCACCCTTCTAGGTTTTGAAGAACCAACAGGAAAGAATGTGGATGAGTGAGGCAGAAAGAAAAGGGAAAGGGTAGAACTTGTTGTGGTAAATTTTACCGCAACAGAATTTTCTAACACGAACGTGGACATGATACTCAAAAATGTATTGCTTCGTATAGTAGGATGTTTAACAAAAGCCGAATGTACCGACGTCAGTTCACAGTGCGCAGTCTTCGTACTTTTAGAAAACTCTAGCAGTTGCCTAACCTAAAGTTTCATCCCTACTGCAGATATGCTCCACTTCAGCTTTCAATGGAAGCTCTTATTTTTTAGATCAAAATTCGTTGTCGTCAAGATGGTGTATATCTCTGTTTGTAAGACAGACGCATGTTATTCTAACGAGGATTGAAATTTAAAGCTGTCGTGCTCCAGAAAGACACCAGTGCAGCAGAAGAAGAACGGTGATTTATGAGTGCATCTAGAGTAGAGCCATACGACCGAATCAGACCGTTCTTTGGAATCGGCTTAGAGGAGTTGTGACGTCTAGATCAAAGGACCCTCATCAATAAAAAGCCTCATATCTTGCCGAGAGCCTCTCATACACTGCAGGAAAGCAACTTTAGAGATTTTCGATGTAACATGTTTGGCTCAAGAATGAACCCCAAATACGCACGTTCGTTGGCAAAGCAATTTCCTTCAAGTTGCCTAACGTCAAGACAGTAACACTGATTGATTAATGGTCGCTGTTTCTTCTCAATCACCAAAGTAGATATAGTAAGTCTTCTTCCTTCTATTAATCGGTCCAACGCATCGCAAAGCCAGCTTGATAGGCAGTGGTACTGACTTCGCACCGGTCTAGGGTATTTGCTCCTTTTTTGGCTGCATGTATACGTAATCTGTTAACGGCTAGTGGAAATTTTCTTTGTCACACTCTCTGTATCGATACTCTGACTAGAACGCAAACTTTCCCAAATGGCGATAGCTACTGCCTCTATCTAAGTTCGCAGTCCTGTATCGGGCAGAGTCACTAGAATGTGGCCGGTATCGCAACACTTCCTAGTTCCTTCACAAGTCAAACAAATCCTGAAATTCTTACTTATATGTCAAAATTACGCATGAGTTGTACCCTTCTTCTATCTCACGTTTATTCAAATGTGGAACCATTATTCAGTAAGCCACTCCAACAAATTTTATTACCATCTGTGGCTCCATTCCACAACTCTTGGTTTATCCTCCTTTCCGAGCGTGTCTACGATTTATTAAATAATTCACCTCTACTGCAACAAATCACCAACAAACCATTACTGCTGTTTCCATCTACAACTTCTGCGGCCGATGTTTCGTTTTTCTCAGGCTTCAATCTCAAACTGATGAAGGGTCGCCAACCTAATGATTTGATATAAACATAACTCCCAATCAACATTTTGTTCAATTTGTTCAATTTGTGCACATTACGAGCTCGCTTTTTGCGATTTGTACCCCAACTATGGCCACTTTGGTCTATTCCACAACTCTCAATCGACATCGTCCATCTTACTGCACAATCATTTGCCATCTGCCACTACGATAAGCAATAATTCTTTTTTTTTCTGTTCTCTCCAATCGCCGTCCTCAAACGTCCTGTACACGCATGTATCTTATGGATGCAGACAGTCGTGAACTCATAGCCATAGCTCAGTTTAAAGCGCTCCAGCTTTAGCTCGGGTTCCATTTACGAGTACGAGTACGAGTACTCATATCTTGTGAGTGGTATTGACCAGGTCTCTGTAATTGATGTTTCCGAATGCCAGTAAATAATCAATTGGCCATAAATTAGCTCATTACGATTCCCACCTCATTCAATTCTCCACCCGCATTATCAAACACAGACAGACACACACACCCAGAGATGAGGGAAGAGAACGAGGAATGAACAAAAAAAAACCCAAAACATTCAGAGCCGTTTTAAAGGATGACAAACACAAAAAAAAAGGAAAAAAAACTTCACCACAGGAAACTGGCCCAAGAGAACGAACAGCACTATGTCAGAGTTGGGATTCAATGAATCTGCCGTTTGTGCCCGCATTTGGCCACATTAAATAATTCACTTGGCCAGACGATGCAGCAAACAACGATTCGCCATTCGGCATACCCGAACACCAGCCATATCCATCATCCTGCCAAAGCTTGTATACCATTCAACCTGGGGTATGCGACTAAGCGACCAGGATTCGGACCTGGACCATCAGCCGACACCGACATTGGCACTGGCACTGGCACTGGCACCAGACACTGACACCGACATCGTCACCGGCACACACAATCCTTGTGGACTCACGTTTGTATGCCGGAAAATATTTACGATCAAAGTGAATCGCCATTAAGCAGCAAACGCGTTCATCATCAGCAATTTTCACAAAATAATTTCGCTGCCGCATCCTCTTGCAACCAAAAATCCAGAGCGAAAAGATGCCTCTTGGTCGCATCTCTGACGATGATGATGGTGGTCACTGATTTGTAGTTGTAGAATTATTGGCTCCCTCCATCGCGCCGACGACGTACCAATTCAAATCTCTTCAAGTTCGATGCTGTGCGAGACGACAGCGCACAGTTTAGGGTCTAATTGAACGCTTTACTTGACACATCGAATAAATCACATAAACGAACGGCCGCGCATCGTAAAAAGAGTAAAACCTTCTTCCAGTCACCGCAGCCTTTGTTTTTTTTTTTATCTGGTCGAAATTCAAGGATCCCTGCGAATAACTAGAGAAGGAAGGAGGCTTCTACTATATATGCCCAAATGGATACAGGTTGCCGCTGATCTCTGTTGCCAACCACTGCGGTAATGAGAATCACGCTCGTGAAAACAATGCAACGAAGAGCTGCGGTAACAATGATTTGTCTAAATGGAGAAATATTTTGCCAACGCACCAGAGTGAAGCACCTTAAACGATGAGAAGGATCCAAAGTACCTCTATTTTTGTAGCCTTGTAGAGGACGAAGGCGCATTATGTGCATTTACGAGTAGTATGTGAATTGTCGACGGGATGTCGTCGGGGTTGTTACCGCTTAGGTAGTTCTCCTAGTCACTGTTGTCTTTGTTGTAGTTTTTATTTCGATTTCGATTTTAATACTTGTGCGGTGCGCAATAAGATATATCCTAAGCAAGATGGGCAAGCACTTGATGATCGACTTATGAATGCGTTAATATTAATGAACATTCGAGTACGAGTACTCTGTGAGGTTACTTGTTAACTTTACTAGAAACAAATTGGGTTTTTAACATTCCGACTTGGTTTGTAATAGTTGATAATAGATGGAGCCACTATACTTTGCTTATAAGACGAGCTGCCCCATCCGATTGTTTAAACAGGCAGATAGATTCTTGTATGAGAAGTAAAGGCAACTGATTCGTTTGTAGTTGCCGCAGCTCAGGGGGTCTCAATTGTTAAGAATAGAGCAAACGATGATAAGGTTTGAACTTTTTTTTGGTCGGCCGGTCGGAGATGTCTTGAGTGACTTCGGAGTGTCCATGGTACGATCTCTTGGCTTTTTGTGGTAGCAGTTCCTCAGAGTCTCAATTGAGCGCTTCTTTGCTCCTTTCTTTAACATTTTAAAACACCGGAATTCCTTCCCTCTTTTTGCTTATAGAATTGGCGAGCAACTCTCGCTTTTCATTAAAGCGCCGCTTTCTGTTTGGTGTTTCGCTGTATGTGCCTGACGATCCTCTTTGTCAAACAAAGGGGACATGTTGTGATAGTCGCGTAAAGTCTATCACAGTAGAGGCGGCATCTCTGATAGCTTGTTGACAATGGTGCCCTGGTTTTCTTCACTTCATGTTTTACGCTTAATTTACACTGCTGCCAAGCAGACATTACTGCCATCCCAGAAATGCAATGGGATGGCCCAAACAAAAAAGAGGATCTTTATGGGCATCAAAAGCCATAAATATTTAGACACGGATTGGTAGTTGGAGGCAGACTTAGGAAAGAAGTCTTGAGTGTCCGATATGTGAATGTGAACGAGCGCCTCGCAGCAATCCGCATCAAAGCTAAATTTGCCAACATTGGCCTTATAGCGGGCACGCCGCACCAAAAAGCAGAAGAAAGCTTCTACAAGCTCTTAAGCAAGACCTACAAGCAATGCTAGGAAAATAGGGCATCTTTGGTAGTACTTAAGAAAAATATAGCCTCCACGGCATCACCTTCGAAAACGGATTCAGGCTAATCAACTTTGCGGTTGTGCTAAGCATTGTTGTAGCTAGCACGCGGTTTTGCACATTTCGATATTCAACAGGGAATTCGGAGAACTCTCGATCAGATTGGCCACATTGTGGTCGACGCAAGACACTCCTCAAATATTAGGGATGTTCGGACGTTTTGAGGAACCAATATCGCCTCGGACCCTTACTTTGTTGTAGCCAAGGTACGGATGCGGATATCCCGAACAGCTTAAAGGCAAGCCAATGCTGTGAGGAATTTCGACATCAGACCGCTGCAGTCGGAAGAGTTCACCAAGCATCGAAGACCAGTTGCAACATTGCCAAAATGTCACTAGAGATGCGGCTTCTGATGTGATAGGTTTCAATCGACTAACACTATGAAAACCCTGCTTTGATTAGGAATGCGGACCGGCACATGCAGCTAAGCAAGATGCATACATAGTGGCGCTGCATAGAGGGAACAAAGCTGCTCACGATCTCTATGAGCAGAAGAGGAGAGACGAACACCGACTTCTAAGTTGGAAAAAGGAAAACCATAAGCAGCGCGCGGTTGAACGAGATTCGGAAGTTTAACACAAACCTTTGACCGAAGTCTGTAGAGTAGAACAGGGGAACTTCGTAGAAGAGTCGTCAGGCGGAATGGGCCTTTCAACTTGGAAGATGTAGACCAACAATTCCATCCACCCGACGTGGGTGAAGTGAAGAAAGCAATATCTAACCTTAAATCCGACTGAGCTGCTGGAGCGGACGGCTCGACTACCGAGCTCTCCAAAGCGGCAGCCGATGACTTGGTAAGGAACATACCACGGATGAAAGAATGCCCGATGAATGGAACCTTGTCATTCTTTGTGTTAACCCCAGCTTATACCCAGCCATTATCCATGAATGGCACTTGCATCGTCGAAACTGAAAAACTTTCCATTCTCGGTATGTCTGTCAATGACAACTTACGTTGGAATGACCACATATTCAAAGTGGCCAAAAATGCTGCGAAATGTCTATGTTTCCTCAAGCGATGTAAAAAATATTTCACCCCCTCTGATCAGGCTTCAATATATAAGGCTTTCATCCGCCTAAAATTGGAGTACAATCCTCGCATCTGGTCAGGTGCTTCCAAGACATCTTTGCGCCTACTAGATAGTATTCAAAACCGTGCGATGAAGCTTATAGGGATGCCAGTATAACATAGACAAATGACACCCTCGATCACCGACGTAATGTTTCTAGGAATGCTAGGAATGCTCTTCAGTACACCCTCAAGCCCACTTTCGGACCCACCCTGAAATATCGCCGAACAACTCGCTTATGGAATGTCCTGCCGAGCTCATTATTCCTGAGTCATTATGACCTCCAAACATTCGAGACCAACGTACATGGGTACCTCTCTTTCTATCCTCCCTAATTTTCCATCGCCCGCGCTGTGTGCAATCATTTTGAGAGTGCTAATAACCCCTTGAGCGCGGGCCAATTATAATTGAAAGAATAGTGTAAGCACACGCCCAAACTTTCAAACGTTCATGCACAATCGGAAGAAAGTAGCGTGATGTCAGTGGCGCTGTTGCAAGTATTGAGACGAGACGGGCTTAGCAGCAATCTCTCGAACAACAAAAGTTATCCTCTGGACAGTATAAAAAATGGATGATGCTGTTCTTGACTGTTTTGAGAGATTTTCGGTCCCGTCTGAGATGGCTGGGTCATGTAGAGCGAATGGACACCAATGCTGCGGTCCGAAAAGTCTTCAAATCCGCTCCCGAGGGATAGCGCAGTAGAGGAATACCAAGACTCAGGTGGCGCAAGTAAGTGAAAGGGGACCTCAGCCAACTTAGCATGCGTAACTACATGCGGCTAGCAAAGGATCGGGCTGGCTGGAGACGCTTGTTAACTAAGGCCCAAGGACAATATGGGATACTTATCCGTAGCGAGACAATTTAACACCCATGCTCAGCAGTAAATCTACAGGACCTACTCCATTAGTTTTGTTATCACTGTCGATTATGTCGAAGTAGCTTTACTAGGTCTGTCGCCGGACCAGTGCCTTAACGTCGCGTACACTGGTTGTGCACTGAAGTTCAACCAGCTGTATATGCTCTGTGATTACCCGGGCTAGGACCAGTTATGACCTCAAACAGTAGGCTTATCCTGATGCTGCATATGAGCCATTCCTTAACCAATTCACCTTTACTCCGATTTGTGTTGTGATAGCGTGTTTGGGGAATATCCTCTGGATGTGAGGGTTCAATATGATTCAAAACCACTTGAATTGCTAAGGAAGTGAAGTCAACTGTTCTGAGGAGACCTGCCTTAGCCGAAAAATACAGTTTTTAGGCATCCTAATGCGATCCATGGTATGCCACTGATAGAAACTGGTGCAAAAACTCTGGAATTTTTCACATCTCACTTCATTGAGAGCAATCCAAAGACCTCTTTTGATTTGGTAAAGTCCACCTTTGGCTCACACCTCCCCAAATGGTTGATTGGTATTTTTTCCTCGCACCTTCTTCAACAGACATCAATTTGAAACACAACAAGGTAAGGAGATCATTACAATCATGATCACATCACATGGTCGCCTCCATAAATGACAAGGTCTTCTGTAACCCAGTAACAGTGTCTCCATAAAGTCGTACTTTTCAGTCTGATTAAGAGAAGACTCTCATCCACATATGTAGGTACTCATGCAACAAGAACTGTTGAGACTTCAGCCATCATCATCATTGTCCTCAGTGATAATATCACTAATTCAACGAAAAGGATTCATAAATCTAGCGATCCTCGTTGCCATATTTTCTCGTTGATTGTCAAAGGAAGGTAAGAAACCGAGCCGTCGGACCGGCAACAAGGTACTGCATTTGTGCTTGTGTTATGCCTTATGGAATGCAGTCATTTACCCGGAGCCAATTATTAATTCATTAGGGATGTGCATCGCTGGTGCTGTCCGTGTTCAGTTGCCGCCAAATGCGCATTCGTCGCATAAAATGGTCAGTTGCTTCGCTTCTTCCTTTGGTGTGCTGCATTACCAGCAGAAGTATAGTAGCTCTCTAGCAGCAGTATAAACGACGACATCGATGACGACGACGCATTTTATTGCAAAGGAATGCTGAGCGTTGTCAATGTTTACCTGGTTAACTTGTGCAACGGCTGTACGAGTATGAATAGGGCATCCCTATCCATATTGGGTAGCAAGGTGCCTTTTAATGGAAGTAATAAACTGTTATGGGTGCACGGCTCATTTGCGCTGCAACCCTTTTTTTCCCCAACTAGACTCACAGTCAACCAATCTATCAGGTGTGTTCCGATGTGGTGTCTAGTGAACCTTGACCAAATGAACACTTTATGACGCGTATGCACTTTGATCCCACCGCTCCCAGTTTGAATGGCAATTCAAACGTTACTTCAAATGCACCTGCTCTCAATTTCTTTCTGGTTCAGCTAGCTTGGTGGTGGAGTAAATCAAAACGCTGACGCGTCCAAGTCTCTGTCGCCATCGATTAAACTCTCTTTCCTGGCAACTGCGTTGAACCGGGGCGAAAATTTATGACTCCAAACGCTGGTGACATGTCACACAAATGTGCACATGAAGAATCACCTCTTACTGGTGGTGCTGCTGTTGCTGCTATAGCACTAACTTTAGTATGAATCCCTGATGTCTTTGTGTTGCAAGTGCTAGCCAAGGCTGGATTTATTGGCCTCCGAAAAAGGGGTGCGTTCGACATTGACTGTGCTGTAAATTCCTTTTATGAATGCCTATCGGTTATCTATTTGGGAAGTCCATACACCTGGTCGATAGGTAGTAGTAGCACTCTACTCTTCCTGTGGTATACCCCTTGTACTTCTCTGCTCGGACCCTGAATCTGACTGTATGCAACGCTAAGCATTGGCTTGTGTCCATATTTACATTATTTATGGAGCGCAGAATTTTGCACGGCTTCAGTCTATGATCTCTCTTCTATTGCAGCTTGACTCCGTGTGCCGCTACAGAATGGAAGCTGCATATGAGTGTAACAAATTTACTGCACGCGTTGCAACAATAATTTGTTAAAATTTATGCAGCGCTGCACACAAAATCGCCATAAATAAGCAAAGGAGATGCTGCTGGCAAGAGTCATGGGTACCATGCTGTTGGCTGTGGCCAACTGATGGCAGACTGATGGTAAACTAATGGTGGACTGATGGTGATTCAGATAGCCGGTCTTTTGTCGGTCACTTCGAGAGATATACACTCATTGGCAGCCATGAGCATAAATCATTTCATGGCTTTGATGAACACATTTTGAACGGGATTTTATTCTGAAGTCGAGTAACCTATTTGAGAAAAGTCAGGCAGGTCATAACCTCTTAAAGATACTCTGCATAATCCAATCGATTGTTATGAGATTGTAGGAGTATGTGACAGTTAGTGTTTGATGCAACAACTTCCAATTTGAAAACCATTTCCTGAAAATGCGCCCGATATCACGCACATTTGTGTCGCTGTCATATCAATTGCACTCTTGTCCTCAAATGCTGGCATGATATGTGATCAATGCTAAACGAAACTAATAAACCGACTGCCTTGACTAGTGACGTGTGACACATTTATGAATTCTTCTTGATGAAAGGATACTCGAACGACTGCGAGTTCATTAGTTTTTTACCCTCCTTAGAGCCGTGAGCTTGACTAGTTGGACTAGTCACAATCTCTTCGTGTTTTGTGGTTCTACATGGGATTCCTGTTGCAGATACGATTGCATCGTATAAATTGAGTTTTTGAGGTGAGTTTCTTATGGGTTTTGATTTCTCCGATAAATTGTTATGTGATGGGAGCATGAAGCCGAACTGAACGAGCTAGAACTCTACGATATTCTGCCAGTTTTCCTCCAGAATCTTTGGTTGCCTTCTTCTTCCAAAGTGGTGTTCGTTTATGCTGCCAAAAGCTCTCGGAATAACGTTTTTAATTTGTCACTTTAGAACCACAACAGCAGCATATTTAAAACAAAACCCATTCTCCGCATTTATTGCAACGAGATCCTATGTTGGAATTGGAGTGTCATGCGGCAAGATGGGGCTGACTAGCAGACCACCAAGTTGACGCTTTCGTTGTGTCGATATTTCTTGAGTATGATTCGACTGTGATTGTTTCGTCTATCACACTATCATTGTTACCTTTTTGGGTGTAGTTCTATCGTGCAGATTCCCTGAAAGGTTCAGTCACATCTACCCAACTATAGTACCAGTTCCACTTTTTGCAGCTGTAACTACTTGGTGCAAACAGGCTTCACACGATATCTTGTGGGAAGAGATATTGTAACTTTCAATTCTTCTAGCCGCATTTCTCTAGACCCATATCTCTAGAGAAGCGCTCTCAAACAACGCTTGGAAATAGGTCTTCAATTCGCGCGTTCCTTATTCTTTTTCTTATTCCCCCCAGTCTGGCAATAACAGCCGTGTTCTGGCATTTGCGTGCAAAAGTATATTAGTTGTACCCGCCGTAAGTGAGAGTGTGGTAAAGATCTGCAACTATCAATCCGGCTTGGATCGCAAAAGTTCGGCTTTTGTCTGTTTGAAAAAAGGGCTTAGAATACTCACGTATAAAATTCATCTCCATCTGCCAGAGTAACGACAGTATGGCTTTTAACTGAGGTCCCGGAATGAACGCCTGAACAGCTTGAAGTCGACCCTGTTTAAATTCGACTTTTACTTTGGCTCAGTGGGCCTCTGAATGAGCAAAACTTTGTGTTCTGGACCGCTGTTTTGTTTCTGGCGTTTAGTGACGCCGAACAAAATCGGTTGGATATCTACTGAATCGGTCCAAATATTGCTTTTGATCGGCATTCAGCAAATGTGGCACCCATTTTACGCAGAGCGTACGCATCCCTAAGTTGTTGTGCAACATATTTCCCACTCGCCGATTGTCCAACACGATATCATGCATTTATTCGGGTGTGGTTGTGGTTTTTGGCCGCCCTTCACGTGGGTCATCTTCGAGGGACGTGCGGCCACATTTACATTCAGCTGCCCACTTTTTTACAGTTGGCATGGAAGAAGCAGATTTCCCGTAAACTTTTGTCAACTTCGGATGAAGTTCGTCAGGGGTTAATCCGTCCAAAAGGAAGAATTTTAAGGCCGCTCGATTAGGTTTTCCATTTTAACGAAAAAAGCGCAATACGTCTGCTGCAAAAATTCGTGAACACAACCTACGAGCTAATGGCACGTGCACGTGCACGTTGAAAAGTTCTCGGTCTGACGCAGAGATGGCGTTCCAATCAGCAACAATTGATAAGTTTATGCAATTCGCTTGCTCCTTGTTGGCCTTTTCAAAGTTGTTGCTGTAACCCTACGAGTCGCAAGTTTTTCAAGCCTAAGATACTAATACTTAGTTGTTCGGGAATAGAGTCTCAAGTGCTTGTAGAAATCCGAGATGCAATACATCATCTGAAATTTTATTCAAAAGATTATAACTTGTACCACACCAATTTCAGAAGCTTTAAGACTCCTTTTAGGTAACACAAATATTGCACGACAACACTTCGCCCGCAACGTTCAAGATCAACGTGCATCAGCATCTCTCTTTCTTTACCTTCCTTATTTTCTTCGCCCGCGGGTTGAAGTAAATATTAAATTTAAATTTAAAATTCAAGCCTTGGAAGTGGAATACTAGGTGTTCTAGTGCATCATAGAGTCAATACCTCAAGTCCTTCAATATGGGAAGGACTGGGGGTGTTGACAGGGCGATGGTTAGGCAAGTGGAACTACAGTGGATAACTACAGGATCATCCATTTGATTGTTCTGAAAGCAAAAGCTATGCAGATGATAGGCGTGTGCTATCTATCTGCTCTTTCCTTGTGACACTTTGCTATACAGCGGTTGCAGCTGTAGATGGAATCGATAGTTTCCGAGAAGAAGGAATCGCATATCATCTATTTCTTCAGGGAGGGTAAATGTTTGGGTATGATTCGCTATAACTCTGCGGGCCTAATGGTTGAAATATGCATCTCATATATGGGGCAGAATCCCTCAGAAGGAGGAGATAGAGACAGACTGCGCTTATTTGGGTGAGGATTTGTTAGCCGGTTCGGACTAAAGCAAGAAGTCTTAAATTTCCGCCATGTAAGCGAAGGCCTCGAAACCGTCCGCATCAGGGTCAAATTCGGGAACATCAGCTTTATTTGGGTACACGCGACTACAGAAGAAAGGGATGTCGCGACCGAGGACGAGTTCTATGATCTCCTAGACAGAACATATTCTAAATACTCCAGCTACGATACCAAAATTATTCTAAGTGACCTGAGTACAAAGCCGGACAAGGAAATCAGTTTTGAGCCCGTCACTGGAGAAACAAAGCCTGCAAGACACGGGAAAACGGACGCATTTTTTTAGACCTCGTAATGGGACGCGATTCGCACACCTCAATATTCATAGAGAGACTTGGAAATCTCCTGATCAATCAATAGTCGACCAGATTGACCACAGACACTCCTCCAACATCCTTGATGTTCGAACCTCCCGAGGAGTAAACATAGATTTGGATCATTAGGTACCTTGTTGCAGTCAGGGTATGGATTCGGATATCACGAGCATAACATAGTCAGGTCAGACCACCTATTTTCCGTCAAACTCTCTCAAAATCGCTATCAAAAAGCCGTCAGAGAAGCAGCATCTGACGTAATTGGTTTCAAAAAAAAAATACTTCTGCAGGCTGTATAACGGCGACAACCACCATAATTACGCTGCATACAGAATGAACCATTAACACTGGACGATGATAGCAGAGAATCCCGTCACCCTGAGCTATACGAAGTTGAGATAGCAATATCGGGACTTAAGTCGAGCAAAGCTGCTGGGCCAGTCTGGCTGGTTCATGCAGCAGCTCATCTGCAAAATTAGAAGAAAGCATATTCAATTAATTGAACCTCAAAAACAATTGAGATCCCTTCGACTGAATTAACTATAGCAGAATCAGTCTCCTGAACATCGCCTACGGAATCTTCTCCGCCATATGATAGGTATGATGATATGTCCATATCAGGGTGGTTTCAGACCAAGGATGTCTACTATCGATCAAATATTCTCATTACGGCAGTTCTTGGAAAAGACCCTTGAATTCCAGACCGACACCCACCATCTGTTTGTTGACTTTCAGGCCTCATATGACAGTTTGCACAACGACGAGCTGTATTATGCCAAACTGGTCAGGTCGTGCAGGATGACAGTAGAGAATAATTGCTGCTCCATTAAAGTCCTCCAATGGACCTTCCATATCAAAAAAATTTGCAACAAAATTATTGCAATTGATGAAATCTACGTTAATGGACGAAGACAGCAATACGTCAATGAGCATTAGCGGCTATCGAAGCGGAAACGCTTAGAATCGTTCTTATGGTAAATGAGGCAAAAACCAAGTTCATGCTGTCATAAAAGGAGGACTCGCAACTTCTAGGTAGCAAACAACTTCGTCTACTCCAGGGCAGGGCCTTCCTTCGCAGGACCAAACTGGCTCTACTATACAAAACATTGATCATCCCCGTCTTGCTCTACGGCGCAGAGATATGGAAATTATTGAAAAAGGATGATGAAATCCATCGTCGTTTCGACAGGAAAATACTACATGTAGATCCCGTTTGTATTGACGGGGATTGGAGGAGGAGATCGGACCACGAACGGTACGGATCGTGCAGCGACATCGACGTGATTAGGCGTTTAGGGATTGGACGCCTAAAATTGATAGGCAATGTAGAGCAAATAGACACCACAGCTCCGGCCCGAATAAACTTCGAATCGGAGCTTCGGGGACTACGTAGCAGAGGACGGCGAAGTTCTTCTCGATACAATTTGGACTAGAATTTTGTTGTCTTTCATTCACTGCAGTTACCAAAACTCTATCTGTGCCAGAATTTGAACTAGGTTAGGAATGTAGCTACATTTAGTCTACACTACACCCTACTACACCTAAGGGGAAATTATTTTCGTCTTCACGACGACGGCTGCAACATACAGAATGAGTTTTTTAATTTGGGGCATCCAAATTACTCGAAAAATACGCGATATCGCGAAAAATGTTCCAGACAAAAGTCACAGGGTTCTGAAGGGGACATAAGATGGTGACCACGAGTTTGACCTTGAGATCCATTTTCAAGGTCAAACGAAGGTCACTTTTGATTTTTTAAATGATAATTCCTGATTTTCATTGCTCAGTCGTATTGCTCGTAGGCTTGTCATTTGTTTTTACATACTGCGTTTAGCATAACCCAGAAACAACGACGTGGACGTAGCAGTATTTTGTTTCCTTCGGGGTGATGAATTAGAGTGGGTCCCCTTGCCTCCCACTTTTGAATCATTGAATTCTTCCCATTTCGCCGTTTATTTCCCGAGACTATTTCAACAAATGATCGAAAATGTGACCATTCACTTCAATACATTTGTCTATCCGCGCTCTAAATGAACCAACAGAACTGAGAAGTATTTCTGGCGTAATCTTCCGACAAGCATAGTTATTCGTCTTTTCATGTCCTCACGTGTTGTTGGCTTTTTTCTGTGAACCTCACTTTTTAAGTAGCCCCACAAGAAGAAATTAAGTGACGTAAGGTCAGGTGATCTAGCAGGCCATTTCCTCGGACCACCTCGTCAGATCCATCGTTGATGGTAAACATTGTTTAATACGCCCGGGCTACTTGGGAATAATGGGCTGGACAACCATTATGTTGAAACCACATTGTTTGTCGCAACTCCAATCGCAGTTCTTCTAGTAATACTGGAAGATGGTCCCGCAAGAAGTTTGCATACTTTTCGCCATTCAAGTTGCCTTCAATGAAATATGGACCTATTCCCGCCCAAACATTAACATTCCGAGGGTGCTGGCGTTCAACTTGTCTTAATCAAAAAGGGTTTTCGGTAGCCCAGTAATGCATATTATGTCGATTGACCGTACCGTGATTGGTGAAAGTCGACCCATCAGAGAATAACACCTTGCCGAAGAAAAGGGGGTCTTTCCTGATGCATTGAAACATGATAAGGATGGTATTTATGCCAATGTAATATCTTACAGACAATCGTTTGATAAATTCCTGATTCACGACTTATTTGGCGAGTGCTAATGTGAGGATCGTGTGCAATGGCAGCTAACACTGCCATTTCATTGTCCTCAGCAGCCACCCTATCTGACCGATTCCTTTTCTTTGGTTGCACCCTTCCTTCACCAGTGAATTGTTGGATGACCCGATAAAAGGAAGCGTGCGATCGTATCTAGGCTGGGAAACGTTGGGCGTAAGGAGCAATAGCACCATCGACGTTCCTTCCACTTTCTCCATAAATCAATATTATTTCAATTTTCTGTTGAATTGAAATAGCCTGCATTATTAATCTGGAAAACGTTACTAATAATAATCGGTTCCTCAAAACAAATATCGAACTTCTGACACCCCAACAACGTTGGAAACCGATTAATGATTTAGGCGTGCCAGTGCAGTGGTATCTAGCACTGAATGAATAAGACCTTTGCGACAAAGTCGTGTGCCCCATTGAGCAATACGACTGAGCAATGAAAATCAGGAATTATCATTTAAAAAATCAAAAGTGACCTTCGTTTGACCTTGAAAATGGGTCTCAAGGTCAAACTCGTGGTCACCATCTTATGTCCCCTTCAGAACCTTGTGACTTTTGTCTGAAACATTTTTCGCGATATCGCGTATTTTTCGAGTAATTTGGATGCCCCAAATGAAAAAACTCATTCTGTATATTGTGAGCATCAGGTTCGGCATATGGTATTCGTATGGACAAGTAATCTATCAAGCTCTGTTTATGGTCCTACTTTGAGAAGGCAAGACACCTTTAAGTACATTTGTAACTTGACTTCGCTAAATATCGTTTGTCTCCCAAGTGGTTATTGATCGCAAGACTTTTTGATACTTTGTTACGGCACCTGTAGGTGGAATGGGTGGACATACATCGAATCTAAGAAATCCGCTGATGTTCTGCTATTTCTTGGCCGAAAACTGATGTATCATATTTACGGGCACAATAACTCATTCTTCATTATGTTCCTTCCTGATTGCAATCAGAAGCCCGAAGAGTCCACCAGCTGAAATATTAAAATATCGTTCTTCGTAATAGAGGGAAACCAAGTTCACCTTTCTAACCAAGTTAGGAAGTGCCTACTTAAAACCACATTAAAAATACCTCGAAACTACCTTAAAATTTTCACAGAATATTCCTTTTTCTCTTAATCACAATAACTGTAATTAAATTCAAAACCACAGTTAGCTAAGTAGCCCCAGCCAAGGAATGTTTTCCACTTGTGCATGCAAATGTAGGAATTCGTTTCCCTTCCCACCAGAAGGACGGTATTCGAGAAAAAAAACCTCCGAGGAAGTGGAAAATTGCCACATAATTGTGAAACCATAGTATGTACTTGTATATGTAGGTATTTTCAACCCCAGCTGGATGGGGTTGGTTTATTTATTTTTTATTCCATACGGGGGGTATAATTCACACCGTTCGTCTACTGTTTGTAGACCTTTATGTACTCGTAGGTTGCACACCTTTCACAACAAACCAACAATGACCAATGGTTGACCTTTTTTTGGGTGGCGATTTCAATCTGTCAGCACTTTGATTTGAATCTAAGCCAAGTCACGAGATCCCCAGAAAAGTCCATGTCGAAGCACATTATTAGAATTAATAAATATATACGAGTAGTGTATACGAGTATGTATAGCTAGTCCCGTTTGTGTTCGTATTATACGCGCAATCTCATGAAATGTGATCCCCGAAAATATGTACGCCTTCGAGGAAATAGATTGACATACTCTCGAATCGTAGGTACGCAAACCTAGGCCACCCTCCTAAGTAACATGGGCCATCTGAGAGGCTATTTTCACATGGCACACGTATTTGTTGGCCATAAAATACCGATTACATTATCGAAATAATGAATTTGGGAATTGCTGGAGCTGACTAGTGGGTAGTAAGGAGACTATTCATATCCTTGAAATCACCAATAACCTACAGGGTAGCTGTCAGATACTCGTACTTAGTGTTGCTTGGTCCCTAATTGTAAATCAAGGCAGAGAAGATGAGCACAAAATTTCATTTTGGTTCTTGTGAAAATCCATTTTGTGTGCCGAAAGCAGATCACACATTGTTTCTGGTATAAGTGCACACATTTGGGACGAGAGTTGGCTTTTTCTATTTTTTTGCTTTTTTTTTGGCGCAAAATCCCAGTCACGTTGTGGCCGTTGCTATTGCTATTGCCTTTGTACAGCGTACATGATGTACTGATGTTCTAAAAAAGTTTTTGCCTCGAGGCTTCTTTTGTGTCGGGATGGTTAGTAGGTATAATGTGGTAAATCCACTACTACTACGACCACTGTAGGGGTAAAGCCCATGTGATTTATGAACTCTATTGGCATTGTTTGCGTCCCAAGACTGCAATAATACGAGTAGGCTTAAGCTGCCGATGGCGATGGCAAAGTAACAGATTTTTGGAAATATGGTTTTACTAAGTCAATAAAGTGGTAATAGACAGATACACTGTTTATCAGGGAATACTGTGCCGTAATGTGATTACCGTCAGGGGGAGGGGGGGAATTTTGGGGATTGATTTTGAGTGACGGAAGAATATTTTTTTTTTTTTTTGGTTATACTCGTATGTTGGCCGTTGTGAGGGGGTTTTATTGTAGATATTTCCTGGTGTTATGAATAAAATGATACCTTGCCCTGTATCTACATATGTTGGAGGCAATCGCAGTACAATTTTAGCTAGAAGAAGGCAGTCTGTCTTGTACTTTCTTGTCTTTTATGTCTTTCCATACCCATGTGTTCAGCTATCGGTAACAATAGTTCTTTCATCGAATCTGAGTCCAATGACATGGGTCATGGTACTGCAACCTGTTGGATTGTATTGGATTAGACATTGTTTTGTAGTCTGCCAGTTTCAGTGACTAAATCAGAACATACTTGACCATGAAATCATGCAAGAGCCAGCTTTTTTTTCTAGAGATCTTCAACCATTCTACACACGGGTCGGATTGCAGAACTTCGTACGCCTCTTAGAATATGATTGACAATATTGGCAAAAGTGTAGGTACGAGTATAAGTCAAGAAGTGTTACCGACTTTGTCTGTCGGTGTACGATGTTTTTTTTTTCCCTTAAAATTGGCATTTTGCTTGGAGAAGTAGCTTCTTCATACGAAGAACATCAAAAAGCCCGCTTTCATTTGGCGGCCCTAAGAGAAGTGGCAACGATTAGTATAAGGCCTCGTAGAAGTAGCATCTCCGACAGGTGCTGGTTCTTTAAAGAGCGAGAATGAGCCTCTGCAGCCGAACATCTTGCAGCTCTGGTAATAAGCCCTACTTCACGCCTCCCCGTGGCGCCATCTGGGAATCTCACTTGAGATTGCGAAGTGAAGGGGACAAATTACGAGTGGCGCAGGAGCGCCATAAATCAGGATTAGTGTCGGAAAAACAAAACAAGACCTTATCCGAGCTACTCCGACATATTTGGAGCTCAGGCCAGAAAGGATTTCCAGGACTTAGTCAGGATCTTGGAAAAGAGATTGTGGCGGACGAGCCCTATATGGGCCAACGACAGCGCTCACATCCCGGAATGGGTTACTGGTTTCGGTGTAACCAATCGACCTGGAACTGGTCCTCCAGGTTTGGGGTTGTACCGCCGGAGTTACTGCCCGGCCATTAAAAAAAACATAAGTTACGAAGCATCAACAAGCCTCGGATATGGACGGATCTACTGTTGACAACACACGCAAACAATTTAAGGACAATGAGCTTCGGATATGCACGTGGAATGTTAGAATCCTTAATACACCACGTGCTGCCGAACAACTAGCGGAGGCCCTAGACTTCTGCAAAGCATCATAACCGCCATTCAAAAAATGCGATGGGATGGGCCGGACAAAAAGAGGATGAAAAAATGCGACATCTACGATTGCTATCGACGGCAACAGCCGTCGTTGTCTGGAGGCAGCTTCCAGCATGTGAGCAAGCGCCTCGTTACTCCGCATCAAAGCTAAATTCGCCAACACTAGCCTTATATGCGCACATGCCCCCACAGAGGAGAATTTCCTAAACAACGACAAGACAAGCTAATGCTGTGAGGAAATTCGACGTCAGACAGCTACAATCGCAAGAGTTCTCAGAAGGAAGAAGAAAGAGCACGAGAAGCGCGCTGTCGAGGAAATTGAGAGATGCTACTCCAGGAATGAGGTTCGGAAGTTTTATCAAAAAGTACAAAAAACATGCCACGAATACAAACCCCGAACAGAAGCCTGTAGAGATGAACAAAGGAACATCGTAGTAGAATCGCAGTCGATGCTGAGGTTTTGGAAAGACCATTTCTGCAGACTGTATAACGGCTATGACGGACCAAATACCACTGTCAAGCAGAATCAACCGAATCAAACTTTCAACCTGGACCATGATGACCAACAAATTTCTTAGTGAATCGTCTACCGACCCAAAAGCCATTGCTAATTTCTTTGCCTGCTGTTTTAACAAATCTTTTTGTAGGCAAACACCAGAACCCGATCCTAATTATTTTAGCTATATGAGAAACTGTCCAGAGACGTCATCCATTTCGCTTAATATAACAACATCTTTGGTTTCTGAAAACATTACCAGACTAAAAGATGATTTTTTGTCCGGCCCTGATGGAATTCCGGCCATTATAATAAAAAAGTGTCTAAGCCATCTCGGTCCTCCCCTCGCTGCCCTATTTAACTTGTCTGTGTCAACAAGTACTTTTCCTTTCCTATGAAAGGAATCTTATATCATCCCTGTTCATAAAAAAGGAAACAAGGCCGAAGTCGATAATCATAGCAAAACTCTCTTCCATACCCAAACTATTCGAAAGCATAATCTATCAACAATTCCTTCCATACTGTAAGCCATCTATCTGCATAAACCAGCACGTATCTAGGACGCTTTGTGCTTCAGAAGGTAATGAAGTCGATTCGATTTCCATAGATTTCAGCAAGGCTTTCGATATAATTTCCCACCAACTTATCATTTTCAAATTAAAAAAACTTGGGTTTTTCCCTCCGTTTGTGGCATGGATCAAATCCTATTTAGAAGACCGAGAATACAGAATCATCTTCAGATCCTCAATATCCTTCAGGATAGTCACCTTGGACCAGTTGTCTTTATCCTAACGATTAACGACATAAATCACGTTTTAACGAATTCTGATCTTTCTTTTTCGCTGACGACATGAGAACCTCCGAAGTCATTTCAATGCTTTCTGACTCCCATTGCTTACAAGATGACTTTAATAAGTTTTCGGTATGGTGAAAGCAAAATTTTTTGGAGATTAATGTCAGAAAATGCCAAGCGATAACGTATTCCCGCAAACGTCTTCCTCCGCCACCAAGAAACTATTTTATCTGCGATGAGCCTATTCCCTCCACTACCGAAGTAAGGGATCTAGGAATAATATGTGACAGAGAATCGAATTTCGATTCACATATTGACAGTATAAAGCTAACTCTGCACTTGGCTGTATCGTCAAAAGAATTTTCCAACCTCTACGTTGCAAGTGCTCTGTACATTACTTTTGTAAGGCCTCTTCTGGAATATCGCAGCCAATTTTGGTCACCTTATAAACAAAGCCACATTCAAAGAATCGAAGCAGTCCAACGCAGGTTTATCCGATTTGCACTTCGTGGTCTACCGATCCATATGGATTACCTCCCTATGAAAATAGGTTAAAACTAATTGGCATGCATACCCGGGCCAATAATAACAATTCCATCCACCCGACATGGATGAAGTGAAGATAGCTATATTCAAGCTTAAGGCAAACAAAGGCTGCTGGAGGGGACGGCCTGACTGCCGAGCTCTTCAAAGCGGCAGGCGATGACTTGGTAAAGAGCATACACCAACTCATCTGTAAAATATGGTCGAACGAAAGTATGCCCGGTGAATGGAACCTCAACATTGTTTGTCCGATTCTTAAGAAAGGAGACCCTCTGAACTGCGCCAACTTCAGAGGCATCAGTCTCCTTAACATCGCATACAAGATCTTATCTGCCGTATTGTGTGAACGCCTGAAGTCCTTCGTCAACAACCTGATAGGTCCATATCAGTGTGGCTTCAGGCCAGGAAAGTCCACCATCGACCAGATATTCACACTACGGCAGATCTTGGTCTTGATCTTGGAGAATGGAGAATGTAGCAGCCCTATATTGGCGATATTTTCTTTGATGCAGAATCAGTAACATATTCAATCATAGGCCTGCAGCAAAGCATTGTTAACAAGCCACACTTGACCTCCATGTTATCTCTGTAAATCTGCAGTAAAATCTTGTATCCCTTTTGTCTACATTCAGCTGTTTTGTTATTTTTTCCGGCGATCAACTTATTGACAAGGAATTGAGCTAAGTGCATCTAAGTCGGCTGCAATCTTTTTCTCATCTAATCATTGTCTGGATTTTATACCTCAACAGTGTCACCAATGAGCACAAAGTAACTGCTGTTACCTTTTCTTAATCTGTAGATTGTATAGATTCAGTTTCAACATTGTATCCTTTTATTTTGTTGTACGGAACCTTCTTCTCATTCTAGTTAGTGCGCACGAGAACCAATTTTACAACATTTCCTCTGCCATCCGGATTCCATGCACACAAAATATTTCCTACTCCTATTTGAAAAACAGCAAACAAAAAATCCCTATTCCCTTGCTCGACATAACTAACAAAACTATGTGTACTACCACCATTTCGGGAATCCAACTCCAACACTACATACGCGCCGCAAATGTAAATGTTCCAAACTATCTAAAATTCTGCCGACAGGGTAAGAAGTAAGAAGTATTTCAGTTGCTTGTTTGCGCTTCAAATTGCGACATAGTTGGTGTTCATTTGTTAATAAGGCTCGACCATAGGGAGGGATTAGTTAAGGCGACATGGTTTCCACAAATGGACAAGATTGTAACAACATATATAGTGCAAGTGTAACTATTGCGAAGAAGATACAAGTTTGCCTCGTTAACATAGCCAGTGATGTCTTTGGGGGGTCACAAGAGTCCAATCTAGAGCAACGAATCCTTGGACGGAACACGAAATTCCTGGCTTGCTCAACCGCAAAACACGCGCAGTCCATAGCTAAATTTCAAACAGTTTTCACATTTCCCACCTCGTCCAGCAGAAGTTGAATGGTGGCAAGCGAACTCTTAGGCCGACTTTCAATCTCTCTCGCACCGAATCTCGCAGATAAAATTCAATTTCGAAACGTTTTCCAATTTTTTTTGTTCTGAGAGTTCCTCCTTTTTCCCCTAATAGTGAGGGAATTCTGAAAAATCAAACATGTTGACCGATCAGAATTCCAATCCAGCAACTGACTGACGGATATTATTGCTTCCCTTTCTCCAACGGGCACACACAGGCACATCGCACATTTCGGTCTCTGGATGAAAAGCGATTAAAATTCATAACTTTCCAGCACCATGAGCGGCATCTGCATGTGACATGCGAGTGTTTCCTGCTCTGTTGGTTGGTTTCTTTCCACTATCCCTCGAAGGACAACAGCTAAACGTCCTTCATTCGTATTTCACTTTTAGTGTGTGTACATACATACTCGTATCTATAGGTTTTGGTTGCTCTTTTGGAAAATTCACTTGACCATGTGAATGATGGTGAATTTTATGAATACCCCGGGATACATGCCATCAATGAGAAATGCGGGTCATCCAGGCGCGGTTGAGCGGTAACCTGATTTTGTTCCCTTTCAAAGGCGCCTTCATCTATTTTTTGACATAAAAATATCCAGAAGAGAGGAATCCAATAAAAAAGATGAAAAAGAAAATTTGTATTTCGAATCTATGGCAGCTGTTGGTTAGGTTTGGGTGCTGATGTGGGTTTGAGGATGAACGAGTGAGTGATGTTGGTGGAAATGTA
Organism: Volucella inflata; assembly: GCA_928272305.1. Taxonomy (NCBI): domain Eukaryota; kingdom Metazoa; phylum Arthropoda; class Insecta; order Diptera; family Syrphidae; genus Volucella; species Volucella inflata. The sequence goes on from OV743720.1 coordinate 5,824,183, forward strand.
GGTCGGGAACTTTCATTTTAAATCTCCACTGAGGCGTTTTATGGGTGATGAATGAGGGGAAGCATTTGGGCTTTGTACGTTTTGGACGGTATACTATGTGATGACGTGATTTCTACTCACATCATGGAGTTGAAGGAGGTTTTCAATCAAAAAAACAGAAAACTCTGAAAACACTTTGTAATAAAAATTTGCAAAAGAATGTCTATGAAGGGAATTAACGAGCAGTTTAAAGAGAAACAACGAAAATTTAGATGTCAGGATCGGAATTCAAATGGAAATGACCAGTCAAATTGTCAATGGACCTACGGCAAACCATGCAATCTCAAATTATTTGCCATTCAGGCTTTGTAGCCAAATCAAGATCGATGAAGAGACTCAATGTTTTCCAAATAAGCAAAACCGTCAACTTTCTGGACTTCGCCGAGTTTGAAATGTATGGCCAAAGTCAGGGGAACTTTTGCGCATTCCCTAAAATTGTTTGCTTCAAAGTAGCCGATTCGGTTAAGGAATCCTGGATTCACAGCTCTGCATCTTCAATGGCTTACGCACTATATTATCTGAAATTATTTTCATCCGACATCAACAAGTAACCGCCCAGTTTGCTTCCTTTACTGGAAGTTCCCGGCCTTTCGTATAAAGATGACTTAACGCTGCAGTGATAGCGTAGGCCAGACCCTCAAAGAGATCATCGTCACTGTCAGAATGAGGGTTATAGAATATTGTAACACAATTATGTGCAGCAAAGCATATGTAGTTTCCAATCACGACCTTAGTAGGCAGGCTAAAGTAAAGTGCCTCAGCTCTAGTCTAGCATTTTGGCAACTGCCAGAGCCATGCCCATATGAAACCCAACTGAGAATCTAACTGAGGACGCAGGCAGGTTCGGAAGCTAATGAACTCTCCTGTTGGCATTGCTTTACACGTTCACTGGCGATTTTATTTCCTCTGATCTCATTGCGGCTTGGCAAAGCTCTTCGATTTCGCTCCATAAAGTCTCGCATTCTCGAATTACTTTGGAAACGGTAAGGCGATTCACCCAAGCTTTAGGCGCTGCTTAGATGCTTCTATAAACACAGATAAATCTCCCATATCCCACCAAAAATTCTTCACAACATTGTCATCAAGTACTCGAAAATCCCTGCTTGGAAGACAGGTGGAACTGGAGGGAAATCGAACGTTGTCGTTCGTACACTTTCGCATGGTCGTAGATCAGAGGATGTTCCTTTTCTGATTCAGATGCTGGCATCATTTCATCAAGTCTCTTGGCATGGCGTCAAAAACATGTAGCTCACTAGGTCACCAAGAGGGAGAGAGATTCACCAATGTGTCTAGAGAAAGCATATAAGGGGACTACAAGCGTGTCGAGATACACAGTTCTTTAGAGTCTGATATGGAAGTATTGTCGTTTAGGCTGGTTTCAGCTGACAACAGACGCATAGGTCTTCTGATAGCCATGTAGATAAGGGGGACCTTCGTTTTGACAAGTCCCACACCTAGCCTAAGGCGTCTTTCCAGTACCAGCATGCCAGAAGCAGCTTTTGGGTTGACATAGTCATTTCTAAGAAGTTTGCTATACGGAATTAGACTCAGATCTCTAGACACATACGATGCCCACTAGACTGGTAGGCCAGTTGTCAGAAAAATTGAAATCAGTAAGCATGCACCATTATAGTGGAGAGGTAAAGTCACCTTGCGGCTACCCCTATTTACCACTGTCATCGTATATTAGCCACAGCTTTCATCGGGTTTCAGGGTTTTATTCACCAGTATGCCGTGTCTTCTGACTGAACTTCACATGCTGTCATGCTCTATAGAAATGTTGTTCATAAAGTGCGACTATTCTACGCCCATTGACATATCACGTCGTTTTCACAATATGCATTCCAAAAGCGTCCCTAACCGCTGAAACTCAATTGTTCGCCAACCTAGCGTCAATCTAGCAGTAAGGTTTTTTCTTAGAGCTGTCAGCAGTGTCTATTGGTCTCTTGTTATCTACTAACGGTCTTAATATCAGACCAGATTGATATAAATCCGTACTACCTGGATAAACAGAAATTTCTATCCACACGGTGCTGAGTCTTAAGCTCACATCACTCTTTGGCTAGAACGAAATTCGCGAATGCTATTAAAAGATGCTGCACAGATGTACTTAAGCTTCTATAGAATGTGATTCAAGTCCAATTCCAGAGTTCGGCAAAGAATGACTTCTAAGCTTCAATGCTCTTTGTCAACCAGATAAAACCCATCTTATCTTGTAGCAGATCCAAGGCATAGGCGTTATGCCTCCTTCACTTGGCAATCTTTCAAGAAGTTCGACATTTCACAGCTTTCTGTAAGAATACGCTCCAACAGGGTTGACTCTAATTCTGCGACACCTTAAACTTGTCAATAAAAAGCAATTACCTGAAAAAAAATCCTCAATTCTGATATCCGGACGCTGCAAGCTGTTTTATTTTTTGCTACACCTTGACAATGAATGCAACTCATTGTTTTTATCTTCAGCGCTTGCCCCCGAACCATTATCAACTCATCATCACAAGATACATTTCTTGTTTGCCAGCTGATAAAAATCTCGCTTTGCCAACACTGGAGTTACCACAGGCAACTTTAAGCCGCTTCAGTTCCCCTGAATCCCCTCGTTCAGGCTGAGACTAATCACTTGGCATCTGTGCGTGCATTTATCAGACACATTGACCAAGAGTACTCGTACAAGTATCAGGGGATATTTAATTAAAATGTCAAAACTGGTTTAATAGCGTTAATGACCGACACCTAAATCTCATACCCTCTTTTCACTCCATACGCATCGCAAAGATACTTTTGCATTGCACGAGTATCTCGGTAGGAAATCCTTCACATATTCGTTGGCATACCAATCGATCGGCATGTTTTCATGTGGCGGGCTCTACCATCACCAGAACCCATACCAATATGAGTACCAGCATTGGAAGCTAGAACCCCAGTGCCAAGCCCCATCGGCCATGATTGTGACTCTGACAACATCTGTAAGCCAAAGACGTAGACGAAGACGACATAGTCGACAACGATGACTCTAAAACACTGTTAATGTTGTGCACTTAACATGAATGATGCTCGTCGGTCCAAGTCTCGTTGTCGCTACGACCATGTCCACATGGTCAATGGGCAGTAGGCAGTAGGCAGTAGTGGAGTCCAGACTTGAGAGAGATGTGCGCCCTTGCCTCGTCATGTTGTCGTTGTCGTTGTTGTTATTGGCGGGGTGGTGACTTTATTGCAAACACATGTTTAAGGCGTCTACACATGACTGAATTCTCTGGGGTGTGTTATGACAAATTGCCTCGATATGTGTGACAATTTCATCAACCAAGTGAAGCTCTAAATGATAAATGGAATTAAAGAAGCAAATCTTTAAGTATCCATGATACCCTAAGCCCAGAGTACTCCCAGATGCGATAAACAAAGTCTGGTACCTCATTCCCAATCGTTTGGCAATCAATTCACAATTCCATAACTCTGTTGACATTTGCCACAGCATTTCACTGCCAACCGAATTCCTCATCATCATAATCGTTTAGCACTTATTAACAAATCACATTCATCCATATCGAATATCCTGATCAGAATGCACCCTCATGTTTGTATGCACGATGATCTCTGATAGGTAAAATGTTTTAATGAATTCGTGGTCAGTCTGGAATTGACCAAACAAAATACCAGCCCCAAGCCTAAGCCACATACAAATTGTTAAAAACCTCCTAAACTCACACTGACCCCACAAAGTCCCTAATTTGAACAAATAATGTGCCTGTTTGGTTTGTACTCGTACTATGCCTAGAGGAACTTCTCTCCCTCAATAGCTATAAATAAATTCAGTTTACCGGCCTTTCCATTACCACCGACTCCCCGTAACTAACAATGTCTGTGCAAACACCTATTGTGTGCTGCATTGTACGAGTATTGTGTTGGGTTTATTAATGAATTTATGATCCTGATCGGTGGTATGAGTTGGAGCTGATATCTCTTTTTGTATACCTATCTGGGCTGGGGGTAGGATACTTGCAAAACTTTATGTAGTACCAGCAGAGTAACCCTAAAATGTTAAAGTGCGCTAAACCACCCTCTCAGTGTGAAATGAACGAGTATTATGCAGCAAGGACGACTGACTTTCCACCCAAAAACTTGTCTAATTGAAATTTATTGAAAATCTAATTATGCTGGCTTTGCTGGGCATTTAGTTGGATTTTTGGTTTTTGTGTGGCGCGTATAGATACATTATTTTAAATAAAAATCATAATTAAACTGTAGACTTGGCTGTGGAGATCTAACTTGAACTCATTCCCAATACTACCGGCTGTCACATCATGAACTTTGCGAGATCTGATAGTAGTACGTCTGTTGTTAAGCTGTACCGCCATTCGAAAGGATATAAGACTGTTCTATCTACTAGACGCAACAATGACGAGATAGCGTTTATTCGGATGTGGATTTGCCTTCAGAAGAAGGCTTTGTGAACAAATCTTGAGCTTAAAGCACATAAACAACAACGATTTGCATATAAGCTGTGCAAAGGAGAAGGACCAACCTTACCAAGAACTACGAACGAACGAACTCCTTGATACGAGTAAAACCTACTAGCAATGCCCTAAGAATGATGTGGGCATCTAGTTTTATGTCAAGTCAACCAAGGAGAGCATCTTTGCTAGTCTTCTTCGTGAATACTGGTCTCGATGGACTTAATTTCACGTGGCGCCCATACATCCATTAACTAACAACCACCTAGATACTTCCACAAGGCGGCCAACAAAAGGTCAAGTTGAACTTAAAGGAACTCCAGGAACTCCTGACCTTCTGTGGTACTAAGATAAGGCTTCCGGTCGAGCTTTTTAACCCTGGGATCAACTCCAGTAGGGCTTTTTACTACCCGGGACTGGCACTTTTGAACGATAAAAAGATCAACAAATTCTAACCGAATTAACTGCCACCCACCAGCTACGAATTCATGTGAAATTAGGTATATTAGCGAGGACACCATTATAGGTTATGCCCATTGTTTCTTCTTCTTAGATGGTGCTACAGTCCGGTATGGACCTGGGCCACAAACAATATTCCTCTCCAGCTAGACCGGTCTTTGGCTGACTGCCTCCTGTATCGCACGCCAAGTTTTTTGAGGTCATCTTCCACTTCGGTGCGCCACCTAAGGCAAGGTCTTCCCTAACTGCGTTGTCCCACCGAATTGGTTTCAAAGACTCTGCTTGTCGGAGCGTCGGTGTGCATTCGCTCTACATTTCCTAGCCACCTTAGACGTCCAGTGCGAAACCTCCTGACTAGGTTAATGCCGCAGTACAGTTCGTATAATTCGTCCTTGAATCTTCTCCTCCAAAATCATCAACTCAAACGGGATCGAAAATCTTGCGAAGGAATTTCTACAAAGTCATCTCCAGCTGCTTTAAAAAGCTCGGCGGGTAGACCGTCTTGAGTTTAGATATTGCTATCCTCACTTCGTTATGGTCACGTGGACGTGGAAAATGTTGGCTCTCATCGTCTGGGATGAATGGATCATTCTGCCTGACAGCGATGAGTTGGTCCTCCTTGCCGTTATACAGTCTGCAGAAGTAATTCTTTCATATTCTCAGTACCGACTTTGATTCTTCTACGAGATTTCCATCGCTATCTATACAGGTCTCTGTACAGGATTCTTTCCGCCGACACGTTCTCTTTACTTTTTTGCCCATTGTTTGCAAGTCTCTAATATCCGAATAGAGTGGATACATACACAGAAGGTGCATCCAATCCCCAAGGCGAGCCTGCTACCTCGCCTAACCCTCGTCTATGCAAGAGTGCATGAAGACAGCAATGTCTGGTGGGCAAGGAACCCAAGCTGAAACTAAAACTCAGATCCGGCAGCTCACACACAGATCGTTCAGCCCTCAATAAGTATGCCTGCCATTTTCGGTTACCCCACTCCAAGTAGTACTAACATTGCTTTACTTGAAACAGTGTGACATACTGAGAAAATTAACTCTTTGGCGGAGATCAGTTTCAGACCTAATTGCGCTGTACCACACCGATGCCCCAAAGGTTGAATAAGCGACAAAGGTACACGGTACACATGCATGACACATGCAGCACGTCTGTCAAGTCCCCAGTTCGACCACAAAATACATCTAACCTGCCCAAAGCATTCAGCAACCTCCCAAAGGAGGTTTGATACATGACCTCGGACCACAGATAGAACCTTGAGGCCACCCTCGCTCGACATTCTTATCTACACTTCTACACAATCTTCACATTGTCGAACAGCCAACAAGATCGACCATGTGCTAATCGATCTAGCATCTAGCATTCAAAACCTTATTGCGGTTAAATTGCAGAGTTCGGCTGTCTAACAAGAACAAGCTGCGAACCGCCCAGAAAAATGTTGAACGTCTTAGCACGACTGGAGTAACCAATGTCACGTACAGGAAGCGTAAGAGTGAGAGACTTTCAGCTCTACACTCGCCACCCACAAATATGACCAATTGTGGGACCAGTTTCGGGGCATCATTAAGAAGATAGCCGAGACCATCGCAGGTTGCCACGAACTCCAGAAAAAGAGTCTGTGGTATGATGACGATGACGTTAGAGCGTGTATAGCGTGCGAACGATACATTTCAAATCTAGGGCGCCGCGGAAAATGCATTGAACATTGAAGAATGGAAGGAAAGAGTATTCTGTGTAGGAGCAAGATGACATACACTATCTCCCCGCTCAAAGTAATCGAGAAGCCTCACGATCGAAACAACATTACAAAAAGCCCAGCGACTGGTAGTTGGCTATAAGCCCGGAACGCTGGCCATTCTAAATGGCGGTGAAGACCTAATCACAGCCAAAAAGTCCACGTCCAGTCAATGAAGAACCGATACCACCACCCAGAATAGTAGAGTATAGCCTGGCTACAAAACGGCTTAAAAACAAGAAGGCTGCAGGCTCTGATGACTACGAGTATCCGCCTACCAGCGGAGTTTTTCAAATACGGTGACGAAATTTTGGTAGACCGTTTGCTCCAAATTATCAACCAAGTACGAGTAGAGGAGAGTATGATTAATGACTGGACTATCAGCTCTATATGGCCCATCTACAAGAAAGGCATTCCTATAACCTGCAAAAACATAGGAATGCCATATCCCTGCTTATTGTCGCATATAAGATCCTCTCTAACGTACTTTGTGAATGGCTGGGGCCATTCTGCAAGATACTAATCGGCACTAACCATTGTGGTTTCCGGCCCGGCAGGTCGACAACAGACAAAATGTTCGCATTGAGGCAAATCCTGAAAAGATCAACGATTTTCCAGCCGACCCTCACCACAAATGATAGCATTCATTGTCAGGAGCACTTCTGATCCAATTGTGTCGCATGACATTGAAAACACGAAGTGCAATTTGCAGTTTGGGACAGCTCTTCTGAACTGATTCAAACATGTACCGGATTTCAGCAAGGAGATGCACTGCCATGTGCTCTCTTTAATCTTTTTCTAAAGCAGAAAGTGCGCTGGCCAGGTGTCAACAGTGAACGCACTATCTTCAACAGGTCGGTCCAACCACTGTGGTACGCTCCCAGCGTACCGTAATAGAGGCTTTTACATACCTTGTTGCCATCAATAACAAAAGAAACAGCTGTCGACTTCTTAAGACAAAACGCGTCAGTTCGTGGCAACTACCTCGATGTAGTTAAGGGGTTCATCTACCGCCTAGTCAACATGAACTTCCTAATGAGGAAATGACACCTTAGTAGAGATCCGAGGAAGAATTACCCGGGAAACCGTTGTTGCTTCGCTTTGGCTAAGCAAATGAGTTCAAAACTCCTATCTTGCAAGACCAAGTGCAAGCTCTATAAAATATTGATCTTATCGGTTCTGCTTTACGACTCTGAGTACTAAGATATTAGCTGGAAAGGAAAGCCCGTTAAGTAAGAAAAATAAGTCAAATCAGGCCAGAGCCGAGCCTCAATTGCGCCAATAATGTGTGGTCAACAAAATATCTTATCCAAATCTTGTCCTTGTTTTCGAACTATTTCTGTTTAAAATTTAGGTCAAGGCACATTAAATTTTTCTTATTCGAAATCATTGCCCTAGATGAATCCAGATTGAAGTGGCCCTAAGCCTTTCAGCCAAACTGGGAAGGTATTTGGCACAAAATACGAAATTGCCTGATTGAAAGTTGAATTGAGTAAATTTGAGAAGAGGAGTGATTGCTTCCTTTCATCTTTCGACAGGGTCGACTGACACAAAAAACAGTCATTCAAACTCTCCTTCATCTTTTCACGTTGCCTCGATAGATACATAGGTATACACGCATCTACCATCTAAAGCTTCTGTTTATTGTGAAAAGAATTTTCTAGTGAAAAGGTTTTTAAAGAATTCGAAAAGAATCGCCCTATTGAAGAAGGTACGTTCTTATTTAATCTTGTTCTGTTCCTTCCACTGGTACATACTATATGTATGTGTTTCAACAAAAATGAAATCTTTTTTTTACTCAGAACCATCATCTCCCACTTCATTGACGGTTCACTAATAGATTAAAATACCCAAACCCAATATATAGCCTGTCTGAACTAAGCCCTCATTAATTTGTGTAATGGACGACTTGACCTGTTCCAAAGAAAGCAGGACGATTCGTTTACAAAGCACCCAAACATTCACCGAAAAACAACTCCACCTCCGGTGTATGCAGTGCTCTTACGTAGACAAAAAATTGGACAAAAAGAAGAAAAACAGGTCCTTCCCCTAACCTGACAGATGTTTATCCCCAAGCAATACTTGAGAAATATTTGACATGCTACTTCCCGGGGAAACTATACATGGCTTGGAGTACTAGATCCTGCATATCGTCCCTTAGTGTAGATGATTGGAAAAGTACATATTGCAAAATAATGTTGCACCTCCTGTGGAAGGGATGAAGAATTTCGCGAAGGATTCAGTGAAAAGGAATCTTACTACTGTCAATCCTTAGACTACCCACCAACTACTGTGTGACACTGCTTTGATGAACAACCATCCCATACTCCCGTTGAATTGCTCCCGAAAAACACTTTACACAGTCACAAAGGATGTACGGGGGGGTACGACAAGAACGATGAAAAGGATTTCATGGGTCACAACAATGTGAACTTTTCCGGCTTTAGACCAGAATTTATTATCGCGAAGGCGTTTTGTTATTTTTTCATCAGTTTCACAGAACCCTCGGCATAAAGGAGCATATAACCAGTCCATTTGTGATAGGCATACAGGGGTATGGAAAAGTAGAGACACGCGACGATTTCAGGTGGAAAATTGTTTCAGGTGGAAAGAAAACTTTTTGTCTCCGCTTTTGTGAAATAATGAAGTTAATGAATATTTCAGTAGGTGCCCAAGAGAACTGAGTTGTTATGATCTTAATTGTTGTCGGGCAGGGTTGATGGGTTTCTTTGTTTGGTGTTTTTGGAAAGTTTGTTTGCCACTGGGTGACTGCCAGATGTTGGGCGTGGGCTTCGTGGTAATTGTTATTCAATAACATGGAAAGCCATTAGAGGATGACTAAGGTTCAGTGGGGATTTCGAGTAAAGGCTTCGGCTATAAGGAGCGACGGTTTCATTTCTGATTTCTGAAGTAGATTTTCTATTGGCAGGAAATATTGGTTACAACAAATCTTTACTTGATTACAAAGTCAACGACTTGTATTTGCAACAACTACCTATACATATCTCGCTCATAAAAGGCCTTGAAGCCTCCAACTTCATGTTTAATCAATAGACACGTTTTTTTATTTGCTATCTAACGTCACAGTTGATGTCCTCCTGCTTCGAAAACAGATGGAAGTATGGATTCCTTTGAAGCTCATTTAAAGAAAAGTGGTATGGTATGGAGTCCTCGTGGAAGCGATTCAGTTCTATTGATGAGTTATAGCCTGTGGGGGGTTACTCCATACTCCACCAGGACAGCATAATCACTCAGCTCTCCTTCTCTTCTTTTTAGCGATAATATTCTGAAAGTTCTCATTCGGTTGAATCACCTGATGCCTTCTTAGACAAGTGAGTGTGGATATTATGGTTTTCTGTGCTCTTCTTGATATTGAAGGGATATTCGTTACAATCGACTGCCATTTCATCACCAATAGAGGTTTTGACCATCGGTATAATCGGAGCGAGTTTAAAATCAAAAAATCAGCAGGTCCGCAGTGAAAGCACTTGAAACCACCCACACCACTGTCGCTATCAATTCGAGGACTAACTCTTCCCGGGTATTATAGTGAGCACTTCCGTATAATGCAAGTGGTTTGGACTTCTTTTCGACGAGATAACCAACATTTTGGCCCACCGATTGAAATAAAATTCCCGACCTCGTCGACTTTTTTATTATTGCAAAAGGGGAACCTAAATATATACCTCACGAATACTGTAGAACGCTATGACTTCTGTTCAGATCATTCACCAGTAGTTCCAAGAATCGGCAGGAGCATTGCTAGAATTGAAAGAGCACCTAGACGAATGAAGAAACGAACTGGGACGGCTTTAGAAAAACTGCAAAGAAAACATTGTCCCAAACATACCACTAACGACTCCCATTGAGATAGGAAACGAAGTCGATAAGTTCGTGGAGGCTATTCAAAGGACTGCGAGGAATAACACACCTTTTTTTATATGAGGACGGATTCGAACTAAAAGGCAAGTATATCCCTCCAACATCGAGGACCTACTACGTAAGGAAAGGAAAGCACGAAAGAGGTGGCAAAAATCACGTGCGCCCCTACACAAACCCTATTTAAACTACCTTTCAAATAAGCAGGATTTCAGGAACCGTGAAACAGCTTGACTGCCGTCAAAACATCAAATTACTCGCTCTGGAAAGCCATGAAGTCTACCAAGAAACGGATAATGCCCTCTCCGCCAATACGGAATGGCAACGGCGAACGGGCAAAAGGAGACGTAAAGAAAGCAAACTTATTTGCCGAACACTTGGAAGAAACTTTCCAACGGTTCACGATGTCAGCACAGGGCTTGACGATTACAGAGGTTTTTTAGTGAGTAGGAATCTCATGAGCCCGTGCTTATGATGGGCGCTTCTATGCTACTGTTGTAGGCAGCAGGTGTTTGTGCTCATGATGCCTGCTATGGTGATGTGATGGTGCTCTTATGAGCGCGTGTTTATGGTGCCTTTGAAGGTTTTAACCTACCTTTCCGTGGGTAGGTGCAATCTTTTAAGCAGAGACCACATAGTTAGAAAAAAGATTCCTAAAGGAACGATATGGCACAACGAGAAAGTCAATTGAAGCGGACTTAATATGTTCCTTAGGAACTTAAACTGAAACCTAGCTTTTATAACAAGATGACGATACCCAATATAGCTTCTATGAGCCCTTGAACACGGCCCACAACCAATGCAATAGCTTAGACATTAGACAATTGCCCTCTGTGACTCTAATTCAAAGACAGGAAGAGAGGGCATCTCTGGCAGTTCTATCCGAAGGTATAGCCTTTGCGACGGGGTGAAACAGTTTTTTAGCTAGCAGGTGATTCACGCATCCCGATATTCACAAGGGGACTTGGAGAATTCATGACCTAACAGCCGTCAACCAGATGGACCACGTTGCGATCGACGCAAGACACTCCTCTAGTATTATGGATGTCCAAATGTTCTGCGGAGTCGAAATCGATTCTGACCATTACCTTGTTGAGGCCAAGGAAGGAAGAAGAAGGAGCATGAGAAGCGCGCGGTTGAGGAAATTGAGAGATGCTACTCCAGGAATCATCTGTTAAATCTGGTCGAACGAAAGTATGCCCGATGAATTGAACCTCAGCATTGTTTGTCCGATTCTCAAGAAAGGAAACCCACTGAACTGCGCCAACTACAGAGGCATCAGTCTCCTTAACATCGCATACAAGATCTTATCTGCCGTATTGTGTGAACGCCTGAAGACGTTCGTCAACAACCTGATAGGTCCAGATCAGTCTGGCTTCAGGCAAGGAATGTCCACAATCGACCATATATTCACACTAAGGCAGATCTTGGAGAAGACCCATGAGCTTCAGATCGATACCCACCACCTATTCATCGATTTGAAGGCCGCGTATTACACATCTATAGAGACGAGCTATACATTTGACATCCCTGCCAAACTCATCTGTGCAGGATGACAATGGAGAATGCACGCTGCTCCATCAAGGTCGGTAAACATCTCACCGAGGCCTTTGATGTTCAAAAAGGATTTCGACAATGCGATGCGCTGTCATGCGATTTCTTCAACATCATTCGTGAATGACTAGTGCAAGACTCAGACGCAAACGCAAGAGGCAGTCTCTTTCAAAAGTCCGCCCAATTACTCGGATACGCCGATGATATTGAGAAAATCAGAAGAAAGCAGAGTGATATCAGTGGCGCTTTCGCGAGTATTGAGACGAAAGCCGCAAAAATGGGCTTAGCGGTCAATGAAGACAAGACCAAGTGTATGCTGTCAAGCAAATCGGATACTTAACATCGATTTCTCGGACAGAATGTCAAGATAAAACTTGAGGCTCTGCTACAAGCCAGACAACGACACCAGCGCTGAGATCAAACGAAGAATAACTCTTGCGAATCGCTGCTTCTTTTGACTCAGAAGGCAATTGACCAGCAAAGCCCTTTCTCCAACGTGCTTAAGAATGCGACACAACGACGAACTGTATGGACTGTACACCGATGTTGAACTAGCTAGAAGAGTGAAGATCCAATTAATGAGATGGCTGCGTAATATAGAGCGGATGGACATCTACACTTTCGTACGAGAAGTCTTTATATTCATCCACTTGCAGCGCACGCAACTAAAAGATGACTTCAACCAACTACTCGTAAGTTTGCTAAGCTGGAGGCGGCTATCGAAGAATCGTGCTAATTGAAGATGCTTGTTGTCTGAAACCTAGATCCATCCCGGACTGTAGCGTCACCTAAAGTATGTAAGTGTGCTCTACCGATAGGGGAGCTATAGCAGAATATGACCCTTCATCAGATCGTGGTGGTTGCAACTAAGTCGAACAGCAGATGACAAGCGTTTTGATGATCAGAAATATTCTGTCTAATCACTTCTCTTGCTTGTTCATAGCAAAACAGATACAGGGGTTTGGGCCCTTGCAAGGATGAGAGTCAGTAATTGCTTATTTAATTGTCGTTGAAAGAGTTCCTCAATAGAGCTGCATAGTCTTTTGATCTTGATTCGTTAAGTTGTCCTCTGATAAGACCCATCAAATGTTGAGTTCGTTGATAAACCTAGGAATCCGTGGAGTATATGAAAAGATATTTCCCCATCACGAGAACTGACTATTTAGCTCTATATTTCCACTGAAAAACGCCATGACCTGTGCTTGTATTGTTCATTCTCATTTTGGTGTTCAAATAAAGAATTAAAGATTTAGCCAAATGGGTCACAGAAGTACTCCCAGTTATTATTATTTGCTACAGTGAGTAATGAGCTACAACTTTCACTACATTTCCCCCGGAAAAGATACGAGAATCTTACAGCATTTAACACGTACTCAAAGGGACTAATCTAACAAAATGCTGACTAAAAAAAAATACTCAAATCCCCAGCGTCCTTAATTACATTGCATTACAATCAAGCTATGCATTACATCCGTCCACTTCAAAATCATTGCTTCTATGATGTCCCAATCCCAAAACTCAAAAAAAAAAAAATTACAATTCCCCGACCCCGTGCAGAATCAAAAATTTACGACTACATTGCAGCAAAGCAAAGCAGCACATGCCTAGTACCAGCATCACTACTCGGACTAGTCCTGGTCAAGCCTTAATGTACTGGACCCACTCAGAAATTCATCTGCATTGTAGCCCTTTACCTGTTAATTAACTAATTAACTGCATGCACGTGAATTATTCATTAGCCTCTCTGTGGAAGCCTCTCCGGTTCGAGCCTTTGCACCGAAATCTACAACATACCACAGCTGGGGCAATGTATCCGACGCATTGCTGAGTTCGTTTTTTGATTATTATTATTTTTTTTCTTTTTGTATCTTTTTGACAAGTTGATGATGATGATGACGAGGTATGGCGTGTGTGTGTGTATTTTTTTTTAATAAGTATAGGTATAGTACGTCTCCACTGTTTGAATAGAGGCAAGAGCTCTGTCACTCATCATAAGTTCTTGGTTTGAGGTTGATTTTTCAGAGATACTCCAAAATGAATGGTAATTGGAGCTTCAGGAAAGGCTATCAGGAAGAGTGTTTTATTTGACAAAGTTGCACGTTAAGTAATTTTGAAGAGGTGGGAGAGGGGTGTTTGTGTTATTACTCAAATTGGGATGGTTGTTTGAAGCTAATGACCGTGTTTAATTATGGTCTGTATGGCAACGTTTAATGTTTTCCTTATTGGATGTTTGACGACAAGATTCCGATTAACTCCTGAGGCTCCACCAGAATTCTGGATGTTTGAACTTTCCGAGTTGTTACCTTGCTGCAGCCAAAACGAATGCTGATTTGACAGGCACCAATGGATCGATTATGGCCACCAAAGTTTGACGTTAAAATCTTTGGCTGTTTACTATGTTTTTCTTAAGCTCTCTAAAAATCCTAGCCCCCATACCTCCTTTATCACAGAAATGCTCTTCACGAGCAGGATGAAGGACCTATCTTGGGAATTTATTAACATTATTTTCGCAGGCCATATAACAGCGATGATGGTAAAAATCCCATGTCAGGTGAATTCTGTCACCCTGACCTAGACAAAGTGAAGGGAGCAATTTCAAGCTTAGGAGAGGCTGGGGCAGATGGGCTGGCTGTTGAGCTAACTCAAGCTTGCACCTGATTACCTTTAAGAAATGGTCAGAGGAATGGATGTTCAACTCACAAGATACACAAACAAGAAAGGAAACCTCTTAACTGGGCCAATAATAGGGAATACTATATTTCTCTGTCTGACATATTGTGTGACCGTCTGAAAGCGCTCAGGAGCAATTTAGTTTGACATTATTAGTGGGGTCTCAGTACGGGAAAGTCCAGCATCTACAAATAAGAGCAGATATTGGAAAAGGCAAGTGAATCAATCTATTTGTCTACCTCAAAGCAGCGTATGAAAGAGTGTATAGGGACGATTTACACAATTCCATCGCTAGTTTCCATGCCCCTCGGTCAAGTTCGTCATGAATTACGTCAAGAAAAGCTATTTCTTTGAGCTCAGATGAGCTAAAGATCTCTGGGTTATGCTAAGCGAATGGGTCAGCTTTGACCAGAAAGTCTTCAAGTAAAACCCCGACTGCCTGTAGGCTAGATCACTATGTCCAACTTGGTGTCTGGCAAGAGAGGCAGCTTGCTTGTCATCGGCATGTCTAAATGATATCGACATCGAAAAGTTACAATCTCAAACCTTTGTTTGAAAAAGTTTCCCTTCAACTCGCAATAAGTCCTTGATCCTATTATCAAGTATCGAAGACCAGTGGCGAAAATGTTAGTAGATCAACATCACAAAAGTCGCTTATGGTGTGCTGAGTTTCACGTGACTGCTGCAAGGAGGCCGTTGGTATCATGTCGAAAGTAGGAAGATGCATGTATCCAAGTCACAGAAATTTAGAACAATGCTGCTAAGATTGATATAAGCCACTTGTCAGCTCTATGAGCAGAAAATAACGCTGAACACGACCTTCTTGAGCCAGAATAAATTGTAGTAGGTGAGTAAGAGTGGTTACCTGGCAAGGTCATACGACGAACACATCTATCGTGTCGAGTTCAGAAAGTAACAGAAATCTTTGGCAGAAATCTCTGATACTTCTTTGAGAAATCGGGTTTGCCAAATGTGTGTTGCATGGTTTTAGTAAGTGCCAAGCAGTCACAGAAAAATTGGAACAGAGTTTCGTTTCTATGTGATTTGTTACAGACAAAGCAGTGGAGGCCATTCTTAGAAGTGACCCATGCTAATTGTGGTGATTCTTGCTGTTCTGGGCTACATCCGTCAGGATATGGTGCAGATCTCTAGACACCTAGATTTGGCAAAAGAGAGAAAGTGTTGGAGAATGGTATCCTTGATGAGCCCAGCTGGTTCACTGGGAGAAATTAAAAAGGAGCGAAGGTGTTATACAATGCGTTCGCTGCCAGAGGTTCGGGCACGCCGCATCCAACTGCCAAATGCAGCCTCGATGCGTGAAGTGCGCAAAGAACCACAGTTCCGAGGAGTGTGCTCTGGGTAGGGACGGAGCATCCGATAGGACGCAGCTCTCGTGCGTGTTATGTGGGAACGTGGGACACACCGCACACTATCGGGGTTGTCCTAAATTCGCCGACATTAAAAAAGCAAAACTCGCTCGGTAGCAGAAGGTGGAGGTCAAACGTTCACCGGCCGTCACGTCCCAAATTTCCTACGCCCAAATGGCGTCAGGTAGGGGGGCTACGGCACAGCAAGCGGCTGTTGCTTCTCCGGCGCCAATGCCGAGAACAACAGAAGCTGCACCTAACATGCTGGCCATCTTGCTCGCAATCCAAGGGCAGATGGCTCAGTTGCAACAGCAGGTGCAAGAACAGGCCAAGCGGGTGGACCAGATCTTCGCACTGCTGCCGGGCCTATCGCAACACATGTCGTAATGGGTACGCACATGGTGGAGCAAACTTTGAAGGTCCTTGCGGTGAATGTTAATTCACTGATAAGGATCGAACGAAGAGCCGCGATGTTTAAATTGCTACAAGACCAAACTCCTGATGTGCTTTTCGTTAGCGAAACCAAGCTAACCGATAAGCACAAACTGGAGTACAATAATTATATTGTTAAAAGAAGAAACCGGCCTAACTCCAAATTTGGAGGCGGTGTCGCGATCTTCATTAAAGAAGGCATAGTATTCCACAAAGTGTACAAGGTTCCGGGTGTTAGAGGCAGTCGTCATTTACATCCCGCTCCGCAGTGGAAAGCGGCTGTGCTTGGCCTCTGTTTATGCACCTGAGGCCTCACAATCCACTTTATTTATAACAGAGCTCGACACGCTTTTTTCGACTTCTGAGGCTGGAATCGGGGGAGAATTATTTTATAATCGGCGGGGACTTCAACGCTAGACACAGAGATTGGGGAAATAATTTGCCAAATACTAGAGGGAACCTACTACTCGATTGGTGGGGTCACCACGATGTCATGTACAGACTCGGTCTTAAAGCGACGGATAACCCGACGTTTCCCAGAGGCGGGTCTTATTTGGATCTATTACTGTACGACGAACGTATACGACTGACAGGTACGAATTTACAAACGCTTAACTGTCTGCGCACATTCGTGTATGACAGCGACCATTGCGGTTTTAGCACCGAAATCACAGTTCCCAACGAAATTGCGGAATTGGAGGAGTTTGTCCAAAGATACTCTTACAACTACAGTAAGACTCGATGGACACGCTTCTCCGCAACCTTGACAAGAGCACTTTCCTCGAACACGCTCCACCCACCGTCCAATAGGAATTTATCAAACGAGGAGATCGATAAGTACCTTAAACGAATGGACCAGACAACAAAACAAACTATGGACACTACAATACCGCGGTATAAACAAACGACTAACGAAGATCTGTTCCGCAATCCTACTATTGACACACTGCACCGACAGAAAAGTAGACTTCTGACAAGACTTAAAAACTTGTACAGACAGTTTACAGACAGACAAGACCCAGAAATGTTAATCAAAGAGAATTACAGAATTGCTGTAAGTTTGTATTGGAACAACAAGGTTCGAGCTGTAAACACCAGCAACCCGAATATGTTCCCGCAAATAAATAAACTATTTCGGAGAAAAAATCAAAACGGCCTTCAGTGTCTTAAAATAGCCCGGACAACAGACAACGAACGGTTACTAACAATAGCAGGCATTGATACAAATGAGGCCGCTGATGATGACGACTTCTTTGTTGTCGAGGATCCACAGGAGAAGGTTGAGGTCGTAGGGGCGACTTTCCAGGAAGTATACAAGGCCAATGATATCATTGGCCCTAATTATGACCTGGACAATCGCGTCTTGGTGCACAACTTCCATATTCGAAATGAGGGAGAGAACTGGCGATCCGAGGGCTCTGGTTTCACCCGGTTCAGCGATGAAAATATGGCAAATAATGTCATTGCCAGAGAAGGTGACCTACCCCCGTTCATTTCGAAGGAAGAACTCCATGAGATCTTCGACACAATCAGAAGTAAGAAATCAGTGGGGACCGATGGAATTCCGAACACCGTGCTTCGACATCTTCCTCTAGAAGCGGTGGACATTTATACCACCCTGTTTAATAATGCAATGAATAATGCACATTATCCAGCGCATTGGAAAACGGCGGTGGTCCAACCTATCCCTAAAAAGGGAAAGGATATATCCAATCCGGCGAATCTCCGGTCGATAAGTCTCCTTCCGAATATCAGTAAGGTGTTCGAAAAAGTAATCAATAGAGCTCTGACTAGGTGGGTTGAGGACAAACATATAGTTCCGGATAATCAATTCGGTTTTAAGACAGGACATGCTATCTCACATGCCGCGTCTAAACTGGTGTCCGATATCCAGTGGAATAAAGGCAAAAAACAGTGTACTGGTGCCTGCCTAGTTGACTTGGAGACGGCTCTCGACACTGTATGGTTAGAAGGTCTTTTCTACAAGCTGGCTAGTCTGGGGATCAATAAACCACTCTTGTACATTCTTTATAATATGCTAACCAACAGACAGTTCATCGTGAAAAATGGTGTGAAAAATGTGACTTCTGTTGGAATATTTCAAATTAAAAATGGTCTTCAGCAAGGCGCCGTCAATTCGCCGATCCTATTCAACATTTACACAAGTGATCTGATAGGTTCACTTCCCCATACAATTGCGCACGCAGATGACTTGATAGGGTACAGAACAGGTCTAAAAATCGAGGTCATTAATACTCTCTTACAGCGTGACTTCGATAAGATAAGACGATTTTGCGATGACTGGAAGTTGAAAATCAACTTTCAGAAGTCGGAAACCATTCTTTTTAGGACGCCGTTGTCTGGAGCCTCTAGGGACACCAGAAAAAATTGGCGAAAGTTCTCGATCATTGGACAACATGGACAGCCTCTTGCCTGTCGAAATGTAGTCAGATACCTTGGGATTTGGCTAGATCAGTTTCTGTATTTTAACAAAAATGTAGATGCTGCTCTAGCCAGAGCTAAAGGCGCTTTTGCCCTCACAAAGAGACTGTTTTATAGCAGCCAACTCGATGCGAGGGTAAAGATAATCTGCTACATGGCCCTTATCAGGCCCATGCTGGTATTTGGGTGTCCCGTGTGGTTCAATGTACGAGCAAGCTTAATGGAAAATATTCGGGTGTTTGAGAGGGCTTGCCTTAGGGCTTGTCTTCGCTTGTACAGAACACCAGAGTCGGAGTACACAAACTTTTATCCTAATGAGGTCCTTTACAACAGGGCGAACCTAATACGATTGGACAACTTCGAAAGACATAGATATAAGAATTTAGAGTAGCTTATAGTGCCTGTGTGGGGCCAGTAAGTTAGTATAAGATTGTTTAGTAATTGTAAGCTAGCATTTAAGCATTTTTTGTTAGAACGTAAGACATAATGATAAGTAAAATAAAATGCATTTAAAACTAAAACTAAACTCACAAAAATGCACATCAGTTACTACGATTCGCTTTGGGGGAAAACAAAATAAAAAATCAACACCCCTCTCTCTAAAATCAAATCAAATCGAAACACTTTTGACATTTGAACTTTAAAAGGATTTCATTTGAAAACTGTAAAAATTCCAAGCGGAAATATTCATTCCAGTAAATTCAATAATTGGCAAGGATATCAGATATCAAAGGATTCTTATCCCTCCGAAGAAAAAAAAACAGAAAGGGAATGCTCTCTCATTCGTAACTCAATTATTATTTCCTTTTTTGCATGTTGATTGAAACGTTAGAGGACTATCTCTGCTTTTATGTCAACTGAAAGGAGAAGAACCACGCATAACGCTTATACGAGTACATCCTCTCAACCTCACATCCGTATATCCTTTCAACAAAGATAATAACCAATTTACGTAAATTTAAGTACTTTTAGCACATTTCCCTGTTGATTTCATTTGCATAGCTTCCAGATAGGCAACGTTAGAACGTTAAAAAGAAAGGAAATCACACAAAAGGAGAAGCTATTGATAATAAGGATAACTGGGAGAGGCTTAGATTCTAAATGACATACCGACAATTGGTTGTTATGGTTGTGATTACAGGTCTGAGGAAAGAAATCAAATTTTTGATTCTGCTTCAGGACACAGACGTACTCGTTCCCGTACTCGTATGTATGTATCATTGCCGAGATATGGATTATTAGGGCAAAGAGAAAATGTTAAACAGTCAGATGTGAGTCCTTTAAACAGAGATTGGCATTTAACATCAACTGATTTTGTCATCCTCTGCTCAAAAAATCTCCCCGATTGCTTAACTCCATCCATAACTATCTTTTTACTTACAAACTTCGATTGCTTTTCTGATGCACCCGTCAGTCGGATGTGTCCATTAATTTTCCTCACTAAATAATCGAAACTATTTCGAAATCAAGTGCCCAAGTCGAACGAACACACGAAACGAATACGATTACCACTTGCCATTAGCTGGCACTTGTACGAGATGCTCGTATATAACTCTTACGTCGGGCGATTGTGTAGTTTCCAGTCTCCATGCCGATCAAAACGACGAGGACACGATCACTTTATTGCATTTACATGTCAATAACATTTTTCCAATTATTTCGTTCGAGGATCTTGGAAAGCCTCAAGATACCAACAACTTGACGTCCTTTTGGCATGTTACAGGTATTTTTACTGATCGCGCGTCTGGTTTCTGGCATGATCACGACAAACGTCAGCCACGTTTTGTTCATTTGAAATCGCATCGCGCTCGGTCTTTTCCGTGTCGCCATCATCATCGTTTGACATAATATGGTCTACGGATATCTTTGTCTTCACCAGAAGGGCTTCGTCATCATGATGATCATCATGATCATCAGCCTTATTGACACCTAGTTGAAGCGTGTGAAGAGCGTTATTACCATCATCATCATGGTTTTGTAGTCGTATCCAGTTCTGATGTATCCGTAGAGGGTGGTTGAGATGGCATAGTGGTGAACTGGTGAGGTGGTTGCAATTGTATTCATGAAACGTGATATGTTAATCATAATGCCGAACAGTTAAGTTTAGTACGAGAATGTATGATAGTAAATGCACACGAATGGAGTCTGAAATGAAAGTGATAGCCGCGCTTTGGGGTTTAGCAAGTAAAATGTGCACGATTTTCTATAGAGGGGATTCCGCATTGCCAGAGATTCATATATCTTTCGATAAGTACAAAACGTTTTTCTCTCTCACAAAGTGGTAATCAGTTTCTCCACAGATTTAAAAGGCGTGTTGCAATCGATTTATGTGTCGGAACTTAACTTCTTGATTTTGCTGGAGTGAAGAATGATCAAAAGTGACAAGGTTTGTAAGACATTTGAGGATTCCTCTTTTTCATGACATACCCTATCGACCGACGTCTGCTTTTCGATGTTGGCCGAGATGAGAACTCTGACATTCTTGTTAATAAACACAGCAAGCAGCGAAGGATGTTGTATGCCTTTAGCCTAGGAAAAGTGTAGTGTCCCATCATGATGCCAGTAAGCAGCCCGCAATCAGACTTACTAAGGCAAAGCAATAAGGCCGCTAGCACCTTACGGAAGTATTTTTTTGGTCTGCCATCAACCTTATGAGTCATACCGTCTGCAGTTGTGCTCATATGAAACTCAACTGTCAGATCAAAGCACTAATTTAGGACGAAGGCAAGCATAGCATAGGCTTCGGTCCTGAAAAACTGCCTTTTGATGCTTACAAGTCTACTGCCGATATTATGGCCCCGACTGTTCAGTAAAGTGTAACTTGGAAGCGTAGCTTTACAGTCGCTACAGATACAATCCACCACTATAGCTCATTGCTAACAATATTACGTAAATCCCCGCTTGGGAGACAGACGCAAGTCAACGAGAAGTGAAATTTAATGTTGTCGTCCTCGGGGCATACATGTATTAGTTTTGGAACTTTCTGTGAAGACCTGTTTTATTTCCATTCCTATGTCGGATTCAGGGCCGACACTAAGTCGAAACAAAGGGGCAACCTAAGTTTTGAGAGAATTGACCAAAAACCTGATTCTAGTGCTCTAATCGTCGATTCTAGAGGCAGCCTGCGCTTTAGAGCTACAATCGCAAGGTTTGACCCAATAATCCACGTATGCTTGAGTATGGATATCAGAACATTCGACCGTGTTAAGCAGAGACTCGACCACAAAGCAATACAGCAGTGAAGACAGAGCAATCAGTGTCCTATTCATCTGCATTGTTTTGATCTGCAAAAGTAGTGATTCGTCTAAGCCGTGTTATCTGACAGAATTATACTTGTCGTCAAAAGTAACGTTGCTGAAAGCCTCCTCACTGTCGATGAAAATGGCCAACGTTTATGCCTTCTGTCAGGCGACAGTTCAATTCTACCTATCATATTTCGAAGAGCACTCGCGCAAAGTGGTGAGCATGTTGCATCTCAGCTAGAGGATGCATTTGGAAATCAGTTTCACGCAAATGGAGCTTGATTATTTACGGCATGCTCCTCAACATGAAAATACTCAGTCATATAGGCCTGGAGCTCTTGGCGAGGGTGTCGTAATTTTCCGGTTCTCGGTGTAAAATCTATTCTCACTGTTCATTAGGGTTTCAGTCCGTATGCCTGCCAGCAGTGAAGTTTGTCTTCAGAGTTACCAGCTGGCGATCCACGTACCATTTATCTTTTTGTTACATATCTGGGTATACTACGTGGGGTGAAAAGTAATCTCTTTGACCACCAGAATGCGCTGCTACTGCAAATAAGGTTATGGTGCCTTAAAGTCCGTTCATATTTAGGCAGACATGCCAAATTTCAGTGCGATACTGTCTTTAGTTTTGTTTTGACAGCTGATTGTTGTTGACGTGTTTGGCATCATGTTGAGTATGTACAAAAACGATTTTCGTTCTCTCATAAAACATTACTTTTTGAGAGGCAAAACGGCGAAGGAAACAAAAGAAAAGTTGGATAAATATTATGGGGCTAATGCTCCGTCAGATTATACCGTCAAATATTGGTTTCGAGAGTTTCGTGGTGGCCGCAGCTCCACTACTGATCAAGTCCGCAACGACAGGCCCCCCGATGCGGTTACAGAAGACAATGTCAAAAAAATACATGAAATGGTGTTGGCTGACCAGAAAGAGAAGGTGCACGAGCTAGCAGATACCACAAAGACTAGTACTGAGCGCACACCCCATATTTTGGGCAATATTCTGCATTTGAAAGTTATCCTGCCGCGCATGCTCACTCCTGAATAAAAACACGAACGCGAGAGCACTTCGAAAGAGTGTTTGGACTTTTTGATGCGGAATAGGGCGGACTTTTGGCGTCGATTGGTAACTGTTGATGAAACCTAGATCCACTATTACACACCAGAGAACAGAATGAGTGCCCGGCAATGGACTGAAGCCGGAACGAGTGTCTCGGAGCGGCCGAGGGAGGCTCAATGGGTCGGAAAGGTTATGGCGTCGGTTTTCTGGGATTGCCATGACATACTCTTCATCGCCTACCTCGAAAAAGCAAAAACCATCAACAGCGAGTATTACTGTGCATTATTGGAGCGATTGAAGGCCGAAATGCGCCGGCGCATAAGAGCATCGCAACCACGGCTAAAATCAATGACTTACGGCTCCAATTGCTGTCGCATCCACCGTCGCATCATCAACGCCACGGAGGAGGAGGAGTATTTTACAGACTTTCCGAAAAATTACTTTTCGGACGGGATCAAGAAGTTGGAAAATCGCTGGAATAAGTGTATCAATCTAAAAGAGGACTATATTGATAAAATAAAAAAAATAAAAATTCCCATTCCCAAGAAGGTTACTTTTCACCCCCAACCTGGTATACAGTCGCTGCCAACCCATTTGAAGTCGCCAAATGTTAAATTGGCTCTTTCGTCGCCCCAACTGATGAGATATACCAGCTACGACGTCTCAGTCAGGAAAGTTTATTACTACACCACATCACCGACTGAGTCACAAGCAGTAATTGTTTCATCAACAAATTTCTATTCTCATAATTCTTAAGGGAAAGGAGACCATGGCACATCACGAAATGGACCAGTGTGCTGGCTATGCCTATTACTTCTGGTATACCCTGTTAAACTCACTGGTGGTATTCCTGAGGTGACGTTCGAATGTTCAAAAGATTGACTCCAAATGGGACAGACAAGATGAGCCACATTAAACACAGCTGGGGAAGCTGGCCGAAGGTATTTTTAAGAGGCACTGCGCTTGTTCCCTTATTTTTGTAAGAAGCTCAATAGCTTCTAAAGGAACAGCCTTAATTTATTGTTTCAACTCAATTCTTACGGACATTGGCATATGAAGATGTAGATTTAGGTAACTCCCCGTCGCGCTTTGACTGAAAGAAAAAAGCGGAAGCTCTCAGACGAACCAAAACACTCATTCTTTTCTCATCCCGGCTACGCCATTTAATTCGGTCAAAGGACGGTATATTGAGAGCTATGCTTCGAGGACAACTGAACTCAACTTGTAAATAAGCCGACATGAACACCAGAAGTTGGTAGTCATGCTCCAAACACCCCTCACCTTTCTGATAAGACAAGATTGGTCGGCCCACTGTATCATATTGGGAAAAGGCCGTCTGGAGTAGACTTAACGTTTTCTTCCGGAATTTCAACTAGTCGCTGAGTTTACTGAATAACAACGTGTCCGACGCGGTGCCACTGAAACGATCTCAAACACTATTCCCTTCGAATTGAAACCTTTTATCCCACATAGGATGGAGATAAACAAATCAAAAGAACTCGTCCTACACGTTGCTAAGGAGGCAACCCCGCAGAGAAAATTCGAAAACCTATCACTTACGTGTAAAATTCCAATTCGAGCACAAATATTGTAAACTAGTATTCCGAATGTAGTTTTGTTCCTTGTCGTCTTCAATCCAAAAATTCATTTGCAACGACGTACCGCCTTTCAGCAAGACCAATGTGCTTGTTTCTCATTTCTCAGTACCACCTACAGACCTATTGAATCTACGACTTTTCTTTCCAAGGGCACCCGAATGCTCATGAAATACCTCAAGACCGGGAGAACGACTTACATAATAGCAAACTAAAGTTTCAGCATTTGGCTTCAGGCTCTTTTGTCGAAAATGTGTTCGTTCCGCTTTCGTCGCTATTTTTAATTTTCATTAATGATCATCTGTCCCTACTTACAGTTAGGTGACGATACATACCGGTGAAGACTTGGAGTTCACCCAACAAGCCTCTCCATCTAGGACTTCAAGTTAACCACCGCCACCTTAGATGTTGACTTACTCTACTGCGTCGTGCCTCCACATTAGGCTTGAAGAGACTTTGAGCCAGAGGTCATAGACGTTGCATTCGTAGACACCTGACAAAAGCGATGTCGTTGTACAGTTTGTAAAGCTCGTGGTTGAACCTATCTTCAGTTTACCTTAACTAGAAAAGTACTTCTTCAATGGCTTTCGACAAAGTCCAAGGCTCTGCGTCATAGTGTAGGACCGGGATGATTAAGGTCTTTAAAAAGTCAGTTTAGTCCTCTTAGAGAGAAGGCTGTGTTATTCAATTGCCTCCAGAGCCCAGAAAAACAAAAACTGCCAATCTGACTCCAAACCTAAGGATGGCAAAGTCCTCAACTACTTCAAAATGTAATAGTGACGACCAAGCCGTTGAAGGAGTGCCTCCTTTTCTAAAGGCCTGATGAACTTTTGTTTTCGTTTACTGTCAGACCTATTTTGGTTGCTTCATTGACGGCTTACTATATTTGAAGAATCACATCGATGTGATGCACTTCCGCTAGTGGAAGTAGTCTGCTTCTATTCTTATCACCGTCAGTAACTCTCCAAAGTTCGTTATAAGATCTGATAAAACTCTCAACAGAAAGACTACTTACCGACTGTTATCTGCTATATTATTGCCAGATTTAAGGTACCCATCCTGACGTGTCGAATGCATCGAAAGCAAGTCCAGCGCTTACAAAACTCTCCGACACTGAAATCATATGCATGGTCTGTCCACATCAACAGAATCCTCCAAGTAACATCAAATCAATAATTTCCAGTCTATCCCATAACTTGTACCACTAACAATGACACGTATTCCCATTACCTCGTATTGTTATCTTCGCCCAACATGTTGCACCTAACAAAATGCATACCCGCGACAAGCAAGCACATGCAAATCAAGGAAGTCCGACTCCGAAAAACAAAAAAAAACTAATTATGCAACACGACTATGAGGACTGCCAATGTAGAACCAACTATCACGGACCCTACTGCTGCTTTTTATTTTTTTTTTTTTGGCAAATCGACAGCAAAATAATGTCCAAAGCGAACAGACTGCTCGTCGAATCGCGGGGCGCTACAAAAAAGTAAAAGTTTTTTCCACCATGGATAAGAGTATAACTTTTCGTGCTACATATACTAGAGGCATGGATCTAACATAGGCAGTCAAACAGCACTGATTCGATGTATCTGTCGGTATCGTGAATGCATGCATGTAAAGTATCTTTGGCAGGCGCGATACCCTGCAGAGTGTATCCCTGGTAGCCAACTCTGATGCTGTTGTGTGGAAAATCGACCGAGTAACCGAATTGCAAAGCCTGGCACACTGAAGAATTCCAATGACGACATTCCTTTGAATTTTTTCCAAAAGAAAAAAACAAAAGCAATTTCCAAAAACTCATACATTCTCACGTACAATGGAGACACACGGCTACTCCGTCCACCACGTAATCCTCGTTTAGAAAAAATCGTGATTTTAGTTAATGGCAGCGAGAGAAATGATACCCTCTAGTCGCAGTACAACTAACCAGTGCCGCTGAGCTAAGGTCTAATGCATCATTAAGCGATTGGCATTTTTCGCTCCAACACCGGCTACAATGGGTCTATTCGTATACTCGTACGTCACGGGCTAAATTTTCGGCGACAGTATGCAGAGTTAGGATAAGTTGCACAACGCCAAGTGAAATCCGTCGAAACGGTGCCGAATTTAATAGGTCACCCCAACTAGTTGCAGGCTACCTACGAGTACGTACCTACCACAGAGGAAAACGAAATAAGATCAGTACAGTAGTCAGCCGGTAATAACAACAACTACCGACAACAGGTTGTTGCAGGCACTTTGTTGTATCTGGTGTTGTTGCGCAATGCTCTTGTTAGGATATGCTAACGCAAACGGAAATTTGTAACTCATGAAACTAGTTGCAGCTCCTACAGTATCTTTTTATCTGGTTTTTCTATGTAATACCTACGTGTCTGGGTGCGATAAGGAGAACAAAAGTCGAGGTCTGTTGTATGTACGAGTATTATGTCAGAAGGATTTGGAAGCTGAGCTCTTTAGTCATAGTTATGAGGTTGCAGCAGTGTAAGAAACAAATTCCTAAGAGACTTGCCATTGTTACAGTGTTGTATACCAACTGGACAGCTTTGCTTATTCATTTTGGTAGTTTTTCTGCACAACGAGAGGAAGGACCTACGGTTATTAGTCAAGTCGAAGCGGCTAAAGAATGGGAGGCATGGTAATTTTTCTTCCCAAGAACATGTAGTGCCATCAGATATAGTTTTTCTGTTTTTCAGTGTAGAACCTGAGAATTGAACCCAGAACCCTTGTCATTATAGTGAGCGAACTAAACCACCACGCAACACAGCAGCTACATCCGCAACAGATTGTGAATGCCTATTGCATGCGTATGCTGTTTGTTATGGTTTGCAGAAATTCTAAGCTCTATGGAGTCTAAGTCCGTCTTCTTTAGGCCAAGAGAAATGCTCTTTATAGTACAGAAACCCTAACCTCGACCTTACTACTGACTACCTTCGCGATTAGAACTATACGGTGACAGCCACAGTAAACCGACGGATGACTCATTGGAACGTTAAGTTTGATTCAAAGAGAATAGTAATTGCCTCCTGGTAATTTAGTTCAGGGCTTCTTCAATGTTCCACGTAAGGGAAGAAGACGCTACTAACAGTTATCTTACGAGCTCAATCAACCAATACCAATTCAACGTTAAGAGTAGATATTTAACGCTAAATCAAGAACGGCAGGCTTATATGCTTATATCGTCAAAAACCAGAACATACGCAGCACTGCTTGTGCCAACGGACTCTGACCACATTGTTCTGCGGCGAAAATTTTCCATAGGTAGCTCCAGGTCTTAGCAGGTCAACGGATACTCTGCATGTCAATCAGACGATCGATACAGGTACATATGTCTTCTTAAGTCTCTGAATCTAACAATCTGACTACCTTCCCTATGGACATTCTAGACACCACAGCAACAGCTTAATATCTATAAGGCATTTGATGTTTCCCAAGTAGCCAAGAAGTTGCTTCCCGCCAACATCGAGCACAAACACCAATCAACATCACGACACTAAGTAGGTGCCCACTTGAGAGGTACTCGTAACTTGCACAACAAACGGGATCGGCTCGATTCAAGGGTTTTTTTTTTTTGAAACTCTAGACTAGCTGGAATGAGGTTCAGAAAGTTGAAAACATTTCAGAGATACGACAGCCCTGATAAGACAGTCAAGGACATCTTGTGAAAGATTCATAGTCGCTGTTAAAAATTTGGATACCGCCGTCTTATCTCATGCCCAATCAACAACAACGGTCACAACTAATATTTTTGACCATCCAACGAGCACCAGATCAGGATAGCCCTATCCAAACTTAAAAGTTAAAAGATCCATTGAGGTAGTAAGGTGGAAACCTCTCATACGCAAGGGCCAACGTCCATTGATAGTGCTAAATTCTTATCGGCTAAAACCACCTCCCGTAGCAATCAAAGACCATTATTCCCTGGCGGAACAGCCACGAGGGACAGAGCTGAACTTTGGTGAACTTGGGTCACGTTTACGCTCTGCTTTCCTCAGGTCGCTTATTATTCGTGTTGCTGTATCGCATACGGAAGCCCAGTTGTCTTCACTTTTAGGATCTGTGAAAGGTAAAAGTTTTATCCAAAGACCTGTCGTTGGGGTAAGTTGGTTCCATGATACGGTTTCTCTCTCGCCTTATTGAATGGGTATCAAATGGGTGATCGTCATATAATATATTTGCTATCGGTAGGTGGCATTGAAGATATGAACAGAATCGAGTCGTGGGATACCATTCGAAAAGCACATAATCTAATCACGAATTTATTACCTCTCATACATGTCCCCGGCCCATATTGGAGCCCCCTACAGCTAACTATGAGTTCTAAATTCCCTCTGCGGGGCCAACTCTTAATCATAGCTACTGTCTCGTTGCAGTATTGCTCTATACCTTCTATGCGTTTGGCAACAACAACTAAGGCAATGTCATCCACGAAACCCATCATAGATGTTTCTAGGGACCGCAAAACGTAAGACATCATCATACATTTCGTTCTATAAGAGGGGGCCCAACACCGAACCTTGGGGCACTCCCCCCTAACTATGTATCTTTTGTTCCCTTCATCACAATCATAGAGTAGCAATCTGCTAATGAAGTAACTTACGATCATAATAAGCAGATACTCTGGTACGTTTAGTGTTTGAAGGCAGTGCATTATCCATTAACTGTTCAGCCGAAGTAAATAAATTCTTTACATCGAGGGCTACTTACTTACTTATGTCCTGTAGTCCCTTGTCGGAATACGCGCCATCGTTTACGGCCATCCTGGGTTACCGGGTTCCATTGCATAACATAGTTACCTATGGAACAGTCGCCTTTCGGAAAGTGTGACTAATCCACTGCCACTTTCGTCGTTGGTTGATCGTGGTTATAGGTTCCTGATCCATTCTCTGGTAGAGGTGTTCATCAGAGATACGGTTGAGCCAGAAAATGTACCTGCTAACGAACGTTTGTAACTTTCTTGTGATATCACTTGTGGCACTTTCCACGTGCTACATCCATATAACAGCACGGATATGACGTTGGAGCGGAACAGTCTTAGATTGTGTTTACCGAAAGCAGATTTTGCTTTGGAAATTTGGTGGCTATATCCAGTTTGGTTTCACCGTCAGTCAAGACAATACTCCCAAGATACAGCAAATCGTCTGCTCTCTCTACCGGTTGTCCAGCAATGCATATTTGAACTGATGACGTTGTACCAAGGCTGATAACTTCCGTATTAAATTTCTCCACATCAGCTTTCATTTTGTGGAGATCCATAATTCTATGAGAAATACATCAAGGGTATACTTTCTGCACAATATTTGTTGCTTCCTCCTTTCCAGCGTTTATCCTCTATGGCAATATGGGCTTTGTCAGTCACCGCTTTAATTACGTCTAAGGTGGATCGCATCTTACTGATACTCGTATTCCGCGAGCCCACCAGTGGCTTCGATGGCATCTTTGAGTCTCTTGTATATAAGCCGTTCGAGAATTTTACCCATCGTGTTCCTCCGATGTTTTGCTTCCTTTGGGTAGTTGTACCAACTGTTGAACATATTTATTGATTTGGGACCTGTGGCCTTCTGGTCTTTTACTGTAGAACACGCTTCAAAGAGCTCCTCGTGCGAAATAGTTGGTATTGGTTGGTATTGACTTCTTGTCGGGGTAACTAGAGCACCGTTTTCTTGAAAGGTGATGACCTCTGACATGCTCGTAACTTTTCCACACGCTTTAAAACATACATTTCCCTTTAGTTGATTACACAGTTCACTGAAGCATTGCTTTTTTCTGGCCTTAATTGCCGACTTAAGTTTAGCCCGTGCCTCTTTATGCGCTTTACGTAGCTGGTCTTAATTATCTGTGTAGTGATCTCGGCATCTTTGGTACTATCTTCGCGCTTTGTGACATAATGATCGAAATCCAGGACCAGGTCTCAAGGTTCCACCAGTAAGCCGGTCGACAGTGATATTGTGTTGGTATCTTGTCGCTGGCAAGTTTCAATTGTCGAGCCACCTGAGTAGCAAATTTATATGCTATCGACACTTTTACTATTTCTTCAGAAATCGCGTATTCTAAGAGTTCCTCGTCTAAAGTGTCAAACTTCCACTTGAATTGTTTGGTTTTACGCGGGTTTTCTATGCTGCTCTACAACCTACTGAAAGCAGTTGACACTGAGAACATGCTGTCTTCAAATAATGACATACAGCCTATACAGTTCTAACGTCTACGCACAATGACCCATGAAGACGATGTAGCTGCAAAGCCTGTTGGATCATACCGAGCAGTGCTGTTTGCTCTAAAACGTAGGCAGTCCTAGATGTGGTTGATGCACTGGAAATGGGTTTCCTTTCAACCCTCCCAAAAGCGAGGATATTCTCCTTACGAGAAGGAGCAATCAAGTGGTGCAAATTCCGTTTTTCTAACGAAGCCAAGTATTTGGGTCATCGTGGACATTACATCAAAAACCTAAAAACCGCTGTCGGTTTTCTGGCAGTGAAAACAAGCTTTAGACCACTCCTCGGCTTGCTGTCGAGTAGAGCCCTCTTGATATACACGGCTAAGAAAAGACCGATTACATTCTACGCGAGGGTAGTCGCGGAGAACAAGACTTGAGGAAGAAGCTTTTCCAAAACAGATCATTACGTCTTCTACCAGATTTCAAAAATTAGTCTGCTTCGGCTGCATGTGGGTTGTTCTTATCACGTCTGAGTCTGCTCCAGATGCTTAAATGAGTTCCCTTACCTTGACACAGCCAGATAAGTGTATCTGTTTCTGCGTTTATAGCGACAGCTTAGCTGCCCAATGCTTTTTTGAACCGTTCTCTTCCAAACTCGTTTATCTGTGGCTACTTTGAAAGCAGTCAGAAGGCTGATTTATCAGAGTCTTTTCTGGATTCGAGAACTCCATAGGATTACGTGATATGAAATCGTTTATGGTTTCAGTTTGCTAAGCAAGGCTCAGAGGAGAATTTCTCAAAACAAGAACTTGCCTAAGAACTGCCAGTATCCTTAGTAGATGGCTTGAGTCTCCAAGTTGCCGTCAAGCCAAATGAAAACTTGCGAAAATCTCAAAAAGATCAGGGCAGTCCCTTAGATACTGGAGCCATGACGGGGTTGGATATACTTGTTAAGCGCCTAAGTATGATAGATATTCGTAACATAACGTTTGCTTTAGGAGCGATTATGACACCGCGTAACACTATCTCTGAGCGTCCTGTCTACCATCACATCAACCTTCAAGTACTATTGGCACATTATTGCTGAAGCATTTAGTAATCTCGTTAGAAAAT
Source organism: Volucella inflata (assembly GCA_928272305.1). Classification (NCBI taxonomy): domain Eukaryota; kingdom Metazoa; phylum Arthropoda; class Insecta; order Diptera; family Syrphidae; genus Volucella; species Volucella inflata. The sequence goes on from OV743720.1 coordinate 5,856,388, forward strand.
GCACTTCCAACCTCCCTATGGGATGCTGACTGAAACCGAGGCATCTTAAGACGTTGGTTATGACCTTTAATCCTTTAAGGCATGCAGATTATATCTTAGTTCTGTTTATGAACAAAGCAAGATGTATCTTTTGCAATTAATTGAAAGTTTAACTTGCCTTTGCGTATCTTGAATTTCAAATCGACTGAAATTCTAAGGACCCATGCAGGGGCTTCTGTGTTTCATTTCGAAATGAAATGATGGTAAGATGACTTACCATCTGTCTAGACACCCTTTAGTCAACTTCAACTCTTTACAGATGCAACTCATGATATCAGCAATACAGGAAAGAATTTCCAACTCCTTTCACCTGCTTTTCATCAACTCTTACGATAATCACTAGGAAGATACCTTAAACGATTTCCTTGTTACATACATCAATCCTTTCATCCGAAACCTTCGATAAGACAAAAAAGGACGAAACGAAAGAATGAAGGAAAAACCAACAATCGACAACGAATTGCGCACACACAATTAATTAGCAATTTACCATGTCCCGGCCAGAACAAGAGGATAACAGGTAGAATTTTAATTATGGGAAAAATCCCAAACGTTTCTCCTAATCAAAATTCTTGAGATGACCCCAGGGAAGCACCTGCTTAACAGTCAATTCGATGTTCAGGTCGACGATGATGGTACCTGTTGGTCCTCGGTTCACTCATTATCAATGGACTGGCAGTTAGATTGAGTGTACATATCTAGTGTGGGGGCTATGACCAGACCCATTCCTGACCCATACCAGACATGAGCAGCATGAGTAGCTACGATTATGATTGAAGATTCCAATCTAAAGGATAGCCAATGATCTTCCCAGGGTGTGCAATCCTGAATATTAAACAGTAGCCAGGTGATGATGTAACTAATCAGTTTCTGTGGATTCTTCCTACTACCAAACAGAAGCATACACGAACACAAGGACTGAGAAGAAGAAAACGTAAAAGGATTAAGCAAATACTCGTAGTTGTAGCAGCAGCTGCTGCTTCTCAAAGAAGTGTCAATAGCTTGGTCGATAAAAACTCCAAAAGGAGACATCATAATTCGAAACGAGCTTCCCTTGATTTCATTGTAAATCAGGATTTTTTTTTTTTTGCATAGAAGTCATGGAGAATGATAGTGTGTGCAAAAAAGCAGGGTTAACATGGTTACAGCTACCGAAAATAGCAGGTGTTTGGATATCAAGTTATCCACGTTTGTCAGCGTACTACAGGTGACTTTGCTGCACCCATGAACGAGTAGGTATTAGTTTGTACTCGCATTGTGGTGCATATCAACGTTGTTCCTTTCCACTTGATTGCGTTCCGAAATCCGATCCTTGACTGAAAGATTTTCCTTTTTTTGCGACAAAAACCAGTCAGTATTCGAAAAGTTTGCAGCGCGTAATTAGCGCTTTTAATTGATATTCGTGCGACAAATTCCTAAGCAGCATGACCCATAGTAGACAACGTTTTTTGAGAGGCTTTTCTGTGAGATTTAGGCAACTTAGTCGCCAATCAATGTCCAATTAAGTCGCTGCTAATATACCAGTACGAGTACGGCTGCTTGGGGACTATAGATATTTTGTAAGGTACAACGACAAGTTTAAATTAAAATGGACAGGTCATACCCGCAAGGTTTGCACGTGGCCAATTGTCAGTTGGTTCAACGTTTGCGCTTGGGGTTGGCTGTCTGACGTTGTCTGTCTGCAGTTGGCTTTAGGTAATGTAATTTTGCGAATGGAACTCACGACGCGAGACACATAATTGAGACTTTTGAAAGGCAATAAAATATTTGATTGTTGGATAAAGAAACTGACAAAGTGCTACAGACAGATTGAAGTATCATAAATTGGCAGAAAAGCCGTCAGAAATATTGCTCAAAATTGTGACGAAATACCAGAATGTTGGAAGCCGATTTAATTGGTAGATCTAAAGATCTGGTTTTGAGGCAAGTTAGGGATTTAAGTGGCATTCCATGTGTACTTTGTAGAGTAAGCCTAAGGTTTGTGTCACATACTAAGTAAATGGGGTGCCTCGGAAGCTATATTACAAAAGATCTGAGCTTGGGGACAGTAACTTTCACACAAATAAATTCCAACTCATTCGTAAGCAGTTTATTAGAGAGTTTAAGGTCAAAACGATTGTGAAATGCCAGCAGAACAACCCGATCTATAGAAACACGAAACACTCCGAATTCGAGTGCAAGCCTTTCATACTCGTACTTAACTATGATATGATAGTTTCAGTCAAGCAAACATATGGAAGATGACTTTGGAATATACATGAGGCACATGAGGAGCGCTAATAAGCAACATCTTTGCGGAAGAAATTGAAGATTTCTTAAAATTTTTTCGAAGGTGATAAGTTTTGTAACACCCTGTTGTCTCCTGTGCAAAAGATTCAAGTTGATTGTTATTGATTCGTCCCAAAACATGTCATAGTTGGACGACAGTTTGAAGTGATTCTTTAGCATTGATAAAAAGATGCATTGACTGCCATGGAATGGGTTTTGTCCGACTGGTGCGACTTCGCTCGCCTGTTTAACTCTTTTTTTTACTGCGTTGCTTGCATGTGCATTTCCAAAATCTGTTGATTCCTTGCTTATTTCGTTGTTCCCCGTAAGCAAGTGCCTCTGCTCATCTTCATTGTACTACAGCGTTTGAACCTCTTTCGAGCTTTTCTTCCAGACGCGATGGCGATGGCGCGATAGTTTGCTCATTGGACTATCACGCAGAGAGTCTGGGTTCGATTCATGGCTGGGTCACCAACAATTTTTCAAATCGCCATCACTCTTTCGGCGGGCAACGGCAAACTCCCGAAAGTATAAATTCCCTACGAAGAAGCTTCTAAGGAGTGCCGTTCGGACCCGGCGATAAACCGTAGGCCCCGCTCAGATGTGATAAAAATAACAACATGAGCAACACAAACAATTGTCAAGAAGCTAGGTTATGACCCATACCGGGCTGCCAGCGTCACAGTGTTTGTTTGTGTTTTTGATGCAATCTTAAGACCACAAGCACATAAGTCAGCCTGCAATGGTATCTTTTCTATTGCTTGTAGCCAAGTAGGTACTTCTTTCTAACCTATTGGTGCAACGTTCGTAGTGAAGTCGTAGTGAATAGGTTTCTGTCGACTCGTTCCACTTCTATGTCTCATAAGTTATGTGGAGCCTACCCAAGCAGAGTTTCCTAACGACTTTAATGAAAGTCGCTACGTACGGCGATTGATTGGGAAACTACTAACTGCCCTAAAAATTGAAATTCCCAAGCAATAGAGCCTTTCCTACACTCCAGTGGTAGTCTTGTGAGGCAGGATTATTTAATTCTCACCCATATCGGCCTAAATTGTCAGCATAGTACTGGCATACGTCGTCATAGCACTCGCAAAGATTTACAAAACAGATAACACTATATGAAGGAACAGCTAATATCCTCGGTTTATGGTGTACTTAGGAGACAGCGCGCCACTGAAGTATGGCACATCCGATCCTTCGGTAGCTGCCTCCAGTATCGCACTTTAAGTTGATTGAGGATGAATGGCTTTGGGCGTTCAAACAATAAGGAAAATAGGAGACTGATGCCTCTTTAGTTGGCGCAGTTCAGAGGTTCTCCTTTCTTGAGAATCGGGCAAACAATGCTGAGGTTCCATTCATCGGATATACTTTCGTCCGACAGTAATTTAGAGGTGAGTTGGTGTATGCTCTTCACCAAGTTATCGCCTGATGATTTGTAGAGCTCGTTGGTTCGGCCCTCCGCTCGAGCAGCTTTGTTGGACTTCAGCTTAGATATTCCCAGCTTCACTTCATCCTGGTCGCCTGGAGGGAATTGCTGGTCTACATCGTCCAGGTTGAAAGGTTCATTCTGCCTGACAGTAGTATTTGTTTTGTCATCATCATTTTGTAGTTTACAGAAATGATCTTTCCAGATTCTCAGCATCGACTGCGATTCTACTACGATGTTCCTTGTTCGTCTCTACAGCCTTCGATTCGGGGCTTGTTTCCGTGGCATGTTATTTGTACCTTTTGGTAAAATTTCCGAATCTCATTCCTGGGGTAGCATCTCTAAATTTCCTCGACCGCGCGCTTCTCATGCTCCTTCTTGTTCCTTCTGAGAAGTAGATGCTCGTCTCTCCTCTTCTGCTCATAGAGCTTGTGAGCAGCTCTAGTCCTTCAATGCAGCGCTGCTTTGCATGCATCTTGCTTAGCTGCATGTGCTTGCCGGCATTCATCATCGAACCAGGGGTTTCGTTGTGGTGGACGAATGAAAGCTAGCACATCAGAAGCGGCATGCCTGATGGCATTTTGGCAGAGTTGCCACTGGTGTTTGATGCTTGGTGCTGGCGGCAGTGGACCTCTAAAGAGATTTAGAGAGACAGGATCCGAAAAAGTTTTGGCGATCCCTTGCGATTGTAGCCGTCGAGTCTCAAAATTCCTCACAGCATTAGCTTGCCTTTGTGCTGTTCGGAGATCCGCAAGCGTACCTTGGCTACAACAAGGTAATGGTCCGAGTCGATGTCGATGTCGATGAAACGTACGAACATCTATAATACTGAAGGAATACCTTGCATCGATCGCAGTGTGGTAAATCTGGTTGACGGCTGATTGACCAGGAGTTCTCCAAGTCCCCTTGTGAATATCGATATGCGGGAACAGCTTGCTGAAGACAAAATTGGGGGCATTGCTCGTAGGTTTTTTTTGAAGAACTCGTAGAAGCTGTTTTTGCTGTCGTCATTTTTCTTCTCTGTTTGTACGTGCGCGCATATGAGGCTAACGTTGGCCAATTTAGCCCTGATACGGACTGCTACGAGGCGCTCGCTCACATTTACATGCCAAAAACTCAAGATTTCTTGCTTAAATCTGCCTGCTAGTAGCTGCTTTTATTGTTGAGAACCATCGCAGTTTTTTATCCTCTCTTCGTCAGGCCTATCGCCATTTCTTGTATGGCTGTAATGTCTCCTTTGCAGTACTCTATGGCCTCCGCCAGTTGTTCTGCTGCACTTGGCCTATTAAATTACCTACCACTCCACGTGCATATCCGAAGCTCGTTGTCCTTAATTCGTTTGCATGGGTTGCAAACAGTAGATTCGTCCGTATCCGAGGCTTTTTAATGTTTCGGAACTTTTGTATATTTTCCATGGTCGGCAGTTACTCCGGACGCACAACCCCCAACCTGAAGAGCAAATTCCATTTTTGATACTCCTATGACGAGAGATCGGTAAGACCGAACCCAGTAGCCCGATCGAGGATGTGACCGCTGTCGTTGGTGCATAAAGTGCTCATCCGCCACCATCGCTTTTTCAAGACCCTGACTAAGTCTTGGTACTACTTGTACTTGTACTTGTCTGCTGGTCAGCACTCGCGCTTATAATTTAAGCAAGTCGAGTCCGGATGGACACCGACTATTATCCGACGGTTACCACGTGGAGGTGTTAAAAGTGCAATTGATGCGTAGAAAACAGTTGCTACACTAGATATCGACGGGTTGACATCTTTCAGTGCCCCCAGCAGCCCACTGTACACAAGATCCACTGAAAGAAAGTTGTGCAGTGTGTTTGATGGTACCAGAGAGGAATGGAGTACTGCGAACTGTTTAATCCTGTGGAAACGAATACTAGGGATCGCTACCGACAATAACTGATTAAACGGAATCGAGCATAGAAGCCAAAACGACTAGAATATGCCCAAAGATACGCATTCGTTACCGTCTATCATGACAACGTTCGTCCACATGTTGCAAATCAATAAAAAAAAAACTGCCTCTGCGAGCTCTCCGACTAAACTTACGAGAAATGCCCAAAATATGATGTAAAAATCGTCCTTTAAGTTCTATACCATTTGAGATGTAGCAGATTCTGGTTTTTCATGTAAATATCCAATGCACACATTGCATTGAAAGTCAAGGCCACCAGAGTCGCTGGTCTCCTTGCAAGGAAATGATTGGCTTGCGTTTTAGGACCGCAGACTGGCATAGAAAGTAGATACTTAAATTCCGCAAATAGTTATCCTGATAGTAAGACCGTTCCCCGCTCAAAAATTTCACTTTTCTCCAAAGACTTCCATGAGAAATCGACAGCAGAACCTTGATCCCCAGACCGACAACTAAATCTTCATATCTCGCGTGAATAGCATGAATAACTCGTGAATATCTGCAATCTGCAATCTGCCGCCTATTACAGATAAATTGCGGTACAATAACAAGACAAACCTGTCCACAAGTAGCTATAATCTCATCGCATTACAACGCGATATATACAAATTATCGATCACGCTTCATTTGCCACAACATAGGTACGAGTACATTTGCTCACGGCGTTTTGTATCTATACTCGTACAAGTTTGAAGTTGTTGAAGTGGATATCTATGGGAAATGGCCTCAATACATGACAATGGAGCACACAAGCCAAAAGATACTTCATGCATGAAACAGTTCAGTCATTCGTTACAGTTTCTTGGATGATAGAACATCATAACCCACCTCCTTCACAAAACCCACCCAAAAACAGGACCTTGACTTAATGACACAATTGTCAAAGAGGTTACCATCGAAGTGGATTAGGAAACACAAATGAATCTCTTATGGTTGCAGGAAAAACACAATCTTCAGATTCTCATTCGTACACCTGTTTACAGTCTTAGTTCATTTGAAGAACATTCTGTCACGGTAAGATGAAACGGATCTGCCGCGACCTTAAGTGGCTTTTTCCCGCAACTTTGCTTTTTTTTCGGGATTTGTTTGCCCGGAGAACAGACAAACAACGGCACAGCACAGGTAAATAAAACAACAAAGACATATCAGAAGGCTCATTGAGGCCAGGGACTTTTATTTTTATATATGGAACATCCTGTTTGCTTATTTGTCAACCTCCAGAAATCATGTATCTGTGTACCTACCTACACACACTTGGTGGTGGCGCTTGAGGCTGTGCGGCGCATTTTGGAATGGGTGTGTGGACGCGATTGTTTTGATTGCTTTTGCAGGGAATAGATGAATGGAAGAAGAATGTTTTCAAGGTCCTAGATAAACAGCATCATAACGCACCTTATGAGTGCCGCAAGTTCTATTGACACAGAGGAGAATGGCAGAGGGTGTTCTAAGATACGACTTTGCCATATGGACCATGTTGTGATGGCTCTTGGTAGTGTGTTGGTAGAGGTGGTATGCGTGAGTAATTTCACGGTAAATTTGATATGATGTGGTGTGCAAATCGTGGCGCCTCCAGATGGATAAGCTGTGCATACACAGGAAATCAACTAAATGCCTGTAAGCGGTGAGCGGTGAAATGATTATGAATTATGGCGGCGCCGATGCTTTAAGTGCTTGAATTCACCATCATGTTCTTAGAAGACGTATACGAGTACCTACGAAAAGATATCCTGCAGTCAGCGATGTGATTGAATTTTGTTGACATGAAGAAGTTTTATAAAGCAGAAGATAGTCGATGGAGTAACTAGGAGGCTGACTAATACTCGTAGTATCTCAGATGATGAGTGGACTGCCTTCTTAGATCTCTGCCTTCTGACACTTAATAACCAACCAGCTCTCCAGCCTGCAATCGTAGTGACATTTCGAATTATTTTCTAACTGACCTTCCCACTTACTTAATCCAACCGCCCATCTACTATAAATCCCATTTCGACAAATCCCTTCGACCGGGTACTCGTATTATTGACGGAAAACTTCCAATCTTCCTGAAACGAGAAACAGATACAATTATAGCCATCTTGATACTCTGTTGTACTCGTACTCGTATCTATCTACAGGATTCAATGAGGATGATGATTGTGACTCTGTGAGTCTGGGACTATGAATCCCGAGTACCTATGATGCAACTAAGCGGAGGGGGAGAGAAATTTTGTATCTTCCGGTAAAGGAATGAGAGTGGAAATCCTATGAATCGGATTATTATTGTTATTTCTTACGAGTATTGCTGTCTTGCCTTTAAGTTTGTTATTGTTGTTGTGCGGGGAGTTGTTACCGCTATTGTTGTTGTTTAGAATAGTGCAATTCCGTTCAGAGCAGTTATGGTGTTATTAGTTTTATTGAATTCGATCCAAAGCGAATGAATGGAGGAAGCAAGTGCTCTTTTCCGCTTGTTAGAATTGTTAGTTGTTAGTTGGCTCTTGGTCCAGTTTGGAACAGATAACAAGAAAACGATTGAGATTTTCGGTCGGTTGTGTTTCTCTCTGTGTTATTGTGTTTGCAATGTCAGTTTTGTAACATCATTGTTGTCATAACGAGATGGAGTTTTCGGTTATTGTTACAAAGATCTGTGCAGTTTTGTACTGATGTACATGGTAACGAATGTATGTTATGTTGTTGGAATGCAATCAGAAATGGTTTGTAGGTCAGTGGGCGATAGTTGAACGAAGACCAGCTTTTCTGTTGGAGTTCAGTTGATGACAATAAAGTGGATATTTTTGGAAGATACACTATTTTGAAAGATAACCATTATTTCAGGAAGCAATGGTCGTACCATTGGGGGTATTCGGGTCATTCTGTGTTAGGGTACCATTCAAAATAATAAGTTAAAGTGTAGCACCATACAATGTTTCATGCTTGCACAATATCTTGCCTTTTTCCCAGTCCCCCCAGACTGAGTGGCGGCATATCCCCTTGTACATAAATAGCACATGATGTCCTCACCTCTGTATGCACGAGATTAGATGCAGATCTACTATTGTCTTACTATCGATGCAAGCCGATATTCAAACCGAAGTAGACTCGGTCCTAATTATTTCTAGGGTATCCAGGACATCTCAGACTGATGAAAATCAATGATTTCATATCTCTAGGTTTCGCAGCGCAGGCACCAGTACAACTTTTCAATAAAATGCTGCTTCATAGAAGAATTAGAGCTTCTCGGACACTCTACAAGCAAACCGTAAAAACATCTACTTCTACAGACAAGACAGGAGCATGAAAAACAAGCGATCGAGGTGCTTCTCCTGAAACGGCAAACACGTAAGAGACAACAAACCGCCTTGGATATGGATATGGTATTGACGACTCCAGCAAACGTTTTACGGGCAACGAATTTCGTCTTTGCATATATAATGATTTCCAGGACGTAGTCAGGGTGTTGGAAAAGAGATGGTGGCGGACGAGCCCTATATGGATCAACGGCAGCGCTCACATCCTGGAATAGGTTACTGGTTTCGGTGTAACCAACCGACCTGGAACTGGTCCTCCAGGTTGGGGGTTGTGCCGCCGGGGTTACTGCCCGGCCATTAAAAAAAAACAAGAAGTTACGAAGCATCAACAAGCCTCGGATATAGACGGATCTACTGCTGACAACACACGCAAACAATTTAAGGACAATGAGTTTCGGATATGCATGTGGAATGTTAGAATCCTTAATACACCACGTGCTGCCGAACAACTAGCGGACGCCTTAGACTTCTGCAAAGCATCATAACCCCCATTCAAGAAATGCGATGGGATGGACGAGACAACAAGAGGATGAAAAACTGCGACATCTACTACGGCAATGGCTATCGACGGCAACAGCAGTGCTTATTTTGATGCGGATTTGTTGTCGAATGCAGACTAAGACAAGAAGTCCTGAGCTTCCGGCATGTGGGCGACTCGTAGCAATCCGCATCAAGGCTAAATTCGCCAACATTAGCCTTATATGCGCGCATGTCCCCACACAAGAGAAAGATGACGACACCAAGGATGGCTTCTATGAGCTCCTTAACAAAACCAACGATGACCACACGAGCAACCACAAGAGGCACTATCTTTCAAAAGTCCGTCCAACTACTCACATACGCTGAAGATATTGACATAATCGGAGGTTAGCAGCGCGATGTCAGTGGCGCTTTCGCCAATATTGAGACATATCCGAAGCTCATTGTCCTTAAATCGTTTGCGTGGGTTGTCAACAGTAGATCCGTCCATATCCGAGGCTTGTTGATGCTTAGTAACTTAATCTTGCCGGGCAGTTACTCCGGCGGCGACCTAAACATAATAGTTTGTAAATTAAAGCCTACCTATTCATTTTGTCAAAGGCATCCCTAAAATCTACGAAACACGTATATACTCGTTGTTTGCCTTTCTTCTCTATATATATCTTGGCTATGCATTCTCGACAAGCCTGGGCGAAAACCGGCTTGGAAACTGCTAAGTCGATTGCTCACTTCTATCCATTTAGAAAGTCCATCATATATAATAGAAGTAAAAATCTGCGAAGTTCGCACCACCTTTCTTGAAAATAGCAAAAAAAACTGCTTTGTTGAAACAACTGGGGATACATGCATCACTATAGAGTCTAATTAAAAAAAAAAATTCAACCGGGATGCCGTCAATGCCTGGTGCCTTGTTGTTTTTCATTTTTTTAGATGTTACTTCAAACTCAGCGAGGGAAATTGGGGCATCAAGTTCACTGACAGAAACATTGGGCAATGTGTAGTCAAAGGTAAGAAGGTTCTCATCCGCCAGCAAAAGAGTTTTAAAATGTGCTGCTAGTGTTTCAGCATCGAGAGCGTTCTTTGTCCTTTCACACCTAGTTCACGAGCATGCATCCAAAATGGTTTTTTTGAAATTTTTGCAGTTACCTCATTTCGCTGCCAGATTTTTAAGTTAGAGCTAGTATTTTTCAACAAGCATAAACGTTTGTACTCCTTATTTGTATAAAGATATGTATTTTTGAAAAATAACGAGGGTCAGTGGAGGAGGGTAAGTCTTGGAAGAGATACTCACCGTCTGTTTGTAGACCTGACAGCTACATATTTCAGTATGCATAAGGAAAAAAATTATTTACGTCCCGATAGACTTAGAAATGTCAGTAGCTCATCACTCAAAGAAAGTCTACCATTGACGGTGTTGTCACAATGCCACCTCTGGCAGTGAACACTTCGAGGTAGATACAAACTTCTTTCAGATTTCGATTATGGAACCTCCAACAACTTTTGTATTCAGGTTTATGTCCCCCACCCGAGGATTTATACCATAAAACGCCGGTTGTGGGTAACCCAATTTGTACGAAATTAGGCCGTTTAGTTGCAAACAGAGCTGACATCAGGTAGTGCTCCATCTATTACCAATAGCTATCTCTCAAGAGACACTTAAATAAGAAAGCTGTTACCCATAAGCAAAACTGCCTTTAGGGAAGACCCGTATCATTCCAGTTCTGCTCTAGGGTGCAGAGGCCTACATCTTGTCAAGAAAGAAAGAAACTCCTTTTGGTTTTAGGCTCCATTTATGTATTTACGTGGAGCGAGGAAGAAGGTTCAATCACTAGTTATACCATGTATTCGGTCTAGTCAGACGTCTAACTATCTACCCTATCCATTGTCTGAGATGATTTGGCCATGTCGAGAAAACGCACGCTACAGATCCGGCTTAAAGAGTCTCCGGATTATAGACTGTCGCACCAGAGAACGACACCATCTAAGGTGGCGTACACAGGTGGAGGCGACCTTAAGCAACTTGGAATGCCACAATAAAGGCAGTTTGCGAAAGATCGTCCTGCTAGAAAATCTTGTCCAGGTATTTACATTCCCCTTATGGAAGATAGCATTACGTAAATTCAAATATAAGACAGCACGGTTTGACCAGAAAAAAAAATGCTCGCTAACTGTTTATGAGGGAAAAACCAGATATATTCTGTCATCAAGAGCATCAGGCAACTCTCTAACAGCCTTCACCTGTTCTTTAGGTCAGAGCCATGAGTGACTCTTGGTCTTTTCGCTTTGAAGGAGGAGACGATAACGACATAAAAGAAAGGGCGCAACAGTCGCCTGATATGGTCGGGACAAGTAGAAATATATGAAGATTTCACTGACCACTGCCTGCCTTCCGTCAGTGTAATTGACAATGTAGGCTCGCTCCCTAGTTGAGATAAAGTTTCTATTCGAAAATATTTCGAAAACTATTTCTCAAAAATTCTTCCACTTCTTAAATTTCACTGCCAACTCATCGTTGTATCCGAAAATATCTGAAAACTTTAGTGCACCCACCTCAATTGAACTTCCTCCATCAGACATCATGCTGAGAAAGCAATTTGTCTTTCAAATTAGTACTCAGCTTGCATCACCTCCCTTTTCAAGCTAATCAGCTCTAAAAATTCTCCCCTTCCATGCCACTTAGCTCCCTTTACGAAACGCAATCCGAAACGAGTCGACGTCAAAGTCAGAAACGGAGACTTAGATGGAGATGGAGAATTGTCTTCCCTCCAAGGAGCAGCCAACTAAATTTGTAAAAGTTAACTTCATCAAAATTTATAACTTCAAAATGTGCAAGCATCTACCGTCGGCAAACGCAAATACCATCACCGCATCTCTTGTTTCCTAAGTCTGGGAGAATAAATTCTACAGGTTTACCAACTTAACCGCATCTAACTCTTACTTTTACTCTAACTCAACTCACCTCCAAGTACATGTCCAACTCCTACCCCAGCTATGACTCCTGTGTCAGCTTTCTTAGCAACAATTCTTTCAAGTTTTCTCAAATTCCATTATTGCACTTCTCTGGCACAAATAATTGGATAGGTGTACTACTACGAGTGTGTGTGCTACAAGCTCCTCTAATCATCCAACGATGAGGTAGGTACAATTCTTCTAAAGACATGATGCTAAAAACGACAAGAACAAGAATAAGAACATGGACGAGGACGAGGACGAGGACGAGGACGAGGACAGATTGGTGGAAGTATAGTATACCGAACCCAGAGAACGCAAGATGAATTTGTGAAAGTTGAGACACTAATCAGAGGCACACTCCTTGCATGTACATCTATTCGTAAACAGGGCTATAGTGGTAGCGTCCTTACAAGAGCATTAAGAGCGTTGTTCAGCAACAAGGCACCTTAGGGTTTGTTCCATATGAGACGAACAACACTAAACCCATCAAGGTACGCGCAAGGATAATTGGAGGAAAAAGCCAACTTTGGTAAAACTCTCGTAATTCAAGACATACTCGCATTAACCGAGATAGCTACTGCTACTGCTTATGCTCTCCCCTCCCAAAGGATGGCTGTAATAATTCATCTGGGGGTTGAGTTACCGACAGAGCTACGGATACGGATATAACAACCACCACCATCACCACCACCACCCACCATCGGTGAGTCGTTATCATGGAGCAACACTTTGGCCCAAAAATCCTTTTTCAGTCGTTGCAACAAGCTTCATTGTGACAACGATAACCATGACGACATGTACATGTAAGTACCTCAACGTGACACATGACCCTAAATAGGAAGTACTAAATATAGGTAGGTACGAGAACAAGGAGGGAGAACTAAGCGTTAAAACCGCGTCAATGCATCATGATCGAGATTTAGAGAAACGAGACCCATACAAAGAGGGGTGGTTACCAGCAAACTTGGGCTACGGATAAATGGAGTAACTCAAGACCACACGGTTATTTTATTGCCGTCACTCTAAAGCCACAAGGATCCTAGCATAAATTTTAACAGGATATTTAATTACAGGTGAAATCACTCTCTTTCTCTCGCACCATCGCCGACGAGGGGGGGAGGGAGGTAACGAAGATCTACCAAGATGAGGTGTTGTACACCATAAAAATGAAGTTCCTGGTAGAATATCAAATTGTGCTACTACCGAAACAAGGTACAGACAACTCGTCGACAAAGTGCTACGTCGGAGTGAGGGAAATACATTTTAAGTGCTGGTTCTGGGCATAGACGAGAGCAAGTCTACCTTATCGGTTGTAACCCTGATGGACGATTATTTATGTATAAGTGTATCGTTGGGTTAAAAGCTTTTGTGGGATTTTTGTGGCAAATACTGAAGGAATTTTCAGGCAACAACATTTTCCTCTAAAGAAGATTGGTGACAAGTTGGCTTTGGCCAGAGGTGTGTCCTCGAAAGATAGCATGCAGATTGTTAAAATAGTTAAAATGTTTCATCATAAGGACAATGGTGGTGCAGCATTGTTGGTTTGGGAAGAGCACATTGAGCAACATGAAGTCCACGAAAATACATCAACTCATATGGCACTTATTTCGGTCCAAAAATATCGAAAGGGCATCTTTCTAGCAGGTCCTTGGTTACAGAGTACTTTGGCCCGGTCAGAAAGGACGACACATAACATCACAAGTTCGAATAGAATTATATGTTTCAACGAGCAGTTGGCAAGTAAACGACTTCTGTCCGAGAACACCGTGGAAATCGGATTCGAAGACCTTTCGAACCGGAGCATTGGTGTACATACGCTCTACATGACCCAGCCATTTCAGCCTTTCAAACTTCACTCTTCTGGCTAGGTCGATGTCGCTGTACAGCCCAAACAAACAACGATTGGCAAGAGTTATTCTTCGTTTGATCATAGTGCTGGTGGCTTTGTCTGTATTTATAGCGGAGCCTAGGTAGACAAAGTCCTTAGCTACCTCAAAGTTATATCTGTCGAGGGTGACGTTCTGCTCGAGACGTCGGTGTTGGTTATCCTTTTTGCTTGACAGCTTATACTTGGTCTTGCCCTCATTGACCGCTAGACCCATTTTCGCCGCTTCCGTCTCAATACTCGCGAAAGCGAAACTGACATCACGCTGCTTTCTCCCGATTATGTCAATATCGTCGGCGTGTGCAACTAGTTGGACGGACTTTTGAAAGATAGTGCAGTGCCTCTTGTGTTGGCTCGTGAGTTTTGCACTATTCTTCCAAGTACGATGTTGAAAAAATCCCATGACAGCCCATCGCCTTGTCTTAATCCTTTTTGGACATCAAAGGTCTCGGTGAGATCTTTACCGACCTTGATGGAGCAGCGTGCATTCTTCATCGTCATCCTGCACAGACGGACGAGTTTGGCAGGGATCCCGAAAATAGACATTGCTCTGTATAGCTCGTCTCTATAGATGCTGTCATACGCGGCCTTAAAATCGATGAATATGTAGTGGGTATCGATCTGAAGCTCATGGGTCATCTCCAAGATCTGCCGTAGTGTGAATATCTGATCGATGGTGGACTTTCCTGGCCTGAAGCCACACTGATATGGAGGTCAGGTTGTTGACGAACGGCTTCAGGCGTTCAAACAATACGGCGGATAAGATCTTATATGCGATGTTAAGGAGACTGATGCCTATGTAGTTGGCGCAGTTCAGAGGGTCTCCTTTCTTGAGAATTTGACAAACAATGCTGAGGTTCCATTCATCGGGCATACTTTCGTCCGACCATATTTTACAGATGAATTGGTGTTTGCTCCTTACCAAGTCATCGCCGGCCGCTTTGAAAAGCTCGGCAGTCAGCCATCCGCTGCAACAGCTTTGTTTGACTTGAGCTTAGGTAAAGCTATCTTCACTTCATCCAGGTCGGGTGGACGGAATTGTTGGTCATCATCGTCCAGGTTGAAAGGTTGATTCTGCCTGACAGCGGTATTCGGTTCGTCATCGCCGTTATTCAGTCTGCAGAAATGGTCCTTCCAAATCCTCAGCATCGACTGCGATTCTACTACGATGTTCCCTTGTTCATCTCTACAGGCTTCTGTTCGGGGTTCGTATCCGTGGCATGTTTTTTGTACTTTTTGGTAAAACTTCCGAAGCTCATTCCTGGAGTAGCATCTCTCAATTTTCTCGACCGCACGCTTCTCGTGCTCTTTCTTCTTCCTCCTGAGAAGCCGGTGTTCGTGTCTCCTCTTCCGCTCATAGAGCTCATGAGCAGCTCTGGTCTTTTTTTGCAGTGCCGCATTGCATGCTTTTTGCTTAGCTGCATGTTCTTGCCGGCATTCATCATCGAACCAGGGGTTTCGTTGTGGTGGACGAGTGAAACTCAGCACATCAGAAGCGGCATCTCTGATAAGTTTGTCTCAGCATAAGTTTGTCTTGGGGTAGTTTGGGATATCCGCAACCGTATAATGCTTCGCCCCGTCGCAGAGTCGATTAGCCTGAATCCGTTATCGGAGGTGGTGTCGTGCAGGCTATATTTTCCGATCGTTCCACCAAAGATACCCTCTCTTCCTAGCTTTGCATTAAAATCACCGCGGACAATTTTAATGTCATAGCTGTGGCATTGCTCGTAGGTCTTGTCAAGGAGCTCATAGAAGCCATCCTTGGTGTCGTCATCTTTCTCCTGTGTGGGGACATGCGCGCATATAAGGCTAATGTTGGCGAATTTAGCCTTGATGCGGATTGCTACGAGGCGCTCACATGCCGGAAGCTCAGGACTTCTTGTCTTAGTCTGCATCCGACAACAAATCCGCGTCAAAATAAGCACTGCTGTTGCCGTCGATAGCAATCGCCATAGTAGCTGTCGCAGTTTTTCATCCTCTTGTTGTCCGGCCCATACCATCGCATTTCTTGGATGGCAGTTATGTCTGCTTTGCAGCAGCCTAGGGCCTCCGCTAGTTGCTCGGCTGCAGGTGGTCTATTAAGGGATCTAACATTCCACGTGAATATCCGAAGCTCATTGTCCTTTAATCGTTTGCGTGAGCTGTCAACAGTAGATCCATCCATATCCGAGGCTTGTTGATGCTTCGTAACTTCTTGTTTTTTTAAATGGCCGGCCAGTTACCCCGGCGGCACAACCCCCAACCTGGAGGACCAGTTCCAGATCGGTTTGTTACACCGAAGCCACCCGTTCCGCGATGTGAACGCTGCCGTTGGCTCATATAGGGCTCGTCCGCCACCATCTCTTTTCCAAGATCCTGACTAAGTCCTGGAAATCCTTACCGGCCTGAGTTCCAAATATGTCGGAGTAGCCCGGATAAGGTCTTATTTTGTTTTTTCCGACATTAATCCTGATTTATGGCGCAGGAAACTCGCCATTTGTCACCTTCATTTCGCAATCTCCAGTGAGATTCCTAGATGGCGCCACGGGGAGTCGTGAAGTAAGGGTTATTATCAGAGCTGCAAGATGTTCGGCTACAAAGGCTCATTCTCGTTATTTAAAGAACCAGCACCTTTCGGAAGATGCTACTTCTACGAGGCCTTTTACTTATCGTTGCTCTCCTGATAGCATTTACTTTATCGAATGTGGATGAAAATGTCTTTGGTTGTCTTGAAATGAATCTTTTCCGAGTGATGTTCAGGAGACCGAAGGAATCAAACACAATAATGAACTACAGCGACAGGGAGCTGGGAAGAGGAACCCAAAATCATCGGGTTGGATGGCTAAGACATGTGATTCTGTCAGTATCGATGTTTCGAATCGACAAGTCTCAACTAGAGCAACGCAACTGGGCGTTTACGATATGCACCCTGCAGCGTCAACCTGGCGATATCTAGCACTGCGACTATAAGTAAGAAGGATGGGTTCACATGGCTCACTTGATGATGCTTCAACAGCTTCGTTTACTTGGTATCGGCAGTAGCTTATATTTACTTGCTACTTCAACTGAAATAGAGAGGTTGGTGGATGAACGTAAATACCATCAAAGTCAGCTCTTATCCTGCGAAGAGGGAGGAATGCTCGATCCATTTCCATCGAAGGTGTAATAAAAGGGCCTTACCCTCCGTTTTTTGCAAAGCTCTTCATTACGAAGCTTCATACAGGACAACCGCGTGTATACGAGCTCCTGGACAAAATTACAGTCAATGTCCGAAATATTATGTTGAAATCATCTTAGTTGATTGTAAGGCCAAAAAAGGAAGGAACAACATTTTTAACAGCGCAGTCAAGCTAGTTGGCTTGTTTCGTGGCGGAGCATTACTAAAGCTAGCGCACGGTATTCCTACCTCAATATCCACCAAGACACACGGCACCTGATCATCAAACTCTCAGTCAAATTGATCATATCGTTCCAAACATTTTGAGTGGTGAACATAAACTCTGATCACTACCTCGTTGCAGCCTCGGTACGTCTGCGGATGTCTCAAACAGAGTCTTTTCTGATGGCGTATCCCTTAATCTTTCGATACGTCTTGTACAATACAAGCAACTTCAAGTGGTGAATACCAGTGGCATAGATGCCAACACGCATCAGAAACGCAGCAACTGACATATTGAACATCTTTACTAAGCCCATGGTTTGATGAAGAATGCTGGCAAGCGGTGGTACTGCATAGAAGAACGAGTGGGGCAGGTGGGATTCTCAATCAAAAGAGGAGAGTGGAACAAAAGGGAGCGTGTTGCTCAAGTAACAATATCTGGAAGTTTAACCAAACAGCTAAAAGAACTTGTCAAGGCAACAAGATCTGAAAAAAACTCTACAGCAAAGCAAGAACAAGGTTAGGTAAAACAGGGTGTGCCATAAGACACAGATACTAGGCACCAAAACGGGCCCATCGGAATCCCCTGTGGAATCAGGTAAAACCAACTCCACTGAAAAACTTAAACAGTCTCCCTATCAAAACTCCTTATTTCTCTACAAAAGCCAAGAAGGCCTTTGAAGTCCGTACCGTCTATTTCCTCTAAGTTTTCAAAGAAATATTTTCCTAAGAATTTCCTTCGGCTACGCGATATTGCCTCACATTCACACAGTATGTGTGTTATGTCGTCAATCGCTTGTAGATCCCCACAGAATCTACAAGTGTCTGTATTTGTCAGTTTTAATCTCTGCGTGTTTCAGCAGTAGACAGTGTCCTATCAGTTTTCCTATTAGCGTCCTAAGCTTATCCCTATTCAGCTTAATAAGGTTTCTAGATCTGTTACTGTCGAGAAGTGGCCATAAAGCCTTTGATACCCTATGCCCTTCCAGATTCGACCACCTTATGCTGGCGGCCTCTATGGTTTTTTCTTCAATAGTGCCCCTTACCGTGCAGAGGAGTGGTTTAACATCAGCAACCTCACTATTGTCGATTAGCCCTCCTCTTCTTGCAAGCTCGGACTGCAGTGTCCTGGCACCCAGCACAGTCTCACCCTGTTCTGAACGCATAATGATTTGAGCATTGTGCTACAGCCCCTGACTGTGTCGGAGTTGATGTTGGTTGACACCATTGCCTTAAGAGCGGCCTGGCTGTCGATGTAAATAGCGATATCTCTACCGGATAACGATCCCATCTGCATCAGCTCAGCCACTCTGATGATAGCCAGAACCTCTGATTGGAAGACACTACTAGTGTCCGGTAGCCTTATGGACACTCTCAGTTCCGGGTCCTCCGAGAAGATACTGGACCTGTTCCTTCCTCTGTCTTCGAGCCTTTTGGAAAAATGGCAGTTTCATTCGGCCTGATTACTGCATTTTCTTGTCAGTCCTTCCTCTCCGGATATATTATATCATACGGAATGTCAAAATCGATTAAGGAAGGGTTTCATCCGATTTAATAGTATTGCCTGGTAGTAGCTCCTCCAGGATCGTGCCGTGTCCGAAGCTACTGATTTTGAAAAGACCCAGATTAGTGAGTCGAATCGTACTGTTGAGAGCAAGATTTTTATGTGTAAATCAAACGATATTAGGTGCAGGAAGGTTAGTTGTTGCTTTCCACCATGCTAGTGCGCCATATGTCAGTATGGGTCTCACCACTACCGTATATAGCCAGTACACCATAGCAGGATTTAGGCCCTAGTTCTTTTCCATATGAAAAGAGCATTATATGCCTTTTTGATTCTTTCCGCTACGTTGAGATTCCAATTCAGTTTCTTACCCAGAATCACGGCAAGATAGTTCGCACTATCCGAAAGGGACAGCTCCATTCCGCCGAGTTTTGGCAGTGTGAATTGCGGTACCTTGTACTTTCTGGTAAAGAGAACCAGTTCCGTTTTGGAGGGATTGACATTGAGACCACAGCTGCCTGCCTAGGTGCTGATCGTCCTCAAGGCAAGCTCCATGATCTCACTTCAAATGTTTAAGTATTTTCCCTGCACTATTATCACCACGTCATCCGCGTATGCCGTGGTGCTAATGCCCATTGAATTAAGCTTTTTGAGAATTTTTTTTTATGAGCAAAGAAGTAGAGATATGACTCCCCCTTGAGGGAGTCCGCTGGTCACTGACATTCTAGCCGAGCTGTCCAATGGAACAGTTTATTACCCTACCTGCAAGCATGTTACAGATCCAATTTGTTTTCCCTTGTTCTATGCGTCTACTAAAGCACCTTTGATGGCGCTGAACTTCACGTTATTGAAGGCCCCTTCCATATCTAGGAAGGATACCATCGCAAATTCACCAAAGTGTAGACTTCTTTCTCTTTTTCGCACCACCTCATGTAGGGCCTGTAGTTCCTGATGTGAATTTCCAGTAAACGCTCCGGGATCTTAAGCATTAAAGGTGACAGACTCATTGATCTGAAGTCTTTTGCTGTTATGTGCCCTTGCTTGCCGGCTTTAGGTATAAAAACCACCTAGATTCTCTCCATGCTTTTGGAATGTAACCTGTAACCTTAAACTGTATCTCAGAACTTCCATATTTTTTTGGATAGAATACAATTCGGGCCGGGGGATTTATACGGTTTAAAGGACTGAATTGCCCACTCCTAAACAGCAGAGAAAACCCAAATTTCGCTGTCAGGCAGAGTAAAACATTCAAACTCGATAATAAAAGTCAAAAGATCCGTCCACCTGATCAAAATGAAATGAGGATAGCGATCTAGAGCTAGGAATGATAAGTCTGCTGGACCAGATGGTCTGTCTGCTGAGCTATTTAAAGAACCAGTAAATAACGTGGCCTGCACTGATTAGAGGCGAAACGAGCTATACAGATGCATGCGTAACCTTGGTGCCCGCTGCTCCGTAAAGATCGGAAACAATCTCTCCGAAACTTTTGCCCTCAAATAAGGATTCAGGCACGGTGATGCGCTGTTATATCATTTTTCTAACACCATACTTGAGAAAATTGTGCGAAACTGGGAAGTTTACTCCAGAGGCACCATCTTTCAAAAGTCGATTCAAAATAGGAAAAACTCAGCGAGTTGGTGGTCGCCAAGGCTCCAGTCTGATGAGTCTTCATTTGCAACCCAAAGAAAGGAAGACCTCGCTTCAAGTGGAGTGAAAGAACATTCAACCAACATGGATTGCACTACTGGGGGTAGTTACCCAAGGATCGCGAAAACTGTATATGCGCAGGTCCATCTAAACAAAAGAGGAAAGAAGGAGCAACGCTGAAAACGATGATTCAAACATAATCTGCGCGCTGAAGGGAAGAAGTAGCTCAACAAACTTGGCATGTACAACTGGCGATTGCGGGACCGGGCCTTTGAAAACGCAGGTTTGATGTGAATTTATAAATGTTTTCAAGGAAACCACGATTGTACCCATTTGTGAAAAACTTTACCCAACCACCAGACATCCAACGACCAATGTCATATCACTGAATTCATGTATGTTGCTGGGGTAAACTGCAAACAAAAGTTTCCTGGGATCTCATTTTGTACGAGTGCAACGAAAGGAAGCCACAACTGCTAAGCCAATGGAAAACGGTAGCCAACTTCAAATTATCTTCCACCTTTGTATGCGTGTATGTGGTGGCGGTGGTGGCAATGGCATCCTCCAATGGAAACATACGTACTCTTGTAACCTGTCAACCACTGTGTGGTGCACTGTTTGAAGCTAAAAGCTACTCGCTCCAATGAGAAATAAATTTTAAAGCACCCGATTGGATACATACTCGTATTAAAGGCAGTTACCGACAAGACCAGGAACAATAATGAATTGTAGAAGCATCTCCTTAATTCCATTCATCGGTACATGGTTACGGTGTATGGTGTTCGGTTGAGAGAAAGATGAAATTTTTATAAGCGAACGCGCCAATTTCAATTCGCGTGGTCATAGATGAGAAGGTAAACGCCACAAGGTAGCAAAACAAAAAAAATATTGCATATTCAAGTATCTCCTCACGACGACGATATACTCTAAGTCGGCAATAAAGATGAGGAGGACAACCAAGACCATTTTGCCAGCAATTAAACAAAAGAAAAAAAAAATGAATACACCAGATCTGGAGATGGAGATGAAGATGAAGTTTGAAAAAAAAAAACAAATAAACCTTCGACTCTCGTCTACCGACATCGTATCTTATGGCGCAGAGAACCAATGCACTGAGGTACCAAAGTACCAAAGCACCAAAGCAACATCTCTCAGTATCTCTTGGTCGATCTTATTAATTAAGAATTATTTTAATTAGTGTAATAAATTTTAATCTGTCATTTAGTAGCGAGGATAACACTGCAACAGTACGACAGTGTTCTCGTACAGCAGCAGAACTGCAACATGCCGCAATCCACAGTGTATACGAGTACGAGTAAAAAACAGTCGCAGTCAGATTTCATGCCAGGACTAGGTCATAAACTATGGTGAGGTATGGCATGGCTCCTCGTGACGTTTTTCTGCAGTTTATTTTTTACCTCTTCGCCTAGTAAATCCAAGTATCTACCGGATGGTGGCTTGCTCTTCTCGACTTCACTAGGCTATTCATCAGTTTGACCCTCATGCATAGTTGAATGCCATAATTGGCGAATTTAATTGCCACCCTCAAGTGTAGAAAGATACGAGCACTGCCACCGTGCAAGCATCTCTCCAAGAATCGGGTTTATCCAAAATAAGTGATGACCTCGACTAGTGAGTCGTTTTTGGTAGCTTCTTCAAGATCATGATGAGGGTTGTTGGGTTCCATGCATACTCGTAATCGTACTCTGAACATTGCAGTTTCGATTTGGGTAAAGGTTTAGGTTGTCTTCGTATCTAACTGAGTATGCAGTCAAGATAAGCAGCCAATTTATTGATTATCTTCTCCAGATGGAGTTCATCTGCTGCCTGGGCTTCATGAGAGAATTTTTATTCATACGAATAGTGTGCATTTCAGATCAGTCGCAGTGGCCGTCATTTATTTTTCGTGGCTTCTTGACATGGAAGCCTTAACTGGAAGGGTGACAGGATGGCACAAGGATGCAAGCTCTTTGGATTTCTTATTTGGTTGTTGTTCTTGTCGATTGTTATCGTGGATGTGAGTAGGGAAACCTTTTTCCATCGTCTGTTGGCTTCATGGCTAAAGTGGTTCGTGCTATCGGCAAAGAAGTCGAAGTATTTGGAACCATTAGCTTTGTAATTCTCTTTTGAGTCTCCTGACAATGTGAATACAGATACAATGGGTAGAAACAGTGACAAATTGAAAATAAAAGAAGCAATGCTCTGGTAAAACAGCATCTACCCCATACGATGGCATGTATCATGGTTACTTACTTCAAATATGAGCTGTACTTTTGGCATTGGTGGTATCGTTAGCTTGAAACACCCTACTATGCCTTGGTATACTGGGATAACTTGACTGGGAAGCCTAGGAGCGTTACCTCAGCTTTGCTGGTAGTGTTTCAAGCAGTCGGTCTAATATTGACTACCTCCAATATGTGCGGCTTTATTCCTCCAATAGCGTGTCGAATGTTGGCCTCCATCTCGTCCAAAGAGAAAATAATCGAGTGGTGTCAAATCTCATGATCGCGGCGAACAATTGATGGACGCTCGCCGTGAAATTACCAAGTCGCCAAATTTCTCCTTCACAACTTCGAGCGTTGCATCGCTTGTTTGGCATGTAGCGCCATCATGTTGAAACCACAGCTCGGATATATCGATGTTGTCGAGCTCTGACCACAGAAAGTCTTTATACCTGATATAATTGACGGTAAAGGTGTCACCGTCCTCATTTCGAAAGAAATGAGGTCCGATGATGCCGCCATGCCATAACCCGCACCAAAGAGTCAATCTTTGAGGATGCATTGATGCTTGGCGAAACACTTGTAGATTATGTTCGCTACAACAAGGGCAATTTTGCTTGTCGACTAGCTGATGTGCCAAAAATGAACCATGTCCAAGAAGATGATTTTTTGGCCAAAATCCTGATCAACATTTTCAGAACCTAATTAGCGAGCACACGGAGTTGTCTAAAGTCGACGGGCTTCAATACATGTGTCAGAACTGTTTTATATGGATGTAGGCCCAAATCCAACCGCAAGATAAGCCAGGCTGACTCTCTGCTAATACTCAATTCAGCTGATCAACGCCCAATCGGCATTTCTAGGTCTTATTCGATACTGGCCGCTATGGCGGGTATGTTTTCTTCATTTCGCATCAATTTCTGTCCGGTTGGTGGCTTATAATTCAAAAGAGTGTACTCACGTTCGAACTTTAACACAGTGCGACGAATTTCCGGCACACTGAAGCCATGATGACGACCGAACTTATGAAGAAATTCACGTTGCTGAGCCGGAATTTTGCAAATGGCAAACCTAACTGAATATTTTGACAGCTGGATGTCGTTGGTGACTCTGACAGCTGCTGAAACATATCAATTGGAAAACCTTGCATCTTTTCAGCTGCAATCACCTGCAACTAAATGCTGCTCGTTCTTGTTATGCTTAATCGAACGGTTTCGGTCTTTGTAGTCGACGCACAAGGTCTGTCTGGAGCATGGCGCATTTACTATGATTCCAAGTTAATACAGCCGTATCGTCTGCGTACGTAGCTACAACAGCGCTACAGTGATATATCTGGTGTAGAGTTAGAACAAAACCGGACCAAGAACACTTCCCTGTGGTACTCCGACAGCGATTTCCTTAAAATCGAAGTATTCGGATCCGAGTTTAACACAGAATAGTGTTTCAAACAGCTTTCTAAAATCTCACATAATTGTACCGGAAGAGCCCGTTTTAAATTAAACTTCAGGCCTTGAAAGGCTTGAAAGACATCTAGACGTCTAGCTAGAACATATCTTATTCTTCTCTAGAGTTTTCTCTAATTCATTTGCTGTTCTATAAGCCTGGACAATTGTGGAATGCTTTGTTCTGAGCCCGAATTTGTGTGTCGAGTCAAGCGAAAATAGTCAACGGCAACGAACGTCTTCTGTGAAGGATCTACGAAGGCTAAAAGGCAGACTCTTGTGTCATCAGAATTCAGGTTGACGTGACTCTCAGATATCCTTAGTAGGAATTAATGGCTGTTTGATTGCACGACCACAAGACCAAAGCTCATTGAAATGAAAAGCCGTATTGTGTCGCGTGTTCCTGCTACTGTTAAAGTTTACAGCCATTCAGAGCACAAGTCTTCTTCTTTGCGCAGGCCTTTCAGTTGTGTTATGATTGATCGAAGCAAGGCAAACCGCGTTTTGTCGTACTTACTCCAACCGTTTTTTTTGACTATACTTGCCACAACCAGCCCCCTTTGGTGCAGACGAAGATGGTTGATATGTCAGCACTCGATGTGATGTTTTTGATGGGCCTTAAGGTTTTTAACGCACGGCGGGTTCCAACGGCCTGACCAATTTCGATTACTTTGCCAGCCCTGCAAAATCCTATAAGGAGGCGCGTGCAACTTACTTCTGCACCCAACTGCATGGTGGAAAGGATTCCTGAGAGTATGACGGAACCAACGTCGCCATTCCAAGTCGGCTTTACGAAAGGCAAATGTGTAGAGGACGTTTGGTCTTTTCTCAAAGACAGAGTCCAGAGCTTTAAAGGTGCCTTCGACCACTTGAACTGGCAGAGAATACTCACCATGTTCAGAGAATTGGGCTGCCAGGAAATTGGGCTTTGGGAGGCTACTTTTCTGGTTAAAGAGCGAGTGTGGTTAATGCACATGACGGCGTTTGCGTTAACGTAGAGAGAGGGTGTCCTCAGGGGTCCATCTGCGGTCCTTTTATCTGGAACCTGATGATGGATCCACTTCTGTGGCGATTGAATGAGCCCTATGGTTGCTGCGCTTATGCAGACGACCTGCTGCTTATCCTCGAGGGCCAGCCCAGGATTCCAAAGAATGCCGAAGAATTAGGAGAAAGAGCTCTTTCAATCGTTTCCGAATGGGGAAAAAGTGTTGGCATCAAAGTGTCACAGGAGATGACTGTTTCAATGTTGCTTAAGGGCAAATTGAATACGAGAAATCGATCTCCTCTGATTCGCATGAATACTGTTAGCATTAGGTGTGTAACTGAGGTCAGATACTTAGGCGTAAAGCTGGGTAAGCGCATGAAATTCATGCCTCATCTCGTACAAATGAGGAAACGCATATTGTGTTCGTTCTGTTCGTATCATATACGACGGTCTCTTTGTTGCCTGTGTAACATATGGAGCGTCGGTATGGTACCAAAGGGCAATGACTGTAGATGGCTGCCGTCGGATTTTGGCTTGCCAAAGATTCCCTTTGCTCGGTTGCCTACCTGTGTGCCTAACTGTCTCCACAGAGGCAATGCAAGTTTT
The DNA here is from genome assembly GCA_928272305.1 of Volucella inflata. Lineage (NCBI taxonomy): Eukaryota > Metazoa > Arthropoda > Insecta > Diptera > Syrphidae > Volucella > Volucella inflata. Next base: position 5,882,412 of record OV743720.1, read on the forward strand.
GTTGGGAGTGCCACCTCTCGATCTGGAGGCGATACGTCGTGGTATTGCTTTCAAGATCAGAAAAGGTCTCCCATTAAACGAGCGAGATTGGGTTTCCCAGAGAGAAGTGGATGGCCTATCCCGGAAGAAGCGTAAAGCCTTGCTTAAAGCATGCGTTGTATCTAGATGTATAGCTTTCTTAGGGATGTGCTGACAATGCGGGAGTTTCCTGAATGTAGCTTTACCCTCAGCTTTTTGTTGACCGGGCATGGTTCTCTTAATGCATTTTTGCATAAAAGAGGGCTTATCGAAGCTACCCATGAGGATTAGCTGAATGTTCTGTGTGAGTGCCCAAATTATTCGGATGTAAGGGACTTGCATGCTGTGGGCATCATCTTCAACGGTGAGACCTACGATGTCGGTGGAATTCTCACTGACACCGTACGGTTCGAAAGAAGCCATAGCTTTGCAAGAGAAGTGCTCATTAGAAGATGCAGTAGGCAGTTAGAGGGTGGAATTTAACAACAAGTTGAGAAAGCCTTAATTGCCAAAGGCCGCCAGTCCTGGGCAGTGAGGTGCCCAACTGGAAGTGACCGCAAGCTAGCTCGTCCAAGGAAGATCTATTATCGCCACATCGTCAGAAGAGCACTTCAATGTCTCACTCACGAACTAAAAGGCCTCACCTCTTAGAGCCTTACGTAGGCGAGCTCCATTTTCCTTTCGAGAATAGATACCTTCGATGGTCATAGACCTAAAAACCTCCCCGAAGTACAGCCATTTCCTCTTATTAAACCACGAGAAAATCGGTAGCTCGGTTCCCCATATCTGACTGCTGGTTCAAAGAGTCCTGAAAACGATAGACATGCCTACCAAGAGTATATTCGGACCTGATACCCGAAGATGGGGAATAAATGAAATCTTTAAGCTCTTCTTCGCCGGACGTCTTTGTACCTATGTCTTCCGTTTCTTCGTAAAGCTAGCGCTTCACAGCTATATAACTTTCCAACTACTAAAGTTCTAAATAAGGAAGGGTAACAGGTCATATTTGAATACCTTCCTCGAGATGGGTAAAGAATTTATGTATTTACATCATCAGAATGGACTGCTTACACTTTGCCACTTCTAGGAACCACAACACAAACAAAATCCATTGCAATGGCAAGCCAAACAAAAGAACACTGTCAATCCCGGCAAACGATTCTTTGGCACATGGGATCAAATAACCGCTGCCCCCCATTAAAAAAGGGTTCTTCTCTGTACATTGTGATTTTCTTTGGTTTTGCGGATTTTAGTACTCCTAAATGCCACCATAATGTCCAATAATCCGTGCTTCTTCCCCCTAATCACGACCTTCTGCAACTTACGTGTTATACAATACAATGTGCGTATAGCGCATGCGTAACTCCTTATAATGGTATCAATTCTGGGAATGTGCTTTGATTCCCTTTTCGAGGATAATGTGAATTTGAACATGGCCATGGAGGCACGCATGCGCCCTTCTGTGCAGACGATTTAAATAGAAACACACAAACATCGTTGCGTGTTTTGCTTTGATACGCACGTAAAGGGTTATGTTGTAGACTGGCAATACCAGCTACTGAAGAGCCAGGCAGATGGTCAGTTGCCACGAAGTACAACGACATTGTGGTTAGTACAAATATATGATCTGTATGCTGTAAGAGTTGTGATATGTGCCCCTATGGAGTTAATCACAGCTTTACACTCTCATTCCACATTACTACAATACTTCGCAGACTTTATCAAATATCAACAACTCTATCCATAAGATACATAGGCACAATAGCACAAGGCACAATACATGAAGTCGATGGTATCACAAAGTGGCTAAGAAAAGAGTGAAGTCACAGAGTGCCGGAGAATTGAAAAACGAAAAACCGGAACGAAGGGGCGCCTCCGGTACGAATGTTGTTGAATTAGATTCTTATCAGCAGTCTCAAACAATTGCGTCTTAAGTACGTTCCATGGAATTGAGCCCTTGTGTTTGCACTGTGCACACCAATAACAAACAATTGCTCAACTGGGCAAATACCACACCTGTCACATGGAACCAAAGGAAATCGGTCCGATTCTAGGAACCAGAGTCGTGCGCTGGTGTGGACTGCGCGAATTTCAAACAGCCAGCGAGTCGTTCTAGATTTAGTGATATTTGAATTGTGTGTCGTGAGCAAATACCAGTAACGACATGCGTCACTTTCGTTTGGACTTCGTAATGGGTTTGGGCCATAAACCACGGATTAATGTGCCATTAATGAGTAGGTGTAGATATCGCCTGAAGGGTAGGTTATTACTGGTTAAACTTGTCGTGGCGTCGGTGCTTTTAAAAAACTCGAAAGGAAGCTGGGTCATGCTAAGAATGCTTGAGGTTAATTGTTGGCTATCGATGTGGGATTAAGAAATCGTAAACTAAGCAAACGATTTCACATTTCAAACAACATCTTCTCCTGGTTCTTTAGGACAAGTTCTATTCCCTAAATAATGGTTTACCCAAGAGATCTATTAATTCCTGAGAAAATCCATACTAATCTTCCGGGATGTTCTGGGAGAGTCGATAACGTTCTTCAGTTTTTCATATTTCTTGCAACTGTCCCTCCATTTGACACTTCTAAAACGCAGTGGTTGCGACTTTTAAGTCTTTTGTCCTAGAAGCTGTCTTGTAACCTAGATGAGCTCAGCACCGCAATAATCAATTTCGTTCTTGCTGTACATACCTCCTTGTGGTGATCCCTCGTGACAGCGTGACGATGTACAGAAGACCGAGACGTGCTTAATCGGGGCCTTAGAGAGGTGCTCTCAGAAGAATAAAGTTCGGAAGTTTTACTAGGAAGATAAAACGAAAGAACCACAATAAGTGCTCAGGATCCGGAAAAATAGCTCCTGCTATCGTGATGACGAACAAGATTTAGCCTTGGATATGACAGATAACGTTTCCGTCCATCCAACCAGAATGAAGTCAGGACTGCAATCTTCAAATCTAAGTTCAACAAAGCTCGACTAAACTGCTGCTGAGTTGTACAAAGCAGTGCAGGTGATGATTGGAATTTTGGCAAAAAGCTCACTCTGGAGCTCAGTGGTGGCAAAGCCGAACTAAACGGCCCACGAAGGGAAAACAATGTTTATGCTGTCAACAAGAAGGGGCACATACCATAGACGCCGAACACAGAAACTCATTTATAAGTTAGGCAGTTACATTTTTTAGGTAGTAAAAAACCTTACATACCTCAGCGGCGCTATCAACCCTGACAACGCTACTTCCTTGTGCTTAGAAATGCATTGAGTAGTAAAGACCTCTCTTGAGGAAGTTGGATGAAAATGCTCTTAGGAACTTCAAGAGTATACTTCTTCAAATAATTATCAGACCGTTTGCACCAATTGGACGTTTCAACAGCGAATTGTACATCGATGCAGACTTCGTCAAAAAAGTCGTCAATATACTCGTAAATGGACACCAGCGACCCAGCCGAAAACCATTCGTCTCCGACCTAGAGATACCATTTTGTAGAGGACGACGTAAACTAAGCTGACATTGACTAGGGAAAGGAGAACCATACCCTATTCGTATGCACTACTGAAGGTAGCTGGTCAAAGACGGTGACAGCTACAGATTCATGTTAGTTGAGGCTCTTATCCATCCCGGACTTTAGTCCTACCTAAGAAAATTTGTATGCAGGCTCACTTTTGAGATGGTGGTGAATGAGCCCTTTATGGAACAACGGCAGCGCTTACAGCCCCGAACGAGCCTCCCTTTTTTAGGGGAATCAAAAATGGAACTGTTTGTTTGTTGTTTGTTGTTTGTTTGCTCCTCTAGGTTGAGGGTTGTGCCGCCAGGCCATGGAAAAAGGATAATGCAACGAAGTCCATACAAGCCTCGGATACAAACGGATCTCCCTTCGACAACCTCTCAAATTAATTAAGGCCATCCGGACTTCAGATATGCACGTGGAATGTTAGGTCACTGAATGGGCCACATGCAGCCGAACCACTGGTAAAGGCCCTAGACTTCTGCAAGACAAAAGAAATGCGATCGGATAGGCCGGGCAAAAAGTTGACGGAAAACTGCGAGAGCTACTACGGCAGTTGTTATCCGCTTATTTGTATTGTTGTTAGAGGCAGACTTACGCAAGGAGTCCTGAATTTCCCACATGTGAATGACCTAAGTGCAATGACCCAGCTATGACATTAAAATTGGCCTCGGCGATTTTCATACGAAGCTGGGAAGAGAGGACATCTTTGGTAGTACTGTCGGAAGGTATAGCCTGCACGACACCATCTCCGATAACGAATTCAGGCTAATCGACTTTGCGGCGGAACGAAATTCATCATAGCTAGCACGCGGTTCCCCCATCTCGATATTCGCAAGGGGACTCGGAGTACTCCTGATCTGATGGATGTTGGAACATTTCGAAACATCGTTTTGGGCATCGACTCGGACTTGTTGTAGCTAAGCTACGGGTATGGATATGCCGAATAGCGCAAAGACAAGCTAATGCTGTGAGGAATTTCGAAGTCATATGGCTACAATCGCAAGAAATAGCCAACTGCTTGTCCGATTGAGACACTCAATCTATTAAGAGGTCCACTGATGCCTGCATCAAAAAACGAAGACTTGTGGCAACACTACCAACAAACCATCAGAGATACTGACCAGAGCTACTCATGAGCTCTACGAACAGAAAAGGAGAGACGAAGACCGGCTTCTCAGCAGGAAAAACAAAGAGCATGAGAGGCACGCGGTCGAAGAAGTTGAGAGACACTACTCCAGGAATGAGATTCGGAAGTTTTACCAAGAGGTACAAAAAATATGCCACGGATACAAGCCCCGAACGGAAGCCTGTAGACACGAACAAAGGATCAAAAGTATGTCCGACGCATGCTACCTCAGAATTGTTTGTCCGATCCCCAAGAAACGAGACCCTTTGAATTGAGCTAATAACAGAGGCATCAGTCTTCTTAACCATGGCCTTTAAGATCCTATCTACTTCTTTGCTTTGATTGGTCCTTGTCAGTGTGACAATATCCCAGAAAAGTCTTGGACAAAACCCATCAGCTTCAGATCGATACACACCACCTGTGCATCGATTTCTAAGCCGCGTATGACAGTCGAGCTATACAGAGCGATATGTGGTTCTGGCATCCCTGCCAAACTCGTCCGTATGTCCAGGAAGACAATGGAAAATGCACGCAGCTCCATCAACGTTTATTTCACCAAGAAAAGATATCAACAAGGCGATGAGCTGAGCTGTGCACTCAACACTGGTTTTGAATCGGTATTGAAGGAATGAATGTATAGGGATTTCAAGGTGTATCATTGTACCCACTGATGAATGGGCATCCGTTCAAATTAAGTCCGTCGTGATAGATGTTCACGCAAAAAAAAGTTCTGTACTACATTAAAAATCCTTCAAAAGCCTGTTTCAGTAGTCTACTACGAGAGAAGGTATTAGAGCAGCCCTTGCTGTGCTGGGGACTTCTCAAGCATCACCCTCATTTTGACAACCTATTTTTCGAAATTCTCTAGCCATTTTAAGAAAGGTTATAGCGTTTGTCTCTGATAGCTCCTCAAAGGAGTACTCCTCCACCGAAGGGTCTGTGTTGTATCTGTTTGAGGACTAGTTCATTTTATAAATTCCACTCATCTGTACTAGTAAATGTCTGTTTAGTTTTTGGTGTGATTTGCGATACTGCAAATTGTTGATTTCCCTCCCCCCATTCTCAAACAAGCAAGAGATCGGCAATTATGGAGCAGTACCTACTTCATGCAACACTTTAATTTTATCCATTGTTCCACCCTTATAGCAAAATTCTCCTTCAATGGATTGCTTAATTCCTCCTTAATAGCATTAATTAACTTTCGATTTTCCTTCCCAGATATACTTCAATTTTCAGCCACTTCAAGTGTGGTAATACCACCCTCTACCTGTTTAATCCCCATTCCAAGCTCAACAAAAAAAAAACAGAAAAATCTGCAATAATTTCGATTAAATTTTAATTACATTTCCCCAGCTAAGGAGTGAAAATCCACTCAACTCAGAGCCTCAGATGCAGTAAATCCTTGTGCCACCAATGATAAACTTGAATTTTACTCTTCCCAACACTTGGTGTCGGCGGCGGTCCATCGGAAACGATGGCATTCGATATGCTCGTATACTCATCCAAAAATTAGATTTCCATCTGCTTTTTCATGAAAAAGAAGTGAGGAGTGGGGTAAGTGTGAATGAAAAACGACTGCGACCTGTCCAGCCAGCTTGTAGACAGTAAAAAAAAATAAACCAGAGTCGATGATGATGAAGACCGCCTGCTACATCATGGCGGTCATGACGACGATGATGATGATGATGACGAAAACGTAGACGATGATGGTAAATCTGAAACAAATATTCGTCCTTTCTGTAGACTGGATGAAGGACTACGAGTAACCACCGAAACGGTGTGGGTAGATGTTTTCCACAAAGCCATACTCGTACAAGCATACTGGTCATGTTCTTCGACACTCAACGATATGCTTTCAGTCGATGCTCAATGCTCAATGCTCAACGCTCAAGTTCAATAGGATCAATTGAAATTTTGATTAAAATTAAATTTTCATTTTCCACGGTTCATTCTGTTATGTGTGCCGGTCTATGTGCCCTGTGTGTCCTTGCCCCATCGGTTCTGCTGCTCCTTGTATGGTATGTTAGGTCTGTCTCATCGTATCTCTTTTGTAAGCGATTTTAATCGAATTTTCGACACAAACGGCAATGATGTCCTTCTGCCTGTTTGTACAAGGGACTTATTTTTTTCTTCCTTTTTGCCTTCAATTTTTGTGTTCTTTCCAATTTCCAAGAGTCACTCACCCCCTGGAAGAGGATTAAATTTTGCGCAACTTAAAGTGATTTTCAGCGAACGAATGCGGTTTCGTCCTCTTATCAAACCGGGTCGATTGCAGTCATATGGGAGAGTACTCAGTTGGGTTCATAGAAAAGACTTTTTCTTTAGCAAAAGGACTAAAAGGATTTTGAGAAAAAAAAAATTTTGTTTGAAACATGTAATTAGAATTCAATAGCATGGCTGTACGGGTATTCATTGTAGGAAAGCTGTAACCGCTAATTAACATTAAATAAGCACTTAGCAGTGGCAATGCAATCGACGGCGGCAGCGGCAGGATACGAGTAGTTACATCGATTCGGTTCGTCATTGGTTTTCTATTTGAGTTGAATTAAGGAACTTTGTGTGGAGATTCCTGCGCTTCGATGTGTAACAGAGGCATTTTCCCAGGCTCGCTAAATATTTGATGGAACAGCAGCAATGGAATGTGTTCAGAATTAACCGTATCCATAGACGTAGATGTAGCTGTAGCTGTTGTTCCTGGCCATAGCACGGTCATTGTCTATAGATAAATATACTGCTCGTAGGCTGTGATTTGTGTTTTTCCGTAGAATCAATTGGCGGTTTTGTTATGTAGAAAACTAGTACAAGTCGCATTGGTGGCGATCGTGTGCATGGATGATGATGTAGGGAAATGTTCAAGCATTCACTAGATACATGGGAGCCATTCAAAGGATAGTGGGTTACAATGATATCAGCAATAAATTAGCCAGCATTTCAAAAAGGACTCTTAAAGTGTGCTCAAAAGACCACGGTTAAACATCATTTAAGGGTATTACAATTGTGTGTTTTGAAAGCATTAGCTGTAGCTGATAGATACACAATATTTCATCGACCATTTGTGATTATTGAAATCTAGAACAGAATGCAGTGCTGGATGGTGCTGAAGGCGCCTAAACCATTTGGATTTAAACCTACGTTGACTTAAAAATCGATTTCTGATGAATCGACGACATTTCCTCCAACATGAAACCCAGTCATTTCTCTGATAGGCAGTAAGTAAGTAAAGTAAGACACTTTAGGCCAGTGGAAGAAGAGCATTAGAATCTGCCCCTACTTTCAGTTCAGGCTCATTGAATACAGCATATGTGTCTTAGAAGAGCACTGACAAAACAAGGATGTCTTTCAGAATTCGAACGGTCAGGTGTATGAAAGCTTTGATAACTAGACTCGATTAGAGATTTTGCTCGACGACATCGCCCTACTTAAGCCACGGAGATAACCCTGACATGAAAATTGGAATCCTTTTACTTTGTCAGTCGAAAGAACTGGTCGCACTACTCTATGGTATCTCGAAGCATTTGAGGAGAAATTTGGTATGCTTGGGAGGACTTTCAGGCAACCGAGGCATGTTACCTAAAACCAAGTCAAATGATACAAGATACTGTTCACTTTCGATACGCCATAATAATTTTACAAACGTCGACACTTCGCCTTTGGCTTCATCTTTGGAATTTGAATTTGAGATCGCGTTTCATGATTCATCTTATTCTATTCTATCAAAGTAGATGAAGCAGCGAACACCATCTCAATGAGACGCGTAGGCAGCACAAGATCAGGTTTTGTTAAGGTCTGGGACTCTCAAGCATCTCAAGAAACTGGGTCGGTGAGGAATTGAACTGACTCGAATTCATGGGTACATACACCAGACAGCTTGCCAACGTCCTATACCAGACAAATGAAACGCTTTCAAGAACTCTTTATGGTCAGATTTCGACGAAGCCTGCTCTAAGCGCTAACCAACCCTTTTTATGTTTTTTTTCCCCCTTGCTTGATGCCTTATCAATGGGCCAGCCATTGGTAAAGGCCATTGACGACTAGAACCACCTCTATCTAACCAGACTGTATTGTGTTCTCTGTGACATCGCCCCCGCAAGTATTACTCTATCATATCAGCAGACGCGTATGCTTTGCGCCGAAGATAGTTACGATCTTGGATAATAAGCTTACAGGTATATTTGAATTTTTGTTTGGACAGATACCCTCTGAAACAAGCCATATCTCGCCAAGAAGTTCGCCAGAAAGAACACGTGACAATTGTCACAATGGGACAATGTTCCCATTTTCCTTGTATAGGTGTGCTGCATTGTGGCGATACCGCGTTTTCTTCGTATTTTCCTATTTCCTCGTTTCCCTAGCTATTTTGGAGCAGCTGGTTTATTTTTACTATTTCTTAGAACCGGATGTCGACACATGGCACTGGTGACCTTTTGTGTATTAAAATAATGAGTGGCTGGGGTCAACAGTACATAAGACTCAAACTTAACAAAGAATACAGAACTTGGACCACCGGTATGAAGGAGGCTTTTTTGTTTGCTGTGGGTCTCGGATATTACTCATCAGCTTTGCAAGCGTACATTTTACTATTATTCTCTTTCCTGTTCTACTCGTAATAACCAATGCTTCAGTTGAGGGGATTTTAGGGAGGTTCAAACCCGTTCTAGTTAAACAACGACAAACAGTTGCATGTCTATCTTTGGTGTGGATTTGAACTTCTTCAATTGTAGCTACAACCAGCACGGCAATGTCATCAGCAAATCTGAAAATCAACGGTTCGCATGGAACCTGTAGACGTATCGTACATAATGTGCTATAGTAGGGGGCCAAAGACCGAGCCCTGTGGCATACCGTAATCAGAGTCGTAGAAAAGTAACTCATTTTTATTTTTCGGAGATAGTCGGGTATTTAAATGACCCAGTATTTCTTGTTGTCTATTTTCCAACGCCTGCCCAGTAAAGTATAGCGCCTCAAGATCAAGTTCCTACCAAAATTTGATAAAAAAGCAAGAAATACGTTGGGGTCCGTTTTCCATTTGCCAATAGCAATAGTAGCTGGCATATTCAGGGCTCAGGTTGCATTTTAAAGTCGATCCAAACCTTAGTAAACCTTAGTTACTTTTACTTTCAACCAGAAGTTGTAGTTTGTTGAAGCTCGTTAAGGTTTCTATATCGGCTATTTTTAGTTAAAGCTGGTAAAGACCTCGTTCTTTTAAGGACATCTTGTCAGATGTTCAATGTGTGTGGATGGATATATCACACTTGTTTGCCAGTAGCGGCTGGCGCGCTTGCGGTTGCACGGCATTCGCTCGTGGGAGAGGTAGGATCTTGCTGCTATATTTCACAGAGGCTTACTAAATTTATCGTGCCAATACAATCCTCCATCTTTCGTCTATCATACTTACGGCTACTCATGCTCTGGTCCCATAGGCATTTCCTCCTTGGTGAAGCCTCCTTTTTGGTGGTTTGATACATTCAAGAGAAAATGTTTTTTTTTGTTTTTTAAACTTTGGTCTTTACTTTAAACACTGTTGCCCATATTGGTGCTGTATAAAAGCCACGTGCATTAACTAAGGTATTCTTATCAGAAGAAGTCCTTTAATTTGCCTTAGATCACTCGCCTTCAAAAGTTGCTTGAATCATTGCGGTATGATTCATACCGTATGAACACTGCAGGCTTTCTTTGCACCAGAAAGGTTGATAGTTCGTTATGCAACTATTTAAGCGGCATGCTATTGATTAAGTGTTTTTAATAACACTTCAGATCTGTCAGATCTATAAAAATTTCAAGCGCATTAGTCTGATTTCTGTTTTCGTCTTAGAGCCCCCTCATTCATAATATCTCGTTTGGACAGCTCTAACATCGCACCTTGTGGAATAACAACCTTTTGTAAAAAGATATTTGAGAACGCTCCCAATGGCATCCGAAAACAATCAATCTTTTTATCCTTATTTGGAACCGTGTCACTGCTTTGCCTTCTTCTTTTGTTAACGGATACCTTCAATCTATTACACATAATGCGTTCCATCGTCTGCCATTTGTATTTGCATTTTCTATTGCTTCGGAGTCCTATCTGTATATTTCTGTGATAATCTCTGATCTCTGGTCATGCCGATCAGTTCAGGCCACTTTCTGCAATGAAACCTGATAATCGTTTTCGATATTTCTTTGAAAATATCACCAAACCAAGTCGTTAGACGTTGGTCGTCATAATCGCCCAACTAAGCTCACTATATGCCATCTTGTGGATGCATTTTGCACTAGGGACCCGCTACATGATGAAAAGTGATCAACGCGTCAACGTAATACGCGTACCGAAGAAACTGAGTTAAAGTGTGGTAAAAGATGCAAAATCCTCCACCCTGATCCTCCACTGTAGGGAACTACGGCAGGAGATCATGGGTTACGTTGCGACGGGTGCTTGCAACTTGAGCTCTTGAGGAACCTGTATAAAGTCGTGTGAAGTGGACTTGTAATCGAGCAGAATTGCGGTTTCTTATGTAAGTCAGTCGAGAAGACATTCAGGAAAGTGCTAATGGGATCATCGGTCAATATTGTTCAAATGAGGCTTTAGCTAGCTTTGTCAGTAAATGACAAAATCTAACCAGCACGGATCAGCGATGATTTCTTCGAAAATAGGAACGTCATTGATCCGGACAATATGCGGTATTGGACTGTTGCCAAAACAAGCATTGATTTACAGAAAACTCGATTAAATCACTGGAATTGATGCCACTCTTATACTACATTTGGGACCAAGTAGAGTTGGTCAGCGTTGTTGGTAAGATAGAGCCCCAAATATTCGAGGTGAAGTCGTGTTCCAAACATATTGTTTTGATGCTATTGTCATCATGGTACCGTCATTTGTTTATAAGCATTTGGAAGGACGTCATACCTTAGTCGGACATGTAATAGGCCTTCTGGGGGCAGAATGTACATCCTTACTTCAGTAGACAGTGTGGCTTACCAATTCATATTATACCACCCAGTACCTGAACCATCTACAAGCTCGTTGGCCCCAGGCGAGAAATGGTGAAGTCACGGAGTTTGAGCCCGTACTGCTTTATCGATTTCATAAAAACAGGGTGATCCATTTCGTGGTTGGAATTTGACATCCCTATTCCAATCACATATATCCAATCGAACTGTCATTCGTGACTATATGTGTTTAATTTATTGTTTGCCTTTTTATAATATATTTTCTTCTATTATCGCTAAACATCCTAAAATTATGAAAACTTACTGCAAAATAAGTTATTCTTTAGTAGATACGTTTCGCGCATTACGACCAGATTATGGTCAACAAAACGTACTATAGACAAAACTCTAAAATAAAGAAGAGACTGGCTCTGTTACAGATCTCTTTAGGCCCATCCATTTTCGCAATGCACGCTCTACAGAAAATATGGCAGCCGTTAGTAAAAGTGTTGAAGAAGATCCAAATTTATCGACTTCATGGTGCAATCGCCTTTAGGTTGTCTTATGGCACGTTATGGCATATTTTGCATTTAGATTTGCATTTACATCCTTATAAGGAAATGAAAATCCATATGTACCTCTCGAAAGGTCATCCTATCCACAAAAAGTTGCTGTATGGTGTCCAATTCTTCGAAAATGAAAAAGGTGTTATCGCCACCATCAATTTCCATCACTATGACCAAATGCTAACCAAAATTTTTGGTCTTCAATTCAAAGATATGGATTTTTGAAACATGTGGTTTCAACAATACTGTGCCACATTTCACAAAACACGACCCATATCAGCTTTATTGCAAGAGAAATTTCTTGGACTTGTTATTTCGCGTATTTTGGTGATGGGAACTTGCCACCAAGATCGTATTATATGTCGAAGTTGGACTTCGTTTTATGGGACTTTGAAAAAGACCGTGTTTATGCACACAATCCGCAAACTTTTTACGCCTTGAAAACAAATATTCGCCAAGATAAGGCCGAGTTATTGCCCCATATTTGTCAAAAAGTCATGGTGCTTGTCAGAATCAAGTCCTGTAAGAACTCCTGTTTAAGAAATTTGGATCTTGCCATTATGAATGGAATATAAATTTATTCAAACAATATACTTTTATGGGAATCCATATCATCAATATATTCCATTTAAATTTACTTTCAGAACAATAAAATGTATGATCCTGTATTGGTATTTCAATTTTTCGCTAAAAAACTATTCAGTAAGCCCGAGCAGCATTTCTTCAATTCTCTAAGCTGAGAACTGAGAGAATTTGTATGATGTATATGCTATTCAATGACCCCATATGCACAATAAGTACTGGTATACCTCAGGGCTTCATTCTGCGTCCGCTACTTTTTTTTTAAATTGATTTAACGATCTTTTGTTTCTTTGAGTTTATGGATTACCCAAGTTAACCTTGTCAATCGCTTTGCCCTCCCTGTACTCAATAGAATTCCGAAAGAACGTTTTTCAACTGCTTTGTTTCAACTGTTTTGCTTAAGAAGCGCAGGAAACTGGGCTTAGGTTCGAATAATGTCACCTCTAATTTAACTGGTGTTCAAATTAAAGCATGACATTCCCATAAAAAAGCTCAAAGGGACATTTCCGAAAGGAGTCGAAGAAGAGTAGACAACCTTATCATGTAAAAAGAAAGTGTTGAGTGGCCCTTTTGGACAAAGAAAAAAATATAACAAAAAACTTGCCCTTTAACGTGACCACTGCCCCACAGTTCTATTTGATATCCAGCCCATACCAACTCGTTTAATTGAATCTACGTGTGTGCATAATAATTAAGTGATTACCAGACGCTATTGCCACATCGAAAAATCCAACACGATCCATGGCACACGTACCAATTAGCTTCACCATTAATTCCACGTTAAATGGCATTCGGCTTGTCTACATCTACAACAATGACTACCACTACGAGAATATCCTTTCGAGGGTCAAGGATTAATTACCGATAGCTAGATAGCCCCTAATTGTTGCTCATAAAAAAGAAAAACGAGGAAAAACAGAAGAAAAAAAAACACGTATCTACGCCCACTTCGAACGAAAGTCGAATTCCTCCATGGATATCCCTGCAATTCAGGTATCCCTCTCGTCGACCTCCCCCAACATTGAATTTGACCAGATGGTGCTTCTTTGGATAGAACCTTTACGCGTGTGTCACTTAATCCTCGCCAGGCACTTGAGACATGCGGCTGTCTTTACCGAAAATCCCCATCAATATCTACAATCCAATGACCTAACGACTCTTGAATCCTGCAAGTAGGTGGATAACAAAACTTCAAGGATAATTGATTTTCTTCATTGAAGAGGTTTGACTCTTCTCTTGGTTCGTTGACATCCTTATCGCTTTGAGATTTAATTGGGCAGGTGGGCGATAAGTATTTGCAAAACGATGAAATTTCGTATTTATAGACGCTTAACTCATAACGGGAATTGTTCAATTTCAAACAAAGCAAATGCGGGACCGACAACAAAGACGAGGTACGAGTAAATGCTGATTCCTATGTATATAAGGATTCTTAAGGATTTCCACCATCACCAGGCGCAGGCTTTTCATTCGTATCATCTCAGTAACGTTGTCGATCGAAGTTGAAGTCGAAGTGGAGTGGATTTATTTATTCGAAAAGTAATTTCGAAATGAAATTGAATCAAATTAATTCGAGTACAGCTACGATACGACGCCCATCGTCATTCACATCGTCGACTATGGACCGAACGACCGACCGACCGACTGACGTTCTAGTTGAATGATTTCGAGGTACCGCGCGTGTTGTTCATCGGAGGACTCTTTCAAAAGAAGTCGGTGAAAGTCTCTCCTTCAAGATGCAATGCCTAGATGATTTCCATTGAATTTTAGCGATATTTTCGCTCTGCCTACTAGGATACGAGTAGTCGATGATTTTGATTTGTTTGCATTAGTAAAGGAATTTTTCGGTAAGGAGTCCTGGAATCCAGGAGGCATGGTCAGGGGGCTTCCTTTTAATTATAAATGCTTGAAATTGTGGGTGAATTGTGGCGTATTTAAAAGTTTTTTTTTTTTTTGTGTAATTTAAGGGGTTGGGGAGAGATGGCATGTAGCAAGTGCTACTCGTATTTTAATTACAATGTTTCTAGGAAGAATGGAATTGCGTTCTAATAGTGACTTGGGAAGGAGCAGGTGGCACTGAAATTTTATTTTTTAAAATTTGGTGGAAAATGGTGGATGATTTGAGGTGATATAAAGAGGGTGGCTTTCCATTCAGTTTTAAACCTCTTACTATGACACTATTGCTCAGGATTAATTTGCACAATTTCGTCTGATAGAAGCGTGGACACAGCTGGACGCTGTCATCCAGGTACTTTGATCAATAAAGAGACCTTCATCGACTATGTGCCAAACAACTACAATCTGTAGAAGGTTCGTAGGTATGGTCATATCTTTAACCGTGGTCAGGCGAAAGTGTGTGAATTGCTTATAACCCCATGCTCCCTCTGAAACAGTCTACTTTAACACATGCGTAGCTAAAGGGGTATTTAGTAACTATTATGCGGATTTGAGGAGCACATTTAAGAAGTCCAAAAAGCAAACAAATACAACGACGCAGGCAGACGTAAAGGCTTCGTAAACAAAATATGCTATTCCACCTCAAAAAATAGAGTAAGTAGCACAGACAAGACTAAGTACCGCCGAAAAAAAGGGCTAGCATACATTATTCAAAAGGACCTTAGCAAAGAATACGCGTATTCCAGAGCTCAGCAACTCAAAAAATCGGACTAAATAAGGGAGCCTTTCTAACTAGCTTCAGGTGGTACTACACTCTCGGGTGGACCAAAAAGCGTGTTCAGCTAGGTGATCTTTGGCTGGTTGCCTCCAGTTTCACACACTAAGTTGGCTGACGTCCACTTCCACTTGCTTGCGCCATCTGAGTCTCAGTCTTCCTCTACTGCACTGTCCCTTAGGGGCGGATTTGAAAACTTTTCGAACAGGAGCGTAGGTGAACATCCACTCTATATGACCCAGCCAATTTAGTCGTTAGATCTTCAATTGTCTGGCTAAGTCGATGTCGATGTACGGTCAATACAGTTTGTCGTTGTATCTCCTTGGAGCTCACGCCGGTTAGGATTTCCGAGACTAAGTCAGCGCCTTGGAAAAGAACGGCAGCACTCACATCTCAGAATGGATCACTGGCTTTCGGTCTAACCGACCTCTCTTTCTAGGGTTCCTGTTCCTGTTGGAACAACATCTAACCAGTGGTGAGTGCATGTAATTGCAGCTAAAAGAATCTTAAAAGAATCGTTCCAATATGTCCCGACAGTGATTTCCATTAACTGCAACGTCCCATTAACACCAACAGCCCAATGACGCGGACGGCGTGAAAACCACACCAAACACTGAAATTGTTTGGTTAAAGTGCATCTCATGAAGCAAATGTAGCATATCTTGCTTCCAACAGGGCATATTTTGCTTCTTGACAAAACCGTTTAGCCAGAATAGAACTTTATCTACACGTAGACGGTTGGTACTGTAGAAAAAGAGTAGGCACTGAGGGATGTCAACCTAGCAATATCCAGTATTGCAAATACACGTCAACTGAGCTTAACTATCGGGTACTGGTCATTGTCCATCCGGACTCGACTTTCTAAACTTATAAGCGCGAATGCTGACCAGCAGGCAAAAATAGCAGCACTATGAACAGGACAGCGGATAAATTCCCCAGATGAAATCAAAAGTGGAAACAATCCCGATCAAATGATACCTTATCCAGGCTATTACGACATATTTCAAACTCAGACCGGTTCGAATTCTAAGGACTCACTTAGGGCCTTGGAAAAGAGATGGTGGCGGAAGAGCCCTTAATGGACCAACGGCAGCATTCACATCCCAAAACTGGCTTCGGTTTAACCGACCTCTCGTCCCAGCAGCGTCGGCGGGGTAACTACCTGGCAACGGAAAAAAACACAAACGTTCCGAAACATAAACAAGCCTCGGACACGGATGGATCTACTCTTGTCAACCCAAGCAAATGATATAAAGACAACGAACTTCGGATATGCACGTGGAATGGTCCCTTAACATGCCACGATGCTCTAAACGGCTGCAAAGCAGACATTACTGCCATCTAAGCAATGCGATGGGATAGGCCGGACCAAGAGAGAATGAAAAACTGCGACATCTACTACGGCGATTGCTATCGACGGCAATAGCAGCGCCTTTTTGGATGCGGATTTGTTGTTGGAGGCGACTTAAGCAAGAAGACTTAAATTCCTGGCGGGGCGAAACGTTGTCGTAGTTAGCACGTGGTGCCCACATCTCGATATTCACAAGGGGACTTGGACAAGACGAGCTAATGCCGATGGGTTTCGCTCGACCACCACAACGAAACCCCTGGTTTGATGACAAATTCCGGCAGGCACATGCAGCTAAGCAACACGCATGCAATGCGGCGCTGCAAAGAAGGACCAGATTTACTCACGAGATCTATGAGCAGAAAAGGAGAGACGAATACCGGCTTCTCAGGAGGAAAAAGAAAAAGTATGAGATTCGGAAGCATTACCAAAGGGCAAAAGGAAACATGCCACGGACACAAACCCCAGACCGAAGCCAGTAGAGACGAATAAAGGATTATCAAAGTGGAGACGCAATCTATGCTAAGGATTTGGAAAGATAATTTCTGTAGACTGTATAACGACGATGATAAGACAAATATCGCAATTAATGCAGAGTGAGCAGATCAACAACTTCGTCCAATCGACCTGGATGAAGTGAAGATAGCAATATTAAAGCTTAAGCCCAACAAAGCTGTCAGAGCGGACGCCCTGTCTACCGAGCTCTTCAAATCAGTAGGCGCTGACTTGGTAATAATAGAAAAGCACCGAGATTCGTCTAAGGATTTATACATTGTATTCATCGACCTCGAGAAAGCATTCGATCGAGTGCCTAGGGATCCCATATGTGCCGCTCTGAGGTCTCAAAAGTTACCGGAAACGTATGTTAGAAACGTGAAAACTGCGGTTAAAACCTCTGCTGGACTAACGAGAGAATTTCCAGTTAATGTCGGAGTGCATCAAGGAAGCGTACTTAGCCCTTTCCTCTTTAACGTAGTATTCGACTATCTTTTAAAAGACTGCATGCACGATCCAAATGTAACGCCAATTCTGTTCGCTGACAACGCAGTTATACTTAGCGATAACGTCGAAAATTTACAGAACGCCTTAGATTCATGGAAAAATGCGCTAGAGAGAAACGGGTTTAAAACAAGTCGTTCAAAGACGGAGCATTTGACGTGCCCATTTGCGCATCCGTTGCGACCTGTTCCGGAATAGTTCTTCCGAAAAGCACTATCTTTAAGTACTTAGGATCAATCGTTAACATGGAAGCGAAATGTGACGACGACGTAAACCACAGAGTGAGTGTGGGGTGGATGAAATGGCGGGAAAATTCGGGAATCTTTTGCGACCGAAGATTTCCACTTAAATTAAAGGGGAAACTCTACACCACGGTTGTTAGACCAACTCTTATGTACGGTTCTCAGTGCTGGACAATGTACGAAGCGTTTAAAACCAAAAGAACGGCAGCGGAAAGAAAATATTAAGGATGTCTAGTGGAGTCACTAAACGCGATTGCATTAGGTCTACGCGTATATAAAGAATTCAAACCGAACAGCTTGAGGCGAATAGAATAAGCTTGTATTGCCCGTTTCAAAGAAGATCGGAGGCACAACGGGATCGGAGAAAGAATTCCTGAATTCTCACATGGCAAATGCACAACAATGCCTGGAGCTAATCACTGAAGCGATCCAGGACCGAGCAGTATGTAGACGCGTCCTGCGGTCGGCGACATTAGCCAACCCCATAAGTGGAGCAGTAATGATGTAGTAAAAATGGGAAACGAGGAAAGAGTCAATAATTGAATAGGATGACGCTTTTTACCGACGACTGTACTCTGGATTTACACCTCTGTGGTTAGGCCAAATATATCCCATCTGTCGGTTGCTTGGTGGAACAAGTACTTAGATAATTACGACGCTTGGCGTTGATGTACGTCATCCTTATGCTAAAGACGTATTTCGTTTAGAAAGAAGTGTAATTTTTATAAACTTGCAGAATGACTCTGTTCTTATGGACATGCCGCCTGATGAAATGACATCAGAACACCTTGAGACCGAATTATCCGGTACATGGAATTAGCTTCATCCTGAATTTGAACTATGAAAGGTAAGGAATCGAATCCAAACGACAGCCGCAAAACTGATCTAGAAATCTGTTTTTTTTGTAAGGGACGATAAAATTACATAGAATTCCTCGCTAAACAAACAAATGTCTGTCTCGACAGGGGATACATGCGCAATCCAGGTAGCATTGAACTATATTGAGAAGATCGAATGGATAGAGGGAACTTTCTCCGCCTTTAGCGACAAAGAATTTGGCTGAAGACCTTGCTCTACCCAGCTATCTCTTCTAACTTAAATCCAGATTGTAAAGCTACTTAGAGAAAATGAGATCGTCGATGAATTTGCTGGGAAAGCTTCAGATGAGAATGTCAGAAAACCTGAACCAAACGACATCTAAATTAAGTACTACGATGGTTGTTAGAACAAACATGATGACCCTGCGATCTGAAAATAGTTTGCGAACCGAGCACACAACACCACACGATCACTATGGCTTTTGCATTCTTCGCTAGGTTAAACCCCAGTAAATGTTTCCAGTTGTGGTGCACTTTGGGGACTAAGTTTCGAGATGTGACACCTTAAATCTGTTCTCAAGAGCGTCGATTCTCGCTTGGGCGGACAACCTTTGTTTAAATCCAACGAAGCAGTATCCGTCACTGAAATTTCTTCTCAACGATTCCCTTTCGCAGTATACGTACCTGAGAAAGTACCACAAAATTTGTGAAGAAGCCTAGTTTCGACTTCCTTTTGTCCGAAAGTACATACTCGTATGTTACATACATTTGTCTCAGTTTCATGTTCCTAAAATAGTTCATTTCCCAGAGTGTAGGCTGATGTAAGACCAATCGTTCAAGTATGTATCAAATCAATCAGAGTCACTACTCTGTGGAAAAGCTGAAACTCGATCATCAGTATGACACTCATGTACTTGTACATACAAGCTATCACACCACATAGCTCGGTTTATGACACTAAAGCTTCAATGCACGAGTGCACATAAGAAGTATGATACTTTCCAGCGCGTGTAGGCCGTTTACTACGAGTATATAATTTGGATCGGTCGAATTTAGAGTGACGTCTCCTTGGCGGCACTCTGTCTATTTCGTTACTTCTCGTTCTTCCATCTTTCGTCGCCTTCGTCATCGTCATAAAAGTCATATGCAAACAAACTCGTACACCACCATCATACAAATCGAACGTGTGCGGGCAACCTCCATACTTTTCTACGAGTAGAACCGAGAGCGCTCTAAGATGTGCTCCACTTGAGGTGCCGACAAAGCCGGTATATTTTTCATTTTTTATTTTTTTGAAACATTAAAGGACAATACCGCCACTGGTAAATGACAAAAAGTAAATTCTATAGCTCCTCAGAATGGCCGACAGAAAAAAAGGGGGAAAAACGACCATAACCGCGTCTTGTTGACATGTAACCGTTGCACTTAGACTCAATGTACGAGTACGAGTATCTTGTGCGTATCTGTTACAAGAAGACGACGAAAAAGTTTTTAGAAGAACCTCGAAATCGGATTCCCAGATAGTAGAGCAAACGTGTACTATGCTCATTTATGAGTATTCAACACCACACACAGACAATTCGTTCTAGAGTCAGAGATCCTGAGGAATACACTTTATAGGCCAATCCGTTTGGATATGCTCCATGAAGTGCACTACGTGACGATGATGAGTGCTGACAAACAGAAAAACTTGCCTCAACTTCCACAGAATTGTGTCTTCTGTGTCTTGAATATTTGTTTTGTTTTCCAATGAACTAGAATGACATTCATACACTCGTACGTCATCCAAAAAAAACGAAGACTACGACGACGAGTTACATTTGAATGAACTTTACAGCCGCACCGCGCGCTGCTGCCGGAGAGTCCAAGAAAAAAACGAAAAGAGGTGATGTTTCGTGACTTGGCATAAAGTTCAATGGAACTTCTACTCATCTACTCGTAATAGTAGAGTCTGCCCTTTCCCTCCTGCTTCTACGAGAATAGTGAGTAATGGATATCTAGATCTCGATTTAATTGCACTGATGAATGCGGTAGCCATTTCAGGACGCTTTTTCGGGGAATGGCTTGTGATTTGTGGTAAGTGCTGCTGTTGCTGTGTCTCTTGCTGTTGCAGTTACCCCGGGAATGGCTGACGATGATGATTATTCGTTAAGTGCGACGATGGAAACTAAGTCAGCAACATGTGCGCTTCCTTGATGTGTGATGATGGACGTGATAGATTTGGCGTGTTTGTCATCATAAGTGTTAGAGGGAGCTGGTTTTGAACAAAGCCGCATCTCATTATTGTCGCCGTGCATTAGCTGGGCACAACAGGGATCAAAGGCCATAAGTTGACGGACATGTCTCAGTGTGAATTCTTTAATTCTACATATATTTAAATTTTACTATTTGAAAGGTGCCGAATTGTTAATGACTGAAATATCATAGGTAAACTACCTTTCCATTGTCCCTGATCTGAAAGACGAATAGAGATTCTAAAGGTTTGTTGCCTCTGTTAGGCATAAAGATAGTCTTAACAGCTCGTAGAGAAAAAGGAACATATCCCATTGTAAAACTGACTCTCTCGGATGAATATTGAGATCAGTGTGCTTGTGCCTCTAGAAAGAAAAACTGGGAATATATCGACTGGTTGCAGTGATTTGTCGGGCTTTAATGAGTTTACTCTCCGATTCATCCTTGCCTAGAGCCTTAATTTCATCTATGCTTTCATCTGCTTTTTGGTGCTGTACTCTAGTCGCTGTTCGTAACTTCTTTGCCGATTTTGCAGTAGGAGCTCTGAGTTTTCTGTTAAAACTAGCAGTTTGCCTATTAAATTGTCGACCCTTTATTCAACCTTAAGTTGTCGAAGTCACTGGGAGAATAATCCTATCCCTCCAGCTCTACGACCTCCATTTGCCTGGCTAGTTGCTTAAGACTGATGTGCGAAGCCTTCAGCTTCAGGCTGATCTTTCAAAAGCGGCAGTTGGGTCTACGTAGCTGCAGACCCATACAACATTGCAGCTCTGCTCTACTCGTATGTATCTCAAGAAGCGACAGTACATCTCTGGAAATTTGTGGTTCATTTTTGCTTATGTCTTCTGCAGAGGCCTTGGATGCAGAGGAATGTTGTTCCTTTTAAAAATTATTGCTTGACGCCTCAGTAAGAGTTTTGTCAGTGAATCTACATTATTTAGGGACTGCCGCCCTTACGGTCGGGTGCTGTAGAAATAGAGAAGCCCATAGGAAATACAGATGTCAAACGAATTCAGGACAACGAACTTCGGATATGCACGTGGAATATCAGGTCTCTTAATAGGTCACGTGCAGCCGCACAACAAGCTGAGGCCCTAGACTGCTTTGTTCCTATCTTGCTTAGCTGGATTTGCTTGCAGGCATTCATTATCAAACCAGGGGTTTCGCTGTGGTAGTCGATCAAATCAGTAGGGGCATCTTTGATGGCTCTTGCACTTTTGCTGGCAGCAGTGGACTCTTTAAAAGATTAACAGAACATTCGCCGTAGTAGATGTCGCAGTTTTTCATTCTCTCTTGGTCCGGCCTATCCCATCGCATTGCTTAGATGGCAGTAATGTCTGCTTTGCAGCCGTTTAGAGCATCGTGGCATGTTAAGGGACCATTCCACGTGCATATCCGAAGTTCGTTGTCTTTATATCATTTGCTTGGGTTGACAAGAGTAGATCCATCCGTGTCCGAGGCTTGTTTATGTTTCGGAACGTTTGTGTTTTTTTCCGTTGCCAGGTAGTTACCCCGCCGACGCTGCTGGGACGAGAGGTCGGTTAAACCGAAGCCAGTTTTGGGATGTGAATGCTGCCGTTGGTCCATTAAGGGCTCTTCCGCCACCATCTCTTTTCCAAGGCCCTAAGTGAGTCCTTAGAATTCGAACCGGTCTGAGTTTGAAATATGTCGTAATAGCCTGGATAAGGTATCATTTGATCGGGATTGTTTCCACTTTTGATTTCATCTGGGGAATTTATCCGCTGTCCTGTTCATAGTGCTGCTATTTTTGTCTGTTAGTCAGCATTCGCGCTTATAAGTTTAGCAAGTCGAGTCCGGATGGACAATGACCAGTACCCGAAGACGGTCATCACATGGAGGTATTATAAGCACAATTGATGTGTAGAAAACAGTTGCAATACTGGATATTGCCAGGTTGACATCCCTCAGTGCCTACTCTTTTTCTACTGCACCCAACAAGATAAAGTTCTATTCTGGCTAAATGGTTTTGTCAAGAAGCAGAATATGCTCTGTTGAACGGCTACGAGCCTACATGTGCTTCATGAGACGCACTATATCCAAAAAATGTCCTTGTTTGGTGTGGTTTTCATGCCGGCCGCGTCTTTGTGCGGTAAGTTTTTGTTGCTGTTAATGGCACGTTTCAGTTCATGAAAATCACTGTCGGGACATGTTAGAACGATACTTTTAGGATGCTTTTAGCCGCAACTGCATGCCCTCACCACTGATAAGATGTAGTTCCAACAGGACAGCGCCACTTGTCAATAAGGCGCCCTACATGTGCGATTTGACACCTCTGGACGGCGCCACTTGCCATACAGTAGCCCAACCAACCGACTTTTTTAAGTCAAAGTTTGGTGACTCAAGAAATAGGAAAGTCAGTAGGCTGCCCCACGCGTGCGATGTGACACCTCTGGACTTCTTTCTTAGTAGCTACGTCAATTCATTGATCATGGTCATTGGTCTTTGCCAACAAGCCAGAAAGAGACTTTAAACCTGCTCAGAGCTAATACTGAACGCGAAATTGGTGGAATATTGACCGAAAAATGTGGATACCTCATATTTTACTGGAAAATCCGATACTTTACTTCATTATTCTGATGAGCTTTGGAACTCCAATAAGATCTCCATCATCGGTGCCCCTGAATCGGCTTTCTGATAAGAAACAGCTCCGAAGCCAAGAGAATCGACCTGCAGCAAGTCAACACTTGGGCTGTTGAGGAAAAACTCTTCCGCATTCTTTTTCACTTTCTTTCTATAGGTAGGTTGGGGTTTTCCCAACGCCTAAAGCTATGCATGATTTTTCTCTTAAAAAAAAAACAAACGAAATACAAATTTCCACCAGAAAAGTAAAAAAGTATCTCCGCCGCAATTCAACTAATTTTCATTCATTTACTCCAGCTGCTTGAACATTCCAAATAGTTTGGACAATTTTGTATCCGCCGAGTAGCATCACAACAAATTTATTGTTTCATCCAAGCAGCAGATTCCACGGCATGTCATCGAAAACAAAAAAAAAAAAAAAATCTCTCGGATGTAGTTGCATTCTGAAACATCAGTGTTGCACTGTGTGTGATTGGGTGTTGGGGGGGTGGAAAAAGAAATTGAAAATCCATTCGACCGAAATCCTGACACAATTAATCGACACGGATTTATACGCTACAATGCTTAATCAAATCGGTATGCGCGCGGACATAACATGATACACAGCACGGGCACACACGGGCAATGGCAATGGCAATGGGTACACCATACCAATCCAGCTCTTGTCACATGTCACATGATGGCTGATATCGTGATATGTATGTCAAGGCCTGAAGGCCTTCACCCTTTTTTTTTGTTTGCCGATTTTTTCCAGATTTTTTACATCTACATTGCAGAGCTGAGCAGAATCACAAGCATGACATGCATCCGCCGTGGGGCATATTTGTGTTTCAACGCCAAGTATCTCTTAATTTTAACTTGCGCACTTTACTCGTATTTATTAATAAATTTGTCGGCGTCAAATGTGGTATGCCATAAATTTTGAGAGTCTTTGATCTTTGACTGGAATGGAGTTTGCAACGCTAAAGAGGCTGGAAAGAGGATGTGTTGCTAATGGGGTGCAAGACTCGTATTTGTTGGGGGTTACATATTCGTATTCGTAAATGTGGCGAGAAGTATTACTCGTATATGTTTGTTAAGCCCCTTTCGAATGGTAGGCATATTATGGCATGACCATGGTTTATTATGTGACAAGAGATGATCGTTCGAATTGGGGAACGAAATTCTGTTTAGCAAATTTGACGATGACAAATTTATGACTTTTGAAGGGATAGCTTTTGATCTGTTTGAATGGAGGGAGTGGATGAGTTGGTGGTATTTTGAGCTGGTATTTGCTGAAAGGCAACTTGTCATTGAGTTGATTTGGCAGATTTGGCTTAGCATACCATCTGGTCCTCATTTTTTCATGTCACGGCAAGGCTCTATCGAGAAAGCACATGAGAATCTAGGTTTAAACCAGCGGCGCCTTATCATATGATAAGAAGCAGATAAGAAGTCATACTTCGGCTATGCAAGTACCATAACTGCACGTTTGATGTGACACACCGAGTTGTCCATGTTACCTATGGCATTTAGTCCCATCTGACTGAAATTATCTCACTGTCCCCAAGGCTTTAATATGCCAAAGAAGAAACCACTGGATAAGAAAGAACGACGAATGTATCCAACATTTCAATCCACCAACCCACAATCAAGTCCCGACAGCTATTTTCAAACTTGAGCCCAACAAAGCAGCAGAACTCAATGGCTTAACTGCCTGGTGATGATTGGACCAAAACCTCATATTTCAAATGTCAAGGCAGTCATAAAAGATACTTTTACTGTCTTGGTTCTACCATAAAATCCGATAACGACCAACCCGAAAACCACTAGTCGCTGCTTCTTTGACTAAGAAGGCGATTAAATAGTAAAGCCTCACCAAAAACGGTTTATACAGAGCCTTGATCGTCTCAGTTTTGAAGAGTTCAGGTGACGATTAATCACGCCAAGAGAAATCGGAGTCTAGCGTAAGTCCCTGCGTATGAAATTTTCTGGGGAACCACCACTCTCCACTTGAAAGGTCCAGTACTGGACAGTCAGGCAGGAAGTTGTCAGTCCAAAGTGCTTTTGAGTCCCATCATGCTTGCTACAGGTGTGAAAGCAACAAATCTGTGGCTCAAAAATGAAGCTTATGTCGAATGCCACAAAAGTTGACACAAAAATAGATAGTGCTCTATGGTGTCATGGTCACTGTCACCTCCTCCGTTTCGGTTGCTCAAACCCAGCGACACTAACGAAGAAGCTCGCCCAAAAGGCACCCACGGCAAACAAACGATGTTTTAGAGATCGTAACCCAGTACAGAGTCTGGGAGCAGAGTTTGGATTTATACCAACGTCAACTGCTTTTCTGTTTATTCTGCGTCGTGTCATACAGAAATTCTGAATTCTTGAGATAGCTATCCAATATCTAAGAAAGTTCTTTTGCAAATTCAAGGCCTCTCGATTGTCGACTCATCTTGCCGAGTTAAATGCGTTCTTGGGCCGATAAAGATGACAGCACAACTCATTTCGTATAGAAGGCGGTCTTGCCAAGCCTACTGCACTATCTCTTGAGCCTCGACAACTGCCATATACGTCGCAGAAACCATTCTGATTATCAGAGAGATTGTAGTACTCACTTATACTCGCTCATAGCATCTTCTTCAAAATTTCCAAAGGCACATGAGGTTTCTCCGTAGTCATGATTTTGAAGACTTTGCCGGTACCCCGTCTGGGCCAGCAGCCTTCCGATACTAGTTTCCTTATTATGTCCGCTTTTCTCGTCTCCTTCTTCAGGGCGATCCGGAAACAGAGTGCATACCACCTCCGGAGGAGCCTGAGCCTTGATGGTTATGAAGTGCCACCCTATATCCCTGGACGCAAGTTATCTACTTATCTACTTTGGCAGTAAGCTCGTGCCAACAGCGCCTTTTGCTCATTCCGATCGCCTTAGTCTGGAGTGTCTTCATTTCTTTGTACTCTGCCTCTGCTTCCTTAACGTCCCTGAGGTTTCTGTGTCTCTGAAAGACTCGGCGAAAGCGTTGACATTCTCTGCACATAATCGCGATTTCCCGACTACACCAAAAGTGTAGGCAGATCTCGCTTAAGTCTATGTGACCAGCAGGGCATATACACATTGCACCATTCCTTGACACATTTCATAGTGCAATCCACTGGCTGCTCAGCCTCCAAAGCACTTAATATGCTCTAGGCAGGATCAGCGCTAGTTTTAGTAGCCTGTAGTCAGTTCTTCTTAGTAACATCACGAAAGTGAGTTCCCCTTTCGAGGCCTTGATTTTGGTCGAAACCATTCCTTGGTACAGGGAAATTCGATTTTGATTTTTTTTTAGCAACACGACTGTGGTTGTCATCGCATCAGTCTACATGTCAGTCGTCGCCCAAGATCTTCAGAACTGTCCTACTCCGCTGACAAGCTTCATCACGCGACTAATTTTAGCGAATATCTGGTCCAGGAAGTGAGCTTAGTCGAGTCTTTGCAGCTGGCACCAAAGCCAGTTTAGGAAATAGTGTTTTGTAAAGACTACCTAATATGAGTCTATCTTCGAAGGAGCAAAGTATCAGTATTTCGTGTCAACGCAAGGTGTGCAACAAAGGTGTAACCCTCAACCTTTACCAGTTGTGATTTACTAGTGCCTGGGTATGTCTTTGACCATTTCGTTGGACATCGCATTAAGGATTCTGTCATGTAACCTTGTCAAAACTTTCGCCCAACAATTTTTTCGTCTGCTATATCAAATATCTGCTGAACACTTTTCCAGACCCACTTGCCGATGCGAACTAACATCCTCCCAAAACCTTACATAACTGCGGTCTACCAATTAAAAGTTAAAACACCTGTTCGGATCCACGAACGAAGCAAAAATTACAAAAATGTCTTCTTCTCCCAATGTCGTGTCGTACGTGCAGACCAGGATCGTACAAGTCACCTTGTACACTTGGCAATCGAAAAGTTATGACAAAAACTATTTCCTAGTGATGGTCAACCTGCTGCGCACCCTACCAATTGAATTCCATCGTCTGAAAAACTTTTCAGACCATTGCATTGCACCATGATGAAAACCCAAAAAGTATTGTCCTTGTGTCCACCTTCAGCAACAGGCATAGAGAGCTCGAATACAATTTCCTTATCGGACTACGAAGAGTCTTTAAAAAAAAAAAAAAAAAAAAAAAAAAACAAAAACCGTCCAAAACATCCCCACAAACTAAGAGATTTCGTCCTTTCTGCCCAAATGCATCCATGCACTCATGCCTTTACTTTTTCTAGGTAATGCATTCCAGAGTCTGTGGATGACCTCACTACACATCCCATGTACTCGTATGTGCATAG
The DNA here is from genome assembly GCA_928272305.1 of Volucella inflata. NCBI lineage: Eukaryota > Metazoa > Arthropoda > Insecta > Diptera > Syrphidae > Volucella > Volucella inflata. The sequence continues at coordinate 5,910,333 of OV743720.1, forward strand.
TTGGGCCACTACCAAAAAATCAACCGAGATTCAAAGGATGAAGTCGGAAAGGAACTTTCCGAAAATTGGAATTAAATTGGAATCGTTTCAAAATTTTGTTTACAAGTATTAGAATTTGAAATGAAGCAGCAGGACTTCTCTATCCTCTGAAGGGTTTTTACCGGGTCCGGATGGAATCATAGGAACGATAAGAATCTATGGCGAGCGGTTAGCGACTGTTTTTGCATTTCAAAGGGATGAGGTTGAGACGAGAGCATGTTGTGGCTAACCGATGTACGATGTCGAAATTGATTAGAAAATGATACGCGGTTGTCAGTTATTTCATTGTATTGCGAACATGGTTAGTGCCAACAATCGGATAGGAATCTCGGTTTGGCTCGGTTTCGCGAGCAAAGGATTTCAAGTGAATAAGGGGGTTTTAGTGCATCAAAGGAAGTGATTGGGGTTCTGTGATAATCTTGTGGCGTCACATACGGATACGAGTCACATCGAATCGTAGATATTGGTTCATTGTAAAGCTATCCCATCTAAATTGGTAACATCTCTATACAAATCGACAGAGTACAGATATTTGTCGGGGAAACTAATGACTCCACCTACGTCATGAGCAAATCCCTCGACTACTATGTGAAAGAATGACCAAATCACTTCATAAGCAACCATTCTCGTGACTCCCTGCAGACATGTAAAGGGGCTCGACACCACATGACATTTTCGTCATAAAAATTCAAATTCCACCTCAAACTAAGAAGCCGCTCCTTTGCCCCTCTTTTTTCTTTTTTCTTTTGTAAAACCACTTCCTTCAGTTAGTCATATGACAAGGAAATACCACTAAAGACCTAAAGAGCTAAATAACTCATGGTGCCGTACTTAATGGAGCTATCACCGACTGGTAGAATGCACAAATGGAAAGGTTATACCGAGGTATACCTGTTCTCCAACTGCAACTGCAACTTCAACTCCAACAACAAAGTGAATGTTTATAGGATAATCGTTTGGGGAAAGAAGAAAAATTGATTGTCGGGATGGAGAGAGAGAGAATGCCTTACTAATTGCCAGCAGCCTCCAAGGCAATCGGGGGGAAGTCTCTTTCGTGCTTTCAAAGCCTCTCTTCCTCTACGATTTGCCAGCTACTCTAGATACATTGTTGCGGCATGGCGCAGAGGAAATTGATAAAAGTGTGATTATAGGGCGGAATGACTGCGCAGTATTGGTAATTGGTGGTGTAATAGTGAGGGGGCTCATCAGTGCCGGAACCCGTTATGTTATTTTCCAGCGATTTATATACGATCACTATGCAATGGTGAGGCACAATGATCAGTTAAATGTGGGGGTAGAGTGGCACTGTTTATGGTGGTGATCAGGAGAGCGCACAATGGAATGTCTCAGAAGAACCACTGCCATAGCAATCCTCTAATCTAGTGATAAGGCAGCAATAGGAGACAATGCAGATATTTTTAACAGCTGAATGAGGTTCTAATAAAAGAATGACTAATTTGGACTGATCCTGGAAGTCTTGGTGAAACTATCATTGTAACGAATTGCCAGATATTTGTTAACGCGGATACTTGGAATCTATCCAGAGTTATCAACCACACATTGGTTTGACAAAGATTTTCAAGTCAGCATCGCCTTTAGATCTTTCTGGGGGGAAGATGCCTTCATGATCCAAGACTGTCAACGGGGTGCCCCAAACCCCCGTGTTTTCTCAGATGAGCATAACCAAAACCTCTCTTAACGCCTTCCAAATGAAAAAAAAAAGATTTTGGAAAGATGGCAAAATTGGATCCGGATAGGAAGCATTTCAGCGGTGTCATAGGTATCATGACTAGACATTTTCTTATAGACTAGCATGTAAAATGGCTTGAAGTTGCAAGTCAACTTCTGAAAAAGCCTCCACCCTGCACCTATTCTGTACATGTCCAACTATCTCCCAAATAAGAAAACTCCACGTGGGACCTAGAACGATCTCCCTTATGGCACTTAATTTCGAATTTTAAAAGTCGATCCTCATTTGCATGATTTCTATGCGTTTGGACCATCTACGACGTTGCCGACTTGACTTGATCTTTTCCGATGAAGCCCATTTTTGGGTGGATGGATACGTAAATAAGCGAAATTTCCGTTTCTGGAGACCGGGAAACCCATGCAAGATTCATGAAAAACCAATGCATCCCAAAACAAAAAGTCAATGTATGGGTTGGTGGCATCATTGGCCCGTACTTTTTCGAAGATGAGGCTGGAGAGACAGGTACAGTGAATGAAGAACGCTACCGCAATATGTTGACCGGCTATTCTTCCCAAAATTTAATGAATTGGGTCTGGAAGATCTCTGGTTTCAACCGGATGGTGCGTACGAAGTTTGAAGATCGTTTGAAGATCGCATTATTTCGGTTAAAGGAGAAGTTGATTGGCCTCCAAGGTTATGCCATTTGACACCTTTAGACTTCCTCCTGTGGGGTTATTCGAAGAGTTAGACTTATGCCAATAACCCAGCGACAATTCAGGATCTCAGACATTGCGGCTGTTGACCCTTTTATTCTTCAAAAAGTAAACGATAATTTCGACCTTCAAATGGACGCTTGCAACGGAAGCCGCGATGGTTGCATGAACGAGGTTGTATTCCACTACATTCCTACATTCATTCCATAATAAATGTGTGATCAATTTAATGAAAACATTCACACTAGCTGTTGACTTATACCTTACCTTCCATTGTTTCCATGATGTCGTGATATAGTCAACTTAGGGATAATTTCCAGAGACAATAATTCGGACAAGTCATGGCTCTTGGTCAAGGTCGATACACCCGTTGTTCTTGGTGAAGCTGATGATGAGATTTAACAAGCCTAGTCTAGGATTGTAGAGTTAGGATCCTAGCTCTATGCTAAGCCTGCAGACTTAACGTTGTATACCGTGGAAATTGTTTCATGACAGGCTTAAAAGGGAATGGCTAAGAGAATAGGTCCGACGATTGCTCTTTATTTAAAGGTCGTACTACTACACTAAATGAATGAACTCGATTTCAGGGAGAGGTAGATGATAAGATATTTCGCCGTGGTTCATGATGCCGATATCCGAGAGAAGCTTCTGTTTTGTGATCTGAGGCTCCGATATATGGTAACCACGGTCTCCATGATAGTGTCAAATTTAGATGAATAGGTTAAGACATTAAATTCGGTCAACGGCCTATCAAGGGTCCTATCTCGATGGCGGTTCTTATGAAGTCCATTGAATTGTGAGATGCTACAAACCTAACAAACCACCTGATTTTTGTTGAAGCATATTTGAAGAGGCTTTAAGCAGCACCTTAGGAAGTCTCATTTGCCATAGGTACGGGATTTCTCATCGAAGTTAAACGTGTAGAAACTGTTGTGTAGTTAGTGGATCAGAGGTTGATCTTGTGTTTAGGTAATATTTCCTAGAGTTTTATAGTCAGAAATTACTGTGAGATCAAACGACGTTCAAAGAAACGAAAACCTCTCCGTCGAAGGTCAATCATTTTCCGCCTTGCATTGCCAGATGTAAAAGTATTTAGAAGAATGGTCAAACATCTGCGAGGTGCCACGTGTCACGCAAATGAGGTGGTTATTCGAAAATACATCCATTAGCTGAGCTAATACTTCAAATTCGAAAGCCGTAGAATGTATGGCAACCCTAAGACCGTAACGTGTGGTTCTGCACTATCTTTTGCTCCCTGCTTTGTATAATATGTCATCTGCTGGTGAAAAATTGAATGTCTGCCTGTAAGTGCAGAAAATTTTGCGTCCTTCGTCCTTCTTTTTCAGTGAAGCATGAGCACATATTGTGTCAAGTTTTGATGGATGAATTTTTTCTCGTCTACTCTTAATCTGTGTGCAGGTACACACTAGGTTTCCTCTTCTTAGCGAAGTCTTATTCTGTCATTATATTCTACGAACATTCAAAATCAATTGTGATGCGTACTTCTTGCAGACAAGAGAAGAGCTTGCGAGTTTTTCGTCATTCCATAGCCGATTGTTGACCACAGCCAATACAAACTGATCACAGTGGACGTTGATGCTCCTATAGATTTTCCTCCGACAACCACTAGAGTTTTGACTGCATCATCTCATACAATTGGCTTGACTTTTAAAACTCGTTACAATTCAAGTCATCGCAGATGATTGCTCGTCATAGTTTCACAGAATCTTTCGCTTCGGTAGGCATGTTTGTCCTTAGACAGATTATATATCCGCTAACCGGTCTTCTTCTTCTTATCCTTTTATTAACCCTTTCCTCGTTATACGAACTTTTGCGTAACGAGTTTCACATTTTTACTGTATCGCTGCTGCTCCGCTTATGGGGTTGGCCAATGTCGCAGACCCCAGAACGCGTCTACATACTATCCGGTTCTGGATCGCTTCAGTCGTAAGACCCAGGCGTTGTTGCGCATTTGCCATCTGAGAAATCCAGGAATTCCTTTTCAGACCTCGTTTTCTTACAGTTGGAGTGACCGTAGTTGAAAGTGTCTTTTTAACTGGATTTTCCGCAGATCTTCTTTGAACGTGGCAATACCAGCTCATTCTATTCACTTCAAGCTGTTCGGTTACTGGATTCCTTATATGCAGACTTCCTCTTATACGCGCAGACCTAATGCAATCGCGTTTAGTGACTCCACAAGACAGCCTTAAAATTTTCATTTCCGCTGCCGTCATTTTGTTTTTTAACGCTTCGTACATTGTCCAGCACTGTGAACCGTACATAACCTAACCGTGGTGTAGAGTTTTCCCTCCAATTTAAGTGGAAATTTTCAATCGCTAAAGATTCCCGCCATTTCATCCACCCCACACCCACTCTGTGGTTTACGTCGTTGTCACATTTCGCTTCCATGTTAACGATTGATCCTAAGTACTTAAAGATAGTGCTTTTCGGAAGAACTATTCCGTCTAACATTATACCCAGAACAGGTCGAAATGGATGTGAAATGGGCACGTCAAATGTTTCGTCTTTGAACGACTTATTTTAAACTCGTTTCTCTCTAACGCATTTCTCCATGAATCTAAGGCGTTCTGCAAATCTTCGACGTTATCGCTTAGTATAAAAGCGTCGTCAGCGAAGAGAATTGGCGTTACATTTGCTTCGCGCATGCAGTCTTTTAAAAGATAGTCGAATACTACGTTAAAAAGGAAAGCGCTAAGTACGCTTCCTTGATGCACTCCGACATTAACTGGAAATTCTCTCGTTAGTCCAGCAGAGCTTTTAACCGCAGTTTTCACGGTTCCGTACATGTCTTGTATTATTCTAACATACGTTTCCGGTACGTTTTGGGATCTCAGCGCGGCCCATATGAGATCCCTAGGCACTCGATCGAATGCTTTCTCGAGGTCGATAAATACCATGTGTAAGTCCTTAGACGAATCTCGGTGCTTTTCCATTATTATTCGTAGGCTTTGGATAGCGTCCACCGTCGATCTTCCTTCAACAAATCCACACTGGCTATTATCGAGCTTTATTATTTGCCGAAGACGTTCGTTTAAGACTCTTTCGACGATTTTCATTGTGTGTGACATAAGCTTGATTGAACGGTAGTTGTTGCATTCTCGAGTGTCGCCTTTTCCTTTGTATAATGGAACCAAGAAGCTACTTCTCCATTGATTCGGCATAGGTTGTCCACATTTTAATTTATTTCAAAGTTTCGATAGCCATTCGCTGCCGATTCCCTCCATCTTCGACCAAAACTCTGTTGGAATGCTGTCTGGTCCCGCCGCTTTTCCCCGCTTAATTTTTCCGATTGCTATACTTATTTCTTCGATTGAAAAGTCCGAAACTTCCTCCTCGAATAGACCAGCTGTTGGCACGATACCACGTGGAAACTGTTTGTTGAGCAACTAATTGCAGTATTCAAGCCACCGGTCACAAATTTCCTTTTTGCTGGTTAGTAAGCGACCGTCTGCGTTTTTGATGTATTTCGGCGGGGTTATTTTCATTAAATTTTTTCTCCTCTGTGCAGCGAGCTTAAAAATATTTGGCATTTTAGTACTGTACGACGTTTGAACTTCTTGTATTGCTTGTCTTCTATCTGCCGATCGTGAGGATATTTGTTCCAACTCCTGGTACAGGTTTTCCGCTTCTGCCGCTCGAGTTCGAGCCAGGACTTTCTTTGCGATCTTTTTAAGACGCTCGTATTCAAGAGACAGTCGAGCTTGTTCGATATCGTCGCTTCGAATTTTGTCCACGCTTGGAATGCACTCTTCTTGTCGGCCACAGCTCGTTTGGTTTCGTCATTCCACCACCATGTTTCTTTGCCGACGTAATGGTATTTCGATATAGTCCCCAAATGGGACTTTGCGAGTGTTATGCATTCCTCGTGCATGCTGTTCCACATTTCTTGCGGGCTAAGTGAGTCTGCTATACCATTTATATTTTGAAGTACTTCTTTAGCCAGTGCGATAAATCTTGCGCTTCGTTCCTTCGATAGATTATACCACCGGATTTTTGGCTTTCCAAACGATACCCGTGTTTTCGATGGTTCCGCTGTGAAAAATTCTGTAATGAGCAGACGGTGTTGGCTTACTAGCGATTCTCCAAGTATTACTTTACAGTCCTTAACACGGTTTCTCATCGACATTTTGCAGAGGTGATAATCTATTTGCGTTTCATGGCCTCCGCTGCTATAGATGATAAGATGTCGTTGATGTTTTTAAGATGGTTAAGCCGTAACCCCTACACCCTACAAGGATGTCTTCGCCAGAAGAATTTCTGGTTCCGAAGCCTTTACCGCCATGGCAGTCCTCATAATCAACATTTGTTTCCCCGACATGGCCGTTCGCGCCAACAATGTTCCTCGTTTCATTGTGTATGACGAGTTATACACTCATAGAACGGTCGATTATTTTCAAAATACCAATGATATTGCTAAGAAGATCCGCTGCAACAACGATACCAAAACCGTTTCGTCCATGGACCGTTCCCATGGTAGAACATCTTAAATGACCCGGATTCGTCGGGATCACCCGACTGCGTTGCAATCGTGGTGCCCAGTGGGGAAGTGCTATTAATTGCGATCATTTCCATGAGGTTTATCTTTGTTTGAGTGGTTTGATACTTGTATGCTCATTTAAGCGGTCTTGAGAAGCAATTTAAATTGCCGGATTTGAAGCTCTTGTCGAGTGAATAAGTCGGTAGGAAGCTATTGTATATGTAGATATGGATATGGATACCAGAGCTAGCAGAATGTTTAACTAACTTGCAGTTGTACTCTAACATTATCCAACTGAACGTTGAAACCAAAGTCATTCGTCGATATATTTTTGATTGATCATGGCCAGAGAGGTGGTTTTAGTGCAGATAGAGTCCAATACTAGTCTGGATTTCGAACACCTTCGAAATGATCGCCTTCTTCTGAAAAAAGAAGGAAAAATTGCTTAAATTGGTTCGGAATTGGATATGCCTATGGTCTGATATTTCAGAACACCCGAATTCCGAATTTGTATCATAGCAAATCGAGCATGTTGCGACTGGAACAATAGAAGCAGTTCTTACTGCCATTGAATGAGGAACCTTCGACCTGAGCCCCAAAGTATGGTACGAGTATCCTGGGAATTTAAAGTTAACACAATTTCTAAGCGTTATGTCGTCCCTAGTATCGATTACAGGGGCCCTTAGACTCCTGTCAATCTCAGGCATTTCCACTTTTAAGTCCATCCACTACTTAAAACACGAAATATGATTCCTCTTGTTGATATCGCATCGATCTGATAGGGACCAATGACTCATAGACAAAGTTCAATCGTTCGGAAATAATTCCCAAAACTCATTTGAAGAACTCCGAAGAAAGTTCACAAGTCTATCAGTTTTACGAAATCTTCAAAACAAACACCGCACTTACTCGTACATACAAGATTTGGTGACAAGAAAAATAAGAACCGACAAATCCCATATCCAGGATAGTAATGTTCGTGCCACACCTCCCTTTTTTCATTTCCGGTTCACTAATCGATTAGCATCAATTCGCGGTTCTCTACAGTTGGCATTCAATACACTAACCCCACTTGAAACATATCTAATCTAAGGGCATACTCTAGCCATTGTGTTCATGCATACTCATATACCCTAGATATTTGTACGAGTATCCTGGGAATTGTTAAACTATAGCTCTATCCTTACAGGATTGCATATTCATACCTTAAATCTGTGAAGAAAAAGGTTGACAATAAATAATTATGGTCCTGGTGACAAAGGAGAAACCAAATAATATATCGAGCGGAACAAAATACCATCGACAAGGAGCGAACAAGGTTGATTCTTATTCGTATATGTATTCACTATGTATTCGCATCTACTGCTCGTACGAGCACATCCTGTATGATGCCTTGTGCACCTATCTGAATGGTATGTACGAGTACGTTCCTATATATTCCAATCCCAACGATGAAATGCTAATCTATGGAATATCCATGGAATATCTAGCGCGAGATTTGGCAGTGTGCGCTCCTTTGAAAGTCGAAACCGTAAATTTTCAGGTTTTTCATCAAATCCAAAGACAGAAGAGCTCTAGGAGTGCCTATCCTGTGACAACGACGACGACGACGACGACGGTGAAGTTGGAAAAAAAGAAAAAAAAAAATTGAAAATCCTTTAATGACATAAGATGGAGGATCGCAGGACGAAATTTCGTACTTTGATACCGCTGCCACTTTCCTATAATATAATGATGACAATTTGTTTTTTTTTGTTTTTTGTTCGTTTTGGAGGATTTTGTCATCAAAGGAGGAAGGGTATGGTATTCGTATACCTGACAGATCTATAGATGACGCGAGTGTGTTTTATGAAATTGATATCAACCGGTGTAGAATGCTTGATTGGTTTAAGTGTATGCACAGGAGATACTCTATGTACGTGGGTTGGGATACACTTTTGACTCAAAGGATTTACTTACGCGGTAAATTGATCGAACGATATTGGGTTACGCATGACAATTTTGTTTTTTTTTTTTTTTTTAATGAAGGGAAAGGAGTAATCTTCTGATTACAAAGTGCAATTCTTTTGGTTGGTTGACAATGGTGGTTATCGCTTTTGAAGTGATTCACTGGCAGGTGCTGTGGTTTACATCGGATTTGAGGAAATACTTCAGCTTGGCAAGGGTAATATTGGTTCTAATTACAGTGGTGCAACTTTGGTTATTTCCTAGACAAAGACTGTGTGTTTCTTTTAAAGGAGATTTGCACATAAATTCAGAATGTGAACTATTGTCAGGATGGCAACGATTAGTATAAGGCCTCGTAGAAGTAGCATCTTCCAACAGGTGCTGATTCCTTAAATGACGAGAATGAGCCTCTTCAGCCGAACATCTTGCAGCTCTGCTAATAAGTCCTACTTCACGAATCCCCGTGGCGCCATCTGGGAATCTCACTAGAGGTTGCGAAGTGAAGGGGGAAAATGGCGAGTTTCCTGCGCCATTGACCAGGATTAGTGTCGGAAAAACAAAACAAGACCTTATCCGGGCTACTCCGACATATTTGGAGCTCAGGCCGGAAAGGATTTCCAGCACTTAGTCAGGGTCTTGGAAAAGAGATGGTGGCGGACGAGCTCTATAAAGGTCAACGGCAGCGCTCACATCCCGGAACGGGTTACTGGCTTCGGTGTAACCGACCCCTCGTCCTAGGGGCACCCAAAATGGAACTGGTCCTTCAGGTTGGGGGTTGTGCCGCCGGGGCAACTGCCCGGGCATTTAAAAAAAAGATAAAGTTACGAAGCATCAACAAGCCTCGGATATGGACGGATCTACTGTTGACAACCCACTCAAACGATTTAAGGACAATGAGCTTCGAATATGCACGTGGAATGTTAGATCCCTTAATAGACCACGTGCAGCCGAGGAACTAGCGGAGGCCCTAGACTGCTGCAAAGCAGACATAACCGCCATCCAAAAAATGCGATGGGATGGGCCGGACAAAAAGAAGATGAAAAACTGCGACATCTACTACGGCAATTGCTATCGACGGCAAAAGCAGCGCTTATTTGGATGCGGATTTGTTGTCGGAGGCAGACTAAGACGAGAAGTCCTCAGCTTCCGGCATGTGAGCGAGCGCCTCGTAGCAATCCTCATCAAGGCTAAATTCGCCAACATAAGCCTTATATGCGCGCATGCCCCCACAGAGGAGAAAGATGACGACACCAAGGATGCCTTCTACGAGCTCCTCAACAAGACCTACGAGTAATGCTCGGTGTCCTCGGTGATTTAAATGCAAGGCTAGGATGAGAGGGTATTTTTGGTGGAACAATCAGAAAATATAGCCTGCACAACACCACCTCCGAAAACGGATTCAGGCTAATCGACTTTGCGGAGGGGCGAAACATTGTCGTGGCTAGCACGCGGTTCCCACATCTCGACATACACAAGGGGACTTGGAGAACTCCTGATCAATCAACACTCAACCAGATTGATCACATTGCGATCGACGCAAGACACAGCATTATGGATGTCCGTATGTTCCGAGGAGCCAACATCGACTCGGACCATTACCTTGTTGTAGCCAAGGTACGGTTGCGAATATCCCAAACTACGCCAAGACAAACTAATGCTGTGAGAAAATTCGACGTCAGACGGCTACAATCGCAAGAGATCGCCAAGTCCTTTTCCGGTCGAGTGTCCCTTAATCTCTTAAGAGGTCCAATGCCGCCAGCATCAAGCATTGAAGACCATTGGAAACACTGCCCAAACGCCATCAGAGATGCCCCTTCTGATGTGATGGGTTTCACTCGTCCACCACAACTGTATAACGGCGATGACGGACCAAATACCACTGTCAGGCAGAATCAACCGAATCAACCGAATCAACCTTTCATCCTGGACCATGATGACCAACAATTCCGTCCACCCGACCTGGATGAAGTGAAGATAGCCATATCGAAGCTTAAGTCCAACAAAGCTTCTGTGGTGAACGGGCTGACCGCCTAGATTTTGAAAGCGGCAACCGATGACTTTGTAAGGAGCATACAACAACTCATCTCTAAAATATGGTCGGACGAAAGTATGCCCGATGAATGGAACCTCAGCATTGTTTGTCCGATTCTCTAGAAAGGAGACCCTCTGAACTCCGCCAATTACAGAGGCATCAGTCCACTTAACATCGCATATGATCTTATCCGCCGTATTGTGTGAACGAGTGGAGCCGTTCGTCAACAACCTGATAGGTCCATATCAGTGTGACTTCAGGCCAGGAAAGTCCACCATCGACCAGATATGGAGAAGACTCATGAGCTTCATATCGATACACACCACCTATTCATCGATTTTAAGGCCGCGTATGACAGCATCTACAGAGACGAGCTATACAGAGCAATGTCGATGTTCAGCATCCCTGCCAAACTCGTCCGTCTGTGCAGGATGGCGATGGAGAATGTACGCTGCTCCATCAAGGTCGGTAAAGATCTCACCGAGACCTTTGATGTCCAGAAAGGATTTAGACAAGGCGATGCGCTGTCATGCGATTTTTTCAACATCATACTTGAAAGAATAGTGCAAAACTCACGAGCAAACACAAGAGGCACTATCTTTCGAAATTGCGTCCAACTTCTCGCATGCGCCGACGATATTGACATAATCGGGAGAAAGCAGTGTGATGTCAGTGGCGCTTTCGCGAGTATTGAGACCGAAGCGGCGAAAATGGGTTTAGCGGTCAATGAGGACAAGACCAAGTATAAGCTTTCAAGCAAAAAGGACAACCAACACCGACGTCTCGGGCAGAACGTCACCCTCGACAGATATAACTTTGAGGTAGTTAAGGACTTTGTCTACCTAGGCTCTGCTATAAACACAGACAACGACACCAGCGCTGAGGTCAAGCGAAGAATAACTCTGGCCAACTGCTGTTTTTCTGGGCTAAGAAGGCGGTTGAGTAGCAAAGCCGTCTCTCGGACAACAAATGTCAACATTTATAAGACCGTAATAATCCCGGTCCTGCTCTATTGCGCAGAGGCATGGACATTATCAAAAATGGATGAGGGTGTTCTTGGTTGCTTCGGGCGATCTTCGGTCCTGTCTGCATTGACGGTGAGTGGAGGAGGATATACAACTACGAACTGTATGGACTGTACAACGACATGGACCTAGCCAGAAGAGTGAAGATCCAAGGACTGAGATGGCTGGGTCATGTAGAGCATATGGATACCAATGCTCCGGTCCGAAAAGTCTTCGTATCCGCCCCCGAGGGACAGCGCAGTAGAGGAAGACCAAGACTCAGGTGGCGCACGCAAGTGGAAGAGAACCTCAGCCAACTTAGCGTGCGAAACTGGAGCCAGCTAGCCAGGGATTGAGCTGGCTGGAGAAACTTGTTGACTGAGGCCCAGGTCCACCCCGGACTGTAGCGCCACCTAAAGTAAGTAAGTAAGTAACTTCAGACATATGTATATACGAGTATCTGTCAAATCAAATGTCAGATTGCAAGCAATCAGTGCCATTTTTATACAGTAGTATAATTCTACATCCCTCATGGAGGGAGTTGAAGAAGATCCAAATTTATAGATTCATTCACAATAGCTTGGTGTTTGTTCGTCCGCTTTATGGACAATTTCACGCAAAGATCTTGGATTAAAGAATTTCAAGATCCAAATGACCAACGTTTGGTCGTTGGAACTCGGCTATTCTATTGAAAATCTTTGTTCATTTTTGGCACTCGGATGACATTCATCAGATCAATATGAGGTGGGCATATTTATGCCTAACGTTGTTTTTAAAAACAAATGGCAAAACAGTTGTACAACAGTCAAGCGTCTTTCAACGAGCTAATTTGTCCAGAATTTAGATCATTTTACTTCGATTTTTGGTTGCCTTAGCTCTACTAATTTGAATGCCCCTAAAGCACGTAGGAACGTAGGTAAGATTCTCTTAATTCAACTATGCGTCTCGAACTTCAATGCTTAACTACAGCTACGTAACGCTATTTCGCTTAACACTTACCTTCGTAATTTACGATTATTTCTTGATCTTTCTTCCTGTCTGTATAACCACCCCACCTACACCATATTGCTGCAATAAGCCAATCTCCAATATTCTGGTGAAAAACATCTCCGACCTGAGCACCTTTCGCTTCTTTACTTTGTTCCTTAATCTTAACTGGATGGCTTTTAAGTCTCAGACTTAGCTCGGATTTTCATCAAGAAATTCGACATCCAGGCCTTGTAGACCTGGGTAATTATCGATGTATAAGCTCGACCGAAACATAGCATGAAGCACAAGTTTTTGGCACTCCAATACCCTAAGTTAAGACTGATGTCAATTATTTATTTTGCTGTAAGCCAATTTCAACGTTTCCAAACCTAATAAAGGATTCTCCGTCATCTTACCAGGGTTTCGAAACATAGGTGTTGACGTAGCTCCAAGCGGATAAGGGGCAATATTCGTAACCCGTAGTAGTGAGCTACTGAGATTTATCTTTGAAACATATAGTCCTCCAGGTTAGATTGAGAATGTTGCATCGCATTTACGTCCTGACTGCATCCGCATAAACATTAAATTTGCTTACGAGCCTGTCATGTACTCATGTGGTCATAAAAGGAACAAACCAAGTCAACTCTGCCAATACAAAGCGGCGCTATAAAAAAGAATGTAAGTCGCCGCTTTAATCTACAAACAAATCAGACAGGAGGAATATTATCTTCTTCATAGAGATGTACGGAAGATGTACATGAAGGTGGAAATTTCACTCAGAGGACAAAAGCCGAAAAGGCCAGTATCGAGTGATTTTAACCAACATAACTGCTATGGCAGCTAGACAAACATCGGTAAGTGGTCAGAGCAATTGATCGAAGTGCTTGGAATCTTGCTAAATGCGACAAATTCTGTTTCAAAATTCAGTCCTTCTGGCTGTATCTTACTAGGCCAAGGAAAATCCAAGTTGAAGCGGATAAAAAATTTTCAATCTGTCATATCTTGCTAACCATAAGCTCAAGCTGACAAAAGACAGTGGCCCGACACCAATGAAATCTTTCTTGTTTATCTATTTGAAATTTCCGATAGCTACTGATGATAGCTATAAACTCTAAACCTTCCTTCTATTAAGGAATAAAAATTGGAAAATTATAATCATACACAGTGTGTCAAATAATATCCCGGACACGAGCCATATTTCAAAAACCAAGAACGCCATCTATTTGTAGGAACATGCATTTTAAAGCTGGATTTTTTCTCTCTAACTTGTCAAAACTTCATGACATTTGGTTGACATTTAATAATTATAGAAATTAGTTTACCAGAAAACCTTTCACTTTAGCCAGTCGGCGATATTACTAGGTGGGGTGAAAAGTAACCTTCTTGACCGGCAGAATGCTCTGCTACTAGAAAAAGGGTTATGGTGCCTTGAAGTCCGTTTATATTTCAGCAGACATGCCAAATTTCAATGCGATTCTGTCCTTCGTTTTGTTTTGACAGCTGATTGTTGTTGACGTGTTTGGCATCATGTTGATTATGGACAAAACCGATTTTCGTTCTTATTTTTTGAGAGGCAAAACGGCGAAGGAAACAAAAGAAAAGTTGGATAAATATTATGGGGCTAATGCTCCGTCAGATTACACCGTCAAATATTGGTTTCAAGAGTTTCGTGGTAGCCGCAACTCCACTACCTATCAAGTCCGCAGTGGCAGGCCCTCCGATGCTGTTACAGAGGACAATGTCAAAAAAATACATGAAATGGTGTTGGCTGACCGGAAAGTGAAGGTGCGCGAGCTAGCAGATACCACAAATATTACTACTGAGTGCACATGCCATATTTTGGGCAATATTCTGCATATGAAAAAGTTATTCTGCCGCTGGGTGCCACGCATGCTCACTCCTGACCAAAAACACGAACGCGAGAGCACATCGAAAGAGTGTTTGGACTTGCTGATGCGAAATCGGGGGGGCTTTTGGCGTCTGTTGGTAACTGTTGATGAAACCTGGATCCACTATTACACACAAGAGAACAGAATGAGTGCCCGGCAATGAACTGAAGCCGGCACGAGTGCTCCGAAGCGGCCGAGGGAGGCTCAATGGGTCGGAAAGGTTATGGCGTCGATTTTCTGGGATTGTCGTGGACTACCTCGAAAAAGGAAAAGCCATCAACAGCGAGTATTACTGTGCATTATTGGAGCGATTGAAGGCCGAAAATTGTTTTTGCAAGACAATGCGCCGGCGCATAAGAGCATCGCAACCACGGCTCCAATTGCTGTCGCATCCACCGTATTCGTCCGATTTGGCTCCCTCAGACTATTATCTCTTCTCAAACCTCAAAAGATGGGTCATCAATAAAAAATTCAGCTCACGCGAGGAAATCATCGACGCCGCCTTCCGGAAAATTACTTTTCGGACGGGATCAAGAAGTTGGAAAATCGCTGGAATTATGTATCAAGCTAAAAGGGGACTATATTGAATAAAATAATTTCATTCCCAAGGAGGTTACTTTTCACCTTACCTAGTATTTGCCACACTGTGTACATGTTTATACCGAAAGTAACAGAAGCATTTGCGCGAAGATCTTCAGACTCGTCAGTCTGATTTCCTTTATGATGATGAAGAATATGAAGAGAATAGTCAAACCTGCCTAGCTTTGCGGGATTGCTCGCAAGGCGCCATTCTGCTTCAACATTAATGAGATGCAGTACTCAGGTATATACCAATGTTGTAGCTGTACTGTCCGTACGTATACTCAGGTACCTCCGTAGGTAGATGAACATGGGTGGACAAGAAATAGAATCTCGGTTATTCCTTTCAAAACTGAGGACGATCCCTTTACGTGAGCTAGAAAGCTGACCAGTGTGACTCATCTAGTGCATCACCTGGACATCACTATCCGCTCTTCAAGGGACTATCGGCTTCCTGGTAGTGTTATAAATCTGTAGGCAAGATGTCGGGCCTATTACGAAGGAGATTCCTCTGGATCTACACGACTTTGAAAGAATCAATTCCATCCTTTGCACGTAGATTGTCTAGTAGAAGAAGCTCTTTTTCAAAACACGGTCTGCATTGGCTGTATGGAGCGTTTTCCTCACAGGCTTTTGCTTTTCTCTACACACACTGATGAATCTCCCTCCCCTTGCTCTTCATATCAATTGGCGTACTCTGAAAGATATCTTCCTTTTAAAAGGAAGCAGTCTTTTGAACAGCATTCCCTGAAGTTTTGACAACCAGTCTTTTAGCTCTGGTCTTAAGGACCAGATTGTGCAATGAAACCACTTTTGTTGAATCGGCTCACCTTGTGCTCTAGAATAGTTTTGGGCAGAACCTAAGCGGAGGAAGGAACGGAATCGTATCTTCATGGATGGCCCCAGAACCAATCTAGAATAGAATTTTCCTGCAAAGGACCCAATCCTACGCTAGAACCATTCTGGAACCCAAGTTAGGGCTTTCATTCACATCGGGGTTTTATATTGGCACAATTGCTATGACATTTTTCTCCAGGAACAAATGCTTGCCGATTTATCGACATTTCTGCTGCCTGTTAGTAGGAGAAGCTGCCTACTGCGTTGTAAGGTCTTTCACTTTGGCAAAGCACATGGCATTTTGCAACACTTGCAGTAAGATTGATGACGATGCATCGAAAAATTATCTCTGTGAAGCTACTCGTAGATGTGATGGGTACTAGCACCTTAGACACTCTATCACTGAGACATGTACTCAAATTTTTACGAAAAATTGTGAAATTCCACAAGAAATCCAATGGATGTGTCCCAGTACTCTAATCCAGAGTTTTCATCGATAAACTCTTCATCAGCGAGGTCGTTTTCACCACAAAAACATTCCTCAAAATCTAACAGTCATACCCATAATTGAAATGACCATTCCATGAATAGCGAATACTATTTCTCTAGCTTTGAGGGTATTAGCACAGCCAAATCCTCAATTTTTCTGATTCTATGTCAATCAAAAGAGTCGCTGCTGGGCTCTTCCCTAATCACCTTGCCATGCTCCACTCCTAACGGCTGTAGTGTCTTTTGTGTAGAAATATCCTCTCCATATTCAGAGGAATTGTGCGTTTAATGTGCCAGGCACAACTCGTTTTTTTTTTCGGAAATCGAACAACATCAGATTCCTGGTTATACGAGTGAAACAGAACCAAAGAGATATATGGTCACCAGAAGTATTTAACATCGGTACGGAGGTACATCCAAATATGATGATGAGGAAAAATATGAGTCTACTCCTTCAAAGTCTATTCAAGCCATAAGTATCGCAATGCGTACACTATTGCTTATACTGCAAACTGCGTCTTTCAATGGGAAAATCTGTTCTTTTGAGAACACTATTCCTCGAACGAAATGTTTCTCATTTAGGCACTCATTTTGGATCTTTGTATTAATGCTGCACATTCCGGTGATATAAACTGTCCCAACCAAGCGGCCTTAAATCTTACAATTTACCATCCAATTGGCCAACTCCAATCCAATCAGTTCCGCCTTTCTGGGCAAAAATTAAACCTTCCAACCAAAAAAGGTTGTTGCACCTCTCACCTGCTGTCATACAATTACAAATCCTTTCGAGACATTGTTGCTGGCCCTCTGTCTGAGTTAATAAGATTCATATTTTGCAAAAGGTCCCGTTTATAATCCCGGGGTCAGTTATGCATCATGCCATCCATATGCAACAACAATAAAAAGACAATTCTCGCGACATTCTTACCAGCCATATGGGAGGACTCCATCGTCCGGATGGATTATCTTTTTCTTTTTTTTTTTGAAAATTGGTTGGGCAACATGCGTCGGTTCCGCCACCTCTTGACGATGCGTTAATTGGATGCCAACACAATCAGCCAGAGGTGTGAGAATCGATCGAATTAAATTGTATGGCATTCCGAATAATACCACAACAAATGAGAGTTGCAGATACAAGCATTTTCCAACTCCATCTGTCCAAATTCGTTCCGCACATCTTTGTTAAGATTTTGAAGGCATTAGGGAACTCTTTTGGCCATGAAAGACACTCAAGAATCGGGATAAGTGGAGTCTTCTCCATCTTGTTATATTGTTTGCTGTTGTGTGTTGGATGTGCGATGTGCCTTAGCAAAGTAGAACACCTGTCGGATATGCAAAGTACTCGTATCTACTGCAGGCAACGTTAACAGTTAACAGAAGACTTAAATTTGAATTGCCAAATACCTGCCGACAGAGAAGGATCGAATTTGGATACTCATACATATAGTATATGGATATCTGTATGACGTGGTGGTGACGCAAAGCTCTCTAGTGTGTGCTCCAAATTGGAATAATTCTTCCTTTCTTTTATTTCTCTTCTCATTTTTCGTTTCTTTGGTTTAATTTGGTTGCAAGATGTCTTTTTGCTTCGTTTCCTTCGTCCTCGTCATGTTTTTTTTTTTTCATTTATTCATTTTGAAGTAATTCAATGTGTTTCGAGGATGTGACCAATCTGCATATTGTTAGCGCAAGGGTTACCAAGTTGTGCTGACAGTCTGCCTTGTCTGGAACTCAGTACAAGGTAGCTGAATGATTTTGTAAATAAGACCGCGTTTCCAAAGTACACGGTTCGGAAACACTGTTAGTCTATCACGAATGGAAGCTCTCAAAATGCCTTTATAGGCCCATTTGTGCCCCATATTCTTCTTCTTCTTTTCCATTTACTAGCCCTTCCCTCGTTATACGAACTTGTACATAATAGGTTTCCCATTTTTACTGCAGCTCTGCATGCCGCACGGTCATGTATTGCTTCGGTTGTTCGTGACGTCGCACGTTTGCCATCTGAGCAATCCAAGAGTTCTTGTAATAGTAGTAGTTGCTAAGGCCTTTTTTCTGGATTTTCCGGCAGTCCCCGCTGCACATGGCAAAACCAGCTTCCACTTCCTCTGATATTCGTAAATCTAATGCAATCGCGTTTTGTAACTTCAGTCGACATCCCTTACATTTTCATTTCGGCCGACGTCATTTTGCTCTTCAACATTTCGTACATTTTCCAGCACTGCGAACCATATGTGGTGTAGAGTCTTCCTTTCAATTCAAGTGTTAAAGAGAAAAGGTCTAAGTACGCTACCCTGGTGCACTCCGAAATTAACACGAAATTCTTTAGTTACGCCTCCAGAGCATTTAGCCGAAGTTTTTGCGTCTCCGTACATGTCTCAGATAATTCCTATATAAGTTTCTGGCACCTTTTGAGACTTCAGCGCCGTTGAAGAATTAGAGCCTCGCCCACGGCATCCGTCCCATGCAAACAATCATTCATGTAGAACGACTGCTTAAGTATCTGAGCTGCTTTTGGAAACTCTGTTTCTTCGTCCTTGGCCATCGTATGAAGTGTTTTTATAGCGAGATACGGAGAACAGTTCAATCCGTACGTCAAAGTTAGCAAGCCGTAGACAGCAAGGACTCCATCCCTTTCCTTCCAAAATATCCGCTGTATGTCCGTATCACTCTGATCGACAAGATCGACGATAGCTTTTTCTATATCGGCAATGAAACCAGTTCGATGAGTTAACCACTTTAGCAGTATGCTGGACAGATCGATCTGCAGCTTAGGTCCCACATGTAGGCAATCATTGAGTGACATACCTGATTTGGTCTTCTTCGATGCATTGAAAACCGTTCTTAGCTTGGTCGTGGTGCTGGCATCTTTATAGACCCCATGATAAGGAATATAACAGACACGGTTCGGCTCGATGTCTTCTTCCACGAGTTGCATATGGCCATGATTCTGATATTCAGCCATGAAGCCCTCATACAATCCTTTAAGGTTTACGTCTTTCTCCAGTCGCCTTTCGAGAGAGCGAAAGAGCTTGAATGCATCAGACTTCGTTTCGATTAAATGTTCTGGCTTGAAGGTAGCCTTGAATGGATAGCGTATGACATATCGTCCAGATGTAGTTCGACGAACCGTTTGTTCATAAAATTTCTCGCAGTGTACCTTATCTTGGGATATGTGGGGTGAGATCTTAGCTGCCACAGGTCTTGCAACAATTCATCAAGATTAGGTACACTAAACGCACATGTGGTGGTGGTCAACTCTAGAGAAGTTGTTGGTGGCAAGCGCCCATAAACTACCCACCCTAGTTGTGTTTTTTGTGCTACCGGAGCACTTGGGTTTACTTATTTGGTCCCCTCTTGCAGTATTGAACCGTAGACATCAGCGCCTAGAACGAAATCAATTTCCCAGGTTTAGTGAAGTTGGGGTCCGCCAGGTCCAGTCCCAAGAACGGGCAAAATTTTGCCAAATCCAGCTGCCTAGACGGGGTAGTAAATGACCCAGTCGTGGAAGCACCAGTGCGGCGCTATCGATGTGGAACTCTGGATGTCTAAGAGAACCTATAACAATTTGGACCAGACTCGTTGCCTGGCCTACCATAACACCTCCAACACCAGTCACAGGGACCGAGATCTTAGTTCGTCGAAGATGCAGTTGCTGTACGGCATACTCGCTAATGAACGATGCTTGTGACCTGCTATCTAACAGCGCTCATAGTTGTAGAAAGTGTCCAGCAGCAGGTCGAACACCCACCTGAGCAGTGGCGAGTAAAACAGGTGTCAGCTGGCCCCGTGGTATACCCTCGTCTGATGTATTAGTATGAGTGTAATAAGACCTTACCTTGTCTTATGTAGCTTGCACGTCATCATGCAGCATCGTGTGATGCTTTTGTTGGCATTTGGAGCATGTATATGCTGATGTACACGGGTGAGATCGATGATCAGCTCACAAACCAACCATACATACATACACCAACATAACTTCGCCTTCTTTAACATCTCCATACGCTGAGGCGGAGTTTTCTACTTGAAATCCACGCAGAACATTAAAAGGTGTTTGCTAGTGCAACTGGGACGGGTTCGAGGAACGGTTGCTTGATGACTCCGCACGGTAAGGCTGTTCGATGTTGTCTGACCAGGTTCCTTGAGTTTTGTCTATTTTCCGGTTGATGCCATAGCTACGAGACCTTGAAGGCGATTTTCAAGGAATTTGTTCAGCTCTGCATGAGTGGGAAGAGAGTTTGGGGATTCTAATGACATTTCCCAATTTTCGCGAGTGACGGAATCCAACTTGTCGGTTAAAAAGACCACCAACCAATCGTCCCATGGGTCAGTTGGACGTCCGAGTTGGTGAAGTCCCCTTACTGCTTCGGTTGCTCCATCCAACAATCTGCGTAATCCCTCGGCAGACTCCTTATTCATCGACGGCAATTGTAAAATGTCCCGCAAATATGTTTTTACTAAACGTCGTGTGCTGTCGTAGCGGTTTCTCAGCATGTCCCACGCTGTAGTGAAATTGCTTTCTGTCACTGCTAAGTTTTGAATGAGGACCTTGGCTTCCCCATGGACTGAGCTCTTCAAATAATGCAATCGCTGTACGTTTGAGAGAGGACGATCCCGTATTACACATGTTGTGAATCAATCTTTGAAGGTCAGCCAATCTTGACACATGCTGTTGAACTTAGGGACCTCAATCGCTGGTAGATTGGATTTAGTAGCAAGCGCCTCGCTCCTCACATTGTGACTGCCACCCAGCGCTTCCGACTATCTTCAGACCTTAAGGGTCTGGGCCAACTTTCGAACAACCATGTATAGATCTTCTGACGCATCTTGGGGCATTTCTTTCATTATACGCAAGCTTTGGATTGCATCCACCGTCGATCTACGTTCCACAAATCCACACTGGCTCTCGTCTAGTTTGACTATTTGATGGAGGCGTTCATTTAAAACGTTTTCAGCGATCTTCAACGTGTGTGACATGGGCTTAACTGAGCGGTAGTAGCATTCTCGATTGTGTCCCATATTATTCCCTTTCATAAGAAGAAACCAAACAGATTTCGACGGACTCATGCATCAGTTTCCTGGTGCATCGTTGTTTCTAAGTTGAAATAGGCTTCAAATGTATTTTTTCGAATTTGCTAGTGACTGCCACCAAGGGGAGAACAACAGCATATACCTGGCACAAGGGCTAGGCCTTAGTAATATTTCAGAGTTCTTAAGCTCCTTTCACTGATGGCATGGGGAGATTGAGAAATTACTCAAGTGTTCCAGAGGAAAAAGCCTTATCTAACTCCCTAAAAGCGTCGGATAACGACGATTTGGGTGTTTACTTCATCAAAGAAGGAAGTCAAGTATTCGAAGAAAGAAATCAGCAACAGCTACCATTTCCAATTGCCCTTCCGCGATCCTACGCAGGTAATTTATATGGAAGCAGTGTCAACAAAGACACTAAAACCACTTCCATCTAAAGATGATCAGTTAGAGAAGCACTTAGTGCTGTACTTTTGCACCATGTACTTTTACAGTCCCTACAAGATGTTATCGCAGAAGGCCAAGGTTCATTTGAGAGCTCGCAAACCAACGAGTCCTATGCTCAGCTCAAAGCGGTGCTGCAGTGTGCAAGTACAATCGCTATCGGACTTTATGAGAACATCAATGCTTTTACTTCAGGAAAATAAGCAGTCCATTTCGAGAACCACACACCATTTACGACTGTGATATGCCTCGAGCGTACTTTGGAGTTCTCTCACTGGAGAAACATTGTTGTAACCAAAAACAATGCCATGGTCCATTCCGGTGAGGGTTTGAAAGGATTCCGTATAAAAGAACACGACAAGATGCTGTAAAGTCTTATAAAATGATCCTCCAAGCCTCAGCTATTTTGCTAGTCTACTACCGCGGCACTAACACCTCCAACATGAAGTTTATGCACGGTTCAGTTAAACTGGATCTCAGGCCTAGACTCCTACTTCTCGGTGGCTGCTGGACCTTCTACACTTTGGGTTACAATGTCGCATAAGAATCTACTCAGCTCGACAGAAAACTTCTTGAAGATGCGAATCATTGACAACATCTACAATGACATGGTTGTCGATGAAGCCGTTGTGAAGATAATCCGCTTGGAGGTCTCATCTGACATCACGCTAATCGTCTTCCAGATAGCTTACACTGAGTCTAATTGGATAGCTTTGGCCGTCAAGTAATTACATATCACATAGTGGATAGCCATATTCACGATTTCAACCTGAAGTACAACTTTTCTCGCATCACAATGCTCCATAAACTTCTGCTAGCAGTTGGATTGGTCCTGTCCTTGTTCATCGTGGTCATCACTTACCTTCATTTGGGATTTTCAATCCGGGTAGGAAAGGAGAGATGAACATACATATGTCGAGTACTAAGAGAGGTGCTATCAGATGACTGTAGTCTTCATCTCGTGCCAATGAACAACATCGCACCTTCGGCCAAAATGAAGCAATTAAACTGGGCCACGACAGACATTTTCGTCAACCGGACAAAGGTGAAGTAAGGACAGTAATTTCCGATGGCTTGAACGTTGAGCCTGTTTAAAGCAGCAGGTGACTACTGGAAAGTGTGCATACAGCAACGCATCTCCAAAATCTGGATCAAGAAAAGTATGCCCGACGAATGGGAACTCAGCGTTGTTTGTCCAATCCCAAAGTTGGTTGGACTAACGCTGACTTTAAGCAAACAAATCCTGTCTGACGTATTATGGGAGCATTCAAAACCTTTCGCCAATGGCTTCATTGATTACAAAGCTATGTATTACAGTGTCTTCAGAGCGCCTTGTCGAATTTTGGTTTGCGGTCAAACAGCATGCAGCTATAGCTTTAGGATTTTGAGTATCCCTATCTACCATGACTGAAATCAGTGCGGGGATCAGAAAGTCACTCTTCGAGCAGCGATAATGAATTCGTAGAGGAACCTGGTGAACCTAGTTCTACTTAACGACGGCTTATTTGCTTAGATACTGACCTTAGCAGATTATAATATTCTTAGGCGCTTTGAGAGAAAAATTCTTCGAGAAATTCTCGGTCGAAGTTGCATCAAAGAGGAATGCTTCAACAGTGAACTGTACGAGCTATAGGCCGAGATAACCGGGCTGAAAGAACTTGGTCACCTCTAATCTACACCAGCCCCTCGGGACGGAAAACTTCCCACCACGACCCAAAGGGACAATGCGGTGGTGAACAAATTCATCTCAGGTGTTAGCTAAGAGCCCCGGTTTACCCCTGACTGTACCGTCACCTTAAAAAGTAAAATCGTATTTACTTGAACATTGGGAACCATACTATTGAAGCATTTCTGCTCATAGATTCGAATCGACCATCTCTGATGATACACCTGCAACTCAGTGACGGCATAAAAAGTATCACTTGGCAACTCTGCCATCGAAAAGCCATTTAATCAACAAAACACAGTTTCAATCGCGAGCACGTCGACATACCAAATCGGCTTCAATCATCAGTACGAAAGCATTTCTCTCCAACACTCAGCACCATACCGAAGATGCCTCTGGGGCATCGTTGCTTGAAAAATTCGTTTTCCCTTTTTATTTCACTACCAATCTTCTCAAGTCCAAGAAAGGGTATTTCGGGCAAAGATACGAGTACAAGTTCTTCATAGCAAAATGACACACTACCATGCGAGTGGAATGGGAATCGGCCAACGTTTCATTCTGGAGGCTGCGCGACAAAAAGCGACAAAAGGGAGAAATTCAAATTGTAATTTCCCGCTCCATCCTTCTGCAACCGTAGAGAAGAGAAGGTGCCACAAATATTCACTTTGCAACACTCTTCAGAACGTCTTGCCTGAAGCATTTCGCGCCCTGATATTACACATTCTGGATCTGATAGCCACAAGATGCAGCCCAGGAAGAAAGAAATGCAATCAGGTGTGAAATATTTTTTTCGTTTTTCTGTAGTCTTCTCCTACTTTGCAATCTTCCATGGTATGCACTTGGAGTGCAGTACCGTCGTTGGTTGGAGTTGGCGGCGTCAGATTCAGTTCAGTTGGATTTAGAAACAGCCTTAGCGTCATCATTTTCGTATTCGTGGTACTTTCCCCTCACCTATCGACAGAGAAGCATTGCAATTCCGCGCCAGAGTTAAACAACGCGAAAAATTAGATCTCGGGCATAAATTGGAGTTGCTGCTGTTGGCGGTGGTGTTGTTCCAATGCGGAAGATACAGATACCATTGGTGGGGGAATCCCCGCATTGTGAAATCATTTCGGAGGCAAGTTGCGAGAAATAGGTAAGTAATGCCTGCGCTTCAAACAAATCATACCTAGAGCTAGAGAGCAGATATAGCACCATGAAGCCAAAGCTTATTGTTGCTGCTCGAATTGGGTGTAATTGTGCCATTTACAGGTTACTTCCATCGATTTGGTTGTTCGCGCCTGATTTGATTTGGAACCCCATAGGATCTTTTACCCAGTTTGCCATTTGGGATTGTTATTTTTTTATTCCCCTCCTCTCCTGCTTCCCCCGTATGACTATGAACGAGTAGATACCTCTCTATGGTTTGCATATTACTTGTGGTAACTCTGACAGCGATTTGGTGATGTGGTTTGCTACAAGTACGAGTATCTGGGGTTTGGGTTTTGGATACGAAAACAGAATATGTATCTACAAAAAATAATACCCTAGGGAGTCATGCATGAAACGCTGTGATTGACATTGATTAGATGTTTTGGTGTGTTTGCGCTGGTGTTCCGATGTTCGTTAGGTAGGTCATGACGATTAGAGGGCAATTTTCGTCGTCCAACTTGATGGCGAAATTGATATGAGGTATTCCATCGAAGATGAGGAATTAGGTTGGCATTAACCACTGTCAGAGTAGAATAGGAGTATCCACACAACACAACAGATGTGGGTCTTTGAGCTGTATAAAATGGTTTGTTCTCTCTCTCTCCCCTTTCCTCTAATCGGAGATAATGTTTTGATTGATTCGTTCTAGACATAGGCGTTCCGGTTGAATGAGGACAAGGAATTTGATTTCGTTAGATAAGTGGTAACAGATTTTAACCCAAACAAATTGATGGTCAAGGTAGACTGATTGACGTTACTAACAATGAGCCAAGTAACCCAGTGTCTACACTTCTTATATCACATTTACAATTACGTCGTATTTGTGGGTTTTAGCAAAAGCCGTTCTCACATCTCTTGATTTTAAATTAGGAATTGGTTATATTGAAGCAATGAAACCTGGCCTTCTATTCCCTTATAATTATTTCAGAAGGCTTTTTCGCTGTCAGAGCCTAGTTTCTATGGCTAATCATATACAGTGTGGCAGATAATATCCCGGACTGAATCTGGAAAACATGATTTCTGTTTATTTGTTGGTGTTCTTAGTCGAAATATACTTCTTCCCTGTCGAAGCTACTTGAATGGTGGGAATGTCACCAAAAAAGCTTCCTTTTAACTTTAATTTCGATTTCGGAAACAAAGAGAAGTCACTCGGTCCCAAATCAGATGTAAACGGTGGATGATTGGGCCAAAAATCTACGAACAGTAAGTGCTGTATGAATCTGCGCACTAGCGTGCAACAGAGACCACCTTTTTGGATCGCAATATTCGAGTCGAATACGATGGATTCTCGCCATTAAACATTTCAAAACTTCAAGATAACATGGGGTAGTAAGTATTTCACCATTTGGAACGAATTCTTTCTGGACAATTTCGTTCCTATCGACGAATTCGATGAGCATTGTCTCTGTTTTTGAACTTTTCGTGTTTTTTTAAGCTTGCGGGTAATTTTGGGGCTTCTATTCCGTACTCTGACGCTTATTTTCCGAATCGTATTCATCACGTTTTATCACCCGTAACAATATTGTTTTCATGAAATTTGAATCGTTTATTGAGGACACAATGACGTCTCTGGAATGCCAGACTCTCGTAAATTTTTGATCAAAATTCAATGTGTGAGGAACCAATTTTGCACAGACTTTTGTTTTGCCCAAGTCCTCCTGATGAATGGTTCGAATAGTATTTTTGTTGACGTTTAAGGCCTGTTTCATCATTCTTAGACAATTTTGTAACAAAATCACGAACCTTTTGGATCATTTCAGGCACCCGAAGTGAAATTGGCCTTACTTCCCGTTTGTCAACTCCAGCGTCTTTCTGCCACCCAAAAAGCGTTTATGCGACTCAAAAACAACTATTCTACACAAACAATCATTATGGTACACTTGCTGCATCAACCGAAATGTTCCTGATGCATTTTTACCAAGTTCTGCGTGGAATTTACTGCGCGCTCTTTGTTACAACGTTAAATGAAAAAATTTTCTGTAAAAATATTTTTTATAAATTTTAAATGCCAACCAAATGTCATGAAATCTTGGTTTCTTCAATATGGGTCGTGTCCGTGATATTATTTACCACACTGTGTGTAAATATTTTAATGCAAGCCTAGGAAGAGAGGGTATCTTCGGTGGAACAATCGGAAAATATAGCCTGCACGACACTACCTCCGATAACGGATTCAGGCTCATCGACTTTGCGGCGGAGCGAAACATTGTCGTAGCTAGCACGCGGTTCCCACATCTCGACATACACAAGGGCACTTGGAGAACTCCCAATCAATCAACCGTCAACCAGATTGATCAGATTGCGAACGACGCAAGACACTCCTCCAGCATTATGGATGTCCGTACGTTCCGAGGAGCCAACATCGACTCGGACCATTACCTTGTTGTAGCCAAGGTACGGTTGCGGATATCCCAAAATACGCCAAGGCAAACTTATGCTGTGAGGAACCTCGACGTCAAACGGCTACAATCGCAAGATATCTCCAAGTCCTTTTCCGATCGAGTGTCTCTTAATCTCTTAAGAGGTCCAATACCGCCAGTATCAAGCATCGAAGACCATTGGAAATACTGCCAAAACGCCATCATGTGCTAGGTTTCACTCGTCCACCCAAATGAAATCCCTGCTTCGATGATGAATGCCGGTAAGCACATGCAGCTCAGCAAGCGGGCATATTAAGCAGCGTATTAGTGGCATATTAGTGAACGGGCTGACCGCCTAGCTTTTCAAAGCGACAAGCGATGACTTTGTAAGGAGCATACAACAACTCATCTCTAAAATATGGTCG
Organism: Volucella inflata; assembly: GCA_928272305.1. Classification (NCBI taxonomy): domain Eukaryota; kingdom Metazoa; phylum Arthropoda; class Insecta; order Diptera; family Syrphidae; genus Volucella; species Volucella inflata. The sequence continues at coordinate 5,938,130 of OV743720.1, forward strand.
GACGAAAGTATGCACGATGAATGGAACCTCAGCATTGTTTGTCCGATTCTCTAGAAAGGAGACCCTCTGAACTGCGCCAACTACAGAGGCAGCAGTCTCCTTTGCATCACATATAAGATCTTATCCGCCGTGTTGTGTGAACGCCTGAAGCCGTTCGTCAACAACCTGATAGGTCTATATCAGTGTGGCTTCAGGCCAGGAAAGTCCACCATCGACCAGATATGGAGAAGACTCATGAGCTTCATATCGATACACAGCGCCTATTCATCGATTTTAAGGCCCCGTATGACAGCATCTATAGAGACGAGCTATACAGAGCAATGTCGAGTTTCAGCACCCCTGCCAAACTCGTCCGTCTGTGCAGGATGGCGATGGAGAATGTACGCTGCTCCATCAAGGTCGGTAAAGATCTCACCGAGACCTTTGATGTCCAGAACGGATTTAGATAAGGCGATGTATTGTCATGCGATTTTTTCAATATCGTACTTGAAAGCGTGATGTCAGTGGTGCTCTCGCGAGTATTAAGACGAAAGCGGCGACAATGGGTTTAGCGGTCAATGAGGGCAAGGCGAAGTATATGCTGTCAAGCAAAAAGGACAACCAACACCCACGTCTCGGGCAGAACGTCACCCTCGACAGATATAACTTTGAGGTAGTTAAGGACTTTGTCTACCTAGGCTCTGCTATAAATACAGACAACGACAGAAGTGCTGAGATCAAGCGAAGAATAACTCTTGCCAACCGCTGTTTCTTTGGGCTAAGAAGGCAATTGAGTAGCAAAGCCCTCTCTCGGACAACAAAAGCCACCCTTTATAAGACTTTAACAATCCCGGTCCTGCTCTATGGCGCAGAGGCATGGACATTTTCAAAAATGGATGAGGGCGTTCTTGGTTGCTTCGAGAGAAAAATTTTTCGGGCGATCTTCGGTCCCGTCTGCCATGACGGTGAGTGGAGGAGGATATACAACTACGAACTGTATGGACTGTACAGCGACATGGACCTAGCCAGAAGACTGAGATGGCTGGGTCATGTAGAGCGCATGGACACCAATGCTCCGGTCCGAAAAGTCTTCGAATCCGCCCCCGAGGGACAGCGCAGTAGAGGAAGGCCAAGACTCAGGTGGCTCACGCAAGTGGAAGAGGACCTCAGCCAACTTAGCGTGCGAAACTGGAGGCAGCTAGCCAGGAATCGAGCTGGCTGGAGAAGCTTGTTGACTGAGGCCCAGATCCACCCTGGACTGTTGCGCTACTTAAAGTTAGTAAGTAAATATGGCTGGGTAAATGTCATCTGTGCCAGGCGACTTAAAGTACTAATGGAGGGAGCTGCGTGTGTTGCTATGTGGTTGAACCAAGAAAATTGTCTTTCAATGAGCCGCAGCTGCTCATAAGTGATTTGTCAACTTATGTTGGGCGAGAAGGACATGCTTCAAACTCTTAAGCCTTCTTTGATTGAATCTCTAATTCAGTGACAGGGCTTATCTAAAATATCTATATGGCTTCCGATGAAAGCCACCAGTAGCATATTTACGTTATATCGCCAGATGATCATCGAATTATCCCAGCCATAAAGCATTTGCCATTTCTATAAGTCATTTCATCCGGCTTCTGACAATACATTTCAATTTGCCCTAGGTTCCCTCCTAAAACCGCGTCAATGGAATCCACTCCATAGTGTGACTTGCCGGATTGAGTGCTCAGTTTGTTTCCATCCACCTGACAATCCACCTTCACCTACCTTAGTTAATTGTCACCAGTTTTTCTACCATACTTCCAATATAAGACAGACTACGGCCACTTATAATGCCCTCCATCTGTGGCATACCGCTTATTTTATTCTTTTCAAATTGAATGTATCCATGCGATTTCTCCCAGAAATTTCCATCAAAATACCCTCACAATGCAGTTCTCCCAAATACAAACAACACCTTCGAAACATTCACAATGCCATGTCGATATGAGACTACTCGTACAAGCATTGCCAGCGCAGGGATGTTAAAAAGTTTTCACCATCTACGGCCAAAAGTTTCCATATGTAGTGCGGTTTATACACCGACATTCTAAAGTTAGATTTTGATAGGATTCTAGTTTTCTAACTCAGTAAGACCGAGCATATGGAACTACGAGTACGAGTATACCGAAGTTAAATCGATTTAAAATTCTTTGGACAAGGTACGGCGGCGGGGAACTGTTGTGGTGGCAAATTGAATTTCTCTCTTTGTTGTGTGTTATGAAATTAAAAAGTTACAAATTGAATTAGTCATTGAGGCATAGTTTATGAGACAGCAAAGGCTAACTGCGGTGAAAAGTTCGTTACGAAGCAAATAAATTTGAATTCATCTAAAAGTTTTACTAAATAATGAGATGCGAGAAAGATTGTTTTTGCTATGAACGTAGGAAATGAAAGAGGTTAGCTTTTCTTGTTTCCAAAAGGAACTGGGTTATTCCAGTAAGTCATGCACTGGTTGGTAACTCTGTGGTTAACAGAGAAATTGGGGTAAAACCCACTCAAATCGCATGTTTGAAGCCCGAAAAAAAAGACGATTAAGACGCCGATTGGCATATGCTTTTCGGGTCATGATAACGTACCCTGAGAGCACTACCTCACATCAAGTGTGTTTCTGCTTGATAAGGGAGCGAATTCAAGAGCATGGTTTACTTTGCAGAACAATCTTGCCTTGATACCAGTTTTAATAAATTTTGCGAACTCAAGGGATCGTCATCGGTCATAAGAGTTTTACAGCCAGCACAAGTATTCCATAAACGAGTTGTGCTTCTTAGGAAAAAATTGCAATATTGCAGTGAATGTTCGAAGGTGAGCTTGACGATACACTGATCAGATTTCATGGCAGATCTGTGGGGTATTATGGCTAAGGGTTTGAAAGGGTCGATTGCTACTAGCGTTGAATAGGAAATAATGATATAACAAGGCAGAGCAAGTGCCATTACCTCAATTTTTGACAATCTGTATGCACATGGCTAACAGCAGACACCTGCAAATGGATCAATAAATGTATCGAACTGAAAGAATTGATTGCAGAGGGCTCAACAGAGAGCGTCACAGACTCGAAATTCAGTACCGCGTAAGTAGATAAATAGTGCAGCTCAGTTTAACGGCATCAACGCACTCTTCACCAAATCTGAAGCAGCAACCAATAGGTGTTACTTTTGTACTCTCTATGGTAGAACTAAGAAATTCACTTGGGGCACTAGATGAAAACATGCTGACTTCGAATAAGGAGCAGCTTGCTAATTGCCAGGAATATTGTGTGGCCGTACGTAACCACTAAGGCAAAGGCGATTTGAACTTCCCAAAGCAGAAAATACCCGTACTCAAGCTGAAATAACGACAGCGATAGAAGACCCGAAGAGAAACAAGGCAATCGGCATAGATACTGTCTCAACAACATTTTAGCGAAAATTGTTCCGTCACTACTAAAGAAAGCATGGGAAGCCGAAACCCCGTACATTCAACAGAAAGGAATGTGGCAACAATAGATACATGCGTTCTTCAACCTGTGGCTTGACCAAAAGCCAGATAAATTCTTTAAGCATAAGAACATCTTGATTCAACTCTCGAAACCGAAAAGGCAGGCTTTCGAAATGGATTATCCATTTACATCGACCACGTCGATACCCTTCGGATCAACATTGAACAAACGTCGAGTACAGATTGCCGCTCAATTTGGTGTTAATCGATTTCGAGAAAGCGGTTCTATATGTCGAGTTTTCTGTAGAAAAGGCTAATTTAGGGACTGTGGTTGATTTTTTTTTTTTTTTTTGAATTTTTTTGCGTGGGAAGGTGGAAACCTTGCATAGGCACCAATGGTCCGACGTCCATTGGTAGTGTCAGATTCTTACTGAATAAAACCTCCTCCGGGGGAATCTTTCCGTTTATTCCCCTGCGGAACTACCGCTAAGTATTACTTCGCGACGGACGGATTTGAGATTTTTGTTTCGTCACGGAGTGCTTAGCGAATTCGCGTTCGGTTGCTGTTCTAATTTCCTTAGATCGCACATTATTTTTACTGCTGCTTGGTTCACAGCAGCCCAAAGATCTTCGGATTTCAACAACGGTGTTGGCCGTTCACCAAATTCTTCACACAATATAGCTCTTTCGTTTGCATACTTCGGGCCCATTCGAAGAAAACGTGATCCACGTTCTCTACAGCGTTTACGCAGCGGGGACAGGACGGACTCAAACCACGGTTTCGCTTGAATAGATTTTCCCGGAAACAACCGCGACCCGTCAAGAGCTGTGTGAGACAATGTTTTCGTTTTACCCAACTTTCAATCCTTGGGATTAGTTGGTACGTCCACCTCCCTTTTTGTGACTCGCTCCATTGTAGTTGCCACGCTTCCATACTGCGGTTCTTTCGAATTTCTTCGCTTGATTTATGGATGGCCCGATTTGCACGCGATTTTTATAAGGTCGTCTAGCTTCTAAAGCTAGGATATCGATTGTTACCATAGAGGATAGAACCAATATCGCTAACTAACTCGAAGTGCACATAAACTGTACACAGATTTGATTCCCTTCATGTGTGTCTTTTTATTCATGACACCAGACCGTACAGCTGTACGGAGGCTACAACTCTCGAAAGCATTAATCGTTTGCCTTGTTTCGGGCCGCCGATATTCGACATGAGCCTCGAAATAACTCCTATCGCTTTCGTCGATTTCTTGCAAGCGTATGCGAGGGGACACTTGAAATTAAGCCGAGCATCATTCGTCACTCCCAGGTATTTGATAAATGGTCTGGAAATAATCGTGTGCTCCCCGACTTTTATAGTTATTTCTGTAGCACCCTTCTACTCGTAATGAGAACGGATTCCGTTTTATGTTCTGCGAGTTCTAAACTCACATCGCCTAGCCAGTTTTGTGCTATTACTTCGTTGCAATACAACTCGATTTCTTCAAGTCGTTTCGCCACGACTACAACAGCAATATCGTACGCAAAACCTATAATGAACGTTTGCTTGGGGACTGGGAGTCGTAGAATGTCTTCATACATCACGCTCCACAGTAAGGAACCTAAAATTGATCCTTGGGGCACGCCCCCTGTAAGTTTATACAATTTCGTCCCGTCGTCGGAGTCGTAAAAGAGCAACCTATTGGTAAAGTACATCCTGATCAATCTTAATATGTACTCGTACTTCGGTACATTTAATCTTTCGAGGCCTTGTAAAATACGCAAGTGTAACCACGGCACAGTACTTTTTACTGCCTCCTTTCCATCGTCTATCGTCTATGGCCGATTGGGCTTTGTCTTTTACGACTATAATCGCTTCAAATGTCGATCGGTCTTTTCTAAAGCTGTACCGATATTCCGCGAGTCCACCACTGGCTTCAATGATAGGCTGTAGTCTGTTGCACATAATTCGCTCCAATATTTTGCCCATAGTGTCGAGCATACAGAGCGGCCTTTAAGATGAGGGCTCCTCCAGTGGTTTATTTCCTTTTGGTTATAATACCAACTGTTGGTATTTCCATTGTTCCGGAAATATTTCCTCGCATAAGCATGCATTATACATGCTAACGAAAACGTCTAGGCGGGCCTTCGTCGCTATTTTTAAGGCCCTATTTGGTATGCCATCTGGACCAGGGACATTTCGATCTTCTAACCTCTCAAATGCCGCGGTGAGTGCATCGGTTGTTCTCCGGTCTTGCTTAGTAGAAGTCCGTGATGTTGAGAGGGGAACAGAGTTTCTACGATTCTGTTGAGTAATGGCGGGCAAGTTGGTGCCGGTTTCTGAGGCGTTTTGAGCTTCGCGGTTATAATTTTGTACGCTCTACCCCATACATTTTCGTTCAATTGCGTACAAAGATCCTTAAAGCACTGTCTTTTGCTAGACTTAATGGCGGATTTGAGTGCGGCGCATGCTTCTTTTTACGCTGTCCTCAATATCAAATGTCTATTCGTATCGCGTCTAGACCGTTGGTATTTTCTCCGTGCCTTTAGACAGGCTGATCGAAGTTCCTTTATGTCGTCGTTCAACCAATACGTTGGGCGCAGGCGGTTTTATGTCCCCGTTCGATCCATTGGTATATAGCAGGCAGCGTGCAATTGTCGCGTTACTCGAAGCACGATCTCGTTCTCTGTTCTCTCTTCAACTAAAGCTTCAGCGATTGCGTACTCTAAGAGCTCCTCATCTAAAGTGTTTACGTTCCATTTCGCCTTGCTAGCTTGAGACTGAGTTTTTCGAGGTCGTGTAAGACTATGGAGACCGATTATAATTGCGGTATGATCACTGTGGGTGTAGTGATTGCTGACGCGCCAAGTCGTATGCTACTAACGTAATATAAACAATCGGGCCTGCACGCGCTCTACTAAACGTGTTCGCATTTCCCATATTAGCTTCGACGATGTCCAAATTAGAGAGCGCTTCGAGTACAATGATTTCGAATTGATTCCGAATGACTAACCACAGGCCAGTATATAGCCAAAATATAGAAGAAAAAGTGCCAAAGTGGTCGGTGCACTGCGAGGTATTTCAGGAAGTTAGACCTACTTACCTTATTTGGTAGACCAGCTGACCCCAATAGGTAGACATTATGAAGAAAGGTCGATGATGAATCAAGATCTTTGGGGAAGACGCAGTGGATATCCAAGGGAGTTGTAGAACTGCGAACACGATGGTGAACAGGGACAGGATACTGGCTAGGTGGGAATTCTCTACTTAGTTACGCCATTATTAGTGGAATCCAATGAGCTTTGGTTGCTGTAAATCAGGAAGCCTTGACATCAGCAAAAAGATATGCTGGATTAAAAGCAGCAGTTAAAAGGGGTCATTTCCAGACGTAAGAAATAGTGTTGGTGCAAGAAAGTAGCCCTGCGGCACACCAGTATTTTTGACGTTAGGCTTGAAATAGTCCAAGAGAACATGAATCGAATGTTTGAAATGGTAATTTCTGATATTGAGAAGTCGATTCCCGTTGTACAGAAGTTTATACAAAAGAGTGTGATGCCAAGCTACGTCAAATTCTTTTCAAATATCAAGTAAATTGTCTTGGAAGACGTTGGTTCGACTTTTGGCTGAAACTCGCCGCCAAAACACCAGTAGATCAGTAGATATTATACTGAACTGTTGGGAAGTTGTCTTTTGAATACGCCATCAAAGTAGAATCTCGATTGGATAGATTGTGAGGAATCTACTGACACAATTTTCTTCCGACAAAGTTGTTTATCGACTTGTTTTCGTATGGAGTTGCTTCATAACTTTTTAAAAATTTTACGAAGATGCCACTTCCGACAGTGTGCAGTCTTCGAAAGGCTGCGTTTGATCGCCTGCTCTTGAGTGCTAAATGCAGTGCTACTTCCAAACGATATGGTGTATATTGTGAGATAGGTTGGCCTCCCAAGAAGTGTGACGCACACGAGGGTCTTTCGGTCTTATTTCACTCGTCAAGGGAGACTGTTTTGACATGGGCCAATAAATGCCTATACGTTCGCCAATACCATTTTTATCCGTTTTCGATAGTCAAAGGACGTCAATGCAGTATCACAGTCCATGTCTGAAGCGTTGATTTCTGATTCGGAGCAATCGTTCTTCTATTGTGAAGCTTGCCGAGCCAAGGCCAACTAACCACAGATGGCCACCGATAGAGGCTACACATAAGTTTACTGGCAAGATGTTCTGTATGAAAGCAGGTAACAGGCTCATATCTGTCACAAAATTCGCAGAGTCAAAGGCAAGCTTTCTTTTCTCTGAATATCCGAGAGTACTATGAGTGACCGTCTACTGGTCCCTACGTACATCTGTTACACTGTCCAAACTATCCATCCACTCATGCAGGCACAAATGCATTCCGAGGAATAACAAACCTTGACAGGATTCTCACGATTTGTTAAAGAACTTTGAGAAATATCTAAACTGTCTTCATTTGAATAGCAATCGGAAAGTGTCCAACATTTAGCTCAAAACACTTTGTCTGACTAATTCCAAGAACAAAGCAGCCGTAAAATTGCCACTTTTTCTTTCGCTTGTCCAATTCGAAACAGCAAATCAGATAACTTAACTCCAACCATGGACCAATGAATAACAATAACCAAATCGACAGCGACTACGAAGAAGTCGACGACGGAGGTGATTTCTCTAGACAACAGGATGACCTTACAAATCACGCTGCAGTTCAAGATCATAATATCCTCTCCTTGACAACTCCCGAACTCCATGGCAGCTATACCCAACTTTCAACTTCTTCACTATGCGATGCTGATCACTATCATCTATTCGTGCTGGCATCACTATATGTATCCACTTGATATATTCGTTCGTACCACCAGCACCAGTTTATAGTTTGTAGCAGCACCGCTCCCCCTTCATTTCCATGGCAATCGAATAATTGTAATGCATGACATTTGGATCATCATCGATCATCGGTGTATGTTGGTCTCTGGTATGGTCCATACACACTTGGATATCCAAAGTTACTTTCTGGTTTGGTCTGGTCCGGTGTTTGTGGTATCGATCATCAGTAGCAAACTGCATGGCTAAATGCTGCCCAGGATAGGAAATCAGCGAGCAAAACCTAATGAGACCATCCAGCCGGGTTTCGTACGAGTACTCGTATATGCTGCGATATCTAGTTTGTTGTTTTCGTTGTTGGTGATGTTCTTCACGTTGGACCATTAAGGTACTACTTATGTCTTGCTTCGATACGAACGCATATCTGATTGAATGGCACTTGTTTAAATGTATTTCACAGGCGGGATTTTTTTTTGTATCTGAAGTACAGCACATTTCAAGGAAGAAAGTGTGCTTTGAATAAGGAAAATCTGACTTGCCATTCGAAGAGAACTCTTGGTTTTATTAGTAGGAACCCGATTGAGTACATCGTCCCTGTGTTACATTTCATTTTGACAGTATTTCACTTCACAATCGATTCACTTTGGCTGTCCTCTGACAACCAAACTTGCAACTTCTCCCCTAGATCCCAACTGTTTTGCAACGAAACTGTCTCAATCTTTAAATGAGAACTCAATGAAGGCATAGCCTTGCCAATGGAAACACACAAATAAAAAAAATGAACTGCAGCAGACCATTTTATTCGCTTGCTCTTCTCGTACCTATCCGAAATGTAATAAATTAAATCGAGATGAGAACCTTAGATTGAGTATCGTTCCTTCCAATTGTGGATGTTCTCCTTTAGGGAACTCCATATATCCGTATCCGTACTATGTGCTTGCGTGATATGCCTGGTTACCATCAACTATGTGCACCCAATGTGTCTTCTTGTCCAACAAAACAGACAACAGATACAACAACAACCAAAAAAAAAAAATATTGGAAAATTGTGTGTGGAAATTTATGCACCTCTGGCAATGTGGTTAGCTAAGTTTTTATTGCGCTCCTGCCATTCTGTAGGTACATTTTATGGCAAAGATACTAGTCCCAATCAATGTCTATCCATAGAAAGCGAATAGAAAACGAATCCTGCCAATCTGGATCTGTAATGCGCGCATCTTTATGGCGTGTGATCGAGGCATTCCGAACCATAATCATATTACCTAAGTCTGGTTCTAGTCGAATTTTCTTGTCACAAAAATAGGAGTAGCATCCGTTTGGTGGTGCCTCAACAAATGAACAAAAGAATGAATGACTTTGAAGTTGGCCTGTGCTATGGAGGTAGATGTAAAACAGTTGGAAACACCTGTTTGTATAGTGCCCATCGGCTGGAGTGGTGAAGTTGAAGCGAGAAGTTGATTTGTTCGCTTGCGGGGATTGCATTGATATTCAATTAATGGAATGGTAATTGTTTTCAATTGATGACGCTTGTAGAGAGTAGAATCATCACGAGATGTCGAAGCCCGGAAGCTATGTTAGTTATTATCTAAGAAAATTCTCAACACCGCTGACCAGCACGCAATGGTAGAAAGTTTGTTCAGATAACCTAGGGGATCGAGGATGTTGATTAGTTTCGAAAAAGAGAAGGCTTCCTCAGGAGTGATGAGGATGATGATGAGTAAGATGAGGAAGTTCTGCAAATAAATTAATTAAATTCAAGTGATTGCCATGGAGAATGAACAGGAACTCTAGCAAAATCAATTATACAGGTCGTTTCCATTTGAATTTTTCTCTTTCCACAACAATGCTCCTATTTTCTTATCGTACTCAGGATCAAGACAAAAACTCCAGACGCCATGCACTAGTCCTCATTGAGGACTGCTCGTATCTAATATTTAAGACAGAACAACAAAGGTGAGCTTCAACATCACCCACTCGAACACCTGGATGAAAGATATGATATCACCAGTCACCACCTTCCCCAGACCATCAGATATGTATAGAACATAACCCTCCGACCGTCACTCGATTTAAGAATATTCATAAATTTCACATGTCCAAACAAAGAACAATGCCAAGACCTAATACATACTACGAGTTGATACTAAGACCATTGTGGGGGCCTTTGTCTTAAGAGGTCCTCAACCGCTGCGCGCCACTGCTGCATGGGCAATTAATTTTTGTGTACACACAGCATTTTACCTTCAACTCAAAAGATTTATGAACTGTTGTGCTTCCGCGTAGATACAACTAACAGATACTCGCTCAGCGCCTATCCAACAGAGAAAATCATCGACGAAACTATCATAACATTGCCAATCAACACTTTGAGCCTTATAATGTCTTAATTATTTAAATTATCCATGGACGAGTATCCATATCCATAGCCATATCATGTATCTTTTTTCGGATTCCCGAAAGGTAACTCAAAAAAAATTTCATATTCATAAGTTTGTTAGTTTGACCTGACCGTTGGGTTGCGAGACGAGGTTCTAGACCCCATAGACTGGAACAAGAACAATTTGACTTTCGGAAGCGGACATTTGTCTTGCGAACCTTCTTATGCATGACTAACTCTTATGGCCTTGTAAATTTTAAATTTCAGTTGTCCTCCGCCTTCTTGGATGGTTGGTATGATTCCTTCTTTTTATTTCATTTTTTTTTTTGACAGGGAAAAACCGGCTCTTGGATAGCTCGGACTCGTCGAAGTAGAACGTTATGATTTTCGGCGACTTGGTGTACCTAATCCACACCTTTTGTGTTCTATGTTTACCTTTGTACTAATTGGCATGTATCTGGAACTATAGTGCTGTGGAAACGTCAGCAAAAGGGTAGAGAGTCATTATTTTTAATTTTCTCGAAAAATGCTACAACCTTCCCAATGTACTCGTTTTTTGGGGGAGAGTTTTTGAAAGCGTTTATCACTCATTAACACGCATTTGAAGAATGCAAATGAGGCGGTAAAATTTATGATTTCCTCAAGTGATTGATGTCAAGGGTCGAATTTTATTATTTGACGATTCGAACAAGGGCTGAGAAAGTCTCGCAGTTAAGTCTACACCCGCTATGTGGTATGAGAAATGTGAGAATTCTACATATACTGGTACAATGGTCGATAAAAAATAGTCTTGAGAGCCATGTAAAACTTTGAAAGCTTACGCTTTAGGTTGAAACATATAAATCAGACATGAGACATCCGGAGATGGATTTATGGAATGAGATTCAATCTTAAACGTTTTAGAGTTTGAATAAAACCACCTGAAATGTTTCCTTGGTATCTTCTGTGTAGTGTCTGTGTCGAGTCTGTGTCGAATCTTTGTTTTAAATTGTAGAAAGCTTGTAGTACATCTTCTATACAAACTCCATACTTTCCAAAACTGTTTTCAGAAGAAATGCATAAGGAATCTTCAATTTTCATTTTAACCAAGAGCTGCTCAGGGTAGCATAGCACTACCAAGTGGGTGAGGGTTTAAGCAAGAACGATCTTAGCAAAGCACAGTATAGACCCTTTGGCGAACGAACTTCTGAGGCGAAGTCAACCGTATGCCTAGGCCAGATCGAGCGATGAACTTACTTAAGGTGGTCTGAAGCTCTGGCCATGCTATGTCGAACCGACAACAGCGCTAAAACCCCCACAGTGGTTCTATGGCCTTTCAAGTAGAGGGTTGTGCTTAAGATTGATTGTCAGATGGCTTAAGATACTATATTTTCCAAAGCAATAAAGAGCTTTGAATATAGAAGAATTTACCCTCGACAAACGGGTTTTAGTACACCCTAAACATGCAAAATCCTTACCCTTTACAGTCAGATGCAGCAGGTAGTATCGCCATCAAAGGAGTGAGGGCAAGACTAATGAAAAATTATTGAGAGCAGAGGAACGGTCTACTTTGATAGACTCAGGTAAGAAGTCATGAGGTTCAGGCACCCGAACGAATGTCTGATTGCAATCTGCATTAGAGCTTTGCCTGCCAACGTAAACCTAACATGCCTTCGCACTCCCACAAAGAATATTTCTACCAGTTCCTCTACTTGATCAGTAATATCGTAGTCACGACGTAAAGATCGTCATTGAAGATTTTTACATACAAAAGGAAATCATCACTGGCGGCACAACCTTACCGCTCGCGGTGTAAATAACAATCATAACTTTACAGATTTCCCACATTTTTAAATACACAAAAGAGGCTGATCAAAAGAAGGAGACTCACCTCTAGCACTCGGGATCTACCGGACGTTTCAAAAAGCCAGCATTGATTCAGGCCACTACCTTGTTGTATCTTATGCGCGAAGTCCATATTATGAAGAATTTTGACGTCAAACCATTACATAAGACTGATAGCCTCTTCCCTGACTGACACCCCCAAAATTATTTTAGGAATTGTACGTAGCTGGAGGTCTGTGTTTAAACCGGCTATTCATCACAAAGAATGCAATGATTTGACAAAAAGTATCTGCGCTATGAGGAAGAGCAAGATTTCCCCACAACCATGGACTTTTCATAAAAAAGCAGAGAAGCGTTCGTTTTTGACTTGGAGAGGTGTTTCCAACGAGATATTGTAATGAGAATCTGCACCTTAACTTGCCAAGGACACAAATACCAAACAGGATCACGCAGATGTAAGGATGGGAATGTGATAGCTGAGTCACAGTCGGTGATGACATTTTTGGAAGGATTTATACTTCAAACTATTTTAAGACTAGATGCCAACATTTACACAGATACCAATAAGGTTGCAGAAGAAGGTGGATACCTACAGAAAAAGATCTCACCGAACCCTTTGATGTCCAGAAAGGATTTAGACAAGGTGATGCGCTTTCGTGCGATTTTTTCAACATAGTGCAAAACTCACGAGCAAACACAAGAGGCACCATCTTTCAAAAGTCTGCCCAACTACTCGCATACGCCAACGATATTGACATAATTGGAAGAAAGCAGCGTGATATCAGTGGCGCTTTCGCAAGTATTGAGACGAAAGCGGCAAAAATGGGCTTAGCACACCAAGTAATCAACCAAAAAGGACAACCAACACCAACGTCTCGTACAGAACTTTGTCTTCCTAGGCTCCGCTATGAGTTTAGATAACGTTGAGATCAAACGGAGAATATCTATTGCCAATCGTTGCTTCTTTGGGCTAAGGAGGCAATTGACTAACAATGCCCGCTCTCGAACAGCAAAAGCCCAACTTTATGTCGCAGAGGGATGGAGATTATCAATAATAGATGAGGGTGCTCTTGACTGCTTTGAGAGGAAGATTCTTCGGGTGATTTTCGGTCCCGGAGGAGATACAACGACGAACAGTATGGCCTGTACAGCAACATCGATCAAGCCAGAAGAGTGAACATCCAACAACAGAGATGGCTGGGTAATGAAGAGCGGATGGAAACCAACGCCCCGGTCTGAAAAGTGTTTGAATCCGCACCTGAGAGACAGCGCAGTAGAGGAAGACTGATACTCAGATGGCCCAAGCAAGTGGAAGGGGACCTCAGCCACTTAGCATACGAAACTGAAGACAGCTAGCAAATGATCGAGCTGGCTGCAGGCGCTTGTTGACTAGGGCCCAGGTCCACCCCAGATTGTAGCGGAATTTTTGGATATCAACCAGCATGCAAGGTGGCGCCATCTCTTGCTGACTATTAATCCAAATCCAAATTCAAAACTGCACATGGCAGCAGTAGTATCATAGCATATGAGGCAGTCATCCGGCAGCCTATCCTGTTCAGCGCTTCCACTAGGCGGAAAGTTCACGAGCTCATTTTTATGTCGTTGCGGGGATCTTTATAAGAGATCCAGATTGGAGGTTGATATGGAAAGGAAGTCATTATGCCAGTGCGACTATGTCTACAAAATTTTCATAAGACGTTATTCAGGACAAATGAAGTCAATCGACTTGGGCAGAAATGTATGGAATGCACTCGCAAGGCTAGCCATTGCAGGGGAACACTTGAAAACCGAGGGCTAGAAGGGCTAACATTATTTTAAACCGAGAGGGGGCGTCATTATCCAATCATACAAGCCATAATTGGAAACTAAATCATCAGAAGTATAAAATCTGTTGAGGCCCAGATACCGACAACTTCAGTTAGCGCCTAGAACGAGTGCCCAGTATGGAGTATCTCACATGCCTATGTGGTAATACGAGTATCTCCAAAAGCAATTAAACAAATAGCATCCTACGCTTCAAAACAGTCTTGTTGAGAGTGTAATAAATATCAAATTTCATCAAAAAGGTTCACTACAATTACCTCAAGACCGGAATAGCAATTTATCAGCTCTTACAGTCTCACTGACACCAGACTCTTTATCTTATTGAACAATACACTTCTGAGTGCCTGATAATCTACATACAAATCTCGCATTGTCCTCAAACCATCACTTATCCCTAACTCGACTTCCTTAGTATGAAATAGGGTAGGGAGGGGGAATGCGAGAGAAGACTCTTACCATCTTTTTAGAGTGAATGAATTTTACAACCCAATTTCCAACACGCCTTGCATTTAATGTGCCAAACAAGTTACCCCATTCATTATATCAACCACCTCGACAACTTGCATTATCCCTGCACACTCTTTAGCTTGGCTAATTCAAGCTAAAAGTCCTTTTCATATGCAAAAATGCTACAAAACATGCAACAGTAGAATGAGTAGTTGTAGTGGTGGCTGTATAGAGTAGTAAAGCCAGAAGCCTCTGCCACCCTTACAAAAAAACATCCTTTTGTTCCGACTCAAAGGAGCCACATACCATCCAGGCTATTGCTCCTTGTGCGACAACCGCATAGATAGATTCTTTTAATACCATATTACAAACATACACTGGATGATGATAAAGAACAAGAAAAAAAGATAAAAAGCCGAGGCACTTACTCGTAGTACCCTGGAGAAAGTGTTGCGTTCACACAATGCTGCAATCGGAGCAGAAGAGATACTAAATAGGATCCGTTTCTTTGTATTTAAATGGCAAAATGGACTGCTTGCACACAAGATCTTACAATGTTTTCGTTTATCTCCAAGGCATCCGGAAAATGGCAGGATCAGAGGTCAGCCTGTCTGAAGGCATATACCCCTCGTGGCCTAATCACCGTTCCGTACCGGGTGAAAAGTAACCTCCTTGGGAATGAAATTATTTTATTCAATATAGTCCCCTTTTAGCTTGATCCACTTATTCCAGCGATTTTCCGCTTCGAAGCGCTCGTGCCGGCTTCAGTTCATTGCCGGGCACTCATTCTGTTCTCTGTTGTGTAATAGTGGATCCAGGTTTCATTAACAGTTTCCAACAGACACCAAAAGTCTGCCCGATTTCGCATCAGCAAGTCCAAACACTCTTTCGAAGTGCTCTCGCGTTCGGGTTTTTGGTCAGGAGTGAGCATGCGTGGCACCCAGCGGCAGAATAACTTTTTCATATGCAGAATATTGCCCAAAATATGGCATGTGCACTCAGTACTAATCTGCTAGCTCGCGCACCTTCACTTTCCGGTCAGCCAACACCATTTCATGTATTTTTTTGAGCTGTCAAAACAAAACTAAAGACAGTATCGCACTGTAATTTGGGATGTCTGCTTAAATACGAGTATGAACGGACTTCAAGGCAGCATAACCTTTTTTGCAGTAGCAGCGCATTCTATGCGTAGAGTGCGTTCAGAGGAGAATATTGCTGCGGCATCAGCCAGTGTTGATGAAGGCAGTGATTTGTCCATTCATCGGCTTTCGCAGAAGTTGGAATTGTGTTACTCGGCTACGTGGAAGGATCTTGGTCTGAAACCTTACAAAATACAGCTCCTGCAAAAATTGAAACCGAACGACTTGCCACAGCGTCGGTTTTCGGTTAGTTGGCCTCAGGAAGGCTAGAGGAAGATCAGCTTTTTCATCTTCAGCGACGAAGCTCATTTCTGGTTGGATAGGTATGTTAATAAGGAAAACTGCTAGTTCCAATAAGCAACGTTAGGCAATACAAGAGCTGCCAAGGTACCCCAAAAAAAAACTCTATTTGATGCATCGCAATGATGCAACAGTAGTCTTTAAGTGTGAAAGCCGATCAAACTTCATTGGATGTTGGTGTGCCGCAGTCACATCTTAGGTGTTAAAGTGGCTGAATATGATTTTGGAAAGAAGACGTACTCGACGGCTTAAAGAAATAACACCGGCCAATGATCAGACTTTGCTCTCTAAAGTACTGGAGAGACTATGCCAATGCCTTCTGGTACCTAGACTCGATGAAAGTAAAGTCCCTCTGTACCCCTTTTCGTGATAGAGAGTAGGCAAGGCTAATGTACACAAAGGGTACCGAATTGCTGCCGGAAAAAGCAAACAAATTAGCAATGCTGGGCTGAGCACGATCATGTTGTTGGCTTGTGCAAAAGCTCCCTAAAGGCGGAGGAACTGCAAGGCCAACGGCGGCAGCAAGGAGCGTCTGCAGTGTTCTACTGAATTTTATTTACGAGTAGCTTTCCACCATTTATAGATTTATCTAAAGCAGTGCTAGAGACAGCAGCCTCCAATGAAAAATATTGGTCGGTTGACCAAGTGAATCGTGTATGGTATTTGTTAGAGCAGAGGTCAAGTACAGCTTGGTGGGCCTATTGAGAGCGCATTGTTGGAATTTGTATAAGCCCTTTAGGGTCTTTATCCAGAGACTTGAATAGAACCCAGGCATACGAGTTCTTTACTTGCCCCAAAGAACAGGCGGTGGGACACCAACTTGCACTGCGCCCTTACTAACAGACCTCCTGATCTGATCGCTCTGCTAGGCGGCATATGGAAGTTGCATATCAATACCTATTGACCAAGGCTTTTCCCAATTCTTTTTTAAAATTCGTTGGGAGTGTCCCTGTAGATTAAAAAAACTTGCTGGCAACAGTGCGATTCGACTCACTACTCTGGATCTTTTCAAAAGCAGTATCTTCGGACACGGCACAATCCTGGCAGAGCTACTACCAGGCAATAATATTAAATGGGATGAAACCCTTCCTTAATCGATTTTGACATTCCGTATGATATACTATATCCGGAGAGGAAGGACTGGCAAGAAAATTGAGTGATAAGACCAAACGAAATTGCAGTTGCACAGATGGCTCGAAGACAGAGGAAGGAACAGGTTCCGTTATCTTCTCGGAGGACCCGGAACTGAGAGTGTTTATAAGGCTACCGGACACTAGCAGTGTCTTCCAATCAGAGGTTCTAGCTGTCCTCAGGGCGGCTGAGCTGATGCAGATGAGATCGGTATCCGGCAGAGATATCGCTATCTACATCGACAGCCAGGCCGCTCTTAAGGCAATGGAGTCAAACAACGTTAACTCTGGCACAGTCAGGGGCTGTCGCACAATGCTCCAAGCATTGTGCATTCAGAACAGGGTGAGACTGTGCTGGGTGCCAGGGCACTGCGGTATAGAAAGAAATGAACAAGCAGACGAGCTTGCAAGAAGAGGAGGGCTACTCGACAAAAGTGAGGTTGCGAATGTCAAACCACCCCTCTGCACAGTAAGGGGCACTATTGAGAAAAAAATCATAAAGGCCGCCAGCATAAGGTGGCTGAACCTGGAAGGACAAAGGGTATCAAAGCCTCTATGGCCACTTCTCGACGATAACAGATCTAGGAAGCTTATTAAGCTAAATAGGCATAGGCTTAGGACATATTGTGTGAATGTGAGGCAATATCGCGCAGCCGAAGGAAATTCTTGGGAAAATATTTCTTTGAAAACTTAGAGGAAATAGACGGTACGGACTTCAAAGGCCTTCTTGGCTTTTGTAAAGAAATTAGGTGCTTTTATAGGGAAACAGATTAGGTTTTCTGCATTTTGGAGTTGGTTTTAACCCACAGGGGATCGCGATAGGCCCGTTCTGGTGCCTAGTGTCTGTGTCTTATGGCACACCCTATTTTACCTAACCTAACCTGTCCATGTAGGAATTCCAGTTGTTTCTTTAGGTGCTACGATGGGCCCCCTCTATGCTATCATGAGAAAAAGGGCCTACATGAACGTGAACAGGAAATGAGAAGGTAACCAGTATGTGCCTTAAACAATCACGGGTATCTCTTGATTATATTAAGGATCTATAACTATGTTACCTTTACCGGACACATATTCAAACGAAATGTGACAATTGAGACCCTAAAGCCAAGGCGATGTCTCCTAGTCTTTAGCAATACGGAGGAGCGGCGGATTAAGGCTGAAAAGAATCTTGCTGAGGAAGTCCGTCGTATTAATAACCGACGATCTACCGTCGATGATGTGAGAAGAATTAAGAAGAAAAATCCAGACGCTCATCCGACGTGGATGTGAGGGAAACTGATGATGAAGGTTGTTTATGCCAAGTTCACCCTTTGAGAAAGGCTTTAAATTGGGTTTATTTGAGCACGAATCTGATCACATACGAATAGACCCTCCTCAAAATTCGGATGGCTCAGTGTTTAGTTGATACATTTCTCGAATTCTCATCGGCAACTCTGCTCGTGTATAGATACTTGCATATGCAAAGTCGTAGGACTGCTCCAAGGGTGCTAATGAAAATCGTGCATGCAAAGGGATGTGCATCCAAACAGAAACTACAATCCATCTAATCCCCCCCCCCCCCACCTGTTTCAAGTATCTGGTGAGACCAATTTAAAATAGAAAGAAGGATAATGAAAAGCCGGCAGCAGGACCGCCTATATACGAGTAGTATGGGTGGTAATGAGGCAAACAGTGAGGAATGGAATGCAATGACAATGCATGCATTATATGCAGGCTGCAGTTTACACCCTGCTGGGAGGCAATTTCAGCTCTTACAACAAAACGAAGGAGCCACCGGGTTCGGGAAGAAGAACATTATAAGGATTTGTGGAGAAGATGCAAAGGATGTGTATGCAAAAGCCATGCATAAGCCAAAAAGGAACTATCTTGTAAGAAAAAGGAACTTTCGAAAGCATTTCGATGGCGATGCTTGTTTGTTTGTTTGTCTGTATGTATGTGCAAAGGATTTATGGATGCAAGGATACTTTTGTTCGACAAAAAAAAAAAAAAAAAACCAAGAACCCAACCGTTTAATTGCATTTGCGATTATATTTCATCGGGATTAAACGCTCGGTCGCTCGACGAAGGGACCCAAGCCAAATTGGCTTGTGCAATGTAGATGAACCGAGAAAACAGACTTTTTAGATGGTTTTGCCGAGATACTGAAAGCAAAAAACTGGGTCACTAGCTGCAAGGACATTCATAAACCCCGAGGGTGGTGGCATGCTAAAAACTGAATTCTAATTGAAAATTGCAGGGTGCAGTTTGAAGATACAGATATGGAGTGCTGGCGCACACTTTTTGAGAAAGAACTGGGAGGGGGAGGTGGAATTTGGGGTAAATAAATTTGGGAAATGATGTTAGTAGGTCTTTAAAGTGCGCCGACCATGAAGAAAGTCGATTGAAGAATTAAAGCGTTGTGAACGATAAATTTAATGGGACACGTCAACCTGGCGATATCCAGGGCCGCATCTGTTTTCTACACATTCATTGTGATAATTATATCTCTTGGCCGGTGTTTATCCGGACACGACCTGCTTAACTTTTAAGGACGAGTGCTGACCAGCGGAAAAGAATAGCTGCACTATAAACGCGACAGTGGATGAATTCTTTGGATGGAATCAACGGTGAAGATAAAATCCCAGAACAAATGAGACCTTAACCGGGCTACTCCAAAATATTTTGAGCTTAGGCCGGTAAGTATTTCCAAGACTAAGTCAGCTTAGAGATGGTGGAGGAAGATCCCTTAATGGACCAACGGCAGCACTCGCATCCCTGAACGAGTTACTGGCTTCGGTCTAAACGATCCCTCGTCCTGGGGTATCAGAAATGGAACTGGTCGTCATGTTGGGCGTTGTTCCGCCGGGATAATTGCTCGTCCAAAAGATTCTAGGCAACAACAATCCTCGGATACAGATACTGTTGACAACATATGTAAACAGTGACAATGAGCCTCGAATATGACCACGTGAAGACGAACACCTAGCGGAGGCCTTAGATTGCTGCAAAGTAGACGGCTGGATACAGGAGGATGGAAAATAGTGACATCTAGGACTAAGAGAACCCCTGATCAAATCAACCAGATTGACCACATTGCGATTAACTCAAGACTCGCCTCCAGTATTATGGATGTCCGTACGTTCCGAGGAGCCAACATCGACTCGGACCACTAAGAGTGTCTTCTAATCTCTTAAGTGGTCTACTCCCGCCAGCATCGAGCTTCGAAGGCCAGTGGCAACGCTGCCAAAAGGCCAACAGATATGCCGCTTCTGATGGCTTTGGTTTTACTCACCACCACAACGAAACCCCTGGTTTAGCGACGAGTCCCGACAAGCAAAAGCAGCTAACCAAGATGCGTGCAAACAAGCATTGAATAGAAGGACTATGAGCAGAAGGTGAGATATGAACTTGGGCTTCTAAGGAGAAAAAAAATAGTACGCGGTCGAGGATATTGAGAGATGCTACTCCAGGAATGAAATTCGGAAGTTTTGCACAAACCTTGAATCGAAGTCTGTAGAGTAGAACATGGGATAGTAGTAGAGTCGCAGTTGGGATCTGGGGATCTGGAAAGAGCATTTCTGTGGACTGTTTAATAGCGATGACGAACCAAATATCGCTGTCAAGCAGGATGAACCTTTCAACCTGGACGATGTAGGCCAACAATTCCATCTACCCGATGTAGACGAAGTTAAGATAGCAATATCTAAGCTGAAGTCTAAGAAAGCTGCTAGGGTGGACGGCCTGACTGCCGAGTTCTTCAAAGGGGCAGGCGATGACTTGGTAGGGATTATACACTAATACATCTGTAACACATGGTCGGACAAAAGTATGCCCGATGAATTGAAACTCAGCATTGTTTGTCCGATTTTCAAGAAAAAAGACCCACTGAACTACGCCAACTACAGAGGCATCAGTCTCCTTAACATCGCATACAAGATCTTATCTGCCGTATTGTGTGGGTGCCTGAAGCCGTTCGTCGACAGCTTGGTAGGTCCACATCATTGTAGCTTCAGGCCAGGAAAGTCCACCATCGACCAAATATTCACACTACGGCAGATCTTGTGGAAGACCCATGAGCTTCAGATCGATACACACCACCTATTTATCGGTTTTATGGCCGCGTATGATAGCATCTATAGAGACGAGCTATACAGGGAAATCTCTAATTTTGCTTAACTCGTTCGTCTGTGCAGGATGAATGCAAACTGCTCCATCACGGTCGGTAAAGATCCCACAGAGACCTTTGATATCAAAAAATAATCTAGACAAGGCGAGTACTTGAAAGAATAGTGCAAAATTCACGAGCAACTCCAAGAGGCATAATCTTTCAAAAGTCCGTCCAATTGCTCGCATACGTCGATGACATTGACATAATCGGAGGTTAGCAGCGCGATGTCAGTGGCGCTTTCGCGAATATTGAAACAGAAGCGGCAAAAATGGGTTTAGCTGTCAACGACGGCAAAACCAATTGTCCAACACCGAAGTCTCGTGGAAGGAGACTTCAGCCAACTAAGTAAGCGAAACTGATGGCAGGTAGCAAAAGACAAGTCAACGCTTGGTTATTCAGGTTACCCAGTTCCACGTCGGAGTCTAGTGCCACTTAAGGCAAGTAAATAAATGCGATTAATTTAGGTGCTGTTACTAACAGAGACGAAACCTCAATTAAATTCACTCGTGGAGTTTGCTTCTCAGCAAGACAGGTCCTCATTTGACAAAGAACATAAAGTTGGCAGTTGCAACTTCATTCTATGTGTCTGGTAGCGTGTCCCATGAAATTATTTTATTAGTTCACATAGATGGATCAATGACCACTAGATCACCGAAGGACATGGTTCTTAATGTCTTTAAAGTCGCTGGAATCCCCACTTCGATACCAAACTTGCTAATGCAATGACGGAAAAGATTAAATAAGATTGCTGATAGAAGAGCAAAATCTTTCGGTTGTGTTCGAGATAATAGAGATGACCCAGAGTACTGCTGCTGTTTCTAGATCTCCAAGTATACATTTTAAAATCTCTGTAAGCAGTCGTCTTCTCCGTTACAATGATGTTCACCATTGAATCTGAAATCGAATCCATCTTCGACCACCGTAATTCACTCCACTTTGGTGGTCTCTCAATAGTTGACTACCAAACAAATGTCCACAACAATAGATTTAAACCAACAAAATTAGTTAAGGACATTGTCTTGCCTTTACAAAACGAACGACATCACCTTACCGAAAATACGAAACCAAACAAATAGAAATCGAGAAATCCTTCCAAGCAATTGTCCTCCACAAACAATGTATCTGTCATTTAGCAGCCAACCAAAGGAAGGCAATTTCGTTTTCTTTCGATCTCCTCTACTCTGTTCTGTCAGGGGTTTCCTTGAGAATCGCAGTAATTTTCCTCAAGATGTCTGCCGCATAAAAAACCAGAACACACAAGGGCATCTGAACAAAAAATCCAATTGCATTCCCAGCAGCAGAAGGTTTCTTGTTATGTGTTGTCCTTTTATTAAACAGCAAACGGCAACTAATTCTCCACATTATCCTTGTTCACTCCCATGGACATTGCTTTGCCACCATTCCCACTGTATGACAGACAGTCGGTTCTGCCACAAAGTAGCGCACAGCTATGACATTGTTAACTTGAAAATCACACCTGGATTTAGCAATCCAAAGACTAGACCACAGGAGCACTATTCTCTGGGTATACGAGTACAATCATCAACAGCAGGAGAGGTAGCAGTCAGTAGATGGACTTTTCGTCCTCGGCCAAGGAGAGTAATTTCTTTGCTTTAACTGTAAAAATGCCAAACCTTTACTGAACCTATCTTCATGCCTTCTTCCAAATCAAAGAGAAGTCTTCTGTCCTTGTCAGGTACGAATACGAGTACGAGTACGAATATGGATGTGTGTACTCGTATCCTTGTGGTCAAACATTTTCAATTTATTTTCATTGTTGAGTTGATCACCATCACCAGGTGCTCTCTGGGTGACTTAACTTCGGGGGCGCGATGCTCGACTCGAGAGTAGGGATACAAAAAATAAAAGACGAAGAAAAGTGATTAAGGGAAAGGTGCTAAATTGTACCGACATCCGTTCATTAATCAAACTAAAGAATAGCCACCAGCCACAAAGCCATCAGAAGGAAGTACAAAGTCTATGGATACACATTGCTCCTAGAGGTTCTATTGTGACATGTTGTGATCGGAAAATTGTTTCCTTTTAATGTTATCCTTTTAAGGATGACTTTTGTTTCCATTTAAAGGTTCTCTATTGGTCTTCTATAACAAATTACCAAATCGAAGGATGGGGATGAATGATATCTGGGAAATTAAAAGAGGTTTATCGATAATTTCGATTTATCCGAAACCACAATTGAGTCGTGTGGCATTTTCATGACCAACAAAGGACTGGGGAATAGGTTCTAATATAATAAATGATCATCAGTTTGAAAGGATTTTGGAAAGGACACAAAACACAGGGCACAGGTCTTTCATAGGAGCGAGAGGGACTGCGATTCGTAACTCCTTTTGCAACAGAAATACATATCATATGATTTTGTGTTTTTACTTCGACGGGGGTGAACCATTTCTATCCAGGTAATAGGCAGCTTAATGGTGATTATTGCTTCGAAGCCACCGGAAGATAGAAAGAACCCTGCAAGAAGCCAATGATCTCGTCCTAAGTAATGCTGGCTTAACTGCACGATTATCAATGGGCTCAGTGTTAGACTGAAATACACTCCTTTGACTCTGAGCAAACTCCCAAAAGGCAGTACAGGCGGGCAGTTCTACAAGCAGTACCTCCACAGAAAGTGTCCAGCAGATCGAAGGAAAAGCTTTTCATATCAATTCTGTGAAGGAATTAACACGGTGTTCTCATAATTTTTGCGCTTAGAATTTGTCACATGTAAAGAGCTCAAAGTATCCGATAAGAAGGAGCTCAAAAATGGATCCACTCTCCTCAAAGATGAACCAATGCTTTGCTATAAAAAATGCTCAAGAAGGCCACTCTTGAGGCTTGCACAATCTGCTTAAGTCCATGAAATCTTTTCGCATATAAAAGTGAAGGTTGATTCAAACCATGTTATTGAATACAACTTACATCATAGCTTGGTTGCATTTGAAGTTCTACAGCTGTTTCTAAAGGAGTGACAGCTGTTGCTTATTTTACTGTGTGAGGAACCTTCGATGCATTAGTTGACTATCAGAGTGGAATCACCCTCAGGGGATGCCTTTAAACCAGACATTTGACTCACAGATACAGCAATTTTGAAATTTTTAAATCACTTGGGAACAATGGCTTTAGGGAGGAGAGGGTTTTCAACCGTATTCGATACTATGATTGCTGTAAGACACATTTTAACGCATGATTCTCAGAATTGGTAGAAGGCACTCAGAGGTAGTAATATCAAAACTAGTAGATGATATAAAATATAATTTACTTACTTACCTAGCACTATAGTCCGGGAGGAACCTAGGGCTCTACCAATAAATCCCTCCACCTAGCACGATCCCATCGCAGCCGGCGTCGGTGCCGAACTTCAACTATGATTCCCTTCTGTGCACCATCTAGATGCCATAGTCCTTTGATATGCCATCCCTAGGGGTTAGTATCATCGTTTATTTGGGTCGGGGTATTCACTAGATCAAAAGGGTTCCACTTTCTCATTCGGTGGATCAGTTTGACTAGACTGTCGTCGCTGTAAATTTCGTGACTGAATATTTTCATACGCACTACCTGTTTCTCGAAATGATCAAGTCCTTGTTTCAATAGCTTTCAAGAGGTCCCAAACTTTTGTGTATAGAGTCTTGCATAGAGCCAGTTCGATCTTACAAGCTCCTACTGCAAACAGCTATTAGCAAGCGTAGTTCTGCTTCTGATTTCTTCGCCGAAGACGTTGCTGCTTGTAACTGCGAGGCCAAGGTAAACGAATCGCTTAACTACTGGCTAAATTGTCGGTTGTGCTCATCCTATTCTGATCTCAGCATGCACTTTGTTTTGCCCTTGTTTCCGATCAACGTCACCTTTGATCCAATAGCTACAATAGCTTCACTGACAATTACACAGTGTGGCAAATAATATCGCTGACGGGTTTCAGTATACATAATTAAGCAAGATATCAGTTTATTTTTCGGTGCTTTCATTCAAAATATTCTTCTCCAGATTTAATACACTTGTTACAGCGATTCTATAGTGCTCTAACTCATTTTGATTGCTTTCAATGCCCGTGTCAAAGCTGCTTCAACTTTTCAATTTCGGGAAGAGAAGTCGCACGGAACTAATTCAGGTGAATACAACAGATGATTTCAGACACGCACTTCATTTCGAGCCAAAAATTTACAAACAATGAGTGCTATTGTGCCTCGGTGCATTATCGTGCAATAGAGACCATGTGTTTGAATCGCAATATTCCGGTCGTATACGATGGATTCTCGCCATCAAGTGATTTAAAATTTCAAGGTAGTGTTCGGCAACAACTGTTTTACCAGTTGAAATGAATTCTGCAACAAAATCGCGTACATTTTGGATCATTTCAGGCATCCAAACTGAAATTGGCCTTCCTGTGTGCTTGTCCATCCTTCAGTGTCTCTCTGCGGCCCAAAACGCGTAATGCCACTCGATACTCGATTGACTCAAACAATCATCACTGTACACATGTTGCACGAATCGGAATATTTCCGACGCATTTATACCAAGTTCTGCGTGTAATGTGATGACCGCTCTTTGTTCTCTGTTAATACTTCAACACCAAACAAAAAAGTGTTCTGGAAAAATAATTTTCATAATTGTTAAATATCAACCAAATGTCATGAAATTTTGACAAATCGTAGACATCTGATACATGGCGTTCTTTTCAGCTGAAATATGGATCCTGTCCCGAATATTATTTGCCACACTGTGTACATATTGAATGTCGTTCTGAAATTTTTTTCCAAGATCTGCCGAAGTGTTAAGATATGATCGATGGTGGACTTTCTTGATCTTAAACGCTTCTGATATGGACCAGACCTTATCCGGGCTACTCCGACATATTTGGAGCTCAGGCCAGAAAGGAAAGGATTTCCAGGACTTAGTCAGGGTCTTGGAAAAGAGATGGTGGCGGACGAGCCCTATAGGGGCCAACGGCAGCGCTCACATCCCGGAACGGGTTACTGGCTTCGGTGTAACCGACCCCTCGTCCTAGGGGCACTCAAAATGAAACTGGTTGGGGGTTGTGCCGCCGGGGTAACTGCCCGGCCATTTAAAAAAGATTAAGTTACGAAGCATCAACAAGCCTCGGATATGGACGGATCTACTGTTGACAACCCACGCAAACGATTTAAGGACAATAAGCTTCGGATATGCACGTGGAATGTTAGATCCCTTAATAGACCACGTGCAGCCGAGCAACAAGCGAAGGCCCTAGACTGCTGCAAAGCAGACATAACCGCCATCCAAGAAATGCGATGGGATGGGCCGGACAAAAAGAAGATGAAAAACTGCGACATCTACTACGGCAATTGCTACCGACGGCAAAAGCAGACTAAGACAAGAAGTCTTCAGCTTCCGGCATGTGAGCGAGCGCCTCGTAGCAATCCGCATCAAGGCAAAATTCGCCAACATAAGCCTTATATGCGCGCATGCCCCCACAGAGGAGAAAGATGACGACACCAAGGATGCCTTCTACGAGCTCCTCAACAAGACCTACGAGCAATGCCCTAGCTATGACATTAAAATTGTCCTCGGTGATTTTAATGCAAAGCTAGGAAGAGAGGGTATCTTTGGTGGAACGATCGGAAAATATAGCCTGCACGACACCACCTCCGAAAACGGATTCAGGCTAATCGACTTTGCGGCGGGGCGAAACATTGTCGTGGCTAGCACGCGGTTCCCACATCTCGACATACACAAGGGGACTTGGAGAACTCCTGATCAATCAACAGTCAACCAGATTGATCACATTGCGATCGACGCAAGACACTCCTCCAGTATTATGGATGTCCGTACGTTCCGAGGAGCCAACATCGGCTCGGACCATTACCTTGTTGTAGCCAAGGTACGGTTGCGGATATCCCAAACTACGCCAAGACAAACTAATGCTGTGAGAAAATTCGACGTCAGACGGCTACAATCGCAAGAGATCGCCAAGTCCTTTTCCGATCGAGTGTCTCTTAATCTCTTAAGAGGTCCAATGCCGCCAGCATCAAGCATCGAAGACCATTGGAAACACTGCCAAAACGCCATCAGAGATGCCGCTTCTGATGTGCTGGGTTTCACTCGTCCACCACAACGAAACCGCTGGTTGGATGATGAATGCCAGCAAGCACATGCAGCTAAGCAAGATGCATATAAAGCGGCGCTGCTTAGAAAGACCAGAGCTGCTCATAAGCTCTATGAGCGGAAGAGGAGAGACGAGCACCGGCTTCCCAGGAGGAAGAAGAAAGAGCGAGGAAATTGAGAGATGCTACTCCAGGATTGAGGTTCGGAAGTTTTACCAAACGGTAAAAACTACACGCCGCGGAAACAAACCCCGAACCGAAGCCTATAGAGATGAACAAGGGAACATCGTAGTAGAATCGCAGTCGATGCTGAGGATTTGGAAAGATCATTTCTGCAGACTGTATAACGGTGATGACGGACCAAATACCGCTGTCAGACAGAATAAACATTTCAACCTGGACGATGATGACCAACAATTCCGTCCACCCGACCTGGATGAAGTGAAGATAGCTATATCGAAGCTTTAGTCAAACAAAGCTGCTGGAGCGGATGGCCTGACTGCCGAGCTCTTCAAAGCGGCAGGCGATGACTTGGTAAGGAGCATACACCAACTCATCTGTAAAATATGGTCGAACGAAAGTATGCCCGATGAATGGAACCTCAGCATTGTTTGTCCGATTCTCAAGAAAGGAGACCCTCTGAACTGCGCCAACTACAGAGGCATCAGTCCACTTAACATCGCATATAAGATCTTATCTGCCGTATTGTGTGAACGCCTGAAGCCGTTCGTCAACAACCTGATAGGTCCATATCAGTGTGGCTTCAGGCCAGGGAAGTCCACCATAGACCAGATATTCACACTACGGCAGATCTGGGAGACGATCCATGAGCTTCAGATCGATACCCACCACCTATTTATCCATTTTAAGGCCGCGTTTGACAGCATTTATAGAGACGAGCTATACAGAGTAATGTCGAGTTTCAGCATCCCTGCCAAACTCGTCCGTCTGTGCAGGATGACGATGGAGAATGCACGCTGCTCCATCAAGGGCGGTAAAGGTCTCACCGAGACCTTTGATGTCCAGAAAGGATTTAGACAAGGCGATGCGCTGTCATGCGATTTTTTCAACATCGTACTTGAAAGAATAGTGCAAAACTCACGAGCAAACACAAGAGGCACTGCACTATCTTTCAAAAGTCCGTCCAACTAATCGCATGCGCCGACGATATCGACATAATCGGTAGAAAGCAGCGTGATGTCAGTGGTGCTTTCGCGAGTTTTGAGACGGAAAAGGCGAAAATGGGTTTAGCGGTCAATAAGGGCAAGACCAAGTATATGCTGTCAAGACACCGACGTCTCGGACAGAACGTCACCCTCGACAGATATAACTTTGAGGTAGTTAAGGACTTTGTTTACCTAGGCTCCGCTATAAATACAGACAACGACACCAGCGCTGAGATCAAGCGAAGAATAACTCTTGCCAGCCGCTGTTTCTTTGGGTTAAGCAGGCAATTGAGTAGCAAAGCCCTCTCTCGGACAACAAAAGTCACCCTTTATAAGACCTTAATAATCCCGGTCCTGCTCTATGGTGCAGAGGCATGGACATTATAAAAAATGGATGAGGGTGTTCTTGGTTGCTTCTAGAGAAAAATTCTTCGGGCGATCTTCGGTCCCGTCTGCATTGACGGTGAGTGGAGAATTGACAGATACGAGTTGAGTTGACTTAGACATCGCAAATTTTGGCAAGAAAATGTCATGCAGTACGATATTGGCGAGGTCATTTGATTGCTTGAAGTCCAGCACAGTGGGCTCTCCCTTTATGGAGAAGCGGCTATCTCGTCACCAGACTGTATGTATGATACCCTTTTGACATGTGCTAGATGCATTTCTGTTGCAGAAACTACAGCTCGTACCCAGAATTGTACAAGTTTGGAGGCTAAAATGGTTGAAGGGTGATGAATTCAAATGACACAGAGATATTTCGGTGACTTCGCTTGGATATCTGTAGAAATAAGTCCATAACACAAAAAGTTGTTTAAATTCTCAAATTTTTCAAATGAGGCCAACACAGACGACAACAGAGGATACGTATGTAGGTACTCGAAGATACCATACTTTCGATAGAGTTTTGGCAACTCTGTTTATTTTTATTAGCGGTTAACGGATCGATACTTCTTCCATAACTCATCTGTGCGGCTAGTCTAGGTCAAGTGGGTGTTAAACCATTCACAAAGCCGTCATCATCATCATGAACATTGGCATCGGCACCAGCACTCATTGTTGTCGTCTTCACAGTCCATCGTCTTACTTACAGTCGTAGTCATCTCTGTCCTCGTTTTCAAAAGCAGTAGTGTAGAGATACTTGTAGACAACCGACAATTGCAATCGAAATTTCCGACAATAAACTCAAGACAAGTTTCATTCTCCTTCTAACGCTAAATTAGCCTGAAAAAGTGCATTGTGCAGTTGTCCGTATGAAGATGCAATCGACAAGACCCCAACCAATCCTTTGAGAGAAATACCATATATTCGTACTTGCATCTGACTTCATGCATCTATTGTCTGTTTCGAGGCCATTGTTGGTTGGATTCGAATGCCTGAAGATATGACGAAGGCACAAGTGCACAACGGCCATAGAGTCGGGCTATTCATCTTGTTTCCGAACAAGTAGTTTGGTGATTTATGCAGACAAGACGTACTCGGTTCGGTGTTTCTAATCGAAGTCATCTCTCACTCCACCAATTGAGACGTCGTTTTTCTAATACAAAAAACAAAAAAGTCTGATTAACCTTCTCTTCTCAAATGTACCCTTCGATGACTTCAATCCACCGTCTGACGCTTGCCAAAATGATTGACAAATTTCCAATAACAGCTGCCTTCACAGTCCTACAGTTGGCATGGAGTTGGAGGAAAAATTAATATCACGACGACGACTATCTGGTTCGGTCTACATAGATGGTTGGAGTTCGACAGACAGATGAGAAGTGAAGAGGAGCAGCAGTAGCAGACTCTGTGCACTTGGCAATTACTCGCGTTTGGATGAGCTTTTCGTCTAATTATCTGAGTTTCGACGTGTAACATTTGTTGCGCTTTGTGCTTTTGACAGCGCTAAAGTGTGGAATTTTTTTAATTTACTTCACTTCAGCCAGACAGGGTTGAGATATTGGAGGAGGTGAAACGAGGTACAACTACCCCATCCATGACGGGTATTAAGGGTGCGAAAGGTTAAAAATGCGGTTCATGGGAGTTATTGGAAACGCTGTCAATCGATTCGTCATGAAGTCGAGTCGAGTCGAGTCGAGTCGAGCAATTGAGTCGAGAAATAGAGTTCATTGCTTCCGTGGAAATTGGATTTTGTGGTGGGAAAACGTCGAACGGAGGAGACTCTGTTGTAAATTGTATTTTGCAGCTGCGGTTGTGTTCGCCTTTGGTCGTTCTAAATTAAAACACCCACTTGGTACTGAGTTAAGTGAGTATCGGTGTACTGAAATTATAAATAAATTCGCCGAAAATATGAAGGGCGTCGGTATTTTTTTTTTTTAAGAATTTGCAATGCCACATCCACGTTTCTTTTTGAGGTGACCACTACTGCCGCCATGGCCATCAAATCTCAACGACACAAGTCTGTGAACCTACCCATCAATTGTGTTTTGCTACAAAAAAAAAACGAAAAATTGATCAAAACTCACAGATAATCTCATTATTTGTAATTCATGACTCCTACATGACCGTCAATGGAAAACAGGCAAAAATAATTGGGACTACAATGGACAGATGAGACTGACTGCACACCCGAGGGCAGATGGAACATTTCATTTGCATTCACTTAAAATCGAGGCATTCTGAAGAGTCTGGAAAATAAAACAAAGGATACAAGTACTATCCGGGTGACGACAATGCCTTTTTTCGGCGCCTTAAGGCTAGTCATCATAAGAGGAGTGACAGTTGCCGAAAAAAAATGAATTTCCACTTGGTGCGCGCATTTGGTTGTTCTGAAGCTTAAGGTGAATCAACTGCAACACCACTGTGGTTAAGTGTGGTGTAGACTTGCGCATTTTCTAGGTAACTGCTACCTTTTGTGATGCAAGTAAAATTGACATACAAGACAGCACCATGCTGCTACGGGTACTACTCTGCATGGCCACAAAAGACCAACAACAGCAGGAGCACCAGAAACAGCAGAAGCACGTTGCACAAATGCGCAAAACTTTTCGCTTTAGTGAGACGCCCTGATTCCATTTACCGGCACTGGAATACTAAGACTCTAAGATACTGAGATACTCAAACGCATACGAATACTCACCGAAAAGGAGACTATAGCCCCACGGGGTAGAAGCACCGGCGAAAGAACATCCTAACACAGGCCATTGCAATTGCAATACTTAA
This sequence comes from Volucella inflata, assembly GCA_928272305.1. Taxonomy (NCBI): domain Eukaryota; kingdom Metazoa; phylum Arthropoda; class Insecta; order Diptera; family Syrphidae; genus Volucella; species Volucella inflata. The sequence continues at coordinate 5,969,974 of OV743720.1, forward strand.
TCTCTTGGAATTCGTTTTTATTAGAGACTTGTAGCAGCAGGCAACAGGACGACTTGATTTCAACTGCGGCCACTTCTTAGTGTGGGTTTTTTATTTTTTGTTGTTGCAGTTGGCTTTTGATTTTGGCTTTGGTCTTGATCGTCATCGTAGTCGTCGTCGTCATCGTACTCATCATCATCATGCGGATGCACATTCATTACCTTGGAAGATATAACGAATTACTATCAAGGGTAATCATTATCCAAAGCAGTCAGTCAGTCAGACAGCCAAGCAAAACCAACCAAGCAACGGAGGCATCTCCTCAAGTCAGTCAGAGAGGCAAGCATAGCTTGCAAGGCAATTCAGTGTCTTAGGTGTATCGGTATGCACAGTGTAAAATGGAGTGTTGTGGAACCCACAATTACAGCGCCGCCGCCGTTGCATTCCTCATTGCACCTCACTATGATTTCAATGTGCCGGCATACTCGTAAGACTGGACCCATCATGGTCATGTTGTTGCTCACTACAAAAAAAAAACTTCTACTTCTACCACTCCAACTTCGACAAGACAACGAAGGTTATGATGATGATGATGTCCACAATGCAATGATGATGATGATGATGATGTACTGGGGCATGTCGGCTTATGCTTGCTCGCGCCTTCAAGCGCTACCCGAAGATCGCCAAACCGAGATGGACTCTGCCATACCTCTATCTATCTGGAATGAAAATGAAGAAGCGGCCTGGTTATGTTGTGAACCTAGTAATATTCTATAGTTTGTGGCATTATCTTGGAAGTACTTCCAAATGATTGCTTTTAAAGTTGTAACTATGAATTAGCTCACTGACTGACGATAGTGGTCAGGCTGCTCAGGAGATGGCACCAGAATTCAACCAACTCAGAATTATCTTTTCCAAGGCATATTTTGCAGTTGGGAGTAGAGTGGCTGAAAAGTTGTACAGTGCAGCTGATGCTTGCAGATAAATAAGAGTGATGATGTGGGTTGTTGCAGCAAAGAGCCCTTGGGTAACCTGTATAGGAGATTTTGAGAACTCTGTTGAGGAGATACTAACGTGTGCTGGTAAAAGCAGTTTATGTGTACGTTCGGCAAGTCAGATACATGCAAGGGCGGTACTTCTATTCCTTCAAATTTGTTTGGATTCAAAGTCGTCAAAGTGGGATGACATCTCAAAAGGAAAGATTTAGCAGCAACATCAGCAGAAAGCAGGGATGATGGTACTGATGGTGCATAGGTAAGAAGGAAGATATAAAGGACAATTGTCAGAACAAATTCGAGGCTTTAAGTAGTAATGACATAAACAAATTGACTAAGAAGCGACTAAGATAGATGACCGAAAATCGAGATTTTTCTGAGATGCAGACCGAATCTAGTTATGAAAGACTTACTTATTCCTGGTTTTTACCACACTGAATCAACCATACACAGCTCAAGCCCCTTTAAAGCAACCAGATACGACGGTATTATTCCGGCCGAAATATAAAAACCAACAACCACATTCTCTCAAGGCTGTTGGCCATCTTCAGTGGCTGTATGAAAGTCTTCTACATTTCCAGGACTTGCACCGTGTCGAAAGTTGCTGGAGAAGAAGATTTGTTTGAAGTGGCACACCTCAGTATGAGGTCCTGTCTCACTTTCTTTGGAACTGAGATGAAATACTAAAAATCCTGGAGAGGGAAGACTGCAGGTTGATTACTTATGCGGACGACGCTGCAAAAGCTATGTGTATCCCGACAAGTTCCATGACATGGCATATGATACATGATAACCCAGCATCATACACTGTCTGTCCTTAGCATAAGGCTTATACTAATGCGTGGTGTTATGGTGTGGCAAGCTGCCTTCGACACTTTTTTTTTGTTCCTTTTGGGGGGAGGAGAAATGCCTTACACATCGTAAGGAGGTCTGTTGGCGTTGACCATCCCCGTGTGTCCAGCTCTCTCCGCATGCTTTCGGATCATACGGACTAAAACTCCTCCAAACCCTATGGCTTCTGACCGCTCTTCGCATTACTTCAAGGGGCTGTGATCCTATACCCTTTCGGGTTTACGTGCCTTCCCGGTATTGTTCTTCTTCTCTTTTCTTTCTTCTGAGAATATCTTCCACAAACTGGCAAATTCGTCCCCAGTTCAGTTCACATGTCAGTCAGCATTTTATCCAAAATGTTTTCTGGATTGAAGGCACCAATGCTGTGTTCCAGTGCTGTGTGTTGGGCTTCCCATCTTTTGCAGGCAAAAAATATGTGATGTACGTCGTCTGCTGGGGAGTCGCCGTACTGGCAGGCCGAGTTATCCGTTTTGCCGATCTTATGTAAAAAGGCTTTGAAATTTCCGTGTCCGGTGAGGAACTGGGTGACGAAGTAGTTGAACTCATCGTGTTTCCGGTCTTTCCACTCAGCCACATTTCTTATCAGCCTCGCTGTCCACCTTCTTCTACTTTCCGAGATCCAGCGCTCTTGCCACTTCCGCATCGTTTGCTGCTCTGCTTGGTCGATTGCCGCTTCCAATCCTATTTTCGCCTTGTTTTCGTGGACGTACTTCCTTTGTGCCGCTAGAGAGGAGATGGATGGGACGCACTCCTGCGACTGCAAGGACGGCTGGTTCCGTCACCGTTCAGTAAGAGCTAGCCACGTGTAGAGCTCCACATTTTTGCACTGCCGCCATCTGCTTCCGGTACTTTTCTTGTCGAAGCGCGTCTGCCCAGATTTCACTTCCATATAGGAGAATGGCATGCGTTGTCGACATTAATAGCCTGCGCTTACTTGGCGTTGGGCCACCTATGTTCGCCATTAATCTACTGAGTGATGTTGTATCTCTAGAGGCTCTTTCCGCTGCGTGCTTTATCTGTTGCTAGGAGGTTAGTTTTGTGTCAAGCCTCAATCCCAAATACCTCACCACGCCCTTGCTCTTGATGACTTCAGAGCCAATTTGGAAGTCTATTTGTGTCGGGATTTTCTTTTTCGTCAGAAGGACTATCTCAGTTTTCTCTGTTGCGAAACTAAGACCGTGCTCATCCATCCAGAAGGTTGTTCGTCCTCATGACCTGGTTCAACTTTCTTTGCGTGTTTTCAGTGTCTCTTGCCGTTATCACTGCCACTATATCGTCTGCGTACCCAACAAGAAAGGTGTCTTCGGGCATTTCCATTCACAGTATATCATCATACGAGGTCTGGTCTCAGGATTGATCCTTGCGCTGCTCCAGATCTTACTTCCTTCCTTCGTAGGCCTTCTGTGGTCTCGTAGATCAGCTCCCGATCCCGGAGATAGTCCTTCATCACATGTAATAGATAGGCTGGGATGTTAAATCTATTTTCTAGCGCATTTAGTATATCACTCCACTCCAGCAGGGTTGCCAGCAAAACGATCTTCTTAGAGCGGCAACTTCCTTGTTAGGCGTTTTGAACAGACTTCACCACTTCTTCAATAGCTCCAACCGTGGCACGTCCTTTCCTGAATCCGTACTGTCTCCCTGCCAAGTCTCCCCCTCTTTGTACTGTATCTGTGAGCCGTGATTTGAGCAGCTTTTCCATCAGTTTTCCCGCAGTGTCCAGCATACATAAGGGCCTGTACGCTGATGGGGAGTCTGAGTCTCCTTTTCCTTGGCTGATCAGTACCAGCTCTTTGGGAAGACTTCTTCTTCAAGGCAACTGTTGTACATGTGAAGCAGCAGGTTAGGGCATTCTTGGGCAGTCACTTTTATTACTTCGGCTGGAATTTCATCTGGGTCGGGTGCTCATTGTCTGCACGGCTAATCCAAACTCTGGAGTTTCCTGTCGTCGGTGGTGTGTTGTCGGGAGGCCTGACCGGATGAGTTGGGAAAAGGGTGTTTACATTGCACTCCATCTTGTCTTCGTTTAGAATAGGCGGTGCCGACTGGGCTCCCAGTTTTCGCACTACGACCTTGTAGCCTAGCCCCAAGGGGTCGCTGTTTATGTCTCGGCTAAGATCCTACCACTTCCGTTTTTTGCTCGAATTGATGGCTCTCTTGAGCTCGGATCTTTTGTTTCTGAACTCCGCTAGAGCTTCCTCTATGTTTTCAGCGTGTCTTCTTCTTCCCCTGGTAGCTATGCGCCTAAGTTGTAGGCATCTCCTGCGGAGCTCAGCTATCTCGTCTGTCCACCAGAACACTAGATTTCTCCGTCTGTTGTTGCAGCTTTTCCTGGGCATTGAAGCATCGCATGCGAGCCGTACCAGTTGCATCGTGGCTTCAGCTTTTACTTTCGCGGATCCTTGTACTTGGAGCACGGCACTTTCTCCTTCTTCAATGACGGATTTGAAAAGCTCTTCGTCTAACCTGTTGATGTTCCATCTCGGTGCTGGTGAACGGTCCAGATAGTACCGATTACTCGCCAGTTTTTTATCCTTGCGGATGTAGATTCCGTAACGAAGGTTACATCTGGTATGGTGCCTCTTTGCCCTGGCCTCCTGAATGTCGGGGTGTTTCCTACATTTGCTACGCTTAAACCTGCGACACTGTAACTCACCTTTACAGTCTACTCCTCATTCTCGGAGCGAGTAGTTTTTGCTGAGAGGTAAGCTTTCTTCAGTTTAGTCATCAGATTCTGGACTGCTCCCGATGACGTTTTATTCTAATCAGGATCCGCGAGCACTACGAAAGTGGCGTATTCTCCCCCACTCTTCTCCTCAGTTACTCTGAGGGTACACCAGCCTCTTGTGGATGTCCAGGGGTTTTGTTTACGGGCGGAGACAACGCAAGTCAATAATTTGGGAACCATGTGTCATGGCAGTTGGTCGGCAATCATCCATCCTTAGCTGAGGTGGCAACAAATCATAGCTTGAACTCCTGGTCCATAGGGATTTGCTGTGGGTGCATAGAGTGAATTAAAGCGACTTTGCATTCGGCTATAGTATCCCTTAGCTCTGATATGCTAGGTCGCTACTGTACAGTCTCCATCCGCCGGACCTCTTAGGCAAACTCTGCTTTATTTTATGTGTGATTTTTGAGCAGACTATTTGCGTTTAGAGTCTACTTTAGTACTTGCACATATTTCCTAAAATGTCTCTGCCTGTGGTCTATGTTTTTTTCTTCGCTTTGACCATAGAAGCTCTATCTATGAAACTGCCATGATTACTGGTGCCTTCCCCACTGTGTTATTCTTTTTCTGTTTTCCTCCGAACGAGACGCATATCTGGCTCTCTAAGCCGTTTCGCCTCCTCAGTTCCAGCCCAAATAAGGACAGCGATTCGAGGCATTTGCGATTCAGTAAAATGCTCGTATTTCTGCTGAGGATTGCTTATATCTGTATTTGCTACCATCTCGAAGCCTGGTAAATTTTGCTCCCGACCATCTATAATGCCCAACATTTCCTCGCGATGAAAGTCGTCGCTTCCGTGTCCATCTTTGAAGTTGGTTAATTGGATAGAGATTCCTATGCAATTGCTTTTGTTCATATCTTTATTCAAGTATTGTCCCACAAGTGTGCCAAGAATAAAAAATCCACACCTGCAGGGCCCCAGTGTAGGTGTAGAGCAGGTTACAATGAGAGGTCACCCGATATCTCATAGAGACATTACGTTCACGATGCACATTTTTCAGTTGCTTACACCATTCAGCCCTCGTCACGTATTCCAAAACACATTGACTTGGTTAATTAGACTCTTGGCCCTTGGACTCTTGGTGTGAGAACTTCAACTTCACATCGCCACTTGGGGACGCGCCCGGCAGCCTGATAAGCTCGTATTTTATGCCGAACCTAAGTTAGATCACAAACGCTTCCGCCTTTTCATGCTCAACCGCTCGCATATCAGTGATTCACTCAAGAGGAAAAGAGCTCTTGAAGTAGAAAACCTTTTATGGGCTCATTCCCTTTAAGCAACTTCGCTTCAACAGAAGCTCAAATTTGTTGGCAGTTAGAAACGCAACATTTTCAATTGTAAACTCAAAAGCGTTTGCAAATCTGACAAGTGCAACCTAACACGATAAAATACCTATTCCCAGCTTAATTTCAACAAATTGCATGCCACAAAGTGTTAAAGGGAAGCAAGCAATTCATCTCCACTATCCCCACCTTCACCATATGCATGTATCTATAGCACACCGCTATTTTCATCCAGCCCGTATTTGTATCTCGCGCTTTAGAATTAAATTACACCTCTTCAACAAAATGATCAGAGGAAGAATATGTACCCCGTCCCTCACCTCACAACCACCATAACATCACTCTATGTGACTCGTTGCGCTTGTGCGCGTATAATTTGGCAACTTTAGCTCCACTTATATCACCTCCTTGTTAGGCATCCGCGAGTATGGAGAGAATGTAGTGAGAAATTTGCGCAGTTAAAACGAACTGGAAGCCCTAAAGCCCTGAAGTAGATCGTTCTGTTGTGTAAAATTGTTGTTGTTGCTATTGTTGCAGCTATTGCCTGTCTGTCAGTTGAAGTCCGAAGCCATTTCTTTGATAATGATAATGACTTCAGTTCTGCTCATGGAATGCCCTTACTTGTGAACTTGAACTCAACTCCTGCAACAAATGTTCCACACGATTACCGCTGGTTAGTACCAATCTTCTATCTCCCTTGATACGAGTGTGTCGGAGTTTCATTTTGTGCGTTCCTTCTTGTGTTTCCCCCCGCCCCCCTCTCACTGAAGTTGGACGACCTCTGGAAGATGGACATCATGGATGTGGACTTGGACGTGAACGTAGACGTCGGTCGTAGTCCCTCAACCACCACGCGTTGAACATGATTCATTGTAGGAATCCATCTTGTTAGGGCGCAAACAGATAATTGTTCTCATTAGGCTTGGTGATGCGAATTTAAATCTCACCGGCTCCATCTGATTATGGTGAAACAAGGACCAACGAAGCAGAGAGTAGAGGGGTTTTTTGATCGGTGATCAGTGTCGGAAGGCTGTTTTAATCAACTCCTGCTTGCGATGATGTGCGGAACTTTAAAAGTGAGCTCCTGCGTGATAATGAATGAAGAAGACTTAAGGATCAAATTAGCATCAGCGATTAATGCTGTGGTGGAGTCGTTTAACTTGATATTCGGTGCCAACAGGTGTGGCGATTGATGATTGAAAATGAAAATGATGCCGCATATGAGCAGACAGATGGTACAGGAGTTAGAGTGCATTTTGGGAATGAGGGCTGACCTTAAACTCTACAGAGAAACAAACAAATGAGTACAAAAATATACTTCATGCATAGGGCTTACACATGCAACTCTATGTCTATCCGAAACCATTTGATCTAAATGCAGAACTGGCAGGATCATTAGGAGACCAATAACTGCCGGAGTGGTTCAGCTGAATGCTTCTCCTGTTAAAATCCTGAACTTTGTCTAAGAGATCACCGAGAAAACTAGCACCATGTAAACGGCAATGTGAAAGATGCAACATCCGAGGGCGGTTCCTAGTGACTTCGAAACAAGGAAACAGATCGGCAAAGATTACCGACGTCATCGCCTCTTCTCCAAACCCAAAAGGAAAGGAAGTTTTCCGTACTTCCCAAACCTTTTCGTACACCTTTCTCAAACCAAAGACTACAAACCTTTTTACTTACATTCTTACATAAACAGTGCTACAGCCAGGGTGGATCAGGATTCAGAGAATATGACTTTCCACTTAGAGTGGTTTTTTGCCCATTTCTGATGAAAAAAAGAGTGACTTCATCCGCTTTCGCCAGTGCCTTAAAGCAAGACTGGGATGATGCGGGTGCATTATAAATTCTTTTTTGTTGCTCAAAGAACGGTTTTGTTACTCTGACTCCCGCTCTGGTGTTGATCAGGCTATGTTCCTTCCTTGTATAGCGAACCCCTCTCGATCTTTCCTGCATTGGCACTCTACACATCTGCTGTTTTCCTAGATCTGACGGTCTTCATTCGTCGGACCCCACTCAATTATAAAGGCTTCTTCCATCAATGACAAAAAAAAACACTGTGGCGCTTCCAGCCCGATATGGGCCATGGCCTAGCTTCTTGACACTCATTTGTGTTGCTCATGTTGTCATTTTTTTGTCACATCTGAGCGGGGCCTACGGTTTATCGCCGAGTCCGAACGGCACTCCTTAGAAGCTTTTTCGTAGGCAATTTTTACTTTGGGGAGTTTGCCATTCCCGCCGAAATGATGATGGCGATTTGAAAAATTGTTGGTGACCCAGCCAGGAATCGAACCCAGACTCTCTGCGTGATTGTCCAATGAGCTAACTATCGCGCCATCGACCAATGACGTTGTCTAATAAAAAGCGGGGATAGAGCAAAACTGGACTTATCAGACCTTAACGTCACTGATGGTTGCTATGTCTTGTTGTGTGGCAAGACCACCTGTAGTCCAAACCAGGGCTTAAGACAAGAGCCCTCCGGACTTCGGTCCGAGCTTAACTTGTTGAGATAGGGCCCCTTGTGGGAGCGTCACGGTGAATGGGCTTTAAACCTAAAACAGAGGGAGGGTGTACCTGCTGGTTTCACCCGATGTAGAGCTGCAATAAGTGCTGGGTGCTGAGAACCTAAGATCAGAAAAAGGTTTTAGGTATGCCTCGACTCATACCAAGGGTGGAACTGTGCCCTCAACACAGTTCCGCATTGGTATTATCTAATGTAGGTAAGCGTTGGCAAGGCATTATCTTGCCCCCATGGGTATTCTTCATTTGTCATCGAACCTGGAGCACTTTTGCTGTAGCTTGTCAAAAAGGAACAGTCGGAAGGGCTCTAAAGTAGTGATGCCATTGGTCTTCTACCTTCGATGTTGGCGGTAGTGTACTATTCAAAAGGTTAAGGAAAACTTTGTCGTAACAGCCGGTCTTATGCGATTTGAAACCATTTAACGTTAAATCCCGTCGAAATGGTTAACTGGCTATGTGCTGTTATGGTTATCCGCATCTTTTACTTTGCTATAACCAGTTAAACACCGAAAATCACTTTGGTTGTTGATTTGCTGATGAGGAGTCAGTCAGGTCCTTTTCCGGATTCCAGGGTGTGGAAACTGTGTCGTGGCTTCAGTTGCATTGCGTTCCGCTTCAAAATCAAGAAGCTGTGTCCATTTCCGGAGGTGATGTCATTGTGGCTGTATATATGCAACCGTATTACCAAAGATGTCGTTCTTGCCTAGTCTGGGAGTTAAGTCGCCAAAAACAATTTTCACCTCATATTTGGGGCATAGCTCATAGGTCGTAGACACCATCTTTGGCAAAGTCGTCCTTCTTCTTTCCTCGGTTTTGGGCATTTATGGGGCTTATATTGGCAAATTCAGCTTTTACATAATTCGTTGTCTGGTATAACCCAAAACTTGTTCTCAAAGCCTTCCTCTGAAGACGAAACTGCGTTCGAATAAAAGTTGGAAATATTTTCCTTGTTTTGCCGGTTATAAGTAGGATTCTCCATAGACCATACGTGCGGTTTATCTCGTCGCAGTTCTTGTAAGATGGTTATGTCTGCTTTGTAGCCATGTAGGATCTCCACTAGCTATTCCTCTGCGCGCGGCCTATAGCGATTCAACAAAGAAGTAGTGCGGAGGAATCGGTAATGCTCTTGGAAATATTCGTTGCGGAATTATCCTGCACAATAAGCCCTGCACTCCATCGAGGTATTTTTCACCCTACAGGCTTGAACGATGAGTTTCGAGAACTAGATTCTATATACTCCTCACTCTCCCTAGTCCATCAAGTTCTGTTATTTATTTTATCGAGATCCAATTCGCAAATTTGGGACTGTTCTGTTTTTTTCTTCGCAAAACAGCAATGCCTGTGAGGTGGCTTAAATCTGTATTCTTGTACCGAAAAATAGAAGCGGCCTCTAACAAAAAAGATCCAGATCATAGTAGCTGGAGGATTTAATAAGAATCAGCATGACCCTACCCACTAACTAGAGAGATTTCAAGACTGTCATTGGAGATCGTCAAAACTGAGAAAATTGGGAAAATACTTAACCACTGCCAGAATGTCGGGGTTCAAATCGTAAGCTTACAACATAAAATAGAAAAAAATACTCTCTGACGTCAATATCTCTTCCTTCGGCCGTACCATACCTCTCAGATTTGGTAACTTTATATCTATTGAGAAAGTTTCTCACTCTTTCGCCATTGTAAGCTTAATTGACTAACCATTCGCCCTTGAACGTTCAGCTCTTAGCAGAAATATTTACAGATGAACCCTGTATACAGTGTGGCAAATAATATACCGGACACGAGCCATGTCAGTAACTGCAATCTGTCAAAATATCATGACATTTGGTTGATATTTTAATATGGATCAAAAAGCGGTCATTAAATTCCATGCACAAGCTGGTAAAAGTGCTTTACCAACATGTAGCAAGTGTATTGCGATGATTGCTTGTCTAGAACAGTGGCATTAACCTTTTTTCGGCGACAGAAATACGCTGGAAGATGGCAAACGAACAGAGAGACAAATTTTAGTTCGGACGTTCGAAATGATTCAAAAGTTCGTGATTCTGTTGCAGAAGACAGCAATGCTTTGCTGTGAATGATGGAAGGGGCCTTAAACATCAACAAAGACACTATTTGAACCATTGTATATGAGGGGGCAAGAGAAAATTAGTTTCTACTGCACGAAAATGCACCGAGTCATACAGCACTCATTGTTCGTCAATTTTTGGCTCGAAATCAAGTGTGTGTCTTAAATCATGCGCCGTATGAACCTGATTTGGCATTGTTCAAAGTGAAGTTGAAAGGATGCTTTTTTTGAAGAAATTCCGACCATTTAAGCAACTGCGACGCGGCCACTGGAGCCAGTTCCGCAAAATGATATAGAGTCAGTCCGGTATATTATTTGTCACACTGTCTATATGTGGTATATCTTCTTACTTACTTCTTACTTCGCATTCTTTTCGGCCATGTTAAGAGGTGCATAGCAGAATTTATAATAGAACAAAAATATAACAACTTGGCAACCATAATAAGAAGATACTGCATGTATATTCGCTGAAGAAAGTGAGAAATGAAAGCTGATTCAGTACGGATAGTGACTGGCAGTTAACTGTTATTCCTAAGGTACGAGCCCAGACGATATAAGCACCCAGCAATCGTCATCAAACACCAATAGGTTACTGGTGAGGATGAACATTTTCTATTGATATAATTCCATTGACAGCTTCACCAGCATCACTACTCGTACCTTCACCACCTTCACCTGCTTTAGTGTCTCTGGTCAAAGTGGGGGTAAATTGGTAAAATTCCTTACCTAATGTTGCAACTCGGCACAACTCGCAGTGGCATTAATCATATCCCCATGACCCGATTGACACTTCCTTTCACTTGTTTTTTTGGTAGGTGGTACGAGTAGCATCAACCGAGAGGGGTGCCGTCATCGTAACAAATAATATTCCAAAAGTGCTAACACATTGGACGTTTGCTTACGAGTTTCTCGAACCCAGGAAGCCAGCATATTAAGTGTAATTAATTGCATTGTGGTGGGAGATAATGATTCCAGTGAATGCCAACAAAGGTCCTTTTGAGCCACTAATCGCCAGCGCCCGATGAGATATTACACAAATATACGAGTATAGGACGAGGATTTCGCTTAGGATCTCCTTTGGATAATGGCATAAATTAGTACGGATTTAAGGGCCGCACAGGATGAACTTAACTGATACCGTTGGATTAGTGAGAAATTGGACATGGACAAGACTAAAGCCAAAAGAAGAGACACTGTCAGTGGCAATGGCAATCTACGAGTATTGTATGTACAAATGAAGCATAAAAGGATTTCATCGGTCTTTTCCGTTTGATCCACATGAGATTATCCAAGTATACGTATCTGTGTAGAATACGAGTATGTGTCACCGAAAAGAAAAGAAAAGATTGTCATCCAAATGTCGTAACCTAATCGCAGGGCACACCTTTTCTTTCTATGGCCCAAATGTGATATCCAGTCTTTGTAGGGAAACCAAATCTGTATTTTACTTCGTCTATTATCCTTGCGATCGTTCTTTAGGCTTGTTATCAACAGCAAAAGGCGAATAATCAAAAGAAATTGAAAAAAAATAGAAAATCGTATTGAATGTCCTCTTCATCATCATTTCGGGATTTTCGATATTTTTTCGGCAATCCGATCTGTAATTACATGGTCCTTTCCTTTTGGTTCGGTTTTATGTGAATTTTATTTTTATTTTTTTGTTTTTGTTGCTGATTCAATGTACCGTGTGATGTCACCAGAGGTTAGGTCGGACGTTATTGTTTTGTGGGGTAGGAACATGCCTTCCCAGGTTCCAGGTAGAGAGAATCCGGTAAGACTGAATCATATTTTGAATTAAGGTTTGTGCCGTCGACGACGGTCGTTTGTCGTTGACGAAAGGACATATGGAAATTATTGTTAAAGAATTTGAAATGAATTGGAAGAAGGTAAGGTACGGGTAAATGTGGTTTTTGTTGAAGCAAACTCGAAGGTAATGAGGAAGCAGAATTTGAATAGGAAAATGGAAATTTGTTCAACAAAAAATCGTAAGGATATGCAGGGGTTCGAATGACGCATCAAAACTGGTGTTGTTGTTTATTGTATTAACAATTCAAAAACATTAATTTTATTTGCTTATTAGTTGATTTTGAGAGGCCACGTTTCTGTGGCCGTTGGTGTTGAATATTAGCTACGACTGCTACTTCATAATTTGTTATATTTTAGCAGCCACAGCCACCTTATTTCCAGGAAATGAGTTGGCTTCCTTAATGTTGATTGATTCTGAGAATTCCACGATTACTTCTTATTTGACTCCGAGTTCCTATGTAAATAAAGCCGTAAATGAATAAGAAAACAACATTCCTACCGGTTCTAATATTCTTTCTTCTTATGCGCCCAACTCATCTATAAATCAAGTCCCCACGTCAACCCCTGGGATAATCCTTAACCCCCAATCGAAATCAAATCATCCAATCACATTAATTCCCCATGTAAGCCGCATACAAACACAGCGGTTGGGGTGCCACTGTGATTGACTTAAATCGCCACGGAATTAATTAGTTTGACACAAATGGGTTCTGATTCTAGATACGTATGTATACGAGTATATCCAGCTCCAGTTACCTGGGTGGGCATCAAGTGTGAAGCCCCCCATGCTGAGGAGGCATAGCACAACTCTAAATTTTGTAATTAAAAAATCGATGATCAAATTGACCTTTTGTCTAGAAGATACAAATTAAAAAAAAAAAAAAAAATAAAAATAAAAATCTCTCGATGTTTATGCTGTCTGTGGCATGCAACATTTCTATCCGATTTCTCAATCTTTCTCAACCTTTACCCGAACACCAACAGAGCTACACAAAGATGAAGATGATGTCGAATGATGATCTTTTCCTTTCAGCTAGGTGCAGTCTTCTTCTCTTGTTTGGAGTGCGCATAAACAATCCAACAGTACCTACCAGCCAATCCCCCGAATCTTTAAACGATTTCCGCATTTTAAATGTGCAACCCAAGCCACAAGACACAGGAAAGAGGTCATCTTGAGGGTCATAGCTACACGGTTTTGTCTTTGATTCACGCATCTTCTAAGTCTTATCTTCGTCGGATACGCAATCTAGAACCATACCGTGAATGGTACAGTACAGAGTACCAATGTGTCGTGCCCTTTTGGCGATAAATACAAAAAAATATTTATCGACATGGTTGATGCGATTTTCTCCGACGCGCGATAGAACAAAAGGTGATTATGTTACAGCGGTATCTGCAAGATTTGACAGTAAAATTTCGCTATCGGGGATATGGATAGATAGGTGGAGCTGCTTGAACATAATGCAGTCAAGAGTGATAATATTTAAGTGTGTTGTGTATCTGATCGGAAGATAGAATCGAGGGTTCGGAATAGTTGACAGAGGAAATCGACTGTATTATGGGGATGTACTGAAGATTGATTGAATTTTGTCTGACTTGAAACTTTAGGTTAGATGCTTGGCGAACGTCTTGGGTGGATGATCTTCCTTCTCTGCATGAGACGTAGTGATTCCTATCGGAAGTGAGTCGATCGTTCGATGTTTATGTAATTGAAAAATTCGCCTCCTAAGTTTGAGGTAAATAACGTCGCCGAGGTACTTGGATCCGTTCCCATAGTAACTCTATCATTAGATTTGATAAGGCAGGGCGGTATTAAGGCTTCATTCGGTTTTGAGGAGAACTACTCAAGGAAGTGGACAGTTCTTGCAAGTCTAATCGCGATCCACCAATCAACGATTGGGAAAGACCAAGCGGGACAATCGTGCATGAAATGTATACTGTCTGCGGTTTCAGCTTTCAGCAGCTGTTACCGCTGCCATTCCGACCTCAGAGTTTGTTAATAAGTTAAAATCTCATCATCATCCGATACTTTTTGGTTTAACAGAGTTCTCCAAGAAGAGGATCTAGTTGAAGGAGCCGTTGTTCCATGTCTATCCATGTCACCACTTATTCAAGGACAGTATTGATACTATTCAGGGTTCAGTTCTATCATTGGCATTTTGAGGGCCCATTCCTTCTCCGATCATCAATGCAAACTGACTTATAAATTTCCAATGCTAAATGGGAAAATAAAATTCCATTCCATCCTGTAGGCCATCCAAATGTGTCTGTTGTATGTTGAATACACATATCTCTCATAAGTTGCAGGTTCTGATTGAGGCAAAGTTTCGACCCAATTTGCTGACCTTAACTATGTTTTCAACTGGATATACTGTTGAGAAGTTGAAAACCCTGTCTGTCTGAGGCATTAGATGCATGTCAGGTTTAGTGTGGAAGCACTACTACAACTACCCAGAGGCTGCTCTAGTTGGATTTTGATCGTAAAAGTATGAAGAAATGCTAGATTAGTCTTGACTTGCTCTTGACTTGCCATTAAAGGCTTATCCTTACTGTGCAAAAGAATTCAGAGACAGTTGTGTTACGGCGTAAAGCATCTGCTGAATCCGGCATAATGCTTTAGGATGACTTTATATTTTTTCTCACTTTTTCAAAGATTCTTAAAATCTTTGAAAGCAGACTGGATATACGAACAGTTTTTGCTGTGTTGTAGCTAAGGACTTCTGTCTGCAATATGTAGGAGTGGGTCTTCCAAATACTCGATACTGTATATTTACCAAAGTCAGAACGTAAAGAGTATAGATTGTAACTTACTTGTTCATCCATTGATCCTATCGTCCAGGGTCATGCCAAATGCGTTTTCCAATTGCTGGACCACTGAATACTGTAAGCGAAAACATTGCCACATGTCCAAAAGTGTAGAATTAGAAAGTAACTGAGAATAAAGCTGATTTTGGGACATTTTCTGCTGGACTATCTGCAAAAGGTCTCAAGCTACTTTGGCCAGGATCTACCACACAATGCCATTTGAAAAAGAAAGGAAAATCGTCTGATATTTCTCCCCATAAGATGTAAATATAACTGCCAGGTAGACCGACAAGCTCTTCTTAGGCAATTTCTGAAACAGAGTAGGTGACAAGGGTTTCTCTGAAGATTTGGACATCCTGACACAATGATACCAGCATAAGCATCGTCCAACAGGCTCATATCTAGCTTGAGTAGATCATAAGAAATAGAAGACACCACGAAGTTGTAAACAGGTTCAGGTTCCATCGCATAGAAGTGTCCACGTGAGCTTGTTAGATGAAACCTTCCTAGTACAAACAACACAAGCATAAGGCGTCACTCCAATTACAAAATTCCTTGATATGGCCGATAGACTTGAGAAACGATCCTCAGATGAGGATATATTTGTCATTGCAACACTGTTGTAATGTTCGCTTGCCATTGCGATTGAAGGGATGTATTGAAAATTACTATATTCCAGAGAATTGCCTTATGACCTATACTCACTGTTGGAGGAGGTTCAGAGAGATCTGACTCCAAATGATTTCAGGGAGCTATCCAGCAAAAGCACCTGTAATCGATGCACTTAGTTTGTCTCGTCCAGAATTAGCAGTATTTTGTTATTACAATGACCATGAAGACGAATACGGAGTTGGCGAGCAAAGTTCATTATTTCGTCCTCGACGGTAACTATTCCTAAGTCTCTGTGGATATCACTGTTTCTGATATACCATGGGACGTTCATGATTTGTCTTAGAACTTTGTTTTGATAGCTTTGGAGAATATTTCGGTTGCTTGGTTTAGTACAACCCCAAAGTTGTATACCGTACTTCCAAACAGGTTTAAGCACTTGCTTGTAGATGAGCAGTTTGTTCTGTATGCTTAACTTGGAATGTCTTCCTAGTTCCCAATACATTTGTCTGAATTTATTCGCAAGTTCATCACGTTTCTTTTTAACATGCGGCTTTCGGAGTAGATTTGGTCTTGTTGAGAACAATTCGCCATATCTTTGCCCATTCGTAGATTTTATCCAAAGCCGTTTGTAGCTTTCCAGTCGCTAAATCGACTGAAGTATCTGTAGCTATTGGGTATATATCTTAATTCGTGCGGTTTTTTTTTCAAAATTTGAACGTTCATTTAAGAAAAACATTTACAATAGTATTATTCAAAGTATTGCCCATCTAAACTGCGCCGGATTGGCCGCCAAGAATGAATCTAACCAATTTTTGATATTCTGCTTTGATGTGAACCGTATTTCAGTAAGGGCGTTTCGCATCGACCGGAACAAATGGTAGTCAGAAGGGGCAAGGTCTGGGCTATAAGGCGGTTAGGGTAAGACTTCCAATCCACTGTGTTCCAAATAGTTCTGAACCGGAATAGTAACGTGGGGCCGAGCGTTGTCATGATGGAAAATTTTTGCCTCGTGTCTGGTCGCATATTCCGGACGTTTTTCGGCTACTGCTCTCTTCAAACGGATTAATAATACAGCACACCCATCTGATCCCACCAAATACAGAGCATTACCTTCCCGCCATGGATATTCTTCTTTGCCGTTGATTCGGCTGGTTGGCCGGGTTTCAAATATGACTTCTTGTACTTGGGGTTGTCGTAATGGATCCATTTTTCACCAACAGTAACAATCCGATGCAAAAATGACTTCCTTTTGTGGCGTTCCAGCAGCATTTCGGACATGCAAAACCGCCTTTCGACGTCTCTCGGCTTGAGTTCATGTGGAACCCAATTTCCTTGCTTTTGAATATATCCAGTTGCTTTAAACGTATTAAAATGACTGCTTGAGTGACACCCAAAGATTCTGCGAGTTCTTCTTGTGTTTGGCAACAATCTTCATGCAAACCGCACGAATTAAGTTATAGACCCAATAGTATCACCATGTCGTCCGCAAAGTAGCTACTATGGTACCTGATTCTTCCAGTATGTCTCGAGTATAGAGTAAAAACAATACCGGACCAAGTACACTTCCTTGCGGAACTCCAGCAGCGATATCTTTGAATTCCGAGTGTTGTGTGCCATGTTTTCCAGGTACGATTTCAGAATCATATGCAGATCTCTCGGAAGAATCTGACTTTGCTTAAAATACAATCCTTCGTGCCATACCTTATCGAAGGCTTGAGGCACGTCAAGAAACACGCTAGAACATATCTTTTTCCCCTCTAGGGCTTTCTCAATTTCATTCGTAATTCTAAAGACCTGGTCAATTATGGAGTGCTTAGTTCTCAAACCGAATTGATGATCAGGAATTAGACGCCTTTCTTCAATGATCGGTTGCAAGCGCTTCAATAGGAGTTTTTCAAATATTTTAGAAAGGTATTATCGGCAGAAGTTATATCGGTCTGTAGGGCTTTTTTTCATTTAGAGATTTTCCTGGTTTCGGGACCATTATAACTTCGGCAACTTTCCATTGGCTTGGAACGTTTAATAATCTTAGCGCGGCTTAAAAAAGGCTTAAACGTTTCTTCTAGGTGCTCGGCAAATAGATCCGCCTTCTCTTTATCTCCTTTTGCCCATTCGCCATTATTTTTTCTTATGGGAGGAAATTGCATTTGAGGCTTTTTGATTCCCTTCATGGCTTTCAAGAGGAAGTAATTTGAACTTCTTTCGGCAGTCAGACCTTCGAGACATTTAAAGATATTCCGATTTTTGTAATCTTGTATTGCTTCCTTCAACTTGTTGCATAAGTGGTTTAAGTATGTTTTATGCTGGGGAGCACGGGATTGTTGCCATCTTTTGCGCGCTCTCCTCTTTTCTCTCACCAGTTCTTTTATTTCTCGCGGATATTTTATTTCATTACTTGCTTTCTCTTTTCTTGTTGCAGTTGGAGTGTTGTTCCAGGCAGCGTTCTGCAGGACTTTGATGAATCTGTCGACTTCGTCTTCTATTTCGTTTTGTGTTTTTAGCGACACGTTTAGAACAATATGTTCATTGCAGTAGTTTCTAAAACCGTCCCAGTTAGTTTTGTTGATAGTTAATCTTGACGCTACTTCTTTCTTAATTAAGAGTATGCTTAGTGTCAAAATGACTGGTTAGTGATCTGAGGAGAGAACATAACTTTCCTCGATGTTTGTAGAAATTTTAGCTGAAGTCCACAAGATCGGGGGTCTTTGTTATATCCGAAGGCCAATATGTTGGTTTTCCTGTCGAGAAAAAGTCAACTTTACATTGCATACCGGCTTCATAGAGTTGTCTGCCTTTTGTTATATTACATCTTGAGCCCCAGAAGGTATGTTTCGAATTAAAGTCATCAGCAATTATAAAATTCGGTCCGAGTGAATCAAAGATCCTTAACTGTATTGCATCGCATTCAATCTTCATATTTATAGAGTGTTCAATACAATCTTTAATGAACAATGAGGAGCCGCCTCTGGCATTTTTTGATGGGTGGTATGCATGATAAGCACAGTATCCCTTTAGTTCCACACGAGGTCCTTTCCTCAAGTGAGTTTCAGAAATCAAGCAAATGTCAATATTGGCTTTTTGTAAGAACACTTCCAGTTCGTCGAGTTTTTTTTTAATAAGGCCGTTTGCGTTCCACGTCAATATTTTAAGCGCTTGTTTCATATTCATGCTTGGAATTGAGTTTTACGTATTTCTTTCTCGAGATTGCACAATTTTTCAACAGAAGTTTATTTGTTTTGCCTTGCTCCTCAAGAGTCGTGAGAATTAGGGAGAAAACGCGAGCCACTGGATCTGGCGTAACACCGCTTTTTTTATTTCCTTGCAACGCAGCCTGTGCATACGTTAGCGCGTCAATCGGTGGCGGATTTTCCTTTGCGATCTTTTTTTGTATATCCTTCGACTTTACCGCGACGGATTTCCTTTCTTTCACGGCCTGTTCTTTAGCAATATTAGGTTTAATTGCGGTTGCGTTTGGGTTTGGACGTAAGGTTTTTTTAAGCATATCGCGCCTTTTTGTGTGTTCTTTCGCCACTTCACATCCGCGATAGTTTGCTGGGTGCTTTCCTTGGCAATTTATGCAAGACGGTGGAAGTTCTTTATTTTAGTTGCACTCTTCTGAGAGATGTTTACCGGCACATTTTACGCAACGCGGTTCTTTTTGGCAGTAAGTTTGCGTATGATTGAAGCCTTGGCAACGCTTATATTGCGGGATCGATCTTGTGTTCTTACGCACAGGTTCGATTTTGACTACGTATTGATATCTTCTTTATTTTCGGACTTATCGAAACTAAGCATAAACAGTGGAAGTTCCCGCTTAACCAGGATCTCCTCGTCTTCCTCTGTTTTTCTCTTTTCTTTTTTAATAATATTTACGACGTCTAGAACTTTAAAGCCCTTTGCATGGAGGTCGCTTACAATATCGTTTTAAGTACACGAAGGGTGAAGTCCTCCCGCTACTACACGTAATGGTCTTTCTGACTTATTTTCAAAAGTGTATCATTGGATCATCTTGGTGTTTAATTTTTCGGACAATTCTCGGTAGTCATCGGAGTTGTCGATGTTAACTTTCCACACATTGTTGCGCAGTGATGTAACCTTATACTTACATTTAAGCTTATAGCAACTTGCTATAGTCTGAGACCCCAACAACGTTGATTGAAGGTGGAAGACGTAATTTTGTTGGGAGTTGCGTTTTCTGTGACTCCTGACTCTTGACCGGAACGACTTCGGGTGAAGAACCAGCTTTACGTTTCATAGACGGTCTTTTCTTTAGGGTCCAATTTGTTTCGCGTGTAAGCTCTTCTTCGTCCGTATGGTATTCGCGACTAGTTGAGCGGAGTGGACTGCTTTCTTGGGCTTCGTTTATATGCTTTGTTTTCAGAGCCTTGTTTTGCTCTCGGAGTGTGTCTACTTCTTTTTTAAGCTCTTGGAAAAGTAGCTCCATTTGCTTAAGCTTCGTACGGAGTGTGTTGTTTTCCTCCTCCAAGCTTTTACTACTCACTGAGTCCGTTTTTTCGCGCTTAGTCGTTTCGGGCGGACTTCTTTTCCCGGAGACATTCAATCTTGGTGGCGGAGATCGTGATACCCTTGAACTTTAAGAGAAGGGATCAAACGACTGCGGTAAATTTGTTGAATTTACTGCGTTATTTGCGTTGTTTGTATTATTTGTTTTATTTGTTTTGTTTTTGTCTAGGTTCATATTTAGATCCCACGAGTATGGGGAAAGGGAGGTCCACCGCATCAGAGACCCCTGTAATGCGGTAAGGCTACGTTACAACCAGAGGACGCCAGGTATCCGGAGGGCTCCGTTCGCGGTGCTCTATTGATTTTACATCCCGAGCACCATTCAGGCCTTGGCACAGGTCGCATAACACCTTGCCTTGAGGATGGGATACTTATTTGAGTCTCAGCGCCCCCTCACGGATCTGGGAATCCGGCCCAGATGGATTCTAGTCGCCTCTTACGACAGGCATTCCTACCGCGGGTATATTCTAACCCCTACCCGCAGGGGGGACTTTAGACCTATTTGCTTGCATTCCAGCTTATAAAGTTTACAATATTTAAAATTTGATGAGGTAATTCGTTGATTATTGTAGGAACAGTATATTGTAGTTTGCGTCTACCGTAGTTATTATAGTTTCTGGGAGTTTGTAGCATTCCTTGGGCACGTCTTCTGGTGTTGACTTGATGCTGTATCGGCTGTGTAAATCGGTTGTCACCAAAGTATTCAATAGCGGTGGTCATCTTTAATATATCCTTTACCCGAAGAATTTTGAATTTTTCTTCATTTCCTCGTTGTGTTATACTATTTATGTGTTAAAGAACTGCGTTTTGAAGTTTTTGTATTTTTGAAATATGTGTTTTAGCTGCACTTCGACTCTATAAGAGCATAATACACTTGCTTTAAGACGTCTTTGGAAGCATGGTAGTTCAAAAGCGAAATGGCAGATAAAGCTCTCTTGAGATCTATGTGCCTATCCCAGAGAAAATGACAGTCTATTACGACGCCCAAATATTTATATTTGTCAACTAACTCAATGCATTCCTTTGTAGAGACAGGGCAATTGTAATTGTCCAGATAAATCCGCTGTTCTGTTGACTTGAAGTGAGGACTTCTAATGTGCATCATTTTTGTTGTGGAAGCATTAATAATTAACGCGTTATCATGACACCATCTCACAGCCAGTTAAAGTTAAATTCTTCTTGCATCACCCTTATTGCTGTATCCAGAGATCTATGACGTACTACAAAGGCAGTATCATCGGCAAAGACGAATGGTATACTTTGCTTAAAAATTTGTATATAGTACGAAGAGAATCGACCCTAATTTTGACCCCTGTGGAACTCCAAATTTCATTATGTTTTTCTCGCTGAAAGAATCTTCGATCATAACACCAACAGTTCTGTTCTGGAGGTAGTCAGTCATCTAAACACCAATTTTACCACGTATCCCAGTCCTTTTTAGTGCTTCTATAAGATTAGAGTGATTCAACGTATCAAATGCCTTACTAAAAGCCATGTAAAGCTCTAACACATTGTGACCTTTTCTAGCCATTGGCTCCTGTGTATCGGAGAATGTTTTTGATAAGACTTTGCAACCGGTTCGCTAATACACCTTCAAGCACTTTTCAACTACTGGGAGAATCGATATTGGCTTATAGTTGTTAAACGTCCGTTTTTCCCCACCTTTGTATATTGGTCTTACTACTGCTGTTTTTGGATTTTCAGGAATGACTGATTGAGTAATACTCAAATTCATTAACTGGCATAGGATTGGAGCAAAAATGTCAGAATGGCTTTTGATAGCAATTGCTCTGAGGCCATCAACTCCTGATCCTATAATCTACAAACGCACTACAAGCACTTCTGTCGAGCTTTCCAAAACTGAGGTTGTTCTCTTTACGAGAAGGAGGAAGCTGTCTGGTTTGATGCATCCAAGGGGCTGTCGATATTCTGGCAACGGAAGATATATGTAGGACTTGTCACCGATGAGGGTTCTCTAAGTCACATGGCTATGATAAGACCGAATTGATGTTATTCGTCAGTTGTCTGATGGAGCAAGCTTTCACTAATCTTGTTCATGATTTCTAAAGCTTCTCTGAGTCTCCTTTGAGTCGTGGTCACAAACTCAGAGAAGAGTTTATAGAAACAGAAGTTGGGTAAGGAAAATTTGGGCTTAAGTTAAGTTTTTGTTGCAAAGGAGACAAAACGAATATTTCCCGACGCCTCTTAGAGGTCCCAGCAGCTTTCCTGCTTTCCCTCAGCAGTACAGACTGAAGGCTATGATGATATACTGTGCTTTTGTTAAGGGCCTGACGATGCTAGACAAAATTGACACAACATCTTTCTGCACTTGCGTAAGAAAGATGGTGACAACCCTTCCTCTATCAAGTACTCGGCGCTGATGTAGTGGGTGAGCACTTATTCATCCTCCTACGAAATCATCATTCGACTCCTGAAGAGTATGATTCGTAACTATTGGAACCGATCTACATTCAAGATGAAGCTGTCTATTGTAACGATCTGTCCAATTTACAGATTTTGTGTCTCTATTCTTGTTGACAGCACGCATTTGGTACCCTCATTCAAAGCTTGGGGCACAGTACTTGCGAACTCATATGTGTAAGTCCGATATGGAAATTGTGCCTCTAGCCTGCAAGTTTCCTAGAATTTGTTCAAGCTAGGTGCTAAGGAAGCCACAAAACAGAGCACTATCATGTCTTACACCCTTTTCGTCAACAAAGTTCGCGCTGAGTAGCAGAATTCGGTGTATAAATACTTAGATATGACTGTTTATAGCTTTTGTCGTCTAAATAATCCGTCATATGTAGTCTAGATATCGAAAAAGACATAGCAAGTGTCGATCTAGACTTCTTGACAAGACCTTGTATGCCTACTTAAGCCTCCTCCTTGGAAAATTCATTAACATCATCATGAGTAGTATGAAACTTTAAATCGATAAACATTCGCCACATTGTCTAAGTCTACGTCAATTTTCCCCCAAAATAATAACTAATATCTCGACCTAGTTCCATGTACGACAAGCTATCCATCCTCAAACACATTTTTCTACAAAATCAATCCCCATTCAATGGACGTAAAGGACAACATTGATTGTCTTCCAACAATAGAACCAAAAGCGTACGTTTATCACCCATTCAGTGCTATTGTCCGGCAATTAAGGCAAAAGCACCACTACAACAGACTCATATCCTTGCAAAAGTCATCCATCGGCACTTTGGAAAAGTAATCCACCCCACTTGACGGGGTGAAGAGTGGAAAAATATCACAGGAAGATAAATTTCATCAAAGACAAACAAACTGAAAATAAATAGAACAGGAGAGTATGAGACAGTAGAAGGCAGCAATATTCTTACATTTGCACTTGAATGCTTTTAGCTCAAGGATGAAAGTCATCCTCCATCGTAGAGCTTTCCAGGGTGACCAGGACCGACCGACGATACACTTTAACTGCTGCAAACTGATGCTGCTGCTGCTACGGCTGCTTCAAAAGACTTTCGAGCGTAATACCATATCATAACAAGAAACACTTAAGGCAACAGCATCCTATCCTTCATACAAATATACATACCAACCGACCTCTAGTAACAGTAAGTGTAAGTGAGACATAGTAAAGTACTCAAATGTTATATCGCCAAATATTTGCGAACATCGTTAATCTCATCATTGACTGACGATGAGAAGGACATCATCGTCGTCAATAATAACGAAGACGTGTGGAGAGTTGAACTGGATGATGATGACGAACATTGAATGTGTCAAGGATAATAATACTCGTACACTGCATTCCTGCGAGACGTTGATGATCGCTTTTGCAAATACACACAAGACGATGGAGTACTTGGAAAACAAATGATTGGCAAGCGAAAAGGTTAAAATGGGTTTTCTATCCTTCAAGGACATCTATGGATTAATGGGCGGGAGTGGTAAGTTGTTATTCATAATTTTGTTTTTTCTATCAACCATCGTAACCAACCTGGAAGGCCAGGTAGAGGTCAAAATTTCCCAAGGAAGGCATGCTTGTCGTAAGAGGTGGCTAAAATCCACCTTCTGCGTATCCAAAAGGTATTGTTACCCCCAACAGAAGTCTGGCGGCACCGAAAATGTTGGGGAGCGAACAAGGGTCTTCAGCGAAAACCACAAGCCTCAGTGAGAAAAATATGCAACTTCGGTCTAGGCTCCATAAAATGGAAATGCTCTGCCAAGAACTAAAGAAAGAGCTGGAACGGCTTAAACCCGAAGACGAAATGAATAAGGGTATAAACCAAAATAGCTGCGCGTCGCGTCCACATTTTTCATACGTGGAAAGCCTTGTTTCTTCCAGTAATAAGTTGAACTTCATTCTTAATAATGTCGGTTCTTCATCAGATGTAAATGACATGTTTAGGCCGCAATTTGACGCTAGTTTCTACCATTGCTGGAGAAGGCTTCCGCTTGACCATAGACAAGTACTAGTTTTAGCATCCTTTCCCAATCCAATGACATAATCTTTACTCTGAAGTCAAAGTTAAGCTTAAGAGTATCCACAAAAAGTGGAGGACATCCTGCCTCCAGATGAACATATAATTGGTATACCACACGACAATTACAAAATTTCTTTGAAAAAACAACGAAAGCATTTTTCAAAAACTAAGGATGTAGCTTACTTGCTTGTTGACTGAGACCCAAGTCCACCCCACCCCAAAGTGTAGCGCCACCTAAAGTAAGAGTCAGGCCAGCTCGTTGTTTTACTAGCTGCCTTCCGTTTCACACGCTAAGATAGCTGAGGTCCTCTTCAACTTGCGTGCGCCATCTGAGTCTCGATGTTCACCTACTGCGCTGTCCCTCGGGGGCGGATTGGGAGACTTTTCAGACCGCTGCGTTGATGTCCCTCCGCTCTTCATGACCCAGCCATCTGAGTCGTTGTATCCTCACCCTTCTGGCTAGGTCGATGTCGCTGTACAGTCCATACAGGCTTCATGTGAGGCCGTTTTACAGCGACTTCGCCCTCCAATCGCTCCAATAATGCACAGTAATACTCGCTGTTGATGGCTTTTTCTTTTTCGAGGTAGTCCACGAAGAGTATGCCATGATAATCCCAGAAAACCGACGCCATAACATTTCCGACCCATTGAGCCTCCCTCGGCCGCTTCGGAGTACTCGTGTCGGCTTCAGTCCATTACCGGGCACTCATTCTGTTCTCTGTTGTGTAATAGCGGATCCAGGTTTCATCAAGGGTTACCAATTGACGCCAGAAGGCCGCCCGATTCAGCATCAGCAAGTCCAAACACTCTTTCGAAATGCTCTAGCGTTCGTGTTTTTGGTCAGGAATGAGCATGCGCGGCACCGAAAATCGTTTTTATCCATACTAAACATGATTCCAAGCACGTCAACAACAATCAGCTGTCAAAACAAAACTTAAGACTTCAAGGCACCTTCTTTTTTGCAGTAGCAGCGCATTCTGGTGGTGAAGGAGGTGAAGGAGGTAGTGTGTATTGATCTGAAGCTCACGGGCTTTCTCCAAGATCTGCCATAGTGTGAATATTTGGTCGATGGTGGACTTTTCTGGTCGATTATGTCGGGTGTAATATGATGCAAGTGCTCTATAGGTTCAGCTCGAGACGTGCTCTGTCCTGTGGGCATTTAATTTCACTGCATTTGTCTGTAGAAACTGAATAAAACCACCACATTCGGCAGTGACTACAGAATATGTCTTACGTCGAATTTCTTATTCGTTTTTGACCACAACTCTGGCTTTGAGGCATCCGCATTCGGAATCTTGCCTCAAGAAGATATTGATCCAAGCCTAGCATCATAGAAGGTTTGAATTATATGGTAACATGTCTTGTCCCTTTGACAACATGATCTATTGTATGAGCAAACGTCATCCTTCTAGTCCTTTTCCATGTGACATTTCTGGTCCTAATGACGACATGCTCTGCTTTCGTTCTCTGTAGGCATCATTGTAATAATTGTGACAGTTTTGTATCCATTCTTTCCCAAGCTGCCTACATAACATCGGTCGAAGGCGGTTGTGTTTGGTTTTACAGTGGCGTTCAGCAGGCGAATCAATCATGTCCTTAGGTAGTTCTTCTTCTTCCATTTCAGTTCACTCACTCACAGTACAA
Organism: Volucella inflata; assembly: GCA_928272305.1. Classification (NCBI taxonomy): domain Eukaryota; kingdom Metazoa; phylum Arthropoda; class Insecta; order Diptera; family Syrphidae; genus Volucella; species Volucella inflata. The sequence goes on from OV743720.1 coordinate 5,996,250, forward strand.
CTTCCATGCCCATCATTTTGAGTGGAAGAAAGTTTGAAAATTTCTAAGGGCTCTTTCGAAATTTTTAAATTACTCAAAAAGTTCCTTTAGGGGAGGCAGCTAATTCTAGAAAACTCCGTCAAAAGTCGCCCGTATTTTTAATTTCCTTTTCCGTAACGTCAAATGGCAATCTAATCCAATTCAACATCCTTAAGCCAGGCAAACAATAAAACCTCATATAGAGCTTATCCTTTGACAACAGCCCACATGGGATAATGAAAATTCCATCATTGACATCGACGTTGTCATGCTCATCGTCACCGTCACCGTCACCACACCGTACGAACATAACATAATCGCCAATCGCAGACCAACTTTTCCATTAAACAAATTGTGATAGGATTTCAATTCGCAATCATGTTTTCATTTCATTTTTATTATCCTTCCAACGCTGAGTCGGGTTTCTTCAGAATTCGCAACCACCTCTAGCTACTACATCACATCTTTAGATGCTTCTCTGTCTGTCTGTTTATGTGCGGAGTATAGAAAGAAAGTTTGTTTATCCCTCGGGGTGTTTCTGCGTTGCTTTCATATCCAAACTCTCTCACAAGGATTGCTTCTAAATCCGAAATTCTTTTTGAACAATTCAGTACCACTTCTCTCAGTCGCAAGACGCAAAGCCTGGTAAGAACTTCAAAATCCTTGAGCGCCAAAAAAAAAACCACACACAATTATCACTTGAGCTACTCGCATGGATGTTTAGTGTATGCGTATCTGTGAGTACTAAAGTTTAACCTGTTTTCGCTAGCAAATCCTTTTCCTTCAACCAAAGTAATATTGCGTGTGTTTGTTCAGCCGCGTTCCAGGATTCGCACTGAAATAATACCAATCAACTTCTTGCAAACACCAAGACCATACCAAACCATACCACCGTACCTTTGAGAGAGAGAGAGGATCAAGGATAATAAAACATTCTTACATCTTTGCAAAATTCAGTGTGATGTTTTCGTAAGGGCTAATCCTCCATTAAGGACACACACCCTTACCTTTCGAAAACCATTCTATCATAGTTAGTGGAATCCAGTTAGAACGCCCTTTAAGGAATCCTGTCTACTAGTACACCAAAGAATAAAAAAGGATTCACCAATACGACCGACAATATGACAGTGTGATGGCGTTTCTCCTGTTGTTCACCTCACCAGGCGTCGGTCGTCGTCGTCATCTTATGAACTTACTCACCACCCCTAATGCAAATATCCAGTTAAAAGGATACCGGGCAAGCGAGTTTTATTCAAAGTCGAAGATTGCCAAGATTTGGTGAAGAAGATGGGCTAAACATAAGAAGAAGATGGAAATTGTTATTTTTTTAAGAAGGGATAATAACGGTATGGAGAGTGAATTTAAATTGACTAAGGGTTTCGCTTTTAACATCCACAGTCCATAGGACTGAATTCTGTTGTGTGTGTTAGTCCTTTGAGTCCTGCCTGACAATGGAATGGATGTAATGTTGTCGTTCACAACTGCACCGTAGAAGCCTGAGCACTAAACACAATCCGAAACGGATTAAAAACAAAACAAAAAAAGTAGAAAAAGAGAAAATAAAGTCCTGTGAAGGTCTGTTCAGAGTGCGTGTGTGTTGTTTATTTATTTTAAATTTTTTTTGATTTTATATTGAAAAAGGATTATCCCGATACAATGCAGTCGAGCGAAACAAAAACAGAATTAGAGGCGAATATCCCATTTAATATTGGGTTTGGTTGTTCTTTTCACAGGCAAGGATACACTGGGCAACTGATGTGTGCACATAAGTATGTGTGGAATCTGTTACCTTAATGTGTGAACTCGGGTCAGGAGACAAAGATAGCAGCACTATAACAGAGAAAAAATTCCCGGTACAAATGAGGGGTCAACCGGGCTACTCTGAAATATTTGGAGCTCAAGCTGGTAAGGATTTCCGTGACTAGGTCAGGGTCTTGGAAAAGAGATGATGCCGGAAGAGCCCTTAATGGATCAACGGTCAGACAGTCAGACATTACCACCATACAAGGAATGCGATGGCATGGGCCGGACAAAAGGAGGATAAAAAACTGCGACATGCATGCGGATTTGTTGTAGGAGGCAGACATAGGCAAGAAGTCTTGAGCTCTTGGCGGGGCGAGACATTGTCGTAGCTAGCACGCGTTTCCCACATCTCGATGTTCACAAGGCGACCTGGAAGACTATTGATCAATCGACCGCCAACCAGATTTACTACATTACGATCGACGCAAGATGCTCTTCCAATATTATAGATGCTTAATCGTTCCAAGGAGCCAACATCGACTCAAATCATCACCTTGTTGTAGCCAAGGTACGGTTGCGGATATCCCAAACTAGGCCAAGACAAGCTAATGCTGTGAGGAAATTCGACGTCAGACGGCTACAATCGCAAGAGATTGTCAAATCCTTTTCCGTTCTCTCCCTCCTTACTCTCTTAAGAGGTCCCTTGCCGCCAGCATCAAACATCGAGACCAGTGGCAACATTGCCAAAGAGCCATCAGAGACGCCGCTACTGATGTGCTGGATTTCACTAGACCACCACAACGAGACCCCTGAATGATGATGAATGCCGGCAAGTACATGCAGCTTAGCAAGATGCATACAAAGCGGATCTGCATAGAAGGACTAGAGCTGTTCACGAGCTCTATGGGCAGAAGAGTAGAGTTGAACTCCGAATTCTCAGGCGGGAAAGGAAGGAGCCCGCTAAGCGCGCGCTCGAAGAAACCGATTGATGCTACTCCAGGAATGAGATTCGGAAGTTTTACCCGAACCCTATAGGGGCGAAGAAGGAAACATCGTATTAGAGTCACAGTCGATGTTGAGGACCTGGAAAGAATAATTCGGTACACTGTATGACGGCGACAACGAATCAAATACCGCTATCAGGCAGAATGAACCTATCGACTGGGACGATCTAGACCAACAATTCGGTCCACCCGACTCGGATAAATTGAAGATAGGAATATCAAAGCTTAAGTCTAACATGGCTGCTGGAGTGGACGGCCCGACTACCAAATTCGTCAAAGTGGCAGGCGATACCTTGGTAAGGAGCATACACCAACTCATCTGTAAAATATTATCGGACAAAAGTACGCCGATCCTCAAGAAAGGAGACCAACTAAACTGCGTCAACTACAGAGGCATCGCCTTCTTAACATCTTATTTGCTGTTCGTTAACAACCCCATTACACCATATCATCGTGGTTTCAACCAAATATTCACACTTTGGCAGCTTTTGGTGAAAACCCGTGAGCTTTAGATCAATACACACCATCTATTCATCGGTTGTAAGGCCGCGTATGACAGCATCTATATAGGCGAGCTATACAGAGCAATGTCTAGTTTCGGCATCCCTGCCAAACTCGTCCGTCTGTGCAGGATGACGATGGAGAATTCACGCTGCTCCATCAAGGTCGGTAAACATCTCACCGAGACCTTTGATGTTAAAAAAGGATTTCGACAATGCGATGCGGTGTCATGCGATTTCTTCAGCATCATTCTTGAATGACTAGTGCTAGACTAGAGACTCAGGCGCAAACGCAAGAGCCAGACTCTTTCAAAAGTCCGCCCAATTACTCGGATATGCCGACGATATTGACAAAATCAGAAGAAAGCAGCGTGATATCAGTGGCGCTTTCGCGAGTATTGAGACGGAAGCGGCGAAAATGGGTTTAGCGGTCAATGGGGGCAAGACCAAGTAAATGCTGTCATGCAAAAAGGACAACCAACACCGCGTATATAGAAACATCGGTTTTGTAAAGAACTTTTTAGGAACAAATAGTACCCAGTCCTTCAGAACGATGTTACTGAGTTTGAATAAGAGCCACTTTGCCAAACCTTGCCACTCTGTGTATTTGTTCGATAGTTGAGTGTTGTCTCCTGAAATGGATTGAAATTGATGATTTGGGACAGCTTTGGATTACAAAAGGTGGCGCAAAATTAATCATCCTATCGGGAGATGTTATAATTTTTGCAAATGCCGTCGTACGTCAATCATATTTGACATTTGTGAACCAAACAGCTGCAGAATACAAATAGCCAAGCAATAGAGCGCTGTACTCCGCTGACAAGCCATCCTCAATCTCAACAACGAAGCGGACGATTTTGTGTCGAAAATCATCATGAGTGACGAGGTTCATTTCCACTGAAGCGGTTACGTCAATAAGCAATATCTTCATTTCTGGGGCACAGAAAATCTGCTTGTGATCCACGAAGAGCCATTACATCCACTTAAAGATACTATGTGGTGCGGGGTTCACATGCGACGTGTGATTGAGCCGTATTTTTTTGAGGACGCCATCGGCAATACGGTCACTGTTACTGCCAACCGCTACAGGGCCATGATAAACGACTTTCTGCCGGAATTGAATGAGCGGAGCTTGGTGAATTGTGGTTTTAACAAGACGATGCAACAAGTCACAATGGATATTGTAAAGGAAGCGTTTTCTAGTCGCGTAACCTCCCGTTTTGGCGATTTAGCATAGCCAGAAAGATCGCCCGATTCAACCATCCCAGACTTCTTTCTTTGGGGCTATTTAAAGTCACGGGCTTATGCCAACAAGCCTCAGCCAATCGCAGCCCTCAAGGAATATATTCGACAGGAATGAGAACAGTCATCACCGGAAATCTTGCAGAAAGTCATGGGAAATGCGATTATTCTAAAACAAAATTGAATCATTAGTTTTGCGCCACCTTGTATAAGAATTGTCGTTATAGAGTCCTTTCCTGGCTTCGGAATAGCTATTACTTCTGCGACTTTTCGTCCTTTGTGTTTATAAAACTAGACTCGAAGTACTTGGCAAGTAGTGCAGCTTTGTCCTGGTTATTTCTAGCTCATGTGTTGTCTAATTTCTTTATGGTGGGTGATGTTGGGTCCTGTCTGTCAAGTGCCTCATGGCCCTCATTAGTGAGTAATTTGTCTTGAATGTTAGCGTTAGATTACTGAGGTAGTTGCAAAGGTTCTTGTTCTGAATTTCGGAAGTTTCAGATCTTTGGTTATCTTATTTAATTTGGTTTTGTCATTTGGTACTCGAAGAAATATGGTTGGGTTGGTGTTCTATTATGGGCATTGCTCTAAGAACTCCTATGAGGATATGACCAACCAGATAAGTTATGTTGGTTGTGATTCTGTAAGATTTATCGTCTGGTATCATCATATCTTAAGCAGAGAAGAAAAAATTGTCCGTATCGCCACTTAATCGGTGCTTTAATGTGACAACACGGTCAAATATAGCTTACACGCAGTTAGCTTTATGAGCCAGTTCAACTTCAATTACAAAGTGGAGCGTTGAAAGGCATTTGAGGTATTTAAAGGGTACTCCTAACTATGGTCTTTTCTACTCGCCAACAGATCGACAATTGTATGGCCTAGTTGATGCTGATTTGAGTCCGAATCTCTTGGACCACAGATCGTACTCTGGATATGCCTTCATTCTACATGGGAGAGAGAAAGTAGTAGTACTATCCAGCACTGAATGGAAGGGAGCTGCAGCAGAGGCACTTTACTTACAGGGCGTCTTAAACGAAATTAGTGTTTCGATCAATTGGCAAGACTGATTTGAAAATTTTACTATTTTTCATATATTTATTTGTGATGCTTATACACTTTAAGATACAATATCTTATAAGATAGTGAAAAGCTAATTAAGAACAATGAAAGCTAGTATAGTAGCTGTACCAAATTAAAACCCAACGAGAAAAATTTATAAAGGTACAGATGAAAATTCATAGTAATAATGTATTAGTTGCTTCGAAAAATTTATTTACAGATTTGTAGAGAAATAGCTGCGTAAATTATTTTTAAGCCTTGCTGTGCTTATACCTAAATTAGTTCTTAAATTTCGCGGTAGTGAATTCCACAATCGGATTGAATTTACGAAAAATTTAAGTTCTGCTGTGAGGGATGTGTATTGGGGGTGAATTAATTGACCTGACCTGTGCGAAGAGGCAAATCGAATCTTTTCGTATAAGTATGATGGTTGACGTGTTACGAGAATATCCGATAGCAGAGCTAGAGTGCGAAACTTGAGATAGCTCTCAAAAGGCATGTCAAGCAAACGAGAAGAATAACTACTTACTCTGTCATGTTTGCGTAGTCCAAAAACATAACGTACTGTGCTATTAAAAGCAACATTGAGCTTTCTTCTGCTGATCGAGTCACAACTATAAAAGATTTCACATCCGTAGAGTAAAATAGGAATAACCAAAGATTTAGCTAACATTAAGAGCGTTTTAGTGGAGTGTTACCCATAAATTCCGTAACACCCCATATACCTTTCCAATGGCAGCGCTAATGTGATTTTCGCATGTTGACTTGCGATTAGAAGTGACCCCAAGATTCGTTGCAGTCTCAACATAATCTATTGCGGAGCTTTTCAACAAAATAGGTGGAAAATACGAAAGATCCAGTGGTTTCTTCGATATGACTAGGCACTTGGATTTCTTAGCGTTTAGAGAAAATCCGTTAACTTCAGACCAACGTGAAATTTCGTCAAGATCTTCATTGATTCATTTTCATTCATTCATTTAATATGCATTTTTATTTAATTAAATTCAATAACTCTCACATGCTATACAAAAAAAAGCTTAAAAATTAGCTTAATTAACTTAAAATTATCTTGTTCTAACTTACTGGCCCCATGCGGGCACTCTAAGTTAAACCTATCAATTAAAAATTTGATTTTGATATTATTTTGTGTGAAACATAATTAAAACTAAGAAAATAATTTAGTGACAAAAACTTAGTAAATTGACTTTTTTTTATCTTATTTAAAAACTTAAAACTAAAACTTAAAAACTACCTTAACATTATTCTTAATTTACTTAGGCGACTTAAGCTACTTAAAATTATCTTATTATCTAGGTATTTTTGTTTGTAAGAAGTTACCCCTCTCTTCGTTGTTTTAAATTTTTTTTTTTGTATTTTTGTTTTTTGTATATATTGTATATATATATATATATATTGTGTATATACATATTTATTTTTTTCCTTAAAAGTATCCTAATCGCTCGGCACTGCCGTGTGCGACGTCTCTATCGTAGTTGAGTCGCCTGTCCGCAGCTGTTCGAGCGACGTGGAAGATTAACGGCACCGCTAATCTGTCCTGGATCAGACCTTTCTTGTCAAGGTAGAGGAACGCTTCTGGAGGAATAAAGCCGTCAAAGCGAACTCTCTCGTGATACATATAATTGGGGTAGTAAGCCCCCGAGATCAGGTTGTTCGACGAGGTCATTGCTCTTGCAATGTGCCCTCGAATCAACTTAATAACAAAATTGTCCACTCGTATTAGGTTCGCCCTATTGTACAAGACCTCATTAGGATAGAATTTTATGTACTCCGACTCTGGTGTTCTGTATAAGCGAAGACAAGCCCTAAGGCAAGCCCTCTCAAACACCCGAATCTTTTCCAAAAGACTTGCTCTCACGTTGAACCACACGGGACAACCAAATGTAAGCATAGGCCGAATAAGGGCCATGTATCAGATCACCTTTACCCTCGCATCGAGTTGCCTGTTATAAAACAGTCTCTTTGTAAGGGCAAAAGCACCTTTGGCTCTGGCCAGAGCAACATCTATATGTTTGTTAAAATATAGATATTGATCTAGCCAGATCCCAAGGTATCTGACTACATTTCGACAAGCAAGTGGTTGTCCGTGTTGTCCAACGATCTGAAACTTTCGCCAATTCTTTCTGGTATCCGCAGAGGCCCCAGGCAAAGGCGTCCTAAACAGAATGGTTTCCAACTTCTGAAAGTTGATCTTCAACTTCCAGTCGTCGCAATATTGTTTAATTTTATCGAAGTCACGTTGCCAAAGAATGCTTATAACCTCAATCCTTGGACCCGATCTGTACGCGATTAAGTCGTCTGCGTACGCTATGGCATGGTGAAGTGAACCTATCAGATCACTTGTGTAAATGTTCAAAAGGATTGGCGAATTGACCGCACCTTGTTGCAGACCGTTTTTAATGTTGAATATACCAGTAGAAGTCACATCGCCATTTTTCACGATGAACTGTCTATCTGTGAGCATATTGAAAAGAATATACAGCAGTGGTTTACTAATGCCCAGTCTGTCCAACTTGTAGAAGAATCCCTTTAACCATACGGAATCGAAAGCCTTCTCCAAGTCAATCAGGCAGGCACCAGTGCACTGTTCCTTGGCTTTGTTCCACTGGACATCAGAAACCAGTTTAGACGCGGCATGAATAACGTCATGCTCCGCCTTGAAACCGAATTGATTATCCGGAACTATATTTCTGTCCTCAACCCACTTAGTCAGGACTCTATTGATGACTTTTTCGAAAATCTTACTGATGTTTGGAAGGAGACTGATCAATTGGAGATTCGCCGGATTGGAGGTTTCTTTATCCCTTTTGGGGATGGGATGTACCACCGCAGTTTTCAAATGCGCTGGATAATGTGCACTATTCATTGCATTGTTAAACAGGGTGGTATAAATGTCCACCACTTCTAGTGGGAGATGTCGAAGCACAATGTTCGATATTCCATCGGTTCCCACTGATTTCTTACTTCTAATTGTGTCGAAGATCGTGTGAAGGTCTTCCTTCGAAATGAATGGGGGTTGTTCCCTTTCATTGGCGATGACATTATTTGCCATATTCTCGTAACTGAACTGGGTGAAACCCGAGCTCTCGATTCGCCAGTTCGCTATTTCATTTCGAAGGTAGAAATTGTGCACAAGGACTTGATTTTCCAGGTCGTGGTTGGGACCGATGATGTCATTTGTCTTGTACACTTCCTGGAAAGTCGCTCCTATAGCCTCGACCTTCTCTTGCGGATCTTCGATCACAAACAAGTTGTCATCACCAACAGCCTCATTTGGATCTATGCCTGCTGTTGAGAGTATGCGTTCGTTGTCAGTCGTTCGGGCGATTTTTAGACATGAAAGGTCGTTTTGATCTTTCCTCCGAAATATTTTGTTTATTTGCGGGAACCTATTCGAGTTGCTGGTGTTTACAGCCTGAATTTTGTTGTTCCAATACAAACTTACAGAAGCCCTGTAACTTTCTTTAATTAATGTTCGGAGGTTTTTGATCGACGACTTTAATGTCAAAATCTCCGGGTTGTGTCTGTCAGTAAACTGTCTGTACAAGGTCTTCAGTCTTGAGAGTAGTCTACTTTTATGTCGGTGAAGTGCGTCAATAGTTGCATTGCGGAATAAGTCTTCGTTGTCAGTGTGTTGATACCGAGGTATCGTTTTGTCCATAGTCCGTTTAATTGTCTCGTCCATTAGTTTTACGTACCTGTCAATCTCCTCGTTTGACAGATTTCTGTTGGACGGTGGGAAGAGCGAATTCGAGGAGAGTGCTCTAGTCAGTGTCCTGGAGAAGTGTCCAACGCACTCTACTATAGTTGTAGGAATGCCTTTGAACATACTCATCCAATTCCGCATTTTCGTTCGGAACGGTTATTTCGGTACTAAGACCGCAATGGTCACTGTCATACACAAAAGTGCGAAGACAGTTTACAGTTTATTGGTTCGTACCTGTCAGTTGTATTCGTGTGTCAAACAGCAGGAGATCCAAATAGGAGCCGTGTCTAGGAAACGACGGACTATCCGTCGCCTTTAGGCCGAGTCGGTACATCACACTGTGTTGACCCCACCAATTGAATAGTAGGTTCCCTCTAGTGTTTGGTGTATTATTTCCCCAATCGCTATGTTTGGCGTTGAAATCTCCGCCGATAATGAAGTAGTTTTCCTCCAATTCCAGTCTCAGAAATCGAAAAAGTGTCTCGAGCTCTGAGATGAATAGGGTGGATTGAGTAGCCTTAGATGCATAAACTGACACCATGTATAACCGCTTTCCACTACGGAGAGGGATATACATAATGCATGCTTCTAGCACCTGAAACCTACGTACTACACGACTGTATATTCTTTTAAAACGTATATTTTTTCTTTCGAAGATTGCAACGCCTCCTCCTTGTAAGGAGTTGGGTCGATTTCTTCGCATGATTTTATACCTTCTCGTGCCTCATTTTGTGTCTTTTGGTTAGCTTAGTTTCGCTAACCAAAAGCACATCAGGGACTTGGTCTTTAAGCAACTTAAACAGTGTGGCTCTTCGCTCAATCCTAATCAGTGAATTAACATTCACTGCAAGGACCTTCATGGTTTTCTCCGCCATGTACGTACCCATTACGACTAAAGGTGCGTTAGGCTCGGCAGCAGCGCGTAGATTTGATCCACGCGCGCAGCTTGTTCAGTAATCTGACGTTGAAACTGAGCTATCTGCCCCTGGATAGAGAGCATGATAGCTAGCATGTCAGTTGCCGGTTCCGGTGCTCTAGGCGCTGGGGCCTGAGAAGCAACCTTTCGCTTGCTGTGCCGTATTCCCCCTACGTGCCGCCATTTGGCCGTAGGTAGCTTTGGGAGTAACGGCTGGAGATCTTTATTGATAGAGCAAACTCCGTTCTCAATCAAACCAAGTGGACAGCTCATATACTCGTGCATTTGAACATCATCAGCATACATATGTGTCGAACAGTCGTTTATAATGGATGGAAGGTCATTAACATATAATGAGACAATATGGGGCTAACTATAGAACCTTGAGGGACACCACTAACAGTTGCAAGAAAATCGGATATATTGTCAATGAGCTGAACTGATTGCATTCTGTCGTTTAAGTCTGATATAAGCAGCTTTACTGCATCTAATGAAAAGTTATATTGCCGAGTGAGCTTTTTACATAAGATATTGTGATTAACCATGTCAAATGCCTTAGAAAATTCTAGTAGCACCAAGAAAGTTACTTTTTCTTCATCTAATGCTTGTCGTTTATCGTCAGTAACAGTCGCCCTGTTGACCTGACGGTGGTACAGCTGTATTTCGCACGAAAACCAGATTGCTTTGGTGTGAGCATGTTATTATTTTTAAGATATGTGCTCATCTGTTTCTGCAAAATACGTTCAAAAGCCTTGGACAGAAAGGGCAGATTTGAAATTGGTCTAAACTCATCAGCTTTAGCACTTTTGGGAATAGGTATAATTTTCGCCAACTTCCACTGAGTAGGGTACTCTCCTTTTGTCAAAATAGTGTTAAGAATGAAGGTGATAAAAGGCAATATGATTGATAGGAGTAGCTTTAGAAATAGCTCTTGGTTCTGTGGTAAGAAACTTGTAAAACCTTTAATCAGATCAGAACCAGGCAATCAGATGAAAGTATAAAACATGTACGCCTCCATTATTTTACCTTTATCCCTCTTACGAAACATAAAAGACTATAATTTCAGTTTTACACTCAACAATCTAAATAATAAATTTCTATTACGATTCAAGGAACTTGAATTTGTCAGATATTTTCTGGCCAGAAGAGCTTCCGAAATGGGAGAGCAAATCCAACCATAAGCTGACAAAATATAATCAGGTCACCTTTAGAAAGCTAATCCTTTTCTTGAAGCCTTTCTGCATAGCTATATTTTTGCTTAATTGCTTCCAGTAATTCGTTTAGAGCCTTTTCCATTGGCTATGCTATCCAAGACACTTCTATCCCTGAATATTACTTTAACTGACCACAGCATTTCTCCTATAAATTTGATGGGACCATTTCCTCTTACTCCATTCACATCAAGTAAAATCTTTGGTCAAATTGTAGATGTATACACGAACCCCAAACAAAAATTCGTTCTTGGAAACAACACACAAAACTTGTACCACCTCAGATACGTATACTTGTGGGTATATCCTAACTAAAGCTACTGATTGGAGATTTGCAGAAATTTCTATCCTGATTGTGGAATACAATTGAATTTCACATCCCACTTCAACCATGCGTAACCAAAGTTCATCGAAATCCCAGCATTATGCATCGAAATTGGAAGAAAAATCCAAATCCTTCAGAGCTTCTCAGAGTCGATCATTAAATTCACTTCACTTCATTTGGTTATCCTTTTCCAAGAAATCCTGGTAAGTACTCTAGAACTGGCAATCCTTCATTTTTCCCATTTTCATGAACTCAAATCAGAGTAGGTAAATATGATGATAAGAACTCTGGCTACACCATCGAAAGAGGAATGGGAATGAGTAGAAATAGGAATATTGGACAACAGGCCACTCATGGCGTCCATATACATACGAGTCTGTATTGTTATGTGGCCTTAGATGAGACAACTATGATCATTGCCCTACGGAGAAGCAATCATTATAATGGATTTTGTCTGCTTCAGTTGGAAACCATGTGCGTCTGTCTATCTCAGAAGGATTGCAACTCGAATCTCTCAATTTTTCAGTATATTCCCATAAGCTTGGCTGCATTCAACAATGGATTCGCAAACTGCTCCAGCTATAAGTAGTGATTTGAATTCTATGTCGAAAGGGATGATTGAAATCAACGAATGCACATAGACATGTTGATGGCATAGGATGACTATTCATCGTCCTTGACCTGGATGATGATGAATTCGGAATTCGAAACGAAAATATCTCATTCGTTCCTTCTCAACATGCACGTGTCCATGCACAACAGCATATCCAAACAGATGACAGGGATTAGGAGATCCTTTCGTTCGTTTTGTTGTTTGGCTTTTTGAGGTAACGTTCCCACATTGGACAGGTTCTAGTTGTCAAAATAAATTTGATTGATACGATTCCACTTTCTTATATAGGTATAGTAGTTCTGCTCCTTAACGAATGCATCTTTAAGGTTTAATCCTTTGATTGTGAGGATGTGGACTATTGACTAGAAATCGAACAATTCCATATCTATGTGGAGGAAGATTAATCAAAAAAAAAAGAAAGAAAAACCCCTTTTGAGAGAGACCCATCCCTCACAAAGTGTGTGGTCACAATCGGATTTAATTGAGAAAAATATACCCAGGAGCTGTCTGTGTCTATTACTATGTATGTCCCAACTAACTTCATATATCAAATCATCCTTGAGACATGGTCATTTTGAAACCCCCATTTGTCCTACTCGAGACTCCTTTTAGTTGAATTTCGAAGAATGAACTCTTGTCCTAGGCAATTGATGGTCGAAATTTGAGTCCTTTTGGTCCCTAATCTTGAGAAATGGTCAACAGAAATCATTTATTTTTTGTTTGTTTGTTGCTCTAACTCTCAATTTAACTCTTCTTTTTTGGGGTGTGTTAGAGAGCCCTTTAGAGGAGCACCCTCTGGTGAAGGACTATCATTAATAAATAGTCCTTTGACTGGATGGACCACTTGGGCTGTTCCTTTTTTTTTTACATACTACAGTCTGTCATTAATTGCATCCGCCCGCATGTGTTCTATGTATCTAGTACGTCCACCTCTATACTGTCTATTTTCACTTGTCTTTCGAAGCCTTGTTGTGTTCTTCCTTGTTTGCATTTGAATCCCTGTCTGGCTTTGCTGGGGTGTTTTATGGAATTTTATTTCAAAATCATATTTCAAGGAGCATTCACCTTGATAGTCCCTACATACTAACACAGTTTGGTATAGATTTACTAGACTAGTACATGTAACTCAGGTTGCTTTACCTTAAGTCCTTGTACGAGTATCAGTGCTTTTCCTACAGCAGGATATCTTTCGTGTTGTCGTGCTCTTAAGCCTTGACTACACATTATGTCGTTACGCTAGTGCAACGTAATGAAAACTAATGCACCTATACAATGTACAAATTTCATGTCCTTGTTGCAAGCTATCGCATGATGTGCAATGTGCATCTTATGTATGTATGTTTGTCCTTTGGGGTACAGAAAGTGAGACAGAGACGAACGGCAAAGACGAAGATGTAAATTAAGTCAGAATGAGGATGTTGTTGCGAGAGCAAGCTGATGATGTTGCTGCGACACAACGTTCAAGTGCAATCAAATTTAACATTCTAAATTGACATTAAGGGAAACTTAGAAGAAACACGGAAGGGAGGCAATGGGGATATGAAACGATAGAGCTTGAAGAATGCTTAGGATGGTTAGGAAAAGCTAGAGCTTAACTTAAGTGCTGTCAACTCCAATATGGATGAGATGATGTTGCAAGATCTTAGTTGAGTTTGATTGCATGGAATTACACGTCTCCAAAGCAAGTCGTTGGCTTTGATGTTGCATTCATTTGGAAAAGTGTAGTGTAATTTGTTGTCAAAGTTGAATGACTTAGGCACAGTGAATTTGATGACAAGAAGAGTCTGTGAGAAGGTTTCACAGGCAAGGATTCAAAATGACATTGAAATTTTTATACAAAGTGCAACTCTTCAACCACTGTAATGACTTGAAAGATATCAGTTAGACTCGTAAGTTGCGTTGAGTATGATTCTGAAATCGAAAATCGTCGTCATTACGATTTAATACTCCAAAATGTCGAAATAGCCATCTTCATCTTCTTATCTCGATATCACGATTTGCCTTCCACATAATAAGATGCTTCTTCTCCCCAAAACTGGTATTGAGGACACACGAGGAGATCTTTCAAATATGCACCAAACAAAGTTCAACGAACCTCTGCCATTCAGCTCATTTGGTCATATGATCATTTGGAATTTCTTAACGAAAATTTCCATTTGTATCTGCGCATGACTGAAGGTCAGTCACCAGCCCATGACTATGAGGTCAGTTCGCATACAATCCACTTAATTCCATTCCCAGATCCATCTACTTATTCTAATCTCTTCCTAATCCCGCAAACAGATACCAAACTTCTGCTCGCCTTCGCTTTGAGAAATCAAAAAATGCTAATCGCTCCCATTAATTCATCCGGCCAAATGGAACACAAAAAACCGCAGGAGAGATCCTCTTCTATCCCAAAACCAAACGAAAAAAAAGAGGAAAAATGGCTCCTTCTCCTCATTGAAGTACATACATATGTGTGCTGCCAATTTGAATAAATACGCCGAACTAAATTCCGAATGGCAGCCGCAGCAAAAAACCCCAGCAAATTTGCATAGAAAACGGACTCCGAGAAATTTAATTGCGCACCGAGACAGAAGCGCATTTTCCAATTGCAATTTCCATTCCCCCCTCCCGCCTTTTTTTTTTTTTGGCTTACTAAAACTGCCCAACAACAACAACAACAACAGGAACAGTGTCTTTTAAGTAAGACTTGGAATAAACGTAAATGTGGAATCTGGCCATTTGTGGCAATCGGAATAGGAGACAACCTCAGCGGTTCCCAATGCAAATGCTCAGTAACACAGCAAACGTTATTACGGTGAAAGTCCAAATTGCGACCCAGTGCACATAGTCGGAGCTCCGACATAAGGTATTCATGAGATTCGGCGGAACACAAAAGTAACAACGAAGACCAGCGGCCAATGGCCAATGGCCAACGATGACAATAATGACGACAACGACGGTGAAGATCGACGATCGACGATCGACTGTTCGCAGACGAAGACGTCTTTGACAAAACGGAAACGTTACCCAAACGCATTGTATACCTACTCTTACTTGTATCTGGTACTCATACTCCTGTTTGGATTGTTAAGAAAGAAAAAGTTCCAATTTACAGATCACCACCACTGACACAGAGATCTTTTGGAATGATCACGATGATGATCTGCATATTGGTTGGCAGGCGCACTGACTAAGTCAAGATCGCTTGAAGTGATCGGTTGCGAACGTTTGCCATCGGTTGCCATCGGTTTGGGGATGTCAGATCGTGGCACAAGTAGCTCAGCTGGTGTTTTACCGTAATTGCATTGTCTACCGCCATGAAGTTGGTCGTTCATAAGTGGTCTATTGCCAATCAAGCAGATGGTCGTATCGCTTAGCAACAATCAGAGTTATTTTGTTATTTGAAAATTAGCCGATAGATGTCAGTAATTGGAGTGTCAAAGTTTAGTACTAAGAAGTTCAAGTTTGCGATACTTTGGCCAGGTCACTGTAGATACGTTTAGAAAAGACACTCAACGAATTCTGTTACTGTGATGGTATAGTGATGCAAGTGATCTAGTGTGCTTGTTTCAAGTGTCATGGTTTGATGTCCAAGGGCAACTGCGAATTCTATGTGGAAGTGGGCAAAATTTTGCTCTGAACTCTGGGGTCTTTGAGACGATTTGAGGGAAGACATAGTCTTCCCGCCCAGTTATCAAGGCTTCTTCCATCAATAGACGTTGTCTAATAACCAGCGGGCGTAGAGCAGAACTGGAATTATTAATAACATCATCAGACTTTTACGCTACTGATGGTGGCCATGATTTGTCCAGTTGCAAACTGCCGATCGTAGGTCTTGTTGAGTGACAAGACCACAGGTAGTCCATACCAGGACTTAAGACATTGTATCGCATCGGGTTTGGACATATGGCAAGAACCTGCAAAAGCCCTACCGATCGATCGAATGCATGCCTCGGATGCGGAGAAAATTTGCATAAATTGAAGGACTGCAAGGCAAAACCAAAATGTTTGCACTGTAGTAGACTTTGGGCATATAACCGGTAGTGTTAGGTGCCCAGAGTATAAAAAAGCAATTGAGAGCGGCGTCCAACGTATTGGTGGAACTTCGATCAGCCTATCTTAAGGCACGAAGAAAATACCAACGACATTTGATATTGGAGACAGCCTATAAAGAAGCACGCGCCGCACTCAAATCCGCCATTGAGTCTAGTAAAAGACAGTGCTTTAAGGATCTTTGTACGCAATTGAACGAAAATGTATGGGGTAGAGCGTACAAAATTATAACCGCGAAGCTCAAAACGCCTCAGAAACCGGCACCAATTTGCCCGCTATTACTCAGTTATGTGCAACAGACTACAGCTTATCATGGAAACCAATGAGGGACTCGCAGAATACCAGTACGGCTTTAGAAAGGGCCGATCGACAATATCCGCGATTAAAGTCGTAATAGACAAAGCCCAATCAGCCATAGAAGGTAGACGATGGAAAGGAGGCAGCAAAAAGTACTGCGCCGTGGTTACACTTGGCGTGAAAAATGCTTTTAACTCGACGAACTGGTCTCGCATTTTACAATGGCTCGGAAGATTAAATGTGCCGAAGTATATATTAAGATTGATCAGGAGCTACTTTACCGATAGGTTGCTCCTCTACGACTCCGACGATGGAACGAAATTATATAAAATTACAGGGGGCGTGCCACAAGGATCAGTGTTAGGTCCCTTACTGTGGAACGTGATGTATGACGACATTCTATGTCTCTCAGTCCCCAGGGAAGCCGCCATTATACCTAGGTTTCGCTGACGATATTGATGTTGTAGTCGTGGCGAAACGACTTGAAGAAATCGAGTTGTATTGCAACGAAGTAATAGCACAAAACTGGCTATATGCTATATAGCTATATAGCTGGCGATATGAGTTTAGACCTCGAGGAACATGAAACGGAATCCGTTCTCATTACGAGTAGAAGGGTGCTACAGAAATAACTATAAAAGTCGGGGAGCACACGATTATTTCCAGACCATTTATCAAATACCTGGGAGTGACGAATGATGCTCGGCTTAATTTCAAGCGTCCCCTCGCATACACTTGCAAGAAATCGTCGAAAGCGATAGGCGTTCTCATGTCGAATTTCGGCGTCCCGAAACAAGGCAAACGATTAATGCTTGCGAGAGTTGTAGCCTCCATACAGCTGTACGGGGCACAAATATGGTCTGACGTCATGAATAAAAAGACACACATGAAGGGAATCAAATTTCTGTACAGATTATGTGCACTGCGAGTTAGTTAGCGATATTGGTACTGTCCTCTATGGTACCAATCGAAAGCGAAGAAATTCGAAAGGAGCCGCAGTAAACATAGAAGCGTGGCAACAACAATGGAACCCGTCCCAAAGAGGGAGATGGACATTTCGACTAATACCAAGGCTCAAGCCTCTAGCTCAAGTTGGGTAAAACGAAAACACGGCGAACTGAATTACTATCTTACACAGTTCGTGACGGGTCACGGTTGTTTCCGGGGATATCTATTCAAGCGAAACCGTGTTTCGAGTCCGTCCTGTCCTCGCTGCGTAAGCGCGGTAAAGAACGTCAAGCATGTAGAAACGTATGCAAACGAAAGAGCTATATTGTGTGAAGAATTTGGTGAACGGCCAACACCGTTGTTGAAATCCGAAGATCTTTGGGATGCTGTGAACCATGCAGCAGTACGAATAATGTGCGATCTACGGAACTTAGAACAGCAACGGAACGCGAATTCGCTAAGCACCTCGTGACAAAGCAAAAAGCTCATATCCGTCCCTCGCGAAGTAACACTGTGCCGTGTGAGTTAGGAGCCCTCCGGACTTCGATCTGAGCCCAGCTTGTTGAGGAAGGCGCCCTTGTGGGAGCGTCACGGTGGCTGTGGTTTAAACCTAAATCAATGGAATTGACGAAGAGCGATGGCAAGGCTTATTCTTACTCCCATGGATGTATGAAATTAAGTCGTAAGGAAAGTGGTTTTCACGCAAATCATAAGACAAATCCACAAAAAGAGTGACCTACGATTATTCGTCGATTTCGAAGGATCTCCTATGGGATCCTTTTTCACAGACATTTTCCTTTTGACTTTCCATTGCTTGCTGAAAGAGTTATGACGCCAGATATTGATTTTCTTATTTTTCGGTGCAGTGCCTACTACTCGAACTGACACGTCTAACCATAGGATTCGAAGAGTTCTAAACGACATGTAAGCTGGTAAAAGTTCATTTCAAATTATTTACTGTCCGCCTGGATTTAAAACCTCTATCCAACTCTCGTATGGGATGTATCCTTAATCACTGCCGTTTTGGATTTCCCGTGTATGACACGGAACTGCCAACAGGTAGCAACTGGCCCAAAACTTTTGGCGCTGATCACGACTTACCATCGGTGGTTGCATAAACTCACTATTTGCAGGTATTCTAGATGTCTAATGCTACTTATGGGTTTCAACTCTTCAATACCAGATCCTTAATCTGTCCTAGGTATCATATGATCCGATTTTCTCTCAATAAAACAACTTGCGTCGGTGGATTGAGATCTGACAGTCCAGCTAGCATCTGTTTCTTGGAGATCATATATCATACTAGGTACTGTTGCCCTTGCTCCCAAACAGCGATCATCACAAATAAAATATTGAAACTCACTTAAGTCTATTTTTTAACTTTGGCTATCGTTGGCCTCACCTAGCTACTACGTCTTCTCCATTGTAATTGTCGTTACACCCCGCAATTAAAATTCCCAAAAACAGTTTTTGCCAACCTCATGCTGACCATTTATCATTGATGAACGCAATTAGGAGGCGTGTCTGACTGCCGTATCTTGAACAAAAAAAAAAATTATTTTTAACTAAAACTTTCGCCATGTTTCGACTGCCATTAAGATTTCTAAATTCGATTTCCTCCCCTCGCAAAGACCGGCTGCTGCCGGTGATGGTGAATGAAAATTAAACATTTTCTCTTCCATTGAACCAGGGGTTGCTGGCGTTCTAGAGTCCTTTTTAGGAAGGTGTAACGAATTTACCGCCCCGAGTTACACTGTAAATGTGTCATATCAAATCAGATTCGTTCCAAAGCGACAATAAAACATTTTTCTACCAGTTTCCCGTGATTTTTTTTTTGTCAAACCAGTGTCACCCATAGGGGTGAAGTTAGGAATTTGCGTTTTGAAAAATCAAGCCTTGGACAGGGGAAGTGCTGGGATACTGAATTTCCCACAAAAGGACTTTTTCGCACAAAAAAAAATTGGAAAAAAATTTTTTCGAATAAATCGCTGTGAGAAAAAAAAAGGAAATCGTTTGATATCTCATCAAGGATGTGAGGGAAGATGGGCGTAGCCAATCGAAGGCAATTTACCTTAAATCGTCGATGGACTTTTCTATGGACCATCGTCCATCATGCGTCCGTTTTATGATTAATAGGCCTATGGCGGGCTGCTGCTGCTGCTGCTTGTTGGTCATCATGTAACAATTACGAAGTCATTGCTGGTCTATTGAGGCGTTAACACATCCTTGTTAGGATCGAGGTTTTGTTATGGTTGCAGTTGGAATTTGAGTACTACTCCGATGCTAATTGATGGGACAGTTGGGCAGGGAGCATGTAACACGTGCTGATAAATGCCAATGGAATAGATCAACGTCTGCCGACTTGGTTTTTTTTTTTTTTAAATATACTCAAGACAATTTGTCGTGAATTATAATGACTGGCTTGCGAGTAATCACATGGTCGATAGGACAATAGTTTTACAAGACAAGACAAGGCGCGCTATCGAGAAAGGACTTACGCAAAGCGATGAGTTGTTATGTAAAGCTGGCAGTCATCTCCAGAGGCACCATCGATTAACGATAATTCAGTAACTCGAATACACAATTGACATTGACGTGAGAAGTACCCACCAATACAGGGCTTGTATCTACTAAAGTGGCAAGGATGGTTTTTGTGGTCAATAATGTACATATGTATATGCTGTCGACAAAGAGGAACGCACAACGTCGCCCAAGAGGGCAACAGATAACTACAACTTTGTGGTAGTTTGAGACTTTATCTACATCGGGTCCTCTATCAACTCTGGCAACGTTACTAGCGCAACAATCATATGCATCCTCACTGTTGCTAGTTGCTTCCCCTGATCATCCTAGTCCTGATTTACGACGCAGTAGCTTGGACACTGACGAAATCGAGTGACAATGCTCTTGGGAGGTTCAAAAGAACAGCGCCTCAGCCTGGAAAATATTAGAATCCAATCCAGAGGAACAAAGCGTTAAAGGATGACCTAATCCTACGTAAGGCATACAAGAAGAAAAGGACCTTAGTAAACTGTGCGCAACTGTTGACAGCTGGCAAAAGACTGCACTTGTCCAGATGAAATATGGCAGCTTTCTATAGAGTTGTTATGGCTATTTCCAAGGACTTCTTCCTCTAATCTGTCTACAAAATTTACAATGTTTATATCCTTATACGAGTACCTTATATCTTGTAATATGCAAGGCGGTACTATAGAGAAAAGCCAAAGTAGCTTACCAAATCTACAAGCAAAGCAATGGATGATGTTGGATCGACTCGAGGGAATTCCTCCCAAGACTATTACAGAAAAAATACAAAAATTCAAACAGAAACACCTACCGACAAGTAAGATGACACTCGGTTCTGAACGTCTAGAAAGATTTGTGGGCAAAAATTGTCAGAGATTCTATCTAAATAATCAGAGAGAGGTTAGTGAAGTGATATTTACCCTGAATACCAACAAGGCTACCGCGGTCGATGCATTCTCTGCCAAAATATTGAAAGGAACGAGAGTCCGGAGTCTTATCACGCATCTATGATAGCGACGGAAAATTGTCGCTGCCCCATAAAGGTTAGCAAAAACAGGGACTTTTGAAGTTTAATGACTTTCATGTGATTTCTTCAACATGAAGCTACATTGGCTACGCTCGATCTTTATCTTGCGGACTCCTATTTTGCACGGTACGCTGGCTGAGGTCCCCTTCCACTTGCTTGCGCCACCTGAGTCTCGGTCCGTGGGACCTTCATTAGACGTCTGTGTTGAGTGTCCTTATTGCTTATAGTCTTGCCTATTTTCGACGCTTTCGTCTCAATACTTGCGAAAACGGCATTGACATCACGTTCTGTATATATAGCTCCTATGGTTCGTCTCTACAAATGCTGTCACACGTGGCCTTAAAAAAGATGGATCGGTCGCGCGTATCAACCTAAAGCTCAGGGGTTTTCTCCAAGATCTGCCGTAGTGTGAATATTTGATCGATGGTGGACTTTCCTGCCCTGAAGCCACACTGATATGGACCTATCATGTTGTTGACGAACGGCTTCAGGAGTTCACACAGAGGGTCTTCTTTCTTAAGAATTGGACAAACAATGCTGAGGTAGCATTCATCGGGCATACTTTCGTCCGACCAAATTTTAGAGATGAGTTGTTGTATGCTCCTTACAAAGTCATCGGTTGCCGCTTTCAAAATCTAGGCGGTCAGCCCGTTCACCACAGAAGCTTTGTTGGACTTGAGCTTCGATATGGCTATCTTCACTTCATCCAGGTCGGGTGGACGGAATTGTTGGTCATCATGGTCCAGGATGAAAGGTTGATTCGGTTGATTCGGTTGATTCGGTTGATTCTGCCTGACAGTGGTATTTGGTCCGTCATCGCCGTTATACAGTTGTGGTGGACGAGTGAAACCCAGCACATCAGAAGCGGCTTCTCTGATGGCGTTTTGGCAGTGTTTCCAATGGTCTTCGATGCTTGATGCTGGCGGCATTGGACCTCTTAAGAGATTAAGAGACACTCGATCGGAAAAGGACTTGGCGATCTCTTGCGATTGTAGCCGTCTGACGTCGGATTTTGTCACAGCATTAGTTTGTCTTGGCGTAGTTTGGGATATTCGCAACCGTACCTTGGCTACAGCAAGGTAATGGTCCGAGTCGATGTTGGCTCCTCGGAACGTACGGACATCCATAACACTGGAGGAGTGTCTTGCGTCGTTTGCACTGCGATCAATGTGGTTGACTGTTGATTGATCAGGAGTTCTCCAAGTCCCCTTGTGTATGTCGAGATGTGGGAACCGCGTGCTAGCCACAACAATGTTTCGCCCCTCCGCAAAGTCGATTAGCCTGAATCCGTTTTCGGAGGTGGTGTTGTGCAGGCTATATTTTCTGATTGTTCCACCAAAGATACCCTCTCATGCTAGCCTTGCATTTAAATCACCGAGGACAATTTTAATGTCATAGCTAGGGCATTGCTCGTAGGTCTTGTTAAGGAGCTCGTAGAAGGCATCCTTGGTGTCATCATCTTTCTCCTCTGTGGGGGCATGCGCGCATATGAGGCTTATGTTGGCGAATTTAGCCTTGATGCGGATTGCTACGAGGCGCTCGCTCACATGCCGGAAGCTGAGGACTTCTGGTCTTAGTCTGCCTCCGACAACAAATCCGCATCCAAACAAGCGCTGCTTTTGCCGTCGATAGCAATTGCCGTAGTAGATGTCGCAGTTTTTCATCTTCTTTTTGTCCGGCCCATCCCATCGCATTTCTTGGATGGCGGTTATGTCTGTTTTGCAGCAGTCTAGGGCGTCCGCTAGTTGCTTGGCTGCACGTTTTCTATTAAGAGACCTAACTTTCCACGCGCACATCCGAAGCTCATTGTCCTTACATTGTTTGCGTGGGTTGTCAACAGTAGATCCGTCCATATACGAGGCTTGTTGATGCTTCGTAACTTCTTGTTTTTTTAAATTGCCGGGCAGTTACCCCGGCGGCACAACACCCAACCTGGAGGACCAGTTCCATTCTTAATGCCCCTAGGACGAGGGGTCGGTTACACCGAAGCCAGTAACCCGTTCCGGGATGCGAGTGCTGCCGTTGGCCCATATTGGGCTCGGCCGCCACCATCTCTTTTCCAAGACCCTGACTAAGTCCTGGAAATCCTTACCGGCCTGATCTCCAAATATGTCGGAGTAGCCCGGATAAGGTCTTGTTTTCTTTCTCCGACACTAACCCTGATTTATGGCGCAAGAAACTCGCCATTTGCCCCATTCACTTCGTAATCTCTAGTGAGATTCCCAGAGGGCGCCACGGGGAGGCGTGAAGTAGGGCTTATTAGCAGAGCTGCTAGATGTTCGGCTGCAGAGGCTCATTCTCGTCATTTAAGGAGCCAGCACCTGTCGGAAGATGCTACTTCTACGAGGCCTTATACTAATCGTTGCCATCAAAGTACTAGAATAGTGTATAACTGTTCGTCTTGGGAAGAAGTCATTGAGTTGACAGTGGTGTGTTTGCTGGAATTGTAACTGAAGCGCACAAACTGGGCTTAGCGATACACGGGAGCGAACAAGCATAGACTCCCTTAATTGACGCTGCAAACAGTTCATTGCAACGGAAAGCTATAAAGTTTAGGTTATGAAGGAACGATGCAACTGAGGGGCACCTAGGACAGAAGAGAAGAGTCCTATTTGGTAAGCACAACTGGCGACTTTGTATGCTATTATCTATTAGTCTGAGCCAATTCACTGCAGTAATTGCATCCAGTGAAACCTTGGTCCTCTATTGCTTCATACGAGTAGCTAGTGCTGAGTGGCACTTTCCCATTTTGAATCCATTGGACAGCTTCTCTAGAGCTACGGATATAAAATTTAGATTTATTTTTCTAACACGGCTTCTATGGCAGTTTTTCTGTAAGCGGCTCCTTGACACTCACTCTAATCATCACTGAATGCATTAGACCTGTGGTACTGAACGTCCAGGTGTGCCGCCAAGTGTGTGCCTCATCTTCAGGATTGATGCATTTTTTATAAGTGATTTCTGAAGTTCGAATCAGACAAAAAAGATGGTGCTTGCCAAGGATTCCCAAGCACCTTTTTGGAGTCAATCAAAATGACTAGGTTGCTATTCGACAGTCTTCTTGGGATCACCGGCTGCGGTAGGAGAATAATGGGACTGGACTTGGCGTTAACGTTTTGTTAATGCTTTCGTCATTGCCTAAAGGCTTTTTAGTAGGCCAAGGCTGTTTGATTCTTCAACTCATCACTCTCCCATTTAACTCGTAATATTCCTCAGCTGCCTTATTGACAAATTAGCTCCACAATCGATTTTAGTTGGTTGATTCCTATCGGCAAGAACTACATTTTCTAGTTTCCATTCACAAAAGCTACAAATCAGCAATACCCCGTTTGCTCCACTGTTGGGGGTTTCCTTGCAGCAACCGATACACTTTCACTAATTGACTCCAATGGAAGCCCAAGATTAATGACCGTAAATGATCGATGATGGCACCAAAAGAGCCCAGCAAAAAAAAAAAAATTTGCAAAAATTTACTCACACATGTGAGTGAACTGGGTATAACCATCAAGTATCTGGACAATATGGAACCTTTTTTGGTATTTACTTCGATCCAGGCAATCAGTACAAGCAAACAAAGGAGCAAACACCTAAAGGAGCGCAAACATCTTTCAAGAGATGCCTCTCAAGTGGTTTAGAACGAACCCTTGAAATCGTTTTGAGATTTTTTCTTTCTTTTTTTTGACGATGATGGTGTGATGGTGGCTTCTGCGTTGTGTATCGACAAAGTGAGATACTCTTGCTTGTTTCGTATTTATGCGTGCACACCAGCAATTATCGATGACACCATCTTTCCAAACAAAACCCAACCCAAGGACCTCGGCGACTTGCTTTCGGTCATTAGTAAAACCGCCCACTCACTTGCCAAACATGTACACGTATGTAAGTTTGTAGGTGTTTGTATGTTGGTATCTCACAAACATGGGATGTATCCGTATGTAAGTTTTTCATTCGAAACTTCCCGCTGCCGATGCCGCCGCTGCCGCTGCCGTTGTCGCTCCTTTTAGGTTAGGGCCAAGTGGACGACAAATTAATTTCGGGATGTCTAATGTGGTCGACGGTGGTAATGGCTGTGGTTGGTGATGGCGGCCCGGAGCACTGGTGGTTGAAGCCACCATCGGCAGATGGTAATTATTTCGAAGGTAATTTCGATGGAAATTTATGCAAATCGCAGTAAACACCAATTAATTTGTTAACCACTGTTATAGTCGCTGACGAGGAAAAGGAGAAGACGAAGGCGGAGGCGAAGCCGAAGGAGCAGAGGAAGACTCTCAACAGAAGAGTATCATTGTAGCCATGGGGTGGACGATAGTTCTTTGAGAGAGATGTGTTTGTCGGACGCCTACAGGCTGTTTTATGTGAAATTTATTAGATGGGCTGGACAATGATTTTGGGGTACATGTTGTCTGTGTACACAAGGAAGGTGGAATCCTTAAGCGAATCGTGGTTTATGTGGATATGCGGTTTGATGATGAGATAAGATAGCGGTTCCGGTATTTGAATTTTAGAGAATCGTCTACAATTACATTGTATGTTTATTTGCTGATATAATTTGAATCCGGTGTTGGCGGCCAGGAACGTGTAAAATGTCGAATAGGTCAAAGAAGCACTTGGGAATTAATTGATCAAGATCTACGAAACGATTGGCTTGTTGACTAAGAAAACAGAGGTGTCTAGCATGTTTGTGTTATAACGCTTTATTAACCCATTCCTTCTGGAAAGACCCGCCGTATCACCCGGGGTACTTACAGAACTCACATTCTGGACAGATTGGAGCCCCTTCGTCAGTAGTGGTGAAAATCGGGCATAAGAAATAGATAAGGGTGCTTCTGTTTATGTTTACGACCACTACCAAGTGAGATTAAGGCTGCCCCACACCTTAATTGAAATTTAGCCACTTAGTACCCAGTTAGATTGCGCTGCAATCCGGGGCGAACCAGAATCTCAGTTGCATATGCGAAGTTTGCTGAGGATGCCTTACACCTGTAAGCAGCACTGCTTAAGATGAGGTCACCCTCTAACGTCTTCCCCTTCTTGGTTTAAGACGAAGTCCATCCAGGCCAAGGCGCTGGTGTCCATACGCTGAAGATGACCAAGCCAACTGGGCTTGTGTCATTAAAGCAGGACTGGGATGGTCAGGGTTCTGTATGAATCTTTAAGATCTCGACTTTGTCATTATCGACCTTGGGGAACACAGTGCATTCTTCTCATCATCCTGCAGGGTTATACCACGCGGCATGTTAAACGATATTAACAAAGTGGACAGGTTCTTGCTTTTAAATTAGAGTTTTAGAGGAAAGGTCAAAGCTTTCATCAAATGTTACGAAATTGTTCGACATTCCCTTTGAAATGAAGACATCGACGAGAACGGGTATTTTGGTGGTATCAGTCGGCCAGTATGTCGGTTTTCCAGCCAAGTGGAAGTCACAATTGTATTCCATACCAGCTTCAAGGAGCATTTCACCTTTCTTTGAGATGTATTTTGAGCCGGTGGACAGTTGACGGCGCCGAAACACGGGATAGCTATGCCATCTAACTTGACGTGGAGAAGAGTTTTTTTTTTATAATTAGCGCGCGCTCAAGCGGTTGTTAGTACCCTTAAAATGGTTGCACACAGCGCGGGAGGAAAGAAAGAGAGGTACCGATGTACATTGGTCTTGAATGTTTAGAGGTTCTAATGACTAGGAAATTAAGAGCTCGGCAGGGCATTCCATAAGCGAGTTGTTCGGCTTAGGAAATAATCACGATATTTCAGGGTACGCCCGAAAGTACGCCTTGGCTTGAGGTTGTATTGATGAGCATTCATAGCGAGATGGGTGCTACGGTTGGAGGTTTGAAGGGGCGTAATGGTACTGGCAATTTCTGAGGAGCACTGGTGGTGAAAATAGCGATAGAACAGGGTAAGACAGGACACATACGTCGGTGGTCGAGGGTATCAATCGAACACCTACTTAGGCGCGTCAACAGATGACTGCTTCAGGCTATTCAGCAGACTTTCGTTCACCGCTGCAATGTTTTCTGCAGATATTAAGACGACGTTCGGTTTTTCGAATTTGTCCATTAAACCGGGAATTGTCGACTCAACGCATAAAAATGCAGACAGGACCGAAAACCACTCGAAGAATTTTACCCATATTAAGGTCTTTCTTGCATATAGGTCACTTTTATTGACCGAGAGAGGGCTTTGCCTTCCGATTGCATTCTTAACTCAGAGAAACAGTGATTGGCAAAAGGTATGCCTCGTTTGATCTCGCTGGTGATAGCGGAGCATAGGTAGGCTAAGTCTTTAACTTCCTCAAGTTTATATCTACCGATGGTGACTTTTTATCTGAGACGTCGGTGTTGGTTATCTTTTCTGATTAACAGCATAACATATGCTAGGCCTTGCCCCTGTTGACTGCTGAATCCATTTTCATCGCTTCCGTTTCAATACTCGCAAAAGCGGCATTGACATCACGTTCTGTATATATAGCTCGTATAGGTCGTCTGTATAAATGATG
This sequence comes from Volucella inflata, assembly GCA_928272305.1. Classification (NCBI taxonomy): domain Eukaryota; kingdom Metazoa; phylum Arthropoda; class Insecta; order Diptera; family Syrphidae; genus Volucella; species Volucella inflata. The sequence continues at coordinate 6,023,941 of OV743720.1, forward strand.
TCACACGTGGCCCTAAAATAGATGAATAGGTGGTGTGTATCAATCTGAAGTTCATATGTCTTCTCCAAGATCTGCCGTAGTGTGAATATTTGGTCGATGGTGGATTTTGCTGGCGTGAAGCCACACTGATTTGGACCTACCAAGTTGTCGACGAACGCTTCAGGCATCCACACAATACGGCAGACAAGATCTTGTATGCGATGTTAAGGAGACTGATGCGTCTGTAGTTGGTGCAGTTCAAAGGGTCTCCTTTCTTGAGAATGGGACAAACAATGCTGAGGTATCCATCATCGGTCCACATTCGTCCTATCCAAGTCATCGCCTGCCGCTTCGGAGAGTTCGACAGTAAAGTGTTCCACTTCAGCAACTTTGTCAGACTTATGCTTACTTTTGGCTATTCCAGGTCCGTGTGGAATAATTTGGTCTACATCGTCCAGGTTGAAAGGTTCATTCTGCCTAACAGCGGTATTTGTTTTGGTATCGCCGTTATACAGTCTACAGAAATGCTCTTTCCAAATCTTCAGAAGCATCTGCGACTCTACTGCGATGTTCCCTTGTTCGTGTCTACAGGGTTGCATCTGTGGCATGTTTTATTTTAAATTTTGGTAAAACTTCCTAATCTCATTCCTGGAGTACTCGTAGCATCTCTCGAATATCTCGACTGCACATTTCTCATGTTTTTCTCTTAACTTCTTAGGAATCAGTGTTTGGCTTTCCTCTTCTGCTCACACAGCTTATCTTTCTATGCAGCACCCTTTGTACCCATCTTGCTTAGCTCGATGTGCTTGCCGGCATTCGGCATCAAACCAGGGGTTTCGCTATTGTGGTCGTGAGAAACATCATCAGCACATCAGTAAAGACATCTCTGATGGCGTTTTTGGCAGTATTGCCTCTGTTCTTCTATGCTTGATACTGGTGGCAGTTGACCTCTTAAGGGATTAAGGGAGACTTGAAAATAATTCGGCGATTTTGCGATTGAGGTTGTATGACGTCGAAATTCCTCACAGTATTTGCTTGTCTTGGCGCTTTTCAACACATCCGCAACCTACCTGGCTATAACTAAGAAGTGGTCGGAGTCGATGTTGGGTCTTCGGAACGTTCGGACATCCATAATACTGGAGTTGTCGATCTGGTTGACGGTTGATTCATCAGGGACTCTCTTAGTCCCCTTGAGAGCATCAAGATGTGGGAACAACGTACTATCTACGACAATGTTTCGCCCCGCCGCAAAGTCTATTACGCTGTATTCGTTATCGGAGGTGGTATCGTTCAGGTTCTATCTTCAGTTCACATAGTACTACAGAAGATGCCCTCTCTTCATAGCATTGGTCGTAGTCCTTGCTCAAAACCTCCAAAAAGCTGTCTTTGGTGTCGTCAACTTTCGTATCTGTGGGGGCGAGTTCGCATATCAGGCTAATGTTGGCAATTTTAGCCTTGATGCGGTTAACTATTTTTACATGCCGTTAACTCAAGACTTCCTGCCTAAGTCTGCCTCTAACAACGATTCCGCATACAATATGGCACTGCTTTTTCCGTCTATCATCCTCCTTTTGTCTGGCCCATCCCATTGCATTTCTTGGATGGCAGCAGTCTATAGCCTCCGCTATTTGTTCGGCTGCTCGGGGCCTGTTAAGGGACCTAGCATTCCACGTGTATATCCGAAGTTCCTTGTCTTTTATTCATTTGCATGAGTTGTCAACAGTAAATCCGTCCATACCCGCCTTGTTGTTGTTTCGTAACTTGCAGTTTTTTTCTATATCCAGATAGTTATCCTGGTAGTATGGCAACGCAATAGTAAATGAAAGAAAGGGTATCCATTGAACTATTTAGTGTCAAACCTATTGTGTGACATATCCACGAACATTGTGAAAACCTGTATGAGAGATAGGCTGGAGAAAAGACCACAATATAACCAAGGAGACATAGATGGAAACAGATTTGTCGAATCCTTCATGACAAGTAGAGCAAAACACCCCTTTCGACGTAAAAGAAGCAAAATTCATCTAGCCACAGGCATTCTAATAGATCACTGCATCTTCTGACAACATGCTCCCTAGGCGGCGATATCGTACTCGTACCTGTATACCGTCTCTCATCAGCAGATACCTACTTGTATCCCTATTTTTAGCCCCAAAACTGCCTCCACTTCCAGTTCCACTATTTTTACATGTGTGCATGCATGTCAAAGAACAGAAAAGTTTGTCCCAAATATCTAACAAATCACAACAAACCACTCAGCTACTTATCACTGCGACATTATTATGTCTTCAATAACTCACCTTCAAATTGCCTAGATGCCAAACTATTCGTACAGTCGAGCATCTAAAAATATCAACTCGCCGAGACATAAAATTCCTTTCTATACTTTCCTGCCACTTTCAACTGATTAATGGTTGTCATCAAAAAAAAAAAAACAAAAGTGCCCAAAAGAACAGAAAAGAAAATTTCGAATTTCAAACTAACGAATTGTTATAAAAAAGATAGATTCACAAAGTAGCCTCAAAGTTAGATATTCTTCGAAATTATTCGCCGTAATTCAACGGAAGATCCATCTATTAGTAAATCCATGGCTTCGCTCGACTATCAACGAACACATGTTCATATCCGGTGTGGCCATCAATTAATTTCGAAATGAATTACGATCAGTTTTGCGGATAAAAACAGCGAACAGATGACAATCGAACGGACAGATGGGTAGAATGGTCATAAAAACAGAAGACAACTCACATAATGAATTGGAAATTGTGTCGCCAATTTTTTTTTTTTTTTTTTTTTTAATTTTTTAGAATATTTTTGTTAATTCTTGCGGTTGCCCACTTAAAACGGAACATAATCTGCTCCAATTAGATTTTATTGGCTTTGGATTTATGGCCGACATAAGTTTTCCATTTTCCCCATGCACAAGACCCCACTCGACAGTGGGTGGGAAAAGTCGATGAGCAAATGGAAGAGTGTTTTTCATTGTTGGTGATTTTTTTGTCATCAATATGATGTCAGTTGGCCATATGGTGTTTATAGTCGATTTATCTGCGTTATATATACATTTTTGAAATAGATATGATAGCCAGAGACTCTGTTGACTTAACAAAAGACCAGAAAAATACCTTCAAAGCTTGCGCCGAAAGTCGTTTGCCAAAGGTAGTGCCTTCATGGTGTGCCGTTCATTTGCCACCTATCCCATATGGTCTAGTGGCTAGGATATCTGGCTTTCACCCAGAAGGCCCGGGTTCGATTCCCGGTATGGGAAGTTCTCTTTTTGGTCTCATGAATTAATTTTTATTAAAAAATAGTTCGTATGGGCTCGGGCTACTCCGACATATTTGGAGCTCAGGCCGGAAAGGATTTCCAGGACTTAGTCAGGGTCTTGGAAAAAAGATGGCGGCGGACGAGCCCTATAAGGGCCAATGGCAGCGCTCACATCCCGGAACGGGTTACTGGCTTTGGTGTAACCGACCCCTCGTCCTAGGGGCACTCAAAATGGAACTGGTCCTCCAGGTTGGGGGTTGTGCCGCCTAGGTACCTGCCCGGCCATTTAAAAAAAAGATTAAGTTACGAAGCATCAACAAGCCTCGGATATGGACGGATCTACTGTTGACAACCCACGAAAACGATTTAAGGACAATGAGCTTCGGATATGCACGTGGAATGTTAGATCCCTTAATAGACCACGTGCAGCCGAGCAACTAGCGGAGGCCCTAGACTACTGCAAAGCAGACATAACCGCAATCCAAGGAATGATGAAAAGATGAAAAACTGCGACATCTACTACGGCAATTGCTATCGACGGCAAAAGCAGCGCTTATTTGGATGCGGATTTGTTGTCGGAGGCAGACTAAGACAAGAAGTCCTCAGCTTCCGGCATGTGAGCGAGCGCCTCGTAGCAATCCGCATCAAGGCTAAATTCGCCAACATAAGCCTCATATGCGCGCATGCCCCCACAGAGGAGAAAGATGACGACACCAAGGATGCCTTCTACGAGCTCCTTAACAAGATCTACGAGCAATGCCCTAGCTATGACATTAAAATTGTCCTCGGTGATTTTAATGCAAGGCTAGGAAGAGAGGGTATCTTTGGTGGAACAATCGGAAAATATAGCCTGCACAACACCACCTCCGATAACGGATTCAGGCTAATCGACTTTGCGACGGGGCGAAACATTGTTGTGGCTAGCACGCGGTTCCCACATCTCGACATACACAAGAGGACTTGGAGAACTCCTGATCAATCAACAGTCAACCACATTGATCGCAGTGCAAACGACGCAAGACAGTCCTCCAGTGTTATGGATGTCCGTACGTTCCGAGGAGCCAACATCGACTCGGACCATTACCTTGTTGGAGCCAAGGTACGGTTGCGGATATCCCAAACTACGCCAAGACAAACTAATGCTGTGAGAGAATTCGACGTCAGACGGCTACAATCGCAAGAGATCGCCAAGTCCTTTTCCGATCGAGTGTCTCTTAATCTCTTAAGAGGTCCAATGCCGCCAGCATCAAGCATCGAAGACCATTGGAAACACTGCCAAAACGCCATCAGAGATGCCGCTTCTGATGTGCTGGGTTTCACTCGTCCACCACAACGAAACCCCTGGTTCGATGATGAATGCCGGCAAGCACATGCAGCTAAGCAAGATGCATATAACGCGGCGCTGCTTGGAAAGACCAGAGCTGCTCATGAGCTCTATGAGCGGAAGAGGAGAGACGAGCACCAGCTTCTCAGGAGGAAGAAGCGCATGAGAAGCGCGCGATCGAGGAAATTGAGAGATGCTACTCCAGGAATGAGGTTCGGAAGTTTTACCAAAAGGTACAAATAACATGCTGCGGAAACAAACCCCGAACCGAAGCCTGTAGAGATGAACAAGGGAACATCGTAGTAGAATCGCAGTCGATGCTGAGGATTTTGAAAGACCATTTCTGCAGACTGTATAACGGCGATGACGAACCACATACCGCTGTTAGGCAGAATCAACCTTTCAACCTGGACGATGATGACCAACAATTACGTCCACCCGACCTGGACAAAGTTAAGATAGCTATATCGAAGTTTAAGTCCAACAAAGCTGCTGGGGCGGATGGCCTGACTGCCGAGCTCTTCAAAGCGACAGGCAATGACTTGGTAAGGAGCATACACCAACTCATCCGTAAAGTATGGTGGGACGAAAGTATGCTCGTTGAATGGAACCTCAGCATTGTTTGTCCGATTCTCAAGAAAGGAGACTCTCTGAACTGCGCCAACTACAGAGGCATCAGTCTCCTTAACATTGCATATAAGCTCTTATCCGCCGTATTGTGTGATCGCCTGAAGCCGTTCGTCAGCAACCTGATAGGTCCATATCAGTGTGGCTTCAGGCCAGGAAAGTCCACCATCGACCAGATATTCACACTACTGCAGATCTTGGTGAAGACCAAAATTCTTCGGGCGATCTTCGGTCCCGTCTGCATTGACGGTGAGTGGAGGGGGAGATACAACGACGAACTGTATGGACTGTACAGCGACATGGACCTAGCCAGAAGAGTGAGGATCCAAAGACTGAGATGGCTGGGTCATGTAGAGCGCATGGACACCAATGCCCCGGTCCGAAAAGTCTTCGAATCCGCCCCCGAGGGACAGCGCAGTAGAGGAAGGCCAAGACTCAGGTGGCGCACGCAAGTGGAAGAGGACCTCAGCCAACTTAGCGTGCGAAACTGGAGGCAGCTAGCCAGGGATCGAGCTGGCTGGAGAAGCTTGTTGACTGAGGCCCAGGTCCACCCCGGACTGTAGCGCCACCTAAAGTAAGTAAAGTAAGTTCGTATGGGCCATATTGTGGTGGTAGTTTGCGTAAAGCCACCGTTTTTAGCCAGAATGGGTATAGTGGTTTTAATTTTGGCCAGTCTGCCGGCCCTACAGTTCTGAGATGTCTCTGTGTCCCGGCACCCAGCAAAGGCTAATATTGAACTGCTATGCCATATTCATGACGGATAATCGTCAGTTTTTCACGGTCTTTAAGTTAAAAGGAAAGTTTTTCTTGATAGAGAACAGGGCCTCCTTAATTGCCATAATTTCCGCCTGAAACACCCAACAGTGATTGGGAAAGTGGAATGAGAGGATTAGCTTAAGCTTATCAGCGATAACACCGCCACCAACCGCACTGCCAGTCTTTGAAACATCCATGTAAAAGTGGATTGATTCGTCGCCAATGAAGGCATTCTTCTCCCAGAAGTATCCAGGGTGAATACTAACATGGAAGTATATGTCAAACCAATTTATGAGGATGGTATAGTCGATGTCTTCTGGTAGGATTTTCAGTTTGCAAAGAATATTAGCGTGGCCGAAAGATATATCTGTCCACTGTGAAGTTGCTTTGAGGCTAATAGCTGCATTTGCAGCTACTTGTCTGTTGTAAATGTTCATGGAGGTCAAGTTAAATAGAACATCCAGAGCAGCGAAGGGCACAGCGACGAGCACCTATGCTCAGACATGATGCGCTTGGACTTTGCTTAGCTTCATCCACTTAACATCGGAACGTTCAATTTAAGTTGTCTTGGATGGTTTCAAGTCTGATATTCACAAAATAAATGCTGGTGTGCCCCAGGGTTCCGTTCTGGCTCCGACACTCTTTTTAATTTTCATCAATGATCTCTTGTCTGCTACTTCTAATCCAACAGTACTCTCTGCTTTTCATATTCGTTCCCAAAATCACGTCCCTGCTCTTCGGCTGTAGAACGGGAACGGCAGCGTATGTTAAGCTCATTAAATTCCGAATTTCACAGCATAACCAATTGGGGAACTACCAACAGAGTGGAATTTAATGCTTCCAAAACACAATGCTGTCTGCTGTCGCTTAAGCGAAATTCAAATACTCAACCATTATCCATGAATGGCACTTGCATCGTTGAAACCGAAAAACTTTCCATTCTCGGTATGTGTGTCAATGACAACTTACGTTGGAATGACCATATATTCGAAGTCGCCAAAAACGCTGCGAAATGTCTAGGTTTTCTTAACCGATGTAAGAAATATTTCACTCCCTTTGATCTGGCTTACCGTAACACCCGTCTCGCTATGAATGCTCATCAGTACACCCTCAAGGCCACTGTCGGACGCAACCTGAAATATCGTGATACTTTCCTGAGCCGAACAACTGGCTCATGGAATGCCCTGCCGAGCTCTTTATTTCCTAGCCATTACAACCTTCAAACATTTAAAACCAACGTACATCGGTACCTCTCTTTTCTCCCTCCCTAAATTTCCTTCGCCCGCGCTATGTGCAAACATTTTAAGGGTACATAATCCCTTGTGCGCGCGCAAATTATAAAAAAAAAAAAAAATGCCGGCCACCAGACAACCACCCCTAAACCTAATTATACCTTTGAACTGCGCTAGTGAGTTAGCGAATTCCTTATTGATTACGATTAGCTCACATTTCTAAGAGCCTCTTAATTCCACCAGGTTCAAGACTTTCCAGTCATGAGCCTAATGATCTCCAGGATGTCTGCTGAGGAGGAAGATTCAGCTTGGATTTAGGCGCTGGTTCTAGAGCTACTGGGGATATCCTCCTTAGTCTCACCTCGAGCCTAGCACCTGGCCAAACTTCTCCTAGGCCACATGTTGCTTTTTTTTTTATAGAGATCCAAAGATCTTTGGTCGGCGCGAGCGATAAGCTTGTGATGGAAGGTGGACCGGGATTTTGTCGCATGTTGGTAAAAGTTTCTCAGCTTGACCAACTGCCAGCGATCGGGAGATATTGATCCGTCGATCATAGTGATCGTAATCTCATTCTTTAAGACTTCACTGAAACACCTAAGAGATGTATTCTTGTGAAGCCCAGGAGAGGTTTTAATTTTTTGCCACCTGGGAACCGGCATGGTTTTTTCCAACGACCTCTGGGGCTTCGATTTTATTTGCCCACTCGACCTCTGGAATGGATCCGAAGGTTTTGATAATGAGTTCTGCATTTCGGCGTCTTACGTAAGGCGCCTTGCCATTGGCTTGCTGACGCTGCTGAGCCTCTGTTTCCATGGCCTGCCACAGACTTGTTGCTGCTAAGGGTGGAGAAGGTGGTACAGCCATGTCTTGCCACTCCTTGAAGATTTAGGTTTGGGCTCATTGCTTTGCACTATGGCCTGCCACAATTGTGCCTTTATTCGATATTTCAAGAGCTTTGCCGGTAGTCAGTGCAGTCACCGTATTACCGCCCGGTAATGCAGAAGTATTGGTCTTCGGTTTTGTTTTTTGTTTGGAGTTGTCGATAAATGGTCCCACGAGTAGCGGAGAAAGGAAGGTCTATCAGAGATCCTATCTAAACAGATAGGGCTAGCTAATCTGGAGGTCGCCAGATATACGGATACTCCATTCACGACTAAAATATTTGGAGATACTGGGCCCTTAGTTAGGCACATCATCGGTACGGGTCGTATGACACCTTGACCTGGCACAGGGTAAAGAGAAGTGGTGGGGAAGGAGGAGGAATTCGGAAAAGTGAATATCCTTTAGTATCAGGACTCATCTGTAGAATGCTGGAAGAGTCATTGGCATAACTTAGCCTCTACAACTCGACAAGTCCGACCCACGATCAATAGGCACCAAGCGGGATTTCGCTGTGTTCGATCATTAGTCGATCGTATTAACACTTATCGAGCTGGCATCCAATGGAACCCGTTTGATAAGCTAAGCCCTTTGGGGTACGCTGATGATATCTGTTTCCTGGCAAAAAACAAAGTCATATACTGCTACAGAATGGGGAGGTGGGTGGCTTTTATATAAACGCCAAAAAGACAAAGCTCAGTTAAAAAATTTGCAAACGTGGACACAGCTGAGGTATCTAGCTGCAAGAGATATATGGAAGGAACGTAGTCGTTGCTCTTTCCTCCTACGGCAACGACCTTCGGATTGTTCGGACCCTTAACGCCCTACAAGAACTGTGATAGGATGTCCGAGCATAAGTATGACTGACTTAGGCAAGATGTCTTGCGCTTTTACACGGAAAAGGTACAAATAATGTTTCTATGAGCTCGTCGGCAAGACATGTGATTGCCTACTAGACACTACGTCTGGCAACGAACTAAGACTTATTGACTTCCCGTTCGGAGGAAATATCACTTTGGCAAGAGCACGGTTTCTTCATCTCAATACACATAAGAGCTCATGGAGTTCCTCAGATCATGAAATTCATTTCTTTCGAAGTTGGGAGTACCCGCAGTGTTGTAGACATCAGAACCTCCCGGGCAGCAAACATTGGCTCGGATAACAACCTTTTTTTAGCCAAGGTAGAGATGCGGTTCTTACATATGCTAGAACCAAGAAGAACTGTGAGAAGAAGCATCATTCGTAAAAGACCACCTGAATCTTTGCCCAAGGACCAATGGTAGCTCTTTCACCTTACAATCAGAGACGCCGCAACTGTATGCTGGGTTTCACCCGACCACCAAGAAATCCCCGATTCGACGAAGAATGCCGATAAGCAGAGGCATTTTCAGAAGAAACACATAAGGCTCCTGAGCTCTACGAGCAATAAATCTGTCGATTTGTCAATCTGAGGATGACCTTCGCCTTTTCTAGAAGAAGAAAAAGAACCAGAAGAGAACAGATTCAACTCATGAAACAATATTGTACCGACAGCTAGAAAAAATCCATCAAGGTAAGAAGACCCGTACATAAGCCTGTAGAGATGAAGGAGGAAACGCTGTAGTAGAATCGCGGTTGCTACCGATAATAAACCTTTTTATGCAGACTATATCATGGTTATGAAGTCCGGGTGGCAATATCTAAGCTTAAATCGAACATATCTGTTGGACTTTGGGTAGAAAATTAACCAAATCATTGCACAGACCTGGTCAAAAGAGTGTATAACTGATGAATGAAATCTCATTATCGTTTGCCTGGTCCACAAGTAGGAGACCCTCTCAGCTAGGCCAACAATGGAAGTTAAAGTCTCCTCAAAATCGCACACAAGATCGGTCATATCGCCGATAAGTTCAGGTGAAAGTATGCCCAGTGAATAGAACCTCAATTAGTCCGATCCTCTAGCAATGAGGACCGCGTCATTTACATAGGCATTAGTCTTCTTAACATCGCTTACAAGATCCCATGGTGATTGGGCCCTTCTACCTTTTCTTCGATTTTAAGGCCGATAACGACTTAACGGAGACCCTTTTCAGACAATTGTGTGGAACTCATGCACGAGCACAGGAGGAACAAAGAAGTCTGTGCAAATAGTACCCTACGCCGATGAAATTGACATAAGTTATTGGTTCGATAGAACTGAATTGAACTATGCCAAACTATGCTTGTTGTACGACCATGTCGATCTTGTTAGAAAATTACCCATCAGTCGCCTGAGATGTAAGGATATTTAAAGTGAAACGGCAACTAGCAACAGAAAAACACCTCAACTAAGGTCCCGCGCACAAGTAAAAGGAGACCAGATTTACCCCTAAAACCGTGTTGAAGTGCGCTACTGAAGGCAGTTAATTAAGGCCCAAGTTTACCTCGAATTATAGGGCCACCTAAGTAAGTAAACATGAGACAGTTCGTGTCCTATCCTAGCTCCCAGTCTAATTTAAATTGCATAGTTCTACGAGATATTTGAGAGATTTACCCCGAATAACAATTTATAGAGGTGCCCGTCCAAATTCACTTCTCTACAAAGACGAATTAATCCAGTGGAAACACCATTCCTTCTATCTATCCAGAAATACCCGAATTCCACTTGGAATTATAAAAGTCGCTCGCCTAACCCTACAACCTTACAAGTCGTGTATGCTGCAAATCAATCTCGATTGTCAGCACCTCCGCAGCATTACACGATCGCCGGACAATCCTTTTGTTATTCCTCGGACTCTAACTGTCCGTATCTATTTGGTCACACTTCGTCACATTAATATTCACAAAACTTTTTGTCAAATTGTTGTGTTGAGTTCTGTTGGTATTGATGTCGCCCACCATCCCCCTCGTACCCCGTTGCCAGAAATTGACCAAAGTGAAAGGTGAATCCCTACCAAAGCATAGGGCGGGTATTGTTTCATTCCAGAGTCCACTCCCATGCCTGTGTCATTGATTTGTCGCACACCGAGTCCATCGAACATATGCAACTTTGTGTGTCCCATGTCCCATGTACCGAGTGGAGATAGAGTTGAAGTTTATTTTTGAAGTTCTCCATAAGAACAAAAACAAACAGGGATTCGTACAAATCTGGGCCAGAGAATGTAGCACAGAGAACTGCTCTATTGAATCTAGAAACAGAAACAACACACAATGCACATCAACACGGGACAGAGTAGAGTTCTACTTGATTTGTAGAGGTTCGCCTTTTTTCTGTTCGATACCAACTCAGCGATACCTTGGTACACCGCGCCAGTCTGCTCTATTTATTGTTTCGATTTTTTTATTTATGTTTTCATTTTCGGTCTTGCTTAGTCAAAGTTTGACGACACCAAATTTATCGAAACGAAATCAAAAAACCTAACGAGCAACGCAACGTGTGCTGGGTAGAATGGTGGATGTCGATGGAGATGGTTGTGGGGATATCTCATTCAGACCCTCCCGCAGATCCTATTCAAGTTGGCCCTGGCTAAGAAGACAAAGATACATAGCCCGGGAATGACATTGTCCAATGTTGTGTTGGACACGGTCTCTCTGTTTACACGTAATAAAATTTAAAAATTTATTTGACACAAAGAGCCTGGAACTGCAATCGGAGAGTCGGAGGCTAGTGTTTGTCTTTGGCATGGTGGCAGTTCCATTTCCATTTGATTGGAATTAAAGTTACGATGACAGGAAATTGGCGCGCACAAGAATTCTCGACAAGCTTTGGGAGGTCAATGTAAATATTTTCACACACTATGACGGACGGCTGGTTATTATATCTTTTTTTGTTTTGTTCTTGTCTATTTATGAATACCAGAGGCGTTGAATATTTTTGAGAAATGTTTTGAAAATATGAATTTTGAATTAAGTTGAGTTACGATCAATTTAGGAAGTCGTCGAAGAAGAGATATTTTTCGGAGGCCTATAAAGTGGTTTTAGACATTTAGATGCGGTTGGGGGAAATTTATGAATTTCAGTGAAGGCCAAGGATCTCCGATTTACTGTCAGCTATTTTGAGAAAACTGTGATTTTAGAAGGCAAGAATAAGTAAATAAGAAGTCAGATTTTTACCATATTAACTTTAGGCATCCTCTTTGAGAGCCACGGCTTAGGTTAGGTTGTTTTTGTAACCAATTTATGCTACGGAAAACCAAGCAAGCAGAATCACTAGTCTCATAACGCTTCTTCACGCAATAACGACTGGTGGAAGTAATGTGCCGATTACGTTGCTTCCAGGTTGTTAATTCAACATTTCTGGTCTTCCTTCGCGATTGCTTGATCCTAGATTCAGGCACTTAGTATACATTAATATTCCAATCTAGAAGTATAAGACTAAAGACCCATGTAGTTCAAGCACTTTCATCTATTGGCCCGATATATTGTAGCTGAGCCTATGCAGTATTTCTGTCTCTGCTTTACTACACTGTATGAGTACATTTGTCCCTTGATAGGCTTTGCAGTTTCGCTTTTTCCTTCAAAATCTTTTGTTCGAATAGGGAATCTGTCTCTTGAATTATCCCAACATCAATGCGGTCTTTCTGCCTACTTTCCAACACTTTTCACCTCTATAAGGCAGGGCCACGATTTCTAGAGCATCATATTGGTATTTCGAGCTATATGTCGCCTTTTCTTACTTCTTCTCTGATCTGCTCCTTTTGCCGTCTTTTCAATAGTTTTACTCGTTTCTTTAGATCAAATGTGGATGAGGCGGTTAATGTCGACGTATGCTACGAGCTCAATAAATGTGCGAACTCCGGACTTAATAAAGACTATGCCTGCCTTCATGTCAACAACTGCTCCAGACATTGAATTTCAGAATCAGATTGAAAGTCACATGATAGAGTGTCTCCCACCTAAAATTCAAAGCATATTTGCGCTCACCGGGAATTTCACACAACTGTGTCAGGCTTTACGCGATCCTGGAGATCAGGCTTTGCCTTAAAGGCTATAATATGCTGCGTTAAAATTGGTGGTGACAAAATAGTGAAGATTTATTTCACATTCATTCGCCTTCCAAAGATGTATCTAGATGTGAAGATATAGGCCTGTCCCGGGGCATTTTTAGTGGGATCCTACTTGCGAAAATTCACAGGGATATTCTACATAATCCTTGTAAGTTGTATAATCAGGGCTTTTAAGATATGACTAGAAGGTATCCATACTACGAGTAGTTCTCTGACACCCATCAATGCTTTCATATTCGTCTTGTGATTTGATGAATACTTTCCATCAAAGCGCTATCGTCAGCTGGACAATTCGTCAAAGCCTACGGGTTCCTTATTTCTTCTTGGCGTTCTACTCTTCCTTGGACATCTTTACTGAGCTTCTTCAGGAAACGATGTTCAAAGACGTAAACAATACCCTGCCGAGGACAAGGACTCGGCTAAGATGCCGGCATTCGGGGTTCAAAGTCAACTACCAATGGCATATGTATCGTTGCGTTTCCTTCGTGGAGATTTCTACCTCCTTAAACTTTTAAGCAACAATTTATTTTTATGCCGTCTACTGACCCAATACTCATCTCTACGTGTCCCTGTTTTTCATTGAAGTGCAAGGAGTACTAAGTATCCTCAGATAATGGAAAGCTCCTTTGCAACCTCTTTTCGTTTGGTAGCCGCATCCTGAACCACGCACCGCCCGGTATCAAAAAGAATTCCTCACCTGCAAATATTTACAGATTGTCCAGATGTATTGTTTCTGTCATTCGCCACCGCTCTTTAATATGAATCATTGATTCTAGGACAACAACAAGTCATCAACAATTGACAAAATTCCAAGCGTTGTGCTGCCCTTTATTAGGACCGACTCTGCCATCTATAGTTTGTTTCCAAACATTGGCAAAGTATTCGAAAACAAATGTTCAAACGAGTAATCAACACATTCCCGGACAATCAGCTTCATTTCAGGCCGAAGCAGTACACATTTTCGTTCTGCATCGGAACGGATATATGGTTTTGTGTAATGGAATAGGTGCAAGAATCAGTATATGCTGCCTATTTAACTTTGTGGAAGCCTTTAACTACGTATTGTTTGAGTCATGATTAGCCGTAGCTATCAGTAGCTGAGAATCTCTCAAACGTTACTCAGACATATTTTGTGAAAAGATTTGGCTATACGTCCGTATAACATCGTAGCTAAAACCTAAAGAAAATCGTGAATGTTTAACTTTCGCTGATTGCGATCTTGGGGAGATAGTACAGGATCCGGACTTTCACGGGTAAATCATCCCCAGTAACGAGGCACGAAACTGCAGAGCAGCCGATATGCATACAATTACTTCTTTATATGGTTTTTTTTTCCCGAACGAGGTGGTAGATCTTCAAAAGATACCAATAGAACGTGACATGGCGTTCCGGAATCATAACCTGTCTTGGCTTTGGTGGTAGATGCCACAAGGTTACGCATACGGACTAAAATTCACCCCGTCTTCACAGACTACAACCACTCTCCCCACGGGACTGCCGTTGGGTGTTACTTTGAGGGGATGCTAAGCTCAGCAAGCATTACGTCTTGTGGTAACACGTTTGCTTTTTTCTTATTATATGCGGACGTTGGCTATAGCGGCTTTTCTTTGCCTTGCGATTCTTCTCAGTTCGACTTGCACCCTTGTAATAGGGGAGCAGGTCGCTGACCAATCGTTCTCGGATCCCGTCATATAGTTTATCAGAAGCTGCGTGCTATTGAGGTTATCAGCGCTTTCAGCGAACCGCCTGCACCAGAATATCACATGTTCCAAGTTTTCTTCTTAGTCTGAGCATTCTGGACAGAAAGGCGAGTCATCATGTCCAAACCTGTGAAGATTTTTTCGATAGTCGCCATGTACAGACAGGAACTGCGTAAGATTATAGTTGCAGTCTCCTCTTGTTCTGTTTAACCAATGCTTAATGATGGGTAACAACTAGTAGGTGCATCTGCACAAAGCAATAGAGGTTGCCCTTTCTTCATGCTTAACCCTCCTTGCGAAATTGAGCTCGTGCCGATTTGCGCTGCGTCTTTGCCAGAATGTCTATGGAGATCATTCCTGTTAACACATAAGCGGCTTCGTCCGAACTCGTTCGGAATCTTTTCGGAATGGCTTTATCGCAGAGTCAGTGCGTCGAGGATAGTCCGTTCTTTATTTTCTGTATTGTAGGTACACCTGCCCAAATCGGGGCACCGTACAGAAGGAGTCTGGTATCTCAACTTCCTATTCCTGAAGGAGTCCATGACTATGTCCATAAGGTAAAGTGGCGTATTCATTCTTGCCAGCGATCTTCTGATAAATGCCCAGTCCGCCGAATTAAATGCATTTGTAACGTCAAGCGTTACTACTGCACAGTACCCTTTTTCTCCCCGTCGCCACTTTCTCCCTTGTATGGCCTCAGCAGCTATATCTAGCACCGCTTTTATGGCATCGACGGCAGAATGCGATTTTCTGAAGCCATACTATGGTCCGACAGAGCTCCGTTATCCTGAACCACCGCTAATTGTCTATTGTAAATAATACGCTCGAGAATCTTCCCGAGCGTATCTACTAGACATATTGGGCGATATGACGAAGGTTCTCCGTGCAAAGTGCTGGAGCTTCCATGGTTCGAAGAAGACACCCTCCTCGAGGCATTTTTGTATCGATCTTGTCAAGAGGTCCGGTATCTTTTTAATGGCCGCTTTAACTGCTATGTTTGGGGTTCCGTCGGGTCCGGGCGCTTTCTTATCGCGTATTTTTGAGCATGCTCCTGGCAGCTCCCTAATAGTAGGGAGGGTGAAAGGCCTACACGGGAATAGGTGCACTATTATAGTTTCCAGCTGTGCAGGGCAGGATATTTTTGGAGACCAGCTCCCTTTTAGCCTCTTCATCGCCATTCTGTACGCTTTACCCCAGGGGTCTAGGTCTGCCTCTTCACACAGGTGTTTGAAACATCTTCTTTTGCTTTTTTTGATTGCGTTTTCAAGGTCGCGTCTAGCTATCCTCAATTCTACCAAGAGTTCCTCAAACTCTGGTCGTCCCCGTCATAGCCGTATCCTACGTCGAGCATAAAGACACCTGGCTCTATGGTTGTCATGCCGGATTTGTCCTTCCGAGATAATGTCGTCAAGCTGGTTACAGTAAATAGAGGCCAACATCGCTCTATGTTTAACGATTTTTCTTAGGATTAATTGGTACTGAAATGAAAGGTCTGAAGTTTATGTAGTTTCAATAGGATTGTGCAGCTTAACACATAACAGGCCCCACAATCGACTTATTACATACAAAACTGAGTGAACGTCTTTTCGCCGGAAATGGCTCTAAGAATTGGTCGACCAACGCGTACGATACAATAGCTTGATACTCTTTTCCATGTAGCTTCCTTTTGTAAAGAAAATCTTTGAGATCTAGAGATACTAGAATAACTGACACATTTGTATGCTAATGACACGGTGGTAAGCGTATTTAAATATAAAAGGCCATCCCGTGTGATTTTGGACAGAGTGACAATTTTTTCCGGAGACCGCCAGAATCTTTGCCGATTGCGCTTCCCTCAAACTCTCTCAAAATCCAAGACCCCCTAAATGAAAAGCAAGCATGCCCTCAGCATCGTTTGCCCAATCCACAAAAAAGGAGATCTCTTCGACAGCTTCAACTAAAGCCTACAAAATCTTCTCTGCCGTATTGTGTAGTCGGCGGAAATCGATCGGGAGCGGCCTGATAAGATCATGTCTAGGTGGTTCCAGACCAGGGAAGTCTATCCTTGGTCAAATATTCACACTGTGGCCGATCTTGAAAAAGACCCTGGTATTCCAGATCGACACCCACCACCTGATTGTCGACTTTAAAGGCGCATATGACAGCTTCTACAAGGACGAGGTGTATATTGTAGAGGTGCAGGATGACAATGGTCGGTAAGGAATTAACCGAGAACTTCAATGTCAAACAAGATGACAACATGTTCAAAGTGTCACAATTGACAGCTATTACTTCGAGGTAACTAAAGACCTCTTCTACCTTAGTTCCGCAATAACAAGCAGCAACGATAGCAGCACGGAAATAAGACGTATAATAGCTCCTGCCAACTGCTGTTTCTTCGGGCTCAGTAGCAGAGCCCTCTCTCGCAAGACCCAACCGGACTGAAACAAGACCTTAATCTTTGGTCTACGACACAGAGACATGGACATTATTGGAAAAGGCTAAAAAAGCCCTTGCCGTTTCGAGAGGAAAATACTCGTACTACGTGTTATGTTTGGTCCCATCGGTATTGGAAAGGAATGGAGGAATGTACAGCGACATCGGCTTAGTCAGACGTCTACGGATTCAATGCCTAACATGGCTGATGACTGGGTCATGTAGAGCTAGTGGACAGCACAGCTCCGGCCCGAAAAAATCTTCAAATCTGAACCTCGGGGATAACGAAGCAGAGGACGGCCGAATCTACGGTGGTGTGAACAAGTGGAAGGGGACCTTAACCAACTTGTAGTGAAGCACCGATGTAAGCAACCGACGAAAGATCGTGTCAGCTCTAGAGAGGCTTGTTGATTGAGGCCCAGGTACGGAACTAAAGGAAGCTCGGTAAGTTACCACTTTGGAGGCTGGTTATCATCAGAGCTTTTCCTAAACATCGCGATGCATCTATTACATCAAACAACAAAAGATAGCAGCAGCAACCATATTTTATACGAAACCGTGCCAACTTGGCTTCGCCTTAAGTATGGTCTTGGTACCGTAGTCCTTCTATAGAAGAGGTTGGTCGGTTACTTGATGTCTGGTTTTCACATAATGTTTTTTGTGTGCCGTTCTTGAGATTAAATCCATTAGAGGTCTGAGTATCTTATAGAAAAATCTCCTCACAGAAATATTAGCTCAAAGACTAGTTGTGCAGATAAAATATAATCTGCATCATACCTTTTTTTCTGCAGCAGTTGTTTTCATTATTCAGCGTAAGGATGTAATCTAGACAAATTATCTATTATCTTTTGTCATTCCATCCACCTCGACATGTATTTCCTCAAGCGTAAGTCTTCAAATCAAGAGAATCATTTACAGAACTTGTCCTGAGCTGGACTATTCAAACATGACGATCAGCACACATGTCAATATTATCTCAGCTAAATCGCAATACCCGCCATGCATAATGGCAAGACCCTCTATTCAAAGAAAATAAATAAAAAAAAAAAAATGTTTTCATAACCTCAAACATTGTCAACCGCCGAAATGGTAAAGAAAAGATTTGCAGCAAACAATGCCAACACGATCGCAAGGATGTACGCAGTTTCATCTCTATCTAAAAACAACATCAACGAATACAAGTATTCCAATCAAATAGTCCCAACCATCCCAAGGATTCGACAATGATACGAATATTTCGAGGACAATACCTCTGATGGCAGTCTTTTCGAATCCGAAATCACTCATCCATGTGGTACTTGAGAAAAATCATGAAAATACACTAAATAGAAGGAATCCTAAAGATGTTGATGATAACGATGACTGTAATGGCGATGATAATGATAATAATGATCAAATTCAAGGACCCGCTTTAGCTCTCTTAAGGCTGAGTTCTTGTAAATTTGTCATTACTACGTCCTAGCTGAGGTAGGTACGAGTATATTCTTCTCAGTTCTCCAATATCGAAATTTCAAAAATTATACCCTCCTTCAAAGTGTTGAACACTTAAAGAGGACAAAAGTGATGATGGAGACAGGAGACCGAGAAAAAGAAGCACAAACTGGAGAAGAAAAACAAGAAAAATTTCATCACCACTCCGCAGTCAATAATACCCGGCCATAAGAAGGAAGCAGATGTGAGGCTGGTTTCGCTAGGATTGCTCTGCTTTATCAAATAGCATACGAGATGTGAGATGCGAGATGAAATTCATATGTCGCTGGGTCCATATTGTAAATCACGAAATTGTCTCCCTGGGTTTGGTGGTACCGCCGAACATTGACTGTGTGAGTACTCGTCGTCATATTGCAGTACCCGTATACTACTCGTTGTAGCTACGAGTATAAGGATCCACTTGCAGGAGGCTGGCAAAGTGATGAAAGACACTTGCTATGACTAAGGCTGGAATAGCTATTTGTTCGGAAGGGGGAAACATCTAATTTTGGATTGTGAAATATTTAAATTGCTTGTGATGACATAAATGGTCGTTGCTCAGTTTCGAAATTGGAAATTGTACGCAATGCAACATTGAAGGATTTGTACTCGTATGTAGGTGGCGATTGATGAGTTGTTTTTCGTTTTTTTTTTTATGAAAACTAAGTGCGGTCGCGTATTAAGTGGTGAGATGAGAAAATTTGTAAGAAATTATAGTTACCGAGGCCTGTGAAAGATCACTGTGTCTGCGGACCAACCATTAGACCCTCTTTAGATGGACTATGTAGGGCTAACTCTATTTGTTTCACTAACTTGTACAATTTAGGGAGGATAAGTGAATTGAAATACTTTGCATCGGACAGGGCATATATGCTCATTATATTCCGCCAACTTCACCACTTAACGAATGAGCTAGAAACGATAAAATGACATAGGAACGGAGCATTTCCTCGATTTTTATATTTTCTTTTCACTCACAGAGCCCTGACACGAAATCTAGACCTTTTCACTGCTCGTTTGTTTCACTACTAGCACTGCATCAGTTCGCAGTGTCTCCAATTGATGCGAGCACAAGCCGGGCACTTACAAAGTTACGTCATCACTTTCACGTCCCGGGATGGTGTGTCACAACTGCTTAGCAATTTTAGGTTGTTGGCAAAAATCGTAGTGCCCAATTACGACAGCAACTTGAAGATAGAAGGAAGGTCGCTGACCTTTTAGAGGCGTCGGGAAGCATTCATTCGATCTGGAGAGTCTTGCTATCTGTCCATGTTCAAAAACTCCACTATCTACGGAAGCCTTACTCAATGATACTGGCAAGCTCATCGTCATTTTTATTTCTCATGATCCCATCATAAGCTGGGGCTCAAAAAAGACTCAATAAATCCAGATTTCCAACTGCAAGAAGTCTTAAGTTTTCGAACTAGTTCGGAAGGGATGAAGCAAAGCATTCAACTTCTCAAGCCTCACCGATTCTTTGGAATATCAGGTTGCGTATAGCTCCGCTTAAAAGGCAGACGCAAGACCTTAGTGGGAAGTGAAAACTAAGGTTGTGATGGCAACTTTAATCGATTTAAAACTCATCCATTGAGAATCGACTTTACTTATTTCCTGGTTTAGATCCTGGCCAAAACCATTCCTAAGCACAGGCAAACTCAATTTAATATTTTCTTAGCGGCAGGAGTCATTATTTTAGACGAAATGTGCATCAAACCAAAGCAAAAGGCAGTCGGCGCATAGAGTCATCAAAATTCCAATGTATATTGCACCAAAGACCGACCACTTCCATCAAGAAGAGGGAGTTTTAACAGTGCCTCTAGAGCGCAATCAGGTGAGCTGGGGAAAGCATTCATGATTTTTCGAGACTTTGGAGCCAGAAGTAACTTGATAGGTTGTCCTCAGTAACAGGTCCATATCTTGCCAAAATCTAATTGGCCTACCCAGAAGGGCGACGGAGCTTTTGGAGGCTTTCGATGTGACATTTTGGCTTTTCAAGATAACATTCAGATACTTAACTTCGTTAAAGGTTGAACGGTCATTCTCCTCCTTCCTGTTTGACCGTAGGACCACAGTTAGTGCACCTGTCGTCTAGATTTGCCTGTACTTTAAAGCGTGATCCAATGAACAGAATAGATCATAGATATGGGAACTATTGAGATCTTTAACCAGTAATTCAACAAACATAAACGAAAGAAATGGTGTCACAACGTCTGTTTACGCTCGTCATCACACATTGGCCGAAGTTACGATAGTTAGAAGTGCTCTCAATGTCGATGATAATGCTCGATACGTATGTAGTTCCTCTTGTCGAGTGCGCCTTCAGTTCTTCTCTTGGTGCATCTTAGATAGCGGATGCATTTGCGAAAAAGCTTTACGTACATGAATCTCGACCATTCTCTCCAGACCCTTCGAAATGGAGACAGTCAGACTGATAAGTCTGCAGCTCTTGGCGATCTTATTAGTCGTTGTAGAAGTAAAGACTCCCTTTAGAGTTACCAACAGCTAGGCTATACCTAGTTGTAGCATAACTGGATACATGCCAACGTTGTCAGGGTACTGGAATTCATAAAAGGAGACAACAGTGCATCTGATGATCTCATCTGTTACCATAACTGATGACAGATATCTGTTACGCCTTGTTGAGTGATCTAGATCACTTATAGCTTCATGCAAAAGAGTTAGTGGTGACGTATGCCTGACGAGGTTATTTAAGAATGGAGTCTCTGTGAAAATCTGCGTTTTCCCGTAACACAGAGAATCTCACACAGAGACTCCACGTATCAATTCAAAACATTTGGTCGTTCAGGTTCCGAATAACTTCAATTATGTTCCGACTTCCGTTGGAGCGTTGCCTTTTTCCACTTCAAAGCGTGTCTAGTCTAGTCACTACTCCCCAAAAAGTATTTTGATCAATAGCATCGCAACGTGATAACTCCTATCTTCGTGGAGTCACAGTTTTTAGCTGCCAGTTCGGTCGCTGCCTATAGGGATTGTCATTTTCATTCTCTGTTTGCTTCGTAGCCAATTTCTGCCGCAGTAGTGGTATGAAACCGCTTAAGCACCCGAAATCACAGCTTCAAGTTTTTCACACCCCTGCGTAGGTATGGTATAGTCGTAGACAACATATGAAACTGCAGGTCATTCATTATGCCATCTCGACGACACAGTCACGAAAGTAAATGATGTGCTCTCTACTTAGCAAATAAAACTTGCACCCAACCGCAAGAAAAACATTTAAATCCAAAAACGAAGATCAACAGCCCCTCGAAGCACAGCAATTACAGCGATTTGATGGTAAAAATTGAATTCCTCATCACGTCCCACCGATTAATATCTCATCATCGGCACATTTTCACTTCATCGAAATCGAATAAACGAATAAAACTACCGAGGCAGCTTCTACTCTTCCACACGATTTGAGAAAAGCCCAAAGTCAAAACGAACCACAGAAAACTAAAGAGTCATTCTCAATCAATAAACGACCTTTTGAACCTCACCCAGGCTTCTGATTGTGAATTCATCTACTCTAGATGCGTCCTCTTGTGGTACGAGAACTGAGTAGACCATGCGCATGAGCATCATCCATCAATCACGGCCCAGCCCATGTCTGCAAGCTACCTTAGAACCAAAGAAAAAAAGAACTTTTGTCAATTTCTGTAATTACTGATGGAGTGGCTCAGACTGTTGGTCAGGCTGACGGCATAGTTTAATTCGATATGGAGCGGCTTACTCCGACGGAGTGATTTAGAACAAGATACTGAGGTTTCCGTGCAATACAATGATCAGGCATGTGGAGTAGATATTTGTATGTTCATATGGATTGTCAGGTGGATGTGGAGTAGGTAAATTACAAACCACACTACTACTCGGTGTGGCTTCCAAAAACAACCTCATACATCAGAGATAACTGCGCGTGTGTGAGTAAACTTTCACTTTAGGACTTTTCAATGAAAGAAAATAATTTTTAATGGATCATCATCATTACCATCATCATCATGGAATGCCTTCCCCCTCCCAAGCCCAAAAGTAACTTAATCCCAATTCAAAAACAAATCCCAAATCCCAAACTCCAAAGCCAAACCAAACAATACAAACACCCGGAGTCAAGTCATTTGGCACGCTTTGTATCAGTTGCTACCACTTTTTTTTTTTAACTGTCATTCTCCTCTTGACCCGGCCTTTTGATTATTGTTGAGAGTTATTTCTTTTGCCTTCTGTCGGGCGACGTTTGGAGTCTGGACTCTGGGGAGGCCATTTGTCTACTTCCCGCCGGACACTTTGAAACAGCTTTTTGGTGAACTTTTCTGTACGCCTGTCTCTTTAGTCCAGAGCCAAAGAGGAACAAGATAAATCGCAGCGGTCATCCATCATTCGTGAGGGCGGCAGCATTGGATACACCAGTTGGAGAGCAGCCTTCATTTTCCAAATGACAAATTGGGTAGCTCTTCGTTGCACTTTAATGCTCCAGAGAGGCCGACCGAACTGAGCCGAGTCATGTGGATGCATTTGTTGCATACTACAATACAATACATAGTACACATGTGGAGACAATGGATTTTATCTTTGGTGAGATACGGATACAATTTTTATTTTTTTTAAATTGTTTGGAGAAAGTTTGTTCTGGCGAGAAGCTGGTCTGGTAGTGGGTGGGAAAAGTTTCACTTTCTAATGGAGATTCATGGAGGAAGTCCAGAAGCCAGATGTATTTCATGGAAATTGTTTGCTCTTGGATTGGCGGTTATTTAGTTCAAGAGGAACTTCATTAGTAGCCAGTGGCATCAGGATACATTATCACTGGACTCTGGAACACTTATCCATGGTCAGGACGGAGTTGGGACAAAGTACTTTTTAAGTGAGAAATCTAAATTTCCTCAAACAACATACTGAAGGACACCTAAAGGCTCTTCAATGCAGTTAGCTACCTCTGGATTGGGTCGTTTTGCATGCTCTTAGTATTCTGCATCATAAACCGGAATAAGACCTCGGAAACTCCGAAATTTGCGAATTTGCTGGTAACGCCTGAAAATAAAGTTCTGAAACGTCATAACCTTCTAGACGGACATCCAGAATGTCTTATCTGTCAATGGTGCCATTGTGAGATGGTGCATTATCTCATAATTACTCTACCAAAATGCGGATCTTTTTCGACGGATACTCTCCTGCAAACGCTTGAATAATATTGTCTGTTCATTGTTTGATCCACTGCAAGAAATTCCAAGTGGAAGAAGATAGTGAGCAAAACTTTGAGGTTAACTAATGTCTTTGGCTACTGACAACAAACTAGCTGGCAGATGGCGCCCAAACTCTGAGTCGTAATAGGTGACAGTTGTACCAACATATGAAAAAATATTTTTTAAGAACCCATTGACACGGGCTGCTGGAATTATTCAGTCCCGGTCATATTTTGACAGAATGTGTACCAACTTTTCTTCATGCTGGTCAACCAAGGCTAAAAAATCCCCACAAAGTGAGACCTGTGGACCCCAATGCATTAGTAGCAGTAGACAGCATCGTGCGCCGCCTTAAGGAATGGTTTCCGTGTAGACCCTCTACATGGACACCGACGAGTGCGCCTAATCATATCGTCATTCCGACCAATGAGTAAGGATAACGCTATGAAAATCGTTAAGAAGATAAATATATAAAGATAAAAGGATGCTGCAATCTCTTCGTTACCGAGTATAGAGTTTGTGAAGCAGACTCGGCGAACCCCCACAAGACGTGGAGTATTGGTCACGTTCGATGTCAAAAACGTATTTTACTCGGCAAGATAGACCGACATCCGAGAAACGAGATATTGGATAGCTACCTTCAAGATCTAGTACCCTGGGACGACATGGCGGAAAAAGAAGCGCTTGATGTCCGGAGTACCACATGGTTCGATACAAGGCCCTGAACTCTTCACACCCTCGTAAGCGCTCGCTAGAATAGCGGTCTGGCTGCGAGGCCACGGATTTGAGTCGGCAGCCCTAAAAAACGGAGATAATTCTCTTCGCCAAACAACGATAGGCCGTCGGTGACTTCAGTCAGAATGTTCCAGGTGCAGTAGTCCACGCAAGCCCGGTATTTCACTTTTTCGAAATGTGAGTCGCCTGGTCTTTCGGGAGCACATAGGGAGAATGGCTGATAAAGTCTCCAATATAGCAGTCGTAATGTTTGATCTGATGCCCAATGTAGGCGGCCCCAAAGAGGCCAAGACATGGGTACTTACGCCGGTCAATTCCATTTTGCTGTATGGTGCCAAGTCATAAGTGGATGCGATGATAACGACAAATCAATTTCAATCCCCGGAATCAGATAAAGGTAGCGACAGGAGAAATACAATATATGTACGTGCTGGGAGTAGGAAATGAATGACGAGGTTGTGGGCACGTTGTCCCATCGATTCATGCCTGTGCTGAGCCCCTGGTTGGAGCGAAGTCGTTGTGAGGTGAACAACTATCTTGTTCAAGGTTCCTTCTGGACAGGGGCAGTTTAAAGCATATCTGCAAAGCATGGCAGTAAAATCATTACCCAGATGCTACTATTGCCCTGAGGTAGAGTATATTGCCAAGCAGACATTCTTCTTTTGTACAAGGTGGCATCAGCAACGACAGCGTTTGGTGAATCGGCTTAGTGCCGGTCGTTTTCACGATGTTGCGACGAAGCAGGAAGGAACTTGGACAACTACGCGCCACGGAAAAGAGAAGGGTGGCGCCGGCGGTAGACGAGCCTCCTCGGGCGTAGATATGGCTGATATGAACCCAATCTGTGTCGGCTGTGCATATCTCTGGCTCCTCCGGGTTGCCAAGGACCTGAACCAACAGACGCTATGACGAGTCTTCGAATTACTTGGGTGTCTTTTAAACCAAAAGTTGAGCTTCCTTGTTGTTGTCGTGGGATTTTAAGACCCCAAACAGTGTCTTCACCCCACAGGGTGTGTTAAAGTCATGCGGCAAGAGTGAGGTTTAAGTGAGTTTCAGGTTGGTCAGAATAAACTACTGCACGAGTGTCACTTTACCGGTGCTCGTGGGTAACATACGATCCCCCACACTGGCAAAATAAATGCCTCTGCCAATATGCAAATATTTTCTGCTTAAACTAGCATTCACAGCGAATCTCCGTAGTAGTTTGTATTTTGGAGAGACTGAGTATAGCCTGCTATTTGACCACCAATTGCCTTACCTTCGTTATCCCATTCAATGATAAGCTAAAATCACAGGATTGCCTGACACTGTCGAACCGTACAACTAAGTGCCAGAGTAAGTTGGGGCATCCTCTAACTTTGCTTAGTGTTTGACATAAAATCATGACATCTTTGGCGACTCCTAAGTGTTTCACCACGAGAAGGACACCAGGACACAAAGGAACAACAATACGAAATGACTCTTATTTCTTTGCTAGTTGCTCCAAGACATTAGAATATGACATCTCAAGCCGCATAACTGGTAACTCTGTTACTCAATTTAAAATCAGCTACCTCCAACCACTTTCCAACACTCACGACATTGAAACGAACATGCAACCGAACACGATAAGTTAATTACTCTGTTTGAAAACAGTTCTTTTTGTTTGATTCCGATTTCGAATAACAACTTGTCATTCAGTATTTACTCAACTGCAGCAGCAGCTCATCTCGATATCCCTCATTTCAAGACCGCAATTCACTTGGTAGCCCTTCTCTACTAACCTCACCCTCCATTCCATTTCAAATAATGTTCATCCTCTGGTCGCTAATGCACTCGAAGGAATGATTGTATATTGAAAAACCCTTGACGTCAACAGCGGAATCGGTAGCTGATGCTTCAAACAGATCGAAGTATCCATTATCGCGTGTAAGCTGGGTGCTCAGGGGGAGATACAAACATCGACATCTACAAGTATGTGGTGGGCTGTGTACTAAACTCGTAGTACATCCGGGAATTAGGGGGTAAACACAATCATTTTTGACTGGCAGTTCCTTTTTTTTCTTCGTCTAATTTCTGTTTGTTTGTTCGAAAATCGCTGTTTTTTTGTTAATTCAGTTTTTGTAACTCGAATACGGTAAAACGGACAAACTGTGTCAACATGTCATGCGATATTTTCAGTTTTTTATGAGGACGAGGACGAGGACGACATTTTTATTTTTCTGCTGTCAATTATGTCAGACATGGATGCGCATCATACTCATACAGTGAGCCTCCTCATCCCCTTCATTTTACGAGTATTTACGTTGCTTGTTTGAAAAATCAAATCAAAAAATTGTGTATTTTGTGTGGGTGTTTTCGAAGAGAGAAAAGTTTTAAGTTTCTATTTTGCTATTTTGTTGTTTTCGGTTTGAAAATACCCACCGGGTTTATTGTTCTGGAAAATACCATACATACAAGCAGATGAAGGGCGACAAAGTCCTAGACCGAGCTAGAGCCTCTGGGCGCCCAAAGAGCATGTTGTCCTTCACATGCACTACGAGTTGGTCTATGGGAACTTATGCAGTTGCTATTGTTGTGCATTTTCCTGGTACATGACAGAAGGCATGACTCGTACGAGTACCATGGGGGGATAGTGTATTTTCATAAGTTTGACATGCAGCAATTTTTGGCGGTTTTTTGTTGATGTTCTTAGTTTGTTGGGCTTGGTGAATATTTTTGTTGAAGGAACACACATTGTTTTTCTATTTGTTGGTCGGAAATATCTTGCGGAATTGTTTGTTGTAGGTTCTAACCAACTGAGAAATGCGGAATGCATAATGAAGGAGATCTTCGAACTTTCGAGCAGTTGTTGGATTTTTTGAGGTTGAGTGGGACAATACGGTAGTAGGAATGAGCGGTTGGATTTGGATTCCTTGTCATGTTTAAGTGCATGACATTGCAGTATGCAGAAATGGTTCAAAGTAATTTAGTCGGTCTTCATCGCTGCATTTCCTGGCAGAGCAAATCCTCGCCATCCATTTTATCACTTTTTAACAGCTCTTGAACAAATCTCATGCGGTTCATACTATATCCTTTCCATCAGTTGATGGGGAAACAAGCTTTTACGAGAATATGGTGATCCTTCACTACCACGTACGATTCTGCGGTGATCTCTTTTGATTTCTACTGATTCTGGTCTTGTGGACATCCCGTCCGAGGAGTTTTCTAAACTACTACGAAACCACAAAATTGATTCTCCGAGTTGAGAATACGGATGATTTCAACACTGATTCAGGATGCGGTGCTGGTATTTTCTGATTTTGGAAATTCTTCGTTTGGAAAACTTACACTGTTTTCCAAGTGAAGGTCTGCAATTCTGTTGGCAATGCATTGTACTATATTGTGAAGAATTGGTTCAGAGAAAGAATTGCCAACGCTGATAGTCAAGCTGAGTTCAAGGGCTTAGTCTGTAAGCTGCCTGTTTAGGGTTCTAGGTCAGAATCGATTCTCGGGAAAGGTATCGCCAATGAACCTGCTACGACACCTCAGAGCAGAATTTCTCAGGACTTGAACACGTGTTTGGACTAGGTTCTCGGAAAAAGTTTCCTTTCAGATGGCACGACCTTTCTGAATGTCAACACCTAGGCCTACCCTGGAATCACCCTGTATATACTCGATGTTTAAGTAGTGCGGCTGGTAATGTTGGAACTTTACCGCGAAGGGCTAATTTATTTTAACCTATCTCGCTTTTCGGAACAGGTTGATGCCCAGGGATCTGGAACTTTAGTGTGATGCAAGCATAAAGAGAACAGTGGTGACAGCTGGCAGTAGTCCTCAAACAGATACAAAAACAGAGAATACTGCTGCCGGCAAGTGAAGTTACTGGATAATAAGTTGCAGAAAAAATGAAAAGGATCGGAAAGTGAATAGAACCTTGTGGAACACCAGTGTTGATGTTGGAATTTTAGCATGGAACAGAGAGTGATAATTAAATTCCACGCGGAACTATCAGAGACATACCGAGATGATTATTTGAGTAGAACAGTTGGTTTTGAGTGGCATAAACATTTTTCGGGCGACAGAGAGATGTTGGAGGATGCCAAACACTCAGGAAGGCCAATTCCAGTTCGGATACCTGAAATGATCCAAAAAGTACGTGATTTTGTTGCAGAATTCATTCCAAATAGTGAAACACTTACTACCGTATCTTACCTTGAAGTTTTGTTGAGAATCCATCGTTTTCGACACGAATATCGCGATCGAAAAAGTTTGGTCTCTGTTGCACGATAATGCACTGAGTCACACAGCACTTATTTTTCGTAAATTTTTTGCCCGAAATCAAGCGTGTGGGTTAAATCATTCACCGTGTTCACATGATATGGCACCGTGTGACTTCTCTTTGTTCCCGAAATTGAAATTGAAGTTGAAAGAATAAAAGGATACAAAATGAGCTGGAGCAAGCATTTGAATCACTATTGAACTATTCGAATACAAGCACCAAAAAATAAACATAAGTCGGGTTTTAGTTAAGTTTTCTAGAATCAGTCTGGGATATTATTTGCCACACTGTGTAAATCTGTCAAGGCAGGAGATGTTGATAGTTTCGAAGGCGCAAAATATTTAAGTTTAATCCCAGGTTCTGTAGATATCTTACGAGCAATGCAGACTTTGGTTCAATTTTTTTAGCTGGCGAAATACCATGAATTTGCAGATAGTCCGACGGTCATTGAGAAGTTTGCGGGTCTCAGGATATTATTTGATTTTTCTTTGTATATCTTGGAATTGAGAGCAGTTTCTACCAGGTCGCGCTGATTTTCTTTGAAATTACGGCGGCATCCACCCTTTTCTAGTCTATTATGCTGAAGCCATTCAAAATTACGTATTCAGGCGGATTCAGTGATATATCGTGCTGGTACCGTTGCTAATTGTAACTGCGGATCTGTAGTAGACGGAATCCTTAACTATCTCGAAGCTATTGCCGCCAACTACGACACTTTGAGCAATTTATCGATGTTGGGAGTCCTTTTTCGATGACAGCATATATTCATACCTGGTTTCTGTCTCATTTATAGCTGCGAATGCCTCATCGACGTCTCGTTGTCTTCGGGCAATAACGTCGATGTCATCTGTGTACGAAAATAATTGCGAAGAGTATCGTTCCGCTTCTATTGGACGTTGAAACAGTCAAATGACAGCTCGTCGCCTTGTCTTTAACCTTATTTGGCATTGAAGGTCTATGTTAATTCGTTACCGACCGTAATGGAACAGCAAGTGTTCTCCATTCTCATCCTGCACAACTTGATGAGTTTGAGAGGAATACCAAAACTAAATATGGCATTATACGGCTTTAGAGTCGACAGACATGTGGTGGGTATATCTGATCGACTGTAGACTTCCCTGTCGTGAAACCACCTTGATATGGACCTATCATACTGCTCATGATTGGTTTCAAGCGATTACACAATATGGCAGAGCAGATCTCTTCGTTTGTGAATTGGCCAAATGATGCTGGTGTTTCATTCATCAGACAGGTGAGCTGGTGCATGTTCTTTACTAGGTCATCTCCAGCTGCTTTAAAGAGCTCAGCTTGAGGCTTGTCTGGGCTAGGAGCTTTGCTCGACTTTAGTCTCGATATCGCCATCTCAACTTCGTCTAGGCCAGGTGGATGGTCCAGTGCTGCTGTTGATTGTTCATTCTGGCTTTGTAGCCCTGGCATGTTCTTTTTCTTCTTTGAAAGAATTTTAGATCGTAGAGCTCACGAACAGCTCTAGTCCTGCGATACGGAGCGGCTCGTATGCCTATTTTTTGGCTGCATGCGCCTCACTACATTCGTTATCGAACCAGAAATTTCTTTGTGGCTCGTTGACATCATTCCCATTGGTGTTCTATGGATTGTATAGCAGTTTGAGGGAATCGTGATCGGTCTCTTGCTTTTCAATATCAAAAATGGATGGTGTGACTCGACTCTGTTGTGCTAGTGATATCGGCATCCGTACCATTGCTGCAACAAAGTGGTGATGACTATATGAACATACACGCATGGAATTAATGTATTAGATCTCCAGGACCAGGGCTACGCTTTAGGTGTTGAAGTGCAGCTAAGAGTAATGTGTCTTCGTCGAAAGGAATTTTCGCTTAATTAAGTGAAGGAAATACCAGAGTTGTTGGGCCTCTAAGAAACCAAGACTTTTGTTTGATGCCACCTCCTGTTCATAATTTTTAGATCCTGTAACTTTGGCTTTCTATGTGCAGCTTGATTGCCTTTTAGACGATCGTTGAGACAAATGAGCAACATCATGGGTTAAGAACCTGCCACCTCTTGGATCGTTAAAAGTTTCCAAATTCAGATTTCAGTTTTAATTTCCTGTGGCATTTACACTCTGGCTTCATAAACAAGGCGTTGGCGAAAAAATACCGCCAAAGAGCAAATCAACATCTCGCTTTCAAAGAACTGACCGCCGGTCAATTATGAATGAGCTCACCCAAAACAAAAACAAAAAAAGAAGCACAAACATGATAAATAAGGCATTACCAACCCTCAACGCCGCCGCCAGGGGGCTTACGGATGCATGTGGTAGTAGCTCCTGCTCGCGTTTCACGGTAAACTGATTCTTAATTCCCATATCCATGGACAGAGAGATTAGCTGAAAACCCCAAAATGGTTATTACTCTCCATTCAGAGGTTTTTCTGGCGAACTTTTTGCCCCTCGTATCCCGGACACACTTGGTGTACCGGTGTACCATTCCACTGACGGCACCCATGATATCGGTAATGATGCTGGCGAAGCTGATTATGATGATTCAAAATTTATTACAATAATCGCATACGGATTAGCGGTGAGCTTTTAGTCTTTGGTGTGCTTCGTCAGTTCCTATCTCCAATGAAGATGCTGCTACACATTTGTTTTCAATTTGAAAGAACGCACGAGTTGATTGTTGAATTCCAGTGAAATTGCTTGAAATACGGCCCAATGAGCGGCAATCTGGGTTGGCTTGATCTGACATCTGGTACCTGGAATGGAATTCTCAAAATTTCGATTGGACTTTGGTTGGAATTTTGGCGAAAATTTTGTGAACATTTTTACTGTGGGATGAATGCAAATTCCTCAGTGCATGTGGTAGTGGGTTGGGATTCGAGAGTACCTACGCACTGAGAGGGCACACGAGTACTACAAAACTTCTAAAATTATCTCCACTGTTCGCACTTCAGTTGGTTATCGCCAATAAAACCAAAAGCGAACAAAGCTGAACAGAAAAACGAGTTACGAGTCGAAAGAGGAAACAACAAAAACCTTTGACAAATTGACGTTTTGGGGATTTATGGGCGTTGGGTGAGTAATTAATGCCTCGGGAGATGGATAGAGCTCGGGTGCCCTATGGTTGTTTGGAACAAATTACTTACATGATCATGTGGCGGGCGCTTCGCATTCGCGGAACAATTGTAAATCTTCTTATGGAGCATGCAATGTTTCCATCTGTCAGTTGGTTTAATGTCTGGTACTTGTTGGAAGACAGAGGGGAATGGATTCGTTCATGATGTTCCTGATGATGACGCCATACACTATATACTGTACGAATGTGCTGAGATGGAATGCAGTACATGAAGATACTTCAATTGTTTTTCACATTGCGTGACACTGTTTCACATGGCAAATGTTGAAATTGACGACAGCAAAAGAACGAAGCGATGATGTTTTACGAAGCACGACTGTTCCCATTTCAGTTGGAGGAATTGATTATGGCTTATGTCGGGTGAAATGACGTGTTGTTTTTCAGAACATACAGTCAGGGTAGTCGAAGCAGTCAGAGCATGTCCTTGTGAGAGTAGTTTTTATTATTTTCTTTAGAAGATGAGTCTTGGAGCTGAATCTTAGAGCAGTGCTGATGGAAAGAACTGAGCAGCTGCCTTGGCAATGTGTTCAGAGATTTGTGTTTCTTATCATCAACACTATATTAATCCATTTATCAATGTTTTGTCTAATGTTGGAACATTTGTTGAAAGGACTACGACAAGTTTATTAGTTTTGCGCAGTTAATTTCGAAGATTACATTCGCTGCAAGTCTCTGGAAATGCGA
Organism: Volucella inflata; assembly: GCA_928272305.1. Lineage (NCBI taxonomy): Eukaryota > Metazoa > Arthropoda > Insecta > Diptera > Syrphidae > Volucella > Volucella inflata. The sequence continues at coordinate 6,056,497 of OV743720.1, forward strand.
CACGATTGCTATTCGGCTTTTCAAATACGTTTAGATACAGCACATCATTTAGAGAAAATATCTTTGTCAATAAGCTCATAAACATGTCGCTTAATAGAACTTCAGGATGCAGTCTCCCGTAGCCCAACTCTTCTACATGAAATTCTATGATACAATGGCATATGCGCCGGCAATTTTGTAACCAGATTTCAATTCAGGAAGATATTGACGAACCGCAAAATATCAGATCACTTGTCATCAAGAGCTCCTAAGATCCATGTCCACATCCGACTGCAGTATCAGCTTAACAAGGCATAACAAGAGATTGTCATCAACACTAGTCCTTAAGAATAGACAAAATTATCTTCTTGCAATGGCCTCTAGATAAATGCCTAATGATCCCGATGGCTAGGAAGTCTTACTTACTTAATTAAGGCGACGCTACAATTCGAAGTAAATCTGGGCCTCAACCAACAAGCGTCTTCACCTTCGATGGTGTGTGTCCTTTTTGCTTGATAGCATGTTCTTGCCTCGTTGCTCTCGTTGACCGTTTAGCCCATTTTCACTGCTTCCGTCTTAATATTCGCAAAAGCGCCACTGAAGGCACGCTGCTTTCTTCCGATTATGTCAGCATCATCGACGTATACGAGCTAATCACAGTTGATGAAAGCTTCGATCTTTCCTCCGACCATTCTCCAGTCATACTGAGTGACACGATCATTAAAAGACAAGTACCCCTTCGACTAACTGGAAGGAATACCAATTGCGAAGGATTCAGGAAAGAAATCGAAGATAACGTAGAATTAAACGTATCAATAAGATCGCAACTTGAACTTGAAATCGAAGTTGACTCCTTCGTCAATATGCTGCGTGGAACAACACACCTCATCAACGACAAAGAACGACGAAAAATAGCACAAATTACCCGCCAGAGATAAAAGAAATGGTAAGGGAAAAGAGGGAAGCACGCAACAAATGGAAAATTACTCAAGCTCCGCAGGATAAAAGACCTCTTAATAAACTTTGTAATCTGCTCACGGAGACTTTGGTTTTTAAGAGTCCACACACAAAAATTGCATAGTAAATAGGTATGTCGTAAACTTGACGGCAGGAAAAGAAAGCTTTGGAAAGCATTTAAAGGCTTCAAAATGCCCAAAACCCCAGCGTCACCAATTAGAATGGATAACAACGAATGAGCTAAGGAGGATAAGGAGAAATAGGAGCTCTTCGCGGATTGTCTAGAAGAAACTTTTAAGCCCTTTGATGGACAAACACTAGTACACTATACAAGTACATCAGAAAGTGTGTCTGATAACTTTACAATAGCAATCGCAACTCTTGCTTATACGACCTGATAAACGGGGAAGTCCTTAAAATGCTGCCCTTAAAAGCACTCACTAAGCTCTTACATATTATTAACGCGGCTTTGAGGCTAGAACAAGGTAAACCTTAGACTGATAAAAAATCGTATAGACAGATTTTTCTTCTTCCGATCTTGTCAAAGATTTTTGAGAGGATCCTGCTCAAACGTTTGATGCCAATTATTGAAGGCAAAAATCTTATCCCCAACCATCAGTTTGGATTTCAGATTTAGCATTCGACTACTGACCAGGTGCATAGAACTACCGACTTAATTGAGAAAGCTCTGGAAGATTTGCTCAAGCGTCTCTCAAGCCTTTGACAAGGTTTGGCACGACGTTTTAAAGTTAAAATTACGGAATTGCCATCGAAACTTTGCAACATAGTATAGAAATGACGTATCGCGGTTTAAAGATATATTGGCCGGTGTACCGCAAGGAAGTGTGCTCGGTCTGCTCCTGTGTCTCTTTTATACAAGAGATATACCACAAGTCGAGGGGACTGTTCTTGCCACCTTTGCCGACGACACTGCCATTTTAGCTGTCGGAAAAACAATAGAAGAATCAACAGCGAAACTGAAAAGCGCTCTAAATAAGGTATATGACTGGACAAAGATCTGGCGGATCGCTCTCAACGATATCGAGTCTGTGCAAGTAAACTTTACCTACAGAAAAATAAGTCACCTGCCCATCCACATAAATTCGGTCTGTATTCCGTTTGCTAATAAGGCTAAATATTTGGGCATGACACTCGATGTAAGGCTCAAATGGAAGACGCACGTGAAAAAGAAACGTAGAGAACTAGAATCTAAATACAAAGAAATGTACTGGCTACTTGGTAAATATTCCAAGCTTAGCGTAGAAAACAAGTTGTGGATGAACACAATTTATTGCGCCGTCTTCAAAGAACTAAGCCTCTGGACCTGGTACGATAAAAAAAAGCGGAACATGAAGGATCTTTCAATGGGAAGGCACCTACCAAACGAGCTCTTATTGTGATGAAAAAGCTGCTTGATAAGTTTTACTTGGTTGGGGTATAAAACATAACTTTCGAAGGGAGGTGTTTTTAGTGAGTAAGAATCGTACACTACTATGAGCACGCGCTCGCGTCTGTCGTTCTGATGGAAGATTTTCACCTGCCCTCGCCGGGGAAACAAGACAGCTCATCACTTAGTCTAAATCCCTTTTTCATATCAGAGGTCTCGGTGAGATCTTTACCAGCCCTGATGGAGCAGCCTGCATTCTCCATCGTCATCCTGCAAAAATGAACGAGTTTGGCAGGGATGCCAAAACTATACATTTTTCTGTATAGCTCGTCTCTATAGATGCTGTCATACGTGGCCTTAAAATCGATAAATAAATGGTGTGTATCGATCTGAAGCTCATGGGTTTTCTCCAAGATCTGCCGTTGTGTGAATATTCGGTCAGTGGTGGACTTTGCTGGCCTGAACCCACACTGATATGGACTTATCTGATTGCTGGAGAAAAAGGCTTTAGGCGTTCACACAATATGGTGCGATGTTAAAGAGACTGATGCGTCTGTTGTTAGCGCTGTTCAGTGGGTCTCTTTTCTTGGGAATCGGATTTGGCGATCTCTTGCGATTGTAGCGTTTGACGTCAAAATTTCTTACAATATTAGCTTGTCTTGGCTTGAAATGTCCGAATTCCTCTTGGTCCGAGTGTATATTGGCTCCGCGGATCGATCGGACATCCATAAAACGGGAAGAGTGTCTTGCGTCGATCGCAATGTGGTCAATCTGATTGACGGTTGATTGATCAAAAGTTCTCCTAGTCCCCTTGTGTATATCGAGATGTGGGAACCGCGTGCTAGCTACGACAATGTTTAGCCCCGTTATCGGAGGCGGTGTCCCATCGTTCCACCAAAGATACCCTCTCTTCCTAGCTTTGCATTAAAATCACCGAGCACAATTTGAATGTCATAGCTAGGGCATTGCTCGTAGGTCTTGTGAAGGAGCTCATAAAAGGCAACCTTGGTTTCGTCATCTTTCTCCTCTGTGGGGGCATGCGCGCATATAAGGCTAATGTGGGCAAATTTGTTTTTAATTCGGAATGCTCGTTCACATGCCGGAAAGTCTGGACTTCTTGCGTAAGTCTGCTTAGTCTGCCCAATCCGCATTCAAGTACTATACCTACAAAAATCTCCGTAATTGACGTCGCAACTTTTCATCTTCTTATGATTTGGCCCATTCTCCCCTATTTCATTGATGGCGGTGACATATGTGTTGCACCTGTCCAGCCACAACAATCCACGTACAGATTCGAAGTTCGAAGGGTTGTTCGGAGTAGATTCATATGCAGCCGTGGTTTGTTGTTGCTTCGGAACTTTCGCCTTTTTTTCAATACCTGACAGTAAATCGCTGTTCCATAGACAGTTGTTGAATTTTCTAAAGCCTTATCTAGTTGATTATTTGCGTTATGTCCAGCAACGTATCTCATCATAGGGTTGGTCCCAGAAGGGTTCGTGGTTTCTTTTTAGATCCCTCGAGACAAATTATAATTGTGCAACTCATTGAACATAGTGTTTGCTATACAAGAATTCAACTCCCATATTGTCTAGTGGTTAGGATACCTGGCTCTCACCCAGGAGGCCCGGGTTCGATTCCCGGTATGGGAAGAACTATTTTTTTCAGCTTTGCATACACAAAATTTATATAAATTTATTTTAAATATGCAATCAGTCGTGGTTCTTTGTATCTATAAAACGAGGAACCTGCATCTGCTTTGTTTCTCTTGGTTCGAGTGAATTCATCAAGTTGAGATGGTCAACGCTGTCATGCCCTTGGAGTTGCATTGAAATAAAGGAAATCACAAATTAAATATCCTTTCTAAGATACTAATAGTAGACTCAGTTTGCTACATATACAGGGGAAGCTCCTGCATACTCTCAATAAGGATACTATTTCCCACTTCTGAAACTTAAACAAGTAGAGCATACATTTTGTGAATGGATGCAAGTGGACGCAAATCACTTTATGAAGCACAAATTAAGGTCACCTGTCCAAGTCATTGTGGGGAGGGTAAGACCAACAAAAAAAAGCAGCTCATTTCGTTTATTTAATTATTCCAATAGAAGCGTCATAACTGCTGACATTTTGTAATGGACTTGACCAACTTTTTGAATCATAAATTGACCAGGAAAGTGTCACAATTACGAGTAGTTACAAAAACGGTAATGCAATCCGTAAGGCCAGTTTTTCATTTAATAAAATGTCACATGGGGTCGTAACTAATCCACAAGTCTCGAAAACGAAATGTTTGAAATGCCGGAATTACTGATGCGATTGTTGTTGGCAGTCGGCCTTCACTGAAACGTCAACTAATGACCTACTGAAGCATAGAATCCTCTTATTCAAAACCCATCTAACTCTCGACACGTTGAAGGACTTTTCTAAGGACGCAATAAACTTTTAGCCTTCAATTCGGGTGGCATTGAGCTTCAACCAGCAACTTCCTCCATTTACAGCGATCTTGAACAATAGCCTAAAGTTCCTCAAAAGTCAGCTGAGGCTCCTTTCCATATGATATAATCTAAAATCTTCCTTTAACTCGTTGTTGTTTCGCAATAAATTCGAATACATCCTGGTCGGAGCGGTGATGTCCGTTTCTGAATGGTGACGGCCGTACTCTCTTCTTTTCATATTTGTGGAACGGCAGCGTATGTAAAGCTTATTAAATTCAGTTTGACTGATTGTGACACCACCAATGGAGTGAAATTTAAAGATTCCAAAACACAATGCAGTCTGTTGTCCACGAATGGCATGCTTTTCGAAGCCGAACACTTTCCATTCCTGATGTCAGTGCCAATGACAACTTACATTGAGAGGACCACCGATTCCAAGTGGCCTTCTACGTTCCCACAAGCGATGTAAGACTATCTCACAACTGGTTTTCTGGGCCCGATGCTGAAAGTGCATGACTTTGTAAACAGTTTCGGAAGGCTCAATAGAGTCTAGCTCTATCTAGAGACTACCATACCATTTAATGTCAAATTTCTTGATAACTTTATAGCTTCGTTGGCACTTTTCTGTCCAGGAGGTTGACATTCAAAACTTGCCTACAATAAAGTAGCGGTCTTTCCTACCGAAATTGAATAAACTAACTCAAGACGTCCGTAATGGTAAACTCTTATCCTTTTCTCTGCTATCGAAAAGCGTATTTGCCAAATACTGAACTGGTAGTGGTAATTGTTATCAAGTTGCTACTGTCGGCGCCCCCAACATTGCTCCTTTTGTCACTTATGAACATAGTGCAGATTGCAACTCATTCTGCCCACAGACTGAGAATGGAAAGACTTAAAGAAACAATTGCAAAGTAAGTCCTCAAACTCTTCATCATAGCTTTTCTCAATGAACCTGCAATTTTTTCGAAATGACTTAAAGGTCGACGAATAATGAAAATGACAAACCATCCTCATCAATTTTTATGCACACAGACGGCTTTAAAATTGTCGTAGAGTGTCTTATGTGTTCGAAGACGGCTCTAGAACAGCCGGTCTGTCGAACTCTCATCGAATATTGCATTATATTTTCATAGGCAGTCAAACAGACTGGCAATCATCACTCAACAAGTTGCTCAACAAACACGGGATTACAATTTGTTGGGTTCCGGGACACTAGAAAGAGAATTGCATCACTGATGATCTGATCAGACTCTCTTTCTCAGCGACTTAACAAATCGACGACACCACAAGTGTCCTATAACAGAAAAATGACACATCTTTAAGCGCTCCCTAAGGCCAAGTGAGGCCACTTCATTGGTTCAGTTGTGAGACATCTAGACTAATTTTGCCCATATATGATCCTAAGCAATCTAAAGAGATAATCAGCTGCTGGCGTGAAGACATTTCTTAGCTCGCAAACATAAAAAGGGACACCGTGTCATTGAAAGACGACTGTGTAATCCTAAAATGATATCTTAAATCGCAAAAAATACGACGAGAAAGGGGAATCTGTTGCGAACTTCATTTACAGCTTCCTTGCATTGGGAGACATTAGTGACCAACTCCGAGATCTTAATGATCTCTGCTGGAAGTCACCGATTTAGACGAAATCATCAAGAAATCTCCTCGATTTAGAGACAAATTACTTCACCTCCTTATCACATTTCCCTGTAGTATCACAATCGGGTAAAAATGGCCGAAATGCTTTAAACACTCAAACCTAATCTAACCATTGCAGTGTGAGATAGATCGTCGGAAATTAGGTCAATCAATTCACTGAAGCTATATGTTGTTATGGAAGAGCAGCTAGAATCCCTAAGTCTTACTGTGCTGTATGATGCGTTAGTTTTTTAGCTCAAGGGGTAGACTATCCTACGTTTGAACTTGTCCTTATCACTTCTGTTGTTGACGTTCTATTCATTTATCAAACTCTGTTAAGTTTTGCTTTAGGCTTTACTTATGACTAAATACTAACAGAATGAGACCTCAAAAAGTTTAGAATTGGAAGCGATTATGCGTCGCAGAACTCTAGAAAACCTGTGCGTACAGCAAACGAAGTGGTGTAATACCGGAAATAAAGCGCATTTTCTTGATTTAAAAACTAAGGCATTTAAGATGTTCTACCATGGAACGGTGAATGGACGGAACGGTGTTGCTATCGTTGTTGCAGCGGATCTTCTAAGCAATATCGTTGGTATTTTGAAAATAAGCGACCGCTTAATGAGTGTTAAACTCGTCATACACAATGAAATGTGGAACATTGTTAGCGCGTACGCTCCACAAAATGGATGCGATCAATCGGAAAGAGGTAAATTTTGGTCAGAGTTCGGTAATTTGCTTAGAAATATACCAATCGATGAGATGCTATTCGTAGGCGGAGATTTGAACGGCCACGTCGGAGAAACAAATGTTGGTTATGTGGACTGCCATGGCGGTAAAGGCTTTGGAACCAGAAATTCAGCTGGCGAAGACATCCTTGTAGGGTGTAGGGGTTACGGCTTAACCATCATAAATACAATGTTTATTAAACATCAACGACATCTTATCACTTATAACAGCGGAGGCCACGAAACGCAAATAGATTATCACTTCTGCAAAATGCCGATGAGAAACCGTGTGAAGGACTGTGGAGTAATACTTGGAGAATCGCTAGTAAGCCAACACCGTCTGCTCATTACAGAATTTTTCACAGCGGAACCACCGAAAACACGGGCATCGTTTGGAAAGCCAAAAATCCGGTGGTATAATCTATCGAAGGAACGAAGCGCAAGATTTATCGCACTGGCTAAAGAGGCACTTCGAAATATAAACGGTATCGCAGACTCACTTATCCCGCAAGAAATGTGGAACAGCATGCACGAGGAATGCATCACACTCGCAAAGTCCCTTCTGGGGACTATATCGGGATACCATCACGTCGGCAAAGAAACATGGTGGTGGAATGACGAAACCAAACGATCTGTGGCCGACAAGAAGAATGCATTCCAAGCGTGGACAAAATGCGATCGGAGCGACGATATTGAAAAAGCTCGACTGGCTCTTGAATACAAGCGTCTTAAAAAGTCCTGGCGGCAGTAGAAAATCTGTACCAGGAGTTGGAACAAATATCCTCACGATCGGCGGATAGAAGACAAGCTATCCAAGAAGTTCAAACGTCGTAGAATACTAAAATGCCAAATATTTTTAAGCTCGCTGCACAGAGGAGAAAAAATTCCATGGAAATAACCTCGCCGAAATACATCAAAAACGCAGACGGTCGCCTACTAATAAATGAAAAGGAAATTTGTGACCGGTGGCTTGAATACTGCAAGGAGTTGCTTAACAAACAGTTTCCACGCGATATTGTGCCGACAGCTGGTCTATTCGAGGAGGAAGTTTCGGACTTTTCAATCGAAGAAATAAGTATAGCAATCGGAAAAATTAAGCGGGGAAAAGCGGCGGGACCAGACAGCATTCCAACAGAGTTTTGGTCGAAGATGGAGGGAATCGGCAGCGAATGGCTATCGAAACTTTGAAATAAATTAAAATGTGGACAACCTATGCCGAATCAATGGAGAAGTAGCTTCTTGGTTCCATTATACAAAGGAAAAGGCGACACTCGAGAATGCAACAACTACCGTTCAATCAAGCTTATGTCACACACAATGAAAATCGTCGAAAGAGTCTTAAACGAACGTCGTCGGCAAATAATAAAGCCCGACAATAGCCAGTGTGGATTTGTTGAAGGAAGATCGACGGTGGACGCTATCCAAAGCCAACGAATAATAATGGAAAAGCACCGAGATTCGTCTAAGGATTTACAAATGGTATTTATCGAGAAAGCATTCGATCGAGTGCCTAGGGATCTCATATAGGCCGCGCTGAGGTCCCAAATCGTACCGGAAACGTATGTTAGAATAATACAAGACATGTACGGATACGCGGTTAAAAGCTCTGCTGGACTAACGACAGAATTTGCAGTTAATGTCGGAGTGCACCAAGGAAGCGTCCTGTCCTTAGCCCTTTCCTATTTAACGTAGTATTCGACTATCTTTAAAAAGACTGCATGCGCGAACCAAATGTAACGCCAATTCTCTTCGCTGACGACGCATTTATATTAAGCGATAAAGTCGAAGATTTGCAGAACGCCTTAGATTCATGGAGAAATGCGCTAGAGAGAAACGAGTTTAAAATAAGTCGTTCAAAGACGAAGCATTTGACGTGCCCATTTCGCATCCATTTCGACCTGTTCTGGGTATAATGTTAGACGGAATAGTTCTTCCGAAAAGCACTATCTTTAAGTACTTAGGATCAATCGTTAACATGGAAGCGAAATGTGACAACGACCTAAACTACAGAGTGAGTGTGGGGTGGATGAAATGGCGGGAAAATTCGGGAATCTTTTGCGACTGAAAATTTCCACTTAAATTGGAGGGGAAACTCTACACCATGGTTGTTAGACCGCTCTTATGTACGGTTCACAGTGCTGGACAATGTACGAAGCGTTAAAAAACAAAATGACGGCAGCGGAAATAAAAATGTTAAGGCTGTCTTGTGGAGTCACTAAACGCGATTGCATTAGATCTACGCATATAAGAGGAAGTCTACATATAAAAAATTCGGTAACCGAACAGCTTGAAGTGAATAGAATGAGCTGGTATTGCCACGTTCACAGATGATCTGCGGAAAATCCGGTTAAAAAGGCACTATCAACTACGGTCACTCCAACTATTAGAAAACGAGGTCAGAAAAAGAATTCCTGGATTTCTCATATGGCAAATGCGCAACAACGACTGGGGCTTACCACTAAAGCGATCCAGGACCGAGTAGTATGTAGACGCGTTCTGCGGTCCGCGACATTAGCCAACCCCATAAGCGCGCTGCTGCTCCGCTGCAGTAAAAATGGAAAACTCGTTACGCATAAGTTCGTATAACGAGGAAAGGGCTAATAAAAGGATAAGAAGAAGAAAAAGAAGAAGAAGACACTAATAGAATGAGACAATGTTCGAAGACGTGCATACATTGGGCCATTTTGGATTTTAAGGGTTCACATTCAGCTGAAAGTTTGCTCTATGAAATGAAAGTGCTGTGTGGTTCTTTTGACCGGTTTCAATGTACATCTTTCAGTTGAATTTTAAAATTTAGCAATAGCGGTGCCAATAAAACCAGCATTGTGAGGTATTCCACTACGGATTCATTGTGCACGTTAGGCACAAAAGGCGCACTGTATGTCCAAGAAGTTGGCCAAAGTATCTTATTTTGCTGCCTCAATCATTCGCACAAACTTGTAAGGAGCTGTGTCCCTTCACGCGTGCACATTCGTAAGATTCTCTAAGTAGTGAATGCGATTTCATACTTTTAGCTTGAATACAAATAGCTCTTTCTCTTAAGTTTGGGGGACGTAAGCAGCTTCTAAAGATAACTGTCAGCGAAAGAATCCTTTTAATTGTATGCCTCTTGCATGCATTAAGGATAAAATCCCGAAGGCCTGTCGACTCGCAGCCTAGTTTGAGTATGTTATTTTATTCAATCGAATCTATAATCCTATTACAAATCTCCTAACCATCGAAGCGAATTTTCCTCTGACAAATGAACTTCACCTTGGAGGCTTGGCAGCCATAAGCAGAATCCACCATTTGCTGTCCATTCATCAATTTGCTTACTCTGGTTTGTAGGTTCATTGAAATTTCTTCACATAAACACCACATTAACCTCTTCATAATTTTGTAATAACTATCGAACACCCCTCATACTCGTATTAAGTAGTCCACGTTAATATCCGTAAAAATTTAGCCCATCTCCATCATATTAATCACACCCATCTCTTTCCAGATCATGAAGCTAGGCCGAGTATTTAATTTACCTATTAATCGGGGAAACGGGGATCTACCTATTCGTATATCAAGCGAAACACAAGTACCTATCCACTGAGCCGCGAAAGAAACTTAAAAAACTCCAAAATCCAATTAGAAAGTTCAAAAAGCAGAAAAACATCTCATCAGTCGTTCCTCTCGCCCTTGATGTATATAGGTATACGAGTACTCGTACGTATGGATAGTTGTACATCTGTTTCGGTTCTCTTGTAACTGAGAAAAAAGTATCTTTTTTGTTCATATCATCGGGCACGATTCAAATTAACACCGAAGGGAGATCTCAGGTTTAATAACTTAGTAATTACGCCTGTAAGATGGTAAGACGGTCCGATGGAAACCAGACCCAAACGACCAAGCAGTAGAGATAGAGATAGAGATAGAGACCTCGTTAAGGTTCGCTCCGCATCGTCGAACTATAACTACTACTCGTACCTACAACTACTTCATCATCATCATCAAAGTTGTAGTCGTCAACTAGCCGACTCACCAACTATCCGCCCTGCGGAAGATGATGGCGTTCAAGGTAAAAAAAAAAAACAGTCAAGTAGTCAGAAATGAAAAGTCCGTAACTTGACAGCTCAGTGATTTAACTGAGTATCTCTTGGTCTTGACCATTGCCTGCAGAAGGATTCCACTTTATCGTGCGCGACAGCTAAGTGAATCTAGTTCTGACTTCTGTAACAGTGCGCCTGATTCAGAGCAGATTTTGTAGTTTGCACAGATGGTTGCACCATCACCATTCTGTACGAGTATAGTATACTCAAAGCACTTGCCCTACGCATGTTCGCAGTTCGCATCCAAAGTGACACTTATTGCAGATGACGGATGGTATTTAAGCGGCGGCGTTATTAACAGCACAATCGGCAGTGATGGTGGCGGTAGTCGGAACTTATGTCAAACGCACCGTGTACACAATAATGTGACGCGATCATCTCGGGAATCAATCCGGCACATTGCTTTTTAGTTAACTGCACCCATATGACAAGGATAATGGATGCAGAATGTGATGCGGTTTAACGATCTTGGTGGCGACCCAAAGCCTATTCTACATTTAACAGGGACACTCGGTCTAAGATAGAGATAGAAAAACGATAGACAAGACAAAACAGGAGACAGATAGTGATGGTGACAGTGACAGTGACAGTGGTTAATGAGCGGGGGGGACCTCATGCGGAGAAAATGACTACGAGAATACGAGTATGTGTATGTGTTTGGTAGAAAAACCAACAGTTTGGTGGGAAAAATTTGTTTCAAGATAATTTTGTTTTTCCATCAAGATACCAAGAGATACAGATGCATTTTTGGACATTTGTCATAACTGCCTTCGTTTGATGGGCTCCCATGGTGAGCGTTTATGTATACTTGGGTGCAGGGCGAATGACTGTTTAATCGAATGTCAACCAGGGTACACAGCTTAGTTAAACGATGATTGTCAGAGATAGATACGACATGATAGATGTGGTAAGGTTGCATTGGGTTTTATGGTAATTTTATTACTTATTTTTATAGTGTCACCGTTAAGGATGCCATATGGGAGACCTTATTGATGGTGGAGTGGTAGTACTTCTGTGGATCGGTTTGTTTCTTGTCTGTACCGGTTTTTGTGATAATCCTTATGCTCAATCAAATGGAGATTGCCCTCAAATACATAGATACGTTTGGTTTGTTTCTGTATAGATATACGAATCATCATCGGAGCATTTGATGAAACAACAAGCAAGTAGGTTTGTGGGCGTTCTCCCTATTTAGAAACAGCATATACGAGTACGTATCTGTAATGGGATGCCTTAGTAATGACCACACTCATTGGTTGCAATTTTTCACACTCAGTTTCGTAACGATCACCATTAAATAAATCATATTACTCGTTTTCCCTGTGGCAGTAAATTAATTTCCAAATCCATTACTTCGATTGGCATAGTATCTTGACCTCCTTAGGAGATTAAACCGATCCCAAAAAGCAAACTTCTATCATCGACGTGATTAGATGCATAAAACACGATTCACAACGATAATTCTCAGTCATTGATGTGGTTTAATCGAAACAAAGTCTTTTCCATGTCAACCTGATCACAACACACGTCTTCAATCCAAACATCAGCTATCACCAACCTCATCCTCGTTCTCATCAGCATAATTCTTATCATTGGATTCGTCAAACAACCGCATCAAGTTGAGATAAATAGAAAAAAGAACTCACGCGATCGCTAGGTACCTATCTAATCAATTTAAGCCGCACATCCAAGAGAGAAAGTGCATCTCAAGACCGGTCCTATACACTAAACATACTCGTATCTGCTTTGATTAGTTTGGTCATGAGAGATTAACTTGAACATCTGAAAGATACCCACTTCTTTTCAAGGCTACGTAGGCGACATACTATAGGTCGACTACGATTCTACACGCATCCATACTCGTCGGAACATTAATAATTTTTTTATTAGACGTAGCTGAAAGCGTGTCTTGTTTACGATGGACTCATTCGATCAGAAAATTCACACCTATCGATTTTACGACTGTGACAGACAGTTGAGATACGAGTAGTGTGTTCCTTCCCCAGCGATTGAAAGGGTTATGAGTGTTTGGTATTCTTAAGTGCTGCGTCTGAGATGAGATGCTAATGGGAGTCTGTTGTAGGTGGAGCATTGAACGATTAGGTCAAACTTAAGAAGTGGATTTGTAGAACATAAGTGGGTTAGATCCATAGACCACCATCGGTAGAGGACACTTTAATGGAGGGCGCTGTGTGACATAATTATCAACGAATATCGATTTGTTAATGATAAGACTATTGGAATGGCAGTAAATTTGGACACTTTATGGAGCGTTCTTAAATTTGAGATCGAACAATAAGAATTTGGAAAGGGAATGCAGGTTTTTTCTATTCAGGAAGTGTTTAGAAAAGAGTGCGTATTTTTTAAGCCGATTTGTATTGCGTTTTGTCCACATTTTGTGGCATTGTTTGGGTTTGAATCGTATAAGAGTTGATACTTAAGGCAGAAGACATTCAGTAAATTTGTAAAACCACAGTTGTTCATGTTTAGAACTATCTCTACGCAGTAGAAAGAACACAAGGGTGTTTATTTTTTTTTAGAGGCAGAGAGCTTCGAATTGGCAACACTTTCTAATTTGAATGCTAATTTGACAGTTCTCGGTTGTTTCGAGGTTGGTTTGGTTAGGAAATTCACCATGAATACTTACTCACGCCGGAGTAACGGTTACTCTAAAAGTCTAGTGCGCTTACCTAAGACGTCGTAACAAGCGATTGATGGTGGACAGCATATTGTGTGTCAATGTGTCCAAATGTGTCTACTCGTCATCGTGGTCAGCAAATAAACTTGTGTCCATCCGTTTTATGGAAGAGTTTGCGTAAAGTCCTTGGTAAGGTACTTACCCACGATCATCGTTCCTCTAGTACATTTGGTAAAGGAAACATTGCTATTGATCCACTATGGAAGCACATTTCCGGTTAAATCGCCATGTTAATCAATCACAGTTTGGGCCTGTGGAATCATTGGTCCATATGTCTGCAAAAATGATTATGATCAGAACGTAATAGTCAACGGTGGGCGGTATAAAGATATGATAACTAACTTTTTTTGTGCCTCCCAAAGTCATATTTAAACATTAACTAGCGACCCGCCCCTGCTTCGCACGAGTCTAATTTAGAAAACCAAAGACGCGAGGAAGGTAGGTATTGCCTTTGATTATAGAATTTCTTTATAAACAAAGTTTGTAGGTGATTTTTGGTAACACCATACAAACAAATTTTGTTTGGAAGTGACGCGCGAAAGAGCTGCGTATAGCTTTCCATGGGAAAAGCACTCAACACATGAATGTCTGAAGTTGTAATTTGTTAAGAGTAATCGCGATGGCCATTGTTCGATAGTTTGCTCATTGGACTATCACGCAGAGAGTCTGGGTTCGATTCCTGGCTGGGTCACCAAAAATCTTTCAAATCGCCATCACCCTTCCGAAAGTAAAACTGCCTTCGAAAAAGCTTCTGAGGAGTGCCGTTCGGACTCGACGATAAACCGTAGGCCCCGCTCAGACGTGACAAAAATGACAACATGAGCAACACAAATGAGTGTCAGGAAGCTAGGCCATGGCCCATACCGGGGTGCCAGCGCCACAGTGTTTTTTTTTTTTCTTTTTTTAATTGAAAATGACAATTTTATTGCAAACTGGTATCCGCTGGTATAAATGGAATCCGGGGAATAAACACGGTCTCTTCAGTTCCACATCTGGTCAGAGTTTTGTACTCTAATCTGGAGACGTGTACCGTTGCACAATTTGGGTGGACTTAGGTTTCGCAATAAAATAGCAGGGCACTCTTCATTTAAGACCAATTTATGTGGGGACAATCCGGAAGGCTGCAGCAATTGACAAATTCTGTTGGGAAATGTACAGCCTCTTCCTGGTCCAGCACGGTGTCTACAGAGTAGTGTGTTTGCGCCTGCGTATTCATTTTTAGAGATAATCAAGTCGAACACTTTACCTACTTGATCGTTGGTAAATGAGAAAATAGCTCTCTCTTTGAATTTATGTTATTAATTTGTGGATAAAAATGCAAAGGCTTTGATCTAGATTGATTCTCCCATTTTTTTGAGACATCCGTCCTTTTCCTATTTAGAGCAACAACTCTGAAAATTCCGATTTTCGTGTGCTGACAACGTCACTCTCATATTTGTTTTGAGTTCTAATCTATTCACAAACGGCCAGAGAAAAAATCTTTTCAATGAAGCACTGACCACGTGTCCCTCTTGTTACCACTGGGAAGATTTGCGAAAAGTCACCGGAGGACAATATCGCGCATCCACCATCGAATGGTCTCGTTTTTTGTAACCGATGCACTAAGTTTGTCTCGTCCAGAATTTGGAGTATTTTGTTATTACAATGACCATGAAGACGAATATGGAGTTGGCGAGCAAAGTTCATTATTTCGTCCTCGACGGTAACTATTCCTAAGTGTCTGTGGATATCACTGTTTCTGATATACCATGGGACGTTCACGATTTGTCTTAGAACTTTGTTTTGATAGCTTTGGAGAATATTTCGGTTGCTTAGTTTAGTACAACCCTAAAGTTGTATACCGTACTTCCAAACAGGTTTAAGCACTTGCTTATAGATGAGCAGTTTGTTATGTATGCTTAACTTGGAATGTCTTCCTAGTTCCCAATACATTTGTCTGAATTTCTTCGCAAGTTCATCACGTTTCTTTTTAACATGCGGCTTTCGGAGTAGATTTGGTCTTGTTGAGAACAATTCGCCATATCTTTGCCCATTCGTAGATTTTATCCAAAGCCGTTTGTAGCTTTCCAGTCGCTAACTCGACTGAAGTATCTGTAGCTATTGGGTATATAACTTAATTCGTGCGGTTTTTTTTTCAAAATTTGAACGTTCATTTAAGAAAAACATGTACAATAGTATTATTCAAAGTATTACCCATCTAAAACTATGACTTTTTCCCATCTTTCTGGCAATTTGTGGATCCCATCCCAAAAGAACTGCGCCGGATTGGCCGCCAAGAATGAATCTTACCAATTTTTGATATTCTGCTCTGATGTGAACCGTATTTCAGTAAGGGCGTTCCGCATCGACCGGAACAAATGGTAGTCAGAAGGGGCAAGGTCTGGGCTATAAGGCGGTTAGGGTAAGACTTCCAATCCACTGTGTTCCAAATAGCTCTGAACCGGAATAGTAACGTGGGGCCGAGCATGATGGAAAATTATTGCCTCGTGTCTGGTCGCATATTCCGGGCGTTTTTCGGCTACTGCTCTCTTCAATCGGATTAATTGTGTTCGGTAGCGTTATTCATTGATGGTTTCACCTGGTTTTAGCAGCTCATAATACAGCACACCCATCTGATCCCACCAAATACCGCCATGGATATTCGGCTTTGCCGTTGATTTGGCTGGTTGACCGGGTTTCACATATGATTTCTTGCACTTGGGGTTGTCGTAATGGATCCATTTTTTATCAACAGTAACAATCCGATGCAAAAATGACTTCCTTTTGTGGCGTTCCAAAAGCATTTCGGACATGCAAAACCGCCTTTCGACGTCTCTCGGCTTGAGTTCATGTGGAACCCAATATCCTTGCTTTTGAATATATCCAGTTGCTTTTAAACATATTAAAACGACTGCTTGAGTGACACCCAAAGATTCTGCGAGCTCTTCTTGTGTTTGGCAACAATCTTCATGGAGTAATGCTTCCAGTTCTTCATCTTCAAACTTTTTTGGCTGCCCAGGACGTTCATCGTCTTCCAAGCCAAAATCACCACTTTTAAATCGTGCAAAGCACTTTTGACACGTTCGCTCAGCTAGCGCATGTTCACCATAAACTTCCACCAAAATACGATGACTTTCGGCAGCAATTTTCTTCATATTAAAGTAATGAAGAAGAACTTTCCGCAAAAACATTTTTTCAGGCACAAAGTTCGACATATTTGAGTGAAAATAAATTTTGTTGTTTACGCTTCAAATGAATGACATATACTGAAATGACGTAGAATGACAGTAGCTTTCCAACGCATGTTCCAATGGAATAATAACAATGGAATAATACAAGTTACGCCATCTCTTAGCAAACCGCAAGAATTAAGTTATAGACCCAATAGTATCACCGTGTCGTCCGCGAAGTAGCTACTATGGTACCTGATTCTTCCAGTATTTCTCGAGTATAGAGTAAAAATAATACCGGTCCAAGTACACTTCCTTGCGGAACTCCAGCAGCGATATCTTTGAATTCCGAGTGTTGTGTGCCATGTTTTCCAGGTACGATTTCAGAATCGTATGCAGCTCTCTCGGAAGAACCTGACTTTGCTTAAAATTTAAGCCTTCATGCCATACCTTATCGAAGGCTTGAGACACGTCAAGAAATACGCTAGAACTTATCTTTTTCCCCTCTAAGGCTTTCTCAATTTCATTCGTAGTCCTATAAACCTGGTCAATTGTGGAGTGCTTAGTTCTACAAACGAATTGATGTTCAGGAATTAGACGCCTCTCTTCAATGATCGGTTGCAAGCGCTTCAATAGGAGTTTTTCAAATATTTTAGAAAGGTATTATCTGCAGTAGCGATATCGGTCTGTAGGGCTTTTTTTCATTTAGAGATTTGCCTGGTTTTGGGGCCATTATAACTTCGGCAACTTTCCATTGGCTTGGAACGTTTAATAATCTTAGCGCGGCGTTTATAAGTTGGAGCAGTTTGATCAGGGCTTTCTTTGGCAACTTCTTGAGAATTTGACCAGTTATCAAATCATAACCAAGGGCTTTGTTATTTTTCAATTTTTTAATTGCTTGGTTAAGTTCTCGTAGCGATACTGTTTTTATTATAAAATTGTCCGGTGCCGTGATTATATAATTAGACCCTCCTGTTAACGTCTGTTCATCAAACGGCTTAAACGTTTCTTCTAGGTGCTCGGCAAATAGATTCGCCTTTCATAAGTGTGGCTGCAATTACGAATAATGCTAGAGCTTATGCAATTTTGCGAGTTTATCTTACATAATCTGACATTAACTCTAGCCGTCGTCGGTTCAGTATATCTTCGGCCATATTTTGCTCATACTTGTTCCATTGAAATACAATATCGGTCACTTGACAAAACGCTATAATATTGGCAAACAAATACCTTAGTGACCTCGATGAACTGCAAATAGTAGCTTCCGGTAATGAGTTGTCCCATTAAGAGTCGTCTTCCAAGAGACCCATCGCTTTGCATGCTGCTTTATATGTATTATTAGCTACTCCTGGCATAGTTCTGAAGTGTGAAAGATATGATTGGCTCTGTTCAATGTGATGTAGCATTCTCAAGTGAAAATATTCACCACATAGCATCAGTTTTTTTTTAACTCCAGAGGAAACCTTCAACTGAAGTCCCTTGTTTCCTCCTTTGAAAGGTATTGATCCGGCCTTATTTTGTTAACTAACCATACCGACAGATGGACATGTAGCAACCCACGTTTCTGCCACTCAACAGTGTACATGTTGTTGTAGTCGTACAACGTTGTATCCCGGGGTAAAAACAGTCCAGTGAGCCTACGTAAGCAATGTAAATTTATTTTTCGGCGACTTGGTATCAAAATATTGCTTTTTCCTACTTACACAAAAACTTATATGGTTATATTATATATATAAACCTTCCGAGAACAATTATCTAAACGATGGTGAGTACCGCATCAAAATCCGTTGTTTGGTTTAGGAGGAGTTAGCGACCAAACAAACAGACACGGAAAGCGACATTGTTTTAAACTACGGTCTTTGGTCATAGACGACCTGTTCAACAAATAAAGCAACCTAGGCTACAATACAATTGGTTATGCCAATGATCTAGTCAATAGATGCCCAAGAAAGTCCTAGATTTATGCATCAGAGAGAAGCTCTCCGTAAATCTAGGTAAATAAGGCTGTCATAGTTCCTTTCACTAGAAGAAGAAAGTTAAACCCAGTTTTAGTTTCACCTAATGATACAATCGTTGAGTACTCCGACGAGGTCAAATATCTGGGAGTAATAGTTTATAAGAGGCTCAACGGATCTGCCGTTGTATGTATGGCAGTAAATTGGGAAATCTCTCCAAAGACTACTCGCTGGACCTATGTATACTCGTTCAATGATTGTCAGGCCCATCATAAAATATACTTCTGTAGAATAGTGGACTAAAACCACGCAAAAGACGATTATTTTAAAGCTTGAAGGAGTACTGCGTCTTGAATGTCTGAGTATTTCCGCAGATTTTCGGATCTGCCCCACAGGTGCTATAGAAGCAATAGTAGGAATAACGACCCTAAACTTATTTATTAGTCTAGAACAGTGAGTTTACGCAGCTCAGCAAGTAAGGTACAGATCAAAGAGTTAGATCTTTGCGATTGCCCGGAACTAAAGACTATGCTCCTTGAAATACCAGAACTTGACATGATCAGACGACATTGTGCTCCGGCAAAGGATGCTCCACAGAGATTCCCAGCAAAGATGCACGGGTCAGCAACAATCCACTTAACAGCCAAAACGGTTTAACCATCCAAGAATGGTTCAAACATAATCTCCAACTCCGATATCAGTGGCACAAACATCTATATATTCACGGATAGTCAAGCAGCTATAAAGGCCTTTAGCTTGCATATCTTTGACTTCAAATCAGTCATTTACTGCTTCAAAACAAGACTACAAAGTGGGTTCCTGGGTATGAGGGTCATGAAAAGGCTGTCGATCTGGCCAAAAAGGGCTCAGAAACTCGCTTTATTGAACCTGAACCCTTCTGCTGCACCGCTAAAATAGTAGTTAATTTAGCTTTATATAGTTGAAAGCACTTAAAATGCATCACATGGTGGGAAAGAACTCCAAGTCTAAGACAGGCCAAAAGAACAATGCTGCCCTTCGACAAAAATGCCAATCGATGTCTAAATCTAAGTCGGCATGATATCAGAAACCTAGTTTCGGTTTAATACACTTCGAAGTGCAGTCTTGACGAAGACGAAACGGCTAAACACATTTTATGTGACTGTCCAGCTCTCAACGGATTAAACGGAATATTTTCTTCAACGAAACCCTGAAACTAATGAATTCCTTTGCTGGCAGAGTTATTACCTTCATTCGGAAGGTAGAAGATCTATTAGCCCATCATTCATGAAATATTAAATTAGTGCAGGAACTTAACTTCAAAACTCCTCTGAAACATTGTTGGTGGGATTGCGCATTTTCTAAAGCGACAAGCGACAAGCGACTTCCACTTTAATAGGCGGGATCTAGTTAAACATTGTAAAACTCTCATTTCTCTTACTTTTATCTGGACATTTCGCGGAAATAATCGACTATAGCGAGGTTTCAATGGTAAAAGTCTTTTCCGCGCTTCAGGTTTGAGCATAGAGAAAGAACAGAGTTCTTGGGTTCACCAGGATGTACATCTTCGGCTGGTTTGCCATGTGAAAGCATCATTATTATGGTCAGAGCACAATGAGCACTATAGAAGCAGAGGCAACAAACGGGGGAGCTGTCAACGAAAAAGAACGACAACAAAGCATGTATCACAAGACAATGACACCAGCGCAGTAATCATGAGAAAATTCATTATTGTGATACGCAGCTTTTTGGGGCCTAGCGCGCTATAGGGTTGTAAAGCCCTCTTCCATCCCAGTCGTTCCATACGGCGCAGAGGCGATAACACTGAGTAAAGCAGATGAAAATGGTCTCGAGCACCTGGAGAGAAAAGTTCTTCAAGTAGTTTTCGGTTTGTTTCGAACCACCAAGGGCTTTGATGCCGGGTAGCCTAGCCTTAATTAGAACAAGAAAACTCGAACACTGGCGCACAGTAGTTTCATTTTGTCAACTTCATATGGGAACTGGAGGCAGCTAGAAAAACACCGTGCCAGCTGACTAGGCATATTAGCTGGGGCTCATGTTCAATTCAAACCATAAAGCCCTCTAGGTAAGTAGCTATAGCTATAGGATAGACCATAAGCAAGTACTGATAGCTATGAGATATTTCTAGACATCAATGCAACTGTGGAAGCAAAGGTTCACATATGGACTGATTCAAGGTTAATAGATTATGACAGAGAAACATACCGAAGGCGCAAGAGATATGCGAATTGTCCATTTTCCCTATTGATCCAAAATATGCTTTCGATAGAGTTCATAAGGACCTAAGATCTGGACACGATGTACGATGAAGTTAAAACGAAAATAAAGAGCACACCGGGAATGACTAGAGAGTTAAGCCTCGTTTACACCAAGACAGTGTTTTTTTTCGAATTCGAAATTGGGTGACAATGTTGAACGCAGTGTCAGTATGAGTGGCAAAAAATTCTGAGCATATCCAGCGTGTGCAACGTGATCTAATAAGAAGCACACACATTTGTGAAAGCCTCAGTACTAACAAATCAATAGTGGATGAACCCAAGCCTGTACAAATTAGATTGACGGTCCAAAATTTGGGTCTAAAGAGGCTCCTTGCCCAGTCGAGGTTCACATGAGGCCGAAAAAAAGAAATACGGAGGCACTCAAAAGCACATCAGCGATCCCTTAGTCTTACCACCAACTTGATCCCAATTGGGTCGACCTGTAGAAAAATTCAGAAATTTAGTAAACTCACAAGTGACGGCGAGGCAATGACAGGTAGGTGGGGAGAGATACGCGAAACATATTTCAACGCTGAATTCAGATAAATACGAAGCTCCAGTTCCTGGATCAATCAAGCCATTTCCTAGCTCATAAAGATCGACATTTACACCTCTCATAAGTGGTTTCCCATGCCCATAATCAAAGACTTTCCACCACATCCTCCCATTTCAGGGATTTCGAAACAAAAGTAGTCAAACCAAAGTAAAACTACAAACTACTTCCGCTACTCAACCACTGGCAACTCATTAAAATCAAAAAAAATAAGAAATAATTGCAAAATCATCCAACATCATCGACATCCCCTGCCATGTTGATTACCGTTAAGTATGCCCACATCTTCCGACCCAACCCTTTCTCAATCAAACACACAACGCATATCTCATCATGATGCCGGAAAGAGCATGTTTCTTGCATTAGAATCCATCATTTCATCATTTGGAAACATCAGCGAGCGCGCATACCATTGAGCCTGTCATCGCGATCATCATCAACTGTACTTATGATCGTCTGGCTGTTTGTCTGTTTGCCAATGCGTTCATCATACCGCTAACTCAATTTATTTATGCAAGTCGACGGCCGATTTGGTGCTGATTGAGGAAAGAGTTTCCACAGAAGATGCAAATGGTCGAAGAGGGCAAGTGACATGACTACAATCTCTGGATGGAGTATTGGAGATTTGAGATACGAGTAACTTCCCAATTTGTCCCCAAGTGACACATTACAAATGACCTAGATTTATAGGCCTCCCTCGAGTGGTGCTGGATGCATGCCTGTTGCACTCTGCCAAAACGCCCAAAATAATGTTGCACTAGTTGATTTGATTATTTTTGGAAAATCCGATTCATCCAGTCCACACAAGTTTCCCAATACTCGTATTTCAATCTTACAATTCTTCTATCTCCCAGCCACCCTAATTCCCTGCTGTCCAAACACTGTCTCCCATATTTTGTATTGTACGAGTATCTCATATCTTGAATCTTTCGAATTTAAATCGGTTTCAATTGCCATATGAGCTATGGTCCGTCGGTGATGACTTTATTCTCATGTTGCATAGTGCCACACTGCCCTCTGTTGATCTTATTCTGTCCCACAGAATTAGTACGAGTATCTTTTACGTTTTGTTTTTCGTTCCAATGGGGGCCGTTGTCGGTATTTTAAGTACAAAAAAAACAAAGATCGCTACATTATACGTTCCCGATGGCTTAGATGCTTCCAAGAACTTGTTGGCTTTTGCTTTCTGCTCTCTACATACGAGAATGTATCTACAAATGATACGTCTCGGTCTTGATTGAACGTACGAGTAGATATATGCAAAACGAATCAATGTGTTCTGGGAATTTTTTTTCGGATCTGTGAAATGTAAACAAGGACGCTGTGGTTATAAAAATACAATTATTATTCTCATCGATTTCCAGATGGTGGCGGCGATGGCGACTGCGGCGGCGGCATCTTATTCCGCACGGGAGCCACTTCAGCCTTCATGTGTTATTTAACTTTCTTAAATTGGCCGAATTAAAAGCATCACACATGAGTTTTTGGCTCAATTTTTGTCTCTGCCACATGGTACGAGTAGGATGGTGATTCAATTTCAATTTCGAGTAAAAGATACAATATCCAATAGTTTTTTTTTGGGGAAATGAAATACTGGTTATTATTTATGGGGTTTTAAAATTTATTGGAGTGAGATAAGGAGAAAAGCCTTTGTAATTGTTTTGGCTCTAAGTGGCGCAAATCATAAAAAATTCATTAGATTGCGCAAACTTGGGAAGGATGCGATTGTAGATGGTTGGTTTGCGTAATCGTTTGCATAATCAAAAATTGTTTTAATTACAATATGGTGCTTAGTATGGCAGAGATGATGGAAGTCTTGTAACTAATGTTGCAGAAGACATCTTTATAGTTATGACCAAAGAAAATGCTGATGTTTGGGCAGGTCTTATTGCTTTCAACGGTTGGATACTATTTTGAGAAAATTGTGATGCAAAAGATGAAATATCTCGACCTACATGGCTTCTTTGTGTAAGATCTATAATGTGGCGCTCTGCTTGTAGACTATTGCTCTTGTTTTATGTCTTTTCACGATACCTGTTTTAAAGTGCTTTAAGTTCGCCTAAATTCAGTGGATAGATACATCTATTATCACTTAAGCTTTGCTGTCACCATATATTTTCCATTTTTTTGGATTACAACTCTGCTTGCGATCCATCTGAGGTGACATAGAACCTCAATGCATTGCCTCGATTTACATTCAAGTCGATGATGATGCTTTTGCTGACGGCTCTACGAGAAGCCACTCAGCAGGTGATTGACAGGGCTCTCACAGATGGTTGAAAACGGCAACTGAAAGCATTCAGAAGACAAATGTAACCCCTCTCTCACTTGGGATCGGCCGTACAAAAATTTCGAAGTATCTTCCTCTTAAAGTAATCAAGAGCACACTTATTAATTTGTGATAGGATGGCTTTTTTTGTTGGAGAGAGGGCTTTGCTAGTCAATTGCCTTCTTAGCCCAAAGAACCAGCGATTGGCAGGAGTAATTCTTCGTTCGATGTCATCTTTGAGTTCATATCGGAGACTAGGTAGTCCTTTCCTACCACAAAGTTATGTCTGTCGAAGGTGATGTTCTGTCCGAGACGTCGATGCTGTGTGTCATCCTACACAGACGGCCGAGTTTGGTAGGGACGTCAAACCTAGACATTTCTCTGTATAGCTCATCCCTATAGATGCTGTGCTACGCGGCGTTGAAATCGATGAATAGGTGGTGTGTATCGATCTGAAGCAAGCCCACGAGTCTTCTCCAAAAACTGCCCTAGTTTGAATATTTGGTCGTTGGTGGACTTTCCTTGCCTTAAGTTACACTGATATGGTGTAGTCAGGTTGTTGACGAACGGCTTCAGGCGATTGCCCCTAACGGCAGATAAGTTCTTGTATGTGATATTGGGAAGACTGATGCCTCTGTTGTCGCCGTTTAGAGGGTCTCCCTTCGTGAGGATCAGAGGAGAGGAGAGGGTCTACCTTCTTGAGGATCGGACAAACAATGCTGAGGTTCCACTTATTAGGCACATATTCGTCTTTACCAAGTCGTCGCTTTCGTTTTTTTTTTTTTTTATAATTAGCGCGCTCAAGGGGTTATTAGCAAACTTAAAATGATTGCACACAGCGCGGGCGATGGGAAATTATGGAGGATAGAAAGAGAGGTACCGATGTACATTGGTCTTGAATGTTTGAAGGTTATAATGACTAGGGAATAAAAAAAACTCGGCAGGACGTTCCATAAGCGAGTTGTTCGGCTTAGGAAAGAATCACGATATTTCAGGGTGCGTCCGAAACTGATGATCATTCATACCCCTGCGGGTAGAGGATAGAATATACTCGCGGTAGGAATGCCTGTCGTAAGGGGCGACTAAAATCCATCTGGGCCGGATTCCCAGATCCGTGAAGGGGCGAGTAAACGCCACCACACAAATGAGTATCCCATCTTCAAAGCAAGGTGTTATGCGACCCGTGCTAAGGCCTGAATGGTGCTCGGGATGTTAAATTAATAGAGCATCACGAACGGAGCCCTCCAGATACCTGGCGTCCTCTGGTTGTAACGTAGCCTTACCGCATTACAATGGTCTCTGATGCGGTGGACCTCCCTTCCTCCATACTCGTGGGATCTAAATATGAACCTGGACAAAAACAAAAACAAATAAAACAAATAATACAAACAACGCAAATAACGCAGTAAATTCAATGAATTAACCGCAGTCGTTTGATTCCTTCTCTAAAAGTTCAAGGGTATCACGAACTCCACCACCAAAATCGAAATTCTCCGGGAAAAGAAGTCCGCCCGAAGCGCCTACGCGCGAAAAAACGGACTCAGTGACAAATGAAAGCTTGGAGGACGAAAACAACGCACTCCGTACGAAGCTTAAGCAAATGAAGCTACTTTTCCAAAAGCTTAATAAAGAAGTAGACATACTCCGAGAGGAAAACAAGGCTCTGAAAACAAAGCATATAAACGAAACCCAAGAAAGTAGTCCACTCCGCTCAACTAGTCGCGAATACCATACGGACGAAGAAGAGCTTACGCGCGAAACAAATTGGACCCTAAAGAAAAGACCGTCTAAGAAACGTAAAGCAGGTTCCTCACCCGAAGTCGTTCCGGACAAGAGTCAGGAGTCACAGAACTCCCAACAAAATTACGTCTTCCACCTCCAATCAACGTTGTTGGGGTTTCGGACTACAATAAGTTGCATTGCTTTCTCAAAGAAACGTTAAAATCTAAGTACAAGGTAACATCACTGCGCAACAATGTGTAGAAAGTTGACGTCGACAACTCCGATGACTACCGAGCATTGTCCGACAAATTAATCACCGAGAAGATCCAATGGTTCACTTTCGAAAACAAGTCAGAAAGACCATTACGTGTAGTAGCGAGAGGACTTCACCCTTCGTGTACTAAAAACGATATTGTAAGCGACCTCCATGCAAAGGGCTTTAAAGTTCTAGACGTCGTAAATATTATTAAAAAAGAAAAGAGAAAAACAGAGGAAGACGAGGAGATCCTGGTTAAGCGGGGACTTCCACTGTTTATGCTTAGTTTCGATAAGTCCGAAAATAAAGAAGATATCAATACGTAGTCAAAATCAAACCTGTGCGTAAGAACACAAGATCGATCCCGCAATGTAAGCGTTGCCAGGGCTTCAATCATACGCAGACTTACTGCCAAAAAGAACCGCGTTGCGTAAAATGTGCCAAGGAAATTGCCAAGGAAAGCACCCAGCAAACTATCGCGGATGTGAAGTGGCGAAAGAACTCCAAAAAAGGCGCGATACGCTTTAAAAACCCCTTACGTACCAACCCAAAAGCAACCACAAATAAACCAAATATTGCTAAAGAAGCCCGATCAGAGGGGGTGAAATATTTCTTTCATCGCTTAAGGAAACCTGGACATTTCGCAGCGTTTTTGGCGACTTAGAATATGTGGTCATTCCAACGTAAGTTGTCATTGACACACATACCGAGAATGGAAAGTTTTTCGGTTTCAACGATGCAAGTGCCATTCATGGATAATGGCTGGGTGATTGAATTTTGCTTAAGCGACAGCAGACAGCATTGTGTTTTGGAAGCATTAAATTCCACTCTGTTGGTTGTTCCCCAATTGGTTATGCTGTTTATATCCGAATTTAATGAGCTTAACATACGCTGCCGTTCCTGTTCTACAGCCGAAGAGCACGTCCCTACTCGTCCGGGAACGAATATGAAAAGCAGAGTGTACTTTCGTGAGAAGGAGATCATTGATGAACATTATAAAGAGCGTCGGGGACAGAACGGAGCCCTGGGGCACACCAGCATTTATTTTGTGAATATCAGACTTAAAACCATCCAAGACAACTTGAATTGAACGTTCCGAAAGGTAATTTCCAATCCATTGAAGAAGAGAGTCATCGATCCCAAATGCACACATTTTCGACAAAAGAGCCTGATGCCAAACTCTGTCAAATGCCTTAGAAATATCAAGTGCAACTTTCTTTCTTTCGCCAGATTGATGTAGACTTTGGTTCCACTTTTCGGTGAGACATGCCATCAAATCACCAGTGGACCTGTTGCTACGAAAACCGTACTGCCAGTCATTAAGAAGTTTTCGTGTTTCAAGATACGAGAAACGATTTATCATCGTTTCCATGACCTTGGAAAGAAGGGACGTAAGTGCAATGGGTCTGTAGGAGGAGAGAGAAGAAGATTCGCTTTTTGTGGGGACGGGCTGGACAAATGCTATTTTCCATCTGCTCGAAAAGAGTCCAAAAAGAGGAGGATTGATGGAGAAGCTTACCCAGTGGTTTTGCCAGCGTAGAAGAACACCTCTTCAGAAGAAGGGGAGATACACCAACACAACCCGCTATATATCAGTTGTTACATACTCTCAGTCATTTACCGTGCCGCATGACAATATAGTAACTGCAGTGACTGAGTGCAGGCAACAGTGTTTTCTTTTATCGAATTGGCGAAGAAAGATTCACGAGTGAACTGAGTAGCGTATGCACTCGTCCGTACAAGGCACGGCACTGCACGTTTCACAGAGCTCGGTAGTCAGGCCTTCCACTTAAGCAACTTTGTCGGACTTAAGCTTACTTTTGGCTATTCCAGGCCATGTGGACTGATTTGTTGAAAGTTTCATTCTACCTCACACCGGTATTTGGTTCTTCATCTCCCTTATACAATCTACAGAAATGCTCTTACCAGTTCGTGTCTCCTCTTCTGTTCTTAGAGTTCATGAGCAGCTGTAGTCCTTCTATGCAGCCCCGCTTTGTATGCATCCTGCTTATCAGGATGTACTAGCCGGCATTCGTCCTCTAAACATTGGTTTCGTTATGGTGGTCGATTGAAACCAACCACATCAGAAGCGGCATCGCTGATGGCTTTTTGGCAGTGTTGGCACTAGTCTCCGATGCTTGATGCTGGCATCAAGGAACCTACCAAGAGATAAAGAGGGACTCGATTGGAAATTGATTTGGCGGTCTCTTGCGATTGCCGTAATCTGACCTCGAAATTTTTCACAGTATAAGCCTGTCCTTGCGCTGTTCGGTATATCCGTACCTTGGCTACAACTAGTTAATGGTCGGAGTCGATATTGGCTCCCATAAACGTTCGGACATCCAAAATAATCTATAAGGAGTATCTTGCATCGATTGTAATGTGGTAAATATGGTCGACAGCTAATTGATGTTGTGAATATCGAGATGTGGGAACCGCTTACTAGCTAAAGACAATGTTTCGCACCGCCGCGCCGCAAAGTCGATTATCGGAGGTGGTGTGGTGTAGGCTATACCTTCCAACAAAAGGTCAGAAAAGATGCCGTCGCTTCCCAGCTTTGCATTAAGATCGCCTATGACAATTTTAACGTCATAGCTAGGACACTGCTCATGGGTCTTGTTCGAGAGCTCATGGAAGGTATCTTTGGTGTTGTCATCTTTCTCCTCTCTGGGGGCGTGTGCACATATTATTCTAATGTTGGCAAATTTAGCCTTGATGCGGATTGCTGCGAGGCGCTCGTTCATATGACGGAAACCAAAGGCATCTTGCCTAAGTCTTCCCCTAAACAAAAATCCGCATCCAAATAGGTGCTGCTTTTGCCGTCGATAACAATCGCCGTAGTAGATGTCGCAGTTTTTCATCCACTTTTTATCCGGCCCACCCCATCGCATTTCTTGGATGGCTACACGTAGCCTATTAAGGGACCTAGCATTCCACGTGCACATCGAAGTACGTTGTCCTTATTTCGTTTGCATGGGTTGTCAACAATAGATCAGTCCGTATCCGAGGCTTGTTTCTGCTTCGTGACTTTCATTTTCTTTCCATGGCCGGGCAATTTGCCCGGCGGCATAACCTCCAACCTAGAGGTCCAGTTCAATTTTTGATACCCCTAGGACGAGAGGTCGCTTAAACCAACGCCAGTAACCCAATCGAGTTACTATTGGTCCAAGAAGAGTTCATCCGCTACCATCTCTTTTCCAAGACCCTGCCTAGGTCTCGGAAATCCTTACCGGCCTGAGCTCCAAATATGTCGAAGAAGTGCCGATAAGGTCTCATTTGTTCCGGGATTTTACTTTACCATTGAATCCATATGAAAAAATTTATCCTCCGTCCGGTTTGTAGTGGTGCTATTTTTGCCTGCTGGTGCCTACCCTAATCTTACAGCACTCAACCGACTAGGTTTTCGAGTCAAACCAAGGTAAAGGCGTTCCCGACCTCAAGAAAAATCTCAGCAAATTGGGTATTTGGCAATCTTTTCATTGTGTGCTATATCTCGGTGTGGAACAGGGCCTAGTCTCTCCCTGGACAACAGAGACTGTCAGCGGTCTTGTACCCACCCTGCGGGCATTAGCCTTCTTCTTTCCAACTTCATAGACCTAAGCTTCTCTATTTTTACTGTTGAAGAAGTAAAAGTTGTTTCAAGTGGCTGTTTAGGCAATCACCCACAATTTCGTTGCGTTCCATTCAAGGTTTTTGGAAATATTTCCTGAGCACTAGAACGACACCCCTAACCGTCGACATTTTTTGGAAAACCAAGCGAAGTAATAGTAGTCATTCTCAGAGAGGTTATTCGAAAGACAAGAACACTTCTTTAGACCTCAGGGGTGACTTAATCTTTTCTGGTGAATGAGTGTCCAACAGAAAACATTTCCACAATCGATCACTTCAGTATGTTTACGACTGATCTCTTTGTACACACTTAATCAGAGAAACAAATGACAACCATTTGCGCGTTTAAAAGCATTCGACAATTATCTTATATTTTCGCCATCAATTTTGATTATCCCGCTGTCAGCAAGAGTCTGCTCCAAATTACTTATCTCCGGGCACCACGCCAACGACATCAGCAACCGTTTCAATCCCGGAAAGTGCATATTACGTGCTACATGCTTTGCCATTTTTCAAAAGCAACCAAAGTCAGTATTGTCAACCCTCTGAACATAGGTACATAATACATGTCCCACCACATCAAAGGGCAGTGATTGCATCCAGATCCACCCCTTGATGTGGGCAAAACCAACAACAAAAAAATAAGAAAAAGAAGAGCGCGCCATCAAAGTATCGAAAATAACGAACGGCGACAATCTGTGTACGGCTGATCTTCAGCGATCTTTGGATCTGTTTGCGCATCGCTTTGATATTTTTTCGGCTAATTATCTCATTTGCTGAAAAATCAAATAATTTCGCGTTTGAATGTCGCCTTGCGGTCCCTTGAAATAGCCGCAGTACCGCCCCATACACTACGAGTAGTCTGATCACACTGCGCGATCTTGCCATTTGTGATGGGTGATCATGATCATGATCATGATCATGATGACGATGATCATCGAGATCTGGGGGAGAACGCACTTAAGTAAGTGGTTTCTGTTTGTGTGTCTCCCTATTTTTGGCAGTAGGATGTGGTGTTTGTGGAGTCCATTAAGTGCTCCGATGATGTATGTGTCAAATGTGGGTTCGCTATGCAACAACGCACCAACATCACCGACCTACGCATAGATAGACGAAAGTTGAAAGCCGACAATCACAGCAACACGTTGATGGAGTGCTCAGTGCCCAGAGAGGGCAGAGCATCCGCGAAACATACATACATAGTTGGCATAAGACAGAAGCACTCTCTGGATTGCGGATGGAGAGATTTATTTTCGGGATTAATAAAGCTATAGATACATCATTAATAATTGTTCGAGAGATGCTACAGTTTGCGCGCTCGTTTGTGCGGTGATTATGACAACTGTCTGGCAGCGTGTCTCTGGAGACATTCCGCTTTCTTTGATATATTCGATTGGCTTACGAGTGCGTATCTAAATTTTTTATTTTTTATTTTTTCAAACAGATGTTGAACAGATGAAAGGGGAACTAGGTTCCACTGGGGTGTTTTATGCTTTCGTTGACAAATTGAGAGTGGTGGAATGAGTTTTAATTAAAATTCCGTACGTTGTTGGATGGATGTGTCGTCTGCAGTTGATGGATGGCAACAAGAGAAGATTGAGGTGATATTCTTGGTGCAAATATCGCAACTACAAGTTGGTATCGTCATACAACTTCTTGCTCAAAACTGTTGTCCCACAACTTCCGACCTGGGATTAAGGTCTTCTTCAAAGGCATCTCACCTAGGATACCTATGAGTCATTCATTGAAACCTTGCAATTTTTACAATTAAAACTTGAACTAGATACCAGATACTGAATAGATACTCGTACCATCTGTTTCGATTAAATAGCTCACTGTAGTTGTCCCCTTATCTATTAAAGTCTGTCACACTGAATAGCTTGAATTAATCGTCTGTCCAACTAGCAACGTCACTCCTTTCATCTCATATCATCTCATCTCATTCGCATGCAATTGAAATGGACAACGCCCAAGAACTTCCAACTGGCTGTACGAGTATAGTCAGCCTGCACAAGTCATAATCCTCCAATCCTCCACAACCATCAGTCGATGCTGGAGTGTCATCTCACATGTGTCGCTCTGGAACAACTAGTTTAACATGTTCGCGCTGACATGAATCTCTTGAGCCCAGGAAGGCATTGCACGGGTAACTTAACTACTCGACCGATCAGCTCAGTCGACCATACACGTATGTGGCTCCTTTTTTGTTTATCAACGTCGTCATCGTCGCCAAGCCTCAGCTAGATCTGGTTGGTGTGTTTTTTCACCATTGGGCATTTGGACATAACGTAATTAGATTTATGTCACATTGTACAGAACGATAGTCCCTGCAGCAGTAGCAGTACCAAACCGAGCCGGCAATGGCAACAGCATCAGCAGCTCCACATGCCAGATTAAGACGATTCGCGTGCAACTACATGTTTGCAGTAGGCCCTGCGCCTTCTCTAGCAGGGAGCCTTCCAGCTACATTAGGCGTGCATAATGCAACATATGACATGATTAATTTGCATGATCTCAGGAAGTGATCTGCTTCGGTCCTGCAGTATATTATACTCCATCAGGGGCGCTCTTCCATTACCTGGATAGATGCCCTGATATGAGGCAGGCAAATTGATTTTATGCTTCGGCAACTACTAGACGGGGGCAACTTGGTTGTGCCAATCTACCAATATCATCACACAGGGATGCTGGTCATCTTTTCTGGCCCACTTCTTGCGATTATGATGGGCACAAGGCGCAAGCAAATCAGTGGTTTGGCAGAGAATTTATGTTCCACCGCAAGCAACAATGTGCGTAGGAGACAGAATTTCCTACATATCCGTATCTGGGATTTGAGACTGAGATAGTCCAGGCAAAGGACCGTTGAAAATTCTAGATTTTATGCAGCAACTTTGTACATAACATATGCATAAGCAGCTAACGTGATGATGGTGATGGTGTAGACATTGCAGTCGATGGGGGCGATTATTGCAGCTCGATAGTGGTGTTATTGCCCACGCGCTTGAATTTACCTTGAATTTGATTGCTGGTTTTCGCAGGAACAATTAAGCCGTAAACTTAATTTTATTGAAATGGTGCCATTGGATGTTGCATTTGGTTTGAATTCACTACGAACCGAGGGTAGATTGTATGCAATAGACCCTAGCATGACTGAAAGAGTACTGTTGGTGTTAGGGAAACTGTTTTATAGAGGCAAATTGAATTAGATGGCATGTGTATTGGATTTACAATGCACAGCATGGCCTACCAACATGCAGGTGTGGAATAGTCAGGATTTTCCGTGTAATTGACTTGTGACTTTGTAGGGTAATGAGTAGTAAGTAAGTCGTATATAGGCTTCATTTCAAGATGACATCAACATCTGATATAGAAGGACTTTGTGTGACCTAGTGGCAAACAAAGTATACCAACAATCCATGGCTTGGACTGTAGTTCTCAAGAAATTGGGGCTGACTTTCTCTACTTCGATCGAGCTGAAGATATTCAAATTATGCTCATCCCACGTCCCACGTCCACCGACTGTTGACTTGGCACACTAGTAACATTCGATACACGTCTCACAAACAACAGTCGAACTTGCAACAACTGAAAACCATGTACCATAAGGTTTCATCCTTACATCGCATTTCACTTGACAACCATTTTCCTTTCCTACTTTCAATAGTTGTTCTTGTTCTCTCTGGCGGCCGGAACCTCTGGCAATTTCCTCGTTTCACCCATTTTACATTGCCACATTGTCCAATGACAGATCACTAGCAACTGAATCTTACTCCAGTTCACGTCTCATCCAACTATTCGCGATTGTGTTCTGCATGATTTCAGATCACCACCCAAGCAAACACGAATAGAAGCCGCAAAAACAGCAGCTTCCCTCTACCACCACCTGCATGGTGTTTTACCTCAATATCTGCTGCTGTCCTCGTACCTATCATCACAACAAGGTTGACCTCTGAGGGTAGCCATTGCCGGATCTGTTTGGTTTTTTTCTTTTTTTTTATAATTTCATGGACGTGAGGTGAACTAGCGCACAGCGAACTTGTGAATTTGCCACAATTGAAAAAGGTAGCTCACGCCCCATGACATTGTTCTACCAAACCACAGAAAATACTCTCTCCACCGAAGGATGGACAAGTCCCTGAATTGAATCCCTGTTTTGATTTTATAATTCACGACTTTGGACTGCCATCTAGCTGGCGACGACGACAATGGCACCCAGCAACTACTCGTACAACTACTATGGTGGGACATAATAAAATGCATCTGTGGAACATGAGCGAAATTCATAAGAAGATCTCAATGTCATCATAGTGCTGCGGCAACGCGGTGGTAACAGCCCTAGGCTGTCTACTTTAAATTGCCGCCGTCGCACCACTGGCACTGTGTTGTTACCAGTTTCTGGCACCATTGTCACCGGCCAGACGACGAAGTACTACTCGTAGTCTTAAAATCGTTTAGAGAATCATTTTGTTTTGGTTATCCTCGTGATGAGCCCTAAAAAAGCGGTGACCCACCATACCTTCTTGGAGGACCTGAAGAAGAACTAAATTCAGAAATAGAAACTGAAACAGTCACAGTCACAGTCACAGTCACAGTCATCCCTCAACTGAGGTAAGGGAGAGGGTGAACACATAAAACATTCGAATTTCGCAACCGTATAAAGGCGAATGGTGACTGACTTGAAGGCGGTCTGCTAGCCGAAGAGAAAGAAGCCATTTCAAGGGCGAAAAGCCGCACCAACAGCAGCACCAGCAGCAGCAGCAGAACCAACGATAGAATTTAATCACGATTTTGATGCTTGTGAACGGCCGATAGGGAGGAGTTGATGGGGGATACTATGAGGGACACCAACTTTACATGCCCGTTGCTTGTAGACATAAATCCCATTTTGACTTTTGTTTGGTCCTTTGGTTCCTGAATTTCTCTCCTTTTCGGGGTTTGGTTGTTTTTTTTTTCTCTGACTTATGTCTGTATAGCGTCCCTTTATTTGGATTTATAGTTTTAAAGCCGCAACAACAATGCAATATGGTTTTCGTTTTTGAGAATACCGGACCCACCCGCTTTGGATACGAGACGGATACAGACAAAGTACGAGGTTCGATGCAAAATTATGAAGAACACCAATCGCGGTAATGTGTCACATAAATTTTGTCATATACGGGGGGGAGTTAAAGAAAACAAAGAGAACGCGACAACGGCATTCAACATTCAACATTTAACATTCAGCATTCCTAATGCGACATGCGAAATGCAAAACTAACTGGTTGGCAAGTGATAAGCTGTTCGGAGGAGGAATTGGTGGTTTGCATTTGTGGAATGATTGCACGAGTCGAATGACTAATCAGCCAAACGGTGGTGGCTCATACTCAGAAGCTGAGGTGCGATTTCATGGAAACGGCTATTGGCGGCACATTTTAACTGACCAGGGGTAGGATGGAGTTATGAGTCAAAACGTAGACTGGGGAGGAGATAATCAAAACGGAAGATCAATTAAAGATTCCGCTCTACAAGCTTTTCTTCTAAAATCGAGAATTTTTAGTGACCGGAGACTATTACTACAAATTCTATGACTGTCTTCACCTTCATCATACAACATTCAAACGGCTTCCTCGGCTTCGCTGAGGTCCTTCAAGCGGTCGGTTCAATTCATGATGGCTCGGTCCAATATGTGCAGCATCATTCCGGCAATAGCGTGTCGAATGTTGGGCTCATGCTCGTCCAAAGTGGTTGGCTTATAAGAGTAAACTAAGGATGACACAGTCACGAAATTTCTCCTTCACAACTTCGGGTATTGCATTGCTTGTATCGCATAAAGCCCTGTCTTCTTGAAATGACAGCATGGATATGTCGATGTTGTCGAGTTCTGACCACAGAAAGTCGGTTAACATTGCTCTATATACAGCGAGATAAAGAGCATAAATATATTTTATTTCAATTGACTTTTGGAACAACAAAATGGATAACCCTGTACCTTATTGATCCTGCTATCTACGCCCAGGACTGTGTATATCATCTGACATCATACTACCCCTGCAGCCTATAGACCGCTTTGCATCTTGGGTACGGCAACGACACTACTCGAGAAACTACTGAAACCGCGGCTCACCAATGGAATTCAAAGAGCAGGAGACCTATGCGAAAGACAACACGGATTAAGAAAAGGATACTCAAAACTTGGGGCAATCGAGGAAGTGGTCAAAACAGTAAATGCCGCTCATCGAGGAAGCCGCTCATCGCTCGAAAAAGATTTCCGTTCTTGCTACCCTAGATGTGAGAAACGCCTTTAACACAGACAGATGGATAGACATGCTCGAATCACTCGAGGAGACTTATAGGATTACGCAATACCTACTCCGTATAATCCAAGACTACCTCAGCGAACGAAAATTAATTTACGCCACTAAAGAAGGGCTTCGCATTGAACTAATCACAGCGAGAGCAGCGCAGGGCTCAATCCTGGGACCCGACCTCGGCACCGAAATGCCTAACTACACCTAATTGAACGGGTACACAGACGACATTGGCGCGGTGATAACTGCAAGGGATACGGAGGAAGTACGAAGGAAGTTGAACCAAGTTATGAGACGTATCTACGTCTGGATGGAAACCCTGGGTCTCAGTCTTGCATCGAAAAAGACCGAGATTGTCCTACTGGCGCAAGTTGAATTCCATATAGGCCCAGAAATAATCTTGCTTATCGATTCCAAACTCTCTTTCTGGTATCATATAATGATAAAGTGACTACATCACTTAGCAGGCTCATGGCAAACGTCGGAGGACCAAAAGAGAGCAAAAGAAGGCTGCTCATGCCAGTCACACACGCTATCCTTCTGTATAGATGCGAAATATGGACAGGTGCACTCAAACAGAAGAAGCACAGGAAACAGATGGAAGCAGTACAGAGACGCGGAACCCTGCGTATCGCAAGTTCTTACCGTACGTACTGGAGTGACACCCATTGACCTCTTAGCCGCAGAGAGAAAGCTGGTGAATGAGAAGAGGGCGCAAGTAGGAGTGGAAGCGGCAACCACTGAGGCAAAAGAGCTCACCAAAAATCTACGGCAACTAAGATGGAACTTTGAAGCAAGAGGTAGATGGACCGCCAGGCTAATCAGAAACATTGATAAATGGACAGAACGCAGTTCCTAACCGGACATGGATACTTTATCTACACAGGATGCGGAAAGTAGACAATGCGACTTCCCAGTACGGCGACTCACTCGTAGACGACACTTTTCACATCTTCTTTACGTGCAGCAGATGGACAGCGGAAAGATAGCACCTGGGATCGGAGATAGGTTATTATATCAAAGATGATCTCAGATCGAAACCTTGCTGAAAACCAAGAAGAGAGAAGAAAGCCAGAGCACACAGACAGCGGAGTATAGAACAAGGAAAGCTATCGCCTTGAAGTGAAGCAAAAGCGGTCCCGGAGTGTATAGGCTACTTTATAAGGGCCACTTGATGGACAGTGCGCAGCCCCAATTCTTGTCCGGCAATGTTGGTTTGAGCGTTGGTGTTTTTGTCGTATTTTTTGCTGAACTAATTTAGAGCTTAGCTATATACACTTCTGCTTCTAAGTTAAGGGACCACTGCATACAGAACTGAGGCTAATAAATCAGTTCTTACATCTCGGCACAATTCTATCCGCAGAACGTATTCCGTATTGTGGAGGAGCTCTTATTCAGTCATCTTCCATGACAAGTAGGAAGACAGTGTACCACAGACTCAGAGGTGGCATGGGAAATTCATAGTTGCGACTCTTAGACTCCAAAGTATTTAAATTTAAATATTTACATCCCGTGACATTATAAGGATACCAGGTGGATTGATGGCCGTCTAAGGGACTGTAATGTGCGCCAATAACTAAGTATACATCTTCCTTACGATTAAGGGGGTTGTCAACTATTCAAGAACACTAAATTGCTATGGAAAATCAATTGAAGAATACTTCCGCAGCGAAAAATCTTGTTGAAAACTGATAAGAGACCCAGAAGAAGTGGCTGTCTATGGCCACCAAGATACTAACCAAAAAGTGGAAGGTTAAAGGGTTCCGTCTCGGGACAGGAAGAAGGAAGGAAGTTTCTTTCGATATTTACCAGCTGAAAATGAAAGAAGAAGAAATTGGTAGGACACAAGAATCATTGACCAGTTGGACAGCTTAAGATAATATCCAGTCAAAGCTCTATTCTGCACAAAGCTCTTTCTGTACAGTGTGGCAAATAAAATCCCGGACAAGAGCGATATTTCAGCAATTAAGGGCGCCATCTATTTGCATGAACATGCATTTAAAAGCTTGAATCTTTCTTCACTGTCTGTCAAATTTTCATGCCATTTGGTTGACATTTAACAACAGCCAGAACACTTTTCATTTGAGGTTGAAATTTTAACATGAAGCAAAGAGCGGTCATTAAATTCCACGCAAGACGTGCTAAAAATGGATCAGAAACATTCCGATTGATGCAACAAGTATACGGTGATGATTTTTTGAATAGAACAGTTGTTTTCGAAGGGCATAAACTTTTTTTATGCGAAAGAGAGACGCTGGAGGATGACAAACACACAGAAAGGCCAATTTCAGTTCGAACACCTAAAATAATCCGAAAAGTACATGATTTTGATGCAGAATTTGTTCGAACCAGTAAACAGTTACTGCCTCACATGATCTTGAAGTTCTATAACATTTGATGGCCAGAATCCATCGTATTGGACCCGAATATTACGATCCAAGAAGTTGCTCCCTGTTGCCGATAATGCACCGAGTCACACAACACTCTTTTTCCTAAATCTTTTGCTCTTAACCATTCGCCGTATTCAACTGATTTGACACTGTAAAATAAACAGAAATCGTGCTTTATTTATGTTTTCTAGCGCCAGTCCGGGATATAATTTGCCACACTGTGTATGTCGCAAATAAGGTCATAATAAGTAGATGGAGGTGAATTTTCGCTTTAGGTCTTTTGTATATGATTTGCAAACAAGTTATGATGAAATTTTCGAGCAATTGCATCTTGTATTTTCGATCGGAATGCTCCAGTATCGACGACATCAATCCTTTCCGGATTGTCAACGAAGAGCGTGTGAAATATGTGGTCCTATTGCACCTGCAGCTTATCGATTTCGAAGAGGCATTCGATAGCATTTATAGAGGATTTGTCTGGGTTTATGGAGGGATTGACTTCGCTGATTATGATTGTAACCCGTCGCATAGAAATGAAAAGCCTTCAACAGCTAAGGACCGTTGTTACGGTAAAATTTACGACAACAAGTTCAACTCTTTCCCTTCATTCGGCCTTTCACTTACATTCTTTTCCGTTGGTTTTTCAAAATCCTTAAAGGGTGGTGAGCAGCCATGGGTTCATCAGTCATTGGTGCACCCTCTTAGGATCTTGAAGGATCAACCATCGTACGTAGGACGAACGGTCCATTATGGAAGCGATCAGAAGAAAAGCGCAGGAACCGCGCCTAACGTATTACTGTATAGGAGCCTTTACTGAAGTTGTCGGCCCTTGCCCTTGTGTGGTGTCGTCTCCCCCATCGGGTAGTCTCCTTTGCCTAAGAAGGCATCTTCGCTCCACCTATTTCTTTCCTGCCCAATCCGTTGTTTTAGCCTTTAGCAGAAGTGCGTTACATCTAAACCCAGATGGACGGTCTGGAACCCTCTGCGTGCATAAACCCCAGAAGATCTAAAATTACTAACGCCCCATTCGGTGACGGACGGTAGCCCACCGTACCATAAATTGACAAAAGTCATTGTAAGAGAAGTTATTTGTTAAGACTGGACCCCCATTTGCGTGCCCCGTACTAACGAAATTAAAAACAAAAGAGATTCACCGGGATGTCGTTGATTAGTTTTTATTAGTCTTGTCATATGAATACAAAAGTTCCTTGCTTCGCCCTCACGCTACCCCATCCGATCATTATCAGAAACGGATAATGATTAGGACATATAAACGCGAGTAGGTCATATATCGTTTGGCAAATTATCTTTTTCCCTTTTTTTTATCTTTTGAGAAGGACTGTTGTTGCATTGAGACTGAATGCGACCCCAATGATTGATCGTAAGGGAAATATTAGCTCGGACCGAAGGGAAAGTTTAAAGCAAGATTTGCAAAAACAAAAAAAGCGAAAAGGAAAAGAAAGGGAAACAATTCGAGAGAGAGAGAGAGAGAGAAGAAAAAAAAGAAGGAAAAAGCCTAGAGAGGAAAAGGGAAGTAACAGTGATGAGGAAACAAGGAAGAACTCAGGACTAGAAAGGGGAAGACTAGGAGGTAGTTCTACGGGAACTTTTTGGAAAATTAGGAATGAAAGATTAGTACCCTTGTGAATTAAAAATAGTTGTTCATATCCTGTTCCCCGGGGTGAATATTTTCGATAGAAAAATATATCGGGGCTTAGTGTCGGGCCCGCAAGTAGCGGTTCAGGCTATTTGGTGGTACCTTCAGCAACATCCTTAAAAAAAAACATTTTGCTGTCGCCTTCTTTCGGCTGTTATATTACCAACCAACCCTCGATTAAAAAAAAAATCGATTTTATAACGAATACCAAAAAAGATTCTTTCTCTTTCTGGTATGGTTTTCGGTCTATTTTTTTGCAGCATATGGTTTTGCACTTCCGATCGGAAAAGGTGCATGGCGACTACGATTTTATTATTTTATTTTATTTATTATGGAGCTTCAACCACACACACTAGCACTGAAGGATACCCAGTAGAGAGAGTAAAGTGGTTCCAGTGTTTTGATTTCGTCTCTTATTATGATGGGACTAAACTAGACATATCCAACCAAGCAAATAAGGACAAAACTGGGGGAAAAATTCTTTCAGCTAAAAGCCCACTGTCACTAATAAGCTGTTACCATTCT
The DNA here is from genome assembly GCA_928272305.1 of Volucella inflata. Taxonomy (NCBI): domain Eukaryota; kingdom Metazoa; phylum Arthropoda; class Insecta; order Diptera; family Syrphidae; genus Volucella; species Volucella inflata. The sequence goes on from OV743720.1 coordinate 6,097,028, forward strand.
GACTTGATGTCTATGTAATATCTTGACGATTTTCTGACCGATTTCCAACTCAGCCCTACAGACATCCCAATAGAAATGTGGCAGTGAATTTCAAAAGGGTGAAACCTAGAATGCTTCTCATTGGAATCAGCCTACCCAGGACTGAAAGAGATCATGTATGCACAATCTACAATAGTCGAAAATGAAGCACGTCTTTCAGGAGAGCTGTGGAAAGTTTTTTGAGATCCAACCCGATGGTGGGAGAGTGCACTTGGCAACCTTTTTCTTGCTTAACTTGTCTTAATATTCTTCGAAAAAGGTAAAAGGTAGGTATACACACTTAACGGGCAAGGTTGACGATTTTTCGTGTCGAGATCAGAATATATGTTGCAACGCGAACACCACCACTTAAAATAGGTTAATTCTAGGCAGAAACAAACTAACTCTGATGCAAATAAAACATGACTTACTTACTTACGTAACGGGCTCCCGAACCGTGTAGAGTCTCTGCCTGCAGCCTTCCATCCTTTATGATCCCGGGCACGCTGCTTACAGTTTTACAAACCAAGCCCTCTAGCATCCGCGATAGCTTGGTCTTTGAAACGGAGGTTCGGTCTTCCATGTCTTCTCGAACCTGGGGGCTGGGATTTGAAGATCGTCTTAGCTGGAGCATTATTGTGCATTCGCTCAATATGGCCGAGCCAATGTAGTCGTAGTCTTTTGGCTTTTTGGACTACATCCACATCTTGGTACAGCTCATAGAGTTCGCGGTTGTATCTTCTCCCCCACAGGACCAAAAATCCGCCGAAGTATTTTTCTTTCTAAGGAACCCAGTATCAGCTCTCCCTTCTTGCTTATCGTCCAGTACTCGGCGCCATAAAGCAGAACTGGCAGGATAAGGGATTTGTAGAGCACATATTTCGTCCTTCGAGTTAGGAGTTTTGAACCCAATTGTTTGGCCAAGCCGAAGTAGCAACGGTTTCCTAGGGTAATTCGTGGAGTTCATGTTTACTCCGATGTAGTTGAACTCCCTAACTACCTCGAAAGTTTTGTCCTAGGCGGTGGACAGATGCTTGATTTTTTGTTGATAGCATGTAATTAGTCTTGTCCTCATTTACTTCAAGGCCAACGGATTTCGCCTGTTCTTCAATCGCCGTGAACGCTTCTATCACGGCATGCTGGCAGCGACCGATGATGTCAATATCGTCCGCATACCCCAGCAGCTGAACGGACCTGTTGAAGATAGTGCCTTCCGTGTTGACACCTGCCCTGCGCACTATCTGCTTCTGTACCAGATTGAAGAAGTCGTACGATAGCCTATCTCTTTGCCGAAATCCGGTGCATATTTTAAATAGTTCGGAGGAAATACTTCCAAACCGCACGTTGCAGCGCGTGTTTTTCAGCGTCACGCGACACAGCTGAATCAGTTTTGACGAAAGTCCGAATTCGGCCATTGCCATATAAAGCTCCTGACGATGTTTGCTATCATACGCGGCTTTGAAGTCGATGACTGGGTCGTGTGTTTGAACTTGAAATTCGTTGGTCTTTTTCAGGATTTGCCTCAGTGTGAAAATTTAGTCTATAGTCGATCTGCCGGGCCAGAAGCCACACTGGTAAGTGCCGATTAGTGTGTTGCAGAAGGCTTTAAGACGTTCACACGGTTCGTTGGATAGGATCTTATATGCGACACTAAGCTAAGACATAGGATCGCCTTTTTTGAAGATGGTACATATGGAGCTGATAGTCCAGTCGTCGAGTATGCTTTCTTCCACCCATACTTGGTTGATGATGGGCGCCCTATCAGAGCATGCAGCTTGGTTGATCTTAAGCTTTTTCATAGCTAAGCCAACTTCTTCTATACTAGGTGGTGGAACTGGTTCTTCATTGTCTGGGCGTGGGTTCTCTTCTTGCCCTATCACTCTCTCTACATGATGCCCATTAAGCAGCTGCTGGAAATGCTGTTTAAACACATCTACTATTCCCTGCGCTTCGGTGACAAGATTTCCTTCGCTGTCTCGAAGAGCCTGCGTTCCGGTTTTGTAGCCAGCAGCCAGTTGTTTGGCTTTTTTATAAAACCTCCGGATGTTATTACGATCACACGACTCTTCGACCTCCTTGAGCTGGGAGGCTGTGTATGCTCTTTTCTTTCTACGCAGGATCGATATTGTTCTCTAGCTGCCCTTGTTAGGCGCTGCAGCGCTTTCTTGTGTGCATCTTCTGTCATCTTTTTCCTGTACTCGCATTCATTATCATACCACGGGCTCTTTCCTTTCTCTGGGGTGGCTGGTACCCACAGTGGTTTCGGCTACCTCCTTGATGATATCGCGATATTGGCACCACTGATTGTTGGCTTTTGAGGTAGGTGAGTGCACAGAGGAGAGTTTTATAGTCAGGAGCTCCCTCTAGACTCTGGCTATTCCAGGTGTGCGTCGAATTTCTTTTTCTGGGCTATTCGCAGCTTCTTCTCGTTGGACAGTCGAGCTCTAACTCCGCTCGCGACAAGAAAATGGTCAGAGTCGGCGTTTGTCCCTTGGAATGTGTGCACGTCGAGAATATTGGATGCGTGCCTCGCATCGATTAGCACATGTTCGTCGATTTGGTTGGCGGTTCGACCGTCTGGAGAGCGCCAGGTAGCCGTGTGGATCCTTTGCCTTGGAAACTGAGTGCCACTTATCATTGTATTATGAGCTGCTGCAAAATCGATTAGTTGGTAGCCGCTGTCTGTTGTCGTTTCGTGGATTCTGTGCTTACCAACTGACCCGCCATAGATGTTTTCCTTTCCGACTTTAACATTGAAGTCCCCGAGTACAACTTTTACAATGTACTGCGGGCAGGCTCCGTAGGCTCCATCCAGGCATAAAAGTCCTCCTTGATGCGATCTTCAGCCTCGTCGGTAGGGGCGTGTGCACATATTAGGCTTATGTTTTGGAAAGTAGTAAATATCACACCAAAACATAATAATCTTCTCCATGTAGATACTCATAACTGTCACCGAAGCAATGAGAACTTATGATCCAAATTCCGTAATGCACAATTTATATGAGAAATTTTGTAAGCCTTAGATCATAATTAAGCTCATTTGAGTTGCATACCATAGTCGTTGGAGAACTCCCCCATAGTCTCGTTTGTAAATTTCCATTAACATATCCATAGCATGCGAGCAATTACCACACGCAAACAAGCTTTGAAAATTTCAACTCACCAATGCACGTTCATAAATCATGAGTTTCGTCACGAGAAGCATGCCCAGACTATGAGTAGGTACTTGTGCACCCAACAACAAATTGGATCACTTAGCAAATTGCATTAATTGGCGAATCACATCAGCATACATCATCATGCGATATGATTTGACCTCTCTCCTTTGCCCAGATACACACTAGACACACTATTGAAATGAACGACACTAACGACGAAAACAAGCCGTCGACTAGGATTCAGCTGAATTAGATATCTACATTTAGACACGGAGGCACGAGTCTACTACAAAAACGGACGCATCATACATATTTTCATTCTAAAGGAAAAACTAATGCAACATCATGAGTTGCATGGGTAAATGCAAAAGCAAAACCATTACCTAAATGCTAGACTGAGGAAACTCTCAAACGATGTCTCATTTAAAGCATAGGACATGAGGGCATACTAGACAGACCCAGGGTACCCGTTCTCATATCAATGACTATGACTGCAACTACGACTATGACTATGACAAATAAATTAAATTTACTACAACCAGCTTTGGTTTGATGCAGACCATCTCCATACCCTACGTAACATATACTCTCCTAGCACACTATCATTGCAACCACCTCCTCCTAGACGATGACAGGACGACACACAGGGTAAACGACTGTGGCGACTACGATCCGACTACGATGCGACTACTACTCATAATTTGTCATATTACTATCGCACTATTATTACATTCACATTTCAACTGATTATGCCGAGTGCTGAAAATGTAATTTAGTATCTAGACTATCAGGCGTGTATCTACTGGGAAGCTAAAATTTGCCTTTGGTCTCTGAAGAGCTGGCGAATGTAACCCAGTCAATGGTAAATTGAGTATAGCACAGTTGATTTTGGAGAGTGCCACTTGACGACAGATGGAGTAATGGATCCGAATTGAAAATGAAAAGAGATTTTCATTTACATTTTCATTTGCCAGACTGTTTTTTTGCTAATAGATACAAAGATACGAGAACAGATGCACAAAGGTGCCAGTCAACCATTGTGGGGTGTATCATGTGGGTGTACAAAGGGTGTATTGTATGATTTGGTTGAAGTAGCGTCTGTGCGAATAATATTCCCACACTCGGCTCGTTAAAAAGTCAATAGAATGATTAAATCTGCGCAACCCTGATGTGTGTATCTTGGATTTAATAAACATAACAAATCACCACAACCTTCAGCTGCTCATATCTGCACTTAAGATGTTTTTCAGTTCAGAAAGCAATTTCGAGTAGGTATCTGCCACAGCAATATGACGGCAGAAGGGCAGAAAATTCCAACCATTGCACCATCGTCATAACTCATTCGAAAATTCAAACATTCGCTATTACCAGTCCAATCTGATGCAGGACCAACACAACAAAACCTCCGTGCAGAGGTCAAAAATTGCATTGATATCTCGATTTATTGGAAAACAATAAAATTATTTTGATAAGGCACTAGTCCTGCAGTAGACCAAAGAGGACACACACAAAAACTGCAAAAGTAAAACTGATTGTTCTTCCATGGAGACGACCGATCGAAATGATTCAGATTCTCGCTCTATCAGCAGAAAACCAAACAAAAAAAAGGAAATTCGTATTCGAAGCTGTAGAGAGCACTAAAGTGCAGTGGTTAACTTCTATTGTGACCTTTTGTTGCGGTCATTCGAATCGATTTGACCAGCCCAGCAGTATGGCACCTCTAGCAATCCTACCATAGATACGACCCTCATGGAAAGTCCAGGTGCCGATGAATCCTCACATCCATATATAATTCAAGTTGTCTGTGATATGTAGACGACATATAGTCGATGACCAGCAGTGATATATGAAACCACAGAGTCCTTCTTACCCGAAAACATCCCCTATCTCGGGAACTACTACCACTCCGTCGCCTACAAAAGGAATAAAATCTCAAATTAGAGGGTCCACTATACCTACATACCATTCTGTCCAGTCTCTGATTTGTTTTTTTTGCAAAATTGAGAAACACGAATAATACGAGAAATAAATGAAAAGGCCATATGACATTACATCACACACACATCAGAAGAATGGAAATATGAATCCAATCCGAACCGCACTGCACACGTAGACGCCATTAAAAAGCATATCAAACGTTGGTCACACATGATTCTATACTCGTTCTTAACCAATCTAAACGATCAACCCCATTTCAGAGCGCTGCTGCTGGCCCATATGCCTAGACTTTCATGTTCGTATATTCGAAACTTCGACGACGACGACGACGACGAGGACGATGATTTCTCTGGCGACAATAAAAGCGGCACAAAAAGGACACAGAGCTGAGCCCACAAAAAATCTGATAAATTCACTTCCATTGTCCTTTGCCTTTTCCATTCATTCTGGTCCTGTTCCTGGTCTCCATCCTGGTTCAACTTCTTTCTCTAGCCTTACCCTTAGTCCTCCTTATGATCCTGACCATGACAGTGGCAAGCCAGTAAAAGTATGAGGACACGTACATACGAGAATTTTCACAGTGTGGTCATGTGCTTATTTAAAATTTTTGTGTGTTTACTTTTCATTTACCATTGCCATCCTCCTCTTTGTCTGTTGTGTATCGCAGGATACAATGCGGATGTCCTTTTTTTCCTCCTCCAACTCCTTGGTACTCGTAATGTATGTGCCATATGTGGACAATGGCTAAAGATGACTAAAATCACTGCAGAGCAAAGAGAAATCCAACTTCGATGCATCGAACGAAAGAAAATTTATTCAGAATTAAATGCGGGAATTAGCGAAGGATTTCCCAGGATACGAGTACGTATTATTTCTGCCTTTCTCTCTTTCCAGTGATCAATTTTTTTTCAAGGGTAAACATACACATGATTTTCAATTAGCACCAGATAAAGCACAAAGGCGGGTGGATTAATGGATTTGCAGCGGGCAAAAAGTTGAAGCCATAGATACGTTTGGGGAAGTAGCAGGAACAGGAACATCTATAAGGTCAGTGTCATGGAGATTTGGGAAAAAAAAAATTGTAATGACCAAGCGATGTACTATATGTAATTCAAAGTGATATTCCCCGGAGAAAGTGCTAGAATATCTAGTGCTCGGCCAGTGCAAAAACACTCTTCGATGAATCACTGTCACATGTCAGACACGTCAAATTAAGACTGCACAAACGGTGGTGGAATGACTCCTTTACTGGCCGAAAGCACATATTGTTACTGCAGGAGGATGCAGCAAATGGGGTGGTCAAACGAACAGTGAAGCCGGATGGAGGCTGTTTGAAAGTTTCTGGAGGAATAAGAGACTGGCGGTAAGTGTTAGTAACATCAGTCAAGAAACATCTAAACCTAAAAGGAATTACTCTGCGTGTATTTCACCAAAACTCCAAGTTTCAGCAGTTAACAGATCTATGCTATGTAAGGAGGACATTTTTAAGTACATCAAGGCTTTGGCAACACAGAGGACCACCTCTGCTTAATTGATGAGAGATGCAGCTCTAAACAGTGTCCCATAACTAGTCTTAACCAAACCATGCGGACAGCGGATTACGGTCACCTGATTCGGACGCCAATACGACGGTTTCAAATTTTAATGAATTTTTCGGTGCAATAAGTTCCCAGGAACCGGATAAAGTCTGAGTTGCTCCTAATAAAACCCATCATAGAAGCCGTATTGGGAAATAAACTTTAACGGGGGTAGCAGAACGATGTCTTGAGAAGCATAGTTTCGAATGAGGATGCACACAAGCGTTTCGAGTCTGAGAACGCAACTCGAAAACTTAGCACTAAGCAGAATCTGCAGTCAGCAGAATCATATGGATGCAGCACTTGAAAGCGTATCTATCTCATCTTTCTGAGAGTTTTCAAATTAAACCACTGGGTTGCCAGCACACTGCGGTATGGAGGGAAATGAACAAGCGGATGAGCTGGCAAGAAGCGGACGACTTATCAATAATAGTGAGGTTTCAAACATCAAACCACCCCTCTGCATAGTAAGGGGCGCTTTCGAGGAAAGCATCATAAAGCCTGCTAACATAAGGTGGTCGAATCTTGAAGGACATAGAGTATCCAAAGCTCTATGGCCACTTATTGACGGTAAACGATCTAGAGGGTTCATTAAACTAAGCAGGGACAAGCTCAGGACATTACTACAAATTCTGACAGGACACTGTCTCCTGCTGAAACACCCAAAGAGACTCAAATTGTCGGATACGGACATTTGTAGATTTTACGGCGATCTGCAAGCGGTTGTGTGTGAATACGAGGCAATATCGCGTAGCAGAAGGAATAATTTTTTGAGGAAATAGACGACACGGATTTCAAGGGTCTTCTTGGCTTTTGTAAGAAAATTGAGTGCTTTACCAGGGAGATTTTGTAGGTTTTTGCCCTTTGAAGTTGAAGAAATTCAACTGGTCTCACAGTGTGTTTTATGAAACACTATGTTTGACCTAACCTAACCACATCGCATGTAGATGTGCAAGTTAAAGACATAAGCATAAATCCATTTCGAGGTAAGTCTTGGAATGAAAAGCGCTGACTTAGCCGTCCAAAGCACACGCAACACTAAGTAGCTGTAGATGACACTTTCAATGTGTGGTTATAGCGAACTCAACATTTTTGAGCAAAACCTTATAAGCTGACGCGCAGGTATCGTTCTATTCCAAACGACAGTGGCCATAAGCAACAATGTGACGTGTAGCTGAGGACAAAACCACAATGAAGGGTCAGGAATTTGCTTGATCAGCGCTCTCCGTCATTCATTAAATACGAATTTCGGAACCCGATTCAAGGGGCATAGGTTCCACACTTAGTATAAGTCAAGGCCGACCTAAAACCTTCTTCCGATTGGGTGCCTATACTTTGTGCAGCTCTACATCGGACCAAAACCTTCACACGACTATGAGCTTAAACAACAGTCACCCTAGCGCTTTCCCTCTAACAGGCCTACCTCTAACAAATCAAGCCTGGACCGAAGTCCAAAAGGCCGTTACCCGTGCGGTACCGTGTTTTTTAAGTCTTGGTGTGGACTGCCGGTGTTCCTGCCATCCCTCGAGACTTACGACCGGCAGCTTATAACTATCGAAGCAACCATCGGTGGAGTCGATCTCATAGGACCAGTATTGTTCTACCGCCGTTCATTATTAGACTACATCATTGATGAGCGAAACCTTGTTGATAAGATGGGCCTTCAAACCCACGATGAGTACGACACTTGAAAAACTGAGCGGCAACCCTACTCCGAACAAGGGAACATATCCACTGTTCACGTCCTGAGATGCCAAGTTGCTGCTGTTTTTTTTAGAATTCTCTACATTCACCTGTGGCGTTCCAGCTTTCCTTAAAAATATGGAGTAATCCAATGCTAAAGGCATTTCAAGTAGGAGACCAGTGGCATTACTACCAAAGAATAAGCGAGAGGCCGTCTCTGATGTACAGGTTTTCAATCTGCTCCAACACATAGGAGCCGCTTCTTCGACGAATGCAGAAAGCCAAATCTAAAAAAAAAGTAACGAACACTCTGTACGTCCCTACGGCTCTGCAGAAGCTCGTGGACTCTATGAGCAGAATAAAAGAAGGACGATAGGCTCCTCAGAAGAAAAATTAAAGAATGCGAAATTAGAGGGTCATGATAGAGGCTTAAGAGAGGTGCTATCAGAAGAAAGAATGCACATGCCAAAATTACAAAGCCTGAACAGTTGAAGTCTGTGCTGGTAAGACTATTTATGCCGGATGTCTAACGGTGATAAGGAATCCCTCTGTTAGACAGACTGAACTATTGCACTTGGACTATGGCAGACAAAATATCCATCCATCTGACCAAGATAAGGTAAGAATGGCAATGGCCAAACTTAAGTCCAACAAAGCTCGGTATGAGCAGATGATGGTTGGATATGGAGCAAACTAAAGGTCTTTGCTACGAAAGTTCACAGCAGATCAGAATCGAGTTCCAAATCGAAACATGCCATCTCTGCATTGATATCAAAGCCGCATATGGCAGCATCTATAGAGACGGAGCATCGCTGACAAGCTCACGATATTTTCAACGTCGTTCTTTAAAAATAGTGCGAGACTCTTAAGCCAATGCCAGAAGCACCGTTTTTGAAAAGTCTATTCAGTTACTCGTACATGCAGATGATGTTGGCGTAATATGTAGGGAAAACACAGCTTTTTCGAGTGTTGAACCAGAAGCAGCAAGGACCATTTAGCCTGATAAACAAAGGAAAAACTAAGAAAATGCTGTAAACAAGGGGCGACCCTGTTACATTTCGAAAGTAAACATGTGTCGCCGTCTTAATATTTGACACCAAAATTCCTTTGATGTCAATGTAGAAGCTGCTTTTGCCATAGAAGGTGGCAAACCTTTTGAAAACTCTGACTCGATGTATTTTGTCTGCTGGCAACCAAAAAAATTGCAAGGAAACCTCAAGGATGTGCCGTAAAGCATTTCGGCTTCTGATCTTGTATGTCAAACTGCTCAGACCGAGCAGTACCGATGGCAAAACTTCACACTAGTCTTGCGTTCGGAAACAATAGACGGCAATGTTAAGTGCACTATGCCATCTCTCTATCATTCTATTCGCCTGAGGGTGGTATGGAGTTGGCTTCAAATGTTTGATTCCGAGAAGTCGTGCTAGCTCCTTAAAGATTTTGACTTTCAAACTGTCAATGGGACTCCAAACCGCTATCAGTACCCTTGATATGGTTTCGACTATATTATCTGGACAAGGAAAAGCCTCTGGCCGGAGGGAAAATGTATTGGTACATGCAAGAAGATAGCAGTTACCTTGTGATGATGGCAGCCGACCTACGAGATCCACGTTAATATGCTCGAATCGACCCTCAGACTGCGTACCTATATGTTGCCAGTGGTGCATGGTTGTGCCCTCTGAATTATGTTTTTTTTTGACAACATGAGCAAGGGCGTTGTGAAACTTCATCGACAATCTCGTGAAAAACGGTCCAAATTGCAATATCTGAGGCGTCAGAACTCATCAAATAGGGCGCATCTCCCCTAACAGCGCTGCATTTGCCAGATGTGCTTTGCATCGTTGGAATGCCCTTTTTTCTTCAGCGGTCCATACCATGGGGGTCAAATCGTTTTTCTTGTTGCCTTTGACGGAACTTAGGAGCACTGATTGGTTGCTGAGTGTATCGGGAAAGAAACGTCGGTAAAAGTTGATCATTGCCAGAACCCTCTTCACTGCTGATTTTATGTCACCGGAATCGTATTCCCGTCTTCCACAGTAGTGCTGATTGGAAGGCTGTCCGAACTCATCCTCTGCAAGACCTCAAAAGCCTCGTGTACGCTGTTGTAGCGTGATGCCACACAAATGTCGTCCAGGTTGGGAAATGCCTCGTGCATATGGCGCAGTGCTACGCAGTCCGAACGTCATATATCAAAATTCGAAGGGACCGACCACTCTGACAAAAAAATAGTGCACAGGTTGTTGAGTTAAACATACAAATTCCTACTTCGTTCCCGGTGACGGCCACTGCCAATAAGCTTGTTCTTTTTCAAGTCGATCAAGAGTCCAAAATGTTTGACAGAGTCCGCCCAGACGATTACACCTCCTGTCAAGAACGTCCAAGTTTAAGCCCGCCAAATTCCCAGGTTAATCGTCACGTGACCGCTGCCGAATGTTTTAATTTTGCTCCCGTTCGCAGCAAACAATGCTGATTTCGAAGATGAAAAACGGTCGTTGCATGTAAGTTGGGGGAAGCACAGAAATATCTGCTTCACTGTCGATTTAAAAATTCTGCTTCGATGATTTGTCGTGAACGACCAACCTGCAAAATACATTGGCCGACCGCGATTTAGTTTCTTGACGTGGAAGACTTAACGCTGCAGAATTCACGATAATTACTTGCTTTCACTCCAAACAGCTGATAAAACTAACAATAATCCTCGTGTACTGGAGACCGACCAGGATGTGAGTTGGGGAAGAAGCTGCGGCTTCGGTGAGTTTGTATACCTTTCGTTTGTCTCATTAATTTATTTAATTGACAAGAGATTTGCTGGATTTGATGTTGAAGTGTCGGCGCAGCAGTCGTTGTACAAGATGGTTTAGTTGTTCGCTGTGGAGAGCTGACTGATGCTTTTAGTGCTTGCAGAATTGAGCGCACTTGGACCAGAATCTTTGCACCCGCAATGATTTGAGGAAGACGGCATTAAGTTGTGTTCCAGCCAGAATACAAAGTCCATTGAGCAGCTGCGAAGGTCGTTTATCGCCTAAGTCCACTTCCAAGAGAAGCTTCTTGAGTTTCGCTGGCCGGAGTCGCCAAACTACTCTATAATTGCTTTTTTTTTTTTAAGTTTTCGAGAGTACTGCCTTCGATTTGCGTAAGCACCTTCGATAGCACTGACTACTGACAATGACCGGGGCCAAATTGCTGGCATCTCATCCCCAACAGTGGAATTCTTACTGCGATTCTAGAAACTGCCGACAACGAGAGAACCGTTGCTAGCTATTTATAATATGAGTCGCCACACACTCTATTTTATTCGTCACATATGACGTTGTTGATAGAATGGCTAGTCAGCTGATTGGCATAGAAATCAAGTACCGGCAACTCATCGAGTTATTTGACTAACGATAGATCTCGGATCTCAGTTACTTAGATTGATGAGCGCACAGGCTAGTAAGTCCGCATCTGGAGGTTTCAATTGCTGCATAAAATTCCATTGCAACCTAACTTCTTTTAATCATCAGCCACTTTTCACTACCACTGTGCACGAGAAGTAGGTACTACAATAATTCAAAACAAAAACAACCCATCCAACTCCCAAGTGGCAATCCGTGACTTTAGGGATGTGCTGAAATTATTTCGTTTGTAATTCGGATCTCTGATTTGCCTGTTAGTTCGAAAATGACCAGCACATATTGGCCATCCAACGCCATCTATCTTCCCTTCATCAGCATGCATCATCTATCTCCAGTATTATTTCAAATGTTCATCTCAAAATCGTTGGCTATTATCCTTGCAGCGAAATTGTCCACTACGAGTAGAATTGCCTTACGTTTGTCATAGATGAGCATGATGGGATTTTAGTTTCATTCAATGCTGCCACATTGCCGAAAGCAATTGTCAAATGACTCCGCGGTGATGGATGGCTGTAATTTGTGGCGTGAAGTTTACCATCGATTTTCTAATTGTTACTCCTGCAGTTGCCGGAATTACGAGTAACAATAGAGTCGAGGTCTACAACAATACACACCATACGCCCAGTGCAACTTGGCAGCCAAGGAATTCCATTAGAAGCCCCCTTACCGTGATTGGCTTCTTTTCTTCTAGTAAACGACTTTTCCTCGCTGGCTATTGTCTTCAGTATGCCACCGGCCGATTGAATGATGAACCGAAGAGAATCAAAAGTGATCATCTAGCATTGTTGGATGAGTTTTGTTCTTCTCACCGAATCGATGAAGAATCTCACAGTATGAGTACTAGAATGAGTATTTCCATCTGCATGTGTCTGAAGAGGATTGTAAATTGTTTTTTTTTTGAGAAGAACACTTTGGACGTAGTGCTGGTATGGTAGGAAGTGAAAAGACCGCAAAGTGCGTGTGTGGCTATGATGTAGTGTGAGAATTGACCTCAGTCGGCGGGAGTACTTTTGAAAACCACAATTATCTAACGAGGTGCTGCGGTACCTGAAAGGGGTTATTTAGAAGGAAAGGTGCTAAAAGTATTCATAAAGTGTGGTCTGAGTGGGGTTTAAGAAGTGCACTGACGAACGATGTAAGAACCAATGAGTTGACCCTGGTGCGAGTAAAAGGAAAATGCACATCAATTAGATTTTTACTTGTGGCGGCTGTCTATAGTTAGCAACTGAGCTAAGGTTAATGGGGGCAACACTTGCCTCAATTAATTGTTGGAGATAAGAATGAAAATGAAAAAAAAAAAAAAGAAGCTCCCCCTCCGTGACAGTGCTTTGGAAACACTGCCGTGACCAGGATTCGAACCTGGGTTACCACGGCCACAACGTGGGGTCCTAACCACTAGACGATCACGGCTATTGGGGAGATGTAGTTGGGGACAGTGAAATGGAGCATTCTACATCGATACACCTCGTATCTACGTATCTGCTGCCCAATTGAAGAGTGAAAGTTATTTTCGTAGTGATTATCTGAGAACTGCTCGGTCTAATTAAAACGTTCGATGTTACCTTGAGTTAAGTTGAATGGGAAGAGATAGTAGTGCGGTGGTTTGAAAAGTTTTAGTTTTAATAAAACGTTGGCATGATACTAGTGAGCATATACATTCATACAGTCGTGTTTCTTGATCCGATTCCACCACATATTGACCGCTTGTTACTTAAATACGAGTACACATAGAAGCGAAATAGTTCGAAGTGGAGTACTGCTTTTGCACCAACATTAAGGAGTAAAAGTATTTGAGCGCAGTACTTGGACCATTTGATTCAAACGTTAATGGTCTTGCAACTAAAATAGGTGGGAAGACGGTTGAATTCAAAAGAATAATTGAAGACTCTTCAAGATCGGAGACTTCTGAAAAGTCCCTACAAATGAGGATACTTTGAAGTTGCATAAGGCATGCTGCGCCTTGTTTTGTACTGTAGACTGTGCTCCTTTCAATATAAGTTCAACCTTCTTGCGTCTCAACCAGTTCCTGCTCCTGCGCTGCTGCCGTAAGAGACATTAACTCCGCTTCTGAAGTAGAAAAAGCAAAATTGCACTGTCGTTTAGTGAACCATGAAATGGGAGCCCAATGAAAGGCGAGAATATAGTCAGTCGTTGGTCAAAATCACCATCTCAATCCACATCACAGAACTTAATGAGCTCAGTATGAGTCCAGCTTTCCCTTCAAATACCGCATGGCTAGTTTGGCAGCTGCCCATAGGGTTCGAAATGAATCTGCTCCAACAAAAAGCATCTAACAGCCTGCTTATATAATCAACTTGCCACATCTCAAGTTCTTCGTGGTATTTTCTTCGTGTCTTAAGACAGGCTGATCGAAGTTCCACCAATACGTTGGACGCCGGTGGTTTTGTGTCCCCGTTCGAGCCATTGTGATATGTCGCAGGCAGCGTGCAGTTGTCGCGTTACTTGACGTACGATCTCGTTCGTTCTTCTCCCTTCAACTATAGCTTCAGCGATTGCCTACTCTAAGAGTTCCTCATCTGAGGTGTTCATGTTCCATTTCGTCTTGCTAGTTTGAGACTGAGTGTGAGAGTCACTGTGGGTGTAGTGATTGCTGACGCGCCAAGTCGTATGCCTTGATAAGCTCCTACTAACTAACGTCATATCAACAATCGAGCCTGCACCCGCTCTACTAAACGTGTTTGCATTTCCCATATTAGCTACGACGACGTCCTGACACTACCGGTTATATGCCCAAAGTCTACTCCGTTTGCACTACACAGTGCAAGCAATTTGGTTTTGCCTTGCAGTCCTTCAATTTATGCTCGTTTTCTCCGCATCCGAGGCATGCACTCGATCGATCGGTAGGGCTTTTGCACGTTCTTGCCATATGTCCAAACCCGAGGGAACTTAAGCATTTCTTTGGCGAAATTTTTTCTCGGATCCTGCAATAGATCCAACCAACGCGTACTTTTCCGGCGGTGAGTAATCTATTAGCGATGTCTACAGGCAATCGTATGGTATCCGCCTGAGTCCCACCAAAAGTTTTCCTCATTGTCTTTACTGCTGGCGGTTTAACTTCATAACCATGAAGGAACTCGGTGATGGCCGCGCAAACTTGTTCCTTCTACGTTACTTCGTCTATGTCCTTGCATTCGAGGAATATTTCGTGCGTGATATGACGAACGCTAGCATTTTCACCTAACGAATCCCCGATTTTTTCCTTAAGGCTCGAAGCAGCTATCTCGGGAGATTTTTTTAGCTTTAAAAGAAGATATCCGCCTGCTGTTTTCCGGATTTTACTTACGTTTTCTCCGACTTCTTTTGAGCTCGTGTCCGATTTTAATTTCCGCAACAAGTCAGCGTACGTAATTTCGCCGGTTCTCTTTATAATAATTGCGTCGGGACGTTTCGCCTTTGGTGCATGATTTTTCCGAGCACCTCTTTCGACCTTCGCCAACTCGTTCGTTTTCATTTTGACAACATTTCCCTTTCTAAGGGGCTCCGGCTTAGAGGGAATCGACTGTGGATTTACGCGGTCACTTTTTTGAATGTGTTTTTGAGCGCGTGGTTCTTCTGGCGCTATTCCTCGCTTTTTCTTTGGAGATGGAGTTTTAGTACGCTGTTCCGCAGAGTTATTAGGTCTGTCTTCTTCCCTTACCCTCTTTGCAGGACGGTAACATTTCGACAACTCTATGAGCTGAGTTGTTTTCTGGCAACGATGCCACTTGTACTCGGCAATCCTCAAGACGAAGATTGATGATTTGCAATTCTCTCCTCGACTTCGGCTTCTCGAAAAGCGGACTTGATTAAACTTCCGATTTTTTTGATTTCACCGTGGACGTTGTGCTTGTCTTTACAAAAAGCAATCAACTCATCGACCTGCACCCAGTTGTAACATTTTATTTCCCGTTTGAGATGGAGTTTCAGTGGTTGGCGTGACCATTGGGGTCCGATCTACCACTGTTGGACTGATTCGCTGGTTTTGTATCACGTGTTTCTTCAGGACAGTTGTTTTTGGTGGTGAACGAATGACCCTCATACCTTTCTTGAACTGGTCTGTCACGACGTCTGTCTCGAGGCGATTCCTTGAAGTATTACTAACTACCGGAGCCAAGGTTGCCACCGCCGTAGGAAATATTGACGTTTCAATGTTGCCTGCTTTCGCACTTTCCGCCACCGGTACTGGGGATCCTACTCCCTGCACCGTAACTTTATTTTTCTTTGTCTCACTATCCATAATTGAATTAATTTTGAGAGTAACTCCGCTCTTGCCAGTTTTTTGGTCCACGGGTGGTATTTGATATTTCCACCAACCATGTGTCTGTATAGGTTAATGCCCTATCCGCGCACAGGGGCCCCTTATCCTCCACCTGGGGACGCGCCCGATGGCGATGACTCCAAAAGGGAGTCCCACAGTCAAAAGCACTTCGAGCCCCTCAGTGAAGTGCACAAGCAAACAGCAGATGAAGTTCGAACGTTAAGTGCCACTAAATCTGCTGAGAAAGAAATAGAGACTTTAACTCCTCGGACACTAAGTTCCAGGAACGCTGCAGCTCACACCGAAGCACAAGGCAATGCAGGTATACATAACGAATGTGACTCGAACCCTACCTGTTACGTTTTTGTAGGGGAAACCCCAATAAAGTTGACATCACAGCAGTATGATTGTAATACTACCTACTTGCTGAGAGAGCTACAAAATCCAATTTGAAATCGCTGCTTCCATTAATGAGTGGACCGAACGGCAGAAGCTGCGTGTTTTGGGCTCTATCCAATCTTAGCGAAACAGATCGGGAATATTATTCGGCGCTGTTAGATGCTTTAAAGCTTCTATTTCTTAAGACAGATAACGGACAAAGGAGAAGCTCGCAGCTTTTACAATGGAGATAGAGCAATTGGCTCGCACAGTCTTCAGCGAGTGCCTCAGGGAAGCGCAGGAGAAAATAGCTACAACGCAATTCATTGATGGGATATCTGACGGGTATGTTCAAGACATGGTCCGGATCGCTTAATCTATTTCGCTAGATGTCGGTCGCCAGAGTACACTGTCAAATCATATAACACGTGCCGCCGAAGTTACAGGAGAGACTCTCCAAAACCCACCAACCCAGTGGACCAGACATAGATAGAAATGCAAAGGGAATTATCATGCCCGCGATAATGATGAGTGCTCGCAACACCCTTCTGCTTCGAGAGACGAGAACATCTCAGCGGAAAGGGGCAGCCACTAACAGATCAACCAGGTTTGCGTTAAATAGAAAACGCATCCAAGAGTAACCGCCCCTGTGGACTTAAAGTTTCAGCTGCATTTGGTGGAAGTAGGTGCCATCTTCTAGTGGATAAGAGGTCATCGATAGCTTTGGTACACCACAGTTTAGTTTCACCTAATATTCGTTTGCAACCCACAGACTCTGCCATAACCATCATTGAACTCCTCTAATCAAGAAAGCTTTTACTGCGTCAAGTTGATGTATCACCAAGTTATGTATTGTCGCTAGGGCTACAAGAAAACGTGTTGATGTTTACCTCACATTCATTTCTATGCCTTTCTGCTGACTCAATTCTCTTATTGAATTTAGTCTTGAAGACCCATCTCAAGCTGATTATTTCTTTCCTTCGGATGAGGTAGCTTCTGTCCAGATTTTCTCATCTATATCTGAATTCAGCAAAGTGCATCGTCCGCATTCCATTAATGTTCGGTTGAGTCGCTCAACAACTCCATTTCGCTGTGGTGATAATGTGTAAAATGTTGATTGATGCCTAACTTCTGTCGGCAGCCTAGAATAGCTACAAATTTGAAAAAGGAAGCGGTAGAACGACCAAAACACACCAGGCCAGTTTTGCTCCCAAAAGGACAAAACAATGATCCACAGGAAGGAGGAATTCGAATGTCAAAAGAACATACACCAGACCGAGCCAGGGTTCATTTCATGCGACCATGAACGATGATTGGTAAAATCCCAGGAGACAGATTGCATCTCGAATCGAATTGTGTCCCAATAAGCCGCTCGTAAATGGCCGTAGACGTTGGGTCTACGAGGTCATAGGATTTGCCTTCGATGCTGTCATCCCTGCCTTCTGTAGGGGCATGATTGCAAATCAGGCTAATATTTTCGATGTTGTCCTTGATGCGTATTGCTATGAGGTACTCGCTTACGTTCCCAAATCTTAAGGCTCTAAGACTCACTCGAATAGTCAATCCAAATTGCAATAAATTCTCCATTTAGTGGTCGAATGAAGGGAAAACTCCTCGGATTGATACTGAATAAATAATTTCAAACCCGTCGCTATAGTCTCACCTAAAGCGGCTGCGGCTGTCAACGCAAATGAGGTTCATGCGCTGTTGGCTTTGCGTATGTAGAGTGCATGTGGTACAAACATTGTTGAGCACTCAGTTCTTCAATAGGAAACTCATGAAAGGCAATGATCTCTACAAGGATGTAAATAGCATGTAGGAACCCATTTTCCGAAACATTGTGCTAAGATCGGACAAGAAGCAAGATTTAAGGTTTTCCCATGATGGAAGCAAACACTGGTTCATCGTAATAGCCCTTCCAACTGCACGAGTGCAAACTTGCCCCAAAACCGCAAGTCCTACGCGGCCCTACGTAAGATTCCGCATAGTTTGACTGCCCTTCTTTCAGCCAAAACTTTCACTTAAGCAGTTCGTAGGCTCAGCATGTGAAGCGTCATTTGTATTTTGTAAACAACAGGAGAAGCAGCCTACGCTCTAAAGATGATAGCAGCCCGACAAACCGCATCTATCTGACAATTTCGAAGGAAAGATGGATTTATCAACTCATCCCGAAATTTAGGCCATACAAATTGGTACTTAACGTAGGTCCTAACTGCTCAGAAAGTGCCTGCACAAATTTGGGAGAGAAAGGTTGAAGTGCCAATTTTTAACTAATTACGATCACTTCTCAAAGCTGCATATATTTCACCTGTTCTTGAGTGATAGGCTAATTCCTTTGCAAACAAACGAGACATCCAACAGAGTTGACTTACTCAAACTCCTCCTCAACCCACTACGATGACCAGAGTGAAAGGCAAACAACAAAAAAAAAACGGTAAATCGGAAAACAAATGGAAAAAAGTCGAAGAAACATGACCATAACACTTCAAAACAAACTCCAAAGGAAATTGCAAACGTAAATACGGACGGACATAGAGAGTAAGAGACACATCCAGGTAATCTGCAGAACCCATCTACCTGACCTGGACACCTTGCCTTCATCCAAACCGTCAAGTACTTGTATTCGTATTCCCAATGGTATTCATAGTCATATGTATCTTCCAGACTGGCCACCCGATTTCGAGATATGAAGGAGCACCAGCAGCGGGCTGTTACAACGAGGGCACCAGCACCAGTATTAGACTAGCTTCAACTTCAACAGCAGCGCCATAACCAGCAACATAACCACCACCAGCACCATTAACAGCAGCAGAAGCATTTCAATGACATTGGGTAGCCTTCGCCAAGGTTTGGATAGCTATTGTATTTGTGTGTGCATAAATTTCAGCTGATGATAGCAATACTCGTATAGGTACCCTCCTCAGGATGGACCCAGAGACATTCCTGCAGAAACACTGCACATCCAGAAACTGAGAAATATTCCACGTAATAAATCCGGACACTGAGAGCGACACGGCCTGACTTCGAAGTCCAACATCCTCTCTGTGTCCGATTTCTAGTTTTTTTTTTTTTTTTTTTTTTTTTTCTATCTGTACATTCTCCTTATTTTTTTTTTTTTCTGTTTCTGAACTATGAACGATGTTGACTAGAGCCTGCATGCAGAAACGGGTCATCCAAGAGGGAAAGATTCTCCTTCTGTGGATTTGTCCACCTTTTCAGACTAAACGGCTATTATTTATGGACTTGATGTGAGCGGTTTTTAATCTCTTCCAGATATTCTGCTTTTTGTTTTGGCTTATCATATCGTTTTATGAACAAAGCAATGGGAGACACAAATGGGGGCCTACATCTGGATAACACATGAAAAGACTACCAAGACGACCCAAAAGACCAAGTGTAGCCGCCGCCGTCGCCGCCGATTTATGGCTGTCATATGAGAATGAATCTAAATCATGGACAGCAACCGAGAATTGTTGTGCTTGTGCATTTAACCTGCAGCTTAGTACGCTTCCTAAGGGTTGATCGTATTGCATTTAAATATGATAAAGATGCCTGAGATTTTCCAGTCGATATCCCTCAGATAAAAGACTTGAGGGAGTTGAAAGGTTTCAAGGAGATATCTTGGTAGACACAGAGGAACATTTAGTAGTCCTGGCAAGAACAAATTCACGATGAATGGATGCAGATGCAAACGTCAGGAGCTCTTAAAGAATGACAACTTTCATAGAAGGCATGCTGTTCTCTAAGTTGCTCCATCATGGTGTCATTTCACCAGCCTCTTGGTGTTGTTTTATCTGAGGATGGTCGAATATGGCAACGATGAGCATAAGGCCTCGTAGAAGTAGCATCTTCCGACAGATCCGGGCTACTCTGACATATTTGGAGCTCAGGCCAGTACGGATTTCCAGGACTTAGTCAGGGTCTTGGAAAAGAGATGGTGGCAGACGTGCGATATATAGGCCAACGGCAGCGCTAACATTCCGGAACGGGTTACTGGTTTCGCTGTAACCGACCCCTCGTCCTAGGGGCATTTAAAATGGAGCTGGTCCTCCAAGTCGTGGCTAGCACGCGGTTCCCACATCTCGACATACACAAGGGGACTTGGAGAACTCCTGATCAATCAACAGTCAACCAGATTGATCACATTGCGATCGACGCAAGACACTCCTCCAGCATTATGGATCTCCGTACGTTCCGACGAGCCAACATCGACTCGGACCATTACCTTGTTGGAGCCAAGGTACGGTTGCGGATATCCCAAACTACGCCAAGACAAACTAATGCTGTGAGAAAATTCGACGTCAGACGGCTACAATCGCAAGAGATCGCCAAGTCCTTTTCCGATCGAGTGTCGGGATCTCTTAAGAGGTCCAATGCCTCCAGCATCAAGCATCGAAGACCATTGGAAACACAGCCAAAACGCCATCAAAGATGCCGCTTCTGATGTGCTGGGTTTCATTCGCCCACCACAACGAAACCAATGGTTCGATGATGAATGCCGGCAAGCACATGCAGCTAAACAAGATGCATATAAGAAAGACCAGAGCTGCTCATGAGCTCTATGAGCGGAAGAGGAGAGACGAGCACCGAGCTTCTCAGGAGGAAGAAGAAAGATCGAGGAAATTGAGAGATTCTACTCCAGGAATGAGGTTCGGAAGTTTTACCAAAAGGTAAAAATAACATGCCGCGGAAACAAACCCCGAACCGAAGCCTATAGAGATGAACAAGGGAACATCGTAGTAGAATCGCAGTCGATGCTGAGGATTTGGAAAGATCATTTCTGCAGACTGTATAACGGCGATGACGGACCAAATACCGCTGTCAGGCAGAATTAACCTTTCAACCTGGACGATGATGACCAACAATTCCGTCCACCCGACCTGGATGAAGTTAAGATAGCTATATCGAAGCTTAAGTCCAACAAAGCTGCTGGAGTCGATGGCCTGACTGCCGAGCTCTTCAAAGCGGCAAGCGATGACTTGGTAAGGAGCATACACCAACTCATCTGTAAAATATGGTCGGACGAAAGTATGCCCGATGAATGGAACCTCAGCATTGCTTGTCCGATTCTCAAGAAAGGAGACCCTCTGAACTGCGCCAACTATAGAGGCATCAGTCTGCCTAACATCGCCTGAAGCAGTTCGTCAACAACCTGATAGGTCCATATCAGTGTGGTATCAGGCCAGGAAAGTCCACCATCGACCAGATATGGAGAAGACCCATGAGCTTCATAACGATACACACCACCTATTCATCGATTTTAAGGCCACGTATGACAGTTTCAATAGAGACGAGCTATACACAGCAAAGTCTAATTTGGCATCCGTGCCGAACTCATCCGTCTGTGCAGGATGACGATGGAGAATGCACGCTACTCCATCAAGGTCGGTAAAGATCTCACCGAGACCTTTCATGTCAAAAAATGATTTAGACAAGGCGATGCGCGTTGCATAGTGCAAAACTCACGAGCAAATACAATAGGCACTATCTTTCAGAAGTCCATCCAACTAATCGCATACGCCGACGATATCGACATAATCGGTAGAAAGCAGCGTGATGTCAGTGGCGCTTTCGCGAGTATTGAGACGGAAGCGGCGAAAATGGGTTGAGCGGTCAATGAGGGCAAGACCAAGTATATGCTGCCAAGCAAGAAGGACAACCAACACCGACGTCTCGGGCAGAACGTCACCTTCGACAGATATAACTTTGAGGTAGTTAAGGACTTTGTCTACCTAGGCTCCGCTATAAACACAGACAACGACACCAGCGCTGAGATCAAGCGAAGAATAACTCTTGCCAGCCGCTGTTTCTTTGGGTTAAGCAGGCAATTGAGTAGCAAAGCCCTCTCTCGGACAACAAAAGTCACCCTTTATAAGACCTTAATAATCCCGGTCCTGCTCTATGGCGCAGAGGCATGGACATTATCAAAAACGGGATGGGGTGTTCTTGGTTGCTTCGAGAGAAAAATTCTTCGCACGATCGTTGGTCCCGTCTGCATTGACGATGAGTGGAGGAGGAGATACAACGACGAACTGTACGGATCGGACTAGCTCTAGAAGCTTGTTGACTGAGGCCCAGGTCCACTCCGGACTGTAGCGCCACTTAAAGTAAGTAAGAAACGTAGCTGGTTGAATATGCTAAAACAAGGCATTTTGTTGGACAAAATTATGACATCGTCTGTGTCCATATCTCCGGATCACTATCACTATCGAATATCACTTCGTTCAATCACAATTTGGGCACTAATCACCCTTAACTAAATGGCCTCCATTGTCCAACTAAATGATGATAAAATATTTTCCAAAAATTACCTACCGACCCAAATCCTACTCGAGGATTGTCCCGTTTTTTTGTTTCTTTTTTTTTGTCAATTGATTCCCATTTGTTATTAAATTATGAATCCGATAAGAAGACTAACCGTAGCACATCAATTCCAATGCACAGTGATATGGATACCATCGCTAGCGCCACTCTACCATTGCCAGACAAATTCGGAAGTGGCTCCACTTAGAATTCGATTATTCCATCTGCAATGTAGTAGAGAGTAGCGAAGAGTAGCAGAAGCAGAGCAGAGTTCCGAGCCAGAAACTGAAAGACTAAAATTGAACTCCAAGTGCATTCGAGCTACGACCACCCTGATTTCCATAAACTGTCCTTATCGAACCGATGCGCTCTGTTGCTCCCAATGAGGACCCTATTTCTTTTAGTTTCTGTTCTTTTTGTTTTTTTTATAATTTTATTTTGGGAACCATTCAAAATTGAATTGAGATCTCTGGCACTGGCAACGAATTCCTCTAGTTCCGGGACACCATACGTACGATAGTATGGCATAGAGGAGGCAGAATAGAAGCAATGTGTCTAATTATGAAATTCAATATACAGTTAGTGGTCCTTATCTTTGTGATTTATGGTCACTGCATTTGGAGCAAGTGGATAGTTCCTTCTTCCTTCTTCGTTTTGAGCCTCTTTTCCACAACTACTCGTACAAGTATCTCACTGTGTCACTATTTCTTTGAGATTTTTTTTTTGTTGTTTTTTTAAACATAAAAATAATCGATGGTAATTACGGAATGAAGCCTGGTTAGGGTTACCCCCTTTTAATGGTGCTGCCCATGTCATTTAGTGGAGGCCAAATGAAGCTGAAATGAATGAGAAGTGTTAAGAGCCATTAGATTGGCCCTAAAAGTCAATTTTGATTTCCATGTGGAAGTGATTACAATAAATCTCGGAAAAAATAAGATCACTCGTTCGAGATACTCGTACATTTACATAACTCAATTAACTAATTTTTTTTTTAAGATTTTTCTCCATTAGAAAACCTACCACAAGCGCCTATGAAGACATTTGTTTGTTTGAGCCATTCTCTGGCAAGAGAGATTGGAAATTTTCTAGCATTTTGGAGACCATCAGCTTATCTCTGATAATGGTGATTCTTTGTCATTGAAACGTTCTATTAGATACATTTTAGGGCATCGGATGCATAATTTCATAAATCAAGTTGGCCCTATCGATTGAGTTATAGGTTGATAAGGAACTTGACAGGTTACGAGTGGGTTTTTGTTTTTTTTGTTTTTTGTTGGCATTGTTTGGCGGAAGCTCTCAGTGGGAAGAAGGTATACGTAGATGCAACCTAAAGTTACTGCTCTTATGATTATGGAAATCGTTTTCTACGAGTATTCGAAAAGCACAACGTTGATCTGAGACAGGAGAGGTAGTTTCAGCGAAACCAAAGTAAAGTTGCCGCAATCTTTCGACTTGTGTTGACCACAAATACGGCAGCTTAGTCTTTCTTAATGAATCGAGCTTTTCATCTAATACTGTAGAGAAGTACTTGTACTTCCAGAGATTCCTCGGTGAAATGTGTGAAAAGTGGTGCAGTAATTCTTACACTAATGGGCCGAATCATTACTTCTTTTAGTGGTCCGGATTTGACATTGCTGGCTCGCCCACATATGTTACATCAAAGTGTCATCTGAGACTTCTGGTATTATGCTTAACATTTGCTATTTTGTAATATAAAAGGTTTTATAATCACTAATCGTGTTAGAATTGTGAGAACTTACTACAAAAATAGTGATTCTGAAGTAAGTAGGTTTCGCTCATTCCGTGCAGATTATGGTCGACATAATCATCCATCTGCGCGTTCTATAGGCAAAATCGTAAGATATTCGATGGGACAGGCTCTGTTTTAGATGATTTAAGGCCTGTTCATCATGGAAATGAAAATATGGCTGCCGTTGGGGAAAGTGTTGAAGAAGGTCCAAATCTATCGATTTCATGGCGAGTACGGCATTTGGGCTTGTCTTACGGCACATTATGTCATATTTTGCATTTGGATTTCCATCTACACCCTTAAAAAGTTCAACTCACTCAAGAATTAAAGACATCTGACCATGAAATAGGTTTAAAATACGCCAATTGGATGGGTACTTGAGCATCACCGTTTGGATGACTAATTTCGACACAACAATTTCTTTACCGATGAGGTACATTCTCATTCGGTGGAAACGTTGAAATACAAAATTGTCGCATATGGGGATGTGAAAATCCACATTTAACTGACGAAAGACCATTGCATTTACAAAAAGTCTCTGTTTGGTGTGCAATTTGGTCTCGTGGTCTCCCAAAATGAGGAAGATGTAAGCGTCACCGTCAGTTTTCTTCGCTATAGCCAAGTGCTAACCGATGTTTTTGGGCAAAGGTATGGATTTGTAGGGCATACCATATAATTCCAAAAAGACGGTACCACATCTCACACAATTTTTGAAAAAAGAATTTCTGCTGGTCGAGTAATTTAGCGGTTTGGTGATGTGAACTGGCCAACAAGATCGTGTGATTTGTTGCCATTGAATATCTTTTCGTGGGGCTATGCGAACGATCAACATAAGAATATCATATGAGACACTCAGTGTCAATAAGATAAAGCAGGCTATAATGAAAATGAAGTGTAACAAAGCAGCGGGCGAGGATAGTGACAGCCGAATTACTACTCGCTGACAACAGAACATCAGCAGAACTTCTATACTCTCACATCAGAAAGACATGGCAAGAAGAAAGACTACCCTCATCTTGGAAGAAAGGCATAATCGTGAAGTTACCAAAGAAGGGCGACCTGAAAGAATGCAGCAACTGGAGAGGAATAACTCTACTTAACTCCATATACAAGATACTTGCAATAATCATTCAAGGGAGACTTCACAACAAAATCAAAGGAAATCTACGAGATGAACTGGCTGGCCTCCGCCCACATAGAAGCTGCGTAGACCAAGCCAACACTCTGCGCCAATTAGTTGAGAAATCTGTAGAATGGCGTACACCTCTATAGCTACTGTTCATCAATATTCAGAAGGCCTTCGACACCTTCTAAAGAGTTGCAATATGGAGAGCACTAAGTAAGAAAGGAATACCCCAAAAAATAATTAACATCATCAGAGCAATGTACGAAGATTCGGATCGCCCGGTACTACATAATAGAATCATCGGTGACTCTTTCACTACAAATACAGAAGTAAAGCAAGGATGCCTACTCTCGCCTCAACTGTTCACAATTGTCCTGGGTGAAATTATGAGAGAAGTCTGCACGCCGAGAAATGGAATAACTTAGAGTCTAACACGACAACACGAGGACTTAGACTATGCGGACGATATTTGTCTTCTATCACACAAGCTCAATGGCATCCAAGCTAAATTAGAACACATCACAAGAAATAGCACAATGCGCCGGATTGGAGATAAATATCCAGAAGACTAAGGCCATAAGGATCAACACCTGCAACAGAGGAGACATTGCCATCGAAGGAAACCCCGTCGAATGTGTAGATAGCTTCTGCGATCTAAGTAGTATAATAACAACAGACGGCGGCGCAGAAACAGATGTTGATAACAGACTTCGAAAAGCAAGAGCAGCATTTGGCCAATTACGACCTTTATGGAGGAGTTCCCAGAATCCCAGGAACACGAAGCTCAGTATATTGAACTCATGCGTCAAGTCAGTACTGATATATGGCAGCGAAACCTGGTTGATTTCCAACATCATACAAAAACTTCAGGTATTCATCAACAAATGTCTCCGTGGATATGTTGGAAATGACAAGAGAGGAACCAATTGCGAAACAGATTAAGAGACGCAAATGGAAAGCCGACAGCATTACCAGAATGGCGTTAAAGTGGAACCTTTAAGGCAAAAGATCCGAAGGCCGTCCCAAGAACACCTGGAGACGATCGATACTCCTGGAACTGGGAAAACTCAACCTCGCTTGAAACAATGTTAAGATAACTGCAACCAACTGAGTGAGATGAAGATGCCAAGTGGAACCATATGCTCCCAAGAGGAGTGTTAACAAAAAAAAAAATTACAATGCAAAGTTCGTCTTTGTGTACACAATCCTATGGCAAAAAATGAGGCTTCCAACCTCGTATTGCCCATTGGCAATATGTACGTCTCGATTAAAAGACCGATACTCACCTTCATCGTGGTTGTATGGTGGACGGCTTCAGACTAAAAAGTCAACTGCATGAAACTAAGCAAAGTTCAAAGAAGAGCATGTCTGGGCGTAAGCTTAGTCCTACGCACTCTGGATGTTCTGTTCCACTTGACAACGCTCGACATTTTCAATAGACAAGACAGCTTTTCGCCTTCAAACCACTTCGCAGTGGAGAAATAAACTCTTTGGCCACGCAAATATTCTTAACACGCTACAAACACCATACCCCAACATTGGTCTGATATATCCTCTAGATCCTTCTGGGAAAAGAAAGCATTCATTGACGACGAATCAATCCACTTTTGTACGGACGGTGCCAATACTGATAGCGGGGTTCGTGGAGGTGTTTTCGCTGGAACTGGCAGTTAAGCTTCCTTAAAGCCCTGTCCTGGCTGAAGAAAAACATAGTGTCTGCAAGG
This sequence comes from Volucella inflata, assembly GCA_928272305.1. Taxonomy (NCBI): domain Eukaryota; kingdom Metazoa; phylum Arthropoda; class Insecta; order Diptera; family Syrphidae; genus Volucella; species Volucella inflata. Next base: position 6,124,336 of record OV743720.1, read on the forward strand.
ATATCCACATATATTCCGACAGTCAGGGCGCTATCAAATCCTTTTGCCCATGTTCATTTAACTCATAGACTGCCGATCATCTTTTATCCAGATGGCAGAACAGTTAATGTTGATTCACCTTTGCTGGATGCCGGGATATAGAAATACTTAATCTGGCCAAAGTTGGTTCTGAATCGATCTAAGAGTTTGATCCTTCAAAACAGGTGTCATCACTGGACACTGTCTTCTATGTAAACATGCAAGAAGGCTTGGGGGCTTGGTAGGATGACGAGGTAAACCCCCACCTTGTTTATACACGTCCAGCTCTTCCTAAAAAGCAAACTCCAATTAGAAGCTGTCTTCTACAATGACTTCAGCCAAAAGCTCGAGATCGTTTCTCGAGTAGGAAGATCGCAGATCCACATGGCATTATAACGGGCCAATAGGCCTAAGTGGGTTGGTCCTTTTCGAAAAGCCACTCTTATCTAACCTAACCTATAAAGATCAAATCGATAAGAAGTTGCGCTTAAGTACAAAGTGTGACATAGGTCTCAATCAACAGCTCTCACTATCAACTGCTTTCAGTTGCACATCTCAAAATGAATAAGTTCGAAGAAACTACCCGTCTTAGCTAATGACTTCCAATCCTCAGGCCAAGTTAAGTAAGATACATAGCAGTCTATTCATATGAAACTGTATATTACTTGAAGTATCCTGAATTTTTAATTTAAATTTTAATTTCTAGTTGTTCATGAAAAGGACTTGGTTTACAGTATAAGAAAAATACTTGGATCCTAGGGCCTAATCTTGGTAATGAGGTGGCAACAACTTTCCATTCCAAACCATCTTCAAAGACTTGAATTCTTCTCGACTGCACTTTTTCATGTCTGCCGAGGGTGACCTATTCGTCACCAGCAATGAAACTTTCTTCGTCCTGTAAAATGTCACTAATCTACTCCCACTTTTTCTCCATATTTCGACGTCTATTGGTTTTTGGCCTATTTTTGCGTGTGGTTGGCAATGAATCCGGTTTTGGTAGAGGTTGCGAAGACATGGAGGTTGGCCAGTTTCGAGGAATTCAAATGATGAAATAGATCGGTTTGCTCTGAAAATATTGACACTCAAGATTTTTGAAAAAATACCAAATGCAGAGTTTGCTTTCCGCCCCCAAAGTCTGCGATCAGAAAGGTACTGAAAGCCGCTTACTTTCTCGACTTGCTGTTTGGCAATACTAGATTGAATTGTTTCTGTATTGATAAGGCGATGTGATTAGGGCCTTTATTTTAGCCATTTTTTTTAGACTTAGTTTGTTTTACTCCGACTTCAAGTTGAGGGACATCTGGTGCAGTTCCAAAATACTATGTTGCAGCAGGCAATCGTAACAAGCGTAGTCAAGATGCTTAGGATATGGTGTAGTTGTCCATATGATCCTCATGTGTTCTTCAGGCAGAATATCCACGATCACACCTCTAAAATAAAAAAAAACAAAAAACACTGTTGCGTTTTTCACATCTGAGCGGGGCCTACGGTTTATCGCCGAGTCCGAACGGCACTCCTTAGAAGCTTTTTCGTAGGCAATTTTTTACTTTCGGGAGTTTGCCATTGCCCGCCGAAAGGGTGATGGCGATTTGAAAAATTGTTGGTGATCCAGCCAGGAATCGAACCCAGATACTCTGCGTGATAGTGTAATGAGCTAACTATCGCGCCATCGCCATCGCCATCGCCTCTAATCACACCTCTAATTGCTACAAGAAATAGTAATGATGAAAGAGTGCAACCCTGTGGCACTCCGCTTCGATTTTCGAACTCCCCTAACACCTTTTCATTGGGTAAGAGATAACATTCACTATGATCTTAGGAAGCACATAAGATCTCCTGCTCAAAATCGATGAACAGCAGACGCAGTAAAGATCATTCGCTACGAATTGTTGAATGATGAGTGGCAAAATGTTGATGAGGCATGCATGCAGGATGTTTAGAATTGAATCAAGATGTACTAAAAGGAAGGAATACTACTTTTTCGTTCGAATTATACAGAAGTGTCGTCGTTTGAATTATTATCATTAGGTGGTCAAAAATGAAATGTCCTTGACGGGTTTTATTTTACCGAATACTATTTCTACAATAGCATCTCTCTCCATAGTCCATATTGATCACTTCAAAGAAACTGAATGCTCTGCTAGCATTTTCCTCAACTCGACGTTATTTGCAGCATCTTCGTATGGTTAATCCAACAAGGGCTTATAGTTCATGACATCATTTCAGATGCCGCGCTCCTGAGAGTGTAGAAGCAATGTCCCCGTTCGTCATTAATGCTGATTTCTCAAAAAGTTTTGAAAACTGCGTCATAAGACGTCATGCACAGGCATAAGCGTAGTTATATATCTTTGTGTCTGGCTTGATAAATATTTATATTTTTACAAACATATGGATGCTTGTCTTGGCGGGGCAAAAACGACCTTAGCCCTGACAAGAAGATCGTTTTTCAGCAGTCTGGAATTGAATCGAAGGTAAAAGTAAAAGCTAGTGGCTCTAATAAGGCCAATTATCGCTTATGGCTGTCCCGCGTGGTTCAATATAAACCCTTACGACATGAAAACGATTCGATCAAAACGAGGCAATGTCTTAGAACATGTCTTGGTCTATACAGAACACTCGAATCAAAGTACAAGAAGTATGATGGGGCTTTTCTGAACAGTATTGACAATTTCCTGATTAAGGTGACTGGAAGGCACTTTGCAAGGGCGATAACCAACAGCAACAGCCTAATCTCTGGGGCTTATTGCCCCAACGAATGATACTATGAGAGTACGCTCCGAACAGGCTTCATTCCGCCAGGAATTTCTTGATATTGATGTTAAAGGAAAATTGCAGAGTAGAGGTGGTATCCCGGTGCTATACCACCGTTTCTGCGTTGTGAGGGACAACCGGCTCAACTACCACGGGTATGTCGATAATGCTATATGGCTTTTCCGATTTGATCTTGCAACGAATTCAACTCCGTACTATGGACATTGTTTTCATGTGGTCCGTCTTATGTGATACTTTAGCTCATTAAACGTTTCTTTCGGGCGATTTAAGTCGGTAGTAGCAGGCAGATGCCCACTTATCACTTCTTATCAATGCGTATGTCTTCTTCGATGCAAAATGACATTTCAAAAGGGCACTCAGTCTCCTCTATATGGCAATTGTTTTTCCCAATCTCTTCCACAGCATTAGTCAATGGAAGTCATATTCATCTTGTAGTGACCAAGGATATGGCGTACCAATTAGTTTAGTAGATAGTGCCAGTAGCTTAATACAAACACAACGCTCGCTGACCTAAAATTTCAGTTACTACCTTCATTTCAAAAGCCTGCCCAGATTATTAAAAATTTTCAAGTGAATAAGGCTACGGATGTGTCTAAAAGCGTCAAACTAGGGAACTGATTTTTCTGCCTACTAGGCAAGTCTTGACTTCATCTATCCGATCCATCTGATTGTAGTACATATCGAATATCGTTTTCCCTTGCAGCGCTGCTTTTTACACTTTTTTCATCAGCGCTTGGACCAGGCGGCAATGATCGTTAAACCGTGAGTTTCGTAGTATTGGTCGGTAGAAGCTGTAGCCTTGATGGTTTGTTGGAAAAGGTCTGACGATTTTTTACGATTCCTTGTTTCTGACTGCGGCGATGGCGATGGCGTGATAGTTAGCTCATTGGACTATCACGCAGAGAGTCTGGGTTCGATTCCAGGCTGGGTCACCAACAATTTTTCAAATCGCCATCACTCTTTCGGCGGGCAATGGCAAACTCCCGAAAGTAAAATTGCCTACGAAAGAGCTTCTAAAGAGTGCCGTTCGGACTCGGCGATAAACCGTAGGCCCCACTCAGATGTGACCAAAATGATAACATGAGCAACACAAATGAGTGTCAAGAAGCTAGGCCATGGCCCATACCGGGCTACCAGCGCCACAGTGTTTTTTTCTTTTTTTTTTTTCTGACTGCAAACTTCCCTGCAGTACTTCCTTTCCTTAGTGTCGTTAGGAACAACGGAACAGGCTGATAAAACTGTTCGCTTTCGGAAGGTTCTGACATCATGAACACTGCTTTTGCATTCTGATCAATCTGGTTGACTGTCTTCTTGTGGTAATCACATGTTTTACCACAGTGAGGACGATAAACTTGAATCGCTTTTCGAAGGTCATCCTGCTTATAAAAACACTCCATGGTACCGTCATCCTTATCGGATTGTCAAGAAGTGCTAGGGCTGAAGTTCTCTTCCATTTGCCTGCGCAACTTGAGTCGCGGTCTTACTTTACTGTGCCAATTTTAGGGGCTGGATTTGAAGATTTTTCGGACTGAAGCGTTATAATTCATTTGCTCTACTTGACGTGGCCAAGATGTGCTCATATGCTTGGCCCAGATTAATGACTAATTGGCAAAGTCTACCTCTTATGGCGAATCTTCATGAAAACAAATAGCCATTGCCTGTCTTTTTGGTAGTAATCGTAGTATTACATGTCACAGTTTGATACCTGTGGGGTCTGCTTAATAGCAGGCTTATCAAAACTCGTTTACATTTTTCGAGTAGCATGGTTCATCAGCAGTAGTATCATTCGCAAAGGAGTCGCTCAGCTTACCACCAATCTTATCTAACAGACTCATTGTGGTATCTACCGATGACTTGACCCATTTCAGTGGTCCCGTGTGGAATTTAAATTTAAATTCGTCCTTCAGTCACTTCTTCTACTTCAGCTAGTTCTAAATGAAGATTAACAGAGCACAAGAGCTTGAATGAAGTCAGTTCCGATACTGATTGCATTTAGCTCTTCCAGTGTTCTTTTTTCTGGCGTTATTCCTTGAAAAGCAAGCACTTGAAACGAACTAAAAACGTTGGCCATAGCCAAGCCATAGTCCTAGCCTCAAACATTTGCTTATTCGTTGTCCATAAATTGCACCGCAGATAGTGGACTTTCTCGCTATATCTTCTAATCCAACTCCAACATAAGTCCAAGGCAGCAAGTAGAGTAGCTTCAATCCGTTACCGGTTCGAATCGACGATAAGTCTCAAAGCGGTCGCACATATTTAGCAAATTATACAGCGTGAGCGTCAACTATCCACAGAGAAAAGAAAAGGTTTATTCGCCAGGTATTTTGGCAAAGCCAGGCCGTTCTACTACAAAACCTTTTTGGTATGTTCAACTCCTTAACTTTGTGGTACAATAAAAGTACTTCGAAGGTTGTTGAGCTTATAAAAAGGAGTACCTCGTGCTACAGTGTATGACATTGTGCGTATCTGTACCTATAGTATGCAACAATGTTCTCCTTCATGACACTGTCACTAAGTAACAATTGTCTTAGTTTCGAGCAACCTTATTAATCCAAGAAAATTCGTACATCTGAACGGTTTGTTTTGCAAAACCGTGCCCAGTCACGTTTTCTTGGTATCTGTCAGCTGTCATGATCGAAAAAGTGTCACATTATCCAAGCAAAACACAATCGAACTTTGAATTCACATTTCTATTGTATAACTCATTCCAGTTGTCAAACGGCCGCAAAAAGATAGATTTCAAGGTCTATGGTGGACCTGTACTGTACATCGGCAACCATAACCTGAGCCATGCACGCATGCATAATGCATAATTTTATATGTAATAGCCACGCTTTAGACTCTTGTTTCTAGGAAAAGTATCTTACCATTCTCCAGCAAACACAAGGTCTTCCACCTACCACTCATGAATATTAAAAGCTGCAATCAATTCCCGCTATATGTAGACGGTGAGTGGTTTCACAGAAAAAAGGGAATTGATGCATCTACCGCCATCTGAAGCCACCATTGTCATGATATCGTTGGTCTACGTTGACCCTCGCTTCCAACTTAACGTTTGGATAGTTTGCATGCCAAAGCGTTTCGACTGGCGCTAGGCTTCCGATTCTACGCAGAGGATCGTATTCCAAGTGGATAATTACTCCACGGTGCTCAGTATTCAGCAATATTTAACCAATTTGCTTTTTAATGCGCAATAGAATGGCCGGCCGCCATAAATTATCGACATGGCGCGCCATTCGTAATACAAGACGATTCTATGGAATGCCATACCGTGACATGTGTCAAGAGGCAATTCCGAGAGTGGAAAATAGAGAATGTGAAGGTATCCAATTGGAGAAGTGGAAATTGGTCAAACAGATAAATTTACCGATCGTCAGATAGTACAGTCACAACTGACTGACTGTTTTGAAGTTGGTTAGAGCCTAAAAATTCCATAAATCGGGTGTCAATGTCTCCTTAAATGTTAAACTTCACCTTCATTGATAACCGCCACTCGACTGACCATCCGTCATTGTGCATGCATGCACATATCCCCGCACAACCATTGTCAGGTTTACTTACAATCGGCTGCGCATGCGCATGTGCACCCATCGTATCGAATCGAACATAATCATCGGTGCAATGTGCGCGCTCGTCCGAACGTTATTTAACCGCTCATTTGGCAACTTAAGTGTCATCCGGGGAGGTAAAAGGAGTTTATCATCGTCTTGAAGTTGGTCTTGCACTTGAAATTGCTCTTGGACTTTGTCTTCGTTTTCATCGTCGTCGTCGTCGTCGTCGGTTTCATCGTCATCATCACCGTCATTGCCATAATCAGCGATGCGTTAAGAGGTCAGTGTGGACAACACCAACTATTCGAGAAGGCTGAGGAAGAGTAAAGGACAACGTTTCTCTTCTTTTTTTTTCCTCATTCGTAGTATAAACCAAGACCAAGATCAGAGACCAACCGGTCCGAGGCGTTAATGACCGTCTTCCCAATTGAAAATTACATTTTTTTGCCGTCTCAAGAGAGATAGGATTGAGGATTGCCTCAAGTTCGGGATGGCTATCCGTAGTGGTACATTGTTTCCCCCTTTGGCGAAAATTGTTAAAATTGTTTTGCGTAGCTTCTACTGTGTGATTTTTAATGATCAGAGATATTGGAAGCTTGCGGCGAGGAATGCTTTTGACAATTAGTAAAACATGACGGAATTTGGCACTGAATCGGGATGGCTATGGGATTGTGGTGGTTGTCTACGAGCATCTGTGGTTAACAGGAAAGTATGTGTTTGCAACTAAAAGGGCATCGAGAATGCCTGCCATATTTGGGGACTTGAGCTATACTTCCTTGTTAACGAAAACGTACTTGAACAGATAGTTTGAATGTTTCAGATACAATGGATATACGGTTCAGGTGTGTAAGATGCTGTTAAGCTTATTTTGGAGGCGAGGGGTTTCTGGAGATTTGTTCGAGGCTTTGTTGTAGAAAGACTTCTCCATTAAAACAGTACTCAATCAGTCATCAAAGGACCAGCACTTGGCTTTATCGGCTAGGTGTACCTACACAAACCTACTGTCCATTCTCTACTAGTTGGGTATCCAAAAATGTGGCTTGGTTTTGAAGCACAGTGAAGGCTGTGGAGAGGTTTAATTTTTCAGACACTTTAAGCACGGGGACATATAGTAAGTAAAAATGTACCAAACCTGCAATTAAGACGTTCATTAGGCAGCAAGCGTTTCCCACAACCCCAGGCTATGCACTGATCAATCAACGGTCATCCAGATTGATCACATTGTTCTTGATGCCAGGCACAACTCCAGAATTGTGGATATCTGAACTATCCGAGGAGGCAACATCGAGTCGGATCGATACCATAGGGATGTGTTCAACATGCCATCAGAGAAGGAGCTCCTGATTAGATTTAAAGTGTCGCCACAAAGAAACCTCTGATTTAGCAAAGATTGTTGGCAGATAGATGCGACTATATAAAGCTGTCTTGCATCGAAGTCCAAGAGCTGTTCGTAAGCTCTATGAGCAGGAAATTAGGAAGAGCACAGGCTGTTTGAAAGCAAAAGAAAGAGCATGGGAGCTTGTATCTGCCGTCGTTGGTAGAAATATGGAATTCAACATCTGCTGGATGATGCTAGTTAAAATCCTGCGATCAGCAGGATCTTCTGCTCAAAGACAAAGACAACAAAGAATTCCGTCTTCCTGATCTAGACGAAGGTAAGACAGCTCTACTGATGGTAACAAAAACGAAAGCTGGTAACACGGACTGTCTCAATGCTGAGTTATTTAAGGCAGCTCGAGAGGACCTGGCTGGGTATGTACACCAAATCATCTGTAAAATGTAGTGAGGCACAAAAATGTGCGATGCATAAACTCTTAGCAGCATCTGACCGCTCCATAAGAACGGAGACCATTCGGACTGCACCAACTACAGAAGTAGGAGTCACATTAAATTGGCATCTTCGCAAAATCTTATCACCATATTGGCCCCCACAGTGCGATTTCAGATAAAGTTCACAATCGACCAAATCTTAACACTCCTGCGTACGCCGTTCACATTGGCTTACGTAATTGGGGGATACTTTCGCTAATACTGATACAGAAGCTGTCAAAATGTATTTAGCGGCCAATGAGGACTCTTTCGACAACAGATGGAGATACCCTCAGTCGTTTCGAGACAAAAATTCAAGAAAGAGGAAATTCAACTACACGTGCTGTAGAGCGACATCGACCCAGTCAAAAAACTCCACATCAGTCGTTTGAAATAGCTAAGACATGTGGAGCAAAAGAACACCAATCAAGGGGACCCCAGAATCTATAAATTACACCACGACCTCGGAAGGAGCTGATTTAAGACGGCGCGCACAGGTTGAAGGGGATCTAAGTCGACTGTGAAGTGCACAAATAAAGGCAGTTAGCTATAGAGCGGGCTTAGCAGAGAGTCTTGTTAGTTGAGGCCCAGGCTCGTCGCGAACTGTTGCGCCACCTAAGTAAAGTGTGCACAATGTGTCTGACAGTGAACGACGGCGAAGCAGAAGCTGTCATCAGTAAAGGACGTATCCCACAGACCGTATTGGCAGAACGTCACTATTGGGTACTATAACTTCGAAGTATGTAAGGACTTCGTCTACCTTGGCTCCGCAGTTATAAACAACAGAGCCGACTCAAGTAAAAGGGGAAGTTTCAACCATGGACTATGCGGCCGCCGCAGCGACATTGGCCTAGTCGGATGTCTACAGATCCAACGTCTGAGATGGTTGGACCATGTGAAGGGACCGCAGATAACTTGAATTGCGAAAGTCAAATGTCCATCCTGTTGGGTCACTTTGAGAGCTATTTTGTGTGTATCTGCATGTTTGAGGGAATTCAAGGATGCTGCATATATTGTGCAACAATTTCTTGCTTCGCATTTGCAGCACGCATATAAAAATCCAACACCACTAGACCTTCCATCAATTCTGAGTCTTTTGATGGTAAAAACTCTCGAGACAGCCGCAGGGCTAGTCAGATCGAATTGAAATACCATCACATACACCCTGAAGTCACAGACTAAACCAATAAGGCAGTGTCCTATTCCAGCGTCGTCTGTGTTTAGTTTTCCACAAGAACGGTTCAATTAGTATCACTATCATGAAAAAAAGTTCGCTTCAGCAAATAGAGCCTCGCTTTACATGGCCCATTAACCACTAAAATTGGTCGAGACAGTTGTAATGAATCACCTCGTTTTAACTCTAATTTGTCATTGTTCCTTCATAGCAAACCCGTAGATGTCTAACTACTGTCCCACAATCATCGTACTAATATCTCAATTACGAGCCACACCACTCACCTTTGGTACGTCTCAGTGGATTCCGATTATGGAACTCGGCGTGAGATTGTTCAATCTCATTGTTGCAACAGTCAACAGTCAACAGTCATAACAACTCCAATTCTTACCAAGTGGCACAATAGGCATTTATGACTGCCTTCCCATGATGCAAGAGGATTTTGCGCCCAACCAGGCCAATCATCATATCCAAGCACGTGTGACACTTTTAATTCCTGCAACTTTCATTGCCTCCCCTTTGGTGTTCTTATGTCGATACGTGCCAACAATGTTCTCTAGGTTAACACTAACTTGTAACGAAGAAGGTACTCGTACAACTTGACATGACCGACAACGATGAGGAGAACAACTACAACATAACTATCATACTACGGCGACTACTATATGACGACAACGACGACGACGACGACGACGATGATGATGATGATGATGATGATGATGATGAGCAAGAGTCGAACAAGAGAACAACTATCATCATCATCAATTATTGTCATTCTGTGTGTCGTTCTTGTGCAGAGGCAACAAACAATTAACCAAACAATAAAAGTTAATTGCTGCAGAAGCTTGGGATAGATAGCGCGGTACTTATGCCGTCGCCGCTGCTGCTGCCGGCCCTCCTATTAACTATCACTACCCAACACAGCCGCCACCGCCGGCCGCCGCAAGGGACACAAATGGGTTGGTATGACACACTGCCAAGACTGCTGAGAGTGCCAGGGTGACGAATGTGATGGCGACGCCGATTGTAATTGAGGCTGCAATTAGATATAAGCCCAAGTGGACGAACAGATGTTGTCAGCGTTAGGCTTTTTTTATTTTTACCAGTTTTTTCGTTTTGGCTAGGCTACCCACTGCGAGGTTAATCATAGAAATGGCTTTCACCCGAGAATGTTTCCTAATTTCTTTCATTACGAAGAGTGGCACCGTTTTAATTAGACTTAATGAAAGATGACGTTTTGTGCTTAATTCTAATTGTGGACAGATAGACGATACACAGTTGAAGTTGGAAACTGCTCCCGCAATGCAATAGGAACTCATAAAGTCTCTCTACAATCTTAGATTTATCTTGAGCAATTGTGTGGGCTTGACTAAGTCTGAGGCTGGTGGTGGTATGAGTACGGGTATCTATGGGTATATCACGATCGCGCGCAGAGTTGTAGGTGGTCTACAACTTACAGTTGGTTACTGTTTTAATGGTTCGTTTAAGTTGCATAAGTCGTTTAGTTGGTTAAGTGACGTTTTGGTGGTGGGATAAATGAAATTGTAAATGGTTTGCGTTCAGGGTCAGGTGACAGGAGCGGCACATGAATTGCCGCCGGCGTTGAATGCAAGGAAATATCGCGAGCTTGCCCTTGATTTTATGCATTTGTTCTACGATGTTGTTTAGTTGGATCTGAAGCAATTCAGATTATCAATGGTCACGAGAAGTACTCGTACTAATGTGCATGACACGGGAGGTATTCGCATTTAGTTCTAAGTGCCTCGTGATAGTACTTAGTTCTTGATCAAAAACTTAAATTAATTAACTAATGTCGCTGTATCTTGTGGGATTTGATCCATTATTAGGAAGAGAACTCAAGCTTGTTGTAGCTGTCACTTCGGATAATACACAATTGATATTAAAAATCCCCTGAACCATAGTATTAGTTGCCTATTGAAGTCTCACACAAAGCTTTAAAGAGTGGGTATCTTCGGTAGTACTGTCAGAAGGTATAGGCTGCACAACCACCTCCTATAACGGATTCGGATGATCTCTCTCGATCTCGATATTCACAAGGGGATGTGGAGAGCTCCAGATCAATCAACCGTCAACCAGATTGACCACATTGCGATTGACACCAGTATTATGGAACAACGCCAAGGTAAGCTAATACTGCGAGGAATTTCGATGTCAGACGGCCACACTCGCAAGAGATCGCCAGATCCTTTTCTTATCGAGTCTCTCTCAATGACTTAAAAGGTACACTGCCGCCAGCATTAAACATCAAAGACCAGTGGTAGAACTGACAGAAAGCCATTCGAAATGCCGCAACCAACACAAACCCCGAACCGAAATTCCTGTAGAGACGAACAAGGGAACAACGTAGTAGAATCGCAGTCGATGCTGAGGTTTTGAAAGACCATTTATGCAGACTGTATAACGGTGATGACGAACCATATACTGCTGTTAGACAGAATCAACCTTTCAACCTGGACGATGATGACCGACAATTCCGTCCACCCGACCTGGATGAAGTTAAGATAGCTATATCGAAGCTTAAGTCCAACAAAGCTGCTGGAGCGGATGGCCTGACTGCCGAGCTCTTCAAAGCGGCAGGCCATGACTTGGTAAGGAGCATACACCAAATCATCTGTAAAATATGGTCGGACGAAAGTATGCCCGATGAATGTAACCCAAGCATTGTTTGTCCGATTTTCAAGAAAGGAGACCCTCTGAACTGCGCCAACTACAGAGGCATCAGTCTCCTTAACATCGCATATAAGATCTTATCTGCCGTATTGTGTGAACGCCTGAAGCCGTTCGTCAACAACCTGATAGGTCCATATCAGTGTGGCTTCAGGCCAGGAAAGTCCACCATCGACCAGATATTCACACTACGGCAGATCTTGGAGAAGACCCATGAGCTTCAGATCGATACCGACCACCTATTCATCGATTTTAAGGCCGCGTATGACAGCATCTATAGAAACGAGCTATACAGAGCAATGTCTAGTTTTGGCATTCCTGCCAAACTCGTCCGTCTGTGCAGGATGACGATGGAGAATACACGCTGCTCCATCAAGGTCGGTAAAGATCTCACCGAGACCTTTGATGTCCAGAAAGGATTTAGACAAGGCGATGCGCTGTTATGCGATTTTTTCAACATCGTACTTGAAAGAATAGTGCAAAACTAACGAGCAAACACAAAAGGCACTGTCTTTCAAAAGTCCGTCCAACTAGTTGCACACGCCGACGATATTGACATAATCGGGAGAGAGCAGCGTTATGTCAGTGGCGCTTTCGCGAGTATTGAGATGGAAGCGGAGAAAATGGGTTTAGCGGTCAATGAGGGCAAGACTAAGACTATACAGTCAAGAAAAAAGGACACTCGACACTGACGTCGCGGGCAAAACGTCACCCTCGACAGATATAACTTTGAGGTAGTTAAGGACTTTGTCTACCTAGGCTCTGCTATAAATACAGACAACGGCACCAGCGCTGAGATCAAACGAAGAATAACTTTTGCCAATCGCTGTATCTTTGGGCTAAGAACGCATTCATTGAGTGATTTTCGGTTCCGTCTCCATAGACGGTGAGTGGAGGAAGAGATATAACGACGAACTGTATCGACAACGACCTTGTTATGTAGAGCGGATGGACACCAATGATCTGGTCTGAAAGTCTTCGATTCCTCCCACGAGGAACAGCGCAGTAGAGGAAGACCGAGATTTAGGTAGCTCACGCAAGTGAATGGGGACCTCAGCCGACTTAGTGTGTGAGCTAGCTAGAGACGCTTGTTGACTGAGGCCCAGGTGCACCCCGGACTATAGCGCCACATTAAGTAAGCAAGAAAGTTAATATGCTCAGTTGTATTCTACACCCATCACTAAGTGACAAGTTACAAACTCAATTAGTTGGAAGGAGGAGGTCGTTCAAAACCGTAAGGAATTAATTCTTATATCTCAAAGACTAAACGAGTAAGCTCGAGGCTGATCAATGATTGTTGCCCTACATATTAGTCCTGTTTAGCAAGAAAAGGTGCTAAACTTGCTCGCTTAGTTTAGGTGCCGCTACAGGTAGCACAATTTCACACCAGATTCTTGCGGTGCTGTACTACAATGGCAGCTGCGTGTACCATCTTAAATAAGGTCATCCTCTGCTCCACCGTTCTTTGGAGTCTGACTAGGGATTCCTTAGATCGAAGCTGTTGTGCTCATGCGCTCAACTTTGTTTAGCCATCTCTCACACCATAGATTCGAAGAACCTGACTACATCAATGTCGCTGTTCCTCTCACAGTATCTTTCGATCGAGCCAAAATAATTACGTTCTTGTTTAACGTCAATTTGGGCTTACAAGAGCGGTCTCTGTTACTCAATTGTTTCCTGAGCCTAAAACAAACAGACGGGGCCAAAGTAACTCGGCGTCCAATTCATGCGCTAATGTCGTGGCCGCTTGAAATTGCGAAGCAAAGCTGACGAAGTCAGACTTTAGATTGGATATTGCTTTTTTATTGGTATTGTGGATAGAATTCTCTGCTTTCATATTTGTCTATGATAAGTGGGTCGCTCTGCGTGACAGCACTATTTTGAACACTATACAGTATGCAGTAGTATTCCATATTTCAGCAGCGACTGCAACTAATACTAGTTTTCTGTCCCGGGCGAGTTGGTTTTTTTTTTTTGATAAATCTTACGAAGGTCATTTCTTTCTCTCCACTTTCTTGAAGAGCGTGCTTCTTGTTTCCTTCTGTTCTTTTCTGCACATATAGTTGACGATCAGCCCTCGTTTTTCGATGCAGTGGAGCTCTGCTAGACGTACCTGCTAACATTCATGGTCAAACTATAGGTTTTAATGAACTGGCGGGATGTTCGCTTATCGATTCTAGCGGTCTGTTGTGACTGTATCTTTTCAACGTCGTACTTTGCTGGTTTAGTTGGCTCTGTTGTGCTTGTAATAACAGCATTTGTACTTTACCTGCAACAATACAATAATTCAAGCCCAAGTCGATGTTGGCTCCTCCAAGTGTCAGACATTTAGAATGCAAGAGGAGTGTCTGACGTCAATCATAACCATAATTACCAAGCTGATTGCCCGTTGATAATCTAGGAGAAAGCCAAGTCTTTTCTTAGATGATGAGATGTATGAAACGCATACTGGCTCCTTAGAGCCTAAGCCCCAATACGAATTTTAAAAACGTTAATCTATTCTCTGGCTTGGTGTTATGTAGGCTCAGTTTTCCGATAACTGCTCAGAAATAGCATTGACATAGCCTTGAGTTAAGGTCTTCTTATACAAGTTAAGGGTCATAGTGTCACTATGTGACAGGAGATATGTTTCTTGCTTTTCCTATATTTCCCAAGACTCCCCTGGGGATTATGATATGGCATTCGACTACATGCTTAAGGCTTTAGACTCCCTCCTTTCTTACTTCTTTATAGCAGCGACCATAATGTCATTCTACTTCTTGGTTTGCAGTAGCATCTCCTTTAAGCAGTCAAATGTATCCCTCATGGTCTGCTTAAATTCCAAAAATTGCAAATATGGAACTGAACTTCAAAGCGTTCAGCGGGTTATCAACACAATATCCATTCGTTTCCGAGACGCTTGGCTTTCTCTGAACTGTCACTGGACAAATCGTTGGTTAAACAGAGCACTGCGAGCAGCCCGTTAAACTTAGGACAGTCGCCGTTGGCCTACTTGGGTCTCCTACGTTGTCATCTCCATTCTAGAATTCTATTGTAACACCACGATGGATCTGCCTGTCTGGCAGCCCTTAGTATGCACCAAGGTATAATAAAACTCACACATTCCATAAAGACGGTTCCTTATTCTAAGATCAATATAAATCGAGAACGTTCGGCATTGTGATCCTCCTTAACGTAAAGGAAGCTCTTTAACAACGCTGTATCTAAATCGATATACAAGTATAGTGCTTCAGAGTTCTCTGGTGGTTTCCTCGTATATCCCTCTGCACTGTGGCATCACATCGAGGGCCACAATTAAACGACCAATGTACCTTATTATAGGTTGGGAAAAGGAAACCAGCTGTAAACAAAATCATGTCTACTAATCCCGCAGAATGCCGGTGCCGCCGCTCCTTCAAATGCACACAATTCAAAAGGAAACAAAAAAAATTCGTCAGACTACAAATGAAGCCATCATCACCTTTAACGTTGTCCTTTTCCGGTTCACTGCGACTTAACGTCACAAAAAGATGTCTAAAAATAAATCCTGTTGGCAGACAAATTACACAACACAACCCATATGAGCTCTCCCAACAGTTTTGTTGTAGTTAAATCTAGATATACTGAGAAATACAATTCCATTCCCACATAAGCTCACACTATAGAAAGCTCTTGTCGCCCCTTAGTTGTCCTCTTCTCAGTTTCATGTTTTGTATCACTACAATTGGAATTATGCTTTCCATTGTTGTCCCTTTGTTGTAACCTAAAGCCTACAAAAAATACAAGAGCCAACCCTACAACAGCAAAAAGATCCAAATTCTATTCAGTTCGTACTTAAATCTACCCCAGTCCACCGCTTAGACAAAACATTTTGACTGCTAACATAAAGCGGACAGCACACACAAAACAGACAACAAATATACGATACGAGTACAGCCACAGCTACACACAAACTACAATAGCCTTTAACTAGCAAAGGTTATGCAATTAATTTTGTCCTTTTACGTCCTACGTCGCGCGCTTTTTACGGATTAAATCTTTTCCTATCTACTTTAGCTGCTCGACCCATCGACCCAAGCTAAAACGCATGGAGGACAACCGGAACAGGAAGAGGAACAGGAACAGGGACAGAGAATAGAGAATAGAGAAGAGAATCAGGATTCAGGATACTCGTCTGAGTTGAGCATACCTTTGAAATCGTCCTTCGTATTCATATGTGGATTTCCCACAGCAATTAAAAGTACCCCAAACTCTTACCACGCCTACGCAATAATAGTGCGGCTATATATCCATACTGGTAAACAAAGTAAATGTATGTGTGCATTGTCCATGTCTGTTAAACAAAAAGGACGACGAAAATTAGATTGGGTGTGGTAGACCTTGATGCAGGAGACCGTATTATACGGGTGCATGGGACTGAAAATGAATGTTATTACACTTGGCTAAACAAAAAAGGACTTCTCTGTCAAAGGACATCCCTATTACACCCATCCAACATAGTACAGTCGAGTCCAATCGAGGTGGGTGAAGAAGAGCATAGAAAAAGAAAAAAAAAAAAACACCCAAAAAGAACAAGAAGCTGGTAATTTACTTTTAATCCTTAAAGACAAATCGACAAAATGCGGTCGTATTTTACCCCGGCTAACTTCGTAAGGACCTTTAGTTTGGTTTTTGGTTTTTTTTTCTATACCTGGGCATGTACTGCAGCCGTGAAAGTTTTGCCTTAAATATTTTGATTTGATGATAGCCAAAATGAGGCCCAGCGATGCTCTCTTATTCAAAAAAAGTGTCCTACCTCTTCACGTTGGTTTTGAATGTATGGAGATTGCAATGAAATGAAACAACAGAGTTAAAAACAGTCGGTTTCTTTGTAAAAACGCAAATTTGTTTGAAAATAGTTAGTACATTCAGTTAGCCTCAAGACATGTGATAAAAAGGAATCAAAATCATCCCACTTCCTCTTCACATCGTCGAAGTAGAAACTGAAACAATACCAATGCAAAGACAGCAGCACATCCATGCGACTGGGTTGTGATATTTATTTTTCTCCCATCACACTCAGGTTAAACTTAAAAGCAAGGCTATTAACCGTTACCAACAATGACCAGCAGAATCTCGGTCCTTTTAGATATTCATTCAGCTTTCAAGCTGAATTCACACGCATTAAAAACAGGACAAACTACAAATAAACCAGAAAACACGGCAACAAAACTCTCTCCACAGGAAACTGGAAGATTACGAGTAAATGTCCTGTTTGCGCAACGGTATGTTAAGTGCCATTTATAGGGGTGGTGGCAGTAGCACTAACAAAATGGGGTCGAGTATTCCTGCTGCAGAATTTAAATAAAAAATAAAAAAAAAAAATACGGCAGAAGCAAATTTTTTAATGCTCTCGAATAATTGTTCAGAAAATTGATGCGAAAAGTTTTTCTGTTTCTTTCCAATATTTCTTGTTTTTTTTCCTTCTTTTCTTGACTCTGAAAATAGGTGGGCGAATGACTGAGGTGGGAGGATATTAAAAAACCGTTAAACGATGTCACTTCGACCATCGTCATTTGCTTCAGCTATTGCCTTGCTACCGTTTCTTTGAATAGATACAGTACCTATATACGAATACTGAGTATCTTTCCGCCAATCATTTCCTTTTGAAGCTCAGAAATGTTGAGAATGTTCTTTTTTTTTTTTTTTTTTTTGATGACAAACATGAGCGTCAGGGCCAGCGCCAGGGCTAGGGCAGAAGCCAGGACCAGCACCAATACCATGTACAACGAGGACGATCGCAATCAATGCGATGAGTTAGCAGAATGTCCTTATCGTAAATGTTCCATTCACAGACGTTGAAAAGTGGGCATGCTGTTTAGGTATGGGTATACCTATAGGTATGAAGATGGAGATGGGCATCCGTTTTGCATAGGAAGTGGGAGTCCTTAAATTATCTACTTGCCGATTGCTTAGTCATTTGAGTGTGTCCTTATGCTGTGTTGATGGTGAAACTGGGCAACTGACGGTGGACCTGAGAAACTGTTTGAAACTTTTCCAAATAGCAATGGTGTGGCCATTAAATTTTCAGTACCTAGTGATAAGCGTCAGAACAGTTATTGAAAATTTACTTCACTTCTCTGTAGTTGTTATTGTAAATGGTAAAGCGGGAGCTAAGATAAAATTTGTTTGTCATCGTTGTCGCCGATGTTTTTTGGAGTCGTTCTCGTCTTCGCTTGGATGGTTGTTTAAGAGTTGGTTTGCGGACCATTGATGGTCTGGTTTATTGTTTAATTAGGAAATTAGGAAGATTGTTGTGAAGGAATTGGTGGGAGATATTAAATATTACAACAATTGACAACGAGTCACATTGCCGTTCTATCTGTAGCAGTTTTCTTTGCTTCTGCGAACCTATGTGCAGTGTTTATGTGCTTTGCAAAAACTGGTACTTTAACCTTTACTGCCTTAGTTAGAGTAGAATGAGGTCTCTATTCTTTATGCTTACCCGTACTTCAAAGTAGATTGCCATTTAATGTAGCTGCTGACATCCGTAACAAGTTCATCCCCAACGCTTTCAAATGACCTTCATACGCCGGACGAACACCGTCCAGAACTGCTTTGCAAATGTTCAAAACGGACGCACAACTGCAGTTTAATTCAATGTCTTGAGCTTCAATAGCATTTGTCCGTCGCAAAAGGCAGCTGGAGATTCGGGTCATTTTAACTAAATAGCCCCACACGCAAGTTTCCCTTGACTACGAGACGGGGCGATCAGTTTCATCATTTTTTTTAGGCCTATTGTCGCCAAAGAAATGAGGATCATGCGTATAATGTGTTTCTTCAGTAGATCTTGGAAACCAACGACCTTTGGACACCACTTTAACTGTCTAGAACTTGCTCAAGTATATTTGTTTGAGACATAAGCTTAGTCGATGAGGAATTGTTGCAGTTTCTCTTGTTGGCTTTGTAGTGTGGAACATGAGAAATATCTCCCCAAAAAAGCGATTTTTTAATCTCTTTTCTGCAACGTTCGGGGACTAACTCAAGACGTACTAAAACAGTTGAGAAGTTACGAAATGAATGTAGGTTGCAACAAATTCATTGTTAGCTGGTGATGGAACTTATGTCATGCTGCGATGATAATGCTCAGAATGTTCAGAACGTTTTCTGTCAAAAGTTATCGTTTTCAGCCAATATTTGTTGCGAAATGCCCACCCTAAACTCAGAACGAAACAAGGTGTCTTCACCAAGCTGATAGAAGTATAGAATTGAACTCGTCAAAGAAGGTCAACGCGGTGGACATTTTCATCGGAATTGAGGACGCTATCGACAGCGAGGATTTTGACGCCATACGAGTATGTTACTTGGTCATACAACACTGCATAGACGAATCACTAGTCTTGTAGACAAGAGGATTGCTTGTGAATCGAATTCTGGTGGCGGATGCTGCCTGGAGTAAATGTTTGATAATAGGATAGGCTTCCCCAAGACGAAGCCTTTTTCCACTGCTATTAGCCTCACTGCTAAGCACCCTGCCTGTTGAAGCATGCTTAGTTCTAAAGCACAGGGAGGTTGTTCTTTTTACGGGGAGGAAGAAGCCGATACGTGCTACTCTATTTAGCCCTAAAGGGCATCTCAACTAATTTCTTTACCAAAGCTAAGTAAATAATTGAGTATTATCCTGAAAAGCAGACTTCTTCGACTAAACATATCTTATCGAAAACCTCCAGGATGCTATCGCCTTTCTGGCACTGCAAAGTAGCTGTCAGCGAAACGTAGAACATGTCATCGAGGATGGTAAGGGTGTTTTCACGAAAATACGTTACTGCTGGTTTTGCTAGACTGCAATGAACAGGCTGCCCTGGTTGCCTTGGCTGCTCGGGCGCTTCCCTATTACTGCTTCTACTACATGCACTGGTGATATTCTTACCATGGGCAGCACTACGAAGAAGACTTTTTCGTCAATTGCTTCAAGAAGAACTTGAGCTGGGTAAGAAATGAAGTTGGATCTTAATTATGCAAGGCTTAAACTAGAGTTTTTCAGGACTGTCTATCTCTATAGATGGACCAGAGCTGCTGATAAGCTCTATGAGCGGAAGAGGAGAGACGAACACCGGCTTCCCAGGAGGAAGAAGAAAGAGCATGAGAAGCGCGTGATCGAGGAAATTGAGAGTTGCTACTCCAGGGATGAGGTTCGGGAGTTTTACCAAAAGGTAAAAATAACATGCCGTGGAAACAAACCCCGAAACGAAGCCTGTAGAGATGAACAAGGGAACATCGTAGTAGAATCGCAGTCGATGCTGAGGATTTGGAAAGATCATTTCTGCAGACTGTATAACGGCGATGACGGACCAAATACCGCTGTCAGGCAGAATCAACCTTTCAACTTGGACGATGATGACCAACAATTCCGTCCACCCGACCTGGATGAAGTGAAGATAGCTATATCGAAGCTTAAGTCCAACAAAGCTGTTGGAGCGGACGGCCTGACTAACGAGCTCTTCAAAGTGGCGGACGAAAGTATGCCCGATGAATGGAACCTCAGCATTGTTTGTCCGTTTCTCAAGAAAGGAGACCCTCTGAACTAGCTAGTGAGCTACAGAGGTATCAGTCTCCTTATCGTCGCATACAAGATCTTATCTGCCGTATTGTGTGAACGCATGAAGCCGTTCGTCAACAACCTCATTCAGGCTAGGAAAGTCCACCATCGACCAGATATTCACACTACGGCAGATCTTGGAGAAGACCCAGATCGATACACACCACCTATTCATCGATTTTAAGGCCGCGTATGACAGCATCTATAGAGACGAGCTATACAGAGAAATGTCTAGTTTCAGCATCCCTGCCAAACTCGTCCGTCTGTGCAGGATGACGATGGAGAATGCACGCTGCTCCATCAAGGTCGGTAAAGATCTCCCCGAGACCTTTGATGTCCAGAAAGGATTTAGACAAGGCGATGCGCTGTCATGCGATTTTTTCAACATCGTACTTGAAAGAATAGTGCAAAACTCACGAGCAAACACAAGAGGCACTGCACTATCTTTCAAAAGTCCGTCCAACTACTCGCATACGCCGACGATATTGACATAATCGGGAGAAAGCAGCGTGATGTCAGTGGCGCTTTCGCGAGTATTGAGTGGGAAGCAGTGAAAATGGGTTTAGCGGTCAATGAGGGCAAGACCAAGTATAAACTGTCTGCTCTGCTATAAATACAGACAACGACACCAGCGCCGATATCAAGCGAAGAATAACTCTTGCCAACCGCTGTTTCTTTGGGCTTAGAAGGCAATTGAGTAGCAAAGCGCTCTCTCGGACAACAAAAGTCACCCTTTATAAGATCTTAATAATCCCGGTCCTGCTCTGCGGCGCAGAGGCATGGACATTATCAAAAACGGGATGGGGTGTTCTTGGTTGCTTCGAGAGAAAAATTCTTCGCACGATCTTCGGTTCCGTCTGCATTGACGATCAGTGGAGGAGGAGATACAACGACGAACTGTACGGATCGGGCTGGCTCTAGAAGCTTGTTGACTGAGGCCAGTCAATCGAGCTTATTTCGATTCGCCAGTGCATCATATTTCAGCCCCTGATTCTCTTAAGCGCGGCAAAATAGTTCTTTTCTCTATCTATACTCCAGATTTCTTCTGATTGTTCTATGAAGTCTGACGAATAATGACACACCACCTAGAGTAAAGACGGTTTCCTCTAAGCCTCCTTATAACACTAAGCCAGTCGTGGCTGGTAAGTCAAATATTGGCGACAGTCAGTGGTCGATTTTTCACAAAATCACTTAAGGAGGGCATTCCTAAGATTCCATTCACCCCAACTGTCTGCATTTTACTGTGCTTGACATATAAATCGTGTTTCTCCTTAACCATCACCCCTTAAACGTCTAACGGCTGGTAATTCCAAGTGAATGCCCAAGTGCATGCATAAATAAAAGGACAAACACTACATAATCCCTGCTGTCATAAAACCAAATGTCAGCGTCATCTCTATATCCGTATCCGTAATGTCCCATTCATTTGCCTTGACATGGATTCAATAAGCCACTTAAAAGGATTACTGACTGACACACACATACGCACATGCAACGATAGACAATGCTTAAAGGCTTCGTCGATCGTCGCGGTGGTCGCCATCGTGACTAAAGTGGGATTAACCGCGACTAAATCTCACAAATCAGATGCATTATGCGGTTTAGATAATATTCCTGTTTTAATTATTACTTTTGCTAATTACGAACATCACAGAATGGAAGAAGGGGCCGCCGCCGGGAGGTGTGTTGTATTTTTTTTTTTGAATTGATAAGGGGCGACCACCAAAGCTGCTGTCCTTTCTGGGCAATTGTCATGTTAATCCCTTGTCTCCCAAGAGAATGAGAGGGCAATTGACGGGCTTAAGTTTTCACGCGTAATCTCAGACCATGCGAAGGATTAAGGAATACATAGGCCGGGGAGCTATGCAAATAGCACTCGAGGGTGGTATGAGATAAGCGCTTCTGGACTAAGTCCAATGTTATTCAAAAGAAAAAAAACGAACCAAATTCGAAGAAGTGCAATTACATAGAACCGATACGAGATAAGTGCCTACACACATACACACATATGTATTAGGGATTAAAAGAGGAAGTGATAAGATATACGACTTGTGGACTGGGGGGCAAGTAACCCAAAGCCGTCACTGCTAATTGCACAAACAGGTAGACCTGATTGTTTTTCATTTTCAAAAGATCAACCTGTTTTGTGATGTCACGCTGGGCTGTCACAGAAGGACAATAGATCTGTTTATGAAGGAATTCGTCATCAATAAAAATTAACAATTTTGTTTCGAAAACACGACCTGAATGTGAAGGGACAGATAGACGTCCTGCAGGAATTTCGTAGAAAAAGTGTGCAGGATTTTTAGAGTGTCTAGAGAATGATGGTCGAGAGAGGGAGTGATCTGGGTGTCTAGGATTTTTTTGATGTGAAACTGACAAGTCCGAATCACTTTTTAATGAGATTGAAATGGGCATATCTACCTTTCGAAGGAGACACATTGATTCTTTTAAATAAACCCAGGGATAGCAGAGTAAATGTGATTTGAATGATAGCTAAGTCGGTTTTTCAAGGTCGTTCCGTCTCCCACAAAAGATATTTCGCCAAGCTGAAATCACTTAGGTTAAGTAAGGCCGCCCCGATTGGATTCATCAACACAGCTTGGATCTCATTGCTACAAATGTGAAAACCTTAAGTTCATGAGGAAGTTGCTCTCAAACAAATCTAATGTCGAATACAAATGTTTGCCCTTCATTCGAACGAAGTAACAGAGATGAAACGACGGGCAGATTGTGGCAGTTGACTTAGAAATTTAGAGTGGTTTCCTTGTCGTCTTCTTTCTTAGAGCCGTCGTCAAGGACATAAAATGATGAGAACGCGTCTATTGGCATGCCCCTTAGCCATACAATGGCATATGGTTATACTCTCTTAGATGGCATGTGTGACGATTTTACGCATACGTATAATGGTTGCAGATTGTCGGCAGATTAGTATTATTGGTGTAGTGTCTCACAAGTAGTGTCTCACTTTTGGCAAAGTATACAAAGGCACAATGGTGCCCATCGAATCTTCTCTGCTCAGGAGGAGGCTTCTGTCAAAATTTGAATGATGGATTGTAATCCAGCCTATGACTAGTTGAGTTTTTGGACTTAAGACAAGTCGTGGCTGTATATTATACACAGGATAGCTTCGAAACGAATTGTAATTAGAATATACCGCCGCTCGTTAGTTATATATGTCCAGAGATGACAGATGCAATAGCATACGGAATTCAGCGAGGCTAGTAGATCCCAAAGCATCGCTCATGCATATGCAAATCCATTCCTTCACATTCTCTGAGAGGCACCTCAGTCCCAATTTTTAAAACCAACTGGAGGATCTATACTTAAGGGTGAGCCAACAGATCATCGAGATGTTGGCTATCAATTTCTATCATTTACTGAACTCAATGTGGTTGATCTTTTTGACAGATGTTGCAAAGCCTTTGGCAACTTTAGTCACGTAGTCGTTAAAGATGCAACAACGCATTTTTAATCTTATTTCGAAAATGAGCGAGCTGTTAAAGTAACATTTCGTAAAATGCGTCTATTTTTCGGTCAACAAAATCGCCCTTGTGAGTCCGGAATTCGTGCAATGGTAAAGCGTTTCGAGGAAACTGGTTCAGTATCGGGTAAAACTTCAATTCAGCATGCTGAGCCAAAACATCACCCCTGTGGGCGAAAGTGTTCAAAACCAGCCAGGCACCTCAATTTGTCGCCAATATCAACAATTGGGCCTCACTTACAGCACTTTGAAAAGTTCATCCTCATTTGCACAATTAAAGCATTTGGACCATCTACGACGTTGCCAATTTGTTAACTGGGTACTGGATCGGTGGGATAATTTGTCATCGAATTTGATCTTTTTCGATGAAGCCCATTTTTGGATGGATGAGTTCGTAAATAACCACAATTTCCGTTTCTTGGGACCGGAAAACCAATGCATCCCACAAAAATCACCGTGTGGCGCGAATCATTGGGCCGCACTTTTTTCGATGAAGAGGCTGGAGAGACTGGTACAGTGAATGGAGAATGTTACTGCAACTTGTTGACCGGCAATTTTTTCCCAAAATTGAATAAATCGGATCTGGAAGATCTCTGGTTTCAACAAGATGGTGCGTAAGAACTTTGAAGATCGCATTATTTCGGTTAAAGGAGAATTGGACTGGCCTCTAAAGTCATGCGATTTGACACTTTTACACTTCCTCCTGTGGGCTTATATGAAGAGTAAGGTCTATTGCAATAACCCAGTGACAATTCAAGATTTCAAACATAACATCCAAACTGAAATTACGGCCATTGTCCCACTTATTCGTCAAAAAGTCATCGATAAATTTTGACTTTCGTCTCGTGTTGTGTAAGCTGTTGCACCGTCTCGTTGTCCTCCGTCTACAATTTGGTAATGACTTCTCTCCGGCGGATAAGATAGGAAATGGCTTTGTTGTCTGCTCCTGCGATATTGAAAATCTTTAAATTGGTTGCCAGATTTTTTAATACTGAAACAAGTTGTGTATAGCTTCTAAGGACTTTTCGGAAAACTAGATTTTAGTAGGCAAGATCCCTTACTCTACAAAATTAACTGTCAAAACTGATGTTGCATCTCTTAATTTGAAAAGGGCAGTGATCATCGATGTGACTCTATTGACAATATCTTTAAGAAAGTTCTTGCATGAGTATTCCCAAGTTGCAGACTAAGTTATGGACTTAGTCAATATTTTACCGGCGTGCGACCCTGCTTGAGAAAGGAGGAGGATGTTCTCTTAGGATGACCACCATTAACAATCTGCAATATGAGGAATATGACAATGCAAATGAAGCTGAAGACTCAGACCTACGTACGCTTGTAAGATAAGCAACATTAGGTCATCAGTGACCAGCTTATTTGAACAAAACCGACGTGTTGTCATTTGAGGATTCTTACGACCTCCAGGCGGGTTGACGCTATTGAGTCTATCCTCTGAAGAGGGTTGGTGATTATGCCTGACCACGTAAAACTCAATATGATATGAAGTAACAACTAACACCGGATGTAGATACACTTAATTAAGACGACTTAAGGCGGAGAAAAGGAAAACTGTTAGATCGCTATAGAGCGCAATACTAGTGCCTATTTGGTTGCATCAGAGGAAGTTTTAGGCAAGATACCTTAAGCTTCAGGCATCCTAGCCATTGCATAAAAATTGCATCTTGCATCAAATCAGCAAAAGCCCGACGATAAGTTCGTCCTCGATATTTTTCAGTCAATTTTGGGAAAGACAAGCACCTTTGGCGTCGCAGTAGGAAAATACGGCGCCAGCATTGCAAATGGACTGAAGATACGCAACGTTCCTTGCAACCGCAAAGGGACCCGTCTCTTACCGAACCAGGAAACAATCAACCGAATGGACTATCTTCCGATTGACCCGAGTGCCACCTTAAGTGGTCGGTCTGTCTGAAGGTCTTGAGGACCGAGACTAATTTGTTGTGCGAATATCCGAATATTCTGGAGGAAAGAGCAGAATCACAAGACACTGCTACGCCATTTTCTGATAGCGTTTCCAAAAACCTTTCGAGTAGCTCCATGCTGCCAGCTTCAAGCAGAGGAAACCAAAGTTGACACTGTCAGCAAGATATAAGGGACGCCACATCTGATGAGCTATGTTTCGCTCTACGACCACAACGAAAGAGTTGCTTACGAATTCTTCGAGCACAGGAGACGGGAAGACCATGGGCTCCGCAAAGCACGCTTTGGACACATAAACTAGACAGAGGCGTGGATAGATAAGATTGAGAATGTAATAGTACAGTCCCAGGCGGTGCTTTAAACTACGTCTGCAAACTGTTTTACGGCAAAGATTCAACTTTCAGCCGTTTGACGTTGATCATAATCGACGTCATTAAGACTCCAGAACAGATGGACGTGAAAGAATGTCTGATAGAAGTCAACTGAATGGATTTCAGTGAGTGGCATCATACGGCCGATCCGTCAAAACTGTCCAAATTACAAAGCAATCAGTATCTTTAATATAGCGTACAAGATATGATAGCATTTGTATCTATTTGGAGCACAGCCAAAATCAGAGAGTATTCGTGTGCCTTGGTACATTTGGTAATGATACAACCGCGACATTTGTTGACACGATGTCAATGGCAAATTCTTCCAAAACCCCGTACCACCACATATACTGATGACGTACATTGACATTGTAGGAAGAATTACGCGAGCTGTTAGTGCGGCTTCCTCTAAGAAACAGGGAAGATAGCCACAGTAATGAATGAGGATAGAAAAAAGAATATAAAATAAATCCTTATCACGAGAAACCAATGAGTCCCTTTCGACGTAGTCGAGGGCAGTGGATAGTCTTTATCCAAATCAGATTAAAATGCCGTTGTTCGTTTCGAGAGCAAAGTTATTTGAATCAACTGCGGGCTATATAGTCACTACGGCCCGGAATGTCTTTGAATCTATTCTGGCGAAGGAAGAGTCCAACTTAGGTGAAAACATCCAACTTAGGTGGAAATATTCAATTTGGCTAGCGCGTGAAACAGGATCCGCTCCTCGTTCTGGTACGAGTGCTATAAATAGGCATTCAAAAAACAGCTATGTTTACCATAGCTTATTTTAGTACTCTCAACCCTTCTTCTGGGGTGATCTCGAAACCATACTTATGAGTATGTCATAGATATAGGAACAAGCACTACTTTTCTACTACAGCTTCGGCGCTTCTGAAGGCTTTCCTATTTTCTACCGGCTCCATCTCCATTCCGAACTCCACAAGTTCGAACTGCAACACAAATTCTTCACAGATCAGCTATCATGGATGGTCATCAGTACACCGATTACCTAACTACCTACGCCCAAATGGCGGCAGGTAGGGGAAATACGGCACAACAAGCGAAAGTTGCTTCTCAGGCCCCAGCGCCTAGAGCACCAAAACCGGCAAATGACATGCTAGCTATCTTGCTCTCTATCCAGGGGAAAATGGCTCAGCTGCAACGTCAAATTACCGAGCAAGCTACGCGGGTAGATCAAATATACGCGCTGCTGCCGAGCCTAACGCACCTTCAGTCGTAATGGGTACGTACATGGCGGAGAAAACCATGAAGGTCCTTGCAGCGAATGTTAATTCACTGATTAGGATTGAGCGAAGAGCCACACTGTTTAAGTTGCTTAAAGACCAAGCCCCTGATGTGCTTTTGGTTAGCGAAACTAAGCTAAGCAAAAGACACAAAATGAGGCACAAAATGTACAAAATTATGCGAAGAAATCGACCCAACTCCATACAAGGAGGAGGCGTTGCAATCTTCGTAAGGAAAGGCATACATTTTAAAAGAATATACAGTCGTGTAGTGCGTAGGTTTCAGGTGCTTGAAGCATGCATCGTGTATATCCCTCTCCGTAGTGGAAAGCGGTTATACATGGTGTCAGTTTATGCATCTATGGCTACTCAATCCACCCTATTCATCTCAGAGCTCGAGACACTTTTTCGATTTCTGAGACTGGAATTGGAGGAAAACTACTTCATTATCGGCGGAGATTTCAACGCCAAACATAGCGATTGGGGAAATAATACACCAAACACTAGAGGGAACCTACTATTCAATTGGTGGGGTCAACACAGTGTGATGTATAGACTCGGCCTTAAGGCGACGGATAGTCCGTCGTTTCCCAGACACGGCTCCTATTTGGATCTCCTGTTGTTCGACACACGAATACAACTGAGAGGTACGAACCAACAAACTGTAAACTGTCTTCGCACTTTTGTGTATGACAGTGACCATTGCGGTCTTAGTACCGAAATAACCGTTCCGAACGAAAATGTGGAATTGGATGAGTATGTTCAAAGGCATTCCTACAACTATAGTAGAGTGCGTTGGACACACTTCTCCAGGACACTGACTAGAGCACTCTCCTCGAATTCGCTCTTCCCACCGTCCAACAGAAATCTGTCAAACAAGGAGATTGACAGGTATCTAAAACTAATGGACGAGACAATTAAACGGACTATGGACAAAACGATACCTCGGTATCAATACACTGACAACGAAGACATGTTCCGCAATTCAACTATAGACGCACTGCACCGACATAAAAGTAGACTACTCTCAAGACTGAAGACCTTGTACAGACAGTTTACTGACAGACACAACCCGGAGATTTTGACATTAAAGTCGTCGATCAAAAACCTCCGAACATTAATTAAAGAAAGTTACAGGGCTTCTGTAAGTTTGTATTGGAACAACAAAATTCAGGCTGTAAACACCAGCAACTCGAATAGGTTCCCGCAAATAAACAAAATATTTCGGAGGAAAGATCAAAACGACCTTTCATGTCTAAGAATCGCCCGAACGACTGACAACGAACGCATACTCTCAACAGCAGGCATAGATCCAAATGAGGCTGTTGGTGATGACAACTTCTTTGTGATCGAAGATCCGCAAGAGAAGGTCGAGGCAATAGGAGCGACTTTCCAGGAAGTGTACAAGACAAATGACATCATCGGTCCCAACCACGACCTGGAAAATCGAGTCCTTGTGCACAATTTCTAGCTTCGAAATGAAATAGTGAATTGGCGAATCGAGAACTCGGGTTTCACCCAGTTCAGTGACGAGAATTTGGCAAATAATGTCATCGCCAATGAAAGGGAACAACCCCCATTCATTTCGAAGGAAGACCTTCACACGATCTTCGACACAATTAGAAGTAAGAAATCAGTGGGAACCGATGGAATATCGAACATTGTGCTTCGACATCTCCCACTAGAAGTGGTGGACATTTATACCACCCTGTTTAACAATGCAATGAATAGTGCACATTATCCAGCGCATTTGAAAACTGCGGTGGTACATCCCATCCCCAAAAGGGATAAAGAAACCTCCAATCCGGCGAATCTCCAATTGATCAGTCTCCTTCCAAACATCAGTAAGATTTTCGAAAAAGTCATCAATAGAGTCCTGACTAAGTGGGTTGAGGACAGAAATATAGTTCCGGATAATCAATTCGGTTTCAAGGCGGAGCATGACGTTATTCATGCCGCGTCTAAACTGGTTTCTGATGTCCAGTGGAACAAAGCCAAGGAACAGTGCACTGGTGCCTGCCTGATTGACTTGGAGAAGGCTTTCGATTCCGTATGGTTAAAGGGATTCTTCTACAAGTTGGACAGACTGGGCATTAGTAAACCACTGCTGTATATTCTTTTCAATATGCTCACAGATAGACAGTTCATCGTGAAAAATGGCGATGTGACTTCTACTGGTACATTCAACATTAAAAACGGTCTGCAACAAGGTGCGTTCAATTCGCCAATCCTTTTGAACATTTACACAAGTGATCTGATAGGTTCACTTCACCATGCCATAGCGTACGCAGACGACTTAATCGCGTACAGATCAGGTCCAAGGATTGAGGTTATAAGCATTCTTTGGCAACGTGACTTCGATAAAATTAAACAATATTGCGACGACTGGAAGTTGAAGATCAACTTTCAGAAGTTGGAAACCATTCTGTTTAGGACGCCTTTGCCTGGGGCCTCTGCGGATACCTGAAAGAATTGGCGAAAGTTTCAGATCGTTGAACAACGCGGGCAGCCACTTATTTGTCGAAATGTAGTCAGATACCTTGGGATCTGGCTAGATCAATATTTGTATTTTAACAAACATAGAGATGTTGCTCTGGCTAGAGCCAAAGGTGCTTTTGCCCTTACAAAGAGACTGTTTTATTACAGGCAACTCGATGCGAGGGTAAAGGTGATCTGCTACATGGCCCTTGTCCGGCCTATGCTTGTATTTGGTTGTCCCGTGTGGTTCAACGTGAGAGCAAGTCTTTTGGAAAAGATTCGGGTGTTTGAGAGGGCTTGCCTTAGGGCTTGTCTTCGCTTGTACAGAACACCAGAGTCTGAGTACATAAAATTCTATCCTAATGAGGTCTTGTACAATAGGGCTAACCTAATAAGAGTGGACAATTTTGTTATTAAGTTGATTCGAAGACATATTGCAAGAGCAATGACCTCGTCGAACAACCTGATCTCTGGGGCTTACTACCCCAATTATATGTATCACGAGAGAGTTCGCTTTGACGGCTTTATTCCTCCAGAAGCGTTCCTCTACCTCGACAAAAAAGGTCTGATCCAGGATAGATTAGCGGTGCCGTTAATCTTCCACGTCGCTCGAACAGCTGCGGACAGGCTACTCAACTACGACAGAGACGTCGCATACGGCAGTGCAGAGTGTCTCCGGTTTAGTAGGGCGGTAGGGAGTCGCGACATGAGGGATGTTGCTCGGCAGCACCCACAATTTTGGTGGCTTGCAGAAGAAGGGGAAGCTCCATCATCGAATTCCTCTAGTGCAGGGTAGCTCCATTAGGAAGCAGAGTTGGTCAGCCTATTTTTTTTAGCCGTTGCCGGCTTACATAGATGTAGGTAGGGTTAACGTAGATTTAAGAGTACAAATTATAAAAACTTAGAGATGGGTACCCTTCCGGTAGTTTTTCTTAAATAAAAAAAAATACTATACAATACAATAAGATAGGTTAAATAGTCTAAGTAGATTATTTAGATTAAGATTTATTTTTAAGTATTTTTTTAAGTTTTATCTTAAGATTAAATATAAAAAGAAAAGTCCGTTTACTACGTTTTTTTTTAATAAAATAAATTTTCTTAGTTTTAGCTTTAATTAATGTAAAAATTAAAATATGTTTTAAGGATCGTCGAAATACATTTAGACTTAGAATTATGTTTAGCCTAGAGTGCCTGCATGGGGCCAGTAAGTTACAATAAGATAGTTTTAAGTTATTTAAGCTAATTTTTAAGCGTTTTCTGTATAGCTTGTAAGAATTTGAATGAAAAAAAAAGACCGATTACCTGCCTTCTCTTGGACTCTTGGATTACTCGAGACTTCAACTCCTTACTCGAGATCAGACTGTGCCTTTGTTCATTAGAGTTATTATTACAGTCAACCTGGAGTGATTGACCTAAGAAGAACACACTCATATGTCGATGTCATCTAAACTCGTTGTTAAGACCATCTCAACCCCTTTACACTGATCACAATGACAATATTCGCTCTGATTCTCACGAGCTTAACTCAAGATTAAGTGAAATTTATGTGAGATGTGTCCACTACTCCCGACCCCATCTTCCAATCCTATTAAAGATCCATCGCTGCAACACTCATTCTCGATTCCGTAAGTCAATTGTTTCATTTCCATCGATTAAATAATTAATCCAATTTAATTTCAATTTTCCTCTAGGAAAAACCAGCACCCAGCACGATGAAGAAGAATCATATCGCCGCCAACATCGGGTCATCAAGTCTTTTACCCTGTCATCGTTTTCTTTCTTTCGATAACAACAGCTAAGCCTGCGGATAAAAAAGACGACGAACGAAGGCGCGAGTAAATAAAACCTAGAGAAACCTCACAGAAATCTACAAAGCTGACACTATCCAGGTTGACAAGACTAAAAGTATCATCCAAGAAGCTACCTCACCTCCACCACATCCATCGAATCCGAAATTGCTGGACATTCAACTTTATAGACTGCAGCAGCAGCTCTCTCTTACCAAAGAAGTTGTCTAAGGTAGTTTAGTTGTCAGATAAGGGATGGAAAGTTTCTCTTGTGGCAGCTGGATGGGGTAGAAGAAACAGAAAAAGTCTTCTACTTCCTCCAAGACTTCAACCTGTCCCTTAATGGTAATCTCATTACAATAATGGGAACAATTGATTTTTGAATAGATACAGAACAGACATTGGTGTAGTAATGTAATTCCAACGGACACCTTAACTACGACGAGAATAGAGACGTTTTCGTGGAAGAAGGAGGTTGGGTCAAATTCTTAAATTGGTATCTAGTCAATAACAACGGCTGGTTGACATACTTCGTCCTTTGAAGAGTGTTTTCTGCTTCCCGTTTTATGTTGCTTTTTTTTTTTTAATTTCGGTAATGCAGAAGACTTTTTTGGATTTACCTTGGCGATTCTATTAAATTGGTCCCTTGGCAGGAAAAGTTGTCCTGTGAATGAGAAGAATTAGGGCAAGGACATCACAATGCCGGCAGGGTAAATTGATCCATAGCTATGGTTTATACATTTCACTTTGTTTCCAATTGGAAGTTGGCTGAATTGGGTGTAGGCAACTAGAACGTGACAACGTCAAGGTGGTGGGGTTTAAACTGTTTGGAGAAGCAAATGTTTAAAAAAACGGAAGCCATGCAATTGGAGGGATTTGGAAACAAAACCTTCGTATTACTCACGTAAGGCCGCTGAAGTTCTTAAGGTTTTTAAAGTGCTTAACAGCACAAAGATTTGTAGTTGGCTTTGGAAGTAGATCTCAAACAGTATAAGCTGGAGAGGACATGCCTTAAGTAAGGTACAAGTATCAACAAAAACAAACCACGAACTCTTGATTAACAAATCTCCGATTCGGTGAGTTCTGCTTTATGGCATCGATTATTGGATGACCAGATGAAAGACGGAGCTGCCATTGGAGTCCTTCCATAATCGAATCGTTCGCCTTAGGAAAAAATCACAATATTTCAGGGTACTTCCGAAAGTGGGCTTGAGGGTGCATTCATAGCGAGACGGGTGATACGGTTGGAGGTTTGAAGGGGCGGAATGCTACTAGCAATTTATGAGGAGCACTAGTGGTGAAAATAGCTATAGAACAGAGTGAGACAGGAGACATTACGTCGGTGGTCGAGGGTGTCAATCGACTGTGGAACATCAGCATCACCTATTAGTTTTATCGCACGGTTTTTAATCCTATCTAGTAGGCGCAAAGAAGTCTTGGGAGCACCTGACCAGATGTGAGTATTGTACTCCAGTTTTGGGCGGATGAAAGCCTTATATATTAAAGCCAGATCAGAGGGGGTGAAATATTTCTTACAACGCCTAAGGAAACCTAGACATTTCGCAGAATTTTTGGCGACTTCGAATATGTGGTCATTCCAACGAAAGTTGTCATTGACACACATACCGACGATGGAAAGTTTTTCGGTTTTAACGATGCATGTGCTACCAGACAGCATTATTTTTTGAAAGATTCCACTCTGTTGATAGTTCCTCAACTGGGTCGTTGTTATTACTACGCTGCCATTCCTGTTCTAGAGCCGGCGAACGGGGAGTCCGGGAACGAATATGACAATACTCCCTTGACATCAGCAAAACAATAAATTGGATCAGAAGTAGCAGAAAAGAGATTATTGATGAAAACAGAGTGTCGGAGACAGAACGGAGCCCCGGGGCATACCAGCATTTATTTTGTGAATATCAGACTTGAAACCATCCGAGACAACTTGAATTGAACGCTCCGAAAGGTATTTTATAATTCATTGAAGAAGAGAGTCATCGATCCCAAAATAACGCATTTTCGACAAAAGAGCCTGATACCAAACTATCTTGCTTTCACCAGATTGATGTAAACTTTGGTTTCACTTTTCGGTGAGACATGCCATCAAATCACCAGTGGGCCTGTTGCTACGAAAACCATCCTGCTGATCATTAAGAAGTTTTCGTGTTTCGAGATATTTCATGAGCAGACGATTTATCAGCCTTTCCATGACCTTAGAAAGAAGGAACGTAAGTGCAATGGGTCTGTAAGAGGAGAAAGGTGAAGATTCGCCTTTTATATGGACGGCTGTTTTTCATCTGCTCGTATAGAGTCTTTCAAAGTAGGATTGAAAAGAAGCAAGAAGTAGGGATGGCAACGATTACTAAAAGGCCTCGTAGAAGTAGCATCTTCCGACAGGTGCTGGTTCTTTAAATAACGAGAATGAGCCTCTGTAGCCGAACATCTTGCAGCTCTGCTAATAAGCCCTACTTCACGCCTCCCCGTGGCGCCATCTGGAAATCTCACTAGAGATTGCGAAGTGAAGTGGACAAAAGACGAGTTTCCTGCGACATAAATCAGGATTAGTGTCGGAAAAACAAAACAAGACCTTATCCGGGCTACTCCGACATATTTGGATCTCAGGCCAGGACTTAGTCAGGGTCTTGGAAAACAGATGGTGGCGGACGAGCCCTATATTTGCCAACGACAGCACTTAAATCCCGGAACAGGTTACTGGCTTCGGTGTAACCGACCCCTCGTCCTAGGGGCATTAAAAATGGAACTGACCCTCTAGGTTGGGGGTTGTGCCCCCGGGGTAACTGCCCGGGCATTTAAAAAAAAAACAAGAAGTTACGAAGCATCAACAAGCTTCGGATATGGACGGATCTACTGTTGACAACTCACGCAAACGATTTAAGGACAATGAGCTACGGATATGCACGTGGAATGTTAGATCCCTTTATAGACCACGTACAGCCGAGCAACTAGCGGAGGCCCTAGACTGCTGCAAAGCAGACATAACCGCCATTCAAGAAATGCGATGGGATTGGCCGGATAAAAAGAAGATGAAACACTGCGACATCTACTACGGCAATTACTATCGACGGCAGAAGCAGCGCTTATTTGGATGCGGATTTGTTGTCGGAGGCAGACTAAGACAAAACAAGCCTACACATTGGTCTTTCCAGCGTAGAAGAACACCTCTTCAGAAGAAGTGAGATATACCATCTGGACCAGCGGATTGCGTACTCTTTCTACTACACGAGTGCAAAAGGTCATTTGTCCCATTGAAGGCGGAGACAGTACAGTCTCGAAGTGTTGAATTGGCCGCAAAGTGTGGAGCAACAAGATTAGCCTTGTTCAAAGAGCTGACAGCTGGAATGTCATTATAAATGAGCTTTCGTATGGAAGATGAGACAGAATTTCTAATGTTTTGATGAACTACCTTTGGTACATTGCAGTATTTTTTTCCTCAGTATTTGGTACGGGGCGATGGCGATGGCGCGATAGTTAGCTCATTGGACTATCACGCAGACAGTCTGGGTTCGATTCCTGGCTGGGATTTTTCAAATCGCCATCACCCTTTCGGCGGGCAATGGCAAACTTCCGAAAGTAAAATTGCCTACGGAAAAGTTTCTAAGGAGTACCATTCGGACTCGGCGATAAACCGTAGGCCCCGCTGAGATGTGACAAAAATGAAAACATGAGCAACACAAATGAGTGTCAAGAAGCTAGGCCATGGCCCATACCGGGCTGTCAGCGCCACAGTGTTTTTTTTTTTTTTTATTTGGTTGT
This sequence comes from Volucella inflata, assembly GCA_928272305.1. NCBI lineage: Eukaryota > Metazoa > Arthropoda > Insecta > Diptera > Syrphidae > Volucella > Volucella inflata. Next base: position 6,159,981 of record OV743720.1, read on the forward strand.
ATGCACACGCTTGAGATAGGTGTTGCAATCATTCCTGGGTCGTTTGAACTTTTTTCAGTTTTCCTCTGTTGGGTTAGTGTTAAAAGACCGACAGCCTTATTACAGCTCGAGTAGTACCACGACTTTTTTTTTGTTTTGATGATCTTAATCGGACGAGGGAAAAAGGATCTCATTCCAAAGAGAATGGTCTAACGAGATAACAAACGAAATTCCCAAAGAAGGTATTAAGTCCACTCCAATTGCGTTCTCTTATTGCCATACGGTTCTTTGACGAATCTTTTATCTAACTGTATGGTCGATGTACGAAAAGTTAGCTGATACATATGACACAATGGTCCAAAGAGCCTAGAGGGGAAAGCACATCAGCGGTGTACTTAATTTATCAGGAAAAGACGTAAGAAACAAGTCCAGGGTGTTGCCGGTATGACTATCAACATCTGGTATTCGCGTGAGCTCATTTCCATGGGTCAAATTCATATCAACTTCACTTTGGTCGGGTGGACGAAAACTTTGGTGCTCATGGACCAAAATAATGATTCTTTCGGCCTCACAAAGGCGCATGAGTCGTGGTTATCTATATCCCCAGCATTGACTGAGACTCTTATCTACTACAACTTACACTATCAAATTCTACGGGTTTCTGTACAGACCTTGATGCTTTAAAACGTTCAACTTACTTTTTGATAAAACCTCCGAAAGCTATTCCTACAGATGAATGCCGCATTTCCTTGATCTTCCCACTTCCTTTGCTTGTAGACCTAGTGAATCCCTGTACTTTAGTTACAGTACGTTTGATGGTATTTGGCATCGATGCCTTTGGTATTAGAAATAAATTTTGACGTTGACGGAAGCTTGGAGGATGTACGATTGGCAAAGTTTCTGCAAACAAGTTGTAATCCTTCAACTCTAAGTTCCCTGACTATTCTTATCTGTTGTTGTGATATCTGAGATATAAATAAACGTGTCTTGGCTACACCTTCATAGGTAGTGCTTCAAGTTACCGTCGGTCGACAGTTGAATGATTTCTTTCAGCTGACGGAAGAATGTGTATGCGGCACTTTTCACTCATATCCGTATTGGAGGGCAAGTCTCGAAAAGACAGGGCACGATGGTTCGGAAGGAGAATAATTTGATCTCCACCTCACAATGTTGGTCCCAAATGGTGAATGGATAGCTTGCTATTCGAACTTTACTCTCATCTCCATTCTTTCAATCGTTTGTTGGTTTTCTCGTGCCAAGGATTGACTCTATATCAACACCATAATGTGCTTTATCTACTACATGTGCTTCTTGATTTTGTAAAGTAAATACTACCCGTGTACGACCACTCAACAACACTTTAGCAATCAACTGAAAGTCTTCACCAAGTATTACCTGAATTTATCCGTAATTTGTATGGCTTACCTTATGGCAGGACTGAATGTAATAAGAAAACCTTTTAGCACCACCAAAGTCCAACACTGCCCTATGTCCTCTGTTACCCCATAATCATTTCATTTAAATGAAATCGCTCTTAATCGCAGTTCTATTACCGTGTCATTATGGAACCTTCCAAGCTTACCTAGGTCCCACACAAATATTGCTGTAATTTCATCTAATCTCCTCGATTAAACATTCATAATCAAATTGCTGTCGTGTGACCGTAACGTTGCTATCACCAAACCCATAATCTGTTCCCTGTCCCGCTCCCGCACATCAGTAGTTGTCTACCGCCCATGACCTTCTAATTAAATTCCAAAAATACGACGACAATACTTGTATAGATACCTCTGCAGTGCTTTGCTATGCATTTTTAATTCCCCAGCACCGACCGATTGGGAAAATCCGTTTGCCAAACGTTCCATTCAATTGGAAACTATCACAACATACGAGTACTCAACCGAAATTCATATAGTATAGGTGTATGAATTCAAGTATCTAGATACATTTGTACTCGTATGTAAGCAATCATAAATACGTATTCCCGGAAAACAATTAGAAAATTTTCAACAAAAACGAAAAACCACCCAACCCACCCACCAAAGGTCGTGTATCTATAACTCACCAAGGCTCACGACAAAAAAAAAAAAGAAAAACCACAGAAAGGCTATAACAAAACAATTACACCGGATAGCTGGGTTGTCCTGGCTTGGCTTACGGCGAAGCAATTATGCAATTACTTAATTCGATATTCCTTGGACGCGATATCCTTTGCGGTTCCATGTTATACTCATACAGAAGAGAGTATCTGGAGTACAAATAATACCTACAGTTGGCTATCTGCTTTAATATGAATTATATAACAAAATTTTATGAGGTTTCCTGTTTCCATTTCGTTTTGTCCGTCATTTCGCTTCGAACAACTCGTCCTACAATACAACTGCAAAGCTAAATTGAACTTTGTCCTGGCCTCATGAAAACAATTCTCAAGCGATTCGCATGCCGCATGAAATCCCATCAGAGACACTCAACTCGACGTTCATTGTGCATACAATTCTACCCTTGCTCGTAGTTCAAACCACCTATCCACCCATCATCTAGGAAATTTATGTAGGTAGGGATGAGAGCCAACAACACTGGCCCAGTTGATGTGGCAAGCAACCATCACAATTCCTTGGGGAATCAGACTGTAAAGCATTTCAATTATTTTATATCCTTGTAACGGTCTCGTCAATTATGACTTTTATTTCCATTCGCGCTGCCGCTCTACTCTCGTAAACTGCCATAAATGGGGAAATTACCACAGAACAACTGAAAAGTCTGGATTTTGCAGCAACGAATACAAGAAATGTGATTAAAACGGTACTAGTGCTGCAGTCACGCAAAGTGGATTAAGTGCAATGTCCTGGTGCTGTATAGCCAGTACTAGGCTGGTATGGACGCACTAGAACGTCAAATGCATGCCACACAATACGTCACAACAAACTGAAAACCTGAAAACCGAGTGAGTGAATGGTTTCTTACGTGTGCACTATAACATGACAGGGTCCTTCTGAGAAAGCATACTCGTAGTCAGTTTAGGGTAGAGTTAGCCTGATTCCTTTGACAAGGAGTGCGAGTTTCTATTCAAATAAATAAATTTTTATTATCCTTCCAAAGGAAAATAAAATAAATTTGTTAGGCGGTAAATTGTCAACAGAAATACGAGTATGTGGTGCAAGCATTTTTGACGTAGCAGTCTGGCGAAAATATAGGAAATGACAGCCGTCCTCTTAAAACTGCTGAAACCAACCAATGTTGGCCAATGGAAGCAGTCAATCACTGATTACAATGACACGTCTGAGTTAGCACACATAGGCGAAAGTAGGAAACCGAATTGATATCCTTGCGAAACTTACTCTTATTGAAGTTTTGAAATCACTCCTCTGGCCACGATTTTCTCCATTTTTCAGTGGCAACTCTGGGTGACAGTAGCACTCAATGCAAATGTCAAAACATACGCGAACTGTTGTTTCGTTTAATTTATAGCCCATAATAATAGCAACGTGTTTGTATTGTATGAGGGCCAGATACCCACCCACACCAGGTAATATATCCTTTTCCTTACGAATGTCTCAATGCGAGAGTGAACTGAATAAAACAAAAGAGCGAAAAAAATAGAACACAGAAGCGCAAACAGATTGCTACCTGAAGTTGAAAATTGCCAGCAATAAAACGCTATAAATCAGGCAAACATACACGGATACTCAAACATTTCCTTATAGCCAGCCAGCCCTTCTCATATCCTTTGCCTTTTTTTTTCTATGGAACTTTTCTACTACTCCAAAGTTGAGAATCGGGGACAAAAAAAAAAAGGATTCGCATTGTTTTTATGAGATCCTTTTCATATTCTCCACTTTGCATCAAAAATTATTTATAACGGGCAATAATCCAGTTCATATAAGAGACAAATGTACCTCACAGGACTCATTCGGCTACAGGCTACATACCTAGGTATATGGGTCTGTACTGTTGGTAGCAGTCCTGCCAAGGCGACATGTGATGGCAATAAATTTGTCAACATACCTGCGAACAAAGTAAATTGTGAGTTGAATCCTTTTCCTATTTTTTATTTTTTTTTATCACACTTTCCATGTTCGTCCTGGTGTTGCTTCTGTTTGGTTTTGGTGTCACTCCTCGGGTGACTTTTGCACCTAGTTTTAGCCGGAGGATAGAGGTAAGATCGTGCCTTTTGCCAGACCGGAAATAAATTCGATTGTCAGGTGATGATGCGCGACGTTGGAATCATAATCATGTGTCGAGGGAGGGAGTAAGAAATTTATGGATGCCCATTTGGAGTAGCAATAGGCTGAGCTGATGAAACGCTGTAGAGATTCGTTTTTCTCTTTCAAAATTCAAGGAAACATAGTTACGGGTGAAAAATGAGGTAAAGGGTTCTGATTAAGCGATGTGATGTGTCGTGATATGTGCTGGGTAAATTGCGCTAATTACGCTGCCTGTTTTCAAGTGAGTGATGGTAGTTACTTTTCCTTTTTTTTTTTTTTGCCGAAGAAAAATCCCGGCGTAACATATCCTTGTGAAGAAGAGGTGAATGTCATGAGTGGCAATAATTGATGTTGTCTGAAGGGTCTTGAAGGTGTGAATTGAGGACTATTAGAAGCCATTTGTAGAAAAAAATGCTAGGAGGCGCAAAAGTCGTCACTCTATCGAAAGATGCTATAACTTTTGCAAATGTCAATTCTACTTTGACAGATACAAAGTACAGAACGCGGAGTAATTGTTACGATTTGTGGAATAATTCGTCGGTGGAATTGGTGCAGCGTGAATTTCGGCGCAAATTTCCGGGTCTTCCGACACCAAATGCCAGGTTCGGTCGGCCCTGGAGCAGCCATTCTGCTGAGAATATCGCGGCTGCGGTTGAAGATGTCATAGAGAAGCCCAGACTATCGACCAGATGACTTGCCATGCAATTGGGCATCATTCGGCGGTCCTTATAGAGAATTTTGGTGAATGACTTTGAAATGTTCCCTTACAAAGTGCAGACAGTGCATAAACTGTCAGCTGTTGACTGTCAAGCGTGTGTAACCTTCCCTCAAGCCATCCTGAATCTCGACCACGAGGGAAAGCATTATGAGCGAAGCGAAGTTATCGCTTCTGGGGCACCAAAAATTGATGTATAACACACTGAGAGCCATTACACCTGCTCAAAGTTGCTACATTGTGTGCTGTTCAAGCTAGAGGTGTCATAGGGCCTTAGTTTTTCGAGAAGGCTGCGGGTAAAATGACTACTGTGGACGACGAGTGCTACAGAGCCATGCTTAATGACTTTTTCCTTTCTTAATTAGATGAATTGGAACTGGAGAATATTTGGTTCCAACAGGATAAAACAACGGCACATACTGTATGTGTCATATCCGAAATACTGAGGGGTGCATTTCCAGGTCGCCTAATCTCTAGTTGTGGCGATTTGTTCTCACCGGCAAGATGGGCTGATTTAACAGTTCCAGGCTTATTTTGTGGAGGTTTTTGAACTCACAAGTCTTTGTCAACAAGCCTCACACTCTTTAAGACCTCAAAGAGAATATTTATCAAGAATGCGAGGACCTATCGCCGCAAGTTATGGCTAGAGTAATTTTAAGACGCATCCTGCATAGCTCCACAATTGATTCAGATTTATAGAATTTGTTATGTTACCTAACCTGAGTCCCACACATCAACATCTTTAAACGGACTTGACTATCTCCGGAACATGTCAAAGCTAAAGAATTGCACAAAGATACACATGAGGATTTACCAGTAGAGTCGCACTCGGTATTGAGAATATTGAAGGACAGCGAATTTCATCCCATTTACCTAGACGAAGCTATAGTAGCAATATCCAATCTTAAGTGCAGTTAAGAAGCTAACGCAGAAGAAATCCTTATAGAGCTATGCATATAAAGCGGCAGGGATCAACCTGGTTAAGAATATACACCAGCTACTCTGTAAGATTTGGTTAGAGGAGTCAGCATCGTCCGTCTGATAATAGAAAGTAGAGCCTTTTTACCACAAAATCTTTTCTGCTGTGTTATAGGTCCATCTTCCTAAGGACAATCTGGATGATTATCAATGAGATTTCAGGCCACGAAACCCCATCATCGGTCAAATAGTCTCTCATCGATAAATTTTGGAAAAGGGTATGGAATTCCAGATTTGACGACTTAAAAGCCGAGTTTAATAGCATACAAAGGGTCGTATGCATAACTCCATATCCGGTTTTGACATCCCTGCGAAACCCGTCAGGATAACTATGACAAAGCAACAAGTTTTAAAGTGACTTTTTTAGCATCGCCTTAAATAGAATCGTGCAAGACTCTCTGGCCAACAAACAAGGCATAATCTTGGCAGTTTCAAGCAGCAAGAATATCAGCGTGAAAATCAGAAACAGAAATAATTTTGCTAATTGCTGTTCTTTTGCGGTCAAAAGGCAATCTAGTCACAGAGCCGTCTTTCGTAAAACCAAGCTGAGTTGTACAAGGCCCTTTTCGTCCCGGTTCTACTCTTTTGCGCAGTTGTTTTAGCCTTGTCCAAAGCGGATGAATAAGCACTTAACAGTGAAAGAGAGGTACCGAGTGTGATTTACTGGGAAAAGAGGAACTGTATAGGCTGTACAATGACATCCGACACCACGAATTTGGAATGTGAGCCCAAAGGAGCGGCTCAGTAGATGACAACCCTATAGAGTGCGGCACTAAAAGCAGCTTAAGAGGATTTCTATTTGAGGCCAAGGTTCAATTTGGACTGTAGGACTACGTCTTGCTACGACTAGAAAATCATATTGCCTTGATGCAGTTTTATAAGTGGCCTTAGACCTAAGAAGTCCACTTATCCTTAAGTCCATGCCCACTGTCTAGTTATCAATTTGAATACAACATGTACAAACATTTAAATGGTGTGCCATCTGTTGGTAACCTTTTAAAAGGGCTTTGAAAAAATCACTGTTCTTCCGACTAATTTTAAACCTTATTTGACTAAAATAGCTGCCTTTGCTAGCTTGATAGAAGCCCATTGTGTTGATCACTATATTTTCGATGGTTTTGGCCTCTATTTCACAAATAGTTCAGCCAATATTGTGTGCGAGCATTGAAATCGTCTCTAAATCGCTCACACAGTATAGCAAGACACAAATAATTTAATTCTAATCGCAATTAATCAATTGATTAAAAAAATTAATTGCAATTAAATTCAATTGCGATTTAATTTTTGATTAAATTAACTGCAATTAAAATAATAAAATCAATCGCAATTAATCAAAAATTAAATTAACTGCAATTAAAATAATAAAATCAATCGCAATTGAATTTAATTGCAATTAATTTGATGCAATTAATTTTTTTTAATTATTTTTAATTATTCTTCTCTCTCCCTCTCTTTTCAAAAAGTAAATATTTAGTACTATCTGGTCCGACCGACTTTGGATTCGGAAGAGGAAATTCCCAAAAAGTCCTCAAAATCCAAGCCGCAATTGTAATAAATTTTGAATATGAAAATATTGCTTTTAATTGTCAATTCAACTGCTATTTATAATTAACAATTAAATATTTCAATTGCTGAAATCACAATTAACAAATTGTCAGACATGGGTTGATTGGAATTAATTTTCACCCAGCATTGTCATACGATCATGGACCTTTAATGGCACTTCTTCAAAAATAAGTCCAAGGCTGACAAATCGCTGCTCCGTGGCGGTCAAGCAACACCACCAAAATGATTGATTACACGAATATTGAACAAAGTGTCAAAAAATTCGATTGTTGACGGCTTGGGTGGCACGCAGCTCCGTAAGGATTTTCGAGCCCCAAATATGGCAATTTCGCTTGTTTACGTAAGCCACCAAGATGGAAATGTGCCTCATCTGATTTTTTGAGCAAAATTATCTTCAATTTTGAGCTGCTCTAAAGCCCAGACACAGAGCAGATAACGAAACTGGTGGTCATTTAGCTTCAATTCATAAGTCAATTGGACCTTGGAAGCAAAGATCAGTCCGAAGATCAGTTTGTGATATATTTCGCGCCTTGAGACTTCCGGGTTTTGGTGTCAATTTTGGCAAACTTGTGTTCACCAGCAGTAGTTGGTGCATTATTTTGACCGAAATTTCTTTTAAAATTTGCACTGTTTCGGCACTTGGAAGTAACTTTACAGTATTTTCCAAAGTTATTCAAGCGTATATTGGTTCATTTCATAATATTGAGTTTTTGTCATTTTGCCGGGTGCCTTAGAGCTGTCAGTGTCATAATATCGTGTGATTCAAAAAGATACCAACAGATGGGCCATCCTTTATACTATAACACTCGTGTCTTTATGAAGTAAGACCATCGGGAGAGGCCGCCGCCGACTATGATCTAACACCACCCAGGTCTAAAATACGAAAAATGGTGTTGGACAAGGCGATGGCAACGATTAGTATAAGGCCTCGTAGAAGTAGCATCTTCCGACAGATGCTGGTTCCTTAAATGGCGAAAATGAGCCTCTGCAGCCGAACATCTTACAGCTCTGCTAATAAGTCCTACTTCACTCCTCCCCGTGGCGCCATCTGGGAATCTCACTAGAGGTTGCGAAGAGAAGGGGGCAAATGGCGAGTTTCCTGCGCCATTAACCAGGATTATTGTCGGAAAAACAAAACAAGACCTTATCCGGGCTATTCCGACATATTTGCAGCTCAGGCCGGAAAGGAAAGGGTTTCCAGGACTTAGTCAGGGTCTTGGAAAAGAGATGGTGGCGGACGAGCCCTATAAGGGCCAACGGCAGCACTCACATCCCGGAACGGGTTACTGGCTTCGGTGTAACCGACCCCTCGTCCTAGGGGCACTCAAAATGGAAATGGTCCTCCAGGTTGGGGGTTGTGCCGCCGGGGTAACTGCCCGGCCATTAAAAAAAGATTAAGTTACGAAGCATCAACAAGCCTCGGATATGGACGGATCTACTGTTGACAACCCACGCAAATGATTTAAGGACAATGAGCTTCGGATATGCACGTGGAATGTTAGATCCCTTAATAGACCACGTGCAGCCGAGCAACTAACGGAGGCCCTAGACTGCTGCAAAGCAGACATAACCGCCATCCAAGAAATGCGATGGGATGGGCCGGACAAAAAGAAGATAAAAAACTGCGATATTTACTATGGCAATTGCTATCGACGGCAAAAGCAGCGCTTATTTGAATGCGGATTTGTTGTCGGAGGCAGACTAAGACAAGAAGTCCACAGCTTCCGGCATGTGAGCGAGCGCCTCGTAGCAATCCGCATCAAGGCTATGATGCAATGCCCTAGCTATGACATTAAAATTGTCCTCGGTGATTTTAATGCAAAGCTAGGAAGAGAGGGTATCCTTGGTGTAACAATCGGAACATATAGCTTGCACAACATCACCTTCGATAACGGATTCGGGCTGACGACTTTGCGGCGGGGCGAAACATTGTCGTGGCTAGCACGCGGTTCCCACATCTTGACATACACAAGGGGACTTGGAGAACTTCTAATCAGTCAATCGTCGACTAGATTGACCACACTGCGATCGACCCAAGACACTCTTCCCGTATTATGGACGTCCGATCATTTTCCCGCCATTTCATCTACCCCACACTCACTTTGTAGTTTACGTCGTCGACACATTTCGCTTCCATGTTAACGATTGATCCTAAGTACTTTAAGATAGTGGAGAATGCACGCTGCTCCATCAAGGTCTGTAAAGATCTCACCGAGACCTTTGATGCCACAAGGTGATGTGCTCTCATGCGATTTTTTCAACATCGTACTTGAAAGAATAGTGCAAAACTCACGAGCAAACACAAGAGACACTGCACTATCTTTCAAAAGTCCGTCCAACTACTCGCATACGCCGACGATATTGACATAATCGGGAGAAAGCAGCGTGATGTCAATGGCGCTTTCGCGAGTATTGAGACGGAAGAGGCGAAAATGGGTTTCCCGGTCCTGCTCTATGGCGCAGAGGCATGGACATTATCAAAAATGGATGAGGGTGTTCTTGGTTGCTTCGAGAGAAAAATTCTTCGGGCGATCTTCGGTCCCGTCTGCATTGACGGTGAGTGGGGGAGGAGATACAACGACGAACTGTACGGACTGTACAGTGACATGGACCTAACCAGAAGAGTGAAGATCCAAAGAATGAGATGGATGGGTTATGTAGAGCGCATGGACAATAATGCTCCGGTCCGAAAAGTCTTCAAATCCGCTCCCGAGGGGCAGTGCATTAGAGGAAGGCCAAGACTCAGGTGGCGCACGCAAGTCGAAGAGGACCTCAGCCAACTTAGCGTGCGAAACTGGAGGCAGCTAGCCAGGGATCGAGCTGGCTGGAGAAGCTTGTTGACTGAGACCCAGGTCTACCCCGGACTGTAGCGCCACCTAAAGTAAGTAAGTAAGTTGGACAAGGCGGCATAGTATTATGACAATGCTCAACCAGGCGACTTTAGAGGTGAAAATTCCTACAAAAGTTTCAATTCTCTAGCAACTTTGACATTATGGGAAGTTTGCTTAAGCTACAGTTGGTGTTAAAGCAGTACATTTACCCAATGAGAAATTTGACTCAATACCAAAGGTTTCAACGAGAAGCTACTATATAACGATGAGATAGTAAAGCATCGTGTCTACCTCGGCTGTTCCTTATATACTTGAAAAATGCTGAAAGGACCTTCAGAAGAATAACAAATGCTCATCAGAATCTGTACGGTTTCACTAAGATTTTTCAGCACAGGCATTAGACATCGCCAACTCTACTAAAAACACTCTTCTTCCTAGCTTCGAATGACGTACTTTTTAAGCAGAGTCAACCTATTGGAAAGGCCAATACACCTGCTGGAATTAATGTAACGCAACTCAAAATTGCTCCCCCCCACTCACGATCCGAAGCTCAGTACCATTCTTCATTTTCACTAATTGATTGAGCAACAGTTTAACTGCAAAAATGTCCAGTAACCGATAAAACATCCCTACCCCCCCGTGTCTGGTCTGTTTACGACCAGATTCTGTTAGGTCATTTCAAAATAACTCAACCCATCTCATAGAGCCTTTATGATCCTCTTTCAATACCAATTAACTCCGAACGTAACGTCTAGGAAAGAAAAATAATTAGAGCCAAAGACTAACAAAAGAAAGGCGCGCACACATAAATAACCAGCGGTAGCCCCGTAAATTTCCAATTTCCCCAAAAACCCTTAACCAAAACGGAGAGAGATGAAGATGAAGTCCAAGAGGAGAAGACACACAAAAAAAAAAAAAAATTCCTCCGGGGTCAACTGCAAGACATCTACAAGAAGATGGATTGTTGTCAGCTCTTCATATCAAAAGAATTATTGTTATTACGAGTATCCGTATTCCTTGCTACTCTTGAGAATCTACCGTCAAGGGCTAGGTCATAAAAGATGTCATCGTTGGCCCTTAGGGGGGCCAACTCTACCCCTGCCCGTTTCACTATGCATTACTAAGTGCCGGCGCGTTCTCAAGTCGAAAATTTAGTATTTTAATGTTCGTAGCCCATAAAAACGCTCCGCACAAACAAACATCTAAAACGGACAAAACTGACAGACAGATGGGAACAAATGTACATACATACGTGCATACAAATATGTAAGATACTCATACACTCCGTTTCTGTTCGGTTTTAGTGTCGACTATGTCTAGGACTAGAAGTTGGAATCTCTTCAATCTCATGTTCAACACGCAATGAAAAATGAGACTAAAATTGCTCCGGATTTTTAACGAGCTGTCCCGTGTCCGCACTTGTATTCGTTGTATTCGTATCCCGTTGCTGCTGCTCTTGCAGTTGGTCTTGAGAATTCATTATGAATTTTATTTTACTATTTTTCTTTTGGAGTAAAAATAAATTAAAATTTCAAAGAACGGCCAAATGCGGATACTTACGAGTACACATTGAGGCCAAAGTATTCGTATCAGCTCGTATGGGGATATAAATTATTTTCGAGACTTTTATTACACGCTCGAGCTGAGTCTGGGAACACAGTTTAGTGTAGGGTTTGGCCAGCTTATCTGGTTAGGTCGTCTGGTCAGGAATCCATCAAAGTCGCGCGCATACCTACTGAAGGGTCGCACCTTAGAGTTTTCGAATTTCAAGAACCGAAAAATGAACAACGAACAACGAATAATCAACAATCAGCAGCAAGACCAAGTGTCAGGGGACACTACTCGAGGGAGTATGCTTTATATGAGCATTCAATGAGTTTTATGATCATCCAAGGAGGAGTTGTAAAAATTTGTTTCCAAAAGAGTTCCAAACAGCCAACAATTGACAGAGAATATGTATTTTTGGGGTAAAACAGGGTCTTTGACACTCTTGTTGGAAAAGCTATTGTGCTGGTAATTTTACGAGCCATAGCTGAAGGAATTTCTAAAGAGTCTGCGAGTTTTATTGAACCGGCAATGCTGTGAAATTGATTTGACGCAGATGAAGATGTTATTTTACCCAAGGCAGAGGCGGAATGAGGAATTTTTCATTGTTTTGATAAGAATGCAGCTGTGATGCACAATGAGTATCCCCTCAACTTGTACAATACTATAAAAGTGAAGGGCTCTTCACTGGGTCATCTAGAAGGAGTGGTCACATGAAAGTTGGTAGTGAAGAGGCGGCGGCGTTGACTGACCCACTGGCCAAACACATATCATACATATATCTGACAGTGGTCCTGGCCATAAACTCTAAATGAAAATTGGAAATTTTTATGAACCATAAGAAACAGAGATAATAGATACATTTTGTTTACAACAACATTCACTGTTAAATCGAACAAAATACGAATCGGACAAGAATATATTGCAACAAGCATTATTCCGACGGGAATTCTGATTGTATCTAAATAGATATGGCAAATCTTGTCATTTTAACTTGTTCCGAGAGTGTTTTGACATTCAGATGAGGCCTAGAGGGATGTAAATACGACAAAAAAGTTAATCAGGATATTTAAGGCTCGTAGGAAATCAAAACCTTAAACGTAGTACTTCGGTTGGCATTCGCTAAAGAACCAAACTTTGGACGAGTTGTTGCCATTAAAATAATCGCAATAATCTGCTGCTTCTTCGGTAACGATTTGTACCGACTTTGTTCATTTTTAGCTGGTCTTGGTTGCTTCGAATATTTGGTTGGAAAAGACAAGATATCGACCTTAACGCTGGTCAAAAATCCCAAGTGGAGAGTCATCTGCTGTGACAAGACTGGCAAGAGCAACACCAACTCCAACCAATTGGACTCTCGTTCAGCCCATTAAGTGACATTTTAGTAAGGTTTTGACTTTTGCTTCAACTTAACTGTCTTGCGCTTTGTTTTCGCACACAATGTGGTTTCAAACGCGCCTTCCTGGCAGTTCTTATACAGTCCCAGAACTATTCAAAAAATTTAGCTGCTTTACAACGATGGTGTGGTTGAAGGTTTGGAGAGTTTGTCGCTTAATTCGAAGTATTTGGCTTACTCAATCAAGTGATGTGATTCAGGCTTTTTTAACTAAGCCATTCTCATTGGCTTTATTTCCCCGATTTGTTTCACGGGGATTTCAGCTATAGCTGATTTCAAAACTGTGCTCCAAATTAATCAATTCGCCATCATGGGCCAGCAATCGGAGCTGTATCCATTGACTTTACGGAAGATTTCGAAAGAAAATCTTAGTTAAAAGATCGGGCTTGCGCAGGAATTGAAGCCGCATTTTGGGCTAATTAGGGCTCATTTTTGATTGAATGACTACGTCGCATTTGAAATGATGGAATTCCACAAGCCCTCGATGAGACGTCCTTCAATCCATTAAAAGTTACTGTTTGGTTTGATCTAAAGGTTGAAACTTTGTTTTCTTTTTCTTCAAAAATGATAGCGACTTGGACATTATTGTCAATGGGGAGCTCTCCTTAATTGCTTATATTTTTCCTCCCCAATTGAGTGTCATTAATATGAAAGAAAGAGCGGACCACATTCATGTTTTTAAAAGAAGTATTCGCGCAATGGACCTCCGAATCAGTCTTTAAGATCGCATGATTCAATATCTTGGATAAGAAGTGACCGACAACCAGAGACGGTGGACAACTTGAATGACAACATTCGCACCTTACACTAAATGCATCACTATCAGTAAAACTAAGGAACTGGCCTGCTGTGAGCATGTGAAGTCCCCTCTTTACGTACCCGATGGCTGGTTTCATGTGCAAATAATTTCAACAGCATAATGAAGGAATTAGAGGGATCTGATTCACCAAACGTTTTTTGTACCACAGAATCAGTAGTAGGACGTTAACTGATTCAACTATTCTAATTACAATGAAAATGTTTCTGGTTGGGATTTTGAGAATTTCCCCAGGGACTAAGATTTCTCTGCAAAGATGTCATTCAGTATCCTAAATAAAATCTATTTTGTTTAAGTGATATCGAAGGTGGCAGTTTCCGGCTAAAAATCCAACCAGTCTTCTGATCCCATCCCTTTTAAGTTGAAAGGGGTTCATTTGATTTATTGTAAAAGTGTTGTTTGATGGCACTTTTGGAATGAAGAAGCCCTGACAAGAAAGAATCAGCCGAACCGTTTCCATCTAGTTCATCGGCTATTTCAATTCCGACAAAACTTTTAGAATCAGGCATCCGCCAAAGTTTTACTTCATTCTTATAGGAGAGATCTTAAAGTGTATTGAAGAAGCTTAAGACTGATTTGGGGTCAATGAGGTTTGAACCTGCCAAATTAAACGTTCTGTCGAAGCTCAGAGTCTTAGTTAAGCGATCGTTTATCACGCAGGTCATCCCAAAATTCTGGAATTCTGGAGGCAAGATTAGTTTCATGTGATCTGAGTAGTATCGGGTTTTCCAATAGGGACTTGACAACTTTGAATTTAAGTTGTGAACGCACTCTTTCACCAATCATCAAACTGTCACTGTCAATTTATTCAGTAAACTCAACATTTTCATCATGGTAAAGTACACGAACGAGCAACGTCTGCAAATTATAAAAATTTTCTACTGAAATTCGGAGTCGGTGACTGTAACTTTAAGAGCGTTGATTCCAATTTTCGGTCGTAATTCTCGCCCTAGTAGACAGACAGTAACAAGTTTAGTGCAATAATTTGAGTCTACATATTCGTTGTGTGATGTTGCCTTGTCAGTGAGACAACGGGTTGGTCGAAAATATCGCTGCCGTTCAGGCGTCCATAGCAAACAATCCAAATCAGTCAATTCCAAGGCGTTCTCAAGAATTGGGCATCGCTCAGACCACATTATGGCGTATTTTGCGTAAGGTTCTTGGTTTATACCCATACAAGATCAAGCTGATTCAAGAATTGAAGCCGATGGACCACTTGAAGCGACGTACGTTCTCCGATTGGGTTCTGAAGAAGATGCGCCAAGATGGTGAATTTCATTGCAAAATCATCTTCAGTGGCGAAGCTCATTTTTGGCTTAATCGGTTCGTCAATAAGCAAAATATGCGTTATTGGTCGGGTGAAAATCCACATGTGCTTCATGCTTGCCGGCGGCGTTATTGGGCCATATTTTTTTGTCGTCGACAACGACCGTCACGTTACTGTGAATGGTCAGCGTTATCGCGCCATGATCAACTATTACTTTTTGACCCGAATTGGAAGATATGGTCTTGGACGATATGTGGTTTCAACAGAATGGTGCCACAAGCCGCACAGCACACGCTACAATCGATATATTGGAGAGTAAGTGAGGTGAGCGTGTTATCTCAAGAAATGGGCCAGTCGATTGGCCGCCTCGTTTGTGCGATTTAACGCCGCTTGACAATTTTCTGGCTCATAGCCAGCATTGAACGCGAAATAGCCGCCGTTTCGGCCGAAATGTGTGGACGGTCGTTAAAAATTGGGTCCAACGAATCGATGTGCTGCAAACGTGCCCGCGGTGGCCATATGAACGAAGTTGAGTTCCGTTCATAAATGCTTTGATTGTACTTCAAGCCGATAATAAAGTTTTTGAAATATCTCAAATGGTTTGCGTTTTATTTCAAAAAAAAGTTGTCAAGTCCTTATTGGAAAACCCTGACTATTCTGTGAATTGCTTCCTTTTTTATAAAAAAAAGTGGAGTGGCGTTGAGACAATGACCGGTTCTATAGCTGGTACAGGGCACGTATGCATTTCGCCTATGGAAGGCACATTCAATATCTAGGAAGGCACATATTGCAATTTACCTTGGTCGGTAGTCCTGTTTACTAAAATACCTCACGACTTGCGGTCAGATTTGGCTTTTATTCCTAGACCTCTGGGCATTCAATTGACTTTTTCCAATAGCAATTGTCCAACACCCAAGATTCATCGAGATCTAAGTTAGCGAATTCTTGGCAATATTTGTTAAAACATGCCGTCGCATCTGTTCAGTTTCTTAACAAGAGTTCATCCAAACTTGCTTTCGTTGAACGATGCTCCAAGTGTTGCGGTTTAGAGTAAAGTTCAGTGCGCTGTTCGAAAATTGAAAATATCACTGGCGATCTCGTTTTTGTTTAAATATCTGTTCTCTTCGAACCCAGCTTTCTTAGTATAGAAACATATGCAAAGCTGAGCATACTCGTATTACCTTTTCTGACAGGATAAAGCCAGGCATCTGTCTTGTCAACCTAGACTCATTACAATTGGAATTTTTCATTACACTAATTATCCTCACGAAAGCAGGTCGTATTTCGAACGTGTTTGGGGATGTATTTTACTAAGAAACCGGCAAACAGCTCGAACCCCGACCAGCAGAGGAACGGACTATTCATAGTTGATAGAAAGAGGAACAGAGAATCGATAGCATTTATGCCTCTCAAGCTAAGTTAGTTTGAAGTGGTTGATTATTGAAATTGACCCATCTGGTGGCTCGATCTTGAGAATGTTCTTTCGCGAGTTAGGCACACATCTTATTGCCTGGTATGTCTGTCACTTCACCTCTTCACATCAAACAAGAATTTGTTGATTCCTTACATAGAGATTAAGTTGTCTTTATGAGTGTCCGAGTGACAAAATTGATACTATTCTTGCCAGCTCTCCATTGATATGTTCAAAATACCTAGTCGAGCTATTGCATTTATTTAAAGTAAGCGACGGTACCAGTACCTCAATTTTACTAATACGAGTACCATGCTTTGCGCCCAGATTGGCGTATTGCAACCCTTTTTTTCTTTCCAGGGATTGGATCTGCCCTTCCTACGGTGAGTTTCGGATAATCGGTGTAAAAACGAGTTTACCGGCTCCATAGTTTTGCATCAGGGTGTTCCTGATAAAGAAAAACATTCAGCGTCTGCCATCGTTTGGTGGTTCACCTTACATTGCGTTAGTGATTCTTATACAGCGGAGGTAGATCTAATAACCCTTCCATACCGTTGAATCCCGCTCATTTTCTTAGTTCTTGTTTTTCTTCTGGCCTTGTTCCACTATACTACTGTAGCGTTTATTGTAATGCGGTTAGCTTCACGAATTGTTTGTATAGCCAATATTCCAATTAGGGATTCAGGTCATATGATTTGCCCAATAGTTTTGTGGTCCATAGGTATTTCAAGTGAAGTTTTGTCTATAGAGTTATACCTGAGTAGTTAGCCACTTCCACCAGAAACGCCACAGTCCTATCTATAAATATGTCGAATAAGTTTATTGGTCTTTTCCTTGTGAATGGGATAATTATTGTTCCAATCAGTTGTTGCTTACACTCACATATTTTAGTCCTTCACTTTATGTCAAATTCAGCTTACAACCCATCTCCAGTACCATATGTCAGAATAGGCCCAAGGAATGCTCTATACATCCACAGAATTAAGTCGAAATTCGATTCTTATGTTTTGTCGAAGGACACATAGTTTGAATTTTCCTTTTTAAGATATTCCCTGTTGTGCCGTGCATCATACTTGATCAAAACAGGAGTCGACGTATGGAAGCCTTAAATAATCTGACTCTATTCATGTTGTAGTACAGGCATTTGGGTACTAAAATAAGCCTTTACACGTATGAAAAGCAAGAAGACGAAACCAATTAATGTACGGATTGCGTTCGACTGGTAGCTCAATTATCGTCTTGTCCTGGTGTACTATTTAAACCAAGCGATCTGCAGAATTAAGACTGCATTAAGACCTGAAGGCTTTCATTCTGAATCGTGTATCAGTGAAGTGTTCATACCAACTGCGACTTAAACGCTGTTTACAGGTGCATGTAGATTGGATATTTGGTGGTGGCGATGGCGCGATGGTTAGCTCATTGGACTATCACGCAGAGGGTCCGTGGTTCGATCCCCGGCATCGCCAACAATTTTTCGAATCGTCATCACCCTTTCGGCGGACAAAGACAAACTTCCGAAAGTAAAATTGCCTATGAAAAAGCTTCTAAGGATTGCTGTTCGGATTCGGCGATAAACCATAGGCCCCGCTCAGATGTGACAAAAATGACAGCATGAGCAACACAGATGAGTTTCAAGAAGCTAGGCCATGGCCCATACCGGGCTACCAGCGCCACAGAGTTTTTTTTTATAGATTTGGTATTTAGTGCCATAACAAGCTTCCAGGCGACAAAGAATCTTTCTATGATCTGATCAGACAGTTGCTATAAGCAGCCTTAATCCATCATTTCATGCAAATTAGTGATGGTATATCTAAATGATACTAAAACTGTCTTCAAGAAGCAGCCAACGCTCTTTATATTTCTTCCTATTCACCTGTTTCCTCAGTAATGAAGTGAAATACTACAATTAAATCTTTTCTTACGTAGCACCAATAACACCAGGTAAACTAAAACCCCAAAAATAACGTGTGACCTTCTTCAAAGTATGTAATTAAAATGGTTGACAGGTGGCTAGATAACCTTCTTACTAAGGTTCTTTCTCACTTTCAAATCAACATCGCTTGCGTGTCCAGAAGTATCTTCCATATACGAATGACACCCCATCTCTGGCTAACTAAATAAAAATTGCGTGCTCCGATGTAATTTTTTCTCAAATTTTACCTTCCATTTTGAATTTGGATTAGGAAAAACCAACAACAATAACCAACTAACCAACCACAAAGGAACTCTTAAAAATCACTTTACAGCTTTTATGCCAAAACGATTCGGTTCCACTAATTTCGTCAAATTATGACGAATCGCGTGCATAAGGTCGCAACAAATTACACTCTCAAGAGCAGACAATCTTTTCATAAGTATCTCATCAGCATCCGCCAAAAAGATTTCCATGACTTTGGTCGCGCAGACCGCAAATCCAGCCGCAAACTCATCGTCCGATTTAATGAAGTTCCATTGAAATCGAGCCTACAACTAACTGTCTACAGCCTACAGTGGTACAGCCTTCAGCCTACAGTCTTCATCTGATGCCACCAAATCAGAAGTGTGACCAATTTCTTGAAAAATTCTCTCATTCTCTGGAACGCGAATAACATATTCGTACTGGTAAATGCGAGAAATTAAATTAATCAACTTCTTGCGGTCCCTGGACAGTTTACACACATTCTGCACGGGCGTTGATGACTAATGAGATTCAACGGTAATGATGATGGTGGTGGTGGTGGTGGTGTTGGAGTTGTCTTACAAATTTACAAATTTACAAATTTATAAATTTCTTTTGCGAATGTCAGAAATTCATTAAACGCTTTTGCGTAGGAAGATACATACAAAGGTGCCACCAAAACGACAAACATCGCCAACCACTTAATGAAGGTAAGAGCCACCGAAGAGGTAGCTGCGCTTCACTGACCTAATGACAAACAACAAATTGTCCAACAGCATTATTTGCCAGTAAAATTGACAGTCCCTCATTTGATTAATTATTCATGAATTTCATTCTGTCCATGAGGACTTAATTGTTGACAAAAACACATCCGTCAATTTGGAGAGAAGAAAGACAAAAGATTCTTTTGGTTTTCGACTTTAAAGTGGCGGGAAAGTGCGATAAATGATGGTTGAAGTCTTTTGAAGTATTGACGAGGTGACACTTTAGTTAAGCGAGCATGTGGGCGTTTTAATAAATTTCCCTACTATTCTGGCCCATGTGTGGTAATGGTTAAATTTTATGTGATTCCTCTGCGGTTGACAGAGATATTTGCATAATTTTTATCCAATGAATAATAAATCATTTGAAGGGAATGTGAGAACGCTTATGTGGGTGACATGCACAAGTTTTTTTTACACATATCTATTTGGATTTATGTGAGAGTGAGCTTTTTTTTGTATTCAACTCTCCAGCCATAATGGTGTCAATGTGCCAAAGACAGACAGAGTCTTCTATGAGGAATGTGAAAATTATTTGCGGATGACACGATTTAATGTTAAATCGGGTTCAAATTTTAAATTCTCTACAACCTTATGAATCAGGGATGAACTTTGATTTAAACACAAACTTTAACTACACAGTGTGTCAAATAATATCCCGGACACCACAAATAATATCTCAGTAACCTAGAGCGCCATCTTTTTGTCTGAATATGCGTTTTAAAGCCTGAATTTTTCTCTACTTTTTGTCAGAATTTGATGCTATTTGGTTGACATTTAACAATTATAAAAATTATTTTTTCACACCAAAATTTTAAATTAAAAAAATTTTAGCATGGAACAGAGAGCGGTCATCAAAGTCAAATTGGTAAAAATGCATCAGAAACCTTAGGATTGATGCAACAAGTTTACCGTGATGATTGTTTGAATAGAACAGTTGTTTTCGAGGGGCATACAGGTTTTTTGGGCTGCTGAGAGCCCCTGTAGTGTGACAAACATACATGAAAGCCAATTTCAGTTCCGACGCCCGAAATGATCCAAAAAGTGATTTTGTTACAGAATTCATTTCAACTGGGGAAACAGGTACTGCCGCATATTGTCTTGGAGCCTTAAAGCGTTAAATGGCCAAAATTTATCCCATTCGGCCCGAAAAACGCGATCCAAAAAGTTGGTTGGTGTCTATTGCACGATAATGCACCGAGTCACACAGAACTCATTGCCGTGTTCACCTGATTTAGCACTCTTCGAGATTTCCTTATTCCCGATATTGAACTTGAAGGTGAAAGGATGCTTTTTTGACGACATTCCGACCATTCAAGCAGTTTCGACACACGCACTGGAGGAAATTCCGCAAAATAAGTTGGAGCAGGCCACTATTAAATCGCTTTAACTAGTGTAAGTGTATTGAATCGGGAGAAGAGTATATCGAATAAAAACGCCAATAAATAAACAGAAATCGTGTTTAAATTATGTATTCCGGAGCCAGTTCGGGATATTACTTGCCACACTGTGTAGAACAGAACAACACTTGTTTATAACCTTTATCTCTGGCGAGGAGTTGAAATTTTACCACAAAAGAGCAGTTTATTTATGCGATAGTGATTCCACACTAATGAGAAATACACCTGTGTCATTCGAAACTCATTGTGGATCAGCAAGAGTTAAGTTTTGACAAGTTTGCTCAGCCGTTCGTATCAGGAACCATTTTATGGGGCCGTACTGAAATGCATAGACAAAATATTATGAAGGCTTTATACAGGTAGATACTGAGAATCGTACTTATGGTATAAGGACTAACAAGACTTGATTTCAGAGCGAGTATTGAGCAAAACAAAATAGCAGATATAGTTGGAACCCACTAAAAGTACATTCGGCGAATGGATGCCATTTTGGTCTCAGCAGTAACTCACAGCAGATACTTTCTATGAGCTTCTCCAAAGTATTTAAGGCTGGCGTCAGTAGGACTTTTGAGAATAGAAATAGTGGTGGGCGAATTCTCGATGGATTGACGAAGGCTCCATATCCCTGAAGATCTTTCTTTGCTTTGGAATATCCAGCTGCTTTAGCCTAAGCGGCTTACTTTCCGTTCACATTAAAAACCTATTTTTACATGACAACTATTAGCTTCGTAATGGCACAATAACAGGAAGTTGGCGATCGGACAGAATAAGCTTTCAGAATTACGTGTCCTTCAATCTTTTCCCAACGTCCTTGCAATTCAATGTATTGCTGAAGATCAGATCACCGATGCCGAAAAACCGTCAGAAAAATCGCAGCTAGGGTGCCTAAGTTCAAAGATGATATCAGGGAGCTACATGAAGTATAATAACTCGCTTAGAGGAACAGTATTAGCTCTGGCGCTCTACGTCATCCTTTTCGCGGTAAAATCATCAAATTCGTCAGAGAAACAATAATCATGAGACTAGATTGATAGGGAAAATGAAGGGGTGTTACTCTTGGAACAACGTTCAAAAGTTTCATCAAAATGTAAGAAGAAACTTTTAAGCCAACAACACTCGAGTGAGAAAGTCAGTTCAATGAAAGAGTCGCAGTTAATCATGATGAAATGATGAGACCAATTCGGCCAAGTTCATAGGACCTGGTAGATCCAAAATCATCCCATAGGCGAGATGAACCATTCTACTATGCATCCACCGACAAACATGAACTAAAGAAAGTAATATTAGCAAAGCTGCTGAGCCAGACAGCCTGCCTGCCGAGCGATAATGGTAGGAAGGTCAAAACATCTTGTAAAAGCACAGGAAGCCCCTTAAAAAAAAATAGCCGCCATCCGAGAAATGCAATAGGACAGACGAGACTACGATATCTACTCGTACTACAGCGATTTATACTGGAAGCAGATTCAAGGGTAAAGTTATGCGTTTATACTACTTGCCATCAACTGATGACCATACGTATTAGAGCTACAGTGGAGGGCTTTAACGATCTCTAAGGGAGGATCAGTCGTTACAACGTGAAGTCCGAGGTGCCAGCATTTCGAAAAACTGCCTTGTAGTAGCCAAAATACATGTCGAAATCAGAGGCAATGTATCGCCCGACAATACCGTGAGGAGCTTCAACGTCAGGCGCCTTTTCAATCACTTTTTCTCAATCCCGCTCATAATAACCTGCCTCAACAACATCCAATGTGGCAATGCTGCAAAACGGTCGTTAGGGATGCCGACTCTGATGTACAATAAAAGGTTTAGCAAGGCGACCTCTAACAAGAAATCAAAAACGTGAGCCGAGTTGAGAGCTGCTATCAAGTCTTACCAGCAGAAGAGAAGAAAAATCGAACGCAAACTTCTTCCAAGGAAAAGCAGAGTGAAGGATACTGCTTTAGGAATGAGGTTCGGAAATTTTACCGAAAGGTACTTTACTTACTTACTTTAGGTGGCGCTACAGTCCAGTCCATTCCTTGTGCTCTTTTTCTTGTGTTCAGCTAATGATCTATAGGGTCTTTGAAGCGGGTGTCGTCGTAATACTCGTATTCAAGAGCAAGTGCCATTTGAAATATTTCTTGAACACTTAACACCTTGAAACTTCTACGTCCTGTGTTGTTGCTGGGATGTCGAGTTTGCATTTACTTCACAATGGAGTTTCGAAGGTCTTGCAGCTTATAAATGTGCGTAGCTGATGCCATACCCCATGCTAGTATGCCGTATCTCAGTTTTGACCCCACGAGAGCATAGTACTATATACCTGTTTTTGTACTTCAAACGTGGAGTAGTATCTCAGGTACATCACGGCATAAGGTGCTTGCCTGAGGTTGGAGCGGAGTTTCTCTATGTGGACATTCCATAGAAGATGACTGTCGATAGTTACCCCAAGGTATTTGTATGTCTCAACTAATTCGTTATCTTGGTTAGATAGGACTTTTTGACATGTGTGCCTTTTGAGGGTTACTCTCAGGCCAGTGGCTTTATGGTGTGGTCCCCGTTTGCACATCATTTTCGTCTGCTCCGCATTTAAATCAACTTTATCGAATTCCGCCTGCACTACTTGTAAGCTAGTGGCAGGACACCTATGTCTAACGACTATCACTGTATGTATCTGCGAATGACAATGAAAAGTATGAATAACAGGTCCCTTGAGGGACTCCAAATAGGGCAGTAGTTCTTAATTTTAACTTTAAAAGTTCTTCCACTTACTAGGTGGGGTGAAAAGTAACCTCCTTGGCCGCCAGAATGCGCTGCTACTGCAAAAAAGGTTATGACTTGAAGTCCGTTCATATTTAGGCAGACATGCCATGGTGGCCGCAACTCAACTACCGATCAAGTCCGCAGCGGCAGGCCCTCCGATGCGGTTACAGAGGACAATGTCAAAAAAATACATGAAATGGTGTTGGCTGACCGCAAAGTGAAGGTGCGCGAGCTAGCAGATACCACAAAGATTAGTACTGAGAGCACACGCCATATTTTGGAAAGTATTCTGCATATGAAAAAATTTTCCTGCCGCTGGGTACCGCGCATGCTCACTCCTGACCAAAAAGACGAACGCGAGAGCACTTCGAAAGAGTGTTTGGAATTGCTGATGCGGAATCGGGCGGACTTTTGGCGTCGATTGGTAACTGTTGATGAAACCTGGATCCACTATTACACAACAGAGAACAGAATGAGTGTACGGCAATGGACTGAAGCCGGCACGAGTGCTCCGAAGCGGCCGAGGGAGGCTCAATGGGTCGGAAAGGTTACGGCGTCGGTTTTCTGGGATTGTCATGGCATACTCTTCGTGGACCACCTCGAAAAAGGAAAAACCATCAACAGCGAGTATTACTGTACATTATCGCAGCGATTGAAGGCCGAAATCGCTGCAAAACGGCCTAACATGAAGCGAAAAAAAATTTTGGTTTGCATGACAATGCGCCGGCTAAAATCAATGACCTACCGTTTTAATTGCTGTCACATCCACCGTATTCGCCCGATTTGGCTCCCTCGGACTATTATCTCTTCCCAAACCCCAAAAGATGGCTCATCAACAAAAAATTCAGCTCACGCGAGGAAATCATCGACGCCACGGAGGAGTATTTTGCAGATCTTCGGGAAAATTACTTTTCGGACGGGATCAAGAAGTTGGAAAATCGCTGGAACAAGTGTATCAAGCTAAAAGCGGACTGTATTGAATAAAATAAAAAAACATTTAAAAAAAATTGTTTTTCATTCCCAAGGAGGTTACTTTTCACCCCACCTAGTAAGTGAGGTGCTATATCAATTCGGTACTCACTGTTGCATGGGTCGAGTCCCAGACGATATCCTTTGTAGTGACGGTGATATCATTGCCTTTTGCTCGCACGAAATTCTTCGAGAGATTTTCGGTCTTAACTGCGTTGATGTTCCTTGAGGGAGGAGATGTGACAGACGAACCATATATCCAGGCTTAAGAAATCTTCCTGTACCATGCGGAAGGCCGACACAGTATAGCAGTATAGAAAGACTTTGCCTTAGGTGGAGGGCAACTGTAATAAATGAGCTCAATCATCTTAGAGTGCGATAATTTTAGAGTGAGCATGACAGACTCAGAAAGTCTCCTCGTATGGCGGCAGACTTTGAGTCTTCTTCTTCTTTGGAGCCAAATGTTGGGATTCGAATACGTTTATAACCCTGCACGCGGTATATGTAAGTGAGCAGAAGTCATTATGGAATAGTTAGATGCAGCTCGAAAATTATTAGAGAGGCCTTATAGGGCTTGGAACTACATTCCACTATCAGGAATTTGGACGCACTACATATGTATCTCCATGACAGATTCGATGCCATAGTTTGAGACTTAACAAAAGTGCGCCTCGATTCTTAGAACAGTCCTAATCTATCGGTAGCATAAGACATGCTATCCATTGTCGTTTGTAAGAAACAAAAACACGTGAATATTCGTACGCCATCGTCACACTTAATTATCCCTTTTCTCGTTAACATCATCTTAGAACACCGACCTCCATGACACGCTTCAAATCTCGGAAAATCCTGCCAAACACTCATATTCGTATCATCATTTCACTCGTCTCTCAATTGCAGTAGTAAATTTTCTGCATCCTCTGTCATTTTGTGTCCGTTGCTTGATCCTTTTTCCAGTTGCTATCATTTCAGTCAGCTCGTGGCAATTCGTTACGCCATCCCAGAGTAGTCGTATACATACTCGTACTCACTCGTATACTGACGCTTAAGCAATTTTTTTTTGTTTCTGTTCTATTTCCTGTTAGAGTCCTTTGTTCTTCTAAATTAGTTGACATAGGTAGATAGTGAGAAGGACATTCTATCCATATCCCTGTAGTCGTATACAGTCGTACGTATACCGTCGCATCCTTTACATGGAATCCAATTTGTCGCGTGGCAATTTCTTGGTCTTTTATTTCGCTATCCTTCAGTACGTTCTCTCTATCTTCCGAAAGTCAAAGTGATAACCATTTTCATGGATCATAAAAATCGTAACAAGGACGAAAAATTAAATGGCATACTCGTAGTTCAGCATGTTACTTGTATACCAAGGGCTTTGACTATGGCAATCTTTGCAATCTGAAATCCTTGTGTGCAAGTGGATATTTTCTTCCTTGTTGGGTTGGTGTTTCATTTTTCGTTTCCTATGAATCTTCTTAACAATGTCCTTATGTAATATAGTCGAAGAAGTCCTTTTAGGTCCTTTTGGGTGCGACAGAGTTTAGGTAGTGTCCCTTTGTCTTAAGTGGACATGTAATTGCTTATGGGACACCATTCACTGTATCGCTGTTTGTGTATGTTTTGTGTATCACAGCAGATGAGAAAGGCAAACAAACTAAAATCGAGACGAGAAAGGACGATTTATTGCTTTACGGACGAATGCAAGTTAATAGCGAAACGCGTGAGGTTGTCATAGCTGCCAGGCGTTCCCATGAAGAAAATGACTCTAGCAGAGTACCATAAACAGCCAAGAGGGAACTGACGCGGAAGCTGTAACTTGTAATTGCCGACTTCCTATGAAGTTGCGTAGATGGTGTCCATTCGATGATTTATGTACGAAATTCAATATCAATATGAGGCAGTTGGACAACAAAAATCATAATACTGTCAGCTGAGAGGTGTGAGATTTCAGTAGAGCAGATGGAACAAAACAAAATCAAAAACTAATCACAATGCTTTGAAAGCATCCATGAATGCATGTGCATTTCCATTCAAATTTTACAAAGGATTTAGAAGCAGAAAAAAATAAATTTGACAACTAAGCCACGTACGAGTATACAAATCCTTTCTCCTATCCCCAAATGCATGAGTGCATTTGATGACAATGCCCAAAATATTCAGAGTTGGCAAAATCAAAAAGCTTCCTTTAATTTGTGTCCAAAAATACTCATAAAAGGACACTCTAAGCCTCCTAGATGATGACGGACATCAGGGGATGTTCGGCGAACACACCATAGCAACTTTCTCTGCAAATCCCTCTTCGCAACAATGGACCGACAATGTGGAAAACAAAGAAGAACTTTCTATTCCAAGGTAGAAGTTTGAAGGTAACCATTGGAACATTGGAAAATTGGAACAAAACCCCACGAAACTAACTAGAGCAACATCCGGACAGTGGAAATGAATTTTTTTCAAATGAAAATTAAATGGAATCCGATATTTGTGTGAAAGATGGAAGCCACAAAGTGTACTCAGACAAATCACTTCTTCTTTTTAAGCCTCAACTTCAACACTAACCAACCCTAAGCTACAATTCATTTGAGAATGAAGGTTTTCTCGCAACTCCAAAAGGGATTCATTATTTTTTCAGTAGAAATACTCGTAGTTAGTTTTAGTTTGATCCGGCCATGTGGATGTACCTACATACGAGTATATGCAGAAATACGTGATGGTGTGGCGTAGTATCCTTCTTCTTCTTTTTAACCCTTTCCTCGTTATACGAACTTATGTGTAACGAGCTTCCCATTTTTACTGCATCGCTGCTGCTTATTGGGTTGGCTAATGTCGCAGACCGCAGAATGCGTCTACATAATGCCCGGCCCTAGATCGCTTCAGTGGCTAGCCCCAGACATTGTTTCGCATTTGCCATCTGAGAAATCCAGGAATTCTTCTTCCGACCTCGTTTTCTTACAGTTGGAGTGACCGTAGTTGAAGGTGCCTTTTTAATCAGATTTTCCGCAGATCTTCCTTGAACGTGGCAATACCAGCTTATTCTATTCGCCTCAAGCTGTTCGGTTACCGAATTCTTTATATGTAGACTTCCTCCTAATGCAATCGCGTCAAGTGACTCCACTAGACATCCTTAACATTTTCATTTTGTTTTTAAACACTTCGTATCCGGAATAGGTTGCACCGGATGCGCGAATGGGCACGTCAAATGTTCCGTTTTTGAACGACTTATTTTAAACCCGTTTCTTTCTAGCGCATTTCTCCATGAATCTAAGGCGTTCTGTAAATTTTCGATGTTATCGCTAAGTATATGGAATGTTAGATCCCTTAATAGACCACGTGCAGCCGAGCAACTAGCGGAGGCCCTAGACTGCTGTAAAGCAGACATAACCGCCATCCAAGAAATGCGATGGGATGGGCCGGACAAAAAGAAGATGAAAAACTGCGATATTTACTATGGCAATTGCTATCGACGGCAAAAGCAGCGCTTATTTGGATGCGGATTTGTTGTCGGAGGCAGACTAAGACAAGAAGTCCTCAGCTTCCGGCATCTGAGCGAGCGCCTCGTAGCAATCCGCATAAAGGCTAAATTCGCCAACATTAGCCTCATATGCGCGCATGCCCCCACAGAGGAGAAAGATGACGACACCAAGGATGCCTTCTACGAGCTCCTTAACAAGACCTACGAGCAATGCCCTAGCTATGACATTAAAATTGTCCTCGGTGATTTTAATGCAAAGCTAGGATGAGAGGGTATCTTTGGTGGAACAATCAGAAAATATAGCCTGCACAACATCACCTCCGAAAACGGATTCAGGCTAATCGACTTTGCGGCGGGGCGAAATATTGTCGTGGCTAGCACGCGGTTCCCACATCTCGACATACACAAGGGGACTTGGAGAACTCCTGATCAATCAACCGTCAACCAGATTGATCACATTGCGATCGACGCAAGACACTCCTCCAGCATTATGGATGTCCGTACGTTCCGAGGAGCCAACATCGACTCGGACCATTACCTTGTTGTAGCCAAGGTACGGTTGTTGATATCCCAAACTACGCCAAGACAAGCTAATGCTGTGAGAAAATTCGACGTCAGACGGCTACAATCGCAAGAGATCGCCAAGTCCTTTTCCGATCGAGTGTCTCTTAATCTCTTAAGAGGTCCAATGCCGCCAGCATCTAGCATCGAAGACCATTGGAAACACTGCCAAAACGCCATCAGAGATGCCGCTTCTGATGTGCTGGGTTTAATTCGTCCACCACATCGAAACCCCTGGTTCGATGATGAATGCCGGCAAGCACATGCAGCCAAGCAAGATGCATATAACGCGGCGCTGCTGAGAAGGACCAGAGCCGCTCATGAGCTCAATGAGCGGAAGAGGAGACACGAACGCCTGCTTCTCAGGAAATTGAGAGATGCTACTCCAGGAATGAGGTTCAGAAGTTTTACCAAAATGTAAAACCACATGCCACGCAAACAAACCCCGAACCGAAGCCTTTAGAGATGCTCCCTTCGTAGTAGAATCGCAGTCGATGCTGAGGATTTGGGAACAGCATTTCTGCAGACTGTATAACGGCGATGATGGACCAAATACCGCTGTCAGGCAGAATCAACTTTCAACTTGGACGATGATGACCAACAATTCCGTCTACCCGACCTGGATGAAGTGAAGATAGCTATATCGAACCTTAAGTCCAACAAAGCTGCGGGAGCGGATGGCCTGACTGCCGAGCTCATCAAAGCGGCAGGCGATGACAAGGTAAGGAGCATACACCAACTCATCTGTAAAATATGGTCGGACGAAAGTATGCCCGATGAATGGAACTTCAGCATTGTTTGTCCGATTCTCAAGAAAGGAACTGCGCCAACTACAGAGGCATCAGTCTCCTTAACATCGCATATAAGATCTTATCCGCCGTATTGTGTGAACGCCTGAAGCCGTTCGTCAACAACCTGATAGGTCCATATCAGTGTGGCTTCAGGCCAGGAAAGTCCACCATCGACCAGATGTTCACACTACGGCAGATCTTGGAGAAGACCCATGAGCTTCAGATCGATACACACCACCTATTCATCGATTTTAAATCCGCGTATGACAGCATCTATAGAGACGAGCTATACAGAGAAATGTCTAGTTTCAGCATCCCTGCCAAACTCCGCCTTCTGTGCAGGATGACGATCGGGAATGCACGCTGCTCCATCAAGGTCGGTAAAGATCTCACCGAACCCTTTGATGTCCGGAAAGGATTTAGACAAGGCGATGCGCTGTCATGCGATTTTTTCAACACCATTCTTGGAAGAATAGTTCAAAACTCACGAGCAATAGGCAATATCTTTCAAAAGTCCGTCAAACTACTCGCATACACCGACGATATTGACATAATCGGGAGAAAACAGCTCGATGTCAGTGGCGCTTTCGCGGGTATTGAGACGGAAGCGGCGAAAATGGGTTTAGCGGTCAGTGAGGGCAAGACCAAGTATATGCTGTCAAGCAAAAAGGACAACCAACACCGACGTCTCGGACAGAACGTCACCCTCGACAGATATAACTTTGAGGTAGTTAAGGACTTTGTCTACCTAGGCTCTGCTATAAACATAGACAACGACACCAGCGCTGAGATCAAGCGAAGAATAACTCTTGCCCACCGCTGTTTCTTTGGGTTAAGAAGGCAATTGAGTAGCAAAGCCCTCTCTCGGACAACCAAAGTCACCCTTTATAAGACTTTAATAATCCCGGTCCTGCTTTATGGCGCAGAGGCATGGACATTATCAAAAATGGATGAGGGTGTTCTTGGTTGCTTCGAGAGAAAAATTCTTCGGACGATCTTCGGTCCCGTCTGCATTGACGGTGAGTGGAGGAGGAGATACAACTACGAACTGTATGGACTGTACAGCGACATGGACCTAGCCAGAAGAGTGAAGATCCAAAGACTGAGATGGCTGGGTCATGTAGAGCGCATGGACACCAATGCTCTGGTCCGAAAAGTCTTCGAATCCGCCCCCGAGGAACAGCGCAGTAGAGGAAGGCCAAGACTCAGGTGGCGCACGCAAGTGGAAGAGGACCTCAGCCAACTTAGGGTGCGAAACTGGAGGCAGCTAGCCAGGGATCGAGCTGGCTGGAGAAGCTTGTTGACTGAGGCCCAGCGCCACCTAAAGTAAGTAAGTAAGTATTGCTAAGTTTAACTGCGTCGTCAGCGAACAGAATTGGCGTTACATTTGGTTCGCGCATGCAGTCTTTTAAAAGATAGTCGAATACTACGTTAAAAAGGAAAGGGCTAAGTACGCTTCCTTGATGCACTCCGACATTAACTGGAAATTCTCTCGTTAGTCCAGCAGAGCTCTTAACCGCAGTTTTCACGTTTCCGTACATGTCTTACGTTTCCGGTACCAATATGAGATTCCTAGGCACTCGATCGAATACTTTCTCGAGGTCGATAAATACCATGTGTAAGTCCTTAGACGAATCTCGGTGCTTTTCCATAGCTTTGGATAGCGTCCACCGTCGATCTTCCTTCAACAAATCCACACTGGCTATTATCGAGCTTTATTATTTGCCGAAGACGTTCGTTTAAGACTCTTTCGACGATTTTCATTGTGTGCGATATAAGCTTGATTGAACGGTAGTTGTTGCATTCTCGAGTATCGCCTTTTCCTTTGTATAATGGAACCAAGAAGCTACTTCTCCATTGATTCGGCATAGATTGTCCACATTTTAATTTATTTAAAAGTTTCGATAGCCATTCGCTGCCGATTCCCTTCATCTTCGACCAAAACTCTGATGGAATTCTGTCTGGTCCCGCCGCTTTCTCCCGCTTCATTTTTCCGACTGCTATACTTGTTTCTTCGATTGAAAAGTCCGAAACTTCCTCCTCAAATAGACCAGCTGTCGGCACGATATCACTTGGAAATTGTTTGTTAAGAAACTCCTTGCAGTATTCACGCCACCGGTCACAAATTTCCTTTTCCTTTGTTAGTAATCGATCGTCTGCGTTTTTGATGTATTTCGGCGATGTTAATTCCATTGAATTTTTTCGCCTCTGTGCAGCGAGCTTAAAAATATTTGGCATTTTTGTATTGTACGACGTTTGAACTTCTTGTATAGCTTGTCTTCTATCTGCCGATCGTGAGGATACTTTTTCCAACTCCTGGTACAGGTTTTCCGCTGCTGCCGCTCGAGTTCGAGCCAGGATTTTCTTTGCGACGTTTTTTAGACGCTCGTATTCAAGAGCCAGTCCAGCTTTTCGATATCGTCGCTCCGATATCCCTTTGGGAAATCGTTAGTAACTGGATAAATGGGCTGGGGTGTAACTTGTTACGAATCAGTCTAATTGAGACTAACTTTCGAATCCGTAGACTCAACACCTGACACCCATTCAGAAGGTGTCATCGTCCCGAACTATCAACCATCAAGGAAGACACACATAGCATCAGGGTGGAATAGTTTAGCATCCTGCGAAGAAAAACGTATGCCTATCCGTGGTAGTCTCCAAACCACGAGGGCCATAGTGAAGAACTTCAGGCTGTAAGTCAATTGGTTCATTCTCAATCCTCAAGTTCCAGCAAGGTTATGTTCACTCAGGAACGCAAAACGTTAGCAAATTATATATGTTCTCACCAATGAAGCAATTTAAATAAGAGCGAACTGTAGAGCGGCACTTAAGTAGGCAAATTTGTGTTGCTTTTGCCTCCTTTCAGACTGTATTGTCGGATTTCGGAAGGTAAATGCGGTATTTTGTGAATTCTTCTATTCGGCGTTTAAACAGGTATCTCATGGGTCGATTCCCAAACTGATAATTTATCTGTTGAACTATACTAATGATATCTGCACCATCAGTCCTATTCTGCAAGAGAAGCATCAACGACAATTGTAGAAATGCGGAATTGAAGGTATCACAGCAGACAAGGGCAAGGGATTCCAAAGACAAACAAAGAGTCAGGAAACTGTTTGTTGGGAAGTACTTGCTTAAGGTAGCACTGCAGTCTCTAGAGGTCCTAGGTCCCTCAATCAATATCTCTTTCTTCATTTAGTTCGGTCGCAAAGATAGTTACGAAGCATCGGATATGAAAGCCAAAAAACGGGGATTTGGGCGACGTATTATACCTCCTCTAGTAGTCCATGTATCAAATAGAATACAAATCTACGGTATTTTACATCCCTGTAAATTTGCGCTTTATTTAAACTCCTATACTGGGTAAATAACCGGGATTTGGGCGACTTGAGCAAAACATTAGAAAGAGGGCGAGAGACTTTCTGAATTTATAATGGGATGGATTAATAGCTTTGCATATGCGGATGAAGTGATCCTTTTTGTCATCGGCAAGTTCGTCCTCGCAATCATTTAAATCTGAATTACAACCATAAAATTCTCAGTGAAATGGCCAAGATCTGTGGTGTGGAAAGTAACCAGTAAAAAACAACCTTCTGACCACACAGCAGTGCTTAATACTTAGGTATCATACAAGATAGTAAACTAAACTGATAGTTAATGACGAAGGAACAAAAGATTCCATGTATGGGCACAACTCATGCCATGAGACTGACGCCAACGGCGCGACTGGAAACTATACTTTGGATTAAGTCTTCTTAAAGTGTGAAAATTTAATTCGAAAGGCCACACATCTGTCTTTCAAGTAATCTGGACTCATGATCCATTACGCACTATTTGGCACCCTACCATCATTCGGGGCTAACTTGGGCCTTAATTAACAAGCCTCTCCAGCAAGGCTGGTCTTTTGCTAATTCCCTCTGATTACGCACTCTCCAATTGTCAATTGTGTCCCCCTCACTGCCACTAGTGCGCCGTACAGCTCGTTAAGTTCGTCGTTGAGTTCTCTAATCCAAAGCCTGGCAGCACAAACTTTCGGTTCCGTTTGGTCATATCGGCTGCTACACTATAGCCGTGTCTACCAGGCTGAGACTTAGCTGTTACAGAAGCGGCTAGACTTGCGACAATAAGAGCAATATAAATATCCGACAGGATATTGCCATATTCATTGACAGCCAGATTGTCTTAAAGACAGCGCTCAGCATAGGGTGTAGCTCTGCTAGCTTTCTGGCCCCGCAAAAGGGGAAGAAATAGAGCATAAAGCCGACGTAGCTCGAAAACAACCCTCTTTTTGAAACTCAAAAATCTTTTACTTAGCCTTTCACTGATGACCAAACAACATCTTATTGGTGATTGTCCTGCTATTCATAGCAATCACAGTTGTCCGTCTTTCTATTAGTGTATCCAACATGTGCTCGGACTATCAAGGGTCCAAACATTTTAGGTGCATAAACGAAAACCGTTGTGCATTTTCGTTTGCTGTGGCCGCAAAAGTATGTCTGTCCATAGTCCCTGGCTGCCTCGCTACTCGTATTAACCCGAAAAGGTAGTTCCTTACATGGATATTCAGATATTTAGGAGGATACTACCAGTAGCCTACTACGGACGGGACTGTTATTTCCTTAAAAACTGCTCCGTCACTGTCTGTATTTTAACAACTCACATGAACTGACACTCTGCCTGTGGCGTCAGTTTCTCTGGCAATATTTCTGTGTTGTACTTTGCAGCTAGCATCCAAAGTTCATGCAACTTTTCTTGAGCAGATCCGACTGTAAGACTCGCCTTACTCCAAAATGTTTGTGCTGGTTATCATTACCGACTCCGTTCTTCATTTCATGGACTGGACCTAGCTCCAGTTATAGCGATATACAACCCATTTCATAATGGATTGATGCTGGCAAACCGTTGATGATATAATTGTCAAAAATCAGTCAAAATTTCGATCCAGTAACACACGGCGGCGCCGAATGCTGGACTGTAAAAACAAAGCTGGAGGTAAAATTGAAGTCTTTTATAGAAAAGAGCTTTGTAGACTACCAGATCCCATATGCCCTAGAAGTTATACAGA
This sequence comes from Volucella inflata, assembly GCA_928272305.1. Classification (NCBI taxonomy): domain Eukaryota; kingdom Metazoa; phylum Arthropoda; class Insecta; order Diptera; family Syrphidae; genus Volucella; species Volucella inflata. The sequence continues at coordinate 6,194,607 of OV743720.1, forward strand.
GACACATTGGTTTGATTACAACATAGAAAAAGACTACAACGTCTTACTTAACACGTTCTTCCAATCACAGCCTCACAGTTCGAGACATAAAAGAAGTTCGACTCTCTGATCAAATGGTAAAGTGGTAACGCCAGACCGAGAATGTTAGAAAATTATTGTGTAACAGGCAGCGATTTTCAACGCGAGAGGAGCCCGAAAAACTAGCTTAGGTTAGGTAAAGTTAAACAGGGTTTGTCATAAGACACAATACTAGGCACCAAAACGGGCCCATCGCGATCCCTGAGGGTCCAGTTGAATTTAACTTCAAGTGGCAAAAACCTAAACAGTCTCCCTGCTAAAACACCCAATTTCTCTACAAAAGCCAAGAAGGCCTATGAAACCCATGCCGTCTATTTCCTCTAAGTTTTCGAAAAAGTATTTTCCTAAAAATTTGTTTCGGCTTCGCGAGGTTGCCTCACATTCACACAACATGTGTGTTATGTCCTCAATCGCTTGTAGATCCCCACAGAATCTACAAATGTCTGTATTTACGAATTTGAGTCTCTTTTCGGATTTAAGCGTGAGATTGTATCCTGTCAGTACTCCTTTTAGCGTCGTAAGCTTATCCCTATTCAGCTTAATGGGCTTCCTAGATCTGTTACCGTCGAGAAGTGGCCATAGAGCATTTGATACCTTTATGTTGGCGGCCTTTATGGCTTTTTCCTCGATGGCGCCCCCTACTGTGCAGAGGGGTGGTTTGCCATCAGCAACCTCACTACTGTCGAGTAGCCCTCCTCTTCTTGCAAGCTCGTCTGCTTATTCTTTTCCCTCTATAGCGCAGTGTCCTGACACCCAGCAAAGTCTCACCCAGTTCTGAATGCATAATGCTTTGAGCATTGTGCGTCAGCCCCTGATTGTATCAGAGCCTATGTCGATTGATTCCTTTGCCTTAAGAGCGGTCTGGCTGTCGATGTAGATAGCGATATCTCTACCGGATACCAATCTCATCTGCATCAGCTCAGCCGCCCTGAGGACAGCCAGAACCTCTGATTGGAAGACACTACTAGTGTCCGGTAGCTTTGTGGACACGCTTAGGTGTGGGTCTTGCGAGAAGATACCGGAACCTGTCCCTTCCTCTCTATTCGAGCCATCTGAGAAAATTGCAATTCCATTCGGCCTGATTACTGCATTTTCTTGCCAGTCGTCCTCTCTGAATATATTGTATCATACGGAATGTCGAAGTCGATTAAGTAATGGATTTCATCGGTTAAAAAAGGATTGCCTGACAGTAGCTCCACTAGGATCGTGCCATGTCCGAGGCTACTGCTCATAAAGTGACCCAGATTGTTGAGTCGAATCGCACTGTTGCCAACAACCTTTTTTATATGTAAGTCAAGCGGTGTTGGGTGTAGGAAGGTGTCTTATGCTGCCGTAAAGGTGGTCCGGAGCGCACCTGTAACGGCTATGAAAGCCTTTCTTTCGTTTTCTTATTTGTTGCTTTCCACCATGCCAGTACGCCATATGTCAGTATGGGTCTCACAACCACCGTATGAAGCCAATGCACCATAGTATGAAAATGACAGATCCACTTCGCTGAGTTTTGAGACTGTGAATTGCGGTAGGAACCACTAGTTAGTATCTTGGGCTTTGGCTCAGTAAAGAACGAGAGGTGGTTTGGGAAAATAAGCCCTATATTCTCGACTTCATCATTCCAAAAAGGAGTTCAGGAATCAAACGCTACCTAGTTTAAAGTCGAATGTGCATCTATCTCCAAGCCTCTTTGTCACACCCGCGCTGTTAAACACTTTACCGAGTCCAATTGATCTTGATCTCATTTCACTGATTCAATGTTGTTCTTCTTGATAACCACCTAACAGACTTTCTTTTCCAGAAATTCCACCAAACCCCTGATCAATCAAAACACACAAGCTCCAGAAAAAGGTTCGCTTTACCTCCCAGAACTACAACTACACCACTCGAAACTCGAGCTCGATTAATGGGTCTTGATCTGGTAGAATTTATTTTTATTTTTTTTATTTTTCGTTTGTCACAGCTCATGGCACATGTCAAGCCCTCGTGCATTTCAATCCATCAAAAGCGAAATTGCTTTCATTTGTGACCGTGTCCGTGCCCATGTCCGTTGCGATCGTGTCGTTTGTTTGTTTGTTGTCATTTCTCCGGTCATGTCGCGTTTAACAAGCGAAAGTGATCCATTGGCCCATTAGTGGACATTGTGCTCTGCAACCGGATCGTCTAAGGGATCCAACTCAATTTTCAATTTCATTCAATAGCCAGAACGGAGGAGTGTCAGCGGGAGGTAAATTTGACATAATTTCTGATCTAATTGGAGAACATATCTCAAAACCTCTTCAATGTGAAGAAATAAAAAAAAAAAAAAAAACGAAAAAACTATCCGCAGGTGGACACCCAGATAGATCTACACTCAATGTTTGGGAGTGGTTAGGTCTTGCATGGGTCAGTATGAATTGGAATGCAAGTATCTGTGAGTACTACGAGCCGGCACCAATGTGTGTCGTGTTCAAAACAAAATATAAACGTTAAGTCAACAATGAACGTTGTAGTAGTTCGGACTGGGTTAAATTCACCATCAAGCCCCACCAAGCCCAAGTATAGTAATCTGGCGATCATATTTCTTGTAATTGAATTTGTTTGGCAATTTTGTCGGTTGGATTAAGTGCTCTGTTCTGGGGATTGTGGGCCAGAGAGAGCACGCGCAGATTGTTCTTGCTAATTGCAGCTGAAATGAGATCTGGTTTCTTGGATCTCAGCTTTGACTTAGTTCGATCTGGTTTGGTTTGGGCGTGAGCCGACTGAGCTGGGGTAGATTTAAAGTGAAAGGTGCAATAGATTATGATTTCAGGGTTAATAGCAGAATTGTAGCTGTTGGAATGGAATGGATTGGAATGTATCTGCCATTGATCAACTCAAAGTTTGGTGTAACTACCAGTTAGACAGACTTACTGTACACTGGCAAGTTTTGAGTTTCGTGAGCTGTACTGTTTGATTTAAAACGAAGTTAAAGTTGGAATTGTGCTTTGATTAAGAGAAGATTAAGTCAAATTAGCGTGGATTAGGTCAAACGATATATCAAGTTGCTGAGAGTCAAAGACTGTTTTTATTTGAAATGTCAAATGAGATTAATTGGATTGAGATATCTGTTCATTATTTTTCTTTGTTTTAAAGATAGAAATGTGGGAATGCTTTCAAGTTATGTGTATCTCCATTGTAAAATATGGGTGTTATGAAAGCCTAAGCGTAGTATCTTTGGAGTGATTTTCTGTCACAACAATTTGGGTGTCTGTTCATTGAAAAGCCAAATTTCAAAATAGGTTTCCTGTATATTGTTTATCCACTGAAGGACTTATAAAGGTGGGCAAAGAACTATGTATGTATTTGTATAAGCCTTCTATCTAGCAGATTATACGATTATATATCACTATTTCGAAGTTAAGTGGAAGTAAACTAGAAGTTGAATCATGTTGGACCGACTGAGGAAAAGATACATAGTCCTCGGATATCAAATAGAAAATAGCTCTTAGAATTCACTTCTTACAGTCATAAAGCTCAATGGAATCCGTCTTTGCCTAGCTTCATCCAATGTTGAGTGCCTCGAGGATATGAATCCGCAGGAACTTATAGGAAATCTTACTGTTTGGGTTCTTTCGAAAATATGTTTAACAGGTCTATAAGCAACCAGCTTACTTTACTTTATTTTAGCTATAGCTCTACAGTCTGCAGTGGACTTGGATTTCAACAAACAGCGATTTTCATTTGGTACAATCGAAGGAACACCATTTGTGATGGACAATCTATGGAAAGGCCTTTCGATATAACATTGTTTCTTAGGAATGGACGTGACCCCATTCTCGGCCAGAGGAATGAATGTCATTTGCTAAGCAAAATTCCTGCCCTTCTGAGCCGTTCATTATCGCTGCGTAACCCGTATATTTCGGTGTTTGTATCGCCCCTTTAAAATTCCGTTTATTTATAATATTTCGAGACTTCAAAACAAACTTTAACAACTTCTTGAAGGATATTTTAATCCGGTTAATGTTCCCGTGTCTACAGAGGGACTGGAGGTGTAAAGACTTTATATAATGCATTCTTCGTTGTTTGTCGAAGTAACCTATCTCTCAGCAGCCTTTATCGTTCAAAGAAAGTATGATTGTTTGAATTTACAGACAAAGTCTTCTACCACCGCAAGGTTATATTTCGTGGTTGTGGCTTGCTATCCAGGCCATCTAAGCCCATCTTCACTGCTTCAAGAAAAACGGCCGTAGAATCATTACAGATAGCTCAGTTCTTCACGCAACGTTTCCAGTTTCTGCTCACAGGTGTACGAACCTCCCAAATGTTGCGCCTTTGGTTGGCCTTCGCCCAATTATCAAGGCTTCGCCTTATAATAATATAGTCTTATTATGAACAAATACTGGCCTTATGGTAAACATCACGCCACTGATGGTTGCTGCGATGATACGCTTCCGGTAATAGGTCCTGTTAAAAGGACTACACTACGATTTAAGACACGGTATGGTGGGAGTAAGGGCGCCTCGGACTTCGGTCTGGACCACACCTGTTAGAGGTATGTTCTCATTGGAAGCCTTATGGTGACAGTGTGTTTTTTAGTCGGTTTCAACCAGATGTAGAGCGGCATCAAGTACAGGGTGTCTTGAACCTAAAGCTGGCCCCGAATCATGCATGTTGTACTGGTATCAAAGGAATGATGGAGAGCGATGGTCAGGTCCGACAGATATATAGGCATCCCGTAAAATTAAGTCTCACATACAAAGGAGCACATGTAGAAATCTAGAAACATCTCTTACTCTGGTATTGGCCTCTTTATATCGCACAATACCTTCAAGCAAGATGTTGGAGAAGTCACATAACTGCTCGTCATCTAGTTTGTTGTAAATTTAAGTGTAAGTATAATGACAGACTTCTGTGAAGCAGCGAGCGGGCTCTCACAATACTTTCTTCTCTGTTAGAATAGAGAATTTAGTCAAAAAAAAAAAACACGTTGTGGCGCTGGCAGAACGATATGGGCCATAGCCTAGCTTCTTGACACTCATTTGTGTTCCTCATGTTGTCATTTTTGTCACATCTGAGCGGGACCTACGGTTTTTCGCTGAATCCGAACGCCACTTCTTAGAAGCTCTTTCATAGGCAATTTTACTTTCGGGAGTTTGCCATTGCCCACCGAAAGTGTGATGACGATTCGAAAAATTGTTGGCGATGACGGGGATCGAACCACGGACCCTCTGCGTGATAGTTCAATGAGCTAACCATAGCGCCATCGCCACCACCGAATTTTGTCAAAGAACTCAGAAAAATTGTCGAGTCTTTCGAGAAAATGTGAGAAAGGACTTTAGGGACTTAGTGTCTACAAGACCAGGACTTCCGACTGTGAAGTTTTGCATTCTTGAGCTAGCTTGAGAATCATGAGAGCGTTTATTAAGACTTTAAATGGTTTTCCACTTCATCCTCTTCTCAACAATATAGTTCACTGTCGTCATAATTGCATACATCTTCGTTTGGACAAGATTTCCTAATATTCTTCTCCACCAGAAACACCTGTTCTGCATTTTAATTCGGGTCTGAAGCAATCCATTAAAACCCAATTACATACTTGTACCTTTCCTGAGTCAGATTCTGGCCGAAACCATTCTTGGGCACTTTCTATATTTTCGTCGTTTGGTGTTCTTATGACGTTGCATCAGACGAAATGTTCGTAAGACTGGAGTCACAAGACAGTCCGCGCAGCATGTTGTACCAAAGACCATTTCTACTTAAACAGAAAATGCTCAAACTGCAACCCATGAAATAAATATCAAGAGCAGAGACAGGCGTTCTATGGAAAGTCATATGCAACCTGGACAGACCGTTCTTTGAAGCCTGGTAAAAGCAGAAGTGAGGTTATTTTCTGAATGATTGTTCCACTAGACAGCAGTAGATCCTCAGGAACTTTCTCCGTGACTTTCCGAAAGCAAATTTTTAGTGCTCATATAGTGCTCCCTGCGCTTTAACTGGCGCAGAGTGTAGGGTCTTACTTCTTGAGAATTATGCATTCTTTCACACTTGTTTTGATTTGCTATAAATCCTTACGATAATTTTTAAAGGCATGCAACATTCGAGGCTGGTCCCAGAAGTACCCGTTCGAAACACTTTCCCAGCGATTCAATACCCCTTTATGGTAGGAATCGTATGTCTTCCGAAAATACCCATTAACGCAGACTCCATATCTTCATTGCTGCCAAATCTTTTACCTTCAAGTCATATTATTAGAATTGGAGAAAGAAAATATTCTGAAGGAGCTAGATTTGGCGAAAAGAGTGCATGAGGAAGCAATTCGAACTGCAACTCATTGATTTTAGCCGTCGCAATGATGAACGTGTGGATTGGTCCGTTGTCATGAAGAAACAAAAATTTATTTTTTCCCAAAAACGGCCGTTTTTCCTTGATTTCATCACTGAAAAGCTGCAATTTATCCGCAAAATATTTGCCGATGATTGTCCTGCCTTTTTCGAGATAATTAATCAAAACTATTTCAACCGAATTCAAGAAAACCCCTGTTAGTCCACTGTTTCGACGCTTTCCTCGTCCCGGGTGTGAAATAGTGGAACCATCTTTCTTCTATGGTTGTTAATCGACGCAAAACTTGGCCTTATTCCTGCGAAATATTGCCAGACACTCGACGGAAATATCCTCACGTCGCTGTTTGTGCTTGCTTGTGAGCATTTGTTGTGTCCAAATTTTCCGTCAATATTGCATCGCATAGCACTTTTTAAAATATCTATCATATCTGCAATCTCGCGCAGTTTCAGTCGATGGTTTTGTTGATTTTTTAAGCATTTTCAGGCGTAGTGACCTCACTTGGTGGACCACTCTGTTGTTCGTCTTGGAATGCTCGTACGACCTCTTTAAGACTCAGCTAGCCAATATTTCAGTGTTGTAAATGAGGGAGCAGACTCCCTCCGAGTAGAATCCAGCTCGGCTTTGATGTTGGTTGGACTGAGACCTTTCAGGTAAAAGTATTGAATCACATTACAATGACCGATGAATTCACTTATGATGACTGACTTCTCTCTCAGTTCAAAAGGGAGTTCCACAGGCGAGTGGAGTGCACGAAGAACTGGCACTCTGACGTCAAGCAAGAATATGCAGTTTAAATTGAGGCAAAGGTTATTTGCGACCGAGGAAAGACTAGTCTTTTGTATAGGTACTCAGGTTGACGTGTTTGTATAATATCGTGCAAACAAGATAGGGAACGAAACTCTAATAAGCTATCGAACGAGCAACTGACAATGCGCGTTGAATAGGCGGATATGCGATCACGTCTTCGTGATGTTGTACACAACACAACATTAAGCTTCTCGCACCCAAACAGTAAAATTGGCAGGAGAAGCGTTTTTGCTAGCGTTTTTCTTCCAGGTGTAGGTGTGAAAATTTGGGTTGACCAAAGTAAACGAAAGCCTCCGTGGACCTTTCCGATTGTAGAGTTTATATGGTCAGCCCTGGTTAAGGTACTGCTAAAAATGAGTCCGAGATTACTAGCAGTGTTTACATAGGGGATGGTTTCTTGACCTAGTTTTAGCAATGGCAAAGCACACGGGTCTTGTGTTTTTCTATATATGACGAGAGCTTTTGATTTCGCTAGGTTTAAGCACAGGAAGTTACGTCGAGCCGAGAGAAGTATGTTGATCAAATCTTCGTTAATCAAAGCAGCAAATTCGTCTAAGACATCAATATGCCCAGTCAAATACAACTGAATATCATCGGCATACATATAGATCAAAGGGTGATGGATAATTTGAGACAGTTCATTAATGTACAGGGAAAAAAGTATTGGCCCAAGTATCGAGCCTTGGGGAACGCCGCCGCTCGAAATTCTACGAAAACTTGAAAGCTTATAGTTAGCTACAACACATTGCTGCCTTTCTCTCAAGTATGAATAAATAAGCTTCGTAGATTCTTTGGAGAATTTATTATATTTGTTCTGGAGTTTTTGACATAGAAGAACATGGTTCACTGTGTTAGACGCTTTGGAAAAATCTAAAAGAACCAGTAGAGTTAGATGCTTTTTATCCAAAGACTTCCTGATATCATCTACCACATATAGCAATGCGGTTTTTCAACTGTGTTTGGGGAAAAAACCGGACTGAACACTGTTTAAAAGATTATTTTGGAAGAGGAACGTTTGTATTTGCTTCAGAACTACTTCACCGGGGAAAGATGATGGCGTTTTGACGAATATCATCAGGCTTTTTTCCAAACACGCATAGAATCATTTTGTCCTGCTTTTTTGTTGTTTTTGGCATAGACCCACGATCCGACAAATCATCCACATTTTTAACTTGGGAATAACGGTGCACCCACTTGCTAACAAATGCTTTTGACTTTTTCATGTATTTAGGAGCTGCTCCGTATGACATTTTCGGTCCTTTTGGATGCGTGCACAAGAATACTGCTTCATAACGTGATGCAAACGCGACACTCATTTTAAAATACTTCCGTCTCTGACAAAAATTGAACAGTCTTTAAATTTCTTTACCCAAAGCATCTTAGCAGGAGTAGTTTTTTATCTGCTAATGCAAATGCCACTTCCAAACCGGTTTTCATAAACGACTTTTGCCGTATACGATCTTAGAAAACAGACTGTATAACATCTCTAGTTTATACCTCTTCCAATTTTTGTAGGCTGTATTACGTTCCCGCATCACAACGAACCCAAGGTAGTGATGCTCTTTGTCTTGAATGGAACATTTTTGTCAAAAATATTTCTGACTTACTCTTGTAAGAATTCCACTTTTTCGTTAACGGATTGCATGTACCGCAAATTGTCCCAGTCAGTACTATGTATGTCATGCAGTAGTTGAAGGTGATTCGAGTTATTATAGTTTCGAATCTCCTTTTGTTTGTTTTCGAAATTTAGGGTAAGGTAGATCATATCATGCCTGGAAAAACCGGAGACCGAGACCTGACTATAAAGAAGGATCTTACGTACATCGCTGACAAAAAAATTAACAACAAGTGAACACTTCCCGATTATGCTGCACAAGTTACATTTTATAAGTTCTGATGGCCGAAAGCTGCACTATTCGTTGAAAAGCTGACCCCCTAAACCACTTCCAAAGTAGACGTGGAAGACTTTTCTAAAAGTAATCTTGCAACCTGAACTGGCAGAAGGCTTGCATCATACGTCCTTTGTCAGAGCTTTCATTTCAGTTGCGTTTCTTTGGAGCCTGTAAGCAAACCAGACGTCTTCGGACTTCGAAAGTGACAACACTGCAGATTACTTTCTCTGACTTCTAGATGAGTGACCTAAAGTCCGGCAGTAAGAAGGCTTTGAATTGGCGGATTTTGATAGCTAAGTAGGTACATACTATATCGTGGTGTGCTATAAGTACGAGTATAATTGGCATGAGATGCACGCCGGACAAAGGTGAAAATGTGGAAAAAAAACTTAACATATTAGCAGAGTGGTATATTGTTTCCCGTATTTGCGGTGCTTCAGCTTTTGGCAGCAACAAACACACCTGTCCGAATAAGAATTAGAAAAACTTTCTACACTATCGATGTCTGTAAAGTCTCTAATGCTCTACTTGAACTCGTTTCGCAATACTACATACCATTTTGAACTACAATCCATTCACGTACTTATATTGGGGATTCCCTCCTTAAAATGACCTTCACAACAATGTCCCACAAAAAAAATCCGGAAGTTGAGAGAAAAAACAAAAATCAATTTGCCTGCGAATAACAGAAATTACTTCACAGCCATAAATGAAATTAAAAATCCAATTTTCCCGCATATCCTCCCACCGTCAAACGATGTAACAAACAAGATACTCGTACTTGAAAAATTCCTTCCAGATGACATCCAAGCAGGCTTTCCTTCCAAAAAGAAAACCAGCAAAATGTAGCGACCGCGACCCCCAAATATTTCAATTATCCAGCAAAGTATAATTTAAGATCACCTCTCCGCCTCTTCTTTGGATTATTAGACCAATTAATAACCATCTTAGCCATCTCTAAGCCATCTAAGCTATCTAAGCACTGAAAATTCTTTTTCTCTATCTCTGAGCCCCGCAGCTAAGTTAGTAGCTACGGCTAAACCATCTTAGGCCACAAGATTCTGTTCTTCGTGTATCCTCTCCCCCATACTCATCGGTAGACAAATTTTTAATTAACTAACGACTTTTGGCATCTCCGGCATTTTCATGGCCTTCTTCGCCGAAATGCCGGCCGATGCGGTTCCCGCCCAATGTTTCAATGTTTATGTGAATGTTCCACTGAAAAGACCACCAGAGCGACGACAACGATATCTAGGGCCACATGGAATCATTCAAATTTTTTAATGAAAAACCCGCAAAGACCAAATCGGAGTTGGGGTAGAAATACGGATAGTACCTACAGTAGACGCTGATGATTATGACGAGCAAAGAATGACCAACAGAATATTCCTATTAATGTTTCTAGCCCCGAACGCCGAATAACAAGAAGAAGAAGAAGAAGAAGGAGAAGGAAAAACTCGTAATTATGTATGGACAGCGGATGTTGAAATGTCAAAATTAATTATGACAGCTGTCAGCATGAAAGCGGAGCCCAAAAATTTCCTCTTCTGACTTCATTTTCTCAACCCACCCTACATAGGTCTCTCCCCCGTCCACACACCTTCTTCGGGATACAAGAATTGTTGTTGATTAGAACAATGGATGAGGCAATGACGATGACAGTAACACCAAATGTCTGACGGGGGTGGTGGTGAGGGATTGTCGAATAATACAGAAAAGGGGCGACGAATAGCCACCGATGATGTCGTTTTTCCCAAACAAATGTTAGAGTCATGAATGAAAGTAGATAAGTGTTGGTAAGGGACAAAAAGGAGAGATGGGGAGTTAGTGGGCGAACTGACTGTTGTGGCAAAAGGAATTGGGCTTTTGTAGACACTGAAATTAAGCCATTAGCCAAGTTAAGTAGATGAGTGGGTGTGGGCAAAAACTGAGGCTGAGGCTGATACAGCGACTGGCACTGAGGGGTTTTTTTTTCGTTTGCTTCGTTTTGACAGCAGATGGATTTCGGTTATGCAAATGAAGTCATCTTTTGGGGTAATTTTCTCTTGCCTCTCACTGGGCGATGGGGGGATGTCAACACAAAAAAAATACACCGAACGTCTTGTATTGATTTGTTGTTTGACTTAGAAAGTTTTGGCAGGATGATGGACAGATGGACTATGTCTGAGTTTCTGATATTTGAATGCGTCTTCTACTAGTGAATGACAGTGGAAAAGTTCTTCACTATGAGACTGGTGTTTGCTCATTGAAATACAGTCAGTACACTGTCATCTTATGACTCATGGATTATCTACTAGGCAAGTTGAAAGTACTAGTAATAATGGCAAAAACTACGCTCGCTTCAGCAACAGAGATATGTTGGATCAATAGCACTTGGAATTCAGTATTAGCTCGGCGACAAGTAAGTTATCAATTTCATAGGTTAACGAATGAATGAATTTCTGGCCAACAATTTTGGGATTGCAATGGTAAAAATGGTAAAAATCCCAATCCAAGATATTCGGTCGGCACTGCCAACATTTAAAGACGAAGACCTGGTGCGGACTCAGATGGCAAGGTTCATAACATGGATAACAACGACAGCCCCTTGCCTTTGAGATTCTTTTTCTGTTTAACTCCAAGAAGATTTGGGAAGAATTTTAGGGGTTCCATGGAGGTGAATGAAGCTGTTCTCCGAGGTTAAGCGCTCAAAGCAGCACTATATATCGACTGCCCGATTCGGCAGATGTTTTAGAAGTCGACCTGACTTTATATTTTGGAGTTGAGCTAGGCCCCAGTCAACAAACATATTCAGCCCTCCAGTGCTGAATTTCAAGATGGTTTATCGTCGGTCGTCCTTTTCCATAAAGGCTCTTGGGACTAGACGTCAAGAATCTTTAGGTCCTGGCCTCAGCCATATCCTTACTATGCTCCAGACATTTTTGGAAAATACATTACTGCTGCTTTCACTAGACCCTAAATCACAGCCACAGCTGATATCCATTTCATCATCTGCACTCTCAGTCGTCTTCCATTAAAAGAGTGGAAGTGGTCTTGGGTACAACACGCATGGGCTCACTCTTTGTTAGAAAATCCTTCATCTGTCTCCCAAGCGGAGATATACTACGAGTAGTATGCAATCCTGTCAGCAGAGAACTATGTTATGAAAAATTGGTGGAGGGGGTCCAGCATTTCAAGACCTCACTGAAAGACTTCGGAAGGACGCAGGTCACAATTGGATCACAGAGCAGAGTTGTCGAGGACTAGAATCTTTGCAGCTCTTCTTGCCTCATCGGTTATGGCTTTTGTTAACAGTTGCGTTTCATACAAACGTAAATGCTTGTCATTGTTAATGCGACACCCTTGCTGTTCTCCAGTAGAAAGCACTACATGCTACTTACTGGCATCGTGACGGGGCACTACACTTTTGCTTAGCACTTAAAATGTGCTGGGCATAAGTCATACAAAGTCCTGCGATGGTTGCTGTGGAAATGATGACGATGATGCTGATTGAATGTCTGTGAATATATGGCTTATAATCGCATCAGGCTGCAAGTACTTGTCCCTGACGTTGTGGGTGCTGGTACTTTAGTGAAGCGCTTACTCGTCCTTATTCTAAAATATAACTTACAGCGAATATATCGGACTACTAATTTGCCTGAGTGCTATGTTCTGCGAAAAAATAAATTAAAAGAACCGATGTCACTATATAGACCGTGTAATTTCCTACTTTCTTTTTCCGGTCAGTTCCAAAGCAACCAACAATTATTGTACTCTCCTTCCGACAAGGTTCAAGCTCCTGCAATATAGAGCAGGCCCGCTATGATATGGGGATTTCTTTAAAGCGAGTTCGGTCTAATGAGAGAATATTCTGATACTCAATTGGCTCCTGAGGCTGTCCTGGCTAAGACCAAATATAATCAAACCAATGTCATCAATGTCCACAAATAATAGTGAGGCGGATCGTGCCTCTTTCCTTGGCCAGTGGATTTTGAACGCTTACCATCTTCTTGTCTAAAGCTATTCCTGTCATTGATGGCCTCGATGAATTTATCCCCTGCCTTGATCGGGCAGCCAGAATTATTTATGATCATCTTGCATATCCCACGAGTTTGGCACGGATTTCAGAAGAATTAGTCTAGTATTAGTATAGCTCTAGTCCCTATGAACGCTGTCAATTTCAGCCTTAAACTCGACAAATAAATGATGAGTGCCGATCTTAAACTCCAGAGTCTGTTGTAGGGTAAATATTTCATCGACTGTTCACGAGTGATTTAGATACAGAATTAGGTAGCAGTCTTATAGGCCAGCAGGTGGTGGCGATGACACGATGGTTAGCTCATTGGACTATCACGCAGAGAGTCCGTGGTTCGATCCCCGGCAATCGCCAACAATTTTTCGAATCGGCATCACTCTTTCGGCGGGAAATGGCAAACTCCCGAAAGGAAAAAATTGCCTACGAAAAGCTTCTAAGGAGTGCCGTTCGGATTCGGCGATAAACCGTAGGCCCCACTCAGATGTGACAAAAATGACAACATGAGCAACACAAATGCGTGTCAAGAAGCTAGGCCATGGCCCATACCGGGCTACCAGCGCCACTGTGTTTTTTTTTATAGAAGACGTTTAGGAAACCTATTCTTCTGTAGTGGTCGTAGGCAAAAGGATTCTTTTACCTGTGTCTAGATCGGCCAAACGATGGCAAGATTCCATTTGGATTTTTCTTACAGAAGGCGCACGGTGCCAAATCAGTCGAGTACGACGGATGTTTTATCACATACACTTGCTTTCGAGGCAAAAATTTACGAACAGTGTGTGCTATTTGACTCGATGCATTCTAGTGCAACAAAGACCAACTTTGTTTTAACAAAATCGTCGTAAAGAATGGTTCGAATAGTCTCCTTGTTGATATTTAACACGTTTAGCGCCATCGTATATTTTTGCTGTTACCTTTTGGGACTGAAAAATGTTCTATCTCTTCTCACTCATCGTTGCTGAGACGAATCGGTTTGCTGCTCAAAAATTGGAACAAAAACCCGGTTCATCGCGCCAAAAGTCAAGGCTGCCTAAATGGACCGAAACAACAGCTCCAGAGATCCAAATGTTTCTGGGATTGATTTAGTGGATGGGTCTTGTTTGTCTGCCCCAAATAAGAGATTATTGGTCTTAAAGCCCCTCTACGAAAATAATATGAGCAAAGTCATGACCCGCAACCGTTTCGAGCTTCTGTTAACAATGCTGCACTTCGTGGATAATAGCATTGCTGCAAATGATCGGCTGTCGAAACTGTCAAGTTTGATAGGGTTGCTTCAAGCGAAATTCAAAGAAACCTACACTTCTGAAGAAGATGTTTGTATTTTCCGTCAATATATCCCCATCAAAAGGCATAGATACGGCATACAGCTTTTCAAACTTTGTATTCAAGGTGGCTACACATGGGCTTTCAAAGTCTATACTGGAAAGGAAAGAGTGGACAATTTATCTGTTTCCGAAAAAGTCGTAATGGAATTGATGGATGGTCTTTTGGACAGCGGAAGGACTCTGTTTTGTGACAATTGGTGGACCAGCGTTTCATTGGCAAACTCTTTGGCCAGCACACAAACCCATTTGGTCGGCACTCTTCGACTTAATCAGAAGAGCAACCCAGTAAACGTCGTAAAGACGAAACAAAAAAGAGGCGAAACGTTTGCTGAGCAGAACGAGGATAAAATCGTTGTGATGAAGTGGAAAGATAAAAGGGAAGTTCTGATGCTGAGTTCAAAACACGATCATTCGTTCGTGCCTGTAACTTCCAGAAGATCGGTCATCAGCAAACCTACCATCGTTGTCGACTACAATAAAGGAAAAACCTTTATTGATCTTTCGGACCAAATGTCGGCATATTCGCCGTACTTGCTCCGGACACTCAAGTGGTACAAATGCTTATTTTTCCACTTGGTTACTGCTACATCCGTTGTAAACTCTCTCGTTCTATACAGCAAAAACTCGTCGAAGGCTTAACGCGGAAGACATCTGATGCACTAAATACTTTACCACTCTTGGTCCCGTTTACGTCTGCTGGAACTGGAACAAAGCACAAACATGTTCTTCAAGAAGTGCCTGGGCAGAAAAGAATTACCCGAAAACGATGTGCTGCGTGCTATAAGAATATGTCCCAAGAACAAGGAGCTGCGCATGCCCGGCAAAATGCCAAAAGGATTAGCACCTTCTGTGTCCAATGTGAGACCCCTTTAGGTATTTCGTTTGTTATTTAACACACAAGTTCACCTAAAACCTTTTTTGCAATTTAAAATTTGCTTTAATCCTTACTTTTTTAAGTATATTGGTACGAATTCTTACAAAAAATAAAAATAAAAAAGTTTTTACTCATAATTTGTAACAAGGACCTAACTTGGTAGACCCAAAACTTTTTCTAGTGTACTGAGGGACTAGAGGAACGATCAGAATATAAAAAACATGTACATTTCGTGTCCACTGGTGGACACATGACACTAAAGTCATATAGGCACATGTACCACCGTTGGACATGGCGGTCTACCGTGGTGCTACAAAAATGTACCACCCGTGGACACATGGCGCTGAACGTGTTAAGGCTTTAAAACGCACATTCGGACAACAAATAGATGGCGCTCTTGGTTGCTAAGATATGGCTTTTGTCCGGGATATTATTTGCCACACTGTGTATGCTGTTTGTTTGGAATCAGGCCTTCATTCATCGTCAAACCAGATCTTTTCTGTTACAGCAGAGTTTTGAAACAAATCACATCAGCATCAGATTTTCTTTATGACTCTCTGAGAGCAATCCTATCGATCTTCTCCGATTTTTGTATCTCGGCTAGAATTTTGAAGAGCGCGATCGGGGCAGATCTTAGCGATCTCCTGTCATTGCAGCTTTTCAATGTCGAACTTCGATGACCTTGCATTCGATGTGCCTGTGATATTTATATTCGTACCCTGACAGCGACAAGAGAAGGTTTCAACATCCAAAAATCTGTATGAGACTTTGGTGTCGATCGTACAGTGATCAATCTTGTGAAGCTCTATGAACTACGCAAAGTCCCAGCCTTGCGTCAATATGTTATTTGCTATCACAGCTGGCCACATAGTCTTTCATGCTGTCTTACATCTTCTCTGTCGGGACATAAGCCCAAATTTAGCTGGAACTGGCACTTGAGAAGAAATGCAAACCTGCCTATAGGCTTGCCCTTACAATCAAAAGCAATGCCTTCCGATGTTGCTTAGGATCAACATAGTCCAACGAAGACCAATTCTGAAGGCAGTCTGCGGCTTCTGCTCTTTTCTTATTTCCACCAACTCAATGAAGCCGACAAAAGCTATTAGTCTGGACCTTGTGATGAGGTTTTTTGTGTTTCTCTGTAAATCATGTTAATACTTCTTAAGATTGCGTCTGCTACTACTAAACTACTTTCTGATTAATCGCTCAAGGTCTCGGGGAATCTTTTTTGTTCCCCCGTTTGCCGCCTCTTAATCCGTTGAAAATCCTACGACTCTCCATCCATCTGACATAAATTAACACAAAAAAAAGAAAATCCGCGCATTGCAACAATTTAAAGATCCCCCGCCGAATGCCTTCAAGGTGGTTATAACTCATTAAATGCTAATCTGTCACAATGAATTTGCACACCATTGTGTTGCACTGAGTTCGAACTTCAAAGTATCTTTGTAGCCCTTTCCGATTCCCGCACATATGGTGTTCAACTGCTATGCTAATCCGTTCAAAGTGACAGAGATAAATGCTTCCATCCAGACGCTAAAAAACATCTCTGCCTCGTCCCATTGTGATTAGCTCTAGGGCAAGTGAGTTTACGCAAAAAGCCTTACACAACCTTCCACCAATAAGTGAGAGTGTGTTTCTGTTCTACAAAGTTAACCAGACCAACAACAATAATAACAACAACAACAACAGCAGCAGCAGCAGAACACAGCGAAAAAATGGGCAAATCATGGTGTCAGCGAGAATTAAGTGCTGTCCATGTATCAATCCATGTGGAAAACTGGCTCTGGCGAGGCGTTCTCTAGGTTGATTTTCGTTTGTTTTTTTGTCTTCTCAGCCTCGTACGGATTCGGGACGAAAGAAAAATCCATTGAATCCAACCATCATAGAGAGGAAGCCTATAAGACCTGGGGGATGAGGATAAGAGCCGAAATAACAAAAAAAAAAAGAAAAAAAAACTGTCAGTCACTTCGGAATTGTGTTTCTAAACTTTGTGACCACAAGGTTGAGTTTGGTTGTTTGGTTCAGATGTTGTGAGTTGTAGAACTATTGCCACACACAAACCAACTTTGGATAGTGCCCACATCATTTCTTCAGCTTCAATCTTTGACAGATATTTGAATAATTTTCGCCTTTTGTGCGATGAATTTGGATACCTTGGTCTTGGTATCGGTTTTGCCTCTTTCACGGTGCCGAAAACGAAAAATGTTCAATGACTTGCATTCGTAGGGCCGTCAGATTAAGGTTTCTTTTTTTTGTTGTATGTTAGTCAACAATAAAGACAGTGACGGTGAAGGAAATTCCAAGGAATTCTACCTTTCGAGTGGATAATGGTGTTTCCTTACTCTTCACAGGGTTAGATATTCCTATGAAGTACATAGGTGATATGACCTCAAGAGTCTGAGTGACATCAGGTAAGTGGCAGGGAAAACAATTCTTTTTTTTTTGTTCGACATTCCAAGTGTGAGTGTAACCTTTTAACGGATTCGGACAATGTCTCTTGAGGAGATAATCGTTTTTTTTTTTGAGTGTAAGTGTCAATGGTTGTTGTTTTTGAAAATGTCAAATTACTGTCAACTGCGCTTGGAGGATGTCAAGTGGGTACTCATACGCTTCTTACAAGTGTCACACATATCGGATGGCTAGTCGACTAAATGACTTAATTTTTGGGAAAATTTCTGACAACGGTTCAGAGATCTTCTTATCTTGATTATCATAGACTGCTTAAATGTGTTGAGAAAAACCACGACAAGAAGGGATGCCGTAGGTTGCCTGTGAACTCGTCCATGCAGATTTGTTAAACAAAAAACGGGTCCACAGAATTTTGGAAAATTATATTATTTCCATGCTGAAGTAATTAAGACGGCTTAGATAGGTTTAAGCGGGATTTGGGCTTTTAAATTAGAAAAATAGAGCAGTAACTTTGGTCTTCTAGATCTGCTAGGGCGTCTACGAACTTCTGAACTGAGGCAGGCTTACAGATTTGGAAGCGTGATCCCTATGTCCAAATGAAATTAGATTGAAGTGGAGTTGAGACTCACAAGTTCCGCTATAAGTCTGAGTAGTTGCAAGTAGTTTCCGTTTCAAATAACGTTCGCGTGGGGCACGTTGCTTTCCAGCTAGTACCGCTTTTATATGCGGATAGTCCTTATCGCGCCAGATCGAATGGTCTCGTTCTTTGTAACCGATGCACTAAGTTTGTCTCGTCCAGAATTTGGAGTATCTTATTATTACAATGACTACGAAGACCAATACGGAGTTGGCGAGCAAAGTTCATTATTTCGTCCTCGACGGTAACTATTCCTAAGTCTCTGTGGATATCATTGTTTCTTGATATACCATGGGACGTTCACGATTTGTCTTAAAACTTTGTTTTGATATCTTTAGAGAATATTTCGATATTTCGAACCCCAAAGTTGTATACCGTACGTCCGTGTGTGTTTAGGCACTTTCTTATAGATGAGCAGTTTGTTATATACCTAGTCAAGTCATAAATACTGTTACACAGAAAAATCAGTGCCAAATGAAAACGAATTAATATTTAAACAATTTTTGTTTTTGTTTTTATTGGGTTATTCAATGGCTAAAAATCTTAGAACAACTTATTCGAAATGACTTCCATTTGCCTTCCAGCACGACTTAAGACGATGTGGCCACTCATCGATTGCGAGACGCACTTCATGCATGGGGAAATTGTCCACTGCACGGACAGAGCTTGCTTCAACGACTCAATATTTGAGCTTCGAGTAGAGCAAGCGATGCCCTCTAATACGGACTAAATCTTTTAATCCAAGGGGTTGAGGTCCCGAATGTTGTTTTTGAGCCACAGTTGAGTCATTTTTGCTATGTGAGATGGAGCAGAGTCTTGCTGGAAAGTCCATGGCTTGTTGTTGAATATTGATTGGTTAAGAGACTTCACAATAGGTTCCAAGACGGTCGATTGATATTCTTTGGTCGATGTTTTCACTCCTTTCTCGCAAAAATGGAGCTTGGTAACGCCATCGTGGCACACTCCCCATCATATCATTACAGACGCGGGATGGTGGCCTCTTTGAACCCTCGGGATGAGTTGGGATACTTCTCTAGATTACCGAGCGTACATACGATCATTTTGCTTATTGAACGATTCTTCTACGGTGAAGATTTTCTCGTCAGTAAACAGAACTTGTCTGTGAGTGTTCTTCGGGTACCGGCTGAGTAACGCTATCGATCTTCGCTTGCGTTTTTTCTCACGGTCGCGAGCAGTCCAGTGTGTCGCTTGTACGTGCTGAGTCATAAATCTTCTTTGATAATGCGAGACATGGATTTTTGGGAAATTTACATTTCCCGCGACAAGATTTTCTATTTTCTGTCGATTCGTTTCTTCACGGCTTTAATCGCTTTTGGAGTTCTCCCAGTGCGCGGACGGCCGAAACACAAAATTGCGAATGATTCCAAGCGGTCGCAACGTCCTAAAGATATCGCCTTTTTCCATGTTGCATTGAAGTAGGCCAACTACAACAAAACGATTTTCGATGTCGCCCCATTCCATGATTGTAAGCAATTAATGTCAAAAACTTTTTACGTCACAATCAAGCACAAATATCAACTGTCAAATCGTAATCAATACGAAATGGATGCGCCCAGTGTTGCATTCGTACTGAGTGAGTTCAGTTGTGTACCAGTATTTATGACTTGACTAGGTATGCTTAACTTGTAATGTCTTCCTAGTAGCCAATACATTTGTCTGAATTTATTTTCAAGTTCATCACGTTTCTTCTTAACATGCGGCTTTCATTTCAGTTTTACATCTAATGTCATTCCTAGATACTTTCCTTCATTTGCATATGGTATTTGTACCGAGTTAATGTTTGAGTAGAGTTGATTTGGTCTCGTTGAGGACAATTCGCCATATCTTTTTCCATTCGTAGATTTTATCCAAAGCCGTTTGTAGCTTTCCAGTAGCTAACTCGACTGAAGTATCTGTAGCTAGTATCGCCGTGTCATCCACGAACGTGGCTACTATGGTACCTGATTCTTCCGATATGTCTCGAGTATAGAGTAAAAACAATACCGGACCAAGTACACTTCCTTGCGGAACTCCAGCAGCGATTTCTTTAAATTCCGAGTATTCGGTGCCATGTTTAACATGAAAAATTCTGTTTTCCAGATACGTTTTCAGAATCGTATGCAGCTCTCTCGGAAGAACCTGACTTAGCTTTAAATTTAAGCCTTCGTGCCATACCTTATCGAAGGCTTAAGACACGTCAAGAAACACGCTAGTTCATTCGTGATTCTAAAATGAATTCTGGTCAATAGTGGAGTGCTTGGTTCTTAAACATTTCTTAAATTGATGTTCAGGAATTAGACGTCTCTCTTCAATGATCGGTTGCAAGCGCTTCAATAGGAGTTTTTCAAATATTTTATTATCGGCAGAAGCGATATCAGTCTGTAGGACTTTTTTTCACTTAGAGATTTGCCTGGTTTCGGGACCATTATAACTTCGGCAACTTTCCATTGACTTGGAATGTTAAATGACCTTAGCGCGGCAAAAGGCTTAAACGTTTCTTCTTTAATGAACAATGAGGATCCGCCTCTGTCATTTTTTGATGGGTGGTATGCATGATAAGCACAGTATCCCTTTAGTTCCACACGAGGTCCTTTCCTCAAGTAAATTTCAGAAATCAAGCAAATGTCAATATTGGCTTTTTGTAAAAACACTTCCAGTTCGTCGAGTTTTTAAATAAGTCCGTTTGCGTTCCTCGGCAATATTTTACCTGGATGACGCAGACGTGTTATACTTAGGCAGTTACAGTGCCAATGGATAAAAGTGATAAAATAACTAAAACCTCTAAAGCACCTCGCTAAGAAAAACCCTCACATAAAGTCCTTCTATTCCTGCCTAGCTGCTTGGAAAAAAGCGATAACTCTTGGACGACCTCAAGTAATGAATCACTCAACCTTCCACTGGATACCCACTTTTCAGATAGCTTCCCATTCACGGCCAGCATCAATCTCCACCGAATGTTGAGCTGAAGCCGTAGGACCAAAGGACCTCAGACCTATAAGTCAATCATCTTTTCCTTCTGAAAACTCTACAACGATTGACTGATATCAATATACGATCTTGTCTTAATTCTAAACTCCTATCCACGGCACATCATGCCTACTGTTAAGGAAAGTCAGCTCTACACTCATAAGCTAGGCACATCGAAAGATCCCTACATTATTGGGATACGGTCGCTTTCCTGGATGTAGAATGTACCTTTAATAACGTCAACTCATCCGCAATCACGACAGCGCAGTCAGCTCTGAAGGAAGATGTCTCACTTGGGGAGTTAATCAGTCTTATGCTAAAGAGCAGAATAATCAACTCCGGCGTCAGCAGAGGCACGCCGCAAGGCATTCTCTAGAACCTAGTGGTCAATGAATTGTTGGTATACCTGGAAGTTGGTTGTTACAGACTGATAACGTGTGCGAATGACGTTGCTAAAGCCGTTTCGGGAGAACGTCTATACACTATTAAAGAGCTCTTACAGTACAATCTCAACTAACACGTTGGGCGAATAGCTGTGGATTGGGAATAAGCCCCCATAAAACCTTCCTTTTCTCTAGGAAATGACCCTCCCTCAATCGACGGTACCTGCTTAGAAGACTAAGACTCTTAAGAAAGAGTAAGGAAAACCTCAGAAGCTTTATTGCAAAAAAGCCATCAGGAACAAATAGGGCCCATTTGCTATACGTCTCGGTTATAAGACCGATACTCACTTTCGGGACGATTGTGTGATGGACGCCCAAAGTAGTTGACTGCGTTAAGCTAAGCAAAGTGCAATGAACAGCAAGTCTGGGAATAAATAGAGTCCTACGCACAAATCTCTCCGCTGCTCTGGATGTTCTATTTCACTTGATACCCTTCGACATTTTCAGTGGACAAGTAACTGCGAACGCACTTATTCGCCATAAAAGAATTTGGCAGTAGACAAATAAACTTATTGGCCACGCAAATATTCTTATTCTTTGTCAAATCCCTGAACTCATGTTTATTTAACTCAAAGACCCTTACAGAGTATCGTTAATCTCTCATAAAGATAGCAGAGCATTTCAATATTCAACTTTTTTGGGTACCGGGACGTAGAGACATCTCAGGGAATTGTAAGTCCGACGAACTTGCCAAAATTGGAACCTTGGTCTTTTCTTCCAGCAGCTACTTTAACCTAACATATGTATCTAACCCCAAGAAAACTGTAGGGTTTTGTGAAAAGTATTTGATTTGCCTGTTACCTTCAGTGTTCTTCTAGAAATGGCTTACCTTTGTCTCTAGCCAGTTGTTTTCGCAGTTTATTATGGAGATAATTGGTAACTGTATCTTGATGCCGAAACCAATTTATTTGCTCTTTCATTACCATCATAACTACGCCGACTTGCCAGCCAATTTAATTGGACTTTGTTGATGCTAGTTAGTGTTATGAGAAGTTAAATATAGGTACAATCTCACACTATTTTTGAGGCTATCTCAAAGAAGAAGATACAAATTATTATTGGTGACAGCCACTTCTCGCTAATATCCTTCATTTAAGCTCCTACGTTGCCTTCAACATTCCTCCGACCTGGTAGTAACCAGAGTCAAGCCATGTTGCTTTGTTTTGGAGGCAAATGGAGGGGTTTTCCAATATGGACTTGACAACTTTATTATCGGCTTGAAGTACAATCGAAACATTTATGAATGGAACTCAACTTCGTTCATATGGCCACCGCGGGCACGTTTGCAGCGGTCGATTCGTTGGACCCAATTTTTAACGACCGTCCACACATTTCAGCCGAAACGGCCGCTATTTCGCGTTCAATGCTGGCTATGAGCTCTTCCAACGTCGCCGGCTTGTTGGCATAAGCCAATGACTTAACGTAGCCCCCCAGAAAATAGTCAAGCGGCGTTAAATCGCACGAACGAGGCGGCCAATCGACTGGCCCATTTCTTGAGATAACACGCTCACCTTACTTACTTTCCAATAAATCGATTGTAGCGTGTGCTGTGCGGCTTGTGGCACCATTCTGTTGAAACCACATATCGTCCAAGACCATATCTTCCAATTCGGGTCAAAAAATAATAGGTAATCATGCCACGATAACGCCGACCATTCACAGTAACGTGACGGTCGTTATCGTCGACGAAAAAATATGGCCCAATAACGCCGCCGGCATGCATGAAGCACATGTGGATTTTCACCCGACCAATAACGCATATTTTGCTTATTGACGAACCGATTAAGCCAAAAATGAGCTTCGCCACTGAAGATGATTTTGCGGTGAAATTCACCATCTTGGCGCATCTTCTCCAAAACCCAATCGGAGAACGTACGTCGCTTCAAGTGGTCTGAGCGATGCCCAATTCTTGAGAACGCCGTGGAATTGACTGATTTCGATCGTTTGCTATGGACGCCTGAACGGCAGCGATATTTTCGACACTTCGACCAACCCGTTGTCTCACTGACAAGGCAACATCACACAACGAATATGTAGACTCAAATTATTGCACTAAACTTGTTACTGCCTGTCTACTAGGGCGAGAATTACGACCGAAAATTGGAATCAGCGCTCTTAAAGTTACAGTCACCGACTCCGAATTTCGGTAGAAAATTTTTATAATTTGCAGACGTTGCTCGTTCGTGTACTTTACCATGATGAAAATGTTGAGTTTACTGAATAAATTGACAGTGACAGTTTGATGATTGGTGAAAGAGTGCGTTCACAAATTAAATTCAAAGTTGTCAGGTCCCTATTGGAAACCCGATAGTATGTGACAAGGTCTAAAATGCGCAACATTCTCGAGATTGAAATTGACGCACGTTTTCATGACAAACTACTGGGATTGGGAGACACTTGAGAACATCCCTAACGCCTTCAAGACCTTGTGTAAATACTTAATAACCAATATCAGTCTCCAGTTTAGAAACATCAGCAGATCATCAGCTTGCACACGATTTGTGGTCTTATTCTCACATTTCTTGTTGAAGTAGAGGGATACCGTCTTGATGGCCTTAATCTCAGAAAGACTTGAGGGAGTCGTAAGGTGATTGCTAAGTCTGTTCTCTATCGTTCTCTGTTAAGGAAATAAATCTTATCGCATTGGAGAGCCTTGAAGTGCAACTGAGTAAGACAAGAGCAAGTTCGTATGCTCCCTGGAATGCTAGGATTAAGTTTTTACAGCATTGTGCTTCTTGAATCTTCCTTTTACTGAACTTTCTCAGATTTTAGTAGGAACTAGGTTTATAAAGTATCTTTGGCAATAGCACCCATTATATGAGCCACAAATATCTGCAGTCTGATTCTCTTGAAACAGAAAGTCACACAACAAACAATGAAATGCTTATAGAAAACGTAGTATACCACAACTATACCAGTAAACAGTCTTTCCTACCGAGGGACACAGAACTGCTGCAGAACTGTTAGGGACTCAGGTAGTTCTATTGCAGGTTCACCTGCAGAAGAAAGTCATCAGCGACTCATTTTCGGCCTAACGATTTCCAATTAGGCTTAGACAATACAATCGACGTGCAAGGTCATCACAACCAAATCCTGCTGTTTTAGAAGAAGCACAGCCTTAAGCAGTGAGGCTGCCAATATGCACCATAGAAGTGAACACAGGCCAGGCCACCTCTTTCAACCATCACATGGCCAGGACCTCCAATAAATTTCCTATTTTCCAGCATTTCTCTTATCCACAAATCAAGTGACTCATGCACATCGAGTTATCTGGCCGAGTAACACATCTTGCAAGTACCCTTCCAATCCCATCGATCAAATATTGAGACGCATGTTGACGGTCATGTTACATCATAGACAGAGGACTCATTCGCAAAGCAGTACTATCAACATGAAACTTCACTTTTTTCGCCACACTCTTCAACATTAAGAAATTCAGCCAGATCGGACTGAATCTCTTGGCCTTTAAGCTCAACTTTTCAGATTCTCGGAAAAGATTCTTCTGGGAAGCAAAAACACATTTGGCAGCCTCATTTACGGGGGCGGCTTCTCTGATAGGAGGTGGTAATGAGCTAATCCCCATCATTCTGTTGGTTCTGGTTTCGAGTTTCCTAACGAAGTCTCTATAAGTCTGCATTACACCACGTTATGTGCAGTCGATCTGAAGAAATCTTTCCTGGTTGGACACATCAGTTTAAAACATTTGCTTCCTCCCTAAGACGTGTCCGAATGGCTTTTGACACTATCTACAGTCAGATCATGCATCCGATTCCGAAAATGCTTGACCTATGATACAAGGAAGCTTATGTGATACTTTCCGGCTCGTGACCCATTTATGGTATCTGTTCAAAGGCGTTAGATTGATTGCTTTCTGTTTGCTCTCACAATAAATCTATAGACAATAGTATGAGATCCATCCGGACACCATCTAGTATCGGGGAATGAAACCAAAATCGTGTTGAGTTAAGAGGGCTCTACATACACCCGATCTAGTTGAGCCATAGAAGCACTTCCAGCTTGTCGGCCCATTGCGATTGTGGGCCTCTGTTATGAGGTCTCCAATGGCTCTCCATTCATTTGAATGTTTACCTTAGTTCTCTTAGTTTTCACCTCCACATCTTGTATGATAACAAATTTCAACAAAAATTAACTTTTCGTTCAACACAAAGAGATTGTTCTTCCTTACTAAACCAATGTATACCTTTACCGAACATAATTGCTGTTCATGTTGTTAATACAAGTCTTACTTCCTTCATCGCCAACTATTGTACTAGTGGATATATGAGTAAGCCACCCAACAACTTACCAGGAACTCGCTAAAGCAATGCAACCTTATGTTTTTTAGGATAGCATACGAGTACTTATATCCGTTGGTTGTACAACAAGGCCAGCGGAACAAGCTCAGACACACCCTAAAAAAGTAGTCCACCATCTGCAAGAACACCCGGTAACATCGGCGCCCTTGTTACATTAAATTTGTAACATCTACGAGTACGAGTACGTATGCAACTACAAGAATCACCTTCCTACATACACCACTCGTAGATGCGTTAATTACACCCCAGCACACGTAATACTCGTATGGCAACCACTAACAGGAAATTCACCCAATCTACCCCGGGCATACTACCTACCCGTCTAAGTACTGAATACTGAAAACTGAAAACTTTAAAACGGAAGAAAGTCTCCACCTCGTACATGGTAGAAACAAGACCAAAACCAGTGCAATGCAAAATGGTTGCAGGTGAAAGGAAACTTGGCAAAAGCCCCTTAAGGCCACGTCATTCTATTTCCACGTTTTCCTGATCAGTCGCTAGAAACTCTTTGCAAAGGCCACGTAAGTCAATGGTAAGTCCAGTTGATTCGAGTGCGAAACGACATGCAAATTTGACAAGGACAAGTATTTCACATATGTAGATCCTTTCTGAAAGGACATTCTACATTTGAATGGCAGTGTGGATATGAATGTGACTATAGAAGCTACCCTCTGAGAGCAATTATGAATTCCCATCTAATTGCTGGCCATTTAATTAAATGGCTTCCACCCTTCCCTCCCAGTTGTCCTATTTACAACAAATGGCTTAATCCTGTTAAAAAAAAAAAACAAACACAGAAAGCCACCTCAATAAATTCATAGATAATTCAGGAAAAAGGACTTCTGCCTGCCCTATACGAATATGACATGCAAAGCAGCCGCAATTAACGTTTTCTTATCGCGAAGCGCGAAAATAATTACATTTGCATACAGGATTACGTAAAACAAAAAAGGACAAGACCTCCACTCCAACTCCACTCTACTCTCCATTAAAGAGTTCATCCCTGCGCCTCAATAAAGATATCTCTTGGCATATCATTGTTGTTGTGTGCTCTTGATAAGGACAAGGGAAAAAAAAAATGTAAAAGGTGTGACCATGTTGAAATTTTTATAAAACATTGGACACGATGGTGTCCAGTATAAACAGTTCCCAATCGTTGATGGTTTACCCTTAAGTCGGCAACACCTCAAGAGCCACTAACACGTTCAGAGTTCGTCAGAAGGGATCCAAGTTGACAAAAAATAAGGAAAAGCAAGAATTTTCAGATTCACTAGATTCGGTTCAGAAAGCAGTAATGTCCAGTCAATCCAATCCAGTTTCGATTATTTTTTAACAACTCTGCGTCCAGTCAGCATAGCTTTGCTGAATCGGGTGGCTGAAATCCATTTAATCGAAATAGAAGTGTCTTTGCGGCTTTGGGAGAAATCTCACTGAATGGTGTGTATCGGTTCCTGAACTGTTTTCGGATGGTGCTTCTTACTGACAACACTCTACTTTTCAAAAGCATCCGGGGGCCCGTTGTTGCATTGAACGCGACGTTTGACTCTTTATATGCGGCCATAGAACATGCGATAATGTTGTTCGGAATGCCTCTCCTGCGCAGATGCTAGCTACAGCAGGTTAAGGAGCTACTTATACTTAAACACAGGTTAAGAGTGCTCCTTCAGGACTTTGAATGGTTGATGCAGGAAAGTCCAGAGAGGAAGCACTCTCCTTGCACATCAAAAGTTCAACTCATGGTCATGTCTTGGTCATGTCAAGAACTTTCTGTGATTGTTCATATCACCGCGGAAATTCTGTCAATACCAATAGACCCGGCTACAATCGCTGCTTTGATCTTCCCTCAAGAATTATTTATTTAAAAGCGCTCATTCAAATTCGAGACCACCGCGCTGCCATAAAGACGGATTAACACAACACGAAGAA
The DNA here is from genome assembly GCA_928272305.1 of Volucella inflata. Classification (NCBI taxonomy): domain Eukaryota; kingdom Metazoa; phylum Arthropoda; class Insecta; order Diptera; family Syrphidae; genus Volucella; species Volucella inflata. The sequence continues at coordinate 6,222,590 of OV743720.1, forward strand.
CTGGCCTCACCATCAGAGCTCATATCGTCAGGGAATCATCAGATATCGGTTGGAGCCGAATCTTCTGGTAACGTACCTTCTGGTTGTTAGCATAGAAGACCCTACTCCCGTATCTGTTGACTGCTTATTCTGTTTATGCAGCTTAAAAATGTGGAGTTCCTAAACTTGTTACTCTTTTTTCTCAGATAAGCTTTCCTTTTCATTGCTAGGACTGGTGCAAGTCAAGAACACATATTTGCCGCGACTACTGGTATTTGGAAACAACACTTCATAGACCTTAAGTAGACAGTCCACTTGGAACTGATCATAGTTTCTATTTCTAGATTGGACACCTGTGGCCACCATAGACAGGTTTATCAAAGTTTATTCCTGACTCACCTTAATTCTAGGCTAAGAAGCCCTTAAGGCCTTAAGTAGATATTCATACATATGTAAGACTCTTGTGAATGAGAGATAAAGGTAAAATAAAGGACCATTTTAAGAGACATTCCTTGAGGTGGATTTCGAAGAAAAATTAAATAAATTTAGCCCAAAGCAATCGGAAAAACATACGTTCCTACCTTGATAACGTAGTTGGGATCATAGAATAAAAGTTTGGCTGGCTTATGCGAAAATAAACTGAAAAATGGTAATATTATGGGGTTTACTGACATTGTGGGTAAAGAATTCCAAACACCTTGCTTACTTACTCGCTACCATGACAGCAAATAACGGAGTGAGTTTGGCCGCAGCCAGTAAACCTCTTTGGCGTGTTGCCTTCAATTACGTACTCCAAGGTGTTTGCGGTTGTCCTCCGCTTCGACACATCATCTATAAAAAGCACTACTGAGTTGTACTTCAATGTAGGAATCAACGACTTCTTAGGCCGCAATTTTAATAATACTCGATGCTGGCCTATGCTACGACTGTTTCAGACCATTAATCTGCATTTTTCTGACTAGTGCAAGTGTGTTGACGCACATGCTTCTGGAGAATTCTACTTCCAAACTACGCAAAATGTTCTCGTGTTCCTACGAGTATATGATGAATTACAAAAGAAGCGATACGCGGACAACTTTGTTTAAAACACTTCTGGTGAGCGTTCTTTCGACCATCACAGAGCGTTCTACATTAACGAATTTTCAAGCGCTGCCAAAACAAGATATACTCGTATACCCTTATACGAGCAACAAGTGGTGGTGTTCATGGATACCGGAATACTCGGGTTTCATTACGTTCTGGCATTCTGTCAGTTTTCGGCCCAAAATTGCAAAGATAGTGATCATTCGAATCGATTATTAGCAATTTTAAGGACGTTGATGACTACTAGGACTAGGAATAGCAATTCAATATTCCTACTACTAATAATGTCCAAGTTATTCGATTTTGGAGATGGAATTATGTAAAATGTAATGCTAGAGCAAGAGAAGATGTGCCTTTTTATTTTTCTCTATGAAACACAGGATTTTGACAAAGTTCTGTACGAAAGACTTGAACAAACTTTAAGCGTCTCTTTCTTTCCAATTTTGTAAAATATTGGACTACTTGACACAAGGATTCTTATAAATTATATAAAACCGTCCGTACTCTGAACTGAGCGAAAATAAAGCAGAAGTACCACAGGGCACCATATTAGGTCCCACGATTAGTATTAGCATCTTCCGATAGGGGCTGGTTCTTTAAATAACAACAATGAGCCTCTGCAGCCGAACATTTTGCAACTCTGCTAATAAGCCCTACTTCACGCCTCTCCGTGGCGCCATCTGGGAATCTCACTGGAGATTGCGAAGTGAAGGGGACAAATGGCGAGTTTCCTGCGCCATAAATCAGGATTAGTGTCGGAAAAACGAAACAAGACCTTATCCGGGCTACTCTGACACATTTGGAGCTCAGGCCGGTAAGGATTTCCGAGACATAGTCAGGATCTTGGAAAAGATATGGTAGCGGATGAACTCTTCTTGGACGAACAGCAGGACTCACATCCCCGATCGGGTTACTGGCTTCGGTTTTAGCGACCTCTCGTCCTAGGGGTATCAAATATGGAACTGGCCCCCTAGGTTGGATATTTTGCCGCCGAAGTAACTGCCCGGCCAACGAAAAAAACAAAAGTCACCATCTACTACGGCGATTGCTATCGACGGCAAAAGTAGCGATTTTTGGATGCGGATTTGCTGTCGGAGGGCAGACTAAGACATGAAGTCCTGACCTTCCGGCATGTGAGCGAACATTAGCCTTATATGGCCGCATGCCCAAACAAAGGAGAAAGATGACGACACCAAGGATGCCTTCTATGACCTACTTCAAGACCAACGAGTAATGCCCTAGCTATGACATTCAAATTGTCCTCCGTGATTTTAATGCAAAGCTAGGAAGAGAGGGTATCTTTGGTGGAATAATCGGAAAATATAGCCTGCACGACACCACCTCCGATAACAGATTAAGGCTAATCGACTTTGCGGCGGGGCGAAACATTGTCGTAGCTAGCATGCGGTTCCCACATCTCGACATACACGAGGGGACATGGAGATCTCCTAATCAATCAACAGTCAACCAGATTGATCACATTGCGATCGACGCAAGACACTCCTTCATTACTTTCTGGTAACCAAGGTACAGTTGCAGATATCTCAAACAGTGCCAATGCAATCTAATACTCTGAGGAATTTCGACGTCAGACGGCTGCAATCACAAAAGATCGCCAAGTCCTTTTCCGATCGAGTGTCTCTTAAGCTCTTAAGAGGTCCAATGGCGCCAGCATCAAGCATCGAAGACCATTGGAAACACTGCCGAAACGCTACAACGAAGCCCCTGGATTGATGACGAATGCCGGCAAGCACATGCAGCTAAGGAAAAAACACGCAATGGGGCGCTGCATAGAATGACTAGAGCTGCTAACGAGCTCTATGAACAGAAGAGAAGAGACGAACACCGGCTTCTCAGGAGGAAAAAGAACGAGCATGAGAAGCGCGCGGTCAAGGAAATTGAGAGATGCTACTCCAGGAATGAGGTTCGGAAATTTTACCAAAAAGTAAAAATAACATGCCACGGGCACAAGCCCCAAACCGAAGCCTATAGAGGTGAACAAGGGAACATCGTAGTAGAATCGCAGTCGATGCTGAGGGTTTGGAAAGACCATTTCTGCAGACTCTATAACGGCGATGACGGACCAAATACCGCTGTCAGGCAGAATCAACCTTTCAACTTGGACAATGATAACCAACAATTCCGTGCACCCGACCTGGATGAAGTGAAGATAGCTATATCGGAGCTTAAGTCAAACAAAGCTGCTGGAGCGGATGGCTTGACTACCGAGCTCTTCAAAGCGGCAGGCGATAACTTGGTAAGGAGCACACACCAACTCATCTGTAAAATATGGTCGGGCGAAAGTATGTCCGATAAATGGAACCTCAGCATTGTCCGAGCAATCTCAAGAAGCGAAATCTTTCAAAAGTCCGTCCAATTACTCGCATACGTCGCTGATATTGACATAATCGGGAGAAAGCAGCGTGACATCAGTGGCGCTTTCGCGAGTATTGAGACGGAAGCGGCGAAAATGGGTTTAGCGGTCAATGAGGGCAAGATCAAGTATAGGCTGTCAAGCAAGAAGGACAACCAACACCGACGACTCGAGCAGAACGTCACCCTCGAGAGATATAACTTTGAGGTAGTTAAGGACTTTGTCTACCTACACTCTGCTATAAATACAGACAACGACACCAGCGCTGAGATCAAGCGAAGAATAACTCTTGCCAACCGCTGTTTCTTTCGGCTAAGAAGGCAATTGAGTAGCAAAGCTCTCTCTCGGACAACAAAATTCACCTTTTATAAGACCTTAATAATCCCAGTCCTGGTCTATGGCGCAGAGGCATGGATATTATCGAAAATGGAGAACTCTTCGAGTGATTTTCGGTCCCGTCCCGAGCGACAGCGTGGTAGAGGAAGGTCAAGACTCAGATGGCGAACGCAAGTGGAAGGAGACATCAGGCAACTTTGCGTTGAGTCAGCTAGCCAGGAATCGAGCTGGCTAAAGATGCTTGTTGACAAAATTAAGGGTCACTTTAGCTCCACGAACTTCGGTTCAATGTTTATACTGCTTCACTTACTTCGATTCTGCAAAGTTTATCGCCTGCTCTTGTTTTAAAGAATTAAACTCTTAAGTGGGTAAGAATACACTCATAATGTCTCAGCATGTGTTAGGTTTTATGAAAATTGGACAGAGATCTAAGAAAGATGTTTGACCTCAGTGGGCTTGTTTGCTCCACGGGTGTCATCCAAGATTTAATAGGGAGACTAAATTGTTAGTGAGAACTAGCTTGTTGTTGTATTCTCGTCAACCCCATTGAGTTTTGTTGACTAAAAAGATGCAAGTCTTTTGGGCGTGGTTGTGATTTGGTAGTTTACTACCACTTGAGTCACGGCTACCCATTCCTCGTCTGCTATAATACCTTCCCTTGCAACCGCTTTTTGGGGCTATTTATTGTTTTCAAAACCGCATATATCAAAGGCTTGCTTTTTGGACCGTATCCCCATGTTTTTTTTTTCGCCCGATGCCGTTTTTCAATGTTTTTTTTCCTGGTTTCTTTGCAAGTAATTCTTCTAGCAAAAGTCGTACGAAGTTGCTAGTGGTTCACCCAGGATACTTTAGGAATCTTTTATCTGTCATTTCCATTTTTCTGATAAGTATTTAAACTACTCTCTTTGGAAACCTATAATGCACTCACCGACAATTAGGCAAACTAATGAGGAATCGGCAAAAGAAGACAAAGAGAAAGCAGAATTATTTGCGATCACTTACAGGAAACGTTCAAACCGTTCGATAGACAACCGTTGATCGAAGATCCAAATGATAATATGGCACCCAACATATTGGAAAATTGCAAGGCTCCGGGATATAATTTAATCACTGGCGAAATTTTGAAAGAGCTACCAAAAAAAGTGCTGATTAAGTTGCTCTACATTACAAATGCTTCCACGGCAATGGAAAGTCGCCGAAATTATTATGGTTCCGAAACCTGTGATATGTGCAAATGACAAGAAATCATATACATATCTAAGGCCTTCGATAAACTTCTGCTGAAACGATTGCAACCAGTAATTGAAGAAAGACACTTGATCGCGGATCATCAATTCGGCTATCGGATCGAACATTCCACAATCGATCAGGTGTATCGAATAACGAACGAAATTGAAAAAGCTCTAAAAGGGAAGAAAATATGCTCTAGAGCTTTTCTCGACGTATCGCAAGCCTTCGACAAGGTATGGCACAAAGCCCTAAGGTATAAGCTAAGGGTAATCTTACCACAAGAGTTGTACAGAATATTGGAATCTTATCTTGAAAACAGACGTTTCCGTGTTAGACACGGGAGTGAATATTCAGATTTCAAAGAAATCTACATCGGTGTTCCACAAGGAAGTGTTCTCGGTCCAATCCTGTTCCTGCTCTACACAAGAGATATACCACAAGATGAAGGGACCGTTGTAGCAATGTTCGCAGACGAAACGGTTATCGTCGTAATGGATGCGACAGTATTTGAACAAAGTATGCGAATGGACAAAAACCTGGCGAATAGTCTTCAATGAGACAAAATCAACGCATGTCAATCTTACTTTAAGGAAGATCTACCTATATACCGATTTCCATTAACTCGGAGCAAACACCGTACGCAAACGAGGAAAAATATCTAGGAATGACCCTAGACGCAAAACTTAAGTAGAAACCACACATTAAAAAGAAGCGCGAAGAGCTCGAAATCAGATCTAGAGAAATATTTATATTGGCTACACGAAAGATACTCGAAGTTGAGCGTATATAACAAACTGCTTCTGTAAGCAGTTTGCTCGCAAACTTCGTATCCGTCTTTATGTTCACTGCAATAATGAAATAATCCGTACTATGGACGTGACAAGGCTTGAAAGCCGACTACAAAGAACAAGACCCTACAATCTACCTACCTAACGCGATTAACACTACAGAAGCGTAAACTAGTTGCTAAGGCAACTTAGTCGTAGTCATCAAAAGAATGAAAAAATGAGAGAGACCAATTTTGTACTACTATGAGTACGCGCAAGCGGTTCTCATAGTGCCTCTCTGAGGGCTAAGGTTTAGCCAGTAGGCATATACTGACTAGCACTGATGGCATTGTCAGATGCATGGATCGTGCAGAACCAATGGTGTGGACCATTGGTATCTCCTGAAGATTCCTGCACCTCCAGGCCCAACCAACAAAAAAAATTCCCATGAAATACAGCATACTAGGTGGAGTGAAAAGTAGCCTTCTTGACCGCCAGAATGCGCTGCTACTGCAAAAAAGGTTATGGTGCCTTGAAGTCCGTTCATATCTAGGCAGACTTGCCAAATTTCAATGCGATACTATCTTTAGTTCTGTTTTGACAGCTGATTGTTGTTGACGTGTTTGACATCATGTTGAGTATGGCCAAAAACGATTTTCGTTCTCTCATAAAACATTATTTTTTGAGAGGCAAAACGGCGAAGGAAACAAAAGAAAAGTTGGATAAATATTATGGGGCTAATGCTCCGTCAGATTACACCGTCAAATATTGGTTTCGAGAGTTTCGTGGTGACCGCAACTCCACTACCGATCAAGTCCGCAGTGGCAGGCCCTCCGATGCGGTTACAGAGGACAATGTCAAAAAAATACATGAAATGGTGTTGGCTGACAGGAAAGTGAAGGTGCGCAAGCTAGCAGATACCACAAAGATTAGTACTGAGCACGGCACGGGTGCTCCGAAGCGGCCGGGGGAGGCTCAATGGGTTGAAAGGGTTATGGCGTCGGTTTTCTGGGATTATCATGGCATAATCTTGGTGGACTACCTCGAAAAAGGAAAAACCATCAACAGCAAGTATTACTGTGCATTATTGGAGCGATTGAAGGCCAAAATCGCTGCAAAACGGCCTCACATGAAGCGAAAAATAATTTTGTTTTTGCAAGACAATGCGCCGGCGCATAAGAGCATCGCAACCACGGCTAAAATCAATGACTTACGGCTCCAATTGCTGTCGCATCCACCGTATTCGCCCGGTTTGACTTCCTCGGACTATTATCTCTTCCCAAACCTCAAAAAATGGCTCATCAATAAAAAATTCAGCTCACACGGGGCAACCATCGACGCCACGGATGAGTATTTGGCAGACCTTCAGGAAAATTACTTTTCAGACGGAATCAAGAAGTTGGAAAATCGCTGGAATAAGTGTATCAAGCTAAAAGGGGACCCAATGAGGTTACTTTTCAGCCCAGCTAATAAATAGTAATCTGTAAGTGTCTACTGCAGGAAAGTAAAATCGCTGCACAGACAGACGTGTCCTCTCAACTCCGTTGAAAAGCATTTCTTGTCCTAAAATTCCATCAAAGTGTCGAAAAAAAGTTTTTTAGACAGGCGCAAGCAGTTTTCTGAGTTCCATTGTCAATTTCCAGGTTGACGGCTTTTAATCAGTCGGATAATATTGACAAGTCCGTTCTTATTTTTTTTTCCGTTCCAGGATATTGCATTTTGAACGTTTTGTTTGTAAGTTCATGAAGTGGACTCTGTTAATGACGTTTTGCTACTTTGTTACTAGATCACATGATACATGGATTTTACGTCGCCTTAGTACGTCTTCTGGTTCGAAATATTGCACATCACCATACCGATACCAATTGTGTTCGCTGCCATAAATAAATGAGCTCTAGCTCTACTCAAATAATCCGAAGATCAGTGATATTTTTAAATCTGTTCCATTTAGTTGCCTAATATCTCCCGAGAAAGAGTTTATCAAGAGAGAACAGTTTTCTAAAATCATTGCTTTTATCCTAGGCCAAAAACCCTTGGCTTTCTTAAGAACGCGAAATCTCTTGTAATCAATTTGTAAGATATAGTACATCTGGCCACACTGATTTGAGAGTAGGACTTATGCAGGTAATTAAACAAGTGAATGACTTGAAATATTTATTTTTATATTTTCTGATAAATAGCCAAAGGGATGTCCTTTTTTATTAGATCTGTTAATTTGTGAGGCCGGTGTTTCGTTTTTTGTTGTCTCGTTGTTGGCATCCGAGAATGATTTCAGCGGTTATAATCGGTTTTATTGCGAATTAACAAGGATAGTACTCGGAGAGTTGTGGAAGCAAGACAGGATTCGGAAGGACATTGAGACGGATGGAGAGGAAAAAAAAGAAAGAAAAAGTATATTTCTATAGCAATTTACGGTTTTCTTATAAACTGAATTGTTTGAAACACTGTGATTAGAGGGGATGATCGAGAAGATAAATGAGGGCGTCGCTATGTTTAATTAATGTCTGCTTTTGAAGGATAAAAGGACACCATTAAGGATACTGCGGATTATGGAATTATGTTTGTGTAATTTTATTGAACAGGGATTGCGATTGAGAGGGGTTCAAGGTATTCATCAATTAGTCGATTTGTCAGGTATTGAGTTTGGTCTGCATGTAATAGGTACTACCCGTTGAGGTGGCCTCCATCAGGTTACATTTGAATAAAATCCACTGTCTGTCAATGAAAAGGGAATTCTGTGTCTCATTCCTCCATTGGCATGATTCTCTCCAGCATTGGCAGTATGATATTAAAGGAGCTTCGTAGCTTGGCAGGTGTTTTATCGTCGAGCCCAGCAGACTTGTATGGCTTAAAGCCATGCAGCGCCCAAAGTAACTTGTCTCTTGCAATCAGACCAACAATCGTAGTCGCGGCTGCAGTAGTCCTATTAATGATGTTACTGGCCGTGAATAGGAAGCTCCCTAGAAAGTGGGTATTCAAAAGCAAGTTGAGGGATTCATCACTTGAGCTCGTCTAAGAGCCGTCGATTCCTTTTAAAACAGCTAGGCGTCGAAGGATTTGTAGAGAGAAATTTTCTAGGCCGTGAATGACCTCCAGGATTGTCGTTTTAACTTCCTCAGTTCTTTTTTATATTTCTTGAAGAATTCCTCATATAAGGCCTAATCTGTCACTTTTCTTGTGTTTTTTGCTGGGTTAAAAAGTTTCTCACGAGCGTTTCTAAGCGGTGTCAGTGTTAATGAATGGAACAGAATTTCAGAATAGGCAGGTAGGTAATGGACATTGCTATTAAGTCTGATAATGACCATGGGATCTTCATCAATCATTACCATGTGCTCTGTGACAAGCTTAAGGCTTTCATCAAGGAGGTGACTAACCCTTATAAGCGTGGTTTCAATTTATTACATTCATCCTTAAATCTTTACAATATCCTTGAACAAATTCAAAGAGCTTCAGTATCTTTCCGATGGTTTGGCAGCATAATAAGAAATAGTTGCTGTCGGTTGATCAGAATTTTAAAGAGTTGTTGGATGCTAAACAATCAACAACTTTTCACAAATAAGACAAAAGGCAGAATGGTTCTGGTTTTATAATATCCGTGCGGCATCGGATAAAGAATAGTGCCGCAGTGCGTCCCAGCTTGTCGTAAGAGGCAACTAAATGAGACACCAATCATCTACAGGCAACTATGATACCAAAAATGAGCCTGTGTCACTTTAACACCTTAAAACTTTCAAACAAGTTTGTATGCTATCAGTGGGTTCCCACGTCTGGAGACTACCGGTGGGGTAAAAGAACAGTCAATCAATTCGAAATGAGCATACAAGTGTCAAACCACTCAAACTTTAGATACACTTCATGGAAATGATCGCAATTAATAGCACTACCCCGCTGGGCACCACGATTGCAAAGCACTCGGGTGATCCCAGAGCAAGCAGAAGTGCTTGTGTTAGAGCCCGACGGGTTCCGGGGGTGGGCAAAATGAAGTTTCCAAAATATTTTCATAAACTTCGGTTTGCAAGTTGGAACGTCGGATCGATGACCTCAAAAAGTTTAGAACTGGAAGCGATTATGCGTCGTAGAACTCTACAAATCCTGTGCGTACAGGAAACGAAGTGGTGTAATACAGGAAATAAAGCGCGTTTTCTAGATTTAAAAACCAAGGCATTTAAGATGTTCTACCATGGAACGGTCAATGGACGAAACGGTGTTGGTACCGTTGTTGCAGCGGGTCTTCTAAACAATATCGTTGGTATTTTGAAAATAAGCGACCGCTTAATGAGTGTAAAACTCGTCATACATACGTTAGCGCGTACGCTCCACAAAATGGATGCGATCAATCGGAAAGAGGTAAATTTTGGTCAGAGTTAGGTAATTTGCTTAGAAATATACCAATCGATGAGATGCTCTTCGTAGGCGGAGATTTGAACGGCCACGTCGGAGAAACAAATGTTGGTTATGAGGACTGCCACGGGGGTAAAGGCTTCGGCACCAAAATTTCAACTAGCGAAGACATCCTTGTAGGGTGTAGGGGTTACAGCTTAACCATCATAAATACAATGTTTATTAAACATCAACGACATCTTATCACTTATAGCAGCGGAGGCCACGAAACGCAAATAGATTATCACTTCTGCAAAATGCCGATGAGAAACCGTGTGAAGGACTGTGGAGTAATACTAGGAGAATCGGTAGTAAGCCAACACCGTCTGCTCATTACAGAATTTTTCACAGCAGAACCACCGAAAACACGGGAATCGTTTGGAAAGCCAAAAATCCGGTGGTATAATCTATCGAAGGAACGAAGCGCAAGATTTATCGCACTGGCTAAAGAAGTACTTCAAAATATAAATGGTATAGCAGACTCACTTAGCCCACAAGAAATGTGGAACAGCATGCACGAGGAATGCATAACACTCGCAAAGTCCCATCTGGGGACTATATCGAAATACCATCACGCCGGCAAAGAAACATGGTGGTGGAATGACGAAACCAAACGAGCTGTGACCGACAAGAAGAGTGCATTCCAAGCGTGGACAAAATGCGATCGGAGCGACGATATCGAAAAAGCTCGACTGGCTCTTGAATACGAGCGCCTTAAAAAGATCGCAAAGAAAGTCCTGGCTCGAACTCGAGCGGCAGAAGCGGAAAACCTGTACCAGGAGTTGGAAAAAGTATCCTCATGATCGGCAGATAGAAGACAAGCTATACAAGAAGTTCAAACGTCGTACAATACAAAAATGCCAAATATTTTTAAGCTCGCTGCATAGAGGCGAAAAAAGTCAATGGAAATAACCTCGCCGAAATACATCAAAAACGCAGACGGTCGATTACTAACAAAGGAAAAGGAAATTTGTAACCGGTGCGTGAATACTGCAAGGAGTTTCTTAACAAACAATTTCCAAGTGATATCGTGCCGACAGCTGGTCTATTTGAGGAGGAAGTTTCGGACTTTTCAATCGAAGAAACAAGTATAGCAGTCGGAAAAATGAAGCGGGAGAAAGCGGCGGAACCAGACAGCATTCCATCAGAGTTTTGGTCGAAGATGAAGGGAATCGGCAGCGAGTGGCTATCGAAACTTTTAAATAAATTAAAATGTGGACAATCTATGCCGAATCAATGGTTCCATTATACAAAGGAAAAGGCGACACTCGAGAATGCAACAACTACCGTTCAATCAAGCTTATGTCACACACAATGAAAATCGTCGAAAGAGTCTTAAGCGAACGTCTTAAGGTTGTTAGGCCAGCTCTTATATATGGTTCACAGTGCTGGACAATGTACGAAGCGTTTAAAAAGAAAATGACCGCAGCGGAAAAGAAAATGTTAAGGATGTCTAGTGGAGTCACTAAACGCGATTGCATTAGGTCTACGAGTATAAGAGGAAGTCTACATATAAAGAATTCGGTAACCGAACAGCTTAAGGGCGAATAGAATAAGCTGGTATTGCCACGTTCAAAGAAGATCTGCGGAAAATCCGGTTAAAAAGGCACTATACGGTCACTCCAACTGTAAGAAAACGAGGTCGGAAAAAGAATTCCTGGATTTCTCAGATGGCAAATGCGCAACAACGCCTGGGGCTAACCACTGAAGCGATCCAGGACCGAGCATGATGTAGACGCGTTCTGCGGTGTGCGACATTAGCCAACCCCATAAGCGGAGCAGCAGCGATGCAGTAAAAATGGGAAACTCGTTACGCATAAGTTCGTATAACGAGGAAAGGGTTAATAAAAGGATAAGAAGAAGGTTCTGGTTTTATAAATCCTTTGGCTAACATTTGTTCCAATTTCATCCTCGTGGCGGTATTTATACTTAGATACCTACTTCTATTTGTTACTCGTATGCCACATTTTGCAGCAAAAAACACTGTGACATCTTGATTTGGGATCCTTAACCCTTTCCAAAGGACTTTGATGGTTCTCATGTTGTTTTTATCTGCTCACGAGTACTCGTATTTGTATACGAGTAGCTCATGTCGATTCATTATTGTCTGAGACAACATCGTCTCACAACAAAAGCGGCAATCTTTTGTCAAAAAAACAAAAAATAGTTATATCACATACCCAAGGATACAATGAACTCTTCAGCAGAAAACGCATCATTAACAATGGATACAAAAGCTGCCGCAAACCAAAGCAAAAAATCGACGAAAACGAAACCCGAAACCCGACTTGAATGTGCAAAAATTGTCAACTGTCCAAAAATATTAGTTTTACACAACCATGACCCGGTGTGTTTGTCACAATGACTCCTTTCACATCACTGAGTCTTACGTCATTCGTCTTAATTTACAACCCCCCAGAACTAATCCACCAAGCATCCCATCGCCGCCGAGTAGAAGAAGATTAAATTCGATCATCTAGAAATCTTATGGAGTTAATTTATCAGAAGTTAAGCAGTTTATCTATGCGAGAAAGGTTCTAGCTGTAGGCGAAACACACAATAGATATACATAGATACATACTCGTAGAGAGTGTTGGTGTGCTGTTTTAGTATCACCATCATCGTCATCATCATCACCAACACGATTATCAACACAAAGTTAGATGGTACGAGTATGAATTCGAAGGATAAGTACCAGATGAATGGTTTCGGTTGGATTCGGTATGAAAATCTCCCGCAGATTTCATCCCAAAAGGATGCGAAGTAGAGAATTATTAATCCCAAACAAGATTCTCTATGATTCTCTATCTAGAATGCAGCCGGGAGCCACGATTTGGGTTAATGACTCCAATGGGCGATGCCAACGGAACTGGCGTTGATTTCACCGACCACGACCACGTTTCCAATGACTACACCATACCCAACTTAGTATGGAAAGATGAATTGATGGCATTTTCAAAGTTGGAGTTGTAGCTGGACCTGGACCAGAGACTGAAGTTATGTTGCCTTCCAAATGGCATCCATAAACTTTGTATTTATCTTTAATTATTTCAATAATCATAACTGGCGGTTCTACCATGCCGGATGGGAATGCTTGATATACCATCCAGCTGAGAGAAAGTGTCTGGTGTGGCGCGGTTGAATTAGCGTTCAAGTGAAGAATCCTCCATTCTCTTTGGGGATGGTAGAAATTTTATCTTACGTACAATAATACGTTTTAATTGGGCCAAGGATTTTCCGCTTCCGATTTCTTGTTTTTGCTGTTGTTGTTAGTAGAGATGGTAAGGGGAAAAGATAAGATTAAAAGGATTCACTCTTTTACCTATCCCTCTCCGGTTCGTAGTCCTTCCAATCATGAGTGGGCGTAAGATATGCGAAAGTTCCTTTACCTACTCTTAGTGTCAGAATTGTGTGTGTCATTTATTTTAAGGGGGGTTAGGCATCGTTTCAAGGACTTTTCCTATTTTCAGTGTAATGGGGGGAGGGAGGAAGCAAGGATGAAGAGAATATATTTCAGGTGTAACCTATTAATCTACTAAGACGCTTAGGCAAATGTAGGTGAACTAAGTTGAAGTGGTTTTAAAAGGCGGATGAGTGTGGTAGTTAAGGAGCACATTTGGTTGGGCTTTTATGGCACAGAGCATACAGCACACACACACACACCGTGATATTCACATGGTACATAGTCAGATAATTAATTTTAATTTCCTGAAGCACACTTTCACATTTGGGACGCACAATTAAGAAGATTTTGTCGTTAAATAGGAGAAATAAGAGGTTAAGAGGGGTTCCAAATGGGGATAATCTTGTGAATTGCGACTGGAGACGTGAGGAAATTTATAAATTTGACTGGAGCGGTTAAAGAAGCAAGCTGTTCAAATATTTTATTTAGGTTGGAGACACTCAGAGGCAGTCAAATGAATCACGGACGTGATGAATGACCCATATGTAGATAAAGGGACTGAAGTCTGCATGTTTAATATAAAGATTAGAATGAGCCCACAAACAGGGCTACATATGGTTCTCGATAGTCGATCTTTTGAATCATAGAGGGGCTGTTTTACTCGAAGACTTCTCGTGTCTGGACATTATTTAAGCTAAGGATGGAAGTACACATACCTTTAGCACAGCTAGATTCGAATCGATCATCGATATAACTTTTGCTTGCTACGAAATGCTAACTGGCGCGTAGTTGATCATTATACGCATAGTGACCAAAATGCTTTCCGTTTTACCGCAGGTATCGGATCAGAAATCCGCACTAACTGAACAACACTCAAGCGATCCAAATGGAATATAAATACTTTAGACGAAGACCCTCTAAGCTTCTTCATTATTGAGGCGATAATTGAAGCCGGAACTGCGAGAAGCTCGTAGCCCAGGTATCACGATTAGTTGTCAACGCATGTAATGATTCAATGTCCAAAGTTGGAACACAAAAAAAACACCGACCCACAGTATACTGGTGGACTCAAATCCGTATGCCACAGAACGCGAAGAATATATCACCATTCCCGGTACAAAGATGATCAACGAGTGCAAGTTTTACGGAATGCATGTCGACAAGCGAGAACCTAGCAAGCGTCTTTGCTTTAGAAATCTTTGCGAAGAACTCAATAACGACGTCTGGGGTAAAGCTTACAAAATTTTATCTACGAGACTTAAAAGTCGACGTGTGCATTCGCCAACGTTCGGGCACGTTACTTAGATATTTCCTCGCCAAGAAAGTAGGGAGTTAGTAAGTAAGTGCATTCACGGAGTACGTCCATACCTTTGATAACAGGGGGAAAATTGTTCGAGGCCCTGTATGGTATCCCAAATAAAGCCTTGAAAGTCGTTATCAAAACACGACACGTTCTGTTCGTCGTAATGTTCAACGCTTGTTTCCAGAAGGCGAAGAGCCCTCGAAACGCAAAATATAAGTTCTCCTGTCGAAAGAAAAGCGAAATCCAAACGAATATTCGACCTACCGCCCTCTTTGTCTGCTTGACACGGTCGTAGAATCCTTGAGCGGATAATCTGCAATAGACTTCTACCAGCTATTAAAACAGCAGGAGGCCTCTCAGAACACCAATACGGCTTAGGTAAGACACGCTCTACGGTAAAAGCGATCAACGTGGTATTAATGAGAGCCCAAACAGCTGTAGAAGGCAAGTACTGGAAAGGAGGAACCAAAAAGCTTACTTTAGGTGGCGCTACAGTCCGGGGTGGACCTGGGCCTCAGTCAACAAGCTTCTCCAGCCAGCTCGATCCCTGGCTAGCTGCCTCCAGTTTCGCACGCTAGGTTGGCTGAGGTCCTCTTCCACTTGCGTGCGCCACCTGAGTCTTGGCCTACCTCTACTGCGCTGTCCCTCCGGAGCGGATTCGAAGACTTTTTGGACCGGAGCATTGGTGTCCATGCGCCTTACATGACCCAGCCATCTCAGTCTTTGAATCCTCACTCTTCTGGCTAGCTCCATGTCGCTGTACAGTCCATACAGTTCGTCGTTGTATCTCCTCCACCACTCACAGTCAATGCAGACGGGACCGAAGATCACCCGAAGAATTTTTCTCTCGAAGCAACCAAGAACACCCCCATCCATTTTTGATAATGTCCATGGCTCTGCACCATAGAGCAGGACCGTGATTCTTAAGGTCTTATAAAAGGTGACTTTTGTTGTCCGAGAGAGGGATTTGCTACTCAATTGCCTTCTTAGCCGAAAGAAACAGCGGTTGGCAAGAGTTATTCTTCGCTTGATCTCAGCGCTGGTGTCGTTGTCTGTATTTATAGCAGAGTGTAGGTAGACAAAGTCCTTAACTACCTCAAAGTTAGTTAGTTAGTTGGTCTTGCCCTCATTGACCGCTAAACCCATTTTCGCCGCTTCCATCTCAATACTCGCGAAAGCGCCACTGATGTCACGCTGCTTTCACCCGATTATGTCAATATCAGCGACGTATGCGAGTAATTGGACGGACTTTTGAAAGATTTCGCTTCTTGAGATTGCTCGGACAATGCTGAGGTTCCATTCATCGGACATACTTTCGTCCGACCATATTTTACAGATGAGTTGGTGTGTGCTCCTTACCAAGTTATCGCCTACCGCTTTGAAGAGTTCGGCAGTCAAGCCATCCGCTCCAGCAGCTTTGTTGGACTTAAGCTTCGATATAGCTATCTTCACTTCATCCAAGTCGGATGGACGGAATTTTTGGTCATCATCGTCCAAGTTGAAAGGTTGATTCTGCCTGACAGCGGTATTTGGTCCGTCATCGCAGTTATACAGTCTGCAGAAATGATCTTTCCAAATCCTCAGCATCGACTGTGATTCTACTACGATGTTCCCTGGTTCATCTCTATAGGCTTCGGTTCGGGGTTTGTTTCCGCGGCATGTTATTTTTACCTTTTGGTAAGACTTCCGAACCTCATTCCTGGAGCAGCATCTCTCAATTTCCTCGATCGCGCGCTTCTCATGCTCTTTCCTCTTCCTCCTGAGAAGCCGGCGCTCGTCTCTCCTCTTCCGCTCATAGAGCTCATGAGCAGCTCTGGTCTTTCTAAGCAGCGCCGCGTTATATGCATCTTGCTTTGCTGTATGTGCTTGCCGGCATTCATCATCGAACCAGGAGTTTCGCTGCGGTGGGCGAGTGAAACCCAGCACATCAGAAGCGGCATCTCTGATGGCGTTTTGGCAGTGTTTCCAATGGTCTTCGATGCTTGATGCTGGCGGCATTGGACCTCTTAAGAGATTAAGAGACACTCGATCGGAAAAAGACTTGGCGATCTCTTGCGATTGTAGCCGTCTGACGTCGAATTTTCTCACAACATTAGCTTGTCTTGGCGTAGTTTGGGATATCCGCAACCGTACCTTGGCTACAACAAGGTAATGGTCCGAGTCGATGTTGGCTCCTCGGAACGTACAGACATCCATAATACTGGAGGAGTGTCTTGCGTCGATCACAGTGTTGCTAATCTGGTTGACGGTTTATTGATCAGGAGTTCTCCAAGTCCCCTTGTGTATGTCGAGATGTGGGAACCGCGTGCTAGCCACGACAATGTTTCGCCCCGCCGCAAAGTCGATTAGCCTGAAACTCCGTTATCGGAGGTGGTGTTGTGCAGGCTATATTTTCCGATTGTTCCACCAAAGATACCCTCTCTTCCTAGCTTTGCATTAAAATCACCGAGGACAATTTTAATGTCATTGCTAGGGCATTGCATCATTGCCTTGATGCGGATTGCTACGAGGCGCTCGCTCACATGCCGGAAGCTGAGGACTTCTTGTCTTAGTCTGCCCCTGACAACAAATCCGCATCCAAATAAGCGCTGCTTTTGCCATCGATAGCAATTGCCGTAGTAGATGTCGCAGTTTTTCATCTTCTTTTTGTCCGGCCCATCCCATCGCATTTCTTGGATGGCGGTTATGTCTGCTTTGCAGCAGTCTAGGGCCTCCGCTAGTTACTCGGCTGCACGTGGTCTATTAAGGGATCTCACATTCCACGTGCATATCCGAAGCTCATTGTCCTTAAATCGTTTGCGTAGGTTGTCAACAGTAGATCCGTCCATATCCGAGGCTTGTTGATGCTTCGTAACTTAATCTTTTTTAAATGGCCGGGCAGTTACCCCGGCGGCACAACCCCCAACCTGGAGGACCAGTTCCATTTTGAGTGCCCCTAGGACGAGGGGTCGGTTACACCGAAGCCAGTAACCCGTTCCGGGATGTGAGCGCTGCCGTTGGCCCTTATAGGGCTCGTCCGCCACCATCTCTTTTCCAAGACCCTGACTAAGTCCTGGAAATCCTTTCCTTTCCGGCCTGAGCTCCAAATATGTCGGAGTAGCCCGGATAAGGTCTTGTTTTGTTTTTCCGACACTAATCCTGGTTAATGGCGCAGGAAACTCGCCATTTGCCCCCTTCACTTCGCAACCTTTAGTGAGATTCCCATATGGCGCCACGGGGAGGCGTGAAGTAGGACTTATTAGCAGAGCTGCAAGATGTTCGGCTGCAGAGGCTCATTCTCGTCATTTAAGGAACCAGCATCTGTCCGAGGATGCTACTCCTACGAGGCCTTATACTAATCGTTGCCATCCGAAACCAAAAAGCACTGCGCGATTATAACCCCCGAGGTGAAGAACGCATTTAACTCGACGAATTAGGAACGAATCATGAGCTGCCTGTATCGAACCAGGTACTGGGCTATTTCCTTAAAATAATTAAGAGTTATTTCGCGGATAGAGTCCTACTCCGATGAGGGAATTATGTGGAACATTATGTATGACGAAGTTCTGCGCTTACCGATTCCAAGGGACTCGTCAATTATCAGCTTTGCGGACGACATCGCCGTGGCAGTTGAGGAAAAAACGATAGAAGTTAAACTGCACTGTAACGAGGCAGTTGCTACTGTACGTCGATGGCTGGCTAGCGCTGGATTAGAACTCACCGACCACAAAACCGAAGAAGTGCTTTTCACAAGTAGAAAAGTTCGTGAAACGATAAAGTTCAGAGTTGGAGCGCATGAAATCGTGTCTCAACCGTTTATTAAGTACCTCGGAGTGATCATTGACACTCGTCTAAGCTTCAAACAGCATCTTGAGTACACATGCAAAAAGTTATCGCAAACTATTAGGGCACTCTCAAGGCTGATGAGTAATATTGGTGGCTCGAAACAGAATAAAATACTTCTTCTTTCAGTAGCTGCCAGTTCCATATACATGTAAGCAGCAGAAATATGGTCAAGTGCCGCGAAGGTGAAATCTTACGTACGAGGAGTCAAGCCTTAGCGAACCATGCAATACTCGACGTATCTTCAATGCTACCCATCGATATACTCGCTGGAGAAATAGTGAAACAGCTTCGGAAAACGCGAAACACGCGTTTTTTCATTGCCCATGATACGAAACCGAAAAAATTGCTCTACGGAACCAATTTGGGGAGTGGCCTACTCCCGATTATATTATCAGTTATATAGTATGTTCGAAAGCAATGAAAACTGGACCGTCGTTAGTAATGCGGCGGTACGCATTCTGAACGATCTAAGGAGGCTAGAACGCCAACGTAATGTGAATAAACGAGCGAACAATAGAGTAGGCTTAGTCCTTATTCCGAACCCCGTGAAGTAATGCCTAGCGGGAGTCCCGCGGGGAGAAAAAAATCGGATAGGCTATCCAGTAATGGAGGTGGTTTAAGCTGGTTAGAATCCGGTACTACCAATGGGCGTCGGACCATTGGTGCCTCATGCAGGGTTTCCATCCACCATCACAAAAAAAACAGAAAAATAAGTCGATCTTTTGATGAAAACAGCGTTGTTATGGCAGCATTTCGAAGCTGTGGATAACCACGTGCCTAGTACTGACGAAGCGATGCCATTTCAGCCTATGATTAGCACCTTCAGGGCATCAAGAGATAGTTACAACTTCGTTTGGTGTCTCTGCATGTCAATTGAACGAGGTACCCGCTGCTAGTGAAAGTCCTTACCATGGAAATAAGCTGCCTTAACCCAACCTTAAATCTAGAGAAGTCTTCCTTAGGGCCTTCCAGAGAAATATAATATTTTGGAATCAGTTTGGAACGATCCAAAGACAATCAGTGAAGACTGACAGAAATAGAAGTTGATCATTCGGGGGGACAACAGTAAAGATTTGACTGCATCCTAGTGAAGTGAGTCCTCTCTAATATGAACTCTACTGCATATTATCATAGCAGCTGACTCGATGTTGAGAAGTTATTGGGTTCGGCAGCATTACCATAGAAACTCCATGCGAATTGTATCATGGAGCAATTTTTTCGACCGGAAAATGCCAGAAATCTGTAAGAAATCTAATCTCTGGAGCAGAGCATGGAGCCGCGAACGATAATCATAGAAGTAACACGGCATTTAGAGATCATGGCGGTACTGGGCATCAACCAACATCTGCAGCTACCCACATCAACTTGGTTGAGAGCCTCAGGTCTTCCTATACGGTTAAACGACTAGTGCCTGTGCGCTCTATGTGCCCTAGACATCTAAATCGCTGCAAACTAAGCAACGTGTCAATGCAAACGGCGCCAAATGTGCTGAATTGTCTTCTTAGCCCATTGAAACAGCGGTTGGCAATAGTTATGGATACTTTCGGCGCGTGAAAATTTTTCTTTGCTGAAAGAGTCAGTATAGACCGCCAGACCTGTAGCTATTGCTTCTGCTTCAATGCTCACAAAATCACAAAAAGCTCCCTTATATCCCGCTGATTTTTACAGCCATCTGGTCAATGACGGACTTACTTGGTCTAAAACAGTTCTGTTGAGGACCTATTTAGTTGCTGATGATCAGTTTAAGATGTTCACAAAACGACTTATGGCCCTGTAGTTGGCGCAGTTCTTTTTTCGGCTGGCATGCAGCACCCTTTTACAAAATTGTACATACGAGCCATTGTATGCTCCTTACCAAATCATCTTCTCCAGGTTTAACCGTTGGATCCAAAGGATTTTTGTTTGGTCACAGCTATCTTCACTTCGTTTAGGTCAGGTGGATTGTTCAGATTGATTGGAATCTTGTGTCTGACAGCAAAAATTTCCATTTTCTTTGCCTTTGTGGTTTAACAATCCGCAAAAGTTGTTCTTCTAAAGTCTTAGCAAGGACTGTATCGCAGCAACAATATGGGCTTGGTGATCTTTCCAGGGCTCGTGTAGGGTTTTGTTGCCCTGACATGTCCTCTTTATATTCGAGTGAACTCTCTAAACTCCATTCTTACAGCAGCATCTCTCGACCACTTCAACTTCGCCTTTTTTACGAAACTTGTCAGGAGCTCTATATGGCGGTAGCCAAATTCAGGATTCCGGCAAAGCTGGAAAACACATGCTAAAACAGAAAGTGCACAGGGCAGGTGTCAACTCGGAAGGCACCATCTACAACAGGTCCTTTCAACTACTGGGATGTGCGGACGATACTGACATCATCGGTCGTTCCCAGCATGTCGTGATAGAGGCTTTCACGGCGATTAAAGAACAGGCTAACTTTGTTGGCCTTTAAGTAAAGGAGGACAGGACTAACTACATGCTATCGACAAACAAACCAACATCTGTCCAGCGCGTAGGAAAAAACGACACCCAAGTGGAGATTCGACGAAGAAGAAGAGGAAATCGTTGCTACTTCGGTTTGACATCACAATTGGGTTCAAAACTACTTACTTGAAGAACGGATTTTTGGTCCTGTGTGTCAGGAGGGCGAATGGAGAAGACGATACATCTGCAAACTCTATGAACCATTTTAAGACATGGATGTGGTCTAAACAACCAAAACACGTCGACTACATTGGCTCGGCCACATCGAGCGAATGGACAATAATGCTCCAGCTAAGAGGGTTTTTGATTTCCAGCACCCCGGGTTCGAGACGACAAGGATGGCCAACCAGACCATCGTCGATGCCAGAGTGCTTGGCCTGGATAACTGGAAGCAGCGCATCTGGGATCTCAAATTATAGAAGGCTGACGTTTTCACCGGTCAGAAGTCCGTTAAATAAGTAAGTAAGCTGCTTCTGGCGTAAGAAATCTAGTCTTTACTGAGGGTAATGTGGCCCAAGAAGAGTGGCATAAAAACTTACTTTGTTAAAAAAAACCGACGAACCGTGGTACGCGGTGTACTCAACTCTGTTGACCGTCATCGTGTTGATGATTCAGGACCAGCTGCAACACTTTCACGAACGACATGGATGTGTTCCGCCGGTTGTCCACAATGAGGTCTGCCTGTACGTCTTACATCTCCAACGTTCCCATATCGCCACCAAAGCCAGAATTATAGGAGCTGTTGGAACATTTCGAGGTCCATAAAATTTTCGGTATTCACGTCGATTTACGTTATTGACCGGCCAAGACAATTTTAGTCTCAGCTTACTCAAAGTGTCAATGAAATGTGGCATGACAAGCTGCTTTTGATCGGATTCCCTTGCAAAAGAACTTCGATCAAGAGACTGAGAGTGGCTGCTTCCGACGAGATACAAAACTGTCATGCAATATTAGTACGAATGAAATGTTCCGACAAAGCTTGTTGATTCGGGCCGCCAGAACTAGTGTCTTAGCTGATTGGCACAGAAAAGAGATTGAATCGCCGACAAGTGTATAACAATAAATTCTTCCGGAATATCTGAAATTTTAATAAGGACTTCGACATTGTAACCGCTCTAAATGTTCCCACACCCGAGATAATGATCACAGCAAACATGTACAGTACATGTAACTTTCTGTGAATCTCCTTTCTCATTCAAGGACAATTGTTACTATTTATCCTCCCCAGTGTTGTGTAGCAATCAAAATTTACGATCTTCTCGCACACCATTTTAAAAACTCAAGCAATTGCTACCGATTGTAGTAGCTACTGGCTACTGTGCTCGCCAACCCAACAGTAGCAACCTCAGTGTTTAATTCGGGTAGCACCTGCATCATTTTAGTCATTTCAGCACCCAAACACCTCGCTTTCGATGTGTGGAAAACAATTAAACGTAAATAAAACCCAAAACTTTGCCCATAATGTCTAATGACAGTATAATTACCCGCAGAGCACTGGTTCGAGCTCTTGCCTTTGACACTTCCACAGTATACCATATCTCTGCCCCAGTCCAGTTGACACTGCCTTGGACTTATTTGTCGTTTATTTCGGGAGGAGTTATTCGTAAATTCAACTCACACGCACGCACAATACGAGTAGATACGAGTAATTGCAAAGTGAAATGACAATTATCCGGGACAGAGTCCTAACTCCACACTCGTAGGTATGTAGGTACGTTGTATCTTTATCTACCCTCAGTAATCGATGCAGTCGACTGGAAAATGCGCTTCAATGACAGAGAGAAAATACGGAAAGCCCGATCTAATGATATGATTACGTGATATGTGAAATGTGACAGCTCGAAAAGAAAAAGAAAAAGAGGAACTCTATCTCTCTCTCTCTCTGTCTTTCTCTCGGTATTTATCTGACCGCTGGGCCTTAGTGAATTATGCGAAGCGGTTATTTCTTCTGCTGTCAACGTGTGTGATAATAGTTCTGTCATGCATGCTAGAGTCGTTGTAGCTGTCACTTACAGTGCTTGCGCCGAGTTCCTTTTGTGACAAAATGCCCAAGGAACAATTCATCATTGTGTTGCGATTGTCAGCCCTCCTTGTAGTGGAAGTTTTGTGTGGTAACGTGATGGTCTGGTCGGGTCTGGCTTAGTCTGGTCTTGTTGATGGTGTACTCATATTATAGTGTGGCCCGCTGTCTCAAGTTGCAGCGACCAACGCCCGCTGACAGGTTTGATGTAGTGGAAATAATCGTGTGCAGCTTCAAAATGCTGCACAAATCAAAGGCGAACAACGAAAGGAAACAATTTCTTTAATTAAGTTGAGGTTGAGTTGGTAAGGTGGTAGTTGAATGATATATGTACGTACGAGTATATGCCCTTCCTTCCTTATGTAGCAATAGAATAGATGAGGGCTGCAGTAGAACTGACAAATTTTCATTGGTTTTTGTTGTGTTTAGTGGGGAAGAGATTTAAGCGTTTTAAGATTCCTTTAAATCGTGATTTCCATGAATGTTATATGTTGTGAGTTCAATGGCATGGAGAAGGAATAGGAGGTCTAATCGAATGACTACGAAACATGTCAGCTACCTGAAGTGTTACAAAGCCTTGAGTCTTTCTGGAAAAAACCGGGAAAGGGTCCAAATACTCGACAAAATCAGCAGATTAGTCAAAGAGGAAAGGCGAGTCAGAGAGGAAAGCCGATGGCACCAGCAACAAACCGAAAGTTTAGGCTTTCTGTTTGTATCTATCATATCAGCCTTACAATGGAAAGAGTTATTGACGTCCACATTAGAGAAAATTTAGAAAATACCTGGCCTCAGTAGCCGTTCCAATACTCGTATCAGAAAGGCAAATCCACAGAAGGAGCTCTGCTAAAGTTGACAGCAGAAATAAAAAGCTCCTTCCGAAGTAAGAAAGTTGCACTCTGAGCGGTTCTGGACATAGAGAGTGCTTTCGATAATACTGGATATCACTTCATTGACTCCACTGACTCTGCTTCACAGAAATATCAAGCAACCGACTATAAACTGGATCAAAACGATGCTAGAAAGCCGGATAATGACAACCTCACTAGGACCGATTTCGGCATATGTATCAGCCGTAAGGAACTATCCGCAGCGGGGCGTACTATTAATCCTCCTTTGGTCTTTTGTCATGGACGAGCTACTCAGCAAACTTAGCAACCTAGGGTACTATGCATTAGAGGTGTAGAAGTCACATAGCAACGAAGTCACTGCATGTATGCAAAACGCTCTTAAGATTGTTCTAGACTGGTGCACCAGGGAGAAACTCTCCACAAATCCAAATAAGACTGTCATAGTTCGTTTTACTAGAAGAAGCAGCCTGACGAAGTCAAATATCTGGGAATAATCCTTGATGAAATGGAACTCAATTTGGAACTCTCACTTAAATACCAAAATACCTAAAGCAACCAACGCTTTATCTTTCTGTTCTGAAGATCAGTCACTGGATCTATACAATGATGGTGAGGCCCATCATAACAGAAGCTTCTGTAGTATGCTGACCTAGAACCATGCAAGAGACCGCTATTTTAAAACTCAAAAGAGGACTGCAACAAAGTGGCATTGCGCAGCTCAGCAAGTATGGTACTCGTACAAAACAAAGAGCTAGATCTTTGCGATCACCTGGACCTAAAGACACTGCTCCTGTTCAGTTCTTGTCCTCTAAGACAAGCTCTTAATTCAATGATGAGTGACCATGGCGAAAAGTACACAGATACAAGCGCTGCAACGAAAACAAATGCAAATACCCAAAAGAGCCAACTTGGCATGATCAGACAGATCATTTGCTTCGACAAAGATTTCTCCACGGAAATTCCCAGCAAAGAGAAACGAGTCAGCAACAACGCACCAAACAGCCAAAACATCATAAAGTGGTATACGAATGGTTCCGAAATAGAGACGGGAGTCGGACAACACACAAATATATCAATTGCAATGGGAAAGAGTCCTAGCATATTCCAAGCTGAACCACACATCATCTAAGAATGCTCCGAACATATCTACTAGGTGGGGTGAAAAGTAACCTCCTTGGGAATGAAAACAAATTTTTTTTAAATGTTTTTTTATTTTATTCAACATAGTCCCCTTTTAGCTTAATAGATACACTTATTCCAGCGATTTTCCAACTTCTTGATCCCATCCGAAAGGTAATTTTCCCGAAGATCTGCAAACATACTCTTCCGTGGCGTCGATGATCTTCTCGCGTGAGCTGAATTTTTTATTGATGAGCCAACTTTTGAGGTTTGGGAAGAGATAATAGTCCGAGGGAGCCAAATCGGGCGAATACGGTGGATGCGACAATAATCGGAGCCGTAAGTCATTAATTTTAGTCGGCGCATTGTCTTGCAAAATTTTTTTTCGCTTTATGTGAGGCCGTTTTGCAGCGATTTCGGCCTTCAATCGCTGCAATAATGCACAGTAATACTCGCTGTTGATGTTTTTTCCTTTTTCGAGGTAATCCACCACGAGTATGCCATGACAATCCCAGAAAACCGACGCCGTAACCTTTCCGACCTATTGAGCCTCCCTTGGCCGCTTCGGAGCACTCGGGCCGGCTTCAGTCCATTGCCGGGAACGAGCACTCATTCTGTTCTCTGGTGTGTAATAGTCGATCCAGGTTTCATCAGCAGTTACCAATCGACGCCAAAAGTCCGCCCGAATCCGCATCAGCAAGTCCAAACACTCTTTCGAAGTTCTCTCGCGTTCGTGTTTTTGGTCAGGAGTGAGCATGCGCGGCACCCAGCGGCAGGAAAACTTTTCACATGCAGAATATTGCCCAAAATATGGCGTGTGGACTCAGTACTGATCTTTGTGGTGTCTGCTAGCTCGCGCACCTTCGTTTTCCGGTCAGCCATCACCATTTCATGTATTTTTTTGACATTGTCATCTGTAATCGCATCGGAGGGCCTGCCGCTGCGGACTTGATCGGTAGTAGAGTTGCGGCCACCATGGCATGTCTGCCTTAATATGAACGGACTTCATGTCATAACCTTTTTTGCAGTAGCAGCGCATTCTGGCGGTCAAGGAGGTTACTTTTCACCCCACCTAGTAAGTGGAAGAACTTTTAAAGTTAAAATCAAAAACGCCGTAAGTAAAGAGACTACTGCCCCATTTGGAGTCCCCCAAGGGATTTGATATTCATACTTTTCACAAACGAGCTAATGCGAGCAATTGTCGTTAGACATAGGTGTCCTGCCACTAGCTTACAAGTAGTGCAGGCGGAATTCGAAAAAGCTGGTTTAGTGGCCTGATTTTAAATGCGGCGCAGACGAAAATGATGCAAATACGGGGACCACACCAAAAAGTCACTGACCTGAGAGTAACATACAAATACCTTGAGGTAACCATCGACGGCTATCTTCTATGGAATGTGCACATAGAGAAACTCCGCTCCAACCTCAGACAAGCACCTTATGCCGTGGTGTACCTGGGATACTACTCCACGTTTGAAGTACAGAAACAGGTATATACTCGTAGTACTATGCTCTCGTGGGGTCAAAACTGAGATACTGCATACTAGCATGGGGTATGGCATCAGCTACGCACATTTATAAGCTGCAAGACCTTCGAAACTCCATTGTGAAGAAAATGCAAACTCGACATCCCAACAACAACACAGGACATAGAAGTTTCAAGGTGTTAAGTGTCCAAGAAATATTTCAAATGGCATTTGCTCTTGAATATTACGACGACACCCGCTTCAAAGACCCTATAGATCATCAGCTGAACACAAGAAGAAGAGCACAGGGAATGGACTGGACTGTAGCGCCACCTAAAGTAAGTAAGTAAAGTACCTTTCGGTAAAATTTCCGAACCTCATCCCTAAAGTAGTATCCTTCACTCTGCTTTTCCTTTGAAGAAGTTTGCGTTCGATTTTTCTTCTCTTCTGCTGGTAAGACTTGATAGCAGCTCTCAACTCGGCTCACGTTTTTGATTTCTTGTTAGAGGTCGCCTTGCTAAACCTTTTATTGTACATCAGAGTCGGCATCCCTAACGACCGTTTTGCAGCATTGCCACATTGGATGTTGTTGAGGCAGGTTATTATGAGCGGGATTGAGAAAAAGTGATTGAAAAGCCGCCTGACGTTGAAGCTCCTCACGGTATTTTCGGGCGATACATTGCCTCTGATTTCGACATGTATGTTGGCTACTACAAGGCAGTTTTTCGAAATGCTGGCACCTCGGACTTCAAATTGTAACGACTGATCCTCCCTAAGAGATCGCAAAAGCCCTCTATTGTAGCTCTAATACGTATGGTCATCAGTTGATGGCAAGTAGTATAAACGCATAACTTTACCCTTGAATCTGCTTCCAGTATAAATCGCTGTAGTACGAGTAGATATCGTAGTCTCGTCTGTCCTATTGCATTTCTCGGATGGCGGCTATTTTTTTTTAAAGGGCTTCCTGTGCTTTTACAAGATGTTTTGACCTTCCTACCATTATCGCTCGGCAGGCAGGCTGTCTGGCTCAGCAGCTTGGCTAATATTACTTTCTTTAGTTCATTTTTGTCGGTGGATGCATAGTAGAATGGTTCATCTCGCCTATAGGATGATTTTGGATCTACCAGGTCCTATGAACTTGGCCGAATTGGTCTCACCATTTCATCAGGAGTAACTGCGACTCTTTCATTGAACTGACTTTCTCACTCGAGTGTTGTTGGCTTAAAAGTTTCTTCTTACATTTTGATGAAACTTCTGAACGTTGTTCCAAGAGTAACACCCCTTCGTTTTCCCTATCAATCTAGTCTCAGGATTATTGTTTCTCTGACGAATTTGATGATTTTACCGCGAAAAGGATAACGTAGAGCGCCAGAGCTGTTACTGTTCCTCTAAGCGAGTTATTAAACTCCAGGTAGCTTCCTGATATCATCTTTAAACTAAGATACACTAGCTGCGATTTTTCTGACGGTTTTTCGGCATCGGTGATCTGATCTTCAGCAATACATTGAATTGCAAGGACGTTGGGAAAGGGTTGAAGGACACGTAATTCTGAAAGCTTATTCTGTCCGATCGCCAACTTCCTGTTATTGTGCCATTACAAAGCTAATAGTTGTCACGTAAAAATAGATTTTTAATGTGATCGGAAAGTTAGCCCCTTAGGCAAAAGTAGCTGGATATTCCAAAGCAAAGAAATCTCATGGGGGATATGGAGCTTCCGTCAATCCATCAACAAAAAATAATGTTTTATTACAGAATGAAAATCGTTGTTGTCCATACTCAACATGATGCCAAACACGTCAACAACAATCAGTTGTCAAAACAAAACTAAAGACAGTATCGCACTGAAATTTGGCATGTCTGCCTAAATATTAACGGACTTCAAGGCACCATAACCTTTTTTGCACTAGCAGCGCATTATGGCCTTCAAGCAGGTTACTTTTCACCCCACCTTATAACTCCGGTATCAATGGTACAAGCATCCATCCATATATTCACGGATAGGCAAGCAGCTATATTTGCCCTTAGCTCGCATATCTTTGACCATCAAATCAGTCATGTACTGCTTTAAAACCCTCCAAAGCTCAAGGAACAAGTCTGAACTATGGTAGGTTCCTGGGCATGAGGGCATTGATGGCAATGAAAAGGCTGACGAACTAAACAGAAAGAACCCTTCTATTGCACCTCTAAAACAGCAGACAATTTAGCTATTAATTGTCCACCCCTCAATGGAATCAGACGGAATATCTTCCTCAGGGCACAACTTGCCACCACTGAACTAAGGGATCCCTCTGCTAGTGGAGTTATTAACATTATTCAGGATGGGTAAGAACTGTTTTGACAAGCCGAAGAGTCAGGGATTTAAAAAAAAAAACAAAATTCTGCCCATGATCCCACAACAAGCTTCTATTCCAAAGGTGCAGTGAATTAAAAAACACAAAACACCGTTGCTGTTGTCATAACTTGTGGGGACGGATGAGGCCGTCAAATTCCCCGTTCTGAGATTGCTTCAAGTCACCGTGCACCGACTGCAACCTCGTTTTGAAGAGAAACTACACTGGTGCTCTGGCAGTGTCTTGCAAATACATAGAAAAGACTTAAGCAAATTGCACTTCAGATCCATCTGTCTGGCTTCCTTCGCATCTTAAACAGTATGGAATCAAAAGTCAAACTTCATGTGCGTAAAACCTTGCGAAAGAGTCCTCGAAATATGGTGGGCAAATTTGTCAGCAATTTGCCGGGTTGTGTGACTCGGACAGAAAACAAGGCGTAGATGAACCACTTGTTCCACTGCTATGGGTCACTTTGGCCAACCTGACATGTAACGCTCTCTAGCCTCAGATGATGTAGCTAAACTGTCGTAATGCCCACCAACTGGATAACAAACATGCTATGTCGAATGTCTCCAGAGCACCTTCGGCTTTGTCACAGACGAGCATCCTCTGGGCTTGCACCCCAATTATATCAATAGTGTCGGTTGTTTGGTGGATCAAACTTACATACCATACTCCGCACTCCCATAGCCTATTTTAAAGGTGGTCGTGCAACAACCACTGACGTTGCTCTTCGACTGTTATTTGCAACGACACCAATCTCTGAAAATGTACGAAATCAGCATGCTCTGGGCTCAGGCTTGGTTTCGGTAATAATCAGAACTGAGCCAGGAATGTTGTCGAGTCATCACGGACAGCTTGAAGACCGATTTAGGATGCAGCTCTGGTGTATTTTTGGAAGACAATTGCGTTAAATTTCACTCCTCGTTAGGGGAACTCTCGACTGTCGCAATCCTGATGGCAACAAACTATATTGGGAAGAATCGCGTTGGAAGTATTTACATCAGTGGCGCACTGAACCCTCTTACGGCCTTCAAACTAGTTCGGGACTGCAAGACATCGTTTAATTTAGTCGGAAAGCTGATTCGGCAGAGTTTGACTTGCGTCCCAGGTCATTATGGGAGATGAAATCGCTGGGAAGACTTAAAGGTGATTTATACGGCTGGATTGCCTTCATCTTCGGTAAGGGCTTTATTCGATAATTGTTGCTCATATGAGCATTACTTCAGATGGTCTAACTCTCCTGGTGGCAGACCAAAAAAATAACGATGCTTTCTCTCTTAAGTGTCAACGACTCTGTAGTAGCTGTAGTAGCATGTTAATTGGGTACTAGGCACCTAAATGTGCTGGGTGCAAGTTAGACAACATCCTGCGAAGTTTGCCATCCGAGTTATGACTCTATTTCTATGAGTTTCGGCTTTCCGTTGATGTGCTGGTTCCTGCCACTGCAGGCACTTTACCACTGACTATCATCCTTCTACAGAAGACTGAGAGATTCATGTAATAGAGACATACAAGGACCACAATGTCTTTATCTCAGTACTCTGTTCCAAATGAACGAAAAACATGGATAACAACTTCCATACAATGCTGGAAGAGTTGGTAGGATTCTAAGTAAATTGTGTGAGTTATCCTGCTTTAATACTTTTCAAGAGGACGAAAAGGACTTTGTGCTTTAAGTCGTAAAAGAAAAACTTCATTACCTGTTCAATCAATGAGTTTTCTATCTGTCCCTTCATTTGATGTCACATTCCACCTACATCCACATCGAATTTTTGCGCTTTCAGCATTCCATGGCAACAAAATTATCAAAACACACATGCGTATGGGTATGAGCTGGACTAGCTTTAAGGGTTATGTCCATGTCCATGTCCGTGTCCGTATCTGTGTCCGTGTCCGTGACCATGTCATTTAAGCAACGTTCCTCAATGTTCTACGCTATCAAATCGTTTGCGGAATTTCTCTATCAGTTTCATTCGTTTGGTTATTGGCATTTCAAAGCGTGCCTGACATTAAAAGACCGCACCTTCTACGAATATTCTCAACAGTCTCAGTCCTTTGGACCAACTGAGCTTCAGCGGCACTTCATACATTCTACAGATGCACAAAGACAGACGTGTAGTTCATTTAGCACAACCTACATGTACTCCAATGGCATACATCATGCGAAACCATGGAATGAGTTCTGCTATTGGATCGGAGTTGAAAGAGTATATTCACCGTCGCATCATTCCATACCAAAGTGCTAGCGGGGGTTTTCTTTAGCTCCAGCTTCATATTCATCTTCAGCTCTAGCTTTAGAGAATTTTTTCCTATCTTGTGCTTTTTGTCGTCCCTGGGAAATGAATGAAAGTCTTCTGTCGAACGTGACATTTATGCGAAATGTGCGTTGTCGTTTCTCCTTAACTTCACTTATAACTGCCGAATACACCACCCCTCCAGTCTATCAACCTTCCGCCAGTACACAGGATATCAACGGAAAGCATTTGTTCAATTTCACTTTTTATCCTTTATGGTTCGTTTTCTTCGTTTTCTTCGTTTTCGTTCGTTTCTTTCGTTTCTTTCGTTTATTTTTCGTACGTCTTGGTTCCCTCAGGAATATGCTCATCGTATGTGACACATACTGAAGTACGAGTATCGCTCTCGCATTTCATTCACTTTGCTGTAAGGAAGGCTCTAGATTTGGGGGTGATTTGGGGTGGTACCTACCCACAATAGGGAGCTGGGGTAGCGAAATTGAATATTACATACACATAAAGCGCCCGTTACAGTGCCGAGAAGCAAATGACACAAACAAACTCATAAAATTACAAAATATTTTTCTGTTATCGCATTGAGCATTATTCGCGCCATGTAATGATGTTCGGATCCGATCCAAGGGATGGGCGGCCAGGTGGCAGGAATGTGCTGCCATTGCCATATAGATGAAACGACACCATTAGGGATGCTCGAAGTGTGATATTTCGATGAAAATTGCCATTGAATGTTGGTGAATGGTAAAAGAAGACATGGCAAGCACTCGCCCAAAACGCAGTGCTCCGAAACGTTATGAGCGCAAACTTTAATTCGAGTATTTCTCGTGGGGAATCACCAACACCGAACAATTGGTTAGGAGAATTGGCTGTTCCATAGGAATTCATTGAACATTGTGGCAAAGTGGATTATCGGTTCAGTGGTTTTGGAATGTCTTAACAAGAAATTTGGTAAAAGGAGCAGACAGAAAGATACAGGGAGTGAAATTGATTTCAGCTCTTTTCTTCTATTATACAGAAATGTTTTGTTTATTGCCAAATAAGGATGAAGTATTGGCCTTAACTGAAAGATTATTACTTACGTTGTTCAATTAAAGCGGCACCTGCTTGGTGATGTCTTCTGATATGTGTCAGAGATGATATTTGTTTTATCATATGGAATGTACTAAGGGTTCCCACCTGCCTGAAAAATATGTTTACTATGCTCAAGGCAGCTGCAGCGATAAGCTAAAAGCAAGTCACAAAATCGATTTTGATTGCCTTCTGGCTCGTTTCAGTGGAAAATTGAGTAAATTGTCGTCCAGATCAAATGAGTCGGTAGGGCGCATTTTGTTGGAGACATGCGGTCCTCGATGTCACAGTTTCAGCTCTTAGGAACCGTGAGCTGTTAAGTACTTACTTTCAACATCCGAAGGTATGTGGTGCTTGATTCCGACATTCAGATAGACCTGCTCAATCTCTGATAATGTCTTAGCCCTGTATGATCCTTCGAAAGCCTTTGCAAGTGAACTGTCTGTTGTTTACTATGGGCTATTAATATCTCAAGTCCATTTCTGTTGCTTTGATCCAACCCTCAGTCATCCAAACCTCTAAATCTACTTTGTTTCCATTATGAGCTGGCTGACCTTTGTGTGAACAACGGGGACTTTTGGGTAGAGGAAGTTAGCTAATTTAATTAATGAAGACGATGAGGTCAGGTGCAGCCATATTCGAATTATGATATTTGGAGCTTAACTTCTTAGGCCAGACAAGAGCTATCGACAGCAAAAGCAGAGCCTATTCAGATGCGAACTTGTTGTTGGAGTTTTGGGCATGTGAACGAGCGCCTCGTAGCAATCCGTAGCAAGGCTAAATTTACCAACATTAATCTTATATGCGCGCATGCCCTCACAGAGGAGAAAGATGACGACGCCAAGGATAGCTTCTACAAGCTTCTGGGCAAGACCTATGAGCAATGCCCTACCTATGACATAAAAATTGCCCTCTGCAAAGTCCTGGACTACAGTCAACCGTCAGATTGACCACACTGTGATCGACACAAGACACTCCTCCAGTATTATGGATGTCCGTACGTTCCGAGGAGCCAACATCGACTCGGACCATTACCTTGTTGTATCCAAGGTAGGGTTGCAGATATCCCGAACAACGCCAAGACAAACTAATGCTGTGAGAAAATTCGACGTCAGACGGCTACAATCGCAAGAGATCGCCAAGTCCTTTTCCGATCGAGTGTCTCTTAATCTCTTAAGAGGTCCAATGCCGCCAGCATCAAGCATCGAAGACCATTGGAAACACTGCCAAAACGCCATCAGAGATGCCGCTTCTGATATGCTGGGCTTGACTCGTCCACCACAACGAAACCCCTGGTTCGATGATGAATGCCGGCAAGCACATGCAGCTAAGCAAGATGCATATAACGCGGCGCTGCTTAGAAGGAGCAGGGCTGCTCATGAGCTCAATGAATGGAAAAGGAGAGACGAACACCGGCTTCGCAGGAGGAAGAAGAAAGAGCATGGGAAAAGCGCGAT
Organism: Volucella inflata; assembly: GCA_928272305.1. Taxonomy (NCBI): domain Eukaryota; kingdom Metazoa; phylum Arthropoda; class Insecta; order Diptera; family Syrphidae; genus Volucella; species Volucella inflata. Next base: position 6,256,305 of record OV743720.1, read on the forward strand.
CGAGGGTAATGGGAGATGCTACTCCAGGAATGAGGTTCGGAAATTTTACCAAAAGGTAAAAATAACATGCCACGGAAGCAAACCCCGAACCGAAGCCTGTAGAGATGAACAAGGAAACCTCGTAGTAGAATCGCAGTCGATGCTGAGGATTTGGAAATACTATTTCTGCAGACTGTATAACAGCGACGACGGACCAAATAACGCTGTCAGGCAGAACCAACCGAATCAACCTTTCAATTTGGACGTTGATGACCAACAGTTCCGTCCACCCGACCTGGATGAAGTGAAGATAGCTATATCGAAGCTTAAGTCCAACAACGACCGAGCTATTCAAAGCGGCAGATGATGACTCGAGATGATGAGTTGGTGCATCATCTCTAAGATATGGTCGGACGAAAGTATGCCCGATGAATAGAACCTCTAAACTGCGCCAACTACAGAGGCGTCATCTGCCGTTCGTCAACAACCTAATTGGTCCATATCAGTGTGGCTTCAGGCCAGGAAAGTCCACCATCGACCAAATATTCATACTTCGGCAGATCTTGTAGAAGACCCATGAGCTTCAGATCGATACAGGCCACCTATTCATCGATTTTAAGGCCGCGTATGACAGCATCTATAGAGACGAGCTATACAGAGCAATGTCTAGTTTTGGCATCCCTGCCAAACTCGTCCGTCTGTGCAGGATGACAATGGAGAATGCACGCTGCTCCATCAAGGTCGGTAAAAATCTCACCGAGACCTTTTATGTCCAGAAAGGATTTAGACAAGGCGATGCGTTGTCATGCGATTTTTTCAACATCGTACTTGAAAGAATAAACACAAATACGTTCCACACAAATATTTTATAAACGACAATTTTTGCTATTAAAAGTGTGCAAGCAATTTAAAAGGAATCTAAAAGGAAACTAAGTTAAGGGATGCGTTAACTTTGGGGTAACTATAAGCAGTACAGTAAAGTTGTTGTGAAGGGTGCTAGTTGAAGTCAAGGAAAGACCATTCACCTAGTTTTGCAGTTGTTCGAAAGTTGACGATATGACGATATGATTGAACTTTGTCACTAAAGTTTTTGACTGGGTCTTTATCTGTCGATGGAATTTCAATACGTTTGAATAGTTATTAGAAGATTAAGTATTTAACTGGTTTTGAAATGGTGAGTTCAGATAAAGTATGGCAAGAGGAAGGTCGAATAGCGAAATATTCTGAATGTATTCGTACGATAACTCCAATTAAAATTTGCTGACATCCTTATATAACAGCAAAGTTAATCAAATAGCAGTCTTGTACGGAGAGGCTATTAGGCAGCAAAGCCCTTTTAAAGGGACCTTAATGGGCCAACAATAGATCTGTAAAGTGGGTTTTGTGAAGGGGGTCGTAGAAAGCGGCTGACATTCCATATTATTGGTCATCCGTTTGGTTTACTTGGACACTGTTATGAAGTAGCCACAGTCTAAATTATAAAAAAAAATTTCGTTGTTGAAGACTCAAAGTTTTACACCGCTAGAAGCCTAACAATTAACGCAAGTCATAGACTGCATTAGATTGTGGAAAACGGGAATGGAGAACGCGCACAACCGCAAGGAGGCCGGAGAAAATCTTATCGAATTTTTGATGTCGGGAAGGACTTATCACAAAGTAATAACACTTCCTTAGCACCACATTCATAACTTTTGCTATGCGAAACTCCCAAGCCAATACCAAAGCCACATCTGTTCAAGAGTCCAAAATCTCTCTGGTAGATCTTTCAGCAAGGATAACTTTCAAACCGTGTGGATTTATTTTGGATATCAATCTTCGACTCGCAAAACGAATCAAAGATTGTATGGTATTATTGGTCTGCAATTAACCAGCTGAACTCATTACCATGACATCATTGCTTACAGTTCGTAGGTTACACTTCTAAGCAGCTTGAAGTGGACCCATGTCATCATCACATTACAGTCAATGGACAGCATACTTCTTCGATATCCTGAGGATATATAGTTCAGATATGATGGCGCTACGTGCTTTTCTTCCTCTGAAACCAATCACGTACTGAATACTTCCAATAGAAGCAGTTTTGTTCAGCAATGAACCAGTAAATTCGCTCGCGCTGTGTACAATTTTAAGGGTACGCAAAACCTCTTGGGTGCGCGCCAATTATAAATTTATATAAAAATAGACCTTGATAATCAGGTCTCCTCCCACTTCCATTCGCCATTCTATATGAGGCCCAACTCTACTCCGCCGTCTCTCGGCGTGAGACTCGAAAACTATTTCCGCCAAGAGTCTCCGGGCGTGGCAACCGCGAGAAACTTTAAAAACTTCCGACAGTAGAACGACTCCATAGAGCCCTCTGCAAATATCACTCCAAATGAATAGGTTCACTAATCAAACCAGATAGCACAACCAAACACGACCACGAAGAAACCCAGAACGCCTTACTTCAAGTTCACTTCCCAGAGTCCTTCAATATTGACATGTCCAACGGACACTCTCGAGAAACCTCAGCAGAATCAATAGATTATCCGGAAAACTTTTCAGCCTGGATGAGGCACCAGGTACGGGCTGTATTTTCAGCTTTGTTAGAAAATATTCTGGACATGTTTGTACCTACCCGGATAGCCTTACTTAGGTTCAGCTTCAACTGGGGCTACATACTACGTACTTGGAGGGAGGTAAACGTAGTACTTACTTAGGTAACGGGCCTAGTAAACTACCTAAATAATGCCGTCCGATATGCTGGACATCGTTTTATTTCAAAACAATGGAAAGAGTAATTGACGTCCACAACAGGGAAAGTTTGGAAAATAGCTTGCCTCTGCACCCATGTCAATACGCGTACCAGGCTAATCTACAGACGGAGCTCTGCTAAAGCTGACTGCAGAACTAAAAAGCTCCTTCTGTAGCAAGGAAGTTGCACTCAACGCGTTTCTGGACATAGAGAGTGCTTTCGATAATACTAGATATTACTCCATATCAAAAGCTTTGCTCCTGTAAAAGATCGACCAACCGGACTAAATCAAATCGATGCTAGAAGGCCAGGTAATCACTACTTGATCAGAATCGATTTCGGCATGAGTATCAGCCGTAAGAGGCTGTCCACAAGGAGGTGTACGCTCGCCACTTCTGTAGTCTCTAGTCATATTAAGACGACCTGCTCAATTATTTAAGCAACCAACGCTACAATACATTTTTGTTATCCCGCTGACCAAGCCACTATCATTATGGGCAGAAAAGCAAACGAAGTCAGTGCAGGTATGCAAAACGCCTTTAGGATAGTCCTAGACTGGTGCACCATGAATAATCTCTCCATTAATCCAAACAATGATATCATAGTTCCCTTCACTAGAAGAAGAAACTTAAACCTAGATTTAGTTAACCACACAATCGTTGAGTACATGTGGCAGCACATGGGGATCTCTCCAAAGATCACTCATTGGGTGGCCAGGCCCATCTTTACATATGCTTCTGTAGTCTGTGGGCTAAAGCCACGCAAAAGACCGCCACCTTAAAGATGAAAAGAGTACAGCGCCAAGCATTTCTGGGAATTTTCGGAGCCTTTCAGACCTTCACAACAGCTGCTATGGAAGCAATAACAAATATCAATCTTTCAAAGGTCCGTCCGATTCCTCGCATATGCCGATGAGGTTGACATAATTGGAATCGGAAGAAAGCAGTGTGATGTCAGTGGGGCTTTCGCAAGGATTGAGACGGAAGCAGCGAAAATGGGTTTAGCGGTCAAAGAGGGCAAGACCATCGGCACTATTTCATTAACTACCCCACATGCACCATACAGCCAAGTTACAACTGGTGGCCAAGTACACAACGAGGTGAATAGCAACATCCTTTCTATGCAACGTGAGCAAGTACTTGAAACAAGCAACTATTAATGTTGGTCCCAATGCATAGTCTAAATTTCTTCTCCAAATCGTCAACAACGAAGGCTGGTAAGCACTCGACATCATATTTGTACACCCACCAGGTGTTTCCGTGGAAGAAGGGCCACAAATTTTGTCCCTTTGGTTTCTAAATCCGAAATATAACTTGTAAAAGTTATCTTCAGGCATTATATACGCTCATAGAAGTGACAACTTGCCTACTGAGATGTACGCGGGTCGTTTGACTAATCCCTTAGATGGCTTGTGATTACTAGCTTTCGTCGTTGAATCTTCAGTACTGTAATCTGTAAACTGTAATTATCAGGCTTTAGTCATTAACTCTTTGTCTTTTATACTCGTATAACCCCCTGCAGGTCTAGTTTTCCAGATAAAAATCAGTTCAGTTAGAACTCTAAACCAGCATAACTATCCGACTGTGGAATTAATGAACATCTCTCCACCCTATCAACCCTACTGTGCATACCAGTTCCGCAGATTAGCCAAGTACATAACTATCTTCAATTGAAACAACGTTCTACTGAGATGTTGCGCTCATGGATTTAATTAACCCGCCTTGCCTAGCCAATTTAATTTTAAACGACAACGAAGGGCCTGACAGCAACTCATATGCCCAATGAGAACCAACGTCATTCTGTTTTCCTGGTCACATTTAAATAAATGAATTCAAATTCTTACTCCGGAATCGATTCGAGCATTAAATCCAAGTCCTAAGCAACGATTCCATCTCCAATTGACCCCCACAATCGCTCATTTTACACTCATTCTACAAGTTGGTTTGGAATTCTCTTTAACAGCTTTCCTCTGAATGTTTAAATTTTTCTTTTTTGATGAAAAGAGACTCATTTGTCATTATTTATTCGACAGCCATCAGAATGTCATAGCTGCGACTGTGGAGGTTACGGATATGTATACAGCTAGTCATAGTCATCATCATCATCATCAACATCATGATCCCATGACCTAGTTTTTCATTTTCAATAAAAGTCACACTTTGCTCGTTAGCCGCATTTGGTGATCACTTTCATTTGGAAAATACATTTTTCCGCCTCCGTCTCCGTCTGTGCCGCCTTGCTTATGATTTATTCGCGTCACGTGGGGAGCGTATAATGCCACTCCTATGAAATCGGGCAACGTCTAAATATTCATCGTTATCGAGTTTCATCTCAGCGTGGGTGGCATTTTCTGACGTACAGCTTCCATACGCATTATCCCCGCGTGTAGGCTGGCCTTGTTAGGTGGCTTAAAAATCGATATACTAATCATAAATGAACAATGACTCGTTGGAAACCCCTTTTGCAGTTGTTCAGCACCCCCGCCCCCATATAGCCAACGATGTATACCCTTCCGAATGAGTAAGTAAATATTTGCCCCGTCTTATTGTTATGTCACACTTTGGTCTCTGCAAAAAAAAAAATAAAAAAACCGCCACTACCACCCCCTATCAGACAATGACATACCCTAAACAAACACTCAAAATGACGAAAGGGGGCAAACAAAAATATAAAAAAAAAAAACCAACCATCCATCCCCACATGGAATGCCAACATCCCCCAAAAAACAGTTCTCGGCTGGTCGCCCTTTCCCAAAGCGTAAATGATTACCACTTAAAGTGTACTCGGGCTGCCACCTAAAACCGATTTCTCTCTTTCTCAAAAGCGGAATGAAACATATGTTTTTTGCGCAAAGTTACCCCCTTTTCCACCAGCATCAGAACTCCCAATACTCACTCGTTCGTTCATTCATCCATCTCGATTGTTGTCGACACCAAGGGGTGATCGAGGGAATATAGCAGCATCCAAGGAGGTGGCGCTCATACATATGAATGAGCCAGAGTAAAACTGAATCCGAACAAATGAACGAACATTTCGATGTTGGGCTGGGTGGCAACTCACTTCCATCCCATCCCAAGGACTTTATTTTTCTTTGCCCTATTCTTCCAGCTTAGCCCTTTTCTTGTCCTTTAGCTTACAGAGACACAGCCAAAAGCAGGATACAAAGTGAGATTTTCACTGTTTTTGTTGTTTTCTTGTTTTCGTTTCAATTTGTATTTTTCTCGCCCACTTACGAGTATTGTGCTTTCTCATCGCCCTCTCTTTTGATGTTGCTGTTCTTTGTATTTCTAATGGTGGCATGAGGATTGTAGAATTTTTTTTTTTTTTTTTTAAATTATGCAACCGAAAGCTGGGCTCTATTAGGGGGCAGAGGAATGCCAGAGCAATCGAATTGGGAAATAACGAGAAAAACTGTAATCGAAACGGAAACGGAAGTCGGCATAGATACGAGTTATACCGAATTATCTGAGTCTTGAGTCGGTTTCTTACTAAGGCGTGAGAGGACGAAGGTGGGATCTTTTGGTCTGGAATTAGACCTGCATGTAAGTCTACTCCAATGTAGAAAATGGTTGATGTAAAGGCGAATTTGAAACATTTAGTTGGCTGAATTATCCCTCACTTTACTTATGCGTGGATGTACGTCAAGGTGTGATACCTCAGCAAATGCGTCTGCTTTGCATTCATGTCAAAAGCGGCTCATGCTCGTAAACGCAGAGCCATTTGTTAAGGTACCACACTGGGTCTTTCGGGCCTGGTTGTCCAAAACTCTACTTTTGCAAATATAAAGGTCCATAGCTGTAGGTCTTTTTCCAAGTCTTAATGCTAATTTCATGTTAACCTCTCGTATCATTAGGTAACGACTATTGCATTGCTCATTCAGTATCCTACAAAATATCGGTGGCGCCGACCATGAACTTTATGGCATACCTGCGGCTGATGTGCACTTGAACGGGTTAATCGTGATAAATTCTTTGATTGCTCAATTGCGCTTCTTTGGTGACGACATGTCCTTTTACACTTTTTACAGGGCATACTAGTCAATCCTTCTTTCTGCGCCTTCATACCGTATCGTATCTATTCCGCACAACCCCCATTCTATACTCTGACACAGCTAGATTAAATCGGCATTCGATTTCTTTCCAATCCTCCTCCACAGGTCGGGTGCATTTGCATTTTTAGCGAAACTGTGTACCTTATCACTATGAGTAAGACTCTACCGGAGCTTCTACGACCCACCTAACCAATCGCAAAAATACAAAAATTTATTACACTGCTGACAGTTGCCTAACAAGCCGCCCCGTGAGACCATAACAATTCGAAATGAAAATGAATGCTTCAGATGTCCCCAGATACTCTGTCAATGATTTGTGGCTCATGAAGGCGCCATTCGATTCACTTGGAAAGGAACCAGACTCTTTAAAGTTGATAGACAGATCATGCTATGTAAGAGGAATGTCAATAACTACACGAAGAAATCATGCCGACGGTACCGCGATAGGCCCAAATTTGAGTTTTCAAGCGACAAGTCTTCGAGCATAAAACTATCTTCTGGCAATCCATAGATTTCAAGAGTTGCTGAAGCATTGTAGCAGGCGCACTGAAAAATCAATCTTTTCCCCGTATAAAAGGATGATCAATAAACTACCACGAGAGGGCAGTCTGCAGATCAGAAAATGGCCAAAATAAGAGTAAATTTCAGATCTCAGATAAAGGATCTGCGTTGTAATCGATCGTGAAACTATAGGCTGCCCTTAAACGCATATTATTCCATTCTTTTACAAATCGAATGCAGTCGAACAGTTAGCGAAGTTTCTCAAAATTTTCAAAGTAGACAAAACCGTCAAGAAAGGTGGTGGGATGGATAGACGGAAGGAGGAGGCAAAACTTGGATATTTACTATGGTGATGGCTACAGATATACTCCTCAACCAGGACAGATGTCGCATCCTTTATTGGGATTAATCGGGGACTTAAAGAGGTGCTTTTAGAAGCTTAGACATTCTACAAAACAAAACAAAATTAATGTGCGAAATCTGTTAGGATGAAGAAGGAAACCCAATAATAGAAGTGGTTCCACTATTAGGTTCCCATCTCGGTGCCGGAAGGATTACTTCTGCAAACAGTTAAAAGGTGCTGACAAACAACATCCTTTTGTGAGGCTCAATGGACCATTCAACCTGGAAGAAGACAGACGACAGTTCGACCCACCAGAACTAGATGAAGCCAGTAGAGGCATCTTTAACTACTTACTTACTTAATGTGGCGCTACATTCCGGTCACCTGAGGTCACCTTCCTCTTGCGTGTGCCACCTGAGCCTCGATCTTCCTATACTGTGCTGTCGCTCGGGTACGAATTCGAAGTCTTTCCGGACCGGAAGGTTGGTGTCCAACCGCTCTACAATACCCAGCCATGTCAATCATTGGATCTTCACCCTTCTGGCTATGTCGATGTCGCTGTACAGTCCATACAGTTCGGGTTGTGTTTTCTCCTCTATTCACCGTCATCGCAGACGGGACCGAAGTTCACTCGAAAGATTTCCCTCTCGAAGCAGCCAAGAGCACCCTCTTTCATTTCTGAAAATGTGCATCCCTCTGCGCCGTAGAGCAGGACTGCGATTATTAAGGCCTTACTCGTATATAAGGTAAATTTTGTTGTTCAAGAGAGGGCTGTGCTATTCACTTGCCCTCTTAGCTTAAAGAAGCAGAGTTTAGCAAGAGTTATTCTTCGATTGAACTCTGGCGCTGGTGTCGCGTGTCTATAAGTCGACTACCTTATAGAAATATCGGTTAAGGATGACCGATACGTCGGTGTTGGGTATCCTTGTTGCTTGACAGCATATAATTGGTCTTGACCTCGTTGACCGTAAAACCCATTTTCGCTGCTTCCGTCTCAATACTTGCGAAAGCCCCACTGACATCACGATGCTTTCTTCCGATTATGTCAACATCATCGGCGTACGAAGGAATTGGACGGACTTTTGACCTTTTTCGACCTTGATAGAGCATACGCGGCCTCGAAATCGATGAATGGGCGCTGTGTATCGATCTGAGTCGGTCATGTGTCTTCTCCAAGATCTGCCGTGGTGTGAATATTTGGTCGATGGTGAACTTTTCTGGCCTGAAACCACACTGATATCGTGTAATCAGGTTGCTGACGAATGGCAGATAAGATCCTGTAAGCGATTTTAAGAAAGCTGATGCCTCTGTAGTTGGCGCAGTTCAGAGGGTCTCCTTTCTTGAGGATCGGACAACCAACGCTGGGATTCAACTTATCTCGCATACTTTCGTCCGACCATATTTTACAGATGAGTTGGTGTATGCTCCTTACCAAGTCATCGCCTGCTGCTTTGAAGAGCTCGGCAGTCGGGCCATCCGCTCCAGCAGCTTTATTGGACTTCAGCTTTGTTCATTTCATCCAGGTCGGGTGGACGGAATTGTTGGATTACATTGCCCAAATTGAAAAGTTCATTCTGACCGATCGTCATAGGCGTTATACAGTCTACAAAGATTCTTATTTCAAACCCTCAACATCGACTGCGACTCTACTGCGATGTTTCTTTGTTCATCTCTGCAGTCGAAGTAAAGTATTTAAATCAGCAAATGGTGATTATTTAGGGAACATACATCAACTCACCTCCAAAATCTGAGTCAACGATCGAAGGTAGATCCCATGAACTGCGCCAACTAAAGACAGACATGTCACTTTAACATCGCATATGAGATCCTTTTTGCCGTTCCATATATAGCTTGAGACCAGAAAACTCCACAATGAATTAAATTTGCATATTACGGCAGATCGATAAACACCGACTTTCATTGATTTCAAATCAACATACGGCATCGTCTATAGTGACAAACTATACAGAGCCATGTCTGGTTTTAGCATCCTTATCGAGCTTTTTCGACTATGCAGAATGGAGATGATAAGTGTACGTTGCTCCGTCCAGGTCGGTCATGGCATTACCCGGAATGAAGTGACTTTTTCAACCGTTTTCCATCGATTTTAAAAGAGTTGTTTGAAACTTGTAAGCCAACATCAGAGGCGGCATCTTTTCGAAGTCTGTTCAGTTACTCCCATACGCAGCTGACATTGACATAAGAACGCAATGAAGCTCCTGCGGCTATTGAACCAGAATCAGCAAAGCAGGCAAGTCTTGCCAACTTGGCATAAGCAATTAGATTCAGCTGGCAAAAGCTTATATTAGCAGAGGCTCTGTAACGTCATCTTAATATCATATACAGTAATCTCAAATGCAATCAGAGAGAAGCCTTAACGGTCATTAGACAAAGGTTCATTCGCTGTGTTGGAACTGAATCTACGAGCGGTAACCCCAACGATCCTATAAACTCTATGAAAATGAATTCACCGGTATCAATTTGAGAGGTGTTATGATTAAACCCTGCCTTAAGCGAACAGCTTCACATCAGACGAAATCAGGATCTGATGTTTGTGGCCGAACGAATTACAAGAGATTGCTTTGGAAGAGATGATGGTGAATCAACGACACTTATTGAAAGCCGAACAAAATTGGAAGGAGACTATTAAATGGAGACAAGTGCTCAAATATTTTTTTCTTATTTAAGCGGCTCATCAAGATCTCTGTATGTTGAATGCGAAAAGGGATTGATTTGCAAAACAAAAAAAAAATCATTCTTAGCAGATTGAATACAGAACATTAGGCGGGAATTCTAAGAATTTGCGAATGAACTGGCGAAAACTGAAACTGAAATGCGTGACTGGACTCTGAATAAGACAATTCAATTCAATTTAAGTTCCAAAATACTCGTACTACTACTAGGAGTAACTTATGGAAGCACACTTCAAGTTACATATACATTCACTCAGTTGAAATGATTTTATAAACGAACCTAACCAACCTTGAATGCTAAACATGACAAATTAGCTCCAACTGCTACTAAAAAAAAAAAAAAAAAAATCCACACACACATTAAATTAACCCAACAAATACGTCTGCATCGTTTAAAATTTTCCTGAGCAATTAATAAATTCATCTCTCAACCATTAATGACATTCCACTCAGTTGGATATCATTCACAGATACAGCTCCACTGGCTCCATTACTGTCTACTCATACATCTTTTGCTTCAGCGCCCATATTTAGTCGGGCCCGACTAACAAAATTTCTTTGACAATCGTTCAAATCGCGCAAACACGGGATGGTTCACTAAAAGCGGGTCAATCACAAAACAATTCCCCTTCGGGCTTACAGAATCAAACAAAATTCACATTTTATTGTACAAAACACAAAAAATATCTTTTTTCTCTGGGATAAACGGGAAATTATTAATAACGATTTCGGCTAATTAAATCTTGAGATGCCTGTCATGTGATTAATGGTCTTGACGAGAAGAAGTAGCCAACGCAATATTTAAAAAAAAAAAAAAAAAAAAAACAGCAGTCAACGAGACAGCCTGAAACTGAAAACGGATCGTTTTTGATTTGAGAGATTGGAAATTTGATCTATGCGATTGGTTATACTTGTCGTATTGTCTGTTCGGCGGGGGTAGGCAGGGGCTGGTTTGATGTCATGACGCCAATTATGTTTGAGTTTTGAGTAGATAATTAGTTTAGTTGGAAGCAGGTACATCAAGGAATCAGCCCTCGAACTAAACGCAAGTTGATGGAGCGAATATCGCTTCAAGTGATTTGTTTTGAAATTTTGAAAAAAAAAAAAAAAAAAAAATTTTTAATTGCCGGCAGTGATTGGAAAATGATTGTATCTCAAACCACTGACAGTGTCAATGTCAGATGTCGATTATGTAAATCACCTGTAAGGGTGCCTGATGGCCCTTGACTCAGTAATTGGCTCGTAGGATTGATCGTTTGATGCGCCACATTGTTGGCATACGTGGCAGCCTCTGGATTATAAAAGGTTTGATGAAATTGATCACATTGCGAAAGACGTAAGGCATGCATCCAGTATTTAGGACGTCCGAACTTTCCGGGCAGGTAACATTTACTCAGATCATCTTCATTTTTCAGTCAAGGTGTAGTGCGGATTTTAACAAAGAACAACTACTGTGAGAAGATTTAACGTAGAAAAGCTGCAATAGCATGAGACCACCAGAATCTTTGCAGAACTCGTATCCTGAAATCCCTTAACAACTCTTTTACCGCCAGCACCAAGAAACGAAGACCAGTGTCATCGCCGTCAATATACCATTAGAGACTTTCCCCCTGAAGCATATAAAACGGCGCTGCAGGAAAGGACAAGGGCGCTTGTAGGCTCTATGGGAAAAACATCGGCTTCGTCAGAAGAAGAAACTCCACCTGGTCAATCAGGAAGATCTACAGTCGATTAAATCCCAATCTCCGTCAGATAGTGCTAAAAATCCAGAAGTCCAAATCGATACCTATCTTTTCATTGCCTTAAAGGCCGAATATGAAAGCGTTTATTAAGACGAGCTATAAAGACTCTTGTCCAGCTCGCTGCTCCTTCAAAGTCAGTAGCGACTTAACGGAGACCTCTTATGTCAAAAAAAAAGTTCAAGACAAGGTGGTGCTCTGTCCCCTGACTCATGCTTAAGAGAATTGTACGAAACTCACAACCAAACACTGGAGTCACAATCTTTCAAAAAACTCTGCAAATACGTGCTTATGCCGGTGCTATCGTCTTAATTCGACGAATTCCACAAAAATTCTGTCTACCTTGGCTTTGCTATAAATCTTGCCACCAACACTTCAGCAGAAATAAAACAAAAAATCATTCTTGCCAATCGATGTTTGATGGAGTAGCAAGGCCGTTTCCCGAAACACTGAGGAAACTGAGGAGAGGATTAAGCAACGAACTGTACGAGCTTTACAGCGACATCAAGCAGTCCGAAAACTGAGCATCAGACGCCTAAGATGGCTTGGATATGTAAGTCAAATAAAAACTAATTTCGGCCCGCGTAGTCTTCGAATCTAACTCAGAGGGACACCTGAGGAAGATCTCACCTTAGGTGGCATGCACAAGTAGGAGAGGACCTAAGTCGACTTGGACTGCGCAACTGGATGCGGTTTGTTAAAGACCAGCCAAACTGGAGAGGCTTGTTAGTTGAGGTCAAGTTTCACCGCGAGTTGTAGTGCCGCCAAAGTAAGTTTTGCCATTTTCGTTGGAAATTTAGCCCAATGTTAACAAACTCTCACATACACTTCTATACGTTCTCAATCGTTAGAAAGGAATCGAACGTGTATAACACTTCTTTGAATAAGTCTTGCACTTTGTCAATGTTTAGATTTCGAACCGTACTATAAGTAAAGAAAAGGTACACCTAAGCCATTGTTCCACAAAGCCAATAACACGGTTCACGCACAAAAGAATTTGTGTGTCATGTTTGGAGAGGCCGCTTTAACAGCTCGAACATATCAAAGGTGGTTTTCGAAGTTCTTTTCGGACGCCATTCTTTTGAAAGATGAACCCGAACAGCGAAGACTACCAGGTGATTTCGTTAGTTTCGCTGTTTCTTGAGGAAAATATTCCTTCAAAATCCGTTGAGGGCTGGATATTCATATAAAATGTGTTCAGCTGTTTCGTCTTCTTCAAGACAAAGTCGACACTCCACAGAGTTGACTAGTTGCATTTTGTTGAAGTGATATCTTAAACTGTGAGGTGCCGACATAGATTTAGATATCTATTGGTATTTTTGGCACGTTCAGCCTATCTCAGGCCTGTTTTTTTTTTCCTTATACGAGATGCATCTCGAGTGCTTCCAATTGTTACTACCCAAACTGACCGCTGATTCAAAGAGTGCAACAGAAGGGCTCTGGTCTATTAAAGGGATTTTCTGAGCCTCTTCTGACCAGTTCATACTGGCTCATGACCATGAATAGGAGCCCACTATTGTTTGGTCTTGTTCGTAGACGTAAGTTTTTGGAGGGTTTTCAAGCAGTATATGACTGACTTGGAATGTCAATGATATGGGATTAAGGATGGTAATTTTGAGGCCGTTTAAGTGATTGTGAAGGAGATTATGTTTGCCAAATTTAGACTGGATCGGATAAGCTTTCAAAATGCTGATAAACAATTTAAAACAATGCAGGAAGTGTTATCTTACCAACGGCTGTATTCAAAGCTTACGAATAAGGATGGAGAAATACCATAAAGGCTGCGCTGAGAGAGATCTGGATAATTTCTCATTAATGAGTAACTGGAGAAACGAACATGGAAGGGCCTTCTTACTTACGAGTACTTACTTTAAGTGGCGCTACAGTCCGGGGTGGACCTGGGCCTCAGTCAACAAGCTTCTCCAGCCAGCTCGATCAATGGGTAGCTGCCTCCAGTTTCGCACTTTAAGTTGGCTGAGGTCCTCTTCTACTTGCGTGCGCCACCTGAGTCTTGGCCTTCCTCTAATGCACTGCCCCTCGGGAGCGGATTTGAAGACTTTTCGGACCGGAGCATTATTGTCCATGCGCTCTACATAACCCATCCATCTCATTCTTTGGATCTTCACTCTTCTGGTTAGGTCCATGTCACTGTACAGTCCGTACAGTTCGTCGTTGTATCTCCTCCTCCACTCACCGCCAATGCAGACGGGACCGAAGATCGCCAGAAGAATTTTTCTCTCACAGCAACCAAGAACACTCTCATAATGTCTAATGTCGATAATGTCCATGCCTCTGCGCCATAGAGCAGAACCGGGATTATTAAGGTCTTAAAAAGTGTGACTTTTGTTGTCCGAGAGAGGGCTTTGCTACTCAATTGCCTTCTTGACCCAAAGAAACAGCGGTTGGCAACAGTTATTCTTCGCTTGATCTCAGCGCTGATGACGTTGTCTGTATTTATAGCAGAGCCTAGGTAGACAATGTCCTTAACTACCTCAAAGTTAGTTAGTTAGTTGGTCTTGCCCTCATTGACCGCTAAACCCATTTTCGCCGCTTCCGTCTCAATAGTCGCAAAAGCGCCACTGCTTTCTCTCGATTATGTCAATATTGTCGGCGTATGCGAGTAGTTGGACGAACTTTTGAAAGATAGTGCCTCTTGTGTTTGCTCCTAAGTTTTGCACTATTCTTTCAAGTACGATGTTGAAAAAATCGCATGACAGCGCATCGCCTTGTCTAAATCCTTTCTGGACATCAACGGTCTCGGTGAGATCTTTACCGACCTTGATGGAGCAGCGTGCATTCTCCATCGTCATCCTGCACAGACGGACAAGTTTGGCAGGAATGCCGAAACTAGACTTTGCTCTGTATAGCTCGTCTCTACAGATGCTGTCATACGCGGCCTTAAAATCGATGAATAGGTGGTGGGTATCGATCTGAAGCTCATGAGTCTTCTCCAAGATCTGCCGTAGTGTGAATATCTGGTCGATGGTGGACTTCTCTGGCCTGAAGCCACACTGATATGGACCTATCAGGTTGTTGACGAACGGCTTCAGGCGTTCACACAATACGGCGGATAAGATCTTGTATGCGATGTTAAGGAGACTGATGCCTCTGTAGTTGGCCAGAGGGTCTCCTTTCTTGAGGATCGAACAATCAATGCTGAGGTTCCATTCATCGGGCATACTTTCGTCCGACCATATTTTACAGATGAGTTGGTGTATGCTCCTTACCAAGTCATCGCCTTCCGCTTTGAAGAGCTCAACAGTCAGGCTACCGCTCCAGCAGCTTTGTTGGACTTAAGCTTCGATATAGCTATCTTCCCCTCATCCAGGTCGGGTGGACGAAATTGTAGGTCATCCACCTGGACGAGTTGAAAGGTTGATTCTGTCATCGCCGTTATTCAGTCCGCAGAAATGGTCTTTCCAAATCCTCAGCATCGTCTGCGATTCTACTACGATGTTCCCTTGTTCATCTCTACAGGCTTCGGTTCGGGGTTTGTTTCCGTGGCATGTTATTTTTACTTTTTGGTAAGACTTCCGAACCTCATTCCTTAAATAGCATCTCTCAACTGAAGGGCCTTCAGGTTTTAAAATTGTGTGGAACAAACCTTATGTACATTTAGAAGAATGTTTCAGCTGTGTTATCTGGTAAAGGTACAGCTTCAGCCCATCTTGAAAAATGATTGATCATGGTGAACCAGTACCGATTTTCTCTAGAAGGTGGTACAGGGCCGATGATATCGATGTTCACATGCTCTAGGACGGTATGCATTGTCTGACAAATTCAGTGATAATCTGCGACATTCTAGGCCATACAAACGTCTACTTAATGAGTGCGATAGTTGCCTTTACACCAGGATGAGAGATTCCGTGTGGTTCTTCGATGATTCGGTAACGATTTTTCTTGCTCACAAATGGCCGGATGATGCCTAAACAGCTGTCATAGTAAAGAGATACTTTGGAACTAGGTATAGTGTTGTGGTCCCCTTTTGTGTGCAAGTCCGCGCAAAACTGTCCGATAAAGTTCAGCATGCGTTGTTGACGTGGCGAGGCTTTATCCAGATTTTGTTGGAAATTAAAGGTTATAGTGATGGCGCGATAGTTAGCTCATTCGACTATCACGCAAAGAGTCCGTGGTTCGATCCCCGGCAATCGCCGACAATTTTTCGAATCGGCATCACTCTTTCGGCGGGAAATGGCAGACTCCCGAAAGGAAAAAATTGCCTACGAAAAGCTTCTAAGGAGTGCCTTTCGGATTCCGCGATAAACCGTAGGCCCCGCTCAGATGTGACAAAAATGACAACATGAGCAACACAAATGAGTGTCAAGAAGCTAGGCCATGGCCCATACCAGGCAGCCAGCGCCACAGAGATTTTTTTTTTGTTTTTAGGCTTGTGGCCGGTCAAAACTATAAACCGCCTTTCCTGGTTAGTCTTGATGACAACTGCTGAAGCAGTGAATCGATAGGAATATTGCCCGCATTCGTCACCAGGACATAGGTAGTATAAAGTACCAACGAACAGAACTTCATCATTATGTTCCAAATGGCATTTATCTGAGAAAAACTTCCAACACAAAACCATTTTCATTTTTCATGAATCTACTTCAACCTGTTGTTTGTTCAACCTGACAATAAATAACACTTCCAGCGACACGAAATCACCAAAGTTTTCTTCGAAAAACTGTTTTTTCTTTTTTCGTTCTTCACTTGTGCGTCATTGCCATCGTCATTTGAGCGCATCCAGGACTTGACTTTCCTCTGAATGGGTGGAATTTCTTTTGTTTGTATTTGTGCACCCATTTTACACTGCATTGAATCGCACAAGTAGTCCAAGATGAAGATGGCTCTCGTTGCTTCTTGTTCTTGCATCCAACCAGCAAATTGGCAAATATTTGCAAAAGAAAAAGTGTTTGCCTTCTATTGATGCTGCACACAGGTATGCACGGGCCTAGATACATACTTAAGTCGTCCTTTCAACCCCCTCAAGGTTGGGGGTGGTTAGATTTTTCTTAGACGACGACGTTTGTTTCTTCTTCTATTTTCCATGTAAAGTGCATGCCAACATACACACACTCACACACACCTCACTGCGGATGAGGCTAAAAGCTCATCACTGTCTCATTTTATGTGTCCCCAATGGACTCGATGTAGTCGTATCCTGGTTATTTAGCTTCTTCGTTCTCCTTGCGTAGCCAGGGAGGGGTTCACTGAACTTTGATTGAAATATTAATTTTTAATGGAGAATGGTATCTGGTTAGCCCCAGTTTTAGCTCTAGCCCGGTGTACGAGTAGTGGCAGAGCTCTCATCATCTTGGGAATACACTCGGCTTCTTGCTTGACATAGCAAACAAACCCGACAAGGAAAATTGATACTCCGTCTTGGATAGGGGAAGTTGCTTCTTATTGTTTGTAATTGTATATGAGTGGCGTAGGTTTGTTTGTGTGCGTGATTTATCGAGGGGATCTTAGGGTAGATTTTATGATGTAGTGGTAGTGGTAGGTAGTGGTGGTGGAAATGCGGATGATTAATCATCGTGTTTTGGAAGAACTAGCTTACTTGTGGAACACACCATTTCGAAATTGACATTGGGATTGGGGTAACTCCCTCGTGCGAGAAGAGTGGGTTGGAACTGCTTGTTTGGCTATACTCAGTTAATGGAGTCTTCTGATTCGACGGTTTTTTTTGGGAAAACACGAAAAAACAATTGCGAAGGGATCGAATGGGTGCCTAATGATGTTGGCAGTTTTCCCAAAACAAACACAAAATAGTTAAAATCGATAGGTGACCAAATCCTTTGACAAGTAAGTGTACCATGGAAGTTGGTGTCATTCTGGACGGGATGACTCACTACAAGGCTTAGGTAATGTGAATAATAACCACGAATTTGCAGTTTCTCCTTCATATTACATAATTCCTTTGAAAAAGTAAGCTTTCCAGGTCATAATGAGACCTATTCCATTCCATAGTTTGGTCACTGTTGTCTTCCATAAAAGGGTTTGTTCCAGCTTGTGAAGTTACCTCCGTCAATATTCATATCGTGGGCTATACTCTCAAACCATATGTCGCTCTATCTTGCCCTGAATAGATAGTTATAGAACTAGTCCGTTTAGTCTTCCATAGAAAGACGAATGATGAAGTATATACGTAGCATCTGAGTTCATCAGAAGACCCAATGTATCCACAGGCCGATCACTTACAGAGGTAGTATTTCATGTCGTGGTTATCACTTACATAATAAGCATCACAGGATGTTGTGTCACTTTGGTCCTTAGATTAGTCCTAGTATCCCTCACAACTCTTGCAGTGGACAGCTGCAAAACTTCAGGTAGCATTCGTTTTGTCTGTCAACAAACTAGAGACAGTCGTCCTGTTGTGATTTCAGACTAAAGCACAATTCAGTGTCTACTGAAGCTAGCTTAGAAGTCGAGAGAGAGTAAGGCTTCGAGCGCAGCCAAATATGTAGCCACCTTCATCGATTCTTCCCAATCTAGCTAGTCGACATCAGGAATGCGTATATCTCCGTTTAAAGAGTTGCCTTACGATGAGTGAAATATAGCGCTAACGACCTCCAGAAAGACACCTGCGTTGCAAGGTAGATCGGTCTTAGAGCTGTCCGTAAAGACTCGACACATTCCTTTCCTGGCTCAAATTCTAGCCCAAAACCATCCCTATACAAAGGGCATGTCGATTTGATATTTTTCAGAGACTGGTGTCATCAAAAGGCAGTTGGCAGTGGATATATTAAAACGCCAGAGCTTGTTGTACCGAAGACCACTTGTTCAAGCCCCTTGCTTTGCCCTCACACCGCCAAAAGCCCGGTTGTTCCTTTGTAGATTTCTAGTGACAAGTGGAAACACAGAGGTTTGCAATTCAGCCTATCTAGCTTCGATTGAGAGTTGGATGGTGATGCTTTCAGAACTAGATGATTTAGACCAGTCAGCTTACTTCTTGCCATAAAGAGAGTAACCTCGATGTTGGCACAATTGACTGAAAGTCGATTTCTAGTGCTCCAATCCCCCATCACATCGAGGGCTGCCTGTATGTAATGGACACCATCCAAATGATAATACACCTTCATCACCTGCAAATGCTTGAGCTAAAGCGTTTTTCAAGTCGAAGTCTTAATTGTTTATCTGGTCACCACTTTGCTCTGCCTGAGTCCAGTATACATGTCGGATATGTAGGTCCATAAACAGACAGCCAAGGCTGGATCAGATCCAGACAGTAGTATGAGACTGCAGCCGTCTCTAAATGAGATGTCGTAACAGCACAAGAACACACTCTGTTCCGATTCCACGACACCTGAACATCGGAGGAAACAGCTTCGTTGATCAACTAGCCAGACTCGGATCCCTATTAATAAATTCTTTAGAGTGCTCTCTTAAGTCAGTCAAAGGTGGACTCATCGAAACAACTGTGAGATATCGAGACTAATATGGCCCATACCCGTCCTAGGCTATCAAGAGTCACTCTGTTCTGAATTTACCTTTAGACAAGTACTTCCAACGGACGCTAAGAAGTAAGCGTTTTCGACGTCCATCTACAGAAGAATTTAAGGAGTCATTACTGGCGCATTAACGGAGAGAAACATAGATGAGTTCTAGTTCTTGTCATGCTTGCTTCCTTCCTATAGAGATAGAACGTCGGACAGACATCAACATTTTTGATTTTGACACACATTCTCGTCAATATATGTCCGCACATTGTGAAACGAATGCCTGGGATGGACAAACATTTTAAAACCGATGCCCATCACCTTCTTCTAGACCCCAAGGTCTCATATGAATCGCCAATGAAGGGCTGAGTTATTGTTCACTTTCTAAATGTTGGAACCCCTTTGTATTCATTCACAGATTCTCTGTCCACTTTCAAGCTAATTTAAATATCATGAGTCGTCGCTGTCTGCTTTTAAACAATTGGCGTACATCAAACGTGCATTCGAACAACGAACGGTAAGCTTTGCCGCCTTCTTCAACCGCGTTTTGTTGTTTTCGCGTTTTCCACTTCGACGAATCTTCAGTAGAACGAGTATAATCATCATCGTTGAGTCGACATCACGGTCGTTAGAAGGGCTTGGAATTGATGCTACAAGCTCCAACAACACAACCGTGATGTGATGAGTACCGCTTCAGCTTTAGTGTTTTTGGCAGTGTTTCCACCCTCTCAGACATCCACACTTTTCATGTTGATTTAAAGAGGGTGGAAGCTGATGATTTCGCCTCTACTCCACGATACCTATAGTTGCACGTCATTTCCTCCTTTCAACACTCATTCGGTTGTTCGTTTGCCATTTGCCGGTTGCTGGTTGCCGCTTGACTCGTGTGCGTTCCTTCAAGCTCACAATAATGTCTGACAGCGTTTTCATTTACGAATGACTGACTTTTTCATATCTGCGTTGTAGGTACGAGTACGAATATTGCTTTATGGCAACCCCCACCTCGTATGGAGCTGAAATGAAAAGTAAAAAACCAAAAAATCGGAGAGGAAAACCTGCAAAAGACTCGATGTTTTCCCGCCAAAATTCATCGATTTCATAGAACGACTGAAAGATAACCGCAAATAGCTATCAATGGTAGACGCTAAGAGGATGTGATTGCATTCGCTTCAAACTCCATGTGATGCGATTGAACGAGCTCGTCGAATGAAAAGTCAAATGGGCTTTTCAGCCAACATGAAAACATACTAGAGACCTGTGCATGGATACATACTCGTACATACGTACAACTACATAGTTTAAATGCGGTAAGTTTCTATAAAGGAAAAATCTCATAGATACACGCGTTGTGCACTCGTAGAGATTGTGTCAGCAGTGTAGTCGAGCAGAGGAAGTTGGAAAACTCTCCGCATAACTAGGAACTGACGTAGTAGTTGCGTGTGCTTGGTTTAGGGAAGTGATGAGATGAATGCGGGTGGTTTGAGGTGGTTAAAACGATGGATATGGCAAAGCGTAGATATATTTTTGCAAATTGAACTGGAACATAATGTTAAGTGACGGGCTGCGGATGGTTTTCCAATTGTGCATTCGTTGGGCAGAAGAA
The DNA here is from genome assembly GCA_928272305.1 of Volucella inflata. Taxonomy (NCBI): domain Eukaryota; kingdom Metazoa; phylum Arthropoda; class Insecta; order Diptera; family Syrphidae; genus Volucella; species Volucella inflata. Next base: position 6,277,381 of record OV743720.1, read on the forward strand.
GGTTTTTTTTTCGGACTGCCGAGCTCTATGTGGTGGTGATGGAGCCATGACCAAGTTAGATGTACTCATAGTCCTTGCGCTCTTGTGAAGACAGTTTTGATTGTAAGTCATTTGCATATTTACGCAAGTAGATGTGGTTTACTGTGTTGCTGGTGGTGATTGACCGGTGAGAGGAAACGTTGTTTGAAAATATTGATAAGTTCAACTGGATGTGATACAGATAGTTGCGGCTTTTGTTTGTTAAGTTTGTGAAAAAATATATTAAAATGATTTTCTCTTCATTAGCACCTCATCTAATAGCCCTCTCCAGCTAGCGGGGTCTTTTGTAGGCTGGCCCGACTTGTGAGCGCAATTTAAGATTCGGAACTCCTCTACACTACCGCCATTTCATACCGTGTTCATGTGTTCAAAACGACATAACCATTTAAGCCGGGTTATCGAGTCTTCTTCTACTTTCTTCTCCACTTCCCATTGATGCCAAAGAACTATTCGAAGCACCCGAGAGCACTTTCACCCGCTTTCATCAACATCCAAGCTTTTATGTTATAAAACAGCGCTTGGCAGCCCAATAGCCCTGAAACCCCAAGCTAGCTACCACTTGCAAGAGGGATCCTTCGCATGGTTTACTAGCTGAATGCGCTGTCGATGCTCATAACATAACCGAGTTTTATAAGGTCCCTTAATGCCTATCGTGATCCGTCCTTGTTCACAACATACGAGTATACTTGATTATTCCTTCGATGATCTTGGCGGTCAGGCTTAGCACCTTTCTTTGCCGCATTTGCTTTGATAGTCGCAAACGATCCGTGGATAACTTTCTCTTTGCCAGTAACTAAACGACTTTTGAACAATCGCCATCGGCATTGGATTTTAAGACAATCGACGACTAGGCCAGCCCTTAAAGTAGATAAAATGGCAAACAGAAATTACTATGCGAATAAAGAGCCTTCTTCCGCTACAGCTGGCGTAGATGAAGGTATCCCCCTTCGTAAAGAATCGAAAAAATAACGCTGATGACATACATATTTTCATCGAGCCAGATTTGAACGACGAGCTGATATGCATATGCTCTGTTCACAATCCTTACGTGTGACTAACCCATCAGGTCCATCAAGTATATTAGACATAAGCTTGGCACCGACTTTCCGAACTGATAACTGATAGCATTTCGCTTAGGCTTCGATCGAGCACTTCTCGGGCTCTTTCGTTCACTTCTGAGAAGCCTATGGTCTTCCCTTCTTGTTTGCTCGTAGAGCTTGCGACAAACATCCGTCGTTTTTCTAGATTTGCCTGCCTGCATTTCAGAGCTTTTTTTGAGCATGTTAAGACCCAGCAAATCAGACGAAGCCTCTCTGATTGTTCTTTGGCAGGATGCCTCTGGTCTCCTGCGTTTCGTGGGGTATCGAACTTCTCGAGAGATTTAAGAAACTCTGTCGGAAAAGGCCTTGAAAGGCTTTAAATTTCTTTAGAAATGCTTCTTGACTATGGACTGTTACGGATATCCTGTACCTCGGCTACAACAAAATGATGGCTCATGTCAATGTTAGATGCTTGTACCGCTTAGATATCCAATCTATCGAAATGCGATCAATTTGTTGATCGGTGCCTCTATGTTTACCAAAGTGTGGAAATCGTGACACCATGTCCGCCCGCAAAATCAGTAAGCCGGCGGTTATATCATGGAGGATGTACCTTTCAAAGGCGTCTCTAATGATGCCCTTCTTACCTACCCTCGCTATATTAGGGCATCGCTCGAAGTTTTGTCGAAGAGCTCGTAGATGCCGTACTTTCCAAGAATGTCCCTCTTCTTTGTTGGGATATTCTACTGGTTGTTCCTCAAATTTTTTTATCTCTTGCCATTTTAGCCTGCATAAGTAGGGACTTAATCATAGTTTAAGCGAGGATCACCACTAGGAGCAACTGCAAGCTCTACTCTTTGAACTTGATTATTGTTCTTCTGCACCAGTTTAAGCTATGGAACAGTTGCAAAATTCAAGTAAAGTTAACTTTGGGCTTTCATTATCTTTCTAGCCCACGATGCGCCTACTGAATGGGGTTCCTTCACATGACCTATTCCCTTTCTTTTAAAATTCCAGGGGAATAGCTCCTTTATTGGAATTTTCTGGTGAGACTACAAGTACGAGTAAAGATATTGGGCAGTATCCTCTAATTGCTCTTTCAATTTTCAACGAAAACAATGCCTTCTATGTGCCACCACACCCCCTGTGAATTATTGACCATCAACAAGGATTATGCGCCTAAAAGGTCTTACAATCCCTTAATCAAGCGCCGGCTTAAAATTCGCATGACTAATCGTGTCGGGCGATTTCCAAACCGTACTCCAAATTGTTTATCACCAGAAGATAGACAAGTCCGTAATTAGAAAATGTTTTAGAGCATTCGCTTCCTTTCACCAATTCGTTCCGCTGTAAACGTACTCAGCTTCATTTCGATTAAGAAAGGTAAACTACACTAGCGCTTCGAGCTGCCTATCTATCGCTTAATTAATTCTTCAGCTAATTATCAATGACTGGACGGCTAGGTAATAAAATAAAACAAAATTACAATAAAACACCAAATTCGAATTAGGCAGCGGTAGGTGCAGGTATGAGTACCGATGGCACAGGACCACTGTATTGATGTCAGTCGCTTGAAGGCTTCTTCAATCTCATCTCATCGTCATCAAATCAACGCATCTGGGAATGTATGAATGTTTAAATGTTTAAATGTTTGAGGAGCGCAGTAGCGTTAAGATACTCTGTAGTAAGTAGCTCCCCATTGGTATCGCTGCCGATGGCGGTTTACATCAAACGTGCGGCTATTCTCGTGTGATCTTCGTCCGATTTTAATTGTCATGCCACCTGATGGTGCTCCAATAATACGGATGCAGATACTCTGTTGTGTAGACAAAGGAAAAAAAAATCATCTTCTTCTTTCACAACAACCACAACGACGACGACGACGACGACGACGACGACACTAAACCAAGTCGACGAAGGAGTCTCGAAGAAAAGAAAAAAACAGAAAACCAAACCTGAATCCGGATTTGTATCGATTGCCGTGATAAGACCTAAAAGTAGGTGCATTTGTGAAGGCGGTAATTGCCTTGGATGCAGTTGGTTAGTCCCAGAACTCAGTATGCAGTTGCAGCCATGAATACGAGTACATACTGTGCCCGTCAGAGTTGTCTGAGAGCGGAACCCGTTTCGGGAGTTCGATCGCTTTTATTCTCTGTTCTGTTGATTTTTTTTTATCGTTATTTGGTTTGGTGTTTGCAGATAAAAGGGATTGATTACGACAGATTCGTTGCCCCTTTTAAGCGATGAAGGTTTTACCTTTTTGTACTGCATCATGGTATGGTCTGACTCCATGGAACTTCGAAGATATTCAATTGGCATTCATACTGATACTGATATTGGTATTGGTTCATCATAAAGACTTTAATTAAATGAACCATGCTGGACTGTTGTTTCGTTGGATTCAGAGTTTAAGAGTTTTAAATTTGATGGCTCGATGTAGGTAGGCTAAAGAGCTTTCGTTTAATTGTTGCTTGGCGTTTTATTATTTTGTTGAAGAAGCGCCCAGAATTGGATAGTTAATTTGTGTGAATCACTTTAGTGCCGATCTTTGACGGCGGGGTGCCAATAGATCGCCAAAGGTATGTGTGAGATCCAACCAGATGGTGGATTTCTCTTCTTTTTTTTGACAACTACAGGCTTGGTAGCTCTGGCAAATGTTAAGGGCTTGGTTGTTGTAAAAATGCAACTCCCACTGGGATTGAACTTTATAACCACGAGTGAGGAATTTTATAGGTGGGAGGTCCAATAGAACAAACTTTCTGAATTGACAACACATTTTCTAGTTACACCCTATTTTAGAGCTGATAGCTGGTTTGTGCGAATTTTGACTAACGAACCTACAAGATACAGCTCTGCACAAAATAATACGGTCAATGGAGAGCCCTTTAGATCTATGATTACTGACTTTTCCATTCACCAGCTGAACGATATCGATGTGGAGGGTCTGTGCTTTAAACAAGATGGTGCAACGTACCATACACACACTGTACGTGTGAATGTTATCCAATATTATAATTTTAAAACTTTTCTGTGAGGGCGGAATGTGTGACATTAGAACAAGCGCTGATCGACTTCAAACCGGGCGTGCTTAGTGCTACAACTATAGCTTATTGCACCTCCTCGTATCTGTCTGTAGACTTAAGTCCTACTGAACGTCAATCAACGATGACTTCAAAATACCTTGGGGTGCTTCAACTGCTTGGACCGCTGCTTAGACTACTCAGATATGGAGGCGGTAGAACCCACAATGAGTCGTCGCAGCTCTCACACCCTCGAAGTGGGCTACTTACTTCGAAATGTATCTCACCCTTTTCGTCCAAGGGCTCATAAAATGGTCTGACACTCCAGTTTGGCGGTTCTGCAAAACAAGGAAGAACAACGATCGACTTTCGAACCGTGAACACCCAAACAACTCCTAGAGGTCTTCGATTGCCATTAAGCATTTAACACCGCCATCACATCAGGATTTGGAATGAAGAATTAAAAACTGTAAGATATACCACTGAGATTCTGCAAAGAAAACAAACGACAAAGTATAATTGGTTGCGGATTTGTTATAAGCGGCAGACATAGGCAAGAAGTCTTGAGCTTTCGACACGTTTATGAACATCTTATAACCAAACGCATCGAGGTTACCAAACATATGGTTTTCTACATAGATCTTACCTGGTCATGGAAACGTCAACCAAACTGATCATGTTTCGATCGATGCATGGCACTCCTCCAGTGCAATAAAGGTCCCAGTCACCACCTTGTTGCATTCGAGGTACGTCTGCAAGAAGAATAAACATTGAACGGCTGCAATCACAACAAACCCCCAGAGACTTTGTTGATCTAGAAATATCCACACATGAGGTACTAAACACCGGTGACTTCGGTGCTAAAAAGCCATGAAGAATGCCACAACTGTTGGAGTACCTGGTTGAAACCCATTGTTGATCAAGGATGCAGATATGCAAGTATACAAGCAGAGCTGCATGGAAGAAAAAAGGTCGCTCGTGAGGCTCAAGAGGTCCATAATTGAGGACATAGAGAGGTGCTACTACAAGGACAATACTCGGAAGTTTTAGCAAAAAGTGAGAAAAATTCTGTAAGCAGAATGTACCTCTCGATATGGAAAGTGAAAGTCAAGAGATCCGTCAAACCGCGTCTGAATGAAGTGAACTTAGCAGTATCAAGCTGAAGCAAGGAGAACCTGCCGAGGCAGTGTAGGATGACTTGACAGATGTTATGCCCTAACACATTTCCAAGATTTGGTGGGCAGAAAGCATGGCTAAAGGATAGAGCTCTAGCACCGTTTGCGCGATCTTCATGAAGGGAGAGACTATAGAACTAGGGGAACTGTGGAGCTATTATCCTAGTCGTCCGCTTTGATGACGTGGAAATAGTGAAATTAGCGAACGTTGATGAACATATCCTTGGCCAGAGTTTTTTGTTCTCATGTGGGTTGCGAGAGTTTGGAGAAATAAATTTTAATGGCGTCCTGGTCAGCAATGTATATATGAGATACTCGCATCTGCACACCAACCCTGCATCCAGAAAACTCTTCAATTTCAGCGCGGAGGGACAACGAAGTAAAGAAACACCCACCTTAGGTGACCAGCATAAGTAGAAATTGATTTCCGGCAACTAAGAGTACGCTCTGGAGAAGCATTTTGGTTGAGGCACTTGTCCACCCCAGAATGTAGCGCTATTGCTGCGGCTGCATGTGAAGCAGCTGGTAAACGATAAACCAAATGAACAAGTTGGCTCTCGCCGCTGAAAAAATTAGTTGAAAGTAGGTGTCCAGATTATTAACTAACTTTAGGTGGCGCTACAGGCTGGGGTGGACCTGGGCCTCAGTACACAAGCGTCTCCAGCCATCTTGATCTTTCTGTATCTGCCTCCAGTTTCGCAAGCTGAGTTGGCTGAGGTCCCCTTCCACTTGCGTGTGTCGCCTATATCTTGGTCTTCCAGTACTGCACGAAGACTTTTCGGACCGGAGCGTTGGTGTTCATCACGCTCTACATGTCGCAGTCATCTCAGTCGTTGGATCCTTACTCTTCTGGCAAAGTCAATGTCGCTGTACAGTCCGTACAGACGGGACCGAATATCACCCGGGAACAAGGCTAATGTTGGCAATTTTCGCCTTGATGCGGACTGCTACTAGGCTCTTGTTCACATGCCGGACACGCAAGACTTCTTGCCTAAGTCTGCCTTCAACAACAAATCCGCATGCAAAAAGTCGCTGCTTTTGCCTGTCGACATCGATAGCCCTAGTAGATGTCGCAGTTTTTCATCCTCTTTTTGTCCGGTCCATCCCAATGCATTGCGACATTGCGGATAGCGGTAATGTCAGCTTTGCAGCAGTCACATTGCACATTCCACGTGAATATCCGAAGTTCATTGTCCTTAAATCGTTTGCATAGGTTGTCAACAAGAGATCCATCCGTATCCGAGGCTTGTTTATGTATCGGAACTTTTGCAGTTTTTCCATGGCCTGGCAGGTATTTCGACGCACAACTTTCAACCTCTAGGGCCAGGTTCAGTTTTTGATACCCCTAAGACGAGGGATCGGTTAGACTGAAGCCAGTAACCCGTTCTGCGATGTGAGTGCTGCCGTTGGTCCATTAAGAGCTCTTTAGCACCCAACTGTCCAGATTACGCTTTGTTTAATTGAGCTTTAATTCCAGTAATTGCTGACTATTTTTCGGCACTATTACCATGCCCAATTAGTTCATTGGATCACCACTGTTCGAACTGTTTGAACTCGGACTAGTCGCCACAGTTATTCGGGGATTAAATCAACTCCCTGTCAATTTCAAGCCGTCAACTCCCACTTGTCCAACACCGCTTGATCAGTCAATCCACGATATTAACAAAGAAAAAATCAATTTGCAATTTTTTCCCAATCCTCTCTCCTCCCTTCTTCATCCACAACTAGAAGCTAATCGAAATCTATCCAAAGCAAAATTGAATAAAATTTAATTTCATCGATAACAATAAGCTTCAATCCAGTGCACGAGCTACCTGTCAAACGAATTTTTATTTCATCACTCCTTCTCGCACGCTGCCACCGTTTAATTGCCAAGCTGTCAATTAAGGGGGCAATTCGACTCAATTCCGCTCAATTAGCCAGAACCTTCGACAAATTCGTTAGTTTTTAGGAGTTAAAATTCTCGTTAGCCTCCTGGTTAGCCCCCCGTTTATGGTTGGGACAAGCCATTGTGCATCAGAGTTAAAATGTGTGACAGCAATTACTAGCGCTCGGAGCATCCTACAGCTACTGGCGCTGTGACTATTTTGCAAAAACTAGACAAAAGGACGGTGGCAGGACAATTGAAAAAAAGTGAAGCTATTTTCGCTTTTGAAATTCCAGCTCCAGCTCCTGTATTGCAACTACTGGTGCTGCTCCTGTCAGGTCAGTTTCTAACAGTCATGCCACTGCCCATGATGGTAATACTACTGCCCCTAACACCTTCAGGCGTCCTAAGCTTTGTTATTAAAAAATTAGCTCCAGCATGTCCAATTAGGAATTCCATGTGTGCCAATGTGATGTTCGGAAAGTAACTCAAGTCGTGGAGCACTATACAATCTTCATTCCATGCAAAGTTGGGGTTGTCCATATATGCAAGTGATGCAGGCATCCAATCTCTTTTTTCAGTTTTACTCTTGCAAGTAAATGATTATCTTTAGGAAGTAACGGTATTTGTTCGTAAGGACAAGTATCCGAGAGCTCGCTTATAGAAGGAACCAAGGTGAGACAAAGCACATGCTGTGTGAACACCTCATCTTCATCGCTGGTCCCTTTTCGGTGAACATTTTCTGAAACTTTAATTAAAAATGACGACGATGATGAGTAGATTTGGAGATAGCTTTGATGGTAGATACTTTAAGGCGACTGCAGAAGTAATTAAGTATTTTTGTTTCTTTTGAGAGGACAGTAATAGAGATTTAGGACTGATTATAGGCCAACCGGTTTAGAATTAGTTGCACTTACGAGTAGTGCCAGGCCATATAACTGATAACTGAGAGGTAATCTGCAAATTTTTTGCTCATTTCTTCAAAATGGGACGTTTAATCGTATCACCCAGCAGTGTTTAGTATAAAATTCTGGTCCTTGGTCAATTTGGAAAAGACTTAAGCTCTGTGTTTCCTACTGGGTGTCTATATAGAAGTGAACCAACGATGAGGGTATAATGAGTCTGACTGTACACCTGCCGTGTCTAGTGGACAAGCGTCCTAAGATCTCTAACAAGAGTTTACAACAAGATAAGCAGGAGATTTATTTGAGCCACTGCAACATATTCGGAGCTCCGGTCAGTAAGGAACTTTCAGTACTGAGGCAGAATTAAAAAACAAAAGCAAATATACGGTGTCGTAGGAGACCTTGGTGGGCCAATGGCAGCGCTAGGATCACTGAAGTGAGTTTTTGTCATCTTAGCAGGAGGATGCCTATTCTAGGGGTCACAGCCAAAGATCGGGCCCTCTAGGTCAGGGATCGCCATCGTTGTAACTTGGCGCACAGAAAAACCAAAATGTCTCCAAAACAAGTCACGGATATGGATGACCCTTAGGTTAACTACCTCAACAGACTGAATAAGGACAATAACCTTCTGGTCTTCGCGTGAATTGTTTAGACCCTTAATCCGCCATGTGCAGCTGAACAATTATCAAAGGTTCTTGACTACTATAAAGCAGATATCATCACCAACCAGGAAGTGAAATGAGATAGACCCAACACAAGAAGGATAAAGAACTGTGACAAATGCAATGATGATTCATAAAACGAACCGAAGCAGCCGTTGTTTGAGTGCAGTGGAGTTCTTAAACCCTCGACACGTCATCAAGCGTCTAATGACAATCAGTATTTAGGCTGAATTCACTTTCATAAAATTGCCAAGTACGTAAAGACTGGAATGGAGGGCATCTTTAGTGACCAAACACACCTTCCTTGATGTTTACGAACTAGGCATAGCCTAAATACAACACGTCTAGCACCGCACTTAGATTTACTATAGCAAGCACACGACATACTTTTTCCAGTATGCACAAAAGTATGGCGATATCCGGCTTACGAAATGCTTAACCAGTACGATGTGGACGTCCGAACTTTCTGGACTTCCCGGACAATCTTTCAAAGGGCAAATTCAAGCGTACGCTGACTATTTTGACATACGAGTAATTGGGGTACTCAGCGGGCTGTCACCGGTGCGTTTCCTAGTTTAATAAGAGACACAAAGCATCGACGAATTGCCTTCAGTTGCTTCGAGAAATAAGTTCTTCGTACATTAATCGGTGGCCCTTACTTCGACGGTCTTTGGAAAAGAAGATTTGACGATGAACCAAACGAGATGAATGGCGACATCTTAGTCAAAATTCTGGGCAGGGATGTAGAGCAAATGGACATCAAAGACCTCTGGCTGCACAACACAACAGAGAAAGACCCTAAAAGAAGAAAGAGGCTTGAACTGACTTAAAATGCCCAGCTGGAAAGAGAAGCTAACAATATTGCTAATTTGAGAGGGTTTTAGAGCCAGAGCCCTCCCTGCACACCCTAAATTGAAAACCCACCTAAGCAATGTCCATCGAAATAACAACAAACCATCGGTGATGTATATTTTGGAGCGAGTAGGATCAAACCTCCGATTAACTCCAGACCATAGCGAATGAATGCCTTCCTACTTGAATCTTATTCTGACGCACTTATCCTATCGCTCGAAAGGACTTCTTATCCTTTTATTAACCCTCTCCTTGTTATACGAACTTATGTGTAACGAGTTTCCCATTTTTACTGCATCGCTGCTGATCCTCCGTTTATGGGGTTGGCTAATGTCGCAGACCGCAGGCGCGTCTACATACTGTTTGGTCCTGAATCACTTCAGTGGTTAGCCCCAGGCGTTGTTGTACATTTACCATCTAAGAAATCCAGAAATTCTTCTTCCGACCTCGGTTTCTTATAATTGGAGTGACCATAGTTGAAGGTGCCTTTTTAACCGGATTTTCCGCAGATCTTCTTTGAACGTGGCAATACCAGTTTATTCTATTCGCCTCAAGCTCTTCGTTTACCGAATTCTTTAAATGTAAACTTCCTCTTATACTCGTAGACCTAATGCAATCGCGTTTAGTGACTCCACTAGACATCCTCAATATTTTCATTTCCGCTGCTGTCATTTTATTTTTAAACGCTTCGTACATTGTCCAGCACTGTGAACCGTATATAAGAGCTGGTCTAACAACCGTGGTGTAGAGTTTCCCCTTTAATTTAGGTGGAAACTTTCGGTCGCAAAAGATTGCCGAATTTTCCCGCCATTTCATCCATCCCACACCCACTCTGTGGTTTACGTCGTCGTCACATTTCGCTTCCATGTTAACGATTGATCCTAAGTACTTAAAGATAGTGCTTTTCGGAAGAACTATTCCGTCCAACATTATATCCAGGACAGGTCGCAACGGATGAGCAAATGGGCACGTCAAATGCTCCGTCTTTGAACGACTTATTTTAAACCCGTTTCTCTCTAGCGCATTTCTCCATGAATCTAAGGCGTTCTGTAAATTTTCGACGTTATCGCTAAGTATAACTGCGTCGTCAGCCAACAGAATTGGCGTTACATTTGATTTGGGCATGCAGTCTTTTAAAAGATAGTCGAATACTACGTTAAAGAGGAAAGGGCTAAGTACGCTTCCTTGATGCACTCCGACATTAACTGGAAATTCTCTCGGTAGTCCAGCAGAGCTTTTAACCGCAGTTTTCACGTTTCCGTACATGTCTTGTATTATTCTGACATACGTTTCCGGTACGTTTTGAGACCTCAGCGCGGCCATATGAGATCCCTAGGCACTTGATGGAATGCTTTCTCGAGGTCGATAAATACCACGTGTAAATCCGTAGAGAAATCTCGGTGCTTTCCATTATTATTCGTAGAGCTTTGTAGCTTGTCTTCTATGTGCCGATCGTGAGGATACTTGTTCCAACTCCTGGTACAGGCGCTCAAGTTCGAGCCAGGGCTTTCATTGCGACGTCTTTAAGACGCTCGTATTCAAGAGCCAATCGAGCTTTTTCGATATCGTCGCTCCGATCGCATTTTGTCCACGCTTTGAATGCATTCTTCCTGTCACAGCTCGTTTCATGTGGGCTAAGTGAGTCTGCGATACCATTTATATTTTGAAGTGCTTGGGTCTCGTTCCTTCGATAGATTACACCACCGGATTTTTGGCTTTCCAAACGATGCCCGTGTTTTAGGTGGTTCCGCTGTGAACAATTCTGTAATCAGCAGACGGTGTTGGCCTACTACCGATTCTCCAAGTATTACTCCACAGTCCTTCACACGGTTTGTCATCGGCATTTTGCAGAAGTGATAATCTATTTGCGTTTCGTGGCCTCCGCTGCTATAGGTGATAAGATGTCGTTGATGTTTAATAAACATTGTATTTATGATGGTTAAGCCGTAACCCCTACACCCTACAAGGATGTCTTCGCTAGCTGAATTTCTGGTGCCGAAGCCTTTACCCCCGTGGCAGTCCTCATAACCAACATTTGTTTCTCCGACGTGGCCGTTCAAATCTCCGCCTACGAAGAGCATCTCATCGATTGGTATATTTCTAAGCAAATTACCGAACTCTGACCAAAATTTATCTTTTTCCGATTGGTCGCATCCATTTTGTGGAGCGTACGTGCTAACAATGTTCCACGTTTCATTGTGTATGACGAGTTTTACACTCATTAAGCGGTCGATTATTTTCAAAATACTAACGATATTGCTTAGAAGACCCGCTGCAACAACGGTACCAACACCGTTTCGCCCATTGACCGCTCCATGGTAGAACATCTTAAATGCCTTAGTTTTTAAATCAAGAAAACGCGCTTTATTTCCTGTATTACACCACTTCGTTTCCTCAAGGCACAGGATTTGTAGGTCATGGATTCGAGGTTCCAACTTGCAAATATTTTGGAAGCTCCAAACTGCTCTAACACAAGCACTTCTGCTTGCTCTGGGATCACCCGAGTGCGTTGCAAACGTGGTGCCCAGCGGGTAGTGCTAGTAATTGCGATCATTTACATGAAGTGTATCGTGCGTTTGAGTGGTTTGACACTTGTATGCTCATTTAAAACTGATTGACTCTTCTTTAACCCCACCGGTAGTCTCCAGACGCGGAAACCCACCGATTCCATACAAACTTGTGGGGAAGTTTTAAAGGTTTTTAAGTGTCACAGGCTCATTTTTGGTGTCATAGTTGCCTGTATATGATTGGTGTCCCATTTAGTGGCCTCATACGACAAGCTGGGACGCACTGCGGCACTATTCTTTATCCGAAGCCGCACGCTCGAAAGGACACAATCCAGCAATCAAAAGCCATTTAACTTATGTACGAGTATAAAGGTGACAAAAATTTCCAAACGTCTACTACCACCTGAGACCTTGTGCCACATTGATCTCACATTATAATTGCCAACTTTAATTACAAGAGACCTACTCAACCCACAATTGAAATCAATTCAAAGTACTTCATACTCGTACATCACAGAGAGTATATGTAGTATGAGTATCTACACAGTTTATCTGTTCCCAGAGATCTGCCTCCATCAACCATCCTCAGTCTCTAAATAACTCACAAAGTAACAGAATATCACTATAACGAGCACGTAATGACTCTCATGTCAATTGAGCGAGTCTATTCGTATTATTTGCGCGCTGCATAAATTAAGCTGGACCGCCACAACATTCAGCATTTTGACGAGATGAGCTAATTGAAAGAAGCAAATCTGCCTCCAGAGGTCGTTGAATCTTAGCCGTCAATCGCGGTTCGTCAGCATAACAATATCGTCTCTCGGAGTACGAGTAATAAAATCCAGAACAGCTACTTCTTCAACCGCCGTCTGTGTACCCTCAAACCACAGTTACCAGATACATTCAACTGAACCGAAAGTAATGAATTGATCATGATCTTGTGATAGAGAGTAACTTCTTTTCATTCCAAGAACCAGCAGCTTCCATCAGAGATAGTGTACGAGTGTTCACTGCTGTTGTTGTATTGTATAGTTAGTATACGTTCATGGCAAAAGTGAGTGGTGCGGCGCGCGTTCACTATGAACCCGCACGGTCTTCTCACTAAATCGCCTGGTTGCTGATCACAGTGATCACTTGTTCGCACCTGATCTGTTCGCAGCGGTAGCCGCACGAATATCGAACACAAACCAGTTAGCCAGCCAAGGCAAAGAGAGAAGTAGTTGCCTCAGGCTTGGGTTTGTATCTCGAAAAAACAACAAAAAAACTTTGGGTCATGCGAAATGTAATTAATTTTCGTTTCATTGGCCCCAAAACTGCCTCCCCCCATCCAGCCCTGACTTGGAGTTTCATAGTCAAGGCAAGTCTCATTAGAATTCAACGACCATTAGGAGGAAGGATCCGCAGCTGCAACTGGCATAAATAACCAAAAACTATCGGATTCCCAATTCCCGCGCATAAAACGGAAGTGATTGACAATTCCAATGTCAATGGCATAGTTGCGAGGGGTCTACTGACCCTTCCACCGTCAACCATTCTACTCGTTCTCACATCGAACGTGACTTTCGAATTTTCGTTGGGATTTCTATAGATTTTCATTTTCATGGAATTGTCAGGAAATCAGTGACGGTGTCGATTGCATTTGCTTGAGGTGACATGACACTGTGATTTGATTAGAATGAGGAGAAGGGGGTTTAGTTATGCTGGTCGTATGGTTCACGGGATAGGGATAGGCCGTTCATTGTGAAACTTTGTATAATGCGGGCGCGTTTGTGATATGAATAGGGGAGTCTCGGAAGGGTCAAACGACTCGATTTCGAACAAAGTGCTGGACAATATCTGATAGAATAGGCGGGAACAGGCACATTGACATTTCAATTATTTGCAACGGCATAGGCTAAATTGTGATGAAACATGAAAGGGTATCACTTTAATTGAGGCAATAAAGTAGAAAGTGTTTCTTGTGCTGGGATACCTTAATTGTGGTGTCCGATGGAGAATTCTCGAGCAAAAAAACCCCATGAATGTTGTGTTGTTTAGTCGAAGATGTATCATAGAAGAAGGCATGGAGAGGAATCTATTGATTTTGGGAAATCACATTTGCATTCACACTACCGTCTCACAGGAATGTGAAGACCCCAGGGTGACATTTGAAAATGCTATCCAGCCGTCAAGCTGTGCAGCGATTGCTGATCCGATAGTCCGACGGCTCGTTGTTCCCATGGTTCTCTGGCCTGAGAAGACAGTACTCAAATTTAGTGTGGCAGAATTAAGCCTTCTCTTCTGATCATTTACGACTAAACACAACTCTGTCAGAGCAGACTGGAGCTAAGGAGCTTCCAGATAAATACTGACGAAATCGAAAATGACAATGCACTCCTTCAGTAGAAGATACCACAAGTCGTTTCATTCTCTAAGCCATTCTAATTAAAAGGGCTTTGAGCACTACCTTGATGCTGCGCCTCATTTATCTATCTATCTGCCCATAAAGTGCAACCTTAAGGGTATCCAATCCATGAACTCAAATGAACAAGTATTGGAAAAGGTGTTTACACTTTAGAGCACTTCTTCTACATTGCAACGGCGGTGGATGAAATCCATATACAACTAAACAGTCACATCGACGGCTCTAGTTAAATTCAAATCCAAGGTCCAAACATCTTTTAGAGCTACAGGGAGCCTCATGGTTGAGTGAGGATCCTGGAGTAGAGATAGGGACGCAAACACATTAAAAGGCAACGACAACTCTCATAACTACAGCGAAGCTACCAGCGCTAGACCACTAAGCTGGTGGTTTTTTTTATTAAGAACCTCAACCCTCCAGTTTGTTGAGAAAAACAAGAAAACAACTCAGGGACAGCCAAATACACAGACAAAATGACGGATATTATGCTGAACCCAGCAAACGTTACAAAGGCAAGGAGTTTCGGCTTTGCACATGGAGTGTTAGGACCCTGAACATACCACATGCTGCCGAACAATAAGCGTAGGCCTTAGACCACTGCAAAGCACATATTAATGCACGCGGATTTCCTTTTCGAGCGAGATTCGACCAAAAATTTTTCATCTGTCGATATGTAAGCGAACGCCTCACAGTAGTCCGTTACAAGGTCAAATTCTTATTAAGAATTCCACCCATGCTACAACAAAGGATCGGGATGACCCCTAGAGCGAACAGTATCCCAGCTATGACATCAAAGTTATGCTAAGGGCTGTAGGACTAGACTTAGTAAGGAGGCCGTCCTTGAGCGGATATTTGAAAAAACACAACCTGTTCCCACATCTTAACATTCATAAACAAATTTGGCTGTCCCCTGATCAATCAACTATCAACCAGATTTATCATACTGCTAAATCTTGGTCAAGCAAGACCACCAAACCACCAGAATGATAGTCCCCATACACAATGCAACCAGACAAAAAGGATTTAAATTTGCGCCACATGGTAGTACAAGAGCAGCCCGTGACCTCTTCGAACAGAAAAGAAGAATGGAACCAAGGCTTCTCAAGAATGAAAGACAACAGCATTTGGAGCAACCTATGGAGGAAATAAAGAGATATTGTTGAAGGAATGACATTTATCAGAAAATAAAACAAACATGGGCAACTTGTATTAAGAGTCGCAGCCAGTACTAAGAATATAGAAAGGCTGCTTCTGGAGACGACGACGATATGGTCGAAATACCACTGTCAGGTGGAAGATGATGACAAATAATTCCGCCTCCTTGCCCATAAGGAAGTAGAAATGTCGAACCTAAAGTTTAATAAGGCTGCTTTCGCAGACGAACTGACAACTGAGTTCTTTACACCAGCTGGAGGTGACATGGTGAAAATGTGCAACAGGATATCATCAGACAAAAGTATGACCGACGCATGGAATTTAAGTATCGCTTGTCCCATACGGAAGAAGAATACCCATTTGACTGCGGCGTATTAAGAGGAATAACTCGCATATTAGATCTTCTCTGACGTATTATGTGATCATCATCTGATTCAGTGCGGTTTCCGGCCAAGAAAGCTCACCATCAATCAAATATGTACACTACGGAAGATCTTGTAGGGGGTCCACGAATTAAAATCAACACTTAGCATTAAGTAGGAGCTATGCAGCGGCATGACTACTTTTAACGCACTAAAAACGGTTAGGTTAAGGTATAGTGCCTGTTGGAAAACTAACCAATTTAGGCCTATTTGCTTATTGTGATGCCACTTAGCTAGATCGTAATCGTCAGCGCAGTTATAATTTCGAGAGTCAGGGACCATATTCTTTCTAATGCAGATTCATTAGCCAATTGAGTAGCCCTCTCTCGTAAGCCCAAACTGACGTTATGCAAAATCCTAATCTTTCCGGTCTTGCTCCATGGCGCCGAGGCTTGAACCTATTCAAAACCGGATGGAGAGGAAGATGAAGCGCATTTGGTTCCAATGTCCGACATAGCTGGGTCATATTCAGTAAATGAACGACACAACTCTTGCGCAAATAGTCTTGGAGTCTGAGCAGGGTAGACGGAGCAGCAGATGATGATTTTAAGGGGCTTCACTCTGGACTGGAGCATTCCTTAAACAAAGTGAAGCAAAACGAACATCGAAATTAATTGTTTCAGTTCCTCGTGACGCCTTGCCTTTATACATTTAAGTCATAAAACTCTCCTTCAACTTATCTCTCCAAGTGCCTTGGCTGACTTTTATGCATGCTAATATGTTCGTATGATACCAAGGAAGTTGTACACGACGTTTTATAGACTCCTACACTTGGATTTACCGCATTTCAAGGGTTTTCTTGCTTCAGAACTGGGTGGACGCTCAAATTCTCTTCAATGGGCACAGTTTTATTCTCGTCGTTTTAGTCAGGTCGAAAAACGTTTTCGTGGTCTTCGTCTACCCCCTATTTGACATAAAGGGCACATCGGCAATCATTGCGGCAGCCTGGATTCCTTGTTAGCGGTAGCCTTGCTGAACCTTTTCACTGGTATTTCGCATTTGATTTGTTGATATCGGTTGGGGGTTGAGCGAGTTACCATCGGAAAAGTCTTTGGTGATCTCTTGTGAATTTAGCCATCTGATCTTAAAGCTCCTTGCAGTATCTTCCTGGCGCTGTTAAAGGCAAACTTCTACATTCGTCCTTTGGCTACTACAAGGCGGTTGTCTGAGTAAATAATAGCAACTTCGAAATGTCTACAATACTGGACTAGTCGTAATGATATACTGCATATTGGTTCTTCCTTCTAGCTCGTAAAAGTCTATCATTGTAGCTCTGATACGGATCTTCACCAATTGATTGCTTATAAGTATTAACTTAATCATTAAATCTGCTTCCAGTAGCAATAGCCGTAGTAGTTGTCGGCTGTTTTTTCATATCTGGTTTGTCCCATCGAATTTCTCGGGTAGTGGTGATTTCTGTCTGAAGGATTCCTAGTTGTTAAGGAGTGCCTGGCTGGTTAAAAAACCTTGCATTCCAGGTTCATTCAATATTACGTGTTTCTATCACCAAGAATCCTTACTGATAGCCCGTTTTTTTCAAATTCAGGGCGGGGCTCGTACGTCAATATGCTTTCTTCTCTTATGGGGCCCTGCAGCCATTGAAGTCGTCTCCGAGTTTCTGCTCACCCCCAGATCATTTATCTCGGGCACAGACGAACTGCCTGGCAAGCTAATTTCGTATTCATTTATTGAGCAGCTATGTGGTGGCAGAGGGTCAGTGGTTCGATCCCCGGCTTCACCAACAATTCTTGGAATCATCATCACCCTTTCGGAGAGCAATCTTCTTTCTTCTTTAGGCGGCGCTACAGTCCGGGGTGGACCTGGGCCTCAGTCAACAAGCTTCTCCAGCCAGCTCGATCCCTGGCTAGCTGCCTCCAGTTTCGCACGCTCAGTTGGATGAGGTCCTCTTCTACTTGCGTGCGCCACCTGAGTCTTGAGCTTCCTCCACTGCGCTGTCCCTCGGGAGCGGCTTCGAAGACTTTTCGGACCGGAGGTAGACAAAGTCCTTAACTACCTCAAAGTTATATCTGTCGAGGGTGACGTTCTGCCCGAGACTTCGGTGTTGGTTGTCCTTTTTGCTTGACAGCATATACTTGGTCTTGCCCTCATTGCCCGCTAAACCCATTTTCGCCGCTTCCATCTCAATACTCGCGAAAGCGCCACTGACATCACGCTGCTTTCTCCCGATTATGTCAATATCGTCGGCGTATGCGATTAGTTGGACGGATTTTTGAATGATAGTGCCTCTTGTGTTTGCCTTTGCATATTGCACTATACTTTCAAGTACGAAGTTGAGAAAATCGCATGACAGCGCATCGCCTTGTCTAAATCCTTTCTGGACATCGAAGGTCTCGGTGAGATCTTTACCGACCTTGATGGAGCAGCGTGCATTCTCCATCGTCATCCTGCACAGTCGGACGAGTTTGGCAGGGATGCCAAAACTAGGCATTGCTCTGTATAGCTCGTCTCTATAGATGCTGTCAGACGCGGCCTTAAAATCGATGAATAGGTGGTGTGTACCGATCTGAAGCTCATGGGTCTTCTCCAAGATCTGCCGAAGTGTGAATATTTGGTCGATGGTGGACTTTCCTGGCCTGAAGCCACACTGATATGGACCTATCAGGTTGTTGACGAACGGCTTCAGGCGTTCACACAATACGGCGGATAAGATCTTGTATGCGATGTTAAGGAGACTGATACCTCTGTAGTTGGGGAAGTTCAGAGGGTCTCCTTTCATGAGAATCGGACAAACAATGCTGAGGTTCCATTCATCGGGCATACTTTCGTCCGACCATATTTTACAGATGAGTTGGTGTATGCTCATTACCAAGCCATCGCCAGCCGCTTTGAAGAGCTCGGCAGTCAGGCCATCCTCTCCAGCAGCTTTGTTGGACTTAAGCTTAGATATAGCTATCTTCACTTCATCCAGGTCGGGTGAACGGAATTGTTGGTCATCATCGTCCAAGTTGAAAGGTTGATTCTGCCTGACAGCGGTATTTGGTCCGTCATCGCCGTTACACAGTCTGCAGAAATGGTCTTTCCAAATCCTCAGCATCGACTGCGATTCTACTACGATGTTCCCTTGTTCATCTCTACAGCCTTCGGTTCGGGGCTTGTTTCTGTGGCATGTTACTTTTATCTTTTGGTAAACTTCCGAACCTCATTGCTGGAGTAGCGTCTCTCAATTTCCTCGACCGTGGGCTTCTCATACTCTTTCTTCTTCCTCCTGAAAAGCCGGTGTTCGTCTCTCTTCTTCCGCTCATAGAGCTGATGTGCAGCTCTGGTCCTTCTAAGCAGCGTCGCCTTATATGCATCTTGCTTAGCTGCATGTGCTTGCCGGCATCCATCGTCGAACCAAGAGTTTCGTTGTGGTGGACGAGTGAAACCCAGCACATCAGAACCGGCATCTCTGATGGCGTTTTGGCAGTGATTCCAATGGTCTTCGATGCTTGATGCTGGCGGCATTGGACCTCTTAAGAGATTAAGAGACACTCGATCGGAAAAGGACTTGGCGATCTCTTGCGAATGTAGCCCTCTGACGTCGAATTTTCTCACAGCATTAGCTTGTCTTGGCGTAGTTTGGGATACCCGCAACCGTACCTTGGCTACAACAAGGTAATGGTCCGAGTCGATGTTGGCTCCTCGGAACGTACGGACATCCATAATACTGGAGGAGTGTCTTGCGTCGATCGCAATGTGATCAATCTGCTTGGCTGTTGATTGATCAGGAGCTCTCCAAGTCCCCTTGTGTATGTCGAGATGTGGGAACCGCGTGCTAGCCACGTCAATGTTTCGCCCCGCCGCAAAGTCGATTAGCCTGAATCCGTTATCGGAGGTGGTGTTGTGCAGGCTATATTTTCCGATTGTTCCACCAAAGATACCCTCTCTTCCTAGCTTTGCATTAAAATCACCGAGGACAATTTTAATGTCATAGCTAGGGCATTGCTTGTAGGTCTTGTTAGGGAGCTCGTAGAAGGCATCCTTGGTGTCGTCATCTTTCTCCTCTGTGGGGGCATGCGTGCATATCAGACTAATTTTTGGTGAATTTAGCCATCTCAAATAGTGAAAGAGCTAAACATAATTTTGCTAAAATAAAGATTGCCTTAGAACCAAAGTAATGCTCGTTTATGTTACTTCCTTGATTTCCTGGGCTGAGCCACATAAACTAAAAATTTAACTATAGACGAATGCTTGTTTATCTGATCCTAAAAGATTAACCCTGAGCTATAAAGTCCACCCACATGAAGCGAATAAAGGTAAGGTGACCAGTTAACCAATAACCTCAGACTGAGATATTTCGCCACTACACGTCAGAACTTCTCCTAAACAAAACAAAAAGAAACCCAACCCCCGATGGAAGTACCAGTTGATCAATAATTCGCCTGCAAATTGAAATCGGCTTAAACTTTTTCTACAGCTGCTACTATCCTTATTAACGGTGGGGTTCGAAATTTTTACATCTATGTACCATCCATCTTCCGAATACCATCAGCCACAACTACTGCCACACACTTTATAATCGTGATCATCGTCATTATCATCATCTCTCATCGAAACTAATAAGTAGTTTAAATTGCTGCAGAGCACAAAACTCACTTCAATTGATTTAATGCAGAAAATTTCATCAAGTGATTTCCTTCAACTTTTTCCAACAACCCCAACATCCAATCTTGTTTCCTCCTCCTCTTATTCTCATTCGCCCAAAATACTTGTACAAAACTTTTCCCAGACTACGACTACTCGTACATAAGAAAAAACTACCCTTCGCCGAACGCCGAACGGATAAAAACAGTCAACAACTAAGAGTTACTCTTAACTCGTACTCGGGCTTTTTTGCATTCCACAAGTTCCCAACGGGAAGGATACAAATCAAGAGAAATCGAATCGAATAAAAAAAAAAAGTTTCGCTCATATCCCTGTCCCTCCCCCCGATTTCAATTTTATTTTGATCGAATACCCTGTCGAGATCCAAAAAATGCACTGTGAAAACCTTCCTCGTTTTCCGATTGAACGTCTTGTCTCCACTTCCGGCTCCTGGTCCATGAACTTAAGCTCAACTTAATTAGAAAAGTTTTTGCTCCTTCCACCACAGGGTGCCCACCATAAAGTGGCGTTACTTTACTTTCTTTTTTTGTTGTTTTTGTTTTTGTTTTTTATCAGCCGAAGGAAAGAATGTAATCCTTTTGCTTATATTGATTTGAGTACGAGTATCTGAAACTTGTATCTCAAGCCCGTATCTCTTGGGAATGGGTGATTGGTTTGGTCTGTGAGGTGCAGGAAATTATGACCTAATTTGTCCCTTCATCGTCGTGGGTGTTTTTCTCTCCATCTTCACCATCTCAACTTGCCAGGTTGCCAGCTCGAAATGAACCTTCCGCCAGCTTTTAATTTTTCCTCAGTTTTTACGACACTAGCTACGATTTTTCTATGGGAGCATCCCCACGTTATTGGTGGGGGATTTAGAATTTCTCAATCCATATCGGATGGATGGAGTTTTATAGCGATGAAAGGCGATAAAAAAAACAACAAAACACGCACATAAAACATCACCGCACACCGACACCGAAAACCATATCGCATTGCACAGCATTTAAGATCGTAAAACTAATTTTGCCATCAAGTAAATGTTCCTTTTCAAACAAGAGACAACAAAAAAAAAACAAAAAAATAGAACAAAATGGTTAGGAACAATTTAATAGAAGTAACGGGGAATTTTTATGCTACGACAAAAGATACAGAACGACAAAAAATATCGAAATTAATTTTATGGAGTGATCTTCAAGTTTTCAAATTATCGTCGACATTAAGTGTGTCAGAGCAGTGTAGGTCTCATTAAAGTTTTGTTTGTTTGACATTTGAATTAGAAAGGAAGTCGTACGGTGACAAACGGAGACAGTCTTAAATTTTTCATTGACTTTGGTCGAGGTTTTCCTCTTATGTGGGCAGATCTTGTAAGATATGTAGGTACCAACTAAAAGATCAATTACAACTTCTTTCGTCGAATGAGGAAAAAGACGCTTATACTGAGCTTCAAACATTTTTATTTTTGTTTTTAAATAAGAACGTTAAAACCTTGCAACAACCTCCATTGGTAGTGCCGGATTGTTAGCGGCTTAAACCATATCATTCAAAGGCCACTCTTTCTTGGCGGAACCACCATGATTACTTCATGAGGGGACAGTGTTGAGCTTTGTCTTCGTAACTAGGTTTTCGACGAACTTTCAAGAAATTTACTTTCTACATCCCTCAGGTCGCATCTTATTACACAAGGTGGCGCAAAATTGATTTCCCGATGTTCTTTGGCTGTTTTTTAGGAATGAAAAACTTTGGTTCTGCTTTTGGTCTACTTGATGTCTTAAATGTTTTTTGCCAATAAGTCGAGAAAATGATATCGGCTAAGTGGCCGATGCCAGATTTTATGACCGTTCCGGCTCGATTTAAGGCATTTTCCATCACTCTTGCCAGAATTCCGGCTTCAAGAGTCTGAGGCTTGCTGACATAGACTCGTGACTTCAAAAAACTCCACAAAAAGAAGTCTGGAATGGTTATTTCTGGCAATCTTGTTGAAAAGTGCAAATCGCAAACCGGAAATGCTGCCCTCAGAATTTCAGTTGCGGCTCCTGCAGTATGGGACGTTGCTCCATCTTGTTGGAACCACATGTTATTCACTCCCAATTCATTCAATTAAGAAAGAAGAAAGTCCTTGAGTATGGCTCTGTAGCGCTCGCCGTGCACAGCAGACATTTGGCCCGCAGGGTTTTCGAAAAAATAAGGCCCTATGACGCCTCCAGCGTAAACAGCACACAATGCAGTAACTTCGAGCGGGTCTAATGGCTCTTCGTTGGTTATAAGCGGATTTTTGGTGCCCCACAAGCGATAATATCCTCAGAGATGGAAATGGACCTCGTCGCTTATGATTTCGATGAGATTTCGATGAAAAGTTGTCTCCCTCGTGGTGGAGCTTCAGGATGGCTTGAGCTTAGGTTACACGCGCTTCGTCTGTTTGCCCAATTGACATCGAGCGACCGGGAAATCTGCGCCGAAATTGACACTGCGCAAACACCACCGACGAAGTTGTATCAATTATTCCTCTTTCTTTAGGAGTATAGCGATTCATGTCCTGTTGAAGTGTATTTTGTATCTATTTACTTCACAAAAGTCAAAATAGATTTGTCATTTGCAAAAATTATAGCATCTTCCGACAGGGGGATAACTTTTGCGTCACCAAGTCCCTTTCATACCGTGGACATTGGAAAAAAAACATGCTCAGCGTTCAGTTAAGCCGTGGTTTCACTTGAATATGTAGGTAACCACGAAAACAACCACATCTTGTTAGGACCTGTGTAAAGTAAAAGTTTCTATACCATGTTTTCGGTTTATCCAAGAATCTATCATTGGGATAAGTTGGTAGGTCCATCTTCCTTTTTGTAACTCATTCCACTGTCTTTGCCAGACTTTAAGGTACGGCTTCTCTCACGATTTTTTAAATGGATATCAATTGGGCGACCGTCATATAATCTTTTCGCTTCTTTAGCGAGTATATCGACAGGTGGCATAGAAGATGTGACCAATATCACGTCGCGGGATAAAGCACTACTAATTCTTAATGCTCATTGAGAACCGCTCATAGATTATATTTTTTCTTCCGCCACGGCCTTTATTTGAGCCCTGAACTGCTATTGGCTACCCACGCCAATATTGGACATAAGTCTTGAGACCGCGCTAGCAGTTTGGGTTGATTTTTCATAAGCATATGCGAGGCGATGATTGTTCTTTAGTCTGGCGTCAAGCATCACTTCTCGATACTTTATTCTCAAGTTGGATGTGATGTTATGATCACCAACTTTGATATTTATCGTCTCTCGCTATTTTCCTGCTCGTAATGAACACTGCTTCGAACTTATGGGCTGCGAGTTATAAATTCGCCTTACGGAGTCAACTCTTTATCATAGCTATTGTTTCGTGTCGGTACAACAATTTCATCAGTTAAACCTATTATACAGGGTGAGTGACCCTCGAAAATGTGACCATACACTTGTCTATCCGCGCTCTAAATGAACCAACAGAACTGAGAAGTATTTTTGGCGTAATCTTCCGGCAAGCTTCAGTTATTCGTCTTTTCATGTCCTCACGTGTTGTTGACTCTTTTCTGTAAACCTCACTTTCTAAGTAGCCCCACAAGAAGAAATCAAGTGACGTAAGATTAGGTGATCTAGCAGGTAAACATTGTTCAATACGCCCCGGGCTACTTGGGAATAATGGGCTGGACAACAATCATGTTGAAACCACATTGCTTGTCGCAACTCCAATGGCAGTTCTTCTAGTAATACTGGAAGATGGTCCCGCAAGAAGTTTGCATACTTTTCGCCATTCAAGTTGCCTTCAATAAAATATGGACCGATTGATTTATCCCCAATAATTCCCGCGCAAACATTAACATTCCAAGGGTGCTGGCGTTCAACTTGTCGCAACCAAAAAGGATTTTCGGTGGCCCAGTAATGCATATTATGTCGATTGACCGTACCGTGATTGGTGAAAGTCGACTCATCAGAGAATAACACCTTGAAAAGGGGGCCTCGTTCAATTTGCTGAAGTGCCCATTGACAAAAGGAAACCCGATTGCGAAAATCCGCAATAGAAAGTTCTTGATGCATTGAAACATGATAAGGATGGTATTTATGCCGATATAATATCTTACAGACAATCGTTTGAGAAATTCCTAATTCACGACTTATTTGGCGAGGGCTAATGTGAGGATCGTGTGCAACGGCAACAGTCCTCAACAGTCACCCTATCTAACCGATTCCGTTTCTTTGGTTGCACACTTCCTTCATCAATGAATTGTTGGATGACACGATAAAAGGAAGCGCGCGATCGTATCTAGTCTGGGAAACGTTGGGCGTAAGGAGCAGCAGCACCATCGATGTTCCTTCCACTTTCTCCATAAATCAATATCATTTCAATTTTCTCTTGAATTGAAATAGCCTGCATTATTAATCTGGAAAACCTTAATAATAATCAGTTCCTCAAAACAAACATCGAAATTCTAAAACCCTGGAAACCGACTAATGATTTAGGCGTGCCGGTGCAGTGGTATCTAGCACTGAATGAATAAGACCTTTGATACAAAGTCGTGTGCCCCATTGAGGAATACGACTGAGCAATGAAAATCAGGAATTATCATTTGAAAAATCAAAAGTGTTGCTTCCCTGGGAGTCGGCATCATACATTACATTCTATAAGCGGCGGCCAAGTACCAAAGCTTAGGAAACTCACACGTAAACTATATATCTTTTGGTCCTTTCATCGGTATTATAGGGTAGCAATCTGTTGCTTAAGTAACTTGCGACCATATTAAGGAGATGCGTTGGTACTTTTTAATTTTGAAGGCACTGCATTATACGTTAGCAACTTGCCGAGGTAAATACATTCTTACATCAAGGGTTATTACTGCATAATATTTTTTGCTTACTGCTTTCCAGCGTCTACCCTCTATGGCAGTGGGGGATTTGTCAGTCACCGCTTTAGTTGCATCCATGATAGCTCTGGCCTTACGGAAGCCATACTGATGTTCCGTGAGCCCACAAATGGCTTCGACGGTGGCTTGGAGTCCATTGTATATAACATATTCCAGATTCTACCCACCATGTAGAAATAAAGATTCATCCGGTGGCTTGCTTCCATTTGGAAGTAGAGCCCTTGTCTTGTAATCAATGTAGGGGTGCTTGTCTGGTGGTCTTGAAGAAGGCCTTTGACATGGGTAGAAAAGCTCTTCTACAAGCTGCCCAAAAAGCCTCGCGGAAACCTCTGCTAAAAATGGTTTACAACAGGGTTCGGCTATTTTTCCGATATCGTTCAGCATATTTTTTTATAATTAGCGCGTGCTCAAATGGTTATTAGTACTCTTACGAAGTTTGCACACAGCGCAGGCACACGAGTGATCTCATTGAGAAGGGCCTCTTGGAATACCAAAAGTAACTGGCGAAGTTTGGATATCGTTCGACAGCATGAACTACGGCTCAAAGAGCATTTAGATACCTCGACATCTGGCTTGATATATATTTATACACGAGTAGATGCTTTTCTGTCTGAAAAAGACTTTAGCTTTGACTAAACGACTGTTTCAAAGCAGTTAACTTCAGTACAGGATGAAAGAAATATGTTAATGTAGCGCTGTCTTACATGGAAACGATTTGTGTGTTTGAGAGGCAGTGCGATAGTAGCCTGAACTTTTGGCCATATTACCGCAATGTTATGTATCACGAGAGTACACTCCAATTTGGCTTTATTCCACCAAAGGGCTTTTCTCCAGTTTGATGGTATAGGGTTAGAGCAAAGTAGGAATGGTATTCCGGTATTATACGAGTAACACTGCCACCGAGGTGCGGAGAAAAAACGGCTCAGCTACGACGGATACGTCGTCAGTGCTCAGGAGCCCTTCCGTTTTAATCCGGCGAACAGAAATAGGATCGATGGCGAAAAGCAGTACACCGAATACTGTTGGCTTAGGAAAGGAGATTAGTTAAGAGCCATTGGTAAGAAACAGTAAGCAAAATTAAGAACATGTCAGCGTCAAATTAGATCTAAAAATGTTTGTCTAGAAAGATATAATAAAAAAATAATTTTGAAAATTATAAGAATACCCCTTAACTTGCACATAAACCCCAAAGAATACAAATCGCTGTCAGTTTTTCGAAAAACTGACTCTAACAAGTCAAAAAAAAAAACAAAAAAAATATTTCCCATACCGGGAATCGAACCCGGGCCTTCTGGGTGAAAGCCAGATATCCTAGCCACTAGACCATATGGGATAGATGCGAAATGATTGTTAAATCAAGATCGCATGCATTAATTTGTAATTAACGGGTGAAATTAAAATTTGATTATTTATTTAGAATAGGGGAGGAGGGAGAAGTACATACATTAGTATTCCCTTTTATTTACGCCAATCTTTGGTCGGTTTTTATAATAATTTTCTTCATACTCCTTATACTTGGAGCTTTTGCAGAAGTTGTTTATGGAAAGATCAGGCTAATTTTCATGCTTGTCTATAGTAAGACATTGACCAGTGATAAGACCTATGATAGCGCTAAGATGCATCCTTTTTAGAAAAATCAAACTTTTAGAGCAATTCAAATACAGATTTGCTTGGTCGCTATACATGTTGCTCCAACACTCCACCAGCTTTAGTTCAGTTTACACGTAGCGTTACGATACCTAGGATATGTAGTCAGAGTTTTCGACGAATTTGCCAGTCCTATAATTCGCAAACGTGGATGTTGAGCTTCTATAACATCTCCCTAAGAGATGAACGATAGTCGAGGATGGTTTTCGAATTTTGTGACACTAAATTCAGGGATTTGATAGCGATCTTTCTATCCGAAAAGAAACGGAACTAGACATTTTAAATCTTTAAAAATTTCCGTAATAATTTGGTTGGCAGCGGGGGAAAAAACACCGCCACCAACTCATCAGCCTTGGATCCACCAATGCAGACATGTCGTCCATGACTGATCTAGAGGAGATGCATACATAAAAATCTTTGTAAAGAAAATGTAGTAGCAGGCACTTGCCTTCTGAAAATATCTAGGGGTACCAAGTGAAATAGAATATCCAGAGAAAGGAACGCGTAAAGCTCTGCTTATGCACAAACGTGGGGTCCTATGCATTTCGTTTAGTCTTTTATTTAATGCCATCCACCAGACAACCAATCCCTAGGTGATTATCGGTCTTATATAGCTAGTCGCTACAGTCTATACTGTAGCTTTCTCTGCTCTTTGATGAGCAGTTTAGTTTCCTGTCAAAAATACGACCGTACCATTGATTAAGGGAGCGGTTTGCAATTTTACATATATTTCCTGAAAATAAAAACCAAGCTCAGTTTTATAAAGACTTACTCTCAATCCACAGCAACCCTTCCAATGGGTTAATCTGCTAAGATTTTGCTGTAAGAGTTTCTATATGTAGAGAGATATGTTTTCTGGGAAGCCCATGGCACCATCACCTTGACGAACAACCACCCTACTACTGCCAGCTTTCTGGTGTATGTGCGTTTAATTATCCACTAAGTCCCAGAGAAGAGGTGAAAGGAAACCTCTAAATGCTTTTTCTTGGTGCAAACGCTTCCGCGAATATGTTATTTCTTGATATTTATTGAGTGACAATACTTTCGCCACCAAGTTGAAGCTATACAATCATCCTGAGCTGCATGAATATCGGAGAATGTGGAGATATACTTATAGATTTTCATACCATCATAGAGAGAGAAATGTTAATTTTATCATTGATTGTCTGGATAAAGATGTCTTCATCGATGTACACCTAGTGCAGATTTTTAACTTTCAATTGGTAGCTGAATATTTGCTAATTTACTCGGATCAACCAGCAGAAAAAAACAGTCCTCTAATTACCTAATTAAAGATTGATAAGATCCCTTTCCATTTATGCACCCCAGATAAGCGTGGTCTTCGTCTGTTGAGTTCTCTCTTGAAGAAGAAAATATCGAAGATACTACATGTTATAACCATCTGGAGCTTTGTCTCATCCTGCTTTAGTATTAAATAGAATCTTGATAGGGCTGTATAGCCCAATTGCCTTATAAGGTCAAAGAAACAGCGTTTGGCAAGAATAACAATTCGTTTAAGTTCTGACGAGGTCCCATTGCTAAAATCTGTAACAGATCAAAGCTATACAGTTTCAGCCCTCTGCTGGTTTTTACTTAAATCCTTGCAAATGCAACAATAACAGCTCGCTGCATTCTGCCAGCGTATACAATTATTTGTACAGCACTTTGGCATGCGAGTTTTGCAACATTTTCTGAAGCATGATTGTTAGGAATTCACTTGACAGTCGCTTGACTAAACCCTTTTTTGACGACCCAGGAAGAGTTTTTCACAGTCTTTCTAGAGTTCTTCTAGAGCAAATCGATATAGACTTTCTCCAGTATCCGTCATGTGGTGAATATTTGGACAGTTGTGTACTTGACAGATATAAATTCACTAGTTATGGTACAGGCAAATCAGCTCGTTGACAAAAGTATTCACACAACAGACAAGATCTTGTACGCGATGTTAAGGACACTGATGTTTCTACAGTTGAGACTGTTTAAAAGGTCAGCTTCTCTGATTCGTCTGATTGATGTCTCCTCTCTACCATATCATTTCTAGTCCCTTCAATAGCATGGAAGATAACCCATTCTCCCCGGCTGTTATGTTTACTTAATCTTGCTTGAGTTTGTGGAAGTATTGCCATTCATTGCACAAGTTAAATGGCTCGGAGTTTGGTTCCCCCAGTTACTCTACTGTCTGTAGAAATAGTTTTCCAGCATCCCCAATACCGTTCGTAACTACTATAAACTTTGTTTGGTCTGCAGCAAGGCATCTGCGGCATCTTAAATATCCGTAGACGTAGTTACCTTGTCTGCTCCTAGATTGTGCTCTGAGAACAGTTTGGTTGACTCTTTCATGAGTCTGTTGCCAATGGAAGTATTAAGCTGAGAAAACCAAGTCAGTTAGCCTAAGTGCGCTTGTCCAGACATAATGTCATGAACCCTATGCCTTCCTATTGTGCTACCATGGCTTACAGGGCGTAATATACGAGTATGTGATGCAGATCATTGTAGTGCGTTTGCTCACGTAGCAAGAGCTCAAGTCTTCTTAAGCAAGAACAAAATTTCACCAAAATAGACATTGCTTCTGCTTTATTAAACATTGTATCACAGTTTTTCACCCTCCTTCTATCCAACGCCTTTCGAAGTGGGCAGTTAGATATTTATATCTATCTAGGGCTGGTGTCATCTGTTGGATTACTAGGTGAGGTGAAAAGTAACCTCCTTACGAATGAAAACAAGTTTTTTTAAAATGTTTTCTTATTCTATTCAATATAGTCCGCTTTTAGCTTGATACACTTATTCCAGCGATTTTCCAACTTCTTGATCCCGTCCGAAAGGTAATTTTCCGGAAGGTCTACAAAATACTCCTCCGTGGCGTCAATGATTTCCTCGCGTGAGCTGAATTTTTTACTGATGAGCCATCTATTGAGATTTGGGAAGAGATAATAGTCCGAGGGAGCCAAATTAGGTGAATACGGTGGATGCGACAACAATCGGAGCCGTAAGTCGTTGATTTTAGTCGTGGTTGCGATGCTCTTATGCGCCGGCGCATTATCTTGCAAAAACAAAATTTTTTTTCGCTTGATGTGAGGCCGTTTTTCAGCGATTTCGGCCTTCAATCGCTCCGATAATGCACAGTAATACTCGCTGGTGATGGTTTTTCCTTTTTCGAGGTAGACCACGAAGAGTATTCCATGACAATCCCAGAAAACCGACGCCATAACCTTTCCGACCCGTTGAGCCTCCCTCGGCCGCTTCGGGGCACCCGTGCCGGCTTCAGTTCATTGCCGGGCACTCATTCTGTTCTCTGGTGTGTAAAAGTGGATCCAGGTTTCATCAACAGTTACGCCAAAAGTCCGCCCGATTCCGCATCAGCAAGTCCACACACTCTTTCGAAGTGCTGTAGCGTTCGTGTTTTTGGTCAGGAGTGAGCATGCTCGGCACCCAGCGGCAGGATAATTTTTCCATATGCAGAATATTACCCAAAATATGGCGTGTGGACTCAGTACTGATCTTTGTGATATCTGCTAGCTCGCGCACATTCACTTTCCAGTCAGCCAACACCATTTCATGTATTTTTTTGACATTGTCCTCTGTAACCGCATCGAGGTTGATCGGTAATGGAGTTGCGGCCACCACGAAACTCTCGAAACCAATATTTGACGGTTTAATCTGACGGAGCATTAGCCCCATAATATTTATCCAACTTTTCTTTTGTTTCCTTCGCCGTTTTGCCTCTCAAAAAATAATGTTTTATGAGAGAACGAAAATCGTTTTTGACCATACTCAACATGATGCCAAACACGTCAAAAACAATCAGCTGTCAAAACAAAACTAAAGACAGTATCGCACTGAAATTTGGCACGTCTGCCTTAATATGAACGGACTTCAAGGCACCATAACCTTTTTTGCAGTAGCAGCGCATTCTGGCGGTCAAGGAGGTTGCTTTTCACCCCACCTAGCATACGTAGCATGTTCCACGTGCAAATACTTTATGTACGTCCAAACTTTGTTATGAGGTAGTCTCACTTGCCAACCTCAAACTAGAGAACAAGGCCAGACCAGGAGATGACTAACACTTGAAGTGAAATGAAAAGAATTGTTGTCTAACCAAGGTAATAGCATTGAATATTGCCAGGTTCATGGCCACCAGACTTAAACGAAAATATAACTACAGACTCCTTAAGGTATGAAGACTAACGGAAGGAGGGTATCTTCTGTGGAGAGTTTTTAACTTAAACGAAATTGATCAACGCCAAAATGTTTTTCTTTTTCAAACAACCATTCAGCCTTGTATAACTTCTCGACCTAGAAACCGAAGATATCCAAAATGTTGGCCTGTAATTATCCTTATCGATTGGCTTGCCCTATTTAAAGAGATGCATCAGTTTTATCCGAAAGGATTTCAATGCTTCTCCTGTTTGGTTCAAGTACTTACATAAGTGTTCAATTGGAATATGGTTTGCTAAGTTCCCTAAAATTCATTTTGCCCATCAAGGTATAGGTAGAGTTTGTAGCTTTAATTTTAATTACGCTCTCCCTTTGTATTACTGCTCAAACAGATTTGTTATTTTCAATTATAAAATATTTATTTACTTCAAGGACTATGGACACATGTTTGCAAGTATTTACTTAGAAAAATTAACATTTAAATCGACAAAGTGTTATAGCATTTCAATTAGCATAAATATAATGAAATTCAATATTTATTCTGCCTATTTTTAAGCACGAAAAAAAAGACTACGAACATTTCGCTTAGTATGATGAAATTTAAAGAACCGCATCCGGATATCGATGTCAATTCCATAGAATAAGCGCACATATACTCGTAAACCTAAATGTCCTGCCCGATGTGTTATAGCATTTCAATTTTGTTTAATAAAAATTCTGATTACTTCAGTTTGGCTAATATTACTGCTGTTACCAGCTGCTGTTGGTGTGTTCCTGATACCATTGCTTCGCCTGATCGTGGTCATAAATATTAACCAGCTCCACGTACCCCACCTATCACCGGGGGCTATACCTCACATAGGAGTACCTCACACAACCCCCAAAACATCCTGTCGACCAGGTGAGTAACGAATTCGATTCGTCGTAATTAATGTTATACGATTCTGACCACAGTCCATAAAGGCTATGCTCTGAACGCCAATATGAAAGCCAGGACTGCTCCAATGGTTCCACAGATTATGGATATGGATACCGATGCAAGGATAAAAATACAAATGGGTATGGAGGTTAGCTTATGCGTTTATGTGTTGATGTTGTTTTGCTTTTAATACCCTTCAAATCGATTATTCATTACGATTATTCTTTTTGTTGTTGTGTTTTAGTAAAGAAGACGTCCTTCTTTTATTTTGGAGTAATGGGACACTTTCTGTTTATTCGAGTCGGACCCAAATGATGGGCGATTTAGAGACTCCTATTGGTGAAGGTAAAGTTTTGATGACCTGTGATTAGGTATGCATTAAGGCGAATCGGGTATAAAAAGCCTTTCAACCTAATTAACTGACTACGTCTTCGAATTGTATGTTTATTTGTTGTGGAGAAAAGTTGTTAATGACTGTTTTAGACGACAAATAATTTGATTTTTTATTATATCCCTTTCTGCAAAACGCTCTTCCAATTAACTGATTAGGTCCATAGAATCGAACGAAAGGTATTTGTCGACAAAGGCTCTGTGATTTTTTAAAATTGTCAAGAAATCGATAATACTTATA
This sequence comes from Volucella inflata, assembly GCA_928272305.1. Taxonomy (NCBI): domain Eukaryota; kingdom Metazoa; phylum Arthropoda; class Insecta; order Diptera; family Syrphidae; genus Volucella; species Volucella inflata. The sequence goes on from OV743720.1 coordinate 6,310,256, forward strand.
TTCATGCCTCAACTTGGGACAATTCTTTTCCATTACATTGGTGGTCTTGAATGGATCAGAACGAAAAAATCAATCACGGAGTTTCTTTCGAATTGCTCAACATGTGGTACTCTGTAAAGGATGGTCTATCTTCGATGGAAGCCAATTTTGCTGTTGACCAAGTTATTTGCTCTGATAGTCTACGAAAAGAAACTGGCACTCACTGCATCTTGAAACTGACAGAACTGAATTGATGAAGGTCCGAGTTTCTTAAGCGGATTGATGACCAAAATCGCACTTTCACACCCTCGATGTGGCTACTAAATCTTGGTTGGCAACTAAGTATTGTAATTGCCGATTTCACACATAGATGTCTTTGGCCATATTTTTTAGTGACTTCTGTCAATGACATATTTCTTTCCTTTTGACATTTGTCAACTGTCAGTCTTACTTTGCTTTAGAAGCAAATCCGCGTTTTTTTCTGTGAAAAGGTATAAGTTTGGCGTCAGTTTTAATATGGAGTGCACAAACGAGCATTTTCGTCATATTTTACTTGTTTATTTTTGTAGAGGAAAGAACGCAGCGCAAACTGCTAAAAAGTTACGTGATGTGTATGGAGAAGCAGCCTTAAAAGAGAGACGGTGCCCGAATTGGTTTGACACATTTCGTTCCGGAGATTTTTCACTGAAAGATGAACAATGATCAGGCCGGCCAGATGAGCTTGATGATGATCAAATTAAAGCCTTTATCAAGTCGGATTAGCATGTAACTGTGCGTGAGATAATAAAGGAGGTCAATGTGTCACATACAATGAGTAAGAAGCATAAAACTCATTAAAAAGCTTGATATTTGGGTTCCACATGATTTGAAAGAAATTCATCCAACGAAGGGAATCAACGCTTCCGATTTTCGTCTAAGACGCAATGAATCCGACTGTTTCTGAATGGATTCATCACTGGCGATGAAAAATGGATCGTTTACAGTAACGTCAATCGAAAACGACCATGGTCTAGGCTTGATGAGCCTGCACAATCCAATTCGAAGGCTGATATCCACCATAAGATGATTTTGCTCTACATTTGGTGGGATTGGAAACGTGTGGTGTATTTTGAGTTACTTCAAAAGAATCAAGCGATCAATTCGGATGTGTATTGTCAATAACTGGACAGATTAAACACATCGATCAACGAAAAACGGCGAGACAAACAGAGATGAGAACCATTCATAAGGAGGACGACGTTCGCTTGGGAACCTGGAGTGTAAGCACTTAGATCCGCTGAGCACTCCGAGAAATTAGGTGGGATGAAACAGGCATCATCTAGTTCGATGATTGTAACTCCAAGCAGACTTAAGAATAAAATCATGTGCTTTGGAGTGATGCGACTGCTGAATCAGTTTCAGAATAAAACTTCCTAGTATCGGTCTAACTTGCGCTCATAACCTAAGAGAAAGACAAAAATTACGCTTTCACAGGCTGCTAGAGAAACCCACGAAATAAAAATCGTACTTGACGACCTTCATACTAAGATAAGGAAAGAAGGTAGGGTATGTACAGCCCTAATAATAACACATATCTGATAGATTTTGAAAATGGCCGAAATATTCATGTGAAAATCGAGCGCTACCTCCTTCTCAGATTCTACAAGGGCATATTGTGATCATCTGATCAAAACACCACAAGCCAGTTTGATCATACTCTGACAACTACTAAGTAAAAGCCAACGAGTAAATGCAGACATCAGAGACCTTACAGCACAAAGAAAGTGGTACGGTAAGAAGGCTTGAAAATGGAAGTCTATGATCGCAAGAGGTCGCCAGAGCCATCTTCGATCATGTCTACGTCAACTCCTATTACAATCCAGTATCAACCACATGCGGAGAACCTGTACAGGAAGCCCATCAGAAATAGCACCTAGAGACCCAAGTTTTGACGGTACATACAGCTCTCGATGCAGCCCTATATAATATTATAATAGATGGAGTTCGAGAATGTTAAGTCGTGGAGATGGAATGATGCAGGAATAAGGGCCATGGGGACGTATTTTTTTCTGAAAATTTTGTATGGCCTCTTCAGTGGATCAAGATTACGCTGACTAACGTGACCGTATTCGCAGGAAGCCCCGACCTAATCACCAGCATTCCAAAGCTGATGAAAATGATCTGCTGATGGGCATGCACCAACTTTTATGTGAAATTTGCCAATTGAATGGAATCTCAGCCCTGAGGGGCATAAGTCTGCAAAACATAACACACACGATGGAAATAAGTGCGGTTCTAGACCTGGCAGGACCATCATCAACCAAATGTTTGCAGTAGGTTACACGCTGATCACCAACTTATTATTAATTTTGAGGCCGAACACGATACACAAGACCATCATAGTCCCTATCCTGTTACACCGAGCAGAGTTTAAGGCTACAAAGGCTACCTCGAAGAGAAGGGAAAAAACTTCCTTAGGCCATCTAGAGCACATGTGCACCAGTATCTAATCCAGAGGGCTAAGATGAATGCATTTGGAAGAAGACCTTAACTAACACAGTATGCATTCTATGATAGTTGGGAATCTAGCTGACTTGAGAGGCTGACAGAAACAGAGATATGACTGTATAACTGATACATTTTTCGCTTGAATCTTCTTTCAAATCCTCCTAAAATTCAGACATAACCAAAGTCAATGCAATTTCAAGGTTCTTATACAAAACTTCCTTGGTCTCTGCCGACAAAGCCTTGCTAAGCAGTTGGTAAGAGAAATACTTCATGAATTTCCGTACTGATGATGTTGTCAAAGCTAACTGAAATTAATTAAATATTTTACAACCTTAGCGCTGACACGTCGACGTCCAGATAAAGCTGCGTTATCTAGAGGGGATGGACTTCAAGGCTCTAGTTTGAAAAGTTTTGGAATCTGCACCACAGGGACAGCGCAATACGAAGACCGCTACTCAAGTGGCGCACGCAATCGGAAAACGATCTCAGCCAATTTAGTGTGGGAAACTGGAGTCGGCTAGCAAAACATCAAACTGACTTTAGATGTTTGCTGGCTGATGCCCAGGTCCACTCCGAATTATAGTGCCACCTTAAGCAATACAACGTATCTTCGTTCAGTATTTAAGACTTGTAAATGTGGAAGTGTCTCTCCTTCCTTCGATTTCGTAAACATCATGAGCAAATACAAGCTGTTCTACTTAGGAACTACTTGTTGGGAAAGATTGTCTTGCAGATCCTGGTTGCATGAATCATAAAAATCTTTTAAAAATAAACTAGAAAATGTAGCATGGTATCATACGTTGATGAAAACGCAGCGTATGAGTATTTTTTCCTTTACAATTCTGCTCAGATAGAAAAATGCGGCCGGAATAACAAAGCAAAACATACCATAGACGTTGAACATCGATCTAGACCTCTTGAGTTCTTTAGGATTCGGAGCATCGATTTGTTTTTGTTTTTAAGAACGAGCTGCATTGAAGGAACCATCCAGTTCTTAATCAAGGCCTTAGACATTCTCAAATTACTGCTGTGAAATTATTGTTAGACATGCTGAATCTATTCTCCATTTTGGAGGATCTTAATATATATTTCGCTTGTGAGATGTACTTACATATGTCGACGTAAACACTGAAGATGAGTTGATCCTGGCTTTGTACAAGGAGAACATACATCTTCTCGTTCTTCATTTAAGCTACCCCACACTGACTCTCTGTGTGACATCATCATTCGCAGTTTCTTCGTCGGATTGTAAGGATTTGAATTGTTTCTACTTGGCGCATGCAAGAAGTTACTTGCTTTCAATATGCTATCTAGCATCAACACGAGCAGTAGTGTGTGTGTATATATCTTTCCTTGCCACTTACTGTTTAGAAGTAGCAATTTTTGCCATCATCGTGTATATTTAGTCCAGCAGCGACATGTTTGTCTATAAAACTTTCTATCAAAAAGGTGCTTCCTAGTTCTTGCCACCGACCTTGAGTGTACTTTTCTTATTCTTTACTGTCATGGAAAATAGCGTGATATGTTTCTAAAAAAATTTGGCAAAAATTCAGGACATACATACAAAGTTTCTGCTGAAATGCCCCTCAATCGATGTTATGAACTTGTTAATTTGGTAGTCAAATTTTTTTTTTAGAAAAAGCTGGTGCTTCTCCATACTTCTTTACTTGTAGAGCTCACGAGCGGCTATCGCCCTCTTGAGCGCGAAGCATTCACTGTCAAAGCAAGTAGTTCTGGACAGCACGCAGCACATCAAAAGTAGCTTTTCTCATGGTCTCTGGCAATGGTGCCATTACTCTTGTATAAGCATAGGATCTCCCGAGAGATTAGGTTGGGGGATACATGACGATCTGTTACAGCAACGTTCTTAATACTTTTATCGATTGAACCGTGATATCTCTCTGAATGTCAAAGGGATCCGGAAAACAACGCTTTTATGTAGCCGATGAGGGGCTCTTTTGTATGGTGAAACTTGGGACTCTGTGCCTAGCTTTTCTTCTGAAAATAAAATGAACATCCTGATGAGGCATGGACTGTATAAGATGCCACTATTTCTATTTGCCCTATTCTTAAGGGAGATTCTTTAAAAGGTACTTTTTCTAGTGAGGATGTCATGAAAGATCACGTGTGCGCCGTGTCACACTGGTATGGTATTTTTATTTAGCATTTCTTAGCACTTTATTACACAAGGATTAAGCCCGGCACGGCTTGTACAAATTAGGAAAATCAGCGTTCTACGAGAAAGTCGTTTCATGCTCTTAGAGCAACTCATGGTGCACATAATCGGTCTACCTAACGTTCAGGTCGTTATGCCATCGAAAAGTTTGAATCCCAACTTTCATTATTGGATAATACGCGACCAAACTGATCACATATAATAAGTAGTGAAGTAAATATAGCGTCAGTAGGGGAGAGTGTATACTATGACCGTGATGAATCGATTCGGCGCTGATCTCGACAGCTTGACACATAGTTTACTTTGCAATGATTTGGCGGATTTTTAATGGAGATCTTAGTCAAAATGCATACAAAATTCATTTTGTACAAGAACTGAAGCCGGCCGTACTCCATATCATCTCCGTTTTAGTCGTTGAGCTCTTGAACAGGTTCAAGAGGATCCATTGCTTTCGACCAACATTTCGTGCAGTGATGAGAGCCAATTCTATCTTAATGGTTACGTCTTCTAGAAAAATAGCCATATTAAGGATGCTGAGTTACCCGAATAAGTTCAATAGCTACCATTATTTCTCGACAAAAAAAACGGTTTGATGTGGTTAATGAGCTGATGGAATCATCGGTCGATATTTCTCTAAACTAAGGCCGGCAGAAATGTAACACTGAATAGTGCCCGTTACAGACCCACAACAATGGACCTTTTGATGCTTAAAATTGAAGCCGGTGATCTCGGTGATATTCGTTTCCAACAAAATCACGCCACTCGCCACTCGCCACATACAGCCCTTGAAACTATGGGTTTTTTTGGGAAAACAATTCTTTGAACAGTTAATTTTACTCCTTGGACAGATGAATTGTCCGCCTAAATCGTATGACATTTCTAGAATTTTTCTTCCTTTGGGGCTCCGTAAAGTCTTAAGTCTACATGGACAAGCTGGCTCCGATGGAGAAATTATAGGCCAATATTAGTCGAGTTGTTGATGAAACAACCCTTGCATTGGTAGATCGCGACTTCACAACGAACCATTATAACCACAGTATAAGTCAACATAAGCCAACCCCGAACCGAAGCCCGTAGAGATGAACAAGGGAACATCGAAGTAGAATCGCAGTCGATGCTGAGGATTTGGAAAGACCATTTCTGCAGACTGTGTAACGGCGATGACGGACCAAATACCGCTGTCAGACAGAATCAACCTTCAACTTGGACGATGATGACCAACAATTTCGTCCACCGTACCTGGATATATCAAAGCTTAAGTCCAACAAAGCTGCTGGAGTAGATGGCCTGACTGCCGAGCTCTTCAAAGCGGCAGGCGATGACTTGGTAAAGAGCATACACCAACTAATCTGTAAAATATGGTCGGACGAAAGTATGCCCGGTATATTGAACCTCAGCATTGTTCGTCCGATTTTCAAGAAAGGAGACCCTCTGAACTGCGCCAACTACAGAGGCATCAGTCCACTTAACATCGCATATAAGATCTTATCTGCCGTATTGTGTGAACGCCTGAAGCCGTTCGTCAACAACCTGATAAGTCCATATCAGTGTGGCTTCAGGCCAGAGAAGTCCACCATCGACCAGATATTCACACTACGGCAGATCTTGGAGAAGACCCATGAGCTTCAGATCGATACCCACCACCTATTCATCGATTTTAAGGCCGCGTATGACAGCATTTATAGAGACGAGCTATACAGAGCAATGTCTAGTTTTGGCATCCCTGCCAAACTCGTCCGTCTGTGGAGGATGACGAAGGAGAATGCACGCTGCTCCATCAAGGTCGGTAAAGATCTCACCGAGACCTTTGATGTCCAGAAAGGATTTAGACAAGGTGATGCGCTGTCGTGCGATTTTTTCAACATCGTACTTGAAAGAATAGTGCAAAACTCACGAGCAAACACAAGAGGCACTATCTTTCAAAAGTCGGTCCAACTACTCGCATACGCCGACAATATTGACATAATCGGGAGAAAGCAGCGTGATGTCAGTGGCGCTTTCGCGATTATTGAGACGGAAGCGGCGAAAATGGGTTTAGCGGTCAATGAGGGCAAGACCAAGGATATGCTGTCAAGCAAAAAGGACAACCAACATCGACGTCTCGGGCAGGACGTCACCCTCGACAGATATAACTTTGAGGTAGTTATGGACTCTGTCTATCTTTCTTCTACCAGCGCTGAGATCAAACGAAGAATAACTCTTGCCGCTGTTTCTTTGGGCTAAGAAGGCAATTGACTAGCAAAGCCCTCTCTCGGACAACAAAAGTCACCCTTTATAAGACCTTAATAATCCCAGTCCTGCTCTATGGCGCAGAGGCATGGACATTTTCAAAAATGGGTTACGGTGTTCTTGGCTGCTTCGAGGGAAAAAATTCTTCGGGCGATCTTCGGTCCCGTCTTCGAATCCACCCCCGAGGGACACAGCAGCAGAGGAAAGCCAAGACTCAGGTGGCGCACGCAAGTGGAAGAGGACCTCAGCCAACTTAGCGTGCTAAACTGGAGGCAGCTAGCCAGGGATCGAGCTGGCTTTAGAAGCTTGTTGTCTGAGGCCCAGGTCCACCCCGGACTGTAGCGCCACAAAAAGTAAAGTAAGTAAAAGTAAGTCCATAAGCTAGTCGTTCACTTACAATTGGCTCGCTGAGTATCCCAACACTTCACGTATAAATTCAAAAATTATTGTTTGTGTCTTGTTATGCAAATTCTGTACGTTTTTTTTTCGATGGCAGTTGCCAATAGGCCACGATAAAGGTAGCCATCCGTGGAACAGAACTTCAAGGTAAGGCGAGCTATGTGTAAAAAGGTTCGGTTTACATTTTAATTACTAGGTCACATCTCCCTCAGTCACAATTATATCAGATTTTAAGCTAAACTTCGGCTAAGGATGAAATAGATTGCAATTCATACATATGCATGCTTATCTCAAGGAACTGGAATATTGCATTAATCAAACACTCCCCCGAGTTATAAGATACGACAGTTTCGTAATGACTCCCGAAACATGATCGCCATGGTCGATAAGTCCACTACCGTCTAAGAATTTCCATAATTTTCCAATAATACTAAACTTTGCTCATAAAATCCAATACGGATTCGTCAACAACTCCTCAAAATTATTCAAAGCCCAAACATTAATTCCAAAATATCGAATCCACTCTGATCGACAGAGTGATAATTTGTTAAACAATTTTCATGTATAGCGAATATTTATTCCGTCACATACTCGTAACTCGCCGGATAACATGTCGAGATACTTTGCATAACCATGGTCATAAATATAATCAACTCGATTGAGAAGCCACCAGTTTACCAGGCATTTGGATAAATATTTGTTTTTTTTTTCTTCTCGCCCTCTTCACCACCCCCGAGACCACAAGGGGGCACAGCTTCTACTGCTAATCAAGTAATCATAATTCTTTTTTGGTTTTTTTTTTTGTCTGTAAATAAAATTTGTCTCCAATTAATTTTATCGATGCTTATCCCGTTTTTGAGTGTCGATCAAAATCGAAGATTCAATCAAATTAATAAAAAATCAACAATAACAGACAAACGGACATAGTTTAACAAAACAAAAAACCGAAAAACAAAGAATGACAAGAGAACAAAATGTTTTATGTTTTATCCGAATTCTGAATCGGAGGGCAGCCCAAAAATAGATAAAGCCCAGCGATAGTGTAGAGAAACATTTTTACGACTTTTTGCTGCAATAAAACAAAAAAAAAAAAAAACGAAAAGAAAATAATAAAACCAAAACCGACCACCATCATCAAATTAAGGAAAGAATACAACACCGATGATGACGGTGACTACGACGAAGACCGCCAGCAGAAAGAGAGGCCGAAAAAACCTCAAAAAAAAAACAAAAAACCATAAATGCGAAGGTGGTTAAATTAATAATAAAAAACAATAAAACATCGAATGAAGAACAAAAAAAAAAGAGACAGAATACAGTACACTGAAACACATGTCCATAAAACCGAGGGCCCATTAAAAACAATCCCAAACCCGAATACGGATACGTGTACGGATACAGAATAAGCCCTTCGAACAGACCCACAAAATCTAGAATTTAACCCAAAAAACCAAGACCAACCTACAGACCACAACAAAACAATCAGATGCAGAGGTAATGTCGATCGATCGATGGCATAGATAAACTTAATTTAAAAAAAATATATTTATACACGAGTCATATAAAAAACAAAATAAACTTAATTAGGTTTATGTCCGTTTACTCGAATGCCCGACTGTTCGACTGTTCGACTGTTCGACTGTTCGACTGTTCGGCAGTACTCGACTACACTCGCCAACACTAGTTTTGGTTTGAGTTTCTAAATCAAGTCCTCAATCAGGTCCTAAATCATCCTCGGATTACAAAAAGCGCCGGTGAGTGCAATTTTGGGTTTTTTTTTTTTATTTTTGCTCCTCAACAAAAATCTGATGGAATTTTTACGATCAAAATTAATTTCATCTTTTTTGCCGTTGATTAGTCGTAAAAAAAATAAAACCAACAATTTTGAGTGCGCGTATGTCAAAGGGCCAAGTATGTATTGTATGTGGGTGGGAGCTGGGCTCTTGGGTGTTGGTTGCTGGAGCTTTATGGTTAATCAATTAGATGGTAGTTAAATTTTTTAATTGTTTTTTATTATTTATTTTTTATTTTAGTGTTTATGACGTGAGGAGAAATATGGTTATTTTTTTTTTTTTTTTTGGATTTTTGGAGTTGGACTATAGGCTACAGCCCACTCCTAGGTTGCACGTGCTGTGATGACTTGATGACGGTGAATTGTTGGTTATGCACATGTAGATATGTTTAACTAGCGTAGGTAAAGAAGTACAATATTTATAGGTGTACGTTGGTGTGGATATTTATGGTTAGCTATTGGCCTTTTACGAGGCGCCATAGGTACCCGTGACGATGGTGATTTTTTGGGGGAAGAGTTTCGAGTCGTAAAACCTCAGGAACTGGGGAAATATTTGCTTTCTCACGATAAATGGGGGGTGAGGTGGAGTAATATGGCATTGTAAACACGCCCTTATATGAGTTCTCGGTGAATCAAAGGAAAGAGCGTCGTTAATTTACTGCAGGTATTACCAGCGGTTGAAGGGTCTGCAATTCAATTATTAAACATTTTACTTTGACAGCAAGAACGTCGAGGATTAACATTTTAATTAGCTCCGGCAAACTGCACCTCAAAACCCTTTCCAATCGATAGGTTCGCCTCGGTTCGATATTTAAATATCTCTGATCTCTATATACGAGGGCGGGTCAATAAGTCCGTGACTTTTTAAATTTCTGACCTCTTTACTGAAACAGCAACACTGCTCCTGTCAAAAGGCACCTGTCAGTTGACTCCGGTCAAAATTTAAACTTGCTGCGTCAGTTAGTTTGTGTTTGACAGCTATTTTTATCAGACTACTCACTAATTTGAGGAGAAAATGGAAAAAGGTGAATTTCGTGTGCTTATTAAGCATTATTTCTTGCGAAAAAAAACCATTACCGAGACCAAGGCTAAGCTTGATAAATACTATGGGGACTCTGCACCATCGATTTCAATGGTAAAAAAGTGGTTTACTGAATTTCGTTGTGGCCGTACAAGCACTGAAGATGCCGAACGTCCTGGACGCCCAGTTGAGGTCTCTACACCCGAAACAATCGAAAAAATTCACGATATGGTGTTGGCCGACCGAAGATTGAAAGTGCGAGAGATTGTGGAAGCCGTAGGGATCTCGCATGGCTCAGTGGTTTCAATTTTGAATGATCACTTGGGCATGAGAAAGCTTTCCGCAAGATGGGTGCCGCGTTTGCTCACAGTCGACCACAAACACATGTGCAGTTGCCATGGCAAAAATCCATGAATTGGGCTATGAATTGCTCCCTCATCCACCCTATTCTCCAGATTTGGCTCCGAGCGACTACTTCTTGTTCCCAAACCTGAAGAAATGGCTTGGTGGAAAAAGATTTGACTCCAATGATGAAGTCATCTCGCAAACAAAGGCCTATTTTGAGGACCTCGACAAATCATTTTTTTTGGAAGGGATAAAAAAATTGGAGAAGCGTTGGACAAAGTGTATAGAGCTCAAGGGAGACTACGTTGAAAAATAAAATTATTTTTTTATCAAAAAATCTGTGTTTTAATCCAAAAGTCACGGACTTATTGACCCGCCCTCGTACCTCCTTTGCCGCAGATCGATAGAGACGGCCCTGTAACAGCTAACAGAAATTATCGAAATCGAAAGTGCTCTGAATTCAAGGGAGATAGCATTGTGTGCCTTTCCTGGTATTGAGGGATGAGGTTATCGAAAGAGCCCTACAACAGAAAGGAGCCAAAAACACAGTATCCAAATGGATGTGCGAACTGCTGAGCACTACATCAGCAGAGACACGGACAGCAGCTGGAACTTTTAGAGTAGACACTGCAAAAGGGTGTCCACAAGGAGTGTTATTATCACCCTTAATGGGGAGCCTTGTTGTAGACGAACTTCTGGAAAAATTAGCCACCCTTGGCATCAGCTGTCAGATGTACGCTGATGACATAGTATTAATTGCCAGAGGAAAGTTCGAAGAAACTCTCTGCGACATTATACAACTAAGTCTTAGAGTAACTCAGGAACCGTGCCTCATGGTCGGGCTAAACATCAATCCAGCTAAGACCACGATAGTGCCATTCACAAAGAAAAGGAAACTTGAAAGACTCAAAGAAACCCGATTGTCAGACACGACACTGATACCGCTCAATAATGTCAAGTATCTGGGACTACATCTAGACAGCAAACTACTCTTCAAGAATCACACTGAGGAAACTGCTAGAAAAGCAACCCGTGCTCTTATGATATGTAAGAGCCTAGCAGGAAAGTCGTGGGGATGTACTCCTAATATACATTCATACAGTATGGTGCAGTAGCATGGGAAAAACGAACCAGTCTTGTCACATCGAGAGAATCTCTCAACAAGGTGCAAAGACTGGCGTGCCTATGCATCACCGGTGCAATGCGTACATGCGCAACTACTGCAATGGAGGTGCTATTGGAATTAGCTCCCCTACGCCTCATTTTCTTAGGGGCGATGGACAAAACTCTTCTAAGAATAGCAAATGAACGAACTGGAAAGGGGAAATGCGTTAGTTCAAAAAAATGCGATGCACTACACGGAAAACTTCCACTCTTGGCTATTCCAAGAGATGACAACATTAAGAAATACAACTTTGAAAATAATTTCTTAACGAAGCTCAGCAACAAGAAAGAAACGAGCGATGAATCCACAATCTATGGACTGAGCGATAGAGTGGTATACAGACGGCTCGAGAACCCTCAAGGGAACTGGTGCAGGAGTGTTTGGGCCAAGAACGAAACACCATGAATCCATGGGCAAGAGTACCACTATCTTTCAAGCAGAAGTATGCCCCATAAAAATGTGCATTCGAATCAATCTCGAAAGAATTACAGAAACTGTAACATAGCAATAATGTCAGATAGTCAAGCAGTTATCAAAACACTGGACTCCTTTGTCATTAAATCCAAACTTGTATGGGAATGTCTACAAAGTCTCATCAAATTGGCCAAGAAAAACAGAGTATCTGTCTGCAGGATATCAGGCCATGTGGGCATTATTGGTAACGAGGCGTCGGACTCTGCAGCGAGAATAGGGGAAGAAAACCCTTCATAGGACCTGAACCATTCTGCGGGATAGGGGAACGCACCCTACGCGAAGAGTTCAGGAAATCAGAAAAGGAGAAAAGGGCTAGAACCTTTCGGGATCTCCAATGTCTTAGCAAAAGTAACCTATGCATCCTAACTCGCTTCCTCATGGGGCATTGCAAACTCTGGGCTCTATTTTTGGAGCTGTGGATAGGAATAGTTGCCTTAACTTGTATAATACCTAATACTTATCTCTTATGAAAGAGACACAATCTTTCAGCAACAAAGTGCTTTGACCAAATTCACGATCTGTAATGAAAACAGAGAGCTATATGAGAGGATAAGAATACTTGTAGTTAGACTGAGAATGAGATATAAACAACAACAACATACAAATACAAGCACACACCTTGTTTGCCAAAGCAAATTTCACAACATTATTCCAGCAAGCCACACTACGGGAAATAAAAATTTGAAATTTCAAAGATTTCGTAAATCACAGTGGATGCAAGAATGAGGACCTGGACAAAAAAATGTCCAGGACCGCATCGAGTGCCTAACGAAGTCCAGAAAATGAAACCTCCCCTTCAATATGGAAGAATCAGAGGATAGTTTGAACACCAAAAGCAGAAAAATATCCAGGCGATTCATCCTCCTACCGAATGCCTTTAACTTGAAAGCCTTCTATTCAATAAATCACTCTGAAGAAGGTCTCTTGGACCAACAATATGGATTTCGTAAAGCGCGATAAATGATATATACTATTGGTAAGGTGGTGCAGCCGGCCAGACTAGCAATACAAGGATCTAGATGGAGACGAGGACAAAAGAAGTGATTAGACTTGATGTAAAGAACGACTTTAATACGGCAAATTGGGCCCATATTATGGAGGCACACCACCTAGCCTTTTAATGCACAGACCCTTTATAAAATATTCAACATCTTCGTTCTTACTTACTTACTTTAGGTGGCGCTACAGTCCGGGGTAGACCTGGGCCTCAGTCAACAAGCTTCTGCAGCCAGCTCGATCCCTGGCTAGCTGCCTCCAGTTTCGCACGCTAAGTTGGCTGAGGTCCTCTTCCATTTGCGTGCGCCACCTGAGTATTGGCTTTCCTCTACTGCGGTGTACCTCGGGGGCGGATTCGAAGACGGGACCGAAGATCGCCCGAAGAATTTTTTCCCTCGAAGCAACCAAGAACACCCTCAAATATTTTTGATAATGTCCATGCCTCTGCGCCATAGAGCAGGACTGGGATTATTAAGGTCTTATAAAGGGTGCCTTTTGTTGTCCGAGAGGGGGCTTTGCTACTCAATTGCCTTCTTAGCCCAAAGAAACAGCGGCAAGAGTTATTCTTCGTTTGATCTCAGCGCTGGTAGAAGGAAGGTAGACAGAGTCCATAACTACCTCAAAGTTCTATCTGTCGAGGGTGACGTCTTGCCCGAGACGTCGGTGTTGGTTGTCCTTTTTGCTTGACAGCATATACTTGGTCTTGCCCTCATTGACCGCTAAACCCATTTTCGCCGCTTCCGTCTCAATACTCGCGAAAGCGCCACTGACATCACGCTGCTTTCTCCCGATTATGTCAATACCGTCGGCGTATGCGAGTAGTTGGACGGACTTTTGAAAGATAGTGCCTCTTGTGTTTGCTCGTGAGTTTTGCACTATTCTTTCAAGAACGATGTTGAAAAAATCGCATGACAGCGCATCGCCTTGTCTAAATCCTTTCTGGACATCAAAGGTCTCGGTGAGATGTTTACCGACTTTGATGGTGCAGCGTGCATTCTCCATCGTCATCCTGCACAGACGGACGAGTTTGGCAGGGATGCCAAAACTAGACATTGCTCTGTATAGCTCGTCTCTATAAATGCTGTCAAACGCTGCCTTAAAATGGATAAATAGGTGGTGGGTATCGATCTGAAGCTCATGGGTCGTCTCCAAGATCTGCCGTAGTGTGAATATCTGGTCTATGGTGGACTTCCCTGGCCTGAAGCCACACTGATATGGACCTATCAGGTTGTTGACGAACGGCTTCAGGCGTTCACACAATACGGCAGATAAGATCTTATATGCGATGTTAAGTGGACATGCCTCTGTAGTTGGCGCAGTTCAGAGGGTCTCCTTTCTTGAGAATCGAACAAACAATGCTGAGGTTCCACTCATCGGGCATACTTTCGTCCGATCATATTTTACAGATGAGTTGGTGTATGTTCCTTACCAAGTCATCGCCTGCCGCTTTGAAGAGATCGTCAGTCAGGCCGTCCGCTCCAACAGCTTTGTTGGACTTAAGCCTCGATATAGATATCTTCACTTCATCCAGGTCGGGTGGACGGAATTGTTGGTCATCATCGTCCAGATTGAAAGGTTGATTCTGCCTGACAGCGGTATTTGGTCCGTCATCGCCGTTATACAGTCTGCAGAAATGATCTTTCCAAATCCTCAGCATCGACTGCAATTCTACTACGATGTTCCCTTGTTCATCTCTACAGGCTTCGGTTCGGGGTTTGTTTCCGCGGCATGTTATTTTTACCTTTTGGTAAAACTTCCGAACCTCATTCCCGGAGTAGCATCTCTCAATTTCCTCGATCGCGCGCTTCTCATGCTCTTTCTTCTTCCTCCTGAAAAAAGCCGGTGCTCGTCTCTCCTCTTCCGCTCATAGAGCTCATGAGCAGCTCTGGTCTTTCTAAGCAGCGCCGCGTATGCATCTTGCTTAGCTGCATGTGCTTGCCGGCATTCATCATCGAACCAGGGGTTTCGTTGTGGTGGGCGAGTGAAACCCAGCACATCAGAAGCGGCATCTCTGATGGCGTTTTGGCAGTGTTTCCAATGGTCTTCGATGCTTGATGCTGGCTGTATTGGACCTATTAGGAGATTAAGAGACACTCGATCGGAAAAGGACTTGGCGATCTCTTGCGATTGTAGCCGTCTGACGTCGAATTTTCTCACAGCATTAGCTTGTCTTGGCGTAGTTTTGGATATCCGCAAGCGTACCTTTTCTACAACAAGGTAATGGTCCGAGTCGATGTTGGCTCCTCGGAACGTACGGACATCCATAATACTGGAGGAGTGTCTTGCGTCGATCGCAATGTGATCAATTGGGTTGACTGTTGATTGATCAGGAGTTCTCCAAGTCCCCTTGTGTATGTCGAGATGTGGGAACCGCGTGCTAGCCACGACAATGTTTCGCCCCGCCGCAAAGTCGATTAGCCTGAATTCGTTATCGGAGGTGGTGTTGTGCAGGCTATATTTTCCGATTGTTCCACCAAAGATACCCTCTCTTCCTAGCTTTGCATTAAAATCACCGAGGGCAATTTTAATGTCATAGCTAGGGCATTGCTAGTAGGTCTTGTTAAGGAGCTCGTAGAAGGCATCCTTGGTGTCGTCATCTTTCTCCTCTGTGGGGGCATGCGCGCATATAAGGTTAATGTTGGCGAATTTAGCCTTGATGCGGATTGCTACGAGGCGCTCGCTCACATGCCGGAAGCTGAGGACTTCTTGTCTTAGTCTGCCTCCGACAACAAATCCGCATCCAAATAAGTGCTGCTTTTGCCGTCGATAGCAATCGCCGTAGTAGATGTCGCGGTTTTTCATCTTCTTTTTGTCCGGCCCATCCCATCGCATTTCTTGGATGGCGGTTATGTCTGTTTTGCAGCAGTCTAGGTCCTCCGCTAGTTGCTCAGCTGCACGTGGTCTATTAAGGGATCTATCATTCCACGTGCATATCCGAAGCTCATTGTCCTTAAATCGTTTGCGTGGGTTGTCAACAGTAGATCCATCCATATCCGAGGTTGTTGATGCTTCGTAACTTAATTTTTTTTAAATGGCCGGGCAGTTACCCTGGCGGCACAACCCCCAACCTGGAGGACCAGTTCCATTTTGAGTGCCCCTAGGACGAGGAGTCGGTTACACCGAAGCCAGTAACCCGTTCCGGGATGGGAGCGCTGCCGTTGGCCCTTATAGGGCTCGTCCGCCACCATCTCTTTTCCAAGACCCTGACTAAGTCCTGGAAATCCTTTCCGGCCTGAGCTCCAAATATGTCGGAGTAGCCCGGGTAAGGTCTTGTTTTGTTTTTCCGACACTAATCCTGGTTAATGGCGCAGGAAACTCGCCATTTGCCCCCTTCACTTCGCAACCTATAGTGAGATTCCCAGATGGCGCCACGGGGAGGCGTGAAGTAGGGCTCATTAGCAGAGCTGCAAGATGTTCGGCTGCAGAGGCTCATTCTCGTCATTTAAGGAACCAGCACCTGTCGGAAGATGCTTCTTCTACGAGGCCTTATACTTATCGTCTATTCTAGTGGATTAGCTGGCCCTGACTTCTCGAGTTCACACACCGTCGAAAATCAACTCATACTTCCATCAACTGTTCAACCGCACATTCAATGTAGATTCGAAAACCTTTGTCAGTAAGACATGTGCCGAGACTATTAAATGCAGCAAAATGTTTATCAAAATCTCTCAGCATTGCAAATCATTCAAAAGATTGTTCGTCTTTTCCGCCAATATGGTGTGGGTTTCATCTGTTGTGTGTTATATGTACTCACAAAATTCCATCGCCAAATGTAGGCCGAACAAAAGCCCTACAAGTCTTTCTTAACAAAATATACCTTCTAGCAGAATACTCCAATACTCTCCATTAGACTTCAGAAATACCCATAAGGCCGTGGTTCCTGTTTACTGATCACATACTATACTTTGTTCTGTTCCCATGCCCTAAATACCCAACAAAACTGACTCACAAATCTAATTAAACTCATCGTCTCGTTCGTGTCTCAGTTCCCAAAGAAAGACAGTTTCCCCATCATAACCATAGCAAAGTGCATACTACATACGAGTAGATAGGTTTCGCTTCTGATATGGTTGTATTTGCTTCTGAAAAATATTCTATCTTACAATACAAATGGAACAGGTGAAAATTGCTGCCACAAAATTGACTACAAAACTGAGACATCCAATCGAGAATGCGTTCCCTACAACAAAGTTTACAAATACGAGTACCTATACCGACTGCGAAGTACCTGTGTGAGTACATCTTCCGCTGAGTGGAGTGAAATTGCACCTCGATACATTATTGATTCTCAGATACATAATTCATATTGTGGGCACAAGTAATCAGATCATTTTGTCAGTGGAGTACACTTAAGTGAGTTGTCAACCATGTCGTCGCTGTCATCACGTCGTTGTGGTCTTGTGGCATATTGATTTCCATAATTTGTTCAACAGATGACGATATCGACGAAAACTGAGTACTTTGAATGCTTTTGGTTCTTTTCTGGTGACTCAATTCAGTTTGAAGTCTGACAATTGAAATTATCACGAAAATGCTAATTGGTTGTCCAATTGACAAACGAGCAGATACGGATTCGGCCTAGAGTCAGAACGAGTGGGAATTTCGATGTAGGATGTCGAAAAGCGAGTACCTTTCGAAAGCACATGCAAACAAACAAACCAACCAACCAAACAAACAAACAGACAGACAGGCATACAAACAAATTCAGCGGTTTCTTGAGTAAACTAATTGAAAACGTAATTAGACTATCAGTTGGTGACATGATGGTTGGTTTACGAGTATGAGATACCCCCCTCGGTTGTAAGCTGTGGGGAATTTCGGTTTCTTGGTGAAAAATGCTTGACCTAGTTACGATTTTTTTTAATTATATTTGGTGTTTAGTGGAAAAAGTGGTACAAAACCTGTCGAACTCCATGAAGGTGTATGTATCTCTCCGAATTTGAGTTGGAGTTTGTCAGAAGGAATTAAGTAACATTTTGACAATCTCAGAGAATGATACTGTTCCTTGCGAACTAGAAGTAAGTAGATATTTTCAACTTATTGTGCCCACTCAGGAGGACACAATTCATTTTCAAAATATTGTTTTTAAACATATTCTGAGTACTATACATCCAGCTCATAGTTTGAGTCAATGAACTAGTATCTAACATTTGGTCTTGACCTTTGCCTTCTGTACAATTAATGTCTTTAATCATTTGGAAGCGCCAAACAAAACTGTCTTCTTTATCTTTCAATCTAAAGCAACCCTGTCAAACTGCAATCCCTTTGACCCATGTTAAAAATAAATAAAATCCTTTTGACAATTGCTCCCTATCATACATAGATGGGTATCTTCTCAAGATGCCTAAGAACTCCAACTTGCACTATAAAATTCAAAAAAAACACGCCCTTGACTGCTACTACTGGCAACACGCGCAATAACCTTTCGATTCCGAAATGAAATCCAACACCACCATTGTCATCAAAATCGAATTTATGTTTCATAATTTTCCACAGAAATTCATTACATATCTATTCTCCATTAGTCTATCGATAGACCTTCCTCAATCATATCAAAACGCACCAGAACGACATCCCAATAAATTAGTATCTTTTATCGCAAAACAATATCTCTATAACAAGAGAGTCAAACCAAAATCAAAACTAAGTTGGGTATCTTCCAAAATACCCATTCACTCCCATGCTCATTCTAATACGAAGAGATCTGTATCTCAGTTTGGTATACTCGTTCCGGTATCATACAGTTTCTGTGTATCGTCACATCTGTAGAATGAATAAATTTATTTAAAAAGTAAAAAATCATAATTTTGAGCGACAGAAAAAAATTCCAATTATTTAATTTTTTATTTTTTTGATCATCTCATCTGAATGTCCATAGTCGTCGTTTCATTTGCGTCTTCGTCTTCGTCTCTGTCTTCATCTTCGTGCATGGCCGATTTGGTCCAACTTGGTCATCATCATCGATTACACTTATATGAGTGGGCTGGTTGGGCACAATAGGATATTTAATTCCCCCCCACTGTAGAGCATATGTCGCCACTTTAGGCTTCTGGGCAGGTCAGATTCTGGAGAAGAAAGAGAAAAACAAAAAAAAATAAACGTCGCATAGTTCATCAAGTGGTTCAAAATGTAAATTAAGACCCTCGACCGAGGGCAAAACAGAAATCAACGATGGTGGATGGTGGAAATGATAGAAATCGCTGCCTGCCAGCAATGATATGAAAACACTCTTTTCAAGAACTCTACAGCTAAAGACAACAAATATTTGAATATCTTTCTATCTTAGAGAAACAGCAACAAACATGTTCGCAGGCGTTTTGAATGGAGTAGGTTGAGAAGCAGTGTTGCCACAAATAATACATACGGATCAAAAGAGGGATAACTTTTAAACCATGTTGCCAACTTTAACAGTTCTTTGATAAGTTACCATCACAAGTTACACAAGGAGATGCATTTATAGTGTGCTTTGGTTACGTCATTTATATATGACAATTGAGTAGACCAAAATGCATCGGTGAAGACAAGACACCGCCTTACGGGTAACACCTTGTTGCCACCATAACATATAGGCCGCAGTTAGCATCCACTGATATCTGGAGTTACATACTTGCACGCCGTCAAAGGTTGCCTTGTCAGTAGCATGGGGTATGGAAGTTGCCAGCGCTTACAAATGCACTTTTAATGCCGCTCGCCAGATTTTGAATGCTAGGATCTTCTGCATCGAAGCCATTTTAGACAAGAAAAATGTATTAGCAAAGCAAATCTGCACAGACGAACCGACCATTCTCGATATGCAGTATAATTGATGGCTTCATCCATCACCACAACTAGTGAGAGATACTTGTATTGCTGAGTTCAGTTAAAGATCCGATAATACAGAGAGTTTCTGTTTTCAAGTGCTGGTGCCTTGATATGTTCTGAGCTATCGAGTCTGACAGATTTGTCCCTTTAGAACATCTTGTTGGCTTCGCAGCATATTTCAATCTTTTCACAAAAACCTCAACTAAGAGAAACCATCCAATTTAGCCTCTAATATCCTTTTTGTCTCGGTCTGTATTGCCTTAGGTGACTTTTTTACGAGTATATTCTTTATGTAATCGTTATGCCATAGAAACGTTATTTTCCAGGACTTCTTCCCGTTTGGATACTTCGATCCAAAATAAACAGTGTGGCAAAAAATATCCCGTACATGAGCCATATTTCACTAACCAAGAGCGCCATCTATTTGTCAAAATTCCATGACATTTGGCTGACATTTAACGATTATAAAAATTATTTTTCCAGAACACGTTTTCATTTGATGTTTAAATTATAACATGAAGCAAAGAGCGGTCATTCAATTCCACGCATGACTTGGTAAAAATGCATCAGAAACATTTCGATTGATGCAACTGGTGTACCGCAATGACTGTTTTAGAGTGGCGTAAACGTTTTTTGGGTGACAGAGAGACGCTAGAGGATGACAAACACACAAGAAGGCCAATTTCAATTCAAACCCCTAAAATGATCCAAAAAGTTTAATTTTGTTGCAAAAGCCGCAATGCTTCACTGAGAGTTATAGACGAGACCTTTAACATCAACAGGGAGACTATTCGAACCATTTAGGATTTAGGCAAAACAAAGGTATGTGCAAAATTTACTGAATCACACAGCACTCATTGTTCGTCAATTGTTGGCTTGAAATCAAGTGTGTGTGTGTATTCACCTTATTTGGCACCGCACGATTTCTTTTTGTTCCCGAAGTTGAAGTTGAAGGGATGCTTTTTGACAGGCAATTCCGCACAATGAGCAACAACAGTCATTTAAAACACTATTGAATCGGAGAATATTTCGAATATAAACACAGAAATCGTGTTTTTTAGAGGCAGTCCGTGATATTATTTGCCACACTGTGTATATAGTATGGTCAGTCGAGTGTTCAAGTTCTGAAAAGCTTTTTTTTTTTGTTTTGTACTTTGATTAAGTGGATTATTGATGGACATTCCGAGCATGTTCAGTTCATTTGCCGTAGATCGCTTTTCTTTGACAACGCCAAGACCACACATCTACGGTTTAATAGTGATTTTCGATGGGTAATCGTCTCTACCTAGTGAACCTGTTTGTTAGCTGTAAGGTGATCAGAGACAACCACGTTAGACTATAGTATGAAATTCAGGAGATTATTGCGCATCACTTTGCATTTTCTATGTGTTCCGCCAACTAGCATCAGCAGCATATGATAAGTTTCATCTTTTCCGAATCATTTTACTCAATCTGATCAGCAACTGTGTCCGATTGTTTCGGTAGTAAAAAAAGGCTTGCTATTGCCTTCTACTAGAGCTCCAGTCAGTCAGTGATTTCTCAATAATTGTTTTTACTTCGGAAGGATTCTCTTGGCTGAGACCGACTCGAACGAGCAGCAGAATCACAAGAGAATCTAGAAGCAACTGCTTTTGGCTTCCTTTAGCCGAGTAAGATCAAGTTACCGTCGGCTTTCTAAGCACGCTGTTGTTTAACTCCATTCAGAAGCCCGAAATAGACGTACATTAGAACTGTTGACGTGGACCAGATCACTGGCCCAGTAATACGACTAAATAGTTCGGTATAAGCTATTTAAAGGTTCCTTTGATAGCTTTCATTCTATTATCTATCATTAAGCGGTTGACCGAAATAAAATTTGCATTGAACGACAGCATTTTTGATATGATACCCATGAGCTGTTTCTTGGACAAGAATACCTCACGGCTCTAATTTTTCTTTCTTTTTCTCTTTTTTTGTTTTTTTTTTTTTTGTAACAAAGGTCATTTCCCCACAAAAATACATTCCAACAATCGTTGAATCATTATCTCACACCAAACGTATTCAAAACTCATAAACAGACAGCCAATTTGCATAAGAAACATCGCAGCGGTAGTCATATGACTTCCACTTGAAACAGAGTGCTTCATAGTGTGATATGTTAGAGGATATCCATTTGCGAATCCCATTCAACCAGATCCACTTAAGATCCACCAAATGGGGCCCCCACCAAAGTTGTCCAATAAATCTTTTATTAATAAACTAATTAATGGATTTTTAATCCGGTCCGTAATATTATTCCCAACTCATCATCATGAGGGAAGTTGTCGTTTGCCAATGTCACGTAGCTTTGCCGCTTTGTTTCATTTTCGAAGAGTGTGTTCTCACACAGTAAGCCTTGTTTGCGGATAGATTTCGCACCACGTACACTTTCCATGAGGCAAAGCCTGTAAACTGCGTAAAGAAGAAATTGTACCAAATGTAAGCGAGAGTGTGTTTGAAGGTCCGGAAATGGCAATTCGATGTTGGGTAATTTGGTAATTGTCAAGCCATTATGTGGACAATTTTATGAAACGACGTTGACCTTCAACCTTGCAAGATCTACCTGATGATAGAACCTGCGCCACGGGACCACAGAAGTTTGTGGATTACGTACTGAAGAAGCTTCAAATTCAGCCTGAAATTCAGTTATGAAGTCTTCACACTGGTGGATGATTTTTTTCGAAAATAATGACTAAGCTCACGTTACAGTGATCTTAGCAGGAAGGAGCAACGCACCATGTTCCCTATGAAACCATTAACTCATTGGAATGCCAAACGGACATCTGAACTCGGTAACGCTGTCGTGGGATTTGACGCTCCTGATGACTTCTTGAAAATTTTTGATCAGACCAGATTTAGGTAATTTCTTACGAATACAGTTCCGCATTCTGTGATACACGGTCATAGTGCTGACAACAGCAAAAAACATCGGGAACTTGTCTGACGTCACTATTCTCTGGGTGGCAATGGCTGATTTTGTATCTACGAAGATCCTAGGTGTCCTGTCACTGTGCACAAAATAACAAAGTGAACAACATTTATACATCAACAAGTCCTGCAGTGACTTTGCAGCAGCACGTACTACGGTGATAAGTACGAGTAGCACTAGATTTCCAAGACTAAGAATCCACACAAGCAACCTGGTGCTCTTCAGATGGTCGAACCGCTAACCAAATTGACTATGTGCTAATTGATGCGTGACACGCATCCAACATTCTGAATGTACGAACATTCAGAGGGCCCAAAGTCGACTCTGACCATATCTTCGTAGCAGCAAAACTCAGAGCTCGACTGTCCAACGAGATAAAGCTACGGCCTGCTCAGAAAAATAAATTTCACGTTGGACGCCTAAGCACAAATGGAGCAGCCAGAGCGAGAGACTCTCCACTATGCATTCACCACCCACGACCGCCAATAATCTGTGGAACCAGTATCGCGACATCATCAAAGAGGTAGCCGTGACCACCGTTGGTTCCCAACAACCCCCGAAAAAACCCCGTGGTATGATGATGAATGCGTACGCCCCTCCAAATATAGAAGAGGTCGGCGCAAAGCTGAAGAATAACAAGGCCGCCGACTCTGATTGGATTACCAGCAGAACTTTTCAGATACGGTGGTGAAGATTTGGTAGGATGCATCAGCAAAGTATGGGAGGATGACTTGACAATCAGCTCCATATGCCCTATCTACAAAAACGGCGATCCTATGTCTTCTTCGAACTACAGAGGCATATCATTGCTAAATGCTGCATATGAGATCCTATCCAACGTAATGTGTGAACGTCTCAAACCTTTCTGCAACACACTCATCGGCACGTACCAGTGTGACTTCCGGTCCGGCAGATCGACGATAGACCA
This sequence comes from Volucella inflata, assembly GCA_928272305.1. NCBI lineage: Eukaryota > Metazoa > Arthropoda > Insecta > Diptera > Syrphidae > Volucella > Volucella inflata. The sequence goes on from OV743720.1 coordinate 6,333,995, forward strand.
AATTTTCACACTGAGACAAATCCTGGAAAAGACCAACGAATTTCAAGTCGAGACCCACCATCTTTTCATCGACTTCAAAACCACATATGATGGCATTCATCCTGTAGAGCTCCACAATGCGATGGCCCAATTTGGGATCCCGTCAAAACTGATCCAATTGTGTCGCTTTACGCTGGAAGACACGCGATGCAATGTGCAGTTTGGAAACAGTACATCTGAACTATTTCAAACGTGCACCGGATTTCGGCAAGGAGATGCGCTATCATGCGACTTCTTCAATCTAGTACTGGAGCAGATAGTGCGTAGGGCAGGTGTACTTTAAACACGGAAGCCATTCAACAAATCCGTCCAGTTGCTGGGATATGCAGACAATATCGACATCATCGGTCGCTCTCAGCATGCTTTTGTAGAAGCGTTTGCGGCAATTGAAAAACAGGCGAAACGGCCTTGAAGTAAGGACAAAACCAAGTACATGTTGTCAACAAAAAAAACAGCATCTGCCCACCGCCTAGTAGTAAATATCAACTCCACGAACGACACCTTAGTGGAGATTCGACGAAGACTAACCCTAGGAAACCGTTGCTACTTCAGTTTGGTGAACAACTGGGTTCAAAACTCTTAACTCGAAAGACGAAAATCATGCTCTAAAAAACTTTAATCCTGCCAGTTCTACTCTATGGTGCCAAGTACTGGACGATAAGTATGAAAGCAGAGCAGATTTTGAACACTTTTGAAAGAAAAATCCTTCGTCGAATACATGGTCCCATATGTGAGGAGGGCGAATGGCGGAGAAGATATAACCACGAACTCTATGAGCTGTATCAAGATGTGGATGTAGTCCGAAATGGCAAACCACGTCGACTACACTGGCTCGGCTAGATCGAGCGAATGGACAATAATACCCCAGCTAAGAGGATGTTCGATTCCCAGCCACCAGGATCGAAACGACAAAAAAGACCGAACCTCCGTTTTAAGGACCAATCTATCGCGGATGCCAAAGCGCTTGGAAGGGAGGATAGAAGGCAGTCGTGTACCAGCCAGGGATCCTCCACGGGTTGGGAGGCCGTTAAGTAAGTAAGTAAGTTCTGCAGTGGCTACAACATGAAAGTAGTTGCTACATTTGGGTGGAAAATATAACCTCTGAAGGCGCACCATAAACTAAAATATCTGTTGCACCGCAAAATAGGTTTAAAATGCGACCTAGATTTGTCTGCCCCCTTGTCGCACATTGATCCACGCAAACACACAGTAAGTGTTCTTCGATTTCATCGTCTTCCGTACCAATCAATGAATTTTTTTTCTAAACATTGGGTACCGCAGAATAGGCCTAGGATCATCTTAACCTTTTCTAGACAGTTGATTGAATTTTTCATTTCCTCTAAAGCCTAGGTACGCACCAGTCCCTGACGTTGTATCTTCAAAGTTAGAAAGGTGTAAGCTTACTGCAATCTGACTGTCTGTGAGTGTATAGAGAGGGCTTTCATTCCTGTTCCAAGAATGATATGTGCACATTCTTAGAAGGCATGAAATCGCCGAAAATTTTTCCCATTGACCATGTTTTTGGGCCATGGATACCTGGTAGCGACTTTGATGCCCTATGCGGATCCATCCGCATACGACTTGTTAGTTTTAAGATTTGGTATTGAGCTGTCGAATTTACATGCTCTCTTATTTCGGACTTCTATATTGAGTCTCCTGGCGTAGCATAAGTTTTTGAAATGCAGTCGCTTACAGCGCAGATCATGTCGGGCCTAAGAATCTATGAGAAGAAGCTTGTGAAGTCCGATTATATGTCGATTCTGTCTCTCCTATTTGTAGTTAACTAACTGTACTTTTTAACATAAATGTAAAGTGGAGTGAGGATAGTTTAACTTACAATAGCAGCTTCACATAGCACTAGAGATATGTATCTATGCGTACAAGTCTTTGAATACGTTGCAGCTTTGATATGGCATTTCTTCCTTTTGTATCACTTCACCATATTTCTGGCGAGTGGGAGATGATATGTCTGATCATCACTGTGTAGAGCCAATGGGTGAGTTTTAGGAATATCCTCGTGTCTCTCCAAAAATGCATGCCCATGTGACTTCCTTGAAGAGCTCTATAAATGTATCAGATAGGTCTCAGAGCACTAGCGCAAGTTTGGATTTTTAATTACAATTGCATGGACGGACTGAGCCGTACTCTGTGGTTGCTTTCCGTCTTTCAGGATGACCCACAGTCAGGAGGCTAATTAAGAACAACATTAGCTTTTTGACTTAAGATCTATGTTGAAAGATTTCAATACTTTTTGATACTTTTGTTGGTAAAACTTTGACGGCAACACTATGTCGATGTTTAGAGTCTTTTGAATTGGACTGTTCTCGGGTGAGATAAAAATGCAAATTCAAGTTGAAAGGAGCACTAGAATCGATTCAACAAAACTCCTAATAAATATCAATTTGTTCCTACAGCTGAAGATGATGGTATGGGCATTTGGTCCAGACAATCCTCATCAACTGTGCGTAGGTTCGGTATATCGACACATACTCGTATTCACACACAGATTCTACGAGTACATTGGATACGTTTAAGATTTTCCAAATGAAAAACAAGAAAATTCAGTGTGAAAGCAATTAAGTGGAATATCTTAGTATTAGATGAGGAGGGTGGAAACAAAGAGGAAAGAAGGAAAGGTTTCCTCATACCATATACCCAATACGGGACAGTAGTAAGGCTTTTGTTTTACTAATTTACGAATGAAGTCCATGAGTTGTTTTAGCTCTTATGTTTGAAAGATTGAACTGTTAGGTTGATCGAATGTGTGAGAAGTTAATGGTCGGATTCATTAATGAGTTGCAAGCTAAGAACACGAGTGAATCTCGTTCTTTTTTTTCAATTCTTAAGCCCTTCTGGTAGAAGATACAAAAATTTTAATTCCAATGAGTTTGGATGCAAATAGAATAATTCTTGGATTATCGCCTTGCGACGAGAGGTTAATGGAGATGAAGGTGTCGAGCGCGTGGGCAGAGACTCTGAGATAGAAACTGAAGAAGTGGTGTTTCCAGCTCATAATTAATATTAAATTGGTTATTAGTCGGATTATGATTCGTTAATACGTAACTAAATCTTGAGAATGTTTCGAACTCATTAGGTGGCCTGATTACGAAGTATTCACCATGTCGAATATAAAGACCCACATGACCGATGCGAAAGATATCAGATAATGTTTCAGATGAATTTATGAGTTTGTGTCCTCAGATCTCCCGTGATTTGTTGATTTTTAAACGCTTCCTACACACGCCTAATGGGCTTTTCCTGTAAATACTGCTGATGAGAGAAGTTGCTTCTATTCCTATCATGCCACGTTATTACAACATTATAGAGAGGACATAACATAATTAAACTTCGAGCTCTGTATTCAGTGTGAAGATTCGCGAATCTTAAAATTTATAGCTTAAGGTCGTTCAATGTGATTATTAGACTACCCGTTTGGAGGTTTTTCAGTTCTCCTATCGGGCTTGTCTCTACGTGGCGGATGGGCCCTCCTTGCACACATTCAGGGTCAACGTAAATAGTACAAAACACCCGCGGACCTAAACTGACAGAGTGGGATACTCTTAAACAAATCCATGGGAAGTAAGAAAAGGAGTCACAATAGGTTGAGCCAGATCACAACACCGAAATAAGCACTGGTAAATTTGGATGCCAACATTACCCTCAATTCGTCTAGAAAAAGCACTTAGCTTGAGCGTTCGCCAACTAAGGATTGGAATCGACCTCATCTACAAAAGCGATGCATTATAAGTAGCAGTGCCTGCTTACTGCTGTGACGAACAGGAGATGACACAAATGGACAACTCGGGGCAAACACGGACGGTCTTACTGAATTCTACAGAGATAAGCACAACCTCCATGGTGAAGTTTAGAAAATTGGTATACTCGTAAGGTCTGGTTTCAGGGATGCAGAATCAGAAACTGTCGATTTGCAACATGAGATATCTGTTCTTTGAGAACAAATAAAGATTCTTAGTGACATGCTCGCTAATGGGAAAAATCTCGACCGAAGCAAACAAATAAAGCAACTCGGCGGGAACGGAAACACTGACAATTGACAAGAACACAGCATCTAGCGGATCACCAAAAAGAAATAGAGATGCTGACGCGGCGAGAAATCGCAACGAGGAGAAACCAGCAACAGAAGCAACAAGCAGAGGATCAAATTCAAAAAAAAAAGTCAAGCGGAGTACGCCACCGAAGAGAATTCGGCGCAAGTAGCAATAAATAAAGCAAAGAAAAAGCAGACAGGGAGTACTAAAAGGACGGGAGAGTTGTTTAACTCCGACATCCTTCGGAAACACTGCAAGCTCCAATAACAGCAACTTATAAAGGATAAATAAGTCTTCCTAAAAGGCGAGGATATCAACGAAGTGACTTCTGAAGGGGAGATCTGCGTCAGCTCAAAGGATCAGGTGAACATTGAATTCGTAACAGCGACAGTTAGGAACTTCAGAACAGCTACTATAAGCCTTCCAGCGAAAATCGCGGTCCGTATACGAGGAAAATTTGTTGTGAAACACTTGTAGGCTAGAGATTGGACATTTTGCAAGAACTTGCTTAGGCCGGCGGGTCCGCTTATCATTGTAGATGCGCAGAAACGGCCACAAATTAAAAGACAACTTATTTGAGCAAAATTTTCCCTTCGCAAGGTCAAAAACATCGAATAATGTCTAGAATATAAGAACCGGGCTTTGGACTATATTCAATAAAATTGTGAAAACTTCGCAGGTAAGCCTCAACCATTTCGAAGCAGCTTGAGACCTTCTTGAAAAACTGGCTGGAAAATTTAAAATAATTCTGTGTGAGGTATACAAAAACCTAACTAGAGCTAACCACCCATCGTTATTCTTCAGGATTTTGTATGACAGTGGTCTTAAAACTCGGTCCTTTGAACACGTCTGCAGGCTTTAATCTCGTTGATCCCGTGTGCGTAGTACCTTAACTTTCGGCCCAACAAATCGACCAAATCTTCACATTACCCAAATTCTGGAGAAAACCAGTGAATTCCAAGTCGAGACACACCACATCTTTATAGAATTTAAGGCAGGGTATGTCAGTATCGTTTACAGTTAAATAAGTCAATCCCGTTTAAAATGGTCCACTTATGCTGTATTACACTGAGCTGTGCGATAGGGTAACACTTCATCAGAACTGTTCCCGACATGCAACAGATTTCTTCAAAGAGATGCACTTTCACCCGATTTCTGAAACAGATAGTGCGTAGGACAACGCAAATAGAGGCACCAATTTCCTTAAATCAGTTCAGCTGTCGCGCAGGTGACATTGACATCATTGCCCGATTCTATCAACCCTTTTGTAGCATAAAAGACAAAGCTAGAAAGGTTAAAAGGATAAAAGAAATTTGATGGTGTTGACTGGCAAAGAAACATTCATCTATCGAACGGAACATCACAGTCGGTAGCTATAATTTCGAGGTAGTTATGTACACCTACCTCGAAGCGAACATCAATTCCACAAATGACACTCTAGGAGACCAATGCTACTTCGATTTATCAAACTTCCTTACAAGAAAGACAAAGGTTCTCCAGTATAAGACTCTCATCCTGCCAGTTCTGCTTTACGGTACCAAGATTGGTCACATTTGCAACGAGGGCCAATGGGATAGAAGATTCAGCCGCGAACTTTACAAAATATTTGAAAATGCAGTCCGAAAAGTTAAGATACGTCCAGTTCAGTAGCTTGGCCATATCGGACGGATGCTCCAGGTAAGAAAATCTTCGAAACATGGACCTTACATTTCAGATGAGCAGGAAAACCCAATCTAGAATGTTTTATCTTACAAACTGGCATCAGGATGCCGATGGAAGACTGCAGTGTTTCAGCCAGAGACACCTTCACCATCGTCTCTTCACGAGTTGCGAGTCCTTTAGAAGGTAAGTCAAAGCTAAGCTACGGCCAATGCTCTTGTTTCCCTCTACACCAAAATGTGTCAAATATTTTTCACAATCTGTAACATTTTCAACCCAGAAAAATCCTTGTCTTCCTCACTTTAGACAATCGTGCGCTTACCATATTAAAGGTCCTGATATGCGTGGTCTCATAATGCAAATCGCAGAAAGTCGACTCCACTTAAGACATTTTCTGTTCCGGATACTGTCTCGGCTAAAATCGGAACTGGAAGCACCTTTGGCACAGCAAAATCGGGTTCTATTTGCCACCGGACAAGAAGAATTTAACAGCGTTCTCGGATTCGGGACGCCAATGACCAATGGATGCAATGCACTCTCAATGCATATCAGTAGCAGAAACCCGATTAAAGAAGCAATATGTCTAGCAGACACTTTTACTTTTGAGATCATTACGAATAGCTAAAAAAAAAACCTTAGCATGCCAACGCCAAGAAACCCGTTGCCTGTTGCGAAAAATAGTTGCGAGCCTATTTTATCACCAAAAAAGTGGGTTTGCCGTTGATCAAGTTCATCACGTCGTCGCCTCATACTTATCAGTAAACGCGACCGATTGCTTAAGGCATATGAAAAGGTGGACGAAATCACCGCTGATATTTCAGATAAAGCCCTATAGGACTCCACAAAAGCACGTCCGGACTTACTTGGCAAAAGGTCTGAGAAGGCCATTTTTCAGGAGCCGAAGGAAAAAGCGAACCCAATCGGTCCTTCATCTTACCGCCCTATTTGCTTGATGTGGTTGGAATTATACTTGCGTCTCCTGGAAATGTAACAGCAGTCTTTCAGAACATCGATTCGATTTTCATATGTACAGTCAACAGTGGAGGCAATTAATGCGGAAATAATAAAAGCTTGGGACTTTGTACTTGGGACTTGGATGTTTCTTAACTGGGAAGGGATCATAAATCATCTTTATTGGCTTGAAATACCGGACTCCGTTAAATCCCCCTCTAAGACACTGATGATGAAGTTTAGGCATCACTGGCGGTGTGCCACAAGGCTCAGTCTTAGGCCCTCTACTATGGAGTTTTTTCAACTGCTATTTCTATACGAAGAGTCAATAATCAGTTTTGCTACAAACATTTACCGTGATGGTTGTACCAAAAATGTTACAAAATTTCAACTCTAAAGGATGGAAACAATTCTATATCGACGGTTAACTAGCACCAATTCATATCTCGCCGATCATACAATTTAAACGTTGTTTATTACGAGTAGGAAGATTCACTAAACGATTACGGTTATAGTTGGCGCTTATGAAATCGATTCTCAACCGTTTTCCAAGTGCCTCGAAGTTGTGATTGAAGGCGGCGGTCTAAGTATGTATTTGTATGCGAAAAAAACATCGAAAACTCTAAGGCTGATGAGTATTATCGAAGGCCCAGAATAGAATAAAAGACTTCTTGCTAGAGCTGCTAATTCCATACCTATGTGAGCATCGGGTATATAATCAAGTGCCTCAACGATTCAGTTATAAGTCTCGGGAGTCCAATCATTCCAAAGCCTTAACGCACTAAGAGTCATCTATGTCTTTGATGCTTCCTATCGACATAACTTACTGACGAAACAGTGAAACTCAAAACCAAGCTAGTTCAAAATTGCCGTATAAACTACGAAAAAATAGAAAAGATGTCGTAGTATCACAATCTAAGGTAGAAATCGGTCTTCTTCGTTGAAGGTGATTTGAACTAAAAAGATTCCAGCACTACCCTTGAGCGTCGGCCGACAGGGTTTCACAGTAATTAGACTATCTGATGGCAGGAACACAAAATTTATAGTTCATAGACTTTTCGCAGACAACTTTAATTACCTACGAGTATATATATGTATAGGGATTTTTTTTCCTTCAAATTTAGATCACTCCCTGTTTCTGCCCAATGTCCTTGCGAGGAGTCATGAATGAAGATTGCCCTTTTACCACCAAAAGGCCATAAAATGAAGTCAGTGGACTTTCTTTTGAATGGCTATCCCCAACGGACCTGCTTCCAGACGCCATATGGTTAAAATTTAATGAGATTCCGGCCTATGTTATTATTTCACCATCCACATTCAAACAACATTACTAATAATCGTTTTATACTCAACACGTGTGTCAATGCAAGGACAACTCCTCTTTGTTTTATTATTTAGGAAACAAATGTCCGTAACTTTTTATCTAAAGCACACGCGATCAAAAATCACGCAATCCATTCGTTGACACAGTACGAGGTCTCGTATCTATGTCATTAAACAAACTCAAATGCAATCAAAATGCATCTACCCGCCATCCCTAGCTGGAAAACATTTCAAATCCCCCAAAAATCAATTTACCAACAGAACAAGGCACGATAACTGACAGCCTGAATGTACCCCCCTAACTCAATGAACCAACAAAACAGATTGAAACACATTCGATTATTTTATAGATACAATCCAATTATTTAACTCAGATTCTCTTTAATATTCGCAAACGTGTTTCGTGTTTCGAGTTGGGAGTTTGGAGTTTGGAGTTGTTCGCCCCTTTAAATTTGCACCAATTTGGAGGGGGATATGCGACTATATCGGGTCATGACATCGAGCACTTGTTTGAAATGTCAAAACGCAATTCCAAATTCAATCAATGATTCCAGCACAGTACGTATTCGAATACTTCTGTACTCATATCTTTTCTCTGTTTCTCCCGCCCGATCCATATGCCACATAAATTATTTCATACAAAACTTTTCACTCATGGAATCCTCACACAATGCATCGCATAGATACTCATACATACTCGTACCAACCAACACATTTCGATACGACCATACAGATATTATTTAAAACAAAAACAAAAAAAAGGGAGAAAAACCGATTTTTTCGGACATGCTGACATATAAATTCAAAAAGAAAAAAAATACAACAATCCGTATCCAAATTTGTTGGATACAAATTTATGAGGAGTTATGAGGCATCTACAGTTTCCAGTGAGTTATGGGACGCTTTGATAGGCTTAGAATATTTTTATTTCCAGGAACACGAGAGGGAACTACCAAAAAAAACTTTATTAATTGATTTTGTATTTTTTTTTTTTCATTTTTCATTTTGGCTATCAATTTTGAAAAGATTACCCAGAGTCGAACAAACGGATAGACAGCACAGAGTAGTCCCTCCGATTAAGGCTGATGATTAAAAATCTGTTGCCGAACGACAACATGATTGTGGAGATGTTTGCTGTTTGCATCGCTGCCGCCCGACTACGGAAAGTTAGTTTTAAAAAAAAATGGTAAGCAGATGTGAATTGGACAAGTTAAATTGGGTCAAACTATTAACAATTCCAATTTTCAAAAAAGCAAGGATGTGGGGTGGTGGAATTCGAATGAAAGAAAAATGAGTTCTTCCAATTCCATGCACAGTATAGTGTTCTCATAAATGCAACGAATTTATCGCCATTCGGAGCAGCGACATGTGGAACAATGTACTCGTATTCATCTGTGATAAAAGAAAAAATCAAGTCGTTGTATCTGTGGGGGGAAATAGAGGGGCGAAGGTCGTTTGAGAATGATTTGTTCAGTGTGCAGCGTGCAGTGTTTGCATAATCTATGGAACATTATCAGTTGTTGCTCAATGGAACGGAATAAATGGAAATTTGTGTCAAGAAATGTTACTTGCCTCAGTTAGAGTTAAAGAAATGCAATTGAGCTCTCGACTTAAGAACATGGAACATGGAACACCAAAGGTTTCGCACCCTATCTTTCAATCAATCTCATTTCCAACCCATGTCGTCCTATGCAACTCTACAATGGACAGCCACAATACTGCTTGTATCTCTAACTGCAGCCTGCTACTCTACTTTTGTTCTATTGTAAAACTTGTACGTGCTTAAAACTTAAAACCAAGGCTTTTGAGGCATTTTCGGTTTGAAAGCGTAATAACATCATCCTGTCCCATGACATTCGATCACAGACCTCTTTGCGAAGGTCTAGAAAAAATTGAATCAAATCCTCATCAACGCTGTCTTAGAGGTAAATAGTTACACCAGACCTTACTATTGTAATACCTCAGCTTGTAGTCTCCAACCCAAGCTGTCCGTGGAAACCCGCCTTCTCCTTTTACAGAGAGTGAGTTGTCTTAGAAAAACTCAATTATTTTGAGATCCTTATACACACTTACAAGAAGCTCCAGCCACTAAGCCCAATGCTCTCCGAACGCTAGTTGCAGTATATAAGCTCGTTGTGGGCCCTGGTCTAGTAAGGTTAGCATGGAGTGCTAGGCACGCTACATAGGTAGGAGCTTTAATCCAAGATAATACTCGTACCATTTCTACCCTTTGATCCTTGTTATTCCTATCGTTTTTATGCGAAACTTAATCCTGACGAGCATTTTTCTTAAAATGCATGTTTAAGGAGGGAAGAATTTCTCCATTTCTGTTGAATACATTGAAGGAGACCCCCATTCTTATGTCATGTTTTCCATTAAACTTTGAACTCTGAATGACCCTACTATATGACCTTTGACTTTCACCGAGTCAAATGGCATAGGTAACACTTCAAAGCAGGGGTTGTCCACGTACGCTGTTTTTCCAGTCCATCCACTTTGTAGATACTTATGACACAATGCCCCCTGGTATCCAGTACTGAAAGTCTTGGAATCTGACACTGTACTTACAATTTTCAAATTCAAGGGTCTAGTGACTGTCATTATCCGTTCTACCATTCAATGCGACCAATCTAGTGTAGCACTCGCATAGTGACAAGACCTCTTAAAGAGCCCAACATACACAGATCCTTTGGTTCAGATGGTATATCGTCTATTCTTCCGGAATTCTGTTGTGGTTCAACTAAGATAAAAAGCATAGTTAAGGCCTGAAAGCGGTCAAAGTTCGTCTTGTAACTGGTGACTAATTTTTTCAGTTCGCCCACTGTCAATCAAATTCTGTATTGAACCCTTTTGCATCTGCGGGCATTCCAGAAACTTTTAGTTGGCAAAATCAGGGATGTAATGCCTGTGTAGGCATCTTAAGATCGCAATAGATATATAGTAGGTGGGGTGAAAACTAACCTCCTTGACCGTAGAATGCGCTGCTACTGCAAACAAGGTTATGGTGCCTTGAAGTCCGTTCATATTGAGGCAGACATGACAAATTTCAGTGCGATAATGTCTTTAGTTTTGTTTTGACAGCTGATTGGTGTTGACGTGTTCGACGTCATGTTGAGTATGGCCAAAAACGATTTTCGTTCTCTCATAAAACATTATTTTTTGAGAGGCAAAACGGCAAAGGAAACAAAAGAAAAGTTGGATAAATATAATGGGGCTAATGCTCCGTCAGATTACACCGTCAAATCTTGGTTTCGAGAGTTTCGTGGGCGGCCACCACTCCACTCCGATGCGGTTACAGAGGACAATGTCAAAAAAATACATGAAATGGTGTTGGCTGACCGGAAAGTGAAGGTGCGGGAGCTAGCGGATACCACAAAGATAAGTACTGAGCGCACACGCCATATTTTGGACAATATTCTGCATATGGAAAAATTATCCTGCCGCTGGGTGCCGCGCATGCTCACTCCTGACCAAAAACACGAACGCGAGAGCACTTCGAAAGAGTGTTTAGACTTGATGAAGCGGGATCGGGCGGACTTCGATTGGTAACTGTTGATGAAATCTGAATCCACTATTACACGCCAGAGAACAGAATGAGTGCCCGGTAATGGACTGAAGCCGGCACGGGTGCCCCGAAGCGGCCGAGGGAGGCTCAATGGGTTGGAAAGGTTATGGCGTTGGTTTTCTGGAATTGTCCTGGCATACTCTTCGTGGACTACCTCGAGTATTACTGTGATTATTGGAGCGATTGAAGGCTGAAATCGCTGCAAAACGGCCTCACATGAAGCGAAAAATTTATTTTTTTTTGCAAGACAATGCGCTGTCGCATAAGAGCATCGCAACCACGGCTAAAATCAACGACTTACGGCTCCGATTGCTGTTGCATCAACCGCATTCGCCTGATTTAGCTCCCTTGGACTATTATCTCTTCCCAAACCTCAAAAGATGGCTCATCAGTAAAAAATTCAGCTCACGCGAGGAAATCATCGACACCACGGAGGAGTATTTTGCAGACCTTCAGGAAAATTACTTTTCAGACGGGATCAAGAAGTTGGAAAATCGCTGGAATAAGTGTATCAAGCTAAAAGGGGACTATATTGAATAGAATAAAAAAATATTTAAAAAAAAATTTATTCTCATTCCCCAAAGTAACCTCTTTTCACACCACCTAATAGTCTGTGGACCACAGCTCAGCGCGCATGATCTAGCTCTTGAACAGCCATTTGAACCTACAGTCGTTGAGTGTTGAGGCCAAAAATTGTTTTAAGAACTTCGAGCGGGTTAAATACTGTGGAGATACGTACTAAGCCGTCTTCGTCTGTCCTGTCTGACAGTGTTATTTCATCGTTAAACTGTTCGCAAATTTCATTCTTTCAAATTTGTAGCATGCATTTCTCTACTTCTCTCGGCTTTGAAAGATTCTTTACAGATTAAGCTGGCGCGACACATTCTCCATGCCTTAAAATTATATCTCTTCACCTTTTCGACTTCGCGTTTTCTGACAGCTGCTTTTTCATACGAAAAAGTTTGTGTTCAATTTTTATACTTTGCTGTAGTACCGGCAACGGTCGTTTCTACAAGCTATGGGCGTTAATTTTGAAGGAGGTGTTTGCGACGTTGGCAGTGTTCTAGCTGACAACGCAAGGCTATACCCTAAAGCTCACTGAGCAGGGTCACAAGCGGCCAATAAAGTGCCCCGCTCGAAGTAATCGTAAGTTTACGAAGCTCGACGGGATTCCACGGGAGGTCAGACCTAGGACTTGTCACTCTTGCGTGAGTATCATGGTCGCTCAATATTATACACAAAATCTTGATCGACTCGATATTGGACACCAAATGGTTCAGGATAGGTCATAGAACGCTACGGCTTGTATTCAACCATTTGATGTCTTTGTAACTAATCGGTCTGTCCTATATGGAGTTGCACTGCAATCGTGTGCCATGACCCAAAGAATGACGGAGGTCTTTGATAGGCCTCAACCCTATACCTAGGGAGAAGATCCCGCCTTACACACGACTTTTAGTAGGTACTGAAGGTTGTATAAATTCCATCTGAATGGTGCTGATTGACACTTTGAAGAATAAGGCCTGCACGGCGGATGTTCACACTATCTTCTCTAAGATTGGTTCATTTGTCGGGCATACTTTCGATGACCCAGATTTTGAATGTGAGTTAATGTATGCTTCGTAGACACTGGCTGTTATAACTTAATAACTTCAACTTGGTCGGGCGGTTAGAAATATTATCTGTCGTCGTCCAGGATGAATAGTTCATTCTGCCTGTCGGTGGGATGTTCTTCGTCGTCACCCTTCTCCCGGATTCTCAGCATCAACTGTGGTTTTACTATGAGGTTTCCATTTTTCATGGTCATTGTAGTTTTTGTTAAAACTTCTGAAATTCATTCTTTAGATAGCGCCTCTCTAAGTCCTCTATCGAGTGTTAGGCATACTGATTCTTTAAGGAATAACTATTCTATTAGTTCCACTGAAGGAACACTCATTTTGCATTAAGGATACGAAAAAGCCCACATAAAACAAGCATAAGTACTCGTAGATCTTAGGAATACGAATCAACTTGTGTGGAGATTTTTCGAAAAGCCAGTCAAAATTGTTAACATGAAAAAGCAAAAGAGTATGCCGCTTTCCGCCCAATGAAAAACGACATTACAAAACCCATCACTCAAGTGCTGTCTATGTATAAAAAAATAAAAAAAATAAGAAAAACCAAGAATGAATAAAAAAATAAAAATAAAGAAGAATCAACTCAAGCAACCAAGTTGAGATTACAAGTGAAGTGCTTGTCACTTTTCATGTTAATCAAATTCACAATTGAAAGTGCCAGGCCGTGGCATTTTTTCATCCGTTTCCTTGCTCTTCTCATCATTCCTTGAATTTGCTTTCTTTATCCATGCGTACGTTTATCCACGCCATATATTTTGTTTCGATGTAGGCATTCAGATATGTATGATATATCTAAAAAAAAAAAAGTATCTACGACCACGTTCATATGAGATGTGGAGTAGAAACTTGTGTTTTAAATTTAGGAAATGCCAGAATCTCACTTTGCTATACATACTATACTAAGAGTACATACAAACATATCTGTTAGATACATGTATACAATTTTAAAAATTTAAATTATGCCTAATTCAAATGGTTTTACTTTTTTTTATCTGCACACAACATTTATGATACTGTGCAAATGTTTCGAGTACTTCTTGTTGAAGTCGTATTTTGATGGGTGAGTACTCAGATGTTTTTTTTTTTTTTATCCGAGTTTGTGCTCAATAAGACGAGCTATTTCCGATTCGATTGTGTGTAGAAAAAAGCAACATTTTCTAGGAAACGAGTCGTGAATACTTTAAGAGCAAATACTCATTGTTCTTGGGGGCCTACATCCATTAAATTAGGTGGTTACAAATTTTCGATTTTATTCTGCAAATTGAAGCAAATTTAAGGCTTTTAAAGGAGTCCTTATCATTTTGGGTCAACAATTGTATACAGTTGAACGCTGGTAAGATACATGTGGTATGAGTAGGGTGGATGAAGTAAGACGTCATATCTTGAGTCTTCCAGTATCATTGGATTAGTGGATGCTTTTGACTATGCTTTCTGTGGATTTCTCTACAATATAACGCTACCGTGATTGTTGATATTCCCATGGAACGCTCACTCTGGCTCTGGCTCTGGCTCTGACTTCTGCTTCTGGATGCACTTTTCGTTGCAGATGAAGACTCAATGCAAAGAAGCAATCCACACTGAATTGGTTCATCACAAATATTGCAAATTCTAATTAAAGGGTGTTTTTTAAATTCGAGCCATTTTTTTGTGTTTAATCGAGCGAATACATTCGCTCGCGGGGGAAAGCGGCGGGACCAGACAGCATTCCATCAGAGTTTTGGTCGAAGATGGAGGGGATCGGCAGCGTTTGGCTATCGAAACTTTTAAATAAATTAAAATGTGGACAACCTATGCCGAATCAATGGAGAAGTAGCTTCTTGGTTCCATTATACAAAGGAAAAGGCGACACTCGAGAATGCAACAACTACCGTTCAATCAAGCTTATGTCACACACAATGAAAATCGTCGAAAGAGTCTTAAACGAACGTCTTCGGCAAATAATAAAGCTCGATAATAGCCAGTGTGGATTTGTTGAAGGAAGATCGACGGTGGACGCTATCCAAAGCCTACGAATAATAATGGAAAAGCACCGAGATTCGTCTAAGGATTTACACATGGTATTTATCGACCTCGAGAAAGCATTCGATCGAGTGCCTAGGGATCTCATATGGGCCGCGCTGAGGTCTCAAAACGTACCGGAAACGTATGTTAGAATAATACAAGACATGTACGGAAACGTGAAAACTGCGGTTAAAAGCTCTGCTGGACTAACGAGAGAATTTGCAGTTAATGTCGGAGTGCATCAAGGAAGCGTACTTAGCCCTTTCCTCTTTAACGTAGTATTCGACTATCTTTTAAAAGACTGCATGCGCGAAGCAAATGTAACGCCAATTCTCTTCGCTGACGACGCAGTTATACTTAGCGATAACGTCGAAGATTTACAGAACGCCTTAGATTCATGGAGAAATGCGCTAGAGAGAAACGGGTTTAAAATAAGTCGTTCAAAGACGGAGCATTTGACGTGCCCATTTGCGCATCCGTTGCGACCTGTTCCGGATATAATGTTAGACGGAATAGTTCTTCCGAAAAGCACTATCTTTAAGTACTTAGGATCAATCGTTAACATAGAAGCGAAATGTGACGACGACGTAAACCACAGAGTGAGTGTGGGGTGGATGAAATGGCGGGAAAATTCGGGAATCTTTTGCGACCGAAAATTTCCACTTAAATTAAAGGGGAAACTCTACACCACGGTTGTTAGACCAGCTCTTATATACGGTTCACAGTGCTGGACAATGTACGAAGCGTTTAAAAACAAAATGGCGGCAGCGGAAATGAAAATGTTAAGGATGTCTAGTGGAGTCACTAAACGCGATTGCATTAGATCTACGCGTATAAGAGGAAGTCTACATATAAAGAATTCGGTAACCGAACAGCTTGAGGCGAATCGAATAAGTTGGTATTGCCACGTTCAAAGAAGATCTGCGGAAAATCCGGTTAAAAAGGCACTATCAACTACGGTCACTCCAACTGTAAGAAAACGAGGTCGGAAAAAGAATTCCTGGATTTCTCAGATGGCAAATGCGCAACAACGCCTGGGGTTAACCACTGAAGCGATCCAGGACCGAGCATTATGTAGACGCGTTCTGCGGTCTGCGACATTAGCCAACCCCATAAGCGGAGCAGCAGCGATGCAGTAAAAATGGGAAACTCGTTACGCATAAGTTCGTATAACGAGGAAAGGGTTAATAAAAGGATAAGAAGAAGAATCGAGCGAATACATTCCTCAAGCAATTTTTGGATACATCTTCAGCGATATGGCCCTCAGGGCTGGAGTAAACACTTTTCCAACATTTCCAACGTTCGCGCACCATTGTTTACGCAAGATTTAATACAAGTTCGTTGTTGCAAATTTAAATTCATTTCTAAAAAATCGCCAATGCACACAGAGATAGATGTACTTGTTCACTACGTAACTTTTGCAAATGTCAAGCTATAATGCTTAAATTTCGAGCGAATATCAACAACAGATGTACCAACTTAACAAAAAAAACAGTACTCAAATCGAAACAATGCACCGATTGTTATTGGTTTCCCGGGGTATACCAAAGAAAATAATCAAGCGGCGTCAAATCACGAGATCTTGGTCCCCATTAAGCGATATTATGCGTTCATCGGATGTTGCCTTCAACAAGTTGATAGTGTCGTTTATTGTATGGTACCTACGTAGCGCCATCCTGCTGGAAGCACATACCTTCCACATTCATGCCATTCAATAAAGGAACGAAGAAGTCATTAATTATGATGCTATAGCGAATATCCTTGACCATAACACGCTGCTTTGTTTCATTTTTAAAAGAATTCCGTCCGATGATTTTACCAGCCCTCAAACTGCGTTAAACTGTGCATTTTTCAGGATGTAACTGCGTTTCGATAACCTCATGCGAATTATCTTCTCTCTAATGCGGCAATTTCTGCTTATTGACATACCCATCAAGCCAAAAATGAGCCTCACCGCTGAACCCAATTTTTCGAAAAAAAAACATCGGATCCAATGCTAGTTAATTTTGGGCCCATTTCGGCGCAAGCGATAGTTATTCTGCTTCAATTCTTATAGGAGCTGTATCTTGTAAGTCTTCCAGATCTTTGTGTAAAATTTTCCATGAAGTTCCCAATCTAGTGGGAACAACAATAAAACAGTAGCCGTCTCAGATCGGCGATTTTGTCGGGTGTAATACGGTGCAAGTTTTGCGCACTGAACCATGATCTTGGAACGACGTTATTTAGGAATGTATGTCATTACGATAAAATTGCAATGACTTCTGAAAAAAAATAACACGGACCGATTGCAATCTGACAATTGGTTTGAAGTTAGTACCGGGTTAGCAAAAAAAACACCCTTCATCATAGCCATTTTCACTAGTGTTAAGAGGTGGAGTACTTATCTTCCTTTTATTACGAAATGATGCCGATTTCTCCAACTTTACGACCGTACTTGTTGGGTATCAATGAATGGTCGTCATACGGCTCCCTAACTGTAACAATAGAATTTCTTTTGATGGTGGACTTCAGAAACTCATCGTCTAGCTCTTCTGGGCTAGCCGATGAGGTTTCCCCCTCCAGGTCAAAATTGGCATTGTTTAACTTTGCAATCCAACGCTGACACTTGGACTCGTTGAGAACACCATTTCCATACAGATTTCGGGAGGTATTTTAGTGGTCTCACTCTTCCAGAACAAAGAAGGCTATTTGGCCTTTCCACAACGGATTAGCTATGGCATTGTTTAAAGTGTGAGCCATCTGTTGGTATCTTTTTGAATAACATGTTGTTTTGAAACTCGCGGTATGAAACCGATATACGCTTGAACAACGTGAACGAATATCGTAATATTTACCTCCAGAGTGGAAGCTGTCTTCCTGAAATAGTGCGAACGTCGGTAGAAATAATCCAAAAACAGCAGCTGATGTACGCAAGTTTGTGAAGAAAGTTCGTGAGACTGGTTTCCTGATTAATAGTAGAACAGTGTTCATCACTTGCGCTCAACGAAAAATATTGCAGCTTTTGCCGAAAGTGTACTCCTAAATAACCTCAATGCACCCAAGATCTCAGCAACTAAACATCAGTGGCACTATCCTGACGAGAATTTTGGCTTAAAGATTGCGGATTATACGCTTATAAGGTCCAATTGAATCGAAATTGAAGCAAAATGACCACCTGCTTCGTTATCCCTTCTCTGTTTGGGGTTTTTAGTTACTCGAAATTGACGACAATTTCGCTCAAAAAATTTTCTGTTTAGATGTGGAGCATTTACATTTCGTCGGCTACGTAAACCGGCAATGGAAAATCCACCCGTAGTCATAGAGAATTCAATGCATCCTAAAAGTGTGACTGTTTGAACGATTTTTCTTACAATACAACAATAAAAGAGACGTCAATGGAGAGCGCTACAGGAGCATGATAAGCGATTTTTTATGGCCAAAAATTCAGGATTTGATTTTCAGGGAGCTATGGTTTCAGCAAGATGGGGCTGCATTCCACATTAACCGTCCAGCAATCGATTTATTGCAATTTATTGCACAATAAGTTCAATCATCGTGTATTTAACTGTTTAAACTGTTTCGATGATGTTGCTAGGCCGCCAAGGAGGTGTTATTCGACGGCATTGGATTTTTTTTTATGGAGTTTCATTAAGGACCGATGTTGTTCGAATAATCCAGAGAAGACTTAGCCACTCAACAACAATATTGGTCAAGCTATTCGTGAAGCAGGATATGAAACCATCGAAAATGTATCAAAGAATTGGCCTACTGCCAAGCCAGGCATAATAATGTTCCACAATTTTTCCAAAGAGTTTTTTATGGCCTTTCTTAAAAGATACGAACACATGGCCCATCCTTCAAATAATCCAGTAATTTGTATAAAATAACTTTAAAGTAGATACTCACATGTTTCTGTGTAAAAATAGCGCAAACCTTCATCTGAAAAAATTGGCCTTCCCTTCTAAATAAACAGAAATTTTAAATAAATAAAAAAACAAGGATTTATAGATTTTTTTTTTTTTAAATTATTTTGAAATAATTTTTACTTTATTTCCAGTTTTATGTGTGTGTGTTTTTTTTTATTTTGTTTTTTTAAGTATATCGAATTTTTCTTCATCATAAAGTTCCCCTTTTTTTATAATTAATAATAATTGTATTTTTATTTTGTTTTTTTCTTTTTCATAATAATAATAGTAAACATATTTTAATAGCGTTTTTTTATTTATTTTAGTTAGTTTTAGTTCAGTTTTGTTTTATTTTACAATTTATTTAATACCTACACTATAATACATATCACAAATATATTTTTTTTACTCTTCTCTCATACATATATGCATTGTTGTAATTATTTTTTTAATTTTTGTTTTGCTGTTTTTTTTAGCTTTAGTTTACAAAGTACATACATACATACATCGTTCCTTTTTTAGTTTAATTTTTTTTATTTTTGTTTTTTTTCTTTCGTTATTTTTAAGATGAAGTTTAATAAATTATATTTTCTTTACAAATATCTATAAATATTCAAAATGGCTGCAGTTATTTAAAAGTTTTTTTTTTTTTTGGTTTTTATTTATTAAATTTTCTTTGCTACATAATTGTTATAAATATATTTTTAAACGATGTTTGGTTTTCCTTTTGCTATTGAATCGGTACTAATTTTGACAAAAAATGTTGGTTGTTGTTGGTAGTAATGTCGTTGGAATAAATGCATTTTGTGTAAATGTGAGAAACGTTTTGTTGTTTTGGTTTTTGTTAATATTATTCAGTGGAGTTTTTTGTTCATATATCTTGTTTCGAAAGTGTATATAAATATCTTGAAATACATATAAAGATTTTTTTGTTTTAATATATTTATATTGGTATTACAGTTTTTTTTATTTAATTCGGTATATAAGTAATTTTTTGTTTTCTTGTTAAAATTTTCTGTTATTTATTTAAAATCTTCTTTTTTTTTTAATAGAGAATCAGGTTACCAGCGTGTCCTGCATTGAGAGTTTTACAACTATTTTATATATTTTTTTTAATTTGTTTCTTATATATCTTTTAAATGTTAAGTTTATTTGAGAAAAAAAAATTTACTGTAGGGAACTATTTCTTCGTTATATTTTTCAATTTATTTATTTTAATTATATACGATCTGTTTGCGCAAAAAGACAAATATTGATACAGGAAGGCAACAGAGGGAAGTTTGACATGGCCAAGAAGTTGTAAGTGCATTTTTGGAGAGAAGTACAAAAAAGAGGCAGTGCTAAGAAAATGTTGTGTTGAAGCTTGATGACACTTTTATTCTGTTGATTCATTCATATATCCATGGAAATTTCGAATTTCTAAATGAAGTAACAATGATAATTCAAAGGTTATGAAATGAATTTAAAAATTTTTGAATTTTTATTTAAGTGTAGAAAACTTGAAAGATGTGCTGCCTCAGACGTAATTCGGTAATCGTATTTCCTGCTATGAAAGAGCCGCGTAAAATTATCCTTCAACACTCTAAATTGTCAAAAAATTTCCTCAAATTTCCATCACAATGCAGTCCACTTTAGACAACTTTGAACTTTATAGTCGTAAATCGAGTTCCTTGTCTCTCATAAAAACAAAAATTCACGAGACCATCCCCACTCAAATTCTTCTACAAGAAATGCAATTTTTCTATGATTAAACCTCAGAGATACAAAATGTTCCAGAGGCAATTGCTTTAAAGAGCACCAATTCTCAGTTCTGATATACATCGAACTTTCATTTCATTTAATATCATGCTCTTCAACATTCTTTGGGGGGGAAATGGATTAAGGGCAGTGCAAGGACCAAACGAAACGATGGTTATACCATCCTCCTTCGATGCAATTGAAAAGCGTTCAGCTGAATAAAAACGAAATATCAATAAATGCTGATAGAAGTGTTCATATAAAAAGAAATGATTTCAACTTTATTCTGCAACCATCCTGTATCTGTACGTATAAAAAAATTATTATTTAAAACAATAATAAATGTGTGGTAGTGATAAATACTTTACAAATGGAAAATTTCAAGTTTAATAATTTTTTTCTCTTTTTTAATCTATTTATATATACAATTTCTCACTCAGTCTATATTTTGATAATAATTAATTTTTTTTAATCGTTTTTTTCATTTTTCTTTTTAATTAAGTAGGCATTCTTGTTTTTTTGTTTTTTTTTTTTCTTTTACTTAGTAGCACGGAACTTTGAATATTTAATAAAATTATTTGTTTGCTTATACTGTACTATATCTTTACAAGGAAAAATAATTTACAAAATATAAAATTAAAAAAAAATATATATATACACAAATAAAGATTTAAAGCGAAAGATAGAATAAGGGTTGTGGGAAATTACAAAAGGAACAGAGAGTATAAAAAAAAGGAGTAAACTCAAGAAGGATATCATTTTAGTTTTAATGAGCAGGAATAAGGAAGCAATTTATTCACCCTTTTTTTAAGGTTAATTTATTTTTTTTTTTTTATATTTCTTGGTTATTGTTGTTGAGTGGAGTTGTGTTTTTTTTTTTTGCATAAACACTCTTAAGGATTCATTGAATACCCTTGTAACATATCAGAAACATTTGAGGATTATCGATTTTCAATAAGGATTTTTTTTTGAGACTGAAACTACCTACGTACAAGTACTCCTGTCAATACTTATTGAGTACAGGATGTACCGAGTTTAATGTATGGGAATGGAAATGCAGAAAAATGTTTTAAGATAGGTAGAGTAGACGAGGAAAGGAAAGGTACTGGTTATGGCTCATTAACTTGTTTAGAGGGTGAAGTGCACTTAAGTAAAATATGACCTTTCATAATTTCCCTTCGGTATACTTTGGTTGGTTGTTATTTTTTTGTTCTTTCCTTTTACGATCAGGTAGCAATTTCCGTTTTCTTTACCTTCAACTTGAAACTTGAACTTATTAGATTTCATTTGTGGACATTCGAAATTAAAAAGAAAAACAATAAGAATATGCAAAACAAGTTGAAAGAGATTTTCTGTGTAATAGATACTTTTTAAAAGTTGTACAGAGATTATATAGGGGCTTAAAGGTTGCCACGTAATGAAAAGCAAAAAAGTTACTTTAATACTTTCCAGTATTGTAGTGTTAAGAAGGTCAGTGATTTTTTTTTCAAACAACCACAACTCCGATAATGACGATGATTTGAATATTCTACACATTCTTGTTAGCCAATGATGTAAACAACTCAGTTTTTCTTCGATAAGCGGCATAATGTACCACTTGAGTACCGTGGAATTCCAACTCAGCTTAGAACATGCCTTAAGTTTCATCACTCTAAAACATTTTAAGACGGACAGCACATGAAGAAAGGTAATGTAACCTATGTACATGTACGAGTACGGTAACTATAAATATTTTGAACAGTGCGTAGATACTCGAACGTTTGCTTATTAGTAATTCATTCAACGCTACACGTGGTGAGTCGGTTAAATTTTTCTCATTAAGACAAATCGAGTTGGCAATGAGACGTAATTTAAGGTGTGTAGCGATTCGAAGAAAACTTACATAGTTTCTGAGCTGATAGACAATATTCTAAGGAACTTTGTACTTGGATGGTTGAAATAGAGTACGACTTTACCACTATTTTTGCGTTAAATACAACAATTTCGTGGAAAAATGAGAAATAGATATGCTCAGTTGAATATTTTCCCTTGAAACTAGTCAATCATTTGCCATTTGAGCCATTCAAATGCCAAGATGAATGTTCTTTTTTTTTACTTTCAAATTGTTGCCATTACAGACTTTAATGAAACATGCCGAACTGAGCCTAATGAAAAGTCATTCATTCGAAGGTAAAAGGCAAATCAAAATAATAGAAAAGATTTTATAAAACACTTTCTTCGTCCTGGTTTAGCTCTTTAGCTCAGCATAAGCATTGCCCAGTTGATTAATTATTCCACAGCACCAAATTATATTCCAGAACACTCGACAAGGTATGTAGAAATCATTTGATTGAAATTAAAGATAAATTGAAAATCAAAAGATACGAGTTGCAAAGCAATTAATTCCCTAGAAGACGTTATTATGTCTATGTATTTTCTAAAACTTAAACAGTTGTACTTCAAAGATGCAAAGATATTCGTACGTATAAAAGAACTATGGACAATCGATAAAATAGTTTTCCATGGAAACTCCTCAACATAGGAACAATCACATGTACTTCGAGATACTTTCTACTTCAAATGGATGTTTTGTTTAATCATTTCGTAAGACTAAACAACTTTTAATTGCCCTCTTTCGATAGTTCTTTCGAAATGAGATACAATTCTTTATGTGTTCAAATCACAGAGATACTCACTTACAAATTAGAAAACATCAAATCTAAACTTAAGTAATCTCTGTTCATACATAGACCAAACAAAAGATCTCATTTACTCGTCTTCCTACCACCATATACTCGTAACAGTATTCGAATCTTCACTTGTCTTTTTTTTTTTATTTGACGAAGCCGGTCCCTTATCACTTATAACAATGTGAACATTTGTAATTGAAGTGCAACGATATCCGAATCATCTAGGTCACAACAAACAGTCGAGCAATGAAAATACAAGAGTGTTTGCCTACGCACTTTGTTGGGCCAGTATAATACTCGTATAACATAGATTTTACCTCAAGTTGACATCAGATATGTGAGCGATCTACCTTCTTTTTTTTTATGTTAATTCTTAATAAATACAAATAAATCTCACACATATTGGTAAAATGCAAGAAGATGAACAAGCGAATAATTTTATTTCTAAAATGTTGCTGCTCATGATGTTGTCGAACTCGTATCTGAAAACTCACAAAATCACATCATTTGAGCATCAAAGTAGGTACCTAAAGTGTACGAGTATCTCCTGATGCAGAGCGAAATCCAGAATAAAAATACCATACTCATATATGAGTACGAGTATCTGAGAAAGAAGAAATTCTTTTTATTTATATCTAATTTTAGGTTGGAAAGAAGAGAATTTTTTTTTTTGTTCCTTGTTGTGTTTGGCAATTTAGCGCCATTGGCTGAAAAAACAAATTTCTCTGTAGAATTTTTGAATTTTTTCGAATTTTTTTATTTGTTCTTTAACGAGACAGAGAACAATAAAGAATTGTTTAGATACGTGCGAGTTTTAAAAGAGAAATGAAATGGTAGAATGGTGGGCATGGCATTGTTCATGATGTGTGCGAGTTCATAAACAATGATTATATATCTTTAAATTTCGTGTGGATTTTTTAACGTAAAGGGAATGGGTCGAACGACTGACGTATAAAATGGGTGCGAGATGGATTCTGATTGGTCTTTAGGGAACCGAAAATGGATTGGGTTGATGGATATTTTTGTTTTTTTCGATTTTTTTTTCTTCTTTCAGTAAATGTGGTCGTTTGAAAAATAGTTGACAATAGAATGATTGATTGCAGTTGAAGATTAGGAAATAGTTGTTTCTGGTGGACAATTGGAATTACATCCTCACTAATGACGATCTAGTGGGAAAAATTTCTCGTAGATGCTTGCTGCATATTTTCTAAGTGAGAGAAAGTAGAAATCGTTGCTATTGCTCCTGATGTTGAAAGATACAACTTGCCACTTAGTTATACACAAAACATACTTTTAAGTATAATAGAAAAAATACCCCTATCTTATATCACACTTCTTCACCATCAGTCCGTTACGAGGGACTAGTGACATGATTCTAAAGAACTTGCAAGTACTCATAAATATTGCTGCAAATGCTGTCTTAACTAAGATTCGAAGCTATGACTCTCAAAACTTCTCGGTAACTCCGTTCCTATATTGCGATGAAATGCCGATAAGGCCTACGAAAATTAGTAGCACACTATACAGAGGATATTTGGCAGTTTGTCTGATTTTTACTAAAATGAGTTATAAATCCGCGAAGCCGAAAAATTTAAAGATACATTCTGTCCACATTCTGTGATTCAGCGATGAGAGAATTCAGTTTTTTTTTTTTTAAACAAAAATGGGACCAAAGTGACAGGGCATCATTTTCCCACCTCAAGGCAGAGTAATTTGAAATCTTCAAGTTGAGTTACCGATTTTGTGGCGTATCTTACTGCGTTCGTAAATGGATTTCATGCTTGAAATTTAGTAGGAGATGTTGTAGTATATCGTAGTACTTAACAAACTAGATTTAAAAGTGTGAAATCGTCAAATAGAAAACGCAGATACATAAGGACGAGTTCAATCATATTATTTTCCTACACAAACTTTAGTTTGACTTTAAATGAAGAAAAAAAACCCGTCATATACTATGTATCTAACGAATTGAAAGGGATGTCTAAGGATTGAAAGATTTTGTTTAAGGAATTGGTAGGTGCACTCGTCATTTCCTTCAAAGGACGATACGATGAAGTCTGAGTAAAATGGCCTCAAATATTTCCCGATATCCTACTTCAAGCTTTCTTGGGTAAGTCCTTCAGAATTTTGTTTTTCTAAAGTCCTCAGAATAGTATGCAAATTCAACACTTTACTCATTTAATCCTGTTCACTGTACCTTTCCAGGAGAGTTTTTTGTGAGTTCTTGAGTGATAATTGAAGGGTGGGAAGGAGGGCGGGGAGAAGAAAACAAATAGTCAAGTCTAGAATCTTAGTCTAAAATGTTTCTTAATTATACACAGTTTTACATTGAATAGAAAAAGCTATTTACATACTTTTGTTGTTGGCGCACAGAGCATAGAGATAGACTTGGTGTACGGGTATGTTGTATTTTGTGTTTCTTTTTTTTTATCGCTACTGCTATTGCTACTGTTGCTGTTGCTGTTGCTGTTGCAATCTGCTGTGTTAATACTACTTTTAGCTGTATAGTTGAAAACTGTATGCCATGCGTCCAGCGCTGGTTGGTCGCTGATTACTCAGGACCTATACGAGATACGCCTGTACATGCTGACCCTGTTGTTGACCCTGTTGCTGCTGCTGCTGTTGTTGTTGTTGTTGTTGTTGTTGTTGCTGTGGCATAGAAGTAGAGCTACTACCCGATGATTGTTTATGATGATGATGTTGCTGTGGCTGTTGCTGTTGTGGTCGCCATGTTTGTGCTTGTGGCTGATGATGAAGTTGCTGATGATGTTGTGTTTGCTGCTGTTGCATCACCCGATGTAAACTGTTGGCAGTTGGATGCGGTGGCGATGGAGGTGGCATCATCATCATGTTCTCATTGTCGAGTGTGCTATAGTCAGAATCAATGCTGGAATAAATGTGTTCCGATGGTGGCCGACCACTGTAAGCTTGATTTTGATGTTGCTGATAATGGGCATGTGGGTGATGTAGAGTATTAGCGTGGGGTGGTAATTCTCCTGGCGCTCCACGACGATTCGGACGAGGGCTGGGTGTTGCAGTTGTGGCAGACGAATAATTGGGATCTTCACCATCTGGACAGTAGGCTGGTGGTGGTGCTTGTCGATAGAGAATTCCAGGGCTAGCTGGTTGTTTAATTCGTTCATGATTATGGTCAAGGGTGTAGTTATTTCCTCTATACGGGAACTCAACTGGCAGAGCGTAGCGTAATTTCTCCCAGAAATGCCGATCACTTCGTCGGATACGATGAACTGCAGAAGTTTTAAGATACGGCAAAAGTTCTATGTCAGATTCAGCTTCGAAAAGGACTTCTGGCTCTTCAATTATGACAAGTTTATGGGGTCGTCCTCTCAGACCATCGTGAATAGCTCGTCTTAACTCACAGCGAGACCATTCAGTTTGAAGGAAATTTCTTGATAACAATATGATAACTCGTCTTGATACTCTTGTGGCTTCTAAAAGTTGATAATGTGTCGCATCATGTGTAAGATCCCTATGTTGAAGGCAAATTCTCAGTGGAGGTCGTCCAGTTTCTAATTCCGAAATCAAATGCTGAGCTACGAATTCAGAATCTTTCGCCGAATGAAGTAGAACAGCATCGTATAGTTTTTCGGATTCTTCACATCGTGGTCCAAACACTCTGACTCCATAATGGGCAAATAACCAAATTCTCAAAGATTCCTTGAAGGCAAATATCACAACTACCACCACGAGAAGAAACACCAAAGCCAAACAAGCAGCTAAAAGTGGAATATACGGTTTTGGGATACCATTTTGTAGCATAGAACCTCCGGCAAAGTAATCTGTGCACGCTGATGTAGCGTTAAAGTCTAACTCTCGTTTTACACCTCCTTCGGTGACTACACAGAAAATGTCCTGTGAGTCTTGAACAATAACCGCATTGTCGGCTACGTACGTTGTCATCTCTTGAAGGTACTTACATCGGCAGGTCCATTGATTTCGACCAAGTGACAATGCTCTCATTTGTTTGAATTGCGGTAGTTGTAGTTGCCAGATTGGCATAGTTATCAGGCGATTCCCGTCGATTCGTAGAACTTGAAGATTTCTCAGTGGAGCTAAGGTGGAATTTTCAATATGTGTCAACAGGTTGTTATGTAGATACAACTCCCGCAGCTTACTAAGGGGTTCAAATTCATATCCATAAAGTACTTCAAGCTTGTTGTCTTCGAGATGTAAAATCTGTAGATTGTGCAGTCCCTCGAATGTGCGATTTTGAATACCAACAACCTGACTGCCATTCACGAATAATTGCTTCAGATTTCGTCTTCCCACAAACGTGTGATTTTCAAGAATGGGGAAATTATTTCCATCGAAATAGACTATGCTGGAATCCATAGGTACTCGACGTGGTATCTCCATGGCGCTTAGGCCACCACAATCGACGACATTTTGGGCCCAAATTTGATCATGATAACAAGTACAATTGCTTGGACAGGTCATCTCACAGTCGCATGCATCCAAATCACAACAGTGACACAAGGCGAAACAATGGGACTCGTACTTACATAGAAAGTCGGTTTGCTCTAGTGTGGCAAGTGGGCGAACTGGCAAACCACGAGCATGTGGCATTATACACTCGATATTGGGTAGATCCATTACTCGTGGGTGCTGGCGGGTGGTCAAGTTATTAATTCGTTGCAACCAATCCATAGAGCAGTCACATTCGAAAGGATTACCACCGAGATAGAATTCTGGCAAAGGTTTTGTTGGTGGAACTGGGGCAACACGCAGTGTTTGTAATTGCAGTTTATTGAGAGCATTTGCGTATAGATCCACCCGGGCGAGATTGGTTTTGTCGACAAATGTATTTGGTTGGACATTGCTAATGAGATTGTTGTTAATGAAGAGTAGTTCAATTGTATTCGGCACAGACATTGGACCAATTTCAGTGATTCTATTATGACTGGCATCGAGTGTTTTAACTCGAATCTCTTCCTGCAGTTTGTAGTAGTTTCCAAGTGCTTCAATGTAGTTTCCATGGACATCTAACCACTTGAGGTTGCTCGGGATGAAAGCATAATCGAACCAGACTAAGTGATTTTCGGACAGATTCAACCAGAGCAGTGAGACTAATGTGGCAAATACACCGTTTATGTCGGAGAGGAAGTTTCTGTCAAGTCTTATTGCTTCTAGTTCGTAGTTCTTATCAAATGATCCTCTTTCGATGTTTTGAATTCGGTTTTTCGCCAGATTAAGAACACTTAACCTTGGCAAATCGGCAAACATGCCAACGGTGATGTTTCCAATTTGATTATCAATCAGCCGCAAACCGGTCAGTTGGTGTAGATTTTTGAAGCTATTATTGTCGAAAGTGCGAATTTGATTTTCACCGAGATCGAGAGTACGTAGCATGGCTAAATCTTGCAGAGCTGATGGCACTTCATTCAACTGATTCGAACTAAGATCGAGTTCTTTCAAATCGGAACAGTTCTTGAAAACACTCGGTTCTATTACACTGATCAGGTTGTTGTTCAGGGTCAGTTTAGAGAGGACATAGAGACCGTTGAATAGTTTGTCATCTAAAGTATGCAGTCGGTTTTCGGCCAAATTCAGGGTATGCAGGTTGTAAAGCGGCAAAAATGCATTGTCTTCAATGTGACCGATGGAATTATTTCGCAGATTCAAAATTTGTAGGAAATAGAGCTCCTTAAATGTGCGATAGTCGATGCGAGTTAGGGCATTATGAGCCAGGTTTAACACTATGAGTCGTATGAGACCGGCAAATGTTGTATTGTCCACGTGGTTACTAGTCAATTGGTTTCCAGATAGATCAACTACCAAAAGTTGTTCGAGACGATGAAACAACCCTTTCGGGAGCTCATAGAGTTCATTGTTTTGCAAATGAATTTCACGTAGTTCCTTGGAGCCGGCAAATAAGCCCTCCGGTAGGGTTTCCAAATGATTGTTGCTCAAGTTGACAATTCTTAAAGAGCTCAAACCGGCCAAAGCCTCTCCAGATAATTCGGAAATATTATTGTGTTGCAAATTTAAGTGTTGCAGCCGTCTTAGTCGCGAAATACCCCAATTCTCTGATATTGATCGTAATTCGTTGAAACTTGCATCCAAAATCTGCAGCTCACTCCCACCATTGCAATTCATGTCGGATATTCCGAGATTCTCAGCCGATCTTATTCTGTTCTTTGTCAAATTTAAGACTTGCAAATTCCCAACAGGACACAAAAATCCAGCCGGCAACGCTCGAATATTATTTTCACTCAAGTCCAACTCCGTGAGTTGCTTCAATCCAATCAGTGAGTCCGGGAAGAGCTCTAATGTCTTTCCTGGCCCCCAATCGGCATTCTTCGTATTGACAGCGAGAGTCTTTACAGCACTCAAGCCTTCAAATGCATTATTGGGTAATTGTAGGAGCTTACATGCATGCAATCTTAACTCGTCCAATGTCTGTAGCCGGGCAAATGAATTTTGCGGCAACTGACTCTCAAACAGGTACAATTCGCTGCACTTTATCAGCAACTGATTTGCTCCATCTGCTCCCTGTAAATCCAGTCCCGTTCGTTCAATCGTTCGCAACTCACAGGTTACAGATGTTGTTCCGTTGTACTCCCAGGAACAATGATTTCCGGACAGGATTGGTGATCCCGTACCCGATGGATACATGCCACCATCGTTGGCTCTTATAGCTGCACAGCGCAGCAGAATAACTATCACAAACGATAGTTGAGATATTTCCATTTTTACTCAGATATTTCACTTGAATTTTTATTTGACCAAAAAAAAACTTCCACAATCTTTCTTGACGTCAAGAACTTAAATTAAATAAAAAATCTTACACTAGGTACAATATTTCCTGAATAAGGAATTATTTTTCTACTTTTCAAGGATAAGGCTTGTAACTCATTTTCTTTTCATTTTTAAGGTAAACACTGTATCTTTTGGATTTATTTGAAAAATTTTAAAATTTTTTCTAAACGCACTGCCCACATCCTTCTTTATTTTTTTTAAATTTTTCTTTTTTGGAAAAAAATTCACTACTTCACAGTTACTTTTTCGAATTTTTTCATACACGACGACGACGACGAATACAGATGAAGTTTTTCTTCATCGATGAAAAAAAAAAAATATCTATCACTCCCTAAATTTTGGTAGATACAAAAATGTATGACTCTGTGATACTAAAACCCGTTTTTTTTTTCTTTTGTTTTTGTGTGTGTTTTACTATCAACCGAACGTGCAGACAATACACATCCTTTGCGATCAACGCTCGAACTCGAACTGATGTGATTCGGGAAATTCACCAAGAGTTTGTATGGTTCTTTTTCGCGCTGACAGAGGGTTGGTTGGGCGATTGAGTAGGATGGGAGATTGTTCGATACTTGTTAAGGAGAGATTTTCATTCTCTTGAGATACATTCACACAAACATGTAGAGAAGGCGATGTAATTGGAGTGATTGGTGATACGAAAACTGGCCGCAGAGGGGTTTTCTGGCGCTACTTGTTCGATACATGCGCTCTTCTGAGAAGTTCTCAATGGAAAAAGTATCTAATGGAGTGAGTGAGTGAGAGAAATATTTTAATTTGAGTTGAGAACGATTTTGGGTTTTTTTTTGTTCTTATTTTGTCAGAATGAGGAGAGACACGCGACTCACAATTTTGCGCCGATGGGATGGATAGGTGTTTTCGTACTTGTCAAGTCTGAAATGCATTTAGTTGGAATCCCCATGTGAATTGGGGGTTTTACATTGCCTATTCGAATATTGAACGTTTGAATGGTTAAATTGATTTTAAGATACTTTAGTAAGGTCATTGAACAAGACAAACATAGAAGATAGACAATGAGATGTTCTTACGCCCAACTACTCGTTGTAGCTTCGATAACATGTTGATAAAGTGTCTGGATTATCAGCTAAAAAAATTAAGACTTCCTTCAGTTCTGGTAGTGATTCATTGGAGACCGTCCGCAGAGGAGAGATTAACCCTCTACTTTGATGATTATTATGTTGACCAGAAAACGCTATAAGATGTCTACCTGCTTCAAGCAAGGATCCACTTTGATTTTCTAACTAATTGGAAAGCAGCTATTAAGTTCATCTTTTCTGCAGACTGGTATTTAGCCAGTGTGGGAGGGAAGACTTAAGAACAGCCATTTTTACTAAGAGGCGCTCAAATCCGTCTTGTCTAATCGCAGGGTTTTTGGAACACGTTTTTCTATACGAGGTTAATCCTTCAAGTCCAGGGCTTTGGATCTATACATTCTACTACAAACATACTTTAAAAGAGTTACAAATGAGTCGAATGCACTTATTATTCAAAATTATGGTATCTATCTAATGCATCTCTTATAACATATATCTTTATTAAAAGTAAATTTTGTATCTGGTGTTATTTATCAGAACCGATTGGTACTATAAAAAGTAAATATACAGCGGCTACTTCCAAAATAGATGAAGATGTTCCATGAAGAAGGTGTTTGTGATTGAAATCTGAAGATTCAGGCCGGATACCTCTTTATTTTTTGGTTCGTTTAAGTCATAAGACATCATTTCAAATTTTCACTGATACCACAAGAAAGTGTTAGACAGTGAATAAATTACAAAATACGAAAAATGTTTTTTTATTATGACAGCAAGCAAATGTTGTCCAATTTCGGAACCTTGAGGTTTTCTTACAACTTTTATACACGTTGTGACACGTAATCTACATACTACTCCAAAAACATAATGAAGGCGAAACCAATGTCATATTAGCTTATTAAAAACCTTGTCGAGCCTTTGAATCCGCATTTGTTCTGTGCGATGTAAATATCCTGATTTTCCTATGATCCATGGCTCGATGCTGGTATGAGTACAATAAGCTTTCAAGAAGTCAATATCTATCATACGGGGTTGATATGTTTTCCTTTTCATAATTCAAGATGCGCTTATTCTGTCTTATAACACAATTTAAACCACACTACTAGAAATTCTCATAGGTACTCCCTCAAATGCCTTTCAGTACCCAAATCCTTTCGAATTCAAAATCTTCATTGCAAGGAAAATATTGCAGCTACCTATTGAATCATAGACATCCTGCATTAAGGGAGATACTTTATCGTTTTTTTAGAATCTCTCTCAAAGAGACGACTTATAAAAGATACATCTTTCAATTGTAATAAAATTTATTAATGCCATTTAAAAAAAAAAAAAAAAAAAAAAATTGCTTCTTCCCAACGTTAACATCTAAAACTGTGTATCTTTCACACTTTAATCAGAATAGTATCTATAGATGTAAACGTAAATATTTTGATTTTTAAGTTGCAACACCAAAATAGAATTGATTTGAATTTTTAACATTTTACGATCAGGCAATCCAAAAATAAAATAAATAAAAATCCCTAAAAGAAAAATTATTTGAACACGAGAAAAAAAGGCAATCCGGAATTCCTGGGCGAGTATTTATCTAGGGAGTTGGATTGATTGAAATTCTGAAACCTAGGGAATAACCTTTAGATATGACATTCATTTAGCCAAGCACTAGTTGATACTTTCATTTCAGTTGCCCTTTGGAATAGGTACGAGTACTTTGATATCTGATATCACTCAAATTATTAATCTACTACAATTTTAATATCTTACACAACTCAAACATTCTCTAGATACCTAAGTTTCACTCAAATATTCCAAAGATACTCTACTTCCACTCAAACACCGATTTCTCTTAGGAAAAATACCTGTTTGTGACTCTCTTTTGAAAATCGATTAAACTGGTTTCCATCGGTCTATGTACAAAAAAGTATCTAATAAATACTTGTCTTGTTCGCTTTTATGTTGTGTTTTGTGTATATATTGTTTTTTTTTTATTCTTTCGCTTTTTGTTGATTCCTTTCCTCCAGTTTTTTTTTTGTTCGTAATTGAGTAAGCTGAAGTGTTTGGATGTAAACAAAATGTTTATGAGGTAGACAGCAAGTTATGGTTACATATTAAGAGGGAGCATAGTACGAATTGAAGTTTATTATTTCTTTTTTTTTCCACTTTGTTTGACTAGGGAAAATTATGTGTTTTTAATCGGTGATTGGAGAAATATTATTGGCGTATTTTTTGCACGTTCATGAGGCAACAGAAGGGAGACAGGAATTTTTGTCTACAATTAGGTAGGTATCTAGGAACAAAGGTTGGTGCAAAAATGCTCCACAAAAACTTTGTATATATTTTAGTTCAAAAGAAGTCTATTTTTGGACTTGATTTTTACGTAACAGAAAAAAAAGTAGAGGCCGCAGCTGGTATTTATTTATCTCGTCTTGATTGGAGCTATAAAGAACTTCTTTAATAAATTGCAGTGCATTATGGTTCCTAGCTCTGAACATTTGGAACAGATTCGGTTATCATCCAGCATTTTCACGATCCCTCTGTCTGAAGTAAAATGTCGAAATTTCTTATCAGGGCAAGACCGATTTACTTTCCATTTTACCAGATAGGTATCCTTAGGTCTCTACTTGCTCCCATGAGAATATGTTGTAAGTACCTACATTAAATTACAAATATGACCTTGAGATTTTCTCATCTTTAAATCACAGGAATGGGCATAACAAATCATTTTTGCACCACACAACATCCGAATTAAAGTCTATTTGAATCAGATTCAAATAATTGTACCTAAAACTTATAAAATTTGTCCCCTTGCTAAATTTATTTATTTAAGGCAGCGCCTTCAAAACAATCCCTAGTATCTACATGCACTATTCATACCAACAAATCTATCTAGTCCACATTTTATATCTAAGTACCTACATGTTTATGTATGCATGTTACTATCTGCAGTGTCCAATCTCCCATTCGCAAATTCGAAGAAATCCAAGAACTAGTTCAAGCCACAAGTCCAACAGTAATCAAAACAAACTTACAAATTAAAATTCATGTCCAACTCAATTTTAAGTAAAACGGGTCTCTCTCTTAAATCACTCTTGAGCACTTTTCAAACAGCAACATAAACTTTGAGTGTTTAAGTGAGTGGTTATTAGAAATTTACTATTGTAGATACTTTGTAGATACTCATTTGTGTCTGATACATTGTTGAGTATCTAAATGGCAGATTTGTATCAGGGCTTCCATCAATAGTTAGTTGAACAGAGTGTATCGGTGTTGTATGTGAAATATCATATATCGGTCCAACTGCATAAAGTTGTATGGAGCCAGGAGTAGATACAGATGAAAATTCATAATGATTCTTGACTTGACGTTTGAAATGCTGTTATAAATACACAACTCGCCGCATTCTGGTTAATCAGCAAACCGTCCTTAGATTCCTAGATAGGCGAATCGATTGGTGTTATGGTTAGTGGAATGCATTGGGCGACATTAAGTCTTCATTACTCCTAGTTTTGGTGTGGCTTCAACTGGGATAAGGCTCAGGGGGAGCCAGCCTACAAATCACAGCACACAATAGCTTTTCTGAGGATCTATTGGATTTTTGCGAATCACATGATGGTTTTCCAGGCTTTAGATACGACAATTTTGTTCTTCTTCGTACTTAGACCTGGCAATCGGAAAATCACCTTTGATGAGAAATTATGTCCCTGTTCCAGGGCTGTTCGGTCCAAAAAGTTCAATTATTTGGGTCTTACGCAGGCGTCACGACCGGATGAATGGTAAAAGTCTTACGTTAAGTGGTGTAAGCAGTGCCCAATTGGTAACTTGTTTCATACTGATATGGTGTTTCCCATACCCGGAAATTTATAAAAAATGAAAATTGGAAAACGATTGCAAATTAAGGGCATTGAGTTCCATTCTCTCGTGTAAAGTCAGACAGTAAGGTTGCTGTTTAAAAAAAAAAATAAATTACGTTCCTCAAAAACAGCCATATCCAACTTATTAATCTTGGGTTTATGTGCGTCAGCTACTGCTACAGAGGTCCGGGTTCGAATAATGGAAAAGAAAGAAATCAAAAGAGAAGATATCCAACACGATGAATCGTATAGGGATTATTTGATGTATGAGCATAGCTCCTGAATGATATCAAAAAATTATCGAAATCTCTGGATATAGCATGCAAAACCGCCGATGTACATCACCGTGCTAGGAACTATCTTATTATATGCAGCAGAGGATCGGGTACTACATTAATGGTAAGAAATAGACAACAAGTATTGTCACCAGTTTGGTGATAACCAATCGTATATTCGAACCGGCAAAATTGATAGCATGAATACTAAATCCGCTGATCTTATCAGAAGTTTATAAAGCTGACTTCTGTAGTTGCAGAAAGGAGCTGACCCGAAAGAGGTAATTTACTAGGAATTATGCTACCATGAAGAGACATAATAAAATCAATAAGGATGTGCATAAGGGACTTATTCAGGTGCAAGTTATACAAAACAATCAGTAACAGAAAACCAAACGTACTCCTGCATCAGAAGTACTCCTGCACTTGCTTTTTGTGAAAACACTCCAAAACCTTCTGCCACAATATGAACCAGTTAGAGTCAAAGAATCATCTGGTTGTAGGCAATATCAAGGGTGTTAGAATTCTTGGTTCTGATTAGGGGCTACCATATCAAATTTAATTATTTCAACAGAAGATCCTGAAAATTAATTGTATTCCGACTCTGATGCTCTGTATTAGCAAAGTCTAGCCTTTCAATATACGATGAACTAAAAAGGACATCCAAATACAAGCATAGGCCGTAAAAGGACGACGTAGTATACCATTTTCATCCTCCCTTCGAATTGGGTGCTGTTAATGTCGGGGGGTATGAGTATCTATCGCTTATAGTGCTTTCCGTTTCCATTGTTTTCTTATTCAAAAATTAATACAAATTATTGTTTAAAATTAACAGTGACAGCTCTCTCTCTCGTTGGGGATGACATCACCAGTGTTTGCCATATTTTCGTTAAAAACTTGAAAAATAATAAGGCTTCAGGATACAATTTCACTTGTAATGATGAAATCTTAAAAGATTTACCCAAAAAGGCGTTGGTCAAGCTTAGTCAAGAAACTCGGGGAAAAGTCTTAATGACAAAAAATATATAGATAGACCTATTTCACTCTTGCCGATATCTTTAAAAGACTTTGAGATACTTCTGCTCAAACGAAACACCACTGATTCCGGATCCCTAGTTTGGCTTTGGGGTTAAACATTCCACAATCGATATCAGGGCTATCGAATTATAAACGTAATTGAAAACGCCATAGAAGAAAAACAAGATACGAGTATGTTCTAGCATTCTTCCCGACGTATCGCAAGCCTTCGACAATTTTACCAGACAAACTGCATAAAATATTGGAATCTTGCCTTGAAAACAGACTGTTTCGGGTTAAATATGGGACTGAATACTCAGAATTAAAGGAAATTTATGCCAGTGTTCCACAAGGAAGGGTTCTCAGTCCATACCTGTTTCAACTGTATACAAGATCAAGATGCTGTGGTAACCACGTTCCCGGATGAAACGGCTATACTCGCTATGGGTCAGACAGTTGAATCTTCGATAGGAAAATTCCAATAAGATACGTCAATTTTACATATAGAAAGGTAAACGGTTAACCATTCGCAATCGAGGCAAAGTATTTGGAAATGAAATCACAAGTTGAAAAAAAGCGCGTTTAGCTCCAAATCAGGCTTAGAGAAATGAAGATATTCGGAACTAAGCTCATATAACAAGTTGCTTCTGTAAAAGCGAGTGCTAAAACCTTCTTGGATGTGTGATATACAACTTTGAGACTGTACTAAACAAAACAATGTGTCTTTACCACAAAAATTTGAAAACAAAGTACTAAAAGCATTCGTGGATGATCCATGGAATAGTTATAAGGAATAGCGATATTCACCGCGATCTTGGAACTGCTACCGTGCAAGACGAAGTAACAAGCTTCTTTCATACTCGTCTTGCGGATCATTGCAATCAAGATATAATCCGGACATTCAACGAAACAAACATTGTGCACCGACTATAAAGTACAAGACCATTTGACTAAGGGCATGTAAGTATGATAAAAGTGAATGCCTTTGCTGGAACGCGATTAACTACAGAAGCTTAAGCTACTTGTTAAGGAAACTTAGTCATAGTCTGGTAGATGTTGGGAGGATTTTTAGTGAGTAAGAATTCTCATTTTTTTTTTTATAATTTGCGCGCGCACAAGGGATTATGTACCCTTAAAACGTTTGCACATAGCGCCGTCGAAGGAAATTTAGGGAGGGAGAAAGAAGAGGTACCGATGTACTTTGGTTTTAAATGTTTGAAGGTTGTAATGGCTAAGAAATAAAGAGCACGACAGAGCATTCCATGGGCGAGTTGTTCGGCTTAGGAAAGAATCACGATATTTCAGGGTGCTTCCGAAAGTGGGCTTGAGGGTGTACTGATGAGTATTCATAGCGAGACGGGTGTTACGGTTGGAGGTTTGAAGGGGCGGAATGCTACTGGCAATTTCTGAGGAGCACTGGTGGTGCAAATAGCGATAGAACAGGGTGAGACAGGAGACATTACGTCGGTGGTCGAGGGTGTCAATCGACTGTGTATTAGCATCACCTATTAGTTTTATCGCTTGGTTTTGAATCCTATCTAGTAGGCACAAAGAAGTCTTTGGAGCACCTGATCAGATATGAGCATCTTACTCTAGTTTTGGGCAGATGAAAGCCTTATATATTGAAGCCAGATTAGAGGGGGTTGAAATATTTCTTACATCGCTTAAGGAAACCTAGACATTTCGCAGCATTTTTGGCGACTTCGAATATGTGGTCATTTCAACGTAAGTTGTCATTGACACACATACAATTGGAAACTTGTGCCATAGTGCTTATGAAGGTTTTTCCCTATCCACAAAAAAAAAGAAATTATTGGCGTCATTGAATTAAGTGATCTGAAATCATTATTTTTTCATGCCATTAAGGTAGAAGTGGTGAAAAAGGACATGATTTTATTTGCGTAGTTCGGCTAAACAACCACCCCTTGGAAATGGGTTCCTACGACACTCAACATCCTGAAGATCTTCGATCACTAAAAATGTGTCATCTTAGAAGGATTCTCCTGGATTGTCCGGCATTCAAAACAATCAATCATGCAATGACGCAAATAATTTGAATTGAATAAATCTTTCCTGAAAACAGGAAGAAGAAGACTGCATTTCTGGTCGTAACAAAGCTCTCTGTGTGCCCTTTAATTTAATGTTTGGCTCTTTTGACCGATTGAATAGTCCAGATACTTCGACTAACTCACGAGAAATTTGGATATAAAAAGCGGAGAAGATGCTTCACTACATTTTGGAAACAATGCCCATACTCAAGCGTATGTCGAGCGAAATATGGATTTTCATTGATGGTTCTGTCGTTTCAGATTTATATCCCAATATACTCGTACCTATAGATTACCTTTGAGGTAAAGTCATTTTGACTTTCGCCGCATTCTGTTCCCTTCTGTCGAGTTAGAAATCAAGCGTATATTCAATTTGAGAAATTATTGGGTGAGCCAACAGCTAGTTCAGAAGTCTTCATTAAATTAAATACAATGTAGAATTTTATTGCTCAATGAAGTTGTATGTATATCCATATATGTATATTAAGTAATTCACAGAACTCAAATATTTTACTTTAATTAGTAATAACAAAATAAGAATCTTAAAGGCACTCGATATTAACATACAATGTATTAAAATAGTGTTGAGTGCTGAATTAGTAGATTTAAAACAATATAAAATAAACTACAGGAGGGGTGATCCATTAGAACAATTAAAAATTCAATATTCTGAATCAAAAGTAATTGAAAAGAACATAACATCATTTTAAACAAAAGCAAAAAATAACAAAATTAATATAATTAAACAAGATTATAGATTGCAACTTATATAATCGCATCACATCAGATTAGCAGGAACCAGGAGTTGTATGCTTTTAAAATTAAAATCAAATAGCCAGGTTCTTACACGTTTAAAAAATTCTTGAGGAATGTTACTAGCTCTAATAGAATAAGGCAATTTATTGAAAAGGCGATGAGAAGAAATGTCATAAAAGTTACGATATGCAGTAGTATGGAATACCATGTACAAAATGTTTCTACGTAAACTGTAGCTTAAGATCAATGTAAAATTCCGGTTACCGGAATTCATAAAAAAAAGTCTTTAACACTTTATAACAGTACAAATGTCAAACAGGAAGAATTTGTAGGTCACAATGTAAAGGATAACTTTGATGTTTTCTAGATTTTCGGCATATTAATCGAAGAGCATATTTCTGAAGAGTTAGAATAGATTGTACTTTGTTCCTTTGTCGAACATATATTGCGCAAAAAGAAGAAGTGTCTGAGCGTACAACGGAAATATTTTCTTAGAACATTTATATGTTTACCGAAGCTCATGTTTGCGTCAATGATAAAGCCTTAATATTTGAATTCGTATACAACTTCTATCGGAAAACATTTATTGCTGCATTTCAAGTCATCATTGGAGAAGCAGCAGGTGCACAGTCACATGTTAAAAACTTGAATTTTTGGCAATCAGTTGAATAAAAAAAATTATCAATATTGCAATCGGGAACAGGCTAAAAACCATAAAAACCATAATCTTGGGTTTCGGGCTTATAACTTATTTGTTAACATCTTAATAAACAAAGATCGGAATTCAGCTCGTATAACAGGTCAAAGCGGCTAATTGAGCCATATGAGAAACCAACGTAATCTGCAAAAGCTGTAGGTATTCCTTTGAAATTAAGTGAGAAAAGGGAGTTGATATAAATAAGGAATAAAATTGGCCCTAGGACTGAGCCTTGGGGCACTCCTTAATTAAGTGAAAGAGGGTCACTCCTTACTTTACCCTTTGTGTTCTATTTGTAAGATAAGACCTATGGCATTGAAGGATAAATCTACGAAAACCTGCTTTTTCAAGTTTTTGCAAAAAAGGATGCCATGGTCGACCATGTCAAAAGCTTTCGAAATATTGATAAATAACCAAGATGTACACTTTTTCTTATCAAGGTTCGACATGATTCTACCACAAAACTTTAGAAGAGCATCACTGTTGACCAGTCTTTTTGGAAACCGAACTGCGTCGGATGAAAAAATTTGGTCATCTTAACGTAGCTAAGCATTCTAGTTTTTACCAGCTTCTCAAAGATCTTACTTATTGCTGAAAGTAGTGATATTGGCCTATAATTAGTCATTTTTATAATACAAGCCTTTTTAAAAAGCGGTACAACGTCAGCACACTTCAGTTCTTCTAGAAAAAAAATACACCGATTAATAATATAGGACAGAACATCGCTTATAAAGAATGCAATCTTTTAAGGGCAATATTTGAAACTCCACTAGCACTACACGAGATTGTGTTTTTTCAACGTGCCAATGGTTTTTAGAACTTCAAGTTATTGACTCAAATACAAATGTGTTGCAACACGGTTGTCCTGGCTGTAATACCGATTTGCAGCATGGCCTCTGAAAAAGCTTACCAGATAATTTATAACTTTCTGCTATGTTTATCGCAATGACTAGTTTATCAGTCACTAGACAACCATCAACACGAATAACAGAAGTTTTACTCGGAACCGATGTATTATTAAGAATATTATTTACAATATTCCATTCATTTTTGATATTACTCATATCTCGTGCGGAAGTGTATTGCGATCGGTAAAATTCATCCCGACAAATTCTTAACACATTGTTGTACGTATACTGATTTTTTAAATTCAAATTGTTAGGGTATTTTTGCAATTTCAATCTCAGTTTGTTTTTTTCTTCTGTTTTGTGTAAAAGATAATTCGAAATCCAGGGCTTAAGTCGTTTATGAGAACTTTTGGGTTTTAATAAAGTGGAACAATTGACAACGTGTTTATTAAGTATAGGTAGTTGCATATAGATTGAAAAGGAGATTGACCCATCGACGGATGTATAAAGTAGTCTTCATCCAAAAATTCAAGAGAAAGGTTATCTAACAGTTTCCTGTAGTTTATCTTCTTAAATTTATTATTGTGTTCATGACTACAAGAATTCTCGCTTCCCAATGTATTGATTAATAACCCAGTCATAGAATGATCAGTTATCTTTAAATCAAGAACACATTTTTCGCAAATTGTAGACGAACTATTTTTGAACCGCCCATAAATATGGTCTAGGCAAGTGCCTGAAGCAAGTCTAGTATGTTCATTAATAAAAGATGTTAGAACATGTGATGCTAGTAAAGCCAAATAACTTGAAACAGTATAACATTTTTCTAATAAATGAATATTGAAATCACCCATTAAGAGGACATTTTTAGCTTTTTCCTTTTCGAGGAGACAAGAAAATTCTTCCATAAAGGACGAGATATCGTACGTCGATATCGTAGTTCGGTCTATGGCAATTATTAATAGAGTACAACATTGTTCAAATGACCACCACGGTTTCTATTAAAAGCGACCATCCGAAGGTCAAAATTATCGATGACTTCTCGAAGAATAGGTGAGTCAATGGTCGCGACAAGTAACTCCGTAGGAGGAAGTGTAAAGGTGTCTATCGCATCAACATTATCCAGTTGAAACTAGAGATCGTTTAGATGTTGTTGTTGTTTATTTTATTTCG
Source organism: Volucella inflata (assembly GCA_928272305.1). NCBI lineage: Eukaryota > Metazoa > Arthropoda > Insecta > Diptera > Syrphidae > Volucella > Volucella inflata. The sequence continues at coordinate 6,375,979 of OV743720.1, forward strand.
TATATTACAAAAAATTGCATAGGTTACATGCGGTTACTAGCACATATTATATTACAATAATTCGATAAAGACAAAATATCCCTATTGTGCAGCTCCAATGTTGAGTGATGCCATGGTAGGTTAAGCATCATTTTTAAAATTTTATTTTGTGCGACCTGCAACTTTTTAATATGGCATGCTACGGAATCTCCCCATACTTGATAACTAATCAGCAAAATTACCTGAAAGATAGTTTTATGCAAAATGATTTTGTTTTCATGTGAAAGTAAGGATTTACGATTTATAAAAGGGTACAACATTTTAATTGCAATACCAATTTTCTTTAGTGTCCTATTTGTGTGTTCCTTTAATGTAAGTCTTGTGTCTTCATTTAATTTTATTTTTCATCTATTATATTGTAATATTTGGTTAACAAATCCATCCAATCCCTTAAATTGCTTTCAATAGTAAGAGCAAACTGGTGAGATGAATATATTGCAGCGTCATCTGCGAAAATGGCTACTTCACAACCAGGCGGATATGGAAAATCAGCGAGGTAAATATTGAAGAGAACAGGTCCCACCACATTGGGAAACCCAAATTAAATCATTTTATAAATGAGACCATTATGCCAAACCGAGTCAAAAGCCTTTTCGATGTCTAACGAAATCATTCACGCGGACTTACCTTGAGAACGATGGTTTTTTATTGAATTACGAATTCTAAACACCTGATGGGAAGAACTATGATTTCTTCGAAACCCAAATTGTTCGGATAAATATTATTATCACAGATAAATGCTAAAATGTTCTCATTAATAATTTTTTTCAAAAAAGTTTCCTAAATTGCTGAGTAAGCTGATTGGCCTATAGCTTCTTGGATTTTCTGGTAGCTTTCCAGATTTTACAATTGGCACCACTTTATAATGTTAGCTATGTATAATATCCCTGCCTTTGGAAGTTGTTTTAAAAATGTGTTTCTCATGAGGTCCGCACCACCTAGCTTTTTAATGCACAGACCCTTTATAAAATATTCAACATCTTCGTTCTTACTTACTTACTTCAGGTGGCGCTACAGTTCAGGGTGGACCTGGGCCTCAGTCAACAAGCTTCTCCAGCCAGCTCGATCCCTGGCTAGCTGTCTCCAGTTTCGCACGCCAAGTTGGCTGAGGTCCCTTTTCACTTGCGTGAGCCACCTGAGTCTTGGCCTTCCTCTACTGCGCTGTCCCTCGGGAGCGGATTCGGAGACTTTTCGAACCGGAGCATTGGTGTTCATGCGCTCTACATGACCCAGCCATCTCGGTCTTTGGATCCTCAATCTTCTGGCTAGGTCCATGTCGCTGTACAGTCCGTACAGTTCGTCATTGTATCTCCTCCTCCACTCACCGTCAATGCAGACGGGACCGAAGATCGTCCGAAGAATTTTTCTCTCGAAGCAACCAAGAACACCCTCATCCATTTGTGATAATGTCCATGCCTCTGCGCCATAGAGCAGGACCGGGATTATTAAGGTCTTAAAAAGTGTGACTTTTGTTGTCCGAGAGAGGGCTTTGCTAGTCAATTGCCTTCTTAGCCCAAAGAAACAGCGGTTGGCAAGAGTTATTCTTCGCCTGATCTCAGCGCTGGTGTCGTTGTCTGTGTTTATAGCAGAGCCTAGGTAGACAAAGTCCTTAACTACCTCAAAGTTATATCTGTCTAAGGTGACGTTCTGCCCGAGACATTGGTGTTGGTTGTCCTTTTTGCTTGACAGCATATACTTGGTCTTGCCCTCATTGACCGCTAAACCTATTTTCGCCGCTTCCGTCTCAATACTCGCGAAAGCGCCACTGACATCACGCTGCTTTCTCCCGATTATGTCAATATCGTCGGCGTATGCGAGTAGTTGGACGGACTTTTGAAAGATAGTGCCTCTTGCGTTTGCTCGTGACTTTTGCACTATTCTTTCAAGTACGATGTTGAAAAAATCGTACGACAGCGCATCGCCTTGTCTAAATCCTTTCTGGACATCAAAGGTCTCGGTGAGATTTTTACCGACCTTGATGGAGCAGCGTGCATTCTCCATCGTCATTCTGCACAGACGGACGAGATTGGCAGGGACGCCAAAACTAGACATTGCTCTATATAGCTCGTCTCTTTAGATGCGGCCTTAAAATCGATGAATAGGTGGTGTGTATCGATCTGAAGCTCATGAATATCTGGTCGATGATGGACTTTCCTGGCCTGAAGCCACACTGATATGGACCTATCAGGTTGTTGACGAACGGCTTCAGGCGTTCACACAATACGGCAGATAAGATCTAATATGCGATGTTAAGGATGACTGATGCCTCTGTAGTTGGCGCAGTTCAGTGGGTCTCCTTTCTTCAGAATCAGACAAACAATGCTGAGTTTCAATTCATCGGGCATACTGTCGTCCGACCATATTTTACAGATGAGTTGGTGTATGCTCCTTACCGAGTCATCGCCTGCCGCTTTGAAGTGCTCGGCAGTCAGGCCATCGGCTCCAGCAGCTTTGTTGGACTTAAGCTTCGATATGGCTATCTTCACTTCATCAGGTCGGGTGAACGGAATTGTTGGTCATCATCGTCCAAGTTGAAAGGTTGATTCTGCCTGACAGCGGTATTTGGTCCGTCATCGCCGTTATACAGTCTGCAGAGATGGTTCTTCCAAATCCTCAGCATCGACTGCGATTCTACTACGATGTTCCCTTGTTCATCTCTACAGGCTTCGGTTCGGGGTTTGTTTCCGTGGCATGTTATTTGTACCTTTCGGTAAAACTTCCGAACCTCATTCCTGGAGCAGCATCTCTCAATTTCCTCGATCGCGCGCTTCTCATGCTCTTTCTTCTTCCTCCTGAGAAACCGGTGTTCGTCTCTCCTCTTTCGCTCATAGAGCTCATGAGCAGCTCTGGTCTTTTTTTGCAGTGCCGCATTGCGTGCTTTTTGCTTAGCTGCATGTGCTTGCCGGCATTCGTCATCGAACCAGGGGTTTCGTTGTGGTGGACGAATTAAACCCAGCACATCAGAACCGGCATCTCTGACGGCGTTTTGGCAGTGTTTCCGATGGTCTTCGATGCTTGATGCTGGCGGCATCGGACCTCTTAAGAGATTAAGAGATACTCGACCGGAAAAGGACTTGGCGATCTCTTGCGATTGTAGCCGTCTGACGTCGAATTTTCTCAGAGCATTAGTTTGTCTTGGCGTAGTTTGGGATATCCGCAACCGTACCTTGGCTACAACAAGGTAATGGTCCGAGTCGATGTTGGCTCCTCGGAACGTACGGACATCCATAATACTGGAGGAGTGTCTTGCGTCGATAGCAATGTGATCAATCTGGTTGACTGTTGATTGATCAGGGGTTCTCCAAGTCCCCTTGTGTATGTCAAGATGTGGGAACCGCGTGCTAGCCACGACAATGTTTCGCCCCGCCGCAAAGTCGATTAGCCTGAATCCGTTATCGGAGGTGGTGTTGTGCAGACTATATTTTCCGATTGTTCCACCAAAGATACCCTCTCTTCCTAGCTTTGCATTAAAATCACCGAGGACAATTTTAATGTCATAGCTAGGGCATTGCTCGAAGGTCTTGTTAAGGAGCTCGTAGAAGGCATCCTTGGTGTCGTCATCTTTCTCCTCTGTGGGAGCATGCACGCATATAAGGCTAGTGTTGGCGAATTTAGCCTTGATGCGGATTGCTACGAGGCGCTCGCTTATATGCCGGAGGCTGAGGACTTCTTGTCTTAGTCTGCCTCCGACAACAAATCCGCATCCAAATAAGCGCTGCTTTTGCCGTCGATAGCAATTGCCGTAGTAGATGTCGCAGTTTTTCATCTTCTTTTTGTCCGGCCCATCCCATCGCATTTCTTGAATGGCGGTTTGAAAAAAAAAAAATAGCCGGTCAAGATATTGCGGTAACCTCATCAGGCCTCATCTTCGAAAACTTCGGCCCAATGATGTCGTCAACCTATAATCCGCCCCATGCAGTGACTTTCTTTTGGATGCATTGGTTTTTCGTGAATCTGGTATGGCTTTTCCGGTCCCCAGAAATGACAATTTCGTTTATTTCCTTACCCATCCATCCAAGAATGGGCTTCATCGCAAAAATCAAATTCGATGAGAAATTGTTCTGGAGATTCAATGTCCATTTGACAAATCGGAGACGTCGAAAATGGTCCAAGGGCTTCGAAATCGTTCAAATGAGGATCAACTTGTAAAATTCGCCCTAAAGTCCCATACTTAAAGTCTGTCTAGGTCCCATGTGTAGTTTTCTTTTTTTGGAAGATCGCTCATATTCGTAATAAGATTGAATAAAAAAGTGCATTGTTACGTGGTAAACGACTCCGGGACTTAAAGTGCCAAAGATTGTATGACATCTGTCAAAAGATCAACCACATTGAATTCAGTAACTGACAGTGGTTGACAGGCAACATCCACACCACCAGGTCTTGCCCAAAGTGTGAGCATTGAAAGTGGTTTGATACTAATTACATCTGTTTTGACTTGTATGGACTCCTATGTACTTATTGGTTCTGATAAGTGCGCCATTTAGTTCTCCAAACTTCCCTGTATTTGAAAACTATGAATCGTGACTAGACTAGGCGCAGTGTTGTATCCTTAAAAAATCCAAAGAAGGTAAACAGACAATACACACTCACAGACCATATACGAAACCAATAGTTCATCTCTTAATCAATCAATTTTGAGACAAAATTCAAGTCATTCTGTCTGTTCATAGTTCACACGATTATTCGATAACCAAACAGCAAGCCATTTGTGTCTCTCTGTTGTTTTGGAACCGACTAAAGCATTGCTCGAATAAAGATAAATCATCGCGATAAGATAATTTAATTTTTTTTGGTTTTTTTTTTGTCCTATCAAGTTGTTCACTCTCATAAAATAGCCAGTAACGGATAGGTCTTTTATCGAAACATGAATATTCATCGGTGCTAAGGGATCAATAAATCTGTGTAAACGAACAAGTTATCGGCACTTAACATCCGCAACAAATCGAGGACAAATCGATGTCGACTGATTTTTATTGTCAAATTATTATTACGAGTATGTATATGTGTTTTGTATTTTTTTTATTATTATTATTTTGATTCTATGTCCGTCCGGTTGACTGTGAATGGTTATTTCCCTTACTTATCAGCACTATGCGCTCATAAAAGAAATCATTTGAAAACAACACCAAGAAACGACCTCATACAGAGTGATTAGAGAGGCATCAAACCAACAAAACTAACAAAAATCCAACAGAACCAACAAAACGAACAGAACATAAAAATAAAATAAAAAACCGTAAAGCATACAAATTCCACGAAATGAATAAATAAATCTTTTAAGCTGCGCTACTACACTGCTAGTGTGTCCAGAAATAGCGCGCTACTCGTACGGTTTGAGACTGATGGTGTGTGTATGTGTTTGTGTGTGGTTTTAGATAGTTCAAATCCAGAGGCTATAACTCACTATCGGGAGTTCAGTTAACTTGTAGCGATAACCTCCGAGAATTTGTTTATGACTTAGTTTGACTTATCAGAGCAGTACTTCGGACATAATTACAGATACTTGCACATAAAATTGTAAAAATACGTAACAGATGACCCTCTTGGGTGCTAGCAAGTGTACGAGTAAAGGCAACTATTAATTGGCGCAGTTATAGTGAGAACTATAAAAATCAAAAGATGGACACAGATTTTTAGTATCTTTACGCTGTAAATGAGTGGTTATTGTCTGTTTTGTGGCTTGTATGAGGCAATGGGTACTTGAGATTATCGTTAGAGAGATTGTGCAATGAATGGGGCATAGATACGACTACCCGGAACTCTATAAATGTGGTAAAATCCATGATGGTGATTTGTGAATACGACTAGTGTACCATATATGTATGTATGAAGTCCATTTGAAGACAAAACCTTATGACAGACTGTCCATGTATCCTTCATGCTCTAGGAATACCTCTTTCAAAAAAAAAATAGATCATATAGGTCTAGCGATTGCATATTCAGTAAAGAAGCATCACTTACAAGGAAAGTCCGGAATTAGATCACCCTACAGACAGCTATTAAGGCCCAAAAATTTCAACAGTCCAACTACCTATAACTCCTTACGTCTCATCAAATCTTAATCACCAACTTATCACACGATGAGATCCACACTTCAAGTGCAGAATCGTTTAAAAGAAGAAACAAAACAAAAGAAAAAGATACACATACCGCCATACAACTTTGTGGCACTTGTAAAAAATTCGAAAATCGTCCTTACCTCCTGTAAATGCGAGTCAAGCAAAAATCGCAATACACAAACAGCATACTCAAATGGAGAGCCTAAAGCCAGTTCCTCCAACAACTGGTATACGTATCTATCGACGTAATCCGCATAACAACCGCGCTCCACCAAAGATACTACACATACCGGACCGCAACTATAGCAAATTGTAACAGGTTCCGCGCATTGGGCAGAACCTTTAGCACAACTTATGAGACTGCTGGCTACCAAGAGTGAAATTCCTCCCCAATGCCACCTATTTCCACTCCTGACTCCTGATTTAAATTCCCTACTCTGACCAGATTTCACAGTGTGTGTATTGTAGGTACCTTCAATGTCTGGTCTGTCTCTTTGGCCAACTGACTAACTGACAGACTGATTGTCTCTTAGTATCTTCCCCTTTACTCGTCGGTTGGCTCGCACAACTCACAAATCCAACAAAACACAACACGAATGAGAATTTCCAGGTGAGTTGAGTTGTTTGTGATTGTGTTAAGCATAATTGCATACGATTATTATGCTCGTTCAGGTGTGCAATTTATATCATCAACTGCAACCCAGCAACAACAATAACAACAACAGCAACAAGAGTTATAGCAATAGCATCGGAAGACGGAACAACAACAGAGCGACAGCAACAGAGCAAGTTGAGAAACATTGCTCATTTGTTGTTGTAGTATTCCTTGTTAACCACTAAACAAAATAGCAGTGTGTGCACATTTGTACGAGAGTATGTTATGTTGCCTTAATGCCTCTGATATGAGTCGTAGATATCCAGTTTACCCACCTAAAAGAACAGCATACACACCACTCGGTAAGTTGAGCTCGACGAGCACACAAATTTCCATATCGAGCTCTTATTCCCGAAGACTCGGTCTTGGACAAACTCTACGGGAACTTCAGGAGGACACACATAGGGGGCTACAAATGAAATCATAGGCTTCTCTGAAAAGCTTGTTGTCTTCCTGCCGACGACGACGATGAGGATGATGAGGATGATGATGATGACGACTTGCTGCTGCTGTGAGCTCAGTGCTTAGTGTTCAGTATTCACTGTTCGCTAACCGGTGCTCGCCATTTGGTGAGCTTAATTCAATCCGATGAGGTCTTCTCTATGGGCTTGGACTTGGGCTTCCCCATTCTGGAAAACCAACTATGAATACGAGTAGATACGTGCAGATATATGGGATTGAAAGAGGAATAGAATGATGCTCGCTCCACTAGATAATGATGACGATGATGATGATGATGACTACTACTATACTACCATAAAGATAAAGATGCCAGGGTAGGAGAAACAACCAAAGGAACAGCCATATGTGTAGGTATATACAATACAAAATATAATAAAACGAAAGGGAATATTGGCCCGCATTATTCCTCATCCGTCCGATTGGATTGATGGTTGTTTTCATTTTTAATTCTCCATTTTTCCTTCATCTTCTTTTCCAGAATTCTGGAAAAGGGACCTCGACCGTGTAGTGTGTTCTGTTTAGTTTCCATATCTATGGTAGTTGGGGAGTTTTGATGTGCTTCCCATTCCCGTACTGGGCTGCATGTCACTTGTCCCGCATTTCAGTGAGTTTTTTTTTTTGTTGTTTTATGTGGCGTGTATGTTAAAAGAATGAATTCAGGTGCAGCCATAAAGGCGACACCAAACCAGAGACAAATGAAAACAGAGGAAAAAATTATTTTCTATTTTTTTTTCTTTTGTGCTTGAGGAAAATTTGTTGATACTTCCGGTTGTTGAGGAAGATGGTTTTTTTCTATTCCCTCTTTGAATACCTACATAGTACATGTGGTTTCCTGCGGTACAAGTTGTCATAGCTAATGCAGTTGAAGTGAAGATCTTGAACTTGGAGACCACGTGCTAATTGAATAAACACTGACATCCAATTAGTTTTGGATGTAAATTTGAATAGATGTACGAGTAAGTACATTACATAAGCGCGTACATATTTAAATGGGAGAAAGGAAATGTCAACTTCCACTGACTTGAAGGATTGAATTGAAGTTCTGTCTACCTAATTGACTCCCTTATGTTAGGAGATACTTCGTATTCATTTCTTTTTCATGTATAAAATGTCTATATCAATTTGCAGGTACGAGTATTTCGGACGGACTTATGGTATAGTTGCGCATTCTGTGAAAATTTCCCCTCAGATTGAATGAGCCTGCCTGAAGTAGTTTAACTAGTAGCATAGGGTTCACGCCCTATCAGCTCTATTTCTAGACCTGACTTGGGGATCTGCTGCTAACTGATTGGGCAACGCTCTAAATTTTACCTGAAAATCGTCCTTGGCCATTTGAATGCCAAGGTAAGTAATAGGGGCATCTTTGGTAATGCTGCAGGAAAGTACAGCCTCAACGACAATGCTTACTGAAAAGGTCATGACACACGGTTCTTACACCTTTATATCTATAAAGATACTTGACTGCCAATCAAATTGTTCACATTGCTTTCGACCCAAGGCACTCTTCCAGCATTTTGGTTGTCCAAACGTTCCGAGCATTCAACATTATCTTGATGTGCCCAAGATACGAATGCGGATATCTGTAACAACCGAAGTTAGAAAACTGTAAAACTATCTCACAGTAAATTTTTGTTCTATCAGTATACACAGTGTGGCAAATAATATCCCGGACTAGTTCAAGAAAACATAAATTAAACACGATTTACGTTTAATTTCTTTGTTTTCATTCGAAGCGTTCTCCGATTCGATGATTGCACTAGCTCATTTTGCGGAATTCCCTCAAGTGCCTCTGTCGAGGCTGTTTGAATGGTCGGAATGTCATCAAAAAAACAGGCCTCCAACTCCAATTTCAATTTCGGGAACAGAGAGAACTCTTATGGTGCCAAATCAGGTGAATACGGCGGATGATTTCGAGAAAAAAAATTGACGAACAATGAGTGCTGTGTGATTGGTTAAGTGCAAAGGAGACCAGCTTTTTGAGTCGAATACGATGGATTCTGGCCATCAAACGCTTCAAAACTTCGAGATAATATGCGGCAGTAACTGTTTTACCAGTTGAAATGAATTCTGCCACAAAATCACATACTTTTTGAATCATTTCAAGCGCCCGAACTGAAATTGGCCTGCCTGTATCGTTTGTCATCCTCTAACGTCTCTCTGTCGCCCAAGAAAATGTCTATGCCACTCGAAAACAACTACTCTACTCAAACAATCATCACAATATACTTGTTGCATCTACCGGAATGTTTTTGATGCATTTTTACTAAGTTTTTGGTGGAATTTGATGACCGCTCTTGGTTACTGCGAGATATGGCTCGTGTCCGGGATATTATTTACCACACTGTGAGTGTAACATATCTAAGAAAACGGGTCTAGAAAAACTTAGATGCTATATACTTACTCTTATGATTATTTTGGATTTGGATAAAACTTAAAACTATGCCCTGCCCTGATTCTACTTAACCTACTTAGCCTAACTTAACTATGATCGGGGTGGGGAGTATTCGTAGCCCCTCGATCGATTGCGATTTTGGGCGTCTGGGGTTCTTCAACATTGTGCACAAGCACTACCGAGACTTAACTGATGACACGAAGCACCAATCATTTCTCAGAAGTACCGCCTTATGTCAACAAGTCTGACCTTTCCACGAAATCCTCCCAACTATCTTAAATCTATTGGGTATGTAACTTAATGCGTGCGGTTTTTTTTTTTCACAATTTGAACGTTTTTTTAATAAAAGCATGTACAATAGTATTATTCAAAGTATTGTCCATCTGAAGCTATGACTTTTTCCATCTTTCCGGCAATTTGTGGATCCCATCCCAAAAAAACTGCGCCGGCTTGCCAGCCAAGAATGAATCAAGCCAATTTTTGATATTCTGCTCTGATGTGAACCGTATTTCAGTGAGGGCGTTCTGCATCGACCGGAACAAATGGTAGTCAGAAGGGACAAGGTCTGGGATATAAGACGGGTGGGGTAAGACTTCCCATCCACTGTTTTCCAAATAGTTCTTAACTGGAATAGCACCAACCGAGCGTTGTCATGATGGAAAATTATTGCCTCGTGTCTGGTCGCATATTTCGGGCGTTTTTCGGCTACTGCTCTCTTCAAGCGGATTAATTGTGTTCGGTAGCGTTCTCCATTGATGGTTTCACCTGGTTTTAGCAGCTCATAATACAACACACCCTTCTGATCCCACCAAATGACTTACAATAACAGAAGCTTTCCAACTCATTTTCCAATGGAATAATACAAGTTACGCCATCTCTTAGCAAACCGCACGAATTAAGTTATAGACCCAATATCTTAAAGGTAGGAGAAGTGTATTGCTTCAGTAACGTACCCACCTAGGAGAACGTGACTACCTTCCCCACTTCCTGAAGGCATCAGGATTCGGTTTAGTCTTTTTTAGCATCTACCATACTAAAACGGAGCAGCTCCTGAGCATTAGCAATATACCCGTCGTGGATGAGTCACTTTTCCTTCGCACTGTGGTGGTGGTAGCATATTTCTGGGATACCACCTCCGTTTTGAACTAAGTCTTAAGCATTAATTTAAAGAAAAGCCTCCGGTGAAATTGAGCCGTGTAGGAGTGAGATCACGCTGTTGTCGTTGGTCATTGCCATTGCAATCAGTAAATTGTCAATCGTATTCAGGCGAGAGATAGTATTTTTTTGTACACTGATGCAGATGTTTTATACAAGCCCAGACAGGTCCAAAAACATTGCCTTTCATACAACCGAAACGTTTCCATCTGATATGTCTTTTGGGGCTTCGAGAAGAAAGTCCTTCTGATAAAATATTTCATCCCGTTTGCGTAAAAGGAAAACGCCCTGACCCGGAAGGTTATTCACATTAACCAAGAAGGACAACGTAATAAAGAATAACCCCATCTTAGGCGCACATATGTGGACATGAACCCCAGCCAACTAAAGGCAGAGACTTTTAGAAGGCCGCGCTAGCTGGTGCTAAGACCTAAATCCATCCCGTACTATACCTGAGCTCTAGTTACCTTTTTTTTTTGAGCTCGAGCATTCTGACAGGATACTCCAGTATTGTTACTTTGTTTTTGCTCAACATTTCGCTTTTAAGTTAAGCAAATCCTGTCCCTTTAACCATAGCCAGTATCTGGTGGTTGTCTTGAAGCCTCAGCTAAAGGTCTGAGAATTGTAAAGTTAACGCCAGTTGTTTTCAATTGAAAGTGGGTCTCAACTAAGTTGGAGTACCTGCACTTGTAGGTAGTTGGTCAAAACTTGGATTTTTTCTCATCATGGTTTTGTATTTAATCATTAAAAGAGATATGCGCTTCCGACAACGTTATATGGGTCCCGATAAGCGACCAAGTGAGCGACTAAGAAAATAAGTTTAAACTGACTTATTCACTCCAAAGTATTGACGTGCCATGGGTCACCGAAAAGCCATAAATGACGGCTTTAAGTGAGTCGATAAGTAAAGAACAAAATCAATCGATTTTGCGGCGGTCTTATGACATGGGTATCTGTCGGACTTCCCTATATGGATTTTGAAAAAGGACTTGTCTTTATGTCTGTATAAAAGTGTATTGTTTCAGAAGCTAAGTGAGGGATTGGGCTCTATAGAAGATGGAACAAGGTCCATCCTCAGTGACAATCTACATTTTTGGCTAAACGGCCTTGTAATAACAAGGCAATATTCCATTAGTAGCATTAGCATCGGTCGCATTATAGGAAAAGGTTTTATCTATAAAATTCATCATCGACTGAAGTCCATCGAACAGGTGCGCAGCTTATTAGAAGGAATCCGCGAGAAATCAGCAGAGCACCACTCAAAACGGAGATCGGAATATCACTTAAAGAGGAGAAGAACTGCTTATGTCACGATCACCTGATTCCTGGAGGATCACAGAATTGCACTGTCCTTGTGAGGTGTCCAGAAAACTTCCAGGGAATGGTCGTCCTAATTCGAAAAAAATACTTGTTCTAAGGATGTTGACGTAGGTCAACCAAATGACTGACTAATTTTCTCAAAAGCTAAAACTCTGATTGTACTTCATCGAGTTGAGTGGACCATCTATCGCATACTTTGAATCACTTTGGAATCAATCAGCTTAATGATATAATCCACAGGCCGTAGTTGGATCAACTGTGGTAACTTATATGGTCATGAAGTACGTTGTTGCTTCAATCAATAGCTTTATGTTACCAGGTATCAATGCTGAAAAGATGTAGGTACTTGCTGTGGTCAACACTTCTAGTTCATTTATGTCTAGCCTAAATCTCGCTGTGAGGAGAAGTGTTTTCTAAAAAAAAAGGAAACACCCTCCTGACCCTAGGAAACCGACACCATATTTGCTGTCGCACAGCAGAAAAAACTGCAAATTATTAACTCATGGCTGAACGGGGCATTTTCCTACAAGATAGACTTGAAGTAGATACTAGGACATTAGCAGCTGTCTGTCTACTTCAAAGCAACTACCGTTTACAAATTTCTTACATATTAAGATGGGCTTTCAACAATGGAATTGATTTGAAATTTGTCAAACAATCCTACACCCTCAATTATCAACTGAAATTCGATTCCACTCACGAATGGTAGATATCTGCCGCAACCTCTATCCCAAATCAATTGGAAAAATTGTGTGAAAATTCACCGAAAATATGGCAAAAAATCCAATCCAATCCCTAAATAGCATCGATACGATGGTGCGCCCTGGGCCATATCAACTCTTCGTACAACTACATTCCGCAGAAGAACATCACAAATGCAAACATTGTTCTTCATGCTCAACGTCTCAACAACAAACATATGCCACGTGTATCGTCGACCCCCGAACTAAGGGTACATGGCAAAAATTCGTCCTTATTAGTTTCATCCTCCTCATTCATCTAAAGAGAGAACCCTGCAGGCTATTCCAGCAACTTAATCGAAAAGAATGGACCGGACCGCACCAACAATTTACAATTTTTTTTTGTTTTTCAATTTTTCAAAAACAAGAAACCCACCCGATCAGTTGGGTATCACAAAAAAAAAATTCAAATTCCAACAACAAGTTAGCAACTCGAAACAACTTAAACATCCTGAGGACGAAATTGATACCCAAGCTGTCGCGCGCATTGCGCTTTGTTCAATCGTCGCCGATGCTGATGGTAAGGCTGTCGCCGCCGCCGCCGGTATCATCAGCTTCTGAGATTCATGTGACTGCTGTGTTAGACTCGGCGAAAGTGCATTGCGTATGCGGATGTCAGAAGCATTTACGTCACTTGACGATTTTTTAATACGAGTATGCCCACCATTAGCCTAAATCAACGTCAAAAGGGACACGCAAAATCCCAAGAAACAGAAACAGAGAGAGCTGATTTTGGTTTTTTTTTAATACTTTGGAGTAAATCTTGTCTTCACCGTCCTTTACTGACAGCGGGTTCTCGATTCTTGAGGCTAAATTGACAAACTTCTTGAGCTGGTGATGGTGATGGGGATTCTCTCAAATGTTGTGTGTTTTGGTCGGATGTTCTTGCTTCTTAAACATTGTTGTCTTCAATGAACAATGTATTAAAACAAATCTTCAGATATTGTGTATTTTTTGTGTAAAAATTTAGTTTAGTACAAAAGTACTAAAAATTCGTCTAGAACCTCTCTGTCTGTCTGTTTTTGGATAAAATCTCAACAAGTCGATTGTAATTTGTGCTAAATTCATTTTAGATGGAGTTTTCAACAACTTAATGGTTCGCAATCCTGCTGACAAAACTAATAAAATGTACTAAAAAAGTACTAAAACTTAAAAACAGCCACTAATTGAGTTTTAAGGCAAAGTTTTGCAAAGTTAAAATAATGAGGAATATCTTGTGGTCATTTGTACCAATATTTACGAAAATCGTATTAGCCGTTTTCGAAATATGGGCTTTTTCATTTGTATGTCTCTATAAGAAAAAATTAAGTCCATCAACTCTAAAAGAGATATTACAAACAACCGAGGTATGCATGTACCTATTCGATTTTTGAATACTTCACAAAAACAACACTCGCCCTATGTAAGCAGGAATTAGTAAAAAAAAGAATGCGAATTACAGATGCGTCTGCTATTTAGCCCAGAGGGGTGTGTCTGCGTATATAGAAACTTGTATACAGCAATGACTATTCTCATGACAGGATCGAATGTGAGTATGCAGAAAAGGATCCGAATTTCAATTAATTCAAAATGTATTCCGGTCCCGTTTTATATTTTTTTTTTTTTGTATTTTTATGCAATTCTTTGACTCTTTTTGAAGTTGTTTTTTGTGGACATTACTCGTGCCAAGGGTTCGGTTACAGTCTTTTAGTTCCCTTATCGAACTGACAATTGGCAGGCGTGTCAAATTTGTTTCAGCTGCGTTTGGGAGATTACTATGCATACAGTGTGTTCCCTATGTTGGATGTGGATCTGCGTGTGTGTGTTGGCCTATTGTTATACCGCCAACGTAATCATGTGGAAAATATTAGAAAAAAATGCTCTTTTCTATGTCAGGCTGCAGTTTAAATAAAAAAAGGGAAATCGAAATGTGTTTCCTTTGGTCATAGTTGATTTGAGTTGAAAGACATATTTGACACATTTGACATATTCTGATGTGGAGAAAAAATGTGTGTCGAAGATGGAAGTTTAGAGGTCACATGATGTAAATTGCCTTTACACGAGGTGGCATTAAGTTGGTTTCATTAAAATTGACATCATGGAGTAGAGTTGTGCGTTAGAGAAACACTGGCTTTGTAAGACGACCTTAAAGGAATTAGTTCATAGAAAAATGAATAATCACAAAAACAAGACCAATAGCTCATTATTTCAAAGTACCTGCAGGTTGATTCGAGTGTAAACTCTCCAGTTTCATCATCAAACTCATAGGAATCATGGTAGGCGGGATGTGATGTTACTTCTCTGTTAAATAAATGCAAAATGCCTTGTTAGGCACCAATTAGCAATTGGTGTCTTTTCTGGAAACTGACAGCTGCTTCTAGTTTCGCACGCTAAAATGGCTGAGGCCCCTTCTACTTGCTGGCGAAACCTAAGTATCGGTCTTCCTCTACTGCGCTGTCCCTCGGGGGTGGATGCGAAAACTTCTTGGACTTCTGGCTGGGTGGGCGTCGCTGTAGAGTCCATACATTTTGTCGCTGTATCTTCTCCCCTACTCACCGTCAATGATCGAAATTAAATCGAAGAATTTTCCTGTCAAAGCAGCAAAGAGCACCCTCATCCATTTCTGATAATGTCCATGTCTCTGCGACATAAAGCTGGGCTGGGTTTATTAAGGTCTTATATAGCGTAACAAAGGATACATTCATTGTAACGCTTCTTGGCCTTTGCTCTCAAAATAACCTCAGTTTCAGCAATCACTTCTCCATTTGAGCCACAGTCTCTTTTTGAGATCTGCAAAAAGGCAATAGGCAAAGGCTGCGGGCCAGGTCTTAGAAGTACAGTGGAGTGCATATTTTTTTTCTTTTGCATGTCAGGGCATTTTTCCCCCTTGATTTCTACACCTTTGTCAAGATAGTCCATGAACAAAGTACCATGCGCGTCCCAAAATACGGATGCCATAACTTTGAAAGTCGTCTTACACATTTTTGGTGACTTTGGACGGCTTCTACTGGCTTCTATCCACTTAGCTGATGATCTTTTTGATTCAGGTTTATGGTAGTTGATAGAATAGTGTCAACGGCCTCGTAGAAGTAGCATCTTCCGACAGGTGCTGGTTCCTTAAATGACGAGAATAAGCCTCTGCAGCCGAACATCTTGCAGCTCTTCTAATTATCCCTACTTCACGCCTCCCCGTGCGCCATCTGGGAAACTCACTAGAGATTGCGAAGTGAAGGGGACAAATGGCGAGTTTCCTGTGCCATAAATCAGGGTTAGTGTCGGAAAAACAAAACAAAACCTTATCCGGGCTACTCCGACATATTTGGAGCTCAGACTGGTAAGGATTTCCAGAACTTAGTCAGGGTCTTGGAAAAGAGATGGTGGCGGACGAGCCCTATATGGGCCAACGCAGCGCTCACATCCCTGAACAGGTTACTGGCTTCGGTGTAACCGACCCATCGTCCTAGGGGCATTAAAAATGGAACTCGTGGGAGTTGTGCCACCTGCACTACGTGCAGCCGAACAACTAGCGGAGGCCCTGCAAAGCAGATGCAGCATAATCGCCATCCAAGAAATGCGATGGGATGGACCGGATAAAAAGAAGATGGAAAACTGCGACATCTACTACGGCAATTGCTATCGACGGCAAAAGCAGCGCTTATTTGGATGCGGATTTGTTGTCGGAGGCAGACTAAGACAAGAAGTCCTGAACTTCCGGCATGTGAGCAAACGCCTTGTAGCAATCCGCATCAAGGTTAAATTCGCTAACACTAGCCTTATATGCTCGCATGCCCCCAAAGAGGAGAAAGATGACAACACCAAGGATGCCTTCTAGTAGCTAAGGTACGGTTGCGGATATCCCAAACTGCGCCAAGACAAGCTAATGCTGTGAGGAAATTCGACGTAAGGCGGCTACAATCGCAAGAGATTGCCAAGTCCTTTTCCGATCGAGTGTCTCTTAATCTCTTAAGAGGTCTAATGCCGCCAGGATCAAGCATCGAAGACCATTGGAAACACTGCCAAAACGCCATCAGAGATACCGCTTGTGACGTGCTGGGTTTCACTCGTTCGAAAGTATGCCCGATGAATGGAAACTCAGCATTGTTTGTCCGATCTTAAAGAAAGGAGACCCTCGGAACTGCGCCAACTACAGAGGCATCAGTCTCCTTAACATCGCCATATTGTGTGAACGCCTGAAGCCGTTCGTCAACAACCTGATAGGTCCATATCAGTGTGGCTTCAGGAAAGCCCACCATCGACCAAATATTCACACTACGGCAGATATTGGAAAAGAACCATCAGCTTCAGATCGATAGCCACCACCTATTCATCGATTTTAAGGCCGCGTATGACAGCATCTATAGAGACGAGCCTCACAGAACAATGTTTAGTTTCGGCATCCCTGCCAAACTCGCCCGTCTGTGCAGGATGACAATGGAGAATGCACACTGCTCCATCAAGGTCGGTAAAGTTCTCACCGAGACCTTTGATGTCCAGAAAGGATTTAGACAAGGCGATGCGCTGTCATGCATGAAAGAATAGTGCAAAACTCACGAGCAAACACAAAAGGCACTATCTTTCAAAAGTCCGTCCAACTACTCGCATACGCCGACGATATTGACATAATCGGAAGAAAGCAGCGTGATGTCAGTGGCGCTTTCGCGAGTATTGAGACGGAAGTGGCGAAAATGGGTTTAGCGGTCAATGAGGGCAAGCCCAAGTATATGCTGTCAAGCAAAACTGACAGCCAACACTGACGTCTCGGGCAGAACGTCATCCTCGACAGATATAACTCTGCTCTGCTATAAATACAGACAACGACACCAGCGCTGAGATCAAGCGAAGAATAACTCTTGCCAACCGTCACCCTAATCCCGGTCCTGCTCTGTGCCGCAGAGGCATGGACATTATCAGAAATCTATGAGGGTGCTCTTGGTTGCTTCGAGAGAAATACAACAATGAACTCTACGGATTGTACAGCGACATCGACCTAACGAGAAGAGTGACGATCCAAAGACTGAGATGGCTGGGTCATGTAGAGCGTATGGACATGAATGCTCCGATCCGAAAAGCCTTCGGAGACGCTTTTTGACTGAGGTCCAGGTTCACCCCGGACTGTAGCACCACTTAAAGTAAGTAAGTATGGATCAAACGATCCATTGCAACATACCAACCTAGGAAATCCTTTTTATCTCGCTTGAGAAGCTCCAAATAGCACTCTGAGTCATCGGCGCAGTAGTAGTTCTTGTAGTTTTTGGAAAGGTACTTACCAAACAACTGCCGATTTTGGGCGACCAGGGCGTTCAGCATTATTGGTGTTACATGACCGATTTTGATTTCAGCATACCATTCAACACTAGTTGATCTCCCTGGTACAGAGTTTTCATAATGCCTATCAAGCCACTGTTTGACTTCAACAGTATTTTCATCAGAAAAATAAATTGTAGTCTTCATCAGTAAGCACTTCATTGTTCACAATGAGATGATAATGGGCTAAGTGTAGTTGTCCGATCTTCAATTCTAGAGACGTTGAATTCATGTACAATAATCTGGCAATGGATGGAACTTGTTCAAGATCAAACTCACCCTTCTCTTGCCAACTATTGTCGGCAAACAAACTCATAACAACGTCAGATACTTTGATATACTCAGATTCGTTAGCTTCTATCAAGGATAACGAACTCCTCCAGGTTAAAGTTTGTGCTGTCTGTCTGCCACGTGAAATACCACATTCTGTGACGCGACCAGGCTAGAATGTGGAAGATCTTACTGAACGCGATCACAGCATCAGAAACAGAACAATGGACTTTGGGTTTTAATTTCGATGTATGTACCTACATCCGAAGAACCAAGATTGTTTGATCCAAGGGTCAAGAGCAGAACACATTTGGTAAGCAGCGTACAAGGGTTGTCTGAAAAGTTTCCGACCGCAACGTAAAGATAGCGGCACTCATCAATAAAAGCTATTGAATGCTAGTTGTGCATCGTTTGAGAGTTACTTACGAAAGTTTCAGTCATATGGGACGCGCAGTTTTTAGTTGACAGTCGATTGTGAAAATGGAAAAAATTCAGTATCGAGCTGTTATTAAATTCTTGTTTTTGAAAGGCAATACGCCTACGCAAATCAAAAATGAGTTGGACTCTGTGTATGGGAACTCTGCACCATCATTTACCACAGTGAAATTTTGGGCAGCTGAATTTAAACGTGGCCGTAAGAGCTTAGGAGATGATGAATGTTCGGGACGTCCAAAAACTGCAATCACTGACGATAACATTGCTAAAGTTTACCAAATGGTGTTAGACGACCGCCGAATTAAAGTGAGAGAGATTGTAGAGGTTATGAAGATGTCCAAAGAAGAACGTGTTTGTTACATATTAAATCAAGATTTAGGCATAAGAAAGCTGTCCGCGCCTTGGGTGCCGCGTTTGCTTACGTTATACCGAAAACGTGTTCGAATGAACATTTCCAACGCTCTGTTGGCGCAGCTTAGGCGCAATAAATCTGAGTTTAGGGGCCGATTAATTACTGTAGATGAAACTTGGATTCACCATTATACGACCGAAAGAAAAATTCAGTCAATGGGCGAGCCGGCTCCAAAAAAAGCAAAAACTGTTTTGTTCTATTGGGAAAGTGATGGCGACTGTTTTTTAGGATAGTAAAGGAGTTATCCTAATCGATTATCTTCAAAAAGGAAAAACCATTACAGGAGCACACTACGCATCATTAATTGCCAAGTTGAAGGCAGAAATTGCAGAATGACGGCCACATTTGCAGAAAAACAAAATCCTGTTTCACCTCAGAGGTTGCCATGGCGACAATCCATGAATTACGGTTTGAAATGCTTGACCATCCGCCTTATTCACCAGATCTAGCCCCAAGCGACTTCTTTTTGTTCCCTCATCTAAAAACTGCTCTCGGAGGACAGGGATTTTCGTCAAATAAGGAGGCAATCACCTTCATGAACAATTATTTTGCAGAGAAAAACGCCAAGTATTGTACTATTTGGAAGGGTTAGAGAGACGGAAGCATCGCTGGAAGAAGTGTGTAGAGTTACAAGGAGACTATGCAGACAAAAAAATTGAGAAAGAATGTCTTGTATCATTGTTCGGTCGGAAACTTTTCAGACAACTCGCGTACAACGCAATGAACTATTCTAACTCCAGGCACCATTGCTCTATTTCCAGTATCTATGCTCATTTTTATCAGCATCTTTTGTAGTATGTAAAACTTGAAATCTTTACTTACTAGAGTTTGTCTAGCACTGGCATGTCTATTAAACTCGACCGTCTCTGAAGGATACTACATACTTGAAAGGTTTGTACGCAACTCACAGCTCAACAACAGAGGCATATTTCGTAGGTTTCAATATCATTGATAGATAGCTCTCTATAAGACTTTCATTGTCCCAGTCCGGCTTTATCAATGGAAGTTTGAGTGCCCTTTCTGGCTCCAAGGATATTCGTTTTCGTTTGTATAAACGTAGTAGCAGATATAACCAAATACCACACAGATCTTAATGCAGTGCCTTAAATAGGTGAGCATTCAAGGTGAATACCTTCTCTCCAGGTCTGAAAGTTTTCAAATCCACTTCGGAGGACCAACGTGGTAAACGATGACTACCTCTTAAGTGATCGATTTAACTGCATACGGAACCATTTCCAACTTAAGGTGATTAGCAATACACAGTGTGACATAGAAAGGGCTGTTGATTGACGTCCAAACTGTATCTATGACGCAGAACTAGGTAGTGTATCCCTAAATAATAGATAAAACTGTAAACTTAGGACAATACCACTCCTTAAATTAAAGAAATCCAGATCAACTTAAAGGAAATTTCTTCTTAAATTCGGTGTTCAACACTTACCTTTGCATTCATACCTGCCAGTCACTGACTACCACTTCCAACACTTTGCCTATTCCGACAGCTCTGGTTACAAGCCATTTCCCTTAAAACTTCTTCTACACCTACACGTCGCCATGCCTAGTTAGCTCTTTCATTCGTCTGGGCACAAAATTGACATTGACATTTCCATTTGAAAGTCTCGTTTCCCAATTATTTACCACGGGCCATGTTGACATATGTTTCTATGCATTTAAAGCTTCCCCTAGTCGTTCCTCACCTAAATCCGATAGCCTTCAATTGAATGAAGGTCTTGAATCGACATTCACCAACTGTGCCCTGCTGTGCAATTCATTTACAAAAGCTCACAGATGTATGTAAGTACGTACAAGTACGAGTATATGCAGCCAGACATCTGATTGTCCAGACGAAATTAGAATGGGAAACCTGCTTCGTCTTAAATTCAAACCTCTGCCCCATAATCGTCCTTCTGAAAACTTTTGGGAAAAAAAAAATCGACTGTGTTTGTCAATTTGATTTCACCATACAGAGTACATATTTACGAGTATCTGTGTGTATCTACTACAGTCTCTTTGAATGGGCTCATTGCTTCCGGTTGCCATTGTCCGGCCGGTAGTCGGCCTGACCATGATATTTTGGCAACATTTGTTCTCGATAGGGGAAGCTGTCACATGCTTCATCTGTGTGTGACTGTTGGTTTTGCCCCTTCTTCTACAACGTTGAATCTTTGCTTTGGCATTGAACATTTATCGGGCGACCGATTAGACAAACGACGACGACTACTCAAACTCCAAATCGATATGCAAATTGGGAGTCATTGGGAGCTGGCATCGGTTTAGGTTTAGGTTCACAGGTTCAGAGGTTAAATTGGTTCAAATTGCACCAACGACTGTGACTGTGACGACGATGATTACGCCGGCATCAGAACTGCGGGTGGTGTAACCAATGAATGTGTTTTTTTTTTTTTCTATTTTATTCCATTCCCTGGCGGCACGCTGTCTGCTCATGGAAGTGATGAAGAAATACCATGCTGAGGGCCAATTCAAAAGGTGCCAACACAATTTCCTTACGTCTATACTAAATAGTCCGTCAATTGTGAGCTATTACCGATGAAATTGCCCTTACGATGATAATTATGATAATGATGATGCCGATGCTGATGCTGATGATGGTGAACACCATGATGATAGTTACAAATATAAAAAAAAAAAAAAAACTTCAACACATAACAGCCTCTCGTATGTTATCCGTCACATCCGATAGATGACTTTTAACTAAATAGTCGATGCACTCGCCAAAAACGTGACACTGAAACTGACAAAAATCTCATGGATGCTGGGGACGCCTTACAACGAGCATAATAATACCATACGTAGTACGTCGGCCGACTCAAAAAAACGAACAAAAAAAGGGAAAGAACCTTTCATCAGCACGTACGGATGTTCGTATCCCCGTACTCGTTCTTTTCTGGGGGTCAACTGGGTACTCATATCTACCTCACCCGATGAGTTGGAGTAGATATGATTTTTTGTATTTTTTTTTTGTTTTTTGTTATTGCTATTCGGCATTGCCAACACTCACTACTATACTGCGATATTGCCGCTGCTGACCGTGCTTCAGAGGTGAATTCGAGAGATTATGGGATTAGCGTGCGCGCCCGCTCAGAGATGAAAGACTAAAAGACTGAAAAGAAATTGCCAGGATGGAGTAAGGTACTCGTACTCGTATATGGATGCGAATATGATGGATTATTGGATGTGGCGGATGGTAGTGCTGGAAAAGATGCCACTATCACGAACAGCGGATCAATCAAAGTGGTTTCTCGTGGTAGACGTAAAAGATGATTTCAACTGCAGAATCTATCTGTTAGGTGAGATGATATGTTCTTCGCCTTGCTGTCGTTTACACAATATAACTGGAGATGAGCTCTGGGCTAAAGGCAAATGACCTCGGCAGTATTTGTTGCATAATTGTGCAGTTTTCATAGTGATTAGAGGTTATTAGAGATGAACGAGGATTACATGATGGAGTGGAACATATAAAATTTCTTTGCATCTGAGTGGACTTGTTAAGTTGATGTGCTGGATGCCAAAGGTTGGCAGAAGGAATTCTACACCCAACAAATTCGTCAGTGAACAAGAAATATGAAGTTATAACAAGGCAGGGTATTAACACTGTCAACACACATAACTCAGAGGCTCTCTGATCACTTGTAAACTGATTCAAAATCGTAATGCTTTTCTGACTTGAGACCAATGGATAGAAGATTCCCAACGAAATAGAAAAAGCTAAGAAAAGTTTTTTTTTAGGACCTGAACCTAAGCCCAACTGAAAGTGATATGACTTTCCAGAATTTGGGCAGAACAAGTGAATGAAAAAATATCTCTGCCATAGTCGGTCGCAAGCCCATGTCGGAAAAGGAGGAGAAGGGGCGCTGTAAATAATCAACACCAAAATTTTGTAGTATGTAGAGTCATTCAACCCAAATGTATCTGAAGAAGAAGAACTCAAAAAACGACGTTGGGGGATGATCCAGATCAATTGAGATAATCTGGAAATCAGGTTGGAGATTAGATTTTTCGGCATCTAGAGAGAAGCTTGCTCAAAATTTAAATTGAAAAGGACAAGTGTTGAACAAACCAATGGTATGATCAAGGCCCTAAAAATGGGCTATCATACCTTACAATCAGCTTCGCCCCCAGATTGGGGCTGCATCGGTAATAGATGAATCACTATAAGCGAACCCAGCTAATGGAAAAGGGTAACGAGTCATGTCGTCCCTTCAAAGTTCAGTTGCACAAGCAGCGAAGGTCCTAAACTGCTACAAAGCGGATATTGCTGTCAACTCATAAGTGTGATGGGCAAGCCGGGCAGAAAAAGCCTCGACAACTGTGATACATGTCCTTATGATTGCTTAAGATAGCAGAAGCCTCCTCCGCCTCCTTCAAGCAATGAGCGACATCCACAGGCAGCAACTATCATACAACAAGAAGGTGGGGTGAAAAGTAACCTCCTTGACCGAAAGAATGTGCCGCTGGGTGCCGCGCATGCTCACTCCTAACCAAAGACAGGGAACAGAATGAGTGCCCGGTAATGGACTAAAGCCGGCACGAGTGCTCCGAAGCGGCCGAGGGAGGCTCAATGGGTGGGAAAGGTTATGGCATCGGTTTTCTAGGATTATCATGGCATACTCTTCGTGGACTACCTCGAAAAAGGAAAAACCAACCGCGAGTGCCTTATTGGAGCGAATGAAGGCCGAAATCGCTGCAAAACGGCCTCACATGAAGCGAAAAAAAATTTTGTTTTTGCAAGACAATGCGCCAGCGCATAAGAGCATCGCAACCACGGCTAAAATCAATGACTTACGGCTCCAATTTCTGTCGTATCCACGGTATTCTCCCGATTTGGCTCCCTCGGACTATTGTCTCTTCCCAAACCTCAAAAGATGGCTCATCAATGAAAAATTCAACTCACGCTGGGATCATCGACGCCACGGAGGAGTATTTTGCAGACCTTCCAGAAAATTACCTTTCGGACGGGATCAAGAAGTTGGAAAATCACTGGAATATGTGTACTTATCAAGCTAAAAGGGGACTATAATAAATAAAATAAAAAAAACATTTAAAAAAAATTTTTTTTCATTCCCAAGAGGTTACTTTTCACCCCACCGAGTACATCAAGGGTGACCAGATATTAATGATAGTTTTTCCAAGTGCTATGTTTCAGCAGCTTTGCCATTTCATCATGCATCGTTGTATGCTTGCCGAACGTGTGGAACTTATCAAAAACTATTTTCGAGTTGTAAATACGCAACGAGAATTTTATCGTGAGGTCGGTCGTCATCGTGGCTTCTGTGTGCAGGCACTTCATCGAACCGTGGAAAATTTTGAGCGTCTATACAGTCTTAAGGTCTTAAGCCACCAACCAGACAGAGATTGGTGCGAAACGAAGAGAACATAGCCGCCTTAGCGGTCAGTATGGAAGAAGACTCCGAAATGTCGATTCGGCGCCGATCAGCGGAACTTATTTCTTTCGAAATGAGAAAGGAGACACCGTTACCATCAAAGGTCACAAGTATCGAGCTATGTTAACTGATTTCCTGTGGTCAAAACTCGAAAACATCGATATACCCGAGCTGTGGTTCCAACAAGACGGCGCCACATGCCAAACAAGTTATGCAGCGCTCAAAGTTGTGAAGGGAAAATTTTGCGACAGGGTCTTCTCACGAACAGCGTTCATCAATTGGCCGTCGCAATCATGCGATTTGAGACCACTGGATTATTTTCTCTAGGGCTACGTCTAGTCCTTAGTCTACGCTTATAAGCCAACCATTTTGGACGAGCTCGAGGCCAACATTAGGTAAGCTATTGCCGGTATAACGCCGCACATATTGGACCGAGTCATAAAAAATTTGGCCTACAACTTAAAGCACTGCCAGCAAAGTCGAGGCGGCCATTTGAATGATGTGGTATACCAGACATAATGGCATGAATGTACCTTCAAAATAAAGCTCGTTCTTATCTGGTCACCCATTACTAGAACTGGTTCTATATGAAACACCAACATGTGATCTACTCTAAGCGTACAAACACTGATTAAATATGTCTGCTAGATGTTTTGTCCAAATGGAAGCCAGAGTTGATGCACAGCTCGAATTTGTCATTGAGTTGTAAAATTCCTTCCCTTACACAGTGTATCTCTGACTTGCACATTTAAATTCGACATACCATGATTCGACAAAATCCTTGTATCACTCACTACCATCCCCAAGCCCGTATATGACCTAGAGCACAAAGTTGTTGCCGCCACATCTGCTCACGTTCTATTCCCCTGACTATACCAACCATCAGCTGCAATAACGAGCCGATTTTTTGCCTTTTACACTCTGTGGCCAGAGCCTCAACCACACATTCAAAGAGTTAAAAAAGAAAATAATCGATCATTGTCCAGAATATCTACGTATAGATCATTAATTCGATTTTACACCTATCCCGCAGCCAGATCCTTGATTAATAGCAATTTGAAAGCATTTGCAAAAATATTTACCCTTCAGATTGTCAGTCATTGCCGTAGGAGTAGGCATTGTCGAATCCAGTCCATTGTATTCAATATCAACACCATTGACAAACCAAATTGAGATTTAGATCATTGTTATCCTGAAAGGAGACTCTGCTGGGATGTAAATCCGATTTAATAATTTAAATCTGCCCACAGGACACCGACGAAAGATCCGCATTCGAAACGCACAGACTATATAGTACTTACTACAATACAATTCAAAAAGGATCATCATCAGCTCAATCCTATTTGGCAGTTTGTCCCTCTCTCAGTATAAGTAAAAAGGTAAACATAATTAGTTAACTGTTTACTTTAATGAATTGGTGTCTCCTTCTCTTAACATTCACATTCGAATGAAAATTCCAATACGAACATGTATCTGAGTCCTTTATCCCGAAAAAAAAAAAAAAAAATGAAAACCCAAAGAGAAGGACTTTTACAAAGAAGAACAAAGGCAAATCCTCCCGAAAATGGACTTACGGATACAAAAACAGAATGACAGATCTAGGACAATAACTAAAGGCTACACAAGTGAATTATTTAAAAACTCACAAAATTACTTTCTGAGCTATTTGTCAAGATTTTAGGTCATCAAGGTCCTGAATCCTGCCTACACTCGACAACACATAGAGTGGCCAAAAAACAATTGATCGATTTACTTTGTCTAAGAAACAAGGATACCGACCGACGGAGGTAATTTTCATTTCATTTTTTTGTTGTTTTTTTTTTTTTTTTTTTTTCGAATACCAAATCAACTACATAGGTATTCATGGAAAGGAGTAGCAGTTTGTCCATCTATGTGAAACAATTTACGAGTATTTGGTAAAAGGTAGTCGTATCTTCTGGTCGGTTAATTAATTATTATCCTTTGTTATGACTTTGTTTTGTATGAGTATAAAGGACTATAACGTAGCAGAACAGACAACGATATTGAACAATTAAGAAACCGACCAGGAGGTAGACTAACTCTGGCTTCTACGAGTATCTATGGTATTTCGAGTTTCGTCATTATCCTTACGTAATAGTTTGTCAAAACCTTTACGTAGATGTTGCTAGTGGGTGGACGTTTAGACTAACCAAAGCACAAATAAAGATTATGTCATTCGAGAAAGGATAGAGACAATCAAGGGAGTAGTAGATACTTTTCATTTGTTTCAGTTTATGTTGCTTTTCCTATTACTGTTCTCCTTCTCTCTATCCCTCTCTAATATTTATATAATATGCTGATTCTGTTTATTGAGTTTTGTTATTGACTAGAAAGGCAAGTAAATTGATTTCCTTTTGTCTGTTTGTCTGTTTGTCTGTTTGTCGGAGAAATGAAATCAAGTCTTTTTGGGATGTGGAAATGAATACTTGACGCAAATCATTGGTCACATTGTAGTGGCGAATGATGAATTAAGATACTGAAATTGAAACAAAGGCGCCTCTACTACGTTATTTTGGAATTCAACTTGCGATTAGTTTTTGGAAGAAATTTTAATTTCAATTGTCGGTTGGATATACCATACATACTGATGTGGTACTCACTTTTACCTGTATTCACTCGACTCGGAAGTTTCCAAATATGTATAAGAACATCTAAACATAATAACTCTTCTTTTAAGGCCTTTCTGAGGAAAACTCTTAGCTCTCTTGACAACTTGTAGCTAATATATGTATTTTCGTCGAGCGGTCGGCCAATTTCGATCGATTTTCTAAGTCAAACTGTTCAAGTGGTCATAGTACAATTCAGTTAGTAGCAAGTGTGACATATGGTGGCGAGAAATTTTTTCCATCCTTCTCGATCTGCAGCCAGATACTTCAGCTGTAGCCACGCTGTGTAGCTGCTTCGACAAATACTGTTGATTTCCATGTTGTTCTTGGTCTACCAACTCGCCGTGTACGTTGAGAATTTTATTCGAAAGACTGCTTAACGATGTTGTCATTTGGTCTCTTCAACGTATGGGCAATCTGGGCGTCTGTCTGAGAAAAATGCACTGAATAATGTGCTGAGCGGCCAGTGTGCATTATTTTAGTCTTGTTGCAATTGATTCAAAGACCAGCCGTATCTCGATTTACTAGCAGTGATTGACATATCTTGTTTATCCCACTGTCGGTACTATCCAGGTGGCTTAGCCTCTAAAACGGTCTTCATTGGATACCATGTTGCCTAACTCCGTGTCACACTTCGAAAGAGTCGGAAAGCTGTCCATTATGAAGAACGAAGCATCTTGTGGCGTGATAGGACTCCTATATAACACCGACAATCTTCGGAGATATCCCTCTCCTATCTAAAGTTTTCTAGATCCATTTGCGGTTGACTCGCTCAAAGGCCTTCTCAAAATCTACGAACGTAAGCTAAAGCGGTGACATAACCTCGGTTGACTGTTCGAGATTTATACGCATTTTGGGCACAGTTTCGGAGCCAGCCCCGATAAACGCACTTTTTACTTTGCTCCACATCGCGTCCATAGATGGTTCACCTAACTCAATTGAACTTGATGGCTTACCGCTGAGTGTGGCGATAAAATTTCGCCCTTTGGAGCACCGTTGCATAGCGAGCTTAGTTTGATATAGAAAAAGGTTTTTACTTCGTCTGCGGCCTCAATTGTAAGTGCTTAGGATTGAATAATCGTAATGTTTCGAACCGCTGTGAAATCTCGCCGCTACTAATCCTCCGAAAACGGGTTCCAGGAGATGAGACTGCGTCTATCTTCTCTTGTTAGCATGATCCTAACAGCATTCAATTGTTGACCTCCCTCTCTTTCTTCCTCGCCTGAAGACACTATTGTTGTCAATGTATTCATTTCTTCCTCTTCTTTGGTTTTACGTATACCCAGAGTGTTGATCTTAAGGCGGATCATTGCACGTTCGATCTGATCATACCTCCCCATAGAGGGATCGGACATTCCAAGCTCCTACTAGCAATGTGTGGGTTACTTCTGTCATTCCGTCAGTAGAACAATTAGCTATTTTATGGTTACCCCTTGGGGAATCTATTCCGTCCTTTGTCATATTTCAGGTAGTTTTTGGTTCCGCTGAGTTAGACAATAACCCCATAAGCTCGAGCTCGACAGGCCCAACTGCCTGTTGTATGGTCGAACACATACTAATTGAGAGCGCCCACACTGGGCCACGGCAAGGCTTTCCCCGCGAGGGCAAAAGATGTCGCTTTCGCTGATCTGTTTCTCTTCGCTGATTGCATCACGTTTTAATTTCTCATTCAACAGCCCTTTACATAGTAGTCCTTGGGAGTGTGTCCTTCAGAAGACCGTTCGCAGTTTTCGAATTCCAAGGATAGATCTTCAGAACCACCTTTCCGACCAACTATCTATCTATTCTAACTAGGTTCAATGATGTTATTTGAAATCCTTTCCATACTTCCAACCCAATCTATCGAATGTCCCTTAGAAAGATCCGCAGAAAGTCGATGAAATTGACGAATCGAGTGACTCCTTAAGTCGGGCGAATTTTTTTTAGTAGGTTAATTGGGGCATCTAGAATCCATGCCCTGGCCGTAGTCAAGAAGACCACGTGTGGAGTATCCCAATTGCAAATACCACTTCAAGTATACTCCGTGGGGTCACTTTCATACTGCTTTACCATTCAGCGTTAAGTTGGAACGTCTTTGGCTTCTTGTTGATTGCTTTTCAAAGCAGTAAGATGGGCAATTCTTAAGCTATTCTGTCACTGCAAGGTAGCCAAAATAAGGGGAAATGAACTGGTAAGTGTAAATGCGAACAAATCCTCCGTCGAGTGTGATACCGACACTACGGATAGATTTTCCTCCAATTCCATGAAACTAAGTAGCAAAGGTAACTAGTTGGAAGCACTCACATTATACACTGTACAGATCCTTTACAGTCAGGTGCCGTTAACAGGACCGGGGCTTGGTAGTTCTTGCAAGAGCTAAGAATTCAGCCATCCCTGTGCTGATTCTTTCAGTGTATGACCTCTGGTTACGATTTCTGGCATTTTGACCTGGCTCTTCCAATATTCGTCCATCCTTCTTGGCATTATTTTTGTTCAACTTATTTATGCTGTATTATGTGTTCGTTTTATCGGCTATCATTCCATTGCATTGCTTGACAAGCAATTGATAAGTTGCCTCTTCGAAAAGATTGTCAAACCCACTGGCACCTTCGATTTTGTATTATAACGCCAATAGGGCTCCCAACAGTTCTTTCATGGAGCCTAAGTTGGAGGTGCGGTTTGGCCACAAATTATTTCAGACCTTCTGTTACCACACATTCAAATCTTTTTGTAGTGGCAGACTTAGGTTCTGCACCCAAACAACTGTACGTATTCAACTTTTGAACGAGGCAATCGCAGGTAAACGTGCTTCTATGATTGCGCTTTTATATGAGCTTCCGCACAATTATCAAAGCTTCTTCCACCAATGACGTTGTTTAATAAAGAGCGGGGGCAAAGAAAAATTGAACTTTTCAATAATATCTTCAGATTTTTAAACCATGGGTGCTGGTCTTACCCGATGTAGAGTTGCAACAAGTACTGGGTGCTGAGACCCTATTATTAATAAGAGGTTTTGGGTGGGCCTCGACTCATACTAAGAGTGGAACCTGTGGCCTCAACATGGGTTCCGAATTATAACTAAAACAATTGCCGGAGAGCGATGGAAAAGCGGGCATCCCGTGAAATGAAGTCTCAACGAAAGGTGTTCACGTAAATCACGAGACGTTCTGCTCTTTTATATGTATTTTGTACAACATGCTGAACGCGGATTTTTACCTTCTTGGGTGTGGTTGTTGGTGTGGTCTACACAAGAGGATTCCGATCGAAAACTTGCTTGCTCGGCGACAAGTATAGCCTCAAAGAAGTACTATATCCGTTTGGGGATTATATTGGCAACTACCACCGGTACAAACTTAGTCTCTTGACAATAATTTCCCCTGTTTTACCAGCAGGAGCACTGAAAATACTATTTGTGCTACCCTTAAAACTTTTTTTTTGAAAACCTTCAAACTACGATCCTATTTTTTCAGGGCGCAGAAATGCAAATACGAAGATATTTCCGCTTATCTCTTGGGGTGTTTCTATTCCAAGACAAGCAGGTAACAGTCTATGACTTTCACTGGATGTTATCTATACCTGTGACGACTACTCAACTCGTTCTTAATTTACGTTCGCACCTCATTGCAGCTGCATCTGTGATAATCGCATTGGTGCAGTTCTCTAGTGGCATCGTCTGTTCCTGCTGCTAGGCTTGCTGCAAGACTTACCGTTAGAATTTTGAGTCATTTTACAATTCTAGTCTCTGACTAGAGGATGATGATCAAGTGCCATACTCATGTCTCCTCCTCTCCTGTATCAGTATTCAAAAAGACGTTAAGTTCCCTATCTTTCCCAGGTCACTGTCCGGAAAAACTATCAGACTTTCAATAATGCGGCGACCAGAAATTGATCAGGATTCACATTTGGGCCGTAAAAGAACGTGCATTCCTATTGCCATCTGCCATAGTCGATTTGGTCAACCATCTGAAGTAAGGAAGTTCGCTAGGTGCATCCTTTTGTGAATATATTCTGTGCTTATGGTTCGTACAACTCCCAATGCCGGGCTTTCTTTCTCTTTTTGTTTCGAGTCAGAAGAAGCCGCGAAGCAGGCTTGATTGGCAAAGTTTCCTTACAGATTTTAGCACAAAGGATATTTGTTTTTTTTCTTTGTGCAAACTCAATAGGATCCATCAAAGAAGGTCCCTAAATATGCCTCTTATTCGGCTTACAGCAAAGCTATGGGCGTCTGCTTAAGGAGATTGTTTCTATTTTAATATTTGCTGTAGTGAAACTGGTTATCGCTTGTATGTATCTCTTGTTGTTAGTCAACGCACAATACCCAAATCAAGATAACCAGATAACCAGGTAACCAAGGTCCATTGTTTTCAACGAGGGGATAGTTCGGCATTACATTAGAGATGGTCAGTTGCGGCGCTCTAGCTTTATCTACCAATATCTTTGCGACATAACCCTGATGAAGTCTTGCTGAACATCATAGATGTGAACTTTGCGCTTGTCCAGGTGGGTCTTTAAGTTCTGCACTGCTCTGCCTGCAGACGACACCCTGAATACATCGAGAAAATGCTTCGCAGATCGTCTTATTCTGCTATTAAGCATTCTTTCTCCAGAAGGGCCAGAATCAAAAGTAAGGTTGATGTCTTGGTCGTTTTGTGTAACCTAGTGACTCCAGATCTATCTGATGAAGAGGGAAGCCAATTTCAAGATCTTGCAAAGCCAAGGCTTACAAAACCAAATTGACGCAGTTCCACACTTCAACGAAACGTTATTGTTGCTCGATTAGTAGAAACATTTTAGGGATTAGCGTTCTCTCTACCACATGAATCTTGTTTCCATTGAAACGTATTTAAACCACTAAATACAGGATCCCTAGACGATAACAACAATTACCACCACCGGCATAACCACCACCATAATGTCTATCCATAATTTCCATCTCTGTCATAGCTGTTGGCAAATTGTATTATTTGCCATACTTTGCGCACCTTTAATTTGATTCGAATGAATGCCAAACGCAATCCATTGCCAACATTAACAACCCATGCCTACTATACTCGAATACACCATCAACCTCCTCCTCTTGATCATCATTATCATCGTCAACACCTTTACGAAATCAAAATGAAACGAAACGAAACGAATCGAATCGTTTGTGAGGCTCTAAATGTATTCACCTGACTGGCAAGATGTGCGTCAACGAGGTACGAATATCGTAGTGATGCTAACTTAACTCCAACACCAGCCTTCAAATTGTAACTAAGGCAACCCTGATCTACGATTAACCCGCCGCCACTCACTTGCGAATTTCTGCATGGCATGGCCCTAGCGGATGATGGCCAAAGATGATGTTGAGGATGATGATGATGATGATGATGATGATGATGGTGGTGGTGATATGACCCACCGCACACAGCATAGCACAGCAACAGCACAGCACAGCAACAGCTCGAAGGCAACTCCTTCACACCATGTATATCCGAGTGTTCAATCTGGAGAGGTGCCTCTTTGGAATTCGTTTTGTTGTATCTAAATTTGGACTTGCAACAAAATCGACACAGACAGAGACGACCACGAGTATGTTCGAGTAGCAACTGACAGACCGAAGAAGGCGGATCATCACTAAAAAAAAAAGTTTAATCCAAAACGACCGAAAAAACACTCCTCATGCTCGCTTAATGTTGTGTGAAGTGTTGAATCCTTTTTGAACTTCAAAACCGCAAAACTGATTTCCATCATTAGGCCAAGGAATTCACAGTCAGACTCCACTCAAAGTCGGAATCGTGGACCTCGTTTTTGATTTTTTTTGTTTTTGTATTCCTTCAAATCGGTGTTTTCGCGCCTTTGGTCCACAACAGTCGGTCGGTCTGGTTTAAATCCCAAGATGATATGTCCTCTCTCTGGGGAAATTGATCGTTTTACCATAAGAGATGGTATCCGCTTAAGCAGAACTGGAATTTAGGGTCGACAGAGCGATTGTGTCGTAAGTCGTAAGCCCTCACCTTACGCAGGTTACTTGTGTTCATACTCGTAACTCCGGCGGACAATTTTCTAAGTAGCAATTACAAATTCTTCAGAAAGTTTGAACGTTATCGCGTGGAAAATATCTGTCGAATATGGTCGTATCTTTTGTGTAATACCCATACGTACGCGCATGTGCATTACCAGCACTCATTCTCGTACATACGAGTATCTACAATTTAATAACTAGTTCTGCTATCACGTCAGTTATCAGTTACACTCATAGTTAGTGCCTTTAATAGTTTCCCAAGAAGTAGACGACGGCAATACACGAAAAGATATCGCGTGAGATGATGAAGGTACCTCCGATGAGGGGACTAGATCCAGATCCCTTTTAGAGGTCAGTCAAATTATGAAATTCCTTAGCCGCACATGCAAGTGTTTACGGGTGGCGAACATGTTTTATGGCGTTTTCCATTGAAATTTTCTCCGGCAACATAATTATTTTCTTCGGTTTCGACATTTTCTGTGTAGCTCCGGTGAGTCTTGGGCAAAATGTGATCGTTTCATTTAATTGGGTGTAAAACTTCTTTTCATTTTCTATCTTTCCATTTGAAGTTATTTTTTTTTCTTGCTCAGATGAAAGGAAACCACAAAAGTATTTTGATGGATGTTATGATATACGAGTAGTATATCCGCTACACCTTTTCGAAAGTAAATGAAGTTTGGCTTAATGATGGAGGGATGTATGGTGAATGACAGTTCAAGAAAAAATAATAAAAATAACGGTTGCATCGAGTTAATTTGTGTAGGATCTGCGCAATAAATTTTTCACAGGTGTTTCTTTCAATATACTAACGATTCGTGCAGGGATATTCATTGGATGCGCCTTGATTTGTTTCTTTAAATTTTATGAATGCATGTACCGAACCCATTTTTCCATGCCCTTTTCGGATGATTAGGCCCATTTTTCCGAAATTTCTTGTGTCAAACGATCTCATGCGGACGTATAGGCAACGCACATCTGTTCGCAAAATAAACCACAAGGACTTTTGTGAGGCCGCTGGAATGGCGTCATGGTTCACCGTTGGGCATCAAGACGCAATATTTTCTTCACTAAGGTTTTCCCGAAAAGGGGTTAGTAAAGGTTTTAGTGACAAAGTGCTTACAGTACCACTATACGCAACATCAACACCGATTACTAACAGCCTGATGCAAGCAGAACATAGGCCTAATACTCATAGAGATACTGCTCCGAGGTATCATCATCAGTTTCTTATCAAGCATTGCATTATGTTGTGCCACCTTCGGCCAACATAAGTACAAGCTTAGTGCCTTGTCATGACGCCAATGACCAGTCTGAATTACGTCATCCACGTAGAATCTCCACAGGGCCATTTTTTCATGCAAGACGGGAGACATATCGTTCTTTAGCCGCCAGTTGTTGAAGCGTACGAATCGCAAAGTATGGTGCAGCAGCAGTACCGAATGTAAGCGTACTAAGATGTTATGCTTTAACTTCTTCCCCGTCTACATCTGGGCATAATACAATTACAATTAAACTGAAAAGCGAATTCATTCATGATATGATTTCCTCTTCTTTTGACCTTAATATAGATAAATACAACTGTGATAATACTCTTATCTTTAGATCGTTTAAGAACATCAATCTTATAGAGCTCACACGCATGCTTTATAGTTTTAATTGGTATTATATATATCTAACGGCCAATATTAGTGAAATGGTTGAAATCTTTAATTATCTGGTCAGCTCCTTATATAATAACTTATACTCGTAGAAGTAGCATCTTCCGACAGGTGCTGGTTCCTTAAATGACGAGAATGAGCCTCTGCAGCCGAACATCTTGCAGCTCTGCTAATAAATCCTACTTCACGCCTCCCCGTGGCGCCATCTGGGAATCTCACTAGAAGTTGCGAAGTGAAGTGAAGTTGCGAATGGCGAGTTCCCTGCTCCATTAACCAGGATTAGTGTCGGAAAAACAAAACAAGACCTTATCCGGGCTACTCCGACATATTTGGAGTTCAGGCCGGAAAGGATTTCCAGGACTTAGTCAGGATCCTGGAAAGGAGATGGTGGCGGACGAGCCCTATAAGGGCCAACGGCAGCGCTCACATCCCGGAACGGGTTACTGGCTTCGGTGTAACCGAACCCTCGTCCTAGGGGCACTCAAAGTGCAACTGGTCCTCCAGATTAAGTTACGAAGCATCAACAAGCCTCGGATATGGACGGATCTACTGTTGACAACCCACGCAAACGATTTAAGGACAATGAACTTCGGATATGCAATTGGAATGTTAGATCCCTTAATAAACCACGTTCAGCCGAGCAACTAGCGGAGGCCCTAGACTGCTGCAAAGCAGACATAACCGCCATCCAAGAAATGCGATGGGGTGGGCCGGACAAAAAGAAGATGAAAAACTGCGACATCTACTACGGCGATTGCTATCGACGGCAAGAGCAGCGCTTATTTGGATGCGGATTTGTTGTCGGAGGCAGACTAAGACAAGAAGTCCTCAGCTTCCGGCATGTGAGCGAGTGCCTCGTAGCAATCCGCATCAAGGCTAAATTCGCCAACATAAGCCTCATATGCGCACATGCCCCCACAGAGGAGAAAGATGACGACACCAAGGATGCCTTCTACGAGCTCCTCAAAAAGACCTACGAGCAATGCCCTAGCTATTACATTAAAATTGTCCTCGGTGATTTTAATGCAAAGCTAGGAAGAGAAGGTATCTTTGGTGGAACAATCGGAGAATATAGCCTGCACAACACCACCTCCGATAACGGATTCAGGCTAACCGACTTTGCGGCGGGGCGAAACATTGTCGTGGCTAGCACGCGGTTCCCACATCTCGACATACACAAGGGGACTTGGAGAATTCCTGATCAATCAACAGTCAACCAGATTGATCACATTCCGATCGACGCAAGACACTCCTCCAGCCAACATCGACTCGGACCATTACCTTGTTGTAGCCAAAGTACGGGTGCGGATATCCCAAACTACGCCAAGACAAACTAATGCTGTGAGAAAATTCAACGTCAGACGGCTACAATCGCAAGAGATCGCCAAGTCCTTCTCCGATCGAGTGTCTCTTAATCTCTTAAGAGGTCCAACGCCGCCAGCATCAAGCATCGAAGACCATTGGAAACACTGCCAAAACGCCATCAGAGATGCCGCTTCTGATGTGCTGGGTTTCACTCGTCCACCACAACGAAACCCCTGGTTCGATGATGAATGCCGGCAAGCACATGCAGCTAAGCAAGATGCATATAACGCGGCGCTACTGAGAAGGACCAGAGCTGCTCATGAGCTCTATGAGCGGAAGAGGAGAGACGAGCACCGGCTTCTCAGGAGGAAGAAGAAAGAGCATGAGAAGCGCGCGATCGAGGAAATTGAGAGATGCTGCTCCAGGAATGAGGTTCGGAAGTTTTACCAAAAGGTAAAAATAACATGCCACGGAAACAAACCCCGAACCGAAGCCTGTAGAGATGAACAAGGGAACATCGTAGTAGAATCGCAGTCGATGCTGAGGATTTGGAAAGATCATTTCTGCAGACTGTATAACGGCGATGACGGACCAAATACCGCTGTCAGGCAGAATCAACCTTTCAACCTGGACGATGATGACCAACAATTCCGTCCACCCGACCTGGATGAAGTGAAGATAGCTATATCGAAGGTTAAGTCCAACAAAGCTGCGGGAGCGGATGGCCTGACTGCCGAGCTCAAAGCGGCAGGCGATGACTTGGTAAGGAGCATACACCAAGTCATCTGTAAAATATGGTCGGACGAAAGTATGCCCGATAAATGGAACCTCAGCATTGTTTGTCCGATTCTCAAAAAAGGAGAACCTCTGAACTGCGCCAACTACAGAGGCATCAGTCTCCTTAACATCGCATATAAGATCTTATCCGTCGTATTGTGTGAACGCCTGAAGCCGTTCGTCAACAACCTGATAGGTCCATATCAGTGTGGCTTCAGGCAAGGAAAGTCCACCATCGACCAGATATCCACACTACGGCAGATCTTGGAGAAGACCAATGAGCTTCAGATCGATACACACCACATATTCATCGATTTTAAGGCCGCGTATGACAGCATCTATAGAGACGAGCTATACACAGCAAAGTCTAATTTGGCATCCGTGCCGAACTCATCCGTCTGTGCAGGATGACGATGGAGAATGCACGCTACTCCATCAAGGTCGGTAAAGATCTCACCGAGACCTTTCATGTCAAAAAATGATTTAGACAAGGCGATGCGCGTTGCATAGTGCAAAACTCACGAGCAAATACAATAGGCACTATCTTTCAGAAGTCCATCCAACTAATCGCATACGCCGACGATATTGACATAATCGGGAGAAAGCAGCGTGATGTCAGTGGCGCTTTCGCGAGTATTGAGACGGTCAATGAGGGCAAGACCAAGTATATGCTGTCAAGCAAAAAGGACAACCAACACCGACGTCTCGGACAGAACGTCACCCTCGACAGATATAACTTTGAGGTAGTTAAGGACTTTGTCTACCTAGGCTCTGCTATAAATACAGACAACGACACCAGCGCTGAGA
Organism: Volucella inflata; assembly: GCA_928272305.1. Classification (NCBI taxonomy): domain Eukaryota; kingdom Metazoa; phylum Arthropoda; class Insecta; order Diptera; family Syrphidae; genus Volucella; species Volucella inflata. The sequence continues at coordinate 6,413,760 of OV743720.1, forward strand.
TCAAGCGAAGAATAACTCTTGCCAACCGCTGTTTCTTTGGGTTAAGAAGGCGATTGAGTAGCAAAACCCTCTCTCGGACAACAAAAGTCACCCTTTATAAGACCTTAATAATCCCGGTCCTGCTCTATGGCGCAGAGGCATGGACATTATCACAAATGGATGAGGGTGTTCTTGGTTGCTTCGAGAGAAAAATTCTTCGGGCGATCTTCGGTCCCGTCTGCATTGACGGTGAGTGGAGGAGGAGATACAACGACGAACTGTATGGACTGTACAGCGACATGGACCTAGCCAGAAGAGTGAAGTTCCAAAGACTGAGATGGCTGGGTCATGTAGAGCGCATGGACACCAATGCTCCGGTCCGAAAAGTCTTCGAATCCGCCCCCGAGGGACAGCGCAGTAGAGGAAGGCCAAGACTCAGGTGGCGCACGCAAGTGGAAGAGGACCTCAGCCAACTTAGCGTGCGAAACTGGAGACAGCTAGCCAGGGATCGAGCTGGCTGGAGAAGCTTGTTGACTGAGGCCCAGGTCCACCCCGGACTGTAGCGCCACCTAAAGTAAGTAAGTAAGAGTGTATTTTTAAGAAATTCATACGTAATTCCAATACTGTATTGTACGCCAGGACGATCGGAGCGACGATATCGAAAAAGCTCGACTGGCTCTTGAATACGAGCGTCTTAAAGACATCGCAATGAAAGCCCTGGCTCGAACTTGAGCGCCTGTACCAGGAGTTGGAACAAATATCCTCACGATCGGCGGATAGAAGACAAGCTATCCAAGAAGTTCAAACGTCGTACAATATTAAAATGCCAAATATTTTTAAGCTCGCTGCACAGAGGAGAAAAAATTCTATACCTCTCGCCGAAATACATAAAAAATGTAGACGGTCGCTTACTCACAAATGAAAAGGAAATTTGTGATCGGTGGCTTAAATACTGCAAGGAGTTGCTTAACAAACAGTTTCCACGTGATATCGTGCCGACAGCTGGTCTATTCGAGGAGGAAGTTTCGGACTTTTCAATCGAAGAAACAAGTACTCGTATAGCAATCGGAAAAATGAAGCGGAGGAAAGGGGCGGGACCAGACAGCATTCCATCAGAGTTTTGGTCGAAGATGGAGGGGATCGGCAGCGTTTGGCTATCGAAACTTTTAAATAAATTAAAATGTGGACAACCTATGCCGAATCAATGGAGAAGTAGCTTCTTGGTTCCATTATACAAAGGAAAAGGCGACACTCGAGAATGCAACAACTACCGTTCAATCAAGCTTATGTCACACACAATGAAAATCGTCGAAAGAGTCTTAAGCGAACGTCTTCGGCAAATAATAAAGCTCGATAATAGCCAGTGTGGATTTGTTGAAGGAAGATCGACGGTGAACGCTATCCAAAGCCTACGAATAATAATGGAAAAGCACCGAGATTCGTCTAAGGATTTACACATGGTATTTATCGACCTTGAGAAAGTATTCGATCGAGTGCCTAGGGATCTCATATGGCCGCGCTGAGGTCGCAAAAGGTACCGGAAACGTATGTTAGAACAATACAAGACATGTACGGAACCTTGAAAACTGCGATTAAAAGTTCTGCTGGACTGACGAGAGAATTTTCAGTTAATGTCCGAGTGCACCAAGGAATCGTCCTTAGCCCTTGACTCTTTAACGTAGTATTCGACTATCTTTTAAAAGACTGCATGCCCGAAGCAAATGTAACGTCAATTCTCTTCGCTGACGACGCAGTTATACTTAGCGATAACGTCGAAGATTTACAGAACGCCTTAGATTCATGGAAAAATGCGCTAGAGAGAAACGGGTTTAAAATAAGGCGCTCAAAGACGGAGCATTTGACGTGCCCATTTGCGCATCCTTTGCGACTTGTTCCGCATATAATGTTAGACGGAATAGTTCTTCCGAAAAGCACTATCTTTAAGTACTTAGGATCAATCGTTAACATGGAAGCGAAATGTGACGACGACGTAAACCACAGAGTGAGTGTGGGATGGATGAAATGGCGGGAAAATTCGGCAGTCTTTTGCAACCAAAAATTTCCACTTAAATTAAAGGGGAAACTCTACACCCCGGTTGTTAGACCAGCTCTTATATCTGGTTCACAGTGCTGGACAATGTACTAATCGTTTAAAACCAAAAGAACGGCAGCGGAAATGAAAATGTTAAGGATGTCTAGTGGAGTCACTTGACGCGATTGCATTAGGTCTACGAATATAAGAGGAAGTCTACATATAAAGAATTCGGTAACCGAACAGCTTGAGGCGAATAGAATAAACTGGTATTGCCACGTTCAAAGAAGATCTGCGGAAAATCCGGTTAAAAAGGCACTATCAACTACGGTCACTCCAACTGTAAGAAAACGAGGTCGGAAAAAAAATTCCTGGATTTCTCAGATGGCAAATGTACAACAACGCCTGGGGCTAACCACTGAAGTGATTCAGGACCAAGCAGTATGTAGACGCGTCTGCGGTCTGCGACATTAGCCAACCCCATAAACGGATCAGCAGCGATGCAGTAAAAATGGGAAACTCCTTACACATAAGTTCGTATAACAAGGAAAGGGGTAATAAAAGGATAAGAAGAAGAGGTTTGTCCAAATGATTATTCACATGTTGTCCGTTAATGTTGTTAATTCTGCTAAATACCTTGGTTTTCATATTAACTCTTCAGTTACCTTTGGTGATGCTATAAAAGACACCCTTTAAAAAGTTTATTATGGACTCCATTGTTTGCGATACTCAACGAACTACTTGCATCATTTCGTAAAAATAAGATTAGTTAGAACGTTTATAATGCCTTACGTTTTGTTTAATTGTTCTGTGTTCCCTTGTCTTGACTCTGTTTGTAAGAATAGACTAAAGGTTGCGTTGAATGATTGCATCCGTTTTATTTATGATATTCCTAGGTCCAATAGAGTTCTAGTTTTACATCCTCAATTTACGGTCTGAATCTTAATCTGTATTTAAACTTCCGCAATATATTAAAACTATTTAAAATTATGCAAACTAAATCTCCTAGTTATCTTTTTGAAATCCTACATTTTGCACAATCTAATAGAGGAAAAAAACTAATTATACCTTCATTCACATATCATTTTTTGTATCTGCAATTCGCGTCTGGAACTTTCTTACACATGAATTGCAGGTAATCAACTCATATGCCGTCTTTCAGGTCAAAGGTTTTTCTTCATCTTTCCGACAACCGCATCCTAACTTAGACATTTTAATATAATTTTTATTTATTTATTTATTTACTTTTATCTCTCTTTATTCATCCCTTTTATTTTTTATTTTTTACTTTCGTAATTGTTCTCAAAATGTATCTTAGTTGTTAATATAACGTATAATCTGTGACGTCTGGAAAACTATGCTTTTAAAAGTTATTCTATCTTGTAGTATTAATGTAATTTTAATCTAAATACAAATGCAATACAATACAATACAAGTCGATACAGAGAATCAATAGGAGTGGTCCTAATCTCTCTATATATTTTGTTCATGTCGGCTATAAAGGCAATTTTATATTTCTTGAACCTTGCAATGTGATCGAAAATATCATCTTGCAATCTAGGCCCGACAAAAAGATGATCGTTGAGCGACGTCCCCCACATAGTTTTGTTATTAATGTAGGTATCTTTAACACTGTGTGGTACGGAACGAAATAGTGGGGAGGTAGTTTGTACCTCTGTCATATGTCCAAGCTGCATGTGTTCATATTCATTAAAGACCCTTTTGTATTCTTTTAGAAACGACGGATTTGTTTGGAATTTCCTTTCTTGTTGTGTGAACCTGATAAGAGCTGACCTTTGAGACAAGCCTAGCAAGGGATATGTTTGAAAGGAAGTTGAACTGTCGTTGATGTGTTCTTTAAAATATGGTCTCACAGTCTTCTTCCTCTGGTGATAGATGATTTTGACTTTGAACTTCCTTAAGTTCGCAATTCTTACTTAGTAAGCTATCTAAGGTGTGAGTCTCAGTTTTAATATGAACGGATGTAACTTGTGATTGAATGCTAGTTGAAGCGCGTCCAGAAAGCAGCCAACCGATTTCCGTCCTTTGAGCCATAGTGGTGCCCAGTTCTCCTTTTATTATGCCTTCAAGAATAATGAATGCGTAAACATCGCTGCCCAATAAGACATCAATCTTGTTAGGTTTGCTGAACTTTGCATCAGCAGGCTCTTTATTTCTGAGATGATTCCAATGAGAACAGGGAACCCTGTGCGTGGAAATGACGGCCATAAGATTGTCCAGGACCAAAGCATTAAGCTGAAGCCTAAAGGTTGTGTTTACGTTAGATAAAATCATGAAAGTAATTTCCACTTTGAGATACTTGTGTTGTTTGTTTCTCTAACTCGGTAATGAAAAAAGCTTCAGACCCAGGATCTAATAAAGGTCGCAGCAACAACGGCTGACCAGCAGGTGTCGAAACCTTGATGAGGGCCGTAGCCAGAACAACGTGTGCTTGATTGTTTTCGGCTACAAACGCGTTATATGCTGAAGTGATTCCGTTTGAGGGCTTAGAGTTTTCTGACGACACCGGTTTTAAGGTTATGAGCTCGAACCGAACTTATCGATTTTTTAGATTTTTGGTGACTAACACGTGGTGATGAATCTCCAATGATATTCATTGTTCTTAACCTCATCAAAATAAAATCTTCAAGAACGCTGTATTGTTGGTAGTCTACATGCGTAGAGATATGTGATTGCCAAAGTACACGGATTGTGGGAGGAAATTGCTGCACTTAGAGAAAGATAAGAACGTCTTCCCATGACTCTGGAGTTACACCAAGTTGAGTTATTGTTTCGCTTCGTTTGTTATATCTAGTAAAAGTTTGAAGTCTTCAAAGAGAAGTTTGAATTGTTTATCCGCTTCTTCAGCTTCTTTAGCTGCAGATTCACAAAGGATAACAACAACTTGACCGAATGAACTTCGAATGTCTTTTACGCCACGTGCAAACGCGATTGTCTTTGAGGTTTACTTATAAAACCAAGTTATACGCGCTCGTCTCTCTCCTTTTTAGTTTAAGGGCTTAATGATCCTTTTTCAGTTTCGTTTGCTATCCGGCTCGAAGGACCAATGTACATGTTTTCTGAGTTTCGCAATGTCAACGCTAGTCGAGCCAAGAGTTTGCCTGCAATTTTGTATTTCCAAATAAATATCACGTGCGGAATCATTGAGAATGTTTACAGTAGCCTACACAAGCTTACGAGTGGTACAAAGAGTTTAAGGCAGAACGTACTGTGGTTGATGATTTGCCTCGTTCCGGTCGTCCACCCACCAGTATGACTGATGTAAACATCGAAAAAGTTAAGAAAACTGTCTTCTCAGATCTTCGTGCGAACATTAGGGAGATAGCAGCCGATCTTGGTGTCTCGTTGTGACCGGTGCAGAGCATTATTAACGAAGTTTTGGGCATGAGACGAGTTGAAGTGTGGCTTGTGTCGAGAGTGCTGAGTTTGTTGCAGAAGGAGTTGAATGCTCCTGCTCTGCTAGCATCGCCTTCGAAAAATCGCTGGGTAAGCTGATTGCTCCGATGGTCCATCTATAGGTCAACGAAGCAAACTGGAAAGCCTCGCCTATGCAAATCTGTCTTCATTGACCATCGATCGCTGCTTAAACGTTCATTGCATAAATGCACAAAAACAAAACATCGCATCGTGGGAAGGTCCAAAAGTTCAATTACAATATTAAAATCCAATTTTCAGAGTTCCCTAGCACAAACGGACAGCGGAATTTGAGTCACCATAACAAATCCATCTTTCCATGTTTTTTTTCGGATAATTCGGCCCATTTTTCTGCGATTTTCTGTTTCGATGCGATGTCATACAGACGTTTAGGCACGTCTTTTCGCAAAATAAACCACAAGGACTTCCGATAGATGCCCAACGCTTGATAATGGCCTGAAGTCGATTGATTGCTGTCTTGATTCATCGATTGTCGTATAGTCGCAATATTCTCTTCACTTCTGGTGTCTTGAAAAGGGCTGGGATCCAAACAAGATTCAACGAGTTCAACCCTCGGACTGCGTTCAATCTTGCATTTTTGAAGTACCTTTGAAGTCGTTCAATAGGACAGTAAGGCCTCAAGTGAGGCTTGACTATTGCATCATCTATTTTTTTCGTTGAAATAAAGCTTGGAGAGTGCAGTTCATTAGTGCGTCAAGAGTAGAGCCTGGTATGCTAATGAAAAAACCCTTAAAATAGAGTCAGACCATTCTTCGGAGTCTGTAAAAGGTGGTAAAGCATACCTCAGAACTATAAAATGTGACTGACGTGTATAATAGTACTGGAGTCAGGACGCCGGTCTGCAAGCAATCCCGCAATCAGGACTAGCTCCGCTTTTATGCGCAAAGCTAACAGCTCACATTAACAAACGAGGTGAATCTCCACTACAAACAACTAACAAATTTTAAAGTCATGGTACTAAATCGATGGCATATACTCTTGCCGAAACTCACTTCCCAGACAAGAATTCCAGAAGCCTAGGAAAACCGTCCTCGGACAAGGATAAACAGACGTCTTAGAGAGGATTTAAACAGATCAAAGGAAATTTTTCACGAAGGCAGAACGATTTGGGCACTCAACTCTTTTCAACCCTTCAAAGACCCTTCAAGTGAACCCCCTACACAAGTGTCAATATGCCTACCAACCTGGAAAATCAACAACATAGAGCGTATGCGTACGCGGAATCTTATCACAAGATTTGAAAAATCCTTCAGAGATAAAGAGGGAGTGGTCGGATGTTACCCTGCACTAAAACATCCCTACACGCCAATATGGATACAGGCAGCTTTGTATTTCAGGCTGAAATCCATACAGAAGGGCTTTGTATTCGAGAGAGTCTAAACAGATACATAAATAACAAACAAAACAGCAGGGCAGCCTACTTGCAACTACTTAACAACTACTACAATTAAGTAGAGCTCAGATTTAACTGATCACATGTTTTCTCACAGGCACAGATCCATACGTGGCCGTTGTGATCTGGAACTCAATTAACCACCTCCCTACCTTCCATTCTTATTTAATCAAATTTAAGTGCATAGGTGGTAGTGATTCGTCTACAACCTGTTTTGTGGTTGAGTAACACATTCCATCAAAAGCACCCTTAATATCGATTTCTTCTTGTCGAGTGCCCCCTCAATTCTAACCACTAGATCTTGAAGCGCATTCTCGCAGAGTCTTTTACTTTCATAGGTATGTTGCATCATAAAAGTAGGATTCATCAGTTAAACAGTTTTACGCACATAGAGCACGAGCAATCAGTTTAATAGGTCTGAAGCTCTGATGCTTTTTTGAGGCTTATATGTATCTTCCCATATTGAGGGGAAGACAGTCTGGGATACAAATATATTTATCTGTCAAAGGAGGGCAAGTTCAGGGAATTCTTATTGGACGAGTGTAAGCGAACACTTTTCAAAAGGATCATGCTTGATGCTAAAACGCATGTTGCTACTTTGCATAACACCGGTCATTGTAGATCCTCTGTAAGCTTAAATGAACATGATTCCATGATTTCTAATTATCACTTACAAGTCACCATCACCGAGGGCCATAAAATCCATTCCAATAGCAACTGCAGCCGTAAGTTTGCCTATGGGCGGTTTTGCACTTATAATTAGCAAAACTGCTACAACTGAGAGACAGCTTTCAATTACAATCGCGCCGACCTCATCATCTCTCATCACTACGATTTATAGCAACTTAAAAACAAATCTAAAACGTCCTGCCTGTCCAGCCTCTGGTTCATCAACGAAATTACACTATTACCAGGGCATACCCTTACCTAGCTCAATGTCATCACTAATGACGTACTCTGTTCCGACACCTTTTTGCAATCCAGTGACAACATTTTTTTCTCACCCAGAAAAATGCTCAAACTAAGCCACAAGCTCCAACCTAATGGTACTCTGACCAGTTTCGCTATTCGACAAACACTCCCTCCCCATTCCCTCGTTATGTCAATTTGACGGTAGTCCCGTCAACTGTCATTATTCGCTAACCATGTGCAAAAGCGCGATGTAATTATTTTCAATCAAAACTAAGTGCGTGTAATTACATGTCAGTGGGCAGCAATAATCGATTAACGTATCCTCTTACCGTTCGCGTACTCTTTCGTGTATAAAATGCGTGAGTGAATGGTTAAATGGCTTTTGTCCCGCTACTGGTTTTGAATTTTAAGTTATTTCAGAAAAAAAGAAAAAAAAAACTAAGCTACACCCTGTTCCTAAACAGTACAGAGGGAAGCAAGACTTCATCAACAACAGGGTGACTGAACGGATTGCTGGTTAGAGTTTCAATTTCAATGCGAACACCACAATGTGGTTTAACTTTGAAGCGATTACGGAAGTTACGAGTAACAAAAGCATGTGCGGGTTTTTGTGGAAATTTTTCGAACAAAGTGTGTAACGGATACTGTACTGTGATGGATTCAAGGTACAATCTGGTTAAGTGTGGATTTTTGTGGGCCTTCTCCCTTTTTGGGAGATGTTTTCCAGAGGTACACTCAAGCATGGGAGATATTTTAGGAATTTTTCAGAAATAACCGCGATAAACGAAGCCGGAAGGGATACGAGTATACGGTTTCAAACGAAATTTTTGTTTGAAAGTAGGAGTAGTGTTGGAAACGTTGTCGATTGAATTTTTTTGACATTCGATGAGCAATGATTGAGCTTCGTTTAGTACAAATTGATTGGTGGTGACTGCCCACAAAACCCCACAGTGAAAGTTTGGAAGTTAAGTTACAAAGTCACACCGCCTTACTTCTAGAATTCGAGTAGAGGGTCCTATTGAATTTCCTTGTCGCTGACTACCTAAGAGTATCGAGCTGCTGCTGTCCTTTTGCCAGTGTACGGTGTTTAGTAGTCAAAAAGGCATTGAACTCTCTCTCTCTTGAATATAAATCCGATGAAAGTAGTTAGGGTTGACCTAACCAAGAAAAGATGTTCTTGTCGTGGAGGGTTTCTATGATTTTCTCGAAAAATTATTGAGCAGGTCATCCAGAGTAGGATGTCAAAGAACTACACTTATAGGAAGGGTGCTAGAACTCATAGCGTCACTTCTTCATCTTCCGTATCCCGGTGACTTTTCTTGTGGTATAGAGTGTCAAAGTTACAGGGCACATTCCTGAAATGTAAATTAAATTCTCTATATCTCATCCTGAGTTACTTCTATTCAACTTCTGCTCCTTCTTTAGATATATCGGACTTATAAATGTGCTTCTCCCGTCATTTAGTAATGTCTATTAGCTTCCGAAGTATCCTTATCAGAAGTCGCTCGGCCCAAAATGATACCCAAGCTTACGAAAGCCTACAGCCTCCATGTCACTCTAAAATTGGCCACTGTCATACACTGCATCAATTTAACAGTACCGATATAATGCTGGAGAAAACAAATCGTTGCTAAGTCTCTACATATCGTACTGGATGCAGATCCATGGCAGCAATTTTCAGATGATGTTTCCCAATCTAAGAACATGAACTGTTAGCTCTCCCGAAGTTGTGTCATGCAACGTTAAGGTTCGTGGAAGAACGCAACAGGCCAGGGACTGTAATTATGCTTGGCACACCTCCCTAAATATTTGCATATGGATAACAGATGTCGTTAGCGAAGTGCAGATTGAATTTCATCGACAATTTGTATGCTGGAACTATAAAAGTTGTTAGCTAGCTGTCTTGCACGGGTAAAGCAGGGCAATGTTTCTGCTGGCAAACGTTAAAATTTGAATCACTCAGACCTAGAATATCTGATCCGGTTTCACTTGACCTCTCTTATAAGCATGGATCCATCAACAAGATGTGTACAAATTTTTTTGCTACTCAAGCAGGGTATCCTCAGACAGTCAGCTTGGTATAAGTGCCTATTCGGAGCTCCAAAAATAAACTAAGTATACAAGCACATACTAGGCGACAAAAATTGACACATATTTTGTTCTTTGAAGCAATAGACTCACCGATGTCCTAATACTGAGATACAATTAGGAACAGAATGACAGCCTACTCACAATCTGAGGTATCAGCGATTCTTCCGAATCCTGCTCTGTTCAGCCCGAGTCCAATAACTGCGTCGGATATTCAGATCTCTCACTTCGACCGAAGATGGCAAGAAACCTCTGTGCTTTTTTGAATAATATATCTAAGCGGCACAGATTCACAGTCTTTTCGGTTCCTTCTTTTTCCTCCTGCGAAGCCGCTTTTCATCCTCTACTTCTGCTCATAGAGCTTGTGAGCAGATATAGTCCTTCTATGCAGCGCCTCTTACTACACTGCATGTGCTTGTCGCACTCGTCGTCAAACTAGAGGTAATCGAGTGAAATCCAGCACATCAGAAGCGGAACCTTTGAACACTTTTTGGTGGAGTTTCTACTGGTCTTCTACACTTAATGCTAGCGGCAGTGGATCTCTTCAGATATTAAGAGAAATTTGATTGAAAAATAGCGATCTCTTGCGATTGAAGTTGTCTGGCGATGAAATTCATTACAAATTAGCAAATGCTTGCTTGCCTTTGCGCTGTTCGTAAAGTATTCAACCGTACCTTGGCTAGTAAACGTAATGATCCACTGAAGTTTAGTGGGCTAATAAAACGATATGCAATCCCCAGGTCATCGGCGTATGCTGTGATCTTACCCGTAAACGTCAGAGAGAACAAAAAATTTATAATCAAATGTAAGGAACAAAATTGGACCTAGTACTGATCCTTGTGGAACACCAACATTAAGTCTTTTAGAACTCATATATTTGTTACCAATATTCACCTTCTGGTATCTATGACTTGGATAAGATAAAAATAAATGATAACCTTCAGGTAATTGTGTCCTTGAGGACTCTGCTGGCCGGTGAGACAGCTATTGATAAGAGTGGTTCTTCGTTTTATTTCTGCTAAGGTGTAGTTAACAGAATTTATAGCAAAATCAAAATAAAAAAAGTCGCTTACTACATTAAAATTACAACTTTCGACGCTAGCTGTTACATAGACTTTTAAAAGATTATGCCTTCAGCGTTGGCTTGTTAGTTCCGCACAGCTCCTCCAAAGTAAATATCACTTCACTGCCATCTTTAGGTCACTGTTGAATGTGACGACCAATGGAAGGATGAGTATATATATGTATCCTCTATATAATTCCTTTAGAGGTACTTTTTCCAGTAGGGATTTCCTGTGAGATCAGCCATGAGTTGTGTCAAACTTATATAGTATTTCTGTTCAGTATTATTTTTCATTGGAAAATAAAGACCAGCGAAGCTCCTACAAATATTCAGATGTACTACGAAAATCAGCGTTCTACCATCAAAAAGTTTGAAATCCAATTTTCATTTCTTGATGTACGCAACCAAAATGACCACATCTTGTACAAAATAAGGAAAACATAGTGGTAGTAGCGGAGAGTGTACACGATAAACGGGAAGAATTGATTCAGCGCGGATACGACAGCTTGGCTTATCGTATGCAACAACTTGGCATATTTTACGTCAGTATCTATATATCTTTCTATATATCTATCAGACAAAATTGACCGACATTCCGAATCCTCTCCGCTTTAGTCGTTAGCATCTCGAAAAGCTTCGAGAAAATCTTCTCTTTTCGACTTAAATTTTGCTCAAAGATGAGGTCTATTTCTGGCTACGTCATTAAGCAAAATAACCATATTTGGGGTGCAGAGCAATCCATTACATCCACACAAAACAGCGGTTTGGTGTAGTTTATGGGCTGGTGAAATCATCGGTCCTTATTTCTTAAAACTGAGGCCGCCTTAAACTTAGCTATGAAGGTGCCCGTTGTCGCTACGATTCAGGAATTGGTTTCCAATATAGATTGAGTAATTGGTCAAAAGCGACTCACAATGCTCAAATATCTGAATTTCAGACTGCACAATGTTAGCCGCAATTATGGACAACATTTGAAGGAAATAATCGGAAATCCCAGAAAACCGCATCGCTGTTGACACGTGTACCAATTGCGAATTCCTCAGGAATGAGAAGAAAAGTAGGCTGTGGTGCAACTTTCCAGCTCAAGCAGGCTTCAAAATGCAAATTCTAGACACTTTCAAAGAACTTTTCCGCTGCTCTGTTAAGATCAACGGCCTTTAAAAATTTGTCATATAATAAGCCTGGTTTCAGGAGGTTTTTTTTGTTTATTTTTTAAACGGGGACTCAAATACACCGAAAGCCTAAAGGTCAGCGTGGGACTTTAACCGCACTAAAAACATGTGTTTATCGTCCGGACGGGAAGCTGCTTCTGGAACCACCGTTAGGTATTTCGCCAGAAGGATGACCTGAGCAAAGGCTCAAAGCGTTCGTTTAGTCGTCACTGTCAAGTTCGTGGATAAGTTACACCTCGCTGGAAACGCTCACTCTTCCGGCGGCGTTCTATAGCTCTCAGCTCCATCATCAATGTCACGATTGAGCCTTCAATAGCCTGCCATTTCCGGGGGCTGCTTAACAAGCTGGGGAGATCAGGTTTATCGCTGAAGCTGGTTCCCCTATCACTTCGTAAATGGAGCTCCTGACGTGTTCGAATCTCGGGCACGAGAAGAGAACATACTCAGCATCCTCTATTGTTCAATAATAGTTTGGGCAGTGAGGATTATCTTCAATGCCACTGAAGGCTTGCGTGAGGTAGTAGTTTACCTCTCTATGCCTCCTCTGCAGCCATTCATCGACGTTGGGGATTAGGGCATACGTCCATCTACCCTTTTGGGAACGGCTCAATCTACTTTGTCACGCACGAATTTGGCAGGTTGTCCCGTCGGATCTTCTGCAGCTCTTCCGCGATTGGCGGTATGCCGGCCAAGATGCATGCAGCGTCATCAGAAACGGTCCTATATGCGCTCACTACATGGAGCGCGCTCAGGCGGTGTGTGGAAGTTATTCCGGCCGCGTAATAGTGCTTAGCCATTGCCGATGTCCAGATGGTGACCCTTGCTAGCAGGCTTCGCTTGCTAGACCGATGTATTTGCCTTGATAAGGGACAGATCCATCGTCATCCTGCCGGCTTTACCTTTTACTTGCTCCTTAAAGCAGATCCTTGCGTCTAGGAGGACTCGCAGGTATCGCAGGAAAGGCTTCGATGTGACCGTGAAATCGCCACTCTGAAAGGAAAACACCTCTCTCTTTTTCCTTGCGGTCGAGAGGACTGCTTCGGATTTCTGTGCCGCCAGGTCCAATCCATTTCTTTGCAGCCAACTGGTCACCCTGCCGACCGCCTCCGTGCATCTAAACGTGATCTCTTCAAAAGTCTTGGCCACAACCACTACGGCCAGGTCATCGGCGTACCCCACGATCGTGCACTCCTCGGGCAGTGCAATCTCGAGCACGTTGTTGTACATCGCGTTCCAGAGGGTGGAGCCCAGCCCCGAACCTTGGGGGACTCCGCATGCCACTCTGTAATGCTGCACCCCGACATCCGTTGTGTATTGCAGCCTTCTATCCCTAAAGTAATCGCACACGATTCTCTGGAGGTAGTTTGGCACCCCAAGAGCCTCCATTGCGCGTACGATATGGGACCATCTGGCTGAGTTGAAAGCGTTCCTCACGTCCAACGTGACTACAGCACAGTATTTCTTGGAACCACCTCTCCATCTTTCTCCAGCCGTAGCGTCTCGAGCTATGATGACAACCATCTCGATGGCATCCAGGGTCGATCTGTGTTTTCTGAAGCCGAGCTGCTGCTTGTTCAGACCGGCGGGGGCGTTCCAAGGCTTCATTCAGACGATTCACGATGAAGCTTTTGAGAGTTTTTTCTAAGTTCGTCCAAGAGGCAGATTGGTCGATATCTAGAGGGATCTTGGGGATTCTTCCCTGGCTTGGGAATGAAGACCAAGTTCTGCCTGTTCCATTGCTTCGAGATCGTTCCTTCCTTCAGGCATGTCGTAAATAGCCTTGCAAAAAGGGCAGGGTTTATTTTTATGGCAAAAGTGAGTGCCACGCTCGGGATGCCATCTGGGCCCGGGGCCTTATTTGGCTTAAGTCGATTCATAGCCATGAGGACTTCCGTTATACTAGCCTCCGGGACCGGTCCCTGTGGTAACGGGGCGTGGTGCGAGATTCTGTCCACCGTCCTGGGGAACAGTGTGGACACAATTTTGTTCATTAGGGGAGGGTCTGTAGGCTGCGGCGACCTACCTCCTCTTACGTTGTTTACAGCTATCTTGTAGGCCATCCCAGAGAGGTTCCAGTAGGGTATCACAGTGATCCTCTTTGTCTTTGTCCACCCCAACGAATACCAGTTGAGTCTAACCTAATCTAACTAGGCTCACTAATCGTCATCTTCTTACTACAGTCGCTAAAGAAAAAGATAGCCCAGCAAGTAATAGTAAAATAGACCTTTCTAGCAGAGCTACACTGTGTCTGACAGCGGAGCTATCCAGCAGTGACGGTAGAAAGCTTACATTTTCTCAATACAGCTGGTTAAGCGAGTGAGTGTTTTGCAGACATAGGCAGCACAAAAGGTAGGTATGTAGCACTTTTTGGCGAAAATGTCACTGCTCATTTAGACATGTTTTTGTTGAAAACCTATGAAGAGAGCCCACTAGATTGGAATCAGTCAAATAGTCCAATGAGTGTCAGGAAGTTCTTTTAATAAATAACAGTCGCACGCTATATGAATTCCTTACTTCCCTGTTCTTGCATCTTTGACAGAAATCGCTGAAGTGGGACTTAAATCAGCATTAATCCCGATGATGCAGGGCCTTTTGGAGGTACCAGAGACGACTCGTGCACGAGTCTAGAGAATGTGACTACTTTCTAATTTAAATGCCTGCTTACTCCTTACATACGTATGAGTGTGGTATCCCGGATTCCTTAGCCATGTAGATGTCATGGATGATCTCCCGCTTACGAGAAAAGCTACAAACGCAAAATGATACAAAAAAAGAGCGTAAACTATAATAGAACTTCCTCCATTGACAATATGTATTCCTCGTTCAAGAAAAAGTAAAAGTTTCTCACCCCACATGTTATAGATATAATCTCCTCAAGTTAATCAATCAAACTCGCTTCCTAGAATCAATAGAAAAGAAGTGAAAAGCTTTCGACAATAACCCTGACAAATGAAACCATCATTAGTCTCGATGCAATATAGCTGGCCAAAAACTCTAAATTCCAAATACGATCCATGGAAATCAATTAAATTTGGAACGGTCTGCTGGGGAAACGGAGAAACGCCCCAACCGCAGCAAACCTCAGCAAACCCCAGCCCTAAATCAAATTTGATTACTGAAGCAACTACTACACATCGTCTATCTGACTGTGAGATCTCTCCATAAAAAGGTTTTTTTTTTACTTATTCTATGGCCATTTTTTGATTAATGACATCACCATAGATCACGCACTGAGGTAATTGAATATTCCAGGCGTACCGCAAGCGTCTTACAATTGAAATTGTACTCGTACTCGTACTCGTACTCATACTCCAACTCCCAATTGCGACTCCAAGTCCATTCTCACGATCATTCGTTTGGGATTACTTTAGTCTTGGACATGTAGATCAAAAAAATTTCTGTCCGGATCGTTTCTTGGTGAAGTTTTCGGATCACGTTTAGTTAGCGTATGCTTGTACCTTTGCCCGCACCTCTTTTCTCTTATAACGAATACGAGCATGTATACTACATATGAGTATGACATCTCTAGGTGCCACCATGATTATGAAAATCAAAAAAAAAAATAAAATAAAAATATTTTGAGTACTCAGAAGCAGGACGTGTCTCCTGAATTTGGAATGAGGTCTGACGAACGATTCGCTGACACTATGATGTGCTATGATGGGCATGTGGCGCGCCAGTATATACTATAAACGGGCTGTAGGTATGAGCAAACGAATTTCCTTTTTAATTAGCGATTACAATCGGAACCCCTTCATGGGATGCCTTAATACAGCGCCAGGACGTAAAAGGAAAGAAAGAAAAAAAAGTAAAGCTCACTTCAAGGTGAAGAAATTAATAATCACACACTCGTCTGGCGCGCTCATCACTAATTATGAATCTAATTACAACTTCAGCAGTTCATCATTATTGTGCTGAGATACAAAAAGATACCTTTAGATACAGGAGTACATAGTCAGATACTCTTAGAAGTGTTGGGCAATGGTATGGTAGGTGCTTACGAAATTAACAATGTCCAGGTGTAAGAAGTCTCGTAAACAATGTAGCCCGCCCATTTTGACGGATGACGGGTTGGTGTTGCTCTATTATATGTAGAATACTGCAGGCCAGTCAGTCAGTCAGCTAACCATCGAGATAAGCTCTTGGCCAGCCAGTGTGGTTGTTTTTGTTTTTCTCCTTTTTTCTGCGAGAGTTTGTCAGTGTTGGTAGAAGGTAAAGTCAGAGGTGGATTTGCTTACCAGTGGCGCCTTATGAAATGTCTGTTATAGAACGGTAGGTGCTATCTTTTTCATCATAAATGGGTTTGAAACGAATTTCGGGCGCATCCACAAAGTTCGTTGCGCCATAGAGCAGCACCGGCATTATTAAGGTCTTATAAAGGGTGACTTTTGTTGTCCGAGAGAGGGCTTTGGTACTCAATTGCCTTCTTAGCCCAAAGAAACAGCGGTTGGCAAGAGTTATTCTTCGCTTGATCTCAGCGCTGGTGTCGCTGTCTGTGTTTATAGCAGAGCCTAGGTATACAAAGTCCTTAACTACCTCAAAGTTATATCTGTCGAAGGTGACGAAAAGCCGGTGTTGGTTGTCGTTTAAGCTTGACAGCATATCTTGGCCTTGCCCTCATTGACTGCTTAACCCATTTTCGCTGCTTCCGCCTCAATACTCGCGAAAGCGCCACTACTTTCTCCCGATTATGTAAATATCGTCGGCGTATGCGAGTAGTTGGACGGACTTTTGAAAGATAGTGCCTCTTGTGTTTGCTCGTGACTTTTGCACTATTCTTTCAAGAACGATGTTGAAAAAATCGCATGACAGCGCATCGCCTTGTCTAAATCCTTTCTGGACATCAAAGGTCTCGGTGAGATGTTTACCGACTTTGATGGTGCAGCGTGAATTCTCCATCGTCATCCTGCACAGACGGAAGAGTTTGGCAGGGTTGCCGAAACTGGACATTGCTTTGTATAGTTCGTCTCTATAGATGCTGTCATAAGCTGCCTTTAAATCGATGAGTAGGTGGTGTGTATCGATCTGAAGCTGATGGGTCTTCTCCAAGATCTGCCGTAGTGTGAATATTTGGTCGATGGTGGCCTTTCCTGAAGCCACACTGATATGGACATATCAGGTTGTTGACGAACGGCTTCAGGAGTTCACACAACACGGCAGATAAGATCTTATATCCGATGTTAAGAAGACTGATGCCTCTGTAGTTGGCGCAGTTCAGAGGGTCTCGTTTCTTGAGAATTGGACAAACAATGCTGAAATTCCATTCATCCGGCATACTTTCGTCCGACCATATTTTACAGATGAGTTGGTGTATGCTCCTTACCAAGTCATCGCCTGCCGCTTTGAAGAGCTGGGCAGTCAGGCCATCCGCTCCAGCAGCTTTATTGGACTTAAGGTTCGATACAGCTATCTCCACTTCATCCAGGTCGGGTGGACGGAATTGTTGGTCATCATCGTCCAAGTTGAAAGTTGATTCTGCCTGACAGCGGTATTTGATCCGTCATCGCCGTTATACAGTCTGCAGAAATGCTCTTCCCAAATCCTCAGTATCGACTGCGGTTCTACTACGATGCTCCCTTGTTCATCTCTACAGGCTTCGGTTCGGGGTTTGTTTCCGTGGCATGTTATTTTTACCTTTTGGTAAAACTTCCGAACCTCATTCCTGGAGTAGCATCTCTCAATTTCCTGAGAAGGCGGTGTTCGTCTCTCCTCTTCCGCTCATAGAGCTCATGAGCAGCTCTGGTCCTTCTCAGCAGCGCCGCGTTATATGCATCTTGCTTAGCTGCATGTGCTTGCTGGCATTCATCATCGAACCAGGGGTTTGAATATGGTGGACGAATTAAACCCAGCACATCAGAAGCGGCATATCTTATGGGGTTTGGCAGTGTTTCCAATGGTCTCTGATGCTTGATGCTGGCGGCATTGGACCTCTTAAGATATTAAGAGACACTAGATCGGAAAAGGACTTGGCGATCTCTTGCGATTGTAGCCGTCTGACGTCGAATTTTTTCAGAGCATTAGTTTGTCTTGGCGCAGTTTGGGATATCCGCAACCGTACCTTTTCTACAACAAGGTAATGGTCCGAGTCGATGTTGGCTCCTCGGAACGTACGGACATCCATAATACTGGAGGAGTGTCTTGCGTCGATCGCAATGTGATCAATCTGGTTGACGGTTGATTGATCAGGGGTTCTCCAAGTCCCCTTGTGTATGTCGAGATGTAGGAACCGCGTGCTAGCCACGACAATGTTTCGCCCCGCCGCAAAGTCGATTGGCCTGAATCCGTTATCGGAGGTGGTGTTGTGCAGGCTATATTTTCCGATTGTTCTAGGACAGAGGACAATTTTAATGTCATAGCTAGGGCATTGCTCGTAGGTCTTGTTAAGGAGCTCGTAGAAGGCATCCTTGGTGTCGTCATCTTTCTCCTCTGTGGGGGCATGCGCGCATATAAGGCTAATGTTGGCGAATTTAGCTTTGATGCGGATTGCTACGAGGCGCTCGCTTACATGCCGGAAGCTGAGGACTTCTTGTCTTAGTCTGCCTCTGACAACAAATCCGCATCCAAATAAGCGCTGCTTTTGCCGTCGATAGCAATCGCCGTAGTAGATGTCGCAGTTTTTCATCTTCTTTTTGTCCGGCGCATCCCATCGCATTTCTTGAATGGCGGTTATGTCTGCCTTGCACCAGTCTAGGGCCTCCGCTAGTTGCTCGGCTGCACGTGGTCTATTAAGGGATCTAACATTCCACGTGCATATCCGAAGCTCATTGTCCTTAAATCGTTTGCGTGGGTTGTCAACAGTAGATCCGTCCATATCCGAGGCTTGTTGATGCTTCGTAACTTAATTTTTTTTTAAATGGCCTGGCAGTTACCCCGGCGGCACAACCTCCAACCTGGAGGCCCAGTTCCATCTTTAATGCCCCTAAGATGAGGGGTCGGTTGCACCGAAGGCGGTAACCCGTTCCGGGATGTGAGTGCTCTCGTGAGATTCCCAGATGGTGCCACGGGGAGGCGTGAAGTAGGACTTATTAGCAGAGCTGCAAGATGTTCCGCTGCAGAGGATCATTCTCGTTATTTAAAGAACCAGCTCCTGTCAAAAGATGCTACTTCTAAGAGGCCTTATACTAATCATTGCCATTCCAAAACTGTATTAACAGCTCATATATCAGTCTTTTTAGCTTCGTTTTTAGGAATCGCTAAATTGGTGTAACAGGGCATAAATCTGTCGAAATCCATTACCTCAAGTGGGCCCCAAATATAAAACAACGTTTCAACGCACCCGAAGGGGGGTAACCTACCACGGCCCTGGCAATTTCCCTCAAATTCCCTACAAGAAAAAACCTCATGAAACTTCAGCAAATCGATTGCACTCCCCACATCATTGTTTATATGCAGACAGTGAATTTCGCGCAACGGATTTCCTCTCTCCTCTGGTAGTGATGATGATGATTATTATTGCCGCTGGCATCACAGCATTACCACCATCATCGGCCAAACGAATAGATACTCGTACAATCGGTCCTCCAATGATCTAGAATCCTCTTTGTTCCTTTGCCTGCGTCAAGTGATTTCTGATTTCTAATTTCTCGATTTTTGTTTCATTATCGAATTCCTTACCACACTACTCGCACACTCATACCCATGCATGGACTCAAATTCTGGACTGTGGACAAAGTCTCCCTGCTCCTGCTCGCGGTCCTTTATTTTTATATTTTGTCTTAACCAGGGTACCAAAAAGGTGAAGAAAATGATTCTCACGTAGATGGACGTGACGTTGATTTGATTGAGCGTTAATTATTTTCTTTTTTCTTTCCTTGGCCGTCTCCTGGCTTCAGTTTTTTTTTTTGTTTTTGTACCAAGGTATGTGTAAAGGTGTATCAGGAGAACACCTTCCTCTGGAGTATAACATGTTGTCCCATTGCACCACGCAGAGGCACTTTATCATTTATTTATTTTTTTTCAGAGAAAATTTCACCAAACGGCTTGTGGAAGTGGAACTCTGCCAGTTCTGTGGATTGAGAATGGAGCAGGGGGTATAGATTGTGAGTTGAATAGCCATCATCACGTCGTTGCGTTGAGTTCATTTTTATCAGATTTCTGATTTGGGAGGTTATAACCACTGTCCAGTCCAGAGCCAAACCTGCTGCTGCTTGTTGGTGGCTGGTTGTGGTCATATCGTTGGTCCTTCCTTACAGGTGTGGATTACTTTGTGGTGTACACTGAGAGTGTGGAAAGAAATTAGTATAAGCAGGGGTTGCTCCACAAGTCTAGGGGAAATCAAAATTTCATCATGACCACGATTATGCCATGAATGATGGACTGAAGTTCAAATGGAGGAGGGCAACTGATGGGGAAATTCATGAGTCACGCGTGAGATGGTTCTTAATGCCATTTAATTGCAAACTCGGACTACGAGTGGGCACTTTCCCTTAGTGATATCTGGTGGCTACTCGCAGTGTGAGTGTTTTCTGGATTTTGATCTCTTAAACTAGGAATCATTCATTTTCAATCTGTCGAGGGCTCACATCAAAACTCATTTAAAAATATTATTCTACTGCACGATCAGAGAAGAGCCACTCTAATCAAACAGAGCTGCGATAACCCGTGTCAGCTTGGGAGTGACCCTATCAATGAATTTTCCAATATGCCTGGCATACGCTCTCAAGAATAACATTTACGTCAACAGTAATCCGGATACCAATCACCATCACCATCACCATCATCAGAATGGCTGTCTTGAATTTTCTGATAAAGCTGCCCGACTCAGAACTCAAGGGTGAGAAGACGCTTCCACTACCACTTCGATGTGGGATTTTGGAATTTACACTTCACAGTCAACACTCGACTTGTACAGCTTGTATCGATTTAATAAATCATAAACGCGGCATGTAAATACGAGTACGTGTGCAGGCTGCTACACTGCATATTCACAGCCATCAAATTAACAATCCACCAACGAGGGTTGAGAACGAAGAACACTAGACACCCTCTCACATGCACTTTCGTGACCTATCGTCCAACTGCAATAAACAAATCAAGAACTGTGCTTTGGCAAAACAAGAACTCGCCCTTCGACGTCCGGTCGACTGGTGTGTGCGGAATAAATTTGAAATCTGTCATTCAGATGTTGTTTGTCTATTAAAAGTCGCCGTGGAAGAGTTGCAATTAACAAGGCGCCTCACATCAGTACGACTATATATGTCGTACATGTATCTAGATACCTTCCAATTTGTTTAAAATGTCCGTTGGTGCGTCACTACGTCTATCACATATCCACTCGTAATAACATTCGTCGACTCAGGCTATCTGCCACGGATCATGGATCAAGGTGATTAGCATATCATTGCCCTCTTCAGCTAATGGACACAAATTGTAGGGTACATGCGTCCCAGAGATGGCGTAATTAGATGTGAACACGGTCGGATGGATGAGGTTTTCTTTAATTTTTTTTTTTTTTTTCATCCGGCATTCGAGACAAACATTGCTCATATGGTTTTGGATTATGTATCTATTTGCATAGAAATTATAATTTACAAGTGTGAATCAGTTGGGGAGTAAAATAAAATGCACAGATAGATATAGAGAATATCCCTACTGGGCAGGGGATCGTGTCAAAGATTTTTCGAGCCGTAGTTACTCGTATGATGTCAATTTTTTCGGCATGAGCAAGCCATCTCTGACGTTGGATCGGTAGACGCATAATTAGACCGATATGGCTTTATCTCGAAACGGAGAAGTTCTTCATCCGTTTGGTCTTACGAGACAAGGTTTAGTTCCCCAATTGCCTCCTGAGACCAAAGAAACAGAGGTTCTGCGTATGATTTTTGCGCTGGTTTTGTCCCTCATCACAACTGCCGATCTAAAGCAGACTAGGTACTTGGTTGGCACGAATTTATAACTGCCAATGTTGACGTTTCGGCCAGTCCGTATGTCGGTGGTTTGTGTCATTTTCTTATGTCAGCATGTACTTTGCTTGCCCTCGTTTATTTCGGCCGCTTTTACCTAATTATAGACGAAAGCTTCATTGACGCAACCTTTTGTTCATCCAATCATAGACTTCAAGAAGTGCATGTCCCAATCCTTTATAGAAGATGTTATAAGAGTCATATGACAGCGAGTCTCCTTGTGTAAACCCATTCCCAGGCCCAGTTGACAGCCCGCCTCCCCTAGCCGCTTAATTAGACTTTAGCCTCTGCTCTGCTACTTTAACTCGTTCTTGGTCAGGGAGACCAAGTTCCCTGTCATCTTCGTTCAATCCACCTGACAGTGGAATTGTGACTTCATCACATATAGTCTGCAGAATTTCGAACGTCATTCCTGAAGTAGCACCTTTCTATTTCCACAACGCGCGCTCCTCGAATTCTCTGGATTTATTTTCAAGCAGCCTTTGATCCTGCCTTCTTTTCAACTTGTGAAGTCAACAAAAAAAAAGTTCTCGTTCTTCGATACAGTGCAGCTTTATATGCTTCTTGTTTGGCTGCATGCACCTACTTACATACATCGCAACCATCTCGGATGGGTTGTTGACAGAATTTTCTTTGAGCTTGTGCGAAATACAATCCAACTTGGGTGGTCTTAATTGACTCGGTTATGCTTATGGTATTTTGCATATATATCCTGGCTGTAACAAGTTTGTGATCCAAATCGATGTTGGCTCCTTGAAAGGTTCGAAAATCTACCTATAGAGTGTTAAAGAAGTGTCTGCCGTCAATTGCAAAATAATCAATCTGATGACAAGACCATGTTGATGCTGTCTTCAGAGCCCAAGAGACTTCGATTTTGCTAACCAGGTTCTTAACCGATCTTTTTGTTCCAAAGCACTCAAGGAAATACTTTGTACCTTGTTCTCCAGTAACCATTCTATAGTCTTCTATTCTGACAAAATATGAAGCTGATAGCTGATATCTTCTAAAGATGTATTGGAAAGCACTTGTTGGATTTAGCTGCGTACTTATGAATTACCCCATCTTCAATGAAGTTCCTGAGAAACCAACCAAATTGTTCCTTATCAGGTTCAGCTTGTGAAAAGTACCTCTCTGAGCCTTGCCAGGTAATAGCATCCTGTTGTGACCAAGATTAAGAATTTTCAGTCTCTTGACCGTGCCTGCTTTTATTTTCGAATTAATTTAGAAGTGTCTTAAGCCTAGTCCTGTCGCCACCGTGTACAAAGATTCTTTATTTCCTCAACCTTTTCATCTACTTTATCTGTGAGCATCGGATAAAGAATAGTGCCGCAATGCGTCTCAGCTTGTCGTATGAGGCAACTAAATGGGACACCAATAATATACAGGCAACTATGACAACAAAAATGAGCCTGTGACACTTTAACACTTTGTATGCAATCAGTGGGTTCCCGCGTCTGGAGACTACCGGTGGGGTAAATGAACAGTCCATCAATTTGAAATGACCATACAAGTGTCAAACCAATCAAACTCAAGATACAATGAGATACATGGAAATGATCGCAATTAATAGCACAACCCCGTTGGGCACGACGCTTGCAATGTACTCGGGTGGTCCCAGAGCAAGCAGAAGTGCTTGTGTTAGAGCCCGACGGATTCCGGCGGGCTAATGAAGTTTCCAATATATTTTCCTAAACTTCGGTTTGCAAGTTGGAACCTCAAATCCATGACCTACAAATCCTGTGCCTTGAGGAAACGAAGTGGTGTAATACAGGAAATAAAGCGCGTTTTCTTGATATAAAAACTAAGGCATTTAAGATGTTCTACCATGGAACGGTCAATGGGCGAAACGGTGTTGGTACCGTTGTTGCAGCGGGTCTTCTAAGCAATATCGTTGGTATTTTGAAAATAAGCGACCGCTTAATGAGTGTAAAACTCGTCATACACAATGAAACGTGGAACATTGTTAGCGCGTACGCTTCAAAAAATGGATGCGCTCAATCGGAAAGAGATAAATTTTGGTCAGAGTTTGGTACTTTTCTTAGAAATATACCTATCGATGAGGTGCTCTTCGTAGGCGGAGATTTAAACGGCCACGTGGGAGAAATAAGTGTTGATTATGAGGACTGCCAAGGCGGTAAACACTTCGGAACCAGATATTCAGCTGGCGAAGACATCCTTGTAGCGTGTAGGGCTTACGGCTTAATCGTCTTAAATACAATGTTTATTAAACATCAACGACATCTTATCACCTATAGCAGCGGAGGCCACGAAACGCAAATAGATTATCACCTCTGCAAAATGTCGATGAGAAACCGTGTTAAGGACTGTGGAGTAATACTCGGAGAATCGTTGGTAAGCCAACACCGTCTGCTAATTACAGAATTCTTCATAGCGGAACCACCGAAAACACGGGCATCGTTTGGAAAGCCAAAAGTCCGGTGGTATAATCTATCGAAGGAACGAGGCGCAAGATTTACCGCACTGGCTAAAGAATTACTTCAAAATATAAATGGTATAGCAGACTCACTTAGCCCGCAAGAAATGAGGAACAGCATGCACGAGGAATGCATAACACTCGCAAAGTCCCATCTGGGGACTATATCGAAATACCATTACGTCGGCAAAGAAACATGGTGGTGGAATGACGAAATACATCAAAAATGAAGACGGTCGCTTACTAACAAATGAAAAGGAAATTTGTGACCAGTGGCTTGAATACTGCAAGGAGTTGCTTAACAAACAGTTTCCACGTGATATCGTGCCTACAGCTGGTCTATTCGAGGAGGAAGTTTCGGACTTTTCAATCGAGGAAATAAGTACAGCAATCCGAAAAATGAAGCGGGAGAAAGCGGCGGGACCAGACAGCATTCCATCAGAGTTTTGGTCGAAGATGGATGGAATCGGCAGCGAATGGCTATCGAAACTTTCTAATAAATTAAAATGTGGACAACCGATGCCGAATCAATGGAGAAGTAGCTTCTTGGTTCCATTATATAAAGGAACAGGCGATACTCGAGAATGCAACAACTACCGTCGCGTTACGCATAAGTTCGTATAACGATTAAAGGGTTAATGAAGGGTTAAAAAGAAGAAGAAAAACCTTTTGATCTACTTATTCCCCTAACTTAACGAAGAGTAAAGAGTCGTTTATGGAGACAGCGACATCACTTCCTTAATTGTTTCAGAGATGGTGCAACTGGATCTTCTAGATCGTTCAGTTGTTGGACAGGATAGTCCTAGGAACCACAAAAGTCGTCATCATAGCTATATCTTTGCCATATCTTAAGCTCTACTATCACTTTGTCAGGCAGCTTATTCTTAAGAAGAATTTGAGAGGCGGACACTCACATTGATTAAAGTTGAAAGACAGCTCTAATGATGCGGGTGGTACCATTACTGCATACATCTAAGAGACCATAGCCCTTGACAGGTCCATATATTGTCGAAAGTTCTCAGAAATCCAACAACGCATTAGTGACATGTTTAACTCAGAAAAAGCAATCAGGCTAATGTCAATAGAGCTGTTGATGAAAAGTTATCATGTTCCCAAAGCTGGCTAAGCCCTCCGACAGTGATTCGAAGTAGATTTTTCCGCAGTTCAGGCAATTGCCGATTGGGTAGCTTCTAAACAGTTGTTCTGAACTTATGTTACTTTACTTTGCAGAGTTGAATTTTGTGGTAGAACTTTCTAGTTGGAATCTCATAGGTGGTTATGGAAGGCAATTCCCCGATATGAAATATCTTTCGTTGATGACCAAGTAAGGGAGAAGGTTTAATCTAAGTCATTACATTTTCCCGGTGTGTTAACCAGAGGAAATATTTTCTAAGTTCCCATAGATGGTGTTGCACTGTCAGCTGGAACTCTTTTCTTTCTCCATTTTTATCTAAATTTAGCCTGCATCTAGTCAACGGCAGGCAACCCAAATCGAAACAACAATGTTACCGTCAATCTAAATTAATTACACAACAAATTCAGTAACACAAAGCCAATTCTAACCACACTTTCGGTATCTTTGTGAAACCTTTAGACACATCTCTAAAAGAACAAAACAACAACGTCCCTACGTATTCCTCATATGTACCCTCCTCTATTGGCAAGAAATTCCCAAGACAATTAGAGACACAGTGTGAACTACCATCTTGCAGCCAATACCACATGTATGTATTCGTATCTTCTAAGATACAGCCTACAGCAAGAGTGTACACAAATTACATGCATCGAATGCTTCCGATGCTAATTTGAACAGTACACATTCGGTTCCATGTTGTTCCATATGTTGATGTCTTAAAATAACCACAGATACTGTGAGTTCAGTCTATAAAAGGATATAACCATGACCTTGTCTCACTAACCAAACCAGATACTGTTCTACGAAGTTACTTGAAAGGTGACCCGGCTTAGTCGTTCTCTTACACAATGTTTGTCTGCTGTTGCTGCTGTGGATGTCCTTATCTATCATGACAACAAGCCGACTTCGATACTGGGCTCAGCACAGTGTACTTGATAATAATTGCACCAATGATATCTATAAAAAGTACCAAAAACGACACTGAATTGAAAAAACCAAATTCCGTTAAAGTACATCTTAAAAAGAGGTTACCATCAAAGACAGATAGATACTCGTATCGTACACAAGTAGATGAATTTCCCACCTTTGGTGGGTTTTAAGTTTTCTTTGAGATGAAAACCCGCAGTGCCAGTTTGTTTTTTGTTTTTTTTTTTTATTCAAATTGAATTGAAGATGAAGACACAAAGATATCCGTAGAAAGATATAGAACCTCTAGCACTTGGTGTGTATCTTTTAGGTCATCATTAAGTGGACACACCGCCAACTTAATTTTCTCCATTTCTTTTTCTTTGGTTTTTTTTCTTTCAACATCACACTCTCTTAGGAAAGGTGATCGATTGTTCTATCACATTAAATGGAGAAGAAGAAGTCTTTCTAGAACCAACTGTAGCCCCTCGAAATGAGGGACAAATGTGGCAATAATAACCAAAAAAGTGTTACCGCAGTCTGTTTTTGTTGAAATCAGTTGTTATGTACTTTTAAGCGTAAAAAATGTATCTTTACAAGTGAGCAGCAGCAATTGTCTTAGAACAAGGGACATGGGTCGAGCTCAGGGTAGTAAGTGGATTCTTTTCCTACTATTGTTGCGGCATGACTTTTGAATATCTTTCACCCCGCGTGTGATGTGATACATATTGCCCACCAATGCGAGCATAAACAGTTCAGAGATCAATTCTCTGCTTATCCTTCGGAGACTGCAATCGACAAATAGTTGTTGATATTTTAATACAATACATGATCCACCATTCTATAAGATTTCAATTTCTGCCGCCCGATCTTTTCCCAGACACAACGTCTTCCGGGTTTCCAGTTGTTCAGAGCAAGCATTTTGTCATTAGCGATAGCTGAATCCTTAGAGTGAAGATTCGGTCTTCTTTGTCGTCTCGAACCTTATAAATATAACCACTTTGCTAGATTGCATATAACTCCATAGTCTCCTTGTGGCTAAGCTAGTGTAGTAAGCATGTTTTGGCTTCCTGTACATCTTTATGCAGCTCATAGAGTTCGCGATTGTATCTCCGCCCTCCTCGTACACCAGACCAAATATTTGACGAATCAATCTGCTCTGGTTTTCTTCTACAACAGAACTGCAGAGAATATATTTCGCCTCAGGTTTTGAACATTTTGAACTCATTTGGTTCGTTCATACTAAAGTAGCAGCGAATTTTTAGAGCAAGTTTTCGCTGTATCTCTGCTTATTACCAATCGTGGAGTTGATGCCTACTTGGAGATAAGTAGATTCCTTAACCACATCAAAGATGCTATCCTTCAGTTTGTCGTTATGTCCAAAATACTTCTTTCTTTGCAAACAACATGCACAAACACAGTGTGGCATATAATATCCCGGACTGGTTCTTGAATGCTTATTGAAATAAACGCGATTTATATATATTTTTCGGTGTTTTTAATCGATATATTCACCTTATGATTGAAAACTTTTATAACAGCGGTTCAATAGTGATACAAATGCCTGCTCGAGCTCATTTTGGAGAATTGCCTCCAGTGCTGTGTCATGGTTAAAATATCGTCAAAAAGCATACTTTTGACTTCAATTTAAATTTCGAGAAGTCACGCGGTGCTATATCAGATGAATATGATTCGGTACATTATCGTCGAACAGAGACAAACTTTTCGGGTCGAAAACGACGGACTCTGGCCATGACTGATTTTTTTACCAGTTCTATTGAACTCTGCAACAAAATCATACACTTTTTTGTTCATTTCAGGCGTCCGAACTAAAATTGGACCTTCTGTGTGTTTGGCATCCTCCAGCTTCTCTTTGGCCCCCAAAAGAAGTTTATCCCACTCGAAAATAACTGTTCTACTCAAACAATCATCATGGTATACTTGTTGAATCAATCTAAATATTTCTGCTGTATTTTTACCAAGTTTTGCGTGGAAACATATGACCGCTCTTTGTTCCTTGTTAAAATTTCAACATCAAATGAAAAGGTGTTCTGGAAAAATAATTTTTATAGTTCTTAAATGTCAAACAAACGTCATGAAATCTTGACAAATAGTAAAGGAAGATCAGTCTTTAAAACATGGCTCATGGACCGTGTCCGGTATATTATTAGCCACACTGTATATACTTCGTTTTGCCCTTATTTATTTCAAGATCAGCTCGTTTCACTTCTTCTTGCACTGCCGTAAAAATTTCGATGACAGCGAGCTAGCTGGTAATTTTCGTATCACAGCAGTTAAATACATATATAACTGTTCAAGACTGTGCCTCCGTATCACAGACCATGTGCTTGTCGAAATTTAGTAAGAAACACTCTAGTTCGAGGAAATATTTTCAACTGGCACTTCTCACGGCGTGCTTTATTGCATTAACCCAGCAGGGTTAGTTTTGTTGGTATTCCGGATTCGGCTTTCGCCTTGTAGAGCCCATCATGTTGAGTACATTAATATGCAGCTTCGGAGTAGATCAAGAAATGATGAGTCTCGACTTAAAATTCGTTTCTCTTATCGATCTGCCGGTGCCGGAAGTTACAATGATACGTGTCCTTTGGTGTGATGCAGAGAGGTTTGGGACTTTAACACAATACGTTGGATGGAATTTTATATGCATAGGATCGACTTTCTTAAAAAAGGGGCGTATCCGTCCTGCTGATAGTCCCGTCATGCTTTCATTCACCCATACCTGGTTGATGATTTGGCGCATGCATCCTGTCAAAACATCTCTTCCATGTTTGAAAAACTCCCGTCTGTAGCCAGAAGAGTGAAGGTCTAACGACTATTCATACGAAGCAATTAGCCACCAAGGTTCCGGTCCGAAAAGGCTTCGAATCTGCTAGGGACAACTCTAGTGGCGCACTCAAGTGGATGGGGATTTCAGCCAACTTATAGTGAGAGGCTAGAGGCACCGCTTTATAACTGTGGCCTAGGATTGTAGCGCCACCTAAATTTAGTAGATAAAGATGGCTCCTCATTGACTAGAAGTGGATTCTCTTTTTGCTCTTATACCTCCTATTCCTCGTGCTTCGGTGACTAAGTTTCATTCGCTGCTTCGAAGTTCCTGCGCTTCTTTGAACTGGAAGGTTGCGTAGGTCATTAACTTTTTCACGAGATCTTCTCTGTGCTACTGTTTTCCGAATCCGTTTCGTTGTGAGCAGTCATCATCTACCAAGACTCTTCGTTTGTGGTCACTGAGAGCTTAGTGGTAACTCTTTGATGATATCGTGACACTAGTATAAGATAATTGGCGTTTGTTGATGACTAATGCACAGCGAAGTGTCCCTCTAGAGACTTTGGCTACATCAATCATTCTAAGTAGAATTTCTGCATTTGAGCGGCTTGCAGCATTTTCGTTGGATAGAACTTGAATGTCACGTATAAGTTGCCCCTGTGAATGTTGACACATGTTGGATGACTATCACACGTCTGTTAGCACGTAAGAACATTTTTATAAGCAGTTCGCCTATCTTTTCACTTCAACACAGCGGCAACCCTGGTAAGAATAACGAAGCCAAACAAAACGAAAACGACAACATCGTACAGATGACGATGATAGTGCGCGACGACTAGGAAAACAACGACTAGAAATGGCTACAAGTGTATCCAGAGGTCGTTTTGTCATTGTCAGCTAGAAGAGTGGGCATGTGTCACTTTGCATCCAAAAAATAAAACAAAAAAAAAAAAAAAGGAGAAAAGATAGAAAGACACACAGAACAACATAACAACGCAACAACGATAGATGCGAGGTAAAGAAACAATCTCATCTTTTATTCGTACAAAGCGACATTTTGTTAGGCAAATAGCCTAGGTGGGTTAGGAAGAGTGGCACAACGACAAGACACATAAAAATGGACCACAAAAGTTGTCGAATGTTGAATGTTGAACGTCGAAGCGAAAATGAAAAAACCCGTAAAAGAGAAATGAAAATGAGAAATTGGGTCTATGACGGTTGGAAAACAATGGGCCACGATGATAGCTTAGAATGGAGCGCGATCTTTGTTGCACCATCCAGAGCTAGAGGCCAAGTGAAGTCTCAGTGCAGAGTTACTAGAACACAAAAATTCTGGCAACATGAAAGCCAAAGACCAGTTGAAAATCTCTGAATCATTGTAATCACTTTGAGGTGAAAGAAAGATTTCGAGTGTCAATCTTTTGTGACACCCAAGTCGGTGTGAATTGCTGGTTGCCGGGGCAAGAAGAAAATCTATCTATCTGTCTTTTTCTTCTGTCGGGTTTGCTTGAAAAATAGATCGAATTGTGAGAGCCTTTCCTAAGCAGTGTTGGATCATTGTGAGAAGACCCTTTCGGTTCGGTTGTTGAACTGTGGGATGAATAGGTGATGGGATTTCCTTTGACGTGTTCGTTTTTGAGAGTGATATGAAGTTGGTGTTGAGTTGACAGCGAATCGGGTGATTTACGAGGGCTATTTGTGCAACACATTTTAAGATGTGGCATAAGGTCAGAGCTGGGATTTTCTTAGAGTCAGGTGTGTGATTCTTAAAATCAGTCGTGGTAACAGGTTGTGGTTGAGGTGGAAGATAGTGTCATTTCTTCTTCTTTTTTTTGGAGGTTCAGATCGAATGTCAATTTAATTTGATTTGACGGGTGGAATTTCTAAGAAGATCGGTTGTACGAAATGTGCTTCTTAATTCTCTGTCCAGGGATTATAGTGACGCCTCATGTCGGATGGGAGTGATGAGTATTTAATGGAATTTTGAGGGATGTGACTCAATGTATGAGGATTAGCATTTACTCAAACGTTGGTAGTTTCTTGGAATTACTTACAATGCAAGCAGTGTATCTTAAGGTGCTTACATCAAAAATTGCCCAGAAATCATTGAAAAACATTCAACATCGTGGATCCTAAGACGGATGTGCATTGGTTGAAGGGTATCGTAATAGATCAACACCAAATAAGATAGTTTCTCATCTTACTGCAAGAATAAGACTTTTGAAACTCGGACTACCTCATTCTTTACGTTGCGCTTAGTCTAGCTAAGCCTTGCTTGCTGCAAAATGACCTTTAAAAATCAACGAAACTGGATGACAATCTATCCATAAACTAAAAAGGCCTCACCCTTTACTTATATTCAAACTAAATAAAAATTGTGAATTTAAGTTTCGCTAAACAAATCTCTTTAAGTTGATACATTAGATTGGAGCGACATTTCTTCATTTAACTGAGAATGTATCGTGGGAAAGAATCCAAACTGACAATCTAAATACTTAAAAAATGTCCAATCTGTTCCACTTAACATGCACCAAATGTATACGAGCAAGAAACACCAGACAATAAATCACAACTATTTGTAATGCAAACACAATAGTGCTGGTCCAACACCACACCCTTGTGGAATATCATTTTTTTTTCATGACCAAAAAACTTGCTCTTGTCTTTGCTCTGCATTGTTCACACCTAATGCAAACACAATTGCTAATACAATGGAACATTTTTCAAGTCGAAAATCGATCGTTTGTCTGAATTATTCATATGGTCAACAGCTTGTCATAAACTGTCGTGTTAAAGCCTATTGTTTAAGGCACGTACATGGTTATTGACTTTTTAAATGACCGAAACAACAGCGATCTTTGCCGCCTTCAGTACTTGTGAATTCAACTCGACATCTCAATTATGACGGCTGTCACAAAAAAAAGCTTCATACCTCGCAAATTGTTTATCTCAAATAAGAACAGGAGATACATATGTACGAGTACCTATGTGCACAAGGTAGAGACTTTATCTGAGAAAAGTTACTCCAGCGGATTGAAAACTTTTGCCTACGCAATTTTGACATTTGAAAGTATGACATAGCCCGTTGGAGGGTGAGGAAATCATAAGTGTGAAAGCCAAATGCGAATATGAATGGCCCAAAGGTGTTTTCGGATTTATTTCACTTTTGTGTGCGTGTAAATCTGACTGCCTTATAGTGTATCTACGCGGCACTTCACCATAATTACACTACAATCTCCCCAACTCCGCAGGCAACAATCGCCGAACTTCATCGTGAGCTCTCCGAATAGAGGGGCTCCAGTGTCGGCAGCGGAAATATCCATATATACATACATACTCGTATATCTCAATATCAGAGACTTGAGATAGAGCTCAATGTATCGCCATACACTCGTATATCATGCGGCAATTAATAACGATAATATTAATTATAATATCTCTCCGGGGCACTATTTTCTCATTTTTGCGATACTTTCAGTCATTTCGAATCGAAAAGCCAATTTTAATGGAAGGAGTCGAATAAGTACGCGTATGTGAATTTTCATTGAATTCACATAACGAGTTGTTGTTGTATTTTTTTATTTTTTTTAATTTATTTTTTATTAAGTAAAAGGTCATCGTGAAGTTGGAGCTTAAGCTGAGCCGAAGCCAATTGTCCGGGATTTTTTTTATGGCGAGCGTATGTGACCGTCATAACAACTAAAGATCAATTAATTATGTCGGAATCGAGAACTGCCCTATTATTGGCATGAATATGAGTATGAGAATGAAATGCAATTAAATTAACAGAGTCCGATAAAGTCATTCGAAGGCGGACAAATGAAAGATGTCTGATAAAGGGATGGGGTAATTATTTGCCTATTTGCGAAATCGTTTATGACCTCATATGTGTCTCTTTGAATTTTAACTATGATAAATGGATAAGGAATTCAATGCTGATATTTTAGCAGGCTGTGTGCGCATGGCTTACAAAATAAGTGACTAAATGGAGGGAAAGAAATCACAATCAGGCACTTAAACATCTCAGCTGGCCTTCGGGTGCATAAGCATCTAATAATGCCACAAAGATGCAACGCAACGTAGAATTAAACCTAATCTCTGGTTATTGTCGGAGTTCGACAGTTTCTGGAGGCAAATTGTAAGAAATGTATTACACATCGCAAGATGGAACGTCAGCGCAATGAGTGGCAACAATTTGAAACTATTAAATGTATTACGGCAACGTAATGTCGATATAGTTTACGTCCAAGATGCCAAGTAGCGAAATATCGAAAATAGGGGACGCTAGTTGGACTTCCTAATCCAAACGAAGCTGTCATCATCTTGCCAACTGAACGCCTAAAAAAGTTCGTAGGCATGTCAGTGACTCGATACTGGTCAAAAGATTATTGATTCTTGGTGTTAGGGCCCGCAGTGTCGCAACCGTTTCTATACATCAATTATGCTTATTTTACCTCCTAAGTGGTGAAGTATAATCTCGGAACAAGACAAATGGGACTTCATCCGGCCTACTCCAACAAATTTGGAACTCAGATTACCAACCAAGACTTATGGCGAATGAGCCCAGGCCAATAATAACGCTCACGTCCCCAAACGTGAGCAACGCTGGGCAACGATTAGTATAAGGCCTCGTAGAAGTAGCATCTTCCGACAGGTGTTGGTTCTTTAAATAAAGAGAATGAGCCTCTGCAGCCGAACATCTTACAGCTTTGCTAATAAGCCCTACTTCACGCCTCCCGTGGCGTCATCTGGGAAACCCACTAGAGATTGCGAAATGAAGGGGACAAATGGCGAGTCTCCTGCGCCATAAATCAGGATTAGTGTCGGAAAAACAAAACAAGACCTTATCCGGGCTACTCCGACATATTTGGAGCTCAGGTCGGTAAAGATTTCCAGCACTTAGTCAGGGTCTTGGAAAAGAGATGGTGGCGGACGAGCCCTATATGGGCCAACGGCAGCGTGACATCTACTATGGCAATTGCTATTGATGGCAAAAGCAGCGATCGGAGGCAGACTAAGACGAGAAGTCTTAGCTTCCGGCTTGTGAGCGAGCGCCTCGCCAACATTAGCCTTATATGCGCGCATGCCTACACATAGGATAAAGATGCCTTCTATGAGCTCCTTAACAAGACCTACGAGCAATGCCCTAGCTAGGACATTAAAATTGGACAATTGAGAGGGTATCTTTGGTGGAACAATCGGAAAATATAGCCTGCACAACACCACCTCCGATAACGGATTCAGATTAATCGACTTTGCGGCGGGGCGAAACATTGTCATGGCTAGCACGCGGTTCCCACATCTTGATATACACAAGGGGACTTGGAGAACTCCTGATTAATCAACAGTCAACCAGATTGATGACATTGCGATCGACGCAAGACACTCCTCCAGCATTTTGGATGTCCGTACTTTCCGAGGAGCCAACATCGACTCGGACCATTACCTTCTTGTAGCCAAGGTACGGGTGCGGATATCCCAAACTACGCCAAGACAAACTAATGCTGTGAGAAAATTCGACGTCAGACGGCTATAATCGCAAGAGATCGCCAAGTCCTTTTCCGATCGAGTGTCTCTTTATCTCTTAAGAGGTCCAATGCCGCCAGCATCAAGCATCGAAGACCATTGGAAACACTGCCAAAACACCATCAGAGATGCCGATTCTGATGTGCTGGGTTTAATTCGTCCACCACATCGAAACCCCTGGTTCGACGATGAATGCCGGCAAGCACATGCAGCTAAGCAAGATGCATATAAAGCGGCGCTGCTTAAAAGGACCAGAGCTGCTCATGAGCTCTATGAGCGGATGAGGAGAGACGAACACCGGTTTCTCAGGAGGAAGAAGAAAGAGCATGAGAAGCGCGCGATCGAGGAAATTGAGAGATGCTATTCCAGGAATGAGGTTCGGATGTTTTACCAAAATGTAAAACCACATGCCACGGAAACAAACCCCGAACCGAAGCCTATAGAGATGAACAAGGGAACATCGTAGTAGAATCGCAGTCAATGCTGAACGACCATTTCTGCAGGCGGTATAACGGCGATAACGGACCAAATACCGCTGTCAGGCAGAATCAACCGAATCAACCTGGATGATGATGACCAACCATTCTGTCCACCCGACCTCGATGAAGGGAAGATAGCTATATCGAAGCTTAAGTCCAACAAAGTTGCTGAAGCGGATGGCCTGACTGCCTAGCTCTTCAAAGCGGCAGGCGACGACTTGGTAAGGAGCATACACCATCTCAACACATACACCAACGGACGAAAGTATGCCCGATGAATGGAAACTCAGTATTGTTTGTCCGATTCTCAAGAAAGGAGACCCTCTGAACTGTGCTAACTACAGAGGCATTAGTCTCCTTAACATCGCATACAAGATCTTACCCGCCATATTGTGTGAACGCCTGAAGCCGTTCGTCAACAACCTCGCCAAACTCGTCCGTCTGTGCAGGATGACGATGGAGAATGCACGCTGCTCCATCAAGGTCGGTAAGGATCTCACCAGATCTGTTACGCTAAAACGCTATAAAAAAAACCAGTAAGCAAATTGTATTCAAAATTGTTTCGTTTATTAGACCACAATATCGGTTATTAAAAATAAATGAATTCACTCGAAATGACAGCCTTTTGCTTTAACACAAGCTTCCAACAAGCTTCCAAACGGGGTGGCCATTGGGCTATAGCGGCACGTACGGTTTCCATGGAGATCGTGGATGTTGCTCTGGTTAATGCTGCTTTAAGGCTTTCCAAATTTCTGTTGAGAGTCTTGCCGGAAATGTTCTCAAATTCTGACCACAAACCATATTCCAATGGATTCAGATCTTGAATCCCCGACGCCCAATCTTCTGTAGCTGTAAAGCCCGGACTCTGAGCCTCTTTTGCGTGGGTTTGGTTTTGTGCGCTGGAGCAGAGTCCTATTGAAAGATGTATCTGTGTCCATTAAAAAGGGTATTGGTCAACCCTCACAACACCCTCTAGCCATGGGAAGCCATTGCACCAGTTTTTACGTTTTTGTCACAGAAATGGAGGGATGTGCCACCATAGTGAGAGACCCCCCACCAAACCATTACGAAAGCGGGATGAACAACTTTTTTCGCTACCTTAGATGAAGTGGCATAAATTTTGTAATTTTGTTTGTTGAAAACTTCTTCCACGGTAAACAGAATATTTTTATGGCCACTGTCCGCACGCCACTGCAAAAGTCGCTTGCATCTGTTCAGCCTAATTGTTTTTAGTTGAGGAGTTGGAAGATGACCCGTGCACAGACGATAGTCTTTCTTATGCAGGTCATCCCGAATGGACATGATCTTTTGCTTCCTAAGGGGATTTCTCCGAATTTGTTCGCGTACTGCCTTTACTACCGCATTCGTACGAACGACCACATCTTGGCCTGTCCTCTACTCCAGACAATTTGGCAAAGCAAGCAATAGCTCGATAAACGAATATTCTCGATATTCCGAGTAGTTTTAGCAACTCGAAAATTTGGCCACCACTCTTTCCGCACTTATGCAACGCTTTTACCGCGACTGGATTCTCGTTAACGCCCCACTCCATTTTAATAGTTTGCAAACTGAAATCAAGCTGACTATCAGCATGATCAACATGATCAGTGAATGTGTTCTGAAAAAAAAGTTAACGGTCCTATTACCGCAAGAAGTTTTGAACGATAAGCGCTGGAAATTGTGTAACAGAATTTATGGCAGGACTAGGTATGCTGTCAAGCAAAAGGGACACTGAACACCGACGTCGCAGATAGAACGTCACCGTCGACAAGTATAACTTTGAGGTACTCGTAGTTAAGAACTTTGTCTACCTACGCTCCGCTTTAAATTCAGACAACAGCACCAGCGCAGAGATCAAACTTGCCAACCGCTGCTTCTTTGGGCTAAGAAGGCAATTGACTAGTAAGGCCCTTTCTCGAGGAAACAACCTCTGCTCTATGGCGCGGATACATGGATGATTATTAAAAATAGATGAGGGTGAGGAAAAATTTGCATTGGTGGTGAATGGATGAGGAGGTATAACAACGAACTGTACGGGTTGTACAGCACTATTGACTCATTCCATCTGGAAATGGACGGAAATGTAAAAGTGACAAGTGTCCGCTGGTGTAATTAATTGTGATCAAATAAAAAGTGCGCCTATTCGTAGAGGTCTTCTCTTTCAAAAACTAACCATGCCAAGTTAAACGAAGATTCTGAATGGCAATATAATTGTAGATTGACTGGTAAGAAAACGAATTGTTTCCACGGTTGATCTGCAAAATGTGAACCAAACGTAGGTATGTTAGAATGTCTCTTACCTCAATCAACCCCATACCTTTCCCAAATTTGAGATTAAGTAGGAAATCAAGGAAAAATCTTGAATAAATCAGAAAATTTCCAAAGAAAAACGCGCCAAGATAGGTCACTCTGGGTAGACCATAATGTACCCACCTCCGCCGTCAATTAACATTCCTTGCTGTATTTCTTAGAATGATGAGCGGCATTTTGAAATTACCAATAAATATTCCCCATCATTTTGGAATCATAAAGAAATTCCTTATAAACGTAACATCAAAAGGCAATTCCCTTGCCAAGAAAATATTTCATTATGTCCAAATTAGAAAGAATTACCCAATTTACATACCTTCTTCTATGACACAAGAAAAGGGAATAAAAAAAACCCACCCTTGAGCGCCTAGAAACCAAACCAAACCAAACCAAACCTACTAAAGGGGCAGCAGTAATTGGAACTTCTTTAGTGGCATAGTGGCCCAATATCTGAATAAAATAACAAACAACCCCTGCAACACTCCTCAAGTGTTGTCAATATTGGTAAATATTAAAAAACACAGCCGCACTAAAAGGATAACAACACCACCACACACACGACTCATATTTAGTCTCATAACCTATTCCTGGGGGAGTTTGTATTTTTTTTTTTAAATTATTATAACAAAAAAAATAACTTTTAAATCGACTACAGTTACCGAACGACCAACATCAACCCTAAACACAAAACTACAAAGGGTGGGTTGTAGTTTTCATCATTTTTGAGTCGCTTGTCCGCCTTCTTTTTGTTTTGAGTATATGTATATGGTAAGTGTGTGTATTCGTGTTGAACATTTTTGTCATTTTGAGGGATTTGGTTACCCTGACACCATTACTGCACACTCTAATTTATCATCGACGGGGCAGGATTCAACCCTTAGCTCTAGGACTAGATCCAATTGCAGCACCCCATCCTTAAACTGACATTCGAATAACAAAGTAACGCGCTCTTTTATTGCCAAAAAAAACAAAAAAAAACAAAATTGAACGAGTCGACCAAAGTGTAGTAATCTAGCCGGGGCTTGAGTTACACACTACCATACTCGTCACTTTGAAAATTGTTGGCTGTTGCATCGTTTATTTAAAATTTTGTACATGGTGGTGATGGTGGTGGTAGTAAATGGATATTTGTTTCCTTTTTTGAAGGGTTCTTGCATTTTCATTATTGGAATGAGTAGGTATTACATATTTTTGCAGTCCTGACGCGGGGGTGTATGCCAACAGGCCATAAACACACCTTCGACAGGCAGCTGGCAGCGCCATGAGGATTGCATTTGACGTTGCAAATTGCTTCGGCTTTTCGGTTTCCTCCAAACAATGGAAGTCGATTGACTATCGAGAGTTTTGGGCCTTCAACTTGGGGTTGAGGTTTAGCTCGTACGTGTTTTTAAATAATTTTTTTCTCGTAAATCAATTTGTGAAATTTAATCTGAGGAAATTTGTCTGAATTCTACCCGCACGGTGTGCGTTGAATTTCATAGGCACACCGTCTATCGCTGTTGGAATGCATTGACTTTGTACAATGTACACCCGGATTATTGCAAGAGCATTTATCAACTGTCAAAATATGGAGGCGAATTAAGGGTATCAGAAGTTGAAAAGTTAAACCCAAATAGAGAGATGGAAGGATGAAATCCAATAGAGACGGCAGGAACTATCTACCGATTTCCGCTTTCACTTGAAAGACATTTCGACGCATTTTTAGACAAGCAAATAGAATTTCCCTTATACATCGATATGCTGGCTGCTCTACCACAGTTTAACGAGCTTTTAAGTCTCCGAAGGACTTCAATTAACAACCTCTTTGGTGGTCGAATAGACAAATATGAGGAACTCTAGGGCTGGAGTGAGACTGATGTCATTTATGAATGGTTAAGCTTCGAACACATTATCTCATATAGTATGTATGCAGTGGCGTATCTAGCACCTTGACGAGATTCTGCAAGTCCTTTAGGCCATAATGGATGGTATCTTGACTCCTGATTTTTTGACCCAACTTGGATTTTTCGGTTTTTCGAATTTGGAACCAGATCACTGTTAAAGGCTCTGTGCGATCAGCCGAATTTCTTGATGTCTCAATCACTTTCGTTTTCAGTGATCAAATACAGTTTTGATAATCGTCTTTGGGTTGACTTATCCACTCTTAGTCCCATTAACCCCATGAGTAACAGAGAAAGTACCACAAGAATCTGTTAGTCAAATTCTACCTGCTACCAAGGTCCTTTGATGTATAGCCACTAGATCTAACCAGAAGCAGCAAAAGTATAGAAATGTTGCATCGCATTATAATTTTCGTTGCTGAATGCAGTATCCATGCAAATTTTCGGAATTTTTCCAGTTCAACACCCTCAAGATATCGGCTTGAAACAACTGGCTACCTTCACTTGGAATGACCACTTACCATAAACGTAGAAAATCATGGTACGAATGAATCTGGATTTACAGCCGTTAAGAGCGTTTATCTCTGGTTGAAGCCATCTGCCTTCATACTCATGAAACAGATAACATAAATACTCGTAATCGAGGCCATCCAAAGGAGAACATTGTGCTCGAATCGGTCACTTTGAAGGTTTTCAAACTTCAACTAAAAGCTTTTAAAACATGACATCACTCATGGGTCACAAATTAATTTTATAATAAAACCGAAGAAGCAGAAGCAACAATCTACAATCCGCACGAACATTCCACACAAATAAATCGTAAAATTTTTATGAAATGTTTCTCTCATATCATCTCTTCGCATTAGCATTGCTACAACGCGACGATCCTTGCATATTAACTATGCGCCTCTTTGTTCCTTTCCTTGGTTCTTGTCTGATCGCAGCGCTGATTTCGTGCGAACCTAATAATAATAATAAAAAATTTAAAATTAAAAAAAAAATACAGATAAGGACGCATTCAGATACGAGTACTAGTACGGGTATCTGTATATCGTACAGCAGTGCACACTGGATAACAATAAATTAAAAATGAAACAAACTCATCACCTGTACGCTGTGCGAATTTCAATTGAGTGCGCGAAAAGTGTTTGCTTCCACGGGTAGGTTCGCGTTGAATTTTTTATTTACGAGAACGAGTACGAGTACGAAACGACCTTTCAGGAACTGATGTGTGAATGTACCCGAGCTCGGGTTTCGATTTGGTTTGGTTTCTGACAATGAGCTGCATGCAT
The DNA here is from genome assembly GCA_928272305.1 of Volucella inflata. Classification (NCBI taxonomy): domain Eukaryota; kingdom Metazoa; phylum Arthropoda; class Insecta; order Diptera; family Syrphidae; genus Volucella; species Volucella inflata. Next base: position 6,454,504 of record OV743720.1, read on the forward strand.
GTGGTATAAGATATTTTTTTTTTTTTGAAAGGTAGACGTCGGGCGTTGGGAGGATTTTCTTTTTTTTTTGCAAGAAATAGTGAGACATTTGCTGTGGGATGTTAGTTGTAAAATGTACTTGAGTTGAATTATGATGACGCATAGGGTTTGGTTCCCGAAGCCAAACTTCTTTTCGAACTGGAACTATTTTATTAGGTTCTTTCCAACTAGGTTACTGTGGTGGCTTATAAGTGCCTCGTGACCCAGTTCGTAGAAATATTGTGTATGCTAGACTACAAGACTCATCGAGAGTTCGATTAAAGGTTCTGTGTCATATGTTTGTTTACGCTTCGTTTGCATGGCAGAATTCGTCCACTGATTACTCTCAATTAGGACAAGTTAGGCACATAATTACCTCCTTTAGCGCATTGTGTTTGTATGAGACAGCTCTTGTAAGTATCATTAGAACATGCCTCATTAAAAAATCCATCTTCTCTTGGAGGATAGAAAACCAAAAACGCGTCACTTGTACAGTTGGTTAAGCTTATGGACCTCAGCATCATGTATAGGTCGCTCCAATATTTTCTGCCCTGTTTTCTTCTTGGTTTCCCGAATAAACTTGAGCTTTACTTTCTTTGTCTTCTTCTTATCCTTTTATTAACCCTTTCCTCTTTATATGAACTAACGTAACGAATTTCCCACTTTTACTGCATCGCTACTGCTCCGCTTATGGGGTTGGCTAAGACCGCAGAACGCGTCTACGTAATGCTCGGTCCTGGATCGCTTCAGTGGTAAGCCCCAGGCGTTGTTACGCATTTGCCACCTGAGAAATCCAGGAATTCTTCTTCCGACCTCGTTTTCTTACAGTTGGAGTGACCGTAGTTGCTAGTGCCTGTTTAACCGGATTTTCCGCAGATCTTCTTTGAACGTGGCAATACCAGCTTATTCTATTCGCCTCAAGCTGTTCGGTTACCAAATTCTTTATATGTAGACTTCCTCTTATACGCGTAGATCTAATGCAATCGCGTCAAGTGACTCCACTAGACATCCTAAACATTTTCATTTCCGCTGCCGTCATTTTGTTTTTAAACGCTTCGTACATTGTCCAGCACTGTGAACCGTATATAAGAGCTGGTCTAACAACCAACCAACGCAAAAGATTCCCAAATTTTCCCGCCATTTCATCCACCCCACACTCACTCTGTGGTTTACGTCGTCGTCACATTTCGCTTCCATGTTAACGATTGATCCTAAGTACTTAAAGATAGTGCTTTTCGGAAGAACTATTCCGTCCAACATTATATTCAGGACAGGTCGCAACGGATGCGCAAATGCTCCGTCTTTGAACGACTTACGAGTATTTTAAACCCGTTTCTCTCTATCGCCTTTTTCCATGAATCTAAGGCGTTCTGCAAATCTTCGACGTTATCGCTTACTCTATGTAACTGCGTTGTCAGCGAAGAGAATTGGCGTTACATTTGCTCCGCGCATGCAGTCGAATGCTACGTTAAAGAGTCAAGGGCTAAGGACGATTCCTTGGTGCACTCGGACATTAACTGGAAATTCTCTCGTTAGTCCAGCAGAGCTTTTAACCGCAGTTTTCACGTTTCCGTACATGTCTTGTATTATTCTAACATACGTTTCCGGTACGTTTTGAGACCTCGGCGCGGCCCATATGAGATCCCTAGGCACTCGATCGAATGCTTTCTCGAGGTCGATAAATACCATGTGTAAATCCTTAGACGAATCTCGGTGCTTTTCCATTATTATTCGTAGGCTTTGGATAGCGTCCACCGTCGATCTTCCTTCAACAAATCCACACTGGCTATTGTCGAGCTTTATTATTTGCCGAAGACGTTCGCTTAGGACTCTTTCGACGATTTTCATTGTGTGTGACATAAGCTTGATTGAACGGTAGTTGTTGCATTCTCGAGTGTCGCCTTTTCCTTTGTATAATGGAACCAAGAAGCTACTTCTCCATTGATTCGGCATCGGTTGTCCACATTTTAATTTATTTAAAAGTTTCGATAGCCATTCGCTGCCGATCCCCTCCATCTTCGACCAAAACTCTGATGGAATGCTGTCTGGTCTCATCGCTTTCCCCGGCTTCATTTTTCCAATTGCTATACTTATTTCTTCGATTGAAAAGTCCGAAACTTCCTTCTCGAATAGACCAGCTGTCGGCACGATATCATGTGGAAACTGTTTGTTAAGCAACTCCTTGCAGTATTCACGCCACCGGTCACAAATTTCCTTTTCATTTGTGAGTAATCGACCGTCTGCGTTTTTGATGTATTTCGGCGAGGTTATTTCCATCGAATTTTTTCTCCTCTGTGCAGCGAGCTTAAAAATATTTGGCACTTTAGTATTGTACGACGTTTGAACCTCTTGGATAGCTTGTCTTCTATCCGCCGATCGTGAGGATATTTGTTCCAACTCCTGGTACAGGTTTTCCGCTTCTGCCGCTCGAGTTCGAGCCAGGACTTTCTTTGCGATCTTTTTAAGACGCTCGTATTCAAGAGCCAGTCGAGCTTTTTCCATATCGTCGCTCCGATCTCATTTTGTCCACGCTTGGAATGCACTCTTCTTGTCGGCCACAGCTCGTTTGGTTTCGTCATTCCACCACCATGTTTCTTTGCCGACGTGATGGTATTTCGATATAGTCCCCAGATGGGACTTTGCGAGTGTTATGCATTCCTCGTGCATGCTGTTCCAAATTTCTTGCGGGCTAAGTGAGTCTGCGATACCGTTTATATTGTGAAGTACTTCTTTAGCAAGTGCGATAAATCTTGCGCTTCGTTCCTTCGATAGATTATACCACCGGATTTTTGGCTTTCCAAACGATGCCCGTGTTTTCGGTGGTTCTGCTGTGAAAAATTCTGTAATGAGCAGACGGTGTTGGCTTACTAGCGATTCTCCAAGTATTACTTTACAGTCCTTAACACGGTTTCTCATCGACATTTTGCAGAGGTGATAATCATTTTGCGTGTCGTGGCCTCCGCTGCTATAGGTGATAAGATGTCGTTGATGTTTAATACGTAAACATTGTATTTAAGATGGTTAAGCCGTAAGTCCTACACCCTACAAGGATGTCTTCGCCAGCTGAATTTCTGGTGCAGAAGCCTTTACCACCGTGGCAGTCCTCATAACCAACATTTGTTTCTCCGACGTGGCCATTTAAATCTCCGCCTACGAAGAGCATCTCATCGATGGGTATATTTCTAAGCAAATTATCGAACTCTGACTAAAATTTATCTTTTTCCGATTGGTCGCATCCATTTTGTGGGGCATACGCGCTAACAATGTTCCACGTTTCATTGTGTATGACAAGTTTAACACTCATCAAGCGGTCGCTTATTTTCAAGATACCAACGATGTTAGTAGCTTTACTTTCTTTGTGAACCAGATTTTTCTATGAATTTACTGGAAGAAGACACACTGCTTTGGTGTAGTTTATCTTTTTTCAATAATTCCAATTCTGTCTGGAACTCGATCTGCCGGTCATATTTGTTATGAGCGTTCTCGCGTCATCTTTCCCTTTATTTATCGACGTCTGATTGGTGCTTCTCAAATTTTTAACCAACTTCGTTAACTTATTCAGAATTTGTTTCGATATAGCCCTCATACTCGATCAATGCACTTGTCTTTGGAACAGCCACACCAAAAATATTAGCTCGATTGATTCTTTACTACGAAAAACGTGAATCCTCTTTAACTTCTCTATACCTTCTGTGCCACCAGCATCAAATACCAAAGACCAGTGCATCAAATACCGAACTGCGCTTCGTCCGAATACCACGGAGAAATCTTTGTTTCATTGAACAATGACTGCAAGCATATGCAGCTAAACAAGAAGTGTATTAAGCGGCGCTGCAGCGAAAGAGGAGGCTCGCTGGTAAGCTCTTCGAGCAGAAGAAATGAAAAGTACGTCGGTTTCTACAGTAGAAGAAAACAGAGAACGACAAGAACGCGATCGAAGATATTGCCAAAAAGCCCAAATCGATACCCCCTTCCTGCCATTGACGTGACACCATTTACAGTGACGAGCTACATAGAACCATGTCTAGTTTTAGCATTCCTGCCAATCTCTTGCGTCTGTGCAGAATGATGATTGAGAACATTTGCTGCTCCATCAATGAAGGTTTTGACAAGGTGACGTGCTGCCATGTGACTTATTTAACATTAGACTTGAAAGAATTTTTGCGGAACGGCGAAGACACAATCTTTCAAAAATCTGTACAGCTCCAAGTTTACACCGATGCGATCGGCTTAGTTGGAAAAACCCAGCAGGCTGTCACCTGAGGGCTCGCTAGCATTCAAACAGAAACTGCGAAAGAGAGTTGAAGGGTTCTCTCAACAAGAAAAGACACACGGCATCGACGAATTGAACAATTGGACAGAACGTCACCGTCTATAGCTATGATTTCGAGGCAATAAAGGACTTTGTCTACCTTGACTCTGCCAGCAACACCTCAGTAAAAATAAAACAAAGAATCACTGTTTCTTTGGGTTAAGAAGGCAATAGAGTAGTAAGATCTTACTCCGAACAACTAATGAGACTCTACATAAGACTTTGATCATCCCAGTCATTAGGGCACTGAAACGGGGGCTTAATCGAACGCAAATAAAAATATCTTCAGTCATTTTGAGAGAAAAATCCTTCAAAAAATATTCGGCCCCGTTTGGCTTTGGAGAAAAGATGCAACAGCACACTATACGAGCCTTATAGCTACATCGACTTGGTTAGAAATCGGCAGGCCAGTCTTTCGAAATGGGTAGGACATGTAGAGCGAATGGACACCACTGCCCTGGCCCACAGAGTGTTCGAATTTAACTCAGAGATACTACGCGGTTGAGGGAGACCTTCCCGTAGGAGATACACGCAAGTAGAAGGGGACATCAACCGTCTTGGAGTGGGCAAGAGGGGGGATTCTGCTAGCTAGCGCCTCCTAAATGTGTAAATAAATCGTGTGTTTTCCGATTGTTAGAAAACGTGTCCTAAGACGAAAGGGCTTTTTTTACGAGGTTTTCAGACAGTCTGCGCTGCACATAGCAACACCAGCTTATCCTGTTCCTTTCCAGTATTCAATAATTGATTTTGAGACTTTCTCTGATATGCGTAGATCTAACCCAGTCGCGTTTTGTAACTCAAGTCGATATCCGTAACATTTTCATTTCTGCCGCCATCATTTTGCTCTTAATCGTTTCCCATATTGTCCAGCACCGCAAATCTTATGTAAGAGCTGGTTGCACAATCATGGTGTAGAGTCTTCCTTTCAATTTATTAGAAATTTCCGGTCACAGAAGATTCTCGAGTTTTCACGCTATTTCATCCAGCCAGCACTTACTTTGTGCTTAACGCCATCCTCACATTTCGCTTCCATATTCACAATCGGAATATATGAGATTCTTAGTAACTCTACCAAACGCTTTCTCGAGATCGATGTGCAGATTATTTGGCCCATATTTTGGTGCATTTTCGTTATTACCCCTAAGCTTTGGATTACATTCCCCGTCGATCTGCCTTCCACAAATCCGCACTGGCTCTCGTTTAGTTTTACTTTTTGACGGAGGCTTTCATTCAAAATTCTTTCGGTCATCTTCCTCGTGGGTGACATTAGTCAATTGTAGGGAAATTATTGCATTCTCCATTCCAAAGTCCGGAACTTCTTCGTCGAAGGGATCAGCTACAGGGATGGCTTCATAAGTAAACTGTTTATTGAGTAGATCTTTGCGGAATTCAACCCACCTTACACAAATTTCTTAAGCAATGACCCCGTGCGTGTTTGATATATTTTTATGAAACAATTCCAACAAATTTAATTCGACGATTGAACTTCCTGACTCGTTTGTCTTCTATCTGCCGATCATGCGGATTTTAGCTTCAGGTCCTGGTAAAGGTTTTGCGTTGCTTTCGCTCGAGTTTGAGCTAGCACTCTCCTTGCGACGCTTTTACAACGATCGTATTCAAGAGCAAGACGAGCTTTCTCGATATCGTCACTTGACTCACACTTTGTCCACGATTGGAATCCACGCTTTTAGTCAGCTATCATCAGTCCACCACCATGTTTCTCCCACGATGTGATAGTGCCCTGATGTGGTTTCCAAAAGAGACTGCGTATCTCATGCATTTCCCGTGCATGTTGTTCCACATTTCTTGAGGTTTTAGTAAATCCGCGATATCGTTCATGTTGACAAGTGCTACAGTGTGAATAACAAGTTAAGTCGTGGGCTCTGCTTACCAAAAGGATGTCTCTGCCAGCTGAATTTCTAGCTCCGAAACCTTTACCGCCGTGACAATCAACATCACTTGGCGATTATTTTGAGTAGAGTATCGAAATCTGACGAAAGTTAGTCTTTCTCAGTTGGATCGCATTCTGTTTGTAGGGTGTACTAACGTTGTGCACTAACGATGTTCCACACTTTCTTGTGTATAACTAGTTTAACACTCATCAAGTGGTCGCTTAATTTTGAAATGCCAACAATATTGCTCAGAAAATCGGCAATGATAATGATACCGAATCCGTTTCTTCTGTCGTCTGTTCCATGATAGAACATTCTAAATGATTTGGTTCAAGAAAACGCGCGTTGTTGCCAGTATTATACCCGCATGCGTTGCAATCGTAGTACCCAGTTTGGTAGTGCTGTACATTTCCATGAAATTTCGTACTTCCGCACGATGTTGGTTCGACAATCGATTGAACAGCGACTGTGCTACGCTAAGCCATGTATCATCGAAGAATCGTAAAGAAGATATGAGGCATGTAGTAGACCAGTAATTTATCTGAGTTTTTTGTTCTAAAAGAAAGATCACAGTTGTAGCTGACGATGTGAATCAATGATCTCCTCTCCTCTGAAGAGATGGCTCGATCTTGAGAAGAAGTTGACCATGGTAAATTGGGAAATGTAGGGCTCTAAGCGGTCAAAACCCAAGCCAGACCTTAATGTATCGTCAAAGGCAACAAAAACAATGATCATAATATAATTCAATGGACAGAGGAGGCCAACATAGGTTTTGAGAGGGGTAAGCTGGCCGTTGCAGATGTAATTACACTCGCTCGAATTGTAAACTCGCGCTAAAGGTTGATGCATCAGACTCTACCGTAGGTGGTGCTTAACAATAGCTCGTCGATAAATCCTGGCAGCCATAATGATTTTTTTCAGGAAAACCGAACAACTCAAACGAAATACAGCACATACAAGAGGGAGCTCCTAAGTGCTTATTATGAGGTAAGATACTTTCAACATTTATAAGAGGGTGTCGTAGTTTTGTCATCTTTACAGACCACAAGCCATTTTACTTATCCGCTCCATCAGATACCTGAGAAGGCCTCTCCAAGGCAACGCACCCAACTCAGTTTCATCAAACAATTTACTACGGACCTACTTACGTGCTTGCAGACTCACACTCGCGCATTTCTGCTATGTCAGCGGTTCACAGAATCGACTACAACCAGCTCACCAACCCTCAAAAACAGGATAAAGAATTGCAGAGATTAATATGTGATCAGTCAACATCGTTACAAGAGGAACAGTTCGCAGATCCTGGAAACAAAAAAACAAGGTATTCTGTGATATATCGACAAATCAAATTCGACTTCTTGTCCTCAAAGAGCTGAGGCGCTCGACTTTCGATACTGTGCATTCACTAGCTTCACCTAGTATAAATGCCACTATACAACTGATGGTATCAACCCAGGCTGTTGTCGATGGTTACAATCATGTATATCATGCCAAAGGTTTAAGATACATAAGCGCAAGTTTGCGCGACAGACCGCAGATTTCAACATGCCGACATAGCTGGTCCTCTACCAATATCTAGGGGATTCCGCTACTGTCTTATTATCATCTATCGGTTTTCAGAGGCCGGAGAATATAACAGCAGAGACAATTGCTCGGGCCCTGTATGAAAATTGGATTTGTCGGTTTGGAGTACCGCACCGAATTACCACCGATCAAGTCAGATAAGTTCATGAGCTGACGAAATTGCTTCGGATTAAGCACCTTCGAACAACCATGTACCACTCGGAATCGAAAGGTCTCATCTAGCGGTGGCAACGAATATCGATATCCTTCCAATGGTCTTGCTTAGCCTCCGTACTATCCACAAATAGGATCTTAGCTCAACAATAGCTGCAATAGATGCTCTATGGCACAAATCCAAGTGTACCAGGTCATTTTACCTAAAAGTGGAAGTAAAAGAGGGACTCAATGGCTTTAATCCAATTCCCATAGACAACATCGCATTCGAAAAAGCATTTCATCGTTCAGAAGGATTTAAAGACAGCTTCTCACGTGATGATGCTGTTAAGCCATCTTTGCATCCACCATACAATGGTCCTCACTGGATTCTAGATCGAATGGACAAAACAGAAAGGCCGTCAATATTTAAATCAATCGACTTAAAGCAGCTTATACGAGTAACAACGATGTGGATCAAAAGTCCGCTTCAGCTAAGCCCAAAATAGAAGCGCCAACTTATGTAAGGCGGTTTAATCTACGAATCCGTAATCGCTATCTCTAGAAGGGGAGTACTGTGAGGTCTGAATCAACCCTCCAGATACATACTTCATCCTACAGGATTTCCGGTAGACAGTTGCCACGACGTTCCACCATATGTCGGTCGGTTCTACTCGGGCAACACTACTAATGAGTACTGAGCAAGGTCTTTTCATTTATACGTGTGACCATTCAGCGCTACAGCACAGATGGCAATGAATTAAACTTTGACTTACAAGACTGTTCGAACGTTAAACTTTCAACTTTGTCTTAAAAGTCAACAACCATCCAATTAGTATCCCTAAGGCCCCCTAAGTGTCGAAAGAACTCATCACTTCTAAAACGCTTTGAACAAATCGGTGTCATAATTTCCCGCATATATAGGTAGACGTGAACAGCTACCTTATTGTTACACTCGTATCTAGAATGACAGTTCAAACAAGAATTGGAAACAGATTCCAGAGTTGAGTTATAGCACATATTGTCCACCGTTTTCATGAAACTAAAGACAAAGTTCGGCCAGCATTTAACGGAATCCCAATCTTCTTCAATGTCACATAAATTAAAATTATGATATTCCCATCGAAGAATTTAACTCGTTTTGTCTTCTGTTTTTTTTTTTTTTTTTTTGGCTCAGGAATACTGATGAAGATCACAAAAGACGTATGAACGATTTCAACACCCCTGGCAGTTAGGATAGGACTCTTCTGCTCATTTGACCAACGGACCATCGGACGATCGAACCATCTCACTGTCGATCAGGTACCCATGCAGTCTGACATTTATATCACTGGTCCCTACCCGTAGCCGGGGATAAAACATTCAAATGGAATTCACCTTAATTGTTGAGTTGATTATTGTTATTAATAATGGGGACTTCATTGTTGCACGTTGTAGTCGTTGCACCCATGCACTCATGTATCCAAATGCAACAGGTGAGTTGTTTGATGAGGAGGGGTAATGGGGGGACATAAACGTTGCACATACCTACATCCTTCTGAGAAATGTGAACATATTGGTTCCATCGAAAACCAATTCAATGTCTGCCTGCCTGCCTCACAACGAACAGCAATAAAAAGTTCAAGTAGCACGACAATGGGCTCATGGTTATGATACTCACATCCAAGTATGCGATCTGCAGGCTTCAGTTCTGGCTTCGGCTTCGGGTTCGGTTTCGACGTGGCCATAACATGACCCAAGAGTGAGCATTTCGTTCATCATATTCGTATCAAGCGCGCGCGGTACGTGTCAAGATATGTGACGATAATTTGATGCTTGATCTGAATGGGTTGGGTTGGGTTCGCCTGGTTTTGTTCTTTTGTTCTGACTTTTTTGGACTTGTTTTGGGTTTTTTTTTTTGTTCTTGTTCGGATTGGAGTTTTGTTAATTTTCGGTTTTTTTTTGTTGTCCCGAAGTTCTCGGGGTTCTTTGGAAATGTGGAGAATGGCTTTTACGGAAGGGAGGACCCCATACCATTCCACGAATATTGTTGTTATGATTATAGCCTGACGGGTATTACCTTATTTAGATTTGATTGTCGATTGCCGAAAGGGAGGCGGGATCCATGGTGATGGAAAAAAAAAACTGCATTACAGGTAGTAGGGGTAGATTGTCAGACTGTCGTGAAAAAATTTCTGCAAAGTCGGTGGAATTTGAAGTTGGGAGTCATTCTGTTCTCCTGAAAAACGGTAGCAGCGGTTAACCAGGTCGACAATGACGGCGCAGTACTCAATTACTGCATATTTACATAGGAAATAGAAAGAAATAGAGATCAAACTTATCCAAAACTGTCGAAAGATTGCTCCTAAAAGTTTACATATTCATGGCTGCGGGAGCGACCCATACCCCCAGAAATCAAACTTGGGTATCCATCTACAGATATTCACCTCTACTTAGTTGTTGAATTAATTGCAGAGTTCGGGATGTTTCAGTGAAAATAGAGCTCTTGTCAGGTCTTAAGACGTGTTGCAGCCATTGCTTTTGGCTTGAGATCACTATTTGATATTGGAACTCTTGGTGAAGATTACAGTTTTTAGTTTGCCGTCGTTTACCGTGAAAATAAAATTCAGGAATTCCTGGTGTGAGATCGGTCTCATCCATGTGAACTGCGAGATTTATTTCTCCTTTTTGTATTATGAGTGGAAGATATAGGACCGATGACTTGATTATCTGCTCCAAACGCCCGATCTACAAAAAAGGTTATCCTTTGTCTTGCAAGAACTATAGACCTTTATCCCTAGTGAATATCGCATATAAGATCCTTCCTAACGTACTGTGTGAACATCTCAAACCGTTCTGCAACACACTAATCGGCCCGGCAGATCGGTTGTGGATCAAATTTTCCTTGAAAAACCTACAATTTCGCCTATTCATCGACTTCGAAGCCGTATATGATAGTATTCACCGTCAGGAGCTCTATACGGCGATAGCAAAATTCGGCATCCTGGCAAAACTGATCGAGATATGTCGTGTGACGCTGGAAAGCACGCGCTGCAATGTGAAAATTGCAGGTACCTCCTCCGAACTATTTCAAACGTGCGCCGGATTTCCGCAAGGAGATGCGCTATTATGTGACTTCTTCAATCTCGTTCTGTAGCTACTGGAATATGCGGACAATATTGACATCATTGGTCGTTCCCAGCATACTGTGGTAGAGGTTTACACTGCGTTTGAAGAATAGGCGAAATTTGTTGGTCTCGAAGTAAACGAGGACAAGACTAACTGCATGCTAGCATATGTCTACCGCCTTAGACAAAACGTCGCCCAAGAAAAAATTACCCCAGGAATCCGTTGTTACATCGGTTCAATTGGGTTCAAAACTCTTAACTCGAAGGACGAAAAAATTCTACGACGGATTTTTCGTCCTATATGCGAAGAAGGCAAATGGAGAATATGATACAAACGTGAACTCTAAGAGCTGTATCAAGATGTTGATGCAATCCAATAAGCCAAAACACGTCGACTTTATTGTCTCGTGTACATCGAGAATAATACTCCAGCTAAGAAGATCTTTAATTCCCCCGACAAGGAAGGCCGAACCTCGGTTTTAAAGTCCAAGCCATAGCGGATGCTAGAGCGCTTGGTCTGGATAAATGAAAGCAACGTGCCCGGGTTCGCAGAGGATGGAAGGCTGCAGTGTCTCAGGCAGAGACTCTACACGTGTCGGAAGCACGTTAAGTAAGTAAGTTTTGTGCTGTTCTGGCCGTGGTACCAGTCATCACTTCTTTGTAGATGAAAAAGTTGAGTGATATCACATCATATCCCAAATTCTTGGTTTATGACATCTGCGGGACTGCTTTTCGTGGACAGAATATTATATTAGCACTAGGACGCCTATTAATTCTGCAGAAAATGAATGGTTTTATCTACGCCTTACTATAATTTTATACTAACAATTGCTGAGCATACGATGGATCACTGCTGAGTATATATCTCCATATACCTTAAGGCTTCGACCTTACAACTGTGCTGACCAGAATCAGCATTTATAATTATAGTCCTGTTTCCGGTAATAGCATGCAAACAAAAGGAAAGCTGCGAAGGCGCTCACAATATTGAGGAAAATGCTAAAGCGCACATTTTTCTTGCCGAGTCTTCGCTCGATTTTACCTAAAATATTTTGTTGGCCCGTCTCTACGCTTCTGACTTAAAGGAAGTTTCAAAAGAGGGCTGATTTGTCTATATGAATTCCACATATACTTTTTTAGGTGTTAACTTAGCAGCAGCTTGTATAGCCTTAGGACCCAGTCTACTCAAATTTTTGTAAGGCGGACAATTGCGTGTGTAATAGCAATTTGAAGGTAAGAACTCGTGAATACTTGACAATGAGAGTCATACGGCAAATACCCTTGACTTGATTTTAGCTGCTTATGTTGACAAATATGTACACCGTGGATGTTCTCTCCTTTTAAGTGCTTTGGACTACTGTGGCATATCACCAATCCCACAGCTTTCAGGAATTGAAACTTTGTTTTGTTTCCTGAGATTTTTAATCCCTCATCGGATGGAAAATATCTGACCCAAAGTAAATTTGTGGTTCGATATAAAGCAGCCCTCAGCCCTTCGTTTTACACCACCAATCCGACGGAGAAAAACCAAAAAAGTGAAAGAATAACCTTGAGCATGTGAAATTCCAATACGACCAAAACTGAGCCAAAATTACTTCATTGTCCTAAAGGTAGAGACAACATTAGAATTTCTACCACTTCCTTCATCCCAACGCTCATTTATAACGACATTCCAGCTGTCAGCTCTTTGAAAAAAGCAAATCTGCTGACTGCACACTTTGGCATCTAGCTCAACACTTTCGTGTGCCATGTGTCGTGTCTTTGGCTTCACTTGGAGGAACCAAATTTATAATGGGATGAATTCATTTTCGCACTAATGTAGTAGCAAGAGTACTTTAAGATCTTAACATCATGCTGATCCAGATGATACATACTCTCTTTCTATGAGGACCTCCTCTTCCAAACTGGGAGAACTACTACGCAAGCTTCTTCTTCAATCCTACAGTGGGTCCCCCTCGCTCCTTTTCAAGAAAACGCTGATTAACCTTAAGCTCATGAAATACACAGTGTGGTAAATAATATTTCGGACTGGTTCTAGAAATCAATTAGAACAAGATTTCTATTTATTTTTCGGTATTTTTATTTGAAATATTCTCCTCTAGATTCAATACACGTTTTACGGCGATTCAATAGCGATTCAAACGCCTGCTCCAGCTCATTTATCGAAATTGAGTTCAGTTCCCGTGATGGAGCTGCTTGAACGATCGGGCTGTCGTCAAAAAAGCACAAAACAAAGTGAAGACGGGCGGTACCAAATCAGGTGAGTATGGCGGATGATTTGACACACACACACTTGATTTCGAGCCATCAATTGAAAAATTGAATGACTTCTCTTTCAACAACAAATGAAAAGATGTTCTGGGAAAATAATTTTTACAGTTATTAAATGCCAACCAAAAGTCATGAAGTTCTAAGAGATAGTAGAAAAAGATTCAACCTCTAAATCGCATGTTCGGACCACTCTTGGTTTCTAAAATATGGCTTGTGTCCGGGAAATTATTTGTCACACTGTGTATATCCAACACCATAGTCATTTCAACGAATGCACTAATATTTTTTGAAGCAACAGGTCTACTGGTGTCTTCATGGCATGTCTTACCGGAAAGTGGAAAGAAAGTCTACACCAATCTGGCTAAAGCAATATAGTTTGCTTTGCTAGTTTGATTTATAGTGAGTTTGGCATCAGACTTCGCCGAAAATACGTGCATTTGGGTTGGATAAATCTCTTCTTCAATAGATTCGAAATGATCACGTTAAATTCAAGTTCTTTTGGATCACTTCAAGCCTGGTATCCACAAAATAAGTGGTGGGATGCCCTAGGGCTACATTCTCTCTCCAACACTCTTTTTTTCATTCATAACCTCTTATTTACTTCATTTGCTGTCAACAGAACTTTTCTTTTCCGGGCTCATGCGCCTGGTCTTCGACTGTAGGGTAGATTTAGCGTACTTAATCCTGATAAATATGAGTAGAATATCATGCTTCGGTAAAACGGAACTTAAACGTCACTAAGAATTGTCGATGAATAGCACGTACATCGTTGAAAACAAAAAACTTTTTACTCTTTTGTATGTGCGCCAATGGCATCCTACATTGGACTGACTACAAATTCAACGTCGTCAAAAATGCTGCAAAATATCTAGGTTTTTGGAGTTCAACTAATGCTCAAGTACACTTTTGGGACATTCCCAAGTGAAACAACTCGCTTTTGAAATGTCCTGCTGAGCCTATCATTTCTTAGCCATTATAACTTGCAAACATTTAAGACCAAGTCAGATCAATACCAAATATCTCGCACTGTGTGCAAACAAATTTAGTTCCCTTGGCGTACCTGATTATGTGTACCACCTACGGCGCTAGTCAAAGAGACTAGTTTGCACTAGAATCTGTAAGATGTGCTTCTTGAATCCAAGACTGACGTTTTCGGCCTTTGACTTATTGGAGCCGCAACAGATTTTCTGAGCATTTCCAGTCTGGAGCTGATGTGTTGATTTGAAGACTTGAACTCTGTTTTACTAAGTACTTCAATAAAAATGTACCGGATTAGCATATTATCTATTATAGCGTAATTTCACATTCTAGCTAACAATTCTATCATTATACGGCGTCCAGAAAGGTAAGATGTGATATAATGATGCCGATGGCAGTAGGCCGATTTCGATACACCAATTTCTTCAAGTTGAATATCCCTATTGTCCTGTCATCTAAGCTGCCAGTTTGTGGAAGAATTTAACTCATGTCCGACTACCTAATTGGTCTCAATGCAACTATTGGACACAGGAAAAGGACATGGTGGATGCAAGAATCGAAAGATTCTGTGTAATGTATGCAAACTTTACAAAACTTACTTTAATTCGCCCAACCTTAAGCAGGCTCCGAGCAGATGAGACATTAGTTTAAAAGGTGCCACACCCTAAAGTAGAAAGTGTTGGGTAACCGCCCCAATGAGTCTCCCTTAATCGTAAGTATTTTTCCAAAAGCAAACATCCCACACTGCCGTAAATTCAACGAAATCGCTTTCATTGTTTGTCCCCGAACATCTCGCCATCGCCGCCGATAACATATTGAATGGCATTCAATTTGCACTTGTGCTACATTAGAACTCGTTGTAAGCTTTCGCTCCTTCCATCAGCGCTGCCATTTCCGTCCTCATTTATGCTTCAATTTAAAAAGTATAAACTATAAAATCCTACGATCATGCCATCAATATCTAACCTCTAAGTCAGAGGTACCCCTTAGCACAAGTACCCACTAAAAATACACAATTTTACTGCCACAAATTTCACAGCACTCATCCCGGGGAGTTTCCTCTCTTTCAACAGCAAATTATCGTTTTCTACAAAAATTACCACCGACTTGGAGTGGCTCCTAAAAAAAATTGAAAAAAAATAAAAAACCACAGAAATGCTAAAAGGGAAATATCCTTGCCAAAGGAACACACGACCAAACCAGAAAAAAGAATAAAAAAAATAAAAAATTGAGAAAAATAAAAAACGTTTGCCAAAAGAATAACAGACTTCAACGATTCCTTAAAATTACCTCCACCATCTTGATAGCGATACCGAAACAGCCGTTCAATTTACCATAACATCTTCTAGGAAGTAGCGTTGCGTGGTGAGAGCTAGAAGAGCAGGCTATGCCGATACCAGAAGACAACGACAACGACGACGGTAGAAACAGCCATACCCTCAACAGTCAAATGCAAGAAACGACGACCACAGTTAGTACCTCGTCTAGACTTTGGCACATTGGACCATAAAATCAAAATCGAAATTTCACCACTGATAAGGAAGACTGAAACAACCCCTCCCCCAGATCCAGTCATCTCTCCACCCGGAATGCTTGTTATGTATATGAAAAACCAATTTCCAGAATTATCAGAATAAGGAATCTCTAAACCATGGTGTGGCGGTGTCATCTACCATAAGGCGGAGTAGATGCTTCTGTTTCTATTGCTGTTGGGATGTAGCCTTCGTCGGCAATATAGTGATAGGTATCACAAGGAAGATTTGAAAAAAAAAATCACTCGGCATGGGCGTATGGTGCACGTTTTCCAATTTCCATTGAAGAATAAAGATTCCTATCACCCCTACATTTGCCCAGACCACGGCGGGCCATATCCACTAAAAAAAAAGGACATTTTCCAAGGATTTTTTCTCGACACTCGTTATTTATGTGTGAATGGCGTCTTTGTCAAATTGGGTGATGCGTCCTTCTCCCTGCATTGCAAATACAAAATAAAATATGAAGCGCATCAAATTTGAAAAAAAAAAAAAAAAAACATATTTCACCCTGTACGCCACCGTGCATCCTTTCCGTGCATTGTTTTCTAATCACAATGGGGGTGATGCTAATTTAGACCACCAACAACAACCGGATGGGGTGGAAGTGATTTGGAAGAAAGTAATAAGCGCACCGCGCAATTGGGCTATGTTGTGGGCCATAAAATTAATGAAAAAGAATCCTGCCAGCAAGCTTAATTTAAAAATTTAAAACACGCCGCGCTAATGCATAGAGCAGAGAATGCGTGTGACCATAGTTTGGTTCGCAATTCAATTTAGCAACTGATTGGATTGGTAAAAATGTCCTTCCCACGTCATTTTCTTGAGCCAATCGTCAATACCAGGTTATAGTCCAGGCATGTCCCTTCAGGGAATCCTTTTCTGGCTAATTTAACTGCTATTTCGGTCATTTAAGGTGAAGTGATGTGCTGCCTTCTAGAAGGCTTCTTCATTTAGGAAATGCATCCAATTGCAAACTGCAATGGTTTGAAGGATGTTGCATATGTCCTGGAACACGGCTGAGTGGATAAGAAGTCATAGAAAGACGAGCAATCCTCTTGGCGATTTGAGGAAATGGAATGCTTTTTGAAATATGTTCTCGCCAATGTTCGAGAGGGGCAGAGCGCATTATGTCGGTCTTGGAGGATGCCAAGTGACAGAGCAATATTGGTGTCAACTATAATGTTTCCACTCGTTTGAGGGTGCCAAAAGGTGATGCTGCAAATGTCGGGCTTTCCATTAAACACCCGAAGAGCAGTTACGTAGAGCCGGGAGCCTATATGAAAATCAGAGAGTGTTCCTAACGCAGTTTCTAAGATCGGTCTGGATGAATCCTGTTTTCCATCTGCTTCGGCGGGCGGAAGACTAATGTGCCTCGTAGAAGTGGAATAATCAAATAAATCCCAGTTTGACTACTGATCTCTGTGAAGACAGCAATAAAAGCCGCACCTTGGCACTGCCTGAGAATTCCATCGAAAACTGTGAAGAATAAAAGAAGGCGAATGACGAGTCTCCTACGGTAGCATTACATGACACATTTTACATGGCACGCGAACTTGGATAACTATGAGTAGTGGCAATTTAAGACCCTTAAAGACAACGCACCCCACAACTTTAGAATTCTCTAATTGGGCAAGCATTCATACGCTACAGACTGGACATTCTTGGAGTTAGTGAGATACGGTGGTGGGACAAAACATCTATTTCGCCAACAGACCACCGCAGGCAAACTTGAAGTAGGTCTACTTACTTACTTACTTTAGGTGGCGCTACAGTCCGGGGTGGACCTGGGCCTCAGTCAACAAGCTTCTCCAGCCAGCTCGATCCCTGGCTAGCTGCCTCCAGTTTCGCACGCTAAGTTGGCTGAGGTCCTCTTCCACTTGCGTGCGCCACCTGAGTCTTGGACTTCCTCTACTGTGCTGTCCCTCGGGAGCGGATTCAAACACTTTTCGGACCGGAGCATTGGTGTCCATGATACGCTCTCACTCTTCTGGCTAGGTCCATGTCGCTGTACAGTCCGTACAGTTCGTCGTTGTATCTCCTCCTCCACTCACCGTCAATGCAGACGGGACCGAAGATCGCCAGAAGAATTTTTCTCTCGAAGCAATTAAGAACACCCTCATCCATTTTTGATAATGTCCATGCCTCTGCGCCATAGAGCAGGACCGGGATTATTAAGGTCTTATAAAGGGGGACTTTTGTTGTCCGAGAGAGGGCTTTGCTAGTCATATGCCTTCTTAGCCCAAAGAAACAGCGGCAAGATTTATTCTTCGTTTGATCTCAGCGCTGGTGTCGTTGTCTGTATTTATAGCGCAGCCTAGGTAGACAAAGTCCTTAACTACCTCAAAGTTATATCTGGTCGATGGTGGACTTTCCTGGCCTGAAGCCACACTGATATGGACCTATCAGGTTGTTGACGAACGGCTTCAGGCGTTCACACAATACGGCAGATAAGATCTTATATGCGATGTTAAGGAGACTGATGCCTCTGTAGTTGGCGCAGTTCAGAGGGTCTCCTTTCTTGAGAATCGGACAAACAATGCTGAGGTTCCATTCATCGGGCATACTTTCGTCCGACCATATTTTACAGATGAGTTGGTGTATGCTCCTTACCAAGTCATCGCCTGCCGCTTTGAAGAGCTCGGCAGTCAGGCCATCCGCTCCAGCAGCTTTGTTGGACTTAAGCTTCGATATGGCTATCTTCACTTCATCCAGGTCGGGTGGACGAAATTGTTGGTCATCATCGTCCAGGTTGAAAGGTTGATTCTGCTTGACAGCGGTATTTGGTCCGTCATCGCCGTTATACAGCCTGCAGAAATGATCTTTCCAAATCCTCAGCATCGACTGCGATTCTACTACGATGTTGCCTTGTTCATCTCTACAGGCTTCGGTTGGAGGTTTGCTTCCGTGGCATGTTATTTTTACCTTTTGGTAAAACTTCCGAACCTCATTCCTGGAGTAGCATCTCTCAATTTCCTCGATTGCGCGCTTCTCATGCTCTTTCTTCTTCCTCCTGAGAAGTCGGTGCTCGTCTCTCCTCTTCCGCTCATAGAGCTCATGAGCAGCTCTGGTCTTTTTAAGCAGCGCCGCGTGTTATGCATCTTGCTTAGCTGCATGTGCTTGCCGGCATTCATCATCGAACCAGGGGTTTCGTTGTGGTGGACGAGTGAAACCCAGCACATCAGAAGCGGCATCTCTGATGGCGTTTTGGCAGTGTTTGCAATGGTCTTCGATGCCTTATGCTGGCGGCATTGGACCTCTTAAGAGATTAAGAGACACTCGATCGGAAAAGGACTTGGCGATCTCTTGCGATTGTAGCCGTCTGACGTCGAATTTTCTCACAGCATTAGTTTGTCTTGGCGTAGTTTGGGATATCCGCAACCGTTCCTTGGCTACAACAAGGTAATGGTCCGAGTCGATGTTGGCTCCTCGGAACGTACGGACATCCATAATGCTGGAGGAGTGTCTTGCGTCGATCGCAATGTGGTCAATCTGGTTGACTGTTGATTGATCAGGAGTTCTCCAAGTCCCCTTGTGTATGTCGAGATGTGGGAACCGCGTGCTAGCCACGACAATGTTTCGCCCCGCCGCAAAGTCGATTAGCCTGAATCCGTTATCGGAGGTGGTGTTGTGCAGGCTATATTTTCCGATTGTTCCACCAAAGATACCCTCTCTTCCTGGCTTTGCATTAAAATCACCGAGGACAATTTTAATGTCATAGCTAGGGCATTGCTCGTAGGTCTTGTTAAGGAGCTCGTAGAAGGCATCTTTGGTGTCGTCATCTTTCTCCTCTGTGGGGGTATGCGCGCATATGAGGCTAATGTTGGCGAATTTAGCCTTGATGCGGATTGCTACGAGGCGCTCGCTCACATGCCGGAAGCTGAGGACTTCTTGTCTTAGTCTGCCTCCGACAACAAATCCGCATCCAAATAAGCGCTGCTTTTGCCGTCGATAGCAATTGCCGTAGTAGATGTCGCAGTTGTTCATCTTCTTTTTGTCCGGTCCATCCCATCGCATTTCTTGGATGGCGGTTATGTCCGCTTTGCAGCAGTCTAGGGCCTCCGCTAGTTGTTCGGCTGCACGTGGTCTATTAAGGGATCTCACATTCCACGTGCATATCCGAAGCTCATTGTCCTTAAATCGTTTGCGTGGGTTGTCAACAGTAGATCCGTCCATATCCGAGGCTTGTTGATGCTTCGTAACTTAATTTTTTTGTTAAATGGCCGGGCAGTTACCCCGGCGGCACAACCCCTAACCTGAAGGACCAGTTCCATTTTGAGTGCCCCTAGGACGAGGGGTCGGTTACACCGAAGCCAGTAACCCGTTCCGGGATGTGAGCGCTGCCGTTGGCCCTTATAGGGCTCGTCCGCCACCATCTCTTTTCCAACACCCTGACTAAGTCCTGGAAATCCTTTCCGGCCTGAGCTCCAAATATGTCGGAGTAGCCCGGATAAGGTCTTGTTTTGTTTTTTCCGACACTAATCCTGGTTAATGGCGCAGGAAACTCGCCATTTGCCCTCTTCACTTCGCAACCTCTAGTGAGATTCCCAGATGGCGCCACGGGGAGGCGTGAAGTAGGACTTATTAGCAGAGCTGCAAGAAGTTCGGCTGCAGAGGCTCATTCTCGTCATTTAAGGAACCAGCACCTGTCGGAAGATGCTACTTCTGCGAGGCCTTATACTAATCGTTGCCATCTAGGTCTACTACTGACCCCAAAAATGACATTATAACCTCATGTTCGGTTAGTGTCACTTAGTGACAAAAGGCAAATGAAAGTCATAGTTATCATCAAGTGCTACGCTCTACTGAACTGTTTGGACGATAAGGTTAAGAGTGATTACAACAGCCAAGTAGGCATCACCGACAATTCAACGCCTAAGAAGGACATTATGATCTTGCTGAACGATTTCAGTGGAAAGTTAGGCAATGACAACATGGGGTTTAAGCCTGTGATGAGGCCCTGAAAACATCAAATATAATGCCGGCAACTGCTTGATTGATTTTTGGAATGTCAACCGCCTTTCCAAATATCACGATCATATAGAGGGAAGAACGCTCTTTAGGAACTGCATGAAGATGTTCGAAACCACGTAGAGTAGACAAAGGTATGGAGATAGACCAGCATGTTATGAAAGCTTCAATATACCATGGTACTGCATCCATCAACAACTATCGCTCCTCCGGCTGTCGACATCATAAACATCTCCTAACGAATAATAATCGAACAATGTGTTGAGTTCAGCTCTCCGCTACATCTCAAGTTAATCGACTTCGAGAAGGCTTTCAATAGCATTGATTGAGATGCTATTTGGTTAGTCTCGTGAGGGGAGAAATCTCAGAAATAGCTATTACCAAGGCTTCATGCGAGGACGGCAAATGTCACGTCTTACACAATGGTAAGATGCCGAAGGAGTTTGAAGTCCAATATTGAGTACGTCAAGGGTCCATGCTGTCACCACTACTGTTCTTGGTGGTTAACAGTGATGTACTCCCTGCATCATTGCTAGAAGGAAACTGTGAAATTCGTTGCACTATGACTACACTCACCTTGACTACGCTGACGATGATTGTGTACTTTCACATCGGATAATGGACCTCCACTTGATGGCCCACAACCTAGAAGCTGTGGAGAACAACTTAACATTGCCGGACAGGGAGTCGAGAAATATGGTAACTTTCAATGTCTAGGAAGAGTGGCACCGAACTCGATGTGTGCAGCAGAATCGGGAAGGCTAAGCCTGCGTTCGGGATGCTATTCACAATTTGGAAAAGTATTGTTATCAGCTAAGGAGAACAAATCTACGGCTGTTTCGATCAACG
This sequence comes from Volucella inflata, assembly GCA_928272305.1. Lineage (NCBI taxonomy): Eukaryota > Metazoa > Arthropoda > Insecta > Diptera > Syrphidae > Volucella > Volucella inflata. The sequence continues at coordinate 6,476,150 of OV743720.1, forward strand.
TAGAATCGATTCGCCGTACGAAGACAGTACCTGGAAGGTGAATACCATTAACACTCGCAAGCTGCAAGTCTTCGTAAATAATTGTTTCAGGAGCAGCTTGAGGAACCGTATCTATAACGAGCTACTTTACATGAGAACGGGCAATGAACCAGTGCCAGTGGGACCCGCTCACCCAGGTAGGCAGAATAGCGGGATGACCTCTGCAAACGGGGTGGAGGACAATCAACAAGGAATCGAGCTCTTTATAAATGAGTTAGAGGCAGCTCAAATGCGATGCAGAAGTACCCCCCTCCGAGGGGTTAAAGAAATTAAAGAAAAAGTAGAGAAACGTGAGAGAATAGTATAAACTGAAGAGTTATATGCCTAGACTAGTTCTAGAAATACTCGTAGTTAGAGTGGACCCCGTTTTAATACTGAACCAAAAGGCTTCCAGGCTGGATTCTTCTTCATGAACAACGTTCTTGTTTCCGCTTTTGCTGTTCCTTGTTAGTTTTAGTAACGTACTCCATGCAGCACAATCGGGAAATAGTTAAGCACTGAGATGGACAAAGACAACATACATGAAACTGTCCGTAAGCCTAAAAGCCGAGGCGTATGAAGTGGAATTCGAAAAAAAATCGCCTGAAACTAAGGCCTAAAGCAATTTCGTCCTTAACTCCTTCGCTTCATTTATTTCGGAAGATGGAAGCATAGATCTGAATGTGGAAGGCCGGATCAATAAGGCAAGTGGCTAACGAATTGGCAGTTCTAGGCAAATCTGGAGAAAAACATTGCAGAACTAAGAGTACGATGGAGCACCAGGATGTAATCTAAATAAATATCTGCATTGCTAGTTTAAAGAGCTGGGATTTATAAGCCTAACAGAGGCAATTGCCATCTAAGCCAGCGGATTTATGTATAAGAAGCACAAATAAAAACAGTGGCCCCACCAGTAAGTAAGGGTTGAAATTTTAAGATGTAAAATGTCATATCGTAAGGTGTACATCTGTTAATACCGTAACCCTAAAGTACTAGCGATTTTGTATCAGCAATACATACCTTTTTCCGCGCGAAAATGTCGGGTTTTGGGTCGAATTAGAGTCATTAGGGGGTCTTTTGCATTACTTCTGCTGATTCGCATCGATTGCTTGTAGAAGCCTTTACGAACGGGGAGTCGAAGACAAAGACAAAATTATTACCATGTCTGAGCAGCACCTTACATCACATGAAGATACCAACAATTAGGTCAATTCATTAAGATCTTGCTGCTGCATGTATACGAAAGTAATGCTGCGCCAACAGATTGGGCTTTTCTTAGTAGCTGGACTGGCATCATAAATACATTGCACCCTATTCTTAGAGCGGAATCAGTTTTTCTTTGTCGGGATGAGAGCTAAGAGTCATTATCGACGAAACATGACCGGCAGTTCAAAGAAGCCATTAAGGCTACTCCAATTGACGTACTCGACATAAGGGTGATATGATACAGTCCGACGTTCCATAGGAGGTCAGCACATCGTCGGTGCATTATACCAATCTTAGAAATGGTTTACGGATTTTTACCGAGGCAGGTCTTTTGGTGAATTGGCCACAATTATTCATTTTAGCTTACGCTTATCTCTCGCTCTAGTTCTTGGCTGATATCGACGGTAATACGAAGTTTTCGGATCTCTTCTGGTGCTTGTATTGTCCGTCTCTAAAATGACCGATTTGACTTACAATTTTGGTGATCGGAGTACCGGTTCCTTGTCTGACTTTGTCATTAACTACAAGTTGACTTGAATACGTATATCCACCTGATTCTCTAGGGTTCCAAAGGTTGAAAGGTTGGCTATTACAAGATGAGGTCGAAGATAATGATCCTCTGTACCATAGTGCTTACTGCACCCGTAAAGAGACAGTTTAACGTACTAAGAGATCCCATTCATTCGCATTTAACTGCAATCTAAGCGTCATTGCAGTTATTCGCTTAACGATTTTTAAAGACAACAGCTCACACCGTCGATTGCCAAAATGGTGTCCAGCTAAGAACAAATTCTGGCTACTGACCAAAATGGTAATCATTTTACTAAGGTTTTACAGGTCACGGAATAAGTAACCTAATTCGCAACTGAGAGTTCTCAGAGTAAACATGTTCTCCCAGAGCTGAATCCTTTGAACCTTATGGCAATCACGCAGTGAAATTCATGCTGTTAGTCCGTCAATTGTTCGAAAACCGTGCCTTTATCGTTGCCTGTTTCAAAGTTCGGCGTCACTATCAAAAAATTCTTTCATCTGGCCACACTGCACCGGATTTGGGACATTTTTTTAGGCGTCACCAAAATGTTACAGCATCCCTGAAATTATCAGCAAATCTTTAAATGTATGCTGCCGAGTCATCTGCGGCATATTCTAATTCCGATGGCAAAAACTGAAAGGAAGAGGATGAATTTGAAGCTGTAGTCGGATTGCATCGACTCACCCTTTTCGGTGGATCTACGAGTAGATGTATTATATTTTGGTTTCTACCACCACTACCACCATCTCCCTTGTAGAGCTTACTCTGGCAGACCTTAACATTCGTAACAATTGCGGTTACACGTGACTTTTGGGCTCTCCAACTAGGAATGGATTTTTCACAGCAGCCCACCAATTCCAATTTGGAGCGTAGCCTTGTTGCTGTCGTACTTATGTTTTTTGTTCTAAGCCTAGAGCCATGGATTTTACTGCAAATTAATACCATCCAGTGACAGCAGAGGGGTGGTAGATGAATCCCTTACTTTCGTTAAATTTATGAGGCGCAAAAATTTGCTCAAAACTTTTGTTCATTCTCAATGTGGGTTGGTTTCGTTCGATTTGTTATGTTTCAGGGTAACAAACGGTGGAACGAGAGGAGCTATGATGCTTTGGATGCATTAAAAATACCAATCTCCGAACTCGTATAATTATATTGAATTCGATACGCAGATTGCAGGAGGTATCTGAGCTTTTCCCAACTGGAAAAAGGGTTCGAAGTAGGAAAAAGGATTTTATTAAGTCAATTTAATCCTTCTTGTGACAGAGAATTTCTCTTTTTGAGACAAAAACTTTTTAATTCTATCCAAAGTGAATTGGGTTTGATTCTTTTTGTAAGGAATCCATCTCCTTGTTTCGGCGGAGAGGTGAGCTTAAGTGGTTGTTCTCATTTAAGCTCATCAACTCTGACAAGGGTTGTAAAAACCGCGTCGAATAATCTCTTTCAAGCCATGAAAATCAAAATGAGTGGATACCTCGACCTCGACGAACAGAAATGACAACCATAATGGATTTGCTTTAAGCGGACGGAAGCAAGAGTAGGTATCCTGAAAATGATGTGGTTTAAATAATGTTAAATATATGTGTCTGAGTGGCATTTTCCTTTTCCGAAGGTCCTCGAAGTAACCTCGACTGGAAGACATCATCAATAACTTCTCGACTCGATCTTAGACAAAGAAAAAGTTCGTCCTTGCTATAACACTCCTGTTTTAACGGTTTTTCCCCTGAACAAAATTTAAATAATTTTTAACTCATTCATCACGGTTCCTGTGATCTTTGCCGATCTTGTCGGGCATCAGCTGTCATCATTTTCATTATATTGTACTTAGATCACTATACTTTCGGACAGCGCTATTAACAGAAGAAGCTCCATGGTTGTCGAAATATGAGAGTGGGCCTTCTGTTGGTGTCTTTTTAAAAAGGCTTTCACAAAAACACTGTTCAATTTATCTAACGATTTTTTATTTATTGGAAAGAGCAAAGCTTCCGATTATAGATGAGATTATCCTTAAAGCCAACTCGGTACTAGGTTTTGTAAGACAGTTGTCCAACCCATTCGTGACTTCGTTGGCCCCCTTCATCAGTACGACAGTCAAGTCTGGTCCCCATATCATGGTGAATCGAAACTATTCAGTGCCATTTTCTACGATTTGCTCTTCAAGGTATGCCCTGGAACGATTCTTCAATTCTGCCTCTCCTGTTAAAACCGTCTCAAACTTATTTACTTAGACTCCCTTGAGAAACGCAGCGATGCAGCCGACTTTCCCGTCATTCATCAACTCCTTTCAGGCCACGTTGATTGTGCGTCCCTTCATAACTCTAACTTCAACACTAACCCTGGTAATCTACGTATCCCTTCTATTTACCAACACACCACACCTCTTATGGCGCGAATACCCAATACCTCTGTCGGGCAGAATCAACCTTTCAACCTGGACGATGATGACCAACAATTCTGTCCATCCGACCTGGATGAAGTGAAGATAGCTATATCGAAGCTTAAGTCCAACAAAGCTGCTGGAGCGGACGGCCTGACTGCCGAGCTCTTCAAAGCGGCAGGCTATGACTTGGTAAGGAGCATTGTTTGTCCGATTCTCAAGAAAGGAGACCTTTTAAACTGCGCCAACTACAGAGGCATCAGTCTCCTTTACATCGCATACAAGATCTTATCAGCCGTTTTGTGTAAACGCCTGAAGCCGTTCGTCAACAACCTGATAGGTCCATATCAGTGTGGCTTCAGGCCAGGAAAGTGCACCATCGACCAAATATTCACACTACGGCAGTTCTTGGAGAATACCCATGAGCTTCAGATCGATACACACCATCTATTCATCGATTTAAAGGCAGCGTGTGACAGCATCTATAGAGACGAGCTATACAAAGCAATGTCTAGTTTCGGTATCCCTGCCAAACTCGTCCGCCTGTGCAGGATGACGATGGAGAAGGCACGCTGCTCCATTAAGGTCGGTAAAGATCTCACCGAGACCTTTGATGTCCAGAAAGGATTTAGACAAGGCGATGCGCTGTCATGCGATTTTTTCAACATCGTACTTGAAAGAATAGTGCAAAACTCACGAGCAAACACAAGAGGCACTATCTTTCAAAAGTCCGTCCAACTACTCGCATACGCCGACGGTATTGACATAATCGGGAGAAAGCAACTTGATGTCAGTGGCGCTTTCGCGAGTATTGAGACGGAAGCCGCGAAAATGGGTTTAGCGGTCAATGAGGGCAAGACCAAGTATATGCTGTCAAGCAAAAAGGACAACCAACACCGACGTCTCGGACAGAACGTCACCCTCGACAGATATAACTTTGAGGTAGTTAAGGACTTTGTCTACCTAGGCTCCGCTATAAATACAGACAACGACACCAGCGCTGAGATTAAGCGAAGCATAACTCTTGCCAACCGCTGTTTCCTTGGGCTTAGAAGGCAATTGAGTAGCAAAGCCCCCTCTCGGACAATAAAAGTGACCCTAAGACCTAGACCTGGTCTATGACGAAGAGCCAGCTTGGCTGCTTTGGGAGGAACATTTTTCCAGTTATTTTTGGTCCAGCTGAGTCATATTTAGCGGATGGACACCAACGCTCTGGTTCGAAAAGTCTCCGAATCCGCCTTGAGGGACAGCGCAGTAGAGGAAGTCCGAGACTTTGGTAGCGCACGCAAATGCAAGGGGATCTTATCCAACTTAGCCTGCGGAACTGGATGCAGCTAGCAAAAGATCGAGCTGTCTGGAGACGTCCTAACTTTGATACAACTCGAACTGAAATCGTCTTCAAGTGCTGACAATCTGATTGTACCGGTCTGACGTTTAAGCACCAGAACGACCTGTATTCCTTAATCCTTTTATTTTATTAGAATTTACGGATCACATATTAGTCCTAAAAGTATCTTTCTTTCAACTATGTCACATCAGTCAGTAGTTGCCGAATTGAATTACCTGAATTGCGGTAATTCATGCCGATGAACATATTGTGACGCGCTAGGACAAAGGTGGCTGTTATACTGCGTTTTCATAACAATGTTGAGGAATACCTAACCTTTTAGCTACAATTAGAAGTTGAAATATAATCCACGACACGACACAGGAGCCATCCGTTGGCCTACACTAACCCGTCAGCCGTATTGTGGGAATTCATGCACCAACATCTGTCTTTCGATTCGTTTGTGGTTTAGTTTTGAATTAATGCAGCCATATACGTAATAAAAAATCTCATAACCTTACTCCATGACATGCAAACCTTGTAATCGAATACAATTTTTTCAATAGTTATGAGCAGTCCTGCTCCCCTGTCACATTTTCAAGTCAGCAGCAAAAGCAACACGAAACCAAAACGTCTTCTTCATTTCACATTTCCAAGGTTTTCTTCTGCAAAAAACGAAAAAACAAAAAAAAACTTGAGAAAAAGCCTTTCGCCATGAAAAAGGATTCACATTTCCAATAGCTTGGCTCATATCTCACACAATGTCCCTAATGCATGCGTGATATATGCGATACAATAAGCTACGCTTGCAATAATCATAAGAAATAAGAACAGCCTTACGGCTAGCTACTTCTCACTCTGAAACTCACTTATAACGAAACATAAATAACCCTTCAGTAAGAAAATGACAGAAAGGACGAACAAGAAAAAATAAAACCGAAAAAAATGCTGACACTCATGCATGGACTGAGAAAGGACTTTTAGTAGATTTTTTTTTTTTTTGCCTTAAATTGGAAGGACAAGTGCAGCTGCAAAAAGTAAAGGAAACGAAATCCTTAAAACATGTTTCGATTTATTAAATTTTCTCCAAAGAGGGTTGGTTTGAAGCTATTTGCTGTACGTACCCTCTGTAACCCCATCTCTCACTATTGGACTTGGTGCTTTTCCATCCGAATGAATTGTTGGTCCCTGCCTGTGCCGACTCGTATAGTAATTCTCTATCCTTTTACAGAAATTAAATATATCGAAGCGACATTAGAAAAAGGGACACAATCCAACTATGTATGTGATTATGGACTTACAAGGCATCAGTTCAGTGTACTACTAATTGGTAGCATAAAGAGCTGCCACACGGAAGGACTTTAAATTCCAATTCGACACAATTCATCATACGGTGCGTGTACTCGTCGTATTCGTATTCGTACGTCTGCAACTATACTTATCATGTAACACGATTTTCGAGTTTTGAGTGTGAAATTCCTTTGATTTGTCGATGGTGTTAAGCTTGTGCTGAATTAAAGCTGAATTGATGTTGAACTGATGTCGAACGACGCTGAATGATGGCAATGAGTTCAATAAATGTTCGTCCTTGATTCCACATGGTCGATTCGGTGTGGGTGTGTCAAAATAAATTGGAATAGTTTTCTAATGGAAGTAGAAAATCCCCTTGAAAACCTGATCGGATGCAATCGAAGTGAGATAATGATTTGAACAAAAAAAATAAAAAATTCAATGACATCAAAGGAGAGATTTTAATGGAAAAGTAGGGGGTTAAGTGGAATTTTTGTATGCTCCTGGAAAGTTGAAATATCAGGGCTGTAGTCGGAAATTAAAGTTACACCATGGAAACGTTGAAATATGCGGAGAGATGCTCAAAAACTCTTCAAAATTCTTCAGGATGTATCAATGTGGAATGTTTTGAAGTGCAAGCATATTGAAAGGATTTTATTAGTTCCAAACCTTGTCGCTGGGTTTTCTTATGATCTTAATGAATGAACTAAACGACTGCAATCACTCAAGGACTCCATAGTTATAACCAGCAACGACGTCAGTGCAGAGATTATACGCACTATATAGTAACTCTTGCTAATCGGTGCTTCTTTGGCATAGGAAGCGATTGAGTAACATCCCACTCACGTAAGCCCAAACTGGCTTTATACATGATCATCTGAGTTCTGCTCTATGGCACAGTATCTTGAGTGGTTTTTAGCCCAGTCTAAGATGAATGGAAGATTAAGTTCAACCATGAACTGTGGGAGCTGTCCACCGACATTGTAGGCAGGCGTTTACTGACACAATGTCTGAGAGGGTTAGGCCATGGCGAACGGAATGATTTAGCTTTGGGACTAAGAGTCTTCGATTCTAACCCTAAGAACCTTAGATCCTTAGATGCTAAGGTTGCGAAAGCAAATCAAAACGGACCTCAGTGAACTGGATGTGCGGCACTGGAGGCAGATGGCGACAGATCGTGCTGGCTGGAGAGTCTTATTGCTTGAGTCTCAGTTCCATATTGGACTGAAGCGCCACCTATGTATATATAGGTAGGTATAAACCACTTGTTTGTGTACGCAGACACAATTAACAGAAAAGCAAATGGTGGGCCATCTGTTGATATCTTTTTGAATCATATGTTATTTTGACTCTGTCAGCTCTTTACTTACCTTAAGTGGCGCTACAGTCCGGGATGGACCTGGGCCTCAGTCAACAAGCGTCTCCAGCCAGCTCGATCCCTGGCTAGCTGCCTCCAGTTTCGCATGCTAAGTTGGCTGCTGTTCCCTTCCAATTGCTTGTGCCACCTGAGTCTTGGCCTTCCTTTACTACGCTGTCCCTCGGGGATGGATTCGAAGACTTTTCGGACTGGAGCATTGGTGTCCATACGCTCTACATGACCCAGCCATCTCAGTCTTTGGATCTCCACTCTTCTGGCTAGGTCCATGTCGCTGTACAGTCCATACAGTTCGTCGTTGTATCTCCTCCTCCACTCACCGTCAATGCAGACGGGACCGAAGATTGTCCGAAGAATTTTTCTCTCGAAGCAACCAAGAACACCCTCATCCATTTTTGATAATGTCCAAGCCTCTGCGCCAAAGAGCAGGACCGGGATTATTAAGGTCTTATAAAGGGTGACTTTTGTTGTCCGAGAGAGGGCTTTGCTACTCAATTGCATTCTTAGCCCAAAAAAGCAGGAATTTCCATGAGTTATTTGTCATTAGCGCTGGTGACATTTTCTGAATTGAAAGCGGAGGCTAGGAAGACAGAGGCTTTAACTACTTTAAAGTTATATCCTTCGACATGACATTCTTTCCGAGACGTCTGTCTTGAGTGTATTTTTGCTGTCGAGCATATACTTGGTTCTATCCTCATTGACAGGATCTCTTTTCATGAGGATCACACAATCAATGCTGAGTTTCCATTTGTCGAACATACTTTCGTCAGACCATATTTAAGAGATTAGTTGGTGTATGCTCCTTATCAAGTCGTCGCTCAGCAGTCAGGCCGCCCGCTCCAATATCGTCTCTCCTCTTCTGCTCAAAGAGCTCTACGGCTTTGTATGAATTTTGCTTAGCTGCATGTGCTTGACGGCATTCGTCATCAAACCAGGGGTTTCGTTGTGGTGGTCGAGTGAAACCCAACAAATCGGAAGTGGCATCTCTGATGGCGTTTGGCAGTGTTGCCACTGGTCCTCGATGCTTGATGCTGACGGCAAGGGATTTCTGAAGAAATTAAGGAAAAGGATTTGGCGATTGTAGCCGTCTGACGTCGAAATTCCTCCAAATATTAGCTTGTCTTGGCATTGTTCGGGATATCAGCAACCGTACCTTGGCTACTACTAGCTAATAATCCGAATCGATATTGGTTCCTCGGAACCTGCGGACATCCATAATACTGGTCAATTTGGTTGACAGTCGATTGATCAGGAGTTCTCCAAGTCCCCTTGTGAATATCGAGATGGGGAACCCGCGCGCTAGCTACGCTAGTATTTCCTCCCGCCGCAAAGTCGATTAGCCTTAATCTGTCGTCGGTGGTGGTGTCGTACAGGCTATATCCTCCGACAGTACTACCAAAGATGCCCTTTCTTCCAATTTTTAAGTTAATATTGCAGAGGACAATTTCTATGTCAAAGCTAGTGCATTGCTAGTGAGTCTTGTTCAACAGCTCGCAGAAGCTATCTTTGGTCTCGTCGTCTTTCTCCTTTATGGGGGCGTGCGGGCATATACGGCTAAAGTTGGCAGATTTAACCAAAACTTTTTCTCTAAGTCTGCCTCCAACAACAAATCCGTAACCAAATAGGCACTGCTTTTGTCATCTATAACAATCGCGGTTTTTCATCCTCTTTTTGTCCGGCTCATCTCATCGCATTTTTGGGATAATGGTCATGTCTGCTTTGTAGCAGTCTAGGGCCTCCGCAGGTTGTTCAGCTGCATGTAGCCTTTTAAGAGACCTAGCATTCGACGTGCATTTCAACGTTCTTTCTCCTTATTTCGTTTGCATGGATTGTCAACAATAGATCAGTCCGTATTCGAGGCTTGTTGCAACTTCGCAACTTTCATCTCTTTTCCATGGCCTGCAGCCTGAAAGACCAGTTTCAGTGTTTGATACCCCTGAGAGGAAGTTTCCTACTCCGAGTCCAGTATCCCGTTTGGAGATATGAACGCTGCCATCGGTCCATAAAGGGCTCCACCGTCTTACCGGCCTAAACCCCAAATATGTCGAAGTAGGGCAAATAAGGGTTCTTGACCGTACAGCTCATCAAATAAATGTCATATTGAGGGAGATTAACCACTGCCTCTTTGGTCCATCGAATAATGCTTATGGTACCTTGGGAAACAATGAAACAAAATTTTTTTGACATCCGACATATAATTTGGATTATTCTTGTTTCCTTTGGCGCGACTGATGAGTCACTACAGTTTTAGTTTCATCTGTAAACGCGAATGGGGTGCACCTCTTAATACATAGCTCATTGGTTCACAGTGTTAGTAGTAGTGGTCCCAGTTTGGATCCCTGGGGATCTCCATATTGAATTTCGTATATCTTTCTGCAGTTTTTTTAGATTTCGATGAGCAATATCTTCGGCGAAAGGTGATCATTGATCTAGGGTACTAGACGGATTTCCCCTGATTCCTACCTTTTATACAGCGTCGATAAGTCTTTTGTGGTGAAAGTCTTTGATTAAGTCTAGAAATACGTCTAGGGCATAGTGCGACTTACTTAGGCTTATTAACTGATTGCACTACAGTTCGGACTGAACCTGGGCCCAAACCAGAGGCCTCTTTAGATAAAATGGCCCAGTAAGGACGAAAAAGAGGCAGAGTCCTTAAATTGCGATGTTTAGTAGTAAACGAAATCGGGGAAGTAGTGTGTGACAGTCGATGTTCAGAATAAGGAGCTGGAGGATAAAGAGAATATCGGCGGATCCTCGAAATTTGTTTTTATGCCAAAAAAGTACGCCGAGTTGGTCAGCATAGATGTAGCTGTTAGCCTATGGGAGACTGCACTAGGTGAACCATATGACCCTTCCTTCTTGTACATCTTCGATACATAGAATATGGTTTTCGAAGTAGGCCGACCTTACCTGGATAACACAGTGAAGAAATAGCTTGACAGAGGTGATGTTAAAGGTTTCTTTGACGTCAGAGCCGAAGACGACTTCTTAGCAATTTGCTTTGCTAATACGCTTATCAATACGGTTGCTAACATTGAGTTCTATATAACATATAACGTCCAAACCAGCATTGTGGTGACTGAAACTACAGCTGGGTTTGTAGAAGGTCTGATTCGAAGCCGCTATCAATTTTGACGTGATAGTAAATCGGTCCTTATCCATTTCATATCATTTCATTTCATTTCATTTCTGACGCCAAGTCGTGCAAACTCATCCGCCTTATAGTAGGTTGTTCTTTCGAAGTCTAGCCACCAGGTCTAGCTTTTAATTTTGGCTAATCAAGTTCAGTTAAACTGGTCCAGTACTAGGTAGTTACCAACATGTAAGGTCTTAGCACAGGGAAGCACCTAATTAATGCTGCTCAAAGGCCACTTTAAATGTAAAGAATTCTACAAAAAGACCTCATCTGAGGCAAACTTTTCAAACTAGTGGTAGTGGCTTTTTGGTTTGGGGGCAAACTAAACCCCCGGCACTGTTGCCACCGTAATAACTAAACAGTTCACAACTTTACATCTTCACTGTGTTGACTTTTATACTTACTTCCCTGCTCGTTCATAATTACGATTATTACAGAATTGTGAGAAGAATAAATAATAATCAAGCGCATTCCAGTCGCACAAACATCCGTTTATACCTCAAGCTCTCATGGATCCGGCTTACCCACATACTCCCCCTCTTCACCACCCATAGCCAATTCAAGTGTTTTTATATCTTTGAGCGAAAATCAACACGAGACTTTCAAGCACCAACATTCACCCTACGAATACAGTCACAATCATACCTAGATCTACATACTATTAAATGGCATATTCCTCACTTATGTTTATTTGTGTGAGAATAGGCACTACGATTGCTGCCTTTTAAGAAGCACAAACACATCAAGTACCTCCGGAGGGTAATTCAACCCTTTTGCCGTTCGTTATAAAATATCTAAGAGTAAACCGTAGTTACGCGATAAAATGATTGAGGCAATGGCCTCCCCATTAAACCAGAAAAGGATGCATGCACTGAAGCTGAGGACATGCGAGAAATTCTCCTGGATACACTCTTGGTACTTGGTAATTCTATACGCGCGATATGAGCCTTTTAATTATGATATTTCCCCACATACTCACTCGTATGGGCATTCTGAAGACCGACAACCGACAACCGACAACCAACGACGACGTAGCCTGACGGAAACAACAGCGTCGATGATAACTTTGTGAAATTATTCATTTTAATGTGTCGTCGTAAGGAAATATCCTTTAAAGGGATAAATTCACAGGTCCTGCTATAATAATATTACATATGAAAATGATCCCATAAAATGGAATAGTCTTACTTACGGGCACAGGAAGGACTCTTAATGAGTAATTTTCTAAGCATACACTGAGTAGTTGCTTCTTTTATAGGCTCAACATTCTCGTACTATTTCTTGGTGTTGGAAAAGTGGTTTTACCCTCAGGAAATTGGCTTTATAATCTTACCAGAATGACCCTTATATTCCATTGTCCAAATATGAAAATCGAAGCGGAGCCGTGTATACGAGTATATCATCAAAATTTTGTGGTAGATGCCATGGTAGACAGTTGCATATGAGCTGTATACGAGTAAGAGCCGTCCAGAGGGATCTATCCGACTAACGTGTATCGTGTATCTTTTATGACAAATTTTGTTTCCTTCATACTTTGGTATATGCTACGGCCGGTTACAAAATTTTTCGAAGCGATAAAACCGATCACGCGGTAATGGTAAGCAGTTTTTTCATTGCCTACGTCTTCTGTCTCAGGCAATAAAATTTTCCTCTTCAATTTGCCTCATTTGACGGTCGAGTCTTAAGTTGAATTAGGATGGCTGTCATCTACTGGTCCACTTCGCTTTGTTTGTCGTTTTAAGAAGGCCATTTCGCCAATAATCAGACTTCCATGTGATGAATTACCACCCGGTTTACTGAAGCGTTGAGAAGTGCAAAATTGGGACCATCTACATCATCTTCCTGGTTCGGACAAGATGAACAGGTTGTGCTGGAGTCATACCTGAATTTGTGGAGATATTTTCTGAAAACACCATGTCCGTCAGAAACTTTGTGATGTATTCGTAGAAGATTAGTTCTGGATCTCTACTTTTCATCCAGGTTCTATGTTGGGTATAAGTTGGAATGTCCGTCTTCCTTTTGTGGTTTTATGCTGTGCTTCTATTCGTTATGGATCTCTGTTTTGCGTCTTATGTGTACGCGGCTCATGTTACGGTCCTTATATCATTGAGTACTATACAAGCTAAAACGCCCCTCCACTTTCTCCTTATTTTATTGCCGTGAGCTCACTTATACTAGAACCAAGTACGTACACTACCTACTTTCGACAGCAATGATCTGCGACTTCATCTGAGTCCTCCGACACTCTCGTCAGCGGGTCTAGATGAATCTCGGGTCTATTGTCAATCATTGCACCGATATACTTTATTGCCGTTGCAACAGGTGGTAAGAACTGCTTCTGCTTTATATTCAAGCTGTCTTAAGACAAGATTTGACTCGGGAAATCGCTTCGTTTGCTACAGAATCTACTTTGTGAATGTGCTTGGCTGTGGTTACGATGACTTTATCATCCTCAAAGCATGTACTCTTCATTGTTTTGCTGTTTTCGGAGCTTGAGGCCACCGTCATGCATAATATTCTACAGTAAGGGACCTAGAACAGATCCATGTGGCACACCAGCTGTAAAGCTGTAGTGTTTGGCACCCTTATGGGGGTTATAGCTTAGTTTTTAGTTCATGAAGTACACCCATTCTAGCGAGAGCATTGATAACAAACGTCCAGCTTGCAGAATTTAAAGCATTTCACAGCAAAGTACACATTTGTTCCGAATCATCATCGGCGTCCATCGATGGCTACGTTTCCTATATCAGTCACTGTTTTGGTGTTCTGGGACCGCTCTCTTTTTCTATTGTCATCAGTCTGTTGTGACTGAATTTTTCAACAAGTTTTAGAACACATGAAGCGATAGGACGAAGGAACTCCTGGAGGTTTATGTTCTTTGTGGAGAAGCACTAAGCGCTGTAGTTTCCAATGATTTGGAAGGTTCTTTCAAGGCAGCTGCAAATTAAGTCTGGTCCGGTCACTGTCTCAAAGGGCACTGTTTGTGGCCAATCTATTTACATGTCATAAGCAAATCATCTTCTGTTACAAGAGAGGTCTCTTCATCACTGTTCGGTAGTTGCCCTGGAAATAGTTGAGGTGCTTTATTGTCTTTGACTTTGTCCCATTTTTGATTATGTTTTTAGGGATTTTATTTTGCCTTTCCACCTGTAACAGGGTAAGCTGAATAGGCAAGGCTTTCTTCCTGCCGTATCAGTGTTAAAACTAGAAATTAAAGGTACGACGGGTAGATGAGTACTCCAACGTTATGTCTCTCCAGTTTGGACCACTGTTTCTATTTTAGCGACTCAAGAATCAAAGCTCGATGACCACTGGGCCTATAGTTTCTATAGAAAGCTGCTGGCAAGGGTTATGTCTATGATGGACTACGTGCCGGCCTTTCGGAAAGAGTTTTTCGCGCTCTTCCTTACTAGAACTATGCCCAGTGTCGCGAATGCTCGTCCTGCACCATTCTGGTCTTTGTGTCGAAAAGAATATTTGTTATTTTGTGATGATCCTAAATTTCTTGAACTTGCCTGTCAACCAAGCTGACTAATCTTATTCCACAGAGCTTGGCACGAATCGTGGGATTCCATGTGTTGAAAAAGATATTGAAAATGGACACGATCAGATCATAAGTTAGTCTCTACCTGTCTTGAGTAGCTCAATGTTCATTTAATTGACATTTCAGGTAACTCTGCCACCCTTTACTTACTCAATGGTGACTGTTGTTAGCTTGTGAAATATCTGACTGGAAGATTACCCTCCGTAGAATAAAACCTCCTCCAGGGATGCAATTTCATTGCTTTCATGAACAATACCATTGAGAGGAGGTCTACTTCAACAGAAACTGCCGAAGCTTGTGAGACAACAGTTCAACTTATTTCAAACCATAAATTTGTTTCATCGTGTTTCATCCAAGCAAGCATGGTTCATATCCTTATATCCTGGTTCCCATCAAAATCAGAAGGCAGTGTCCTTGCAATATCTCTGCTACATGCCAGTTCCACTCTCAAATGGATTCGCTTCATTTAGTTGCTTTCGTGCACTTTCTCCACCAACACAAGAGTGAGTACAAGACGACAAAAAAGTCTCTTGTCAAGAAGGAAGGACAAAGATTTCACCCAACCCCTTCATCTAAAAGATGGATCGACTGTAAAAAATGCAAATAACTACCCATGCACCCACCGAATCAGTGGTGATAATGGCTATCCCTGCGACGCAATCTTTTGTCTGGTCTTGCCTTGCTCGCGAACCTTATGCGAAACACTGATATGCGTCTGACATTGACGAATCGATGCCTATACCTATGCAGGAGACTCATACCACATGGTGTGCGAACATTTTATTTTTTTTAAGAAAGGACATGCAATTTTTTTCACGCTTTTAGTTTTATCTTTTAGTAATATCCTGCTGCACAAAGAGCACTTAAGAACTCGCACTCCTGGGGTTGACAATCCATTTTAGTCGACTGATTGCACCCCTCTGGAGTCGGCTTTTGTGCCAAACACTTTTGTGGCAAACGAATAAAAGCCATCCAATTTGACTTCCATTACGCAAATGCATTATAATTGTAGTCCTTCGTCCAGCTAGGCGGATCAATCCGATATTCACATTCACACACATGGTAGCCATTTGGTTCTGTCAGATATTCGTTTGACTTTACTACAACAGTATGTAAGTAGTTTCACAGGCATTTTGGCTATTTTTAGTAACGATGGTGTCAAATCACTTTAAGGATCAACAACATCCGTTTCTGATCCTGAGAAATATTTTAAAAAAAAATTCTCCTTGTAAATGGATCTCACTAATTGCTCTGGCAGAGGAGTAGATTAAGGATTTTGACAGAAGGCAGGTTGTTCTGTAGCTCGTTTATTTATGACATTCGTATGCATATGACTATGGATACAAGATGGTTTTTTCTTACGTTAAACGGTTACAGATACTTAGTAATTAGTATGGGAAACTAACGTTTTTTTAGGGAACATTTAGGACTGAATGTAAAAAGTCTGTTTTGAATATATCTTCTGAGTTTTGTAGGTGTGTCCGTAGGACTTGGAGAATATGGATCTGAGGTTGTTTATCAGCGATAATATTTCATAAAGAAGGACGCAGAGCATTTCTTGTAGTATCGTAGGAATTTAGAAACAATTTTAAGCAAGAATTTATCAGATTTTCCTAATTAAGATGCCTTTCTTGAAACAGAATTCTTAATGGGTTTGTGACAGGCGATCTCTGTCCTTTTTCTAAACAAAGAACAACAGTAAATCTTGCTGTGTAGAACCCCTTCGATGTGAAGGGATTGGAGAAGTTGAAGTTATCCGTTGAGATTGGATTTTTTGAAAAAACATTTCAAATCATTCCAAAGTGAAGAAACAAGACTGGTGCTTTCAAGACTTTGACTGCGGTAGGCACTGAGAAGTGTCAACAAGGCGATATCCAGTATTTCAAATACATCAATTGTGCTTATTTTACATCCAAGTGGTAACCGTCGGGCACTAGTCGATGTCCATCGAAACGAAGGAAAGTTACCAAGCAGAAACAAGCCTAGGATACGGAAGAATCTACTTTTGACCCCAGCAAATGAATCAAGAACAACAAACTGCTGGTATCCACGTTAAGTCCATACAAACGTATACTTAACCTTAAACTACTTAACCTTACCTAATTGTTAGCAAACTTCAAGTTGCTAACCTTAATGCTAGCTAACCCAAGGTTGCTAACCTTAATTACCTTAAAACTACCCTAATCTATGTAAGTCGGCCATTTGCAAAACAATAAGGAAAATATGGCCCACATTGCCTTTTGACGAAGCTAATCGGGAATTGAACCTTCTTCACTCAACCACCAAATTTTTTGGTGCTGCAGAACAACATCTTTTTGATCGCGTTTTGAAACCGCCCTTCTAAACCTGAGACGTTCAATACTGTAGTGTGCGACGTCTCTGTTGTAGTGGAGTCGTCCCTCACCAACTGCCCGAGCTACGTGGAAGAGTAGCGGCACCGCAAACTTTCCTGGATCAGCACTTTCATGTCCAAATAGAGGAACGCTTCAGGGAGGACTAAGCCTTTCAAGCGCATACTCTCATGATATAAGAAGTTGGGGTAGTAGTAGGTTGTTGGACGAGGTCATTGCTCTTGTAATGTGCCTTCGAGTCAACTTAATAGCGAAGTTGTCCACTCTTATTAGATTCGTCCTCTTGTATAGGATCTCATTGGGATAGAATTTTATGTATTCCGGTGTTCTGTAAAGGCGAAGGCAAGCCCTTTCAAACACCCGAATCTTTTCCATTAAGCTTGCTCTCTCATTAAACTACACGAGACACCCATATACCAGCATGGGCCGCTGAATAGGTGCCACGTAACAGATGACTTTCGCCCTCGCATGGAGTTGGCTGCTATAGAACAGTCTCTTTGCAAGGGTAAAAGCACCTTTGGCTCTGGCCAGAGCAGCATCTACAGTCTTGTCAATATATAGATATTGGTCTAGCCAGATCCCAAGGTATCTGACTATATTTCGACAAGCAAGTGGCTGGCCGTATTGTCCAATGATTGAGAATTTTCGCCAATTCTTTCTGGCGTCCCAGCTTAGACGCGGCATGTATAACATCATGCCCCGCCTTAAAACCGAATTGATTATCCGGAACTATATTTCTGTCCTCGACCCACTTAGTCAGGAACCTTTTCGAAAACCTTACTGATGTTTGAAAGGAGACTTATCGACCGGAGATTCCCCAGATTGGAGGTGTCTTTATCATTTTTTGGGGATGGGATGTACCACCGCAGTTTTCCAATGCGCTGGATAATGTGCATTATTCATTGCATTGTTAAACAGAGTGGTGAAAATATACACCGCTTCTAGAGGGAGATGTCGAAACCCAATGTTTGGTATTCCATCAATTCCCACTGATGTTTTACTTCTAATTGTGTCAAAGATCTCATGGAGTTCTTCCTTTGAAACGAACGGGTGTAGGTCCCTTTCATTGGCGTTGACATTATTTGCCATATTCTCGTCACTGAACTGGGTGAAACCCGAGCTCTCGAACGCCAGTTCTGTATGTCATTTCGCAGACAGAAATTATGCAGAAGGACTCGATTCTCCAGGTCGTGATCTGAGCCAATGACGTCATTGGTTTTATACACTTCCTGAAAAGTTGCTCCTATGGCTTCAACCTTCTCCTGAGGATCTTCGATCAGAAAGAAATTATCATCATCTGCCGCTTCACTTGGATTTATGCCGGCAGTAGTCAGTATTCGTTCTTTGTCCGTCGTTCGAGGAATTTTGAGACACTGTTGGTCGATTTTATTTTTCCTCCGAAATATTTTGTTTAATTGCGGGAACATACTTGGGCTGCGGGTGTTTACAGCCCAAATTCTGTTGCACCAGTACAAACTTACAGCTGCTCTGTTATTCTCTCTTATCAATTCTTGGAAGTTTTCAATTGATGACTTAAGTGTTCTAACCTCCACTTAATGTCTGTCAGTAAACTGCCTGTACAAGGTTTTGAGTCTTGACAACAGTCTACTTTTGTGTCGGTGAAGTGGGTCAATGGTAGCATTCCGGTATAGGTCTTCGCTGGGTGTGTGTTCATGCCGAGGTATTGTAATGTCCATCGTTTGTTTAATTGTTTGGTCCATTTGCTTCAGGTATCTGTCCTAATCCTCGTTAGACAGATTCCTATTGGACGGTGGGTAGAGCGAATTCGAGGAGAGTGCTCTTGTCAACGTTCTTGAAAAGTGAGTCCAGCGAGTCTTACTGTAATTGTTAGAATGCCTAGGAACAAATTCCTCCAGCTCCGGAATTTCGTTAGGAATTGTTATTTCGGTACTAAAACCGCAATGGCCACTGTCGTACACGAATGTATGCAGACAGGTAAATTTTCTCGCAACAAGGTTTACTCTCTTTCCTTGTTCTTGTCCCTTCATTTCCTCTTTTCGTTGAGTGGGAAAACCGAGCTCTGGCGGAGGTAGAGGGCAGCCATGGTCCCATCAGCCAGTGGCCCACCGACCACAGACCCCGGAAAGGACCATCATAGGTTTACGGGCGGTTTTCTCCTCAGAAGAGGACGGGGTGGTTCGGCCGGTGAAGCCCTAAGGACGGTAGGGAGACTCACGACGAGCCAGGAGCCGACAGGAGATTCACCAGTAACACCGTTGTCGGAGCCCGTAGACTAGACGGGCTTCAATCAACCGTCAACCAGATCGAACACATTGCAATCGACTCAAGACACTCTTCAAGTGTAATGGGTGTTCGAACGTCGACTTGGACTATTAGCTAGTTGTAGTCAAGGTACGATTATGGACATCCTGAAACAGTGCAGAGGCATGAGACTATTGAATGGAATTTCGACGTCCAACGGCTGCAATAGCAAGAGGTCGCTTAATCCTATTCCAAATGTCGACATAGAGTATCGCAGACTGCGTGGCTTCAATCTACCACTCCAACGATACCTGTGGTTAAACGACGAGCACCTACAAATACATGCAGCTAAGCCAAATGCATACAAAGCGGCGCTGCATAGAAAGACTAGAGCTGCTCACGAGCTCTATGAGTAGAAGAGGAGAGACGAATACCAGCTTCTCAGAAGGAAAAAAAGGGAGTCGAATGCATTGAGAGATGCTACTCCAGGGTTTTGAGTTTGACCAAAGCTAAAAAATCATGCCGCGGACGCAAACCCCAAACCGAAGCCTAAAGGCGCACTCGATGCTGAGGATTTAGAAAGAGCATTTCTGTAAACTGTATAACGGCGATTACGAACCAAATGTCGCTATCAGGGAGAACTCCTACAGCGAAATCAACTCAGGCAGAATAGTTGAGATTCAAAGACTGAGATGGCTGGGTCATGTAGAGTGAATAGACACCAACGCTTAGGTCCAAAAAGTCTTTGAATTCGCTACCGTGGGACAGCGTGGTAATGGAAGACCGCGACGTTAGCAAGAAGAAGGAGACCTTAGCCAACCTAGCGTTCATAACTGGAGGTAACCAGCGAAGTATCGAGCGGCTGGAGAAGCTTGTTGACTGAAACCCAGATCAAGCCGAGACTAAAGCATCAGCTAAAGAAGAAACTTCTTCAATGTTATGTGTATCTAGCCAAATTCTCAAAAAGAGGCTTTGATAATAACATAGAGTTAGACCTCGTACTTGCACCACTTTGGCCGTCGATCTTAACAGTCAATTTGCAATGCTTTTTATCTGCAGGCTACTTCAAGGATCTCACAAAGTTTGTCTTTCAATGTTAGACACTGTTTATGAAGCTCTTTTCCAAGTTTGTCCCAAAACAGCTCTATTGGGTTGAGATCGGATGATTGGAGAGGTCATGTCACACTTTTAAGTGTTATTTCTTGATTTTCTTAGGCCACGTATCCTCGGCAAAATTGGAAGAATGTTTCGGATCAAATCTTGCATTAATGTTAATCCAGGGCCTACAAATCGCATGACCCGATGGTAAGGTGCTAAAAAACTTAAAATTTCTACTTGTTCGTCCATAAAACTTTCGACCAATTGCCTGACATCCAGTCCTAGTGCTCATTTCCCCGATTAATTAGTTTTGATATCGAAACAAAGTTTATTCGTACTACTACTCGGCCGTGAGGCCATGCAGTCTTAACTGACATTCGAGTCAGCATATTTACTACTGAATGTCCCTGTGGCAGTGAGGCAACGCATCGGGTCAAGTACTATGTTTCACTTCAAAATTAGCTAAATCAGTAAATTCCACGCCGTACACATTGTAGCGAATTTTACGTATGTGGCCTACACCTCAATAAGATCAAATTTATTCGAGAACTGAAGCCTGTTGATCATTTAAAGCGCTGAAACATCTTCTTTCCTAAGAAGTTGTCTTCAGAAATGCAGCTCATTTATGGCTTAATGCCTTCTTTGTCAATAGGCAGAAGCAACAAACGAACATGTGCTTCACAAGACTCCATTGTATCCACAAAAAGTGATTTCTTGCCGGAGATGTAATTGGACCGCATTTTATCATCGATGTAAATGATCGCCATGTTACGGAGCCATGAATGAAGTTCGCTATGGTGCTATGCTGGAAGATTATTTCTGGCCAGAATTTGATGGATTTGATATCAGTGATATGTGTTACCACATGCCACACAGCTGGCCAAACAAAGTCAAAGGAAAGCCGTTGGTTTATACCAACAAGCTAACAACTTTGGAGGAGCTCAGTAACAATATCGAATACGAATTTGTGAACGTTCCAGCCGATATGTGTGGAAGAGTGGTGGAAAATTGGCTCCAAACAATCGATCGCTGCAAACGCTGGGATGAGACGAAAACGTGTAGTAGCAAGAGCACCTATAATATAAAGCAACATGAGTCTGCTGATCCACATGGTATACCTCCCCTTTTTCTAAAGAGGTGTCCTTCAGCACCGCCATAAACACTGCAAAAACTTATCCATTTTCCCTTCTGTTTTCTCCTCCTCCATTGCAGTAGGGTCCATTCTTTTCAAAGTCATGAAAACGGTGATAAGCCGCCAGCTGGTGAAATATCTCGAAACACAAAAACGTCTCAATAACCTGCAACACGGTTTAGGTGGCAGCAGGTCTATTGGTGATTTCATGGCTTAACTTACCGAAAAGGGGAACCAAAGCGTACGTCGATCTGGCGAATGCAAGATAATTGCACTTGATATTTCTAAGGCATTTGACAGAGTTTGGCATCAGACTCTTTTGTCATCGACGACTTTCTTCTTTAAAATGTCTTGAATTCAAGTTGTCTTGTATCTTTTCAAGTCTGATATTCATTAGATAAATGGTGTGCCACAAGGTTCCGCTCTCTCTCCGACATTCTTTTTAATCTGTTTATATCTCAAACTTTCAAGCGCTCTTAAACCACTGTATCTCCCCATTGTCACACCAAATTAATGACAGTAATTGCATTGCCTATCTTTAACAAAGGACCGCCAGCCTTACGACCGGTCATCTGTTGAAATTATTAAATTTTATTTTCGAATTCCTCTTCATATGACAATTATGTGGATGCATCTATCAAATTGAAAGATACGCCTCATACTCAAAGTCATATCCCATTTCAATTGCATTTTCATAAATATCTCAAACTGCCTCCCGTTCCAACAATCTGCGACTCCTCTTGGATGACGAGGTTGACAATTTTACTCTTTCGTATTATTAGAGCCTGTCCCGCGCACAATCTCATTCACATTCACCGTAGAAACTATCTCCAAATATACAGATACATATAGACAATATAGAGAGTGTCAGGACTGGAGTCAAGTGTTTCATGATGTCTCATAGACACCATCGGACCAATGAAGGAGTCGCAGTGCCATCATCATAACATGGCTGTACTACAATACTCGTACTTCCAGGCAGAGTGTAAAATATGCGCCTCTGCACCGTTATGGTTTTGCCCAATGCAATTTGTCTCTTGTTATGAACTTCACAGAAGGCGGCTATGAAGTCGGCAATGAAGTCGGCAAGTTGATAGAAAAAAAAACAAGCCAAAAGACCTAGACGACAGTATATAGTTGTCACTGCAGTATGAGGATACAGAGATACACGTACTCGTATAGAGCCCTAAAGTAGACCGGGAGGATGATGGTGATGTGATTGTGGGTGGTTGAAAGAGAAGGGACAGATGAAAGTCGTCGAGAAACTAATCTAAAAGAAAAGATAACTTTTCCTCTGTCAAAGCAGCCGGTAAATTAAATTCTTGGGGCATAATTTATGAGGCCAAACAGGTGTTCCATTCACAGTGCATAGTGAACAGTGAGACTGTAGTTTTTTTTTTGTGGTGCCGAGCGGTAGATGGTAGGAACTTGGTATATTGGAGTCTTGAAGGTGTTTTTGAAGAATATGCCCTAAAGGACGAAATTGTAGAGAGGTGTTTAGTTGGCAGTTGTCGTGTTGTTTTATGAAATGAACTTCCATTATTTACTCCTTCTTCTTAGCTGTGTTTTTGGTTCTTGAAGACACGGGAGTTATGGGGAACAAAAGTGTCACAGTAGAAAGAAAATTTGACAGCGGCAAAAAAAAATGCTTTGAATGCTGTAACGTTTTAAGAAGATACTTTTTAGTTTGGCTGGATAGTTATGAATTTTGGGTAATGTCAAAGTTAGAAGAGAGTGGTCATAGTAGGAGAGACAGAAATAAGGTCAACATATGTCGACGGCCAGAAGGCAACAGCCCATGTCTAATCGAGAATATCAGGGATTAGAGAAACCACATAATGTTGCCCAAAATAATCAGGTTCTACCCTTCAAAATCTAATAACTTATGCAAATGCGCAGCAAAAAACCCATCTCCAGATACGCATTTCAGCCCAAAACCTCTCATATTGCACTTATCATGATAAACAATCACAGCAACACTTTCTATGGGGTGATCACATTCATTCCTTCTACCTCAAAGCAAGCTAATATCAATCCCTTCACAAAGGAGCATTTCAAAATCCAAAAAAAAAAAATTTCATACAATTGGTGCGTCCTTATGACAGCTCATTAAAAATTCACCGAAACAGAACAACCGCGCGCAGAGAACATCGCACAATAGACTTAATGAAAGGTGAAAGGAAGGGGTACGTTCCAATAGTCATATCCTTTATTAAGGATAATAATGGGAAGCCGAAAAAAAAAATAAAAAAAAAAATCAGTTGCTACTGTCAAAATTATCCTGTCTGACAATACAATAGAAGCAAACCGAGTGTCAGGATTCAGACTTTAGAATTCACGACTCACAACTCATGAGTGCCTGCCAGGATCATCCTGCAATGCCATCATAATTCTCACACTTTTCGGCAATGCGCAGCGATAAAAAAAAGAATTTTTTTTTTTAAACAAACAGACGCAGAAGAGAGGAACACTTTCATGCCTGGGGGTAGACCAAAAGAAAAACACAAATTCCTGGGTAAATCTTTTTTGTTACAGACAAACCCGCCACTGATTCCAAATGATTATCCTTGAATGCGTGTGCAATGTTCTGTGGTGTTGTAAATCATAGAAAAGAATTAAACAAAAATAAATTTTAACTTTCGAACGCCCGGTTTCAGGAATACTCTGGGATGTACTCGTATGGCTTTGATTTCAGGATCATCCATATGATCCTTAAGGGGGAGGATGGAGTGTGTTTTACTTTAAAAGTGCCACGCCTTAATCGCCAACTAAATAGGAAAAGGAAATGTGATACACGTTTGTTGGTCTTAAAAATGCAATTTATCGAAAGGATATCAAAATAGGGGGTGTTTTTGGTGGTTTATAGGGTTATCCTTGACTTGATTTATGCATTTCGACATTCAACATGGATTACATTTCTCACAAACATCTCAAGGGTATACTCGTACTTTTATAGTTTTGTTTGGTGCAAAATTACTACCATTTTCGCACTCCCATTTGCACTATACTCGTACGAATATGCGTCATTCATTACTACGTATTATCCTTGCGGCATGAAGGAACTTATGGTCAATGGTCACCGATGTGCAGTGTATGAGGTGTCGTGTGTAGATGGGAATGAGAACTCCCATTGGGAATCCTGAATCCCAAATTTGTGTGGTTCTTCGTTTCAATTCTTTCATGAAAACGAATGCGAATGCCGCAAAATGTGAATTCGTAAATCTATTTGTGTGTTTCTTTGTTTGAAAGACGTATAGGGGCAGATCCAGTCAGGATGCTGTCAAAACAGAAGAACATTCAGGCAAATGGTCGTGTTCATGGTCACTAGAGACACTTGAAGGGTGCAAAAAAAGGCAACATCTGCCCATCCACTGTAACTAACGCGTATCCTTTTTGAACTGGTTCTCGATGGAAATTCTACAATCTATCCGAAAGGTTTACCGAATTTGATGTGGAAAATTCCAGTAAAAGCGCGTAACTTTCTGCGGTTTACCCAGGTTTTAGATACCTCAAAGGAATACAGGGAATTGGGAATGAATTTGGAAGGAATAGTTGTTTGCGGGTTTTATCGTTTGCGTTGATGTTTGATTTCTCGGAATTGGAAAGTTTACTTATGTGGTTTTCAGATATCGGTATTTCCATAAGGGCCTACCTTTTTATTTTTTTAAATAAAACATAACCTATTTGAAATATCGCAAGAACTGTTATTTGCCATTAAAGTACATCTGACAGCATTAAGAATAGAAGTCGGCTTCATTTACATATATGTATGTCCAACACGAACACGATGGATTCATTGAAACCAATTTGAGGCAACTCTTCTATACACTTCGACCGATATTTCGGCAACTTCGGGGTCAATATCAGCTCTGAGCACGTCTAATATTTCTGAAATCCCAAATCTGGAACATTTCTTCAGATAACACGCTCACCAAACTTTGTCTTCAATAGCCCGATTGTCTGGCCCGCTGTTTGGTAAGTGATACTGTCCTGTTGAAACTACATCTCACCAATGTTGAGAGCATGCAATTTCGGCCGAAAATAATGATTGAACATGTTTCGATAGCGATTTGCATTAACTCTAACCTGCGGCCATCATCACCAACGAAAAATTATGGCCCACTGATGGAGCATGAAAACGACACCAGTCAATTTTTTTAAGATGTATTGTACGGCATATGTGAGTTCTTAGCCGTCCAATAGCGCATACTCTTCTTGACAAAGCCATTTAGGCACAAAAGGGCTTCATTGCGAGAGATGATTTTGCTATGAAAATCCGAATCGGTTGTTACTATATCTAGAGAACAATTTGCGAAAATTCGACGCAACAAGCGTCTCCAGCAAGCTCGATCCCTGGCTAGCTGCGTTCAGTATCACACTCGCCAAGTTGGCTGAGGTCCCTTTTCACTTGCGTGAGCCACCTGAGTCTTGGCCTTCCTCTATTGCGCTGTCCATCGGGAACGGACTCGAAGACTTTTCGGACTGGAGCATTGGTGTCCATGCGCTCTACATGACCCAGCCATCGCAGTCTTTGGATCTTCACTCTTCTGACTAGGTCCATGTCGCTGTACAGCCTGTACAGTTCGTCGCTGTATCTCCTCCTCCACTCACCGTCAATGCAGACGGGACCAAAGATCGCCCGAAGAATTTTTCTCTCGAAGCAACCAAGAACACTCTCATCCATTTTTGATAATGTCCATGGCTCTACGCCATAGAGCAGGACCGGGATTATTAGGGTCAACTTTTGTTGTCCGAGAGAGGGCCTTGCTACTAAATTGCCTTCTTAACCCAAGGAAACAGCGGTTGGCAAGAGTTATCCTTCGTTTGATCTCAGCACATCTGTCGTTATCTGTATTTATAGCAGAGCCTAGGTAGACAAAGTCCTTATCTACCTCAAAGTTATATCTGTCGAGGGTGACGTTCTGTCCGAGACGTCGGTGTTGGTTGTCCTTTTTGCTTGACAGCATATCCTTGGTCTTGCCCTCATTGACCGCTAAACCCATTTTCGCCGCTTCCATCTCAATACTCGCGAAAGCGCCACTGACATCACGCTGCTTTCTCCCGATTATGTCAATATCGTCGGCGTATGCGAGTAGTTGGACGGACTTTTGAAAGACAGTGCCTCTTGTGTTTGCTCGTGAGTTTTGCACTATTCTTTCAAGTACGATGTTGAAAAAATCGCATGACAGCGCATCGCCTTGCCTAAATTCATCAAAGGTCTCTGTGAGATGTTTACCGACCTTGATGGAGCAGCGTGCATTCTCCATCGTCATCCTGCACAGACGGACGAGTTTGGCAGGGATACCAAAACTAGGTATTACTGTGTATAGCTCGTCTCTATAGATGCTGTCATATGCGTCTTTAAAATCGATGAATAGGTGGTGTGTATCGATCTGAAGCTCATGGGTTTTCTCCAAGATCTGCCGTATTGTGAATATCTGGTCGATGGTGGACTTTCGTGGCCTGAAGCCACACTCATATGGACCTATCAGGTTGTTTACGAACAGCTTCAGGCATTCACACAATACTGCGGATAAGATCTTGAATGCGATGTTAAGGAGACTGATGCCTCTGTAGTTGGCGCAGATCAGAGAGTCTCCTTTCTTGAGAATCGGACAAACAATACTGAGGTTCCATCCATCGGGCATACTTTCGTCCGACCATATTTTGAAACCCAGTGAAACCCAGGACATCAGAAGCGGCATCTCTGATGGCGTTTTGGCAGTGGTCTTCGATGCTTGATGCTGGCGGCATTGGACCTCTTAAGAGATTAAGAGACACTCGATCGGAAAAGGACTTGGCGATCTCTTGCGATTGTAGCCGTCTGACGTCGAATTTTCTCACATCATTAGTTTGTCTTGGCGTTGTTTGGGATATCCGCAACCGTACCTTGGCTACAACAAGGTAATGGTCCGAGTCGATTTTGGCTCCTCGGAACGTACGGACATCCATAATGCTGGAGGAGTGTCTTGCGTCGATCGAATATGATCAATCTGGTTGACTGTTGATTGATCAGGAGTTCTCCAAGTCCCCTTGTGAATGTCGAGATGTGGGAACCGCGTGCTAGCCACGACAATGTTTCGCCCCGCCGCAAAGTCGATTAGCCTGAATCCGTTATCGGAGGTGGTGTTGTGCAGACTATATTTTCCGATTGTTCCACCAAAGATACCCTCTCTTCCTGGCTTTGCATTAAAATCACCGAGGACAATTTTAATGTCATAGCTAGGGCATTGCTCGTAGGTCTTGTTAAGGAGCTCGTAGAAGGCATCCTTGGTGTCGTCATCTTTCTCCTCTGTGGGGGCATGCGCGCATATAAGGCTTATGTTGGCGAATTAAGCCTTGATGCGGATTGCTACGAGGCACTCGCTCACATGCCGGAAGCTGAGGACTTCTCGTCTTAGTCTTCCTCCGACAACAAATCCGCATCCAAATAAGCGCTGCTTTTGCCGTCGATAGCAATTGCCTTAGTAGATGTCGCAGTTTTCATCTTCTTTTTGTCCGGCCCATCCCATCGCATTTCTTGGATGGCGGTTATGTCTGCTTTGCAGCAGTCTAGGGCCTCCGCTAGTTGCTCGGATGCACGTGGTCTATTAAGGGGTCTAACATTCCACGTGCATATCCGAAGCTCATTGTCCTTAAATCGTTTGCGTGGGTTGTCAACAGTAGATCCGTCCATATTATAGCTTATTGATGCTTCGTAACTTAATTTTTTTTTTAAATGGCCGGGCAGTTACCCGGCATTCAAGACAAATAATTTGAACCTACCTACCTTCTCTTGTCATTTTAGAAATAAATTATAAAAGCAATTTTCGGTTTAATTTAAAAAAGAATTTAAAAAATACATTAAAATCCCATATGTGTAGAAATCTACACATGAGGGTAGAGAAGGTAATTTTTTTTGAGGATGAGATGAAGGTTAAATAGTGGCTCAATGAAAAAATCTGACTGACAATCGAAGTCGTCAAAAGAGTTCAACTAGCCTTAAATACAGCAAGAGCCACACAAACTGTGTTGAAAGAAAAGAAGAATGTAAAGGTTTCCCTGTTGTACCCCTAGTTCAAGATTGGAAAAAAAACTGCCTCTGATTATATTTTGGAATTATTGACATACCCATCTGACATTGGAATAGATGCCGTTTGCTCCACGACCTCTCCTATTTGAATCGCCTTCACAATAATTGTTGTGCCTTCTACCATCTATATAACCTGGATAAACTGCACAAAAACACAATTTTATATTTGCAGCTAAATGAGGGAAAAAATTATATTTAACCTTACCACGTCAACATCCTGACGGCTGGCTCCTTCCGTATTGATGACGGCATCCAATTCAACTATCCAGAATGCGCGAAAGACACTCAAATATGGGGGCAAGGTAGAACAAAAATAAAAAATAAAAAATAATCAACAACAGCAAAAAAAAAATCCTTCAGGGAATAATAATAAGAGCGAAAGTCAAGTTACTGCAAATGAACGCGCGCTCCAAATAAAAAAAAAAAAAAAAATACTACGTATCCAAGAAGCCTTCGCATGGGTTAACAGCACACAACAGCCCTTAGATGGGGGATATGGGGGGTGAGAATGAATTTCCTTTTCGCCGACGTTTTAGTCCCTATCCCCGACAATTGAGTTTTTCCTTATTTTATTTTCCTGCTCGTTTCCACCTCTTATTTTTGCATTATTTGTTTATTTTTCTGTGTTTCTATTTCTTTTGTTGCTGAACGTTTGCTTCATTTGCAAGGATAAACAAAAACCAAACCAAAATAAACTTGGAAGGCCTACTACTATACTTCTAAAGGTGAACCGTAAAACAAAAAACAAAAATAAAAATACAACCTGAATGTCGATGCATTTTATTATATTCCTTTTTCTCAAACCCTTGCATCCCTATGGCTGGGTATCCTTGCATCATTTTGCTTTTCGAACTTTGTTTTCTTTTTCCTTTTTTTTTGCAATCAAACATCCCGAGGGCAGAAAATATGATAAATCCACACAATAAGGCAGAATTTCGTATTCAAAGGTAAAAATTTGTTGGCATCTAGGCGAGAGTGGTAGCAAGGTCTTTTAAATAAACAAAAAAGCAAGATTCACTAGGTTTACATAACATTAAAACAGAACTGACCTTCATGGATTCTAAGGAACAGCTTCTAGAGTCGCACCCTTGGATTGCCATTTTCAACGTTACACAACCTTGGATACAGAATGGCCTAAAGAATTGGTTTCAGCGTTGATCTTCCTCTACGGCGCTGTCCCTCAGGGGTGGATTCAAAGACTTTTTGGGAGCGTTGGTGCCGATTTACATGACCCAGCCCTCTCAGTCGTTGGATATTGACTCTTCTGGCTATGTCAATGTTTTAGTCGAAGAATTTTCCCCTCGAAGCAGTCAAGAAGCAGGTTGAGGGGACTGGAATTTTTAAGGTCTTATAAAGGGTACCTCTTGTTGTTCGAAAGATGGCTTCTCTAGGCAATTGCCTTCTTAACCCAAAGAAACAGCGGTTGGCAAGAGTTATTCTTCGCTTGATCTCAGCGCTGGTGTCGTTGTCTGTATTTATAGCGGAGCCTAGGTAGACAAAGTCCTTAACTACCTCAAAGTTATAACTGTCGCAGGTGACGTTCTGTCCGAGACGGTTGGTGTTGAGTGTCCTTTTTGCTTGACAGCATATACTTGGTCTTACCCTCGTTGACTTCTTCTTCTTAGGTGGCGCTACAAACCGGGAAGGAACTGGGCCTCAAACAATATTCCTCTCTAGTTAGCCCGGTCTTTAGCTAACTGCCTCTAGTTTCGCACGCCAAGTTTTTTGAGGTCATCTTCCACTTGGCGAGGTCTTCCTTTACTACGTTGTCCCACCGGATTGGATTCAAAGACTCTGCAGACTGGAGCGTCGGTGTCCATTCGCTCTACACGTCCTAGCCACCTTAGACGTCCAATGCGAAGCCTCCTGACTAGGTCTATGCCGCTGTACAGCTCTTATAATTCGTCGTTGAATCTTCTTCACCAAAGTCCGTCAACATAAAAGGGACCGAAAATCTTGCGAAGCACTTTTCTCTCGAATTAACCAAGGATGTCTTCGTCTGCTTTTGATAAGTTTCATACTTCCGCTCCATACAGCAGTGTCTCCTTAGACGTTCGGGTGAGGGCTTTACTACTCAATTGCCTTCCAAGCCCAAAGAAACAGCGATAAGCAAGAGTAATCCTTCGTTTGATCTCCGATGATATGTTGTAATGAGGGTTAATAGCAGAGCCAAGGTAGGTAAAGTCCCTTACCACCTCAAAGTTATAGCTGTCTATTGTGACGTTCTGTCTAATTCGTCGGTGTTGTGTGTACTTTTTTGTTGACAGCAAATACTTGGTTTTGCCTTTGTTTACCGCCAGACCCATTTTGGCCGCATCCGTTTCTATACCCGTGACAGCTCGCTGTGTTCTTCCAATTATGTCCACATCGTCTGCATATGCAAATAGTTCACCGGATTTCTGGAAGATCGTTCCTCTTGTGCTGATTTGGGAGTTTCGCAGGATTCTTTCAAGAATGATGTTAAAGAAATCTCATGACAACGCATCGTTTTGTCTAAACCCTTTTTTTGACATCAAAGGTCTCGGTGAGGTCATTACCGACTTTAATTGAGCAGCGAGAGTTCTCTATTATCATCCTGCGAAGGCGCACGAGTTTGGCAGGGATGTCAAAACTAGACATGGTTCCATATCGCTCGTCTCTACAGATACTGTCATAGGCGACCTTAAAATCGATGAAAAGGTGATGGGTGTCGATTTGGACTGCTTTGTGTTTTTCCAGGATCTGCCTTACTGTGAACATTTGATCGATTGTGGACTTACCTGGCCTAGAATCACTATGATATGGACCAATCAGGCTATTGGCGAAGAGTCATCAGGTCAGAAAGAATTTTGTACGCGATGTTAAGGAGACTGATTCCTCTGCAGCTAAGGGGGTGTCTCTTCTTGTGGACTGAGAAAAGGATGCTGAGATTCCATTCGTCAGGCATACTTGCTCGTGCCAAATTTCAGAGATGAGTTGGTGTATGCTCTCTATAAAGTCATCTCCAGCTGCTTTGAAAAGTTCGACGGATAGACCATCCGGGCCAGCAGCCTTGTTGGACTTGAGTTTGGATATTGCTGTCTTCACTTCATCCAGTTTGGGTGGATGGAATTGTTGATCTACATTGCCCAAGTTGAAGGTTCATTCTGCTTGCCAACGATATTTGGTCTGTGGCCACCGTTGTACAGTCTACAGAAATGTTCTTTCCACATCCTTAGCATCGATTGCGCCACATAGGATTAAACCAGGGCCAAGTTTTCAGAATAAATCTGTCATGAGATCTTCTGTGACACGCACTCATGAATTTTAGCCCCAAATTTTTGTGCACTAGCAAGGAGTAAGGTTGAATTTCTCCACTTGGCCACGAACGCTAGTATACTTCGGCAATAAGGCCTGCATCGCCTATTTGACAAGCACATTTGGCAAACTTCTCAAATGTGCTGTGAGCCACAATCGGCTTACAGTTTCATTCAACTTTCAGGGTCTAACTTAGCGGACACGTTACAAACGATATCCTTCATCCATCAGAATTTTCTCTTTATTTTTATTTTTCATGTTCTTGCTTTGGATTGTAATTTTTTTGTTTTTTTTTTTATATATATTTTTTTTTCCTTAGCTTTCTTATAATCTGCCCTCTACCTTAACCTCTTTTCAATTTTTAATTTCAATTCAAAAGGCCTTACTGCAACCGTTCTCGACTACATTGTGACAGGTAGAATGAAGGGTAACATTCACATGCATACACCTATACATTTGTGTATGTGAATATAGGAGAATTTCCAAAGGATAACAACCCTACGACTTGTAGCGGCGGCGGAGCCCTTCTTCAATTCAAAAAAGCCAACAAAAAGAGAATAACTTAACCACACAACCACAACTGTGAATAGCGCATATGATGATGGAATGCATACAACTCGATTCTATATTTCTTTCACGCATTTAACGGTATTTAATTTGAATCCCCCACGGATATAGGGGACGAACGAATACAAACATACAAAGAGGTTCTGTTTCTTTAGTTTCATTCGGGTGGAAATGAATGCCAGGATACCAATGAATGGCGACTGGATTTCATACAAAAGTCAAGTCTGGGTCTATAGGTACGATGAGGAAGTATCTAAGTATCTTTGCATTATATAGTATATATGAATGCATAACTATAGGTTAGGTTATCTTTAGTTCCTCACTAATACTTGCGAAGCAATTTAAACCCGTCTCACAGCCATACCTTTCCTTGGGAGCTGGACAGGCTCGTTAGGATTGTGCGCTTTTCGTTTCAACATTTTCGGGGTTTTGATGTCGCAAATGAGCGAATCTATGAAATTTGAGCGTCTTTCATGTAGCCCCGAGCCTCCATGTGACAATTGAAGGAATACTTGAATCATGTTGACACATTTTCGGCTTTAATCTTTCTGCAAGAACGTCGGGGAGAAGGTTGTTTCACGTACATGACTGCCACGATTCAAATTTGCATACTCGTATAACTAAAACAGATGGCTGCCCAGTACCAGTAAAGGGTTTTCCATATTCAATGGCAAAATAGGTACGTGGTTTAGGGTGTCCCCTTTTATAGCGATAGTTTGATGATGCAATCAATTAGTAGACAATTTTGGTCAACTCATTTTCTGGCTCCAATTAGTTCCGCCACCGCTGTCGCCACTGATGTGAACGAGAATTGACAACTGAATTTGTCTGTGAATTGGGTTTCGTTTTGCCGCGATAAATTGTGAATTTCAAGCGGAAAGTGGTGTTAATTTCATGCTTGTTAAGTGCGCTAAAATGGTTTTGGTTATTTTATTTGAATAACACCATTAAGGTTGGGATTTCTTGTTATTTTTTATGCAAAATTTGGATGGGGTTTGATAAATGGTCGGCTTATTGTGTTGGAACACGTTTCCTGAAAGCTGAAGGTCGTTAGAATTTATTGTTTCACTCAAATTACATATCTAACTACGAGTACTACTACGAATGCTAGAATATTGATCCTTCCTAGAGATTCTACAAATTCTTAGCACCGGGCTGGTTTAGTTATCTTCGCGGGCATTTTTAATCGAACTGCTTCTTAGTTGGTTACCCAAACTACCGAAAAGCTACCATAGGACTCCATAACAGCTGGCATTCCACACGGTGTCGTTCTCGGGGCGATGGCATATTAAGACTGAGAGTTCCCGATTGAGTTCAAATCATAGGGCTCGTAGATGACTCAGCGATAGCGGTTACGGCGAAATATTTAGACGATCTGGAACTAAACTCAAACGAAACCATCGATTCTGTCAAACAGTGGCTAGGGTCAAGGAGTTAAGCTTTAGCAGAACATACAACGGATGTAGTTCCTATGAGAAGCCGTAAAATGAGAGCGTCCACCAAAGCAAAGGTGGGGAGGTACTCGGTACACTCTAAAAGCTACATTAAGTACCTCGGCGTTATGTTAGATGACTGCATTAATTTCGGTAAACATAGGGAGTACATAACAAAAATTGCGTCAAATGTGTACACGGCGGTTCCAAGAAGGGCCCAACCAGCACCACAACAATACTCCTGTCTTGAGTCGTTAGCTCAATAATACTCTATGCATCTTCAATATGGTCGGAGGCGCTAAAAGTTTAGAAAAATCGGCTACGGCTAGGTGGTTTCTACAAGCTTAACGCAAAACGAGTTATATCGGCTTATATGTATGACTGTTTCGGAAGACGGTTCGTTCTGCGTTCGTCATCGCAGGCATGATCCCCATAGATATCCTGACTGAAGAAGCCAGCAGAATTTGGGATGGAATTATTAGAAACCCGAGCTCTACTGATTTAAGATGACAAAGAGGGACAACATCAATAAGGATATGGAAAAAAAGATGCGAAGCCTCACACAAAGCAAGCTTATTCCGAGGACAGAATCATATAAAAATAGAAGCCACTGGGAGGTAAGCCACCAACTGACGCAGTTCCTATCAGGCCTGATTGACCTGTAGACGGAATTCTTGTCAAAAACACTTAGCAAAGCAAAACAGTAAAAGTACTGTTCAGGACCTTTAAGGAAATGGCTATCGGTCCGGAGAACCTCCAAATATAATGGGAAAAAATACCTAAGGTCGTCCTGGTTAACCTTTCAAATAATTACCTAGACCTAAGCCGAAGGGCTTAGGATTTTCGATGAAATTCTGGTTTTATACCCAAAGATGACGCAAAAAAGCTAGAGTCGGAAAGGAAGTCATTTCATCTCTCATCGGTATCTTGTGTTAACTGTGCAGGACTGCAATGAATATGCGACCTTTAAAGGAATATTCCGGAATCGTCTTCAGATCACTCAGCGAATTTTCTTTTATGTCTTGAAACGGCTCAAAACGGAAATAGTCCAAATATGATACGCTAAAGAATACGGTGCTTGCTCGATCATGTTGGTAGTGTTGTTGGTAAAAAAGTCGCCTACAAGGATGGATTTGTGAGATGGTGGATTGTCGTAGTCTTAAGGAAGATACATTTGTACACTTCGAACTTAGCATAAGAACTGTTTTGTTGAAATGTGGATCTGCAACGAGGATTTCCAGGCGGTGTGACTGGACGTATTGGATGTCAACGATTAGTATAAGGCCTCGTAGAAGTAGCATCTTCTAACAGGTGCTGGTTCCTTAAATGACGAGAATGAGCCTCTGCAGCCGAACATCTTGCAGCTCTGCTAATAAGTCCTACTTCACGCCTCCCCGTGGCGCCATCTGGGAATCTCACTAGAGGTTGCGAAGTGAAAGGGGCAAATGGCGAGTTTCCTGCGCCATTAACCAGGATTAGTGTCGGAAAAACAAAACAAGACCTTATCCGGGCTACTCCGACATAATTGGAGCTCAGGCCGGAAAGTATTTCCAGGACTTAGTCAAGGTCTTGGAAAAGAGATGGTGGCGGACGAGCCCTATAAGGGCCAACAGCAGCGCTCACTTCCCGGAATGGGTTGCTGTCTTCGGTGTAACCGACCCCTCGTCCTAGCGGCATTAAAAATGGAACTGGTCCCCCAGATTTGGGGGTTGTATCGCCGGGGTAACTGCCCGGCCATTTAAAAAAACATGAAGTTACGAAGCATCAACAAGCCTCGGATATGGACGGATCTACTGTTGACAACCCACGCAAACGATTAAAGGACCATGAGCATCGGATAAGCACGTGGAACGTTAGATCCCTTAATAGACCACGTGCATCCGAGCAACTAGCGGAGGCCCTAGACTGCTGCAAGGCAGACATAACCGCCATTCAAGAAATGCGATGGGATGGGCCGGACAAAAAGAAGATGAAAAATTGCGATATCTACTACGGCAATTGCTATCGACGGCAAAAGCAGCGCTTATTTGGATGCGGATTTGTTGTCGGAGGCAGACTAAGACAAGAAGTCCTCAGCTTCCGGCATGTGAGCGAGTGCGTCGTAGCAATCCGCATCAAGGCTAAATTCACCAACATTAGCCTTATATGCGCGCATGCCCCCACAGAGGAGAAAGATGACGACACCAAGGATGCCTTCTACGAGCTCCTTAACAAGACCTACGAGCAATGCCCTAGCGATGAAATTAAAATTGTCCTCGGTGATTTTAATGCAAAGCTAGGAAGAGATGGTATCTTTGGTGGAATGATCGGAAAATAAAGCCGGCACGACAATACCTCCGATAACGGATTCAGGCTAATCGACTTTGCGGCGGGGCGAAGCATTGTCGTAGCTAGCACGCGGTTCCCACATCTCGACAAACACAAGGGGACTTGAGAAATCTTGATCAATCAACAGTCAACCAGATTGATCACATTGCGATCGACGCAAGACACTTCTCCAGTATTATGGATGTCCGTACGTTCCGAGGAGCCAACAACGACTCGGACCATTACCTTGTTGTAGCCAAGGTGCGGTGAGAAAGTTTGACGTCAGACGGCTACAATCACAAGAGATCGCCAAGTCCTTTTCCGATCGAGTGTCTCTTAATCTCTTAAGAGGTCCAATGCCGCCAGCATCAAGCATCGAAGACCATTGGAAACACTGCCAAAACGCCATCAGAGATGCCGCTTCTGATGTGGTGGGTTTCACTGGGTTTCAAAATATGGTCGAACGAAAGTATGCCCGATGAAACGAACCTCAGCATTGTTTGTCCGATCCTCAAGAAAGGAGACTCTCTGAACTGCGCCAACTACAGAGGCATCAGTCTCCTTAACATCGCATATAAGATCTTATCTGCCATATTGTGTGAACGCCTGAAGCCGTTCCTCAACAACCTTGTATGTCCATATCAGTGTGGCTTCAGGCCAGGAAAGTCCATCATCGACCAAATATTCACACTACGGCAGATCTTGGAGAAGACCCATGAGCTTCAGATCGATACACACCACATATTCATCGATTTTAAGGCCGCGTATGACAGCATCTATAGAGACGAGCTATACAGAGCAATGTCTAGTTTTGGCATCCCTGCCAAACTCGTCCGTCTGTGCAGGATGACGATAGAGAATGCTCGCTGCTCCATCAAGGTCAGTAAAGGTCTCACCGAGACCTTTGATGTCCAGAAAGGGTTTAGACAAGGCGATGCGCTGTCATGCGATTTCTTTGACATCGTACTAGAAAGAGTAGTGCCAAACTCAAGCGTAAGCACAAGAGGCATAATCTTTCAAAAGTCCGTCCAACTACTCGCATACGCCGGCGATATTGACATAATCGGGAGAAA
This sequence comes from Volucella inflata, assembly GCA_928272305.1. Lineage (NCBI taxonomy): Eukaryota > Metazoa > Arthropoda > Insecta > Diptera > Syrphidae > Volucella > Volucella inflata. The sequence continues at coordinate 6,513,484 of OV743720.1, forward strand.
TAAGTGTAATATCAGTGGCGCTTTCGCGAGTATTGAGACGGAAGCGGCGAAAATGGGTTTAGCGGTCAATGGGGCAAGCCCAAGTATATGCTGTCAAGCAAAACTGACAGCCAACACTGACGTCTTGGACAGAACGTCACCCTCGACAGATATAACTTTGAGGTAGTTAAGGACTTTGTCTACCTACGCTTCGCTATAAATACAGACAACGACACCAGCGCTGAGATCAAGGTAAGAATAACTCTTGCCAACCGCTGTTTATTTGGGTTAAGAAGGCAATTGAGTAGCAAAGCCCTCTCTCGGACAACAAAAGTCACCCTTTATAAGACTTTAATAATCCCGGTCCTGCTCAATGGCGCAGAGGCATGGACATTATCAAAAATGGATGAGGGTGGAGAGAAAAATTCTTCGGGCGATCTTCGGTCTCGTCTGCATTGACGGTGAGTGGAGGAGGAGATACAACGATGAACTGTATGGATTGTCCTAGACAGAAGAGTGAAGATCCAAAGACTGAGATGGCTGGGTCATGTAGAGCGCATGGACTCCAATGCTCCGGTCCGAAAAGTCTTCGAATCCGCTCCCGAGGGACAGCGCAGTAGAGGAAGGCCAAGACTCAGGTGGCGCACGTTAGTGGAAGAGGACCTCAGCCAATTTAGCGTGCGAAACTGGAGGCAGCTAGCCAGGGATCGAGCTGGCTGGAGAAGCTTGTTGACTGAGGCCCAGGTCCACCCCGGACTGTAGCGCCACCTAAAATAAGTAAGTAAGTGACTGGACGTATTTAGGAGTGACGCGGTAACTGGTTTTACCACTAGTGCTTTTATATTCACCATTATTAGGTCTGGGTGATCCAGCTTCAGCTTTATGTTGGCAATGGTATGGACTGTTCTAATTTCTCCTCCTAATCCAATGATTGTGACAAGTGCCCGTTTTTGTTCGCAATCGTAGCTTCTGGAGCAGATCTTCGGATATATAGTTGACTTGGAGCCCTGGCTGGACTTAGACTGAGCTTGTTGACAGGTTTTCCATATAAGATACTGTCTTGACCTGCATGGGGTACGATAGTCTAATCGATGCTTTAAGTAATAGTTACAGATCTTATAATCGCGAAGCAAGGCTTCTTGATTCGGAGCACTCAGGTTCATTGAACAGACTCTTTTTTGATGTTGCTCACTTCTTTGTCACTTTTTCTCCTGCTTCATTGGGTTGGAGAGTAACAGGTTCACTGGCCTGAGGGATGTTGGATTACTCTCTGAGGGATGTTGCGTTGATCTAAATTTCCGTGACCAGGAAATCTTCTGTTAAGATTTCAAAGCCTCGAAGGATAAAGTAGGCCATTGTTTCTTCTCCATACATCTTGTTTCTTTTGAGATTGGAGACCCGTTCTTTAGTACAAAGCATGTATGCTATTACCGAATCTGAATTTCCTGCGATGGTTGGTCATTGAGGTAACATCGCCTCTAGTTCTTATTTAACTAGATACCTTGGATTGTCAATCCTTCGGTCCAATGTTGACCAGGCAATTGGATAGTTGTCTCCACCAAAATATAAGTCACAAATTGTTTTCAATGCTTTCCCAGTTAGCTTCGACTTGAGCTCGTTCGGCTCCTTTGTACCAGTAATATCAGCGCTATATTCTCTTAAGTTGACTTGTGGAACTTTGATACCACTTCCACTCACGTCTCTGTGAGTTTGGTTTTTGTTGTCCTGTTGAATTAACTGTGGGGGACTGATGTTGTACCCCTGAATGGACATCGTTATCGCTGAATTTCGCAAAACATATCTAACTCCTTGGACATACGTAAATATCTGCTGAGGTATGCCGGAATATTGGGTGTCTTGTTGGGTAGGTCCATGGATGGATAGGCGATGTTGCTTATGGATATCCCCTGGTCGATGGGGCCAAATGCGAGCGATTCGATTGTCTGAGATTTATGCGGATACTCTGGTGCATTGTTTCGGTTTCACACATATAGACGTCGGTGCTTCATAAGCTTGCCTGGTGTCCTTATACCTAGTCAAGTCATAAATACTGGTACACAGAAAAATCAGCGCCAAATGAAAACGAATTAATATTTAAACAATTTTTGTTTTTGTTTTTATTGGGTTATTCAATGGCTACAAATCTTAGAACAACTTATTCGAAATGACTTCCATTTGCCTTCCGGCACGACTTTAGACGATGTGGCCACTCATCGATTGCGAGACGCACTTCATGCATGGGGAAATTGTCCACTGCACGGACAAGGGCTCACTTCAACGACTCAATATTTGAGTGTCGAGTAGAGCAAGCCATGCCCTCTAATACGGACTAAAACTTGTAATCCAACGGGTTGAGGTCTGAACTACCAGCTGGCCAACCATCCGTTGATATGAAGTCCGGAACGTTGTTTTTGAGCCACAGTCGAGTCGTTTTTGCTTTGTGAGCTGGAGCAGAGTCTGGTGCAATGGGTTCCAAGACGGTCGATTGATATACTTTGGCCGATGTTTTCGGCCATCGTAGCACACTCCCCACCATACCATTACAAACGTGGGATGGTGGCCTCTTTGAACCCTCGGGATGAGTTGGGATGCTTCCCTGTATGACCGAGCATACACACGATTGTTCTGTCAGTAAACAAAATTTGTCTGTGAGCGTTTTTCGCGTACCGGCTGAGTAACGCTTTCGATCTTCGCTTGCGTTTTTCCTTCAATGCGGCCGTGAGCAGGTGTCCAGTGTGTCGCGCTGAGTCCTAAATCTTCTTTGATAATGCGAGACATGGATTTTTGCGAAATTTGCACTTCCCGGCCGGATCTTCGACGGTCTCGTACTCCACCAGTATCCTCAAGCAACTTCACAGCACGATACAGAAAATTGCGAGTGATTCCAAGCGGTCGCAACGTCCTAAAGATATCGCCTTTTTCCATGTTGCATTTAAGTAGGTCAACTACAACAATACGATTTTCGATGTCGCCCCATTCCATAACTGTAAGCAATTAATGTCAACAACTTTTTACGTCACAATGAAGCATAAATATCAACTGTCAAATCGCAATCAATACGAAATGGATGCGCCCAGTGTTGCATTCGTAATGAGTGAGTTCAGTTGTGTACCAGTATTTATGACTTGACTAGGTAAGTTGACTCAGGTGTAACCTTGGAATCTTCAGCATTTTTTGTTTCCTTTTCTAATAGTTTCGGGACATTCTTCTTTTAAAAAAAATTGTTTTTCCAGCTTCATATTTTGGCAGGAATTTGGCGGCAGTTTTTTCGATTCTTCTCATGGAATTGCAGTAAGTCTCTGTAGAGGTCCGTAGGTACAGATACTCTCCCTCGAATGCTTCATAACGCTTAATAAATGTTATTTATTCACTGCGAGTGAAGAACACCGCGAATACCGAACAAAAACTGTAAGCAAAACAGTCGCGGATGCGACAAGTTTCTAGCAACTTCACACCTTCTTTGATACCTCTGCACCACTCAATTGGTCTTGTTGATATTATGTTTGAGATGTAACAGATTCCCCTATCCTTTCTCCAACAAAATTTCAAAGAAACAATTTTTTTTTCACAGTAAAAATCGCCGATGGCGTTCAACGTAACTGCGATCTTCGGCTAATGACAAGAAAATAGGTGACAGATGGTGTCCAAATTCAGCGTCAACATACATACACACTTAACAGTTGTACCAACATAGGATGTCATATATCACTCATTTCAGTGACTCACAAAATGAAAGTTAAATTAATCGATAAGATGTATTAGAAATTAGAACAACGATTTTCATATCCCATATGGTCTAGTGGCTAGGATATCTGGCTTTCACCCAGAAGGCCCGGGTTCGATTCCCGGTATGGGAAATACTTTTTTTTTTTTTTCCAATTCGTACTTCATTGGCGCGAAGATGCCCTGGTTGTAAGATGACATTTAAAAGCGACACTGCCGCCAAGCTTGGCATGTAGTCGTTCATAGGTACGACTACTTTGACTCTAATTACCCCAGTTAGAACTTCAAACCCCTTCTTTGTTGAAATCAAATAATTTACAAAAAATTTCATTGCACCGCTTTATTTATAACTGTTGACTTAATTAGTTAAACTTTGTACTGGTGACTACCATCACCAAAAATTGGCAATCAAATCACCTACATATGGCCCTTGTGTTGGGACATGCAAGACATAATTTTGAACGCCGTGTCACAGTTGTCTGTTCCCTTAATATCCTTACAGGCTGCAACAGCCTTAACTAACTCTTCCTTATTTGGTGAATTTGCTATTTTATCGGCTAAAGCTTGCGCCTGGAAGACACCATCCTTGGTGATGCCTTCTTTTTCTGACATACAGAAGAAGTAACACTTCATATTCGGTGTCACTGACTCGGGCCTAATTTCACCAGTCATCACTTTCTTGATGTCTTCAACATTGACATTCTGCTTCTGGGAGCATTGTTTTGAGTTCTCTAACCATTCTGATTGTCTGTCGCACTAAAAACAAAAAGCAAACTTAGTCATCGCAATAGAAACAATTCGAAAAACTTACCAAGGCAGAAGCACAGATAGCAGCTAAAACAAGGATACCAAAGGAGTTCATGTTTGCTTAACAAGATTTAACTTACTTGTGATAAGTAGCTCTAACGATTTTGTCGGCTTTTATACTCAAAAATAGAAGCAATTAGTTAAATCACAAGTGCGTTACTCACTCTGTTCCGGTATTTAATGGGCCCTCACGTCCCATGCAACGGCTGCTATTGACAGTAATTTGCCGAATTTGTGATAATTTAATTAATTGCCCGTCACCTAAATTGATTGTGTAATTTGTTTGTCAGTTGATTTATGTTATTTGAGAGGATGTACTCGTTCGAATTTGTACTGCCATTCCCCGTCATGAATGACCTGATTTAATTGTGAGAATGGGACTTTTGTTTGTTAACTGCTTTTTTATTGTTAAGGTCAAGTTTGCTAATAGTTCAATTGCTTGCGCGCTTAGTATTGTAGAATGAGTTAGATAATTCCAAAGGTGAGGAATACCCATAATTCCTTTTCGAAGCCGAAGGAGCTACGGATGTCGATGTCAAGGTTTTTTGGAAGTTCCTTCTACATGCCTTCAACGTCAACGCCAACGGTATTACTGATAGTGTATCTCTTCTCAACCACTTTCGCGTCAATGGGAAAAAATTACTCGAAGAATCACAAAACGACCAAAGATATCTTCATCCATAGAGCCCCACTTGGACGACCGGGGTGTTTTTGTTTTGATACCCTCGACCAATACACGAGTATTCAGAATTGATCTTCTGTGTAAGGTATGTAAGCTAAGCCCTTTGTTTACATTCACGGAACCTTTTTTAAATTTCTGACTCGCGGATTGCACAGTAAGACACTTTGACCTAAGAATCTTTTGTGCCAGTTTGCCAGAACTAAGACAGTAGGTTTTCTACCTTCCGAATGAAGCTAATAACTCTACTAGCAGGAGAATTCCTTAGTTCAATGGTGTCAAGTTGTTCCCTGAAGACAGTATTCCGTCTGATTCCATCGAGTGCAGTCACATTAAATGTGTTGGGCTGCTTCTTTTTCTACAAGACAAAGTCGGCACTCCATAGTCGACTGGTCCCATTTTGTTGAGTTGTCCTGCAACCTGTAACTGGTAACCCTGTAAGGAAACCTACTAGGCTTCTGATATCGTGCCGACTTAGATTTAGACATCTATTGGCATTTTTGTGTAAGGTGAGGATGGCTCGTTAGGCCTGTCTTAAGCCTGGAGTTGTTGCCCAATATGAGATGCATTTTGAGTGCTCCCAGTTATTGATAGCTAAAAAGACTGCTGTTTTAGAGGTGCAGCAGAAAGGTTTAGGTTCGCAAAAGGGAGTTTCTGAGCCCCTTGTGGCCAGTTCGTCGGCCTTTTCATTACCATCAGTGCCCTCATTGAATCCTTGAGCTGAGTTTTTGGAGAGTTTTGAAGAAGTACAGGACTGATTTTAAGTCATGGATCTGCATGCTAAGGGGATTTATAGCTGCTTGACTGTCCGTGAATATATGAATGCTTTCGCATTTTTGAACTGGGTGTAGTTTAGCTTGGAATACACCAGGACTCTTTCCCATAGCAATTAATGTGCTTGTATTATCCAACGATTGTGTCGTTAAGTGACACTAAATCTGGGTTAAAGTCTCTTCGTCTAGTGAAAGAAACTATGACAGCCTTATTTGGATTTATGGAAAGGTTCTCCCTGGTGCACTAGGCGATGACAATCTGAAAGATATTTTGCATACTTGCAGAAACTTCGTTAGCTTCTCTGCCTTTAATGGTTATGAACAGGTTGTCGGTGTAGTCAATTGCATTGTAGCTAAGTTGCTTAATTTGTTGAGCAGGTCGTCTTTTACCGAAGACCACAGGAAGGGCGATAATACGCTTTGTTGCGGACAGCCCTTTACGGCTGATACTTATACCGAAGTAAGTCTGGCTTTCAAACATCGCTTTGATCCGGTTGATAGTTTCAACGCGAAGAGTACAATTTTCTGAGTATGGGAAGAGGTTTTATTTCTGCTGTCAGGTGTCGCGCACTTCTGATACGCGTATTGGAACGAGTGCAGAGGCGTCTTCTCTGGTAGGAACTTCAATAAACTTTCCACTGTTTTAAGATAAAACCATGTCAAGCTTATAGAATCGTATGAGTAAGGTAGTTCACTTGGTTTATTGCCTGGATTAGGGATGAAATTGATCAGTTCATGCACATTCTATCGGTCTGAAACAGGAAACAGAAAAAACTTTCGGAGTTATAGAAAAAAGGAATCAACATTGTGTTCATTTTCGACTTGCGAACATCCTGGTCCTTTGGAAGCATATGTGGCATAAACTTCGCCCTAATCTTTCTTTTGACAACATTATAGAGTTGCTCAGATGACATTTTAACTGAGAACAGTCTTACACTAAACTATTTGATTTCTTTACTGTAAAGGGACTGCAATGTACAACTTAAGTTGTCTGTGATAATGGATACCTATCCAAGTATCATCAGGTAACAGCGTTGAATAACAACTTCGCTATCGTCTCTGGAAACCATCTCAACACCACTTACAAACTGTTCTTCCGATACAGCGAAATATATGGATCTTATTTTTGGCAGGAAACGGAACTGGGAACTTAGATACTCAAGAAAGAGTGAGGATGTGGACATCAACCTGGCATAGCCCACTGTCTCTGTTGCAAGACCGATGCCCATGTACGGGGTGGTTTTCTAGTGGACAGGCTTGAACAATGCAGTCAAATATGGCAAACTTAGCAAAGTTCAATGGACAGCATGTCTGTGCTGAAGCGGAGACTTACGCAATACTCCTTACTTGAGGCCTAAAATATTCTGTTTCACTTGAGATCCCTGGATATTTCAAGCACGCAATCGACTACGAAAACAGGTATTATTCCCCTTAAAGCTACTAAACAGTTTGACCACGTTAAAATTGTTCATATATGAGGAACACTTCCAGACTACATCGACTACAATACGCTCCAACAGTGGTTTGATAGAGATTTTATGATCGTTCGGGGAGGAAGATGGATGACAAGTCGATCCATTTCTACCCAGATGGATCCAAGACTTATAGAGAAGGTAGTTGTAGGGTTTTTTTATTCTCACCCTCTTCTTAAGCATTCGAAACTACAATAGACCGAAATTTTTTCAATTAAAGAAATCCTGTCCTAGCTGAAGGAAAACACGATATATGCAAAGGCTATCCTTAATCAGGATGCTATTAAATTTATAGACTCAGTCTCACAAATTTATAAAACCGGCCTCCTCTACCGATCATCTATCTGGATGATGGCGGAGCAATTCAACATCCACCTTTGTTTAGCGCTGGGCCGCAGATATATTTCATAGAATTATATGGCCGACTAATCTGTCAAAATTAAAACCCATCTACTTATACTACCTCAAAATGGTATCATCGGTATACCAATACCTACGTGCCAGCTGAAACAAAATCTGGATGCTATTAGAAGGACTCTTAGGTGGACTGTTGGGTCAACATGTCTAGCAACCAAATAAATCAGCCCAAAACTAAATCTGAATTGGTCTAAGACACTGTCTTATAAAAAAGCATTCAAAACGGCTTTGCGTATTTACAAACGACTTTTCATAAGCTGTGTGGGCGAGTAGGAGGAAGACGAGACCTCCATCTACTCCTTTTAGCTTTCGCTTAATAACTTAAACGACATAAGCAATAGCGACGTAAGCAGTCTCCTACTCTTAGCCAGAAGGTCAAATTGTTGCCTGGAGTACGAGGATTACAGATCCACGCGGCATCACAACGCAAAAGAGATGTAAACAGTCTCCTATGATTCGTCAGAAGCTCAAATTGTTTCCGAAAGCAGGAATATAAGAGATCCAAGTGGCAAAACAATGGCCTGATAACCCTAACTGGAATGGTTTTTACGGTCACTGTTTTCCTACCAACCTAACCTAGTATGCGTTTATATCCAATATCCGGTGTGGAGCTGCTTGTTGCGTAAGTGAAGTAAGCAACCCTTAGGCTGGGTTAACACAGGGGTGTGTCATCCACAAACAGGCACCACCAAAACGGGCCCATCGCGATTCCTGTGGAACCAGTTGAATAAATCTTCAAAGCAAAATCCTAAGCAATCTCTCTGGTAAGACACCTGATTTCTTTACAAAAGCTAAGAAATCTGTGCTGTCTATATCCTCTAAGTTTTTAAAAGAATGTTTTCCTAAGAATTTCCTTCGACTACGCGATATTGCCTCACATTCACGCGCCTCTAAATCGCTTGAAGATCACCGCAAAATCTACAAATTCCCGTATCGAACAATTTGAGTCTCTTATTGCGTGTTTTAGAAGGAGACAGTGTCCTGTCAGGATTCCTATTAGAGTCCTAAGCGTATCCCTAATCAGCTTTCTAGATCTTTTACCATCGAGAAGCGGCCATAGAGCCTTGGGTACCCTCTGTCCTTCAAGATTCGACCACCTTATGTTGGGAGTTGGCAGTATGGGTGATTTGATGTTAGCAAACTCACTATTGTCGAGTAGCCCTCTGCTCCTTGCAAGCTCGACCGCTTGTTCATTTCCCTCTATACCGCAGTGCCCTGGCACTCGATCGGCTCTGAATGCATAATGCTTTAAGCATTGTGCGACAGGCCCTGACTGTATCAGAGCTGATGTCGGTTGATTCCATTGCCTTTAGAACGGCCTGGCTGTCGATGTAGATAGCGATATCTCTACCGGATCTCTCTGCATCAGCTCAGCCGCACTAAGGACAGCCAGAACCTCTGATTGGAAACACTACTTGTGTCCGGTCTCTTAAATACAGTCTTATTTCAGAGTCTTCTGGGAAGATATCAGAACCTGGGCTGGTTCGCAGCAGCCCAAAGATCTTCGGATTTCATCATATATTGAACTAGGTTTTCTGGTGTTGGCCGTTCACCAAATTCTTCACACAATATAGCTCTTTCGTTTGCATACCGCGCACATTCGAAGAAAACGCGCTCCACGTTCTCTACCGCGTTTACCCAGCGAGGACGGGACGGACTCGAATCACGGTCTCGTTTGAATAGATATTCCCGGAAACAACCGTGAATAAGATATAAGATAGTAATTAAGTTCCCCGTGTTTTCGTTTGATCCAACTTTCAATCCATCTCCCTTTTTGGGACTCGTTCCATTGTTGTTCTATACTGTTGCTTCTTTCGAATTGCTTCGCTTGCTTTATGGATGGTCCGATTTGCACACAATTTTCGTAAAGCCGCTTCTCAAGCTAGGATATCGATTGGTACCATAGAGGACAGTACCAATATCGCGTCGTGGGATACCGTTCGAAATGCAATGCTAACTGGCAGGGCACATAATCTGTACACAGATTTGATTCCCTTCATGTGTGTCTTTTTATTCATGACATCAGACTGTACAGCTGTATGGGGGCTACAACTCTCGCAAGCATTAGTTCTTTTCCTTGCTTTGGGCCGCCGATATTCTACATAAGTCTCGAAAGAGTGACTATCGCTTTCGACGACTTTTGCAAGCGTATGCGAGGTGATGCTTGAAATTAGGCCGAGCATCAATCATCACTTCCAGGTATTTTATAAATGGGCTGGAAATAATTGTGTGCTCTCCTACTTTTATAGTTATCGTCTCTAGCACCCTTCTACTTGGAATGAGAACGGATTCCGTTTTATGTTCCGCGAGGTCTAAACTCATATCCCCTAGCCAGTTTTTTACCAGTGCTATCAAGTCGTTTCGCCACGACTACAAGGTTGACTTCCCTCGGGACTGGGAGTCGTAGAATGTCGCCATGCATCACGTTCCATACAGTAAGTGACCTAACACTGATCCTTGGGCCGCGCCACCTGGAATTTTTTACAATTTCGTCCCGTCCTCGGAGTCATAAAGGAGCAACCTATCGGTAAAGTAGCTCCTGATCAATCTTAATATGTACGAGTACTTCGGTACATTTAACCTTTCGAGGCATTGTAAAATACGCGACCAGTTCGCCGAGTTAAAAGCATTTTTCACGTCAAGTGTAATCACGGCGCAGTACTTTTTACTGCCTCCTTTCCATCGTTTACCTTCTATGGCCGATTGGGCTTTGTCTATTACGACTATAATCGCGTCGGTTGTCGATCGGCTCTTTCTAATGTCGTACGGATTTTCCGCGAGTCATCATTGTCTTCAATGATAGACTGTAGTCTGTTGCATATAAATCGCTCTAATATTTTACCCATAGTGTCGAGCAAACAAAGCGGCCGATAAGATGAGGGTTCCTTTGTTTCGGAAATATTCCCTCGCTTAAGCATGCATTATACAAATTAAATTAAATGTATAAAGTTTTTTAAAAAAAAAGACTTTATTCGGTTAAGATACAATTCAGACTAATAAATTTAATATTACAAAGTTAACTTATAACCTACTACGACAAGGTGGAAACGGTGGATAGCAGCGGATCTAATTACTTTCATGTGTTGTCAGCATTACCTGTTGAGTTTTGGGTTTAGTGCATTTTTATGGGAATTTGCATTTCTGTGGGAATTGATGATTTGCACTTGATCCATTTGTTTGTTGCATTATCGTGGGAATAGAATGTTGAATTAGAATTTGACCGGATGCAAGGGTGAATGACTGCACGTGTATGACTTATGAAATTGTATGGAAGTGTGGTGTTAACTCTTCCCCTCTAAATGTAAGCGTCCTCGCGTTGCTTAAAAATATGGCAAATTGTAGATATTTGGATGTTCTATTATTTTTGAAGGTTTCCTTGTTTGGTTTTCTGATTCACCCAGAAAAGATATTGGAATGATTGTTGTTTCAGGAGTTCTTTTTGATCTTCGGCTTATTATTTGGAGGAGTATTACGATAATGACTATTATTATTAGGACAGAGTAATTGATCCATTGATGAATTACTTTTTCAGTTTTAATTAGATCGATTTGTTTTGTCGTATTAATATGAAGTTCTTTCATCCATTCAAGTGATAGAATTTGTTCAATTTCGGTTCCTTCGGATGATGGTTGGAGGAAAGGTGGAAGTGCATGTAATTGGGTTATTTCTTCAGATGTAAACTTTTGGTTATCTATTGTGACTGTGGTATTCACGAACTTGACGAGATATGTTCCTTTTACCGCTTGCGTGGTGTCATTTATAGTTATTTGGCCTTGAAAGTTGTTCAGGAGTAAGGTTCCAGGAGCTAGTTCTTCCACTCTCGGGATATGTTGGCTATTTGTCACACTACATGTCGCATTTTTACTATTTAGCAAATTTGAAATACACTTATCATTAATTAGATTTAAAACATCGTTTTCCTTACAAAGTAATAAATTATTAATTGTTTTACAATCTTTTATTATGGCTAAAATTTCTCCATCTTTTCTTAAAATATTTTCGTACGGTATCTTATATATAGTATTTTTATTTGTTTTAATAGGTTTTATTAACAATTTTTCATAAATGTTTCCATTGGTTGTGGGAATATCTATTATATATAAAAGTTGAGTTGAATTTAAACCAATCTTAACACTAGCTAATAACAATGCTTCTTCGGCATTTCCATATGGAATACTACTTTTATCTATCTTATTCAATATTAAATTAATTTCCGTTTTCGACAATATGTTTGAGTTCACAATGTTTGTTTTTGCTAACTCTATGGCATAAATTGTATTTGTTAGTTCTTCTTTTATTAATTTTATTTTTAAATGTAAACTTAATACTAATTCATTTGTAAATATTAGATCCTTTTTTACTACGTTAAGTATGTCATTTGTAACATTTGTTAGTTGATTAATTCTATCTTTAATTGCTTTGTTTATAAAAAATTGATTATTTGTATTTTCGATTACATTATTAATTTTGTTTTCCATAAGGATCTGATCGTCGTGGTCGGGATTTCCCGCTATCCACTTCCAAGCGGACCCGATGAAATTTAGTGCTCTTTTCGTTCTGTGCGTTTTGATATTATCTATCAAATTTTGTATTAGGGATAATTCGTGTTCAAGGATTGGAAGGAAGGTATTGGTCTTGGGGATGTGCTCCGATATTAAGGATGAGGTATGTGTTATGAAGGTCTCGTATTGATTTATTTCGACGACGTGAATTAGTTTCACGTTTCCCTTCTGGATTATTGCTGTTCCAGTATGCAATGCTAGAACATAGGAATTAGAGTAGTCTAGGATCTGGATATCACCATAGGAGGAGTGGGTGAGGAGTAACCTGTGAATGAGATAGTAATGACTGTTTAACTTCGAATATTACTTTTGTGTATGACCCTGCCTGATTTCGTTAAAACTGTTGTTGGTCTGTTTTCTTCAACGATTTCTTCTTTGAACCGTGGCGTAAGTTTTGAACCTAATCGTTTATTGTTTTTGACAAAAATTGTTTGACCTAGTGAGTACGTTTTTGGTTGTTGTTTGTCTTTATTGTGGTAATTAAGATCTTTTACCTGTTTTTCCTTCAACTGTTTTATGTTATCCAACCTAGATTTTTCAAATTGCTCAGGATCTGTAGTAACGTTTCTACCATAAAAAAGGTCAATCGGTTTTTTTCCTGTAACAGAGTGAATGGTACAATTGTATTCATATACAGATCTTTCGAGTAATTCCTCGAATGAACGGTGTGTACCGTCGGTCTTTATGCACCGCATTATTTCTGACAGAGTTGAGTGAAACCTCTCAACTTGGCCGTTGACTTCACTCTTGTAAGATGGGGTTTTGAAAATGTTAATTTTTAGCTGGTCTTCCATCATGAATGTGATGGATGCTGAGTTTAAAGATTTCTCGTTATCTATAACTACGTATTTGGGAATTCCAAAGAAAAATAAAAGTTCTCTTAAAGGGTGTCTAATGTCTTCAATGGCTCGGGATTTAAGTGGTTTTGTTTGGGCTAGTTTTGTGAATTTGTCTATGGCTGTCAATACCAAATGTCGTTCTGTTGTGTAGATGTCTATGTGTAGTGTGTGTCCCGGATATTCAGGAATAGGAGTAGGTTTTATAATGGGGTTGTTAGGATGGCGATCGTACTTGTTTCCTTTACAAGTACCGCATTGATTAACTAATTTTTTTATTTTGGAGCTCATTTTCGGGAAAAAGTATCTTTCGATAATTTGAAGTCTGTTTTCTTTTGCGTTCCTGTGTGCTCTTTTATGGCATTCTAAAATTATGTTTTCCTGTGCTGTTTCATTTTCTAAATCTTCTACTTTTATTCGAGTAAATCTGATTTTATAGTTGTGGAAATACAAGGGGTAAATTTCTTGAATTATTCCCATAGTGGTTTCATCAGTCATAATTGCATTGATTACATTGGGATTAAGAAATCTTTTAAATATACCTATTAGATTTTCCTTAGTGTATTGAGGTTCGGTAAAGGTATGTCTCCAGTATGTTGAAAAAGGTCTTTGAAGCTTGTAGTGTGTTTTATCCCCTGTCTCGAGAATGAGTTGGGTTTTGAATGCATTAATAGGTGCTTCAACGAATGGGATGAGGTTTTGTGACGAACTTTCGTCGCTATGTTGGGTCAGAGTTATAGAGTTGGTGAAAGTTGTAGGTGGGGGTCTAGATAGGGCATCGGCTACAACATTTGTAGTGCCAGGTTTGTAAATGATTTCATGGTCGTATTCCTCTAAGATGGCTTTCCATCTTTTCATCTTAGCATTATTGTTTCTATTGCTAAGTGCATATGTTAACGGTTGGTGATCGGTGAAAATTTTCACTTTTCTTGAACCGTAAAGGAAATTTCTCAGAGAGTTGAGTGCCCAGATGATGGCGAGCATTTCCTTTTCGTTGGTTGCATATGCTTCCTCAGTTTTATTTAGTGTTCGAGACAGAAAAGTTATCGGTTTATTATTTTGGGATAATACTGCACCAATTGCATGATTTGAAGCATCGGTGGTGAGCTCGAAATCTTTTGACAAGTCTGGGTATGCTAATAGAACTTCTTGGGATACGAGTGTGTTCTTAATTTTCCCGAATGCTTCTAATGCTTGCTGGTTCAAATGAATAGGAACGTTTTTTGATATTTGTTTGGACACGCGTCCACGTCCTTCTTCCCCTCTTAAGAGAGCGGTAAGGGGATTTGCCAGTTTTGCATAACCAGGAATGAAGCGACGATAGTATCCTGACATGCCCAGAAAAGATCTTAGATCTTTAAGCGTTTTTGGGGGTGCGAAATCAACTATAGCCTTTACCTTATCAGGATTGGTTCTGATTCCATTTTCACATACAAGAAATCCTAGAAATTCAACTGAAGTTCGGAGAAATTCACACTTATCCATTTGGACTTTCATATTTGCTCTTTCTAATGTCTCAAAGACTAATGTGAGATTTCTAAAGTGCTCTTCGTCGTTACGACCGAAGATGATTATGTCATCTATATAGACATAGCACCTTATTCCTATATGTTCTCTGAGGATATCGTCGAGTGTGCGTTGGAATATCGAAGGGGCATTTTTCAACCCAAAAGGAAGACGGGTAAACTCGTATTTACCGTGATTGACTGAAAAGGCAGTCTTTTCGATATCTGATTCCTTCAAAAGTATTTGGTGGAATCCGCTTTTTAAGTCAATAACTGTAAATAGTTTATTCTTTCCCAGATTGGACAACACTTCATTTATCTCAGGTATTGGATACCTATCGGGTATAGTGACTAAATTAAGTTTCCTATAGTCAATCACTAACCTAAACTTTTTTTCTCCTGAAGCGTCTAGCTTCTTCGGGACTACCCACACAGGTGCGTTATAGGGAGACCGTGAAGGTCGTATGATGCCATCATCTAGCAATTTCTTAATTTCGTTATCCACAAATGGCTTTAGAGCCATTGGGTAAGGGTAGGACTTCGAGTAAACTGGGTTATCATCAACAGTTCGAATTTCACCTCTTACTACTGTGGCATATGTCAATCTCTGATCCGGTTCTGCATAAAGGTTAGGAAATTTTCTTAAAACGGTATTGAGATTTAATATTTGATTTTGATTTAAATGAGAGGTTCTTACACGTATGTTATTTACTGATTCTGAAATGTGTTGTTTTATAGGAATTTTGATGTTGTTTTGAAGGGTGAAGAAACTTTTTGCGGTATGTATTACTGCATTTAATTCTTTGAGGCTATCATTGCCGATGATGCCGTGAAACGATTGTAGTGAAGGAAGGATAAAAAATTTAAGACTTACGTTATTGGGACCAAAAAGATTTAGTATAGCGTGGTGTGTTATTTTTATATTACCACCGACAGAGTTGGCGTAAAAGGGGTTATCGTTAGGTATAAGGTTTCTTACGCACTTCGGATGAATGTAGTTTTTGTTGGAACCTGTGTCTATCAAAAACCTTACAACATTACCGCTCTCCGTCTGGTATTCAAAATAGGGCAGCGAAGAGCTGTTTAGCCTAAAAAATGGATATCTTGGGATAGGTGGGAAACTTCAGTGTTACTGGGGGCACTTATTTCAGGTTCGTGGTGTTCCTGATGATTGGTTTGCTCATGTCCGGAATATCCGAGATAATCAATCAGTGTTTGATTGTTATTTGAATCTTCTATAGCGACAAGTTTTTGATATTCTTGCAATTCTCCATTCGGTACGCAGGCTGTAGTATGAAAATTCCTCTGCATTTTATTTGGAGGTGGTCCCTGGGCTGGAAGGTTTGATCTCTTCGGTGCAGGTGGCCAGTTGGTCTGGGGCCTGGGTTGGTTTGTATAATTTACTGCTCGTGTCTGTATGGTGCTGGCATCCATTGGTTCTGGACGAGATTGTCTCTGTGGTGCTGGTGGTTGCCCATGGTTCCCTTGGTTTGGATAAGGGTATTGATGACTCTGATGGATTTGAGGTCGAAAACTTTGGTTTTGCTGTTGGTAGTTATAATTAGGGTGGTAAGCCTGATGAGGAACGCTATTATGTGGAACGGGTCTTTGATTAAAGTTATTAACCGGTTGTGGTAAGTAAGTGAGTTGTGGGAAGAAGGGAATATTACCTGCATAGGGATATGGGTTTTGGTTTTGTTTTCGGGGAGGAAGTGGAGGAGGATTTTGATAGTGTGGTTTTCTAGACATTCCGTGGCTGTTGTTGGCGTAATTGGATCTAAAGTTTTGATTCTCCAGTTTTAAACACAGGTAGAGTGCTTGTGGAAGATCAACTGGTTCACGAATTCCCAGAAGTCTCGGGAGGTCTCCTTTCAGTCCTCTCACAAACGTGTCTAATGCTTTATCTCTATATGTCTTTGTTAGCAGAGTTAAAGCTTCGGTACCGACGTCCATACTAGCGATCTTATTGAGGATCAATGACAGATGGGAGTACACGGCTTGATAGAAACCTTGTATCGTGTCATTTCCTTGCACTAGGGAAGTCATCTGGTATTCCAGAGTTCCCAGATCACGCTTATCGGCGTAGTGCATAGTCAAGCAGCGTGATATACAGTCCCAATCAAGGGGTGTATTGTAGGATTCTAATGCGATATCCGCATTTCCTACGATCTTGTTTCTAATCACGTTTAGAACGCCGAAATACTTTGGTGAGCCTTTGATGGGCTCGTAGAGACGGATAATGCGGTCAACGCTCTTCTTCCAAGAGCTGAACTCGCCTGGCTGACCAGAGAATTCTCTCAGGCAGCGAACCACGTCAGGGATCTTGTCAAGATCCGTCAGATTTCCACGTAGTTCAGATCTTATTGTTTGATCAACTCCCCTACCAAGATCTGCGTTGGGATTGAGAATATTTTGGATAAGATTCCGACCCTGGGTATTAAGTATTTGACTGATCATTCCTTCTATAACTACTCGTAACTCGGGCGCAACTTGGGGTTGGTTAGGTGCATTTGGGGCGTTGGGAATATTAATAACGGGGGGTCTAATTAAATTTTCGTTTACCATTTTTACTTATTAATGACACACAGACCGAAAGAAAGGAAAAATAATGAAACGGCAAAATGTAGCTTATGGAATACAAAATAATAACAAGTTAAAAATATTTTCGTTAATTGGATCTATCACTAAATATTATGTAAACTATTAACTATATTCTTGTTTAACAAATAAAGGTATGGTTTAATGTGTTTGGTGTGTTTTTTTTTTTAAATTAAATTATTTCAATTCACTTTTACTCACTTATATTATATGCAAAATATTGACGAATTAAACCTATATTAGTTAATTGCATCTGTCGATAGATATTACTATTTCTTAAAAGAAAAAATCAACTCTATTCTTATTTAACAAATAAAGTATGGTTTACTGTTTTTTTTTTGTATTCACTTGTATTCACTTATATTCTATGGCTCTATATTAAATTGCTTAAAAATAAACTTACAAAACTAATGCGAGCATCGGCATTCTGTGGAGCGGCAGCAGATTCTTGTGCTCTACGTCCCTTTCACGTTGGTTACTTGGGGGCCCTTTAGGTGGTTTCTCCAACTTTGATTTGTTCACTGTTTAGGAAACGCGATAATACCGATATTCGCGTGGACTCTGGCTTTTGGTGCACTTCTATTTTCCCGTACCACTTGGGGACTTTTCGAAAAATAGTTATTTTGTACCACTTTGGGACTTTCGCGATGTACCACTTTGTACCACTTTGGGACTTTAATTATTTTTAGTAATCGCACTAACACCTTTTTGCCAGAGTCCCTGCTCGGGCGCCAATTAAATTAAATGTATAAAGTTTTTTAAAAAAAAAGACTTTATTCGGTTAAGATACAATTCAGACTAATAAATTTAATATTACAAAGTTAACTTATAACCTACTACGACAAGGTGGAAACGGTGGATAGCAGCGGATCTAATTACTTTCATGTGTTGTCAGCATTACCTGTTGAGTTTTGGGTTTAGTGCATTTTTATGGGAATTTGCATTTCTGTGGGAATTGATGATTTGCACTTGATCCATTTGTTTGTTGCATTATCGTGGGAATAGAATGTTGAATTAGAATTTGACCGGATGCAAGGGTGAATGACTGCACGTGTATGACTTATGAAATTGTATGGAAGTGTGGTGTTAACTTACATGCTAACGAAAACGTCTAAGCGGTCTAGACGCTTAGTAGAACTCCGTCATGTTGAGAGGGGAACAAAGTTTCAACGATTCTGCTGAGAAATAGCGGGCAAGTTGGTGCCGGTCTCTGAGGCGTACGCTTGTACGCTTTACCCCATAAATTTTCGTTCAATTGCATACAAAGATCCTTAAAGCACTGTCTTTTGCTAGACTTAATGGCGGATTTGAGTGCGACGCGTGCTTCTTTATACGCTGTCCTCAATATCAAATGTCTATCCGTATCGCGTCTAGACCGTTGGTATATTGTTCCTGCCTTAAGACAGACTGATCGAAGTTTTCGTTCCACCAATACGTTGGACGCCGGTGGTTTTGTGTCCCCGTTCGAGCCATTGTGATATGTCGCAGGCAGCGTGCAGTTGTCGCGTTACTTGACGTACGATCTCGTTCGTTGTTCTCCCTTCAACTATAGCTTCAGTGAAGGCGTACTCTAGAGGTCCTCATCTAAGGTATTCACGTTCCATTTTGTCTTGCTAGTTTGAGGCTGAGTGTTTCGAGATCGTGTAAGGCTATGGAGATCGATTATAATTGCATTATTGTCACAGTGTATGTAATGATTGCAGACGCGCCAAGTCGTATGCCGTGATGAGCTACTACTAACGAACGTAATATGAACAATCGAGCCTGCACCCGCTCTACTAAACGTGTTCGCATTTCCCACTTTAGCTACGACGACGTCCAAACTAGAGAGCGCTTCGAGTAGACTGATTCCCCTTTTATTCGTTAGCACGCTTCCCCATTCTATTGCTCATGCGTTCAAATCACGGGCTATAAAAGTTGGCGTATGCTGCGTATTGCTCAATAGTAAGGCTTGGGGGGACATAACAGCTGTGTATGTATATATCGTTTAACTTTGCTTGTACGAAGTAGTTTTTCCCGCCGAAAGGCGGTATCTGAAACATGGTATTACCATCTGCCCATATGGCGGCTTTTTTCGTCGCATCATGCGCCCAGTTACCCGAATTATTGTTGCAATATTGCTCCGAGAGTATTGCAATGTCGATCTTATGCTCGTGGACCGTTCGATGCCTCACAAGCTCACGCACCGACAGTTTTCTTCTTGGAAAATTAAACTTGAGCAAGTGGGGTTAATAAAGCGGATTCATTGCTAAACAGGATTCTTTGTTCAAAAAGGGGCGACGGAGGAGAAAGCACAAAGATGACCTAAGTAAGTCTTCATCCTCTGAAAGCTCCATGTTTTAGTCCAGAGGTTTAGCAATATCGGCTACTAGAGAACTTGATGACAATCTACAGGCTACGTACTCGAAGCCTCATTAAGTAAGTTGAGAGCCATCTAAATGTTATAATTTTGAAACTCATAGTACCAGTACTTAGCAGTCGTCGACCACTTAAGGTGACTTTAATTCCATCTTACCCCCATTTACTGCCATCCCCTCGAAGTGGTTTCAACAAATGATGAAAGAAAAACGACATCTCTCAGGATAACCACACAATCAAAAGGTCAACATGACAACTCCAAGGATTTTCAACTCGACTACATGAAATGTGGGATAAATATCTCTGAATTCTCCCCCAAATATGTATCCCCGAAGACATTTGTAACAAGGATACGTCTATTTAAGTCAGAGAGGGTAATGTCCTTCTACCTGTCTTCAAGATAACTTACATGCATACCTACGAGTACATCTCTAATAAATAAACAGTCCCTGTTCAAAAAAAAAAAAATAGAAAAGGGAGCAAATTGTCCATGCCCTGGAGTTACAAAATATTTAATTTTTTTTGTTTACTCATTCTTCAAGGACTTTTCACAACAACAACTACAACAACAGGGAAAGAAATAAAAGTGCAAGCTACCTTTGTCTAGATGTTTCTACGACTGTTACCTACGGATAAAGACTTATTACCTTTTTGAATTATACCAAATATCCTTAACACACAACTACGGTCCTTCAGATTCAATTCATATTTCACATTCACCCTGTCCCCTTGGATGGACCTTTTTTTTTTTGGACCCCGAAGCGAAAGGATTTAAATTGTTTTCCCAAACACAAACAAATAATAATAAAAACAGAAAAAAACAAATTCATCCAAACAGAGACATCTTCACCCCAAACACACACTTGCACAAGAATTTCTTCAAGGATACTTTGTTTGTCCACTGGGAGAGGGAATGCTACGTCGGTCGTCGTTGGGAACATTTCCATACGCGCATCCATTAAGAACATTACTTAGCACTTTGCGTTGGAAGCATTGCAGAAACAACAACCAAACTAATCCAAGAAACAATGCCAAAACAGAAGGAAGGACCAAGGAAACCCAAATCAAAAAAAAAAAAAAAACGAAAAAAAGGACGGATTTGGGATGAACTTAGAACTTGGAATTGATGCATACGAAAAAGGAAAAACGAAAAAAAAAACACAAAAATCCCTCGCTATCGTTATCGTAACTTTCACTTTCGTTCTGTATAGTCTTGACGGGCGCGGATCTTAAGGATAATGTACTGGCATCTGTGGATACTGAAACTGAATATGGTGGGGAATAAGGGTAGAAAAGACGCAGCACTTGTCGCTTAAAAGACGAACCTTTTGTATATCCCTGTGGGGTACTTAGTCGCTATATGGGGAGTTGGGGAACGTACTAAGACGGGAGTAGGACTATTTTTTGTGATTATTTTTCCGTGTAGCATGGTCGTCCCATGTGTGTACTTTTTCCGTTGCCAAGGTAATTTATCATCATGTTGACTTGGTTCCGTGTTTCAGCAGGAGCTTGTTCCTTTAATGCTTCCTACTCATTTATACATAATATGATGCAAAATGTGATGGAGGATAAGCATTGCTATGAATATATACTATAGATAGAGGTGAGGGTGGCTGTTCTTTGTATCTTCCGCTTTGGCCGACTAAATTGGCGAAGTTGCTTTTAAAATTGTACTACACCTGGTTGGTTGTCTTTGTTACTCGTATTTGTTGCTGACCGATGTGAATCTTTGATAGATTGCAGTCATTCATTGGCAAGCGACTAGCTCTCTATAACCGTAGCTTTGGATTTGTGAAACACCTTTTTACAACGTTAAAGACTCCAGAACGACCCATTGTCAATCAATGTAGTGCCAGATTCCCAGAACACCTTGGAGTGCACTCTTAAATTATCCACGCTCCAAATTCACACCAAATCACTTGTACTGGAATGCAAGTACTCATACCTACCTACCTGGACTCATTTGCTAGCCTTTATCCAATCTTCATCTTAGTGGAGGCAGTGCGCTTGAAGCCTTCTAGCCAGCATAAGGCGCAACTCCATACAGAATTCCACAAAAAGTGTTACCCACTTATCATTATCCCACTTAAACGACCGTGACCGTGTGGTGGTAATGCCAAGAACGCAGAGAAGAACTGGAAAATCCATCTCTAACGTACGAGTATCTATACTCCTTTCAATTCGCAGCATATCACCTCATAACGGTGGTTTCTTTTAGTCGATGGTGGCTGGTGGATAGTGTTTGATGCTATGGTGTCTTCACGTCTTAGTGTCTTAGTGGCTCCTGCTGTCGCAGCTGCCGGCGCAAATAACTCACTCCCAATGGTCCAATCATCATTTCAAGTTCGTTGGTGGTTTCACAGTGATGGCAACTAACAAAAGCAACAGCAACAGCAACAGCAACACCAACAACAGAAACAGCAGCAGCAGCAAAAGCGGCATGCATTGCCATGATCTCAACTTCCGATATAGTGACGATGGATGGAACGCAGCTTCATCGTTCATCGTTCATCGTAGGCGCGAAATTCCTTTTGTCTCTTCTTACCACCCTCTTCGCTGAGGCATCTTTGCATCTTTGGAGTGCGCGAGGTGCGTTTACATCCATCAAGCTGGAGCCTGAATGCGGAACCAAAGTGGAAACGCGACTTTACGAGTGTGCGCGATGGATGGTGATTTGTACCTTGTTAGGCACGATGGATGGACAGACGACCGACGACGACGAGGATGGATATGATGATTGGATTGGATGGTGTGTGGCTCATCATACTCGTAGCCATATACAAAGGCGAGATATTGCCCAGTGCACATTGTCGGCGGTAATAAGTCGATGATATAATGATGTCGACAGTAAAGTCGAGGGCATACTACAGTCGGCTTGTTGGTGGAATAGCATGTGCGATCGTTGGAGGCCGATTGTCAAACTGGTAAATCACCGTATCCAAGGATCTGTATACGGTGCTATACTCGTAGATGGATTACTTATTGGACGCATTGGTCAGTTGTGAAGGTGCTAATTTTCTGATGAACATTTTCTCTCATACCCATATTCCATTGGCATTGCCACATGTGCTATATGTGTAGTCTGAGCTGGAGTTGAAGTTTAAAATTTGCAGCCGACGTTGGATGTGTGGGAACTTTTGGTGTAAATCAGTTGCTGACGGGTAAATAATTGAATAATAAGGAGTCAGCGTCCGTCCGGTGATTTCCGATCTCAATTGAGATTCTTTCGATCTAATGGGAACGGATGTGAGTTCGATGGGAGTGATGAGCCTGAAATAACGACTTCACAGACAATGGTGGGATAGGACAAGAAAATACAAAAATTCACGTAAACACAAAAACTTACTGCAACTATTTTTTTTTTATTTTTTTCGTTTTTTTATTTTTTACAATTTTCTAATCCATCTTTATTTTGCGGTCGCCTTCTCAATGTATAGTTCGACGTTTCTTTGCAATCTTCGTCTGGTTTGTTGCAGACTCAACTCTGACATTGCTCAAGCTTGAAATGATGATCAACAGAAACAAGAGATACACAGAGAGTTTCATTTTTATTCTGACGATTTTTCGCACAACACGTTTTGAAACAGCGTGTCCAACGCTTTTATATTTCCAACTGTCATGGTCAGTTTCCGACAAATTGACTTCAAATCATTAAAAACTATTACGAGTACTCGTACGTGTTGTACCGGAAATTAGCTCCTTTTTTGTGTTATGACACCATGGTTAGCGTTTGTAAACAAATTAAGGACCAGGGTTGCATACATGACCCAATATTTAGCAGCATATATTTGTGATATTTTTTTTAGTAGTAAAACTTTACTTATTTCTAAATATCCTTCTTTTACTGATTTTAAGTCTAATATCGTTACACTTATGTAGAGGTACCGATGTGCCCCCCAATTCATGTCCAAATCTCTGTGCACACTAGGAAAGGAATTCTATTGTGTATCCCGATGCCTATTTAAACTACTGTCGAGACCCTGATTCGTGCAACAATTTGAAATATACATACGCGAATTGTGGTTCATCGAATCAAAAAATCATCTTTTAAGCCAAAACCAAGTAGCATTCAGACCAAACAAAGGCTGTGCCGACGCTCTTGTACATCTGGACTTTTATATATCCAACGCTGTTTCCGACCGCAATCATGTAACTACTCGTTCTTTAGACTTCGAGAAAGCCTTCGATAGAGTAGGCATCCACCTAAACACTGTGGCGCTGGCAGCCCGGTATGGGCCATGGCCTAGCTTCTGGACACTCATTTGTGTTGCTCATGTTGTCATTTTTGTCACATCTGAGCGGGGCCTACGGTTTATCGCCGAGTCCGAACGGCACTCCTTAGAAGCTTTTTCGTAGGCAATTTTACTTTCGGGAGTTTGCCATTGCCCGCCGAAAGGGTGATGACGATTTGAAAAATTGTTGGTGACCCAGCCAGGAATCGTACCCAGACTGTCTGCGTGATAGTGCAATGAGCTAACTATCGCGCCATCGCCATCTCCATCGCCGGAACGCCATCGCGTTCAGAACAACTCCTATAAAAACTTGCTGGTTG
Source organism: Volucella inflata (assembly GCA_928272305.1). Taxonomy (NCBI): domain Eukaryota; kingdom Metazoa; phylum Arthropoda; class Insecta; order Diptera; family Syrphidae; genus Volucella; species Volucella inflata. Next base: position 6,537,745 of record OV743720.1, read on the forward strand.
AAGCTGGGCTTCCCTCAGCAGAAGAGCGAATCAAATCTTCTCTTGCCAAACTTTTTGTAAAGCTTGTACCCGTAAAACATTCGTTAATAGCTTTATCAATGAAGAGGAAAATACATAAACGCATTCCATCAGCCATAGCACAAGCTCTTCTTGTCGCCAAACACCTGGATTTGCGTATGAAGATAACAACCAAAGATTGCTCACTATCTCTACCCTGGAGCATCAACCCTGAGTCATTTATCTTAGACCTGACACAGTATGACAAAACCAACACGTCAAACGAAGTATTCGAGCATTTCTACAATGCTCAAAGCGGATAAATGGATTCTTGTCTATACAGACGGTTCAAAAACCCGGGACATCTTTCGCTGCGTGCAAGTAAAGCGGCTCATTGTTTATCACAGGCAGAAGCTGTAGCCATCTATAAAGCTGCAGAAATTGTTTAATTAGAGCAAAAAAACATATCAACGTCTTGTGGATTCCAGTTCATGTCGGCATAAAGGCAATGAACTTGCTGACTTAGAAGCTAGTCTCTCTCATCGTGCCCCAGTATACCACTTTAATTGTTTTACTGAACTCGACATTTTGCGGTTAACAAAAAACTCACTCCAAGCTGAATTAGAAGCTGATTGGCGTAACAACCACCATCATTACGCCTCTAAAAAATCCCAGACGCTCCCATCCGTTCTACCCTAACACTACACCCAAGTTTTCAAACACCACATTTACAAGGCTACGTTTGGGACATACAGCTTTTACGCATCAGCATTTATTGAAAGGACAACCGCCTCCAACATGTTTATTCTGTCATTCATGCTACGATGTTGGCCATGAGGTACATCAGCCTGCTCAGCCAATAGAACGAACACCTCTCCATACGTATTGCGAAACTCTAGTCCCAATTCGAGTTTTAGTTGGAGCCCTTATATGATTCTGGACAAGTGCGATGCTTCTGAATTACACTTGAGACAGTTTCACCTTTCCATCCCAAACAGTAGCATGTCCAAATCAATCTCATTGAGTTCAGAATTATGGTGATTTCCGGAGTAGTCTGGCTTGAGATGAAACTTTAGCTTTTAGTGACTGCTCCGACTGGACCAGTTCCTTGGACAATTGACATCTGCATATAATGACGAATGTTTGAAAGAATGCTAGGAAATGTCACAATCCATAATCAAAGGATATAAATTCAAAGGGCTTTCACTAGGACTGAAGTTGGCAAAGAAAACTTCTACAAATCATGGCAAACTTGATAAACATATTGAAGGCTACTTTCTGAGAAAAATGAGAAGTTGTCACCTCCGACGAATCATTTTCCATGAGTCATTTAGCCAACATGAATGTCTGCTAAATCTTCGACACAACTCTTGTTCTCTTGTGCCTTTCGGTTAGTATCCCTTATGCAGAGACACTAAGGAACATCCTATCGTGGTAGCTGGCCTAAAATCAATTTCAATTCATTCAACTCTTCATCTAGTCAAGGGGGCATTTTTTCTAATGATATCCAACAATGTTCTGACATAGTTCTGGCATAGCAAGAAGTCCTTCAAAGAAGATGTTTCGATTTGGCCTTGAAAATGTGGAAATACTGCTTGATGTCTGTCTTTAATAGAGTATATAACTACTCCTGCTCTCGACTTCTTAATATCCATGTTCCATGGAAAAATCAGTGTGAAACAGCCCGTTTAGGAACGTTTGGATTAGAATTTCGTCTCGAAATGCAGTCGTTTAAATTTTGGTAGAGTAACTCGCCACATATATTGTTTTAAATGGCTGCTTCGGCAGAAAAAACTAATTGGGCATAGGTTTTCCGTCTAGAGAATTCATCTACTTCCATTTGGATGTCTTTAAAACTAATTCAGTGGTAAGGATAGCGTCAGCTAAGTTACTCTAGTGTTCTACCCTTCTAACTAAAGTTGGTTTCCGTGACCAACCACAAATTAACCTTCAGAGATATAGCGGAAGACTTGAACATTGCCTATGGATCCGTCCAAGACAGAATTGTGGGCAGAAAACTCGTGGATTTTGCACCATGATAACGCATCGTCGCACAGTGCCATCATAATTCGTAATTTTTTAGCGAAAAATGCAACAAATACCATCCAACAGCCACAGAATTCACCTGATTTAGCTCCCTGTGACTTCTTCCTGTTCAATAGAGTTAAAAAACCACTACGGGGAACGCGTTTCAGCAGCCGAGAGGAAGTAGTAATTGAAAAATCACAGGAAGCACTGATGGACATACCGAAAACCGAATATAAAAAAATGTTTCGAGGATTGGATCAAGCGCTGGCATAAGTGTGTTGCAGTCGATGGGACTACTTTGAAGGGGACAATATAGATTTGGATTGTATTTTCCGGGAACTTTTTGACCAAGATGGTATATGATCACTCTCCACTTTCGAGAACTGGTCCCTGATGACTTACTTACTTTAGGTGGCGTTACAATCCGGGGTAGACCTGGGCCTTATTCAACAAGCTCCTCCAGCCAGCTCGATCTTTTGTTGGCTGTCTCCAGTTTCGCACGCTAAGATCGCAATGGTCTCCTTCCACTTGCGTGAGCCAGCAGAGTCTTGGTCTTCCTCTATTGAGCTGTCCCACTGGGGCGAATTCGAAGACTTTTCGGACCAGAGCGTTTGTTTTCATCTGCTCTATATGACCCAGCCATCTCTTCATTTTTATAGCCCTTGTATCTACTCCTCTACTCACCATATTAATGTAGACGAGTCCGAAAATTACTCGAAGAATTTTTCCCTCGAAGCAGCCAGGAGCACCATCATTATCTATTTTAAATAATGTCCATGCATCTGTGCCGTAGAACAGGACTGAGATTATCAAGGTCTGATAAGGGTACCCTTTGTTTTGCGAAAGAGGGCCTCACTGGTCAATTGCCTTTTTAGCCAAAAGAAGCAGCTAAGAATAATTCTTCGTTTGAACTTAGCGCTAATGTCGTTGATAACAGAGCCTAGTTGTTAACTACCTCAAAGTTATACCTGTCGAAGATGACGTTCTGTCCGAGACGTTGGCGTTGAGTTACCTTTTTGCTTGACAGCATATACTTGGTCTTGCCCTCGTTGACTTCTTCTTAGGTGGCGCTACAGTCTGGAAAAGAACTGGGCCTCGAAAAAAATTCCTCTCCAGTTAGCCCGGTCTTTAGCTAACTGCCTCCAGTTTCGCACGCCAAGTTTTTTGAGGTCATCTTCCACTTGGCTAGGTCTTCCTTTACCCACCTCCCACCTACTTGGATTCAAAGACTCTGCTGGCCGGAGCGTCCGAGTCCATTATCCACCATGTCGTATCTACCTAAGGGATCCAATGCGAAGCCTCCTGACTAGGTCTATGCCGCTGTACAGCTCATATAATTCGTCGTTGAATCTTTTCCTCCAAAGTCCGAAAATCTTGCAAAGCACTTTTCTCTCGAATCGACAAAGATGTCTTCGTCTGCTTTTGATAAGTTTCATACTTCCGCTCCATACAGCAGTGTCTCCTTAGACGTTCGGGTGAGGGCTTTACTACTCAATTGCCTTCCAAGCCCAAAGAAACAGCGATTGGCAAGAGTAATCCTTCGTTTGATCTCCGATGATATGTTGTAATGAGGGTTAATAGCAGAGCCAAGGTAGGTAAAGTCCCTTACCACCTCAAAGTTATAGCTGTCTATTGTGACGTTCTGTCCAATTCGTCGGTGTTGTGTGTACTTTTTTGTTGACAGTAAATACTTGGTTTTGCCTTCGTTTATCGCCAGACCCATTTTGGCCGCATCCGTTTCTATACCCGTGACAGCTCGCTGTGTTCTTCCAATTATGTCCACATCGTCTGCATATGCAAATAGTTCACCGGATTTCTGGAAGATCGTTCCTCTTGTGCTGACTTGGGAGTTTCGCAGGATTCTTTCAAGAATGATGTTAAAGAAATCGCATGACAAAGCATCACCTTGTCTAAATCCTTTTTTGCCATCGGTGAGGTCATTACCGACCTTAATGGAGCAGCCAGAGTTCTCTATTATCATCCTGCGAAGGCGGACGAGTTTGGTAGGGATGTCAAAACTAGACATGGCTCCATATCGCTCGTCTCTACAGATGCTGTCATAGGCGACCTTAAAATCGATGAAAAGATGGTGGGTGTCGATTTGGACTGCTTGGGTTTTTTTCCAGGATCTGCCCTACTGTGAACATTGGATCGATTGTGGACTTACCTGGCCCAAAACTACTCTGTTATGGACCAATCAGGCTGCGGACGAAGAGTTTTAGGCGATCAAACAAAATGTCAGAAAGGACTTTGAACGCGATGTTAGGGAGACTGATTCCTCTGCATATGAGGGGGTCTCCCTTCTTGTGGACTTGGCCCTAATCTTCATCTGCCCAAATTTCAAAGATGAGTTCGTGTATGCTCCCTATAAAGTCATCTCCAGCTGCTTTAAAAAGCTCGGCGGGTAGACCATCCGGGCCAGCAGCCTTGTTGGACTTGGGTTTAAATATTGCTATCCTCACTTCGTTTAAGTCAGGTGGACGGAAATGTTGGCTATCATCGTCAGGGATGAATGGATCATTTTGCCTGACGGCGAGGTGTTGGTACTCCCTAGTACAGAAGTAGTTCTTCAATGTTCTCAGCACCGACTGCACAGGTCTCTGTAAAGGACGTTTTCCCCTGACACGTTCTCTTTGCTTTTTGGTAGAACTTCAGTACATTGTTCCTTGAGTAGCATCACTCAATATCTTTTTGTTTCTTTCTGAGAAGCTGGTGTTCTTCCCTTCTCCTTCATCGCGAGCTCCTCCAGTTCTGCCCTCGTACTAAACCCATTTCCGCCGCTTCCGTCTTAATACTCGCGAAAGCGCCACTGGCATCCGGCTGTTTTCTTCTGATTATGTCAATATCATCGGCGTATTGAACGGACTTTTGAAAGATTCTGCCGCTTGTGTTGGTACGTCATTTAAGTATGATGTTGAATAAATCGCATCACACTGCATCGCCTTGTCTAAATCGTTTTTTGACATCAAAGGTCTCAGGAAGATCTTTACCGACAATGATGGAGCAGCGTGCATTCCCATCATTATCTCGCATAGACGGACGAGTTTAACAGGGATGCCAATGCTCTGACGAAAGCAGATGGAAATGCTCTCGCAAGCTTTGAGAGGCAGGTTCTTTGGGTAACTTTCATTCCATATCAACGGAATAGGTACAGCAATAGGTAAATAACCTTAAACGCATGGACACCAGCGCCCCGGCCTGGAAAATTTTCCACTCCAACCCAACGCGGTAGAAGACGACGTCTAATCAGGAGGCGCATACTAGCGCTCTCTCTGCCCTTGGCGTTGAAATATCCATGTCTTGTCAGAAATTGGGTCACGTAGTAGTTTTCCAAATCCAACTTGCCAGGTCATTTGCCACTGCTGTTTCGGGAGCTCATTTGCCTCCTAGATTGTCATAGAAGTAGTTTCTTTCAGATCAGCTAGAAGATAGATAAGGGTCACTCCAGCGACAACACAGAAGGCTGGTGCCGACAATGTCCTGTACAAGCTTGCCACACTTAGAGCACAGCTTCTCTGATTTGCTGCCATCTGCTTCCTGTACTTTTCTTGACTGAGTGCATCTGCTCAGATCTCACAAAACAGACTGCTTCTGCTTCTTATGTCACGTAGAATTCCTTCCTCTGTTCGATTTTATTCCAGAATCACTTTGACAAGTATCTACTCTTTGTCAAACTGCTTAAGCTTGTGATAGTAGACCAAAAGGAATTCCTGTTTGGTGATGATTATCCAGCATCGTACCATTAGAATGAAGTAATTTAGCATTCTTAAGACCCACAGCATGCCTGCCATTTGTGATGTGCTAACGAAGAAAAAGGTTTGTTTCTCGGGATGAGAGTACACATTCACCTTGTTCCTAAATATAGGAAGTTTACAATGACAAGGCAACTAAAAGTTTGTGTTTTTGCTCTTCATCACAAATTCGTATGAATTCTAAATATATTCCAGAAATTGAGTTTCCGTTAAAACCGTTTGGCCATTATCTAATTCTGTTCAGCCGGTCAGTTTGGGAAGTCGTCACCTCATTATGTCTAATTGCCTTTAATGTCCTAACAAACGACAAGCCAATGTGACCCCAAGGATAATTGACTTAGTCACGAGATGCGGCAATGTGACAATCTACCACAGTACCCCACTACCCTTTTAATGATTATCCCACAAAATTTCGCCCAATTTCCATTAAATATTCAGACCATCAAACATTTCTAGTATAAAAGATGGACAACAAAACTCTTACACTGCCCCATCGATACATCATCATTAATCGAAGTGTCAACGGCTGGGATATCGACAGACTAACCGTCATTAGCCAAACACCACTCCACCAATGCCACAGTCAATATTACACCATGTAGACAAAAAGACAGAGTGGGGACAAATTGATTACGTGAAGGCTGATTAAATGTCTGCCAAAAACTCCTCAACGAATTTTTTTATATTTTTTTTCTGTTCTCAGTTTTTCGTTTTGTTTTTGTATTGTTTGACGCGCGTCAACCAAAAAGTGTCTTGTCATTCAAGCGATGATATTGACATGACACGAAACACAACTAAGAATGGTCTATTCCAAACCATCATCATCGATCAATCGGTATTTCTTCAAAACGACAAAGATAAATCCAACATAGGTCCTTAAGGATTTCCAAGTGGTTAAGACTTCAGAGTTTCATAAATCCATTCTTATCCTTTCTCGATGAAGTAAGACTCTCTTCCACTTACTCGTAGTGTGCCACCCAAGTTTTGTCTTCTTTTCCCCCCAAAAAAAAAAAACTAATGACGCTGCCAGTGGTGGGTTCTTGTGGCTTAGGAAATCCTTAGAAACAGCAACTCCACTGTCCATATCGTCATAGCTTGTTTACCGTCACATTATCCACACAATTTGATCATCTAGGGGTAATAAATCATTTCACAGCGGGCATCTTTTCCACATCCCCTCGGAAGAAGAAGAAAAAAAAAATTAAGAAGACAGCCTTCCACACGTTCTCCTCTGCAAAACATCAATCCATTCGTCAAAAAAAGCAACAAAAAAACCAAGATTGAGTGTTTTTTTATTAATATCCCTGGGAGGACTCCACGATTCATGGCACAAACATACGAGTACTATAACTTCTAACTCCCAGTTCGCGTTTCAAACCCCATTTCACATCTGTAAAGCTAAGATTCTGGCGCTTATTTATCTCCGGCTAAGGTTAACATCATACATCATTCCGAGGAGGATAGTTCTGAACAACAAAAGGACATCAAACATTGAACATCGCCTTGCCATTGCCATTGCCACTGACAATGGAGACAAATCTGTAAAAAGGATGATTAGATGGTCAGACGATCTCATACGACAAATACGAGTAGCGAATGCCACTCAAATGGATATGTTGTCCTTGGTCCTGTGGTGCTTTTGTTTGGCCCACAGTACAACTACCTACCGACCATACTACTCGTCCATGCGAGTGTAGAAAGTTCAAGTTTGGTAGGATTTATGCATCAGTATTGGGAGTATGTTTGAATCATCAGGACGAAAAAGTTTTTTTTGGTTGGTTTGCCAGAAATCTAGAAACTCAGAAATGTGCCTGTTCTGAGTTTAATGTACTCGTACCTTCAGGCTTGAGGTTTCAGGAGACATTTAATTTTTGAAAAGCATTACGATACTGCTGTAGTTGCTCGAGTTGTAATTTGTAACCTAAGGCGACTTTAACTTTAATAAAGTGGTTTTTGGTTAGGTTAAGTGATTCATTTGGGTAGTGGCCCTTTCAAAACGAGTCCAAAGTTTTCAGCCTACAGGGAAGGAATTCGAGGAAATGGTCTAGTTTTGTTGGTTATGTTGGGTTACCTTTTAATTGGTGGTTGCCATTTTACGAATGACCTTTCCTGGACCTGCAATGGCCCTTTGTTTTTGGTAAATCTACTGAACATGGTTCTATACATCTTCTTGTGAACATAGAATGTTTGAGAATCTTTAAGTTGATTGGGACTTTTTGGTTGGAATTAGAAGTTGGTAGTAGGAATCTACTGATTTTACCACTAAATCCTTCTATTTGTTCTAATAAGAATCTGAGAACTATACGGCCTCGAATGTCGTGTGAAGGTATGCACCTCGGCAGCGCAATTTATGATACAACAATTTGCAGTTAAGATTGCAGATACATTATTTTTGACTCCAATTGCGGAAATATGGCTAAAAAACCAATGTTAGCAAAAGAAAAACGAATGCCGTCGAAATCAGAGCACTCTTCGGCGCTGACATCGTTGACAAAACCGCCCAGACTAGCGCTTCATTTTGTCCGACGCCATGACCGTGTCAAGATTTAGCTGGTTTCGCTGCATTTGAGGGATATGCTCTACCTTATACTCGTCTTTTGGCAGAATTTTGGAGACGATGTATGGGCTTCCATATCGTGGTTCTAGTTTCCAAGACTCACCTGTGCCTGTAGGCTCGTTTTCCACCAGAACAAGTTCTTCCGGCCGATACCGTGTTGACAACCTGTACTTCGCGTCAAATCTTGCTTCTGGTGGAGCTGGCTGTCCCCAATGTTGACCAATGCTTCGTCTTTCCGTCGTTCCATTTCACCAGCCTCCACCTTGGTCTGCTATTCCAGCTCCAGCAGTAGCTTTTCACCCGTAATACTCCTCGGTGTGTAAGCAAATAGGTTGTCGTGCATGCACGCCTTTGTTGTGCGATTCTATCCCCACTGTACCCCTCGCAGATGGTTTTCCCAGTCTGCCCCCTTTCTGAAATATGCATTCACCTGATTGGCGTCAGAATACTTCGATTACATCTCTCAACTTGCCCATTTCGTCTGAGTTTTTTGACAGCGATCTTAACGTGCTGGATACCGTTCTCGTTGCAAGACTAGCTGAATGTTTACGAGGTGAATGCAGTTCCTCGATCGGTGACAATCCTTCTCGGCAACTCAAAGTAGCTGCCCACTTCGCTCAGGATACTGAGGACTCCCTTGGTGTTCGTGGTCTTCGCAGCTCGGAAAATGGTATTTTTAGTGAAATTGTCAAATAAGGCAAAAACGCACCTGCTTCGTCCCCTTCCCTTTATGAAGGGCTCAAGATGATCGAGGTGCACGGTGTCGAATGGGAACGGAATGCGATCCATCCTCGGATTTTCCGCTTTTCTTCTTTTCGTAAGCGCACTCCAAGCACGACTTGAAGTTCCTCTGGGTGAATCCTCTCATCTTCGGGAATCAAAAGGTTTTTCGAGCGTTTTTTCGTTGGCGGGGTGTCTTACATCATCGTGAGACAGCTAAGGAATCCTCCACCGGATCGCTTGGGGACCACCCACCTCTCCGCATCATCTACCTTACGAAAAAGGCGGTACCCTCCGACGATACAATCACTTTGTAGATGTTTCTTCGCCAGCGTCATTTCATCTGCCTTCAGTGTGGAGATCATGTTTCGCAGCCTTTGGTCTTGCCACTGCATGGTCGCCACCCAATCCTCGTCTGATATCCGGACGTTAGGACGCTCACCTTCCACTGGTTGCCGACTTTGGGCGTCGACGTAAGCCGCTTTCTTCCCTGACTGGTTGACCGCTTCATAGTCAAGTTCTTGCAGTTTGAGCCACTATAGACCCACTTGGGATATTAATTTCGCCTTATTGCTGGTCGTAACTACGGCCTCACAGTCGCGATAACCTTGAAACGTCTGCCCAGCAAATTCTCGTACATCCTGAATCGGTTTAAGCTCTTCGTTTTCACTAGCTCGTACGAGTGGTATTTCTTTTCGTCTTCGAAAAGAAGAAGCCACAGGCCGCGACGAGTCTGTGCTCTTACCTCTCTGTAGGAGTATTCCAGCCAGACCGAACGATGGGGCATCTGTTACCTCCTTCAGCCTTTCAAACGCTTCTTCTTGCCGCTCCTGCCATAGAGAAGTGTGGTCTGTTTATGTGAGGTCTGTCAGTGGAGTTGCCCAAAGCACATAATTCTACACAAACTTACGGAAGAACCCCGTGAGACCCAGGAACTGCCGAAATCCATTAATGTCGTTCGGCGTCGGAAGAGCCGCAAAAGCAGCTGTCTTCCGCGCACTAGTAATCTATCACTAAATACGAGCACCATCCTCATCCTGCTTTAGACGCCGTTTGATGCTGTGCACATTTTTTGTACGGCTTCCCACACCCAGGTGTTTGTCAAGAATGGAATGTGATGAAGATAACTTCTAGAGGGTGGTCCAAATATTGTACAAGTTTACATGTTATTTTGACACAATTAGCGCTTTTCCGCTCGCAATTATGGCAGAAATGAAGCACCCGACTTGTCTGCTGCACACAAGTTTCTGCAAAGAGTTTGTGAGACAGGCTTACTAATGCACAATCCTTATGATCCTCGTCATCGTACGGTATGCACCGAGAATGTGGCTGAGAGCGTTCGACCCAGAAACATCAACTTGCCATCGATTCCAATAACTCAACATTTCACGCACCAGCCTGTTGAGATCTTGGATTATTCCCCAAACAGATCCAATTGATTCAACAATTGAAGGCAAAACACCATCCGCTTCTCAGTTTGGGTCTTAAAGCAGCTCAAATTTGACATCGAATTTGGCTAAAAAATCTATTTTCTTCTTGACAGGGCTTATTTTCATTTCTCCGACTATATGAAAAAACCAAATTGAAACTCCAAGCCAAAGAATACGCGAAAATTGACCGTTTGGTGCGGATTTTGGAGTGGCGGCATACTTGTCTGATTTTAGTTTAAAAATGCCACTGATGACGTCAACGGTGAGCGCTACAGACCCATGATTAGCGAATTTTTCAGGGTGGAAAAATAAGACATGGACTTGGACGATCTTTGGTTTCTGCACGATGGCTCTCCATGCCACACAGCCTATCCAACAAATCGATCTTTTGAGTGCTTTGCTCGGTAATCGTCTTATCGGCAGTTATGGCGTTGTCAATTGACTGCCTCGGAGCTAGAATTTGACATAGCTAGACTTGGTTTTGTACTCTCAAATATCCATGCTATTTGGGCAATCCAGAAAAAATTCAAGCCGACAATGCAGTCTACCATGTGTCCGAGAAATCTTACTGATCGTAGATCAAATTGGCACTTGTCCGTTCCTAATCGTAATCGAAGGCAATGGAAATAGTGTAAATTAAGTGCTTTATTTACTATACATTGCATCGGTAGTCGCAACAGATCTATCGACTTTTGTCACAGGTACTGTGGGCGTCAACGATTCGCCCCATTCACCCGGTTACAAAGTTCCCTGTTTAACCTCCTTGTCTAGCTCCTCTTAAATAGTACTCCATTGCGAGTGAGGTCTTCCTTGCAGGAAGGTATTGCTGTGTCAAGAGTTACTAAAATGTTTTCTCCCTTGTTCGTTAGAAAATAACATCGCATCCAGGAAGTCCAGCAAGTTGTCGATTGGGGAGCGAATGTGGTGGGTGCCCTGTACCACATTGCCCAAATAATCGTACCAGTTAGAATCAAGAGTGTTTGAGCGCTGTCCTTCAGTGATGAGACGAAGGTTGTGAATTGTATTTTTGTTATGGACGACGTCGATTTATTTCAAACCTGAAAATCGGAATAGGATTATTTCCATAGTCAAACAGATGCAAATCTAGATCCATGACCGTTGGCAGATTATTATCTGCACTTCGGAAATGTTGTTTCGTCATTCTAATCCTGATGGAGTGTACGAGTACATGCACAGATGTTGCATTTTGCTGGATAACCATTCGATTCTTTGCCGCGGTCTCTGCAACACTAGCTCGATCTTGCACGGATTGAAGGGTTACTTCACTCTCGGCCAGCAGAGCTTGTTGCAGGCTTATTACTTCGTAGACCACAAACAAGTCGATCTCTTACCATTCTTTCTACTGAAGTTGCAGTTTATGATTAAGTGACGAAGCGCTCCATGCCACACAGCCTATCAAACAAATCGATCTTTTGAGTGATTAGCTCTGTAATCGTGTTTTCGGCAGCTCAGAGCTGGTTTTTGACGTTGTAAGACTTTTTTTGTGGAGTCCGCTTAAGTACCTATGTTAAGTGGACAATCAAGAAACGATTCGAGTCCTTAAAATGAACCATTCGTGAGATGGAGGCAGAAACAGTCAACAAGGTCTTGGAAAACTGAGTTGACAGGATGTGCTACTAAGATATTAATTTGAGTTAATTATGGTCTTTGTCTACCTAGGTAACGAGCACTCAGATCAAACCAAGAAAAACTAAGGCAAAGCTCTCTATCGAACAGCAAAAGTGACCCTAAGACCTTAAAAATCCCAGTCCTGCTCTATGGCAGTGAGGCATAGACATTATCAAAAATGGATGGTGGTGATCTAGGCTGCTTTGAGAGAAAAATTCGGTCCCGTCTGCATAGATAATGAGTGGAGAAGGGGGTACAAGGACAAACTGTACGGACTGTACAGCAACATCTACATGGCCGGAAAAGTGAAGGTCTAACGACTGAGATGACTGGGTCATATAGAGCGCATGGACATCAACGAAAAGTCCTTAAATCTGCCCCCAAAGCACAGCACATAGAGGAAAACTGCAACTCAGGTGACGCAAGCAAGTAGAAGGGGGCCCTTTGCCAACTTATTGTTAGTTGAGGCCCCGGTCCAACCCGGTCTATAGCACCACTCTAAGTAAGTAAGCAAGGATGCGCTTCAGCGAAGTAGGGTGTATTCCATAACTAATGAGAACTTACTCAAAATAATTGATTTTTGTTAATTTTATTGTATTTAACCACTTTGTGTAAGTCAGTGTAAGGTATTTCCATAAATTTTTAACAGGAATATACTCATTTAGATGCAACAGGGCTGAGAAAATCCCTTAAGGTGTTACGAGTTGATATTTCCGCTTTTCATCTATTAATCAGTATTTTCCGACACCTTACTCCACTCTTGCATGTGTTTTGTTTCACGCAATGTCTTCCACGTGTAAGGACAACAATTACTGTTACTTGGCTTAAAGGCAAAATTCCCTGTATTCCCAGTGACGTGTGTCAGAATATTTAAATAGGCTCTCAGTTGATTCGTTTAATTAAGTCATCTAAGGAGGATCTGTCAGCCGATGGACTGACTACTTGTATTGGCCCAATCAATGTCAGTGTAAATTATTGGTCACCAGCATGAATAAAGACCTTCAGGATTCCAGGGGTAAATTGCAATTTAATATACATACACGACTACATATGTACACACGAGTACAGTGACGGATGTTAATTGTGACATTTAGGGCTACCAGCAGAAATGAGAAATATCGTTGGTGTTGGCGATAATAATGGTGACATTCTCATGGTCACAACTCACAATTTCTAGTGGTTACTTCCGAGATTACTTCTAAATTGAGTTATATAACAGCAGGGGTGGTTATAGTTTAAACAAAACTAAGATCGGTGTCTTAAGATAAAGCCACTACCCTCAAACAAAATAAAGACGATTGTGAGATGTAATTGAAAATTCTTGATTGGAATTACGAGTATTGAAAAGGTATGCGCAATTGTTTTACGTAACAAGGGCTGTATTTGTAAGGGCAATAAATGGTTTTTCGATTTTCCCATGAGAAAATATTCAGATTTCTTGAGACTTACTGTATGTAGTAAGATTTATTACCAACCCGTGGTCACTACAGACCTGCAGATGAAGTCGTTTTGCCCTTCGCCTGCTATTGAAAATCTAATTAGTCACTCTAATGAGATAGAATGTGAAATTCCAACATTTTTCAAATCCTTCTTCAGTCTTGTGCCAGAGTATATGTGTATTTGCTTAACAAACAAGAAATCCAAAGGTCTGTGTTTTAAAACTACATTGAAACTTGTTGTCTAAATGACAAAAAATGAACCAAAATAATGCAAAGTAGAATGAGCAAACAAGCACACACATGTATTTGACAACCGTCAAAAAGTTCTTCACATCCTTGTTCCAAGTCATACCTACGGATGAATAAAATACCCGAGCCTACAACTGCACATCCTTAAAACACTGATAGTTCTCATTCTCGTGGAACGTGCAATGACAGCTTATGTCAGATTATTTTCTTTCCTTGTTGAGAACTTTTTGGCTAAGAAGGCAATTAAGGAGCAAGGCAACAAAAGTCAACCCGGGCCTGCTCTATGGCGCAGAGGCATTGACATTATCAAAAATGAATGAGGGTGTTCTTGGTTTTTAGGGCGATCTTCGGTCCCGTCTGCATTGATGGCGAATGGAGGAGGAGATAGATACAACAATGAACTCTACGGACTGTACAGCAACATCGACCTTACCTAAGTAGAGGAAGGCCAAGACTCAGGTGGCGCACGCAAGTAGAAGAGGACCTCGGCCAACTAAGCATGCGAAACTGGAGGCAGCTATCCAGTGAGCGAGCTGGCTGGAGACGCTTGTTGACTGAGGCCCAGGTCCACACCGGGCTGTAGCGCCACTTAAAGTAAGTATGTAAGTTGCAAACTTCTTGTGGCTCTTCTTATGCTGTAGTACCTTTCTCCTTTACATTAATGACGAAAAATATCCTAAAGGTTCTATAGCTGCAAACGTGTCTTACATTAAAAAAAAGGGGCTCTTGCAGCACTGTATAGCGGTCTCAAGAGCTGTGACTACTTCGACTCACCGACTGGACAAAATTTGCCACCCAGATTATCCATGGAACTTATGGAAAATAGTTCTAAGGTGTGTCTGGCAACTTTAGAGTAATGTAACAAGCAATGATGGCAACGATTAGTATAAGGCCTCGTAGAAGTAGCATCTTCCGACAGGTGCTGGTTCCTTAAATGACGAGAATGAGCCTCTGCAGCCGAACATCTTGCAGCTCTGCTAATAAGTCCTACTTCACGCCTCCCCGTGGCGCCATCTGGGAATCTCACTAGAGGTTGCGAAGTGAAGAGGACAAATGGCAAGTTTCCTGCGTCATTAACCAGGATTAGTGTCGGAAAAAACAAAACAAGACCTTATCCGGGCTACTCCGACATATTTGGAGCTCAGACCGGAAGGGATTTCCAGGACTTAGTCAGGGTGTTGGAAAAGAGATGGTGGCGGACGAGCCCTATAAGGGCCAACGGCAGCGCTCACATCCCGGAACGGGTTACTGGCTTCGGTGTAACCGACCCCTCGTCCTAGGGGCACTCAAAGTGGAACTGGTCCTCCAGGTAGGGGGTTGTGCCAGGTAACTGCCCGGCCATTTAAAAAAGATTAAGTTACGAAGCATCAACAAGCCTCGGATATGGACGGATCTACTCTTGACAACCCACGCAAACGATTTAAGGACAATGAGCTTCGGATATGCACGTGGAATGTTAGATCCCTTAATAGACCTCGTGCAGCCGAGCAACTAGCGGAGGCCCTAGATTGCTGCACAGCAGACATAACCGCCATCCAAGAAATGCGATGGGATGGGCCGGACAAAAAGAAGATGAAAAACTGCGACATCTACTACGGCAATTGCTATCGACGGCAAAAGCAGCGCTAATTTGGATGCGGATTTGTTGTCGGAGGCAGACTAAGACGAGAAGTCCTCAGCTTCCGGCATGTGAGCGAGCGCCTCGTAGCAATCCGCATCAAGGCTAAATTCGCCAACATAAGCCTTATATGCGCGCATGCCCCCACAGAGGAGAAAGATGACGACACAAAGGATGCCTTCTACGAGCTCCTCAACAAGACCTACGAGCAATGCCCTAGCTATGACATTAAAATTGTCCTCGGTGATTTTAATGCTCAGCTAGGAAGAGAGGGTATCTTTGGTAGAACAATCGGAGAATATAGCCTGCACAACACCACCTCCGATAACGGATTCAGGCTAATCGACTTTGCGGCGGGGCGAAACATTGTCGTGGCTAGCACGCGGTTCCCACATTTCGACATACACAAGGAGACTTGGAGAACTCCTGATCAATCAACAGTCAACTAGATTGATCACATTGCGATCGACGCAAGACACTCCTCCAGCATTATGGATGTCCGTACGTTCCGAGGAGCCAACATCGACTCGGACCATTACCTTGTTGTAGCCAAGGTACGGTTGCGGATATCCCAAACTACGCCAAGACAAACTAATGCTGTGAGAAAATTCGACGTCAGACGGCTACAATCGCAAGAGATCGCCAAGTCCTTTTCCGATCGAGTGTCTCTTAATCTCTTAAGAGGTCCAATGCCGCCAGCATCAAGCATCGAAGACCACTGCCAAAACGCCATCAGAGATGCCGCTTCTGATGTCCTGGGTTTCACTCGTCCACCACAACGAAACCCTTGGTTCCATGATGAATGCCGGCAAGCACATACAGCAAAGCAAGATGCATATAACGCGGCGCTGCTTAGAAAGACCAGAGCTACTCATGAGCTCTATGAGCGGATGAGGAGAGACGAGCACAGGCTTCTCAGGAGGAAGAAGAAAGAGCATGAGAAGCGCGCGATCGAGGAAATTGAGAGATGCTACTCCAGGAATGACGTCGGAAGTTTTACCAAAATGTAAAAATAACATGCCGCGGAAACAAACCCCGAACCGAAGCCTGTAGAGATGAACAAGGGAACATCGTAGTAGAATCGCAGTCGATGCTGAGGATTTGGAAAGATCATTTCTGCAGACTGTATAACGGCGATGACAGAATCAACCTTTCAACCTGGACGATGATGACCGACAATTCCGTCCACCCGACCTGGATGAAGTGAAGATAGCCATATCGAAGCTTAAGTCCAACAAAGCTGCTGGAGCGGATGGCCTGACTGCCGAGCTCTTCAATACTATTCACACTACGGCAGATCTTGGAGAAGACCCATGAGCTTCAGATCGATACCCACTACATATTCATCGATTTTAAGGCCGCGTATGACAGCATCTATAGAGACGAGCTATACAGAGCAATGTCTATTTTCGGGATCCCTGCCAAACTCGTCCGTCTGTGCAGGATGACGATGAAGAATGCACGCTGCTCCATCAAGGTCGGTAAAGATCTCACCGAGACCTTTGATGTCCAAAAAGGATTAAGACAAGGCGATGCGCTGTCATGCGATTTTTTCAACATCGTACTTGAAAGAATAGTGCAAAACTCACGAGCAAACACAAGAGGCACAATCTTTCAGAAGTCCGTCCAACTACTCGCATACGCCGACGATATTGACATAATCGGGAGAAAGCAGCGTGATGTCAGTGGCGCTTTCGCGAGTATTGAGATGGAAGCGGCGAAAATGGGTTTAGCGGTCAATGAGGGCAAGACCAAGTACATGCTGTCAAGCAAAAAGGACAACCAACACCGACGTCTCGGACAAAACGTCACCCTCGACAGATATAACTTTGAGGTAGTTAAGGACTTTGTCTACCTAGGCTCCGCTATAAATACAGACAACGACACCAGCGCTGAGATTAAGCGAAGAATAACTCTTGCCAACCGCTGTTTCTTTGGGTTAAGAAGGCAATTAAGTAGCAAAGCCCTCTCTCGGACAACAAAAGTCACCCTTTATAAGACTTTAATAATCCCGGTCCTGCTCTATAGCGCAGAGGCATGGACATTATCAAAAATGGATGAGGGTGTTCTTGGTTGCTTCGAGAGAAAAATTCTTCGGGCGATCTTTGGTTCCGTCTGCATTGACGGAAGTGGAGGAGGAGATACAACTACGAACTGTATGGACTGTACAGCGACATGGACCTAGCCAGAAGAGTGAAGATCCAAAGACTGATATGGCTGGGTCATGTAGAGCACATGGACACCAATGCTCCGGTCCGAAAAGTCTTCGAATCCGATCTCGAGGGACCGCGCAGTAGGGGAAGGCCAAAACTCAGGACAGAGGACCTCAGCCAACTTAGCGTGCGAAACTGGAGGCAGCTAGCCAGGTATCGAGCTGGCTGGAGAAGCTTGTTGACTGAGGCCCAGGTCCACCCCGGACTGTAGCGCCACCTAAAGTAAGTAAGTAAGTAGGCCCTTCTTTTGCTAGACGGACAACTGAATCGGATGTCCTCGTGCTCACAATTTTTCTCCGACTTGGAGAGCTATTTCAGTTGTATTCGAGAAGGAATTTGGTGATAAAGTTAGGAAGAGCAGAACTGGAATCACTCTATCTTTTGCTTTTTCAATGAAAGTCCATGAAGCCACAGAAAAGAGCCAGTTCGAAAAGCCAAAGAGAGAAAAATTCTTCGGGCGATCTTCGGTCCCGTCTGCATTGACGGTGAGTGGAGGAGGAGATACAACGACGAACTGTATGGACTGTACAGCGACATGGACCTAGCCAGAAGAGTGAAGATCCAAAGACTGAGATGGCTGGGTCATGTAGAGCGCATGGACACCAATGCTCCGGTCCGAAAAGTCTTCGAATCCGCCCCCGAGGGACAGCGCAGTAGAGGAAGGCCAAGACTCAGGTGGCGCACGCAAGTAGAAGAGGACCTCAGTCAACTGAGCATGCGAAACTGGAGACAGCTAGCCAGGGATCGAGCTGGCTGGAGAAGCTTGTTGATTGAGGCCCAGGTCCACCCCGGACTGTAGCGCCACCTAAAGTAAGTAAGTAATAAGCAATGATATAGAATGATCTAACGATATTCCTAACTCAACCTTGACCGATCCAGATGCTATAGCAAATTCACTTAATAGCTCCTTTGTTAATATTGCCGGGTTTTCCAATAGGGACTTGACAACATTGAATTTAATTTGTAAACGCACTCTATCACTAGTCATCAAACTGTCGCTATCAGTTAATTCAGTAAACTCAACATTTTCATCGTGGTAAAGTACACGAATGAGCAACGTCTGCAAATTATAAAAATTTTCTACCGAAATTCGGAGTCGGTGACTGCAACTTTAAGAGCGTTAATTCCAATTTTCGGCCGTAATTCTCGCCCTAGTAGACAGGCAATAACACGTTTAGTGCAAAAATTTGAGTCTACACATTCGTTGTGTGGTGTTGCCGTGTCAGTGAGACAACGGGTTGGTCGGAGTCTCGAAAGTCGTCCGTAGCAAACGATCCAAATCAGTCAATTCCGCAGCGTTCTCAAGAATTGGGCATCGCCCAAGCCACATTATGGCGTATTTTGCGTAAGAATCTTGGTTTACACCCATACAAGATCAAGCTGACTTAACAATTGAAGGCGAAGGATCATTTGAAGCGATTTATTGAAGAGTAAGTATGGTGAGCGTGTTATCTCAAGAAATGGGCCAGCCGATTGGCTACCTCGTTCGTGCGATTTAACGCCGCTTGACTATTTTCTGTAGAGCGTCGTTAGGTCATTGGCTTATGCCAACAAGCCGACGTTGGTGAAAGAGCTCAGAGCCAACATTGAACGTGAAATAGCGGCTGTTTCGGCGGAAATGTATGTCCAATTTACTTCCTCTGAAGTTTTCAAGACAATTATGGCTTTGGAAAACAAGAAAACCTGCACAAGTGATGGTATTTCTGCTGTAACTCTGAAAAAAATCTCTTGGGAAACTGTTGATGTCTTGTGTTATCCTTTTTAACCTCAGTGTCAGAAGCATCGTGTATCCGGCGGCTCTAAAAAGGGCAGAGGTTCTGCCTCTGTTTAAGAAAAGGGGTTGTAAAAATATAGCCAATTATGTAGTAGACCGATTTCTCTGCTTCCCACGATATCAACAATTTTCGAAAAATTAATGAAATCAAGAATGCTGACGTTTTTAAAAAGAAGTAACTACTTCCACAGTGCAATCTTAAGCATCTGCTGCCATTTATTCAGTGGAGTTAACAAAAGCCATTCTACTATGGCTCTCTTCATTGATATGACCAAAGCATTCGATATGGTGGACCTAAACACAATCTTAACAAAATTATACAAAGCTGGTTTCAGAGGAATGACATACAATTGGTTAATGTCTCATTTATTGGAGAGGCAGCAAAGAGTTTTGGTCAATGGCTTTCACAGTTCTTCACTTAAGCTTAGAAATGGCGTTCCGCAAGGTTCTGTACTAGGCCCAGTACTGGTCCTTATATACATAAACTCACTTTTCATCCAGAGCTTTTACGGAAATATAAGTGCATTTGCAGATGACATTGCCTTCACGTACACTGACCACTACAATCTTGTGGGAAGCATAAATTCAGCGTTTTTTTGGTAATTGTTCCACATGCTGTTTTAATATTGAAGCAGTCGAATCTTTCAAATATCTCCGAGTTCTCACTGATAACAAACTAAATTGGAAGGCACAAGCCCTACAGTTAATATCATATATGACTTTATTAACACGGAAAATGTTTCTTCTGAAGCCTTACTGCTCGCAAAGAGTACTTTCAATGCTTTATTACGGGTTAATTCGGTCAGAGCTTCAATATGGGATTGATAGTTGGGGAGGTACCTGCCTTAGTACCTTAAGTGCACTAGTCGTTGCCAAAAAGCATATAATTAGGAAATATATGTGGCAAAAATCGCTATACAGAAAGTTGGCCACTATTTACAAGTCTTCAGATATTGCCACTCAGGAATCTATACGTTTTCAAGGTACTCAAAGAATTCTTTAAAAGAAGCGGAAATGGAATCTGGTTCCCGTTCGTCACCGGTTCGATAGATAACATTTCTGTCATTGTTGGGAGAATAAGCTTGGGTTGTATTGTAGGAAGTTTTGGTATTATTTTTACATCTAGGTCCTTGGTTACATCAATAGGATTTATGCTGCATTTTATTAACTGATCTGAATGTCTCTATTAACGTTGACGAAATAGTGTAGCAGACCATCTCTTCGAACTATTTTACCAAACTCTCACTGCTTGTCATTTGTTATGTAATTTCCTGTACGACCTTCTCCGATTGACCATTTATAGCGGGATGATATGAATGAAATATTTATCACTCAAAGGACGTACAAAATCTACGTGTACACTTGGCCATGGTGTAGAAGGACACTTCCAAGGATGATGCACCTTCTTCGCTGCTTATATTAGTACTCTTCTACCTGGAAAACATTTTCAATGCCTAGCCACCAGACGTAACTTCGAGCTAACGCCTTCATTTTGACAATGCCCACATGTGCAATATGTACCTATAGCTCTGCTAGGATGAGCTTTCCTAAGCTCTAAGGAATATTACGACTCGGATATTTTTGACATGAAAACTTGTTCATCTTTACGTTCAAAGCCAGATTCACACAACTTCCGGCCCGTTAGTTATTGCTTGTACACCTCCTTCAGTACTGAGAATCTGCTCGTCTCCTCGCAATATGTTGTTGTGCGACAGGAACTGTATCCATTCGCAGCATTTGGTAACATGTAACGTCTTCCATGTCCATTAAGTGTTTTCCCCGTAAGTGGTAGTCAGGAAAGTGCATCCTCATTTGCGTGATCACTCGTTGCTCGATACACAATATTGTAGTTGAACACTTGTAGGAAAGGTGAGTAATGCAGCGTAAGCGTAGCCACCATGCTCGGCAACTACTTATCAGGGCTGGAAATAGCAACCCAAGCTATATGATCGGTAATCAAGGCAGTAGCAAAAGAATCTTTTCAAACCGAAAATACTGCAGAAGCTGATAGAGATCGCGATGCGTTAGCGATCGAAAGTTCCTGACCACCTGGTACTGTTTGTGAAAGTACAGCTCCCAGTCCAAAAGGACTTGCAACTGCGACCAATGACAAAGGCAACTTAGGATCATAGGCCACTAGCACTATGTCTGTAGTACAATAATTTCGGTTTTTATGAGTTTGAATGCAGCATCACATTCCTTTGACCATTTAAAGGGAACATCTTTGTGCAGCAATTTGTAAAGCAGATTAGTTTACCAGACAGGTTTCGCAAACACCTGCCATAGTAGTTCATTAACCCTAGCCAACTTTCTACTTTGGTAACGTTTATCGACGTATGTGCTTCCATATTCACCTGTATTTCGTCTTTAGTTTTCTCCAGTCCCTTTTCCGAAATCACATGGCCTACGTACTTGATGGAGCTTTCGAAAAATGTACACTTTTTGCAGTTAAGACGTAACACTTCCTCGAAACGAGTGTTTCCCTTTGAATTCAAACACATACTACTGAAATGTTCCTAAGCCTCTGCGTAATGTATCTCTGCCAACTGTCGAAATAGCTTGCATTTTCGCACTTTGCTCATCCATTGGCATAAGCAATTAAGATTCGCTTAGGTCGGAAGTTGTAAGAATCTTCCCATCGAGCATAGTTATGCCAAAAATTTCCTCAATCGGTGGAATTGGAAAATGAGAGATCTTTAGCACTTTATTCAGAGTAATTTTGTAGTCCGCTCAAAGTCTTATCGAACCGTCTTTCGCCACGATTGGAATCATAGGTGTAACCCAATCGCTATACTGTACCTTTGTTATAATGCCCGCACGCTCCATGATGCCTTCCGAGCAGTAATATAAATCAGTTTGGTGTAATCGTTGACAAACAAGGTAACTTCGTAGTCATTGATTTTACCAATTCCAGATCGAAAAACGTCAGCAAATTTAGGTTTCATGGTTCGCAATGTCTCTTCATTAATTATCGGTGACTCTAAACAAGTTGATCTACTATCTTCAGAAAATCACGTGCCCGGCATCACATAAATGTTTCCAACTATCCTTTTTCTGTGTGTTTGTTGTTGATATCACGAGCTGCTAATGCAAACACGAGTCAGATGACCAATTTTTCGTCACTGCACATTCCGTTTGTACGTGCTTACATACATTCGCTAAATGTTCCCTATGTCCACTCCGAAAGCACCTAGTAGAGCCTTGTCTTCCTGTTGTGTATCATGTTGGATACGGCTATAACATTTAACAAGTTGCTCGTAGCATTTAGTTTTAAGATCTTCGGGACTTGTTAGGTTGCAAATCGATTGCAACGTTTTGGCGCCGATTTCATGAATCAGTCAGTCTCTTTTCCTTGCTTGCATTTCCTCAGCTGTTTCTTTGAATTTTTTCAAACTAAAGAAACTTTCCAAACGTTTGACGAATATATCCCAGCTTTTCGTTAAAAGTTTCCAATTGCACCATATTCTTCTGCGATTGTCTATTTGCGTTCCCATGTGTCGCAGTTGTAATTGCCTCCTGGTCGCCACTGTTGTGTATCCAATTGCTAATAGACAATTTTCTATAGGCAAAACTGTACAACAATTTCAAGAGACTGCCTCTGTTACAGATATCTTTAGGACTACCCATCATAGAATGGCACGCTATACAGTATTGAAGAAGAAGAAGATTATTTAAACCTCACGGCAAGCACAGCATTTGGGCTTGTCTTACGGAGCATTATGGTCTGTTTTGAATTAAGATTTGTATCTATACCACGGAATGCGTAGAACAGACGCCGACTGGCTACTTTAACATCACCGTTTGGATGACAAATTTTCGCAACAACATTTTTTGTAGCGATGAGGTTCATTGTCACATATGGGGAAGTGAAAATCCACATGTAAAAGTCGAATGACGATTACATCCACAAAAGTCACAGTATAGAGTGGTCTGGTGGTGTCATTTGTTCATACTTCTTCGAAAACAAGGAAGAAGGGGAAGAGTTAAATATAATTGGCCCCAAACTCGAACCTTGTGGTAGCCCAGCAATAAGCAAGATTGAGCGTATTCAATATATTTTCAAAGTTCCGTTTGACTTCTTAGAATGTCTTCAGTTGATACAAACTTAAAGACTACATACTATACATTGTGGTACACCTATGTAGGAACCACCAATAATTTCTGTATGTCTCTTAATGTCTATAAATTTTAAAGTATCCCTTAAACTAGTTTCCCTCTAGCAGCTGGTAGAAGATTCCCTTACACTACAAACCCTATAACAATGTCAGTTCTTTGTCCTTTCAATGAATGCTATTGTAGTTGGGGTTCAAGCAAAGTCAGAAGATTCTCTTCCGTTTTTGCCTCACAAATTTGAAAAATAAGTGCGCTCAAAGGAAATTTTTTTTGTAAAAGCAAAGGTAAAAGCCACCACGACCTTTGTATCTTTCCCTCATCGGAATAGACCTCAACTAATGCCACAAGTCAATAGCTTCTACCTTAATCATTCGGCTCTTCCACATCCACTTCCTCTGTCACCTTTCGCAAAATTATCTGACATAAGATGAGGTAGAGCTGAGGAAAGGAACAACAAAACAAAAAAAAAACCCAGAACCACCTCCAAACACGGCCGAGAACAAGACTTTACAATATGCGTATCCACCTTCAATTTTTTTATGATGCACGCACAATGGAGTATTCAAACGAGAGTATTATCCTGAATTCAACCCTCTGTACTCCCCTATTTGAAAGGAAACACAAATATTACCCAAGAGGGAGTCATTGTAGTCGTCGTAGCCCCGTCGTAGCCCCGTCGTAGCACCGTCGTTGTCGACGATGTTTTCTTCTTTCTCCCAGCATACGAGGTCGATTCACTATTCAGCAATTGAGGATTCAGAACTCAGGATTCACGATTCAGGACTTTCTCTGGAAAATCGTGAATCAAACCAAACGGAACGAAAGTAAATATTGTATTTTGCCATTGTACGAAGTATAACTGTGTTTGTGTTTGTTGGGATTTGTATATTTGTGCTGCTTTTCGGGGTGGTGGGGAAAGTAAAGAGACTATAGATACACGATTTGATGGCATCATCATCAAATACCCATCGTTGTGTTACACACTATGTACGAGTATGTTCCCTTGTGCCGGTACCATTACGAATGGAAACATGATTTTTATTAGAGCACCATAAATTATGTTGCGAGCTTGATGTCTTACTTGAGCTCCCTCGTCCTTCCTTTTCAATGGGCTTTCGAAAGGAATCTGTTTCTGATAGTATTCCTATTTGTCCCCCGATTCACTTGGGGATGAAGTGACGTTTTTTCGTTTTTTTAGCTCAGTTTTAGAGGGATTTTGTTTTCGTCGCGTTTGCAATGAAAACTACACGGTTGCTTGGTTTAACAAAGCCAATCGGCAGTACGTGATGCGGAACTTGTTGTTCACGGATAGAGGTTAAAGTTTTTTTTTATGACAAACAAGCCCTTGGTAAGAACTTTGTTTTGATTTTCAGTTAATTCATATGATGTCACCCAATTCATAGAATGGTGTTAGAGTATTTTGAAACCGTGTTTTCTCTCTTTGGCTTTTCGAACTGGCTCTTTTCTGTGGCTTCATGGACTTTCATTGAAAAAGCAAAAGATAGAGTGATTCCAGTTCTGCTCTTCCTAACTTTATCACCAAATTCCTTCTCGAATACAACTGAAATAGCTCTCCAAGTCGGAGAAAAATTGTGAGCACGAGGACATCCGATTTAGTTGTCCGTCTAGCAAAAGAAGGGCCTACTTACTTACTTACTTTAGGTGGCGCTACAGTCCGGGGTGGACCTGGGCCTCAGTCAACAAGCTTCTCCAGTCAGCTCGATCCCTGGCTAGCTGCCTCCAGTTTCGCACGCTAAGTTGGCTGAGGTCCTCTTCCACTTGCGTGCGCCACCTGAGTCTTGGCCTTCCTCTACTGCGCTGTCCCTCGGGGGCGGATTCGAAGACTTTTCAGACCGGAGCATTGGTGTCCATGCGCTCTACATGACCCAGCCATCTCAGTCTTTGGATCTTCACTCTTCTGGCTAGGTCCATGTCGCTGTACAGTCCATACAGTTCGTCGTTGTATCTCCTCCTCCACTCACCGTCAATGCAGACGGGACCGAAGATCGCCCGAAGAATTTTTCTCTCGAAGCAACCAAGAACACCCTCATCCATTTTTGATAATGTCCATGGTTCTGCGCCATAGAGCAGGACCGGGATTATTAAGGTCAACTTTTGTTGTCCGAGAGAGGGCCTTGCTACTAAATTGCCTTCTTAACCCAAAGAAACAGCGGTTGGCAAGAGTTATTCTTCGCTTAATCTCAGCGCTGGTGTCGTTGTCTGTATTTATAGCGGAGCCTAGGTAGACAAAGTCCTTAACTACCTCAAAGTTATATCTGTCGAGGGTGACGTTCTGTCCGAGACGTCGGTGTTGGTTGTCCTTTTTGCTTGACAGCATGTACTTGGTCTTGCCCTCATTGACCGCTAAACCCATTTTCGCCACTTCCATCTTAATACTCGCGAAAGCGCCACTGACATCACGCTGCTTTCTCCCGATTATGTCAATATCGTCGGCGTATGCGACTAGTTGGACGGACTTGTGTTTGCTCGTGAGTTTTGCACTATTCTTTCAAGAACGATGTTGAAAAAATCGCATGACAGCGCATCGCCTTGTCTAAATCCTTTCTGGACATCAAAGGTCTCGGTGAGATCTTTACCGACCTTGATGAAGCAGCGTGCATTCTCCATCGTCATCCTGCACAGACGGACGAGTTTTGCAGGGATGCCAAAACTAGACATTGTTCTATATAGCTCGTCTCTATAGATGCTGTCATACGCGGCCTTAAAATCGATGAATAGGTGGTGGGTATCGATCTGAAGCTCATGGGTCTTCTCCAAGATCTGCCGTAGTGTGAATATCTGGTCGATGGTGGACTTTCCTGGCCTGAAGCCAGACTGATATGGACCTATCAGGTTGTTGACGAACGGCTTCAGGCGTTCACACAATACGGCGGATAAGATCTTATATGCGATGTTAAGGAGACTGATGCCTCTGCAGTTGGCGCAGTTCAGAGGGTCTCGTTTCTTGAGAATTGGACAAACAATGCTGAGGTTCCATTCATCGGGCATACTTTCGTCCGACCATATTTTACAGATGAGTTGGTGTATGCTCCTTACCAAGTCATCGCCTGCCGCTTTGAAGAGTTCGGCAGTCAGGCCATACGCTCCAGCAGCTTTGTTGGACTTAAGCTTCGATATAGCTATCTTCACTTCATCCAGGTCGGGTGGACGGAATTGTTGGTCATCATCGTCCAGGTTGGAAGGTTGATTCTGCCTGACAGCGGTATTTGGTCCATCATCGCCGTTATACAGTCTGCAGAAATGATCTTTCCAAATCCTCAGCATCGACCGCGATTCTACTACGATGTTCCCTTGTTCATCTCTACAGGCTTCGGTTCGGGGTTTGTTTCCGCGGCAGGTTATTTTTACCTTTTGGTAAAACTTCCGAACCTCATTCCTGGAGTAGCATCTCTCAATTTCCTCGATCGCGCGCTTCTCATGCTCTTTCTTCTTCCTTCTGAGAAGCCGGTGTTCGTCTCTGCTCTTCCGCTCATAGAGCTCATGAGCAGCTCTGGTCTTTCTAAGCAGCGCCGCGTTATATGCATCTTGCTTAGTTGCATGTGCTTGCCGGCATTCATCATCGAACCAAGGGTTTCGTTGTGGTGGACGAGTGAAACCCAGGACATCAGAAGCGGCATCTCTGATGGCGTTTTGGCAGTGGTCTTCGATGCTTGATGCTGGCGGCATTGGACCTCTTAAGAGATTAAGAGACACTCGATCGGAAAAGGACTTGGCGATCTCTTGCGATTGTAGCCGTCTGACGTCGAATTTTCTCACAGCATTAGTTTGTCTTGGCGTAGTTTGGGATATCCGCACCCGTACCTTGGCTACAACAAGGTAATGGTCCGAGTCGATGTTGGCTCCTCGGAACGTACGGACATCCATAATGCTGGAGGAGTGTCTTGCGTCGATCGCAATGTGATCAATCTGGTTGACTCTTGATTGATCAGGAGTTCTCCAAGTCCCCTTGTGTATGTCGAGATGTGGGAACCGCGTGCTAGCCACGACAATGTTCCGCCCCGCCGCAAAGTCGATTAGCCTGAATCCGTTATCGGAGGTGGTGTTGTGCAGGCTATATTTTCCGATTGTTCTACCAAAGATACCCTCTCTTCCTAGCTTAGCATTAAAATCACCGAGGACAATTTTAATGCCATAGCTAGGGCATTGCTCGTAGGTCTTGTTGAGGAGCTCGTAGAAGGCATCCTTGGTGTCGTCATCTTTCTCCTCTGTGGGGCATGCGCGCATATAAGGCTTATGTTGGCGAATTTAGCCTTGATGCGGATTGCTACGAGGCGCTCGCTCACATGCCGGAAGCTGAGGACTTCTCGTCTTAGTCTGCCTCCGACAACAAATCCGCATCCAAATTAGCGCTGCTTTTGCCGTCGATAGCAATTGCCGTAGTAGATGTCGCAGTTTTTCATCTTCTTTTTGTCCGGCCCATCCCATCGCATTTCTTGGATGGCGGTTATGTCTGATTTGCAGCAGTCTAGGGCCTCCGCTAGTTGCTCGGCTGCACGTGGTCTATTAAGGGATCTAAGATTCCACGTGCATACCCCAAGCTCATTGTCCTTAAATCGTTTGCGTGGGTTGTCAAGAGTAGATCCGTCTATATCCGAGGCTTGTTGATGCTTCGTAACTTAATTTTTTTTAAATGGCCGGGCAGTTACCCCGGCGGCACAACCCCCAACCTGGAGGACCAGTTCCATTTTGAGTGCCCCTAGGACGAGGGGTCGGTTACACCGAAGCCAGTAACCCGTTCCGGGATGTGAGCGCTGCCGTTGGCCCTTATAGGGCTCTTGTTTTGTTTTTCCGACACTAATCCTGGTTAATGGCGCAGGAAACTCGTCATTTGGCCCCTTCACTTCGCAACCTCTAGTGAGATTCCCAGATGGCGCCACGGGGAGGCGTGAAGTAGGACTTATTAGCAGAGCTGCAAGATGTTCGGCTGCAGAGGCTCATTCTCGTCATTTAAGGAACCACCACCTGTCGGAAGATGCTACTTCTACGAGGCCTTATACTAATCGTTGCCATCTACTCAAGACAAGGACATAAAATAGACATAGCTAGCTCGTACTTTGTAATCCAACGTTATTCGGTTAAATGATGTTCATGTTATATGACTGACTAGATGAATACGCTCTCTCAATTGAAAAATCTTCCCCCAACTACCTTTCCAAAACATTGCCCATGGACCATCAAATCGACAGAAAACTTTCAACAAAGCCCGGAATTTATACTTTAAAACTCTCGCAATTCCGGCCACTCCTTGGGACTTGTGATCAATTCTTCAGAATTCCTTCCACGTGAGGACAGTCAAAGAACTATCGTACCCAACCCATATCATAAATGGCTTATCCCTCTTATTTTACTTTGGAAGATTTTTCTTAAAAGTTGGTGAATCTGGGAGCAAAAAAACGTCACATACCCACACAAACTTGATTTTTCCTCGAAGACATGCAAAATGCGTAAAAGGAATTAGGAAATATTTTAGGGATGTTATCTAGGAGGTCTAGTCGAAGAAAACTTAAGAAATATCGCAAAAGTATCTTATTGACACGAGTATATATACAACAGAGGTTAAGGTCACTTCAATCTTTGTCATCGAAGATGCTTTTAAAAAATGTCATCCGTCCCGATCATATCCATCTTCTTTTCAAAGTCACTTCGAACGAAAATTGAACTTTGTGTAACTTTTCCTACATCAAGTTATTATCACTCTTAAATCGAATGAGTCCATTAAATTATTCAAGACAAAACCCCCAACAAGTCCCTGTATATGGTATGATACGTCTTCAGCTCAATCATTCATCTGGACCGCAAATCCTTAGTCTGGGCCATGGATATGCGAGTATTTTGTAAATGAGAATTAAACTTCAACATTCATCTGTGTATTTTGGACTTTGTTTTTTTTGTTTTTTTTTTTGTTTTGTATCTGCAAGTTGTCGGTGGAATACCGAAAATCCCAGCTTCTGTGTGTCTCGTAGTCATAATCAAATTGAATTCCCTGTTGGTATGCATGGACGATATACTAGAGTTCGTAGCACATCGTCGTATCGTAATGCTTGACAATGATATCTATTTGTTTGTCTGGTTGTCTGTCTGTCAAGTCTACGAGTATCTATCCTCTGTTGTTGTTTATGTTGTCAGATAAAACGCAAAATTCCCCAAAGTGCAGCCAGTCAATCCACCAAATGCACAGACTCTATCCCAAACATACACAAATGTGTTGAAAAGTTGTTCGGTTTCACTGGTACATGAGGATGAGGGTTGCCGTTGCCACAGCTATTTGGCCCCCTTTGGAGTACTAGACGTAGAAGAATTTATTTTTAGAGGACTGTCACATCTCTTTGTTCTTTCATTACATATAATGTCAGCATTTAGAACGTCTCCAGACATGGATCAGAAATATCGTTTTGCGTTTGGACAAAACGTTTTGCATTTTACTCTTCTTTTCTTTCTGATGTAACGCGTACAAATAAGAAAATGACTTACGGAAAATTTGCGGCGGTTCAGAGAACGGCTACCATAGCCATTACAGGAGCGCCCCGTACCACCCCTACGGCAGCATTGGACACCTTCCTACACCTGACACCGCTTGATTTGCAGATAAAAAAAACTTGCTAGCAACAGTGCGATTCGACTCACTAATCTGGGTCTTTTCAAAAACAGTAGCTTCGGACACGGCACAATCCTGGAAGAGTTACTACCAGGCAATACTGTTAGAATGGATGAAATCCCTTCCTTAATCGATTTCGACATCCCGTATGATATACTATATCCGTAGAGGAAGGACAAGATGCAGTGACAAGATCAAACGAAATTGCAGTTTTTACAAATGGCTCGAAGACAGAGGAAGGAACAGGTTCCGGAATCTTCTCGGAGGACCCGGAACTAAGAGTCTCCATAAAGCTACCGGACACTAGCAGTGTCTTCCAATCAGAGGTTCTAGCTGTCCTCAGGGCGGCTGAGCTGATGCAGATGAGATCAGTATCCGGCAGAGATATCGCTATCAACACCGACAGCTAGGCCGCTCTTAAGGCAATGGAGTCAAACAACGTTAACTCTGACACAGTCAAGGGCTGTCGCACAATGCTCAAAGCATTATGCGTTCAGAACAGGGTGAGACTGTGCTGGGTGCCAGGGCACTGCGGTATAGAAGGAAATGAACAAGCAGACGAGCTTGCAAGAAGAGGAGGGCTGCTCGACAATAGTAAGGTTGCGAATGTCAAACCACCCCTCTGCACAGTAAGGGGCACTATCGAGGAAAAACTCATAAAGACCGCCAGCATAACGTGGCTGAACCTGGAAGGACATAGGGTATCAAAGGCTCTATGGCCACTTTTCGACGGTAACAGATTTAGGAAGCTTATTAAGCTAAAAAGGTATAAGTTTAGGATGCTAATAGGAATACTAACAGGACACTGTCTACTGCTGAAGCACGCAAAGAGACTAAAACTAACAAATACGGACACTTGTAGATTCTGCGGGGATCTACAAGCGGTTGAGGATATAACACACATTTTATGTGAATGTGAGGCAATATCGCGCAGCCGAAGGAAATAGACGGTACGGACTTCAAAGGCCTTTCTGGCTTCT
The DNA here is from genome assembly GCA_928272305.1 of Volucella inflata. Taxonomy (NCBI): domain Eukaryota; kingdom Metazoa; phylum Arthropoda; class Insecta; order Diptera; family Syrphidae; genus Volucella; species Volucella inflata. The sequence continues at coordinate 6,568,860 of OV743720.1, forward strand.
GTAGACAAATTGGGTGCTTTAACAGGAAACAGCTTAGGTTTTCTGCTTTTTGGAGTTGGTTTTAACCCACAGGGGATCGCGATGGGCCCGTTCAGGTGCCTAGTGTCTGTGTCTTGTGGCACACCCTATTTTACCTAACCTAACCTTCCTAATGCGTACAAATACATCTTTTGCTACATAGTTCTCCAAGGATGTTGAGTTGCTGCTATGCCCTTAGTGGGGTGACTAAGTTTGCGGAACTCGAAATTATACTCCAAGCCGCTCTATTTGGGATCATTTCGTCAGTGAGAGACTGCCTATTGCACTTGAGCCTGGTTGTACATACATTTTCATTGAACTTGCGACATATACGATTGTTACAATTTCCGTGTCGCATTTGCCTTTATACAATGAAACAATACAGATTTCTCCTCCTCAGTTTATGGGATTTAGCAAATCACTAGTAAATGAGCAGGTAATTGGAGGTAATTTTGATTGGCGAACCACTATAGTACGAACAGTTGGACCATAGGAATGCAACATACGAGTATAATAATCAAGCATCATTGTATCGTATTATGTGGGCATATTTGCGTCGCTGCGTTTATATTTATGTACTGCTTCGCTTACCTATGCAATGACTCTCAAGGAATCAGAATCAGAACTACCTTTCACGGCCTGGACTAGGAGTACTACGAACCCAGACTGAGACTCTGGCTTTCGGACTAAGTCCCGATATTATTCAGCGCATAGAAGACTGTAAGGTAGAGTAAGACAAGGCATGCTGACATCTGGAATCACTTGATCTTAAAAACGGAGATTTGGTCTTTCTGCTCATATCGAACCTGAGGTCTTTAATTCGAAGATTATCTTACCTGGGGCATTGCTGTCCATCCGCTCGATGTGACCAAGCCACTGCAGTGGACGTACTCGTATCTTAGCTTTTCGAACTACATGCAGATTTTTGTTTATTTCGTTAAGTTCGCGGTTGTATCTTCTTCCCCAATCGGCCTCCTTGCAAATGGGACCATAACTTCGATGAAGAATTTTTCTTCCAAAGGTCTCCAATCTTGGCCCCACTTTTAAGCTTATCGTCTAGCTCTCGGTGTCGTAGGGCAGAACAGGTATTATAAAGGTCTTGTACTGGAGATCTTTGGTCTTTCTTCCTAGGATCAATCTTTGACGAATCTCTACTTAGGTGTCTTTTGTGAAACTGATATTCACCCCGAGGTAGGTGCCCATGACACATGACATGTTGACACCATCCGAGATGGTGGATTGATATGTCCTTGCTATTCGACAGCATATTCCGTGCTTTGTCCTCGTTCAGAGTTAGGGCCAATTTTCTAGCTTTATCTTCGAATGATGCAAAAACCTACACATTGAATCGATCGAATGGAACGATAGTGTCAATGTCGCCTGCTCTTCCCAGTAGCTAGACTGATTTAAGGAAAATGATGCCTCTAGTAGTTTACGACAGTCCTACGTCCTATTTGTTCAAGAAATCGCATGAAAGTGCATCTCTTTGACGAAATCTGGTGCATGTGTGGAACAGAACATGATGAAGTATTACCACATCACATATTGCGCTATAACTGTATCAATTCCCACAGGATCTCAAATTCAGTCATCGCCTTATTCAACTCAAGGCGATGCTGCCATACACCGCCCTAAAGGAGATAAGGATTTGGTGTATCTCGATTTGAAAATTCGTTGGTTTCCTACAGGATTTGCCTTAGTGTAAGGCTTTGGTCGATTTTCTGGGACGAAAGCCAAGTTGGAATCGGACTCTCTCTCAAGTTGAGGTACTAGGCAGACAGGACTTACCACATGGAGATCTTAGTAAGATGGATATCCATATACGAGTATAGTATAATTTTGAGCACACGTCTGCTCCACGACATTTAAGCCGACAGACGTGTTCATAGGCCCAAGGTGATTGCTCGCTGAAACGATGAGTCGATGAATAAAGCTTGAAAAATGTTGTTGATCAGTCTGAACGCATTTCAGTCATTCAAAACCACAACAACGTCAGTAAAGTTAACTTGATTACATGGAGATTCAACCAGATCTGGAACAGAACTTTCTGGTTCAAGTTCATTGCAGATATAAACTCTGTCTATCTGATTGTTCGTGATCAACTCAGTTAAGAATTCAAATTCGACCTGGTTCTAGTTATAGTCACCAAATTGCTGTACTCAATTCAATTCGTTCTTAAAATGCTTGGGCCAACCAACTTCTTTTAAGGTGAGTTGTACAGCTTCATACTTCATGGACTAAGTTTGGATTCCACTCATCATTTACGACTTTGATAGTTAATTTCCAACTTCTGGGAATTTCTAAATTCTAAATTGGGGCTTATGGTTAGTTTCCTTGCGACTTTAACAATCTTATTTCAATGGCAACTGTGGCCGTACAACAAGTGCAAGGACCTATAATGTTCTCTAAACCTTACACAACCTTCCACCATCCCAAATGCATTTGCCGTTTATTGCATTTGTAAATAATTCTCAAGGATATTAAATGCAAATTGTAAAGTAGACGAGGAAATGATGCTCAGTGCTCAATGCTCAATGTGCTCGTTATTTGTTTCTCTTGTTGTTGCTTGTACTGATGCAAATTCGCTTTCACCACCATAGATACGATAGAGGAGGATAGTATTGCACAGATTTTGGATAGTCCCACTCCGTCTCGATCACTAGTAGAGCTTACACAATTTATGCAATAGACAATAGACTACCACATTGAATCGGGTCCAGTCAAATTGCCGCCTTTTAAGGTTGACGAGAGGATTCACAAACAAACTTACATACAGGCAGCATACCATATAACTTTACAAAACATTGTTGTGGGTGCCACAAAATTAATTGTCAACTATTTGACGTTTATTTGGGATTTTCATTTGTCGAATAGATGTGCGTTGATGGAGAAGGGAATTACCATAATGTTGAACTATGCGTATAGAGAACAGAGTTCCGACTACCACATCACCACCAGTACCAGTACCAGTACCAGTACCAGTAGCAATACAAGTCAAGTACTCGTATCTATAACAGCAAATGGCCTGCTAAATGAGACGATAAAAATTCATATGCCACAGTGCATGGCATTAGTTGTAGTCAGATTCAGAGAGTCTCTTTCTGTTGTTGCCGATGTGTGGTACTCATATTCGTATCTATGCGTAAGCGCTTATGTTTAACAAGCATTTTCGGTTCCGATTCACTAATAAACACAAACTTTACGAGGAGATTTATTTATTGAATTTCTGAAGCAGTAATTACCAGTAAACTCCAGTAGTGCAGTGCAGCAGTAGTCCAAAATATTCAGGGGTTGTACACGAATGTACGTTCTATACTCGTGCTAGTAGTGTGGCAAACTTGTAATTTTGCGGATGGAAAATGTAGTTTCCTCAAACACACAAATTTCTTTTATGACAGTAGATGGAGTGTAGCAAATGGAGTTTTGTTGTTTTAGTTTAATTAATTGAATTTTGTTAATTGTTTTTGGTAAATTTAGAAGCTTTGATGGGTGATTAGTTTTCATTCTCCATATGAGGATTGAGGGGTGGTAAATTTTTGGTTTCGTAACAAAGATTTCCGTCGCAGGTATGACATGTTTGGTTCGTAAATTTTATCACCAGAGAAATGGAGATAATTACATTCTTGTATGATATAGACTATTGACGAATTTAAGCTGAGCTTTGGTAAATAAAATGCGCCCACATCGATCCTTGGTAGTCGAACTGGCCAGACATGCGCAGAGGAAGTGCATCGCATTGTTGGCAAGGGTAGTGTCACTTTACTTAGCACACTCATGCAGATGTTTACTGAAAAAGTGGTCCCCGAGTAGAGAGTTTGTAGTTTTTCCTCCCGGGGGCAAACAGAAAGGCCGCTAACAGCGGAAGACGCAGGCAATCCCATCTGAGCCAAGGAGAGCTTATTTGTCGCGATTTCATTGTGATCGTTGGTTCCAACGGCGATCAAAGATATTGCATCTCTAATGCGAAAAGGTTCAGAGAAACTTTAGATTCATCTATTTCACATCAAAGCTGCCATAAAATGAATTCTGAATTCCACTTGGAAGACTGACATAAGTAGTGAAGTCTAAGTCTTGTCGTTCTACACATAGATGCCAGCTTCTGGTTCCATCTCGGCGCCTTTTCTAATCAAACCCATTAGTAAAGGAAAGTCAACCTGGCATCCTGTCCATCAGCAGAGTTCCGGTAACACTTCTTCACAAAGTACAGCCCTAAGATCAGAGTTAAATTACAATCGACAGATTAACGTTTCTAATAGGAGGTTAACCTTGTGAGTGCCCCTTATAGTGAATGATATTCATGAAAGCATCCAGAGCCGAACTAGACGTACTATGAACGGCTCTCAAGCTGTTTAGAAAAACATTCATCTAGAAACTAATAAGCAACAGTAGAAAAGCAACTTTTAGAACAAGATGTAAATCTAGAAGACCCTCTTTGGTCACATTAGCCCTATGGCATGCCAAAAATACCTTAAAACTGCCTTAATGGCGAGATCTCTAATAAGTTTTCGTTGAGATTTATTAGATCAAAAAAAAAAAATTCTCTCCAGGATGCTTAGAGAAATTGATGTTGGCGTCCTTAGCACGAGACAAGTCAAGCCAGTCTCGGCTTTCTTTTACGAGTGAGGAAGCCAAACCTCAGTTTTGATATCGGCTAAGTGGCCGCCGCCAGAATTGATGACCTTTCGGGCCCGATTTATGGCATATTTCATCACTCTAGGTCCTCGAATTCTTGGCGGATGTACTCAAGAGTCTGAAGCTTATTGATATAGACTCGTGACTTCAAAATACCCAACCAAGAGAAGTCTGGAATGGTAAAATCAGGCGATTATGCCGGCCAGTGGCAATTGTCAAAATGTGAAATTTGGGTACTCGGAAATACAGCCCTCAAAATTTCGATTGTGGCTTGTACGGTATGCGCCGTTGCTCCATCCTGTTGGAACCCGATGCTCTTCGGTTCCTATTCATCCAATTGAGGAAGGAGAAAGTCGTTGAGCATGGCTCCGTAGCGCTCGCCGTCTACGATAGTCGTTTGGCCCGCGGCGTTTTCGAGAAAAAATGCCCTATGACGCCTCCAGCGTAAACAGCAGACTATGTAGCAATTTTGAACGGGTGTAATGGCTCTTTGTGGGTTATAAGCGTGGGTCAGTACCCCAGAAGCGATATTTTTGCTTATTCACATATCCACAGAGACGGAAATTGGCCTCGTCGCTCTTGATGATTTTCGATGAAAAATTACTTCCTCATGGTAGAGATTCAAGATGGCTTAAGCGTATGTTTCACGCGCATGGCGGTCAACAGTAGACAGCTGATGCACTGTTTGCACTTTGTAAGGGAACATCTTACAGTCTTTCACCAAAATTCTGTGTAAAGAATATCGATTGATGGCCTATTCCGTGACACGTCGTGTGATCGAAACTTCCTCAACCACAGCTGCAATATTCTCAGCAGAACGGCTACTCCCAGCTAGACCTGCCAGCATCTCGTCTTCCGACATACTTTTCTAGGCGAGCGCCACCTAGTATATGTCGTCCAGTCAATGTCGATAGAATACCGACCTCGTGCTTCTTCTTTTCGAATTCACCTACAATCCTGAGCAGCAGACTTTAAAGGCGCTTATATCAGAGACAGAGGTTGTATTCTCAATGAAGTTCTGTGTACATTAGGTCTTTATTGATAGATATGATCTTTTCTAGATCACGCCGAGGTCAGCTACATGAAGCCCATGTTTCCAACGTCCTCGATAGTATAGTGGTCAGTATCCCCGCCTGTCACGCGGGAGACCGGGGTTCAATTCCCCGTCGGGGAGGAACGGTATGATAGTTTTTTTTATACTTTCATATTGTTTTAACATATACATGTGTAGATATATGCATGACAGATACGCTGAGAATTGCACATTTTTGTTGCTTACAGTAAGAAACAAGAATTGACTTCATGTCAGAAACATACTTCGTTTTCCAATTAGAGGTTTCATTTTGTTCTATACGGAAAACACGTATTTTTATAGAACAAGATATTTGGTTTGAATTTTAATCGATGGAAGGAGAGTTGCCATTTCTAATGAAAACCTATTAATATGATCCCAGTGACATCCTCCAAACGACCTCTATAGCATTGCCAGACTCTTTTGGCAAAATTGTTCACTAAATTTTTGCACATCTGTGTACCTATGTATCTATTTCATTGACAGCAGCAGAGATGTCGTCCTTAAACTGACTGGGAACCGAAAAAAGTAGTGGTGAGGTGTTCAACTCCATTATTTCGACAAAATGTAGAGCTCCCCATCCATCGAGAAACTAACCACATTCAGGTACATATTTGGAAGAAGGAACGTCTTCATTATGGTTTCACTTTTACGAATGATATGCATTACACCGGATTTATTGTCAGGCCTTGCTTCCGTTCTTGTTCTTCATTACTTAATTTATGCAAAAGATACAATGGAGAAGAAAATCCTTAACTAAGAGTCCTGGGCATGGGCATAACAAGCGTAATGTTGTAGCAAATGAATATGTTCTGTACAAAACCAAAGAAAAAAAAAAGTCAACTCTTACCTCCCCGACGGGGAATTGAACCCCGGTCTCCCGCGTGACAGGCGGGGATACTGACCACTATACTATCGAGGATGTTGAAAACTGAATGCTCAATTTTATATATAAATATTTCTAATGTTATTTATAACAGTCACCTCTATCGTAGAATACGCTGTATCGGAGATTCACTTCTCTAACTCGATTCACTTTCACTTGCCATATGGATCGTAGAATACCGCGGGTGGACTACCTTACCGATGACTATTTGTTGTGTTTGTGATAAATGACGGCAATTAATGCTGGAAAAAACTTCAAATATACGAGGGCGGGTCAATAAGTCCGTGACTTTTTGAATTTCTGACCTCTTTACTGAAACAGCAACACTGCTCCTGTCAACAGGCATCTGTCAGTTGACTCCTGTCAAAATTTAAACTTGCTGCGTCAGTTAGTTTGTGTTTGACAGCTATTTTTATCAGACTACTCACTAATTTGAGGAGAAAATGGAAAAAAGTGAATTTCGTGTGCTTATTAAGCATTACTTCTTGCGAAAAAAAACCATAACCGAGACCAAGGCTAAGCTTGATAAATACTATGGGGACTCTGCACCATCGATTTCAATGGTAAAAAAGTGGTTTACTGAATTTCGTTGTGGCCGTACAAGCACTGAAGATGCCGAACGTCCTGGACGCCCAGTTGAGGTCTTGGCCGACCGAAGATTGAAAGTGCGAGAGATTGTGGAAGCCGTAGGGATCTCGCATGGCTCAGTGGTTTCAATTTTGAATGATCACTTGGGCATGAGAAAGCTTTCCGCAAGATGGGTGCCGCGTTTGCTCACAGTCGACCATAAACGCATGTGCAGTTGCCATGGCAAAAATCCATGAATTGGGCTATGAATTGCTCCCTCATCCACCCTATTCTCCAGATTTGGCTCCGAGCGACTACTTCTTGTTCCCAAACCTGAAGAAATGGCTTGGTGGAAAAAGATTTGACTCCAATGATGAAGTCATCTCGCAAACAAAGGCCTATTTTGAGGACCTCGACAAATCATTTTTTTTGGAAGGGATAAAAAAATTGGAGAAGCGTTGGACAAAGTGTATAGAGCTCAAGGGAGACTACGTTGAAAAATAAAATTATTTTTTTATCAAAAAATCTGTGTTTTAATCCAAAAGTCACGGACTTATTGACCCGCCCTCGTAAATTAAGCAAGTCAAATAGGTAGGTAGGTGAAATAAGAAAATTGCATAGTATAGGCTTATATTTGAATGCATTTGATAATGAGAACAAAGTAGCTCCTAACAGAAAAAGGCGTGCATCCTTAAGAGGAACTTCCAGATTTGGCGTTAGTTTTCTGAATTTCAAAATTTTATTCGTTGCATTAAGCGTTAAATAACCTTCAGATTTGTTAAAGCCTTTCGTCTGAATAAGAGAGCATCTTCATCACTGTCTCAAAAAATTAAATTAACAGCTTGGTAAAGTTCCACGGCATTCTTCTTCTGCTCGTTGATTACACTTTTAACTTCCTTGTAGAAGATTTTTTGCATGTTTTACTGTCTCTCAAGGAGTACTATAGGTCCCTTTGCTGTAGCTTTCCCTCCTCCGATTCTAGTGGAGGTTGCAGCTTCCTCGGGAATAACTTTTTCTGATTTTTCTAAGGCATCTTCATCAGATCTTTGTCGTTTTGCTTGGTCGGCGGGGACGGGATGCGATTTCATTGTTGGTATTCCAAAGGTCAAAATGTTAGCAATACCTTTAGCAGATTCACGGAGTTGAATTAGTTCCATTACCTCCTCTTCCTCAGCTAAAGGGTTTTCCAATAAGGACTTGACAACTTTTTTTTTAAAATAAAACGCAAACCATTTGAGATATTTCAAAAACTTTACTATCGGCTTGTAGTACAATCAAAACATTTATGAATGGACTTCGACTTCGTTCATATGGCCACCACGGGCGCGTTTGCAGCGGTCGATTCGTTGGACCCAATTTTCAACGACTCGGCCACACATTTCAGCCGAAACGGCCGCTATTTCGCGTTCAATGTTGGCTCTGAGCTCTTACAACGTCGTCGGATTGTTGGCATAAACCAATGACTTAACGTAGCCCCACAGAAAAAAGTCAAGCGGCGTTAAATCGCACGAACGAGGGCTCCAACCGACTGGCCCATTTCTTGAGATACTCGTAACAGGCTCATTATACTTACTCTTCAATAAATTGATTGTAACGAACCCAATCGGAGGACGTACGTCGCTTCAAATGGTCCATCGGCTTCAATTCTTGAGTCAGGTTGATTTTGTATGGGTGTAAACCAAGATCCTTATGCAAAATACGCCACAATGTGGTCTGAGCGATGCCCAATTCTTGAGAACGGGTGCAATTGACTGATTTGGATCGTTTGCTACGGACGCCTCAATGACAGCGATATTTTCAACACACCGGGTAACCCGTTGTCTCTGACTAACGAAAATTGGAATTAACGCTCTTAAAGTTGCAGTCACCGACTCCGAATTTCGGTAGAAAATTTTTATAATTTGCAGACGTTGCTCATTCGTGTACTTTACCACGATGAAAATGTTGAGTTTACTGAATTAATTGACAGTGACAGTTTGATGACTAGTGCGTTTACAAATTAAATTAAAGTCAAGGTTGGCAAGTCCCTATTGGAAAACCTGATATAAATTTTACAATTTTATTGAGGCCTCCACCAGTAGCTTTTAGCTCTTCATTATTTAAAGAGAACTTCTTCTTCAAATTCAACTTGTGGTCACTCCAAACCTTAAATATACATAAATATATATATATGATTGTTGAGATAAGAAAATAACATATTTTTTCCACTCCGCCACCTCCTTTGTTGCCGGTACTTAGCTGTTTAGGTTGTGCCTAAGGTCATCCCAGAACTCCCTCTCTTCTTTTGGTGGTCGTTTGCAATCATTTTTTGCATTGAATTAATCAGATCCCTGAACTGATCCCGCTTAGTTGTTTTCTTGCTACAATAGATTATGTGCATATGTATTTATATATGTATTTTCAAGAATTATACATTTATGTACTTACAACATTCTTAAGGAAAGTTCTATTTGTAGGAGAAAACTCGCTCTATATCCCTTAAAAAGCGAAGTATCCCTTCAAATCTTGAAAATTATTATTTCTTGTTGTTCTACCTATCAATGTCATATCCGAATGTATACATATAACAATGATTATATATATTTTTCATTTTAATAAACTCAATCTGCCCCCCTGGAGGCATTCAAGTAGTTTTTATGCATTTATTTAACAAAAATATAAATTATTTCGAAGCACAACATCAAATAAAAAATAAATAAAATATGGGACTCTGACTTTTATATGTAGTTCAATACTCAATGTTTGAATTTCAATCTCAATATCTTACTTACTTTAGCTGGCGCTACAGTCCGGGGTGGACCTGGGCTTCAGTCAACAAGCTTCTCCAGACAGCTCGATCCCTGGCTAGCTGCCTCCAGTTTCGCACGCTAAGTTGGCTGAGGTCCTCTTCCACTTGCGTGCGCCACCTGAGTCTTGGCCTTCCTCTACTGCGCTGTCCCTCGGGGGCGGATTCGAAGACTTTTCGGACCGGAGCATTGGTATCCATGCGCTCTACATGACCCAGCCATCTCAGTCTTTGGATCTTCACTCTTCTGGCTAGGTCCATGTCGCTGTACAGTCCATACAGTTCGTCGTTGTATCTTCTCCTCCACTCACCGTCAATGCAGACGGGACCGACGATCGTCCGAAGAATTTTTCTCTCGAAGCAACCAAGAACACCCTCATCCATTTTTGATAATGTCCATGCCTCTGCGCCACAGAGCAGGACCGGGATTATTAAAGTCTTATAAAGAGTGACTTTTGTTGTCCGAGAGAAGGCTTTGCTACTCAATTGCCTTCTTAACCCAAAGAAACAGCGGTTGACAAGAGTTATTCTTCGCTTGATCTCAGCGCTGGTGTCGTTGTCTGTATTTATAGCGGAGCCCAGGTAGACAAAGTCCTTAACTACCTCAAAGTTATATCTGTCGAGGGTGACGTTCTGTCCGAGACGTCGGTGTTGGTTGCCCTTTTTGCTTGACAGCATATACTTGGTCTTGCCCTCATTGACCGCTAAACCCATTTTCGCCGCTTCCGTCTCAATACTCGCGAAAGCGCCACTGACATCACGCTGCTTTCTCCCGATTATGTCAATATCGTCGGCGTATGCGAGTAGTTGGACGGACTTTTGAAAGATAGTGCCTCTTGTATTTGCTCGTGAGTTTTGCACTATTCTTTCAAGTACGATGTTGAAAAACTCGCATGACATCGCATCGCCTTTCTGGACATCAAAGGTCTCGGTGAGATCTTTACCGACTTCGATGGAGCAGCGTGCATTCTCCATCGTCATCCTGCACAGACGGACGAGTTTGGCAGGGATGCCAAAACTAGACATTGCTCTATATAGCTCGTCTCTATAGATGCTGTCATATGCGGCCTTAAAATCGATGAATAGGTGGTGGGTATCGATCTGAAGCTCATGGGTCTTCTCCAAGATCTGCGGTAGTGTGAATATCTGGTCGATGGTGGACTTTCCTGGCCTGAAGCCACACTTATATGGACCTATCAGGTTGTTGACGAACGGCTTCAGGCGTTCACACAATACGGCGAATAAGATCTTATATGCGATGTTAAGGAGACTTCGTTCCATTCATCGGGCATACTTTCGTCCGACCATATTTTACAGATGAGTTGGTGTATGCTCCTTACCAAGTCATCGCCTGCCGCTTTGAAGAGCTCGGCAGTCAGGCCATCCGCTCCAGCAGCTTTGTTGGACTTAAGCTTCGATATGGCTATCTTCACTTCATCCAGGTCGGGTGGACGGAATTGTCGGTCATCATCGTCCAGGTTGAAAGGTTGATTCTGCCTGACAGCGGTATTCGGTCCGTCATCGCCGTTATACAGTCTGCAGAAATGATCTTTCCAAATCCTCAGCATCGACTGCGATTCTACTACGATGTTCCTTTGTTCATCTCTACAGGCTTCGGTTCGGGGTTTGTTTCCGCGGCATGTTATTTTTACCTTTTGGTAAAACTTCCGAACCTCATTGCTGGAGTAGCGTCTCTCAATTTCCTCGACCGCGGGCTTCTCATACTCTTTCTTCTTCCTCCTGAAAAGCCGGTGTTCGTCTCTCTTCTTCCGCTAGAAAGCATTCGATGTAACGCCTAGGGATCGCATATGGGCCGCGCTGAGGTCTCAAAATGTACCGGAAACGTATGTTAGAATAATACAAGACATGTACGGAAACGTGAAAACTGCGGTTAAAAGCTCTGCTGGACTAACGAGAGAATTTCCAGTTAATGTCGGAGTGCATCAAGGAAGCGTACTTAGCCCTTTCCTCTTTAACGTAGTATTCGACTATCTTTTAAAAGACTGCATGCGCGAAGCAAATGTAACGCCGATTCTCTTCGCTGACGACGCAGTTATACTTAGCGATAACGTCGAAGATTTACAGAACGCCTAAGATTCATGGAGAAATGCGCTAGAGAGAAACGGGTTTAAAATAAGTCGTTCAAAGACGGAGCATTTGACGTGCCCATATAAGGAATCCAGTAACCGAACAGCTTGAGGCGAATAGAATAAACTGGTATTGCCACGATCAAAGAAGATCTGCGGAAAATCCGGTTAAAAAGGCCCTAGCAACTACGGTCACTCTAACAATAAGAAAACGAGGTCGGAAAAAGAATTCCTGGATTTCTCAGATGGCAAATGCGCAACAACGCCTTGGGCTAACCACTGAAGCGATCCAAAACCGAGAATTATGTTGACGCGTTCTGCGGTCTGCGACATTAGCCAACCCCATAAGCGGAGCAGCTGCGAAGCAGTTAAAATGGGAAACTCGTTACACATAAGTTCGTATAACGAGGAAAAGGTTAGTAAAAGGATAAGAAGAAGAAGAAGAAACCAAACGATGCTCAAGTTTCGGCCGTGGTTGAGAGAAGAGATCGAAAGACCATTGTGGTCAACCAAAATAAGCCTGTAGAGTAGGTCTAAGGTCCTTAAATCAAATCAAACTCACACGCGCCGCAGTTACCAGCACGTGAGAGTTGCTATTTATTTAAAGGGTTAATGAAAGAAAAAAACGCAGAGCACAATGTTTACATCGTAGTTGCCCCAGAAAGGTATGAAACTGTTTTCGCCGTCGAAATCGTTAGAGATACATAAACAGAAGTAGAACCACAAAACGATCTTTACAAAGCAGAGTCTGTTTTTAGGCGTATAACTCGTCGTCTTTTAAAACCAGTTTGGAGCACGTAATACGACATTACGTCATACCTGAGACACGACTTATTTAATCTCTCTGATGCCATGTCGGTTATTTTTTTTAAAAGCTTTTTCTATTTAAAATTCCATAAATAGACTAAAACCAACATTAGATACTCGTATGCCTACCAACAGCATGACCACAATTTTGTAAATGAAAATGTGATGTGTGTCTAAAAATAGCCAACAATACAGCACCTGCTCGAGTCTAGTAATTTATTACTGTCAAACAATTGTGAACCTTATTCACAATTTCACATACGAGTTCATACATATTCGTATCTGAAATGTACACCAATCTCAATAATGACGCTAATCCGTACAAAAATGAAACATTTGGTACGTTTTTGAAGAATGATTATCTAGAAACGAAAATAGTTCGTCATTGACCTGTATTCCATGATAAGAAGCGTTCATATGTACAAATATTTTACAAACGCATTTAGTTTTAAGTTTCAATGACGTGATGGCTATATGTTCATACGACTATCTGATATAAATTTAAAAAAAAAAATCTCTCCCCGACGGGGAATTGAACCCCGGTCTCCCGCGTGACAGGCGGGGATACTGACCACTATACTATCGAGGATGTTGAAATTCTTAGAGGAAAATTACTATCATGATTAATTATATGGAAATGTTGCTAATAAATGATTAATAAACAAAATTAGTCTAAATCGAGTGTTGCTCACGATGTAGTTGGAAGGAACCTTAAAACGTCGGAAAGTTGGAACTATAGACTCTTTAACACTTTGACTGTCAAGTCGTTTTAATATTTTAGGTTACGCCAGGCCGAAGAATTTTTTTTGTCAAATTTCTGTATTCTTGTCTTGTCGAGTTATACTTGTCGTTACTGTGAAATTCTAACGATTTTTGATAGAAAAAATTACCATTGATGCCATGTCGCACGAAAATGGACCACAGTAGCATACTGAAAAATTTATAAAAAAAAATCGAAAGGCGAAATCTGAGTGAGTGAGTGAGATGACAAAAGATCTAGAAATTGAAGAAAGAAAACACGATTTGTCAAGCGATGACTTGGATTTCGATAATGACTGGTTTCCAAGTAATGACTGTAACTCCGAGACAGACTTAGTTTCTGAAAATTTCAATGCAAATGATGGAGAAGCACCAGAAAGTGAAGAGGAACCGTTGGGAGAAGAACTCTGAGGAAATAACAGCTGCAATTGGAACAAATACTCGTAATTCCGTACGCTGGACGGAGTTTTCTTCCCGCCAAAAATTGTTCCTTCTACTGGTTTCGCTATAGACGTCCTCACAACTATTAATTGTTTGGAAGCTTTAACCTTTTCCTCGATGAGGAGGTTATATAACTTATTGTCTTCGAAACCAATTGATACGCGCAGCAGCGAACAAGTCGCGTTACAACAGCTTTTGCTTCCAGAAAAAGGAATTGGGTTCCCACAAACGGGCCAGAGATAAAAAAAAAATTCCTTGGACTTTACTATGGATGGGCCTTGTGAAGGTGGGACCGTTGGAAGATTATTGGTCGAAAAAAAATATATAACTATGGGACAACCGTTTTCAACTTCTCCTAAGTTTTGTTCATTTTGCTGACAACACCACCATAGCAACAGGCAATAGGCTTGGGAAACTGAAACCCGGAAAACTGCAGGAAAAGTTTCAGAGCGTATTCATACCTGGGGAAAACATGGTAATCTATGAAACCGTCATTCATTGGAGAGGACGCCTAGTTTTTCGACAGTATCTTCCTAATAAAACTCATCCTTATGGTGGAAAATTTTTCAAACTTTGCTCTACCGAAGGTTTCACGTGGTTAACAAAAATTGACTCGGGAAAAGTTCGACCGGTGTTCGAGGAGTTTGTCTGGCGAAAAACTCAGTGCCTTAGTGAAAGAGGAAGGTCGCACTCTGTTTGTTGACAATTACTGTAATAGCTATGAACTGGCACGATCCATGCTTGACCAACAAACACATGTGGTTGGGAATCTTCGAGCCAACAAAAATTTTTGCCCTGAGAAGGAGCCTTAAATGGTACAAAGAAAAGTTGCAATTGAATTGCTGTTGGGTATTGCGGTTGTAAACGCGTTCGTAGTTTACAAAAAAAGCCACAAAAAGTGACATAATTATAAGAACGTTCAGAGAGGAGGTTGCTGAAGCATTACCCGGCCATCTGTCATCACAGCCAGTTACTTACAGGAAGTACAATATTGGAAAAAGGAAAGATGCTAATGGTAAAACTATCAGACGAGCTTGCGTTTTGTGTTATGCACAATCAAAAAAACCTCTGACAGGAAAACAGCAAGAAACAACCTAAATAGAACAACAACGTACTGTCCAGAGTGTCCTCACATTTTAAAATGCTGTATCTTTCATTTATTTCCCTCAAAAGTCATCCTACGGTCAAGGCAGTTTGACCAAAATATCCAGCAGAGCTAACAGAATACGAAACTCATATAAAGTCTTATAAACCGTCGCACAAAAACATACGACATGGCCTGAGCTAAAGTACTAGGTGTCGCACGAAAATATGCGAAGCGGCTTTTGGAGAACTATAAGTTGTCGCACGAAAAAGTACGACATGGCAGTCAATGTGTTAAGACTAAAAACATTGCTTCGGGAGATTCTTCAACAAATTCGAAATTGATATTTCGAATTTCGAGTTAAACGGCAATGTTTAACTAGGAAAGACTTTCTTTTCTACCAACAATCTCTAGCTTAACCGCATTCCTTGTCATTGTCCCTGTTAATAACTCAAAACCGAGACAAATGAGCACAGAAACAAATCTCCGCTGAATCTTAAACAGAGATTTCTTAGATCCTAGATGGAGGCATTGGCATCCTATCAAAGAATTCCATCCGGTGCTAAAGATGAATCTTTATGGCACAAATTTTATTGAAAATTCAGCGAACCCATCATAACGACCCAAGTCATCGAAACCTGGATGACGTATAGAAGGCTATACACTCAAGGAGAGTACCCTCTCCGTAATACAATCTACAGACGATCTCATTGAGCCACTCGACAGTGCATGTTTTTTTTTTTTTCTTATCAGTCCGGGGTGAACCTGGGCCTTAACCCACAAACACCTCTTCAGCTGACACGGTTCTTCGCCAGCTCCTTCCATCAGCGGGGCGCCCCAAGAAGGTTGAGGTCCGCCTTTACTTGTTCGCACCTCCGTAGATTCGGTTGTCCTCTGCTAAATAGGGCCGGAGTTGTGGTGTCCATTCGCACTACATGGACCAGTCATTTTAGTCGTTGTATTCGTAGACACATGACAAAGCAGATGTCACTGACCCCGTCGGCCAAGGGCTTCTTCATCTTTTTCCAATAATTTCCATGTCTATGCCATAGAGAACGACGGGGATGCTCGAAGACTTGTATAAAGCCACTTTGGTCTTGTAATAGAGAGCTCTGCTACTTAATTGCCTTCTGAGTCCGAAAAAACTGCGGTTGGTAAGAATTATTCTACGTCTTACTTCCGTACTAGTAACGTTGCTACTTGTAACTGCGGAGACAAAGTAGACGAAGTCTTTCACACCACGAAGTTATAGCTTACAATTGTGACACTCTGACCTTGTTGTCGATTTTGGGAGTCCTGCTTTGAGGACAGAAGATACTTAGTTTTTGCCTCATTTACCGTGAGACCAAGTTTAGCCGTTCCCGCTTCAATAGTTGCGAATGCCTTCTTGACGTGACAGAATCGTTCCCCTTCTGTTGCCAGTGAATTTTGCAGGCTATTTTCAGGAGACTGATTATCGTATAGTGTGGCAGTCTAAGAGAACTCTTTCTCGTAGATTGGCCAACGATGCTGAGATTTCGTTTATTGGGCATGCTTTCTTCTAACCACATCTTGCAGATGAGTTGGTGCATGTTCTTAACCAGGTCATTTCCAGCTGCCTTAAATAGTTCAGCTGGAAGCCGTCTGGTCCAGCAGCTAATTCGATTTTAGTCGCGATTTCACTATCTCAACTTGGTTTAGGTCATGTGAATGGAATTTTCTGCTACTACCGTCCAGTGTTGATGGTTTCATCTGCTTGACAACGGAATTATGGTCGTCATCGCCGTTGTATAGTCTGCAGAAGTGGTCATTCCATATTTTTAGCACCGACTGCGATTCTACTACTAGGTTTCTGTTTTCGTCCATGCAGGCTTCCGTTCTGACTTTGTAGCCCCCGCATTTTCTTTTTATTCTCTGATAGAATTTTCGAACGTCATTTCCTTGGCCACGTGCTTCTCGTGCTCTTCCATTTTTCTTCTAAGAAGTTTAGGTTCTTCCCTTTTCTTCTGATAATAGAACTCATGAGCAGCTCTCGGCCTGCAATGAAGAGCAGCTCTTTAATGCCCCTTGTTTTGCTGCATGTGCCTTGCCAACATTCGTCATCGAACCAGAGTTTTATATGTGATGGCGGTTTGAAACCGTTTACATCAGATGCTGCTTCTATGATGACTCGTTGACAGCATTCACATTGGTATTCTATGGATTGTATAGGGGGTCCCGGATTTGAAGAAAGTTTAAGGGAAAGCAAGCGGCAAAGATTCTAACGGCCTCTTGTGATTGCAGCTTTTCAACGTCGAAAATGGATGGTCTGACTCGACTTTTTTGTGCTCGTTGTATCCGCATGCGTACCCTGGTTGCAAAATGGTAGTGGTCCGAGTCTGGTCGGAATCTGGTTGACGGCTTATAAGTTCCAAGACCGCCAAGTCCCTTCGTGGATGTTGAGTTATGGAAACGGAGTGCTGGCTTCTATGAGGTTGCATCCAGTTACGAAGTCTAAAAACCAGAGTCCGTTCTAAGATGTGGTATTGTCCAGGCTGTGTTTCCCAATGACGCGCTCTAAAACGACTAATGTTCCCGAATTTTGCCTTGATGCTGAATTTTTACGAGGCATTCGCTCACATAGCGGAAGTTTAGGACCCTTTGCCTAAGTCTGCCCCGGATAACAAATTCGGATATAAATAAGCGCTCTCTTCTCACTGTGTACCAGTCGCCGTTGTAAATTTCGCAGCTCTTCATCCGTCTTTTGCCTGGCCCAATCCATCGCAGTTCTTGGATTGCGGTAATACCTAGGGCCCCCGCAAGTTTTTTGGCTGCACGCGGTCTGTTAAGGGATCTTACATTCCAGGTGCAAAACCGAAATTCATTGATCTTTTTGAGTTCTCACCACCTTATGACACAAGTATGTACCGTTCAGTGGATAACTTTTCCGTTTATAATTATGCTATCTATTACAATTTAGTGTTCGCATTGTTATTGCGCCAATTTGGATTATACAGCGGCCCTTACAAGCATTCTACAGGGCTTTGAATTTTGGAACACCTCGTTATTTAGGCTAGAAGTTTGCTGGTGTTTCTGCATTTGAAAGACTTAATAATTTTTATTTTTTTTACGAGTATTGTCAAAATTTGTTGTTCTTTCTATTTTGAGACTCAGTTTATCGTCTTTGAACCCAAGTCATTTCCTGCAACCATTTAAGTTCCTAGCTTAGATCGTTGTGCTTGGGCTTGAATCAACAAACTTCTCTAGTCCATACTTACTTTAGGTGGCGCTACAGTCCGGGGTGGACCTGGGCCTCAGTCAACAAGCTTCTCCAGACAGCTCGATCACTGGCTAGCTGCCTCCAGTTTCGCACGCTAAGTTGGCTGAGGTCCTCTTCCACTTGCGTGCGCCACCTGAGTCTTGGCCTTCCTCTACTGCGCTGTCCCTCGGGGGCGGATTCGAAGACTTTTCGGACCGGAGAATTGGTGTCCATGCGCTCTACATGACCCAGCCATCTCAGTCTTTGGATCTTCACTCTTCTGGCTAGGTCCATGTCGCTGTACAGTCCATACAGTTCGTCATTGTATCTCCTCCTCCACTCACCGTCAATGCAGACGGGACCGAAGATCGCCCGAAGAATTTTTCTCTCGAAGCAACCAAGAACACCCTCATCCATTTTTGATAATGTCCATGCCTCTGCGCCATAGAGCAGGACCGGGATTATTAAAGTCTTATAAACGGTGACTTTTGTTGTCCGAGAGAGGGCTTTGCTACTCAATTGCCCAAAGAACCCAAAGAAACAGCGGTTGACAAGAGTTATTCTTCGCTTGATCTCAGCGCTGGTGTCGTTGTCTGTATTTATAGCGGAGCCTAGGTAGACAAAGTCCTTAACTACCTCAAAGTTATATCTGTTCCAGATGACAACATTGCTTACCTATATGAACGACCAACGGTTTCTCCGTCCCATAAACCACCCACAAAACACCCGAAGACGAGCCCAAGGGATGCTAGAAGTTCCGGAAGCTTACAATACGTATGGTGATAGAGAACTGCAATGCACCGTTCCTAATTTAGTTAATTCGCTACCACAATTTCTAAAAGTGATTCCGAATTTTAAAAAAAGAAAAAAAGAGTTAAAAAAGCATTTAATTGAACTTTATTTTGTGAAGTAGACCGTCAAAGAAGACTTTAACGGCACTATATTGAATGTAACCTAATTGTAAACAAACTTTTTTCAATTTAAATCATTTCAAAAGTTAATTTAGTCAATTTATGTCCAACCACCTGCAGATAAGCACTCTGCTTTGCAGGTAATACATGTAAATGAAAAACTTCTTTTGTGCAAATAAAATCCATTGAATTGAATTGAATTGTCGAGGGTGACGTTCTGTCCGAGACGTCGGTGTTGGTTGTCTTTTTTGCTTGACAGCATATACTTGCTCTTGCCCTCATTAACCGCTAAACCCATTTTCGCCGCTCCCACCTCAATACTCGCGAAAGCGCCACTGACATCACGCTGCTTTCTCCCGATTATGTCAATATCGTCGGCGTATGCGAGTAGTTGGCCGGACTTCTGAAAGATAGTGCCTCTTGTGTTTGGTCGTGAGTTTTGCACTATTCTCTCAAGAATGATGTTGAAAAACTCGCATGACATCGCATCGCCTTTCTGGACATCAAAGGTCTCGGTGAGATCTTTACCGACTTCGATGGAGCAGCGTGCATTCTCCATCGTCATCCTGCACAGACGGACGAGTTTGGCGAATATCTGGTCGATGGTGGACTTTCCTGGCCTGAAGCCACACTGATATGGACCAATCAGGTTGTTGACGAACGGCTTCAGGCGTTCACAAAATACGGCGGATAAGATCTTATATGCGATGTTAAGGAGACTGATGCCTCTGTAGTTGGCGCAGTTCAGAGGGTCTCCTTTCTTGAGAATTGGACAAACAATGCTGAGGTTCCATTCATCGGGCATACTTTCGTCCGACCGTATTTTACAGATGAGTTGGTGTATGCTCTTTATCAAGTCATCGACTGCCGCTTTGAAGAGCTCGGCAGTCAGGTCATCCGCTCCAGCAGCTTTGTTGGACTTAAGCTTCGATATAGCTATCTTCACTTCATCCAGGTCGGGTGGAAGGAATTGTTGGTCATCATCGTCCAGGTTGAAAGGTTGATTCTGCCTGGCAGCGGTATTTGGTCCATCATTGCCGATATACAGTCTGCAGAAATGATCTTTCCAAATCCTCAGCATCGACTGCGATTCTACTACGATGTTCCCTTGTTCATCTCTACAGGCTTCGGTTCGGGGTTTGTGCCGGTGGCATGTTATTTTTACCTTTTGGTAAAACTTCCGAACCTCATTCCTGGAGTAGCATCTCTCAATTTCCTCGATCGCGCGCTTCTCATGCTCTTTCTTCTTCCTCCTGAGAAGCCGGTGCTCGTCTCTCCTCCTCATAGAGCTCATGAGCAGCTCTGGTCTTTCTAGGCAGCGCCGCGTTATATGCATCTTGCTTAGCTGCATGTGCTTGCCGGCATTTATCATCGAACCAGAGGTTTCGTTGTGGTGGATGAGTGAAACCCAGCACATCAGAAGCGTCATCTCTGATGGCGTTTTGGCAGTGTTTCCAATGGTCTTCGATGCTTGATGCTGGCGGCATTGGACCTCTTAAGAGATTAAGAGACACTCGATCGGAAAAGAACTTGGCGATCTCTTGCGATTGTAGCCGTCTGACGTCGAATTTTCTCACAGCATTAGTTTGTCTTGGCGTAGTTTGGGATATCCGCACCCGTACCTTGGCTACAACAAGGTAATGGTCCGAGTCGATGTTGGCTCCTCGGAACGTACGGACATCCATAATGCTGGAGGAGTGTCTTGCGTCGATCGCAATGTGATCAATCTGGTTGACTGTTGATTGATCAGGAGTTCTCCAAGTCTCCTTGTGTATGTCGAAATGTGGGAACCGCGTGCTAGCCATGATAATGTTTCGCCCCGCCGCAAAGTCGATTAGCCTGAATCCGTTATCGGAGGTGGTGTTGTGCAGGCTATATTTTCCGATTGTTCCACCAAAGATACCCTCTCTTCCTAGCTTTGCATTAAAATGTCATAGCTAGGGCATTGCTCGTAGGTCTTGTTGAGGAGCTCGTAGAAGGCATCCTTGGTGTCGTCATCTTTCTCCTCTGTGGGGGCATGCGCGCATATAAGGCTTGTGTTGGCGAATTTAGCCTTGATGCGAGTTGCTACGAGGCGCTCGCTCACATACCTGAAGCTGAGGACTTCTCGTCTTAGTCTGCCTCCGACAACAAATCCGCATCCAAATAAGCGCTGCTTTTGCCGTCGATAGCAATTGCCGTAGTAGATGTCGCAGTTTATCATCTTCTTTTTGTCCGGCCCATCCCATCGCATTTCTTGGATGGCGGTTATGTCTGCTTTGCAGCAGTCTAGGGCCTCCGCTAGTTGTTCGGCTGCACGTGGTCTATTAAGGGATCTAACATTCTACGTGCATGTCCGACGGATGACGGATTCCAGTTAGTATTTATTCGCTCTACGCGTTCTATACATTTTGGGTGACTGTTGCGCACAACATAAGCAACACAAATGAGTGTCAAAAAGCTAGGCCATGGCCCATACCGGGCTGCCAGCGCCACTGTGGTTTCTTTTTTGTTTTTGTTGCGCACTTTTTCGATAGGTCGCTATTTTGCCTTCTCCATTAAGTTCAGTCAAAGTAACCGAGGAAAACAATTTCTCGCAGAATCTAGCGTTAGAGTCCGCCAAAAATTTATCTTCATTTACATTCGCTAGAGTCCATTCCTCGCATCATAAATCCAAACTGAGATAGTGAGAGTATTTTGTAAAATCCTCTTTGCTACGCTTTATTGCTTGATTGCCTTCTTAGGCCAACAAATCTATCAAAGCTGTATTTAAAACATCTGATTTTGGATAAAGTTAGTTTTCCCCCCTCATTCAAAGCTTAACCAGTTTTGCGGCTGCAGTGTTAAAACTCTTTTTTGTTTATAATTGGCGCGCGTACAGGCGATTTTGTACCGTTAAAATGTTTGCAGATAGCGCGGTCGAAGGAAACTTAGGGAGAAAAGAGAAAAGAGAGGTACCGATGTACGTTGGTTCAAAATGTTTGAAGGTTATAATGGTTAGGAAATAAAGAGCTCGGCAGTGCATTCCATGAGTGAGTTATTCGGCTAAGCAAAGAATCACGATATTTCAGGGTGCGTCTGAAAGTGGGCTTGAGGGTGTACTGATGAGCATTCATAGCGATGCGAGTGTTACGGTTAGAGGTTTGAAGGGGCGGAATGCTACAACGGTTTCTCCGTCCCATAAACCACCCACAAAACACCCGAAGACGAGCCCAAGGGATGCTAGAAGTTCCGGAAGCTTACAATACGTATGGTGATAGAGAACTGCAATGCACCGTTCCTAATTTAGTTAATTCGCTACCACAATTTCTAAAAGTGATTCCGAATTTTAAAAAAAGAAAAAAAGAGTTAAAAAAGCATTTAATTGAACTTTATTTTGTGAAGTAGACCGTCAAAGAAGACTTTAACGGCACTATATTGAATGTAACCTAATTGTAAACAAACTTTTTTCAATTTAAATCATTTCAAAAGTTAATTTAGTCAATTTATGTCCAACCACCTGCAGATAAGCACTCTGCTTTGCAGGTAATACATGTAAATGAAAAACTTCTTTTGTGCAAATAAAATCCATTGAATTGAATTGAATTGTCGAGGGTGACGTTCTGTCCGAGACGTCGGTGTTGGTTGTCTTTTTTGCTTGACAGCATATACTTGCTCTTGCCCTCATTAACCGCTAAACCCATTTTCGCCGCTCCCACCTCAATACTCGCGAAAGCGCCACTGACATCACGCTGCTTTCTCCCGATTATGTCAATATCGTCGGCGTATGCGAGTAGTTGGCCGGACTTCTGAAAGATAGTGCCTCTTGTGTTTGGTCGTGAGTTTTGCACTATTCTCTCAAGAATGATGTTGAAAAACTCGCATGACATCGCATCGCCTTTCTGGACATCAAAGGTCTCGGTGAGATCTTTACCGACTTCGATGGAGCAGCGTGCATTCTCCATCGTCATCCTGCACAGACGGACGAGTTTGGCGAATATCTGGTCGATGGTGGACTTTCCTGGCCTGAAGCCACACTGATATGGACCAATCAGGTTGTTGACGAACGGCTTCAGGCGTTCACAAAATACGGCGGATAAGATCTTATATGCGATGTTAAGGAGACTGATGCCTCTGTAGTTGGCGCAGTTCAGAGGGTCTCCTTTCTTGAGAATT
Source organism: Volucella inflata (assembly GCA_928272305.1). Taxonomy (NCBI): domain Eukaryota; kingdom Metazoa; phylum Arthropoda; class Insecta; order Diptera; family Syrphidae; genus Volucella; species Volucella inflata. The sequence continues at coordinate 6,592,260 of OV743720.1, forward strand.
GGACAAACAATGCTGAGGTTCCATTCATCGGGCATACTTTCGTCCGACCGTATTTTACAGATGAGTTGGTGTATGCTCTTTATCAAGTCATCGACTGCCGCTTTGAAGAGCTCGGCAGTCAGGTCATCCGCTCCAGCAGCTTTGTTGGACTTAAGCTTCGATATAGCTATCTTCACTTCATCCAGGTCGGGTGGAAGGAATTGTTGGTCATCATCGTCCAGGTTGAAAGGTTGATTCTGCCTGGCAGCGGTATTTGGTCCATCATTGCCGATATACAGTCTGCAGAAATGATCTTTCCAAATCCTCAGCATCGACTGCGATTCTACTACGATGTTCCCTTGTTCATCTCTACAGGCTTCGGTTCGGGGTTTGTGCCGGTGGCATGTTATTTTTACCTTTTGGTAAAACTTCCGAACCTCATTCCTGGAGTAGCATCTCTCAATTTCCTCGATCGCGCGCTTCTCATGCTCTTTCTTCTTCCTCCTGAGAAGCCGGTGCTCGTCTCTCCTCCTCATAGAGCTCATGAGCAGCTCTGGTCTTTCTAGGCAGCGCCGCGTTATATGCATCTTGCTTAGCTGCATGTGCTTGCCGGCATTTATCATCGAACCAGAGGTTTCGTTGTGGTGGATGAGTGAAACCCAGCACATCAGAAGCGTCATCTCTGATGGCGTTTTGGCAGTGTTTCCAATGGTCTTCGATGCTTGATGCTGGCGGCATTGGACCTCTTAAGAGATTAAGAGACACTCGATCGGAAAAGAACTTGGCGATCTCTTGCGATTGTAGCCGTCTGACGTCGAATTTTCTCACAGCATTAGTTTGTCTTGGCGTAGTTTGGGATATCCGCACCCGTACCTTGGCTACAACAAGGTAATGGTCCGAGTCGATGTTGGCTCCTCGGAACGTACGGACATCCATAATGCTGGAGGAGTGTCTTGCGTCGATCGCAATGTGATCAATCTGGTTGACTGTTGATTGATCAGGAGTTCTCCAAGTCTCCTTGTGTATGTCGAAATGTGGGAACCGCGTGCTAGCCATGATAATGTTTCGCCCCGCCGCAAAGTCGATTAGCCTGAATCCGTTATCGGAGGTGGTGTTGTGCAGGCTATATTTTCCGATTGTTCCACCAAAGATACCCTCTCTTCCTAGCTTTGCATTAAAATGTCATAGCTAGGGCATTGCTCGTAGGTCTTGTTGAGGAGCTCGTAGAAGGCATCCTTGGTGTCGTCATCTTTCTCCTCTGTGGGGGCATGCGCGCATATAAGGCTTGTGTTGGCGAATTTAGCCTTGATGCGAGTTGCTACGAGGCGCTCGCTCACATACCTGAAGCTGAGGACTTCTCGTCTTAGTCTGCCTCCGACAACAAATCCGCATCCAAATAAGCGCTGCTTTTGCCGTCGATAGCAATTGCCGTAGTAGATGTCGCAGTTTATCATCTTCTTTTTGTCCGGCCCATCCCATCGCATTTCTTGGATGGCGGTTATGTCTGCTTTGCAGCAGTCTAGGGCCTCCGCTAGTTGTTCGGCTGCACGTGGTCTATTAAGGGATCTAACATTCTACGTGCATGTCCGACGGATGACGGATTCCAGTTAGTATTTATTCGCTCTACGCGTTCTATACATTTTGGGTGACTGTTGCGCACAACATAAGCAACACAAATGAGTGTCAAAAAGCTAGGCCATGGCCCATACCGGGCTGCCAGCGCCACTGTGGTTTCTTTTTTGTTTTTGTTGCGCACTTTTTCGATAGGTCGCTATTTTGCCTTCTCCATTAAGTTCAGTCAAAGTAACCGAGGAAAACAATTTCTCGCAGAATCTAGCGTTAGAGTCCGCCAAAAATTTATCTTCATTTACATTCGCTAGAGTCCATTCCTCGCATCATAAATCCAAACTGAGATAGTGAGAGTATTTTGTAAAATCCTCTTTGCTACGCTTTATTGCTTGATTGCCTTCTTAGGCCAACAAATCTATCAAAGCTGTATTTAAAACATCTGATTTTGGATAAAGTTAGTTTTCCCCCCTCATTCAAAGCTTAACCAGTTTTGCGGCTGCAGTGTTAAAACTCTTTTTTGTTTATAATTGGCGCGCGTACAGGCGATTTTGTACCGTTAAAATGTTTGCAGATAGCGCGGTCGAAGGAAACTTAGGGAGAAAAGAGAAAAGAGAGGTACCGATGTACGTTGGTTCAAAATGTTTGAAGGTTATAATGGTTAGGAAATAAAGAGCTCGGCAGTGCATTCCATGAGTGAGTTATTCGGCTAAGCAAAGAATCACGATATTTCAGGGTGCGTCTGAAAGTGGGCTTGAGGGTGTACTGATGAGCATTCATAGCGATGCGAGTGTTACGGTTAGAGGTTTGAAGGGGCGGAATGCTACTGGCAATTTCAGCGGAGCACTGGTGGTGAAAATGGCGATAAAACATGGTGAGGTAGGAGACATTGCGTTGGTGGTCGACTGTGTTATATCGACATCATCCATAAGTTTTTTCGCACTGTTTTGAATCCCATTTTTGGCGACTTCGAATATGTGGTCATTCCAACGTAAGTTGTCTTTGGCACACATACCGAGAATTGAAAGTTTTTCGGTTTAAAAAATGCAAGTGCCATTCATGGGTAATAGCTGGGTATTTGAATTGATAGAAAATGTTGTGAATATTAAGATCCTTAAGTACTCTTGCTAATACACAAGTGCGAAAGCAGATTTGTCCCGTTGAAGATTTGTCGCATTCAAGTGTAGGCAGAGACATAGTACAATCCGGAAGCGTTGAGCTGGCTGCAAAGTGTGCAGCAAGCAGATTGGCTTTGTCGAAAAAGAAAGCTGGAATGTCATTGTAAATGAGCGTTGGAATGGAGGATGAGGCAGAATTTCTAATGTTTATGACGAACGACCAACAACTTTTACTACCTTTGGGACAATGTAGTATTTTTTGCCTCTGTTTTTGGTCGTATAGAAATTTCACACGCATAAGAAAAGCGTTCCAGTCATCCCTGGCATGCCTTTTCCTTTGGTCTGATACTCTTTATCCAATGAGAATAGTGTATGTCATCATATCAGTAGCGGCATCCACGTCGTTATCGAGGAAACATAGCGACGAGTTAAAATTCCTAAAGAAGGTGTTAAGTCTGCTTCAGTTGGATTTCTCGTACTGCCATACTGTGGTTTTAGGAATTTCTTCTCTAATTGTTTGGTCAATGTACGAGAATTTAGCTGATATGACACAATGGTCTGACGAGCCTAAAGGAAAGAGCACATTAAAGGTGTACTTATCAGGGTGAGAAGTTAGAAACAAGTCCAGAGTAACTATCAACGTCTGGGGTTCGCTTGGGCTCATTAACAAGCTGATCAAGTTGTTTTCCGCAGCGAAGATCTCAGCACACCTTCCTTCGGGTGTAAATAAAGCAGTAGTGGATAATTTGCTTACTGAGATGGAATTTTAGCACATGAAAATGAATTCCGGATTGGAACAAGGACTACATTGTGGTGGAGTTTGGGAAGCTACATCACTACACACAAAAATGGCGAGACCGCGCTTGAAAATACACAAGTGCTAACTAATTTAATGGCATCACCATATGCGGATAGTTGCAGAAACTCTTGAAAAATTGTCCATCTGGTCCGATGACTCCACCACACCAAACAATGTAATCCATCGGGATGTTATGGATCTTCAAATGAGACAATTTCGCTTGTTGATATACCCATTGATCCAAAAATGAGCCTCTTCGCTGAACACAAGTTTTCAATAAAACAGTGGACCCAATGTCAGATGGTCATTCGACTTTAATTCTTACACAAACTGGATCTTATTTGCCTTCAAACTAAGATTTTTGCGTAAAATTGTCCATAAAGTAGACGGACAAAGCCAAAGCTGTTGTAAATGACGTCCAATCCATTAATCTGGAACTTCTTCAACACTCTACCAGACGGATGCAGTATGCTCTTCCGTACGTATTCTTCTTAAGTATTTAGATGAGACTACATCTTTCAAAGAAAATATTATGCCAGAATGATCATTAATACGGCGAATATCGGTTCCAGATAATCATTACGTTGGATGAAATATTTCGCAAGTGCTTCAACAAGAAGCGTGTATGTCGCCTACTGAATAAAAATGACACTGATAGTTTGCAACTTGACAATTGGTTTGACAGATATGAATGTCTGAAGTTAGTTGTGAGTTAAAAAAACAAATTTTTTCTACTTGGCCCAAAACCGCATTGACAAAAGTCGATTAGATTGTTACCAAATGGTTCCAGGCATCCACATAACATCATGAAGACAATATCATGAACCAGATATTAGGAATACTGACGCCTCTAAGGTTGCAGTACATTATAGCTCGCCTGTCTTGTGTCTTGTGGTCGGCCAGCGGTCATTTTATTCTCAAGCTTAGATATTGCCATTCTACTTTATTTCAATCGGATGGCCGAAAAATGATCTTGTGACAGTAGTTAAGGGTGTAGGTATTTCTATATCATCACAGCTCTCAAGGCTTAGGAAAAGCACCACCACCTCATCGTTTTTTGTGCAGTATTTACGGTGCAAACAATAATTTACACCTGCAATTGGCTACGTAACCGTAATAATAACTAAGAACTAAGTTAGTTGAGTTTTAATTGCAACTACAACTAAATCTTAATAATCAATCATTCGTAAGCAATTAATTATACGAGTTGAAATTGATTGCAATTAAATTCGAAAGTGAAAGTTTTTTCAGGCGCGAGTAACTATAATACTCCTCTTGTTACTAAATCAAATTAATTAGTTATTCAGTTTGCAATTAATAATTATATATTTAACTAATACTTACAACCGCAGTTACTTAATTATTTTAATTAGTTTTTTTTGCATCTTAAATCGTCTTTAGTTAATCGACGTTTGTCAGTTTAACTAATTTTTGAAGATTTTTAATCGTTGATCATTTAATTCAACTAAAACTAGAATAATATAAGAAAGCAGCTAGAAACTATTGTAATTGCATAATACTCATGATTGACAACTTAATTTCAAGTATTGTAATAGACTAATTCAATCACGATGGAATTATTCAGTTGAAAATTTAATTTACTAAAGACTAACGCACAAAAACTCTTTTCTAGAAAATTCGGTTTAAGTTGAAACTTGTGTCTATGTAGTCTGTCTATCAGGATGTAATCTTTATATATCCTGCATGAACTTAAGAGATGGGGCAAAGGGTTACAAAATCGTTGACTTCTGGAATTTTAATCCCGACGAGTTCCAGTCTAAGGTTTCAACATTGTATAGCGGCATCTTTGAAGTTCCGTGCGGCATCGGATAAAGAATAGTGCCGCAGTGCGTCCCAACTTGTCGTAAGAGGCGACTAAATGGGATCAATCACCAATCATATACAGGCAACTATGACACCAAAAAAGAGCCTGTGACACTTTAACACCTTAAAACTTTCCCCCAAGTTTGTATGCAATCAGTGGGTTCCCACGTCTGGAGACTACCGGTGGGGTAAAAGAACAGTCAATCAATTCGAAATGAGCATACAAGTGTCAAAACACTCAAACTTTAGATACACTTCATGGAAATGATCGCAATTAATAGCACTACCCCGCTGGGCACCACGATTGCAACGCACTCGGGTGATCCCAGAGCAGGCAAGTTGGAACGTCGGATCGATGACCTCAAAAAGTTTAGAACTGGAAGCGATTATGCGTCGCCGAACTCTACAAATCCTGTGCGTACACGAAACGAAGTGGTGTAATACAAGAAATAAAGCGCGTTTTCTAGATTTAAAAACTAAGGCATTTAAGATGTTCTACCATGGAACGGTCAATGGACGAAACGGTGTTGGAATCGCTGTTGCAGCGGATCTTCTAAACAACATCGTTGGTATCTTGAAAATAAACGACCGCTTGATGAGTGTCACTCGTCATACACAATGAAACGTGGAACATTGTTAGCGCGTACGCCCCACAAAATGGATGCGACCAATCGGAAAAAGATACATTTTGGTCAGAGTTCGGTAATTTGCTTAGAAATATACCTATCGATGAGATGCTCTTCGTAGGCGGAGATTTAAATGGCCACGTCGGAGAAACAAATGTTGATTATGAGGACTGCCATGGCGGTAAAGGCTTTGGAACCAGAAATTCAGCTGGCAAAGACATCCTTGTAGCGTGTAGGACTTACGGTTTAACCGTCTTAAATACAATGTTTATTAAACATCAACGACATCTCATCACCTATAGTAGCGGAGGCCACGAAACGCAAATAGATTATCACCTCTGCAAAATGTCGATGAAAAACCGTGTTATGGACTGTAAAGTAATACTTGGAGAATCGCTAGTAAGCCAACACCGCCTGCTCATTACAGAATTTTTCACAGCGGAACCACCGAAAACACGGGCATCGTTTGGAAAGCCAAAAATCCGGTGGTATAATCTATCGAAGGAACGAAGCGCAAGATTTATCGCACTGGCTAAAGAAGTACTTCAAAATATAAATGGTATAGCAGACTCACTTAGCCCGCAAGAAATGAGGAACAGCATGCACGAGGAATGCATAACACTCGCAAAGTCCCATCTGGGGACTATATCGAAATACTATCACGTCGGCAAAGAAACATGGTGGTGGAATGACGAAACCAAACGAGCTGTGGCCGACAAGAAGAGTGCATTCCAAGCGTGGACAAAATGCGATCGGAGCGACGATATCGAAAAAGCTCGACTGGCTCTTGAATACGAGCGTCTTAAAAAGATCGCAAAGAAAGTCCTGGCTCGAACTCGAGCGGCAGAAGCGGAAAACCTGTACCAGGAGTTGGAACAAATATCCTCACGATCGACAGATAGAAGACAAGCTATCCAAGAAGTTCAAACGTCGTACAGTACTAAAATGCCAAGTATTTTTAAGCTCGCTGCACAGAGGAGAAAAAAATAGGAAATAACCTCGCCGAAATACATCAAAAACGCAGACGGTCGCTTATTAACAAATGAAAAGGAAATTTGTGACCGGTGGCTTGAATACTGCAAGGAGTTGCTTAACAAACAGTTTTCACGTGATATCGTGCCGACAGCTGGTCTATTCGAGGAGGAAGTTTCGGACTTTTCAATCGAAGGATCAAGTATAGCAATCGGAAAAATGAAGCGGGGAAAAGCGGCGGGACAGACAGCAATTCAACAGAGTTTTGGTCGAAGATGGAGGGGATCGGCAGCGTTTGGCTATCGAAACTTTTAAATAAATTAAAATGTGGACAACCTATGCCGAATCAATGGAGAAGTAGCTTCTTGGTTCCATTATACAAAGGAAAAGGCGATACTCGAGAATGCAACAACTACCGTTCAATCAAGCTTATATCGCACACAACGAAAATCGTCGAAAGAGTCTTAAACGAACGTCTTCGGCAAATAATAAAGCTCGATAATAGCCAGTGTGGATTTGTTGAAGGAAGATCGACGGTGGACGCTATCCAAAGCTTACGAATAATAATGGAAAAGCACCGAGATTTTTCCAAGGATTTACACAAGGTATTTATCGACCTCGAGAAAGCATTCGATCGAGTGCCTAGGGATCTCATATGGGCCGCGCTGAGGTCTCAAAACGTACCGGAAACGTATGTTAGAATAATACAAGACATGTACGGAAACGTGAAAACTGCGGTTAAAAGCTCTGCTGGACTAACGAGAGAATTTCCAGTTAATGTCGGAGTGCATCAAGGAAGCGTACTTAGCCCTTTCCTCTTTAACGTAGTATTCGACTATCTTTTAAAAGACTGCATGCCCAAATCAAATGTAACGCCAATTCTGTTGGCTGACGACGCAGTTATACTTAGCGATAACGTCGAAAATTTACAGAACGCCTTAGATTCATGGAGAAATGCGCTAGAGAGAAACGGGTTGAAAATAAGTCGTTCAAAGACGGAGCATTTGACGTGCCCATTTGCTCATCCGTTGCGACCTGTTCCGGATATAATGTTAGAGGGAATACTTCTTCCGAAAAGCACTATCTTTAAGTACTTAGGATCAATCGTTAACATGGAAGCGAAATGTGACGACGACGTAAACCACAGAGTGAGTGTGGGATGGATGAAATTGCAGGAAAATTCGGGAATCTTTTCATCATTAAAGGGTAAACTCTACACCACGGTTGTTAGACCAGCTCTTATATACGGTTCACAGTGCTGGACAATGTACGAAGCGTTTAAAAACAAAATGACGGCAGCGGAAATGAAAATGTTTAGGATGTCTAGTGGAGTCACTAAACGCGATTGCATTAGATCTACGCGTATAAGAGGAAGTCTACATATAAAGAATTCGGTAACCGAACAGCTTGAGGCGAATAGAATAAGCTGGTATTGCCACGTTCAAAGAAGATCTGCGGAAAATCCGGTTTAAAAGGCACCTTCACTCCAACTGTAAGAAAACGAGGTCGGAAGAAGAATTTCTGGATTTCTCAGATGGCAAATGTACAACAACGCCTGGGGCTAACCACTGAAGTGATTCAGGACCAAGCAGTATGTAGACGCGTCTGCGGTCTGCGACATTAGCCAACCCCATAAACGGATCAGCAGCGATGCAGTAAAAATGGGAAACTCCTTACACATAAATTCGTATAACAAGGAAAGGGTTAATAAAAGGATAAGAAGATAGCGGCATCTTTGAAGATCAAATCCTGGTACAACCTTGAGTAATACTTCCAAAGCATCGTCCTTTCATTAGCGTTTTTGGCATTGGTAAGAATTGGCTGACTGATGTTAAAATCACACTAAGTGCTCTGAGCATTCTGGTTAAAGATTTATTGTCTTCGACGTACAAGTTTTGATGGAAGACGGTTGTAGACGTATCAGCGTAGTACAAGGTAATTAATACATACTACTTCTAGATGCTGGAGCTAATGAAAGATTAATTTTTCTTCGTTCCCTAAAGAACTGATTGAGGTGGTTTGTTAAACAAGGGGGCAAAGTCATGGCTATCCCCAGAGAGAAGACTGGATTGATCGCATATGCTTTTGATGACCATTTTACAAACCCAAGCGAAAAAATAATGAAGTCGCTTACTAAAGTAGCAGAGGAGATCCGTCTATCACTTGCATATAATGCATGACAGTCTAAGGGAGTGGGCAGTTTTATATCCCGCTGGAATGTGACATCCATTGATAAAGAGACCTATATTATTGAATCGGAATTTTAATATTGAGGGACACTGTTCTTAAGGTTGTACTCATTTCTTTCCATGATTTGGCATACAGAAGTCCTCATATGTGAAGTTGTGGGATTACTCCACCTATTGAAATATTGTTACGAGTACTTTGCTGGTTTCTGTGGCTCAAATTATTATTTTAGGGTTAGTGAATCCCTTTGGCTTATTGTTCCAAATGAATGTAATCCATCGATAGCAATCACCCACCAATTGTCACACCTGGATTAAAATAGATGACAAACCCAAACAGAATGGATTTTCACCATTCTTCTTGCAATTAGTGTTAAGTGCTTTGTCTAAAGACCAACTCCTCCCCAGGGGTTTATTGACATTCACATGCGATTTCCAGCCATTGTCCCAGCGAAATATCACTGATTAACACAATGCACAAGACCTAACCGCCAAATACAACAAATACCCAAGGGGATACCCATTTACAAGCAGTCGCACTGAAATTGTTAATTTATTAACTTTCCAACCAATGCAATCCATCCCTTGAATACGAGCAACCAGACACCACCCGGAGGTAACCTCATCATCGGCGCGGCGGTGTGGTCCCATTGTCAAGGGTAACTCTTGTTGGTTACATTTTTGGTTGCATTCTCGTATCACTGAATTACCTGCGTGACTAAACGAATTAAATTCCCATTGTCAACTCTCCAAAGGGGGTAAAAGGCGCTCTAAAAGCCAGCATATTTCGATGTACTGTGCATTTTTTCCAGCTTTTCATAAATAGTTTTCATTTTTCAAAATATTTATTGTCTGTCAGTAAGTTTCGCTTGGTTCGTACATACTCGTACGTACATAGGTTGCTTGCTAGTCAATGAATGCATTCAGTAGACACTCAGAGTTAAAGGTGAGCAGATTCAGACTCCCTCGTGCCAGGGTAGTATTTAAAAATACTGACTACTGCCACAGCGAGGGGTTGTTTATAGCGGTGATTAATAAGTTGCATTTATTCGTTAAGTGAAAGTCAAATGCACATTCATTGAGGACATTAATATTCCATGCCTGGTGTTTGTTTTCATTCATTCTAGAAAGGGCAGGGCCTTCACATGACAGTTGTGTCATAGTCGTCAGACTTTTACAAAAAAAAAAAAACGACAAACTGAACAAATTTAATGGAGAAATAACTCAGCCCGTATTTTCATCTGACCAAACATCGGCTCAATTCAGAGGGAGGCCAACAATAACAACAACAAAAGAGCCAGCAAAAAATTTATGAATTTATGGTAATTTATCCTCGCTGAAAATAGGAAGGGGTTGCTGTTTACTATTGTCTCAAATTACACGTATCTGCGGTGTGATTACTTCGTAATACCCTTCCAAATATCAGTTGAGAATTTTGTTGGACATGTTGTTTCTGACGCGGCCGCATACTCGTAATTCTGGAGAAAGATAAAATCCACACAAAAATGTCTAACTGCTTCATGGGGTTAAGCCGTTAATCAAAACGAAAATATCAGATATTAATGACCCACAGATAGGGGTAAATATTGACTGTCTTAACATGGAAGTGCATTTATCACAATTAGGGCGCGTGTGTCAGCAAAAGGGGGTGTCATTTGTGGGTTATTAGATTTTCTTACTGAATCCTGGTAGATTTGGAAGCGATATGGAGATCAAGACTATTGTTAACACTAGGAAGTCTTATCGAATTACTTCTGGGCGTTATGCCTTATAAGTAAGAAACGTTTTACATTCATTCAACTAATGGGGAACTTTTATATTGAACTAGGTGCGAGCTGGTCTTCAAGAAATGAAGAGCGAACTATAACAACTTACGAAGAACAAAAAAAGGAAGGAGATCTAAATCTGATGAGTTCTGATGGCCTCTAGTAAGAGGAAGGGATCCATGCAATCTAGCCTCATATCTTGACTTCGTCATTGGAACTCCATTTCGTAAAGAACGACTTCTATCTTGAAATATCTTTAGTCTTTTCAACGCTCGATTTTGACGTAGAGGTCGCCTCACAACTGCAATTTTTGTACGGGAGCACCGAACCCTTTAAAGAAATCAACAGAGAATAGACTCTAGCTACCTTCTTAAACAACGATGGTGCTTTCAATAACCCAATGGGTTATACGAGTATGGGAAGTGGGATTATTCATGCAACAATTGCATACTGTAGAGTCAAAGATCTCCGAATAGGGTAACTTCTAGTAGAACAGTACCTAATCTCTTCTGGCTAATAGTAAAGAACAAGGTTGTCGGGATTCTAGTATCAGTGAAGTTCCTCTCTGTGATAAGCCATTTAATGGAATGGGTACCGCTCAATCCACTAAAAACCAAAGCACAAGACCTCCAATCTCCTAAAATGAACAGGTAAGCATTATTTCTGTGCTACAGTTCCAAATGCCTTGGCACAATCGTTGACTCAAAGCTTTGTTGGAAGTTAAATAGCGACTGTATGCATAGTTTCCTTAGGCGGCGTTACAGTTTGTTGTAAAACTAGGCCTAAACTAACAAGCTAACGCCCGGTCTTTAGCTAACTTGCCTCCAGTTGCATACTCCAAGTAGGCTTGGGTCTCTTTCTACTTGTGTGTACCACCTAAAGTGAAGTTGTCCTCGAAGAGTCTGTGGGATGAAGACTGAGTGTCCATTTGCCTTATGTTTCCTTACCATCTCAGACGGCGTATGGTCTTATAGTTTGTCGCTGAAACTTCTTCCCCAAAGCGCAACGACGCAAAGCGGACCAAATTTTCTCTCAAGATGACCGATGAAGTCCACTCTTCAGCGCCATAAATTAGGACTGAGATGATCAAGGTCTTACCTAGAATATCCTTGGTTTTTCGGAAGAAGGCCTTGCTACTCACTCTCCTTTTTAGCCAAAATAAAAAGCGACTGACAAGAATCATTCTTCTTCTGCTGAGATGTTGGTGGCAGAATTAATAACAGAAAAGTCGCATACTACCTGGAAATTATAGCTGTCTATCGATGTTGTGAGTCCCCTCTTGTTGACAGCTTAGTTTGGCCCTCATTTTGCGTGTAACTCAGTATAAGCGAACGCATCTGTGACTGTATTTTTCAAATTATATAGATGTTATCGGCCTGAGCTAGTAGTTGCACAGACTTTTGGGAGATTGTGTCTTCATTGTTCGCTTGTGAATTCCACAGAATTCGTTGAATTCTTCTGTTTTAACGTCAAAGATCCCAGTTAAGTCGTTACCAGCTTTGACGGAGCAGCGAGCGTTCTCAATCGCCATCCTTCGCAGACGGACGAGCTTTACAGGGATTCCAAGCAACACATGTATCTACATAGCTCGTCTCTATAAATGCAGCCTTAAAAAAGATAAAAAGGTACCCTGGTTTGAATCCAGGTTGTTGACAAAGAGTTTAAGACGGTCACCACATTATAGCAGATAAGATCTTGAAGGCAATGTTGAGGAGACTGATTGTCTTTATATTTTGTGCAGTTGAGGGGGTCTCCTTCTTTATGACCGGACAAACGACACTGAGACTCTTTTCATCAGGCATCCGCTCTTCTTAACACAAGCTCTGAATACCTTTATTTCAGCTTGGATTAGAAGGAGATGGAGAAAGTTTTGCTGAGCATCTGGAAAAAATGTTCAAACCATTTGACAGACAAGCACTTATAGAAGACCTTGGTGGTGTAATAACAACTCCTGACAAGTTTTAAATAAATGGCGTATCTTTGATCAAACTCTGCCAAACAATAAAAAATTTAAAAAAAATAAGCAGGCTCCTGAATATGATTTTACAACCGGATAGATCCTTAAGGAATTGCCAAAGAAAGCCCTTATATTATAAACGCCGCGTTATTATATTGTACGTTCCAGAGAAACGGAAAGTTGACATGGGTATAACGGTTCCAAAACCAGGAAAGCCTCTAAACGATAAGAAATCGTACAGGCCAATCAATGTCGCCCCTCCCAGTAGTATCTAAAGTTTCAGAAACGTTTGCTAAGGTGCCTACAACCGGTCATTGTGAAAGGACGTTTGTTTCCTGACAACCAATTCGGTTTAGAACAAAGCATTCCACAATTAAACAGGTTTTCAGGTCAATAAATGAGCTAGAGAAGAAAAAGGTATGTTCTAGCGCTTTTCTCTTCTCTTAAGCCTTTGATAAGGTACGGCATGAAGGTCTGCAATTTAAATTAAGACCGATTCTTTCAGTACAATTGCTAAAAGACTGTTCCATGTTGGACACGGATCGGAAAACTCCGAATTTAAGGAAATCCCTGCTGGAATACCACAAGGATGTGTTCTTGGTCTAGTCTTATTTTTACTCTTCACCAGGGATATAAAAAAAACAAACACTGTGGCGTTGGCAGCCCGGTATGGGCCATGGCCGAGCTTCTTGACACTCATTTGTGTTGCTCATGTTGTCATTTTTGTCACACCTGAGCATGGCCTACGGTTTATCGCCGAGTCCGAATGGCACTCTTTAGAAGCTTTTTCGTAGGCAATTTTACTTTCGGGAGTTTGCCATTGCCCGCCGGAAGTGTGATGGCGATTTGAAAAATTGTTGGTGACCCAGCCAGAAATCGAACCCAGGCTATCTGCGTGATAGTCCAATGAGCTAACTATCGCGCCATCGCCAGGGATATACAGCAAGAAAAAGATATACAGCGTTACACTCCATATTCTGGACAGGGCAAGCCTTGTGCGCCGACTACAAAGAACGAAACCGCTCAATTGAGCACAATGAGGAACAGCCGCATTTAGCTGTGGGCTTAAGTGAGTGCTTTTGCTGAAGAGCTGCTAAAACTACTTGATAAGGAAACTTAGTCGTAGTTAACCAGTAGAGGGGGGAAGCTATTTAGTGAGTAAAAATCTGTGAGCTACGGGCACACAATGTAAAAAAGGAAAAGGCAAATATTCTCACTACTGACTGCGAATCTATTATAAGGTTTCCGTCTTCCATCTCTACAGGCATCTGTACGGGTCAATTCCCAAATGTATTTAACCGCGCGCTCTTCTTGCACTTTTTTCTTATTCTTGAGAAGCCGATGTTCTTCCCGCCTCTTGTGCTCGTAGAGCTCAACAGCATCTCTCGTTCTTCACTGCTGTCCCGCTTTATATGCTTCTTGTTTAGATGCATGTGTTTTCCAGCGCTAGGGAAAACGACATTCGCCCTTTACCTGAAACATGGTCGGATCACCAATGTTTCCTGCCCGAAACTTTCGGATGTCAGAATACTGGAGGCGTGCCTTACACCGATCGCAATATGACCAAATTGATTTAGCGCGTCATGATCCGGAGACCTCCATGTCCCCTTGTGTACATTAATATGAGAAAACAAGGTGCGGCCGCAAAATCAATAAACATAAGTCCGTTGCCAGACCTGATGTCGTATAGACTATGCTTACCAACTGCTCTCCTATTCTATCCTGGCGAACTAGACGATTTTAACGTCATGCTTCGGGCATTGGTCACATGTCTTATCGAGAAGTTCGCAGGAACATTCTTTGGTGGCGTATCATATTATCTTTCGTAGGGGAATGGGGCTATTGGAGATAGATTAGCAACGATCAGAGAAAAAGTGGTTTAAAAAAAATGTATCGGCCATTGTATATTGGTGCTCTGGAATTGATAGTTGCAGGGCTCATCCTTTCGAAACCATCATTCCAATTAACTCTTTTCTAGCAAGAAAGCACATCATATGTAAGCGAATGAGAATCGACGGAAGGCACCAATAAGTCTTTGAATTCATCCCGCGAAAAACAGAGCAGTAAAGAGGACCATTTTAACGAACTCGAAGCCAATTGGAACCATATTCGATTTGAAGTCAATATAAGCCTAAAACTCATTCCTGACGAACTTCTGCCAAATTAAAATCCCCAAACTCACTCAAGGACCTTTTCGTAATAAAAAAAAAAAAAAAGTAATTCCTCCTAATCTTACGACTTCCGCTAAACTTTTCGGCAATTTGTCATGATTTCAGTTTTATTGGCCAAGTTGCCCCCGCCATTTGGAAAGTCTTCGGGTTTTATTCGTAGTTCCCTCCTCCCTTCCGTAGATTGTAATTCAATTAAAGTTATCAACAAACAAATAAAGTAATAACAAACCTAGGCGTATAAAAAAATTATATTGTAATTATTATGTTCCGTTTTACGTTCGAAATTTTATTTCCGGTCACAATCTACCAAGTATTTATGACTATTAGTGTTTCGTTCCTTGTTCGTGCGTCTGTTAGCGCCATTCGATGCCATTCATTCCGCGTGGAGTGACTTTACTGCCCTCTGTCGTTTGTCACTTTTTGTGGCATTCTGGAGACTCCGCCACAGTCGCCATTGTTTTTGTCGGCATAACGGCCATAAACGCTTTTACGGACTTTTGTTTATGATTTGCGCTAAGGCACAGCTGTAAAACTGAGAATTATTGTTGTCATTATAGTCTTAAACTATGCGGAAACAGATTTCGCTTTCATTTTTATTTTCACCGCTGACAGAATAACATTGACTGGTGGATTGAGGAAAGAATCCGATTACCACTATGACTACCACTGGCAATATCTAAAAATTAATTCATGATCAAATTCTGACAGTAGCCGCTTGGCAGTCAAAGCAAAGCTGTCAGATGTCACAATGACACATTTTATGATTTAACTATGGCCAGCTGACTGAACTTGCTGGTCCCAATTGGACATGGAAATCGCGTTTAATGGCACACAGGGATGGCAAACAAAAAAAAAATTATAATATTTTGTTTATATTCTTGGTTTATTGTGCGTAAAAAATTGTTGTTAAGTACTTTACTTTGGTATTCAGATTTGAATGAGTGTGTTGAGTCAGGAGGTGTAATTAGTCATATGACACGTCATGCGTTTTTTGGGTGGATTCGCAATGGGAGCTGCAAGTAATAATCATTAACGTTCCAAAGAGCTCATAAAGAGGGCGCTTAATGTCGCTAATAAACAAAAAGATGATTTGTGTGAACATTTATGAAAGAGATTGTCAACAAAACGACAAACAACAGTGTATGAAGGATGTGAAGTATGGTAATAATGTTGGCAGATAAATTTGTAGTTGTCAGCGTCGTGATAGGATTGTGACTTGTTGATGGTTTTAACTGGTCAACCATAAACTTGGCCATAAGTTCAGCTTTTACTTAGGTGAGCATATTATTTATTTTCCCGGTAAAAAAATATCACACCCAGTTGAGGTTTTTCTAATTGAGATTAGAATTGTACGTGTTCACATGCGAATGTGAATCTTGTTGGCAGAGGCAGAGGAAGAGGAATTTAGGGCGAGACTGTATTTTTGACTGAATAACCAAATGAGCTGTCATTTAAGCCCTAGAATCTACTTTCCCGTCGGAACAGACCACTGCTGCTTCCTAGAAAGTAACAATATCTCTAGTTTTGCTTATACAAAATCCAACTATCAGTGAAAGTGGAAACCAAGGACACAGGCCGTCCTAACGAAAGTTGGGAATCTGTGAAACTTTCCTTTCAGCACTGGCAACTATGTTAGTTTATCGAAAGTTTTATTCATTTTTCGTGATATCATTGTTTCTTGAAACTCAAAGAAGAATCCATAAGTTCAGCTTTCCAACTTTGTTCAAACTAGCTTGAAAGTCCCAACAGAACTTAACAAGGCAAGCAATCCATCTCTCCATGACAGCCTGACGTCAGTGGCTGCAGTTGCTGCTTTCTCCCGATTTTGTCAATATCGTCGGCATATGCGAGTGGTTGGACGGACTTTTGAAAGATAGTGCCTCTTGTGTTTGCTCGTGAGTTTTGCACTATTCTTTCAAGTACGATATTGAAAAAATCGCATGACAGCGCATCGCCTTGTCTAAATCCTTTCTGGACATCAAAGGTCTCGGTGAGATCTTTACCGACCTTGATGAAGCAGCGTGCATTCTCCATCATTATCCTGCACAGACGGACGAGTTTGGCAGGGATGCCAAAACTAGATATTGCTCTGTATAGCTCGTCTCTATAGATGCTGTCATACGCATCGATACGTGGTGGGTATCGATCTGAGTCTGGGTCTTCTCCAAGATCTGCGGTAGTGTGAATATCTGGTCGATGGTGGACTTTCCTGGCCTGAAGCCACACTTACATGGACCTATAAGGTTGTTGACGAACGGCTTAAGGCGTTCACACAATACGGCAGATAAGATCTTATATGCGATGTTAAGGAGACTAATGCCTCTGTTGTTGACGCAGTTCAGAGGATCTCCTTTCTTGAGCTTCCATTCGTCGGGCATACTTTCGTCCGACTATATTTTAGAGATGAGTTGGTGTATGTTCGCTTCTAACCAAAAGATCGCTTGCCGTTTTTTTTTTTTTTTTTTATAATTTACGCGCGCCTTAATGGGTTTTTTATGATACCCTTTTACTGTCGCCAGGGCGCAGGCGGAAAGATAGAAGGAGTAGAAAGGAAAACATTGTTGTGATGTAGTGGTTTGAAACTCAGGTGTGTTTGGTTTCGATATTGACCCTCCAGGGGTGGGAGTCCGAATAGGATGGAGAGTTTTTCTTCACTCGGAATGATTCAGGTTGTGAATTTTAACGGTTGTTTTGTGCTTGAAAACTCTACAACAGCCAAATCTACATGCCAGTGTTATGCCTTCACACGCAGATTTTTCTGACTAAGTTCCACGTACTCAGTGAAAAACTGGTCATGAGTAGGATTCGAACCTTGACCGTCCGAGTGAGAAGCGATGGCTAGTATCACTACACCACGGCCACCCCCTTTTTTGAAGAGCTCGGCAGTCAGCCCGTCCGCCCCAGCAGCCTTCAGCTTAGATATTTCTATCTTCATTTTATCCAGGTCGGGTGGGCGGAATTTTTGGTCTACATCATCCAGTATGAATCGACTGCGACTCTACTACGATCTTCCCTTGTCCTCTCTACAGACTTCGGTCCTGAGCTTGTGTCCGTGGCATGTTTTTTATATCTTTTGGTGAAAGTTCCGAATTTCATTCTTGGAGTAGCATCTATCAATTTCCTCTACCGTGCTCTTTTTTATCCTCGTGAGAAGCCGGTGTTCTTCTCTCCTCTTCTGCTCATAGAGCTCGTGAGCAGCCCTAGTCCACCTATACAAGGCCACCTTGAATCTGGCTTAGCTGCATGATGCATGAAGCGGCAATCGTTACCAAATCAGGGGTTTTATTGTGGTGGTCTAATAAAACTTAGCCCATCAGAAGCGGCATCTCTGATGGCGTTTCGGCAGTGTTTCCAATGGTCTTCGATGCTTGATGCTGGCGGCATTGCAACTCTTAAGAGATAAAGAGAGACTCGATCGAAAAAGGACTTGGCAATCACTTGCGATTGTAGCTTTCTGACTTCGAAATTCCTCACATTATTAGCTTGTTTCGCCATTGTTCGGGATATGCGCAACCGTACCTAGGCTACAACAAGGTAATGGTTCGAGTCGAATTTGGCTCCTCGGAACGTTCGGATATCCATAATACTGGAGGAGTGTCTTGCGTCGATCGCAATGTTAGCAATCTGGTTGACTGTTGATTGATCAGGAGTTCTCCAAGTTCCCTTATGAATATCGAGATGGGGGAGCCACGTGCTGACTTCGACAATATTTCTCCGTGCCGCAAAGTCGATTAGCCTGAGTCTATTGTCGGAGATGGTGTCGTGTAGGCTATATCTTCCGACAGTGCTACCAAAGATGCCTTCTGTTCCTAGCTTTGCATTAAAATCGCCAAGGACAAGTTTTACGACATAGCTATGCCATTTCCTCATACATAGGTCTTGTTCAAGAGCTCATAAAAGATATCTTTGGTGTCGTCACATTGGTAACAGAAAATCCGCATCCAAATAGGCGCTTCTTTTGCCGTCGATAACAATCGCCGTAGCATATGTCGCAGTTCTTCATACTCTTTTTGTCCGGCCCATCCCATCGCATTTCTTGGATGATGGTAATGTCTACACGTGGGGTACCTAACATTCCACGTAGATCCGTCGATGATATCCCAGGCTTCCTTGAGGCCCTGCGCAACAGCACCAAGCCTGGAAGGTCAATTAAATTGTTGATACTCCTAGCACAAGGGATCAGTTAGACCGCAGCAAGTAACCCGTTCGGCGATATGAGCACTGCCGTTGGAGCATGTAGGGCTCATCCGGAACCATCTCTTTTCCAAAACCCTGACGTGGTCTCGAAAATCCTTACCGGGCTGAGCTCCAAATAAGTCAGAGTAGCCCGGATAATGTCTCAGTTGTTGAGGGGTTTTTTTTCACCGTTGATTCCATTTGGGGAATTCATCCGCTGTCCCGTTTATAGTGCTGCTATTTTTGTCTGCTGGCCAGCACTCGCGCATATAAGATTAGCAAGTCCAGTCTGGGTTGATATGGACCAGTACCCGACGGTTACTTAGTGCAGGTATTATAAGCAAAATTGATGTGTAGAAGATAGTTGCAATACTAGGTTTCATTAGGCTGACTTCTATAGCACCCAACCATCCCTGATCAGACAATTATATAAAGTCCAGGCAATGACTACCCATTTTCTTGCAGCATATGATTAGTTCCATCTTCTTGCAATCTTAGTTTCAATGAGTTAAGTAACTGCCTTTGGTTTTGTCGTCTATTGTATTCACAAGGACAATAAGCAGATGTTACGATGCTCGTTCGTTTCCCAATTTGTGTCTGTTACAACTAAATCTTGGTTGCAATGATGCTCAAGTTTACATGATGAATGCGACACAAGAAGATAAGTACTCCAGCCTAGACAGTCTTCGATTTCAAAGCGCTGTACCTTAGGAAATAGGCAAGCTAATCTAGGTAACAAATCCATGTACAAACATATCAATTCAAAAATACTCTTGTCACTCCCCCCAACAATCAGCCCACTTGAAAAACTGAAAAAAAAAAAAATTAAAATAACAAGCAATCGACAATCTCATTGAGTGAAATTAAATCGGAAAAGAGCACTTCAGCCACAACAGACCGCCGTCATGTTGTTGGCCCTTTGCATTTCCGGTAATTGCCTTTTTTGACTCCAGTCGTCAATATGAAATTTGACAAACCATATCCCTTCTCCCCAAACATTCACTCCAGCTGGCGTTTAGATTGCCATTTTACCCATCCACCCATACTC
Source organism: Volucella inflata (assembly GCA_928272305.1). Classification (NCBI taxonomy): domain Eukaryota; kingdom Metazoa; phylum Arthropoda; class Insecta; order Diptera; family Syrphidae; genus Volucella; species Volucella inflata. The sequence goes on from OV743720.1 coordinate 6,612,448, forward strand.
GGTATCGCTAGCTAGCAACGAACAACGAACATTCCGTATCGGACAACAGGCCATCGGCAACCAATTTACATAAAAATCGCATTACACTTAACATCCACTTTGCTAAACGATCCGGGATCTACTCAGCACCGGTGTACTACACAAATGAAATTGAACAGCACATGGGTGCTCTCGATTTCGGAGTCTACAAAAGCCTGCTTTCTGGCCATTTTTCCATGTCCAGATCCATGGCATCCACAAAATCAAAACCTACAACTTTTCGGCGTTCAAATGGAACACCGTCATTTCTCCATTTAACTGCTCATCTGTTTTGAGTTTTGGTAACACTCAAGCTCAACCATATGCAAAATCAGCCTTTCCAGCAACAATCACTAAATGAAAGTCTCTCAGCTGAAATGCCGGACAGCATACTCGTAATCATCATCGTCAGTTTCATCATCCTTGCAGCACTGAACTCGTCGTATAATATGTATCTCCTGACCTGACTCTTTCGAGAGTCGAATTCTTTTTTACCAATCGTTTTGAAATGGAAAAAAAAAGAGAATCCGAAACTCATTCATCTGAAATAATTGGAAAAAGGCTCCCCGCTTTATCGGTAACCAAACAACATATTATCCAGATACCCGGAAGGCTGGCAAACGAACACACGAACAGAATCAGAGTAGTCCTCGTACTCGTAGTCTCCGAAAAGTTCCTTTTCATTTGGCAACGTTTTTGTGTTGAATTTTTGGGGAATGGGCGCTTTTCCAACCACACACACAGTGTATGAGTACGTGTGTACTGTTTAGAAAAAAAAAAGTAAAAAATATATTTCATTCATTTTTCTCCTTCGAATTGTCCTCGACTAACGAAAAGGATTAAAGCAGATGTAATCAAGAAAAGAAAAAAAAAAACCAAAAATAGTCCGGATTCGAATTCGGATTGAATGAGGACGCAGGAGTCAAGGGCAACAGCCTCTCTAACAAAGTGATAGTGGAGAGTTGCAGAGCTCGGTCCTAGGTCCAACACACAAGGGCAGACCATGTCGAGACGAAAATTATTTTCCATTTAAAGAATTTTTTTTTCGTCCTTTTTCCCGGTTTTTATTTTTTGGTTCGGGAGAATACATTCGAATCTCCATTCGGAAGTAGTACGAAGGACCGGGCCTGGTGTTTGCAAATGAGGATAAGGAAAATTTATTTGTTTTCTTGTTTAAGTGTATCCCGGACAATTATCATAGAACAGAGAATTTTAGATGACAGGACTTTGAAAACAGGTTGTTTTTGGGTAATTCATTAAACGAAACGATGTGGGAGTCTTGAAGGTTTGGTGGTCTTGAAGTTGATAGACTCGAAAACGGACTGTTGAAAGTTGAATATTTCTTAGTTTTTCTATTGCACACATCATATAGCCAAATGGAATGTACGGTGGCAAACACGTACATCAGACTCTGTTATGTGGTTTGTCGATCTGGAACCCCAGGGTCTTTTCCATATTTGTGTGAATATTTGATCGATGGTAGACCCGGGTATGTACCTATAAGGCTGCCTTTGATCGGTTTCGGGCGATTATGCAATACGCCGGAGAAGTTTTTCTAGTCGACGTTCAGGAGACCGATTCTCCTATAGTTGGCATTGTTGAATCGATCTGGGCAATCGATGCTGAGGTTCCATACATCGCGTAGATATGCTTTCTTCTGACCAATGCTTGCGGATGAGTTGCTGCATGTTCCTAACCAAGTCATTAATAGCTGCTTAGCTGGAAGCTACTTTGCTCGACTTTAAGTTCGATATCGCTATCTCAACTTCGTCTACGTCAGATGGACAGAAGAATTCTCTGCCAAGTCCACTGTTGATGATTCATTCTCCCTAACAGTGGAATTATGGTCGTCGTCGCCGTTATACAGAAGTCTTTCCATATTTTCAGCACGGACCGCGATACTACTACTTGGTTTTCGTTCTCGTCCTAAAGGCTTTCGTTCTGACTTTGTAGCTATGGCATGTTACTTCCATTATTTGATGGAATTTTCCATCGTCATTCCTGCCGTATCCTCTCTCCATTTCCTTGACCGCGTGTTTCTTGTGTTCATTCTTTCTGTTTTTTTCTCCTTTTCTGTTCATGGACATGACGGCCAGCTTTTGTCATGCGATGCAGAGCACCTTGGATCCCTCTTCTTTGGCTGCATTTACCTCCCTACATTTGGCAGTTTAAAACTAGGTGTATTAATAGCATTTCCATTGATGTTCTATGGATTGTATATGGAGTCCCGGATTTTGAGAGAGTTTGAGGGAAAACCGATCACCAAGGACTCTAGCGGTCTCTTGTAATTGCAGTTTTCCGACTTTGTTGTGCTTGTGATATCTGGAGTACGGACTACAATGCTCACATCTTCTTTGCGCCTACTAGATAGGATTCAAAACCGTGCGATAAAACTAATAGGTGACGCTAATATCACATAGTCGATTGACACCCTCGACCACCGACGTAATGTCTCATGTCTCACCCTGTTCTACCGCTTTTTTCACTACCAGTGCTCCTCGAAATTGCCAGTAGCATTCCCCTCCTTCAAACCTCCAACCGTAACACCCATCTCGCTATGAGTGCTCATCAGTACAGCCTCAAGTCCACTTCCGGACGCACCCTGAAGTATCGTGATTCTTTCCTAAGCCGAACAACTCGCTTATGGAATGCCCTGCCGAGCTCTTCATTTCCTAGTCATTATAACCTCCAAACATTCAAGACCAACGTCATCGGTACCTCTCTTTTCTTCCTCCCTAAGTCTCCATCGCCCGCGCTGTGTGCTATCATTTTAAGGGTACTAACATCCCCTTGACGGCGCGCTAATTATAAAAAAAAAAGCTGGTTACTACGAGATTGCGTCCCGTTACGAAATCTACAAACCTGAGTCCATTCTCGGATGTGGTGTCGGGCAGGCTTTGTTTCCCAATGTTGAGCTCAAAACTGACTTCTTTGCCCAGTTTAGGTCCCCTAGAATAATTTTGGTGTCATAGCTGAAGCCTTGAGCATATGTTCTGCCAAGAAGGTTATAAAAATCGTACTTGATGGTTTCATCCTTTTCGTTTGTAGGGGCGTGTACGAAAATAAAGCTAATGTTCCCGAATTTTGCATTGATGCGGATTGTTACGAGTCGATAGTTTACATGCCGGAAGCTGAAGACTCTTAGCCTAAGTAAGCGCTGTATTCTCTCTTTATAGCAGTCGAGGTAGTAAATGTCGCAGTTTTTTGTTCGTCTTTTTTCTGGATCTTCCCATCGCAGTTCTTGGGCACGTTGTCCCTTTAAGAGTTTGCTTGGGTCGTCAACTTTGTATCCATCCGTAACGGAGGCATGTGGTTATGTTTGAACAAGCTCGTTCGCCACCATCCCCATAGACCTGGGCTCCAATTATGTTGAAATAGTTTTGCATACGGTTTGCTGTCCGATTTTGATACCACCATTGACTCTATCGTAGGGGGTTTCCACCCTCGTACGTCCTCTTTCTGAGAGATTCTGATCCACATCGGAGACGCATTTTCCAGCCGTCAGTCCAGAATAAGCCTCGTCTAGTATAGCCCATACGCACTGAAGTATACAAGCCTCTGCTCTTGCAAGTCTGGCTACACATTTACAATTAGACTAAGCATGCTTATCGTTAGTCCGCTATTAATAGCTATTCAGAGGGCACCACGAGGAGATGATGATGAGATTTTGCCCATTAAGTCTATTCCGCCAACTCCTTTTTGAGGGAAATGACAACTAAATTCCCTAAAAATTTGTTACTTATTCCATCTAACTCATGTACTTCCGCCCACTGAGAAAACTTTGATACAGCAATTGAGTAGCTGCGGCACTATAGTTGCTTACACAGTATTCACGTACATCTACAGCATCTAAGATGAGGGAGTATGTATCGGTTATGACTGAAACACGAGCACTATCTCCTCATCGACTAGAAACTTAGTCGCCTAATAACTACCAAGTCTGAAGTCTGCACATTTTAAGCAGAGTATGGGTTGCGTCCCGTCACTTAAGGCTAAAGACAAAACGTCGTCGTCCGCTCCGGTGTGTTTTCAGGCTAAGTTGTGCGTTTTGTGTCTTTCTGGGAATACAGTTTCCCTGCATAAAAAACCTATGACCACATAATGTACTACTACGACAGTTTTTCTTGAAGACATTCCTCAATGTTGGCATGGCATTCCTTCTCCATAGTTTACGAGTACAGTGCAGAAAATCCCCCGCCATAAATAAGCAACTTTAACTACGTAAAATTAACTGGGTGTGCCATACCAGACAGGTCTTGCATGTTATATTTCTTCACCACCATTGTCGAGTGCAAAAGCAAAACCTTTCAGTCTCACCCCTGGAGACTAAACAAACCCGATGTTCATGAAAGTTGAGGCTGAAAGAAGACAAAAAAAAAATATTCAATGCTTCTGTTTGTCCCTCCATAAATTCCACTCGCGCCACCATAAAGACGAAATCAGTGTAAGCGGTAGCGGTGGCGGTAGCGAATAGAGTTCGCATCGTGTTGGTAACAACGTCCATCCTAGTACCCACAGTCACTTTCTATTTATGCACCTTCCAGCTGAAACCTAACACAATCCACAAGGACACACTGTAGTACTGTAGAACGTACGTACGCACACAGAAACCATGTGATCTGACCATGTGACCCGAGTGAAAAGGCTCCTACCAGTTTATGTTATACCATAATCAAGAGCCCACCACAGACGCGAAATTCATAAAGAAACTTTAATTAAATTTTCTGTTCAGGACACTCTTACCCTTTTTGGGGATGTTGGCCGGGGCATTACAAAACCACCCTTCTACACCCATCACAGGACCGCATATTTCGTCAATTGCAACACTCTGGTTGCAGTCATTCGATCTCACTCCCCTGCCTGGGAGGACTACTCGTACAGTATTCCGCATACTACTATGATGCAACACAGGAGGCGTAGACGAATACCTACAATTCTCTAGTGTTGTCCATCGTAGTCGTCGACGCCGCAGCCGCCGTGCGTCGTCCGGAAATTATGCAGAAAAGTTTGTCCCGCTGCTTTTCCCTGGATAATAGTGTATGTATGTGTGTGTGTGACTCTATGCAGGCTCCATATATCTATTTTCGTTCTTTTATTTTTATTTTGGTTTTGTATCTCGTTGTTCCGTTATTTGCAGCAAACATTTTAACATCTAACGAGAAGACAATGGCTAAGAGACAGAGAAATATATTTTTTTTTGTTTTGCGGAATGTTTCGTTTTTTTTTTCTGTTTATTGCAATTTAGAGTATAACAAGGACGGAAAGGACTTTCAGGAGACAGGAAGTCCAAACAAAAACACGCACCTAATTAGGGCGGTTTGTGGACTTGTTGCGGATGTTGCATTGGCACAAAGAGATCCAAAGGGCAGTTTGGAGTGAGAAAACACAATTTTAATGAAAAAACGAGAAGCGGATAGCCCGAGGTTAGTTGTTGAAATGTTTTCCTTTTTTTGCCAAAGCATCACTTTATGAAAAGGAATCACGTCAAATGGAACTTTAGCTGGACATCTTCCATTCAGAGCTCAACAGCTCTTTTGACAAGTGTTTCTGGGTTCCTTTGAAATGCGTCAGCAATTTTTAAGTTGGATCTGATGACATGTACATAGTCTTTCGAAATGGTCATAGACAGAGGCAAGACGAGTTATTTCAATGCCTTTGAAGTCTGTGAACAGCCTGACCTGATCAGTAGTAAGAAACTTATGAAACTTGTGAACACTTGCACTTGCTTAGCCACTTCGCCATTTGGCGTAGCCTTATCTACGTATTGATTCCATATAATCAGAGAGGAGATAAGCCAGTGGACATGTTTATTATATCAGTTTTGGCATCCTGGATTAAACAGTTAAATGTTAAAAGAGACAACGAAATCTGTCCTGCACGAGAGAAATCAAAATCTAATCTGAACCCCAAGATGCAGGTAGTAGAACCAAAATAGTCGCAGTCAGTGCTGAGAATATGGAAACACATGTTCTTCAGACTATTCTCAGTAATGATGGCTTCTATGCCCAAGGATATGTAAATGACATTGATATCATATCATCAGAGGTAAATTTGAAGATCGCCTCAAGAGGGCTCTGAACCTAGTTGTTGAATGATGCACCAAAGCTAAACTCAAAGTCAAGCCATAGTTGTATTAACTAAGAAAAGAAGGCGAGGAGGTCTTAGAAATGCCACACTCTTCGGTGAAACAATAGAGTTCCCAAAGAAGTTCTATGAATTACATTGGATGAATAACTTACTTGGAACACTCACCTTCCAAGACTATCGACAAGACCAGGACCTCACTATGGACCAGCGAAAGACTGCTTGAAAATTGGGGACTTAGCCGCAAAATGACACTGTAGATCTACACGGCAATATAGAGATCTATCATCACGTATGCAGCCGCCGTTTGGTAGTATAAAGCAACACGTAGGCCAGGACAGACTCAAAAAAATACAGAGAATAGCTTATGTCTGTGTATAAGAAATTTTGCCAAACAATTCCAACAAAACATAGGGTTTCTCACAAGACCACCTAGCTCGAAGCAGCGGACATAGCTCTCTCATTAATTGCGGGAGCATAGTGGAGCTTTAAATAGAGGACATCACAATAGACCCATTTGTGGCCGCAGTGATTTGGGATGCAATAAACCATCTTCCGCTGCAATCGAATTTAATCTTTTCTTCAGACAGGCGCTATCAGAAAAGACAAGCCATTCAGGACGAAGACGACAGAGAAGCCCATCATCCGAGACGAAGTTAGGCTAGCAATATTGAAGCTAAAGTTTAATAAGGCTGCAGGCGCACTTAGACTTCTCGCAGTGCTATTCAAAGCAGTCAGAGATGACCTGATTGACATACATCAGTTTACCTGTAAAATACGAACATGGGAATCCTGTCCGAGCCATGGGTATGGGCACTCATCATTGTTTATCCTAGTCACAAATGAGGATACCCCTTAACTGTGCCAATTAAGGAGGAATATGTTTCGTTAGAATCGCCAATTAAATCTTTTCTGTATTGTGTAAGCGCCTGAAAACATTAATCGAAATGGGAAAAGATTCGCATATTTAAGAATAACCCAGAACGGGTTACTGGCTTTTCGGTCCAACCGACCCCTCGTCCTAGGGGTATCATAAAATGGAACTGGCCCTCCAGGTTCACGGTTGTGCTGCCGGGATAACCGCCAGCCCATGGAAAAAATTAAAAAGTTATCAACCAACAACAAGCCATATAAACGAATTACGAACAACGAACTCCGGATATGCACGTGGAATGTTAGGTCCACGCAGCCGAACAATTGGCGGAGGCCCTAGATTGCTGCAAAGCAGACCTAACCGCACTCCAAGAAATGCGATGGGATGAGCCGGACAAAAAGAAGATGAAAAACTGACACATCTACTACGGCAATTGCTATCGACGGCAAAAGCAGCGCTTATTTGGATGCGGATTTGTTGTCGGACTAAGACTAAGACAAGATGTCCTCAGCTTCCGGCATGTGAGCGAGCGCCTCGTAGCAATCCGCATCAAGGCTAAATTTATCAACATAAGCCTTATATACGCGCACGTCACCACTGAGGAGAAAGCTGACGACACCAAAGATGCCTTCTACGAGCTCCTGAACAAGACGTACGAGCAATGCCCTCGCTATGACATTAAAATTGTCCTCGGCGATTTTTCTTAAAAGGTCCCTTGTTGCCAGCATCAAGCATCGAAGACCAGTGGTAACATTGCCAGAAGGCCATCAGAGATGCCGCTTCTGATATACTGGGTTTCACTCGAACACCATAACGGAACCCCTGGTTTGATGAGGAATGCCGGTTAGCACATGCAGCTAAGCAAGATGCATATAAAGCGGCGCTGCTTAGAAGGACCAGAGCTGCTCATGAACTCTATGAGCGGAAGAGAAGAGCCGAACACCGGCTTCTCAGAAGGAATAAGGAAGAGCATGAGAAGCGCGCGGTCGAGGAAATTGAGGGATGTTACTCCAGGAATGAGGTTCAGAAGTTTTACCACTAAAAAAACATGCCACTGGCAAAAATCCCGAACCGAGGCCTGTAGAGATGAACATGGGAACATCGTAATAGAATCGCACTCAACTTGGACGATGATGACCAACAATTCCGTCCACCCGACCTGGATGAAGTGAAGGTAGCCATATCGAAGCATAGGTTCAACAAAGCTGCTGGAGCGGATTGCCTGACTGCCGAGCTCTTCAATGCGGCAGGCGATGACTTGGTAAGGAGCATACACCAACTCATCTGTAAAATATGGTCGGAAGAAAGTATGCCCGATGAATGGAACCTCAGCATTGTTTGTCCAATTCTCAAGAAACGAGACCCTCTGAACTGCGCCAACTGCAGAGGCATCAGTCTCCTTAACATCGCATATAAGATCTTATTCGCCGTATTGTGTGAACGCCTGAAGCCGTTCGTCAACAACCTGATAGGTCCATATAAGTGTGGCTTCAGGCCAGGAAAGTCCACCATCGACCAGATATTCACACTACGGCAGATCTTGGAGAAGACCCATGAGCTTCAGATCGATACCCACCACCTATTCATCGATTTTAAGGCCGCATATGACAGCATCTATAGAGACGAGCTATATAGAGCAATGTCTAGTTTTGGCATCCCTGCCAAACTCGTCCGTCTGTGCAGGATGACCATGGAAAATGCACGCTGCTCCATCAAGGTCTAAAGATCTCACCGAGACCTTTGATGTCCAGAAAGGGTTTAGACAAGGCGATGCGCTGTCATGCGAGTTTTTCAACATCATACTTGAGAGAATAGTGCAAAACTCACGACCAAACACAAGAGGCACTATCTTTCAGAAGTCCGGCCAACTACTCGCATACGCCGACGATATTGACATAATCGGGAGAAAGCAGCGTGATGTCAGTGGCGCTTTCGCGAGTATTGAGATGGAAGCGGCGAAAATGGGTTTAGCGGTCAATGAGGGCAAGACCAAGTATATGCTGTCAAGCAAAGAGGACAACCAACACCGACGTCTCGGACAGAACGTCACCCTCGACAGATATAACTGTGAGATAGTTAAGGACTTTGTCTACCTAGGCTCCGCTATAAATACAGACAACGACACCAGCTCTGAGATCAAGCGAAGAATAACTCTTGCCAACCGCTGTTTCTTTGGGTTAAGAAGGCAATTGAGTAGCAAAGCCCTCTCTCGGACAACAAAAGTCATCCTTTATAAGGCTTTAATAATCCCGGTCCTGCTCTATGGCGCAGAGGCATGGACATTATCAAAAATGGATGACGGTGTTCTTGGTTGCTTCGAGACAAAAATTCTTCGAGTGATTTTCGGTCCTGTCTGCATTGACGGTGGGTAGAGGAGGAGATACAACGACGAACTGTATAAACTGTACAGCGTCATCGACCTAGCCAGAAAAGTGAAGAGATAGCTGCGTCACATAGAGCAGATGGACACAAATACAGCGTAGTTGAGGAAGACCGAGACTCAGGTGGCGCTCGCAAGTGGAATGTGACCTCAGCCAACTTAGCGTGCGAAACTGGAGGCAGCTAGCCAAAGATCGAGCTAGCTGGAGACGCTTATTGATTGAGACCCAGGTCCACACTGGACCTAAAGTAAGTAAAGTAAAACTGACACTTTGACATTGACAGTTGATAGCAAAAGTTTAAGGCTGCGTTTGTAATGGAATCCAAAGTGTTACGTCCTCTTTAAAAACTCTTTACAACAATCGTCATTTTACGGATTTTATATCTGAGCTACACAACACTTGCCTCACTAACTTCCCATTTTTTTCTTGATGCCACATTACCTAGTTGTTGTTTTGTTTTTTTCATATGACATCCCTCGGTATCATAATTTACCGTTTATAGATAGCAACCGCACCAACCTTTTACTCTTCTCCCACAGGAATAATATTTTATAACTTCATGGTGCCAGACTAAAGGACCACCTTCACCACATGAAAATCCTTTTCTGCGAAGACCAACCAACTACCTTACTAATTCACCACACCACATAGTGCCGTTCCAGCTGCTTATGTATTTAATCAGACATTTGCTACATGCCATGCCTCTCCCAGAATCAAATAAAGGAACACTGTAACCATTGCCTACCAATTGCTAAGGTCTAAATGGCATCTGGCGACATATTAAAATAAGAAACATTATACAACCCCTCATAATTTAATAAAAAAAAAGAAAAGAAGTACTTTCCACTCTTATGTTTAACAATATACCGTTGTATGCATTAGGAATAACAGTTATTGCATCGAATAAGAGGAAATATGATTGCAGTTCATTGAATTAACAGCCAACACCCTTCAGTCTTACTTGCAGAGACTTGGGGGGAGGTAGTAAATGTGAATGTGACCATATCGGAAACAGTTCGTCTGTTGAATAATAAGATTTTGCATTTTGCAGTTCAGAACACACCCCCACACTACTAGTTTAAAGGAGCATGTTGCGGCACCTTTCCACCCTAAAGAAAGCCAATTTGCCTGATGGCTCACAAGCGAGAACAGGTTATGCATTGTAAAAGAAGGCCTGAGCCGGAGACGGAGACGGAAATGGAGTAGACCCATGTCTTGAAACACATCCTGCGTACATATCAATATTTTATTTTTCAATGAATTTCTTTCATTTCGGTGGGATGGGTACTGATACTAGTACTGGTAGTCAAGCCACCACACCACCCTCTTCCTTTTATGATTATGATTTTAATATGAGAAAATTTCGAAGGGGTGGCACCAACCCCCAAAAACACTTGTATTCTAGTCAGCCACCGTATAATTTATGATTTCAAATTTTTTTTTTCTGTTTTTTTTTGCGTATACCACCTCCCTTGTCTAAATAGTTCATTAGAATCCTCCAATAACCAAATAAATACGACATGCTTAGGTTGGTTAAGAGATGACACGATACTATACCATATACTCGTATGAAAGTGTAGAATATGGGGTGGCGAAAAATCCTGTCATGTGTTCGATAGACTTGGTTCCTAAAAAAGTCTAATCCATCTCTACTCAACACAACTCTTTGTTTGTTTATTTGTGATGAGGAGGAGTAAAAAAAAAAACACACACAGAAAGTAATGACTCTTCCGCACACCATTATTGATCGTGGTTCGATACACAGGAGACACATAGCCAAACCGCAAACACCACAAGGGGTTGGTCACGGTTACCTACTCTGGCAACTCACACAAAACGTGGCAAACCGCAACACAAGTATTCTACTAATTTATATGGCAAAAGTTTTCCCGATGCGTCTGGGCTGTCTTTCTGTCTCGTGACTGTCTCATTTGGCGACTATTTATGAGCAATCCACCAAATCCCAAGGGGATGTTTAATGGACGATTCTGAACGCTGAACATTGTCTAAACAGTGGATTATCCCTTTTAAAAGGCAATGCCACGAGGGTTGGGTAAGAGTTTATTTTAGCAATTTTGTGAATTTCTACTTTCGTGCAACAATTATTTTGTAGCAGGAAAATTAGACGATGAAGTGCAGTCTATGTGATGAAAATCGCTGAAAATAATAAAGTATGATCGCTAATTTATTGGCAAAGTGAATGTAAGTGACACCAGTAAGAAATAAGCATTTTTGTTTTTTTTTTTTTAATTTAAGGCAAAGATCGTTTTCGTAGATTTGACCTAGAGGCGATGGGTTCGAAAGAATTTCAGATTTTTTTTGACGAAATTCCATCAGACATCGAACCTGAAAGTGGTGGCGAAGAACCAGAAGATACTGAATGTTGAAGATCTATTCGACATTAATGCGATGGAAATCGTTTCTGTTGTCAAACCTCAAGAAGAACAGGACATAGTGGAAGCTACATTCCAACCAACCAAGAAGAAATCAAAGTGTTCCTGGCAATAAACTTATTGATGGGCGTCAAAAAGCTTCCAAGTAATTGCGATTATTGGTCATCTATGCCTCAACTCAGAGATAATTACATTTGTTCACCCATGTAAAGAGATCATTTTGCCTGGCTTCTTGGGCATATTTATTTGAATGACAGTTTGCGACAACCAGAAAGAACATCTCAAGATCTCGATAAGCTTTATAAGTTGCGCCCCCTCATTGCGAGCCTATCGGAAACATTTTTATCGTCACTGAAGTCATCTAAATTTTAATCAATAGATGAATCAATGATAAAATTCAAGGGACGGAGCTGGTTTCAACAATATATGCCCCTGAAGCCTACAAAACGAGGATACAAGGTATGGATCAAGGCGACGAAAAAGGATATGTGTGCCAGTTTCAGATCTACACCGGGAAAACTAAGACAGGTACCGAAGAACGTCTTGTTTCACGTGTAGTGAAGGACCTTTCCAGGACGTTAGTAGGAAATCTTTGTATCCTTTTCGATAATTTGTTCAATTCGATACAACTCCAAAAAGATTTACAAGCAGATATGATTTACTCCTGTGGAACTTTTCGGAAAGGAAGAAAAAATGCACCCACTGATCTGCTAGATGACAAAAATTTACAGCAAGAGCAATCAGACTGGCGCGTAACTAAGAATGGTCTAGCATTTTCAAAATGGAAATAGATGTAACTGAGTAACTTTCATGACCCATCTGTCTCTGGAACAGCAGTGCGAATTAAAAACAGTTGGCCGTAAGAAGGAGGTTTTTTGTCCATAACTTGGAAGTGATTATAACAAACACATGGGCTATGTTGATAAGGTGGACATGCTAAAATCCACTTATGAAATAGACCTCGAATCATAAAAATGGTGGCATCAGATTTTTTGGTATTTGCTAGATATGTGCTTTTTGAAAGCATATGGAAAGCTAATTCGACATCGCTAAAAGGGTTCAGATTAGGTGCATGCCACTTAAAATAGTTATCCAAGCACAAGTTCCTCTGTAAGTCATTTCAAGATCAATGTGCCGTTTGAAGAAAGGTTTGACAAATGTGATCATATGCCGAAATATGGCTCATCGCGGCGGTGTGCACATTGCAGTACAGCATCTGAGCCTCACCCCATAGGGGCGACTTTTCAGGAAGTATAGAAGGCCAATGATATCATTGGCCCTAATTATGACCTGGACAATCGCGTCTTGGTGCACAACTTCTATATTCGAAATGAAGTAGAAAACTGGCGATCTGAGGGCTCTGGTTTCACCCGGTTCAGCGACGAAAATATGGCAAATAATGTCATTGCCAGAGAAGGTGACCTACCCCCGTTCATTTCGAAGGAAGAACTCCATGAGATCTTCGACAAAATCAGAAGTAAGAAATCAGTGGGGACCGATGGTATTCCGAACATCGTGCTTCGACATCTTCCTCTAGAAGCGGTGTACATTTATACCACCCTGCACATTATCCAGCGCATTGGAAAACGGCGGTGGTCGTACCTATCCCCAAAAAGGGAAAGGATACGAGTATATCCAATCCGGCGAATCTCCGTTCGATAAGTCCCCTTCCGAATATCAGTAAGGTGTTCGAAAAAGTAATCAATAGAGCTCTGACTAGGTGGGTTGAGGACAAACCTATAGTTCCGGATAATTAATTCGGTTTTAAGGCAGGACATGCTATCTCACATGCCGCGTCTAAACTGGTGTCCGATATCCAATGGAATAAAGGCAAAAAACAGTGTACTGGTGCCTGCCTAGTTGACTTGAAGAAGGCTTTCGACACTGTATGGTTAGAAGGTCTTTTCTACAAGCTGGAAAGTCTGGGGATCAGTAAACCACTCTTGTACATTCTTTGTAATATGCTAACCAACAGACAGTTCATCGTGAAAAATGGTGATGTGACTTCTGTTGGAATATTTCAAATTAAAAATGGTCTTCAGCAAGGCGCGGTCAATTCGCCGATCCTATTCAACATTTATACAAGCGACTTGATAGGTTCACTTCCCCATACTATTGCGTACGCAGATGACTTGATAGCGTACAGAACAGGTCCAAAAATCGAGGTCATTAATAGTCTCTTACAGCGTGACCTCGATAAGATAAGACGATTTTGCGATGACTGGAAGTTGAAAATCAACTTTCAGAAGTCGGAAAACATTCTCTTTAGGACGCCGTTGTCTGGAGCCTCTAGGGATACCAGAAAAAATTGGCGAAAGTTCTCAATCACTGGACAACACGGACATATTTTAACAAAAATGTAGATGCTGCTCTAGCCAGAGCTAAAGGCGATTTTGCCCTCACAAAGAGACTGTTTTATAGCAGCCAACTCGATGCGAGGGTAAAGATAATCTGCTACATGGCCCCTATCAGGCCCATGCTGGTATTTGGGTGTCCCGTGTGGTTCAATGTACGAGCAAGCTTAATGGAAAAGATTCGGGTGTTTGAGAGGGCTTGCCTTAGGGCTTGTCTTCGCTTGAACAGAACACCAGAGTCAGAGTACAAATTTTTTTATCCTAATGAGGTCCTTTACAACAGGGCGAACCTAATACGAGTGGACAACTTCGTAATTAAGCTGACTCGAAGGCACATTGCAAGAGCAATGACCTCGACGAATAACCTGATATCAAGGGCGTACTACCCCAATTATCTTTATCATGAGAGTGTGCGCTCTAACGGCTTCGTTTCACCGGAAGCATTCCTTTACCTTGATCAGATAGGGTTGATCCAGGATAGATCAGCGGTCCCGTTAATCTTCCATGTCGCTCGGACAGCTGGGGACAGGCGACTCAACTACAACAGAGACGTTGCACACGACAGGGTGGATCGTCTCAGGTTCAGTAGGGCGGTGGGGAATCGCGATAAGAGGGATGTCGTTCGGCAGCACCAGCATTTCTGGTGGTTGAATGATAGGGAAGATGTTTCGTCGTCGTTTCCGTCAATCACGGACCAGCCTCACTAATGAGGCAGAGCTGACCAATCTATTTGCTTTGTAAATAGAGATGGCCAGCTTACATAGGTTTAGGTTAGCGCTTAAGTAAATATTTATATATTAATATATTCGAAGGTATATACTAATGTATGTATATAATTGTGTATAATGCCTATGTGTATGTATGTACGTATTGTATGTAGGTTTAGTAGATTAAGGCTTATTTTAAGTTAGATATTAAGTTTTTATAAAAAGTAAAAAATAATGTCCATATGCTAAGTTTTTCGATAGCAATTTTTTCTTAGCCTTAAGTATAGAAAATAAGTAATCATAAATACAATGTAAATTAAGTCGAAAGACATAGAGTGCCTGTGTAGGGCCAGTAAGTTAGTATGAGATTGTTTAGTAATTTTAAGCTAGCATTTAAGCATTTTTTGTTAGTATGTAAGAATTCATGATTAAGAAAATAAAATGCATTTAAAACTAAACTAAAACTAACCATTTTGGATTAGGCTTACAACAAAGAGACCAAAATGTATTCCTTCTTAGAAAACGATGAAGCGTCTAGTGATCAGTACCAAGCATCTTATCACACATCAGTTCCAAAAATATATCAATAATGATAGTCTAGACAGTCCTTATCCGTGTAGAGTTCTAAAGAATCCACTTCTTGATCCAGCTCTACAAGCTTTCTTTAAAAGTGATTTCCAATTGCACAACTTTGGCCGTCAATTTACAAATAATATTGCTTTCACCAGACTTTTGCACAAGTTTGATGCTTTCTCCGTAGATTCATTGAATTCAGAATCGAATCCGACGCCTTGGGCTTGTTGAAGGGAAGGAATTCACAAAAAAAAAAAACAATTGGATACCTTTAAGGAAGGAACTCCGCAAATCAGATTCAGCTTTTCAGAACCTGAGCAGTGTTCTGATTAAGAGCATTGAGTTGTTATGTCAACCCTCGAAATGTTATAAATAACCCGTCTAAGACTAATTTATAGAAAGATTAGATTCCAAACAGATTGAAGCAAGCAGAACACAAAAAGTTAATTCGGTCTTCGAAGAATGACTCTTAAAAAAACGTTCGAAACGCAGGCTAATCAATTTCCTCAAAAGGGCAGAATCATCCAAACTGCAGACAATCTAACATCTGATTTCACATGCACTAAATCGAAAGCTGTTTCGTATTTGAGACTTACTTTCCAGCTAAAGTGATCAGAAATAGCTCATAACCAGCACCTATCACTCAAGTGTAAGTAAGCTGAGAAAAGCAATACGCTGTTGCTAGTATTTGACGTCGATAGTGATGACAGATAAGACCATCAAGTACACGCAATGCACCCTTTGAAGGCTTCAAGTGGCCTGTCACCAATCGTAGCAGTTATGAAACCATTCTTTTTGCGCCATTGTCTGTAGCATTCCGCCCTTTAAACCTTTAAACCTTAACCATAACATGAATCCGAGCTCAAGCCCACTTTCGGACGTACTCGGGAACAGCGTGTTACGTACCTGAGCCGTACAAATCGCTTATAGAGTCCCGTCTCGAGCTCTCTATTTCTGAGTCATTATAACCTGTAAACATTCAAAACCAACGTACTGCGGTATTTCTCATTATCTCTTTCTCTTTCTGGAAAAGATGACTACATGCTCGCCAACAGAGCAGAAGCAGCTGGCCAAGCTTCAATTGCACAAAACTACTTTACGAATGCAACCTACTAGGTGGGGTGAAATGAAAATGCTACTGCAGAAAAGGTTATGGTGCCTTGAAGTCCGTTCATATTTAGGCAGACATGCCAAATTTCAGTTTTGTTTTTACAGCTGATTGTTGTTGACGTGTTTGGCATCATGTTGAGTATGGACAAAAACGATTTTAGTTCTCTCATAAAACGTTATTTTTCGAGAGGCAAAACGGCGAAGAAAACAAAAGAAAAGTTGGATAAATATTATGGGGCTAATGCTCCATCAGATTACACCGTCAAATATTGGTTTCGAGAGTTTCGTGGTGGCCGCAACTCCACTACCGATCAAGTCCCCAGCGGCAGGCCCTCCGATGGGGTTACAGAGGACAATGTCAAAAAAAATACACGAAATGGTGTTGGCTGACCAGAAAGTGAAGGTGCGCGAGCTAGCAGATACCACAAAGATTAGTTCTGAGCGCACACGCCATATTTTGGTCAATATTCTGCATATGGAAAAATTATCCTGCCGCTGGGTGCCGCGCATGCTCACGCCTGACCAAAAACACGAACGCGAGAGCACTTCGAAAGAGTGTTTGGACTTGCTGATGCGGAATCGGTGGACTTTTGGTGTCGATTAGTAACTGTTGATGAAACCTGGATCCAGAGAGAACAGAATGAGTGCCCGGCAATGGACTGAAGCCGGCACCAGTGCTCCCAAGCGGCCGAGGGAAGCTCAATGGGTCGGAAAGGTTATGGCGTCGGTTTTCTGGGATTGTCATGGCATACTCTTCGTGGATTACCTCGAAAAAGGAAAAACCATCAACAGCGAGTATTACTGTGCATTATTGGCGCAAAATTGCTGCAAAACGGCCGCACATGGATCGAAAAAGAAATTTGCTTTTGCAAGACAACGCGCCGGCTCATAAGAGCATCGCATCCACCATATTCGCCCGCCCGATTTGGCTCCCTCGGACGATTATCTCTTCGGAAACCTCAAAAGATGGCTCATCAATAAAAAATTCAGCTCACGCGAGGAAATTATCGACGCCACGGAGGAGTATTTTGCAGACCTTCCGGGAAATTACTCTTCGGATGGGATCAAGAAGTTGGAAAATCGCTGGAATAAGTGTATCAAGCTAAAAGGAGACTATATTGAATGAAATGAAAAACATTTTAAAAAAATTCTTTTTCATTCCCAAATATCTGTAAAAATCTGTTTAGGACATCACGATTCGTGTTTTGTCGCGAAGTTTTATCAGCTGAAATTCTCTCGAAGCACCTATATTTCTTGTTGCTTGCTTCCTGCGCCTCTACGAATAACTGTCCAAGTGGTAGTGATGCATGTTTTTGTACTGAAGAGAACTTAATTTTAAGTTCACCGTGAGTAAAAATGCTTCTTCTGCGGGGAATGATTTTGTGGCTCAATCTAGCCTTTTTCAGATTGGTAGCTCTTCCAGGGGAACTACGAGTACTTGAAGACTCCTTTACAATATTTGCTGTATCCCTTTTACCCCATGAACGTAAGGTTATTTCAGCCGCAAGCGCGATTTCGCTTAGTGTTTTTGTGTTTACCAGTTCTTTAATTTTTCGTCTTTGAACTTTTTGATCGCACTCTCGTCAATAGGTTTTCCAATAGGGGCCTGACAACTTTGTGAACGCACTCTTTCACTAATCATCAAACTGTCACTGTCAATTTATTCAGTAAACTCAACATTTTCATCATGGTAAAGTACACGAACAAGCAACGTCTGCAAATTATAAAAATTTTCTACCGAAATTCGCAGTCGGTGGCTGCAACTTAAAGAGCGTTAATTCCAATTTTCGTCAGTCAGTGAGACAACGGGTTAGTCGAGGTGTTGAAAATATCGCTGCCATTCAGGCGTCCGTAGCAAACGATCCAAATCAGTCAATTCCACGGCGTTCTCAAGAATTGGGGATCGCTCAGACCACATTATGGCTTATTTTGCATAAGGATCTTGGTTTACACCCATACAATATCAAGCTGACTCAGGAATTGAAGCCGATGGACCATTTGAAGCGACGTATGTTCTCCGATTGCGTTCTGGAGAAGATACGCCAAGATAATGAATTTCATCGCAAAATCATCTTCAGCCTCGTTCGTGCGATTTAACTCCGCTTGACTACTTTCTGTGGGGCTACGTTAAGTCATTGGTTTATGCCATCAAGCCGACGACGTTGAACGAGCTCAGAGCCAACATTGAACGCGAAATAGCAGCCCTTTCGGCCGAAATGTGTCGCCGAGTCGTTGAAAATTGGGTCCAACGAATCGACCGCTGCAAACGTGCCCGCGGTGGCCATATGAACGAAGCCGAATTCCATTCATAAATGTTTTGATTGTACTTCAAGCCGATAATAAAGTTTTTGTAATGTCTCAGATGGTTTGCGTTTTATTTAAAAAAAAAGTTTCAATTTTCAATAAAGTTCCGCTAGATTAGCAAAATAAGACACTGTGCAACGCTGGTAAATAGAAACTTATTTCAAAAATTGACTCCAATTAATACGTGAGGGCCTTCTGAGAACAGGAGTTGCCCTTACAACGGCATCACGTCTCATGTCTGCTCTCAAGCATATCCAGATGATGTAGCTCTACCGTCTATTTGATTATACCTTACGACTGTCTCCTCTAGAGCGCAAGTCGCCCTGTAGCTGATTCACTAATAACGACCTTTAAATTGATTCCCTTAGATCGTTTTCTTCACGAAAAGGGGAAAGCTGACTGGTTATACTCAACACATTTGGGTAGGAGACACGGATAACAAACTCTTGAACTTAACAAGTTATGTTGGGAACCTCCGTCCGGACCTACAGACATATCTCAACGCCAATGATACTCGTATTCTATCAAGATTCCACGAAAAACCGTGTTTCTGCTCAGAATAGACCACAAAGAACAGTCTGTTTGGAATGCATCGAGTCTTTCCGTAGCATGACTGGCTTTGCTCTATATGCACTGACGACTCTTCTTTCCGTCGATATTCATATCTTATATCATGAGCCGTGCTGTCAAAGCCATCCTTCGTTTAAAAATTAGTCTTTGGTCAACACCTACTGCAATTTTCAAGAATTTACCCGCTGATTGTTTTTCGACTTTGAACATGGATGGCTATCCAATTTCAAAGGTAGTCTGGCAATTAATAGACTTTTGGATGTCTGAAACAGAATTGGTAATCAAGGCTGTCATAACAGAACAGAACAGAACAGAACATAAAGAACAGATTGCAGACGTCTCAGCCGTAAGAACGACATAAACTTGAGGCCCTTCACCACAAGAAGAAGAATGAAATGGATAATAGTCCAATTCGTCCAAACCAAGTGGCTAAAGGCAGCACACAAACAGCACAAGGATCAAGACAACCACTAACGATATGAACACAGTTTTGAACCTTACTTTTAAGTTGGGCGTAAGAAAGAACCCTCCTCCATCGACCGTATGTCAGCCTGTTTATCATCAAAGTGCAATGTGTTGACAGCATGTCTCCATTCGGTTTAAAGCCTCTGTCTCTAGTTGTGACCATTAAGAATTAAAAACAAAAACTACGTCGAAGAGTCATCCAACAAATAATGGTAGCAACTTTCAAGACTTCTCATCGATGATAGAAGTGCAGTGTTTCAGCCCCAATGGAAAGACTTCGCAGGCCCTTTTTGTCTATTTTACATGTGATCACGGACCTGCACTTCATCTCATAGCACTACACATAGTTTAGAAATTTAAATCGGACCTAGTCTTTCTAACCTAAAAGCACCCCTTGTTCGGCATGAAGGAAAGAAAGTTCATAATATTCAGTTTCTGGAAAGTGTTTTATCTCCTAGCAAGTAGGATCTATTTATTATTTGAAATCCTATCAAGAGCTTGGAGTTGCTCCCGAATAAGGCTTTCACAGTGTAAAAACGAGCGTCACCCGTCCGTTGCATATTACCTAGTCAAGTCATAAATACTGGTACACAACTGGACTCACCCATTACTAATGCAACACTGGGCGCATCCATTTCGTATTGATTGCGATTTGACAGTTGATATTTACGCTTCATTGTGACGTAAAAAGTTTTTGACATTAATGGCTTACAATCATCGAATGGGGCGACATCGAAAATCGTATTGTTTTAGTTGGCCTACTTAAATGCAACGTCCGCGAACTGTGAGAACTCCGAAAGCGATCAAAGCCGTGATGAAACGAATAGACCGAAAACCGCTGCGAAAACAGAAAATCTTGTCGCGGGAAATGCAAATTTCGCAAAAATCCATGTCTCGCATTATCAAAGAAGATTTAGGACTCAGCGCGTACAAGCGACACAATTGACACCTGCTCATTGAAGGAAAAACGCAAGCGAAGATCGAAAGCGTTACTCAGCCGGTACGCGAAGAACGCTCACACACAAATTCTGTTTACTGACGAGAAAATCTTCACCGTAGAAGAATATGCTCGAAGAATATGCTCGGTCATCCAGAGAAGCATTCCAACTCATCCCGAGGGTTCAAAGAGGACACCATCCCGCGTCTGTAATGGTATGGTGGCGAGTGTGCTACGATGGCGTTACCGTTACGAGAAAGGAGTGAAAACATCGGCCAAAGTATATCAATCAACCGTCTTGGTACCCATTGTGGGGTCTCTCAACCAATCAATATTCAACAACAAGCCATGAACTTTCCAGCAGGACTCTGCTCCAGCTCACAAAGCAAAAACGACTCAACTGTAGGTCAAAAACAACGTTCCTGACTTCATATCAACGGATGATTGGCCAGCTGGTAGTCCAGACCTCAACCGGTTGGATTAAAAGTTTTGGTCCGTATTAGAGGGCATGGCTTGCTCTACTCGACACTCAAATATTGAGTCGTTGAAGCAATCGATGAGTGGCTACATCGTCTTAAGTCGTCCTGGAATAAGTTGTTCTAAGATTTGTAGCCATTGAATAACCAAATAAAAACAAAAAACAAATTGTTTAATTATTAATTCGTTTTCATTTGGCGCTGCTTTTTCTGTGTACCAGTATTTATGGCTTGACTTGGTACAAAGCTTCTGTTCGAATCCAATGTCTTACTAAGAGTTTCACATGGCCAGTGAGGCCTAGTGTGAAGGTACCCCGATTACACATGGTGGCAGGAACACAATGTCATCTGTATTTCTACACTCAAAATGTATCTGCTCGTACATTGAATTTCCTTGAATTTCCTTCCACTTTATGAATTAGTTCAATTTGCCTAAAAACGCACTCCAATCACTTCGAATTCCCATTTTATTTCCAACTTGTAAATCCTTTCAGAATTCTCACTATTACTGCCAATGGATTTGGTCAATTCTACAAAAAACACCTTTTCCTTTGGATAAGGTTTTTATTTTCTAATTTTCTACCTTCAATTTGCCAGAAAACCAATTCAATGATCCCTTTTAACAAAATTCAATACTATAGGAAAAAAGTAAACGTAAACTCCTCGGTCCAGGCACAGGATGTGTACAAAAAACCTCCAACACAATATTTGTAAAAATGTTGAAATAATTTGGTTAATATCTAAAATACTAAAGGAACAAACTCAATACAAATCGAATACACTGAAACCGCATTATACTCGTACCATGATGGAAAAAAAAGAAGAAGAAAAGTAAATGCCATAAATGAAATCCTTCTCTATTCAAGCGGCAACTACTCGTACATGTAAGTACCTAAGAGTATACTCGTATACTGGAACAGCTTTCGTTAACCAACAAAGCCATTTTCGTATCCGCAATCCCCTACACATTACATTATCCTAAAAATGGTGTTTAAAGTTCAGTACATTATACTCGAACACTCCTACACACTTGAAGTAACCAAATCCGCCGCCACCTTCACTCCGCAATCCAGTGTACGAGTAAATCCTTTGCACTTTTGCGATTTCTATTAACGAAATTGGAAAATTCTTTTATATGAACACTTTGCATTCAAATGGACTGCTACCACACCCTCCATCCACGCGCTTTATCCTGTGTGTAGAAAATGGTATAACATATACTAATGCAAGCATCTATTACTCTACAATTTGTCTGGATTTTGAAGTGAATTTTCCAAAAAGCACTGGATTATGCACTCAGTCTTAGAGTATGAAAAAGTCCACGGGCAACAAATACATTCCGAACTTCTTTCCTTTGACGGGATATCCTTTAAGAAATTTGCATACATATGAAAGCTGTAATGGTCTCTGAAAGGGGTTTCCAATCAAAAGAAAATGTCAAACGAATTTCGAAAATCCAAAAATTACTACAAATTGATTTGAGAAGGAAAGATACTTTGGTTGCATAATACGAGTATGTTTGGCGATAGGATCAGCGTTGGCGCCGACAAACTTTCAACCCTTTCAATGATGTTCGGAAGCACAAGGTCAGGATGCCAGGAGGGTATAAGTACTCGTCCTTAAAAGTCTGATTCTTGGGGTCACCTTTAGGTTGAAGGCTGTGTGAACGCGCTACTGCACGGAGCTCGTAAAAAACTTCATACTCTGAAGTTAGAAATGAGAGACTCTAATGGCATTGAACACTACGATTTCGGCAAGCCCAAACGGACAAGGGTCTTTAGCTGTACATGTGGAATGTTGTACGATAATGGAACTGATACATAGTGATGAAGTCATACAAACAAAATTTGTCATAAAAGAAAGCTTAAGTACAAGTCTTAAGCCTTAGGCATGTAGCCAACGCATATTACAAATTCGTACTACAATTTCTCTAAACTAAACCTAATATAAGCTCGAGGCCTATCTGAAGACAGATTTCTCGAATATTGCACCACGTCAAGATCGCCTTTTTTGGGAGTCTCTCGAAGCTTCTGATAAAAGACATTGTCAGCCGGGTAGACTCAAAATCGGCTTAAGCATGCTCCATACTGAGGAGCCATTAGTGATTTCCCACTTCCTTGTATCTAACTTCAACAGTGTGGCAAATAATATCCCGGACTCGCTCTCGAGCACAGGTTTCGAATTCTTTTCGGCCACGGAACCCTTAATGATCAAACACCAGGGTTCCGCGGAACACCATTTGGGAAACGCTGCTCCAGAGGACAAGATTTCTGTTCGGTATTCGGTATTTATTTGAAATATTCACCTCCCGATTCAGTACACTTGCTACAACGTTTCAATAGTGATTCATTTGCCTGCTCTAGCTCATTTTGAGGAATTGCCTCCAGTGCCCGTGTCGAATTTGTTTGAGTGGTTGGATGTCTTCAAAGAAACACCCTCTCGAATTTAATTTCAATTTCAATTTCGGGTACAGAGAAGTCGCACGGTACTAAATCAGGTGTTCGTCATCATCCAATGTCTCTCTGCCGTTCAAAAAACCCTTATGCCATTCGAAAACAACTGTTCTTCTCAAGCAATCATCACAATACACTTGTTCCATCAATCGGAATGCTTCTGATGCATTTTACAATGTCGACTAAATGTCATGAAATTTTGACAGATAGAGAAAGATGCAAGCTTTAAACTGCATGTTCGGACAAATATATATCGCTCTTGGTTGCTGAGATATGGCTCGTGTCCGGGATATTATTTGCCACACTGTGTATAAATTACGGACATCTCCGTCGGTGAACTACTAAATTCGTAACAGAGTACTACATACGTTAAATGCACGTTCAAGAACTCAGTGAACTATTTGTGAGAGAAAAGAAAAACAATAATGTCTCATACATGTACGAGTACCTTGGTTTTGAATGTTCACTGGTTATAATGACTAGGAAGTAACAAGGTCGAGACGGGACTCTATAAGGAAATTGTACTGTTTAGGAAAGAATCATGATAACTGACCAAGCTACATTTGATTGCTTGGTAAAGTCGTTGGACCACCAAAAGTAAAAAAAAAGTAAAGCGATCGACGTTACTTATATAGTGGAGGTTGTAGTTTTATGGCCAATAATTCTGAACAGTATTAAATCTGATCTAGAAAATGGAGAGGAATTTTAGAAGCACTTACTAGATGTGGATATTGTAGTCCAATTTTTGGCGTTTATGATATTGTCTGCATATACCGATGCCAGTTGAGACAAGGGAAAGTATTTCTTACTTAACTTAGACATTCCGCAGCATTTTTAGCGACATCGAGTACGAATATGCAGTTATTTCGACGAAGATTATCAGGAATGATTATGAGTTTCGACAATATAATAGCCATTCATGAGTTCACTATAAAGACAACAGAGAGGGTTGTATTTTCGAAGCATCAAATTCTAATCCGATGGTGGTTTCCGTTCGGGCTGGGAACGTCTGGGAACGAATGTTAAAAGCAGAGAGTTCTGTCCTCAAATGAATAAACGGAGGTAGATATGGCTGACAAGAGATCATCATTGAAAATTTAAAGGAGTACTGGAGACTGAACAGGGCTTAAACCAATTTAAATTTAACTCTCTGAGTGGTAGTTTCCAGCCCATTGAAGACGAAATTCATCGAACCAAAATACATGCATCTTCTACACAGAGTCAAGATTTATCAGTGTTTACAAAACCGACATAACCGACGGTGAGAAAAAAAAAGAGAACGAGTAGGATCTATAGAAGGGCCTACGAAGTGGTTTTGCCAGAATGGAAGAAAATCTGTTCAAAAGAAGAGGAGATGTACCATCTTGACCATCGAATTTGACTCGTCCAAAGGAACATTAGACGCACACTGGTATAATTGAAGACATGACACGTTTTTTTTTTTTTTTTTTTTTCGTGGGAAATACCTATGCAAGGTATAGGCACCAATGGGCCGACGTCTTTCTTTCTTTACGTTTATTCCCGTGCGGAACTACCGCTAAGTTTTACTTCGCGAGGGACGGATTTGAGCTTTGTGCTTCGTCACGGGATGCTTAGCGAATTCACGTTCCGTTGCTGTTCTAAATCCCTTAGATCGCACATTATTCGTACTGCTGCATGGTTCACAGCAGCTCAAAGATCTTCGGATTTCAACTTTTATTGAATAATGTTTTCTGGTGTTGGCCTTTCACCAAATTCTTCACACAATAGATATATAGCTCTTTCATTTGCATACCGAGCACAATCGAAGAAAACGTGGTGCACGTTCTCTACCGCAGCGAGAACAGAACGGACTCGAATCACGGTTTCGCTTGAATAGATATTCCCGGAAACAACCGTGACCGTCAAGAACTGTGTAAAATTGTAATTCAGTTCGCCGTGTTTTCATTTTACCCAACTTCCAATCCTTGGGTTAGTCGATACGTCCATCTCCCTTTTTGGGACCCGTTCCATTTTTGTTGCCACGCTTCTAAACTGCGGCTTCTTTCGAATTTATGGAGGGAACGCGATTTTCATAAGGTCGCCAAGCTTCTAAAGCTAGGATATCGATTGGTACCATAGAGGATAGTACCAATATCGCGTCTTGATTTCTTCAAGTCGTTTCGCCACGACTACAACAGCAATATCGTCATTCTACTGGAAGATGTAGAATGTCGTCATACATCACGTTCCACAGTAAGGGACCTAACACTGATCCTTGGGGGACGCCTCCTGTAATTTTATATAATTTTATCCCGTCGTCGGAGTCGTAGAGGAGCAACATCAGGGTAAAGTAGCTCCTGATCAATCTTAATAGGTATGTACTTCTGTACATTTAATCTTTCGAGGCAATGTAAAATACGCGACCAGTTCGCCGAGTAAAACGCATTTTTCACGTCAAGTGTAACCACGGCGCATTACTTTTTACTGCCTCCTTTCCATCGTCTACCTTCTATGGCCGATTGGGCTTTGTCTATTACGGCCTTTTCTAAAGCCGTACTGATATTCCGCGAGTCCATCATTGGCTTCAATGATAGGCTGTAGTCTGTTGCATATAATTCGCTCTAATATTTTACCCATAGTGTCGAGCATACAGAGCGGCCGATAAAATAAGGGCTTCTCCGATGGTATTTCCATTGTTCCGAAAATATTCCCTCGCTTAAGCATGCATTATACATGCTAACGAAAACGTCTAACCGGGCCTTCGTCGCTATTTTTAAAGCCCTATTTAGTATGCCGTCTGGACCAGGGGCTTTTTGATCTTGTACCCTCTCGATTGCAGCGGTGAGTTCATCGGTTGTTAAGGCAGGAATGTGTTCGCGTAGTTCTCCGATCTCGCCTAGTAGAACTCCGTCATGTTGAGAGGAGAACACAGTTTCTACGATTCTGCTGAGTAATAGCGGGCAAGGTGGTGCTGGTCTCTGAGGCGTTTTGAGCTTCGCGGTTATGATTTTGTACGCTTTACCCCATACATTTTCGTTCAATTGCGTACAAAGATCCTTAAAGCACTGTCTTTTGCTAGACTTAATGGCGGATTTGAGTGCAGTGCGCGCTTCTTTATACGGCTGATCGAATTTCCTTATGTCGTTGTTCCACCAATGCGTTGGACGCCACCTTTTCGAACTATTCGAACCGTTCGAACTATTGACATATCGCAGGCAGCGTGTAGTTGACATGACACGTTCTGGAAGTTAAATTGACTGGTTGGCTGTCGTTATGAATGAACGCTGTCCGCTTGAGTTGTTTTTTAGTTTTTCTCTGTCGGGATGGCCCATCGTGTAAGACTGAAAAATTAGTTCTGTGACTTTGACGGCATCTGCAGTCTCAGGGTCTCTCATCAAAAGGGGAGGGATTAGAACTGTGACAAACTGAGTCCCCTTAACATCACCTTATTTTCTATGAATACCTGAATCTTGCTTTGTGTGAGGGTTATCGGATCTGACACTGCTGCTTCTAAAGTTTTCAAATGTTTGTTTGTTAATCAAGCGTAAATTTTGTACTAGCACAAGTATGAACTTCATGGATAAAGGAAGCACTTAAATGCTAGACTTAGTGTCCTGTTTACTTACGCAAACGTAACAGCTTTTGATCACTTTAACAGTTGCCTGTTTCTGGCCACAGTAACTTAGTTCAATAAATTAAGTTGACGATCATAACTACCCGAAACCTCGACAAATAAGCGCAAAGAGAAGAGGCAACAGTCTCAGCTACAGATTAGCATTGGTATTGGCAAATAATTTCTAATCAACGAAGGTAGACCAATAACTGCTTGAACTTTCGAATGAAAGATGTGTTTTTCTTTTTGGCAAGAAAACGTTAAATTTCTCAAAATAGAGTTCGTTGAGCTCAATACACCTTGTCCAGCGTTTCTCCAATCGATTGATCCTTGACAAATAAAGAGATTGGTCCAGTTTAGGAGCTGTGTAAGTGATGATTTCATCGCTGAGGGAAAAATCCCTTTCGTCCAAAATATTCTCTCAGATTTGCGGGGAGGAAATAGTCATCGAATGAGGGAGCAACTCATAGCCCAATTCGTATATTGTATGTTGTAAGGGCAATTTCTTCTGTTCCGGCTGCTGTTTTGTTTCCGATGCATTGGGGTGGATCCATGTTTCTTCCGTGGTCTGCTTTTGATAGCTGTCATACATAAAGTTCATGACGCAAATTGCTCAACCGTTGCCCATAGACATATCGTTATCGAGAAATTCAAGAAATCCTGAACTTATAAGTCCATTATCGCAGATAGCTGGTAATGGTATCTCTAATATTGGATCATTTGTGGCAGCAACACTTGGCAAAGTCAATATGAACTTACACACAGTGAATAATTAGTTCACGAATACATTATGTTCCATCAACATGTTGCTGAATACAATGTGTCTGCAGTTTGCCCCAAGTTCTCCACCTATCCCATATGGTCTAGTGGCTAGGATATCTGGCTTTCACCCAGAAGGCCCGGGTTCGATTCCCGGTATGGGAAGTACTATTTTATTTTATTTATTTCCTCTTTTTGCCTTACAATTTTATCTATTTCAATAAGGAATGAAAGCCACGGCAATATTTTAACATAGCCGCCCAATTCATTAGAGCACCCACACCAAGAACATACCAAGTTACCACCGAAAGGTAGTTTGCTGCCCAATGGTGAGTCCCTTTATTGCCATTTTATTACGATTCTCGTAAATTTTCACAGAGAAGACAAGCGAAACAATGGCATAACAGAGATAGTAGGGGATTTCCAAGAGCCAAGAAGGACACTACAAATTAAAAGTGTCCTTCTGCTCTCAGTTCTGTTGCGCTGTTTTTTTCTGTTTTCTTCCTTCCCTCTACTTGTACAAGTATGTGTGTGTTTGTGCATTTTTTTTTTTTTTTTTTGTTGTTTCCTATTTCGAGCTAACCCAGTGCCCTGTAAATCACGGTTAGGTGGCGCAAAAATTATGTACATCAAGTATCTGTGTTATTGTTACTCGTAAATCAGGATAACGATTTAAGTCAGGTCCTCTTTGTTTTGCCATTCTATTGGACGTTTGTTTTTTATGGTTCCATTTAGGACTCATTCGTGGGCAATTAGGTTGGCCAATAGACTATTGAGCACATTTTTCGCGTCATCAAAATGAGCTTTTGCCACAAATTTAGTATGACAAATTGTTTTACTAAAAGATACACAATGCTAGGAGTATCTATCTCATGAACAGCGTAGTAAATGAAATGAAATGGTCTGAGACGAATGTTGGTGTGGTGCTAGTCGTTACAATTGAAAGTAACAAATTCATTGAACGAATGCGCTTCCTCGCACTCTGATTCTAATGATGATGATGGGTCTTCTCCGAAGTAGTTGCACTGTAATTGAGGTTTAATTAAGAAAATTGGTAATTAGATTCAAATTAAGTTCAGTGTTGCACACAGAAATCCCCGTGGCTCATTTGATGTTTTCCTCTCTAAAGGACGTCGTTACATCATATTCAAATAGAAAAGCCAGGAGCTGCAAACGATTTGGGAATTTCCTTAGAGTTTAATTAAAACTTCATTATGGTGCTTGCATGCATGAACGGGCACATTGTATGAAAGAACCCAGACAGAAAGACTGACAAACAGCTAGACATGAAGACGACAGCGAGTAGATTTCTAGTTTTCTTCTTTTTTTAAGAGATGCAGATACACCACACACTTCATTCGTGTGTAAGGGTTAGTAAGGATCATTATGTAGAAATGGAAATGGTTTTTGTTTTCTGTTTTATCGTAGATTCATTGCTTAAGTTGGTTTTAAGAAGTGGTAGGGTTAGGTTGAAAGATTGACGATGCAGCTCAATTCCTTAAAGGAAAACAATCCTCTTAGGTTCTTCAGACGTTTGAATTTGTAACAGATGCTAATTAATTTTTTCTTTAATTTCATACGAATATTTCCGAGTACCTACGAGTACATACTCGTCCTTGTGTTAAAGGAATTTCAGTCAGAATTGAGAGTGTAACAGGAACTGGTTTTCTCATAATCGAAATTCCTGGCGGATATCATAATCATCAACAACAAGCAGTGGAGCGCTATACTCCGCAACAGCGTGGAATAATTGTGTCGATTTTTTTTGACCAATAATAGCTAGGTGGTTAGGTGACGTCGATTTCCTAATCGTGTCGCGTTAACTGTCCAAACATTCCGGCGCTTAGTTACTCGACTCGAACAGACTGGAACCACAGGAGGCGAGAATATCGCGGCTAAGGCTGCCGATGTCGCTGAGGACAAAGAAACATCAACCAGACTACGGGCAACGCAATAGGGCATCACCAGACGGACCCTACTGCGAATTTCAGTGAAAGTCTTACACATGTTCCCGTACAAAGTACAAACATTGCATCAGTAAATACCTTCGGTACTGACGGTCGCGTGTGAATTACTGTCAAGCCATCCTTAATCTCAACAACTAAGAGGACGATTTTGTGTCGAAAAAAATCTTTGGTTCTGGGGCACTGAAAATCAGCGTGTGATGTAAGAACAGCCATTACATCCACTCAAAGCCACTTCGTGGTGTGGTGTTCATGCGGGAGGAGTGACTGGGCTGTATTTTTTTTAGGATTCCATCGGCAATACAGTCACTGTTACTGGCGGACACTACAGAGCCATGATAAGCGGCTTCTTACTGCCGGAATTGGATGAGCGGGGCTTGGTGAGCATGTGGTTTCAACAAGATGGTGCAACCGCACACACAACACGAGCCACAATTGATATTGTGAAGGAAGCGTTTCCTGGTCACGTAGTCTCCGGTTTTGGCGACTTGGCATGGCCAGCAAGTTAGCTTGATTTACCCATCCCAGACTTCTTTCTTTGGGGCTGCTTGAAGTCGCGGGTTTATGCCAACAAGCCTTAGGCAATCGCAGCCCTTAAGGAGAATATTCGATAGGAATGCGAGCAGTTATCACCGGAAATCTTGCGGGAAGCCATGGAAAATGCAATAAAACGGGCACAAATGTCAAAATCACCTGAAGAATTTTCCTCTAAAATTAGCCAAGAACGCCCCGATCTATTTTATATAAAGTTGATGCCTCTAGACCAAAGAGCAGGACTGAGATTGTTGAGGTCTTACTAGTATATAACGTCACTTTTAGTATTCAAAAGAGGACGGCTTTGATAGTCAATTGCCCTAGAGAAGCCTAAAGAAGCAGCGATTGCCAAGAGTTGTTCTTCGTTTGTCTAAAAACTTTTTTGAGTGAATATTTGGAAATGTAGAGAAGACTATACTTCTGTAGTTGGCACTTCAGGAGAAGCCGATATTCTTCCAGTCTCTGACAATGCTTGCCGGCATTCATCATCGATCCAGATATATCTGGTCGGAACCCAAAGTATCAGGTTCTACATCTAGGAAGGCTGTAACCACAGGTCTTCAATACTTGATGCTGACGGCATAGGACCTCTCCGAGATCAAACTTACAGTATTAGTCTCTTTCCGATATGAGCGATATCAATAAAGTAAGGCTCCGAGTTGATGTTCTCCTGTCGGAGTGTTAGGACATCCGTTATACTGTCTTTCGTCGATCGCAATGTTGATTGATTAGGGAATCTCCAAGTCCCCTTGTGACTATCGGGATGCTAAAACCGCGGCCTGAGCTTCAAATAAGAAAGAGTAGCCTGGATAAGGTCTTATTTGTTGATTTTATCTGTAGAATTAATTCAAAGCCTTATTTGTAGTGCTGATATTTTGTCCACAGGTTAGTACACTTGCTTATCGACGTCGACCAGTTGCCAATGGTTACTACCTGTAGATCAAAAATCACAATTGATGTATAGACACAGTTACAACACTGTGCATCGACAATTGGAATAATTAATTGGAATATCCGACGCGGGTGTTGAATTCAGGCTGATGCATGGGACTTCGCCTTGTAAGACGGCATAGTATATGGTAAAAGTTTGCGGTAAAAATGTAAGTGTTGAGGTTCTCAGAGAATACGCCTGCGCCAAGGCTTTGGCTGTCTTAAAGCCATCTGTAAAGATCGTTTTTTCTCCAGTCTGAGGTCAGTTGATTACGGTCATATGGGGCGTGACTAGACTACCAAGTTCTACAGAACGTCAATTGTGTTTAACGTGAAACACCTGTCGTGGAGACTTAAGTTCACAGGATGCTCATACAACAATGGGAGCAAAGATACGTTTTGCCATCGCAACCTCAATTGGAGATTATACCTATTCGGAAGGGCACAGCTCTACCCTTGGTACGGGTCGAGTAAAACATCTTAATGATCTTAGGATCTCAGTACTCATCACTTTCAGCAACTCCACTGCGGGTATTGAGCGCTGGCTGGGTCACCCTCTCTGCGGTTTAGGCTTTAGCCACAGCCACCGTCACTTTCCCACACGGTACCGTGTTTTAAGTCCTAGTATGGACTACCGGTGGACTATCAAGGTCTTCTTGAAGGAGTAAAGAGTCATGAGGAGAAGAAATAGTTTTGGATTACTTGGTGTCGTCTGCTTCAATGGATAGGGAACAGTGTTAAATAATTTTATCAAGATCGTTCATTGTTAAGATGAAAAGAAGGGGACCTAGATGACTGCATTGTGGGACACCAGAAGTGGCTAGAAATGGGGTTGATTTAGACGTGAAGCGAACGCTATAATAACGGTTTTCCAGATAAGAAGATAACCATTTTAATAATATGGGGACAAAGCCTAGAAAAGAGCCTTGATTTGAGCAAGATCAATTGATGAGATACCTTACCAAAGGCTTTTGCGAAATCTGTAGCAATAACATCGATTTCGTTGCCATTTGTAGTAGTTGATCTTCCTAACATAAATTCATGCTGACTAGGGAATATAAGGGACTCGCAGTGAAAGCTTAAAGTTTCCATAATCCCATATGAAAGACGTCTTCCAAAGTTGAGGAAATATTCTTCACATTTCGAAACATAATATTTCCTTTGTTTAAACTAAAAAACAAAATGCAGTAAACTCTAAGTAAAACTCGTGATAGCTTGCTATGCTTGTGTTAGACACCTCTCACCTTCATGTGGACATTTTGATGCTTAAGGAAACTTATTTGTAAACGGTGATTCTTGTGACGGCATTGAAGTATTCCTTTGATTTCGATGGATCAGCAACCATTGTCTCGCTACCTGGCTTTCAGTTGGCTGAGCAGACCTCACCATGTTCATCGGTGAATTGGAAATCCTGTACCAAACGTAATGTTTCATCGACTGGCATTTACAGTGATTTGATGAAAATTGTGCTTGCCATCGATGATAAATAGTCCACGAATGGCATACCAGATTCTTTGTTTATAACACCATAATCACGGGTGATTTTCATCGACTTATCAGCGATTAAATGAATGTCCAAGGATCCAAGACACCTTACTTGCGTGTGGTATTAATATATCCCAAGTGGGTGAAGTGAGGATCTGTCGAGCAGGCAATCACTTCAGCGCCAATGGTGCAGAGTTCGTTTACACGCTCAGTTGGGCAGACGAAGGTGAATTCTAAGGGGTTAAAGAACAGAACAACGTACTTCGACTTGTAGTCCTTCAGAGAGATCTCCTTGAAGGAACCACTGACGATAGCAGTTCCGGATAATTGAGGAGTTGGCTTCTGCAGTTGTGGCATTTTGTTGGCTAGAGCAACTTTTCGGACATTACATATGCGCAATCCCAACAATGTCCGTGAAGATGATGAATCGTGGTACCGTCGGGCAATTCTGCTGTTTAAATAAAGTGGACGAATTGACTGTAACCGTCTGCCCATTGGCATCTTCGAAGAAATACGGATCAATGACATCTTTCATAGACCACACCAAACAGTCACTTTGTCTGGATGCAATGTCACCTCTTCGATCACTTGTGGGTTTTCTGAGCCCACCGAGTGAGAAATGTGCCTCATCACTGAAGAAAACATTGTTCGAACGATCGGTGCTTTTTGTCTCTTGTTCCAACACACAGGAAGCGTATCTACGGCATTGAGAATGGTCATCAGGATTCAATTGTTACATAAGTTGAACTTTGTGAGGATGGAGATGCAAATCCAAACGCAAAATACGCCATAGTGAGGTGTACGACACGTTCAATTGTTGTAAACGCCGGGAAATCGATAAATTCGGATCATCAGCAACACTTGCACTTACAGCAGCAATATTTTCGAATGAGTGTGCATAACGATGATGCACAGGCCCTTACGACATCAGTAACGCTACCACTCTCTCCAAATATCTTCACAATTTTACCGATTGCTTGCGTAGTCGGTCGATTATGACGACCATAATCATCGCGAAAAGTGGCTTCGCTTGGATCACCACTTTTGTAGTAAATTTTAATAATTTTAACGCGTTGTTCGATTAGTAAGCGATCCGTTGTTGTAAATGGCAAACATTCAACTAATATTATGACACTTCAAATGAAATGAAATCAAAGTTACCAACTTGAAACTTGAGAACGAAATGAATGATTCTTGGTAATAAAATCTAACTTGGACAGTCTGTTATGTATATCCCATATGGTCTAGTGGCTAGGATATCTGGCTTTCACCCAGAAGGCCCGGGTTCGATTCCCGGTATGGGAAATTTTTTCCTTTTTTTCAAATTGCTAGTCGGAGGATTATATGCGCACGTACACTGAAATCTTTAATATTGCGAAGTGCAAGAAGCAGCATTACTTACTTTTTTTTTGGATTCAATCCATCTCAGTAGCTGAATGAGATACATGCAAAGTGCAGACCTTGAAATAATGTTCAGGTCACCTCACAGAAATAGATACTGTAATACGAGTACGAATAAGAAGTTGATTTTGCCACTCTTTAACAGGCAGAGCGTTTGGGTATGAACGATTTACTCAAACTTCACTTCAAGTTACGTCAGATACATGTAAATCCCGAATGTGCGTATGAACTTAGGTTGATAGGTTATCTTACCCAAATAAGCGATACTGATAACATTTTGTTAGCACGTGGGTACGACTTCTAGTAAAGAGAAATTTCGTGAGTAACTTACCACCTGAAGCTGGTGTTAGTGGAAAAGATAATCTGAAACAGGTTGAATGAGATCTGGGTTGCTGCGAGAATGGCGCCAAAACTCAGCCAAAGATAAGTAACGAGATTTGCTGGTGGAACTATGAAGCGAAAAGGGCGGCTAGGGACAAAGTTATTTTATTGTTGTCTTCGGG
The DNA here is from genome assembly GCA_928272305.1 of Volucella inflata. Classification (NCBI taxonomy): domain Eukaryota; kingdom Metazoa; phylum Arthropoda; class Insecta; order Diptera; family Syrphidae; genus Volucella; species Volucella inflata. Next base: position 6,647,297 of record OV743720.1, read on the forward strand.
TAGGAGAAGGTAACTTTTCTTGCTATATAAAGGCAAAGGCGACAAGATAACTGCAAAATCTACAAATCAGTGCAATTAACATTGCATATAATAGATGCTGCTGATAGTGTTGTAGATATAAAGTTGAACTAGTTCATATAAATGAAGATACAATACGAGTGCGAGTGTCATTTGGATCAAAACTTACTGGTTACGACGGAGGAATGTGGTGAAAGTCTTTATCGAGCAAGAATAATAGTTCGACAGAGTTCCCAAAATGATGTTATGCAATGAAACAGTACCAGAGATATTCAATGTACGAGATCTGTAAGTATGAGACTAGAATTTGCCTATAGATGGCCCTAGCTGTCAATGTCACCATCAAACTGAGTAATTTTCGCCATTTTCTTGTTGACATCTGGCAAAGATTTTCAGCTCACAATGATACTAGTTTCATAGTACAGTTTGTAATAGAGTTGAACATGTCGAATTTTATGGCTGGCAACTACGATTTTCAGACAGCACTGATGTGTTAACATTTGGAGAAATTTGCTGCAGAATCGCCTCGAACACTTATCGAAGTTATGGTGAGCATGCTCTTGGTACGTCACATGGCCTTAAGAGGTTAAAAAATATAAAAAAAGGGACGGTTTTGACGCATATAAATTGAGCACTGCGAATTGCAGACATTCAAAACCATGGAAAAGGTCTAGGAATTAAAGACACAACGAAACTGGCCAAATAAAAGGTTCAAACGTTCAGTTGGAAGATACTTTCGCTTGCAACTTACTTATCAGAGTTAGCCCCGTCTGAATACAATATCAATGGGATATCACTTGTTAAGCAACGCTAAACAAAAATGGCTCTATGACTGGCTTGTTTCAAAAGAGTCAAAGGTTTTGTAGCATCCTACAACACTGTCGTATATGTACTTCTAAAATACTCATCGCAATATACCCATGTATAACGATGTTGGCAAAACAAAAAAGATAAACCGTCAGAAAATGGGGATGTGATCCAGTAGAATGGTTTTGAGATGCGGGCTGAGGAACACCAGTGCAAGCCTCGTTCAAGAAGCCTATAGTCACCACTTTGAGAGAAAAATCCTTTGAGTTTCGGTCCCGTCTGCATAGACGGTGAGTGGAGGAGGAGATACAACGACGAATTGTATGGACTGTACAGCAACATCGACCTAGCCAGAAGAGTGAAGATCCAACGACCAAGGCTTCGGTCTGAAAAGACTTCGAATCCGTCCCCGAGAGACAGCGTAGTAGAAAAAACCGAGACTCAGCTGGAAGTGGGACCTCAGCCAGCTTAGCGTGGAGACAGGAGGCATCTACCAAAGGATCGCAGCTGACTGGAGACGCTTGTCGACTGAGGCCCAGGTCCACCCCGGACTGTGGCGCCACCTAATGTAAAGTAAGTAAGGATGTCATCGTAATCGCAAAACTTAAGGGCTTTGGACCACTTTATCTCGACTTTGAATGAAGTTTATGGAGAAACTAGTAATGGCAGTAAATTATATATCTTTCAAAATGAAATGTTGTCAGATGAGTTTGAAGTTGGACCTCAAGGTTTCATTCTTTGCCCACTGCTATTTTTTTTGTAGTAATCAGTAATGTGATTCGGCGGGGAAGGACTATGACAATTTGACTTGCATACCCTCAAGCAGGGATTGGTCCTTCACCAGGTGGCTGAAAACTTTGAGTCAAAAGCAAAGCAAAAGTAGGGGTCAAAATAACCAACGACAGCTTAAAATTCAGCGCAAGTATCGAACAGGATCTGACAGTTGATTTAGTAATGATTTCGACACAAAACCAAGCTAAGACTGTTCGGATCAAACGTGCAAGTAGTGATATTTTATGAGTTTAGTACATGAAAAGTGACAAATACCGTCACAAGGGAGCTGCAAGCCTTGTGATCCAATAGAATAGAAGTCTTTGCAAAATGAGAAGGCGCCACAGACATACATGGAAAAGGACAGTTCTTGATGATTATTTGTGTGGAAATCAAGCCCTTTGCTTCATAGTGAATCAGTGGGCATAAGTAAAAACAAAAAAATCTATTTTTACGTCAAAAAGCAGACGAAATTAGACTGAGTCTCAAAAATTCAGTAACATTTTTAGCAAAGCATGACTGAAACTTTATCTAGAAAACCGAATATATACCACACGTTTTACATAGGGCGTCGGTGGTGTAATGGTTAGCATAGTTGCCTTCCAAGCAGTTGATCCGGGTTCGATTCCCGGCCGACGCACATCTTTTTGTTTTTTAAGTTTGCACTTTCTCACTGTGGGCTTATACGAGGGCGGGTCAATAAGTCCGTGACTTTTGGATTAAAACACAGATTTTTTTATAAAAAAATAATTTTATTTTTCAACGTAGTCTCCCTTGAGCTCTATACACTTTGTCCAACGCTTCTCCAATTTTTTTATCCCTTCCAAAAAAAATGATTTGTCGAGGTCCTCAAAATAGGCCTTTGTTTGCGAGATGACTTCATCATTGGAGTCAAATCTTTTTCCACCAAGCCATTTCTTCAGGTTTGGGAACAAGAAGTAGTCGCTCGGAGCCAAATCTGGAGAATAGGGTGGATGAGGGAGCAATTCATAGCCCAATTCATGGATTTTTGCCATGGCAACTGCACATGTGTTTGTGGTCGACTGTGAGCAAACGCGGCACCCATCTTGCGGAAAGCTTTCTCATGCCCAAGTGATCATTCAAAATTGAAACCACTGAGCCATGCGAGATCCCTACGGCTTCCACAATCTCTCGCACTTTCAATCTTCGGTCGGCCAACACCATATCGTGAATTTTTTCGATTGTTTCGGGTGTAGAGACCTCAACTGGGCGTCCAGGACGTTCGGCATCTTCAGTGCTTTTACGGCCACAACGAAATTCAGTAAACCACTTTTTGCCATTGAAATCGATGGTGCAGAGTCCCCATAGTATTTATCAAGCTTAGCCTTGGTCTCGGTAATGGTTTTTTTTCGCAAGAAATAATGCTGAATAAGCACACGAAATTCACTTTTTTCCATTTTCTCCTCAAATCAGTGAGTAGTCTGATAAAAATAGCTGTCAAACACAAACTAACTGACGCAGCAAGTTTAAATTTTGACAGGAGTCAACTGACAGATGCCTGTTGACAGGAGCAGTGTTGCTGTTTCAGTAAAGAGGTCAGAAATTCAAAAAGTCACGGACTTATTGACCCGCCCTCGTATTAACGATCAAAATGCGTTATGTGTATCTTAAGCTTCTATTTTAGTATATTGTAAGCTATTTTTAAAAAAGTTTTGGAGGAATCACAAAGCTGAAGAATATTTCAAAATAGTAGATGAAATGCTCTAGAATTTCCAAGTTCTGGGGGAAAGATATTAAGGCCATATGATGGCAGACTACTTTTTTTCTTGGAAGGGTTATACTTATTGAACCGGCGTTCTATCATGGCTTAAAGGAGGACGGCAGTCAAAAATCTTGCGAAATTCGACAAGAATACTATATACTCGTTTAGATCGACATTTTCTTCCAACAACAACTTTACAGAGAAGTGATGCACGTATACGTATAATAGTAACTGTAAGAGTTAGTCGCTCATTCGAGAGATATAGCAACAAACCAAATAATTCGACATTCGGACAATCTCACGCTCTCGGAGACCTGGATGGTTGATAAATGCAACGCTGTGCCGATTTTAGGCTTCAAGTTCTTGGTGGTGGGAAACGCGATCTGGTGGTAGCATTGGTATCTATGGGAATGCTGAATCTGTGACCGACAGTTTAATGCTGATTCGACTGATAGAGCCACATGTCGGCGATATCTGCATGATCAACGTACTCGTAGATCTGGGCGAAGAACTGAAATTTCTGCTTGCATCGGTCTACGGTGAACCTGGCACGCGACTATAAGATATACAGATGCTAATCCTTTCGTCGCTAGCTCCATACTCGGTCATAATTCATAATATAACACCAATATTCGAAGACTTGACGCATGTATGCTTCATTATCAATGCCGATAGCGATAAGACAGTGCTGAATGTTTACATTCTTGCGCAATTTGGTATGATACCCGTGACAATTCCTACCTCTAAAACACTCGGCAAAACCGACATCGATATGACTTTCACTAGACACCTGAATTCGATGCGGTGTGAGGTAAGGTAAGGAGCTTCCACTAATATAGTAGGGCCTGTCACCGAGAAGGGTTCTTCGGATTAACACGGATAATATTGTATGTGTGGATTGCTTGGCAGAACAAGCTTTCATGAAAATATGTCTTTTACAAGACTCTAAAGAAAGGTCTATCATCTTTTTTTCCTTAAAAAAGGTGTCAAAGCGACAGAGTCGCAGCGGATTCGGAAATTCGGCAATAAGTGTTGACACTTGTCAGCTTTGGCTTGAACGCTTTAGTTCAGAAAATACAGACCTTGCTGATACTGTTTGCTCTGGACGTCCACCCACTACAGACGACGATCAAATCTTGGCAGCAGTTAGCGTTGACAGGTATTTGACGACACAGAAGATCGCTCAGCGGTTTAACATCGCCCCTACAACCGTTTCGCAGAGACTGAAAAGGCTTGGAATATCGAACAAGTTGAATGTTTGGCTTCTTCAGGAACTCAGTGAAAATAACATAATGGATCACATAATGGTCTTTAAGTGTTTGTTGGGATGGAATTCGCTTGAAGCTTTCCTAAAGAGAGTGGTTACGAGAGTCAATAAATCGGTGGTTTACAACAACATTCGGCGTAAGAGGTCATGGGTCGATAGACAAGATTTGCATTAGCAGGTGTCCTTTTCTTCGAGTTGCTTCGATGCATTTAACATTGCACACATGGAGTTTGCGTGAGTATTGAAGGGACGTTTGGCAGGATCTTTCTTGCAAGCGTCTACTGCAAGTATAGTGAGGAAATTGACCCATACATACAGTATATGGATGGTTTGTTTTTGCTAGCCGGCACAGAACCCCTCGTAATCGGGTTTGACGCCAATGCGACCTCCCCTCGGTGGTTCAGTAAGGTATCCAGAACTACGACTGGTACCCGGAACTAGGCGCGGGGGGGGGGGGGGCTCCTTGGCGACTGGATTGTTACACGCAATGTCCAGGTCATCAACGAACCGAGCGAGATATATACTTTTCATGCGGTCAACGGTGGCAAGAGTGACATTGATGTTACTTTTGCCAATGAGGCAGCTTGTAGGGCGTTTAGTTTTAGGTGGCGGGTTAGTGCAGGGATGAGTGATAACAACTGGATCCAGTTTGAGATCACTCAAGAAGCAGCGGGTAGAGACACGGTTCCCGAAAAGAGATGGTGTGTGCGAGGCGCTGATTGGAATGTCTATGGTGCTCGTATACTTGCGGAGGTAACTTCTGTATCACCTCAGGTGTACGGCAGCTTAGTAATTGACCAGCAAATCGGACACATCAATGAATGTGTATGGCGGGTTAATGATGAACTCTTTGAGAGGAGCCGCAGGGCCAATCAAAAGAGGGTAAATTGGTGGACCCGTCTATTGACTGAGAAGCGAAGGCTAGTTCGAAACCTAAGGAAGCGATTCCAAAGGGCTCGTGCGGCCAACGCTGAGAACTTGGCTCACTTGGGCATTGCCTGTCGGCGAGGTCTCGCTGAGTACAAGCGACTCATAGTCAGCACAAAAGAAGCTCACTGGCGGAACTTTGTGTCTGGAAATAGGGACGATCCCTTGGGCAAATTGTATAAGATTTGCAGGAGTGGCAAGAAGACCGCGACATTGAAGGCATCCGTGTGGGTAATAGTGTTTTAACCACATGGAGAGAATGCCTGCCTGCACTGCTTGGTCAGTTCTTTCCGAGAGACGAGCGCGTTGAGGACCCTTTTATTGAGGAGCCTCCGGTCCCTCCGGAATTAAGGGCTGAAGAGGTTGAGCAGGGTGTTTCTCTTTTTCGTTCCAGGAGGTCTCCTGGAGCAGATGGAATAACTGGAGAGATGGCGAAAGCCATCTGGAAAGCTATTCCAGAATACCTGCTTTGCCTTTATAGCAAGTGCATTGCCTGTGGCTACTTCCCTCAGGATTGGAGGGAGGCAAGGGTGGTTGTGCTTCTGAAGTCCCCCGATAAGATTAGGTCTGATCCTGGATCATATCGGGGCATCAGCCTTCTTCCGGTACTTGGAAAAGTGCTGGAAAGGGTCATGGTGGAAAGGATTTCTGAAAGTATGACGGAACCAATGTCCCCATTTCAATTCGGCTTTACAAAAGGCAAGTGTGTAGAGGATGCTTGGTCTTTCCTCAAAGACAGAGTCCAGAGCAGCAGAGTCAGTGTGATTATTGGCATCTTTATTGACTTTAAAGATGCCTTTGACAACTTGAACTGGCAGAGTATACTCACCAGGTTGAGGGAATTGGGCTGCCAGGAAATTGGGCTTTGGGGAAGCTATTTTTCTGGTAGAAAAGCGAGTGTGGTCAATGCACATGACAGCGTTTGCGTTGACATGGAGAAGGGCTGCCCCCAGGGGTCCATCTGCGGTCCTTTTATTTGGAACTTGATGATGGATCCGTTTCTGTGGCGCATGAATGAGCTCTGTGGTTGCTGCGCTTATGCAGGCGACCTGCTCCTTATCCTTGAGGGTCAGTCCAGGGCTCTTGCGGAACAAGTAGGAGAAAGAGCTCTTTCAATCGTTTCTGAATGGGGAGAAAGTGTTGGCGTCAAGGTGTCAACGGAGAAGACTGTTTCAATGTTGCTGAAGGGCAAATTGAAAACGAGACGTAGGAACCCTTTGATTCATATGAATGCCGTTAGCATTAAGTGTGTGGCTGAGGTCAAATACTTGGGCATAACGGTGGGTGAGCGCATGAAATTCATGCCTCATCTCAAGCAGATGAGGAAACGCATGTTGTGTGCTGTAGCCCAGGTGAGGCGCATTCTGCGATCTGACTGGGGGCTTAACATGCGTTCTGTTCGTGTCATATACAACGGTCTTTTAGTTGCCTGTGCAACTTATGGAGCGTCGGTGTGGTACGACGCGGCAACGAATGATGATTGCTGCCGTCAGATTTTGGCTTGCCAAAGAGTGGCATTGATTGGTTGCCTACCTGTGTGCCGCACTGTCTCCACAGAGGCAATGCAGGTCTTGTTGGGAGTGCCACCTCTCGATCTGGAGGTGATACGTCGTGGTATTGCCTTCAAGATCAGAAAAGGTCTCCCGCTAAACGAGCAAGATTGGGTCTCCCAGAGGGAAGTGGAAGGCCTATCCCGGAGGGAGCGTAAAGCCTTGCTTAACGCATGCGTGATATCTAGGTGGCAATCTAGATGGGACGCTAGCGAAAATGGCAGGGTTACTTACAGCTTTCTTAGGGATGTGCTGACCATGCAGAGGTTTCCTGAACGGAACATTAGCCTCCGCCTGGGCTTTTTGTTGACCGGGCATGGCTCCCTTAATGCATAAAAGGGGGCTTAGCGGCTCGGCGAATTGCTCATGTGGAGCTTCCCACGAAGATTGGCTGCACGTTCTTTGCGAGTGCCCAAATTATTCGGAAGTTAGGGACTTGCATGCTATGGGCATCACCTTCAATTCTAACTGACACCGTATGGTTCGAAAGAGCCTGTAGCTTTGCAAGGGAAGTATTTCTTAGAAGACGCAGTAGAGTGCTAGCGGGTTGATTGTGAGTAGTAGAAATTGAGGTACTAAAGGCCGCCAGTCCTGGGCAGTGAGGTGCCCAACTGGAAGTGACCGCAAGGTTGCGAAGCTCGACCGGAAGCTATATTCTGGTACCACGGGAGGTCAGGGGCCCCTGGAACTATTGTTTCCAGCCTGACCTAGGAGTTGGCCCCCTTGTGGGAGTATCGTGGTGGCTGTGGTTTACACCCAAAGTCGCGGGGAGAGTAGAACAAATGGTGCTTGGACATCTCATGGTTGAGCATATGTCGTAGCCTGCTAAGACATGTGCTCATCCGTTTGATTGCTACGGAATCATTGGTCTATTCGATGTGGAGTTACACTGCAACCGGATGCCATGATCCACAGAATGGCAGAGGTATTAGATAGGCCTCGACCCTTCACCAAAGGGGAAGTTCGTGCCTTACACACGATTTCGAATCTGGTACTGGTGGTGGTACCTTTATCACCCGAAGGGCGCTGATCAACGCTTTGTTTTGATATCATGCGCGAAGACGCACCGTAGGCTTGAGCCTTCACGGCAGGTACCTACGTTAAACACATGTGACATCTGCAAACAGAGCATCAGTTAATGCCTCCTGACCGCCAGTCGCCATCCTCAATCTCAACAACGAAGAGGATGATTTTGTGTCGAAAATCATTATGAGCGACGAGGAGCATTTCCACTTAAGCGGTTACATCAGTAAGCAAAATCTTCGTTTCTGGGGCACTGAAAATCCGTTTACATCCACTCAAAGACAATGTGTGGTGTAGTGTTCACGCGAGAGGAGTGATAGGGCCGTATTTTTTTGGGGACGCCATCGGCAATACGGTCACTGTTACTGACGAACGCTACAGGGCCATTATAAACGACTTCTTACTGCCGGAATTGGATGAGGGGGGTTTGGTGAACATGTGGTTTAAGCAAGACTGCACACACACCACGAGCCACAATGGATATTGTGAAGGAAGCGTTTCCTGGTCGCGTCATCTCCCGTTTTGGCGATTTGGCATGACCAGCAAGATCGCCCGATTTACCCATCGCAGAGTTATTTCTTTGGGGCTGCTTGAAGTCGCGGGTTTATGCCAACAAGCCTCAGACAATGACAGCTCTAAAGGAGAATATTCGACGGGCACAAATATGGATCAACACTGGCGTCAGCCACTTGGCGGATATCATCTTTTCCACTTAACAGAAAAATATTTATTTTATTTAGAAATAACGTAATTCGAAAACAAAATTGGATGGTTAGAATTGCGCCATCTTGTACTATCTTTTCTGTCTATTATTCATGAGTGCAATGAAATAGTGCGGAGGCCTGAAAATAGACAAGGAAGAAGGCCAGTTCCTCATTAAAGAGCAAATGGCAGAAGTATTCCAAGAAAAATAATCGGCGTGTTCTTCGATGCCCTTCAAACAGCCACTCATACCCCATAACCAATGGCTTGTATGAGGTCACATATTCATATCATCAAGTGAATCAAACGTACGCACATTCAAAGAAGATAAATCCAACAATGACCATGAAAAATGAAAAAAAAAAATAAATTCCTGGAATGAAATGATAAGAAAATGACAGTCTGACAATAAGCAATTTAAAAATGATAGTGTGTAGCCTACTTAACGTACTTCTTGTTAATTTGATCAATCATTTCTCGACTCGAAAGATAACAATGAGTGTGTTCCGCCTGCCATGTGGAATTTCCCCCTGAACCGCTTTGTTAATCAACCCAATCTTAAACCTCTACGGTAGACTTCCAATTAATTAAAAATTCTGCAAAATTTTAGGGGTGACAATCAACACTTCATGAGGAAGTGCAACTGTCACTTGTTTTAAAAATTTGTTTTTGGTCACATAACCATCAGTAATACCGCTAACACTAGATAGGAGCAACCCCATCAGCGCCGCGGGAGTGATTCGAATCAAGAAAGATTCATAATCCGGTCAACATCACCTGGCTATTTTTAGAAGTAAAAACCGTCAGTTCTTACAGCTACTGTGACAACTTTATCGCTGCATATGGATTTGTTTTGTAAATACCTCAACACGAAGACGATGCGAATTAGAAAATGAAAGAAAATGCTAAAAGTAATTTGTTGTTGTTCAACGGACGGTCGTTACGTCACAGTCTTTCGTAAATGTATCATAGCAACAGCGAAACCAACTGATTTACAATTCAAAGCGAGCAGATAACTGGTTTCAAATGTCAATGACTCAGTTGGCGATAAAAATAAAATTTGATTTCAATTCACCTTAGCAAGCACGTGGAGTACTGTAAATATATAACTCCCTCCAACAATCGTACATACAAATTAAATGTATCTACTGATCGATGTCGCGGGGATCAAATAAAATTACAAAAAAGTATTTCCCATACCGGGAATCGAACCCGGGCCTTCTGGGTGAAAGCCAGATATCCTAGCCACTAGACCATATGGGATATATTGAGCTTGCTGACAGATTTCGTATTTACAGTAAGATCCGGCGAAAAATAACACTTTCAATAAATGGTAGATTGTAGTTTTGTTATGCAAGATTAATGTTGTACTGCATTCGATCTTTACCCCAAACAGAAGCATTTTCAGATTGAAATAAGGTCCCCTAACTGTACAATCTCAATAGCTGATTCAACTACAAGTATTTAACTATGAAAGGTTAGTTTGGTTGATCGGATGTAAGGGGTTGTTCAGCAAGAGGTCGCATTTTAACTTATTAGGAAAATACAGATTTTTTTGTCGAAATGAGGTAAGATTTCTATTTGAATCCATAGACAAGGAATTGCCATTCATTTTGAAGAACAACATCAGTGATCATCCAAGCGCTTTCTTTTTTAAAATTGTTCATATTCATAGGTTTGTCAATTTGAAGCTCTATTTAGTCGATTGTTTCCTTTGAGTGAATTAATGGACGGAATAGTGTTGGCATTGATCTCACCCTTCACATGGCTTTCAAGAAAGAAGTCGCACGGTTTACGGCTCAAGTCCCAATATCTTAAGCCACCTAACTAACGACTTGATTCATAGGTAGGAAGGTGATGAGCAGGTTATGCAGATCACAAGTAACCTCAAGGTGGCAGTAAAGTGGTTACAAAGAGAAAATGTCACAAAAAACACTAAAAATAGCGGTAAAAGCCATGGCAATTGCTGCATTTGAAAGATAATTTTGTGTGCTTAAATATAATTTCGGGCATATGGGCGATGTAGCTGGTTTGAATCAAGCGCAATCTGGAAGTCCAAATTTCAAGCAGCTAAAGGCATTCATCTAGAGTATGTTTGCAGTCAAGTCTCCTATCGCCTCTGGTCTATCAGGCGACCTCATATTTTTAAACAAAAAATTATCAAAATCTGTTTAATCACTTTTAAACGATCTTGGAGGACAATTCAAGTCAGGTCTGTGGGAAAATTTTGTCTTTAGAAAGCTAATCAAGACTCCTTCAAGGAACGTCCGACGCCCATGATTCCATCACGAGCTGGATCTTGTAAACTAGTAAACTTAGGTCTTCGTGCAAATTGTTCTACAAACTAAATGAACTCAGTTCCAATTGCTGTGCACGAAATCTATTGAACTAGTATGAGCAACAAAACCATCAAATCTAAATGGAGTTTGTTAATCAAACACGAGGCCACGTAGAGCCGGACAACAAGCGGAGGCTCTGCAAGTTGTTACCGCCATCAAAGAAATAGGATGGTATGGTCCCGACAAAAAGACGAAGAAATACTGTGGGGTATACCACGACGATTGTTATCGACAGCAAAAGCAGTGCCAATTTGTTGTTAGGGATAGACTTAGGCAAAAAGCTCCGGGTTTCCGGCATGTTAACGAGAGCCTTATACCAATACGTACTGAGGCAAAAATCGCCAACTGAGCAGAAAGATGACTTCACCACAAAAAGCTTATACGAGTTATTGAGCACGACCTACGAGCAATGTCCTTCCTATGAGATTTTAATTGTCCTCGGCGAAGTTTATGCGAAGCTAGGAAGAAAGGGTATCTTTGGTAGTACTGTCGGAAGATATAGCCAGCCCGACACCACCTCCAACAACGGATTCAGGATAATCGACTTTGGGGCGAGGTGAAACTTTGTCGTAGCTGGCACTTGGTTCCCACATCTCGACTTGGAGAACCCCTGATCAAACGCCAGCCAACCAGACTGGCCACATTGTGAGACACTCCTCCAGTATTGAGGATGTCTGAACGTTCCGAGGAGCAAACTTCGACTCGGACCATTGCCTTAATGTAGGCAAGGTAGGGTTGCGGATATCCCGAACAGCGTAGAGCCAAGCTAATATTGTGAGGAATTTCGACGTTAGACGGCTACAATTACAAGAGATCGCCAAATTCTTTTCCGATCAAGTCTCTTTTAATCTTTTAAGAGGTCCATTGCCGTCAGCATCAAACATCGAAGGCCAGTGGCAGTTTGCAGACGAATGCCGGCAAGCACATGCAGCTAAGCAAGATGCATACAAAGCCGCTCGGCATAGGAGGACTAGAGCTGCTCACGAGCTCTGTAAGCAGAGGAGGAAAGACGTCGGCTTTTCAGAAGGATAAAGAAAGAACATTGAGATGTGCCACTGCAGCAATGATATTTTGAAGTTTTACCAGAAAATACAGTAAAAAAATCGTGCCACAGGCACAAACTCCGAACCAAAGATTCTACAGAAGAACAAGGGAACATCGTAGTAAAGTTGGAGTCGATGCTGATGATTTGGAAAGAATATTTCTGTAGACTGTGCAATGGCGAGGACGAACCAAATATCGCTATCAGACAGAATGAACTTTTCAACTTGAACGATGTAGACCAGCAATTCCAACCACCCGACCTGTATGAAGTGAAGATTATCAAAATAAGCTGCTGGAGTGGATAGCCTAACTGTAGAGTTCTTAAAGCAGCAGGCGATGACTTGCTAAGGAGCATACACCAACTCATCTCTAAAATATAGTCGGGCGAAAGAATACTCGATACCCGGAGGAGACCCTCCGAAATACGCCAACGACAAAGGCATCAGTGTCCTTAACATCGCTTACAATATCTTATCTGCCGTATTGTCTGAACGCCTGAAGCAGATCGTCAACTACCTTCCACCATCGACCAAATATTAATACTACGGCGGACCTTAGAAAAAACTGCAGCATCTACAGAGATGAGCTATACAGAGCTATGATTACTTATGGCATCCCTGCCAAAGTCGGCTGTTTGTGTAGGATGTCGATGGAAAAGACGATGAAGATCGGCAAAGAACTTTTCGAGGCGTTTGATGTCAAAAAAGATTTCTTTCACATCATTATTGAAAGAAAAGTGCAAAATTCAGGCGTCAACACAAGAGACACAATCTTTCAAAAGTCCGTAGGAATTTCCACCGACTTGGCCAGCCGGCAATCTGTATTGGCAAAGGATCGTGCCAAATGAAGTTATACTTACATAAAACCCAAGTGTCAATGGAAACCTTAACAGACGATGCAGACAATCCTAAGTCATATTTGAGGTCTGAAATAGTCTCCTCTAGGCTTTGGCCGGTAATTTAATGGGCATTTTCCTCCCATAGATGGCAGTCGAAACGAACAAATTTTCACCCAAGCAGTGCTTCTTTTGTCAATGATTTAAGTGAGTAAAATTTTTTTATTATTACATCTATGGGCAAGAGTCTTGAGATTTGACAAAAAAAAAATCGGATGAAGCAAAAATGTTGGTAAGAATATTGAGGAAATTTTAAAAAGGTAGGTTACGCTCAACAATGAACTATCTGTTCCTACTCTTGGCTTGACGGGTCTGGTAAACCAAAGAAAACAAAAAATGATCTAAAAGAGAAGGCACATAAATCCTTGTAGACGCGATATCTAAAAAGGTATTTGTAAACTTTACAAAATCTAGTGTTCATGTATGGAACAACAATGTGGTCGAGTGTAGTCGACTTCATGTTGTATTTTGAACATGGTTCACAGTATCCATAACTTAGTTCTGATGAACACAGAAGAGAGTAGTAGGAGAAGCAATATTACCAGTTAAAAACTGACTATCGACACTATCGAAGAGTTTGTCATTTACATCACGGTTTGTTTCTATGCGTTCTAAGCCTTTTAGTGTTAAGTGGTCAGAATAGAGTGAAAGGCTTGTGGTTCCTTGTCTAAAAAAAACTTCTACTAATTGTCATTTGGCATTTCAACGAATTGAAACAGTTGCGGTACCGGAATATGGTTTATTTGATTTGCATGGTATATGGCACGCATTGACTACAATAAAACGTAGATTAAAGCAAGTAAATCAAAGCTTGCTAACTTGGCAGAACTAAAACGTTACCGAGTGGGAAATACTCGTCAGGGTTTGGATAAATCTTTGTCCGTTATTGCAAAAGATGTAAAAGATTCTACTAGAGTAAGAATACAACGTTCAATTGAAAATTAGAATTTACCTGTTTGACAGCTCACCGGATGCTTGTTAAAACACATAGATACTCGTAGCATCGAAAACTGATAACTCCGAAACTTTTCCACTTTCACTTTTTTTACAAAAAAAAAAAACAACAAAATATGCAGATGCACATGCAGAAGTATCCTGGTTCCGGCACTTACACTATTACAATATTGACGGAATTGTATTGGCTATGATTACACAAACAAAAAACAGTGTAGCGACATCAGTAAAAAACAACCCAGACGAAAGTGCACACATAAGATACAGAGGCCAGCTAAAATTGTAGGCATATCCTTCTTGTCTTGTTCGGCCGCTGGGTATTTCACTATTTTTGATTTCTTTTGTGCGTACGAAACGAATTATCGAATGACCTGCGAGCTCTGCTATGGTAGCGACGTAAAAAAAACCTTTTTTATGGAGACAGTGAAGGAATTTCAAAATAGAAAAAAACAAAATTTATTTTGTGTATGTAGTACTAACCACATCCTTTTGCAATCGTGGATTTTGTGAAACTAAACAATGCCCTGTCAAAGGTAGTGACCAGAAATATTTAAGAGAACAATAGTCGAATCCGAAATTTAGAAGGGGTAATTCTAAATTATCTTATTGTACATCTTCGTTTCGTACTCAAATCGTTCTAGGATTGGGAGAAAATTTGGTTGAAAGAGATTTCAACATCAGATACAGAAAAAATCTCCATAGACACTCTGAACCCGTTGCTCATAGTAGTGTGAGATTCTTACTCACTAAAAACACGCCTCCCTTCTTATCCACTACTACTAAGCAACCTTATCAAGTAGTTTCCGTTTCAAATAACGTTCGCATGGGGCAGGTAGCTTTCCAGCAAAAGCACCTGTTAGTACCGCTATTATATGCGGATAGTCCTTATCGCGCCAGATCGAATGGTCTCATTCTTTGTAATCAACGCACTAAGTTTGTCTCGTCCAGAATTTGGAGTATTTTATTATTACAATGACCATGAAGACGAATATGGAGTTTGCGAGCAAAGTTAATTATTTCGTCCTCGACGGTAACTATTCCTAAGTCTCTGTGGATATCACTGTTTCTGATATACCATGGGGCGTTCACGATTTGTCTTAGAACTTTGTTTTGATTGCCTTGGAGATTTCGGTTGCTTGGTTTAGTACAACCCCAAAGTTGTATACCGTACGTCCAAACAGGTTTCAGCACTTGCTTATAGATGAGCAGTTTGTTATGTATGCTTAACTTGGAATGTCTTCCTAGTTCCCATTGTCTAAATTTATTCGCAAGTTCATCACGTTTCTTCTTAACATGCGGTTTTCGGAGTTGATTTGGTCTCGTTGAGAACAATTCGCCATATCTTTGTCCATTCGTAGATTTTATCCAAAGCCGTTTGTAGCTTTCCAGTAGCTAACTCGACTGAAGTATCTGTAGCTAGTATCGCCGTGTCGTCCGCGAACGTGGCTACTATGGTACCTGATTCTTCAGGTATGTCTCGAGTATAGAGTAAAAACAATACCGGACCAAGTACACTTTCTTGCGGAACTCCAGCAGCGATATCTTTAAATTCCGAGTATTCGGTGCCATGTTTAACATGAAAAAATTCTGTTTTCCAGGTACGATTTCAGAATCGTATGCAGCTCTCTCGGAAGAACCTGACTTAGCTTAAAATTTAAGCCTTCATGCCATACCTTATCGAAGGCTTGAGACACGTCAAGGAACAAGCTAGAACATATCTTTTTCCCCTCTAGGGCTTTCTCAATTTCATTCGTAATTTTAAAGACCTGGAGTGCTTAGTTCTAAAACCGAATTGATGATCAGGAATAAGACGCCTCTCTTCAATGATCGGTTGCAAGCGCTTCAATAGGAGTTTTTCAAACATTTTAGATATTATCGGCAGAAGCGATATCAGTCTGTAGGACTTTTTTTCATTTAGAGATTTGCCTGGTTTCGGGACCATTATAACTTCGGCAACTTTCCATTGGCCTGGAACGTTTAATAATCTTAGCGCGGCGTTTATAAGTTGGAGCAGTTTGATCAGGGCTTTCTTTGGCAACTAGTTGAGAATTTGACCTGTTATCAAATCACAACCAGGGGCTTTGTTATTTTTCAATTTTTTAATTGCTTGGTTAAGTTCTCGTAGGGATACTGTTTTTATTCTAAAATTGTCCGGTGCCGTAATTATATAATTAAAACCTCCTGTTAACGCCTGTCCATCAAAAGGCTTAAACATTTCTTCTAGGTGCTCGGCAAATAGATCCGCCTTCTCTTTATCTCCTTTTGCCCATTAGCCATTATTTTTTCTTATGAGAGGAAATTGCATTTGAGGCTTTTTGATTCCCTTCATGGCTTTCCAGAGCGAGTAATTTGAACTTATTTCGGCAGTCAGACCTTCGAGATATGTAGAGATATTCCGATTTTTGTAATCTCGTATTGCTTCCTTCAACTTGTTGCATAAGTGGTTTAAGTATGTTTTATGCTGGGGAGCACGGGATTGTTGCCATCTTTTGCGCGCTTTCCTCTTTTCTCTCACCAGTTCTTTTATTTCATTGCTTGCTTTCTCTTTTCTTTTTGGAGTTGGAGTGTTGTTCCAGGCAGCGTTCTGCAGTTTTGTTGTTAGTTAATCTAGGCGCCACTTCTTTCTTAATTAAGAGTATGCTTAGTGTCAAAATGACTGGTGAGTGATCTGAGGAGAGATCATAACTTTCCTCGATGTGGGTAGAAATTTTGGCTGCTCCCTTTGTGACAAAGAAGTCTACAAGATCAGGGGTCTTTGTTATATCCGAAGGCCAATATGTTGGTTTTCCTGTCGAGAAAAAGTCAACTTTACATTGCATACCGGCTTCATAGAGTTGTCTGCCTTTCGTTATATTACATCTTGAGACCCAGAAGGTATGTTTCGAATTAAAGTCACCACCAATTATAAAATTCGGTCCGAGTGAATCAAAGATACCTTTAAAGTCATTGTTTTCTAGCTTGCATCGCGGGGGACAATAAATGGATGCAATGTTGTAGTGCAGGTGGTTATATTTTACGCGAACCGAACTTAACTGCATTGCATCGCATTCAATCTTCATATTTATAGAGTGTTCAATACAATTTTTAATGAACAATGAGGATCCGCCTCTGGCATTTTTTGATGGGTGGTATGCATGATAAGCACAGTATCCCTTTAGTTCCACACGAGGTCCTTTCCTCAAGTGAGTTTCAGAAATCAAGCAAATGTCAATATTGGCTTCTTGTAAGAATACTTCCAGTTCGTCCAATTTTTTTAATAAGGCCGTTTGCGTTCCACGTCAATATTTTAAGCACTTGTTTCATATTCATGCTTCGAATTGAGTTTTATGTATTTCTTTCTCGAGTTTTGCACAATTTTTCAACTAGCAGTTTATTTGTTCTGCCTTGCTCCTCAAGAGTCGTGAGAATTAGGGAGAACACGCGAGCCACTGGATCTGGCGTAACACCACTTTTTTTATTTCCTTGCAACGCAGCTTGTGCATACGTTAGCGCGTCAATCGGTGGCGGATTTTCCTTTGCGATCTTTTTTTGTATATCCTTCCACTTTACCGCGACGGATTTTCTTTCTTTCACTGCCTGTTCTTTAGCAATATAAGGTTTATTTGTGGTTGCGTTTGGGTTTGGACGTAAGGTTTTTTTAAGCGCATCGCGCCTTTTTTGGAGTTCTTTCGCCACTTCACATCCGCGATAGTTTGCTGGGTGCTTTCCTTGGCAATTTATGACGGACTTGATACAGAAATGACGTATGTATTGTGCGGAAATATACCAACTTCTTGGTCTTCCTGTTCATTACACTTGCGATCTACAATAATATTTTTGTAGGGAGAGATTTCTTAAAGAAGACATTTGACGAATTTTTTGCAAGGAATTCAACATATGTACCTCTGTGAAGGTCTTTTCACACCATCACAGCCATTTCATCTTGATTTGTGCTTCATCTTCTTCACATATTGCAAAATATGCATATTTCTACTCTACTACTCTACGGTTTTTCAATTTGAAAAGTAGTGCGCAAGCTGGTCGCGTATTTTTCATATTATTTTCATTTATTGAAGTTGAAATGCAAAATACTAAAAAAAATTATTAAATACAATCAGCCTGGTTTTCTGATTGAGTCTACTTTCCTCACTTAAAAGACGACGCACCAGATAAGGCCAGCAAGTCAAAGAATAGTTCTAGGATAGCCACTGAGCTCAAAATTTTTCTTGAAATTTATTTCCACGTGGTTTGTCAGTTGTTTTCAAGAAACTCTTAGCCCATCCGTTAGAAACATCATGGTAATTTTGCTATTTTTAAGAGGCCATCTCATTCTTCCACAGCTGACTGTAACTGTACTTCGGAAACAGGTTAGTCTGATATGGTCTTTTCTCGTGCCTGAACAAAGCTGATCCATGGTGATTCGTTGAAGGATAGCTGTAAGTTAGCCTAAAGAGAACAGATTGAAGAAAACTGTTCCCAAGTTTGAACCCTGTGGCACTCCATCGGGGATCCTCTTTGTCTCAGATTTGCAGCTTTAAATCTGTTAATTCTCTCCAAATGTTCAAGAAAGAACCAACTCAAGTGGTTTCAAGATCGGTTCTTTGATCTAAATACTGTCAAATGGATGAACATCGTTGTGCATTCGCAACGCACAAGAGATGGCTGAGATACATATATAAGCCAGTCGACAGGAATCAATCAGAAGGGATTATTCTCCTCAGCATGGCCGGAACAACATTGGCCAGTTGTAAAAGGTGAACCAACAGTTAGTGTGGAAGTTTTCATTAAATTAAAGACATATTTATTATGGAGTCAATATAGATTTTTATTGATAAATAAAGTTCGGTCTGTTTAAATTCATCATTTGACCATCACGGTTTGGATAAAAATAAAATAAAATAGCCGGTCAACATGTTGCGGTAACGTTCTCCATTCACTGCAGCTGTCTCTCCAGCCTCATCTTCGAAAGAGTTTTGCCTCCAACCAATAATCCGCACCAAACACTGACTTTTTTGGGATGCATTGGTTTTTCGTGAATCGCCTATAGATTTTCCGGCCACGGAAACGACAATTTTGTTCACCCATCCATCCAAAACTGAGTTTCATCGGTAGAGATCAAATTCGATGACAAATTTTCCTGAAGATCCAACCTCCAGTTGATAAATCGGCGACCTCGAAGATGATCCAAGTGCTTCAATTGGTTGTGTAGTTTGAATTTTATAGGTGTAAAATTGGGGATCAACTTTTAAAATTCTCCGTCATTCATATCGTAGTTTCAAGTTGGTAACCCTGGCATTTGACACCTGCCAAACTCAGCTGTCATTCGAACAGTCATAATATTAGTTGAATATTTGCCATTTACAATAATGGTTCGCTTACAAATGGAACAATGCGTTAAAATTATTAAAACTTACTACAAAAGTGGTGATCCAAGCGAAGCCACTTTTCGCGCATTTCGCGATGATTACGGTCGTCATAACCGACCGACTACGCAAGCTATTTGTAAAATTGTGAAGAAATTTGAAGAGAGTGGAAGTGTTACTGATGTCGTAAGGCCTGTGCATCATCGTAATGTACGCTCAGTCGAAAATATTGCAGCTGTAAGTGCAAGAATTGCTGATGATCCGAATTTATCGATTTCCCCGAGTTTGCAGCAATTGAACGTGTCGTACACCTCACTATGGCGTATTTTGCGTTTGGATTTGCATCTCCATCCTCACAAAGTTCAACTTATGTAACAATTGAATCCTGATGACCATTCTCAATGCCGTAGATACGCTTCCTGTGTGTTGGAACAACAGACAAAAAGCACCGATCTTTCGAACAATGTTTTCTTCAGTGATGAGGCACATTTATCACTCGGTTGGTCTGTAAACAAACAAAATTGCCGCATAAGGGGCTCCGAAAACCCACAAGTGATCGAAGAGGTGACGTTGCATCCAGACAAAGTGACTGCTTGGTGTGGTCTATGAAAGATGTCATTGATCCGTATTTCTTCGAAGATGCCAATGGGCGGACGGTTACAGTCAATTCGGAGCGATATGGTCGGCGATTGAAGATCATGACTTGGACGATATCTGGTTCCAACGAGACGGGGCAACAAGTTACACAACATGACCAATTATGGCTTTATTGCGTGAGAAGTTTCCTGGTCGTGTAATTTCACGTTTTGGCGACACGTCAATTGGCCATGCGATTTGACACCTTTCGATTTTTTTTGTGGGGCTACGCAAAAGACCGTGTTTACATGGAAAATCCCGGAACTCCAGACGCATAAAAAACCAACATTACTCAAGTCATGAGCGAGATATCGCCTGAAATGTGGGCAAAAGTGGTTAAAAATTACCTCAAAGAATCGCATGCTGCGAATCTTTCTGAGCGGCCATTTGAATGGTATTGTTTTCCACACGTAATGGCAAAGTCCAAACTTTATAATGAACTAAAATTTTCATCAAAAATGTATCGCTGTGTGTATACTTTAGCTTTACTTTCGAAATCGAAAAATTAATGACCCTTTACCATCAGTGAGGTCCATCCGTTGGTTTCGGCGACGAATTGAGGTGCCTGGGTGGTTTTGAACACTTTTTCTCAAAGTGCTGATGTTTTGACGTGTATGTGCTGGCCGAGAATTCTAATATGGAGTTTTACCCGAAACCAAACCACGAAAATGCAGGAATTCCGGACTCACTAGGGCAGTTATGTTGACCGAAAAATTCACAAATTTCACGAAATGTTACTTATACGGATCGGCCATTTTCGTAATAAGATTGAATGTCTAGAATTGCCAAAGATTGTATGACATCTGTCAAAACGATCAAGCACAGTGAGTTCAGCAAATTGACAACAAACATCCACACTATCTGTTGGCTCACTCTCAAGAAGATGATTTGTAGCTCCTTGGAGCAAAACAAAGCCTAATCAAAAACAGAAAATTGCTTTGAAGTAACATAGATGTGTAGAATTTCTTCGATTTTACCAAGCTGAGATAAACATGTCACCAGTACCGGGATGCGGTAGCACGTGATAAAATCAGGCAGCTGATCCATACAATTTTCCTCTAGCGAAGGTTCCAGCATTCATCTCTGGTATAGTGCGGATCTGCTGTATAAAATGTACGTCATTCGGGATGGTGTAACCTTTCTCAACCAGCCGGATAATTTACTGAAAGGCGTCCGTCTGATGTCTTTTATTCTATTTCTGCAGCCCCCTTATCGCCCTTACAAATATTTGTGAATCCCGTGGAAGACCATCCGGAAGCGTGTATAAAGGAATTGGCTGTGAGAGTAAATAACTTAAATATGTAAACCAGTAAGAGTTATTTCTATCTTTCAGTGATTATCTCCTGCCTCTGTAGATCTTGAATGTCATCGTTTGGTAGGTTCATCTTGCAGGTTTAAAGTTGTAGCTTCCATTCCACATTGGCTCTGAAACCAGCAACACGAAAATTCATGTGTTCCGTTTGAGGTGTTCTCCCAAATATATTCGCTGATTCAATTAAATCCACAGGCAGTACTGACTTAGCTCATTAAACTCATTAAAACGAGAAACAAATTCAGTTTAGAAATGGGATCCAATGAAACGCTTTCTGTGGCTGCGATTCAACCGCCATTCCTCTTTGAAACTTTCCCAAGGTATAACAACGTCATCCTCTCAAAGTGATGGCCTTACATTTTTGTAAATGGTCTTAGCACTCTTCTTTATTTTATTTGCAGTGTAAATGAAACGCCAAGTTTATTTATTGGGAACAATATTCATAGGTAAGAGTGGGTATGACGGTTGTAAAGTGTAGTATAGTTTCTCAAAAGGGGCAACAAGATAAGTACCAATTGGTATCGTCGAAGATGCCGAAATTGTTAGATTGAAGTGCCCTAGTAGTTGATGTGTTGGTTGGTAAGCTGATTGTTGCATAATATTGGCAGCCGTACAATTTAAGGTCAACTGCTTAGATGGAGGGACCATTTTTGGGCCCTGCTAAATGAGGACTCAGATCAGATGAGTGCAATGATGGGCTCCCAAAAACTAGTAATGCGGCAATCTTACAGGGGTATTGACACCGGGCCCCATATAGCTGCAGAAATCAAAACTGCGATGAACCTCCTAAAAGTCAACAAAACAGCTGGACTTGATGGCATACAAGTCGAGTTCCTTAAAGTAGATCTCGAAACAAATTATGGCAACTATCATTCTCGAACGGACAAAGGACAGAATCGAAAATATGTTCAAGAGGTATCAAGTGGGCTTTCGTAGTTGTCAGTCTTGTGTCGATCAAATCAACACTCTGCGTATAATTCTCGAACAGTCAACCGAGTTGACGTCACCGCTCTACCTTATGTTCGTAGAATTTGAGATAATCCTTGACCGAGTCTACCGCGAATGGATCTGGGAATCTTTAAAAAGGAGAGGGATTTCCCCGAAGGTTGTTGTTGTTATAAAGTAGTCCTATTACGCTACAAGATGCTTCATTCTTCATAATGGACAGCTTTTCGACAGCTTTGTGACAGGGAGTGAGACAAGGGGATATTCTGTCGCCGATCCTCATTTTACTGGCGATAGACTATATAGTGACTGCCACCGTAGGTACATCTGAGAGACATGTAATCCAATGGAGACCGTTTGAGAGGCTACGTCACCTGGATTACGCCCACGATATCTGTTTCTTGACTGGTACCAACAGCTAGATGAACGAGATGTGTCAATCACTGCTTATAAATGGAGAGATGACTGGTCCTAGAATCAATTGCAACAAGATGAAAATAATGCACACTGGCCGCTCAGCACATCAGCGCATTATTCTGAGACAGACGCCCATTGGTGAGGTCAAGCAATTCAACTATCTAGGCAGCTTTGTATCGTTTGATGGTTAAATCGATATTGATGTTAATAACAGAAAAGTTAAGCCCACAGCTCCTTTGGAATATTGTCCTCAGTATGGAACTCCAGTCAAATTTCCCTTTGCACAAAGTTTAGGCTCTTCGGAAAGAAAGTCTCTACCTCCATCTCGGGAAGGTTGCAGGCATACGTAAACCGCTGCCTGTGATACATTCTTAAGATCCGATGGCCTCAAATTATATCGATCGAAGAATTGTGGCATATAAGAGATCAAAAGCTGTAGAATAGCGAAATAAGGCAGCGGAAGTGGCGTGGGATTGGCCACACGTTGAGGAGACCAAATGACAACATTATATGAAAATGCGAGGGTGTAGGACAACAAAAAAGCGGATCCACCTCAACTTAACTAAATGAGATTTTTTGTCTCTGTAGGGGCTCCTCTTTTCGGTTTGCTCCGCTCACTTTTGGCCTTAAAAAAGTGCTATGGGTTGTGTTTCTTACTTGTCTACAATGATTATTATAACTGATGTGTTCCTAAGTCACTAGTTCGACACTGAGTTTTCAACATCCCATATTGTCTAGTGGTTAGGATACCTGGCTCTCACCCAGGAGGCCCGGGTTCGATTCCCGGTATGGGAAGCTCTTTTTTGTATTTTGTCTTCGCCCCCACACATAGAAAACAGTGAAATTAAAAAAGATACTGCCGCCTGGTTAAAGCACCATCTGTCAGATAAACTTTTACCGCATTGAAAAGGCATTTCCTGTCGCGACTTAGATATTCAAAAAACGATTCCAATATGCTCGTACATGCTTTTGACATAGACAATGGGATTGCGTTAACAGCAGAGAGACTCTGCTGTCATTGTCATTTAATAAATTGTTCATCATATGCTGCTCCCATTGTGTCCTACTCATCCATACGCGTATCACAAGCATGCACGCTCGCACGCACTTCCTAACTGAATGTCCTGCCAAAGGCGGAAGGAACCCCTATCCATCCACCATATCCCTTTCGGTTGGCAACAACTGATGTTCCCAATGTTTCCAACTCATCTGACAATATGTTTACACTAGCTGACAAGAATACAAAGAGGTCATTGATAATGATGCTCACGATGCTGCTACTGTTACTGTTTCGACAAAAAACTTTCCCCTTATCCACGCTGGAGGCTGCGGATAGAAGTAGTGGCAGTGCCATTGACAGTAGCGGTTGCCTGCTGTCTGCCTTTCATGATGATGGGAGCAAATGAAGTCATGTCATTTTTGGAGCAGAAATTCTAACTTCATTTCTGTGTTTCCTCCTTTAAATATCACAAGGGGTTCCACCACACCATAGTAGATTTGAAGTTATAGAACCCTCTGATCGATAATGGTATTTGAACAAAGTCATTCGAAAGGACCACGCATAGCAACACACAAACACACTCGGCATTGTCGCGTCCGTTGTCTTCATATCATTGTCGGGTAAATAAAGGGAGCAGCCAGCAACATCATTGACATCCCTTCAGTATGAAAAACACACCTCCAAACATGGATACATTTCAAATCTAATAAAGCCCGACTGGGGGAACCACATCGTTCGTAGATACTCGTACATTTTTGCCTGAAATGCCCTCAGTACCAAGACGTAAGTGTTTCGTCTTTCTTGTAAGGCACAGTGGGTAGTTTGGGGGAATGAAAAGAACATCCATCTGGGTGGGGTATGAATTCTTTTGGATGTTTTGCTTTTTTTTTGTTTCCAGTTTAGTGTCCTTTGGGGAGCTCTTCAAAGGATATTTAATAAAAACACAAAAAAATGGGAAACAAAAAATGAGCAAAAACAACACAAACGAATGCCAAGATGATGGCGGACATCTAGCGACCACATAGATACACCTAATCCTATGTTTATGTACGAAGTATCCTTGCATTTCTTGTTGTTTACCCTCAAGTCAGCAGGAGCAGGAAAAATTTGAACATAAAAAATCCAATGATTCCCGAAGGAGTTGCAATGCACACAGTGTCAAGGAAGAAACCAAAAAAAAAGAAGAAAACCAGGAGATGACTGCGAGGAATTGGGAATGGTGGGGGTTAGCTCTGATGCTGCGTCCACCTGCAGCTGAATTTTTATGTGGTGCTAACGCTGTGACCCTTTTTTTTCATTTACTCGTTCAACAAATGCGCACACCACCACAGATATGGATACAAATAGAATAGAATATTTCCTTTATAACCGCGGGCAAAATGCTATTTTTGCCGTTCTGTGCATTTTTATCTACCGAGGGGGCTTGGATGATGTTTTTCTTCCCGGTTAAGGGCTCCTTAGGGGCTATTGCGAGAAGATTGCATCGTACTAAACCAAGAACAAAACAAAAAAAAAACCCACAAACACTGTTTTCTGGTTGAGAAAATTGAAAATACCGATAATTTTGAGGCGAAATTAAAAGCAAAATGTACCATGATTGTGGCAGTGATAGACAAAGGCAAATGAAGTTTGAGAGTATCTTGCAGCTAAAAGATGGTGTTTTGTGGAATGGAGAGGAATTTGGTATCTCGATGAGGGTGAGTTTCATTTGCTCGGGGAAGGTGTACATTGCTTTAAAGGCAAAAGCAAATTGAAGGTTTGTTTGGCTTCTGCATCTTAATCTGAAACTTAAGACCTAATATCACTATAAGTCCTGAAGACTCGACTCTTTGAATTCTTTTCTCGTGATAGAAAAGAGCGATACGGAACTTGTCCATTTTATTCTCTGTGAGCTTCTTTTACTGAAATTTCTCAGTCTTTCAATGAAAGATGAGTTAGTGCTTCAAATATATTATCCACTACGTCATCTCTAAGGTAGGCGATTAGGCACCTTAAAATTGTTGCAATTACAAGTCGGAAATTTCCAGGAGGTAATGCTCTGCGTTGTCGTGATCATTTTCGCAGCAAGCATCACAGGATGTTTTGTCACTTATGCTCACCACAATAGTATTAAGTAAAGGCAAAGCTATTTTTCACAATATACAATAGTTCCTTGCGATCAGGTTGCGTATATCTCCGCATGGATACAGCTGCCAGCTTTTTGACGAGGAGTGAAATCTAATGCTGTAGTCCTTAAAAAAGGCACCAGCGCAACATAATTATTGGTGCCATCTGTGAAGACCCAAATTCACTTGTTTCCTGGCTCCGATTCTGGTTAAAAAAATATTCCTGCGGACAGGGGAATTTCGATTTCGATTACATTTCTCTAAAACTATAGTCAAAAGACAAATAGCGTGTATGGCTATCAAAACTCTTTCATGTTCGGTACCACAGACCACGTTTCTTTAAACTGCAGACGGCTTTAAAAGCACAATACTAACGGAGAGATTCATAGGTGTCTCAGAACATGGCTTGCTAAAAAAAAGCCTCCATACAGCCGAGACAGACGGTTCTTTGGAGTCTGATGAAAGAAGTAGTGACGTCTTGCCAAAAATCCCACGTAGCATCCTTAGTCGAAAGAAGTTTCTTTTCCAGGTTGGCACCCAAATGCTTTGATTCTTTGGACAAGTCAGACCACTCAATTTTTGATGTACTAATCGTTGATCAAGTCTAAGGCTGCCTTCGCTTCAGACAGTCGCTAGGCATGATCCAATGGATTACTATCCATTACTATCCGGCTACATAATCTCCAAATGTTTATGTATAGATGTTAGAAAATTTTTTTTTTTATAATTAGCGCGCACCCAAGGGGTTGTTAGTACCCTTCAAATGATAGCACACAGCGCGGGCGATAGAAAGTTAGGGAGGAAAGAAAGAGAGGTACCGATGTACGTTGGTCTTGAATGTTTGGAGGTTATAATGACTAGGAAATCAAGAGCTCGGCAGGGCATTCCATAAGTGAATTGTTCACGATATTTCAGGGTACGTCCGAAAGTGGGCTGGAGGGTGTTCTGATGAGCATTCATAGCGAGACGGGTATTACGGTGAAGGTTTGAAGGGATGGAATGCTACTGGCAATTTCAGCGTAGCACTGGTGGTGAAAAGCGATAGAATAAGGTGAGTCATTACGTCAGTGGTCGAGGGTGTCAATCGACTGGGCAATATTAGCATCATCTGTAAGCTTTATCGCACTGTTTTGAATCCTATCTAGGTAGGCGCAAAGATGTCTTGACTTGCTCAGATGTGAGCATTGTACTAGTACTCCAATTTTGGGAGAATGAAAGCCTTATATATTAAAGCCAGATCGGAGGGGGTGAAATATTTCTTACATCGCTTAAGGAAACCTAGACATTTCGCAGCATTTTTCGCGACTTCGAATATGTGGTCATGTCAACGTACGAGTAACTTGTCATTGACACACATAACGAGAATTGAAGGTTTTTCAGTTTCGACGATGCAAGTGTTATTCATGGATAATTGCTGAGTATTTGGATATCGCTTTAGCGACAGCAGATAGCATTGTGTTTTGTTCCCCTATTGGTTATGCTGTTAATATTGGAATTTAATGAGCTTAACATACGCTGCCGTTCCCGTTTTATAGCCGAAGAGCAGGAACGTGAGACCGGAAACGAATATGAAAAGCAGAAAGTACTGTCGTCAGCAAAGGAATAAATTGGATTAGAAGTAGAAGACAAGAGACCATTGATGAAGATAAAAGAGAGTGTCGGAGACAGAACGGAGCCTTGGGGCACACCAGCATTTATTTTGTGAATATCAGACTTGAAATCATCCAAGACAACTTGAATTGAACGTTCCGAAAGGTAATTTCTAAACCAATGAAGAAGAGAGTCATCGATTCCAAATGCATGCATTTTCGACATTATAGCCTGATGCCAAATTCTGTCAAATGCCTTAGAAATATCAAGTGGAACTATCCTACTTTCGCCAGATTGATATAAACTTTGGTTCCACTTTTCGGTGAGACATGCCATCAAATCACCAGTGGACCTGTTGCTACGAAAACCGTACCGCTGGTCATTAAGAAGTTTTCGTGCTTCGAGATATCTCATGAGCTGACGATTTATCAGCGTTTCCATGACCTTGGAAAGAAGGGTGGTAAGCGCACTGGGTGTGTAAGAGGAGAGAGAAGAAGATTCGCCTTTTTCAGGTTGTTTTCCATCTGCTCAGAAAGAGTCCTAAAGAGTAGGACTGATGGAAAAGCCTACGCAGTTGTTTTTTTGTTTTTCCAGCATAGAAGAACACCTCTTCAGAAGAAGGGAAGATATACCATCTGGACCAGCGGTTTGTGAGCTTTAAGATCTTTAAGTACTCTTGCTACTACACCAGTGCGAAATTGGATTCGTCCCATTGAAGATTCGACGCACTCAAGTGTAGGCGGAGACAAAGCACAATCCGGAAGCGTTGAGCTGGCTGCAAAGTGTGCAGCAAGCAGATTGGCTTTGTCCAAAGAGCTGACAGCTGGAATGTCATTGTAAATGAGCGTTGGGATGGAGGATGAGGCAGAATTTCTAATTTTTATGACGAACGAGCAAACATTTTTACTACCTTTGGGACACTGTAGTATTTTTTGCCTCAGTTTTTGGTCGTAAAGAAATTTCACATGCTCATGAAGGGCGTTGCAATCATTTTTGACTCGTTGAACTTCTTTCAGGTTTTCATCTGTCGGATTGGTGCTATAGAACCGAAAAAACTTTCCTCTCACCCTTTAGCCTTACAGCTCGAGTTGTCCCACATCTATTCCTTTGGCCTGATACTCTTTATCCGGTGAGGGATAAAGGATCTCATTCCAAAGAGAATAGTCTGCGATCATATCAGCAGCGGCATCGACGTCATTATCGAGAAAACATAGCGACCAGTTAAATTTCCTAAATAAGGTGTTAAGTCCGCTCCAATTGACTTTCACGTAATGCCATACTGTGCTTTTAGGAATGTTTTCTCTAACTGTGTGGTTAATGTACGAGAATTTAGCTGATATGACACATTGGTCCGACCAACGTGCACGATATCACAGTCCTATTCAGCAGTCTGGGTGAGTTATGTGTGTGTGTTGTGTATCCCTTCTTCTTAAGGATTTTGAGAAAAGCACTTTCTTTGGATCTATCCTATATTCTGTCGGAGATAGAGAATGCATTCGCAAATTGCATTTGCAAAACAGTTTTAAGCACATGCAGCTTGACCATTCTCTCCATGGTCTTCAACATGAAGAAAGTCTTGCTCCATTCTCACTATTCACGAGGGTTTCAGCATGGATACTTCTACCAGCCTAGCAGTGAAAATTATCTTCAGAGATACCAGCATCTGTTTCTATAACATTTTGTAGCATAAATAGATACGTGACATGGGTGGCAGGTGATTTGTTGTCATTAGAGGGATTAACATCGAGATAGCCTCATCCATCACACAACCGACATCTGATACCAGTTGAGGTAGCGACCACCAGGCCATCCTATTTGAAGTGCAAGCAAGAAGAGCAACCCAGAAGCGCCTTCCAAAGACGGCACAACGAATGGGGTGGAAAACAAGCACACTGGACGAAAATACATTTTTCCTGATTTTTGGAGAATCCACAATAAACCCAGGAGCAGCAAACACGATGGCGGCGGAGGTTACTAAAACAGTATCTAGGGCTTGCGACGCATCTATGGTACGGAAAACGCCAACAAACCACCGGCCACCAGTATACTGGTGGAACTAAGAGATGGCAGAGCTACGCAGCAAGTGCCATAGAGCAGAGGTCAGCCCTCACGCCAGGATTTACAGGTGCAATACAAAGATAGGCGTAGGGATCTTAAACTAGCCATTCGGAGAAGCAAAAACAACAGCTTTAGAGAACTCTTTGAGGAGGTAGATATTAATCCCTTGGGTACCACCTACAGGATGGTCATGGCAAAACTAAAGGGTTCTAGGGCACCCCACCCTCGTGCCCTCTGCTAATGCAAAAAATAGTGTCGGTATTATTTCCACAGCAAGCACCAACAGAGCCTATAGAACCACTGCAGGAAGTAGGTGAGATCCCACCAGTTACCCAAGCGGAACTTCTGGATGTATGTAAACGATTTAGCAATAATAAATCGACTGGATTGGACGTGGCATACCAAATAATGTCCTTAAGCTAGCCGTCAAAATAAATACAGAAGCATTCGTGGAAATGTATAACAAGTGTTTAACAGAAGGGGTTTTTCCAGACCAATGGAAAAATCAACGTCTTGTGCTGTTGCTCAAAGGGAATAAACCACCAGATAGCCCTCGTCATACCGTCCCATATGCTTACTAGACACGATGGGTAAAATACTGGAGCGAATTATATGCAACCGATTGGAGGCGTCAATTGATGAAGCCGGGGGTCTCTCAAACCAGCAGTTTGGATTTAGAAAGGCTCGCTTTACAGCAGATGCTATTCGGAAGGTAAGTACGACCCTAGAAGAAGCCATTCAGGGCAGAAAATGGAGAGGAGGTACCAAAAAATACGGCGCCGTATTAACGTTGGACGTCAAAAATGCGTTCAACTCTGCAAACTGGGGGCTAATAGTACACTCTCTGAGGTCAATGATGGTGCCATGGTTTTTAATAAAAATTATGCTAAGTTACTTCGACAATCGGTTCCTACTCTACGATACCGACGATGGAGTAAGGCAGTACCACATAACTGGCGGAGTTCCATAAGGATCGGTACTAGGACCTCTCTTATGGAACATTATGAACGACAGGGTTCTAAGATTTGGAATCCCGATTGAGGCTAAAATCATTGGCTTTGCAGATGATATTGCAATCGTTGTGGCGGCGAAACACCTGGAGGAGATAGAAGACATCGGCAATAAATGTATTCGAAAAGTTAGACGGTGGATGGCAACAGTTGGGTTAGAGCTGGCAGAATATAATACGGAAGCAGTTCTTGTAACGAGTCTCACGGAAAGAGAGACAATCACCATCAGGGTGGGCGATCATGATATAACATCAAAACCTGCTATCAGATACCTAGGTATGATGATCGATGCTAGACTCACTTACAAGGAACACCTTGAAAGAACATGCGACAAAGCTGCAAAGGTGAGCACTGCCTTATCCAGAATAATGACAAACATAGGAGGACCCAGACAACAAATGAGACTAGTTCTGACAAGGGTGGTGCAGTCAATTACAATGTATGCAGCACCAATATGGACGAAAGCATTGAAAATTAAGTCATACGCAAGAAAGACTAATTCTGTCAACAGACTATGTGCTCTGAGAGTTTGCTGTGCATATCGGACAGTGTCAGATGATGCTATATATGTCATTGCGGGAATGCTACCAGCAGATATATTGTCTGGACCTACGATTCCAAAATTCGGGAACCCGGAGTTTCTGTGAAAGATATCAAGCTGGGAGAAAAGCAGCGCAGCACAAGTGCGTGGCAAGAGAGAGATGAAACCAGTCTACAAAGGGGAGATGGACCTACCGATTTATACCCGATATTCGTAAAAGGGTAGAACGTAACTACGGAGAAGTAGATTCTTACTTAAGTCAGCTTTTGACTGGACATGGCTGCTTTCAATCATATCTATACAGGTTTGGTCTGAAGGAATCTCCCTTCTACTTAAACTGCGGAGCGGCTAGGGAAGATGCACAGCATGTATTTTTCCAGTGCCCACACTTCAGAGCAGAGCGCAGAGAACTAGAGGAGAAAATTGGAGAGATATCAACTCCTGAAAACATCGTAAACCATATGCTAACATCAAGTATAATATGGGATGCGGTGAAACAGGCTGCGGCAAAAATAATGAAGGAACTTCGACGGTTGGAAAGAGTCAAAGAGAGCATTAATGAAAATCAAACCCAGACGGCATCTCTAATACAACAAAGAACAGTAAATACTGTACACAACGTCGAACCAGCAAACGGAGAAAGAAGGGCATAACGTGCTTACCAGCCCCGCGAAGTGGTACTTAACGGCAGTTCCGCGGGAAGAGAATGCAGGGTGTGGGTTAGTACGTAGGCGCATCCCCGAAATCGAGTACTTGGGGTTTGCGAATCGTGCATGCTGATAGCCCGGGCTATTAGTATCTTTCGAAGATTATCACATCCTTGGACGCAACCAAAAAACAAAAAAAAAGATACCAGTTGAGGTATACTTTGTTACTCAGCTCACTTATAGCTTCGCTAATGAGAGTTGATTGTGAATTGGTTCTGATAAGGCAGACCTTTTAATTCAGTGTAGGCACCATTGGGTTTTCTGAGTACTCGTATTTCATGTCAGGCACCTTTGTCGTCAATTTGCGCCCTGACCGAGTGTTTCGAATCGATCTTTCCTAAATTGTTTTTAGGTGCACACTCCGAAATCCGGATCAGCTTCTGTTGCAGATGTGCATTCCACTCTGCTTTAATGTTTCCAAGCTGGACATAGAAGACTAGACTTGATGAAGGCGCTCCTCATTGTCCTAAAAGGGCCCCCTCTACCTTTCGTTTGGTTTTAATTTTGACAAAGCACTAACATACTTGGTGATCTAAGTCTTAGAACGTATCCAGCTAAAATGCAGACCTCCAATAGTTGTTTTCTGCCGGGAATTTCCTAAGTGCACTTGCTAGAAAGCTTTATTACTAGCGATTACTTGCTGTTCGACTTTCGGAACAATTCGTTCGGCTGGGAATCATCACTGTTGGCATCTAACTGCTGTGTGAACCACTTTACTCTATGAATTTCGTTTTCCACATTTTCTTCCCGCGACGATTAGACGTTGCCATTACAAAGCTTTCCCAATTCGAAGCATCATTCTTATGCGTTGCGTGGTTTCCTTTGGGTAAGTCCGAATTACTTCTTTTGTTGGTTGCAGCATCATTGTGCGTGAAGAAAGCTACTATCAAAATTGTTTCTCAGCTTTGTCGACTTTCTTCGGCAAGAGTTTTGGTCTTTGTTGGTTGTAGCATTGGCATTTTCAAAAGATCTTGTGTAATAACAGCAACCGCTGGTTTTATTTTGTTGATTTTGGCTGCTTCCATCCGTCTACTGACATGCACAATGGCCCCTTGCCTCTGTTGGTTACACCATTTCTTTATTCAGATGTTGTCCATAAAAGTGTCTCTCTGTAGGAGTGTCTTAAACTTTCTTCTCTAACCCTGTTCGAGGCAAAAGAAGAGTGTGCAGTTTCAATTCCACGAAATTGTTCGGTTTCAGAAGGTGTCACTGTTTTCCTGTCGCTTCTGAAGTTAGAAGGCTTCTTCGACAAAACTTGGCGTTTTTGCGATGTGCGTTTGTATTACTTCTTCTTTTCCTCTCTAACTGCCCCTTAGACGTTAGCCTTTTAGAGTGTGCATCTCCTTGTCCAATGTGTTCAGCGTCCCAATATACTCACCAACCACCTGCCTATTCTGCTCCCATTAGATTCTTAACAGGCAAAACCTTTCCTGCCCTCCCTCCATTGCTCAAGCTTTATCTACCTAACGTGTCATAGAAAAAGTCGTAGAAGTCATAGAAATCAAGTCATCCAGGGGGGTTATCGCCGGAATCGGCCGGGATTTTTGTAGTATGTTGGTTTGGGCTTTCAGGATCCGTGTCCCGGCCGCGGTCGAGAAGACTACGGGTGGATTGTAGCTATGGCGAGTACCACCTGAAGTATAGTCTTATAGGGGTCATAACCCTATTGTTAACCATTTCACGTCTAGCTTGGAGGTCTTTGGCACTAAGTTCGGTGTGTGACTTGACCTTATGGTCTCTGCCTCTTAAGCATTCTTACGAGGGATGAAAGCCAAACAAAGGAAGGACTTTTTGACGTGAAAACGCAAACATAAGGATGTACACCTCTAAGTCGCAAGAGCATGTACTCATAACTACCCTTTTCCATTAGGCAAAACTTGCATTTATCGGGTTAATAAAACAAAACTACGTTGCGGTGCCCCCTCTCATTAGTCATTGTTCATTAAGTGAGTTAAAAGCTTTTCAATGTGTCGCCAAAAAGAAAAACTAAAATTTAAAACAAATCTTTTTCACCCTCCACCCCTAGATCTCTGTTAAGTTAAGGAAAAAAAGAAATAAAAGAACAACAACAAGCCTCGCAATATTGCGTGTCATTTATGATGTACTTTGGAATTGTGTTCTCGTTTGGGTATGTAGAGATCCGCACCCTGTTAAAGTGCAATCAATGTACATGGCATACAATCCCTATTACATCACTGGGACTAGCACAATCACTCACTTAGCCTACATAAATACATCGGTCCTGCTGCTGCTGTTGCTGTTGCCGCCATCGCTACTGGCATGCAAAGAACAACAAGAAAAAAAAAAAAAAAAAGAGCACGTAAGTCCTGCTGGCCGCAGTTTATAATGAGCAACTGCTTTCCTGTCACTATTCCATCTTCTCGTCCCTATTCGACGCCATCCAATCACTTTCACCCTGTGAAGTGCTTTTCCATGTTGATTTTTCGACTTATCACAAAATGAGTTGAGTGCATTATGTGACTGTGCCACGCCTCCATTTCTACCATACCACTGCCACCCATTAACTTCCACCACTACCACCTCTTGGATCCCCATGCCATGATAAAGGAGTGCAATTTTCACGGCACGGCGTGGAATTTTTTCCGGGAAATTCCTTCAACAAAAAGAAACGACGAATACCTCAAAACCTTTGCCAGCTGGACGAACGTGAAGGATCTTAATCAAAGCCACGTTAGACACTCTGTCGGTAGTCGAATATTTCCTTTCACCTGTACGTCAAACCCTCCAAAAACAAAAACCTCCCAACTTCCAACTCCGTTTCATATACATATTATCGGTCGTGTTCGAGTGGAAAATCGCTGCCACCTTCTAGTAGGTCAATGGGTTGCTGATGTATGTGCGGTTTTTGAGGGTGTGGCGGTAGCCATTTAATGGCGGATGTGCATGCAATCGTCAGTTTGATTTTTCTATTACCCACAGCTACCAGCCTAAAGGACTTTTCCGTCTATTCCGTCTTTTCCGTTTATTTTTTCTTTTCTTAAGGCTCAAGTTGAAAATTTACGAGGTTTCTAGGTAGTCTTCGCCGACCAATGTACCTTGCAGTCATGATTTGTTGCATGTCCACATGTATGTATATCAGTGTGTGTGTGGTTGAGATAAATAAATTAATATTGCACCAGAAGAAGAAATTATTAATGGACTTTGTGTACGGGAATACATATGTATGTTTGGGTAACAAAAGACTCAAGAGTGAATGGAACACGCCGAAGAAGAATGGCTAATGGAAGATCTGCACGTGACATCGACAATGACTCTGTCCAAAGTCTGTAGTGGGCTGGTATTGTTGAGTTGCAACAAAAAGAAATGGGTGTTGTCGTTTAAGCCAGCGGGTGTTGAATCCATGTCGTACTCGTATTGATGGCTTTATTTTGGAAGAAAGTCGCGCCGGATACTGCCAAATTTGCAGATGACTTCACATGAATGGATTGATTGTAGTTCTTTGGCAATGCGGAAGCACCCATTGTGAGGAGGGCTTTGTTAGTCCCTTTCATCGTCTGCCTGCCTGTTTTGAATTGTTGTAACTTTCCGAAAATGGTTATAGTTGAGACGTTGTGCAGACAGTGAGGCGGTGGCTCCTCGTGCGGAAGTTGACATTGACACTTTTGATTTTAAATGCGCACTGAATTGGAACAATAATTGAAAGGGTGTTCTTATGAAGACTACCGACGTTTGGGCAACCGTCTTGCAAATATCAGTATAGAACTGCGGTTGGATTTTAACTTTTTGCATTTGTAATAGTGTTCGCCTTCATTCTAAGTCTCAGGAACTTTATCTATTTGATTTTTTGTGATTTGTGGGTGTCGTTTTGTCGTCTTCTAGACACAACTCGTACGAGGAAGAGGACTTCACTCTCTATAGGTAGATTATGTTCAGCGAAATTCTTTGATATTCATTTGTTGGACTAAGCGGGGACTTCCACTGCTTATGCTTAGTTTCGATAAGTCCGAAGATATCTATGGTATCAAAACTATTTTAAATATGGTAGTCAAAATCGAACTTGTGCGAAGGAACACAAGATCGATCCCGCAATGTAAGCGTTGCCAAGGGTTCAATCATACGCAGACTTACTGCCAAAAAGAACCGCATTGCGTAAAATGTGCCGGTAAACATCTCTCAGAAGAGTGCAACTTAAATAAAGAACTTCCACCACAAATTGCCAAGGAAAGCACCCAGCACACTATCGCGGATGTGAAGTGGCGAAAGAACTCCAAAAAAGGCGCGATACGCTTAAAAAAACCTTACGTCCAAACCCAAACGCAACCACAAATAAACCTTATATTGCTAAAGAACAGGCAGTGAAAGAAGGAAAATTCGTCGCGGTAAAGTGGAAGGATATACAAAAAAAGATCGCAAAGGAAAATCCGCCACCGATTGACGCGCTAACGTATGCACAAGCTGCGTTGCAAGGAAATAAAAAAAACGGTGTTACGCCAGATCCAGTGGCTCGCGTGTTCTCCCTAATTCTCACGACTCTTGAGGAGCAAGGCAGAACAAATAAACTGCTAGTTGAAAAATTGTGCAAAACTCGAGAAAGAAATACGTAAAACTCAGTTCGAAGCATGAATATGAAACAAGTGCTTAAAATATTGACGTGGAACGCAAACGGCCTTATTAAAAAAATTGGACGAACTGGAAGTATTCTTACAAGAAGCCAATATTGACATTTGCTTGATTTCTGAAACTCACTTGAAGAAAGGACCTCGTGTGGAACTAAAGGGATAGTATGCTTATCATGCATACCACCCATCAAAAAATGCCAGAGGCGGATCCTTATTGTTCATTAAAGATTGTATTGAACACTCTATAAATATGAAGATTGAAAGCGATGCGATGCAGTTAAGTTCGGTTCGCGTAAAACATAACCATCTGCACTACAACATTGCATCCAGAATGCAAGAATGACTATAAAGGGATCTTTAATTCACTCGGACCGAATTTTATAATTGCTGGTGACTTTAATTCGAAACATACCTTCTGGGTCTCAAGATGTAATATAACGAAAGGCAGACAACTCTATGAAGCCGGTATGCAATGTAAAGTTGACTTTTTCTCGACAGGAAAACCAACATATTGGCCTTCGGATATAACAAAGACCCCTGATCTTGTAGACTTCTTTGTCACAAAGGGAGCAGCCAAAATTTCTACCCACATCGAGGAAAGTTATGATCTCTCCTCAGATCACTCACCAGTCATTTTGACACTAAGCATACTCTTAATTAAGAAAGAAGTGGCGCCTAGATTAACTAACAACAAAACTGCAGAACGCTGCCTGGAACAACACTCCAACTCCAAAAAGAAAAGAGAAAGCAAGCAATGAAATAAAAGAACTGGTGAGAGAAAAGAGGAAAGCGCGCAAAAGATGGCAACAATCCCGTGCTCCCCAGCATAAAACATACTTAAACCACTTATGCAACAAGTTGAAGGAAGCAATACGAGATAACAAAAATCGGAATATCTCTACATATCTCGAAGGTCTGACTGCCGAAATAAGTTCAAATTACTCGCTCTGGAAAGCCATGAAGGGAATCAAAAAGCCTCTAATGCAATTTCCTTCCATAAGAAAAAATAATGGCGAATGGGCAAAAGGAGATAAAGAGAAGGCGGATCTATTTGCCGAGCACCTAGAAGAAACGTTTAAGCCTTTTGATGGACAGGCGTTAACAGGAGGTTCCAATAAAATAACTACGGCACCGGACAACTAAGGAATAAAAAGAGTGTCGCTACAAGAACTTAACCAAGCAATTAAAAAATAACAAAGCCCCTGGTTATGATTTGATAACAGGTCAAATTCTCAAGGAGTTGCCAAAGAAAGCCCTGATCAAACTGCTCCAACTTATAAACGCCGCGCTAAGATTATTAAACGTTCCAGGCCAATGGAAAGTTGCCGAAGTTATAATGGTCCCGAAACCAGGCAAATCTCTAAATGAAAAAAAGTCCTACAGACCGATATCGCTTCCGCCGATAATATCTAAAATGTTTGAAAAACTCCTATTGAAGCGCTTGCAACCGATCATTGAAGAGAGGCGTATAATTCCTGATCATCAATTCGGTTTTAGAACTAAGCACTCCACAATTGACCAGGTCTTTAGAATTACGAATGAAATTGAGAAAGCCCTAGAGGGGAAAAAGATATGTTCTAGCTTGTTCCTTGACGTGTCTCAAGCCTTCGATAAGGTATGGCATGAAGGCTTAAATTTTAAGCTAAGTCAGGTTCTTCCGAGAGAGCTGCATACGATTCTGAAATCGTACCTGGAAAACAGAATTTTTTCATGTTAAACATGGCACCGAATACTCGGAATTTAAAGATATCGCTGCTGGAGTTCCGCAAGAAAGTGTACTTGGTCCGGTATTGTTTTTACTCTATACTCGAGACATACCTGAAGAATCAGGTACCATAGTAGCCACGTTCGCGGACGACACGGCGATACTAGCTACAGATACTTCAGTCGAGTTAGCTACTGGAAAGCTACAATCGGCTTTGGATAAAATCTACGAATGGACGAAGATATGGCGACTTGTCCAAATCTACTCATGGTAATTTTACTTACCGGAAAACAAACAACCTTCCCATTTTCAGTAACTCGGTACAAATACCATATGCAAATGAAGCAAAGTATCTAGGAATGACACTAGATGTAAAACTGAAATGGAAGCCGCATGTTAAGAAGAAACGTGATGAACTTGAAAATAAATTCAGACAAATGTACTGGCTACTAGGAAGACATTCCAAGTTAAGCATACGTAACAAACTGCTCATCTATAAGCAAATGCTTAAACCTGTTTGGACATACGGTATACAACTTTGGGGTTGTACTAAACCAAGCAATCGAAATCTCCAAGGCAATCAAAACAAAGTTCTAAGACAAATCGTGAACGCCCCATGGTATATCAGAAACAGTGATATCCACAGAGACTTAGGAATAGTTACCGTCGAGGACGAAATAATTAACTTTGCTCGCAAACTGCATATTCGTCTTCATGGTCATTGTAATAATAAAATACTCCAAATTCTGGACGAGACAAACTTAGTGCGTCGATTACAAAGAATGAGAATATTCGATCTGGCGCGATAAGGACTATAGTAAGAGTAAGAATCTCACACTATTATGAGCAGCGGGTTCATAGTGTCTATGAAGATTTTCACACCTACCCACCAAAAAAAAAAAAAATTTTGTTGGACTGCCAATACGAAGCAAATATGAGAAGCAAACCTAGCAAAAAACTCATTTGAGCTGCTTTGAAATACTCAGAGTGAAGATAATGTGAGGACTTTGGGGCATCTAGCCAGGTTGACGAAATGGATGGCAACGGAGGAGTTTCAGGGGGACCGACAGCTATCTATGAGGGTTTTTGTCTTCTAGGCGAGCAATTGTGTCGTCGAGTTTGCTTTCGAACCATTCAAATCACCTTACAAGAATCATAAGCAAATATTGGATAAAAACTGTGTGGTGAATACATGCTCGTACATGCAAGAGCGTTAGCCCAAAGTTTATATGGCCTCTGTTGGTTTCAACGTTCCAGGAGAACATATTTAGCGAAAGAGGTGAACAATAAGATATGAATGGCAGTAAGTTAATACCATCCTCAATGAAAAAAACAGCCAGTAGACATCAAAGTGCGGTACGTGTTAATGATATTGTGATTACGGACAACTAACTTTCTGGCAACAGATAAAGTACGCAGCGGAAAGAGCCTTTAGAGTTAAAACATCACTCAGTAGATTAATGGCGAACATAGGTGGTCCAACGACAAGTAAGCGCAGGCTATTGATATCGACAACGCATGCCATTATCCTATATGGAAGTGAGATCTGGGCAGACGCGCTTCGAAAAGACGTGCAAAGACGTGGAGCTCTACGCGTAGCTACATAGCTCTTACCGAACGGTGTCGGAACCAGACGTTCTTGTAGTCGGAGCAGTGACTCCCATCGATCTCCTAACGGCACAAAGGAAGTGCATCCACAAAAAAAAGCGGAAATCGGATTGGAAGCGGCAATCGACCAAGCAGAACAGCAAATGATACGGAAGTGGCAAGAGCGCTGGATCTCGGAAACCAGAGGAAGGTTGACAGCGAGGCTGATGTGAAACGTGGCTGAGTGGAAAGACCGGAAACACGGTGAGGTCAACTACTTCGCCACCCAGTTCCTCATGGGACACGGATTGGTAAAACGGATAGCCCAGCCTGCCAGTACGGCGACTCCCCAGTAGACGACGTACATCACACATTTTTTGTCTGCAGAAGATGGGAAGCCCAACGCACAGCACTGGAAAACAGTATTGGTCCCTTCAACCCAGAAAACATAGTGGATAAAATGCTGACGAGTTACCTGAACTCGGGAAGAATTTGCCAGTTTGTGGAAGATATTCTCAGAAGAAAGAAAAGAGAAGAAAAACAATACCGGGAAAGCACGTGAATCCGAAAGGGTTTAGGATCACAGCCCCTTGAAATAATGCGAAAAGAGGTCACAGGGGGTTGTGTCAGAAGCCATAGGGTTGGGAGGAGTTTTAGTCCATATGATCCGAAAGCATACGGAGAGAGCCGGACACACGAGGAAGGTCAACGCCAACAGACCTCTTTATGGTGCGTAAGGCTAACTCCATAAACAACTATTTTGCAACCATATCTGGGATATTTCCTGGAAATTTCTCTAGAATAAATGCTATACGACACCATCTCGGAAAATGGATGTTTTTCGTACTTCAACCTCCACAAAGCCACCTAGCAGTTACCTGATCAAAAAGCCATCAGGTAGATGGTTGATAACAATTTGATCGACGGAAGATCAGCTCAAGTATTTTAGCTGTCAGAACGTTTCGAGAAGCCCACATTCACTTAAGCCACTTACTTGCTTTAGACAAGACGAGAGTGAGGTTCCAGGGATCTTTATAGTGCACATATTTAGAGCCCATGTTATCGAGTCACCCAAAGTGCTATGAATGATTCCATTACTAAGCGCAGAAGACCATTGGAGGCATCATCAGCAAGCCAGTACAGATGCCCCTAATATACCCCGTTTCAGCCATCAACCTTGGCAGATAAGTGTGCATTCTTCATCGCCATCCTACAAAGCCAAATAAGGTTCGCATAGATAACTCTGTATAGTTCGCAACTGTAGGTGCTGCCATAAGCGGGTTTGAATTCACTTAAAAGGTGAACATATTGATTCGTAGTTCTTGTATTTTTTCCAAGATCTTCCGTAGTGTGGAAATTTGATCTATGGCGGACTTTCCAGTCCTAAAATCACTCTGATAGGGACATCTGAAGGCATGACGAAGGCGTTTCCATCATACACAGGCAGTATTTTTATCGGATTTAGGAGATTTGTTCTTCTATATTAAGCGCAGTTTCAGGGATCTTCCTTCTTAAACATCATCTGGTACACTTTGTAGTCCCAGATTTTAAAGATAAGTTGGTGTACCTATCGTTCCGCATCCAATCATCAACTGTGGCCTTAAACAACTCAGTAAATAAGCCATCGCGGTTGAGGAAATAGAGAGATGCTACTCCAGGAATGAGGTTCGGAAGTTTTACCAAAAGGTAGAATTAGCATGCCACGGAAACAAAGCCCGAACCGAAGACTGTAGAGATGAACAAGAGAACATCGTAGTAGAATCGTAGTCGATGATGAGGATTTGGAAAGACCATTTCTGCAGACTGTATAACGGCGATGACGAGCCAAATACCGCTGTCAGGCAAAATCAACCGAATCAACCTTTAAACCTGGACGAGGATGTCCAACAATTCCGGCCACCCGACCTGGATGAAGTTAAGTCCAACAAAGCTGCTGGAGC
The DNA here is from genome assembly GCA_928272305.1 of Volucella inflata. Taxonomy (NCBI): domain Eukaryota; kingdom Metazoa; phylum Arthropoda; class Insecta; order Diptera; family Syrphidae; genus Volucella; species Volucella inflata. Next base: position 6,688,792 of record OV743720.1, read on the forward strand.
GGATGGCCTGACCGCCGAGCTCTTCAAAGCGGCAGGCGATGACTTGGTAAGGAGCATACACCAACTCATCTGTAAAATATGGTCGGACGAAAGTATGTCCGATGAATGAAACCTCAGCATTTTTTGTCCAATTCTAAAGAAACGAGACCCTCTGAACTGCGCCAAAGTGTGGCTTCAGGCCAGGAAAGTCCACCATCGACCAGATATTCACACTACGGCAGATCTTGGAGAAGACCTATCTGCTTCAGATCGATACACACCACCTATTTAGCGATTTTAAGGCCGCGTATGACAGCATCTATAGAGATGAGCTATACAGAGCAATGTCTAGTTTCGGCATCCCTGCCAAACTCGTCCGTCTGTGCAGGATGACGACGGAGAATGCACGCTGCTCCATCAAGGTCGGTAAAGATCTCACCGAGACCTTTGATGTCCAGAAAGGATTTAGACAAGGCGATGAGCTGTCATGCGATTTTTTCAACATCGTACTTGAAAAAATAGTGCAAAACTCACGAGCAAACACAAGAGGCACTATCTTTCAAAAGTCCGTCCAACTACTCGCATACGCCGACGATATTGACATAATCGGGAGAAAGCAGCGTGATGTCAATGGCGCTTTCGCGAGTATTGAGACGGAAGCGGCGAAAATGGGTTTAACGGTCAATGAGGGCAAGACCAAGTATATGCTGTCAAGCAAAAAGGACAACCAACACCGACGTCTCGGACAGAACGTCACCCTCGACAGATATAACTTTGAGGTAGTTAAGGACTTTGTATACCTAGCCTCCGCTATAAATACAGACAACGACACAAGCGCTGAGATCAAGCGAAGAATAACTTTTGCCAACCGCTGTTTCTTTGGGTGTCTGCATTGACGGTGAGTGCAAGCAAAAAGGACAACCAACACCGACGTCTCGGACAGAACGTCACCCTCGACAGATATAACTTTGAGGTAGTTAAGGACTTTGTCTACCTAGGCTCCGCTATAAATACAGACAACGACACAAGCGCTGAGATCAAGCGAAGAATAACTTTTGCCAACCGCTGTTTCTTTGGGTGTCTGCATTGACGGTGAGTGGAGGAGGAGATACAACGACGAACTGTACGGATTGTACGGCGACATCGACCTAACCAGAAGAGTGAAGATCCAAAGACTGAGACGGCTAGGTCATGTAGAGCGTATGGACACCAATGCTCCGGTCCGAAAAGTCTTCGAATCCGCTCCAGGGGGACAGCGTAGCAGAGGAAGGCCAAGACTCAAGTGGCGCGCGCAAGTGGAAGGGGACATCAGCCAACTTGGCATGCGAAACTGAAGACAGCTAGCCAGAGATCGAGCTGGCTGGAGACTCTTGTTGATTGAGGCCCAGGTCCACCCCGGACTGTAGTGCCACTTAAATAAAGAAGAAGAAATAAGCTATTGTATCCAGTAGTTTTGTTAGACGTGAGCTTGAAAATTGCTGTACTGACTTCATGTTGGTCGGTTGGATGGAAATATTATCCTCCAAGTTGAATGGTTTATTCTATCTGAGGTGTTTCTTTCTTGATTCTTAGCTCTGATTGTTCTCTTACTATGAGGTTTCCTTCTTCATCCCTGCAGATTTTTATTCTGCCCTAACAGCTTTCGCATGTTTGTTTTAATTTTTGGTAAAAATTCAAAGCTTCATTCTTACGGTAGCATTCTAATGGTAACACGCCTCGATTGAGTGCCTCTCGTGCTCTTTCTATGTCCTTTCAAGGAAGCTTCGCAGTGTAGATTCTCTGATTTCCTACATTTGCGTCCCTGCATACGTCATCGAACCAGGGGTTTCTTTGTCGGGGCGGCTTAAGACTCAGCCGATCAGAAGCAGCCTCCTTAAGTTTTCTATGGCAGCAATGCCACTGGTTTTCTACGTTCGATGCTGGCCGGATTGTTATTTCAAACTCGATCAGAGAAGACTCTGTTGGTCTCTTGCGATAATAGCCGTTCGATGTGAAACTAATTTGCAGTGGTAAGTTGGATGCGGATTGTTTCGGATATCCGCATCTGTATCTTTGGCTAAACAGTACTATATTCCAAGTCAATTTCCAATACACTGAAAAATATATTGTATTGATTGCAAGACGGTGACTGGTAATTAATAAGCCAGTGCTCTTTACAAGAGGTGATGTTTGACATTCAAGTCATTTTCAAGGATTATATTGGCGAATTCAACCTTTATATATCTGGCACGTTTCCTAGACCTTTCTCTGTGGCATCGTCGAGAATCTACGCCAGAATTTCGATATTCTCCGCTGCATATAGTGTATCTGTTTACGTTAGCGATTTCAGGCATCAAACTATTGTCAACTCAGACTTCCTTAGTTGGATATTGATATTCAAAGTCATTCTCATGTGCTGATTTTCCACGAATGTCTGCAGATTCCTAGGGACTGTGTTAACTTCCGACTTACTTCACAGTCTCAGCTTGTTACCCAAAAAAAACTCCAAGTCCTTGCTGAGAGTATGTTGTGGCTCTCCAAATCTGCTGTTTACATAGAATTCGGTGGTGTCACGTTGATTAGTATCCCACCAAACTGGAATCGGAAAGAATTCTTAAGTAGCCAGGAAGGTCTGTTTTGGCTTTTTCTTAAAGAAAGCAGCACCTGTCGAAAGAAGTTACCTCTGCAAGGTCTATTACTAGACGGCTTGCGACTGCGACAATTTAACTGCTGAACTTGCAGTAGTTACGAGTTTCGAAAGTTGCTAAAGCTGAATTAGATTCTAAACCTATTGCTCAATTGTCTCCGGTGAGATACCTCTAATCACCCTCTACATCAGCTTCCAGTTCTTCTTGAATTGTTTTTCCTGTCACTCTCCCACTAACAAAGCCCACCCTATTCTTAAGGGTCAAGGATTTTGCCATAAGAACATTTTATTTCGATCCCCTTCCCTCGAAACAACATAAACAAAGTGGTAATCAAAATTTTACAGTCCTTCATCATCTCCATCCGTTGCGATTTAAGCCAACATAAGCTCCTGTTTGTTCAATTTTTCCAGCCACCATCCATGGACGCCATCAAGGGTAGGAATAAAAAAAAATTAATTAAATACCTTCAAGACGTCGGTCGAAAGCGTCTTCGTTGTCGATGTTATTGTTGCTGTCGCTGTGGTCCTGAAAAGCAGGAAGAAAGCTACCTTCATGTACATTAGTTCAAACGTACAGACACAAAGCGAAAATTCTTCAACTTATTACTTTAGTGTAGTCGTACTTTCGCCACTCGACTCGGATATTAGTGCAGAGCCATTGAGACGTCTGGGAAGTTGAGCCGACCAGAACAACAACACAGACGATGATGGGCTATTGGCTATGGGCAATGGGCTATGGGGCACTTGCTTCAGGTGCTGGACCGGATGCCAAGCCAATCCGTTCGACTGAATTATGGGTGATTTTGGCTTTTTCCAATTTTCTTTTACCTTACCGTCGGTCGTCTTTCAGAATTTTTTTTTCATACTCCTCCTTGTATCGATTTCCATGGCATTTGTATCATCAATAAACCATGGAATGTGAAATTCAATGAAAGTTAACCAGTGGCATGACTATCCTCCCACTACCCTATTGGCACCCGTTCATGAGCATTCATGAATATTTCCACACTAGGGGGTAAGATGCATCAGCAAACAGTGACTGAATGCTTAAAGGGGTAAGAGACTGCAACGATTGCTGCTGTCGAGAGAAGGGCTTCTAGTCTATCGGAACGAATGTACTCGTACTCGTATGTGGAATCCAATTTTCCACTGATTGATCTTACACGACCGCATATCAGGTTGGTGGCTTTTTTGTGGCTGCTAGGTAATGGTAAAGTGATTGGATGGCCTTGCTAGTAAGAATCGTACCTAGGCCAAGGATATAAATACGAATACTACCGACCGACGGGAGAAATCACTGAGGAATAGATATCGGCATTGCATAGCATATGAACTGGAGTCTTCCCTTTCCCCATTTATCGATTCAGGTTGGGAGTAAGTCAATCTGGTGATGGGTAGAATTAGAGGGTGACTACGAAATGAGGCATTCGTCGTCTGGTGGCCATACATGCTAGACACAAACATTGTAGTAACCGAGAAGGCGGGACAGAAGGTTAAATGTATAGACTGCTACCTTACAGTCGAGCAGTACACAGTATGAGTAGTCTGATAGTTGGTTTAGCGATGCCGGACGCAAAGTGAATAAAATTGAGAAAATAGGAGTCAGGAGTCGTACTCAATATTTACCTTTGTTGCACCATGAAGCTTCTGATTTCAAGTTGACTACCATTCCATCTACGTCCATATATATAAAATTTTACTTTGTAAAGGTGCTTCGTGTGTTGGTTCAAATTGCCTCTTTGCTGTGGAAAAAGTGTCGGTCGTCATGAGAGCCCACTTCTGCCATTAAAATTATCCGGATGGACTCACCAAATTAAGACATTGTGGGGAGCTCCAAAGAGAATTCGCAAAATATCTCCATCTTAACCCGGGGTCATCAGGGTGAAAGCCACTGGCCCTGAGATATTCAAAACAACTCTAAGCTTTCAAACCGATTTTAAAGCAATATCCAACCATCTCCCACTCTTATACAAGTAAGTGCCGGCAAAAGTTTGATGTAGATTGAAAGGTTCATAGGGGTTTATCAATCATATTTAAATTTGGGTTTCTTACACTATGGCTTCATACTATGAAGTACTATAGTTCGTAGATAATGCTTCTGCACTTTTATTTACTTTTTTTTTAAAGTTCGACGTGGTTTTCTTGGCTTTGTTTGGGGCCAAAGTCAGGCCTCGGTACAGTGAAATTGAATTTCTAGTTCGCCACAGCTATCTTATGGAACCAATATCAAAAGTTATGAACTATCATCACAACAGTAGTGAGTATTGTACCAAGAAACACCTGTTTCTAGTCGCAAGATACCTTTGAGAGTGAAGCTTACGATGTGATGCTTACAAAGACATTTTAGAGACCATCGGTCACGCCGACGGGAAATAACGAAATCTATAATTGAAAGATCGGTCGGGGGGCAGCGTTCCCTATACTGTAGCACAGAAAAGGGAACACAGCAGAAAACGGGAAACCGAAATTAGAAGAAATTGAGCAGGAGAGGTTCGGTCTATCTGCCCTACGAATCTGAGGTAGTCATCACACAAAAACTGATGAACTTGGTGAGGCAAGGCAAGTAGATCGGATGCTGGTGTTGGGCCCATCATACACAATGGGGAAGAGGTGATATCAACACAAGAGGTGAGTGTTTGTTTGACTTTATTATATTTTCCAACCTCAATATTTGTGACCGAGGGAATTCCCCCACTTTTGTGGTGAAAAGTAGACAGGAGGTGATAGACATTACCCTTGCTTCAAATACAGAGGGGCTAGAAATCAGAGAATTGAGAGTAGTCGATGAAGCGTCGATATCAGATCAAGGTGAACTTTCAAACAAGGGCATGTTTTCAAAGAAATCCCAGGAAGGCTGATTGGGTCAAACATACAGTAAGTACACACCTGGATACCCAATCAATCACTTGTAATAATATTGTTAGCTTAGATAGGGTGGTAGAAAGTATAAGAAAGGTACTGATAATGGTGTTCGTGGAAGCTTGTCCAGCTTATTAAACACCTTATAGGCTCAATCGAAGTCATAAAATAGGGAAATAGGTCTTAAAAGGAAATAGCTTAGGAAACTCTACAATAGGGCGAAGCTTTTCAGAAGTGACAGTACATGGAACGAGTACTACGAGTTCAAAAAAAAAACAATTAAAATATTTAGATAGAGTCAAAAGGGGCTTCATGGCAACAGACGAGGCTTTTATGTAACGCGGAATGCTTTCAAAAGAAGCGAGCGTTTCTAGCTAACTCAGGAAAAATGACTGAACGTGGGCTGAAAGCAGCCAAGAAGTCCTGGTAACATTGGTGGAAACTCATTTCCTTGTATCCACACTATCAGTTGAATCCTGCATGTTACGGCATACTGAGAACATTAATCTCTCTCTCTCTCTCTCTCTCTCTCTCTCTCCGAAGAGGAAAAAGGTGTACATGTTAACTGGAAAATTCAGTCTTTTGAATCGTTCAAATCTCCCGGTCCTGATGGTTTTTTTTTTTTTTTTTTTTTTTTTTAAATTCATTTTTATTATTTCTTACATTATTACTTACATTCTAGACAAAAATGCTTAAATCTAGTTTGACAATGACAATCACTTATTCTAGCTTACTGGCTCTTACCGAGCGCTCTAAACTTAACAATTTCATTAAACGTTGCCTTTCGGCCTTACAATTATCTTACGACTAATCTTATATATCAATAAATGTAACATTTCTAAGAAAATATTATTGGAAAAAACTTAGACCCCATATTGTATTTTTTAGTTTTATGTAAAACTTAAAACTACATCCCTACTCTACTTAACCTACCTAAGCTACTTAACCTAACTTAACTATAATCAAGATGGTAAGCACTCGTGGCTTCTCGCAACGGGTGGTCACCATCCCAATTGCGATTTTGGAAGCCTATCATTCGCCAACATTGTGCACACACACCACCGAGACTTAACCAATGCCATGAAGCAGAGGTTACTTCTCAGTGGCCCCGCCCCATGTCAGCGAATGCGGCCTTTCAGCAAAACCCACCTATCTATCCTAAATCTAACTTACAACTAGGAGGAGTATGTTACCTTGGTAACTTACCGATCTAGGAGAGCATATCAACCCCCTCCCCTTCCTTAAGCCACCAGAATTCAGCGTACTGTTTTTCGGCATCAATCCGATCCCTGTCCGCAATCGCGGGACTAAAACGGAGGAGCTCCGGAGCATTAGCAACGTACCCGTCGTAGATGAGCCGCTTGTCCCTCGCACCGCGGTGGCGGTGGTATATAACCGGGATACCATCCCTGCTTTGAACTAAACCTTTGGCATCAATATGGAGAAAAGCCTCTGGTGGGATAAAGCCCGATAGAATTGAGCTCTCGTGGTACATTTCATTGGGGTAATAAGCCCCAAAGATCAGGCTGTTGTCGCTGGTCATTGCCCTTGCAACGTGCCTTCGAATCACCTTAATCAGGAAATTGTCAATCCTATTCAGATGAGCCCCATCGTAAAGGGCTTTGTTGGGATAGTATTTCTTGTACTCTGATTCTGGTGTTCTATACAAACCGAGACAAGTCCTAAGACACTGCCTTTCAAACACCCGAATCTTTTCCATCTGAGACGGCGCTACATTAAACCACACAGAACAACCATACGCGATGACTGGTCTGATTAGGGCCACATAGCATATGACCTTCACCCTGGAAACAAGTTGACTGCTGTGAAACAGTCTTCTTGTCAGGGCTAAGGCCTTCTTGGCTCCAGCGAGACAAACATCTATATGTTTGTCAAAATACAGATATTTATCGAGCCAGATACCAAGGTATCTAACTACGCTTCTCACCGCTAATGGCATCCCGTGTTGTCCAATGATGGCCAAATTTCGCCAGTTATGTCTGGTATCCCTAGAAGCCCATCGCAATGGAGTCCTAAACAAGATTGTTTCTGACTTTTGGAAATTGATTTTTAATTTCCAATCATCGCAATACTCCTTAATATGATCGAAATCACGCTGCAGAAGAGCATTGATGACTTCGATTTTTGGGCCTGATCTGTACGCCACTAAATCGTCTGCGTACGCTATAGAGTGATTGAGGGAACCTACTAGATCACTTGTGTAAATGTTAAACAGGATCGGAGAAATCACCGCCCCCTGTTGTAAGCCGTTTTTAATATCAAAGACTTTGCTCGAAGTGACGTTGCCACATTTGACAACGAACTTCTTTCCCATAAGCATGTTATAAATCATATACAGCAGAGGTTTCGGCATACCCCTCCTAGTTAACTTATAGAAAAGCCCCTCTAGCCATACGGTGTCGAAAGCCTTTTCAAAGTCAACCAAGCAGGCACCCGTACACTGGTTCTTGCACTTATTCCATTGTATGTCGGAGATCAGCTTTGACGCAGCATGAATAGTGTCATGCTTCGCCCTAAAACCAAACTGATTTTCCGGAATTATATTATTTTCCTCAACCCACCTTAACAGCGCTCTATTAACCACTTTCTCAAATACCTTGCTTATATTCGGAAGTAAACTGATTGACCGAAGATTAGCAGGGTTGGTTCTAACTTTATCCCTTTTCGGGACCGGATGTACCACTGCCATTTTCCAATGCGTCGGATAATATGCATTATTCAACGCATTGTTAAATAGCGTAGTAAAAATATCCACTGCTTCCAAGGGTAGGTGTCTTAATACGACGTTTGGAATACCGTCTACTCCCGACGACTTTTTGTTTTTTAGAGACTCGAAGATGCACAGGAGCTCATCTTTTCGCACGAACAAATTCGAGGAAGCTCGCTCATTGGCGACGATGACATTTGCAGCGTTTTCTTCACTGAATACGGTAAAACCTTGATTCTCAGATCGCCAATTTTGGAGTTCGTTGCGTAAATAATAGTGACTTACGTAGGCCCTGTTATCAATGTCGTGATTACGGTGAACCGGATTGTTCACCGTATACACGGCTTCGAAAAAAGCGCCCAGCAAATCCACTTTCTCCTGTGGGTCTTCGACCACGAAAAAACCATCGCCTGAGTCGGCCCTTTCTGGACTTATACCAACCGTTAGTAGTGTCTGTCTGTTCTCTGTCGTCTGTGGAATTCGAACACATTGAATGTTGTTGTGATCTTTCCGCCTGAACAATTTATTTATCTGCGGGAACATATTCGGACTACTGGATTTTATAGCCCGAATCTTATTGCCCCAGTACAGACTTACAGCTTTACTGTAATTTTGTTTTATTAATTGTTTAAGGTTTTTGATCACTGACTTCAATGTTCTTATTTCCGGGTTTTGTCTGTCAGTAAACTGTCTGTACAGTTCCTTTAGTCTCGTGAGCAGTCTACTTTTGTATGCGTACAGTGTGTTTATTGTTGGAGTTCTGTACTTTTTGATTTGGTCTCCGTCGGAGCATTCTACCCGAGGAATAGTCTGCTCCATTGTTTGTTTGATAACGTCTTGTAGCGTCAGTAAATCACAATCGATTTCGTCGTTGGTCAAGTTTCTGTTAGTCGGAGGATCAATTCCATTCAAACGTAAATTCCGCTTTAGGATTCTGGAGAAGCGCGACCAACGTACCCTACGATAGTCGTATAAGTACACTTGATCGTACTGCTCTAGCAGCGTTTGCTCATTCGGGATCCGTATTGCGGCGGCGAGTCCGTAGTGATCACTATCGTACTCGAACGCACGCAAACAGTTCCGTGTGTTTAGATCCACGTCTGTCAGTTCTAGTCTATTGTCTATAAGAGCCAGGTCCAGAAAGGAACCAGCTGATGGGAAAGACGGAATATTCGTCGCGTACAACTCAAGTTTGTACTCAATCATATTTTGACACCACCAGTAGTATAACTGGTTGCCCCTAGTATTCGGCGGATTATTTCCCCATGCCACATGTCTCGCGTTGAGATCTCCGGCCAGAAAGTAAAAATTGTCTTCCGATTGAAGCTGCAGACAACGAAAAAGTATTTCGAGCTCTGTTATAAATTGAATGGGATTAAGTGCTTCAGGTGCGTAAAGTGACACCACATACAATCGTCTTCGACTATGAAGAGGAATGCATATGATGCAGGCTTCCAACACCCGGAACCTCAGTAAATCTCCGCTATATATGACCTTATGGCGTATGCCTTTTCGTAGTAAGATTCCAACTCCACCCCCACGTAAGGAGTGAGGCCGGTCCCTTCTGTATACATTATAACCACTGTAGCCAATTTTGTGGTTCTGATTAAGCTTAGTTTCGCTAACCAAAAGCACATCTGGGCTTTCACTCGACAACAGATTTTGAAGGTTGATCCTTCTTTCGATCCGGATTAATGAGTTAACATTTAACGCAAGGATCTTTAAGTTAACCTCGTTCAACGTAGCACACATTATATCGGCGTGCCAGACTTGTCAAACAGCGTCGAATAGATGACGTCAATTCGAGCCGCTTGTTCATTTAATTGTTTCTGGAAGTGATCAATCTTTCCGTGTAGAGACAGAAGGATCGCTTTCAAATCCAGATCCGCTTCCGGCGCTTTTTCGACTACCTTTGGCGTATTTTTTGCTGTCATTGTGGCCTTACCTGATCCAGATACCATTTGGGCAAAGGATACACTGGGTGCCACGAAATTAGAAAAAGCACGACTCTTCTGACGTTTCTCTTCTTCGATCAACTGTTTTCGAGCCTGGACTTTCTTTTTCAGCTCCTGGAACCTAGGACACCCTCTGAAATTGGCGGGATGCCCTGAGTTCCTGCAGAGTACACAAAAGAGCTGGTCCCTATCTACTACTCTATCGTTACCCAAGGGACATTCCCCATATTTGTGGTCCTTGTCACACTTAACGCACCTGAATTGCATATTGCAATTAGCTGCGGCGTGTCCGAACCTCTGGCAGCGCATACATTGCAGTACACGATCTGCCCTCTTTAATTTTTCCCAACTTACAGCATGATAGTACAGGAATTTGATTTTTCGCAGACTATCAATTTTGCTGTTGGGTGTTAGTTGAACTAAGAAGAATGGTAATTTACGGTTACCATCCCTTGCCGCGGCCGTGGTAAACGGCTTGACCCCCACGAACTTAAGGTCGTCGCTTTCTAACCTTTTGAGCTCTTCTTCGAGCTCCTCCGTTTTTATTGCTGGATCAATGCCTTTTAACAGCACCGACTGGAGTTTTTCACCCTTAGGGGTATATGTATAGTATTCAGTATCAGCTTTTCCTAGAGCGGTACGCACTTTTCTGTATTCCTCCATATTGCTACACATAATAATGTGCTTGTTAACGCTTAATCTCTTAACATAAAAGTTCTTAGTGACTAACTTACATAACTTAATGCTATCATTGATTTCAAGATTACTCACATTGATTGGAGGCACTCTTTCCCTCCCCTTATTTTCAAGCTGCTGTTTTTGTTGCTGATGTTGTTGTTTCTGCTGTTGTTGTTGCTGATGTGATGGTTGCTGTTGTATTTGAAATTTCTGCTGTACGAGTACTTGCTGCTGTTGTTGTTGTTTTTGTCGTTTACCTAGTTGCTTTTTCTGTTGCGGTCGATGTTCTTGTTGTTGTTGTTGCTTTTGGTTTAAAGGTTGTTTTTGCTGTAGCGGCAACTCTTTCAAAGTTTGTGCCTGCTGCTGTTGTTGTTGTTTTTGTAGTTGCTTTTGCTGCCGCAACTTATCTCTCTTCTGTAGAAGCTCTTTTATAAGCTTGTCGAGCTTAGCCTCATCATCTTCTTCCTCATCTTCCGAGAAATCAGTGCCTGACAGTTCTCTAAATGAGTTCCCCTCCCCAACGAAGCGGCACTCACCCCCTTCAGACTCATAAGAGTACTCCTTCCCGTCCGCTTTAACATCATCACCTTCTTTAATTTTTTTTTTTCGTGCATAATTTCGATTCCGTATTTTTTTTTCTCCGCCTCTTTTCCACTTTCGTGTCATCATGTGACTTTTGCATTGCTGCTGCTGCGTGAGATGTTGTTGCTTGCTGCTGCTGCATTTCGGCTGCTCTCGTAATTATTCGAGTAGATACCGGTTCTACCTGCGGGACCTCCGCCTGCCCGGTATCCATTTAGAATCGGTACCAATACTACCACTATTTTTAGTTATTTCGCTTTAATATGGAAAACTAAAAAAAGACCACTCAAATTTCCACTGTGACTCGAACCCAGATCTTCCAAGTCCCGAGTCAACCACTGTTCCACTGAACCACACTGTTAATTGCAAATTTCTTGCTTATTTTATTGTTTTATTTTATTTTATTATTTAATAGTCTTTTCGCTTTTCTATGCTCTACCTAACGCCGACGTTTCTCAATGCGAGATGAGAGACGACTGCCGGTCCTGATGGTATTCTACCGATTATACCACAGAAAGTACCGGAGGTAGCAATCCAAAAAATTGTGGAAACTCTCAGACACAGTATAATAGGATACATTCCAATAGCTTGGAGGGAAGTTAAGGTCGTTTTTTGTATCTAAGTCTGCCAAATAGGGGCATATAAAAGCAAAAGATTTCAGACCAAAAAATCGGTCATCACTTATGCTTAAACCCTAGAGCGATTCCTAGAGATTCATATTAGGAGCAGATGCAGCCTTGGCTTTTTGACTGAGTCGCAGCATAGATACAGGAAAGGCAAATCTGTAAAAACCGCCCTGCACGAAGTGGTGAGAAAAATAGAAAGAAGTCTTCACTTCTGTGAGTTTGCGATGGCAGCCTTCCTCGATATAGAAGGATAAGGGTTCCGTAAGATGTTTGCTAGTAAGAAAATAAACTTTTATATTGGATAAAGCTCGGCTAGAGTATCCGCAACCAGCGATATTGCCACTCTTGTTGGTGCTGGTCATCAATGACGTCCTAAAAAAGCTTAATACAATGGGTATAGGTGCCACGCCATACGCAGTGACATGGTCATAATAATGTAATACTTAAATATTTACGGTGAGATTATGGAGGTTGCCATGAAGGCGATCAGCACTTGGGCAACAGTTGCGGTCCCGATGTCAACCCCTCCAAAGAGGAACTGGTTCTTTGTACCAGAAAGTAAAAGATACCGCAATTCAATAGAGTGGAATCAAAAAGTTATAAAAAGCTTATTTTATCTGCCAAAGGACGGTAGGAAAAATTGGGGCTCAAAACCTGACGCACTAGCATGGCGGAAATCAACAAATAAGAAAGCGATCTAGGAACGGCTTCCATAGTTATTACAGGTGCGCTCCGTTCCACCCCTACGGCAGCATTAGACAACTTTCTGCACCTAACACCACTTGACTTACTTTTTAAAAAGCTTGCTGGCAACAGTGCGATTCGACTCAATAATTTGGTCACTTTAAGCCTAGTAGCTTCGGACATGGCACGATCCTAGCGGAGCTACTGCCAGGCAATCCTTTCTTAACGGATGAAATTCCTTCCTTAATCGACTTCGACATTCTGTATGATACAATATATCCGGAGAGGAAGGATTGGCAAGAAAATGCAGTAATCAGGCCGAATGAAATTGCAATTTTCTCAGATGGCTCGAAAACAGAGGAAGGAACAGGTTCCGGCATCTTCTTGGAAGACCCAAATAAGTGTGTCTCTAACGCTACCGGACACTTGAAGTGTCTTCCAAAGAGATCGACATCGACAGCCAGGCCGCTCTAAAGCCAATGCAATGAACCAACATCAGCTCTGATACAGTCAGGGGCTGTCGCATAATGCTCAAAGCTTTATATATTCAGAACTGGGTAAGACTCTGCTGGGTACCAGGACACTGCTGTATAGAGGAAAATGAACAAGCGGACGAGCTTGCAAAGAGAGGAGGGCTACTCGATAATAGTGAGGTTGCTGACATCAAACCACCCCTCTGTACAATAAGAGGCATTATCGAGGAAAAGACTGCCAATATAAAGTGGTCGAACAGGGATAAGCTTAGGACGCTAATAGGAATACTGAAGGGACACTGTCCCTTACTGAAATACGTATAGAGACTCAAAATGACAGTTACAGACATTTGTCGATTCGGTGGTGATCTACCGATTCTGTGTGAATTTGAAGCAATATCGCGTAGCCGAAGGAAATTCTTGGGAAAATATTTCTTTGAAAACTTAGAGCAAAATAGACGCCACGGATTTCAAAGCCCTTCTTGGTTTTTATAAAGAAATCGGGTGTTTTGCCAGTGAGATTGCCCTTTGAAGATAAATTTTACTAGTTTCACAGGAATGGCTATGAGCCCATTTTGGTGCCTAGTGCTTGCACTAAATATACGAGATAGTGTAGACTGTCCTAAATGCATGGTAGTTAAGTAAAGGTAGTATAGTAGTATAGTATAAGGCTTTGAATAATTCTCATATCGTACTCATATCGATTCAGAAAAAGAACTGCCTGAAGTCTCAGAGGGATAACATTCAAAGCTGAATGACAGTATCTTGATAATAATGTTTGGCATTGCTTGACAAATCATTATGAATGGATTTAGGTCAGAGAACGCTTTAACATCTTAAATTCTTCAAAGGTACAGAAGATCCGTTCTTGTCAATTCGGCGTTAATCGCACAAGTTTGGCCTTTGTTTGACTTAAAGTCCACCTGCACTAGAACGCTTCGTATCTTCTATCGGAAGAGTCCACTTTCTTAACGGTGTAGATCTCAAAATATGTACATAAATTCCAAATCAAGATAGTAGATGAAGTAGTGTTCTTCAACGTTGACAAAACCTTTTCAAGAAACCTTATTTTATGAAAAACAGCATTTGTCCAGCCCGTCTCTAAAAAAAGACTAACCCTCTTCTCTCTCCCCTTGCAGACCGATTGCACTTACATCCCTTACGCCGATATACCACCGCCAGCTCATGAAATATCTCGAAACATGAAAACTTCTTAGTGACCGGCAGTACACTGGTGATTTGATGACATGCCTCACTGAGAAGTGGGTCCAAAGTTTACATCAATCTGGCGAAAGCAAAATAGTTGCCCTTGAAATGCGTGCATTTGGGATCGACGACTCTCTTCTTAAATGGATTCAATGGAGATTACCCTTCGGAACGTTCGATTCTCTTTGTTCTGGATGGTTTCAAGTCAAATATTCACAAAATAAGTGCTGGTGTGCTTAAGGGCTCCGTTCTGTGCCCGACATTCTTTTAAATTCTCATCAATAATTTACAGTCTGCTTCTTCTAATCCAATTTATTCCTTTTCTGGTGAGTGTACCCTGTGCTTTTCACATACGTTTCCGGAGGAAGAGCAGGGACGTGCGTGCTTTTCGGCTGTAGAACGGGCACGGCAGCGTATTAAGCTTATTCAATTCCGATATTAATAGCATTACCAATTGGAGCGGAATTCAATGCTTCCAAAACACAATGCTGTCTGCTGCCCCAGAATTCCCAGCCATTATCCATGAAGGACATTTGCATTGCTGAGGACGAAAAACTTTCCATTCCCGGTATGAGTGTCAATAAAAACTTACGTTGGTATGAACACATATTCGAA
The DNA here is from genome assembly GCA_928272305.1 of Volucella inflata. NCBI lineage: Eukaryota > Metazoa > Arthropoda > Insecta > Diptera > Syrphidae > Volucella > Volucella inflata. The sequence goes on from OV743720.1 coordinate 6,703,803, forward strand.
GTTACCAAAAATTCTGCGAAATGTCTGGATTTTCATAGATCTGGTCAGATGCCCCCTAGACCTTGTTGCGGTAAAATTTACTACAACATGTTCGACTCTTTCCCGTCCTTGGTCCTTTCACTTACATCCTTTCACCCACTTCTTTACTGCCCAGTCCGTTGTTTTGGCCCACCTCTTAATTTTTTGTCCGTTGTCTCCTTGGAGAAGCATATTGGCGGGAAGAATTGGTAGGTTCTTGAACTCTGTCTTTCTGCTTCTATGCTTGTCGGAGGGGACAACCAACAGGTCTGCGAGAAGGCAGAGACGGGAGTCTCTTTGGTAGTGACGGGCGGTCACTTTAGTAAAAGCGTGCAATAAACTCCAAAAGATTTAAAATTACTGACACCCTATTCGGTGACGGACGGTCGCCTATCGAACCACAAATAAACATTTTAAAAGAAATATAATTGTAAAGACTGGACCTCCATTTGCGTGCCCCGCACTTAAGAAATTTAAGACAAAAGGATTCACCGGGATGTCGTTGGTTAGTTTACATTGGGTAGCGCTCTGAGGTAGAACTCCTTCCAATAGTCTCGTCATATGAGTAGTTCCTTGTTTCGCCCCCACAATACCCAATCCGATCATTATCATTATCAGCAACGGAGGTCCAAGGCGTTGTGGCACACTTCATCAAAATTGCGGAGTGCTGCACACAAAGACCAACAAATTGGCCCATCGCATCGGTATGAACCGTTGTATGAATGGACGTATGTGTGAGACCTACGGTCCGAGCCAATATCGATGGGATAGGGCTAACCACTTCTTGGTAGACCATCAATAAGTAAAGCAAGTTTTTGCAAAAAAAAAAGGAAACAACAGGAAAAAGGTGGAAAAATAAGTGAGGAGGAAAGAAGGAACTACCGGGATTTTGAGCGACTGGAGCATAGGAAGAGTCCTACCGGAAAAAAAAGAAGATAAGTAGCATTAGTTAATAGGATAAGTGTTGTTCCCGCGTTACCCCGAGTGAATTCCTTTTATTAAAAAAAAAAATTAAAACCAGAAAACAAATCGCGCTTTCAGTGCGGGGCTCCCCAAGTAGCGGTCTATGCTGCACATTTAGTGGTACTCTCAGTACCCAGTCGCAAAAATAAAAAGTTTTGTTGGTCGCCGCCTATCGGCTTTGATATTGTTTCCGCCACTTCTTTACAAATAAACCCTGTTATAAAGTATTGCAAAAAAAAACTCTGTTTCTCTTCATAACCTTTCTTACAGCATACGGTTTTGCACTTCCAATCTCAAAAGTGCATGGCGCCCGCTTGGAGTTTGCTAGATAATATTCAAAACCGTGCGATAAAACTCAAAGGTGTCGAGAACATTGTATAGTTATTTGACACGCTTGACCACCTGTTCTATTCCTATTTTTACTACCAGTGCTCCACAGAAAATGCCAGTAGCATTGCGCCATTTTAAGCCTCTAACCGTAGCACCCATCTCACTATGAATGCTCATTAGTGCACCCTCAAGCTCATTTTCGGACGCACCCTGAAATATCGTGATAGTTTCCTCAGCCAATAACTCGATCATGGAATTCCCTGCCGAGCTCCTTATCTCCTAGTCATTATAACCTCCAAACATTCAAAACCAACGTACATCGGTACCAACATTTTAAGGGTGCATATAACCTTATGATCATCCTACGTTGACACTTATATTGTCTACGCTCCTTCTAGTCCAGCTTCTCTATACGAAATTCGTACAAGTGTTGGCTAAGTTGGCATTTCTCTCAAAGATATTGACCACCACCGAATCAAAGAGGTTTGCCTGCACTTCTTGTTCCATTCTGATTACTCCAAAGGCCATTGAAATGAATCCCAAGCATAAAAACAACCATTCCCATGGTCTGTTCCAGCCATATTAAGACAAATGACTATTTTTGTAAATAGATCCCATTCCCATCCGGCCACTCACATTCAAATCCAAGCACCCTTCGCCAACAACTGGAGGGAGGACAATTTGAATAATTCATTTGTCGCCTAACGAATTACGAGTACAAGAGTACAACTGAATTTCATAAAAATTAACATTAATTTGACATCCCCTACGGAATTCGATTCTACATTACCAAGCATCCTATGATGGTGGGGGTAAGTGGCTTGGTTCCAAGAAAAAAAATTATTTAGACTTTCATGTAAATAATTTTGAGGATGGTTACCCACAGCTTTCCTTCACGTTTCAAGACGAAGTGCTTCCTGTCAACTCACGCGCCATCACTTGGCAAATTAAAAAGAAAAAAATTGTTGTCTCCTCTCGCTGACATCTTGGCCTAGACTTGATATTGTGTAGATTTTATTAACTATTAGACTGAGACTGGCTGCTGTGACGGGTCGATGGTTCGGTGGCTCAGTGGCTCGATGGCCTTCATGATTAATTACTAGCATCGATGATAAATGAAGTTGAGGTGTTGAACTGGCGGCGCACTGATTCTTAGGCTCTACCTAATGAATCTTCTGTCTTCTTTCAAAAGCAACCCCCCAATTCTCCAACAACTTTAACTACAATATCTATCGGCGGCAAATTAAGTACTCCTGCATATCCCTCTTTCATTTCATTCTCTTCGCCTCGCCAAGGGCCCAACCGAACGACAGCAAAGATGCCACGGAGCATAAATAAAAGGTGACAGGAATTAATATTCAAGCGTCCAAAAATAGACGTCAAAAAGTTAGGGCTCCCTCTCCTCTATTGCTCACTTTCTGTGTGTCAGAGATTCATAATTACACGTCGTGCCTGCTTGGGCATTGACGTGGAGTACATGGAGGAAAATTAGTGGATTACCTTGAGTCAATGGATTTGACATCTAGCCATCGTGACATATTACAATCGTTAGCATTAAAATCTTGTGTACGTTGTTGTTCCGCCATACCTATCCTCCCCCACCCCACCAAAGGACTGAAATTTCTTTCGTTCCATTTTGAGTGAAAGTGAAGGGAGCACCTCTCTCGGTGCCTCTGACAGAGGTTAACATCATGTATATTACCAACAGGTGGCGCTATTTTTAGGCTCAATTCAGCTTGTTCATCGTAAGTAGTTCAAGTTTTTTCCAACTCGCTAATCACATGCTGCGATGGGGGAAAGGAGTTTTGGGGTTAAAATCTTATTTGACAGGGGTTGTCAAATTTGAGTCCACGAGAATGCATTAGGTGTTCCCCCACTGAGTATGGAACCGACTTATATTCGTATATATACATTTACCCGGGAGTGGGAGAGTGGGCATACTTATTTGTCAATTGCTTGTGTTGTGTCAGTTTTTGTCGCAATTAGCCGCTGTTACAGGCATAGCCAACAAATGAATAAATGACGCAATGTCATGGTGGTTGGTAGGGCTTTCGAAGGGTTGAAACAGAGTTGATGTTGGTGTTGGTCCCACAGGAGATGTCTTGTGTCTGAATGTGGCTTTTTTTGGTAGCAGAGATATTTTTATTCTTTTATGGTGGCAATAACTAATTAGGGAAATTGAATGATTAATCGAGGCAATGTTTAATTGAAGTGAAATGTCAACAGATTTGTCCATGAAAACATGGAAACATGGCTTTTTTCGTTGCCAGTTATTTTTGGATTCGAAAGAATATGAATGTATTATACGAGTACCTATCTGAAAGGTAACTCCATGACATTTTGTTGGGTACAAGAGGTTTTATGTTGAGGTATTTCTGATAACACGTGCAAAAGAGGGATTGATATGGAATAACGTTGCTCTTATGACGTTAATTGTAAAAATTAATAAAATAGTAGAAGTATGCCATTGCGGATCTGTAAAGAAAGCATTGCGAACTCACATAAATACTTCGGTTACTATGTAAGTCCTTGCCAAAGAGACATGTCATATTGATTGGAATTATTCGACCTTGCTTGCAGGCTTATTGAAGGATGATATTCATAAAAGTTTTGTGGAAAGAATTAATCAGGTACCAGACTGGTTCAAGCCCTTAAAAATGCCTAATTGTCCTACGTAGTCTGGATAGACAATCAGTTCATATACTCGTATAGGTACAACTTCTAGTCTTTTGCTTAGAAATCAGCTCAATTTCCATTGCTATCACTGAAACTGAGCGATTTAACCGATGGACGTTGATTATTAATTCTAATAATCGTTCCCAAATCTGTTTAAGTCGCCCGGATCGATAACAGATATTCAGCTTTGGTGCAGAAAACTTTAGACCAATTGATGCCAACTCTTTCTGATGTTTCCTGACTGTAACTGTCCTATTACATCATATTAAACAGTGGAAATATTTTCAAGTCGATACAAAAGCACAAGCTCTTTTTAGCATGTTCGTTGGTTTTGAATGTATGTAGGTTATAACGTGTGGGAATGCATTCCATTAGCAGGTTGTAGAGTTTGGGAAATAGTCACATTTTTCGAAAGTGGGCTTCAGGGTACACCGATGAGAATTTAAAGATGACTGATGTTTCAATTGAAGGTTAAGGGCATGAAATATGTGTGCTGCTGGCATTTTCAATAGAACACTGGTGGCGAACAAGGCGAAAGGCAAGGGCAAAGAGGTCTTAGTATTAAATGGAAAGATTATAATCTAATTTTGGGTGGGTAGATGCATTTTATGATGAAGCCAGACCAGAGAAAACCTTTGTATTTCGCAGCATTTTTGGCGACAAGAGTTCGGTTTCGACATTTATGAATAACGGCTGCGTTTTGCGATTTCCCTTTAACAACAACAGACAGCATTGTGCATGAATTTTCACCCTTTTGGCGGTTTTCCAATGCATTTTTTAGTTAATTTCAAAATTTAATAAGTCAAATGGCAACGATTAGTATAAGGCCTCGTAGAAGTAGCATCTTCCGACAGGTTCTGGTTCTTTAAATAACGAGAATGAGTCTCTGAAGCTAAACATCTTGCAGCTTTGCTAATAAGCCCTACTTAACGCTTCTCCGTGGCGCCATCTGGGAATCTCACTAGAGACTGCGAAGTGAAAGGGACAAATGGCGAGTTTCCTGCGCTTCGGTGTAACCGACCCCTCATCCTAAGGGCATTCAAAATGGAACCCCCCAGGTTGGGGGTTGTGCTGCCGGGGTAAATGCCCGGGCATTTAAAAAAAAAACATCAAGTTACGAAGCATCAACAAGCCTTGGATATGGACGGATCTAATGTTGACACCCCACGCAAACGATTAAAGGACAATGACCTTCTGACATGCACGTGGGATGTTAGATCCCTTAATAGACCACGTGCAGCCGAGCAACTAGCGGGGGCCCTAGACTGTTGCAAAGCAGACATAACCGCCATTCAAGAAATGCGATGGGATGGGCCGGACAAAAGAAGATGAAAAACTGCGATATCTACTACGGCAATTGCCATCGATGGCAAAAGCAGCGCTTATTTGGATGCGGATTTGTTGTCGGAGACAGACTAAGACAAGAAGTCCTGAGCTTCCGGCATGTGAGCGAGCGCCTCGTAGCAATCCGCATCAAGGCTAAATTTGCCAAAATTAGCCTTATATGCGCGCATGCCCCCACAGAGGAGAAAGATGACGACACCAGGGATGCGTTCTATGAGCTCCTTAACAACACCTACGAGCAATGCCCTAGATATGACATTGAAATTGTCCTCGGTGATTTTAATGCAAAGCTAGGAAGAGAGGGTATCTTTGGTGGAACGATCGGACAATGTAGCCTGCACGACACCACGGATTCAGGCTAATTGTCTTTGCGGCGGGGCAAAACACTGTCGTAGCTAGCACGCGGTTCCCACACCTCGACATACACAAGGGGACCGGGAGAGCTCCTGATCAATCAACAGTCAACCAGATTGTTCACATTGCGATCGACGCAAGACACTCCGCCAGTATTATGGATGTCAGTACGTTCCGAGGAGCCAATAGCGACTCGGACCATTACCTTGTTGTAGCCAAGGAACGGTTGAGGATATCCCAAACTACGCCAAGACAAACTAATGCAGTGAGGAAATTCGACGTCAGACGGCTACAATCGCAAGAGATTGCCAAGTCCTTTTCCGATCGAGTGTCTTCTTATCACTTAATAGGTACAATACCGCCAGCATCAAGCATCGAAGACCATTGGAAACACTGCCAAAACGCCATCAGAGATGCCGCTTCACATGTGCCGGGTTTCACTCATCCACCACAACGAAATCCCTGGTTCGTTCCGACCGCATTGAAGGTGAATGGAGGAAGAGATACAACAATGAACTCTACGGACTGAAAGCGACATCGACCTAACCAGAAGAGTGAAGATCCAAAGACTGAGACGGCTGGGTCATGTAGAGGGTATGGACACCATTGCTCCGGTCTGAAAAGTCTTCGAATCCGCTCCCGAGGGACAGGGCAGTAGAGGATGGCCAAGACTCAGGTGGTACACGCAAGTGGAAGGGTACCTCAGCAAATTTAGCGTGCTAAACTGGAGGCAGCTAGCTAGGGATCGAGCTGGCTGGAGACGCTTGTTGACTGAGGTCCAGGTCCATCCCGGACTGTAGCCCCACTTAATGAAAGTAGTAAAGTAAATAAGTCAAATATACACTGCCGTTCACCTTCTACAGAATTTACTGAGTTTTTAGGCGGAAAACAATTTGTCGTAATTTTTGTGCGCTAAACTAGTGTAATGAGTCATTTGTTGTTTATATTCGTGCGGGAGTGATGGACTCGGGATAAACACAGGATCTACGACGAAATGGTAAATGTGGTAGGTACCGCAGTACAACTCCACAAGCTGACCGTAAAATTGGGGATATGTGTGTCCAAAACAGAAAGCTGCCACTGCATTTGTTAACCAAGCAAATATCTAAGGAATCCACACCAGTCTTGCAGAAAACACTGCCCCGCAGATTTAAGAAAATTAAGTTAGTTGCGAGAAGTCCAATGTATTGTTTCGACGGCTAAATATCCACCAATCTCAAATATCACATCTTAGAAAACACGATGAGCAAGGATCAGTACAGAAAGGTTCTGGAAAAAAGACTGTTCTCCAACTGATCGAATGGTAAGTTCCCCGGTGGTGAAACGCTAATTTGTGTGCTTGACGTAGTTCCATGTCATACAGCCAAAAGCCTAACGTGCTTTTTTGTGCAAAAAATTTCCTGGTTTTGGATTGATCAGGATCAGGATTTCCCGACGTGAACCCGATAGAGAACGTATGGGAGCTCCTAAAGCGGGGCGTTGCTATAAGTGCTTTTGCCACCAAAAAGGCAGCTCATAGAAGTATAGATAAGAAATAGTGTTGGGGAAAGAATGGATACCTAAGGCACTTCACCATTTATGAAGTGGATATCAGACTTGGATTCAAAAAGAAAATTGACGATGAGATACATCCCCAGTGCACCTACTTTTGGCTGTAAGAACCCTCCGCAAAATCCATGTAATCCTGTGGTAATCTATGAAATGCTCTTCAATTTGATATCTATGCTCTGGCCTAAAACAACAGAATTCTGGAAACAAAACGGAGGAGAGAATCCTTTTAAAAATATTCACATTTTTGGTGATGATGATCCATTCTTCTCTAGGGTGCTGAACGAATTGAACTGTCTCGAAATAGGCCTATTCTTGTAGAGTCATCTCAAGATAATGTCACAGATCCATTTGAGGCCCATTTACATGGAACTTTATGATGCTGAACTAGAAAGAATAGGAGAGATTGTGCTTCCAATTGTCGCCGGATGGGGTGGATGCGTTGGTGTCACGGTATCTTGGGACAAGTCTGTGACAATGTTGGTTCGTGGCACATTGAGTGCAGTTGGTCGGGGTCCCAGTATACTTCTGTATGATCGTAACTCGTAACTTTAGGTACGTGACAAAGGTCAAGTATCTTGGCATAGCAATATATTGTATAAGGGAATTAATTTCCTACCCCACCTTGAAGAACTAGGAAAACGACTGCCAAGTGTTGTTGGCCAGGTAAGGTGCACTCTAAGGTGTTTGTTCGTCGGCCTTACTTGGCTGCTTATGGGTTTGTGGAACCATATCTACAGATTCATTACAGGTGCTTTCGGACTCTCGTTGACCAATGCTGATTAGGCATCCTGGACGGAGGTGGAAGATTTGCTACGTTGGGAATGTAAACTCCTGCTTATCGAATATGTCCGGACAAGATGGCAATCTAGATGGTACATGAGCCATAAAGGCAAGGATGCGTATGGTTTTTTTCTGGATGTGTTGACCAAGAGCGAGCTACAAGAGCTGAGTTTCAACTTCAGTCTGACCTTTTGCTGACCAGGCATGGCTTCTTGAGTGTGTTTCTGCATAAGAAAAGCCTTAGTAAGGTTGCAAGATGTGCACGCCGGGCTTCTCTTGAGGGCTGGATGCATGTTCTGTGCCTGTGTCCAGCCTACTTGGATGGTACGAATTTGCAAGCAATGGGTATCACCTACGATGCTGTGGCCTGCGATGTCAGTAGAGTTCTTTTAGGTAGAGCGGAATTTTAAAGAGTTCGTAGCATTGCAAATTAAATTTTCCTTCGTAGATGGCATAGATAGCTAGCTGGTGGCAAAAAAATAGGTTGGACAAAAGTCCTCCAATCCTGGGCGGTGAGGTACCTTACCTCATATTCTGGTGGCACGGGAGGGGCCCTTGGAACTTCTGTTCCAGGCTGACCTATGATAAGGGTCTCTTATGGGATTATCGTTGTGGTGGGGATAGTAAACCGAATAGAACCTAGACGTCTTGTCGTTAAGGATAAGTTGTAAGGTGCTATGACCTGTGCTCAACCATTTGATAGATATGGAAAGGATTAGTCTGCTCGAAGTGGAGTTGCACTGCAACTTGGTGCCATGACCCAAAGAATGGTGGAGGTTTTAAATAGGCCTTGACCTCCCACCAACCGAGAAGTTCGTACCTTACACACGACTGATGGTACAGTACTGATGGTGGTACTTGTACTACCCAAAGGGCGCTAATCAACGCATTGTCTTGATATTTCGTACGAAGACACACTGTAGGCTTGAACTTCTTCAGCAGTTACCTATGCAAACACATGTGACATCTTCTCTAGGGTAGTCTCTGCCTATCAAGAACATTGACTTCTTCCGCATTGCTATTTTCCTTTTAGACTTTTGTTCGTAGCGTTGATAATTATTCTCCCTTGTGGGTCCCTGTACGCTGTGTACTTTGTTTAGTCCGTCTAGGTAAAAATCAAGGGAGAACTAAGGTGTTTTAGGTTCTAGGATATTTTTCCAAATAATTGACTGACTGAAACTAGTAGTAGTAGGCTATAGGGGCCCATGTTGTTATGTGAAAAGTCAGCTATTAAATTCCAAAATCATTAGATATGTTGGACTACTACGCTGTTCAACCAATGTACAAAGTATTAGTTGGGATTGCAAGCGTTTATAGTGCTGGTGTTCTTTGATGCTCCGAAATGTCATTTTAGAATTGACGTTTTCCGGCAATCTTGTTCAGAAACTGTCCCTACACCATTGTAAAAATAAGCACAGATTTAACAACGAATTCCTCCAGCCTCGTACATGAATTCGAATAATAAATTTCTTAAAGCACCGCTCAAAGGGTCTCACAATTGCACTCGTCCTCATTTTAGTTATGGTATATCTGGTTATCTAACAGACAAGCTTAAAACAACTTTTGAGTACCTACCAATGGCAAAGGCCAAAGGACGGAACGGAGCACTCAATGAAATTCCTTTATGCGGATAATGCCCTTTCACAAAGTGGAAGCCTCTTCAGTATTCTCCTCACTGACCACTCGCACAAAAGGAAAAAATCCCAAAAACACAAATATTCGTCAACACAGCTACAGAGATGAGAACTCTGCCAAATGAAAATAATTTCCAACTCAAAGCCACCACTAAACTAAAGACAGTGGATCTACAAATTCGTTGGTTTCTTCCTCATTTCCTTTGAGTAATCCTTCAACTGCCTTCCATTGAAGGGATCAAATACCCTCGACCATAGCGTTGAATTAACTGAAATGTAAATAAGACCATTCCATTGCGAATGCATTGACATGGAAGAAGAGCCTACTCGTACTCGTACTCGTATCTCTGGTTAAGAAATGTTTCTCCATCAAATCCTCATCACGAAGGCCCGTCTTGTAAAAGAGTTAATAACCAGAAGGACAAAGGCAACGACAGAAATGAAACAAAAAAAAAAACAACCAATTCGTAAAAAGGAATATTTATTTAGACGTGCGGAATAATTTCATCTGCTCAAACGTCACTGGCACTTCAAGAGAGCTTTCCGACCACGTTTATCTGATGTTTCATTAATTTATCGAAGGATGTAGTAAGAGTAACTCCTTTTGCAAACCCACAATGTCACCACCATTCGAAATACACACAAATTGCTTATTCTTCCTCAACACCGGAAATTCCATTACGATTGTAATCTCCTTCAAAGGAAACTTACAAGACAAAACTAGGTTACAGTTTAAAAGGATTTCGAAGTGAACTGAAAATCCTTAAGACACATTGCTCTGTTGAGAAGTTTTTTTTTTGTTTTTTTCGTTTTTAACTGAACTCTTGTCCTTTCACCGCAGGACTTGAATTGTTTCAGCACTTTTCAAATAGTTTTCTTATTGTATTTTGTCCAGTGGAGAAGAGGGGAAGACGTAGAATGATTTAAAAAAGAAATCAAAAAAGGAAGACCATTAAGGACTTGGGCTATCTGAGTATTGGACGTGGACATATATATACCTAAAGCCTTAAATGAAAGAGTATTTGAAAACAGAAACAAAAAAAAAGAAAAAGAATCGAAAAGAAGTTATTGTCATCTCATTTGAAACTATCTTTAGCGAATCCATCAGTTACTTTCCGTTTGAGTTCAATGAGTTCTGGGCGGCCCACTTTGCCCACTTTGCCCACTTTGAGATGGATCGACATGGGTAGACTGAAAAAATGAAACTTTTCCAATTTTGTTAGAAAATTTCTGTAAGGGACATTGAAAGAATGGAGAGAGCATTATCTAAAATGTGGAAGTTCTTATGTAGTTTACGTCCGAAGTGAAAGCAATCAGATCTAAGGTCATAAGGCCTTTCCTCGGTGTATGTATTTATGATACCTCAAAATAGTCTCAATGTATTGCTTACTTACTTAAGTACTAACCTCATTGCTTGTCACACTGGTATTGAGCCAACTTTCATTACAAAAAACCGACAAGAAGTGTTGGATATGGCAAGAAGCGCCACATTAGTCTACACCCACACTGGGGCAACTTTTCGGAAACTTTTCAACTAAGCGAAAACTTCAAGAAAAGTGTCGGATTGGAATCTCTCAAATTATTGGGTCTATTACTTAATTCGGGTGGTTTGCTAAGAGATGGCGTAACTTGTATTATTCCATTGGAACATGCGTTGGAAAGCTACTGTCATTGTACGTCATTTCAGTATATGTCATTAAAAGTGGTGATTTTGGCTTGGAAGACGATGAACGTCCTGGGCAACCAAAAAAGTTTGAAGATAAAGAACTGGAAGCATTACTCTATGAAGATTGTTGCCAAACATAAGAAGAGCTCGCAGAATCTTTGGGTGTCACTCAAGCAGCCATTTCAAAACGTTCAAAAGCAAGGAAATTTTGTTCCACATGAACTCAAGCCGAGAGACGTCGAAAGGCGGTTTTGCATGTCCGAAATGCTGCTGGAACGCCACAAAAGGAAGTCATTTTTGCATCGGATTTAACAATCCAATGGTGATGAAAAATGGATCCATTACGACAATCCCCAAGCGCAAAAAATCATAGGTGAAACCCGGCCAACCAGCCAAATCAACGGCAAAGCCGAATATCCATGGCGCGAGGGTAATACTCTGTATTTGGTGGGATCAGATGGGTGTGCTGTATTATGACCTGCTAAAACCGGGTGAAACCATCAATGGACAATGCTACCGAACACAATTAATCCGTTTGAAGAGAGCAGTAGCCGAAAAACGCCCGGAATATGCGACCAGACACGAGGCAATAATTTTCCATCATGACCGGCCCCACGTTGCTATTCCGGTTAAGAACTATTTCGAAAACAGTGGATGGGAAGTTTTACCCCACCCGTCTTATAGCCCAAACCTTGCCCCTTCTGACTACCATTTGTTCCGGTCGATGCAGAACGCCCTCACTGAAATACGGTTCACATCAGAGCAGAATATCAAAAATTGGCTTGATTCATTCTTGGCTGCCAAGCCGGCGCAGTTCTTTTGGGATGGGATCCACAAATTGCCACAAAGATGGGAAAAAGTCATAGCTTCAGATGGGCAATACTTTGAATAATACTATTGTTCATGTTTTTCTTAAATAAACGTTCAAATTTTAGAAAAAAAACCGCACGAATTAAGTTATATACCGAATATATAAAAATAAAATTGATAATAGGAAGGCGTCAATCCTGGAGGTCTCTGGGATAAAATCACTGGAACCTCTGAGGCATCGCGCCTAGGAAAAATCCTCTCCATAAGTCCTTCGATGCCTAGTTGCTTTTAAAAAAGCGACGGCTTTTGTGGTGAAGTGGTGAATCTCCCTAGCCATTACTTACGTTACTCACTATCCAGAACAAGCAACAACTTCAACAGGACTGCGGCGGTACAAAAATTGTGGATCTTATCACAAGAGACAAACTGCCTTGGGCACTACACAGCTTCAAACCATACAAGACAACTGGATCGGGCGGTATAATACCTGCCGAGCTTCAAAGGTCCCCTGACATAGTCATGCTACCGCTTGAGAATATCATAAGGTACTGCGTAGAGCTAACTTACATTTCTCTATCATGGAGAGAAGTTGATGTTGTCTTCATCCCCAAAACAGGGAAATGCTCTCAAGTCTCCCAAAAGGACCTCAGACCTATAAGTCTAACATCTTTCCTTCTGAAAACTCCACAACGATTGATTGATATACACATACGATCTAGTCTTAATCCTAGACTTCTATCCTCGGCACAACATGCCTATTGCAAAGGAAAGTATGTAGAAATGGTTCTACATTCATTAATGAGCCACATCGAACGATCCCTGCACTTTAAGGAATACACAATGGTCGCTTTCCTGGACATACGAGTAGAAGGCGCCTTTAATAAGGTCGATATATGCGCAATCACGATGGCACTGTTAGCTCTGAAAGTAGATGACACACTTACGGACTTGAGCAGTCTTATGCGAAAGAGCAAGATAATCAACTCCAAACTGGGTCGGTGCTCTGTCAAAAGATGTGTCAGCAGATGTACGCCGTCCTCTTTTACAGGAAATATAAAATTCCGACTATAGTTCTCCCCTAAATTAACAGTACCTAATTTTCGACAGGAAACTCAGCTGGAAATCTAATATTCAAAAAAAAAAAAAAAAAAAAAACCATCGAGAACAAATGGGGCCTCCAGCCTCGTATTGCTCATTGGCTATACTCTCGGTTATAAGACTGAAATTCACTTTCGGGGAGGTTGTCTACCAGACAACTTATGCGATCCAGTCAACAGCATAAAACTAAGAAAAGTCCAAAGAACAGCATGTCTGGGCATAAGCGGAGCCCTACGTACTACTTCCTCTGCTATTCTAGACGTTCTGTTTCACTTGACACCCCTCGACATTTATAGTAGACAAGTAGCCGTTAACTCAGATATTCGCCTTAAAGCGACATCACAGTGGACCAATAAACTTTTCAAATATTCTTAACACATTAGTAAGTCTTTCAGAGATCATAGACTGCCCAAACACTCGCTTGACAAAAACTTCCACATAAGCATTCCCTCCAGATCTTTCTGGGAGGAAAGTGCCTTTTGGACGATATATCAATCCACTTCTACACTGACAGCTCAAAGACAGATAGTAGGGTTGGTGGCGGTGTTTTCGCTGATAAGCTTAACCTTAGCCTCTCCTTCCGCCTTCCCAATCATTGTGGCGTGCTCCACAAACATAATCTTTTCTAACACTCAGGTCAGGACATAGAGATATTCCAGGGAACTGTAGGGCCGACGAACATGCCAAAATTGGAACCACTATGGTAACATTGATATACCTATTGCTACGTCCAAACTATGTAGAATTAAAGCTGGATGCTAATAGAAGAACAAACCTTAGGTAGACGGTTGGATCAACATGTCCAGCAACTAAACAAATCTGGGCTAAGCTGGATCTGAATCGCTCTAACAGTTTGATCCTTCTAAACAGGAAACATCTCAGCTCCAGGTGTCTTCACTGGACATCTTCTCTTCGGTAAATATGCAAGAAGGCTTGACATGTTAACAAACGACTTCTGTTGAAGCTGCGTGAACATGTCCAGCTCTCTCCCGAAAAAGAAAACTCCACCTAGGAGCTTTCTTTTACAACGACTTAAGCGATCTAAGCAACACAGATGTTAAAAGTGTTATACGCTTAAGTAGAAGGAGTACAGATCCAGTCGGTATCACAACGGTCCAACAAGCCTTAGTGGGTTGGTCTGTTCTTCCAACAGCCACTTAACCTAACCTAACCTACTTACTGTCTTATGTTGCGTTACAGTTTGTACTGAACCTGGGACTTGTCTGCAAAGTTTGTCCATTTAACACGCGTACTCAAGTCGGTTGTTGGTTGATCCCCCTCTTATTATGGCGGCCACCTAAGGAGAAGTCTACATCTATGTCGTTGTTCTCTGGGGGAAGATTTGAAGACTGAAGGCCGAAGCGCAGGTAACCCTTCGCTCTATACGTCCTAACCACCATCTCAGGCAAGTAATACGCAACTTTCTGACTAGGGCGGTGTCACAGTACAGCTCGTATATTTCCTCGTTAAATCTTCTCATCCAGAGCCCGTCATCTCAACTGCGAATATCTAGAGTCCACTCTTAAGCGCCATAATGTAGGACTGTGGTAATCAAGGGCTTATTCTTATGTAGAGTCTCCTTAGTTGAATTCTTAGCTCAAAGAAACAGCGATTGACTAGAGGATTCTTCCTTTTGTTTCAGCTGAGATATATTGTAGGCAGAATAAATAGACAAAGTTCCTTACTATCTTAAAGTTGTAGCTGTCGGCTGTGATGTTCTATACAATTCGTCGATGTTGTGTGTCGCTTCTTGTTGACAGTATGTACATACTTGACTCTACACCCTTATTTACCGCCAAACCCAACTTGGCAGCTTCTGTATCATTACAAGCGAACTTACTGGTGATAGGCCGGCGCACGCTAATAGTTGTACAGACTTTTGGACGATTGTGCCTCTGGTGCTTGCCTGTGTGTTCACATGACAGCGCGTAACCTTGTCCAAAACCCTTATTGACATCGAAGGTCTCGGTTAAGTTGTTAGATACTTTGACGGATCGCAGGGATTCGAAGTCAGACATGACACTATATAGATCGTATCTATAGATACTGTCTTAAAATCGATGAGAAGATACTAGCCATCGATTTGGGTTTCTTGAATTTCTTTCAAGATTTGCCAGAGTGAGTGAAGAACGCCAATTGTCTACATTCCTGAATTAAAATCGCACTGATTGCGAGTAATAAGGTTGTCGACGAAGCCTTTCAAACATACGTATCTTGAATGCAATGCTGTGGAGGTTGTATTTCTATAGTTTGTACAATTTAGAGGGTCTACATTCTACTGAATCGGTCAGACGATGCTCATATTCCATTCATCAGACCAGATTTGAGATCGGGCATTCGGTCTAGTAAGCGAAGACTGCTCGCAAGGGTCACCTGCTCGGTGATTTTGTACGCGGCTCCCATCTGGGCATTGGCAATGGCTAAGCGCTCTTACGCGGCCGGAATTATTTCCACACACCGCCTGAGCGCGCTCCGTGTAGTGAGTGCAAATAGGACCGTTTCTGATGACGCTGCATGCATCCTGGCCGATATGCCGCCGATCGACCTGATCGTGGAAGAGCTGCAGAAGATGCAGAGATACAATTCGTGCATGACAAAGTAGATGGAGCCGTTCTCAAAGGGGTGGATGGACGTATGCCCTAATCCCCAACGTCGATGAATGGCTGTAGAGGAGGCATGGAGAGGTAAACTACTACCTCACGCAAGCCTTCAGTAGACATGGCTGCTTTGGAGGCTATCTCCATCGCTTCGGCATTGAAGATAATCCTCACTGCCCAACTGTAAGAGAACAATAGAGGATGCGGAGCATGTTCTCTTCTCGTGCCCGAGATTCGAACACACCAGGAGCTCCATTAACGAAGCGATCGGGGAACCAGTTTCAGCAATAATTTGGTATCCAGCATGTTAAGCAGCCCCCGGAAAGGGCAGGCTATTGAAGGCTCGATCGTGACATTGATGATGGAGCTGAGAGCTATAGAATGCCGCTGGGAGAGTGAGCATTTCCAGCGAGGTGTAACTTCTGCACGAACTGGACAGTGACGACTAAACGAACGCTTTGAGCCTTTGCTCAGGACATTCTTCTGACGAAATTCCTAACTGTGGTTCCAGGGGATCTTCCCGTCCGGACGATGAGGACATGTTTTTAGTGCGGTTGCTGTATGCTCTCCACAAAGTCATTTTCAGAAGCCTTGTATACCTCGGGCTCAAGGCTCCGGTAGCCCCTTAGGTCCAGTAGATTTGTCGAATTTGAACTTAGAAATTTCGACCCTCACTTAGCTTTGGTCAAGTGAACGAAGGTTTTCGCTATCGTCGTCTAGGTAAGATAGTCTGTTTTGCCTGATGGCTTGTTGTTGGTCGTTGTCGCCGTTATACAGAAGGAGTTCTTCCGCAGTATCAACCCTCTACGTGTCTACAAATTTCTGTATCTTGTTGTCTTGAACATTTTTTTTTGGCCACTTTACAGGGCCACCATGAGCTTGTTTAGTTTCGGGACTTGTTCTGCTTTTTCTTTGCTCTTACCCCTGCCGGGACTTGAGCACTGTTGTTGCCTCTTCAAGGGCTCTTTCAATTTTGAAACCGGCTTGTTAAGTTTAGCCCCTAATATGTCAGGCTAACTTAAATAGGGTTTCCTTAAGGCCGGCTGTAGAGATGGTTCCGCAGAAGATGTATCCTCTGAAACATGCGTGCAGAAGCTCACTCCACTGAGCTTGCGCCGTCTCGTGTGTTCAGCTTCACGTAAAAAAAAGTATCTTTTTGTCTTCACAGGTCGTATTAATTTTATATTCGTCCTAAAATAGGTTCCATCTTCGTCTCACAGCAAAACTAATTCGTATGTCGCACACTGCTCTATTAAGCACGATATCTAATAGAGTCGCTTCCGTATCGTCATCTATATTTCACACGCATACACCACCATCATCACCAACAGCAACTGAAATACTAAAGTGAGGAAACCCAAATTAAAACATTATCCTTAAGATGGATCTTACCTCTTATTTCAGTCTGAAAATCTGCCATTTAACATTGCCATCACCACCATGGCATTATCATCACTATCATAATCATCAAAGAATCACACACAAAGAATCACTAATGCAAGGATATGAATAAGCTAACAACCATTAACGCCACTAGCAGTGTACTGCAGAGAAACGATACAGTCATAGACATATAGATACCTATATAGTGCTGCTTCGTACTCATATTATACCCTCGATGTGGGAGAAATGAAAAATAGTTATGAAAATTAATGACAACATTAGCAGTAGCGAATCTAGTCTATACCGCAGCAAAGGCGGCCCTAAAGAGGTGCTTAACATCGATGCGGTTCGTTGGTTCGTTGCTTTCGTA
Organism: Volucella inflata; assembly: GCA_928272305.1. Classification (NCBI taxonomy): domain Eukaryota; kingdom Metazoa; phylum Arthropoda; class Insecta; order Diptera; family Syrphidae; genus Volucella; species Volucella inflata. The sequence goes on from OV743720.1 coordinate 6,721,377, forward strand.
TTTTCGTATTTTACACATTCGAGCAACATCGTGGAGGGGAGGGATGCCCTGTTTAGAATAAGGACTCAATCCATCTGCAGTCTGCGCGATTCAGCTAGAGCTCATTTGCATATGCAAGAAAGCGATTAAACAACAAGAAGCTGTAAGCATTGAGCCCGAGTACAACACCAAGAACGAGTATATACTAGAATGAGTATCTAAAGTATCTCTGGCTTATTATAAAGTAGATTCTATCCTTGTATACTCGAAATCACATCCCAATAGTGATTAATCATTAATAAAGCAAGTGATATCCTGTTTAGCTAAAAGAAACTATCTACAGATACGAGTACACAAGTGAAAGGAGTTAATGGCTTAACTCGCACCTTCATTTTCGTTTTAATGGGACATATAACTCTGGCTCTTCCATGACTGTCTTTAGCGCAACTAATTAACACGCTAAGTGCATCTTGAGACGATGTTTGAGAGCTATTCGTATCCGTGCTGGTGTTTCACGCACTATCGTGCTAATAAATTCATTTCCATTTATCGTTTGATTACATCTCTAGATGGTTGGGATTTGGTTTTAATGTAAGTTTGGAGAATGGTAGAAGGATGAGGAATTTTTCTTAAGCACTTCAGATGGATTATAGTTTCGCAACTGTTACGTGAATGGGGTTGTGAGATTGAAATGAATGAGCATGAGGTAATTTGAATGAGACGCGTTAGACTTTGTCGGTAATTTGCTGAAAAGATAAGAGATTTAGGTCGATGGGTATCCAACAGAAATTAACAAGGAGGCGGTTTGCAAATTTGTAGGGCTATTGTAGTTTAGAACTTTTCTTTCATTGTCTCCTGAGAAAGGGTGCTACAGACTTGTCAGGACTTGATGTTCAGTACTGTGATAAGTTTTTCAGATGAAATACAACATCGAGGTGGTAAAAGACTTAGGCTACTTGGGCTCTACCAAGAATCATTTATGCGACTTTAAAGAGTTAGAGTTCATCGGCTACGATAGCTAAGACACTTTGACTTAATGAACAAGAGACATTGCAGTAACAGAGAAATTTGTCTAAAGTGGCACGCTCAAGTGGAAAGGGATCCAGGCAAGTTGGTATTCGCAAATGTAGGTGATTATCCTATTACAAAGCTAAATGAAGAGAATTGTTGGTTGGGCCCCAAAGCGGCATCCTAAGTTAAGTAAACAAGGAAAAGTAAGGAATCTCTGAGACCTGGAGAGGAAACATACTGTAGCTTCAAGGGGTTAAGTATTGTAATACCCAGCGAACCAAATAGAAAAACCAGAGCTACATATTCCTCGAAGCATGTCAGATGAGGTGAATTTGTTGGGTGTTGGATGGTAGTTATGTTGTTTTTGACAAGAAATGCTCGTATAAACAATGCATTATTAGGTGGGGCGTTATCGTAATGGGAAATCTACTAGTTTCAGCGAATTGCTTCATGCAAACTTCTCATAACTCCCAAAGAATAATCGTTATCGACACCCTGTTCTTCAGTGAAAAAAGGAAAAAATCATGTTGCACCACGCTATCGCAATCCATGAAATCAGTGAGCATTTTAATTTGAAGCATGCCATTCACTGACCTGATGTCTGGTTTGCATGTCATATTCGTACCACTCATTAATTGACGACTTGTCACCAATAATGATACGTTTGATGAGTTTTTGGTCGGAATCAGGAAAACAGGAAATTCAGGTCTTTCGGCAGGTTCAGTCGAGATGTTGCTCATGTCTGCTAACTCTCTGTCAATTTTGGTCTTATGACTACTAAATATCTTTAACTTAATCGAGGTGTTCCTCAGTGGTCGATAGAAACGGTGTGCAAACGGGTCTTCACCGGCGATGGCCTTACGAATGTTTCCTTAGAATGCATCATTAAGAAAGTCACCGAAAATCACCACTATTTCGACCGTGAAATTTAGTGAAATTTAATCAACAAACAACAGATTGAGTCCTGTCAAACGAGAATGCAAAACGCTGAGTATTCCGCTTGATTGACAGCAAAGACAGAGTGGGAACTAAGAGACAAGACAAGGTGCATGCCAAGACCTATACTGAAAATAGTAAAGAACTTGCTCAGAGAAATCCAAGTTAAATTCGCCGGTCTGACAGTTGTTGACATACCACCTTAATCAAAAAGATCCCAACCGTGTGTTGCACATCTGTTGTTAATATTCCCTCTAAATTCTAGCGTCATAGCTTGACATTTGCAAAAGTTACGTAGCCAAGAGTACATCTATCTATGTGTGTGTTGGCGATTTTTTACAATTTTAGAAATGAATTTAAATTTGCAACAACGAACTTATATTAAATTTTGCGTAAAAAACGGATTTTATAGTGCGCGAACGTTGGAGATGTTGGAAAACGGTTTCGGCAACGATTCTCTAAAGAAAACGGTCGTTTACCAGTGGCACGAGTGGTTCAAAAGTGGTCGTGAGTCAATCGAAGATGATGAACGCAGTGGCAGACCATCGATTAAAGACATTGATGAAGTAAAAGAAATGTTGGTCAATAGCAGCAAATTAACCATCAAAGAGATAGCGGAGGACTTGAACATTGCCTATGGACCGTCTAAGACATTTTGGTCAATGATTTGGGTTTTCGTCGTGTAGCAGCGAAGTTGGTGCCAAAAGACCTTAATTTCATGCAAAAAAGAGACCGTGTTGACGTCGCAAAACAGATGGTTTGCGAGGCTGAATCCGATACCACATTCATCAAAAGGATAATAACTGGAGACGATACGTGGGTTTATGAGTACGACACGCAGTCCAGACATCAGGCAAGTGAATGGCGTTCACCAAATGAGCCGAGACCAAAAAAACCACGACGTTTTCAGTCAAAAAAGAAGGCAATGCTCACGGTTTTCATGGATTACAGCGGTGAAGTGCATCATTAATTTTTGCCAGAAGACCAGACAGTAAACAAAGAGTATTATTTGGGCGTTATGAGACGTTTGCGCTAAGCAAACCGCCGAAAGAGACCAGAATTGTGGGCAGAAAACTCGTGGATTTTGCACCATGATAACGCTGCGTCGCACAGTGCCATCATTATTCGCAATTTTTTGACGAAAAATGCAACAGATACCATCCAACAGCCACCGAATTCACCTGATTTGGCTCCTTGTGACTACTTTCTGTTCAATCGAGTTAAAAAACCACTGCGGGAAACGCGTTTCAGCAGCCGAGAGGAAGTAATGAAAAAATCGCAGGAAGCACTGATGGACATGCCGAAAACCGAATATAAAAAATGTTTCGAGGATTGGATCAAGCGCTGGTATAAGTGTGTTGCAGTCGATGGGGATTTGCTTTGAATAAATTCCGGGAACTTCTTGATCAAGGTGACGATGAACAAAACAATGTCCAACGGCGGTAGCCAACAAAAACCTTCAAGGTGGAACTGTCCCCATTGGAAATCCCTTATGAACCAACGACGCACGGGTGCTAGAATTGAGAAGCCTTCGTAGTGTCAATATTGCTATCATGATTGCAGTCAGGGGACTCAATTCAACAACCACCCTAGACTATCTCAGGGATCCAAGCTACGTCATATAATCATACCTTTCTGACTGCAAAATACGAGTATAACCCACTCTACTATACCTCAATCCTGATTTTAACAAAATGGTGTCCGATTTTGTTGAAATAGCGTACACTTCTAAAAGTCGCAAGGAAATTCTGGCCACAGTCAAAGAAGGCGATGGGAGATTTTTTACCGCGGTGATGAATTCGATCCAAATATATTTTCGTTATAGCAAAATAGCTGATGCTAAAAAAACTGTCTTAAGAAGCCCGAGGCTTGATATTGAAATCGATATCAATTATCTGGAGGCATTTACGTGAGCCATTGCTTGGCCAGAAAGAAGTTCGTTACGTTGTGTGTCAACTAATTTTGTCTCATCTTGACTTCGTTAGACGTAGTTGAGTCTTGAACGTGAAGTGGCTTAAGTAATACTTCCAGCTCTCATTCCCGATACTCAATTTAAGAAAAATAAATGAAAGGCTGTTTCCTTCCAATCCACCATGCCCACCGTTGCTTATCTTGCGAATGCTTCATCTTGCCCAGGTCGACTTATTTTTCGACTGACATCATTGTAGACACTCCATTTTCGATCGCCCGGGGTATACGCTTCAAAAATGGGTCATTTTTGTTTGCGATAAGGCCAAGGGATTTCAAATGGCGATAAATGCTTCCAATGGTGCCTTTTGGTGCTAGCAAACTCCCGAACCATTAATATTATTTTACTTGGACCATTGCTTTGATTTTATCGTTGTCAGTCTCGAAAAAACTGGCGAGGCAACTTCAACCCAAAAATCAAAATTACGGAGTCGAGTTGAATACCCTCTTCAAAGTCTCCAAGTTTGAACCACGATTTGCAAGCACAAAACTCGACCGATACTCGCCAACTTTTTTTTCTGTTTAATAATAAAACGTTTAGCATACACACAGTGTGGCAAATAATACTCCGGACATGCTCTAAAAAACATAACTAAAACACAATTTCTGTTTATTTATTCTTCTCCCGATTCAATAGTGATTCAAGTGCCTGCTGTAGTTCATTTTGCGGAATTGCCTCCAGTACACCCGTTTCGAATCTGTTAGAATGGTTGGTAAGTGGTATTCTATAACACCAGCCATATTTGTGCTCACGCCCCTATCGATGAGGCCGTAGATCCTATCAAGGAGGATTTTAATTGCCCTCTGGATGGAGCCTGTCCGGAGTATGATGTCAAAATCGTACTCGGGGATTTTAACGCCAAAATCGGTAAGAAAAACATCTTTGGCGGGTTAGTTGGAAAGCATAGCCTCCACGACACGACAACAGATAACGACTTTGCAGCACCCCGTAATACGGTGATAAGTAGCACTAGATTTCAAAGACTAAGAATCCACACTGCAACCTGGCGCTCTCCAGATGGTCGAACCGCCAACCAAATCGACCATGTGCTAATTGATGCAAGACACGCATCCAACATCTTGAATGTACGAACATTCAGAGGGCCCAACGTCGACTCTGACCATTTTCTCGTAGCAGCAAAACTCAGAGCTCGACTGTCCAACGAGAAGAAGCTGCGGACTGTCCAGAAGAAAAAATTCGACGTTGAACGCCTTAGCACACCTGGAGTAGCCAGAGTCTACAGCGAGCGACTGACTCTCCTCTGTGCACTCACCTACCACCAACGCCAACAATCAGTGGTGCCAGTATCGCGACATCATCAAGGACGTAGCCGAAACCACTTTAGGGTACCAGCCACTCCAGAGAAAGAGTCCGTGGTATGATGATGAATGCGTGTACAGGAAAAAGGTGACAGAAGATGCAGGAAAAGAAGATCCTGCGTAGAAAGAAGAGGTCTTACGCAGCTTCCCAGCTCAAGGAGATCGAAGAGTCGTGCGATCGTAATAACATCCGGAGGTTTTATAAAAAAAGCCAAGCGACTGGCTGCTGGCTTCAAGACCGGAACACTGGCTCTTCGAGACAGCGAAGGAAATCTAGTCACCGAAGCGCAGGGAATAGTAGATGTGTTTAAGCAGCATTTCCAGCAGCTGCTTAATGGGCATCATGTAGAGAGAGTGATAGGGCAAGAAGAGAACCCACGTCCAGACAATGAAGAACCAGTTCTAACACCTAGTATAGAAGAAGTTGGCTTAGCTATAACAACAAGGCCGCAGGCTCTGATGGTTTACCACCGGGGATCTTTAAATACGGTGGTGATGTTTTGGTAGGGTGCATACACCAAATCATCATCAAAGTATGGGAGGATGAAAGCATGCCCGATGACTGGACAATCAGCTCCATATGCCCCATCTACAAAATAGGCGATCCTATCCCCTCTTCGAATTGCAGAGGCATGTCCCTGCTGAATGCCGCGTGTAAGATCCTATCCAACGTACGGCGTGAACGTCTCATACCTTTCTGCAAGACACTCATCGGCACCAGTGTGACTTCCGGTTCAGCAGATCGACGATAGACCAAATTTTCACACTGAGACTAATCCTGGAAAAGGCAAATGAATTTCAAGTCGATACCCACCATCTTTTCATCGACTTCAAAGCCGCATATGATAGCATTCATCGTGTAGAGCTCCACAATGCGATGGCCAAATTCGTGATCCCGACAAAACTGATTCAGTTGTGTCGCCTTACCCTGAAGACACGCGATGCAATGTGCAGTTTGCAAACAATACCACTGAACTATTTCAACCGTGCACCAGATTTCGGCAAGGAGATGCGCTATTATATGACTTCTTCAATCAAGTACTGGAGCAGATAGTGCGTAGGGTAGGTGTAAACACGGAAGGCGCAATCTTCCACAGATCCGTCCAGTTGCTGGGATATGCAGACGAAATCGACATCATCGGTCGCTCCCAGCGTGCCGTGATAGAAGCGTTTACGGCAATTGAAGAACAGGCGAAACGAGTTGGCCTTGAAGTAAACGAGGACAAAACCAAGTACATTTTGTCAACAAAAAAACATCATCTGCCCACCGCCTAGTAGTAAATATCAATTCCACGAATGACACCTTAGCGGAGATTCGACGAAGACTCACCCTAGGAAACCGTTGCTACTTCGGTTTGGTGGTTGGTGAAACAACTAGGTTCAAAACTCCTAACTCGAAAGACGAGAATCAGGCCGAGTGCTGGACGATAAGCAGGAAAGCAGAGCAGATTTCGAAAACTTTTGAAAGAAAAATTCTTCGTCGAATATATTGTCCCATATGTGAGGAGGGTGAATGGAGGAGATGATACTCGTATAACTGCGATCTCTAGGAGTTGTATCAAGATGTGTAGTTTCAAAAGTCAAAACACGTCGACTATAATGGCTCGGCCACATCGAGCAAATGGACAATAATGCTCCAGCTAAGAGGATCTTCGAGTCCCAGCCTCCAGGATAGAGACGACAAGGAAGACCGAATCTCCGTTTTAAGGACCAAGCTATCGCGGATGCCAGAGCGCTTGGTCTGGAAAACTGGAAGCAGCGTGCCTAAGACCGAAGAGGATGGAAGGCAATCGTGTACCAGGCAGGGACCCTCCACGGGTTGGGAGCCCGTTAAGTAAACTAAGTGGTAGAATGGTTGGAATGGTGCCAAAAAAAAGTCGTTCTCTGCTAAATCAGGTGAACATGGCGGATGGTTTTACACACACATACTCGATTTCGAGCCAAAAATTGACGAGCAATGAGTGCTGTGTAACTCGGTGGATTGTCCGCAACAGAGATCAACTTAGATTTGCCCAAATCCTCGTGAATAGTCTCTTTGTTGATGTTTAAGGCCTCTTCCAACATTCTCAGTGAAGAATTTTAGTCTTTTGTAACAAAATCACGTACTTTTTGGATCATTTCTGGCGTCGAAACTGCAGCGGCTTTCTGTCACCCAAAAAAAAGTGTATGCCATTCGAAAACAACTGATCTACTCAAACAATCATCATGAAATACTGTTGTATGAATCGGAATATTTGATCCATTTTTAGCAAGTTTTACGTTGAATTTAATGACCGCTCTTTGTTCCATTTTAAAATTTCAACATCAAATGAAAAGGTGCTCTGAAAAAATAATTTTTAAAATTATTAATTTTCAACCAAATATCATGACATTTTGACAGATAGTACAGAAAAATTCAGGCTTCAAAACGCACCCTTGATTATTGAAATATGGCTCGCGTACCGGATATTATTTGCCAATCATCATCCCAATGACCTTTTAAGTAACCCAATATAATCACGGGGGTTTTCTGCTGCAAAATAGACGGCAAAAAACAAAGCCTTATCTAGGAGAATTCCAGTTGCGGAATTTGTAAGTCCTTTTCATAGAAATTGGGACAACTCAAGCTCCTAAACGCTTTTTCTTGCTCCAGTATCACTTTCCGGGATGTCTTGAATGAATCGGAAAAGGTTTCATTCTCCTCTTATAAATCTTGCGGGTCAGATGGAATCATTTATAAGGCAAATGAATGAAGAAGGGATTCTATTTAAGTATTAAATACAGCTTCCTTTGTGCATGTGGTGCTTAAAAAGTCAATAGAAAGACAAAAGCATTTTAAAACTCAAACGTACATGTGCCATGGCGCCATGCAAATGCAATTGTATTCATGTAGATGATCTTTGTTGAGGAGCACTCCTAATTTTATTGCCCCACACAAGAGTGGTTTTATGACTTGTAAACTACTACTCACTCGTAACACAAGCAGATTCTTGGAAATGCTTGTATTCTTTGCACTTGGATGAAAGAGTGCGCACTTAAGCGGGAAGAATCCTTACGTCGTAAAACCTTCAAAACGACAGTTTTCATTCATCTTCTCTTGTGTGTTTATCTTCAAATGACAAAATGAACAGAAGGCAGCCTCGAATTATACATAGAAATTAGCAACTCCATCTGTTCTTCAGGTGAATCGGTTCAAAGGATATAATACCGTCTGTCTAGGAATGATAACCAAACATTATCACCACCTGTTTGAACATCCTCAGCTACCTGTTGTCCAAATTGGAAAACATAGGAAAAACCCCAAGAAACGAAAATCATTTCACCGAAAATAAAAAGGATTTTCATCTAATTTGGAGCAATACACTTTGGTGTCCTTTGATTTCGAAGGGACACAATATTAGTCATCAGATGTTCATCAGCCCATCAACTTGTCAAAGTTGTCAAATATTTCAACAGAACGAATGTAATAAATTAATTGATTTTCATCCTTTTCATGTCCGATGACAAGCAGGACAACTGCTCCATAGATAGACGCATTCACACAAAACATGTCATTTGTGGGATGCGCACATGTGAGTCCTTATAAATCAATTGTCATAATCAGATTAACAGCTGAGTGGTTTCGATTCTTGCTTGTGTACCTACATATACTCGTAGTGTTGTCATTGGTCATTGATGTGTTGCGGTCTATTCTAGAAGAAAGGGAATGAGGATATTGTCAGGGTTAAGAAATCAAAACAGATGTCCTACCCATTGGTCGATTTAAAAAGGATTGGGCGCCGAAGCCCATGTAATTTGATTGAATTACGAGTAGTCGAAAAGGATGGGATCGTGGTTAGGAAAATTGTCAGTATTTCGGGATTTTTTCCTTTTCGAATGAAGAGGATCTAAAGTGATTGACTGCATTCGGTTGACTTGGTTATGCTGTGATTGGAACTTTCCGATGGATTTGTTGGGATTGGCCTACAAATTGCCCGACTAAGTCAGGTTCAGAAACACTTTTACTTTGGCATAATCGAAAGATAATTTCAGCTGAAGCGCATTAATGGTAATGGCCAAAATATGACAAGAAAAGAATTGTATCCCACACGTGATGGAGGCATACATTGCTACTCCGTAGAGAGATGAGAAAGTGATGCCTACGAAACTATTTCTTACTGATTTCCTCGTATTCTACAGGAGAGTCTCAGATCAAACGAAGTTTTGTGAAAGTTTCTCACAGTTACCTCTGAAGGATCTTCAAGAAACATTCCATTGTTCTCGTTACCCCAAAGATAAAAACGACAAAGGTTTCTGGCAGCTCCAAAATATTGCAAGAAAAATGCAACAGTTTCTGTAGGTATGAGATGGATGATCTTAGGATCACCGTGTGTACTATTCATCCAAAAAATACAAAAGTTGAAGAGAAACTGGGGTCCTCAACAGATGTTTCAGTGGTAACAAGGTGTGAAGAGTGAAATGCCCTTCAAGGGAATACTGCAGTAATGACATTGAATTAATTTTCAGAAATGTGGTGCCTGCCTGCCTGTGGATCCAGCGCAGATCTCATACGCCTAAAGGACATCATATTTCTGAAACTTCTGAACGGTCAAGGTAAACTGTAACAAAGGATTTGTTCTCATTGAAGGGTTGAGAATGCACACCAACGGATTCAAAGAAGAGATAGTAAATCAGCTTAAAGCCGAGTAGCAATCTATGCTTAACACTGAAACGCCTTTAATACAGCCAGATGCATAGACATGCTGAAATCGCTCGAGGAGACCTACAGGATACCGCAGTACCTACTCCGTATAATCCAAGACTACCTCAGTGAACGAAAATTAATTTACGCAGCAGGAGCAGCGCAGGGCTCAATCCTAGGACCCGCCCTATGGTACATATTCTATGATGGGATCCTATGCACCGAAATGCCTAACGACACCTACTTGATAGGGTACGCAGACGACATTGGCGCGGTGATAACTGCAAGGGATACAGAGGAAGCACGAAGGAAGTTGATGCGAAATATGGGCAGATGCACATAAACACAAGAAGCCCAGGAAACAGATGGCAGCAGTACAGAGACGCAGACCACTTAGCCGCAGAGAGAAAGTTGATGTATGAGAAGAGGCCGCAAGTAGGAGTGGAAGCTGCACTCACTGAAGGAAAAGAGATCACCAAACATCTTTGGCAACTAAGATGGAACTTTGAAACAAGAGGTAGATGGACCGCCGGCTAATCACAAACATTGCTGAATGGACAGAGCGAAAACACGGCGAGATAAATTATTACAACACACAGTTCCTAACCGGACATGGATACTTGAATGCATACCTACACAGGATGCGGAAAGTAGACAATGCGACGTGCCAGTACGGCGACTTCGGTAGACGACGCTTTTCACACCTTCTTTACGTGCAGCAGATGGACACCGGAAAGACAGCACCTGGAATCGGAGATAGGTTATATCTCCCCGGAAAATATTATATCGAAGATGATCTCAAGTGAAACCAAGAAGAGAGAAGAAAGCAAGAGCACACCCTCATAGAATAACACGAAAACTCATGAGCTGAGTTTTTCATATCGCCAAAAGATATATCTTTAAGGACTACAAACAGGATAAAAACATGTATCGGAACCCCTAAGCTCAAATGAGGAAGGGGGGTGTACGATAGACGGCGGAGTATAGAACAAGGAAAGCTATCACCCTGAAGTAATGCAAAAGCGGTCCCGGGGTAAATGGGCTGCTTCATAACGGCCACTTGATGGACAGTGCGCTGTCCCAACGTTCTTGTAAAAGAAAAAACAAAAAAATACTTAGCACTGGTGGAGCACCGTGGTACACCTGTTGCAAATGGTAACAGCCCCGCTGAGTAATTCAAAACCTAACTTTCAGCCAAGCCGAGGAAATTAAGCCGACGAAACGATTAAGTACATCCAGGCGACAATTTGTCCGAAATGTTTGAAGTGTGAACCAATATGGAGCGATTCTTTTCATTTTTCGGACCACGTGCCTGGTCTCTATTATGCAGAATAAAACGTATCCTCATCACAAGACAACAGCGAGGAATAATAGGCGGGCGTTTAAGGATGTAGAATGAAAGAAAACTTCCTCGTCTTCTGTGTGACGTCTTCGGCCAGGCTTTGAAATAACCAAAACGGTGACTGCGTGTATAAAGGATTAGATATTTTGCAGTTGGGAGCGAGGTTTAATCACGAATAGTCAGAAATACCAGATTAAACACATTTTAGAGGACATGGTCCTACCACCTCCTCCGCCCCTAGCAGCAGCAAGTCTCTGGCAGGCCATGTATGCCCTGCTGCAACCAAAAACGCTCCATCAAAGGAGCTAGCAGAAGCTCAATCCCGTAAGAGAGCTCCTAGCATCATCAAAACCTGTGGATCTATTCAGGAGGTGGAGAGAGAATCGGAGACAAAAAGGAAACTAGAGTGGGCGAACAACATCCTTAAAGACGGATCCACCACGGTTTCTAAATCGCTAAAAGACTGCTCCAAGCGCCAGAGATCATTGGAGGAAACCATTCCGGTTCCCAAATGGCCCAAAACGAGAACTCCCCCAGGGCCTTCCGATGCTACATCTCTGAGATCTTTTAGCGATGTCCTAAAAGATGAAATTATGATCGCAGTGATCGACAGGAGCGACGCCGATGGATCTATTTCAGTAGGCCGGTGGCAGCTGGTCAAGTTGAAGATTTTAAGCAACTTCTTGACTTCTTGAGCATGATTCGGTTTGGCTTCGAATCCATCTTCCTAAGGGTCTACAAGAAGGACGAGCTGGATGCTGATAAGCAACCGGCTCCTCCTTTAACAGAAAATACAAACTTAGCCTCAGACATTGGAGCAACGATATCATTCCCTAAGTTGGATAGCGATGCCTTCAACCAGTCCGGGGCGACTAATAATACCTCGGCATCCATCTCTAGTCTTACGTCGGAGATGGATACCGATGAAGAAAAAAACAGGATATATAACCGATCAACTGATCTATATGCACAAGTAACGTCCTTGATATTCACTTACTGCAGCTAACTTGACACCGACTTGCAAACATATAGACTTGCCAACATATAGAGTAGAAGGACACCATTTTCGGTTGGGAAAGCCAAGTAAGAAGACTAACAATCCACCTAGCCCCTTAAATTCATCTTGTACTCCGTAGTGAGCTTCTTGTCGGGCATCCGTATAAATCAGCCAACAAAAATCAAAGTGTGCTTTAGAGAGCTAGTAAGAAGCTGCAGTCTTTTCTATTGAAGGACAGCAATAAAGTTACTTTTAGAAACATCTGGAAGAAACTTTCTGATTTGCGGACGACATGGAAAGCCATGCTATTTGCAGGAATTTTTTATTTCTAAAACTCAATATCAGTAGAAACCCTAACCCAGGTTCTAAAGGTTCGGCCCTTCTCTGAGTTCATCGAGAATTTAGTTTCCGTTATCCAGTTGTGACCTGTGAGGAAAATAATATTCAGTGAATAAAGCCTTCCGACTGCATTAAGTGACGGTCTTGCATTTTCTAACTAGCTTGAAGGTCATGAAAGAGTTCAGAACGACTTTAAGTACAGATTGGCTGTTGCCGCTGATCTAGGTGCTTTGCGCCCTCCAAAATGGTTCTTCACAATGTTATTCGTTGATATTGGGATGGAAGACAGACGAAAGTTTTTAAGCGAGGAACAAAATCGAACGTTGATTCATGTAAGCCCAACTACATTCCACTTTTTAGTCAGATTCTGGTAGAAACCATTCCAAGTCACTGGAAAAGACAATTAAGTATTTTTTGTTTTTAGCAAAAGAAGCCAGCATTCATTGCATCAGATGCCATGCCTATAAGACAGTCGACTCGCAAGGCCATCAAAGACAGTTTTATTTTTATTTTAAGTAGCTCTGCGAGTGCATTCCATAATATATACGAGGGCGGGTCAATAAGTCCGTGACTTTCTGAATTTCTGACCTCTTTACTGAAACAGCAACACTGCTCCTGTCAACAGGCATCTGTCAGTTGACTCCTGTCAAAATTTAAACTTGCTGCGTCAGTTAGTTTGTGTTTGACAGCTATTTTTATCAGACTACTCACTAATTTGAGGAGAAAATGGAAAAAAGTGAATTTCGTATGCGTATTAAGCATTATTTCTTGCGAAAAAAAGATAAATACTATGGGGACTCTGCACCATCGATTTCAATGGTAGAAAAGTGGTTTACTGAATTTCGTTGTGGCCGTACAAGCACTAAAGATGCCGAACGTCCTGGACGCCCAGTTGAGGTCTCTACACCCGAAACAATCGAAAAAATTCACGGTATGGTGTTGACCGACCGAAGATTGAGAGTGCGAGAGATTGTGGAAGCCTTAGGGATCTCGCATGGCTCAGTGGTTTCAATTTTGAATGATCACTTGGGCATGAGAAAGCTTTCCGCAAGATGGGTGCCGCGTTTGCTCACAGTCGACCACAAACGCAATCGTGTAACAACTTCACAGGAAGGTTTGGCGTTGTTTAATCGCAATATGGTGGAGTTTTTGCGCCGTTTTGTAACCGTGGACGAAACATGGATCCATCACAACACACCAGAGAACAAACAACAGTCAAAACAGTGGGTTTCTAAGGGTGAATCGGCGCCAAAGAAGGCCAAGGTGGGTTTGTCAGCCAATAAAGTTATGGCGACTGTTTTTTGGGATGCACGCGGGATAATCCACATTGACTATCTTCAAAAGGGAAGAACAATCAATGGGGAATATTATGCCAACTTATTGGACCGATTCAATGACGATTTGAAAAAAAAACGACCTCATTTGGCCAAGAAAAAAGTTCTTTTCCACCAAGACAATGCAAGGGTGCACACATGAGCAGTTGCCATGGCAAAAATCCATGAATTGGGCTATGAATTGCTCCCTCATCCACCCTATTCTCCAGATTTGGCTCCGAGCGACTACTTCTTGTTCCCAAACCTGAAGAAATGGCTTGGTGGAAAAAGATTTGACTCCAATGATGAAGTCATCTCGCAAACAAAGGCCTATTTTGAGGACCTCGACAAATCATTTTTTTTGGAAGGGATAAAAAAATTGGAGAAGCGTTGGACAAAGTGTATAGAGCTCAAGGGAGACTACATTGAAAAATAAAATTATTTTTTTATCAAAAAATCTGTGTTTTAATCCAAAAGTCACGGACTTATTGACCCGCCCTCGTATATGAAGGGGTGGGCAATTCTTTACCGTGCTAGAGGAAGCTTAATCCTTGCAAAACTTAGCGTTTTATGAACTGATGAAAGCTGCAGTAACGTGTTTTTGTAAAAACGCAAGAAAAAGAGCGCCCCCTTCGGTGAGGTGCCCTATGTTCTGGTCCAAACTTCCTACACTATCAGAATTGGACACCGCATTTGAAGTTTTCCACGTGGTGGTGAGCTTCATTTTAGAAATGTTTGGGGACGCCTATAAGTCATTTTTTAATGCAACACTAGTCGACTACATCCAAAGATGCCTACTATTGAGAGCCTTAGGCAGTTGGTCAAGCAACATGTGGAGACCAGGCCCCACTCCGCCATTAAATGTTGGCTTCAGTCAGCATTCATAGCCAGAGTCCTATACACCAGCATTGCTTTTATCCACAAAATTAGTGATTCGTCTACTCCGTCTTGTTTGAACGATTTACACATGCCGTTCAAAAGTCGCGTTGATGAAATACCAATGCGTATTACGCCTGGTCGAGTACGCCTTTAATTATGACCATTGTACACTAATAAGATCGCAGGATATCCCACACAAAGGGAATGCTGTGTCATAGACAGACACAAAACATGGAGCTCAAAATTTCCCTTCTATCAGGTGCCCCACATTTGGCTAAATTTCGTTGAGCGCTCAATTTGTTTCTTCAAGGCTTTGGTCGCAATTGTGGGTTGTCTCGTAGTAGCACGGTCATGTTCAAACTAAATCTTGTCCCCATTCATAACTTGCAATTTTGGCACAAAAAACTTGATAATCATGTCGCGATGGTGAGCACTATTAACTCTCATTGCCTGATTAGCCGCTTTTTTAAACAAAGAATGGTCCGTTGATGGCTGCAGCCCAAAAACCCCCCCTAAATCTGACACGTTATGGTTGCATTTGTTTCTCAACAGTCACTTGTGGGTTTTCTGAACTCAAAATTCGACAATTTTCGCGATCAACCAAGCAATATAGATGGAAATGAGCCTCAAGATGATTTTGTTTGAAAAACCAGCATCCGCTTCAATTCAACGATGTCTCTTCACTGTACGAGGTCAGTAAAATTCAGTTGCGCCTTGCATGCATGAAGATGTGAATGTTTTCCTGAGTGACCTTCTCTAAATATTCAATTCTGGATCGCAGTACCGAATTGTTGTCCCTCGGCTCTCACTCCCACGAACTGCTTAAATGTTTCATGGTGGACAACTTCTTGAAGGACGAACAGAGCATCTAAGATCAGTAATTTCTCCACTCACTCCGAGTTTTTAAATTAGTCTAGTCACAGTTGATGAGGTTTCAAATCACCGCTCCGACCAACAACGAAAACGCAGTGATATTTCGTGTAGCGCTCCAGTTTTAATAACCTTTTACTGTCAGCTATAAGCACAAAATCGAGCTAGCTGGAGACGGTTGTTCATTGAAGCCCAGGTTCACCCCGGACTGTAGCGCCATCTAAAGTAAGTAAGTAATACCTTCGCTTTGTCCTTTTTTCCGCAAAAAATTCAAATCTTGCGTGAATTTTGGGAAACGCTTTACTACGGTCTTCAACATGAAGGGCTACTCTTCCTGCTAGCCAATGTTTTTGAATGTATGTATGTATGCCGACGGTGCCAGGCGATTTAAAGGCATGAAGTGAGGCAACAACGTTTTTGGAAGCCTCTTCTGTCAACCCAACAGATAAGAGATGCCAGCTACCTAGGCGCCTGGCTGAGAAGTGTAAGTTTATCACGTGAAATGTTGTCTTCCAAGGCTGATGGCTTATCGGCATAGACAAGTGATGTCACGTATTCCCATAAAAAATAGACTAAAGACGTCAAATCGCCGGCCAATACACCGGACCAAAACAAGAGATAAATTGCTCACTGAATTGGTTTCTCAATTGGTCCATCGAGTCGCGTACTGTATATCATCTAACGCCATCTTGCTGGGACCATACGACACCAGGTTTAGTTCGTGCATTTTCGGCAAAAAAAAGTTGGAAATTATTGAACGGCAGCGGACATCATTGACGGCAACGTTGTTCTCATCTCATGATACCGCTCAATGATTCCGTCGGACCATAAACAGTGAGTTTTACCTGGTGCATTGGCAGCTCTTGTATTGCCTGAGGTTGCTCTTCGGACCAAATACGGCAGTTTTGTTTTTTAGCACAACCATTTAACCATGTGATGAGCTTCGTTGTTGATGATCTTCCTCTAGCTTTTCTAAGACCCACTCACCGAAAAGTCGACGCTGTGGTAGGTCGTTCGGCTTCAGTTCTTGCACGAGCTAAATTTTGGAAGGTTTAGAACTAAGAAACGTGCGTAGTCGAGGAACACAATCCCAATTGCTGTAAGCACCGACGACTGGACAAAGGACAAATCACGGTCTTCAGTAACACTGGCGGATACAGCAGCAATGTTTTCTTTTGTACGCAATTTACGCAAGCCCGACTTGATGTCCAACAGCAAGAAATGGGGCGAAATTTGTTCACTATGACTCTTTCCATTATGAAATGCCAGTGCTAACTGAGTATGTTTGACTTTGATACATGTCACGAATCACGCGTAAGCTGTCCAAGATATAATTCTGAAGAACCAAACAACAGCAAAAAAATACCCGGTTCATCCCTCTAGAACTGTCTTTTTGCTTGCCAACTGTTTAGACTTCAGATTAAGTGACTCCCCGGACTCCCACTTGTACATACCAGCAGCTTATGCCTTTTTCCTTGACCTGACAGGCCTAGTTCTTGCAATGTTTTCTTTACATCTTTTGTCCTCACTGGAAACAAAACTACTCCATTTCTACCAACCGATTGGTTATAAAGAAATGTTAAGGTGTCGATGTAATGTCCTAGGAAAACGCACATTTTTCCAAATAAACACCATTCGTAGGGGCAAAAAGTGAGCTGAATAAGTACCACAAACATTGCACGTATACAGATACTCAATCAAAGCGAGCAAAGTTTGATGTGTCATCAATAGTGAAATTAAATTCAAAATTAATCCCAAAATAGAGGTCATAAAGGCAAATGAAAACAAACATTCTGCAGTGACATAAGACACGACCAATGCAGCTATGCCACTCCATTTGGATGCAATATCCTTTTGTCACATGACGACCTATGTCACATCACTTTCGCATATGCATCTCATCCTTTAATTGCCTAATTTTCCCCTACATGATGCACTAATATGTCAGTTGGCATTTGCACAAATACGAGTACGAGTATCTGTGGGATATTTAGCAATGTTTACCAGAATTATTTAACAGGATAATAAAAATTGCATGCCAGCCAACTTGCATAAGGGTTGGGGGATTGCTACATATAAAATCATTTCGACAGAAGGACCACTCTAGGGACTTTAGAGAGGGTGTTTACTTTGCAAAGGACATTCTGTACTCGTATCTATGTGTACTCAAAATGGAATCGAACATTTGTGCAAACAAAAAAAAAAAAAAAAAATTACGTTGCAAATGAGAGGGCCTTAGTTGTTTGAACTTCTGTGACATCAGAGAGTATTTGGTAACAGATGCGAGGTACGACAACAATTCATTCTTCGTTTTTGTTTTTTTTTTTTTTGATAAAATAGTGCGTTTGTCAGGGATTTCAAGTCGTAGGTTTTGGTTTTGGGTGACAAACGTATTTCAAATAATTACCCGGGATTAGGTGTAATCGAAGGGAGTGCTTCGTCGTCTGTGGTGTCTTTTCATAGTTAGATGTGAGTTTGTGTTTAAATCAATTCCGCCGACCACCCAATTTGTCACGATAAATCTTTCCTCTGTTTTTGTGAAATTTAACAGCTACAGTGCTTCAAGGGCAATTCAGTTGTAGAGTGAATGAGCTCTTCAGTACCTATATCCCCAAGTTTTAATCCCCTCAACGGAAAGGCACGTTTAAGCTCTTACTGTTATCTGACGTAATTGACGTGATTTCCTCAGTTAAACTATGTCAAGAACTTTGCCTGGTGGATCCGTAGAAGAATGTTGCAATTACGAGTACACAATTCCTCTCATATCTCTCTTTTAGGATCACTGATTTTGAAACTACGAGTACCTTTCCGTACAGGGTATTCGTAGCTATTCATTTATTCAAAGTCAACCTTCGAATGGTAGGTACGCACGTTTGCATTGCACGGTACCAACTCGTAAGTTTAACGTTAGCGTGACCACATTAGAACACTTCACGCTTTCGAAATTTCCTCCGGAAAATACTCGTCTGGTAAACACATTGTGTCTTGCACATTGTAAACCGGATCCATCCATCCGCAGCAACTCGAATCTCGGAAGTGCCTACGTAGTCCTCCTTTGCCAGAGTGAAAATGATGCTCTGGTGCACTGGTCAGTGCGCACTTCAATTGATCCATAAGAGTTACTGGTAGTCGGTGCTGCCTCCGAAATTCGCATCATTCTCCAGTTTTCACATTCAAATTCCATGCCAAATATTCGATTGGATAGCCAATGCTCAAACGATCCAGATGTAACAGTCAAGTGGAATCCTCGTCTAGGAGTGCCTCAAGAGATTTGTCCTCAATATAGATACATACATACAAACATGTAAATGAGAGTATACATTGATGGATGCGTTTGTTCGGTGTGGCTTGCGTTTGATTTCGTTTCGCTAAAGCGACAGGACCTTCTGTATCGATACTCTGACTAAGAACACTCTAAAAAGTTCAATTTCAGTGTGCACACACCCCAAGTTCTACCACATTCACATTATCATCATCGTCATCGTCATCATGGTATTCGGTGGAACGTTAACTACTTGAAAATTCAATCAAAACGAATCACGTACGTAATTAAATTAATTAAATGTGTGAGCAGTGAGTACGAGTAGTTTGAGGAGGACGTGTAGCGGTCGCTTGATATGATGGGCCACTTCGTTATCCTTCCCCATGGTGCTGTGCTCTCTGGTGCTGTGTGTATGTTAAAATCCTTTATCAATGTCGCTGCCACTTGTGAACACTTTACACCATCACACAGCACAGGATATCACATGAATCAAGAAAAAGAAACAAAATAGAATGGAAATGAAACTACTGCAGGATGACACCCTCATGCTAATTTTCCATGGGTGTCCTGTTCTATTCATTAGATGTCCTCACATCTCCTCCATCTAATCAGTCAAACGTATGCAATTTTTCAGGACATTAAGCAGTTTCATATTACCACTTGTGCATGGTTGTACCTTAGAAATACAAATACACACTATACCACCATCCTTTTACTGTGCAGGGTGCAATTACAAGGACTTTTACTGTCTACCACCACCAGGACTGTGACCGGGCCAAAAAGCTAGAACAGAGTAAAATACTCGTAAGTGTACATAAACTTGCACAAAAATATTTTTGTATTCTTTTCTACTCGAAAGAGGGGGCGAGTGTATCCAAAGGGTATCTACGTATGTATGTAGGTACGTGAATGTGTATAATCAAGGACATGACAGTCTTGCAAAAGGACATATGGGTGAGCTAATTAATTAATTGAATGGCTGACCAGTAACTAATTTATGGTCAAAGGACAAGGCATTTTTGTTTTTCGTTTTCTTTTTTCGTTTTTTTTTTTGTTCGTCCTTTGACATAGGCCGAGATTCGTCATGGACACTTGTGCTAGTAGAACTCATGATTTGGCTAGAAGATGGGGTGGCACAAGGACAGCAGTCATGTTCAGTTGGTTGAGTAGAAATTGGGTTTGCTTGTGATTCGAGGCGGAAATTGTGACGGCCAAGAGAAATTAATTCCCTTTATGGATTTCGGGAAAAGGTTTCTAAGTCATTGAACACAGTAAATATGTTGATTGTATGCGTTCCAATGTACATATACTTACATACATACATACATATATATGTAGGTAGAGTTGGGTATTCTGTCTTTAGATCCGTTCATGATGTTTTGATTATGACAGATTCTCCGATTATCAAATAGCGACGTAGAGTTGGAGGATAAGGACTGTGCAGTGACGCAGAAACACTCTGATTTACAGCAAATTAATGCATTCACTGTGAAATATTTTGAGCTAACATGAGATGGTTCATTTATGTCGTTTAACTTGGTACCTATGTAAAGAATGCCAACGGCGTAGCTAAAGACCATGGTCCTTCTATTGGATAGCAAAAAACCGTTGGATGGTGCTTAAAACTTGCTTTAAGTGACGTTAGCAGCGAAGTAGTCTTTAAGAGCAGTTTTAAGACACATGGCTCACTCAGGATAACCAGCAGCGCTGGTCTTCTTCCAAAGTCGATTACGATTAGGAGGAGAAGAAAAAGCTTAACAAGGTTGCATCTCTACATAGTTAGAGAACGTCTCTATGGCTTAAATTTCATACTGACTATAGCGCTAAATACCAAGAGTTCCAGACTCTTGGTATGGCAGAGATTGGAGAATTCGTTGATGTCATTCCCGTGTTTAACGTAGCTAAGTACAATCACAAAATAGAATCCTTCACGGATCAGTTGAAGTCTGTCGGTCAAGAACTTCTCAAAGCTACAAGTCTGGGGTGACGAAATTTTAAGTAGAAAGCCAAACAATTACGTCAAGGGTTTCCCTAAAATATCTCGAAGTGATGCTTGATAACAGGCTGCTATTCCAGCCTCACGTCGTGCCAGTAAACAGGCTTCGTTGATGCAGACTGAAATCTCTCGCAGGTTTCAGAATATCAGTGGCCCACAGAATCTTGTTTTACTAAATGGACAGAGTCCTATACGCTGCTACGTTATGGGCAGGCATTCTTTCAACGCACTTTAATTCACGGCCTCTGCTTTACATTTATACAACGACACAGTCGTGGACGTCGCCCATGACAATCGCTTGATCTAAATGTGCAACTGAGAAGTAAGTCTCACGAACAAAGAAAAAGCACTGAATTTGAAGAGAGATATTCGTTTAAGCTACTGCCGCTCTAAGAGGTCTGGGAAGCAGTCACTTTTTAAAATCTTCTGCCCCAAATTACTGAGGTTGGGATAGTGGTACAGAAAGTGGACGGTACACTCACAGACTCGGCAGAGGTCATCATCGTAAGAAGCATATGGCCTGTAAGTAATCCAACAATCGTAGATAGTCCTGCTCTGCCTGTCAAGAGATTCCTACTAGATCTAGATTTGCTGAGTTCTGGGCATAATTGCCACAAAGTTTCACTGGTTGGAAAGTTTTTGCACCTTTCATTGGCTTTGATTTAAATCATTCGCTATACTTGTATTCTTACAAGGCAGAGAAGAGGTTTGACACTTTTGATCTAGTAGTTGCCTTTCTAGGCAGCATAATTTTCGAATTAGCTCGTCCCAATCGTGGTCAGAGAGCCAGCAGAGCTAAAGGCAAATAGGATCTACGCTCTTCGTGGAATATTGCCTTTATTGCCGCTACACTGGCCAATATCTTAGCCTGAAAGACACTTCTGTGGTCCGGCCGGCGACTTTTTTTTTATAATTGGGGCGCGCTCAATGATTGCACCCAGCGCGGGCGATGGAAAATTAGGGAGGATAGAAAGAGAGGTACCGATGTACGTTGGTTTTGAATGTTTGGAGGTTATAATGACTAGGGAATAAAGAGCTCGGCAGGGCATTCCATTAATGAGTTGTTCGGCTTGGGAAGGAATCATGATATTTCAGGGTGCGTTGGAAAGTGGGTTTGAGGGTGTACTGAGCAGCATTTATAGCGAGACTGGTGTTACGGTGATAGATTTGAAGGGACGGAATGCTACTGGAAATTTCAGCGGAGTAATGGTGGGAAAATACATATAGAATCAATCGACGTCAATCGACTGGGCAATATTAGTATCATCTGTAAGCTTTATCGCACGGTTTTGAATCCTATCTAGTAGGCGCAAAGATGTCTTGGGGGCATCTGACCAGATATGAACATTGTACTCCAATTTTTGGAGAATGAAAGCCTTGTATATTGAAGCCAGATCAGGGGGGATGAGATATTTCTAACATCGCTTGAGGAAACTTAGATATTTCGCAGCATTTTTCCCGACTTCGAATATGTAGTCATTCCAACGTAAGTTGTCATTGACACCCATACCGAGAATGGAAAGTTTTTCGGTTTCCATGATGCAAGCGCCATTCATGGATAATGGCTGGGTATTTGAATTAAGCTTTAGCGGCAGCAGACAGCATTGTGTTTTGGTTATACTGTTAATATGGAAATTTAATGAGCTTACCATGCGCTGCCGTTCCCATTCTACAGCCGAAAAGCAGGGCCGTGAGTCCGGGAACAAATATGAAAAGCAGGGAGTACTGTCGTCAGCAATAAATTGGATTAGAAGTAGCAGACAAGAGATCATTAATGAAAATTAAAAAGAGTCTCGGAGACAGAACGGAGTCCTGGGGCACACCAGCATTTTATTTGTGAATATCACACTTGAAGCCATCCAAAACAACTTGAATTGAACGTTCCGAAAGGTAATTTCGAATTCATTGAGGAAGAGAGTCGTCGATCCCAAATGCATGCAGAGCCAAACTTTGCCAAATGCCTTAGAAATATCAAGTGGAACTATCTTGATTTCGCCAGATTGATGTAAGCTTTGGTTCAACTTTCGGTGAGACATGCCATCAAATCATCAGTGGACCTGTTGCTACGAAAACCGTACCGCCGGTCATTAAGAAGTTTCCGTGTTTCGAGATATTTCATGAGCTGACGGTTTATCAGCGTTTCCATGACCTTCGAAAGAAGGGATGTAACTGCAATGGGTCTGTAAGAGGAGAGAGAGAAGAAGATTCGCCTTTTTTCAGGGACGGGCTGGATAAATGCTGTTATCCATCTGCTCGGAAAGAGTCGTAAAAAGCTTACGCAGTAGTTTTGCCAGCGTAGTATAACACCTCTTCAGAAGAAGGGGAGATATACCGTCTGGACCAGCGGATTTCTTAATGTTAAGATCTTTAAGTAGTCTTGCTACTACAAGAGTGCGAAAGTGGATTTGTCCCATTGAAGATTCGTTGCACTCAAGTGTAGGCGGAGACATAGCACATTCTGGGAGTGTGAGTGCGCAGCAAGCAGATTGGCTTTGTCTAAAGAGCTGACAGCTGGAATGTGATTGCAAATGAACGTTGGGATGGAGGATGAGGCAGAATTCCTAATGTTTATGACGAACGACCTACAATTTCTACTGCCTTTGGGAGATTGTAGAATTTTTTGCTTCAGTTTTTGGTCGCATAGCAATTTCACACGCTTAAGAAGGGCGTTGCAGTCATTCCTGCCTCGTTTAAATTTTTTCCGGTTTTCATCCGTCGGGTTGGTGTTATAGGACCGAAAAAACATTTCTCTCACCCTATCACCCGCTTTACAGCTCGAGTTATACCACACCTTTTTCTTTGGTCTAATACTCTTTATCCGGTGAGGGATAAAGGATCTCATTCCAAAGAGAATAGTGTCATGCATTTCTTTGTATGGAATCGGACAGCGCATCAAACTCGTTTAAGGTTGAATTGCTGTCCAGTTTGGGGTTTCTGTGAGCTTCGTAAGTTCAATTAATCGGATAAGATCCAGGCCGTGGTTCCTTTTCCCTTCTTTGATCCGATCGTACATCCATTCCATTTGGTTTCTGTCCATGCTTCTCTGCTTGGGTAGATGCAGGCGAGTGGTGTGATGTGGTATTACGTCGTCTGTATTGAAGAATAAACCCAGTTTACATGTGGGGACTAAGACATGGCTTTCGGGTTTTGTTTACAGCTATTAAGAGGCCGATTTTTGTAAAGTATAGTATATGTATAGTATATATAGTGTATAGTTTCAGGTACAGGAAAAAAAAAGTCTTAAACGAACGTCTTCGGCAAATAATAAAGCTCGATAATAGCCAGTGTGGATTTATTGAAGGAAGATCGACTGTAGACGCTATCCAAAGCCTACGAATAATAATGGAAAGGCACCGAGATTCTTCCAAGGATTTACACATGGTATTTATCGACCTCTAGAAAGCATTCGATGTAGCGCCTAGGGTTCTCATATGGGCCGCGCTGAGGTCTCAAAACGTACCGGAAACGTGAAAACTGCGGTTAAAAGCTCTGCTGGACTAACAAGAGAATTTCCAGTTAATGTCGGAGTGCATCAAGGAAGCGTACTTAGCCCTCTCCTCTTTAACGTAGTATTCGACTATCTTTTAAAAGACTGCATGCGCGACGCAAATGTAACGCCAATTCTCTTCGCTGACGATGCAGTTATACTTAGCGATAACGTCGAAGATTTACAGAACGCCTTAGATTCATGGAGAAATGCGCTAGAGAGAAACGGGTTTAAAATAAGTCGTTCAAAGACGGAGCATTTGACGTGCCCATTTGCGCATCCGTTGCGACCTGTTCCGGATATAATGTAAGACGGAATAGTTCTTCCGAAAAGCACTATATTTAAGTACTTAGGATCAATCGTTAACATGGAAGCGAAATGTGATGACGACGTAAACCACAGAGTGAGTGTGGGGTGGATGACTGGATCTTTTGCGACCGAAAATTTCCACTTAAATTAAAGGGGAAACTCTACACCACGGTTGTTAGACCAGCTCTTATATACGGTTCACAGTGCTGGACAATGTACGAAGCGTTTAAAAACAAAATGACGGCAGCGGAAATGAAAATGTTAAGGATGTCTAGTGGAGTCACTAAACGCGATTGCATTAGGTCTACGCGTATAAGAGGAAGTCTGCATATAAAGAATTCGGTAACCGAACAGCTTGAGGCGAATAGAATAAGCTGGTATTGCCACGTTCAAAGAAGATCTGCGGGAAATCCGGTTAAAAGGCACTATCAACTACGGTCACTCCAATTGTAAGAAAACGAGGTCGGAAAAAGAATTCCTGGATTTCTCAGATGGAAAAAGCGCAACAACGCCTGGGGCTAACCACTGAAGCGATCCAGAACCGAGCATAATGTAGACGCGTTCTGCGGTCTGCGACATTAGCCAACCCCATAAGCGGAGCAGCAGCGATGCAGTAAAAATGGGAAACTCGTTATGTTAGTTCGTATAAAGAGGAAAGGGTTAGTAAAAGGATAAGAAGAAGAAGAAATTTCAGATACCGGAAGCCAAGTATATTTTCTGATCGCGTCTTTGCTGCCGTTCTCATGGTATGAGGCATCCCGATACATGCAATCCCATGTACTATTGTCATGAACTTAAGGTTGCTTATTTCAATTGTGGATTGCTAAAGATAGACGATATGTAGATACATACACAGGATTAAGGTAAGGTGCCCATTTTCAACTACTATAAATATACGGCAGCAAGCGTAGAAAGCCAACGTTACATTCTTCATTCCTTCTTCGACAATGGGCCTCCAACAAGGTATTAACTACTGGTGGATAGTCGGAAAGTTGTCGTACCGTTGGATAGAAGCCCAATTTGGTATTTTTAGGATTGATTCCCAGTTCACAGAGCGGTGGATTCTAAGGGCACAATTTAAAATTCCATTGACCGTGGAGAGGAACTTCCTATGGGCCACATCTTTGTGTATGTGGTGACTTTTATTCCCTCCCTTTCCTCAACCGAGGGTCCACAGAAGTGGTAATATCACTCGTCCTTAAAGGGGCTCCTTGAGGCGCTGATTCTTAACAGGTACAGTGTTATCTGCAGAGAATACAGTTTATCAGCTTCGTTATGTAGGATGAACTCTGGCATTTCCTAAATGATAGATGGTAACAAGAAGAAGACTTCTAGTGGGAACTCTCTGTAGTAAGGACTTCATGTAGCAACCTTTTACCTTTCATATAGGCATGATTGTTTGAGGTTAAGCCTTCTGGGTGAAGATATACTCGTATATTAGATACGTCGAAAATCAAGCAGTTTTCCAAAGCTTTTAAAAAGGACGATGTTAGGCTTATAGGCTTGAAGCCTTTTGTATGGGTATGGGTGAGCTTACCTACCTTGGAAATGAATAATACCTTTATTTGCCTTCAGCATTTTGGCGCTGCTTTCACTCTCTTTAGGAATGGTATACTCGCATGTTGGGTATGGAATTGAAGTAACTGAATTAACAGAAGGTGGTTATGGTTATCCTCCTTTCCCAGTCGTTGTTTGATGTTAAAATTGTTTCGAAACATGCATGTAGGAATGACTTTATCATACTTAAACGTCAAGGGGCTTGGATAATTTTCTCCTGCCAGGATTGAACCATGCACTAATTAGCATTTAACCTTAAATAACAGCATGGTTTCAGTTGCACCTACCTATAGATACTTGGTGCGGATTTGACGAACAAATGGACATCTTCAGAAATTTGCCTGCCATGTCATCCCTCTGAACTTTGACGTCGATGCCAAAAAGATGTCAAAAGGAATTACATATTTCTCCCAAAAATCTCTCTCTCTCCTAAAGATGACTCTTCGCCTTGTCAACTGATACTTCTGTATCCATTGGTGCCTTTAAACTTCCACCAAGAGTTTATCCATTTGAAAGTACCCTCTCAAGAGAATCTTACTCTTGGCAAATCCTCCATCATTTATCTTTCTGCGAATTTCGAAATTTTTATTAATGGAATTTTAAGCATTCGCGAAATGCTGATTTCATGATTTTTATTATTCACCCCTACCTCAGCAGCCTATACCTGTAAATAAACACCCCAAAGAACCTCAACCCCTCACAATTGAGTATCCGTAGGAAAAGCCAAAAGAAAAAGGTGAAAAGTCATCAGAATTTCTAACGTTCCAGGTGATGAAAGCAACTGTTTGTGGAAATACGAGAGTACAATTTTGAATCAGGCCGGGGATAGGACCATGGAGGAAGTTCTTTGATGAGAAGGGCGTTTTCTGTTAGGATAATAATAAGAGCAGGATCTAACAATATTGCCTGGTGGTTGATTCATTTTGCTTTTTTTTCAAGAAAAAAAAAAATAACAGAAAATCCCGCGAATTTTGTAATTTTATTTTGAGCCATTATTCTTTTTTTTTCCTTTTGTCCGCTCATTCTTTTTCCTGTTAGGATTCGTTTTTCGCTTGTTTATTCCGCTGTTGCTATTGCTACTGTTGTTGCCGTTGTTGCTGCTGCTGTTGCTACTGCTGCTGCTGGTGCCACGAATGCTACAGTTGCTGCGTAAATTTTATGCAAACTCAGGCAAAGATTACTTATGCAAATTTAATAAGGCGAAATTATAGGTTAAATAGGTTCACTGGGAGGGTACTGCCTATAGCGTGGCAAAGCAAAATCCTGAAGCATTGACGGGATGGTAGTAGGGCACATACTTGACGTGCGATCTCATCAAGGCACCACCATGGATGTAATGCCATGATAAATTATGTATTCAATTATTTAATTATATTCTCGACCGGATTGCTACAATTCTATAAACAAAATCTGTTGCGAATAATGAGAAAAAATTTTCTCAAAAAAAAAAGTAAAACCATGAACAAATTGTCTGTCTGTTTTTTTTTCTGTTTTTTTGTTTTTGTACTTTTTATTACAAAATATATATTTTTCCCAAGCCAAGCAGATGTCTGACATTAAGGAGATTTATTCGCATACATAGGGGGCGAACATAGATATTTGGTACTTGATATTAGATACTTAATGAAAAACCTGTTGTAGGGGATTTTTTTTGTTCTTTATTATCAAGTTTGCAGAATTAATAAAGGTCGGGCTGTGATTAATGGAAGGAAGAGTCCGGGCCAGAAATATATTTGTTGACCTTCGATTCAGGAAGGAAATTATTCTCTTCAAAATATTGTACAACAGCATTTTTCTGAACTGCCTCGTATTGGCATTTATCTTGCCCTTTATTTAAGTATTCTACTTGATCTCTTCTCCAATCGATCCATTGTGCTTATTCCACTTGTTTGCAAGGTCATGGAAACGCGTCAGCTGATGAAATATCGCGAAAAACGAGAACTTCCCAATGACAGGCAGTGAAGTCCACTGGCGATTAAATGGCACGATTCACTGTAAAATGGAATCAAACAGTTTGGCGAAGGCAAGGTAGTTGCCTTTGGTATCATATTTCAAAGGTATTTGACCAAGCTTGGCATCGGCTCATTTCGTCGTGAGTCTCTCCCTCAATACATCGGGAATAACCTTTCGAAACGTCCAATTCAAGTCGACTTAGACGGGTTTAAGCCTCATACCCACAAAATAAATGTAAATATGCCTCAGGGCTCTGATTTATCTCCTACACTTGATTTTTATCAATTAGTTCTTATGTGCTGCTCCTTACCGACTATAGTCAATTACTGACGACATATATATATTCTTCTTCTTTTCTTAAGTTGCGCTACAGTTCGAGGTGAACCTACGGCTCAAACAACATGCCTGACACGGTCTTACGCCCGTTCTTTCCATCGGTGATACACTCCAAGTTAGTTGAGGTCCCCTTTCATTAGTTCGCACCACCGTAGATTCGGCCTTCCTCTGCTACATAGTCCCCGGGGCTCGGATTTCAAGATTATTCCGGCCGGAGCTGTGGTGTCCATTCGCCCTAAATGACCCAGCCATTTTAGGCGTTGTGTCCGTAGACGCCTGACGAATGTCGATGTCACTGTACAGCCCGTACAATTCATGGTTATATCTCCTTCTCCATTCTCCGTCAATACAAACGTGACCAAAAATAACTCGTAGTATAGTATATTCCTCTCGAAACGGCCAAGGGATTCTTCATCCTTTTTCAATAGTGTCCATATCTCTGCGCCATAGTTGCTCTATGATCAAGGTCTTGTATAAAGAGAGTTTGGTCTTGCAAGAAAAGGCTCTGCCCTCTGGCCTTCTGAGCCCGAAAAAACGTCGGTTGACAGGAGTTATTCTACATATTATTTTCGTGCTGGTATCGTTGCTACTTGTAACTGTAGAGCCAGGGTAGACGAAATCTTTTACTATTTCGAAGTTAAAGCTGCCAATTGTGACACTCTGACCAAGTTCTCGATGTTGGGAGTCGTTTTTTTTGCCTTATCAGCGCATTGCCTTGTCTTAAGGCCTTTTTTGACATTGAAGGCCTCAGTTACATACTTAATGGAGCAGCGAGTATTCTCCATTGGCGTCCTGCACGACCTGGCGAGTTGCTTTGGCAGGAACGCCAAAACAAAACATGACACTACAGCTCGTCCTTGTGCACTTTGTCGTATGCAGCTTCAAGCCGACAAATGGGAAGTGGGTGTCGATCTGAACTTCCAGGGACATTTCCAAGATCTGCCATAGTGTGAAAATTTCATGATGTAACCACCCTGATAGGAACCTGTCAGATTGATCATGATCGGTTTCAAGCGATTACACAAAACGGAAAGGGAAGATTTGGTAGGCAATGTTCAGGAGATTGATTCCCTTATAGTTGGCCCAGTCGAAGGGATATCCTTTATTGTAGATTGGGCAACCGATGCTGAGGTTCCATTCATTAGGCGTGCTTTTCGCTGACCATATCTTGTCGAGTGAAACCCATTACATCAGTAGCGGCATCTCTGATAGCTTTTTGGCAGTGTTGCCACTGGTCTTCGGTGCTCGATGCTAGCGGCAATGGAGTTCCTAAAATATTAAGAGAGACTCGATCGGAAAAGGATTCGGCGATCTCGGTTATCTGCGATATCCGTAATCCTACCTTAGCTACAACGAGGCAATGTTCCGAGTCGATGTTGGCTCCGCGGAGCGTTCGGTTGTCCATATTGCTGGATGGGTGCCTTGCGTCGATCGCAATGCGGCTAATCTGGTTGATCGTTGATTGGTACTTACTAACGAAACCCTTACCAGCAGCGTATTTTTCCTTAAATGTCGAAAACCAATTGAAACAAGTCAGTTCCTTATCGGCAAACTACGAGTATGTCAAACATTAAGAGTACTGGGTGGGGTGAAAAGTAACCTCCTTCGGAATGAAACAATTTTTTTTTAAATGTTTTTTCTATTTTATTCAATATAGTCCCCTTTTAGCTTGATAAACTTATTCCAGCGATTTTCCAACTTCTTGATCCCGTCCGAAAAGTAATTTTCCGGAAGGTCTGCAAAATACTACTCCTTGACGTCGATGATTTCCTCGCGTGAGCTGAATTTTTTACTGATGAGCCATCTTTCGAGGTTTGGAAATAGATAATAGTCCGAGGGAGACAAATCGGGCGAATACGGTGGATGCGACAGCAATTGGAGCCGTAAGTCATTGATTTTAGTCGGCACATTGTCTTGCAAAAACAACATTTTTTTCGCTTCATGTGAGGACGTTTTGCAGTGATTTCGGCCTTCAATCGCTCCAATAATGCACAGTAATACTTGCTTTTGATGGTTTTTCCTTTTTCGAGGTAATCCACGAAGAGTATGCCATGACAATCCCAGAACACCAACGCCATAACCTTTCCGACCCATTGAGCATCCCTCGACCGCTTCGGAGCAATCGTGCCGGCTTCAGTCCATTGCCGGGAACTCATTCTGATCTCTGGTGTGTAATAGTCGATCAAGGTTTCATCAACAGCTACCAATCGACGCCAAAAGTCCGCCCGATTGCGCATCAGTAAGTCCAAACACTCTTTCGAAGTGCTCTCGGGTTCGTGTTTTTGGTCAGGAGTGAGCATGCGCGGCACCCAGCGGCAGGATAACTTTTTCATATGCAGAATATTGCCCAAAGTATGGCGTATGCGCTCTGTACTAATCTTTGTGGTATCTGCTAGCTCGCGCACCTTCACTTTCCGGTCAGCCAACACCATTCCATGTATTGACATTGTCCTCTGTAACCGCATCGGAGGGCCTACCCGATAGAGTTTCATCCACCACGAAACTCTCGAAACCAATATTTGACGGTGTAATCTGACGGAGCATTAGCCCCATAATATTTATCCAACTTTTCTTTTGTTTCTTTCGCCGTTTTGCCTCTCAAAAAATAATGTTTTATGAGAGAACGAAAATCGTTTTTGTCCATACTCAAGATAATGTCAAACACGTCAACAACAATCAGCTGTCAAAGCAAAACTAAAGACAGTATGGCACTGAAATTTGGCACGTCTGCCTAAATATGAACGGACTTCAAGGCACCATAACCTTTTTTGCATTAGCAGCGCATTCTGGCGGTCAAGGAGGTTACTTTTCACCCTACCTAGTAGCCCGACGGATATATGTCACAAGTCTTAAAATAGCCCAATTCCTCACGCAAAAATTCAGCGGTCTTGCGCTGGGAATGTCTGATCAGTGAGCAGTTTAATAGGATTGAAAACTATAAATTTTGATGAATATATCTAACTGTAATTAAAACAACGTCCTCGATAGTATAGTGGTCAGTATCCCCGCCTGTCACGCGGGAGACCGGGGTTCAATTCCCCGTCGGGGAGGCAGTTAACAATTTTTTTTCTTGCTAAACTCACCGTCCTTATATTTTGATTTATGGTTCTCGCGTAATATACTAAATCGTCATACAAAGAGTTCTTCAAAAAGGACATAATAATTTTTTATATAAATAAAACACAGAATAATTGAGATACTCGTATCAAGTGTAGAGAACATACTCATGTTGAATTTAAGTGTGGAATTCGATATCGTACATATGACCTCCAGGAGCATGTTTGCAGCGATCGATTCTTTGGAGCCAATTTTCCACCACTCCTCCACAAGAACCAGCAGAAACGTTGGCAAATTCGCGTTTGACATTCTCCAGAACGTTGTTGGCTTATTGGCATAAGCCAACGACTAGACTTTACCCCATAAAAATAAATCCAACGGCGTTAAATCACATGAGCGAGGTGGACATTATATGGGACAATTCTCTAGATTACACGATTACCGAGTTTCCCTTCAATAGATCAATTGACTGTCCATCTTACAACTCAACAAATATAATGGTTCTGTCGTACCATACCTATTTACCTAGTTTAGGCGGTTTTTGTCGAAAGTTGCATTATTCCCAGCATTCGAGACACAGACAATTCCATTCGGTGATCACCTCTATGTATTGAGCTCTATTGGCCTTAACGCGAGTAGTGGTTCAGTTTAAGAAAATAAGACCAGGTGATACCACCAGCATACAAACCGTACCATAAAATACACTTTTGTGCATGAAATAGAGGGAGGTTCGGTCTCATCTCGTATTCGTATGGCATATACGTTATTGTTGGACAGATATTTGAGTCTACTGTTCAACAGTATAAACTGCTCCATCTTCATCTGAGATATCGTTTGAGAGAGTTCCTAGAGATCTTATATGGACAGCGCGGAGGTCTCAAAGGGTTTCCAAGACATGTATGTCTGTTAATGTCGGAGTTAACCAAGAAAGCTTTCTTAGCCCATTCCTCTTCAACGTGGTTTAAGACTACCTTTTATGAGACTGTATGCAAGAAGAAAACGTTCCATCGATTCTTTTCGTAGACGATGCAGTTATTCTGAGCGTTAACGTCGTTCGTAGATTTATAAAACACCCTAAGTATTGTAGATGGAAGGTTAAACTAGAGCGAAAACGTGTTAAAAATAAGTCGTTCAAAAACGGAGCATCTTACTTGTCCATTTGCAGACCCCTTGTTGCCTATTTCAGATATTATGTTGAACGGATGAGCAGTTCAAAATAGTTCTAGGTTTAAATCCCCGGGATCGATTGTGAATATGAAACGGGACGATGATGTTAACCACAGTGTAAGTGTTGGCTGGATGAAAAGTCGGAAATCTTCTGTGACCGAAAATGTCCACTTAAATTTGAAAGGAAGACTCTGCACCGTGGTTGTTTGATCAGCTGTAATATATGGTTCACAGTGCTGGACAATGTACGAAACATTTTAGAGCAGACTGCCGGAGAACTCAGTTAGAAAGGCCTTGTGAACTGCAGTCGTTCCAACCGCAAGAAAACGAGCTAAGAGAAGAACTCTGTGATTGCTCAAATAGCGAACGTTCAACGTCGCTTGAGACTAACAACCGAAGGGATACATAACCGTGCGGTATGCAGACACACATTTTGCGATCGACGACTTTAGCCAACCCCATAAGCGGAGCAGCAGCGATGCAGTAAAAATGCGAAAACTTGTTCGCTTGATGAGGAAAGGACTAGTAAAAGGAAAAGGAGAAGAACTTCGGCAAGTCTCAACTGTGAGACTTCAGTGCCCCCGCCAAATTATCAAGGCTTCGTCCATCAATAACTTATCATAAACATCATCAGGCCTTTCCCCTCTGATGGTTGCTATGATTTGTCCAGTAACAAGCTGCCGGTGATAGGTTTTGTTGAGTGGCAAGACCATCCGTAGTCCATACCAAGAATTAAACACGGTACCGTGGGAGTTAGTAGCCTCCCGGATTTCGGTTCGGGTCTAACTTGAGGTAGGTCCCATTGTGGGAGCGTCACGATGGCTGTGGGTCAAGGGTCAATACTCGGAGTGGAGATGGTGAAAAAGCTGCGTACTGAGACACTAAGACCAGTAAGGAGTCTTAGGTAGTCCTCGACTCATACCAAGGGTGCAGCTGTGCCCTCAACACAGTTCCGCATTGGTATAATATTGTTAAGTAGAAAATAAGCGATGGTGATCCCGTGAAATTAAGTCTTCCAGACATGTGGTCACGATAATAATTAGAAGTTCTGTTCGACTTCAGTAAGCCAAAGTAGTGATGCTTAACATAAAGAATGTCGTTCAGTTGTGGTGATTCCGCTTGCACATTGTGGAAAATATCGTGTATGTTAAGTTCTACACTTTCCGACATCATAGTTCGCCGTTTGGCCACAAATTTTATTGAGCATGGCCAAACACACTTTCAGGTTCTTCCACGCGTCTAGGTTGTTCGGTTTGAAGCTACTAGAAAGTGTTGTCGAAAATCAAATAATAAAGTCTCGATCGCCGCCGACTTCTGCTGTTAAACACCCGTGGGATCTCTTTAAGGAGGATTTTAAAGCAAGACCTTCACCTTTCATTTAAAGTGCCATGGACTCAAAGTTTTTTGGAAATAGATAGGCTGAGTCGCTTATGCTTATGCGATCCGGGTTGCTTTTGGGGAACCAATAATCCGCACATAATATATGAAACAGCATTATACGATGAGAAAGTGGCTGTTTGGGCTGGTATTTGCGCTAAAACTATTATTGTGCCATTTGTCTTTAAAGTTGGAGAGATGGTCAATGGCAAACAGTGTACTTTGCGTGTCAGCAAATCCATATAACTTCTGTCTTCAACAAGCACCGTCGCAATGTCACACTATGTGCCAAATAGTGAACTTTTCGAAGAAATGGACTGGCTTCCGAAAACTTCAGATTTTACTCTTTCACACTACTTCCTCAAAGGCAAGAAAGAAGTTTCTTCCAACAAGCCAAGGACTCTAGAAGAATGCAAGAATAACATAATAACAGTTGAAATAGGAGCAATATCAATTGAGATGTTGTGCGCATTTTTTCACAAATTCATCCAAAAAGTTCACGGACAAAGGCCAAACTGTTACGATCGATGCCAAATAGACGACCTTCAAAAAGATCTATGTAGACTAGATTCTGTGTAAGTAATCTGTGAGTGAAACCTCCTGAAAAAATAAGCAAGCTACAATATCACAGATTTCTGTTCAATGTGAATGACTGGTACACTGCCTATTGGCCGAAGGAAATATCATATTTCGAACATCCATAGATGGATAGATGGAGGATAGTTTCGCGCAACTCTTAAATTCAAATGAAGCCTTCCAGTGGAACTCACGCTCGTTGATATCAGAATGTCAATGAAAAAAATTCTTAACATGTGTAACACACCCAGACAAGACGTCGTAGATGCATCACTAGTTCTGTGCGAACAATACCATGTGTGATGACGGCAGATAGCAAGGCAGAGCCCTATCTTTACTGCCATTGTGTATGTTGGTCGACTCATTGGCTAACGCTCTTAACTCTGTCATATTAACACATATGATGTAGCTACGAACGGTCAGTAACATCACTGTCTTCTGTAAACCGCCGACGATGGATGTACCAGAAATAGTCTTTCAGTCAATCCTTTCAGAATTGACTCATCTAAGCATGACTCTCCATTTCCGCAACGAATCTAAGTATAGGGGTAGTATCCTGGATAAATAAATTTCTTTGGAGTTTGTTGATCTAATACGCCAACTTTCTGTTGACTTTAGTCTTATAGATACGAGTATTCCAAGACTAGTTTGGGTCAGAATCTAACACGGAAAGGAAGTGTAGTTGGCTCTCTACGTATAGCTAAAAAAAAACAACTCCAGAGCAGCCGCATTAGTGTCCTTCTACAGGAGGACGACAACTACTCGTTGGGAGAATTTGGGTCAGTCTTCCAAGTAAAAGGATTGTGAATTCTGATCACAATTGACAATATTGTGAAGAACCATTGGAAGGAACGAGGAATCGGCAACTATATAGATAGGCAAGCAGCGCATGGTATTGTTGAATCATCGTACGACCTTCATTCTACTTCGGGAAAGCCAGCCTTCTCTGAACGCAGTCGGAAAGCTAAGTTCACTGAGTCTTGTTGATGGAAATAATGACTGGGATTCATGACCACAAAACTGCTTTGTGACTACATCCTCTGTCCTAAATTTTACATTCATACTAATGTAGAGTATCTTATGGAACTGCGTTTCAAAATCTAGGTAACACAATTGAATGTGTTACTTGGCAAGACGAACCAATTGGGATGAACGTCGACACAATGATATCGAAATCCAGATTCTCGGGACGACTTCATTTAGAATTTAAGGTATGAAAGTCGGGTCTATACGGTTGGCACTAAAAGTGATTTAGGATGTGGCTCTGGCATGTTTGTTGAGGACGGGAATCTTTGTCTTCTTCTCTATAGGATCCAGGCAGACCAAACGATTCTTCTGGATACCTTTAAAAATGTAGAGGGCCTTCTGCTGCCGAAAGACTGAAGAGCTGTTATTGGCGTCCTATCTAATGCAACACTTTTGTCAGACATGCACACATCTCACGTCAAACTTCAATGAAAATCCTACAATTTTCTGCAAACAACAGCTTTCAAGTGTTATGGTCGAAATGATGCCTACTCCTTCGACTCATTTCTGTATAATCTACCACATAATAGCTACCAATCTAAGCCGTTGCAAATTTGTTAAACTGTTCAAAAGATACTCTCACACGTTGATAAGAAGAATTACTTCAAGTTTCAAATGTCAGTTCACGTTTTCAGAAAATAATGCATCCTGTCTTATCAAGCCAAAGGCTGTGATTTACATCTCCGTAGATACATACATACGAGAAGAAGAAGTTGCAATTCTGTTGGAATTTATCCTTAAATTTGTCAGTTTTCACATTTGAACATTTTGAATTGCCATAATCATCCAAAATGACATGAGATTTTAACTACTTCCTGTCGACTCAATCTAAATAGGTGGACTTCATTGCTGTCCAAAGTTAAATCCTATTTTCAAGTTAATTGTCTCTTTCACAATTCCTTACGTATCAATCGATAATTCCAAGAAAACCTCCTTTATTGTGTTTTAGATGTTTCCCTTCTACTCGCCCTTCCCCTCCCTAACCCAACTCATACCCACTTATCATCACTTGGAATGAAATCTCGCCTCCTCAACATGCAATAGGCTAACAATACGAACAATTTATCGGCATCAAATCTTCCCCACTTCCAAGTCAATCAGGCTCAGTGTCCTCGATAAAATTGGCAATTCTCTGCGAAATAATTGGTCCGTACCGTATTTAATTGTGTGTGCATTGAACTTCACTTCACAACTCCTGCGCTACCAATCTTATTCTTATCTGACAGTCATTAACGTCAATCCAAGTTGCGTGCAAGGACAATTACAAAAACTTTTAGCTGACATGATGGCACTGGCAAGAGATAATCTTCTCTAGAAATGGAAAAGAAAAAAACCTGTCACAAAGTGAGTGAGAATCTAACACCAGGAGTTGCTCCAATTAACAAGACACCCCTATCACTTTCACTTACGAGTATTTCGAGGTAGAACAAGAAGAACCAGAAGACGAGGACGACGAAGAACGTGTATCCAAGAAGGTCAAGCAATCGTTACCAACTTACTATTCGTAAGAGTATCAAGTTTTTTTTTTTTGAGTTTTGTATCTTATGGTTGAGGGATGGTACGAGTACAAATTTCACTTGTAAACGCAATGAAACTTTTCCCCTTCCTGAATTCGGATATTGCATTGTCTATCACTATCTTTCGGCCCACACTGGCCTCCTGCCCATTTGGTGTTCGGTTTCAAATTAAACATCTAAAGTTGGTAACACGTTGCACAGGGTGGGCGAAAGTGGACGTCACAAGCAGACGACGACGCCGGTCTTAAGTAATATTAGCTGTACGAGGAGCTACAGTACATGTTGGCCGGGTGCAAAGTTCAATCTAACTCCGAGGGTGGCATAGAGAACACATACCGCCCTAAGGGTATAATTTAAGCGAAGAAAAATGTTTACCGCTTTTCTTAAATTTTTTCTTTGCCTCGTTTTCCGTTTTTTTTTTTTTTTTTGTTTTTTTTTTCTGCAATGAAACCGATAAGGATACGGATATGGATTGGTGAGATGGGGATGGAAAAATGGCCCAGAGGGTGATGAGCTTAATCAAACTTCCAATCCCCTTAGGTGGAATGGAATTTGTTCATGCGTTTAAGACGTTGTGCTTGCCACACGCAGCGCAAGTTGCAATGCATTATGGCTGTTTTTTTTGCAGTCGACACATACGTCTTCTTATGCGACTCCTTGTGCAAATCCATATGTCGATTATCCTTGGTGTTTTATTTATTTTCCATTGTGTGGGATGGGGGCTTAAGTAGCTACCGCTTCAGTTACACATTCATATGGATACGGTTGAATTTAAAAAAAATCGATTTATCATTCTCATAAGTAATAATGAATAAATTGGTAAATACTGCAGGGGATGGGAAACGGAGTTGGTTATTAAATTTAGGCAAATCCGTTTGTTAATCTAATTACATTGGAGGGGGGTAATTGCTACGGGATATTGTGGCTTAAATGACGGGCTAATTTTTGTTCTAATGTTCAAGTGTTGGGCTATTTTATTATAGGGCATGGCAACGTCTCGTCTGGCAATATTGTTCTCGTCCCGACGTTGTTCTTTAGCTTGTTCAAAAGTCGGCTATGGGACCAGTTTCAGTTAACCTGTGGCATACTCACCGATTTTCTGAAGAGCAAGAGCCTCGCTAAAAATAGTAAACACAAAACAAGAGTTCCTGAAAGACGCGTGATATTTTTGACGGCTTCTCTCAGGTCGCTTCTATCCGGCGGTGTTTTGCTGTCATGTGGCTGTCATTTGGTGCTCGGCATTGCCAGAACATTCCGTTTGGGGTATCTTAACAGCGCCGCACAGTGGCCCCACAGAAGGCTCACGCACCCTAAATGTGGGCCTTAGGGATCTGGATACGGCGACCGGCGCGGGTGCAGGGAGGCTGATTTGAAGTACGTTGTGGCGGTGTGGATACGGACGTCTGTTCTTTGTCTTAACGGTTGGTCTCTAAGTATGCTGGCTACAGGCGGTCTGTCGATTTTAGAGGGCTTGCCTTGAATCTGCAGTGTGAAAAATTGATAGTGGCGTTCTCTTTTCTTAAAGGAATCCTTCTATGGCGGAACTATCGAGGCTTTGACGGAGTCGTTGTGTAAACGAACGTGCGCTGCTTTGTATGCTATGATGTTTGTTGGGGCTTCAACTGACGTATGTGCGGTTTACTCGGAACGACTTGGTAAGGACGTTTGCACAATTGACTACAGATATGTTAACCAAACTATTGGATATGGTTCTGGGTATATCGGAGTGTGGGATTGGTCCTAGGATGTCGGTGTTAATGTTGGCGAAAAGCTCGTTGGGGAGGGTGTAGCAATGGAGTTCGGTTCTCAAGTGTTGAGCTACTTTCGTCTGTTGGCAAAAGGCTATGTGTTGTGTCAAAGAATGCCTTGATCCTTCGTGATG
The DNA here is from genome assembly GCA_928272305.1 of Volucella inflata. Classification (NCBI taxonomy): domain Eukaryota; kingdom Metazoa; phylum Arthropoda; class Insecta; order Diptera; family Syrphidae; genus Volucella; species Volucella inflata. The sequence goes on from OV743720.1 coordinate 6,760,493, forward strand.
CACGGTTGGACCCGGTTATGCGACACATCGCGCAGACAGATGTTAGTTGCATCGAGTGCACAATGTACTGCTGAAGTTCTGTGTCGTCTTTCTGTGACATTGCAAGTTTCTCATACAGGCCCTCCCTTGCGCTAACAGCATCGATGCGCGACAACAAATCTGCTATATCGGATGTTAGTGGTAAATTCACTGACGAACGACAGGTCGCAGCAAGCATTCCTCTGATCGTTGGTGGAAGACGAATATCAGCAGCTTGTGGTCCATTTGAATGTGGAACTTACGTCCTTCTAACAAGTCCTTAAAAATGCCTACGGCTTAGTATATTGCTGTGAGTTCTCTGTCGTACATGGAATAGCTTTCTTGTGTTGAGGGGAATTTTTTTTTAAAAAAGCCACTAGACTAGGCTCTGGTACGTTGGTGATTATTTGGTGCAGAGCGGTACCTGCTACTGTTCAATACGTCTGTGACAAGGTTTAACTCTGTTGCCAGCACGGCTGCTTGGGCGAGAATTTGGTGGCAATTGGCGAAGGGCCCTCAAGTGCCATCCGCTCTACGGCCCATGTAAGTCGGACTCGATTGATTTGACGGTCGGGATATCCCTACGCGCATGAGGAGTTCGAATTCTTGTCTCACAGCGGTCAGTTTATCTGTTGGTAGGCGACGTGGTCGTGCAGAAACCGGTGGGCTTTTCATCTTTATGAAGTGCATAGCTTTTGAGTTGGTCGATACGTCCGGTGGAGCTAAGCGAGTGATATTGAGTAGGACTATTATGATGTCGGCAAAAGGCGCGTTCTGATCGATAAGCTGCTGGTTAATTGCTGGCTGTAGCGAAAACCAGTTTTGGTAGCCAGTAAGTTCATGAATCGATGAGGCAGGCCCTTCTCACCGCGACCTGAAGTCATGGTGCTAGAGGAAATCTGCTTCGATAATTAAGGAGGTGATGTCGCCGACGGTGAACGTCCAAACGAATAAATCGTGGAGGCCAATGTTAAGCTTATTAGAGACCTTGTCGTATACTTTAGCGGGCGAGCCGTCCACTACAAAAAGCTGCACCTTTTAATGGATCAAGAATGTGGAATGCAGGAAAAGTTCAGCACCTGTAGACTGAGTCGATTTAAGAACGTTGACGCTCTGCAACAGCGTACACAGGCGTCGAGCAAAGGCATGATTGCTGTCGCGAGTGCGGGGTCGTGATGATCGTTGCTTGCGCTTCTGCATTAATAGTTTGGAGACTTCCCACGACAACTGAGCGATTTCAGATGAGGCAGGGGTTGAATTGGCGGCTGGCCGGTCAACAGATATGTGAGTCGACACAATGGGTACTTCTATATTTAGTTGGTGGAGCTCGTCGTGCTCTATGATTGTGTTTTGCTGGCGGCGGAGCCTTTTACCAGGTGAATGAAAAGAATGTCTCCTGCGTCCCTTCGTTCCTCAAGGGTATTCAGGTTAATGAATTTGAGATGGTCTCGGTAGGGAGGTAAGATTAGAGGATCGCTCCAAAGTAGACCTCAAAGAGCAAATCAAAGAAAACGACGCTGGATCCTCTCAATTCGAGATACATGAACTAGTTGAAAGAGACACCACTCTTGGCTAGCGTACTCGAGAAGGGAGCGAACGTAAGTGATGTATAGTGATCTGGCCACGAACGGGTCGCGAAATTCTTTGGACAATCTTTTAACTAAGCCAAATGATGAGTTTGCTTTAGTAATTATCTCATCAATATGCGAGCGGAAATAAAGCTCCCTGTCGCATAATATCCCAAGGTGGCGGATAGTCTAAACTACGGATATACATAGGTTGACCGCGGAGAAAGTAAATTCGAGGAGGAGATTTGTTGCATTTACGTGAGAAGGTAATCGATAAACATTTGGTGACATTGAGATCTAAACAGTTCTTGATGCACCAGGTGGAAAAACTATTTAGATCTATTTGAAGGACGCGGGAGTCTTGTTGTGAGGAGATGGGTTTAAAAAACTTGGTATAGTCAGCATGGATAGAAAGTGCTGAGTTTAGAATGACTCTTTCAAGATCGTTAATGGTTAGGATGAAGAGAAGTGGACCTAGGTGACTACCTTGAGGAGCACCTGAAGTGGCCAAGAAAGGGGCCGATAGGACAAACCTGAAACGAACACTATAAAAACGATTATTTAGGTAAGACGATATCCATTTAAGAAAAACCCAGGACGGACAATTTGAACAGGATTAGTTTATGAGATATCTTGTCAAAAGCCTTACTGAAATCAGTTGTTATAGCGTCAACTTCTTTACCACTTTCTAAGGCTGAGAGAACGGAGGACACGAATTCTACGAGGCTAGTGGTAGTTGATCTACCCTTCAGAAAGCCGTGTTGATTGGGGGAAATAAAAGATTTGCACTGAAAGCTTAAGGCTTCATACAAAATGCTCTCGAGGTGTTTGAGTATATGAGAAAGTTTAGCTATAGGGCGGTAATTAGTGACTTCGCTCTTTAACCCCTTCTTGTGTATCGGTGTTATAAAAGAACTTCAATATCTGTGGAAATTCACTTTGAGATAGCGATAATCGGAAGAGATTTGCAAGGGGGTGCGATAGTTTTGATGAACACTTTTTAAGAAATATGGATGAAAGGCCATCTGGGCCGGGTAAGTATTCATCATTAAGCTGTTGCAATTTATTTTCTATTACTGTATGATCGAATCTTTGAGAAATAGAGGAGTCGATGGGGGAGTTAAAGTAAGTATTTGAAATAAGAGGGATCTGGTACGAAAGAATTATCAGCAAAAGATTGCTTAAAGAAAGAAGCAAAAAAGTTGGCTATGGTATGCGGATCGGTTGATGATATATTTTTTATTTTATTATATATATGAGAGGGATGGAGGAAAACCGTTAGATTTTTTTTTGTAGTTAAAGATTTGGTAGAAAGACTTAGAATCGTTTATAAGCCTTGATTGCGCACTATCAAGGTATCGCTGATAAAGAACGTTATAAAGTTGGACGACTTGAAGGTATGATCCGAGATAGTTTGAATAGTCAGCACAAGAGTTGGATCGGAGCAAAATTGCCCATAATTTGTTTCTCTTGTTACGTAAAAAACGAAGTTTACGATTATACCACGGGTGGCTCGTAGAGGTCTTATTGCGAGAAAAGGGGACTTATAGAGATATAGAATTGAATAATTCTCTGTAGAAGAGAGAGAGCACCATTAAAGGACATATTGGCGAAATAAAAAGAACACTTACTAAGATATGCGTTAATTTTGCAGAAATTCGCTTTATGAAAGTCGTAAGAAGAGGCGGTTGCAGATGGGGTGGGGCGATTAGGAGAGTGGTGGAAAAGAGAAAGAAGAAGTGGTGGGTGAAAGTTATCAATGGTCGATAGTGAAAGGGGACAGAGCGAGACAGAGGAATTTATGGGATCAGTGGTGAAAATGAGGTCTAATTGCCTACCCATATAGTTGGAGACACCACTAACTTGGCATAAGCTAGAGTCTGTGACCTCATCCAAGAAGAGACATTCTTTACTCTAGTTAGGGTTAGCGATAAAAAAATATTTATCATCTGATTGAGTCCAGTGCAGCCGAGGTAGATTGAAATCGCCGAATACGATCGAGAGGATCTGATAAGTTGATTAGTTGATCATTTGCATCGATAGCGAGTTGGGAGCATTCGATTGGTTGTGCGGGTAGGATGTAAAAACACATAACGTAGAGGGACCTGCAGGGGAATTTTATCTTTATTGAAACGAAGTTAAGCTTAGAAGATCTAGAAACAGCGATTGGTGAAGAGTTTAGGTCATTACGGACGGCCAATAGGACACCGCAACAGGGAGAATCACCATTTGGACGGGTACGTAGGAGCCTGACTAGACCGATTTTGTTGTTCGTTCCTTGCTTATACAAATGAGATCGAAAATTACCGGGAGTATCAGTGCTTCTTCATTCAGGTCTGACCAGGTCTAGTATAAAGTCAGTTTTGTTTCACTCAATTGCTTCAAACCCCCAACAAACAGATGATTGGCAACAGTATGATGTCATTGTTAATTGTAACTAAGGATCCATGGTTCTATACTTAATCGAAGAATTAAATTGCAATCATGACATTTTGGCCAGGGTTTCGGCGGTGTGCCACTCCATCTAGTGACTGTGTGCACTTTATTATGCCCTCGTTTAGCATCACAACTATTTTGGGGACTTTTGCCTTAATACTCACAAAAGCTTCATTGGCGATCTGAATACGAATTTTTCGAACTCATGCTCCTTGTCGGTGCTTTTCGGACACCCTCTCTTCAGCAGTCCCTACTATACTTTGCATTCGATTTGGAAGTTAATGAGTCTCTGGGACAACATGAAGATCTCTGGAAATTTTCCTAGCATACCTAGTGGATAGGTTTTGGGCGATTACTTGTCGTCGAGCTTTAATGACAAATTCAACTTGTTGATAATCAAGTATGTAAAACGATGGCATGATTGGAAAATCCTGTTAATTTGTCTATTGGTTTTGGTGGCAGCGGTAGTGCCTTAAGTGATAGGGTAGGTTAATTTTTTTTGATTTCGTAATATACGAGTACTACTGCGGCAACTAAGTCTTGGTTGCCGAACGTCCACTGTAAAATGCAGACACAAATTGTTGACTTCAAAGGTCAACTTAAATACGAGGTTCTTGAGTGTAATTTCCTTTTCGGCAGGACATGTATCTTTCTCAAATCGACACATGAATCCCTTAATTTATCGATGTCTGTTTAATAAATTGTCTACATGTCTGTTCACAGTTTTAAATGAAATCCAAGTTCAAGTCCAGTTGGTGCCTAGTCCAGAGTTGACTAACCAGTCCTTTTGGAAGAAGACTTGTCTTGTAATGAATTTCTTAGACAAATTGTCGACTACACCCCGAGAATTTGAGCATGTCAATGAATTTTCTCCTTTGCATCATTAACACCATTAGTATGGGGTGTACAATTGTTATATTCGATGCAAGTACGTCTCCTCCTCGATTAAGTATTTGCAAATTCAGCAACCTCAGACGTCCTTATACTCTTATACTCTCCTTTACTCCACCTAAATTACCATCTTAATACAACTACAAGTCCAAGTCCAAGTCTAAATACGTAACTGCATGGACTTTTGTCCACTCGCACTCAAGATCTAGCAACATACACAGACAGAACATCCTCCTCAATCCAATCCAATGTCTTTGAGTACTCGTACATCAGCATCGACAACACACAGCACAAATGTTGCCCATAATAAATCTATTTAGTTTGTTAAATGCTAACATGGTGACTTGTAAATTAAGGTTTTGCATTTCGGATTAATAACGATTTATGCGCCCGGCTAAGACTTAATTATACCAACAGCAAGGACTCCTACAAATGCAAAGTCACTGTGGGCGTTTGGTGAGTTTAAATTGGGGTGATGGCCACCCATACAAAACGGGTGTACTCATATATGGTACGAGTAAGGACAAGTTAAGCCACAATGCAAAACCAGCAGCCAGCATGCATAACATCCTGTCAAATAGTGTTCAATTATTTATTACACGAGTGTGGACATGGTAGGCATTAATATTGCACACCGACGATTGCCATGTAGATGGTATAGATGGTATATGTACTCGTATGCCTTTGTATACGAGTACTCGTCTCTTTGTTGGGATAATTGGAGTGTACGAGTATCCATTTGAATTTGACATTATGAGATTCGAAAGGAGTACCACCGTGTCATCGTCATTGTCATCAAATATCTGCAAGATAATTTTCTTTATTTTTTCATGAACCCCCTTCTCTATCGCGCTCGGTTTGATGCCATGTCGTCGTAACCATATACTGCGGTTAATTTTCTCATTCACGGTTAATCCTGTATCCTCGCATAGAAGGACGATTATCATGGAGTCATTCTTGTATGCAACAGAATGTACTCGTACATAAGTGAATTATTATAATTCTAGATGTTTCGCTCGGAATCTCGGTTGGATTTGTCAGGATACTAACACGTGGATGTGTGAGGAAAGTTTTAAAAAAAAAAAAAACAAGTTAAGAGGAGGCTTAGTTAGCAGACGCGGTTTGAGGTGGATAATTATGTTTTATAATCAAATTGCTGCTACCTTGTAACAAGTGGATTAACTTTAATATTTAACAGGCAATACACTGAATTTCTGTTCACTGCATATGTATGAAGAAAATCCGTAGGACGGGACTAGGGGCTGGTATTTTTTGTTGCGCTATGAACCTGCATTTTTAATGACGGTATGGCAAGTTTATTTAAATTTGTCGAGGACAAGTCGTTGAATGAGCATTAACATGGTGTACAGGTTCATTAGGCCCAAATATGAATAAAATGCTATTTAGGGTACGTAAGGTAGGTTTAAGGAACGAGGCTTCTAGAGAAACAATGAAACTCAGTATCAAGACATCTTATGCAGGGAAATGAAGGCCAAGGAGAGCTACGCCATTTAACCAAACAGTAATGCCCTTATCGATGGTATCTACATAGCTCAATTGAATTGATGAATTTACAATTGGTACTGAGAACCGAATACCTACTAGCGGCAGAGGAGAAGAGTTCGAAGGCAAGCTCAACGACCTCGAGATATAATGACTGCAATAGAAACCAAAATGAGTGTGCATGTGAATCTGTCACATTGGTTACTTTGGATATCAGATATAAGTCCGGCGATATAGATGCTACTTCTTATCCCCTTCTGAAAGAGCACCCGATTTGTGCGTCTGTCAACTAAATCGACCTGGCTAGATAATATGTGCCCGCATTTGAAATCGACGTCATTTTTAAAAACTGGCTGCCACTGCTTAAGGATGTGACAAATTCAAGGCGGCAAAACTGCTACAACTTGGAGTGAAAATCTTACAAATCCGTTTTCTGGAGGCAGGATCCTAGGTCACCGATTTACGACATTAGATATTTGATCTTAGGGAATAAGTAGGGATTTTCAGCCGTAAAACTCATGCTTACAAACTGAAGTAAATTTGACCGAAGCAACTTGACATCGAAACCCGAATTCAAAGCTGAAATCCAATTAAAAAAAAAGTCGAGACCAGCATGTGTAAAGGTAAGCGGGCAATGGGTATTAAAAAGCAACCGCGCACAGATGTGTTTAATTTCATGAAGAGCAGAGATTTATTGGTTGCTGGCGTGTTTCTGAGAAGGAGGATTCCATACTTCAGAAATAGGACGAATGTGATCCAAATTCGAAAAACTGCGACCTTCTACTCTTGCTCAAGAAATCGGCGAATCCCATAACGAGCAAATTAGTCTTCTTCGATGGATCGAACGTGAGAAAATTTTATTGTAGAACACAAATAGATACCATAAGCCTTCCTATGCAGCCAATTGTTGATAATAACAAAAGTGTACATTGGCTGGTCTTACCGTAAAAGAAGACAAAAATTATGTTAAAACGCTCCATTGGATGTTTCAAGTTCGGACGTTTTGCAAAGTCCGCATTAAGCCAAATCAAATTATTTGTTTTGCATAAAACCGACAACAGGAGTTGTACAGAACATTCACAAGAGCTCGAAACTATCATATGTATATGCAACGAAACACAAATATCCTGCAATTAATCTCAATTAATGCGAAGCGGCTTACGACGTTCCCTAACAAACGGTTTTTGAATTCAACGTTGGCATCGGAAATATCTCTGAGATATCTCGCAGCAAATGAGACAGCAATTTGAGTTTACAGGAACACTTTCCTTCTAGGATACTAGGATCAACCTGAGGATTACTTTAAATGAACTAAAATGCAGCTCAGTCGGTAGGGCGTGAGACTCTTAATCTCAGAGTTGTGGGTTCGAGCCCCACGTTGGACGCCAATTGTTAGTGGGATTTCAAGTTCACTGGGGAACGGTAAGCGCATCAGTGAACTCGTTCCCATAACGGGTCGAGGAGATTCAAGAATCGCACAGGTGTCAGAGGATCATTTGTTGCGATCAGCCTTTGAAATTTTTGATGGGAAGGCGCTTCTGTGGTATAGAAGAATTATTTCTTTTTGGCAGGGTTTGGTTAGGGAGTTGAAGTTGGAGTTCCTGCCTCACAAGTATGATGACGTATTGTCGGAGGAAATTCGTCGTAGGACCCAAGGCAAGCAAGAGTCGATTGGAGTCTACGAAATGACTTCCACTTGCGTTCCAGCACGACTTAAGACGATGTGGCCACTCATCGCTTGCGAGACGCACTTCATGCATGGGGAAATTATCCACTGCATGGAGAAGGGTACGCTTCAACGACTCAATATTTGAGTGTCGAGTACAGCAAGTCATGCCCTCTAATACGGACCAAAATTTGTAATCCAACGGGTTGCTGGAAAGTCCATGGCCTGTTGTTGAATATTGATTGTCTCTCATCACAATTGGTTCCAAGACGGTCGATTGATATGTTTTGGCCGATGTTTTCACTCCTTTCTCGCAAAAATGGAGCTTGGTAATGCTATCGTAGCACACTCCCCACTATACCATTACAGACGCGGGATGGTGGCCTCTTTGAACCCTCGAGATGAGTTGGGATGCTTCTTTGGATGACCGAGCATACCTACACACGATCGTTCTGCTTATTGAACTATTCTTTTTGAAAGATTGGTGAACATTTTCTCGTCAGTAAACAGAATTTGTCTGTGAGCGTTCTTCGCATACCGGCTGAGTAACGCTTTCGATCTTCGCTTGCGTTTTTCCTTCAATGCGGCCGTGCGTCGCTTATACGCGCTGAGTCCTAAATCTTCTTTGATAATGCCAGTATCCTCAAACATTCCAAGCGGTTGCAACGTTCTAAAGATATCCCCTTTTTCCATGTTGCATTTAAGTAGGCCAACTACAACAATACGATTTTCGATGTCGCCCCATTCCATGTCTGTCAAAAACTTTTTACGTCACAATGAAACATAGATATCAACTGTCATGCGCCCAGTGTTGCATTTGTAATGAGTGAGTCCAATTTTGTACCAGTATTTATGACTTGACTAGGTAGTACGTAGCGAGCCAAGGCCGAGTCAATCCAAAGTATCTATTTTGAGTAGGGAGCCTCAGCCAAATAGGCGGTTGTTACCAGGAAGGTCGTGTTTTCGCTGTGGTAAGCTAGGGGTTTTCAGGAAGAACTGTTCCCAATATTCGAGAAATGATGGTCGCACTCTTGCAACAGTAAGGCAAAATTAGATAGGTTGCCTGCTGGCCTCCCAGTTGGGAGGATTGACGGAGGAAGTTTGTTTAGGTTTCACACTTGATGTTTAAGAAAAATGATGGTCGCCCTTATTGAGGTGTTAGCGTTCAAGACACTAGTTTTGAAGAAATATTAGATTCAGCAGCTTCGCGTACCGTCACCGGAAGGGACCGGTGGGAAATTTTAAAGCACTTAGGGCTAAAGTAACAGCTAGGATCAGTAGGGTTTCATTGGCGGATGGAGCCGGAGAATAGGTAGTAGGGAGTGTGAGCCTACTTTTTGTGGGTTGTGCAGGCGAAGTCAGTGGTGCTGGAATGCCTGATAATTCCAACGTTTTCACACGTCCTGCTATTAGGGGCTGACTTTGGGTCTATAGGGGCATTGTCCCGGAGTTGAGATCAGGCGAGCGGAGGTTTTCGACCCAAAAGGAGGTGGCTACGATTTCGGCTCCTTAGAACCGATTTGGACGGCAGAGAAGGCCAGCAACTGACTGAGGTACTAGAAAGAGTGTTCAAGGGCCCAACATTGGTAGAACACAGGTTTGGGACGGCTTCAGAACCAATAAAGCAGCGGTACTACCCGATATCCCCTGACCATATATATAGAGAATCAGAAGAGATGCTTAGGGATGACATAGCTTTTGTGTAGACGATAGGGAGCTGAACAAGGTCACCGAGCGTAATCACTTTACTCTGGAGATCTCTGCGAACAACTTAATGACGACAAATGGCGTAGAGATAATGAAATTTTACCAATAAGGCTGTAAGGCACCCGTTGGTCACAGTCCTAATTCTTAGTGCTGTTGCAATATATAACGTAGGGTACCGATTGGTCATATTCATTACGAGGGAACCTCCATATGTATGATAACACCTTAGGAATTTTTCGAATGGTGGGCGAAAAAAAAATCACCGAGACTGGTTGGTATAAGCCCTTAAAGGTCGCTTATTTGTCGAAATACGAGAAATATTCGAAAGGTCGACCCAAACGATTTTTGACTTCATCTTCATATTTTTGCCTGATCGGACATTGATAGCAAACTAAACAACACTTGGTAAGTAGAGGTCTAGTTTGGATACCATTAATTCGGTATAAGAAGAGCTCGAGGCGCTATATAGGCTAGCCACTGTGAAGGACTGACAGGGATAAATAGCCCGCCATCATAACCCTGGATGTAAAGAACGTGCTTAGGCCAACTGGAAACGGATTATGAACTGCCTTTATTGAGTCGAAATGCAATATCAACTCTGGCTATAACGATGTGCCACAAGGGTCGATTTTAGGTCCCCTACTGGTGATGAATGTGCAATGTGTTATGAAACTCTACGCAAACTCAACTAGATCTTTAAGTCGCTGGTTAACTAGCGCCTGTTTGCAACACGTCTTGTCAGCGTTAAGGCTTATGGCAGAATCTGAGCTTACTTGCCAAACAGTCTTTGTATTTTCCACAGGCCTTGTGACAGCAAGAACTCATCAAAGTGGAGTTCCCTCGCATATTGTGACAGCATATGTATATAGCATTACTACTTCCTCTTCGATATTCCCGTTTGTCTCCGGATCAGATTCTCAGCGAGCTTAAATTCTTTCAGAAGGTCCGACCCTAGTTCTTTTTGACGCCATTAGAACAGCAAACAAAAAATGAGTTTAGGAAACAGCGGCCTAAAACGCCAAATTACTCGTAATTAAAACTGAAGAAATATAATATTAAACAAATGAACTAAGTTTACTACTCAAAACACGTTCGTCTTTAAAGTCACTTTCGCTTGCAACCCCTTGAAAAAGATCATCATGCTCATCATCGGTAAAAACTATTCCTTGAATCTACTGGTTGGCTGCTTTCCAAAAACTTTTCCCTAACATCCGTGCGCATCTCATCGGTAATTTCCTATTGAACGTGGAAATTTTTCCTGCATCACTCCTGAGGCGGTTTCTTGGTTACGAATTTACCATTTGACCGTCAAAAAAACTTTTACCCCAGCCAGACATAAAGTCTGAACGCGAAAGAATGACTGGCTGTGCAGGGTGGAATCGCACGCAAATGACTCATCAATCAAATATGCAACACGAGTCGTCGTGTATCCTTGTAAGAAGACGAGGGTGCATCAGTATAGTAAAACACAAGCCAGCAAGTCCTTTAAACTATCGCGAAAGTATAAAATATTCCAGACAAGTAGTCTTGTTGGCAAATGATATCCCCCTGGTCTACGAGAATGTATTATTAGTTGTAGAGCTCTGAAGGGGTTCTGAAGGAAAGAATCGCGCGTGCAGTCTCGTCGCTAACATCAGTGTCATACGTGGTTGCCATGCAAGTTGAAGGATTTGCCATCGCTATTGCCAAAGTGATGATTTATTAAAGAGATCCCGGCAAACCCTTGTTCTATGTAGCCCCTAAAACAACAATCAATATGAGTCGTTCAATCAAGCGAATGTCAATCAAAAGTAGTACAGATACGGATACATTTTGCATCTGATGGACGGCGGAAATTCAAGAAACAAAGAGTTCTCGTACAATAGCCAAAAAATTTACCAAAGAGGGGTGACATTGTTGCGATAATTCGACTCAAATATTCAAAGACTCATAGATTCAGAGATTTGGAGATCCATACTCGTAGCAACCAACCCCCTGACCGAAGCGAACGGCACGGCACGGCATTCAAAAGTAATCTGTTGAAGATTTAATTTAGATACTAGAACCCAATTCATTATTCTCTAGGGCAAAGCTGAACGGAACTCTCTCTTCCATTACCCCCGCATTAGTCATACTCGTAGCGACTTTCCTTCTCTTCTTCTGACTTTTTGGTCTCCAGTGATTCCTATCAATGGCTATGGCTATGCCCGACTATGCATAGTTGCCGGCGGCGGCGGTTGGTGGGGTGATTCGACATAGTTCCCTTCCAATTCATCTTCGTTTGTGGTTGTAATGCGATTAGGAAAGGCAATCTAAAATCCAGACCACATTGTTTGGTTTCGTTATTTTAATTATTTTTCCTGCCGAGATCGCGAATGTCAAAAAGCTTTGCGGTTTGCCGCGTAGATACAAATTCAGAGATGGCCAAGGACACTACAAATTCGCTAATTCCCCAGAGAGATTATAATAGGCTTTGACGATTAGAGACGACTTTTTGTTCGACAAAAACTATCTCAATCATCGAAATTACATCATTTTACGGTGGCCAACATCTCTATTTGGTAAGACACAACTTCTTAATGAAAGAGCTATGCCAAGTAGTGTACGAAAGTGACAAGTCAGCATGATTAATGACTTCAATTACAATCCACACCCCTGAAATTCAGATTGCCGTCAAATCTTATTGAATTAAATGGCGCACTTCCGGGAATATTTTCAAAAACTCTTTTTGAAAACACCCCTCGGATGGAGTTCGTAGCTAATAGAGCAAAAGTTTGCCATTCCCTAAAGTAGATTGAGAGGACCAGGGTATAACAACAAAAACACATACATCATCTTTGCCGGATACAATCCTCCACGTCGATTGGCTAAAACTCAAACTCTGTCTCGAACTCGAACTCGAACTCATAGGGCACAATCGAGGAAGTCGTATGTCCATCCGTCATCTATGGCAAATGAATGGTGTGGAGAGTCTGGAGAGTCTAAAGAGTGTATCTATATCCTTTGGAAAATTTTGCTTAATCATGCTCATCTCTCAAATGATGAGCATCATCATTATCGTCATTATTTTCTTTGCTTTATTGGCATCTTTTTTGGGTCGAAGTACTTGGTTTGGATACCTTTTGGTTAGAGAAGCTTCCTAGCTTACGTGCTCATAGTTATGTTTACAATTTATTAACTCCAACATTGACATATTGCAAGGAGTGTGGGGCTTGACGTTGGACTATAGAACTTACTACACGCCTCTGTGTTAAGTTAATTTTGTCCTTATATCATGGTGGACAGAGTAGTCAGTACGAGTATGACATATAGCTCAAGCTTAGTGGGAGGATATTGAAGAGATAACGTAACTCGTAAGATATTTAGGGGTATTTGTGAAGTTTGCATTAAGTAATTCGCTTGACATCAGTTTTCGACAAATGGTCTGGAAGCTGACTTGCAGAATTTGTAGCCGTAGCAGGGTGTACTCTTTTTGTGGTGACATCTTTATGTCTGACGATGTGTTTTTGGGAATTTTTGTTGTATTCGTACTTTACATAAGCTGATGCATTCAATCTGCTGTGATTGGGATCCCTGTGTGGATGGTTCGCTATAGACAGGCGCTTTCGAGAAGCAAATCAACATAGTAAACTGGTAACTCAAGAAAATGTCACTTCATTAAGTGTTCCAGGCTTGTTGCAAATAGAAGTCTTGTTATGAGATCGTCATTAGTGTGGAGAAATTTTTTCTCAAGTCAACTTTTCTAGACCTTACAAAATAGTCATCTGGTGCACGATCAGGCAGAAAAGAGAAAGTGTCACTTAAAGATAGCACCAGGCGCTCAAATGTTCCTCAATTTCTCTTTTCGAAGAAGAGAAAGGAGTGGCACAGTGATTTCAAAAATGAAAATTGTTTTTTTTTTGTCAAATCTGTTGCACTAGAACAGAAAATGAATCGTTTCTTTTGGTGCAACTGTAAACAATAGGGTCATCCAATTCGAGGGCCGAATTTTACATCCCTGTTTAAATCACACATGTCAAACCGAACTATCATCAGAGCTTGTATATATTTAGTTGAAGATCTACCATTTTAAAATATGCATCGCTTCATAGTCGCTTATCCTGTTAAGACTGCGAAAACTTACTACAAAAATAGTAATTCTGTAGTGGCTACGGTTCGGCAAGATAAGGGTTGACATAATCGTCCAACTGAGCGAAGCATATGCTACAGTTTTGCCTTCGAAGTGATGTGATGAACGCTCTATAGAAAATATGGCCGCCGCTAGTGAAAGTGTAGAAGAAGACCCGAATCAATCTATTTCACGGCAAGCAGAGCATTCGGATTGGATTTGCTTCTACAGCCTAATAAAGTTAGACTCACTCAAGAACTGGAGCCATCTGACCAAGGAATTTTGTAGAAAATACGCCGATTGGTTGACCAATTTTCACACAATATTTTCTTCAGCGATGAGGCGCATTTTTCACTCGACGGATACGTTAACAACCAAAATTGTCACGTATGTGGATGTGATAATCCACATGTACCTTTCGAAAGACTATTCCATCTACAAAAAGTCACTGTGCAGTGTGAAATTCAGTGTGGTGGTGTCATTCGTTTATATTTTCTCGAAAATGAGGAGGGTATAACCGTCACCTTCAATTCTCATCGCTATAGGGAAATGTTTGCCAAATTATTTTGACTTCAAATCGAAGATATGCCTTGACGAGACGGTGCCACATTTCATACAACGCGACCCGGTTTTGCTATACTGCAAAAGTCTTCAAGGTGGGCCGTAAGTTGTTGCACAGCAACACCTGAATTTTTCAACACGATAATACACAAATCCACCCTTGTGAGCGACTTTTTGTCCAAAAACGTTGCAGTAGCCGTATTTTATTATCAAAAGACGAACGTATCAAAAAATCTGTTGAGAGCGACGGCTGACAACAACAAAAGCACGGATAAGTAAAGTTCCATTTGAGAAAAAGACGAAGGAGATATTTGGCTACAAACCCGAGATCGGAAACAGGCACACGTTGATTATATCAGGAAAAAACATAGATGCGTTGCCTATGTCAATAACTAACGTCGAAAATGTTGAACCAGGAACGAGCTCTTCGGGCAAGCGTTGTCAAGTTTACATAGTATTTTACTAAAATCCATATTATTTTAAAGATCAATTAGAAACTGCGCCGGATAGTAGTTCATCTGTTTCCTCAAACAGCGCAGTTGGACTGTCCCGCAATGTAAATAAAAAAAAAGCATTTGTCGTGTAGGGAGAAATACTAGGTGGGGTGAAAAGTAACCTCCTTCGGAATGAAACAATTTTTTTTTTAAATGTTTTTTTCTATTTTATTCGATATAGTCCCCTTTTAGCTTGATACACTTATTCCAGCGATTTTCCAACTTCTTGATCCCGTCCGAAAAGTAATTTTCCGGAAGGTCTGCAAAATACTCCTCCGTGGCGTCGATAATTTCCTCGCGTGAGCTGAATTTTTTATTGATGAGCCATCTTTTGAGGTTTGGGAAGAGATATTTGGCCAAGGGAGCCAAATTGGGCGAATACGGTGGATGCGACAGCAATTGGAGCTGTAAGTTATTGATTTTAGTCGTGGTTCCGATGCTCTTATGCGCCGGCGCATTGTCTTGCAAAAAACAAATTTCTTTTCGCTTCATGTGAGGACGTTTTGCAGCGATTTCGGCCTTCAATCGCTCCAATAATACACACTAATACTCGTTGTTGATGGTTTTCCCTTGTTCGAGGTAGTCCACGAAGAGTATGCCATGGCAATCCTAGAACACCAACGCCATAACCTTTCCGACCCATTGAGCCTCCCTCGACCGCTTCGGAGCAATCGTGCCGGCTTCAGTCCATTGCCGGGAACTCATTCTGATCTCTGGTGTGTAATAGTGGATCCAGGTTTCATCAACAGTTACCAATCGACGACAAAAGTCCGTCCGATTCCGCATCAGCAAGTCCAAACACTCTTTCGAAGTGCTCTCGCGTTCGTTTTTTTGGTCAGGAGTGAGCATGCGTGGCACACAGCGGCAGGATAACTTTTCCATATGCAGAATATTGCCCAAAGTATGGCGTATGCGCTCTGTACCAATCTTTGTGGTATCTGCTAGCTCGCGCACCTTCACTTTCCGGTCAGCCAACACCATTCCATGTATTGACATTGTCCTCTGTAACCGCATCGGAGGGCCTACCCGATGGAGTTGCGGCCACCACGAAACTCTCGAAACCAATATTTGACGGTGTAATCTGACGGACCATTAGCCCCATAATATTTATCCAACTTTTCTTTTGTTTCCTTCGCCGTTTTGTCTCTCAAAAAATAGTGTTTTATGAGAGAACGAAAATCGTTTTTGTCCATACTCAACATGATGTCAAACACGTCAACATCAATCAGCTGTCAAAGCAAAACTAAAGACAGTATTGCACTGAAATTTGGCACGTCTGCCTAAATATGAACGGACTTCAAGGCACCATAACCTTTTTTGCAGTAGCAGCACATTCTGGCGGTCTTTTCGTATTTCGTATTTTAAAGAAAAAATGGAGCTGCGGAAAAAAATTGGATCAAAACATCTTTGGTCGTTCGTCAATGTTCCATTGTCTTTGCAGGGTGGAATCCACCAGTCTAAGCATGGATACGCGGAATCACAGAGCAAACATGTATTATTTGGGAAAAGTCAGTCCATAAGTATCTTGATAGAGACGAGATTTCCGTAGAATCCGGCTGTCGTGTAAGCTACCTGGCTCATCACAGAAGTTATCTATAATTTTTTTTAGCATCCACTACAGCTTGAATGGAAATGCTATAAAAATGTTTTCTGTTAAAATAACTTTCCTTGTTGGTTGTGGGTGCTTTAATCCTTTTATGAGAATCATCGATACACCCCAAAATTACCGGAATTTTAGTCTTTGCTTCTAGTAGCCTCTAGAGTTTTGTGCGGTTTCATTCGCATTGGGTCATTTGACGTATTCGTGGTGAGTGGTCTCCTCTTGATTGTTGTTATGAAGCGCTCCGAATGCTTGTAACGATCTAGATCTAGTTGCAAAATATACATAACACATAACTAACTAGGTAAACGGGCCTATAATGATTTGGGCAGTCGCGCGATGTAGTCTAAAATGCCTTTCAAAATCTACATTACTGTAACTTTCAATAATTTTCTTACAGTTTTACACAGTTGTATAGTGTGTAGGAAGATTTTCAGCATCGGCGGATGCTGAAACGTGCCTTCAAAAAGGCACGAAAAATGTGATGAATCTCTCACTCTTGATGCTATCGTCCTCCCTCTCAAATAATAAATAAAGTAATAAAAGCAAATATATTTACCTCATTTGCGGCCTTTTCCATTTTTCTTTTTTAAATGTTAGATACTGACAGAAGAAAATGTCAAACTTGTACCACAGCATGGAATTTAAATTTTTCTTTGTGTGATCCATATACCTATCTAGTCAAGTCATAAGTACTGGTACATAACTGAACTCACTCATTACGAATGCGACACTGGGCGCATCCATTTCGTATTGATGGCCATTTGACAGTTGATATTTATGTTTCATTGTGACGTAAAAAGTTTTTGACCGACATGGAATGGGGCGACATCCAAAATCGTATTGTTGTAGTTGGCCTACTTAAATGCAACATGGAAAAAGGCGATATCTTTAGGACGTTACGACCGCTTGGAATCACTCGCAATTTTGTGTATCGTGCTGTGAAGTTGTTTGAGGATACTGGTGGAGTAATAGACCGTCAAAGATCCGGCCGTCCGCGCAGTGTGAGAACTCCGAAAGCGATCAAAGCCGTGAAGAAACGAATCGACCGAAAGCCGTTGCGAAAACAGAAAATCTTGTCGCAGGAAATGCAAATTTCGCATTATCAAAGAAGACTTAGGACTCAGCGCGTACAAGCAACACAATTGACACCTGCTCATTGAAGGAAAAACGCAAGCGAAGATTGAAAGCGTTACTCAGCCGGTACGCGAAGAACGCTCACAGATGAATTCTGTTTACTGACGAGAAAATCTTCACAGTGAAAGAATCGTTCAATAAGTAGAACGATCGTGTGTATGCTGGGCCATACAGAGAAGCATCCCAACTCATCCCGAGGGTTCAAAGAGGCCACCATCCCGTGTCTGTAATGGTATGGTGGAGAGTGTGCTACGATGGCGTTACCAAGCTCCATTTTTACGAAAAAGGAGTGAAAACATCGGCCAAAGTATATCAATCGACCGTCTTGGAACAACAAGCCATGGACTTTCCAGCAAGACTCTGCTCCAGGTCACAAAGCAAAAACGACTCAACTGTGGCTTAAAAACAAAGTTCCGGATTTCATATCAACGGATGATTGGCCAGCTGGTAGTTCAGACGTATTAGAGGGCATGGCTTGCTCTACTCGACACTCAAATATTGAGTCGTTGAAGTGAGTCCTTGTCCGTGCAGTGGACAATTTCCCCATGCACGAAGTGCGTCTCGCAATCGATGAGTGGCCACATCGTCTTAAGCCGTGCTGGAAGGCAAATGGAAGTCATTTCGAATTAGTTGTTCTAAGATTTGTAGCCAGTTGTTTAAATATTAATTCGTTTTCATTTGGCGCTGATTTTTCTGTGTACCAGTATTTATGACTTGACTAGGTAGATCAATCCTCGTGTTTAATCATGAACACGGCTAATATGATCTTAGATCATATACCTTCCCAGTTAAATTATATATTTTTCTGCCTAGCAGCATTGTGTAAGGCAATGTGCATTATGCGTGAATAATGAACGCCTTAAGTATTAGTCGCCCAGGATTTGAAGAAGCAAATACATTCAACTGATCGCCTGTTTTTTTTTCAATACTCTCCAGGCAAGTTTTTGAAAATTTACCAAAGAGGAAGACATCAGTAATTGGTTTCTGTTGAAACCTACACGCTGAGAATCTCCACACTTAGCAACAAGAAAGGTACAAACAATTATCGAGGCAGGAAAACTAGGTGAACAGATTTTGTAGCAAAACATCTAACCATGTCTCTATAGGTAAATAAGCAACAGAACTATACAACGGTAGACTATGCCTCGGCAGGAGAGAAATGAAAGGCATAACACATGGAAAGTACGTCGCTCTGATTTCTTGTGTATCGCACAATATATTTGGGTAATTGCAGCCTCTTATTACCACTGAAATCCAGGATACATCCCGTTTTTATGACTGACTAGTATTTTATGTCGTTTTTCATGTATGTATCTGTCATCTGTGGTGTGTTGTTTTACTAGTTGATGACATCTTTTACATAGATTTTCCAATATCATGACGCAAGACTCGCATGTGTTGCTTTTAGGCAAAATTTCCCTATCATATCTCTGGAATACGTTATTAGGTGCGCAGAAACATTGCTATCTATCATATATGTTTCAGACTCGACTAAATGCTGTAGTTTTTTATTCCATCATGAACGGAGAAAGGAATTACCCTGTTGGTGACCTAAGAATGTTTCTCATTGCTCTTGCAATGTGCTTTCGAATTTCTTTACTTACGAGTACGAAAATATTTTCTAAGTCTCAAGACAAGTTCTAATCAAATCGATCGGCAAAAAACTTCAGCAGTCACTGCTTGTCTCTAGTTCGTAAGGGCGAATTTCCTCTGGACAGTGTGAATGAGTTCTCTAGAGTTGTTGAAACACCGGGAGCGCATTTTCAGTTTATGAATGATTTGTCACTTGAATAGATGGAACTCTTTTGGAAACTATTATTATTTTTTAATTCCAGTAGAGGCCGCATTCTTTCCTATCGATTTTCGTAGATTACTCGTAATTTTGTCCAGAACTTGAACCACTTGTTCTGGGGTGCCTGCTGATTTCGATGTCCCTAAGGCAGTTTTGTTGACCGGTGTGTCTCTTTGTCTCATCGATAATCGAACATCAAGGTGCGTGCATAAAGTGCGAAATTTTTTTTCTGTTTTTCGATATTTAGCCCGTGATTTGAACCCAAAGTCTGCAGTACATTGGTCGATGGAATCATTTGCTGCCAACCGTCGCGCTATACGAAGGAGCATTCTTCACAAAAATGTTTCTGACCTCTGCCTATTAATCCTCACCTTCAAATCAATTTGCAATGACAAGAACTATACAAGATCAATCTGTTGCCTATTGATGACCTGATGATGTGATCCGATCAGATAGCTTGTGTATGAGCATCTGCACTTATTTTTTACGATTAATCGGAGGATGTAATTTGACTTTTGACTATGAAGCTTTATATTTCATACTTTCGTAATGCAACTCAGTGAAATGTGAGTTCTTAAATTGTTGTTTCTCCTATTTACAATCAGTCGAAAGTAGAAATCGTACATAAGAACATTATTTTTCAGATCTGGGCTCGTGCAACATTCGATCTTGCTGTACAAGTTGTATCTCCTCCTCCACTTACCGTCTATGCAGATGGGACCGAAAGTCACTCGAAGAATTTTCCTCTCCAAGCAGCCAAGAGCGCCAAAAAAAGCACTGATTGGCAAGAGTAATTCTTCGTTTGAACTCAGGACTGGTGTCGTTGATAACAGAGTATACTCGTTAGCTACCTCAAAGTTATACGTGTCGAAGGTGACGTTCTGTGTGTGTCCTTTTGATTGACAGCATATACTTGGTCTTGCCCTCGTTGACCGCTTTGAAGAGCTCGGCAGTCAGGCCGTCCGCTCCAGCAGCTTTGTTGGACTTAAGCTTCGATAAAGCTATCTTTACTTCGACCAGATCGGGTGGACAGAATTGCTGGTCATCATCGTCCAGGTTAAAACGTTGATTCGGTCAATTCTGCATAACAGCGGTATTTGCTTCGTCATCGCCGTTATACAGTCTGCAGAAATGGTCTTTCCAAATCAATTCAATTTTTTTTCAATTAAATTTTCCTTTCTTCTTCCTTCTGAGAAGCCGGTGTTCGTCTCTCCTCTTCCGCTCTTAGAGCTCATGAGCGGCCCTTCTAGGCAGCGCCGCTTTATATGCATCTTGCTTAGCCGCATGTGCTTGCCGGCATTCATCATCAAACCAGGGGTTTTGCTGTGGTGGCGGCATCTCTTATGTTGTTTTGGCAGTGTTTCCAATGGTCTTCGATGCTTGATGCTGGCGGCATTGGACCTCTTAAGAGATTAGGAGACACTCGATCGGAAAAGGACTTAGCGATCTTTGGCGATTGTAGCCGTCTGACGTCGAATTTTCTCACAGCATAAGTTTGTCTTGGCGTAGTTTGGGATATCCGCAACCGTACCTTGGCTACAAAAAGGTCATGGTCTGAGTCTATATTGGCTCCTCGGAACGTACGGACATCCATAATAGTTAAGGAGTGTCTTGCGTCGATCGCAATGTGGTCAATCTGATTGACTGTTGATTGATCAGGAGTTCTGCAAGTCCCCTTGTGTATGTCGAGATGTAGGAACCGCGTGCTAGCAACGACAATGTTTCACCCCGCCGCAAAGTTGATTAGCCTGATTCCGTTATCGGAGGTGGTGTCGTGCAGGCTACATTTTCCGATCGTTCCACCAAAGATACCCTCTCTTCCTAGCTTTGTATTAAAATCACGGAGGAGAATTTTTAAGTCGTAGCTGGTGCAGTTCTCGTTGGTCTTTTTCAAGACCCCATAGAAGGCATCTTTCGTGTCGTCATCCTCCTCTGTGGGGGCATGCGCGCATATCAGGCTATGTCGGAAAATTTAGCCTGAATGCAGATTGCTACGAGGCGCTCGTTCCCATGCCGGAAACTCAAGTCTTCTTGCTTAAGTCTGCCTCCAACTACAAATCCGCATCCAAATAGCCGCTGCTTTTGCGTCGATAGTACGAGTAATTGCCGTAGTAGATGTCGCACTCTTTTCGCCCGGCCTATTCCATCGCAGTTCTTGGATGGCGGATAGGTCTGCCTTGCAGCAGTCTAGGGCATCCGCTAGTTGTTCGGCTGTCGCGGTATGTTAAGGGACCTAACATTCCACGTGCATATCCGAAGTTCGTTGTCCTTAGTTTGTTTGCATGGATTGTCAACAGTAGATCCGTTCGTATTCGAGGCATGTTGTTGCTTCTTAACTTTTTTTAATTTTTTCCATGGTCAGGCAGTTACCCCGGCGGGACAACCACCAACCTGGAAGGGCAGTTCCATTACAGATACTCCTAGGATGATATGTCGGTAAGACCGAAACCAGTATCCCGTTCGGGGATGTGACCGCTGCTGTTGGTTTATAAAGGGCTGATTCGCCACCATCTCTTTTCCAAGACCCTGACTTAGTCTCGTAAATGCTTACCGGCCTGAGTTCCAAATATGTCCGAGTAGCCCGGATACGCTCACCATCTCACCATTATATTCTCCTTAGTTGACTGTTTTAATTTTGATACCACTTCCTACCGCCCATATCCCTGCGGTATGTGCCGCATTCTCCCGCTCTAGCGTGAGGACTTCTATCACGTGGGTCCTTATATGACCCTTTACATGGAGGTTTTATTATTCAACATAGGAGTCTCACAAGTACTCTTCTCTAGTTTTTGGTTAGATAGCTCTCTTGGCAAAGTTCTCCTAAGGAGAACCTGATAGAAAAGGGTCCAAAGATTTCTTACTCCAGCCTCATCAGTGAATTCCTCCGCATCTCTCTGCCTCCATTGCTCCGTGATTCTTGTATACCGGGTGATCATACTGCAGGTTCTGCTTTGGGGTAGCTCAATGTCAGATTTTACTAAATTCATCCAAGCAATTATCAAGCCGGTAGTACTCCGCCGCCGCCTCTTCACTAATTTTCCTCCTCAAAAAGCATTCATTTCGGCAATCGTCATTCTCCCGATGAGAGTAAAAAGGGAAATCCATACTAAGCCGTACATATGTTGGTGTATTCGCCTGCTCCTTAAGGGTTAACAATATTTTTAAGCTAAGCATACTCCAGGAACTTGTGCCATCTCGCATCATTATGTTTTTTTCTTTGACTTCCAATTCCATTCTTTCATGAGAGGAGTAGACAAAAAACCCCTTAACCGAGGGAGAGCTGGAAAAGTCAACAACGGTTACTTAAGGTACATGTCTTCCCCCATCGTTGAACTCATTCAGCCATCATTTAAGGATATTAAAAGAATCATACACACACCAAAAGGATAATGGGGTAACCAAACCAAAGTAAGAAAAAAGGCAAGAGGAAGAATGCCATTGTAATTATTTATTATTATTATACTGCCTATGTCTGCCACATCGTATTCTCGTACGTAACACGCTTTATCCTTGATCCTGCGAATAATGGCGAGTCTTCCTTTTCCTTTCTTTCGATTTAATTTTTTTGTTCTGTGGAGGGAAACAAAAAGAAAGATAATTTAAAAAGGATTTGACTTTTCGCCGTGTGTAATGGCATCACATACAGAAAGTCATTTCGACTTCCTTGGTGTGGGATCATTATTTCGACATCACCTTGAATTTATGTTGGCATCTTGCCCCAAAATACTCATAGACAGACACACATGTGCTCCAAAGAAAATCTGGTTATTCTTCTTCTTTGCATTTTTGTTTTTTTTTGTTGTTGTTTGCTCTTCTGTGGGATGGGAGGATGGAAAGGATAATTCCGTTTTAATTAACTGACCGAAACTTTCGGTAATTCTAATTACACATGTGGGGTAAATAAAATTAGAGAGCTCTGCTGGCATACACATGTTGCTCTTCTTTCAGACACAGAGGAGTCCTTGTCGAAGGCTAGTCGTCGAAGAGGGTAATTAAAAGGTTACGTTAAGGATTTTCGACACACACAGGAAAAGGGATTCTCTGCTTTGGGTTAAGTCAGAAATGAAATTTGAAGTTTAGTTTGTTTTTACGAATATATACGCGTTACTTGGAAAAGTTTCCCAAACATAAGAGTACAAACATACTTTTGTGTATGTAAATATGCGCACATGCTCCAGAGTTATCATACACACAGATAACACCGATGGACGGATTAAGTGAATAATGGATGAGGTAAAGGGGGGAAAGGACCTCTGTAAATACCTTAATTAGGTTTCAGTTTTTATTTGGATTGTAATGACATATCCCACTAATTTGAAGATCTCATGAAGGGAAAAGTTGAAGTAGGAACGAGAAATGCCTGCATAGTTCTTTGGAATGGTTTATGCAAAATTACTTGTCGTAAGAGGTTGTGAAGAGAAGCCATCAATGCGGAAATGGTTAACCAGGCAGTGGCCATTCGCTAATTTTATTGACTGGCCAGGATAATGGAGTTACGGTCGAGTGCTCATTTCAGAAGGTGATTATACAGAGGCAGCAGTCTTGATGCCTCAGAGCAGCATAGTTTAACTCAATCTCGCAAAAATAAAACCTGAAAGTCCGCTTTATGATTTCATACGTAACATACAGAAACAATGCCAAGTTTTCAAGACAAATCTAGCCTGAACGACAATTGGGTGCGTGGGTACTGACTGTCTAACACACCTAGGAGCAGTAGTGGGCCAGTTCAAGTTTTGGGCATAGAAAAGTGGAAGCACGATTCAGGTCTCAACGATGAATAAAGAAACCTATTAATCCCGTTTCACCTCATAAATGGCCCTTAGATCCACTTGTCGTTGTTTCCGAAGTAAAGATAAATAAGTCATCTGCAGCCGTCATAACCTAGTACATATCCACTGATATAGGGCGGCTAGTCGTTTGGAGTCCAACAAAGAGCCCTCCAGGTTTCGGGTCCTCTTCTGCTTCGTAACAAAAAATACAAAAATGTGGAAAGAATAATCGTAAGCCTCATATATGAGTGACACTACAGTTAGTGACGCTGCTACTTGAAAAGGGGAAACGATTTTTTGGATTGGATACCGCCTTAGTCACAAAATAAACCATATGTAGCCGAATAACTAATGGACGTCCTAGACTAGTATGAACCCTCGGAAAAGTGCGATTGTATGAATCGGGCTAAAGAAAGATGAAAAACCTGTAAGATATCCTACGGTGTTTGCTACTGAGAGGAGATCCACATTCTACTCGTATATGTCATTAGAGGAAGACTTTGTCAAGAAGTCTTGAGCCTCAGATGACTATTTGAAACAAGCGTCTCAGAACAACCTCGGTCAAGGCTTAATCTGCCTAGTAAGCGTCCACAGCCTAATACTGTCATCATGAGGCTTAATTGATCTTAACACCAAGTTTAGAAGACCTTTTGGTAAAAACATTGATTTAGCAGTAACCAGAATGAACACATTGTGATAAAAGCAAGGCAAGCCTCTCTATTATTCTGAATCTTCGAATATTCGTGCCAGCAGCATTTTTTTAAAGCAGAAGCTCCTTAAGGTCAAGGTTCGAATGAGGATATAATGATAATAGGATGAAACCTGAGTATTGTATACCCAATACTGAAGAAAATAGACGTACGCGTCAGCTAGTAATACTCTGTCATTGCCTAACACCTTCGTCAGCCAGCAAATTAGTTCCTCCTTATCAGCGCGATTTCAGTTTTTGGATTTGTCCTGGATTTTGATGTTATCGGCAGATCTTGGAAAGAAACCTCCAATTTCAAATCGGCATCTCCCACCCCTTAGTCGGTTTTGAGGCCAGCAATGAAAGGAAACATTATACAAGACTCTGAAGCCAGGGCCAGAGTTATGGTTGTAGATAGAACTGCACAGCGATATTAGCTAAAAGAATCAACATTTTTCGGCTTAGATAACTGGATCAAAGTAGAAAAACAAATGCTCCAGTTCGGAAAGCTGTTAAATCCATAAACGAAGACAAGCGCAGCAGGTGGCACGTTCAAAAAATTTCAACCTAATTGGCATGTGTAAATGAAGCTAACAACAGAGATTCCTAGAGATGCATGTCGGTTGATGCTCAAGTCCAACCCGTGCTGTAGTGCCGTAATAGTAAGTAAGAAAGCAGCATCCAGCCTGGATGGGTTGCATCTCAGCTTCTGCTGTAAGCGACTATCGGAAGGTCAAACTTATCGATGAATTATAAGTGTGCCAATGGCCGCAAACTCGGCATCCTACAATAAACGAGAGCGCTAACGAGGGATGATAACCGATTTTTTATGGGCAGATATTGAAAACCTGGACTTGGACGAGCTGTGACTAAGTTCAATTATAGAAGCGTCGACAGCAAATGAATTTGCTACTCAGGCAATTCGACAATTAAAACTAGTCTGCGATGCGTCAATGGCTAGGATAGGAATACAATACCGCCGTCACCTGACGTACTGGTAGAACAATGAGATCGCTGAACTTTGATCAGTATGTTGCAGAGTGCGAAGGCAATACCAACGGTCCACAGAACGCTAAACTGATAACCAAGACCTTCTATGTATAGCGTATAAACAGGCATGGGCTAAACTTACGTTGGCCATTAAGGCCAAAAAGATGCAATGCTTCCACGAGCTGTGTAACCAACCACACAAAGACGTATGGGATAAAGCGTATGGAAAAGTAACGGCTAAGCCGAAGAAGTCAACATCCACATGCCCACAATTACTTCGCAAACTAGTGGAGACTCTGTTTCCCTTTGAGAAAACGGTGCTCTACTAAGCCCGACGACAAGAAGCCAATATCAACCAAAAACAACTTGGTCGCACGAAGAGCTCTTGGAAGTGTTTGCTATAGTAAAAGATTGTAAGGGACCGGGTCCCGACCAGTTTACCGAACCAGTATGATAAGTTTAAGAATATGTATTGCGCATGCCTTCTGGAAGGGGTTTTTCTAAATCAATGGAAATGTCAACGGTCAACAAACCACCCGATGTACCTTTATCTTACCTACCACTCTGCATAGACACGATGTGGTAAAATTCTCGAATGGGTTATATACAATAGACTCCAGGCCAGCATTGAAGCCACTAGTGGGCTCGCTAAACATCAGTATGGCTTTCGTAAGGAACGATACACCCTGGACGCAATTAGCGCGGTGACAGGTGATATATAAAGCCCATACTGGAATAGAGTGTAAACGCGCGAAATGAGAAAGCAACAAATAGTGGAAGTAGTAACCCTCGATGTAAAGAATGTATTTACCTTTGGAGAATTGGTCATGTATAATGCACTGCCTCTAATGACTTCACGTGCCAGAGTATCTCCATATTATGATCAAGTTACTTTACCAACAGATTGCTATGCTCTATGATTCGGTCGAAGGAACCAAAAGGTACATACTTAATGGGGGAGTACCCCAAGGTTCGCTGCTGGACCCTCTCTTATGGAAAGCAATGTATGATGACGTCTTGGGTCTTCCGGTTCCCGGGGAAGCATTTTTAACAGGTCTCGCTTTTGACATTGCTGTAGTTGTTGTTGCCAAACACCTTGAAAAGATGGTATAACATTGCAAGGAAACGTGACCCAGATTACGACCATACAGGGTTTTACTGGAACGTCCAAAGACTGCATTCAATGAGTCACGAAGCAACATTGTCACAGTCTGGTCCCGAGATACGCTTTCCGCCCGATCTGGTGGCAATTGGCATTACAAACTCTCCTATCATATCAAGTACGATATGAGAGTGATCTTCCAGAAGGAGGAGCAGATCCTCCGCATACTGCCCAACGTCTGCAGTACTCTGACAATTGCCTTAGGAGTGGATCCATTATGGGGTTCCTTATGAATAGGCCACTTATAAATCCTTGAGGGCAACCCTTCTCTACATTTAAACTAACCCTATCATTGGATAATTCTGCAAAAACGCAACTGCTAGAGAAATAGCTTCGCTATAGGCCTATCTCCTGGCAGTTCAATCAGCTTACCCGGGTAAGGATACTCTGTCAATTCAAATTGTCAAAGGCGCATTTAAAGTCAATAAAGATACCTAGGCAAGATTTGCACTGCTATTCTCGACCTAGTCTTAAACGAAAGGCAATGCACCCGCGATACGTCTGCCCTTTTTAAAATCGGAAAGGAGATCTAGGATCAGACCTAGTTTTATCAGGAGACTAGGGTTTTCCCACCATAACCCTTTTCAGTAATTTTCGAGGCATCGGATGAAGGCTGATGCCCCGGTAAGATCTAGGATCAGACCTAGTCTTATCGGAAGACTTCAGTAGCACAACCACTACACTTGCTGTGTGCTGAGCAGGTACTCAGATGGCTTTCACCATCTCTCCACTCTGATCTGGAGATCTGAGACATTATGCTCGACTTCAGCAGCCCTTAGCTTATGGAATCAAGAGGCACCTCAAGGAAGGTAGCCTCAACAAGCTCCTCACTGGGAAAGAACTCACCTAGCAATGCACTTAGGCATTCGCTCCATGTGGATAGCAGGGTGCCATCCACATGGATTGAATCAATATCAGCAGTCCTCTTTGTACTCCTGCAGTGTTTTTACCATTGTCTTTTTGAAAAAGTCCTGACAAATGACCCAACCTGAATGTGTTCACATACAAATGTAGCATCCTTGTAATCTACTAGAAAGTTACCGCTGCAATGAGATGATAATGCCAAATTGAAGCGGTACGACAATGAAATACCCAATCTTGCTATAATCCTGTATCCATTAGTCATAGCTGGACTCAATGTTCGACTCTGTCTATGACATTGAGTTATCGGAAAGTTCCATGTCTACACATTCGTACAACTCACCCTGCCAATTTATCTATACCCAGTACAACGATATTTATAAAACATTCATAAGCATGAATGATTTGAATTGATGTACGTGAACTTCCTGTCGATGGTTCTAAATCATCATCTTCTCCATATTCTAGCCTACAACGCCAGGCATCAACTTTCTTTGGACTGCTAAAAATATAGCAATAAGTTACACAAATAGCTCCAACTATGACTATGTATGCCATTAAGCCAGACAATCTAAAAATACCCCATCCCGCAGCCAATTCCTTGCCGCAAAAAAAAAGAGTTTTTATGAGTACATCAACACACTACTTAATTAAGTATTCGCCATTCACCACATTTGCTCGTGTCCAAACAAATGGATTCCATTCAACAAGTGACAGTGCAAAAACAAAACTCCTGCCGCAGCTCCACCAATATCCACTCGTGCAAAATGCTAATGAGCATCACACTCCCATTTCAAGGTGGCACAACATAACAATACATACTCGAGTGTGTCTATATGTATTCCACGCTACCGGAATATTAATGCTATTGCCAACAGTCGAACAAAGTCTGAGTATTCAAAACACCATCGGACATTACGACGCCACTGCTACAGTCAAAGCCAGAATCAGAGCCACTGCCATAGGGTCATGTAACCAGGTAACCGAGCCGAATCCAATGTCGATGCGCCTCCACTCGGAATCGCGTAACGTTTATTAATTGAGATGTTCATTTGGAATCGAATAAATTACGTTGCCAGGCAAATGCGAGACGAATATAACCGTATGTAACAAACACACACCTAAACAACGCGAAATTTAACACAAATGAGGTCTTTTCGATGAGCGCACAAAATAATGACCACAATGAAGGATAATGCTTTGCCGCTGCCGTAGTGAAAGCACTAAAAAATCCAGAAAACACTGACACAACTGAAGCACTCATGCAAGTGAGCTTGGTTTTGTTTTCCATTTTTCCACTGGCAAATACGATTGAAATAACAATCGAAAGGACACGCGTGCATCTGCACAGATACCATAGACCGACAGGGAAACTCTAGGTACGCAGGATGTATCGGAATTTAAGTTTAACTGCAATTTGCAGAAAAATCCTTTTGCCTTTGGGACCGTGCGTCGACAGCCAAATACGAGTAATTCCATCAGCATTTAAACAGAAAACCGAAGTACTTTCGAAGTAGGACACGATACAATGGTTCCTCATACCGATACCAATCCAGCCCGACGGCAATGTATTGACCTTTCAATTCATAGGCAAGCAGCGTTCCCACTTCTAAACAAAAATGTTTAGCATTTACCAACATTTTGATTTGGAAAACGGTACCACTAATGATTGAAAGCACAGAATCGTTTGACCTTTAGACTAAATATGCAAAAAACAGGACAAAGATTTAAGTCTTCTTGACGAAGCCCATATACTCAAACAGCCATAACAGACTTGGATCTGGAAGATGCCGGTAGGATTAGGTCAGAGTGGTCTTCATTTGAAGTGCACTTAGACAAGTCATAGTTCCGCTGATTTTACCGAAAAGCCTTCGAAGTGACAAAACTTTTTAAAACACCACCGGGTGGCGATGGCGCGATGGCGAGATGGTTGGCTTATTGTACTATCACGCAGAGGATCTGTGGTTCGATCCCCGGCATCACCAAAAATTTTTCAAGTCCATCCATTAAAAAGCTTCTAAGGAGTGCCGTTCGCTAAAAGTCGGCCAACTTCAGTTCTTGCACGAATTGAATTTTGCAGGCTGTTAAACCAAGATCCTCACGTAAAATGCGCCAAGTTTTCGTGAGCGAGAAATAAAGCTTTTGAGAATGGAGCTGAATCGATTTTACACGGTCATCGTATGCACTCTCCGCTACCGCCAATATATTTTCATTACTACGTACTAGCTGGGATTTATTTGGTTGCGTATTATCTAATTAAAAAAATTGGGTTTCAGACTTTTGAATAGTGCGTTCTCTTGGCCGATTTTGTGGATCATAAGTTCCTCTACCCGCACGAAATACATTCTTCGTGAAACATCGACTTTTTATACAGTTCTAACTGCAAATGAAGCCACTGTGCTGGGCGAAGTCTTTCCACGATGATATGTATAACAATGTTCATCACAACTACATACCATAGCTCTTAATGGACCAACGGCAGAGCTCATTCCTGAACGAGTTATTGGCTTGGGTGCTCTGCCCGGGAATGGAAAAAAAAATCTTTAGATATGAAACATCAACAAGCATCGGATTGATTGACTGTTTACAACCCCTGCAGATGAAATCAGGGGAATGAACCACGGTTCTGCACGTAAAAGTTAAGTCATAGGTCACGTGCAGCCGAAAAATCCGATTTACTATAGCAGATTTGTTGTTAAAGTCAGACTTGGGCAAGATGTCCTCCACGGGGAGAGGTCTGATTGTTAAAATCAAGGTACGTACTTCAAAAGCATAAAAGTGATGCAGGCATGTACAAAAATGAATTTGAATTGGAAACAGAAACAGCAAATAACACCGAAAGCTTCTAAGACCGTTCAATCAGGCTCTAAGCCGACTTCAACTGCAAAGATAGCGCCAACGAAGCAATTACTTGTTTTCTCCGTCTTTTTAGTGCGTAGGCATTAAGTCAGATTCTTACTGACTATACCTACCTCCGGTCGCTCAGATTTTGCCCCGCGGAACCACCGTCAAGTATTACTTCGCGAGGGCTCCACATTATGCGGCCTTCAGTGTTTGTATTTGCAAGGCTCTTCTCTGCTTCTCTGCTGGTTAGCATCTACTCTGATAAATTTGAAACATCGAGTGCGGTATTTAGTTCACTTTCTAGTCTCGTGGAACCTTGGGCAGTCAAGTATGGTATGTTCCGGTTATTCGTTGCATTCAGGTTATACTATGATTCTATCCTCGAAATAAGTTTGTGTGTCCACCTTCGATTTTGCGATCCGTCCCATCTTTGTTGCCACATCCTTACTGATGTTGCCCTTTCTTGTCTTATTTATTCAGTAGAATTCGGGTTTCTAA
This sequence comes from Volucella inflata, assembly GCA_928272305.1. Lineage (NCBI taxonomy): Eukaryota > Metazoa > Arthropoda > Insecta > Diptera > Syrphidae > Volucella > Volucella inflata. The sequence continues at coordinate 6,791,765 of OV743720.1, forward strand.
TAATTTCATCCCGGATTCTCCTTGCTTCATCAGCCAGGATATCTATGGGAATCATGCCTGCAATGATCCAAATACCATTTATCCGCAGCCAATTTTTCTTAACTTTTAGCGCCTCCACCCATATTGGAGATATGTAGAATATTGTTCAGCTCACGACTCTAGACAGGAGTATTCTCGTGGTGCTTCTTGGGCCCCAACATTTGGCAGCATTCTTGAACGCCCCTTGTATACTCTTATGATGCCTTTTTTGTCATGTACTCCATAGTTTACAGGAGTTAAGTGGGTTATCTAACTTCCATCTTAGGTTTGATGCACTCCTTTATTTTATGACTATGAATAAGAACTGCCTCCGTCGTATCTTCCGCAAAGCTAAACCCTTTGAATCTAGCCACTGTTTTGACGGAATCGCTGGCTTCGTTTGTGTTAAGTTCTAGTTTGTGTAAATATTTCGTCGTAACCGCCATGTCATCTGCAAACCCTATGATTTAAACTTCATCGGGAACTCTCAGTCACAATATGCCATCATATACTGTATAGGTCCAAGAATGGAACCCTGTGGAACGCCAGCGTTTATGGAGTCCTCTTATATTCCTATTTCGGTATCGTATAGCAGCACTCTTGTGTGGAGATAGTTTTCTACTATTCGAAGGATATATCCTGGCATATTCATACTTCTCAGCGCCTCTATAATATGTGCCCTATTTGTCCTCGTCTCCATTTAGAGTCTTGTATTGCCTAGACCTAAAAACATAGGTTCGGCCGTCCTTGTCGTCTCAAACTTGGGGGCTAGGAATCGAAGATCCTCTTAGCTGGAGCATTATTGTCCATTGTTTTGGTTTCTTGGACTACATCCACATCTTGATACAGCTCATAGAGTTAGCGGTTGTGTCGTCTTCTCCATTCACCTTCCTTACACATAGGACCAAAATCCGTCCACGAATTCTTATTTCGAAGAAGCCCAGTGTCAGTTCTCTTATCCTGCTTTTCGTCCAGCACTCGGCGTATTCTTTTCGTTCTTCGACTTAAGAGTCTTGTACGCAATGGTTTTGCTGGATCGAAAAGTAACGGTTTCCTAAGGTAATCCTTCGTCGGATCTCCACTAGGGTGTCATTCATGGAGTTCACGTTTACTCCGAAATAGGTGAACCTTTAACTACCTCAAAATTGTGCTATCAATAGTGACGTTTGGTCCTAGGCGCTGGACAGATACTGGTTTGTTGGTTGATAGCAACAAATTTCGCCTATTCTTCAATCGCCGTGAAACCCGATGATGTCAATATCGTCCGCATATCTCAGTAGTTGAAAGGACCTGTTGAAGACAATGCCGTGTGCACTATCTGCTCCAGAGTCACACGATAGCGCATCTCCTGGCCGAAATCCGGAGCACGTTTCAAATACTTTGGAGGAGCTACTTCCAAACTGCACATTACAGCGCGTGTTTTCCAGCGTCAACGACTCAAGGTTGTTGCTCGCTGTAATGACGATGAATACTATCTATCATATGCGATTTTAAAGTCGAAGATAACGTGGTGAGCCACGACCTAAAATTCGTTGATCTTTTCCTAGATTTGTCTTAGTGTGAAAATTTGGTCGATCTGCAGGGCTTGAGAAGTTCACACAGTACGTTGGATAGGATCTTGTATGTTTCATGAAGCAGGGATATGCCTCGATAGTTCTTGCAAGACATAGGATCGCCTCTTTTGTATATGCGGCATATGGAGCAAATAGTCCAGTTATCGGGCATGCTTTCTTCCACCCAAACTTGATTGATGCTTCGTTGCATGCGTCCTTCCAAAGTATCGCCACCGTGTTTGAAGAGCTCCGCTGGCTTATGCTGACTTGTCCTAGACTAGGTGGATGCGGGTGTCCTTCTTACCTTATCACGCTCTCTACATGATGCCCATTAAGCAGCTGGAGAAAACACTTTCTAAATACATCTGCCATCAGTTTCAAGGAGCATGTGTTCTGGTCTTGAAGCCAGCCGCCTGTTGCTTGGCCTTGTTGTTCTGGATGTTGTTTCGATCGCGGAACTGTTCAATCTTGAGTTGGGTGGCAGTGTAGGCCCTCTTCCTTCTACGCAGTATCTTCTTTTCCTCTGTTCTCCTGACTCGATACTCTTCACTCGCATACATCTTTGTCACCTTTTTCGGGTACAGGCCTTTGGGGTCGCTGATACCCTGCAGTTGTTTCGACTACCTCTTCAATGATTTCGCGATACTGGCACAACTGATTGTTAGCATTGATGGAGGGTGACTGCACAGTGAAGAGTTTCCCACTCAGGCGCCCTGTGAAGACTCTGACAACTACAGGTGTGTCCGACGTCAAATATCTTCTTCTGGGCAGTTCGCAGCTTCTTCTCGTTCGACAGTCGAGCTCTGAATTTAGCCGTAACAAGAAAATGGTCAGAATCGACGTTTGCCCTTCGGAATGTGTGCATATCAAGGATGTTGGATGCGTGCCTCCCATCGATAAGCACATGGTTGATTTGGTTGGCGGTACGAACGTCTGAAGAGCGCTAGGTTGCTGTGCTGACCCCTAGCCTTGGAAACCTAATGCAACTTATCACCGTTTTACGAGCTGTTGTAAAATCGATTAATCGGTAGCCGTTGTGTGTTGTCGCACGTGGATTCTGTGCTTACCTACTAACCCGCCAAATATGTTTTCCTTTCCGACTTAGGAGGGAAGTCCCCAAACATAATTTTGACTTCATACTCCGGTGGCCCCATCCATAGGGTCATAAAACTCCTTTTTGATATGGTCTTCAACCCCCTCAACCTGGATTGCAAGGTCCTAGCTTTGATCTTAGGGCACCAGGGCGGATATTCCGGAGCCATTAAGCCACTTGGAGATCCCTATAGACCTGGTCACAGCTTATATAGGGACCGTTGATTTCATCTTGAGAATTTGTCCGCTGCCACCAACGACCTTCCAAAGGGGTTGGTTACCCAATCTATAGTCTACTAGGCACCCACTAGTCACCAGCGTAGAGGTGAGAGTAGGAGTTGATAGTGAGAGGCTTGTGTATTCATGGCATCGCACAACTACCCTTTAACGAACTTTGAGAGGTGTTTGCCGTAGTCCATAACACTATGCTTATGTTCCTTACTTAGAATTATAACCAGAAAATGGTTCTACAATATTTGACAAAAGTGGGAACACCACCTAGATACGAGTGCACGAATAGAAATGCGTCGAAATTCAAAAATGAATTTCATACTCGCACGGAAAGCCAGCATGCATGCATTCCAATTGCGTTGATATCCACCTTCAAAACCTCTCACTCCTAGAGTTCGATACGAGTATAAGGATAAGGCACACTTTGTTTTTGGGCCGCTTCAAAAGGCATAAAATTCCTCTGGCCCCAATTGCTGGCTATTAAACAATAATAGTCAAAAACCTTTGTAAATTGAGGATCCAATAGGGAGGATCCTTTTCAGGCTATTCATAGGCGAGTGTCCCCACACTAATCGTGTTCGTGGTGTACTTTTCCTGGCAATACTATAGAACTGAATGAAAGCATTGCATTTCAGCAGCTGTAATATGTACTCGTATCTGGTTGGGTATTTGAATTTGAATATACTACTCCTACCACTAAAGGATATAAAACATGTGTTCTTCCGCCCACCACCCAATCTGTTCTTCACTGCTGGGGAAATCCATTTCGCATCCTTTTGTTGATAAATTGATGAAATATTCATGTCACATGCAGTACTCTTGTGACTTTAATGGTACATCATATCCTTTTTTAAGGATCGACACAAGGAGCACATCCTACGATGAGAAGACGAACACATCAAACAACAGCACGAACACAAAAATGAAAACGAAAACGAAAATGAAAACGACCAGGAGTATTTGAGCTGTCGGTTATACGCATTGTTTGTATTTGTATGCAAGTATACTCGTACGAGTATGTGTACAACACGTATATGGATTTATGAAAAGGATGCTGCTCTTATGCTCTTTGGGCATACGACGAAGTGAGTGGTTGGTTTGTCGTAAAGTAATGCAATTTGCAATTTTCTTGTTCAGCGCGACGACACACATCCTTTTGTGTTTCGATTTTGGTTTTCATTTCTTCGTTATTCGGAATTCGTTATTCGGAATTCGTTATTCGTTATTCGGTTATTTGTCGTTTTTCGCTAAGAGTCCTTTTTTTATGGGTTGCGCCATTAAAATGTGTGGATATTAATATAATGTTTTTTTTTTGTTCAGTTTCGCTTGGGTTGTGATCCATTGTTGCAGTATCTGAGTAACGGTATTAAGGAAGGTTTTCATATCCCTTTTTTTTTGTCGTTTTATTAACGTTGTAAAAGTTTTTTGTGTCAATATGGTGGATTGGGTGGGAAGGATTTTCATTTTTATTGACGGCTTTGATGGAAGCTGGGGAAAGCAAGAAAAGTAGGATCTGGATTTTTATGTTTAGCAAGGAGATACTCGTATCATATAGATTTTCTTTTTTTTTCAAAGAAAGAAAGATGTTGAATGTTGGAGGTGTTTTGTGGGAATTTTTAGAGGAAAAATGCCTGCAGTGAGATTGACGAATTAACTTAGAAGATGGCTTTGACGGAAAAGAACAAATTTCGACAATCACGGGCGCTTTAATAAATCTCATATCCAGAGTAAACAAACACGACTTTCATACATATTGAGGCATCGCGGTGGGAGCAGAAAATCTTCTTCTTTTAGTGGCACTGCAGTCCGGGGTGGACCTGGGCATCAGTCAACAAGCGTCTCCAGCCAACTCCATCCCTGGCTAGCTGGCTCCAGTTTCGCTAAGTTGGCTGAGGTCCCCTTCCACTTGCGTGTGCCACCTGAGTCTTGGCCTTCCTCTACTGCCCTGTCCCTCGGGAGCGGATTCGAAGACCTTTCAGACCACAGCATTGATGCCCATACGCTCTCATGACCCAACCATCTCAGTCTTTGGATTTTCATTCTTCGATGCTTGATGCTGGCGGTATTGGACCTATTAGGAGATTAAGAGACACTCGATCGGAAAAGGACTTAGCGATCTTTGGCGATTGTAGCCATCTGACGTCGAATTTTCTCACAGCATTAGTTTGTCTTAGCGTAGTTTGGGATATCCGCAACCGTACCTTGGCTACAAAAAGGTAATGGTCCGAGTCGATGTTGGCTCCCCGGAACGTACGGACATCCATAGCACTGGAGAAATGTCTTGCGTCGATCGCAATGTGATCTATCTGGTTGTCTGTTGATTGATCAGGTGATGTCCAACTCCTCTTGTGTATGTCGAGATGTGCGAATCGTGTGTTAGCTACGACAATGTTTCGCCCCGCCGCTAAGTCGATTAGCCTGAATCCGTTATCGGAAGTGGTGTCGTGCAGGCTATATTTTCCGATTGTTCCACCAAAGATACCCTCTCTTCCTAGCTTTGCATTAAAATCACCGAGGACAATTTTAATGTCATAGCTAGGGCATTACTCGTAGGTCTTATTAAGGAGCTCTTAGAAGGTATCCTTGGTGTCATCATCTTTCTGTGGGGGCATGCGCGCATTTAAGGCTAATGTTGGCGAATTTAGCCTTTATGCGGATTGCTACGAGGCGCTCGCTCACATGCCGGAAGCTGAGGACTTCTTGTCTTAGTCTGCCTCCGACAACAAATCCGCATCCAAAGCAATTGCCGTAGTAGATGTCGCAGTTTTTCATCTTCTTTTTGTCCGGCCCATCCCATCGCATTTCTTGGATGGCGGTTGTGTCTGCTTTGCAGCAGTCTAGGGCCTCCGCTAGTTGCTTGGGTGCACGTGGTCTATTAAGGGATCTAATATTCCACGTGCATATCCGAAGCTCATTGCCCTTAAATTGTTTCCGTGGGTTGTCAACAGTAGATCCGTCCATATCCGAGGCTTGTTGATGCTTCGTAACTTATGTTTTTTTTTAAATGGCCGGGCAGTTACTCCTGCGGCACAACCACCAACCTGGAGGACCAGTTCCATTTTTAATGCCCCTAGTACGAGGCGTCGGTTACACCGAAACCAGTAACCCGTCCCGGGATGTGAGCGCTGCCTTTGGCCCATATAGGGCTTGTCCGCCACCACCTCTTTTCTAAAATCCTGACTAAGTCTTGGGAATCCTTACTGGCCTGACCATGAAATATGTCGGAGTAGCCCAGATAAGATCTTCTTTTGTTTTTCTGACACTAATCCTGATTTATGGCGCAGGAAACTTGCCATTTGTCCGCTTTACTTCGCAATCTCCAGTGAGATTCCCAGATGGGGCCACGGGGAGGCGTGAAGTAGGGCTTATTAGCAGAGCTGCAAGATGTTCGACTGCTGAGGCTCATTCTCGTCATTTAAAGAACGGAATATGCTACTTCCACGAGGCCTTACACTAATCGTTGCAATCTGAGCAGAAAATCATTCTATTTAATTATGATGCTTTTTGAATTACACAATTTATAAAATAGATACGTGTCCTAGGTCAACCATCCGGTTAAGCGTTGGATGACATTGCGCCGCAATGTTGTGATTGCTGTACCCATGTAAACCTGGATCCTGATGATCACTGAAAAAATGTTACCATTTGCCTTCCTGATCGTTGATTTGAGTCGAGGACCGCAATGTAGTCAGTCTTACAAATACAACACTCAAACCTTGCGTATTTGGCGACGGTAATGAGCAACCCTGCCACTGTTACACATCCCGAACCGAACCCTGTAGATACGAACAAGGAATCATCATAGTGGAGTAGCAATCAATGCTGAGGATTTGGAGAGAGCATTTCTGTAGGTTGCGTAGCGCTCTTAAGTAGAATAAACCTTCTAACCTTGACGATGTAGATCAACAATTTCATCCACCCGACCTGGATGAAGTAAAGATAGCGATACGAGGGTAAGGTTTAAAGTTCTCAGCCTGACAATGAAAGTCACCGATTTTTACTTAGGTTCCCTAATATAAGTTTTCCTTTAAAGGTTTTTTTTTCCCCCCCCCGTGGATAGGTAAATATCTTCATAGGAACCATAGGCTCGCGCTCATAAGTGCACAACCACAGCAGGCACCATAAGTACGAGCACCTGCTGCCTACCATAGTGGCGTAGCAGCGCCTACCATAAGCACGCGCTCATGGTAGTGTGAGGTTTTTATTTACTAAAATCCTCCCGTTTTCTATAAGACTACGACTAAGTTTCCTTAACAAGTAGCTCAAGCTTCTGTAGTTTATCGCGTTTTCCCTTTCCAGCGAAGGCACCTGCTATTACTATTATCTCATACGGTTTCTCCTTAAGGCGCTTAGTCGAACGGTCTTGTACTTTGAATTCGTCGCACAAAGTGAGAAGAAAATAAACAAATTCCTTATTGCAAAGCGCTTTCCAGAAACGGATTTCTTGAAGTTTGTTCAAGTTTGGGAACAGATGGAAGTCTGAGGTTGACAAATCAGGAGAATAGGAGGATTGCCCCGCAGTTATCCTATCGCCAACAAATCCTTGTGTACAAAAAACAAATATTAGCAAAATTAATAACAAAACACCTTGTAGTCAATAAGTTGCTAAGTGATAAACAGACGGGTTTTAGAGCAAATCACAGCTTCTCTACAGGTTTTTGACAAGGGATATGTTGCTATTCTGCACATTCGTAAATAACCTGCCATCTGTGTGCAAATGGGCTTCCCTCGACCTTTATGCAGATTATGTCCAACTTCATCTAGCTAAGCCCCGCTGCTGTTTTTATGAATGAAGATCTTAGACTCATTCAAACTTGCTGTGAAGCTAATGGATTACTATTCAATCCGACTAAGTCTCAAGTAATCCCAATATCTAAGACTAAATTAAACTTAAACCTATTGGCTGACATCTACCTTAACAATAAGAAAATTCAGGCTGTAGATTATCTCACTAGCCTTGGCTACGTAGTAAGCTGTAGTATATCTAGTTATAATCATGCCAATAGGGTAATATGCTTTCGCAAATGGTATCTCAGTGCTTCTTTTACTTCACATACTCTGAGGTTGTTTATGGTAGCCTCGATTCCCTGTGCCTTAGTAAATTGCAAGTGGCCCTCAACGAAGCAGTACGTTATATTCGCAGCATTCGTAGAGATGGCCATATATCTGGAGTTTTTTTAGGCTGTAATCTTTAAAGAATATATCTGCGCAAGAGATTGTATATTTGTACACAAAGTTATTTATAGTCAGCGTCCATCCAACTGTATAACAGATTAAATTTAACTCAGTCAGTTAGAGTTCTTAATTTAATCCCACCTCGTAGCAATTATCTTAACTCTTCGCGCGTCTTTTTTTCATTCGTAAGATCCGTAAGATTATGGAACTCATTACCAACCCAGATTAAATCTATTAGAAATCCTCCCTATAGTTCTTCAATACTACACTCCAAATATAAGCCCACTTCCTCCTTTTTATTTCCTTGCATCCTTAAAGTCATTTTCCACGTTTTTCTAGAAAAAAATTAAAATAAAACAAGCGCATAGTCCTGGTGAAAGCTGATTTTCTTCTTCTTCAAGCCAGGCCTATTCTCGCGAATTTTGGCCTGCAGCTGGTCAAGAAGGTTGGAGTAACATTCGCCTTTAATTATTTTGCCTTTTTGAAGGTAACCAATTAATAAGATCCCTTTTGCATCCCAAAACACACAGGCCATGACTTTTCTGGCAGATGCGATCGATTTTGTTTTCTTTGGCGTTGAGCCACCGGCTTCCACCCACTGATCTTTCTGCTGTTTCGTTTCTAGCTGGTAGTGGTGGACCCATGTCTCATTCCTGGTGAAAAATCGCGGGACAAAATCGGTCGGATCCCTATTGAATCGGTCCAAAGATTGCTGCGAAAATCATCTACGTTGTGCTCCAGCAAATGCGGCACCCAAATTTTGCAGAACTTTGCATCCCTAAGTTTTTGTGCAAGATATTTCGCTATCCTCACAGCCTCAGTTGTCTCACTCGCCTTCACTCGCCTCTCGTCCAAGGCGATATCATGCACTTTTCTTTATGGCTTCGGGTTTGGTTGCGGTTTTTTTCGTCCTTCAAGTGGGTCATCTTCGACGGAAGTGCAACCGTTAAAGTTTATCTTTTTTAACGAAAAAGACGCAAGACGTCTACTGCAAAAATTCGTGGGAATAAACTACTTGACAATCAACTTGTCATACGAACTAATGACACGTGCACCCAGGCAGGAAACAACAAATTTTTGCTGATTGAACGCCATTTCTGCGTCAAACCGAGAACTTTTCACCTCGACCTCGTATCTAAGCTGCTGGAGCAGTCACTCGCCGTGCTCTTCAAAGCGTTAGGCGATGACTTGGTAAGGAGTATACATCAACTCATCTCTAAAATATGGTCGGACGAAAGTATGCCAATGAATGGAACCTCAGCATTGTTTGTCCGATCCTCAAGACAGGAGACCCTCCAAACTGCGCCAACAGTGTGGCTTCAGATCAGGAAAGTCCACCACCGTATATTCACGCTACGGGAGATCTTGGAGAAAACCAAACGCGCCAACACAAGAGGCACAATCTTTCAAAAGTCCGTCACACACGCCAATGATATTGACATAATCGGACGAAATCATATTGATGTCAATGGCGCTATCTCGAGTATTCAGGCGAGAGAGACGAAATTTGATTTTATGGTCAATGAGGGCAAGACCAAGTATATGTCACCTTTGAAAGATGTAACAAGTTAAGGACTTTGTCCACCTAGGCTCCACTATCAATTCAGACAAACGCTCCAAAATGGATGAAGGTGCTCGTGGCTACTTTAAGAAGAAAATTCTCGGTCCCTCCTGCACAGAATGTGAGTGGAGGAGGAAAGTGACATTGACTTAGTCGAAAGAGTGCAGGTCCAACGACTGAGATGGCTGAGTCATGTTGTGCGGATGGACACTAAGGACCCGGTCTGAACAGGATTCGCCGCCTAGAATCCACGCAAATGGATATCCAATTTGACTGAGACCCCGGTCCAACTCGGAATGTAGCGCCAACTGAAATAAGTAAAGTAATGGCTCCTATCTACTATTAACATGAGGGGGACTTAAAAAAAAAAAACAGGGCTTAAGCCCACAATTACATACTTGATCCTGAGAGAATCGCTTCGTAAAGGAAAGTAGTAGCTGAGGTTTAGATTGGACATATACAGGCCTTTGATTACTTGTATGTACCATGTCACCATCTAGGTAACTTCTCGATGTAACTTACCTTGCTGCTCTAGCTAACATTTCCCCCCTCATCAGTATCGTGTCTCCGTCAAATCTTATTCTAAGTCAAAGCGAAAAATTAGCTGCAAAATCCTCCTCAAAGCGCGAAATAAATCCCCCTGTTTATAAACACATCCATCTAGGTCATCAAACTCCACCTTTAGTTCCAACCCGCCATTAGCCGTCCCTTAAGTGCAGATTCTTATAATGGTCCTGCGTCCATTTGTAAGTCCCATATTTTCAGATTTGTTTCCTCTGTACACTACACTTACAATGCAATGCAACATTTACAACAAGAAACCGGACAAAAAAAACATCACAAATCCGTTCAATTTGCCCTGAAATTGGAATTAAAGCGCTTAATTCACCCGAATGGACACCAAAGCTAAGACATTGCGCGCGCAAAAAAAAAGAAAAAAAATTGAAAGCAATTTCCCTTCACTCACCCTACATGGCAAACGGTAAGTGGAAATGGAAATCCTTATTAATGGTCCATCAGGGAAGACAACTACTAGAAAGACTACTCACAATCTAATTCTGAATTGTCCTTGCACCATCCATAAGTCCACCTTCTTGCATTAGTTCCAGCAATATATTTCTTTTTTTTTTTGTTTTTTTGTTTTTTACAAAAAAACATCCTCGGCAGTGAGTAATGTCAACTATCGTGTGATGGATAAAAATGAGAAAAATTATTGTGCTGCCTCTTTACGTGTATAACACATGAAAATGGCATTACGTTGCACCCTCCGAAGGATATACGACTTTTTTATGACACGTTTATGGAAGTAGAAAAAAATATTAAAAAAAAAAATTATATAAAAATCCTGTCATATGACATGGGATGCACATACTCGTAACATACGAGTATCTACGACTATCTGTTGTGTGGCAATAAAAAACTCATTGCAGAAATGTCCACCGAAAAATGAGAAAAACAAGGGAACTTGTAGTGTGACACTTACGAGTATGTCCACGATGGAAAGGATCAATGACACAACACACACGACACTGATAACAGCAGCAGCACCATAAATTATTCTCGTCTGTTGTTTGGGTTATTGCAACAAATACCAATAATCATGGGTTTGGCCGGAGATAAGGACCCTTTTGGGCTTGTCGAAATGTGTAAGCGCATTCGTTCTGGATTATGGTTATGACCAGGGTTGCCGCTCTTTGAACGAAAATTCGCCATTTCATCTATTAAAGTTGTTGACGCTTCTAAAATTCAACTTCTATCTCAGCTACGAGTTCATATCCGTAAATTTAGAAAGAAGTTACTGAACTTGCTTGGTGGCAACCGTGAATACGGTTAAAACCTGGTTAAAAGAGCACCATTTCTCCCCCCGAGAACTGATTCACACATGGGGTGAATGGACCTCAAATTTCAATGCAACTCACATTTCGCAATTTGTCATTATATCCCATAAAATTCTGTACGAGTGTATCCTTTTCATCCTCGTCGCAGGTACAAGTACGAGTGTCATGCTACGATTTTGAAGTGACACATTCGCCCCTTAAAACAGACCCATCGCTGTTAGCTGTGGTTGTTTCTCTATTAGACACATAGATGTGATGGTGGTGAATCCTGGCAAAACTTTAAATACATTTCTCAGGGTTTTGGGCCAAAAATTTACCCGGAGTTTGGGTAGATTTTGCCATTAGGATAAGATGTTACACCAGATCATACGCAGCAGTGTAAAGTGTGGTTGTTCGTTCACATCCTCTGGCTTGGCTTAGAGAGATACAAAGAAGTGCAAAGTAATGTAACTAATTTACGTTTTTCTTCAGCAATGACTTTGCTCCTTATCCTGGACCGATCTGTAGGTATAGCTGCTGTGGCAGACAAAACTCGAAGTAGCGCTGGCAGTCATTGCCTTGTCGGTTTCTTGACGCTGCTGCCGTTTCCATTTTCTGTTGGGTTGGTTTCGGTGGGTGGTTTTGTTGTTCTTTTTTGGGGTTATTAGTGCCCTTTTGTGGTTAATTAGGACTTTCTAGGAGCGTAGCTAATAATTATGACTCCCATAGACGACGTGCGACAAGTTAATTTGCAGCCAATGTTGGGGTTTTGTTTTGCTGGGTTCATTGGTTGAGTGTCTGGTTGAGTGTTTGTCAGTTGTTTTTCTGCTTCAATTGAATATTGGGGTGTGCTTTGGGGATAATCAGAGGGATGGCGTGGGTGGTGTGTTTTTTTTTTGTTGGTTTTATTTTTGGTATTTATGTGCGAACTAATTGGTAGTTTTTGGGGCATTAACTTGCTGGAAATCGGATGTCTATTGATGGATGATTGAAATAGAAGACTTGAATGACAATGTGAGAGATCTTTGGGGATTGAAACATGTACATTAGCTTTGTGTGTTTTAGATGTTGCTTCTTAAGCCTCGTGTATGAATGGAATAGATAGAGAGAATATTGCAATATAGGTACAGGGGCGCTTAATTGAACAACAACCAACTTCAGGCTGTAGGCTGTAACTTGCAAAACAGTCTGGTAAGTCGCTTCAATGTTTCGTCTAACGACAGTTGGTTTCATTGGTTATAAGCATGCAGAAGCATTCAGGTCTCAGTTTCTTTGAAGTTTTGTTATCTCTACTGGAATTCAAGCGGTGGCCGTTATTAGAGTTTGTCAACACCTCGATATCAGAAGATCTTTTATATCTTGAACCAAAGCATGCCACAACAATACCGACAGCGTTGCAAGGCGCTACGGTGAAAAGTGCATCAGCGTAGGAAGTGGTTTAGAAAGTGACGGCTCGAATTGAACGAAATCCTCGACGTTGTGGCAGAGAAATGGGCAAGCAAACAATTCGGTGAGAGAGAATGAACAGGCAACTTCTCTTGCTCCATTTCGTCGATACAATGGCATCTACAGTCGCCAGAGGCAAATCGTCTTGATTTTTCCATATGGACCATTTTACAGGCGAAGGTCAGCACTAAAATCATCAAAGTGTGGATGCGCTCAAGAAAGCGTTTTTAAGAGAATGGAAGAAGATTCCACTTGGAAAGAATACGAACCGAAGTGGTTCTATAGCAGGTGCTCTTACTCAGCCAAGAAGCGTCTCCAGTCAGCACGATCCCTCATTAACTGCCTCCAGTTTTGCACTTTCGAAAGGACTGAGAATTTTTCTCGCACCCTCATCTATTTCTGATAAAATTCAAGACTTTGTGTCATAGAGCAGGACTGGGGCTATTGAGGCTGGTGTCGTTGTCTGAATTGACAGCGGAGCCCAGGAGGACAAAGTCCTTAACTTCCTCAAAGTTATACCTGTGAAGGGTGACGTTCTGTGTCCTTTTTGCTTGGCAGAATATACTTGGCCTTGTTCTCGTTGACCAATAAATCCATTTTCGCCGCTTTCGCCTCAATTATCGCTCTGACATGTTGGAGAGTCCGATATGGCGGTGTAGTCGTCGACATATGCGCGTTATTGGACAAACTTTGGAAAGATTTTGTTTCTTGTGTTTGCGAGTGAGTTCAGCACTATTCTTTCAAGTATGATGTTGAAGAAATCACATGACAGCGCATCGCCTTGTCTAAATTCTCTTTTGACATCAAGTGCCTCGGTGAGTTCTTTACTGGCCTGGATGGTGCAGCAGGAATTAGGGCGTCTGTTCCAGCAGCATTGTTGGTCTTCAGCCTTGATATTGCTATCTTCACTTCATCCAAGCCGGATGGACCGAATTTTTGGTCTACATCGTCCAGGTTGAAAGGTTCATTCTGCCTGACAGCGGTATTTGGTTTCATCGCGTTATACAGTCTACAGGAATGACCTCTTCAAGTTCTCAGCACAGATTGCAACTCAACTTCGATGATCTCTTGTTCGTTCTACAGGCGGTCGGAGTATCTGGAGTAGCAATTCTCAATTTCCTCCTCACGCTCTTTATTTTTCTTCCTGAGAAGCCGGTGTTCGTCTCTCTTCTTCTGCTCATAGAGCTCGTGAGCAGCTCTAATCTTTCTTTGCAGCGCCGCTTTGTATGCATATCACTTAGCTGCATATGCTTTCCAGCATCGTCGTCAAACGAGGGGATTTACTGTTTTTTACTGGAAAATTCATCCGCTCACAGTGCTGCTGTTTTGAGAAGTCGACTTCAGATGCACATCTACTAGTATCGGATGGTTACCACTTGAAGGAGATATGTAGAAACAGTTACAACACTGGATATCCCAGCATCTCAATTTCTAATAAACAAATGTACAAGCGGAACGTAGCAAAGATAGTCTGGCTGTGACAATGGTTCTTAATTCACTAGCGACTTCATAAACCAAATCGAGGACACAATATATATACAGTCGTAGCTAGGCTACTTGAGTCTGTCCTCACGCGGTACAAGGCAGACATTACCGCGATCCAGGAGATACGATAGAGAGGATCAGGTATGATGAAAAGAAAAAGTTGCGACACTTATTACAGCTGCAACAAAAGTCTGCATGTATTAGGGTGTGGATTCGTCGTGGGAAATCGGCTTGGGACAAAAGTCATTGACTTCAAGCCGAAAAGTGATCGCATTTCTGTGATCCGCATCAAAGCTAATTTCCAAAACATAAGCCTAATATGCGCACACGCTCCTACCGACGAGGCTGAAGATCCCATCAAGGAGGAGATGACCTCCTGGATGGAGCCTACGGAGCCTGTCCGGAGAACGATGTAAAAGTTGTACTCGGGGACTTCAAGGCTAAAGTCGGAAGGGAAAACATCTTTGGCGGTTAGTTGGTAATACGGTGATAAGAAGCACTAGGTTTCCAAGGCTAAGGATCCACACTGCAACCTGGCGCTCTCCAAACGGTCGAACCGCCAACCAAATCGACCATGTGCTAATTGATGCAAGACACGCATCCAACATCTTGAATGTACGAACATTCAGAATGCCCAACGTCGACTCTGACCATTTTCTCGTAGCAGCAAAACTCAGAGCTCGACTGTCCAACGAGAAGAAGCTGCGGACTGTCCAGAAGAAAAAATTCGACGTTGAACGCCTTAGCACACCTGGAGTAGCCAGAGTCTACAGCGAGCGACTGACTCTCCTCTGTGCACTCACCTACCACCAACGCCAACAATCAGTGGTGCCAGTATCGCGACATCATCAAGGAGGTAGCCGAAACCACTTTAGGGTACCAGCCACTCCAGAGAAAGAGTCCGTGGTATGATGATGAATGCGTGTACAGGAAAAAGGTGACAGAAGATGCAGGAAAAGAAGATCCTGCGTAGAAAGAAGAGGTCTTACGCAGCTTCCCAGCTCAAGGAGATCGAAGAGTCGTGCGATCGTAATAACATCCGGAGGTTTTATAAAAAAAGCCAAGCAACTGGCTGCTGGCTTCAAGACCGGAACACTGGCTCTTCGAGACAGCGAAGGAAATCTAGTCACCGAAGCGCAGGGAATAGTAGATGTGTTTAAGCAGCATTTCCAGCAGCTGCTTAATGGGCATCATGTAGAGAGAGTGATAGGGCAAGAAGAGAACCCACGTCCAGACAATGAAGAACCAGTTCTAACACCTAGTATAGAAGAAGTTGGCTTAGCTATAACAACAAGGCCGCAGGCTCTGATGGTTTACCACCGGGAATCTTTAAATACGGTGGTGATGTTTTGGTAGGGAGCATGCACCGAATCATCAAACATGCCCGATGACTGGACTATTAGCTCGATATGCCCCATCTACAAAAAAGGCGATCCTATGTTTGCAAGAACTATCGAGGCATATACCTGCATATAAGATCCTATCCAACGTACTGTGTGAACGTCTTAAACCCTTCTGCAACACACTAATCGGCACGGACAAGTGTGGCTTCCGGCCCGGCAGATCGACTGTAGAACAAATTTTCACACTGAGGCAAATCCTGGAAAAGACCAACGAATAGAACAATAGAAATATTCACGGCGATTGAGGAACAGACGAAATCCGTTGGCCTTGAAGTAAATGAGAACAAGATAGGTAGAGGTAGTTAGAGAGTTAACCTTCCTCGGAGTAAGCCTGAACTCCACGAATGACATCCTTGTGGAGATCCGGCGAAGAATTACCCTAGGAAACCGTTGCTACTTCGGCTTGGCGAAACAATTGGGTTCAAAACTCCTAACTCGAAAGACGAAATGTGTGCTCTACAAAACCCTGATCCTGCCAGCTCTGCTTTATGGCGCCGAGTGCTGGACGATAAGCAAGAAGGAAGAGCTGATACTGGGTTCCTTCGAGAAAAATAGACTTTGCGGATTTTTGGTCCTGTGTGCGAGGAGGGCGAATGGAGGAGAAGATACAACCGCGAACTCTATGAGCTGTGCCAAGATGTGGATGTAGTCCAAAAGGCCAAAACACGTCGACTACATTGGCTCGGCTACATCGAGCGAATGCACAATAATGCGCCAGCTAAGAGGATCTTCTAATCCCAGCCCCCAAGTTCGAGACAGACAAGGAAGACCGACCAAGCCATCGCGGATGCCAGAGCGCTTGGTCTGGAAAACTGGAAGCAGCGTGCCCGGGATCGTAGAGGATGGGAGGCTGCAGTGTCTCAGGCAGAGACTCTACATGGGTCGGGAGCCCGTTAAGTAAGTAAGTAAGCTAGGCTATTGGTCAAATCATATGTTTACTGCGCCATACAAAAGTACGCAAGTACAAAGCTTGTAGTTGAGTGATTCGGAGGATTATCGCAGTGATTTCACCACCGAACTTCAATAGACCATCTAACGTATCTACTCCGTATGGAGCATAGGAGTTCTAGCGCCTTATACTACTTTGGATTGTCTCTGTCGATCGTAAACTCTTCGTTTTTTACAAAATTTATTGAATAAGAGATGGTTAACAGGGGCAAGGCTAGGTTTTCTTATCTATCATACAACATTTCCTCAATTTGAACCTTATTGAGCGTCTTTCAACGAGTCTTTGGACGACTTCAATACGTTCCAAATAGATAGAACTAAGAAAATCCCTATTCTAATCCTGTCAACATCCCTTCCAATAAATTCGAAACAATCCATACAATAGGCAAAAATTACAAGTGAAAACTTATAAACTTCTTTAAATTGTTCTTATCCACTGCAGACTGTTAACCCTCCCAACATGGGGTGGGCTAACTTACTCTCAGAAGTGATGAAACAAGAGCCTAATCTTCGCTGAACACATGTCCGCAAAGGGATCATCCTTTCTAAAGCGCTTACACACACTCTCTGTACGAAATCTGTTTCGTGTCGTTCTAATGTCTCTCCTCGGAGTAATATGAGGCCACAAAAACAAATGTCCTGCCCATCAATCTCATTCTATCTCTTTGTGTTCGATGGAATTTATTCCAAACAAAGGACTACGAAAGTGCGGTCTCTGGACCGTGGTAGTGTTGAACAAAAAATAAAATCGAAAGTGAAAGCATCTACTTGTACGAGTATTTGTGTTACTTGGTGAGGGTGACCCTTACAATCCTTTTCGCCTTATCAATCAGCAAATGACCACACACATAAAGGGTGTGAGGGTGGTATGCTTCATTATGTTTCAAATTTTAAGGGATTTCATAAAAAAAAAAAAAAAAAACCAACAAGAGTGAGCCCTACCTAGGGGGTGGTGGTATGGAGATTGATGATGATGAAAGTACGAGTATATTGAAGCAGGCGTTATTGTTTTTTTTTTTTTTTTTGTTTGGTCATAGACTGTAGGGATCCATCAGGGTTCCTTTAGGGCGATATCCATTGTTCCTGGTTTTCAAAAGGGTTAATGGATTGTGCTATCGCTTCGTCACTTAATCGTTGTCCTCTCATATTTCCAGTTTCCACATGCACCCCTTAGACTGAAATGTCGTTCGTTCAGAGTTATCGAAATCTAATTGTATTTGGATTGTGTTCTTGTACATAGGGTGGGGGCTGCAAAAGACCATCCACTTATGGATATGTGGTTGAATCTTTGCCAGAAATTCCTTTTATGACGACGATTGCCCACATGTATGTATCAGTAGTTCTGTAGTCATACTTAACGCCACGTGACCACCTAGTAATTGCAGTTCAAGGGTATGTTATAGGTTGGGTGCTGCTGTAATCGTACACACAGTACTTTTGTCTTAATCCCTGTAAATAAGCCCCCCCCCCCCCCACCACATGGTCTTTAGTTGGTGTTGAGGAACTTCCTATCTAACATTCTCTACTATGATTGCATTTTACGATGCTTAGAATGTTAAGAAACTTTCCAACCGTCCTCGCTGCCACCACCATCACAGTAGAGAATCAAGCCAACAAAATTTCATAAATCTCAGAAATGTTCACAAAGCAATGCAGCAGTGCAGTCACTATGGTACGGTTACGTTACCATAACATAGCACCTAGGGGGTACTGAAGCAGTTTCCCAAATGCTTCGAGGTTATGCAGCAGGAAGAGTGTTTTATCTGGTGTCCTGGTTTCCCCCAGCTGAATGCCAGTGCCGGTGTTAGTACCAATGCCAGTGCCAGGATTTAGCTGCAATTTATTCTTTTCACTGAGAACTGACACATTTTTGGTGGTTGGCCAGGTGAGGAGTGCCTACGTCTGTTTTAATACTCCTATACCCTACCCCTACCCCATCATTTGCAGTGGTGTAGATTAAAGTTCTTCCATGTGTGGACATGAGGGTACATGGGGGCGGACAAATTTTGTATAAAAAAAAAGAAAATTTAATGAAAAGTATTTTCGAGAGAACTTTTTGGGAAATTCGAATTCATTTGGATCTTAAATGAGATGGTCACTCGGTGATGTTCGAAATATTTGTGAACCAGGATGGGGAACAGGCGGCACACATAAGCATACACATGCCATGCATAGACAACGCTTGAGTTATTTGTTTAATTTATTAGCTTAATTGGAGGTAGGATGAAAGTTTTATTAAATTATTCCAAAAACCTGTTCCGAGAATGGAAACCAACGCCATGTGCTAATGATGAGAAAATTCAAGAACGACATCAAAGTGAGACCAATTTTGTTCATCACTAATGTTCAAGTTTTAATTTAATAAAACATTTTCGCTCGTAAGCAACTCTTTTTGATAGAGTGCTGAGGAATGCATTTTCTTTGAGGCATCTATGACTAGAACCAGTTCTGAAGACAGAAAGACACTCGGAAGAAGCCGCTTGGATATTATTCTTATTAACAGGTTAATTATACGAAAAGCTAAACATTTCCAGCATCCGTGGTCATCTATTGCAGTATCAGCATGACTTCTGGAACATTTTTCACAAGCTTAAAATCTGCCTTCGATCTGACGGAGGTAAGTTCTAAAAGCAGCTTATACTATAAATGCTAAGACAGAAAGAGGAAAGGTCTATACATAGAGACAATATTGTCACAATTATATGGAATGAGCCTTGCCGATACAGTTTAGGGAGACGTTAGGGCTTAGCTCAGCGATTGTCCCGATTTAAGGGCTTACAACCGCAGTGCTCCCGGATTGCACGAAGTTGTTGATGGACCAGCCCATTCATTAATGTCTCACGAAGTAGGTAACCAGAGACAGCAATTAATGGTTTTTGTCCGTAATAGAGTCTGCCCTTAGTATACAGATCAAGAAAAGTAACAAGCTCTACATTAAATGGAAGAGCGTTCCATCAACTGGAGCATATATTAATCTGCAGACCGTCCGTCAGCTAGGCCTCCACTTGGCTCTATCCTCGGGGTAGCTAGAGTCACCTCTGGAGCGATAGATAGAGCGAAGGAACTGAATCCAAGGGATTCAGTGAATCCCGCCTGCGCCATCACCAGAGAGTTATAGGGGAAGAAAAAAGATGGGACAACACTAGAAAGGTAAGAAGAAGAAACAACGCCAAGAGACACAAACTGGGATTGGGAATGGAGGATTTTTGGGGCGTGATTTGCCCGCAACAACGTAATACTGCAGCATCTACCGTTCGTGCATCAAAACGCCACGAAGTACTCCTTACCTCCAAAAAGTTTATGGAGAAACTTACGTCAGATTGGCATGATTACAGGCCTGTTAGCACATGTCTCTCTAAAGTTTTTGAAAGACCATTGACGATGAAAATTCAGGATCATCTGTCTGTAAATTCCTTGCCGATCCTCCTTCAGTTCGGCTTCAGAAGAGGCCATAGCTGCGCGTCTGCTATGGTCAACTAACTATACGATATAAAGGCTGAATTTGATAAAGGATTTGTAACCTTGCCTTGTCTTTTTGACTTCTCAAGGGCATTTGACAGGTTCAATCACTCCAAACTTTGTCCGAAACTGCGACATTATTTTGCGTTTACTGACAGAGCTGCAAGGCGCATATGTAGTTTTTTGAGTGATAGGTTGCAAAGGATAGTTTTAGGCGATGCTTGCTCCGGGCTTAAGCCCCTGGTGGAAGGTGTACCGCAGCGTTCAATTTTAAGGCCCATTCTAAAATCAAAGTAGTAGTAGTAGTAGTCGACACTGCAATAAGGTTCACATCAATGTCGTAATTGGTCGTGTTTACGGATGTCTGCGCAAATTGTGGATCTTAGCTAGTTTCGCACGTAAAAGACTTGTGCAAACACTCATCATGCCAATAGTATGATATTTTGAAATAGTATACAGCAGCCTTGACTCACTAATGATGCTGTCAGGTATATTCATCGTAAGTATGATCGAATCTCTAAACACTCGAAAGATATTCTCGGCTGTAAACTACAGCAGCATATGAATATTCGAAATTGTATATTCAATAACCGCCATACTTAAGCATTTTCCACGCTCTACTCCGCGTCTCCAGCTAATTTGATCTTTTGCAAGCTGCCTCCAGTTTCCCACGCTACGTTGGCCGAGGTTCCATTCCACTTGCGAACGCTACCTGAGTCTCGGTCTTCCTCTACTGCGCTGTCCCTCGGGAGCGAATTTGAAGACTTTTCGGACCGGAGCGTCGGAATCCATTTGCTGTACATGACCCAGCCATCTCAGTCTTTGGATCTTCACTCTTCTGGCTAGGTTGATGTCGCTTGCCTTCTTAGCCCAAAGAAACAGCGGTTGGCGAGAGTTATTATTTGCTTGATCTCAGCGCTGGAGTCGTTGGTAGACAAAGTCCTTAACTACCTAAAAGTGATATCTGTCGAGGGTGACGTTCTGCCCGAGACGTCGGTTTTGGTTGTCCTTTTTGCTTGACAGCATATATTTGGTCCTGCCCTCATTGACCGCTAAACCCATTTTCGCCGCTTCCATCTCAATACTCGCGAAAGCGCCACTGACATCACGCTACTTTCTCCCGATTATGTCAATATCGTCGGCGTATGCGAGTAGTTGGACGGACTTTTGAAAGATAGTGCCTCTTGTGTTTGCTCGTGAGTTTTGCGCTATTCTTTCAGATATGATGTTAAAGAAATCGCATGACAGCGCATCGCCTTATCTAAATCCTTTCTGGACATCAAAGGTCTCGGTGAGATCTTTACCGACCTTGATGGAGCAGCGTGCATTCTCGATCGTCATCCTGCACAGACGGACGAGCTTGGCAGGGATGCCAAAACTAGACGTTGCTCTCTATAGCTCGTCTCTATAGATGCTGTCATACGCGGCCTTAAAATCGATGAATAGGTGGCCTGTATCGATCTGAAGCTCATGGGTCTTCTACAAGATCTGCCGAAGTATGAATATTTGGTCGATGGTGGACTTTTCTGGCCTGAAGCCACACTGATATGGACCAATCAGGTTGTTGACGAACCGCTTCAGGCGTTCACACAGTACAGCAGATGAGTTCGTGTAAGCGATTTTAAGAAGACTGATGCCTTTGTAGTTAGTGTAGTTTAGAGGGCCAGAGGACAAATAATACAGAGACTCCAATTATCGGGCGTACTTTTTTCGGTTCGGGGTTTTGTCCGTGACAATTTTGTTTTACCTTTTGGTAACCTCAGTCCTGTAGTATCTGCAGTTGCATCTCACAATTTCTTCGACCGCGCGCTTCCTATACAATTTATATTTCCTCCTGCTCGTGAGCAGCTCTAGTCTTTCTTTGCAGCGCCTCATTGTGTGCTTTTTGGTTGGCTGCATGTGCTTGCCGGTAACGTCATCAAACCAGGGGTTTCGTTGTGATGGCCCAGCACATCAGAAGCGGCATCTCTGATGGCTTTCTGGCAGTGTTGCCACTGGTCTTCGATGCTTGATGCTGGCGGTAGGGGATCTCCTAAGAGATAAAGGCAGACTCGATCGGAAAAGGATTTGGCGATCTCTTGGGATTGTAGCCTAATCAATGTCCTACTTACTTACTTACTTACTTACTTAAGTTTCGTGCCGACTAAAGTATGTAGATGTCGCTACATTGCGGTGTACACCAATACCTCAACTTACATGACTCTTTGGCGGTCTTTAGTGGTCTTTCACCGGCTGCATCCAGTTAAATGAGATTTGCTTAGCTCTCTTTCCACTTGCGTGTGCCAAGTGAGATAAGCTCGTTTCCTAGCGCGTTTTAGATCTGGATTTAAGTCGAAAACTTCTCGGGCTTGAACTTTGGTGTACACTAGTTCAAAGTTTGTTATCCATCTACGTCGGTAATCATCACTCTCTAACTTCTCCATGCACCGACAATTATTTGAACTACCTTTGTTTCAAGGGCCTCGATGGCATTTTTGTCAATATCCAAGTATTTGTGTCATTAAGCGGGAAGAGAGACAGCTTGACTACAAAATTGCGTTTTTAAGTGAAGCAGCAGAAAGAACCATTGCTCACATGATTTTTGCACACGTGGCTTTGCCGGGGTTGACAGGGGAATTCCTCAAAATTCTCACGTTTTGTATGAGGTTCGTGCCGGGACCCAGAGGCTTTGTGTACATCATCTTCATTTCCACTTTAGATTCTCAGCACCGTCCGTGATTCTTCTATGACATATCCTTCTCCATCCTCGAAAATTTTTGTTTGGGCCTTTTAGCTTCGGTATGTTGGTTGTATGTTCTGGTCAAACTTCCAAACTTCATTCTTCTGGTTGCTCCTTTCTAAAGTCTCTATCGAGTGCTCCTCATATTTTTGTTTTTTCTCATAAGGAGCCTATGTTTTTCTCTTCTTTTTTGCTCGTAGAGCCCTCGAGTCCCGTTCGTTCTTTTCTTCAGACGTACGTAGCGTGCCCTGTTTTTCTGGATTTTCCTGTCTGTAATCGTCGTTGAATCAGGGGCTCCTTTGCTGTTTCTAGCAGCTCTTTGTTAACGACGAAGCCGGTCTTCTGCACTTGTCGCTGATAGTATCGGATTTTTCAAGAAGATAAAGGAGACGCGACGTCCTACTGCCATTCGACGTTAAATTTCTTCGCAACGGTTTGTTGACTTTTGGCTTTTAGAGATTTCCACTTCCGTATCTTAGTTAGATCAAGAGTCAATATGTTAGATTCTTTTGAAGATTAGTTGACTAGGAGTCAGTAAATACTTTCATTACGAACCAGGGTATACCTTCGTACCTCAAAAAATCAGTAAGCCTGCTTTCGGAGGATGCTCTCTTCCACGTTATATTTAGCTTTTATCAAGGAGCTTTAACAGCAGTCTTTGATAAGGTCGTCTTTCATTTCTGTCGGAGGGTTTGCGCTTATGAAGCTTATGTTGGCGAACTCAGGCTTTATGCATTCGTCGTCAGGCTAACATGTCCGAAGCTAAAGATGTATTCCCTAAGTCTTCCTACAGAAAACTGTCTACAGAATTGTGGCCCCGGCCAATTATCAAAGCTTCGTCTTGATATTGTATAATTAAAGGCGAGGGCAGAGTAAAACTGGACTTATCGACAGCATCTTAAGACCTTAACGCCACTGAAGGTTCCTACGATTTGTCCAATTACAAGCTGCCGGTCATAGGTTTTGTTGAGTGGCAAGACCACCGGTACTGCGGGAGTAAAGAGCCCCGCTTATTTCTATCCAGGCCTGTCCTTAAGAGGCTGGCGCTCATGTGAGAGAGCCGTGATGACTGTGGTTTAAATCTAAAACGTAGTTAGGGTGCACCTTCTGGACTTACGCGATGAAGAGTTGGATGCTGTGACCCTAAAATCAGTAAAAGGTCTTGGCTCATACCGAGGGTGGAACGTGGGCCTTCAAGACGGGTTCCGGATTGGCATCAAATGAATGGACGGAGACCGATAGCAAGGCAAATCCTTACAACCATGGATGTACGGGCATTCCGCAAAATTATGCCCATCGAGGCAGGTGTTGACGCAAAACAAATGTTTTTTCTACAGCAAACTCCATGGTAAATATCATAGTTTTCATCCTCTTTTCGTCAGGCCTTCTGCTTGGATGGCACTTGTGTCTGCTTTGCAGCACTCAAAGTTCTTCGTTAATAATGGTCCAAACATACCACGTACTCATCCAAATGTCGTTGTTCTTTAATCGTTGTTGGAGTCTTAGTTGCGATTGCAGTTTTAACCTGCGTGCTTAGGAATTTAAACTGAACCAGTTCCAATACGGAATGGAAAGTCATTAGATTCCCTCTACCACCACTGTTTAATGGAGGCGAAGCATAGGAATAAAACAGCTCACACTTAGTTTCATCTTACCCCAAACTTCCCGATTATTCTGGTAACCAAGTCCCTTATATTTATTGACGCCTTGGTCTGCAATCTCATTACAAAGTTTTCCCATGGAAACCACTTAATCGATGGCCAGTTCTCAATAAATTCCTAATAAGGTAGGCCCCCGAAAGTATCTCGACGAAAAAAAATTGCTTCTTCGAACCATAAACATCATCTTCAGTGGTGCTTTCTCGGCTAAAAGTCATTTTTTATGGACCAGCCCTTATATCATTGATCCTACTTGTTTAATGGACCTTCCAACAAATTAAATCAAAATCGAATGTGTCGAAGAAGAGGAATCGTGTACTCGTAACTATTCCGATTCGGGATAGTTACGAGTGGCCACCTTGCGAATTGAAGGCATTTTATTGCTTTCCCATTTCGTGGCACACTGGGTAATTGGATGTGGTCGTTCCCCTAAAGGAGAGGCCTGAACCATCTTCTGGTCCTTCAATGTGGCTAGGGGTAGGATGAACATTTCAAAGGAAGGGTTTGTTATTTTCCAATTGGACCAACTTTAATAAAGACTTACGTCCGGTTAAAGTAATAAAAATTATTTTATAGACTCATCAAGGTGATTTATGGATGGTAAGTGGTGGTAGTGAGTCGATGGGGATGAAACTGTTCACTTTTCTCTTACGGGGTGGTATTCACTCTTTTGCGGATGGGAAGAAACCACAAATATACTATATATCAGTTATCTGGCAGGTACTTTCTGTTGGTAGATTTATAAATGGAGCCCCGTGGTTGCTCGTAAGATGTGCGTGCACTTTTGATAAAATGAAATTGAATAGGGCAGAGGAGAAGATTGATTACTTCGGTATGTGGGGTAATTTTTCACCAACTACGTAGATCATAGAGAATGTGATTAAAATTTAGATGCAGAATGATTTGTGACAGGAATTTGCACTTGGAAATGGAAGAGATATAAAATTGTGAATGTTTGACCAGCAATGAACATACATATATACTGACACTGTGCTTGGAGGGTCTCTTTGGTTTTCTGAGGAACCAAATTCCACTCTTGCACTTGGTGAAAAAAGGATGCCACTTCCCATGCTACGTTTGAAGTGGACTTGGTTGAAATCACTTGAGCAAGATCTCCCTTTACTAAGTCGTGCTTCCGGGATAGATTTGAACAACGGAGTGGTGTAAATATGCCTAACATGTCATTATAAACCAACTCGAATAGCTTTTCTGATAATCTCCACACCAGTGTACTCATATGTATGGCCCTATAGAGCCCGTTGTTCATGCAAGAAATTTGCTTTGGTACAAGTGGCCATTGATCGTTATTCAGGCTAAGAATGGAGTACGCATGCGTGAGTTCTGGACTTCTGTGCTCACAGTGGTGTGAGATCCCTGTCATCCTATTCTGATGGTCTAGCAGCGGTGTTGGATTGGGTTGGTTGATATTTGATCACCGAGTGGTTATTAGACACCTTCAATTCGTAAACCTGAATAGAGATGTTAATACAGCAGATAGCGAAGGAGATCCTTCCTTACTGGGTGCGCCCGTAGAACATTGTGATAGTTCTTTTCTGCCTGATAAGAGAATCTTACTAATTATAGATTTGCTGAGTTTCGGGCCTTGGTTAGGTTAGGTTAAACAGGGTGTATCATTAGACACATTACGCGGCACCAAAACGGGCACATAGCGATCCCTGTGGAACCTGTTAAGTCAAGTGGCTCAACAATCTCCCTGGTAAAACACCCGATTTCTTTACAAAAGTCAAGAAGGCCTCTAAGCTCTCAAAAAAGTATTTTCCTAAGAATTTACTTCGGCTACTCGATATTGCCTCACATTCCAACATTATGTGTATTATGTCCTCAACTGTATATCACCACCGAATCTACAAATGTCTGCATCTGTCATTATGAGTCTCTTGCGTGTTTCAGCAGGAGACAGTGTCCTCTCAGGATTCCTATTAATGTCCTAAGCTTATTCCTGTTCAATTAAATTAGCTTTCTAGATCTTTTACCGTCAAAAAGTGGCCAAAGAGCCTTGGATACCCTATGTCCTTCAGGATTCGATCACCTTATGTTGGCGGAATTTATTGTCTTTCCCTCGATAGTGCCTCTTACTGTGCAGAGGCTACACTATTGTCGAGTGGTCCTCCTCTTCTTGCAACTTCATTCGCTTGTTCATTGCCTTCTATACGGCAATGTCCTGGCACCAAGCAGAGTCTCACCAGGTTCGGAATGCATAATGCTTTGAGCATTGTGCGACAGACCCCGACTGTATCAGAGCTGATTTCGGTTGATTCCATTGCCTTAAGAGTGCTCTGGCTGCCGATTTTTGTAGAAAGCGATATCTCCGCCGCATACCGATCTTCATTCGGCCCGATTACTGCAGTCCTTCCCCTCCGGATATATTGTATCATACGGAATGTCGAAGTCGATTAAGGAAGGGATTTCATCCGTTTTAATAGTATTGCCTGACAGTAGCTCCACTAGGATCGTACCATTTCCGAAGATCCTGCTCTTAAAGTGACCGAGATTAGTGAGTCGAGTCGTACTGTTGCCAGCAAGCTTTTTTATATGTAAGTCAAGAGGTGTTAGGTGCAGGAAGGCATCCAATCTAGCCGTAGGGGTGGCACGGACCACACCTGTTATGGCTATGAAAGCCGTTCTTTTAACCGCAGCTAATTTTCCGTAGATCGGGCGTAAATGTCTTGAAGTATCACTCGTATAGAAGGTTTTTTTACCTTTCAGTGGCTTTCGATTTTATCGTTGCTGCACTTATAATCGTAGAGTACAGGGTTGTTGTTTATTACTAGGAAGATCTTCTAAGAGCAAGCACGCCTGCATTATCATTGTCACTTACTTATAGTCTTAAAGTTCTTTACGGTAGCGCTTCACAAACCTTAATTTAATCTCGCCGGGATCCATAGTCTTAATGACAGCCTGCCTGTCAATTAATTTGGAAGTTTCCTTGTGAAATATTGTCTTCTACAACCAATATCTTAACATGGAAACACCGCAGAAGTCTAGCGACGTTTTACTTGTGGATTGCCATCATACTAAGTTGTGGGAGGTTAAGATAGTTCTGACGATACATGTGCTTGAGGCAGTTCTCGGTATACATCCCCCAATTCATCACAATTAAAGGACACTTCAAAGTTGAGCTTCCAGCTTAGTTTACTTTTTAGTAAGATGCCTAGGCATTTAGAAAGACTGGGTAGTCGGAAGGCTATTCCATCTTTTAAAGATAAATTGGTTGATTCCCAGCCCACAGAGCTTGAGTTTTCCACCGGGGACTCTAAGGGTATTCTAATGTCTTGCCACGAATAAAGCAATTTCAGTAGTTTGTTACAGTCTTAACCTTTCGATGTTACAATCTCACTCAGACGAAAATGTCTCGTTTTTCGAAAATTCTTCTTCTCCCTTTGTAAAAGTTTTGACGTGTTAGGTCATGTGACTATGTTTTCTCCAGCAGTTGCCATAGAAGATATTTTTCCGCGGTCTCAGCCGTCATGCCTCTCGGATGGATGAGATTTCCACTTTGTAGCACTCCATGGCTTCTTCGTATAGTGAAATTGCTAAAAAAAAAATTGTTTACATTTCAGTCGCTTAGAAATATCCTCCAGATTTATTGATAGAATAGCATCTTACCTAGAAGCAGAACTTTAATTGAGTGGGCTGTTGATTTTCAACAACATTAGGTATCTGGATGTCTTTTTGGATAACAAACATCTTTGGATTCAACCTGACTTTCGGAAACCTCAAAAGAGCTCTCGGCATTTGCAGTTTAAATGAGTTCTCAGCAAGATATGAAGCTTGTCACCCAGAAAGGTTTTTTGGAGTTACACTGATATTCTACAGGACCATCTGTGGAAGGAATCTTTCAAGTTCTTTTGCAACTTTTGGTTTTCTAAATTTTTTTAATGACGTTTACCTTCGTATCGAGCGGTGCCTCGGAGTTGATCTGATGGCGAAGATGTTCGAAGATCAGTCTAAGGTGTTGCTCGTGCTCTTCCTCATTTGCTGATGCCATGCAGATTTCATCAATGTGACTGAATGCGAATTCTTCGAATCCATGATGCAGAAACTTGTGTACGTGCAGCTGAAATGTTTGAACAGCATCGTGTAGTCCGAATGTCATATACATAAGTTCGAACAAGCCGAAAGGTGTGGTTTGGCCATTTTCGGGATATCACAAGGCTCCATTTGGACTCGGAAAGCTTTTAAATTTTTGGCGTTGAGGCGGCTAGGGCGAGCAAATACTTGAGGGTCTTCGTTGATAAAATATTGCTTGGCCTTCTGTTTGTGTGAAATAGTTCCTCAAAGTCGGCTAGAATGGACAATGAATGATTTTAATACCCGTAACTTCGTTCGCAAAATAGTCTGTTGTTGTTATTTCGATTTTGGTGGTGGTATCTAGACTCCTATGGTCGGTGTTGTGACGTTAGCAATGATAAGGGTTCAGGTAAATGCTCTTCTTAATCCTAAATCCACAGTCAGCCGTTTTTGTTTTTATTTTGCTGCCATTAGCTACGAATAGCATAATCTTTTCCGAGGGAAACTGCTGTCAATTAGAAATGTTTGCTTTGAAGTTGAATCGTGAACAACAAGTTTGTAAAGCTGTTGACCAATGTGTTGCTTACTAGTTGAAACATTGGTCAACGTAGCGAGTTTTAGTTTTTTGACGCCGCCGCCGTTGTGAATGAACACGGTTCACGATATTTTTTAGCATTTCTGCCAAATCGACTTTGGAACCAGCAGACATCGTTATTTCGTTTCGATGATGTTGCTGAGATCTTATGCCAATAAAACTCGTTAGTTGGTGCACGTGTATCGTGCCGCTTCTTCTGTTGGGTGGCTGTAGAATAGATTGACAAAGTGTGTGTAAAATCTCCGATGTCCACGATTTTGTGCTAACTTTAGGAGGGCTGTTAGCTCTTCAACTAAATCCTGCATAATGGCATAGACCTGTTAGCTTGATTTCGATCTATGGAAGTCCTTGCGTTTGTTTAAGAGGTCTACTTCTGAGAGTAGCTTTGTGATTTGTCGCTACTAAGAACCCCAAAAACATTCAATTATCAGTGCATTTCAATTCTCGTACTTATTATCCGTGGGATGAACCAACAAGGCATCGGAAACCCGTGTCAGAACTTTAGATTCGATTGCTTAAAATATCGCGTTGAGCGATATGTTGGCTGTTGGAACTTGTGCTACAATTTGCGGGACCCAATTCCGGGTTTTTTTATGTCAAAATACTTGGATTCGTATTCTTACTCTGGTGGTCATCTCTGACGAAGTTTGACGTGATTGAGCCGGAGGCATTTAGGTTATAGTTTTTGCTTAACTAGGTGTGCTGGTCCAAAGTGCCACAACTTGAGTCTGATGATGACACCGAAGAGTACTATCTCTGTGAGTGTCCGGGTTACACTAGTATTGAAGCACTAGTACTCAGTACTGATGGGTTCATTTTACATGCTTTAAACTACTGAAGAGCAAAAGTTGCTCACAACACAAGCGACTTAAAGCTGACAGCGTTTTTCAGACTTTTCATCCCTGCACTACGGTCTTAAACCCTAAACTTACTGATATGATACCCCGAAGACTGTAAACAGTCTCATATTTTCGACTCAGCTGTCAAATAATTCCATTAGACTCCTTAAGAAATGATTTTCTTAGTCGAACTTCGCCACATCAAACCTATACTAACACACACGTCAAGGAGTGCGATACTCCTCATTCGGCTTTCAGCAAGAGTCCTGCAAATGACATTTTAATAAAAATATGATTTCAACTTACTCTCGTGTGCCTTTCAAGACCAAAACAAACAGTCTGTTGACTTTTCATGGAATCATCACCTAAAGGGGGCTTTGGACTTGGCCCAAAAATAAACAAAAAAAAAATACAAAAATCAAGTTCAGTGACGAAACGGAAACGACATCGTCAAGAACGACGACATCGTCAAGAACGACGACAACGACGACGGCAACGGTGCTTGTGACTATGACACTCAGTCACAGTCACATAAACTCTGGTTTGTTTTCCTTCCGCCCAGACCAGTTCCAGGGACTAAACAAATAGGAAATATCCTTCGTCTCTATGGCTTAATATGACCGATAAAGAGAATCATAATCAAACAAAATCAAATGCCAATTTTGTTGGTCGCGACATCTCTGTTTTGGGTTCTCTTCCTCCCTTTTGGACTCTCACCCCATCAGCATTTCGAAGGGTTTTTGGCCTTTTTTATATGTATTTTGCCAACTCACTCATAATGAAAAAAAACATATGAACGGAAGCAAGTGATAGAAAAAAAGGGGCAGACGGTGCAGAATTTTTGACCAGAACTGCACAGAGAGTTCAGCACACAGAGAATGTGTTTGCTTAACGTGTTTTGACAAATTATTATGGCCGTGCCATTTGGGGATTTTGGTTTTTTTTTCTCCCCCTTTTTTTTGTGAGTACAATGTGGGTGGTTGGATTTTGTTGGGCGGAACCCCTTAAATAAAGAAAAATTGTGCAGGGATAACGTAAATTATTGGCTTGGACTTTGGCTTTAGCTTGATGTTTGGTCGTTTTCACACATCCAAATGGAACTACATGTACATATGTACATAATGTATGAGTGCGAGTGTTTTCATCAGATTCAGACGTTTGGTGTAAAGGGGGTTTGTGGGCCCCGATCCCATTATGGAAACATGAGGTTGTTATGATAGCGATATTTTGTTGTTCTGACGCTTCTGGCTTAAAGCCGACCCCTGTTTCGTTCAATCACTTTTCAAAGGACGAGGGGGTAACACATAATCAACATTTATTCAGGAGCTCAATGATGGGCGCAGAAAAAAGGCGAATTGTGAAAAATAACAAAAAAACCTTCTTAAGTGGGAGCGATTTTTATCCAGAGGTAGTGCGAAAGCTTTGGATGGTTCTGATCTCTTGGTTAGTGTGGTCTTGGTCCCTTCCAATGGTCGACTGTTGGACGGGTATGTTATGGTTTGGAGTGCAATAAATCTTAATTGGTGGCCGTGATGCTGCCTATAATGATGGTTATTTGGAGGGTTTTTCATCTAGACTCGAATCTGGAATTGAAAAATAATCATGTGAGGGATTTGAATTGGGTTTTCCTAAAAACGCCAAAGTTGTCATAAGACTAGTTAGACTGAGAGTGGTAGATAGATGGCGTTTTAAATTTAAAAGGATGGTGAGAGCTTGTTGTTGACTATGCGAATTGGAAATGCGTTCCTATTTGTCTATTTGTATGTTATCACGATGAATTTTTGCCATAAAACGAACTCTTCTTTACTGTGATTTACTTCGCCTGACTGTCCGTCTAGGTTCGGAATAGGTTCAAAGAAAACCAACAACGATGCTGAAGTTTCACACAGCTTATTTGAGGTAGACATACTCGTACTCGTATTCAGAGTTCATGTCAACTGAGGATTCTTCGCCTTCTAGCCAGAACGTCAAAGTACCCTTCCTTGACTTAACTGAAATAGTTCAGTCTTTCGTAAAAATACGACTAAACGCTGCAGTGAAACACCACTCGTATTGTAGTTGCGTGGGGTACCAATGGACTAACCACAGATTTTTGCCGGCAAACCAATTTGGGCTCCTTGTTTTGTCGTAGGGCATCATTTCGAGGATGATTGGCTTAAAGACTTAGCTTGCCTCACATAAAAAAATTATTTCACATTAACGTCTAAGGTAGCAAAGTATATTAAGGGCTCTTGTTCAGTATTGTCTGAAATGGAAGAACTATGCCTGACACAGCGTCTACAAATTATTCAGCTGTGTTGCGAAAATCTGTGTTTCTTGCGCTTAGGGCAATTTATGGTCCACATAATTGGTCTACCCAATGCACAATTCGCTAAATCAATGAAAAGTTTGAAACCCAATTTTCATAATTCGATAATACGCCACCAAATAGAGCTCATCTAGCTCCGTGATTATTTGATCCGGCGCCTCTTTCAACAGCTTAGCTTGTCGTATGCAACAACTAAGCGTATTTTACGTGAGCATCCAATTCAATTCAATTCAATTTATTAGTACAAATATTGCTTACATAACAAACGATCTTTTAAATTGTGCTTCCTCTTCTTCTTCTTCTTATCCTTTTATTAACCCTTACGAACTTATGCGTAACGAGTTTCCCATTTTTACTGCATCGCTGCTGCTCCGTTTATGGGGTTGGCTTATGTCGCAGACCGCAGAACGCGTCTACATAATGCTCGGTCCTGGATCGCTTCAGTGGTTAGCCCCAGGCGTTGTTGCGCATTTGCTATCTGAGAAATCCAGGAATTCTTCTTCCGACCTCCTTTTCTTACAGTTGGAGTGGCCCTAGTTGATGGTGCCTTTTTAACCGGATTTTCCGCAGATCTTCTTTGAACGTGGCAATACCAGCTTATTCTATTCGCCTCAAACTGTTCGGTTACTGAATTCTTTATATGTAGACTTAATCTCATACGCGTAGATCTAATGCAATCGCGTTTAGTGACTCCACTAGACAACCTTAACATTTTCATTTCCGCTGCCGTCATTTTGTTTTTAAACGCTTCGTACATTGTCCAGCACTGTGAACCGTACATAAGAGCTGGTCTACCAACCGTGGTGTAGAGTTTCCCCTCCAATTTAAGTGGAAATTTTCGGTCGCAAAAGATCCATTCATCCATCCCACACTCACTCTGTGGTTTACGTCGTTGTCACATATCGCCTCCATGTTAACAATTGATCCTAAGTACCTAAATATAGGGCTTTTCGGAAGAACTATTCCGTCTAATATTGGGTCTATAACTTAATTCGTGCGGTTTGCTAAGAGATGGCGTAACTTGTATTATTCCATTGCAATATGCGTTGGAAAGCTACTGTCATTGTACGACAATAATTTTTTTTCACTCAAATAAGTCGAACTTTGTGCCTGAAAAAGTGTTTTTGCGGGGAGTTCTTCTTCATCACTTTAATATGAAGAAAACTGCTGCCGAAAGTCATTGTATTTTGGTGGAAGTTTATGGTGAACATGCGCTAGCTGAGCGAACATGCCGAAAGCGGTTTGCACGATTTAAAAATGATGATTTTGGCTTGGAAGACGATGCAGGACGTTCATCAGGCAGCCAAAAAAGTTTGAAGATAAAGAACTGGAAGCATTACTCTATGAAGATTGTTGCCAAACATAAGAAGAGCTCGCAGAATCTTTGGGTGTCACTCAAGCAGCCATTTCAAAACGTTCAAAAGCAAGGAAATTTTGTTCCACATGAACTCAAGCCGAGAGACGTCGAAAGGCGGTTTTGCATGTCCGAAATGCTGCTGGAACGCCACAAAAGGAAGTCATTTTTGCATCGGATTTAACAATCCAATGGTGATGAAAAATGGATCCATTACGACAATCCCCAAGCGCAAAAAATCATATGTGAAACCCGGCCAACCAGCCAAATCAACAGCAAAACCGAATATCCATGGCACGAAGGTAATGCTCTGTATTTGGTGGGATCAGATGGGTGTGCTGTATTATGAGCTGCTAAAACCGGGTGAAACCATCAATGGACAATGCTACCGAACACAATTAATCCGTTTGAAGGGAGCAGTAGCCGAAAAACGCCCGGAATATGCGACCAGATACGAGGCAATAGTTTTCCATCATGACAACGCTCGGCCCCACGTTGCTATTCCGGTTAAGAACTATTAAGAAAACAGTGGATGGGAAGTCTTACCCCATCCGTCTTATAGCCCCGACCTTGCCCCTTCTGACTACCATTTGTTCCGGTCGATGCAGAACGCCCTCACTGAAATACGGTTCACATCAGAGCAGAATAGCAAAAATATCAAAAAAAAACGCAATTTAGTTATAGACCCAATACTTTAAGATAGTGCTTTTCGGAAGAACTATTACTTCTAATATTATATCCGGAACAGGAACCTCCATGAGAAATTATCGGCAATTAATGAGGGCTTTAGAACTTCATGAGACTGTGTCTAGGGTTTTGAGCGTTCTGACTATCCGAAGAGTTGCAAATCTCACTTTTTTTTCTGATAGTACCAAGATTTCCATCTGAAACAAGCTGCAGTGATTTGGAAGGCAGAAGGAAATGTTTGAAGGTTATAATGGCTAGGAAATACAGAGCTCAGCAGGGCATTCCATAAGCGATTTGTTCGGCTAAGGAAAAAATCACGATATTTCAGGGTACGTCCGAAAGTGGGCTTGAGGGTTTGTTTGAGGGAGGTTTGTACGGCGGAATGCTACTGGCAATTTCTGTGGAGCACTGGTGGTGAAAATAGTGATAGAACCAGGTGGGGCAGGAGACATTACGTCGATGGTCGAGGGTGTCAATCGACTATGTAATATTGGCATCACCTTTAAGTCTCAACGCACGGTTTTGAATCCTATTTAGTAGGTGCAAAGAAGTCTTAGGAGCACCTGACCAGATGTGAGCATTGTACTCCAGTTTTGGGCGTATGAAAACCTTGTATATCTGTGCAGAAATAGATTGACTTGTTGTCCGTGAAAGCATTCATCTTCCAGAAAGATCTGGAGGCAATGTGTATCGACATGAAAGTTTTTCTCAAACTAATATTAGGGCATAACGTACTATGATGTTCTCTGGAAGTGTTTCTAGTGTGTTAAGAAAATGAGCGTGGCTTAGTAGTTCATTTGTCCACTGTGTAGTCACTTTAAGTTGAACAGATGCGTTAGCAGCCACTTGCCAGCTGAAAATGTCGAGGGTATCCAGTGACACAAAAATATGCAGTGCCGCGGAAGGCTCCGCTTATGGACAGAGATGCTGTCCTTAGAATGGTGCTTAGTCCTGCAGTTGACGGGACAAACCATAGTCAAGCTTTAACAAATAAGGTACGATACATCGAAGTGTCAGGTTATCTTTTGCATCAGATGTGAGCTAGCCACTGCGATCCGCAAAGTTTATATCTGTGCGTCCTTCTATTCTCAATATTAATGCCTCTATACCTTTTGCAAACACATACATATGTATGAGTACTTTCTAAATGCCTGTGCTTCGTCCGTCTAGCATTAGCTCTTTGCTCACATGCCATTTTTGTTGAATCATAATTGATGTTATGGTAGATAGAAACCTTTTGGACTCATCACCCATTAGCCATATCATTCTTCAAATAAACAACATACAAAGCGCTGCTTCGTCTATGAAAATGGATAAACTTTTCCAACAAAATTATTAAAATACCATGTGGCAATCATTGTCGCATATCTACCCCATTCAGTTCTCATCCAACTGTTTAACTGGCCCATTAAACTATACGCCTATCTAATTTACAAATTCAGAATTCCCGTCGAAAATTTCCATAAAACAGCCATCCTCGAGCCATTCTCAGTGCCATATCAAGATCAGGCTTCTAATGAAGACATAAGGCATCAAATCGCCCATAAAACATTCAAAATTGAGCTCGTAACAACCCAATAGCTCTCCGACTCCCTCCTCAAAAAACAAAAAAAGTTTCTTATCAGCATTTTGCATACCTCTATGCTATCTCCATCCCTGAACTACAATATTTACAGACGGTTGCGAGGTAGATCTTTACAAAAATAAAATTTACACTCGCATATAAAACAAAAACAGAAAAACAGAGAAAAAAAACCTAATTAAGTCATAAAACCGTAACCCAGTTATTGCATCTCCTCCGAGGCATCACTTTAATTGGTGACAAGACGACGACCGACGATGAAACTGTTTTGCATTAATTTAGACCACTTAACGGCCCCCAGGCCAAACCAAACCCAATGGGCAAGTCTAGCCTTAGTCAGCTAATAGAGTCATTAATTAAAATGGAACCAACACCAAACATTACGAGTATAGGCGCCCACCAGCATTATGGTGCTGAAAACCTAGAAGCGGAAATTATTACCATTGCAAATGGCATATGCACTGAACCATATC
Source organism: Volucella inflata (assembly GCA_928272305.1). Lineage (NCBI taxonomy): Eukaryota > Metazoa > Arthropoda > Insecta > Diptera > Syrphidae > Volucella > Volucella inflata. The sequence continues at coordinate 6,828,200 of OV743720.1, forward strand.
CCGCTCGTATTCGTATCTTAAATCATAAATTTCAATAAAAAAAAAACCGAAGGGACTCTAGCTCAAAAGTACGAGTAAAATGATGAAAAATTTGACAAAAAAAATGAGAAATTTCTTGGAAAAATAGACCTCACCCTGATCATAGCACTCGTACTGTGTGGAGATGGGCATTTTGAAGTAATAAGTCCATTAGCGGGACCATAAAGTCAATCCGATGGCAGGACAGTCATTTTTTTTTTTTTTTTTTTTTTTTAACAAAATTCAGCTCAGTGAGTGAGTAGGAGTAACTCCTGCCGATGACAAGTCTGTGACACGTGTGCGGTTCGCGCACAACCCTCGAATGTCATTTTAGTTACAGGATGTGCGAGTGAATGCATACCGCTACCGCTACCGCTAGCGCGGATTCTGAGTAGGGTGAACACTGAACAGCCTGACTTCCTTCCTTAATCGAAAAACGGGCACGAGTATGGGACTATTTTTGGTAAATCAACGAACTAACAAATAGCTCGACGGTTGTAGCAATCATGGTAATGCATCTCATTAATTTTATTATCATCAATAGAATAAGAAAGGACAAGGCTTACTACTCGTACTAGTGTCCTGGCCTAGGCAGACCTAACAATGGATTTTATTCGGTCGGAATCCAGCAGCGCATTTGGCTTTGTTTGGGGTGTCATTGAGGTAATGAGGATATTTATTGGGATTTCTTCTTGTTGTCAAAGTTTTAGTGTCCCCTAAGGGACAATGAAATGGAAATCCTGCCAGACAAAAGGTTGACAATTGTCGTTGAACTGCATGCGGTAGGTAAGTTAGTATTTTTGGACAATTTCACTTTACGGATGGTAAATGCGCTCATTACGAGTGTTACTTGGTCGAGAAGGTTGTCCGAGGATTGGTTACACACGCAATCGTTTCCTGAATGTACATTCGAGATGAGGATACTGTAATTGATGTTGAAGGGGATATTTATTAAAATGAATACACGAGTATTGATAGAAGTGGATTGATTACCCTAGGGGCACTGTAACTAGGGTGAGTCGGATAGTCAATAACCAATCGTCAGTTGGTGTAATATATCAAAATTTATTAACATCATAGTTCAAACCATAGTAGGTCTCTATTTCGACTTTAGAATGACGAAAAGTCTGAACAACTTGGGGTGAATACACTATCTGTTATGTCTAATTTGACTGGAAAAATTTAGTGCAACTAGGCGTTGAGGTTCCACTATAGTAGCCTTAATCATAGCTGACTACAACTTAGCATGTACTTAAGTGATGAGTCGAAAAGAAGTGTTGACTAACTAAGAGATATATAGTACGATGGACTTTAAAAGCCTCTCACCGCAGTTTATTCAGAATCAAATGTCGAAGTTGGGATATTGATCGATTAGATTGGTCCAGGTTTTGCCAAATTGTTCTCCACTTTGTCACACCATCTGCTGGAAAAAAATACAGAGAAAATGTTCATGACTTGATCAGACTGCGCAGATACTATTCCGGTAAGCTAGATTTGTTTTCTCATCCACAGTTTGGACTAATTTATACTTGAATTGAGGTTTTGAGTAAGGTTTTTGGCATCATCACCAGTTTGCATTTCCTGTTAGCCTGACCAGCTTAATAAAGCTTTAAGTAGAATTTCACTGTCGCATAAAATATGCCCGAACATACACAGTGTGGCAAATAATATCCCGTACACGAGCCATAACTCAGCAATCAGAGCGCCATCTATTTGTGTGAAGATGCATGAATCTTTCTCTACTACTTGTCAAAATTTCATGACATTTGGTTGATATTTATTTTTTTTAAAAATGTGATGTGTATGCTCACACATTAAGCATACACATCACATTTTAAGATACAATATCTTTTAAAAAATATTGTAATGAAACAGAACTTTAGGTTGCTATCAAATGAGAGACCACAGATGCGTTTGGAGAGGTGAGATATGTGGTCATATCGACGGCGGCCAAAAATGTAGCGAGCAGCAATGTTATACGCCACATTTAACATTTAGCTTACGTTTACTAAATACATCACATTTTCCGTAGACTTCACATTACGTAAGTAAGAATAGGTGAAATGAGGGTCTTGACTAACAGAGATCTGGTTGCAATAGATGTAAGTTGTTGTAACGCCCATAGGGAGCGGAGGACCTCATGAGCTTTGGCGATGCAGAGGAAACAGGGATGTATTCACAGGCTTTCTAGATATAAAAATACAGTTGAAAATTGTATCCAGATCAGAGTTTATTTGATTTGTGCACTGACCTACAAACTCAGGTGGACAGCTAAGGTGTAATTGGGTGTCATCTGGGTTCATTTCCACAGAGCAATACGAAAGGATGGATGGTAATTCATATTTTCATATAAGGCAAATAGAAGAGGACCTAGAATGGATCCCTGAGGTACGCCACACGGATTGAGAAGAAAATCCGACAAGGAATTTTCACTAAATACCGCTTGTTGGCGATTAGTCTGGTGGGAGGATACTAGACAGACTGCGGAATTTGAAAATTTGTACATCCTGGATAATTTATTGTTCAAAATGTCGTGATTAGCGGTTTCGAACGCCTTAGAGAAATCAAGAAATACCAAAAAGGAAAGATGACCTATGTATATCAAGTTGTTGCCTAATGTCATCGATAACTCCAGAAAGGGCCGTCGAGTAACTATGCTTAGGGCGAAAACCGGACTGCTTAGAAGTTGAAACATTGTGTTGGTGAAGATACCTACCGATTTGTTTTTGCATGATTCTCTCTAAAACTTTCAAGAGAAAAGAAGGTATAGCAATAGGGCAAAATTCTGTACTTAAGGTATTCTTTGGCACTGGTAAATGGTTTTCCAATAAGGACTTGACAACTTTTTTTAAAAAGTACAATTAAAATATTTATGAATGGAGCTCGACTTCGTTCATATGGCCACGGCGGGCGCGTTTGCAGCGGTCGATTCATTGTACCCAATTTTCAACGACTCGGCCACACATTGCGGACGAAACGGCCGCTATTTCACGTTCAATGTTGGCTCTGAGCTCTTCCAACGTCGTTGGCTTGTTGGCATAAACCAGTGACTTAACGTAGCCCCACAGAAAATAGTCAAGCGGCGTTGGATCGCTCGAACGAGGCGGCCAATCGACTGGCCCGTTTCTTGAGGTAACACGCTCACCATACTTACTCTTCAATAAATCGATTGTAACATGTGATGTGTGGCTTGTGGCACCATCCTGTTGAAACCACATGTCGTCCAAGTCCATATCTTCCAATTCGGGCCAAAAATGATCGGTGATCATGGCGCGATAATGGTGACCATTCACAGTAACGTGACGATCGTTATCGTCGACGAAAAAATATGGCTCAATAACGCCGCCGGTATGCAAACCGCACCAAACAGTTATTTTTTGTGGATTTTCACCTGACCAATAACGCATATTTTGCTTATTGACGGACCCATTGAGCCAGAAATGAGCCTTGCCACTGAAGATAATTTTGCGATGAAATTCACCATCTTGGCGCATCTTCTCCAGAACACAATCGGACAACGTTCGTCGCTTCAAATGGTCCATCGGCTTCAATTCTTGAGGCAGCAAGATCCTTACGCAAAATATGCCATAATGTGGTCTGAGGGATGCCCAATTCTTGAGAACGCCGTGGAATTGACTGATTTGGATCGTTTGCTACGGACGCCTGAACGGCAGCGATATTTTCGACACTTCGACCAACCCGTTGTCTCACTGACACGGCAACATCACACAACGAATATGTAGACTCAAATTTTTGCATTAAACTTGTTATTGTCTGCCTACTAGGGCGAGAATTACGACCGAAAATTGGAATTAACGCTCTTAAAGTTGCAGTCACCGACTCCGAATTTCGGTAGAAAATTTTCATAATTTGCAGACGTTGCTCGTTCGTGTACTTTACCATGATGAAAATGTTGAGTTTACTGAATAAATTGACAGTGACAGTTTGATGATTAGTGAAAGAGTGCGTTCACAAATTAAATTCAAAGTTGTCAAGTCCCTATTGGAAAACCCGATACAAGAGATTTACCACAATTCGAGGGGACTGTTCTTGCCACCTTTGCCGACGGAAAAACAATAGAAGAATCGACGGTGAAGCGTTCTAAATAAAGTATACGACTGGACAGAGATTTGGCGAATCGCTCTCAGCGAGACCAAAGCTGTGCAAGTAAACTTTACTTACAGAAAAATAAGTCACCTGTCCATCCACATAGACTCCGTATTCCGTTTGCTAATGAGGCTAAATATTTGGACATGATACTCGATGCAAAGCTCAAATGAAAGACGCAATGAAAAAGAAACGTAAAGAACTACAGATAAATGTACTGGCTACTTGGTAAATATTCCAGTGTAGCGTAGAAAACGAGTTGCTTTGACTTGTGGTATACAACTCTGGGGTTGTACCAAGAAAACAAATATTTGTATTTTACAAACTTTTGAAAATAATGTCCTAAAGTCCTACATGCACCGTGGTTTATAAGAGATAATGACCTGCATCGTGACCTTAGACTTACTGCTGTCAAAGATTAAGCAAGAAACTTCGCAAGAAAACATAAGATCCGGTTAAATGGGCATATTAATAGCACAGTTCTAGAAATTCTGGCCGAACACAATTTATTGCGACGGCTTCAAAGAACTAGGCCTCTAGACCTGGCACGACAAATTGAAACCGCGTTAAAAAAAGCGGAACATGTAGGATCTTTTAATGGAAAGTCACCTAACAAACGAGATTATATTGTGATGAAAAAGCTGCTTAATAGGTTTTACTTGGTTGCGGTATCAAACATAATTATCGAAAGGAGGTGTTTTTAGTGAGTAAGAATCTCACACAACTATGGGGACGTTCTCGCGATCCTCATAGTGTCTGATGGAAGGTTATCATCTCCCGCATAGCCGGAAAAAAAAATATTGCGTATGAAATTTGAAGATCGCATTATTTCGGTTTAATGAGACGTTTATTGGCCTCCAAGGTCGTGCGATCTGACACCTTTATATCCAAAACACATGAGCAGAATTTTGTATGCAGTGGAATTAGAATACACATGTTTTAATTCGCGATGCTACATATGAATGCTGCACGCAGCGCTGTTCTGCAATACATCTCTATTTCTAAATTCGCTGCAATCGACAGTGTCAGACATAAGTGACAGTAGCTGTAAAATGACAGTAACTAATGCGATTGACTTCAAAAAATATCTGCACATCTGTTTCACGGGCAGAGCTGCCAGCAGTACTGCAAGTAGATTTTCTGCACATGTGCTTTGGGCATTAGACCTCTTCCAGTGGGGATATTTAAAGAGTACGGCGACAATTCAGAACTTCAAACATAACATCCAAACTGAATATTGCGGCCATTGACCCATTAATTCTTCAAAAGGTCAGCGATAATTTTAAATTTCGGATGGTCGCCTGCAACAGAAGCCGTGGTGGTCACATAAACGATGTTGTATTCCACTCATAATTGCCATAAACCGAACTTTATTAATCAAATCATTTGGCTGTTTTTAAAATAAGGAATCCTCAAAATTAGGGAGTCTGTTCTGCACACAGGTTGCACTTATATAGCAGATGCTTTCTCAGGCTCGTCTCCGGGAATCATCTCTCCTGCCAGGATTGTCAGTATTAAGATATGTCCTTTTGGTGACATTGAGTTTGAGTTTTATATGATACACCATAAAATAGCTAGATATCGGCAAAAACATACAACAGTCGTCTGATATTTTGTCCTCTACTTCGACCTGACGACGCACGGCATAATGAAATAGACTACAAGTAGAACCCATTTCAAAGAAACAACCATTTACACTTCTCAGTTTGATAAGAGAAGCCAATAAATAAGGTTGATGCACACTGATCTATGGTAGCTGCATTCATGTCCTTAATGAAGATATCATCGAGTCTAAAGGACGACTGGACTCCCTATCGTGCAGACGCTTCTGTTGGTCATAAATCCATCCAAGTGCAACGACAACGAAGATGTTTTATTACTTGTTTACGTAATAAAAAAAAAAATGCACATGCATGCTTTGTTCAAGCAGCGAGTAGCAAAGCAACACCAATAACCAGACGGAAGGTCCTTTAGTGGAAAATTTGCTCTCGTTAAAAAAGACACTTGTCCCTGCACACGTTGACGGTTCTTGTCTCCGTTTTTTTTTGTTTTTATTTTGGTTTTCCGAAGAAAATGTAAGGACCCATGTCCCATAAACGTCAACATCTGATAAGATCATTAGTTTCTAAAACACGCATCACAATTATGCGTCAACGAGCACCTGCAAGGATCTCCAGAACATGCACAATTTTAATTACTTTTTTTTATTGGTTTGTATTTGTCGTCGTTTTAGAGAGTTCTCCAATGCATTCGAAGTTCAATGCGGGACCGAGCGACTGGTTAATTGCATGTCCTTTGCTAGTGGAGTGGTTGCATTCAAAAATGTTTTTTTTTTTTTTGTTTGCTCTAACTAAGATGCACGAATGGTTGAAAGGAAATGATTGTGAAAGGATTTCGCAGATTAATTTTAGAGAGTAATGAGCATGCATGTGCATAATGGAATAGCATGTGCGAGTACAAAAGCAGTTTTACGCATTCCAAATGAGATTTGTTCATGAAGCAGGGTGGGGAAGCTTAATAAAGACCGACAAGCGAATGGTTTTAATAGGAATTATAACAAAGCGAAAGCAATTTTAGAAATTGTGCACTAAACGAAGATAAGCCAGCTGCATCGACATTAAGAAGCAAATAACTGTGACACAAAAGAAATTCATGGAAATTCAACGATTTGAATGGGGCGTAGGGAACAGACCTGTTTTGTTAAGAACTGAACTATGCTGCCTTGAATCTTGACTTGTACAATAGCACAGCAAGCCAATAAGTTGCTGAAGTCAACACTTCCGACTATCAGTTCTAAAAAATTGTGTCAAAAACATGTTTTCGTTAGCCAAAGCTTATAGTTGGTTGCCATTATTCCAACTTCTGTATACGAAAAATGTTTACAAAGCAACCGTCAGTAATATGAAGCATGAAGACCTTCGTCAGTAGATGTCTTCTCATAGTTCCTCTCCTAAGCCAGTTTTATTGGAACAATGAAGTATACAGTGTGGCAAATAATATCCCGGACTGGCTCCAGAAAATATATTTAAAAACGGTGTTCTCTTTCGAAATATCCTCCAGCCGATTCAGTAGACTTGTAACAGCGATTTGGTAGTGATTCAAATGCCTGCTGTAGCGGAATAACCTACAGTGCCCGTGTCGAAGCTACTTGAACGGACAAAATGTCGTCAAAAAAGCATCCTCTCATCCCTCTGAAGTTCAATTTCAAACAAGAAAAGTCGCACGTTACCCAATCAAAAAAGGTGAACAGGGCGGACGTCCAAAATGAAATTGGCCTTCTTGTTCATAAAGCTATCTACAGCTCAAAACTCAATTTTTCTTGGGGTGGTTTAAAGGCCTAATAAAAATATTAATTTATGCCAGCTTATATCGCAACTGGAAGACATTTCCCTGACCGCAAATTTTATATTGTATGGTGACTTAAACTATGACCTCCTTACTGAGTCTGACCTAATTGATAACCTAGGGTCACCAAACTTGTTTCCTGAGTTACAGTCACTTCAATCCATTTTGGTGCTACATCAAGCACCCCGCTGGATGTAATATTCGTTAGTGATCTCAGTAAGGCGCTCTTCTACGTCCAGTTGTCACCTCTTGGTTTTTCTAAACATGATCACTATTTCATGAAACCCAATACAGTTCAGGGATTTTAATAGCTTTGACCTCACTGTGCTCGAAAGAGACATACAGTCCGTTTGATAAGATCGTATATGGCAAAACTCGTTTATGAAAACCGGTTTGGAAGTGGCATTTGCATTAGCAGATAAAAAAATACTTCTGCTAAGATGCTTTGAATAAAAAAATTTAAAGAGTGTTCAATTTTTGTCAGAGACGGAAGTATTTTAAAATGAGTGTCGCGTTTGCATCACGTTATGAAGCAGTATTCTGTGCACAGTGTTCTGTTTTTGAAAAAATTCTCTTCTATCGTTACGTGGAGGACAAGGGATTTTACGTTAAAGGGGTCTAAATATATGTTGTGATACGATACGAAGACGTTTACTAGCCAATCATGTACAATTTCGAAGCACAATAAAGAAACCACTTCTGTCAAAAAAACACGTAGAAAAACGACTCAGTTGGGCCAAGGAGAATTTGGACAGAGATTAGAACAACGTTATTTTTTCGGATGAAGCTTCTTTTTGGGCATGGTCTCCAATCACTCATACCTGGTGTACACAATCCAATAAATTAATCCAGCGGACCGTCAAACACCCGGCAAAGGTGCACGTTTGGGGATGCTTCTCAAAACAAGGATTTGGCAATTTGTTCATGTTTACAAATAACTTAAACACACCCAATATGGTCAAAATTTATAAGAAGGCTTTATTACCATCTGCCCAAAGGTGGTTTAAAAGAAGGGATGAGAATTGGTTACTGCAAGAAGATAATGACCCGAAACATCGCAATCGTTTGTGCAGTGCGTGGAAACAAGAAAATGACGTCGATGTTTTAGATTGGCCATCACAGTCGCCAGATGCAAATCCCGTTGAATATGATTGGGCATTCATGAAGCTAAAGCTCCAATCAAATAAAGCTCAAACAATTATCACGAAAAATACGAGTTTTATGGAGATCTTTGTCTCAAGATAATGCTATAAGATTAGTAGAAAGCATGCCCCGGGCATGATAATGGAGGAGAGTGGGCAGCATATTAATTGAAAAGCATTCAAGTAAATAAGCAAAATAAACCAGTACAATTGATTTTTATTATTATTATAAGTTCTTCTTTAAGTTTTGCCATATACGATCTTATCAAACGGACTGTACGTAATATTAACTGGGAACAAATTTGTTATATGTCTTCACCAAATCTTCAAATCCAGTTTTTACAATCGAAAATGGTTGAACTGTTTGGGATCTAAGTACCCATACGAACGAAAACGTTTAAGCCTAACCACAATTCCTGCTTGACCCATCATATTCGCCACCTTATGCATAAATGGGATGAGGCTTACATCAAATGGAAGCGTTTCAGAGTGGAAGAGTTTCGTAGAACTTATTGCTCACTTCGTAATAAAGTTGTTGGCGAAATTCGGGCGTCCAGAATTCGGTTTTACTCAAAACGGTTGAATGACTCGTTAATCAAAAAAGAGTTATGAAAGAGTCTCAAGGAGATATGGGTGGGAAAGCAAAGAAGCGGACATTTATCTAACGCTGACGGAAATGAGCTAAACAGGAATTTCGTATCCCATACCTCTTCTACCGGTGACTCCTCCGTTCCAAATTATGCGGTTGGTGTTGACATGGTCCATCGCAAGTTCCTAAAAATCATCTTTCCCGTAATGCTGCCTTACATTACTCATATTTTCAATCAAATCCTCACAACAAGCGATTTTCCTTCAGTCTGGAAGATGTCAAAGATAATATCGGGTTTTCCAACAGGGACTTGACAACTTTGAATTTAATTTGTGAACGAACTCTTTCACTAATCATCAAACTGTCACTGTCAATTTATTCAGTAAACTCAACATTTTCATCATGGTAAAGTACACGAACGAGCAACGTCTGCAAATTATGAAAATTTTCTACCGAAATTCGGAGTCGGTGACTGCAACTTTAAGAGCGTTAATTCCAATTTTCGGTCGTAATTCTCGCCCTAGTAGGCAGACAATAACAAGTTTAATGCAAAAATTTGAGTCTACATATTCGTTGTGTGATGTTGCCGTGTCAGTGAGACAACGGGTTGGTCGAAGTGTCGAAAATATCGCTGCCGTTCAGGCGTCCGTAGCAAACGATCCAAATCAGTCAATTCCACGGCGTTCTCAAGAATTGGGCATCCCTCAGACCACATTATGGCATATTTTGCGTAAGGATCTTGCTGCCTCAAGAATTGAAGCCGATGGACCATTTGAAGCGACGAACGTTGTCCGATTGTGTTCTGGAGAAGATGCGCCAAGATGGTGAATTTCATCGCAAAATTATCTTCAGTGGCAAGGCTCATTGTTGGCTCAATGGGCTCGTCAATAAGCAAAAAATGCGTTATTGGTCGGGTGAAAATCCACATGTGCTTCATGAATCACCACTTCATCCACAAAAAGTAACTGTTTGGTGCGGTTTGCATACCGGCGGCGTTATTGAACCATATTTTTTCGTTGACGATAACGATCGTCACGTTACTGTGAATGGTCACCATTATCGCGCCATGATCACCGATTATTTTTGCCCCAAATTGGAAGATATGGACTTGGACGACATTTGGTTTCAACAGGATGGTGCCACAAGCCATACGGCACACGTTACAATCGATTTATTGATTTATTGAAGAGTAAGTATAGTGAGCGTGTTATCTCAAGAAATGGGCCAGTTGATTGGCCGCCTCGTTCGAGCGATTCAACGCCGCTTGAATATTTTCTGTGGGGCTACGTTAAGTCATTGATTTATGCCAGCAAGCCGACGACGTGGGAAGAGCTCAGAGCCAACATTGAATGTGAAATTGGGTACAACGAATCGACCGCTGCAAACGCGCCCGCCATGGCCATATGAACGAAATCGAGTTCCATTCATAAATGGTTTGCGCTTTATTTAAAACAAAAAGTTGTTAAGTCCTTATTGGAAAAAACTTTAAAGAAGAGATACAGGAGTGGACCGAACACACTTCTTTGCGGTACACCGGCCTGTATAACTTTAAACTGCGATACGTCCTTTCCGTATCTAACACGAAAAATTCTATTTTTAAGATACTAAGTCAATATGTTGCAAAGTTTCGATGGCAAAATTTGCCGTAATTTTAGCTATAAGCCTTCGTGCTAAGCCTTGTCAAAGGCTTTTGGAACGTCAAAAAATATGCTTGAGCAAATCTTTTTCTCTTCCAGAGCTTTTTCAGTTACATTGGTAATTCTATCTTCCTCATCACAGAGCTTAAGAGTTTCTTTTAGATAATCCGCGAAGAGCTCCACTTTTTCCGTATCCTTTTCGACATACGTATTTACTACGCAATTTTTGTGTTTTTTTTAGAGTCTCCTTGAGCAGATTACAAAGTTTATTTAGACGTCTTTTATCCTGCGAAGCTCGAGTAAGATGTCATTTCTTGCGTGCTTTCCTCAATAAATTGATTGATTTATGGCCTGTATGGGAGACAGCACCATCCTGTTGAAACTGGAGATCACCCAATGAGTGAATTTTGGTCAACATACTGTCTGTATTCACTTCAACTGTCTTTCCAGCCTTATCTTCGAAAAAGTATGGGCCATTGATGCCGCCAACCAATAATCTTGCGATCCAATATCCATTTAACAAATCGGCGACGTCGTAATTGGTTCAAAGGCTTCAATTGTTGTGTAATTTGGACTTTATAGGCGTGCTCTTAAATTCGCCATAAAGTGCCATAAGTGAAGCCCAATTCGGCGAAGAATTGAGGTGCCTATCTGGTTTTGAACACTTTCGCTCACAGTTATGATGTTTTGGCCAAGCATGCTGTACCGAATTATGACCGCTAGACTTTTCAAAAGCATTTGACACAGTGATTCAGGAAATGCTCTGTCAAAAAAATTGAGTGATTATTTTGAGTTTAGTCATAATGCGGTGAAACTCTAGTCCAGCTATTTGTTTGGTCGTAATCAACTAACCTACAGTAATGAAAATCGCTCTCAATCTAGATCTCTACCTCAAGGTGTCCCACAGGGTTCCATATTAGGGTCGTTTCTTTTCCGCATGTATATTATTGATATTGCCAGTTGTAATACCTAACAAGGCCCATACATGCAATTTATCTTTGGACTTTTGAAAATGCACTCGTCATAAGCCCGTCTTAGTTCAATAGCCCTGGCGTGGATTATAGTGCGCTATGATTATAGCTTGCGCAGATATGATTACGTCTCACCTTGACTGTACCCTGCAACAATATTTACGAGCGCTGTGTGATAAGTACCTTCGTTAGGCAAGAAAACGCATTTAACAATTTCTTTTTTATTTATTTCTCAATATAGTCTCCTTTCAGCTGGACACATTTAGTGCAGCGATATTCAAACTTTTTCAAGCCATTCAAAAAATATGATTTGTCGAACTTCGCAAAATAGGCCTCTGTTTCGGCAATGATTTCTGATTTCGTTTGACGAAATCGCTTTCTGTCAAGCCATTTCTTCATGTTTGGAAACAAAAAGAAATCACATGGGGCCAAATCTAGAGAATAGTATGGGCGAGGCAGAAATTCGTAGCGTAATTCAACTAGTTTTGCTGGGGCGATTGCGGAGAAGTGAGTAGGTGAGTTGTCATGGGGAAAAAGGACTATTTTTTTGCCAAGTGAGGCTGTCTTTTTATCGATTCAGCATTGAATCGGTCCAGTAAATCAGCCTAGAACTGTCGGTGAAGATGATGCCTTGCGAATCCCAAAAAACGGTGGCCATGACTTTTCCGACCGATTTCTGGCGTATAGTGTGGGATCCATGTTTGGTAAACAGTCACGAAAAGCCGTACTAACTCTTTCGGATTGCGATTAAACATGTCCAAACAGTGCTCTTAATTTGTCATGCGATTTCGTTTTTGCTTCACTGTTTGCAAATGCGGCACCGACGATATCATGGATTTTATTAACCATATCCTCCGTAGTCACCTCAAAAGGATGGCCTGGGCGCTCTTCATCAAAAACGGATGTTCGGCCACGCTTTCTGATGGTACATAGTAGTCACCGAAGGTGTATGGTCCTTATAAACGGCATGCAAGTGTGATTTCCTCACACGTCTTCCCATCTAAAAAAAGAAATCGAATCACTGATTGATATTGCTCTCTTTCTCCATGATTGCAAATAAACACGAACTTGATGATTTTCAACAGCTGTCACAACAAAACTACTCGATACATCTGTCTGAAATTTTGACAGCCATCGTTGTTAAAATGGCGCTATATGATGGCATACACATTTTGCATCAGTGGTGCCATCAGTCGGTAAACACGGGTACTTACTCGTATCATACAGCCCTCGCAAATGCTCGGAACGGCATCACTTGCACAGAATAATCTATACAAAATGTTGCAATTCGCCAGATCATCTAGATTCTTTAATATTACAACTCAGCTCTTTAATCATGTCCATTCACTAAGGCTCTTCTTCACTAGCACCATTTCTGATTGCAGAACACGTAAAAAAAACTTCGAGAGCTTCAGATTTCTAGAAGTTTCGAGTTCTACAAGAACTCAACAGCGCTAACATCTGAATTCAATCGAATCTTTTATAATGCGAGTGTTCCAGACATCTTTCGCAAAACTATAATATACCCGCTCTACAAGAAATGGAGAATATCGTTCTTGAATGCTTCGTCCAAGCTATTTGCCGCACAAATTTTCAACAGGCTTACCGCATGGGTAGAAAACAAAAGAATTCTTTACGGACTTCAAGTGGGTTCTAGGAAAAAGGCTTCAACTATGGTATTGACCAAATATTTTCAGTGCAAAAAGTGATAGGTTGTTTTTTCGTAGATTTCCGAGCAGCGTTTGATTGTGTACCGCGGGCAGTTCTTCTGTACAAGCTGTACGAAAGCGGACTCTCAACAAAAATCAACGATATTTTAAGAGCTATATACAAAAAAATATGTCGTACATTTGGGATGGAACCAACGTATCGGAAGGGTTCCAATCAACAGTATGCATCCTAAGCATATTGTTGTTTATTTTATATATCAACGACAAAACAGAAGCTATTCGAGGAGAAGTCCCGGCGCTGATTTTTTCAGATGATATGGCTTTACTTGCGAAGGTACTCGTATGTAGCTAAGAACTATTGCAAAACCTGGGATTTGTCTTTTAACCTAGTAAAATCTAAGAAAATGATTTTCAGAGAGGGCGGATGGAGGTACGAGGTCGAAGAGAAAAGTTGACGTATCAGGGTGAATAAATTGGAGTGGTGTGAGAATACAAGTACCTAGGATCCTTGATTACTTCGAGTCCTAACGTGAAAAAGCACTTGAGTCAAAAATTACCAGAAACTAGTCGACCAGTTGATCTATTTGGAGAAGCAAAAAATATTCCTTACAACTGCGTCTTTCATTATGCTTTGTGGAGCACAAGTATGGGGATCCCGTACATTCAAGGAAGTGGCTTTATGAAAGAGTATTTAAAATGCCAACTACATGCTCCACTTAGAGACAGGTATGGCCCTCTTATTCTCGGACACTCCACAGATATGATTAACACCATCTTCTCCTCGTTGACGGTTAAACCCATTTTTGCCACTGCCGTCTCAATTCTTGCAAAAGCGCCACTGACATCACGCTGCTTTCTTCCGATTCCGATTATGTCAATATCATTTGCGTATGCGAGTAATTGACGGACTTTAGAAAGATTGTGCCTCTCGTGTTAGCTCGTGAGTCGTCCACTATTCTTTCAAGTATAGTATGATGTTGAAGAAATCGCATTATAGCGGATCACCTTGTGTGAATCTTTATTTGAAATGAAAGGTCGTGGTTGGAACTTTACCTATCTTAATGCAGCAGAGTGCATTTTCTAATTTTCTATCGTCATCTTGCACAGACGGGTGAAATAGACATTATTCTGTACAGCTCGTGTCCATAAATGCGACTTTAAAATGGATGAGTAAGTAGTGCGCATCGGTTTTCTCCAAGATTAGCCCGTAGAGTGAATATTTGGTCGATGGTGGACTTACCTCGCCCGCAGCCACTCTGGGAAATAACAGATAGGGAGAAAGAACAGCTTTTGGCAAGTAAGACTCTTATTGTCATTTTTAGAGTTAGGAGTACTTGCTATCTATTCTGACATTGTGGTTCTTGATGAGAGTTAACACTTGGTTAATTGATACCCTGTTTCAGCTAGCTATTAACAGTGAGATCCATGCAATGACTCTCGAGCTCCGTACAATCATCATCTCGTCTTGACTTGTTTTTGTTACTAGATGTTCCATAATAGAGAGCGTTCTTCGTTGAATTCTACAAATAATATCGAGTTCGTATGCCAAATCTAGACATAGCTCCACATACTCGTACAAAGCTCGTCTTGATAGATATTGTCAAATGCTGACACGAAATCAACGGAAGGATAATGAGTATGGATTTTGACCACTTGAGTTTCTTTTCAGAATTTACCACAGATTGCAGAGTTCGTCAGTCAGGTTGTTGACGAGGGGTTTATCACAATTACAACAAATGATCTTGTACGAAATGTTAAGCAGACTGTTGATCGGAATGTAGAAGCCTTGCACTGTCTTTAGAAATATTTCGTATTGTTGCAACAGTAAAGGTCGAGTCTGGGTCAAGAATTCAGACGTGTCTTGAAAGCATGTTGACCAACAGTCCTCCAAAGATTTGCACATCATATATCTTGTCTAGTAATTTGTAGATACATTCTTTGGTGGCGTCCTTCTTGTCTTTCCTGTGGGAATGAATGCATTTTAGGGCTTTGTGTGGGAATTTATTGCGGGCTGTCATAAGGCCATCGCTCATGTGCCCGTAGTTCAAGATATCTTGCACAATTCTGCCAAGTATTATAAATCGACGCCCGAACAAGCACTAATTCTGTTCCTTTTAGCAAATACCATAGTATATATCACAGCTTCTTATCCTTCTTTTGCTCCGCCGCGCCCATGAGATCGAACTTCCTGAGGGCATTAAAGGGCCTCTTCCGATACTCTGGGTTAAACATTCAGGCCCGATGGTCATTGTACTTGTTTCATTCACCTTAGTCGTCAACAGTAAGGCCACCCACCTTCGAAGTTACCCCGATGTTACCGCTCTTTACCTGAAGGGACATGTCCTTTCTTTAAAAACTGGGAAAAGGCGTTGAATAGTCCAATAGTTCGATCTTGAAAGTTTTGCGCCTGTTAATGTTCAGCCGGCTGTGCTTGCGCAATTCCAAATCATCACCTATACGCTCAGTTTCAGGATTCGCTCATCCTAGGGAGAAAGCAGTTCAGCAGTTATCAAGTGGAGGTGACGATGCGTTTTTGGCCATTGATTGCGGACCTACCCGACTTTAAAGTTTAAATCGCATTACTAGAAGTTAATCAGATCATCGACATTCGTCAAACAGGATCCCATTAGCTATGTTTTGGAAAGCCCTAATGCTGATGCAGTTTAAACCCGCTCTTTTCTTATAAACTGGACAAGCTATGACTTCAAGTACTATGTCAATGAAGAGAAGCCTACTGTCTTGGACAAAAGATTCAAATATGAGAAAATTTATGCGTTTTGGACAAACATTATTATGGATGCAAGGCGGACATGAAGGATATCGAGGAGATAGTAAGCAACAACAGCGAAATGTAGGAAACTATTGTATGGCAAGATGTATACAGAAGAAGTTCTGATACTTCTTTCCAAAAACTTCTCAACGCTCATATTTGATCCCTTGTGGGATGCTAGCCTTCTAAGAAAAAAATTAAGCATGGATCTAACGGGTAGAAAGAAGGATCATTTGCTATTACCCCAAAATCCAAGCAATCTGCGAATAGTCGGTAGTTTTGAGTCACTTAGATGGCACAAAACTCTCCGGCATTCTGGGAGAGAAGATGTACCCTAGGGTAAATGATTGGTTATTCACTAAGCCTTGGAATATGTATCAGAAATAAACGATAAAAGTAAGATGACAGCATCGGAAATTAAAAGGCGAATGTCAGCGGGTTTGAAGAAGATGGTATAATAAGAGTGCACTTGTAGGTCTTGTTCCAAAAAGCAATAGTGGATGCAAATAAGCTTGTCAGAAAATTATGTCCAAATGTCCTCGGAGATGAGGATCAAGCAAAAACCATTAAATTACTTAAATGCAAAGGCATCAGCGAACTCATGGCTGGTCCGAATAGAATAGTTTCATTATACCCAAACCTAGCCAACCTCATAAGTGGTGCAGAAGCAATGCAGGATATGTAGCACTAAATGAATTTTTTTGGCCTGCAATCAGAAGCAACTGAACACTCCTACGCTGGACAATCCCCTTGATCAAGATTACTGAGCTTCAAATAGTCTGATAGTCAAAGGTCAACCTAAAAGCATTAGCCGAGTCTTTTTTTTACCAAAGAACCACCTGCAAAAGCAAGCAAGTATATAGACCTTTTTCGTTAACCTAACTCAACCTAACCACGAAAAGTTTTTCAATGACCCGAACAGTTCCTCACAATCATCCCACATAAGACCCATATCAAATAAATTTTGAAGCAGACAAAATTCCAAGTAACTACGTACTTCGTGCATCATCGCCATCAACTTGTCGCTAATCCATTTCAGGGAAACAGCTCCCAGAACCTCTATAAACGCTTAGGCCTGCAATTATTTTCGTAATGTTTGCATTCCCTCTACAACCCTTGCCCTTTGCAATACCCCTTTCGATGCCATTTAAGTCCTCTAACTGACATTGGAGCAAAGTACGAGTAGGTACGTTGCTCCTTTGGCTGTGGCTGAATGTCCTGTCATCCTGGCGACTTAACAACCGAAATAACGTAACAATGGCAAATACCCGCATGTACATATGTATATAAATGTTTTATTTATCTGTTTATCCATCACACATCCACCTAAAGTCTAACACATACAAATGCAAGCACCGGGATCCATCAATTATTTGCGATCCATGAATGTGTTACTATAACCACACACAAATAGCGTCTGCAAAGGAATTCAATGTCCAAGTTTAGGTTTGTTGTTTTTGTTCGTTCTGAAAAGTGTTTCACGTTCTGGTGAAGGATATAAAAAATGACACAGGAGCCGAATGGATGGGTGGATGTGGTGATGGAGAAGAAAATATTTTACCATTTCAAAGGACAACGAATGAGCAGCAATTTTGCAGACAATGTAAGGATACGCTTGTGAATGATATCTTTCTAAGAAAATGGTGTAACCTCTAGGTTTGAATGTATATTAACCACCCACCCATAACGAGGCTATGTCAGGGGTGTCAGGGGAGCTCCTTGGACTCGACAGTCTACAGTCGACAGTCGACACAGTTGCCAATGTTCCATGTAGTGTCCTTATTCCAGTCGATATATTTCATTCGTGTTTGCCCTTTTTTTTTGCTTCTTACGAGTAGTAGATACGTTGGGTACTGGTCTTGCCTGGGGAGTCACGAAGACATTGTAAGATTATTCTCTTCGTCACAATCTTATTCTTATTCGTTTTGTATAAATTTTACGGTGGCTAAAATGGCTGGGTTGGCAGATGGAATTCACTTTTCCTTGTGTAAGTTGGGAATCAATGCACGTGTGTAGTTGTTGGTATACTCGGACCGGACCGGTAGTCCTTGGGGATATTTTAATGAAGTTTTCCAAACTATTGAACTCGGCATACATACGCATTCACACCTAAAAGGATCGTTACTTGGGTCAATAGTAACTGTGACATTTATGGGAAGCAATTCATCTGTTATTGTTGCAGGGTCAGTTCGTAACTAATGTGTAGGACATTTCGAGTTGGTGAACATTGTTGTCGATTTGAAAATCATATTTACTTTGTAGCTTCTGTTGTTAATGGGAATTATGTAGAGTGAGACCAAGTGATTACTTCTCAATAATTTGATTTACCAGTCTTTGTTGAGAAAAGGAAGGCACTCACCACCATTGTTTTTACCTTAAAACAGAGACGAAGCACATCAGAACCATTCCGGCACTTTGACCAGAGACCTAGGACTCTTCTTAGTCTACGAGTTGCACTTTCCTTCAATTCTGAACACCCATATGCCAAGTGAGTTTTGTAATATCGTGGCAGATGAGGACAAGAAATGCTGTTTCCCCACAACCAAAACATCTGGCACCGATGGCATACATATATTGCGTGTTGCTACAGAAGTCTGAGTTCCCAAATCTAGCTGTTGGAAACTCAGACATCTCACTGCTAATGTCTCTCTGGCATACAAATCGAGCCCTGGCGAACAGTTATCTCACAGAAAGCCGGAAAAGACAACTAAACAGACCGAATTTCTTGTGGAGCTTCACTTGCACGGAACTGTTCTGCGAATGCATCCCCTTTTCAATACAAGAATGAGTACGCTCACCATTGAGCGAGCTCTAGATGAAGCAACTTTTGAAAGAATGTATAAATCCGCCAAAGAACAAAGCTCAAATGGTTTACTACTTTCATGAATGAAAACAATGCTGGGCAACAGAACCCTCTTGGCGAGGATAGACAGTCGATCTCCCGTGCTATGGTTTATGTCAGTCGACCCGATGTTTGGGTGACGCTCCTTACGATTTAAGCATCTGCCTTCAGGTGTATGTAGCTACACTACCAAATAAATCCTAGATATCGACTGCCTGCTTTAAGCCACAGGCTCTTGCAAAACAGGAGGAGTTCTCTTTAGAAGAAGGATTAAGTTGACAAATCTGACTCATTAAGTGGTTCAAGGCATCAACATCCATTGCACCTTTGCACCAAACATGCTGCGCCGAAAAACTCCAAATCGCTTTTAATTTTTTGGTGAAGGGATTTCAGCAGGACCGCGGGGATTGTTAGCGAGGAATAGCCCTTGCATTTACACATACGTGATAATCAGAATTATTCCCTGCATCGATATTGCAGTGGAACTCCAATGGCTGGGCTGTCTCGGCCGCACTGGGGTTTCCATGGAAAGACTGCTTCTATCTACGACGCACTGATGAATCTAACTGTTCCTAATATTTGCAATAAGCTCGTATCATAAGCTGTACTTTTGTTTAAACAAATTGTGTTTGGTACACATGTCACTATTGTTTAACGTAGGAACCTGCCGTGAAGGCTCAGGCCTACGATGCGTCTCCGCACAAAATATCAAAACAATACGTTGATCATCACTAAATCAGCCATTCTGTGGGCCATGGCACCAGATTGCAGTGCAACTCCACATCGTGTACACTATTCAGTTTCATAGCTATCAAATGGTTGAACACAATTCGTAGCACGCTACAACGTACGAGTGTGATAAGCTATTAGACCAAACGCCATACGGTCCATTCTCCCCTGATTTTGGGTATAAACAAAGCGCCTCCAAGATACTCCTACAAGGGGGTCTACTCCTTGGAACAGATATTCCAGCGGCCTCCTGACCTCCTGTGGTATTAATATATACAGTGGACACTTATGTTCATAGCTTAAGGTCTGAGTCATTGGGACACTCTCACAGAACATGCAGCCAAACCTCAATAGCAGCTCCATATGACCAGCCCGCTTAACCCTCCATCATGCAAAAATGCATTTGGTAAGCATTCCGGATCAACAGGAAGCCCAGGCTGCGGTTTAAACTCCGTCCAGGAAAATCCCGCATTGTCAGCATGTCCCTAAGGAAGTTACCATGCCATTTTCGCTAGCATCCCAACTAGATGGCCATCTAGCTACAACGATTGCGTTCCACTTCTCCCGGGGAGACCCAATCCCGTTCACTTAAAGGCAGGTCTTTTCTGTTCTTGAAACCCATTACCATCACGTATCTCTTTTAGATCAAGATGCGGCACTCCCAACAATATTTGCTTTGCCTCTGTGCAAATAGAAAGACATTCAAGTAAGGCCGCTCTGTCATACCAAACCGACTCTCCGTGTGCTGCATAGGCAACAAAAAGGCCTGTCTGCATAAACGCAGAACCCGCAGGGCCATTTGATTGCCGAAGAAGCGGATCCATGATCATAGGTCTAGTGCAATACATTCTTGGCAATTTTGACCACGCGCCAAATATAAAATTGGCATTCAATGTGCCCCTGAATGGGTTTCATCTAGAACCCGCGTCAGGCAAGAAATACAATCAGATCTTCAAGGATGGGTCCAATTAAGGATGAGTACAATCTGGATTAGAATCTGCGTCAGGGCTACCTGCGTTTTCTGTTAGGGCTTCCATTGACAGTTTGGCTCAATATCAATATTACCAAGGATAACAGTTCCCGGCACCTCTAACAAGGTCAATAATCCTTCTATTGTCTCTCAGTAGGAACGATTGTAGATTGGTAACTGGCTATGCATCTGGTATAAGTTAAGCTACATCCTGCAACTCGTGCTATGAGATTGATGACAAGGTGCACTATCGCTGTGAGAGTTCGGTTTACGTTCGTATTGGACTGTAGATACTGGACTCTGATGTGGGTTGTGCTAAAAAAAAATATTCAAAGAATACAATGGACTAGTTGTCCCTAGAAGCTTCATCTGTAGTACATACACAGTGTGGAAAGTAATATCCCCGACTGGTTCCACTGTGCCTTTGTCGAAGCGGTTCGAATGGTCGGAATTTCGTCAAAAAAGCATCCATTCATCCTTTCAACTTAAATTTCAATTTTGGGAACGGAAAGAAGTCGCACGATGCCAAATGAAGTGAATACGGTGGATGACTTAATGCACGCTTGATTTCGAGCCAAAAATTGACAAACAATGTGTGCTGTCTGACTCGGTTCTTTATCGTGCAACAGAGACCAACTTTTTGGATCGCGGGTCGAAAACAGTAACTGTTTCACTAATTGGAATGAATTCTTTGTTGATAATTCCGTTGCTATCGAAGAATGTGATGAGCATTGTCTTCATTTTGAAGGAACTTTTCGTGCTTTTTTTTAAGCTTTTGGTGAATTTTGTGTCTTTCATTCCGCACTTTGACGTTTAGTATCTGGATCGCGTTGGAAGCAATTTGTTTCATCGCCTGTAACATTTGTTTTCATGAAGTAAGGAACATTTCTTGAGGTGGCAATGACGTCTCTGGAATACCAGATTCTCATGAATTTTTGATCATTATTCGATGAGTGTGGAACATATTTTGCACAGGCCTTTGTTTCGCCAAATACTCTTCAAGAATGGTGCGAATAGTCTCCTTGTTGATGCTAAAGACCTCTTCCAACATTCTCAGTGAAGCATTGCGGCCTTTTGTAACAAAATCACGTACTTTTTGGACCATTTCAGGCGTCGGAACTGAAATTGGCATTCCTGTGTGTTTCTCATCCTGCAGCGACTTTCGGCCACCCAAGAAACGTTTATGGCATTCAAAAACAACTGATCTACTTAATCAACATGATGCACTATTGCATCAGTCGGAATGGCATGTTAGGCACATAAGTGGCGCTGAAATATGACTCATGTCCGAGATATTATTTGCCACACTGTGAATGCGTGCATATGTAAATCCATATCGGAATTACAACTTCAGTTCAATATCCTGAATGGTTTTAGCTCTCAAAGGGTCTGCAGAGCCACAAAATACCGGCACCTAAAATGGTATTGAACCTAGAAACCTAATTTACACTCAAAGTACCCTTTAACGTGGGCATGTAACTCGAATGCTTCCTTGTAATGCAACATTTCGCAAATTTCCTCAAATCAAATGCTGAACATACCTTTACAACATTCCATTGCAATACCTTCCCCCAAAATTAAGTAAAGGACACGAATCAATTTCTGAATCCTTCTCATCCCAAATGCAACCAAATCTCTGTATTCTCCGCACCAGTTGGGTACACAACAAAGCAAACGCACATTCCAAATGAAATTACAAGCGAACAACAAACAAAGACACGTTTAGGAACCACTTAAAGTCCTTTTAGGACGTCGGATAATTTAAAATCATTAAAGCAGAAACTTTAATTAGTTTTCCATGCCCGAGGGGATTTCGAGACATAGTCGAGCATGGTCTCTACTCTCTACCGTTACCGTCTCTGTTTCTGTTTTTGTCTCTGTCGTTGTCCGCCGAGAATACTTTTCCGCCATTGGTCTTGTATCCCTTTGTACAATAGTAAAACCAAAAAGAAAGATGTCCTGACATATTCCACCGTCGATTTATAAAAAAATTGCGGTGAGGGTTACGACTTCAACTTCAACTTCAACTTCGACTACAGCTTTAAATTTAAAAATTAAACGAAAGAATCATTGAAACAAACGCCACTTAGGGCAGACCCCGGCACGGCGGCGGCGTTTGGGCATTTCTCATTCAACCTGGCAAGAGAATTTGGGGGGATGAAAAATAAGGGTAGACACCCTGACTTCCGGTCGGTAGACAAGTCTTAAAGTAAAAACAGAGAAAATGAAAAACAGTGCTGACATTTAAAAATGACTCAACTGATGCATGGTCTGTGTTAGTGTTTGTTGCTCGTTCTGTTAGATCGCTAATCTACGGTCTGAGTGACAGTTTGTCTTATCTTTTTTTTTATTTCTGTTATTTTTTGTACTACAAGCATATCGTTCTGTCAAAAGCGGTTTCGCTTACTTTTCAAATTAACATCTCCTTTATTTTTTTTTTTGGGGCAACTGTCAGTGGTAGATTTGTTTCCTTTTTTCGGAAAGATATCGGGGAGATTGAGAGAATGGTGATTTACATGCAATTTGACAGAATTTTAAAAGGATTAAACCGAGAAAGGAGAGGGACACCCTTCTTGTTACAAAAGTCAAGACTGACACGTTGTCTGCGAAACACGTGTGCGTTTTCTATTTTTTTTTTTTTCTTCTGTCGTTCTTTCACTCCTTTTGTAAGGTAACAATTGCGGAAGATGGAAATGAATTTGAATAGATGAATTTGTTCGAATGAAAAACGGCGCTAAATGGTTTCTATTGTATGTGGCGGGAAATTGGTTACGAACATTGACTGAAAAGGGAGAGAACTTTTTGGATTTTCAATGTTTTTTTTGAATGATGTTACCCTAACGCCTTACCTACGTCAGAGATCGGAATATTTGTAGATTCCCTCACTTTACTTAACATATGGATTAGTCCAAATTGTGGAATGGTGTGGACAATTGGATTTTAGATAATGCAACACTATCTTCATGGATCTAAGGCTTTTGGAGACCAATAAGAGGCAGAATTACTCTCAAGCTACAAGGAGAGACAACAAAATTTCATAAGATCTTGTTTCAACACTTACATGACCACACCACTGAGGGGTGTTCTCTAACTAACTTACTAACTTCTTCTTCTAACAACTTCGGGCAGAATGTGCCAACCATGGATGGATCTGTTGAATGTCATCCCAGAGACAAAGTTTTCGACCACCTTTCGAAGCAGTCGTTACCGTATGTCCTCTTTTACTTACTTTAGGTGGCGCTACAGTTCGGGGTGGACCTGGGCCTCAGTCAAAAAGCTTCTCCAGCCAGCTCGATCCCTGGCTAGCTGCCTCCAGTTTCGCACGCTAAGTTGGCTGAGGTCCTCTTCCACTTGCGTGCGCCACCTGAGTCTTGGCCTTCTTCTACTGCGCTGTCCCTCGTGGGCGGATTCGAAGACTTTTCGGACCGGAGCATTGGTGTCCATGCGCTCTACATGACCCAGCCATCTCAGTCTTTGGATCTTCACTCTTCTAGCTAGGTCCATGTCGCTGTACAGTCCATACAGTTCGTCGTTGTATCTCCTCCTCCACTCACCGTCAATGCAGACGGGACCGAAGATCGCCCGAAGAATTTTTCTCTCGAAGCAACCAACAACACCCTCATCCATTTTTTGATAATGTCCATGCCTCTGCGCCATAGAGCAGGACCGGGATTATTAAAGTCTTATAAAGGGTGACTTTTGTTGTCCGAGAGAGGGCTTTGCTACTCAAATGCCTTCTTAACCCAAAGAAACAGCGGTCCGTCTCAATACTCGCGAAAGCGCCA
Source organism: Volucella inflata (assembly GCA_928272305.1). Lineage (NCBI taxonomy): Eukaryota > Metazoa > Arthropoda > Insecta > Diptera > Syrphidae > Volucella > Volucella inflata. The sequence continues at coordinate 6,852,775 of OV743720.1, forward strand.
CTGACATCACGCTGTTTTCTCCCGATTAAGTCAATATCGTCGGCGTATGCGAGTAGTTGGACGGACTTTTGAAAGATAGTGCCTCTTGTGTTTGCTCGTGAGTTTTGCACTATTCTTTCCAGTACGATGTTGAAAAAATTGCATGACAGCGCATCGCCTTGTCTAAATCCTTTCTGGACATCAAAGGTCTCGGTGAGATCTTTACCGACCTTGATGGAGCAGCGTGCATTCTCCATCGTCATCCTGCACAGACGGACGAGTTTGGCAGGGATGCCAAAACTAGACATTGCTCTATATAGCTTGTCTCTATAGATGCTGTCATACGCGGCCTTAAAATCGATGAATAGGTGGTGGGTATCGATCTGAAGCTCATGGGTCTTCTCCAAGATCTGCCGTAGTGTGAATATCTGGTCGATGGTGGACTTTCCTGGCCTGAAGCCACACTGATATGTTTTACAGATGAGTTGGTGTATGCTCCTTACCAAGTCATCGCCTGCCACTTTGAAGAGCTCGGCAGTCAGGCCGTCCGCTCCAGCAGCTTTGTTGGACTTAAGCTTCGATATAGCTATCTTTACTTCGTCCAGATCGGGTGGACAGAGTTGCTGGTCATCATCGTCCAGGTTGAAAGGTTGATTCTGCCTGACAGCGGTATTTGGTCCATCATCGCCGTTATACAGTCTGCAGAAATGATCTTTCCAAATCCTCAGCATCGACTGCGATTCTACTACGATGTTCCCTTGTTCATCTCTACAGGCTTCGGTTCGGGGTTTGTCTCCGTCGCATGTTATTTTTACATTTTGGTAAAACTTCCGACGTCATTCCTGGAGTAGCATCTCTCAATTTCCTCGATCGCGCGCTTCTCATGCTCTTTCTTCTTCCTCCTGAGAAGCCGGTGCTCGTCTCTCCTCTTCCGCTCATAGAGCTCATGAGCAGCTCTGGTCTTTCTAAGCAGCGCCACGTTATATGCATCTTGCTTAGCTGCATGTGCTTGCCGGCATACATCATCGAACCAGGGGTTTCGTTGTGGTGGACGAGTGAAACCCAGCACATCAGAAGCGGCATCTCTGATGGCGTTTTGGCAGTGTTTCCAATGGTCTTCGATGCTTGATGCTGGCGGCATTGGACCCTTTAAGAGATTAAGAGACACTCGATCGGAGAAGGACTTGGCGATCTCTTGCGATCGTAGCCGTCTGACGTCGAATTTTCTCACAGCATTAGTTTGTCTTGGAGTAGTTTGGGATATCCGCAACCGTACCTTGGCTACAACAAGGTAATGGTCCGAGCTAGGGCATTGCTCGTAGGTCTTGTTGAGGAGCTCGTAGAAGGCATCCTTGGTGTCGTCATATTTCTCCTCTGTGGGGGCATGCGCGCATATAAGGCTTACGTTGGCGAATTTAGCCTTGATGCGGATTGCTACTAGGCGCTTGCTCACATGCCGGAAGCTGAGTACTTCTCGTCTTAGTCTGCCTCCGACAACAAATCCGCTTCCAAATAAGCGCTGCTTTTGCCATCGCTAGCAATTGACGTAGTAGATGTCGCAGTTTTTCATCTTCTTTTTGTCCAGCCCATCCCATCGCATTTCTTGGATGGCGGTTATGTCTGCTTTGCAGCAGTCTAGGGCCTCCGCTAGTTGCTCGGCTGCACGTGGTCTATTAAGGGATCTAACATTCCACGTGCATATCCGAAGCTCATTGTCATTAAATCGTTTGCGTGGGTTGTCAACGGTAGATCCGTCCATATCCGAGGCTTGTTGATGCTTCGTAACTTAATCTTTTTTAAATGGCCGGGTAGTTACCCCGGCGGCACAACCCCCAACCTGGAGGACCAGTTCCATTTTGAGTGCCCCTAGGACGAGGGGTCGGTTACACCGAAGCCAGTAACCCGTTCCGGGATGTGAGCGCTGCCGTTGGCCCTTACAGGGCTCTTCCGCCACCATCTCTTTTCCAAGACCCTGACTAAGTCCTGGAAATCCTTTCCGGCCTGAGCTCCAAATATGTTGGAGTAGCCCGGAAAAGGTCTTGTTTTGTTCTTCCGACACTAATCCTGGTTTATGGCGCAGGAAACTCGCCATTTGCCCCCTTAACTTCGCTACCTCTAGTGAGATTCCCAGATGGCGCCACGGGGAGGCGTGAAGTAGGACTTATTAGCAGAGCTTCAAGATGTTCGGCTGCAGAGGTTCATTCTCGTCATTTAAGGAACCAGCACCTGTCGGAAGATGCTACTTCTACGAGGCCTTATACTAATCGTTGCCATCCGTATGTCCTCAGTAAAACGAATAATGTTTGCTCCCAATGGGTCGATTGATCCCTAAAGACGCGTCAAGTGACAAGATCTTGGAGGCGAGTTTACAAGGCAATTACGCGAAATTATGCATTCTTCGAATGTGTCCTTCAATATGCTAATTGTATTGTTTGCTGTTTGAAATGTAGCGCAATCCTACTGGTGCCAAATCTCTGCCACATTTATGCCATTCAATCGGGAAACGAATAAGTCATTAATCATGGCTCTGTAACAAATACTCTTGACCGTACACGCTGATTAGCCTTATTTTTGAAAAAATATGGTCCGATGATTTCACCAGCCCTTAGACCTCACCAAATTGTGCAGTTTTTGGGATGTATCCACATTTTACGAAACTCATGTGGATAAATCTCCCGACAATTTTGCTTAGTGACAAACCCAGAGCCGAAAGATGGTCCTAATCATCGAAAACAATTTTTGGATAAAACCGCGGATCCAGCGAGAGTTGATTTTGGGGGCATTCCTTAAATTCAGAACAAAAACGATAGTCGTTCGGTTTCAATTCTGGCACGAGCTGGATCTTGTAAGCCTTCAAACCAAGATCTTTGCCTTACATTTTTCACAAAGTGGAGGGACAGAGACCAAGCTGATCTATGTCAACACTTTCCTGAACGGATGCAATATTCCCTTCTGTGCTTCTCGGTGCCACTTCATTTTCCAAAGAACATGTCTCGGATAGTCGATTATGGCGGCTGTACTCGTATATGGTGCTCCATAAGCTTGACGCACAGAACGATAATTTTGGAACCGATATGTCATCACGATGAAATTACAAAGACTACAGAATAAATATTACACTGACAGCTTATAATTTGACGAGTGGTTTCACGGACAAAAATATCTGAAGTTAGTTAGTGAATTACCAAAACAGGCTTAAGAGTAGATAGCCTGTCGATCTTATTTATTGCAGTCTATTTTTAGGTAAAATCTTCCACCATATCAAAGATATCCAATATCAAAGATGGATGCAACTTCCATTTATTTGGCCTGAATCACTGCTACCTATCCGCCCTACATAGCCAAGCCAGATTGATCTCTCTGTTAGGGGATTATTCGCGTAAACACGGTCTTTTGGGTAGCCCCACAGAACAAAATCTAACGGTGTCAAATCACATGGTTCTGATGGCCAATTGACGTCGCCAAAACGTGAAATTACGCGATCAGGAAACTTCTCACGCAATAAAGCCATAATTGGTCGTGTTGTGTGACTTGTTGCCCCGTCTTGTTGGAAGCACATATCGTCCAGTCATGATCTTCAATCGCCGGTCAAATCGGTTATCATTCGACCATATCGCTCCAAATTGACTGTAACCGTTCGCTCATTGGCATCTTCGAAAAAATGCGGATCAATGACACCTTTCGACCATAGAGCACACCGAAAAGTCACTTTGTCTGGATGCAATGGCACCTCTTCGATCACTTGTGGATTTTCTGAGCCCCATATACGACAATTTTGCTTGTTTACTTACCCACCGAGTGAGAAATGTGCCTCATCACTGAAGAAAATGTTGTTCGAAAAATCGGTGTTTATTGTCTGTTGTTCCAACACCCAAGAAGCGTATCTACGACGTTGTGAATGGTCAGCAGGCTTCAATTGTTAGGCAAGTTAAACTTTATAAGGATGGAGATGCAAATCCAAATGCAAACTACGCCAAAGTGAGGTGTACGACACGTTCAATTTCTGCAAACGCCGGGAAATCGATAAAATCGATAACGCTTCCACTCTCTTCGAATTTCTTCACAATTTTACTGATTGCTTGTGTAGTCGGTCGATTATGACGACCATAATCGTCGCGTAATACGCGAAAAGTGGCTTCGCTTGGATCACCACATTTGTAGTAAGTTTTAATAATTTTAACGCATTGTTCGATTTGTAAGCAATCCATTATTGTAAATGGCAAATATTCAATTAATATTATGACACTTCAAATGACAGCTGAGTTTGGCAGGTGTCAAATGCCAGCGTTACCAACTTGAAATGAATGACTCTGTAGCAGAGAAGAGAATCTTCATCCATTGTGCAGAGTGTGTCCATCCGTCTGCCCGTGTAACGCTAAAGAAGTCAGTTGATAGCGTGTCAAATTACCAAAAACCATTTTGACACTAGGCAGAGGGAGTGCTCCATCGACATCCTACGCAATAGAAGGAGCTATGAAAGGAATAAAAAAAAAAAAAAACTGGACTCGGTTGTGCTACCTCATTTCTAGATGCTTTCATTACTTACTTACAAGATTGCGCTACAGTCTGTTGTGGATTAGGTCTATCATGTCGCTTCAACAGACGACCTTCCTTAAACAATTTTTTTTCGCCTGCCCACATTTTGGAGACATTATCCAATCACCACCTGCTGCGTTAAATAGCTCTATAGTACAGCGATTGATTCCAGGAACTTCCAGCTGAAAAATTGCTATTCTGACTTCTTCTTCTCATTCGAATAAATGCGGTAATTAACAAACTTTAAGTCGAAACAGATGGTAAGTATTGGATCCATATACTTTCGTTTTCTTCCAATATCTGGCAGATGGGAAATAGATGGAGAGCTTGTCAAAATTATTAGGAGTACATCTACGTCTCCGCCGTCTTTTTTTATCAAAAATTTGAATTCTTTTGTGAAAGATCACTACATTTTTGTCCATCCCTAACTACTACTTGTTCCCATTATTCTGACAACATATGGATACCGCATCGGATTAACGCTTCATCTCTTGGGGCTATTCACGAATCGATTGAATTTTTGGCATGATCATATGATGTGAAGTACTGTACAAACAGGTCATGTGCAATCGATCGAAGCAAGTGATAATTGGAAGGAGCAATGTTTAGTGAATAACGCGGGTGTGGTAGGGCTTCCCAGTAGAGTGTTTCCCAGAAGGTTTTAACTGGCTCCGCAACCTTTTTACAAGGATTATCATGCAAGAGAATGATTTTGTCATGTCTGGAGTAGTAGAGCATTTTTCCTTGAGTTCTCTAGTCAATCTGATCAATTGTGTTCGGTGGAGAGGCCCTATAATAATTTCGTTCGGTTTGAGCAACTCATAATGCACGACATCAAGCTGATACTACCAAATACATAACATGAGTTTTTTTTCATGAGTATTCGGCTTTGCTGTAGATGCTGAAGCATAGCCAAGTGGTCCCCATGATTTCATCTTCTGTGGGTTATTTTAGTGGATCGATTTTTCATCACCAGTGACTATACGATACCAAATACCTTTTCGTTCAATTTCACATGTGCAAAATTGGCGTTCAACATTTCTCGGTTTCAGTTCATGGAAGCCTATTTCCTTGCTTTCAAATCACTCCTTACCATTTTATATGATGTGAAATTGCTTACTGAATCGCCCTTATTTAAATGTAAGTTGCTTCAATAATGCGTCCAATTCCCGACTTCATACACTTCTGGCCTTCCTCTAGGTTCTTTGTTTTCGATGTCAAATTCACGGGTATTTAAGTTTAAAAACCACTGAAGACAAATTCTCTGACTTAAGCAGCCTCACCATATGCTTCTAGAAGTAATCGAAAACTGTGGCGCTGGCAGCCCGGTATGGGCCATGGTCTAGCTTCTTGACACCCTTTGTGTTGCTCATGTTGTCATTTTCGTCACATCTGAGCGGGGCCTACGCCGAATCCGAACGGCGCTCCTTAGAAGCTTTTTCATAGGCAATTTTACTTACGGGAGTTTGCTATTGCCCGCCGAAAGGGTTATGACGATTTGAAAAATTGTTGGCGATCCCGGGTATCAACCCACGAAACATCTACAACCCTGCAATTCACAATTCCCCCGGAAAAAACTTATGTGACTCCGCGCCGGTACAAAATCGCTAATACCTCAAGGTTATGGTGTTAACAGGTGTCCTGAAAATTTCAACCACTATTTGCTGGTGGAGCAACGCGGGGAATTATTGCAAAGTTACTTCCAAAATGGATGCTGTGTTGCCAAAACAGAAATCTGGGTCGAAATAATGCATCAATTGTATTTGATGTACGCATCGAACATATTCCCCGGTTCGTCTTATTCCCAGTTGCTGCCGAAATTGTGCATCTATACCTGAGAACCTTAACGCCCTAAACATCTCACCGATCTCAGACTCAACATCAGTTTCGCTAGCCTGAGGAGAATTCTGCACAAAGACCTCGGAATATTAGCTTACAGGTCTCATTGACTCTGAAGTTAAAGCGAAATGACAACTCCTTTCGTTATAACTTCTCTGTTTGGGCTTTAGAGCAGCTCCAAATCGATGGCAATTTTACTCAGAAGATAATCTCTTCAAATGAGGCGTATTTCCATCTGGCCGCCTACGAAAACATGCAAAATTGCCGTATTTGGTGCTTGGAAATCCTGAACGTTTGACTGGTTGGTGTGGCTTCGGAGTGGCGGCATTGTTAGTTCGATTTTCATGCACGGCGACAATGAAAAAAGGGTACAATCAATGGAGAGCGCTACCGAGGTATACCAACCAATTCCTTATGGCCAGAGATTGAAGATTTTGACTTGGGCAAGCTATAGCTTCAGCAATGATGGGACTGCGTGCCACACAAACCGTCCAACAATCGCTCTATTGCACACTTAGCTCAATAATTGTTTTAGTGATGTTGCTTGGGTGCCAACCGTACTGGGATTGGACTTTTTTTTTGTGAAGTGACATTAAGGACCGATACTATGCGAACAATGCAGAGAGTTTCAGGTACTCAAGAGCAATATTGGTCAATCCATTCGTGAAATAGAGGCCGAAAACCTCGAGAATGTATTGAAAGAGTGGATTGACAGGGTAGTCTACTACTAAGCCCACCGAGGCAGTCATTTGAATAAAATAAGTCGGAAGGTTAACTACTTTCAACAAGGCAACAATCGTTCAAAAGTATTGAAAAGTGTTTCTTACAGCCTTTTTAAAAGTAAACCAGCAATCGGTCCTCCTAGGATAGTTTAAGCTGTTTAATAAGAAGTTCGTTTATAGGCAACTGCATCTTATATTGTTGTAGGATTCAACGTCTTAGATATTGCTTTATTTTTTTCAGTAAGAAAGAGAAAGCTGACTACATCCAAACGATTTGGGTTTGAAGGTGCTGTAGTTGTGCATCATTGATTCAAGTTTTCACCACTCGCATTCAAATCCTGTTGGAAATAGATACGGTAACATACATGGAATATTGAAATGTCGCTAATTCAAAAACGATCCACGTAATCCATTAATCCATTTATAACAAAAGAAAAAAACGCATTTGTACTCCATAATCAATGATCTCTAATAAATGTCCAGTCCGGCATTAGCTACAAAAAAAAAACAAACAAAAGGATTACTGTCTGCACATAAATTCAGTCCCACAGGGAACTGCTCATTAATACCCATAAACTATCTATTTAATCACAATCAAGAGATTATAATTCAAAAATCTGTATTTCCGATGAACAAACTATTCAACCTATTTTCAACTGCAGAACGACACCCGAAAGCATACTAAGGGGAGAAGAAACTAAACCAAAAAAAAATTAATAATAATAATATTGTTAATATTTGCTGCAGTCTCTCTATTCTCGTATCATAGCCTGTGGCAACTAAAAAACGCGATGCCACGAATGCGTAACCAGGCGCAATCCCATTGCACTTTGAGCAAATTATTCAAAAATTTTAATGGAATCATAATCAAGAGATTTATTGAATGGTTTTTGCGGGAAATTAGGTTAAAACAAATTGGCATGCCGCATGCAGAAACGATTGCCATTAATTTGCCTACCACACGATAGCCAACTAATAACTGGGTTAAGTGGTTAATAATATTAGTGCAGCGATCCATTATTGAAACGATTATTCGCTGATTTTCTTCTATCCTTTTATTCGGTCGTTTTTGCTGCTTATGCTGGTTTTTGTCGGTTTTTGAAAAAAGTTTAAAAAGTATTAAAAGATCAGAGTCGGTATTTTGGTTGAAGTTCACCTCGAAGTAGAAAGAAAAGGAACTATATGAACTTGTTGCAAGTACTCCTTATGGAAGGTGAAAGTTGACTGGATGGGAGCTTATGAAGTTGCTCTCCGAACGAATCTCCCATCTTATCGCTGGAAAATGGGTTAGGTCTCCTACGATTTGTGCAGCCAGCAAATTTGATGCAAAGTTTTGGGTACAAGCAGAAAATATTTTCCAGGCTGGACCATAAATATGCCCAAGACATCTTTATTGACTGACGCGAAATTTCTAACCAAGTCAGAGTTGCTGTATAGATCGTAGAGTTCGATGTTTCACCTTTTTCTTCCAACGCCTAGTAACGACTGCATTTTACACCAAACGGCCAGCTGGAATTACTTAAGGTGACGATATAGTCCAGGATGGACCAACAAGCGTCTCCAGTCAGCTCGATCTTTCGCTAGTTGCTTCTAGTTACGCAAGATAAATTGGCTGAAACCTGTCTCCACTGCGCTGTCCCCCGGAGGCAGCATTAGTGTCCATCCCTTCTACTCGGTGGGGTGAAAAGTAACCTCCTTGGAAATGAAAAAAAAATTGTTTAAATGTTTTTTTTATTTTATTCAAAATAGAGCCCTTTTAGCTTGATACACTTATTCCAGCGATTTTCCAACTTCTTGATTCCGCCCGAAAAGTAATTTTCCGGAAGGTCTGCAAAATACTCCTCCGTGGCGTCGATGATTTCCTCGCGTGAGCTAAATTTTTTATTGATGAGCCATCTTTTGAGGTTTGGGAAGAGATAATTTTCCGAGGGAGCCAAATCGGGCAGTTGGAGCCATAAGTCATTGATTTTAGCCGTGGTTGCGATGCCCTTATGCGCCGGCGCATTGTTTTAGAAAAACAAAAAAACCCGCTTCATGTGAGGCCGTTTTGCAGCAATTTCGGCATTCAATCGCTCCAATAATGCACAGCAATACCCGCTGTTGATGGTTTTCCTTCCTTCTAGCTCGCGCACCTTCACTTTCTGGTCAGCCAACACCATTTCATGCATTTTTTTGACATTGTCCTCTGTTACCGTATCGGAGGGCCTGCCACTGCGGACTTGATCGGTAATGGAGTTGCGGCCACCACGAAACTCTCGAGACCAATATTTGACGGTGTAATCTGACGGAGCATTAGCCCCATTATATTTATCCAACTTTTCTTTTGTTTCCTTCACCGTTTTGCCTCTCAAAAAATAATGTTTTATGAAAGAACGAAGATCATTTTTGTCTATAATCAACATGATGCCAAACACGTCAACAACAATCAACAGTCAAAGCAAAACTAAGGACAGTATCCCAATTTGGCATGTCTGTCTAAGTATGAACGACCATATACTTCGTCTTGCCTCGTTGACCGCGTAACCCCTTTTCGCCGTCTCCGTCTCAATACCCACGAAGGCGTCACTGACATCACGCTGTTTTCTTCTGATTATGTCAATTTCATCGGATTTTTGAAAAATTGTACCTCTTGTGTTTGCGCGTGAGTTTTGTCCTATTCTTTCAAGGGTGGCGTTGCAGAAATCGTATGACAGCGTATCCCCTTGTCTAAATCTTTTTTTGACCTCAAAGGTCTCGGTGAAATCTTTACCGAACTTGATGGAGCAGCGAGCACTCTCCATGGTCATTATGCACAGACGGACGAGTTTGGCATGGATGCGAAAGCTAAACCCTGCTCTGTATAGCTCGTCTCTATAGATGCTGTCATACGCGGCACGTTCTCGGGACCTTTGGTACTGTCTTCATGCTCTGCGACATTATGATCGAAGTCCAGTGATCTCATAGCTCCACCAGCCCACCAGTTGGGCGATGGCGATACTGTGTTGCTATCCTAGTCAAGGACCCGCCGCAGGCGAGTTTCAATCGTCGAGTCATCTGTGTTTGCTGTCCATTCCACTTAGATCGTTTGACTTTGAGCGGGTTTTCCATAATACCTGAAGCACGATGGAAGTCGAAAATAATAGCGTTGTGGTCGTTATGCTTGTGGTGATCACTGACTCGACATGTCGTATTCCGAAGTAGGACACAACTTACGAAGGTAATGTCGATAACAGAACCCGTGCCCGTCAGGTTGATGGTGTACTTGTTTCAAGGAGCGTGCTTCCACATTCTACTTCCCACACATTAGAGTCACCTGCTATTATAAATGGTGTACGATTTCTTGCAACAAGGACGATCTGTTCAAAGCGGTGGGAGGAACTTCACAGTTGCATCTTTTATCTTTGTACGTAAAAAGAATTGCTAAATGAAGGTTCCTGAATGGTGTCATTACCACATATCTAAATCACAGACTTGTTTGTCATATCGGTTATCCAAGTGCTCAGGTTACGGTTGCGGTATTGTTCGCTGAGTATTGCGATGTCACTTTCAGGTTCATGCACGGATTGCTGCAGGAGATCCTGAGCTTCTTCGCAATTATTAAAACTTAGTTTTAGTGTTGTCATGGTTTAGGCATTGTGGGCTTTATAATGCCTTTTTGTATTTTGGGTACCTGACGCTGCCAGTTAAATGCCTAGAGTTCAAACCCTTCGCGTGACAGTGCAAGCATTTGGGTCCGCTTTAAAATTCTTCAATTTACGCCCATTTTCTCCACATCGAGGGGATGTGTTAGAACAGTCTGTCGGAAATTTACGCTTTCCTACAAAGTGACCAAATTCAAGAGATCTAAAACACTTCCTTTTCCACTTCGTCTTTTCACGTATCCGACAATAAACTCAGCCAATGTGTACCATTTAGCGATTTCCACGGGTAAGTTTAGAGTTGCAGACCGTGTTGCACCGAAGGCTTTTGCAATGTTTTTGATAGCGAACGTTTTAGCTTCGTAGCGTTAAGTTGCTCGGTAATAGCTACGTAGACTTCTTCCTTCGCAGTAACTTCGTCCATGTCCTTGCATTCGAGGAGTATCTCTGTGTGGTGGTGGAAACATCGGTGGATTTCTCTAGTGGGAGTAAGAGATCTCCGCCAGCTGTTTTCCAAATCCGGTTAACATTATGTCCGGCTTCTTTTAGGTTGGAATCTGCTCCAACTTTTCGGACTAAATCTTAATATGTAAGTTCCCCGGTTCTTTTTATAATAATTGCATCAGGACGTTGCCGTTGCTTAGATTCTTCTTATCGACTTAAATCCATCCATCAGTTTTTGGCTTAATATCGGCTTTTTTAGCAAACCTTCGCCAGGTGTTGCTTTCAGCATAACTGGACGTTCCTCGTTAGGAGATGGAGGTTTGGGCTACTTAAATTTCGTTGTTGGCACCCTCATCTTCTCCTACGGGACGGCCGTTTAAACTTTAAGCTGAGCATTTGGATAGCCTTTTCCGCATGAGTCATTTTCGAGATAGAAGACTTTGCCAAGACGGAGGTTTAGGGCCCGAATATGTCGCTCGAGCTCAGAGACTTTGCTGCGTTTGTCATTGTATGTCGAAGACTTTAAGTTTGTTTCGCACTTTCCGCCGTCGGTACTCAGGATCCGACTCTCTGCACCGTATCTTTGCACTTATTCTTCTCACTTTCCATTTTTACAGAGAATCTATCTCTTGCCAGGTTTTTGGTCGGCGGGTGGTATTTATTATTTCCACCAGCGCTGTATGTAGTTACATAGGCACAAACAAGGTCTCTTAATCCGCCACCTGGGGACGAGCCCAATTGAGAACCTGCAAACTCGATTACCTTATAGATGGCGTGTATCAATCTGAAGCTCATGGGTTCTCTAAAAAAAATCTGCAATAGTATGAATATATGACTGAACTAGACAGTGGACGGTTTTCGCTTAAGCAACACTGATATGGACCAATCCGATTCAGAGTCTCCTTTCCTGAGGATCGGACAAACAATGCTGAGGTTCCATTCGTCGGGCATACTTTCGCCCGACTGAAAGCATATGCTTCTAACCAAGTAATTGCCTGCCGCTGCCGTGGAATGTTTTTTCTTAACTTTTGTAAAACTTCCGAATTTCATTCCTAAAGTAGCATCCTCAATTTCCTTACATGCTCTTTGTTTTTTCTCTTGAGAATTTCTGTAGCAGGTGGTACGAAAAGCAGGAATAGCGACAAGAGATTGTTGATGGCTCCTCAAGTTGTAAGCGTTAGAAATCGGAATCTGCATATAACCACCTCGGATGAAAAATATTTTTAAGACCTTAAAATAAAACAGATGACTAACTGGTAGGATTTGCATGTATCTAAATAATTCCATGGAGTGGGCCAGACGAGAAGAACCACAGATCTTCCGTATGACACACTTATGTAGAACAATCAACGGTTGAATTTTACTCAGGTAAGCACTTCCGCAACATCCTATACCGTACTGCAATTTCGACTGAAATATCCCATAATAAATTGATTTTAGAGTATTAAAAGGAAAAAAATTCTTTAGACGGTAGAATGAGCGAACGGTAGATAACAGATATTGCTTTAAACTTTAAATATGGTTAGAACATTCACGTCGAAAGACATTTTAAAGCATTGGACAGAAGATAGAATGTGAAACATGTTAAACCTTGCACATTTAGAAGCATGGAATACGACCTCAATATCTGGAGACTCGTGCGTGGTAAGACTGAAAAACATAAGTTTTGTCTTATCGCTTACTATTAGCTTATGCTCCGTGAACCAAAGTCTTAGCAATTCAACATCATGGTTTATATCAGCCACTAAGTTGACATATATGAGAAATAATATAGGTCCAAGGACCGAGCCCTGAGGGACTCCAAGGTTGATAACCATAAAGTTACTTAGGCTGGATTCGATTTTCACTTTTTGTTTTCTGTCTTTTAAGTAGGACATAAACCAACATCCGGACAGGATACTGAAATTGAAGCAGCGCCGCGTTATATGCATCTTGCTTAGCTGCATGTGCTTGCCGGCATTCATCATCGAACCAGGGGTTTGTTGTGGACGAGTGAAACCCAGCACATCAGAAGCGGCATCTCTGATGGCGTTTTGGCAGTGTTTCCAATGGTCTTCGATGCTTGATGCTGGCGGCATTGGACCTCTTAAGAGATTAAGAGACACTCGATCGGAGAAGGATTTGGCGATCTCTTGCGATTGTCGCCGTCTGACGTCGAATTTTCTCACAGCATTAGTTTGTCTGGGCGTAGTTTGGGATATCCGCAACCGTACCTTGGCTACAACAAGGTAATGGTCCGAGTCGATGTTGGCTCCTCGGAACGTACGGACATCCATAATGCTGGAGGAGTGTCTTGCGTCGATCGCAATATGATCAATCTGGCTGACTGTTGATTGATCAGGAGTTCTCCAAGTCCCCTTGTGTATGTCGAGATGTGGGAACCGCCCCGCCGCAAAGTCGATTAGCCTGAATCCGTTATCGGAAGTGGTGTCGTGCAGGCTATATTTTCCGATTGTTCCACCAAAGATACCCTCTGTTCCTAGCTTTGCATTAAAATCACCGAGGACAATTTTAATGTCATAGCTAGGGCATTGCTCGTAGCTCTTGTTAAGGAGCTCGTAGAAGGCATCCTTGGTGTCGTCATCTTTCTCCTCTGTGGGGGCATGCGCGCATATAAGGCTAATGCTGGAAAATTTAGCCTTGATGCGGATTGCTACAAGGCGCTCGCTCACATGACGGAAGGTCAGGACTTCTTCTCTTAGTCTGCCTCCGACAACAAATCCTCATCCAAATACGCGCTGCTTTGCCGTCGATAGCAATTGCCGTAGTCGATGTCGCAGTTGTTCATCTTCTTTTGTCCGGCCCATCCCATCGCATTTCTTGGATGGCGGTTATGTCTGCTTTGCAGCAGTCTAGGGCCTCCGCTAGTTGCTCGGCTGCACGTGGTCTATTAAGGGATCTAACATTCCACGTGCATATCCGAAGCTCATTGTCCTTAAATCGTTTGCGTGGGTTGTCAACAGTAGATCCGTCCATATCCGAGGCTTGTTGATGCTTCGTAACTTATGTTTTTTTTAAATGGCCGGGCAGTTACCCCGGCGGCACAACCCCCAACATGGAGGACCAGTTCCACTTTGAGTGCCCCTAGGACGAGGGGTCGGTTACACCGAAGCCAGTAACCCGTTCCGGGATGTGAGCGCTGCCGTTGGCCCTTATAGGGCTCGTCCGCCACCATCTCTTTTCCAAGACCCTGACTAAGTCCTGGAAATCCTTTCCGGCCTGAGCTCCAAATATGTCGGAGTAGCCCGGATAAGGTCTTGTTTTGTTTTTCCGACACTAATCCTGGTTAATGGCGCAGGAAACTCGCCATTTGCCCCCTTCACTTCGCACCCTCTAGTGAGATTCCCAGATGGCGCCACGGGGAGGCGTGAAGTAGGACTTATTAGCAGAGCTGCAAGATGTTCGGCTGCAGAGGCTCATTCTCGTCATTTAAGGAACCACCACCTGTCGGAAGATGCTACTTCTACGAGGCCTTATACTAGTCGTTGCCATCCTGTATAAGGGTGGGTTCTAAAACATTAATATTTCCATTTTTTAAGACAACAGAATTATTTTGCTTGGTTACACTTCGATTCATAATTTAATTGATCACTTTCTTGTTTAAGATTCCCTAGCGCAGCTCTTATCTGATTGTGATAGTAATCATCGCGGCATTTTCGTACTTCATTATTTATTATTCGACACATACGGTTATAGCGACGCTTTAGACTAGCGTTCTGTGGATGTTTAAGGCACTTTTTCCGTAATTTGTGTCTTTGCCTAATTTTCCTAAGAAGTAACCAGCTAATCCAAGGCTTTAGCCTGAAATTTGTCTTTTTAGGGATAATGTCATACCTAACTGAGCTTATATAATTATTTAATATCGTCAAAAATAAATTAACAGCCGTAGATACATTATCTTGAGTATACACCTCTTTCCAATTTTCGAAACGCAGTAAATTATTCAGTAGCTCGTAGTTAATTTTATTCAACTTTCTTGGAAAATTATGCTTTTTTTCTTTTCTACTCTCCAAGCCATTAAAAATTACACCAGTCATACAATGATCAGATACTTGAAGATCGAGGTTGATACCAATGTAAGCATTAGGACTAATTCTCAAAAAACGAGCAAATACATCAGTATTGCTACTTACTCCGTGCGGCATCGGATAAAGAATAGTGCCGCAGTACGTCCCAGCTTGTCGTAAGAGGCGACTAAATGGGACACCAATCATATACAGGCAACTATGACACCAAAAATGAGCCTGTGACACTTTAACACCTTAAAACCTTCCACAAGTTTGTATGCAATCAGTGGGTTCCCGCGTCTGGAGACTACCGGTGGGGTGAAAGAACAGTCAATCAATTCGAAATGAGCATAAAGGTGTCAAACCACTCAAACTTTAGATACACTTCATGGAAATGATCGCAATTAATAGCACTACCCCGCTGGGCACCACGATTGCAACGCACTCGGGTGATCCCAGAGCAAGCGGAAGTGAATGTGTCAGAGCCCGATGGATTCCGGGGGCGGGCAAAATGAAGTTTCCAAAATATTTTCCTAAACTTCGGTTTGCAAGTTGGAACGTCGGATCGATGACCTCAAAAAGTTTAGAACTGAAAGCGATTATGCGTCGTAGAACTCTACAAATCCTGTGCGTACAGGAAACGAAGTAGTGGTGTAATACAGGAAATAAAGCGCGTTTTCTAGATGGTCTTCGTAGGCGGAGACCTACATGGCCACGTCGGAGAAACAAATGTTGATTATGAGGACTGCCACGGCGGTAAAGGCTTTGGAACCAGAAATTCAACTGGCGAAGACATCCTTGTAGCGTGTAGGGCTTACGGCGTGACCATCTTAAATACAAGGTTTATTAAACATCAACGACATCTTATCACCTATAGCAACGGAGGCCACGAAACGCAAATAGATTATCACCTCTGCAAAAATGTCGATGAGAAACCGTGTTAAGGACTGTAAAGTAATACTTGGAGAATCACTAGTAAGCCAACACCGTCTGCTCATTACAGAATTTTTCACAGCGGAACCACCGAAAACACAGGCATCGTTTGGAAAGCCAAAAATCCGGTGGCATAATCTATTGAAGGAATGAAGCGCAAGATTTATCGCACTGGCTAAAGAAGTACTTCACAATATAAACGGTATCGCAGACTCACTTAGCCCGCAAGAAATGTGGCACAGCATGCACAAGGAATGCATAACACTCGCAAAGTCCCATCTGGGGACTATATCGAAATACCATCACGTCGGCAAAGAAACATGGTGGTGGAATGACGAAACCAAACGAGCTGTGGCCGACAAGAAGAGTGCATTCCAAGCGTGGACAAAATGCGATCGGAGCGACGATATCGAAAGGCTCGACTGGTTCTTGAATATGAGCGTCTTAAAAAGATCGCAAAGAACTCGAGCGGCAGAAGCGGAAAACCTGTACCAGGAGTTGGAACAAATATCCTCACAATCGGCGGATAGAAGACAAGCTATCCAAGAAGTTCAAACGTCGTCCAAAACTACAGTGCCAAATATTTTTAAGCTCGCTGCACAGAGGCGAAAAAATTCGATGGAAATAACCTCGCCGAAATACATCAAAAACGCAGACGGTCGTTTACTAACAAATGAAAAGGAAATTTGTGACCGGTGGCTTGAATACTGCAAGGAGTTGCTTAACAAACAGTTTCCACGTGATATCGTGCCGACAGCTAGTCTATTCGAGGAGGAAGTTTCGGACTTTTCAATCGAAGAAATAAGTATAGCAATCGGAAAAATGAAGCGGGAGAAAGCGGCGGGACCAGACAGCATTCCATCAGAGTTTTGATCGAAGATGGAGGGGATCGGCAGCGTTTGGCTATCGAAACTTTTAAATAAATCAAAATGTGGACAACCTATGCCGAATCAATGGAGAAGTAGCTTCTTGGTTCCATTATACAAAGGAAAAGGTGACACTCGAGAATGCAACAACTACCGTTCAATCAAGCTTATGTCACACACAATGAAAATCGTCGAAAAAGTCTTAACGAACGTCTTCGGCAAATAATAAAGCTCGATAATAGCCAGTGTGGATTTGTTGAAGGAAGATCGACGGTGGACGCTATCCAAAACCTACAAATAATAATGGAAAGGCACCGAGATTCGTCTAAGGATTTACACATGGCAACTATCGACCTCGAGAAAGCATTCGATCGAGTGCCTAGGGATCTCATATGGGCCGCGCTGAGGTCTCAAAACGTACCGGAAACGTATGTTAGAATAATACAAGACATGTACGGAAACGTAAAAACTGCGGTTAAAAGCTCTGCTGGACTAACGAGAGAATTTCCAGTTAATGTCGGAGTGCATCAAGGAAGCGTACTTAGCCCTTTCCTCTTTAACGTAGTATTCGACTATCTTTTAAAAGACTGCATGCGCGAACCAAATGTAGCGCCAATTCTCTTCGCTGACGACGCATTTATACTTAACGATAACGTCGAAGATTTACAGAACGCCTTAGACTCATGGAGAAATGCGCTAGAGAGAAATGGGTTTAAAATAAGTCGTTCAAAGACGGAGCATTTGACGTGCCCATTTGCACATCCGTTGCGACCTGTCCGGATATAATGTTAGACGGAATAGTTCTTCCGAAAAGCACTATCTTTAAGTACTTAGGATCAATCGTTAACATGGAAGCGAAATGTGACGACGACGTAAACCACAGAGTGAGTGTGGGATGGATGAATGGATCTTTTGCGACCGAAAATTTCCACTTAAATTGGAGGGGAAACTCTACACCACGGTTGTTAGACCGCTCTTATGTACGGTTCACAGTGCTGGACAATGTACGAAGCGTTTAAAAACAAAATGGCGGCAGCGGAAATGAAAATGTTAAGGATGTCTAGTGGAGTCACTAAACGCGATTGCATAAGATCTACGTGTATAAGAGGAAGTCTACATATAAAGAATTCGGTAACCGAACAGCTTGAGGCGAATAGAATAAGCTGATATTGCCACGTTCAAAGAAGATCTGCGGAAAATCCGGATAAACTACGCTCTATCAACTACGGTCACTCCAACTGTCAGAAAACTAGGTCGGAAAAAGAATTCCTGGATTTCTCAGATGGAAAAAGCGCAACAACGCCTGGGGCTAACCACTGAAGCGATCCAGAACCGAGCATTATGTAGACGCGGTCTGCGACATTAGCCAACCCCTTAAGCGGAGCAGCAGCGATGCAGTAAAAATGGGAAACTCGTTATGCATAAGTTCGTATAACGAGGAAAGGGTTAATAAAAGGATAACAAGAAGACATCAGTATTGCTACTTGTAGCTTGAATGGTAAGGTCATTGTTTATAAGATCAAAACTTTCATTCATATTAAAAAACATTTCGTAAAAGTGTGATTCAAAATTATTAAATTGCATTTAAGTCATCAAAAGATCTTATAACATAAACTTCACCATTTACATCCTTTCTCAACAGAATGCTACAATTATTAAACCATAAGTATTTGAATTTTTTTTCTGCTTTAAGTTTTTTTGCTGCCATAAATAATGCACGAGTGTGCTTAGTGAAACAATCGTTGATAAAAATATTTCTTTTACTATCACCAGTAAATAACGAGGAGTTCAGCTTCTTTTTTCCATTTTGTTTGCTTTTCATAATTCTCCGTTTGACATTTAGCGATGAGAGATGCACGCATATAATATTATTGTGCGTACGCTTCAATTCACTAGACGAATTCGTTTTTTCTATGCGCTTTACGTAGATTTTTTGGATCTCATCAGGAGTGACAGAGATGTTTAATGCATCACCGAAAATTTTTTGCACGCATTCCTCAGCATTATTGTTATTAGCGTCTGGTACACCAACAATTTCAATGACATTCTCCATCAGCTTCTGCTCCCTCCAGTTTAATTTGCTCTCAAGGACAATCTCTTCTTCGAGATTTATTAAAATCAAGATCTCGACTTCAAGAATCAAGCGGTCAAACTGGTCGACTGACGTATCCACAGCCCATTAAGTGTATTATTCCCTTCGTGTGCAGTTGTAAATGGAAAAAGGTGAAATAAATGAGAAAACTCTTTGGCCACTAATTAGCATTTAACAAAGAGTCGACTGAACTTAACTGACCAACCTAGACAAAGCAACCCAGAGTGTACAAGTCTGTTACTAACTTTAATGCTAATGTCGCATCTTATCGACCTCCTAGACCTTCTACTGAGTTGGAGACTTGTAAAAAAAAAAAAAGACACTGAACGAAGAAATTAAGTCCGCATCATAGACACTGGTGTCTCTTGGAAATCACATGCAGAAAAAGAAGAAAAATGGTAAAGGAACGATGCCAGGACGATTAAGTTTTATGCGAAATGCTTCCGCGCACAAAACCACCATATTGCAAAAGAGTATCTCATAAAACCGAGTAACACTCTACCACCTCCAATCTAACTCTGTCTCCTTAGGTTTATTTCCCTTTTATGAGTCCTAACATCGATTCCTTTCCTTATGTCAACCACTTTACGAGTTCCATTTTTGGATTTCCAATTTATTTCATGGAAAGTGAAACTTTAAAAGCCCATTACCTTAACCGCATGCCATTTCCCTTCCATTTTTATGGCTACCTTCAAGACCTCGCACCTAAGAAAAACCAAAAAAAAAAAAAAAACGAAAAACCTCAGAAAAGAATAACAACAAAAGTAAAAACAAAATACCTATCAAATTAATTTATCTTTCCCTTCAATAATTTGTTTTTTGTGTTTTCCTTTTTATTCATATCGCTCTTAAACAAGCACCTACTCGTACATGTAGTCGAGTTTCTAGTTTGCTTTGAGCCCACCACCACCCCTACGGGGGTGGGTTCAGATTTTGGCTTTCGCCTTTATGGCCAGGCATAAAGATAAACCACTTTCGCTCAAAAGCGATATTATAAAAGCAAAATGGTTAAATAAAATATAAAAGGGAGAGGGAGAGTGGAACAACAACGAAAAAAAAAAACAAACAAAAAACAACGGAAGTTGTAATCTTTATTAGTCGCAAAAGCTTTCACTTTCTCACAAACAAACATACACGCACAGAAAATCACTGGAAAGTCAGATACAGTGGCAGTGAGCCACCCCCTCTTTGGGGGTGAAATTACCTTAACCCTATAAAGTATGCAATAAAACGTATCAGCGCGCATATAACCTCACTTTAAGCCAACTTATACGTATGATTACGAATTTGCATTTATTCATCATTGCTCATTACGGTGGCTTGCCACACGACGACGATGACGACGATGAGGACGTCAAAAACTGTTTCAGTTTGGTTTTTTAATTTAGGTCCGTTTCAGGTCTGCTATATTGCGGTTTTCCACCCAAACGACCGACGACGACGACGCACGCTCTGAAGGACGACTTATTTTTGGCTGGCTCTGCGGTGCATGACGGTTTGGGTGGTATGAGATGCGTCCGACAGGTTAAAATGTGACTTGTGGTGGTGCTATCTAAATTGAAGGTCATTTCTCAAAAGCAGAACCTGTTGGGGTCGAAAGCTTCCCAACGACGACGATTTAAACATTTTCACAGACAATTTAAAGCGGCTTTTGCCGGGAAAATGAACGAAATACAGGCATCGTATTAATCATGGGGGAATAGGGGAGATGTCCCTTTATTTTTGGGGAGTCGTGAGTGTCAAATATTTGCGAATGGACATATCCGTGTCCCCACAATTATTGTCACCTCTTAGAAACACTTGCACAACGGGATTGATTTTCTGAACTAATCGTTACTACTCGTAACCCTTGTCCTTTGTCACAACCACTCCGAGTAATCTCGATAATTATGTAAACGATTTTCATATCATTCATTTCACAATACCGGAAGGAACAATGGAACCATTTTCCACCAAGGATACTCATAGACTTGCATTTGAATTCAAACAATTGTTACAAAATACGAATACCTCAACGGACGGTTATTGTGTGTCCTTTTCGAAGCTTAAGGGTTGTCTTTTGTGTGATCGGCAATAGTCTGTAGTCACTTTGTTATCAGAATTCAAAAACAGTTTGTACTCGTATATGCGCGCACCCTTAAAATTTTCTAAAAGCCATCGGCACGCATAATCCCTCAGACACGTGCTTCTGTCACATGCCAATCTATAAGTTGGTGTTAGGTCCTGTGTCCTGTCGAGAATCAATTCCTGATGGATTTTTGTTTGGCAAATTTTTTTGATGAATTTTTGTCGATAAACTGTTACGTGGATTGGAGTTAGGGAAGCTGAATTTAAGGGTAGTGGACTTTGTTTTTTTTTGTTTTTTCGTTTTTTGAAAGAGAAAATCCAAAGCATGTGGAAGTTGTGTAATCTGTTCCCAGATTAGCGTCGTGACAATATTTAAATTGGCTGCTATCGATGAAAGGTTTTCTGTTGAAGATCCGAATTGGATGACTGAGAGGATGTAGAACACCTGCTTTAAGTCGTGAGAAAAGTTTAGGAGAAGAAGAAGAGCAGACTACATTCAAAAATATTTTTGTGACTTCACCCTACGTTCAGGTCTTGAATTGAAAATAGAGATTTGGCTAAAAGTGTTGGATCGATTGTCGTAGCAAACGTAGACCTCGGGCCTTCGATTTCCAAGCTGGGGTGCTCTGCCGATTACATTGCGAATCTCAGAAGGTCTCCTTTTTCCGAAACCTCTTTTCGTGGTTTGACGCATGTCGCTTACGCTCTAAAAGAAAATTTTTCTACTAAATCATGTCTGAGACATTACAATTGCGTGGCACCCTTTTGGGCCACAATGGCTGGGTTACCCCAATTGCTACCAATCCAAAGGATCGCGACACTCATTGTCTGGAAATCGAAAGAATCGTTTGTATGGACACTCACACTTTATCAGCGACGTTGTCCTCTCATCCAATGATAACTATGCATTGTCTGGTTCCTGAGACAAGACTCTTCGTCTCTGGGATTTGGCCGCTGGCAAGACCACCTGGGTGCCATGTGTTCGTTTCTCACGAAACCACTCGAATCCAATCATTGTTTCTTGCGGTTGGGATCGTACCGTCAAGGTTTGGAACTTGGCCAATTGCAAGTTGGAGAGAGAACCCAGAGGTGAAGGCCGCCCAGCCACAGTGCTTGTTACTCGCCTGGTCCACCGATGGACAAACTTTATTCGCTGGCTACTCTGATAACACCATCCGTATATGGCAAGTGTCAATCTCTGCTCACTAAGCAGTCACCACGAAGGATCAGCCGGACAAGATTCCTTTTTTCATTTGCACTATATTACGCCTTTTGTTTATCATATAAGCAAATAAAAAAATCAACAGAAAATGTACACTTGTGAGTTAGTTTCAATTTTATCGCCACATCCACTACGTTGTTAGATCCGTTAGAGCTACTATAGAATAGAATAAATTATCTGAGATTGGTTTTGTAAATATCATCTTATTACGAAGATTACTTGTCTTACAGCCAATAGACCATTGTTTTGCTCCATCGAATTCGGAAGCACCACATTTTTTGATGTCACATGACAGACTTTTTAAAAATTTCTTATCAGGTTTGTAAGCCCACACCAGAGGCACAATGTTGTAATGATCTGTGAAATGACTCTCTTACGCTGATGACATCAATATCAGGAAATCCATTATTTTTCCAATAGATGGCTTTAGTATTTTGTATCTCGCGTTGTATATGTGCTATCGGACGCACACTAATGCCGTCAGAAAGATGAGATTTCGTACCAAACAAATTCCTTGACAGTTTAATGTTTGTGTGTGCGTCAAAACTGGACACCAGCAACTAGAAAATACTCCATATTTGACAGTTTTCCTTCGATTAAAGCAAAAATGCAAGCCAAGCGGCTGAGAATGTGAATAGTGTCTATGGTCCTGATACTGTAGCAGTCAATCACGTGCAGTTTGGGTTACGTCGATTCCGTTCGGGTAATTTCAATGCCAAAAAATGCACCATGCTCTGGAAGGCCAATTGTCGAAAATGTTCGTTAAAATCATGGAAATCGACGAGTTTGACTGTGTCATGTAAGCACTGTTATAATTGCCATTGCACAAAAAATCGTTTGGAACCGCTTGAATAGGGCTAATTCCATCTGTGAATCGCAAAAAAATTTACCCAGTTTTGAAGCGGATGGTGACAGTTGACCTTAAGCAAAAACAGTCGTCGGAAACAGTGACCAAGCCAGAATTGACGGCTACCTTGGTATTGCTGTGTTTATGGCGGAATTGGCAAAAATCATCTACTATGAGCTGCTGTCCTACGTCATAACGGACATGTTCTGTCAACAATTGGACTGTGTGAAGAAAGCAATTGCCCAGAAGCAATTGGCTCTGGACAATAGGAAAAGAATTGTGTTCCATCAGATCAACGCCACACACATCGATAGTGACTCGCCAAAAACTCCGGGAGCTTGGTTGGGAGGTTCGTATGCATCCACCTTACAGTCCGGAGCTAGCACTGAGTATTGCCACCTGTTGCTGTCCATGGCGAACGATTTTGCTGATGAAGGTTGCTTAAGAGAAGGTTGCGAAAAACGATTGTCGCAGATTTTTGCCGAGGTGATGAGAGAGGCATAATTGAATTAAAATTGTCCTCGGTGATTTTAATGCAAAGCTAGGAAGAGAGGGTATCTTTGATGGAACAAGCGGAAAATATAGGGGCGAAACATTGTCGTAGCTAGCACGCGGTTCCCACATCTCGACATACACAAGGGGACATGGAGAACTCCTGATCAATTAACAGTCAACCAGACTGATCACATTGCGATCGACGCAAGATACTCCTCCAGCATTATGGATGTCCGTACGTTCCGAGGAGCCAACATCGACTCGGACCATTACTTTGTTGTAGCCAAGGTACGGGTGCGGATATCCCAAACTACGCCAAGACAAACTAATGCAGTGAGGAAATTCGACGTCGGACGGCTACAATCGCAAGAGATCGCCAAGTACTTTTCCAATCGAGTGTCTCCTAATCTCTTAAGATGTCCAATACCGCCAGCATCAAGCATCGAAGACCATTGGAAACACTGCCGAAACGCCGTCAGAGATGACGCTTCTGATGTGCTGGGTTTCACTCGTCCACCACAACGAAACCCCTGGCTCGATGATGAATGCCGGCAAGCACATGCAGCTAAGCAAGATGCATATAACGCGGCGCTGCTTAGAAAGGCCAGAGCTGCTCATGAGCTCTATGAGCGGAAGAGGAGAGACGAGCACCGGCTTCTCGGGAGGAAGAAGAAAGAGCATGAGAAGCGCGCGATCGAGGAAATTGAGAGATTCTTCTCCAGGAATGCGGTTCGGAAGTTTTACCAAAAGGTAAAAATAACATGCCGCGGAAACAAACCCTGAACCGAAGCTTGTAGAGATGAACAAGGGAACATCGTAGTAGAATCGCAGTCGATGCTGAGGATTTGTAAAGATCATTTCTGCAGACTGTATAACGGCGATGACGGACCAAATACCGCTGTCAGGCAGAATCAACCAATCAACCTTTCAACCTGGACGATGATGACCAACAATTCCGTCCACCCGACCTGGATGAAGTGAAGATAGCCATATCGAAGCTTAAGTCCAACAAAGCTGCTGGAGCGGATGGCCTGACTGCCGAGCTCTTCAAAGCGGCAGGCGATGACTTGGTAAGGAGCATACACCAACTCATCTGTAAAATATGGTCGGACGAAAGTATGCTCGATGAATGGAACCTCAGCATTGTTTGTCCAATTCTCAAGAAAGGAGACACTCTGAACTGCGCCAACTGCAGGAGTGTCAGTCTTTCCAACATCGCATACAAGATCTTATCCGCCGTATTGTGTGAACGCCTGAAGCCGTTCGTCAACAACGTAATAGGTCCATATCAGTGTGGCTTCAGGCCAGGAAAGTCCACCATCGACCAGATAATCACACTACGGTAGATCTTGGAGAAGACCCATGAGCTTCAGATCGATACACACCACCTATTCATCGATTTTAAGGCCGCGTATGACAGCATCTATAGAGACGAGCTAAATAGAGCAATGTCTAGATTTGGCATCCCTGCCAAACTCGTCCGTCTGTGCAGGATGACGATGGAGAATGCACGCTGCTCCATCAAGGTCGGTAAAGATCTCACCGAGACCTTTGATGTCCAGAAAGGATTTAGACAAGGCGATGAGCTGTCATGCGATTTTTTCAACATCCTACTTGAAAAAATAGTGCAAAACTCACGAGCAAACACAAGATGCACTATCTTTCAAAAGTCCGTCCAACTACTCGCATACGCCGACGATATTGACATAATCGGGAGAAAGCAGCGTGATGTCAGTGGCGCTTTCGCGAGTATTGAGACGGAAGCGGCGAAAATGGGTTTAGCGGTCAATGAGGGCAAGACCAAGTATATGCTGTCAAACAAAAAGGACAACCAACACCGACGTCTCGGACAGAACGTCACCCTCGACAGATATAACTTTGAGGTAGTTAAGGACTTTGTATACCTAGGCTCCTGAGATCAAGCGTAGAATAACTCTTGCCAACCGCTGTTTCTTTGGGTTAAGAAGGCAATTGAGTAGCAAAGCCCTCTCTCGGACAACAAAAGTCACCCTTTATAAGGCTTTAATAATCCCGGTCCTGCTCTATGGCGCAGAGGCATGGACATTATCAAAAATGGATGAGGGTGTTCTTGGTTGCTTCGAGAGAAAAATTATTCGGGCGATCTTCGGTCCCGTCTGCATTGACGGTGAGTGGAGGAGGAGATACAACAACGAACTTTGTGGACTGTACAGCGACATGGACCTAGCCAGAAGAGTGAAGATCCAAAGAGATGGCTGGGTCATGTAGAGCGCATGGACACCAATGCTCCGGTCCGAAAAGTCTTCGAACCCGCCCCCGAGGGACAGCGCAGTAGAGGAAGGCCAAGACTCAGGTGGCGCACGCAAGTGAAAGAGGACATCAGCCAACTTAGCGTGCGAAACTGTAGGCAGCTAGCCAGGTATCGAGCTGGGTGGAGAAGCTTGTTGACTGAGGCCCAGGTCCACCCCGGACTGTAGCGCCACCTAAAATAAGTAAGTAAGTTTACTATCTTCCATTCATCTTTCAGGTTTCCCTTTGCTGAGCTGAATTGAGTACGGTAGTAGGTATTTCGACAAATCGGAATCTCCTTTTTAAGTTCCACGCACAATTTCTTATACCTCCTACTTAAACCCAGGTTATCAGGATAGTTATTGCATTTTAATCTGAGTTGATTTTTTCGTATAACTTTCTTTAACAAGAGCCTCGATATCCAAGGTTTAAGTCTTTTTACCAGCTTTTTGGAGGGCAGAATCAATAAAAGCTTTATAAGCAGCAGAAGCATCACTACAAGTGTAAACATTCTCCCAATACTCATAAGCCAGCTGGTTTTTAAGCTTCCTGAAGTTAATTTTCATTTTTCTTTTAGGGGATTCAGAAATTTTATAATATTTTTTTATTTGATATATTTACTAAGAGTCCAGTCAAAGAATGGTCAGTAATCCATAAATCGTTAATGCATTTTTCGCACTCACTGACTGCAATATTTCTAAAACGTCCGTAAATATGGTCTAGACAAGTACCCGAAACAGTCCGAGTGGGCTCAATGATAAAACATGCCAGTCCATGCGAAGCTAGTAATGCCAAGTAACTAGTTACCATTTCACTATTATCCATAATGTTAATATTGAAATCTCCTACAATCTGAAAACTCTTTTACAAACATTGAAACATTGAACATATGCAATCTATAGACACATAAAAAACATATATTTCACGATTAATTTCAAAGGAAACCTTTAGAACAAAAACACAACAAATGTGTTCAGTTGTTTCGTTTTCTTCAAGACAGAGTCGGCACTCCGGAGAGTTGACTAGGACCATTATGTTGAGGTGATATCTTAAACCGTGATGTCTTGTAAGACAAGTTCCCGATATCGTACCGACTTTAATATGAGATGCATCTCGAGTGCTCGCAGCTTTAAACTGTTGACTTAGTGGTCCAGCAGAGGTGTTCATGTCCCTTAAAGGTGGTTTCTGAGCCCTTTTTTTGGTAAGTTTAGGACCAGGAACCCACTATAGTTTGATTTTATTCCTTGAGCTACGTTTTTGGAGGGTTTTAAAGCAGTACATGACTGATTTGGATTCAAAGATATGTGGGCTTTTTCTATGTTTAGTCCGTTCATACCAGCTCCCGCTTTGGGTCCCATTTTAGAACCATCCGTACCCCACTTTATACCTTTTTGGTTCTTTGGTGGGTCATTTCCAGCCCATGTTTCTTTGCTGGGAATCTCTGTGGAGGATCCATACAATTTTTTGAGGGCAGTCTGTTAGTACCGAGATAATGTCAAGTTCTGGTATTTTAGATAGCATGGTCCTTAGGTCCGGGTGATTACTGAGATCTAACACTTTGGTTTGTAGGTATTATACTGGCTGAACTGCGTAATGGCACTTTGTTGATATATATATAAGTGTCCTATTAGTACTTCTATAGCAGCTGTTGGTCTATAGCAGGTCTGAAAGGCACCAGACATCCAAGATAATTTACTCGTCTAAGCTTAACTCACTAAGTCTTGTCTGGGTCCCAGGTCAGAATAAAATTACGGAAAATGAAATCGCCGCTTGACAAGATTCAGAGGAAAGTCTTCCACTACCCGAAACCTACTTAAGGTTGCCGGTGGACCAAGCACAACTTCCCGTCGTTCCTTAGTGGTCAGCGGTCTTCTTGCCTTACCTCAGTAAGAAGAGCTGTAGGCTGCTTACTCACATCGTGACGGGCCATTAAATGTTTACTAAATATTTAAGCACGTTGCACATAAGTGATATAACATCCTACGACGGTTTCTGTAAAAGTAATGAGGATACCGCGTGGCAAAGCCTTTTTGAACGTCCCGCTGAAGACAACAGGTACTTGGCGTTAACGTAATCGGTACTGGTGCTGTAGCCTCCTTACCACTGAAGCGCTAATTTGTCTTTAATGGAAAGACTTGAAAATTCCTGAGTACTCTGTTCCGAGTGAAAAGAAAAGTCCATCATCAATGTTGGTACATAGACGTACGAAAAATCCTATTGTCCACACTTTGGCTAAAACGCTTCTATTGTATATTAACTAAAATTTAAGAAGAAGAACAAAGAATATATAGTCAAATTCAGGCAAGCCTAATGGAACGCCAGAGCTACTGTCAACTAGGGTTTGATAAAAAATGAACGTCATTGCGTACCGCTGAATTCATTTTAATTAAACAATTATTAAGATCACACCGGCAACCGACAAAGATATTTGCTCTCGCTAGTCCATTTACAAATAAACTGCAGCCATTTGTTTCCGCACCAATCCCCTGTTCATGTTGTAAATTCAAACAAATGCCCCAGCATTTCCCAAATTAAAAATGAAAAATTAAATTAATACATCAAAAATTACAGCAAACGAGGGGGAATTTTGAAACGAAACCCCAGTGGGGTGGCTCTGTTTTTCAATATCGCCCACGGGGGTTGTAGCTTGTACGAATACATGCATTGTACTTGCTCCAAACAAATTTCTTACCTGAGCATACTCATAGCTGTGATAATTTCAAGTTATTGCGGCTTTGTGCCACATCGTATGCCATAAAGGATCGTTCTGTTTTTATTTACTAGAGAATGGGAGAAATGGAAAAATTATTTAGTCATCCGGACGATGGTGGTTGAGGGGTAAAAATCCCTTCGTCGCAAATAAAATTCCCTTTGATCCTGTTAATAATTAGAGTACGTGATTTTATTTAAAAAGGAATCTTGGCGTTAATTCCAGGGTCGCATATCAAATAGTTTATGAGCGTTACCCATTCCCAGACAGGGTGGCATTCAGACAGAAGGTAAGCAGGAAAAGTTTTGTGTTTTGAAAAAAAAAGAAGGAAAAGTGCTTTTTGAACTACACTTAGAGTTGAGTTCAAGGAGTGTTAGTAGAACGTCGTAGAGGCAAAAGTTGTTGGCGTTTTCCTTATCCTGAAATTAATGCCGACATTGACTTTTCATAAATTCAGGCGGCGTTCTGGATAAAAAGGAAAATTTCGGAGGACGGGGTGTTAAACAGAAACACAAGTTTCACACACATATCCAAAGACTTGGGATGAAATTCCCCACCCGCACTAATTAATTCCGGGCATCAATAATAAATGCGTGCACTTACTTCAGTCACCACCATGGGCACCCTTGGCTTACTCGTACTCGTATACCATATTCCCAGATCAGGTTACGCACTTGTTTAACTCACTAAGGGTGAGTTCTAATTATGATTCTGATTCAGATACTGACTTGATGCTCAAAACTTACAACGAAACACATTTATGCATTCTCATAATGCATTTGGCAATCCCGGTGTGGTTTCATTCAACTAAGGGATGAAGGACACTCTGCACACCATGCATACAGTACAGACTAGGACCATTTTAGTGATTTTGTTGGTTGTTCTTCAAAAGAGCCCGATTACATTAGTCACACATGAATGAAACACGAGAGAATCGATGCACTTGCATCAACAAGGACATTTAACTCAACCCTCATGGATTCGAAATCCAATCGAACACAAAAGACGCACATGCTTACTCTAAGGACACAGATTTTCTCTTGTTTGCCTGCCCATGTACTATAGATCATGTAATGTGGGTTCAATCGATTTCATTTCATCAAAAGTCAGTTTAATCAGCTTTAAGGACAACTTCGCAAAGTCAGAAAGTCCTTACAATTAAAAGAAATATCAAAATAAGAGAAAAGACAAAGGATCACATGTCAACCGGGCTGGCGTGATGGTTTTTAATTTCTTAACAATTCACAGATGCATTATGAGTTCACGCAACGGGACACGTGTCCTTGTTTTTTTCCTTTCCTCTTCCTTTGAAAATAAAAATGGAAAATGCAGTGCAAGTGGTGTCAGTGGGTTGTAACAATGCAATGCAAACAATGGAAACATGTGAAAGAAAAGTGCACGGAAATAGTAGAGAAAATGAATGAAGAGAAACGCACATGTGAAGTATGAAGTATGAAGTATGCTTTTAGGTGTTGTGGCTTACATTTCTTTTAATGTGTATGTGTGCTGAAGGAGTCACAAGTGTAAACGACCGTTCGCAGTCCTTTTAGCAAATTTTTAATGATTTTTTCAATCGAAGTTGTAAAATCGATTTTTGAGTTGAATTTCCAAGCATCAAACCAGAAAGTCATGCAGAGGAACTGGGAGATACATTTGTAATTGATTTTGGAAGCTTCAGAAGTAATTGGTTCCTGCCCAGGCCTTGTAGAGGTAGAATTCCCTGACGAGTGTTGGTTTTTTTTGACGTCGTTTGCCAAATCCTTTTTCGATCGAGTCTCTATTTATCCCTTAAGAAGGCCCCTGGGGCTAAAATCAAATATCGAAGACCAGTGGCAGCACTGCTTAAAAGCCATCAGAGTAGCCGCTTTTGATGATGCAATAACATGCAGCTAACCAAGTTTCATACAAAGCGGCACCGCATAGAACGACTAGAGCTGCTCACGAGCTCTATCAGCAGAAGAGGAGAGGCGCACACTGGCTTCTTATGAGGCAAAAAAAAGGAGGATGAGAAGTCCGGGGTCGGGAAAATTGAGAGATGCTACTTTAGGACAATCCACAAGCAGAATGAACCTGGACCAGCAATTTCGTCCACCGTCCTTACTTACTTACTTTAGGTGGCGCTACAGTCCGGGGTGGACCTGGGCCTCAGTCAACAAGCTTCTCCAGCCAGCTCGATCCCTGGCTAGCTGCCTCCAGTTTCGCACGCTAAGTTGGCTGAGGTCCTCTTCCACTTGCGTGCGCCACCTGAGTCTTGGCCTTCTTCTACTGCGCTGTCCCTCGGGAGCGGATTCGAACACTTTTCGGACCGGAGCATTGGTGTCCATGCGCTTTACATAACCCAGTCATTGGATCTTCACTCTTCTGGCTAGGTCCATGTCGCTGTACAGTCCACAAAGTTCGTTGTTGTATCTCCTCCTCCACTCACCGTCAATGCAGACGGGACCGAAGATCGCCCGAAGAATTCTTCTCTCGAAGCAACCAAGAACACCCTCATCCATTTTTGATAATGTCCATGCCTCTGCACCATAGAGCAGGACCGGGATTATTAAAGTCTTATAAAGGCTGACTTTTGTTGTCCAAGAGAGGACTCAATTGCCTTCTTAACCCAAAGAAACAGCGGTTGACAAGAGTTATTCTTCGCTTGATCTCAGCGCTGGTGTCGTTGTCTGTTTTTATACCGGAGCCGTGGTAGACAAAGTCCTTAACTACCTCAAAGTTATATCTGTCGAGGGTGACGTTCTGTCCGAGACGTCGGTATTGGTTGTCCTTTTTGCTTGACAGCATATACTTGGTCTTGCCCTCATTGACCGCTAAACCCATTTTCGCCGCTTCCGTCTCAATACTCGCGAAAGCGCCACTGACATCACGCTGCTTTCTCCCGATTATGTCAATATCGTCGACGTATGCGAGTAGTTGGACGGACTTTTGAAAGATAATGCCTCTTGTGTTTGTTCGTGAGTTTTGCACTATTCTTTCAAGTACGATGTTGAAAAAATCGCATGACAGCGCATCGCCTTGTCTAAATCCTTTCTGGACATCAAAGGTCTCGGTGAGATCTTAACCGACCTTGATAGAGCAGCGTGCATTCTCCATCGTCATCCTGCACAGACCGACGAGTTTGGCAGGGATCCCAAAATTAGACATTGCTCTATATAGCTCGTCTCTATAGATGCTGTCATACGCGGCCTTTAAATCGATAAATAAGTGGTGGGTATCGATCTGAAGCTCATGGGTCTTCTCCAAGATCTGCCGTAGTGTGAATATCTGGTCGATGGTGGACTTTCCTGGCCTGAAGCCACACTGATATGGACCTATCAGGTTGTTGACGAACGGCTTCAGGCGTTCACACAATACGGCGGATAAGATCTTATATGCGATGTTAAGGATACTGATGCCTCTGTAGTTGGCGCAGTTCAGAGGGTCTCCTTTCTTAAGAATTAGACAAACAATGCTGAGGTTCCATTCATCGGGCATACTTTCGTCCGACCATATTTTACAGATGAGCCATCGCCTGCCGCTTTGAAGAGCTCGGCAGTCAGGCCATCCGCTCCAGCAGCTTTGTTGGACTTAAGCTTCGATATGGCTATCTTCACTTCATCCAGGTCGGGTGGAAGGAATTGTTGGTCATCATCGTCCAGGTTGAAAGGTTGGTTCTGCCTGACAGCGGTATTTGGTCCATCATCGCCGTTATACAGTCTGCAGAAATGATCTTTCCAAATCCTCAGCATCGACTGCGATTCTACTACGATGTTCCCTTGTTCATCTCTACAGGCTTCGGTTCAGGGTTTGTTTCCGCGGCATGTTATTTTGGTAAAACTTCCGAACCTCATTCCAGGAGTAGCATCTCTCAATATCTCGATAGCGCGCTTCTCATGCTCTTTCTTCTTCCTCCTGAGAAGCCGGTGCTCGTCTCTCCTCTTCCGCTCATAGAGCTCATGAGCAGCTCTGGTCTTTCTAAGCAGCGCCGCGTTATATGCATCTTGCTTAGCTGCATGTGCTTGCCGGCATTCATCATCGAACCAAGGGTTTCGTTGTGGTGGACGAGTGAAACCCAGCACATCAGAAGCGGCATCTCTGACGGCGTTTTGGCAGTGTTTCCAATGGTTTCAAATGGCGGCATTGGACCTCTTAAGAGATTAAGAGACACTCGATCGGAAAAGGACTTGGCGATCTCTTGCGATTGTAGCCGTCTGACGTCGAATTTCCTCACAGCATTAGTTTGTCTTGGCGTAGTTTGGGATATCCGCAACCGTACCTTGGCTACAACAAGGTAATATTCCGAGTCGATGTTGGCTCCTCGGAACGTACGGACATCCATAATACTGGAGGAGTGTCTTGCGTCGATCGCAATGTGATCAATCTGGTTGACTGTTGATTGATCAGGAGTTCTCCAAGTCCCCTTGTGTATGTCGAGATGTGGGAACCGCGTGCTAGCCACGACAATGTTTCGCCCCGCCGCAAAGTCGATTAGCCTGAATCCGTTATCGGAAGTGGTGTTGTGCAGGCTATATTTTCCTATCGTTCCACCAAAGATACCCTCTCTTCCTAGCTTTGCATTAAAATCACTGAGGATTCTTGCTGGCCTTCTTCTTAGCTTGCGAAATTGTAAGTCTACGCCGAGATTGCTTCATGTTTTCTTTGGGATGACAACCATTGATTAAACTGTAATTTCCACAATAATGTAAGTTTACAAGGACCTTGCTTGCTTTATAAGGTTGCTTAAGCTGCTTACTTATAAAGTCTAGTAGGCACTCTTTCCGGTCTTAAGACCACAGTGATGACATTGGAACACTTGTTCTAGTTACTTCCGGGGTCAAAGAGAGATTTTTTGATAAATTTGTCAAAATCAGTGATGATCATTGAGTAGAAGTCTGTCTGAGGACTTCATTTTGAAGCGCGTCAAGGCAATCCCTACAGTTCCTACAGAAATCGTTCTTATGAATACTAAGTCACAGCGCTTGTCTTTCAGAGAAATAGTGGTGTCCGTGAAGGAGTACGGGCCATATCAGTTTAGGCTGCTTATAGTTGTCTCAAAAAGTTCATCCAGACTGGCCGTAGAAAGTACAAAAAGTGGCATTTGTGTGGCTTAGGACATTGGTGAATTGAACTTGTTGCTCTGCCCATTCTTTGCTCAAGTACTTAGTTTCCACAGGTATCTGTAAATCCATGAAAAGAAAAAAGAATGAGATCTCCCCCTATTTAGCTGTATTATATAAAGATGCTCGAAAGTTCTACCCAATCTCGAATTTATAGTGCACAGGGTTAATGATCCTATAGCTGGTTGTGTACATTTCAGGCTAAGCAGTCTTGGCTGGCTAAATCCGTCTGTGAAAATGAAAATTGAGCTAATGTGGAGGACTTCACGTTGTCCACAGTCGTTACTTTCTGGTATTAGGTGATTGCAGTTGACATTGAAGTCACTTTTAGATAAATGAAGATGGATTGATCGGGTAAGGCAGTGTGAATAGACTGCCCATATCCTACATTCAGTTATTTTCATTGCTAAATGCATCTCAGCCTCATGACTGCGTTCATTGTAATCTGCATACCAAACACGTATACGTGTATACGTAACAAATGCAACAGAGTTTGAAGAAAGAATGACTTCTTTAGGCGCTAATGATGTGACAGATTGT
Organism: Volucella inflata; assembly: GCA_928272305.1. NCBI lineage: Eukaryota > Metazoa > Arthropoda > Insecta > Diptera > Syrphidae > Volucella > Volucella inflata. The sequence goes on from OV743720.1 coordinate 6,887,055, forward strand.
CGTTAATCCATACCATATTCGATGGTAAAACCCATTACCTATATGTAGAAAGTGCCGGACTTTGGATGGTGGAGACCTTTTGAAAAAGAGGTCAACTCGTTCTTTTGTGTTTTGCTCTGCAACATTCTGTTTTTAGGTAAGTTTGGCCTCCAGGATGTGGTCAATATAGTTGGTACTTTTTGAGACACAGTGGGTTTTAAATTTTTTACTTGTAATGCTCCATTTTGGCCAGACTTACACAATATAGAGACTTGCCGATGAGGAAACCATGTCTAAGAAATACTGGAGGTTTTAAGAGAGTGTCCGTTGAAAATGACTTCATCTGCATACTCGTAAGCTACAACGCCACATCTCCTGTCATCTAATTTAGTCTAGTAGGTGACTTACCGGAGGACCTCCCGAGGCGAATGACTGGTAAAATCACAAAAATCGAAAACAAGGTCCAAAGGCAGAGCAAAGAAAGAAATATCGTCGCTGTCTTCGCCCCCGGAACCGCCGTAAGGCACAACTTTTTGATGCCTGGGGTTAACCTTTGGTTAGAAGTCATGGGCTAGTTAGTCATGTTCTCGTATTTCGTCATGTTATTGACTTTTTAGGCTGACGACGGTCTTCTGTTGTCTTGTGGGCTGTAAGTAGAAATAGGGTGTGTGGATATTAGTCTGGATACTTATGTTCGTCAATATTTGCGTTGATCGCGTTGCTATGAAGTTCTTGATCGTTACCATTCTCCCCGCAAACTTTTCTTATTTCGTGGGGCTGATTAACAGTTTCTTTCTTGCCTGCGTCTTCTGTCTCAGGCAATACTTTTTTTTTCATCATTCTGCCTCTTTGACGTTCGAGTCTTCTCAGTTCGACGAGGATGGCCGTCACTTACTGGCTTATTTCACTCAATTTTTTCTCTGTGAGGGTCATTTCGCTGATAATGACGCTCGCATTAGAAAAGCTACTTGGTCTTCTGAAGCGTGGGCATTTGAAAATTGTGTGGTCCGCATCCTCTTCGTGGATGCACGACTTGGGGAGGGCTTATGTCTGAATTGAACTATGTTGGAATGGGAATTACCCCATCGATATGCTATATATATTTTTTTTCCTCTTATCGGATCTCGCCAACTAAACCGTTAGATCGACTAGGGCGAATCCTCGTATATACTCATTATATCAATGGACATCATAAAAGCTACAACACCCGCTGCTTCCTCTAAGACAGTCCGAAGAGCGCAGATTGTTCTGAAAGCGATTAGTCTATACATTCGCAAAATGGCCGCTGCCCATACTGGAATCGCGTACAGTCTAACTAAGCTCACTACTTTCGATAGTTATAATTTGCGGCTGAACATGGATCCTCCGATGTTTGGTATGAGTCTCGTCAGGGAGGATTGACTAGTCGATGTTTTTTTCTCAACGTAGTCTAGATTAGCCTTAAATCAAAGCCGATGGTCAATCTTAACGCCTAGGTATTTTTAATGCCGCTTTTGATTGTACTACCTTTTCTCCCAAGCTCACATGCAAGTATTCAACGGTCTTGTGGTTGGTGATTAAAACTACTTCTGTTTTATGTTCGCCTAAATCCAGGCTTGCAATCTCTAGCCAACCTTTGACTCGGGAGATAACTTCTTTTGTTGCCCATTCTACTGGATGGATGTGCTTGACTACGGTTACGATGGCTATATCATCCGCAAAGACTAATATCTTCACGTTTGGTGGCTATGGGAGCCTGAGGACACCATCATACCTAACATTCCACAGCACGAGGCTAAGTACGGATCCTTGTGGCATGCGTGCTGTAACGTTCTAGAGCTTAATACACTCGCCTGTATCGTAGTTTAGCTTTCTGTTGCTGAAGTAGGCATCATTTTAATTGCATCTACTGTGAAGCTTGATTTTCGGAACTCAAATTGGTTATTCTGACAGTACAATGGTCTTTTCTACTATTGTCATCAGTCTGTTGTAAATGACCTTTTCAATAATTTTCCCTATGGTGTCTAGAAGGCAAATGGGTGGAACTCCTGAAAGTTTATTACATTTGGGTAGAAGCACTAAACGTTGTAGTAGCCAGAGATCTGGCAATGTCTTACTTACATTTCCTTAAACCAGATGTAAGTTACTTCTGAGTGAAGTCCGATCTCGATACAATTGCTGCTTTAGTGGCTCTGTTTAGACTTCCATCCGGGCCTTGAGTTTTCCTGTCGTCATTCTTTTCGCATGCCAGCAGCACTTCATTTTCAGTAACAGGTGGAATCTCTTCCTCTGAATGTTCCATGACTTCGCGTGAACGATTCAGTATTTCTTCTGGAAACAGTGCCTTAACAATATTTTTCAGCATTGCCGGGAATGTTAGTTGGGGTGCTTTATGTCATTTGCGGTCCCGAGCCTCGGTTGGTAAGTGTTAATGACTTCCTCAAACGTTTTTCTATCGACCTTAATATCTCTCTGCTTTGGGCCAGTCGTTTTTGGGGGTTTTTGGCTTTTCTCTTTAAGGAGCTCGAAAATCACAGCCAGATGGTCACTTTGTGATTAGTCGTCCCTAACCCACCATTTTGCATTACACGCTAAAAATCTGCTAACAAAGAACTATATATTTAGTGCTGCAGCTATCCAGCAACTTTTGGTATTGTTTCAGAGCGAAGCAGTGGTAGAAGTAAATGCCATAGATCTTGGCGCTGGCGAAGCCTACCACTAATTCGTTGGTTTTCTGAAAGGCTTTGTTTGCACATGCCTATATTCGTGATTTTGTTGTTTCATCGCTTACGCAGATACGTTCGTTTAGAGGTTTTTTCTTTTCTTTGCCCATTTGGGTTAACAGGCCTTGTGGCGTTTCAAGATGGTTAAGGTTAATATGAGCGATCTTCATGATTTTAGACAAGTCAAAAGCTTCTTAGACACTGGGCACTTATTGCGATCCGCAACATGCCTGGGATTCTCTGGGTCGTTCAGGTAGAGCAAATGTGTAATGCATCTAACGTCCGTCAGAGATTTATCAGGACGTATAGCCTAGGTACTCGTACACTTTGTCCATAAAGTCCACCCAACGAACACTGAATATATTTTTGAATATTTATTTGTCAATATGACTTTGCATCCTATGGTGCATGTCAACATTGGTATGTATGTCCTGAATAAATTTCTATAACCACACAATAACATATCCTCATGGTTAGCTGGTAAGAAGCAACCTAAAGTGCTTGATGTACGAGTATACTTGAAGCATACACCAAACATTTTGGAGGAATTTTTTTTTTTTTTTTTTTTCCCAGATTTTCCAGGAGTACCTATACTCGTATCTTGGATATGGGTCCAACCTCGACCATCGCACTCAACACACACATAAATATTTAAATTATGAAAATTTATTATTTATGGACGATCTTTTGTTTGATTGAATGAGCTTTTGAATACTTGGTCAGGGTTGACATGTTCAAATTCCTTCGGTCGGTCGGTCAGTACCCGAGCGAGGATAACGTGTGTGGTCTGGGTGTAGAAGATAAAAAATTCCGGGTTCTTTTTTTCCGCTGTCAATGGATGTTAAATTCCGTTGGTCCTTTTTGCGAATATGAATGTGGTCGGAAGGATTTTGTTTTTTGTTGTCATCTCTTTGATGGTCATAAAAATATTTAATACTTTATTTCATATGCAAAGGGGATGGTTGCATATGAATACGGCAGCTCATTCCGAACATTTTATTCAGTTTTACTAAATTGTACGGCGGCGGCAAGTGAGGAGGGCATAACTAAGTGACATCTAGTCAACCGTCATCATGACAAGGGAATCGATATATGTTTAAACTGCATTCCTCTAAAATAAAAAATAAAAAAATAAAAAAATGGGAAAAAATGGGATTACGCACAAGGACATAGATATGGACATGGACTCCACATCATTCCAGTTTCATATGGGATGTTCTGATAAAAATGCAAATTTCCACTTGTCCTCGCCATAAGTCGCCGTCCGCCCACTGGCTTTGCCATAAATTTAAGGATAATCGTATTGCGTGCTTACAAAACGATTCACAGTTATTGTGTGCCATCTACGGCACAAGAAAAAAAAAGGCTCAGCAAGGACTCAACGAGGGCGCTGGCATTGTGGCAGTGGTATAAAGTGGTGGGCTTCAAATATATTGCGAAAAATTGAGAGCATCCTTATTATTATTATTGTTATCCTTGGTCGTCCTTTTTTTTTATCCAATTTTTCGACTTTGTATGATTGTTGTTGTTGTTGATGCTATACCGACTTATGGACACATAAGCATTAAATGCAAATTTTAACACCCATTTAAGGATGATGTAGGATTTTTTGTTCATACAATATACAGATACATACGAGTATATTGTATTTAGAACTTTGAAGACAGCAAAAGAGGAAATCCGATGAGACTAAGGATATCATTGTCAATAAAAATTGTGTGTACGAGTATGAAAGTTATTTGACGATGAAATTGAATTCGTGAGAGAGCGTTATTGTTGGCGCGAACATAAAAAGGTTGGAAAACCTATTTGGTCGCACCGATGCAGATCAGGATAATATTGAAATAGATTTTCGTTTTTTTTATTTTTTTCATCGCCGGACTTGGTGTCATATGTTAGTGGTTGGGGTCCGCTGGCGGATTATATGTATATAAAAGGACAAAAGATCGCATAGGGATGGGGAATTATTACATTTATTTCATGATGCTGTGGAATAATGGAATTTTGATTGAAATGGCTTGGGACGATAGCCTAAATAAACTGGCGAATTTTTTATTTGAAATTTTAACAATAGACTCTCGGTTGTAAAATCAACTTGGAGCTGGCTGCGTTTTATTTGCAATAATGGTAGGCCCTGTGTATGGAGTATTTATGATTGGAGAATGAAATTTATTTGACATCCTTGTTGACCTAGTCCTCTGAGTGAATGGTCTATAAATTTCAATAATAGCTTTGACGATAGCCTGATAGCTTTCTTTTTAGCTATTTTTGAATTTATGAATATGGCTGATTGGAAGTTACTAAAAATCGAATCAAATGAATGCTTTGGTACCGGTTACACCTTTTATTTGAAATACCTTGGTATCTGTTCTAATTAATAGCTTTACCAGGTCATTTGAACATTTTTATTACAATTTCGTATTGAACCAGATTGAAAGTTATTTCCCAGACCTAAGTATCTTAAACTCTGTTTGGCTATTTAAGTGCAGTACTTAACTGAAATGTCATCATCACCAAAGACGAAACATCCCGTCCCAACGAAACGTTGTTGCGGAAACTAAAATCGGACACGTGTTTAAAAGAAGTCGGAGGAAACGTAAGTCGATCCGGAAAACAGCAGGCGGAGACCTCCTTTTAGCACAAAAAAAAAATTCCCGAGATGAATATTTCGAGCCAAAACGAAAGAAATCGAAGGTTAGGTTCGTTTCTTCTATCACAATCGAGATATTCCTCGAATGCAAGGACATAGACGAAGTAACGTCGAAGGAAGAAGTTTGCGCGGCCATTACAGAGTTTCTTCAAGATTATGAAGAAAAACTGCCGGCAATAAAGACAATGATGGAAACTTTTGGTGAGAGTCAGGCGGCCACCCTACGGTTGCATGCAGACATCGGGAATAGATTACTTACCGCCGGAAAGTACGCGTTAGATGGATCTATTGCAGGATCCGAGAAAAAATGTTGCCAAAGAAATGCTTTAGATGCCTTGGGTTTGGCCATATAGCAAGAACGTGCAAAAGTCCTACCGATCGATCGAATGCATGGCTCGGATGCGGAGGAAATGGACATAAATTGAAGGACTGCGAGGCAAAACCAAAATGCTTGCACTGTAGTGCAAACGGAGTAGACTTTAAATATATAACCGGTAGTGCTAGGTGCCCAGAGTATGAAAAAGCCATTGAGAGCCTACACGCGAAAATACGAAAATTTTACAACTAAATTTAAATCATTGTGAGGTAGCTCAGGATCTATTCAATCAAATGGTCCACGAGCATAAGGTCGACATTGCAATACTCTTGCAGCAACATTGCAACATTATTTCGGGTAACTGGGCGCATGATGCGATGAAAAAAGCCGCCATATGGGCAGTGGGTAATACCACGTTTCAGATACCACCTATGGCGAGAGAAACTACTTCGTACGATCAATGTTAAATGATATATACATATACAGCTGTTATGTCCCTCCAAGCCTTATTACTGAGCAATACGAATGAGTCGTCGAAAGCCAACTATTATAGCCGGTGATTTGAACGTATGGGCAATAGAATGGGGAAGCATGAAAGGGAAACCATTCTACTCGAAGCGCTCTCTAGTTTGGACGTCGTCGTAGCTAATGTGAGAAATGCGAACGCGTTTAGTAGAGCGGATGCAGGCTCGATTGTTGATATTACGTTCGTTAGTAGTAGCTCATCACGGCATACGACTTGGCGCGTCAGCATTCAATACACCCACTACACAGTGACGATCGCGAAACACTCAGTCTCAAACTAGCCAGACGGAATGGGACGTGAACACCTTAGACGAGGAGCTCTTAGAGTACACAATCGCTGTAGTTGAAGGGAAAACAGAGAACGAGATCGTACGTCAAGTAACGCGACAACTGCACGCTGCCTAAAATGGGTTATATAAAAATAGCGATGAAGACCCGCCTAGACGTTTTCGTTAGCAAGTATAATGCATGCTTAAGCGAGGGGATATTTCCGAAACAATGGAAATACCACCGGAAAAGCCCTCTTTTATCGGCCGCTCTGTATGCTCGACACTATGGGTAAAATATTAGAGCGAATTATATGCAACAGACTACAGCCTATCATTGAAGCCAATTTACGGCTCAATCAGCACGGCTTTATAAAGGCCGTAATAGACAAAGCCCAATCGGCCATAGAAGGTAGACGATGGAAAGGAGGCAGTAAAAAGTACTGCGCCGTGGTTACACTTGACGTGAAAAATGCTTTTTACTCGGCGAACTGGTCGCGTATTTTACAATGAATCGAAAGATTAAATGTACCGAAGTAAGTGGAGCACGTTTTCTTCGAATATGCTCGGTAGGCAAACGAAAGAGTTATATTGTGTGAAGAATTTTGTTGAACGACCAACACCAGAAAACATAGTTCAATATTAAAATCCCATCTTTTGGCTGCTGTGAACCATGCAGCATGCTTTGAACCATCGCAAGAGATCGCCAATGCCGCCAGCATCAAGCATCGAAGACCATTGGAAACACTGCCAAAACGCCATCAGAGATGCCGCTTCTGATGTGCTGGGTTTCACTCGCCCACCACAACGAAACCCCTGGTTCGATGATGAATGCCGGCAAGCACATGCAGCTAAGCAAGATGCATATAACGCGGCGCTGCTTAGAAAGACCAGAGCTGCTCATGAGCTCTATGAGCGGAAGAGGAGAGACGAGCACCGGCTTCTCAGGAGGAAGAAGAAAGAGCATGAGAAGCGCGCGATCGAGGAAATTGAGAGATGCTACTCCAGGAATGAGGTTCGGAAGTTTTACCAAAAGGTAAACAAAACATGCCACAAACCCCGAATCGAAGCCTGAAGAAACGAACAAAGAAACATCGTAGTAGTATCGCAGTCGATGCTGAGAGTTTGGAAAGATCATTTCTGCAGACTGTATAAGTGCGATGACGGACCAAATACCGCTGTAAATCAGAATCAACCTTTCGACTTGGACGATGATGGCCAATACAAGATCGTATCCGCCGTATTGTGTGAACGCCTGAAGCCATTAACCTGATTGGTCCATATCAGTGTGGTTTCAGGCCAGGAAAGTCGGCAGATCTTGGAGAAGACCCATGAGCTTCAGATCGATACCCACCACCTATTTATCGATTTTAAGGCCGCGTATGACAGCATCTATAGAGACGAGCTATATAGAGCAATGTCTAGTTTTGGCATCCCTGCCACACTCGTCCGTCTGTGCAGGATGACGATGGTGAATGCACGCTGCTCCATCAAGGTCGGTAAAGATCTCACCGAGACATTTGATGTCCAGAAAGGATTTAGACAAGGCGATGCGCTGTCATGCGATTTTTTCAACATCGTACTTGAAAGAATAGTGCAAAACTCACGAGCAAACACAAGAGGCACTATCTTTCAAAAGTCCGTCCAGCTACTCTCATAAGCCGACGATATTGACATAATCGGAAGAAAGCAGCGTGATGTCAGTGGCGGTTTCACGAGTATTGAGACGGAAGCGGCGAAAATGGGTTTAGCGGTCAATGAGGGCAAGACCAAGTATATGCTGTCAAGCAAAAAGGACAACCAACACCGACGTCTCGGACAGAACGTCACCGTCGACAGATATAACTTTGAGGTAGTTAAGGACTTTGTATACCTAGGCTCCGCTATAAATACAGACAACGACACCAGCGCTGAGATCAAGCGAAGAATAACTCTTGCCAACCGCTGTAAGAAGGCAATTGACTAGCAAGGCCCTCTCTCGGACAACAAAAGTCATCCTTTATAAGACCTTAATAATCCCGGTCCTGCTCTATGGCGCAGAGGCATGGACATTATCAAAAATGGATGAGGGTGTTCTTGGTTGCTTCGAGGGAAAAAATTCTTCGGGCGATCTTCGGTCCCGTCTGCATTGACGGTGAGTGGAGGAGGAGATACAACGACGAACTGTATGGACTGTACAGCGACATGAACCTAGCCAGAAGAGTGAAGATCCAAAAACTGAGATGGCTGGGTCATGCAGAGCGCATGGACACCAATGCTTCGGTCCGAAAAGTCTTCGAATCCGCTCCCGAGGGACAGCGCAGTAGAAGAAGGCCAAGACTCAGGTGGCGCACGCAAGTGGAAGAGGACCTCAGCCAACTTAGAGTGCGAAACTGGAGGCAGCTAGCCAGGGATCGAGCTGGCTGGAGAAGCTTGTTGACTGAGGCCCAGGTCCACCCCGGACTGTAGCGCCACCTAAAGTAAGTAAGTAAGAACCATGCAGCAGTACGAATAATGTGCGATCTAAGGAATTTAGAACAGCAGCGGAACACGAGTTCGGGCCATCGTTGTGGGCCATCTATTGGTTTATTTTTAAAGAAACAACGTTCAATACATTTCAACGATTGAAGAAGAGTACGTCTTCCGACTAATAACGGAATATTATTTCATTCAAATGACTGCATAAGCCGGCTTGGCAGCAGGATTTTTCAATACATTTTCGATGGTTTCAGCCCCTATTTCATGTATAGCTTGCCCAATAAATTTTTTGAGTACATGACTCTTCTCTGAATTATTTGCATGGCATCGATCTTTGATGCTACCACACAAAAAGAGGTCTAACGGCGTCAAATTCCAGTTCCGTGGCAGCCATGCAACATCGCCAAATGACAGGTTGTACGATTATTGAACTAAGGGTGCAATAAATCAATTGTTGGACGGCTTGGGTAGTAGATTTCATCCAAGTGAAATCATAGCTCGTCTAAGTTAAAATCTTCAATTTATGGCCAGAACAATCGGTTATCATGTTATCGCTTTTCTTCCTTTATTGTATTGTAAAAAATGGGCTCATAATCACACCAAACAGCCACATGCTTAGGATGGCTTCTCCGTGACTACGTGTGGATTTTCCGAGCCTCAAATACGACAGTTATGCTTGTTTACGTAGCCGCGGCAATAGAAATTTCCTCATTTGGAAATATGATATTTTGAACAAAATTGTCGTCAATTTCAAGCTGCTCTAAAGCCCAAACAAAGAAATACCTTGGAAGCGAATAATCCGAGATCCATATGCAAAATTCTCCTCAGAGTAGTTGCTGAGGTCTGCTGAAATCTTTGGGATGTTGAAGTTCCCGGGTTTAGGCACAATTTTCATTGAGATCATAGGACGAACACCTGAAAATGTTTGGTTATTAATCAGCAATCCAGTCTCATGAACTTTCTTCACAAATTTTGCGTACAACAGCTGTAGTTGAGACAATATTTTGACTGGAATTTATTTTTAAAGTTTTCACTGTTTGTTAAGAAACGTCTATTTTCGAAGTAATTTTAAAATATTTTCAGACTTTGTTTAAGCGTAAATCGATCTATTTCAAAATAACATATCATTCAAAAAGACACCAACAGATGGCTCTGCTCTTATAATCCTGTTCTGCTTCAGTGAACATAGAAGTTGGATTATCGATTCTCGGCACTACCAGTACTCCGAATTGGTCTCAAGCAGTTTTCAGGTTTCTTTACGTAATATTGGCAGAACTGCATTCCAGCATGGAGAGGACGATCTAGCCTACTGTGTGATATATGTGGATATATTAGTTAAGGCACTTCACTGTTGGGTTTTAAACAGTCTCCTCTACCTTTTTTTGTTCGGAGTTCAATGGGAGCATAAGCAGACTTGCTGATCTACTCCTTGCTCAGTTGATTTTCTACGGAATTCCAGAAGTCCATTGCCTCTCACGTTATCATTTCTTCTACTCCAAAGGATATCCTGAACATTAGTATCCCAGCATGTGATAAGTTTCATCGTAAGTCCTAGAATCACAGTATTCAATGAGGTTGGGTACTACCGTCGATAGTTTCTATATATTTCCGCCGCACTTACTCATGTTTACTTGCTGAGCCAAGTTCTTGGTCTTTCCGATCGCTATCTATATAGTGGTGTGAAACCACTTTGACATCTGAAACCACAGATGGGTATGCATATTATGTGAGGTTTTGTATTCAACAGAAAAAACATCCAACATAGTAGAAATATTGGAATGTTGAGACTTAATCGGAATAAAAATGGTAAACTAGTAGGTTGTAACGTGAGCCATTCCTAGATTTGATTGTCTCAACAGAAGCTTTGTCGAGGTCCGAGAAGAACCATCCTTGTTTCCTCGTTTTTATTCCTCATTGTGATTTTCTACTTCTTAGTATTAAGCCCAGGCTACTGGGATGAAAACGCATGAGCACATCCTCTATTGCCCGATTTGCACTAGAGCTCAGAAGATGGCATGCCTCTGTGCTGATCTAAAACCCTCAGAAGTCTAAGTTTTTTTGGAAACTTGCTTTTAAAGAGTTCGCTGCGTAAAGAAAGCTCCGATTTTCATATTGCAGCCCTCTGCTGAAGTGCAAGTAGTCCCTTCTTAAGCTGGACTCCTCAGTTAATCAACGCAAATCTTGCACTCAACGTCGGTCAGATTATTGTCACTGTCAGCCTTTTAAATTGAAAGCGTCAGAGAGGTTGTAACAGTGTCCTTATACTTACGACGGTCTCTTCCCCATTGAGTTTTATGGAGTTTCTTGGAGTTAGGTTCATCAGTGATATCAAAGTTCTTTCCATCCGAATTTCAAATTTAGCTTGTTGCAGCATTGGTTGCAGCTAGATCTTTTACGTAGGGAAAGCCGTAGTTAGAGGAGTTGTTTCTTTGTTTAAATTTCAACGTATCACTCCACATTCATCAGTAGAAACTCGCAAACATTCAAAACCAGATTAAAACATCTGAAGATAATGGTCCTTGGTCAGAGTCACTTGCCAGAGTCATATAAGGGCATCCATGCCTAATGTCAGCCACTGTCGTTAGCTTGTTTGTCCTCGACTGGTGTCCCATTGTGCCGTGTCATTGATCCGCGTCTTACTCCGGAAACTTTGACCCTCAGGAAAAACTGAAACGGCGAGAATTCTGAAAGATAAAACAGTTCTCTGCCAAAAGCAAGAGAATATATTGTAAAAAGGCAATCTTCTATCCGATTTTATGATCGGAGGTAACAGACGGGTACTGGTCAGTGTTCATCCGGACTCAACTTGCTAAACTTATAAGGGTGAGTGCTAACCAGCAGATAAAAATAACAGCACTATAAACGGGACAGCGCATGTCAGAGTCTTGGAAAAGATCAACTCCAGGTTAGGGGTTGTGCCGCCGGGGTAACTGCCTGGCCCTGGAAAAAAGATTAAAGTTACAGTGAGAGTTGCGAATTTGTTGTTGGACTTAGGCAAGAAGTCTTGAGTTTCCGAAATATGAGCAATCAGCTAAAATTGCCAACATGCACACTCCCACAGAGGAGAAAGATGACGACACCAAAGATTCCTTGACTAAGCTCTTGTGTTGTTTACAGACCTAAAAGTCACATCGAACTTTTCGCTGCTCTACAGCTTTTTAGAAAATAATTCTTTCTCATTTTGAAAGACGATAGTGTGTGGTTATTTGAATGCAACATACTGAATTCCGAAAACTCGGTTTCTTTAATTCAGCCCGTGAAAACTTTAAATTTAGATCTCCTTAACTCATCTACCCCGACTCATTTTAACAGATCAAGCTGTACCGTTCTTGATGTATTTTTTGCAAGCAATAGTCAAAATAGTTTTTACAGCCAAGTCTCTGCTCCCGCATTCTCGAAGCATGACCTGATTTTTGCTTCATTTGTCTTTGGAATCAGTAAACAATAATTTAGGCAGTCCTTTAGAGACTTTAGGAATCTTAAACCGGATTTGCTTGAACATGACTTACAGGGTGTTAACTGGCAACCAATATTTTCAGAGGTTTCTCCTGACGTTGAAGTCGATTATTTTCAAGGTCTGGTTACTCAGCTGTTTGACTTGCATGTTCCGTTAAAATCAAAGAGTTGCAGCGTAAAGGAAATGAAAGTCTTTTCGACTTCCGGAATTTTTTGAACGTTTCAAGAATTTGAGAAACCTAGTTTGTGCGTAAGTCAAGCAGGCGAAGCGCCGTTTCTTTAGCAAGCATTTAAGTCATCAACTTCCCAAAAAAAACCCTATAGAAGAAGCTGCGTCAAGTTGGTATTACTTCTAAAACAAACTCTATGATTGATAACATTGGTCCAAACTGGTTAAACAGTGAGTTTGTCAAAATACCATCGACCCCCAGTGTTAGTACTCTAACCTTATCACCACCACAGGGTTCATTTGAATTTATTAGAATTGAACAAACCGATGTTGTGAGGGCCATTCTTAAATTAAAATCAAAAGCTATTGGTTTTGAGGGGATCCATCACCATTTTATAAACATTATTCTGCCCTACATTCTTCCAGAGCTAACACACATTTTCAACACTATAGTGACGACATCATCGTTTCTAGTATCTTGAAAAGCCGCAAGTAACAACTTGCTCTGTCCACATCAATCTGGGTTTAGGCAATACCACAGCTGCTTTTCAGCATTACTTAAGGTAGCGGATGATATACGGGCAGCAAGCGATAATGACCATTTCCCTTTTCTGACGCTTCTAGACTTCTACAAGGCATTTGACACAGTTAATCACGGACTTCTCGTTAATAAACTTTGCAAGTCTTTTGGATTCTTTTCTTCCGCGGCAAATCTTATTCATTCTTACCTCTCAGGTCGCAAGCAAGCTGTTTTCTTAAGCAACTGCTAATCTACTTTTGCTGCAACTTCAGCGGGTGTCCCCCAAGGATCTATTTTGGGTCCACTACTCTTCACAATCCTTATAAACGACCTTCCAAAAGTCATTCATAATTCATCGGTGCACATGTACGCAGATGATGTACAGCTGTATGTTAGTAGTGACCTCGGTGTGGTTGAGGATGCGGCCTATAAACACAATGAAGATTTGAGAAAAGTTCTCACCTGGTCTGAAGAAAATTTCAAATGCCTAGTCATAAGCAGAAATCATCTGAACACCACATGCTTCCCTAACATATATCTTGGGGATTCGCAATTAGATTTTGTCGATAAAGTAAAAAAACTTAAGCGTTTGGTTCAATACAACTTTGCATTGGAATGGTCATATTCGAACGATAATCGGGAAAATTTATGGATGCCTCAGAAATCTTTCTCTGTCGCGGAGCTATACGCCATTGAACTCCAGACTAATGTTGACAAAGACGCTTCTTGTTCCACTTATATCTTATAGTTGTGAAGAATTTTTTGTTGCAATCGTAGTCTCCAGGTTACATTCAACAATGTTACTCGTAACGTTTATAGACTTAAGCGTTTTGACCAAGTATCCTTCCTTACTTAATTAAGGTGGCGCTACAGTCCGGGGTGGGCCTGGGCCTCAGTCAACAAGCTTCTCCAGCCAGCTCGATCCCTGGCTAGCTGCCTCCAGGTCCTCATCCACTTGCGTGCGCCACCTGAGTCCTGGCCTTCCTCTACTGCGCTGTCCCTCGGGGGCGGATTCGAAGACTTTTCGGATGTCCATGCGCTCTACATGACCCAGCCATCTCAGTCTTTGGATCTTCACTCTTCTAGCTAGGTCCATGTCGCTGTACAGTCCATACAGTTCGTCGTTGTATCTCCTCCTCCAAACACCGTCAATGCAGACGGGACCGAAGATCGCCCGAAGGATTTTTCTCTCGAAGCAGCCAAGAGACCCCCCATCCATTTTTGATAATGTCCATGCCTCTGCGCCATAGAGCAGGACCGGGATTATTAAAGTCTTATAAAGGGTGACTTTTGTTGTCCGAGAGAGGGCTATGCTACTCAATTGCCTTCTTAACCCAAAGAAACAGCGGTTGGCAAGAGTTATTCTTCGCTTGATCTCAGCGCTGGTGTCGTTATCTGTATTTATAGCGGAGCCTATAACTACCTCAAAGTTATATTTGTCGAAGGTGATGCTCTGCCCGAGACGTCGGTGTTGGTTGTCCTTTTTGCTTGACAGCATATACTTGGTCTTGCCCTCATTGACCGCTAAACCCATTTTCGCCGCTTCCGTCTCAATACTCGCGAAAGCGCCACTGACATCACGCTGCTTTCTTCCGATTATGTCAATATCGTCGGCGTATTAGTTGGACGGACTTTTGAAAGATAGTGCCGTGTGTGTGTGTGCTCTTGAGTTTTGCACTATTCGTACTATTCTTTCAAGTACGATGTTGAAAAAATCGCATGACAGCGCATCGCCTTGTCTAAATCCTTTCTGGACATCAAAGGTCTCGGTGAGATCTTTACCGACCTTGATGAAGCAGCGTGCATTCTCCATCATCATCCTGCACAAACGAACGATTTTGGCAGGGATGCCAAAACTAGACATTGCTCTATATAGCTCGTCTCTATAGATGCTGTCATACGCGGCCTTAAAATCAATGAATAGGTGGTGGGTATCGATCTGAAGCTCATGGGTCTTCTCCAAGATCTGCCGTAGTGTGAATATCTGGTCGATGGTGGACTTTCCTGGCCTGAAGCCACACTGATATGGACCTATCAGGTTGTTGACGAACGGCTTCAGGCGTTCACACAATACGGCGGATAAGATCTTATATGCGATGTTAAGGAGACTGATGCCTCTGCAGTTGGCGCAGTTCAGAGGGTCTCCTTTCTTGAGAATTGGGCAAACAATGCTGAGGTTCCATTCATCGGGCATACTTTCGACCGACCATATTTTACAGATGAGTTGGTGTATGCTCCTTACCAAGTCATCGCCTGCCGCTTTGAAGAGCTCGGCAGTCAGGCCGTCCGCTCCAGCAGCTTTGTTGGACTTAAGCTTGGATATAGCTATCTTTACTTCATCCTGATCGGGTGGACAGAGTTGCTGGTCATCATAGTCCAGGTTGAAAGGTTGATTCTGCCTGACAGCGGTATTTGGTCCATCATCGCCGTTATACAGTCTGCAGAAATGATCTTTCCAAATCCTCAGCATCGACTGCGATTCTACTGCGATGTTCCCTTGTTCATCTCTACAGGATTCGGTTCGGGGTTTGTTTCCGCGGCATGTTATTTTTACCTTTTGGTAAAACTTCCGAGCCTCATTCCTGGAGTAGCATCTCTCAATTTCCTTGATCGCGCGCTTCTCATGCTCTTTCTTCTTCCTCCTGAGAAGCCGGTAATCGTCTCTCCTCTTCCGCTCATAGAGCTCATGAGCAGCTCTGGTCCTTCAAGCAGCGCCGCGTTATATGCATCTTGCTAAGCTACATGTGCTTGTCGGCATACATTATCGAACCAGGGATTTCGTTGTGGTGGTGAAACTCAGCACATCAGAAGCGGCATCTCTAATGGCGTTTTGGCAGTGTTTCCAATGGTCTGCGATGCTTGATGCTGGCGGCATTGGACCTTTGAACAGATTAAGAGAAACTCGATCGGAAAAGGACTTAGTGATCTTTGGCGATTGTAGCCGTCTGACGTCGAATTTCCTCACAGCATTAGCTTGTCTTGGCGTAGTTTGGGATATCCGCAACCGTACCTTGGCTACAACAAGGTAATGGTCCGAGTCGATGTTGGCTCCTCGGAACGTACGGACATCCATAATGCTGGAGGAGTGTCTTGCGTCGATCGCAATATGATGAATCTGGTGGACTGTTGATTGATCAGGAGTTCTCCAAGTCCCCTTGTGTATGTCGAGATGTGGGAACCGCGTGCTAGCCATGACAATGTTTCGCCCCGCCGCAAAGTCGGTTAGCCTGAATCCGTTATCGGAGGTGGTGTTGTGCAGGCTATATTTTCCGATTGTTCCACCAAAGATTCCCTCTCTTCCTAGCTTTGCATTAAAATCACCGAGGACAATTTTAATGTCATAGCTAGGGCATTGCTCGTAGGTCTTGTTGAGGAGCTCGTAAAAGGCATCCTTGGTGTCGTCATCTTTCTCCGCTGTGGAGGCATGCGCGCATATCAGGCTATGTCGGAAAATTAAGCCTTAATGCAGATTGTTACGAGGCGCTCGTTCACATGCCGGAAACTCAAGACTTCTTGCCTAAGTCTGCTTCCAACTACAAATCCGCATCCAAATAGCCGCTGCTTTTGCGTCGATAGTAATTGCCCTAGTAGATGTCGCACTCTTTTCGCCCGGCCTATTCAATCGCAGTTCTTGGATGGCGGATAGGTCTGCCTTGCAGCAGTCTAGGGCATCCGCTAGTTGTTCGGCTGTCGCGGTATGTTAAGGGACCTAACATTCCACGTGCATATCCGATTTTCGTTGTCCTTAGTTTGTTTGCGTGGGTTGTCAACAGTAGATCCGTCCATATCCGAGGCTTGTTGATGCTTCGTAACTTAATCTTTTTTAAATGGCCGGGCAGTTACCCCGGGGGCACAACTCCCAGCCTGGAAAGTCCAAATATGTTGGAGTAGCCCGGATAAGGTCTTGTTTTGTTTTTCCGACACTAATCCTGGTTAATGGCGCAGGAAACTCGCCATTTGCCCCCTTCACTTCGCAGATTCCTTCGTGAGATTCCCAGATGGCGACACGGGGAGGGGTGAAGTAGGACTTATTAGCAGAGCTGCAAGATGTTCGGCTGCAGAGGCTCATTCTCGTCATTTAAGGAACCAGCACCTGTCGGAAGATGCTACTTCTACGAGGCCTTATACTAATCGTTGCCATCCACCATGTATCCGCCTATGCTAAAAATATTCTTGGTTGCTCACTAGACAAGTATCTTGAGATATTGTGCAGTCAAGTATTTACACAAGATCTTAACCACCAAGCAGCCTCAATATTAATATGAAAAATAACACTTGTCACAATTACATCGCTCCTTGAACTTGATTCTGCCCCGTGTTACATACCAGCTCTCGCAACGCCAGTTTTTTGTGCATGCCATTCGCCTCTGGAATGCCCTAACCCTAAGGGTCAGAAGGCTCTATAACACGAACAATTTTGGTGATATTCCCTTTCGGCACATTGCAGGTGACACATAAATACAGAAAAAGCCATTTTGAATAAATTTTAATTTCCTTTTTATTATTTTTTTTTCTTTTTATTTTTCTCTTTCTTTCTATTGCAATTTTTATTTTTTTATTTTTTCTTTTCTTATATTCGCTGTTTGCTCGCACGACACCATCCTCGGTAACGGATTCAGGCTAATCGACGTTACGGGAGGACTAAACGTTGTTGTAGCAAGCACGCGGTTCCCCCATTTCGATATTCACAAGGGGACTCGGAGAACTCCTAATCAATCAACCGTCAACCAGATTGACTATATTGCGGTCGACACAAGATACTTCCCCAGTATTATGGATGTCCGAAAGTTCGGAGGACCATTACCTTGCTGTAGCCAAAGTACGGTTGCGGATATCCCTAACAACACCAAGGGAAGCTAATCGCCATAGATCGCCAAATCATTTGCGATCGAGTCTCCCTTAATCTATTAAGAGGTTTCTTGGCGCCAGCATCAAACATCGAAAGCCAGTGACAACACTGCCAAAAAGCCATTTCACTGAGTTTCACCATATTCACACTACGGCAGATCTTGGAGAAAACCAAACACTTCAACACAAGAGGCCCAAAAGTAAGTCCAATTACTCGCATACGCCGATGATATTGACATAATCAGAAGAAAGTAGCGTGATTTGGCGCTTTTGCTACGATTGAGGCGGGAGCAGCGAATACGGATTTTATGATCAACGTGGGTAAGACTAAGTATACACATATGCTGTCAGTCAGAAACGGAATAATACCAACGTAGCTTCGTTTGTTCCTGATTCTGAATTCAGCCCGATGAGTTTCTCCCGACATAAAGCCATTTGGTTAATCAATTTTTGAAAATGGTAAAGAGTCGAGCCTTTTACATCTGAATACTGATTGTAAGGCTGACTTTTTTCAGTGACTTCATAACTAGGTTGCAGAACTTCCTAGAAGAGTGGCTTTCTCCTTTATATTCGATTTACATTCGAATGTTTACTACTTTGAATATTTTTGTTCAGTTACTGTGGGAGTAGGTTTCTTTAAAGTGCAGCACGAACGGTCCCATTTATGGTTGACTTCAATTAGGGGAGAAGTAGTCTTGAATGCATCCACTACTTGTGCTTGTAGCGAACAACAAACGCATTTGAATATTTTCCAAACAATTTTCCTCTTTTAACTCTTTTCAACGCACAAATGCAAATACGAGTATGCTTACCATAGGGAAAATTGAAAGCCCTTAGGTGCCTCAAGGATAGACTAATACTTTTATGGTGAATTTGGAAGTGTACATGTTGCTTTTAAATTTCCTGAAATTGTATCCCATTAGCGTAACATGTATCGAAAGGGCACAAAGTAGTTAAGGTTGCTCAAAGAAGTCGGTTTTGGGATAAACTTACAACAACCGTCGAATAATACTCGTACATCTTCCTCGGGTCATTACTCTGTGTGCGTTAACCATCAGAGCAGTAAAGTACCTCTTACCCCACCCTCCTATGGGCTGAGCAATAGAAAATTATTGCACCAACATGTTGGTAGCGCTGCAAAATCAAACAGACTGTTCTCGACCCCCAGACAAGAGGCCACCATACCATATGCTGGAGCTTATAATTAAGCCATGCATTTTACATGATATTTGACTTTCATTAACGTGGCAGGATGTTATAAGGACACGTAATGTAACCACTCGTGCAACCCTCCTTCTTGGCAAAGCACTCAAGTGGATTTTAAAACGAAAAATGAATTGGCAACCTAAACTAACTAAATTTTTTAAAGGCTACACCAGCGAATCAAAGTCGAAAGTTTCGTTTTAGCAAATATTTATTCGACCTCAGTCGACATCCTGTGATAGACAGAATCGTGTATCCTTCTTTTTTGTCTTCAAAATAAAACCAAACGACTTGGTGCGTCTTTCAATTCTCAAAGGTAAGCACTTTGTTTCTTTGGCTATTCCCATGACGTACATTCCATGTCTTCTCATGTCAAGTCATTGCAATTAAAGGGTCGTCCTTGTAAAAAAAAAAAAAAAAATAACTCTCAAGTCGACAGGAATTATTCACCATTTTTTACATATTTGACATTTTTTCATAGGCGGAAGGGATGACTGGTTGGTGATGGTGTGTTCTGACACTGGGGTGGGTTATATGGAGAGACCCATTTTTTTAACCTTTTTTCTTTTTCCTTTTAGTTCTCCATATTTTAGGAGGAGCAGAGAAGCACATCCCTGTGTTTCCAATATACAAAAAGTACAAAAAAAAAAAAAAGAAGAACACTATGGGCTACGTGGAGTTGGTAACAACAGAGGGACAGTTAAAAATTTATGAAAAAAGCTGTTTGTGTTTGCTTTTGTTTCATTGAAGTTTCGTTTTTTGCTTTTTGTTCGTCTTTTCCGTGTTTTTTTTTGGTTGTTTTTGGTTTTTTTTTTTTATTTTCTTTGTATTCCATTCCCCGGTTGACAGGTTAGAGTGAATAAAAATGGAGACGGCAGAGTGTCCTAGTTAAAGGACTAAAAGCGCTGGTCGTATTAATAATGCAAGCGTGCGTGTAATGCCTTCGTAATATTTTTTTCCTGCCGCATATCGCATTCTTTGTTATTTTCTTTTTTAATTTTTTTTTGTTGTAATTTTGTAAAAATGTTAAAGTGCTCCCTATTGCACAAAGGAGCTCTAGACATGGATCTGGGTTATGTTTTGGTACCAATTTCAATTGAGTACTTACCGTATGACACTTGTTTTTTTGTTCGCGCGCGGGTAACTAGCGTTCAGAAGGGCGTCTCTGGGGTGAAATTGAATTTTAATGATTACATGCGGAAGGACTCGAGAAGTGCTGCTATTGTTTTAACTAAAGAGATTGACTTATAGGCCCCTGGAAGCTTTTGTTGCTGATGTTTGAGGAATATTGCAATTGATTTAAAGTGGCATGACTTGCACATGATTTCAGATTGCTACACTATAGTCCTGAACGCTTGAATTTTGTTACAAAATAGTTGACAATGAGACAGAGGAATTGCTGAATACACCATCAACATTCTAAATTAAACACTGCAAGTGACATCGAATAATCTGGTCTGACAGGATTCTCCTTAAAGATAATGTCGTTGTTGGCTTTCTTTTTAGACGTTATCTAAACAGAGCGACACTTAACGTAATCGGGGTTCCGAAATTCTGAGTGCTCGATCCGGGAAGTATTTCTGAATTTGAATAATCGACGAGTATCCTCAAAACCTGGCGATATCCAGTGTTGCAACTATCTTCTACACATCAATTGTGCTTATAATACCTCCACGTGGTAACCGTCGGGTACTGGTCGGTGTATATCCGGACTCGACTTGCTAAACTTACAAGTGCGAGTGCTGACCAGCAGACAAAAATAGCAGCACTATAAACGGGACAGCGGATGAATTCCTCAGTTGGAACCAACGGTGGAAACAATCCCGAAACAAATGAGACCTTATCCGGGCTACTCCGAAATATTTTGAACTCAGGCCTGCAAGGATTTCCGAGACTAAGTCAGGGTCTTGGAAAAAAGATGGTGGCGGAAGAGCCCTAAATGGCCCAACGGCAGCACTCACATCCCAGTTACTGGCTTTCGGTCTAACCGACTCCTCGTCCTAGGGACATTAAAAATGAAACTGGCTCTCCAGGTTGATGGTTGTGCCGGACGGATCTACTGTTGACAACCCATGCAAACGAATTAAGGACAACGAACTTCGGATATTGACGTGGCGGAGGCCCTAATTTGCTACAAAGCAGACCTAACCGCCATCTAAAAAATGCGATGGAATGGGCCGGGAAAAACAGTATGAAAAACTGCGACATCAATTTCGGCGATTATTATCGCCGGCAAAACCAGCGGCTATTTGGATGCGAACATATTGTTAGAGGCAGACATAGGCACGAAGTCTTGAGTTTCCGGCATGTGAACGAGCGCCTCGTAGAAATTCATATCAAAGCTTAAATTGCCAACATGCACGCCCACACGGAGGAGAAAGATAACGACACCAAGGATGCCTTCTATGAGCACCTTAACAAGACCAACGAGCAATGCTATGACTTTAAAATTGTCCTTGGCGAACTACGAAGAGAGGGCATCTTTGGTAGCACTGTCGGGAGATGTAGCCTGCACGACACCACCTCCGAGAACGGATTCAGGATTATCGACTTTGCGGCGGGACGAAACATTGTCGTAGCTAGCTTGCGGTTCCCCCATCTCGGTATTCACAAGAGGACTTGGAGAACCCCTGATCAATCAACCGTTAACCATGTTGACCACATTGCGATCGATGCAAGACATTTCTTCCGTATTATGGACGACTCAACGTTCCGAGGAGCTAACATCTACTCAGACCATTACCTTGTTGTAGTCAATCCCGAACAACGAATAGACAAGCTGTGGTAAAATGGTACAAGTAAAGATAAAAAAAAACATGCCATGGACATAAACCCTGAACCGAAGCTTGTAGAGAAGAACAAGGGATCATCGTAGTAGAGAAGCAGTCGATGCTGAGAATTTGGAAAAATTACTTCTGTAGACTGTATAACGATGACGAAACAACTACCGCTGAATGAACCTTTCAACTTGTACGATGTAGACCAACAATTTCGTCCACCCGACCTGGATGAAGTAAATATAGCAATATCAAGGCTGAAGTTCAACAAAGCTGCTGGAGCGGACGGTCTGACCGCCGAACTCATTTCTAAAATATGGTCGGACGAAAGTATGTCCGATGAATAGAATCTCAGCATTGTTTGTCCCATCCTCAAGAAATGATATACTCTGAACTATACCAACTACAGAGGCATCAGTTTCCTTAACATAGCATACAAGATCTTAACTGCCGTATTGTGTTAATGCCTGAAGCCGTTCGTCAACAACCTGATAGCTCCATATCAGTGTGGCTTTAGATCAGGAAGTCCACCATCGTCCAAATATTTACAATACGGCATATCATGGATAAAACCCATGAGCTACAGATCAATACACACCACCTATTCATCGATTTTAAGGCCCCGTTTGACAGCATCTATAGAGACGAGCTATACAGAGCAATGTCTAGTTTTGGCATCCCTGCAAAACTCGTTCGCCTAAGCAGGATGACGATGGGTAAAGATCTCACCGAGACTTCTGATGTCCAGAAAGGTTTTAGACAAGGCGATGCGCTGTCATGCGATTTCTATAACATCGTACTTGAACGATGATGCTTCACTGGCGCCTTTGCAAGTATTGAGACGGAAGCGGCGAAAATGGGTTTAGCGGTCAATGAGGGCAAGATTAAGTATATGCTGTCGAGTAAAACAGACGCTGAACACCGACATCTCGGACAGAACGTCACCATTGACAGGTATAAGTTTGGGGTAGTTAAGGACCTTGTCTACCTAGGCTCCGCTATAAAAACAGACAACGACACCAGCGCTGAGATCATACGAAGAATAACTCTTGCTAATCGGTGCTTCTTTGGGCTAGAAAGGCAATTGACTTGTAAAGCCCCCTCTCGAACAACAAAACTTACCCTATATAAGACCTTGTCCGCAGAGGCATGGACATTATCAAAAATGGATAGGGGGTCTCTTGGCTGCTTCCAGAGAAAAATTCTTCGGGCGATCTTCGGTCCCGTCTGCATTGAAGGAAATTGGAGGAGGAGATACAACAATGCGGAACTGATTCTCTAGCATTGTTGATTCCAGCAGGACAGAGCAACCGCCCCCACAGTTCAGTCAACACTGGAGATTTGGAATTACTAATTTTCAGGTCATCGCCAGATCTGACAGCGTTGAAAATTTGGTTCTAAAAGCGATAAAGGCTCAGATTCCATTTGTAGCTAGACTTAGAGGCTGGGAAAATTAGTTGGGTCACTAAAATGAAAAAACCGCATCCAAATCTCGACCTCACAAAGGTAGTTTGAAATGGAGCTGCCATTAGAATAGGCATTAGAATCAGTCCATAAGGTGACTTGTTGTCAAAGTGACCGTCGCCAATGTGTGATGGGGGACATAAAAAGGTCAAGGAACTACTGCTTATTGCCTGCAGTAATTCTGATGTCTATGCTCAAAAATATGGAGATGCTTAAGCTTTACCATCTATTCGATCATGCCTAGCGACTGTCTGTTCTTAAGTGCAAGAATTACTGGATGTGATCGACGACTTCTGAAATAGGAACGCATCTTAAGTCAACCCTTTTAAAACTATGGTTGTTGTCTATGCAATTGTAGGAGGAGGAAGCCCACTTATCTGGCTCATTAAGTGTTTGAAGGCATCGCACTCCGCTTCTGAACTGGTGACATATTTCTTTAAATTTCACATGCCATGTTAAGTACCTTCAAGGTGTTGTCGATATAAGGCTACTTTCGACTTGACATGAGGCTTCTAACTGAGGAGAATCAATCCTTTGAATCCTCAGGTCTATAATATGGCCAATAACCTCACGTGGGTCGGATTTCTGGCACTCCGACTGATCTGATGCAATGACACCAGAATTGCTGTTGCTGCGTCTGTGTCCAGAAATGGTCACGGACACAATCTAAGCCAGAAAAAGATTGTATTTGAATCTTCTTGAGATTTCACTCCTCATTAGAAAACTTTGTGCGCACTTTTCAGGTGAAGGTAGACACAATCTGTGTGGCAATCTGAAGTATATTGTGAAAAATCAGCGGAGATGGAAAAGTTTCTGCATATTTAGCGACAGACAAGAAGCGTTTAAAGCCTTGCTGACCGCTTTTAAGTCAGCCTACAGACTGAAATACTGCATTGAACACAGTTGGAAGGCTAAATTCACTAGGTCTTGATTAGGTCCAGGTCACATTGGGATCGCCGAAAATTGAAATTGTGTAAGAACTTGCTTAGAAAGGATCAGAGGAGAGTTATCGACCTGAACCTACTTTATGACTCCCTGCACCCATCTGGTTAAGCCTTTCATTGTTACTTAGGTTTCAAACTGCAGGTGACATACACATTCAGACTACCAATAAACCAGATGAATATTTCTCGAGGTCAACGACTTTGGTTCTGTATTCCAGTAGGAAGGAATGGAGTATCACAACATTCTTCAATGCCTGCTGCAAGAGTGATGGCAACACCATAGAGCACTGCAACTGTGAGCTTCCTTCCTGGGCTCACATCAGTAGAGAGTAAGAGAGTCGTTACTTCTCAAGGCAGGTGAATGGAGTGAAGAAATAAATATATCCTTGCCTAATCCGTCGTTGCCTTGAAAATGTTCTTCGATTTGCAGCCAAATCAGTTTAAAAATTCAACCTCGTCACAATGTCTAAATTTATCGATTTCCTTCGATGACATTTTAATTTTCTAATAAATTATCTAGTCGTCTGTGTTAACCCATGACCTTTGGCTACTGACTTTGCGTTGGCATTGGCATTGGCATTGGCATGGTTTCTAGAATCCTGCTGGCTCATTTAACTTTCACTTTGTTCGTTCCTTGTCCCCGAAAAGGAGGACGGAAAGTCTTTTCTTTTCAATTTTTCGGATGGTGGTGCTTCTGACAGTTGTGTAATTAGTTGATGGAGAGAAATTTATTATTCAATTCAGTTGTTCTCACAATTACGCCCAACGATTTGTCGATACGGAGAACACATACGCCCAACGAAATGTCCTTGGCAGGTGGAATCAGATCTCAAATGCGTGTTTGTGCAACAAATGCCAGCGTAAGTGGATCAGAGTTATGATTAGGATTTTCAATTAAAGCTCACGCCATCATTTATTTTTGTATTTTTGTATTTTTGTATTTTTTTTTTTTATATTGCGGTTAACATGTACATTAGACCGTCGGACCATAGTGAAGATATGCAGTTCGCACCTGAAAGTCACCTAAAAGTATTCGTGTGCCATGACTCATTTGAAGTTCTCCATCGCCATTTGTTTCCTTCTTTTCTGCTTTCTGTTTTCTGTTTTTTTGCTTTCTGTTTGTGTTCCAACATTTTATCGAGACATTAGTTCAAGTGGTTTTCCATGTTTTTCACTTTTCATTAAGTTAGTACGAGAGTAGTTGTGTGTTTAAGGTGGTGTCGTAACTTGAGGTGGGGTTGGTGATTTCAGGTGGCTGGGTGGAAAATAGAATGATGTTGGTGTCCCGAAAATGGTAAAAACTTCCCTGGGGAAGGTTTATGCGATAAGAACCGCAATAATACATATCAAAAAGGATATAATGTCATATAACACTTTGGTAACAGTATCGTGGTTGGGTTGACTTGACTACTGTAAATATGAATTTAGGTTTGGTTTCACCTGAAAGAGGGGGGAAAGATGAATAGAATGTCTTTGGGTGACTGGCTTAACTCATGTGGGTTTATTAGGCGAAAAGGTGAAGGGTTTCGGGATAAAGATGTGTGGTAAAATCGGTCTCAAATTGCACACGAAGTTTAGTTAATTAAAATTTTCCAACTGAAACAACATTTTGCCCATCATGTGAAAGTGCGGTGGTAGTTGAAATGGTGTTTTGTGAGCACAGTAGACGATAGATGTTATCAGACAAATATATGTAATTGATTTTGATAGTGTAGACTTGAGAAACCTATACAATTACGTGGGTTGTGACGACGAGCCCACTACTATAAGACCATTTTAACTACCTAATAGTAATTATTCACATTCAGGGATATTATAATCATCTTTTTCTCGAATATCGAGCTGAAGGAGTTTGCCTGGTAAGATAAAAGTGCTCTAACTTTGAAAAGGTTTGTAATCTAGGCAAGCACAATAATCTACACCACTGGCCCAGACTTATTCTACCTTAGAGTGAATGTTGTAAGTCATCATCAATATGCTACTACATAAGTACTCATTTACTGTCTTAATCAGTATACAGATCATTTTTGATTTGGATTAGCTTATTTATAGATTTTCTACCGTTTTCTCCACTTACCGATCTCCTAAAACATCAATTTTGTCGATCCCCTCATCAATTTATCTGCTCATCTTCTAGTCTCCTGATTTACTAATATTCAGGCTTTTCGATCGTCTGATCTACTAATTATTTGATCAACCAATTTTCTAATCCGCTAATGTTCTGAACTATGTAGATTCTACACAAGCAATTTCCTAATGTGTCGGTTTTCTGAATTACCGATTTTCGTATCTATCGATCCTCTGATCTATCGATCCTCTGATCTATCGATCCTCTGATCTATCGACCCTCTAATCTATCGATACTTTAATATATCGATCCTGTGATCTATCGATCCTCTGATCTATCGATACTCTGTTCTATCGATCCTTTAATCTGCCGATCTTCTGATCTTCCAATCTTCTGATCTACAAATCTTCTGATCTACTGTTTTGATGATCAACCGCTTTTCTGATCTACTGACCTTGTGATCTACCGATCTTCTGATCTAACAATTCTCTGATCTAACCATATTCCAATGCAGAGACCCGTATCAGTTTGCCCAAAATATCTCTTAGATGAAAAGTATGGTTGTATTAGCTAAAACAAGTTGATGAATATTAAAGACATGCAGGCAGGGTTGCTCCGATCCCGTGCAACTAACTGCGGATAAGACTTATAAACACAACTTAATTACTTACTTAAACAGCGACACCATGGATGATGTGCGCGTTCAGCCAAGATGATCCAAGTTATCCTAACTTTTTTGACGAGATCGATATCGCCATCGGGGCATTTTCATCTGATCTGATCTGATTTTCATTCTTAGCTGATGCGACACAATAAGATTTCTTTCTCCATCCTTGAAAATTCTTGATCGGGCTGCACAGCTTTTGTTCATTTCAATTTTTGATAGAACTTTCGTACTTTATTCTTGAAATAGCACCTCTCGAGGGCTTGTGGTCCTATCGAATCGTTGATGTTTTAGTATTTGAATGATCTTTTAATTTTTTTGTGGATCACGTCGTGTCACTCCGCTGACTTTTGTTATTTCATTTGTCGCTGTCATTTCTGTACCTCTTGTACATCGGCCAAGATTATGCATAAACGACGCATTAAAGCCTCTAAAGGTTAGCGACATCTTTAATTGCCATGAAAACAGCGAATCAGTTTCCTGATCAACATGGCATTCTTAGCATTTCTTCACTGTTACTGCTGTAAAGTATGTTACATATAATGTATGTATGTGCCAAGGCTTGAGTTTGAAGGTTTGTCAATTTGCCTCCTACAAAAACCTCATTGAAGGCCATGGAGTACAATCGGGAATTTTCGGAATTTCTCGTGGCGCCTTTGCATGATCAGTAGTTGATTAGTTCGCTGATCAGGCATCTGATCTTCCCAGATCTTCGATTGTCGCTCATATTTCGGAGAGTATATGATCCCGCCGATTTGGACGGCGCCGGCTTATTCGTTTTTTTGCTTCGAAAACTTTGTCTTTTACTAATTTTGACTTTCGATCCGACTGAACAGGGAATGAAATTAGACGGGTATTGCAAAGAAAGGCATGTATACTCTGGGTTGTCAAATAAGATGCTACTGCGAATCATGTAGCGTTCCCTATAGCCGCTAGTAGTGAAGGTAGAACCCTACTGTTTACCTGGCACGCAATTCCTGAACTATTAGAATATTGACTTCGGGACTTTTTTAGAGGTCATACAGAACAACATTTCTGAAAACAAAAAAGAAAAAATTAGAAGTCGTCCGATAAGTTTGCACAGACTCCATGAAGTCTGTTTCTTCAATTTCAAAAATATTCTTACAGAAGTTCTTCAAAAATGTTTCGTTACATTTACGCAATACTGTTCGACCAGCCCTTGCATGCTGACAACAACATTGTTTTGTTTTCCTATTTTTTCAGTCATCTAATGGTGGAGGTGCTTAACTAGAAAATCACTATTAAAAGTCACCACGCCTCTCCTTCGACACACCACCTCATCCAACTTAGTCCATTTACTCAAAAAATTCCCTCCAGGAGGCAAAAAGTAAATAATCCTAAATGCATTTGATATCACCACTAGTTAGATTGGAATACATTCACGCTACCACCGACCGTCGGTGGTATCGTTTCAACTATAGTAAGAAGCACAAACGTTCCTCCTTTCCTTTCCGCATTCTTTACCGCTTGCCATCCATCCGCATCCGCAAAACATCTCTCATACGTTTGGAATAACAACGACGACCGTCGAATGTCCTTGTTAGGCAATGTTCTTTATGAGCAATTGACATGCGATCCTAAACGAGGTCTCCACTTGTCCACTACATACGAGTATACTCGATGTACGTACACATTCGTATGGCCACAAGTCTACTCGTATATGGGAGGTCGCAATAAAAACGTTAAACGACGTCGAAGGACTGTTTTGCTACGCAAAGGTGCTCTCAGACATAAAAAGGAAGAAAATTAATTTTGCAACCCCTCTCGTGACCATCAACAAAGGCCTCCTAGTCCCTATCATTCATACCCCATCCCAGACGCTACAAAGAATCACCCCAACCACTACAATTATTCCAAATCACCTGGTTGGTCTGCTTTCATGTGTTTGCCACATGGATGGAGGTTGAAAAGGATCTTTGCTCGACAATGGTATGTTGATTGTGGGTAGATGGCGCGCTAAAATGAACGATGGATTTCGGAAATTCATTTCGGTATGGGTAAAAGCAGAAGTTTGATGAGAGGCGGGTGGTTTGTGGTGGGTGGAAGGTAGGGTTAGCAGCTTGACACCCTATTTCAGCATTTCAAAAAAAAAAAATTGCCAGTAAAGGAAAACAAAGTTAATCCTACATTGTATTAGGTGCCTAAGAACCACTCTCAGGATTCCATTGTTTTATTAAGCTTTCGAGGATTTGTTTTCCTCTTTCTTGCCTCCTTTTTGATTCACATTCGCTACTATTGTTTTACAACATCGTCATCATCGGTCTGGAAAGGAGGTAGGGTTGTAAGCATTCACTACTGGGGGCGGCAAGTGGCAACGACCTAAATTTGATATCAATGTATGCGTGTTGGCATGTTAGGCACGAGTGTACGCTAGTACCTACACAGGATCTGGGTGGAATGGTGTGCGGTTTATGTTACGTGCAAAATTATGGAGAGCGTTTTAACCTTTTTCACTTACATCCTCTTTTAAATGGTCGAAAACAAAAGGTGAGCCTTGCTTCTTTCGTTCCCCACAGCTGAATTCAAAGTTGAAACCCGACCTACCTACACTATAACCCACAAAACGGCAGCCTCGACGAATGGATAGTCTTAGAAGAGTACTAAGCCGCGTTGTTTTTTTTTAGCGAATTTATATATGTAAGTGCTGAGGGATGTAGGTAGTCGATTTTTGCTTTTGGAGGGGATGAGGTTCAAGAAGTGAAATCATACTTTTTATGACCTCGTTGACTGATGGAATTAGGTGGCTGTGATTTAGGAGCCACCACGACTAGCCGTTTTGGCTGGGGAGCACCCAACAGTTGCCGAAAGTTATGCTACGCAAATTGGTGATAAAGTGTGTGTTGACCGTAGATGGATTGCATGCGTAGAGAGGTTGCTGGATTTTCACTTTTATTGCTCAGGCTCGATGATAAGGCAAAAAAGCTATAAAATTAGATAAGCCGAACATAAAGGTGGCAGTAAAGGTAGGTTATTCTATGGAATTTGCCGATAATGAAATTGTGGTCGGTGAAAAGGTTTTTAAGGAGAGGTTTTTCCCTGAGCATTAACCGCAAGCACAGTTAAAATACTGAAGCAAGTGGCAGAAAGATAATACGAGTTTAATGGGATTTTGGCAAAGTTAAATGCAGCACTTGGTTGCCTCTTGAAAGAGGACTTCAACATGGTTTCTTATATGCGGTGATGTATTTTTTCTGGTTATCCTTATCGAATAGGCTTCGCCCTGTGTACGACACTTTCAGTGTTTCGTGGCAACAATTTGGTTTTCCGAATCAGAAATAGATCGATGATATTCCTTTCAGTCTTCTTGAGTCACTATTTCTTCATCACCTGCTTTGTTTTCTCTGAGATGTATGCACCATTGGATCCATTGCTCACTGGCACTTGAAACGAACATCCCAAAGCTGTAAGGCCTCAGCAAAAATCTTCTAGGATTGGAAAGAAAACCTCATAGCTTGGAATTTAAAAACATTTTTTTTGTAGACGTCTGAACAATGATGCGTAACAGAACCCCCCCGCCAGATAAAATGTAACAATCCACCAGGACAAAGACAGACAACATTTTCGAACACTTTACGAAGATGAAGTTGGGATATCAATTTGCACAGCTGCTGCGGCTTAAATGCAGAGTTGTTTGGTGGCGATTGGATACAGAGCTTACATGGACACATCTCTAAAATATGCATGATCGATACTAAGCTCTTCGTCAACAGCCTGCCCTTATCAGCATGAATGTAGGACAGGAAATTTCACCATAGATAGAGTTCTTATATCACTGCAGATCTTGAATGAACCCTAGAAGTTCCAAATCGATATACACCACCTAGTCATTGAATTCAAGGCTGCACATGACAGCATCTTGAGTTTTGCATTCGTATTCGACTATGACAATGGAGAATGTCCTCTGCTACGTTAAGGTCGGTAATGATGAAGTGCCTAGGATACCAAAAACGGACTTTCACAAGGCGATGTGCCATCATGTGTCCTTTCCAACATCATTCTTTTTAGAATTGTCAACTAAAGACGCACGTTGACATGGGAGCAATTAGAAGTATACAGCATTCGACTCATGAAAAACAAAGTGGTTAACACAACGTTGACCTCTAGGACAAAATGTCCTGATAGACAGCTTTAAGTTTGAGGTAGTAATGGCCTTAATCTGCCTTGGATCTGCCATCAACTCCGACAACGAGACCAATACAAAAATCATTCGAGAAATGACTCTCACTAGTCGCTGACTTTTGGACTTAGAATATTTTCCCAAGAAACCAGAGAGTCTCGCATGAACACCAAAAATCGACGAAAATCGAAAGGTTTTCTACCTCAAGCCATAGGAACAATGAAGTGGAGAATTACCTCATCTTAGGTAGCGCATACAAGTCGAAGGTGATCTCAGCCAACCTCGTGTGCGCAATTGGAGGCAGTTGCGAAAAGACCGCGCTAGTTAGAGAGCCATTTAAGCTGAGGCTCCACCACCTTTGACTTTCGCACCATTTTAGCAGCCAACACATCGGAGACGTCTCTCCCCAGACTCTTACTTACTTACTTTAGGTGGTGTACACTGTACAGTCCGGGCTGGTCTTGGGCCTTAATCAACAAGCGTCTCCAGCTCGATCTTGTGCCAGCTGCCTTCAGTTTCGCACGCTAAGTGGGCTGATTTCCCGTTCCACTTGCGTTCACCACCTGAGTCTTGGACTTCCTCTACTGCGCTGTTCTCGGGAGCGGATTCGGAGACCTTTCAGACCGGAGCATTGTTGTCCATACGCTCCACATGACCAAGCCATCCAGGCGTTGGATCTTCCCGCTTCTAGCTAGGTAGGTGTCGCTGTACAGTCAATAAAGTTCGTCGTTGTATTACCTCCTCCATTCACCCTCTATGTAGAAGGAACAAAAAATCATTTCGAAGACTTTTCCTCTTATAGTCCAAGAGAGCGGGACTGGGACGGGTAAGGTCTTACAACTTTTGTTGTCCGTGAGAGGGCTTTGCTACTCAATTGCCTTTTTAGCCCAAAGAAACAGCGGTTGGCAAGAGTTATTCTTTATTTGAGCTCAGCGCTGGTGTCTTTGTCTGTATTTATAGCGGAGCCTAGGTAGACAAAGTCCTTAACTACCTCAAAGTTATATCTGTCGGGGGTGACGTTCTGTCCGAGACGTCGGTGTTGGTTATCCTTTTTGCTTGACAGCATATACTTGGTCTTGCTCTCATTGACCGCTAAACCCATTTTCGCCGCTTCCGTCTCAATACTCGCGAAAGCGCCACTGACATCACGCTGCTTTCTCCCGATTATGTCAATATCGTCGGCCTACGCGAGTAGTTGGACGGACTTTTGGAAGATAGTGTCTTTAGTGTTTGCTCGTGAGTTTTGCACTATTTCAGGTACGACGTTGAAAAAATCGCACGACAGCGCATCGCCTTCAGGTTGTTGTCAAACGGCTTTAATATGGCAGACGAGATCTTGAAGGCGATTTTAAGAAGACTGACACCTCTGTAAATGGCGCAGTTCAGAGAGTCTCCTTTCTTGAGGGTCGGACAAACAATGCTGAGGTTCCATTCATCGGGCATACTTTCCGACCATATTTTACAAATGAGTTGGTGTATGTTCCTTACCAAGTTATCGCCTGCCGCTCTGAAGAGCTCGGCAGTCAGGCCATCCGCTCCAGCAGCTTTGTTGGACTTAAGCTTCGATATGGCTATCTTCACTTCATCCAGGTCGGGTGGACGGAATTGTTGGTCATCATCGTCCAGGTCGAAAGGTTGATTCTGCCTGACAGCGGTATTTGGTCCGCCATCGCAGTTATAGAGACTGCAGAAATGGTCCGCTCATGGAGCTCATGAGCAGCTCTGGTCTTTCTAAGCAGCGCCACGTTATATGCATCTTGCTTAGCTGCATGTGCTTGCCGGCATTCATCATCGAACCAGGGATTTCGTTGTGGTGGACTAGTGAAACCCAGCACATCAGAAGCGGCATCTCTGATGGCGTTTTGGCAGTGTTTCCAATGGTCTGCGATGCTTGATGCTGGCGGTATTCGATCTTCCAAAAGATTAGGAGACACTCGATCGGTAAAGGACTTGGCGATCTCTTGCGATTCTAGCCGTCCGACGTCGAATTTCCTCACTTTATTAGTTTATCTTGGCGTAGTTTGGGATATCCTCAACCGTACCTTGGCTACAACAAGGTAATGGTCCGAGTCGATTTTGACTCCGCGGATCGTCCGGACATCCATAATACTGGAGGAGTGTCTTACGCCGATCGCAATATGGTCAATCTGGTTGACAGTTGATTGATTAGGAGTTTTCCAAGTCACCTTGTGAATATCGAAATGGGGAACCGCGTGCTAGCTACGACTATGTTTCGTCCCTCCGCAAGGTTAATTAACCTGAATCCGTTATCAGAGGTGGTGTCGTGCAGGAAATATCTTACGACAGAGCTACCAAAGATGTCGCCGAGGACAATTTTAATATCATAGCTAGGGCATTGAATTGTAGGTCTTGTTCAAGAGCCCATAGAAGGCATCTCTGATGTCGTCATCTTTCTCCTCTGTGGGTGCGTGCGCGCATATTAGGCAAATGTTGGTGAATTTAGCCCTGATGCGGATTGCGGTACGCATTCAAAAAGCTGCTGATTTTGCCATCCATAACAATCGTCGTAGTAGATGTAGCAGTTTTTCAATCGTTTTGCCCTGCCCATTCCATCGCATTTCTTGGATGGCGGGCAGGTCTGCTTTGCAGCAGTATAAGGCCTCTACTAGTTGTTCAGCTGCTCGTTGCATTTTATGCGACCTAACGTGCATATCCGAAGTTCGTTGTCCTTATTTCGTTTTCATGGGTTGTCAACAGTGGATCCGTCCGTATCCGAAGCTTGTAACTTTTTGAATTTTTTCCATGGCCGGGCAATTACCTCGGCGGCGCAACCCCCAACCTGTAGGGCCAGTTCTATTTTTTGAAACCCCTAGGACGGTGGTCGGTTGGACAGAAAGTCAGTAACCCTGGGATGTGAGTGCTGTTGTTAGTCCATTAAGGGCTCTTCCGTTAACATCTCTTTTTCACGACCCTGACTTTGTCAAGCCTAACCGGCCTGAGTTTCAAATATGTCGGAGTAGCCCGGAAAAGCCCTCATTTGTTTCGGGATTATTTCCACCGTTGATTCCATCTGGAAAATTCATCCACCGTCTCGTTTATAGCGCTGCCTTTTTTGTCTGCTGGTTAGCACTCGCAGTAATAAGTTTAGCACGTGCAGTCCGGATGGAAATTCACTAGTACCCAGCGGTTACCACGTGGAGGTATTATAAGCACAGTTGATTTGTAGAAGATGGTCGCAACACTGGAGCTTGCCATGTTGACATCTCTCAGTGCCTACCCTATTTGTGCAACACCCAACCACTCCCCAGACTCCCCCATCATTATATGATACATAACAATTTGAGGCATATCTACTTATCAACTTGTTTCCTGCAGAAATGATCTGTTGTCGTTTCGTCAATGACGTATGTACTTTCCAATTAAATTTTAAGTTTAAATTGCAATGGGATGCCCCTATCATGTGGAGGGAATGCATTCTTGTTTTACTACGAGTACATAAAGGCAAGCGACACGAAAAATCGTAACAGCAATCAAGTCAACTCCTAAACCCAACTGAAGCAGTGCCAATGCAGAAACGTTTGTGTTGCAAATTGAATGTACTATATTCAACTGAAGTAAATGAAGACGACGACATCCATAACTGCCATGCGAGCTCTTTGGCATTTGCTTTAACAATCAGCCTCAGTCACACATTTTCACGAATAGGGTTCACATGTTCAATGTTTAGAAAACCAGTCGAACATTGACTTTGTATCAATAGTTTTGGAAAAGAAAACGAAAACACTTAAATTCGTATTAAAAGCCTGAAAGCATTTTAATTAGAATTGAAGTCAACCATAGAATTGGTTCTATAACACCACCCGTTTCGGCCGTTCGCCTTTTGAACCCGTCCTACGAAGATGTCACTTCTCTATAATTGGTTCCCTTTGCAGTCATTTAATAAGGAACCTCAAGACAGAAAAGAACTCTCTACCTCAGCAAGTACGTAGTTCATTAGAAAATTAATAACCTCTCGTGTTTTCATATGGGACGCGCGCACATTGCACACGTAAAAGACAACGTGTGATCCTTTAACTCAAAAGGTTTCGCTTAAAAACGCCTACTCTACGTATTTTACCTTCTGAAGCATCTAAAACCAGCAATCTAGTGGGGAGAGAAGAAGCCAACACACGAGCAAATGCAACGTGCCAGGAAGCTCAAAAACTGGCACAGTCACTGGGTATAGGCACCGACTACGGCATCGGTACCGTCACCGACACATCGGTATTCCTACCAACATAGAACGTCACGTTTTCACTATATCTGACACAGTTGTATAGTTTCCTAATTAAAGTTTAATTATCCTTCCATACGCTGGGATAGATGTGAATAGAAACGAGAGTTCTTTGCTCTCAAACACCCTCAGCTTCAGCCTCAGTCATCCATACATTCGTTGACAGGATAAATAATGAGTTCCCGGAAAATTTATGTGATTCTCCTCTCAAACACCGCCATGAGCTTCAGTTGTACGAGTTGATAGTTTGTAGAGGTAGAATTTGTAGGAGAAACCAGCAGCAATAGAGAATGTGACAGGCAATGGATACAGTCATGCGAAAACACAATATAGAGCACAAGGTGGATAGGACGATGTTACTGACTACAGGCAAAATGTCCTATATCCTTACATTTGCATAGTTGTGATGTTGTTGTTGGATTGTAGGCAATGTACGGCTATCGTACGAACTGAAAGGAATAGGTCGACCGACGTTTTGGTATCAATACTCTAAACAGAAGCTAAATGTTGTTAAACTGTCGTGCAGATCGTATAATTTCCGGCCATGTAAATGAGTTGGTTGGATAATGTTTTCTAGATTACCACTTAGTCTGGCTTACTAGGTAGACTCACAAGATGGATTTAGAAGAAATCTCAGAGCACCTTACCCCGTGGTTTAACTGAAATCGAATTTCCTTGACCTCTGTCACTGATTGGTGGGACTTTATCGAAGATTTCAATTCTAACTTCTGCTTAAGACGTAGATCCCAAAGAAGCTTCTAAAGAAGTAAGTTAACAACAAACAGAATTCCTGCAGAAGAAGAAGAAGAGGGTATGGGCCTTCTATGTTGGTCCTCACACTCCCAACTAAACGTTCTACCCTCATGACAATACAATGAAACCTACTCTGTTCAGTTGGGGTGAAATTGTTCAACCATTTGCCAAGGAGCACTTCAGTTTTACTCCCAGAATCGTAGTCTTACTCCCATCACACTGCTGTACTCCCAGTTAGTTATCGCTTTCATCTTTAGTTATCCTTGCCGTGCGTAGTTTCATTTGAAGTCAACCACTTGTACAGCAAAGCCGCATGCATTCGACAAATTTTAAAACACTAATTAATTAGTTGTTGCTAACGGAGAGAGAGAGAGAGAGAGTACGTAATGTGACTCACAAAGGGATTCGTATCGTCCTTGTGGGGTGCACTGCACAACCATAACCCAAACAGAAAAAGTACGCCAGGGTACTTCAATCCACTATGCCAGGCCAACTACAAAACAGTGACGGGCACATGTGAGAGTATGAGGACGATTGAAGTAAGGAGAACGGAAACGAAATTACAGGAATGGTATGGTAATTTAAGTGAAATACTTAGGAATAGCAGTAGCAGATACAAAAGCGGATCGTGCTGCATCATTCGACATTTACCACTCACCATTCGCTGATTTTCGGTATGCCAACCCCTTTTTTTTGTTGTATTGTTGGCATATACTACACACGCCAACTGGCATTGGCATGAGTGCTGCATATTGCACGTAGAACCCTTTCGCTTTGATCGTACATAAAACCTGGTTAGCCAAAGGCTTAATTCAACTTTCTATTGAATAGGTTTTAGGAAAGCATTGCCAGGTGCAGAATGGGACAAATTAGAGGGAATGATGTAACTGATTGCAATTTTACTAATGGACAACAAGGGTATTTCTTGAGAGCCAGAAACAGAGCTTTTTCTTCATAACGACGACATTTTTTTTTTGACGAAGCTGTCCAACCAATTTTGGTCAATTTTTTGAGCCTCCTTCTCACCAATATTGCGCTGAATATTGGATTCATCACACCAAAAACTACAACAAGTGACCAAGGGTAAAGTCGGTCGATTTCGCGAGCTAAGTCACTGGGTCAGTAAGCGACTTAATGCTGTCATTGAATCGATTCCTCAGTCAGTCAGTGGTGTCATGGGAGGTTTGGTACGAGTATGTATCGTGCTGAAACGACCACGGATCAATACTTGAAATCAATACATGAAGAAATAATTACTGACCATTGTACGGTAACGTTAACGACCAGCGCGAAGTTCACATCAAACAGCGCACTTTTGTCGTGAGGTTCTTCTAAAATTGCATCATTCTATTGAGCAAAAGGTGCGCCAAGTAGTTCTTTTATAATTTTCAATATGAACAAGGGTCAAGCCCATTGTGCAGTAAACACACCAACTGGATCTTACATGGCTGAATGGGGGGGAACAAGGGGACAGATAAAGGGTAAACTACAAGATGGGGTAAAAAGTAACCTCCTTGACCGCCAGAATGCGCTGCTACTGCAAAAAAGGTTATGGTGCCTTGAAGTCTGTTCATATATAGGCAGGCATGCCAAATTAATAAAACATTATTTTTTTGAGAGGCAAAACGGCGAAGGAAACAAAAGAAAAGTTGGATAAATATTATGGGGCCTATGCTCGGTCAGATTACACCGTCAAATATTGGTTTCGAGAGTTTCGTGGTGGCCGCAACTCCACTACCGATCAAGTCCGCAGCGGCAGGCCCTCCGATGCGGTTACAGAGGACAATGTAAAAAAAATACATGAAATGGTGTTGGCTGACCTGAAAGTGAAGGTGTGCGAGCTAGCAGATACCACAAAGATTAGTACTGAGCGCACACGCCATATTTTGGGCAATATTCTGCATATGAAAAAGTTATCCTGCCGCTGTGTGCCGCGCATGCTCACTCCTGACCAAAAACACAAACGCGAGAGCACTTCGAAAGAGTGTTTGGACTTGCCGATGCGGAATCGGGCGGACTTTTGGCGTCGATTGGTAACTGTTGATGAAACCTGGATCGACTACTACACACCGGAGAACAGAATGAGTGCCCGCCAGTGGACTGAAGCCGGCACAAGTGCTCCGAAGCGGCCGAGGGAGGCTTAATGGGTCGGAAAGGTTATGGCGTCAGTTTTCTGGGATTGTCATGGCATACTCTTCGTGGACTACCTCGAAAAAGGAAAAACCATCAACAGCGGGTATTACTGTGCATTATTGGAGCGATTGGAGGCCGAAATCGCTGCAAAACGGCCTCACATGAAGGGAAAATAACCACAACGAAACCCCTGGTTCGATGGTGAATGTCGGCAAGCACATGCAGCTAAGCAAGATGCAAACGCGGCGCTGCTTAGAAAGACCAGAGCTGCTCGTGAGCTCTATGAGCGGAAGAGGAGAGACGAGCACCGGCTTCTGAGGAGGAAGAAGAAAGAGCATGAGAAGTGCGCGATCGAGGAAATTGAGAGATGCTACTCTAGGAATGAGGTTCGGAAGATTTACCAAAAGGTAAAAATAACATGCCACCGACACAAACCCCGAACCGAAGCCTGTAGAGATGAACAAGGGAACATCGTAGTAGAATCGTAGTCGATGCTGAGGATTTGGAAAGACCATTTCTGCAAACTGCTTAACGGCGATGACGGACCAAATACCGCTATCAGGCAGAATCAACCTTTCAACCTGGACGATGATGACCACCAATTCCGTCCACCCGACCTGGATGAAGTGAAGATAGTCGTATCGAAGCTTAAGTCCAACAAAGTTGCTGGAGCGGATGGCCTGACTGCCGAGCTCTTCAAAGCGGCAGGCGATGACTTGGTAAGGAGCATACACCAACTCATCTGTAAAATATGGTCGGATGAAAGTATGCCCGATGAATGGAACCTCAGCATTGTTTGTCCAATTCTCAAGAAAGGAGACCCTCTGAACTGAGCCAACTACAGAGGCATCAGTCTCCTTAACATCGCTTATAAGATCTTATCCGCCGTATTGTGTGAACGCTTGAAGCCGTTTGTCAACAACCTGATAGGTCCATATCAGTGTGGCTTCAGGCCAGGAAAGTCCACCATCGACCAGATATTCACACTACGGCAGATCTTGGAGAAGACCCATGAGCTTCAGATCGATACCCA
The DNA here is from genome assembly GCA_928272305.1 of Volucella inflata. Lineage (NCBI taxonomy): Eukaryota > Metazoa > Arthropoda > Insecta > Diptera > Syrphidae > Volucella > Volucella inflata. The sequence continues at coordinate 6,926,354 of OV743720.1, forward strand.
CCACCTATTCATCGATTTTAAGGCCGCGTATGACAGCATCTATAAAGGCAAGCTATATAGAGCAATGTCTAGTTTTGGCATCCCTGCCAAACTCGTCCGTCTGTGCAGGATGACGATGGAGAATGCACGCTGCTCCATCAAGGTCGGTAAAGATCTCACCGAGACCTTTGATGTCCAGAAAGGATTTAGACAAGGCGATGCGCTGTCATGCAATTTTTTCAACATCGTACTTGAAAGAATAGTGCAAAACTCACGAGCAAACACAAGAGGCACTATCTTTCAAAAGTCCGTCCAACTACTCGCATACGCCGACGATATTGACATAATCGGGAGAAAGCAGCGTGATGTCAGTGGCGCTTTCGCGAGTATTGAGACGGAAGCGGCGAAAATGGGTTTAGCTGTCAATGAGGGCAAGACCAAGTATATGCTATCAAGCAAAAAGGACAACCAACACCGACGTCTCGGACAGAACGTCACCCTCGACAGATATAACTTTGAGGTAGTTAAGGACTTTGTCTACCTAGACTCCGCTATAAATACAGACAACGACACCAGCGCTGAGATCAAGCGAAGAATAACTCTTGCCAACCGCTGTTTCTTTGGGTTAAGAAGGCAATTGAGTAGTAAAGCCCTCTCTCGGACAACAAAACTTACCCTATATAACACCTTAATAATCCCGGTCCTGCTCTATGGCGCAGAGGCATGGACATTATCAAAAATGGATGAGGGTGTTCTTGGTTACTTCGGGAGAAAAATTCTTCGGGCGATCTTCGGTCCCGTCTGCATTGACGGTGAGTGGAGGAGGAGATACAACGACGAACTGTATGGAATGTACAGCGACATGGACCTAGCCAGAAGAGTGAAGATCCAAAGACTGATATGGCTGGGTCATGTAGAGCGCATGGACACCAATGCTCCTTTCCAAAAAGTCTTCGAATCCGCCCCCGAGGGACAGCGCAGTAGAGGAAGGCCAAGACTCAGGTGGCGCACGCAAGTGGAAGGGGACCTCAGCCAACTTAGCGTGCGAAACTGGAGGCAGCTAGCCAGGGATCGAGCTGGCTGGAGAAGCTTGTTGATTGAGGCCCAGGTCCACCCCGGACTGTAGCGCCACCTAAAGTAAAGTAAAGTAAATTGAATTGAAAAAATTGAATCAAAAAGGGCCCTTTCCATCTACTTCGTGAGATAGTGGAGGAACCGAAATATGTGCGTCTGTGGTGCTAGCAAAGCTGGCTGTGGATAGCGGGAAATTAAATTTCTAGATAAGTCTCAGCTTGGTTTTTCACACCCAAAACCTGCGGAGCTATTTTCCTCCTTGATGAAGATTCATATCAACACGTCTACAGATAGCATGAGTCTCCAAGTCTATCAAATCAAATGAATGCATCACGACGTCTTTAAGATGTCATCGAGTTTTGGAGTGTATGTGGACTCCCTGCTATCGACGCGCACCACCCCACCCTTCTAATGGATGATTTGTTAAGCGTTTGGTTGTTAATTATCAAAAGAAACACAGGAAAATTGCAAAAATTTTTTCAATTTTTATTAGAGTTGATAACTCAGTGCTTACCATTTATTTTTCAAAGATTATTTCATGTAAATGTTGCCCTCTACTACGTATTAAGAAGTTCGTACGGAGAGTCCAATTTCGAGACACTTTTTCGAGTATTTTAGCTGGTATCTCGCTAATAACAAGTTTAATGTTGTCTTCCTGGAATGGATGCATAGATAAGTGATTCAAAGTGTGCTCATAAAAATGCACCAAATCGCATGACCGACCCAAAGAGAGAGCTTAATCACTCGCCGAACTCATTTCTCATTCCCCGTCCATCGATTCGAGTGCTGTGTGGCATGTAGCGCCATCTTGCTGGAATCCAATGTCAATCAGGTGCTCCTCGTGCATTTTGGGCGAAAGAAAGTAAGAAATCATTGAACGCGCCATTGACGATAACGTTGTTCTCATGGTCAGTTTAAAAAAAAAAATACGGACCATAAACCGCAGAAAACAATATACTCGTATTTTCCTGGGAGCATTGGCGGCTCTTGTGTTTCCTATTGTTGCTCATTGGACCAATTACGGCAGTTTTGTTTATCCAGACACCCATTCTACCAGAAATGAGCTTCTTTGCTGAAGACAATTTTTCGATAAAACAGCGGATCTTCTTCCAGCTTTTCTAAGGCACACTCACTGAAAATTCGACGCTGTGGCAGGCCGTTCGCCTTCAGTTCTTGCACGAGATGTATCTTGTAAGGTTTCAGCCCAAGATCCTTTCGTAAAGTCTTCCACATAGTCGAGTAACACAATCTCAATTGCTGTGAACGGCGACGAATGGACAAAGGACGAATCACGGTCTTCATTAACACTGGCGGATACAGCAGCAATGTTTTTCTCTGTACGCGCTCTTCACATACGGGTAGGTTTCTTGATGTCCAATAGCGTGAAATTGATGCGAAATTTGGTTGCTATTAGTTGGTCGATTACGATGACCGTAATATGGTCAAAGTGCGCGAAAAATATTTTTCACAAAGCATGAATTTTGATAGTAAAATTTAATAGTTTGTGAGGGTTGTCCGGGTGTAAGTCTTTCCATGATGAAATAGCAATTCTAACTGAGCATTACTCTCTTAACCATATGTCACTGTCGAAAATAGTAATCTGATAAACCAAACAACAAAAACTAAGTGTGCAGGGCATATTCTGACACGCTTATCGTTACAGTGATAGCGACTTCGCAGGGCATTACATCTATCCTCACATCGGGCTAAAGGTGACAAGTGTAGATCTAATGGGTGCTGGTTGTACTTTAGCCACTTTATTATAATACAGCAGCGCTCTACGAAAGACTGGCAAATTCCAGATAAAGCGACTTACAAGGAGGCCAGTGGTCTAGTTCTTCGCCTGAGTGCTATGTGCCGACACAAAAAGAAGGAATTGTTGATAGATTGTTGGCTTAATGTTGTGTCGATTGTATTTGGTACAAATTTATCAACTCAGTTGATCAGTAAGGACCAAAGAAAGCCCGTAATCTTTGCAAACCAAAGACCGATTTTTAGAACACGCCAGTATTCTTCGGGGAGCATATATGAGATGTCAAGATGTCCAATCCTTGCAACTAAAGTATGAATTTCATTGACGCCACATTCACCTGCTCTGAAGTCCAAATTGATTGAAAAAAAAGAGAAACTGGCAATGCCTTGCAACAGATTTTGATTCTGGGTATTTTGGAAAGAATATGGACCATATACACTTTTGTAGTCCGCACATCTGCTGCGGCTCTCCTGCTGCAAATGTCGATTCGTGATATTTTGATGAAAGGGCAAAATTACGATTTGTTTTTTACTTTTATTTTTTTTGTGCTTGGAAAAGAAGCAAAATCCTTGGCAAATAAACGGGTGAACAAAAACCTGAGTCAGAAGAATGAAAACAAAAAAAAAAAAAACAATGAGTGCCCACTTGAGTCCTTATGCAGTTGGGGTATTGTAGCGCGGGATGATGATAATTCATAGAAATACCAGCCCTCAGTAGAAAGAAAAAAAACAAAAAAACTCCTTTCCTCATCCATTTTCTTTTTTCCACGAGTAGCAGCAATAGCCGAGGAAAAAGGGTTAAAAACTGCCCTACTCGTACAGCACCAATTGGTATACATGAGCCCGGCATCAGTACCAGCAACGGCAAAAGGTTTTTTTTTTTTAATTCGAAGTCCGGACGTTTAATGCGCCTTCGAATTGACTTTTAATGAGAAACCCGAGAGCGCAGTAAAAGGACGCGCGCACAGGTATTATACCATTTTCACATTTTTTCTGCTAATTTTTATATTTTTTTTTTTATATTTTACCAGAGATTTGTTTATTTCGTTGTTTGTACTTATGCTGGAATGAGGGATACTTCTTTCCTCGACCATGTCTCCTCTGACCATTGCTTACAATTTTTTTGTTGCCGGATTATGAAGCACACGATAGGGTCACATGGGGATTTAACCAGGAGTGCTGAGAGAAAAGGATTCCGTGAGCCATTGAGTTGGATTTGGTTTGGTTTTTTTTTTTTTATTCATTTTCATTTGTGACGGGAAAATTCATGTTTTCCATTTTGACAATCGTATTTTCCTATGTTTTCTTCAGCATTAAAGGACCTCCTTGTGCTGGATGAAAATGAGGGAAAGTAGTGAATCATGAAAACAAAAGAAAACCATGCCAATCAAATTGCATGCCATTTTAGTTGTTCTGCCTTAGAGAATACTCGTACACAGAGACTAGCAGGAGTGTTTTGTAAATATCTGGAAATGAAAATAAGCTATCCTGTGAAGAAGGTAAAAGACTGGAAAGGACCGAATGGAAATGGTCAATGTTATGGGATGTAAAAAAAGTGCATTCAATGACTTTAATTCCTAAAAAATTACAAATCTATTTTCACCCCGTCTACTCCGCCAGTCCTGTACAAAATCATACAAAATAGGTTGAGGGTAGCGCTGTTAACCCTTTATTAATTTTTTAAAATATTTTTATAAAACTTTGAAATTTAGATAAAATCTGTTCTCTTTAATTTTTGTAAATATTTTATTAATGTTTTTAAAAGTGATTTCGCCACGTAACCAGTAGGAAACTAAGAAAAAAACCAAGATAAAATGTTACAATACGAGGGCGGGTCAATAAGTCCGTGACTTTTTTAATTTCTGACCTCTTTACTGAAACAGCAACACTGCTCCTGTCAACAGGCATCTGTCAGTTGACTCCTGTCAAAATTTAAACTTGCTGCGTCAGTTAGTTTGTGTTTGACAGCTATTTTTATCAGACTACTCACTAATTTGAGGAGAAAATGGAAAAAAGTGAATTTCGTGTGCTTATTAAGCATTATTTCTTGCGAAAAAAAACCATTACCGAGACCAAGGCTAAGCTTGATAAATACTATGGGGACTCTGCACCATCGATTTCAATGGTAAAAAAATGGTTTACTGAATTTCGTTGTGGCCGTACAAGCACTGAAGATGCCGAACGTCCTGGACGCCCAGTTGAGGTCTCTACACCCGAAACAATCGAAAAAATTCACGATATGGTGTTGGCCGACCGAAGATTGAAAGTGCGAGAGATTGTGGAAGCCGTAGGGATCTCGCATGGCTCAGTGGTTTCAATTTTGAATGATCACTTGGGCATGAGAAAGCTTTCCGCAAGATGGGTGCCGCGTTTGCTCACAGTCGACCACAAACGCAATCGTGTAACAACTTCACAGGAAGGTTTGGCGTTGTTTAATCGCAATATGGAGGAGTTTTTGCGCCGTTTTGTAACCGTGGACGAAACATGGATCCATCACAACACACCAGAGAACAAACAACAGTCAAAACAGTGGGTTTCTAAGGGTGAATCGGCGCCAAAGAAGGCCAAGGTGGGTTTGTCAGCCAATAAAGTTATGGCGACTGTTTTTTGGGATGCACGCGGGATAATCCACATTGACTACCTTCAAAAGGGAAGAACAATCAATGGGGAATATTATGCCAACTTATTGGACCGATTCAATGACGATTTGAAAAAAAAACGACCTCATTTGGCCAAGAAAAAAGTTCTTTTCCACCAAGACAATGCAAGGGTGCACACATGTGCAGTTGCCATGGCAAAAATCCATGAATTGGGCTATGAATTGCTCCCTCATCCACCCTATTCTCCAGATTTGGCTCCGAGCGACTACTTCTTGTTCCCAAACCTGAAGAAATGGCTTGGTGGAAAAAGATTTGACTCCAATGATGAAGTCATCTCGCAAACAAAGGCCTATTTTGAGGACCTCGACAAATTATTTTTTTTGGAAGGGATACAAAAATTGGAGAAGCGTTGGACAAAGTGTATAGAGCTCAAGGGAGACTACGTTGAAAAATAAAATTAATTTTTTATCAAAAAATCTGTGTTTTAATCCAAAAGTCACGGACTTATTGACCCGCCCTCGTATTTTATTAATAATTTTTATCAAACGTTATGATATAATGCAAAGCAATTTTTTTTTCGTCATTCAAGCAAAGTCCAGCCTCGCAGCAAGTACAGGACCACCTTGTATGGTGAGGCTCAGATGTTTTTTAGTTTTTAAATGCATTTTATTTCACTTATCATTACGTCTTACATTCTAACAGAAAATGCTTAAATGCTAGCTTAAAATTACTAAACAATCTTATACTAACTTACTGGCCCTACACAGGCACTCTATGTCTTTCGACTTAATTTAGATTGTATTTATGATTACTTATTTTCTATACTTAAGGCTAAGAAAAAATTGCTATCGAAAAACTTAGCACATGGACATTATTTTCTACTTTTTATAAAAACTTAATATCTAACTTAAAATAAGCCTTAATCTACTAAACCTACATACAATACGTACATACATACACATAGGCATTATACACAATTATATACATACATTAGTATATACCTTCGAATATATTAATATATAAATATATTACTTAAACGCTAACCTAAACTTATGTAAGCTGGCCATCTCTATTTACAAAGCAAATAGATTGGTCAGCTCTGTCTCATTAGTGAGGCTGGTCCGTGATTGACGGAAACGACGACGAAACATCTTCCCTATCATTCAACCACCAGAAATGCTGGTGCTGCCGAACGACATCCCTCTTATCGCGATTCCCCACCGCCCTACTGAACCTGAGACGATCCACCCTGTCGTGTGCAACGTCTCTGTTGTAGTTGAGTCGCCTGTCCCCAGCTGTCCGAGCGACATGGAAGATTAACGGGACCGCTGATCTATCCTGGATCAACCCTATCTGATCAAGGTAAAGGAATGCTTCCGGTGAAACGAAGCCGTTAGAGCGCACACTCTCATGATAAAGATAATTGGGGTAGTACGCCCTTGATATCAGGTTATTCGTCGAGGTCATTGCTCTTGCAATGTGCCTTCGAGTCAGCTTAATTACGAAGTTGTCCACTCGTATTAGGTTCGCCCTGTTGTAAAGGACCTCATTAGGATAAAAAAATTTGTACTCTGACTCTGGTGTTCTGTTCAAGCGAAGACAAGCCCTAAGGCAAGCCCTCTCAAGCACCCGAATCATTTCCATTAAGCTTGCTCGTACATTGAACCACACGGGACACCCAAATACCAGCATGGGCCTGATAGGGGCCATGTAGCAGATTATCTTTACCCTCGCATCGAGTTGGCTGCTATAAAACAGTCTCTTTGTGAGGGCAAAATCGCCTTTAGCTCTGGCTAGAGCAGCATCTACATTTTTGTTAAAATACAGAAACTGATCTAGCCAAATCCCAAGGTATCTGACTACATTTCGACAGGCAAGAGGCTGTCCGTGTTGTCCAGTGATTGAGAACTTTCGCCAATTATTTCTGGTATCCCTAGAGGCTCCACACAACGGCGTCCCAAAAAGAATGTTTTCCGACTTCTGAAAGTTGATTTTCAACTTCCAGTCATCGCAAAATCGTCTTATCTTATCGAAGTCACGCTGTATTAATGACCTCGATTTTTGGACCTGTTCTGTACGCTATCAAGTCGTCTGCGTACGCAATAGTATGGGGAAGTGAACCTATCAAGTCGCTTGTATAAATGTTGAATAGGATCGGCGAATTGACCGCGCCTTGCTGAAGACCATTTTTAATTTGAAATATTCCAACAGAAGTCACATCACCATTTTTCACGATGAACTGTCTGTTGGTTAGCATATTACAAAGAATGTACAAGAGTGGTTTTCTGATACCCAGACTTGCCAGCTTGTAGAAAAGACCTTCTAACCATACAGTGTCGAAAGCCTTCTCCAAGTCAACTAGGCAGGCACCAGTACACTGTTTTTTGCCTTTATTCCATTGGATATCGGACAACCGAATTGATTATCCGGAACTATATGTTTGTCCTCAACCCACCTAGCCAGAGCTCTATTGATTACTTTTTCGAACACCTTACTGATATTCGGAAGGGGACTTATCGACCGGAGATTCGCCGGATTGGATATACTCGTATCCTTTCCCTTTTTGCGGATAGGTACGACCACCGCCGTTTTCCAATGCGCTGGATAATGTGCAGGGTGGTATAAATGTCCACCGCTTCTAGAGGAAGATGTCGAAGCACGATGTTCGGAATACCATCGGTCCCCACTGATTTCTTACTTCTGATTGTGTCGAAGATCTCATGGAGTTCTTCCTTCGAAATGAACGGGGGTAGGTCACCTTCTCTGGCAATGACATTATTTGCCATATTTTCGTCGCTGAACCGGGTGAAACCAGAGCCCTCAGATCGCCAGTTCTCTACTTCATTTCGAATATAGAAGTTGTGCACCAAGACGCGATTGTCCAGGTCATAATTAGCGCCAATGATATCATTGGCCTTGTATACTTCCTGAAAAGTCGCCCCTATGGGGTGAGGCTCAGATGCTGTACTGCAATGTGCACACCGCCGCGATGAGCCATATTTCGGCATATGATCACATTTGTCAAACCTTTCTTCAAACGGCACTTTGATCTTGAAATGACTAACTAAGAGGAACTTGTGCTTGGATAACTTGGGCCTGTTTTTCTATTTGTTATTTTAACTGGCAAGCACCTAATCTGAACCATTTTAGCGATAATGTTGTCGAACTAGCTTTTCCATTGAATATAACGAGTTTCCCATTTTTACTGCATCGCTGCTGCTCCGTTTATGGGGTTGGCTAATGTCGCAGACCGCAGAGCGCGTCTACATAATGCTCGGTCCTGGATCGCTTCAGTGGTTAGCCCCAGACGTTGTTGCGCATTTGCCATATGAGAAATCCTGGAATTCTTTTCCGACCGCGTTTTCTTACAGTTGGAGTGACCGTAGTTGATAGTGCCTGTTTAACCGGATTTTCCGCAGATCTTCTTTGAACGTGGCAATACCAGCTTATTCTTTTCACCTCAAGCTGTTCGGTTACCAAATTCTTTATATGCAGACTTCCTCTTATACGCGTAGACCTAATGCAATCGCGTTTAGTGACTCCACTAGACATCCTTAACATTTCCATTTCCGCTGCCGTCATTTTGTTTTCAAACGCTTCGTACATTGTCCAGCACTGTGAACCATATATAAGAGCTGGCCTAACAACCTTGCTGTAGAGTTTCCCCTCCAATTTAAGTGGAAATTTTCGGTCGCAAAAGATTCGCGAATTTTCCCGCCATTTCATCCATCCCACACTCACTCTGTGGCTTACGTCGTCGTCACATTTCGCTTCCATGTTAACGATTGATCCTAAGTACTTAAAGATAGTGCTTTTCGGAAGAACTATTCCGTCTAACATTATATCCGGAACAGGTCGCGACGGATGCGCAAATGGGCACGTCGAATGCTCCGTCTTTGAACGACTTATTTTAAACCCGTTTCTCTCTAGCGCATTTCTCCATGAATCTAAGGCGTTCTGTAAATCTTCGACGTTATCGTCGTAGTATAACTGCGTCGTCAGCGAAGAGAATCGGCGTGACACATACATCTGGCGTTACATTACATCGAAAACTACGTTAAAGAAGAAAGGGCTAAGGACGCTTCCTTGGTGCACTCCGACATAAACTGGAAATTCTCTCGTTAGTACAGCAGAGCTTTTAACCGCAGTTTTTACGTTTCCGTACATGTCTTGTATTATTCTGACATACGTTTCCGGTACGTTTTGAGACCTCAGCGCGGCCCATATGAGATCCCTAGGCACTCAATCGAATGCTTTCTCGAGGTCGATAAATACTATGTGGAAATCCTTAGATGAATCTCGGTGCTTTTCGATTATTATTCGTAGGCTTTGGATAGCGTCCACCGTCGATCTTCCTTCAACAAATCCACACTGGCTATTATCGAGCTTTATTATTTGCCGAAGACGTTCGTTTAAGACTCTTTCGACGATTTTCATTGTGTGTGACATAAGCTTGATTGAACATAGGCATAGGTTGTCCACATTTTAATTTATTTTAAAGTTTCGATAGCCAAACGCTGCCGATCCCCTCCATCTTCGACCAAAACTCTGATGGAATGCTGTCTGGTCCCGCCGCTTCATTTTTCCGGCTGCTATACTTATTTCTTCGATTGAAAAGTCCGAAACTTCCTCCTCTAATAGCTGTCGGCACAATATAACGTGGAAACTGTTTGTTAAGCAACTCCTTGCAGTATTCAAGCCACCGGTCACAAATTTCCCTTTCATTTGTTAGTAAACGACCGTCTGCGTTTTTGATGTATTTCGGCGAGGTTATTTCCATTGAATTTTTTCGCCTCTGTGCAGCGAGCTTAAAAATATTTGGCATTTTATTACTGTACGACGTTTGAACTTCTTGTATAGCTTGTCTTCTATCTGCCGATCGTGGGGATGTTTGTTCCAACTCCTAGTATAGGATGTCCGATGCTGCCGCTCGAGTTCGAGGCAGGACTTTCTTTGCGATCTTTCTAAGACGCTCGTATTCAAGAGCCAGTCGAGCTTTTTCGATATCGTCGCTCCGATCGCATTTTGTCCACGCTTGGAATGTACTCTTCTTGTCGGCCACAGCTCGTTTGGTTTCGTCATTCCACCACCATGTTTCTTTGCCGACGTGATGGTATTTCGATATACTCCCCAGATGGGACTTGAGTGCGAGTGTTATGCATTCCTCGTGCATGCTGTTCCACATTTCTTGCGGGCTAAGTGAGTCTGCGATACCATTTATATTTTGAAGTACTTCTTTAGCCAGTGAGATAAATCTTGCGCTTCGTTCCTTCGATAGATTATACCACCGGATTTTTGGCTTTCCAAACGATGCCCGTGTTTTCGGTGGTTCCGCTGTGAAGAATTCTGTAATGAGCAGACGGTGTTGGCTTACTAGTGATTCTCCAAGTATTACTTTACATACATACATAATATGTATGCCTTCAAAAAGCACATATTTATGATTCGCGGTCTATTTTATAAGTGGATTTTAGCATTACCACCTTATTAACATAGCCCATGTGTTTGTTATAATCACTTCCAAGTTATGGACAAAAAACCTCCTTCTTACGGCCAACTTTTTTTAATTCGCACTGCTGTTCCAGAGACAGATGGGTCATGAAAGTTACTCAGTTACATCTATTTCCATTTTTAAAATGCTAGACCGTTCTTAGTTACGCGCCTCGAGTCATCGGCTTATCTTCGAGCTGTGCGTATCGTGGTGAGTTATAGACTTTACTTTCACAATCTCGCAGTGTCAAAAATTCCTCTCATTTCTCGCATTATTACAAACTTTTTGAATAATCGGAGTGACTGTCTAAGCAAAAACTTTTGATTTAATGGCTTCAAAGCCACGTCCTGCCAACAGGTTTAGAGACCTTGAGGATTTTTCCTCTTCTCGTCCTCCTGATCCCCCCGAAAGGCCAAACAAAAGACCAAAATCTTCTCTTGATTTCTTTTCTGATTACCCTGATCTTCCAAATAAAACTGTCTCAAAGAACCCACGTTTTGTACTGATTTCATCAAACAGTGAAGAAAAACCTTTGACCTCCATCAGTGTATTTCTGTTAAAAAAAGTCATTGATTCCATCAGCACTGAATATCTTAAAATATCTCAATTAAAAGATGGATCAATTCTCATTCTTACGAAAAACGAACAAATCGCAGAAAAATTTATTAAATCTTCCGCCTTCAATAAAATATGCCCAGTTACAATTAAACTTCATCCCAACCTCAACCTTACAAAAGGTGTGGTCTACGCCCCCTTTCTCATCAACATTCCTGAATCTGAAATTGTTTCCGAGATGAAAAATCAAAATGTTACTGATGTATACAAATTTACGAAAATACATGACGGTAAGAGAAAACCTACTGGTCTTATGCTGTTTTCTTTTAATCAATATCCACTTCCGAGCTCTATTGATGTCGGATGGTACAAAACACAAGTCAGCGAGTATATTCCAAGTCCAATGAGATGTCGACAATGTCAGCTTCTTGGCCACACAGCCAAATGGTGCAAGCGTTCGCCTTCCTGTGTTACCTGTAATCTCCCCCCACATGACAATTCTGAATGCTCGCGAACAATGTGTGCAAATTGTCAAGGCCCTCATGCGGCATCTTCCATCGCCTGCCCTAGATACATCCAAAGCAAGGAAATTCTTGCAATAAAAACAAAAACCTATCCACTCTTGCAGAAGCTAAACGTATTTATAAAGAAAAAAACCCCATGCCAGTAGTCCCAACCTCAAATCTATATTCAACAAAACTCAAACAAATGTCATATATCAACACCTTTCCCCCCGCACAAGCGCCTTTATTAAATAATTCACCTCACTCCGCTCAGTGTAAAGAAAAGTCTAAAACCACTCACCAAAGTACAAAAACAAATAATTCTTGTTCCACTAATAACACGATCCACTCTTTACCCAATAACAAAAAAAAAGTCAACTTCCAAACAATAGAAAAAGAGAAACCAGAAAGTTTTAACAGCTCAATTCATGCCCCCTCTTCTCTTGCAAAGAACCAATCTACTCCACAGACAGCATCCGCCTCCAAACCTACCACCAATCCAATTATTTTCTCGCTCTTAAACTGCACTGAACCGGAAGATGTTGACATACAACAGCAGCAATAACAATATTGCTTTTCGAGTATCGAATTGCAATTGCTCTCCCGAGAGTAATGACATTGCGATAATAGATCAACAAACACAAAATAATAATCGATTCAACACTACCCCCCCTTAGATCACGTCAACAAAACAATTTACATAGTTTTAATCAATCAATGCCATACTTAAAAATTTTACAGTGGAACCTGAATGGGTACTTTAATAATTTGCATGAACTTCAATTACTCATCCGAGAGCATAAGCCAGGCATAATCGCTTTACAAGAAACGCATATTAAAGACCCCTCTTCCGTCCTTCCACTTAGAGAATATACGCCCTACTTCCATCCTGATTCTAACGTTTATGCCAAACAAGGTGTTGGGCTTCTAGTTCATCACTCATTACCACATCGTCCCGTTTCAGTTAATTCGCAAATATCAGCAGTAGCAGTTGAAATACGTCTTAAAATAACCCTTACTATAATCTGCCTCTACATCCCTCCAGACCAAAATTTTACGCTTTCTCAACTCCACAATATTGTTCAAAATATAAATTCACCCACTCTTTTAACCGGGGACTTTAATTCTTGGAGCCAACTCTGGGGATCTCAGTCATCTAACACTAGAGGAAGAATAATTGAGAATTTCCTCACTTCATCGAATTTATGTCTTTTAAACAATGGGTCACCGACACATTTTTCAACACATAAAACATTTACTCATATAGACATTTCGCTTATTACAGCTTCATATGCAATTGGATCTCGGTGGGAAATTCTCCCAAACCTTCATGGAAGTAATCATTTCCCGATCGTTATAAATATTCCCATAGACAAAAAACACAAACCAATAAAACTTTTACCTAAGTTTAAGACTATGGAAGCCATTTGGCCAGTGTTCAATCAAACAAATCTTAATTACTTAGCCTAAACCCATCATCCTCGAACATAAATAAAGAAGCTGCCATTATCACTAAATCGATCCGAAGCGCCACCCACATTGACATTCCCCAAACTAAAAGCGTTTTACATAAGACAGTGGTGCCTTGGTGGAATAAAGAACTTGAAATACTTCGCAAACAGAAGCAAACAGCCTTTCATACACTGAAAAGGTACCCGACAGACTCTAATATTATAACCTATCGTAAACTCAATGCCCTATTTCGTAGAAACGCAAAAATTGAAAAGAAAAAATCCTTTGAAGCGTTTACAGCTAACATCAATCCAAATTCTTCTCTGAAAAAACTTTGGAATGATATTAAAACCTTAAAAGGAAACTATACACAACATTATATACGAACTGTAACATCTGGCCCCCAAATTCTGACTTGCCCTCACCAAATCGCGGAACACTTTGCCCAAACTTGGTCGGCCTATTCAATTGATACAAATTTTCACCCGAACTTTTGTGCTAGCAAAACTAGTGCAGCAATTGAAGTAAATGTTTCACATCAAACACTTGATCTAGTAACTGAAAGCATCGAACACTCTATCAATATGACTGAGCTAAACTCAGCAATCAAATTAGCAAAAGGAAAATCTCCCGGATATGATAGAATTGATTTTAATACGAGTATCTTAACCAGCAACTCAGTATATAGACAACTTTTCGAACAAATTAAAAATGTCCATCCCGATTGGATCACAGTCTTCACAGATGGCTCTAAAACGCAAACAGGCACAGCGTTTGCTGTTGTGAATGTTAAGGGACAGATAGAAACCAAAGGTTTGTTGCCAAACTTTGTCTTAGTATATACAGCTGAGACTATGGCAATTCTAAGGGCTACCGAATATCGTCTTGTCAAAAAAAACCACCTTATCTGCACAGACAGCCTATCTGCCATCGAAGGAGTGCTAAATATGAACAATAAAAACCCGATAATTACAGCTATCCGTAATAAGCTTATACTAAATAATGGTAAGCTCAAATTAATCTGGGTCCCCGGACATGCAGGTATTCCGGGAAATGAAATCGCCGATACTGCAGCGAAAAGAGCCTTGAACGAACCTCTCATAACTTTCTTCATAAACAACAAAGAAGACATTGAAAGAAAAATTAAATCTATCTGGCGGAAAAACCGCGATGAGGAGTGGAGTATGTACATTCATCACTATTCTACAATCAACCCTAAAAGAATACCGATCGTTTACCCAACATCTTCATCAAATAAAATGATAAATTGCTTTTTAAGACTTAGACTCGGACACACATTCATCACACATAGCCACATAATAAACAAAACCAGCGCTCCAGAATGCCATATCTGTCAAAAAAGTATTCAACTAACACTACAACACTTAACATTGATGAATGGGTCGCATTTCATAAATTGCTACCAAGTGTGTGGTTGCACTGCAAAACCACCATGAAGCAAAGGGTTAAAGGGTAGTTCTTTCAAATAATGCGCAAAAGTCGGATAATGTCTGACAGCAATTCGCGAATATGGACAAATTAAAGAGCGCTCGATCTTTTACAGGACAAGCAGGCAAATCAGTCATTGAAAAATACATAGTTACGATAGCCTGATATAAGTAGTGGTACGTAAGCCTGCCGAGTAACAGACCTCTAAGCTAACACCGAAATGCAGAGGATGTAATTTTTCTGACGACAACTCTATGACTGGAGCTAGTTCTCAGTAAGACGTTACAATTTCACTTGGTGACTTCAATGCTGTTCGTAAAACCCGCCAGGAAATACTTCCAAAGCGTCTTCAAAACGTCAACATACAGGGGCCTCCGGCTATCAGAATTCAAAGCTGGGAGAAAAGTGGTGCATGAAGAAGCATGATTTTCTCAGATGAATCGTGTACTGATCCCAGCCACAATCATCAAGGAAAAAACAAAGATAACTTTGATATACGAGTATGTACCAATAGCCCTCGGAAAAATCAATGACTGTAGCCAAAAAAAGATTTCGATAAGCAGGTTGTTGACAGCTCTAGTCAGTCGAGTACGATGTAAAGTAAGGTTTGAACAGAAATACCACACTGACTCGGCTAAATTTATATTTCCAATTTTTCACTACTAAAAATTAGTTTTCATCTATCATCTATTATGCATTGGATTCTTATATCTCGAGCAACAGTCTTAAAGGTCCGTCGATAATTTGAAAAGCACTGTAGGAAAACCCGAGTATCCGATTGTACCAGAAGTACTGCGAACTTTTTGGGATGTCTGTTAAATGTCAATTAAATTGCACCAATTGCATAAATTTAGTTGTCTACACTTAGAGAACACTTCTGCCCACCTCCGAGGCAACTTCTTAATGCCGTCACTACGGTAGATGCACTATTTTTCCCAATCGAACTCCTGTAAATGTGTGCAGTTGGTTACATGGAGCGATAGAATAGAACGGTCAGTGCATTAAATAGAACTGGCCGTAAACTTCCTTGGTAACAGTCTGATTACGAGGCAACAACAAATGAATTAGACCCTCAGTATCCCACCATACCCTGTATGTAACAACTTGAATGGGGGACGACCATATCTGGGATGTTCTGCTGGTCTGTCTTCTGGACTAAGATATTTTTCATCTTTGCTAACGATTCGCATCAAAAGTAGATTTTCGATTGTGCAGAGTCAAGAGATTATTTTGCTACAGGTGCTCTGGTACCCATTTTTCCAATTTTTAGAATTTTTCGGTGCTTGTGAGGTGTCGATGGGTGGATCAATGGGATGACTTACATTGAGTTCCCTTACCTTAAAAGTGGGATCGACTGTGGGCTTCAGGAACTCATTGTCTAGCCTCTTCGGCCTACCCGAACAAGGTTATAATTATCATTTCTAGTCTTTGCAAATCCATGCCCACAATTGAACCCACTGAAAACACCCTTTTTATACACCCTCTTGGATTTCACTAGTGGTTTCGCTTCTATTCTGGTCTTACAGGAACAAAAACAATAGAAAAGACACCGAATATGCACTTAGCTTACATCCATTGTAAAATTCAGTTAAAATGCTTACGACGATGTCAACACAACTAAACTTGCAGACTGAATGACTAATATATCCCAGATACGAGTACTAATTTTAATAACGGTATCAGCATAAAGTGGATGGCAACAATTAGTATAAGGCCTCGTAGCAGTAGCATCTTCCAACAGGTGCTGGTTCCTTAAATGACGAGAATGAGCCTCTGCAGCCGAACATCTTGCAGCTCTGCTAATAAGTCCTACTTCACGCCTCCCCGTGGCGCCATCTGGGAATCTCACTAGAGGTTGCGAAGTGAAGGGGGCAAATGGCGAGTTTCCTGCGCCATTAACCAGGATTA
Source organism: Volucella inflata (assembly GCA_928272305.1). Classification (NCBI taxonomy): domain Eukaryota; kingdom Metazoa; phylum Arthropoda; class Insecta; order Diptera; family Syrphidae; genus Volucella; species Volucella inflata. The sequence continues at coordinate 6,943,117 of OV743720.1, forward strand.
GTGTCGGAAAAACAAAACAAGACCTTATCCGGGCTACTCCGACATATTTGGAGCTCAGGCCGAAAAGGATTTCCAGGACTTAGTCAGGGTCTTGGAAAAGATATGGTGGCGGACGAGCCCTATAAGAGCCAACGGCAGCTTTCACATCCCGAGCCGGGTTACTGGCTTCGGTGTAACCGACCCCTCGTCCTAGGGGCACTCAAAATGGAACTGGTCCTCCAGGTTGGTGGTTGTGCCGCAGGAGTAAATGCCCGGCCATTTAAAAAAAAAACATAAGTTACGAAGCATCAACAAGCCTCGGATATGGACGGATCTACTGTTGACAACCCACGCAAACGATTTAAGGACAATGAGCTTCGGATATGCACGTGGCATGTTAGATCCCTTAATAGACCACGTGCAGCCGAGCAACTAGCGGAGACCCTAGACTGCTGCAAAGCAGACATAACCGCCATCCAAGAAATGCGATGGGATGGGCCGGACAAAAAGAAGATGAAAAACTGCGACATCTACTACGGTAACTGCTATCGACGGCAAAAGCAGCGCTTATTTGGATGCGGATTTGTTGTCGGAGGCAGACTAAGACGAGAAGTCCTCAGCTTCCGGCATGTGAGCGAGTGCCTAGTAGCAATCCGCATCAAGGCTAAATTCGCCAACATAAGCCTCATATGCGCGCATGCCCCCACAGGGGAGAAAGATGACGACACCAAGGATGCCTGCTACGAGCTCCTCAACAAGACCAACGAGCAATGCCCTAGCTATGACATTAAAATTGTCCTCGGTAATTTTAATGCAAAGCTAGGAAGAGAGGGTATCTTTGGTGGAACAATCGGAAAATATAGTCTGCACAACACCACCTCCGATAACGGATTCAGGCTAATCGACTTTGCGGCGGGGCGAAACATTGTCATGGATAGCACGCGGTTCCCACATCTCGACATACACAAGGGGACTTGGAGAACACCTGATCAATCAACAGACAACCAGATTGATCACATTGCGATCGACGCAAGACATTTCTCCAGTGCTATGGATGTCCGTACGTTCCGAGCAGCCATCATCGACTCGGACCATTATCTTGTTGTAGCCAAGGTACGGTTGCGGATATCCCAAACTACGCCAAGACAAACTAATGCTGTGAGAAAATTCGACGTCAGACGGCTACAATCGCAAGAGATCGCCAAGTCCTTTTCCGATCGAGTGTCTCTTAATCTCTTAAGAGGTCCAATGCCGCCAGCATCAAGCATCGAAGACCATTGGAAACACTGCCAAAACGCCATCAGAGATGCCGCTTCTGATGTGCTGGGTTTCACTCGTCCACCACAACGAAACCCCTGGTTCGATGATGAATGCCGGCAAGCACATGCAGCTAAGCCAGATGCATATAACGCGGCGCTGCTTAGAAAGACCAGAGCTGCTCGTGAGCTCTATGAGCGGAAGAGGAGAGACGATTACCGGCTTCTCAGGAGGAAGAAGAAAGAGCATGAGAAGCGCGCGATCGAGGAAATTGAGAGATACTACTCCAGGAATGAGGTTCGGAAGTTTTACCAAAAGGTAAAAATAACATGCCGCGGAAACAAACCCCGAACCGAAGGCTGTAGAGATGAACAAGGGAACATCGTAGTAGAATCGCAGTCGATGCTGAGGATTTGGAAAGATCATTTCTGCAGACTGTATAACGGCGATGACGAACCAAATACCGCTGTCAGGCAGAATCAACCAATCAACATTTCAACCTGGACGATGATGACCAACAATTCCGTCCACCCGACCTGGATGAAGTGAAGATAGCCATATCGAAGCTTAAGTCCAACAAAGCTGCTGGAGCGGATGGCCTGACTGCCGAGCTCTTCAAAGCGGCAGGCGATGACTTGGTAAAGAGCATACACCAACTCATCTGTAAAATATGGTCGGACGAAAGTATGCCCGATGAATGGAATCTCAGCATTGTTTGTCCAATTCTCAAGAAAGGAGACCCTCTGAACTGCGTCAACTACAGAGGCATCAGTCTCCTTAACATCGCATATAAGATCTTATCCGCCGTATTGTGTGAACGCCTGAAGCCGTTTGTCAACAACCTGATGGGTCCATATCAGTGTGGCTTCAGGCCAGGAAAGTCCACCATCGACCAGATATTCACACTACGGCAAATCTTGGAGAAGACCCATGAGCTTCAGATCGATACCCACCATCTATTCATCGATCTTAAGGCCGCGTATGACAGTATCTATAGAGACGAGCTATATAGAGCAATGTCTAGTTTTGGCATCCCTGCCAAAATCGTCCGTCTGTGCAGGATGACGATGGAGAATGCACGCTGCTCCATCAGGGTCGGTAAAGATCTCGCCGAGACCTTTGATGACCAGAAAGGATTTAGACAAGGCAATGCGCTGTCATGCGATTTTTTCAACATCGTACCTGAAAGAATAGTGCAAAACTCACGAGCAAACACAAGAGGCACTATCTTTCAAAAGTCCGTCCAACTACTCGCATACGCCGACGATATTGACATAATCGGGAGAAAGCAGCGTGATGTCAGTGGCGCTTTCGCGAGTATTGAGACGGAAGCGGCGAAAATGGGTTTAGCGGTCAATGAGGGCAAGACCAAGTATATGCTGTCAAGCAAAAAGAACAACCAACACCGACGTCTCGGACAGAACGTCACCCTCGACAGATATAACTTTGAGGTAGTTAAGGACTTTGTCTACCTACGCTCCGCTATAAATACAGACAACGACACCAGCGCTGAGATCAAGCGAAGAATAACTCTTGCCAACCGCTGTTTCTTTGGGTTAAGAAGGCATAGCAAAGTCCTCTCTCGGACAACAAAAGTCACCCTTTATAAGACCTTAATAATCCCGGTCCTGCTCTATGGTGCAGAGGCATGGACATTATCAAAAATGGATGAGGGTGTTGTTGGTTGCTTCGAGAGAAAAATTCTTCGGGCGATCTTCGGTCCCGTCTGCATTGACGGTGAGTGGAGGAGGAGATACAACGACGAACTGTATGGACTATACAGAAACATGGATCTAGCCAGAAGAGTGAAGATCCAAAGACTGAGATGACTGGGTCATGTAGAGCGCATGGATACCAATGCTCCGGTCCGAAAAGTCTTCGAATCCTCCCCCGAGGGACAGCGCCAGACTCAGGTGGCGCACGCAAGTGGAAGAGGACCTCAGGCAACTTAGCGTGCGAAACTGGAGGCAGCTAGCCAGGGATCGAGCTGGCTGGAGAAGCTTGTTGACTAAGGCCCAGGTCCACCCTGGACTGTAGCGCCACCTAAAGTAAGTAAGTTCAGCATAAAGTTAATTTTGTGCATTTAATGACAATTTGAAAATGACCCTAAAAAAAAGCGCAGTACATCCTGATAATTTTCAAGCAAACATGGTAAGATAGAATTAAAAAGTCAGATTTCTATCAGAGGTGATGCCCAGATACTTGGGAGTAAGAAGAAATACTCAACTTTCACTATGGTTCAGCCAGGAGTGAACTTGGGCCTCAGCCAACCAGCCTCTTCAGTAAGCACGGTCTCTGGTTTTATGGCTAGCATCTATGCACCCTGTGCGGCTTTAAAATCTACGGTAATAGACGGTAAGTGTCGATCGATGAAATTACCGGGACTTCTTCAAGGTCTGACGAAGTGTGAATATTTGGTAGTTGGTGGACACTGCAATCGCACTGATATAGACTAATCAGATTGTTCATGAATGGTCTCAGACTCTCTGTGATCAAATTTTAATTTAAAATTCGCAGGCTCTTCGATTGTGCCAAAAATGTTTTTTTTAGGTAGTAGTACTGCCACTGACATCTGTGTCAAATTTCATGTCAAAATCTGCATTTGTTTAGTAGTTTCGCACGTGTTTTGTAAACTTTAAAAAAAATGTTAATTTAGCGATTTTTACAATGTCTGATTTTGTTGCAGAAGAAAGAAAGAAGTTGCACTAAATTTTGTAGAGTTGTTAAGAATGCTGCTAAAGACCTTCGGTGACCAGGCTGTGTCACAATACAAAACAATTCAAAGAAGGTAGAGAAAGCGTTCAAAGCAAATACTGCCCTGGACGGCTTTCAACATTAACTGATGAACAATACGTCAATAAAATCAAAGATTTGCTGCTCAGAAATCGTCGAATGGCAATTAGAGGCCTAGCTGATACTGTTCACATTTCATACGGATCATTGCAGACCATTTTGGACGATGTTCTGTGCCTGGAAAAAGTCAAATCTCAAAACAACTTTTCTCCCTTAAATTAAACTCATAACGTTTCAAAACCACCGTAATCACCTGTGACTTCTGGCTATTCCCCAAGATTTAAAAACCGATCCGGCGACACGATTGAGAAGAAAAAACCCAATCTCTGTGCGTTTCGAGGGTTATTCCGGAAATCTACTTAAATAATTATTGAGGAGACGTGTATTGTGTCGGAAGTTGAGTACTTTGAAGGCGATGAAATAGATTTACAAGACGAAATACAGTTTTTAAAAGGTTTAAACAGTTTCACTTTATACAAGGTGGCGCAATATGAATCATCCTATCGGAAGATGCCAGCGATGAAGCGCTACACTCCGCTGTCAAGCCCTCCTCAACATCAACAACGAAGAGGACGATTTAGTGTCGAAAATCATCATGAGCGACAAGGAGCATTTCCACTTAACCGGTTACGTCATCAAGCAAAATCTTCGTTTCTGAGGCACTGAAAACCCGCACGAAGAAGGTACAAATAAAAAATCCCAAACAAAATTGGATGATTAATTTTGCGCCACCTTGTATTTTAATCAAAGAAATATATAAAAAAATATCTCCCTTCTTGTGGTTTAGACTTTAGCTCCGATAGTGCTAGCTTAACTCCCCTAGCTCCGTGCGGCATCGGATAAAGAATAGTGCCGCAGTACGTCCCAGCTTGTCGTAAGAGGCGACTAAATGGGACACCAATCATATACAGGCAACTATGACACCAAAAATGAGCCTGTGACACTTTAACACCTTAAAACTTTCCCACAAGTTTGTATGCAATCAGTGGGTTCCCACGTCTGGAGACTACCGGTGGGGTAAAAGAACAGCCAATCAATTCGAAATGAGCATACAAGTGTCAAACCACTCAAACTTTAAACTTCATGGAAATGATCGCAATTAATAGCACTACCCCGCTGGGCACCACGATTGCAACGCAGTCGGGTGATCCCAGAGCAAGCAGAAGAGCTTGTGTCAGAGCCCGACGGATTCCGGGGGCGGGCAAAATGAAGTTTCCAAAATATTTTCATAAACTTCGGTTTGCAAGTTGGAACGTCGGATCGATGACCTCAAAAAGTTTAGAACTGGAAGCGATTATACATCGCAGAACTCTACAAATCCTGTGCGTACAGGAAACGAAGTGGTTTAATACAGGTTTTAAAACTAAGGCATTTAAGATGTTCTACCATGGAACGGTCAATGGACGAAACGGTGTTGGAATCGCTGTTGCAGCGGATCTTCTAAACAACATCGTTGGTATCTTGAAAATAAGCGACCGCTTGATGAGTGTTAAACTCGTCATACACAATGAAACGTGGAACATTGTTAGCGCGTACGCTCCACAAAATGGATGCCACCAATCGGAAAAAGATACATTTTGGTCAGAGTTCGGTAATTTGCTTAGAAATATACCTATCGATGAGATGCTCTTCGTAGGCGGAGAACTAAATGGCCACGTCAGAGAAACAAATGTTGATTATGAGGACTGCCACGGCGGTAAAGGCTTTGGAACCAGAAATTCAACTGGCGAAGACATCCTTGTAGCGTGTAGGGCTTACGGCTTGACCGTCTTAAATACAAGGTTTATTAAACATCAACGACATCTTATCACCTATAGCAGCGGAGGCCACGAAACGCAAATAGATTATCACCTCTGCAAAATGTCGATGAGAAACCGTGTTAAGGACTGTAAAGTAATACTTGGAGAATCGCTAGTAAGCCAACACCGTCTGCTCATTACAGAATTTTTCACAGCGGAACCACCGAAAACACGGGCATCGTTTGGAAAGCCAAAAATCCGGTGGTATAATCTATCGAAGGAACGAAGCGCAAGATTTATCGCACTGGCTACAGAAGTACTTCAAAATATAAATGGTATCGCAGACTCACTTAGCCCGCAAGAAATGTGGAACAGCATGCACGAGGAATGCATAACACTCGCACTCAAGTCCCATCTGGGGAGTATATCGAAATACCATCACGTCGGCAAAGAAACATGGTGGTGGAATGACGAAACCAAACGAGCTGTGGCCGACAAGAAGAGTACATTCCAAGCGTGGACAAAATGCGATCGGAGCGACGATATCGAAAAAGCTCGACTGGCTCTTGAATACGAGCGTCTTAGAAAGATCGCAAAGAAAGTCCTGCCTCGAACTCGAGCGGCAGCATCGGACATCCTATACTAGGAGTTGGAACAAACATCCCCACGATCGGCAGATAGAAGACAAGCTATACAAGAAGTTCAAACGTCGTACAGTAATAAAATGCCAAATATTTTTAAGCTCGCTGCACAGAGGCGAAAAAGTTCGATGGAAATACTCGTAACCTCGCCGAAATACATCAAAAACGCAGACGGTCGTTTACTAACAAATGAAAGGGAAATTTGTGACCGGTGGCTTGAATACTGCAAGGAGTTGCTTAACAAACAGTTTCCACGTTATATCGTGCCGACAGCTATTAGAGGAGGAAGTTTCGGACTTTTCAATCGAAGAAATAAGTATAGCAGCCGGAAAAATGAAGCGGCGGGACCAGACAGCATTCCATCAGAGTTTTGGTCGAAGATGGAGGGGATCGGCAGCGTTTGGCTATCGAAACTTTTAAATAAATTAAAATGTGGACAACCTATGCCTATGTTCAATCAAGCTTATGTCACACACAATTAAAATCGTCGAAAGAGTCTTAAACGAACGTCTTCGGCAAATAATAAAGCTCGATAATAGCCAGTGTGGATTTGTTGAAGGAAGATCGACGGTGGACTCTATCCAAAGCCTACGAATAATAATGGAAAAGCACCGAGATTCATCGAGTGCCTAGGGATCTCATATGGGCCGCGCTGAGGTCTCAAAACGTACCGGAATCGTATGTTAGAATAATACAAGACATGTACGGAAACGTGAAAACTGCGGTTAAAAGCTCTGCTGGACTAACGAGAGAATTTTCAGTCAATGTCGGAGTGCATCAAGGAAGCGTACTTAGCCCTTTCCTCTTTAACGTAGTATTCGACTATCTTTTAAAAGACTGCATGCGCGAAGTAAATGTTACGCCAATTCTCTTCGCTGACGACGCAGTTATACTTAGCGATAACGTCGAAGATTTACAGAACGCCTTAGATTCATGGAGAAATGCGCTACAGGGAAACGGGTTTAAAACAAGTCGTTCAAAGACGGAGCATTTGACGTGCCCATTTGCGCATCCGTTGCGACCTGTTCCGGATATAATGTTAGACGGAATAGTTCTTCCGAAAAGCACTATCTTTAAGTACTTAGGATCAATCGTTAACATGGAAGCGAAATGTGACGACGACGTAAACCACAGAGTGAGTGTGGGATGGATGAATGGATCTTTTGCGACCGAAAATTGCCACTTAAATTGGAGGGGAAACTCTACACCACGGTTGTTAGACCGCTCTTATGTACGGTTCACAGTGCTGGACAATGTACGGAGCGTTTAAAAACAAAATGACGGCAGCGGAAATGAAAATGTGAAGGATGTCTAGTGGAGTCACTAAACGCGATAGCCTAAGGCCTTCGAATGTAAGAGGAAGTCTACATATAAAGAATTCGGTAACCGAACAGCTTGAGGCGAATAGAATAAGCTGATATTGCCACGTTCAAAGAAGATCTGCGGAAAATCCGGTTAAAAAGTCACCATCAACTAGGGACACTCCAACTGTAAGAAAAGGAGGTCGGAAGAAGAATTCCTGGATTTCTCAGATAGCAAATGCGCAAAAACGCCTGGGGCTAACCACTGAAGCGATCCCGGACCGAGTAGTATGTAGACGAGTTCTGCGGTCTGCGACATTTTCCAACCCCATAAGTGGAGCAGCAGCGATGCAGTAAAAATGGGAAACTCGTTATGTTAGTTCGTATAACGAGGAAAGGTTTAATAAAAGGATAAGAAGAGTGCTAGCTTAACTATCTAAAGCTCATGGACGTCTGGTAGACAAATTCTGACGATTTTCAAAAATATTTCTCGGCATTATAGTACGACCTTTGGGAATATTTTGCAATTGAGCTAAATCTGCAATAACTCAGATATACAGCGTTAACCGTTAAAAAAAACTCGGCTTTAAGGAGTTATACTAGTCAAGACAGAAGGATAACTTTAGGAAAGGAGGTAGAGATAGGTCTTAAAATTTCTTCTTCTTGCACTCAAGTATGTCCAATTTCTGGTTTTATTTATAGACGCTTGCATTTACGGGTTTCGACAACTTAAATTCAAGACAGAAAAAAAGACCAAATTTTTAAATCGGGGACAAATTCAAGAAATCAAGGACAGGCTTAAGACTACTGGTAGTGACCGTGATCGGAGAGATTGCGAGACAAGCCTTTCACAGGAAGAGACCTCCAATAGGCCAGGGGTCTATCTACTAAGTATTGTTGTTTAATTCATTAAAAAAAATCATTAAATTCAAGATCATTAACACATCTTCGATACAAGTTCTTTAGAGGACAGTTTTCGCACTTTACTGTTCGAATCGTACTCAGTTCGAAGTTCACTGTTCAAGTACTCGATTTGTTCAATCGATCAAATACAATATCTTACTGTCCTTTCTCCTGCGCACCTATTGCCATGTACTATGCAAATGGTATGATTGGGAAATTTTGCTTAGAAACAGCAAGTTTGTACCATATTATGATCTTGGAAAATGATGTGTGTGTAGCACGTGCGATAGATACTACTCGTACCTACACGTGTGGGAAGGACACAAAATAGCAGTCGGTCAGAAAATGCAAAGGTATCCTGGATTTTTAATAAGTAATGAATGAGTAACTTTTGAAGGTTTCCCCTTGGCACCACAAGTAAGAGCCTAGGTTCACGTAGATTTCACTTGTAACATTTGTAATGCTGTTTTTGCCTCTTCGGTCAAACTTGTGTGACCTTTTCTAAGGCATTTTTAACCTACCTAACAACGCATGGATCTTACTATATACATATCGGTGTTTTGAAACCTGTGCGCCTAGTAGTCTGATCCTGGTAATTAGGCTTACCTTATTTTGTTGCTAGGTCTCAAATTCTCAAATCAAACGTTTTTAAGAGAAATAAATACCCACAAGGGATGAGAACATGCGTAAGGAAAATAAATCACAATGAAGTCAGTTACAAATGCATATGTACTCGTACCTATACAATATCTTATGAAGAACCAACTGATGAGTTCATTTTTGATCAACAACAGGTCCTAGGAAAGAAAGAAGAAGGATGATAAGTGGCAGCTATGAGTTTTGGGCGACTGATATTTGATGCGTCCGATTTTCGTGCATCATAGCTGATGCAAACATAACAAATTATGTATGGTAATGGTAAACACAAAAAAATTGACGACAAATACATTAAACAAACGGGACGAGACTATTAAGTTATACCTCGCAGTATAGGCACAGTGACAACACCCAACATGTAGAGGCAGTTACTTGGAGAAATAGGTGCTATAATGGTGGCTTTCCACGACCTGCTGAGATGGTAGTCAAGGACTTTGCATACCTCCTGATATTTATTGTGATAACCAAGGAAAGGGTTACTGTTACCAATCGCAGTTTCTTCTGCCTAAAGAGGCAAACCAGTAATAAGGCCTTGTTAAGACATACTAAGGAGACTCTAGATATCTAAGACACTTATCATCCCATTAATGCTTTGTGGTGCAAGTACATGGGAGTTAGCTAAGGTGGATGAAGATATCCGTGGTCTTTGCCAACGCAAAATTGTTGTTCAGAAAAGGACGATGAACTCTACGAGCTGTATAGTGTCCTCAACGTGATAGCAAGGGCACTTAGAACGGATTAAGGCAAACGCTCCAACCGGAACAAACTTCGATTCCAACCCGCGCATAACTTACATAATTTGCGCAGCTGGAGGCAATTAGCCAGAAGCCAACCTAACTGAATATGGCTTTTGGTTGAGGTTCAGGCGCCCTCTTGACTATACCGCCATCTAAGTGAGGAAGTAAGTAAGTATAATATGCATTGATGTCATTGGTCCAAGTCACAACTTGGAATACGCATCCTTTTTAACGATTTTTACCTTCGAAATGATATGGAAAACTGTCGATTCAAGATTTATTCTGTTCTGTGTTGAGAATACGGGGAAAAATGTCGGGGGTCAGAGACCTATCCCCGTTCATTTCCAAGTTAGAGCTCCATCTGATCTTCGAACGACTGAGAAGTATGAAATCTGTGGGAATCAGTGGAACGGCAAAAATTATGCTTCACGGCCTAAGGACATTTACACCACCATCTTCGGTTCGGTTCGAACAACGCCCACTATCCAGCCCATTAAAGACAATGCTGGTGCATCTAATTCCAAAAAGGTTATAGAGACACATTCTTCTTTTGAACATCAGCAAGATGTTCGTAAGGATGATACATAGGTTCCCTATTAAGTGAGCTGGGGACAAAAATATAGTTCGAAGAGGTCTTAAGACGTACAATACACGTTTAGTGTGCTGTCTTCATTGACTTGGAGAAGGTATTCGTCACCGTTTGGCTAATGGGACTATTCTTAAAGCGTCTTCTTCGTATCCTTTTATTAACCCTTTCCTCGTTATACGAACTTATGCGTAACGAGTTTCCCATTTTTACTGCATCGCTGCTGCTCCGCTTATGGGGTTGGAAAATGTCGCAGACCGCAGAACTCGTCTACATACTACTCGGTCCTGGATCGCTTCAGTGGTTAGCCCCAGGCGTTTTTGCGCATTTGCCATCTGAGAAATCCAGGAATTCTTCTTCCGACCTCGTTTTCTTACAGTTGGAGTGGCCCTAGTTGATGGTGCCCTTTTAACAGAATTTTGCGCAGATCTTCTTCGAACGTGGCAATACCAGCTTATTCTATTCGCCTCAAGCTGTTCGGTTACCGAATTCTTTATATGTAGAATTCCTCTTACACTCTAAGGCCTAAGGCTATCGCGTTTAATGACTCCACTAGACATCCTTAACATTTTCAATTCCGCTGTCGTCATTTTTGTTTTAAACGCTTCGTACATTGTCCAGCACTGTGAACCGTACATTAGAGCTAGTCTAACAACCGTGGTGTAGAGTTTCCCCTTCAATATAAGTGGAAATTTTCGGTCGCGAAAGATTCCCGAATTTTCCTGCCATTTCATCCACCACACACTCATTCTGTGGTTTACGTTGTCGTCACATTTCGCTTCCATGTTAACGATTGATCCTAAGTTCTTAAATGCTTTTCGGAAATTCTACTCCGTCTACATTATATGCGGAACAAGTCGCAAAGGATGCGCAAATGGGCACGTCAAATGCTCCGTCTTTGAGCGCCTTATTTTAAACCCGTTTCTCTCTAGCGCAGTTTTCCATGAATCTAAGGCGTTCTGTAAATCTTTGACGTTATCGTCGTAGTATAACTGCGTCGTCAGCGAAAAGAATTGCCGTTACTTTTGCTTCGCGCATGCTGTCTTTTAAAAAATAGTTGAATACTACGTTAAAGAGGAGAGGGCTAAGTACGCTTCCCTGATGCACTCCGACATTAACTGGAAATTCTCTCGTTAGTCCAGCAGAGCTTTTAACCGCAGTTTTCACGTTTCCGTACATGTCTTGTATTATTCTAATTTACGTATCCGGTACCTTTTGACAGCTCAACGCTGCCCACATGAGATCCCTAGACACTCGATCGAATGCTTTCTCGAGGTCGATAAATGAATGCCTTAGTTTTTAAATCAAGAAAACGCGCTTTATTTCCGGTACTACACCACTTCGTTTCCTGAACGCACAGGATTTGTAGAGTTCTGCGACGCATAATCGCTTCCAATTCAAAACTTTTTAAGATCATCGATCCGAGATTCCAACGCACTGAGGCACTATTCTTTATTCGATGCTGCACGGATCGACTATTCTTCAGATTTATACTCACAAGTGCTTAAACAGTTTATTCTGATCAGTGGAGATGTGTCTTCCGCTGGGGTACTTGACATCAGAAACTGTTTGAACCAAAGTGCACTTGATTCGTCGATACTATTCAATATATGTATACAAGGGATGTCGTTATCTTAGTTTAGTTTAGCACTTCATAGGGCACGCATGCGATTTGAATGCGTACAGATCTGATATGAAGATTGGGTTTTCATATCTGTACAACGTGACTAAAAATTAAATCACAGAAAGTTCAAAATCGACTACTCGAGTGGTTGAAGGATCATACGAGATGCTTCTGTTCTGTTTCCTGCGTACCTTTTAACATGTACATAAGCAAATGGTATGATTGGGAGATTTCGCTTAGTAACAAACAGCCAATGCAGCATATTTTCACCTTCACCATATTGATCTAAGAAAGTTACGTTTTTGTTTGTTAGTCTGAAAAAGAACACAAAATACCAGTCAGCCATAAGACTTGCTACCTGCTTTTCAATGTTCGTTTTTCTCTGCAATTTGAAAACTCTCTTAGATGCACCCCCATACCATATACGACCTTTTTCAACGCATTTTATACCTATCCCTCGAATCAACAGATTTTAGGAACAATTTTCGGAGAATGTGGTGTTTGAGATGCTGTGCGCCTAGTACCCTGGACCTGGTAATTGAGTTTAATTTTTCTTGTTGCTAGGTCTCAATTCTCAAATTGTGCGTTTTTAAGAGAAAAGGATGAGAATGTGCGTAAGAAAAATAAATCACGGTGAAGTCAGCTACTATAGAAGTTGTGTAAGAAAAAAAAAATGGTTAAAAGAAAGATCAGTCGAATTACCTCCTGAAAATCCTGCTCAACTGATAACCAACGCGTTCGTTTTTACGCTTCATCGGATACGCGTTACGTGCGGCATACAATATCGCTTCAAGTATCATCTCAGACTTTGTGATGAGTGTTTTATTTTGCTTTCTACAAGTGTTGGTGGATTTTCATTACTGTTTTTGTATACGAGTATTTGTACGCCTTTTCGATATTCTTGACAAAGGGTGGCCCAACAGATGTTGCGAATGTTGGCTGTCAATTACTGTCATTTACTGAATTTAATGTGGTTGATCTTTTTACCGGACTTTGTACATATGTTCATCTGCTCCCTCATAACTGCTAAATTACTTATGTTAATTTGACAAATGAGGTATCGTTGGAAGCGTTTTGATCGCGCGCTAGTTATAGGCTATGTGACATTACATTAAATTGAATATGACGCCCGCTGACACAAAACTCCGCACAGCATTAAGCCATCTGTTAGTAAAACAGTATAAAAACAAGAAACTAATATCCAGACCACCTATCACAGACACACACCAAACATAATCTAATCAGAAGACTGAGACATCACATCCCAACTGTTCCTTCGCAGATGCACAAATCCTTATCTCATTCACCTACATAAATCCTTTTCGACATTATCCTTTCCTAGGAATTCCTAAATGAACAAAACCTTTAAAGCGTCTACACACGAGCCAATTTTAGACACAATTTCCGATTGCAACTTGCAACCAGCAGGAAAATTGTCTCGTGTAGAGGGCAGTTGGGCTTCCATCAAATCAAATCGGCAGATTGGCTCGGACAATCTCACAATCTCTGTTCTCACCCCACTTGGTAGCATAGGGCTTCACTTGGCATCTCCATCTCACTCGGTCGGTTGCCGTTGCACTTTACACTGTTCCAAGTGAGGTTGAGTTTTCCTAGTTCCAGGAGTATTGATCGTGTCCAGGTGTTCTTGGGACGGCCTCTGGATCTTTTGCCTTGAGAGCTCCACTCTAACGCTATTCTGGTAATGCTGTCGGCTTTTTTCCTGATGGTATGTCCGATCCATTTCCATTTGCGCCTCTTGATCTGTATGGCAATTGGTTCCTCTCTTGTCATTTTCAACTGACCCACGCTCCTGATGATGTTTGGCCAGAATATTCGACATATGGTACGGAGACATTTATTGATAAATACCTAATCCTAGTCTCCTGTATGATGTTGTTGAACATGTGACTGACTTGACACATGCATTGAATATTCTGAGCTTCGTGTTTCTGAAAATCTGGGAACTCCTCCATATAGGTCGTAATTGGACGAATGCTGCTCTTGCTTTTCGAAGTCTGCTATAAACGTCTGCTTCTGCGCCGCCGTCTGTTGTTGTTTTACGACCTAGATAGCAGAAGTTATCTACATATTCGACGGGGTTTCCATCGATGGTAATGTCTCCTCTGTTGCAGGTGTTGATCCTCACGCCCTTAGTCTTCTGGATGTTTATCTCTAATCTGGCGCATCGTGCTAATCTTGCGAGGTGCTCTAATTTAGCTTGGATGTCACTGAGCTTGTGTGATAGAAGACAAATATTGTACACATAGTCTAAGTCCTCGAGTTGTCGTGTGAGACTCCAAGTTATTCCACATCTCTGCGCGCAGACTTCTCTCATAATTTCATCCAGGACAGTTGTGCACAGTTGAGGTGAGAGTGGGCATTCTTGCTTTACTCCTGTATTTGTAGTGCAAGAGTCACTGATGAATCGATTATGTTTCTTACTTAGTGCTCTCCACATTGCAACTCTTTTGATGGTGTCAAAGGCCCTCTGGAAATCGATGAACAGCAGGTATAGAGATGTAAGCAGCTTCTATGTGGGCGGAAGCCAGCCTGTTCATCTCGTAGATTTCCTTCGAATTTGTTGTGAAGTCTCCCTTAAATGATTGTTGCAAGTATCTGGTGTATAGAGTACAGTAGAGTTATATCTCTCCAGTTGCTGCATTCTTTCAGTCGCTCTTCTTTGGTAACTTCACGATTATTCCTTTCTTCCAAGTTGAGGGTAGTCTTTCTTCTTCCCATGTCTTTCTGTTGTGAGGGTATAGAAGTTCTGCTGATGTTCTGTTGTCAGCGCGTAGCAATTCGGCTGTGATACTATCCTCGCCCGCTACTTTGTCACACAACATTGCTGTTGTTCGCGATAGTGTGGCAAAAGAGCAGTCAACCTCGACTCGTCGTCGTGCCTAACAATTGAACATCACTGCTGTGAATTTTGATAAAGATTTGAATTTACACGCTTACAAGGCTCAATTGACTCAAACGTCGTCAATACGCCGAATGGTTTGTTGAACAGACAGAAGTGAATGGTGACTTTACAAAGAAAATCATCTTCAGCGACGAGGCACACTTTCACCTCAGTGGATTCGTTAATAAGCAGAATTGCCGCATTTAGGCAAATGAGACTCGACTCGAGTGATTGTTGAAAAGCCGATGCATCCACAAAGAGTGACTGTTTGTTGTGGTTTGTGGGCTGGCGGCGTCATCGGGCCGTACTTCTTCGAAAATGAGGTCGGCCAAGCAGTTACAGTGAAAGATATTCGCTATTGCGAGATGATAACGGACTTCTTGTGGCCAGAAATTGAGCATATGGACCTGGACGATATGCGCTTCCAGCATGATGGTGCCACTTGCCACACAGCCAACGAAACAATGGCTCTTTTGCGCGCGAAGGAAGCGGCGAAAATGAATCTAGTGGTCAACGAGGACAAGACCAAACTGTCAACCAAAACAGACACCCAACACCGACCTCTCGGAGAGAACGCCACATTTGACAGATATAATTTTGAGGTATTTAAGAACTTTGTCTACCCAGGCTCGGTTATAAATTCAGACAACAACACCATCGCTGAGATCAATCGAAGAATAACGCTTGCCAATCGTTGCTTCTTGCTTCTTTCGGCTAAGAAGGCAGTTGACTAACAAAGCCCTCTCTCTGGAGGCTGCTAGTAAAAGATCGAGCTGGCTGAAGACTCTTGTTAACTGAGTCCCAGAACCACCCCGGAAATACAACTTGATTGAAATTTGTTAGTTTGTTGCTTAAGTCGATATCCCGGGTAATCTGGTATTGTATACCACATTACCCACCCTTTTCCTGAAATACCATTTTTCGTTTCCTGCCACAGTAAGAACGATATTTCGATTTCAAATTATCCGAGCGACATAACAAGAGCAGGGTAAGAAATGCTTAACTTTATAAGCATCCGAAATTTGCTTCAAATTGGCAGAAAACTTTGCTTGCTATAATCCATTACATTACATACATAACATGTATAACACAATAGAAGTAGCGTCTTTCGACAGGTGCTGGTTTTTTAAATAACGAGAATGAGCCTTTGCAGCAGAGCATCTTACAGCTCCGCTAATAAGCCCTACTTCACGTCTCCCCGTGGCGCCATCTGGGAATCTCACTGGAGATTGCGAAGTGAAGGGGGCAAATGAGTTTTCTGCCTTACAAGACCTTATCCGGGGTACTCCGACATAATTGGAGCTCAGGCTGGAGCTGATTTCCAGGACTTAGTCAGGGTCTTGGAAAAGAGGTGGTGTCTGACGCGCCCTTTAGGGGCCAAAGGCAGCGCTCACATCCCGGAACGGGTAACTGGCTTCGGTGTAACCGACCCCTCGGGTTTCCCACCACAACGTAAAGATAGCGGCACTCGTCAATAAAAGCTGGTGAAATGCTAGTTGTGCATATTTTGACATTCAGAATCGAGCTGTTGTTAAAATCTTGTGTTTGAAAGGCAATACGCCTACGCAAATCAAAAATCAGTTGAACTCTGTGTATGGGGACTCTGCACCATCATTTACCACAGTGAAATTTTGGGCAGCTGAATTCAAACGTGACCGTAAGAGCTTTGGAGATGATGAATGTTCTGGATGTCCAAAAACTTCAACCACTGACGATAAAATTGCTAATGTTCACCAAATGGTGTTAGACGACCGCCGAATTAAAGTGAGAGAGATAGTATGTCAATGAAAATGTCCAATGAAAGTGTTTGTTACATATCAAATCAAGATTTAGGCATGAGAGAGCTGTCCGCGCGTTGGTAGCCGCGTTTGCGTACGTAAGACCAAAAACGTGTTCGAATGAACATTTCCAACGCTCTGTTAGTGCAGTTTAGGCCCAATAAATCCAAGTTTTGGCGCCGATTAATTACTGTAGATGAAACTTGGATACACCACTATACGCCCGAAAGAAAAGTTCAGTCAAAACGGTGGACTCCAAAGGGCGAGCTGGCTCCAAAAAAGCAAAAACTGTTTTCTCGACTGGGAAAATGGTGGCGACTGTTTTTTGGGATAGTAAAGGAGTTAGCTTAATCGATTATATTCAAAAAGGAAAAACCGTTACAGGAGCATACTACGCATCATTACTTGCCAAGCTGAAGGCAGAAATCACGGAAAAACGGCCACATTTGCAGAAAAAGAAAATCCTGTTTCCCCAAGACGACACGCCGTCTCACACATCAGCGGTTGCCATGGCGAAAATCCATAAATTACGGTTTGAACTGCTTGACCATATGCCTTATTCACCAGATCTAGCCTAAACGACTACTTTTTGTTCCCTCATCTACAAACTGCTCTCGGAGGACAGAGATTTTCGTCAAATAAGGAGACAATCACCTTCGTGAACAATTATTTTTCAGAGAAAAACGCCAAGTAATATTTGGACGGGTTGAGAGATGGGAGCATCGCTGGGAGAAGTGTGTAGAGTTACAAAAAATGTCTTGTATCATTGTTCGGTCGGAAACATTTCAGACAAACCTCGTATACCAACCATCATCTGATATATTAACTACAACCTGACCTGATAGAAGGCTTTTAATTCACTAACCATACCCAATAGGTACCTAAACAATCATCATTAATATATAATAATATATTCAGCATGTCCGTTGAACCAATCAAGGTAAAAAATTCGCTTTATAACCTACTCCAAACTTAACGACCAATCATCTGCTCAACCTGCATATCGAACGTTAAATTTGCTGTTATATTTCATAGCCCACTTTAATCAATAAAAGTTAAGCAAATCCCTACAGTGCCTGCAGTCCCTGCAGTGGCTTATCTAACAGCAGCTGTTAATTTACCATTTTCTATGGGGGTACCTGTACTAAACGAACAACAAACCACCGACCGCTCTAAATATCTATGTACTGACTATTTACTTCAAAAAGTATGCTAATTAAAACCACAACCATTTCCACAGACAATTACAGAGCCAATAATTACAAAACACAGCAACCAACCAACCGACCGACAGTAAACCAATCACTTAAGTGCACACCAAATAACTTTTATCAATAAATTATTTAATTGCTCCCCTCTGGCTATCTGGCAACTCCGACACTATATCACTTGGGCCGTGGACATATTTTTTTTTCATTTCCACTGACCCGTAAAATATGCTAGAAAATATTCACAAAATGCATTTCACTTGAAAGTATGTGGTGAAATTATGTTTATCGATTAATTTACCACAGCACAGGGTGGTCCGTAACCTAAGTACGGCCACATACATACTTATACACGTGCGAAGCGAATAAATCAATGAGAGCCCGAGAATGTGCTTCAATTTTTCTTTTCGGTTTTTTTCTTTTGAAGAAAAAGGTGCGTCTATAAATATGTGTGTCAAATAAATATTCGAAAATTGGATACAACGGTTAAGCATAAATATTAAAGCGTTCCCCATCACGGCTTTAATGTAATAAACAAGAACGGAATTTTTTCAAAATTTTTTTTCGTCTGCTTTGTCTTCGTTTCTTGGTATCTTTTGACGTCTTGTCCCTTCGTCGGTTTGTTGCCTCGTTGTAGTATGTCACAAAGTTCAATTTGATGCTCGGGCCCTACCCTTAACAGCACACTCACGTTAACTGAACTGAACGGTAGGGCGCAGTAAGTGGTGGAAACATCGCAAAAAAAGCAAAAAAAGCGAAAAAAAAGAAATGTCGATGTCCTACGAAACAACAGTAAAAGAGAATGAGATACGAGCAGTCTCGGTCTCAGATATATCAACGAAGGCAAGAAAAACCGTCTCCGTTCGGATCTCTACGGCTGCATTCCAAGTTCAAGTCAAAATTTCAACTCAATAATTTATGTCATATGTAGGTACTAGATACTCTAGTAGCGGGTGACGAATGCGGATACAGATACGAACCGAGTACGAGAACGAAAGAAAAAAAGTAAAAGTGCGAGTTTTCTCCCCTCCGGAAATGGGTGGGTGGATTGTCCTTTAAATGACAGGAACCAGAGAAAATTGTTAAGCTGCGCATGTCCCTTGAGTGTAGAGAGCCATTCGATACCAGCGCCATTTTTCCCTGCTGTGTTGGGGGCAGGAACTATTTTATTTTCCTATATGACAAGAGTATACAGTGCCAGTCTCTCTTTCAAGAGAGTGAAAAATTCGTCCTTTTTTGTTTGGAGGAAAAACTGCTGACTCAATGAACTAGAACTCAAGTTGACTTCAGTACTTCTCCTGCCTTCAGGAGAGATATTTCGATTTCGATTTTGATTTCGCTATCAGAAGTGATTGTTAGCGCGACCGTTATCATCCCTACTTAGCAGTAGATGACGCAATTACACTGCATTAGGGTTAAATTAATTATCCCTTTGTTCTCCTTTTTTTTCATTTTGTTTGTCTCTGGCCCTATTCACCAATAATAAGTGGCTCAGTAGACATACTCGTACATACATATAGGAAGCCTGGTAGGATCCCTATACTGACAGAAAAGAACTGACGAAGAAGGAAAAAACGAGAAAAATGGATTGGTTCCATTAATCATGCACAGATGACCAGGAAAATAGATTTTTTTCACTTCGTCCTTGTGTTGGGTAGGTTTTTTCTTTTCCTTTTTGTTTCTTCTTTTGGTTTTGCCTTAACTACTGCCTCTTCTTTTTTTTGTATTGATTTTTGTCTTTTCCGGTATCTTCTTGCTTAGTGGAACATATTTTTCTTGTTTCAAGTTATCTTCGACCGAGTATAGCGGCTGGTCTAAGTTTTAGGTGGTCTTAGGAGGCGCGCGTGGTAATTTATTAATTCAAGTTTTTCCCTTTTCTTTGGCGGCCGGGATGGCTTCTTTTAATACCTAAGAGAAATGGATATTTTCATTGGACTCACAATGTAGAAGAGGGAAGTTCCGGGTTACTGTAAGAATCAGCACAAAGTTTAGGTAGAATAACGTGGAAAATCTCTGCCAAAATTTGGCACATGTTGGCTCACAGAGAGTTGAGACTTATAACTGATCCTATCAATCGGATTTATTTAACAGACAATAGAGAAGTCAGTGATATTTTTATAGGACTTTCGATAAGACACTGAGCATCTTTACGCTTAAGAAGATAAGTACCTACTCTGGGCTTCAAACTTCAGAACCTCACACAGACAACACTACTGACAGGTAACGAAATTGTCATTTCAAGGAGAAGGTAACAAAGGTGGTTATCTGATTTTGCAGGTACCTACTTACATGCTTAGGTGGCGCTACTGTTCGAGGTGAACCTGGGCTTCAACTTCCAAGCCTCTCTAGTTTCACCGCTTTATAGCCAACTACCTCGCTTTCTACTAGTGAGCTCCACTTACTTACTTACTTTAGGTGGCGCTTGACCAGTACCCGACTGAAACCATATGGAGGTATTACAAGCACAATTGATGAATAGAAAAATACTTGCAACACTGGATATTGACAGGTTGAACTCTGCGGGCCAAAGCATTGGTATCCATTGGTATCCATTCTCTCTACATGTCTTAACCATTTCAGGCGACATCTTCTCCTGCAAAGACTTTTTTGGAGGTCTTTGTTAAATAAATCCGATTTTTTTTAAATTTAGAAAGGCTCACGGTGGCCTCCAATGCTGTTAATTTGTTTCTGGCCCGTCCTAGCTTTTGAGAATTTCCGATAACTCTGATCCTTACCAAGATTATTAGAATGGAATCTTCCTCGTACATGACTTCTAGTAAACTTTCTCATCTACAAAAAATACGGCAATGACAGTTCTTAGGTTTGGAGTAACATAAATGCTTCACTTGCCTTTTATTAATCGAACTACCACTGGAAACCCATATCTCTGGAAAGGACATATAACTCGGAAAGAGAACCGCATAGCTCTATCTACAAAGAACGAACAAGGACTTGTGTGACGGGCAAATCTCTGATGAACCAGTTGGAAGATTGACATAATGCAGTGAAAAGTAGATAAAGAATGATCCATATAGCTAGCGCCAAATGGTCCAACTACCAACAATTGTGACCACGTAATCAACGCAGAAGAGATATTCCACAAACACGTTACTAAAAATGTAAACATTGATTGTGACTACTCGTACTTTTGGATCGCCCTTCGATTAAGATCCCAACTTACTCAATCAAACGACGCTGTCTTTACGTGAAAGTGGAAGATGACTGACTAGTTTCACTCATCTAGTGCTTAAGTTCATTGGCATCTGTTTTTCTTTGTGTCATGCTGGAGAGAAAATTCTCTGTCTGTACTATGCATCTCACATCGAAAACCTCCAAGGCGCTATTGACTTTCTGATAGTTTAAAGGAGCAAAACATGAGGTTTGTCCCAAAGAGGGACTTTTATATCTAAATCGCTGTGATAGGATGAAATGGAACAAGCTATGACAAAAATACTTTCGCGCTGCTTTACTAGATTCCAAAAGACAGACTATCTCGACTGGATGGGGTCTTTCCCAGCATGCATGGGACTGCTCTAGACGCCTTGACGAATGTCCCTCCTCTTGAAATTGATGCACCCTTTAAATAAAAAAAAAATAAGTGGTCCTTGTTACAACGCGCACTGGGGTTTTGATGACCTTGCTTGGCGACTATCTTTTACCACCAAAAAGTTCCCGGAAGTACAAGTTTATTCATCTAAATCTATATTGTCCCCTTCAAAGTAATCCCCATCGACTGCAACACACTTATGCCAGTGCTTGATCCAATCCTCGAAACATTTTTTATATTCGGTTTTCGGTATGTCCATCAGTGCTTCGTGCGATTTTTCCATTACTTTCTCTCGGCTGCTGAAACGCGTTCCCCGTAGTGGATTTTCAACTCGACTGAACAGTCACAGGGAGTCAAATCAGGTGAATTCGGTGGCTGTTGGATGGTATTTGTTGCGTTTTCCGTCAAAAATTACGAATAATGATGGCACTGTGCGACGGTGCGTTATCATGGTGCAAAATCCACGAGTTTTCTGCCCACAATTTTGGTCTCTTTCGGCGAATTGCTTCACGCAAACGTCTCATAATGCCCTAATTATACTCTTTACTGTCTGGCCTTCTGGCAAAAATTCATGATGCACTTCACCGTTCTAATTCATGAAAACCGTGATCATTGCCTTCTTTTTTGACTGAGAACGACGTGGTTTTTTTGGTCTCGGTTCATTTGGTGAACGCTATTCACTTGCCTGATGTCTGGATTGCGTGTCATACCATAAGCCCACGTCTCGTCTCCAGTAAAGATCCTTTTGATGAATGTGGGATCGGATTCAGTTTCGCAAATCATCTCTTTTGCGACGTCAACACGGTTTCTTTTTTGCATGTCTTTTGGCACCAACTTTGCTGCTACAAGACGGAAACCCAAACATTGACCAAAATGTCTTGGATGGATCCATAGGCAATGTTCAAGTGCTCCGCTATCTCTTTGATGGTTAATTTGCGGTTATTGGCCAACATTTCTTTTACTTCATCAATATTTTCGTCGGTTTTCGATGTCGATGGTCTGCCACTGCATTCATTATCTTCGATTGACTCACGAAGACAGTGGAACCGCTCGTGCCACAGGTAAACGACCTTTTTCTTTAGAGACTCGTTACCGAAACACTTGCTATTGGTGCAACACATGAACTTCTGGGAAAGTATCGACTTTCCCTCTCAGTCAGTATCTAAACCAAACTATTATGTTTGATCATAACAGATAGTTTCAAAATCGAGCTAGATAAGACGCCTATGCCTTAAAACGACGGACGGAGGGACAACAACCGATTTCACTTTTCTTCAGGGAAACTTGTGTATTCTTTCAAGCGGAAATATACGTAATCCTGATTGCATTGGACTACATGCTCATATGTTGTAAAGAATAAATGAAGTTCGGGAATGCAAGTCCACTCTCTAGGGCCGAACTCACTGAGTTTTGCTTGCCACATAGAGATTACGGGGAGTAAGATTTCGGGATAAACTAACGAATAACATTTTCAGGTCCCGAACCTGCGTTAGAGCTACCTGCATCCTTGGTAAAAGTTTTTATTGACAGTTGGGTTTCTTGGCATGACTCTATTAGATGTCTAAAGACAAAACGAGTGTTTCTCTCTGTGCCTCAGTAAGGAAGACTGTAGTAGACTCACTTGCGTTAAAACGAGGACCTACGATTTGCTTATTAGATGTACTATATATGAGTAATATAACATTTAGCGGCACTCTCTGTGGAAATGAAGATGATATAGCGAAACACTATCTCCATGAGTATCTGGCTTACGTCCTTATCCGGCTGCATGAACTTGGCGTTACTCTGGTGGACGCTGGAACAGTAGGAACTTTTCACTAATAAGTTTACATCTTTCTACGAAAGACTAAGGTCCAGTTGAAGGAACATACAGGGAATTTACTGCAATAATTCCTTCTTCAAAAAAAAAAAATAAAATAAAGTAATTTAACAGATGCTGCCACATGGACCAACAAAAAAGCTGGAAGTTGGACATCTCGAATGGTAAGCTGAAACTCTTTGATATGCCATTGCTCTCCAGGCAAATTCTACCGAAAGTCTGAAGCATCTCAACATATGTGTTCTCCGTAATACTTATCGAAATCTTTCGACAGACGATAGAAAGACGTTTATGTTTTGTATTTAAACAACGCGACCAGCAGGCGTTTAAGAAACATGACGTACGGAAAGCGGTAAAATGCGACGAAAACTTAGATCTGGTTAACAATGAAGAATTCCTTAATTTTTACCGAGAAGACGCAGGCTCATTAGACGCATCAGCGAGCTTCGCTACCCAAGACTTACAACAAATTTATCACGCTGAAATAGAAGCATGGAAGTTACATATGCCTGCATGTCCCATTTTGGAGAAATTCGATCCTTCGTCATATCATTGCAGTAGCGGCATATCTTTGCTAAATTTCGCACATAAAATATTTTTCCGGGTACCGTGTGAAAGTCTGGAGTCTTCTTTTCTGACTTTTACTGACTTTGAGGCCACATCTTATACCAGGCAATATTTAGAGCTCTACAAGCCGATGGCTGCTCTCTGAATCTCCTAGAAACGAACTCAGTTATGCCGTGTAAAGTGAATCCAGTATCCAATCCATTTCAGCCATAAACTGAATTTCGTAAAGAAAATGCGCTAGCATGTGACTTCCTCGATTTGATAACTGCATTGCTATTCAATAGATGCATTTTCTGAAAGTTAATGAGCATACGGCGAATATGTCGACAAACTAGGAATGAAGTATTCCTCATCATTTGGGTTAGGTTATCACTGTTGAGAGCTGCTATTTTTAGTCCCAACTTGAACGATCAGGGTGCTGTTTTGCAAAGGCCTTTTGTATTACATTAAATATTAGCCGAAGAGTAAAAATGCAAAGTGAAAGACAAGGCACAACCTGCACCAATATGCAGATGTAGTACAAAAGCGAAGATACGAAAGTAATATGAGTTTGACCATTTCGAATAAATGGGATGCAGAGCCTTATCTAAAGTGCTCTTGAATTCAAGACGAATTTCAGAGCCAAATCGTTGGGTAAGACTCATTCGCTGTCTCTACAAATCTTAGTATGGCAAGTCCTCGGTAATTCTTTCCCTGGAATGACGAAAAAAAGACAATGAAGTTTGCATCTGCACGTGAATAGTTTGAATTTTGAACAGAACGTGTGCAGTCGAACATCTAGTGGAGGCTCTCAACTGCTTTAAACAGATGTCACAGATCACACATATGAAGTATGATGCTACAGAGAAAGCAAATAGCGACTTTGATATACACAGCAAACTTAATCAAAATGTCGAGAAGAGACTTTGAGAAATCAGCCAACGCCTAATTACAATACGCATCAAGGGCCGATTCACAAACATCATTCTAACAGACCCTTCCAGAAGAAAAGTCAACACCATTCTTGGATGGTTTCAACATCAAAAAGGGACATTTGTGGCTACACAGTCGGGGAGCATAGCCTGCACGACAACACGTCTGCAAATGGACGACTTGGCGGAACTCACTAGAGCTTACACACTATACAAGCTGGTTAACGCTGGGTCATAAAAGTGAGCATTGGTTGTCTAAGATAGCTAACACAACGGCACTAACAATTGTAAGGGGATCTCAACCAACTAGAAGTGTGCAACTGCACTGCAGAGACCATGGTAACTGAAGATGCATATTGGTTGATGTCCAGCTTTTTTCCTGACTGTAGTGCTGTCTAAGTAAGTTGGTTGGTGTCTAAAGTTTAATCTTGCAAACGCTCTACCGATTGAGATGTGGATAAACTGGCAAAAAATAAAGCACATTCGAAAGACTCTCTATTGGGACCACAAAGTTTTTTTCAAGTTGTCTAAGGTTTTCTGGAATGAGCATTGCTTAGTTTCGAAAACTGTCAATTTATGGCAGTCATCAGTCGTTATTGAGAAAAGATGTCTCAATTAAGTGACACTTGTATTTAACGAGTATTGTCTGTCCAAGGAAAAATTTCTGATTTAGAAGTTCGATTACTCCTACGTTGTCTACAAACATTGAGTGTCTCTACTCCTGTGTACGACACAAGATTTCATCAAATAAAAATCAGTCTCCAATAGATACTTACTTAATTAGTATTTTTACGGTCACTTAATTCCCGCTAAAAACGTCGTGCTCGTCAATCATTTCTTTGTGAACTTAGCAATTCTATAATGCCATGGCAATCATAAATGACAAAATAAAAGTTTGCCAAAATGGCAAGAGAGAGTTCTCAATAAAATTGCCCACCCTTGCAGGATTTCCAAAAAAACAAAAAATTATGGTTCCCTCCCAATTGTCGTTAAATGACTTTATGCCCTCACCTCGGTGATGGGATAATTTCGGTGACAAGTGTCTAGACAGTAGACAGCTTACATGACTGCGATCAAAGTGTCCTTCAAAAAGTGAACAATTTATAAGCCCATCATAGTGACATAAAGTTAACGCTTGACATGTAATCAATCGATTATTTACTCTATAGTATATCTATCTGGTGCTTTGACTGAAATCCAAATTCAAATCCAAATCCAAATTCAATTCAATTACAATTGCAATAGCTATCGCAGATAGTAATAGATAGTGATCCTGTGTAAATTGAATGGATCAAATGGGTTAATTTAATTACAAAGACTCTTTCGGAGGGTTGATGAGTTTTTGTAGCGAATTTACGTGGCGGCAGAAACAATCGACAATCGACAATCGACAATCGACAATCGACGACAAGTGAACCAAACTAATTTCATTCTGGAATAGATAGAGGAAATAGAAATTCGACAAGGATAATCGGGGTTAAAGGCATCGCTCATAAATTCTGAAAACGTATTAGGATTGAATTAATCTTATTCGCACAAGATTGCCAGTATATCCTTGGGGAGTGGAAGGATATTTTCTTTTTTTTATTCCTTTTCCACCACAACTTCCTGCTGTGCCATATGCGACAAGAAGGATAAGAATAGGTGAAAGGATGAGCATAATGGGTCTAAAGCCAAAGGAAAACACACAATATTGCAATCCTTTTCCAGTTGAATGCACAGACAACACTCCTGGCAGATATACTCGTACAATAATTTCTGTGCCCAGCCGCATAGTACTATCCACAATGCGGTGCACCATAATGTTTTGATATAAGCGAAAGTCCTCCTCGCGGCATCATCAAATTCTCGTTAACCAAAAGGCGCAACGCCATCCTCGTACAGTCACGGCGACAAAACTTGAGAAAAATCGAAACAAATGTATGCAGTCCGCTCCATTTGCGAGGCGGAAAACATAGTGGCTGGAGAAGGACATCCTTTTGGGGATGATAAATAACTTTCTTCCTTATGCGAGTACACTCTATCCCTGTTGGCTGGCTTTTGTTTTGTTTATTTTTTTTCTAAAGCTTGGTGAGGACATTAAAATTTTGTGTTGTCCTTTAGGGATCTCACAATTGAAATGTACCACATACACATGCATGTTGGAGGAACGTTAAAATATTTAAATTTATAACCACACCCTTATTGATGCTAAAGTTGAAGTTGGATGGTTGATGGAACTGGAACGACTGAATAATATCCATATATCCAGTGCGTCGTGGGTTATGGATTTGCTCCGTGATAATCAAGTGCACACTGATGGGGTAAAAAGAAGCATCAGTCAGGAAACGGAGAATGATTTCCGCTTTACTAATCGGTGCAGACGGTGACATCTGGGTACAAAAATTTAAGAAAAATCACCATGAAGGCCATTTGAGGAATGTGATGAGAAAGGATATCACGAAATGAGATTTCTAAAGTTTCTGCTTTTCACAAGGATTTTAGGCAACGGTTATTGAACTGGTATTCGACCAGAAAGTAAGTATACCCATCGTAAGAGCCGAATAAGAAGCAGCTCAGCACAATATGGGAGTTATCACTGGACACTGTTTTACATGTAAGCATGCAAAAAGGCAGACGGTAACTGGACAACAAAAAGGGGCAGACAATCCTCCAGTCAGCACCCTGTTTAAAGTACTTTGATATCCAAAAAGGGACCTGGCTGACTCCTAATTAAAAACCAAATTGATCATATTTCGATCGACACACAGCACTTTTCCAGAGTTTTAGATGTCCGAGGAACTAACAATGACTTGGATTACTACCTTCGCCGTGACGGAGATGTGGTTATCTGTAACCGAACAAAGTTAGAAAACTATTGTAAGCGAACAACAACGACTTGTTGTCTCAACTAATCGAATAGGAATCCGATAGCTTCAGCATCGAAAGAAAAAGAATGGTGGAACCACTGCCAAAGAGCAATCGTAGAGGCCACCTTTGATGTATTAAGTCGCACCTAGCCCAAAAAAGAAAACCCGCAGATAAACCGATCGGCTTTGTAGAAAAAAAAGTCTCTCACGCTCTAAGAGATAAGGAGGGAAAAGGGCGATTCAGTAGTAAAAACGGCTTTGTCCTCTTTGAGAGTAAAGTTCTTCCGGAAATTTCAGACCCCGCTTTTTTTAATGGTGAATGATGCAGACATTTCAACAGCGAACTATGCATGCCGTACAGCAATGTCGAAATCGACAGAAAAGCGAGGATGGCATGACTTTCACCCTTCCTGGGGTTGAAAGTTTTTGATTGTAACCCAGAGGGCCAACGCAGAAGAGGAGATCTTCACCTTAGGCTGGGAGCACAAGTGGAATTTGACCTCCGCCAACTCCATGTGGCTATTAGCGAGAACCCTGGTCTATTAAGGACTAAATCGCCATCTGTTGTAGGTCAAAAAGTTAAATTGGGAGCCCAACAAACTATTTCCTTTCTAATTGTGTTCCCAAGTTGTACTTTCATGCTGTTGGAGGGGAGCTGTGTACTCAGTCGCTTATTTATTTTACTAAGGCACAATCAATTCTAGGGGTGATGAAGCTCTCAAGGCAAAGTTTAATTTTGATTATACCAAGGTGTGTGTATAAACAGAAAATTCGGCTGATGTTCTGCCCGAGACGTCGGTGTTGGTTGTCCTTTTTGCTTGACAGCATATACTGGGTCTTGCCCTCATCGACCACTAAACCCATTTTCGCCACTTCCGTCTCAATACTCGTGAAAGCGCCACTGACATCATGCTGCTTTCTCCCGATTATGTCAATATCGTCGGCGTATGCGAGTAGTTGGACGGACTTTTGAAAGATAGTGCCTCTTGTGTTTGGTCGTGAGTTTTGCACTACGATGTTGGAAAAATCGCATGACATCGCATCGCCTTGTCTGGACATCAAAGGTCTCGGTGAAATGTTTACCGACCTGCTTCAGTGCATTCACCATCGTCATCCTGCACAGACGGACGAGTTTGGCAGGGATGCCGAAACTAGACATTGCTCTGTATAGCTCGTCATACGCGGCCTTAAAATCGATGTATAGGTGGTGGGTATTGATCTGAAGCTCATGGGTCTTCTCCAAGACATGCTGTAGTGTGAATATCTGGTCGATGGTGGACTTTCCTGGCCTGAAACCACACTGATGTGGACCTATCAGGTTGCTGACGAACGGCTTCAGGCGTTCACACAATAGGGCAGATAACATCTTGTATGCGATGTTAAAGAGGCTGATGCCTCTGTAGATGGCGGAGTTCAAAAAGCCTCCCTTTGAGGATCAGTCCGATCATATTTTGGAAATAAGTTGATGTATGCTCCTTAACAAGTCATCGCCTGCCGCTTTGAAGAGCTCGGCAGTCAGGCCGTCCGCTCCAGCAGCTTTGTGCTTCTAAGCAGCGCCGCGTTATATGCATCTTGCTTAGCTGTATGTGCTTGTCGGCATTCATCATCGAACCAGGGGTTTCGTTCTGGTGGACGAGTGAAACCCAGCACATCAGAAGCGGCATCTCTGATGGCGTTTTGGCAGTGTTTCCAATGGTCTTCGATGCTTGATGCTGGCGGAAAAGGACTTGGCGATCTCTTGCGATTGTAGCCGTCTGACGTCGAATTTTCTCACAGCATTAGTTTGTCTTGGCGTAGTTTGGGATATCCGCAACCGTACCTTGGGTACAACAAGAAAATGGTCCGAGTCGATGATGGCTGCTCGGAACGTACGGACATCCATAGCACTGGAGAAATGTCTTGCGTCGATCGCAATGTGATCTGGTTGTCTGTTGATTGATCAGGTGTTCTCCAAGTCCTCTTGTGTATGTCGAGATGTGGGAATCGCGTGTTAGCTACGACAATACTCGTAGCTAGGGCATTGCTCGTAGGTCTTGTTGAGGAGCTCGTAGAAGGCATCCTTGGTGTCGTCATCTTTCTCCTCTGTGGGGGCATGCGCGCATATAAGGCTTATGTTGGCGAATTTAGCCTTGATGCGGATTGCTACGAGGCGCTCGCTCACATGCCGGAAGCTGAGGACTTCTCGTCTTAGTCTGCTTTCGACAACAAATCCGCATTCAAATAAGCGCTGCTTTTGCCGTCGATAGCAATTGCCGTAGTAGATGTCGCAGTTTTTTATCTTCTTTTTGTCCGGCCCATCCCATCGCATTTCTTGAATGTCTAGGGCCTCCGCTAGTTACTCGGCTGCACGTGGTCTATTAAGGGATCTAACATTCCACGTGTATATCCGAAGCTCATTGTCCTTAAATCGTTTGCGTGGGTTGTCAACAGTAGATCCGTCCATATCCGAGGCTTGTTGATGCTTCGTAGCTTAATCTTTTTTAAATGGCCGGGCAGTTACCCCGGCGGCACAACCCCCAACCTGGAGGACCAGTTCCATTTTGAGTGCCCCTAGGACGAGGGGTCGGTTACACCGAAGCCAGTAGCCCGTTCCGGGATGTGAGCGTTGCCGTTGGCCCTTATAGGGCCATCATCTCGATCCAGGACCCTGACTAAGTCCTGCAAATCCTTTCCGGCCTGAGCTCCAAATATGTCGGAGTAGCCCGGATAAGGTCTTGTTTTGTTTTTCCGACACTAATCCTGGTTAATGGCGCAGGAAACTCGCCATTTGCCCCCTTCACTTCGCAACCTCTAGTGAGATTCCCAGATGGCGCCACCGGGAGGCGTGAAGTAGGACTTACGAGTATTAGCAGAGCTGCAAGATGTTCGGCTGCAGAGGCTCATTCTCGTCATTTAAGGAACCAGCACCTGTCGGAAGATGCTACTTCTACGAGGCCTTATACTAATCGTTGCCATCCGTCCATTGTCATCACTGTACTATTAAATGGCGCGAAATTCAAGCTTTGCGTGATGATTCAGGCAGACTTTGGGTCCCTCGTCTCGGAACATATGTGTCTCATTCAACTACTTTCTATCACAGACAGACACGGCACGATTCTGCCGATTTCTCCTGACTGTTCAAACATGAAGATATAATTTGAAAGAGTAGTTGTGTGGCTAGAATCACCAACAAATGTACATAAATGCTTCAATCAAAACATACTTCTAGTACAGCCCATCTTTCCAAATATAAGAACAAAGTTTGGTACACATGATTTCACCCATTCTCCCTTGATCTGTCGGCATAAAATTTTGTAGCCTTTTCCACATATTTCGTGTCCGATTAAATATATTGAAAAACCCCAGACTCTCACGTTGAAAAATCGCTCTCCCGTTTATTACTTAAAAATTCATTGCAACTACTCGTTCAACTACAAAACAGTTTCCGTCTCAAATTTCAAAAGAAAATTTGCATTCCCTGACAAATGAGTCGAAAATTATCGCGCATCCTGTTGCTTTAACCTCCATCCCAAAAAGAAGAACAATTTCCAAATCCTGCAATAACTTTCCTAACAAATTACATTCTAACTCCATTCCCTCCTTCTACGGAGATCCATTGACGAGAAAACATTGCATGGTTCACTACAGTCGGGCAAGCAAATTACATAATGAAAAATTACTTATGCAACTCTCAACACTTAATCATTTCGTTTTGCTCTTTTTGGCTTAACACCATCATCCCTTGATGTTCGTAGTTCCCATTCTAGCTATTATCAACTGACATCAGTGCTTAGTCGCTACATCATCATCAAAAACCATCTCGTCGCAGTTCGTCGTCTCTCAGCAGCGTCGCGTCGCGTCGGGTCCCGTCTTGTTGGATGGGGGAAGGAATTATTTCGCGCGAACCTTAAAACAAGGCGACTTTAAACGGGCGTATGATTAAAAATGGCACAACGAATTAACTTGCTCGCTACACAATTAATCATGCACCCACCCCACACAATAGGGGTTGTTCTGAATAATCATCTCCTCCAATCCTCCTCCCAGCCTGGTGGAACAAAAACACGGAAAAGCTTCTCTCGTCATTAATCAAAACCCGAAAAGTTGAACAGCGAACAGAGAACACCAAATAGTTAACAGGCAACTGGCAAACTGGCAACTGGGAAACTGGGAAACTGAAAATAAGTAAACTAGAACGAGAACAAGAGCGATGCTCTGACAATTGTACTCCTGCAGCGATGAAGTTCTCATGTCCTGATTTTCACGGCCGTTTAACTCGGATCACACTTTTTTGTTTTTTTTTTTGCCTTGCAAAGGAAACTTCGATTCAAGAAGGTCCTTTCCATCCTTTGTGGAATGGAGAAAAAAAGCCTCGTTGAACCCTTTTTATTCGTTTTGTTTTGTTGGAGTGCTAATACCGTCTCTTGGCTTATGTCACGATATGTTCTGCTCGTTGCCACATTCATGTTTCTTACCTTGTGACACATGGGTGACAGTTATTTATGGACTTGGTCGCGCGAGCAAAACCTTTCTTCGTTGTAAAATCACTGTATTTCTCGTACAAACAGGGATCAGGAATAAAGTTGGAAAAAAAATTCCAGAGAAATAGGCAGAATAACAAAGCCAAACACAATATCAGTCACGTGATGTCTAACATACTGCACTAAGCACTAAGACGTTGTTGGAGAGCATGTTGACTTCCTGTTGACATGTTGGGGGCTGTGTCTTTGCCCACCATTTGGTGCAACCCCTTTAAGTAAATCAACTTAAGGGATTATAAATTCACAAAATGTTGAAATAAATAATCCCCAAGCGATAGATGACATGGTGTGTCCTTCCTGGAGTGTGTACGAGTATTCGTTTGTAAAATAGAAGAATCTTGTCGCGTCGCGTCGCCCGCCTTCCGGTGGTGCAACAAAAAAAAATTTCCTCTAAATGTCAGGCATTCCAATGGACAACAGGAGTCGCACTGAGATATTGATTTTTCTGATTTATTGATGAAGCCAGTAAGTACTCGTGCTTACGGGTATGTGTATATATTTAAATGCACGTTATGGCACTGAGACTGAACGAGTAGACCACCCATAGGGACAAGGAATTCAAATTTGAACTCCTTGTCGTGTGATTATTTTTGGAGAAATCAACAGAAGGAGTATTCATAGTTTATTACTGCTGCGAAGCTGGATGGTCCTTTTATCTTTTGAGATGATGATGATGACCCTAAAGCCTTAATACTTGATAGTGAATCCAGTTACTACTCATGACATAGTCGCTTGGCACTAGTACTTGTTGAAGGAAGAAAATTGCGTCAACAACCCAACGAGCTGTCTGTATAAGAATCATTGACGCTAACTAATTATTATTTTCGCCATGCATATCGCTTTAAGCTATGATGGAAACAGATATACAAATGTAAGACAAATCTGTCTATTCACGCTGTACGCGGCCTGCCACAATCAATCGTTCTTCAATATCTTGAAACTGAATTTAACGATGACTGAAGGTCTTTCTGAGGTTGTCTACTTCGATCTTCATAGACAGTTCAAAGAATAGCCGCAGGGATCTGTTTTGAGGATCTCTGCATACCCAAAACCTCCAGTCTGCCCTCATATTGTACAATCTTCTGCCGAAGACTTAGCTTTTGATCAGGCAGGACTCCCACTCAAACACTATAAACTCTAAAGTGGTTAGAGATTTTTTTGCATCTTTAAAGGCTTAGTAGTGTCGCTCATGGCTAAATTCGGATTTCTAGGAACAACAAGAAGGCAGTTCGAGAATGACATGCTATCAATGTCCTATGTCAAGCAAATGACATACATAGACTCCCTTCTTACGATCTGTTTATAGGTGGAGATATCACGGCAACGCGTTGATGTCCATCCGCTTTACATGACCCAGCCAAATCAGTCGTTGGATCTTCACTTTTTTGGCTAGGTCCATACAGTTCGTTCGCATCTCGTCCACCACTCACCGTTAACGGCTAAACTCATTTTCGCCGGTTTTGGTTTAAGACTCGCGAAAGCGGATATTGACGATGACCATCGTCATCTTGCACAGAGGAACGTGTTTGACAGGGATGCCAACTAGAAGTTGCTCTGTGTAGCTCGTCTCTATAGATTCTATCATACGCGGCCTTGAAATCAATGAATAGGTGGTGTGTATCGATCTGAACGTCATAGGTTTTTTCCAAGATCTGGCGTAGTTTGATGATTTGGTCGATGGTGGACTTTCCTGGCAAGAAGCCACACTGATATGGACCTTTCAGGTTGTTGAAGAACGGTTTCAGGATGTTCGAAGGTCATGTTGTGTATATGATGGGACCAACGAAATGTTGTACATTATGAACTGTTAGAAATTGGTGTTTCTATTACAATTATGGACTGCAATTGATTCGCCAAAAACGGACATTACAAGAAAAAATACCTGGATACGAGGAAAGCTCTTCTTTTGCATGATACCGCTCGGCTTCATGTCGCAAAACTCGTAAAGAATTACTTAGAAATGCTTGAGTGGGATACTTTACCACACCCGCCGTATTCGCCGACATTGCTCTTTCTGATTACTTGTTGTTCCGACGGATACAGAACGATTTGGCAGGTCACCGGTTCACTTCTTCGAAGAAATCGAAAATTGCCTACAATCGTGGATCGCCTCAACGATCGGGACATATTTTCGAGATGAAATTCGAATATTGCCTGAGATGTGGGAAAATATAGTCTCCAGTGATAGACAATACTTAGATTAATCTCCTTATTTATATTGTTTTGAAATAAATGCACTTTTTACACCCAGCAGCGGACCAAAGAAATTTGTACTCTCAAAGTCTTAATGAGTGGGCGATGTTTAGAAGACTCACTGCTCTACATTTGGCACCGCGAGAAGTTCGTTTTTGTTGTAGATCGGACTGACGATGCCGGAATTTAACGTTTAAGGCATGCTTTTCTCTGATCATATGCTATAGATGAGCAGGTTCTTGATGCCAACTAGACTAAGTAGTTCATCTGCACCAGTAACTTTAAGGACTAACGCTCCAATTCTACTACCTTAACTAGGCCTGGGTCTGGGAGACGAAATTTTGTACCGCCTTCATCCAGAATGAATTACTCATTCTAGTTTGCAGCAGTATTTTAACTACCTAAGCACCGACTGCGACTCTACAACCATTTGTCCATGTTCGAGCTTCCATTCTGGGTTTGTAGTCCTGGCATGTTCATTTTATTTTCCTACGTCGTTCCAGGAGTAACATTCCTCCATTTCCATCCCTACGCAGTTCCCATGCTCCTTTTTCTTTCTTCTAAGAAGCCCATGCTCTTCCTTCAATTCAGCACGGGTTTATAATAATTAAGTTGTATGTACCTGCAGCTCTGCTAATAAGCCCTACTTCACGCCACCCGTAGCACTATCTGAGAATCTCACAAGAGATTACGAAGTGAAGCGGGCAAATAGCGAGTTTCCTGCGCTATTAACCAGGATTAGTGTCGGAAAAACAAAACAAGACCTTATCCGGGCTACTCCGACATATTTGGAGCTCAGAGATGGTGGCGGACGAGCCCTATAAGGGCCAACGGCAGCGCTCACATCCCGGAACGGATTAGATCCCGAGCAGCCGTGCAACTAGCGGAGGCCCTAGACTGCTGCAAAGTAGACATAACCGCCATCCAAGAAATGCGATGGGATGGGCCGGACAAAAAGGAGATGAAAAACTGCGACATCTACTACGGCAATTGCTATCGACGGCAAAAGCAGCGCTTATTTGGATGCGGATTTGATGTCGGAGGCAGATTAAGACGAGAAGCCCTCAGCTTCCGGCATGTGAGCGAGCGCCTCGTAGCAATCCGCATCAAGGCTACATTCGCTAACATAAGCCTTATATGCGCGCATGCCCCCACAGAGGAGAGAGATGACGACACCAGGGATGCCTTCTACGAGCAATGCCCTAGCTATGAAATTGAAATTGTCCTCGGTGATTTTAATGCAAAGCTAGGAAGAGAGGGTATCTTTGGTGGAACAATCGGAAAATATAGTCTGCACAACACCACCTCCGATAACGGATTCAGGCTAATCGACTTTGCGGCGGGGCGAAACATTGTCATGGATAGCACGCGGTTCCCACATCTCGACATACACAAGGGGACTTGGAGAACACCTGATCAATCAACAGACAACCAGATTGATCACATTGCGATCGACGCAAGACATTTCTCCAGTGCTATGGATGTCCGTACGTTCCGAGCAGCCATCATCGACTCGGACCATTATCTTGTTGTAGCCAAGGTACGGTTGCGGATATCCCAAACTACGCCAAGACAAACTAATGCTGTGAGAAAATTCGACGTCAGACGGCTACAATCGCAAGAGATCGCCAAGTCCTTTTCCGATCGAGTGTCTCTTAATCTCTTAAGAGGTCCAATGCCGCCAGCATCAAGCATCGAAGACCATTGGAAACACTGCCAAAACGCCATCAGAGATGCCGCTTCTGATGTGCTGGGTTTCACTCGTCCACCACAACGAAACCCCTGGTTCGATGATGAATGCCGGCAAGCACATGTAGCATAGCAAGATGCATATAACGCGGCGCTGCTTAGGAGGACCAGAGCTGCTCATGAGCTCTATGAGCGGAAGAGGAGAGACGAGCACCGGCTTATCAGGAGGAAGAAGAAAGAACATGAGAAGCGCGCGATCAAGGAATGAGGTTCGGAAGTTTTACCAAAAAGTAAAAATAACATGCCACGGAAACAAACCTCGAACCAAAGCCTATAGAGATGAACAAGGGAACATCGTAGTAGAATCGTAGTCGATGCTGAGTATTTGGAAAGACCATTTCTGCAGACTGTATAATGGCGATGATGGACCAAATACCGCTGTCAGACAGAATCAACCGAATCAAACAATGCAACAAAGCTGCTGGAGCGGATGGCCTGACTGCCGAGCTCTTCAAAGCGGCAGGCGATGACTTGGTAAGGAGCATACACCAACTCATCTGTAAAATATGGTCGGACGAAAGTATGCCCGATGAATGGACCTCAGCATTGTTTGTCCAATTCTCAAGAAAGGAAACCCTCTGAACTGCGCCAACTACAGAAGCATCAGTCTCCTTAACATCGCATATAAGATCGCATCCGCCGTATTGTGTGAACGCCTGAAGCCGTTAACCTGATAGGTACATATCAGTGTGCTTTCAGGCAAGGAAAGTCGGCATATCTTGGAGAAGACGCATGAGCTTCAGATCGATACACACCACCTATTCATCGATTTTAAGGCCGCGTGTGACAGCATCTATAGAGACGAGCTATACAGAGCAATGTCTAGTTTTGGCATCCTTGCCAAACTCGTCTGTCTGTGAAGGATGACGATGGAGAATGCACGCTGCTCCATCAAGGTCGGTTAAGATCTCACCGAGACCTTTGATGTAAAAAAAAGATTTAGACAAGACGATGCGCTGTCATGCGATTTTTTCAACATCGTACTTGAAAGAATAGTGCAAAACTCACGGGCAAACACAAGAGGCATTATCTTTCAAAAGTCCGTCCAACTACTCGCATATGCCGACGTGTTGACATAATCGGGAGAAAGCAGCGTGATGTTAGTGGCGCTTTCGCGATCATGAAACAGAATAGAGCGTCTGGACACCAATGCTCTAGTCCGAAAAGTCTGCGAATGCGCTCCCGAGGAATAGCGCAGTAGAGGAAGGTCAAGGCTCAGGTGGCGCACGCAAGTAAAAGAGGACCTCAGCCAGCTTAGCGTGTGAAACTGGAGGGAGCTAGCCAGAGATCGAGCTGGCTGGAGAAGCCTGTTGACTGAGGCCCAGGTCCACCCCGGACTGTAACGCCACTTAGAGTAAGTAAGTAAGAACCTGCCTTCATTCATCGCCAAACTAAAGTGTTGTCCATGCCAATCACACCAGAAGCAGCTTCCATAATGACTTGTTGACAACATTTCCATTGCTGTTCTACAGTTCGTGTAGAAGAAACCGTGATCGGTTCGTACACCCATTCGCCATAGAATATATCGTAGTATGTCGATGAGGTCGTTTTTCACCTGCTGTTTGCCCGGGCTATGCGGGTGGATATTTAGGTGATAAACTGTTAAAGTTTCCTTCTGTCTCAGTCGAGGTTTTCGTTAATGCAAAAGTACTATATGATGATGGGATATTGAATAACATGGTCGCCATCAGCATGGATAGTGATCTTCTATCCGTGGTACTCTTTATTTCAATGTTGAGGTCGCAGTCAGACATCTATCTCCTACCAAATGTTGACACTTCGGCGAGTTGGAAGGCCAACATCCAAAATGAATGTTGCTCAAGAAGAACGAAATCAACGAAGAACCCCAGCGATACTTGAAATGTTAGGGCCTATTAAGAGAAGCTTAGCAGTACTTGAGTGAGGATGTTTATAAAAACATCTCAGGGATTGAGACGTCGAAGAATATAGAAGACTTAGTCCAGAATGCCAACAAGTGGCGCACATTTATCCTAGACGACGTTACCACCTAACACACTGAAATGGTCTGAGCCAGAAAGACTCCCTATACTTACACTAGATGATAGTAGATGTGACCCCCTTAAAATGATCAATTCTTGCTTGTGAATAGCAAGTCTCTCCCATTCCATGTCGGCAGCAAAGTCCATTTGTCCAGGAAAATTTTTTAAATCCGTTTTTTGTTTGACTGAAAACACTCCTGAGATAAAATTGGTAGCGTTCGTAGTCCCTAATTGGTTTTCGAACAAAACCCACAAGCTGCCGTTCAATGCCAATAAATGTAAACAACTTCCACTGACCTAAATTCCTCCAGAGCAATATTCTCCATTAGCCTTCGAACCCTATCCACAATACCCTCTTACTGTCTTACCCCCCGTTGCCATCCGAATGGAAGCCTTTTTTCTGATTTTAGTTTTTATTTCCGTTTTAGTTGCAGGCTTTTTCTTTTCTATGATTAGATTCCCATTGCAGAATGGCGGAGGAAAAATTCCATCAACTTATGCAATTCGTTTCAGAAGGAGTCTTTTGTTTTTTTTTTTTTTTTCTGCCCCTACAGTCAGAATTCGAAGCTCAGATTGTAGAACATGAAGATTTCCATAACTCACACGGGGGCGTTCTATTATTAAAATTGAATTGATTCCCTGACGAGAGCTGGGAATACTCTTACTCGTATTCGTATTCGTATTCGTATTCCTCCTCGTATCTCTCGTTTCTCGTTGATTTGACTTCTGTTTCCTGATTTAGTTTTGTTCTCTTCTGTGAATGTTCCTGTTCAGGAATATCCTGCATTCAACGGTGAGGATGTGTAAGGAAATATCTCTCCGAACAATGTACCATTGGTTGTTGGTACCTTTTAGATGGATTTTGTGTTGTTTTTTGCTTTTTTTTAGAGATGACCTTATGCGAGTTCGAAGGCACGAGGTACACAGAAAAGCCTGACGGGCTACATGGTGATGATGTTTAATGTCAGTAGGTTCACAGGGTTGAAATTCCATTAAAAAGTTCCAATCGTATCTGAGTACAAATACCCTGGTTTTGTATTGTTGTATTGCAGTTTGCCTTTCAAACTACCCTCGGCTACTACCACGACATGCCATTTTGTAGTTTCTTCTTGTTTTTGTTTAATGAAATGAAATGTTACAAATTGAAGTTCATTTGTTTGTGCCGGCAAAAATTACTTCAAACTATCAATCATTGCAAGCTCATTCGGGAGGTTTTCTTAACGTCCATGTTGGCATATCCTTCCTTACGGGGTGTTAAGCCGTTTTGTTGCACTTCCGTAGCGGAAATCTCCATTTCGGGTTGAACGAGAAGGGTTTTTATGGCCTGATGTCGTTATGTTTTATGACTTGAACTTTTATTCATATCTCAGTCGAAGGTGGTTGGAGTCAGTCGAAAGGTTGCTTACGGAAAGAATTTTTAAAAAAAATAAAAGAACATCTTTCGGCAAGAGTTATGAGGGTAAGCGAGGCGATTCGAATTTCTTTCAAGTGGTTGACTTTATGAGGCAAATCGAAAGTTCACCCTTTGGGTTGCAATCTGATTGTAGGGATGTGCTTTTTCGCAGGTTATCGACAAAGAAGTGGCAGCCTTTATCAAATAGATTTCAATTATTCCTTGGAATCTCAATTCGTGGATGAATAATCCCACCAGCATAGTTCTTAAGCCCCATCGTGAATTTATTCTCTCATCAGCATAGAAGTGCTCATCTAGCCCACCCTGCTCAGGATTATGTCACTGAAGGTTTTGTACAAGTTCCAATCTGATTGCTTCTTTGGGTAAGTGGTCTTTCTGGAGACTGATTTCTTGAATAGTAGATCTAAGACAAGTAGTGTTGTTATGTGTTGTCTTGTTCCCAGAGGCAGTAGGTGAAATAACATATTTGATACGGCGGCGTTGAAAGTGCACCACTAATTCATATGCGGACAATAGTGTAAGTGTCTGGCTAAGACTGTCCACTATACGTCTCCCGCAACATGAAAGAGAAAATAATGAGAGCAAAGAACGAGGTGAAAAGAAAATTAAAAACGACTGTTATCAGCAACCAAGCAGCAATAGAGAACATGTACCTAAACGAGAGCCTAGCATACAATACGCGTCAACTTTATAATGCTGCAACAGCAGTGAAAATAT
Source organism: Volucella inflata (assembly GCA_928272305.1). Lineage (NCBI taxonomy): Eukaryota > Metazoa > Arthropoda > Insecta > Diptera > Syrphidae > Volucella > Volucella inflata. The sequence continues at coordinate 6,983,508 of OV743720.1, forward strand.
CCAAAAAAATTTAAATTTTTGTGGACAAGGAATGGGATCTTCTTCTTCTTCTTATCCTTTTATTAATCCTTTCCTCGTTATACGAACTTATGCGTAACGAGTTTCCCATTTTTACTGCATCGCTGCTGCTCCGCTTATGGGGTTGGCTAATGTCGCAGACCGCAGAACGCGTCTACATACTACTCGGTCCTGGATCGCATCAGTGGTTAGCCCTAGTCGTTGCTGCGTATTTGCCATCTGAGAAATCCAGGAATTCTTTTTCCGACCTCGTTTTCTTACAGTTGGAGTGACCGTTGTTGATAGTGCCTTTTTAACCGGATTTTCCGCAGATCTTCTTTGAACGTGGCAATACCAGCTTATTCTATTCGCCTCAAGCTGTTCGGTTACCGAGTTCTTTATATGTAGACTTCCTCTTATACGCGTAGATCTAATACAATCGCGTTTAGTGACTCCACTAGACATCCTTAACATTTTCATTTCCGCTGCAGTCATTTTGTTTTTAAACGCTTCGTACATTGTCCAGCACTGTGAACCGTATATAAGAGCTGGTCTAACAACCGTGGTGTAGAGTTTCCCCTTTAATTTAAGTGGAAATTTTCGGTCGCAAAAGATTCCCGAATTTTCCCGCCATTTCATCCATCCCACACTCACTCTGTGGTTTATGTCGTCGTCACATTTCGCTTCCATGTTAACGATTGATCCTAAGTACTTAAAGATAGTGCTTTTCGGAAGAACTATTCCGTCTAACATTATATCCGGAACAGGTCGCAACGGATGTGCAAATGGGCACGTCAAATGCTCCGTCTTTGAACGACTTATTTTAAACCCGTTTCTCTCTAGCGCATTTCTCCATGAATCTAAGGCGTTCTGTAAATCTTCGACGTTATCGCTAAGTATAACTGCGTCGTCAGCGAAGAGAATTGGCGTTACATTTGGTTCGCGCATGCAGTCTTTTAAAAGATAGTCGAGTACTACGTTAAAGAGGAAAGGGCTAAGTACGCTTCCTTGATGCACTCCGACATTAACTGGAAATTCTCTCGTTAGTCCAGCAGAGCTTTTAACCGCAGTTTTCACGTTTCCGTACATGTCTTGTATTATTCTAACATACGTTTGCGGTACGTTTTGAGACCTCAGCGCGGCCCATATGAGATCCCTAGGCACTCGATCGAATGCTTTCTCGAGGTCGATAAATACCAGGTGTAAATCCTTGGAAGAATCTCGGTGCTTTTCCAATATTATTCGTAGGCTTTAGATAGCGTCTACGGTCGATCTTCCTTCAATAAATTCACACTAGCTTTTATCTAGCTTTATTATTTGCCGAAGACGTTCGTTTAAGAATCTTTTCATCGTGTGTGAGATCGTCTTTTCCTATGTATAATGGAACCAAGAAGCTACTTCTCCATTGATTCGGCATGGGTTGTCCATGGGACAAGGAATGGGATCATTTATATGAAAAAGAAAGAGGGCGATAATTCTATTAAGACTACCCGCACGTCTGATTTAAAGAATTTGTAATGAATTTACTTAACTTAAATGTAAACAATCCCATTCCTCATGCCACTAGAAAAATAAACAATGCTAATTGTGATAATGATAACTTTGTTGCTATTTCTAAAGAATCCTTTTGCATTCATCAAAATATTCGGAATCTGAGAATGAATTTTGATAATTTTTTGGTCCACATTCAGTCTCTGATTCAGATAAATTGCCTTTATTAATTGTTTTAAGTGAGATATGGGTGTATCAAAGTAAATTTGATTCCTTTAACATAGATGGCTACTTTTCTTTTGGTAACTGCAATGACACCTATTCTGCCGGTGGCATTGCCGTTTACATAAAAAATGGTATTGTGCATGACTGCGTTAAAATCAAGTTTATTAGTGCAGATATAATAAAAGTGAACTTAACATTTCAAAACATAAACTACACTATAATTTGTATTTATCGTTTGTATAGTTTAAGAAAAAGTACATTTATCGAAGAGTTCCATACCGTTTTAAATAATATAAAAGCCAAGAATTGAATAGTCCTAGGCGATATAAATATTGACCTGCTTAACGATTCGGATACGGACTGTGCAAATTATATGCTCCTCATGGCTTCTTTTGGTTTAAAAAGTTTAGTTAATGTTCCTACTCGCATAACAGATTCAACAAATACTTGCATCGATCACATTTTTCTGCGTTTAAACAAAACCAACAATGCTGTTTTCAGTAGTGCAGTATACGATTTTAGAATTACTGATCACCACCTGTGTGTCTTTAATGTTCTAGCAGATTGTGGAAACTTGCTATAAGGAAAAAACTCAAATTAACTATTCTTTTCTACGTGAGAAGCTCAGGTATGAATTCTGGGAACCCGGTTTTTTAGAAAACCATCCTTCAATAGCCTACGATAAATTTGTTGCAATTTTAATTAAACATATTAACAATGCAACTTCTGTTCTTAAAATAAGTCAGCGCAAAACAATTTTTGTTAATTTAAAAATGTATAACACTAAATTGTGTAAAAAGCATAAACGTATGGTTGCTCAAGCGCGCGATACCTACTACGCGAATCGCTTAAGCCAATTTAGAGGAGACCCTAAGAAAGAATGGGGATTAGTAAATACTCGTAGTATTTTGGGTAGGAAAAAGAAATCAAATAGTATTCAAAATGTATAAGTCGATAATTCAATCGTATCTGATCCACGCTTAATAGCAAATAAATTCAATGAGTATTTTGTTAATATCTCAGAGACTTTAAAACCCCCTGAGGTACTTTCCAGTTGCAACTGCAATATTTCATCGGTTTTAATTGAAAAATGAATGCAGAGTAACAGTTTCTGTTGTCTCCAGTTTTCTTCGTTTGAAGTTTTTAAATTAATTATTAATCTGGAAAACAAAAAATCAAGCACCTGTGACGGTATTTCTGCCATTCTACTAAAATCAATTGCCTGGGAAATTGTGGATGTCCTGTGTTATGTTTTCAATCTTAGTGTTAACAGTGGTAAGTTTCCTAATTCTTTAAAAAAGGCAGAAGTCATTCCGCTTTTTAAAAAGGAAATCACAAAAAAATCAGCGACTATAGACCTATTTCTCTACTCCCTACGTTCTCAAAAATTTTTAAAAAACTAATGAAATCACGAATACTCTCTTTCTTAAAACAAAATAATTTTTTTTCACACGATCAGTATGGCTTTATACCAGGTACGAGGGCGGGTCAATAAGTCCGTGACTTTTGGATTAAAACACAGATTTTTTGATAAAAAAATAATTTTATTTTTCAACGTAGTCTCCCTTGAGCTCTATACACTTTGTCCAACGCTTCTCCAATTTTTGTATCCCTTCCAAAAAAAATAATTTGTCGAGGTCCTCAAAATAGGCCTTTGTTTGCGAGATGACTTCATCATTGGAGTCAAATCTTTTTCCACCAAGCCATTTCTTCAGGTTTGGGAACAAGAAGTAGTCGCTCGGAGCCAAATCTGGAGAATAGGGTGGATGAGGGAGCAATTCATAGCCCAATTCATGGATTTTTGCCATGGCAACTGCACATGTGTGCACCCTTGCATTGTCTTGGTGGAAAAGAACTTTTTTCTTGGCCAAATGAGGTCGTTTTTTTTTTCAAATCGTCATTGAATCGGTCCAATAAGTTGGCATAATATTCCCCATTGATTGTTCTTCCCTTTTGAAGGTTGTCAATGTGGATTATCCCGCGTGCATCCCAAAAAACAGTCGCCATAACTTTATTGGCTGACAAACCCACCTTGGCTTTCTTTGGCGCCGATCCACCCTTAGAAACCCACTGTTTTGACTGTTGTTTGTTCTCTGGTGTGTTGTGATGGATCCATGTTTCGTCCACGGTTACAAAACGGCGCAAAAACTCCTCCATATTACGATTAAACAACGCCAAACCTTCCTGTGAAGTTGTTACACGATTGCGTTTGTGGTCGACTGTGAGCAAACGCGGCACCCATCTTGCGGAAAGCTTTCTCATGCCCAAGTGATCATTCAAAATTGAAACCACTGAGCCATGCGAGATCCCTACGGCTTCCACAATCTCTCGCACTTTCAATCTTCGGTCGGCCAACACCATATCGTGAATTTTTTCGATTGTTTCGGGTGTAGAGACCTCAACTGGGCTTCCAGGACGTTCGGCATCTTCAGTGCTTGTACGGCCACAACGAAATTCAGCAAACCACTTTTTTACCATTGAAATCGATGGTGCAGAGTCCCCATAGTATTTATCAAGCTTAGCGTTGGTCTCGGTAATGGTTTTTTTTCGCAAGAAATAATGCTTAATAAGCACACGAAATTCACTTTTTTCCATTTTCTCCTCAAATTAGTGAGTAGTCTGATAAGAATAGCTGTCAAACACAAACTAACTGACGCAGCAAGTTTAAATTTTGACAGGAGTCAACTGACAGATGCGTGTTGACAGGAGCAGTGTTGCTGTTTCAGTAAAGAGGTCAGAAATTCAAAAAGTCACGAACTAATTGACCCGCCCTCGTAGATCCACTGAAGATGCCATTTTAAAAGTCTGTTGTGATCTGTTTAGTGGCATTAATGAAAGTAAATCAACTATGGCTCTTTTTGTCGATATGACTAAAGCCTTCGACATGGTGGATCTTGAAATATTATTATCCAAGTTATACAAAGCAGGTTTTAGAGGAATGGTATATGAGTGGTTTAAGTCATATTTGTTGGAAAGAGAACAGAGGGTTTTAGTCAATGGTTTTTATAGTATTTCAAAAAAGCTCAAAAATGGTGTCCCACAAGGTTCAGTACTAGGTCCAATCCTGTTTCTCATCTATATTAACTCCCTTTTCAATCAAAATTTTTATGGTAAGCGAAGGGCTTTTGCAGATGACATCGTTTTCACGTACACTGATCTTTCGATTCACGAATGCGTTGCGAAAGTCAACCATGACCTCGAACTACTTAGGATCTGGTTTACAATTCACAAGCTTATTATCAGCGAAAAAACAAAAATAATGAACTTCAATCTAACACAATGTGTCTTGGATAATTTTAAGTTCTCTTTCCATGCAAGTGCCTGCCAAAAGTTTTGTTTACCTCTTCATACCTGTGGGCGACTCAATATTAACGTAAGTGGTAGTTGTTCATCTGGTTGTTTCAATGTCGAAACAGTTGAATACTTTAAATACCTTGGTATTTTCATTGACAATAAATTAAACTGGAAAGTTCACAGCCAGTATCTAAGGTCGTATATGACTTTAATTACACGTAAAATGTTTCTTTTAAAACCATACTGCTCGCGAAAAGTTCTTTCAATGTTCTATTATAGCTTAGTTCACTCGAAACTACAGTATGGTATTGTTAGCTGGGGAGGTATCTACATGAATACCTTGAGATCGTTACTAATTGCCCAAAAGCATATAATCCGAATCATGTGCGCTAAGAATCGTTACGCAGAAAGTTGGCCCCTCTTTATCAACCTGCGCATCTTGCCAATCAGGAATATTTACATTTTTAAGGTACTAAAAGAGTTTTATAAACAAAGCGGTAATGAGTCATCTAGGAATTCTTCAGCTTATACTCGTAGTTTACGGGTGAATAATTTGGCACTATTTGACATTCCACGCGCTCACAAAACACATTTTATGAACTTTTATTTAGTTTCCTCTCGTAGAATCTTTAATAAGCTTACCATATCCGCACGATTAAATCAAAACCTCAATTCATTCTTAAAAGAAGTTAAAGACTGGCTTTTTACAGTGGACCCGTCTACCAAATTGAAAGTAACAAATTAATAATTAAATCTTTCACTTTTTATTGCCATCAATTATTATTATTATTTTTTTTTGCTCCTCTAAAATTGTTTGTTGTTTATTTTACTTATACAAGAAAATTTGCCTTATTTCTTGTAACATAAGATCAACTGATAGTACCCCACGTCAGTTATTCTTTGAGTATAATTATTCTTTTTGCGATCATTCAACGCTAACTTCAAAGTTCCCGAATCAATGATTTATTCTACTCACTGTTATATTTTTGTAAATTGAATTTGTTATAACCCTATTTATAAGTGATAATGAATAAAAAATGAAAAAATGAATTATTGCAACAGAATAAAGTCATCCAGATCTCCATCACATGTTGGTCATATATGAACTTTCCAGTTTAGTTGATTGTCTAGATCATTACCTGTGTGTTAAATTCGTTTTGGATACCTGAATGACTAACCGGAGCCAGTCAAGTCGTAAAGACTGGTACACAACTGAACTCACTCATTACGAATGCAACACTGGGCGCATCCATTTCGTATTGATTGCGATTTGACAGTTAATATTTATGCTTCATTCTGACGTTAAAAGTTTTTGACATTAATTGCTTACAGTCATGGAATGGGGCGACATCGAAAATCGTATTGTTGTAGTTGGCCTACTTAAATGCAACATGGAGAAAGGCGATATCTTTAGGATGTTGCAACCGTTTGGTATCACTCGCATTTTTGTGTATCGTGCTGTGAAGTTGTTTGAGGATACTGGTGGAGTACGAGACCGCCAAAGATCCGGCCGTCCGCGCACTGTGGGAACTCTGAAAGCGATCAAAGCCTTGAAGAAACGAATCGACTGAAAACCGCTGCGAAAATAGAAAATCTTGTCGCGGGAAATGCAAATTTCGCAAAAATTCATGTGTCGCATTATCAAAGAAGATTTAGGATTCAGCGCGTACAAGCGACACATTGGACACCCGCTCACGGTCGCATTAAAGGAAAAACGCAAGCGAAGATCGAAGGCGTTACTCAGTCGGTACGCGAAGAACGCTCACAGACAAATTCTGTTTACTGACGAAAAAATCTTCACCGTAGAAGAATCGTTCAATCAGCAGAACGATTGTGTGTATGTTCGGTCATCCAGAGAAGCATCCCAACTCATCCCGATAGTTCAATGAGGCCGCCATCCCGCGTCTGTAAAGGTATGATGGCGTTACCAAGTTCCATTTTTGCGAGAAAGGAGTGAAAACATCGGCCAAAGTATATCAATCGACCGTCTTAGAACCCATTGTGAAGTCTCTCAACCAATCAATACTCAACAACAAACCATGGACTTTCCAGCAAGACTCTGCTCCAGCTCACAAAGCAAAAACGACTCAACTGTGGCTCAACAACAGCGTTCCGGACTTCATATCGGAACGAATGATTGGCCAGCTGGTAGTCCGGACCTCAACCCGTTGGATTACAAGTTTTGGTGCGTATTAGAGGACATGGCTTGCTCTACTCGACACTCAAATATTGAGACGTTGAAGCGAGCCCTTGTCCGTGCAGTGGACAATTTGCCCATGCATGAAGTGCGTCTCGCAATCGATGAGCGGCCACATCGTCTTAAGTCGTGCTGGAAGCAAATGGAAGTCATTTCGAATAAGTTGTTCTAAGATTTGTAGCCATTGAATAACCCAATACTCGTAAAAACAAAAACAAAAATTGTTTAAATATTAATTCATTTTCATTTGGTGCTGGTTTTTCTGTGTTTGGGTTTTTATGCACAAACGGACTTAATTACCTGTACAAGTGTGCTACACAACAGGAACCTCAATGCACCATTAGGAAGTACCGTAGTGAGGGTCATCACCTCAAAAGGCACCCCTTAGGGAGAAGTGATATTACGTCTTCTGTGGATCCTAGCTGTTAACGAAATACTTTTGAACTTAAGAAGGGAACGAGTGACACCCATTCCGTAAGCGGATAATTTGGTTCTTGAAGTCGCCAGCAAGAGTGAGATTCTGAATTATGCCCTTAGAGTCCTCGGTGAAAACATGGCCCCGGAAAATAGAATTTGTCCACTTAATAAACAAGACAGCATTTCGACTATCTAAATACCTGGGTCGCTTAATGTTGACCAAAATGCAAAGAAAGCAATAATCGCTTTCTACACATCCAATCGTAGATTTGAAAGAAGATTAGGACCTAACCGTAAGCCTAATCTCACTTATGTACATGATTGTCATCAGATCCATCCCAACCTACTTGGTATGGTGGCAACCTGCAAATAAAACAGAGTAATGCATGTATGGACACAACTCATGCTATAAAACTACACTTGGTCTCCTGCTCCTAGATTTCTACATGCGACAATAGACAGAGAAAAGTGCTTTCATGATTACTCAGTTTTGTCTTTTCCCAAGCATACGAGTATAAGCATGGAACAGGAACCCAATGGTGCATCAACACTATTTGGATTACGCACAGTCTATATTTTTCGGGGAGGTGAATGCAATAAATGGGCTCTCCTTTGGCCTAGCCTCACTACTACTACTTCCGTGAGCTAGCTGTCTGCTGGTTTATTTGCATCCCGCTTGGTTCGCGGATGCAAGAGGATGGCTGAGACCCAATCAATGGACGAAATGTCAACCAAAAACGGCAGGAACACAATAACCAACCAGAATCCAATTTTTATCACTTTCATTGTGCTGTGACACAAGTAAAGCGACATCTAGTTCATGCGAGTAATGCGTATATGTCGAAAACAGGGAACAAAAAACATAGACTATCGGTTTATTGGTTGAATGACGAGATCGCGGAATTTAGATCGGCGTGTCATCAGGAGCGAAGAACTTACCTGAGGTTCCGGAATGCCGAAAACTTCTTTTACTCGTGGTTCCAGGAAATATGTGTATCAAGAAGCACGGACTCGGTTGAAAATAGCGATCAAGTTCAGCAAGCGACAAAGTCTTAGGGACCTCTGTGAATAAATTAATGAAGATGTATAGGGTTGGGCGTACAACATTGTCATCAGGAGACTAAAAGTTCACCGTATGCAATTGCCCGCGTGTCCGATGTAACTTGTTAAAAAAATTATAACTCTCTTCCCTCGGCACGAAAATGCGATGCTTTTTAACCAAAATGAGGACGATAGTGCGTCAACCCCAGCAATTACAGGCGAAGAACTTCTCAGAGTATGCAATTGAAGGAAAACGTTGGAGAGGAATTACTAAAAAATACTGTCCTATAGCAACGCTGGATGTGGAAAACACGTTCAGTTCAGCGAACTGGCAATGTATTATGCCTTGTGTCCGTCGTATGCATGTACCGGTGTATTTATTAGAACCTTCTCGAGTTATTTCACTGACAGGGTCCTTTGCTGCAATCCCGACGACGGAATCAAAAAGTATTTAAAAACCGGCGGTGTCCCACAAGGATCGGTCTTGGGTCCTCTGCTGTTAAATGTGATGCACGACTATATCTTAAGTCTACCAATCCCACGGGAAGTTTCAACCATCGGTTTCGCGGATGACATCGCAGTAGTGGTCGTTGCCAAATTGCTTGAAGAAATAGAACTCTTCTGTAATGAGACCTTAAAAACAATGAAGTGCTGGCTCCCCGGGGTCGGATTGCAACTTGCGAATAATAAAACCGAAATTTTACTTATCAGCAGTAGGGAAGTACCTGAGACGATTCGTCTTAGAGTCGGAGAATACGACGAATCGTAGGCACGCGGTCTTAAGTCCGTTTACCGACTGGGTGGCTTAAGAGTCCGGCGACCATTTCTAACCTTATCCCACGACGCCATACTCATCGAGTCTTCAACGCTGCCCATCGACATCCTTGGCGACTAACTGAAATGCCGATAAGACGGTCAGTTGGACACCCATAGAAAAAACGGTGAGACGAATCGCAGATAGGAAGATGGACGCATCGGCTGATACCAAGGATCAGCACCTGGATTGATAGGCACCATGGCAGAACAAAGTTCTACTTGATGCAGGCTATTTCCAACGCACTATTCCATATTGCCCTCGATGCGAAAATATCTCAGAGAATGTAGAACACGTGTTTTTCTCGGTGCACTTTATGAAAATGAAAGAGTGACACTGCGGCATTAATTCAGCAAATGGCCGACTGTAGAAAACATACTTAGCCAAGGTAGAATTCTTAGCGATCTTAGACGCCTAGAGCGCATACGTAACACGAATGTTGGCACTAATTAGCGAAACAGCAACTGCTTTACAACAATCTTCGCGAGGTAATACCTAACGGTGGTTCCGTGAATGTGAAAACCGATTCGTGAACACTCGAGAGAGATGTTTTTAGGAGGTAAGTATCCGGCACTACCAATGGTATACGGCCATCGGTGCCTATGCAAGGTTTAGCCTTGCTTGCTAAAAAGTCATTCTCCTGCCCGGGCATCACAATGAGTCTACATAGACCTAAGTGCATTCAGGTGTCTTTCGGCTCCAAAAAACCCCATCTCTTAGCAAATCTAACCTTATCTTCCTTCAACGAATTCGGTCCATACATATACCATATCATCACGACACCTTATAGGACTTTGAAGTTGTGGCTCATATACTCGTAAATTGAAACTGTTTAAAGCCCAACAGTTTTTACATTTTTAACCAAACTGCTTAGAGAGTGAAATTTCAGTTGCATGTCAACTGTATCTTCACTGAAGTTCGTCCAGAATATAGCCGATTTGAGCAGATAACCAGGAGTTGTTGGCTCGAAATTTTAGAGGTTTTGTAGGAGTACAAGGAGTGCAAAATTTACAGCCAATACTTTTCTGGGTAAGATTTGGCTCAACTTCAATCCAACTTGTGGTGCTCTCAACCTGCCTCTAGATATGCTTATGGTAAAGGACTTATGTCAATGATCTGACTTATCTAACAACGGTACAGGCTGGATAGGATGATGCTCATTTGAATCATGGGTGATGAAATGTTTTTGAAGAGCTTGGTATCATCGGCGTATCATCATCATATATGGTTATTATGAAAAGAAGAGGACCTAGTTGGCTGCCTTGTGGAACGCCAGAGATGGCTAAAAATAGGTCTGACTGTGCTGACCTGAAACAAGCTTATTTGCTCGTATCATCGAAATTACCTTAGTCTAGCTGTGTAGGCATAATTGCACTACAGAGAGCTTGGAGATGGTGTTTTAAGGCGGCAAAACGGAACGTAAAGGGCAAAAGAATTAAATAAAACTTCTCTTTAAAAAAAATGGGCACGGCATCGTTTATAGTTAGGATGTGAAAGTTTAAGGGGGATGGAAGTCGAAAGAAGAATGTGTTGGGGGAAAATAAAAATCAAGAAAAATAGGGGAGGGTGGAAGTTATCAATTATTGAGAGCGATAGTGGACAACGTGAAACTGAGGAATTAATTGAATCTGTTGTGAAAATAAGATCTAATTGCCTGCCCATGTAGTTGGATATACCGCTAACTTGGCGTGGACTTAAATCTGTTAAGCGATCTAAGAAGACATATTCCTTAGCTGAGCTGGCTTTAGAGGCAATAAAGTCGTCAATGGATGTGGTCGATCGCAGCAATAGCAAGGTACGACTCAATAGGTTGAGATGGTAGGATGTAGCAACACATAACGTAAAGGGACTTGGATGGGCGTGTTATTTTTATAGTGACACCGTCGACATCAGAGGAGGAAGAAATGGTAATGGGTGACGAGTCTAGCTGTAGTGGATCGTCATCATCTTATATTGATATAGGCTCTGCTCAGGCTTGATTTCAGGTAGCGAATTCGAAAGCCAGTATAAGTTGCCTTAATACTTCTAGGATAGAGCTTCATCTGAACTGTGCAAGACATCATATCTTTAGTCCAACAAGTTCACCTACATGATAGTGAAATTAGCGTCCTCCACTTTTAACTCGGACCCGGTTGCTTGCATCAATGGAATGTGAAATCGATTGTCAGCAAATTTCTCGTTGGATGATATGGCAGATAGAATATGAAAGAGGGAATGCAATGGCTTTAACGAATGACATTGGATTTTTAATTTTTCTGACAGTGCAGGATACGATGGTTTCATTCATCCTCACTTAGTCCCTCCTGTTTCTGATCAAAACCTGCGAGACCTCACAACTTAATCGGATGTATAATAGGCAAACGTGCGGAGAGGTGAAACAAATCAAACTCTGAATTTCCTACCCTATCAGGTGTAGTAAACAGGATATTCAGTAATTGGACAACAAATGCTGGCAATTACACATTTGCCCTGCAAACAATGCAACTCGTTTGCAAATCGAACAACGACTCAGTAATTACGAATAATTTTTCCCTGCCAAGCGGATGAAAAGTGCCATGTTTATTTGATGTTGGCAGGACAATAGCAGCGCATTAACTCCAAACAAAGGTGCGAATGCCTGATGAATTTTGTGCCGCCACCGATTTAAATCAACCGAACAACTACCAATTTATTTTCAACCCCTCCATTACCTCCAACTACCCTATCTGACAGGGGGCTCGGATTATCTATCATATTTGTCATTTGCAAATGGTAAACGACGAGCACGTTGTGATAATGAGTGATAATATGAAATGATTAAAACTTAGCCTACATTCTGGTACGAGTACATACTAATGCCCACCCCAAGGACATCACCGTGCTGTTGTCAACCGGATAATTGCCTTTTAAAGCTTTTTTGTTTGAAGGCGATTTAATTACTCTCCTCACACATTCCACCATGCAACTGATTGACAGTTAAGGCCGAAAAAAAAATGTTTTAAACGATTATGTGAAATATTAAAAATCAACAAACGAATATGCACTGCGGTCTCTGACAGGATGTGTGCTGTGATGGTCGGGAAACATTTTCACCGTCTCATAGTCTTACCTACGATCTGCCAGTAGGTACAACGTTGCCTGATACGCTTTAATTTTTAATTCAACAAAATTTATTTTAAATTTCAGTTGTTGTTATTTTTTATTCCTTTTTTATAGAAACCAGCGTAAATTAATTATAGAATTTAAACAATGCTAGCAGATAGCAGTTACAATGAAATGTTAAACCGATTTGCCGGTGTTCCGATGGTTCGGCGGTGATTAACCAGCAGACATTGAAGGTATTTACGAGCACAGGAGAGCTGCAAATAGCTGGAATCACACGTTATAATTTATACAATTAACAAATTAATAAAAATGTTTTTTAATGGCGTTTACAGAGTGCGAAATGAATTTAATTAAATTACCTTTAGAGGCAGGATTCGGTTCCATATGTTATTTCTGAATGTTGTGACCAGTAACAGATATATCTACTTAATAGCAAAAACGTGAACTTAAAAATAGTTTTATCAATTATACTTGCTTACTTTATTTGGCTCTTCAGTTCGGAGTGGACATGGCTAGCTGTCAGCAAGCATCTCGAGTCAGCTCGATCCTTTGCTAGCCGCCTGCAGTTTGACACTCTGAGTTGGCACTTGCGTGCGCCACCTGAGTCTCGTTCTTCCTCTACTGGGCGGATTTGAAGACTTTCGAACCGTAACATTGGTGTCCATCACCTCTACTTGACCCAGCCATCTCAGTAGTTGAACTTTCCCTATTGTGGCAAAGCGATATCGCTGTACAGTCTATACAGTTCGTCGTTGTATCGCCTCAAACATTCACCGTCTATGCAGACGGGAATGAAGATCACTCGAAGAATTTTCTTCTCAAAGCAGTCAAGAGCACCTTGATCCATTTTTGATAATGTCCATGACTGTGCCCCATAGAGCATTTTTTTAAATGTTTTTTTTATTTTATTCAATATAGTCCCCTTTTAGGTTGATAAACTTGAAAAGTAATTTTCCGGAAGGTCTGCAAAATACTTCTTCGTGGCGTCGATGATTTCCTCGCGTGAGCTGATTTTTTTATTGATGAGCCATCTTTTGAGGTTTGGGAAGAGATAATAGTCCGAAGGAGCCAAATCGGGCGAATACGGTGGTTGGGACAGCAATTGGAGCCGTAAGTCATTGATTTTAGCTGCGGTTGCGATGCTCTTATGCGCCGGCGCATTGTCTTGCAAAAACAAAATTCATGTGAGACCGTTTTGCAACGATTTCGGCCTTCAATCGCTCCAATAATGTACAATAATACTCGCTGTTGATGGTTTTTCCTTTTCGAGATAGTCCACAAAGAGTATGCCATGACAATCCCAGAAAACCGACGCTATAACCTTTCCGACCCATTGAGACTCCCTCAGCACTTCGGAGCACTCGTGTCGGCTTCAGTCCATTGCCGCGAACTCATTCTGATCTCTGGTGTGTAATAGTGGATCCAGGTTTCATCAACAGTTACCAATCGACGCCAAAAGTCCGCCCGATTCCGCATCAGCAAGTCCAAACACTCTTTCGAAGTGCTCTCGGGTTCGTGTTTTTGGTCAGGAGTGAGCATGCGAGACACCCAGCGGCAGGATAACTTCTTCATATGCAGAATATTGCCCAAAATAAAATATGGCGTGTGCGCTCTGTACTAATCTTTGTGGTATCTGCCAGCTCGCACACCTTTACTTTCCGGTCAGCCAACACCAATTCATGGATTTTTGACATTGTACTCTGTAACCGCATCGGAGGTCCTGTCGCTGCGGACTTGATCGGTAGTGGAGTTGCGGCCACCACGAAACTCTCAAAACCATTATATTTATCCAACTTTTCTTTTGTTACTTTCGCCGTTTTGCCTCTCAAAAAATAATGTTTTATGAGAGAACGAAAATCGTTTTTGTCCATACTCAACATGATGGCAAACACATCGACAACAATCAGCTGTCAAAACAAAACTGAATACAGTATCGCACTGAAATTTGGCATGTCTGCCTAAATATGAACGGATTTCAAGGCACTTTAACCTTTTGACGTGACAACGTCTATTAAAACGGCCGGGATGCCCGAGCGAAAAAGTGTAGCATAAGCGCCATGGCCCGGGGTTTTTTTTTGCAGTAGCAGCGCATTCTGGCGGTCAAGGGGGTTACATTTCACCTCACCCAGTACACTAAACTCATTTTCGTCGTTTCCGTCTCAATATTCGCGGAAGCCCCACTGACATCACGCTGCTTTCTTCCGATTGTGTCAACATCGTCAGCGTATGCGAGTAATTGGACGGACACATGAGAGCGCATCGCCTTGTCTAAATCCTTTTTTAACGTCAAAGGCATCGATGATATCTTTACCGACCATTCTCAGTAGTCTTCCCGCGTAGATGCACGAGTTTGGCAGGGATTTCAAAATTAGACATTACTGTGTACCCATCTCTATAGATGCTGTCATACGCGGCCTTAAAATCGATGAATAGGTCCTCACTTCCAGGTCGGTTGGACGGAATTATTTGTCTACATCGTGCAAGTTAAAAGGCTCATTTTGCCTGACATCGATATTTGGTTCGTCATCGCTGTTATACTCTCTATAGAAATGCCCCTTGAGAATAATCAGCATAGACTGCGACTCCGCTACAATGTTCCCTTGTTCGTCTCTACAGGGTTTGGTTCGGTGTTTTTTACGTTTTGGTAAAACTTTCGAATCTCATTTCTTGAGATGGACAGCGGCTAGGACAACTTTAATGTCTTAGCTAGGACATTGCTAGTAGGTCTTGTTCAAGAGGTCGTAAAAGCTCTCTTTGGTGTCGTCATCTTTCTCCTCTGTGGAGACGTCCGCGTATATCAGGCTTATGTTGGCAAATTTAGCCTTGATGCGGATTGCTACAAGGCGCTGGTTCACTTGCCGGAGACTCAAGGCATTTCGCCTTAGTCTGTCTCAAACAATAAATCCGTATCCAAACAGGCGCTGCTTTGCCGGTGATCACTCGCCACTAGGGACAAAGCAAGGTTTATATCACTTGCCTCTATACAATCAAAAACTATTTACTATCTTTATAAAAGACAGCTGCCTCTAACATTGTATCAGAAAGTGGAAAAGGCATCCTAACAACATATGTTACATATGAATGCCACGTCGCAGCACAGACAAATGATCTAATATTTCTAGGCACATTCTAAGCAATGTACAACCAGGAAAAAGCTCGGCAGAGGCTCAATCGCTTGTATATTTCAAAGATGATCACAAAGTAGTGAATCAGCTTA
Source organism: Volucella inflata (assembly GCA_928272305.1). Taxonomy (NCBI): domain Eukaryota; kingdom Metazoa; phylum Arthropoda; class Insecta; order Diptera; family Syrphidae; genus Volucella; species Volucella inflata. Next base: position 6,999,285 of record OV743720.1, read on the forward strand.
TTAATGAGCTCACGCAAATACCAGTCGAAGATTGTCATACAGCTAACATGTGGTTTTAACTTTTCACCCTGATAAAGATACCGTTGATGTGCTCTCGTTGTCTTCAGGACTGTTTCCGAATGGATGTAAAAAAAATATTTGTCCAGCCCGTTCCTAAAAAAGGCGAATTTCCTTTTCTCTGAAGACCGTAAGCTCTCAAAATATCCCCAAACACGAGAACTTCTTAATAACCGGACGTATGGTTTTCAGAGCAACAGTTCCACTGATGATTTAATGGCATGTCTCACCGAACCAAAGTCTACATTAATCTGCCGAAAGCAAGATAGTTGAATTCGATATTTGTCATCAGACTCTTTTGTCGAAAATGTGCCGATTTTGAGCCGGGAGAATCCAAGTTGTCTTGGATTAGTTCAAGAGTGATATTCACAAAAACAAATACTGACATGCCTCAGGGTTTAGGTCTGTCACCGACACTATTCTTTTATTTTCATCAATGATGTCTTTTCTGTTACTCTTTATCCAATACATTCCCTTGCTGACGATAGTGCTCTCTGCTTTTCATAGTTGTTCCCAGACTCACATCCCTGGTCTTTGACTATGGAACGGAAACGGCATCGCATGTTAAGCTCGCTAAATTCCGTTATTAACAGCATAACCTATTGAGAGGTACAAATGTATATACCCAGCCAATGTCTATTAATGCCACTTTCATCATCGAAACTAAAAAACTTTGTTTTCTCAGTTTGTGTATCAACGACAACTTACCACATACTCTATTCCTCCTCCCTTGCTTAAAAGAGGCATTCCGAGCAAGATCATTCCCGCTTTTAAGACGTGCTACGAGATACATACCTGTCAATAGATCTTTAAAAACCAAACTTGTACACCGCAGGGTTGCTTTTCGAGGCCGCTTTTTTCTTTGATTTTGTCGAAAGGAGAAGGAATTGAAGAAGATATCTGGATATTGCCATCTACCTGTTGAAAATGTTTCTTAAACAAAAGCCCTTAGGCTTTCAGGTGCTAAATTCCTCAGCAACTAACCAACAGTACGTAAGCAGAAGAATTGGAAAAAGAAAAAGCGCCAGAATCGCTCGAATATAAGTGAAACGAACTTCTGACCATGAGAACGGGTCAAGAATGGGCTAAGTAAGCGGCAGTGGATTGGTATAGGCGGACCAATGAGTCCTCACATGCTTACAAATTTAAAAAGAATATGGGGCACTTGAGTTTGTATTTAACTGAGATGAAGTTCGCGGGACTACGATAAAATCAAGGATGCAGTTAGCGTTGACAGGCATTTGACGACACGTGAAATTGCTAAGCGGTTTAATATCTCCCTTACAACCGTTCCAGAGACTGAAAAGGCTTGGAATGTCGAAAAAAGTTAATGTTTGCGTTTCTCTCGCTTGGGGCTTTCTTGAATAGAGTGGCTACGGAAGGCAAAAAATGGGTGGTCTACAACAGCATTCGGCATAAGAGGTCTTGGTCCGCTTCTGGTGAAACACGGCAATCGGTCGATAAGCAAAATTTCCATCCAAATTGATATTGTTAAGCAATTGGTGGAATTGGCGAGGTGTCCTTTACTTCGAGTTGCTTTCACACAATCAGGCAATAAATGCCATTAAATATTGCCCTCAGCTCGATGCTTTGCAGCAGGCAGTGGAAGAAAAAGGGCCAACGTTGGCGAACAGGAAGAGCGTTGGTTATCATCATGACAATGCCAGTCCAGTTGCAGCTTTAGTGCCAAAACAAAAGCCGAATTCATTTGGCTGAGAAGTTATGCAGCACCCGCCGTACTATCCAGAACTTGCGCCTCTGACTACCATCTGCTCCGCTGCCTCCAAAACAATTTAGACGGAACGCAATTCAAACCAATAGGTCTGCTGACTTTTACAAAAGAGGTATCCGTGCGGCATCGCATAAAGAATAGTGCCGCAGTGCGTCCCAGCTTGTCGTAAGAGGCGACTAAATGGGGCACAAATCATATACAGGCAACTATGACACCAAAAATGAGCCTGTGACACTTTAACACCTTAAAACTTTCCCACAAGTTTGTATGCAATCAGTGGGTTCCCGCGTCTGGAGACTACCGGTGGGGTGAAAGAACAGTCAATCAATTCGAAATGAGCATACAAGTGTCAAACCACTCAAACTTTAGATACACTTCATGTAAATGATCGCAATTAATAGCACTACCCCGCTGGGCACCACGATTGCAACGCACTCGGGTGATCCCAGAGCAAGCAGAAGTGCTTGTGTCAGAGCCCGACGGATTCCGGGGGCGGGCAAAATGAAGTTTCCAAAATATTTTCGTAAGCTTCGGTTTGCACGTTGGAACGTCGGATCGATGACCTCCAAAAGTTTGGAACTGGAAGCGATTAAGCGTCGCAGAACTCTACAAATCCTGTGCGTACAGGAAACGAAGTGGTGTAATACAGGAAATAAAACGTGTCTTCTAGATTTAAAAACTAAGGCATTCAAGGTGTTCTACCATGGAACGGTCAGTGGACGAAACGGTGTTGGTATCGTTATTGCAGCGGAAGCAACATCGTTGGTATCTTGAAAATAAGCGACCGCTTGATGAGTGTTAAACTCGTCATACACAATGAAACGTGGAACATTATTAGCGCGTACGCTCCACAAAATAGATGCGACCAATCGGAAAAAGATACATTTTGGTCAGAGTTCGGTTATTTGCTTAGAAATATACCTATCGATGAGATGCTCTTCGTAGGCGGAGATTTAAATGGCCACGTCGGAGAAACAAATGTTGATTATGAGGACTGCCACGGCGGTAAAGGCTTTGGAACCAGAAATTCAGCTGGCAAAGACATCCTTGTAGCGTATAGGGCTTACGGCTTAACCGTCTTAAATACATCAATGACATCTTATCACCTACAGCAGCGGAGGCCACGAAACGCAAATAGATTATCACCTCTGCAAAAGGTCGATGAGAAACCGTGTTAAAGACTGTAAAGTAATACTTGGAGAATCGCTAGTAAGCCAACACCGTCTGCTCATTACAGAATTTTTCACGGCGGAGCCACCGAAAACACGGGCATCGTTTGGAAAGCCAAAAATCCGGTGGTATAATCTATTGAAGGAATGAAGCGCAAGATTTATCGCACTGGCTAAAGAAGTACTTCGCAATATAAACGGTATCGCAGACTCACTTAGCCCGCAAGAAATGTGGAACAGCATGCACGATTAACGCATAACACTCGCAAAGTCCCGTCTGGGGACTATATGGAAATACCATCACGTCGGCAAAGAAACATGGTGGTGGAATGATGAAACCAAACGAGCTGTGGCTGACAAGAAGAGTGCATTCCAAGCGTGGACAAATGCGATCGGAGCGACGATATCGAAAAAGCTCGACTGGCTCTTGAAAACGAGCGTCTTAAAAAGATCGCAAAGAAAGTCCTGGCCCGAACTCGAGCGGCAGCATCGGACATCCTATACTAGGAGTTGGAACAAACATCCCCACGATCGGCAGATAGAAGACAAGCTATACAAGAAGTTCAAACGTCCTACAATACTTAAGTGCCAAATATTTTCAAGCTCGCTGCACAGAGGCGAAAAAGTTCGATGGAAATACTCGTAACCTCGCCGAAATACATAAAAAATGCAGACGGTCGCCTACTAACAAATTTGTGACTGGTGACTTCAATCGAAGAAACAAGTACAGCAGTCGGAAAAATGAAGCCGGGGAAAGCAGCGGGACCAGACAGCATTCCATCAGAGTTTTGGTCGAAGATGCATGGGATCGGCAGCGTTTGGCTATCGAAACTTTTAAATAAATTAAAATGTGGACAACCTATGCCGAATCAATGGAGAAGTAGCTTCTTGGTTCCATTATACAAAGGAAAAGGCGACACTCGAGAATGCAACAACTACCGCTCAATCAAGCTAATGTCACACACAATGAAAATCGTCGAAAGAGTCTTAAACGAACGTCTTCGGCAAATAATAAAGCTCTATAGTAGCCAGTGTGGATTTGTTGAAGGAAGATCGACTGTGGACGCTATCCAAAGCCTACGAATAATATTGGAAAAGCACCGAGATTCGTCTAAGGACTTACACATGGTATTTATCGACCTCGAGAAAGCATTCGATCGAGTGCCTAGGGATCTCACATGGGGAGATCGCTATCACACATGTACTGAAACATGAAAACTGCGGTTAAAAGCTCTGCTGGACTAACGAGAGAATTTCCAGTTAATGTCGGAGTGCATCAAGGAAGCGTACTTAGCCCTTTTCTCTTTAACGTAGTATTCGACTATCTTTTTAAAGACTGCATGCGCGAAGCAAATGTAACGCCAATTCTCTTCGCTGACGACGCAGTTATACTTAGCGATAACGTCGAAGATTTACAAAACGCCTTAGATTCATGGAGAAATGCGCTAGAGAGAAACGGGTTTAAAATAAGTCGTTCAAAGACGGAGCATTTGACGTGCCCATTTGCACATCCGTTGCGACCTGTTCCGGATATAATGTTAGACGGAATAGTTCTTCCGAAAAGCACTATCTTTAAGAACTTAGGATCAATCGTTAACATGGAAGCGAAATGTGACGACGACGTAAACCACAGAGTGAGTGTGGGATGGATGAAATAGCGGGAAAATTCGGGAATCTTTTGCGACCGAAAATTTCCACTTAAATTGAAGGGCAAACTCTACACCACGGTTGTTAGACCAGCTCTTCTGTATGGTTCTCAGTGCTGGACAATGTACGAAGCGTTTAAAAACAAAATGACGGCAGCGGAAAAGAAGATGTTAAGGATGACTAGTGGAGTCACTAAACGCGATTGCATTAGATCTACGCGTATAAGAGGAAGTCTGCATATAAAGAATTCGGTAACCGAACAGCTTGAGGCGAATAGAATAAGTTGGTATTGCCACGTTCAAAGAAGATCTGCGGAAAATCCGATTAAAAAGGCACTATCAACTACGGTCACTCCAACTGTAAGGAAACGAGGTCGGAAAAAGAATTCCTGGATTTCTCAGATGGCAAATGCGCAACAACGCCTGGGGCTTACCACTGAAGCGATCCGGGACCGAGCATTATGTAGACGCGTTCTGCGGTCTGCGACATTTTCCAACCCCATAAGCGGAGCAGCAGCGATGCAGTAAAAATGGGAAACTCGTTACGCATAAGTTCGTATAACGAGGAAAGGGTTAATAAAAGGATAAGAAGAAGACTTTTACAAAAGAGGCATTATTTCAGGGACAAGATGGATTCTTACCAAAAATGTGTGTCTTACTTTTTTTTCCGATTTTTTTTGTTTCATTTTTAATATTACCAGCTTTCGTCGTGTTTCAATCGGAGTGATCCGTAGATACGACCAATGACCACGTTGGTGTGATTGTGACCAGATAGATTTCGAGTTATTGTATAGCCAAGACTAGTGGCTGATTCTAGGACTTTGATTTTATTGTTATTGACGTGTAAATCCGGTAAAAGATCTAAGTTGAATTTTTTCTTAGATATTGGAATTACTAGAGATTTAGCCGGATTAGGTAGTAACCCATTTGACACTGACCAAGAATGTATGCGTTTTAAGTCATCATTAATGAGATAAGCGAGTTCAATTAGGTTGGAGTACGGTTTCGCTACATGTAGTTGAACATCATCTGCATAAAGGTGTACTGAAGAGTGTCTGCACACTGATGGCAGGACATTTATGAACATGCAGAAGAGAATCGATCCCAATATTGAGCCCTGTGGCACACCCCATTTGATTTCCACAAATGAAGAACTACGTTCACCCGAAGCAACCCTTTGCGACCTACCGGAAAGAAAACTACTCAGTAATTTCACTGCCCTTTCACTAAATCCAAAATTGTTCTTTGGCTTCCAACACAAAATTTTATGATTTACCTTATCGAAGGCCTTCGAGAAATCCAGCCGACAAAGGAGTGAAACATGACCCCTGTCAAAATTTTGTCTTATTTCTTCAAGTAAGTTGACCATGGCTGTGGAACGGCTGTGGTTAGCTCTAAAACCTGATTGCTGAGCACTCAGCAACTTATTGAATGACAGGTGTTTCGTGGTTTGTGTTGCTATTATTTTCTCGAAAGTCTTGGACAAGCAGGGTAGAATGCTAATCGGTCTAAAATCGGCAGGAGATACTGGATAGGTTTTCTGAGGAAACGCTGATGTTGTAATGCACCAGTTGATTACATGTGTGAGATGAGGAACAATTTGCGGTAATATAAGCTTAATAAAACGTACTGGTACGCCATCTTCACCTATGGAGTCAGATTTGATAGCTCTTACGAATTGGATGATTTCGTCTTCTTCTTCCAGTTTTGGCAGCGAGTGCACTACATCTTCAGTTTGACTAAAATCAAATTCATTTATACTGGAATCATCTCCCAGAAATGCATGATTTAGTTCATCGGGATTGTGAAAACACATTTAGAGTTGTCGTTACCACTGGATATACCGATTTTACGTAAATTACTCCAAAGTTTCTTTGCAGGGAGGGATATATTCAGTTTAGAGGAGAAATATTCTTTCTTTGATGTGCGTACAGCAAAGGTGGCGTGGTTACGTGCCGCTTTGTACGCAGACGTGTTATCATTAGATGGTCTATGCTTACACTTACTATACAATTTATTTCTTCTTTTAATAGAGTAAACCACTTCAGACGTAAACCATGGACATTCTCTGTTTTGTATTTTGACCGTTTTAGTTGGTACATATTGATCGAACAATTGCGCTAAAATACGAGGGCGGGTCAATAAGTCCGTGACTTTTTGAATTTCTGACCTCTTTACTGAAACAGCAACACTGCTCCTGTCAACAGGCATCTGTCAGTTGACTCCTGTCAAAATTTAAACTTGCTGCGTCAGTTAGTTTGTGTTTGACAGCTATTTTTATCAGACTACTCACTAATTTGAGGAGAAAATGGAAAAAAGTGAATTTCGTGTGCTTATTAAGCATTATTTCTTGCGAAAAAAAACCATTACCGAGACCAAGGCTAAGCTTGATAAATACTATGGGGACTCTGCACCATCGATTTCAATGGTAAAAAAGTGGTTTACTGAATTTCGTTGTGGCCGTACAAGCACTGAAGATGCCGAACGTCCTGGACGCCAAGTTGAGGTCTCTACACCCGAAACAATCGAAAAAATTCACGATATGGTGTTGGCCGACCGAAGATTGAAAGTGCGAGAGATTGTGGAAGCCGTAGGGATCTCGCATGGCTCAGTGGTTTCAATTTTGAATGATCACTTGGGCATGAGAAAGCTTTCGGCAAGATGGGTGCCGCGTTTGCTCACAGTCGACCACAAACACATTTGCAGTTGCCATGGCAAAAATCCATGAATTTGGCTATGAATTGCTCCCTCATCCACCCTATTCTCCAGATTTGGCTCCGAGCGACTACTTCTTGTTCCCAAACCTGAAGAAATGGCTTGGTGGAAAAAGATTTGACTCCAATGATGAAGTCATCTCGCAAACAAAGGCCTATTTTGAGGACCTCGACAAATCATTTTTTTTGGAAGGGATAAAAAAATAGGAGAAGCGTTGGACAAAGTGTATAGAGGTCAAGGGAGACTACGTTGAAAAATAAAATTATTTTTTTATCAAAAAATCTGTGTTTTAATCCAAAAGTCACGGACTTATTGACCCGCCCTCGTAGCTTGAAACACTTTCACTTTTTTTATTCGGATCAGCCATTAAGAGGCATTGCCTCCAAGGGGCTGAAAAAGTAGCAATTTGGAGGGCATTTAAGTCAATGGAATTGAAATCATTGAATGTGAAGGGATCTGGGATAACAGTTTTAGACAATTTCACATCATAGGTACAGAAAAGAAGATCATGGTCAGAAACATCAAACTATAGTTGGTCGAACAGTAGAACAAGCGACGGATTGGAAACAACAACTAGATCTAGAAGACTGGGTAAACACTTATCAGCAAAACGCGTAGGGTAAGTAGTATTTACAATTTCCATCCCTACTGAAGAAACTAAATCCTTCATTTGAAAGACAAGCGAGTCATTCTTTATTGAATTGGTGTTAAAGTCACCGCAGATGATTATGTGCTGATAGAGTGCACAATATTCAGAGATAACTGAAAAGAAGGGCACGGGGGAGCAGTGTCAATTGTTACTGTACACACATGCAACCAAACATTTGATATTGAAGTCGCATAATTCAACTATAAATTATTTAATCCTAAAAAAAACCGCAGAACTTACTGAACAACCTAAACAAAATAAATTTGAATTTAAAGCTGACACAATGAAGGCCTGAAATAGTTTGAAAACCATATTGGATGTTCTACATTTGAATTTCTTAGAGGTCCCCTTGTTTGTAATTGTTTTAGAATTGAATTCATCATTTACAAAGTATACCCAGGTATGAGCCAGGTCCCTTTAAGCCACCAACCCGCCAAGTATCCTGATCAATTGCACTAATTGCATAAATCACTTTGAAATGCTACCCTCCACACGGAAAAGCGCATAAAATTCACATTACTATCCAATTTGCAAACAACAAACCTCCGTCCAATGTACGAGTATACTGATACTCGTATGTATCTGCACACGACCCTCATCACTCTGTGGAATAATTTATTGAACACCTACCCCCACCCTTTTAAGTGTCCAGCCAACCAACCAACCAACCAACCAACCAACCAACTAACCGGTAGACGTTTTATTTATAACTTCTTAAGAAAATTATTCAAACGACCACAGGACTTCAACTTCGACTAGGACTTTGGTTTTGCCTTACTCGTAGTGCTTGTGTGTTCACCATCAAAATGGGGTGTTGGCCGGGGATGCGAGTATTTCTCAGTGTTGGCAAAAATGCGAAAAACGTTAAAATGCAATAATTCCAGAGAGGATTTGCACACACGGGAAAGGTCAGAATGGGGTCCTATTTGCCCACCCACTGGGATTTCTACTGGCACTGACACAAAAATACGAGTACAACCCCTGGCAGAATAACAAATCCTTTTTATAGTTTTGATTACATTTATGTATTTTCCACTTCCACCCCTCCGGTTTGTGTGTATGTGTGGGTGGTTAGGTGTGAGTATTGCCTGGCATAGTTTAAAGACAATTTGTTCGCAATCTCAGAGTCGAGACAGAATTCGGTGAAATACAGACAGCCCAGATGGGGAGATTTCTTGATGATGGTGGTACGAGAAGATATTGCCGGTAGCCTGATATCCATTTTATATTCAATCGGTTATCGATAACTTATAAGGATATCAATTGAGTTTTGCTTATTCCACTTATTCGAGATGGCGTCGCTGTTCTTGTCGTTGTCGTCGTAATCGTAGTCGTAGTCATAGTCATTGTCGTTGCGAGAGGCCCCATGTTACAAAGCATGAGATGTGAGGAGATTTTATTTTTTTATTTATTTTACGCTGTCATTCTTTATTTTTATTTCTCACCCAGCACATTTCAGACAAATAAATTTCAAGAATTTTCATTTTATTGAAAACGATTCGTCGAGGGGATGAAGCAACAGAGATCCAGATCCCAGCATGGGGGTCTCGGGTTGTGTTTGAGAAAATTCCAAACGCATCGGCAGTAGCAATGGCCAAAGGATAAGGCAAAGCTAAAGCTTAACACCAAAGCAATCGCAATGGCAAAAGCAAAGCACCTAAACGTGCGAGTATATGTGATTGTGGAGCACTGTTGTGGCAGCCGGCAAATTCAACTCGACTTCGACACAATAACAAAACTTCCCGAGTCCTAAAGGTCCAACGAACTGGCACAAAGATACGAGCAACACATACGAGTATCAGGACGAGTACGTGTAATCTTCTGTACTTACTGTACTCTTTTACTCGTCATGCCATAAGCGTGGAATAATTGTACAAATGTTTGTTTGTGTGGATGAGTTGGTGGGTTGCCTACTTGAGTAACATCCATTACTCGTAAAAAGCATTGCATTCGGAGGCTTGGTGGCAAGAGCTAAAACTGAAGCTGAAACTGAATATGGTAAAAGGATGGTGGGTGGGGTGGGGGGGGGGGGGGGGGGTAGAAAGGCATCAGATCTCGTGTATAATATTCATGGCGGATGTTGTAATAAAAAGGATTCCGCTGAGTGTGCCGTTATTTTGCATTCAATGGCAGCATTGCTTTCAATTCGACATAAATAAAATTATTTTTGTAAGTCCTGTTCGTCTTTTTGAATTCGTTTCTCTCTTCTTTCTCTCTCTCTCGCACTTTATTTTGGTGCCTCGAATTGTGTTCCTGTTTTATACTCTTGCCGTACCTATAGACAACCATTGAGTATTGAGAGTCGAAAATGTGTTCAGTACTTGAATCTTGGAGGGGTTTTCTTTTTTCTACTTTTCATCAACTTTTCGTTCCCCATTTTATTTTTATTCGTTCTTAAATAATTTATTTCGATTTGCGCGCATTTTCAGCTCTCAGTTGTGCAGAAATGCTTTCACATAACAAAAAAAGGGAAAATAAAAAGCCAGAGCCCAGAATAAAAGGGCTTGTTTGTGGTAGATGAGTGGGGTTGCCTCATTTTTATTAGGGGAGACAGAATGATAACGAAATCTGTCGAGGGCTTCAAAATGAATAGAAAAGTCAAGGTAAATTCGCAATTCGGAACAGGAATCAGTTGAAAAGGTTTCCCAGAAGCGGACAGGAGTTAGAAAGGTGAGATTGCCTCAGTGGCTTTGTACTCGTACATATGTGTGTATTTCTGTTGAAATTGAAAAGACCTTCCACAAATTAATGCAAAGAAGAGCCTTACAGACGACACGTTTTCAAGATTTTCCCGCGTGTCCTGTACTTTCTCTAGAGGCTTTCATCAAAGATGCTTATTCAACTGATTTGTAATGGTTTGGCACTGAAATCTATACAATCTTAATGGTTGAGGTGTCTAGACGTGTTTTCTCTTCGTACACCTTTGACAAACTTCAGATTAAAGTCTTGTTCCTGTATTGGACTGGTGATGAGGTCCCTTTTCTGTATACAAAATGATATAATGATCACGGTTAATAGTAAAACCAGCATATCGCTGGCAGAAATCCCAAATTCCCTTTATTTTTGGTCAACAATGTAGGCCACATAGAAGACCAGTAGATTGTGCTTTTCTTCGAATGAATCCTTGCTACAGTGTGGCAAATAATATCCCGTACTGGCTCTAGAAGACATAATTAAAGCCTGATTTCTGTAAAGTTTTTGGAGTTTTTGCTTGAAATATTTTGCTATAACTCATTCAGCGGAATTGCCTCCGGTGCCCGTGTCGCACCCTTTCAACTTTAATTTCAAGTTCGGAAACAAAGAGAAGTCGCACAGTACCAGCACAGGTGAATACGGTGGTTAAATTAACGCACACACTTGATTTCGAGCTAAAAATTTACGAACATTGAGTACTGGAACAGAAACCAACTTATTGGATCGCGTTATTCCGGTCGAATACGATGCATTCTGACCATCATACTCTTCAGAACTTTGAAAACCTTTACTGTGCTTCTGGTTTATATGTAAACCCTTACTACCTTACTTTAGGTGAAGCTACAGTCCGGTGTGGACATGTGCCTCACTCAACTAGCGTCTCCAGCCAGCCAGCTTGATCCCTGGCTAGCTGCCTCCAGTTTCGCACGCTAAGTTGGCTGAGGTTCCCTTCCTTTTGCGTGCGCAACCTGAGTCTTGGACTTCCTCTACTGTGCTGTCCCTCGGGAGCGGAAGACTTCTCGGACCGGAGCATTGGTGTCCATACGATCTGCATGACTCTTACATCTCAGTCTGTGGATATTTTCTCTTCTGGTTAGGTCGATGTCGCTGTACAGGCCGTAGAGTTCTTGGTTATATCTCCTCCTCCATTCACCCTCTATGTCGAAGGAACAAAAATTCACCTCGAATAATTTTCCTCTCATAGTCCAAGAGAGCAGGACTGGGACGGTTAAGGTCTTACAACTTTTGTTGTCTGAGAGAGGGCTTTGCTACTCAATTGCCTTCTTAACATTGATTGATCTCAGCGCTGGTGTCGTTGTCTGTATTTATAGCGGAGCCTAGGTAGACAAAGTCCTTAACTACCTCAAAGTTATATCATCCGAGGGTGACGTTCTGTCCGAGATGTCGGTGTTGGTTGTCCTTTTTGCTTGACAGCATATACTTGGTCTTGACCGCTAAACCCATTTTCGCCGCTTCCGTCTCAATACTCGCGAAAGCGCCACTGACATCACGCTGCTTTCTCCGGATTGTGTCAATATCGTCGGCGTATGCGAGTATTTGGACGGACTTTTGAAAGATAGTGCCTCTTGTGTTTGCTAGTGAGTGTTGCACTATTTCAGGTACGACGCGCACGACAGCGCATCGCCTTGTCTAAATCCTTTCTGGACATCAAAGGTCTCGGTGAAATCTTCACCGACCTTGATGGAGCAGCGTGCATTCTCCATCGTCATCCTGCACAGACGGACGAGTGTGGCAGGGATGCCAAAACTAGACATTGCTGGGTCTTTTCCAAGATTTGCCGTAGTGTAAATATTTGGTCGATGGTGGACTTTACTGGCTTGAAACCACACTGATGTGTCAAACGGCTTCAATATGGCAGACCAGATCTTGAAGGCGATTTTAAGAAGACTGATACCTCTGTAAATGGCGCAGTTTAGAGGGTCTCCTTTCTTGAGGGTCGGACAAACAATGCTAAGGTTCCATTCATCGGGCATACTTTCGTCCGACCATATTTTCCAGATGAGTTGGTGTATGCTCCTTACCAAGTCATCGCCTGCCGCTTTGAGGAGCTCGGCAGTCAGGCCATCCGCTCCAGTAGCTTTGTTGGACTTAAGCTCCGATATAGCTATCTTCACTTCATCCAGGTCGGGTGGACGGAATTGTTGGTCATCATCGTCCAGGTCGAAAGGTTGATTCCGCCTGACAGCGGTATTTGGTCCGGCATCGCAGTTATACAGTCTGCAGAAATGGTCCGCTCATGCAGCTCTGGTCCTTCTAAGCAGCGCCGCATTACATGCATCTTGCTAAGCTGCATGTGCTTGCCGGCATTCATCATCGAACCAGGGGTTTCGTTGTGGTGGACGAGTGAAACCCAGCACATCAGAAGCGGCATCTCTGATGGCGTTTTGGCAGTGGTTCCAATGGTTTTCGATGCTTGATGCTGGCGGTATTGGACATCTTAAGAGATTAGGAGACACTCGATCGGAAAAGGACTTGGCGATCTCTTGCGATTGTAGCCGTCAGACGTCGAATTTCCTCACAGCATTAGCTTGTCTTGGCGTAGTTTGGGATATCCGCAACCGTACCTTGGCTACAACAAGGTAATGGTCCGAGTCGATGTTGGCTCCTCGGAACGTACGGACATCCATAATACTGGAGGAGTGTCTTGCGTCGATCGCAATGTGATCAATCTGGTTGACTGTTGGTTGATCAGGAGTTCCCCAAGTCCCCTTGTGTATGTCGAGATGTGGGAACCGCGTGCTAGCAACGACAATGTTTCACCCCGCCGCAATGTCGATTAGCCTGATTCTGTTATCGGAGGTGGTGTTGTGCAGGCTATATTTTCCAATTGTTCCACCAAAGATACCCTCTCTTCCTAGCTTTGCATTAAAATCACCGAGGACAATTTTAATGTCATAGCTAGGGCATTGCTCGTAGGTCTTGTTGAGGAGCTCGTAGAAGGCATCCTTGGTGTCGTCATCTTTCTCTTCTGTGGGGGCATGCGCGCATATGAGGCTTATGTTGGCGAATTTAGCCTTGATGTGGATTGCTACGAGGCGCTCGCTCACATGCCGGAAGCTGAGGACTTCTCGTCTTAGTCTGCCTCCGACAACAAATCCGCATCCAAATAAGCGCTGCTTTTGCCGTCGATAGCAATTGCCATAGTAGATGTCGCAGTTTTTCATCTTCTTTTTGTCCGGCCCATCCAATCGCATTTCTTGGATGGCGGTTATGTTTGCTTTGCAGCAGTCTAGGGCCTCCGCTAGTTGCTCGGCTGCACTTGGTCTATTAAGGGATCTAACATTCCACGTGCATATCCGAAGCTCATTGTCCTTAAATCGTTTGCGTGGGTTGTCAACAGTAGATCCGTCCATATCCGAGGCTTGTTGATGCTTCGTAACTTCTTGTTTTTTTTTTAATGGCCTGGCAGTTACCCCTGACTAAGTACTGGAAATCCTTACCGGCCTGAGCTCGAAATATGTCGGAGTAGCCAGGATAAGGTCTCGTTTTGTTTTTCCGACACTAATCCTGATTTATGTTGCCGGAAACTCGCCATTTGTCCTCTTCACTTTGCAATCTCCAGTGAGATTTCCAGATGGCGCCACGGAGAGGCGTGGAGTAGGAGTTATTAGCAGAGCTGCAAGATGTTCGGCTGCGGAGGCTCATTCTCGTTATTTAAAGAAGCCTTTTACTAATCGTTACCATCCGGCATGTTTTTTTTTACCTTTTGGTGAAACTTCCAAATCTCATTCCTGAAGTAGCATCATACTATATGTGTAGAACCAGATACATCAAATTCTCGGATGCGGTTCGCCTCAGATCAGACCTTCCGCATCTATTTCCTCATCCGCAGAATTTCCTTTTGGCATTTTTGTTGCACTGTAGTTCTTCAGACTTTCTGAAATTTCAAGGAAGGGAACCTAAACCACACTCGTCCGCTCTTGTAGCTTTCACATTTTAGCTCCTTAACACCTTGTTCAACTGCAGTATAACTTTCGTTTTTTTTTCTCAAAAATTCCGAATACGCTCTGTAGATACTCTGGCGACAGAAAAGTTCCAGACATTCTTTCACACTTATCTTGCTGCTCCCTCCCATTAAATGGAAAGACGACGGACCAGTCAGTTTCAATAAGAGAGGCGATTAATTAACGTTTTCAGTTTTTTTTTTGACTTTCTTGCCAGCCAGGCACTCTTGTGCAGCGCTAATAAGCACTTCCATCTCAATATCACAAAATCAACTTGACATCAGCAGGCGCGATAGTGACAAGTAAACTCCTCAACAATGCACAAGTTCTACGAGCACCAGACCAACGCCTTATACCCAAACTAGTCTGGTCATGGTACATGGCATGCAGCGTTCTTTTGGACCTTTTGGTACTCTGGTATTCATCATTTCCTACCGTCTGATGGTGGCAGCAGCTAAAAGAACGACTTTTCGTTCGTACAACACTGGTGATGATGACAATAACAACTAACTCCGACATCCACGACAACAAGGATAACAGAGATATTTGCATTAATTCAGGAAGCAGAAACACCGAAAGATAAAAGCAGCGGTAGACAACTGCCATTGCCTAGCCTAAGCAAGCACCATAGGGTGTCTGTTTAAGGGAATGAGTTGGAGGAATTTTTGATCGAAAAATTCCTCATAGCCTCTTATTGGGGATGGGGTCTAGTCGTGGAAACTGACCCAGAGATGAGGAATGAGAAGTGAGCAATGAGTTGGGCGATAGAAGTCTGTGCAGTAAGGCGAAAAGTTTTCACCAGTAAAAGTAATTTTCAAGTTTGTCGTTAGTCCTGATGTTGTCCTTAATTTTTTTTCTCTTCTCCCCTTTTCCCTTTGTTTTACTACTTTCTTCTTGTTTTCTCTACCATGTCCATCTGTTTTTGTTTAGTACTTGCTGCTGTTGCGTTTCGTTTTTATTCGTTATAGCTTGTTGTAGTGTTTTGTGGCACTATTTCGTTGAATATCCTTCAACTGGGAGGGAATAATCCTTCAAACAAAAACTTGATAAAAATGTCCAAAAGTTTTAACTGTTTGTTTTTTGTGTGGAAAAAGTTAAGACTGCAAAACAGGGTTAGATATCGTCTTGGCACCGAATGAGTTTCATTTTCGATGATGACATGAGACGAAAATTGTAGCGCTTTGGTTTGATTAGATTTTCAAGGATATTCAACAAGAAACGGTGTGAATAAAAAAAATTTTAAAATATGTAAAATAATTTGGCCATAACAGGAATATTACAACAATTTTATGTAATCCAAGCCTTTGTATATCAAAGGTTACAATTACTTGTCGTCTTTTTAACCGGGTGATAGGCGGCTCGTCTGCTAGAGTCCTTGCCAGTCTGTTTATGTGTGAATGAAGTCTGTTACTATATTTGCTACAGTGCCAATTAATAACAAGTCCCACGGGCTCCAAATTAAGGTCACGATGAAGAGTCGAACCTCGAACGTACCATTCGGAATCAGTTATGATCCTTAAGACTCTGTTCTGAAGCGTCTGTTTCCGTTTTCGGTTCGACATTGCAGCTATTCCCCAAAACTGAACTAAGTAGCTCCAAGTCGGTACAATGATGGCCTCATATACCTTCCTTTTACATCGCAGCGGTAGTTTTGAATCGAGGCATAGCATCCAGTTAAAAGCCGCGCAAGCTTGAACCTGCAATTTAAAATAGGTAGTAAAGGAATGGTCCAAATACGCTTCCTTGCGGCACACTAGCTTTTATTGTATAGGTAATTAAGATGGAACCTCTCGCTTTTACTTGAAACTGGCGCTTGCTTTAATATGAACAGAAAAGGAGCTCAGACTTTTTAATGACTTGAGAGAATCTTTTTTAGAAATATTTGAGGTCGGAGGCAACTGTGAATCAGACGGGTGGAGCAGAAGTCATTGAATTTGGTCATGTTAACTCGAAGTGTTGCATAGTTTTAGAGCAAACGATAGCCATCTATGGGCGTTTATTTTACACTCTGGAGTGAATTTTAACCTCCCTTTAGAAAGATGAATATAATAACAGATCCAAGATTCATTATGAAATTAAAATATGTTACAAGAATGCTCTTAGCTTAAACTACTTTCATCATATTTTTGTTGAATCTGGTGTGGGTACCATATGAGTCAATACCGATTTTTTTACATAACATTTCTGCCTATGGAATCTATTATAACATCCCTAAAATTAAAAAAAAAAATATGCGAATAGTACAGCAATAACATGGAATATCTTTTGTATGTGTCGCATATAACCTCAATAGAAGTTGTTCTCCGGCGCCCTTGTTCTTAAAAATTCAACAATTTTGTACTCTCTATAAGCTTATAATTATATCCAATTATTTTAAAGCCAATTTTCTTAAATTTGACTCTACAGCACGTCAGTTACCGGATAACGTTTCTGCTCGCGGGTTATTCCACTTGCTGTGCACCTATTTCATCTTCAATTCTGCTCGATCTTAGCCTAGTATGTGATCACTCTAAGGTTCAACTGTAAGTCCAATTGTGGCTTTCGGATCTTTCCGACCCGTACGACATTCACTTATCAGGTTGCTGTACAAAATCATATTTTCAGTTCCGGGTCTTTGCTTTCATTCACAACTTTGACTTGCTTTTCAATTAGACGTAAACCTCCCTTTATCGTTTGGTTGCTTATGTTGTAGGACTCAAACCAGAATTTTCAGATAAACCGCCTGCAATCTTGATTATATTAACTCGTTCGTAAGCTTGCCGCACTGAAGCACTTTGAGGTTAATAACGCCATATAGAGCCACAGAAAACAATACTCATCTCCAACAACCTTGAATTGGTGAAGCCAAAAAGGTTTTCCAGCCATACTGAATTTTGTTCCGTCGGAATTCGATGTAGTACAAGATACGTGGTACTAAAGGAAAACAAATCACGCATGCAATCAATTTTTGCTACCACTATGATAAAAATACTTGACGACTTACGGATTAACTATGATTTGGACAATATCACATTACTTTGGCGCTCGATCGTGTTGTAACTGCAGGTGGTCATAGTAAAATAGTGGAAGAAATTATCTTCCATTGAACGTACTACTAGGAGTACCTCAAGGTTCCATACTGGAGCCCATGTTATTCAGCATCCTAATAGAATACTTCCCAACTGTTTGTATTATTGCCGATGTCGGGCAGATTTATTTTTCAAGGCTCCCTGGTTTGATCTGAGATATTCAAAAGAAAAATTTTCAAATTCTTAAACTCACAAGATCTCAGCTGATTTTAATATCTTAGGAACAGTTGATGATTCGCCACCGATTTTCCTAAACTTCACTCAGCATATATCTGCAAACCACATGACTGAGTTTCGTTAAAACTACTCGTATACGAGTGCCTATAGTGTCTATTCCACAGTTGTATATCCAAAGCTTGATTCTCTCTTCCAGCATAAACTAATAGTCGCGTTAAATGAGATGGTCAGGTACGTCTATGGGCTCCGCTGGTACGACCAATTCATACATATGCTGAGAGACTTCACACCGAGTAAAGAACAGAGTGAGGGAGAAATGTATTTTCTTTAATGTTCAAGATGTGAATTGTGCTTCAACATTTATCGATTGGTTCAGCGTTTTCGGAATAAGAGGCTGGGTGTGATCTTGTGCGTGCAAAAGACCTCGTTCTGTTCGAAATAAGATGCAATTGGTTCACGAGCTAAAGCCAAATGATCCACAAATGCTCATTCAATATGATTGGCTCTTACGAGCTTATACACGACCTCATAATGAGCAGAATACGGGAATCCATAATCCGAAATTAATTGTACAACATCAAATGCGCCTAATTAGGTGCCTCCTGGAAGTAGCATCTTCCAACAGGTGCTGGTTCCTTAAATGACGAGAATGAGCCTCTGCAGCTGAACATCTTGCAGCTCTGCTAATAAGTCCTACTTCACGCCTCCCCGTGGCGCCATCTGGGAATCTCACTAGAGGCTGCGAAATGAAGGGGGCAAATGGCGAGTTTCCTGCGCCATTAACCAGGATTAGTGTCGGAAAAACAAAACAAGACCTTATCCGGGCTACTCCGACATATTTGGAGCTCAGGCCGGAAACGATTTCCAGGACTTAGTCAGGGTCCTGGAAAAGAGATGATGGCCCTATAAGGGCCAACGGCAACGCTCACATCCCGGAACGGGTTACTGGCTTCGGTGTAACCGACCCCTCGTCCTAGGGGCACTCAAAATGGAACTGGTCCTCAAGGTTGGGGGTTGTGCCGCCGGGGTAACTGCCCGACCATTTAAAAAAATTAAGTTACGAAGCATCAACAAGCCTCGGATATGGACGGATCTACTGTTGACAACCCACGCAAACGATTTAAGGACAATGAGCTTCGGATATGCACGTGGAATGTTAGATCCCTTAATAGACCACGTGCAGCCGAGCAACTAGCGGAGGCCCTAGACTGCTGCAAAGCAGACATAACCGCCATCCAAGAAATGCGATGGGATGGGCCGGACAAAAAGAAGATGAAAAACTGCGACATCTACTACGGCAATTGCGATCGACGGCAAAAGCAGCGCTTATTTGGATGCGGATTTGTTGTCGGAGGCAGACTAAGACGAGAAGTCCTGAGCTTCCGGCATGTGAGCGAGCGCCTCGTAGCAATCCGCATCAAGGCTAAATTCGCCA
This sequence comes from Volucella inflata, assembly GCA_928272305.1. NCBI lineage: Eukaryota > Metazoa > Arthropoda > Insecta > Diptera > Syrphidae > Volucella > Volucella inflata. Next base: position 7,018,592 of record OV743720.1, read on the forward strand.
ACATAAGCCTCATATGCGCGCATGCCCCCACAGGGGAGAAAGATGACGACACCAAGGATGCCTTCTACGAGCTCCTCAACAAGACCAACGAGCAATGCCCTAGCTATGACATTAAAATTGTCCTCGGTAATTTTAATGCAAAGCTAGGAAGAGAGGGTATCTTTGGTGGAACAATCGGAAAATATAGCCTGCACAACACCACCTCCGATAACGGAATCAGGCTATCGTTGCTAGCACGCGGTTCCCACATCTCGACATACACAAAGGGACTTGGGGAACTCCTGATCAATTAACAATCAACCAGATTCATCACATTGCGATCGACGCAAGACACTCCTCCAGCGTTATGGATGTCCGTACGTTCGGAGGAGCCAACATCGACTCGGACCATTACCTTGTTGTAGCCAAGGTACCGTTGCGGATATCCCAAACTACGCCAAGACAAACTAATGCTGTGAGAAAATTCGACGTCAGACGGCTACAATCGCAAGAGATCGCCAAGTCATTTTCCGATCGAGTGTCTCTTAATCTCTTAAGAGGTCCAATGCCGCCAGCATCAAGCATCGAAGACCATTGGAAACACTGCCAAAACGCCATCAGAGATGCCGCTTCTGATGTGCTGGGTTTCACTAGTCCACCACAACGAAACCCCTGGTTCGATGATGAATGCCGGCAAGCACATGCAGCTAAGCAAGATGCATATAACGCGGCGCTGCTTAGAAAGACCAGAGCTGCTCATGAGCTCTATGAGCGGAAGAGGAGAGACGAGCACCGGCTTCTCAGGAGGAAGAAGAAAGAGCATGAGAAGCGCGCGATCGAGGAAATAGAGAGATGCTACTCCAGGAATGAGGTTCGGAAGTTTTACCAAAAGGTAAAAATAACATGCCGCGGAAACAAACCCCGAACCGAAACCTGTAGAGATGAACAAGGAAACATCGTAGTAGAATCGCAGTCGATGCTGAGGATTTGGAAAGATCATTTCTGCAGACTTTATTCGGGCGATCTTCGGTCCCGTCTGCATTGACGGTGAGTGGAGGAGGAGATACAACGACGAACTGTATGGACTGTACAGCGACATGGACCTAGCCAGAAGAGTGAAGATCCAAAGACTGAGATGGCTGGGTCTTCGAATCCGCCCCCGAGGGACAGCGCAGTAGAGGAAGGCCAAGACTCAGGTGGCGCACGCAAGTGGAAGAGGACCTCAGCCAACTTAGCGTGCGAAACTGGAGGCAGCTGGCCAGGTATCGAGCTGGCTGGAGAAGCTTGTTGACTGAGGCCCAGGTCCACCCCGAACTGTTGCGCAAAGTATTGTGCGGAGTAAACTCAGGAAGGATCATTGACCATAAGTTTTCGAAAATAATTGGTGGAGAGTAATCACAAGAAGGAGCCACAACTTTCACAGCCCGTAAAACTATGGCTGAGGGATCAGAAGTGCTCTCAGTTTTAATAGCAAAGAGTCCACTCCTATGTTAGCCTGTTTGTTTTTTCAACTTTCGATGCGCATGTTGCATTAGCATTTGTTTACCGCAAGCATTTTGTTTGCATCCATTATTAGCAGAGATAACTTCGTGGAGGCCGGTCGATCAAATTTGTTGGACCGTAGCTTTGATAAGGGCTTTTCCTTTTTACCATCGGCGTTCAGAGTTCGAACCACACTTTATCCTATAAAATAACACAGAATACCCACTAAAACATCAAGTTGTAGAAATCCTTCTGCATTCCACTTTTTCATTTTCTTATAGCCTTTCCACAATTTTTTCTTGATAATCCGCTAGTGCTGGATTCGAAGATATGTTTATAGAGAGTGGAGTGGTTTTTCAAATTATGTAGGTTAACGATTTTCTTATGTGCCTAGTGGCATGCTAGCATATGATACATCTTCTTAACGACTATCGCATATAGTATAAGCTGTCCGCCTTTGTCCGAGTTCTTTAATAATGAGTATGCTTGCCTTTTTATTTCGACTGTATAGTGCTGCTAACGTTTGTTGTCGTGGCCAATTGTATTTAAGTCTTCTGCAGCTTAAGTAAACCTCGATAGTTGCTACACGGCCCGATTATGATACGACAGCTTTCATGTTTCTTCTTCGGATCTAAGAGATATTTGTCGCGTGATGAATTGACTATGGTCTAAAATTCTTCAGTTTGCAAAGAGTTTTTGCTGTTTATACTTATGTACGTCGGCGATCCGGATTCCGTCTCCCTGAAAGTACTTTTCTGAGCCTGCTCATGTTCTTAATATCTCCAGCGACGTTGTGCTCATCGTATTTCTTGTAAATTTCGTATATTTGCCTTAGCTTTCTCTGCAGTTTTCTCTGAAGACAGATTTTGTAATCGGCGAACCTGTACGACGCGTGATCCTCCTAAATAGCCTGAAAAGCACATGCGTATCGTTAGACTCTTTTCTTTTAACAATATCAACAACATCATCCAAATTTATCTATACCTCAGCAGTTGCATTAGCTCTGATATCCTGTGGTATTCCAAAGGCTTTGAGCTTCGGTTTCCATCGTCGCTGATATTGGGTATCCGACTCTATTCACTGCAACTTTTCTCCTCTTTTTTTTGTCACTATCCAAGTACAATCATCCTTTTCGGTTTTCCGGCTCTTTAACTCCATTGCATTCACATGCAAGGCTCCTATTTATCAACTACCCGTGGAAGGGCCTGATGACTAATTATTCCATTGGAGTACCACTGTAGCTCTTAAATAGCATCGGTTTCGGTTACGGAGTTCGATTTTTTTAAGGTTTTAAGTCACCTAGTACTCACCTTTACCAAAAGAAGAGCCAATTTGCAAGTCCTGCAATTTATAGCAAACTCCTGCTGAACAGTGACAGCAGCTTTTATGCCGAAAATTGGTTAGAACGTCTCTCGTGTTGACTTCCTTTCTGTTTGCTTAAGTAATCTCTAGAAGGCAGAGTATACGCTGATGAGTTTCCCTAAGTCAAACCAAATATGTGCCAATTCTACAAACGATACATTGAGGGCCTGTCTCGGAAAAGGTGGAAAAGGATCCTCTAGATAGGTACGAATACAATAAGACAGTTTTATTAAAAGGGTCGTGTGTTTTTTTAAATATAGGTAACGTCCAAGTTAATGCGTCTTTATGGTTTCCCAGGAATTCGAGTATCCGATTTCTGCGGACTTACTGGATGCTTATGCCGATCTCAAACTACTTCTAAATGGAATAACTTTCTGGTGGTTAAAGTGCGAATTCAGCTGGGCCTTGGAATAAAATGGGATAAACTCGCTAGGAAAGGCCCAAATTATTTCACCTGATTTTCTTTTGAGCATAACTGTTGAGTGCCTCTCGACTCTGTTAAAAGACAAATTATTTCCTACGGAATAAGGGGAGCACTTTGCGTTTGCTTAGCACTTCAATGTGGGAATTACAAGTGTCACTACCTCCTGCTTTATAGTAACGACTGACTACGAGTACCAATTCTTAAGGACTTTAATTTTTGTGGTACAACTTCTTACTCCTCTTGGTTCGGACACATCAAAGTTTTTCGCTTGGGTTCAGGCTGTCAAAAGTCAAAGAGTCGAAAGGCATTCTGAGGCAGGTTTGGAAATTTTGAGCTGCAGAAGACATCTTTTAGAAACACAGGTTCAATTTAAAGTCCGTCCTTACAATGTTTCAACTACAACGCACATCTTATGTCAATTGCTTCAAAACCGGCAAACTGCCTTCAACAGAGCCAGCTTCTTCCACTTTTGTACCCAGTTTACCCCATTCCATTGGGAATGCCCTTCAGTTAGCTCAAGTACCATGTGTAATCATTATTAAAACCTTCCGCCACTTGCAAATCCTTCATCAGAAAAGGTGGCAGTTTTTTTCAAAAAAATGCTTCCTCTCTCTTGGTAATTTTAGAAACCATACTTACAAACAAACGAATATACAGATACAGCCGTAAAGTAAGTAACGCCTCTTGTACCATTTCAAGCGTCTAGACGTAATTTTTCACATTCCCGCTTCGCAGCATATGAATAGAGCTTTCGAAATGTACACTAAAGAGAAAGAAAAGCGTTAGCATAGTTAACTAGCAAGCAAACACTCTTAAGCAGGATTTATAATGTGGCGTTAAGGATTCTTAATTGCTGTGTGGTTTTTCACTTCTCTGGCGTTTTTCTCCATCATCCCTAGTTAGCTGGCACATCTGCATCATATGCACGGATTTTTTCAACTTTTTCTAGTTCTTTTGTGCCAACACATACATAAAATACTCTGAACACACTTTTTTTTTGTTGTTTTCCTACAAATACGAGTATCTGCCAGCCTCCAGGATAATAAAGTACAACATTTACGTCAAAAGAAAGGATTCAGATTCGTTGAATTTGTGGGTTTTCTTCTTTAGTTTCTTTGGATGGATCAACTTTAGTGTATGGTACTTGCCCTTACATATTAAATTATAACAAATTCAAAGTGGTCCTTAATTTTAAGTGTGGATAATCATGAAAGGTGTCGGAAAATATGAGATGAGGAGTCCTCAATTTCATAACACTCTTAGATGGTGAAAAGGATTCTTCTTGAGTTTATTAAAATAAAACAGCAAACTTAATGACCTTTCTGTCTCTTTAGCTAAAAAAAACAAAAAATAAATACTTCTGTAGTCGTTATTGTTCAGTATCTGTGCACACGTATCCTTTTATACACATGCTCCATTTTGTTATGCAATTCTACACAATCAGAGAGAAGTCATCACTCTTTATTTCGTTTAATTAGCACTATTCGCTGAGGATAATGCACTTCATGCGCGCTAATGAATGAATGATAATGCAAAATGTAACCTCCGGGGTTATGGAAGATACTCTAGTCAAGCTTTGCAGTAGGACTTTTCCTTTGTATTGTATAGGTATATCTGGATGTTATGATGCCAACACGGACTAAATTAGGATGCAGATCCGGCAGTGTCTGGTGATATTCTCGCGGTAATAGTCCCAGTGTGAGTATAAATTACTTTATGTGGAAATCCTTTGAGATAAGCAGGCAAGCACACAGTAAAATGATACAGGTTCCCGCACTTCAAGTGTACTACTCATATTAAGTGATACAGGGCATTTTGGGTATTAGAAGGACCAACATAGTAGCTGTCAGGAGCTTGAGTCGATGCTGTTAAGGATGCACTTAAAAAATCAAGCGAATTCTAAAAAATTAAAAAAAAATTCGCTTCGCTTTTGAACGATTCGCAGGCTGTTATTACGGTCTAATCTTTAATAAATGTCTAGGAGTCGGGTTTATATGAAAGAGAGTGAACTAAGAATTATGTAGAAACTATCGTCGGTCCTTACGAAGAATGTAGTTACCCAGTAAATGACATTAAAATGGTAACCTCGTTTCATAAAAGTTATTTTAAATTTATTAATTTTATATTTATTTACAAGACTATTTTCAAAGTCTTTGAATAATTGAAATTTCGATGTAAGTCGTTTCATTGTCTTCTTTAGAGCGACGAACCAAAAAAAAAACACTTTCACCTCAGTCTCCAATCATGTCGAACCTTTGTTTACTTAAATTTACAAAAGAGATTCTTTTCTCAACAAGAGTATCCTTCAATCAATTTAAAATTCAATTAACAACAAAGGACTCTATATTGTCCTGCGTAATTTCATTGCAACAATAGATCACATTCACTCGCTTCAAGCATATTGGGTTCCCAATAAGTACTCTAGCAAGCGCATTATCAAAAGCAATAGCAGAAGCTAAAACGAGTACAAGGCCCCATTACTAATTAATAAATCCACCGAGGAATTTGTTTTGCAACTTTTCCAACAAAGAACTCGATTCGCAAATAACCATCACAAAAGCCAATCGCACTACCACTACCAGTGTATGAGTTGTACGAGGAGAAGCAGCAATGTGAATCCACTTAAACCATGTGATTGTCCTTAAGCTACTTGCCGACTACGTTTCATTTGTCACACATACAATACTATTGTACAGTTCAAAGGGCATCTACAAAAATAAATAAAAAAAAACACACACATACAGCAGCGGTAAACTGCGGCATTTGACTCCTGGAAGCTTAAACGTAAACAGTCAAAACTTTTCTACCCCGTTACCACTTCATATGTCCTGCAAGCAAATCAACCATAATCCTCGCTGCAAGTTGTGCCTGACTGTACTGATGCTGATGGTGGCAGTGGTGGTAACTTTATTTGCCGCTTAATGAATGTTTAATGATTTGTTAATTGGATTTTCGGTTTTAACCGTTTTAAAAGTTCCAACCCTCTATTCGTATAGAGGTAGAGGCATACCATGCTTATGTGCAGCCTGTGTATCCTCAATGAACAATGAGAGGCCCTTCAGTGCCAATTGGGAATCGCTTTTCGAAACTTTCAAACACGGTGATTGTTTGCGTTTCCTAACTACAAGAATTGGGGGTATGGTACGACTATACATGCAGGTACGAGTATGTATGTGTGTATGGGTCGATCTCATTTGGAGACATTTGTAATGCAGGACAACTTAGTTGAAGAGAGGCCACCATTTGTAATTTGGTTTTTCGTTGATTTTTGAATGGTGTCCTGATTGGTTTTAAGGATAATTGACGATGTTAAGCCAGGTAACACAGTGAATGTAATGGTCTTGCCACAAAATTTCACCGACAAATCCCAGATGAATTTGTTGGGGACTCTTTTCAAGTGAATTGAGGTAAATTTTTCAGCAATTTAGAGAGTTTTCTCAGCACCACCGGTTAGGGATTTCAAATTGACTAGAATGAAAAGTTTTAAAGTTCCTAATTATGCCGGCGATTACGAGTTCCTCGGACGTTTAGGTATTTCTAATGGCATTCTAAAGAAATTGATTTACTTCTGGGGAGGGGGTATCCCCAATTGGCGCTTCATCTCAAATTAATCCCTTGTTTAGGTATACAAGTGAATACTGTGATTTATGTTCTCAGAAGCTTAAGTCACATGTACTTTAAATCAAACGGATGTAAGGATCACTTTATCGTTCGACGTTAGCAACCCATTGAGCTCCAGGCTTATAGCAAATGTGGCAAAGAGCGAAGCCGAGGATGTGTAATCTTAATGAAATTTTGGGATTCAACTGTATTGTCTCTAACTAAACTTGACCCAATTTTATACAAAAAGCGTATCGATTTCGGACAGAAAAGATACGGCAGTTTCAAAAGAGAGAATGATCAAACTCTCGGTTGGAAAAAATCCACTTGATTTGGTTCAATATCTAATAACTGGTATACAAGAAGCTTCATTGGCACCCGAATTAAGATCAGTGACAGACCAGTAGCATCAATGGCTAAGACCGAGGTATCAAGTGGCCAAATTGCAACTCACTTTTAATAGTTTCAAGAGTTGCAGACAAAATGGTCTGACTATTGCTATGGAATGACCACCTCCAGCAATTAGTCAAACTACTAAAATTTGGGACAGAAAAAAACGGAAATATCTAATCGTCAGGTACTAACAGAGTTCAGAGTATTATGCCCATAGTGTTGACGGCTGACTTTTGCCAAATTCTTCGAAAAATATTGTTCAAGAATTTATATACAATACTTACTTACTTACTTACTTTAGGTAGCGCTACAGTCCCGGGTGGACCTGAACCCCAATCAACAAGAGTATTCAGCCAGCTCGATCTTTTGCTAGCAACATTCAGTTTCGCACGATAGATTCGCTGAGGTCTCCCTCACCTGCCGGGCATCACCTGAGTCCTAGTCTTCCTCTATTGCTCTATTTTTTGGGTGCTAATTCGAAGATTTTCGGACCGGAGTGATGGTGTCTATTCGCCCTACGTGACCCAGTCATCTCAGTCGCGGGATCTTTACTCTTCTAGCTAAGTCAATGTTGCTGTATAGTTCATACAGTTCGTCGTTGTTGCATATGAGAGCAGGTAATCATTCCGAAACACTGTCTAGACACCCAATGTCTCAGTGGTGTCATCATCGACTTCTATGAAGCAGTCAGTTCTCAGTTGTCATATGACACAGGAATAGAATATAATAAGCCTTATCATGGCCAAGTAACGGCATTGATGAAAGCTGTTTTACACAGAAGGGCGACAGTGCCCTGAAGACTTTCGGATTAACATGTTTAGTTCTAAAAAGTTTGTAGCATCCTACTGAGGTAGGTTGAATAAGTCATTGATCATATCTAGGGCTGCTTTTGCTTTAGAACAAACAGTCGTCAGATATGATGACGAGACAATACAGCTATGCCTGAGCATAGGCGTCACGCCGGTTTGCGGCCAACCGAGGTTTAACATGTTGGCCACAGTCAGTATCCGTAATCAAGGTGCTATCCTCTATTATTGCTTTTATCCACAAAACTTCGGCTACTTAATATTTTTGAGTTTCGGTATCAAAACATCAAGAGTTGTGTTGTTGAAAGAACTTTCAGTTTCGAACTTAGAATGCTGGTACGAGTACATTTGCGCTTGTTAAGATGTGAAATATGTATAATAGCGGTCCTTGTGTTGGTTAGAATACATTTTCCACCTGTGCCGCCAATGATGCTCTCCTTTTTTTCGAAGAGCGCGTAGAACCAGTCTTTGGCGAAGTAGTCCTTTTTATATGCGGAGGACTGTTACGTACGAGTCCTCTGTCCGAATGTCTTGTTTGTGTTTTTTTGTCGACTTTTCCACATCTAAAAAGGCGCTACCTTTGCTTTCTAAGGAATTACAATTGTTTTGTAGATTACTAACAGATTTCTTTGTTAGAAATTTTTGGAATCCACTAACATATGCTTTAAGGCGGTTGAGAGCTTCCGCTAACTGTTCGGCTGCATCCGAACTTTCCATGTCCATTGTTGCTTTAGTACGGCAGTCAACAGTAGGTCCGTCTATATCACAGACTGCTTGTCGCGTCGCCACACAAAGCGTTTTTTTGTAATTCAGTAGTTAACGAGGCAACTTACAACTTAGAGAGTCAGATCTTTAAGAGGATAACGCCAGTAGCCCATTATTGCGGCTTGATATCTTCTGTTTGTTCTGTATCGACAGCCTGGTTGATTGGCGAAAAATATGATCTGAGTCAAAAAATTTATCAATCCAGCCAAAATGAGATCAACGCAAAATATGCCTCTGATGGTGTTGTTGCTCAGCATAAGGAGCTGCCACGTCAAATCGTCCGAATTGAACTTTTCAGGAACATGCATGTGCACCGAAGTTGTTGAGCTAGTACTTGCACAGATGTGAGATGTGATAGCAAGACTCTGCATACTGCAGTGTATTGATGGTAGTTATCCCCAGCTGCAACCTCCTCCTTTCTAAACTTGGTTTTGGCAACAGCTATCGCGGAGTGGATAAGCCCTGAAGCACCAAATACATTGAGAGATTTTAGGTTCATTCCAGATGTTTCGATAAGATTTCTTTCACACCTTAGAGTTAAGGCAAAGCTATTTTTGAAGTAGAAAAACTTTAACTCTCTCAGCCATTTTATACAGCTTATATAATAGATAGCCCTAACCTCAGCGACCCCGACTTGACCGTTACCTGGCTAGAAACGGCCAAAGACTGCTTCTGGATAGCATCGCCGTATCTGGGTCACGACCAAACGTGCCCTCTCCCTGGTGAAAACTTGGAAAGGGTGGTAATGGAAGCAGGAAGATACAATACTGACCCCATCACAGGATGCGGGGCAGCACCAATACCAACGATTGATGTGAGTCACTTTTTGAATACACTATTAGTACTACCCTCACTGTATGTAACATACATACATCAAGAAACCGACAAGAAGTGCTTGACATCACTCATGTCTCCGAACGCATTGATCAGTTAATAACGAACTGGAGGGTATCGTCTGAACACTCCTTTTCAGATCATAGATACATCCAATACAATTTAACGAATGCTCCCCCCTGCCAAACAGCATTTCGTAACTATCAGAAAACTGACTGGCTCAAATAAAACTGAGCACTGGCCGTCTCCTATCCTCTAATTAAACCTAGAGGCAAGAAAAATCCATATTGGTGGACATTTACATTGGGGCTGGTTAGACACGCTTGTAGGAAACTTTTCAACAAAACAAAAAACCCAAGAGAAGCGTCGGATTGGGACTCATACAAGGAATCCCTCAAAACATACAAAAAAGAATTGAGGACGGCAAAGCGTGAATCATGGAGGTCGTTTTGTGATAAAATAAATGAAACCTCTGAGGCTCTAAGGACTAAGAAAAATCCTCTCAACGAGTCCCTCGATGCCTAGCTGCTTGAAAGAAAGCGACGTCTCATGGACGACCGCAAGTGACGAATCACTCAACCTGCTACTGGATACTCAGCTCCCCTTTCACGGCTAGCAACAATCATATAAGAAGTATTGCAGCTGTGACAACTATTTTTGGCCTTATTACAAGAGACAAACTGCTCTGAGCACTGCAAAGCTTCAAACCATATAAGTCTGCTGGGCCAGATGGTATAGTTCCAGCCGAGGTACAAAAATCATCGTCATGTCATGGAGAGAAGTAAATGTAGTTTTCCTTCCCAAAAGGGGTAAATATTCTCATGTTGTCCCAAAGGACCTAAGACCTATTAGTCTATCATTTTTCATTCTAAAAATTCTAGAACGACTGATTGATATCCATATACGATCTAGCTTTAACCCCAGACTCCTATCCACGGCACATCATGCCTACTGCAAGGGAAAGTCAGTGGAAACGGCTCTACACTCACTAACAAGCTACATCGAACGATCTCTACATTATAGAGAATATACAATGGTAGCTTTCCTGGACATAGAAGGAGCCTTTAATAACGTCAACACATCCGCAATCACGATGGCACTGTCAGCTCTGAAAGTAGATGGCTCACTTAAGGACTTGATCAGTTTTATGCTTAAGAGCAGGATAATCAACTCCAAACTGGGTCAGTCCTCTGTCAAAAGATGTGTCCGCAGAGGTACGCCGCAAGGCGGTATCCTCTCACCCCTTCTCTGGAACTTAGTGGTTAACGAACTGCTGATATACCTGGAAGAGGGTGGTACCAGGGTGGTTGCGTATGCGGATGACGTTGCTATAGCTATCTTAGGAAAACATCTTCATGCGATTAAAGAGCTGCAGTATAATCTTGGTACCAGCTTGGTCTTTTCTGATACAGTGAAATATCTGGGTCTAATTTTCGACAGGAAATTAAGCTGGAAGCCTAACATTCAAGAAAGAGCAAAGAAAGCCTCAGAAGCTTTATTCTTTTGCAAAAAAGCCATCGGGAACAAATGGGGCCTCTAGCCTCACATCACTCATTGGCTATACATCTCGGTCATAAGACTGATACTCGCCTTCGGGGTGGTTGTGTAGGCCCCAACATAAGGGTAGGCCTATTTTTATTTGCTTTTTCAAAACAGCGAAAGAGCAAGGACTTCCATAATTCTCACTTTTGCAGGAGCTTACTTACCAAAATGGTGGTAATGTCCGAAAAGTACTTTTCTTCTTTTTTTTCAGTTCATTGTTCACTGATCGAACCCACCATTCTGAATGAGAACCAAAGTGTTTCCCTGCATATTGAAGAGAATGCCAATGAAGTCGAGAGAAGCTTAGGTGCGCTCCAGAAAGACCCGCGTCTGGAGAATACCGGTGTGGTAAAAGATCACTCAATAAATTTGAAATGAGCATACAAGTGTCAAACCACTCAAACTTAAGATACACTTCATGGAAATGATCGCAATCACTACCCCGGTGGGCACCACGCTTGCAACGTACTCGGGTGATCCCAGAGCAAGCGGAAGTGAATGTGTCAGAGCCCGATGGATTCCAGGGGCGGGCAAAATGAAGTTTCCAAAATATTTTCCTAAACATCGGTTTGCAAGTTGGAACGTCGGATCGATGACCTCAAAATGTTTAGAACTGGAAGCGATTATGCGTCGCAGAACTCTTCAAATCCTGTGCGTACAGGAAACGAAGTGGTGTAATACAGGAAATAAAGCGCGTTTTCTAGATGGTCTTCGTAGGCGGAGAACTACATGGCCACGTCGGAGAAACAAATGTTGATTATGAGGACTGCCACGGCGGTAAAGGCTTTGGAACCAGAAATTCAACTGGCGAAGACATCCTTGTAGCGTGTAGGGCTTACGGCTTGACCAACTTAAATACAAGGTTTATTAAACATCAACGACATCTTATCACCTATAGCAACGGTAATAGATTATCACCTCTGCAAAAATGTCGATGAGAAACCGTGTTAAGGACTGTAAAGTAATATTTGGAGAATCGCTAGTAAGCCAGCACCGTCTGCTCATTACAGAATTTTTCACAGCGGAACCACCGAAAACACAGGCATCGTTTGGAAATCCAAAAATCCGGTGGTATAATCTATCGAAGGAACGAAGCGCAAGATTTATCGCACTGGCTAAAGAAGTACTTCAAAATATAAATGGTATCGCAGACTCACTTAGCCCGCAAGAAATGTGGAACAGCATGCACGAGGAATGCATAACACTCGCAAAGTCCCATCTGGGGACTATATCGAAATAGGAGTACCATCACGTCGGCAAAGAAACATGGTGGTGGAATGACGAAACCAAACGAGCTGTGGCTGACAAGAAGAGTGCATTCCAAGCGCGGACAAAATGCGATCGGAGCGACGATATCGAAAAAGCTCGACTGGCTCTTGAATACGAGCGTCTTAAAAGGATCGCAAAGAAAGTCCTGGCTCGAACTCGAGCGGCAGAAGCGGAAAACCTGTACCAGGAGTTGGAACAAATATCCCCACGATCGGCAGATAGAAGACAAGCTATACAAGAAGTTCAAACGTCGTACAATACTAAAATGCCTAATATTTTTAAGCTCGCTGCACAGAGGCGAAAAAATTCAATGGAAATAACCTCGCCGAAATACATCAAAAACGCAGACGGTCGCTTACTAACAAATGAAAAGGAAATTTGTGACCGGTGGCTTGAATACTGCAAGAGTTGCTTAACAAACAGTTTCCACGTGATATCGTGCCAACAGCTGGTCTATTCGAGGAGGAAGTTTCGGACTTTTCAATCGAAGAAATAAGTATAGCAATTGGAAAAATGAAGCCGGGGAAAGCGGCGGGACCAGACAGCATTCCATTTGAGTTTTGGTCGAAGATGGAGAGAATCGGCAACGTTTGGCTATCGAAACTTTTAAATAAATTAAAATGTGGACAACCTATGCCGAATCAATGGAGAAGTAGCTTCTTGGTTCCATTATACAAAGGAAAAGGCGACACTCGAGAATGCAACAACTACCGTTCAATCAAGCTTATGTCACACACAATGAAAATCGTCGAAAGAGTCTTAACGAACGTCTTCGGCAAATAATAAAGCTCGATAATAGCCAGTGTGGATTTATTGAAGGAAGATCGACCGTAGACGCTATCCAAAGCCTACGAATAATATTGGAAAAGCACCGAGATTCGTCTAAGGACTTACACATGGTATTTATCGACCTCGAGAAAGCATTCGATCGAGTGCCTAGGGATCTCACATGGGCCGCGCTGTCACACATGTACCGAAACATGAAAACTGCGGTTAAAAGCTCTGCTGGACTAACGAGAGAATTTCCAGTTAATGTCGGAGTGCATCAAGGAAGCGTACTTAGCCCATTCCTCTTTAACGTAGTATTCGACTATCTTTTAAAAGACTGCATGCGCGAAGCAAATGTAACGCCGATTCTCTTCGCTGACGACGCAGTTACACTTAGTGATAACGTCGAAGATTTACAGAACGCCTTAGATTCATGGAGAAATGCGCCAGAGAGAAACGGGTTTAAAATAAGTCGTTCAAAGACGGGGCATTCGACGTGCCCATTTGCGCATCCGTCGCGACCTGTTCCGGATATAATGTTAGACGGAATAGTTCTTCCGAAAAGCACTATCTTTAAGTACTTAGGATCAATCGTTAACATGGAAGCGAAATGTGACGACGACGTAAACCACAGAGTGAGTGTGGGGTGGATAAAATGGCGGGAAAATTCGGGAATCTTTTGCGACTGAAAATTTTGACTTAAATTAAAGGGGAAACTCTACATCACGGTTGTTAGACCAGCTCTTATATACGGTTCACAGTGCTGGACAATGTACGAAGCGTTTAAAAACAAAATGACGGCAGCGGAAATGAAAATGTTAAGGATGTCTAGTGGAGTCACTAAACGCGATTGTATTAGATCTACGCGTATAAGAGGAAGTCTACATATAAAGAATTCGGTAACCGAACAGCTTGAGGCGAATAGAATAAGCTGGTATTGCCACGTTCAAAGAAGATCTGCGGAAAATCCGATTAAAAAGGCACTATCAACTACGGTCACTCCAACTGTAAGAAAACGAGGTCGGAAAAAGAATTCCTGGATTTCTCAGATGGCAAATGCGCAACAACGCCTGGGGTTAACCACTGAAGCGATCCAGAACAGAGCATTATGTAGACACGTTCTGCGGTCTGCGACATTAGCCAACCCCATAAGCGGAGCAGCAGCGATGCAGTAAAAATGGGAAACTCGTTATGCATAAGTTCGTATAACGAGGAAAGGGTTAATAAAAGGATAAGAAGAAGGTGCGCTCCAGAAAGACAGATGTTGCCATGTCATACACAGATACATCCAAGCTTAGAGCCCATCTTTATGATCCTTGTCCACATCTACGGTTCCTATGTGAGTGTCATGAAAGGTTCGCTCCTCGAGTTGGGAGCCTCCATAGCTTACATATAGATTCTAGTTCTGTCAGTAAATTCTGAAATTTTTTCGAGATAGCACTGGCAAAATCTCCCTTTAAGTGCTGATGTATCGATAACTGTCTGAAATTACGAGTAGAGCTTGCCTACTGTATTCTTATTGAGTTCCATTTCGTTTGGTTTACTACATATCTTTTGTGAGCAAATCCAGTTAATTTTCATGAAAGCCCCTCAGTAATTTATTTCTTAAAAACTTGAGCTTACTGAAGCTACTGATTTTGATTGTATCTTTTGCGTACTCGAAAGATGTTAACTTCACAGAAGAGTAGAAAAAGCAACCCAATGACAGATTACGTGTCATATGAGATCAGGAACTACTAAAATCACCTTAAAGTTTACCAAAAAATAAACATTTCTATATCTACAGTACCTGGTGCATGCATTTGTAGTCCTTAAATAGCCAAACCCTTCTCATATGTAGGTCAACTTCACCCGTCCATTTGAAGAGCATTTTCAAGCTCAGTCTAAAAGTAGCTGTCATTGTTGTCATCATGTTACTAAACTCATTGAAGTCAGAGCACCTTTGCAGCACTTCCTAAACTAATGACCTAATAATACGCCCGTACGCTTCTCTTTTGAAACTTTTGTTTTAACTAAAGTTTTTGAAGCTTAAAAACAACTTTTCACCACAATTCCCAGCACATAGAGTATACAATTTTCTGGATGTTAGCAAATTTTCAAATTTTCCCTAATAACTTCTATCCATGTCGGCAAATTAGCCAAACTCAATGCCCTGCCCCATATCGATGTCACAATACAAGCCAGCCACCTCCTAACCACCCCTAATAATTCAATTCAAAAGGAGGGTCCTCTTACTGGTGCTTGTCGTGAGAGTTTTTGTGTGTCTTTCCCCTTAATAAACTGGAAACAAACCTTTAGTCAATTAATTTGTCATAAATTTAGCAAAACCATGACTGAGACTAGGAGCCAGAGCAGGTTCCCAAAAAGGAAAATACTCGTACTAATGTTGCCAGGGTTTTAAGGAAGTACCATCGACTACCGACTACCGACTGGGTTGTAGTGAAATTTAATTAAAAGTTAGTGTTAACCTGACAGCAGGATTCATGACAACCAAACTAGCCAAACTAAGGAGTACACGACGACGCTTAAGAAGAGGAGAAGTTGAAAAAATAAATAAAAAAGCCAAACCATAAGCTCCATCCGACTTCGGCGTGACAAAGAGTGGAAATTAATCGCACTTTAAGGAGCGCGCACAAAAAACCCCCACCCATTATAGGTGAAACTTTTAACGGTTTTTTGCACAAAAATACATAAAACTTCTGCTATCTATACAAAGCTAAAGCTGATTGAGTGAGTGGCGATGGTTCGACTAAAATGACTGCACATTGCAAGGAACCAAAGCAATCATCCATTTCCGTCACTTGGTTTCCCCGACCCCACCAAAAGAAATCCTTCGAGACGACAACATTTGCCGATGTTGACGTCTCGCCAGGAGCACCAACAGCACGAATACATATAGCAGTACCGTCACTATATTCCCTACTCGATTCGACATAATAATGAATTAACTTTTTGACAGATGATCTCTTGGCAGCCGACGACATACAAATGCTAAGACTGCTGTGTAGACTGGGCTTAAGGAGCTGTCCTGACACTGACACTGACACCCCAGCAAAAGCCATTGACATGTTTTCAATTTGTACCAAAGGCTGTTAGTTGCCTGTTTCTTTGAGTGAGGGGGTGGGTTGCAGTTTTCTTCGCCATGGTTTTCCCTCTAAATTCGCTACGGGATTTACTTTTCAACATAAAAACCATGTCATTCTCTCTTTCAGTGTGACAACTATTCACGCACCTAATTCCTCATCCTGGCTGGCACATAGTCCTTTCATCTTGTGTGTCTATATGTCTACACCATACGCGTCAAATAATTGGCAAAATGCTTCATGATATGAATGTTGTCGTCATCAACTGGCAATGGAAGTCGCAAAAATCGATTTCAGGGATAAGACATCCTTCGAGGGGGACACTGGGTGACTGGGAGACTGAGGGACCGAACGACTAAAAGATTGAAAGACTCACTCACATAATCACCCTCAATGTCGAGACAATTGATAGACAAAAACACACAAACATAAACCTACAACCGCATCCGAGACGATGCTGAAAGACGGCCACCAACTAGTGCCGTCTGCAAGTACAACGCCAGACCAAAGCCCAAGGCGGCATCCTGAAGAGATATAATTCATTTTGTCGCTTCCGCTGTTTGTTTTTTTGTCTTTTTACTCGTATTTCTTGATACCCAGTATGGCTTGGTGTCCAGCCTTATTCTTGATCCACATCCGGCTAAAGAACATAGATCCGAACTCGTATCTTATTTGGTTAAGGCCAGATTTGGTGCAATGGGGGTGAGACACATCATAAAAGGACATTGACGAATGCTCGTATCCCCGGCACATTACTTTAATTATCGTAAATGGATTGTTGTTCCTTTTAGAAGTTTCTACGCATATCCGTGTTGCGGGTATTTTTCTTACATTCACGTTGTTGGAAGACGTCATCTTAAAGCTTCCGTGGGTTCTAGAGACGAATTTTTGTTTGGAGGGTTGCACTTTGTTGCTGATGAAAGAAATGTTTTTGTACAGGAACCCTGGTAGTACTGCGATAAAGGAAATTATATTATCCTGATTGATATTTTCCTTTGAGAATGGAATGAACATGTTGAATGCATGAAGAGGGTTTTCTTTTTTGTTGTTGCGCCGAAATCCTGGGCTAATTCAGTAAGTGTCCTTAGGCATGTACTGAATAGAATATGCTACCACAAAAGCAAATCGACTTAAATGTGATGGTGCCGCACATGTGGATTGAACAACAACAGAAAATGATTACATTTCATCCAAACTACAAAAGGAGATTTGAAATTGTAGGTAAAAGTCAGAAACTGGCTTGGAGTTTGTGTCTGACTACCATTCGTCTTAATTCAATTGCCTACCGGTCCAGACATAGTGGCTTACAAAAAATTGGTGCGACTCATCTTTTTACTTGGTCGGCTGTAGTTACGTTTTTAAGCTCCTGTGCCAGGAAGTCCGGGTTGAATTTCTAGGAAAACAAAAAACCTGTGGCCACTTTCGCCAACGGAAAAATCCTTTGTGCTCTTGCTCTTGGGACTCGCTCATAAGCTGTGTCCACCGAGACCTTCCCGTCGACGGGAACACTTGCAAGGATTTCTACTTTTTTTTTTTTTAAACCTGACTCGCTAGTGGCTATTGAGAAGCACTTCGACCTTAAAAGATCTTTTGTGCTGAGTAAGGCAGAAAAGAAAATTAGGCCAGAAGGGTTTCTACCTTCCGAATGAAGTTAGCAACTCTACCAGCAGGGGAGTCCCTTATTTCAAAGATGTCGAGTTGTTCTCTGAGGAAGGTGTTCCGTCTGATTCTATTGAGGGCTGGACAGTCACATCAAATGTGTTCAGCTGTTTCTTTGTCTTCGAGAGAGAGTCGGCATTCTGCGAAGTCAGCAAGTCCTATTTTGCTGATGTGGTATCTTAAGCCGTTGTGTTCTGTAGGTTTCTGATATCATTGCCAATTTAGATTTAGACATCTGTCGGCATTTTTATTAAAGGGTAGGATGGCTCGTTTAGCCTGCTTATGCCTGGAGTCCCCTCCCATTTTGAGTGCTCCCAGCGCTTAATGGCTAAATTTACTGCTGTTTAAGATGTACAGGAGAAGGGTTCATGTCCGTTGAATGAGGTTTCTGAACCTTTCCTGGCCAGTTTGTCTGCCTTTTGCCTGCCAGTGTATGACTGATTTGGAGTCAATAACGTGCGAGCTAAGGGCATTTATAGCTGGTTGACTGTGAACATATGGATGCTTGTACCTTTGATAACAGAGTTGTATATCAGATTCGCGCATTCTTGAATGGCATGTATTTCAGCTTGAAATACAATAGGACTCTTGCCCATGGCAACTGATATGTTTGTGTTCGGGTCATGTATTCCAGCTCCAGCTCCACTGTATGCCACTTTGGCTATTTGGTGGGTGTTTACCAACCCATGCTTCTTTGCTGGGAATCTATGTGAAGGAATCTTTGTTGAAGCATAAAGTCTTTTGAAGTCAGAATACGTTCGCTTGCCACTCCGGTAATATGTGGGAAGAAACCACTGATAACATGTGGTTTTGGAAAATGTTCCTCTTTCACAAGCATCACCTCAAACCCACATTTCCTCTTTAGCAAGTCGAAGTTTTTATGCAACCACGGCGTCTCTCAGATAGTGTGAATCTAATAAAACCGGGCTCTTGTAGGACCTCATTGTCCGAACTCACCGGTATGTCCATATCTAGGGATGATAACTCATCCGACGTGATGCTTTGGTTACATAAGGTACTGGTTTCTGAAATTGAGTCGCTGAGGAGAGACTGATTCCCTTTCAAGTCGTCTTTTTCAGAGTTCAGGCTAAGTGATCTTGTTCGAGTGGCAGAGGTCATATTGTTGATGCTGTATTTGAAGAGGCAGCATTCTCTATTGTTATTTAATTTTTTGGATCTTTTTTGGTCCCACCAGTAAACGGGATAATAAGTCTACCCGGATAACGACAGGAAGGCTGGTTTGAAATCGGAGGTCGCCAGGTACCCGAAGTTCGCAAACTAGCGACTACGCACCCTCTTAGTCATACATCCCTCCGGGTTTGCTGTTCCACATTGGATTGAGGGATTTATTTTCGAGGTCTACTCCTTTATCCCCACTGGGATATATCTCCTCCTTATCCGGGCTTGGGGCCGGCAGATTTCTTAAGTGGGAGTTGCACAAAAGTCATCAGGCGGAGTTAGGAATTCTACTTAGTAAGCGACGTAAGCCGTCAGAACTTCTGATGTGAACCTCAACCATTGTCAGAAGAAACATCAGAGAACAGAAGAGGAGTCAGCGCCGGAATGATATATCTGGATGGTGATAACAGGCAAAGCAATAGCCAAAGAAATACGCTGTATTGTTTTCTTGCTTTTCGTCAAGGGCAACTAAGGTCGGTTGTTTTCCAGTTAAGGTCTTATGATATACAAGCCGACGACTGAATAATACAAAAAGTGCAAAATGTACTTGCGAGCCTAGTGTCATCAAGGGATGCTGTCTGCAGATCTTCTACTCAGATCAGCAGTATTAATGATTCATCTTCCGACGCTACAAATCTAAATTTATCCATTAGAGCAGGAATGCCAAGAAAAACAAAAGATCAGACAAAAGCGATTCTGAAACCACTAACGACTAAGAGCCTGAGAATGATATAGCCTCGCTTTGTCGCAGAACCAGGAGTGATATTGATCCAGCAATGTGGCACATATGCTGGGAAAAATGCTTTATTTCATGGAACACTGTAAAGACGGAGCTGCCAACTTACCAGAAATGAGAGAGATATTTCAGCTAGGGATGCCTGGCTTTTGGTTACTTGTTTTGATATCCAGAAATGGCTAATATCCATCACCAACGTAATAAAATTCCTCCTAAATTACATTCTAACTTAGGCATATCATCGAAGAGCATTCGATGCTCAAGGAAAAACTCGTAACCAAGCAAGAGTCGAGCCTATGCGCAGTGGTTAAGCCCATCTGCAGCGTTACAAGAAATAAAAGACAAACGTGGGACGAAAATGGTCAATCGCTCATCCTCATAAGATAAATAAGCTGTTGCTTGACTATTTGCGTACATAGAAAAAAAGAAATATAAAGTGAAAGAAATAAAGATGTCACAACTCAGAGCAATTCGCTTCCCAAATTCCGTGCTCAAAAACGGAAACCCCAAATGTGACAGAGTACCTGTGGAGTTCAACGAATTGCTAAAAATAATTAGAAAAAAAAAAGACCTTCGCCATAAAAAGGTAATGAGAATGCCATTTAGACGGAAACTTAGAGAAAGACACGGGTTAACCTCGGCAAAAGTAGTTATTTAGGTGCATCCAAAGAACTAAACGCATATCCCATCAAAGCAAAAATAATGGATAAACTCTAACCAAAGAAGAGGCCATACGTACTCCAGCAGGACTCTACCCCGGTGCAGAAATACTTGATACATTAGGAACTGATAGCTATAATTTTTCGGTCACATACTGCAAGTCGATGTAATTGTAATCGATCTTAGCAAGGCCTTCGATAAAGTCTCCCATCGATTAATACTCTTCAAATTGTCCGCTGTGTTAAAATTGATATTTTCTTACCTAGAAAACAGTTTCCACAGTGTTCGTTTTAGGTCAGCCCATTCGGCTACATTTTTGGCCACTTATGGAGTTCCACAAGACAGCCATCTAGGTTCTCTTATTTGCATATTAACCATAAACGATCTCAATAAGGTCATCAACAACTCATCTGTCTCCTTTTACGCCGATGATACCAAATTTTTCAAAACCAATTCCTCACCCCATGACTCCTTCCTCCCTCAACAAGACCTTGACAGTTTTTCGATCTGATGCCTCAAAAATTGTTTAGAACTTAATATCGCCAAATGCCAATCACCATCACCTCTCTTCTCCAACTCTACCTTCTCAACAACCTACCTAACTCCTCCGTTCAATTCCTTCGTGACCTCGGCATTTTGTGTGATAAGGAGCTCAACTACCGCTTACATATGGTGGTCCAAAGAATTCACCAACCCATACGTGACCAGGTCCCTTTATATACCCTTAACTCCTTTCAGATCACGTTGATTGTGCGTCCTTTTACAACTCTCTCTTTGTCAACACTAATCCTCGTAATCTACGTACCCTTGGTCTCTTCTATTAACCAACCCACTCCTATGGCGGGAACGAACCAATCTCTCGTGTGCTACAAAAGATCAATTCAAACCTTACCGTTCAAACCTTGCAAGCATTTAAGCAATGAGGACAATTAAAGCTTTCCAATCGGGCAGAATCGCTCAAGCTCAGGCTATATTTCCGTCTACCATGCTAAAATTAAAGAAAAGGTTGTATTGTCTTATCTCAAGTCTGAACTAAATCAAATGGCCTGCCGAATGAGGGAAATGTCTTTCCATACAACAACTCGTTCACAAGAGTTTGTCGGCCGAAATTGTCGGGTTATCTAGTTCTGCAATTTCAAACTTACTCGTCAGGATATGCCAGAAAAAGGCTTTACACCAAGCAATGACATCTGACTTCTTAAATATTATACTTGAAAATGCTTAAGATGGCTGTAGATAAGACCATCATCTACCTCAGCTCCAAAATTTACTCATAAGATTACATCTTATCAAAAACCGAGCTCCAACCAATATCAAATCGTTGTTTCCTTGCTCAAAGAAGGAAATAGATGAGAATTCCTGTCCAGACATGCCAAGGATTTCCTAAAATGTCAACTGTCAACCCAGCTTTGTAACTTGGCACGGAGATATTGTCTTAAGCCATGAGGTGTGAAGACATTCTTGGCAAGATCATACCCAGGATTTTTCAAATTGTTAAAAGTTAAGTTCGTACTGAAAGGGCTCCTGAGAGTGAGACTTTACAGGAAAGTCTACCAGCTGTACAATGACATCAATCTGATCAGAATAAAACATGTCAGCGTGGTAATGCCACGTTTCAGATACCACCTTTTGGTGACGAAAACTACTTCGTACGAGCAAAGTTAAACGATATTTACATATACAGCTGTTATGTCCCTCCAAGCCTTAGTATTGAGCAATACGAACGAGTCGTCGAAAGCATAGTTCTTGATGCTAAGGATCATGCGCTAGCTATTACTGCCGGTGATTTTAACGCATGGGCAGTAGAATGGGGAAGCGTGCTAACGAATAAAAGGGGAACCATTCTACTCGAAGCGCTCTCTAGTTTGTTGATATTACGTTCGTTAGTAGTAGCTTATCTAGGCATACGACTTAGAGCGTCAGCAATCACTACACCCACAGTGACGATAACGCAATTATAATCGATATCCATAGTCTTACACGACCTCGAAACACTCAGTCTCAAACTAACAAGGCGAAATGGAACGTAAACACCGTAGATGCTGAAGCTTTAGTTGAAGGGAGAACAGCGAACGAGATCGTAGGTCAAGTAACGCGACAACTGCACGCTGCCTGCGATATATCAATGGCTCGAACGGGGACACAAAACCGACGGCATCCAACGTATTGGTGAAACGGCGACGTTAAGAAACTTCGATCAGCCTGCCTTAAGGCACAAAGACAATACCAACGGTCTAAACGCGATACGGACAGACATTTGATATTGAGGACAGCGTATAAAGAGGCACGCGCCGCTCCCAAATGCGCCATTGAGTCTAGCAAAAGACAGTGCTTTAAGGATCTTTGTAAGCAATTGAACGAAAATGTATGGGGTAAAGCGTACAAAATCATCGCGAAGCTCAAAAAGCCTCAGAGACTGGCACCAACTTGCCCGCTATTACTCAGTAGAATCGTAGAAACTCTGTTCCCCTCTCAACATGACGGACTTCTACTAAGCGAGATCGGAAAACTACACGAACACATTCCTGCGTTAACAACCGATGAACTCACCGCTGCAATCGATAGGGTAGAAGATCGAAAAGCCCCTAATCCAGACGGCATACCGAATAGGGCTTTAAAAATAGCGATGAAGGCCCGCCTAGACGTTTTCGCTAGCATGTATAATGCATGCTTAAGCGACAGAATATTTCCGGAACAATGGAAATACCAACGGTTGGTATTATTACCAAAAGGAGGCGTCCCCCAAGGATCAGTGTTAGGTCCCTTCCTGTGGAACGTGATGTATGACAACATTCTACGACTCCCAGTCCCCAGGGAAGCATCTATTATAGGTTTCGCGGACGATATTTCTGTTGTAGTCATGACAAAACGACTTGAAGAAATCGAGTTGTATTGCAACGAAGCAATAGCACTGATTAAAAAACTGGCTACGCGATATGAGTTTAAACCTCGCGCAAAATAAAACGGAATCCGTTCTCATTACGAGTAGAAGGGTGCTAGAGGCGACAACGATAAAAGTCGAAAAGCACACAATTATTTTCAGCCCATTTCTAAATTACCTGGGAGTGATGATTGATGTTCAGGTCAAATTCAAGCATCACCCCGCATACGCTTGCAAGAAATTGTCGAAAGCGATAGGCGCTCTTTCGAGACTCATGTCGAATATCGGCGCCCAAAAGCAAGGAAAACGATTAATGCTTGCGAGAGTTTTAGCCTCCGTACAGCTGTACGGGGCACAAATATAGTCTGATGTCGTAGATACAAAGACACACATGAAGGGAAACAAATCTGTGTACAGATTATGTGCCTTGCGAGTTAGCAGAGCATTTCGAACGGTATCCCACGACGCGATGTTGGTATTATCTTCAATGGTACCAATCGATATCCTAGCTTTAGAAGGTAGGCAACTTTATGAAAATCGTGTGCAAATCGGGCCATCCATAAATCAAGCGAAGAAACTAAAAGAAGCCGTTGTATAGAAGTGTGTCAACAACAATGGAACGAATCCCAGAAAGGGACCAAATAGACCAAAAGGTCACGGGAATTTCCAAGAATATCAAGCGAAACCGTGATTCGAGTCCGTCCTGTTTTCGCTGCGCAGACGCGTTAGAGAACGTGGAGCACGTTTTCTTCGAATGTGCTCTGTATGCAAACGGAAGAGCTATATATCTATCGTGTGAAGAATTTGATGAACGGCCAACACCAGAAAACGTAGTTCAATACATGTTAAAATCCGAAGATCTTTGGGTTGCTGTAAAACATGCAACAGTACGAATAATGTGCGACCTAAGGAATTTAGAACAGCAGCGGAACGCGAACTCGCTAAGCACCCCGTGACGAAGCAAAAAACTCAAATCCGCCCCTCGCGAAGTAATACTTAGCGGTAGTTTCGCGGGGGAATAAACGGAAAGATTTCCCGAGAGGTGGTTTTAGTCAGTACGAATCTGACACTACCAATGGACGTCAGACCATTGATGCCTATGCAAGGTTTCCACCTTCCGGCGCAAAAAAAAAGAAGAAAGAACATGTCAGCGTCCATGGTCTTTGGTTGCATCCCGGAACGCAGGATTACAAAGGAACTTTAGCTGATTTTGGGCCAAAAGAGGCAGTTGGCAAAAATCACGCTAAAATATGAAACTTATTTGTTGTCCGAGCTGCGCTGTAGCATCATAGAAAAGCAACACCGCCAGTGTTTGCCACCTTAATTCAGCCGAAATCTCCGGAATGGACCTCAGCGAATTGATCAAAATATCTCTATAAGCACTACAGCTCTATGCTAAATCTTCTACAGATTATTCCGTGCAGGCACTCGAGACCGAAGGTTACATATAGAACTTGTCTCTAGAAGCAAATAAGGGCTTTTTGCTCGTTTTAGAATAAGTCCATTCTCCGTGTTACACACTAAGACTGAAAGGCAAAGGTTCAGTTGTCGTCTTAGTGTAAGGAAACAGCACGCCAATGCTTTCAACTTAAGCTAGCACTATACCTTTAGATGTCCAGACTTTGAATATTGTACGTGTGGTATAGGTCTTGGGTAAGAGGTTGATTTATGCTATCCTACACAGATGGAAGAGTCTGGCACAGTTCAAAACCTAGACATAGGTCTACATAGCTCGCGTCTACCTATATACATGATACCATCAGCGGCCTTAACTTCAGTAAATAGCTGATGGGTACCAAATCGAAGCTCGGTGATTATTGATATGGGGTTGTAAGCATCCACATAATACGTGAGATGAAAGTAGACTGGATCAGCTAAACAGTCTCCAGAAGTAATTCTTCTGAATTTTCAGTGCAGACTGTGAATCTTCCTTTGAAGTCATCTAGTCGGCATTTGTTTCCTAGAAAGTCAATTTCACAGTTTGATATAACTTCTGAGAATTATGTGTTCCGAAACACATTTTACTGGCCACGATCAAGTGCTTCTCTGCTTCATTATGTTGTTCTCGCCCCTGTGAACGATCATAGCACTCGTGAGCAGCTTTTGTCTTTCTTTGCTTTAGGTGTCTTATTTGCTTCCTTCGCTTGGCAACAAAAATAATGGAATGAAAATTTGCATTATCATTCGAGTATGTGTCGTCCCTTATGGGTTGGTGACAATGTCACTGTTGTGCTGCCCTTTATTCTGGCAGCATAGTACTTATCAAAAGGGTTTGGGATACGCCATCAGACACGTCTTCGGCAAAACGTATTTAATTTGTACATATCTTGACGGTTTTCAGTACATTGGACTGGGTCTGTATGCTCCAATTTTATTCATTGATTTAAATTTCCCAAAAATCGTTAACATCCATGTTATTGTTCTTTTCGCTGGATATCTTCAATCTCACGTATTCATCTCAGTCAGTGTTTGCTTTAGTTCAGTACTCGTGCCGATGCACTGCACTCCTTCCAATTTAACTTAATCAAACAAATCCACCCGAAAATCAATCCGTTGCCATCTTTACACTATCGGAACTGTACCAATGAATGGTTTGTTTAATTTCCGGACACTCTGTTATAAGAGACATCGTCCTTAAGAAGAACCTTCTATCAACTACCACTAATCGAGTGCTTGTATTCCAACAGACACAGATTTCTGCATTTGGATTCTCTTCATCAAAATGCCACTCACAATCCGTCACTGGCAGTATTGGTAAAGTAAGACCAGGATTAGTCACATCACCAGAACTTCCCATTTGGTCTTCATCTTCCATTCCAAAAAGCGTTACCATTAGAAACGTAAGCTCAAGTGGCGATCAACACCGGTAAGATGGGGACTGTGAAAGTAAACAAACAAAGATATCGTACCTTTCATCCTTCTGAAAGGTAAAAAGGACTTGAGCTATCCAAGGACAAATCACAGCTATGCTTTGCTGTTGACTCGAATTCTGAACAGCTGGATTGTTTGAGAAAGAACACAAAAGCAAACGGCTGGAGCATCAGCATCTGCATCTAACTGCTGCGGGACCAATTGAAAAGACAAAAAACAAAAACTACGTACTGGGCATCTGCATCTGGACCATCCACATCATCCACAAGCTCGTATAGAAGATTTAGTAAGTTGCTTGCATGTATGTACATAGGTACGAAATGTACAAGTACGAAGTGCTCCACCATAAGAGGGTAAAAACAATTGAAATGGATTTTCAAGATGAGAGCGAACAAATACACCGGCTAAGCAAATATTGAAGAAAAATAAATTAAAAGCAAATAAGAGTCGCACCATGTTTGTGTGCTTTGTTGGTGTGATGGTCCCTGTTATCATTCTGCGACAGGAAACCGTGCTATTTCGAACTGAGAGAACACATTCGGCATCATCAACATTTCAAATGCAATAACAGACATAGTGGTTCATGAGCCTGATGCTGGCTGGCTGGCGTCGTTTTTCGTTGTTAGTCGCGCTGTCATCTGTGTTTTGATTTTGTTTTGCTTTGCAATGACTAAGGACATTTTTGAAGGTACGACGACTATGGCTATCGTCTATCTATCTATCTATGCTATCCATCAAAATGGAAACCACTTTATTAATGTTTAATTAAAACATCAAGTAAAAGGTTTCGGTCGTCGTGTCTAGTCAAAGGATGGGTCAAAGTTTTCTGGTTTTATCCTGGTTTCATTCACCAAGGATGAGGTGCTGTTTGGCATGCTGTGTACTTTGTTTTGTCCTTTGTTTGCTGACGTTGGCAATTTGTTCTTTGAATTCACGCTTCATGTTAACTGCGATTTAAATTAAATTTTGTTAACGACACGTGTCGCTATAGTAGTTATCCTTTCTTTAAAACGTGGGAGAAGGACCCTTTTGTATTTGGAATTGAAAGATTAAATGCAACATGTGGGAGGGTACCAGTTTACCAGATTCCCTTTGTTATATGTTATTTATAGACTCTGTAGCACCTACCTTTATATTTGTAGATCTAAGGAAAATCTTGCCACTTGGAACTTAGTAAAATCTTAAACCCTACGGTGTCTATGTACCATATACTCTCCTGTCCTCACCCACACAGTTTCCCATCCAAATTGTTCCATGACAAACTCCATCTAGAATAAGACTAACAACAAAAAATACAAAGTAAAGTCGAAAAAGGACATCAATTTCTTGCAGCAAAAACTTGAAATCAACCAGGCAGATCCAAATTGAAAAGTGATTACTGTTAGCGATAGTAACTGTCTAGAAGAAGGAAAAGAAAGAATGCCGAATCGATTCAATCGAACCGACTCGACTGGGCAAAAGGAAATGCCAATAAGTGCATAATGGTCAAATGTTCAGCAAGGAGCAGTCAAGGAGACACGAAGTATGATACAATAAGGAAACTTTTTTGTTCACTATGAGATATACGCGTACTGACAAAACGACTGTGGAACTTTTAAGGGATTGGGTTTCGGTTTTTCCTGACGTTTTTTTGAAAAATTGATCAAATTCAAGGTAGAGACGGATCACAACATATTGCTACTTTTTACTAGAAAAATAGAAAAACGATGAAGTGCGGATTAGTCCAGTAGACTGAAAGCTCGTTAGGTTGAAGAGATCAGCAAATATAAAAGCTAGGACTGCCCGTAAACTGCTTCTACAATCGACTCTTTGTAAATCGCTTTCCCAGTATATTAAACATTGTTAGTGAAAACGATCACAGGCGACAGCGAATGCTCTTGTTTCCAACCAAATCAAAAAGGGAAGTTGTTGTTGTTTTTTTTTGCTCTATTCACTTCCAGGACTCAACGGCTTATTACCTTCAGAACTGCTGAAGCCTAAGCTCTGAGAACTGGTTTAGAATTAAAATGGATTTACTACAGAGTTTTGTATCAAGATCGGGAAATTTGATTCCGCTCCGTCTGACAGCATTGGTGAGTCTCAGAACAAGATTAATACGAGTACCATCTACAGCATTTTTAAGGGATTATGTACCCTTAAAATGTTTGCACATAGCGCGGGCGAAGGAAATTTAGACAGGGAGAAAAGAGAGGTACCGATGTACGTTGGTTTTAAATGTTTGAAGGTTGTAATGGCTAGGAAATAAAGAGCTCGGCAGGGCATTCCATGAGCGAGTTGTTCGGCTTAGAAATGTATCGCGATATTTCAGGGCGCGTCGAAAAGTGGACTTGAGGGTGTACTGATGAGCATTCATAGCGGGACGGGTGTTACCGTTGGAGGTTTGAAGAGGCGGAATGCTACTGGGAATTTCAGAGGAGCACTGGTGGTGAAAATAGCGATAGAACAGGGTGAGACAGGAGACATTACGTGAGTGGTTGAGGGTGTCAATTGACTGTGTAATATTAGCATCACCTATTAGTTTTATCGCACGGTTTTGAATCCTATCTAGTTGGCGCAAAGAAGTCTTGGGAGCACCTGACCAGATGTGAGCATTGTACTCCAGTTTTGGGCGAATGAAAGCCTTATATATTGAAGCCAGATCAGGGGGGGTGAAATATTTCTTACATCGCTTAAGGAAATCTAGACATTTCGCAGCATTTTGGCGACTTTGAATATGTGGTCATTCCAACGTAAGTTGTCATTGACACATATACCGAGAATGGTAAGTTTATCGGTTTCAACCATGCAAGTGCCATTCATAGATACTGGCTGGGTATTTGAATTTCGCTTAAGCGACAGCAGACAGCATTGTGTTTTGGAAGCATTAAATTCCACTCTGTTGGTAGTTCCCCAATTGGTTATGCTGTTTTTATCGCAATTTAATGAGCTTAACATACGCTGCCGTTACCGTTCTACAGTCGAAGAGCAGGGACGTGATTTCGGGAACGAATATGAAAAGCAGAGAGTACTGTCGTCAGCAAAGGAGTAAATTGGATTAGAGGTAGCAGACAAGAGATCATTGATTAAAATTAAAAAGAGTGTCGGAGACAGAACGGGGCCCTGGGGCACACCAGCATTTATTTTGTGAATATCAGACTTGAAACCATCCAAGACAACTTGAATTGCACGTTCCGAAAGGAAGTTTCTAATCCATTGAAGAAGAGAGTCATCGATCCCAAATGCACGCATTTCCGACAAAAGAGCCTGATGCCAAACTCTTCTTCTTCTTCTTATCCTTTTATTAACCCTTTCCTCGTTATACGAACTTATGCGTAACGAGTTTCCCATTTTTACTGCATCGCTGCTGCTCCGCTATGGGTTGGCGTATGTCGCAGACCGCAGAACGCGTCTACATAATGCTCGGTCCTGGATCGCATCAGTGGTTAGCCCCAGGCGTTGCTGCGTATTTGCCATCTGAGAAATCCAGGAATTCTTTTTCTGACCTCGTTTTCTTACAGTTGGAGTGACCGTAGTCGGTAGTGCCTTTTTAATCGGATTTTCCGCAGATCTTCTTTGAACGTGGCAATACCAGCTTATTCTATTCGCCGCAAGCTGTTCGGTTACCGAATTCTTTATATGTAGACTTCCTCTTATACGCGTAGATCTAATGCAATCGCGTTTAGTGACTCCACTGGACATCCTTAACATTTTCATTTCCGCTGCCGTCATTTTGTTTTTAAACGCTTCGTACATTGTCTAGCACTGAGAACCATACATAAGAGCTGGTCTAACAACCGTGGTGTAGAGTTTGCCCTTCAATTTAAGTTGAAATTTTCGGTCGCAAAAGATTCGCGAATTTTCCCGCCATTTCATCCATCCCACACTCGCCCTGTGGTTTAGGTCGTTGTCACATTTCGCTTCCATGTTAACGATTGATCCTAAGTACTTAAAGATAGTGCTTTTCGGAAGAACTATTCCGTCTAACATTATATCCGGAACAGGTCGCAACGGATGCGCAAATGGGCACGTCAAATGCTCCGTCTTTGAACTACGTATTTTAAACCCGTTTCTCTCTAGCGCATTTCTCCATGAATCTAAGGCATTTTGTAAATCGTCGACGTTATCGCTAAGTATAACTGCGTCGTCAGCGAAGAGAATTGGCGTTACATTTGCTTCGCGCATGCAGTCTTTAAAAAGATAGTCGAATACTACGTTAAAGAGAAAAGGGCTAAGTACGCTTCCTTGATGCACTCCGACATTAACTGGAAATTCTCTCGTTAGTCCGGCAGAGCTTTTAAGTGCAGTTTTCACGTTTCCGTACATGTCTTGTATTATTCTAGCATACGTTTCCGGTACGTTTTGAGACCTCAGCGCGGCCCATATGAGATCCCTAGGCACTCGATCGAATGCTTTCTAGAGGTCGATAAATACCATGTGTAAGCCCTTGGAAGAATCTCGGTGCTTTTCCATTATTATTCGTAGGCTTTGTATAGCGTCTACGGTCGTACTTCCTTCAATAAAGCCACACTAGCTTTTATCGAGCTTTATTATTTGACGAAGACGTTCGTTTAAGAATCTTTTTATCGTGTGTGAGATCACCTTGTATAATGGAACCAAGAAGCTACTTCTCCATTGATTCGGCATAGGTTGTCCACATTTTAATTTATTTCAAAGTTTCGAAAGCCAAACGCTGCCGATCCCCTCCATCTTCGACCAAAACTCTAATGGAATGCTGTCTGGTCCCGCCGCTTTCTCCCGCTTCATTTTTCCGATTGCTATACTTATTTCTTCGATTGAAAAGTCCGAAACTTCCTCCTCGAATAGACCAGCTGTTGGCACGATATCACGTGGAAACTGTTTGTTAAGCAACTCCTTGCAGAATTCAAGTCACCAGTCACAAATTTGTTAGTGGGCGACCGTCTTCATTTTTTATGTATTTCGGCGAGGTTATTTCCATAGAATTTTTTCGCCTCTGTGCAGCGAGCTTAAAAATATTTGGCATTTTAGTATTGTACGACGTTTGAACTTCTTGGATAGCTTGTCTTGTATCCGCCGATCGTGAGGATATTTGTTCCAACTTCTGGTACAGGTTTTCCGCTGCTGCCGCTCGAGTTTAAGACGCTCGTGTTCAAGAGCCAGTCGAGCTTTTCCGATATCGTCGCTCCGATCGCATTTTGTCCACGCTTGAAATGCACTCTTCTTGTCGGTCACAGCTCGTTTGGTTTCGTCATTCCACCACCATGTTTCTTTGCCGACGTGATGGTATTTCGATATAGTCCCCAGATGGGACCTTACGAGTGTTATGCATTCCTCGTGCATGCTGTTCCACATTTCTTGCGGGCTAAGTGAGTCTGCGATACCGTTTATATTGTGAAGTACTTCTTTAGCCAGTGCGATAAATCTTGCGCTTCGTTCCTTCGATAGATTATACCACCGGATTTTTGGCTTTCCAAACGATGCCCGTGTTTTCGGTGGTTCCGCTGTGAAAAATTCTGTAATGAGCAGACGGTGTTGGCTTACTAGCGATTCTCCAAGTATTACTTTACAGTCCTTAACACGGTTTCTCATCGACATTTTGCAGAGATGATAATCTATTTGCGTTTCGTGGCCTCCGCTGCTATAGGTGATAAGATGTCGTTGATGTTTAATAAACCTTGTATTTAAGATGGTTAAGCCGTAAGCCCTACACGCTACAAGGATGTCTTCGCCAGCTGAATTTCTGGTTCCAAAGCCTTTACCGCCGTGGCAGTCCTCTTAATCAACATTTGTTTCTCCGACGTGGCCATGTAGTTCTCCGCCTACGAAGACCATCTAGAAAACGCGCTTTATTTCCTGTATTACACCACTACTTCGTTTCCTGTATGCACAGGATTTGTAGAGTTCTGCGACGCATAATCGCTTTCAGTTCTAAACTTTTTGAGGTCATCGATCCGAGGTTCCAACTTGCAAACCGATGTTTATGAAAATATTTTGGAAACTTCATTTTGCCCACCCCCGGAATCCGTCGGGCTCTGACACAAGCACTTCTGCTTGCTCTGAGATCACCCGAGTGCGTTGCAATCGTGGTGCCCAGCGGGGTAATGCTATTAATTGCGATCATTTCCATGAAGTGTATCTTAAGTTTGAGTGGTTTGACACTTGTATGCTCATTTCGAATTGATTGACTGTGCTTTTACCCCACCGGTAGTCTCCAGACATGGGAACCCACTGATTGCATACAAACTTGTGGGAAAGTTTTAAGGTGTTAAAGTGTCACAGGCTCATTTTTGGTGTCATAGTTGCCTGCATATGATTGGTGTCCCATTTAGTCGCCTCTTACGACAAGCTTGGACGCACTGCGGCACTATTCTTTATCCGATGCCGGACGGAAGATATTGATCAGATAAACATCGACGACATTTGGTTCCAACAAGACGGTGCAACTTGCCATACGGCACGTTTGACTTACAATTTTTTGCAAAATCAATTTGGTGTCAACTTTATTTCCAGAAGTGATGCTATTAACTAGCCCCCTCGTTCGTGCGAGTTAAAGCCTTTCGATTCCTTTTAATGGGGCTATGTTAAGTCCTTGGTTTATGCCGACAAACTAGCCACTCTTGAAGCATTGGAAGCCAATATTCAAGTCACCATTGAGGCCATACGGCCAGATTTAATGGAAAAAGTAGTGGAAAATTGGACTGATCCAATGGACCATGTAACTCCTAGCCGCGGCTGGCGGATGCCGAAAATCATATCATCATAAATGCCATGAAATTACCGACCAGATTATTATAATACAATATTCATACCGATAATATTTCTGTCTTTAATTATTATTTAAAGTTCTTTTGTTCTTAAAAACCCTTTTTAATTGGCAACATTCTTCGTTCTGCAGTGCCGTGACTATGTTTTGCCAAAAATTGCACAGATTTGGACTAAAAAATATGGTCACCGTCTATAGGGACGGATGGTATATTAGTTTCGCACATTTTTTCTCTCCAAAGCTGGGACATATGATTTCTGTAATGTTTTCTACCCTTCAAGCTCTTTCATTTGATACATATTGAGAGGGTTGACGAAAATACAATACAATATTGAGTATTGTGAAATATATTGTCACCAGATCTTAAAGTGTTTGCAAAATTTCAGCTCGATCGGATGTCAAGAAGTAGTTCTAAATCAAAACTAACATATATTGTAAGTTAAATAAAAGCTTGTAAAAAATCACTTACCTCTCACTACCCTCACTTTTCACTAATGGTGAAAATTTGCTAAAGTTATTTTCACAGCAAAAAAGCGAGATCCAATTTATTCAGGCGGTTATATTCCTATAACGATCCTTCCATGCCTGTCAAAAGTTTTTGATAAATTCTTAGCTAATCATATAACAAACTATCTAAATACACATCTAAGAAACTGAAGAACTTCTTTGGATTTAGTGAAAGGCCAGTTGAAATAATTGGCAGTTTCCTTTCGGAAATATTTCAAAAGGTAGTATGAGTTGACCATCAGTCAATTCCCAAGCCCCTGAGTAA
Organism: Volucella inflata; assembly: GCA_928272305.1. Classification (NCBI taxonomy): domain Eukaryota; kingdom Metazoa; phylum Arthropoda; class Insecta; order Diptera; family Syrphidae; genus Volucella; species Volucella inflata. The sequence goes on from OV743720.1 coordinate 7,052,378, forward strand.
AGGTGTACTACAGGGATCAATACTTGGTCTTCTTTTGTTCTGCATATTTATAAATGACTTACTATCAATTTGCAAACATAGCTCTGTTCATTTATATGCATATGACATACAGATTCTTGCATCAAAACCGTTTTCTAGACTTAAAGACTTAGCAATTCTGAGTAAATCACAACATACTCAGATGCCTTCTACCGCTCCTTTGATCATGTATCGCAAAGTAAACTTCAGGCTGCATTCAATGACGCCGGTACGCTGCATTCATGGTTTACGTAGTTACGACCATATTTCTTCATACAATTAATGGATTGCTCGGTTGCACTTCGTGCTGTCTCTAATACCTCACGAAAATCCCGTTCAGTCGGCAACATTTAAAGAATTAATAGACGAGAAATTCATTGCAATTAATGCGGAACCAAATGGGCTGTAGGCTGGGCCGTCAATTCTCAAATCGGCAGCCAAATCGACTTCGCCACCTCGAAAAATAGAAACTCCAAAATGACCCAAGATCTAAGGAAAGAAGCAGTTACATTACGATATGTCACCTAATGCAACTCCGTTGGCCGAAATGCATAAAGAGCTGTGTAAGGATCTGAAGGATTGAATTATTCTCAAAGTTTTATTATGGGAAGGTGTTGGATCACATTGCAACCGAATTGCAGCCCAGAAGAACACGGATTTTCATTTGAACGTGGTTTGGGGACTTTTGGACTACCAAACATTGCCTTCTATGTAAGATTATTGCTTTTCGAAGCTATCAACGGAAATCACAGTGATAAAGCAGGAAATGTCGAGATTTAGGATTCTGGCACACCAAGAGATACTGGATGTATCCGAATAATGACGAATCAGATCGTACACTGCAAATTTCCTTGTTTGTATTTCATTGATTTCAGCTTCATCCATTCTTCGACATTATAAACCAAAAGCTTATGCAGTTTGACATTTGGACAGAGTTCTTGTCCATAAACGAGCTGATGGTGGCCTATTTCGGCTGTCCCAGTTGAAAATGTTTATTCAGGGAAAGACGATTTGCTTTGGATATAAACTTCGGTGCCTTTGTTCGGCAACTGGCTTTTTGTTCTCTTACATCCTTTACTGTAGACACTCTGATGAATACAACACAGAGGTTGGTCTTGGAGCTGACGCCACTCTCCGTTTATTCACCAACGTGGAGGTCCTCATGTGTCACGAAATATTTTTCGACAACTTCTTCATATCATATCATCTTCTGTGCTTGCTATCAAAAAAGGGATTCAGCAGTTCCACTTGAACTGTTCGCTGCAGTCGTGTAGTTGTCGGTGTTACTAATATGAAGACCGGAAGACTCTAACAAACAGATCACTTTCTTTCGCTGGCAAAATAATAAGGAGGTCAACACTGCAATAAACTATGATCTAATTGTACCACTCTATCAAATTTGGCGTTGGAAAGAAAATAGCTAAAGCTTCTAAAAAAGGGTCACGAGAAGAAGGGAAATTTGTCAACGTGGATCAGCCTTAACAATGGGTGGGAAGCGTTGATCTCCACTACAACGCCATTCAAAATTATCGAGTCTGCTGTGAATGCTTGGAAATCGCATTGTTTGGTCGGAAAATATAAAAACGAGAAAGTAAAGAACGCCGATTGATTCTCAATTGCATGGCACGTCATGTGGTCGAAACTGCGGAGGCTCTCCACGACATCTTCAACCACAGCTCCGATATTCTCAGCAGAAGGGCTGCTCCGTGGCCGGCGAAATCTGGCAGCATCTCGTGTTGTCCCATACTCTTTTGGGCGAGCGGCTAAGTGTTGTAGTGTTTGCCCAGTTGGTGTCGGACGACCGGGGGATCTGAGCCGAAATTCATACTGCACCGACGAATTATTCCGCAAAAACAACGAAATCGTAACAATTATTCCACGTTCTTTAAGAGTACAGCGATCCATGACTTATTGACGTGTATTTTGTATCTGTAATGTAAAAATTATAGCATCTTCCAATACGGTGATGACTTTTGCGCCATCTAGTATCTAGTGTCAAGTTTTTTTATTTCTCTCGGTGGCCCCACTGTTGCTTCCTATTGCTTTTCAAATTAAAGTTTCCCATTTCAAAATGCAGTTCGGCGTAGCACAGCCTCCATCAGCGTATTAACAAATCAGACATTCGCCTCTCAAACACCACACATTCGCTAACAAACACGCAAGACACATGTGACACTGAAAAGAGGCAAAAGAAGTTAGACAGGGATATAAAGTAGAACAAGAAAATACGAGTACGAGTACGAGTATACGTAGAAAGCAAAATGACTTTCTGCTGTCATCTTAAGGATAAAAAGATTACAACTGGAAGGGAATAATAGGATTTTTATGCCACTTTTAGTGAGAACTCTAAGAAAAGGCAATACGAAATCGAAGGAAGCGAAGGATACTACAAAAAAAAAAAAAAGAGAAAACCTTTACCCGACAAAGTTGACAATCAAAACGAAATTAAGTTTCACTCGACGAAGGGAAGAAAACTAAAAGAAGAAACTTACCAACCCACCAAAGGTCCTTTCGCCTCATTCATACTCATTCGCATCTTCTTCTCCTCCCCCATCTATTCCACCCACACCCATCCTATCCGATGACATTCGGTTTTCGCTTGGTCTTGAGTTTTATTTTCCATTTTATATCCTTTTGTCTTTATCCCTTGGTCTATCACTGAAGACAAGTGTATCTTTAATAGTGTCTCGGTAGCTGTAGCCCTCCAATTGCTAGGCAGTCATGGGATAATCAGATAAGAACCAAAGACCATAGTTCGTCCCTAATATGTGTGTTCGAATGATAATGATATGAACCCCAAATTTGACACTTGTCCTTTTAGTCGATGTATGTCGATGGTGTTCGTGTAGATGTCATATCCCTTCCATGAGTATCGCTTGGATGATGTTGAAAAAAAAATAAAATAAGGCGGTTCTGCCATATGGTCTGTGTTGATAGTTAATTTGGATGGAACAAGAAAATCTTGGAATTTCATTATATAATCCTTGGTTGGGTGTTGGGAAGAGAGCCTTAGAAGGACATTGTCCGTTTGCATTTGGATAGAGGTGCTGGAGTTAGTTCGCCTTTGTGGTTGAGAATAGGGATTTTTGGTAGATCAAGAATGATAGGAATTTTTCGAGGAGCATGGTTGGAAAGCTCTTTAATTAGACATTAGTTGGCTGACTGTTGACATGGCCATGGGGAAGTCGTGCTTGTGGGATTTTTGCCCGGAGAGGAGTGAGTTTTATGACCTCTTTAGGAAAGTGGCAAGGCGTAGGCGTACGTAGTATAAAAACGGCTCCTTAAATCATTATGGCGAAAACAAACAAATTAAGCAGATCTAAATGAATTGCCCGACATAAGGGTCAGTACTCATAAAAAGTCGAACAAAAACAACTCTCTGTTTGTCACAATTCTGATGAAATTGCTCAGTGCATTGTCGCATACACAACCCCAATTATCGGTGTTGAATTGGTTTTTCCACATCCGCTGCTCATGATGATGATTTCATCTGCTAATCTCTGGTGTAAACAAATCTTTTAGCCAATGATTAGCGAACTGTGACACCAATATAATTAGATACTTGACAAAACTGCATCAACTGCGAGTAAACAATTGAGATGATTTATTGTTCTGTGTCACAATTTTAACAATAAATTACGCCACAGCTCCATATATAAATCAGCCTCATTCTGCTGGAGATTTGTTTGTTTTTTTTTTTTCATGAATTCTAAAATGGTACCTATTCTACTTGTGTTACTACTAATTCCGGTAATTCAAAACTCATATCACTATTTTAAAAAACTTAAAATTTTTTTTAAATGCTTCTTCAATTACAGTGCATTCAGGCAGATCTTGATCCAGGAAGCATGCTTGAATGTTTCGAAAAAGAGGCCATCACTTCCGAAGAGATTTTTGAGTTTGATGACAGAAATTCAAATCCAATCGAAGCAATTCCAAAATTGAAGTGCTTTGCTGCTTGTATTTTGGAATCAGTAGGACTTTTGGAAAACTGCACTTTCTCAGAAGAGAAGATTAGAGAATTTACCGCTGTGGGAAAGGCTGACAAATATCTTAAAGGCATTGTAGCATGCAAGCATAGTGCCACGGGCGATGAACGTTGCGAATGTGGATACAATTTGTTCTTGTGCTTAGCTGCTAATGGGGACTCAAAAGGACAAAGTTAAAATTTAAAAACCCTATACCCGATGGTTCCTATTAAGTGAAATAAATTTAAAAAAAACTAAAACACTTTGCCCTGTCCAGTTTATGTTCCGAAATTCCTAGGAAGTCTTCTCAGAACAGAGAACATTCCATGGCTAAAGTATTTCGGCTGATGCGATAAATTCCTGGCTTAGTAACCTGTGTGTCCATTAGTCGATTTTCCGTACTGGTTGTCACGACTTGGGCTGTTTATTTTTATTTAAACCAATCTCTAACCAGATGTCATTGTAGACAAACTTCTTTTACTATGGCCACCATAAGTCATTGAAAATTATTATAGATTGCATTGCCACCTTAAATCCATTATTTTGCTTATAAAACCCAAATATTCATACAGATCTGTCAAATAGTTTTGTAGTGACAGCCGTTTGAAACAGACGCCGCCCAAAAAAATGGAAAACTATTTTTAACGCAAAATAACTATCACGCAAACCAAACAAAAGTTTGAAAAGTACTTTGGGAACTCTAAACCAACGATTGGAACCATCCACCACTGGTTTACTCAAGTGACGCCGAATGTTTAAGTCACCCAATAGAAGTCACCACACCAGGCATGGTCAGTGATATGATATTGGGCGATCAGCAAGTGAAGGTGAACCAACTTGAATAGGCTACAGACTTATCACATGGACCAGTGATTTTAGTTTTGCAAAATTATTTAGATTTGATATAGGTGGCGCGTTTGCTCAGAATTGACAGCAAACGCAAACGTTTGACAATTTCAAAGGAGTGTTTGGCGATGTTTTATCACAATTCAAACGTTAATGTAGACGACACATGGATTTATCACAAGACAACAGAGACTAAGGAATAGTCGAGTCAGTAAACTTTCCCAGATGAATCGTAGCCGAAGTGCGGTGTCATTGATGACACTGATGACCTAGCTATTTGATCGATTCGACGCCAATTTGAAGCCAACACGATCGGATTTGGTATGAAAAAGAAGTTGTCTTTCACAAGAAACAACGATCCGGCGGCATGAATTAGAATACGAATTGCTCCCTCATCCAGCGTATTCTTCAGATTTAGACAACTGCAACTATTTCCTATGTCCAAAGACGAGAGATTTAGATCGAGTGAAGAGCTCATCGACGAAACAAACTCCTATTTTGAAGTCCTCGAGAAATCGTATTATTTTGAGAGCATCACAATGTTAGAGAATCGTTAGATGAAGGTAAATGCCGAAAATAATGTTCTTAACTACTGTAGCTACAGCCAAAGCATGTTAGCTATACAGCTCCCTAGGGGGGCTTCTCCTATCCTATATTTTCCCCTTGTTCCGAGCTAGAGAGCAGGCGCACGACTTTTACCAGCCATCTAAGCCCATGAATTTTGGTTAAGAGTGCAACACTTCATAAATCGAACAGTTCTTGGTTAGGTAAGCCCTTCAACCATCTATTGGTGTAGTTAGGGCCATCAATTATGCAAAAGTACTTCTTCGTCGGAACTACTAAACTCACACTGATTCTGATTCTTTTTGATAAATTCATTAATTATGGGCCATGGAGGAGGACTGGGACGATTATTGCTTTATTGGGCGTTATTTGGATTGACAAAAGCTACTCCTAAAATGATCTCTTAGCTCACTATCGTTTACAGACATTGTGTACTCTTTCATCCGCATAGCCTAGTACGGTGGATGTAGAAACTTTCGTCTTGGCACTTAATGTTGATGATGTTGAGGATATCACATGATAGTGGATCGCCTATTTAAGCAGCAAAGGTCTTGGTAAAGGAATTAGAAGCGAAACCTTCACAAACTAGCGTACTTTACCCGTAGCCACCTTGCAGAGCTGAACAGGAATGGCAAAGCGGCTACAGTTCAGTATAACATCTGTAAGTAAGCTGTCTTCGGCGACCTTAAAATTGACAATTTCAAGTTCTAATCAAGGACTAATCAGCAAGTTGAGAAGGGATTTGGGATTGCTATTTAAATATGGCAAAGAAGATCGTTGAGTAATGTTGATTAGACTCTTGTCTCAATTAATGGCGCGGACTAAAGGGTCTACTTTCTTCAGAACCGAGAATACAATGTCCCAGTTGTCTGGCATGCTTTTGTCGTTTTGCCAAAAAAAGATGTGTTCACATTCATCACCATTTAGCTATCTGCAAATGACGCTTCTATATCCTCAACATTGACTGCAAATCTTGTTCATATCTTGTTGCTCTTGAATGAACGTTTGTAACACTTTTGCTGCTATAACATCTCTCAACTTCCCCGATTTTGTTCTACTTTTTCTCTTCCCTTAGGGAAGCTGGTGATTGTATTTTCCCTTTTACTCGTAGAAGCTCATGAGCTCCCCTGCTTTCTGTTTTTTTAGGCACCCCACCTGGGACCTAGTATTACAGATTTTCAACACAAGATACTGGTGGCGCATGATGTTGAGTGGTTTCTCGAGACTGCATTCTTTAGACTTTAACAACTATTTGTGACGTTGGGGATAACCGCATTTGTACCTTGGCCACAGCATGTTGGTGGTCCGTGTCAAAATAGGTGCCACTCGGAAGATTTGCATACTTAGGATACGATTGCGACAAATTTGATTGGAAAAAGCACGTGTTTACATGGCAAAGAATCAAGGTGTTTTGTCTAAGTTCACATCTAATGGCCAATCTGCATCCCTTTAGAAAGGCTTTAAGAGCTGGTTTACAATAGTGTGGGATCTCCGTGAGCTTTTCCGCTGACTGTAGTCTCTTACAGGACCTAATAGTCCACATTCAGTTCGTGAAATCGTTTGACTTTTAGTCGTCATTTGAATCCGAAGTATTTTTGTAGCTTGATAAGCATTATTTGCCTATAATGGACTTTGCACATAATAGAACGACTGACCAAACACACAGAGAGCTGGTTCTGACTTGGGCTTTGAATATGTAATTCTAATTCTGAACCGACATCGCTAGGTCACGAGGCTGGACTTAATCATCACCCTTCTCTTTGTCTATATCTGACGTCCAGTTCTGGCTCAAATTTATTAAGGGTTATCGCGAAGTTCAACTGTTACGCCACTGGATAAAATGAATTTCATCTAGGCCCCCGACAATTTACCTCAGTAACTCCTTTGTTGCATCGTTTATCAAGCGAAATGAGAGGAGGATATATTGTAATACAGCCACTCAGACGTTCTTTATGCCATTCGTCGGGCAGCACATCACTAACCTGCATAGAACTCTCCATAAATATTTCGATGTTGCCATTGAATTGTTTTGAAATGCTTATTCGTCAAAACATCTGTATTATACGTGCTCCTAACCGTGCTTATGCACTGAAATTCAACTAAATCTGTTCACATAGGTCCGAGTGTTCAATGATGAGAGACGATGAGAACGCATTGATTGTCTTGGGAAAAAAAAGTACGAGCATCCTTTTATCTTTACTTTGTCAACCGTTGCTTGTCCCTTAAACTCTGTCAAGAACACTCAAGTGGACTCGGTATGTGTATGCAGTACCCCCACCACCAATTAGAGGGAAACCCAGGCTATTGTCGACTATACATTGCAGTATTCTCAACTCTACTTGTGTCACCTGCAATGATAGTAATCATAAGATTTTCGGTAAAACCATCGGCTCATCTGGCAGACCCCTAAGCATAAAAAAAAGTTTATGGCCAATTGGATAAGATAATATAGAGTCCTCAACTATTTTCACCTATACGCTGAGTAACTAACCAAGCAAGCTGTCCTAATCATGTTGCCTTAAACCAACTGGCCAGAGAAAAGAAAGAGGCCTTCAACAAACAAATCATGTTCTCCAAAGTTCACCATAATTTGAATCGTAATGCCTTCTCCCCCGAAGTTATTTATCGTACAACAAATCGATGGATTAAAGCGATCTATTTTGAAGCCGAGCAATCCCAGATACTTCTGAGGAGCTTTCTATGACGGTATCTGCAGTAAGAGGATGTCTAGAAAGTTACTTCTATAGTGTACTCAAGCAACTAAGCACCTTTGGAAACGAGTGCCGCATTTATTATTTTCTTATATCCAGGAGTTGTTCAAGTCAAAAGGCTGCACTGAAGAAGGACGTCAGTCAATTAATATTAGTTGCAATTAATCAATTGATAAAATAAATTAATTGCAATTAATTTCAATTGAGAATGATTTTAATATTTTAATTGCAATTAATTTAATTGCACGTTAATTCGTTTTTAGTTTTTAACTTTTAATCGCTTTCGAATTGAAATTTGTATAAGTGTCCTCTGTCTTTCTAACAAGCAAATACTAAGAACAAGCTGATCCACCCGGCTTCATCATGGCCATAAATTATTTTTTTTACAGATTCTGAGTGAAAGAGATAATACCTCAAAATTCCACACAATGCAAAGCGCAATTATTGGCTCTTCATATTTTTCTGAACTTATGTAACTGATTTATTAAAATACCCAGAGATATAAGATGTTATCCTATGCTACTTTGTCCAGCTTGCCGAGGTTTGAGAGAGACTATGAGAAGTATAATTGAACTTGGTAAAAGTAAAACATTTTCAATATGAAAATATGATTTTACAATTTTTTTTTCTTTTTTTTCTTGCTTTTAATTGTCAATTGCTATTAACAATTAACAATTAAATATTTAAATTGCCGAATACAAAATTAACAATTAACAATAAAATTAATTGTTAATTGCTAAAAATTAAATGTAATTAATTTTTGCCTAACACTATTCGACGAGTATAAGGTAGAACCTGTCGCTTGTAACCGGAAATCATGTTCTTTGAGCTATAGCTTGCTTATAGTATTTATAGATTAATTTTCCTAGGCATCATAGAAGCAACCGAACCAATGGCAGCCTTAGTGTCCCCAATCAGACAAGATCAATAACGCATTTTCATTAGAAAGTTATCTCTAGACAATGCCTTCAGACTCATTTACACAGCGCGGACAACGAGCAACAGAGTATACAGTCAGGTCAGTTGAAAATTCTTAAGACACGAGAATCTACTTGGAATATGACTTCATGCTCCACACATTCTGATATGGTCGATATTTTAATATTAAGATCCTTAATCGTACATACTGGGGAATTATGGATATTCTACAAAGTCTGATGTTGAACTCACAAGGAAGTGACACCTGAAAAGTGACACCACCAATGTACTCGTATCCACTGATAGCCAAGCAGCAGATAAGACAATAAATTGTCACTGTATAAACTCAAAACCCATGGAAGATAGATTCAAGGCTCTCCAAAACTTTATCAACTATTTCTCAGAGTAAAGGTTGTTACTGATGAACTATCACGAAATTCCGTATCTCCAACTCGAAGCCCCGTGAAACAAGTAGTACAAAGAGCAACATCTTACATAAAAATTGGGTCCTCCACATCGTTACCGAGTGGCCTCAATAGTTAATATTGAAAAGGCTTAAGACAATTTGCTGTTCATTCGCATGTCTCATTATAATTCTTTCATTAAACTGTCTCTTACAAAAGTGCCACTTAAATGACTTCAAATCCTTCAGGATCTTTATCATCTCCTGTGCCTCTAAAACGTGACAACAAACCTTGATTTATGCTCTCTCTAGTTCTGCCTTATACTCGTATTTCTTAAAAATATTTATTACTTTCTTAAGAATTCTATTCTCATCCTTTGGCTCTGTAAGACAACACGACAAGTGTAATCCTGTGCCTTTGCTAGCTGCCACGTCTCCTTAAGACTTCTTCAACTCTCCAACTCAAACAAAACAAAGACAAAATGAAAATTAACGAGAATTTAATTATCCTTCTTATTGGCGAACGAGCACAAATGGAAATTATCTTACAACTAAATTACACTCATTCACATATGCAAACTCAAGCCGTAGTACGTCCTTTGGCAGGGAGCAAGAGCCTGCCACTGCCATTGGCATGGTACGAGTAGTATCTCCTTCGGTAAGAAGGAGATTTTGTTGCACAATATGAGTATAAGAAAGTAGGCTATCCCCCATTACCTCCTTTGTGTTTTGTGTAAGACATTGTCGTCGTCGCGTCGCGTTGCGCAATCTTCTTTATTCTCGAGGACTTAAACACGACTCCCTAAGGATATCATGTACTCGTATGTGTTTGTTTATACGCGCGATACGCGATGCTCATTATTCGCCATTAGTTAGTTAAAGCATGAGTGGAAGGGGCTCTAACTAGATATACTTTTGTAATTTATGAGATGTAAACCGATATGACAGGTCCTTGTTGCCTATACTCGGAAACTGGCATACACTCATTGTATGTCGGGTAATTGATTTATAATTTTCATTCGTAGTATAAAGTCGTTCGTGCTGTTAGGTGTACTGGCTGCCAGAACTGGGGACATCTGGCATAAATGAAAACAAAACGTGGTTTCCAGGAATCACATTCATCTTCTCCTAGATAGATACTCGTAGAAGGTAAATTGTGGGAAAAATTGCGTATCGAGGTAATTAATTTTCATTTCAATTGGAAGGCTTCCAAAACGATTTCTACGAAAATAAAATTTGCACTCGTTCTCGTAAAATGACGCAAAACAAATTACTAGATAGATGAAGAGATGAGATGTCACCATTGTCCTTGGGACAATGTATCCAATAATGTAAATAGATTTCACAATTCCATTGTCACTGTGTCGTTCAGAAGCCTTTTGACACAGCAACGTGAGAGGCAATTATCTCCTGGATTTCATACTGTGTTGGCTTCTAAAGGAAAACAACTATAAAGCACGTTTGAGGGTTTCCACATCAAATTATAGGTCCATCGAATTTCAAAATGTATGCGAAGCCTCGACTTGGTCTGATCGGAACTGGGGGCCAGGTCAGCATTGACTATGTAAGGAATCCCGATAGAAAATCAAAGTAAACGAGTACGCCAGCCAAAGTCCGTGAAAACCAACTTCTATCACCGTATAGTACAATCTGACACTGCCGGTATCCGCCACAGGTATTGACTAAAACCGCCTGGCATCGGTGGCATATTTTCAGTCATTTTGCGAAAATGTTTGAATCACCAACTCCAAGGAGACCTATTATTGACACCACAACCGAACTCCTGGCGAACAGGGAAGATGACTACTTGCTTGCTAAGAAGCATAGATTCAAAAACTGCTTCGTTAACTCATACTTTGTCTAAAATACAACATGCACACCGCCGTGAAAGACCTTGTGAGTCTGGTCTTTACAATCTAATGAGTGGAATTGAACGTTCCCTCGACATGAAGGACTCATCGCGGAGCTAGCAATGCTAGATAAAGACTTTCACAAGACTTGATCTTACCGTTTTGAGCTCAGAGGAAACGTGAGGAAATGGGTTTCGAATGGCTCTTCATGAGCTTCATGAGCCCGATTCAATGGGAAGAAAAGAGCGGATATCCTCGTCCGAAGTCATGAACACTGTGGTTGTGGAGGAACCACACGTACTTCTGCACATGTTAAGCTCGTCTTTTACTGCCTGACTGTTCCGTGGGCATAGAAAACTGCAATGTCTCGTTTTTTTGGATAAAGGCAAACTACCTTCTCCTGGATATCGCCGGGAAAATCACGGAGAAGATGCTCGAAGAACGAAATAGAAAAACTTTGATTACAGGTATTAGTTCCGTTCTGTAGAGCGTGGAAAAGGTGCGGCAAGACCTCTAAGGCGGGCTGGGAGTTGATCTGATCGGCTTAAAGTATTCCATGAGGAGGCCAATCTTCTGATGGGCAGATGTTGTAGTCGTAGACTGACTGCGGGGATCACAGCTTTAATTTGACGACAACGAATAAGGCAACGATGATTCGGATGGACATCCGTTCGAGCCCGGTAATTCTCTACATCGGAGTGTTGGTCCAATCACGTCTCACGTATCAGCATATTGCGAAGGCGGGTGATAAAGCTACCATAGTGGCAGCTGCATTGTCTCGGCTCACCTTACTTGCGTCAGTTGTTAGTTCTATATTGGGTTAAGGTGCCAATGTTTGAGCAACTGTGCTGCCGAAACAGAGCAGCAAGTATTAGTACCCTGCTAGCGGAGTGAATGTACGTCTCTTTGTTTGTTATATATCTGCTTAGATTCTCTCGACTGCAAAGCTCTACTGAAATACGGAGCTACTTGTATCTATACTGCCGTGTAGGGATATTTTAGCTGCAACCTTTTCATTCGTTTTGGATCCGTCTCTGTGTACTAAAAGGTGTTTTTTTTAGCTGCACGAACAGTTTCGATGGTTGTTGTCTATAGTTTGACAGCTGTCATTGTCAAACCGTGTTGACATTTCTATTGAGTAAGGTTTGACAATTCATCGTGAGTCATGGAACCGCAGAACAACGCTTCCAAATTGTGGAAATTTACTTTTACAAAAATAAATCTGTTCGTGAAGTTCATAGAGCACTTCGTCAATTTTACGGTCAACATAATCGGCCTAGTGAGCAGGCAATTCGTGCAATTATTGATCTTTTTCGCACTAGTTTTACTCTTCTCGATTCAAAACCATCAACAAGACAAAGAAATGTGCGTACCGAAGAGAATATAGCTGCTGTAACGCGAAGTGTTAAAGAAGACGCCGAAATGTCGATTCGTCGCCGTTACGGTGAATGGCAAGGGCTATCGATCCATGCTGACTGACTTTTTGTTTCCATAAATTAATCAGCTAAGCATCGACGATATCTGGTTCCAACAAGACGGCCGGCGCAACTTGCCATGCAGCGCGCTTAGCCATCAATTTGGTTTCAGCTTTATTTCCAGAAGTGATCCAGTTAACTGGTCCACTCGTTTGTGCGACTTAACGCATCTCGATTACTTTTTATGGGTCTATGTTAAGTCGTTGATTTATGCCGACAAACCAGCAATTCTTGAAGCATTGGAAGCCAATATTCAAGCCACTATTGACGCCATACCGTTAGATTTATTGGAAAAAGAAGTGAAAAATTGGACTGATCGAATGGACCATGTAGCTCGTAGCCGCGGCGGGCATATGCCAAAAATCATATTTAAAAAATAAATGTAATGGAATTATCTACTAGATTATAATAATAAAAAGTTCATTTCGATAATATTTCTGTCTTGTATTATTATTTAAAGTTGTCAGGCTCTTAAAAAAAACACCCTTTATATGTATATGTGAATCCTGGGCAAATGTTGGTTTTTTCTGTTCCCAGTTTAGACGGTCTGGAAATGTAACCTTAGAGTCATGCCGAAAATTATATCGTGATAGACATTTGACTGTTAAGTGTATTCCAAGTAGGATTGCAGTATGAACTAGGTTGGAATTTGGCTCATCTTCTGAGATGAACATGTAGGCATTCACAACTGCTTCTTTCGTAAGATCTAGTGGTGGGACTATTAGGATAACTGGACAAACACAAGCTATTCTCTGTATTTTATCGAGTTTAGCCTGTGTTAACCTCTGCAGCGGCTCCATACGTGGTGATAAGTCTCGTTTTTGCTTTTACTTTTACTGATCCATAGCGAGGTCTTGGCGCTGTCGATAGTCTTGGAAAAGTAAGTGTTCTACGTACATTTTTCATCGAGAGTGATTCCTCTATTGTTTCACCGAAAAGTGTCTCATTTCTGGGTCTATCTAGAGAAGAATGCAATTCTCTTAGTGAATGGTGCACCATTCAGCAACTAGGTTCAGAATCCTTGGATATAGAAGCCATTATTACTTAGAATAATCAGTAATTAATAAACTACGATGGACCATAGTAGGGGTGAAAGAACTCCTAACTGGGGGCATCCTTTCATTGCTTTCACATCCATCGGAGCAAGGATATGCCTTGCCATATCTGAAACCTCTTAATGATCTTAGGGTCTCGGTACCCAGTATTTATTGCAACTCTACGTCGGGTGAGACCAACCGGTGCACCATCGCAGCGTTTTAGGTTGGTATGGTCTAGCGGTGGTCTTACCACTCAACAAGTCCTATGACTAGCAGCTTTTAACTGGAAAAATCATAGCAACCATCAGCAGCGAAAAGGTCTTAAGAAGTTATTGATAACTTCAAATTTTCTCTGACCCCCTCCCTCTTTATTAGACAAGGTCATTGATGGAAGAAGCCATCTCTTTCTTGTTCTTGTTACAAAATTGTTTCAACATCCTTGCAGCAATCACCACAGCATGGTACTTGAAACATTTTGTTTTTACTACTTACTTACTAATCGGGCTCCCGACCAGTGTAGAATCTCTGCCTGAGACGCTGCAGCCTTACATCCCCTACGATCCCGGGCACGCTGCTTCCAGTTGTCCAGACCAAGTGCTCTGGCATCCGCGATAGCTTGGCCTTTGAAACGGAGACCTTCGGTTTTCCTTGTCTTATCAAACCTAGGGGCTGGGATTCGAAGATCCTCTTAGCTGGAGCATTATTGTCCATTCGCTCGATTTGGCCGAGCCAATGCAGTCTACGTGATTTGGCTTTTTGGACTACATCCACATCTTGGCACAGCTCATAGAGTTTGCGGTTGTATTTTCTCCTCCATTCGCCCTCCTCGCACACAGGAACAAAAATCTGCCGAAATATTTTTCTTTCGAAGGAACACAGTATCAGCTCTCCTTTTTGCTTATCGTCCAGCACTCGGCGCCATAAAGCAGAACTGGCAGGATAAGGTTTTTGTAGAGCACACATTTTGTCCTTCGAGTTAGGAGTTTTAAACCCAATTATTTGGCTAAGCCGAAGTAGCAACAGTTTCCTAGGGTAATTCTTCGACGGGTTTCCACTTGGTTGTCATTCGTGGAGTTCATGTTTACTCCGAAATAGGTGAACTCCTTAACTACCTCGAAATTGTTGCTATCAATAGTGACGTTTTATCCTAGGCGGTGGATAGATGCATGTATAGTCTCGTACTTAGTCCTGTCCTCATTTACTTCAAGGCCAACTGATTTTGCCTGTGTTTGCAGCGCGTGTTTTCCAGCGTCAAGCGACACACCTTAATCAGCTTTACCGGGATTCCGAATTCGGCCATCGCCATATCAAGCTCCTGACAATGTATGCTATCATACGCAGCTCTGAATACGATGAATAGGTGGTGTGTTTCGACTTGAAATTCGTTGGTCTTTTCCAGGATTAGCCTCAGTGTGAAAATTTGGTCTATTGTCGATCTGCCGAGAAGGAAGCCACACTGGTATGTGCCGATAAGTGTGTTGCAGAAGGGTCTAAGACGTTCACACAGTACGTTGGATAGGATCTCATATGCGACATTAAGTAGGGATATGCCTCGATAGTTCTTGCAAGACATAGGATCGCCTTTTTTGTAGATGGGGCAGATGGAGCTGATAGTACAGTCATCGTGCATGTTTTCTTCCACCCATACTGTTTGATGATTCGATGCATGCTCCTTATCAAAACATCAGCACCGTATTTAAAGAGCACCGCTGGTAAACCATAAGAATCTGCGACCTTGTTGTTCTTAAGCTCTTTTATAGCTAAGCCAACTTCTTCTATACTAGGAGGTGGAACTGGTTTTTCATTGCCTGGACGTGGGTTCTTTTCTTGCCCTATCACTCTCCGTACATGATGCCCATTAAGCACCTGCTATAAATGCTGCTTAAACACATCTACTATTCCCTGCGCTTCGGTGACTAGATTTCCTTCGCTGTCTCGAAGAGCCTAGTACCCGACTGGAGATGGTGTAACCAACCCCTGTGAAAGGTTGTTGGTGTCAGCGACCGAGAGAGGGGGGAGGAGGGTCTACGCACTAAGACATTTCCTCTTGTTTCAGGTGGCAGCAGATGAACTCCCTAGATGGAGCCAACGGTGGCGTTTACAGTTCCAGTCAGGTCGAACTAAAGTGTAATCCCTAAATGTGCTGCTTCGACATTTTTGGACACCAGGTCTATAGGGACTTCCAGTACTGAGCCAGGGTGTTGGAAAAGAGTTGGTGGCGGACGAATCCTAAATGGGTCAACGGCAGCGCTAATATCCCGAAATTGGGTTACTGACACCGGAATATCTGGCCCACTGCCCTAGGGTCAAAACAAGGGCCTGGCCCTCCAGGTTGGGGGTTGTGCCATCAGGGTAACTTCCCGACGCAACCAGCCTTTGATAACGGACCTCCTCAAATGACATTTTGTTTTTGCTTCTCCACAATTCATTCAGTCGTTCATAAGTCCGTGATCATAGAGTGGAAGCCTGCTCACTCAAATAGAGAAAATCCTTCCATATCTTAGCAAATGCTTTCGAAAACTTTGGGAATATTGGAAGCATTCGTATTGTGGCCTTGCTATAGCGTTACAAAAACTATTTTCATCTACTTGGTTACTCGAAAAAGTTGTTGAAGTTAAATCTAGTTGTGGAAAACTTGAAAACTTGGAAATCCCACTTCTATTTGACAGAGTGTCACTTTCAATTACTTCTAAAGAACTTACTCAATATCTCCAAACCCTAATCTGTATCTATTATTTAATATCCATGTTCGTTTGCTATTTCGTACATGTCACTCTCAACTATTTTTACGCAAACAATTTACTTAACCAAATTACATCCCGATATTACACCACACATGGAAGATCCCTTTGATATGATCCGGAACTCCCAGCACAGCCACATGCTTCTTCTTTATCTATCTTCCAGCTCTCAATCTTTTTGATCAACTCAACTCAATTAATTTCAAATCAAATAAATTTAAATGGCATATACAAGTGGCAAAGGAAACTATGGTCCTTGCCGAAGAGTCTCGTTTGTTTGTGTCAAAAGTTTTCTCGTATCGTAAAGCAAACACAGAGGGCGAGAAATGAAGACGTACAGTAGTCCTGCATTTCTAAAATTTAATCACTATCACACACACAAACACAGTTGACGAAAGCGACATATCGCCACTTTTCCCAAAAGATTAGCAAATGGACTTTTTGCTAGTATACATGTCCTTCTTGGTTCCTTTCGCCCCATTGACAGTGTGGCCATAAGAAGACATTTCAAATTTTAAGAATATTATTTGCAAATGACATGAATCCCTTGCCCGACAATCTGAACAGGCATAGTGATGTGGATATTGTGTGGACTGGCAGGGTGTGCAAATCATTTATTTTGGAATCTGTCCAGCTAGGGATCACCAAGCCGCATATTGCCTATAAAACTTAATTTGTATTACATTCGGCTCTGGTCACACTAATCCTCGTAGGATATCCTTATATGCCCCTTATAGTGCACCACCCATACACATTCAATGACAGATTTTCAATTTAACCCGTGTGAGAGTAGTAGCGTTTTCGTTAGGACTAAACTTTTAATGGATTTCACATTAGCCGAATAGTTTCATGTTAACACCCTCTCTCACAAGAGGCTTGGGGGATTCCCCATCTATTCTACGAGTACACAGTGGTGCTGGTGCATAAAAAGGAAGCCAACTGTCAAAGACGAGCAAAGGAAAGGAATACGAATCGGAGTGGCAATGCCAATGGCAAGTTTCTCATTTTCTTGTTGCCTTCTTCTTGGTTGGATTGCACTTTGAGTTGTCGAACTTTAAAGTGACAAAAAGTTTCTCAAACAGACGATATCGAAGGGTAGGGTAGTGGGCTAAGAGATATGGAATATCCAAATCCAGATTCAGAGTGAGGTCTTATCTCTGGCAGCACTGGTAGATGCAGTTGGATTTTCACATTATTGCTTGCATCGCCTCTGGTAGGAAGTCATCGATGCCTTGTCACTTTGTAGTGTTCCTCTTCTATGTATCTATGTAGTCATATCCATGCGGATGCACAAGTTCTTATCTTGTGAGTAGTGATATTCTTACCAAAAAGTTGAAGCAGTTATAGCAGTTGGAACTGTTGTAGCAGTTGTAACAGTGCCAAAAGGGCCCTAAAACCGCTCGCGTTCCAAAGCACTGAAACTCTTATCCTTGACTAGCACACTCTTGGTGCTTAGTGCTTAGTGCTTAGTGCTTGGTATTCGGTGTTCGCTCTTCGTCTTTGAGTCCACCATTTTCTGTTTGCAAAAACTGTTTAAGGAAATTAGATAAACTGTTTGCTGAGATGTCATTTAAAAGAGCCCCCCTCTTTGAGGCAAAAAAAAAGATGAAACTGTAGAACAGGACATCGTTGTGATGACGCGAAGCGCACATTGAGGATTCAACTGAAAAGTTTCGCTTCAAACAAAACTTTTTCCAGTAGAACTGAGTGTTGGAATGTAGAGTTGTGGAATGTACCCTCCTTCTTGAACTCGTACTTATACACCGTATTCGTACTTGTGCTATAGATACTTTATTTTTTAAGTGCTACGTGGTAAGGAGGACCGCTTTTTCCTTGTCTCAACATTTTGGTGCCTTTTTTTTCCTTGAGACATCACCAATGGGATAAGTTATTTAAAAGTGACAACTTTTCCTCTTCTGTGACTTTTATGACGTCCAAAAGTTTCCAAAAGGGAGAAGTTCTGCAAGAACGTACTCGTATATCTTTTTTGAATTTTTTTTTCTAACGCTTCTTTGGGATGTCTCTTTGGCCTCCTTCGAGATGGGCTTGAGTTTGAGTTTGAGTTTGAGAAAATGTACAAACTGAAAATGGTTTTATCGTTCATATGAGAAGGGATGTTTTGAGATACATTTGATGTTTGTCGATTATGACGTAAAGAAAACACTTTTTCTTCCTTAGAAATTTCAATCATATCTTCGCTTCCAGTTACTCTTATTTTTAACTAGACATGGGGAAGGGGTAGTTGGTAATAAGCTTCTTTCTCACATGGGACGAGAAATATATCAAAAACACAGTATTGCACTAGAATCCGATAAAGATGGATCGCTGGTTTCACTTTTGTACCCTTAAATAGCAGACAATCACTAGAAGGAGCTGTCAACACATCAACGCAAATTTCGGGAACCATTATCGCTTCCAACTTAATCGCCGTTTTGGGGTTTGTTGCGTTTATGTTGAATAAGAGAAGAAAAACGTGATGCTTTTATAAAAGAATTTAATTGCTTCAGGAAACCTAATTCTAATTCTTACTTACTTACTTTAGGTGGCGCTACAGTCCGGGGTGGACCTGGGCCTCAGTCAACAAGCTTCTCCAGCCAGCTCGATCCCTGGCTAGCTGCCTCCAGTTTCGCACGCTAAGTTGGCTGAGGTCCTCTTCCACTTTCGTGCTTCATCTGAGTCTTGGCCTTCCTCTACTGCGCTGTCCCTTGGGGGCGGATTCGAAGACTTTTCGGACCGGAGCATTGGTGTCCATGCGCTCTACATGACCCAGCCATCTCAGTCTTTGGATCTTCACTCTTCTGGCTAGGTCCATGTCGCTGTACAGTCCATACACTTCGTCGTTGTATCTCCTCCTCCACTCACCGTCAATGCAGATGGGACCAAAGATCGCCCGAAGAATTTTTCTCTCGAAGCAACCAAGAACACCCTCATCCATTTTTGATAATGTCCATGCCTCTGCGCCATAGAGCAAGACCGGGATTATTAAAGTCTTATAAAGGGTGACTTTTGTTGTCCGAGAGAGGGCTTTGCTACTCAATTGCCTTCTTAACCCAAAGAAACAGCGGTTGGCAAGAGTTATTCTTCGCTTGATCTCAGCGCTGGTGTCGTTGTCTGTATTTATAGCGGAGCCTAGGTAGACAAAGTCCTTAACTACCTCAAAGTTATATCTGTCGAGGGTGACGTTCTGTCCGAGACGTCGGTGTTGGATGTCTTTTTTGCTTGACAGCATATACTTGGTCTTGCCCTCATTGACCGCTAAACCCATTTTCGCCGCTTCCGTCTCAATACTCGCGAAAGCGCCACTGACATCACGCTGCTTTCTCCCGATTATGTCAATATCGTCGGCGTATGCGAGTAGTTGGACGGACTTTTGAAAGATAGTGCCTCTTGTGTTTGCTCGTGAGTTTTGCACTATTCTTTCCAGTACGATGTTGAAAAAATCGCACGACAGCGCATCGCCTTGTCTAAATCCTTTCTGGACATCAAAGGTCTCGGTCAGATCTTTACCGACCTTGATGGAGCAGCGTGCATTCTCCATCGTCATCCTGCACAGACGGACGAGTTTGGCAGGGATGCCAAAACTAGACATTGCTCTATATAGCGCGTCTCTATAGATGCTGTCATACGCGGCCTTAAAATCGATGAATAGGTGGTGGGTATCGATCTGATGCTCATGGGTCTTCTCCAAGATCTGCCGTAGTGTGAATATCTGGTCGATGGTGGACTTTCCTGGCCTGAAGCCACACTGATATGGACCTATCAGGTTGTTGACGAACGGCTTCAGGCGTTCACACAATACGGCGGATAAGATCTTATATGCGATGTTAAGGAGACTGATGCCTCTGTAGTTGGCGCAGTTCAGAGGCTCTCCTGTCTTGAGAATTGGACAAACAATGCTGAAGTTCCATTCATCGGGCATACTTTCGTCCGACCATATTTTACAGATGAGTTGGTGTATGCTCCTTACCAAGTCATCGCCTGCCGCTTTGAAGAGCTCGGCAGTCAGGCCATCCGCTCCAGCAGCTTTGTTGGACTTAAGCTTCGATATGGCTATCTTCACTTCATCCAGGTCGGGTGGACGGAATTGTTGGTCATCATCGTCCAGGTTGAAAGGTTGATTGGTTGATTCTGCCTGACAGCGGTATTTAGTCCGTCATCGCCGTTATACAGTCTGCAGAAATGATCTTTCCAAATCCTCAGCATCGACTGTGATTCTACTACGATGTTCCCTTGTTCATCTCAACAGGCTTCGGTTCGGGGTTTGTTTCCGCGGCATGTTATTTTTCCCTTTTCGTAAAACTTCTGAACCTCATTCCTGGAGTAGCATCTCTCAATTTCCTTGATGGCGCGCTTCTCATGCTCTTTCTTCTTCCTCCTGAGAAGCCGGTGCTCGTCTCTCCTCTTCCGCTTATAGAGCTCATGAGCAGCTCTGGTCTTTCTAAGCAGCGCCGCGTTATATGCATCTTGCTTAGCTGCATGTGCTTGCCGGCATTCATCATCGAACCAGGGGTTTCGTTGTGGTGGACGAGTGAAACCCAGCACATCAGAAGCGGCATCTCCGATGGCGTTTTGGCAGTGTTTCCAATGGTCTTCGATGCTTGATGCTGGCGGCATTGGACCTCTTAAGAGATTAAGAGACACTCGATCGGAAAAGGACTTGGCGATCTCTTGCGATTGTAGCCGTCTGACGTCGAATTTTCTCACAGCATTAGTTTGTCTTGGCGTAGTTTGGGATATCCGCAACGGTACCTTGGCTACAACAAGGTAATGGTCCGAGTCGATGTTGGCTCCTCGGAACGTACGGACATCCATAATGCTGGAGGAGTGTCTTGCGTCGATCGCAATGTGATGAATCTGGTTGACTGTTGATTGATCAGGAGTTCTCCAAGTCCTCTTGTGTATGTCGAGATGTGGGAACCGCGTGCTAGCCATGACAATGTTTCGCCCCGCCGCAAAGTCGATTAGCCTGAATCCGTTATCAGAGGTGGTGTTGTGCAGGCTATATTTTCCGATTGTTCCACCAAAGATACCCTCTCTTCTTAGCCTTGCATTAAAATCACCGAGGACAATTTTAATGTCATAGCTAGGGCATTGCTCGTAGGTCTGGTTGAGGAGCTCGTAGAAGGCATCCTTGGTGTCGTCATCTTTCTCCTCTGTGGGGGCATGCGCGCATATAAGGCTTATGTTGGCGAATTTAGCCTTGATGCGGATTGCTAAGAGGCGCTCGATCACATGCCGGAAGCTGAGAACTTCTCGCCTTAGTCTGCCTCCGACAACAAATCCGCATCCAAATAAGCGCTGCTTTTCCCGTCGATAGAAATGCCGTAGTAGATGTCGCAGTTTTTCATCTTCTTTTTGTCCGGCCCATCCCATCGCATTTCTTGGATGGCGGTTATGTCTGCTTTGCAGCAGTCTAGGGCCTCCGCTAGTTGCTCGGCTGCACGTGGTCTATTAAGGGATCTAACATTCCACGTGCATATCCGAAGCTCATTGTCCTTAAATCGTTTGCGTGGGTTGTCAACAGTAGATCCGTCCATATCCGAGGCTTGTTGATGCTTCGTAACTTAATCTTTTTTAAATGGCCGGGCAGTTACCCCGGCGGCACAACCCCCAACCTGGAGGACCAGTTCCATTTTGAGTGCCCCTAGGACGAGGGGTCGGTTACACCGAAGCCAGTAACCCGTTCCGGGATGTGAGCGCTGCCGTTGGCCCTTATAGGGCTCGTCCGCCACCATCTCTTTTCCAAGACCCTGACTAAGTCCTGGAAATCCTTTCCGGCCTGAGCTCCAAATATGTCGGAGTAGCCCGGATAAGGTCTTGTTTTGTTTTTCCGACACTAATCCTGGTTAATGGCGCGGGAAACTCGCCATTTGCCCCCTTCACTTCGCAACCTCTAGTGAGATTCCCAGATGGCGCCACAGATTACATAAAGAGGTTAAGCCAACCGCTTGTGCGTAATTAATACAAAAAATATGTCAGGGAAATGACAGATGTCAGCTACCTATTATAACTTACATTGTTGCCATATTTATTTTGGCTAACTATTTGTGGTGCCATAGGTACAAAATTGACCCTCACATCTAGCTTTAACCCTTTGTTGCCCGAATTATTATTTTTTCTTATTTTTAAAAAGAAAACATTAAAAATTATTCCTTTTAATTTTGTTTAATTTACATTTACATAAAAAAAAAATTGTTTTATTTCGCACTATTTTCAACAATTTATTGGTGGTTTCTGAGAGAGACCACAAGGCATTAAGTGAAGATTCTTCCAAGTAAAATAAAACAAAGCATTTTTAAAGGGACGTTATAAAACGACACGTTTATTTAGTGTGATAATTGGTAAAACAAATTTTCTCCCCTGACAGATATAATGCTACTCGACAGACTGAGCAGGACCATTTGGAACGATGAGGTTCACTTTTTGTGCTACAGTATGCACACCGTCTTGAAGTATCGTATGTTGGCAAATGGGCGCATTGGTCATATCTCATTTCGAATGAAACAGTCGATTTGAAGCGATTAATTTTAGTTGATTCTGAGGTTGAAGGGCGACCTCTACGAGTATCGTTCACGTTCACTCCAACTAGCCCAGTTGCCACCGCAATCCTGAATTCTTTCAATGACAAAGACTTTTCGCTTCCATTGGTCCTGTCTTTGAATATTATGAAGGCATTTACGACGGAAACATCAACGAAGTGCCACATTATGCGATGCCACCACTTTTTGGACTTCCGATCAATTTCATAGCAAGCCTTCAGCATATCGGCTTTGTCACCAAATCCCATGTTCTTATTGTACTCCACAATCATTTCTGGACAATTAATAGTAACTAAAGTCCCATCCTTTTGCTTCCGAGTGACTGTCGTATTTTTCGAAGGATCAAGGAAGTTCCCAAGAACATGAACAGCTTTAGTGCCCTTCCACTTCAAAAACGCGAATGCGTTATTGCTGACGCGCCAGTCAGATTTTCCCTTATTCATTTTTTTCTCGTCTGATAAGTCACTCGGCAAATTCCTTTTGTTAGCGCGTACTGTTCCGCAGGAGTATATGAAGTGTTTCTTCAGATCCTTTTGTAATTCTACAGAATTAAAGTAGTTGTCAAAGTACACGTGGTGTCCTTTTCCTACTAAGCTTCGAGTAAGGTCTTTGACTACACTCGCTCCTAAATTCTGCTCAGTAGCATTAGAGATTCGGCCGGTGGAAATTTGGAACTCTGAAATAAATACTTTATATCCTCGCTTGATAGGCTTCATCATTCCGAAACCACTGGGCAACAAAGGGCTAAGCAAATCTTAGTCGCTTATTACGCAACCTCTCAGAACGTCTCTGTGTTTAGGAACTCGGCGATGCTTCAGGAATTACGAGCCCCAATGATGGCTGCCATGCTTGTGGAGTTAGACTTGTTGTACTTCCAGGGAGGCGAAGGTGAAGTCAAGTCATTTCTTTGTGGGCTATCCACTGGATTCAAAAATACGTCAGAATCTTCTAAACAATGTGACGGATTGCCCGCTGTTGTCGCACTAGAATTCGAAAAGCGATTAGTAACAGAACTCAAACTACTTGCCTGTGTTATCTCCCCAGGGTCTTTGCTGATAAGGGGTTGTTTAGCGAGATTCAGTATTCGATTCCGTATTTGGTTCTGATGTCGACGCCAGGTACCTTTGCTTGTTTCCACTAAGTACATCCTTCTACCCAGTGGTTGCTTTATAATGCCCTCCAACCACTTACTCTTTTGGAGGTACTGCATTACGAAAACTTGTTGTTCTGGAACGAACTTTGATGCCATAAATATCTCCTGCGTTGGAGTTTCGGGAACCATAGTGGACAATATGTTTCGGTGACGACGCCCATGTAACTTCTCCGCGGGGGAGAATCCGCCAACATCCGGGGAAGAACGATATGTTAACGATATGACGATGAACGATAATGCATCATCGCATTTTGGTATATCTTACAAAATTTTGATAAGTGAAGTCTTAAACGTTTGCTCCATCCTTTCCGCAACCCCATTTGATTCAGGGTTGAATGGAGCGGATCGGATGTGACGGATGGAGTTTCGATTACAGAATCTTTTAAATTCCTCCGATGAAAAGTGGGTGCCATTGTCTGATACCAACGTCTTTGGTAGTCCTTCTAGCGAAAATATGGATCGCAGAGCGTTGATGGTCGCCTTGGAAGTTGTTGAGCACATTCGAACCACAAACGGGAATTTGGACTTTGAGTCTACTAGGATCAGCCATGAAAAACCCTGGAAAGGTCCTGCATAGTCGATATGTAACCGCTCCCAAACACCTTCAGTGATCGACCAACTGGTATATTACTTGGGAGGGTTACTGGCATTCAACTGGCTATAGTACACTTGTTCACAGCTTCCGAAAGAGCTTTATCGATATTTGGCCCCCAAAAGAAACGACGGGCCAGTTGCTTTGTTCGTGTTACCCCCCAATATCCCTCGTGGAGAAATTTTAACACCTTATCCTGTAGCTTTGCTGGTACCACTACCCTTGGATTTTCGCATTGGTAAATCAAAACTCCAGCGGTGATACACAGGCTGAATTTCCTCCGAAAATAAGACAATAAGCTATCTTCTGTGGCGGGTAACTGCTTTGGCCATCCATCATGTGCATACTGCGATACCTTTTTTAATATCTTATCTAGCTTTGATACTTCGGCTATGCTTGCTGCGTTGATAGGAAAATCGTCGACGATGGTTGAATAAATCTGCTCCGTATAACGAAAAGAATCATCTGACTTGTCAAAATCCTCATCCGGTTCCACAGGTAGACGGTTGGTCCGTAGTGAATTGTATAATTGTACCCCATTAGCGTAATAGCCCAACGCTGCAGGCGTTGAATCATCATTTGTGGCAATTTCTTATCAGGGTGGAAAATTAACACTAATGGCTGATGATCGGTTATCAGCTAAAATTGTCGACCAAACAAGTACTGGTGGTGCCTCTTTCTCAATCGGGCTATATTTCTTTTGGGTTTCATCTAGTGTCTTGGATGCGAATGCGATGGGCCGCTCGGTTGAACCCGGGTTAAGGTGAGATATGACAGCCTTCGTCGGTTGCCAAAGTGATTGGCAAATCATTTTGAAAATGAACAAGCTTAGAGACGTACGTTTATAATACGGTCTCTGAACTGCTGGAAAGCTTTTTGCTCCTCTTTTCCCCATACAAAAGGCTCGTTGAATGCACGTAATTTGTTCAGTAGAGCGATGAAAGCTTCCAACTCCTTTATGTTTCTCGGGTGTGGCAAACATTGAATGGCTTTGATTCGAGACTCAGCGGGCCGAATCCCAACTTCATCGATAACATGGCCCAAGTACTCGATTTCACCTTTAGCAAAGTGGCACTTATCCAATGGGCAGCGTAGCCCGTGTTGCTCCAAACGCTCAAGAAAATTTCCAGATTTTGAATATGTTCCTGATTCGTTCGGCCAGAGACAACGACATCATCGAGGTCGGACACACAGAAATTTAAGTCCGCCATGAGCTGCTCCAAATAGCGTTGAAAAATGCCTGTTGAGCTGGAAGTACCAAACGGAAGTCGCTTGTACACGAATAGCCCAAATTTTGTATTCACTACGCACAGTTTCTTTGATTCATCGTCTAGGGGAATTTGCAGGTAGGCCTCTGACAAATCCACCTTCGTAAAAAACCGTCCGCCTTGTAGTTTATGGAAGAGTTCCTGAATCCGGGGAGCAGGATGTCTGTCGATCTCAAGTTGAGGATTAATCGTTATTTTAAAATCGCCACAGATCCGCAGAGCTCCACTTAGTTTTTTAACTGCGACAATGGCTGCTGCCCACTGGCTCGTTTCCACGGACCGTAGTATTCCCGACTTCTTCAACAGCTCTTATTCGTTTTTTACACCCTCTTTTATTGCGAATGGCACTGGCCGGTATTTGAAATAGCGTGGCTTGCTGTTTGGTTTAAGCGTGAGGTGTGCTACGAAAACCCTACTACAACCAAGTTCGAGGCGAAAAATTTGTTCGTGCTTTTCACACAACAACTTGGCTTGGGACCCAAGCTCTTCCCTTGGTTCCATTCCGATTTGCAATGCAGTGTCCTCATGGGCACAATTAACCTTAAATTGGAAAGCCTGAAACCAATCCAGCCCTATTATGTTGGCTCCTCGGTTACAGTTAACTATCAATAAAGGTAAATGATATGATTGATTTTTCCAACATACCTCAACGTTGCTAACTCATTTGACGAGCACTTCGACATCCCCATAAGCTTTCAAAGTACGTGTTGTTGGTGAGCACTATGGTTTTCCAAGGCTTTCGTATCCTGGTAGTCCATAGAGGTGATAGAACATGACGCGCCAGTGTCTAACTGGAATAATAGTGGACGATTGTTTACTTGAAGTTTAATCAAAAATTTTCGATTATGACGCTCGGTTGTCAATTGAGCTTCGGACACTTCTTCTGCGGCTGACACGCTTGGTTCTCTACTCTCATCGACCAAATTGATATTATGGGCGGTATCTGGTTGATTGCCCCAGTTATTGACCGAAAAATGTTCCCCTTTCGACTGACGTCTCCAACGGTTTTTTGATGACCGTCGAGATTGAGAATGGCCATCTCTTCGTTTTTGCTGCTTGGACAAACATACGCTCTTTATGTGGCCTCGACGGTTGCAAATGTAGCAAATAGAGTTAAAATGTTCACAATTATTCCGCTGCACGACTTTCTTTTAGAAAATACTTTTGACTTACTTGCTTGGGTCCTTAGTTGATGAACATCAACGGCGGTGGCTGCTGTGGTGGAAGTATTGCTTCCTTGTATGACTTCAGACGCGGCTTTAGTGGACTCATAAGCTGTAACAATCTCTTCCAACTCCTCCAAAGTGGGGTTTTTCTTCTGAGGCGCAGCGATTCCCACTGATTCGTGAGGAGTGTAGAACGTGACCATGTCTCTAATCATGAAATCTGCGTACGACTCGTTGCAACCCTCTGTGGCACACACAAATACGCAGTCTCTCGCTAGTCCACGTAAATCAGCTATCCAATCAGCATACGTCTGGCCGGTCATCATTTTTTTAAAATTTGCACCTCGATGCCAACACGTGTACTTTTGTCCGAAAGTGCTTTGCCAGCTTCTCTGTCAGCTCCTGTTAAGAATGAATACTCACGTTTTCCACTTGAAAAAGCTTCCGGAGTATCTCATTTATGTGACTACCGCAAGTTGTTAGAAAATCTGATTTCCGCAACATGTCATCAGTTACAGCGTGTGCTGAAAAATGCTGCTCCAGTTGAAAAAGAAAACTTTCCCATCTTTCTTTCTCCACATCGAACATGCGAAAAGGAGGAACTGTGGAGGAATTGACTTCACAATGACAATTTGACCTTCTGAAACTTGCCAATCGGCTTTGCTTGCTTCCATCCGAAAGGAATGATGGCCAAATCAACCAAGCCTGCTATCTACAATCCAAGCGACTTCCTCCGTCGATTATAGCTCGTATTGCTACTTTTGTTTTAGGTGCGCACAATATACACCGCGCGGTTTTCAAAAAAACTCTTTGTTTAGAGATGTGGGCACACAAACTTACAGACTTGTTTTGCTCCTCAACTGTGCTGTCACTATTGGCATCTTGTTTTTTGAATGAGAACGCTGAATTGCACATCGATGACATGTGCCTGCCTTTGCACTTTCACACACAAATGAAATGCTGCTTCTACAGTTTCGCACAACGAAAATATATTCCTCCTTTTCTGAGTATGTGTCTTTTCTCCTCTAGGGTCATCTTCCTATCACAGTCCTTCTCAGTGTGACGGGGTGATTGACAAAACAAACATGTGCGCGTCTCACTCACTGTGACAAGGCCCGATGCTGATGTTGGATGATGGGCATGCGATTTGGATTTGGAGTCTGTTATACCAATTTCACTTCTGTCCATGGATTCGATTTCTCGTTTCAGAAACCGAAGAATACATTTCACCTCGTGCGTCGCCGCAAACCGGATTCCGGATTCTCCGTATGTTCTTCCTGTCGATGATAATCTACGAGCAGAGATTTTGGAAGACAAGGAAGAAGCACTGATTTTAACATAACTGCGTAATGTGTCGACGGTACCTGCAGAGTGGTGAGCGAACGGGTGTCAGCAATCACTGATCCATATATGCTGCGCAATCCGGTAGGTAGACTCCAAGTAATTGAATTTTTTTCCGACGGGTTGAGGTTAGAGTTGTCGCGTACTACGCTTTTAAATTGCTCCCAATAAGGCAACCAGTTGGAGAAATTTCCGTCGAACGTTTTTAATGTGAGTGTTTGCAACCTCGATCCATTATTCCATTGCCTTGCATTCATAGACACGTTACCTATTCTGTCTGAAACTGGATCGGGTTCCATTTTTGGCGCAACCTCCTTAGTCGTGTGTTTAGACGTGCAAGTACATCCACGGCTTGATCCTGATAATCTGCTACTCTATCTTGGGGGTCATCGGCTTTAAGAAGCGCTTTGTTTTAGATGTCCTCTTTCACCAGGTTAAGACTGTCGTGCGCCGTTTTCAATCGTTGTATGTAGTACACGAGCTCTTTCTCTATGTCGCCGAAATCCTCCGATGAATTGGCCGCTGTCAACTTTGATTTGTCGTCCCTTAGAAACTCAGGCGCAGCTGCGATGATTTTGGTCACTTGACCACGATAGGCTGCACGTGATGCCAATTCCATTGTAAGGTTTCCGAAGTTAAAGTTCGAAGATCAATATGGTCGCTTAACATCCCTCGCTTGCCATCTACTCGTACATTTGAGGATTTAATTCAACAACCGCATCTGATGCCAATATAGTTTTACGGCCGACACCTAGTGTAGGGGATGGACCGGAGAAACTCTTAACTGTGCTAGGCCTTGGATTGAGCTCACAGGAACAATCAAGTTTGTAGCTCACCTAACATCTTAGTGGTGGTCTCTGGTAATAGAAAGATTACGGCCTTGCTCAGGCATATCCCTGCCAACTGGTCGAATGATTCGTAGGGCTCAGAACCCTCGGATTTGTGTGTTGAATGTTCGGTCCCGTAACAGACCGCTGGCAGCCAAACAACTAGCGGAGGTTCCTGATTGCTACAGAGCAACAGATGGGAGAAAAGGGGATAATATGGATGATGGATCAGGAAGAATTAGGGAACAAGTCTTGCACTAGTGCCGTACGATGATCTGCATAAAGAGATCTCACTCCGAGAGAGGAGAAAGTCGACCTCACCAAAGACTGCTTCAACGAGCTGCTCGACAAAATTCGCGACCAATGCCTTAAATATATTGTGAATTGCAGTTCTTGTTGTTTCTTATGACTACTATAGATTGACAAGGAGAGAATCCTTGGTGGAACCATTAAAAAAGGAGATCTGACTGATTACCGATCAAAAAACTGCCAACCAAATCGGTTATACGAGTATCGTGATCGCAGCTAACATCTAACATCAACTCGCATTATTATCTGATTATACCACTTAAAATAGAACGGCTTCATTCTTTAGAGATTGGCTGCAAAGGTTTTATTTTTATCGAGTTTCCCCTTGTGAGTTTCCTCTTGGGGGAGTCTGATGCCCCTAACATTGAACGTAAAAGACCAGTCGCATGCATCGCTGCTAAAGGGTACACAGAAATGATGGCTCTGATGTACTTGGTTTCAACCCGTTCCAACAAGGAAACTTAGTAAACCTGGCGATGACGTTTACAGACAAATAAGTCCAACAAAAAAAAACGACGGATATACAGAGCCGCTCTGAAAGAGTGGTTATCGAGCCCTACAAGAAGGCAACCTCATACCAGTATGACGGTCGGTGCTGAGAATCTAGAAAGATTATTTCCACATACTGCTAGATGGTGACAACAAACAATATACTTTCTTCACACAGAATGGTCCAATTAACCTGGACGAAGATGGACAATATTTCCCTCCAACTGATCAAGTCTAAAAAGCGGTCTAAGGCAAGCTTAATCGGTTTCCTCCACTGCGTTGTTTCTCGAGGGTGGTTTCGAAAATTTTGCGGACTGACAAATTGCTGTCCATTCGTTTTACATGACCCATCCACCTCAGTTGTTGGACCTTCACAAGCTAAGTCGATGTGCAGCCCACAGTTTTTCGTTGTATCTCCTCCTCCACTCACCGTCAATGCAGATGCGACCGCATTATATGAATGCGCATCGTTCTGTCTAAATCATTTCCTAACATTAAGAGTTTTGATGAGTTTCTTTCTGGGCTGGATGGAGTAGCGTGCATTCTCCACCGTAATCTTGCACAGACGGACGAGTTTGGCATGGGTGCCTAGACTGAACATTGTTTTGTTTACCTGGTCTATATTGACGCCGTCATTCGAGGCCTTAAAATCGATGAATGGGTGGTGTGTATCGGTGTGAAACTCATGAATTTCCTCAGAGATCTGCCATTGTGTGAATATTTGGTAAATGGTAAACTTTCCTGTCCTGAAGCCACACTGATATGGACCAATAATGATGTTGGCGAGCGTCTTCAGGCGTTCATTCAAAACGACATATAGGACATTGTAGGCGTTGTTAAGAAGGCTGATGCCTTTGCTGAGGTTCAATTCATCGGGCATACTTTCGCCTGACCATATTTTACAGATGAATTGGTGTATGCCCCTTAGGAAGTCATCGTCTGCTGCTTTAAAGAGCTCGGCTGTCAGGCCGTCCGCTCCAGCAGCTTTGTTGGACTTAAGCTTAGATATAACTAACTTCACTTCATATAGGTCGGGTGGATGGAACTGTTGGTCTTCATTGTCCTTGATGAAAGATTCATTTTGTCCGACAGTCGTATTTGATTCGTCATCGCCGTTAAACAGTCTCCGGCTCATTTCTTCAGGCTACGATTCGGGGTTTGTATCCATGACATGCTCTTTTGGCAAAATTTCCGATTCTAATTCCTAGAGAACCACCGCTCCTTCTTATTCCTCTTCTGTTAGCACAACTCATAAGTAGCTCTAGTTCTTCTAGACAGCGCCGCTTTGCAAGCATCTTTTTTAGCTGAATGCGCTTGCTGGCCCTTGAAATAAAACCAGAGGTTTCGTTGCTGTGGTCATCACATCAGGAGCGCTATTTCTGGAGACTTTATGCCAGAGTTGTCAGCATTAAGTAACTATGCAGTGGACCTCTTGATTGTTGTGATGTTCGGAATGAACGCAACCGTACCTTGGCTGCAACAAAGTAGTGGTTCGAGTCGATGTTGACCACTCGGAACGTTCGTTCATCCATAATACTCGAGGGGTGCGTTATGTCGATTGCAAAGTGGTCTACCCGATTGACGGTTAATTGAGACGTGCGTACTAGATACGACAATATTTCGCCTCGCAAAGTCGATTGGCTTGGATTCGTTATCACAGGTGGTGTCATGCATGATATAAGTTTCCACAGTACTATTAAAGGTGCCCTCTCTTCCTGGCTTTGCCAAGGACAGTTAAAATGTCAAAGCTGGTTGGGTAAGCCTTGTCTAGGAGCTCCTATAAGCTGTCCTTAGTGTCGTCAGTTTTCTCCAAATTGCCATATTGCCAAAATTAAATCCTAATACTCATATGAATAGTTACGAGGCGGTCGCCAACATGCCGGAAACCCAGGGCTTCTTGCCTACGCTGACTCTAACAACAAATCCGTTTCTAAATATTCGCTACTTTCGCTGTCGATAGCTATCGCCATAGTAGATGTCGCAGTCTCTTATCATCTCGTCATATTGCAATTTGCTTTGCAGCTGTTCAGGGCCTCCACTAGTTAATAGCCTTTGATGGGACCTACTATTCCACGTAAGGATCAGAAGTTCGTTGCTCTTATTTCTTACTTCTTTCGAAGCTAGCAACGGTTGATCCGTTTTGATAGGGCTAGTTCGTATACAAAAAAAAACTCCTAGGGAGAGGGGTCGGTCTGACAGTACCTCATGACCTTTGCCATTGAACCATTAAGGGCTCATACGCCACAAAATTCATATTCAACTTGTAAACATTCATATGTTATCAATATTTTGTGTCTTGAAATCCGTAAATTACAGCTCAGTACAATCATCATCAGTAAACACGCGTGCTGACAACACGGAACAGCCCATTAAATTTGGCATCCACTCGACCGGATAATGGTTCATTTTTAGCGAGATTAATTTTGTCAATTTAATTGGAATGGCTAATGGGCGATTTGTCTTCAAATTATTCGCTCATTTCAGCCTTATCTTTGTTTGAAAATCTTCAAATTTCCAAACATATAAAACCTTCACAAATCCGAATTTTCTTCATTCACAACGTTTTCCACAAAATACATATTTAGATTCGGTTGACGGCGAGCATATATAACAATGTCCATTCAAGGTATCCTAACCGTTGCGCTGATCATCTGTACTCAACAGGCATTCGTAAGTGTATTGTTAGAACTCCAGTACGAGTAACTCTCTGTTTCCTCTTATCTAGTCCAAATATGCCAGACTCAATGTCAATCTCAATCTATCGGCCTACATTTCGGATGAAAACAATCAACTGTCCGAGGAAATGATACGCATTTGCATGAAGGAAACCCAACTCTCGATGGCCGAATTGGAAAAATTCAAAACCAACGAAATTGTCGACAGCGAAGCTAATGAGTCAATTCAGTGCTTCACCCATTGCATCTACGAGCAAATGGGCATCATGAAGAGTGGTCTCTTCGTTGACAATGATGACAATCTTAAATTGGATGCAGAAAACCTCGAATTTGCAGTTTGTCGATCAATCCAAGGTAACAACAAATGCGATACGGCATACAAAATCCATCAATGCATTCAGAAAGTTAAGTACGGAGTTCGTGACCAGCCTCAAGGTACGAATGCGAATATAATCGACAATGGTAGTGACGATGATGACTCCATTGACAGTGAAAATGGACAGTAAAATGATGCATCAAACATGCGAGTTGAATGGTAAAACATTAAAAAAAATCTTTTTTTCTTTTTTTTTTTGGTACTTGTAGTCGTATGTATTGTAGTAATAACAGAGATTGTATCTGATCAATGATTGACGCCGTGTGCATTTTGTTTCTGTTTTTTGTTTTTTTTTTGTAATTAAATTTGAATCGACTGCAGTCGATGAGGAGAGTACTCGTACGTATCTGTGTATCTGTAGAGTTGTGAAAAAATTAAACTAATTACGGTGGTAATGTGACTATGATTACATTGAACGGGATTGTTTTTCCTGGTCCCGTCTTATAGTGGATTGAGTTTGTTTGTTCGGTTTTTATGGGATCACTTAAATAGGAGTATGAGTTGGCAATTAGATTGTTTTTACTCGTATCTATCAGGTGACGTGATCGGAGATGTTAAGTCATCATGTGGTTAGCAATTCTAGAGAATTTTTTAATAAGACTTGATGTACTCGGATGTAATTCCCCTCCTTTCGAAAGCCAGGGCGATGTTAGTTGCCTTGTAACTTATATTTTGAAATTCCAAGTGAATTCTGGATCATACCGACCAGTGCATACTGATGTGAAAATTAATTGATCGGTTGGTAGGTAAGTGTTGGGAAATTAGCACACGTGTTTGGGTTTTGTATTGAGAACATCCCTCAGTACGCTTCACTTTAAACTATTTCTAGTGAATAAAGATTGCCAGCTGCATCAAGTAGTTTCTGAAGCTATTCGACGAATGTAAGTTGCCTTGCTTGCCGTTTTTAAAATCCATACCCAGTGCTGCTATGTCAGGCAATCCCTGAAATCTGAAGAGCTAAATAATGAGTTTTAGTCGACCCTCTGTAGGAGATTAATCTACGATAACCATAGAAAAGAAGACATATCTGTTTAGATTCGTGCGATACGAGTGATTGGTGTTTAGCCTCAATAAGATGACAGTTATTGGCTGTTGCCAAACACCTTACAGATCTTGTAGTAAGCCGTTTTGAACACCTTTAAGCCTAGGCAACTAGGCAACAACTTTAATGTCCCATTAGACAGGATGTAATTCTGTACTCAACCGATGTCCTATCAACCTTCAGTTGCCGCATGAAGACAACCATCAATATCTAGAGCGTGCAGACTCCATAGACTTAAGAGAACAAGGTCAAAGGAACGAGGATCGTGCAATAAAAGGTGGACATCTCGCGGGTGATGGATGGCAACGATTAGTATAAGGCCTCGTAGAAGTAGCATCTTCCGACAGGTGCTGGTTCCCTAAATGACGAGAATGACCCTCTGCAGCCGAACATCTTGCAGCTCTGCTAATAAGTCCTACTTCACGCCTCCGCGTGGCACCATCTGGGAATCTCACTAGAGGTTGCGAAGTGAAGGGGGCAAATGGCGAGATTCCTGCGCTATTAACCAAGATTAGTGCCGGAAAAACAAAACAAGACCTTATCCGGGCTACTCCAACATATTTGAAGCTCAAAGATGGTGGCGGACGAGCCCTATAAAGGCCAACGGTAGCGCTCATATCCCGGAACGGGTTAGATCCCTAAATAGACCACGTGCAGCCGAGCAACTAGCGGAGGCCCTAGACTGCTGCAAAGCAGACATAACCGCCATCCAAGAAATGCGATAGGATGGGCCGGACAAAAAGAAGATGAAAAACTGCGACATCTACTACGGCAATTGCTATCGACGGCAAAAGCAACGCTTATTTGGATGCGGATTTGTTGTCGGAGGCAGACTAAGACGAGAAGTCCTCAGCTTCCGGCATGTGAGCGAGAGCCTCGTAGCAACCCGCATCAAGGCTAAATTCGCCAACATAAGCCTCATATGCGCGCATGCCCCCACAGAGGAGAAAGATGACGACACCAAGGATGCCTTCTACGAGCTCCTCAACAAGACCTACGAGCAATGCCCTAGCTATGACATTAAAATTGTCCTCGGTGATTTTAATGCAAAGCTAGGAAGAGAAGGTATCTTTGGGGGAACAATCGGAAAATATAGCCTGCACAACACCACCTCCGATAACGGATTTAGGCTAATCGACTTTGCGGCGGGGCGAAACATTGTCGTGGCTAGCACGCGGTTCCCACATCTCGACATACGAGTACACAAGGGGACTTGGAGAACTCCTGATCAATCAACAGTCAACCAGATTGGTCACATTGCGATCGACGCAAGACACTCCTCCAGCATTATGAATGTCCGTACGTTCCGAGGAGCCAACATCGACTTGGACCATTACCTTGTTGTAGCCAAGGTCTCTTTATCTCTTAAGAGGTCCAATGCCGCCAGCATCAAGCATCGAAGACCATTGGAAACCCTGCCAAAACGCCATCAGAGATGCCGCTTCTGATGTGCTGGGTTTCACTCGTCCACCACAGCGAAACCCCTGGTTCGATGATGAATGCCGGCAAGCACATGCAGCTAAGCAAGATGCATATAACGCGGCGCTGCTTAGAAAGACCAGAGCTGCTCATGAGCTCTATGAGCGGAAGAGGAGAGACGAGCACCGGCTTCTCAGGAGGAAGAAGAAAGAGCATGAGAAGCGCGCGATCGAGGAAATTGAGAGATGCTACTCCAGGAATGAGGTTCGGAAGTTTTACCAAAAGGTAAAAATAACATGCCGTGGAAACAAACCCCGAACCGAAGCCTGTAGAGATGAACATCGTAGTAGAATCACAGTCGATGCTGAGGATTTGGAAAGACCATTTCTGCAGACTGTATAATGGCGATGATGGACCAAATACAGCTGTCAGGCAGAATCAATCTTTCAACTTGGACGATGATGACCAACAATTCCTTCCACCCGACCTGGATGAAGTGAAGATAGCCATATCCAAGCTTAAGTCCAACAAAGCTGTTGGAGCGGATGGCCTGACTGCCGAGCTCTTCAAAACGGCAGGCGATGACTATTGTGTGAACGCCTGAAGCCGTTTGTCAACAACCTGATAGGTCCATATCAGTGTGGCTTCAGGCCACGAAAGTCCACCATCGACCAGATATTTACACTACGGCAGATCTTGGAGAAGACCCATGAGCTTCAGATCGATACCCACCACCTATTCATCGATTTTAAGGCCGCGTATGACAGCATCTATAGAGACGAGCTATATAGAGCAATGTCTAGTTTTGGCATCCCTGCCAAACTCGTCCGTCTGTGCAGGATGACGATGGAGAATGCACGCTGCTCCATCAAGGTCGGTAAAGATCTCACCGAGACCTTTGATGTCCAGAAAGGATTTAGACAAGGCGATGCGCTGTGCAAAACTCACGAGCAAACACAAGAGGCACTATCTTTCAAAAGTCCGTCCAATTACTCGCATACGCCGACGATATTGACATAATCGGAAGAAAGCAGCGTGATGTCAGTGCCGCTTTCGCTAGTATTGAGCCGAAAGCGGCGAAAATGGGTTTAGCGGTCAATGAGGGCAAGACCAAGTATATGCTGTCAAGCAAAAAGGACAACCAACACCGACGTCTCGGACAGAACGTCACCCTCGACAGATATAACTTTGAGGTAGTTAAGGACTTTGTCTACCTAGGCTCCGCTATAAATACAGACAACGACACCAGCGCTGAGATCAAGCGAAGAATAACTCTTGCCAACCGCTGTTTCTTTGGGTTAAGAAGGCAATTGAGTAGCAAAGCCCTCTCTCGGACAACAAAAGTCACTCTTTATAAGACTTTAATAATCCCGATCCTGCTCTATGGCGCAGAGGCATGGACATTATCAAAAATGGATGAGGGTGTTCTTGGTTGCTTCGAGAGAAAAATTCTTCGGGCGATCTTCGATCCCGTCTGCATTGACGGTGAGTGGAGGAGGAGGTACAACGACGAACTGTATGGACTGTACAGCGACATGGACCTAGCCAGAAGAGTGAAGATCCAAAGACTGATATGGCTGGGTCATGTAGAGCGCATGGACACCAATGCTCCGGTCCGAAAAGTCTTCGAATCCACCCCCGAGGGACAGCGCAGTAGAGGAAGGCCAAGACTCAAGTGGAGCATGTAAGTCGAAGAGGACCTCAGCCAACTTAGCGTGCGAAACTGGAGACAGCTAGCCAGGGATCGAGCTAGCTGGAAAAGCTTGTTGACTGAAGCCCAGGTCCACCCCGGACTGTAGCGCCACTTAAAGTAAGTAAGATCTCGCGGGTGATCGAAACACGATTCTATGATGTTTTTCTTGGCTTGAAATGATCACTGCATGACACCTCGCAGTCTTCTACAAGGCTTTAGTCAACAAATCATTTTATATATGGTCATAGGCAATTTGGCGGTGAAAGCATCTTGACATCCAGACTGCACAGTTGAGAGTGAAAGAATATTATCATACAACGTTACACACAGAAAGAACTTTAGATAAAGGACAGAGGGAAACCATTTGTAGTCAAATCGGAGCCATTTCTAAACCCCTAGCAGACACATCATAACTGTGGGGAAGCTACAACACTGAGTTGAATTATGTAATGAGTATGCAAGGCCTCAGAGAACTAAACGTTTTTTCGATCTCTGCATTGATTGTCGGTTAGTAATCGGTCCTACCCTGTTTGAGTACCCGTCTTACCTGTCTATCAGATGGTCAAAACGAATAAGCCACATTCAGATTTGTAAGAATGGAATTCGACCAACCTAGGCGGAGGTGCAGTAGGCAACCCTCAATAGCACTCGGTTGAGGTACAAAATATCCTAAGTTACAAGTTCGACAAGCTAAACGACCTCATGGCATCACATCAATTTAGGAAAGTTCAGTGGATCTGGGATGAAATTTTCAATAGCTACAAGAGATGTGCTGAAATTTTCTGGAACCCCAGCAAACGTTCCGAACAGCTGATAACGACTCGAATTATTATGTTTATTATACAGATGCGGCAATCCATAACAAGCTAGTTACAGATTTTCCGTTTAAGTTTCTCTCAACCATTCGAGGTATCCGATGCCACCAGAATCGAACGAAGAAGACGAGCGGCATCACTGGCAATAAGCAATCAGAAAGACCCGCTCTGATGTATTGGGTTTCAGCTGGACCCAAGGAAATCCCTGGTTTGATAAAGTATGCAGACAGGCAAATTTTAGGTGTAGACGCTGTTGTGGTAAAATCTACCACAACAAGTTCTACTCTTTCCTTTCCTTCGGCCTTCAACTTATATTCTTTTCCTCTGGTTCTTCAAAATCCTAGAAGGGTGGTGGGCAGCCATGGGTTCATCAGCTTTGGGTTCATCAGCCATTGGTGCACCCTCTTAGCATCTTGAAGGATCAACCATCGAAGGTAGGACGGACGGTCCATTATGGAAGCGACCAGAGGAA
The DNA here is from genome assembly GCA_928272305.1 of Volucella inflata. Classification (NCBI taxonomy): domain Eukaryota; kingdom Metazoa; phylum Arthropoda; class Insecta; order Diptera; family Syrphidae; genus Volucella; species Volucella inflata. The sequence continues at coordinate 7,091,085 of OV743720.1, forward strand.
AGGTGCAGGAACCGCGCCCAACAAATTAATGTTTTGGAGCCTTTACCGAAGCTGTCGGCTCTTGCCCTTGTGTGGTGTCGTCTCCCCCATCGGGTAGTCTCCTTTGCCTTAGAAGGCATCTCCGCTCCACCCATTTCTTTCCTGCTCAATCCGTTGTTTGGCCCCCCCCTTCATTTTATATTCGTTGTCTCCTTGGCGATGGCGCGATAGTTAACTCATTGGACTATCACGCAGACAGTCAGGGTTCGATTCCTGACTGGGTCACCATCAATTTTTCAAATCGCCATCATCCTTTCGGCGGGCAATGGCAAACTCCCGAAAGTAAAAAATTGCCTACGAAAAAGCTTCTAAGGAGTGCCGTTCGGATTCGGAGATAAACCGTAGGCCCCGCTCAGATGTGACAAAAATGACAACATGAGCAACACAAATGAGTGTCAAGAAGCTAGGCCATGGCCCATACCGGGCTGCCAGCGCCACAGTGTTTTTTTTTTTTTTTTTTGTCTCCTTGGAGAAGCATATTGACGGGAAGAATTGGTGGGTTCTTGAACTCTGTCTTTCTGCTTCTATGCTTGTCGAAAGGGACAACCAATAGGTCTGCGAGAAGGCAGAGACAGGAGTCTCTTTGGTAGCGACGGGCGGTCACTTTAGTAAAAGCGCATTGCGTCTAGAGCCAGATGGACGGTCTGGAACCCTATGCGTGCAATAAACCCCAGAAGATTTAAAACTACTGACGCCCTATTCAGTGACGGACGGTCGCCCATCGAACCACAAATAAACATTGTAAAAGAAATATAATTGTAAAGACTGGACCCCCATTTGTGTGCCCCGCACTAACGAAATTTAAGACAATATGACTCACCGGGATATCATTGGTTAGGTTACATTGGGTAGCGCTCAGAGGTAGAACTCCTTCCAATAGTCTCGTCATATGAGTAGTTCCTTGTTTCGCCCCGACGATACCCCATCCGATCATAACCAGAAACCGATAATGATCAGGACATATAAACGCGAGTAGGCCGTATATTGTTTGGGAAATTATGTTTTTCGTTTTTTTATCTTTTGGGAAGGACTGGTGTTGCATTGCGACTGAATGCAACCCCGATGATTGATCGTAAGGGAAATATTAGCTCGGACCAAAGGGAAATCCCAATCTTGCGGAACTTTTTCCCAGATGTGGGAAATAAGAATGAGACCTTCATGGGTGTGTGTGTGTGTGAGAGTGGAAGAAACGGAGGTCCAAGGCATGGTGGCACACTTCAGCAAAATTGCGAAGTGTTGCACACAAAGACCAAAAATTGGCCAGTTGCATCGGTATGAACGGTTGTATGAATGGACGTATGTGTGAGACCTACGGTCCGAGCCAATATCGATGGGATAGGGTTAACCACTTCTTGGTTGACCATCAATAAGTAAAGCCAGGTTTTGCAAAAAAAAAAAAATAAAAAAAGTCAGAAGAAAAAGGAAGGAAGAATCCTAGAGAGGAAATGAGAAGAAACAGTGAGGAGGAAACAAAGAAGAACTCTGGACTAGAAACGGGAAGACTAGAAGGTAGTTCTACGGGCAAGGAACTTTCTGCAAAATTAGGAAAGAAAGATAAGTACCCTTTTGTATTAGAACTAGTTGTGTATATCCCGGAGTGAATCATTTCGATAGAAAAACATTTGGTGTCGAGCTCCGCAAGTAGCGGTTCAGGCTATTTAGTGATACCTTCAGTACCATCTTTCAAAAAAAAAACATCTTGTTGTCGCCGCCTTTCGGCTCTTAGATTATCAACCAGTCCTCGATTAATAAAAAAAGATCCATTTTATAACGTATTCCAAAAAAACATTCTTTTTCTTTCTGGTGTGGCTTTCGGTTTATTTCTTTTGTAGCATACGGTTTTGCACTTCCGATCGGAAAAGTGCATGGCGCCTACTTTAAACAAAGAAAATTCTTTTAAATTGAAATTAACTGCATATTTACTTCCCTGAACCCAGCCCAGCTGAGCAGCCAAAAGCTTCGGCAAACAATTTGCTGCCAGTGCAAATTTCCCCAGGGCGCTTTTTGTTTTCTTTCCATCCCAAGTGACAAATCGTCACATTGATATCAACCACCAACCGCATGGTCCGGTATCGTAAATTATTTAGCTCGGGAAAATTCTGCAACAACGCATTGAGCGGTCCTGCAGGATAAAGTGAATTATTTACGCTCCTCAGAAAAAAAAAATGAAATAGCATGAGAAGCGCTCTATGGAGGGCATAGATATGGAGGAGGAATTGCTATTTGAAGGACGAAGTTTGGAAATTTAACACAACACGAAGGAACTTCCTGAAGCTGTAACGTTTGGACCGAAATCTGCAAGAATGGAGAAAGAAACCTGCAAGTAGAATCGCAGTCGCTTGTGAGAATCTTAATGGACTATTTCTGTAGACTGTTTTACGCGTAAGTCTTAAGCCAATGTTTTAACTGCTGAACTCCTTAAAGGTGCATGTTGTCATTGTGTAAGGAGCATACATAGGTTCATCTCCAAAGTCTGGGCATCGAAAGTATGCTCTACGATAGAGGCTCAGCATTTTCTGTCAAAGGGGAGATTCCTTGAAATGCCCTTAGCACATATGTCTCTCCAGAGTGGTTTTAGGGCAGGAATTCCACCAAAGCAAGCTCTTGAAAAAAACTCAAGCAGTCCAAATTGGTACAAAGCACATGTTCATCGATTTCAAAGACACGTATGACAACGTTTATGGAGATGCATTCCCGTCAAGAATGCACGCTCCTTCGTCAAGGTCGGTAATGACAAAATCGGGTCCTTAAATGTCAGAAAAAGAACTAAAGAAGGTAAAGCATTATCATGTGACTTTTTAAGTATCGTTCTTGAAAAAAATGTCCAAAACTCACTACTACTAACAGAGAGAATCCTCCAGGAAAACCATCGTCCTATAGCCTAATATGCCCATGTAAAAGGTACTCGAAAAGATAACTCGTAGTTTCAGATGAAAATTTAGCCCTCTCAGACTACCAATTTGGCTTTAGAAAAATCTGTTCAAATCTTGATGTCATAAGAGAAATACTTGATATAGCAAAAGGCGTTATCAAAGGAGAAAGATGGTACTACGTCATAAGGGAGTTTTGGACGTTAGAAATGCTTTTAACTTGGCAAACTTGTCGTTCATGAAAAGATCATCGTCCAACATGGATACAACATATTATCTGCTGCGTATAGTGGCGAGATATTCCAACGAAAGGAAGTTGACATATAATACAGATGAAGGGAAAACTGCTACAACGTCACTGTTGGAGTTCCACAGGGGTCGGTCTTAGGGCTCTTATTGTTTTGTACTATTATGTACCACGGATTGGATTCGCCGATGACACTACCGTGGTAATAGTACATTTGAATCTAACAAAGGATTGGCTAGCCGACCATAAAACAGAAGCTGTCTTCATAACAAGCCGAAAAATCGTAAATTTTGCCAACTATCAAGTTGGCAACCACATAATCAGGTTAAACGAAATAGTCAAATATTTTGGAGTGATATCGGACAACAGTTTACGGTGCAAATCCCATATGGATTATTTAACCAAGAAAGCATTGCAAGTGCAGGGAACTCTCTCGCCTATCATTGGTGGACTTAGAAAAGATACTCAAAACGGATCAATTCTGTTGTATGCCGCCTCAGTCTGGGCGCAGGCACTGAAGACGACGGGGACCAAATAGAGACTGTCATCAACATACAGACTTTGCGCGCTACAAACAATGAGGGGCTTTCGAACTTGTCGGACGGGGCTGCCTTTGATATAGATGGAATGGTTCTCGTCGACATTCTAGCAGATGAAATGGTCAGATTAGGTATATACTCGTAACAAAAGAGCCTTAAGCCGATGCCAATGCAATCAAGAGGATCAAAATTGAAGAAAAGGCAACGTCAATAGCTATGTGGCAAGCTCGCTGGGATAATACAAAGAAACTCAGATGGACACAAACTTTTATCGACAATCCATGACAGCGTAGAACGTAAACATGGAGACTGAAATTATAACCTTACGCAGTTCCTGTCTTGCCGCGGTTATTATCGCAATTATCTCTGCCATTTTCGGCACGACAGCTCACTATCTTGCTCCGAATGCCCAAATGAAGATGAAGATACGAAACACCCATCATTTTATTGCCTAAGCTTCATGGCATGGAGAACTAATTTATATGTTGCAGTCGGAAGAGAATTAAGCGGAAATATGTATTTTCATAACAACTCTGCAAAATGAGCTACGGAGAATTGTAACCCAAGAAAAACAAAAGCAGAAGCCACAGAGACCTCAGACCATTAATGGCACGAGTTGTGCTTATATTCTCATATTCACGAGATATCTTTGCGGGTCCCTTACCGAATCATTTAACTATTCACCAGGTAAATTGAAAGATATGGCACGTAGAGGCCTTCGAAGACCGATGTCAACAGTGACAGTCAAGTCAGTTGAAGACCTATCTTCGATTGCAATAAGAAGAAATTAAAATCAAGTTTGAAAAGTGTATATATCGACTGATCATTTAATAAGTCTCTCAATGATAGCTACATTGTTATAATTAACTACTCCGTATCTTTATCTTTATGATCCTTGCTCAACTTTTCTAAGCATAGAGACATTTGGTAAGCACATTCACAGCGATCGTCTCCCTTAAGGGATTGCTTACACATGTCCATACCCTCACGCATCTCCTTGAGGTGTTTTTCATCAAAAACGGAACTAGCACTGCCATCAGTTTTCAGAGAACAACCGTCCATCACGCCCATGTACTTCAAAAAGCATGCAGCAAAACACTTTGCCTTTGGATTGTCCTCGATATCTTTCACGCTATTACCTGTGGCAAATGTAGTAATTTCCTCGAAAGTCAGATTTTCCTCTGTCATGCATCCACTGAGGTTAAAGATTTGATGCATTTCATTTAGAGCGGATTCGGGTAGTTCAGCCAGAGTGTACTATACATATATAAAAATCTATTTAAAATCACTATGACAGGATGTAAGCTGACATTTGAAAATCACCTGAACTTGGGCCAAAAATAGTGCCAGCACTACCGTCGCAATTATCCTTTCCATTGTACTTGAAGTGCAAAACTGAATACTTTTTCCGAAAGATCCGTCATTCATTTATATACATGAGGCCATCGGTGATGCACCGAAACTGATAAGAATGCATCTGTTTTTGCTAAACACTAATTACTGAACGAGAGGCACTGTCACGCGCGAATTTAATGAGCTTGGACTGTAGTTTTTATTGGTTTTGAATTGGCTGTGGATGCTTGAGTTGTGAGTTGGAAAAATAGATTCAATATAATTAAATGGAGGCTGCTGACATTGATGGACTGTTAAACAATTTCGGAGAACAAAAGTCAACTACTGGTAATCAGTGAATCTGCCTTAAAGATAGTCATATAAATTCCAGAACGGAAAAATTGTATTTTCTCCAATGTTTCACTCATGGTGATCGGACATAGTTTGGACTATTAAAAAGATTTCTTGCTCATTGCTGTTGCAGAAGGAAAAGGTACCTTTTGTGAGAACCAGCATGACTCAAACAAATCGCCCTACGTCTTATTCTATTACTGGTGTGAGGTGGAAAGGAGAATACAGGAGGATCTGCTCTGTCGCCACTTGTGCCCTTAAGGATGTCCTATCGCATGCTATACCAGCTTCTGGTGAATAACTTGGTTTCAACCACATATAACTTCGTTTTAGGGCAATTGGTGTTAGAGAATAAAACGAAGACTGTAAAAGAAGAAGTATCTCACAGCAAGGTCTCATAAAGTATGCTTCACAGATGTTGTAACAAAGCTTCAAAAATTGAGTGCGGAAGGATGGAAAACTGTGGCAGATAACTAAGGCAGACTAAGACAAGAAGTCATGAGCTTTCAATAGGCGTACGAGCAATGTCTGAAGTAATATTCTAAGATCGTTTTGACGCCAAAATAGAAAAGAAAGGCATTTTTTGGTAGCGCAGTTGGAAAGCAAAGCCTGCACGAAACAATTTATTGAAACGGAGTAAGCCTTATTTACTTTGCTGTTGGCGGAAAAACACCTTAGTTAGCACACGATATCTTCACCTTTTTTTACTCAGAACACTACCTCATTGCAGATATCTCAAACAGTACAACAATGAGGAAATGTTGCGAAGCAATTTAATATTGAACGAATGTAATCACGGTAAACCGCCAGAGTTTTCGACGACCGCGTATACCTCTCCATCTGTCCCTTGCAACAAATATGGAGTGCTGAAAACGAGTGGCATTGATGCCAAGATTTCATTACAAACTGAAAAGAAGATCGAAAGCAGGCTGGGAGCTTTACTACGAGTAGAATGCGCCAAAAAAGGAAGAAGTAACTTTGACTTCTCAGGAGGAATAAGAGACGTCTGTGATCGAGAAAATAGATAGGTGCGACTCCAGAAAAAATGTTCAAGAATACGACAAAGCAACAAGACCCGAATAAAGGACTGTGGGATGAAGTATAGGGAAGTTCAGTAATAGAGCCATAGTCAGTGTTGAGAATATGTGAAAACAACTCCGTCGACATGTGAACAGCGAGAGAAAGCCCAATTAGCTTGTCATGCAAAGGAACCCTTACACCTGGACACTAAAAATCAAGAGGTCCAACCACCCGACCAAAGTGGGGAAAGCAATATCCAAGCTTAAGAACAATAAGGCTCCTGTTGCCGATGGCCTTCCTCCTGAATTATTTAAGGCAACGAGTGATGACTTGGAAGAGAGTATGCATTAACTCATTTTCAAATACCGACGTATGCACGAAGGATGGAACCTTAGCATTACAAGAAAAGGGATCCGCTTGCGCCAATTTTAGAAGCACAAGTCTCCTTAACTTCGCATATATGATCTTGTCTGCGAACCTCAGAAACCATTTATAATTGATCGGATTGGATAATAATAGTGCAGTTTGAGGGAAAAACTCAAGAAGTCCAAATCGATACGCACCATATGACAACATCGATAGTGACGCGCTTGCCTTGGTATCCCTACAAATCTCTGCAAATTTTACAGAAACACGTTGCAGAAGGCTCGCTCATCCGAAGAACTCGAAACTGTCCTTGATGTTAAAAGAAAAGATCACCGCATCACCCTGCGCTGTTGTCTCAGAAATTCGTCCGAAATTCGTAAGTCAACATTTGAGACAAAATTTTTCGGGTGATTTTGGTTCCCATTTGCGTTGACGGAGCTAGGAAGAGAAAATGAACCGTAAAAGTGCACATTTTCGATTCCATTTCGGAGGGGTATAGAAGCAGAGCAAGATCTGGCCTTAATCTGGGCAAACAGTGGAGCAATTTTGAGTGCGCAACAGGAGGGACTTAGCCAGACAATGCAGAAGTTCTTGGGTTGCGACAGAGATCTAGCCAGTGCCATCTATGTAAGGAAGTAAGTATAAACTACTGTTGGCTTGGCACATACTCCCCAACAAAAATAGTTCATTGGAATTATCAAGCTTGTTGTTCTGCCTGAGTTTTCGTTGTGCCAATGGCAGTCTTTATTTCAATACAATTTTGGGCACACTATCATTTCGACTATGCTTAGCAAAGGTTGTCGTAAACCACTTTTCGAATAAATTCCCAATGCCACCTTGTCAAGAACAAGGTACGTTCTTTCAGTTAGTAGTTGGCCCTTTCAAGACCACATGTTGTCCATATTTTAGAATAGGTTTTGCAGACACCAAAATGGGCCCATCGCGATCACTGTGGAACCAGTTGAATTCATAATTCAAGGGGCATAAACTCTATGGTGAAACATCCATTTTCTTTGCAAAAGCCAAGAAGGTCTTTGAAGTTTGTTCCGTCTATTTCCTCTAGGTTTTCTAGAAAAAATTGTCCTTAAAAATTTTCTTGCACTACGCAATATTGCCTCGCATTCAAACCATAAAATCTGAAAATATCGGTATCTGACAATTTAAGTCGCTTTAGATGGTTCCTGCCAGGATTCCTATTACTGCTCAAAGCTTATCCCTGTTTAATTTTATTGACTCGCTATATCTGTAACCGTCAAGAAGTGGCCAGAGAGTGTTGGATACCCTATGTTCTTCATGACTTGACCACCTTAAGTTAACAGTCTCTATTGTTATTTCCTTGCCTTATTACGCAAAGGCGTGGTTTGATTTTGGCAACCTCACTATTATCGAGTAGCCTTCTTCTTCTTGCAAGCTCATCTGCTTGTTCATTTCCATCTATAATGCAGTGTCCTGGCATCCAGCACAGTCTCACCTGGTTCTGACTGCATAATGCTTTGATGCATTGTGCGACAGCCCCTGACTGCATCAGAACTGCGTTCTGGCTGTTGATCTATATAGATGGCGATATCTCTTCTGGATACCAATCTCATATGCATGAGTCCAGCCGCCCTGAGGACAGGCAGACCCTTTGATTGGAAGACACTACTTGCGTCTGGCAGTCTTATAGACACTCTTTGTTCTGGATCTTCTGGAGAAACCAGAACATGTTCCTTCTTCTGTTTTCGAGCCTGCTAGTTCTCCCTCTCCAGATACACACGGAATGTCGAAGTGGACCAATTAAGGAATTTTTTCCGTAACAATTGGATTGCCTGGCAGTAGTTCAGCTAGGACCGTAGACCCTGCACTATTATGCCCACGTCATCTGCGTACACCGTGGCAATTACTCCCATTGTATTATGCTTTTTAAGGATATTATTGATAACCAGCACTCACAGGAGTGCCGATATGACTTCCCTTTTAGGGGTTTCCCTTGTTACAGATATTCAAACAGAGCTTTGTTTATGTGGAACTCTTTATTTTTCTATCTGCAAGCACGTTGCAAACTCAATTTGTGATGCCCTGTTCGATATATGCGTTTACTTGGGCTTTTTTAATATCGCTAAACTTATACACGCTATATTGAGTAAGGCCGCCATCGCAAACTCATCGAAGTGTAGACTCCTCTCTATTTTCTCCACCACTTCGTGCAAGACGATTTCTCAAGATAGGCTCAATGCGTTCGCCGAAAGGCTCACTCTCCCGGCGGCATTCTATAGCTCTCAGCTCCGTCATCAATGTCACGATTGAGCCTTCAATAGCCTGCCATTTCCGGGGGCTGCTTAACATGCTGGTTCCCAGATCGCTTCGTTAATGGAGTTCCTGATGTGTTCGAATATCGGGCATGAGAAGAGAACATGCTCCGCTCCATGCATCATCTTCAATGCCGAAGCGATGGAGAAAGCCTCTAAAGCAACCGTATCCACTGAAGGCTTGCGTGAGATAGTAGTTTACCTCTCCATGCATCCCCTGCAGCCATTCATCGACGTTGGGGACTAGGGCATACGTCCATCTACCCTTTTGGGAACGCCTCCATCTAATTTTCCATGCACGAATTGGAATGCCGGTGCCCATATGGGAGCCGCGTACAAAATCACCCTGCTGGCCTTGCTAGCAGTCTTCGCTTACTAGACCGAATGCCCGATGTATTGGCCATTATCTAGGACAGAGCCATTTTGGTCCTGTCGGCTTTACCTTTTACTTGCTTAAGATGCTCCTTAAAGCAGATCCTTGGGTCTAGGAGGACTCCCAAGTATCGCAGAAAAGGCTTCGATGTGACCGTGAAATCGCCATTCTAAAAGGAAAACATCTCTCTCTTTTTCCTTGTGGTCAAGGGGACTGCTTCGATCTTCTGTGCCGCCAGGTCCAATCCGTTTCTTTGCAGCCAACTGGTCACCCTGCCGACCGCCTCCGTGCATCTAGTCGTGATCTCTTCAATAGTCCACAACCACAACGGCCAGGTCATCCGCGTACCCCGAGATCGTTCACTCCTCGGGCAGTGCAATCTCGAGCACGTTGTTGCACATCATGTTCCTGAGGGTGGGGCCCAGCACCGAACCTTGGGGGACTCCGCATGTCACTCTGTAACGCTGCACACCGACACCCGTTGTGTATTGCAGCCATCTATCCCTAAATAAGTCGCGCACGATTCTCTGGAGGTAGTTTGGCACCCCAAGGGCCCTCAGGGCGTGGGACCATCTGGCTGAGTTGAAAGCGTTCCTCACGTCCAACGTAACTACAGCACAGTATTTCTTCGAACCGCCTCTCCATCTTTCTCCAGCCGTAGCATTTCGAACTATGCTGACGACCATCTAAATGGCATCCAGGGCCGATCTGTGTTTTCTGAAGCCGAACTGCCGCTCGTTCAGACCGCCAGGGCGTTTCAAGACTTCATTCAGCCGATTCACGATGACGCTTTCAACTGTTTTTCCAAGTTCGTCCTAGAGGCAGATTGGTCGATATCCAGAGGGATCTAAGGGATTCTTCCCTGGCTTGGGAATCAAGACCAAGTTCTGCCTCTTCCATTGCTTCGGGAATGTGCCTTCCTTCAGGCGTGTCGTAAAAAGCCTTGCAAAAAGAGGCGGGTTTACCTTCATGCCCAAAGCGAGTGCCACTATCGGGATGCCATCTGCTCCCGGGGCCTTATTTGGCTTAAGCCGATTCATAGCCATGAGGACTTCCGCTATACTAACCTCCGAGATCGGTCCTTGTGGTAACGGGGAGTGGTGCGAGATTCTGTCCACCGCACTGGGGAACAGTTTGGCCACAATTTTGTTCAGCAGGGAAGGGTCTGTACGCTGCGGCGACCTACCACCTCTTACGGTGCTTACAGCTATCTCGTAGGCCATCCCCCACGGGTTCATGTCCGGGCTTGCGCAGAGCTCCTGAAAGGACCATAGCTTGCTGCGCTTAATGGTCTTTCTTAAAGTACGTCTGCTGCCGACGTAAATCTCATGGCGCTGCTTTTGGAGGGTATCCTCCGTGGTGCAGTGCGCGCGGCGTCTTGCCTTGATGCACATGGATCTTAGGCGAGCGATCTCTTCATTCCACAAATAAGTTGGTTTTATCGTTGGTCTCAGGGTCACCCATGGCATTAAGGCATCGCAGGCCATCACCAACTTAGACACAACCGCCTGGACCATATTGCGGGCAGAACGGAGAACGGTCTCATCACTCCCTACCATTTTGAAGACTTCAGTATCAAGTAGCCGGTGCTTCCATCCTCTTCTGTAGACATGGCCTGGCCTGCTGTCAGCGGTTTGGGTAATTTCAAAGAGTATGGTCCGATGGTCACTGTTTGAGAAAATACCTCCTACAGACCAAGAGGTACGTGGTGGAAGTGTATCGTGGACCCAGGTGAGGTCGATTGCCGAATAGTTCCATTCCGCTTCGAGTGTGTGCTCCCCGTTGTTGAGAATTGCCACATTCAGTGATGTGAACTATTCCTGCAGCGATCTTCCTCTGGCATTTGTGTGTCTGCTGCCCCACTTGGTAGACCAAGCGTTGAAGTCTCCCGCGATGACCCTGGTGATTTCGATCTGACTTCCGCGACTTCCGATGTCCCGCATCAGCTGCTCAAACTGCTCCAGGCTAGGAGGAGCGACGCATGAAAGGAAATACATTCCTCCACTTTCGCCCACGTAAAGTGGTTGTGTAGATTTGGAGCGGTGAACTGGAAGCATCTGCTACCGGCAGTCTGATGAAGGCTGTTTGGAGCCCTCGCTGAGGTTTGAATATGCGTAAATCTACAAATTCAAAAGAAAGGCTTCCTCTTGCCCAAATAAAGCCGGATAAAATAGCAAACGCAACAAATTTATTAACCAACTAAATATTTTATAAACTTTCTCTCTTGTATGTTAAAGGTTTGATGGTAGTTCCATTCCCTAGATTAATTTTCCTCCTCCAGTGCATCCAAACATACAGCTAGTTGATATCCACAGTCACATGAATCTTCTCCGTTGACAGAATCCTTACATTTTTGGACTTTCTCTTGCATTTCATTATAGAGTTGATCGTCAATGGGCCATAGTCGATTTTTGTCAATATCGAAGGAACAATCGTCCATCATTCCGATGAACTTGAAGAAGCAGGACACAAAGCATTTTACATTAGAATTCCCTTCAGCGTCTTGAATATTACCGGACACAAACGGAATTACGTCATTGAAACTTAGGTTTTCTTGTTGCAAGCATCCACTTAAGTTGAAAAACTGATGTATTTGTTCTAGTTCATGTTCCGATAGCTCAGCTAGGACATACGAGTACTACAGTGTGAAATGGACATTTTTAGAACGTTTCTTTTTGTGATAGGTAGTTTAATAATTTTCTTTAATTTACCTGAAATTGGACAGAAAACAGTGCCAACAGGAGAGTGGCAATTATCCTTCTCATTGTGCTGCAGATACGTCGTCAGTTGTTAGCTGTAGTTACTCTTAAAGGTTTGTAATTTGCTTATAAACATCAGCGCAAAGTGATATACAGAGGAGTACATTGCATTTTATTGTTTTTAGATAAACGGAACTTGATTGCGATCCATTGTTTTAGATGAATTTCTGAACAAAGACGGCTTTATTTAGCTTTCGGAGTAGTTATCGTATTATTTGTTTCAATACAAAAACTGTATATTGTATTCGAATCAAATGACGATCGAATAAAACTACAAGTGTATCATGGATCTCCATTGTTTTCTACCACACGACAGCTAATTAACTTTCGTAAATGACGCTAACATTGGAAGGGAATTTATTCCAATATGTTTTGAGTAATTCAATTTGTCTATTTACGAGTATGATAAAATATCTTGAAATCAGCTCATGGTAGGGGAGAAGGACCCCTTTGCTTTGTGAATTATAGTAACGACATTTCCGAAGTTACTTCGTAAGTCCCTCTTGTGTCTGCTGGATTTCTATAAGACATTTTTGACGTTGGTTGTACATGGTGAACAGTGGAACAAAGTAATCACATTAGACACATATTCTTCTGTTTCTCAAATCTTCGGTCAGATCCCTTATCCAACTAATACACCCTCTCATAATATCTCTTCATTCTCTGCCCCTATTCCTGAACTCCTTCAATAACTCAGAATGTCAACTTGAACTCTCAAGGCTAGATTATCTCCGAGGCTATGCGAGAAAAAAACGTCGTCTGAAATTGGCATGAAATATTTTTCTGACTCGGTTTGTTCCAATGGCAAACCCAAGGCACATAAACAGTCTCAGAATTTTCAATATGCCTTGAAAAGAATCAAAGAAGGCGATTTAGGGTTCCTCGTAACTTAAAACAGTCTCAAAATTCCAGCGCAGCAAACAATTTGTTCACGGCTAACGTGTCTCTACTGCCTGGACCTCAAGTACGCTTACCTTTATTTCCTCCCATTAACGTTCCACTTACTGTTTACTTCCTGATTAGATCTTATCATCAGATGTATGCCTTCACGTGGCGAAAGAGATATTTTATGAAAATTAAAAAGTGTTGGAGAAAGAATGAAACCCTGTGGAACATCAACGTTATTTTAATCTTACCTGAATGGCAATTGGCGTTTTGCCTTTACTCGGAAAGATTCTTATAGAAGAGGCTTATGCAGTGGTTAAATAAGCTTGGGAGAACACCATTTCAGAAGAAGGTGTATATTAAGACCTACACCATTGCGAAAGTAAGATTCATCTCATAGTAGATGTATTCGTAGCATTCTTGTGCAGGTGAACATGTTAAAATCTGATAGCGTTAAGGTGGCTGTAGGTATGGCCGCAGCAAGCAAATTGAGTTTTCCAACAACCCGACAGCTGAAATGTCATCAAAAATGAATGTTGGGATGGGGATGACCAACCCTAGCATAGAGGACGTCGCAGAAGTGACAGAGTAGAATTTCTATAACAAACGCACGTTGAGGGTTAGCATACCTAGATATTCTTATTTAGAGTTGACTGATATAATCTAACATAAACACGAACAAAAGTTATGTATCTACCGCATCGTGCGGTCGAATCTTGGTTAGATAAGCCCCATCGTAAGCGTTTGGGTTGGGATAGAATTTTTTTTTTACTGCGATCTTAGCTTTCTATGCAGCGGAAGACAAGATTTAAGCCACTGCATCTCAGGCAGCAGAGTCGTTTCCAAATAGTGCGACGCTAATTCAAACCACATATTAAAGGCATGGGCGATAATTGGCCTGATAAGATAAGAGCAACAAAGCATATGATCTTTGCCCCAGAGTCATGTTGACTGATATAAAACAAAACACTCTTCCTTAACCTTCTTAACACGTTCAGCCCTGGTGACACACCTGGGGTGTCAGCAGCACTTCTATCAGTAGAACCAATGACACACCGCATGTTTCACTCCTTCTAGGGGCCTATATAGTATGGTAGTTTCAATGGATAAGGAAATTTTCAAGCGTGTCATCCCATCAGGTCTGAATGTGTTAACCCCAAAAGATAAACACCCAAACGTCTGTCAAAATATAAACACCAGCTGCGCTTCATGTTGCTAGTTTTTTGTCCAATTGCCCACATTTTACCAGTTGTAACTGGTTCCTTTAGAAACCTATCTCAATGAAACTTGAGATTCTTTCTGATTAAAACAAAAAGATTTTAAATTTCCAACTGTCCAAATACGCCTTATGATCTGATCTGGGCGCCACTGACGCGTGAACTATAGCATGATTCAGAGAACCTACTATTTCACTAGTGTAAATGTCAAACAGTATCGGAGAAATCACCTTCTCCAGTGGCAACTCGCTTTCTTAAGTCGAAAACTTTAGTTCAAATTACATTGCCACACTTGACAACGAACTTTTCTCCCATAATTGGGTTGTAGATCAAGTATAGGAAAGTTGTCGGAAATATTTCCAACCAAGCGGTATCGAACGACTTTTCACATCAAAGCGAGGCAGGCAACCGTACAATGGCTCCTGCATTTATTCAATTGTAGACAGTGTGGCAAATAATATGCCGGACAAGAGCCATATCTAAGCAACCAACTTGAATCGTTCTCTTTTATTTGTCATGACATTTGGTCGACATTAAACAATTTTAAGAACTATTTTTCCAGAACAATTTTTCATTTTATGCTGAAATTTTAACATGGAACAAGAGCTGTCATTAAATTCCTCGTAAAACTTGGCTAAAATTGGTTGGTTGGTTGGTTGGTTGGTTTGCGTGGCAGAGAGACACTGGAAGATGGCAAACACACTGGAAGGCCAATTTCAGTTCGGAGAATATTTTGAATAAAAATAAAAACACCAAAAAATGAACAGAACTCGTGTTTTAACTATGTTTTCTAGGGCCAGTCCGGGATATTATTTGTCACAATTTGTACGCTCATTATGATTAGCTTCATCAAAGCATGGTTACTCCTTCTTCACGTGTATACGTGTTTATTTAGGTTTCACATGAAATTTCACAACAAATTTTATGCGTGGACATCTTGGCACTTCAAATACTGATCGGTTCGCCAATTCACTTCCTTCAGTATATTGATGCCCTTTCGACACTTAATCTGTTCCCACGTGGTTCGGTTTGTTTTATTTTACATACGTTATGACGTGAAAGCTTTTGGAATAACATGGAGACATAAGGATGAGTAGGGAAGTGGGGGTACCTTCCTTGATCGCAGTGCTTCGGCTTAAAAGATTGAATTACTTGATAAAGGACCTTTAGATACGATTTTGCATACAAATCTAGTAGACCCCTATACTGCATACCAGGATCTGACTTGTAATAATTCTTCGGGATTCCGAGGCGTTTTGGTCCTGCATCTAGCAATATAGTTGTTTTGTTAGCACGGTTGCTTCAATGGGGAAATATGTGAGCTGGCATTCGATGTTTGCCGCATTTCATTTCGATGTTAGAGTGCCCATTGTTTCACATATCTGTGTATATAGTTCGATGTTGTGTCACTCTTCATGCTCCAATCGCCGGTAATGGAGTTACAGAAGAAAAGCAATCTCTTTCCATTGTAATTCCTGTTTATGAGGGCGTGTGTATCAATCGTATATCTGAGAGTAGGGATATCCCTTGTTCTTGAATGTTCGTAGATTATAATGAAACAAAGACTTTGAAGAGGCATCCCGTAAAAAACATATTAAGGCACGACGAAGCACTAATGGCAGTTTCTTCGGGCACTGGTGCTTGAGAATGTCTAGCAAGAGTTTTGACCAGATATTAGATCAGATTTTACTAAGATTTTGCGGCGAAGAAATGGTTGATATTTTCAGGCCAAATCAGAGGGGATTTGACATCATGTGCATAATGTGGATGCGCTCAAACCAATCCTCAATGTATTTGTGGCCTGTACTCCAGCAATTTCACGTTAAATGTTGGCCTTGTTAGCATGGGCCAGAGTTGAAATGCAGCCCCAAGGAAAGAGTCTAAAGGTTTCGAATCTTACCAGCCGAGCGGCAAATTGAAAGATTCTTTTTGGCGCTTAGTGAATCACTGAATCTTAAGTCGATTGTTGACCCGCTACATGGGAAGTGGTGTCTTGTTGAAGCCTCAAAACTTCAAAGTTCAAATTCATCGGTAAAAAAAAGTTATTTAACATGGAACGATGGGAGTATCCGTTGACTGTTTCAAATATCATCTTTGAAGAAGTACGCCCACTGAAACCTCCGGCATGTAAGCCACACTAATCATTCAATCTGTTTGTTTGCAAGCGAATAATTCAAAACTACTCCTCATCATAGAGGATGACTTTTCGGGGAAAATCCAGTTCCTCTTTCGTCTTCAACAGAGGTTAGTCTGTGAAAATTCAACATGCTCATTAGGGTTTAGCTCTTGAGTCAACATTTTATACGGATCTTAGTACGGAGACTGTGGTAACTACAGACTCATCAGTCTTCTTAACATCGCCTACAAGATCTTATCTGCCGTATTGTGTGGAGGCCTGAAGCCGTTTCTTAGCAACCTGATAGGTCCATATCAGTGTGGCTTCAGGCCAGGAAAGTCCACCATCGACCAGATATTCACACTACGGCAGATCTTGGAGAAGACCCATGAGCTTCAGATTGATACCCACCACCTATTCATCGGTTTTAAGGGCGCGTATGGCAGCATATAAAGAAATAAGCTATGGAGAGCAATGTCTAGTTTTAGCATGCCTCGCAAATTCCGTCCTTTTGTGCAGGATGACGATGGAAAATGCACGCTGCTCCATCAAAGTCGGTAAAGATCCCACCGAGACCTTTGATGTCAAAAAAAGATTTAGACAAGACGATGCGCTGTCATGCGATTTTTTCAACATCGTACTTGAAAGAATAGTGCAGAACTTACAAGCAAACACAAGAGGCACTATCTTTCAAAAGTCCGTCCAACTACTCGCATACGCCGACGATCTTGACATAATCAGGAGAAAGCAGCGTGATGTCAGTGGCGCTTTCGCGAGTATTGAGACGGAAGCGGCGAAAATGGGTTTAGTAGTCAACGAGGGCAAGACCAAGTATATGCTGTCAAGCAAAAAGGACAATGAACACCGACGTTTCGGACAGAACGTCACTTTCACTTTGAGGTAGTTAAGGACTTCGTCTACCTAGGCTCCGTAATAAATCTAGAGAATGACACCAGCGATGAAATTAAACGAAGAATAAATCGTGGTAACCGCTGTTTCTTTGGGCTAAAAAGGCAATTGAGTAGCAAGGCCCTCTCTCGGACAACAAAAGTTGTAAGACCTTAACCGTCCCAGTCCTGCTCTCTTGTACTATGAGAGGAAAATTCTTTGAGGTGAATTTTTGTTTTGAGGGTGAATGGAGGAGAAGATACAACAATGAACTCTACGGACTATACAGCGACATCGACCTAACCAGAAGAGTGAAGATCCAAAGACTGAGATGGCTGGGTCATGTAGAGCGGATAGACACCAGCCCTCTGGTCCGAAAAATCTTCGAATCTGCCCCTGAGGGATTGCGCTTATCATGCGAAACTAGAGGCATCTAGGAAAAGATCAAATATCTAGCTGGCTACAGACGCTTGTTGACTGAGGTCCAGATCAACTCCGGACTGTAGCGCCATTTAAAGTAAGTAAGTAACCATGTAAGAAGTCCTACTCCAAGTCCCATAAGTCTAGTCAGCTTCATTCGTCTTAATGGACAAAGAATTAAGTTACACTACACCCGGCACTTTTGTTCTATAAAAGCCTATGGTGAGCCTATTCTACAGATCACCTTCCCTTAGGCTTTGACTATCATGATCGTAGAACGCTTGCAGTTGAATATTTTACTAACTTGCACCCATTTACGAAAGTCGTACCTCATTAACCTGAAATTAAATATTTTATTACTGTCTATTAAGTTAGTAGACCGTTTCATTTTGCGCAATCTATAAAGCGACCACTGGTGCAATTCGTTCGAATAGTCAACGTTTCATCACATCATGAAAGTCATATGGCTCACCATATTCACGCTGCTTTTGGTAAGTCTATCCTGCAAGTCCCACACTTACCTATAAAATAAATATTTCCCCCTAAGGCCTTCAAGCCATTGTCAGCGGGATTCCCAACGAATTTCATCAAAATGTGTGTCAAGCAATCCAAAGTCAAATCCATTGATTTGGCTTTATTCTACGGAACTGACTTTAAAGAGGCATCAAAACCAGCCAAATGCTACATAACATGCCTACTGGAATCTGTCGGTCTTATTGAGGGAAGACAAGTAAATTCTAAACTTTTGGAACACGCAGACACCTCAGACCCCCGAATAGCGTTTCTAAGTGATTTGCTCCAGAATTGTGGCAATATAACGGCCGAAGGTGAATGTGAGATTGGTCTTAAAATGTTTAAGTGCTTTGTAAAGTTCGGTGCGCGTCGCATGCCAAGGCCGGCAGATGAGTTAGTGAAGGAAGCTTTGCCAACTGATTAAAAATAAAAAAAAGTAGAAGAAATCACTGCTCAAAAGTTGAATTGTTTTTATCTTACAAAAAAAATTAAAAAATTCCGAAGTGCTTTCGAACCAGATAATTGTAACCACGTCAGAGTTGACTTAAGTCTGCCGCTGGCCAGTTAGTAATTTTTACAATTAGTTGGTCAATTTGTTGAGTAATTGGTAAACTAAAAGATACATCGCTAATTTTAGGTAAACTATGGTTTGCGTTTATTGTTTTTTTCGTAGTTTCCGGGGATTCTAGTTCAGCATGATTTAGGTTTTCGTTCCTGGCAATGATTGACTCATGAAAAGGCTAATTTATGGACGCAAGCGGACCAAATAATAATCAAACAATTTTAGTTTTTACTTCGCCATACAATTTTAGATGTGTACCCTTGTCATTACCGAAAATGAAATTTATTTTTTTTTGTATCGAAATTGGTGGGGCTATTAACTAAATTTGCCATTAAGCTTGCTTGACACTTTAATTGCAGCTTTATTTGTGATTTAGTAAAAAAAAACATCTCTCTATTCGAGTCTTTTGCGCATTTAGATACATACGAATACAGATGCTTGAGCTGAGGCAGATAAGATAGTCAAATTGTTGGTCACATGTGTGATCGCAATTTTTCAGTCAAACCTATTACATGGTCTGGTTGACTCGAATCTTTGAATAGGAGATAGTGACAAATATGCAACAGCTGAATGGATGAATGATTGTCAGATGCCCTGACTTAGTCCAGTCAAACACAGTATTTTTTTGTTGTCTTCAAAATTGAGACGATGTTCTGTTTCTCATGTCCTCGATTCCTTCTTAAAGTTCCTTGCTTAACTCACTTTCGAATGCCATAGCTTTGACAGTCGTTGACAGATTTGGCTGAAAACTTCGAATATTAGGTGTGCAACTGAGTTCTCGCTGTTTGTCAATAGATGGCTGCGGCAGTAGGTGTTTGTCGATTTTGACATATTCAAAACGTCGCGAATCAGGCTTAGACATATGGTAAACAATCAACGCACAGGGATTAGTTCCAGACCAAAATGCTTTGAAGACGCTGAATAGGAGGAATTGCTTGATGAGGATCCGTACCAAATGCAAGAAGAGCTTTCTTTAGCGTAAGGACTTACCATCCGAGCGACTGGGAATGATTCATAAACAAGGAATTTGGGTGAACAACTGCTCCAACGGCAAATAACGGGTGATGAAAAATCGATTCATTACAGCAATTCAAAGAGAAGAAAGTCATGCGGACTGCCCGGTCATGCTTGTACTCGTACGTCGTCGGCTCGGCCGAATGTTCACGCTGTGAAGGTTATGCTGTTATTTTGGTGGGACCAGGTCCGTGTTTATTAATATGAACTATTGAAACCCAACGAAACAATCAGTGGGAAACGGTATCGACTTCAATTGATGCGATTAAGCCGAGCACTGCGCGAACAACGGCTACAATACGAGCAGAGGTGCGAAAAGGTGATTCTACAGCATTACAACGCTCGGCCGTACGTTGCCAAACCCGTTGAAAATGCTCATTACCTACCTCACCTGCCATATTCCCCAGATATTGCGCTGTCCGATTGTTACTTGTTTCGTTCGATTGCACATGGTCTCGCTAATCAGCAGTTCTGCTCATAGCTCGATTCGTGAATAACCTCAGAATTTTTAATAACGGTATTCGAGATCTGCCTGAAAGATGGGACAATTTTGTAGCTAGCGACGGGCACTACTTTAAAGGATTCAGTTGCAACCAAAGATTCAGTTGAAGCGAGAACTTAGTTGCGCACCTAATATGTTGGGACCTTTTGTGAGTCGTAAGTCATCAACAACGCCTGCGCGCCATCATGTTCGGAGCTCCGCAACGTGTCCCACAAAATATAGGTTTCTCCTTATACCTCGAACTATCATCCTGTAAACTGTTACTAATTTTGTGCCACTTTCTCTTCTGTACTTTGACATATGTTCTTTCTGGGCTCGATATTCGGAGATCCTCAAAATGTTGGAAGTTCTCAGCTTGTCGTGACTTTGTTGGTATTTCTCCCATAGAGTACCGCTGACCCCATGTTTGATCCGAACAGTCTCTGTTAGCCTTTTATACTTATACTGATAAAATTGCTTCTTCAGATTTAAGATAGCATACCGAACGTAGTGTTTGCCTTGCGACTGCTGCTGTTCACATCATTGGTCTTCCAAGATCACACTTCTAAGACATCGTAACCTGCTTACTTTCTCGACTTGCTGTCTAGTATTGTAGAGTTGTGAGACGGCTCCAGCCGGATTTTTGCGTCTGATGACAAGTTATAGACCAATTGTCGCAGGTTCAGTATCCTGTTTGGACGTCATTAGTATAGCTTTCACTTTTGAGCGTATCATGGTTTCCTGCTGTGGTTAGTCAAACGTCTTCAACGACACCAAGACATTTGAGATGTGAAGCTGAGCTGGCTGCCCGACCCACAGTTTAGGTTATATCAGGCGCAAGTTCAATATCCTGTATTTAAATAGGCTCACGTCATCCGCATAATCAAGGCCTTTTTGGAAGGAATATTGGGGGTGAAAGAATACAACTTGAGAGCTGCAGGTTCTTTTGACACTTAACCGCTGGAGTGCCGTAAAGTCTTTGTAGTAGCGACTCATTTTTCTGCTTAGCCTTTCATGTCTGAGACTGGCCATACACGATCTCAATGAAAACCCTCTCAAGATAGATAAACAATAGGGGCTGCGGAGTCTTGCTCGACGCATTGTTAAATGAAAATCCGCAAGGAGTTGGTGTGCTCGATGCAGATGGACCCAGTTCGATGCCTACATATTCGATGTATACCGTTACATATAAATGTCTGTTTAACAAGTTTTAGCTTCGCAAAAAAAGAGCGGTATGTTTCTGATGCATTTTTGCCAAGTTTTGCTTGGAATTTTGTACCATGTTAAATTTTCAACATCAAATCAAAAGATGTTCTAGAAAAATAATTTTTATAATTGCAAAATGTAAACAAAAACTTATGAATTTTTGACAAATGTTAGAGAAAGATTTAAGCTATACAACGGAAAAAATGATGGCACTCTTGGTTGCCGAAATATGGCTCATGTACGGGATATTATTTGCCACACTGTGTATGTTCTCCAGTTGTCACATTCCATCATGGAAGAACTTCGGTTGAACATACTCTGTTCTAAAATAAATCAGACTTAAATATTTAGACCGTGATGCTGATAGACTTTTGACATAGATTTCGTGGTTTGGGTAGAGATCAGTGACACTTCAGCACTATTTCAGTAAGAAGATCCCTGAATACCGGAGTTGGTAGCTTAGGAGAAATGCAACACATATTGTAGGCTTATGTACATAAGTAAACAAAGTTAAGCACCTTTAGCAATGAAAGTTCCTATCGCAGCTCTCAGTCAGGAATATTTTACTTGAGATTACCGAAAGTGATAGTGAAAAGGCAAACTTCTGCAGGCAAATCGATACTCCCACAGGAAAGAACGATCTGTGAAAGACACCATATTAGACATCACAATATATCGGGTTTTCCAATAGGGACTTGACAACTTTGAATTTAATTTGTGAACGCACTCTTTCACTAATCATAAACTGTCACTGTCAATTTATTCAGTAATCTCAACATTTTCAACATGATAAAGTACACGAACGAGCAACGTCAGCAAATTATAAAAATTTTCTACCTAAATTCGGAGTCGGTGACTGCAACTTTAAGAGCGTTAATTCCAATTTTCGGTCGTAATTCTCGCCCTAGTAGACAGACAATAACAAGTTAAGTGCAAAAATTTGAGCCTACATATTCGTTGTGTGATGTTGCCGTTTCAGTAAGACAACGGGTTGGTCGAAGTTTCGAATATATCGCTGCCGTTCAGGCGTCCTTAGCAAACGATCCAAATCAGTCAATTCCACGGCGTTCTCAGGAATTGGGCATCGCTCAGAACACATTATGGCTTGATTTGGAAGATATGGACTTGAACGACATGTGGTTTCAACAGGATGGTCCCACATGCCACACAGCACACGTTACAATCGATTTATTGAAGAGTAAGTATGGTGAGCGTGTTATGTCAAGAAATGGGCCAGCCGATTGGCCACCTCGTTCGTGCGATTTAACGTCGCTTGACTATTTTCTGTGGAGCTACGTTAGGTCATTTGTTTATGCCAACAAGCCGACGTTGGTGGAAGAGCTCAGAGCCAACATTGAACGTGAAATAGCGGCCGTTTCGGCCGAAATGTGTGGCCGAGTCGTTGAAAATTAGGTCCAACGAATCGACCGCTGCAAACGTGCTCGCGGTGGCACGGTGAACGAAGCCGAGTTCCATTCATAAATGTTTTGATTGTACTTCAAGCCGATAATAAAGTTTTTGAAATATCTCAAATGGTTTGCGTTTTAATTAAAAAAAAAAAATTGTCAAGTCCTTATTGGAAAACCCTTTACAAGTGCTATGAAACTCAAAGGTATAGATCAGCCTTTCCGCTTCCAGGGAAAAGCTAAAGAAAGTGAACGAAGAAATCTGCCTTCACCCCTTCTGCAGTGACTTACCATCGACGTTTTTAAAGTCAAATGAGGGCTACATTGTCATTACAAAAGATTGATACCTAAAGTGTAGTGATGGGGTTGGAAAATCTCGCAATTAACCTAGGAATATTCATAATATCCCATTTTTGACGTAGAGTCTTAACCAAATGTTGAATGATAGTGGATTCTGTGTTCATTCTCAAGGCAAGTAAGCCTAGTCATGCCCACCAAAAAGACTTCTGAATAGTTACACTAATTTGACACTCATATTCCTAGTAAGTGCACCCAAGAGATCTAGCCTTAAGCCGAGCTGACATAGAAGCTGAAAATTGTTTATGCCAAAGCATATTCAGTAGCCCTCATTGTTGACATTGAAGGAACCTTGAATAATGTTGACATCCTTGCTTCACTTACAATTTTTTTTCAGAATTAATCGGACACAAAAGATCTTAATAACATGACCATAAGAGAATCATCACAAAAGTACGAGTAAGCACCTTATTGAGGGTCATAACCTCAAGACGCAGCCCTTAATCGGGAGTGATGTCCCCTCTTCTGTGAACCGTAGTTTCAATGAAATTCTTTTCCACCTAGGAAGCGACGGAATGAAAGAAATTTCTACCAACAATCAGTGAAATTTTGAATTATGACCTAAATCTCTGCTGGGTCCATAGACAAGAGAAGTATCAGGCAACGAACACGAAGACGATTTAGTTCGAAAAGGATCTAATTCTGATAAAAACCAGAAAATCAATGCATATATGTACTTCCTCTATGAACTCTAAGAATACAAGTGGAGCAATCAAAGCTATGTGATGATATTATGTGAAAACTGTGCAACTTTAAGACAAATACAAGGGCGGGAGCCTCACGTCCCCAAAGTCACGCATCGCCCTACTCGGCAGTAGTGGGGTGGATTAAAACGAACGAAAAAACTACGTCTCCCAAGAGACTCTCTTTGAAGCAAGAACTTCAATTTCTTTCTTAGACAAATCTTAGTAACAAAGGAACTGCAAAGTATCTCCATCAGAGTGATTCCCAAGATTATTAAGTAAATTGCGGATCATCTGGCATCTTAAACTAACTTTGTAGCACAATACATTTCGGATTGCCCTGTTGTCATAAGCAAATTTCGGAATGCGCATCTCATTTGTGCAGCAGCATATTTTGGCTTTTAGTTAGGTACCATACAACGTACAACAATGCTGCTGAAAATGAACTAGTATCGAGAAAAACTTTCAAGCCATCGTTATAGTCATTCAGTATCATGCCAATGGATGCTCGTTGTCACTGACTACATTTCTTCTTTGGGACCATGGGTATAGAATGCAAAGATATCGACGAAGTAACATCAAAAGAGGAGATCTGTGCCGCCTTAACAGAACAAACGAACATCGAGCTCAAAACCACGATGATTAAGAGCATAAGAAAGGCTTATGGTGGAACGCAAACAGCTACCATAAGCTTACCTATGGAGGCTGCTAACAAGTTCTTAAAATTTGGGAAAGTGCGTATCGGCTGGGTTCCTTGTCGTATTCGAGAAAAACTCACGTTGAAACGCTGCTTTAGATGGAGAGAGTTCGGACACTTTGCGAGAGCATGCAGAAACCCGAACGGCCGAACGGCCTTGTGCATAAGGTGCGGAGAATATTGGTCAAAGTTGAAGGACTGCAAAGCCAGACCAAACGGTCTGCTTGGCAAAGCCAAGAAAGTTGAATCTAGGCATATAACTGGTTGCAGGAAATGTCCAGGATACTAAGCAGCCTTAGAAACGAATTTGAAACGAATATGAATATCTTACAACTTACTCCTAACCACTGCGAAGCAGCTCAAGATCTTCTACAACAAACTATTCATGAACTAAAAATTGATGTAGCGAGTCTTTGTGAGCAATAAAGGATCCTGACTGGAAACAACTGGGTCACCGACTCAACGAGAAAATCTGCAATTTGGGCTTGCGGAGACCATTCCATACATGAATACTCGGAGGTACCGGAGGATTTCGCTATACGGGCTAAGATAAATGGTATCTACATATATAGTTGCTATATTCCACCCAGCGCTACTGTTGAAAGCTTTGAAATGCCCTTGGATAAACTAGTTGACGACGCTAAAGGCAGGAGTCCTGTCATAATCGCCGGAGAATTCAACGCATGGGTCTCGGAATATGGCAGTCTGTATACGCATCATAGGGGGCTGTTTTACTCGAAGCATTCTCTTGTCTGGACATTGTTTTAGCTAACAATGGAAGTACAATTACCTTTAGATCCGGATCGATCATCGATATAACTTTTGCAAACAGCGTCTTTCTATGAAATGCTAACTGGCGCGTACCGCCGGTACTGGATCAGAAGTCCGCATTAACCGAACAACACTCCAAATGGAAAATAAATAATTTAGACGAAGACCTTCTAAGCTCTTCAATTGTGAGGCGATAATTGAAGCCAGAACTGCGAGGGAGCTCGTAGCGCAGGTATCGCGATTAGTTGTCAACGCATGTAATGCTTCAATGTCCAGAGTTGGAATAAAGAGACACCGACCCCCGGTATACTGGTGGACTCCCGACATCGCGGAACTCAGATCCGTATGCCACCGAACGCGAAGAATCTATCAGCATTCCCGGTACACAGATGACCAGCGATTGCGAGTCTTACGCAATGCATATTTGCTTTAGAAATCTCTGCGAACAACTCAATGACAACGTCTGGGGTGAAGCTTACAAAATTGTATTTACGAGGCTAAAAGGTCCACGTGTGCAATCGCCAACGTTCCCGGTATTGCTGAGAAGAATAGTTGGAACCCTATTTCCTCGCTGAGAAAGTAAGGAGCTAGTAAGTCAGCGCATTCACGGGAGTACGTCCATACCTTTGATACTCGTAGCACGCGAAAAATTTGTCGAAGCGTAAAAGAACCCCGGGACTGGATGGTATCCCAAATAAAGCCCTGAAAGTCGCTATCAAAACACGACCAGATCTGTTTGTCGTAATGTCCAACGCTTGTTTTCATTGTTTTCAAGAAGGCGTTGGAAACCCCAAGATTAGTTCTCCTGTCTAAAGGAAAGGGGAATTCAAGCGAACCTTCGTCCTACCACCCTATTTGTCTACTTGACACGGTCGTTAAAATTCTTGAACGGACAATCTACAATACACTTCTACCAGCTATTGAAACAGCAGGAGACCTCTCAGAACACAAAGTGGGCTTCCGTCAGTCAGATGCGATCAACGTGATATTAACGAGAGCCCGAACCGCTATAGAAAGCAAGCGCTGGAACCAAAAACTACTGCGCGATTATAACCCCCGACGTGAAGAATGCATTTAACTCGGCGAATTGAAAACGGATCATAGGCTGCCTGTATCGAATCCGCTACCTCCTTAAAATATTATAATTAAGAGTTACTTTGCGATTAGAGTCCTACTGTATGATTTCGATGAGAGAATCATGTCGTACGAGGTTACTAGTGGTGTACCACAAGGCTCGGTCCTGGGCCCCCCACTATGGAACGTTATGTATGGCAAAGTTCTGCACACCACATCGCCGTGATAGTTGAGGCAAAAACGAAAGAATAAATTGAACTCCACTGTAACGAGGCAGTTGCTTCTGTACGTAGTGATCGAGGTATGGATTAAACGGAACCACCGCGAAATCAATTTCTACCTGACCCTGTTTTTGACGGGGCACGGGTTTTTCAGGGTATATCTCTTTAAACGCAGACTCAAAACCAATCCAAAGTGTCCGCATTGTGAAAAAGCTTCGGAAAACGTGGAACACGAGGTTTTTCTTCGCCCACGACAAGAAACCGAAAGAATTGGGGAGTGGCCTACTCCCGATAACATCGTTAGTTATATGCTCGAGAGCAGTGAAAACTGGACTGTCGTTAGCAATGCGGCGGTACGCATTCTCAATGATCTAAGGAGGCTAGAACGCTAACGTTTCCGTAGACTGAAACTGGAAACAATGAGGAAGTTGTGGACTCACTAACTCCCACCCGGTCCCGCTGGTACCGATTGAAAATTACATCAACTTGTTTCGGTTTGTTCCTGTGCCTCTGCCAGTTGGAATAGAAGATTCTTCTTTTGGAAGTTAAGTCTTGACTTCAAATGGACATTTGAAATCGTCTGCTGACACATTAACCTGAGCTGCAAAATAGAGTTATTTTCCTCGTCGTCAGTACTAAAATAAGAAAATACTGAAAAATGACTGCTTTTATTGTCTTCCGTCTTTTCCGCATGAAACAGACTACTGCTCAAGTGCTTTCTATGAATTGTATGTCATCACCTACAACCGGCATCGAAACGTGCACTTTTCATAAGAAAGCATCCGGCACGGCTTCGGTATTTCGGTTAACCGAAGCAACGTGGACATAAAATGTCTCACCTCAAACTCTGTTTAAAAGGCAATAAATCTTCCATTGACAGTTCTTCGAGTAGTTCTGTACTTCGTACCGACTATTAAAAGAGTCCAACAAAGGAGGACAGTCCTCTGCAAGTCGGGTTCGTGACTGCATCGCACGATCAAAATAGACTCAAACTGACAACATTCATAGTTTACTCCTTTCGCATAAGTTATAACCAGATAAACAATTTCCCGGAACCCGAACAACAATAAAATAGGGAAGAGTTATTTACTTCAAAACCCTCAGAGCAGGCTGCAGGTCTAAGGGTTCCGACTGTAGCCGCATATTTTATCGAAAACTTTGCCGAAAGTTTTTCCTCGACTCGATTTCGTGGTTCCGTCCTTTGTGTGATAGTTCATGGTGGTCGTTATATTTTATTATTTAAACTTTTCACCGTTATGAATGTAAGAATCATTTTATTCCACCACCCACCATCCACCATCCACTGTAGTATTTTGTTTGGTATTCGATATTTCTTGATGCACGTAGCGGAAGTGGAAGTCCTTTGGGTGACAAGTTGTGGTGTGCATGTGTGTGATCATAATTGCTAGTGTAACGATTATTGTTTTTTTTCTGTTTTTTTTTTTGTATCTTTTCTTTGTGTCTGTCTTTCTTGGAATAGGTCCTTTGCTAGGTTTATCTCATGGCACAGTGGTAAGGTTAATATCGTAAATTTCAAATGAAGTCAATGAGCCTTGAAAACTACAATTTCCACTGCCGCCGCCACCGTCGCCGCCGACGACGACGATCCCAAAAAGTTCAGCGTTGGAGTTTTCGTCCTTTTATTGGCGATGGTATGACAAACTTTGAACAGCTACAGATGATAGTAAAGCAGAAATACTCGTATAGGAAGGGACCATTTAGGGGCAAATGTTTTGGTACTTACCCTGATTGGGGGCGAATGAATTACAGTTATTTTTTTATTGGATGGTTTACTATGTTTTATGTGGTCTATGCTGGATACCATCGCTTTTTTTTTTGCAAAATTTGCGGAATTTTTCCTGAGCTCTGGATTTCTTCGTGTCTGGTCTTTATTGCTAAAGTTATTTTTGTCGTAAGAAAGAAAGCCCAGCAAGAATTTGCCTTCACAGGATATTCGAATTTGAAGGTTGCTTTCCATAAAAAATACAACCACCATCTGATGTCTAAACTTAACCTTTCCCAAACCTCACAAAATATTCACCTTTAACTCAGAGAGATTATAGAATTGACTGAGTAGATCCAATGGCTATGAATAAAAGGTTCGCAATATGAAATTCAATGGCTCATGGTTTTGCAAGGACTCTACAATTAGTTGTGTGCATGGGATGTGTCGTAATGTGTCCTATGTCGAATTGAATAATTGGTCTTTCGGTGGAGGTCTCTCCTTCATCTGAACCTTTCGTGCCAAGAGCCTCGACATGTCTCTGAGCCAAGAGTCTCAACGAAGGTAGATGCTGAGCTGCTCTGCCGACTTCTTAAAATACGATAGGCACTCTTGAGCTCCTAAAGGTATAAAGGAGACTTATTTCAAGGATTTGACTGCAGCTTGGGTCTCCCTAAGATTCTTATTTTCCTCCACAAATTACAGTTTTCAAGGGGACCAAAGAAGAGAATTTAATTCAACCGATCTCCAACTCCTCCAATGTGTATTTTATATTGTACATAGTGAGGTGATAATTCAAGCCAGAAGCAGAGATATCTTGTAGCTATGTCATTGCAGTTAACGTCGTAGTTGGGAAATGGAAAACACCCACCTTCTATATACTTGTGGAGCTCCAGAATCGCGGAACTAAGCCTATGTCACCAAACAAGATGAACATACCAGCGCTCCCGAACTCGGAATAACGATCAGCAGGTGAAGACACAAGAACTTGACTAAAAAAAAAAGCGACTTAGTCTGTCAAGCGGCTGGACCTGGACTTTAGACATCTTCACGAACAACTGACGAATATACCTGGTACTGATGCTTCAACTATTGCAAGACCGGTATTGGAAACCTTTTACTTATTTTCTTGACACGGTAAGACAAATCGTTGAGGAGATCAATAGATAGACAGCACGTCTATTGGAAAATCAATGCAGCTTTCGAAAGTTGCGGTCGACAGTGGATGGTAATAACGCAGTAATAACCAGAGCGCAAGGCACTGTACAGGGCAAACAACGAAGGATGTGAAGAACGACTTTGATTCGGCAAACTAGAAACAGACTATGAACCGCCTTAATTGGATTGAAATACCGGACTTACTTACTTACTTTAGATGGCGCTACAGTCCGGGGTGGACCTGGCCCTCAGTCAACAAGCTTCTCCAGCCAGCTCTATCCCTGGCTAGCTGCCTCCAGTTTCGCACGCTAAGTTGGCTGAGGTCCTCTTCCACTTGCGTGCGCCACCTGAGTCTTGGCCTTCCTCTACTGCGCTGTCCCTCGGGGACGGATTCGAAGACTTTTCGGACCGGAGCATTGGTGTCCATGCGCTCCACATGACC
The DNA here is from genome assembly GCA_928272305.1 of Volucella inflata. Taxonomy (NCBI): domain Eukaryota; kingdom Metazoa; phylum Arthropoda; class Insecta; order Diptera; family Syrphidae; genus Volucella; species Volucella inflata. Next base: position 7,121,103 of record OV743720.1, read on the forward strand.
CAGCCATCTCAGTCTTTGGATCTTCACTCTTCTGGCTAGGTCCATGTCGCTGTACAGTAAATACAGTTCGTCGTTGTATCTCCTCCTCCACTCACCGTCAATGCAGACGGGACCGAAGATCGCCCGAAGAATTTTTCTCTCGAAGCAACCAAGAACACCCTCATCCATTTTTGATAATGTCCATGCCTCTGCGCCATAGAGCAGGACCGGGATTATTAAAGTCTTATAAAGGGTGACTTTTGTTGTCCGAGAGAGGGCCTTGCTACTCAATTGCCTTCTTAACCCAAAGAAACAGCGGTTGGCAAGAGTTATTCTTCGCTTGATCTCAGCGCTGGTGTCGTTGTCTGTATTTATAGCGGAGCCTAGGTAGATAAAGTTCTTAACTACCTCAAAGTTATATCTGTCGTGGGTGACGTTCTGTCCGAGACGTCGGTGTTGGCTGTAGTTTTTGCTTGACAGCATATACTTGGTCTTGCCCTCATTGACCGCTAAACCCATTTTCGCCGCTTCCGTCTCAATACTCGCGAAAGCGCCACTGACATCACGCTGCTTTCTCCCGATTATGTCAATATCGTCGGCGTATGCGAGTAGTTGGACGGACTTTTGAGAGATAGTGCCACTTGTGTTTGCTCGTGAGTTTTGCACTATTCTTTCCAGTACGATGTTGAAAAAATCGCATGACAGCGCATCGCCTTGTCTAAATCCTTTCTGGACATCAAAGGTCTCGGTGAAATCTTTACCGACCTTGATGGAGCAGCGTGCATTCTCCATCGTCATCCTGCACAGACGGACGAGTTTGGCAGGGATGCCAAAACTAGACATTGCTTTATATAGCTCGTCTCTATAGATGCTGTCATACGCGGCCTTAAAATCGATGAATAGGTGGTGTGTATCAATCTGAAGCTAATGGGTCTTCTCCAAGATCTGCGGTAGTGTCTCGGTGAGATCATTACCGACTTCGATGGAGCAGCGTGCATTCTCCTTCGTCATCCTGCACAGACGGACGAGTTTGGCAGGGATGCCGAAACTAGACATTGCTCTGTATAGCTCATCTCTATAGATGCTGTCATACGCGGCCTTAAAATCGATAAATAGGTGGTGTGTATCGATCTGAAGCAGATAGGTCTTCTCCAAGATCTGCGGTAGTGTGAATATTAAGTCGATGGTGGACTTTCCTGGCTTTTTTGACCGGGTCGCAGCATGCCTACATGAAGGGCAAATCCGTGGAAACCGCCCTACATGAGGTGGTAGGGAAAATCGAAAGAAGTCTAAACTTTGGTGAGTTTGCGATGGCGGCCTTCCTAGATATTGAAGGGGCCTTCAATAACGTAAAGCTGAGCGCTATCAAAGGTGCTTTAGTAGACGCAAACATAGAAAAAGGGATAACAAATTGGATCTGCAACATGCTTACAGGTAGGGTAATAAACTGTTCCATTGGACAAAGCTCGGTTAGAATGTCAGTAATCAGGGGAACCCCTCAAGGTGGAGTTATATCTCCACTCCTTTGGGTACTGGTCAGCATTATGCGTTCAGAACAGGGTGAGACTGCGCTGGGTGCCAGGGCACTGCGGTATAGAAGGAAATGAACAAGCAGACGAGCTTACAAGAAGAGGAGGGCTGCTCGACAATAGTGAGGTTGCGAATGTCAAACCACTCCTCTGCACAGTAAGGGGCACTATCGAGGAAAAAATCATAAAGACCGCCAGCATACCTGTACCTGTAAGGACATAGGGTATCAAAGGCTCTATGGCCACTTCTCGACGGTAAGAGATCTAGGAAGCTTATTAAGCTAAATAGGGATAAGCTTAGGACGCCAATAGGAATACCAACAGGACACTGTCTACTGCTGAAGCACGCAAAGAGACTAAAACTAACAAATACTGACACTTGTAGATTCTGCGGTGATCTACAAGCGGTTGAGGATATAACACACATTTTATGTGAATGTGAGGCAATATCGCGCAGCCGAAGGAAATTTTTGGGAAAATATTTCTTTGAAAACTTAGAGAATATAGACGGTACGGACTTCAAAGGCCTTCTTGGCTTCTGTAGAGAAATTGGGTGCTTTGACAGGGAAACAGTTTAGGTTTTCTGCTTTTTGGAGTTGGTTTTAACCCACAGGGGATCACGATGGGCCCATTCAGGTGCCTAGTGTCTGTGTCTTGTGGCACACCCTATTTTACCTAACCTAACCTAGACCCATCACTTAGTCCTCAGTTATTGATATGAAAGCAAAGCCACGTGCAAGAAAGAATGGTGATTCATCTTTCTTTTAACGTAGAACATTATACACCTTCCAGTTCTAATCACTTGGTAGCCGTCCGGTAGCATTAGGAGTAGATTCAGCCTTTTGTCGATAGAGGACATTCAGGAGCCATTGTTCTTTTATTTTCTTTAAACAAATTGACCCAGAACTCGATAAGATTTTGCTTACCCTAAATACGAGTACCTTGGACAACTCTGCTGTTTTGCCACAAAAGCGTGTCCTGGTTACATATTGTTTGAGGGATTCCTTGAAGGAATTTTAGTCGCACTTTCTGAAGAGCCTTTTTTTCCGAGGCTATACTTCTCAGCTCCTACCTTTGGAATTATAATCACCTGATGGGTAGTGCTGAAGACACGAGTAATATTATATCCTCCTTGCTGGCCGTTTTTATGAATTTGAGCTCGAATACTGAATCTCTGGTTCAAAAATCATGAGAAGGCTGGAACAGAGAGCTTTGAATAATGGACAATAGACTACAGATCGAATACACTGGCAGACAATGGTGTGAATAAGTAAGCCACTAACTAGAAAATGTGCTGGTTTATCAAGCATAACCCCCGAGCGAAGTCTTTCCACGGTACGTTGCATTTTTTCATGAATCTGGATGCTGGTAACATATCTATTACACAGAATTTGGAAGAGAACTTAACTGACTTATCATGGGGATAGCAAGGAATCACCCTGTTGGAAGAATTATTCGATTATCTCGTTTAATCCTGGAGTCATTCAATGTCAAAGGTGCTTTCTTATGGTCAAAAATTATATATACTGCTCAAATATAGCCCACGGCCATGAGTTAATTCTTGTCACTAACTATCTCGTTATGGAAATTAATTCTCCCGTGATCATGCACAAGAAATCTACCATTTATGATAATCACAAATCTTTTTTTTGAATCTTAATTCCGCACTCATTCAAAGTAGTAAACCTGCTTTTTGGCTATGGAAAAACGAAACTAAACCGTTTTTCAATGGAAATTAACCACTTCCACAACCAGTTTAAGGTTACAAACGGTTCCAAAGAGGCTCGTCAAAGCAAAGTTCGTTAAACTGCCACCCAAGTCCCGAGTACAAAGTTCAAGTTGATCATAATTTACAGAACATATTGTAGTACATACGTATGTATACCGGCATTCGGTTCCTTATTTTCTGCGTCGTCATGATCGAGTCCAAAGTCTACAGTCCAAAGTCACAAATCTTGTTTCCTATCTTGAGAAACCAGTTATCGAGCTTCGACAGCTTCCAAATTTAAGCCATTAGTCATTTAATTTCAAACCATTAAGATACTCGTATAAGTAGCAAATAATTTACCTCATCTAGGCAACCTTGGCATTGATTTGGCCAATCATCTAGGCAGTTGGCATTATTTACACAGTGCACACCACAGATACGAGTACTTCTACCCTTGCATCATCATCATCTCGAGAGAAATTCCATTCAATTGTTATTTTCACACGTCAGATTGTCGGTAATTAAGTTGCATTGTCGCTACATTGACTCACTTTTGATACCTTGCAGCTTGAATTGAGTTGGATTGGGGTTTCATGCGTGTTTCACGGTCACCTGGAAACGCGCTTCGTGTTCGTAATCAAGTTCAAGTTCAGACAATCATCTCTGCGGAGTGGTAGCATTTAACTGGTTGTTGCCGATTTAATTGGTCACAATTACGAAACGATACGGTAACGTATTTTTGATTGTGCTCGCAATTTATTTTTGTTTTCCAACTGCTACAGTTGAATGTCATAAAAGAAAGATTAGGGGACGGTGGGGTAGTGAAATGTCTTAAAAAATATATAAAAAGACTGCTTAGTGTGCTCAGTGCTCGTAAAGGATTTTTTTTTTTTTTTTATTTTTCTGATCCGAATGACGGATACCCGTTTAAATGATGTTTTGGGTTCAGTTTATGACATGGCATTGATCAGTAGCCCTTAAATATGGTTTGGCCTATACAGTGGAGTGCAAAAAATTGTCAGCACTTGAAGATGTCAGTTGAGAATTTATTAAAGATAAGATTTCAACTGCTGGTGCACTGGGAATAGACTTCTTGTCAACGCTTTCAAGACAGTTTGCATTTGCACCTCATATTTGGACTTTAAGGAAGTTTTGAATGAAAAGACTTCATTTCACACTGTTTTAGGAAAATTAAGACACGACTTTGGGAAGTTCACACAAAGAATACAGTGTATCCGGTGGCAGATTGATGCGAACATCTCAAAAATTTCTGATAGGTGCCGGGGACACTGGCATCATTTGAATCATCAAGAGTGCAGATTTGTCACACACAGTATCGCAGCGATTCTAAGAGCATATTCCGTTCGTTATCGAGGCATTTTTCTAAAAGTGTCATGATATGGTGATTGGATCATGGATTCCACAAAGTTTCCGCGAAACTGCTTCTCCTCCTAATAAGCCTCAACAAGCGCCAAGCAGAACACGAAGACTACCAAATTCATGCGTAAAATTGTTAATTGGAACGAAACTTGTATGGAAATCCAAGAACCTCATTGCAGAAAGAAAGACCGCTTTTGGGCTCCCAAGAACTTACTCGAAGGGAAAATGACTTAAATTTACGTTAAAACTTTTGTAAATCAATGTTGAAGGATCTTTCCTAGGAATTGTATCTTCTGGAGCGACTAGGCCCACTTTCACCTGAACGAGCGCATATATAAACAACACTATCGCTATTGTGCTCCACGAAAATATAGTTCGCGACTTAAACATAAAGGGAAAGTCTTTGGAGCTAAAAGAAATATCTGCTATAGAATTCACGACATCCAACAAAGCATGGTACAGGCACGAATTGACGCGAAGCACTGTGGTCCGTTTTGAGCCGTGTGTGCGACTAAACGGACGGCACATATTTTCTTTGTCATGTGCAAAAACTGCTTATTTCTGGCATCATGATGTTAAGTGCATACCACAACATTTAAATAGAACGTGTAGTATGTACCGCACGCTCAGAGCAAGTCCCAAAGGAGGGAGTGCCTGATTTTTGAAGTATCGTCGCTTGACCCCCCAACATCTCAGATAATTATTTGCGTGCCAATAGAAACTCTAATCAAGAGTAAATATTGCTAATGCGGGATGAGAGAGATCTTGAGGTATGCTCCAGTTTGCCTATTAAGTTCAACAACAATCGTATTTTGCACGATCCCATAGTGGGTTGGTGGCCAGACAAAACTCAGTTGATTCCAAATGTTGGCTGCGTTCACCGAAACGTTGCATTCTTAGCTGAAAGTAGGTACCTAATCAAAAGATCGATGAAAGTATGTATGCATACACCCTGCGCAACAAAATGTTGCACACGGCATTCGTATTTCCATGCTTTTCGGCTAATGAACAACGTACAATTTTACATAAGTGAACAGGGTGCAATTGAGTAAAGAAAATAAGACAGTGTCGTGACCTTATCTGAGCGGAATATGTCATTTTATGAAAAAGCGCTACAAATCTATTGTAGAGAGAGTTCTATACAAACTTATTTATCGGGCTCCCGCCCCGTGTAGAGTTTCTGCCTGAGACAATGCATCCTTCCATCCCAGTTGTCCAGACCAAGCGCTCTGGCATCGGCGATGGCTTGGTTTATGAAACGGAGGTTCTGTCTTCCTTGTCTTCTCGAGCCTGGCGGCTGAGATTCAAAGATCCTCTTAGCTGGAGAATTATTGTCCATTACCTCGATGTGCCCGAGCCAATGCAGTCGACGTGTTTTGTCGTTCCGGGTCTGGTTGCCATTAGAGGAGTTCCGTTATCCAAGGCTAGCTGCGCCTCTCTCATAACTAAATATTTTTTCCATGGTCGGGAAGTTACCCCGAGGGCACAACTCCCAACCTGGAGGGCCAGGCCCTTGTTTTGACCCTAGGAAAGTCGGCCGGATATTCTGGTGTCAGTAACTCAATTTTGGGATATGAGCACTGCCGTTGACCAATTTAAGATTCGACTGCCACCAACTCTTTTCCAACACCCTGGCTCAGTATTGGAAGTCCCTATAGACCTGGTATCCAAATATTTCGAAGCAGCTCATATAGGGATTACACTTTAGTTCGACCTGACTGGAACTGTAAACGCCACTGTTGACTCCATCTAGAGAGTTCATCCGCTGCAGACCTGAAACAGGAGGAAATGTCTTAGTGCGTAGACATTCCTCCCCACAGTCTCGTCCGCTGCCATCAACAACCTTCCACAGAAGAAAAACTTTCTATTCTTGGATGAGTCACAAGTAAACCGTAGAAGTGAGGAGCGCTACAGTGACGAATCCATATCCCTCACTATGAAACATTCTCCTTATGCACCATTGCATCTCTTTTTTGGCCAGCAAAACAGCTCGAGATCAAGGCGCAATCAAAAACGTCTTGGCTCTAATGGGAAAAAAGATCCAAGCCAACAATCGTTCAGTTGGTTCAATGAAATTGATGACTTTTAGCTCGGAAGTCAACTAGTCCCAAATATGGTTCAGGAGGTTCTTAGGTCAAAAGGTGGTGCTAAAAAGTACTAGAACCTCTTTTTAAACTGTCAAAGTCTTATATTATGTAAACAGATTGCTAAGTGTAACAAAAATTTTAGTTTCAAATTTGAACTCTTTTATTATCAATTTATATTGAAATCAGTGCGGGGCCAAGCAGAAAACCTTGAGGTATGCCATAAAAACGACTTCAGTAAACCAAAACTTAATGCAATTTGTCGCATAAGAATAAAAAGTTCTTTAAAATGTTCAGATAACTAAAAACATCATAAGTAACGAGCTAATCACAGTAAATATTAAGGTCAACACAGTCAAATCCCTTAGAAAAGTTAAGTTATCAAAGTTGTTCAATTGGAGTCGATTGCCTGCACCTTGATGATAAAGTAAAAGAAATTGAAATGCCAACATTCAGGGTCGGAGCCTTTATAGCGCTGGCCCAAAATTTTTGGCCGTTCCGACTCGCAATTCGTAATTTCGTGCGAAAATTTGAGACTATATTCTTGTTGCTTGTATTCTCCGATGCCAGTGAGAGAAAGAAATACAAGGAGTGCTGAAAATTTTAAGGCCATTAGTGCATCTGTTGACAGAGATCTAAATCAATCTATGCCACGCTTTTCGCAGAAATTGGGCATGGCATAAACGAAATTGAGGCTAAATTTGAGAAATAATCTCGTCCCACACCTGTTTAACTGTATAAGATCAAATAGACTCAGGAACTGAAGTCAGAAGACTATTGGACGCCATTGTAAGACGCCACAACATCTACAAAAATTGACTGTTTGGTGTATAGTTTGGCCATATTTTTGTTCATTGGTTATGATGGCCATCACATTAGAGTCAATAAAAATTGCTTTTGTGACAAATAGAAATATTATTTTTGGCCGCTATTATGTGTACTTGACATTGGTAAAAATTCGTTTCAACAGGAAGGCGCCACTTACCACACAGCGGAGCAGACAATCAAAGAATTAAAGTCAAAGACTAGTGAGCGCTCAAGAAATGAGCTTGTGCAATTTGATCTTTGTCAACAAGCCAGAGACGTTGGACGTTTTCAGAGCCAGTAATGAACCTGAAATTGCCGGAAAATTAGCAGAAACGTGTGAAAAAGTGGTCGAGAACTGGCTAGTCTTGAAAATATTGCTGATTTGACTCAATAAAAAAAGAAGCATGGATCTCATTCGATCCGCAAGACTTACATCGCTGTGCTTATAGCGATGCTTACACTAAACTCCTTAATTGCACCAACTTTTTGGCGAAAGAACAATTAAGAAAAGGTAATGTCGGGAGTGAGGTTTCTCCGCTTCAATTTAGGTGATAGGAGATTGGGAGACACTCGGATAGGAAATTCTGACCTCAATATCGGTAAACACCAACTCTATGACGACAACAAAGCCGAACGAATGCGGATTTTGACCAATTTCCTGCAGGAAAACTACCAAACTCCATTCCTAAACAACATCGTCACAGAATCGTGGGCTCTTCAAAAATGTCAGAATAAGGAAGGCAATTTGGTGTGTTTGGTAGGACAAAAGTGGACTCGTATGTGAGGAAATCATTTCAAAAATATTTGTTACTGATTGATCGGGACCGACAAAAAAAAAAAAAAATAGCCTTCCACCACGATAATGCACGTCCACATGTTGATCTTCGATTCGCAGAATCCATCGCTAATAAAGGATGGCAGCTGCTTCCTTATCTGACAAACTTTCCCACAGAGACGCCTTCAGACGTCTTCATTAATTGCTCACTGAAAAATTAGCAAACAAGCAAGATTTATGGGGGTTTGGCTGACTTAGTGGTTGATGGTGAAATGTGGATCGTGTCTGGGAACCACGACTTAATTGGTCGTGAAATCGAAGGTCTGTCACATGAATAGGAAGCAGTTATTGGAGTAGAGGGGGCTAATATCGTTCAAACATGTTTTTTTTTAAGTTTTCAAAAAATTGAGAACAGATAGGTGGCTAAAACACTCAACGAGAACCTATAACTAAGAAAGGTTCACGAAGAAAAGACCAAGGAAACTCATATGTTGTTGCTATAGCGAGTAGGGATTGGCGAATGTCGAAAATGTCTATGAAATTCAGCTCAATGTCTTAAGTGGGACATTTATAACCTTAGAATCTAGAACTCATAAGCTTTTACACAACCAAAACGCAGTAAAGTAAAGCATAGTGAAATGGTGAAAATCAAAACAACTTTCGCCAGCTACTGTTTCTTGGTAAAGACTACCATCAAAGTGCTTTTCGAAAACACAAAGAAGAAAAGGAAAAATAAAAAAAAAACTTCTCCTTTCAGTTGTCAAGCCACGTAAGACATTTTCTGGTCCATTAACCGGTTTACGGTAGGTACGAGTTCGCCGTAAAAAGCAACAAAAGCCTCAATAAAAACTTCAGGACAATTTATAACACCGCACAAATGTGTCGCCTTGACCTAATAAAACTCCATTCAACCCCTCAAGTACCTCTGCCCCCTACCTCCCACAAAAAATAAAAAGAAAACCAAAGATATAAAAAATAAGAAAACAAAAAAAAAATAAAAAAAAAAAATTAGAACAGTAAAAGCAAAGTGAACAAACCAAAGAAAAGGTTCCCAGATACATATTTATCTGTGGCTATCAATTTTGAGTTTATGTCGTGTCTTCCATAACGAATGAGATGCCACAGCACAACCCTTTCGAAACCGAAAAGGAAAATTTATGTATCTTCTGGTCACATCAATTCACGATTTCGCTTTATTTCCTCCCCTCTTCCGCCAAAAACAAATTTCAAGTTGGTAGTGAGATGAATTTCAGTGTCTTCCTGCGCGAAGACGTTTCCGGCTACGGAAAAATCCAAATCCGCAGAAAATTACAGATAATTGCGGCAACGCTTTCAACTTATTGCTAAATGATTCGAATGATGGCAAGGAGAGAAAAGAAGAGGAATAAGAGGCTAGAAGCATCACGTTACGCCACACCATACCGCGCCGGTTTTAGGGGTCAACTTACGGTTTGAGGTGAGCTTGTAATTTTTGCGTGCGTATCCTTATCTGCTAGTCCAGACACGTACTAGGCAAATAAATTGTTTTAAATTCACCACACTAGAGCCATCCGTACGGGAGTCCACCTTTTAAATCGTTTTTTCTCTTTTTTCCAACTGGAGAGATGGAGGTGGGTGAATGGTAAGCCCAAACGTGATCTGGTGGTACACTATGTCCGCGAAAAGGGGTAGGTAGCCTCCTCCTTCAACTGTGTACGAGTGTACATTTAAATTGAAAAATTCCCGTCTGCAAATTAATTTCACATTCTGGTGGCAGGCTGAGTTTGGGGGATACCCTATTCCCAAATTGCTACTCCCAAAGCGACTATTCACTGACGATTTTCGAACGGAGAAACTGGAGTTCGGGGTGGTTGCGCCATGAGTTGTTTTCCAATTTGTTTGCTTTCGATTTGCAACAATTAACATCAAACAAATTCGCGGTGAAGCTGGTTTGGAGTTGGTTGGTTCTTTTTTTTTATTTTTTTGCCTCCACCAAATCTCTATGGGTGGACAGATGAAAAATTGAGCTGCAAACGAGTCATATATCAAGGCTTCGGAATGGATAAGTCGATGGCCAAAAAAAACTCTCCCAACAGATGTTGCTTTTCCACAAGAGGATACAAAAAAAAACCGGCCAGACGAAAATATTAAAAAGCCATTTTGTTGTTGAATAACTTCTTGCTGCGGCGATATTAATTATTTGGAAATGTGACGGTCGACCGGTCGGATTCATTTGTTTTCTGATCACCTCTCAGTTTTGTCACAATGATTCACTTGTAGCACCTAATGGCTGGCTATTAAAATTCAACGATTGTACTCGTACCACGGGATTTAATTTCTTTATATCTGGAACGGTGAGGATTTTTATGTAACTTGAAAAACTTGATGTTTTACTTCCGTGAAAGGCTTGAATATTGATTCTAGAATCGCATGTAGGCGACGTCTGCTTCGAGCTTATGTAATGATTTGTCGAATGCCTCTTGCAAGGCCCTACTTACCATGGGTTTTGCTGTTTTTCTTCTTGGTTGCTGCAGCAAGTAGAACAATAAGGTGGAACGGCGGCATGATGTGATACATTCATGTCCTGAAAGAAGGTCTTGCCCCAATCAGGCAATCACTACTGTGCCAACGATTAATAAGGAGACAGATGCACCGTCTGGCAACGAGAAACACTGTCTTACTCTATACCGATCCAAGTGGAAGGACAGCAAATTGTAACCGCATCCAATGAAATCGTACAGTGATCGGATATTGTCAGATAGATTTCACAGTACAGGAAGAGGATGAATTTAGGCAAGTTCCCTATTTCACTAGATACCATTTCAGATTAAGCCATATCGGTAACATTACCATACTCAAAGAGGTTATGAGTGAATATGCTCTTTGACACGAAAATGGCAAGCGGTAATAAGATAGGTCGCAACGCATTTGACTCATGATTTAGAAGTTGTATCTTCCATGTCCAAAACTGGCAGAAAGCCAGCCAGTTTCCTGAATCCTCAACAGACCACGGATACCTATAGTGGTATAAGGAGATCTAAGAACCCAACCTCAGTTGTACGTGATCTGAGCTTGAAGCCCAGTACGGTATTTAAGCAAAGGAAGAAACATTTGTACAAACATATGAACTAGCAATTAAGGACCTTACTGTGGGACGCTGATTCAAAGAAGTACCATCAGACTGCTTAGCAGTTCGTTGTTGACAGTAGTATAGACAATGCACATCAATAGTCCAAGGCGTTTAGGCTATTCGGGCAAATACCTATGTTCTGTTCCTAAGATTCTATTTTCTCGACTAAGGAAAGGAGAGGGGACCTTAGCTACATATCCTGGAGCGCATTATCTGAGGCAATTAGTCAAATACCGCGCCAAATGGAGAACTTTATTGGTTAAGGTCCATGCCGATTGCCTTCTTATTCTGGTCTTATTGGCATGGTATTTGCTCCAATGATCCCAGAACTTCTGCTGCGTAAAAATACGAAATCGACTTTCCCTGTGCCTAAGACGAGTTTCGGCCAGAATCTGAGGAAGAAAACGGTCTTAAACCCTATTAAGGGTGCGATGCTGATATCTTTTTGGGGCCAATACCGTTAGATTCACACTTGGGTCTGCCATGAAACAGAGTCCTGATTGTCAACGAAATAAATTACAAAGAATAGGTGGATGGGGCTTATTTGGATGCGGATTTGTTGTCGGAGGCAGACTGAGGCAAGATGTCCTGAGCTTCCGGCGTGTGAGCGAGAGCCTCGTAGTAATCCGCATCAAGGCTAAATTTGCCAACATTAGCCTTATATGCGCGCATGCCCCCACAGAGGAGAAAGATGACGACACCAAGGATGCCTTCTATGAGCTCCTTAACAAGATCTAGCCCTATCATGCCCTAGCTATGACATTAAAAATGTCCTCGGTGATTTTAATGCAAAGGTAAAAAGAGAGGGTATCTTTGGTGGAACGATCGGAAAATATAGCCTGCACTACACCACCCCCGATAGCAGATTCAGGCTAATCGACTTTGCGGCGGGGCGAAACATTGTCGTGGCTAGCACGCGGTTCCCACATCTCGACATACACAAGGGGACTTGGAGAACTCCTGATCAATCAACAGTCAACCAGATTGATCATATTGCGATCAACGCAGGACACTCCTCCAGTATAACGCGGCGCTGCTTAGAAGGTCCAGAGCTGCTCATGAGCTCTATGACCGGAAGAGAAGAGACAAACACCGGCTTCTCAGGAGGAAGAAGAAATTGCATGAGAAGCGCGCGATCGAGGAAATTGAGAGATGCTACTCCAGGAATGAGGTTCGGAAGTTTTATCAAAAAGTAAAAATAACATGCCACGGAAACAAACCCCGAACCGAAGCCTTTAGAGATGAACAAAGGAACATCGTAGTAGACTCGCAGTCGATGCTGAGGATTTGGAAAGACCATTTCTGCAGACTGTTTAACGGCGATGACAAACCAAATACCGCTGTCAGGCAGAATCAACCGAATCAACCTTTCAACCTGGACAATGATGACCAACAATTCCGTCCACCCGACCTGGATGAAGTAAAGATAGCTATATCGAAGCTTAAGTCCAACACAGCTGCTGGAGCGGACGGCTTGACTGCCGAGCTCTTCAAAGCAGCAGGCGATGACTTGGTAAGGAGCATACACCAACTCATCTGTAAAATATGATCGGACGAAAGTATGCCCGATGAATGGAACCTCAGCATCGCTTGTCCGATCAAGAAACGAGATCCTCTGAACTGCGCCAACTACAGAGGCACCAGTCTCCTTAACATTGCATATAAGATCTTATCCGCCGTATTGTGTGAACGCCTGAAGCTGTTCGTCAACAACCTGATAGGTGTCCATATCAGTGTGGCTTCAGGCAAGTCCACCATCGACCAAATATTCACACTATGGCAGATCTTGGAGAAGACCCATGAGCTTCAAATCGAAACACACCACCTATTCACCGATTTTAAGGCCGCGTATGACAACATCTATAGAGACGAACTATGCAGAGCAATGTCTAGTCTCGGTATCTCTGCCAAACTCGTCCGTCTGTGCAGAATGACGATGGAGAAAGCACCCTGCTCCATCAAGGTCGGTAAAGATCTCACCGATACCTTTGATGTCCAAGGCGATGCGCTGTCATACAATTTTTTCAACATCGTACTTGAAAGAATAGTGCAAAACTCACGAGCAAACACAAGAGGCACTATCTTTCGAAAGGCCGTCTAACTACTCGCATACGCCGACGGTATTGATATAATCGGGAGAGAGCAGCGTGGTGTCAGTGGCGAATAATTTGCATTTCTATCTTTAGCGGCGGCCAAGCTGCCCTTAGAGCCTTTCTGAACCCTCTAACGACTTCCAAGATAATTCGAGAACGCAATACATCTCTGAATGCAGTCGGAAGACTTACCTAACTGGCTTTTGTCTGGTCCTCAAGTCAGAATGGAATCATGGAATATTAGATTGCCAATGAACTTGCTACCCAGAGCTCAAAGGAGAATTTTTCAGAATCCGTCTGCCTGCACCCTCTCTTAGACCTTCTACTGGCAGTTGGCTTTCGAATGGGTATAACTGCGGGTGGCATAACTCTCTGCGTTGCCGGCAAACCAAACGAATCCTTTCCGGCTTCTCTAAGAGGACAGTCGCTTTTCTGCTGTCGCTGTTAACTGGCTCATTGATGGGGTACTTCACCTTTGTTAAATATTTAAATGCGCTGGGCATTTGTGATACAACTTTCTGCAACCAGTGATGGTGACACCGCGGTGTACATCCGTTGTGAATGTCCGGCCTTCGCTCGTATCAGGCTACAGGTTCTCGACCCCGACGTAGTAAGTGCTGGTATTTCAGGCACTTTATCCCACAAGGGATTACTCATATCAGCGCTGGCGGAGAATTTTCATTAAAAGGAATCTACATAGAGTTCAGGATTAATTCTTTGTCTGATCGGTGTTCCGACAGAAAAAAGGGTACATGTCCGCCACTGGACTGAAGCATCGTCTAGGCAAGTAAGCTCAACTTTTAAGACAGTACTGGTATGATACCAGAATACAAGACTTTTGACAACGTGAATCGTGAGTCAGCCTTACTCTGCATCTGAACGCGCTCTATATACGGTAGATTGTGATCATTGGCGATATTATGCCTCTTGTTCTATCTGGAACGAACTAAAGATAGATAAAAGATAGATTACTGCAAGCAGAGAAGCTCTCAAGATATCTAAATGTGTCTCAACTAAAGCCCTTAGTCTCTTGAAGCTCGTTCCGAAACGTTTATCTGCTAAGCAGGGTGTTGATGATGTTGGCAGTTGCCTATTTCGGAAGCATGCACCGATTTCAAGCTCGATCTGATCAGCAACTTCTGCATACGTTATGCAGGCCGAAGGACAAATCTTTTCAGCTCTAAGGCAGCGACCCCTGCTGAAAACAGACAGAAGGTCACATTATCGTTACTTCAACACTGACTAACTATTACTTATGTTTCGAAGCTTTCATTGTTCAGCCGCTATGCCTTCTTATATTTGACAAAGAGATCATAGATTTTGTGAAAGCTTGTTTGCATGCCTAGGAGTCAAAACTATATTAACAGTCGCCGTCACTTGCGACGCATTTCAGGCCTCAAAGATGCATATTTCAAGGTAGAGTCTGACAAGACAGCTTGTCAGGTAGTGTGATCTCTTCAAATGACATTAGAATCGTGGACATTCTATCCTGGAAATTTTCTTCAACTAGATTCAGTATAAAGACAATCCCAACTTTGAATGTTAAATGTCACCGACTCACAAAAATAAAAACAAAAAAAACTTCTCTTGACCAGTCCTCTAAATCGTGCCAGTCACGAATGGAAAAGTACCCCACAGATTATGAAAGATTAACCTAAAAAGCACTTCATGTTCTAAGATTTTATTTATCTTCCCTCGGGCAGTCAGCAAAAAACTTTGCAAACCTCGAGCCTTCCCATGATTGATTGATGAAAAAGAAACGACAAAAAAAAAAACAGAAAATAATTCTAAAGACCCAAAGGCTAGTTAGAAAATACTGAACGTTTTGGAATACTTTTTCCATGACAATTTACCTAATCAAGTGGTTACAACTTGTAAGAGATGTCAACTGCACCTTGGACTTGAACCTTAGACCTTTGGACTACGAGTATCTAGATTTAAAATTAAAGAAAATAGTTAAAACTAAAAACCACCCAATGTGATGTGGGATTATCTAACGACTACAGCAACTTGAAGTGTTAATCCGTTTGAGTGTGACGAAGTAAAAACAAGAAATAATCATGAAAAAATTTTATGGGGAGTACCTTTTCTATCGCTTCACCTCTTTGACGTACTTGCGCGCAATAAACCGATACTTTGGCTGGTTCTCTCTTGTTGGCAATTCATCACACATTTTTGGATTTTTACCATTTCGAGTGCTTTATTTTGGCTCTCTTTGTACACTGCCCGTTGCCACAATCAAAATTCAATTTAATTTTCTTTTTTTAATTTTTTATTATCAGTTGTTGTGTAGATTTGTATTTTTTTTTTAATTTAATAATGACTGATGTGATTCAGCGCAACCAACTCGTTTATATAGATACTTTTCTATTTGTATCTATTCAACTTATGACCGATCAAACACATCACAACAACAAATCACTTAGACCGGTATCTAGATTTGGGGGTATATAAGTACCAGCGTAGTTCTGAGAATTCATCAGTTCACATCTAAAGCTCTGCTTAACATCTTCTAGATACAAAACTTAAAATTCAAAAATACTAACATGAAATTCCTAGTTGTTGTTGCATTTGTTGCCACTATTGCTGCTGTTAATGTGAGTTTCTTAGTTTTTTTTTTTATTTTTTTAAATCAAATCAAGACATCCTTTTCATATCCTGCTTATACTCGTAGGCTGCTGCTACATTGAGTGAGGAGCAAAAGGCCAAGGCTAAGCAATACATTGCCGAATGTAGGGAAGAATTCAAGATTACTGACGAAGATGTCACCAAATTGAGGACCACCGACTACGCCGATGCTAGTGAAGATGTTAAATGCTTCGCTAACTGCTTCCTAGAGAAGGCTGGAATCGTTAAAGATGGAGCCCTTCAGGAAGCTACCATTCTTGAGAAATTCACTCCAAATATTGGTGAGGAGAAGGCTAAGGAAATCCTTGGTTTGTGCCGTGGCGAAGTAAGTGCTAACAAATGTGAATCCGCCTTCAAATTGCACTCATGCTTCAAGCAAAACAAAGCCATCATAGAATAGATGCTCGAATCGATCTATTTATTTTTTTTTTTGATTTGATTTACCAAAATGTACTCTGAATAAATTGATCATGTAAAGTTTGAATTTGAGGGTTTTTATTTGTGCGCTTCCATGAATCCTTTGGAAGCGCTTTGTTCCTTTCAACTGTCCGGTAACAGTGCCATTCAGAAATACTCGTATGAAGCTCACATTTTCTTCTTTCGATATCATCTTAGAACCTGTTTCAGGATCTCAGAGCGTTCAATTGATAGTCCCGATATTTTCCTTCCACCGGTTCTTAGCTGTTCCACTTAACATTTCTTTTCAATGGCCAGCTAAAGACAGATAATCTAACAACTTGCTTGCATAGATGGGTAATATGTCCAGTTTCAGTGCCGAAACTCATGAGACAAAGTTACCAAAGTCAGTGGCAATGTTTGGGATCTCAGATATGACAAAAAACTTTAACAAGTCCGTGGTACTCTGAGGGCGTTTCGACAAAGATGGAAATGTTTTCGATTGCAGTGAACATAAAGCGATGGGGCAGTCACTAGAGATCTTGTCCATTGAGGAAACTATCAATTTTAAAGTCGCTCTAAGTGTTAATTTGAGTGGCATTTAATTCGTACTGTAATATTTTGGAGAAAACGCAACTGACTGACTGGAACGTTTTCGAAAAAAACTGAGAAATTCACCTGGTTCATCTACTTTGAGTTCCTGAGCAGACCATTTTAATGTAAGGTACCACTCAGACGGGCCCACAGTTTGCCAGGTATAGGCTACCAGATGGATCACATGCCATTGGTTACAAATCAAAGTACATCAACCTTCGAGAACCTCGATCTAAGTCTATACAGTCTTCTTCTTTCGACAACCGACCGTTAGAGCCTGTTGCAAAGATAGACTGCACTGTCGGACATTATCATAAGCCAACAACATTCTAGCAATACTCCAAGCATCTGAATGAAGGTGAATGGCCTTCTTTACTATAAACATCTGGAACCCGACGGCGAAGAACAAGCAGCATTTCAGCAAGGCCTACGCCTACAATTCGCATTTTTTCTCAAAAGATGCTAAAACTTAGTAAGATGTGTAGTAGATGAAAGCAACGATGTGCATTTAAACCATTTTTTTTTAAAGAAATCATCGATTAGGGAAGAATATACCATAGCCAGGTTTATAGATATAGAAGGCAATTTTGAATGTAAAAAAAATCGGCACCTTAGGCGACTTTCAATTCCCCGTATATGTATCTGTAAATAGGATTTCCACCATTTCTTCAACTGACAAAACCCAGTACATACTGCGAAAGTATGAAAAACCACAATTCAAGAGGTAAGCTACTGGGACTACCTACAGGAAGGTAGTGTCGGAGGCTTTCAAATGAGACCAAACATCCATCGAATACAGAATCCAAATCCAGTTTTCGACCTTGTTGAGGAGGAAACTGCAAAAAAGCAGATGAATTTCGTAAGAAGCTCGATACGTCCGTCAATGTTACCCCTAAACTCAAACCATAAGGAGAGCTGACCAGAATTTAAACGGTGCCCTTACTTAACGTTTTGGGCTTATGTGCCCAGCCAGAAGAATAGCCTACAGATCCCCCGTTTCATGAAAGAAAGAAAATTTGCAGCGTCTTTTTGGAACGTCACATCGGAGAAAGAGCGAAAATAGAATTAGAAGCATTCTGCACATGCCACGAACCTTTGGTAAGCTTTGGGGACTAAGGACATGTATTTATAGTAGATGGTCATAGTTAGGCCCATTCTTACTTATATTTCGCTGGAATGGCGGAAGGCCAGGGAAAAGACTTTTTTTTTATAATTGGCGCGTGCTCAAGGGGTTATTAGCACGGACGATGGAAAATTAGGGAGGATAGAATGAGAGGTACCGATGTGCGTTGGTCTTGAATGTTTGGAGGTTATAATGACTAGGAAATGAAGAACTCGGCAGGGCAATCCATAAGCAAGTTGTTCGGCTTAGGAAAGAATCATGATATTTCAGGGTACATCCAAAAGTGGGCTTGAGGGTGTACTGATGAGCATTCATAGCGAGACGGGTGTTACGTTGAGAGGCTTGAAGGGACGAAATGCTACTGGCAAGTTCAGTGGAGCACTGGTGGTGAAAATAGTGATAGAACAACGTGAGGCAGGAGACATTACCTCGGTGGTCGAGGTTGTCAATCGACTGTGTAATATTAGCATCACCTATAAGATCTATCGCATGCGCAAAGTTGTCTTGGGGGCACCTGACTTGATATGAGCATTGTACTCCAATTTCGGACGAATGAAAGCCTTATGTATTGAAGTCGGATCAGAAGTGGGTGAAATATTTCTTACATCGCTCAATGGCCTGATGCCAAATTCTGTTAAATGCCTCATCTCAAAACAGACACAAAATTTCAAAGGCTGTCGTATTTCGAAGTAATAGTAGCGTTGACGTCTACTCCTTGCACTAGAGATGATGCGCAATATCTTTCGTTAAGATGAATTCCTTACACCTACGGCTTCTAAAAATTCGATCAGGCCTATGCACCGCAATTTAGGACACGTCTCTATAATATACGAGTACGTACCATATAAATGACAAAGTGAAGTGGCTACTTGAAAGCAGTTACTCACCATCATTTCCCAGCAGACATGACGATTACCCAACACTGCTACTAACAATGCAAAATTCAGCCTTAATACGGACGGCTAGAGCTTCGGATCCAAGGATTCTTAAAGATTTCGAATGAATGTGGTAGTTTTCAGGCAGAAATTCAGGGCCATCCATTTTGTTGTTCCAAAAGTATATTTTAATTAATAATATTTATGATTAAGATTTTGATCAAATTTTTATTTCAACATATTACTTGAATCTTGCCATTATAAATGAAGTATAATATTATTCAAATGTTTACCATGGGAGTTCTTGAAAGACTTGATTATGAGAAGGTTTTTCAGCAATGACTTTTCGAACAATAATTCGACTTTAACTTGACAAATATTTATTTCCAAAGCGCGTCAAGAGTTTGTGAATTGTGTGCAAAAACTCGCTCTACTGTATAGGCCCAGCAATGGTGAAAAATCACAAGACCTTGGTAGCTAGTTAACATCACCAAAACACGAAATAAATAGTTTCGAAAATTGTTGTTCTAATAAAGTCGAAACGAGGTCTGTTGTGTAAGACGTGGCACCGCTTTGTTGAAACCACATATCTTCCACATTCATATCTTTGATTTGGGGACAAAAAAATTTGGTTAACATTTGGCTTTGACGACGAGAATTGACAGTGGCGGTCACACAATCCTCATTTTTGAAAAATTTTGGACGCCACCAGATGAAATTGCACGCTATACACTAGCTTTTTGTTGATGCAATGGTCTTTCGACAGTTACATGTGGATTTTAACTTCCCCTTATGTGATAAAGTTGTTTGTAAACGTATCCGCCGAATGAAAAATGAACCTCAGACTGAAGAAAATGTTGTCTGAGAGTCGATTATCCAAGCGCTGAAGTGCAAGCACCGAATCGGCGTCTGTTCTACACATTCCGCGGTCAGTTAACTTCAACTCTTGTGTAAATTGAACTTTATAGGGGTGTAGATGCAAATCCAAATGCATAATACGTCATAACTTGCCGTAAGAAAATCCTAAATGCTTTGATCACCGTGGAACCGATAGATTTTGATCTTCTTGAACCCTTTCACAAACGGCAGCCATATTTTCAGTAGAGCGTGCATTTTGATGGTGGATTGGTCTTAAGACATCTGCAACAGAGCCAATTTTATCGAACTTTGTTACAGTTTTGCCTATAGTCCGCTTAGATGGACGATTATGTCGACCATATTCTACTTGTAATACGCGATACTTAACTACTGCTGAACCACTATTTTTTGTTAAGCGATCAATGTTATAAAATGGAAAATCTTGAACTAAATACATGCAATCTCAGACGACAGTTCGGCTTTACGTAAGTGATTAAAACAGAGATGTCAAATCCGGTCCATTAGTTGGATGACCCTTTATTTGTCATTCGGAAAGCTGTACACGATGTACTACTCATGGAACTTGATCTCTCAAAGACCCCAATTTTTGTAAACAGTCAAGCAGTCATAAAAAATGGAAAATATAACTTATAGTCTTAGAACGATCCAACATTAACTAGGAATGCCTGTGTAATTCTAGCTTCCAGTATGTACTATCCTCGGACAGTCTCCTATATGGACACTGGGTCATTAGTATAATGGCCAGTCGAATAGGAGCATGTTCTAGGGGTTATTGAGATACTGTAGCTACCAAGGAGAAGTAGAGGCTATAACATACTTGCTGTGCTGCCCTTACCTCCACATACGCCGTTCAAGCACCTGAGGTACAGACGTTTTCGAAAACTTAAGGACGTCAGCAAACCAAGACTATTAGATCGGCTCAAAAATAACTCTTACCACTAAAGGGAGTAACGCAAAATCTCATAGATGCTATTTTGCCGGAAGCCTTGAGTCACCTGCCACCAATGTCATATACCCAGATATCCTAAAAAAAATATATGGACTAGTTGCTGGCAATCGAAGGTGTAACTTCATGGCAGTTCTCTGGTACTGGCATAAATACCGAACCAATGGAGAATAGTAATCGAAAACTACGACCACACTCTTCCATCAGTCTGACTTCCTTCATATTCCAATTACTATGGACAATATTGCTTTGCTAAAACATCCTCTTCCCGAGACCGTGCTTTAAAATCTGGTGGACTAAAGGTAGAGGACATGGGGAGACTTCTATTGACATTGACGATGCTTTTGACATCGCAGACGACACGACTTAGACAAATTGCCACTTTTGTAATAAACAACAATGCGGATAGAAAGGACCTTAATGGCGGATGCGAACCTCAGCTACTATGTGATGGTAGAGTTGTCGGCTACGCATCCTATCTCCACCACAATGGTGCATATGTCTCGACTCAGTGCTTGAGGTTCCATATAGCTTTAAGACTATGCTATGGTACAATATATGAATGACAGGTAGCTGTACTGTATGTGGATCATGAAATAATCGTCTTTTGGGTCAACCCGCTCAAATCTTACGGTGTTTACTTTACAAGAACGAATACCCTTAAAGGCATCGCTATCCATTTCTCCAACAATGTTAGATATTTGACTATCATCCTGGATGGTAAACTTGTATGGACTCTAGGCAGTGTGAGCTTGCGGCCAGACATTGAAAGTGTCCTCGAGGACAGTTTTTTTAGATCTACGTGGCAATAATATGACCACCGACATGTATCCTTTAAGTTGCTCGTCTGGTAGAATAAGCCTTCTGGGAAATATGTCTTTGGTACTTTCATTGGTGTTCAAGTACTGTTTGTCACGGTTTCATAAGGGCTTCCCTGGCACGTATGGATCTGTCTTATGGACAACAAGTTTGATGCAATGACATCAGAACTCCTATCGCTGCGAAATTACAAAACCGACCACGCTGTACACACGCTGTAATAGGCGATCTAAGGTGTCGCGCCAATGTCTCACTGATTTTTATTTTTCAGATTTACTCCTAGATAGCAACATTTGTATCTGTTTTCCCAGAGGGGAACTAGGCCATCCTGATGGCATTGAGCTGTATTAGTAGTAGCTACTCTATATGTAGAGTGGGTAGCCTCGTTGTGCTCTCCTACGTATATAAATCGGTAAAAAATGCCTGTGAACTGCATACTGGCACCGCGAATGGCTTTTTTCTGATAACCTAAGTGTGCCAGGTATAAGTGACACAACAGGGCTTGCTGTGAGAGTGCTACCTCTGGGATGGAGTTCTATCTCTTTGAGTGTCCGGCCTAACTCGGATCTTATGTTGCATTTACCAATCTTTCAACAATAGGCTGTATAAATACGAGTACCATCGAAGGAGTACACTGAAGTCTGCCATGCTTGCCATCAAACCCTTTGCAAACTTATGCCTTATATGCTCCAGCTCCCTGAAGATCCTCTTAACTTCTTTGGGGATGAAATAGGCACGGTTTGGTGGAATGTGTACTGACAAGTTTGGTCGAACAGTCGATGTTTACTTGAAAACAAATTGTCCTTGGTTCCTTAGCAGTCAGCTCCCTTATAACCAAAGAATCTATATGTTATCCTACAGACGTGTCTCTTTGTTCAGGTAATAGGGTATTTTTTCTACAAGCTACGTCAAACAATTAAAGTTTGTTGTTCTAGAGTGTTATTATACAAACGAATTCATAATCGGTAACCTACAATGCAGATATTGTTTTTCAACCGACACAGACAACCGATTCCGCACAATGACTCATCATTGCGAGCATACGTCCTATTGTGAAGGCATAACCACCACCAACCCATTCGATACATCGTCAAACAGTTCAACCGTAAATTCGCAGTTAAAAATGAACCAATTAACTCATCCTCTCCGGAAATTACTCCCTGGCGCACGTTGATAATGAGTTTTCATCCTTTGTTGCCGGGTGCCTTCGGAACCCCCCAAAACCTTACACATGACCTGTATCTATTCAATTCAACCAAAATTCTGCAACAGCCAGCAATAGCATCAGCAGCAGCATCAGCATCAATTATCCCTTCAGGAATGTTTTAAATGCACTATTAGCCCTATTGTTGCTGATGGTACGTGACCCATTTACTAACATTTTCAATTCTCCGTTAATTAAACATTAATTAATTAATTAGGAGCGAACCAGCACATTTCGGTTTGGGAGGCCTTCCACTTGCCACAGCTAGCCTTTCACTTGGGAACAATAGCGACAGACAGACGAGCATCAGATACGAGTATACGAGTACCTACGTAATGAGTCCATCAGTGATAATGATGCTGCCGATGGGCCCGATGATTGTCAGTGGCATTTAAGTGTTTATTTACAGGTGGATGGATGCAATACAGAGTTCTAACGAGTGAATGCACGTGGAGTGCCAGAAGATTAAATGAACGGACGGACTCTTCAGTGAATAAATAATTTGTTTATTAAGAGATTTCGAGTGATGAATAAAAATTAAAAAAATAAAGATATTACGCGCCTAAAATTATGAACAGAGTGTTAGAGATAGAGAATATGGGCGATCTTTTAGGCACAACGGAAAAGATCTTTTCAATTTGCGTTCCAAAAGTTCCTGGACGTTCGTTTACGAGTAGCACAGTAAGATGGAAAATTAAGCATGTGTTGGTCCAGTAATTAGATACTTATACATATCAATCAGGGACATAAGTTGGATCAGTGATGTCTTCTAGAGAAAGTTGCCTAACGTTCCCCTACATGGCGAGTAATATGATATTTTCCAAAAATTACTTACGAATCGCAATCTAGAACATCGGCACAATGACGGATAAAATTTTCAAACTAGAAAACGTACGAGTATTACGGCAACTTAAAGTGTGTATTGATGAGACCAAGGGAGAAATTATGAGATCAGAAGGCTTACTACTTAAAGTTGCAATAAAAAGAAAACAAAACCTAACAAAACAAGAGAGGAGTTGTCATAATCTTGACAGCTTAACTGCGATAGATGGTATTTGATAAATATTTGACCGGTGCTGCACTTAATCGTATACCTGCAGTAGTTTTTTTTTTTGGCGTAGGAAGATGGAAACCTTGCATATGCACCGATGGCCGAATTCCATCGATAGTGCCGGATTCTTACCGGCTAAGAACGGCTCTCTCGAATATTCGGCCGCCAAATTTTACGCTCGCAGAACCACCGTTAAGAATAACTTGGGTAAGATCGGTGTTAAGAAGCTGCTGTTTCGCTAGTTAGTGCTAACATTCGCGTTACGTATGCGTTCAAGGCGTCTAAGATCGCTAAGAATTCTTGTCGCCGCGTCGCTTACCGCAATTCAGTTTTCTTCACTCGATATCATATAACTAACTATGTTTTCTGAAGTGGGACATACGCCGCGTTCTATGTTCTCTGAGATATTATCGCATCGAGGGCAATATCGAATAGTCTCGTGCTTGCGTTAAAAGAAGTATCTACTCCCTATAGCAGCCATGACCCGTAAAAACCTTGACCAAGCCAAGTGCTGACCCTTGATATCAGCCGATGCGTCCAACTTCCGTGCTACGGTTCGTCCCACTATTCTTGGCAGACAGCTATGCTGTGGTTTCTCTCCGCTTCTCTTCTACGGGTGTCTAACCCACCATTTTATACTCGCTCGTTGTAAAGTCTTTTCAGTTAGACGGCAAGGATGTCGATGGACGGCATCGAAGATACTATCAGCATGGTATCTTGGGGTACCGTTCGAAATGGGATTCTAACTCTTAAAGTACCCAGGCGGTAAACGAACTTAAATCCGCTTGCGTACGATTTTATTTTCGTTGGATTCGATCGGATCTCTGCGCTCTACGACTGTATGGAATCAGCGACCCCTGGTAGCAGGAGTCTTGTTTTTGTCTTGGTGGTCTGACATTGCTCATGGGCCTTGGCAGTGCATCGACCGCTTCTGATGACATTTCACTTGTATGCTTAACGAGAATCAATCACCACCCCTAAGTATTTAACAAATGGTCATGAAATGACATCGTATTCTCCGACTCTAAGACTAATCGTCGAGCGCACTTCCCTGCTGCTGATAAGTATAATTTCGGTTTTATGATTCGCAAGTTGTAGTCCGACCCCGAAGAGTCAGCACTTTATTGTTTTTAAGGTCTCATTACAAAAGAGTTCTATTTCATCGAGCAGTTTGGTAACGAGCACGATTGCGATGTGGTCCGCGAAACCGATGATTGATGCTTCCCGTGGGATTGGTAAACGTAAAATATAGTCGCGCATCACATTACTTAGTAGAGGACCCAAGACCGATCCTTGTGGTACACCGACGCCGTCGAAATCATAGAAAAGGACCCTGTCAGTGAAATAGATGGTTGTCAATGCATGCGTACATTCGACGGAGACAATATACAGTACGTTGTCAGTTCGCTGGTTCTAACGTGTTCTGCATATCCAGCGTTACTACAGTGCAGTATCCACGAGTGCCTCCACTCCGACGTTGCAGCAGTGAATGCCAAACAAAATTTATTTCTTTCTATGCCGAGAAAAACGAATCTTTGGGAAATCATTAGCAAGTCAGCTCTCACTTTTGCCGGTAGAGTCTTCTTGTCAGCTAAGCAGATAAAAAAGCACAAGGAAGTGCCTATAAACTGACATAAACTAAAAGAAATAGCCGAGGCGTAAGGTAGCATAAGTTAAAAAATTTCGATGAAATAGCATATGTGAGCATTTTGCAGCGACACGGTTGGCATTTCAAAAGGCTGGCTCCACAAAAAATGCAAAACAGTGGCAGAAAATGAGACGAAAACGGGGAAGCTAGCTTTTGAATTTTGGGCTTGTGAGGTACTTTCACAACCCATAAGCAAACAACACGCAGTAGAAGAAGTGCAATTTCGAGGTACTGACAACCGATCTAGCATTTAAAGTATTGCGGCAGAACGAATAAGAAAATTGTAGTTAACCAAGGATTCCTGGAAGCTTGTACAGGAGTACAAAAACATATATTACCTCCCGCCTTACCATTCCCATGGCTTTGCTTCCGCATAGAGAAATGCCGTCTAATCTTGAAACGAAAGCTTTTCTACCAGCTTTAAGGTATGCATCTTAATGGTGGACGATCTACAAATGAAAAAAGACAGCGTTGGTAATGAAAATGTAACAAATGTCAGTGAATAGCACAATAGTCTATACATTGTGGACAAATGTCAAGCTAGACTTTGCCATGTTGTCAGAAATGCTGGTTCAACACGCAAAAATGGCTCATGTTTCAGCTGAGGTTGGGAGAAGAGGCCGAAATTCAAATTATTGAACCACTGACATGGTGAAGTATTAATATCATCTTGGACAGAGTAGCAACTGATCAAATAGGCATAGTTATATCAACATGCACTACAAAATTAATCCGATAGTATCTCCCACAATGCTGAAGATTAGCGGACACGTGCGGCTTCCGTATTTGCGAAAATATAACCTCTGAACCTATTCAAAGGCATTTAGACTTGAAAATGGCATTGTCTAATCGGAGAAAAATCTCCACACTTATACAATAAGCTACAAGTAACATCTTGGTTTTAAGAGGTACAGAGCACAGGCACAGAGTCATAACAAATAGAGATAATTGTAGATTTTCCGACTGTGCCAGTTGCAAAATAGGATATCAATAAATACCACCCCCAAGATGCTGGCCATATGAACGTATTCTATGGAAGATTGTCCCAATTTTATGGCCGGGAAACCGGATGCATCCATTTTCTGCTTATAAGTACAAAGATCTTTCAATATCCCTTGATTAAGGGGCAAGTTGTGCTTTAGTGTCCACCGCTGAATAAAGAGGTCTTCGTTTATGTTTCCTATAGCGCAACTAGTTCTGTCTTACGGACAGCAAAGATAAAGTTGGCCGTAGTCTGCAACCATATGGACACAGCAATGTTTTACTAGTTATGGGAATTCATTTACATAAAACGAGAACAATAACGGCCCAAGGATGGAACCCTGTGGTACCCCTGCAGCCAAACTAAGAAAGGAATAGGTTTTAGTTCCTATTACTACACGAGGAAGTTTAGAAGGGGACCTTAGCCAACTTAGCGTGCGAAACTGGAGGCAGCTAGCTAGGGATCGAGCTGACTGGAGACGCTTGTTGACTGAGGCCCAGGTCCAGCCCTGCTTGCAGGAGTAGCCCGGTTAAGGTCTTCTTTTGTTTTGCCGACAATAATCCTGATTTATTGCACAGGAAACTCGCCATTTGTCCCCTTCAATTCACAATCTCCAGTGAGATTCCCAGATGGCGCCACGGGCTGGCGTGAAGATCATCGCCCTTCTAGGGTTCTGAAAACGGAAGTCATATCTATGTCTGTATATTACTCCAAGTAGCAAATGCTCCCCAGAGTTTTTTAAAGTATTGTCTATGGTGCACCTTCTTTTCAATGTGAATCAATATTTTCAACCAATCAACATGGTTTGCTCAAAGGCAGATCAAGGATCACCATCCTCATTGTGTGTGTTTCTAGTACACTGTGCGCCCTACAGCAAGGAAAAAAATTGTTGTAGTCGCCGAGGATTTCAGTAAAGCCTTTGATAAAATTTCGCACAACTCAATGCTCTTGGTTTCGAACCTAGGCTGACATCTTGGATTGATTCCGACATTAAAGAACGCCACTAACTTGTCTATTTTCGTTCCCATTTCTCCGACCCGATTCTTGAAACCTCAGATGTTCCAGAAGGAGGTCACCTTGGTCCATTACTTGGGTATCATCTATGATACCGAGCTCAATTTTCGCACACACATTTTGATTTCGTGATTAGCAAAGCTAACTCCGCTCTCGCATTTATCAAACGACGGTTTAAAGAACTCTCCGATCCCCATATCACCAAATCCCTGTTCATAACCTTTGTACGTACACTTCTCGAGTATGCCAGCGACACATGGTCCCCTTACTACGACTTACATATTCTGCTTATTGAGGCTGTCCAACGGACGGCCATACGCGAGCTTCCATGGGCCGTAGAAAAATATAATCAAACTCAACTATCTTCTAAAAGTCTAGGTATTCCTTTATTGTAAAATAAGTCATCATTCCACCCAGAGGTGCTTAAATAAGATTTCAATTTTTCAATCCATATTATTTTTGACGCAGATAAACATTGCGAATGCCTTCTCGCATTCGTCAGCTCCTGGTGAGTCTTTACATTCATCTACTATTCCCTTAACCTTGTCTTCTTCAATTTCAGATCCAAATTTCTCCAAAACTGCAGCTTCATCCAAGACACCTTCATTTATGACGCCCAGTTCTTGGAATACACAATTTGCGAAACACTGAACATTCCTATCGGCTCCGCCATCATCGTATTCACCAGTTTTTATCTTCATTAGCTCAGGAAGGGGTATGGATTCCTTGGACATACAAGTTCCAAAGGCTTCCTGCATCGAAGACTTCATAGAACCCTAAGACAGTATGTTCAAAATGAGGTCTCGATTAGTTTTATGTGTGATAGGCTGCCAACTCAACTTACCAGGGCTCCGACGAAAAGGGCAATGAATGTCACAACAACAAAGAACTTCATTTTGGGATTTTCTGGACCAAACTAGTGAGCTTCAAGCAGTTGATGGGAGTTTATATACTCCAAAGGCTAGAGTAGCTGCAAAATTAAAATTTGTAAATGCACTTTGAGGTATTATTTTTGTAAAAGACAAAAGAAGGCCTCTGAATGAGAATGCAGTCAGGCATTCACTCGTAGTTTTACCTTTTTTCAATTGACTCTGAATGCGAATACAATCTGCAATCTCAGTCAATCAGTCGGCAATTAATTGTGCAGTGTTCGTATGGAGTTCGTTTTCAAACCGCACGTTTAGCTAGTTACATGATGTTTTTTGTCTTTGATTGGGATGGGAATATTCAAAAATAATTATTGGCTTGATTTATTTGGTGTCTTTGGATTGTTTTTTTTCTCTTACTGCAATGTGGTTCCCCTAAAAAGTTGTTGTTCTTTTGTTTCTATACAATATGGTCACTCACTAAACAACAATTTAATGAACATTGCTAACAAATGTTTAAGCACGCCTGTGTGCTGGGATCCGGTTCTTGGGTTTGCTTTGAAAAAGACTTCATACAATGGCATGCTAGGAAATTTGCAATAGGTTTTTGGGACTGCAGAAGAGAATTTCAGAGTTGATGGGTAGCCATCGGACTCTGTTTTGGTATTAACAAATCGGTAGAAGCATTTGTATGTTCAATTGCAGTAGATACACTAAAGAAAAAGACACAAAAACGATTGTATTCAATAGTTACCGCAGTTGGAGTTCGATCGAGTTCATAAGAATCTGTATCATAACTTGTTTTTGGTGTAACGGAGAGATCGCAACATTGGAAAATAGTACAAAATTACTTCCTTAGATGATGTGCTACCCAAACAGTGAGAATTTTGAAAATAGTGCAGCAACTGCAGCTGGTGTATGCTAGTGAACAAAGTTCATGAGGCATTTCGATCTCTTGCTAGCTGCCTCCAGTTTTGCACGCTAAGTTGGCTGACGTCCCCTTCCACTTGCGTGCGCCACCTGAGTCTCGGTTTTTCTATATTGCGCTGTCCCTCGGGAGAGGATTCGAAGACTTTTCGGATCTTTTCGCTCTAAATGACCCAGCCATCTCAGTCGTTGGATCTTCACTCTTCTGACCAAGTCGATGTCGCTGTACAGTCCATACAGTTCGTCATTGTATCTTTTCCTCTACTCACCGTCAATACAGCCTGGAGCACTCTTATCCATTTTTAATAATGTCCATGCGTCTGCGCCATAGAGCAGGAATGTGATTATTAAGATCTTACACAGGATCACTTGTGTAGTTCAAGAGAAGGCTTTGATAGTCAGTTTTCTTCTGAGCCCAAAGAAGCAGCAATCGGCAAGAATTATTTTTCATTTGATCTCAGCGAATACTCGCGAAAGAGCCATTGACATCATACTGCTTACTTCCGATTTTGTCAACATCATCGGCGTATTCGAGTAAATTAACGGACTTTTGAAATATTGTGCCTCTTGTGTTTGCGCGTGAGTTTTGCACCTTTTTTTACATCAAAGGTCTCGATGAGATCTTTACCGACCTTCATGGAGCAGCGTGCATTCTCCATCGTCATCCCACACAGACGGATGAGTTTGGCAGGGATGCCAAAACTAAACATTGCTGTGTATACCTCGTCTCTATAGATGCTGTCATACGCGGCCTTAAAATCGATGAATAGGTGGTGGGTATCGATTTGAAGCTCATGGGTCTTCTCCAAGATCTTCCGTAGTGTGAATATTTGGTCGATGGTGGACTATCAGGTTGTTGACGACCGGCTTCAGGCGTTCACACAATACGGTGGATAAGATCTTATATGCGATGTTAAGGAGACTGATGCCTCTGTAGTTGGCGCAGTTCAGAGGGTCTCCTTTCTTGAGAATGGGACAAACAATGTTGAGGTTCCATTCACCGGGCATACTTTCGTCCGACCATATTTTACAGATGAGTTGGTGTATGCTCCTTACCAAGTCATCGCCTGCCGCTTTGAAGAGCTCGGCAGTCAGGCCATCCGCCCCAGCAGCTTTGTTGGACTTAAGCTTCGATATGGCTATCTTCACTTCATCCAGGTCGGGTGGACGGAATTGTTGGTCATCATCCTCCAGGTTAAAAGTTTGATTCTACCTAACAGCGGTATTTAGTTCGTCATCGCCGTTATACAATCTGCAGAAATGGTCTTTCCAAATCCTCAGCATCGACTGCGACTGTACTTCGATGTTCCCTTGTTCATATCTAGAGTCTTCGGTTCGGGGTTTGTGTCCATGGCATGTTATTTTAACCCTGAACTTAAATATCCGAATCTCATTCCTGACACAGCAGCTCTCAATTTCCTCGACCGTAAGCTTCTCGTGCTCCTTTTGTTTCCGTCTGAAAAGCCGGTGTTCGCCTCTCCTCTTCTGCTCATAGAGCTCGTGGGGAGCTTCAGTCCTTTTACGCAGCGACGCTTTGAATGCATCTTGCTTAGCTGCATGTGTTTGCCGGCATTCGTCGTCAAACCAGGGGTCTTGTTGTGGTGGTCGAGTGGAATCCAGCACATTAGAAGCGGCATCTCCGATGGTTTTTTGGCAGTATTGCCACTGGTCTTCGATACTCGATGCTAGCGGCAACGGACCTCTAAAGAGATTAAGGGAAACTCGATCTGAAAAGGATTTTGTAACCGTCTGACGTCGAAGTGTCTCACAATATTAGCTTGTCTTGGCGTTGTTGTTGGCTACAACATGGTAATGGTCCGAGTCGATGTAAGCGCCTCGGAACTTTCGGACATCAATATTACTGGAGGAACGCTAGCATTGTGCGCAGTGTGGTCAATCTGTTTGACCGTTGATTGATCAGGAATTCTCCAAGTCCCTTTGTGAATATCGAGATGGGAAAACCGCATACTAGCTCCGACAATGTCTCGTCCCGCTGCGAAGTCGATTAGCCGACAGTGCTACCAAAGAAACCCTCTCTTCTTAGCTTTGCATTAAAATCGCAAAGGACAGTTTTAATGTCATAGCTAGGGCATTGCCCGTAGGTCTTGTCCAAGAGCTCATAGAAGGCATCTTTGTTGCCATCATCTATCTCCTCTTAGGGGGCGTGCACGCGCATATCAGGCTATCATTTTACCTTGATAGTAGGGCCTTGTTCACCTGCCGGAAACTTAAGACCTTTTTCCTAAGTCTGCCTCCAACAACGAATCCGCATCCAAATAGGCGCTGCTTCTGCCGTCGATAACAATCGCAGTTTTTCATCCTCTTTTTGTCCGGCCCGTCCCATCGCATTACTTGGATGACGTTTATGTCTGCTTTGAAGCAGTCTAGGGCCTCCGCTAACCTAACCTAACATTTCACGTGCTTGTCCTTAATTTGTTCGCATGGACTGTTAACAGTAGATCCATCCTTTGTCAAAGTCTCTCTCAACGACAAATCCTGATTACAGGCGGATTGCGATTCTTCCTCTTCTCAGGAAGGTACTTGAATCCATAATTAGTAAGCAAATAGAGGTTTATCTTGAGGAACATAATGTGGTAACTAGCCACCAAACCGCTATGCTGATAATGACACATATATCGCCTTTAGTTGTACTGCAAGTCAGCTTGCCTTTGAAAAATCAGCGTGCAAACTAGTAACATCATACCTTCATGTACGCAGGCAAATTGTTTTCTCAAACAGTAAACATTCATCCTGCCTACCTGTATCTTTAGGTGTACCCCAAGAATCTATCTTAGGCCCTTCATGTTCGTTTTATTAATTAGTGATGTTCCAAAGTGCATTAAACATTGCAAACATCACATCTATGCGGATGATATCCAATTTTTTTAAATATTCTCTGAGAGCAATGTGGTAACCGACATATATGAAGACTTAAATTCAATATTTGTATGGTTAGAGTGGAACCAATTAACCCTTAACCCAAAAATGGCGAAAGTGTCGGTATTGAGCCGAATTAAATTGCCAGACTTCTCACGAATACTTCCTCTCAATAATTTAAGGGCTAAGCCCAACTTCACGTTATTTATCCACTGAAGCTAATTTAAAAGTGGTAAATCATTTATGCTACCGATCATCTTATACGGGGCGAACTTTTTTCGAATTTGGATTCCAGCTCCGGAAGAAAGTTAAATGAGACCTGTAACAGCTGTGCTGGATACTTTTTTAATTTAATTCGTTATGATCATGTATCAGTTTTTTTTCCAAAAGTACAACCGGATGTTCGCTTAACGTTCTTCTAAAATACCGCACTGTTCGAGCACTGCACGGATTTATCAACAATAGGGCGGCAGATTATTTGTTTCGTCTTTTTAAATTTTCTCAGTCTCAAAGGTCTATGCAAATAATAGCGCCGAGGCATAGATATCTTGTAGGTTGTCGTCAACACCTACGAATCCAAAAACTTTTAGATAAGAAACATCGATCAGTTAGTATGGAGTGGGGCATCAAAGAAAGTCGTATCGCGGTAATCGCTTTGCATAAGTGTGGAAAAAATTCGAACGAAATTTTCGAACTTCTCAACCCACTTGATATATCGAAAATGTTTGTTTATCGGGCTATAAAACGTTTTAATGAACTTACAGAACTAAAAGACAAACCAAGAGTGGTCGTCCTTGCGTCACTCGGAAGAGTGAAAGAATTCGCAGAAATCCTGTTCGGAAACAAAAGATAATGTCCATAGAATTGGAAATACCCGCTAGATACATGTCAAGGCTTATTCGAGATGATCTCCATATGAACGCCTATCGTCGAGCAACGGGACAGCTCTTAACTCCTAACCTGAAAAAAATAAGACTCGAAAGAGGCAAACAATTGTTATAGTGGCACGCGGTTAATGGACATGAAAATATTTTATTTACTGATGAAAAAATGTGTACCATAGAAGAAGTTTATAACAAACAGAACGACAATGTTTATGCAACGTCATCTGAAGAAGCAAAATAAGTTGTTCCGAGGGTTCAGCGCGGTCACCATCCCGCTTCTGTAATGGTTTGGTTGGGGTATCGCATTAAGGTGTGAAAACAGGGCCAAATGGGCTCCAGGAGAATGTTCTCGAAGGTGTGGTTAGGGGCTAAACAAATCCCCTTTTCAACGGGGAAAGATGAATCTTCCAACAAGACTCAAAGAAAAAACAACGAAAGAGTGGCTTAAATACAATATTCCGAATTTTATCGCTGCTGCAGATTGGCCATCAGGAAAGTCCAGATTTAAATCCGTTGCACTACAGTTTGTGGTCACAGCTAGAGAGCAAGGCCTGTAAGACTCCCCATCGAAATTTGGACAGCCTTAAGGCAGCTTTAATAACAGCAGCATCGTCGATTCCCATCGAGACACTGCGTGCCGCTATAGAACTATGGCCACAACGTTTAAAAGCCTGCGTCAAAGCTAAAAGCGGCCATTTAAAGTAAAACTTTTTTTCTTAAAATTTATATAGTGTGAACTAATTGAAGAAATAAATTTCATGGTAAAAGATTTACTGAACTTTTTTTTATTGCACTTTTCAAATGTAACAGAACTTATGGCTGAACTAGGTACAGGTGCGCCATCTTTTATGTCAGTATGTAAACATTGAATAACTTTCACATTTATTAACCGATTGACTTGAGTAGACATATTTTTGAAACGTAAATTCAGCAAAATTATAACCATGAATCGCTTCACAGCGAAACAATGCGCTGAAAGATTTACGCTGTACATTGAAAATAGTCATTCAAATGTGTTAACGTGCATATCGTCGAAAATATCGTGACCAACAAGCACCGTCTGACAACACTATTCGTCGTTTGGTGACGAATGTTGTTGAGCATGGGACAGTAGGAAATTGACGATATGCCATTCATTAACACCCAAGACGTTGTAATAAACTGGTTGAAGCAGTAAGAAAGAGTATTGCCAAGAACCCATATGTGTCGTGTCATTACCTCGCTCAGCTCTTTGGCGTCATTGGAACCATAAAGTGCAATTGACTCAAAGAATATTGCTGACAGATCGTCCAAACAGTTACTCCAAGGGTTGACACCTAACCTAAAAGAAAGCAAAATGTTGAAGACCGACAAGGAAGATTGATGCATTCGGGAACGGAGAATCCACGAGATCTATGAAACACTAGTGACTGTGTGGGCCAGCATTTGCGCCAAAACAATCATCGGAACATTTTTCTTCAGAAAAGGCGAGCAGTCGATGGGAATCGAAATCAGTGGATGTAGGCTCATTATGTCTGCTCAAAACGTGTGCGGTTACTGGTTTCAACAAGACGGTGTCCCATGCAACACTGCAAATCCTCGTATTTAGAAATCAGTTATTATTCAATATTCACATAAAAGATGGCGCAGATGGCGCACCCTGTATATATATATTTTCTTTCTTCTTGTACCACCGTACAAGATTGAAAATCTTTGAAGTGGATGTAGTGAGTGCCAAACATCTAACCTTAAGAAGGCTCTCTAAATAAAAGCACTCTGAACCAAGGGAAATATACTCCACTTGAATGATTTCGATTTAAGTACTGTTCCACTTAAACACAGACACATAATCCTCCCAGAATGATAGACTTTGTGAAAGTTATAAACTTCCAATCATAATACGCAGAAAGGGCAATTATTGTTTCGGATCTCCTTAATTAGTTCCCGCTGAACCTCTTATCCTCTTTAATAAAACCAACAAATTACCACCACCGACTTGACGGTTAGCACACGTAGCCTGTTTAAATTAAAAACTCTTTACCTTATACCACCTACCTGAGGCGTTGCTATAGGAACAAAAACAAATATGAAATAGGTCCACCCCATCCAGCAACAACAAATCATAATAAACAAACAAACTTACCTAACCTCAAACACATTAAAGTCATTAAGCGCAACATTCTGCACTCTCAGACTCACACCAACACCAACAACAACAGCAATTTACAGTTGAAATCATAAACTCGGCAGAACGACACAACAATGTCAAGCATCAGAGGTGCCATGAAAATTAAACGACTTCAAATTAGCCGGATCCTAATCCGCGTTAAATGTGCCTGTGTGTGGATATGTGTAGAGGACTTTCACCGTTTTATAAATCAGTGTTGCCATAATGTTACAATTTGCAAGTTTGTGTTTGATTGGAATTTTAGGTCTGTTAGAAGAATGCAATATGTCTGACTATACAGCCATTAGATATGATGAACTCTGGTTGAAAGGTGTCTCGAACCCATTAAGTCCTTAATTGACTAAGGGACCGTTTCTTGATTTTTTTTTTATGTAAACGCACTCTACGGCAGGCGAAAGGTGAATTATTCTCATTATATATCTGGATCAAGACATGACATAAAACTAAGCAAAGTCGAAAGAATAGGATGTCTGGGCATAAGCGGAGCCATACGTAGAACCACCTACGCCGCACTGGATGTTACGTTTCCCCAAAAATATCTCGACAAATCAGCAGACAACAGACAGATTGGCCTAAGCACAGTGAAAAAATAAACCTTTTGACCAGGAAAATATTCTTAACACGTTAGGAATCCTATCAGAGAACATCGACTACACCATACACACACTGATTTCACAAACTCCTCCACGTCCTTTTAGGAGGGAAATTCCTTCTAAGACGATAAATTAATCCAATTGTATATTGACGGCTCAAAGAGCGATACTGGGGTTGATAGCTGTGTTTTCGCTGATAAACTGAAACGAAGCCTCTCCTTCCGCCTTCCCAATCATTGAAGCGTGTTCAAGGCGAAAATTCTAGCAATTAAGGAAGCCCTCTCCTGACTAAAGAAAAAAGTAATATATGCAGTGGATATCCGCGTCTTTTTCAACAGTCAGGACGCTATTTAATCCCTGAACTCGGGTTCTTTTAACCTAAAGGCAGTTATTGGCTGCCGATCACATCTCATAGAGACGGCAGAGCAGTTCAACATTCACCTTTGCTAGCATTGGTATGCTTATCGCTACTCGCAAACTGAGTAGAATTAAGGTTGGATGGTAATAGAAGCACAAACCTTAGGTGGACGGTTGGATCGCAGGTTTAGCGACCAAACAAATCTGGCCGAAACTAGATCTGGATCGCTCTAAGAGTTTGAACCATTCTAAACAGAAAATATCTCAATGCTATCACAGATAACATCACTGGATACTTCCTCCTAGGTAAACATGCAAGAAGGCTTTGAATCTTAATTAACGATTTCTGCAGAGGCACCTCCTTTGTACATGTCCAGTTCTCTCAGAAATAAGAAAACTTCACCAAGTAACCTTCTTTTACAAAAGTCTCCTAGGCTTCCTCAAAAGCTCAAATTGGTTCCTTGAGTAGAAGGATCGCAGATCCATGTGGCATGACAATGGGCCAACAGCCCTAAGTGGGTCGGTTTTTCCATCAGCCACTCTAACATAATCGAACCTAAGACATAGACACCCTTCGCTTATTGATACTTTTGTCTCAGTTCATCATTACGTCGTCCTCTAAATGAAAAAAATACGGGCCCTTGGATGGATCCCCGTGGGATTCCAAGAAAAAAATAAAAAGTGAGCAGTGTTGAAACTCATTTTGAAGCAAAATCTGTACTGTTTCAAATGTTTTAAAATATGGGTGATATACTCAACGAGATGTGTTATTTTTATTGACTTGCAGAGAAGGTCCTTCCCAAGCATTACGTCATCAACTTTAAATAAATAGCGTTTTTGGATTTTAAACGTCTTCTGTCGGTTAAGTGTTCAAATTTGATCCTCTTATCCTTGAATCCAACCAATCTGGTCTCCTTTGAAGCTCGTTAATTCATGACCATTATCTTAAATTTACTTTCTTTCTAAGTTAGACCCCGGCCATCTTCAATAATGGTCTTCAAAACTCCCTTCCAGATGGAAGAAGTATTTTACATAAGCAAAAATTATAGCCGTCTGCTGTGTCATTTTACCCGATTTCTCTCTAAGATGCCAGGCGTTGCTCTAGATGCATTGATAAACAGCCCCACGGTGTTCATATCGCTTGCTGTCATGCCATCTAACGATTAAAAGAAAGTCGTCCTTGGTAAGGCACGAACTACCAGGCAAGGAATGCCTGCGTCTTCAGCAAGGAGACATGGTAAAAGATAGATTGTGTGTTAGCATATCTGCAGATGACATAACTTTTCAGAAAGTTAGCAGTCCAAATGAATCTCCTAGAGGTTTCTTAGTAAGAGCAAACTTAGAACCGCTTATTGGTATCATAAAGGTGCTTTTGCTAGGCAATTAGTGTGTCAGGCATAGATGACACAAAAGTCTGCGACATTTAAGTTAAGTGAGTGCTCAAGAGATTTTGAGTATTCCTTAAAGGTTTGCATGCAATGCGGGCGAAGGGAAGAAAGAAAAAGCGAACACGTTGTACGTTGGTCTTGAATGTTGGGAGGTTATAATCGCCAAGAAATATGGAGATCGGGAGATTACATCATATGCGAGTAGTACTTCTAAGGAAAGAATCACGATATTTCAGAGTTAACTGATGACCATTCGAAGGGCTTCGATGGACGAATTGCAACTGACAATTTCAATAGTGAGACAGGAAACATTAGGTAGGTGTGCGACTATCTAGTAAGTGGTCTTGAGTTCGGGAATGAATATGAAAAGCAGAGATTACTATCACGGCTCCCTTTTAGAGACGGGCCTACGAAGTGGTTTTTCCAGCGAAAAGTAACATCTACTCAGAAGAAGGGCAGATACATATACCTATACAAACCATTTGGTCCAAAGCATTTTCGGATTAAGGTCTTTAAAAGGGAATACGGCCCATTAAAAATAGGATGTACCTCACTGTAGCACAATCTCGTACTATTAAGCTTGAAGTGTTGAGCGGCCTAAAATGTTTACTATTGGGTTATAGACGCTTGAGAAAGAAGTTGCTCATTTCAAAATTCTCTTTTCTTGGTTTTTCTCCGTTTTGAAAAATATTTTTCTAGAACCCCAAGGGTGCTTGTCCACTTGAGAGTAAAATTTGGGCAAGTAGCTCTCAAGCCATTCTCGAGAAAAATTTCGTAAGTGGACACGGACCTAAGATCAACTCGCAGAGAACTGGTTTACTACTCCCAGCTTTCAAACTTTTAAAGAGTTGCTCGCAAGTGGACAAATGTTAACTTACTCTCGGAGAGCAACTCGCACTCTTCAAACAATGTTCGTATTCTGAGATCAGCTAGTCGCGAGCATAGCTTCTCTTCAAAATTAATAGAGAGATATGAATCCGAGGAAATTCTTTCGAATTCATTTCTTTCGGAATTTCGGGATAGAAAAACAAAGGCAATAACAAGAAAGCTCTTATAAATGGTTGGTCCAACAAATTGTATAGGGTAATTCATTTTTCGATTTCGAAAGTAAAGCTAAATGAAACACACACAGCGATACATTTTTGATGAAAATTTTTAATTCATTATAAAGTTTGGACTTTGCCATTCAGTTTGAAAAACAATATCATTCAAATGGCCCCCTCGGAAAGATTCGCAGCGTGCTATTCCTTTGAGGTAATTTTTAACCAGTTTTTCGCACATTTAGGGCGGTATCTCGGCCATAACTTGAGAAATGTCGGTTTTTAATGCGTCTAGAGCTCGGAGATTATTCGCATAAATACGGTAGCGTAGCCAGCATAGAAAAAAAACTAACGGTGTCAAATCGCATGATCTTGGTGGCCAATTGACGTCGCCAAAACGTGAAATTATGCTACCAAGAAACTTCCCATGGAATAAGGTCATCATTGGTCATGTTGTGTGACTTGTTGGAACCACATATTGTCCAAGTCATGAATCGATTATATCATTCGACCATATCGCTCCGAATTGACTGTAACCGTTCGCCCATTAGCATCTTCGAAGAAATACGGACCAATGACACCTTTCGACCATAGAGCACACCAAACAGTCACTTTGCCTGGATGCAACGGCACCTCTTCGGTCACTTGTGGGTTTTCTGAGCCCCATATGCGGCAATTTTGTTTGTTTACATACCCACCGAGTGAGAAATGTGCCTCATCACTGAAGAAAATGTTGTTCGAACGATCGGTGTTTATTTTCTGTTGTTCCAACACCCAAGAAGCGTATCTACAGCGTTGTGAATGGTCAGCAGGCTTCAATTGTCGCGTAAGTTGAACTTTATAAAGATGAAGATGCAAGTCCAAATGCAAAATTCGCCATAGTGAGGTTTACGACACGTTCAACTGCTGCGAACGCCGGGAAATCGATAAATTCGGATCATCAGCACCACTTGCACTTACAGCAGCAATATTTTGGACTGAGTTTGCATTACGATGATGCATAGGCCTTACGACATCAGTTGAGCTTCCACTCTCTTCAAATTTCCTCCCAATTTTATCGATAGTGGCTACGTTTGAATCACCACTTCTGTAGTAATTTTTAATAATTTAAACGCATTGTTCGACTTGTAAGCGGTCCATTATTGTTAATGGCAAACATTCAACTAATATTATGACACTTCAAATGACAGCTGAGCTTGGCAGGTGTCAAATGCCAGCGTTACAAACTTGAAACTATGAAATGAATGACCCTGTATTACATATGGTACTCCCCTTGATTTGAAGCTCTCTTTTTAGATTATATCCCGCTTCAAATTGATGTCGACGATCCACCCATGGTTTAACCCAGAACGTTTTTGTTTTTTTAAATTTTTTTCCGCCTTTTCAGAGCAATATCAAAAACAACTGCAGCTGTAGCTTTCCGCTTATGTGACATCATGATGACTACTCTCAACTAAAAACTCAAGTGAAATGGACACAGTTACGAGAGTACTATCCGCAAATTGACTCCCAGAAATCTCGCGATCAACTCGCACAAATCACACAAATTTTACTCTCATATCGAAAGCCTCTCGAGGGTTTACTAGCGAAAGTGCTCTCAAGTGGACACGCACCTTAAGACTCCCCTTACAGCTGGAGACGTAATTCACTTTTTTTTTCTGGTTTGTTGTTCTTAATCAGATGAGGAATAGGTTAGGTTAGAGTATCCAACAGCCCACCTTAGATTCGTTCTTCTATTAGCATCCAGCTTTAGTTTTAGTTTGCACGTAGCTGTAGGTATACCAATGTTACCTATTTCAGGGATCATGGGTGCAGAAGTTCCAATTTTGGCAAGCCCATCGTCCCTACAGTCCGCTGAAATATCTCTATATACCGGTACCCAGCAAAGGTGAATGTTTAACAGCTCGACCATCTCTATGAGAGAAGATCGGTTGTCTATAACAGTCTTCGACTTAGAAGAACATGAGTTCAGGGATTTGATGGCAGCCTGACTGTCGGAAAAGATGCGGATATCCATTGCAGATATAACAATTTCCTTCAGTCAGGACTGGGCTTCTCTAATTGCCAGAATTTCCACCTGGAACACCCAACAGTGATTGGGAAGGCGGAATGAAAGACTTAGGCTAAGCCTATCAGAGAGGACATCGCCACCGACACTACTATTGGTCTTTGAACCGTGAAATAATTCTAAAGAAAATACTACCTGTGATCATATCAGATGCAAAATGCAAGTCGTTTTTGAGAAATAATAGCGACCAGTTAAAATTCCTAAGGAAGGTCTTATGTCCGCTCTGGATTTTCATATTTCCATTTCGTTCCTGTAAAAATACTTTCACTTACTCTGGTCTGACGAGCTGAGAGGGAATAGCAAATCCCCTTTGTATTTATTGGGGTTAAGAGTCAGAAAAAGTTCATTACATCAAGGAAGTGGCCTCGTTTCTAAGCTGGTTAAGTTGTTTTCCGCAGCGAAGATCTCAACTTACAATTGTTGTCTGCCACAAAATGCTGAAGCCACCCAGAATTTTGTATGTTGAAACCGCTATTAGGGAGGATGAGGACACAGGGAAATAATTCTTTGTTTGGAGTCAGATAGTCACTAAAGTTTGAATGGCTGTCCACTTTGGGGCTTCTGTAAATGCTACATTGCAACGCACGTGAATGGAGAGACCGCTGTAAGGAAATAATAAAATCCCCGGTTTGTAGCCAGATCTGTGTGGGCTCGATGTGATAGTAGAAGTGAAGCGAAGTAGAAATTCGAACGTAGGTCAACCGAATCAAATTGTTGTAGGTATACCAACAACATTCACACTCACAACCTTCCCTCCATCGGTTATTACAATCACTATGTTACTAGGAAAAGTAACCTCCTTGACCGCCAGAATGCGCTGCAAAAAAGGTATTGGTGCCTTGAAGTCCGTTCATATTTAGGCAGACATGCCAAACTTCAGTGCGATACTGTCTTTAGTTTTGTTTTGACAGCTGATTGTTGTTGACGTGTTTGCCATCATGTTGAGTATGGACTAAAACGATTTTCGTTCTCTCATAAAACATTATTTTTGAGAGGCTGCAACTCCACTACCGATCGAGTCCGCAGCGGCAGGCCCTCCGATGCAGTTACAGAAGACAATGTCAAAAAAATACATGAAATGGATTTGGCTGACCGGAAAGC
Source organism: Volucella inflata (assembly GCA_928272305.1). NCBI lineage: Eukaryota > Metazoa > Arthropoda > Insecta > Diptera > Syrphidae > Volucella > Volucella inflata. Next base: position 7,162,994 of record OV743720.1, read on the forward strand.
GAAGGTGCGCGAGCTAGAAGATACCAAAAAGATTAGTACTGAGCGCACACGCCATATTTTGGCAATATTCTGCACATGAAGAAGTTATCCTGCTGTTATCCTGGATCCACTATTACACACCAGAGAGCAGAATGAGTGCCCGGCAATGGACTGAAGCCGGCACGAGTGCTCCGAAGCGGACGAGGGAGGCTCAATGGGTCAGAAAGGTTATGGCGTCAGTTTTCTGGGATTGTCATGGCATACTCTTCGTGGACTACCTCGAAAAAGGAAAAACCATCAACAGCGAGTATGACTGTGCATTATTGGAGCGAAAAAAAATTTTGTTTTTGCAAGACAATGCGCCGGCGCATAAGAGCATCGCAACCATGGCTAAAATCAATGACTTACGGCTCCAATTGCTGTCGCATCCACCGTATTCGCCCGATTTGGCTTCCTCGGACTATTATCTCTTTCCAAACCTCAAAAGATGGCTCATCAATAAAAAATTCAGCTCACGCGAGGAAATCATCGACGCCACGGAGGAGTATTTTGCAGACCTTCCGGAAAAATACTTTTCGGACTGGATCAAGAAGTTGGAAAATCGCTGGAACAAGTGTATCATCTGTAATAGTCCCCATATTAAATAAAATAAAAAAAACATTTAAAAAAAATTTTAGGAGATTAGTTTTCACCCCACCTAGTATAGCTTTTGCCGTGGACTCTATCCCTATCCCCATGAAGATACTTGACGCTGGTACTGTTGTTACTATTGAAGCGTTTGCTCATCTTCCTACAAAATGGTAACAAATTTCAGTAAGAAGAACGTACAAGTCGATTTACTTTTAGTTTTGATGAACTGAAAGAACCGCTTGGGGTCGGAAATGAGTGTGCGGTCCATTTGGTTCAAATAGTTGTCATATAGAGTTTGACAAAGTACAGAGAAATTTATTTGGGCACACTGGTAGTAAAAGAAATCGATGTCGGATCGCGATATTAAGTAAGTACGCCAGAGCTTGTTTCTCTTATTACGAAGAGATCGCAGCTCTTTATTATACCAAGGTGGTGATGATGAGGGATTATTTTTGGGTAAAAAAGGTACGGATTGGGAGAGACATTTGAAAATTTCGGTATAGAAGGTGCAGTTATCTGTATCAGTGGCGAAGACTAGGTCGAGTTGTCTGCCAATGTTATTGGTGACACCACTTAATTGATACAGACCAGAGTCGGTAAGGCAGTCGATGAAAAGGTTTTCTTTATCAGAGGTGGGATTTGTTGCAGTAAAGTAGGACTGGTCAGTCTGAGCCCATACAAGCTTAGGTAGTTTAAAATGACCTAAAAAAAATAACTACGTCGCTGGGATCAGCAGCATCAAAAATGCTGTCGATTGCATCAATAGCTAGCTGGTAACCTTGAATTGGTTGAGAGGGGCGAATATAGCAGCAGCAAATATATAGGTTGCGCTTGCAAATAGTAATTCTAGTGCAAACAAATTCAAAGAATGCAGTGGACGATTTTTGAAAGGGTTTAGACTCGAGACGAGAGTGTATAGCTAGAAGTACCCCACGGCCATATTAATTTTCCTCCTTATCTAGATCGTCGTCACGGCGTAAATCAAAGTCTTGGGAAAATATTTCATTATCCTTAATTTCAGGGGTGAGATTGGTTTCTGTGCGTGCAAAAATGTCGTAGGGCAGAATCTGCGAATTAAGATATATAGCAGAGATCTTAGTTCGTAATCCTCTTACTTACTTACTTTAGGTGGCGCTACAGTCCGGGGTGGACCTGGGCCTCAGTCAAAAAGCTTCTCCAGCCAGCTCGATCCCTGGCTAGCTGCCTCCAGTTTCGCACGCTAAGTTGCCTGAGGTCCTCTTCCACTTGCGTGCGCCACCTGAGTCTTGACCTTCCTCTACTGCGCTGTTCCTCGGGGGCGGATTCGAAGACTTTTCGGACCGGAGCATTGGTGTCCATGCGCTCTACATGACCCAGTCATCTCAGTCTTTGGATCTTCACTCTTCTGGCTAGGTCCATGTCGCTGTACAGTCCATACTGTTCGTCGTTGTATCTCCTCCTCCACTCACCGTCAATGCAGACGGGACCGAAGATCGCCCGAAGAATTTTTCTCTCGAAGCAACCAAGAACACCCTCATCCATTTTTGATAATGTCCATGCCTCTGCGCCATAGAGCAGGACCGGGATTATTAAGTTCTTATAAAGGGTGACTTTTGTTGTCCGAGAGGACTTTGCTACTCAATTGCCTTCTTAACCAAAGAAACAGCGGTTGGCAAGAGTTATTCTTCGCTTGATCTCAGCGCTGGTGTCGTTGTCTGTATTTATAGCGGAGCCTAGGTAGACAAAGTCCTTAACTACCTCAAAGTTATATCTGTCGAGGGTGACGTTCTGTCCGAGACGTCGGTGTTGGTTGTCCTTTTTGCTTGACAGCATATACTTGGTCTTGCCCTCATTGACCGCTAAACCCATTTTCGCCGCTTCCGTCTCAATACTCGCGAAAGCGCCACTGACATCACGCTACTTTCTCCCGATTATGTCAATATCGTCGGCGTATGGGAGTAGGTGGACGGACTTTTGAAAGATAGTGCCTCTTGTGTTTGCTCGTGAGTTTTGCACTATTCTTTCAAGTACGATGTTGAAAAAATCGCACGACAGCGCATCGCCTTGTCTAAATCCTTTCTGGACATCAAAGGTCTCGGTGAGATCTTTACCGACCTTGATGGAGCAGCGTGCATTCTCCATCGTCATCCTGCACAGACGGACGAGTTTGGCAGGAATGCCAAAACTAGACATTGCTCTATATAGCGCGTCTCAATAGATGCTGTCATACGCGGCCTTAAAATCGATGAATAGGTGGTGGGTATCGATCTGAAGCTCATGGGTCTTCTCCAAGATCTGCCGTAGTGTGAATATTTGATCGATGGTGGACTTTCCTGGCCTGAAGCCACAACAGACCTATCAGGCTGTTGACGAACGGCTTCAGGCGTTCACACAATACGGCGGATAAGATCTTATATGCGATGTTAAGGAGACTGATGCCTCTGTAGTTGGCGCAGTTCAGAGGGTCTCCTTTCTTGAGAATTGGACAAACAATGCTGAGGTTCCATTCATCGGGCATACTTTCGTCCGACCATATTTTACAGATGAGTTGGTGTATGCTCCTTACCAAGTCATCGCCTGCCGCTTTGAAGAGCTCGGCAGTCAGGCCATCCGCTCCAGCAGCTTTGTTGGACTTAAGCTTCGATATGGCTATCTTCACTTCATCCAGGTCGGGTGGACGGAATTGTTGGTCATCATCGTCCAGGTTGAAAGGTTGATTCTGCCTGACAGCGGTATTTGGTCCGTCATCGCCGTTATACAGTCTGCAGAAATGATCTTTCCAAATCCTCAGCATCGACTGCGATTCTACTACGATGTTCCCTTGTTCATCTCTACAGGCTTCGGTTCGGGGTTTGTTTCCGCGGCATGTTATTTTTACCTTTTGGTAAAACTTCCGAACCTCATTCCTGGAGTAGCATCGCTCAATTTCCTGGATCGCGCGCTTCTCATGCTCTTTCTTCTTCCTCCTGAGAAACCGGTGCTCGTCTTTCCTCTTCCGCTCATAGAGCTCATGAGCAGCTCTGGTCTTTCTAATCAGCGCCGCGTTATATGCATCTTGCTTTGCTGTATGTGCTTGCCGGCATTCATCATCGAACCAGGGGTTTCGTTGTGGTGGACGAGTGAAACCCAGCACATCAGAAGCGGTATCTCTGATGGCGTTTTGGCAGTGTTTCCAATGGTCTTCGATGCTTGATGCTGGCGACATTGGACCCTTTAAGAGATTAAGAGACACTCGATCGGAAAAGGACTTGGCGATATCTTGCGATTGTAGCCGTCTGAAGTCGAATTTTCTCACAGCATTAGTTAGTCTTGGCGTAGTTTGGGATATCCGCAACCGTACCTTGGCTACAACAAGGTAATAGTCCGAGTCGATGTTGGCTCCTCAGAACGTACGGACATCCATAATGCTGGAGGAGTGTCTTGCGTCGATCGCAATGTGATCAATCTGGTTGACTGTTGGTTGATCAGGAGTTCCCCAAGTCCCCTTGTGTATGTCGAGATGTGGGAACCGCGTGCTAGCCATGACAATGTTTCGCCCCGCCGCAAAGTCGATTAGCCTGATATCGGAGGTGGTGTTGTGCAGGCTATATTTTCCGATTGTTCCACCAAAGATACCCTCTCTTCCTAGCTTTGCATTAAAATCACAGAGGACAATTTTAATGTCATAGCTAGGGCATTGCTCGTAGGTCTTGTTGAGGAGCTCGTAGAAGGCATTCTTGGTGTCGTCATCTTTCTCCTCTGTGGGGGCATGCGCGTATATAAGGCTAATGTTGGCGAATTTAGCCTTGATGCGGATTGCTACGAGGCGCTCGCTTACATGCCGGAAGCTGAGGACTTCTCGTCTTAGTCTGCCTCCGACAACAAATCCGCATCCAAATAAGCGCTGCTTTTGCCGTCGATAGCAATTGCCGTAGTAGATGTCGCAGTTTTTCTTCTTCTTTTTGTCCGGCCCATCCCATCGCATTTCTTGGATGGCAGTTATGTCTGCTTTGCAGCAGTTGCTCGGCTGCACGTGGTCTATTAAGGGATCTAACATTCCACGTGCATATCCGAAGCTCGTTGTCCTTAAATCGTTTGCGTGGGTTGTCAACAGTAGATCCGTCCATATCCGAGGCTTGTTGATGCTTCGTAACTTAATTTTTTTAAATGGCCGGGCAGTTACCCCGGCGGCACAACCCCCAACCTGGAGGACCAGTTCCATTTTGAGTGCCCCTAGGACGAGGGGTCGGTTACACCGAAGCCAGTAGCCCGTTCCGGGATGTGAGCGTTGCCGTTGGCCCTTATAGGGCCATCATCTCGATCCAGGACCCTGACTAAGTCCTGCAAATCCTTTCCGGCCTGAGCTCCAAATATGTCGGAGTAGCCCGGATAAGGTCTTGTTTTGTTTTTCCGACACTAATCCTGGTTAATGGCGCAGGAAACTCGCTATCTGCCCCCTTCACTTCGCAACCTCTAGTGAGATTCCCAGATGGCGCCACGGGGAGGCGTGAAATAGGACTTATAAGCAGAGCTGCAAGATGTTCGGCTGCAGAGGCTCATTCTTGTCATTTAAGGAACCAGCACCTGTCGGAAGATGCTACTTCTACGAGGCCTTATACTAATCGTTGCCATCTCGTAATCCTCTTACATTTTGATAATACAGGGACTGATATTTGGGAGGCTTCGGCAAAGAATTGAGTGGTGGGTTAGGAGCGATGGTAGTTTTTGAAACTAGACCGTGTTCGCTGGAGGTGTGGTATGCGTTTGGAACTTACGTGAGACGCAAAAGAGGAGAGATCATTAACCACATCATCAGGAGTCATATCTAATTGCTCATGAAAACGTATAAAAAGTTGCCGCAGATCATTGTGATTAGTGGCAAGGCCTTCTTGCAGAATGGAAACCATTGCATTGATTTTCGTTATACCGTCTATACAGACAGAGTCTGGCTTATCATGAAGATATGCGAGATATAAGCGAACATTATCGTATAGTCTGCTGTCTCGTAGTCGAGAGAAAACATACCGGCCATCTTCCCCTGAATCGATAAGGTGCTGGGTTGGTGGTGTGGAATCAGGGTGGGACTCTAGCTTAGAAGATGGGGAGGGATTTAAAATATGGGAGCGAATAAAGTAAGGGTATGTCGTTTTTGTTTGAGTGGGATGAGGAGAAGTTGTTGGGGTTTTTAAATGACTGAGAGGAGGATCACGATTAAAAGATACACGTTTGGGAGTTGGGTTGGACGGTGTGGAAGAACGTTTTGCGGAAACGTGATTAGCAGTATGAAGTGAAGAAGGATTGAAGAAAGGGAATGTCCCAACTTTTAAACTCCAGTTTGGATCAGGAGCTTGTTTGTTAGGTTTTGGATTTTTTTTGTGAGAGTTGGGCTTCGGTAAAGGGTTAAAGGTAGTATCCTTGCGATGTTTGTTGTTTCCTCTATTTGGTTTTAATCTTTCCATGGTTATTCCACCCAGATTGATGACGTCGGAAGCAGGGTTGATGAACATCCATTCATATTTTAATGGGATGCTTACCTTGAGGGTGTTGGTGGAGATCTTACGGCAGTTGATGACATCAATTTTAAATTTAGATTTGAAGAGACTAGTTAGCCTGGCTCGATCGAGATGTGTACCTCTTATTAAAAAGTCAACCGATTCGCCTTTGTTGGAATTGTTCAACTTTTTGATTCTCTTGTTCCACTCCGAAAGTGTCCACAAGGTGCCAAATCGTGAGATTGTGGGTTCAGGAGTTGGTGTATTTGGATCAATTTTCGGAGCGGGTTGTGGTGGAGGAGATGATGACCCAGGAGTTATTGGTGGTTCCATTATTGCAGATTCAAGCATCTCAGTCAGAATCGAGGTGTTGTATGATGCAGTCGGTAGAGCCTGGGATTGCACCGGTATATCGTCCATTTTACTAGAAGCTATCCGGATGTGATCAGCAATTTCAATTAAAATCGCGCGTGATTCAGTTATCTCATTGCTTAAATCACTCATTTGGCATATGATGTTTAAGAGCAACTGATCATTATTTGGAGGAGAGGGAACGCTCTTTTGCGACGTACTTTGGAGATGAAAATCGAGGGAAGACCGTAGAGAACTTAAAGAGTCTATTATTGTGGGGATGTACGATTTAATTATGGATTTAACACTATGGAATATACAGTTTTTTAAGACTTCTCTAATTTCGTGTTTATCGTTTCGTTTAATTAAATCACTATTTTGAGCCAACTGCATAGATAAGTTTCTAAATTGACTCTTATTATAGCTTGCAGATTGTCCGAGGGAAATTGATAAGTCCTCAACTGTTTTTAAAATGTCATCATATTTGGTGAATTGATTTTGAATCGATTTCAATGCATGGTTGTTGTCCGCCGCAAAATTGCTGACCGAATCACTGAGACACTTACTAGCAAACAAGATGTATGTGGGACGGAGTGATGTCCTTGCACTCATCACAATAGAACAAAAAGTTGTTTTTAAAGTCCCTTAAATACGCGATGGATCTCTTACTCAAGCCAATACATAGGGCGTGGAACGACTTGCAACAAAGACCACTGCAGATCACCATAACAGCATTTGGATCATTTGTTAAGGAGCAATTTGCACTTCCACATAATTCAGACATGACGACGCGGTGAATGAGAATTTGGTTAAATTTAATATTATTAGGATCTTTTACTCAATAAATAACAAAGGCGATGACCGAGAAATAGCTTGTGCGAATTATTGCAAGTTAGGCAGGAAAAATAAATGAAAATAAATAAGCGGAGCGAAATCTAAGCACGTCTGAACTTAATGAATGACAAACAATGACAATTTATTCTTATTGATGTATCCTGAGGCTTTCCATCATTTGTAAGCACTCTCCGCTGGCGGCACTACATATACATCTCCCTTCACGTACTATACCAACTCTGTCAAAGTATCAAAGCAGTGTAAGGTGGTATTGCTACCAATGCTTCAAAAGAGAAAGTAATAAAAAGCCAAAGTTGCCTCAATATGCAACATAATATCAGTCTCCGTAGAAAACACCAGCCAACGGCAGCACTGTTTCCCATTTACCCATCAACCGCTCACCCTTTAAGCCTAGAGGCGAGCAAATCCGGGAATTATCGCATTACATGTGCAATGTTCATGTGTGTATGTGCGAATCTGTATGAATATATGATGATGGGTGCTCTGTTGTTCTTAATTGTTATAAACTTTTGCGTACCAAGTGCGCGTTATACTAATAGGATGGCGCCACCTACTCATACATGTACATGCTCGTACATCCTCTTCCGTTTGGGTCCATGCTGTGTTTGGAATACCGGATCGAGGGGATTTACATAGATGGTTTGCCTATTCTTGTAGTTCCTCGCTACACATTCTACAAAAGCAGAGCCTCTGCTGGACAAGTTGAACCCTTTCATTTGGATGCATTGATGGTTTAGTATGGTGTGACTACGAATAGTGCCTCGTGAATGTGAAGTGCGAATATCCCATGAACACTTAGCGTAACCATGCTACTCCCTCTCGTTTCCTTTGTAGAAAAAAAAATAAAAATAAACGAATGAAACGTTTCAAGAATGTAGAGAGCTCTAATTAATGGAGAAAATTCTATTCAGATACATACAATGGAGTACCCATATCTGTGTCTTATTTTATGATTCTATTGGTTTTTAACGAAGTTGGCCCCGGAGGCATTCAAAAGCAGTAGCATCCTCTACTATTGCGTTGCAACATAAACTTTTTCCACTCATCGAAAATTGAGATAACAAAAAGCATATTAACTCAATCCTGAAAGTTCAGTCTCTGAGATTTTTATGTGAATTAGTTCCGTACAAAAGCCAGGTGCACATAGTTATATGATTCCCTTGGAACTCAATAGACCGAGATGGATGCTAACGTGTGTTTTTCCAGGACTAACTAAATTGTTTGTTTATTGTTTCATGTTCAATTAGTATGCATGTCTGGATGGTAATTTTTGCTGAAAACCTCTGCTCATGGCTGTCTGCCTATGGAATTATTTATAACACCAATGAGCTTGGTATGTACTCGTATAAGAATGAAAATATATTTATGTTGTTGTGAAGTTTGAAGTTAGTTTCACTTTAGGTTTTATTTGGGGTCGTTGTTGGTTATTTTCAAGTACTCATAGTGAGTTGAAGTATCTTTGTCGTAAATTGATTTATTTCTGCAAATTAAGAGTAAGTCGTAGTTTTCCTAGGGCCGTTATTTAGAGATCCTGGTAATTAACGTGAGACACTTATGGATAGAAATTGAATAATGTGTTTTTTTAAAGAGATGGAGGCAAACAAGATTTCAGATTAGATTCACTACAATGCTTAAAAAATTACCTAAAATTTGTTTTTACTTTCGGTCAGAATTCCTCTAGAGACGCTTGGGCTTGGGCTCTTGTCTAACTATAATCTACCCAGCAGTCTCAAGGCACAAAAGTAAGGAGAATGGTTTAAGTTCGTCAGAATTTGATTATGATCGGTTGATACTGAAAACTTCCTTAAGACTCATTGAAATTTCACTCTCATTCTTGGAGTTAAACAACGCTTACGCTCCCTGAATAATGTGCTGCGGTAAATTTTCCCGCAACAAGTTTTACCCTCTTTCCTGTTCTTGTCCCTCCGTTCCCTCTTTTTGTTGAGTGGGAAGACCGAGCTCTGGCGGAGGTGTAGGGCAGCCATGATCCAATCAGCCACTGGCCCACCGACCACAGACCTTGGAAAGAACCCACATAGGTTTTGGGCTATTGTTACCCTCAGAGGAGGAACGAGGTGGTTCGGTCGGTGAAGCCCTAAGGATGGTAGGGAGACTCACGACGAACCAGGAGCCCAGGGTGCGACAGGAGGTCCACCAAGATCACCGTTGTCGGAGCCCTTAGGCTAGACGGGAGACTCGCAACGGGCTGCATCAGACGCCCTGAAAGTCATCGACGGGTGGGGACGGACAGTCCTTTATAGCCAGACACCCCAACACGATGATGACTAACACACGGGTGGGGGAGGACGATCCCCGGAGCATACACTCCAATAAAAGCCATGTAAACAAAGGCTTTAGAATTACCGGCATCACATCTCGAAATCGATGTGGATGCAGAAAATGTTCAAGGGGGAAGAGATGACGATCTCTTTTATAGCTTCACCCCCAACGAGGGAGCTACGGAGGAGCGACGGATGTGTGCACGCAGACGGCCAGTACAACAAGCCATATCCCAACGCCGTATCAACTTTCAAAGTAAGGTTCGATGGGTAAAGGCCTCTGGAGTGGAAAGAAGGAATATTTTCCGAGTTGCCTAAAGCTGTATTACTGACGCTTGGAGCACCTCTCCAATAGTAAAAGCTGTCCTGACTTGCTCTATTTGCAGATTGCTTCTATGCAAATGTACTCTTAGGACATGGCATTCTACTTACGCTGCTTCATGGCATACTCCAATCAACTGACCTACAAATAACTAAAACTGACTTCAACGTCGATGTTGACACTACAGATTCCAGAGAGGAACAAGTGGGATAATGTGAGGTTTTCCTCAGCAAGTCAATTTCAAACTTTGCAGCTGGCTCTGAGATTGCTGAAGGTTGGTGCTGGACTCTTTTCTTTTGACCTCTGCAAATACTAATCTCTACGTCTTTCCACATACTGCATCGCTGTGCAATCGGCAGTCTCAGCTATATATTATGTGACTTGGGTTTCCGGCACATGAACGAGCCCCTCTTAGGAATCCGTATGAAGGCTAAATTTTCCAACATTAGCTATATGTATATGCGCGGAACGCAAAGACTAGTTTAAGGCCTCGTAGAAGTAGCATCTTCCGACAGGTGCTGGTTCCTTAAATAACGAGAATGAGCCTCGACCAGCCGAACATCTTGTAGCTCTGCTACTACTTCACGCCAACACGTGGCGCCATCTGGGAATCTCACTAGGACAAATGGCGAGCTTCCTGCGTCATAAATCAGGTTTAGTGTCGGAAAAACAAAACAAGACTTTATCCGGGCTACTCCGACATACTCGTATTTGGAGCTCAGCCCGGTAAGAATTTCCAGGACTTAGTCAGAGTCTTGGAAAAGAGATGGTGGCGGACGAGCCCTATAAGAGCCAACAGCAGCGCTCACATCCCGGAAAGGGGGGCATTAAAAATGGAACTGGTCCTTCAGGTTGGGGGTTGTGCCGCCGGAGTAACTGGCCAGTCATTTAAAATGAAATCAAGTTACGAAGCATCAACAAGCCTCGGATATGGACGGATCTACTGTTGACAACCCACACAAACGATTTAAGGACAATGAGCTTCGGATATGCACGTGGAATGTTAGATCCCTTAATAGACCACGTGCAGCCGAGCAACTAGCGGAGGCCCTAGACTGCTGCAAAGCAGACATAACCGCCATTCAAGAAATGCGATGGGATGGGCCGGACAAAAAGAAGATGAAAAACTGCGACATCTACTACGGCAATTCTATCGACGGCAAAAGCAGCGCTTATTTGGATGCGGATTTGTTGTCGGAGGCAAACTAAGACAAGAAGTCCTGAGCCTCCGGCATGTGAGCGAGCGCCTCGTACCAATCCACATCAAGGGTAAATTCGCCAACATTAGCCTTATATGCGTGCATGCCCCCACAGAGGAGAAAGATGCCTTCTATGAGCTCCTTAACAAGACCTACGAGCAATGCCCTAGCTATGACATTAAAATTGTCTTCGGTGATTTAAATGCAAAGCTGGGAAGAGAGGCTATCTTTGGTGGAACAATCGGAAAATATAGCCTGCACAGCACCACCTCCGATAACGGATTGAGGCTAATCGACTTTGCGGCGGGGCGAAACGTTGTAGTAGCTAGCACGCGGTTCCCACATCTCGACATACACAAGGGGACCTGGAGAACTCCTGATCAATCAACAGTCAACCAGATTGATCACATTGCGATCGACGCAAGACACTCCTCCAGTATTATGGATGTCCGTACGTTCCGAGGAGCCAACATCGACTCGGACCACTACCTTGTTGTAGTCAAGGTACGGTTGCGGATATCCCAAACTGCCCCAAGACAAACTAATGCTGTAAGAAAATTCGACGTCAGACGGCTACAATCGCAAGAGATCGCCAAGTCCTTTTCCGATCGAGTCTCTCTTAATCCCTTAAGAGGTCAACTGCCGCCAGTATCAAGCATCGAAGACCAGTGGCAACACTGCCAAAAAGCCATCAGATGTTCCGCTTCTGATGTGCTGGGTTTCACTCACGAGGTCTGTTAGCAAAAGAGGAGAGACGAACACCGGCTTCTCAGGAGTAAAAAAGGAAGAGCAGGAGAAGCGCGCGTTCAAGGAAATTGAGAGATATTACTCCAGGAATGAGATTCGGAAGCTCTACCAAAAGGTAAGAGTAAACATGCCACGGAAGCAAATCCCGACCCGAAGCCTGTAGAGACGAACAAGAGAACATCGTTGTAGAGTAGCAGTCGATGTTGACGATTCGGAAACAGAATTTCTGTAGACTGCAATATTGTTGAAGTGAATATAGCAGTATCCAAGCTTAAGTCCAACAAAGCTGCTGGAGCGTACGGCCTGACTGCCGAGATCATCAGAGCTGCAGGCGATTACTTGGTAAGAGCATACACCAACTCATCTGTAAAAGTGTGTCCGATGGACATACTCAGCTGTGTTTGTCCTTTCCTTAAGAAAGGAGACCCTCTGAACCCTCTAAACTGCGCCATTTAGAAGGCAATTCGACTTAGTTGGTGGCCTTGCTGCAAAGCTACCTACCAAAAGGGATCGACAAGAGAGGCTTCAACTACTTGGGAAAGAGACTAAGTCGTAGTCTGATAGATGTTGGGAAATTTTTTAGTGAATAAGGATCTCACACTACTATGAGCACGCGTGGCCGGTTCTTATACTGCCTATGAAGATTTTTACATACCCTCGAAAAAAAAGCTCAAGAAGCAGATTAACTCTAAGAACTACGAGTACTATCACAAACTGGGTGTATGAGGTGGCTCATTGAGCACACGCTCAGGCTAAGCTATCAATTTTGTCATCTGTAGGGGTATACACTCAAATTGGCCTTTGAAAGAAACGAACGGCAAAATAAAAAAAACATTTGTCAGGTGGGAAGTAATATCAGGGATTTGAAATGTATCTACGTCAGATGAACAGAAAAGATTCGTTTTCAAACTCAGCTCTAACTTGTGCTTTACAGGGCAATGCTAAAACCGCCTACAGTGTCACTTCTTCAAATTTGGGCCAGCTTTGATACGGAATCCATCAAAGAATTTTCAAAAATTAAAATAAATAATCAACTTCTAAGACCAATTCCTCTCGTAGCGCCACCTGTGAAATCTTCTTCCCGGAAACCCTTAAGGTCTACTTCAACAAAAATTAATTTCCTTCCCAGATACACAAAGCGAAACATCCTTTTCTAGAAGAGTTACACCCTATTTTTAAACTTTGGAAAAGTTTTGATTTTTATTTTTGTTTTTTTAATCCTCCACTCCATCTGCCAATGTTGCCAATTTTTACTGAAGCTAACAACAAATAAGATTCCAGGAAGATTCCATTGCTCCATCCAGAGATAAACTATCCAAATTTACTTTTGCCAAATTAAATGTTGACAAGGGCATAGAGCCCGTATCCTCCTGTCACCATTCTCATCATCAACATTTTCACTTCATATTTACAAGAGGACTTTTCCACTTTGATGATGTTGGCACAAAAACTTTTCACCCTAAAAGAAAAAAACAAAAAAAAAAAATGGAAAAAGATACACTGAGTAATAAGCACAGAAAAGTTCCTGTTTCCACTTAAGGGCGAATCATCACAAGGATCTTAATTAAATATTTTCTTGTCTACGAATTCACTTAGCAATCATTCGTTTCAATGAAAGAGAACAAGCTTTGCTGTAATATACGAGTATCTCAAACAGTCAAACAGAAAGTACCTTTACATAGGTATACGAGTACTCGTACATATATCTACGAGTACAGTGTGTGCTTCGCATGTCCTGCGGCCACATTAAACAAATACTCATAATCAAATTTCATTCTGTCTCGTGGGAGATAAATCTCGTGTTGGTTCTGTCATCATGGTTTCCATTTGGACCTAGTCGAAACGCCAAATCCTTGTAAAAAAAAACCCCCCTCCAACGGAATGTGCAACATTTTAATAGGATTTTCGAAGAAAAGTTTCCTTTTTTTGGCAAGGGCTTTTCGCTAATCCTTTTGTACAATAGTATCTCTTCTACTCAATAGAAGGACAAAAATACGAGTAATACCAACTTCCGAATGGTTGATGGGAGATGCAGACAGACGATAAGGCTTCCATAGTCCCTGTGCCCGATTCAAGGACATGGCACAATCGAAAGTTGAGATTATACTTAGTCTCATTGTCGCATTGAATGCAGTTTCGCTTTGGTTAAGGAATTCGCTGTCGTTCTGGTGGTAGGATTTCACCAACAATCCCGTTGCCAGACAATGGACCTAATAAGATGAAATACCCCGACAATAATTTGTAATAGCTAATCCTTGAGAGATTTGCTGCTGTGGGTATTTTCTTAGAGCATTGCAGCGTTTATAAGGCATCTAGTGGGGGTAGGTGAATGTTGTAAGGGTAAGGTATGAGTGTTTTGTCAAAAAGAAGAAGGGTAGACGGGTTTTTCATACTCTTCATCTAGATGGATTTCTTTTAAAGTCCTTAGAAGATGAGGGCTTCCTTAATATTCCTCAGAATTGCCCAATCAATGTTGATGAAGTTGTTCGAGTTTTTCAGCCCTTTTTGCAGACAACCATTTCCATGACAAACAACAGGGAAGATGCCTGATTAGATAAATGTTCAATGGCAGCGTTGCCATTGGGCGAAAATATTTGTCTGCGTCGTACCGTACTACTACCACAGCTTGGTAGTGGACTATGATGGATTGCAGGAATCCATAGCCCTCGCTTAGCACGCTTTAACAGTAGATACGGGCACTTTCTCGATTTCTTTTCGATACTTTTGTACACAGTCCGAATTATTTCCTTCGCCAACCCTGTCCAATTTCGATTCACCAACTCCATTTATCCTTCGGTTAAGGGTAAAACTTTCCCTATCATCTTTGTTCACTTTGTTTTGACCAAATGAATTTATTCATTGCGAGTCCTTTCCCAACATCCTTGGGAAATACTCGTTTACACTCCTCAATTTAGCACAGACAAAACCAAGGAGAATCCGAATAACAAAAAGGATAACTAAAGACTCCAATAATTACAAATGAATAAGTACGTTGGACTATTAAGCAAGGACAGAACTCGGTGTCTTAATTAACATTTAGATGCAAATTTTCGGTGAAGGAAACCATCGAAACTGTGTGTTGTGAACAAGGTTTTTTCGTTCATCGGATTCAGAGGGACTAACACAACAATGACGCTTAAGGGTGATCCTTTTGTCCAAGTTTTAATCCTGGTATAATGGACGATGTCCTCTGAAGAAAAACGCAATGTGGGGTTGCCAATAGTGAGTTGTAAGAAGAATCAGGATCAGGATGTTTTTTTTTATTTTTGTAGAAGTGTAAATGTGTAGTGTGATGGACACACTCGAATAAGTTTAAAAATTCAGTTTTGCTTACTGGAGCAATTAAGGTTTAATTTAAAAACTTGTATCTACGTGATGCCATAGAAGGACAACAAAGCCATCTTCAAGGTTGAAAATCTCCACATATTCAGAGATAGTGAGCTTATTTCGATTATTCGAGTACGTTCTACTGAGTTAAAAAAAGGATATTGCCAAAGGGCTAGTTACATTTGATGTTTTCATCTCCAGATGGGAGAAGTACATCACTTCCCCAGAATGAGCGAATTAATACCTTCAAAAAGGACCACAAGAGAAGTATAAATATATAAAGCACACAGGATATTACTCGTATCTTAACCTGTAATATGAGATGTACTAATATAATGGGATTTGAAATACAATTTCTCTTCAGATCTAGATCTATGAATTCAATAATTTGAAAAAGGCAGATGCAGTTTCCATATTCGAAAAACCAAAATAATATGGAGTGCCACAAGGGTTAATACTACATTCAGTACTTGTTCCTAACTGTGTTTCGTGTCAGAAGGGCGACTATCGAATTGCAGAATATCTAGACTTCGTTGTGACCAAACGGAGGCAAATATCCTCTTCTTTCGTTCTCCAATTTGGTGGCTGCTGTAAATGACCTGCCAACAAACAATTAAGAACGATGTAAGTAGTCTGCGCGTTTCTGGACATATAGGGTGATTTCGATAATTCTGGATATGACTCCATATCAAAACCTTTGCTCCGTAAAAATACCGAAAAACCGACGACAAACTGGATCAAAGCGATGCTAGAAGGCCGGGTAATAACTACTTTATCGGGGCCGAATTCGCCATCTGTATGAGCTGTATGGGGCTCTCCAAAGGTAGGCGTACTCTCGCTCCTCCTGGGGTCTTTGACGACTTGTTCAATAAATTAAGCAACCGACGATACATTATCAATAGGGGCAGAGAAACAAAAAAAGTCACTGCATGTATGCAAAATGCCCTGAAGATACGAGTAGTCCTAGACTGGTGCATCAGGTAGAATCTCTCAACAAATCCAAACAAAGTTGTCATTGTTCCCTTCACTAGAAAACGAAACTTAAACGTATGCTAAGTTTCACTAAACGGCACAATCGTTGAGTTCCCTGACGAGGTCAAATATCCTTGATAAAAGGTTCAATTGGAACTCTCACTTAAACAAACTATGGGCATTTCGGACAGAGCCTTTCGGACCTGCTCAACAGCTTCTATAGAAGCTATAATAAGACCAACGCCCCTACACTCATTTTTCAGAAAAGTGGCCTTACGCAGCTCAGAAAGTATGGTACAAACCAAAAATTTAAATCACTGCGATCACTCGCACTTAAAGATCCGTTCTGACATGATCTGTGTGGTAAGAGAGCGGCTTCAGCAGGCATTATGTTAAGACAAAGGATTCCACACTGAGATTCCCAGCATAGAAACATGGGTCAAAAACAACATACCACACAGCCAAAATGGCATAAAGTACTCGTAGTATACAGGCGGTTCTAAAATGGAAACGGGAGTTTAAAAAGGCCGCCGGACTGGTAAGAAAGTGCTCAGACACTTAATGGACCTGAACCTTTTTGCCGCATCCCTAAAAGTGCAGTCAATCTAACTATAAAAAGCTGGGAGCACTCGGAGTGAATCTCATATTGGGAGGATACTCCAGATCTAAGACAGGCCAAACCAGCCATCCTGCCGTTCAACAATAATGCCAATAGATGTCTAAATGTAAGTGGGCACGATATCAGAAACCTAGTAGGACATCATTTAAGATATCCCCTCAACAAAATGGGACCAGTAGACTTTCCGGAGTGCCGACTTTGTCTTGAAGAAGACAAAACAGCTGGACACATTCCACATATGTGACTGTTCGACCCTCAACGGGATCAGGCGGAATACTTTCTTCAGGGAACAACTCTACACCACTGAACTAAGGGATTCCCCTGATGGTAAAGTTACTAACTTCACTGGAAAGGTTGAAATCCTACTAGACTAATCACAATAGATCTTTTAGGTCGAAGTGCATTGCTTTGCAATTGGCGGGTCAGAAATGTAGAAAAAAGGTATTAAGGTACTAACTCCACGGGTTACAGGATCAAGAAGTGCTTGTTTTCTCTAGTTCGTTCGTATAGGTGCTTAATCTTAAAATGCCAAGCTTACGAAAAAATAACAGAGCAAACAGAAACAAAGACACGAAATCGACTTTCCATGTCCTCTGGAATAGATCCGGCCAGAATTAGACTTGGGAGGGAAGCCAAGGATCTTCAAATATGGCTGCAGAACCGATCCAGATAGAGACGTGAGATTACTTGTATGTAACATGTCTCGAAGTCTATAAGAAATCACCGATTTTACAGCAATCTATCAGTAGGAAATACTGTAGATTGGTTGCTGATGTGGTGACAGGACAGTCTGCTGTTTTTAATAACTTAAGTGCCCTAGTCACAAATCCTATGACTTTTGCTGTGGAAGGACGATGACACAGCGGGCCACTTTTTCTGTGAATTTCTGGCCTAATATGTGATGATACTGCAGGTACTCGACGATGCTATCGCATGCATGCTGGAGCTATAGGCACGCTACAACTGAACTGCTTAGTCATATTTCCGCAGAAGACTGATGAATTGCAGTAAAAGAAACATACTATATAAGGAGTACAATGACTTTGTTGTTTGACTGGGTGTTCACTTTTGGAGAAAAAGTACCTCATCGACTGAAAGATACAAAGACCTTGGATCATCGAACTTTGAAAGAAGTATTGTATATGAGCAGCTCATACTATTTCAGTATAGACAACAAAGATAAGAGAAAAACATCGACCCCTATGAGGAGAGTAAAAAATAGTAGCACAACAGGTCTCAGAAAGAGTCAATCCTTTCCGTTAAGAACAGCCGCGTTGATGTTACTCGTAAGTTCCTCTAAGTAAGGTTTTCTGATCAAACAAGCAGATGAGCTGTTCAGTGGCAGCACCTGTGTTTCTAGGAGAATTGATAGGTTTTTCTTTGGAAGGACAGCACTGAGAGAAAAATAATACAATTAAGGGACTCAATGACAACGGTAATTTATACTTTCCGAAAGCGTATGCTTAAAATGATTCCCACCGCCAATATAATACATACAAAGGGAAACAATAGGACAGATGAGGCTAAGTCCAACCAAAACACCAAACTAGCTCATACATATTCTCCCGTGGCCATAATTGAAGCGTTCGATTCAAGACTTGTTTCTCGGAGAATAAGCCATACAAGACTGCTTCTGAAGCTGCGTCTAACTGCTTTCCCGATTGGGACAAGAAGGAAAACATTGTAATGCTTTCGAAGAACTACTCGTATCATCCTATATTGAAGCTTTCGATATCGACTTTGCAGAAGGTTCAGGTGTTTTCTCGATTGAACTGAAACTTTTAGAAACTCATCTTCTTTCAACGGAATTGCCAAAAATCGAATCAGTATAAAGGACACTGGGCCATAGCTGTTTTACTGCCAATAGCACAGGAATTTTTATTGATATCCAGACTGTCATCGAGTCTGTCTTGAACTTTGTGAAGTTCGGTTACCAGACCCGGTTGCCTCTGATAACAGGACGCCATCTACGTCGACGGCATTCAGCTCGTTTTGTAACAGAAACTTTATCACCAACATACTAACCGCTTCTTCTCACCCATTGAGCAATGGTTCGGACAACGAAGGACCATGTGTTTTGGGCACCATGCAGCTGCGAATTGCAGGATTTCTACTACATCAGCTTTCGACGCTGTCAACAGATACTGGCAAATCGCCTGTTGAGTTGTTATTCAAGAGGCGAGTAACAACTTTCTTCGGGAATTTGCAGCCCGTTGAAAAATGGCAGGCCGATAACAACTAAAGCCTAAAGATTGGTTACCACCCATTCAGTTTGGCTTAAAAATTATTCCAGACCCGTCATAGATACCGACGAACTTAACTAAGCAAACGAGCTTAGTTTCATGTTGTTACGACAGAATCAGGAAATACCTATATGATGCAGAGGCACTTAGACCAACTCCGAGTGGGATCCGGAAGAGTACAGCTTGTGCAAGTGAAGATATCACAACTTTGGATGAAACTGCGAGATCGATTGTTATTGATGAAAATAGGGAATAGTAAGGTATATTGGTGATAGAGGCTTTACCTGGGAGACTTATCCCAAAGACTTCGAAATATATACTACAGCTCTGATGAAGGAGGAAGGGATGCAATGTATGCACATTACCCATGACTAACAGCATTGAATGTTTATTATCATATTTTTTGAAGATTACTGCTTTCAAACATTGACCGCAACTGCAGTTAAAATGGTCCATTCTGAATACTAGTGTTGTTGTTACCAATGCCTCAAAAGTAATGTTGGTGTTGAATTCCTCAATCGTAGCGGGCTTATCCATGAAGACTTTGGACTTTACGTAACTCCAAAGGAAAAAAACTCTAGAAATGTGACGTCACATGATCTATGTGGCCAATTCACTGGTCCAAACTTTTCGCTGAATCATTGTCGCAACAAAGCCATGGTTTCATGACAGGTGGCCCAGTATTATCGGAACCAAATATAGTCAAGACCGCGGATTTCAGGCAGCAATGAGTCCGTTAGTAACGTTCCAGGCAGCCTCAGTTTTGGAAGAATATGGACCGATGATTCCATCAGCTCATTAACAACATCATGCCATTATTTTGTTGTTGACGTTGCTGAAATGAGCGTGATAGCTGAACAAAATTTTCGTCGAACACAGTGGATCAGGGACAAGAATTGTGGTGATTTGGAAGGAGGAAAGTTTCAAGATCCTCACGTGAATACAAAAAGTTACATACAGCGAGCCGAGCTGTTGAAAACCGCGTTGAATCGATTCGATAAGGTCATCGCGTAGGCTCTCCGTTACCATAGCTTAACCCAATACTGTGAATTAGGTTTCAAAACTATCGGTGGTAAAGGGAGTTGTGCGTTTGGCGTGCCGATTATGTGGAGCATTAGTTGCTGGTGGGTGCCTAGTACCTCGACTGGAGATGGGGTAACCAACCCCTGTGGAAGGTCGTTAACGGCAGCGGACGAGGGAGGGGGGAGGAGAGTCAACGCTTTAGGACATTTCCTCTTGTCCCAGGCGGCAGCGGATGAACTCCCCAGATGAAGTCAACTAAAGTGTAATCCCTATATGAGCTGTTTCGACATATTTGGATACCAGGTCTGTAGGGACTTCCAATACTGAGCCAGGGTGTTGGAATACAGTTGTTGGCGGACGAACCTAAATTGGTCCATGGCAGCTCTCATATCCCAAAATTGGGTTACTGACACCGGAATATCCGACACGCTGTCCCAGGATCAAAACAAGGGCCTAGGCCTCCTGGTCGGGGGTTGTGCCGTCGGGGTGACTTCCCCTACAATGCAACCAGCCTCCGATAACGGAACTCCTCAAATGGCAACTAGACCCGGAACGTCAGTGGTCTAGTTTGCACCTGTAATGTAAGAACACTCTACACCGATGGATAGGATCAGGTATGATGAAAAGAAGCTGCACCAAAAGACTGCATGTGGGAAACCGGATTAGGACAAAAGTCATTGACTTCAAGCCAATAAGTGATCGCCATTATGTGATCTGCATCAAAGCTACTTTCCAAAACATAATCCTAATATGTGCACACGCCCCTGCCGACGAGGCTGAAGATCCCATCAAGGAGGAATTGTATGCTCCTCCTGGATGGAGCCAACGGAGCCTGTCCGGAATTCGATGTAAAAGTTGTGCTCGGGGACGGGTTATGACGGGTTAGTTGGTAAGCACAGAATCCACGAAACGACAGTAGAAAACGGCTACCGACTAATCGATTTTGAAGCAGCTCGTAGTTCGGTGATAATTTCCACTAGGTTTCCAAGGTTGAGGATCCACACGGCAACCTGGCGCTCTCCAGACGGTCGAACCGCCAAACTGACCATGCGCTAATCGATGCCAGGTACGCATCCAACATCCTCGACGTGCACACATTCCGAGGAGCAAACGTCGACTCACCATTTTCCTGTCGCGGCTAAATTCAGAGCTCGACGCCTTAGCACACCTGAAGTAATCAGAGTCTACATGGAGCGCCTGACTATGAGACTCTCCTCTGTGCACTCACCTACCACAAACGCCAACAATCAGTGGTGCGAGTATCGCGACACGTTCAAGGAGGTAGCCGAAACTACTGTAGGGTACCAGCCACCCCAGAGAAAGAGCATGTGGTATGGTGATGAATGCGTGTACAGGAAAAAGGTGACAGAAGATGCACACAAGAAAGCGCTGCAGCACAAAACAAGGGCAGTAAGAGAAGAATTTCGAGGCAGGAGAAGGGAGGAAAAGAAAATCCTGCGTAGAAAGAAGAGGGCTTACGCAGCTTCCCAGCTCAAGGAGATCGAAGAGTCGTGCGATCGTAATAACATGCGGAGGCTTTATAAAAAAGTCAAGCAAATGGCTGCTGGCTACAAAACCGGAACGCAGGCTCTTCGAGACAGCGAAGGAAACCTAGTCACCGAAGCGCAGAGAATAGTAGATGTGCTTAAGCCCAAGAAGAAGAAGAAGAGAACCCACACCCAGACAATGAAGAACCAGTTCCACCACTTAGTACGGAAGGAGTTGGCTTAGTTATAAAAAAGCTTAAGAACAAGAAGGCCGCAGGCTCTGATGGTTTATCAGCTGTATGAACGTATTAAGCCCTTCAGCAAAACACTAATCGGCACGTACCAATGTGGCTTCCACCACAAAGCCCAAATTTTCACACTTAGGCTAATCCTGGAAAAGACCAACGAGTTTCAAGTCGAAACACACCACCTATTCATCGACTTCAAAGCTGGGTATGATAGCATACATCGTCAGGAGCTCTATATGGCGATGGCCGAATTCGGAATCCCAGTATAACTGATTCAGGTGTGTCGCTTGACGCTGGAAAACACGCGCTGCAACGTGCAGTTTGGAAGAATTTCCTCCGAACTATTTCAAAGATGCACCGGATTTCGGCAAGGATATGCGCTACCATGCGCCTTCTTCAACCTTGTACTGAAGCAGATAGTGCGCAGGTCAGGTGTCAACACGGAAGGCACTATCTTCAAAAGGGCTGCTGCTGAAGTATATGCGAACGATATTGACATCATCAAGAATAGGCGAAATCCGTTGGCCTTGAAGTAAATGAGGACAAGACTAAGTACTAATGAGTTGTAGATACTATGTCGGGCTAAGTCTTTCTACGAGAAAATGTCAAACAATGCTGAACAAAAACACCATATCTGCTGAAAGAAAGTACCTCTAAGAAGTGGAAGTGCCTTATGCTATTTTTAAGTTTGATATCCAGGTGATGAATTAGTTGCTGCTTTCTAAGTCGCATTCCGTGCACTGAAATATATTAAGAATCTTAAACAGGTTTAACCTCCACCATAGTCGGCTTTCCATCATCATAATGCCTAAAAAATTGCCTGTCTACCCAACAATAGTCTTAGGGTATAGGGTTCCTAAAGAAAGATTCACTCTGGCAAGGAAAAAATATATTCGTTTCCTTTCTACAAAATAAGATCATCCCGGAGTGCATACTCACATATTTCTTTGTCGTTATTAGTCCTTTGAACACGATCTACGCCCTTTTCATAAAAATTCGCATTGCTCGACTGACAATAAAGTTAAAAATTTATGAAACAAAACCAAATACCATTGTGCACTACAAAGGTTATGCACATATGAATTCTTACATGGTTCACTAAAGAAACAGCATGTCCTTGTACAGATGCCAGCACACCAAAGTCAGTATCAGAGTGCAATAGAAAACAAAATAAAAGAAAAAATATATTTTTATAGTGTGCATCCTTGCAGGAGGTTGAGTTCAAGATTCTTAACATTTTTTCCTGCTCTTCTTCATCTTCGTTCAAATTGTTTTCTTAGAAATGAAAAGATACAGACAATGCAAAAAAACAAAAACAGTAAAAATGTATAAAAAAAAAAAACAAAAGAAACTAGAGAAGAAAATTCCTTCTTCTAAGTTGTATCCTTTTGACTTTTTCCTTCACCGTAACAACAAGTGTTAAACTCCCACCTAGAGCGAACACTCCTCATCGTTTTTCCCCGGGACAGAAATATCTCATGTCCATTATTTTCTCCTCCGCTCGAATGACTTTTTTTTACTTTTGTTTATTTCTTTTTGGTCCTTTTGACAGGTCCTTTGGCTAAAAACTGTTGCAATACTCGACAGAAAGCTATCATTTAGGTTTAGTGTTAAGAATCTTCTTCGAAGAACATTTAATATCGAGCAAATGTGGGATGATAAGTTTTAACAGAGGAAAAAAAGAATCTAAAAAGGTGAAAGAAACGAATTCCTCAGGATAATTCGTTGTTTTTCTCGTTTTTTTTTTTCGTATTTTTTTTTGTTCTCTTAGTCTAAGAATGTTTTGAAGTTTTATTTGTGCGACTGTGGATACATACTCGTATATAGTGAGGTACACAAAATTACGTTGAGGGAAAATTGAAAAAAAAATATCAAACCAGCAATGAAGTGCCGTGCGGACTTTGGCACCATCTCTAATAATAATTTAGATAAATGTTCTATTTATATTTCTTCTTGAGTACTTGTTGCCTGTTGATAGATATTAAGATCATTACTTGGTCAGTGTTCGAGCAACACTTTAACTTTTTCGATGCAATGTGCCGACTGAAATAGACTTTGATGTACTATGCGGACCTCTTGTCTCTCAAGGAAAAAAATAATATGCATTCGATTAAAATTTGGCCAAAGATACACATATTGTTTCCTACGACGTCTTTTTACCCACCGAAAATCAATAAAAAATACAGTAAAAATAGAACTTAAAAAATTGAAAGTATTTATATCTATACATATAATAAAACTGTAGAGTAAAAAGTGGTGGACTGCGCATTACGCTGAAACTACTGGACGGATTTTGATAAAACTTGGCATAGTGATTGCTTATGTTCTGGGACATGAGCAAAGATACTTTTTATCCCGGAAAATGAAATGGTTCCTACAAAATAGTCAAAAAACTGCATATCTGCAAGGAAGTAGCATCTTCCGACAGGTGCTGGTTCCTTAAATGACGAGAATGAGCCTCTGCAGCCGAACATCTTGCAGCTCTGCTAATAAGTCCTACTTTACGCCTCCCCGTGGCGCCATCTGGGAATCTCACTAGAGTTTGCGAAGTGAAGAGGGCAAATGGCGAGTTTCCTGCGCCGTTAACCAGGATTAGTGTCGGAAAAACAAAACAAGACTTTATCCGGGCTACTCCAACATATTTGGAGCTCAGTCCGGAAAGGATTTCCAGGACTTAGTCAGGGCCTTGGAAAAGAGATGGTGGCGGATGAGCCCTATAAGGGCCAACCGCAGCGCTCACATCCCGGAACGGGTTACTGGCTTCGGTGTACCCGACCCCTCGTCCTAGGGGCACTCAAAATGGAACTGGTCCTCCAGGTTGGGGGTTGTGCCGCCGGGGTAACTGCCAGGCCATTTAATAAAAATTAAGTTACGAAGTATCAACAAGCCTCGGATATGGACGGATCTACTGTTGACAAAACACGCAAACGATTTAAGGACAATGAGCTTCGGATATGCACGTGGAATGTTAGATCCCTTAATAGACCACGTGCAGCCGAGCAACTAGCGGAGGCCCTAGACTGCTGCAAAGCAGACATAACCGCCATCCAAGAAATGCGATGGGATGGGCCGGACAAAAAGAAGAAAGCAGCGTTTATTTGGATGCGGATTTGTTGTCGGAGCCAGACTAAGACAAGAAGTCCTGAGCTTCCGACATGTGAGCGAGCGCCTCGTGGCAATCCACATCAAGGGTAAATTCGCCAACATTAGCCTTATATGCGTGCATGCCCCCACAGAGGAGCAAGATGCCTTCTATGAGCTCCTTAACAAGACCTACGAGCAATGCCCTAGCTATGACATTAAAATTGTCCTCGGTGATTTTAATGCAAAGCTAAGAAGAGAGGCTATCTTTGGTGGAACAATCGGAAAATATAGCCTGCACAGCACCACCTCCGATAACGGATTCAGGCTAATCGACTTTGCGGCTGGGCGAAACGTTGTAGTAGCTAGCACGCGGTTATCACATCTGAACATACACAAGGGGACCTGGAGAACTCCTGATCAATCAACAGTCAACCAGATTGATCACATTGCGATCGACGCAAGACACTCCTCCAGTATTATGGATGTCCGTACGTTCCGAGGAGCCAACATCGACTCGGACCATTACCTTGTTGTAGCCAAGGTACGGGTGCGGATATCCCAAACTACGCCAAGACAAACTAATGCTGTGAGCAAATTCGACTTCAGACGGCTACAATCACAAGAGATCGCCAAGTCTCTCTTAATCCCTAAAGAGGTCAACTGCCGCCAGTATCAAGCATCGAAGACCAGTGGCAACACTGCCAAAAAGCCATCAGAGGTGCCGCTTCTGATGTGCTGGGTTTCATTCGACCAAAACAACGAGATCCCTAGTTTTATCACGAGTGCCGGCAAGCACATACTGCTAAACAACACGCATCCACTGCATAGAAAGAGTAGAAATTCTCACGAGCTCTGTTAGTAAAGAGGAGAGACGAACACCGACTTCTCAGGAGGAAGAAGAAAGAGCATGAGAAGCGCGCGATCGAGGAAATTGAGAGATGCTACTCCAGGAATGAGGAGTAGTCTTGTGTGAACGCCTGAAGCCTGATAGGTCCATATCAGTGTGGCTTCAGGCTAGGAAAGTCCACCATCGACCAGATATTCACACTACGGCAGATCTTGGAGAAGACCCATGAGCTTCAGATCGATACCCACCACCTATTCATCGATTTTAAGGCCGCGTATGACAGCATCTATAGAGACGAACTATACAGAGCAATGTCTAGTTTTGGCATCCCTGCCAAACTCGTCCGTCTGTGCAGGATAACGATGGAGAATGCACGCTGCTCCATCAAGGTCGGTAAAGATCAAACCGAGACCTTTGATGTCCAGAAAGGACTTAGACAAGAGGATGCGCTGTCATGCAATTTTTTCAACATCGTACTTGAAGGATTAGTGCAAAACTCACGAGCAAACACAAGAGTCACTATCTTTCAAAAGTCCGTCCAACTACTCGCATACGCCGACGATATTGACATAATCGAGAGAAAGCAGCGTGATGTCAGTGGCGCTTTCGCGAGTATTGAGACGGAAGCGGCGAAAATGGGTTTAGCGGTCAATGAGGGCATGACCAAGTATATGCTGTCAAGCAAAAAGGACAACCAACACCGACGTCTCGGACAGAACGTCACCCTCGACAGATATAACTTTGAGGTAGTTAAGGACTTTGTCTACCTAGGCTCCGCTATAAATACAGACAACGACACCAGCGCTGAGATCAAGCGAAGAATAACTATTGCCAACCGCTGTTTCTTTGGGTTAAGAAGGCAATTGAGTAGCAAAGCCCTCTCTCGGACAACAAAAGTGACCCTTTGTAAGACCTTAATAATCTTGGTCCTGCTCTATGGCGCAGAGGCATGGACATTATCAAAAATGGATGAGGGTGTTCTTGGTTGCTTCGAGAGAAAAATTCTTCGGGCGATCTTCGGTCCCGTCTGCATTGACGGTGAGTGGAGGAGGAGATACAACGACGAACTGTATGGACTGTACAGCGACATGGACCTAGCCAGAAGAGTGAAGATCCAAAGACTGAGATGGCTGGGTCATGTAGAGCGCATGGACACCAATGCTCCGGTCCGAAAAGTCTTCGAATCCGCCCCCGAGGGACAGCGCAGTAGAGGAAGGCCAAGACTCAGGTGGCGCACGCAAGTGGAAGAGGACCTCAGCCAACTTAGCGTGCGAAACTGAAGGCAGCTAGCCAGGGATCGAGCTGGCTGGAGAAGCTTATTGACTGTGGCCCAGGTCCACCCCGGACTGTAGCGCCACGTGAAAAAAAAAATTTCTCTTCACTTTATGAACTAAAAAATTTGAACATTCTGCTTTTTTCCCAAATTGCGTTCAGAAATGTTCGGATTTTTTTCAATAAGGCTCAAAATCTTAGTGACCTTTTTTGGGTTCATAAAACCGGCTTTTCGATCAGACACCTCTTTTCTTTCAACTGACCGGGTGTCTTTACAATTCTTAATAACAGTAACAACTATTTTCCTATAAACTTTTAGTTACTTTGGGATTTTTATATACGTCCACCCTGGGTGTGCTAAGCGACACTTAATAATATTTTTTCTTACATCCAATTCAGATTCCATGTTGATTATGTCAACTACCAAACAGAAATGACAAAGAATTTAAAAAAAATAGAAGCATTCCCAGCATTACAAAAAAAGAAGAATTTGAGTGATTTTTCTGTAATATTTGGAAGTAAATTCGCAATGAGAGTGGATAAATTTTTTCGATGGCAGTCCTTATCCCTTCTGCTTGTCTTCTTTTATGACGCTCCTAGATGATTGGTATTCGTAGACAAAGTTCTTTGAGGCAAACCCATCTCATAGTTCTGTCTTACCTTCAAAATTTAGACCACGTTTGAACTCTTTCGTGACGGGAGTCTTCTAGTTCTATTTTTTATAATTTGCTGCACGGTTCTATACTGTGGCTTTGATCAGATAAAAACATGATGAATGAGTTTTTGGATGCAAGATAAAGACTTAAATTGGAGGCAGGCTGGTGTAGAAGTTCCAACAGCCAATGGCCAACACACATTTTTACAATCACAACTGAACTAGCATTAAAGAAGCCCAAATATGAAGAGAAGTGGTCCCAGTTTGGATCCCTGAGGAACTCCATACTAAACCCCTTAAATGTTGATTTTGGTCGTAAAAATCATTGACGAAAACGTTGTCACTAATCAAGTTTTTCGACGGGCAAGCCAACCTACCTGACCAAGCCAAAATACCTGACCTGGTCGACTTTTTCATTACAAAAGGGGTCCCCAAATATCTCACGACCTTAGAAGAATCTTATGATCTCTGCTCAGATCACTCGTCAGTAATCTTTAGAATCGGCAGGAGCATAGCAAGGACCGAAAGACCACCCGAATTGAGGAATAAGGAAACAAACTGGGATGGTTTCAGAAGAAATTGCAAGGAGTTTGCTTTAGGAGTCCCACTTACGACGCCGTTGCAAATAGAAGACGAAGTTGACATCCAAAGAGATGCGTGGAACAACACTTCCTTTCGAACAAGAGGAATAAAACACGGAAAGCAAATATACGCGTCCGATATAGAAGGCCTCCTACGAGAAAAAAGGAAAGCACGGAGGAGATGCTAAGCAAAATGCTGCAAGAATATAAGAACCCTGAGACTTCTAATTACCTCGAAGGCTTGACTGCGGACAAGAGTTCCAATTATTCGCTCTGGAAAGCCTTGAAGTCGACTAAAAAACCCGTTATGCAATTGTCACCGATTAAAACAGCCAACGGCGAATCAGCCCAAGATCTAAATCCCAGAACAGGATCCGACAACTACAATATAAAATCCCTATCACTGTCTGAGCTAAAGCAAGCAATAGAAAACCTAAAAAATAAGAAGACTCCAGTATACGATTTGATAACAAGTGAAATTCTAAAGGAGCTACCTCGAAAAGCGTTTGCCAAGCTCCTCCACATTATAAATGCTTCCATGAGACTTTTATACGTTCCAAGCCAATGGAAAGTCACAGAAGTCATAATGGTTCCAAAACCGGGGAAAAGTCCAAACGACAAAAAATCATAAAGACCCATTTCGCTCCTGCCGATAATTTCAATTGTCTTTGAAAGTGTCCTGCTTATACGTTTAAAACCGATCTGAAGAAAGACGATTGATCCCGGATCACCAGTTCGGCCTTGGGGTCAAACATTCCACAATCGATCAGGTCTATCGGATAACAAATGTAATTAAAAACGCGCTAGAGGGAAGAAAGATATGTTCAAGCGTTTTTCTCCATGTATCGCAAGCCTTCGATAAGGTATGGCACAAGGGCTTGATGTAGAAGCTACAACAAAAAAATGAATAGAATACTCGAATCTTATCTTGAAAATAGACTGTTTCGGGTTAGATATGGGATTGAATACTCTGAATTCAAGGAAATTCAAGCTGGCGTTCTTGTACAATAGAGACATACCTCTAGATGAAGAAACTGTGGTAGCCACGTTCGTGGATGACACGGTGATCCTCGCCACAGGACAAACAATTGAATCCTCGACTGCAAAATGTCAACGAGCTCTGAACAAAATATTTGAGTGGACGAAGAGCTGGCCTTCGCTGGAAAGCTACTTATCAAACGCGATAAACTACAGAAGCTTGAGCTACTTGTTAAGGAAACTTAGTCGTTGTCGAATAGAAAACGGGAGGTTTTTTAGTGAGTAAGAATCTCACACTACCATGAACGCTTGCTTATGGTGGGCGCTGCTATGCCACTGTGGTATGCAGTAGGTGCTCGTGCTTATGGTACCTGCTGTGGTGGTGTGGTGGCGCTCTTATGAGCGCAATGAAGGTTTTTACCTACCCACGGAGAAACAAAAAAAAAACAACTAATCTAGTTTGCTAGTCCATTCTCACTCCCTTGGTAGCGCCAGCTAGGCTTTCGTCGCTGTGTGCATCAAAGGCTTCCTCAAATTCCTGAAAAATAAGTAGGACACGGTGATCATTTGCTGTAGTGACCACAAAGAATTTTAGACGTGATCGACTACCTTTGATCTCTTCTCAACACTGAGACTTTTTCCTTTGCGAAAATAAGGTTGACTGCTCTTTGTTTATCCAACGATGCTTAGTATCTACAAAGTTATTTATCTGAAAAACAAGTTTCTTTAGACTAAACATGCCATATTTTAAAAGCGCTGTCATGTTTCCGCCGTTGTACTTCCATATTGGGATCATGGCAACTGAAATCATCGATATACACGGGCTGCCAGTGTCCTAGGTAAGGGCTTCCATTCACAGGTTGGTTTTTTATTAGCATAACTGCAGCTGGCATGGTTTTCCAGGTTACCAGTAGATCAAATAATATCTCTTAGACGCCAGCGGCTTTCATATTGTGTCTCAGTAGGAACGTTTTCAGCTTTCTTACTGGCCTCGTAGCAGGATAGTACGCTTTAGCAAAGCGAAATAAGTAAGTGTCACGCTTGTGAAGAAAGTTATGATCACATTATCTCTGTTAATGTCCGGCCTGCGCTTGCATCAGTCTGCACGGTTTTTAGCACTGATTTGGTAGGTGCTGGTACTATCGGCACTTTATCACTCAACCGTTTGCCCATCTTCCTTCAAATGACAAAGAAATTACAGTAAAAGGAGTCTTGTTCTTTGTTTAATGCTCTTTTTCGTTGGAAGATAAGTAATGAACGTTAACAGACAAGTTAGGATAATATGAAACAAACTCGAATTTAGTGAGTCTACTGAAGCAGTAGTAGCAACTTCATGTTGACCAGTCTGCTTCACAACATTCCTCTCTTTGCCTCCGTCGTCTTAGCGGGCTTACAATTTAAAAATCCTTATGTTCTGGACAGATCCCATCTGAGACCCCGAGTTAAGTGCAATAGACATGCAAACAAGCGAAGCACAGCGTGGAGGTGTCTTTACAGATTATAGTTCAGGCTATTCTCGCAATAGTTACAACCCACCTCTGGTTTTCTCGAGCACAGACGGTGCATGGTCTACTAGGTGGGGTGAAAAGTAACCTCCTTAACCGCCAGGATGCGCTGCTATTGCAAAAAAAGGTTATTGTGCCTTGAAGCCCGTTCATATTTAGGCAGACATGCCAAATTTCAGTGCGATAATGTCTTTAGTTTTGTTTTGACAGCTGATTGTTGTTGACGTGTTTGGCATCATGTTGAGTATGGACAAAAACCATTTTCGTTCTCTCATAAAACATTATTTTTTAAGAGGCAAAACGGCGAAGGAAACAAAAGAAAAGTTGGATAAATATTATGGGGCTAATGCTCCGTCAGAATTGCACCGTCAAAGAGAGTTTCGTGGTGGCCGCAACTCCACTACCGATCAAACCCGCAGCGACAGGCCCTCCGATGCGGTTACAGAGGACAATGTCAAAAAAATACATGAAATGTTGTTGGCTGACCGGAAAGTGAAGGTGCGCGAGCTAGTAGATACCACAAAGATTAGTACTGGGCGCACACGCCATATTTTGGGCAATATTCTGCATATGAAAAAGTTATCCTGCCGCTGGGCGCCGCGCATGCTCACTCCTGACCAAAAACACGAACGCGAGAGCACTTCGAAAGAGTGTTTGGACTTGCTGATGCGGAATCGGGCGGACTTTTGGCTTCGATTGGTAACTGTTGATGATGCCCGGATGAGTGCTCCGAAGCGGCCGAGGGAGGCTTAATGGTTATGGCGTCGGTTTTCCGGGATTGCCATGGCATACTCTTCATGGACTACCTCGAAAAACCATCAACAGCGAGTATTACTGTGCATTATTGGAGCGATTGAAGGCCGAAATCGCTGCAAAACGGCCTCACATGAAGCGAAACAAAATTTTGGTTTTGCAAGACAATGCGCCGGCGCATAAGAGCATCGCAACCACGGCTAAAATCAATGACTTACGGCTCCAATTGCTGTCGCATCCACTGTATTCGCCCGATTTGGCTCCCTCGGACTCTTATCTCTTCCCAAACCTCAAAAGATGACTCATCAATAAAAAATTCAGCTCACGCGAGGTAATCATCGACGCCGCGGAGGAGTATTTTGCAGACCTTCCGGAAAATTACTTTTCAGACGGGGTCAAGAAGCTGGAATGGTGGAAAGAATACTGCTGAACTCAATAAGAATCAACAGGTGATTGGTCAGAGTGCTGTTTTCGATGGCTTGTTCGGGAAACCGAGAAAGTCGATCGAGTTCTAGAAGAGACATAATCTGAAAAACTGCCGCGTTGGGAGCAGCTGAAGAAAAAAAATCGTGAGGTAAACACACGGAGCAAGAAGACAGCAAGTGATGTACAAGACGCAGCTCTCTAACCTAAAACTGCACACTCCTACTCCATCCTGAAGAGAGTCAAGAGAAAGGAAAAGTCCAAATGATACTGAGTACAGTCACTGTGTAGTTTAACATAAGTTGGTTGAGTGCCATAGCTGGATTCCAAAAGGTTGAAGTACATAATTTTTAATCCTCCTTAGAAGGATTAAGGGTAGCTAGCAATCGCTGGTCGTGGTCAGGATGAAACAAGTAGGGCAAAAGTAGAATATGCGTCGGCATAAAAGGGCGTCCAACACAATAAATTGGTGTGACGAAGAAAAGCAATGTTTTTGAGGATGCTAAGAAAAGAGTGATATCAAAAGCTATTTGATAATAGAGAGACATAAGTCTGGGTCGACGACATAGATTTTCGAAATTCTGCCTGGTCCATCTTAATACACTAAGGATCCGTCGGCTCCTACAGGTCCATATCCTCGTTAGGGAAAAGAATTGATTTCAACTCCCCTATGTGTACGAGTACATGTTGAAAAAACGCCAAGGCTTCTGAATTTGTCTTGGTGCTGCTGACTACAATACAACATCCAGCATCTTCTCTCGTAGATCTCACAGTTTATTCATTTTACTTAACCTTCTTCTGCATGTGCCATAAACCATCTGAAAGTAAGAAAATAAAGAAAAAATGGAAGACAAAATGGTTTTACTTAACAACTAATACCTGTCAAGGGATATTTTGTTCTTGAGTTGGGGTTTGTTAAGGTTTTTTGTATCCCCCATTTGGTCAAGTCATTGAAATTGCTCCTTTTTTTCTTGGGTTCGTTGTTTATTTATTTTTTTTTTTTAAGAATATTCTCAATATCTGAGGAATTTTTTAATAAACCTAAGTGGATAACATATGGTTTAGGAAACTGGTCTGAGCTATATTCTAGGTTTTGGGTTTTGTGGATGGCCTGGCTGCCATTTTTTATCCCATCCCCGTATATATAGGTAATGTCTACGTTTTCCTTTTCGTTTATCTTCTTTTTAATTTCATCCCCTTAATAGAAACCTTTTCGTCGATTTATATAAGAAAATCAATTTCCGGATTGAAACAGGCCCACGAAAGAACTCTGGGAGCACATTACATTCCATCCTATTGGATGACGGGTAATGGTCATTAAATTCAACTGATTAATCTTGGAGTAATTAAAATTGTAAAAAATGACTGCATGCCAATTTTTTGCTGTGAGCAACTTCTTCTTTCCTTCAGCACATGATACGAGGTCCTATGGGTACCAAGGCTGTGCTGTAATGAGAATCAGCTTCGATTGACGTCGTTTTAACAGATATTTTCCCAGATTTATTGCTCTTTCACTGTCCATTGGCAGTTGGACAGTTGGTGATTAATTGTGGCGTAGTTGAAGTGAACGAAGTAATAAATTTATAAAAGAAACTATGTGAAGAAGCAACAGATACCTCGTAAATGAGTTATTACCAAATGGTATGTTTACCTCTTTGACATGGGCAATCATTAGCTTAGAGCAACTACTGTTGATGACCATTACATGATAAGTCGCATAATCTTCAACGTGTAAATACCAGCTTGAATGTGGCTGCAGTAGCAAGTGATAGCAGAAAAAGGCTTATTTATCAACGAATTTGCTCACACAAAGCCTATGTACCTCAATACTAGTAAGCCTTAGGTCACCTACAATCATGACGGTGATTAGCAACACTTATACCAACATAACCGGTGTATTTAGGCTGCGAGATTGAGTCCTGAATCTACAAAATTCATAAGCATGTGAAATGTGTCTGACAAATCCCGGAACTGGAGGCCGCACGACCCACGCCACTCTTTAACTAACCAAAACCACTCTATAAAACAACTATCCCAAAGCAATAAATCCGGAACAAAGACGGGTAGCGAGTATTATCAAAAAAACCTCTAGCATCGCGGGTAAATAAATTCATCTAAAGCCTCGTAGAAGTAGCATCTTCCGACAGGTTCTGGTTCCTTAAATGACGAGAATGAGCCTCTGCAGCCGAACATCTTGCAGCTCTGCTACTAAGTCCTACTTCACGCCTCCCCGTGGCGCCATCTGGGAATCTCACCAGAGGTTGCGAAGTGAAGGGGGCAAATGGCGAGTTTCCTGCGCCATTAACCAGGATTAGTGTCGGAAAAACAAAACAAGACCTTATCCGGGCTACTCCGACATATTTGGAGCTCAGGCCGGGAAGGATTTCCAGGACTTAGTCAGGGTCTTGGAAAAGAGATGGTGGCGGATGAGCCCTATAAGGGCCAACGGCAGCGCTCACATCCCGGAACGGGTTACTGGCTTCGGTGTAACCGACCCCTCGTCCTAGGGGCATTAAAAATGGAACAGGTCCTCCAGGTTGGGGGTTGTGCCGCCGGGGTAACTGCCCGGCCATTTGAAAAAAATTAAGTTACGAAGCATCAACAAGCCTCGGATATGGACGGATCTACTGTTGACAACCCACGCAAACGATTTAAGGACAATGAGCTTCGGATATGCACGTGGAATGTTAGATCCCTTAATAGACCACGTGCAGCCGAGCAACTAGCGGAGGCCCTAGACTGCTGCAAAGCAGACATAACCGCCATCCAAGAAATGCGATGGGATGGGACGGACAAAAAGAAGATGAAAAACTGCGACATCTACTACGGCAATTGCGATCGACTGCAAAAGCAGCGCTTATTTGGATGCGGATTTGTTGTCGGAGGCAGACTAAGACGAGAAGTCCTCAGCTTCCGGCATGTGAGCGAGCGCATCGTAGCAATCCGCATCAAGGCTAAATTCGCCAACATTAGCCATATATGTGAGCATGCCCCAACAGAGGAGAAAGGTAGACGAAACCAAGGATGCCTTCTATGAGCTCCTTAACAAGACCTAGCCCTATCATGCCCTAGCTATGACATTAAAATTCTCCTCGGTGATTTTAATGCAAAGCTAGGAAGAGAGGGTATCTTTGGTGGAACAATCGGAAAATATAGTCTGCACAACACCACCTCCGATAACGGATTCAGGCTAATCGACTTTGCGGCGGGGCGAAACATTGTCGTGGCTAGCACGCGGTTCCCACATCTTGATATACACAAGGGGACTTGGAGAACTCCTGATCAATCAACAGTCAACCAGATTGATCACATTGCGATCGACGCAAGACACTCCTCCAGCATTATGGATGTCCGTACGTTCCGAGGAGCCAACATCGACTCGGACCATTACCTTGTTTTAGCCAAGGTACGGGTGCGGATATCCCAAACTACGCCAAGACAAACAAATGCTGTGAGAAAATTCGACGTCAGACGGCTACAATCGCAAGAGATCGCCAAGTCCTTTTCCGATCGAGTGTCTCTTAATCTCCTAAGAGGTCCAATGCCGCCAGCATCAAGCATCGAAGACCATTGGAAACACTGTCAAAACGCCATCAGAGATGCCGCTTCTGATGTGCTGGGTTTCACTCGTCCACCACAACGAAACCCCTGGTTCGATAATGAATGCCGGCAAGCACATGCAGCTAAGCAAAAAGCACGCAATGCGGCGCTGCTTAGAAAGACCAGAGCTGCTCATGAGCTCTATGAGCGGAAGAGGAGAGACGAGCACCGGCTTCTCAGGAGGAAGAAGAAAGAGGATGAGAAGCGCGCGATCGATCTACTGCGCTGTTCCGCGGGGTGGACTCGAAAACTTTTCGGACCGAAGCGTTGGTGTCTATTTGCTCTACATTACCCAGCCATCTCAGTCGTTCGTCGTTGTATCCCTCCTTCACTAACCATCTATGCAGACGGAACCGAAAACTATTCACTATTTTATAAAGTAGCCAAGAGCCCCCTTATCCCACATCCATTTTTGATAATGTCCATGCCTCTGCGCCATAGAGCAGGACCGGGATTATTAAAGTCTTATAAAGGGAGACTTTCGTTGTTCGAGAGAGGGATATGCTACTCAATTGCCTTCTTAGCCCAAAGAAACAGCGGTTGGCAAGAGTTATTCTTCGCTTGATCTCAGCGCTGGTGTCGTTGTCTGTATTTATAGCGGAGCCTAGGTAGACAAAGTCCTTAACTACCTCAAAGTTATATCTGTCGAGGGTGACGTTCTGTCCGAGACGTCGGTGTTGGTTGTCCTTTTTGCTTGACAGTATATACTTGGTCTTGCCCTCATTGACCGCTAAATCCATTTTCGCCGCTTCCGTCCCAATACTCGCGAAAGCGCCACTGACATCACGCTGCTTTCTTCCGATTATGCCAATATCGTCGGCGTATGCGAGTAGTTGGACGGACTTTTGAAAGATAGTGCCTCTTGTGTTTGCTTGTGAGTTTTGCACTATTCTTTCAAGTACGATGTTGAAAAAATCGCATGACAGCGCATCGCCTTGTCTAAATCTTTTCTGGACATCAAAGGTCTCGGTGAGATCTTTACCGACCTTGATGGAGCAGCGTGCATTCTCCATCGTCATCCTACACAGACGGAGGAGTTTGGCAGGGATGCCAAAACTAGACATTGCTCTATATAGCTCGTCTCTATAGATGCTGTCATACGCGGCCCTAAAATCGATAAATAGGTGGTGTGTGAGGTAGTGGTGAGGAGCGTATAAAAAACATGCTGAAATTCCATTCATCGGGCATTCTTTCGACCGACCATATATTACAGAGGGGTTGGTATATACTAGGGTGGGTCAAAAAATTTTGTTTTCGGTTTTTTTTTTAACGGCCCAGTGCTAAAAAGGTGCCAAATAGTGTGATTATTTATTTACAAAGTTTTATAAAATAATTTTTAGTTTTATTCCCGAGCTATTTCGCACGTCCGGAAAACTTATTGCTTGCAATGTTGACAGATTCTCAGCCGCACATTCGTTAATTTGTGGCCTGTTGAATTTTTAAAGCTAGATCTGCAACATCTAACAAATTGCGTCTTTTCCGTTACTAAAGGTAAACTTAAATGCATCAACATATTATGACCTTTTGAACTGTCAAGAGAATATTACTGAGCCACCTTTTTTAGCCACATTTTTGACACTTTGCATGTTAAACTGGAGGCAGAAGAATAATTCTGATTACTACAAAACTTTATTATCTATTTATACTTACCATATGGCAACGTTTTCTTCCACTGTGCCCGTAAGAAAACTGACAATTTATTTTCTCCATATACGAGTATGTATGAGTGACACACCCTAGTGTATACTCCCTACCAAGTCATTGCCTGCCGCTTTAAAGAGCTCGACATTTTGTTGGACCTTACTATCTTCACTTCATCCAGGTCGAGTGGATGAAATTGTTGGTCTCCATAGTCCAGGTGAAAAGGTTCATTCTGCCTGGCATCGGTATTTGTTTCATCCTCGGCCGTCATATTTGCACTTTCTAGATCCTCAGCATCGACTGCGATTCTACTTCGATATTCCCTTGTACGTCTCTATAGGCTTGAGTTCGTGGTTTATATACGAGGGCGGGTCAATAAGTCCGTGACTTTTGGATTAAAACACAGATTTTTTGATAAAAAAATAATTTTATTTTTCAACGTAGTCTCCCTTGAGCTCTATACACTTTGTCCAACGCTTCTCCAATTTTTTTATCCCTTCCAAAAAAAATGATTTGTCGAGGTCCTCAAAATAGGCCTTTGTTTGCGAGATGACTTCATCATTGGAGTCAAATCTTTTTCCACCAAGCCATTTCTTCAGGTTTGGGAACAAGAAGTAGTCGCTCGGAGCCAAATCTGGAGAATAGGGTGGATGAGGGAGCAATTCATAGCCCAATTCATGGATTTTTGCCATGGCATCTGCACATGTGTGTGGTCGACTGTGAGCAAACGCGGCACCCATCTTGCGGAAAGCT
Organism: Volucella inflata; assembly: GCA_928272305.1. Classification (NCBI taxonomy): domain Eukaryota; kingdom Metazoa; phylum Arthropoda; class Insecta; order Diptera; family Syrphidae; genus Volucella; species Volucella inflata. The sequence goes on from OV743720.1 coordinate 7,200,817, forward strand.
TTCTCATGCCCAAGTGATCATTCAAAATTGAAACCACTGAGCCATGCGTGATCCCTACGGCTTCCACAATCCCTCGCACTTTCAATCTTCGGTCGGCCAACACCATATCGTGAATTTTTTCGATTGTTTCGGGTGTAGAGACCTCAACTGGGCGTCCAGGACGTTCGGCATCTTCAGTGCTTGTACGGCCACAACGAAATTCAGTAAACCACTTTTTTACCATTGAAATCGATGGTGCAGAGTCCCCATAGTATTTATCAAGCTTAGCCTTGGTCTCGGTAATGGTTTTTTTTCGCAAGAAATAATGCTTAATAAGCACACGAAATTCACTTTTTTCCATTTTCTCCTCAAATTAGTGAGTAGTCTGATAAAAATAGCTGTCAAACACAAGCTAACTGACGCAGCAAGTTTAAATTTTGACAGGAGTCAACTGACAGATACCTGTTGACAGGAGCAGTGTTGCTGTTTCAGTAAAGAGGTCAGAAATTCAAAAAGTCACGGAGTTATTGACCCGCCCTCGTACAAGAACTTCCATCGATATGGTCATCGAAGAACCATCGGCACGTGTAAGTTTATCATTTTCAGCAATTCGATAGACCTTGTGTCTCCATCATCCTACCGAAATCTCTTCCACATAAGCAGACACACCTCTTGGACTTCGATTTGTCTACAACTGTTTTCTGGACTGATGTAAGCACCTTTAAAGTGCCTTTCACTAGTCCTTATCAGCTTAAACGTCCTGCTAACCTTTAAATCCAAAACAACTATCATGTACAAACCAACCTCAATGGAACCATTACATTCAAAGTATTTTCTATGTTGCAGTCTGCATTACAATGATCATCGCCGCAATTAATCAACTTTAATCTGTTGAAAAAGAAAAAAACCAAAAAATATCATATCCCGCAACGGACAGCCCTAAAAGCCAGACAAAACAAGAAGGCGACAACACTCATATCCATTTGATAATAATAAACGACTCGTTCGATATCTAAATTCCAACTTTCCATTTCCACCTGTTGGCTGGGCCAACAATTTACAACACCCCCTAATAAACCAGGGAATAAAAACGGATCACACACCACCCCCATCCATAAGGCCATCTGTTCGAATCCACAATTGTAAATTTCCATATTCCACAAATAAAAAAAAAAAAATAGTGACGTCCATTTCACAAATAATCTCCCGGTCTCCATCGATGACGCGCACCGCTAAATCTTCATTTGATTTGACCGAGTAGTCCCCGTCCCGCACACTTCAATTCAATGAATCATTTTCAAATTCCCAGTACCTATTACCGTTCGCAAGTTCCTACCGAGTTAACTATTGAGGGAAAATAATGGCGTCTAGCCTGCAGGCGGCGGAATATTTTTTGTTTTTGGAAATTCAAAAATCCTGGCAACGATCGGATAGGGCAGAGTTGGGTGGCAACAACACCATCAACCAACAAAGGACACTCGAATCGCAATTACTTTTATCATTGCTCTAACAGCAGAACCAGCAGGACACACTACAAGTTTGAGCGCTTGGGGTAGAAAGAGTCCCACCATTCGGGATGAACGACTTTTGGTCCTTTGCCAATTTTTGCTGAAAACCGATGCATTTTCATTTTCTCATGACATCCTGACACGCCCACCATATATACACACACGAAAACATTCCATGCCTCCCCCGTAATTTTCTCTATGAAAAGGGTTTTCTCCTCACGTCCAACTCTAGAAAAGCATAGGCGACACGATGAGGTTTCCGAGTGGCACACTCTTTAGCCGACCGCAGAGAATAATTTTCGAGTGTCGAGCTTCTATGCTTGAATACTTCGTGTGGAGTATGAGTGTGAGTAGTGACTACAGATGGCGGTACATGGGCTTTTTGCAGTATCTTTAGCCCTTCGACCCTATAACTGGGTGCGGGCGTGTATGTGTGCTTCGAATTTACTACCCTGAGGTCTGTTAATAACCGCACTAATTAATGCTTAACCATTAATTACGGAGCTTTATAGCTTTTTGGTTTTCGGCTTCGAAGTTTACGGAATTAATGGACTTCAAAGGGCGGGCGGGCGGATAGTACATAGATAGTGTGTATGGGACGATGAGCGTTGTGACACTTTGCGTATGCTGCTGGTAGTAATTGCTGGTAAATACGAATACAAGTAGTGTGTCGATAAAATGGCGACAAACTATCGCACCAGCCGAGATAATTATTGTGGTTGAGGGTGTTAAAATAATAAACGACATCAGTGGGGCAGATTGGCCTGTAAAAGTGGTTTAGAGGCGGAAGTGTCTTGACGTGGTATGGATATAGACAGTCAGAGGGCGTCCATATCTCAAGCAGAGGCACTCCCGCTACCGAGATACATTCAATCACATATATTGCTGCTGCCTCCACAGCTAAAAAGAGCACCATAGTCACCTTCAAAATGTCTTCTCAAGACTTCACAATCCCATCTCATCTCATCCTCAGCTTATTTTAAAATTTTGTTTGGAAAATATATTTTGAGAATCCTTAGCGTAAAAGGTTATATGGACATCGACGGCAAGGCTATGAATGGAAGACAATGCTCTGTGTTTGGTGGGATTAGAAGGGTGCTATCTATCACAAGTTGCTAAGACCTGCCGAAGCCAATAATACTGATAGTTACTGGGTCGTTGTTACCCTCCTCATATATTCGGGTGTGAAATGTGGGACCTCATCTATTATGATGTCGGACCTTCCAGAAGAAGACCACTTCTTCCATAAAGAGCGGTTTCGTTGGGCCTACAGGGCTGTAGCTGTAGATCTAACAGAGCGCTAGTCAATATCCTTGGCATACGTGTCGCGACAATAAGCTCTTGCCAACAGCTCAGTTTCCTCGTTCTAATAGCTCTAAACAATTTTTTCTTCGATTCCCTAGTCCCTGCCACTGCTCACTGCACGCTTCTTTTGGGCATCTGGAAAAGTCGTTGAAGGAATTGTCATTCTACTGACTCCACCAACAACTATACTTGTTACACCATTCCTTGACATTGCACATATTGTGGTTCACCTGCTGCCCGGCTTCTTAGGCACTTAATGTTGCACATCAGCCAGGGCTTCTCTCAGTGTCTCTCGGCTGAGCCGCGCTTCATTTTATCCGATGGTGCGCCCACGGAGTGCTGAAGGTAATGAACTGGTGGTCACTCGCCGCATTACATAGTCCTCTAGATCTCTCGAGGTGGAAACTCACACAACAAAGCGTGGTGACGCGTCTCATCAATTAACGGGTTCTTGGTTTCAATTTTTCTGAACGTACCCTTATTAGCAGAATTTAACACCGTGAAATCGAGCCTCCCAACTTTCTCTACCACTGTCCGGCCCCTGGTTTTTCCCTTGTAGTTACTTTACCCTTAGTTCAGGGTGTCAAATTGTTCCCTGAAAAAGGTATTCCGTCTGATTCCGGTGTGAGCTGGACAGTCACATAAAATGTTTCCCTCTTATTCAAAACAAAGGCGGCACTCTGGAGAGTCACTTAGTCCTATTTTGTTAGGGTGATACATACCTCACTTAATATGAGCAGCTGCACCCCTGGGTCACGGGAAAACTGATCCAGCAAGTCCTGCGCAGGCCTGGACCTCCCGAGATTTCCGTGTAGGATCAGCACCACTGGCATCGGGATGTCTCTATAGCCGCGTGCAGCACCTGGCAACCAAGTGTAGGATGTCTGTTCTGGGTCAACATCCTTGCGGAGGTAGAAACTAACTTTCAATCAGCTACTAGTCACATGGCCAGTACTATCCGGATCTGTCGATATCGTGTACTACACCATTGTTAGGGTACTTCTCTAATATATTAGCCAAGTATGGTCCCCTTCCTACGAAAACCATATTCTATTTACCAAGCGCATTCAAATACGCAGCCATTATCCATGAATGGCACTTGCATCTTTGAAACCGAAAAGTTTTCCATTCTCGATATGTGTGTCAAGGACATTTTACGTTGGAATGACCACATATTTGAAGTCGCCAAAAATGCCGCGAAATGTCTAGGTTTCTCCAAGCTATGAAAGAAATTTCTCACCCCCTCTGATCTGGCTTCAATATATTAGGCTTTCATCCGCCCAAAATTGGAGTAGAATGCTCACATCTGGTCAGGTGCTCCCAAAACTTCTTTGCGCCTACTAGATAAACTTCAAAACTGTGCGATAAAACTAATATGACCCTCGGCCACCGACGTAATGTCTCCTGTCTCACCCTGTTCTATCGCTATTTTCACCACCAGTGCTCCTCAGAAATTGCCCCTTCAAACCTCCAACCGTAACACCCGTTTCGCTATGAATGCTCATCAGTACACCCTCAAGCCCACTTTCGGACCTACCCTGAAATATCGTTATTCTTTCCTTAGCCGAACAATTCGCTCATGGAATGCCCTGTCGAGCTCCTTATTCCCTAGTCATTATAACCTCCAAACATTCAAGACCAACGTATATCGATACCTCGGTGCAATCATTTTGTTGCGGTAAATTTTCCCGCAACAAGGTTTACCCTCTTCCCTGTTCTTGTCCCTTCGTTCCCTCATTTCGTTGAGTGGGAAGACCGAGCTCTGGCGGAGGTGGAGGGCAGCCATGGTCCCATCAGCCATTGGCTCACCGACCACAGACCTCGGAAAGGACCCACATAGGTTTACGGGTAGTTATCCTCAGAAGAGGACTAGGTGGTTCGGTCGGTGAAGCCCTAAGGACGGTAGGGAGACTCACGACGAACCAGGAGCCCAGGGTGCGACAGGAGGTTCACTAATATCACCGTTGTCGGAGCCCGTAGGCTAGACGGGAGACTCGCAACGGGCTGCATCAGACAGGACGTCTGAAAGTCATCGACGGGTGGGGACGGACTGTCCTTTATAGTCGGACACCCCAACACGATGATGACGGGTGGGGGAGGACGATCCCTGGAGCATACACCCCAACGAAAGCCACGATTACAAAGGCTTAAGGATTACTGGCATCACATCTTGAAATGTTTAAGGGGGAAGAGATAACGATCTCTTTTATAGCTACACCCCCAACGATGGAGCTAGGGAGGAGCGACGGTGGTGTGGAGGCGGACAGCCAGTATAAAAGACACATCTCAACGTCGTATCAACTTTAAAAGTTCGGTTCGATGGGTGAAGGGACGACGACCCCTTTGAAGCGCTACCTGGAGGTGAATCGAACCCGGGTTGGAACAGTTGTTTTCAAGGTTATTTTTGATTCGGGGCAACTGTGGTTGTTGCCGGGAATCAATCAATCATAACAATTTTAAGGGTACTAGCAGCCCCTTGAGCGCGCGCTAATTATAAAAAAAAAAAAAAATCGCAGATTCCTACAGGTTTTTGTGCGTGGGCTCTCATGGGATGACTAATACATTCTTCGGGCCTATGATGACAGCCTTAAATTACTAGGTCTGCCATCTCTGGAAACCCGTCGCGAATCTGCCAATTTTCTTCTCCCATACCAGGTCTTAACCGGTACCATCGACTGTCCTCACTTCTGGATCAGATTTTTTTTTCACAAAAAATGCCTTCAATTATCATCTTTCCAGACCCTGATCATTTCTGTCCTTTAGTGTAAGTTGAAGTTAAAGACAAGCTTCTATTGGACTCAATAAAGTCGCCCAGGCCTCTTAAAAGAAGAGGAGTGCTCTGTTGCAATGGATTTTAATCCACCTCCGTCCAGGCCTTTTTATCGTCTTCACCCTTTTCGTCTTAGGAATCTACTGACTAATTTCTCTTGTACCCTTCTTGACACTATCTTATCAAATTAAACTGTTTCTTTCCTTATTCACCATCCGCGCTTACTACGATAGTTTCCTCAAGCCTCTTACTTAATTCCTGCTTCTTGTCTGTGGCATCACGAGCAGAAATTTGTTTACATTAAAAGGATCTCGAACCAACAGTTTCTCTTGTACAATCAATAACCATTTTTGAGACATACCCGACCTTAGATTGTCAGTTTTGCCAACCAGGACCTTGCCACAAAGGAAAATTCAAGCTTAACTTCCAATAACGATGTGAATACCGTGCGTCGTTGTACAAAAAATAAGAAAAAAAAAACCTGAAAAACCCAGAACTTTCCATCGCTTGTAAATTTTCCACCTCAGGCCAACTTACGAGTAACCTCCTTGCACTTTCAATTCTATCCGTCTTAATTATAATAAAGGAGAAAAAAAAACTCCTTACAATGCTTGGTACATTACTTGTACATCCCTTCCAGCAACACATGTTACAATGGACTAATTTTAAAATGGATTCTGAGGAAAACAATCTCCAGGAGCATGTTGGTTGTAGTAGCTACAACATATGTACTCGTATGCTCCACAAAGGATGCAAGACAGCATAGAAAAAAAGGATATGTTCAACTACTACACCCCCTGCGGTGGTATTTTAAATGAGAAGATTGCAGGAGAATGGAAATAAAAAAAAAAAAACTTTAATCAGCAGTTCAGGCTTGGAAGACTAAAAATCCTTTCGCCCAACCCTAACCAAACCGCATCCTTAAAATTCTTTATGTAAACGCATGCATACGATACAAGTATGTGTGCTATCCACGAGTTCTTGTGAATTGTCCTTTAATCTCATAGTTTCCTAACAAGTTGGTTTAGTTCCAGATTGGGGTAGTTTAGACAGGGTTTAAGGATATAGGAAGTTTTCGAAACGTTCTGAGAGGAGTTCCTTTCGAAGCATTGCTCAAGGCGTGCATTCTTCCTCTCATGTAAAAATGGAAAATTGGAAAAGGATAATGAACTGCGCGATGGGGTATTGTTTAGTAACAAAAATAAACCTGACAACTGTCATTGCTTAAACGATATTTATGAGATAGTAACGTTTCCTTTCTCATTCCCAGAATCATCAGTTCATTCGTAAAATGAGAAAATTACTCTGCCTTAATGCTCGGCCCGGAAACAATGGTTACCAGGAATTGAAATGTCAAAAGACTTTTAGAAGATTTATTACTTCTATCCACCGACAACGATGGAATGGTACTATGTGCTGGTGGGCTTCTGTAACACTTCGTAGGATCTCTCATGAATTTCATTTGTTCCAAAGTATTTTGCTCTACTTCTGCCAACAGCAACAGCAAAATCTTAATCACAAAAAGGATCTCTCCAACTGGTTACTGATTTTAAAATGAATCCTTGTGGGGTTCTGTTTGATTCTGTTTCAATTTATCCGATTTTTCAGGTAGAGAAGAAGGAGGAAGTGGGATTCCCAACCTGATTATGTCTAAGGAGTTACTAATGGAAGGCTTCAATTGACGACCCTTGGAACACCACTAGGGGGGTTGGTTTTTCTAACCCGCCATCTCTAAGATTTATTTCTTTTTGCTTGTTTGAGGGAGAGGTTGCTTCTTTTTTTTAAAGTTTTTAATGAAATATTCTTAAGCTCGACTAAATGAGGGGATAATGGAGCCGGGGTCAGCTGTGAAAAAAATGACTTTAACAAGGGAAAGTTTGTTGGGAGTTTTATCTTATTTTTTGTTCAAAACCTGAACATGGGGCGCCTTAATGAACTAGTGTTGAAAGTTGTTTGCGAAAAAAGTTTTTTTTCTTTTCAAGTTCTTGTGGTGCAAATAGATGGAGAAGTTAAGAGACAAAAGAACGGATACGTGGCAAGTTGTATCTGTTTCGTTTTTGATTATGGTTACATAGTCCACAAAGAGGTTGAAGGAAATGTTTGCGCAAAGTATTACGAGATTTGAGGAAATTTGTGAGGATTTTGGATGCCGGCTTTCAGGCATGTTTCTCGTTAAAGTTGGCAACACACTACAACGTTTGAACTACTTCTCTCTTGTTAGAGGACGAACTAAAATCGTTGTTACAGATCTGACCGAAAAGAAAGTCTATAATCACATGCAAGAGATCAAATCTAAAAGGCTTAAGATGAATGTACATATGGCCCATGAGCCTGGAGTCCTTATCAAAATTCTGACTCAAATCAAGGAGATAAGTTGGTTTCTTCCTCGTGGAAAGTAGACGATATCCCGAACGCCGTATTGACACACCTCGTTTTGGAGCAGCGACTATTTTTACTACACTATTTAAAAAAGAGATGGTGGCGGACGAGCCCTATAAGGGCCAACGGCAGCGCTCACATCCCGGAACGGGTTACTGGCTTCGGTGTAACCGACCCCTCGTCCTAGGGGCACTCAAAGTGGTACTGGTCCTCCAGGTTGGGGGTTGTGCCGCCGGGGTAACTACGCTTATTTGGATGCGGATTTGTTGTCGGAGGCAGACTAAGACGAGAAGTCCTCAGCTTTCGGCATGTAAGCGAGCGCCTCGTAGCAATCCGCATCAAGGCTAAATTCGCCAACATAAGCCTCATATGCGCGCATGCCCCCACAGAGGAGAAAGATGACGACACCAAGGATGCCTTCTACGAGCTCCTTAACAAGACCTACGAGCAATGCCCTAGCTATGACATTAAAATTGTCCTCGGTGATTTTAATGCAAGGCTAGGAAGAGAGGGTATCTTTGGTGGAACAATCGGAAAATATAGCCTGCACAACACCACCTCCGATAACGGATTTAGGCTAATCGACTTTGCGGCGGGGCGAAACATTGTCGTGGCTAGCACGCGGTTCCCACATCTCGACATACGAATACACAAGGGGACTTGGAGAACTCCTGATCAATCAACAGTCAACCAGATTGATCACATTGCGATCGACGCAAGACACTCCTCCAGTATTATGGATGTCCGTACGTTCCGAGGAGCCAACATCGACTCGGACCATTACCTTGTTGTAGCCAAGGTACGGTTGCGGATATCCCAAACTATGCCAAGACAAACTAATGCTGTGAGAAAATTCGACGTCAGACGACTACAATCGCAAGAGATCGCCAAGTCCTTCTCCGATCGAGTGTCTCTTAATCTCTTAAGAGGTCCAATGCCGCCAGCATCAAGCATCGAAGACCATTGGAAACACTGCCAAAACGCCATCAGAGATGCCGCTTCTGATGTGCTGGGTTTCGATCGCGCGATCGAGGAAATTGAGAGATGCTACTCCAGGAATGAGGTTCGGAAGTTTTACCAAAAGGTAAAAATAACATGCCGCGGAAACAAACCCCGAACCGAAGCCTGTAGAGATGAACAAGGGAACATCGTAGTAGAATCGCAGTCGACGCTGAGGATTTGGAAAGATCATTTCTGCAGACTGTATAACGGCGATGACGGACCAAATACCGCTGTCAGGCAGAATCAACCTTTCAACCTGGACGATGATGACCAACAATTCCGTCCACCCGACCTGGATGAAGTGAAGATAGCCATATCGAAGCTTAAGTCCAACAAAGATGCTGGAGCGGATGGCCTGACTGCCGAGCTCTTCAAAGCGGCAGGCGATGACTTGGTAAGGAGCATACACCAACTCATCTGTAAAATATGGTCGGACGAAAGTATGCCCGATGAATGGAACCTCAGAAAGGAGACCCTCTGAACTGCGCCATTACAGAGGCATTAGTCTCCTTAACATCGCATATAAGATCTTATCCGCCGTATTTTGTGAACGCCTGAAGCCATTCGTCAACAACCTGATAGGTCAAAATCAGTGTGGCTTCAGGCCAGGAAAGTCCACCATCGACCAGATATTCACACTACGGCAGATCTTGGAGAAGACCCATGAGCTTCAGATCGATACCCACCACCTATTCATCGATTTTAAGTCCGCGTTTGACAGCATCTATAGAGACGGGCTATATAGAGCAATGTCTAGTTTCGGCATCCCTGCCAAACTCGTCCGTCTGTGCAGGATGACGATGGAGAATGCACGCTGCTCCATCAAGGTCGGTAAAGATCTCACCAAGACCTTTGATGTCCAGAAAGGATTTAGACAAGGCGATGCGCTGTCATGCGATTTTTTCAACATCGTACTTGAAAGAATAGTGCAAAACTCACGAGCAAACACAAGAGGCACTATCTTTTAAAAGTCCGTCCAACTACTCGCATACGCCGACGATATTGACATAATCGGGAGAAAGCAGCGTGATGTCAGTGGCGCTTTCGCCAGTATTGAGACGGAAGCGGCGAAAATGGGTTTAGCGGTCAATGAGGGCAAGACCAAGTATATGCTGTCAAGCAAAAAGGACAATCAACACCGACGTCTCGGACAGAACGTCACCCTCGACAGATATAACCTTGAGGTAGTTAAGGACTTTGTCTACCTAGGCTCCGCTATAAATACAGACAACGACACCAGCGCTGAGATCAAGCGAAGAATAACTCTTGCCAACCGCTGTTTCTTTGGGTTAAGAAGGCAATTGAGTAGCAAAGCCCTCTCTCGGACAACAAAAGTCTCCCTTTATAAGACTTTAATAATCCCGGTCCTGGTCTATGGCGCAGAGGCATGGACATTATCAAAAATGGATGAGGGTGTTCTTGGTTGCTTCGAGAGAAAAATTCTTCGGGCGATCTTCGGTCCCGTCTGCATTGACGGTGAGTGTAGGAGGAGATACAACGACGAACTGTATGAACTATACAGCGACATGGACCTAGTCAGAAGAGTGAAGATCCAAAGACTGAGATGGCTGGGTCATGTAGAGCGCATGGACACCAATGCTCCGGTCCGAAAAGTCTTCGAATCCGCCCCCGAGGAATAGCGCAGTAGAGGAAGGCCAAGACTCAGGTGTAAAGTAAGTAAGTAAGTATTTAACAAAACAATGAATAATTTACATTTTCCGACGCACTGGGAAATGGTAGTGGCATACCCTATACTAAAAAGAGATAATAATAGGGCTAAACCTGGTTACCTTCGATTTATTGACCATGGCTCCGTAGTCCTCATCACCCCGTGACCGGAGTCGTTATAAAAAAAAAGTCCAATAACTCCTCCAGCGTAAACAGCACAAAATGCAGTGACTTTGAGTGGATGTAATGGCTCTAGTTGCTCGGAGATTTTCATCATCACCCACTCCCATCAACTGGTGGACTATCTGCACTTAGTTAGAAAACATCTTCAACTTGTTCACCAAAATGCGCCACATAGACGAGTTTAGAATAACATGTGATTTGATCGACGTTGACAAAGCCTCTAGAAAACCTTCTAGGACTTTCTCGGTTCCACGTTGTTGCAGTCTTTAAAGGCCATGGTACTTAACAACTCATTGAATGACCAGCATTAGCCGAGTGGACAGGAAAACTGGCACGAAATGCAGACTGCACCAAAATTACGGGCCAATTTCTCTTCAAAAATATCGCGATGACTATGTCGCGTTCTTGGGAGTAGTAAGTCATAGTAATATTTGTTTATTCTGTGACAATATTTACAAGTTTAACAATAAATAAGCGTTGGCCGGACATCCTCCTTCGTTCCCAGATTGCACAGTGTACATTCGCTTCCTCCGTTGTTTCTGTATGGCATATAGTTCAGGTGCAAAAGTTCGCCTCTGGCTTTGAATATTGTTGAGATGGACTCTACGCTGTTTCGGTCATTAAAGTAGCTGTTTTCCCCAAGTTCATGCTGTAGTATTCTGTACGTGGATCTTGATTAGCTTTGTTGACTTTGCGTCTCGAAACGCTCCCGTGTTGAGTAGTGGATTTTTTTTAAGCCATTAGTTCAGTGTTCTCTCCCAGTTTGTTTCATTTCCGATTAATTCGTGCAAGGACACATGAGCCTAGGCCATTCCGCAAAAAAATTAAGGTTTCGGTTTTAAAGATACATAGCAACCTTATGGGGAAGACGATGACTTGGTTGAGCAGAAACTTTCCCGATATTGAGGAATTGCAGTCTAAGTGTAAAGATATTTAGCGTTGGTAGTCCAGTTTCCAGATGTAACATGTAAGTTGGTGTATTTTCTGGCAGCCTTAACAGTTTTTTAAGGAAGTATCTTTGGAGTTTTTATACCTCTTCAAAATGCCAAGCCCCCCACACTTGTGCTGCTTAGCACATTATTGACCTCATTACCGCCTCGAAAATCTTGTACTTCGCACTTGGTGCAACATTCCTTTTCCTCAGAATTATTTTCCAGTTGCAATTAATCGCACGTTTAGATTTTTTCATTCCTTGCTTGACGCCCCCAGCCATAACGAAAAATCTAGACCTTGGATCTGCTGGTATTAACCTGCAGGTTCCACATACGGCAATACTGTTGCAGTTTATTAATCGTAATATGGAGCATGCTTGGTTTTTCTGCGAGAATTACGATGTCGTCGGCGTAGAGTAAGAGTTTTATAGGAAATCACTCAAGAGGCAACCCGCCCGGGAGAAATTCAACTAGATCATCCAAAAATATTGAAAGCAGAAGAGGACTCAAAAGACACCCTTGCTTTACTCCAGAGTTTGTTTGGAACCGATTAGACAAGATATTTCCGTCCCAAACCGCCGCTGTATTGCCTTCGTTAAATTGTTGCAGAACCTTTAGAACTTTTGTTGAGATTCCTATGTTGCTGAGTTTAGTGATCTTCTATCGATGGAGTCAAAAGCCGCCTTAAAGTCTATAAAGAAAGCGTATACTTTTTTTCATCGGTCCAAGTAAATCCGTGCGATGTTTGTGAGAGTAAATATGTTGTCAAACGTGGAGTACTCTTTACAGAACCCGCTTAGCAGGTCGTTTTCACATATCCAGGTTGTCAACCGCTCCAAGATGGCTCCTGGGAAAATTTTATTCATTTTATGTGGTCGGTGCCTATGCGTCTTAGCAGACGAGGGTAGGCGAATAATTTTTTTCTGGCTTTTCACATTCCCAATCATACCAGGGCTGCCTTTCTGGTCTTTTTGTTTCTGTTTGCAAGGGTTTAACTGTGTTTAAGATGCAGTTCGTGAGGATTTTCGTACCTCTAGCAGATAGAAGTTCGTTATTTTCTATATTATTGATATCCAGAGTAAGATTCGCTTTGTACCTTTCTAAGATTTCATCTTTCCAGCGTAGTTTTGGAAGAAGGCAATATAGCTGAACTTCGGTATTGGTTTGTCGCAAATTTAACTCTATTTTGACGGATATTGGTAGGTGGTCTGAGTATATTGATTCGGAAACTTCTAGTTAAGCCAGTTCCCATGCAACAGACAGTAATCAATTGTTAAGAACACGGTACCTCTTAATAATGTTAAATTTCCTTGTTCATCACTATTGGTTCGTCCTTTAAGTAACGAGGCCTATAGTTTCGCACATTTCGATTGGAAATATGACGTTCCATTGCTTATTTACAAATTCACAAATCCAAATTTTTTTTGCATCACAAATGTCAAAACTGATCTATCAATCTGGTATTTCTTTGTTATAGCGGTCGTCTACGATGAGTTCGACGTCAATGCTACCTATTACCTACTTCGCTTTAGTTCCGCTTTTGTGGACCTGATTTGACATCTCTATTTCAATTACATCTGTCAAACTGAACTGTCACCCGAGAATGTTTATATTTAGTTTAGGGTTGCCATTTCAGAGTGTAGGTCACCTAACTATGGCTCAACGAGCTAAGATTGTGAAAACTTACTTCAAATATAGTGACTCTGAAATAGGAACGCTTCATGAATTATAAGTAGATTATGGTCGACATAATCGTCTATCTGAGCTTACTTTACACAACGCTGTAAGAAAGTTCTAAGAGACTGGCTCTGTTACAGATGTCTTAAAGGCAACTCATCATCGAAATGCACTTTCTACTAGAAATATGTCTGCCGTTAGTTAAAGTTTGAAAAAGGTCCAACTCCATCGATTTCACAGCGAGCACAGCCTTTGGACTTGTCTAACAACACATTTCGGAGTATTTTGCATTTGGATTTGCATCGATACCCTAATAAAGTACAACTCACTCAAGAATTGAAGCCAGCTGACCACAGAATATGTAGAACATACGCCGACCGGGTGCTTGAACGAAACATTCACGAAACATTCTCTTCAGCGATGCGGCCCATTTTCCATTTGGTGAATACGTTAACAAACAAATTGTAGCATATGGAGAAGTGACAATCCTCATAGAACTGTGAAAAGACCTTTGTATCGACGACAAGTCACTGTATGGTGTTCAATTTTATCTGGCAGTGTCATTGGCCCAAGGCGATGGCAATGGCGCGATAGTTAGCTCATTGGACTATCACGCAGACAGTCTGGGTTCGATTCCTGGCTGGGTCACCAACAGTTTTTCAAATCGCCATCACCCTTTCGGCGGGCAATGGCAAACTCCCGAAAGTAAAATTTGCCTACGAAAAAGTTTCTAAGGAGTGCCGTTCGGAATCGGCAATAAACCGTAGGGCCCCGCTCAGATGTGACTAAAAATAACAACATGAGCAACACAAAAATGAGTGTTAAGAAGCTAGGCCACAGTGTTTTTTTTTTTTTGTTTTGTCATTGGCCCAAACTTAACTGAAAATGAAGAAGATGTAACCCTCACCGTAGATGCTCGACGCCGAATTTTTTGTTTGGCCTCAAATTAAAGATATGCACGTGGAAGATATGTGGTTAAAACAAGACAGTGCCACATTTCACACAACAAACCTCGTTTCAGCTTTATTTGAAGAAAAATTGTCGAAACCATTTATTTCGCGTTTTGGTGGTGTGAACTGGCCACCAAGATTGTGTGATTTGTCGCCATTGGATTACTCTTCGTGGTGCTATAAAAAAAATCGTGCTAAGATCGCAAGCTTTTGACACGATTAAAAGGAATATTCGACGTCATACATATGTTAACGCTCTGACTTGAGGATCGTAAGACTTCACACTGTAGGAACCGCACAGTAGAGAAATACGACGACTCAGTGGAAATGGGCAAGACCAAAAAAAACTTTAACATCTCGTCGAGCGTAAGTCTATGCAGCTAATTCACAAACGACTGCAGCTCGGAGTTCTATCTAAAGTAAGCAAAGCTAAACAACTTGTGCGAGTACTCGCAACCACGCCAAAAACTTTCAAGTTTGGCAATCTTCCTAAATCGTCGAATATTTGATTCATAAAAAGTACGCTTCTGAAAGCATAAGATCGGCGTGTTACCCCTAGGTCCTATCCAAACAAAGTTCTTCATGAGGCTTGCAGAAAGGTGAATTCATCCACAAAATCGAATGGGATATTTGTAAGTGGCTGTTAGCTAACTTTATGGTATATTGAGATTCCAACTGCTAATGTTGGAATGTTTGTTGTGCGTCAAACAAACTGACAGCAGACATTGGAATGTCATCATCCCTGCCAGAGCAACCATCACAGAAATGAGTGTCACCTATGTCTTGCACACTTGCGCTTAGCAAAAGCCGAGTTCCATCTTAGAACAGCATGCTTACAATAATACAATAATACACCTGAGTAAAGCCTTCGATAGTTCTGTGATCCCAAGAGCAGCAATCTCAGCTGTGTTCCCCTTAAAAGATTCCAAGAACAATTCTTGAATCTTGATATTGGCTGATATTGGCTTGAAGTCATCCGACCTCGGTGATAAGCCACATGCTTTCCCAACATCTCTCCTTTATTGTCACAACGAACAGGGCCTTGAAGCCAATATGTTTGTCTAAAGAAGTTTGCTATCCACGATGTGTGGGAAGATTTTGTCGGCAGAAGAAGCAGTATGCATCCTTCTATGTGTGAAAAGAATAACTTTACGTCTACGACTGTCTTTTCAGTACAATCACTAGGTATAACTCTGGTTTTACAACTACCAGTATACCATATGGCATACTATAATGAATGTCCCGATTGCAAAAATGATGATTGGAAGGAGTTGTCTTGCAAAAACTTTAGTTCCATCAAAGTATTGTAGTTGGTGGAGGCTCTAAATTCAAATTAGAACCCCAAATTGTATATTCCAGTGTCGGTTGGAGACGTTGGATGCGCCCCATCGTCCTGGAGTCACAACCTTCAATTGGTTAGGCCTACGCCTTACATGCTGCTGATTCATCGAAAATAGTGTGGCACTTACTTAAGTGAAATAGGGTCATGAGTCTCCTAGCCAGGTATATGTAAGTAGGGAACTATGTCAAGCGTTTGGTTTTAGATATTCGCCACTAAGTGACGTTTAAGTGACTCTCCGCTCCTGTACTTCAGTAATTTTCATTCTGAGCTATATACCACTGACTCGATTATTTTTAAGCACTTTAGTCAGATTGTTGTACAACAATACTGTCAATTACATCAATTTTACATTGACCTCTCCAAACACCCGGACTATTTGTTCCACTGGTGCTCACCCCCCACTTACCAGCCCCTCATCTATGAAAAATGTATATAAACTGACATCTTCCAACTCAATGGTATTGCAATCCCCCTCCATCTATCAGATCTACATTATGCATGGAAACACGTGCGGAAAACTATACACTACTCCGGTATCCAGATCCTGTATTGGTTTTCATTCCTTTTTTTTTTTTGGAGAGGAACACATGTCCCGTATTCAGAGCATGTGTCATGATACAATTTAAAATCACTTTGCACTTAGTCCTGTTCCCTACCTCTCGTTTACTGGTGGTAGTGGTGGTGATGCGATCAAATAAACAAGTTCACTCCTTCAAGTAGTTGTGTACAAGCTCGTAGTAGCTTAGCCCACTCCTGCTTACTTGGACATGACATAAAAACAAACGACAGACGAAGGGAAATCGACAAGCAAAAAACAAAAAAAAACACAAAAATATCCTGTTTTCAGGTAGATCAAATATTTAAATCGTAAAAAGCTTTTTTTCGCCTCCCCATAGTAGTCCTTGATATTCAGGTCATGTCCGTTTTGCGGATACACACAGATATACGCCCGGAAACAGTTGGTTTAATAATTCAATAGCACACCACCAACCCGAGTAAAAGATGCAGCGTCAATAAATTCGCCCATGGTCCCTGTGATAGAATGGATCCGCCATTAGATCAACGAACTCTTGTGCATCCTATTGGGACAAGAAGGAGTAAACGTTTCACCATCCGGAGCAGACTCAAAATGGTAAATAAAAATTTCGCCGATATGACCGGTCAACTAACTCGAACTATTTGTTATCCTTGCCAATAATTAAAAAAACAGGACAGGACAAGGACTTTTGAAGAGAAAGAATTGTAGAAATCTTCCAGAGCTACCGTGGAGACAAATTTAATCTGTGCCCCTCTGGGTCCTTTAGTTCTTGCGGTCGTGCAAAGGACTCTTTATATGACCCAGTGCACTGGAAACTACACACAGATGTTAAGCCAGTGATTTGTACACACGAAAGTTGAAAATACCTACATACATACATATATATGGAAGGACAAAAGGATACCTACTTGGACGTTTCTATTTTCTATTTTCAATTTTTTTTTTTTTTTTTCAATTTCAAGTGAAAATCTCTTCGTTGGAGCTGGTGCTAGTGGTCTTCTTCTTGCATTGAAATAAATAACGAGCTTATCACGGAGAATTACATTTTCAACTACGGGATTCTGTATCTGCCCGATAGTTCACGACTACAACTAAAGTGGGAGAATTCAAGTCAAGAAGTATAGAGAGCAGTTGTAGATCTTAACACGGATTATGGAGGTGGCCAAAGTTGAATGAAATATATATACGAAGGCTACGACCTATCTACGAATGGAAGTGAATTCAATTTTAAAAAGATAGAAATTAGGAAGACGTAGCTGTCAGTGAATGCCTAGAAGTGGCTATTTAAGGTGGAACTGGGTCAAATTTAAAGTAGCACCGTGGATGATTTTCTTTTAAATTGTGCCAAATGCATCAGCACTATACAAACCTCTGTTGCTGCTTCCAATTGCTCATTGAAATGAAGGCTGTTATGTTCAGTGGATGTTTGTTTGCTTATTTCAGGGTTGTGCCACTAAACAGGGCAATTTCATAAAATATTGTTCCAGGCATTCATGTCTGCGTCACCTGCTTAACAGATGATGGTTGGATGTTGTAGAAAGGGGGTAGACCCCAGCCATCAACGGTGTATGCAACGGAAGTAACCCCGGCGCTGATCAAAATTCAATTATGTTCCCACGCGGTCTTATCGTAATCAAGCAGAAACGATAAATAGGCCAGATATGCAAAAACAAGGAAGATATGGTACGATAAAAGATAATACCTTCGAAGCCGATAAGAAACCACCTAGCAGTGGTCTATTTTATATCAAGGAAAAACCATATTCCAAAATATATGTCCACTACGTCCACTGACTCCTACCGATGAAGCTGAAGACTCTATCCAGGACTATCACCCTTATTGCCAAGATTAACTATCAACCGATTGACGATTTGTATTGTGAAAATGAATTGATACAGCATTGTGCTATTGTGAATGCCTTCAAAATATTTACATTATTGCCAATGGCGACGTGCGTCCGACAAAAGTTCGATTATTTTTTTTCTTTAAAAACGTAGAAAATTAATAAAATTAAAAACAAAATACAAATTATGACTTCAACTGAAATTTTTTTTGATGAAGATGGTGAGTTAAATGAGCCTGCTTTCGTTGAAATAGCTAGAATGCAGAGGAGTTTGAGGGATACATCTAATTCTTTGGAATTGTAAAGCCAAATGTAAGTATAAAGGTTTTAATTTTCAGTTAAAAAGTAAGTAATCTGTACCTATTCTGCTCCGCTTCTAGTTTTTTTTAAAGAAACTTCCGGTTATCAAAGTATGCATTTTTTTAATCTTTCGCAAGAAATAGAGGACAAATTGAACCCCCCCAAAAGCCTTTGACCTCTACCGAACATTTTGAAACTAGCAACAGTTCTAAGATTCTGTGCACATGGGAACAACCAGTTGAGTTTGGGAAATGACTTCAGTATTGGTCTTGCACAATCAACTTCATCGCTTGTCCTAAAAGAAGTCTTTGATGTCTTAAAAAACCATGTGTGTTTAAAATAGATAAAGTTCCAATACACAGAGGAGGAAGAACGGAGAGCAAAAAAGTTGCATTCCAAATGTAGTAGGCTGCTTGGATGGTACACAAATTAGGATCATAGGTCCAGAAAAAAATATACGACACTTATATTACGACCGTAAAGGATTCTATAGCCTTCATGCTTTGATCGTAAATATTTTTGAAATACATATTTTAATTGAAGAATAACTATAATAGCATTTCCAAAGGTGTGTGATCGTTTAATGTGTATTAAATATATTGACGCTTAACATCCTGGAGCTTCCCATGACTAAAGCTTATGGAATATGTCCACGTTTAAAGCAAAAATGGCAGCCGATTACGGAAATGGACTCACAGACTTTCGGCTTCTTGGTATGTACTCAGCATACTTTCCCCTTTTTAGGAGATGGTGGTCATCCCTTAGCACCGTATCTTCTGGCTCCATATAGAAATGATGAAAGAGGTTCATTGGAAGCAAGATTCAATAAAAATCATTCTCAGGGAAGAAATATTATAGAAAGAACTATCGGGACTCAGATGCATACTACAGGCAAGGGAGCTTCATTACAACGCAAATCACTAATGTCTGTGCAGCACTGCATAACATGCAACGTCAAATTACCGAGCAAGCTACGCGGGTAGATCAAATATACGCGCTGCTGCCGAGCCTAACGCACCTTCAGTCGTAATGGGTACGTACATGGCGGAGCAAACCCTGAAGATCCTTGCAGTGAATGTTAATTCACTGATTAGGATTGAGCGAAGAGCAACACTGTTTAAGTTGCTTAAAGACCAAGCCCCTGATGTGCTTTTGGTTAGCGAAACTAAGCTAACCAAAAGACACAAAATGAGGCACAGAAGGTATAAAATCATGCGAAGAAATCGACCCAACTCCTTACAAGGAGGAGGCGTTGCAATCTTTGTAAGAAAAGGTATACGTTTTAAAAGAATATACAGTCGTGTAGTACGTAGGTTTCAGGTTCTAGAAGCATGCATCATGTATATCCCTCTCCGTAGTGAAAAGCGGTTATACATGGTGTCAGTTTATGCATCTAAGGCTACTCAATCCACCCTATTCATCTCAGAGCCTCGATACATTTTTTCGATTTCTGAGACTGGAATTGGAGGAAAACTACTTCATTATCGGCGGAGATTTCAACGCCAAACATAGCGATTGGGGAAATAATACACCAAACACTAGAGGGAACCTACTATTCAATTGGTGGGGTCAACACAGTGTTATGTATAGACTCGGCCTAAAGGCGACGGATAGTCCGTCGTTTCCCAGACACGGCTTCTATTTGGATCTCCTGCTGTTTGACACACGAATACAACTGACAGGTACGAACCAACAAACTGTTGGTCTTCTGTCTTCGCACTTTTGTGTATGACAGTGACCATTGCGGTCTAAGTACCGAAATAACCGTTCCGAACGAAAATGCGGAATTGGATGAGTATGTTCAAAGGCATTCCTACAACTATAGTAGAGTGCGTTGGACACACTTCTCCAGGACACTGACTAGAGCACTCTCCTCGAATTCGCTCTACCCACCGTCCAACAGAAATCTGTCAAACGAGGAGATTGACAGATATCTAAAACTAATGGACGAGACAATTAAACGAACAATGGACACAGCGATACCACGGTATCAACATACTGACAACGAAGACCTATTCCGCAGCGCAACTATTGACGCACTTCACCGACATAAAAGTAGACTACTCTCAAGACTGAAGACCTTGTACAGACAGTTTACTGACAGACACAACCCGGAGATTTTGACATTAAAGTCGTCGATCAAAAACCTCCAAACATTAATAAAAGAAAATAATGGGTCTTCTGTAAGTTTGTATTGGAACAATAAAATTCGGGCTGTAAACACCAGCAACCCGAATATGTTCCCGCAAATAAATAAAATATTTCGGAGAAAAGATCAAAACGACCTTTCATGTCTAAAAATCGCCCGAACGACTGACAACGAACGCATACTCTCAACAGCAGGCATAGATCCCAATGAAGCTGTTGATGATGACAACTTCTTTGTGATCGAAGATCCGCAGGAGAAGGTCGAGGCTATAGGAGCGACTTTCCAGGAAGTGTACAAGGCGAATGACACCATTGGCCTAAACCACGACTTGGAAAATCGAGTCCTTTTGCACAATTTCTATCTTCGAAATGAAATAGTGAACTGGCGAATCGAGAACTAGCTAACTGCCATAGCGTACGCAGACGACTTAATCGCGTACAGATCAGGTCCAAAGATTGAGGTTATAAACATTCTTTTGCAACGTGACTTCGATAAAATTAAACAATATTGCGACGACTGGAAGTTGAAGATCAACTTTCAGAAGTCGGAAACCATTCTGTTTAGGACGCCTTTGTCTGGGGCCTCTGCGGATACCAGAAAGAATTGGCGAAAGTTTCAGATCGTGGGACAACACGGGCAGCTCCTTGCTTGTCGAAATGTAGTCAGATACCTTGGGATCTGGCTAGATCAATATCTATATTTTAACAAACATATAGATGTTGCTCTGGCCAGAGCCAGAGGTGCTTTTGCCCTTACAAAGAGATTGTTTTATAACAGGCAACTCGATGCGACGGTAAAGGTGATCTGCTACATGGCCCTTATCCGGCCTATGCTTGTATATGGTTTTCCCGTGTGGTTCAACGTGGAAGCAAGTCTTTTGGAAAAGATTCGGGTGTTTGAGAGGGCTTACCTTAGGGCTTGTCTTCGCCTATACAGAACACCAGAGTCTGAGTACATAAAATTCTATCCTAACTAGGTCTTGTACAATAGGGCGAACCTAATAAGAGTGGACAATTTTGTTATTAAGTTGATTCGAAGGCACATTGCAAGAGCGATGACCTCGTCGAATAACCTGATCTCGGGGGCTTACTACCCCAATAATATGTATCACGAGAGAGTTCGCTTTGACGGCTTTATTCCTCCAGAAGCGTTCCTCTTCCTCGACAGAAAAGGTCTGATCCAAGATAGATTAGCGGTGCCGTTAATCTTCCACGTCGCTCGAACAGCTGCGGACAGGCGACTCAACTACGACAGAGACGTCGCACACGGCAGTGCGGAGCGTCTCCGGTTTAGTAGGGCGGTAGGGAGTAGTGACAAGAGGGATGTTGCTCGGCAGCACCAACAATTTTGGTGGCTTGCAGAAGAAGGGGAAGCTCCATCGTTGAATTCCTTTAGTGCAGGGTAGCTCCATTAGGGAGCAGAGTTGGTCAGCCTAATTTTTCTTAGCCGTGGCCGGCTTACATAGGGTAGGTAGGGTTAAAGTAGTTTTAAAAACAAAAAAAAAATTTAAAAACAACAGAGACGGGTAACGTCTTCTAATAAAAGTGGTAATCCACACCAAAAAAAAAAAAAAAAAACTTAAACAATGCAATAAGTTAGCTTAAGTAGGTTAAGTAGGCTTAAGATTTATTTTTTAAGTAGTCTGTAAGTTTTATATTAAGAGAAAAACAAAAAAAAATGTCCATTTACTAAGTTTTTTACTTAATACAATTTATTTTCTTAGTTTTAGTTTTTAAATTAATGCAACAATAAAAAGAGTACTGTAAGGAACGTCGAAAGACATGTAGATTAAGATTATGTTTAACTTAGAGTGTCCGCATGGGGCCAGTTAGTTAGAATAAGATAGTTTTCTAAGTTATTTAAGCTAATTTTTAAGCGTTTTTTCTCTAGCATGTAAGAATCAATGAATTAATAAAATAAAAATACATTTAAAATGAAATGAATGAAAGCACTGCATAACATATACATTAAATATCGTGTTGCAGTCCCAGAAGAAGAAAATATTGAATATGCAATAGTGATCAAGATATAGAATCTTTCAACGATGATTTCAATGAAGGCCGTCGAATAAGAGACTCCATTTTAAGTTTCATGTAATTTTTTTAATAAAAAAAGTAACAAATGTCACTAACTTAAAAATTGTTCATTTAAAACTTTTGTTTTTCCAGCTTCAGCATTTCAATTTTCAACTTCAGTTTGGCTTTCCTATCCCTTCCTTTATTATTCTTATTTTCTTTTTACAGTTTCAATTTTTCCCTTTTAATTTTCAGAATTTCTTCGTTTTTGTCTTTGTCTATTTGAAGTTTCTGTTTTAAATAATATTCAACATTGCTCATACTTTTTTTAATATCACCCAAAATATTAAGCATATTTTCGTGGTAGTTAATTTGGTCTGCAGTTTGGGTTACTGATAACGATATACGATCATTTTGTAATTTTGCCTTCCGACAAGTTATTTTCTTCTGCTGCTCAACATCATCAACCGGAACCGAATTGTTCATTTGCCGCGTCTTCACTTACATTGAAAGTGTTAACATTCTCAAACCCAAAGTGTTTTCCAGGTGGATTAACGCATGTATTCAGTTCTAAAAATCGAGTTACAGCTTCTTCCAAATCGCTAAAGTTGTGAAGTCGATTTGGGCTACTGGACCAGGGTTTGGGGCTGATATTTAGATTTTTTTCTTTTTTTTGCATTTTAGGTCTATCCATACTCTGTGCCACTTTTCTTAAGTACTCGTACGTTCTGGAGGCCCTAAGCTGTTCAACTCTACAGCAATGTTTGCCCACGTTGTACGTGCTCCAGCTTTGGAACAAAATCCCTGGGCGGGTTCAACATTTTCTTCCATCAACTGGACTAATCTAAATAGTTGTTCTTTTTTTGTTTGAAGACTGAGAATCAACTCAGCAATCTGGTACTCTCCCTGTGTAATACGCAAGCTAAAGTGGAAACATTCAGAGGACAAACGACTACCTATGACAGGTTGACAAAGGTAGGGTGCGCGATTCGCACAGCCCAACACGAGGTTCTGGAGGTATCACCTTACTATGTAAATTTCGGGAGGGAGAGGGTGACTAGCGGCACGAAGTTTGATGCCTCGAGGGATTATCTCCAGAGTAGGATAGGGGATAGGATAGGTAGTAGGGATATAGTACCAGATAGTGAGACCACAGGTGCTATAGGAAGGGATTTAGATACGGATAGTAGGGAAATACAATTTAGGGAAAGAGATATACCGGAGTTAGGTAGGAGGTTTGAGATTTTGAGGGAGGATATATGTAGGAAATTGGCGGCGGCAGCAAATAAATCTGCGAAAGCCTACAACCTCCGATGGCGAGATGTCCAATATCTCCCGAACGAGTTAGTTAGGCGACGAAACTTCGTGTTTTCTGACGCAGCTAATTTTTACGTGGCCAAGCTAGCGCCGAAATTCGTGGGACCATTCAAGTTCCACAATCGTGTGTCAGCTTGGACATACAGTTTGGTGGATTCGAATGGTCAGAACAAGGGTACCTGGCACGCTAAGGACCTTAAGCCCTATAGCGATGAGCCAGAAGAGTCCTAAGTCCCATTAAGAGTAGAGTAGGATAAAGATGCGTTTGGGTCAAAATTTTGATTTTGGTCGTTTATTGGACTGGCGACATTGGCCATGATGGAAATGTCTCTCCAATTAGCCTTTGGCCTCATGAAATGGTTTACGCTTCCGAAGAAGGCAAGCAAGTCACTGTCAGTGCATTATGAGGTTTTTACAGCAATTGAGGAATATGTGAAATGAGTTGACCTTGAATTAAATGGCAACAGAGCAGAGTACATGCTGTCAATAAAAAAAGAAACAGCTGTCCACCAACAAGAACACACAATTTCAATGTGGCGAAGGATGCTTATCTACACTTATCCTAAAAAGCCGCTGCTTCCATGATTTGGCCGCTGCTTCTGTAAGAGTTTCTTCAAGATGTGAAAGTTGGCATATCTGAAGCAGACACTCTTAATAAATCGGGAGTCCATAAAGTAAGTAAATAGGTTGTAAAAGGTTCCATACCAAACAATTTTTTGTCAACCATATTTACAACAATCTGTCAGGCATTAGTGTTCGAAAGAGCACGTCTCACCTTTATTCCTTTAGAGACACATTTCGTGTATATGATGATCCTGAAGTATAGCTGGATTAAAAGATAGACCTTACTCTTCAAATAATCCCACTGGAAGAAGTCTAAAGGTGCCAAATCGCATGAGGTTGAAGGACCATCAACACAATAAATTGATTGATTGTGTAGGCGGTAGTATCATCCTTTTAAAACCAGAGATCATCCAGACCCAATTTATTCAATTTTGGAAAAAAGTAGCCGGTCAACTTGTTGCATTCACTGTAACTGAGTCTCCAGCTTCATCTTCGGAAAAGTACGGGCCAATGATGGAGCCAACCTATAATCCGCAACATACAGTGAGTGACTTTTTCGGAATGCATTGGACTGAAATTGCCAAAGATTATGTGGCATCTGTCAAAAAGATCAACCACATTGAATTCAGTAAATGACAATAATTGACAGCCAACATCCACACCATATGTTGATGGTACTTTTAAACTTCCAAATGTTGGCAATACCTGGTAACAGGTGATGTAATACGAGTACGAAGAAGTGACACTTTCATACGAATTAAACATTCATACTCGTAATTCAAACTTTCGCAACGTGCTCCAAGTTTCTCCATATCCAGAGTATTCTTGATTCCACCTGGAGTGCTGGATTTGGCACTAACGATTCTGCCTGAATGGGTAATAGGATTACATTGCCGCCCATAGATATTGTAAATACATTATATTCATCGGCTTTCGATTTGTTTTCATGTAAAACTTCTCGTTTGAGGTACACAAGTAGCTAAGAAGAAACTTTCGGAATGATATGGGAACATGTATAAACATTCCACGTACTGCAATGATATAAACGTACTTATGCAAGATTAGAGCAAAGAAATGGCTACCTGGGTTCACTTCTTTTCTAGAAGTTGGGTATCTTCATCTTTTTCAATAAAATTCTCTTGCCTTACATTTTTGGGTCTTCTTTGATACTGTCCTCTACGGTAACTATGCTTTCTTCATTTCGCAGCAATCTCTATCTGTTTGGTGGCTTATGATTCAAAACAGTATTCTCACGTCCAACTTTTCCACAGCGCGATGTGTACACTGAAGCCATTACGACGAACAATCTCACGATGAAATTAACTTTTCGTATCTACAACTGAGCCGGAATTTCGATATTTTTTTCAATAAATTCCGCGCGTTTGGAAAGCGTTAATGGCCAACCTTACTGAATATTTTAACAGCTGGATGTCACTGGTAACTTTGACAGTTGGTGAAACATTACAAATGGAAAACTATCATCGCTTTCTAGTCACCCTCTGCTTCAATCGCTTCGCTTCTGCTTGTTGTTGATGAACCTTCGTTTCTCTCAGAGACTTTTAACAACGTCGAGGTCTAATGGTCTTCACAGAGCGTATCACCAAACTGTCGTAGTGGCACCAGCTTTTACCCTGGGTTTTGGTGCACTACAATGCAATGTCATCTACAAGTGCAAATGCCACTGATTTCTCAAGAATCCGCAGAAGTTCATTTGAAAAGAGAGTGAATAAGATTGGTCCAATTTCAGAACCCTGTGGGACATCGAGTGCGCTGCTCTTGTCACCGCTTCTGTTAAATAGTCTTCAATATATCTCGCTATAATGACTCTGTACAGACTTCTAATGAGTTTGTCGTACGCTCTTATATCAAAGGCTTTGCTGAAGCCTACAAATATAATGAGAATATGATAGTTGTTATGTGAACTTTGAAAAGCATTCCAGTGTTCTTCTCTTTTCGACAGCCGTACTAATTTAGGTGGAGAACTTTGTGCCTTGTCACAAAACAGTAAAGCACTTGACAACAACTTCTTATGAATATAGAAAAAATGATACTTTATTAATAAAGTTACTACTCTCATTGCTTACAAAAACAATTGATCGCATGAGCTCCTTTGAATATTGTGATGATTAAAGCGCTTATTGTGGCATTTGGGTATCAGAAAAAATAAATGGCTACCACTGAATAAAACAAACTCATTGTCAACCTAATTATGTTGGAGTTCAAGACCTTTTCCACTCAAACGACCTTCTTCTAGTTTTAGAAGTCAGACAGAAATAGAAAACTTACGAGTACACCACTCCACTCCACCTCTAACTTACCGGGTCACTTTAAAAATGTATAAGCAAACAATTTAGTGATCCGCCCTCCTTTTAGCTAACGGTGTAATTAAAAGGAATTATGAAAAAAAAATTCACACCTTAAAAATGGTATTCCTTAGCACTCAACTTTCGACAGGATATACTCGTACACTTACACAGTCTCACACGTGCATACTATACATAAGCGAAAGCAGTTAAGCTTTCGAGAGTTAACCGCTCCAAAATGAACTTCTAGGATTCACGTAAACTATCGTGCCATTCGCTCATAATTAATACACTAGTGCCAGGTAGTGTTGGATGTTCCAAGTGAAGGATACTACGATATCCTTCCCCAACGTACATAAACTTGAGTGACAAAAATGAACAAGAAAACTGAAAAGAAAAAAACACCCTCAACGAAAATGATAATTTGATTGAGGAATTGAATTTGTTGACACCTTTTTTGGCTTCCTATATTGACCGGACAGATGATTAGCTACTTGGAAACCACCAACCCAACGTTGATCCTTGAAGTTTTAGTCCACGTTTCCGTTTATTTTGGAGGTCACCATCATGAAAATATGTCTCATGGTCAATTAATTTCCATAAGGAGCGCATAGTCTTGTTGGCTGTTTGTTGACATACCATATTTGGGAGACATTTTGAATACCTTGGCAATTGTTCAATGTCACGCCATCTGGTGGGAGAAAAAAATAAAAACCAAGGATTAGGCTGAATTTTTATACGCGATTGTTCTCGTAATGACCTCGTTGACATTGTCGGTGATATTTTCTCTCAACTTTTCTTCCTTTTTGTTTTTTGTTTTTTATATTTTTAGGTAGATGTGGTGGTTAGTGGGAATGTAACTGTTTATTACTATAATTTATCCACGACGAATGTTTTATTTTATTAGCACGGCTTTCAACACATGACACCGTGGTCGGCTTCAGGGTGTTGACTGGGAAAGTTATAGCACTAGGATTAGTAGTACCGGTTGGAGGGATGGGGAGGACTCGGTTAAAAATGCAAATGGATTACAATAGTCAGCGGACAAGAATTACGCGAAATTGTTAGTCCCAGATTGAAAGTAATGACTTTTTGTTATGTGGCAAAGAAGGCCTGAGATTTCATGATAACTTGCCCTGGTGATAGTCGAATAGAGGCGTGGAATTGTTTCATTTAAACTGCGCGGGGTAAGATGTATACTTGTGAGTTAACACATAGAAGGAATTTTCCATTTCACTCCATAAGATAGATTTTTAAATCATAAACCTGTGAATAAACTATATCAAAGTTTTGTCTTCACCAGGGAACAGGAGCTTCTTCTTTAAGTGGCGCTACAGTCCGGGTTGGACCTGGGCCTCAGTCAGCAAAGCGTCTCCACAGCCAACTCGATCCCTGGCTAGGTGGCGTGCGCCACCTGAGTCTCTACATGACCCAGCCATCTCAGTCTTTGGATCTTCACTCTTCTGGCTAGGTCCATGTCGCTGTACAGTCCATACAGTTCGTCGTTGTATCTCCTCCTCCACTCACCGTCAATGCAGACGGGACCGAAGATCGCCGGAAGAATTTTTCTCTCGAAGCAACCAAGAACACCCTCATCCATTTTTGATAATGTCCATGCCTCTGCGCCATAGAGCAGGACCGGGATTATTAAAGTCTTATAAAGGGTGACTTTTGTTGTCCGAGAGAGGGCTTTGCTACTCAATTGCCTTCTTAGCCCAAAGAAACAGCGGTGGCAAGAGTTATTCTTCACTTGATCTCAGCGCTGGTGTCGTTGTCTGTATTTATAGCAGAGCCTAGGTAGACAAAGTCCTTAACTACCTAAAAGTTATATCTGTCAAGGGTGACGTTCTGCCCGAATCGTCGGTGTTGGTTGTCCATTTTGCTTGACAGCATATACTTGGTCTTGTCCTAATTGACCGCTAAACTTGATGGCGCGGTGCGCATTCTCCATCGTCATCCTGCACAGACGGACGAGTTTGGCGGGGATCCCGAAAATAGACATTGCTCTGTATAGCTCGTCTCTATAGATGCTGTCATACTCGGCCTTAAAACCGATGAATAGATGGTGTCTATCGATCAATCAAGCTCATGAGTATTCTCCAAGATCTGCCGTAGTGTGAATATCTGGTCGATGGTCGACTTTCCTGGTCTGAAGCCACACTGATATGGACCTATCAGGTTGTTGACGAGCGGCTGCAGACGTTCCCACAATACGGCAGATAAGATCTTATATGCGATGTTAAGGAGGCTGATGCCTCCGAGTTGGCGCAGTTCAGAGGGTCTCCTTTCTTGAGAATTGGACAAACAATGCTGAGGTTCCATTCATCGGGCATAATTTCGTCCAACCAACCTGCCGCTTGAATAGCTCGGCAGTCAGGCCGTCCGCTCCAGCAGCTTTGTTAAACTTAAGCTTCGATATGGCTATCTTCACTTCATCCAGGTCGGGTGGACGGAATTGTTGGTCATCATCGTCCAGGTTGAAAGGTTGATTCTGCCTGACAGCGGTATTTGGTCCGTCATCGCCGTTATACAGTCTGCAGAAATGATCTTTCCAAATCCTCAGCATCGACTACGATTCTACTACGATGTTCCCTTGTTCATCTCTACAGGCTTCGGTTCGGGGTTTGTTTCCACGGCATGTTATTTTTACCTTTTGGTAAAACTTCCGAACCTCATTCCTGGAGTAGCATCTCTCAAATTCCTCGATCGCGCGCTTCTCATGCTCTTTCTTCTTCCTCCTGAGAAGCCGGTGTTCGTCTCTCCTCTTCCGCTCATAGAGCTCATGAGCAGCTCTGGTCTTCCTAAGCAGCGCCGCATTGCGTGCTTTTTGCTTAGCTGCATGTGCTTGCCGGCATTCATCATCGAACCAGGGGTTTCGTTGTGGTGGACGAGTGAAATCCAGCACATCAGAAGCTGCATCTCTGATGGCGTTTTGGCAGTGTTTCCAGTGATCTTCGATGCTTGATGCTGGCGGTATTGGACATCTTAAGAGATTAGGAGACACTCGATCGGAAAAGGACTTGGCGATCTCTTGCGATTGGAGCCGTCTGACGTCGAATTTTCTCACAGCATTAGTTTGTCTTGGCGTAGTTTGGGACATCCGCAACCGTACCTTGGCTACAACAAGGTAATGGTCCGAGTCGATGTTGGCTCCTCGGAACGTACGGACATCCATAATACTGGAGGGGTGTCTTGCGTCGATCGCAACGTGATCAATCTGGTTGACTGTTGATTGATCAGGAGTTCTCCAAGTCCCCTTGTGTATGTCGAGATGTGGGAACCGCGTGCTAGCTACGACAACGTTCCGCCCCGCCGCAAAGTCGATTACCCTGAATCCGTTATCGGAGGTGGTGTTGTGCAGGCTATATTTTCCGATTGTTCCAACAAAGATACCCTCTCTTCCTAGCTTTGCATTAAAGTCACCGAGGACAATTTTAATGTCATAGCTAGGGCATTGCTCGTAGGTCTTGTTGAGGAGCTCATAGAAGGCATCCTTGGTTTCGTCTACCTTTCTCCTCTGTTGGGGCATGCTCACATATATGGCTAATGTTGGCGAATTTAGCCTTGATGCGGATTGCTACGAGGCGCTCGCTCACATGCCAGAAGCTGAGGACTTCTTGTCTTAGTCTTCCGCCGACAACAAATCCGCATCCAAATAAGCGCTGCTTTTGCCGTCGATATCAATTGCCGTAGTAGATGTCGCAGTTTTTCATCCTCTTTTTGTCCGGCCCATCCCATCGCATTTCTTGGATGGCGGTTATGTCTGCTTTTCAGCAGTCTAGGGCCTCCGCTAGTTGCTCGGCTGCACGTGGTCTATTAAGGGATCTAACATTCCACGAGCATATCCGAAGCTCATTGTCCTTAAATCGTTTGCGTGTTTTGTCAACAGTAGATCCGTCCATATCCGAGTTGATGCTCGATAACTTGATTTTTTTTAAATGGTCGGGCAGCTACCCCGGCGGCACAACCCGCAACCTGGAGGACCAGTCCCATTTTTAATGCCCCTATGACTAGGGGTCGGTTATACCGAAATCAGTAGCCCGTTCCGAGATGTAGGCGCTGCCGTTGGCCCATATAGGGCTCGTCTGCCACCATCTCTTTTCCAAGACCCTGACAAAGTCTTGGAAATCCTTACCAGCCTGAGCTCCATATATGTCGGAGTAGCCCGGATAGGGTATTGTTTTGTTTTTCCGACACTAATTTTGATTTATGGAATTCCGATAAGGCGCCACGGGGAGGCGTGAAGTAGGGCTAATTAGCAGAGCTGCAAGATGTTCGGCTGCAGAGGCTCAATCTCGTTATTTAAAGAACCTACACCTATCGGAAGATGCTACTTCTACGAGGCCTTATACTAATCGTTGCAAGGAACAGGAGCTTAAGCTCCTATATATCGCGTGCATCCGATCAACTGGCGCAGATCTTTCACTGCTAAAAAACACACATAAACGTCAACAATGGAGGAAACTATTGAAAATGTCGCAAACACCCAATCAGCAATCCCATTATTTCTTCTGATGCGGATGCGACTAAGAAAAAGTGTTATGATTTCATACATGATGGTGAACGCCTGGCGACGATTCGTACACATTTCTCCGAAAACCGACAAAGGTTGGTTGATTTTGAGGTGAAACTTCAGCCAGCACAGGCTTTCCACACCTTGATGTCTATAAGAGGACCTGCCTGATGCCTGATCAACAAATCGCCAACAATCGATGCAATGAACTCCCCAGGTCGACATTGTGTGTAGCCAAGGTATGGATGCGGATATCCGTAAAAGCCCAAAGCTTCCGAACCATTGCAAATGAGTTCATCGTCGAAGGGCTACAATTACAAGAGACTGCTAAACTTTGATGCGACCTGCGTTGACTGTAAATGACCAGAGCCATCGCTGCTCAAAAGCAACCAGACAGATGCCCTCTGATGTATTAGGTTTCAAAGTGGCCCAACAAAGGTTCAATGATGAATCTAAATGGGTAAACCTAAAATCATAACGTCGAACGTTTGCCGGCTTAACATGGAGATAGTTAAGGACTTTATTTATCTTGGTTCCACAGTTACAAGCTGCAAAGTTGTCAGCACAGAAATCAGACGCGGAATTACTCTTGCCAACCATTGTTTATTTGGGCCCAAGGGGCAATTGAGTAATAGAACTTTCTGTCATAGACTGTTCCCAAGATCTTTACCATCCCGTTCCTGATCTATGGTACAGAAACTTGGACTTTGCCGAAAACGGACGAAGAATGACTTGGCAGAAAGATACGATCAAAGAAGAAACTCTGTTTGATTTAAACTCCCCAACTCCTTTCGGGAAATGAATGGGAGATTCAACCATGAGCTGTACGGGCTGAATGGTACGAGTTCATCATCTGAGATGCCTGCCTGGGCCATGCTAAGCAAGTGTAAATCACAGATCTGGCCCGAAGACTCTTCGGAACTACTGCACCCAGTTCTCAATCACTTTGGAGAAAGTTGACGAGGGACCCTGCAAAGGCTTTTTGATTGGGACCCAGCATCAGTCCTGGTAGCGCCAGTTAATTAAGTAAGTATGTCTACCAGCGGCCCAGACGTGATCCGCTTGGTAAGTGGTTTTGTTATTTAGAGATTCGGACATTCCCACTTCAGAGGTATGAGCCGGCTTTTGGTTCGAAAAAAACTTCAGTTTCACAGCCACTATCTTCATCTTGCAGTATCCCTTCCTATTGTGCTTAATTTGGATTCAATAAAGTACAGTGGCGCAGGCTCGAGTGTCAAGTCAGAGACAGACTCAGCATACTAACAAAGCAGTTGTGGCTTAGTCGTGGATGTAACAAAATTGCGGCATATGTCCTCAAAATTAAGGCAAATGAGGTTGCTTAGTTGATCGATTCCATCGACTTTACTTGACAACTAGAACTAGGTTTCTGAGCGCTATTTTTACGTCGTATCTTTGACATACTGGCTAGACTTAATCCAAGAAATTTTTTTAAAATCTTTTCTTAAATCGAATACTTACGAACGGTCAATCTTTTGACGGTCAAACTACGCAAAGTAGAAACCACACCTATAGCTCTTTTTGGTCATTTTATTTGTTATTTGTTCAAGTCGCCTTTTCAAAGGATAAGCGATAAGGCACATAACAAGGAGAAAATGAAAAAAACAGTCGAGAGGGTCAAGATATAAAATAAATGTAAGCACACTCCAAAAACATTTTAACCAGGCACAAATGCCAACCAAGTCCCATTACCTCTGCCACCGTCGTTGTTGCGCCTGTTAAATGAGAACCTTTCGACTTCACATTGACAGCCACGAACCGCTTTAACCACCGACCCGCCATTGTGACTCCTTTTTTTTGTGATATCCTCGCCATATCGTATTTGGCGTATTCGTATTCGTATTCGTATTGTTTGCATACCTACTCGTACTTCGGATTTGAGTGGTCAAGAGGTGTGCTGTTGAACGGATGGACGGACGGGCAAACTGACCATCGTCCACCAGTTATAGCCACAGTCATGCGATACCCTTTTTTCCATAAATTCCTCGCATCTCATGTGAGAATTACCGACAAGTAGCTGGTGTACTTGTATTGTTGTAACAATGGACACCATATACCAACAAAAAAAAAGGAAAAAAAAAATATAAACCATTTCCAAGATAAGAATTGCATGGATATTCACATAACCGTAAACAATAAAGGAAAAGGACAATTAAGAGATTAAATTTTCGTGAATCTCACGGGGTTTATGTTCATTATTCGCTTAATGACAGTACAAACTGTTGGGTTGGTCACACTAGCCCAGTCCAGTGCTTCAGAACCTCATACATATAATCGGTGCTCAGTGTTCGGTGCCCTGTACTCTTATGGTTGTCAAGGATATTCCACATTTAGTGTAGAGTGCGATTCGCAATTTATTTAATCCGATTAATGTAATCAACAGCGCTGTCAAGTGTCTCATTCAGGTGGGTGGTAGGTGGTGGGATGTTGTTCGGTAATTACACACTCATTGTTTGCTTGAATCAAATCAGAATTCAGCCCTTAGTTATTCAGATTCAGTGGTACCGTCGACAGTAATTGAATGAAATAATTATGAGTGGAGCTCCAAATCCCTTCCGAGTGGCACTTGTCCATTATTACAGATACACGTTGTACCGGACCTGTCTGAAGTGAAGTTATTTTATTATTTAACTCGAAATGGTTTACTGATATTGAAATCGAACCACAAAGCTCTTGTGTAAGCCTCTTTTCTGTTTTGGCCAATCTTTAGGAGTGTTCTCAGGAAGTTTCCAAAAAGAATAGGAGAGGGCCTACCTGTTTGCCCTGGACCACTTGTGTAGTATAGTAAATAACTTATTAACTTTAAGTACCATCGATACAGTTGTAAGTATTGTAGGTGAGTCTTTAGGTTCATCGTGAATCGGGATCAGGTGGGAGTAGAGCAGTTACCATTCAAATTATCTGTAGATAGGAGAGAGTGATTTTGTGGGGTGTTTCTCATGGCAGCAGGAACAGAGTTGGGTTCAAAAGAATAAATTTAAGAAAAATACTGGGAAGGAGGAACAGACGCATATTTCTGTTTTCTCTTCTACTCGCGAGACTGGATTTTTGTTTGAATTGGAATTTGCAACATAAAGCACCTCCACGGAGATACCATGTTCTTGATAATAGTGCATCGGTTCGATGCGATCAACTAATCAACTTCCTAATCTTCGCGTTATTTAAATTCTGCATCGTTCAGATTGCTATTTTTCTGATTCGAAGCGACAAAGATATGAGCAGGACCTTATATTGCAAGCGGGGATATCTACCACATCCTACCTACCTGTATCTAACATTTCTTTCTCATTAATAGGCACCGCTTTCATTTTATAATCAGCGAGTTGTAAACTCTTTGCTGTAATGCTGAACGCCTCGCACGACATCTGTGGGAGAACCTTGTGTCACGCAGAATGATTCACAGTAGGGGCCCTAAGACCCAGTCTTGTGGCACACCACCAGTAACTTCGTATGATTGACTCTATCATGAGAGTCATAGAGAAGAATTCTATCCGAGAAATATCTTCCTTGATTTACGTAAATAGCCCGGTATTTTAATCCGAAAAATATGACTCATAATTCATCGGTTAAAAGCGTTTCCCACGCCCAGCTCTTTATGCTTTCTTATTAGAGTCTTCCCTGTGTAGTGGCTTGAGCTGTAGTAATTCCCGAGATAACTGCGGCAAGCCAAGTTTCCAAAAACAATGTGTTTGTTGATGTTTCGATAGTCTCTCTTCTGTTGTTTCAATTGTTGGCAAGAGTCCATTTTGAATGATCCGCTCAAGGATTTTTCCGATCGTATTAAACAAACAAGTATAACGATAAGACGATACTTTAACTTTGATAAAAACAGTAGCCGTCTGCGTTTCCAAGACAAAGAAAAATCGTCCCCTTGGAGATACGAGTTGAATGTTTCGGTAAATAAATCCGATCGTGCTTTAAAAATAACTTTTAAGGCAGTCCCGGTGATCCTTAGAGTATGATCATAGATATGGAATTGCTCTTGTGATAAACTTGATCAACTAGTACCCGGCTTTCTTTCTGAGAAATAGGGTTGCTCATATTTGTCGTAATAGTACCGGGCATCTTAGCAAACGCATGAGGCGGACTTTAAACCTCATTCGAACAATTTGATAAGGTTCACCCAATAAACCGTGATTAAGCTCTTCTCAAAGATCTTCAAATCGAAGGCGATTGCTAGACTCAGTCGCTTTCTATGGTCAGGTTCTCGCTTTTTGAAATGCATCTCGTTTATATTGCACTTGATGTTCATTGGCTTTATCTATTATATTAGATGAACAGATGAAAGTCCAAGGGAGCCAAACTTGTTGAATGCTGCGGGTTCCGGATAAGTTGGAGCCCTGGCTGGTTCAATTTCTGTTGATTGCAAAACACACGAATAAGGTCACTTTTTTCTTTCTCATTTCGGGACGTTATCTCGAATCGCTGTCAGCAATTTGTCCACAAGTGATGAATAATATTCTCCATTAATTGTTTTTCCTTTTCTAAGATAATCAATCAGCGGAATCCTCTTCGCATCCCAAAAAACTGATGTGCTGACCTTGCCGGCTGATTTAACCGACCTTGCATTCTTTTGTGCCTTTTCACCTCAATTTTGTTACACTTTCGATTGAATTTTTGTTTCTAGTTTGTAGTGATAAATCCATGTCTTATCCATAGTCACGAACCGCCGCATAAAATCCACACGATCCTTCTTGAACAGTTTCAAACATTCCTCTGATCTTACAACCGGACGCGTTTTTGTTCAGAATTGAGCAAACGCAGCACACATCTTGCGAAGAGCTGCCTCATATCGAATTCCTCACGCAAAATTATGTGTTCAGTTGAAATGTCTATGGTCTCAGCAATCTTCAACACTTTAAATCGGCGATCTTTCATTTCCATAACCTGGGATTTGTCGATGATTTTTGGAACAACTGCCATTTTTGGCTGCATCAACGAGCGTCTTCTGCTATGTTGAACTCTGCAACCTATCCAAATATTGTGAGTCGCGAAAGGCAATCATCACCCAACACTCTAGTTATGTCAGCTAAAATCTTAGTTGGCGTTAACCCATTTTTAGCCATTTTATCAAGCTTTTTCAAAGAACTCACAAGTTGTTGGACTTGAATTGATGCCAAAAAAAAAAAACTATCTGACTGATCGATTCGTGCGGATGTTTATGAAAGATGTGCCAGCATAACCACAAGAAAAAATAAATTCAAAACTGCTCTCTCTGAACGAATCTCAGGGCTTTTCACCCTAAACGTAGTAAGAACAAGACCGGACCAAGAACACTTGCTTGTGGTACTCCGGTAGCGATTTCCTTAAATCCGGAGTACCCCGATCTGTGGTTAACACGGCATAGTCTCTTATAATTAAACCGGAAGAACATGTCTTAATTTAAAATTCAGTCCTTCATGCTATAAGTACATTTTCGAAGGCTTAAGAGACGTCCAAAAAAACGTAAGAATATATCTGTAATTCTCTAAACCTGTTGAAAGCTTTATTCTGAAGCCGAATTGATGGTCAGGAATCAAGCGGATCAGGGCTTTCTTTAGCAATTCCTTGAGGATCTGTCCAGTTGTTAAACCATATCAGAAGCCTTGTTACTTTTGAGATTTTTTATTGCTTGAAAAAGTGCGACTAACTACACACTCTTTGAAGTTGTCAGGTGTCGTAATCGTACCACAAAGTAATATCAATTATAGAACCTGACCTTGTTATGCTTAACGTATAACCCGATGATAGTTTTGAATTTACGAACCATCTGTCAAAGAAGGTGCCACTTGGGCCGCTTAGGCCATTTCCCATTGATTGAGATTTAACTGCAGGATTTGTGGTTTTTCCGAGTCCAATCCGCTCGGATTTGAACAATTTATACGCGATTTCGATGGGAAGGCTCATGAGAGCTGTTCACGGTTTCAAAATGCAACCGATTCTTTAAAACGATGCAAATGTAAGTAAGACCTTCTTTTGTTGATAACCAGGCATTGCTCTCTCTTCCTGTTGCTCTCATAATTTTCTTTTTGTAGGCCACAGTGGTTGGATTCGCCGATTTGGTCAGCTAGAGTTCAAGATGTTCATTTACAATTTTTGTGATTCGACCCACTTTAGCCTTTAATTTCCGAGGCCCGCCGACATACGATAGATCTCCAGTCTTCTAAATTAAAAATACCTCCGAGCGGGATGCAACCCGTTGCTGGGTTTTTTTTGGGATACCTGTACCAATGCTTGCAGCTGCTTTTCTACTTGAATGGATTTCGCCTTTCAATTCGGCGTACTCTTCTTGGCTGTTTATTTTGTTTGATCTGCAATGTTGATTGGCTTGTATTGCTCCTCGAATTTATCCGAAAAAGCATGCTCAGTATTCTCCGTTCATTAACAAGTTGTTGAATGTGTCTTTCGGGCAATACAGCTATTTCCAGAGATCATATGTCTCATTCTGCAAATCATTGACCTCGGTTTCCATCCATCGCAAGCAGACTGAGAATACCCATTTAACTTCGATGTTAGGTCCCAGTTCTAACATTTTATCTTATAGTTGACTTCCATTCGAAAAGGAACAAATATTTTCTCTTAGGGAAGTCGCCTTAGGCGAGGATGCTCAAATTGGGTGGTCTTCCTAAACGAAACGAGAACTGTATTCATGGCTTTCGACAGCTTTTTATATTATTATTGGTACCTGTATCCAAGCTTACCAATATCGTAGCACAAATTATTTTTTATTTATTTCAGCCACTATATATCGTCGAATTTGAGACTGTTTTCTCACTCTCCACGGCGGGTACCAAAGATCCCTTTCAGTGTACCACAACTGCGAATACTTCATATGGCCGCTTCTCAAAAGTGATTTTTTTTTTGATTCGTGCCCTTGTTTGCACATTCAGTCTTTCAACGACGCTCGTCTACTGAATGCCTTTTCTACTTTTTAGCGGACTCAAAGATATTTGGTCTTAAGACCATGATTCTCCTAAATATTAAAAAAAACAACATTGTAGCGATGGCAGCCCGGTATGGGCCATTGCCTAGCTTCTTGACATTCATTTGTGTTGCTCATGTTGTCATTTTTGTCACATCTGAGCGGGGCCGACGGTTTATCGCCGAATCCGAACGGCACTCCTTAGAAGCTTTTTCATAGGCAATTTTACTTTCGCGAGTTTTCCAGTGCCGCCTGCTGAAAGGGTGATGACGATTCGAAAAATTGTTGGCGATACCGGATCTCGAACCACCTCTGCGTGATAGTCCAATGAGCTAACCATTGCGCCACTACTCCTATATATTAGGAGTGCAAATAAGATTCCGCCGTTTGCCAAAAGATGGTGCCACCAGTGTGATATGGTTGAAATTTTCAGACGCAAGACGTCATATAGTAAGGTTGGGTATCTGTTAACGCCATAAGCTTGAAGTATTAACGATTTTGCATCAGCATCTCATTTTCGTACTAAAATGTCAAGTATTCAGCCGAATAGTTGTCATTTGCGGGTACTTTTGATTTACTTCTTTAACTTGAAGAAATCTCCAGTTGATGCGCATCGATAGCTTGTAGAAGCATATGGTGAGACTGCTTTGAGAGTTTAGGTTAAAGGACGGTGAGACTGACGTCGAAAAAAAAGAATGTAGTGAAGGCCGACAATGTATGAATAAACGGAATTTGAAGCGTATTATTGGAGGAAGATTCACTCCAAGTGCAAGAAGAACTTGTGCTTACGTGAGGAGTGACTCAGCAAGCAATTTCACATCGCTTAAAATAGTTAAGACTGATTAGAAAGCAAGGAAATTGGATTTTATATGAACCAAAGCCAAAAAACGCCGATTTTGCATATGTGAAATGCTTCTTGCTAAGCACTAACGATAGAGTTCTGTGCATCGTACAGTCACTGGTGATGAAAAATGGATCCAAAGAAGAGCAAATCATGGGGACCACGTGGCAATGCTTCGACATCGTCAGTCAAGCCGACTAATCATGGAGAAAAACTCGGATATATTGTGTATTTAGTTGGATCAGCCTGGTGTCGTCTATCATGAGTTGCTCAAACCGAACGAAGCCATTACAGGCCTATCTACCAAGCACAATTGATAAGATTAAGCTGAGCAATCAAGGAAAAATGCGACCACCTCTACTCCAGGCACGACAAAATCGTTTTCCTAAATCATAATGTTCGAACAGGTAGCGGCCGGCGCCGATCAGAACCTACTTGGAAAACACTCAACTGGGAAGTCCTACCCCATCCGCCGTATTTCCAAGACATTACCCTTTTCGTTATCACATGTTCCGATTGAAAATTGGATCGATTCATGACAAGCCTCAAAAGACGAAGCGTTCTTCAGACTCGATATCTGTATTTTGTCAGAAATATTAGAAAAAGTAGGGGCTAGCGATGGACAATACTTCCAGTAAAACACAATGTACCGTTATTTTACAATAAATACCTAAATTTAGATGAAAAAACGACGGAAACTTAGTTTTACTTTTAAAATTAAATTAAAATTGAAGATCCTCGATCCCGCCGACAGGGTAGCACTGTAACCAACTGCTTGTCTATCTTGAAGAAGTTGAAGCATAAAGACCTAGCACTGTCCGCCTTCCCTCTATATTCAGCAAAACTGACGTAGAAGAAGTAGTAGAACCTATCGAAAAGATCTATTTCAGTGCCTTAGCTGACGGGTGGTCTTTGAACTATGTGGGTCTTGCCTCCAGAATAGGTGAACCCGCAGCAATTTGAAGTTTAATCTGAGCAGCACTTTCTTTTGCGAAGTGGCGGGTTATGCTTTCGAGATTAAATCTTGATCCTTGGTCGGCCTGTAATCTTTTACGAATTTGTAGGCATATGGCATGTTTTGTATAAGCCTCGCGTTAGAGTAGTGGTATCACACCTCAAATAGATCTCTCAAATAAATTTACAATATTTCAATGACGATTGGTTGAATCTCTTGTTTCGACACTTTGTCTCAGTCTACCCAGCAAGTCTGCAATCACTCGTCTATTCCCGTCATAATGAAGATTTTGCGTTAACTAGAGCCTGAAACTCGTTGTCCAGCCAATTATGACCGATTCTCAGTGTTTGAAATGACCTCACCATACAAATATTTTAGATTTTCCAGGACAATCTATCATGCAGACAAACCTTCTGCCCTTCTAAAGGTGTCTACTGTGTAGTGAAAGCTAATTAACATTTCTGCAATAAACATTCCAACTTCAGTTTTCCTATATTGTTTTGCATTTCCCAAAAATGTCGCATTCAAAATCTATCTAAAATCTTTCCCAACACCAACTAAATAATTCATCTTAACTCGTTAACACTCTCATAGCTCATTGTTCACTTATTGCCACCCGTTGAGGCGAACATTTATCGTCCAAAACTTCCCCAGCATCTACCTACTACAGCCATATACTATAAAGTGTCTTCAACTTCAGCATTGTCTTTGTGATACCCTCCCTTTCGTCGGATCATTGCTTTGTCTTGTCTACAGAAGGATGCTAATTCTTGAAGGAAGAATGTAAGTCCTTACCAGAAACATGAAAACACCTCAGCAGACACTGACAAAACATGAACAAGTTTCCTTTTCGTTCGACAACTCCTTACCCAAAATCTTAGTGAACTTCCGGCAAAACTTCTACGTACAATACGAGTTTATCCTGAAAAAGGATTACAAAGGACTTTCACTCGGGTTCTTCTATAGTATCTCGTTGGTTGGTGAAATGTTACCAAACTGCAAACGAAAATGAAGTACAGAGCAGAACAGCAG
The DNA here is from genome assembly GCA_928272305.1 of Volucella inflata. Classification (NCBI taxonomy): domain Eukaryota; kingdom Metazoa; phylum Arthropoda; class Insecta; order Diptera; family Syrphidae; genus Volucella; species Volucella inflata. The sequence continues at coordinate 7,241,801 of OV743720.1, forward strand.
AGAACAAAAGAAGTTGTGACGAGAAGGGTTAGCAAACTCACCTCGAACGGTGTACACATCAACAACTCTATTGAATGAATCAATGCACAGGACTCTTTGCGCCACACCATTTTCCTAGTCTCTAAGCCACTTTATCACTTTTGCCAAAAAAAAAAACGGCTGAGGGAACGGCATCCGGATATGAAAGCGTACGTCGGCATGTTTATTGAATTAAGTTGTTTCCATTTCGGCAGAAACCAAAAGTTAGGTTGCCTTTGATCCTACTATGCAACTACAATACTAGAACACTGTTACCTAACCCATTTGGATTAAGGAGGGGTAGAATAGATTTGTTTCACATTTAAAAGGAAATTTTAAAGTTTCTCGCCCGGAAGTCCTCACAGTCTGACAGAAAACAATGAACTGAAGCCATCGTCGCTGTTTGAATAAGTTTGCTGATGGTTAAACTTCTTCCATGCGACCGCATCGAGGAGATTAAAATAGGTTTGTCGATTATCCCCTGATATCCTTGTCAAACAATTCATTCAAATCAGTCGCACAAATATGTAGTCTGTGGCGTTTTTTTTCTTTCGACATACCAACAATTTAATTGGATTATGGATTCATAGCTGTGAAATAGGTACGCGAGTTTCATAGATAGGTTTGTTGTATGTCCATGTCCAATTGCCTGTTCAATGGCCAATTAACCCTCAACCTATAGGCAGGACATGGAAATGATGGTAGCACCAGCATGGATGAAAATTTGTTTTAATGGTCGATAGCTTTCCCCAGTTGTCCAGGTAAATCCTGCTGAGTAGAGAGGAGCGATGTTCAATGTGTTCGTCGGTGCTCTTTTAAATGCCTGAGCTTATGTCCTGTACTGAAGGAGGGTGATTTAATGGGGAGTCGAGTTTTAGAGTTTATCAACCAGAACAGGAGTTTCTGGAATGAGATTTGCTCTGTATGCTAATTTTTTTTAAATTTTTTTTTTCAAGCTCTGGTAGTTTCATTTCATTGGAATGGTGTGAAGAGAGGTTGAATTTGGGGGTGGATTGATGATACAATTTTAGTGACTGAATTAAAAGGCGAATCGAGAACTTTTGAGCGCAATCGATTCTGAAAGCCTCTACCAACGTACTTAAACATTCGTTCGTCGATTTAGGTGGTGGCCACGGAACTGATAGATCAACAGAGTCTGGTGACTACTGCGGCTCTTTCTACGATATGCTTAAAAATTTCGAAGGGGTTTAAGAAGACCTCACTCTGAAACGCTACCATCTGCGCAACTGTTAAGAAGGAAGAAGCAAGCTCTAGATACTTTTCTGTAGATGGATATGATGACCGAATCATACCGGAGATGTAACAAGCAAAATATGTGCGCAAATTGGACAAAGTGGTCGAATTCCTATAATAGAAACCGGACTAGTGGCGGTTTTACCCGAACTCGTTGTCCGAATAAAACCAACACAACAACCAGCAGTGCTAGTGGACTGTGGACTGTGGACGGCAGACGGAAGTCAAATCGGTCAAATCGACACTGACAAACAACCGTCATGGTGGCTTTCGGCAATCACAAGGTCCGGAGGAGAAAGCGATGAAGATACCTGATCGACTTCTTTGCCACAACTCAAACATCCAAAGTGCTGTGCTTTTTGACAGTTTAAGGTAGATTTCGTCAAAACAACAACGGTATTTTGAATCTATCTTTTTGACTATGATAAGAACAATTATATTCATAGCTTCGTTTGTCGAAACAACGCAGCTGCTTTAACTGGACTCGAAAAGACCGTCTTTCCCTAGTATATGTGGCCTTTTATAGTGCGTCTAATTTTGCTCTAGATATACTCATGAAGGGATCATTGATAGCGCACTTTAGTTGTGATGAATTTTGCACCTACTGGCTTTTGACTTGAATGTTATGGACATTTCCATTCGATGCTGTAACACCAGAGCTCCTGTTGCTGCTAAGTTACAAAATCGAATTTTCTATTACCCATCAATGGTTCCGAGAGCGACAGTTCAACAGCACCTTGGACCTTTCTCGGTCAAGAATGCAATGCTTCTCTATACTCACTCGAACGATTTAATTCATTCAACCGTGTTTGGGTACCAGGGATCGCAGTTAAAGAGATCTCCTATGAATTTGCTAGACAAGGCTCTTATCAGTCAGACATGAAGAGTTAGATTAGCTGGGTTATCAGTCAGGAATTGCATTGGGTTTTGTGTTAACATAACTGTAGATGGTATAATTATCTTCAAAGTCGGGGACCAAAAACTGCTTTCTGACATGGATTAAAGGTCAGCGCCCGTTAGGAGAAATCCCTATACAACTGCCTTTTTGTTTCCTATTTATCACTCCACTTGGGAGCATAGGACTTCCACTTGGCATCCCCATCTCACTCGGTTGATTGCTATTATCTCAACACTGTTCCAAGTGAGGTTGAGTTTTCCTAGTTCCAGGAGTATCGATCGTCTCCAGGTGTTCATGGGGCGGCCTCTGGATCTTTTGCCTTGAGGGTTCCACTCTAACGCCATTCTGGTAATGCTATCGGCTTTGTTCCTGATAGTACGAGTATGTCCGATCCATTTCCATTTGCGTCTCTTGATCTGTCTCGCAGTTGGTTCCTCTCTTGACATTTTCAACAGATCCACGTTCCTGATGATGTTTGGCCAGCATATTCGACATTTGTTGATGAACACCTGGAGTCACTGTATGATGTTCTTAAAAATTAACCAGCTTTCGCTGCCATATATTAGTACTGATTTGACACATGAGTTGAATATTCTGAGCTGCGTGTTTCTGGAAATCTGGGAACTCCCCCATATAGGTAGTAATTGGCCGAATGGTGCTCTTGCTTTTGGAAGTCTGTTATCAACGTCTGCTTCTGCGCCGTCGTCTGCTGTTTTTATACTACCTAGATAGCAGAAGCTATGTACATATTCGACGGGGTTTCCTTCGATGGCAATGTCTCCGTGTTGATCATCATGGCCCTAGCCTTCTGGATCTCTATCTCCAATCCGGCTTATGTGATAGAAGAAAAATAAAGTGTGAGACTCCAAGTTATCCTCGTCTCTGCGCGCAGACTTCTCTCATAATTTCATCCAGGACAATTGTCAACAGTTGAGATGATGCCTTACTCCTGTATTTGTAGTGAAAGAGTCACTGATGATTCCATTATGTAGTACAGCGAGATTCGAATCTTCGTACATTGCTCTGATGATGTTAATTATTTTTTGGGGTACTCCTTTCTTACTTAGTGCTCTCCATAATGCAATCTTATTTGATGGTGTCAAAGGCCTTCTGGAAATCGAGGAACAACAGGTATAGAGATGTACGAGGGCGGGTCAATAAGTCCGTGACTTTTGGATTAAAACACAGATTTTTTGATAAAAAAATAATTTTATTTTTCAACGTAGTCTCCCTTGAGCTCTATACACTTTGTCCAACGCTTCTCCAATTTTTGTATCCCTTCCAAAAAAAATAATTTGTCGAGGTCCTCAAAATAGGCCTTTGTTTGCGAGATGACTTCATCATTGGAGTCAAATCTTTTTCCACCAAGCCATTTCTTCAGGTTTGGGAACAAGAAGTAGTCGCTCGGAGCCAAATCTGGAGAATAGGGTGGATGAGGGAGCAATTCATAGCCCAATTCATGGATTTTTGCCATGGCAACTGCACATGTGTGCACCCTTGCATTGTCTTGGTGGAAAATAACTTTTTTCTTGGCCAAATGAGGTCGTTTTTTTTTCAAATCGTCATTGAATCGATCCAATAAGTTGGCATAATTATCCCCATTGATTGTTCTTCCCTTTTGAAGGTAGTCAATGTGGATTATCCCGCGTGCATCCCAAAAAACAGTCGCCATAACTTTATTGGCTGACAAACCCACCTTGGCCTTCTTTGGCGCCGATTCACCCTTAGAAACCCACTGTTTTGACTGTTGTCTGTTTTCTGGTGTGTTGTGATGGATCCATGTTTCGTCCACGGTTACAAAACGGCGCAAAAACTCCTCCATATTGCGATTAAACAACGCCAAACCTTCCTGTGAAGTTGTTACACGATTGCGTTTGTGGTCGACTGTGAGCAAACGCGGCACCCATCTTGCGAAAAGCTTTCTCATGCCCAAGTGATCATTCAAAATTGAAACCACTGAGCCATGCGAGATCCCTACGGCTTCCACAATCTCTCGCACTTTCGGTCGGCCAACACCATATCGTGAATTTTTTGTGTATTTTTTGTGGGTGTAGAGACCTCAACTGGGCGTCCAGGACGTTCGGCATCTTCAGTGCTTGTACGGCCACAACGAAATTCAGTAAACCACTTTTTTACCATTGAAATCGATGGTGCAGAGTCCCCATAGTATTTATCAAGCTTAGCCTTGGTCTCGGTAATGGTTTTTTTTCGCAAGAAATAATGCTTAATGAGCACACGAAATTCACTTTTTTCCATTTTCTCCTCAAATTAGTGAGTAGTCTGATAAAAATAGCTGTCAAACACAAACTAACTGACGCAGCAAGTTTAAATTTTGACAGGAGTCAACTGACAGATGCCTGTTGACAGGAGCAGTGTTGCTGTTTCAGTAAAGAGGTCAGAAATTCAAAAAGTCACGGACTTATTGACCCGCCCTCGTACTATGAAAGCTTCTATGTTCATCTCGTAGATTTCCTTCGATTTTGCTGTGAAGTCTCGCTTGAATGATCGTTGCCAGTATCTGGTATATGGAATCAAGTAGATTTATTCCTCTCCAGTTGCTGCATTCTTTCAGATCGCTCTTCTTTGGTAACTTCACGATTATGCAATTCTTCCAATGTCCTTCCAATGTGAGGTTATAGAAGTTCTGCTGTCAGCGCGTAGCAATTCGGCTGTAATACTATCCTCGCCCGCTGCTTTGTTACACTTCATTTTCATTATAGCCTCCTTTATCTCATTGACACTGGCTGGGTGCCTCTTTATTAAATCTTCATACTTTATTTCGTTGTTGTCATCTACGGTATTGCTAATTTCTTCGAAACGTTCCCTCCATCTTTGAGTTTGGGCATCTACGTTCCTGTAACACTTGCGATTTGCGACACTTTTTATAATCTGGTGTAACTATCTCAAGTTGTTTTGTCCCGCAGCTCTTTTTGCCGCCTTGGCTGATTTTTTCAGGAACTCTTTTTTGTCTCTTTTAGCGCCTTTCTTCACTTTACTGGCAGCGATGTTGTATTGACTGTTAGTAGCTGCCGCTTTAGTTCCTTTCTTTGAGATATAAGGTTCCATGTTTCATCAGATATCCATATTTTTCGTTCTGTCTGTGCTATACCAAGTTTTTATTCTCCGACTTGATTGAATACTGCTACAATATCTTCCCATGTATGATTTTCCGCTAATTTTGATGTCTTCTCTAGAAGGTTATTCACTAGTTAGTTTCTTGTAGGCACACTTTGGAGTTGTTGGAGACTTACACGTCTTCTTCTTCTATGTCTGGTTGTTTCTTGTCCTTTCAACTTGATCACCAGTGGTGAGTTCGTAGTCGCTGCCGATATCTGTCCCCCGTCTGTTTCTGACATCAGTTAAAGAGCTACACCATCTTTTGCTTACGCACATGTGGTCGATCTGCCTATCAACGTCATAATTGCGAACAGGAGCATCCGGAGAGTCAAAAAATATACGAGTTTGACAGGGATTCCATAATTAGACATTACTGTGCATAGCTCGTATCTATAGATGCTGCCATATGCAGCCTTAAAATCGATGAATAGGTTGTGTGTACCGATCTTTAAATATTTGGTCGATGGTGGATTTTCCTGGCCTGAAGCCGCACTGATATGGACTTATCAGGATGTTGACGAACGGCTTCAGACGTTCAGACAATATGGCAGACAAGATCTTGAAGGCGATATTACAAGTATGAAGTCTGGGTTTGATTCCTGGCTGGGTCACCAACAATTTTTCAAATCGCCATCGCCCTTTCGGCGGGCAATGGCAAACTCCCGAAAGTAAAATTGCCAACGAAAATGCTTCTAAGGAGTGCCGTTCGGACTCGGCGAGAGTGAGAGAGTCAAGAAGCTAGGCCATGGCCCATACCGGGCTGCCATCGCCACAGTGTTTTTTTTTTTTTTTTTTTTAATGGAGAGATACGCAGCATATCGGACACCTTATGTCTGATGACTTTTGGGCAATGTTGTCCCTGGTCTTCCGTACTTGAAGCTGGCGACAGATGTCAGATGTCACTTGGGTTTAACGTGAATACTTGTCATGGAGACCTAACCTCACGGGATGCCCATACATCCATGGGAGTAAGGGTACGCCTTGCCATCGCTTATTTGCTACATTAACAATTAATACCAATGCGGAAATGTGTTGAGGGCACAAATCCACTCTTGGTATTAGGTGGGCCTCAACCTAAAACCTCTTACAAAACTAAGGGTCTCAGCACCCAGCACTTATAGCCACTCCACTCCGGGTATTGAGCCCTAGCAGGGCCACCCTCCCTGCGATTTAGGTTTAAGCCACAGCCACCGTGACGCTCCCACAAGGGGGCCAACCTCAACAAGTTAGGCCCGGACCGAAGTCCGGGGGGCTCCTAACTCCCACGGTACCGTGTTTTAAGTCCTGGTATGGACTACCGGTGGTCTTGGCACTCAACAAGACCTATGACCGGCAGCTTGTTACTGAACAAATCATAGCAAACATCAGAGGGGAAGGGACTGATAATGTTTATGATAAGTCCAGTATTTACTCTGCCCCCGCTTTATATTAGACAACGTCATTGATGGGCGAAGCCTTGATAATGGGGCGGAGGCCTGATGCTGGCGACAGTGGACCCCTTGAGAGATTAAGAGGGGCTCTATCTGAAATGGATTTTTCGACAGCTGTTCGTTGTAAAAATGCTCACTCTTCGAAGCCCAGAAGAGGTCCAACTAGTGAATAGACCAGATGTTAACAACAAGAATTCGAAATCATTCCGCACCAATATTAGTGTTGCGCAGAGACGAAACTTTAATTGAGGATGAACGGGAGATCTTGTATGGCCCATCATGTTTCGCCTGCAACTTATTTTCGTAATAAACTGGAAGGTAGAGGGGTTGGCCTTGGAGACCGACACGACAATAGCACATAGTTCTCCGATCTCTGCAATGCCGCAGCTTGTATCAAACCGGAAAGACCACAGTTCTATAAGAATTTGTCTTTCTGACCTCTGGTAGGCTTATATCAACAACATAGCAACATAGCTGTTAGGAGACACCTGGAGTCGGGTCGAAGGGTGCATTTCACTGAAAGTTCAAATAACCAATTTCAGCTATAGAAAGCTTTCGAAGATCCTTAGCTATACCTTCTTCGTCTTTTGCTAAGCCATAGCTGCCTACACCTCAAGATTGTGCTATAAAATCTGTCCTATTTGAGGCTACCTAAAGGCAAGAGTTCAAAATTGCTCTGTTAAATTAAGAGACTTGTGGTCCCCTTTCCTCAGATTCACTTTCCTGAAATTAGATTTTGCTTACAAAATAGTAAAATGAACTGAGTACCTCTGAACCCTTGGTTACTGACAGAATAGTCCTCACTATCATCCGTCAACATACCTCCATCTCAGTCTCATATTTTGTGACCATAAGCAGAGTAAAACTAAAACTATTCCATTCCCATAAAAAATTAAAGACAAATACCTACCGGTCCATGACTGCAAGTTTCAATTAAAGTTTGATGCTTTTTTCCTACTCCACAAAGGAATAGCTGTCCGAACTGTTGGCAAACAATCCTCTATTTGTACGTGGCCACAACCCCAAACTAAGCGTAGGAGCTCCCTTTGAAAATGTTGCCTAAAATCCCTTACGATGCACTAAAACCATTTTTAAACCCTCATCCCGTACATATTCGTAAATGTAGCCGTAAACTGCCATATTTACCCTCTCACCAATTTATTTTCATTTACCCAGGCTTGAACCACCGAAACGGCTTGCTGCTGTCCGGCACACGAGTAGAATATTTGCTCACCTCTCTAAAGCGTTTCACATTTATTTAAACTGCTATTACGAGGAGCAAGAAGTATTTCTACCACTACCAACACCATCTACACCGCTCCTGCATCTCATTTAGCAAATAGAAAAATTAATAATTCACTGCTGGCAGAAAACCTCACTTTTTAAAACGTTTAAAATGCGTACCACCAGTAAACGCATAGAGCCATTACTGTGAGATACTTTTCTTGTAATAAAGTTGACGATGATGGTGTTCTGTGGAAATTAAATGTCTGACAGATACCACATACGAGTATAAAAGATACGAGTAATCGTGCAGCCTTCGATTGAAATCAATCGGTGTTTTGCCATGGCACAGGCACGCTTTCACCATTGGGATTGGGGGTGAAGTAGGCAATAAAACCGCCCCCAAAGTGCACCCTTTTTATTGACAGACAGGAGGCAGACACATTACAAATTTATAGAGACCCTCTCTGCATGTTCAATAGCAAAGCCGGCCAGAGACTCCTGAATGCCATGATATTCATTTCGAATTAAGTTTTGTTTAAGATAAAATTTAGCCCTAAACCAACGGGGGATTGCGGGACGATGGAGGATAAATTGAATAGGATATCGTGAAAGTGAAATCCCCTAAATGGAATTCCACCTACAGTTGGGGGTCATAGGCTGGAAGACTTCCCCTTTTCTATCTCAAAACATCTACGAGTATATGTATAGTTGTCTATCTTCTGACTGACCGAGCTCATAAATTCATTTGCAACCCTTAACAGAAACAGGAGCGAAGGAGTGAGGGGAGCTATAAAAAATAAAAAAAGTCGTACAACAGGACAAATAAAAAATGACCCAGAAATTCCAATGAGAATTGGAGCCAAGTTGGTCCATCGTTCGAGTTCATAATACTTTGAAGGCATCCAGGAAGGCCAGGAAGGGTTGGTAATCTAGTTACGAGTATCGTCCCCTAGTTAAAATACACAAATACACAGAAAAGGAAAGAAAAAACTGCCAACGTATTAACTTATTTACGTTACTCTCGGTCGAGTGAAAATAAATAGTCCATCATACCATGCTACAGATACGAATGACTTCCTATTCCTACCTCTTTTTCTACTCCCATACCTTGTGTCATCCTTTAGCATGTTGTCCTTGTTCGAAAGACATAGGGTGGTTTGGAGCTGTTTCCTAATGCGTTTTAGCTTTACCGATGGATAAAAGTGGGCGTAGAGGAAACGATGGGTAAAATTAAAAAGAAAATAACCTCTAATCCATTACATGTGTTGTGTTTGGAGATGGAGGATGATGAGAAAAGGATTCATCCAAGGGAATACAAACACCATACTAACCAAATGAATAGTGAAGGTGTGCTCTTGGTTTGTCTGCTCTTGTACTCGTACTCCCGTGGACAAAGTAATGACAGCGCATTTGTATGTGTCTGATTATTTGCCAACTGGATGTGTAGAGTATGTTGTGGTCTAGCTGTGCAAGATAGTTTCGGTAAGTCCTTAGGGAGATCATTTCGGGAAATGAGTTTTCATTAATTTGAAGATTTTGCGATGATGAATTATTTATGAAGTCTTCATGTTGTGAGAGATAATGGGATAATGTTGTCTAGTCGATGAAGACCTTTGCTATACGAATTTCGTTGTTGAACTACTTCTCATCACAGCATTAGCGGCTTAAGGATTTCCCAAATTATTGTCCCGACAGCAGTGACTTCTTAGTAAGGACGGACTTGAATAGCACTTTACCGGGGCTCCGGGCGTGAGTCTTGCACTATTTTTTCAAGTACGATGTTAAAAAAATCGCATGACAGCGCCTCGCGTTGTCTAAATCCTTTCTCGTCCATCAAAGGTCTCGGTGAGATTTTTACCGAACTTGATGGAGCAGCGTGCATTCTCCATCGTCATCCTGCACAGACGGACGAATTTGGCAGGATGCCAAAACTAGACATTGCTCTATATAGCTGGTCTCTACAGATGCTGTCATACGTGGCCTTAAAATCGATGAATAGGTGGTGTGTATCGATCTGAAGCTCATGGGTCTTCTCCAAGATCTGCCGTAGTGTGAATATCTGGTCGATGGTGGACTTTCCTGGCCTGAAGCCACACTGATATGGACCTATCAGGTTGTTGACGAACGGCTTCAGGCGTTCACACAATACGGCAGATAAGATCTTATATGCGATGTTAAGGAGACTGATGCCTCTGTAGTTGGCGCAGTTCAGAGGGTCTCCTATCTTGAGAATGGGACAAACAATGCTGAGGTGCCATTCATCGGGCATAATTTCGTCCAACCACATTTATCAGATGAGTTGGTGTACGCTCCTTACCAAGTCATCGCCTGTCGCTTTGAAGAGCTCGGCAGTCAGGCCATCCACTCCAGCAGCTTTGTTGGTCTTAAGCTTAGATATAGCTTTCTTCACTTCGTTCAGGTCCAAGTCTGCTCATAGAGCTCCAGAGCGTGCCTGGTCTTTTTTTGCAGTGCCGCATGGCGTGCGTTTTGCTTAGCTGCATGTGCTTGCCGTCATTCATCATCGAACCAGGGGTGGACGAGTGAAACCCAGCACATCCGAAGCGGCATCTCTGATGGCATTTTGGCAGTGATTCCAATGGTCTTCGATGCTTGATGCTGGCGGCATTGGACCTCTTAAGAGATTAAGACACACTCGATCGGAAAAGGACTTGGTGATCTCTTGCGATTGTAGCCGTCTGACGTCGAATTTTCTCACAGCATTAGTTTGTCTTGGCGTAGTTTGGGATATCCGAAACCGTACCTTGGCTACATCAACTTAATAGTCCGAGTCGATGTTGACTCCTCGGAACGTACGGACATCCATAATGCTGGAGGAGTGTCTTGCGTCGATCGCAATGTGATATATCTGGTTGACTGTTGATTGATCAGGAGTTCTCCAAGTACCCTTGTGTATGTCGAGATGTGGGAACCCTGTGCTAGCCACGCCAAGGTTTCGCCCCGCCGCAAAGTCGATTAGCCTGAATCCGTTATCGGAGGTGGTGTTGTGCAGGGTATATTTTCCGATTGTTTCACCAAGGATACCCTCTCGAATTTAGCCTTGATGCGGATTGCTACGATGTGCTCGCTCACATGCCGGAAGCTGAGGACTTCTTGTCTTAGTCTGCCTCCGACAACAAATCCGCATCCAAATAAGCGCTGTTTTTGCCGTCGATAGCAATTGCCGTATTAGATATCGCAGTTTTTCATCTACTTTTTTTCCGGCCCATCCCATCGCATTTCTTGGATGGCGGTTATGTCTGCTTTGCAGCAGTCTAGGGCCTCCGCTAGTTCCTCGGCTGCACGTGGTCTATTAAGGGATCTAACATTCCACGTGCATATCCGAAGCTCATTGTCATTAAATCGTTTGCGTGGGTTGCTAACAGTAGATCCGTCCATATCCGAGGCTGGTTGATGCTTCGTAACTTATGCTTTTTTTTAAATGGCCGGGCAATTACCCCGGCGGCAAAGGTAAAAGGCTAGGAACGTGAAAAATGGGTGGAGAGTGCTTATCTTCTACTCGTCCATGCAACTTCTGCAGAAGCTGTTTATTTGCATGTTTACCAATAAGACAAGTGATGACACCTATGATAGCGCTGACATGTTTTCTGTTTAGACAGATCAAACTCTTTAAGCGATTCAGATCTAGCTTTCGGGAGATTTGTTTCGTCGCAGGACATGTTGACGCAACAATCCACCTAAGGTTTGTTCTTCTGTTAGCAAGCAGCTTTGGAATTTATTTATACATTAATTGGGTTGAATAATTGTAGTAGTTCCAATTTTGGCAAGTTCGTCGGCCCTACAGTTCTCGCGAATATCTCTACGCTCCAACTCCCAACATGAGATATAATCGGCAGTTTTGGACAGTTTTAGAGTTAAGCGAGAATGAGTTCAGCAAGAATCAGTTCTGATAGCGGCCGAAAAGATGCGGATATCCCTTCGAGATATCACGTTTTTCTTCATCCATGACAGGGCTTCTTCACTTTTCAAAATTTTTACCTGGAACACGCTACAGTGTTTTGAAAGACGGAAGGTCAGGCTTGGATTAGGATTTTCTAAGAAAACACCGCCACCAACCCCGCTGTCATTCTTGGAACCATCCGTATAGAAATGAATTGACTTGTCATCCATGGAGACATCTTCCTCCCAGAAAGATCTAGAGAGGATGCTAACATGAAGGTGTTTGTCAAGCCAATGTTGGGGCGCAGTATAGTCGCGTGTTCTCTGAAAGGTTTCGTAGCACGTTAAAAATATAAGCTTTGTCAATTGATATGTGCGGCTTATGAAGGGCAACCTTAATGGCGTCTAGTCAAGAGGCCCGTAAAAGTAAATCTTCTGCAGAGTCCTTCTTTTCATCTGTGGGCATATGAGGATATTTCAGACGTTCGCTCAGTGGGCACATTTTGGATAGCAACAATATCCTCCTCCACTTATTGTCCGACTGCATGTGCATGCGTCCCAAAAACTTTAGACGTCTTTCGTTTGCTGATGTGGCCAAGAGTATTTATAGCTGTATCACAATATATCGGGTTTTATAATACGGACTTGACAAATTTTAATTTAATTTGTGAACGCACTCTTTCACTAATCATCAAACTGTCACTGTCAATTAATTCAGTAAACTCAGCATTTTCATCGTGGTAAAGTACAAGAACGAGCAACTTCTGCAAATTATAAAAATTTTCTTCCGAAATTCGGAGTCGGTGACTGCAACTTTAAGAGCGTTAATTCCAATTTTCGGTCGTAATTCTTGCCCTAGTAGACGGGCAATAACAAGTTTAGTGCAAAAATTTGAGTCTACATATTCGTTGTGTGATGTTGCCATGTAAGTGAGACCACGGGTTGATCAAAGTGTCGAAAATACGCTGCAGTTCAGGCGTCCGTAGCAAACGATCCAAATCAGTCAAGTCAAAAATTGGGCATCGCTCAGACCACATTATGGCGTATTTTTGGCCCGAATTGGAAGATATGGACTTGGACGACATGTGGTTTCAATAGGATGGTGCCACAAGTCAGACAGCACACGTTACAATTGATTTTTTGAAGAGTTAGTATGGTGATCGTGTTATCACAAGAAATGGGCCAGTAAATTGGCCGCCTCGTTCGTGGGATTTAACGCCGCTTAGCTATTTTCTGTGGGGGTACGTTAAGTCATTGGCTTATGCCAACAAGCCGAGGATGTTGGAAGAGCTCAGAGCCAACATTGAACGCGAAATAGCGGCCGTTTCGGCCGAAATGTGTGGCCGAGTCGTTGAAATTGGGCGTGTACTGTCTGGAGGGTTGTTGAGTCAGTTGATTGAATGAGGAATGAAGACACAAATCTTTCTGAGACTTGACAACAGTAGGCTGTATACGTGGGCAAACAGATGTCAACCTAGAGGGCAAATCCCTATGTTTTTTAGCCACAATAGATGGCTCTGCGGAGAACTAGCCTATTATGCCTTTTACTGAAATATTGAATAATGCCTTCAGCGATAATGTACCTAGAACAGTTCCAACAACCACCACATTTGGGTTGAGTACCTGCAGCGGGATCCGACCATCAGCCCGGACACTCACAGAGGTGGTGCTTCGTAATGTTGTTATCACTGGTACACGGAATGTGACAGGATATTGTACCACCAGCATATTTAGATGCTCGGCAAAACCGTCAAGTGAACGATATCTGAGCTCCTACATACATAAGGAACCTGGAGAATTATGGCATCTGCAGTTCTGTTCAAAAGAAACCTAACTTCGAATTGAACCCAAGAAGTCCTAACCCAGTCTTGGGCCCTGGGGAATTATCCTCAAATAGTTCTTCGTCGATTCTATGTCCCGTGATCCCATTATGACCTAGATCTCAAAAAAAGCTCAATAAATTCAGCCCCTCTACTACAGCTGTTCTGGAACCATAGCATTTGGTGACGTGTCCTTAAGCCCAGGGTAGAAAGACAGTTGGCCCGAATCGTCACCGAGGATCCGGTGGTAAAGGTCCTTAATCAGAGCACAGTAACAACAGTTGCAACAATATTTTCATGAGACCTTGTTCCACCAGACAACTGACCCATATGACTGATCTCATTGATGGACTCCATGACTTGAAGTTCTGACTATTGAGCCTTGACTTCTTATTCAGTACCCCTGCTAGCTCTTAAAACTCACTTTGAACCACAACTTCAAGTTCGTTGAAGTAGCTCATTAAAGAAGTCTGCCCTGCTGACTGTTAACACCATCGTATGCCCTTCTTTTGAGGTTCAATCATATTTGACAGCGCTTCATAGCGATGTCAAGAGTCAACGGCGGTTAAGACTAGTGCTCAGCAGTTGAGGATGACATGTCCTGTTATATACATGACATTGGCGCTTACCAAATTCACGCAACTCTGTGTCTACACTAATAGTCCAAAACTCAGCCCGACCTTTTAAGTATAACTAACTACTTTACACGCTTTAAAAGCCAGTGTGCTTCAGGTAATCCAAACCTTTGGTTATCTGCCCAGACAAAATTACAATTGTGCTTGCCTATCGCACTGTACCCTTGTTAACTTGCGTCATACGTCCATAATGAAGATTTTTCTCTGCTCCATTGGTTCTAAGTCACTGTCTGACATCACTTTCATGAATGGCATTAATGCATGCACAACCGATCCTAATCCGTAACTGGAAATGGTGACCATCTCCAACTTCATCCAGAAATGCTCCAAAGTCGTTTATTTACTTGTTTATTCCCCATCACCTCTCCAGTTCATGAAGGTTCGTATGTAACTTCCCAAAAGGACACTTAACATTAAATTTTAAGCAATTCCATTGAAATTAACTTCACTGCCAAGCTCAACGGATACGACTACCCTCATGCATATCCTTCAAAAAATGAGCTACAGAAGGACGAGAGATACAAAAAAATGAGGGACTGCAGCAAAGCGTTGTCTCAAACACAAACACTGCATTTTAAAGTACTTCAGTAGAAGGAGAAGAAAAAGTAGATGAGAAGATCTCTAGGGTTTCCCCCGCTGCTTTGTCTCTAGCTGACATAATCCGCAAAATATTCTCGCATCAGTTAAGTTGACGAGCGAGTACATATTTACAAATGTTACTCCAGAGAGACCCCTCTAGGGATTCATATGAAAAACATCACTACTGAACACAAAACAACTGAACAAAAACAGAACCAGATACAGCAGCACATACGAAGACGAGTACGACTTCGAATACGAGGAGGAGCATGGGATACCATACTATCTGGCTCTGGCAAACAACCGCAGAGAAAGTTCTTACCTACCACACCAGTCAGAGTTGGGGTCGGATTCAAAGTCGACCTCTGTAAAGTGCCTTAAGGAATGGGACAAGGCGAGCCGATGCAGGGCGCATCAGGACAACACAACTACCACCTCATTATTATTATCATCATCACTGACATTTGGAATACATATACGAGTATGTGAATCCCACACTCTGGAGAAGAAGATGCCACCACCTTTAGCAAGTCAAACATCTGCACTGTTGAAGCTTCAAAGCTTCAAAGCAAGACCCATGTGTCTGCGTCAGGATATACAGACAGAAAGACAGTTAGCCAAACGGAATAATAAATTTCAACTGCTTTCTAACGAGGAACCAGGAACTTGCATGAGAACAAGAGACTGTGGCTGGAGTTGGAGCATTCACCCTTATCCCAATGCAGTGTAATATGGCTTGGCTGCCGAGGCAGTGGCATGCATTCGCTCGGTGCAGAATAATATCGCCATTTGTAAATATTTACTCGTGTTACTACATTTATGAGGAGCAACATCAGCAACAGTAGCAGCAAGCAGCAACATACCACAGCCAACACAAGCCGCTTTCCCATTTCTGCATTCAAAGTTCCATCGGTCTTCGAAGAAAGCTCCAGGGAGATCGTCTCATCCTTCCACGATAACTCTACTCAACTTCGCTGTACTCTATTGAAAGCCATCGTGTTCTAAAGAAATTTTGTTTTTTTTCTTTTTTTGGAGTTGCAGCCTGGTTTGGGAGTAGATACAAGCATAGACGAGCTGGTAGAAGGCAGCTAGCTAAGAAGAAATATTTGCCTTGCCACATGCATAACATGTCAGGCCAAAGGCAGGTCCTTCTACGCAACAGCTGTGTGTTGTATAGTATAGTAATGCGACGGGCGCTATGACATACATAGCTCTAGCATTGTATAGCATGACATGCCATGGCAATAGTGGTCTGTTAGAACTTCTCCATCGAAAACGTCAGAGAACTCTTAGATGGTGTTTGCGAAAGTTTGAGAAACTTCGTTCGAAACTACGACTATTCGTATACTGCATAGAGATGGATAGATTGGATGCATGTGTCCAACCGAAGGCATTTCGGTGACCAGAATACACAACCTTCCTCCTTCCTACTTCACTCAGAACACATATGAACTAAAACACTGAAAACATACCAACATACTCGTACATAAAAGAAACTTTCCTCTTCTTGGAACCGAATAGTTTGGAGAAAAAAAAGTCATCCTTTGTCATGTCTCTTTAGAGGAATGTTCCTTATGTCAGCCATTTTGTTCGTTTTATTTATTTTTTGTTCACTTCACTTCCCTCTCCTCTTCCATCATCATTTCAATTTCTTTGTCCAACAGTTGGCCTGTTGTGTGGCATGTTAGGATGCAATTACTCAGGAGTCATGTTGTCTTGCCAGCACTGATATGTGCCGGTCTTACTAAGAGAGTTTTGAAATAGTTTTTAAGGGTAAACCTCGCTGTCATGTTGTGTGTGGGAGTTGACAATAAAGATTTCGATTTGGCTTGGGATGGTAACAGGCATCCTAACTACTTTGGCAGCACTTTTTCTGAGAGTTCCTAATGAAACTTTCGATATAGACTTTGGGTGAACTGATGAGTTTAGGAGTTAAGGTGTTAAGTGAAGTAAGTAAGGGTTTGAGATGTCCTACCGAGTGTGGGATTGGACTTGATTGCCAAGGTAGAGCCTTTGTGCTCTTGCATCGCTATTCCGAGATATTGGTGTCTTATGGATCATTATGGAACTGAACTTTTCTCAGCCAGTTCTGGCAGTCAAACCTTTTGCTATCGCGCAGATCGGCGTTACTTCTTGTGTTCGATGTTGAAGAAGTATAGGATGACCAGATAAAAACGGTAGGAAAGGAAATCAACAACGGTGTCAGGTGGCTTTACTTTCAAGCTACAGCCATGCCATTATGTGTGGAATAGCACATCATTCAAATAGCGACCTCGCCTCTGTTGGCAGAGCTTCCAGCAGTCGGTCTAATTTTTGATGACTGAATCCAATATGTGCGGCGTTATTCCATCAATAGTGTATCGAATGTCCAGAGTGTTTGGTTTTTTAACCTAGACTAAGGACTTGACGTAGCCCCAGAAAGAATAATCGAGTGGTATCAAATCGCGGCGGCGGCCAATTGATGAACACTCGGTGTGAGATGACCCAGTCGCCAACTTTCTCTTTCACAACTACGAGCGTTACGTCGGTCGCTTGTGTGGCATGTAGCGACGTCTTGTTGGAACCTTAGCACTAATCTATCGATGTTGTCGAGCTTTGACCACAGAAAGTCGGTTAACATCGCTATATACCTGAAACCATTGACGGTAAGGGTGTCTCCTTCCTCATTTCGACAGAAATAAGGTCCGATGATGATGACATGCCATAAACCGTGCCAAACAATCAATCTTTGTGAATGCAATGGGCCTAATCCGAGAAGATGATTTTTTTGACATGATCCGAATCTCCGGCTAACATTTGCAGCGCAGAATTAATGAACTCATGACGTTGTCTATGGTCGTAGGGTTTCGGCTTTCCATCAGAACAATTTTATATGGATGAAGGTCGAAATCCAACAGCAAAATAAGCCGTGGCCATGCCCCATACAGCTGATCGGCGCCGAATTGACATCTTTGGGCCTTCACCGATACTGGCCGATATGGAGGCTGATTCCTAACCATTTCTGTCTAGTTGTCGGCTTAAGTGTATTCACGCTCAAATTTTTCCACGGTGTGACGAATTGCCTGCATACTTAAGCCATGATGACGACCGACCTCACAACTCAGCCGGAATTTCGTTAATATGTTTTTGGCAGCTAACAGTTGGAAAAACTATCATTGCCATCTGGTCACCATTTATTGTATATGCAATTTCTTGTCAAGAGATCATGGCTAACCAAATGGAAAAATTTAGCTAAACTCGAGTCTATCGTAAGACAAACAATTTTCCGAACCCACTAACTAGCGAAACGGTGGCTTACCTAATCAGTTTATCACGATGATGTGGGTCTGAGAATAGTCAACTACTAAGTCAAAGATTTGGGTTCGATTCCCAGGCAATGCACCGAAAAAGGAAAAAACATTACAACTTTCGCCACGCTTTCGGCAGGCAATGGCAAACTTCCAAAAGTGAAAAGTCTCCTACTCGCCAGCAGTTTGAAGCCGTTGTCAAGAACACCGTGGGTCCCAATCTCTGTATGAGGCCTTGACCATAAAGGAGACGAAACGTCACCAACGGGAAGGGAGAAAAAAAAAATTTAATGGAGCAAGTGTCCTTGCAAAAAAGAAGCAGTAAAGCAATTGTGCGAGATAGTCTAGATTTGACCAAAGTCTCGAGATTTTTACAAAATAGGCCCTAATGTGAAAATACCTGGACTAAAATTACACGGATGTCATCCCGTCAGATTGTTTCCGAAGGGTCTGAGGCCCTCTTCACAATCCGGCACTGAGAATTCTATATGCCATCTTGAGGAGACTGTAGTTCGCGCGGTTCAAGGGAGTCAAGGGCCTCATGAAGTCTTCCTTCTTTAGAATCAGACAAACAGCGTACTTTCGTCGATGCAGCTTTTGGAATGTTGCTCCGTATCTAATCATCACTTGCTGCTTTAGCTCGGCAGAAACTTATTCCACCGAATCCAGGAACTTCCATGGATTTTGGCTTGGAAATAACTGTCATCGATTTTGTTAACGGTAGCCTACAGGGACTCGACAATGTCGAAAAAAACAAGCGTACGAGTGGTACAAAGAGCTTCAAATGCGACGTACTGTAGTTGATGATTTGACTGACGTAAGCATCGACAAATTTAAGAATAATGTCGTAGCAGATCGTTGTGAGAGCATCAGGAAGATAGCAGCCAATATTGGTGTCTCGTTTGAATCGGTATAGAGCCTTACGCACGATGTTTTCGACATGTGACGAGTTGAGGGCGACTGTTGTTGAAAGTGCTGAATTTGTTGCAGAAACTGCATCACATTGATGTCGCTAAAGAAATGTTTTCTTAGCGCCAACATCTTATCGATTGCCTCAGTACTGGAAACGAGATATGAAATGGCTCTTTTCAGACGAGCAAAATCCCAGAAACAACGACAAATACGATCCAAAATCAAGGCTTTCTTGACCGTTTTGGTGTGGTGTGGTCCAATTCGAACTTTTTCTAACAGGCCAGATAGTAAATATAGAGTTTGACGTTAGCCTATTAAGCGTTCGACGCAAGAGGCCAGAATTGTGAAGAAACTTCTCGTGGTTTCTTCAACAAGACAACGCCTCGGCCCACTCATCTCGTCTTCTACGCGACTATTTAAAAAAAAAAAACACTTATTACCGTTCCTCCAGCTCTGTATTTACTTGACGTGGTTCCTTGTAACTTTTTCCTATTCCCACGACTTAACTTACCAGTTCGCCAAAAGAGTTTTAAGACAAATGTGGCGAGAAAGGAGAATTTGCAGAAGAATCTGAAAGCTATTTCAAAATCGCCCTTGGAAGCGTTGAAATAGGCCTATAAGGGAACGCTGAACTTCCCTGCAATGGTTTGATGGCTTGAGGCTCTTACGAAAATCCCCATCAGACCCTTGACTACAACAAGGAGGTGGTCCGAGTAGAAGTTGCTCGGAACGTTCAAACATCTTAAACACTGAAAAGGGCCTTGCGTCAATCACAATGTTAGCGATTTGGTTGACGGTTTGTTAATCACGAATCGTGTTGGTCCATCTATAGATGTCGGAGTGTATATGGGGTTTGCTGGCTATAGTAGCAATGCATATCGGCTTCCGAAGGTGAAAGGTTAGAGACTCTAGTGCTCCACCTTATTACAAGAGATCCCCTACTTGCCTAGCTTTGATGCCAAGAACAATTAACACGTCGTACTTAGAGCGTATGGCGATGACCGAGTGGTCGAGGGTGTGGGCGTGTATGAGATTTTGAGAATGAGAAATCCGTTTGCGTTGACGTGCTTTAAAGGCATCGAGAGCCTGTTAAAGGATAAGGATAAGAAGAGCAAGAGGATGATGAGGCTTTGGCGTGAAAATTTGTCGATTGTTATCCGAACAGGCCACAAACTAAATATAACCTTGCCTAAAGTGTCCTGCTCAAGTGAAGGAAGATCTCATATATCTTCAAGTCTTTGACTGGATGTAGTCATCCAAAGGCCACGTTTAGTGAAAATATATATATATATGCGCTTAGCTCAGTAAGAATGTATACACATCTTGAGGATCGTGGTGGACCAAAACGACTAATTTTTCTGGGGAACATGGCAGTTAGAACTCAACCATGGATTTAGGTAACTGAAACCAATTATACTATAGACATGGTCAACGTCGAAGAGCTTGAGGTATTTTCTTGAAAAAGTAGCTTGCAACCTCTTTTGTAAAATAGTCTTCCTTCACATATGATACCTTAGATCAGACAGTCATTAGTTACAATCCGACAGAAACTGACCTAGCATCTTAAATCAATCGTTTGCACACTCATGGCCTCAATTTTCTTTATCGAAACGCACCACTGAAATGAGGCACCGAATAATTAATCACAAACCCAGTGACATGTGAGTGGATTGCTAATTAAAGTGACTCACAACGTCTACGTTGGCCTACTCGCGGGTACAATTAACAACGTCAAAAGTGCTTATCCGTTCCCCACACGTGGACCACCCTTATATACGAGTAGAAGTACATGATATGCGCGATACTCGGTGGGAGCTTCGAATCAGATACCGAGGGCTTAATTATTCTTCCGCCAAATTTCACACGGCACACAGCGGAAGTCCTTAAAGAGATCACGCACAGTACGGAGTCATATTACGCGCTGTCATTTATAGTATTTCATTTTTCACTTTAATTGCCACCGGATGACAGCAGCTATGTATGGAGATAAGAGAAAGTAGGAGCCCTTGTATGTGGTTATAGAAATTAATTACAACAGCGGCTGCCTTGCAGTGTCACAAGGACTCAAGATTTCAAGGCAAATTTATGCGAATCTACAAACAAACTGCCATACACTCTTAACCTGTTGCCAACAAATATACTGGCGGTCAAATCTGTCCCGTCAGTCACTTAAACCAGATAGCACGAGGACATGTGCCCACGGACCAGTATCGTTTGGAAGATATGCAAAATCAGGATCAAAGACCAGAGGAACAAGAGCAGCAACAAGACCAACCAACAACCAAAACGAAACGACGCGACGATCCTGACGCTTCATTTGAATTCAATTGAAAAATAAATTACCATGTCATGTCTAATGAAAAATGACATTTCTTATCTTTTGACATGTGGAGCAGAAATGACAGTTACTGTGGCAGCGTGCGCTCGGGTAAATCGATTTCGAACAGTGTGGGTAGTTACATAGAAAAGTACCCTGTGAAAGGGTTGAAATCGGTGAAATCACCTGCCTAGCAGACGGCACATGTTTTCAAATGGAGGGGTGTGGACCAACTGAATGTTGCCAAATTGATGTTTACAATTTCCTCGTACTGTCACAGTGACTGTGCGCCTCTGCCGCCAGAAAAATACTTTCCAATTTATATGACACACAGCTTGAGCGTTATCTTTGGTTTTGTTGGCAAGTATGGGGGGGTTGTAAAAGAATCGGCATCGGCAAGTGGGTAGCTGAGTGAGTGGGTGTCATTTCCTCCCCTTGAAGAAGGAATAATCAAATATACATCTTCGAAGTCATATCGTGTGCATAATGTCACCATGAACAGTGATTTCAGTTTTCAGGACATTTTTGATTTTTTTCTGTTTTTTTTTCTGTCCTGTTGTTATTGAGCTGTCATAAGCAGTGATGTCATATTTGTGCTAGAAGTACGTATAAGTGTATATGTATACCACAAAGCGTTACGCTGTTATATGCTGTGGCAGATGATTTCTGCAAACACCCCGTTGAAATGGGGGTTTTTGTTGTTGGTGTTGCTGGTTGGCCCCTTCTTTATCATCAATTGCTTTTGTTGATACGTTGTGAGGGGTGGTTTTTTTGAGCTCTTTGTTTGTGCAAGAGGGAGTTGTGAAACTTCGATAATTTGATTACACAGAGACAAGTGATTGAAATTTAAAATGCCACTGCGAACGTTAAGGATATACTCGTATCATGCAATAGCAGCCGGTGGTAGGGGTGGATTTCTGTTTGGCCTACAAAAGTTTTAAATTGTTTATTGATTTATAGGAAAGTTGGTTGAAGTTTTCTTGGATGTCTTTAGCTTCCCTTGCACCCCAAATGAAATGCTGGTACATTGAATTGGATTTAAGTTGTCCATTCCTATGTTCTGTCTCCCTTAAAGGGCCAGAGAGTTGAGGCAACTTTAACATTTGTTCAATAAATTGCATTGCTTCGAAACTACTGTATGATACTGACTGCTGTATGTGCATGTATCGAGCTGATGTATGCTCCATAAATCGAATGGACGAATAGAACCCTGATTGTCCGATTCTGAGGAAGGACGTCCTCTGATTGAGCCTACTACAGATGAATAAGTCTTTTCAATAGCGCATACAAAATTCTGTCTGGCGTATATAGAGCCGCAACAAGAATTGTCATCCCTGCCAAGCTCACTCAACATCCTTGAGGAATGACAAAACTGAGACCTTTCATTTTTAAGAAGGACCTTAGCATCTTAGTTCTTGAAAAAAGAGTGTGAAAATTGCAGGAATCTATTTATTTACACCCATACGCAGTAGAAGCGACAAATATTGATTAAGTCACAAAGAAGAAACAAAGTTTATGCTGGGGAGGGCGATGCACCACATCGATGCCTAAGACAAGACCTCACGACTTAGAGGTATTACGTTCCTCGACCTCCACCTTAGCAACCAAAGGACATTATACAATACACTTGTCATCTCGGTTCCGCTTTATGCCACAGAAGCGTATACAATGACGAAATCTGATGAAAAAACCTTAACGCATTTCGAGAAAATAGTTCTTAGAAAAATTATTGGTTTAATTTGCATCAGTGGTGATTAAAGGCGCCGTTTCTGGAGCAAATTATACGAGCCGGGCAGCAACCTTAATCCGGGTTAGATGGTTAGGATACCATGAACACATGACCAACAATAACTCAGCACAGTTTTCGACTCCAACCCAGAGGACCAATAACATCTTTGTTGTCTCACATAAGTGGAAGTAGAAGGGTTTTATAGCCAACGTCGTATGCGCGAATGAAGACAGCTGACAACGGATCATGCTATTTTCACCATTCTACAGTCGTTCTCTGACCTGCCATCTTCAAAGCTACATTTACTTCCATCGAGCCTTGAAAATCCTGGTATTTGACAAACGTTTCGCCGATTGGTAGTTGTTGCACTTTTTTGTGTCGCTTTTGCCTTTATAAAGATGGGGCCTGTTTAATATTTTTCAACAACTGTTACTTCTTTAAAAAGACTCTGATATGCGACTTATTTCAAATCATTATCTCATTTAAATAACTACCAGGACTGGCTTAACAGTAGGCCATCCTCTCAACCCAGATTCAAATAATTCAAGATCTTTATGCGAAATTCTCCTTAGACTAGTGCAACTGATGTTCACTCTTGCTGAAATCAGAAGTTCTGCCTCATACTCCACCCACATGCTCATTAATAATGACATTCCAGCTGTTAGCTCTTTGGACAAAACCAATCTTCGTGCAGCACAATTTGCGGCCAACTCAACACTTTCTGACTGCGCTATGTCTCCTCCTACACTTGAGTGCGTCGAATCTTCAATGGGACGAATCCCTAAAAACGGCGAATCTTCTTCTCTCTTACCTAACAGACCAATTACACTTACGCCCCTTCTTTTAAAGATCATGGAAATTCTTCGGGCGATCTTCGGTCCCGTCTGCATTGAAGGTGAGTGGAGAAGGAGATACAATGACGAACTGTATGGACTGTAGAGCGACATGGACCTAGCCGGAAGAGTGAAGATTCAAAGACTGAGATGGGTGGCTCATGTAGAGCGCATGGACACCAATGCTCCGGTCCAAAAAGTCTTTGAATCCGCTCCCGAGGGAAGCTGCGAAACTGGAGGCAGCTAGACAGGGATCGAGCTGGCTGGAGAAGCTTGTTGACTGAGGCCCAGGTCCACCCCGGACTGTAGCGCCACCTAAAGTAAAGTAAGTAAGGAAACGCCAATAAATGGTCATCTTATGAAATATCTTAAAACACAAGAACTTCTTAATGACAGTCAGTACAGTTTTCTCAGCAAGAAGCCCACGGCTGATTTGATGGCATGTCGCACTGATCTGGGGATCGAGGAGCCTCTTGTTTAATGGATTCGAAATTACCTTTCGGAACGTTCACTTTAAGGTGTCTTGGATGGTTTTAAGTCTGATATTCACAAAATAAATACTGGTGTGCCCCAGGGCTCCGTTCTGTCTCCGATATTCTTTTTAATTTTCCTCAATGATCTCTCTAATCATCTAATACAATATATTCCTCCTCTGATGCCAGTACTCTTTGCTTTTCCTATCCATTCCCGGACTTACAGCCCTGCTCTCCCGCTGTAGAACCAGAAGGGCAGAGTATGTTAAGCTCATTGAATTCCGATTTAAACAGCATAACCAATTGGAGACCTATCAACAGAGTGGAATTCAATGCTTCCAAACCAATATGCTGTCTGCTGTCATAGAATTATTAGACATTATCCATGAATGTCATCGTTGAAACCGAAAAACTTTCCATTCTGGGTATGTGTGTCAATGACAAACGCCAAAAATGCTGCGAAATGTCTAGGTTTGCTCAAGTGATGTAAGAATTTTTTTCACCCCTCCCTGATCTGGCTTCAATATATAAGGCTTCCATCCGCCTAAAATTGGAGTACAATGTTCACTTCGACCTCGAGAAAGCATTCGATCGAGTGCCTAGGGATCTCATATGGGCCGCGCTGAGGTCTCAAAACGTACCGGAAACGTATGTTAGAATAATACAAGACATGTACGGAAACGTGAAACTGCAGAGAGTTTCCAGTAACTGTCGGAGTGCATCAAGGAAGCGTGCTTAGCCCTTTCCTCTTTAACGTAGTATTCGACTATCTTTTAAGAGACTGCATGCGCGACGCAAATGTAACGTCAAATCTTTTCGCGATAACGTCGAAGATTTGCAGAACGCCTAAGATTCATGGAAAAATGCGCTAGAGAGAAACGGGTTTAAAAGAAGTCGTTTAAAGACGGAGCATTTGACGTGCCCATTTGCGCATCCCTTGCGACCTGTTCCGGATATAATGTTAGACGGAATAGTTCTTCCGAAAAGCACTGTCTTTAAGTACTTAGGATCAATCGTTAACATGGAAGCGAAATGTGACGACGACGTAAACCACAGAGTGAGTGTGGGATGGATAAAATGGCGGGAAAATTCGGGAATCTTTTGCGACTGAAAATTTTGACTTAAATTAAAGGGGAAACTCTACATCACGGTTGTTAGACCAGCTCTTATATACTGTTCACAGTGCTGGACAATGTACGAAGGGTTTAAAAACAAAATGACGGCAGCGGAAATGAAAATGTTAAGGATGTCTAGTGGAGTCACTAAACGCGATTGCATTAGATCTACGCGTATAAGAGGAAGTCTACATATAAAAAATTCGGTAACCGAACAGCTTGGGGCGAATAGAATAAACTGGTATTGCCACGTTCAAAGAAGATCTGTGGAAAATCCGATTAAGAAGGCACCATCAACTACGGTCACTCTAACTGTAAGAAAACGAGGTCGGAAAAAGAATTCCTGGTTTTCTCAGATGGCAAATACGCAACAACGCCTGGGGCTAACCACTGAAGCGATCCAGGATCGAGCAGTATATAGATGCGTTCTGCGGTCTGCGACACCAGCCAACCCATAAGCGGAGCAGCAGCGATGCAGTTAAAATGGGAAACTCGTTACGCATAAGTTCGTATAGTGAGGAAAGGGTTAATAAAAGGATAAGAAGAAGTTCACATCTTGGCAGCTACCCCTAAGACTTCTCTGCGCCTACTAGATAGGATTATAAACCATGCAATAAAACTTATAGGTGATGCCAATATTACACAGTCCATTGAAACCTTCGACCACCGTCGTAATGTCTCCTGTCTCATTTTTTTCTATTCATATTTTCACCACCAGGGCTCCGCCCCTTCAAACCTCCAACCGTAATGCCCGTCTGGCTCTGAATGCTCATCAGTACACCCTCAAGCCCACTTTCGGATTGGAATGCATTTCCGAGACCTTTATTGCCTACCCATAACCATCTTCAAACATTCAAATCCAACGTACATGGGTACCTCTCTTTTCTCCCTCCTTAAATTTCCCTCTCTCGCGCTCTGTGCCATCATTTCAAGGATACATAAAATGGCATTTAGATTTCTCTTCTAATGGCGACTTTCAGTTTTACTTTCCGTTCCGCCTTGTTATTTAGCTTAGATGGCAGGTAACAAAGTAAACGAAGTGTTTCGAATGAATTTCGATTCCATAAAGTTTATTTTTGTAGAACTACTCGCAGCATCAATAACACTAATTGCCTGAAATGACAGCAACACCACAAAACGGCACCACTTTCACCAGCAAATTCTTGCCCCTCTCACCAAACCAGGTTAGACCAACAAGAAAAACAAAAAGTGCGCTCAAGCAACATTTTAATTTATTGCTTATGCTTAGATACTTAATTACTTTCGCAAAAGAAACTTCTTGTTTCCCCTTATGATATCAATTTGTTGGAGCTAAGCAAAAAGAGAAGGAAAAAAAGAAACACCGGCCACCACAATCTTAGAGAGGGGGAGAAACTTTTAGTTACACCAACTTGCCTGGTGACTACTTAGTAACTACTGCAGTAACAGGCACTGGTTCTCCTAAACCACCCTCCAATCTCATAGTCAAGTTTGCTATTATTAGGCGCAGTTGTCTTCTTTTTTTTTGTAAGGGAAACTTAGATACAGGGTCCATACCCATGGCCGCCACCATCTAATGGATGGCCAATTTGTTTTCTCATTCAATAATAATTTTCGATATTTAGCAAAACCACCCCCGTTGAAGGGAGGCATGGGTTCCATAAAGCTGCTGTTGGAGAACTTTTTAAGCTATGCTAGCAAAACCCGTGCTGGGTATTTACAGCACGTGGTAGGTACAGCACTCGAAAAGAACAAGTGATCCAATCAAGACGGAGTGACAGACTTTTGGCTAAGATTTCATCCCTTCCTTTTGCGGAGAGCGAAAATCTCTGCTAAGATGTGCCATCTTTATTTCTTCTCTTTTTTTTACACTTTTGTGGAGGGAAGACCTCCTGAAAACTTTAACAATGCTTATCAATGTGAGGAGGGAAAGATGTGAATCCGAAAAGTTTTCTGCCATGCCATACTCAAAAATTTGCTAATACCTTCGGAGGAGGAAAGTTTCGTGCCAGCGTTTATCGTATTTTGGGAGTTTTTTGTTATTTTTTTCCCACCCCCCGGGGTTGAGGGTGAATTTGACTTTTCACGCGCGCTAACGATGGCTTCGCAAATTGGTATGATGTCTAGGGGATAAAACTGACGATAGCAGATTTCCATAAGTGAACATCGATACAGCCCCGGGATTCTGGGAAAGAAATCAGCTGTTGCCGTAGTTGGGATTTTTTTTTGTTTGTTTTCGGTATTTGTACTCGTACCATGTTTTGTCGCACTTTTTACGCTGAATTGGAATTTGAAAAAGACAGTGGAAAGCTTTAATGGGAAATTAACTTCGAAACAGAGGATGCATGGAATTATCGTTAAAAAAAACTAGGCATCTTGAAAAATGCTCTTTCTTAAATAATTCCCAACAATAGAAGGTCTCAGTCCAAGAAAGAGTCGTTACAAGTCATCTTTACAGTCGTGGGGGTGCTATCACTTGACTAAAGAAAGTATCTATCATTCGCCCTTGTTGACATCGCACTTTTAGAAGGAAAATTTGCCGCATTAGCACCTTTTATATTAAGGTTTTGTCAGTGGACCAATTTTTCGAATTTGAAAATATGGAGAACTAAAGCGGTACGCTAGAATAAGCCGGGCTTAAGAAACCAACGAAATGATGTGTTCAGTGAAGTCATCAATGTCTAAGGAAAAGAGTGGATTGCAATGGGCATGCACGATTCAGGCATAGTCGGGAAGACGTAGGCTTAGACGAGTGTTTTGGTAGACCATTGACCAAAACAACAGAAGAACACTTTGATGAAATAGAAATTGACTGGTCGTACTCGGCAATTTGACCAACAGAGAGTAATCAGAGATGACCAACATCCAACTGGATTTTTACAATTCAATCGTTCTTGAGAGGTGTCTCTGGCAAAGACTCAAATTTCGCTCAAACAAAACCACCTGTAGGCATTGCAAAAGGCTTGCTATATGAAGCTTATTTCGGCCAAACAATCATCAAATGTATCATTATTGGTGACAAGACGTGAGCTTATGAGCACGATACACCAACCCTGACGTGCACGTCTCAATAGGGCATCTAAACCATCACTTGCCATTCATTCCAGAGGAAAAAACAAGAGTTAATCAATCAAGAACATGTCTCAGAGCAACAGGTAGAAGAAAAGGCACAAAAGACAAGACTGCAACGACAAGACAACACCGTACGGCGGATGAATTAACACCATTGAATCAACGGTAGCTTTACAAGCCCGCATGATAGATACCTTATAGTGGTAACTACAACACATTTAGAGCTGTAAGGACTACTCGAGGTGCTGACATATAGATGGAGGCGAATGAATATTAAATAGGTCTTTGCAGCTCTCAAACTCCCGATTTGAGTTACTGACTTCAATATATCCGTCCGCTTTCACCCAAGTTCTCATAAAGGAATCTGGGCCTCTAGGTTGGTGGTTGTAAGAGAGGTTAAAACTCAATGTTTACTTATGCGAATTAAGAGGTCCGCTCGACATGTGTGGTAGTTGCCGAGGCTCATGCTTTCGCAAAGTAGGCTTTGCGCGCCCCTCACAAGACGAGGAGTGACGACATCATAAAGTTAAGCTTGACGTCAAAAATGCATTTAACTCGGCCAAATGGACAGAAATCCGGGAGGTTCTGAGGCGGCAAAGTGTAATGGAAGACCATAGAAAGATGCTAGGTAGCAAATTCAGCATCAAAAACTCTGGTACAACACAAGAGAGGAACGAGGAGAAAAGTTATTGATGTCGGGAGTTGACCACTATCTCTTGAACCTCGTCTACAACAGACTCCTGCGCTTAGAAATGCCTTCGGCAGCCAAGCTGACTAGCTTTGCGGAGGTCGAGCGAAAAAAATATGTTGGGCGGTCGCTAAAGTGGCGTATCAACTGCGCCCAAAAAACGAAGATGGTTGTCCTCACTAGGCACTTTCATGTGAACGTCCCAGGTGAAGAAATCCACGCGATGCTTAACATGCTCGGAGTGTGGCTCAATGCAAGAATCACCTTTGGGAAGCACATGGAGAGGGCGCGACTGATAGAATCACCAAAATCTAGGCTGATGCCCGATGATATCCGAAAAAGTCGACGGTTGCCAACTCTATATTGCTGTACGGTGCTAAGGTTTGGGCGGATGCCTTGTCGAGACAGGGTATTCAAAAGTGACTTACCTCGGTACAACGCGGGGGTCTGTCGAATCATGTATGCTTATTGCACTGTCTCCGGAGCAGCCATTATGATGATTGCAAGAACTCTACCCATCGTAGTGCGGAGATAAATTTCTGTACCCGAAATCTGAAGAAGATAGCGACTGTAGAAATAGATCATTTACGTGCTGACAACAGGAATGGGATGGCGGGCTTGTAACCATGTGGATAAATCGACTTACTGAGGCCGTTGTTGGAGCGTAGCTATGGTGAAATGAAGTACTACTTTATCCAGCTTATCTCTGTATACGGGAAATTCAACACATATCTGTACAGCAAAGCAGACAAAGATACGTCTATTGAGCTAGGGTGGAGGATACCGTCAAGCACACTTTTTTCATTTGTGCTAGTTAACGTAACGCCAGTAACAAGAGACTAGAGTACCCCTTAAGATGCTTGCTGTGGGTGTCTTTTACATTAAGAGATGAGCTTCCTGTTGCGAGGGTTTAAAGTTTAAGAAGCCGAATAGTGGCTCTAATTTGAAGTAATGCCAACGCGGTTCCATGGTGATGTAAGGCATGAGGCAAGAGGGGCATTTTAGTGAGTATCAGGTTAGTTCGAACCAACCATTGCACGAGTTTCACACTACCTCAAGTCTTAGAGTTTATTTGGGTGCGGATTTCTTAGCGGCGAACTAAGGCAATACGTTTTGGGCTAATGACACATAACCGATAGATTGGGTTAAGTCGTGTCACAAGAAGGATCACACAACATGCCGCTGACAGAAAAATTAGAGTCTTATCATTCGGGGGCTGTCAAGAGCTACAACTTCGAACAGATTGGGAACACCCACCTCGTTGCAACTCCTACCAGGCTTAGGGATATTCAACGATGACCTGATTTCTTAAGTTTGAAGAAAGAGCTGAGGCAAGACTAAGCAAAGCAAATTGAGGAGAAGGCGCAAATCAGTTCGAAGAAGATATAGTCCACCGACACAAAGATACGAAGACTAAACAAAGAACAAGGAATATAGACTTACCCCAACTACAAGTTCAAGTAATCATTTATACAACAAAGCTAGGCATGACAAACTGGGAGTTGTGTATTGTGAGTTCACTGCAAGTCGACGATGTCTCAGGCAAGGAGTTTAGCACTGCTACTCCGTCAGTAGTGTCCTGTCCGTGTCATATCATGGCAAAATTGGACTCCTTGTTACTAAATGTTATTCTTCAAACTATGCTTTAAGTAACTCTTAAGCCGTTTTTTGTTTCCAAGGTTTAGTTGTTGAAAGAAATGAACTAAAACTCGAGAACCCATATGCAGCAACTAATACTTTCAGTTTATTGTGGGATTATGCTGCCCAAACCCTCTCTGAAACTCACCATCAGGAAAACTTTCAACAACATCCTCTGCATCCTCTGCAACTACCAACTACTTACTACTTTTACATCAACTGCCAATCAATACAATCTTTATCCTTTAATACTGACTCCCCTCGATCCTTGGTCCATTTACAATTTACCAGCAAACATCTGAAGAAAAACGAAAAATTTCTCGCTGAATCCGATTAGCAAACCCCCAGATACTATGAATGAAATAACCGTTCTTTGTTCAATGATACGAAATTAATTACAATTGACAGGATTCTTTACATCTCAACCACCACCGGATGTACCAAACCAATTGTACTCCCATATACGAACGAATAGTCCATCAGTGGAATCGAATTAAAGAGAATATCCTCTCTATCGCCATAGGAGTACATACGTACGAGTATTCGTAATTCCAAGTGATTCCATGTAATGGAGGATGTACATATGTAGGTGACGCATATATCGACGTCAGAAAGGATGCCAGTAATCAGCTTTCTACGTCAATCGAGTGTATCATTAAATCAGCTAATGTGTGCGGATTGTGCCCTAAGGACTATGATACCAAATATGTGTCTACTTCCCTCGATCAATAGTCATTCTTTTGGTTAATTAGGTGACAGGCAATTTGGGCTCCTCCACAGTCTTGAGAGCTAAATTTGTAGTCTCTCGTTCTCAGTATTCTTCCCTGTCCTAGTCCATCCTTCTTACTTTAGAGGCATTTATTTTATTTTCGATTTAAAATTCAAAACCTTAAACCTGAAAGAACTCAGCCAAGCAACAATCTTCTCCAAATCCGAAAATAATGAAAAAAATCAACAGAAAAACGAAAACTCTCCAGAAATCCTTGCAAAACGAAATAATTATCAGATTATGGGAAACGTGGAAGCAGTGTAAAGGAAAAGAGAAAAAAAAATCCGCTCTAAGGACACAACACTAAATTGCCAAAGAACAATTAAAACAGTTTGGGTTCTGGGATGTTGTCCTGCAGGACTTGTAGCCCATACTCTTACTCGTATATCCACCCCTGACATTATCCTGTTCATCACGGCGATATGCTGATGCTGATGCTGGTGGTGATGGTGGTAATGGTGTCTATAGTTCTATTTTTGCTTTACGTTCTGTGTAAATTGTCATTTCCGGATACCGCTGTGCCAAAATCTTTCCCGACCAAGCAGGACTTCCAATTCCTTCCTTTCAAAAAGCATCCGCTACGAATCCAACAAGAAAGGACGATTTGAATTTGAGTTTTTCTTAATGTTTCTGTTTCTGTTTCTGTTTATCTCTCGGCAGGATGCTCTTAATCTATTTTTGGAAAGCATCGCTTGCGTCTTATTAACCAAAAAAAAAAGAAAAACCAAGAAAACAGCAAAAAAATTTCGAAAGGATGGGGGAGAGAAAAATTATAATTTAAACAGTCC
The DNA here is from genome assembly GCA_928272305.1 of Volucella inflata. Taxonomy (NCBI): domain Eukaryota; kingdom Metazoa; phylum Arthropoda; class Insecta; order Diptera; family Syrphidae; genus Volucella; species Volucella inflata. The sequence goes on from OV743720.1 coordinate 7,274,276, forward strand.
TGATGCGAGACCATTATTTGTCTTGTCGTGGCTTAATCTCTTCGCTGTGGCTTTTGTGCTTCTTTATATATATTTATTTGTTTGTCTCAGATTTTAAGGATAAGGCTGGGATGTGGGTGGTTCCTTCTTCTTTACGTCTTCTTGGACAGGGTATTTTTTTTTTGTATATTTACGCCTACTTAAGACTTAGATTAATAGAGCGCGTTGTATTTTTCTTGCCCTTGCTTAAGGCAGTATATATGATTCCTGTACTGTTTTATGTAAAAAAAAACCCCGATAGTATCTACTTCCAATTAAAAAAGCCGATATTGCAGGTTCCTTATTCTACGCCAGATATTGACTTCTTACAAACTTCTTACATTTTTCCTACAAACTTATCCGCATTCACTGCATCTACTGTGCCTACTGAGAGTTGACTACATGTTTGGTTGCTCCTCAAAAATTAAACAACCGAACTTTGACAACATAATATCTAGAATCTCTCGCAAACTATCAACCTTACTGCATCTTCAAAACTAATGTTGCGAACACAGTTTTCTGCCTTTGGAGCCTACATAGAACGCGTTCCAGTTTAAGGAACAACCAACGTCCACTACTCGTCAATCCCATTAAGTCCATCTCCAGCCTTAGACTATCCTTCCCAAATGCTTTCCAAAACCTGAAGCAGTTTTCATGTTTTTGCCACGAAATGTTTGCTCTTATAGAGACCAGGCCTTCTTATGACTATTGACATTGTTAGACACTTATTTCAGCCTTGCGTTTCCAACATAACGATAGTTTAGACAATGATACCATATCAAAAGAGGCGCGGAGCCCGTTTAGCATAATTTGCTCATCTCATTTCCGAGATTTATAAAAAATATCCTTCGCTTGCGCTGGTATGCTTATCTGGCTTACTTATTCCACTTTACGTGGCACTACAGTCCGGGTGCACTTGCGCCTCAGTCAACAAGCGTCTCGATCTTTTGCCAGCTGACTCCAGTTTCGCATTGACACCTTAATCGAGGTCTTCCTCTACTGCGCTGTCCCTTGGGGGCGAATTTGAAGACTCTTCATCCGATTAACATGACCCGTCCATCTCAGGCGTTGGATCTTCACTCCTCTGGCTATGTTGATGTCGCTGTCCATACAGTTAGTAGCTGTATCTCCTCCTCCATTCACCGTCTATGTAGAAGGAACAAAAAATTAGCTCGAAGAATTTTCCTCTCATAGTCCAAGAGAGCAGGACTGGTATGGTTAAGGTCTTACAGCTTTTGTTGTTCGAGCGAGGGCTTTGCTTGTCAAATGCCTTCTTATCCCAAGGAAGCAGCGATTGGCGAGAGTTATTCTTCGTTTGATCTCAGTGCTTGTGTCGTTGCATGAAATTATAGCGGAGCCCAGGTAGACAAAATCCTTACCTACCTCCAAGATATACCTGTCGAAGGTGTCTTTCTGTCTGAAACGTCTGTGTAATGTCATTTTTGCTTGACAGCATATACTTGGTCTTGCCCTTGCGCTACTGACATAATGTTCCTTTCTTCCGATTATATCTATATCATCGGTAATTGGACGGACTTTGAAAGATTATGCGCGTGAGTTTTGACTATTCTCTCAAGAACGCTGTTTAAGAAATCGCATGACAGCGCATCGCCTTGTTTAAGCCTTTTCTGAAAACAAATGTCTCGGAGAGATCTTTAACGACTTTGATGGAGTGTACATTCTGTAACGCCATTCTGCACAGACGGATAAGTTAGGCCATCCGCTCTAGCAGTTTTGTTGGACTTAAGCTTAGATATTGTTACCTCCACTTCGTCCAGGTAAAATGGGCGGAATTGTTGGTTGAAAGGTTCATTCCGCCTCATAGTATTTGATTCGTGTTCATATTCTTCTTGGTAAGTCATTCCTGATAAAGCAGCTCTCAATTTCGTCGACCGCGAGCTTCTCGTGCTCCTTTAATTTCTTCGTTAGAAATGGGTGTTCGCCTCCCCTCTTCTGCTAATAGAGCTCGTGAGCAGCTTCAGTCTTTCATCTTGCTTAGCTGCACGTGCTTGCCGGCATTCATCATCGATCCAAAGGTTTCGTTGTGGTGGACGAGTGAAACCCCGCACATCAGAAGCGGCATCTCTGATGGCCTTTTGGCAGTGTTGCCACTGGCCTTCGATGCATCAAGCATGGTGGCAAGGGACCTCTTAAGAGAGAGACTCGATCGGAAAAGGATTCGGCGATCTCTTGGGATTGTAGCAGCCTGACGTTGAAATTCCTCGCAATATTAACTGGTCTTGGCGTTGTTCGGGATATCCGCAACCCTACCTTGGCTACAACAAGGTAATGGTCCGAGTCGATGTTGGCTCCTCGGAACGTACGGACATCCATAATACTGGAGGAGTGTCTTGCGTCGCAATATGATCAATTTGGTTCACTGTTGATTAATCGGCAGTTCTCGAAGTCCCCTTGTGTATGTCGAGATGTGGGAACCGCGTGCTAGCCACGACAATGTTTCTCCTCGATAAGACTGAATTCTTTATCGGTGGTGGTGTCCTGCAGATTATACCTTCCGACAGAACTATTCACATTGGCCTTTATTCCTAGCTTATCCTTAAAATCGCGAGGAAAATGTTGATGTCATAGCTAGGACATTGCTCATAAGTCTTGTTCAGGAGCTCATAGACTCTGTCTTTGGTATCGTTGTCTGGCGTGCATGTTGGCAATTCTAGCCTTGATATGGATTTTTACGAGGCGCTCATCCACATTTCGGAATGTGAATGTGATATTTCCAACATCAAATCCGCATTCCAATAGGCGCGCCTTTTGCCGTCTATAACAATCGCCGTAGATATCACAGATTTTCATGCCCTTATTGTCCGGCCTATCCCATCGCTGTCTGCTTTGCAGCAGTCCAGGTCCTCCACCAAATGTTCGGCTGCACCTGGCCTACAAAAGGAAATCTGTTCAGAATCTTAACGGTGCCCACACCAACATTTTCTGAGCTGACGTGTCCAGCCCAGAAACTCTCCTGCAGGAACGCAGATTTGCAGCGATTCTATAGGTATAATGAAACCAGTAAGCTTCTAAGCAAGTTACTTACGATTGATTTGGAAGCCTTTCGCGATAATACCGAAACATCCGATGCATCCAGCAAGTTTATTATAGTCCTTGCAAGGTCGAAAATAGCGCTACTGAAGACACTCAGAAGATATGATGCCGCTTACACCGTGACGAAAGCAGAGGCTCTCTGTCTTATGCTTGACACTAACTTCCGAAGTAGCCCAATCGGAGCTTACCACCAACTTCTATAAATGAAGCTCGAAAAGGAGGCTGAGTAACAAAATGAACTCTTTCAGAATCTATACCAGGAAAGAAACGAAGTCGGATCTTCACAGATGGCTCCAAAACCCAACTAGGATAAGGCCATTGTTGCTGCCTTATTTCTGTCTTTTAAGTGTATATATGCGCAAGCCCTATATTTTTGACCTGTCGAACTCTTCATTTCCTAGTCATTTAAACCTCCAAACATTCAAAACCAACGTACATAGGTACCCCTATTTCTTTTCTCTTTAATTATAAAAAAAAGGAGAGAAAAAAATATTTGGTCCCAGTTACGTTAACGGGCTTTTGAGCAGAAGATTCGACAACGAACTACGTAAGCTGTACAGTGACCTTGTCAGAGAAATGCATATTATAGTTGCCTGATATGGCTGAGATATAAAAAATAAATGGACACCAATGCCCCGGTCAGCGAATTCTTCGAATCTAAATACAGCACGCGAATCGATGGACCAATTAAGAAATTAATTCGGTGAGCAATATATCTCTTGTTTTGTACCGGTGAATTGGCCAGATTGATCGTGGATTTTGACTATTTTTTATGAGGATACGTAAAATCGCTTGTCTATGTCGATAACACAGGATCAATTACAGTCCTGGAAGACAGCATTACACGTGTTATGAGGAAGATATCAGCCAATATGCTCGAAAAGTGACTCAAACTTACACTCAGCGTAGTTATTGTCAACATTTACCGATTCTCGTATAATACACACATGCCATAAGAAAGCTTGTTATTTGCTTCCTGAAGATTACACAAATGGTCCAAAAGTTTTCGGCATTAAACAAAACATAATCTAGGTAAACTCTGAGTGGATGTCCACAAAAGAAACTGCCACAACTCCCACATCAACAATATCGTCTATTCTTAACAACTAGAAGGAGTCCTTCATTTTAACGAGATTTGTTCTCCAATTGAATGTTTGTCATTGAACATCCAGCGAGTTCCGGGAACCGACAAACAATTACAATAGTAAGCTAGGCGCCAGGCAATCGTTGTGGCCTACTTTATTTCTATACCGAGCACTCTCTTCTTTAGTGGCTTCAGTCCCATCTTACAACTCAGACCTAATACGGCCGACTCAATAATGGTAATTATTTTCCAAAACGAAACTTAATAGATTCGCCTTTGTTGAATCTAATCCAGCGATACTGATTTGTTACAACAAAACTCCATTCAAAGTCAAACGATTCGTTTCGTTTGGTATTGCTGCGTCATTTCCAATTATTTTGCCTTGTTCAAGGATCTTTTACAGAGAAGTCTACTATATAGAAGTTCTTGTTCGATTCGCGCAATGAACAAACACAATTTGCACCCCTTTCAAGCTCAAGTCCCAGTGACTGCGACTGAGACTAATGGATTCATCAGGAAATAATCCTGTCGTCCAGTCATCATGATGCCAACAAAGTTTCAACAACATTTTCTTTCGAATAATTACCGGTATCTATGTGGCTTCTTAACATCGTCAATTTGCCGGTATATTCCCATGAGTGCATGCACAATGGTCCAACGTATGACCAGGATATCTTCCATGGCATCCTTATTATTATTTTTGACATCTTCCGGAACTTGAGAATCATCCACTTGCCGGCCAAGAGTGCGGGCATATTGTATAGGTATAAAGTTGCAATTCAAACCGATGACACCCCTGCCCCCCAAGTGGCACTTATGCCATTGTGATTCTGGAATCCGAGCTCTTTAAGGATTCTTGACTGCGTCGTCGATGAGACAAATTTATGATTCCTGTGGTTACATCGTCAGTCGGACTACTGACGCAATCTTAGAAAATAGATGAGAAGAGTAGTGGGGATTTGGAAAACCTAACGGTAATATGAGATTATTACTTAATGATTATTGATGCCCTTACAAAACCACCAGAAGCATCATCAACACCAGTTCTATGTTTGCGATGATGGTGAGTTATGATTTTAGGGGAGTGACTATATCAATGGGGTGGGTATTGCTGCGTACGTATTTTCTAATTGCATTTGAAGAAATCCTCACCCTCTAGACCCCATCCATGAGACTATGATTACGAAAGATTTCATTTCGATAGAAAGAATCATGTAATGAAAGTTAAGTCGTTAAAGTCGCTTTTATGAGTGAGTTCAAGCGAAGGGGGTGGCTTTACTTGCCCCATTCATCCCCAAGGCAAATAAATTTTCTATTCGCAAATAAATGTTTATGTTATGTTTGTGTGCGTTTGTAACAACAACATTGTGTTGTAGAGGATTTAGGTCCATGGTGAAGATAAGAATTTTTCTGGAGAATCGTTACGATTTCATTGCTAGGAAAATCCCCTAATTAGAACGGCAGAGGGATTAACTACAAAAGCTCAAGTCAACTTCCTTTGAATGGGGTTGCTTCTGTATCTTGGGTGGTTGGTGGTTGGTGGTTGGTGGTTGGCTTCTTTCTCCCCCTACTGTAATGAAAGGGGTGCGCTTAAATGGATATGGTAAATGTTTTACATTTGCTTTGTTTGTCATTGAATTTGTGTTGTACTTGTATTTGTGTGCACTCGCATGTGCGTGTGAAGTTAAGCTTGGAAATTTGTAAAATTTTGGTTTGGCAAATTGCTGTCAAATAAAGCGGATTTCCGGTTGCTTTTTGGTTAGTTGAGACTTTGAGATAAGCTTAATCCTTTGGTAGTCTCAGTGTCATTAAATGAAGATAAGACGGAGGTTCAGGAAGAGTTAACAGTGTGAATAGGTTGATGGTGGAAGTTTATTAAAGGTGTACAACAAGGAAGGCGGCTATAAACAGTCTTCCTCGTTGTGTTTGCAGTCATTTTCCCCCTGCATGAAGGAAATATGTATTTTTATGACGTGGATCTCACGGTTTCTAATCGCATATGTGTGTATGACATGAAGAAGAACTTTTTTTTGGCAAGCCTACCGAAAAATGTCTTTCATTTTCCTACTTCTTCTCTGGTATGCAGCGTGAAGCCTACGGCACCCGGAATAGCTTGTCTGACAACATTGGCATTGGAGTCGTTGTAGTGAAGTCATGTTGCTCTGTTTGCTATTAGCAGGCATAGTTGATAGATAAAATATTTTGAAAATTCAATATCAAGCCTCAAGGGTGGCAAGTGATCTAAAATTTACCTAGCTCGGCGTGTTGGCTGTATTCTCGGCTCACTGGGAAAATATCCCAACGCATAAATGTACCACCCTACCATATAAACAAATTTCGAAATCCTAAGAGAACTAACTGAGCGCCATACTCCAATTTGAAATACAAACACATGGAACCACCAGTGCGCCTCTAGTCTTCACAAGCCTCCCGAACTCCATGATGGACAAGTGATCTGAAAAGACACCAAAGAAAAGTGAGGATATATGAAAGATCTGAGCTTCAAAAAGTAGCGTAACAATTTCCAAAAGAAACAATTTGGGACTCTTTTATGCGATGCGAGAAAAATTCTATCCAAGGATCCAGTAGCTCCGAGATATTCGAAAGACTCCAATGAAATCTCTAACCTGCCTTCAGAGTTAAGAACAACATGAATCCCTACAAATCGACGTTTATAGACAAAATATTCTCGTCCATATTATAGTACGCTCTTCCATGGATTATACCCTGGCATTGTCTTTATCGATTGTCTAAAGCTGTGCTACTTTCGTTTTAAATATTATTTCCAACATGTGCTCGCCGCTGCTGCGAGTTACATGGTCCATTCGGTCAGTCCAAGTTTTCACTACTGTTTCCAATAAATCTGGCAGTATGGTGGTTTGAATATTGGCTTCCAATGCTTCCAGAGTTGCTAGTTTGCCCGCATAAGCCCATGACTTGACATAGCCCCATAAAAAGTAATCGAGGGGCGTTAAGTCGTACGAACGAGGGGGTCAGTTAACAGAACCACTTCTGGAAATAAAGTTGACACCAAATTGATTTTGCAATGAATTGATGGCTAAGCGCGTTGTATGGCAAGCTGCACCGTTTTGTGGGAACCAAATGTCATCGGTGATTAGTTGATTTATTTTTGGAAACAAAAAATGAGTCAGCAGGGCTGCATTTCACTGTAGTGGCAACTCCTTCCTCATTTCGAAGGAAATAAAGACCTATGATGCCAACCGCACCGAACAGTCAATTCTAATGGATGTAATGGTGATTTGTTAACAGCTTGAGGATTGTCTTCGCGAAAACGATCAATAACTGCACGAATTACTTGCTCACTTGGCCGATTCTGTTGACCGTTTAATTGACGAAGTGCTCTATGAACTTCACGAACAGATTTATTTTTTTCCACCATTTGGAAGCATTGTTCTGGCGTTCAATGATTCACTATAAATTGTCAAACCTTACTGAATAGAAATATAAACACAGTTTGACATTGACAGCTCTCAACCATACACAACTACCCCCGAAACTTCTCATGCAGCTAAAAAAAACATGTTTTATAACAAATGCGGATCTGAACACGCTTGCCTTAAAAAAAAGAACAGTACACCATATAAAAGACTTCCTGGCTTGGAGCAAGCTGGATGGTTTGAAAACATGCTTAAGAGAAGACCTATCCATTCGCAATTTTTGAGAAACAGCCAGAAAAACGACTGCAAGAGGAACTCCACATGGAGGTGTGATTTCTGCCCTTCTGTGGTTTCTTGTTGTAAACGGCATTCTTATGTTTTTCGAAAAAAATAGCGTTGAAGCAGTCGCCCATTGCAACTAGATAGCCATTCTGGTTGTAGGAAAATATATGATCGGCAAACTAACACACTCCCAAAATAGACACAAACTTGGTTTAGGGATATCTTCATCAAAAAAACCCAATCAGTTCCGTTGACAGAAAAAGAAAAAATTTCCGTAGAATCGACGATGTTAAGGTAGAACTTTCATTCGACTTTGAATATCATTGAATCATCCTAGACAGCCAACTCTGTTGGGAGTCTAACATCAAAGGAAGAACAAAAAAAAGGATTAGAAGCATTCTACACATGCCAAGAACTACACATGGTTAACTTTGTGGACTAAGACCATGTGTAATGTACTTTATTGTAGGGCAGACCCATTCCTACTTATTTGCACTATTCTCTCAAGTTCCAAGGCTAATGTGTGCCACAGTTACATGAGCGTTAAGATCTATTCCTTAAACTGGACAAGAGATAATGCTAAAACCTTTAACCTTTAGACGAACTCGTTAAATTCACGGCTTCCAAGAGCTCGATTTGACCTTAGGAATCAGACTTATGAACGAATCACAGTTCGGAACAAACGTCTGTAATACAGGAGTTCAAACGATCAAAAGTGACTACATCGTGTCAAGAGTGGTCTTTGGTTGCAGACTAGTTGTAGACTGTCTTTCTGGCTTTAGAAGCAGCATAATGGTCTTTGATTAGACTTGTTGTGAACTGTCTGTCTGGATTTTTTTTTTTTTTTTTTTTGTGGAAAAACCTTGGTCCGACGTCCATTGGTAGTGTCAAATTCCTACTGACTAAAACCACCTCTCGGGGAATCTTTCCGTTTATTCCCCCGCGGAACTACCGCTAAGTATTACTTCGCCAGGGACGGATTTGAGATTTTTGCTTCGCCACGGGGTGCTTAGCGAATTCGCGTTCCGTTGCTGTTCTTAATTCCTTAGATCGGACATTATTCGAACTGCTGCGTGGTTCACAGTAGCCCAAAGATCTTTAGATTTCAACAAATATGGAACTATGTTTTCTGGTGTTGGCCGTTCACCGAATTCTTCACACAATAGATATAGCTCTTTCGTTTGCATACCGAGCACATTCGAAGAAAACGTGCCCCACGTTCTCCACCGCATTTACGCAGCGACGACAGGACGGACTCAAATTAGGGTTTCGGTTGAAAAGATATTCTTGGAAATTCCCCTGACCCGTCCAGAACTATGTAAGATAATAATTCAGTGTGCTGTGTTTTAATTTTACCAAACTTTCAATCCTTGGGATTAGTCGGTACGTCCATCTCCCCCTTTGGGACTCGTTCCGTTGTTGATGCCACGATTCTATACCGCGGCTTCTTTTATTTTCTTCGATTGATTTCTGGATGGCCCGATTTGCACGCGATTTTTATAAAGTCGCGTAGCTTCTAAGGCTAGGATAGTACCAATATCGCATCGTGGGATACCGAAATGCACTGCTTACTCGCAGTCTCAAAAGAGCACCTATCGCTTTCGACGATTTCTTACAAGCGTATGCAAGGTGATGCTTGAATTTAAGCCGGTCATCAATCATCACTCCCAGATATTTTATAAATGGGCTGGAAATAATTGTGTCCTCTCCGACTTTTATCGTTATCGTCTCTAGCACCCTTCAATTCGTAATGAGAACAAATTCCGTTTTATGTTCCGCAAGGTCTAAACTCATATCGCGTAGCCAGTTTTTTAACAGTGCTATTGCTTCGTTGCAATACAACTCGATTCCTTCAAGTCGTTTCGCGACGACTACAACAGCGATATCGTCCGCGAAACATATAATGGCAGCTTCCCTGGGGTTGGGAGACATAGAATAACGTCATACATCACGTTCCACAGTAAGGGACCTAACACTGATCCTTGGGGACGCCCACGTAATTTTATATAATTTTGCACCGTCGACGGAGTCGTGGATGAGCAACCTATCGGTAAAGTAGCTCCTGATCAATCTTAATATGTACAATCAATCTTTCGAGGCATTGTAAAATACGCGACCAGTTCGCCGAGTTAAATGCATTTTTACGTCAAGTGTAACCACAGCACAGTACTTTTTGCTGCCTCCTTTCCATCGTCTACCTTCTATGGCCAATTGGGCTTTGTCTATTACGACTTTAATCGCGTAGATTGTCGATCCGCTACTGATATTCCGCGAGTCCATCGTTGGCTTCAATGTTAGGATGTAGTCTGTTGCATATAATTCACTCTAATATTTTGTCCATAGTTTCCAGCATACAGAGCGGCCGATAAGATGAGAGCTCCTCCGGTGGTTTATCTCCTTTTGATAATAACACCAACCGTTGGTATTTCCATTGTTTTGGAAATATCCCCTCGCTTAAGTACGCATTATACATGCTAACGAAAATGTCTAGGCGGACCTTCATCGCTATTTTTAAATCCTTATTTGGTATGCCGTCTGGACCATACCCTCTCGATTGCAGCGGTGAGTTCATCGGTTGTTAAGACAGGAATCTGTTCGCGTAGGTCTCCGTCTCGCTTAGTAGAAGTCCGTCATGTTGAGAGGGGAACAGTGTTTATACGATTCTGCTGAGTAATAGCGGGCCAGTTGGTGCCGGTCTCTGAGGCGTTTTGAACTTCGCGGTAATGATTTTGTACGCTCTATCCCATACATTTTCGTTCAATTACGTACAAAGATCCTTAAAGCACTGTCTTTTGCTAGACTTAATAGCTGATTTGAGTGCGGCCCGTCCTAAATATCAAATGTCTATCCGTATCGCGTCCATTCGTATTTTCTTCGTGCTTAAACACAGGCTGATTGAAGTTCCTTAATGTGTCCGTTCCACCAATACGTTTAATGCCGGCGGTTTTGTGTACCCGTTCGAGCCATTGACATATCGCAGGCAGCGTGCAGTTGTCGCGTTACTTGACGTACGATCTCGTTCGCTGTTCTCCCTTCAACTAAAGCTTCAGCGATTACGTACTCTAAGAACTCCTCATCTAAGGTGTTTACGTTCCATTTCGCCTTGCTAGTTTGAGACTGAGTGTTTCGAGATCGTGTAAGACTATGGAGATCGATTATAATTGCGTTATGGTCACTGTAAGTGTAGTGATTGCTGACGACCCAAGTCGTATGCCTAGATAAGCTACTACTAGCGAACGTAATATCATCAATCGAGCCTGCACCCGCTCCACTAAACGTGTTCGCATTTCCCATTTTACCTACGACGACGTCCAAACTAGAGAGCGCTTCGAATCTGTCTGTCTCGCTGGACACGCCAACTCTAGGCGTGTTGGGTACCAAAAAGCGAAGAAGACAACAACCACGAAAAGAACAAGCCGCATAAATCTTGGTCTTAGGCGGATGATATGACAGACAACACATCAAGAACCGATTGCTCAGATTAAGAACGCTTCTTCCTCTAAAAGATGAAACGCCTGTTCTCTGCGCTTAAAGATTTTTTTATTGATGAACGGTGGAGCTGACTATTAACATATGTGTTAAACGTTACTGGACCTTCTGCTCTTCGGTTGATAGTTGATTCTTCAAGGTGCCAGGGGTGTGGATGGCTGGTTGATGGACCCACTCACTGTTTGCCACACAAACCGATGCTTGTTGTTTTGCTTGGCTAATTACCAGTTCCAATCGTTGTAAGCCAGCTTTGATTTCCATATTGCCTTCACGGATTTTATTGAAAGATTCCTAGGTTTCCAGAAGTGTTCATGTCTCGAAGTCTGTTCTTTTTAAGAGGCGGAGGACTTTAAATTGGCAGCACTGTTTTCTCTGACAACCGATTTGAAAGCTTTCGATTTTTTCAGGTTAGTTTGGTTTGGCAAATTTATGTTGAAAATTGTGGTTCAATTCGAGAAACTCATCGGTCATTACATGCATTTTATAGCTCTCATAATCGTCCATCAGAGCAATTAATTCGAGAAATTATAGATCGTTTTCGCAATAAGTTTGCTATAATACGGACCCCGTAAGTTGTCGTCAATTCGTCATCGTGCTCAACAATTAAACTTCTGACCATCCAGTTTACTGCAAACTTTGCGTTAGGATTCAACTTATGTAGGCATTGAAGCCACACGATCATCTCTCGCTTAGTACATTTTGGCGAATGGGCCGAAGGAAACCTTGCTATTGATCCAGAATTTAATTTTAAGGTTTCTTTCAGTGATGAAGCACACTTATGGTTAGATCGGTATGTTGATAGCCAGTATTGCCACGTTAGGAGCGTGGTAATCCACAAACCATTGTCGAAACATTATTACATCCAGAAAAAGTCGTCGTTTGTTGCCCTTTATGGGCCAGTGGAACGTTACTGTCAACAGTGACCAGTGCAGAAATATGATTACTAACTGTTTCATTCCTCAATTGGAGGGAATATTGTAGACTTGTGATTTCAGCAGGATCAAGCTCCATGCCACAAAGGGCACAGTAAAATTTATTTACTGAAAGAAACATGAAATGACGAGAATGAGCCTCTGCAGCCGAACATCTTGCAGCTCTGCTAATAAGTCCTACTTCAAGCCTCCCCGTGGCGCCATCTGGGAATCTCACTAGAGGTTGCGAAGTGAAGGGGGCAAATGGCGAGTTTCCTGCGCCATTAACCAGGATTAGTGTCGGAAAAACAAAACAAGACCTTATCCGGGCTACTCCAACATATTTGAAGCTCAGGCCGGAAAGGATTTCCAGGACTTAGTCAGGGTCTTGGAAAAGAGATGGTGGCGGACGAACCCTATAAAGGCCAATGGCAGCGCTCACATCCCGGAACGGGTTACTGGCTTCAGTGTAACCGACCCCTCGTCCTAGGGGCACTCAAAATGGAACTGGTCCTCCAGGTTGGGGATTGTGCCGCCGGGGTAACTGTCCGGCCATTTAAAAAAAATTAAGTTACGAAGCATCAACAAGCCTCTGATATGGACGGATCCACTGTTGACAACCCACACAAACGATTTAAGGACAATGAGCTTCGGATATGCACGTGGAATGTTAGATCACTTAATAGACCACGTGCAGCCGAGCAACTAGCGGAGGCCCTAGACTGCTGCAAAGCATCAAGCATCGAAGACCATTGGAAACACTGCCAAAACGCCATCAGAGATGCCGCTTCTGATGTGCTGGGTTTCACTCGTCCACCACAACGAGACCCCTGGTTCGATGATGAATGCCGGCAAGCACATGCAGCTAAGCAAGATGCATATAACGCGGCGCTGCTTAGAAAGACCAGAGCTGCTCATGAGCTCTATGAGCGGAAGAGGAGAGACGAGTACCGGCTTATCAGGAGGAAGAAGAAAGAGCATGAGAAGCGCGCGATCGAGGAAATTAAGAGATGCTACTCCAGGAATGAGGTTCGGAAGTTTTACCAAAAGGTAAAAATAACTTGCCGCGGAAATAAACCCCGAACCGAAGCCTGTAAAGATGAACAAGGGAACATCGTAGTAGAATCGCAGTCCATGCTGAGGATTTGGACAGATCATTTCTGCAGACTGTATAACGGCGATGACGGACCAAATACTGCTGTCAGGCAGAATCAACCGAATCAACCTTTCAACCTAGACGATGATGACCAAAAATTCCGTCCACCCGACCTGGATGAAGTGAAGATAGCCATTTCGAAGCTTAAGTCCAACAAAGCTGGATGGCCTGACTGCCGAGCTCTTCAAAGCGGCAGGCGATGACTTGGTAAGGAGCATACACCAACTCATCTGTAAAATATGGTCGGAGAAAAGTATGCCCGATGAATGGAACCACAGCATTTTTAGTCCGATTCTCAAGAAAGGAGACCCTCTGAACTGCGCCAACTACAGAGGCATCAGTCTCCTTAACATCGCATATAAGATCTTATCCACCGTACTGTGTGAACGCCTGAAGCCATTCGTCAACAACCTGATAGGTCCACATCAGTGTGGCTTCAGGCCAGGAAAGTCCACAAGACGCACTATCTTTCAAAAGTCCGTCCAACTACTCGCATACGCCGACGATATTGACATAATCGGAAGAAAGCAGCGTGATGTCAGTAGCGCTTTCGCGAGTATTGAGACGGAAGCGGCGAAAATGGGTTTAGCGGTCAATGAAACCAAGTATACGAGTATGCTGTCAAGCAAAAAGGACAACCTACACCGACGTCTCGGACAGAACGTCACCCTCGACAAATATAACTTTGAGGTAGTTAAGGACTTTGTCTACCTAGGCTCCGCTATAAATACAGACAACGACACCAGCGCTGAGATCAAGCGAAGAATAACTCTTGCCAACCGCTGTTTCTTTGGGTTAAGAAGGCAATTGAGTAGCAAAGCCCTCTCTCGGACAACAAAAGTCACCCTTTATAAGACTTTAATAATCCCGGTCCTGCTCTATGGCGCAGAGGCATGGACATTAGACAACGGTGTGTACCGGTCAGCCGCGGCAGTCTTGTGGCCAAAGTCATATTCATGCATTAATGCCTTAATATTTTCTTTTCAAAAAAAAGAAAATTTTATGAATACTAAAAATTTATTTTTACTTTTTTTCAACTTTAAGTTCTGCGCCTCTAAAAAAAACATCGCTTACCCAAAAGATCAGCATGCGGAACCATTCATTACCATCCACCCAACCAAGATGATGTAAGTACAGGCACATTCAAGCCTAAGTTCTGAACATAAGACATGAACATGAAGGGGCAAACACAGTGAACTGTCCATGTAGCGTTTGTGAATATTAAAACTGAAGCGACTAAGATATATTATGGGTCAACGAAGTAAAGTGTGTACTGTCAACATAACGTTATAATAGGCAGCTACAACTATGATGTAATAAGTGTCTTCACAAGCGTCTACTTTAGGCTTAGATGGCAATCAAAAAGACTTTATACATCCACATACCTCACATCCCCATCTTGCTTTACGGCGCAGATCTTGGACACAAGCGAAAGTGAATAGAAATGCTCTAAGCTGCTTCTTCGGAAAGGTTTTTCAGAGAATAATTGATCTCATCTACATCAGTGAAGCATAGAAAGGACGCTTCAACAGCTATCTATGCGAGCTACTTAGCTATGCCGACCTTGTCATAAGGTTTGAACAACTTTGAAGGGTCATCGTATCAGAGGACGTCGATGGTTGGCAATACCCGTAGACTACCCTAGCTAGAGTGACATATAAGCTAACGCCCTAGTTCAACGGTAGTAACACCAAACTATGTATGATGACGTTAAAATGAAAGTTGGCTGAATAGCGCTAGTATCCAGAAAATTTGAAATTAAAGTTGAAGTACACCAAGCCGATATACAAGGTACTCATGTTCCTTTTGAATGAGTACACAATTTTCCGAAATGGTTTTCGAAAAACAACCTGACAGTCTGTCAGTTTTATACAAAATATCATAACTGGACCTAAATAGTTTGAAGGTAAACAGCCTGATTCTAAACATCTCAAACTAAACAACTGAAACCTTATTACATCTCCCGCCCCTAAAACAATTTCTAGATCCTTACACAGAATTCCACAAAAAGCAATAACTCTGCACCAAAGGATACAGTTTTTACATCTGCAATGGATTTCAATTTTGGTGCTTATCAAAAACTTGCGAAAAATTTCTTAACTTTCCTAACAAGCTCAGGATACGACAAAACTTTGGAAAAAAAAATAATCAAACCCTTGGAACGAAAGTTTCCCTTAACACAATTGTATCCGCGCGAGCGGTTCCACCTGCAGACGTGTCCTTTTTGTCCATTTCTAATGAAAACTTCAAGTGCAACAGCTCCAGCCAGAAATCTCCGAATGAACGCCTTTCTCTCCCTCAATGTCGACATCTAAAACACAACAGCAACGCAAGTCAAGTCAAGTCAATGCGTCAACGAGTCAACGAGTCAACGAGTCACCGTTTAAACGACTCACAAATCTGATGAGCATTTTTCATTTGTCAGTTCTGTCATACGAAAGGGTGATAACACAATAACAAGTAATTTAAAAGTTTCACACCTGAAGGTGGGTGACTTGGCTAGAAAAGTTCAGAGTGGCAGCACTGCTGCTACACCTGCCAGTAATGGTGATGATGATGGTGTTGGCGATGCCGTCTGCTGTCAATGTTGCGGAGTTTAATTAATTTTCATTGTTCAAGGTGCTTCCGTAGCTCCCTGCTCAGTTGGAGGGCCATTTTCTGAACGGCATTTAGTCGTCAGCCAGACGACGAACGACTGTCGGTCCGATAGAATAAATGCATGCGAGTGCGAGTTGCAAGACAAAAAAAAATGAAATTAATTTTCTATGACGTAACCTGGGAGTGACAGATATCTGTGCGAGTACTCGTACTCGTACTACATCGAGGCATGAAGGTACGGGCACGAAATGCGAGCGAGTTCATTAACTCGACTGTGGCTCAATTGCTCAGAGTGCGAATCCCTGCTGAGCAAAATGAGGAATGCATTGGCTCGCAGCAATCATAATTGGGGTAGGATGTGGGGTTCCTTCAAAAGAGACTCCGCACTTCAATGGGAATAAAAGGTTTCGCTGTGAAAATACAATTTACAAAGTTTTTGTTAAACGAATACTGACAAAATTTGAATACTTATTCCATACAAAGGCATTTCCCGACACTCCGGAGCAATGCAATTTGCCACATTTAAAGGGGGCACTTATCTCATTTTCCCGAAATCAGAAAATCTCCTCCCATTGCACAGTCATTCATTGATCCTTGGAGTATGCATTTTCAGTGTAACGACGTTTCGTACCATTAATTTCGAAAAAAAACTCATTACTGACAGCGGAAATGACCCGTTTACTTGGATATCCACATACAGGATGATCGGGAGTTGTCAGTCGTTGTCAAGAAATGGGACAACCGGCTTTTGTGTCGCCAGAGTAATGAACCAGGCTCTGATGTTTTCAATGAGGAAAATATCTTGTCTTTTGTTGAAAATGTATGCATGTAGGCGTGAATATTTCGCAATTTTTGTTATAAAGACGCTGAAATGACTTTTTCGATTGCCTGTGGAGTGCTAAAGAGGAACACTTCTGGTACGTCGAAGTGAGCAGTGACCGGGTATGAGATGCTTTAATACTTTTGACCGCTACCCGGAATATCTCTATGATCTGGAATTCACCAGTTGACCAACTATCAGAAATCGATTAAGCTGAGCTCTATACAGAGTCATGTCTAGACTTTGTTGTCATGCCAAACTCATCAGATTGCGCAAAATAACGTTGCGTTAAGGTCGGAAGCGATCTTAACCTTTTCAACATCAATTGTGAGAAAATTGTACTAACCTCGCAAGTCAACACGAAAGACATAATTTATCTAATAATGAAGTCTCAGTAGAAATCAGGTGACGAAGAGGAATTGTGCTTCTTCGGCCTAACAAGGCAAATGAAGAATGAGTCACAGTCAAGAAACATCAGGGAGACTCTATATAAGACCCCTATAAGGCGAGGCCAATAGGTTGAGACCTGGGTTAAGCCTTGACTGCAACGCCATCTAAAGTAGAATTCGGGAGTCTCCATGTCTGTAAGTCTTAAAACTGCCTCAAAAGTGACAGGTTTTCCAAAGACATCAAGAGAAAACAGATACAAAATTCTGTCTAAGCCAGTTCTGGGAATGAGCCTACAAGCGTCTGTTCCCTGGATTCACTTAATAGAACTAATGTTGCATTTATTCTTTAAAACTGACCACCAGCTGTGAAGTCTATAGATCGTACTGAATCTTACTATCGGCAAAGCTGTCACTGAATTATGTTATAAGCTTCAACTTAAAGAAAACATTAGGCTTATACTCACTTTACCATCCCATCGCTCATTTACAACGACATATCAGCTGCCAGTTCTGTAGACAAAAACAATTTACTTCCTGCAGACTTCGTAGTCAGCTCCAGTATGTCATCTCATCGATCCTTTGTCCAAAATACATACAGATAACATGAATGAATCTCTTCTAATCAATTAACCTTTAGCACTCTTAATTGAAGTTGTTTTCATCGATCTTAAGTCTGGTAGTCACAAAATAAATTGTGCTGTGCCTCAGGGCTCCGTTTTGTCTTCGTTACTCTTTTTAATTTTAATTAATAATCTTTTATCTGCTTCGATTACCATCTTGCCTGACCTCAGTATACTCATAAAAGCCATGTTTTTATATCCTCCAAGGATGTGTAAGTGTCATAAACACTAGTAGCCCGAGATCTACTTATATCCACGACTCGCAAACCTAAAAAATCGCCTACGTACTAAAGCCACACCCTTCATACTTCAAACACAATGCGACTGCCATTAGTTATTACTTCGTGGTGGCTGATAAGCAAATCAAGCTACTCGTGTTGTATTACCTGCTTCTGGGATTTCTGCAGATTCTAAAGCTTCTGCTGTTGCTTTTCTTAGCCTTACCATTCTCCGTAGATTATTTTGTAGAGTTTTTCTTTAAATACATATTTTTGCCCATGTCAAAAAATAAGCGATGGCGCGATAGTTAGCTCATTGGACTATCGCGCAGAGAGTCTGGGTTCGATTCCTGGCTGGGTTACCAACAATTTTTCAAATCGCCATCACCCTTTCGGCGGGCAATGGCAAACTGTCGTTCGGACTCGGCGATAAACCGTAGGCCCCGCTCAGATGTGACTAAAATTACAACATGAGCAACACAAACGAGTGTCAAGAAGCCAGGCCATGGCCCATACCGGGCTGCCAGTGCCAGTCAAAAAAATACTTCGTACCTTCTTCATTTGGTTTATCGTGGCCTAGACGGTGGAGATACCTGCAAAAACCACCGTGGCCAGATAGGAACTCTGTAGGTTCATGTCTACGTTCAACCTAATCATGGATTGTCGGTATAAATTTGTTTGTCCACTTGGCTTTTGTTGTATTTTCTCAGCGAGCTTGTCACATAGCTACTGATGCTGTCTTTTCTTCATTTTTGATATTGATTCCATTGGTATCATATTGGCTTGAGGCTCCTCTGTTATATATCCACAACATTTGATGTACAAGGATGTCAACGGGAATTATTTCGCTATGACAAGGGAGGCTATATGTTGACGATAGTCTCCTTTTAGTCTCCTTCGTCCACAGTTCTGATGCGCAGACTGGTGCGGTATACAAAAGACGACTCTGGAGAGTACGATCCGTTTTGCGAATATAGATGCACCAGTGTAAGCCAGTTTACGCGAGAGAGCTCCCTGCATTAAGATGCTTTCTTGGTTAAATAGTCCACGTGTGTTTTGAACCATAATCTGTTGTCCGATATTATTTCGCTATCAACCTGGAAGTTGGCGAACTCTAGAGTTCTTCGACTGGTTATGAGGACAGCTTCTGTCTTATTGTCGGCTAGTTCTACGTTCACGGCTGCTGGCCACTCCTTTATCCTGACAGCTGGTCCGTTTGTAGCGGATTCAATTATACAAAAATTGTTTCCCTACTATGACGACGGCAGTTCCTTCTTCGAATCTAATTACTATCACTCTATCACCAGCACAGGAAACGTCAATTGTAGGATTCCATCGTACATAATGGTCCACAATAATGGCCCTAAGACGGACCCCTATGGAAGTTCGGCAGTTTTCACCTTCATCTATATAATATCTCAACTTACTGTTGATGAAACAACTCATACCCAACTCATACTCATACCCAACAAGAAATATTGTATATCAATCGTGGTAAGTGATCATCTACTGAATGACCAGCTCGCCAAGTTAAAAGGATTTTTAACATCCAGCGTTGCCTCTATATATTACTCCTTAGTGTCGTAGAGTCATCTTTCCACTTCAAGGGGCCTTTTGTAGTGTCAACTGCTGCATCGACAGTAGATCACATTTTTTTAAAGCCAAAGGGATGCTTTTTCATCTGGCAATATGAGAAGTCTATTATAAATTCTTTTTTGCGAGAATCTTTTCCATGGTGTCCAATAGGCATATTTAGCGATAGAACGATGGTTCTCATAAAGGTTTACTTCCTTTTGATAGCAGGAGCAAATGTTGCACATCCCACTTTTCGGGAAATGTTCCTTCGAGTATTTTAGTGTCCTATACCGCTTTTATTGTCTAATTCGAGATGACGTCGGGTCCGGGTGCCTTGTTGTCCGGGTGTCGCTTAGCGCCTAGAGAAGCTCCTCTTGGATATTTACTGGAACATCCACTACACCTTACTTATCTTATGATATTGCCTAGCCGATCCGACAACAATGTAGCGCCTTAAGCCCGTTTTCAATTTCAATTTTTACAAGTAGTAACACCCGTCATGCCATCAGTTCAACTTTCGTTTCAAACTTGGACGTTTCTTGAATATTTTTTGCTTCCATTATAATCTGCAAACATTCAAGACCAAAGGTCATCAGTATCTCTGTCTTTTTCTCTTTGCTTTACAATTCTTCTTCGGTGTGTGTACGACCCAATTTTGTCTGAACGAAGCCTTATCACTAAGGATTCCTTCCTAAGTTTGTATCGAATATGAAACTAAGCAAAGACTGGTCACTAAGATACTTACATGGCTGCTAGTGAGCCTAAGCTACAAGGTATTTCATATCACGCAGTTTCAGGCAGCAAAATTGAAGTGTATTATGTTGACACCTGACAGTCAATACGGGTATTAATCGATATATCGAAACCAGTTGAACACACCAGGGCTATCATTGGCTTCTAAAGGTCTCATTCGTGGCCACCAAAAGCTCTTAAAATAAGAAAAACTCTCAGACCATTGAAAGATGATGAATACAGCTTCCAAGGCCATGTTGTTCAATATTTGTTCAAGTTTTCTTTTATTCGATGCCCATTAGGCATCACCAGCCCCTTTAGATTCAAATTGTCACTACAGTCTTCTTGTATACAGGTGGCATCCTTGATCTAATTAAAAGATCTACTCATCAAGTTTTGCATCGGCAATGGGGGCTGAACTCTTGTTCAAAGGATACATTTGCATTAAGATCTCTTGCAATTCCCATTTACTATTGACTCTCATAATTATAATGGATATACCTCTCAAATGTCCTTGAACTACACTACCAATTCAAATGCTTTCATCATGGAACTCATCTCTTATCTCCAAATGAAATCAAAGGCAATTCTCCAAAGGCTTGGGGCTAGGAGGCAAAGCTTCAATTCGTTTTGCTATGTTATGTTAAAATCATAGTGAAGCTAGAAATTGTGTCACAAGGACAACAATAACCTACACTTGGCTTCTAAAGTGCAGCGGATAGACTAGAATACGAGTTCTCTGAAAGGTTCTGAATGTGTTTTATACTCGTAGTATGTACGAATACTCGTATGTGTGACTACTTTTTTGTAGATGTGGACTCAATGGAAAATCATTTTTAAACCGTAAAATCCACCTTATTCCCCATGAACATCTTTTGCTAGCTTTGCAAGTATCTAAAGGTACAAGAATAGATATCTAGATACCAACATACACTTGTACACTACCTACAGAAGGAGAGTCTGAAAGGAGACATAGCACAGTTTCGGTTTTCAATTCGACTGAATGGCGGTTAAATTACGAGTATACCGACGCGCATACTACAGCGTGAATACCGTACAAATTGTGGTTTCATTTTATCCTTTCTTTCCATATGCATGATGATGGAGGTTATCTGTCGCATAATAGAGATGACAATCTGTAGATTGTGTTGGGGAATGTTTTTTAAATTTTCTTTTCAATTTTTTTTTATTTTTATTTTTTTGTGTGGAGCTAGAACAAGAGAGTATCCGTAAACGCTTCCAACTACTTATACAACACTCCGTGTATCAGTGGGGTGAGTGCCATGGATCAGCATATGTTCGAGTTGAATATGAGTTCGTATTTTCCAATTGACTTAACATTTGCTTCGTCAAAAAGTAACCGAGGTAAGAGAAGTGCTGAAAGGATAATGGGCTCCTGGAAGAGGAGCAAACTACTCGAAACACGTTGGTGAAATTGAAAAGTGTTATGGCTTTGGTTATTGCTATGAGAATGCGTTTGAATAGCAATGTATGTTAAGGAAAGCATTTAGATAATGTTAAGAGATACTAGTTGCTTACTTTGTTTGCTACTGTTGCACTGTTGCATGGTGCGAGTGAATGACAGTTCTTTTTCCCTTTGACTCTACAGGAAACAACTGTGTAATGTTGGATTTCTAAGGATGTAATCCTGGTTGAGCTTTGTTACATTTCCAACAATGACTTCAAATAGTAATGAGAAAAATTGTAAAACAAGCAGTGGCATGGATAATGGTTTTGCTACATTTGTATGGATCTACGGTCAGTGAACACTTTTTAGACATAGACTTCTCAGAGCTGTGAAATTCTGCGAATGCGTCCACTTTTTAAGATGTAAAAAGCCGATAAACGTTAAAAATTCTGCATGACTGTTCCCCCAAATCGGATCGGCTAAGGCCCGGGGTGGAACAGCTCGATTCTTTGCTAGCTGCCTCCAGTCTCGCACGGAACGCTGGCTTAGGTCCCTTTCCACTTGCGTGCGCCACCTGAGTCTCGGTCTTCCTCTACTGCGCTGTCCCTTGGGGGCGGATTCGAAGACTTTTCGGACCGGAGCATTGGTGTCCATGCGCTCTACATGACCCAGCCATCTCAGTCTTTGGATCTTCACTCTTCTGACTAGGTCCATGTCGCTGTACAGTCCATACAGTTCGTCGTTGTATCTCCTCCTCCACTCACCGTCAATGCAGACGGGATCGAAGATCGCCCGAAGAATTTTTCTCTCGAAGCAACCAAGAACACCCTCATCCATTTTTGATAATGTCCATGCCTCTGCGCCATAGAGCAGGACCGGGATTATTAAAGTCTTATAAAGGGTGACTTTTGTTGTCCGAGAGAGGGCTTTGCTACTCAATTGCCTTCTTAACCCAAAGAAACAGCGGTCGGCAAGAGTTATTCTTCGCTTGATCTCAGCGCTGGTGTCGTTGTCTGTATTTATAGCGGAGCCTAGGTAGACAAAGTCCTTAACTACCTCAAAGTTATATCTGTCGAGGTTGACGTTCTGCCCGAGACGTCGGTGTTGGTTGTTCTTTTTGCTTGACAGCATATACTTGGTCTTGCCCTCATTGACCGCTAAAGCCATTTTCGCCGCTTCCGTCTCAATACTCGCGAAAGCGCCACTGACATCACGCTGCTTTCTCCCGATTATGTCAATATCGTCGGCGTATGCGAGTAGTTGGACGGACTTTTGAAAGATAGTGCCTCTTGTGTTTGCTCGTAAGTTTTGCACTATTCTTTCCAGTACGATGTTGAAAAAATCGCATGACAGCGCATCGCCTTGTCTAAATCCTTTCTGGACATCAAAGGTCTGGGTGAGATCTTTACCGACCTTGATAGAGCAGCGTGCACTCTCCATCGTCATCCTGCACAGACGGACGAGTTTGGCAGGGATGCCAAAACTAGACATTGCTTTATATAGCTCGTCTCTATAGATGCTGTCATACGCGGCCTTAAAATCGATGAATAGGTGGTGGGTATCGATCTGAAGCTCATGGGTCTTCTCCAAGATCTGCCGTAGTGTGAATATCTGGTCGATGGTGGACTTTCCTGGACTGGAGCCACACTGATATGGACGTATCAGGTTGTTGACGAACGGCTTCAGGCGTTCACACAATACGGCAGATAAGATCTTATATGCGATGTTAAGGAGACTGATGCCTCTGTAGTTGGCGCAGTTCAGAGGGTCTCCTTTCTTGAGAATCGGACTAAAAATGCTGTGGTTCCATTCATCGGGCATACTTTTCTCCGACCATATTTTACAGATGAGTTGGTGTATGCTCCTTACCAAGTCATCGCTTGCCGCTTTGAAGAGCTCGGCTGTCAGGCCATCCGCTCCAGCAGCTTTATTGGACTTAAGCTTCGATATGGCTATCTTCACTTCATCCAGGTCGGGTGGACGGAATTGTTGGTCATCATCGTCCAGGTTGAAAGCTTGATTCTGCCTGACAGCGGTATTTGGTCCGTCATCGCCGTTATACAGTCTGCAGAAATGATCTTTCCAGATCCTCAGCATCGACTGCGATTCTACTACGATGTTCCCTTGTTCATCTCTACTGGCTTCGGTTCGGGGTTTGTTTTCGCTGCATGTTATTTTTACCTTTTGGTAAAACTTCCGAACCTCATTCCTGGAGTAGCATCTCTGAATTTCCTCGATCGCGCGCTTCTCATGCTCTTTCTTCTTCCTCCTGAGAAGCCGGTGCTCGTCTCTCCTCTTCCGCTCATAGAGCTCATGAGCAGCTCTGGTCTTTCTAAGTAGCGCCGCGTTATATGCATCTTGCTTAGCTGCATGTGCTTGCCGACATTCATCATCGAACCAGGGGTTTCGTTGTGGTGGACGAGTGAAACCCAGCACATCAGAAGCGGCATCTCTTATGGCGTTTTGGCAGTGTTTCCAGTGGTCTTCGATGCTTGATGCTGGCGGCATTGGACCTCTTAAGAGATTAAGAGACACTCGATCGGAGAAGGACTTTGCGATCTCTTGTGATTGTAGTCGTCTGACGTCGAATTTCCTCACAGCATTAGTTTGTCTTGGCGTAGTTTGGGATATCCGCAACCGTACCTTGGCTACAACAAGGTAATGGTCCGAGTCGAGGTTGGCTCCTCGGAGCGTACGGACATCCATAATGCTGGAGGAGTGTCTTTGTCGATCGCAATGTGATCAATCTGGTTGACTGTTGATTGATCAGGAGTTCTCCAAGTCCCCTTGTGTATGTCGAGATGTGGGAACCGCGTGCTAGTCGATTAGCCTGAATCCGTTATCGGAGGTGGTGTTGTGCAGTCTATATTTTCCAAAGATACCCTCTCTTCCTACCTTTGCATTAAAATCACCGAGGACAATTTTAATGTCATAGCTAGGTCTTGTTAATGAGCTCATAGAAGACATCCTTGGTGTCGTCATCTTTCTCCTCTGTGGGGCATGCGCGCATATGAGGCTAATGTTGGCGAATTTAGCCTTGATGCGGATTGCTACGAGGTGGTTATGTCTGCTTTGCAGCAGTCTAGGGCCTCCGCTAGTTGCTCGGCTGCACGTGGTCTATTAAGGGATCTAACATTCCACGTGCATATCCGAAGCTCATTGTCCTTAAATCGTTTGTGTGGGTTGTCAACAGTAGATCCGTCCATATCCGAGGCTTGTTGATGCTTCGTAACTAAATCTTTTTTAAATGGCCGGGCAGTTACCCCGGCGGCACAACCCCCAACCTGGAGGACCAGTTCCATTTTGAGTGCCCCTAGGACGAGGGGTCGGTTACACCGAAGCCAGTAACCCGTTCCGGGATGTGAGCGCTGCCATTGGCCCTTATAGGGCTCGTCCGCCACCATCTCTTTTCCAAGACCTTGACTAAGTCCTGGAAATCCTAACATTCCTGAGCTCCAAATATGTCGAAGTAGCCCGGATAAGGTCTTGTTTTGTTTTTCCGACACTAATCCTGGTTAATGGCGCAGGAAACTCGCCATTTGCCCCCTTCACTTCGCAATCTCTAGTGAGATTCCCAGATGGCGCCAAGGGGAGGCGTGAAGTAGGACTTATTAGCAGAGCTGCAAGACGTTCGGCAGCAGAGGCTCATTCTCGTCATTTAAGCAACCAGCACCTGTCGGAAGATGCTACTTCTACGAGGCCTTATACTAATCGTTGCCATCCCTTCCAACAGTCATTCAAAATTCATCGGTGCACATGTACGCAGACAGCTATATGTTAGTAGTGACCTCGGTGTGGTTGAGGATGCGGCCTATAAGCACAATGAAGATTTGAGAAAAGTTCTCACCTGGTTTGAAGAAAATTTCAAATGCCTAGTCATAAGCAGAAATGATCTGAGCACCACAGACTTCCCTAAGATATATGTTGGGGATTCGCAATAAGATTTTGTCGATAAAGTAAAAAACTTTGGCATTTGCTTCAATACTACTTTGTATTGGAATGTTCATATTCGAACGATAATCGGGAAAGTTGATGGATGCCTCAGAAATCTTTCCCTGTCGCGGAGCTATACACCATTGAACTCTAGAATAATGTTGGCAAAGACCCTACTTGTTCCACTTATATCTTATAATTGTGAAGTTTTTTGTTGCAACGGGGCGCTTATTAATCGTAGTCTCCAGGTTGCATTCAACAATGTTACTCGTTACGTTTATGGCCTTAAGCATTTTGACCATGTATCCACCTACGCTAAAAATATTCTTGGTTGCTCACTAGACAAGTATCTAGACTTTTGTGCAGTCAAGTATTTACACAAGATCTTAACCACCAAACAGCCTCAATATTCATAAGAAAAACTACACTTTCACAATTACATCGCTCCTTGAGCTTGGTTCTGTCCCATGTTACATTTTGCATTTATTACTTCAAGATGATGTAAAGTCTACTATAGATGCTGTTGCAATATTTAATAAACATAAACATAAACATAGATGTTGCAGTTTTTCATCCTTATTGCAGCACTCTAAGGCTGTTCGGCTGCAGGCGGCCTGTTAAGGGATTTAACATTCCACGTGCATGTCCGTAGTTCATTGTATGGGTTGTGAACAGTAGATCCATGCATATCCGAGATTTGTTTATGTTTCGGAACTTTTACATTTTTCCATGGCATGGATACCCCTAAAACGAGGGGTCGGTCAGACCGAAGCCAGTACTCCGTTCTGGGATGTGAGTGTAGCCGTTGGACCTTAAGGGCTCTTCCGCTTCCATCTCTTTTCCAAAACCCTGACTTAGTCTCGGAAATCCTTACATGCCTGAGCTTCAAATAAGTCGGAGTAGCCCGGCTAAGGTCTCATTTGTTCCAAGAAAATTTTCCAACTTTGATTCCATCCTGGCAATTCATCCGCGCTGTCCCGTTTATAGGGCTGCTGTTTTTGTCTACTGGTCTGCCATCGCGCTTATGAGTTTAGCAAGTCGAGTTCGGATAGGCATCGACCAGTACCTGACGGTCACCACGTGGAGGGACTATAAGCACAATTGATGTGTAGAAAATAATTGCAACACTGTATAGTATATCGCCAGTTTGACATCTCTCAGTGTCTACTCTGCAGTTTCCGAGGAGTTCCTTTGCCATTCCCAAACAAATTACGGCTGCGATGATCCCTGCAAAAGTCTCGGGTATGTCAAAATGTTACACATCATCTATTAAAGGACATCATTGGGTAAGGTATGATAAGTACATATGACCTATGCGTAGATGATTTAACCAAATTTTGTATCTTTCCAGTGTCTGAGAGGAAGAAAAGAGTTACACACTCGGCAGAATTTTTACCCACCATCAACCAAAATCCTTTTTTTGTTTTTTTTTTTATTTTCTGGAAGGATAAAAGGCACAACGTCCTGTTCTCAGGAATCAAGGACCTACTGATGGAGAAGAAGGAGAAGAAGAAGTTTCTGTGTAGGTGTATTTCTTTTTCTTATTCCCAACAGTGATTTTCCGATAATTAAATCATCATTACGTCAAATCTTTTTCGTTTTTTTCTGTTTGCCTCTGTGCTATCCGCTGAGAGCATTTTCAGAAAGTCAGAAAGGAAAACAAATCTTAGCACAATGGTCCGGAGAAGGGGACGAGGTGATGAAGTTGAGCAGAACAAATAAAAACCAACAAAACACACTTTCTTCTTTTTTTCGTTTTTTTTGAATGCCATGATGGTTACCTACACCTATACTCTGTACGTATGAATGAAATCACCCATTTTGTGGCATTCTAACATTGACTTAAGGACGTGTGGGAAAGAATACTCATATTTCCGGATCCGGGGTGGTGCCATGTGGTGGGAAAAATGTGTAAAATTGAATAAAAAAAAAAGGATGTTACACGAATGGGAAGTTTTTTTTCTGAAGAAACAATTTGGCAAAAGCTCAAAACGCAAAAGGGAATCCTTGTTAAGCTGAATAATCAAAACCAGAACCAGGATAACAGGATAGACAGAAAAAAAAAATTACAAAAACTCCACAACACAAGCCGTGTGCAGATTTGTTTGGTGGAATTGAGATCCAGAAATGGAAAGGATTACGGTTCGTGTACGATTGGAGTGATTTTTACTCGTTCTTTGATGGGAACGGCACTTTTCAGGACTGTATAAGATTTCTTTTCGGTTGCCAATGAAATTAATTTGAATTTGGATTTTATTTGCTAGCCCTGGCAAACGTGACTGGATTGGTAGAAAGTACTAACGATTTTCCTCGGGTAAGGGTATAGATGTCGAAAGGTACGACGATTAAATGAGCCATTTTGAACCTGTGAGTCAGCCATACCTCAACTGACCCACATTCAGATTTATCCCTGCAGCACATTGCCATTCAACACTTCACCAGTTCGATGATTAGTTGCGATGCAAAGCCTTTTACGACACTCTGAAGCTTGCGGATGCATAAGTAAACTTTCCATAAAATGGCAATGTCCTGTACCTCTAGTTGCCTCACTCCTTCAACAATGTATCCGATTCATCATAATACCATCCCCAACTCACTCCCGGTAGTCATATATTTTTTGACATTTAGTTAGAACGTTAGCTTTTCCTCTTCACCGTTTGCCGGTCATAAAATTCAATCCGCGCGATGCAGAACTTGGAAATGTCAGAATAGTCTGGCACGCAGGCAATAAAAAAGAACAATTATTGGTTCCACGTTGTTTCGTCCCGCAAATGTTCGTACTCGCAACAACTTTTAGCTTTCCTTTGCTTTGGCATTTAAATACTTCTACCCTGGCCCCGCACTACCCCAATTAATGTTTGCCCATTAAAAATGAAATAAAATTCATAAAAATCCCCATCCACACCCACACAATGAAGAGCGATTCTATTATTCAGGCGGGAGGTAGTTTAGGGTTTTAATAGATTTACAAGCGAAAAAGAATGACGATTGCCCCCAAGATGTTGAACCCTTTCATGGGACCGAGAAATCCATGCGAAAATATTATCAACCCCTTCTCTTTAGTTGCAGAGCCTTCAAGAGAACATTCGTTGGGGCTATAGCCTGCGTGAAATCAGGAAGCCCGGTTGTATAATTAAATTTGTTTATTACTTCGACAGTTGGCAACATGGGCCGCATGAAAATTTATGAAAGGACATGATGAGTGCTGGTAGTTGGTCTTTGTCGTGGAAACAGAAGAGGGGAGATTTGCAATAATTTCAAAAATTTACTAGGAAATTGGTCAGCAACAGTAGTTTACATTAGCAGGATGGAGATTGCTTTTCGTTGTAATCAAAATAATTATTTTCTGACAAAGGTCTGTGTCTTGTTGCATGCCAAAGAGTAGCTCTGTTTGTTTTTTTTAGAACTAGAGGTCCATTTGACTTTTGCGCAGGGATCTTCTCTGGAGACTCTTGCATACACAACCCCTTCAGTCTACTCATATATTTTTCAAGACGATGCCAATGCCAATAGGATCAGATTCCTAACTTCGTTCAACAACAAGGCAACAATCTGTTGAGTACCGGAATTTTCGGACATCCCTGGAAAGTGAGTCGCTAATGAACTTAGAAGGCAGTCAGATTTTCATATCATTAACAACCTAACGAGGTAGTCATCTTCAAACACACGCAGCGATCAAGTATTTGCCACAACAATTTTGCAGAAGCTCCAGTGATGAAACATTTCCTTTGCAACTGCTCTGTCGTGCCATACGGCAGAATCCAATTTCACAGCATTCACCATTTTTAAGACCTATGCTCTCTGGAAATGTCCGATCTTGGCAATTTTTTTATACAAATTGTTTAAGTTCGACAATTAGCTTGCATATTGCTTAATCACGCTCTCCTAGTGATATCGCAATGAGCAACTGACTGGTCGTAGTGCACTCCGACAGCGACCAATCTAACCTAACCTAACCAAAGCTCCCTCCCTTTAGCCCTACATAAGTCTGCAGGGTATCGGAGTATTTCTGGTTTAAAGGGGTTCAAATCCTCTAAAGAATTAAGCGATTCTGGAACCTAACTTTTTTTTAATAATCTTTTGCAAAAGGATCGCCACAGCCTTATTGTTCTCTTGCCTAGACCTGCAAGGGATGCATTGAAATTTGGCAACAATTGTGTGTGGTAAACTCGGGTAAAGGATGACTTACTCTGAAAAGCAAGAGATATCGAAGATCCTCGTCGTTCTCTTTTAGTTCGCAAGCAAACAGTAACGAAAGATTAAGAATGCCATTTTGTTCCCTATTCAGTGTGGCGCAACTCCAGTCTGATTGTAAACATTAGAACCGCTTCAAACATGTCCTATCTCCATGACATTTATGTAGGGTTCTTAGCTTTGTACCTCTCAGCTTAGACATACTTTTATTGTAATTGTATTGCCCAAAGTCGAAGACATTCGACGGAAGATATTGTCTTTAATTCAAAGACTTCCTAACAGGTATTGATACCCTAACGAAATTAAGCTTTCCAGTGATATTGAAGTTTCATTCTAAGCTGACATCTATCTCCTGTTTTCGACTTCTCAGATCTCCTCTAGTTGCCATATGTACAAGTCCCATACCATACCGATCTCTTATTACCAAGGGAAATGTATTCCGGACTCCAACGTTTTATTTAAGGTCATTATTTAAGCTACAATTTCAAAAACGAAATCTGGTGTGTATAACGCACCATTTCCAGGAAGCCCACGATCTGCTTTAGAATTTAACAGAGTCTCCTGGTGAAGTCATTCTCTTTGAATCCATTTCCAACTTCACAGATGGCTCTCAAGCAGCTCAATGAGTTTGCGCAAGACACTTCACTGAGAACCTCTACACAGAACAAAGCTTCATTGGAAAGATCAGCCAACTATATGATAGGCCGAAGCTGTTGGCGCCACAACATTAGAAAGTCTAGGTCTTAGCGCCGATTTTTTTTACTCAACTGATGCTGCTTGTAGGAGAAATTTAAAAAAATATCGAAGCACGCACTTTACGGCTGATTACGATATTTAATTCAAGCTTTCAAACTGCTTGAATATGACTCTCTATGCGGCAAGCTAAGCAACAAGCAACGATATGCTTGGATTTGCTACATCAACAGATGGCTGGCCTTTCAGCTGTAACCACATCATCCTCATCAACTACCTCTTCATCTAAGAAGCAATCATCTCATTCATGTTACACAATCCTGCTACAAACATACTCGAAGCTATTTGAGGCTAGCAAGTAGTGTGGTTCAGGTAAACCAACAAAACTAATTATGACCTGACAGCTCTTTTAGCTGGTGCCGGTGGTATGGATAGTGTAGGGAGTAGCACCAATTCATCATCATCAAGTAGCGGAAAGATGAAGTTCAACAACAAAATGATATTCCTAATCAACTTGTTCA
The DNA here is from genome assembly GCA_928272305.1 of Volucella inflata. NCBI lineage: Eukaryota > Metazoa > Arthropoda > Insecta > Diptera > Syrphidae > Volucella > Volucella inflata. The sequence continues at coordinate 7,305,369 of OV743720.1, forward strand.
GTCAGAGAAAAACCAATCAGACCGCAATGAGCTACTATGTCATCAGAAGAAAACAGCTGCTGATTTGAATGCTCTTTTCCTTCCCCGAGTAGCTTTTCATGTTCATCAAAGAATGGCGCTACAGATCCAGTAGGTTACTACAACCAGTTGACGTCTTGCATTGCATTCTTCCAACAGCACCATGGAAAACATGGAATTCCAAGTTCGCTTTCGAAATCTACCGTAGTAGGCAAAAATCTATACACGCCGCCATCGGCTCTTCTGAAACTTCAGCATATCACTCAACGCTATTTTGATGAAACCGCCAAAATCCACGTCCTCCTCATTATCTTTATCAAGAGCTCGTAAATCATTAGCGTCTCCAGCTCTGGAACGTCTAACCCCAAACAGTCTAAGAGACAAATTTTGATAAGCCAGCAAGAATTCTTCCAAAATGTCAAAGCACTTCAAAGGGGTTTGATTACTTCGCACTTGGTGTCTTTTTCACTAGTTTCCAAGAAGTGGGAAAGCAAGATCTAACAATAATTTCTTAAGCGAGCTTGACACAAATTTCAGCAAAAGTCTGATGAATTTTAAAGTTATTCTCTCCAATCCAAGCAAGAGATTTTAAGGATTGAATAACGAAAATAATGTCAGTAGAAGGAACTACTTCGAAAACGAATCTAGAACCTATGTTCATATGCTGAAGGACTGAAACCACCCTCAAATTCATCAAAATTAAGAGTCAAATCTAATACAGATGAAGCAACGTTACTATGATGTTTTATGAATCCAGGTCGATGCCCATGCTGTCGAAGACTTTCTTATTGACAATGACGAGCTCACGTCAATTTTTCAAAGGATCACGGAAATTTGTGTAATGATGCTCTCTTTTCGAGCTTCAGCATTGGGGAACTTTTTTTGATTGGCAAAACTAGTTATATTTAAAGACATCGGACAGATTAAGCTTGTAACGAAGCCGCATTAGTTTTCTTACATTTGACGTGAGCCAAGATCGCTTAGGAATCCTTTCCAAGACGTAGTGTCGTGTACAAGTAAAAACTTATTCGTTCTGTGTTATGAGTTTGCTTATATGTTTTTGTTGATGAGTTCGTAAGAGCGTTCGTATTATTAGGCTTACGTTGGTGAGCTGAGTCTTGATGCAGTTTGTAACAGCACGTTCGTTCACTCGCCAAAAGCTCAAGACTTCTTGCTATCCTTCTTTTGTTTTGAGAAATTGTCAACGGAAAAAAGTACCCTCTATCAACTCAAAGTCCTTGTGACCCCTTGGACGCAGGGGAAAGATATGGGCCAGTGACCCAGATCAACTGTCTGTACTGCTTCTTGAATAGTCTTACAAGATAGTTATTAACGTAAGCTCCAATATGTCATGATCCAATTGGCTCTGCCCCGTGAATTTTGTCATATTCTTCTGAGATTCAGGCACTTCTAACAGGATAGTATGAAGCTGCCATTTTGAGCTGCCTGTCACTCGGGAGGAGATCAGTACACGGTGTCTACCTCTAAGAGATAAAATAAGCAAAATTTAATGGAAGACACTGTTCCAGCACTATTCATCAGCTCAATGCTTGTGCTTAGCATGTAATATCTAATGGTAAGGGATGCTACTACACACAGCGTGGCGAATAAAGTCCCGGACACGAACCATATTTCAGCAACCAAGAGTGCCATCTATGTGTCCAAATTTTCTTTACCAACTGTCAAAATTTCATGACGCTTGGTTGACATTAAACAATTATAAAAATTATTTTTCCAAAACACCCTTTCTTTTGATGTGAATAGCTTAAGATGGAACAAAGGGCGGTCATTATATTCCACCCAAAACTTGGTAAAAATGCATCAGAAACATTCCGATTGATGCAGCAAGGGTACCGTGATGATTTTTTGAGTAGAACAATTATTTTCAAGTGGATAAAACGGTAGAGAGACGCTGAAAGATCACAACCAAAGAGGAAGGTTAATTTCAACTCGGACTCCTAAAATTATCCTGAAATGATCCAAAAAATACGTGATTTTGTTGCAGAAAACCACAATGCTTCACTAAAGATGATGGGAGAGGCTTTTAACATCATTCTTCACGAGGATTTGGGCAAAACAAAGTTCGGCGTAAAATTTGTTCTACATACATTGAATGATGATCAAAAATTTATGAGAATCTGGCATTCCAGAGACGTTATTGCTGGCTCACGAAATGGTCCAAACTTCATGAAAACAATTGTTACGAGTGATGAAACATGGTGCTTCCAATATGATTTAGAAACAAAGCGTCAAAGTGCAGAATGGAAGTCAAAAATCTCACCACAAGCTAAGATAGAACACGAAAAGTTTCTTTAAAAATTAAGACAATGCTTATCAAAATCTTCGATAGCAAAAAAATTATCCACAATGAATTCATTCCAACTGGTAAAACACTTACTGCCATATATTATCTTGAAGTTTTGAAGCATTTGATAGACAGAATCCATCGTATTCGACCCGAAAATCGCGATCCAATAAGGTGGTCTATGTTGCATGATAATGCACCGATTCACACAGCACTCACTTTTCATTAATTTTTGACTCAAAATCAAATGTATTTGTTAAATCATTTGCGGGATTTACCTGATTCGGAACCGTGTGACTTATTTTTGTTACCGAAATAAAAACTTAAGTTGAAAAAGTTTTTTTTTAACCACATTCCAACCAGTTTTGATACGGCACTGTAGGGAATCCCGCAAAATGAGCTAGAGCAGGCATTCAAATCACTACTGAATCGCTGTAACAAATGTATTGAATCGGGAGAAGAATATTTCGAATGAAAACCCCGAAAACTAAACAGAAAGCGTGTTTTTGTTATGTTTTCTAAATTCAGTACAGGATATTTTTTGCCACACTGTGAATATCATAGAATGAGTACAAAACTTCAAAACAGTTACTGATAAGGCGAACTACAGAAAAAAGTGAAATAGATGTCAAAAATCCACAAGTGCCACTGTCCTAAATCACAAAAAAATGTTAATAATCGCTCCAACAAGTGAATCACTATTATTTTCCTTCACAAGTCGGATAAGCGATAGTTTTCCAAAGACCACCAAAACAATTTCAAAATTAGCCATCAAAATAAACACCAGTTTCCGCCTGAAAGTTTTTTTTAGTATCTACTTTACCATCAACACTCAGCCAAAATCGAGGATACAAAAACAGACTACTCCATCATAACAATTATCCAAACTACCCTACTCTTCAGCTCTTCCTGTTCCATTTACTTTTTAGTTTCTTTTGTTTTTCAATTCAGTGCTAAATAGGAGTATTGTGTCTCCATCCGCAGGACCTCACCAAACAGCTTCGCTCTCTATCGTTTTGGTAGGAAAGATATTTTTCCTTTTGGAAACCTGCCATCGTTGTTATTTATAATAATTTTAACTTCTCGACTATACACTCCCACATTGGCATCCGGCTGCGATAAGGACACTCATTCTGTGCCCAAATGGTTATTGTGTGCGATCTCACAAGAAACGAAGGGGAAGGCTAAAAAAACGCCGGCAATTACTCACCTTGTAAAATGTTTCGAAATTTATGGCGGAAAACAGCCAAAACGAAAACACTGCCGCCAAAAATATCCTGATACAGTTCCTAATTGTCCTTTGACAATGCAGAAGGCGAATTGGAGTTCTTGTTTGTGTGAGATTCTGTTCTGACAAAGGATGTGTGTTCTAGGATACAGTTTTATCGTGGTAAAAAAGTTCTCCGGCAATGAATCGAGATGATAAGTGCACGATATGTAGGAGTACGAGAATGAAATCAAGGACGACTACGAGCATATCTCATAAAAGTTGCCTTTGGAGGAGAGGTTATGTGGCGTATGTGAAAAAGGCGCGTGCCAAAGTTTTGCTAAATGGTTAAAAGTTAGGTCGAAGGAGCAAAAGGACCAATCGGTTGGGTTTTGAAATTAAACAAAAGTAGGGTCTTCCAAGGATTTGCCATTTGAACATGGATTTTAGTAATTGCCCGCGGCCCATTGAGCACTATTTCCCTTGCTCTACAAAGGAACTTCATCTGCAAATAAACATCCGTTAGATACAGTTTTATTTTCGATTATCACAGCACATTTTCACTTTATCTCGTTGATCATATTGTCAATCTGCACAGATTGGCACATCTTGCCAATTTAATTTTTTACTATTTTTTCAAAGGAATCCGGGTGTGCATGGTTTTTCAAATTGACATCCTTTTCCTCAATTTGCACCATCAGAAAGTTATTAATACTGCAGGCGCACTCGAATGACAGATTAACAAAAAAAAAAGGACAAACTACTCGAATTTGTATAGCATCAGCTATAGACGATAACCTTTTTGTTGTAGCTCCCTGCAACGCCTGCCATTCGTTCGCTCGTTATTATTGAATAGAGTTACAAATTCCTGCAACTGCACAACCGACAGGATATTAGAATTTCGATAGATAAAATGGAGAGAATCAGTTTTAGTTGTTATTCGTTTTTTTTTCCTGCATCCTGTTGGAAGGCGGGATTGGTAGGAGTAGGAAGGTACTCATAGTCATTGTTTCTTGTTATAGATTGGTTTTCGATGCTGTTCATTCGATTGCAACACATGTTCTTTTGGCTATTGTCGAATTCAAAATTGACTTTATCCTGGTCAGAGGGATAGGAGACAGTAGCGGCTGGAAAAAGCTTTTATTTAAATTTCAATCGATTCTGTTTCAATGGAGTGCTTTTGAGTGGATGTAGCCACCGTGTAGGACAATGGAAATGGACAACAAATTAATAGGAGAAAGAGTTTTGCTATATAAGATCACAAGCATGTACAAATATGAATAGCTATAGCGAGACAGACAGACGGACAGTGTGTCTATATCGACATGGAAATATGTCTGTTTGATATGAGCTCTTCTACTTGATAATTGTGCCGTCTAATGCTACATGATCGCAAGTATTCTTATTTAATAAAGGAGCAGTTATTTTCCTTAAGAAATTATGTAATTGAGTTGTAGTTTGTGAGGATCTTAAGCCACAACAGTTCCTCAACTGCAGTTTAATCCCCAGAGACCTCATATAGCTACCTGGTTTCAATTGAGAATAAACCACAGCAAGGGAAGGACGCTACTTATGGATTGACGTAGGTTAAGTGGCATATTCTTGGTGACATGAACTATTACCAGTGCTCTTCAGCTTCCTTAGCAGTGTTCTGGCAGATCGCGCCAACAGCATGTGATCTATTTGCTGTTCCTTTTGTGTTCATGATGGAGCTTGTGCCACCAGCGTTACTGCTCGGCCATGAAAAATAAGCAAGGACAACGATCTTTGGAATAGTAGGGCCTGTCATTGGTCATGTGCAGGCGAATAACTAGCAGAGGCCATGGACACCTGCAAGGCAGATTGCGAGAGAATGGGCTGGACAAAAATAGGATGGATAATTGCGACATCTACTCAGCGATTTTTATCGACGGCAAAGACGGCAAAAGCCTCTGTTGTGGGAAGTAGACTTAGGCAAATAGTCTTGAGCTTCTGGCATTTGAACGAGAACCTTTCCCAATATAAGCCTTATATGCTCACACGCCCCACAGAGCAGAAAGATGACGACACCAGTCGAGGAAATAGAGAGAAGCTATACCATGAATAAGATTCTAAAGTTTTACCAAAAAAACGAGCCACGGATACAAGCCCCTAGCCGAAGCCTGTAGAGACGAACAAGTGAATATTGTAGTAGCAGTCGAGCCGCAGCCGATGCTGAGGAATGGGAAAAAAAATTTCCTGCAGACTGTATAACGACGCTGACGAATCAAATACCGCTGTCAGGCAGAATGAGCCTTCAACCTGTACAATGAAGACCAAAAATTTCTTAGTCCAGACCTGGATGAAGTGAAGATAGCAAGATAGACAAAGCTGCTGGAGTGGATGGCCTGGCTGCCGAGGTCTTCAAAGCGGCAGACAATGACTTGGTAAAGACCATACATCAGCTCATCTCTAAAATATGATCGGACAAAGGAATGCCCGATGAATGGAACCTCAGCATCGTTCGACTGATTCTCAAGAAAGGAGACCCTCTGAACTGCGCCAACTATAGAGACATCAGTCTTCTTAACATCGCTTGCAAGATCCTATCTGCCCTATTGTGTGGACACCTGAAGCCGTTTGTCAGCAACATAACAGGTCCACGTCAGTGTCGCTTCAGGTCAGGAAAGGCCACCATCGACCAAATATTCACAGTACTGCAGATCCTGGAGAAAACTTATGAGCTACAGATCGATGACAGCATTTATGGAGACGAGCGATACAAAGCAATGTCTAGAAAAGAAATGTCAAGAAAAGATTTAAACAAGGCGATGCTCTGTCATGAGATTTCGTCGACATTACACTTGAAAGAGTAGGGCAAAACTCGCGCGAAATTTTTCAACGTTCCGTCCAATTACTGGCATACGCCGATGATATTGACATAATGTGAAGAAAGCAGCCTGATGTCAGCGCCACTTTTGCAAGTATTGAAGAAGGAAGCGGCAAAAATAAGTTTTGCGGTCAATGAGGGCCAGACCAAGTATATGGTGTCATGCAAAAAGGAAACTCCTTTCATCTACGTCACATTCGAAGGGCATAACTTTGAATTAGTTACGGAATTTGTCAACCAGGGCTCCACTATAAACTCAGACAACGACACCAGCACTGAGATCAAACGAAGAATAACTCTTGCCAACTGCTGCTTCTTTGGACTAAAAAGGAAATTGACAAGCAAAGCCCACTCTCGTCCTGCTCTCTAATCAAAAATGGATGAGAGTACTCTCGGCTACTTTGAGAGGAAAATTCGTCGAGTGATTTTCGTACCTGCCTGTATAGACGGCGGGTAGGGCCGAAAATAAAACAACGAACTGTGTGGGCTGTACAGCGACATCAACTTAGCCAGAAGAGTAAAGGTCCAACGACCTGACACCAACCCTCCGATCCGAAAAGTTTGCGAAACCGCCCCTCAGAAGATGAAGACTCAGATAACTTAGCGTGCAGAACTGGCGCAGTTTGGGTGAGATCGAGTAGGCTGGAGACGCTTGTTGGCTGCTGCGATACCTAAAGTAAGTATGTAAGTGGTTTCTAGTGAGTTGCTCAGATAGCCTCCGCTAGTAACTGAGTCTGGAAATACACACTGTTCTTACGTCTTCGCTGACGTGACGTACAAATGTTTATCCACATAAAAACCCCCTGACAACTATACCATCCCAAACCAGACGAATGGAATGGAGTATTAAATTTTCCAAGTCACCACTACCCCAGATCATTGTGTTCCACCAGCCGGCTATCATTCACAGTTGAAAGCATGTACTTACCAAGGGAATGAAACAATTTCGAATATATCGACCTTGCAAGGCAATACGTGCTCGGTTAATTGCTCAATAAAAAGCATGTTGGCGTTGAAATGGAAATTGTAGAAATTCCGCACTTGTCAACTTCTGAATATTGATCACAAAGTCGCTCACAATCAAAGCACAATACTACACAACAGAACGCGAAGAAGCAACAAAGTGACGAAAGACCATGGCACACTCAAAAGCAAACCTTTAAAACTTAGAACGACCAGAACGTGTTCACCGTCGAGTCCTTATCGCATAAGAAAAGTAAAAGATTAAAAAAAAAAAAAACATAGCCTACGTGCTGGCAAAAAAGGAAAAGAAAACCAACCAAAACCGAACGAATCCTTCAAGGATGTACACTTTCTTTTAAGTTATTACCTTCCGGCAGTAGATCCCGCTTTCAGGGTAACCGAAAATCTAACGTAAGCATTCCATGCAACCACCATACTCGCTTCGCCATCCTTTCGAAACATCCTTGATTTGCTTTTCTGTTTAGAACATCTAAACACTGGTGTCCCTCACATAGCCACGAATTGAAAGGAGAGGGGATTTTGGTTGCCTTACAGCATCTTCTCTATAGCCGTGTAGGAAATATGTGTGTTTTCCTCGAAGGTATGCAATAATTTTCACTCGTAAAACCCAAAGTCCTGTAAAAATTTGCCCCAGCAAAACTGAAGATTTGTTCAGGACTTGGTTGGGCACGCGTTTCGTTGTAGCAATAACAAAGAAAGAGCTGTAGAGAGAGCATTAGCAGTATGGCAGCAGCATTCAAATCACGTCCGCGCCGCTTAAAAGGAATCCTTATGCTTACGCCCTCGTAAGAGGGCAAAAAGTTTTATGTATTCCTCCAAATTCGGTTTTCTTCTCTTAAGGACTCAAAATTGAGGGTTGAGAGGTGGAGGTTTGAAGGTGATACCTCTCGTGGGATACTCCAGATCCGGCTAAGTTTATAGCTACAGCAGCTACCGGGTACATAATTCATCATGCTTCTGTGATGTGTTTGGTGGTGCATACCCTTAATAATTTGGGAATTTTATTTACCGCACATATCAAGCGATTGTGTATGAAATAATGCGCATCAGTCCAAAATATAGAAAATGTAAATTTCATCTACGTAAAAGATGAATGAGCAGGCTTTAGTCTTGGGAGTATGAAAAACTCCAAAAACATTTAGAAAATTTGAATGGAAATTGAACTGAAAGAACGTAGTGTCGTGGTGCAATCATGCCGAGATAGCCTGTTTCATCAACAGACAGTTTCAAGCCCCACAGACAAAATACGTTACAGTTGGCTTCTAGTGTGTACTGATTTGATGCAGGATTTTGCGTTTTTCTTCTTACTAGTCACTGATGAATAAGTTGGAGGCATCACATTGATTTTCTACGACGGTCTCCAGAATCGACACAACGTGAAAACATGTCGGATTGCTGGTTTCGTAAGCTGAAGGTTGCACTTTTTGCCGCCAATCTTTAGTTCTATATGACACTTCTATATATAAGTTGATAGAAACACTATCAACCTGAGTGAATGGTGTCCTTGTGATTAGGTTATGCCCTGTAGAAAAGCAAGAAGAGATTATTAATTATCATATCCATCACATTCCAACTAGGCAGATCATTTAAAGTCACCAACGGCATATTGTCAGATCTTTATAAAGTCAATACGTCCCAGAAATGCGGCCCTTAGTTGGATGGCAACGATTAGTATAAGGCCTCGTAGAAGTAGCATCTTCCGGCAGGTGTTGGTTCTTTAAATGACGAGAATGCGCCTCTGCAGCCGAACATCTTGCAGCTCTGCTAATAAGCCCTACTTTACGCCTCCCCGTGACGCCATCTGGAAATCTCACTGGAGATTGCGAAGTGAAGGGGACAAATGGCGAGTTTACTGCGCCATTAACCAGGAATAGTGTCGGAAAAACAAAACAAGACCTTATCCGGGCTACTCCGGCATATTTGGAGCTCAGGCCGGAAAGGATTTCCAGGACTTAGTCAGGGTCTTGGAAAAGAGATGGTGGCGGACGAGCCCTATAAGGGCCAACGGCAGCGCTCACATCCCGAAACGGGTTACTGGCTTCGGTGTAACCGACCCCTCGTCCTAGGGGCACTCAAAATGGAACTGGTCCTCCAGGTTGGGGGTTGTGCCGCCGGGTTAACTGCCCGGCCATTTAAAAAAAAAAATAAGTTACGAAGCATAAACAAGCCTCGGATATGGACGGATCTACTGTTGACAACCCACGCAAACGATTTAAGGACAATGAGCTTCGGATATGCACGTGGAATGTTAGATCCCACGCGCATAACCGCCATTCAGAAATGCGATGGGATGGGCCGGACAAAAAGAAGATGAAAAACTACGATATCTTCTACGGCAATTCTATCGTCGGCAAAAGCAGCGCTTATTTGGATGCGGATTTATTGTCGGAGGCAAACTTAGACAAGAAGTCCTGAGCCTCCGGCATGTGAGCGAGCGCCTCGTAGCAACCCGCATCAAGGCTAAATTCGCCAATATTAGCCTTATATGCGCGCATGCCCCCACAGAGGAGAAAGATGATGATACCAAGGATGCCTTCTATGAGCTCCTTAACAAGACCTACGAGCAATGCCCCAGCTATGACATTGAAATTGTCCTCGGTGAAGGAAGATAGGGTATCTTTGGTGGAATGACTGGAAAATAAAGCCTGCATAACACCACCTCCGATAACGGATTCAGGCTAATCGACTTTGCGGCGGGGCGAAACATTATCGTGGCTAGCACGCGGTTCCCACATCTTGATATACACAAGGGGACTTGGAGAACTCCTGATCAATCAACAGTCAACCAGATTGATCACATTGCGATCGACGCAAGACACTCTTCCAATATTATGGATGTCCGTACGTTCCGAGGAGCCAACATCGACTCGGACCATTACCTTGTTGTAGCCAAGGTACGGTTGCGGCTATCCCAAACTACGCCAAGACAAACTAATGCTGTGAGAAAATTCGACGTCAGATGGCTACAATCGCAAGAGATCGCCAAGTCCTTTTCCGATCGAGTGTCTCTTAATCTCTTAAGAGGTCCAATGCCGCCAGCATCAAGCATCGAAGACCATTGGAAACACTGCCAAAACGCTGGGTTTCACTCGTCCACCACAACGAAACCCCTGGTTCGATGATGAATGCCGGCAAGCACATGCAGCTAAGCAAGATGCATATAACGCGGCGCTGCTTAGAAAGACCAGAGCTGCTCATGAGCTCTATGAGCGGAAGAGGAGAGACGAACACCGGCTTCTCAGGAGGAAGAAGAAAGAGCATGAGCAGCGCGCGATCGAGAAAATTGGGAGATGGTACTCCTGAAATGAGGTTCCGAAGTTTTACCAAAAGGTAAACAAAACATGCCACCGATACAAACCCCGAATCGAAGCCTGAAGAAACGAACAAGGGAACATCGTAGTAGTATCACAGTCGATGCTGAGAATTTGGAAAGACCATTTCTGCAGACTGTATAACGGCGATGATGGACCAAATACCGCTGTCAGGCAGAATCAACCTTTCAACTTGGACGATGATAGCCAACAACTCCGTCCACCCGACCTGGATGAAGTGAAGATAGCCATATCGAAGCTTAAGTCCAACAAAGCTGCTGGAGCGGATGGCCTGACTGCCGAGCTCTTCAAAGTGGCAGGCGATGACTTGGTAAGGAGCATACACCAACTCATTTGTAAAATATGGTCGGACGAAAGTATGGCCGATGAATGGAACTTCAGCATTGTTTGGCCGATTCTCAAGAAAGGAGACCCTCTGATCTGCGCCAGTTACAGAGGCATCAGTCTGCTTAACATCGCATATAAGATTTTATCCACCGTATTGTGTGAACGCCTGAAGACGTTCGTCAACAATCTGATAGGTCCCCATCAGTGTGGCTTCAGGCCAGGAAAGTCCACCATCGACCAAATATTCACACTACGGCAGATCTTGGAGAAGACCCATGAGCTTCAAATCGTTACCCACCAGCTATTCATCGATCTTAAGGCTGCGTATGACAGCATCTTTAGAGACGAGCTATATAGAGCAATATCTCACCGAGACCTTTGATGTCCACAAGGGATTTAGACAAGGCGATGCGCTGTCATGCGATTTTTTCACCATCGTACTGGAAAGAATAGTGCAAAACTCACGACCAAATGCAAGAGGCACTATCTTTCAAAAGTCCGTCCAACTACTCGCATACGCCGACGATATTGACATAATCGAGAGAAAGCAGCGTGATGTCAGTGGCGCTTTCGCGAGTATTGAGACGGAAGCGGCGAAAATGGCTTTAGCGGTCAATGAGGGCAAGACCAAGTATATGCTGTCAAGCAAAGAGGACAACCAACACCGACGTCTCGGGCAGAACGTCACCCTCGACAGATATAACTGTGAGGTACGAGTTAAGGACTTTGTCTATCTAGGCTCCGCTATAAATACAGACAACGACACCAACGCTGAGATCAAGCGAAGAATAACTCTTGCCAACCGCTGTTTCTTTGAGTTAAGAAGGCAATTGAGTAGCAAAGCCCTCTCTCGGACAACAAAAGTCACCCTTTATAAGACCTTAATAATCCCGGTCCTGTTCTATGGCGCAGAGGCATGGACATTATCAAAAATGGATGAGGGTGTTCTTGGTTGCTTCGAGAGAAAAATTCTTCGGGTGATCTTCTGTCCCGTCTGCGCTGACGGTGAGTGGAGGAGGAGATACAACAACGAACTGTACGGACTGTACAGCGGCATGGACCTAGCCAGAAGAGTGTAGATCTATAGACTGAGATGGTGCTAGATTTTCTATTGAAGCAGCAAACTTACGAGTTCGGAACTAAAATTCTGCTTTCAGCCGACGATAGCTCTTTTATAATCAACGACATGAAAACGTTTCAGGTTGTTTTTCCTGCCATCCATTCAGAAAGAGTCATCGTCCCAAATTCTAAAGAATAATGTGCTTAGGCTCTGCCGTTAACTACTACGAAAATGCAATAACAATGTCGCACATTCAGTTGCATATTTCGTGAAATAAAAATGCCGCTTGCGACTGTTGTTTGTTAAGCTTTAACTTACTCTACACTACGATGTGTTAGATATTGCACAAGAAATAAAAGGGAAGCCTGGAAGAGCCATGGAAAACCCATGGAGAGCTGCAAGACGTGATCTTCGATAGTCAGATTTTAGGCTAAGCAAATCATTACAATTTTCCCAACAATATTCCACAAAGACTAAATGACGGAGTTCCGCAAGGATGATTGCTAGGACCACATCTATTAAACATTGCTTTCTTTAAATGTTCATGCTACAAGTAGGGAGAGCGTAAAATACTGGATTACGTTACAATTGAAATACGAGCAAGCAACACTCAAGCGAACAAGCCATGTTTACTTGGTTCCGATAGATAATTGTCTGACATTAATGATGGAAAGTGGTTTCGGGATTTTGGTTGCTATTCGAGCGTCTCTGGAAGTGCACCTTGGAATTGATGTCGTTGATCACTTTTTCGAGCAATTGAAGCCATATATCACGAATAAGGCACTTGGCGTTAGCTTACAAGCCCAGAATGCTTGTGAAATTGATTTTGGAGGAAAGGTTACAGGTCCATTTCTGGAGACAATATCTGGCACAATCTAATTGAAATAGAGTCTTCTGCAGATCACATATACGCACTTATGGTAACAAACAATTATTGATCATATCTCGGGATGGCATTCACGCCATCATTTCGATTTACCTAATTTTTGAAAAAATACGACTCGACGATGATGCAAGCCTATAAACCCCACCCAACACTGGAGTTTCCAAGATGCGCGATGAATCATATCATCGCTGAACAAAATTTGACTGCTGAAAACAGTGGAGCGACTTCCAACTGTTCAGCGCCCAATCATCGAAGTCACGTTGCAAATGATGATCGCCTAGCTTCAATTCTTACAGCAATTGAAACTCGTAAGCATAAAACTAAAATTCCCTTAGCAAACCTTATACAAAGTCAAAGACGCCTGATTTTTTTTTTAAATATACAAGGCTGGCAGATGGTACAAAAAAGGCAATGCATGTACTAGATTACTATGGCAAGACCAAATAACGGTGTTTACCTGCCATAGGTAAGGTCTGCAGCACCACATTTCCGTAGAGTCAAGATCAAATTTACGCAGACCGTACAAAATATCAGAATACACTAAACAAAAGAGAAATGGGATGGAGTTACTAACACGGTAGGAATAGCTTTGACGAATCGAACATTCAACGAAATCTATGATACATTTGCCAAGAAGAATCGCAAATAATACCTCATTGCCACATGCGATGCAAGTCCCGTAGAAGATCTCAGCAGCAAAATGATGGACTTGGCGTATAGAAATTCCACAAAATCTACCTTTTCGAGTTGTATAAGGTCTCAAAACATCTATTATTATCCATCTCAATAATGAACCCGTTCTAAATGATGGAAAAGCATCTTATCTCTGCGTACGACCATTTCCTCCTACGACCTTTAACATTGTCGGAAAGGTCAAACGCTGTCAGTTCACCGTACAGAACGAAAATATCCTCATTCCTTGGGAAGAACTTTCCGGAATTCCAGACCCATGCCATATGCAGATCGGTGAATCGTACATGTGCCACCGTGTGCGTGTGTCATCAAAAGAAATTCTTCAAAAGTAATGTGACATGAAATTGGCCTTGTTTAAGGGGTTTGCATTGAATCAAGCGTTACTCGCGTGCTTTTACTCTCATATTCCGTCTCTATTCAGAACGACAAGCCGCATCAACAGCACCATGAGAAGGGACACAAACATTCTTCTCGTCTTCTCGTTTTTGAATAACGTTGAAGCAGTAAGATTCTAAGATTCCAGTGTGATATTCACTTGACTTTGGCATCCAATATTCTCTTTTTCTTCATTCGGCTCGCAAATATGTTTCCTTTGGATACGATGGGAATAAAAATAGAAAACCATCCTTACCAGCTCCTCCATGGCCAAGAACACTCACAAATATTCTCTTTGGTTGGATGAAAATCGAAAGAAAACGGTAAAGTTTCCCATTTGATGGTGTTCACCCATCAGATCCATCGAAGGATTTGCATTATCCCAGTACCTTCTTTTTTAAAGGAGCGGAAAAAGAGTTCTTCCAAGCATAGCCGCACATATGCTTGTCAGGGCCTTTCAAAGTTCAAAGGATTCCGATTCCCTCGTTTTAGAATGAACTGAGGCAACACATACGAGCAACCGCAGACTCTGGGGACAAGGAATGTTCACATTGTACGAGTATATAAGTGATCCAGTCGTTTGTTTGATGTCACACTCCAGTATGTTTCAGTGGACTTTAGCAGAGGCTTCATTCAAAATCATGTGGAAAAAAGTCCATATTATGAACACACATACATACATGTATATGTATACTCCAATGATGTATGTATGTTCACATTATGCGTAGTAGGTAGCTTTTGGAAGAAAGATATTTTATTTTAATTTTGCCATGCTGCTACATATTGCTGCAAAAATACCAAATTCCAAATTCAATTAAATGAAAGAGAAAAGTTTTTCAATTAAAAACGGAACTCCAGAATCGGAGTTGCAATTCAGCGGTATTTTTGTAAATGTGCTCCGTTAGCAGTGGTGATGGCATCTCCATAGATACAAAAATGGACACAAAACTACATATTTCAACTCTTGAATTTGTACAAAAACAAAAAAACTCACCGGTGAGGTGAGGGGTTATTTTCTAGCACAGAATTGTTAGCTATCAAAATTTCCAGGAAATGAGTTTGATTTTTTCTTCTTTTTTTTTTATTAAATTTTTGTGTACAAATTTGTCGTGTCCGAGTTAGATGCTGCCATCCAGCAACAGCAAAGTCAAGTGCCACATCTGGTACTCGTATTAGGCCTATCGAAGCATAACTCAATTAAGACCAAACGATCCGATAGCGAATCGTTTCTAACTGTCTAACTTAGAAAATTGGCTCCGGAAATTAAATCAACGCTGCAAGCACGTTCCCATTCCTCAGCAAAACAAGAGCTCCTCTCAATGCAATTCGGTTGGATCTGAGTCAAAGGTAGTGGTAAAGGCGAAGGCAAGAACAGCGCCACAGCTACAGCAATAGAAACTGCAATATAAATGGGAACGAGAACGGCAAGGAACCAACATGCAAAGTGGAATCAGGAAATTTAATTTACGCCAAACTTAAAATGCACAGCCGTTCTCAGATGTTTGCCCTCGGAAAAGGTCAGTTGAAAGTTGAATTTTTCTTGCAGCAAACCAGGACCAAGGCTCAAGAAGGAAGAAGGTGTACGAGTCGTACGAGTGTGCGAGTTTCATTGAAGGACTAGTGGAAGACATGCCACAAGCAACAATTACAAACAGATACCTTTCGTTGGATTTTTATTTCCAATGGCAGACTTAGAATCTCCCTTTGATTCAAAATTCAGGACAAATTTGATTGGGTTAATCAATTGGTGTCGAAGGTTTGGTGCAGCTCTTCCAAACCCATTTAGTTTGTTGGTCTATCGAATTAAAGCTGAGAAATACGAGTAGTAGCATTTCCTTATAGGGAACGATGTTAATTTTACATTTTCGAGTCCTAAAATGTGCGGGAAAATTAAAAAAATATACTCCGCTGATCGAATTTCTTTAAAATGTAAATAGTCAGTCGGCTAAAAAAAACCCACCGCTTTTGTTAGGCCACGATGCAGACAAGCGGCGTTGTATTTGGGTAAGAACTTCTGCTATAATGACTTCTATGAGATCATACCTGATTTACCTTTACCCGAGCATCAAACTTGTCATCTCCAGTTGAGTCCTGAAACTTAAGGGTGCTAACTTCTCCCATCTTCCCCTCCTTCCCCACCAGTCCTATCATACGACCCGTGCCGATGATCAGCCTGGCTGAGTGCCCGGAATCTCTAAAAACTCTGTCGTTAACGGAGTATCCGAATATCGGACGGCCTCCGGATTGGCTAGCCTTACCTGTACACAGTGGATCTCTGTACAAATGGACCTTCTTTCTCTGCTACTCGTGGGACAACAACGGAAAACCTATTAGAAAAAACAAAATCCGAGGCCGGTACTTCTTTATTACCGGGCGGTTATACGGTCAATGCACCGAGTACCGGCAGGGCTCCTGCTATTCCGAACAAAGGAATGCCTGTGGTAGGCCATGGTAAACCTTTAGAAGGCAGAAGCTTAACCCCAGCGCCTCCTTCCGCTTCCCCAATCAATGTAGCGTGTTCCAGACGGAAAATTCTGGCAATTAAGGAAGCCCTGTTCTGGCTGAAGAAAAACGTAATATCTGCAACGGATATCCACATCTTTTCCGACAATCCAGTCAGGGAGCTATCAAATCCTTGGACTCATGTTATCTTAAATCAAAAACATCATGGACTGCCGATCATCTCTCATGGAGATGGCGAAGCAGATTAACATTCACCTTTGATGGGTGCTGGGCCATAGAGATACTCCAGGGAATTGTAGGACGGACGAACTTGCCAAAATTGTAACCACTTTACCCATTACACCTAAAATGGGTAACACTTGAATAACTATCGCTACGTGCAACCTACAACTTAAGCTGGATGCCAATAGAAGAACAAACTGTAAGTGGACGGTTTGATCGACATGTCTAGCTACCAAACAAAATTGCCTAAAACTAGATCTGAGTCACTCCATAAGTTTAATCCTATAAGTTTAAGATCACAGATCCACGTGGTATCACAACGGGCCAATAGGCCTAAGTGGGTTGGTTTTCTTTTCCAACAGCCACTCTAACCTCACCTTACCCTATGTGTATTGCTTGCGGTCAATCTAACATGGGGAATGGCAACCACTTATCGATTTGTCAAAAGTCCCTTTGGTGAAGAGTGAGCCCTATATTACACCTCCGCCTTCTGAGAGTTATAAGGTCCAGTACTTGGTACAATTTGAAGCCAGCTTATAAGTCGGAAATTTTTCATACATCTTACATTTAAACCAAGATCACCATGACACTCTCTTACTACTAACTACAGATGACCCCAATATCAACCTGGATACCAAAATAGAATAAAAAGATAAGCAAACGTTTCCTTGATAAGTTTCATACTATGCTGGCCGAGTAAAAGCCGCTCACAGAAACAGTGTTCCGCAGTGTCGACAGTAAAAGTAACAGTCTTCATTCTTTTCTAACTAGACGACAGTCACTGAGAGTGACTGTTGATCTCTACCGATTCCACACAATGCGCAAATAGTTTATTACCGTTGGGATTAGGTAAACAGGTACCATATAAATGGTACTGGTTTGGAATATGGATGCATGTTTTCCTTACAAGGAATGTAGTCCCTGACATCCTTCATCGGTGTCAGAGTCATTATTGCTCAAATTCTTCCCGGAAAACATAACCAAAGAATTCTGGTGCCTTTGCAGCAGACTACATGTTAACAAGACAACAGTCAAAAGACGGACGGTGCGCAAAACACACGTTTTACTAAAGCTACATCTTTTTTAACAGACTATGGCTATGAGATCTGTCAATGCGTCCGGAGCAGAAGGTCGCGTGCTAGCAAAGGCTTTCATGCAGCCAAGGCAGAACGCTCTTTGCCGTCTGGTAAAAGCAGCGATGTTAAGTTTTTGTGAAAGAAACAACCGACGTGTTAGTTATGATTGGGCTCATGATCCTCATGAAGATCGAAAAGACATTTCGCAGTTACAAATCTCATGTCTTTCCAAAGGCTTCCCTTTCACTACCGACAAAAAGCTTGATGTGATCACCGACGACCATAGTAGCTTCGGATAGGAACAACTTAACTATTGACGACTCATTAAAACGTGACGAGGACAACAACATACGCTTCTGTTCCAAGAATGTAAGGCCCTTAAGAGACTACATGCTCCTGAATACCTAGTGAAGGGACTAGAAGCTGTGGGGTCATATAACAGCCGGCGAAGAAATACGATGGTTTTGTTATTAAAAGCAGACTTAGTGATGAATTCATGCACTAAAGATTTATATGGAAGGGACTGGTGATAATCTGTATCAGAGGTACATAAGTTCACAAACACCAGCGCCACAACGGAAGCAGTACCACCTAGAAAGACTTTTACATGTTTGTGACTTGAATACTAAATCGCCGACGGCAACGCCATCGGTATGGACACCATGCTCGCCATAACATCCAGAAATGGACTTAGGCTGAGGGATTTTCCAAGTGGACGGACCATCGCCGTAGCAAGCGCACTTTCCTCACATCCTAGGAAATATGAACAGTCTGCTTCAGATTGATCAAATCGCGTTGGAAAGAAGGCACGTATTCAGTATTCTACATTTAGAGATGCCAAATTGACTATTACCACCACCAAAGTATAAATGCAGTAAGGAGCTTAATCAACAGAAGGCTATGATCACAAGAAGTCACTAGAGCGTTTTTCAGCCTCAACTTCTCTTAGTTGCGAAAGACTAGTGGAAATGGAAATGTTGCAAAAAGGCCATCAGAAATGGAAGGAAAAAGAGATGAGAGGTTCTACTGTGGGGGTGATGGAAAATTCTGCCAGAAGGAAAAAACGTATTTGGGTAACAAAACTCAAATTACTTAAACGGACTTCAGTGGCGAAGCCGACGACAATACCAATACCTTACGACTGCAAGCCAAGATAAACCACTCCACCCGAACGAAGACTTCGAAAACGTACGTCGGCCTTACCAAAACGAAGTGCAAAACGTTTATTTCGACTTAAGTCTCTTTATTCGACTGATGAAATAATCTCGGGGTATACCATGAACCAGGAGCAGAGCATCGCCTGTCTGGTTCTGTAGAAAGGAAATTTACAGGACTGTGCCAACTACAAGCTCATAAATGTATCAAATGTCACATAAATGTCTTAAGCCGATCATCAACAAGGTCCATATCAGTGCGGGCTTAGACCTGGTAAATGTCATTGCCAAAATTTTCACTTAACTTGGGAATAACTCGTTCAACTACAAAGGATTCCGATTAAAAACCTCCGCCTTAAAAAAGGTATGAAACAGGGGCGAAGGACTATCTGGCAACTCAAAAGCCGACCCCAGAGGAACAACGGTTAACAAGTTAAAAATATCGGGGGGTCTCAAGTGCATGCATTTTGGACAAAAGAGCCTGATACCAGTAGAACTACAGTTCCCGAAAACCGATTATCAAATTGATCATGTTGTGATTAACGCAGGGAACGTAACCGATTTTTTCGATGTCTGAACGTTTCGACCAGCAAACCACGACTGAGACCACTACATTGTTGTAAATAGGGTTTTTTCGATTGAGTTTCCCTTAACCTCGAAGATATCCGACTGCGCCGGCCACGATCATGGCATCATTGCAAAAGAACAATCAGAGAAGCCACCTCAGATGCATTGCGTTTCAACCTGCCCCACTTAAGAGACGATAGGGGTTCGGGAGATCTACGAGCAGAAAACAATGAAAGGACATAGGCTCCTTACAAAAAAAACAAATTGCACGAAAAGAACTCGATCGAGACCATTGAGTACTACCAAAAGAAAGAACTGTTAAGTCCAAACAAATATCTGCAAGAATAAAGAACAAACCTCGAAGTAAAATCACAATCGAGGCATACATATCGAGGCGATGCACTTTCGTTTATCCAGAATCACTCTTCTTCTTCTGCTTATTTGGAGTTATAGGACAATATTGTGTTCCGAAAAAGCTTCATAGACGCTTTGATGATCCCAGTCCTGGGTGGTGCAGTAACTTGGACCCTGACGAAAGCATAGGAAAGTGATTTCGAGTGCTTTGATAAAAAAGTTCTTCCGGTAGTTTTCGGGTCAAAAGTGAAATATACAGAGCTATACATTGATACTGTCCTCATAGGAAAGGATCGGATAGCACTGCTTAGATGGCTTATTCACCTTGAAGACATCGACATCAGCATCCCGATCCCAAACATCGAAGTAGAGGACAACTTCATCTTAGGTTGCGCACACAACGGGATGGGGACCTGAGCCAACTTCCTGCTTACAACTAAATCGTTCTATTGAAGCTGGAGAGGCATGTAAGCTGAGACCCTGATCCATCCCGGACAGTAGCGACATCTAAGTGTTGCCACCTGGGTGTGACTCTGTCAAATGCCTTTGAAAAATAAAGTGCAACAGTCTTGCTTTTGCCATATAAGTGTAGGTTGCTTCGGGAATAATATTGCTGATCACCATGAAGGTTTCATGTCTCGAGAGCTGATCGGCATTTGCACAATCTTGGGAGGTCATATGGTTCCTTCACAAAATTTTTCTTCTCACTGGTCTCACTTTGTAGGAGATATGACTGTGCGATGAGACATCCTTGAGGATGCAGCACTGTATTATAGTGCTTTTCGGATTAACCAACTAAACACAATCCCAGGGTCTTCATTCTTTCAACCAGAATCTAAGCATAAGTAAAAAGAACTGCTTGAATGAGGTCACAGAATGAAGTATTTATCGCACATTTTGATATCCAGATTGCGGCAGAGTTCGCATTGTATAGAAGTTAGGTAGGCTACATCACTTATCAATAACTTTGATGTATCCATGGTCTAATTGTGGCACCACCGATCAAACTTTCGTGTTTCTCTTGTGAGATAGAGTAACTCACTGTTTTTTCCGTCTTATCAAAGTTTACTTAGAGCCAATATTATTAATGACCAGGACGTTTTCTGCAGACATACGCAGATAGTTGGCAATACTTAAGCCCAAACTTTTCGTTGGTAGCTAACCATCTCCTGTAGGTAAATGAACGAGTGTTACCCTTTTAGAAGGTCTTTAGTCAATTTAAAAATTTAACCAAAAATAATGTTTAACTATCTTTTCAGATGGCGGACCTTAATTACATTTAACCATTCCTCAACTGTGCTGTCTGTATTAACCTTTTCAATTTTGAAAACACCACTTAATCCGCCGCATATTATAAAATTCCAAAAATTTGTCACAATGACCACGTTCGTGTGTTTCATTTTTTTTTTATTTTGTTTTTGCTGCTGCAAAATAAACCACCACATACCCGTAGGTGTATAAATTTGTGCATACGCACATTCAGTTATTTTTCGAAATATTTGCGTTAATTAATTTCCAGTAAAAACAGATTGCAGGCGATTTTCCAAAAAATAAATTGAATTCCGACAAAAAGCTCATTGAAGCCACGTATAATCACCGGACCTAACCAGCGACAACAAAAAACCCATCAACCTATCACCTTTTAAATTGGGGTGGGGGGGGGGGTGATAACATTCAGCTCAGCTCTAGCTGCTGGCTTACAGCTCAGCCAACTAGCACTAACACTTGACCACTCAATGTGGCATTTTAGCCCGCACTTGCCCATTATTAATTACGAATTGAAACTCTCTGACCACAGCGATACGGGCTTAATCCTTTTGCTACACTCGTACCTATCCAAACCATACGCTTATTGTTCGAATATTTGTGTGGCTAGTAACGCGCTCCTCTTCTACACAAATACCACCACAGCTAATATGCAACTTTGATCTGGGACTGCTGCCATTGCAGCCATTGCAGCCATTGCTATTGCCACTGCGACATATCAATTAAAATTTTAATTATTTTCCATAAATTTCATAATTGCAGAGGGGGTGTTGTACTATATTTAAAGTGAATGCGCCCTCACACAAACAATAACAGATGGCAACACTCACCTACAATAGCGGTCCCAAACTAAATATGAACTCAGGCGAAAGTGTGGTTATGGGGCGCGCGGTTATTCTGGTTAGAGAATGCTCCCTCCTTGAACATACAAACAAACGAAATTCATTTAATGCGGTGCGATATCATGCAGTTAACACGCGTCCAGCTTAATTTTAACGGTGTTGGTTTTTTAAAATAAGTGGAATGCGTGGCAATTGTGGAAGCAGGCTTTGTTGGGACGCGGTGTGGCCTGGTATTGATGTTGACAAATTTGAAGCGAGCATTTTCGATTAATATTTTCGGTTTCACGCTCCAATTATGCGTGAGTTTTTATTAACAGAAAACTATGTAACTGAAGGGATGTTTGCAATTTTGAAATTCGCTGGGCTATGTGGTTGCCCTAAGGATGGAGTTGATGATAATTTTCCGCTTTGAGGTATTTACGAAGTGCGATCTGTAATTGGAATTTGAATTTGAATTCACATACAATTTGAAGAGAAAGAATGGCTCTTAAATATATCACTACAGGTGCTAATTAGATCGATATAGGTCCTGCTATACTCGTAAATCCATGGGACATAAACAATTCAAGCAATAGATTAAGGCTTACCATGTCTGAACACTAATGAATCAAAAACAGTGAACTTATGTTGGTCCAACTCTCATAGGACATGTAGACTTTAGTACATTGTACTCATCATAAATCTAAATTGTATTAGGATGGATTAGCTTAGTCATTGCCATGTCGAATCTCTCTGAGTGGTAAGGACATTTGGTCAATTGATTTTTAGTGCCAAGCTAAAAATAAGAATAAGGTCACAGGCTTGCGACTGCAAGAATCGTCGAATTTCACTCTCTATGGAGTAACAAAAAGTTCAATCCGGTTGAGCTCTTGAAAGTCATTGTTAAGCTCCTGATGATGTCTCCTAGAGTTGTTTGTATCTTGGTCATCTCAATCAGTCCATTAGGGTTGTCTCTTTAAATCGCAGGTACCGGGATCATCTAGGAATCCCGGTTTCCTTACTTCCATCCGACTGGCACACCGATGGTTCGAAAGTGTTAATGATGCAGAAGCCCGAGTTTTCACAATTTTTAAATGACTTTGACCTCCTACTTCTGTCTCATCTTACAAATCACTAAGATCAAACATTAACATACTGTCTGGTAGTCAAATAGTTTTCAAGTCCGTTAACTTAGAATCTACGTTGTTTTGAAACTTTCCACCATTCATCCTGCTCCTCGATGAACACATTAAAATTACTTTGATATGAGTAACTTTCCTTAGTTTCTAAGCCCATTTAAACCTTTTTCTGGGATACCCCAAGGTACCCACATTGGGCCCTTATTATTCATTCTAAGAATTAATATCAGAGGATACGATGTTACGATTACATTGCAGTATAAGTATGGCTTGTCTCCAGTATTTTGATCGTCTTAGCGTTCTGAGCAACCATCATTACATCGAATACATACCTTGCTGTCGCCAAGATGTAAATGTAGATTTCCCAAGAGCCAGAGCAAGAAAGAACTACCGTAAGAAGATATCACGTAGACAAGCTTTATTACAAGAGACCGCCAGAATCTTAGCCGAACGCGTATCCCAAAATCTCCCAAAAACTCCAATGCCGCTAGTATCAAGAACTGAGAATAGAAGAGACGGGAAGTTAACAGGCTTTTTTAGAAGAAGAAATATGAACAAGATATTTCGAGGTTGTAGCTCAGGAATAACAGAAGGAACTTTTACCAACAAGTAAAAATGACTTCTCAAGGAGAGAGATCCGTACAGAAACCATGTAGTATAATCACAGTTCAGTTCACTAAACAACTTTTTTCTGCAGACTGAATAATGGCTAAGAAGGGTATACATCCCATCGTCAGTCAAACCTTCCATCCACCTAACCCAAATGAAGTTAGGGTAGCAATTTATAAGCTGGAATCAAAACAAAGAAGCTGAACCTGAAGGCTTACCGCTGAATTCATTTCTCAAATCTGATCAAAAGAGTGTATGGCCAGATTGATGGCAAGTAATGGTAATTATCGTTTGCCCGGTTCACAAAAAAAAGAGACGCCATTAGCTGGTCCAACTATAAAGGTCATATTGTGTGTAAACTTTAGTCAACAACCTGAAACACTCAGGCAGATCCTTAAAAAAAGTCAACAGGTCGAAATCGATTCGCACTATCTTTTCATCGATTTAAGTGTCGCATATCACAGCATTTACAGAGATGGGCTTTACTTAAAGGGCTACATCGAGCCACGTTTTTTCATACCTATTAAGCTCGTCCGTCTGTACAGAATAACGATTGAGAAGGCAAGCTACTCCGTCAAAGTCGGTAACGAGTAGCCGAGGCCTTAAATCTCAAGATCTGACACCTGTGATGTTGATTTTTTAATTAACATCATACTTAAGAATAATAATAATGTCCATGCCTCATGCGCCATAGAGCAGGACCGGGACTATTAAGGTCTTATAAAGAGTGACTTTTGTTGTCCGAGAGGGGGCTTTGCTACTCAATTGCCTTCTTAGGCCAAAGAAACAGCGGTTGGCAAGAGTTATTCTTCGCTTGATCTCAGCGCTGGTGTCGTTGTCTGTATTTATAGCGGAGCCTAGGTAGACTAAGTCCTTAACTACCTCAAAGTTATATCTGTCAAGGGTGACGTTCTGTCCGAGACGTCGGTGTTGGTTGTCCTTTTTACTTGACAGCATTTACTTGTTCTTACCCTCGTTAACCGCTAAACCCATTTTCGCCGCTTCCGTCTCAATACTCGCGAAAGCGTCACTGACATCACGCTGCTTTCTTCCGATTATGCCAATATCGTCGGCGTATGCGAGTAGTTGGACGGACTTTTGAAAGATAGTGCCTCTTGTGTTTGCTTGTGAGTTTTGCACTATTCTTTCAAGTACGATGTTGAAAAAATCGCATGACAGCGCAGCGCCTTGTCTAAATCCTTTCTGGACATCAAAGGTCTCGGTGAGATCTTTACCGACGTTGATGGAGCAGCGTGCATTCTCCATCGTCATCCTGCACAAACGGACAGGGATGCCCAAACTAGACATTGCTCTGTATAGCTCGTCTCTGTAGATGCTGTCATACGCGGCCTTAAAATCGATGAATAGGTGGTGGGTATCGATCTGAAGCTCATGGGTCTTCTCCAAGATCTGCCGTAGTGTGAATATCTGGTCGATGGTGGACTTTCCTGGCCTGAAGCCACTATGGACCTATCAGGTTGTTGACGAACGGCTTCAGGCGTTCACACAATACGGCGGATAAGATCTTATATGCGATGTTAAGGAGACTGATGCCTCTGTAGTTGGCGCAGTTCAGAGGGTCTCCTTTCTTGAGAATCGGACAAACAATGCTGAGGTTCCATTCATCGGGCAAACTTTCGTCCGACCATATTTTACAGATGAGTTGGTGTATGCTCCTTACCAAGTCATCGCCTGCCGCTTTGAGGAGCTCGGCAGCCAGGCCATCCGCTCCAGCAGCTTTGTTGGACTTAAGCTTCGATATGGCTATCTTCACTTCATCCAGGTCGGGTGGACGGAATTGTTGGTTATCATCGTCCAGGTTGAAAGGTTGATTCTGCCTGACAGCGGTATTTGTTCCGTCATCGCCGTTATACAGTCTGCAGAAATGATCTTTCCAAATCCTCAGCATCGACTGCGATTCTACTACGATGTTCCCTTGTTCATCTCTACAGGCTTCGGTTCGGGGCTCGTTTCCGCCGCATGTTATTTTTACCTTTTGGTAAAAATTACGAACCTCATATCTGGAGTAGCATCTCTCAATCTCCTCTTCCGCTCATAGAGCTCATGGGCAGCTCTGGTCTTTCTAAGCAGCGCCGCATTGCGTGCTTTTTGCTTAGCTGCATATGCTTGCCGGCATTAATCATCGAACCAGGGGTTTCGTTGTGGTGGACGAGTGAAACCCAGCACATCAGAAGCGGCATCTCTGATGGCGTTTTGGCTGTGTTTCCAATGGTCTTCGATGCTTGATGATGACGGTATTGGACATCTTAAGAGATCAAGAGACACTCGATCGGAGAAGGACTTGGCGATCTCTTGCGATTGTAGCCGTCTGACGTCGAATTTCCTCACAGCATTAGTTTGTCTTGGCGTAGTTTGGAATATCCGCAACCGTACCTTGGCTACAACAACGTAATAGTCCGAGTCGATGTTGACTCCTCGGAACGTACGGACGTTCATAATACTGGAGGAGTGTCTTGCGTCGATCGCAATGTGATCAATCTGGTTGACTGTTGATTGATCAGGAGTTCTCCAAGTCCCCTTGTGTATATCAAGATGTGGGAACCGCGTGCTAGCCACGACAATGTTTCGCCCCGCCGCAGAGTCGATTAGCCTGAATCCGTTATCGGAGGTGGTGTTGTGCAGGCTATATTTTCCGATTGTTCCACCAAAGATACCCTCTCTTCCTAGCTTTGCATTAAAATCACCGAGGACAATTTTAATGTCATAGCTATGGCATTGCTCGTAAATCTTTTTAAGGAGCTCATAGAAGGCATCCTTTGTGTCGTCATCTTTCTCCTCTGTGAGCTCCATTTTTAATGCCCCTAGGACGAGGGGTCGGTTACACCGAAGCCAGTAACCCGTTCCGGGATGTGAGCGCTGCCGTTGGCCCTTATAGGGCTCGTCCGCCACAATCTCTTTTCCAAGACCCTGACTAAGTCCTGGAAATCCTTTCCGGCCTGAGCTCCAAATATGTCGGAGTAGCCCGGATAAGGTCTTGTTTTGTTTTTCCGACACTAACCCTGGTTAATGGTGCGGGAAACTCGCCATTTTCCCCCTTCACTTCGCAACCTCTAGTGAGATTCCCAGATGGCGCCATGGGGAGGCGTGAAGTAGGACATATTAGCAGAGCTGCAAGATGTTCGGCTGCAGAGGCTCATTCTCATCATTTGAGGAACCAGCACCTGTCGGAAGATGCTACTTCTACGAGGCGTTATACTAATCGTTGCCAACCAAAATAATAATAATAAATAAATTATATCGTATAGGGTTTCGAGATTTTATCATAGACTAGCGATCCGCCCCGTCTTCGTACGGGTGTAATTTAGAAAACAAATTGAAGAATGTGAAGTACCTACTGCCTTTGATTATAGAATTTCTTTATAAACAATGTTTGCAGCTGGCTTTTAGTTACACAATACGAACAAATTTTGTTTGGAAGTAACGCACGAAAGAGCTACGTGTAGCTGTCCATGAAAAAACCACTCAACGCTTAGGTCTAGGCCCGCAACGTTGAATGTCTGACGTTGTGATTTGTTAATAGTAATTGAAAATGAAAATTTTATTGCAAACTGCAATCTTTTGAATTGGAACGGAAGATCTGTTGGTATGAATAGAGTCAGGAAAATAAACACGGTTCCATATCCGGTCAGAATTTTGCTCTTCATAGCAAAAGCTTTTAGAAGTTTAACCTGGAGACGTGTACCGTTGGAAGATTTGGGTGGATTCAGGTTTCGCAATAAAATAACAGGACACCCTTCTTTTAAGACCAATTTTTGTTAGGGCAATCCAGAGGGCTGCAAGTAATTGAGAAAGTCTGTTGGAAAATGTGCAGCCTCTTCCTGGTCCAGCACATTGTCTACAGAGTAATATGTTTCCGGCTGTGTATAGGTATTATTTTATAGATCATCAAGTCGATAACGAAATAGCTCCCTCCTCGAACCAAGTTATAGTCTTAGAACTGGATAAACATAGTTGATTAATTCTTGAAGATCGTTTGGTATTGATTATCTTAATTAACTCTCCCATTATTGTGTGACATCTGTCCATTTCCTATTTTGAGCAACCACCATGAACAATGCCGGTTTTCGGCACAAACGGCTCCAAAAAACAGCTCAATTGACTAAAAACATTGCCAAAAATGGGCCAATAATTTTGCTAAACATAAAATTCTCATTTGCCGGCCCCATAAACGTAGAACATGATGTTTTGCCAAAATCGGCTGAATCGTCCAAAAATTGGCCAAAACTTGCCAATTTTTTTCGTTTGTTTTAATGGCCACATACCATCGGCTTGATATCCTCTTTCTATAGCATGTTCGGAATCCAAAATCGGTTGGACACTTTGAGAGAGAGAGAGAGAGAGAGCGAACATATATATAGACAAAATCAGATGTTGACATAGAAAGTCATAACTCACAAATGTGTCGACCAATTTCGTACAAACTTTAGATAAACCATCTACGCGAACAAACTCTAAGAATTTGACCGAATTCGGTTTGACCGTTCGTGAGTTATAAAGTCACAACGCACTTGCAACAATTTTTTATATATATATATTAATTTGCATTTGTTCTTAGAAACAGAATGCAGAGAGTAAAAATTGGAGACAGCCTTGGAGAATCTAAAATTGTCAATTCCGTGTTCCACAAGGTTCTGTCCTAGGCCCCTTACTATACTTCAGTCTTGCCGCTAGAAAGTCTATGGGAATCGATATCGTGGTACAAACAGCGTGTTATACCTCTTATAACGAAAAAGTTGGCTGCAATATAAATTGTTATCCACTTTAATGAACTTTTTTGGGCTTCGAAAGTACCTACTGCTCTACAAGAATCTTGAAAAATATTTGTTTTGGGATCTTTCATTCCAGATTGGAATATGGCATTACTTGCTGGGGTGTTACGCACTTTAATAAAGTATTCGTCTCGTATAGCCAATACCTTAAGTCTTTTTAATAAATTGAAAATTGTACGTGTAAAACTCTTGTTCTATTATGAAGTCCTAAAAATATTCTGCATTAGAGGGGGCTACTATCAGACTCCCTTTCAATGACACCCACTGATTTTTGGAAATAAAAAATAATAAAAAAAACAAGAAGTCAAGTATGGCAAGTGCCAGGCAATAACATTCCAACACCCTTTCGTACTAATTCAATCTTAAATTAGCCCAATCTGTGTATAATCTGTGATAGGGAACTCAATATTAGTTCCCATCCAACTCCACTCTTAGACTTATCAAACTATGGTCTTAGGAATTCTCCAACCTTTTGGTCACTTAACCCTTTATATATCAAGTGACCGGCCTCTTCTTGCATATGATAGCCAAATCTGGTCTGATTATAACACAACATATATTCTTCAGTTAACAGCTGTTTAAAGAAGGGTTCTCCGATTCGCCCAACAAAGACTTCCCTGGACTGATGACATGATCTTACCATCATACTCGTACATTGATGGAGTAAAATTTAAAGACTTACAGCTTCTTTCTGTGCGACGATGTTGTCCGTACACTCTCTGTTCATCATATTTTAGCTAGCAGCATTGAGAGCCTCTTTTGACTTCAACTTAACTCTCTCAATACTTACCCACTCAATGTTAGTTGTATGCTCCCTTTTCGCCTCAATATTCATCGATACCTTGAACCTATATCTAGAATGCTACGGATCGGCGATGTTTAACCTCTCTTTGACTTCCAATGCAAAAGCTACCCTTAAAAATGTCCTTGACGCCTCTCATCCAATACTCCTCCCATTCCCTGGTCTTAGTTTTTGTATTAATGTCAATTTTGTTACTTCGAAGTCTACAATTTAAGCATGCTTGTAATAAACTTTAATAAATCTGTTCAGAGTTGACACAGGCCTCAAATTTGGGACCACTAAATGCAGGCTATAGATGTCCCATCACCATCTGATGTCATGTTGATAAATTGTAAGGTTCGTAATGGAATGAACAATTGAAGAGGCCCCAATATAGACCCTTTGACGTCGAAGTGTTTCTTAAGGGATCCTTCAACCTATTCGAGATTTTGCCTTTTTAAAACCAAGCTTTTCGTCGCCAGTGATCTCTTGATACTTGAAATTAACTTTTAAGTGGCTTTCACTGGCCGCTATCCACTCTTCGCTGCAGATATTTTAGCCTCTAGCCTGGATACTGTAGTGGGCGTCTCCTTTATGGTCTTTTTAATAAAGGCTTGTAAGGATTTGGCCATCTGTTGGTATCTTTCTAAAAAGGCCATTCAAACAATTTTCTGATTTTTTTTAACGATTGTTATGTTGTTGGAAAGAGTAAACCTTCAGAATAATTACTTCATTCAAATGACTGCCTCAGCTGACTTGCCAGTAGGCCATCCTATCAAAGCAATTTTTTAAAAAATTTTCAATGGTTTCGGTCCTTATTTCATGAATAGCTTTGCCAATGTTGTTCTTGAGTACCTGAATCGGCTCTGGATTGTTGGCATAGCATTAATCTTTAATAGTGCCCCACAAATTGGGTCAATAATGCTGCCATTATAAAAGCAACACCAAAACCGTCACACGTTCAGGATGCATTGGTTTCTCTATGACTTGACTTCGGGAGGATTTTCCATACCCTAAAGGTGACAATTTTGCTTGTTTACGTAGCTGCCGAGATGGAAATGCGCCTCATTCGGAAATATGTTTTTTTAAGCGGAATTGTCGAAGATTTTGAGTTGCTCTAAAGCCCAAACTAAGAAACGATAGCGAGGGGCTGGTCATTTGACTTTAATACCTGAGTCAATTGGACCGAGATCTTTATGAAAAGTTGTCCTCAGAAAGTGGACACAAACTTTCGGTGACAGCTGCAATATTTTTAGCTGAGCGAACAGGATGAATATTTTCGATTACCGATTAGTCCACGAAAGACTAGATTGAATAGAAAACGTAATGACACCACTTTTAACAGAACCATACTAGAGTGCAGTTGGACATCAAATAACTTTATCCAAGTAGGTACTCGTTCTATAGTCTTTAGCTCACTCTTATCAGTCAAAGTTGGTTAAAATAACTTTCGAATTCTATGAATCTTAAAGAAGAAGCTCCTGTTTCTCTGTTTCATTCTTCTGAGATTGAATGAAAGATTTCGGTGATTGTTGTGCTCACTTCTGATCTTGCTGACATCTATCTCCTTCTCAAAAGCCCATCAACACGAACGTAACGTAATCTTGGCGAATGTTAATGTTTCTGAGCCAAGGAACAGGACTGAATAGATGGCCGTCCATTTCAGAGCCTGTTCGCATTTCCTTCGTTGGCCAGGAGAACAGCGGTCAGGAATTGGTTGACGCTTGATCTGTAATAAGTGTTATCGGAGCCGAGGAAAACCATAATATTTTGCATGTCTAAAGCAGTTTGAAACTTAAGCGAGGAACATATCGATTAGTTTTCAGAGCTGAAAACAGACCCTTTTTTCTGACGAGCAGGCAGTGACTAGACTTGAAAGTCCCTCCTCTATATCGGAATGTCATTAAGAGATATAGGAAAATGAGCAGTTGCTTGCTATATGTAGAAGATACACCAAATGGCAATGAATCATTTCAAGAACACTTCAATCCAAACAACATTTTCCATTTCGATATTCGCAAAAAAATTAAACAAAACTTTTTGAATGACTTTTACCAAGGATATGATCTCCCTAGACGAAAGAAAAGAAAATAATCAAGCAAACGAAGAAAACAATGTCAGAAGATATTTCCAGAAAGACAACAGAATCCTTTCTGCAGTCACTCTCACCCTTGACGGCATAACTTTGTGTCAATTTGCCGCAAAACTTGCACGATTCAGCTTACAGAAAGTTAGTTTCCCTTCCACCGGATACCAATGAAAACAACGAATGCGACAACGCATTTAATTGCCAACCCTCGCAAAACACCAAGTTGTCAGCGAAACTGACAGACGTCATTCAGATGCCAACCATTTATCGCACGCACAAATGGTATTCATACTTGCAGTAGACTTCGCAACCGATTGGATGAATGAGTGATTTCTTGTTCCTCAGTATACATTTTGTATAACAGAGAATCGAGAATCCTTTAAATGCCAGTTTGGCGGTGGCGGGGGAAGCTCTGTGATAATTTTATTCGGCACAACACAATTTCAAAACATTTTCAAACATTTTCGAACATTCCCTCATAAGTGGTGGGAGAACCACAAAAACACTCCCTTGACGCTGTCAAGAAATTCAACTTTTCTCAAAAGATACGACAGGACAACCAAGACGAATCCATACAGACACAGAACCAGATAAAAAAAAAGAAGAGGAAAAACAGAATAACCCAGCAAGGAGAGGGAGGTAGTCGTAACATCCGTTTCAGCTTAAACTCATTTCCTGACACAAAGGCGAAGAGAAACTTTTATACAACTCTCGAACCGCTTCTTAATAGAAAATTTGACAGCCGTGAAATGCTTTTCAGTGTTTTGTTTCCAAAATTCATCCTTCGGCTTGCCCTTCCTTGCTTCGCTAGAGTTGGGTATACGAGTAGTACTCGTAATACAGACGCATCGCCCACTCATGCCATTTAAAAAGTTTTTAGTCTTTTTTGCCGATTTCCCAAGCGATTTTCCGCCAATGTATCGCAAAGGTACAAGTACAACCGGTTTCATTCTATTCCATCTTCAAAAACAGGCGACAGCCGTTCTACGAACAAGTAGAAGTTTTCATTTCTTCTACTGCTACGCCACTGTCATTGGAGTTTGAATTCCAAGGAGTTCCTTGTGAAAGATGCAAGCTTCAAGGGTAAGTGGAAGTTGGTAGCCCTTCGTGAGGGAATTGTTAAGATACCGGAAAGGCGTGTTTATTGTTTGTAAAAAAAAAAAACAGAAAAAAAAAATTAATAATAAAATAATAAGAAGAAAAAGATGACGGAAACGAAAGAAGAAAAAGGATCTTTTGACTGGCATCAGGCAATGTGCATTGTAACGAACGACGACTGACTGAGAGAAACCGGCGGCGACAACGTTGGCAAGGGTAGTGGCGGCAAAAAATCAAGAAAAGCTGCAGAAAAAGCAATAGAAAAACTCTGGCCGTAACAAACCCGGATGTGAAACTGAAAAAACCGGAAAATTATTTATATCAGAATTAATTTTACAATTTCGTATGAATTAATGGACTTGGGGTGGATACACCTTTCCTATGACGTCCTTTGAATGAAATGTTATTTTGGATAAGTGGTTGGTTCTGTGAGTATTTTCTTTCTGCAAAAATGTTGTCTTGAAGCAGTTTCGACGCTTTAAATATGTATGCATGAGTCGATTCGATGGAAGAAATGCTTTCAAATGAAGGGTTACGGTGGAGGGCATTTTTTTAAGAAAGAAGTTCAAAAAATAATTTTTTTTTTTTACTTTTCCTAGCACAATTAACGCTTGAGAAGTTCAATAATCCAACATTAAGAGTTGGGGTCCATATTTTGTGATTTGAGCGGGCGGTTCAGGTAGTAAAATTACATTCTAGGTTGATGGTAGCATGCGGGTTATTGTCAATACTTTGGTTTATGTTGATTTTTTTTTTAAATGCCACAGAATTATGTTCTCAAGTTAGTCCCTCGGAGGTTGATTCTTCATGAATTCTGGGTTATATGTACGCATAGAAAGGGACAATGTATATGAAGTACATTTCAGGCGGACTCTGCGGCACCTAAATATATGGGACAGAGACGAATAAGTCGTAGTCGGCCCTATTTTAAGACATGCGATCTAAAAGTCGACTTATTCCGTCGAATTGATTATGTGGTTGACACACAAGTCCTGGGTTATGAACAGTCGAATCACGTCCCGGACTAAAATGGAAAGTGATTTGGGGGTATGCTGCTAGTGCATAGGGATCTACGCAGAATAAACAAGCCCTGGAAGTATGCTAGATAGAAGCAGACATGACTCTGTTGTCATGCACATCTTTGGCACAAGTTCCGAAATGCGTCCAGGCGCCGACAAGGATTTTAAAGACTCTCCGGAGAATGCGGTCATAGCCATGTGAAATCAGCTGAGAGGATGA
The DNA here is from genome assembly GCA_928272305.1 of Volucella inflata. Classification (NCBI taxonomy): domain Eukaryota; kingdom Metazoa; phylum Arthropoda; class Insecta; order Diptera; family Syrphidae; genus Volucella; species Volucella inflata. The sequence continues at coordinate 7,339,072 of OV743720.1, forward strand.
GAGATTTCAATGTAGAATGCAACAAGACTTTCCACAATATTATCGGTATCTTACCAAAGTTTACCAGTGCTGATCGATGGAAGACAAGCCTCCCATTTCAAGGTACTAGAAACAATCCCATTGGGAATTGGAAATATCGATACTGACAATTTTTTGAACGACGACTGTCGAAACATCCATTACGGTAGGAAATCATGAAAATGAAAAAGGGAAGAGACCACGTAGTTTGCGGAAGAAACCTAAAGGTCCGTCAATGGGAACAACGACCTCTTGTGCGTATGCGAAAGCTAGACAGGAGATGGCTAGCAGATAACGCAGGATCTCTGCCACTAATCTGCGGATCAATTAAGGTGAACTAGCACACTATTCATAAACTACTATTTTTCACACAGGGACTTCCTGCGACTTTTTTGGCACAATCTTCAACAAGTAAGTCTTGCTCTTGGGCTGTGCTGACGATCCCTTCATCTTTGGCAGTATCAAACATCTAGTTGCATGGAGTTCCCGTATGTGAAAAAGTTTTTAAAAACTCCGAGACAAACAAAAAGCTACCTGTTAAGCGGATGGATAGTAATTGAACTGTACTCATAGCTACAAAAATTATTAAGACCACAAGTTCTTACCTTTTCACCCTAACGATGTTTACACCACTGGTTCGCAATGAAATGCTAAGAAATAACGGCGGCATAGTATACTTTGGACATCTGCCACTAGATTATTGCTTCGTAATGATGAAAACTTGAAGAAGTGTCGAATCCGTTCACAACTGTTACTACTACTACTACTACTACTATCAATGCTGACCTCTTCGCATTTTGGCTCCACCGAAGACCCCATTAATAACTGTGGGATACTGCCACATCAGGACAGCTATCCGCATTGAGCTTGACTTCCGGTATATACAGCTACAGACGTTATTTGTGCGCACCAGCTCCTGCGGAACTTGGAACAAAATAGTGATTCGAGTCTGTTTTTGGGATACCAATTAACTTACTTACTCACTTTAGGTGGCGCTACAGTCTGGAGTGGACCTGGACCTTAGTCAATAAACGTCTCCAGCCAGCTTGATCTCTTCATAGCTGCTTCCAGTTTCGCTTGCTTAGTTGGCCGAGGTCCTGTTCCACTTGCGTGCACCACCTTAATTTCGGTCTTGCTATACTACGCTGTCCCTCAAGGATGGATTCGAAGACTTTTCGGACCGGAGTGTTGGTATATATCGGTGTTCAGTATCCTTTTTGCTTGACAGCCCTCGTTGACCGCAAAACCTATTTTCGCTGCTTCCGTCCCAATACTTGCAAAAGTGCCGCTGACATCACGCTGCTTTCTTCACATTATGTCAATATCGTCGGCGTATACAAGTAAGCAATTGGGCGGACCATTGAAAGATTGTGCGTCTTCTGTTTTGGCAAGAGTTTTGTACTATTTTAAGTATAGGCATAATGTTGACGAGATCGCATGACAGAGCATCCCCTTTTCTAGACATCAAAGGTCTTGATGAGATCTTTACGGACCTTGATGGAGCGCAGCGTGCATTCTCCATCGTCATCCTGGAGTTCACACAAAACGGCAGAGAAGATCTTATATGCGAAGTTAAGGAGACTGATGACTCTGTAGTTGGCGCAGTTCAGAGGGTCTCCTTTCATGAGAATGGGACAAACAATGCTGAGGTTCCATTCATCGGGCATACTTTCATCCGACCATATTTTAGAGATGAGTTGGTGTATGCTCCTTACCAAGTCATCGCCTGCTGCTTTGAAGAGCTATCTTCACTTCATCCAGGTCGGGTGGACGGAATTGTTGGTCATCATCGTCCAAGTTGAAAAGTTCATTCTGCCCCACAGCAATATTCGGTACGTCAGCGCCGTTATACAGTCTACAGATCCAAATCCTCATCATCGCCTGCGATTTTACTACGTGCTCCCTTGTTCGTCTCTACAAGCTTCGGTTCGGGGCTTGTGTTCGTCGCATGATTTCTTTACCTTTTGGTGAGACTTCCGAATCTCATTCCTGGAGTAGCATCTCTGAATATCCTACCCCGAGCGCTTCTCATACTCCTCCGTTTTCCTCCCGAGAAGCTGGTGTTCGTCTCTCCCCTTCTTCTTATATAGCTCGTAACCAGATTTAGTCTTTCATTGCAGCGCCGCACAGCGTGTGTCATGCTTGGCTCGTAAGTCTTGCTCAAGAACTCATAGAGGGCATCTTTGGTGTCGTCATTATTCTCCTCTGTGGGGGAGGGCATGCAAAGCAGGCTAGTGTTGGTTAATTTGGCCTTGTTGTGGATTACTATGAGCCGCTCGGAGCTCAAACTCAAGACTTCTTGACTAAGTCTGCCTCAAACAATAAATCCGCATCCAAATAGGCGTTGCTTGTGCCGTCAATAACAATGCAGTTTTTCATCCTCTTTTTGTTCGACCCATCCTATCGCATTTCTTGGATGGCGGTAATGTCTGCTTTGCAGCAGTCTCGGGCCTCTGCTGGTTGTTGCTATGTGACCTCATATCTTTTCCAAGGTCGGGCAGTTAATCCGGCAGCACAACGCTCAACCTAAACGGACAGTTCCATTTTTGATACCCCTAGGACGAGGGGTCGGTTAGACTGAAGCCAGTACCCCGTTCTGGGATGTGGGTGCCGTCGTTGGTGCATTTAGGGCTCTTCCGCCATCATCTCTTTTCCATGACACTGACTAAGTCTCGTAAATCCTTACCGGCCTGAGCTCCAAATATGTCTATTGTCGATGTCCACCGCTGACCCGTTTATCGTGCTGCTATTTTTGTCCGCTGGTCAGCACTCGCAAGTCCATTCCATGTTGACATTAACCAGTACCCGGACAGCTTTGTTGATATGTAGAAGATAGTTGCAACAGTGTATATCGCCAAGTTGACATCTTTCAGTGCTTACCCTATTTCTACAGCCTCTTATCCATTAACACCAATAGAGTCCTCAATAAGGCAATGGTTTCATGGGCGATACTGAGGATTTTACACACTTCCGAATCTTCAGTCACACTTTCACTCACAGCGGCTAATGTTTCTTGAATGAAGTAAGTATAATTATGATATACAATGTGTTTGGGTGAACACTCTTAGACTGGTGAGACGCAACCACTTGCTTCCATGGGATTCAGCATGTAAAAAAGTGATGGTGAAACCCAAAGACTATTGGATCCACCGGAGGCATACTCGAAAATGCAGAAATCGATAGTAAAGCTCCTCTTTCCTCAAACTTTAGTCATTATTTGCAATTCTAGAAGCATTCGATTCAGCCCTTGAAGTACGAGTACCTCTGCTGCTTGATATAAAATTATTTTTTCAAAAACGGCCTTCCTTTCCTTCAAGGGATGCTGAAACCACTCTAAATTCATCTTGTAGTTGGTAGTAAAGAAGTCATAGCGAAACTCCTTTCATTTGCTTCTACTTTGAAACCTGCAACATTAGCTACCAAGTCATGAAGAGCCACGTACATATTTCGAAATATCACATCCTCGTCAACCAAAAAGCATCATTAAACCATTTAGACATTACTCGTATTTAGAGAAAGAAGTGAAATTCGTAATTCCCTCTGTGGATGGTCTTTTTAAATGCGATTACGCTAAGAGCCTTCATTCAAAAATTAACGCGTCTTCGTGTCGTGCATAGCTACTTGTATTTGTGGCGAGAGGAATGCCTCAAGGACACAACTTCACTCGACTCTACTCGACTTGAAACGACTACATCAAGGCTCTGAAAGTAGGTACAATTTATTTATTAAACACGACCAGACACAACATTAAGCGTCAAGCGACGCTTGTCATGCAAACTTGATGGTTGATGGCGCACAAATTCCATTCTCTCGTCAGTTAGCTGTCGCCGCCTTCGTCACCTTAAGTTTTACTTTATTTTTTTTCTCTAGCAAGAATGCGCAATTGCTTTGAAGGATTTTCTTCGCTACCCGCAAGAAATCGTGACAGGAGTTCTTGTCCTGTTTTTTTTCTTATCGAGTCCTTTTCTTATTATATTAATGGACTTTTATGTGCCGGTGCGGACATTATTATCCTTCTCCTCTAAATGCAGGACTACGAGTACAGATGTTGGACTCAGAACTCACGATTTTAGAGTCTGCCGGCTGTTTTCTTATGATGCTCCCCGTTGTATAGTAGTCTCGTAGTCCTGGTAGTCCTGTTTGTCCTGTCGGAGTTGCAGAATTTTTCTTATTCTTTGCTGATTATTTTTATGCTCTTAACTTTTAGTTCGTTCCTTGCTAATTGCCGGAAGTAATTTAGTTTTGGACTTTGTTTTTTGTGTTCGTCCTTTCTCCGAGATGGTTCGTAGTTTATGTTGCGTTTTTATTCCTTTACAATTTTCTTCTTGTACTCGTATTCCTTGTGAGTTGGTATTCATCAGGATAAAAGTTTAAAGTGAATTCAGTGAAACGAAAAGCCAGATGGTGATTTAGTTAGACGTCAGAGTATTTGTTGGAAAAAATCGGAAGTAACGCGCAAAAGATGAACATGAAGGAGAGAATAACAAGTTGATGGATTCTGCTGTCCTTTATAGCTTTTAGTAGGAAATGGATTTTTTTGTTGTTGTTGCTGTTGTTGAGCTCTTGTGGTGGGGTTTTCTTTTTTCTAGTTGGAAGGAAGAGATAGAGCTGTATTACGAAAGAGTGAATTAATTGCAGATGAATGTCATGAATTAATTATTTGATGTTTTAATTGAAGTTTGCTGCTTTGCTTGAAGGTGGAGGGTGGATTTTTATGTCCTTTGAGATTCGGTTTAATATGGATGAAGCTTTTATAAATAAAAGTGTGCGTAGTTGTCACGTTTTAGTCTTATCAAACAATGAATTTTTGAGCAGAACTAAAAACGGAGAATTGAAATTGATGGCATTTAAATGTTTGGCGGAAAATGCACTTAGTTCTTAATGGATCCTCAGGCAATTGTGCTCATCTACATCTTTACAAAAGTCAGTAGTTGCCGTATACTATTTTTGTATTTGTACTATGGTCAGTCTAAGTTCGAAGGAACTACTTGTGAGGACTGAAGACACTTCTCAGAAGATATTCGCGATATGCCTCTTACAGGCCTTTTTTTGCCTGTTAAATGGAAACTGTGGCCGTATTTCGGGCGTAAGATCAATATTGGGTCAATCCAATGCGCTGAATGTGATTCAGAGAAAAAATAGTCTGTTCTTTACTTGAACCGAACCTCTATCTGTGTGAGATTTTAGTTCATTGGATGTCCGTATATCCATTGGGGCTTGGAAACTCCTGACCATCGCTTAACTACATCCGCAATATCACCAAAGCAGAACTGTACACCGAGGGTTAACCTAAAATATCTCGCCGATCTAAGGATCACGGCACTGAGTATTTGCTGTAACTCTACAACTCTAAGAGTTGAATGCCATTCCTGTGATAAGATTTAAACCACAGTCATGATGAAGCTCCCACGGGGGGACAGGGGTCCACGGTGGTTGACTCTTACGGCACAGTGTTTTAAGTCCTGGTGTAGACTGACGATGATCCTGCCACTCAACAGGATCTTTGGCTGGGAGCTAGTTATTGAAATTGTAGCAAAAATCGTTGGTGTTATTCTGAAGATGTGGACGATAAGACCAGTTTTTGCTTTGTCTCCGTTCACTATAAGACTTGATAACAGAGCGGAAGGCCAACAAATAGTAATAGTCCGAGAAAGTCACAAGGACTAGCTGGACTAATACATCTTAAGCCTAACACTCACAAGGTAACATGTCAGTCACCGTATCAATGGCACCTTGTTTGTGGAAAAAAATCCATCTCTGTAGAATTCGCAAACATATCTGTCAAAAACAATGTTGTCATTTTTGTCACATCTGAGCGGAGCCGACAGTTTATTGCCGAATCCGAGCGGCACTCCTTAGAAGCTTTTTCATAGGCAATTTTACTTTCGGGAGTTCGCCATTGCCCGCTGAAAGGGTGATGACGATTCGAAAAATTATTGGCAATGCCGGGGATCAAACCACGGACCTTCTGCGTGATAGTCCAATGAGCTAACCATCGCACCATCGCCATCACCAAACAAATCTGTTAGATAAGACTTTATTCACAACTTTTGAAGCGCTATCTTGAACAAATCCAACCAGACTGCGATTCCGTAAGCTCTGTGCCGAAGACTGATCAGAATTTAAAATTTTCAAATTTCCCTAGAACACTGATCTCTGTCTCTGGAGACGGTCTTCTTATGGCGATGACAGATCAAAAAAGGAACTCAAATTGTTTTCAAATATTTTCCAAGCGTTTTATGAAGACGCAAGCGTCGATAAACAAAGTCCTTCTCCCATCCCCACGTAGAGAGAATTTAAGATTGTCATATGAAACCTTGACTGCTTTAAAATGTCATTGGGCGGTTCAGACTTCTACTTCATCAGGGTTCCGGCGGCGGAGGAATCTCCTATACAGATCAACGGCGGAGTTTATGGCTCTAGTCACTTGATGCACAAGTCCCTTTAGAGCTTCTCTGACGTATTCGGAGCCGAAGTCTATGGAAGACCTGGAACCTTGGAGAAGAAATTGTGTCGGAAGAATCATAAATAGGCCAACGTGAGCTCTCATAACCTCAGCAAGGGTACCGGCAGTGGATAGTCCTGTTCGGTTCACGTTAAAGGGTGCATTTGGAAAAAACATCCTAACCTTAGGCAAAAAAAAAAACAATTCAGAGATAATGGACAGAGTATAATGTTAAAGACCCCAGCAAACATTAGACTGTATACGTTAGTCTTGAACCTTTCAAAGATCGTAATAGCATTAAAGACGAATTCTATGACGTTTTAGGCAGCACTTATGGTCATAAGAGCTCGAAGATGATTAGATAATTGCAGCAGAATCCAGTGGGTATGTTACTGACGAACTATCAGAGATGCGTATCCTAATCTGATTGGATTCATAGCGCCGCCAAAAAGAAACATACATAAACTTTCACAAAGAATTTGACAGTTAAACTAAACAAGAAGCAAATGGAAGGACGATAGCTGCTTCTGACCTATACTAGTAGAAAAGAACTGATTTGCAGGAATGTCGTTCCAAGATCCGATCAGAGAATGAAACCAACATGCCAGGGCTAACAAGTCAATATGGATGCTTGAAAGACGACTAATAACAACTAATTCCCAGTGCTGAGAATATGAAACGGCTACTTCTAAACCATTCACCCTTTACAACAGAGAACTGACTTCCTCAGGCTCAATGTGAAGTTAAGATAACAATATTGGAACTAAGAACTTATACATCTACTGGTACAGATAGACTGCCCACGGAGCCATTAAAAACAGATGGAGGTGGCCTGGTTAGAAACAAACACAAAGTTATTTTGATTTCACAGGAAACCATGCTAGAAGCATTTTTATCCGACCCACAAGGAAGGATACTCTTTTTTCTGTCTCCCAAACATCACTTATGAAACCTTTTCTGTCATTTTGCGCATCTAAAACCATTCATGAACAATCTCTTTGGCCAACTCCAGAGCGGTTTCAGGCCAGATAAATCAACAATTGATCTTGCAAAAGACCAGGGGGTTCTAGATCGACACTCACCATCTAGAAAATTTAGCATTTTCAAGCTCATTTCTAGTCTAGTCAGATTCTACAGGTGACTGTGAGAATGTTCGCTGCTTAGTTAAGCTTTCCTGAGTCTAATGGTTAATGAGGGTAAAACAAAGTTCATGCTGTTATCAAGAGAGGACGTACTCCATCGACAGCTTGGCAGTTACTATAGCTTCGAGTTAGTTAATAGCTTCGTCTGGCTTGGTTCCATTCCTATAAGCAGAACCAACATCTACGGTGGAAATCGAACGCAAAGTTACTCTTGGACCTGGGCCCAGTCCACAAGCGTCTCCAGTCAGCTCGACCCCTGGCTAGCTGCCTCCAGCTTAGCACGCTAAGTTGGCTGAGGTCCCCTTCCTCTTGCGTGCGCCACCTGAGTCTTGGCTTTCCTCTACTGCGCTGTCCCTCGGGAGCGGATTCGAAGACTTCTCGGGCCGGAGCATTGGGGTCTATACGCTCCACATGACCCAGCCATCTCAGTCTTTGGATTTTCACTCTTCTGGCTAGGTCCATGTCGCTGTACAGTCCGTACAGTTCGTCGTTGCATCTCCTCCTCCACTCACCGTCAATGCAGACGGGACTGAAGATCCTAATCCATTTTTAATAATGTCCATGCCTCTGCGCCATAGAGCAGGACCGGGATAATTAAAGTCTTATAAAGGGTGGCTTTTGTTGTCCGAGAGAGGGCTTTGCTACTCAAGTGCCTTCTTAGCCCAAAGAAACAGCGGTTGGCAACAGTTATTCTTCATCTGATCTCAGCGCTGGTGTCATTGTCTGTACTTATAGCGGGCCTTGGAAGAAAAAGTCCTTAGCTACCTCAAAGCTATATCTGTCGAGGGTGACGTTCTGTCCGAGACGTCTATGTAGGACGTCCTTTCTGGTTGACAGCATATAGTTGGTCTTGCCCACGTTGATCGCTTAACCCATTTTCGGCGCCTCCGACTCAATACTCGCGAAAGCGACACTGACATCACTCTACTTTCTCCCGATTTCGTCAATATCGAAGGCGTATGCGAGTAGTTGGACGGAAAGATAGTGCCTCTTGTGTTTGCTCGTGAGTTTTGCACTATTATTACAAGTACGATGTTGAAAAAATCGCATGGCAGTGCATCGCCTTGTCTAAATCCCTTGTGGACATCAAAGGTCTCGGTGAGATATTGCTCTATATAGCTCGTCTCTAAAGATGCTGTCATACGCAGCCTTAAGATCGATGAATAGCTGGTGTGTAACGATTTGAAGCTCATGGGTCTTCTCCAAGATCTGCCGTAGTGTGAATATCTGGTCGATGGTGGACTTTCCTGGCCTTAGGCCACACTGATATGGACCTATCAGGTTGTTGACGAACGGCTTCAGATGTTCACACAATACGGCAGATAAGATCTTGTATGCGATGTTAAGGAGACTGATGCCTCTGTAGTTGGCGCAGTTCAGAGGGTCTCCTTTCTTGAGAATCGTACTACCAATGCTGTGGTTCCATTCATCGGGCATACTTTTCTCCGACCATATTTTACAGATGAGTTGGTGTATGCTCCTTACCAAGTCATCGCCTGCTGCTTTGAAGAGCTCGGCAGTCAGGCCATCCGCTGCAGAAATGGTCCTTCCAAATTCTCAGCATCGACTGCGATACTACTACGATGTTCCCTTGTTCGTTTCTTGAGGCTTCGATTCGGGGTTTGTGTCGGTGGCATGTTTTGTTTACCTTGTGGTAAAACTTCGGTACCTCATTCCAGGAGTAGCATCTCTCAGTTTCCTCGATCACTGTTTCTCATGCTCTTTCTTCTTCCTCCTGAGAAGCCGGTGTTCGTCTCTCCTCTTCCGCTCATAGAGCTCATGAGCAGCTCTGGTCCTCCTATGCAGCGCCGCTTCATATGCATCTTGCTTAGCTGCATGTGCTTGCCGGCATTCATCATCGAATCAGGGGTTTCGTTGTGGTGGACGAGTGAAACCCAGTACATCAGAACTGGCATCTCTGATGGCGTTTTGGCAGTGTTTCCAGTGGTCTTCGATGCTTGATGCTGGCGGCATTGGACCTCTTAAGAGATTAAGAGACAGTCGATCGGAAAAGGACTTGGCGATCTCTTGCGATTGTAGCCGTCTGACGTCGAATTTTCTCACAGCATTAGTTTGTCTTGGCGTAGTTTGGGATATCCGTAACCATACCTTGGCTACAACAAGGTAATGGTCCGAGTCGATGTTGGCTCCTCGGAACGTACGGAAATCCATAATGCTGGAGGAGTGTCTTGCGTCGATCGCAATGTGATCAATCTGGTTGACTGTTGATTGATCAGGAGTTCTCCAAGTCCCCTTGTGTATGTCGAGATGTGGGAACCGTGTGCTAGCCATGACAATGTTTCGCCCCACCGCAAAGTCGATTAGCCTGAATCCGTTATCGGAGGTGGTGTTGTGCAGGCTATATTTTCCGATTGTTCCACCAAAGATACCCTCTCTTCCTAGCTTTGCATTAAAATCACCGAGGACAATTTTAATGTCATAGCTAGGGCATTCCTCGTAGGTGTTGTTGAGGAGCTCGTAGAAGGCATCCTTGGTGTCGCCATCTGCCTCCTCTGTGGGGGCATGCGCTCATATCAGGCTAGTGTTGGCGAATTTAGCCTTGATGCGGATTGCTACGAGGCGCTCGCTCACATGCCGGAAGCTGAGGACTTCTTGTCTTAGTCTGCCTCCGACAACAAATCCGCATCCAAATAAGCGCTACCTTTGCCATCGATAGCAATGGCCGTAGTAGATGTCGCAGGTTTTCATCCTCTTTTTGTCCGGCCCATTCCATCGCAATTCTTGGATGGCGGTTATGTCTGCTCTGCAACAGTTTAGGGCCTCCGCTAGTTGTTCGGCTGCACGTGGTCTATTAAGGGACCGCCATCTCTTTTCCAAGACCCTGACTAAGTCTTGGAAATCCTTACCGGCCTAAGTTCCAAAATTTACCAACATGAATCCTGATTTATAGCACAGGAAACTCGCCATTTGTCTCCTTCATTTCGCAATCTCGAATGAGATTCCCAGATGACGCCACGGGGAGGCGTGAAGTAGGGCTTGTTAGCAGAACTGCAAGATGTTCGGCTCATTCTCGTTATTCAAAGAACCAGCACCTGTCGGAAGATGCTATTTCTACGAGGCCTTATACTAATCGTTGCCATCTTAATTGTAAGACCACACCAAACACCGGTCTTTCTCTGATCTACTCTCAGTGAGTTAATTTTAGCTTCCCAAATCCAGGTCCCAATAAGTGTCGATTGTCGATTGTCGATTGACCTCTGTTTCGGAAACCTTGCCATAGACTCATAAATTTTAGCTACATGTAAGCATGAGTTGCAGTTTTCAATGAACAGTTCCTGCCCGGTGCTTAGGTTTGTAACCATCTGCTAAGGTTAAAAAAGTTGGCCCTGACTGGTTCCTCTAGAATGACCAAAACGATATGCTGAGCTGAGCAGGGGGTTGCACCTTTTTTATCGAATCCCAGAAATAGCAAAAAACATTTATTGCATGAAGATATTCACAAAATTCAGGTGATGAACTACGAAGCATTTCATTGTATCGAACAACAGTGATTACGCGGTATTTGATGTATGGCAGAGGAGTCAAAGCCCTCGACATCCCTGCTGATCAAATTATTTCAAGTAGTTCAACTAAAAACGTCTCCTGATACATACGAATTCCATGAAGGTTGACATCAGTTCCGGGGCTAAAATTACAAACCAGGGCCTTAGAAAAAATACCCTTTAGTCACGGAAGTAATTGTTACTCTGCCATTCTCTATAGGCTGTACGTTGAAAGGTTCTTTTATGGATACTTTTGGTGATCACTACCTTGCCTTTCGCCACGTGCCTCTATGTCCATATAAGCCCAATGGCATATTTGTAGTGTGTATAGATTCTCATCAATGAACCCCATTTCACCCCGACACCTTTAGAAACGCCTGTATTTCAGTTTTGTTATTCATCCCATTCCCATTGGGAATAATTAAAGCCATCCCCACTAAGCTTTCTGAAAAAATCGAAACAAAGTGTCCTAGGATTCCATTGATACCACTGACACCCATGAAATCTCAACACGTTCCGCTAGAGAACAGTTCTCCTCGACTTAATGACTTAAAGACTCGTCGTCATAGCAAATAAAAAAAGGAAAAAACATGAAAACCACACCCGCACCACGGAGCCGAAAGGTCAACAAGGAAATACCAAAAATCCTCCCTGTTTAACTTATTCTTCTATCTCATCCCCCGGCTCCTTTTCAGGACCAAAAAGCCAAACATCCGTTTTCCCGTTTTTTTTTTGTCCTCCACTCCTGGAACCAAACCAGACTCGCTTACTTAATACACTAAGTTACACTGTAACATTGTAAGAGTGTCTTGTATGTTTCAACTGTGGCTAATTACAATTTATGCGACCCACCAAATCCCTTTAATGGCTTTCCGGCTGGTCCTTTACGTTTCCAAAAATATCAAGTCTACCCTTACCCTTGATTTAGTCCTTTTTATTTTATTTATTTTTTTTTTTTTTTGGACGGCAAACACACAAAACATAATTAGACGGCATTTTACTGTCTCGGAGACAATTCGACTATTCCTTATTTTTTCCCCGGTCACCGTTGTTGTTTTTGTTGTTTTCCCATCATCCCTATGGACTGACTTCATTCTGTGGATAGAAATGGCTTCCTGTCGGAGCAAATTGTCTTAAAGCTCTAAAAAGCGGCGTAAAATAAACGACAACTTGCGTTTCTTACAAGAAGACGACGAGTGGAAGAAACGCGCATAAATGCACATGCTAAATAGGGGTTGCTGCACGCTAGGGTGGTTTTTTGCCTTAGTACCCATCTCAAATGGGGGGAAGGTGAAGATATATATTTATATGTTTGTTCAACAGCACCCCTCGTAATTGTACGTGAGGCCCTAATTAAAAATTTACGTAGCGTAGCTGATTAAAGTGGTGCGCGACAAAATTTTTATTTCTTAATTTCATCTAACGACTTTACGTGATCGAAATATGCAAGAAGTCCTTTAGATGTTTTGATGGAGGTAACTATGGGTGGCTTTAAAAGAAGAAAAAAAGGTTCTGCGAGTGATTGGGCGGCGACTTTTTCTGAGTAGGTGTGGGACAATGAAACTAATAACTTCCAATTTCTTTTGCCAATGAAACAGATTGCGAATACTATCAGGACGTTATGCGATTTCCTTAAAAGTAATTACCATAATAATCATGCCTTGAACGTTGCCGGAGCCGTAATTAATAAGGCGGTTGTTGTTGACACATGGAACGGGAGTTGGAGTGGAGTGGCGCTTCTAGGTACAGTCCGCTATCGAACACAACAACGAGGTGACGCAAGTTTTTTAATTATGCATGAAAGTTATGAATAGCGAAAAGTGAAAAGGCTACGGATACATACCCTTGGAAGTTCAACTCTTAAGAGAGGCTATTAGAATCTCTAACTCATGGCAGGCTGTTCGTTAAGATTTATATGAGCGTCACATTTGTATACCTTATACTTTGAAGCTCTTCATATTTCAAGTCATCCGCTTCCGAATAAGCCCTCCAGAATTCGAAGAAAACTGAGCTTCAGAAGCCTTTCCTTAAGACTTATACTACCTGCCGTCCCCCCAACTGGTTTATTCTTTTCAGGCGTTTGAAAACACGTTAGGATGGTTAGTAGCCGTAACCAGGGTAAAGTGACCTGAAGATGTCGTACGGGGAATTCAAAGTAAGTTCGAATATTCGTCAGCAGTCAGGGATCTTAAACAAACCCGAAAGTTAAAGATTTTAAAACTTACCTAGTTGAATGGTTCTGGGTTGGAGAATGCGTTCCACCTAAAGCTTTGACAAGCCAGTTACATGTACTCTTTGTAACTGAAAATTCTCTGTCTTTCACAAGAAAGAATAAAAGCGAGTGACTTCAATTGCCCGCTGGACCCTCACACAAATGACGATATGCATTGTCATCATCACTATCACAGAAAGCATCGCATAATGATGTATCACTTATGCCTAGCTTACCCAGATTGTAAGCAGAACCGAAGTGCCTCGTTACAACACCAGAAATCAGTCTGCATTCTTCCTTTTGACAGGCGCTTGGATTCTCGGGCAGGCTTTATCCGGCGGTTACCTAAAGAGTTTCGTCCTCTATACATAAAACCAACCTGTCAATGTAAGCAACAGCCAAGAATACGGCCAGCTCTTGCTAAGCCTTACCACTCAAGTCCACCGTTTTTTTCATTTCCCGCGATACCATTGTAACTTGAGAACCAAGAGACATTCAGTGAATCGAGTCCCGGAATACGCACAAAGAAGAGTTGCATTCTCGAACTGGCTTAGAAATGGGAAGAGGGTTCAGTAAAACCTTATCTGCTGCCTCGCTACAGATGCAAGAAACTGAGTCGCTCGATAGATTCTTCAGAATAAAAGTAGTTCATTGCTATCAGTTCTCAAGTTCTCAAAAAAGATGCCTGTGTCGTATCATAGATCCATTTTGAGGTCATCTGTGAAGACTCAACTGCATTCCCTTCCTGGTAAAAAATTCTGCACGAAATCATTCCTGTGAGTCGGATGGCATATCCATAAGATCAGGGTCAAGAGACAGTTGGTACCATAAGTCATCCAAACTCTCCAGTGCCTGTTGTTTCAAAGGCAACGTTTTTTTTTTAAATAGAAATACGCTTTGAGAGCGTTGGCAATGATATGAATATCAAACGCAGGAAGGTTAACTAGAACATAGGCATAAGAACTAAGAAAGTCCCCATACAGTCGATACAGGTCGTTCATAACTGGCCCTGGTTTAGCCGTGTATTCTGTGGTTGAAGGAAATTTGATATCCAGGATGACATACAAATACTTAGTTTCGCTAGGCAATTGGAAGGTGATGGCTTCACTCACTTCATAATCGAGATCTCAGGCTGCCTACGCATTAGAGCAAACAGTAGGCAGACAGGTTCCAAAAGACAGTAGAGCTTTATCGTCTGCATATGCTTGTATGTAGACGTCAAAAATATTGAGAGTATTGTACCAGAATCCACCATAGCAGTGGAAACAGAACGCAGCAACTCTGTTTACCGTCGCCATTACAAATAAGACGGTATAAGTACCCTATTCACCAGCATTGCGTTTATCTATAAGATGAGTGATTTATGTACGCTGTGTCGGCTGGTCGAGCTGGCCTTTTAGCACGCCTGATAGCGATGAAAATGTCCAGTGCCTACTCCTTCTTCTCGATTGTGCCTTCATTTCTGGCTACAAAATTTTGAAGAGTATACTCCCAGAATCTTCTGTGTCGGTAGGCATGTTGCATAATAGACAGAGGAAACAGTTTTCTTCCCATGGAGCTCAACTCCCTTCCCGTTATCCGGACCAAGCAAGTCAGACTGAACGAGGGCAAGCGTTTAGTCCTCGGATCACCACCAAAATTTTGTCCCTTATCGTCCATTCATTTGGAAACGAAGTGAAGATTATGCCTTGCAAACACAGATAGGGATGTGGATCATACCTTCATTAAATGGCCTCGACAGAAGCCCACAAAAAGCGATTTCCAGATTCTTTCTCTTCTTGTAAGGAAAAGACTTTTTCAAATTTTTGGGGTCGAGTCCAGAATTCTGGGTATGAAAACGCGTCAACATATCGTCCGTTGCCCTGAGTTGGCTTGAGAATCTCAAAAGTCTTAGTCTTGAAAGTAGATCTTCGCCACACACTTGTTCAGACATTCAAGAGTTTGCAAACATTTCCTTGTTTAGCTAGCTCCCACAGTCAACCGACACAGAGTTTTCAAACCACGTCTCTCAGACTTATATCCAAGCAAGCCTTTCAAATTCAAAATATTCAGAGACGTGATAGTGCCATTTTTATAGGTCTGCCAGTCTAAGCCCTTCTGAAGTTTCGGAGTTTTCGTGGATATGGGTTTTCCAAGATCAAACTATTCTAACTGCAACGATTGCTTGCTGCCGAATCGGTTTCAATATGATCTAATGAGGAGAGAGCTACCACTAGAGTTTCTTCACAACGTCGGTTTGGAAGTTGTTGCATAGACCTTATCCGGACATCGTCTTAGGGTAAAACCACCAACATTTATTTGTAGCAGCAGCAGGGCATAGTGCGCAAAAACATAGTTGGCAAAAGGAGTGATAATTTATTGCTCTCTCTATGGTATCCCGAAAACCCAAGGAGGAAGCAGTTTCAGTGCTGAAAGGGTCGTCGTTTTTGGTTGACTGAGACTTTTAGTAGACATACCCTCGTCAACATATGCATTTGGCTCACGTCTTCTTTTCACCTTCAACTACCCTTAAGCTGTAGTCTTTCAGAATATGCCTCTTTTAGAACGAATTATACCATTTCCTTTTCCCGAGGCAAGCTGTCAAAAATAACACTCTGACCAACTTGTTTTTTCAGATGGAATGCAACCATAACATGCAGAGTATTTCTAAAACACTCTTATTCCATTACAAGCCAATCCATCGAACTTGTTGAACGAAGCCCCGCAGGAGTCATCGGATTGAAGTGATCTTCAACCCAGAGGTTGGGTCAACACCTAGGTCGGCTGGGGATTTTTTTAAAAACGATCGTTGGGGTCTCTAAGCTTCGTACCCCGACAATCGCTATATTGAAAAAGATACGCCTTCTGACTAATTTATACAAATGACTGCCTCGGCTGGCTTAGTAGTAGACCATCCTTTCGAACTAATTTTTCAATACATTTTCCATGGTTTGGGCCCTTAGTTCACGAAAAGCTTGACCAGTATTATTCTTGAGTGCATAAATCGTTTCTGGATTGTTCGGAAGTCATCGGCCTTTATTGGCACCCCAAAGAAAAATTCCAACGGCTTCGAATCGTAGTTCCGTGGCAACCAAGCAACATTACCAAAGCGACTGAACTTTCTCCTCAATAAATCGATTGTTGATCGGCTTGTGTGGCGCGTAGCCCCATCTTGCTGGAACCATAGCTCGTCAAAGTCCAAGTCTTCTATTTCTGGAGATAAAAATCAGTTATCATGTTTCGGCAGCGCTCCACACATTGTTATGTTTCGTTCATTGTCGTTCTGAAAGAAAATGGAGCCAATAATGCCGCCACACCAAAAGTCTTACGTTCAGGATGCATTGGATTCTCTGGGACTACGCGTGGGTTTTCCGAACCTCAAATACGGCAATTTTGCTTATTTACAAAGCCGCCGAGATGGCAACATGCCTGTTTCTGAAATTATGATTTTTTGAGCGAAACTGTTGTCAACGGGCTTAGGCGCACACTTTCGGCAACAGCTGCAATATGCTCCGTTGCGGGCACAGGATGAGCATGGAAATATATTCGATTAACTAGCAAACCAGTCTCACGAACTTTCTTTACACCCGCTGCAGTTTGTTGTCGTAATGGATCATAACGAAACATCACCAGTAACAATCCGATGCAAAAATGACTTCTTTTTGTGGCATTCCAGCAGCATTTCAGACATGCAAAACCGCCTTTCGACGTCGCTCGGCTTGAGTTCATGTGGAACCCAATTTCCTTGCTTTTGAATACATCCAGCTGCTTTTAAAAGTTTTGAAATGGCTGCTTAAGTGACACCCAAAGATTCTGCGAGCTCTTCTTGTGTTTGGCAACAATCTTCATAAAGTAATGCTTCCAGTTCTTCATCTTCAAACTACCCAGGGCGTTCATCGTCTTCCAAGCCAAAATCATCACTTTTAAATCGTGCAAACCACTTTTGGCACGTTCGCTCAGATAGCGCATGTTCACCATAAACTTCCACCAAAATACGATGACTTTCGGCAGCAGTTTTCTTCATATTAAAGTACTCGTAATGAAGAAGAACTCCCTGCAAAAACACTTTTGAGGCACAAAGTTCGACATATTTGAGTGAAAAAAAATTATTGTTGTTTACGCTTCAAATGAATGACATATACTGAAATGACGTACAAAGCAGTAGCTTTCCAACGCATGTTCCAATGGAATAATACAAGTTATGCCATCTCTTAGCAAACCGCACGAACTAAGTTATAGACCCAATACAATCGCAGATCTGCTTCGAACAGGAGGAAACGTGATCAAGACTTCTTAGGCTAAAGACGAAGCGAGCAATATTACGAGTATTGTAAGCTAGATTTACTTTTTTCTCGAGTCTTAGTCTGGACTACAAAATATCTCACAGCAATACAACAGGATTGGTAGAAGAAGGGTTTTCACCAACAAGAGTTTTGTGCGGGAAGGAATAAAATACTGTGCAACCCAAAGAGCACATAGTCCAGCACAAACCTTACCAATAGTGGCATTAATATGTGTAGACCAAGTAAGAGTCTGATTTAAGGCATTATTGGGTTTTGCGCCAGTTTGATTGGTGGGAAATATTAGAAATATCCAATCTTCTTTTATGTATCACGAGTGCTTTTGACTTTTGAGCATTTAGGCGTAAATAATTCTTAGTTGACCACTCGAGTATACGCTAAAGATCTTCATTCATCAACATAGCGGCTTCGTCAACACGATTTAAAGGCCGACTCAAGTGAATTTGTGTGTCATAAGCAAACATAAGAATTGAGCAATGCTTGACAAATCTAGGCAGTTCGTAAGCATACATGGAAAAAGGAGTGGTGCAAGGATCGATCCAAATTTACTCGTAATTGGCAAAAAAGACGAAGACCTTTCGTCAACTACAACTCGTTGCAGCCTCCCTTGTAAGTAGGAACTTAGTAGCCTCGTGGAAGATATTGAAAATTTATGCTCTTTGTTTAGTTTTGAACAAAGAATGGAGTGGTTGACTGTGTCGAATGCTTTAGAAAAATCGAGTAGTTCTAGGATTGTTGCCTGGTTTTCATCAACAGCTTTTCTGACATCATCAACGATCAATAGGAAAGCAGTCTTGCAGCTACATTTAGGCCGGAAGCCGGAAGTCTCAAAGGCTTTCGAGAGAAATGGCAAAATCGATATTGGTCTATACTCCACGCACTACCATTTGATTTCTTTGGAATAGGGACAACCTTGGCCTGCTTCCATTGCGAGGGAAAGACCGATGTTGCTAAAAAAAAGAATTAAAAACAAATGCTATGTATGGTAATGGTATGGTAGACACGGTAATCCCATTACTTGGGACTAGGAAGTTCGGATTCAACTGGTCACAGCTGATATTATCAGGAGTTTCCGGCTTTTGTTTTCCAGACTTCTTTGCCTGACGAGCAACTGCAAAATCTTCAGCTATACTACTTCATTACGAAGTGCTCGATATCCGTTAAAGTATACTTTAAATCCGTATTTCTTCCAGCTTTTAAAAGCATCATTGCGCTTTTTTATGAGCCGCAGAATCTCGGAGTCAGCCACTGTGGTGAAGACAATTTAACTTTCCTTAGTGGTACGTGTTTGTTGAAAAGTGTGACGATATTTCCTTGTAAGAATGTCGTTTGATCGTCAACCAAATGCAATTGTTCCCACTCATGAAAGTTTCTGTATTTGACTTTCGACTCAATGTATTGGTTTTCGCCTTGAAAAGTCAAGAAAAGCAAGTCATGCTTTGAAAAACCTGGTGCTGAAACAGAGTCTTGTCTTCATCAGATAAAAATATTGCCTCAATGAGCGTCGATGCACAGCAGTAAGGTCAAACGATTCCATGTGCTCCAGGAACCGAGTTGAACGGTGTTTGTCCAGGAGGTTACAATTGAAATCGCCACATATTACAATACTACTATAACTGCAGGCCAACTCCTCTAGGAAACTATTAATTAGTTCAAAGGCAATAGCATAACCTGGTCTGCAGGTAATCCCCATCATACATTTTTCATGTCCTAGTGCAATAAATACTTACTTACTTACTTAAGGTGGCGCTACAGTCCGGGATGGACCTGGACCTCAGTCAACAAGCTTCCCCAGCCAGCTCGATCCCTGGCTAGCTGTCTCCAGTTTCGCACGCTAAGTTGGCTGAGGTCCTCTTCCACTTGCATGCGCCACCTGAGTCTTGGCCTTCCGCTACTGCGCTGTCCCTCAGGGGCGGATTCGAAGATTTTTCGGACCGGAGCATTGGTGTCCATGCGCTCTACATGACCCAGCCATCTCAGTCCTTGGATCTTCACTCTTCTGGCTAGGTCCATGTCGCTGTACAGTCCATACAGTTCGTAGTTGTATCTCCTCCTCCACTCACCGTCAATGCAGACGGGACCGAAGATCGCCCGAAGAATTTTTCTCTCGAAGCAACCAAGAACACCCTCATCCATTTTTGATAATGTCCATGCCTCTGCGCCATAGAGCAGGACCGGAATTATTAAAGTCTTATAAAGGGTGAATTTTTTTGTCCGAGAGAGGGCTTTGCTACTCAATTGCCTTCTTAACCAAAGAAACACCGGTTGGCAAGAGTTATTCTTCGCTTGATCTCAGCGCTGGTGTCGTTGTCTGTATTTATAGCGGAGCCTAGGTAGACAAAGTCCTTAACTACCTCAAAGTTATATTTGTCGAGGGTGACGTTCTGTCCGAGACGTCGGTGTTGGTTGCCCTTTTTGCTTGACAGCATATACTTGACCGCTAAACCCATTTTCGCCGCTTCCGTCTCAATACTCGCGAAAGCGCCACTGACATCACGCTGCTTTCTTCCGATTATGTCAATATCGTCGGCGTATGCGAGTAGTTGGACGGACTTTTGAAAGATAGTGCCTCTTGTGTTTGCGTCTCGGTGAGATCTTTACCGACCTTGATGGAGCAGCGTGCATTCTCCATCGTCATCCTGCACAAACGGACAGGGATGCCAAAACTAGACATTGCTCTATATAGCTCGTCTCTATAGATGCTGTCATACGCGGCCTTAAAATCGATGAATAGGTGGTGGGTATCGATCTGAAGCTCATGGGTCTTCTCCAAGATCTGCCATAGTGTGAATATCTGGTCGATGGTGGACTTTCCTGGCCTAAAGCCACACTGATATGGACCTATCAGGTTGTTGACGAACGGCTTCAGGCGTTCAAACAATACAGCGGATAAAATGTTATATGCGATGTTAAGGAGACTGATACCTCTGTAGTTGGCGCAGTTCAGAGGGTCACCTTTCTTGAGAATCAGACAAAAAATGCTGAGGTTCCATTCATCGGGCATACTTTCGTCCGACCATATTTTACAGATGAGTTGGTGTATGCTCCTTACCAAGTCATCGCCTGCCGCTTTGAAGAGCTCGGCAGTCAGGCCATCCGCTCCAGCAGCTTTGTTGGACTTAAGCTTCGATATAGCTATCTTCACTTCATCCAGGTCGGGTAGATGGAGTTGTTGGCCATCATCGTCCAAGTCGAAAGGTTGATTCTGATTAACAGCGGTATTTGGTCCGTCATCGCCGTTTTACAGTCTGCAGAAATGATCTTTCCAAATCCTCAGCATCGACTGCGATTCTACTACGATGTTCCCTTGTTCATCTCTACAGGCTTCGGTTCGGGGTTTGTTTCCGCGGCATGTTATTTTTACCTTTTGGTAAAACTTCCGAACCTCATTCCTGGAGTAGCATCGCTCAATTTCCTGGATCGCGCGCTTCTCATGCTCTTTCTTCTTCCTCCTGAGAAGCCGGTGCTCGTCTCTCCTCTTCCGCTGATAGAGCTCATGAGCAGCTCTGGTCTTTCTAAGCAGCGCCGCGTTATATGCATCTTGCTTAGCTGCATGTGCTTGCCGGCATTCATCATCGAACCAGGGGTTTCGTTGTGGTGGACGAGTGAAACCCAGCACATCAGAAGCGGCATCTCTGATGGCGTTTTGGCAGTGTTTCCAATGGTCTTCGATGCTTGATGCTGGCGGCATTGGACCCTTTAAGAGATTAAGAGACACTCGATCGGAAAAGGACTTGGCGATCTCTTGCGATAGTAGCCGTCTGACGTCGAATTTCCTCACAGCATTAGTTTGTCTTGACGTAGTTTGGGATATCCGCAACCGTACCTTGGCTACATCAACATAATAGTCAGAGTCGATGTTGACTCCTCGGAACGTACGGACGTTCATAATACTGGAGGAGTGTCTTGCGTCGATCGCAATGTGATCAATCTGGTTGACATCAGGAGTTCTCCAAGTCCCCTTGTGTATGTCGGATGTGGGAACCGCGTGCTAGCCACGACAATGTTTCGCCCCGCCGCAAAGTCGATTAGCCTGAATCCGTTATCGGAGGTGGTGTTGTGCAGGCTATATTTTCCGATTGTTCCACCAAAGATACCCTCTCTTCCTAGCTTTGCATTAAAATCACCGAGGACAATTTTAATGTCATAGCTAGGGCATAGCCAACCCCATAAGCGGAGCAGCAGCGATGCAGTAAAAATGGGAAACTCGTTACGCATAAGTTCGTATAACGAGGAAAGGGTGAATAAAAGGATAAGAAGAAGAAGAAGAGGGCATTGCTCGTAGGTCTTGTTAAGGAGCTTGTAGAAGGCATCCTTGGTGTCGTCATCTTTCTCCTCTGTGGGAGCATGCGCGCATATGAGGCTTATGTTAGCGAATTTAGCAAAGACATAATTTACGGCGCAACTCATGCTTACCTTGCATAAGAAGTTGTATTTGAGAGGATCCAATTTCCGCCTTCTGTATCAATTTTGATCAAATTTATTAAGAAGCTCATGGAGGGACCTTGTGAAATACACATAATGACAGTTGCTTAAAAGAAGAATTTATCAGAAAATATCTTAAATGAAAAACTGTATCAGCTCAGCCAAAAGGCCCATAAACTGGCGGTAATTCGCATGGAACTTTCACTTATCCCAATCAAAAAAGGTAGTCGTTTGTTCGAGTGAATATTTGGCCAGACATCAGTGTAAACAATTTGAATCGATGCCCCCCATTTTTTCCACAGTCTGTAATGTATGATGGAACCTTTTCCAACAAATATTTATCAAATATACGTGAATTTCCGTCAACAGTCTGGCGTCAATCACAATCCTTAACTTTAATGCCATCAGGCGACCTTTTTCATTTTCCAATTGACCTCAATCCAAATGCTTATCGGCTGGCACCTCAGTAAATTACAATAGTAATATGCCACCTGCTAGATGTGTGGCAATCTTTTCTCTGGCTACCCCTATCCCACCACCCCACACTAATCACACACACACATATACATTTTTTCCAATAACACGGCGCAAATTTACCCCGATACTACTAACAACATTTATTGAATCTAATAACACCCATAGAAAAGGACATTGTATTCATGCTCAAGCCGACGGCTTTATTGCTGCCGCCCGCAATAGAATCTACAATATGACATGCTACCTCTACCATACTCGTACAGTACAAGACCTTCAGTTCTACTCTCATTTCCGACGTCAGGACAACATTTGCTTTCGTGACGACTTCCGATATAATAACGATAATAAACTCATCGAAAATATTCTCTGACTTCTTGATTATGTTTATTTTGGCAATTTAACGTCCTTTACCTTTCGTCCTTGGAGGGGGCTCCTTCGAACACATTCGTAGTAGGTATAGGTCTGCTTCTTTTAGTCGGCACTCGAAATGAAGTCGACTGAATATCTTACTTTATGATGTTACCTCTGCACGGGTTGCCTTACATAAATTTGTCGACAAATGTCAACGATAAATTATCGAAAGGGAATATATAAATTATTAAATCTGTCAAAGATTTTGGAACTAGGTCTACTCGTAGTCTAGTTTGTGTTTGAGGGGATCACATAGACAGGATAGAAGGGATAAATGAGACCGCACACAGAACGACGATAAATGAGTAATTCCACTTAAAGATTTATGAATTCACAAAAATTTCGCAATAAATTTCACCTTCTTCGTTTGGGAGTTGTACATTCTGTGCAACAGTGCTAACAGGTGGAGGGAAATTTCTAACTCAATTGCAGAGGACAGTATAGACTTATAAATAGATACAATAGGCAGTTGTTAATTTTTTTTCTGAGGGAAATTCCTTGGGAAATTATCAACTATTTGGGGGGAAATCTTGTAGTTGAACATCTAGAAACACCACCATTTTGCTTGAAAGAATAATCACAAAGACTTGCTTTGCCGTTCTAGTCGTTACAGTCGTGTGTAGAAATTTATTTGCACAAAAGCACCCTCCAGAGCTCTCCATTCCTGAACAGGTGATGAGTTGTCAAATGGAAATTTTATTCATTGTCATAGAAAACGCACACAAACACAAGCGTCTTGCAGACTAACGAGTACTACTAATACAATGCTCGGTGAATGTTAATAGCGTGTAAGGACATTATTTTTAACTTAAGATTATTGCCGTCAGGATATTCGATATTGGAAATGGATTAATTGCTTTCATGGCCCATTGAAGCACTGAAGCATGTTTAACTGTTTGTTGTTGCTTAGGCTCCTTAGGTTCCTTAGGCCTACATACCTTCGGAGTTTGGGTTTTGATTTTGTGATTTTTTCTTCTTAGAGATAGGAGATAGAATTCATCTAGGATTCAAATTGAAAATAAATTAAGTGAAATCCGACGATAAGAGCAGCCAGACAATTGTAAGGAAAATTTAAATGTTATTGCTCCATTACGAAAGTCTCTCTGTGTAGATACGAGCTTAGTCGATGGCGGTAGACGATTTAAGTGTGGAAGTGGGAAATAGGAAACGGGGAAATTCTGTGTAGGGAATCGTAAACTCAGGGGAGATCATTGACTTGTTAACGAATCGAATAAAAGTGCATGATACCAGTTAAGTTGATGGTCCTTTGACTGAACGATAAAAGTCGATTTTACGCGGTAGTTATGATGTGAAGAGTTAGTGTCTGGCGTCTACAAGCACATAATCATGAAATTGCCATTGTCATTGTAATTTTCAGACATTGTAGGGATATTCCGTTCCCGTTGGAAGGTGCACACATTGTTTGGGGTCTGATTTATGTTAACGCGAAAGCTGCAAAAATTGACACAAATTTGTCGATTGTTTGGCTGCCTTGTGGTGGCAGGATATGTTCAGAAACGACTCCAGGCGAAACTTAGTATTAACCACCAAAGACGTCCGAACTTGACGTAAAATGGTATTTAGTATAGACGTGGTCACTATGGATACTACCGCAACGGAAACACGCCTCAATCAACATACTCAAAAACAGCGGCCAAATAGGTGCCGACCGAAGAGTTACTGAATCAATCTAGTCCGACGACTTCTTACTCTTACAACGACATGCTTAGTAGATTCGTCTAAAACAATGCGGATACTACCGTACAAACTGGACAGTGTGTTTTTTTTTTGACGGCTTGTCATAGGAAACCGAGGCACACTCAGAAAGACTACCACTTAAAGGCGGTTGAAGAGGAAAGAAGGACGTGCGCCAAACACATGACGCATATGTTGTTGAAGACACGACCGCTTAAAGTCGCAATTCTCCAACATCGACGGAGCAGAGAAATAGGTCAGCGGAAGCGAAACGGCACAAACTCTCGGAACAAGATAAAGGGAAATAAAATCGCGGGTAAGCTTGCTACGCTAGGCTCAGAGAAGTTTTTGCAGCTTGAACTTACGTTAGGACTATGCAGCCAGTCCGCGGTTGGTTGTAGTGGAAAGGTAGAGATACAGGTGAATCTTGATATCTAGGAATATGGGAACGACTAAACTTGGAAGAAACATATGCCGCTGATCAGGTTAACAAGATATGTATCCATCTCTTAGGATAAACTTTCATTCACACTTGGGCACTCTGATAGTTTGATAATACTAGGTGTGGTACAAGAGTCATCACCCTATCGGAAGATGCTATAATTTTTGCAAAAGGCGGCAAATGCCAATTCTACTTTGACATTTGTGAAGTAAACAGATACAAAATACACATGGCCTAACGTGAATTTCGCAGATGTCGCAGAAAACCCCGAAGTATCGACCAGACGACGTGCCACGCAATTGTACATCAATCGGCGATGTTAACAGAGAAATTTGGCGAAGTACTGTAAGATCTTCCCTTACAAAGTGCGGAAAGTGTTTCAGCTGTTAGCTATTGACCGCCAAGCGCATGTTACCTACGCCACCCTGAATCTCGACCACAAGGGGGACAATTTTTCATCGAAAATCATCATGAGCGACTACGTGTTGTGCTGTTTACGCTGGAGGCCTCATCGAGCCGTATTTTTTTTCGAAATAACGCCGCGGGCCAAACGACTACTGTGGACTGCAAGCGCTACAACGACTGCTCAACGACTTTCCCCTGCCTCAATTGGATGAATTTGAGACCGGTTAACATAGAGTTCCAACAGGATGGAGCAACAGCGCATACTGCACTAGCAACAACCGAAATTTTGAGGGTTGCATTTTCGGGTAGCCTAATCTCTCGTTTTGGCGATTTGCACTGACCAGCAAGATCGCCTGATTTAACCATTCCAGACTTCTTTTTGTGGGTTTTTTTAAAGTTTACAAGCCTCAGGCTCAGGCTCTTGAAGCCCTCAAAGAGAAGGTTGGGTTAGGTTAGGTAAAAACAGGGCTGGGTCGTCATACACAAACACTAGGCACCAAAACGAGCCATCGCTATCCCTGTGGAACCAGTTGAAATGTTGTTCAAATGGCAGAAACCTAGACAATCTCCCTGATAAAACACGCAATTTCTTTAGAGAAGATAAGAAGGCTTTTCAAATCCGTGGCGTCTATTTCCTCTAGGTTTTCAAAAAAGTATTTCACTAAGAATCTTCTTCCACCTGCATCTGCAAATATTGGTATCTGAAAATTTAAGTAGCTTTGGGTGTTTCCGCAGGAGACAGTGTCCTACCAGGATTCCTATTTTTGTTCCAAGCCTATGTTTATGTTTAATTTTATTAACTTCCTAGATTATGTACCGTCAAGAAGTGGAAATAGAGCCTTAGATACCCTATATCCTTCAAGATTTAACCACCTTATGTTGACAATCTTTATGGTCTTTTCCTCGATAGTGCATCTTACTATGCAGACGAGTGGTTTGATGTTAGCAACCTCAATATTGCCAAGAAGCCCTCTTCTCCTTGCAGGCTCGCCCGTTGATGTCGGTTGATTCAACTGACTTAAGAGCGGCCTGGCTGTCGATGTAGGTAGCGATATCTCTTCTGGATACCGATCTCCTCTGTATAAGATCAGCAGTCTTGAGGACAGCCACAATCTCTGATTGGAAGACACTTCTCAAAGAGAATATCTGGCAAGAATGCGAGGACTTATTGCCGGAAGTTCTGGCAAGAGTGTTGGCCATAAATCGGATCCGAATTGCAATCAATTGGGCGCGGTCACTTTGTCGATATCATTTTCTCGACTTAATGGAAAAAAATTTAAGACATCAAATAAACAATTCAAAAGCAGAACCAACATATTTTTCATAAAAAAAATAACAGCCACAGAACATCGGCCTGTTACAGCAAAGCTTAAGATGGTCCCAAGAAGCAATATGGTATAAGTTCCAATTGTCTATTGGAATATAATAAAGATCTACCTTGAAGACACTTACAGAGCTTTGGATGGAGTAAGTTCGTTTCTAATGCAGATGGATCAACTTTTTTTTAAGCCAAGCGCCCTTTTCCTTCGCCAGCATATAAATATAAGAGAACATTCACTGCCTGCTATGACAAATGCACACATAGTAATTGAAATGTTAAACCACCATATTTAGATGTATTAACCAACAGATGCTTTTCGAATTTAACCGACTCACTGAATTTCGAATTTATATTCACTTTTGTTAAACCAATTGTGGCCAATTAATATTTTAACATGTTAACAGCACAGTGCTCACAACTTCCGGAAACAAATAGGTCCGCTGCACAATAATGTAACAAAAAACCGTTAAAAATTAAAAAAAATTTATAAAAACGTTCAAATCTCCTCCCTCACCGGCAGCCCTGCACAATATGCCTGTCATTGTGCCGCTGCATATAAAAAACACAAAATTCGTTTTCACGTTTCACTTATCAATCCGACAAGGTGCAAGTGCAATCCGTGAAAAATCATTCACATTTTGCCACTTCAGTGAATTTTCAAATATTTTGCCATGCAACTTATTTATGCATCACATCTCGACAGGGATGCTATATTTTGTTGTGCTACTGCTGATCAAATAGTCCATCTGCCCGGTGTGGTGTGGTGTTGCTGAATTTTTGGTTAAAATTGTGCGCATATTTGGTACCTATGTGTTGGAAAATGTTTCTTTCGCTTCTCAATAAAATAATAAAATTTTCAATTTTCCCCCTCACTGACGGTTGGTTTTTGTTTGGTCAAAATTCATAGCTTCAACATTGGATTGATGACAGATTGGCATACAATCGAGTGAAATGGTTTTGTGTCACAAATTGCCTGTTTAGAAAAAATTGTCGTTTGCTTCATTGGGCTGTATTCGCGTACACATGTTCAATGGAAACCAATTTAGGCAGCCTAATGATGAAGGGTTATGAGTGTCAAGTTCGTTGATGTGACATTTACGAGTCGAAAACTAGAAAAACTCTGAAAAACATTTCAAAGAGGAAATAAAATATTCAGATACACATGAGTAGCGCTGATATACGAGTATATTACAAAATTAATTTAAGAGTTGACCTGCAAGGTGTGAGATACTTTCTTAAAGAACTTGACAAATGATATTTTCTACAAAGTTTCGGAAACTTTTCAGAGTGTCATTCGAGTATATACGACTTGGCTTCGATTAAGTAATCAAACTCTTTGCTGCTGCAAGACGACAAGGTGTTGCATATCATTTGATTAGTGTAGGCACTGAGCGAGCCATCCCTGGCCATGGCCAGTACTGTAATTATGGCTTTACTTAAAATGTTCTTATTAACCTGCATTGTGACAGCTCCTGGTCTCGATCAGCCTTGCCTTATATGCCATTCCAAATGTGTTTGTTCTAGGCAGGCGAAAATATCAACATTAAAACTTTCTGTGAGCCTTAATGGTTGACTTACAGCGGTTGATTCCTTATTATAGAACCAACCAACCAACGTCTCATCAACAGCATGACAGACTCCATACATGAACTTCTTTAACGAATACAAAGCTGCTGTCAACAAGGATTTTTAAGAAACAATCAGAATGCTGGAATGGAATGGAGATGGTGGCGGATGAAAAATTAATTGGCCAAAGACAGATTTCTTACCTTCGAGGCGGGCTAGCCAATTCGGAATATATCGCGCTTATTGTCCAAGGGATGCCAAGAAGAGCCTGGTCCTTCAGATTGAGCGTGAACTACTTTGAAGTAACTAATCGCATACTGTAAGGACAGATTTAACGTTTATGACCGTGCCAAACGTAAATAGAAGAAATACGTTCGGACTTGAACATGGAGTGCTCGGACCTTCCGCACACCATGCCCAGTCGAACAAATAGCTGAAAATGCAGAAATCATGTCAATTATAACGTCTATTTAAAAAGTAGTGTACGACTTCTATTTTCATTGGCAAAACAAACACAGTTTGCGGAGCGTGGATTATTGACCATAAGTATCGGTATTACCACTTTTTTCACGATCATGGAACTACCCAGCGGCCGTATTTTTCTTTCAAATTGGGGAACTTTCAAGTGGAAACAAGTCATGGATTTCGGGAAGTGACCCAAAAACAAAGTCCTCACATCCGAATGGAAGGATATAACATTCCTAAGGCCCAAAAATCAAGGCAGTTTCTTACAATGATTACGCCCCACTCGCCACTACTATCACCGTGGAGTACAAACAAGAGGTTCTGCGTTACCTGCGAGCTGCAGGACATAATTCTGAAATTTTTTTTTTAGAAAAACACAGCACGCCTGTGACTTCTGCCTTTCACCAAACTTTTCCCTTTGTTGTTTCAGCAACAGCCAAATCTTTGGGGAAAGTGTGTAGCAACCCTAAAGTAGTACTTTGAAGGAGATACGTGATATTTAACTCGATCAACTCGACAAATCCTCTGGCCTTACAAAGTGTACAGGCAACCACGTTAGGCAAAATAATTAGTCTAGAACGCACTACTAACCGATGAAAACAAAGATTTTCGTCGACCTGAGCAGTTTATTAAAAAAAAAACAGACCGAAAGGGCCTTCTGCTAAGATCTTAAGTTATCGGGAGTTGACTTGAGATACTCTAGCTCATTTCCAAGATTTTGTTCGGGGGGAAACACACGAACCTTTGTCTCCTGTAATATGAAAATGCCAAATAACACCAAAGTGTCCATACTGTGGCAGATCTAAGACAAAATCCAAGAATTTAAAAATGATACTTCCAAACTGCTCAACCGATTTAAGAGTCTCTATGGAGACGACTTATACAAGCCCATGTCTACTGTTGGTATTTTTGCCAAATTTCTCAGTAACTCTGACCAAGAGGACGTCATATGCTGAGGGAGTGGAAACGTGTTCGCCATTTCTTCTCCATTCGAACGTCTGCGGCCACAGCGATAGTCAGGTTGAGCAATTTGGCACACCCAATATAGAGCTACCTCGACAAATTCTCAGCCCAGGTCTTTTTTTTTTTGTTTCATACTTTATTTCATGTAAAAACTTAAAGCTTACTTACTTACTTACTTACTTTAGGTGGCGCTACAGTCCGGGGTGGACCTGGGCCTCAGTCAACAAGCTTCTCCAGCCAGCTCGATCCCTGGCTAGCTGCCTCCAGTTTCGCACGCTAAGTTGGCTGAGGTCTTCTTCCACTTGCGTGCACCACCTGAGTCTTGGCCTTCCTCTACCGCGCTGTCCAACGGGGGCGGATTCGAAGACTTTTCGGACCGGAGCATTGGTGTCCATGCGCTCTACATGACCCAGCCATCTCAGTCTTTGGATCTTCACTCTTCTGGCTAGGTCCATGTCGCTGTACAGTCCATACAGTTCGTAGTTGTATCTCCTCCTCCACTCACCGTCAATGCAGACGGGACCGAAGATCGCCCGAAGAATTTTTCTCTCGAAGCAACCAAGAACACCCTCATCCATTTTTGATAATGTCCATGCCTCTGCGCCATAGAGCAGGACCGGGATTATTAAAGTCTTATAAAGGGTGACTTTTGTTGTCCGAGAGAGGGCTTTGCTACTCAATTGTCTTCTTAACCCAAAGAAACAGCGGTTGGCAAGAGTTATTCTTCGCTTGATATCAGCGCTGCTAGTGTCGTAGTCTATACTTATAGCAGAACCTAGGTAGACAAAGTCCTTAATTACCTCAAAGTTATATCTATCGAGGGTGACGTTCTGCCCGAGATGTCGGTGTTGTTTGGTCTTTTCGCTTGACAGCATATACTTGGTCTTACCCTCATTAACCCCTAAACCCATTTTCACCGCTTCCGTTTCAATACTGGCGAAAGCGCCACTGACATCACGCTGCTTTCTCCCGATTATGTCAATATCGTCGGCGTATGCGAGTAGTTGGACGGACTTTTGAAAGATAGTGCCCCTTGCGTTTGATTGTGAGTTTTGCACTATTCTTTCAAGTACGATGTTGAAAAAATCGCATGACAGCGCATCGCCTTGTCTAAGTCCTTTCTGGACATCGAAGGTCTCGGTGAGATCCTTACCGACCTCCTCCAAGATCTGCCGTAGTGTGAATATCTGGTCGATGGTGGACTTTCCTGGCCTGAAGCCACTCTGATGTGGACCTATCAGGTTGTTGACGAACGGCTTCAGGCGTTCACACAATACGGCGGATAAGATCTTATATGCGATGTTAAGGAGACTGATGCCTCTGTAGTTGGCGCAGTTCAGAGGGTCTCCTTTCTTGAGAATCGGACAAACAATGCTGAGGTTCCATTCATCGGGCATACTTTCGTCCAAAATCATTTAATAGATGATTTGGTGCATGCTCCTTACCAAGTCATCGCCTGCCGCTTTGAAGAGCTCGGCAGTCAGGCCATCTGCTCCAGCAGCTTTGTTGGACTTAAGCTTCGATATAGCTATCTTCACTTCATCCAGGTCGGGTGGACGGAATTTTTGGTCATCATCGTCTAAGTTGAAAGGTTGATTCGGTTGATTCTGCCTGACAGCGGTATTTGGTCCGTCATCGCCGTTATACAGTCTGCAGAAATGATCTTTCCGAATCCTCAGCATCGACTGCGATTCTACTACGATGTTCCCTTGTTCATCTCTACAGGCTTCGGTTCGGGGTTTGTTTCCGCGGCATGTTATTTTTACCTTTTGGTAAAACTTCCGAACCTCATTCCTGGAGTAGCATCTCTCAATTTCCTCGATCGCGCGCTTCTCATGCTCTTTCTTCTTCCTCCTGAGAAGCCGGTGCTCGTCTCTCCTCTTCCGCTCATAGAGCTCATGAGCAGCTCTGGTCTTTCTAAGCAGCGCCGCGTTATATGCATCTTGCTTTGCTGTATGTGCTTGCCGGCATTCATCATCGAACCAGGAGTTTCGTTGTGGTGGACGAGTGAAACCCAGCACATCAGAAGCGGCATCTCTTATGGCGTTTTGGCAGTGTTTCCAGTGGTCTTCTGTGCTTGATGCTGGCGGCATTGGACCTCTTAAGAGATTAAGAGATTAAGAGACACTCGATCGGAAAAGGACTTGGCGATCTCTTGCGATTGTAGCCGTCTGACGTCGAATTTTCTCACAGCATTAGTTTGTCTTGGCGTAGTTTGGGATATCCGCAACCGTACCTTGGCTACAACAAGGTAATGGTCCGAGTCGATGTTGGCTCCTCGGAACGTACGGACATCCATAATAATGGAGGAGTGTCTTGCGTCGATCGCAATGTGATCAATCTGGTTGACTGTTGATAGATCAGGGGTTCTCCAAGTCCCCTTGTGTATGTCGAGATGTGGGAACCGCGTGTTAGCCACGACAATGTTTCGCCCCGCCGCAAAGTCGATTAACCTGATAACGGAGGTGGTGTCGTGCAGGCTATATTTTCCAATCCACCCAAGATACCCTCTCTTCCTAGCTTTGCATTAAAATCACCGAGAACAACTTTAGTGTCATAGCTAGAGCATTGCTCGTAGGTCTTGTTAAGAAGCTCGAACAAGAAGTTCGATAGAATAGGCCGGGCAAACAGCGGATGAAAAACTACGACATCTACTACGTGATGGTGCAAAGAAGGATAACAACGCTTATTTAGGTGAGAGTTTGATATTCGACAAAGACGCAAGAAAAAAGTCTTAGGCTTGGAAAGAAGAATCACAAGAGGCGCATTTTCCAGGAAACAGAAAAGTGTTACTACAGGAAACAGAGGGCCGATAGTTTAACTAGAGAATAAAATAAACATGCCAGGACCACAAAGATGAACCTGAACAACTCGACCTAGAGTCGCAGTCGGTGATGAGAATATGAAAAGGATGCCTCTGGTCAAAATATCGCTGTCAGATAGAATGAATCAATATCTCTATACGACAGAGAGTTCCGTCTTCCCTACGCTTATCTGTAAAATACGTCAGAGTAGGGTATGTTCGAAGCATTTGACTGATCCTCACGAATGAAGACTCTTTTCACTACGCCAACTGGAGAGAAATCAGTCTCTCAGACACCGTCTTTAAGATAATTTTTCTGAAGAGACTGTTGAGTAAGCGAGCCCTCTGTCGTATGACCGAACGGGCTTTGTGCAAGGCCCTTATCAACCCTGTCCTGCTCTAAGGAAAACAAGCCTAGATCTTGTCGAGAGCAAATGAAGAAGCACTTTTCGTTTTGAGCGGAAGATACTGAGTATAATTTACTTACTGGTGATTCTTACCCCAAGTGACGGCTCAGCAGAGGAAGACGGCAATATCTAAGGTGGGGCACACAAGTAGAGGTGATTCTTAACCAACACTGGTGGCAGATTGTCCTATATGGAGAAACCAGTGATGGTTTATGCCCAGATTCATCTAACTAATCTAACTAATTCTAAAGCTTAAATCATCTTGTGCCATCAGGACGATCTGAAGTGTGCTTTTCTGGTTTTCAATAGACCCCAAACCAGAAAATATTTATTTCAGTGAAGATGACATAATGAGTGGAAAACATTTCTGTGCTCATCACATAGAGTCCATAACAAACCAGTTGTCTACCGTTCATGGAAACGAGATTACAATCCGTCTACGTAAAATGGAATATGCACTTCCCCATGGAAACACTTTTAATCCGGTTAGCCTTAAATGTCGGCAAACAATTCCAAACGACTGATTCCACTCTTCCGAGTAATTCCTCTGTCATATTATTCGATTTGTAAAAATTCATGTGCGAAAGGGCTGCATAATTAGACCCGAAAACCGACTCATGCCTACCGACAACAATTGGTAATTAATACTGATCTGTGATTGTCTGGTGTGCTCACATCTCTTCCTGTTATCGTTTTGTACTCATATTTGCTTGCAGTCAATTTCACTTCACGGAACTCATCACACGCATTAAACAGGATCTAAAATGGCTGCCTCTCATCAATCTGAAGCGTAAATAGACAATCGCTTGCACACATTGTCAGCCTTGTCGATATCCTTGGAAACCATATTTCCCACTTTCCATTTCCCAGTTGACTACGAGTACTGGTATGTCATCATCACAGGATGAATCCATTGGATTAGGTAGGTGGTGTCCGGATACAGTTGCAGCATGGGTAATCGAATATGTCATCTCCTCTATCTGAAGCTATGTAAAGTCAATGCTCGCTTCGGGTCTAAAAAACATTTCAAGAACTCCTCACACTTGTTTAGTTCAAGTTCACGGCTCTTGAACACTTTCACAACCGTCTGGTGTTTGTCGTATCCTAGCACCGCCTGCAGAGAAGAGCCCTTTAATTTTGCATATCCTTTTGTGATACTATCCCGGAAGATATGCATATACTCGTATATCAACATCTACGAATATACGAGTACTACATAGTATTCCTCGCCATCATAAAAGGATTAACCATCGAAAGAGAATAAGTTTACAATTTCAACGAGATTACGTTAGACAAGCGCATTATTCGACACTATCTTTGGGTCGATGAGATGGTATCTCTATTCTTCTCGATGGTGTTGAATTTTGTCTGCTCCTGTAGTAAATCCTTTGAATTTTGAAACAAAAATCCATGAACGAGCCTATGCCGTTGCTGTCTAAAGACTGATGAATGGGAGCTTCTACGAGTATTTTGGTATGCAGAAGAGCCGCTGGCAGAGGAGTCCTTGACAACCATTTAAATGCCTCGAATCCTTCTTATGTAGAACCCAAAGCAGGGGCAATTTGATCCTTTTTCTGATTTATTTGACAAAGTAAAAGGGATCAAAAGCTGTCGCCTTACATCAATGAACATGATTGGAACGAAATAGCCGAGGGTTTATATGTACGTTTGTATATTTGTTTATGCTCATGGTTCTGCTGTAAATAATTTTGGTCTTTTCTTCTACTTAAATGTGATTTTTCATTTTTCCCTCAATCTAACCCTTTGCCTCCGTTCGGCTAAAGGATTAAATTAGAAAATTAATTTCGTTTCATTAAGTAATTTACAGTGTTGAACTATAGGCGGCAACTGGCAGCCGACAAACGGGGAACCGGCAACCGACAACCGGCAACCGGCTTGCGACTTTTGAGGTATTAGACCGTAAAGTCGGTATCTGTATGTGTATGTGTATGTGTATATGTGAGAAAATTCATTAGTGGTTTTTGACTGAGGAAGGCGTCCTGTCAATTTAATTTGAATACTGAGGCTGTCCTTTCAAATTAGGGTGGATGGAGCAATGGATATCGGCTTATTGTTTTGGGGGGGACAATGTCTTGAAGGCTTCTATACTAGTTAAATGAGAAGGAAATGATTATATCACAGAAGAAGTGAGATAAAAAGTACTCGTATTTGGAAGGAGGAGACCCAGCAATGGAGCACTCTCATAAGGAACTTCTAGATTGGCAAGAGTGACTCTTCGTCTTATTTTTACTTAGGCGGAATTGATAGCAGAGAAAAAGTAGACAAGGTCCTGAACTACCTCAAAGTGATGGCGTCTTTAAACTATAATCGACGTTAGACTTCCTTTCTCGTTGACAACAAGGGTCACTGACTTTAAAAAGATTGTTATTCCGGTATTCGTTTGTGAGTTCAGCACAATTTTAAAGAAGTCACATGAAAACGCATCACCTTGTCTGTTTGACATGAAAGGTCTCGGTCGTCATTCAATCAGTCTAGTAGTCTAGTCTGCCAGGAAAGGCAAATCTAACCATTGTTCTCTAAAGCTCGACCATTCTTGGTTTTTCTTCTGCTTCCAACAAGCTAGTATTCCTGGTCAATGTTGGCTTCCCGAAAAGTTCGAACGCAAATCCGAAACTGGAGAAACTGGAGAGTGTGTTCCGTCGCAAATGAACAACTTGATTTGGCGTTCCACAATCCGGAGACCGCGATGTTCCCTTGTGTGTATTGAAATGAGGAAACCATGTGCTTACTAAATATCTTAAGGTGGCACTTCGATCCAGGGAGGACCTGTGCTTCAGCCAACAAGCATTTCCTGCCAGCTAAATCTTTACTAGTTTCTCACGCTTAGTTGCCTTAAGTCTCCATCCACTTGCGGAAATCACCTGAGTCGCGGTCTTCCCCAATTGCGCTGTCCCTCAGACAGGACTGGGATAACTAAGGTTTTATATAGGGTAACTTGTTTTTTGAAAGAGGGAATCCCTAGTCATTAACGCTCTTAGCCCGAAGAAGCAACGATTGTCAAGAGTTATTCTATGTTTGATTTCAGCGCTAGTGTCGTTGTCTGTCTACCTAGGCTCCGCTATAAATTCAAAGTCCTTAACTACCACAAAGTAATATCTGTCGAAGGTGACGTTCAGTTCGAGACGTCGGTGTTGAGTGTCCTTTTTGCTTGACAGCATATACTTAGTCTTGCCCTCGTTGACCACTAAGCCCATTTTCGCCGCTTCCTTCTCAATGCTCGCGAAAGCGCCATTGACACCACGCTGCTTTCTCCATATTGTGCATTCTCCATCGTTATCCTGCACAGACGGACGAGCTTGGCAGGAATGCCGAAACTAGACATTGCTCTGTATAGCTCGTCTCTATAGATGCTGTCATATGTGGGCCTTAAAATCGATGAATAGGTGGTGTGTATCGATCTGAAGCTCATGGGTCTTCTCCAAAATCTGCAGTAGTGTAAATATTTGGTCGATGCTGGACTTTCCTGGCCTGAAGCTACACTGATATGGACCTATCAGGTTGTTGACGAACGGCTTCAGGCGTTCATACAATACGACAGATTAGATCTTGTATGCGATATTGAGGAGACTGATGCCACTGATATTAGCGCAGTTCAGAGGGTCTCCTTGAGAATCGGACAAACAATGCTGAGGTTTCATTCATCGGGCATACTATCGTTCGACCATATCTTACAGATGAGTTGGTGTATGCTCCTTACCAAGTCATCGCCTGCCGCATTGAATAGTTTGGCGGTCAGGCTTTCCGCCCCAGCAACTTTGTTGAACTTCAGCTTAGATATTGCTATCTTCACTTCATCCAGGTTGGGTGGACGGAAAGGTTGAAAGGTTCATTCCACCTGGCAGCGGTATTTGATTCGTCAGCGTCGTTATACAGTCTTCAGAAATTTTCCTTCCAATTCCTCTCTGGTTCGTTCTTTTTGGTAAAACTTTCGAATCTCATTCCTGGAATAGCTTATCTCTATTTCCTCGACCGCGCGCTTCTCATTCTCTTTCTTTTTCATCCTGAGAAGCCGCCGTTCGTCTCTCCTCTTCGCTTATAGAGCTTGAAACCAACTCTAGTCCTTCTATGCAGCGCCGCTTTGTATGCATTTGGCTTATATTCATATGCTTGTCGGCATTCTTCATCAAATCAGCAGTTTTCTTGTGGTGGTCGAGTATGGCCCAGCGAATGGCTTTTTGGTTCTTGGTGCTGGCCGCAGTGGACCTCTTGAGAGATTAAAAGAGGTCCGAGTCCAGCCGTAAAATCGATTAACCTGAATCCGCTAACCGAAGTGGTATCGTGCAGGCTATATTTTCCGATCGTTTCACCAAAGATACCATACCTTCCTAGCTTCTATGAGTTTCTACAACTGGTATATACCATTGTCTACTGGTGTTTTCAACAATCAATAAAATCATCATAAAATTGGCACCAAATCCCCCTAAGAATTCACCCATTCTACTGACACTCATATTGTAGCTGCCTCCCAAATGGGGTCTTTCGTCAGGCACTTCTGCAAAATTATATACAAATTATCGATCAAAGTTCAAAAGGGACTATCGTATACAAATATATTAGATCAAGGCCATACTCATAAAAAGAAAATGCCATTTTGCACTTTCCGATTTGACCCAGTTTTCCACCAAATAAATTCCCCCTATCACCATCTTGATTCCTCCAACAAGTCCACTACACTCTAGGTCTCTGTACGGCACAATCTACTCGTAGTTCCTCTCCGCAAATTAACCATATCAACTTCATCATCTATAATCTTTTCTAACAAATCTTCTCCAGCCACTCAAGTTTCATCCCCCATCGCCACTTTTCATAAAAAAAAATAAAAAATAAAGAAAATCGTCACCACTCAACAAACTGTCAAAACTACTCCCCTCCCTCCCATGTGAAAGGGAAGGGAGGGCAGCAACAACGACGAAGACGAGAAAATATTTCCATATCAGTCCATCAAATTTTTCCACCATCCGCATCTCAAGAGGAAAATCAAATTAATGGACGAAAGTTAGTTCCCATAAAAAAATTATGCTTTGCATAAAATCGTTTGAAGATTCAACCCACCGCCCACTATGGTATACAGGACCACCTATTCACCCATCACCCCCATTCTTGACAGTAGCAAGGACATTTCATTTTCCCCTTGACAATTTCAATGGAATCCGGCGTTTGAATGCAAATGCGACTCCAGACAGAGACCGGAATGTTTTCATAAAAAAAAAAAACTCGGAACCAGTGGGCGATACGACGACGATACGAGGTGGGCAAAGGATGGTGGTTTCAAGATAACGAAGATGACTTTAGGTTTAAGGTTTAGGTTTAGGTTTAGGTTTGGGTTTAAGGATGTCTCAAGAAGCTGTGACAGTTAATGTATTCAACTTTTACCCCGTGTTCATTCACTTGTGGTATAAGATTAAGTCCTGCAGGACTCAAACTCATAGTATCCGAAGTACTGCTAGAGATGAGAGTATTTCTTAGCGATTTGTTTTACGACAACAGCGCGTTCTGATGGAAGACAGGTACATTTACCTATGAGTATGTATGTGGAGGGAGTATACGAGTATATAAAATTTGACCTTGAAGGTGAAATGAGAACATGTCGCTGTTCTTATCTTGACTTTTGTTTTAATGATTTCGTTCAGGGAAGTTACCCTTGACGTTGTGGGGGGGAAACACTTGCTGATTTAATGAAACATAAAAAATGAGATGAAGTCACATGTGACATGCTCCACGGATCCGTGGTATGGTGGGGTGTCACATCCCGACCAGTTTCAGAGGAACTAATATGTCTGTAGCATAATGTAAATGTAAAATTACGCGAGAATAATGCAGTTTTGTTGGAAGTAGTACTTGCATGTGTGCGATAAAAGCTTGTGAGTTATGTGCTAAGCTCAGATTATCCCTCCAGATAGAGTAATTGCTAACTTAAGTTGAACACCACCGTTACACCAGTTAACACCGTCAAATTGCAGTTGCAGTTTTAATGGAGTGCAGGATTCGTTTGTCAAATTTCTACGACGGTTAGGTTAATTTATTAAGACCGTAGAAAAGAAGTGAAAAACGAGTGTTTTAGACGGAGTTCAACAACTCTTATTCTAATTCACTATTCCGCTATGCTTTTAGTCTTAAGCCTTGTGATTGGGTTCCAACAGGAAGTGCTATGAATTAAAAATACAGCAATTTAGTACGAGTAAGTGCGAATGCACATTGAATGCTTTGAACTTAGCATTTAAGAGATACTAATGTCCCAATGAGATATGCACGGCGATTGACTGCGGACTATAACTTTGATTTGGCCAGCAGCGCAAGAATCAAGATCGTAGCGAAGTGCATGCTCTAACCACCGGTGGTGGTCCATAGTAATAGCTAGAGTATCTCCTTACTTATGCAGACTAAAATGGCAAATGCCCGCTCGATCCGCAGTATAAAGGCGCCTACATCTTCATAGGACTTATACGATACGACCTTCAGATCGGCCCGTGCAATGTTCAAACCCTTAATGGGCCACGTGAAGTATATAAAAAGCAGATGCCGTTGAATGTTATCGCATAAGAATGGCCAAGCCAAAGGAGAATGAAAAAACTGTGTTGACTCCTGTTGGAAAAGGAACAGCGCTTATTAGACTTAGCCAATAAGTTAAGAGCATCTAACGACAATATGCATCAACACAATTTGTGCTAACATAAGCTTAATATTCTCCTATGCTCCCTCGGAAGACAAGGACGACGCCACTTAAGAATGTTTTTTACGAGCTCCTCGATAGGACATAAGAGCAATGTGCAAAGTATAATAGGATACGAAAAAGGGTAGTTGGTAAGCATAGCCTAGACGACACCATGTCCAACAATGTACTTAGACTTAGCAAGTACAAAGCATTTCGACGTCAGACGGCTACAATCGCAAAAG
Organism: Volucella inflata; assembly: GCA_928272305.1. Lineage (NCBI taxonomy): Eukaryota > Metazoa > Arthropoda > Insecta > Diptera > Syrphidae > Volucella > Volucella inflata. Next base: position 7,378,967 of record OV743720.1, read on the forward strand.
ATCGCCAAATCCTTAATCTCCTAAGACGTCTACTGCCGCCAGCATTAAGAGCGAAACCAGCAGCAGAGATGCCGCTGCTGATGTGTTAGCTTTCAGTAGTCCGCTAGAATGAAACCGCTGGTTTGATGGTGAATGGCGGCAAACACATGCAACTATGCACGATGCATACAAATTGGTGCTCCATAGAAGAACTAGTGCTGCTCACTATTCTATGAATAGAATAGGAGAGAAGAATACCGGCGTCTCAGGAGGAAAATGAAACAACGACGCGCAAACACAAGAGGCACAATCTTTCAAACGTCCGTCCAACTACTCGCATACGCCGACGATATTGACAAATCCGGAAGACAGCTGTGTGATGACAGTAGCGCTTTCGCGAGTATTGAGACGGAAGCGGCGAAAATGGGTTTAGCGGTCAATGAGGGCAAGACCAAGTATATGCTGTCAAGCAAAAAGGACAACCAACACCGACGTCTCGGACAGAACGTCACCCTCGACAAATATAACTTTGAAGTAGTTAAGGACTTTGTCTACCTAGGCTCCGCTATAAATACAGACAACGACACCAGCGCTGAGATCAAGCGAAGAATAACTCTTGCCAATCGCTGTTTCTTTGGTTAAGAAGGCAATTGAGTAGCAAAGCCCTCTCTCGGACAACAAAAGTCACCCTTTATAAGACCTTAATAATTCCGGTCCTGCTCTATGGCAGAGGCATGGATATTATCAAAAATAGATGAGGGTGTTCTTGGTTGCTTCGAGAGAAAAATTCTTCGGGCGATCTTCGGTCCCGTCTGCATTGACGGTGAGTGGAGGAGGAGATACAGCGACGAACTGTACGGACTGTACAGCAACATGGACCTAGCCAGAAGGGTGAAGATCCAAAGACTGAGATGGCTGGGTCATGTAGAGCGTATGGACACTAATGCTCCGGTCCGAAAAGTCTTCGAATCCGCCCCCGAGGAACAGCGCAGTAGAGGAAGGCCAAGACTCAGGTGGTGCACGCAAATGGAAGAGGACCTCAGAATCTTTTTCACTGAGGCCCAGGTCCACCCCGGACTGTAGCGCCACTTAAAGTAAGTTACTAAGAAACTCATTGTCACTATGTGCAGTCATCGACTTAGTTGGCGGTATTACTGACATTTTTCCGGTGGCTGCCACTGTGGGAAAATTTTGGATACAGCTTCGTTATAGAAATAAACGGTGTACCTATAAAAGCATTTTTCAATTATTTGTTACAAACGTTAGCGATCGCCATTGCCTGTTAACACTATCGACTTCTTTTTACTTTGTTAAGCGGGCCCAGCATTTGCTAAATTTTTTACGGTTTTTTGGCGAAGAACGTCCCTTAATGAAGGGACTGTACAACGTGTCTTCCAAAACAGTGACGTTTTCACATAAGTTCTGACTTCTTTCACTCAAAGATGAAGGTCTGTAGCGCCAGCATAGCTCAGTCCACAGCATACTACCTTTGATCTTCGGCATGAGTTCTGATATTTCTCCTGATGACCCAGCGTATGCTGTTCTATTTATTTCTACTTTGCTTAAATGCGACTGTGAGTCAGAGTATCTTTTCATTGAGAATGCCAGACATGGTCTGCCTCGGTAGGATGCCCATGTCAAATGACGGTCAATGAGTACTTTTAATCATGCATCAGTATCTTTGACAAGACTAATCATGAAGTACTTCTTCCTCTTTAGTGGCGCTACAGTCCGGGGTGAATCTGGGCTTCAATCAATAAGCCTCTCCAGCTGACATGATCTTCCATCAGTGCTGCACTTCAAGCTTGTTGAGGTGTCCTTCCACTTGTTCTCACCACCGTATATTCAGCCGTCCTCTCCTACGTAGTCTATTCGCTCTAGATGTCGCAGTCATTTTCGGCATTGAATCTGTAGACGCCTGACTAAGCCGATTTTGTACAGTGATGATGCCCATTTTTAGCTTAATGACTAGATTAATAAGCAAAATAGCAGGTTCGGAGCAACCCGTAGACGTTCTAGGGCTGCCATTACATACAGACAAAATAACGAATTGGTTTTATTTATAGGTTGGTGAGATCATCCGTCCATATTTCTTCAAATAGCACTCATGGTCTTGACGACATTTAGTACCGACAAGACGGCGCCACATGCAACATAGCTCGTGAAACCATGGATTTCTTGCGAGAACGATAACGTGAACAATTTACTTCGCACTGTGGACCGGTTAGTTGGCCGTCTATAAGTAGTTGATGAAACATCACGCCTCAAGGTTTTTTTTCTTTGGGGCTACGTAAACTCCAAAACTATATGAATAAGCCCTCAACGATTGAGGAATTGGAACAGTATGGAAGTAAAAATCACGGCATTCTTCAAAGCCGATGTATTGCATGGAATATACTTAAGCCTTTCAATCTTCCTCGGCTCATTCTGCGCATAAGGATAAAAGCTCTTAACAATGCACCTAAGTCGACTGAAAAATGCTTGTGTTCTGTAGTTAATATCATAGGTATATCGATCTTTATCGTACCAATTGTCAAACCTTAACTTGTAACCATATTCATAGGTAAACTATGCTTCAGGAGAACCCTGATTCCTGATTTGATTACCCTGGTAATTGATTTGATGTATTTCCATCAAAGTCCAGTAGAATCTTGTACTCCTTATACACTGTTTCCGATAATATCGAAAAGAGAAATCTCTGAAACTGTTTAAGCATCTCTGATTGAACCAACACTCTTGGTGTTTGTCAGTTTTTGTTTTTTTTTTTTTTGCAAAAGTTCCCGTCTAAAAAGTTCAGCAGTACTGGCCAAGATTTATTCTTTACCAACAATGCACATTCATCAAACTGGGTGCGTGGGGGGGGGGGGGGGGGGGGTGGCCTAGGAAAAACCAAACCAAACCAAACTAAAATGAAAACAAAAGAACGAAAGATCTATAAGACAAAAGGATAAGAAGAATCCTTATGAAACGCTGCCATTCCTTTCAACTTAGGACTTCCGCTTTAATTTCTCTCCTCATAAAGCCAGAACATGTGTAGCTAATGCACAAGTTCGTATGTAGAAGTGTGTATTTGGATGCATTTATTCAGTCGACAGCATCAGGCGTGCAAATACTGAACGTATCGTATCCTTTGCACCACAACCTCTTGGGGTAGCCTTTTACTCGCTCGTATTTTTCTTGTCCAAAGGACAATTCAATTGATTTTCTTTTGCCGGAAAACAAAAGGAATTGTAAGAAAAGTTTGTTTGTTCGCCGGCATCACCACCATCATCATCATCATGGTCGACATCGACATTGGCAGCGGCATCGTCTCTTGGTCTCATGGTCTTCTGTTTCTGAGTATACGATTGGGTCTTTGTCTACATTGGAGGTTCGTATCTATCTATCTTTGGACTTTACTTTTCCCATTAAGTCAGACACTCTCTCTTTTCTGATGTTTTTTGTTTTTCTCTTTCCTATTTTTTCTACACTTTTTCTTTTTTGTGGTCCTGTGAACTGGCGAAGACTGTAGGAGGGTGAGATCATTGGGGTGACATTCATCATCAGCTTGGTAGTTTTACAAATGTGGTAGTCTACCGTCCTTCCGGTAGTGATAGCTCTTGTGAGAGAGTTGCCACTGGACGAGTGAGTATCCTATACTTATCAACAAGAAGTGTCAAAGGACATTTTGAAAATCGAAAGGCTGCAGAGAGAGTGAAGACACCATGCCGGAGAAGACTAAAAAAACGCAACTAACGCAGATGTATAGAGCCTTAAAATTAAACGAAAAGCTTTAAAATTGCCATGGAATTGGCGTTGTTTGAAAGGTATTCTTATGTTATAAATGATGTTCACTTCGCAAGTCAAAATTTCAGTCACTTTTCCGAGGAACTGGTGGCATATATCCGCAAAAAATCAAGTCACCCATCATCCCTGGTTTGTCAGAGTAAGCTAGCGGCTACACATATCCCTACAATAGAAAGTTGTTTAGTCCCACTGTCCTTTTGGTCGCAATCAAAGACCGTCTATAAAGTAGATGAACACAGCTTTGCACAATGACGAATTCACTTATTCGGGTCCAGTCCAATATTATGCTTAAAGGCCGCAGTAGCATCTTCATTTCGCAACTAAGGCCATCACCCCGGATGCGTATTATCAGTTAGAGTATGCTGGTGAAAAACCTTGCCTAACTGAACCACCATGTCACACGCAAAATGAGCGTGGTGCACGGTTAGTTTTACAAATTGAACCACAGCTTTCGGAATAAGTTTTCCCAGTTGCAGGTGTCGTTCCGGCGTAAGTCTATTCATATTGAAATTGCAGACCGAACTTACCACGAATCCATGTCAGCTGTCTTCAAAAGACCGTTCTTCCTTAGTCTAACAAGCGCCCACTCTTGCCAAAGTGAAATGTGGATCCTTATCGATCGAATTATTGTTTTTTTTTAGGCACTGTCGAAAAAATCCTTCAGCCGATCATTTGGTGTAGACTCTTAACAGCAAATGAAGCTGCACGAGGTCTATCAGAATATCAATACGGCTTCGTAAGTCGCAGTCAACAGTCAACGCAATTTACGCGGCAATGACTAGAGCTTGAGACGCTTTATATAGAAGGCAGGACAAATAGGTTTCATTTTAACCCTGAATATACAGGCCTATCTTCGAAAAATTATATATCGAGCTATTTTTCGAAGGTACGAATTTACCGATCTACAGGTGATATGCCACAGGGTTCGATATTATGCCACCTACTGTCGAATATAAAAATTGTATGGTAACAGGCTGATTGGCTGGAAACATTGCTATGACTGCAGGTAAAACGATAGAACAACGTCAACTCAACAGCATCGAAACAGTCGCTAAAAGCTAGTACCAGTTTGTGATCCGCCTTTTACGAGAAGAAAACCTCGGGAAACGAATTAGAGATAAACAAATTGTTTTTCAATTGTTTCAGAATCTAGTAAGTGCTCTTACCTTATACCTTGTACCTGTACCTGCTGATGAGTAAGATTGGACCCCAAACACAGAATAAAAGACTCCTTTTTACCATAGTTTTCTACTCACCTACGTAGTAAAAATAAGACCTAGGGGCGCAAAGGTTAAGACTTACTTGCGGGGAGAAGAATTCATTCACCGCCTTAGCCCTCCCGGATGAACTGTCCTATACTCGTCGTATCTTCAATTCTACCTGTCGACATAATTGCTGAAGAAATTGTAGGACTCGAAACTTAGTAAACCCAATATGGCCGGCAAGAACATTGGAACTTATTCTTTAAAGGAAGCCCAGAGAAGAAACGCAATAACGTCGAAACAAGCTTCCATCTAAACCAGTTTTCTAGTTTTCGATGGGACATGAGTGTATCAGAGAATACTATATGTATCGGGACGATAGCCCTAAGGGACCAATTTCAAAAGTAACCGATTCTTTGTGTACACGCTTCTAAAAGGTGGGCAAAGATCATGTATGGTATGCTTTCTGTCTGGATATGTGGAGCTACAAGCTCGGAAAAGCGAAGGTATAGGCTGGTATACATCAGCGTGCCTGGGCCCGGAGAAGCATCAGCATATTGCTAGCTGGATGGACAAGTCCCCTCAGATGTTTAAAAGGGAGTCCTCAGAAGGAGGATGTACAGCTGATGCATTCCCGTAGATGATAGATGGCCAACTGTAACAATCGCATTCGCGAAATAGGGTACTGGTTACTAGCATCATGGCATCCGGCACTTTGTTCTAAAGGTTAAAACCAAAACTTGCCACTCATATTGGGGGAATTATATCTGTGGTATCGATAAAGTTCCGAAACAATAACAAGCCTCGAATATGGACGTCTTTACCTTAAAGTCTGCTATCATGCATATATCACAGCCATCCAGGAAGTGTGCTTGAATGGGCTGGACAAATGGATGATGCGAATGTTACATCCACATTGTAATAACTAAGCGGCTATATTAGAATTATGAAAGCAGAGGAATACATCTGGGCGTTCCGAGAGAATTCTTTGTAAGGTTTTCAGTCCAGTTAGCGTTGAACGGCTCTGGGAAAAAGTTTCAATGCCGACTTATACGAACTGTACGATCAAGTCAGAAAACTAAGCAACAGTCTATGTCTTACTTACTTTACTTTAGGTGGCGCTACAGTCCGGGGTGGACCTGGGCCTCAGTCAACAAGCTTCTCCAGCCAGCTCGATCCCTGGCTAGCTGCCTCCAGTTTCGCACGCTAAGTTGGCTGAGGTCCTCTTCCACTTGCGTGCGCCACCTGACTCTTGGCCTTCCTCTACTGCGCTGTCCCTCGGGGGCGGATTCGAAGACTTTTCGGACCGGAGCATTGGTGTCCATGCGCTCTACATGACCCAGCCATCTCAGTCTTTGGATCTTCACTCTTCTGGCTAGGTCCATGTCGTTGTACAGTCCATACAGTTCGTAGTTGTAACCCCTCCTCCACTCACCGTCAATCGGACGGGACCGAAGATCGCCCGAAGAATTTTTCTCTCGAATAATAATAATGTCCATGCCTCATGCGCCATAGAGCAGGACCGGGATTATTAAGGTCTTATAAAGAGTGACTTTTGTTGTCCGAGAGGGGGCTTTGCTACTCAATTGCCTTCTTAGGCCAAAGAAACAGCGGTTGGCAAGAGTTATTCTTCGCATGATCTCAGCGCTGGTGTCGTTGTCTGTATTTCTAGCGGAGCCTAGGTAGACAAAGTCCTTAATTACCTCAAAGTTATATCTGTCGAGGGTGACGTTCTGCCCGAGATGTCGGTGTTGTTTGGTCTTTTCGCTTGACAGCATATACTTGGTCTTGCCTTCATTGACCGCTAAACCCATTTTCGCCGCTTCCGTCTCAATACTCGCGAAAGCGCCACTGACATTACGCTGCTTTCGCTCGATTATGTCAATACCGTCGGCGTATGCGAGTAGTTGGACGGACTTTTGAAAGATAGTGCCTCTTGTGTTTGCTCGTGAGTTTTGCACTATTCTTTCCAGTACGATGTTGAAAAAATCGCATGACATCGCATCGCCTTGTCTAAATCCTTTCTGGACATCAAAGGTCTCGGTGAGATCTTTACCGACCTCCTCCAAGATCTGCCGCAGTGTGAATATCTGGTCAATGGTGGAATTTCCTAGCCTAAAGCCACACTGATGTGGACCTATCAGGTTGTTGACGAACGGCTTCAGGCGTTCACACACATCAGTTAAGGAGACTGATGCCTCTGTAGTTGGCGCGGTTCAGAGGGTCTCCTTTCTTGAGAATCGGATAAACAATGCTGAGGTTCCATTCATCGGGCATATTTTCGTCCAACCACATTTAACAGATGAGTTGGTGTATGCTCCTTACCAAGTCATCGCCTGCCCCTTTGAAGAGCTCGGCAGTCAGGCCATCTGCTCCCGCAACTTTGTTGGACTTAAGTTTCGATAGAGCTATCTTCACTTCATCCTGGTCGGTTGGATATAGTTGTTGGCCATCATCGTCCAAGTCGAAAGGCTGATTCTGATTAACAGCGGTATTTGGTCCGTCGTCGCCGTCTGCAGAAATGGTCTTTCCAAATTCTCAGCATCGACTGCGATACTACTACGATGTTCCCTTGTTCGTTTCTTCAGGCTTCGATTCGGGGTTTGTGTCGGTGGCATGTTTTGTTTACCTTTTGGTAAAACTTCCGAACCTCATTCCTGGAGTAGCATCTCTCAATTTCCTCGATCGCGCGCTTCTCATGCTCTTTCTTCTTCCTCTTGAGAAGCCGGTGCTCGTCTCTCCTCTTCCACTCATAGAGCTCATGAGCAGCTCTGGTCTTTTTTTGCTGTGCCGCATTGCGTGCTTTTTGCTTAGCTGCATGTGCTTGCCGGCATTCATCATCGAACCAGGGGTTTCGTTGTGGTGGACGAGTGAAACCCAGTACATCAGAAGCGGCATCTCTGATGGCGTTTTGGCAGTGTTTCCAGTGATCTTCGATGCTTGATGCTGGCCGTATTGGACCTCTTAAGAGATTAAGAGGCACTCGATCGGAAAAAGACTTGGCGATCTCTTGCGATTGTAGCCGTCTGACGTCGAATTTTCTCACAGCATTAGTTTGTCTTGGCGTAGTTTGGGATATCCGCAACCTTACCTTGGCTACAACAAGGTAATCGTCCGAGTCGAGGTTGGCTCCTCGGAGCGTACGGACATCCATTATGCTGGAGGAGTGTCTTCCGTCGATCGCAATGTGATCAATCTGGTTGACTGTTGATTGATCAGGAGTTCTCCAAGTCCCCTTGTGTATGTCGAGATGTGGGAACCGCGTGCTAGCCATGACAATGTTTCGCCCCGCTGCAAAGTCGATTAGCCTGAATCCGTTATCGGAGGTGGTGTTGTGCAGTCTATATTTTCCTATTGTTCCACCAAAGATACCCTCTCTTCCTACCTTTGTTAGGTCTTGTTAATGAGCTCATAGAAGGCATCCTTGGTGTCGTTATCTTTCTCCTCTGTGGGGCATGCGCGCATATGAGGCTAATGTTGGCGAATTTAGCCTTGATGCGGATTGCTACGAGGTGGTTATGTCTGCTTTGCAGCAGTCTAGGGCCTCCGCTAGTTGCTCGGCTGCACGTGGTCTATTAAGGGATCTAACATTCCACGTGCATATCCGAAGCTCATTGTCCTTAAATCGTTTGCGTGGGTTGTCAACATTAGATCCGTCCATATCCGAGGCTTGTTGATGCTTCGCAACTTAATCTTTTTTAAATGGCCGGGCAGTTACCCCGGCGGCACAACCCCCAACCTGGAGGACCAGTTCCATTTTGAGTGCCCCTAGGACGAGGGGTCGGTTACACCAAAGCCAGTAACCCGTTCCGGGATGTCAGCGCTGCCGTTGGCCCTTATAGGGCTCGTCCGCCACCATCTCTTTTCCAAGACCCTGACTAATTCCTGGAAATCCTTTCCGGCCTGAGCTCCAAATATGTTGGAGTAGCCCGGATAAGGTCTTGTTTTGTTTTTCCGACACTAATCCTGGTTAATGGCGCAGGAAACTCGCCATTTGCCCTCTTCACTTCGCAACCTCTAGTGAGATTCCCTAATGGCGCCACGGGGAGGCGTGAAGTAGGACTTATTAGCAGAGCTGCAAGATGTTCACCTGCCGAGGCTCATTCTCGTCATTTAAGGAACCAGCACCTGTCGGAACATGCTACTTCTACGAGGCCTTATACTAATCGTTGCCATCCAACAGTCTATGTCATGTAAGCCAAATAAACACCAATGCTCTAGTCCTAGAATAACACTCGGATGGACAATGCGGACAAAAAGGGAAGGAACCTCTACCTGGAGTGCGCAACAACAGGTTCTTCAAAATGAGGACCTCAGACCGTCAATTTTAAGCAAACAAACATAATCGAATCGTAAAGAGCATGTTAAGACCTCAGACCAAGGGGCAGGGATCAGATGGATGTGGTTCTATCCGATAAGAATCCGGCACTATCGATGGGCGTTGGTAGATTTCCTTTCACCCTGGATATGCTGAGTCTTTTGAATAACGCGCTATGCAACTGGGAGTCGTATGAAGATTTTGCCCGATCTTTATCATGTACTATAAGAAGCCACTTGGCTTCAACATTGAGTCGGAAGTTCTTGACTCTAAAGTATTTAGGACAGATGATCCATTTGGCAAACACAGACTTTATATTGATTTTCGAGTTGTCTTGCTTTTTCGAGTGTCGTACCCCATTGCTGGCGGTTAAGATACAAGTCAAAAGTCTATTGTTCTTCTTCTTGACTGAGGACCTGCCTATTGCTTAGATATTCCTATACTATTCCTCTGTCTGATGCACCTCCAACTATATTATTATCTGGCGACTCACCAGGCGACTTTTGTACAATTTCACAAGTTTTTTTCGCTGGCAACCTTGGCTGATAGTTTGGACTTTCTTTTCAATTTCACCGTCAAGAACAAAAATAAAGAAAATTAACAAAACAAAAAAAAAGTACACAACTATAGAAAAGTCCTGAATCCTGTTGCCGCAGGAGAAACATTGAAGTCGAATGTTTGTCTTCTAAATGGGAAGAAACTCTGAAAACTATTCTGTTCTCGTAATTTTATTGGCTAATCCAATTTGTTGTAATTAAGTCAAAAATCCTTTTTCTCTGGAATCCTTGCCCCTTCACCTAAAGTTCTCATTGTTCCTTTTGATTCGAGAAGTTCACCTTGATGATGGTGCTACTCGTATATGGTGGTTTGAATCTTCTGTCACAATAACTTAGGCGAGGTGGTGGAAACTATTTAAAGCAATGAAAAAAATACTGCATGACTGGCGGGCGGTTATCCTGGATGAGTTACAATCGGAGGTTTGTCTTTAATTACGAGGATTTCGGACGTCTAGGATTTTAAGTGCTAAGATATCGGTTTTTGTATTTAATGTGTAAAAGTACGAAGGAAAATTATTTTCATTTCATTTGTGGAAAAGTTTTTCTTCCCGCCAACACCGCGCCGTAGTGTATGTCGACGTGTCTGACTGATGCTATAACATGAGCTAAGTTGGGGTAAACAAAAAAGGTTAATGGTCGATGGTCTGCATGGTTTGTGCATCGCCAGTACTTGATGGTCTGGACTATGTAAGAGGTTAAGGAGGATTCATGGCTAAAAGTTGCGTGAGATATGTGTCTGGAAAGAGTTGATACCGCAATCCTTAGGTTGGCGAATAAGACGAGAGAATTCATAGTGAATATAATTTGTTTTTCTAACTTCGAAAATCATTGAAACTTCGACATAATTTGCCTGGTGGAGATCTGTAGAAGCAGGGACATGACATTAGAAAGAAAGCAAAGTACCTCAGAGTTAACTCAGCACCAAGCAAAACACTGCTTGTTGACAACCTTATTCATGCAACAAAGTTTTTTTTTACAAAGAAAGAGCGACCTGACCTAACCTGTAGACAAAAAAAATATATTCATGCTGACTTGATGGCATAATAGGACTTCAAGTTATTACTGGATTCACGCTCACTAATTCATATATAATATGTCATCAATGGGGCAGTTTCAAATGGGCTTTCAAAAAACATCTTTTCCCGGTACTACCTGCCCTTTTCTTTTAAGCCGAATGTGGCGGCCTTTGCAGAGAAGAACCGCAGAGAGTTTTAACAAGTTGTTGGAGTCCCTGCCAAACTCTTGTCAGCTTTGGCTAGAGACTCCACATATGTCCGCAAAAAGTAATTAAGAAGTATTAAGCTCCATAATTTTGCGTTGTCTTGTTAAAGCCACAACCCTTACGCCATTTAACTGGCGAACAAAAAGTATTTTAAGTAATCACGAATGTAAAGCGCTCTCATTAACTTTAACGTTTGGGCAAAAGCAGGCCTCAACAAAATTTAGTGAAAAGGAGAATCAAGGACACTGCAGTCGACCAGCTTTATTTCTTGCACGAGCTAGATCGTTTTTCGAAATAAGTTTTCCCACTTGCAAGCGTTGTGTTTGGCATAAGTACATTCATATTGAAATTGCAGACCAAACTTAGTACATATCAACGTCAGCTGTCAAATTATGCACGGTACGAAGTTAATGTGTCACCTATGATATGCCACAAGGTTCTGTCTTAAGCTACCTACTGTCAAATGAAATGATGAATTGCTATGGTAACATTGCTATGGTTGCGTATCAGAAGGTCAACGAAACAATAGCTAGATAACTATCACCAGGGAGCCTTATCAAGTTCTTCGTATTCCTGCCAAACTCATCCTATTGCGTTGCATGACTATGGGTGAGAACTTTGCTCCACAATGTCTGGTAATGACACCACTGAGTATGTATCAGCAAAGTATCACTATCCAATTGCTGTTCCTTGGGGCTAAGAATGTCCCTATCGCCGACAATGAAGCAAAACCCTTGTCGCCATGGTCCACAGCATGGCATCGAATCATGGATTCTTTAAAGACAAATGAAAATGTCCAACTACTAAGTGAGTCGGAAAATGTTAAGCAAAGTTTTTGAGCTCCTGCCCAAGTGAAAAGGAAGAGTTTCAACCAAATTGGTGTGGGCAATCAAAGTCAATTAGCGAGTACCATGCTTAATTGGTGTTCAAGTCTCAAATCCACCCCGGCTTGTAGCAATATCTTATGAAGAAAAAGATTGCCTTTCTGTAGAATAATGAATAAAATTGGCAGACATCAATGTCTGTTAAACTAGGATGTCGCTCTTCCAGCAGCAGAAGTAGGGAAAGTCTCTAGTTCCCTATAAGCACACTTCCTCTCTCCCTAATGTGCTACATTTTAGATTCTCCGTTTGAATTGCTTTCTTCGCGATTAGGTGAGGTACATTGGCTCGTGGGAAAAATAGTAAAAGAACTTGAAAAACCTTAAGTTGATACACCTTCTTCACAAATAAAAAAACCATACCTGTCGGTGGCGCTTCTATATATCATAGATATCTGTAGGGCTACAGAACAGCAGCAATGATTTCATCAGAATTTCCTCTCTTGTATTAGGTTTTCCCAATAAACTCACGTTCTACAATATTGAAAATCAGAGTCGATAAAATATAGACAAAGAAGCAATAGGGTCTGCTCTATAACAAAATTGAAACCACTGAGCCATGCGAGATCCCTACGGCTACCACAATCTCTCGCACTTTCAATCTTCGGTCGGCCAACACCATATCGTGAATTTTTTCGATTGTCTCGGGTGTAGAGACCTCAACTGGGCGTCCAGGACGTTCGGCATCTTCAGTGCTTGTACGGCCACAACGAAATTCAGTAAACCAATTTTACCATTGAAATCAATGGTGCAGAGTCCCCATAGTATTTATCAAGCTTAGCCTTGGTCTCTGTAATGGTTTTTTTTCGCAAGAAATAATGCTTAATAAGCACACGAAATTCACTTTTTTCCATTTTCTCCTCAAATTAGTGAGTAGTCTGATAAAAATAGCTGTCAAACACAAACTAACTGACGCAGCAAGTCAGTTTGACAGGAGTCAACTGACAGATGCCTGTTGACAGGAGCAGTGTTGCTGTTTCCGTAAAGAGGTCAGAAATTCAAAAAGTCACGGACTTATTGACCCGCCCTCGTATCATAGAATGTATGGTATGCAGCACTTTGCGTCGTCATCTGTAGGGCTACAGAACAGCAATGATTTCATCAGAATTTCCTCTCTTGTATTAGGTTTTCCCAATAAACTCACGTTCTACAATATTGAAAATCAGAGTCGATAAAATATAGACAAAGGAGCAACAGGGTTTGCTCTATAACAACTCGAACATGAACCTTAGCCTTGTAATGCTGAGAGGATTCGTGCGTACTCAGTTCATTTAAGAGCTTATTCAAATACCAAAATGTCGAGCTGCCATCTAAATCGTTTGATACCCCATTTCCTAAGCTAATCCTCATCCGAAAGTATAAAGGAATGGTTTAGCCTTATCACATGACGTTGTGTTTTTCAAGAGAGCTAATCCGTTGTTGCATAGGCTGCCTTACTGTGTCAGAAGTTTTGTTGCATCCCAATGGAAATTCATCCGAATCGTAAATTTATTACCGTATAATTTGCTTAGACGCCAGTGTATTTACATTCAAAACACATAATACGAATCTTCAAGCTCAAATATTTTCACTTGAATCCATGCCCAGATGCATGATTATAACCATGTTCTGTGCCCTGTCAGCCTCTTACGGACCTCACCGGTTGCAAACGTTTTTCTCACAGGTGCTCAGTGGACCTCTCGTATCAGTTGATAAATTTCGGTTCTGGTTTGAAATGGTATTAAAATTGACGCGGCAAGGGTGCTATAAACAGATGCAGAAGAAAGGCTTACTTAATTTACTTAACTACGAAAACAGTCGCATTCAAGTTCGATCTCGGTTGCCTACCTACGAGTATGTATTTCTAGAGTCCGAAAACAATTTTTTAATGGAATCGCAATGTCGTCGGAAAGACCCCGCTAATGTGGTGGCAAGTCCGGCTTGCATTCACATAATGACATTGTTTCAGTCGAATAAGAGCACAATCCCTATCCATGATGATGTCGCAGGTAGACATTCGTATTTGAGCGGTTCCCTACAGAAGCTATAAACTTCACAAGTGTTACTTGTGTTACTACTAGCACCGCTTAAGATTTCTCTATTACTATATAACATATAGTATACTTCCAGGATGTTTGCTAGAAAAGACGTCAAAGCCCCACTATATTGTTCACCCAACCCAAAATTCGTACCTCTTAATGTTCAGAAATCAGTCATTCTAAACATGACGCTCTGGTAACTGTCTTTATTTATAACCAGAAGTCATTAACACAGCAATGTGTCCGCCATTGCCAGAGAGGAAGAAACCCAAAATACTTCGAGTTCGCACGCCGCAAAAATCACGGATGACGTAGCAAAGAGGGGGCATTCAATGTTTAACTTTGATTCAAGCCTTCATCTGATAAGAAGGAGATCTGCCAATAGGGATAGTTTTCTTATGACAACTCGAAACAGCAAATGCCAAGACGATATACGAGAAGCGCAAAGAAGCAGGAAGAAGCCCATTTGTATTGAATGCCATATGACCCCGAAATCAAACATTAACTAACACATTTTGCTCTTAAGTGATTCTAGCGCCAGCGGATACTTTCCGTAGCTAGAAAGCTTTAAGCTAGCCCATATACACTTCAATTTAAAAAGGTTGTTGCATAAGATAGTTTTAGATTCTTTCTTACGCAAAAGCTTGGCGGCCAAAAGTGAAATGAAAGAACGGGACACATTTCATACTCCATGGCTCTAAGCATCTTGGTGCGGACAAAAAAGCAAAAAAACTTCCCATACCGGGAATCGTACCCGGGCCTTCTGGGTGAAAGCCAGATATCCTAGCCACTAGACCATATGGGATATATTTTTCCAGTGTCTAACATTGTATTTCAAATCAATTATACAAGCCTACTTTAGATCTACAAGATGAATCTAAGCTTTCCCTAGTATGTGAAAGCAATCGAATTCAGCACTATTTTAGAAGGAAGTGCTAAGGGGAAGGGTGACATGCCTAAATAAGCTGCGAGAGGAAGTCAATTCTCATCAAACAAGCTCGAATTACAGCTGACATTATATCGTGTACTAGACGCCTTGCGATTTTTTCAACGGAATAACCACCGCTACAACATCTGTTGTTGATATTCCCTCTAAATCATAGCGTCATAGCTTGACATTTGCAAAAGTTACGTAGCCAAGAGTACATCTATCTCCGTGAATGTTGAAGTTTTTTTTACAATTTTAGAAATTAATTTAAATTTGCAACAACGAACTTGTATTAAATTTTGCGGAAAAAAAACGGATTTAATGGTGCGCGAACGTTGGAAATGTTGGAAAAGTGTTTCGACAACGATTCTCTAAAGAAAACGGTCGTTTACCAGTGGCACGAGCGGTTCAAAAATGGTCGTGAGTTAATCGAAGATGATGAACGCAGTGGCAGACCATCGACATCGAAAATCGATGAAAACATTGATGAAGTAAATGAAATGTTGGTCAATGACGGCAAATTAACCATCAGAGAGATAGCGGAGGACTTGAACATTGCCTATGGATCCGTCCAAGACATTTTGGTTAATGATTTGGGTTTCCGTTGTGTAGCAGCAAAGTTGGTGCCAAAAGACCTCAATTTCATGCAAAAAAGAGACCGTGTTGACGTCGCAAAAGAGATGATTTGCGAGGCTGAATCCTACATTCATCAAAAGGATCATAACTGGAGACGAGACGTGGGTTTATGAGTACGACACTCAATCCAGACACCAGGCAAGTCGAGTCGAGACCAAAAAAATCACATCGTTTTCAGCCAAAAAAAAAGGCAATGCTCACGGTTTCCATGGACTACAACGGTGTAGTGCATCATGAATTTTTGTCAGAAGGCCTGACAATAAACAAAGAGTATTATTTGGTCGTTATCAGACCGAAAGAGACCATAATTTTGGGTCAGGAAACTCGTGGATTTTGCTCCATGATAACGCACCGTCGCACAGTGCCATCATTATTCGTAATTTTTTGACGAAAAATGCAACAAATACCATCCAATAGCCACCGAATTCACCGGATTTTTTCTGTTCAATCGAGCTCAAAAACCACTACGGGGAACGCGTTTCAGCAGCCGAAAGGAAGTAATGGAAAAATCGGAGGAAGCACTGATGGACATACCGAAAACCGAATATAAAAAATGTTTTGATTGGATCAAGCGCTGGCAAAAGTGGGTTGCCGTCTATGGGGATTACTTTGAAGGGGACAATATTGATTTAGATGAATAAACTTGTATTTTAATTTTCTGAATAAATTCCGGGAACTTTTTGATCAAGGTGGTATGCATAAGTGGCACCTGCATCTATCGCGCAGGGAAATCAAGCATTGTGCTCTTAAATCGCCAAAAAATTTGCTAGGGAAAGTACAGAAGAAATTTTTTTACAATCTGTACCTATGTTAGAACTGCAAATGGCACGACTACCCAGGTTCTCGATAAGCCAAACGAATGCCACCCGCTGTCTCTAAATGGCTTTCCTAAGTAGGAAATACTGCTGTCGAAACTTCGTCCAAAGTTTCTCCAATTGTTTGATCTTTTTCAAATAATAGGGGATGACCAGATAAGAACGATGAAGCTATTTTCATGCCATTATGTGTAGAATAGCACATAATTCAAATGACCCTCGGCTTCGTTGGCAGTGGTCCAAGCGGTCGGTCCGTTCGTCGTTATTCCGGCAATAGCATATCGAATGTTGGCCTTGAGCTTGTCCAAAGTGGTTGGATTGTTAGCGTAGACTAGCCCCAGAGAAAATAATCGAGTGATGTGAAATCGCATGATTGCGGCGGCCAATCGATGAACACTCGCCGTGAGATGATCCAGTCGCCAAATTTCTCCTTCACAACTTCGAGCGTTGCATGACATGTAGCGCCATCTTGTTCGAACCACAGCTCGGATATATTGATGTTGTGGAGCCCTAACAGAAAGTCGGTTAATATCGCTCTATACCTGATACCACTGACGGAAACGGTGTCTCCATCCTCATATCGAAAGAAATATGGTCCGATGTTGCCGCCATGCCATAAATCGCACCAAACAGTCAGTCTTTGTGGATGCATTGATGCTTGGCCGAACACTCGTGGATTGTTTTTACTTCAATAATGGCAATTTTGCTTGTTGACATAGCCACTGAGCCATAAATAAGCCTCGTTCCAGAAGATGTTTTTTTTGCCAAAACTCGAATCTAGTCCAAGATTTCCAGTGCTCAATTAGCGAACTTGCAGCATTGTCTTTGGTTATTCGGCTGCAATTCTTACGTCAGAACAATCTTAAACTTGGATGTGGGCCAAAATCCAACCACATCTAGTTATGCCCAATTCAGCAAATCGGCGCCGAATCGACATTTCTGGGTCCTCTTCGATACTGGCCGCTACGTCGGCTTTGTTTTCTTCATTCTGCACCAATCTCCACAATTTGACGAATTGACGGCACACTGAAGCCATGATGACGGTCACTTTACGATGAAACTCACGTTGTGTATTCACAATTGAGCCGGAATCTCGATAATATTTTTAAATAATTTCCGCATTCCGTCATTAGTAACTTTGAAAGCAGCCTTTATTAAGAATTTGCCGAGGTCCTCACTGTAGGCGTTTGCTTGAGCAGTGGTTTCATCTGAAATGGAAATAGGAAATAGTTAGGCACTTGTAAATTTTCCCAAGGTGGCCAATCACATAGACAATGATAGCTGACCAATGTTGTTTTCAGTTCATGACTCGAGAAATTCAAAAATTACGGACTCATTCAATCATCCTTGTGCGCGGAAAGAAAGGCAAATATCAAACGAAATTCTCCAACAAACGATTCGATCACAGGCCTCCTTCAGTGACTCCCACGTTGTATAGATTTAAGGCCTGAAACATCTTTTCAAAGTACAATGGTTCAGTGGCCTACCTCCGATCATGTCTGGTTCGAATCCAAAATCCTCAAATTTTGTCAAACATTAGCCAAGAAGCACACATTATGACATCCAACCTGAGAAATAGAACTGCACGATGAAGGAAAACTAAGACCTCTTTCCGCATTAAGAATCACGATCACCAGCAACAGCAACATTCGAAAATCTCTGTTGCAAAATGCATTACAAGACTCCGACGATCTCATGATTCACTTCTCCCAACTAAGTAAAGAGGTTCGTGCTTGCATCTCCGTTGCTACCACTGTTGCTCCAATTTTAATTTGTTAACGAAAAAAAGTTGCAGCATCACATCCATTTCTAATGGAGTGTTGCCCTATTAAAATCACCCATCTGCACATTTCCATTGCACAACGTTACACCATCTGAATCAACAGAACTCACGACTGATATAGAATTGGAAATCCAATCATCAACAGGAAACTACATCGTTACTAACTGTTCGCATTTTGATTTCCACCGACCGACCTACAGAACCATATAAACTGCAATTTGCTATCCAAGCAGGAATCCCATCCTATTCCATCTATCGTCATCCGTCTCATTCGTCTCATCCGTGGTTTAAATGCCCTACAAAGGAACAAGATACGGTTCTCCTCAATTCGCCATAATCACAGATGTTGAATAGATCGCCAGCATTTATGTGGTACCATATGCACAACACGTACACAGAGTTACTCTAAAAAGGTTCGACTATAGCCAGAGTCATAGTCCAAGTTGGAGTTGGAGGCAGCCTTCGTCTTCATATTTGATCTTTTGCTCTGTTTGATTGATGGCTAGACAGCTTTTTGCTTTCCTTTCTACTTTGATCAGAAGTTACTTTCTGTTGGATATGTGGTATTCTGATGGATCTGTGGTTAATAATGAAAAAAAAAACAGTTGCAAGAATCGTTTTCCATTTGGGATGCTGCTATCCTTGGTCAGCATTTAACTCTGCTCCTCAATTGTGGCCCCCACCGATTGTAGCAGTGACTGATGCCAGGGGTTTCACTAATTGTCGGGCTGATGTGATGTGATGCAATTTCTACCTTTTATGAGTTATTCGTAGAATTTTTTGTTGTTCGCATGCGTAACCAGGGGGCATAGAAACATGTTCTGCAGATAGGTGTGGCTCCATATGCCATGGTTAATGTGAAAAAGACTTCAAATTCAATTTGTAGTTTCGCTACAGGAAGACGTATGGGTAACTGTTTTCAAATGAGAGTCGTGAATTGTGGAACATATTCGTGCCTCTAAATGAAGTTGTTAAGGTGATATTTGCTTGTCATTTCTGGATTTATCGCTGTCATTTATGCAACATCCTTGAGACTAACAATTCAAACAAGAAGAATGCGATTAAGAATTAACTGACAGCTATCGGGATTGTATGGTTCCCCTCGTGTGTACATAATTGTCATCCTTTAACGGCAGCTAACCTATTGATCTTGAGAGGCTAGCAGTCGGCAGAGATTTGTCTTCCTACACATAGAAGTCGGTAGTCGACCCTAAGAAACAAATTGTACTAGTTTGTAGCTTGATGGAATCCTAGTTATCTATCGGGCACAGTTTCACAGAGCTGTTGCTTGAGCAAAGTGCCTTTGCTGCGTTTTCCATCGAAGTGGATATCTTCAAAGCAGGAGGACGGGCCCTTCAATATATACCTTCCAAAACAGTCAGACACATTGACAACCTATAGATCGTGCAAAGTTCACGAAAAGAAGTCCTCCTGTAGTCGCTATTCATGACTCTTCAACTGGACATCACTATTACCGTCCTTTCCCATCAGAAGTGTGACTTAACCAAAGGACATGCCGAACCACCCGAAGAAGCGGGAGCACATCAAAGTTACCTTCAGGCCACATATACGCAGGCGGAAATTTGAGCGATAAAACGACCTGACTAGCTTAGAGATACTTTCCGAAGTCTGGCTAGTATAAGATACTCAGAAAAAGTACGTTAAGCTGTAGAAATGCCTTAATGCAGTCAGCGATCCTATCAATAATCAGCAACGTTAACACGCTAGAGCTATTGCAATTTCAAAAATTTCGTCAGAGTCTTGATTTTGACTTTTATTGGCGTCAATCAAATGCCGCTCAATTAATCCATATTCGGAGCTCTAACATAGACAAATGGACAAGCCCAACGTTGTAGCTCTAAGAACGCCTGGAAATGATGACAATGCGGATCCGCTGAATGACTCACCACTAAAGCAACTCCGCAGTTATCCCGAAATTATGCAAAGAAGGCGGTGATGTGAAATGAGCTCTACAAAGATATTTATTAAGATCAAGATGCTGAGGTAAAAATATTGTATTGGTACGACCGCATTTAGCAAACAATCAACAACACTTTACTTATGGGGTTCATTCAATCTCAGCTCATTAATTCAAAGCGTAAAGGATAACCGAATCTATAATGCAAACACGAGTGCAAAAAGATACGTGTTTGAGCCACCATCATGTCACTTTTAAACCAGTTTAGCACCAATGCATAGCTATCAAGATAAGTGTGATTTTTTCTGGCCCTAGCAGCCGATACGGACGAAAGAAGGTCGGAATTTTCGCTGCAAGAACAATATGAGAGACTACTGACGTACTTAACTTCCAGGACTGTACTGTACGCTTATTTTATATTTGAGAGGACCCCACAGCCGAGGAATAGTACGAGTACATGTACGAACGTTGAATAGTCAACTCTTTAGACGAAGTCCATGTTCTTGTATGCCCCATGCAGTTCGTTGCTTCATGGATTTCTATGGCTTCGTGGTCTTCACTCAATAAATGCAAACGCAGTAGCTAAAGCTCGCTAATTTGTTCCCATATTGTCATCAAATAAGTTAGTGTATGGCCATATCTAACTCAGTGCACTTTTGCAGCTCTACTTACCTGCAGTACCTGCAGACTGATGCGAATGTTGGCCGTGCACTCACAGACGAAGTGGCCCGTGATGTTGTGTTACTTATTCCCAGCATACTAAAGTGCTTATCAAAAGTGTAATGGACAGCTTGCAGTCTTTTCTTCTGATGGACAGCAGGAAATCCACTGGACCACGGTTAGCATTCGTGTTTTCTGCTGGCAACCTGGACAGTCATGCTATATAGAGTTTTGCTCATAAAGAAAACCTCACCTAGCATGTTCATTGGCGATTTTAATTCTATTGCTCCCATTGCACCCTGGGACCCAGGCATGACTCAGTGAATTCAGCTTTCGACTACGTTCAATGAAGTCTTGCATTCCCATGCTAGCTTGGAGGTCGTGATGTCGCTACAGATGTAAATGCCTTGGCTCTACCGATTCTTCGCAATAAAATTCGTTGCAATCAGGATTAAATGTATGTCCTCTTCCAGTTAGACTTACTTACTTACTTTAAGTGGCGCTACGGTCCGGGGTGGACTTGGACTGTGCACTGTACATGACCCAGCCATCTCAGTTTTTTTATCTTCACTCTTCTGGCTAGGTCCATGTCGCTATATAGTCCGTACAGTTCGTCGTTGTATCTCCTCCTCCACTCACCGTCAATGCAGACGGGACCGAAGATCGCCCCGAAGCAACCAAGGACACCCTCATCCATTTTTGAAAATGTCCACGCATCTGCGCCATAGAGCAGGACCGGGATTATAAAGGGTGACTTTTGTTGTCCGAGAGGGGGCTTTGCTACTCAATTGCCTTCTTACGCCAAAGAAACAGCGGTTGGCAAGAGTTATTCTTCGTTTGATCTCAGCGCTGCTGGTGTCGTCGTCTATACTTATAGCAGAACCTAGGTAGACAAAGTCCTTAATTACCTCAAAGTTATATCTGTCGAGGGTCACGTTCTGCCCGAGATGTCGGTGTTGGTTGGCCTTTTCGCTTGGCAGCATATACTTGGTCTTGCCTTCATTGACCGCTAAACCCATTTTCGCCGCTTCCGTCTCAATACTCGCGAAAGCGCCACTGACATCACGCTGCTTTCGCTCGATTATATCAATACCGTTGGCGTATGCGAGTAGTTGGACGGACTTTTGAAAGATAGTGCCTCTTGTGTTTGCTCGTGAGTTTTGCACTATTCTTTCAAGTACGATGTTGAAAAAATCGCATGACAGCGCATCGCCTTGTCTGAATCCTTTCTGGACATCAAAGGTCTCGGTGAGATCTTTACCGACCTTGATGGGGCAGCGTGCATTCTCCATCGTCATCCTGCACAGACGGTCGAGTTTGGCACGGATGCCGAAACTAGATATTGCTCTGTATAGCTCGTCTCCATAAATGCTGTCATACGCGGCCTTAAAACCGATGAATAGGTGGTGTGTATCGATCTGAAGCTCATAGTTCCTCTCCAAGATCTGCCGTAGTGTGAATATCAAATGAATCTCCCCGCCGCAAAGTCGATTAACCTGAATCCGTTATCGTTCCACCAAAAATACACTCTCTTCCTAGCTTTGCATTAAAATCACCGAGGACAATTTTAATGTCATAGCTAGGGCATTGCTCGTAGGTCTTGCTAGGGAGCTCATAGAAGTCATCGTTGGAACTAATATATTAAGGGATCTAACATTCTACATGCATATGGCTGGGCAGGTACCTCCGCCGCACAACCCTCAACCTGGAGCACCAGTTCCATTTTTAATGCCCTTCGAAGTCGGTTACACCGAAGCAAGTAACCCGTTCCGAGATGTGAGTGCTGCCGTTGGCCCATATAGGGCTCGTCCGCTACCATCTCTTTTCCAAGACCCTGACTAAGTTTCTGGAAATCCTTACCGGCCTGAGATCCAAATATTTCGGAGTAGCCCGGATAAGGTCTTGTTTTGTTTTTCCGACACTAATCCTGATTTATGGCGCAGGAAACTCGCCATTTGTCCCCTTGTCTTCGCAATCTCTTGTGAGATTCCCAGATGGCGCCACAGGGAGGCGTGAAGTAGGGCTTATTAGCAGAGCTGCAAAATGTTCGGCTGAAGAGGCTCATTCTCGTTATTTAAAGAACCAGCACCTGTCGGAAGATGCTACTTCTAAGAGCCTTATACTAATCGTTACCATCCAATTAGACGCCAGCGTTAAATTCAGGTCGGTTTTGTAGCCGTCTGTGAAAACCCGATTACGTTCCTTCCTGATGCTGGGCAAAGAAAAAGTTAATCTCGCAGAAAAATTTCCAAAGCCAACCGAAACAGGCCGATCTTTAGAATTTGATATAGCAGCAGTGACGTATTTTCGTAAAATGTTGTTTCACCAGACAAGAGATACATAGGATATAAATGGCCTTTCCATAGCCATATTGATCCAAAGAACAAGCTTCCTGTCTTGATTACAGCTTCTTTAAACTACCAGAAGCCTGACAGCATCTTAGAGGCTTTGGACGTAACATATTCGGTCCACAGAACTTGGGAAATTGTTGGATGGTGTTGTTGGAGGGCGACCTTACCAACCTACTCAGGACACCATTCATACGCCTGGTAGAGGAGCTGATAGAAGCAATTGGTGAGATCGTTGTCTTCCTCTGTAGGAGAGTAGGCGCACGTAAGGTGATGTCTTAAGCTCTACTTCTTACTACTATTCTTACCTACGTCATCCTTTGATGCATTCTACTCCCATTTGCAATAACCACAGAAAATATCACAGTATTCCATTCTCCTTTTGACCTACCGATACTATCGCACTTTTTAGATGGCAGTGATATTTTCTTCGATGAGATGGAACTACTGCTCTTAATCGTATTGTTCGGCTCCAAGTGGACTGCTTAAACGCTGAACATTATATTGAGTGCTGTCCAAGGGTTGGGTTGAAACTTCTTCGTCACCATCACTATTTTGACAAGATACTAAAGAGTATCTATTTTCAAGTCAAATTACATAAATATGACCTCAGGTGAGATACTGATAAACAGGATCCAAGACAACTCGATACACAGAAAGTAAATCGAACCAACAACACACACTCTGAAGTCAAAAAGTCTGTCTAGAAAGAAGTGTCTCACCCTAATCCCTCGGATTGGGCAAGCAACCGTAGGTTCCACTCATTTGAATGTGAATTGAGACAAACAACAAATAAGTAGAAATACTGGACGACAGTCCCACGTAGGCGCGTCTGTTCTGTGCTAAGGACCTTGTTAGATCCTGTCAAAAGTGTCTGCCTGATATGCGTCAAGAAACAAGCTAACTGTTCTAAATAGGGACATAGATGTGCACTTTCCCGGACTAACTCAGCGAGACGAAAATTGTATAAATACTCGTATAAACGCGTCTATAAAGTGACATCTTTGATTTAGTGCACATTCATTTGATTTATCTATTCAACTGCAACGGTAAATGGTTCTAAATATTCAAACCTCATTGACTGTTAATTAAAAAACCAAAAACTACATTACCACACACAACTGCTAACTCAAGCATCTTATGCAAATCACTTTGCCACTACTTACCTACAACTCAAATCTATTCGACTCTACGTACGTGCGTGGACATCATCATCTAACCCTAATCAGGCCATTGCATCTTAGAAGTTCCTCTTTGATCTCTCGTACACGCATGAACTGTCAATATCAAATGGACACACGCAAATATGCAATTCTCATCAGAATATATGTAAATGTCAGTCGCACCTCTTAACGATGATAGTCATGTCGAACGTTGAATTCTGACTGTCGATTGGCGATCTTGTGCTCTTAAGTTTCGCGTATGAGTATGGAAACGATCGTGAAGAACCTGCCCCACCGTCATCATCATTATCTCGGTAGAAACAAACAGACAACTTGATCCCACTGACCTAGTGAGTCGCCTAAGAAGCTAGCCTACACTTTCAACTGCCACACCACTCAGAACGAATTAACCTGAAGATGCTGATGATTTCTAGCAACTACCTCATCTTAACCTATCGTCCGTCCGATTGATTGATCCGATGGATCTGAGTAACTGAGTAACTAAGTATTTGAGTATCTGAGTGTGCCGCCCTTCTTTTGCAATAAACGAGTGCTACCAATCCATGCCAGGTGATCTGATCTGATCCAATCCAAAATGCATTCAAACCACATTGCTCGGGTAAGCCACGATCAATCCGGGGATAGTACGGCTATGATACTGATAGTCGATTGCTGTAGCAAAGACGGATTTTTAGTCTTCAACGAAGGCTTCAGCTAACCAGACGTGTGCATTGTGCCAGAGAGAGAATCGCGAAGAAGACGTTGAGTTGTAAGCCAATCCATTCGAACGTGTCTTGTGTCGTTGCGTGTTTAAGTTGTTGCTCTCATGTGCCTTGAGTTGTGAAACATCTGTCGATTGCGTTCTAGATATTTTTTTTTTCTCTATTCCCCTATTGGCTTCTTTGCTTTAGAGTAAATTGTAGCAGTGGCTAATTTGCATCAGATGATTGTTAACTTGGCTTGTTAGTTCGCCCATGAGTTCGGTCGGTTATTTCGAAGTTTCGTAGTTTCGTAGTTTCGTTGTGTCCGTATCTGTATTTGTATCCAAATCCGTGCTTAAGCAAAAGAAATCGATACAACTTGCAATCGTAAAGTGTTATTTTTTACACAAGTTTTATATCCTACTGTTTAAATTGTATTAATCGGTTTGTAGTAAGCAGTATATGAGTCTTGTGGCTGGAGATTTTAACTGGCTTACAACTATCCAGAGGAGAAGAGCAAGCTGTATCTAAACATTGTTTTGGATCCAGGTGGGTTTTATTAATTTATTTTTTCTCCATCATTTGGAGAGATAACCTAACTTATATCTTGAAGGCTTTTTAGTTATATTTAGCTGATTTGTGGAATCAGGTTTCGACTTAGGAAAGATACAGTTGCATGAAATGATTAAATAAATATTTCTCGAAACTTTCTTTTCGCGAGGGTTCCTCTTCATCGTATGCTAATTAGGTATCAGGTGAAACTTTGGATTTTTTATTGCCGGTCATATGGCTGATAGAAAACATACTCGTAAGAGCCAAGGGGACTGCCAGCTTGAGGATTATTATTGCGCTTTTTGTTACTTACTACTTCCGTGTGATAGCCGCCAGTAATATTTTTTTTTTTCTCTCGTAGACATGAATTGGGTTAGGTAATGGTTTGTATTGTATGTTGCATTGAAATAACGATTTTTGTTCCTTTGATTATTAAATTCATTAGAGCTTGTTATCTTGTATTACAATGCCAGGTGGCGAATTTGATAGATTCGGTGGATTTCATTCAGACCAATCTGCCCAAGACAAGCTCATAAAGCGTAGCCAATATTATCCAAGTCTCTGATACTGCAGGTCAATGCACGAAAAACAACACTGGCATACTTCATTTTTTTATTGTCCTGCGGAATACCTCAGGAATCCAGTTTAGGACCATCAACATTTCCTTTTTTTTCTATAGTCGTGGCTGTTGCTTCTATAAAAAAAAAATTGAGCACCCGTGGCAAAGACAAATTAATATTCTTCAGAATAAAACCGTAACTAAGGGCTTACATTCGGCCATCAGTAGTCTAAAAGCACGTGCAACCTTCAGGAACAACAACAGCAAACCTTTCAATCTATGGTGACTGGCATATCAGAGATCTTGGTTCAATTACTGGCAATACAAGACAGAAAAAGATATTTTTCACGTCATCTTCCGGCACCTCCGTGGTCAAAATTTCTGGTCTAGGTGAAACGCACAAGTATAGGGTGACAACAGCCGACTTGGAGTGTCCAAATGGAGGTAGAATCGGGTTGACTAAAGAGGCCCACTTCCATCCCGATCTATCGTGCCACCGAAGTAAGTAAGTAAGCCCTGCCAACCACGCTGGATCTACCTCAACCAACAACTTTTCTCTACTAATCACGATCTTTTGCTAACCGCTTCCGTCTTTCCATTATCCTGGCGGCACTATATAAGGTGATTTCTGTCTTTATTGCGTTGTGCCCTACATGATACATAGATTCAAAAACATTCTGAGCAGGTGCATTTGTGTTCATTCGCTCAACATGCCTAGATTCTGTATCTTCTCCTCCAAACCACGTACATCGAATAGGGCAATGCCTTACAGTAGGCATCAGAGGGTAAGGAATGAATAGAATGATTTAGGTGTCTGTGATAGTTTTAAGATGAAGCCATTAGCAAGATTTCTCTCCTAAATCAGTACAATTTTCTAAGTTCACATCAGGGCACATGTAGATCACCTGGGAGTTATTGTACTATCCAAGCCGTGGATTCTTTTTCATCTCGAATACTTCTCCTCAATGGAAGCCAAGCGCAGATTTGAAGTTCCGCATTCCTTTCAAATATGATATAAAGTATTAGGGATACTGATCTGCATACCTTTTAATATTTTAGAGATGAGTTGCTAAAGTACTTAATAAAAGCAAATATCACTGCTTCAAAGAGTAAGACAGAGTTTGCATCGAGATCTCTAAGGTCTTGGGTTAGATATGGATATTGAAACCTTTTCTTGGTCAAGTTTGTTTCATTTTTGGCAGGAAAACGGATTCGTGGTATGGATCACCGTTCAACAGTCATCAGAAATAACTAACAATTCAATTATGAGCATCGGCTACTACCCTATTTTCTCCACGTCTTCTACAGAGTCGCCTTGTGTTGCTTAACATGTTTGTACATCATATTTTTCAAACTAATGATTGTGATATGTGTCAAAATCAAACATGCTCAGTAAGTACTGTCATTTTATCACGGAATGACTAACACTCGAGCAAATACTGAATTTTTTTTATCAAAATTCGTGCTCTGTGAAAAAAATTGTTCGCGCATTTCGACCATTTTACGATCGTCATACTGCGCGAGCAATTCACCCATAGGGACCATATTGACGGTCCCTATTTGACGGTATTTGACATCAGGCCACCAACCCGTATACGTAGAGTGCTAACAGAGGAAAATATTATTGCCGTATCCGCCAGTGTTAATGAAGACCGTGATTTGTCCATTAGTAGTCGTTGGAATTGTGTACCTGGACTACATTAAAGGTTTAACTCAAGGACCCTGGTCTGTATCCCTACAAAATACAGCTCGTCCAAGAACCGAAACCAAACGTTCTGCTACAACGTCGAATTTTCAGTGAATAGGCCTTGAAAAAGCTGGAGGAAGATCCGCTTTTTTATCGAAGAACTGCCTTCAGCGACGAAGCTCATTTGTGGTTGCTTTACTTGGTCTGATGAGTAACCTCAGGTAATACAAGAGCTGCCAATGCATCCAGAAAAATGCACTGTTTGGTGCGATTTTATGGTCCAGCGGAATTACTCCCCCGTATTTTTTTAAGGATGACCGTGAGGACAACGTTACCGTCAATGGCGCCTGCTACAGTTCAATGATTTCAAACTTTTGTTTACCCAAAATACACGACCTGAAACTGGTCGACATGTGGTTCCAGCAAGATGGCGCTATATGCCGCACAGCACCCTTATCGATAGACCATGAGTTCGTTTTGTTATCTCTCGTTTTGGCTGGCTAGATCGTGCGATTTGACGCTTTAAGACTTTTTTTATGGGGATACATCAAATCACTTGTCAATGCCGATAAACCAGCATCAATTGCAGCACTGGAAGACAACATTACACGTGATATTAGCGAGTTACCAGCCAATATGCCCAAGAAAGTGATTCAACATTAGATTCCTTATATGGACTACTTAAAACAAACTACTTGGTCAACGTTTACATGAAAGTAGATGACAAGCAGTGATTTATCACTTTTGCGGTTTACCTGTGCTTTTTTGACAATTAAATTCCAAACGCTTTAAACGTCACCCTTTAGTATCCAGATCGGGTGAAACCCAGCTCACCATATACGGCGCCTCTAATAGCTTGCTGGTGATGTCCCTACTGATCTCCTATTTCTCTGCTAAATTGATCGATCAGAAATAGCTTCTGCAACTTACAATCACAGTTATTCTTTGTCAACGTTCTTCATAGTACTTCTTCTACTACTCACATTCGCTCCAGAAACGTAAATATTCGCTGCCAATCGTAACATGGCCCACCTGGTTGATATTTTTTTGATCAAGGTGCTACCAGACCCTTCTAGGATTGTTAAGGTGCCAAGTAAATTAGTTAGTTTCGAAATGGATAGATGTAATTTGTGTTTTCTATCTAAGCGACTTGTGATGCTCTGCCTCCTTAACTTGTCCTGCAAATCACCAATGAAGCTCCCAACCTTAAACTTAGGGCAATGCTTATGAGTCACTTAAGATGAGCTGTATTTCTTTGAATACTCTACCCTTTCTTTTCTGATGGCCGGGGTGTAGATCAGGCTTAAATTGGTCATGTAAGGCTTATTAAGGATTGCATTCAGGCGTTCTTATATGAAGAGGAATATTTGTTGAGGTAGGTGCCTTTCCTTCTCCATTCAAATAGGTCCATTCGATGGGTCTTCTTAGATTCTAACAATATCCCCTTTAGAAAGGCCTAGAGCCGCCACTTACAGTGCCGCTCTATATGGCCTGTATAGGATTTTAAATGATGAATTCCTTTTTCTGCAAATGGTCAAAAAAAACCAGTCCAGAGGGCCGTGATACTTCAAACAATGTTTACAGAGTCAGAAGTCGATATTAAGTCAATAGAATCATCTGCACAATATGTAAACATAGCCAAGGCCACAATGTGAAGGGACGAGAAACTTAAAAGAATGAGTACGAAACCAAGACGAAGATGAAATAAATGGTTGTGCTGGGCCTATTTCTGCAGCTCAAAAATATTGAAGAACAAGGAAGCTTATAAAAGGTGAGCCAACAGATGGTGTGGATGGCCGCTGTCAATTTGGCAATCTGTAATAGTAACATTTCATTAAATTTATTAATTTATCGGTCAAGGTCAACATAATCGCCCTAGAGGGTCCGGGATTCATGCAATTGTGAAGAGTTTTCAGGAAACTGGTTCGGTATCGGGCCAAACTCCATTTCGATATGCTCGGCCAGCACGTACACACTAAAACATCACCACTATGAGTAAGAGTGTTAAAAATCAGCCAGGCACCGCAATTCATCACCGAAGTCAACAATTGGGCCTCACTTATGGCTTTACGGTTGGATGGCCAGGACAATCTGTCATCGAATTTGATCTTTTCCGATGAAGTCCATTTTTAGACGAAATGTTGATTTCTGATAACCGGAAAACCCAAACGCAACTTACGAAAACCAAGGTATCCCAAAAATGTCACTGTGTGTTACGGATTATAAGTTGGCGGCATCATTGGCCCGTACTTTTTCGAAGATAAGGCTGGAGAGACAGAGACAGTTTCAGTGAATACAGATAGTATGTTGACCGGCTATTTTTTTGTCCAAAATTGAATGAATTGGGTCTGAACGATTTTTGGTTTCAACAGGATGGTGGTACCGCGCACACAAGCCATCAATCAATCAATTTATAGCACGAAAATTGAAGATCGGATGATTTCGGTTGGAAGAAAAGTTGATTGGCCTCCAAGGTCATGCGATTTGACACTTTTAGGCTTTTTCCTGTGGGGTTGTAAGGTAGAGTAAGGTAGATGCCAATGACGCAGCGACAATTCAGGATCTCAAACATAACATCCAAACAGAAAATTTCGGCCATTGACCCACTAATTCTTCAAAAAGTCATCGATAACTTTGAACCTCGAATGGTCGCTTGCAGCAGAAGCCGTGGTGGTCACATGAACGATGTTGTGTTCCATTCATAATTGCCATAGACCGAACTTTATTAATCAATAAACAAATTAATCTTATTAAAACTTCCACACTAGCTGTTGGCTTACTCTTTACAAGTGTTGCAGAATTTTCCCCGGCTAAGTAGTCTCCGAAATTTATGATTGCCGGATTGCCGGCAGAACAAGAAAACTACAAAAAACTAAACGCCGAATCTTACAAAAAAAAAAACCGAACCACGCGATTGGTGGTTAATATCAGTGTGACGATCTGTCACTTGGGATGGAAAGAAAAAAAAATGCTGAACCTTTTTGGCTGCTCAGCTGAGCTGGGTTCAGGGAAATAAATATGTAGGGAATTTCAATTTAAAAGAATTTTCGTTTTTAAAGTAGGCGCCATGCAGTTTTTCCGATCGGAAGTGCAAAACCGTGTGCTGCAAAAGAAATAGACCGAAAACCACAACAGAAAAAAAAGAATCATTTTTTGGTATTCGTTATAAAATGGATCTTTTTTTAATTAATCGAGGATTGGTCAATAATCTAACAGCCGAAAGGCCGTGACAACAAGATGTTTTTTTTAAGGATGGTACTGAAGGTACCACCAAATAGCCTGAACCGCTTCTTGCGGAGCCCGAAACTGAAACGCGATATGTTTTCTATCGAAAGGATTCACCCCGGGGAACACGATATACACAACTAGTTATAATCCAAAAGGGTACTTGTCTTTCTTTCCTAATTTTCCAGAAACTTGCTTTAACTTATTGATGGTCAACCAAGAAGTGGTCAACCCTATCCCATCGATATTGGCCAATTTTTTGGTCTTTGTGTGCAACACTCCGCAATTTTGCTGAAGTGTGCCACCATGCCTTGGACCTCCGTTGCTTCCACTCTCACATAAACACTCCCATGAAGGTCTCATTCATATTTCCCACATCTGGGGAAAATTTCCGCAAGATCGGGATTTCCCTTTGGTCCGAGCTAATATTTCCCTTACGATCAATCATTGGGGTTGCATTCAGTCGCAATGCAACACCAGTCCTTCCCAAAAGATAAAAAAAGGAAAAACATAATTTCCCAAACAATATACGGCCTACTCGCGTTTATATGTCCTGATCATTATCTGTTTCTGATAATGATCGGATGGAGTATCGTGGGGCCGAAACAAGGAACTACTCATATGACGAGACTATTGGCAGGAGTTCTATCTCTGAGCGCTACCCAGTGTCTTAAATTTCGTAAGTGCGGGGCACACAAATGGGGGTCCAGTCTTTACAATTATATTTCTTTTACAACGTTTATTTGTGGTTCGATGAGCGACCGTCCGTCACTGAATAGGGCGTCAGTAGTTCCAAATCTTCTGGGGTTAATCGCACGCAGAGGGTTCCAGACCGTCCATCTGGCTCTAGACGTAATTCGCTTTTACTAAAGTGACCGTCCGTCACATCAAAGAGACTCCTGTCTCTGCCTTCTCGCAGACCTATTGGTTGTCCCCTCCGACAAGCATAGAAGCAGAAAGACAGAGTTCAAGAACCCACCAATTCTTCCCGTCAATATGCTTCTCCAAGGAGACAACGGACATAAAATGAAGGGGTGGGCCAAAACAACGGATTGGGCAGGAAAGAAATGGGTGGAGCGGAGATGCCTTCTAAGGCAAAGGAGACTACCCGATGGGGGAGACGACACCACACAAAGGCAAGAGCCGACAACTTCGGTAAAGGCTCCTAAACATTAATTCGTTGGGCGCGGTTCCTGCGCCTTTCCTCTGGTCGCTTCCATAATGGATCGTCCGTCCTACCTGCGATGGTTGATCCTTCAAGATACTACTCGTAAGAGGGTGCACCAATGGCTGCCCACCACCCTTCTAGGATTTTGAAGAACCAACGGAAAAGAATGTAAGTGGAAAGACGAAGGAAGGGAAAGAGTAGAACTTGTTATGGTAAATTTTACCGCAACACAAGGTCCCGAAACAAGAAATCTGGAATTCTGCAACGCACTTTAAATATTTATCCTTTAAAGCTGACATTCATGCTCTGTAGAATAAATTGGGTAAGTTGAGCTAGAAAACAGCTCAGATTAGAAGCAGTTTTGGTTGAAAGATATCCCGCACAATATTTCAACTAGTATGTGCCGAAGACAATCTCTGAATTCTAGGACTTGACCGTAGTTGTGGATGATAGTAGATAGCCGTTTTGTATGGTTCGATTAACATTACTCCAGTCACCATAGTCTGTAAATTGCTTAGGTATATTTGTTCTCTAAGTGAACAGAATGTTGTCAGACTTTTGGAAGTTTAGGATCAGACTATCCAAATCCAAATGTAAAGAGTCTATGTCATTTGATACTATGGTATTGCTGCTGTGGTATTCCCATTTGTGATCGAACCAAAAACTGATAAAAGATTGATTCTTAGTGCGCTTCCAAATGAAAACTAAAAGATACCAACAAAATTTCATTGATTAACATTTTATCTTTCATCTCACCCGGCTGTATGAGATCTTCAAGACTTAGCTACGAACATGTTCGGTTTTTTTAAATAAATGAAACATAATGGAAGGAAAAAATTTCTTTCCAACGGACTTCGATACTAGTTCCAGCAAATCTACCAGCCAATTATGAAGATTTTCAATTTTTCCCATTTGAAATGCACAACTAAACCCACAGCACAACTCGACAATGTTGTTGTCCACTAGAAATCGCTCTAAATCTGCTACTTTGATCTTATCCGTAAAAAATAACAACATACTCACCCGAGTAATGGCCAACAGATTGTTAGTGCCATCACTTTAACTTTAAACTTGCTTGCTTCCCATCCATTTATCCAATAGATACAAGTCGAAGCTGCATAAAATGATAGACTCTTAGCTAAAAACCAGTTCGGAAATGTATATACTCGTACGATACAAGACTGTATCAATTTTGATCGTGATTTGCAATCCATAGAAAGTTTTATAATACTCTTCACTTACCACACACACACATCCTCGTACATTTGACTTTGGCAATTAAATCACCTGGAAAGTGCTAGTGCATACATATCAGCAGCTATCAAGCGGCATAATCGAAATCTATATCATTTTGCACGGTGCACAGAGTACACAGATCACAAATCACTTTTGTAGAGGACACACAGCCCAGATCACAAAGTTATAATACGAGTACGTAGAGCAATGACTTCTACAGTTGTGATAGATACTCGTACATGACCATCGTCAGTTGGCAATACGAATATTTGCGGTCATACTTGTGATTTTTGTTATTCGAGTTTGAATCAGCGATGGTGCAAGTGGATCTAGTTATCCCCCCAAGATGAAATCGATATCAGGTCCCATAGTCGGTCGGGCAGGTGTCTAGTAACGAGTTTATTAACTCCAAACTATTTGGTGGATGGTAGCCTAGATAAATGGTATGGAATTTCCATCGACCACACCATATGGGCGGTACTCGACAGGTTGCTGGAGTAATAATTCATCTCAAAACGAATGTATGGGGAGGTTTAATTACAAAATTCGCAAAAAATGTTGTTATAACGTTGAATTCCGGTGAGAAAAAACGCAACATTTCGCATTGTACATGTGAGTGAGGCAATGAAAATATTTCATTAAAAGGTGAATTTGTCTATTAACCGATCGTGTCATAGATCACTAGATTCAGGTATAACACGACTAAGCTGTGCTACTTAATCTCATTGACAGTGTTTCATTCCAACTATCGTCATTCTAGGATGAGATCAGATTCAATTGTTTGACGATCATGCGATCAGATCTATTCGATGTCACCCAAGAGATCAAGAAATCTACGATCATTCCATAGCCATCCAGTTTTATTCATAATTTTAGGACTCAATTCCGAGTTCGAACTGATCGAACGATCGCTAATAAGTGACAAAAATGTGTTACCCGGTTCCTGTATTCAGGACAAATCCAATGCTCATCTGACGAGTTTGTTGTCACCAATATCTGATGTTTATTGTCGTATCTAACACTCGAGTGCTTGAAGATACAATCTTGTCGCATCTTGACTACGAGTATTTATTGGATTAGCATTTGCATGGCATGGTGTCGCATAGTTCGAGTGATTATCACAGCGTTAACTGAATAAATATCTTAAATAACATTTTTTGACACATGGTCGTTGCGACGATTAATTCAACGATCATGGTGAGCATCACCTACTGTTGTAGTGAATTAATCGATCTGACGTCACACTTATATTTTGATGCAATAAGTGAGCTCTTCATTGGGGGTCCGTTCAGGACTTGGTTTCTAATATACGAGTACACCCTGCTTTTCCTCTGGTTTTCTCTGTGTCATAAGCCAATGTAAACTGGTTTCAATATTTCCCGACATCGTTGCTAATTTATCAATTGTTGGTAGGGAAGTAACTTCCTTTTTTAGCCAGCAAGCGATGGTTATAAACGTATGGTTATGGTTGATTGGGAAAGCGGGAAACATGTACAAGTACTGGTCCCGTATAGACATACTCGTACAGCATATTTGGAGAGGTTTCCCAAAGAGTGCTACACCAGTTTTATTTATTAATGGACAGGTTGCGAACTTTTGTTGCAGTTTAGTTGGACATTTTAGCGATTTATAATAGCAAACACTGTGCACATGTCTTCCGTGGTTTTCGATAGGCGGTTCCTTATTTTTCCGGCATGTACAAATGGTTCGTCAGGCTGGTATGTTAATTAAATGAAACACATTTAAGGAGGAAATCCTTAAGGACATGAGAAGTTTAGATATATCTAGGATTAATGACTGCACTCAAACAGCATTTCCTTAAACAACTTTTCGGAATAAACTCACAAATATGGCACCTCAACTAGGCTGTACAAAAGTGCAGATCGTGGATCTGCCGGAAACGGTAGTCGAAAGCCGAAAGAATGTTAGGATCAGGTCGATGAGAAAGTTGTCACCTGAAATTGTATGTTCCGACAATTGAGTGTGCGGATTTCAGAATTCAGATGGAGTAAACTGAAGTTTTCTTTCGTATACTCACTGATCGTGCTCATACATTGCCAGAAACACTTTGGTCCAATTTTATTTTATTTACATAATAAATTCAATATCATTGTTCCACTTAAATGGAATAGAACTCATCTCATTGTGCATTAATCTAGCCTAAATCACCGAACATTATTTGAGTTCTGTGAAATGAGATTTCTTTTCAACAATTCTATGGTTAATACGGTAACCGGCATATAAACAAAGCATCACCATCGCATCAACAAATAGTTCATTCCAGAAATGTCACTGATTTCACTCTTTTGTTGTGTGAAAATTAAAAAATTCACCGATAATATCCACTAGTCGAACAGAAAGCCTAAATATCTACCATCATTGGATTATCGGTTTCAATACAACTCATTTGCATATTAATGAGGAAGCGGTGAAAAATCAACAAAACATTAACATCAACTTGTTTCAGTTTTTAATTTCAGATAAAAAAAGAAAGATACATTCCAGCACAAATTTTATTTGGATTTTATGAAAATTGATCTGGGGGATTATAGCCCTAAGCCTATGGAACGAAGTGTAATTAAATGTCACAGGGTGATGTGTTTTTTATTTTTATTAGAATACATTTTGCGGTTAAGTGGTGTTCTGCCCATCGCTGTTTATCTTACTTTAGATCAAGGTGATATATCTACTTTCACTCTTGAACAACACAGATTTTTTTTTTAACTTTTTCGTACGAAAATGAGAGGGGTTTTGTAGGAGTACATAGGTTTCACAACCAGAACCGTATATTAATTTGCTGAGGCACTCAGTGTAAGATGCGGCTCAAGACAAGTTACAATCCTCCTTAGTCGTCGAAAAGAGTAGAATTTTTGGCTAGAGAACCGGAAGCTAAAACGTCCAACAAATCAATCTGATCAGGATCCTTTTATAAATTGATATATGTTAGACTAAAGTGGCACTACAGTCTGGGATTAAAGACCCGGTCCTCAATTAACAAGTCTGCCCTTGTATACTCGAAGTCGGTTAAGGTCACCTGCTCTCTCTACTGTGTTGTACCTTCCGGTTACTTTTGAAGATTCTTCGGCCCGGAGGATTAATGTCAATTCGCTCCACATATTCTAACCATCTAATCTCGGTGAACGATTGATGGCAACGATTAGTATAAGGCCTCGTAGAAGTAGCATCTTCCGACAGGTGCTGGTGCCTTAAATGACGAGAATGAGCCTCTGCGGCCGAACATCTTGCAGCTCTGCTAATAAGTCCTACTTCACGCCTCCCCGTGGCGCCATCTGGGAATCTCACTAGAGGTTGCGAAGTGAAGGGGGCAAATGGGGAGTTTCCTGCGCCATTAACCAGGATTAGTGATGGAAAAACAAAACAAGACCTTATCCGGGCTACTCCTACATATTTGGAGCTCAGGCCGAAAAGGATTTCCAGGACTTAGTCAGGGTCTTGGAAAAGAGATGGTGGCGGACGAGCCCTATAAGGGCTAACGGCAGCGCTCACATCCCGGAACGAGTAACTGGCTTCGGTGTAACCGACCCCTCGTCCTAGGAGCACTCAAAGTGGAACTGGTCCTCCAGGTTGGGGGTTGTGCCGCCGGGGTAACTGCCCGGCCATTTAAAAAAACAAGAAGTTACGAAGCATCAACAAGCCTCGGATATGGACGGATCTACTGTTGACAACCCACGCAAACGATTTAAGGACAATGAGCTTCGGATATGCACGTGGAATGTTAGATCCCTTAATAGACCACGTGCAGCCGAGCAACTAGCGGAGGCCCTAGACTGCTGCAAAGCAGACATAACCGCCATCCAAGAAATGCGATGGGATTAGCCGGACAAAAAGAACATGAAAAACTGCGATATCTACTACGGCAATTGCTATCGACGGCAAAAGCAGCGCTTATTTGGATGCGGATTTGTTATCGGAGGCAGACTAAGACGAGAAGTCCTCAGCTTCCGGCATGTGAGCGAGCGTCTCGTAGCAATCCGCATCAAGGCTAAATTCGCCAACATAAGCCTCATATGCGCGCATGCCCCCACAGAGGAGAAAGATGACGACACCAAGGATGCCTTCTACGAGCTCCTCAACAAGACCTACGAGCAATGCCCTAGCTATGACATTAAAATTGTCCTCGGTGATTTTAATGCAATGCTAGGAAGAGAAGGTATCTTTGGTGGAACAATCGGAAAATATAGCCTGCACAACACCACCTCCGATAACGGATTCAGGCTAATCGACTCTGCGGCGGTCGTGGCTAGCACGCGGTTCCCACATCTCGACATACACAAGGGGACTTGGAGAACTCCTGATCAATCAACAGTCAACCAGATTGATCACATTGCGATCGACGCAAGACACTTCTCCAGCATTATGGATGTCCGTACGTTCCGAGGAGTCAACATCGACTCGGACTATTTCGTTGATGTAGCCAAGGTATGGTTGCGGATATCCCAAACTACGCCAAGACAAACTAATGCTGTGAGAAATTCCACGTCAGACGGCTACAATCGCAAGAGATCGCTAAGTCCTTCTCCGATCGAGTGTCTCTTAATCACTTAAGAGGTCCAATGCCGCCAGCATCAAGCATAGAAGACCATTGGAAACACTGCCAAAACGCCATCAGAGATTCCAGTTCTGATGTACTGGGTTTCACTCGTCCGCCACAACGAAACCGCTGGTTCGATGATGAATGCCGGTAAGCACATGCAGCTAAGCAAGATGCATATAACGCGGCGCTGCTTAGAAAGACCAGAGCTGCTCATGAGCTCTATGAGCGGAAGAGGAGAGACGAACACCGGCTTCTCAGGAGGAAGAAGAAAGAGCATGAGAAGCGCGCGATCGAGGAAATTGAGAGATGCTACTCCAGGAATGAGGTTCGGAAGTTTTACCAAAAAGTAAACAAAACATGCCACCGACACAAACCCCGAATCGAAGCCTCAAGAAACGGACAAGGGAACATCGTAGTAGTATCGCAGTCGATGCTGAGGATTTGGAAAGATCATTTCTGCAGACTGTATAACGGCGATGACGGACCAAATACCGCTGTCAGGCAGAATCAACCTTTCAACCTGGACGATGATGACCAACAATTCCGTCCACCCGACCTGGATGAAATGAAGATAGCCATATCGAAGCTTAAGTCCAACAAAGCTGCTGGAACGGATGGCCTGACTGCCGAGCTCCTCAAAGCGGCAGGCGATGACTTGGTAAGGAGCATACACCAACTCATCTGTAAAATATTGTCGGACGAAAGTATGCCCGATGAATGGAACCTCAGCATTGTTTGTCCAATTCTCAAGAAAGGAGACCCTCTGAACTGCGCCAACTACAGAGGCATCAGTCTCCTTAACATCGCATATAAGATCTTACCCGCCGTATTGTGTGAACGCCTGAAGCCGTTCGTCAACAACCTGATAGGTCCATATCAGTGGGGCTTCAGGCCAGGAAAGTCCACCATCGACCAGATATTCACACTACGGCAGATCTTGGAGAAGGCCCATGAGCTTCAGATCGATACCCACCACCTATTCATCGATTTTAAGGCTGCGTATGACAGCATCTATAGAGACGAGCTATATAGAGAAATGTCTAGTTTTGGCATCCCTGCCAAACTCGTCCGTATGCACGCTGCTCCATCAAGGTCGGTAAAGATCTCACCGAGACTTTTGATGTCCAGAAAGGATTTAGACAAGGCGATGCGCTGTCATGCGATTTTTTCAACATCGTACTTGAAAGAATAGTGCAAAACTCACGAGCAAACACAAGAGGCACTATCTTTCAAAAGTCCGTCCAACTACTCGCATACGCCGACATAATCGGGAAAAAGCAGCGTGATGTCAGTGGCGCTTTCGCGAGTATTGAGACGGAAGCGGAAGACGGAAGGAAGGGCAAGACCAAGTATATGCTGTCAAGCAAAAAGGACAACCAACACCGACGTCTCGGACAGAACGTCACCCTCGACAGATATAACTTTGAGGTAGTTAAGGACTTTGTCTACCTAGGCTCCGCTATAAATACAGACAACGACACCAGCGCTGAGATCAAGCGAAGAATAACTCTTGCCAACCGCTTTTCTTTGGGTTAAGAAGGCATAGCAAAGTCCTCTCTCGGACAACAAAAGTCACCCTTTATAAGACCTTAATAATCCCGGTCCTGCTCTATGGCGCAGAGGCATGGACATTATCAAAAATGGATGAGGGTGTTGTTGGTTGCTTCGAAAGAAAAATTCTTCGGGCGATCTTCGGTCCCGTCTGCATTGACGGTGAGTGGAGGAGGAGATACAACGACGAACTGTATGGACTATACAGAAACATGGATCTAGCCAGAAGAGTGAAGATCCAAAGACTGAGATGACTGGGTCATGTAGAGCGCATGGACACCAATGCTCCGGTCCGAAAAGTCTTCGAATCCGCCCCCGAGGGACAGCGCAGTAGAGGAAGGCCAAGACTCAGGTGGCGCACGCAAGTGGAAGAGGACCTCAGCCAACTTAGCGTGCGAAACCAGGGATCGAGCTGTCTGGAGAAGCTTGTTGACTGAGGCCCAGGTCCACCCCGGACTGTAGCGCCACCTAGAGTAAGTAAGTAATCTCAGTGAACACATGCATCCAAAAGACACTTCCGGCAGCTTTGGATACCTCTGTATTCAGCCGTCAGTACGAGCAACTTTGGTAAACGGTAACTTTTTGGCATAAAAGCTTAGATACTCGTATTGCTATCCTCACCTTGCTTTGGTCAGGTAAACGAAAGTTTTGGGCTTCGAGCTATCGAGCGGATCTCGTACGCTTCTTGTGGTTCCTGACATCCTCCGTAAACCCAACATTTCTTTCTTCTTTTCTTTTCTTTCCTTTATTGTCTCAATTTTCAATTTTTTTTTTAAAATACTTCTTAAGCTGTATGTGTTAGAGATTAGGCTTTGCATATGACCACCCCTTATAAAAAAGATTTTTGAGACTTTAAAAAAGTATAAATGCCTAACAGGCAGGATTTTAAAGGACTTAAACAGGTCCATAGAATGGGATAAGCGGCGGGCATTACATATTCTTCGGACGGCACACTTTTGCAACACAACAAGTGGTTGGAGACTGGTGATGTACCCCCCAACAGTTTATACCATATTGTAACTTCGAATGAAAAATTTGGTAGTAGACTGTTTTCAAAGTATGATACATACAACATTTTCTGAGTCGATAAA
This sequence comes from Volucella inflata, assembly GCA_928272305.1. NCBI lineage: Eukaryota > Metazoa > Arthropoda > Insecta > Diptera > Syrphidae > Volucella > Volucella inflata. Next base: position 7,419,505 of record OV743720.1, read on the forward strand.
GACTACGAATAGCCGAACGCAGGCAGTTTTTTTAAGATCGCGATGTGTTCATCCCAACTCAGATTTTCATCTATAACAACACCTAGGTACCTAAACTGTTTTACGGCTTCAACTTTAAAACAGTTTACATTGCAAGTTACGCTGTCATTATACATGATTTTAGAGGCTTCGGCAATACAAGTACAATTTATCATGCTTTGCCGAGAGCAGCCGAGTGCATGGAAATATATTTCGAAGTCAGGAGACTCTTGCATGCTATGGCTAAAATACATAATTTTGCATTTGTTACAGACAATTAATCTGTGCTTGGCATAACCAAAGGGTTATTATTTGAACCATAGGCAATGCCAAGATGATCTGCAAAAGCAGTGACTTTTCCTAAAAATGGTTGATCAAACAAAGAGTTGATGTAGATCAAAAACAAGATGGGGCCAAGGACAGACCCTTGCGGTACACCCAATAAAATTACTTTTGAGTCGCTGAGATCATCCACTCATCCACTCTTACTTCTTATGTCCTGTTTTTAAGATAATCAACAAACCAATTATAAATAAAGCCCCGAAAGCCAGCACCATAAAGCTTGTCCAAAGGAATGTTGTGATTGACCACGATATCCACGAAAAGACCGGCGCAATATTTTTTGTTATCAAGATCTTTGTTTATGAAGGAGCAAAAAGCCAGTAGAGCATCTTTAGTGGAAAGGCCCTCTCTAAACCCAAATTGTACTGGGCAAGAAAATTTTAAACTATTCAAACAACCGCACATTCTCTTTTTAACAGCATTTTCAAATATTTTAGAGATTGTAGGTACGAGTAACAAGGAAATCAGTCTATAATTATTTTTATCCATTTTGTCACCTTTTTTGAAAAGTGGTACCACGTATGCACATTTTAATTTATCGAGAAAGTTTCCGGTATTAACACTTAAATTAAAAAGATAAGCTAAAACGTCAACAACTTCTTCTTATCCTTTTATTAACCCTTTCCTCGTTATACGAACTCATGCGTAACGAGTTTCCCATTTTTACTGCATCGCTGCTGCTCCGCTCATGGGGTTGGCTAATGTCGCAGACCGCAGAACGCGTCTACAAAGTGCTCGGCCCTGGATCACTTCAGTGGTTAGCCCCAGGCGTTGTTGCGCATTTGCTATCTGAGAAATCCAGGAATTATTTTTCCGACCTCGTTTTCTTACAGTTGGAGTGACCCTAGTTGATAATGCCTTTTTAACCAGATTTTCCGAGGATCTTCGTTAAATGTGGCAATACCAGCTTATTCTATTCGCCTTAAGCTGTTCGGTTACCGGATTCTTTATATGTAGACTTCCTCTTATAGGCGTAAATCTAATGCGATCGCGTTTAGTGACTCCACTAGACATCCTTAACATTTTCATTTCCGCTGCCGTCATTTTGTTTTTAAACGCTTCGTACATTGTCCGGCACTGTGGACCGTATATAAGAGCTGGTCTAACAACGGTGGTGTAGAGTTTCACTTTCAATTTAAGTGGAAATTTTCGGTCACAAAAGATTCCCGAATTTTCCCGCCATTTCATCCATCCCACACTAACTCTGTGGTTTACGTCGTCGTCACATTTCGCTTCCATGTTTACGATTGATCCTAAGTACTTAAAGAAAGTGCAGCTCGCAACGGATGAACGACTTATTTTCAACCCGTTTCTCTCTAGCGCATTTCTCCATGAATCTAAGGCGTTCTGTAAATCTTCGACGTTATCGCTAGGTATAACTGCGTCGTCGGCGAAGAGAATTGGCGATATACTTGCTTCGCGCATGCAGTCTTTTTAAAGATAGTCGAATACTGCGTTGAAGAGGAAAGGGCTAAGTACGCTTCCTTGGTGAACTCCGACATTAATTGGAATTTTTCTCGTAAGTGCAGCAGAGCTCTAAACCGCAGTTTTCACTTTTCCGTACATGTCTTGTATTATTCTAACATACGTTTGCGGTACGTTTTGAGACCTCAGCGCGGCCCATATGAGATCCCTAGGCACTCGATCGAATGCTTTCTCGAGGTCGATAAATACCATGTGTAAATCCTTAGGCGAATCTCGGTGCTTTTCCATTATTATTCGCAGGCTTTGGATAGCGTCCACCGTCGATCTTCCTTCAACAAATCCACACTGGCTATTATCCAGAACCAAGAAGCTGCTTCTCCATTGATTCGGCATAGGTTGTCCACATTTTAATTTATTTAAAAGTTTCGATAGCCAAACGCTGCCGATCCCCTCCATCTTCGACCAAAACTCTGATGGAATGCTGTCTGGTCCCGCCGCTTTCCCCCGCTCTATTTTTCCAATTGCTATACTTATTTCTTCGATTGAAAAGTCCGAAACTTCCTCCTCGAATAGACCAGCTGTCGAGACGATATCACGTGGAAACAGTTTGTTAAGCAACTCCTTGCAGTGTTCAAGCCACCGGTCACAAATTTCCTTTTCATTTGTTAGTAAACGACCGTCTGCGTTTTTGATGTATTTCGGCGAGGTTATTTCCATTGAATTTTTTCTCCTCTGTGCAGCGAGCTTAAAAATATTTGGCATTTTAGTACTGTACGACGTTTGAACTTCTTGGGTAGCTTGTCTTCTATCTGCCGATCGTGAGGATATTTGTTCCAACTCCTGGTACAGGTTTTCCGCTTCTGCCGATCGAGTTCGAGCCAGGACTTTCTTTGCGATCTTTTTAAGACGCTCGTATTCAAGAGCCAGTCGAGCTTTTTCGATATCGTCGCTTCGATTCGATTTTGCCCACGCTTGGAATGCATTCTTCTTGTCGGCCAAAGCTCGTTTGGTTTCGTCATTCCACCACCATGTTTCTTTGTCGACGTCATGGTATCCCGATATAGTGCCCAGAAGTGGCTTTGCGAGGCTTATGCATTCTTCGTGCATGCTCTTCCACATTTCTTGCGGGCTATGTGAGTCTGCGATACCGTTTATATTTCGAAGGGCTTCTTTAGCCAGTGCGATAGATCTTGCGCCTCGTTCCTTCGATTTTTGGTTTTCCGAACGATTCCCATGTTTGCTGTGGTTCCGCTTTGAAAAATTCTGTAATTAGCAGACGGTGTTGGCTTACTAGCGATTCTCCAAGTATTACTTTACAGTCCTTAACACGGTTTCTCATCGACATTTTGCAGAGGTGATAATCTATTTGCGTTTCGTGGCCTCCGCTGCTATAGGTGATAAGATGTCGTTGATGTTTAATAAACATTGTATTTAAGACGGTTAAGCCGTAAGCCCTACACATTACAAGGATGTCTTCGCCAGCTGAATTTCTGGTTCCAAAGCCTTTACCGCCGTAGCAGTCCTCATAATCAACATTTTTTTCTCCGGCGTCGCCGTTTAAATCTCCGCCTACGAAGGGCATCTCATCGATAGGTATATTTCTAAGCAAATTACCGAACTCTGACCAAAATGTATCTTTTTCCGATTGGTCGCATCCATTTTGTAGGGCGTACGCGCTTACAATGTTCCACGTTTCATTGTGTATGACGAGTTTAACACTCATCAAGCGGTCGCTTATTTTCAAGATACCAAAGATGTTTTTTAGAAAATCCGCTGCAACAACGATTCCAACACCGTTTCGTCCATTGACCGTTCTATGGTGGAACATCTTGAATGCCTTAGTTTTTAAATCTAGAAAACGCGCTTTATTTCCTGTATTACACCACTTCATTTCCTGTACGCACAGGATTTGTAGAGTTCTGCCACGCACAATCGCTTCCAGTTCTAAACTTTTTGAGGTCATCGATCCTACGTTCCAACTTACAAACCGATGTTTAGGAAAATATTTTGGAAACTTCATTTTGCCCGCCCCCGGAATCCATCGGGTTCTGAAACATTCACTTCCGCTTGCTCTGGGATCACCCGAGTGCGTTGCAATCGTGGTGCCCAGCGGGGTAGTGCTATTAATTGCGATCATTTCCATGAAGTGTATCTTAAGTTTGAGTGGTTTCACACTTGTATGCTCATTTCGAATTGATTGACTGTTCTTTTACCCCACCGGTAGTCTCCAGACGTGGGAACCCATTGATTGCATACAAACTTGTGGGAAAGTTGTAAGGTGTTAAAGTGTCACAGGCTCATTTTTGGTATCATAGTTGCCTGTATATGATTGGTGTCCCATTTAGTCGCCTCTTACGACAAGCTGGGACGCACTGCGGCACTATTCCTTATCCGATGCCGGACGGAACTAAAACGTCAACAACATTATAGGTGATATTCTTAAGGGTAATGTTAAAAATGCCATCATTACCACAAGATTTTGTGTTATTATGGAATTTTATTGAACCCAGTAATTTGTTTAAAAAAAAAACTATTTCTGCAGTTTCCACAGTTCCAACACAATGTTGGCAATATGAAAGAAAATCACTATCAAACGACTTTTGCCCAATTGTTGAAAAAAAGTCATTGAATGTATTCTATCAAAACGATTGGGCTAGGCCTATTCGTAAAGCTGCCACTAATAAAGTCATTTATCACTTTCCATTCTTTTCTAGGATTACCTTGTGAACCAATCATTTTAGAGTGAAAATAACCATCGCGACACATTCGAATTTCCCTGTTGACTTTCTGGGTCATTTTTTTGAAACGACATTAAAGGCTAGAATTGAGTGGATGTTTGTAACACTATCTACAGAGTTTGTTGTTGATAGTGTTCTTTGAAACCCTATAGATCAGTTGCGGCACCTCTGATGACAATTTGGCAGCGTTGCTTTTGGTTTTCGGTGCTTGATGCTGGCGGCATAGAATTTATTAAGGGATTTCGGTATTAGCGTTCGGCAGTAATTCTAAGGATCTCTTGCGACTGCAGTTCTTCTTTATTGTAGTGCTTGAAAATCGGCTGCTACAGTGTAGTGAAACTGGTTCGAGCGAGCAGAGCATCGATTACAAAATGACGAAATTTGTTTAGCGTTGCATCATCCGGAGACTGCGATGTATATTCAGATGAGGAAACAGTGTACTTGCCTTGCTGAAATTTTCTCCTGCATGAAAGTCAAAAAGTCAGCTCTCAGACCCGGTATCGTGTAGGCTAGGGCTACCAACTGTCCAACCAAAGACATCCTCTAATCTCGAGATTTATATCGCCCGTCACGAACTAAGATCCGATATATGTAAATTCAGACAACGACACCAGAGCTGAGATCAAACAAACAATAACTCTTGCCAAGACCGAGACTCAGGTGTCTCACGCAAGTGGAAGGGGACCTCTGCCAACCTAGCGTGCGAAACTGGAGGCAGCTAGCAAGAGATCGAGCTGGAGATGATTGTTGATTGAGATCCAGGTCCAATTCGGACTGTAGCGCCTTCAAAAAAAAGAACAATTAAGATTTTAACGACATTCTAAGGACTGTTCTCAAAAATATTGTCAAGGAGCTTGTATAAATACTTTTTGGTGATGTCGTCGTCCTCGTCTTCTGAGGGAGCATGCACTCACATTACGCTTATGTAAGCTCGTTGACATATGAGAAGCTCGAGAGGCCCTGACTACCTCCTCTGAATGTGGCAAATCGGCACCCGATTAAGCGCAGTTTCTGTTCTATTAGCAATCATTTTACCCGGGCTTACCCATTTCATAACATCTACATGTTGACATGGCACTGGTAGTCCACACCAGGACTTAAATCACAGTACAGTGGGAATAGGAGCCCGAGAGCCATCGGTCCGGGTCTGACTTGTTAGAGGTAGGCCCTCTATTGGGTGATGTGGTTAAAACCTATTCCAGTTGGTTTCAATCCGGTATAGAGTTGCAAAAAGTACTGCGTGAAGTGAGTTTCGCAATAGGTTTCAGGTCAGCCTCGATCTATATCAAAGGAGTAACGAAGAGCGATGGTGGGACGTATCCTGACCCCCATGGATATAGTCTCACATAGACAGGCAAGTAGTGTGGATACGCCATTTTGATACCACAACTTACGAGACTTGGATAGTGAGGAACGTAGTTTTCAGTTCTATCCAGTGAAGAATTGTGTGACAGAAATCTCTGATCATTCCTTGAAAAAGCGTTTGGCAAATGTGCGATGCCTGGTTCTAGCTAGTACCGGGTAGTTACAGAAAAAGTGGACTAGGGTTTGCTTTCCGTGTGAGTTACGAGTATTACACCTTGCAAGCGTGCGAGCCAATTATCGTGTTTTTGTTTTTGTTTTTTGTTACGCCAAGGATGTGTTATCTTCATAGATACTAGTAGTCCAAGTTCCACGTGCATGAACGATTCGCAAACCGTAATAAGCGATGCAAAGAATACGCTTACGAGCTTCAACAATTCTCCCCGTGGGACTGGCGTTAGGTATCTATTAGTTCGCAGGGCTGGTTATCAAATCAAGCCATTCGTGTTATGTCACCTGCTTCTGGGGTTTCTTCGTTGCTTTTCTAATACTTTCTATTCTCCGTAACGCATTTAAAACATATTTCCACACAATTCTCTTTCGCATGCTCCGTATCTTCATCTTCCTTTCGGCATTCGGGACAAGATGCTGAGTTATCCTATCTAAAACGGTGGATATACTTGTGATAACCACAGTGGCCAGACAGGAACTGCGCAAAGTTATAGTTGCAGTCTCCATACTTGCGTTCTACCCAGTCAAGGATTGTCGGTATTAGTGTGTATGTTCATCTGCCTTTCATAGCATTATCCCAGCGAGTTGGTAACTTAGCTATTGACACTTAAGGCTCTTCTGTTATATATCCTCTACATTTTATCTGTAAGAACGTCGGCGGGAACCATTCCAACTATGGCCAATTGGCCTGTGACCCGTGCCAACTGCTGTGATTCTTGCTGTATCGGTACGAGTTATATCGATTAAGCTCTTTGTCTAAATGTGTCACAGGTTCTTAGACTTTCCAACTCAGAGTTGGCAATAAGGAGAAAGTGTTGCAGAATTCTACCCTAGATGAGTCCCACCGGTGGACAGACTGACTCAGCAAGAGAGACATTGAAGGTTGAGCTACAACTGGCTAACGCGTCTGCTCTCTCATTCCCCTTTATGTTACTGTGGCTGGGACCCCAGAGGAGAGTGATATTAATTTGCGTGCCGTAGTTTTTAGGACAGAGTTATTAAGTGGAGCGCTTCGATGGCATCCTGGATGTTAATAAAAAGTCCTATGTTGTTTATGGCAACTGAGCTGAGGCTTATTACCATCCAGGCACCTCCTGTCCCTAGCAGCTCTGCTTATAACTTGGAAAGAGTCTTTGTCAAAATTTCTTGTACATCTTGAGGTAGGTATCATAGATTCGCCCAAGTCTTTGATAAACTTATGGCATGATTAGATGGTTCAAAGAAGCATTATCTGGGGCATAGAGATCATTCTCTTGTGGTGCACCTGGAGATGAAAAAATGATCTGTCAATACTATGCTGCCAAACTATCAAATACTATCTTGGTCTACTGACAAACAAGGTCGAAAAGTAAATGCCTCTCGAGGATTCAAAAATCCCCCATTTTGCTCCATCCTTAGGTCTGATGAAAGGCTGATATTTTAAATGGAATTGAGGCAAGACAATGTTTTGTTTAAAATCTTATAACTGAGTCACAACAAGGAATTGCTTTACCCAGTCAATCTAGGCCAAAAACCTAATCACAAGTTAGAAAGTACGGCAAACTCGCTTCAAATGTGGAAATCAACTACAAATCTCTTTCCAAAGAGTCTTTCCTAGCTTTTCCAAGATCCATTTCTTTTTTATGATCCAATAATCCAAGTCAACTTGTACAATATATCTGATTCAGATCACCTCAAAGATACTCGAGCCGCTCCAAAGTCATTAAATCATGTTGAATTCAAACTTTCCCACTTCCTTCCTCTATCCGTTGATCGTATCTCGGGTAATTATGCCCTCAATGACTTTCTTCCACTTCATTACAAATAGATGGCGCTACAACAAAACTAAAAAAAAACAAATCCGCATAGTTAATCGTGTACAAATCTAATCACGTCTGCGTGTTTGAATCGAATAAATTAAGTTCCTCCGTTGGTATGACACATGACATGACGCCTCCACCTGTGGATCAAATGTGTCGATCCACTTTACAATGTCACTCAACTTTCCATAACTGACCTGGCCCGGTCTAAATTTTGAACCCGAAAAAGCAGCATGGAATTGTGTCATAACCTCTTCCCTCTAGCATTCGTAAACTTCAAGAAACACTTTCAAAAAACAAAAAAGGGACACACATTCTCGTAATCGGTTTTATTAGTTCGTTAACTTTGCTAATTGAGTACGGCTTACGGATGGATGTTCTTGTTCTTTGAATGTATCAGTCTGTAGATACTCCATACACCATGGATAGAAAATCACTTGGCCTTAAGCCAGCTAGGTACATAATAGTATCTTTGGACTGTTGCTCAAAGTGCTAAATCCAATTCAAAAAAAAAAAAAAAAAAAAAAATAGAAGAAGACAGAACTCAAAGCACACGATAGTGAAGCAGTTAAAAGGTTTATGAGGCTGTGGCCAGACACAGACACGGCTTACAAGAGTACCCGTACATTCAAAGTGTAGCCATGGCCAGTGAAGTGAGAAAAAGTGCAGTTCGGATGTTTATACTTTCGCGCATGGTAACTTTGCGTGCTCAGATGTACGGTTTATGTTTATGAAATGCTGCATCAAGCATGCCAGGAGGTGCTTCGTCTTCTGCGGCTGGGGGTTTATTTGCTTGATCGGCTTTTATGAGGAAGTCCACTGGGGGTTTTCGATTCAAAATAAACAAATTTAATGGAATTTTGTCTCGCGTGATTTGAAAAATTTATTCTGCTGCCGTAATCGTTTGTATTAATAGGAAATTTGTTTTAACAATAACTGGGAGGACGTCATGGTGATTGTTCACATCGGCAGATACAGATACCATCTAACTGTGATTAATTGAAAAAGTTTCACATGTCAAGCGACGGCGAATACGAGTAGAGAAGATGTTTTGAAGGCGACAATACTATCCACCAAGGGTGAGATATCTGTCTAAAGGAACTAAGATATTGTATTTCAAAGAGGGCCCAGATTATAAATACTTGAAGGAGGCACCATGAAATTAGCTCAATGAAATGACAGTCGACAGACAATCAATTCCTTAAAAGTATTGAATTCTCAATTTGCCTGCGCTCCTACATCATTTTCTGTTAGAGCTGACACCGGTGGCTCTTCATACTGATCAAGAGGGGTTGTTATGGATGTGGCCATTTTGGCTAAAACAATCTCTAAACAGCTAGTAAACATGAATTGTTTGCATGATTAAGCAACCTACTGACCAAGCAGTCCAAGCCATAGTGACAATATTTCGCCCCAATTTGACGCTATTCGACATTACAGCAATTGGGATTGTGTTACTCCACTACGTGGAGGATTTTGTGCAAGGATCTTAGTTTAGAATCTTACAAAAACAAAGACCTTAAAAAAGCTGAAGGAAGATCCCCTTTTTTATCGATCTTTTTTATCGTCTTCAACGACTAAGCTCATTAAAGGTTGAATGGGTATGTTAATAAACAAAACTGCCATACTTGGTCGGATGAGAAACCTCAGGTAATGCAAGAGCTGCCAATGCACCCGGAAGAATGCACTGTTTGGTGCGGTTTTATGGTCCGGCAGAATCATTGCCCATGACGTTACATTGTTACCGTCAAAGGCGCCCGCTATCGTTCAATGATTTTGGACGTTTTTGAGTCCAAAATGCACGAGTTGAATCTGGTCGACCACATTTTATCTGCTGGCCCTTTGGCCATTGTAATGTGACGGAGAAAGCTTCCTTCTACCCATTGAGCTTCTCTTTCTTTGTTTTACATAAGACATCCATGCAGTCGCAAATTTCCTCATATACGTTGCTAATGTAAGCAACAGCAGAGCATATATAGTATGTTATGCGGTCAGTAGTAGGCACTGATCATTTAACCATATGCCAGCAAACGTCTGTCAACCTTTCTAGAATTTAGTGAACTATTTTGATCTTTTCTGATCGGGCACTGGTTCTTAATGCTTGCACCATCCGGTCTTGTCTCAACCGTCCGGCATTAAGTTTGATTACTTTCATATTATTTGTAGGAGGGGTACTACCTTGCTTAGGTTTATCTATCCAAGTCGATATTGCGCCCTTAAAAGTATCCCCGATATTCGGTACCGACTTCAATGCAGTCCTTGATTTTTCCATTATTTCTTCCGAGCTGTTGACAAACATCGCCAATATGTTAAAATCACTCCATGCCAGGTAACGTGAATTTAGTGGCTGTTGGATGCAGTAGTATTTGTTTTGGCAAGAAATGGACACACAATCAAACCACTATGAGATGGGGCATAATAATGGTGCTAAATCGACCAAATTTTGTATCCGCCGATGGTCATATTGCCCATATAATGCCCTTAATCACAAATGAATACGAGAAGAAGTATCCAACGTATGATCGCGAACTGTTGTCAATATACCGCTCAATTACTCATTTCAGACACTTCCTCAACGGACGCGATTTTGTGGTTCATTGAGACCACAAACCATTGAAATTTGCATTCACAACCAAAAGTGGTGACATATATCTCAGCTCAGCTACATTAGTCAGTTCACCACAAATATAGTCCACGCACCCGGCAAAGACAACATCGTGCCAGACTTGATTTCCCTGATCGCAGCATTTGAACAACGAGCGATCGTCTACAAACAAATCGCTGTGGCACAACAAGATGATTAAGAGCTTGAAAAGTTAGAGACTGACGGAACATCTTTGCAACTGGAAAAAGTAGCAGTTCCAGACACGGACGCAGAGCTCATCTGTCTGATGTCTCACGTTCATGCTTCGAAAAATCATTATAGAATCGGTGCTCAGTCTAAGCCACTGAGGTGTTCGGGCCACATGCAAGTAAGTCTAGCAACGATTCGTTTTGCCACATATGCAACGAGACATCAAGCGATACGTTCAGTACCGATCACCGATCTTACGTTATGGTAAAGCGACCGCTTTGAACATATTAACATCGATCTCATTAGGCCATTACTTGAATCTCAGGATTTCACATATTTGCTCACAATCATTGACAGGGCAACACGCTGGCCAGAGGCATGTCCGTTGACACAAATTGGCGCATTGGTTGCCACTTGGTTCTCCCGTTTTGGCATTCCGAAGCGTATGACCACCGACCGAGGCCGTCAGTTTGAATCAACGCTGTTCAACCAGCTTAGTTCAATGCTGGGCATCAGCCATTTGAGCACCAAAGCTTATACACCACAGGCAAACGGTATAATCGAGCGTTGGCATCGGACAATGAAAGCATCAATTAAAGCAAAATTCCACGAAAATTGGGTAGAAGAATTGCCATTGATTCTACTTGGTCTACGAACCACTGTAAAGGAAGACCTAAACGCATCACAGGCTGAATTAACACTAGGCACTAGACACGCTCACATTACCTAGTCAATTCTTCGAAGAAGCCAAATCTCAAGCAATCGATGTGGATTTTGTCAGGGATTTCAAGTCGATTATGAACAAAATCCGGTCGACCGAAACAGAGCATCACGACAACGCGTCAGTTTTCGTTCACCCACAACTAAAGACAGCGAAAAACGTTTTCATCCGAGTTGCACACCACTCCAAGCACCATACAACAGGCCATTTAAAGTTGTCCGATCGGGCGAGAAGTATGTTACTTTAAAGTAGATGTAAACGGCAAAACACAAGAGATTAGCATCGATCGACTGAAACCTGCGTTCGTTTTGGATATCCAACAGTCAGCAACGAACATAAAACAAGTTAACAACTCTAAAGAAGACACAGTTAAGACGGTTACCACTCGCTCTGGCAGGAGAGTCAAACTTCCCGTCCGTCTGAACTATTAGCAGGGGAGTACTTGTTGTGAAATCTCTAACGCATTTGGCGCCACTCGATAGCTGATCTGAGATGATCACTGTGGTAAAATGCCAAAAGCGCATCTAGCGCCGTTCCTCGGCTGATCTTAGTTGATCTCCTTTTTTGAAATCTTCTTACATCTGCCGACAACCAGCACAGTCGTTGATCTTAACTATTAAAAATTTTAGTTTACATAAAAGAGTGAAGTTTTTTATCAAAAGAAAAAAGGTATTGTCTAATATTTTTGTTATTCTGACTTCGTCTTCTTTACGTCCTCGCTATAAGGCCCTCGCCTTTTGCATACAGTGCGTATATACTCAAGTCTTGTCACCAGTAATGACCAAAATCAGCCTCGTAAGACATATCTTTTGCTCCACACCCAGTTTTTCTTGCAGAAAATGTAAGTCCTTCGAAACCAGCTTACAGCGAAACGTCGGCAGCCAAACAAGTTTGTTAAAATACCTCAAACGGATGCCTGTCACCTCTATTAACTCTCTGTTTTTCAATTTGTAATCTTCAGCCATGTACGTACTCGTATCTTACCCTGCTAATATGTATGTCAAGTCATAAATACTGGTACACAACTGAACTCACTCATTACGAATGCAACACTGGGCGCATCCATTTCGTATTGATTGCGATTTGACAGTTGATATTTGTACTTCATTGTGACGTAAAAAGTTTTTGACATTAATTGCTTACAGTCATGGAATGTGGCGACATCGAAAATCGTATTGTTGTAGTTGGCCTACTTAAATGCAACATGGAAAACGGGCGATATCTTTAGGACCTTGCGACCGCTACGAATCACTTGCAATTTTGTGTATCGTGCTGTGAAGTTGTTTGAGGATACTGGTGGAGTAGGAGACTGTCAAAGATCCGGCCGTCCGCGCACTGTGAGAGCACTTAAAGCAATCAAAGCCGTGAAGAAACCAATCGACCGAAAACCGCTGCGAAAACAGAAAATCTTGTCGCGGGACATGCAAATTTTGCAAAAATCCATGTTTCGCCTTATCAAAGAAGATTTAGGTCTCAGCGCGTACAAGCGATACACTGGACATCTGCTCACGGCGGCATTGAAGGAAAAACGCAAGCGAAGATCGAAGATCGTTCAATAAGCAGAACGATCGTGTATATACTCGGTCATCCAGAGAAGCATCCCAACTCATCCCGAGGGTTCAAAGAAGCCACCATCTCGCGTCTGAAATGGTATGCTGGGGGGTGTGCTACGATGGCTTTACCAAGCACCATTTTTGCGAGAAAGGAGTGAAAACATCGGCCAAAGTATATCAATCGACCGTCTTGGAACCCATTGTGAAGTCTCTCAACCAATCAATATTCAACAACAAGCCATGGACTTTCTAGCAAGACTCTGCTCAAGCTCACAGAGCAAAAACGACTCAACTTCGACTTCATGACTTCATATTAACTTCATATCGTTGGATTACAAGTTTTGGTCCGTATTAGAGGGCATGGCTTGCTCTACTCGACACTCAAATATTGTGTTGTTGAAGCGAGCCCTTGTCCGTACAGTGAACAATTTCCCCATGCATGAAGTGCGTCTCGCAATCGATGATAGGCCACATCGTCTTAAGTCGTGCTGGAAGGTAAATGGAAGTCATTTCGAATAAGTTGTTCTAAGATTTGTAGCCATTGAATAACCCAATAAAAACAACAAAAAAATTGTTTAAATATTAATTCGTTTTCATTTGGCGCTGATTTTTCTGTGTAACAGTATTTATGTCCCTATTAGGTATGGAGATTGCTACAGACAATCGGCGGGAAAGGACTGCAGCCTTAATTCGAATGCGGATTTGGAGTGGAAGGAAAACTTTACGAACAAATTGTAACCTCTAGCCATATAAGCAAGCCCCAAACAACGATTCGCGTAATGTCTACATTCACTAACATAAGCGATTGACTATCAAACGATAGAAGAACGTTTTCGTAATTGTCTTTGAGACGTTCGAAGCTCCACAGAGGAGGGACAGTAGTCACAAAGTGTCACAAAGATACGTATGGTTGCAAAAGTTACAGGCAATACTCGGTGAAAAATTTGGGCAGTACTTGGCTGGTTAAATCTTAAAAGGTGTGGAGCTACCTAGTGGGTAGTGATACACCCTGAAGTCGAAAAGCTCACAACAAACCCCTAGGACCACTGACCTTGATACAGGTGCTGTCAACGGACTTCTTACAAGCAATGCAAAGGAATTTTATACTGGTTATCGGTTACAAACGTCTTTGGCATTCCTTGCGCATTCTGGAATACAACTGGAGCACCACCACCACTTTCATAATAATTTGTGATTCAACTTTAAGTAGTACTCGTACACACACGTCACTTCTGTAACCACTTCTGTAACCAGATTCTCACAGCAGATAATGTAACATTGTCACTTGCCGCCGAGACACATACGAGTATGCCTTAGCCACAAATCTTTACTGGGTCACATCAATCTTTAAAATTCCATAACTCCAAGTGGCCAACAACATTTGCTTGGACTTCTATGTTCATCTCGATGGCTCATGCTGAACATGTTTACGTTGTGTGTTCCCATTTAACTTCAATCTTGAGGTCGTTCTCTGGCCATAGATTTACCTGCATCTATAGTTCTAGTCGTAACCATAATCAAAGCAATAACCACAGCCGGTTTTAAATGGTTTTAAGAAGCGCAACTCTGACGACATATGGAATTTCTGCGAAAAGATAATTCCAGACTCCCGATCGAAGACACACTTACAGTATACAGAAGCAGGAATTCACTTCTTTTTCTACTAAACGATTAAATTGACCTTAATTCTGACGGATGCTGGTGATGCGACCAGAACAGAGCTGGACTTTCTTTTTGTTTCTAAATGAAGGCGGTGCACCGTGAAAAATGGTGGGAGAACTCAATATGTATGTCACTAGAAAAGATAGAACTTCTGTGTGCACTAAGGTTTCAGTTTCTTGTGGTGACATCTCTCCCGACTGTAATTTTATTTATATGCAAATTACGCATCAGATCATCTCGTCTTCGTCTTCGTCTTCGTCTACGTCTTCTCCTCATTCTCGGTTGTTTTTTGTGACAGCATAGATACGAATTTCATTAATCGAAGACTGACAAAATGGGTCAAAGACTTGGCCGCATTATAATTTCACTTGTTTCGATCGTTTGGTAAGATACACTATTTCTCTTGTGCTAAATATCGAGCACGATGTCATCATTAAGGCGGTAAATTATAATTAGATAGCTACGAAGATGGATGGATGTACTCGTAACTCGTAGATGTGAAAATAAATGCAGATGTGGATGGAAACTTTGTTGTGCATCCTCACAATCTCTGGCTGGATTAAACTGAATCTGGATCAGAAACGGAGGCTAGAAATTGATGAATGTGGATGTTTGGATGTGATGTTTGGACTAAAACTTGTTTTAAGGGGGTCTTATCCTATCAGGTGGTTAATGATGGGGAATAAATGGGATCAGGCAAAGTGTTGCAGATGAACCATTAAATTGAATCCACATATTGTGCGGTCGTTTTCCAATTGCAAGCAATTATCAACTAAAAATTTCTGGTGTGCGTCGTAATTATATGGAAATCTGGTTTAGATTGACAGCTATACACCTATGTTGTACAAGAGAAGCCTTTTTAAGTGCAGCATTTTTTTTAAATAACAAGATACACGACAAATCTGTAAGCAGAAGTGCTATAATTAGACAGATTGAGTTGAAATTACTTTAATGGTGTGTCGTTATGATGTCTTCTATGAACTAGTTACTAAGTGTAGAGCAAGTTATATCAATTAAGTCATCATAGGGATAGAACTTATCCAGGACTAATTGCGTTGACCGGTTTAATGAAATCTGAGTCGTGTTTCCAACGTTTGTTGTGATGGATCTTGGCCTTTTATTCAAATTTCAATGATTTGTCCGATGCCGATGTAATCAAGAGAGCCTTAGACATCATGCCAACGAGTAATTGCCATTAACACTGTCGCTTAAGTGAATGACAATTAGCATTCTCATTTAACTAAAGTAGTTTTATGATCATCATCCTGTACCACATCATTTTAGAAATGATAAAATGATTTGAGCAGTAAATCAATTTTATAAAAAACACTCGCTTACGAACGAGAAATTGCGAGTACTAGGACGATGGAGAGATCCAATGGACATGCCACGTTCTTAACGATCTTCGACGCCTCGAACTGATGATTCAAAAAATGAAAGAAAATAAACAGCTCACGATCTTAGTACCTTTCACGACTCTATTTGTTCGATTTTGGTTGATATTTTGTATATAAAACGCGTCGCTGTCAGGATTGCTCTTAAACAGTTGAATTTCTCGAAATACCGTACCATGAGCAGGTCCTACTAGATATACTGAATACCACAATTCCTAATCACAGTGAAATGAAAAGCATCACAACTGTTGCTTAGTACGGGTCTCCAAGTTTGGCAAACAAACAAGCCAACAGTCGTTAGAAATTAGGGTAATATATGAGTCGAAACTAGAATACCTTGTCAAAGTAACACTGTTTAGAAGTAAAGGTGGTACTCACTATCCCCCTAGAAATTTGTAGCTCTCTATATAAAAAATCATTTTCATAATGACAGACGGTCAGCCACCGTACTCATCAGGCATGGCCCCATGTGACTTCTTTTTATTCTTAAGTCGAGACTCACCTCATTTTCATCTACATGGCGATGGCCGCATTTGGAATTCTGAAATTGGAAAAACAGATTCAATTGTGTCTTGTGGCAGATTAAAACACGAGATGCAATGTGCAGCCCTTCGTACTGTTTCAAACATGCACCGGACTTCGGCTGTCATGTGATTTGTTAAATCTTAATCTGGAGCAGATAGTGCGCAGGTAAAGGCATTACCTTCAACAGATCAGTCCAACTACTTAGATACGCAGACGATATCGATATCATCAGATGCTCCCAGCATGCTGTAATAGAAAAAATCATGGCAATTGAAGAACAGGCGAAGTTGGTGCGCCTTGTAGTGAATGAGGACAGGACGAAATACATGCATCTGTCCACCGCTATATACAAAGTGCTACTGTTGGTAGCAACCACTTCGAGTTAGTAAAGGACTTCATCTGCCTCGTAGTCAACATCAACTCCAAAAATATCGCCGCTGTTACTTCGGCTTGACAAATGAGTTTAAAACTCCTCTTTCGGAAGACCGAATGTAAGTTCTACAAAACATTGATCCTGTCAGTCCTGTCTGTTAGGGCAAATGAAGGAGAAAATAGAACCGCGAACTCTAAGAACTGTACCAAGATGTGCATGTAGTTCAATACATTGCCTCAGTCACATCGAGCAAGTGGACAATATTGCTCCAGCCAAGAGGTTCTTCGAATTCCAGCCCCCAAGTCAGAGACTACATTTTCCATCCCTCCGTTTCAAAGATCAAGAGCTTGGTCTAAAGAACTGGATCGCAGAGGATAAAAGGCTGCAAGGTCTCAGGCAGTGACTCTTTTCGGGTCGGAAGACCGTAAATTAAGTAAGTAACTAAAATAGATAAGAGGCCCTATAGCTTAGTAAATGGTCTCTTGTGTTGCTTTTGTCATGATACTAGGTGGGGTGACCGCCAGAATGCGCTGCTACTGCAAAAAAGGTTATGGTGCCTTGAAATCCGGTCATATTTAGGCAGACATGCCAGATTTCAGTGCGATACTGTCTTTGGTTTTGTTTTGACAGCTGATTGTTGTTGACGTGTTTGGCATCATGTTGAGTATGGACAAAAACAATTTCCGTTCTCACATAAAACATTATTTTTTGAGAGGCACAACGGCGAAGGAAACAAAAGAAAAGTTGGATAAATATTATGGGGCTAATGCTCCGTCAGTTTACACCGTCAAATATTGGTTTCGAGAGTTTCGTGGTGGCCGCAACTCCACTACCGATCAAGTCCGCACGGGCGGTTACGGAGGACAATGTCAAAAAAATACATGAAATGGTGTTGGCTGATCGGAAAGTGAAGGTGCGCGAGCTAGCAGATACCACAAAGATTAGTACTGGGTGCACACGCCATATTTTGGGCAATATCCTGCATATGAAAAAGTTATCCTGCCGCTGGGTGCCGCACATGCTCACTCCTGACCAAAAACACGAACGCGAGAGCACTTCGAAAGAGTGTTTGGACTTGCTGATGCGGAATCGGGCGGACTTTTGGCGTCGATTGGTAACTCTTGATGAAACCTGGATCCACTATTCTCTGGTGTGTAACAGAGAACAGAATGAGTGCCCGGCAAAGGACTGAAGCCGGGACGAGTGCTACGAAGCGGCCTAGGGATTCTCAATGGGTCGGAAAGGTTATGGCGTCGGTTTTCTGGGATTGTCATGGCATACTCTTCGTGGACTACCTCGAAAAAGGAAAAGCTATCAATAGCGAGTATAACTGTGTATTATTGCAGCGATTGAAGGCCGAAATCGCTGCAAAACGGCCTCACATGCAAGACAATGCGCCGGCGCAAAAGAGCATCGCAACCACGGCTAAAATCAATGACTTACGGTTGTCGCATCCACCGTATTCGCCCGATTTGGATCCCTCGGACTATTATCTCTTCTCAAACCTCAGAAGATGGCTCATCAATAAAAAATTCAGCTCACGCGAGGAAATCATCGTCTCCACGGAGGAGTCTTTTGCAGACCTTCCGGAAAATTACTTTTCGGACGGAATCAAGAAGTTGGAAAATCGCTGGAATAAGTGTATCAAGCTAAAAGGGGACTACATTGAATAAAATAAAAAAAAAAGCATTTAAACAATTTTTTTTTCATTCCTAATGTTACGTTCAAAGCAATTTTCTATTTACCTAGATACTTAGATATAAGTCCTTGTGGGGACAGACCAGTCAGTTGTTGTAGGCTTTAATGAAAGATACTAGGCCAGATGATCATTGGTATATATCTGACAAACCTACTCTTCTATGTGTCGCTGCAATGTATACATCAATTAATAAACCTTTCCAGCTTCTTATAGCACAATACGTCAGCATCTACTTTAAGTGCCACAATCAAAGTTATATGAAATGCCCTTCTGCGCCGTCTTCGAGGTCTAGCTCAAAGATTCGTCAGTTCATGCTTTTTCAGACATATTCAAGAGGCATATTCAAGCACCCGTCCATACAAGGCGAACATACGAGTACAATATCCCTCTTTCGAATCGGCCAAGTGCTGCTTTATCAGCTACGACAAGATTCAAACCCCTGCGCTATAGAGCTGCTGTTGGAAAGAATAAATCTGTATCTGATTTCTCCGCTTACGTCCCGGGAGCCGAAAACTTTAATTACATCGTGGTAGAAACTGCTAATGGTGACGTTCAGCCGTCAGAGGGAGAATGTACTTTGTTTTACCCTCGTTTGCCGTTCAACTCATTTTGACTGCACCTGTTCAATACTCAATAAAGCTACATTGATGGCTCACTATGGTCAACAAGTCCCAATAATGTCGGAAATACGTACGCATTTGTGCTGACTTTCAAAAAAATTGAACCTCTTTAGTTAGCCAGTGAGTTTTTTTCCGGTCGCATGCTTAGGTACCTCTTATAATATTTTTAGAAATGAGATGAGACATGTTCCCAAATATTTAAATCATTTTCAGCTGATTTAAGTAGCTCAGTAGACAGCCTAAAGAAGCTAACAGCTTTCTTCTTCTTCTCCTTCTTCTAAACACTTTATTAACTCTTTACTCGTTATACGAACTTGTGCGTAACGAGTTTCCCATTTTTACTGCATCGCTGCTGCTCCGCTTATGGGGTTGGCTAATGTTGCAGACCGCAGAACGCGTCTACAAAGTGCTCGGTCCTGGATCGCTTCAGTGGTTAGCCCAAGGCGTTGTTGCGCATTTGCCATCTGAGAAATCCAGGAATTCTTTTTCCGACCTCGTTTTCTTACAGTTGGAGTGACCGTAGTTGATAGTGCCTTTTTAACCGGATTTTCCGCAGATCTTCTTTGAACGTGGCAATACCAGCTTATTCTGTTCGCCTCAAGCTGTTCGGTTACCGAATTCTTTATATGTAGACTTCCTCTTATACGCGTGGACCTAATGTAATCGCGTTTAGTGACTCACTAGTCATCCTTAACATTTCCATTTCCGATGCCGTCATTTTGTTTTTAAACAAAAGAGCTGGTCTAACAACCGTGGTGTAGAGTTTCCCCTTTAATTTAAGTGGAATTTTTCGGTCGCAAAGGATTCCCGGATTTTCGCGCCATTTCATCCACTCTACACTCACCCTGTGGTTTACTTGTCGTCACATTTCGCTTCCATGTTAACGATTGATCCTAAATACTTAAAGATAGTGCTTTTCGGAAAAACTATTCCGTCTGACATTATATACGGAACAGGTCGCAACGGATGCGCAATTGGGCACGTCAAATGCTCAAATGCATTTTTCCATGAATCTAAGGCGCTCTGCAAATCTTCGACGTTATCGCTTACTATAACTGCGTCGTCAGCAAAGAGAATTGGCGTTACATTTGGTTCGCGCATGCAGTATTTTAAAAGATAGTCGAATACTACGTAAAAGAAGAAAGGGCTGAGTACGCTTCCTTGGTGCACTCCGACATTAACAAGAAATTCTCTCGTTAGTCTAGCAGAGCTTTTAATCACACGTTTCCGTCCATGTCTTGTATTATTCTAACATACGTTTCCGGTACCTTTTGAGATGTCAGCGTGGTCTATATGAGATCCCTAGGCACTCGATCGAATGCTTTCTGGAGGTCGATAAATACCATGTGTAAATCCTAGCTAGCTAGCAGCTTTATTGGACTTTATTTTAACTTCATCTATCCCAGAGGGGGGAAAATCTATATCATCTTCGTCCAGAAAGATAAGTACTTTCTGGCTGGCAACGAACTTTTGCCCATCATCGACATTAAAACGTCTGCAGATAAATGGTTGTCCTTCCATATTGTTAGTTCTGACTCTGACTCTATTGTTAGTGGTTTTTGCAGGCTTTATAACTCTGATAAGACTTTCTTTCTAACTTACATTGGAAGCAGCCTCACTTATGGCTCATTTACAACATTCCTATAGGTGTTCTACAGTTGTACATGGGGGTAAGGATTAAAAGAGGGCTAAAAGTAAGCATTCCAGGGGTCTCTTGCGATTGCAACTTTATGACATCGAACGTTGACAATCTTACTTGATTCTGGTGCGCCTTTGATATCCACATTAGCACTCTGATTGAAACGAATATGACCTGTATTGATCTCAGTTGGTTCCTTGGAAAGTTTGGACATCCAGATTTTTGTGTCTTCACACAACTTTCAATCAATCGGGTATACCATTGATTGACCAAGGTATAGACATGTCCCTTTTTGGATGTCGGAAGTTACACTTCCATACAAAATTTCAAAATCTGAATCCATGTACAGCGGTGTTGTTATTCAGGCTATGCTTACTGATGACCTGCCCAAAGATGGCTTAATTATCCAGTAAAGATCACTTAGCGCAATATCGGCATCAAAGCTGGTCGACTAAGCATATGCTCGGTCAAGGGGGTCACCCTCTGCAGGAACATGAAACCAAACTTGGCTTATATGACCGAATTTTCCATTATGAGGCATTCGCTTGTAGGCCGAAAGCCTAAGGCTTTTTGCCTAAGTTTCCATCGCGTACTGAATTAACATCCACATACGTGTTCTCTTTGTAACAGTCGCCTTAGTAAATGTCGCACTCCTTTTGCTTTTTTACCCATCCCATCTTACTTCATGGATTGCGTCGACATCTGCTTTATATCAGCCCGCGAGTTTTTAACCAACACGTGGTCTGCTAAGAGTCCTATGTGCAAAACCAAAATCGCTGTCTTTCGAACGTTTGCTGAGATCGTCAACGATTTTTTCCATGTTTGAGAAGTTGTCATATCCCGCCAATAACGTCTCATAAAGGTTGGGACCCATGGTACTGGGTTTCACCCGCAGATGTAAGAGTATGCTTAAATCTCTACTCTTCTGCTTTCATAAGCCTTATATCAGACTGCTAGCTATATCCTACCCTAAATCCTGAACTATTACTGTTGAGAGTCCTAAGCCCCAAGTTATAGAAGGAAATTTAGTGTAAGAGTAGAAGCAGATGTCCTAGAAAGTACTTTGACTAGCATAGGATCGTACGATGTATGAAATGCCATTGCACCTCTCCACTTGTAAATGCAACTACAACATGTTGGATGCAAATTTGTCCAAGCTACGATGGATTCCGACACATAAGATAGGAAGATCTCAACAGACGGCGATTAGTTTTAGACTTTTATACACCGGAGGACCCGTACTTCAAATGAGATTCATTGAGCCGCTATCAAAGTCATTATTAAAGAGCTTGGTAAGCCCGATGTCATATACATCACCCAATTGAAGGATGGTTTATCCAAACAGCCTTTCCTTTCCTTCTCCTTTATTGAATTGATAAAAAAACACCCAAGTAAGCTATCGAAATTGGCAACTAATTAGTCATTCACTGAACTACTTTCTATCTAACCAACACCGAATAAATCTCCTCTTATTTAGACTTGTATCTCCCAACATCCATTTACATCTACGAGTAAACGTGACGTATAATTGCTCATAAATCTTCGACGATGGCTTCTTGACTTCAGCTTGCAATTCGTTTGTCTAACTACGAGTCCATCAACAAAAATCAGTGGCCAAAGGGGGCAAACCACTGAACACGACATAACCTACCTTAATCTTGAGCTTCAATTTCTCATTTCATCTGGTTACCTTGCCAGCGACGACTCTATTACACTTCGTGACGGCAACTAATTTGTCGTTCTTTTCTATTCATTCACAATCAGAACTCAGGGCACGTTTTTGACCCACCTTTCTTCTCAGTTTCTTCTCCTCTTCGGAACAAGTATCCACGAGTATCTTAGAAAGGAATGGAGGGGGACCAACAGTTTAACCTTACTTAACCCTTTTGATTGAATTTCTTTCATCCAAAGATGCCGAATTCAGGGCAAACCCCCAAGTATATAGACTTCATGAATTGGACTTCATGAATTTAGAACTTCATCGAAGCGTCTTTATGAATCCGACTAGATGGTGAGGCTCTTTGAAACGTCCAGGTCTAGACGGATCATTAGCCATAAATTGATTCAGCCCGTAAGGTACACAATGCTCAAGTATCTCATTACAACTTGTGGACAGCTCAATTGACCACTAATGGTGATGTATCCATTGGTAGTAGCACTATACCT
This sequence comes from Volucella inflata, assembly GCA_928272305.1. Lineage (NCBI taxonomy): Eukaryota > Metazoa > Arthropoda > Insecta > Diptera > Syrphidae > Volucella > Volucella inflata. Next base: position 7,442,506 of record OV743720.1, read on the forward strand.
GGAGTTCTGGAATCGGTGTTTCGTGTTGGTAGTTGTTGCCAACTCTGGTAGTCAGGTGCAATGGGTATTCTTGTTGAGAATGTTGGACATGTATTGTGGAAAGATAGTGAATGCTTGGTTGCTGCTTCGCATGGTAAATAGGTCGATTGTCTTGATGTGCAATCATGTTTATGTATTTACAACTAACAAGGTGCCTGTCTTGTGTCTTGTATCTTCTGTGTATGACTTGCAAATTGCCAATTTACAAACTTGATGACCTTTATCGGTTTTGTCTTTGCAGCATGAAGGTGTGAGTAGACGTTAGTGAACATCGATCTCTCGGTCATGGGTAATTCGATATCAGGCGGACGATCCCATAACAACCATCAAAATCGACAGCATTCAAATCTTCATCAGGGACTGGGGGGTAAATCAAACAATTCCAATCAAACTGGTGGTGCTGGAGGACCAGCAGGCAGTGGCGGGAGTGGAGAAAGTTCCCGGGTGCTCTTTCTGTTGTATCTTATTCATCGCACCTGGAATGTGGTCATTGACACGATGGATACCCGCAGCAAGAGGTGATATAACGACCCATAGATAAGCCCATTTAAATATTTAGCTCTTCTCGATCTTATGAAGATTTCTTACAGAAGCTTTAATTGCATTTTGCCATAGGTCACGTGTGAGTGAACGATGTTCGACGTCAGAGGATTCCGGAGCGCCGAGGAGTTACTTTGATGGGACAAGTTCACATGACGATGATGATGATGATGAGACATACTTGGACGGGTATTCGTCGATGTATGGATCACAATGTACGTTTTCAAGTTGCAGTTACTGTTTGGACTCCAAGCAAAATGTTTACAATTCAATTGATGGCGCTGCCTGTGGTATTGGTGTTGGTGCAATGAACCAAGGACTAACACCATCTGTCTGCAGAAGAATATCCATATGTGAAAGGTGAGTGCTTACTATTTATTTTATAGAAACGGTTGCTATTGTAGAAGCGTGAGAAGATTCTTATAAATATGAATATGTTTAAGCGATTTATATCGAGTTGTTGCAACAATGATATACGAGTTGAGTTGCTAAAGTCAACCGCAAACGTCTTTGTCTCATTTTCGATGTCGATTCAAGAAAAATTAGTACTCGTAAATACTTGAATACATTATCGCCTTTCTACTTTCTTTTAAATATCTGTTCGACTATCTAATGACTGTGTATTTTTTTCTTCTGCTCTCTGAGACCAACGGATTAGCAATTAAAAGATTCTTCGATACACTCAAACGATTTGATTTATCTTTCAATGGAAAATATACACTCAAAGCTCTGAAGTGGCTTCGAATTTAGGCGCACACTCGATCAGGCATAAAAATGCAACCACTAGGCAGTTATTAGTTCTAAGATCTCAGTGATCTTTATGAAGAATTGTCAAGAAATCTCTATGGTTCTAGAAGTGGTTCACGTTCGTGGTATCCGATTAATCTTTCAATGTCATTGATCCCGGGCGCTGGATCTCATTACATTCGCAGTTTATTCTTTGACGTTATCACTCGATCTTTAGTCCTTAGTTGATGCCTTGCCACCCATTTACTCGATGTGACCAAGCCAGTGTCATCACATCTTCATGGTTTTTATTCGTTCCAGCACATAACGCTAGGGCTTTGGTGGGGCACTGTCTTAGTCTAGATTGCGTTAACACTTGCTTGCTACGAGTAGAAGGTTACCGATCTTGTTCATTGCTATGAGTAGTCAAATAAGGTCCATAGTTTGAGCATCTGGTTCTCAGATCCATATCGTTTTCCCCTTATACACATGTCTACAGTTCAAGGTTAAGTGCCGTCAATGATGCCACTGTTACTAGCACATCCCTACAGCTGAGAAGAATTTTTGAGGATGGTGCTTTCCGTGTTAATGCCAACCCTACGTACTGTCCGGTTTAAGGGTAATGATGCGATTATATGAGAGATTACATTTCCTCTTGTTCTCAGGCGGCAGCGGATGAACTCCCCAGATGGAGTCAATGGTGGAATCTACAGTTCCAGTCGGGTCGAACTAAAGCGTAATCCCTATATGAGCTGCTTCGAAATATTTGGATACCAGGTCTATAGGGACTACTAATACTAAGCCAGGGTGTTGGAAAGGAGTTGGTGGCGGACGAACCCTAAATAGGTCAACGGCAGCGCTCCTATCCCAAAATTGGGTCAAAACAAGGGCCTGGCCCTCCAGGTTGGGGGTTGTGCCGTCGGGGTGACTTCCCGACTATGGAAAAAATAACTAGTTATGAGAGAGACGCAACCAGCCTCAGATAACGGAACTCCTCAAATGGCAACCAGACCCGGGACATCAATAGACTATGTATTAGAGTTTGCAACTGGAATGTAAGAACACTCTACACCCCAGGTGCCACTCAAAAACGTGAGCCTGTACTCACGCGGTACAAGGCAACATTACCGCGATCCAGGAGATACGATGGATAGGATCAGGTATGATGAAAAGAAAAAGTTGCGATATTTATTACAGCTGCAACAAAAGACTGCATGTATTAGGATGTGGATTCGTCATAGGAAGTCGGCTTAGGACAATAGTCATTGAATTCAAGCCGATAAGTGATCGACTTTCTGTGATCCGCATCAAAGCTACTTTGCCAGTTCTGCTTTATGGTGCCGAGTGCTGGACGATAAGCAAGAAGGGAGAGCTGATACTGGGTGCATTCGGCGGATTTTTGGTCCTGTGTGCGAGGAGGGCGAATGGAGGAGCAGATACAACCGCGAACTCCATGAGCCGTACCAAGATGTGGATGTAGTACAAAAAGTGAAAACACGTCGACTACATTGGCTCGACCACATCGAGCGAATGCACAGTAATACTCCAGCTAAGAGGATCTTCGAATCCCAGCCCCCAGGTTCGAGAGGGCAAGAAAGACCGAACCTTCGTTTCAAAGACCAAGCTATCACGGATGCCAGAGCGCCTGGTCTGCACAACTGGAAGCAGCGTGCCCCGGATCGTAGAGGATGGAAGGCTGCAGTGTCTCAGGCAGAGACTCTACACGGGTCGGGAGCCCGTTAAGTAAGTAAGTACTACGTACTATCTGCTATAGATGATGAATGCTATCATATCTGTTATACGGTAGGGAGCCATGTACCGGATTGGAATATGTTGGTCTTCCCAAAAATATTATGTAGTTCCCCTATGAGCATAGGGTTATCATCTTCCTTTTTCTGACAAAAAATACATAGCACCCTTTTTACTAAAGCATCAGTTTCAGGCTCACTGATCAAAACCAGAGTTCTAGTTGGTTTTTAATGTCCTAAATACTGTGCCAACGTGGCTGGACACGAGCTTTCTTTGCATTCTAACATTCCTCTTTTTCTTGGTAATCCTGTGATTGTGATTCTTCATTTGACTTTTGGAAAGGGTGGAGACATACCTCATAGTAGATTCTAGTTTGAAAAGAATACGAATTTGGTTGTTAGATGGACTACAATAGTCTCTCAGTCGACCCTCACAAACCTGAAGTTGTTTTCTTTACAAGAAGAAGGTAGCTGGCTGGTCTGACTCTGATCAGCATCCAATTCCCCAAAGAATCCTAGTATCTGGGTGTTATTCTGGAAAACAAATTTTAATAGACTAAACACGTCACATTGAAAGCCTCTATGGCGCGACCTGTCACCGACTAGTTTCTTTGGATCTACACGGCTATGATGAGACTGAGCATAAAGACTTCCGTAATAGCAAAGGCAGTGCTATAGGCACACCATTAAATCTCCGTGATATTCATATCATGGGCTGCATTACCAAACCATCTTTCATAGGAAAGATGGCCTTCGTTACTGGCTTTGATTATCTGACACGCCGACTATATTTTAATGGTGATCTAATGGACGTATCTCATAATGCAATGACATAATTTAGTCTGCGTCCAGGAATTTTTTTGGCCAGAATCCGAGAGAGGGAAGTAATGTTGTGGGATCTTCACAGATTGGTTGACAATCGATCTAGGATGGATGCGGCACTGACGTCTTTTTACAGGACGAAAGTGCGAGAATTGACTCCTGGTTAGAAATAGAGATATACACGCAATCCTGGTTGCATGGCATGAACTACATTGTGAAGAACCGATGAAGGGATGAAGTATTCGCACCTGTAGCGACAGAATACAAGGATTTCAAGATTTTCGGAACCCAAATTCACTGAGTCTCGTGACCATGGAATCATGGGAAATGATAACGCCCATTAGCTTGCTCCGCATGGAGTTTTCAGGCCTGACTATGTTCTGGATTAGGGCTTCTATTGGATTTCATATAAGAATGACTACAAGGGTTGTGACTCCAGGTTAGTGGCAGCCCAAGTAATGTGCCTTCAAACGTCACTTAGCCGTCAGTGACTTTCCTGCTATCTCACCGTAGGAAAGATTGCAGACTGCTTTCCAGCATTCTGACGGGGCAAAAGACTTTTGCTAAGCATTTAAATGTGCTGGGTATAGGTTATACAACATCCTACGGCGCTTGTTATGTGATGATGGCACCACAGAATGTTCGGCTTATTCGCATCAAACTGAAGATACTCGGCGCTGACGAGTTGGTGCTGGTTCCATTCCATTTCCTCGAAAGACTTACAACTTTTTAGTGAGAGGAATACACTTGTTAGTGCTCTGTTCTAACAGAAAGAAAAACCTCGTTAAAGCGCCTAATTCAGAGGTTTATTGGTTCAAATCCATGTTTCCTTTGGACTGTAACAATATCTTAGAATGTAGGCAAATATTTCTTCCGAAGTCAGCTCTATAATGACACCATCAGTTTGCATTAGACCTTATCAGTTCACACGCAACACTGTAAGGATGTTTCAGGTGATCTGTGCATACTCGAATATCGCTCTTTTGCTCAAAAATGAAGTAATAGTGTGCTAGTTCTAGTCCTGTAAGAGTACAGCCTCCAACTTAAATTTGTTAGTTTTACATTAGCTCTTGCCGTCTTTGGCGTGTTTCAAAGGAAACACCTGACAATACTAAAAGCGTCCGCATATCGCAACAACCAAAATTTGTTAGTAAAGACTGCTTGAGGAACATCCGTTACAGTAAATTAACCTTTTTCCCCTATTCTTGACATCACATTAGTCCCATATTGATCCAACTATGGCGGATACAAGACTTTATAACCACGTAAAACCAAAGAGCTTACCTACTACCAAAATCGAATTCAAAAATTCCCCTATCCGTGCGATTTCCTGCAGTACAATACTGAATCTATCCACATGAGTTTCTTAAACTGTAAAAGCTTTTATTTGTATCTCATACACCAACCTAGTGGTAACACCATAGGCACTTTGCAGATAGAAAACATCTCAACCTTGTTAGCGAATGCACAAACCTCTGACAAATTTTCGCCTCAAAACAGACTCTGAATTATCTCAGTTGGGAATGCTACACCGATCACTGCGGGATTTGTTGCATGCTTCACCGATCTATGTGCACGATCTTCATGAAACTTCTAAGCATTAGGTGCTTTCGTATTCTAAATAAAAAGTTAAACGTCTGTAGATGAAGAGCGTAATATAGATAGATTCCGGTTCACACTAACCACACTAACCACCAACGCTGCCTGAGAAAGATAGTTATTTTCACACCACTCTTCGGCCTCAACTAACACCTGTCGTTTATCATTTCTCATATGAAAATTTACATAAATACTTCTTGAGCGAAACAAAATTGGCAAAACCCCTTCTAGCTGCACCATAGGTAGATACGAGTATATCGTTCAACACAGACCTTCTCCCCTGCGCTTGCGGTAGAACATAGCCATGACACTTAACTTTCGAGAAAATGCATTTGAAATGAGATGATGATGATGATGATGATGACGGTGGAGATACTCGTGCACGTTTGAGTAACACGTTGTGGATGTCCAGACACGTTATTTATATGAGAGAATCTATTAAAGATACATTTCCACTCATCTTCTGTAACCAAACGTCCAATGGTTTCAGCCTCTTCAGGTGAGATTTTTTGCACACACTAAAGCCAACATTAGTAGCTTCGAGGTTTTTAAAATTAAATATCTACGGCACGCAAAGTTCCATTGGCTTGTTCTGGATGAACGTGTGTATCAGATGTTTAGATGGCTTAAGGTCAAATTGCTACCGCACTAACAGTCGAATCTAAGATTCACTTAAAAATGCAGTTTCTAGCTAAAACAAACATCACAAAGGAGGTAAAGGGCGTTTGTTGTTGTTATTGTTATTGTTGTCTTAACCTCCCCGTGTCGGTGTTCTGCTCAATGAGCAGTGTCTTCTTTTCTTTTTTCTCTCTATAGATACTCGTAATAATTGCGTCTGTTGAATGCATAATGAAGTTGAAGTTGATGTTGTGCTGTTGGGGTTCTTTATATTTCTGCCGTGCGCCGTTTCCAAGAAAGTTCAAAGGGAAAAACTGTTTAAGGTTCAAAGAAGGACGATAGCAATCTTCGTATTAATATGCATTTTTTGATTGTGGGGAAATCGACGAACAAGAGAGACAGTGGAAGTGCCATGTAAAGGAAGAATGTCATAAAAGGCACAGTTGGCCATTTATAATTGCAAATCGTAGGTAGGGAGTGAAGATACGAGTGTAATACAAAGTAAGCTGACGGGTTTTACAACTATTTATGAGCCGTCGTTTTCTTTAAAATGAATAAATTTCATTAAATTCTAATTACTTTTGAATTACCTCTATAGTCTATGGAGGGTTGGTCTGAGGAAAAGGTTTAGACAGACCAATGTCCACTGTGATCAGTTTGTATTGGCTGCGATCAACAATCTACTATCAAATGATGGAAAACTCACAAGAGTAGATAGATAGAGAAGTCTCTTTCAGTTCTTCTATTGATAGTGAAAGATCCGCACCCGGAATTGATTTTGAATGTTCGTAGGTTATAACGCCAGAATCAACTTCATTGTTCGCTAAAAAGAGGAGAACTAATGTATACTTACATAAAAATAAAAAATAGGCTCGACAAAGTTTGTCCACCTAACTCGATATGTGCTCATCCTCCGTCGAAGGAAGGACGATTTTGTAAAATTTCAATATTTTAGATAAAATCAAATTTACAGGAGTCCAGACAGCCAATGAACCAGAGATTCACTCGCTGATGAAATAGTATAGAGCAGAGAAAATGTTGTTCACTACGATTTAAGAAATAATTCTGTCTTCCTCCGCCTTCGTGATTTTCCAGCTGCACTGTCTATTAAGGAGATAAAGTAACACAGGTGCCATACGGGATAGGCCTTACATGCATCAATACGGATAAAGACATGGCCTTGCAGAGTCTGTTTAAAGACTGGACTTTTAGCCACCAAAATTGTCTGATTTCGCAACAATTCAATTCTTAACGTCTACATACATTCATACATACATTCTAGGTTTTTGCCAAAAGATGTAAGCCCTCGAGGGTATCCTAAACTGAAGTCCTGGGAACCACCCTTGCTTACGTAGTTTTTGTTTTTAAAACCTGACTCGCTAGTTTCGATTGAGAAGCACTTCGACATGATGGATGAGTCAGAAAAGAAAATTAGGCTAGTAGGGTTTCTACCTTCCGAATGAAGTTAGCAAATCTACCAGCAGGGGAGTCCCCTATTTCAGGGATGTCGAATTGTTCTCTGAGGAAGGTGTTCCGCCTGATTCCATTGAGGGCTGGACAGTCACATAAAATGTGTTCAGCTGTTTCTTCGTCTTCGAGACAGAGTCAACATTCTGCGGAGTCAGCTAGTCCTATTTTGGTGAGGTGATATCTTAAACCGTTGTGTCCTATAAGGTATCCTACTACGTTTCTGATATCATGCCGATTTAAATCAGACATCTGTCGGCATTTTATTGGATTCAAAAGGTGGGATGGTTCGTTTGGCCTGCCTTAGCCTTGGAGTCTCCTCCCAGTATGAGATGCATTTTGAGTGCTCCCAGCGCTTAATGGCTAAATTAACTGCTGTTTTAGATGTGCAGCAAAAGGGTCTAGGTCCGTTGAAGGGGGCTTCTGAACCTTTCCTGGCCAGTTTGTCTGACTACTTCTACAACTCGAAGACCTGGCAAGGCTACATCTGAGCCTCTAGTGACACTATTCTTATGATTACAGCCAAAGCCTCCTTCAAAACCTGAGATAAACGATAGTCTCGCACTCGTACAAACTGTGTAGCCTAATGAAGTGGTGCTTAAAACGTTTTTACAAAATCAGGTAGTTTGTTAAGATAATACGAGTAGCATGCTAGGATAAGAATGCAGTTGAGTTCATGAAGACTGCATTTGGTGGACTTAGCAAAAATGGGCAAGTGCAACGACTGGAATAGAATCACTCGTAGATTCCTTGACCTATTGATCTAAATTCGACATGCTCATAGAAATCGGGATAATCACAAATTGGTGCTTCCGTTAACGTACTAGTAGCTTCTCTAACACATCGGCACCGCAAACCACGGCATCTCCATCCTCGATTCCAACGCTTCTACGCTTCTACGGTATATGACGTAAAGTTTCAAGACGATTCAGACAGAATAACCGTTGAGATAACTATTCCACTGAATCATGAAGCTAGCACTAGAGTAGGTTTCAGCCTCACCATATTTTCCTTGACCTGAAAGCATGAGTTATTCAAAATATTGTCTCTGGAACGTATCCCTAGGCTAACAATATCATGATATCATGGAAAGAATTGGGGGGGACGTATGTGGTAGTTCGAATAAAGTCACAGTCACCGCTGAAAATCTGGAAGCATTACCTCTGCAACTCGTTAAAGACTGTTGCTGCCCAACGCTCCATTGTCAGGCAAAATGAACTACCGAGCTTAGATGACGATCGACAGAATATCTCTTCACGTTTCAACAAAAAAGTTGAAAAATCGCAAGTATGCGAATTTGTTGTGGCTGCTCTAATTGAAGCAGCTTCAACTTCCCTTAATCCAAAAGAGATTCCGAGACTTTACAACCTCACAGATCTCATGAAAAATTCTGCAGAATATTATTAATGCATCAGTGACTACGCATCGGCTTGTTTGGAGTCCGAAAATATCCATATGTGATGTTAATATCACCAGCTCAAAAATATGCCCTCAAGCAAACTTTCAGATGCATTCTGAAATATCGTGATTCATTCCTATGCCATACAACTCTCTTACGCAATGTCTATTATGAGTATAACTTGCATACACTTAAAACCAACATACATTGGTATCTCCTAATTATCCCTCGCCGAGCTGAATTTGAAATCCGCACTATGTTCAAACATTATAAGGATACCAAAACCCCATAAGCGCTCACTTGTTATAAAAAAAAAAGCAAGGTTTTGCAACGGGCTCGAGTTGTGTTCTAATCGATTCAACTGTTGAGGACTTTCTCGAAATCGATGAACACCAAATATTGCGGAGATTGAATATCGCCGCATTATTCAATAAATCTCCGTAAGGATCCAGCCCAAAAGCCCCATCATTCAATGTCCAGCGTTGAATCAAAATGTTCTTTCTATCACTTAATCCAGAATCTTGCAGGTAACTAGTTAAGACAAAATCAAAAGAAACCTCCGGAGGCCACTTCCACTGTAGGATCTGCATGCCGGACATCCCAATTTTTCTGGGGTCGTTATGACTTGAGCATTACTGGTAGGGATATGGCTTCACCGGGACTTAATTTCAAATCGATGTTTCAAGTCAGATATATATTTATTTAACTAGATGACCGTCAGCTAGTACTCTGCCATATAGAGACTACTCAGTTAGTCTTGACGACTCGTTCGCTGATGGTTTTTAAGTTACGTTTGTTCCATATTATCCCACGCTGCACTCCACTTTCTTCATGTGAAACAGCCTGAACTGAACTATCTTCAGGAGCTTCATCACTGAGTCCTCTCCGTCCAGTCCGTGCTTTGAACGCAATAGGTTTACTTGTACGTCTTTAGTTTAGTGAGAACTTAGCTTTTCCAGACGTTCTATACATCGTGCCAGTGGCCGTCAATCCTTTGCGGACCTTCCACCTTCTTTTGCCTACTCCTATCCGTACTGCATGCATGCCATTTCAGTTGGAGCAATCTTCAATATTAAAGACACTTATGTATTTCTGTTCCGGGGGTTTTGATCTTCAGAATCCCATCAACGGCCATGGACGGAGTTGGCGTTTTGGAGCAATATTTTACGATTCTGACTCGCTAGACTAAAGACCAAACATCCAAAGTCCTTTCTAATAAGAATGAAGAAGGCTTCTTATTCATACTCTGCAAAGTTAACAATTTCGGAGAAACCCCTTGCAGGTGCCATATGAAGACTTAAAGTAGGACCTTCTATTATAAAGTAGGTGTTCGTCTGTAGGCGATGGCAACGATAAGTATTAGGCCTCGTAGAAGTAGCATCTTCCGGCAGGTGCTGGTTCTTTAAATAACGAGAATAAGCCTCTGCAGCCGAACATCCTGCAGGTCTGGCCATAAATCAGGATAAGTGTCGGAAAAACAAAGATGAGACCTTGCATGCTACTCCGACATATTTGGAGCTCAGGCCGGTAAGGATTTCCAAGACTTAATCAGGGTCTTGGAAAGAGATGGTGGCGGACGAGCCCTATTTCGACCAACGGCAGCACCCACATCCCGGAACGGGTTACTGCCTTCGGTGTAACCGACCCCTCGGGATTGGGGTTGTGCCGACGGAGTAACTGCCTGGCCATAAAAAAAAAACATAAGTTACGAAGCATCAACAAGCCTCGGATATGGACGGATCTACTGTTGACAACCCACGCAAACGATTTAAGGACAATAAGCTTCGGCTATGCACGTGGAAGGCGAGCAACTAGCGGAGGCCCTAGACTGCTGCAAAGCAGACATAACCGCCATTCAAGAAATGCGATGGGATGGGCCGGACAAAAAGAAGATGAAAAACTGCGATATCTACTACGGCAATTGCTATCGACGGCAAAAGCAGCGCTTATTTGAATGCGGATTTGTTGTCGGAGGCAGACTAATACAAGAAGTCCTCAGCTTCCGGCATGTGAGCGAGCGCCTCGTAGCAATCCGCATCAAGGCTAAATTCGCCAACATAAGCCTTATATGTGCGCATGCCCCCACAGAGGAGAAAGATGACGACACCAAGGATGCCTTCTACGAGCTCCTCAACAAGAGCTACGAGCAATGCCCTAGCTATGACATTGAAATTGTCCTCAGTGATTTTAATGCAAAGCTAGGAATATAGGGTATCTTTGGTGGAACAATCAGAAAATATAGCCTGTACAACACCACCTCCGATAAAGGATTCAGGCTAATCGACTTTGCGGCGGGGCGAAACATTGTCATGGCTAGCACGCGGTTCCCACATCTCGACTTACACAAGGGGACTTGGAGAACTCCTGATCAATCAACAGTCAACCAGATTGATCACATTGCGATCGATGCGAGACACTCCTCCAGTATTATGGATGTGCGTACGTTCCGAGGAGCGAACATCGACTCGGACCATAACCTTGTTGTAGCCAAGGTACGATTGGGGATATCCCAAACTACGCCAAGACAAGCTAATGCTGTGAGGAAATTCGACGTCAGACGGCTACAATCACAAGAGATCGCCAAGTCCTTTTCCGATCGAGTGTCTCTTAATCTCTTAAGAGGGCCAATGCCGCCAGCATCAAGCATCGAAGACTATTGGAAACACTGCCAAAACGCCATCAGAAATGCCGCTTCTGATGTGCTGGGTTTCACTCGTCCACCACAACGGAACCCCTGGTTCGATGATGAATGACGGCAAGCACATGCAGCTAGGCAAGATGCATATAAAGCGGCGCTGCATAGAAAGACCAGAGCCGCTCATGGGCTCTATGAGTAGAAGAGGAGAGACCAACACCGGCTTCTCAGGAGGAAAAAGAAAGAGCATGAGAAGTGTGTGGTCGAGGAAATCGTAGGATGCTACTCCAGGAATGAGATTCGGAAGTTTTACCAAAAGGTAAAAATAACATGCCACGGAAACAAAACCCCGAGCCGAAGTCTGTAGAGATGAACAAGGGAACATCGTGGCAGAATCGCAGTCGATACTGAGGATTTGGAAAGACCATTTCTGCAGACTGTATAACGACGATGACGAACCAAATACCGCTGCCAGGCAGAATCAACCTTTCAACCTGGACGATGGTGACCAACAATTCCGTCCACCCGACTACGACGAAGTGAAGATAGCTATATCTAAGTCCAACAAAGCTGCTAGACCGGACGCCTTGACTGCCAAGCTCTTCAAAGCGGCAGGCGATGACTTGGTAAGGAGCATACACCAACTCATCTCTAAAATATGGTCGGACGAAAGTATGCCCGATGAATGAACCTCAGCATTATTTGTCCGATTCTCAAGAAAGGAGACCTTCTAAACTGCGCCAACTACAGAGGCATCAGTTTCCTTGACATCGCATATAAGATCTTATCTGCCGTATTGTCTAAACGCCTGAAGCCGTTCGTCAACAACGGCTGATAGGTCCATATCAGTCCATATCAGTGTATGAATGACACTTGTTGACTGAGGCCCAGGTCCACCCCGGACTGTAGCGCCACTTAAAGTAAAGTAAGTAAGTTCGCCTGTAGGCATACAAATCATCAGCATTTATTTTTGCTAGTACAGCTTCTAGTGGGTCTATTACCAGTCGCTTGTCATCTCAAATGAGAAAGGGTCTGCAACCGACTTAAAATAACCAACTGCAGACGAAGCTACTTGAGAAGAGTTGTTCACTGAAGCCGAGGCCCAAGTGCTCTTCACAACTGAATACGGTACTCTGGCAGAGCTTGTTTTCTTCAATTTGAGGGACAATTATAGAGAAAAGAAGTAGTGAACTGTATGTGTCTGTATATTTCTCTACGAGCTATTGATTACTCGCCACCTCTTCCAGTATACTGTTACAAGCCCTTCACCTTAATCGAAAGCAATTAAACTGAAATAATCTCAAATTTATCGGGCATTCCTCCTATTTTAAGTAAAAAACAAAAAACAAAAAAACCCACTCGTCGTTCCCATCCCGCCCCGTTTAATCTCACTAATTAGCTTCTCAGCGAAATATTCATTTCCTTTAATCTAAAACCAATAAACCAAAATGGTGATAGATACAACGTCTATTGTATGCTGCCCTCTTCTGCGCCATCTCAGTCGGACGATGATCATACCAATTTATTTCAACCCACAAGAGCAACAAATGTATCTGAATGCGTAATTACATCATATCCACCACAGCGAATACAAAATAGAGAATAGAAAATATAAAATACAAAACCCAGAATCCAAGCATCAACCACAGCCACTCTAGTCGAGTTCGAGAAGCCAATTTTCTAAGTCTCATCTTATCATAGATGCGAGGGTAATAAACTTGAATCGATATACTCGTCGTACCTATACCTATTCCCTGAAGATCACTGACTTCTATCGATGGTATAGGTATGGCTACCTTCGGATACGGATTCCATGATTCTTACTCAATTCGCTCACGATGCCCTCCTCATAGATACTTGTAACTATCTAACAATGCCCCACGATCGCAAACTCAAACTACCATCCAAGATCTAAGAAATATATCTCAAATCGATTCCAGTTATACAAAACCCCCTTACACAGCAAAGCAGTCGAGAATGAGGAGGTTTAAAGAAGTAGAGGAGTTCGAGGAAAAGAAAAAAAAAAGCACGTACGAGTATCTTTTTCCACCTGACAAACTACGAAGTCGAAACCAAAACAAAACTCAGGTGGACCAAGCCGACTGAAACTTGTAACATCAGTCTACTGAGAGCCGCGGATCGATGTGCATCACTGCATGAGCGCGTCGTCTATTTGAGTTTTGAATTGAATTTGTATCTATTACCAAGCATAAGATCAGTTAAATCTCTAAACTGAAGCATCCAAGAGCTTAGAAAATATTCTTGTTCTTCTAGTTTAAATTTTGTTTCGGTGTGTGTTGTGTGTTAGATTGGTTCGCGTATCTCTAAAGTCAACAACTTCCTCATCTTCTTGAGTTAAGGAGCAACAGAGACATGCAGAACCGGACTCAATCTTGTTCGTCTTCATTGGATTCTAACGGGATAACGAGTATTTAGTTAGACCACAACAACACGACTACAAGATACATTTCCTTTAATTTCCTCCGTTTGACCCGGTATCTGCAAGGTGCTTTAGTGTGAGAGAAGTGCTTTACTGTCGCGATTTTGACCCTTTTTAGTGAAATTGTTGCCCCCGAAATTTGTTGGAACTTTCCCTGCTTGAATTGACCAGAGTCGTTGTAGTTCTAATCTCGTAAAACTCATTCAGAAACGAGTCGTTTAAATAGCGGTAAGTGTCAAAAAAAAAATATTTTTATAATTACACTCAAAACCAGCCGAAAAAAGGTTAAAAAATGACCAAAAGTGCGACCAAAAAGAAAGCGAAATCTTTATCAGATTGTATAATTTACTCGTACTTGAATTCACATGTATAGTATGTATCTTTATGCGATCAGATACTCGCATATACGACTACTTGTACGTGCTTGAATCGAAATTAGACCGGAAAATTTCAAAGTTTCGATCCGCAACAATGTGCTTAGTTCCACAACTTGGTGTGTTCATGGTTAGGTTCATGATGTGGGCATCTAATTTGTTTTACAATTAGATACCTTGTGCTTGACCGTAGATACAATCAATCGTGTTGGAGGAGGTTTTATTTTTTGAATTCTCGAAATTATGCAGCAACACTATGGATAGGGGCCAGTGCGTAACAAAGTGAAAACTACAAATTAGAGTGATACCTGTAGTGTGACTTCTATTGTAATCTGTCTTCAACTGAATCAACCGAATTAATGTTGAGATGTACTGTAAACTGTTGTGCGGCCTCCTGAAATCCTCTTATGAACGATCTCGTTCGCATCCTAAGTACAAACAGCCAGTTGGTGATCAAAGTAGGATAGTGCAGTGGTCACTCTCACCCATTATCCAAAACAAGACCGTGTGCCTTACAAAGAAGACGTTTCGATGAGCAAACTGTTCCGCTGATCCCAAGAATTTAATCCCTAATTAAGGTCGTCACCTGTCCTGGCATCAGCGGAACAACTCTTTATACGACCTTCACTGCTTATCCTATGAGACTGCACTAAAACTCTTCTGAGATCAACGATCTTAATCCGCAGGTATTGTTGTGTGCCAAAGCAGAGCAGTTGCAAAGGAAGTGCGCTGTGGATTTCTTTGGGCTTAGAAATATCTCTTCTCCTAAAGTTAGGTTTCCTGATCATTGTAGTAGCGGCCTACGAATTTACATGGCTCAAAGTTGTCTCGATAACAGAACTTTGAGAATGCTTGAAAACGTCTCATTTGTTTGACGTAGGACACGGGTTCATCAACGCTATCAAGCTGGCTACTTGTTGTTCTTCAGAATCCAAGTGCAACTAGTTCATCAGTGGTTACGTACTTTGAGATATTCAAATTGCCCGATGCCTAATGGAGTATGATCATGTTCACCCCAGCCGTTTCGATAAGAGATGCGCGGCAGTGACTATCCTTTTGGGTTTTGAATTAGGGGATCGATTGCTCTTTGACTGTCTTTGTATTTTACAATAACTGATCAGACAATGGATTAAAACTTAGCTGCATAGCTACATTATAAGCAGCTGGCACTTCGGATTAGAACACAGTACAGTACAAGCCAAGACTAAAGGATGCAGAGTCCTCAGTCAAAACCTATGGGACAAGGCCGCCTGCAAGCATGGAAAATATATACATATAACATTTAAATCATTGCAGATGCAATACTATGATCTCCATATTTGTAGAGTAATTTAAGGGCTTGAAGATTACCCTACAATGTTATGGTGATACATCGTCAACATCGAAAAGCCAACCTATATGAAGACAAATAAGTATTGCCAAATGATCTGCCACCCATTTAGTTGATCGGGAATACGATATCGGTCGATTTCTTATACTTGACCATATCTAGAGTGAATATAAGGTCTGCAGATCACCTTTTAATGGCATGCCGTGAAGCTTCTCTCTTATCTGACTTCGAGTATCGTTACTAATTTATTGCAAAACTAACTGCGTGTTTAGATTCTTAAGTCCAGGTTATAGATGGATACGCCACAGTTTAGAACAGAAGAGCAAATAATGAAAAATGTCTGTCACTTGGTTTGAAACAATTAAGGGCGCACTAAGTTGATCTGTCAACTGAGGAGCCGCTCTGGAATATGACACCATCTGGCTTCTTATTCTGTATCGTATCTAAAGTGATTTTTGGACCGGCAGATCATTTTTCAATTGTATGGTATCAGACCGCATTCCCAAATTTGAAATGTTTAACTTACTGGTCGAGTAATCAACAACATTAGTGGCTGGTTTCTTCAATGCAACCCTTAGTTCCCAGACGATGTATCGATTAGCACTTGTCACCAATGTAAAACCTAAGGAGAAACACTTTTGAGCTCAATCTTCAAACAACTTTATCTATTTTATGGGAAAAGATACAACATTGTTGGATGTAGACTTTAAACTCTCTTGTGGGTTTGATAATTCGACGAAATCTACTACTATAAATCTACTCGTATCTCTTGATTGTTTGAGCATCAAAGTCAAAAATGTTAATTCTCAATACTAGAGACTTGCCATAAGTCTGTGGCCATCAATCATGATGCATTTTGTTTGCCTTCTCCATTTCATTTTCATGGCTTAAAAACTAAGAGCTGACCTCTATCTGTTTTCCCTTGCTATGAATATTCATGCACATAAATTCTCTCTCTGAAAATGAGGATTTCAAACAAATAAATCATAGCTTCGCCATTAACATTGAAAAATAGAGGCCCTCCCAGAAGATCACCCATAAATCTCTAAAAATCCAAACAATGACAGCAGCCTTCAGCAAAATCATTCCTCGTACTCGTACATACAAATATCACAGTTGGAATTGGCAAAGCAAATTTTAATAAGCTAAATACCTCTGAAATAGATTTCAATTCAGGGTTTTAAGATACAAAACAGAAAAACCATTTCCCAACGTGATGATCGCTAACAGACAAATCAACCGTTAAAATCGTAAAAGGCCAAGTACGAGTATTTGTAGATAGTCCAGGTCGATCATAAAATTCCCTTGAAATGGTTTTAGCTCATGTTTGCATTTTGCAACTGCATCTGCAGTTAATGACAGTTTAAGTTGCCATCCATTGCATGTAGTCGTACAAGTACATAGTAAAACTTCCAATCTAACTTCCGTTATTGCCTTAACCATTCAGTATACTGTGTCAGAGCCTTTCCTCTGGCAAAGGTTATGACTCATTAACTTGGACAGTTTCTAATTATGTATCTACTCCGAGGTAAATTCACAAATTTTTCCGCAGCTACACAGATTTGCCACTTCTTATGGCAAAACATAGATACATCTTAAGTTTAAGTATAAACATTAATTTAAATCTTTTCAAGATAACGGTGTTGTTTTTACGAGTTTGTCCATTTAAAGCGCTAGGCTTCTAGCATAAATTCCAAGCCACCAATTCCACCAAGGCATAATGAAAGGCACACCATTAATCAAGACACTGTTGGGGGGAGTGCTGCTATTTGAATCACCTTGCTAGTGGGTCGTCGTTGTAGCCTGTTTTGGTAAACGAAATCAATTAATCAACATCACCTTTGATGGGTAGCGACTTCCTAAGGTAATACGATCAATACTCCACTTACATTGGCCAAGCAATTTGCTCCAACACCTGCTAAAGAGTCATACTGTTGGTATTACTGTTGGGTTTGCTCGGATTTGGATCTCACAAATCGACCTTGAAAACTCGATCACTTGAAATTACAGTGAAGAGCTCTCAGTATATCATTCTTCGGGTAATGTATCTCACTCTCTGTTTGGCTTGTCTGTTCAAGCTTTAGCACCATCTTTGTCTTGATTTCAATTAAATCCAATTGTCAGCTTCGGTGCGTTCAAACGGAGCAATGTTTCGCTTCGGAGCACACCTTCAAGTTGTATTCCATTTAGCCCCCTCCACCGTGATCGTCTATAGTGTACACGACGACTTTATTTTGCTTTCTTTCAGCTTGGCTACGGTTTGGTTGAATTCTGTCACCGCAATGGAATTAGATTTGATTGAATGGGTTTTCTAGAATAGAGTCTTGTTATTTCTCGGAATGTTGTGTACTTAAGAGTCGATAGTTGTTGCTGTTGCTATTGCTGGAGCTGGAGCTGTGGCGGAGACTATGGCCTCGACTGTGGTGTGGTTTCGTGTTTGGCAATAACTTTGATGAAGTGTGACAATTGAAGAGTGCTCATAAGCCGATTGTCAATACAATTGCTGATTTGTTTGCTTACCACGATTACAGATAGAGAATGGAATAGTTTTATTGAAATAACAAGCCAACCAGCTGCACATAAATACAACGGGGGAGAGGTGTATAAAACGCAGATAATTCACTAAAGTACCAGTGAGTAGGACTTTTAGTGGAAAATGTCTGTCCCTGGGGGGTGTATAATAACTACATTGCCCAAAATCGTTTAAAAATTCAATTGTTTCTCTCCATTATGATCTTCCAACATTCCAAACCAAAGGAATAGGTGTCTTCTTCTTTGCCTGCTTCATTTAACTTTCCTTTTTGTAGAAGAAGGGATCTAATCAAAGATAGACTTTTCGAATAACAAAAGCAAGTATAAGAGTATATTGAGGTCTAGTGAATCAAGATGTAAGGGATTTCACTTCATCCGTAGGTCGTCTCCTGTAGTGCCTCTTCATTCCTTTTGATCCAGCAGCTTTATAGAACCTTCACTGCTCAGACTTCTTTATGATTGGTGTTGTGCATGCCTCTCAAGGTTGATTGAGGTTTCCTTTCAACTGCTTGCGGCACTGAAATGGCATCAAAGATCCCATATCACATACGTTTCATCAGATTTAAAAAATATTCATGTCTTAGCCCAGTACAAAGGGACACGGATGGGGACGATCTTGTTTAATTGTTTCCTCAATGCTCGAGATAGACCTTTGTTCCTCAACTTCCTTTTTAGCCTATAGAAATGACAGTTTGAAAGAGCAAGGACATTCCTTTGACCAAATTGTACAAAGGGACTGGTGAATGCTGCGTACTAGATCATTTCATTCAGCTTCAAAAGGGTTGGTGGCTAAATCAGATGATTGGTTAGAACTGAGTCTGAATACTATCTAACTTCACTTGGTTACTAGTCAGAGGCCTTTTTTCGCTCTTTGTCAAGCGTATTCTGCCTGACACCTGTAGACTTCGTCTCAATTAGGATGTTTCTCTGTTCGTCTTTGTAGACTTCGGTTTAGATTATTCTTAACTGAAACGTCCTATTTACCATATGTAAATCTGCAGATGATGGCCTTCAATTTGCAGCCGTAACAAGCAGACTTGAAAACTTCAGTGGAATGCATCGTTACACAGACGTTCGATGGGCAAAATCTCCCCTGGCTGAGAGCTAATTATTGATCATCAACTCTACAAAAAAATTCATAGAAAAGGTAGGAATTTCTACGTTCCTACACGAATCATTGCCGGTTTGAACTATTTTGACTTTCCTTTTCATCGCATCGATTGAGGCGCTTCTTTCAACGCTCTTTTCGTCTTTTGGAGAGGCCGACACTTTTAGGATTAGCAGATGCTCGTGAAATCTTTTCGCCTGCCTCTTGAATCGTTTGACGCTTTGCTTTTCATATAATCAGAGATTTTATTCTATTGAGTGTCCCCTGGCACAGATGCTGCTTTCCTGATGGCTTGCTCTCTGTGCCAGCAGATTTTGAGAAGTTTGACAAGACCCGATCACGACTGGCAGGACGTGTGTTTGATGTCAAACTTCTTTCAAGATAGCCTTATTAGTACAACAGCATGTACATGTTGTTAGTGTTGGCTCCTAGGGGTCTAAGGGTATCGAAGAATACCGGAGATGTACCTTGCAGCGTTCGCAATACGATCAGTTTAGTTAAGTTTCTTTTATCGAAATATTTCCAAGTTCTTTTATGCGTAATGAACTAAAGCCCAAGCTAGCTGTGATTATATGCTGCAATGCCACAAAGTTAAGTTCCTTTACAGAAGTGATGTCCATTCCACACAACTTTTTCGGTGCCGGTGGTTCACTTATAGTTTTTGACCTCAGCTTATCATTAGGCGTGGATGGACAAAGGCCTCGTCTTTTTATGGTTTGCCGAATCATACATAAGCGACGTGCATAAATTGTTGCTTAACAGCGTGCTGGGATGATGACACAATTCCCAACATGGATCAGGCAATCGTTTTAAGAATATTGCCCCCAAAAGTGTTGTGTCCTCTTAAGGTAGATCGAAGGAAACATCTATAAATGCCAAAGAATCTGTGCTCCAACCGACCTTCAACCTGTGCTCGACCTCTGCCGCCGATGTGATTTCATCCATAGAACTTTCTCTGCCAAAACTTCCGTATTATGCTTGTCCAGATAGAATAAAAAGTATTGACTGCGCACGTTCGAAAGCTAAGTTACTTGGCAAAACACAAAATATATGCTGGTGTGCCCCAGGGCTCCGTTCTGTCTCCGACACTTTTTTAAATTTTCATTAATAATCTCTTGTGTGCTACTTCTAATCCAATTTATTCCTTTGCTGACGACAGTACTCTCTTACTCAACCTGCTCGTTGGCTGTAGAAGCAGAACGGCAACGTATGTTAAGCTCATTACATTCCGATATAAACAGCATAACCAATTGGGGAACTACCAACAGAGTGGGATTTAATGCTTTAAAAACCGAACGATGTCTGCTGTCACTTAAGCGAAATTCAAATACCCAGCCATTATCCATGAATGGCACTTGCATCGTCGAAACTGAAAAACTTTCCACTCTCGGTAAGTGGGTCAATGACAACTACGTTGGAATGACACATACTCAAAGTCGCCTAAAATGCTGCGAAATGTCTAGGTTTCCTTAAGCGATGTAAGAAATATTTCACTCCCTCTGATCTGGCTTCAATATATAAGGCCTTCATCTGCCCAAAACTGGAGTACAATGCTCATATCTGGTCTGGTGCTCCCAAGATAGGTGATGCTAATATTACACAGTCAATTGACACCCTCGACCACCGACGTAATGTCTCCTGTCTCACCCTGTTCTATTGCTATTTCCACCACCAGTGCTCCTCTGAAATTGTCAGTAGCATTCCGCCCCTTCAAACCTCCAACCGTAACACCCGTCTCGCTATGAAAGCTCATCAGTACACACTCAAGCCCACTTTCCGACGCGCCCTGAAATATCGTGATTCCTTCTTAAGCCGAACAACTCACTCATGGAATGCCCTGCCGAGCTCTTTATTTCCTAGTCATTACAACCTTCAAACATTTAAAACCAACGTACATCGGTACCCCTCTTTTCTGCCTCCCTAATTTTCCTTTGCCCGTACTATGTGCAAACATTTTAAAGATACATAATCCCTTGTGCGAGCGCAAATAATGTATATAAAAAAAAGAAAAAAAAAATTCATTCCGAAATGTTGCACCTATTGACTTGATTCCAAGTTGATGTTGCTGATCCCAAGGGACACCGGTAAACCTAACAAGACATCAGCTTGTTGGCAGTTTTCTTCCTGACGCGCTCACAGAGAATCTCATTGTGGTTGGTTCCCCACTTGGGGGCTGTCCACCTTGGAGACCAAAACTGCCGACGTGGCCAACAACTTCCTCGATAGTATAGTGGTCAGTATCCCCGCCTGTCACGCGGGAGACCGGGGTTCAATTCCCCGTCGGGGAGAGAGCGTGCGCTTCTTCTTTTTTTTCTTCTATACGCCACATTTTGCACTATTATGGTGGCCGACGTCATTGCCTCACCTCGTTTTTCTTTTGGCGGCTGGATTTACCATTCATCTTCTTCGATAACATTGCATGTGCACTGTTTTCCCACGAGGTATACGATCTGTTTGCTCAATTCGATGAATTAATTCCACAGCATTTGCCTCACTTACCTCACCCACCTCACCTCGCCAACCAACCCAACCCTCGTTGAAAGCGAATTCCAATTTTGAATTTCTGATGACTGTGGTACAATCTTAATCTGTTGACAAGCAAACGACCTGCTGACAGAGAGCAACTTCCAGTTCATCAAATTTTGTTTGTTTATTCAGAGCTGAAAAAAAAAACAATTCAGCGATTAAGCCAATTAATTCGGTTCACATAATTCATCAGGTTGTTGTATTTGTTACTGTTTTCTGTTGTTGTTTTCTTCTTTAATTGCATTCCAGTGGCTTTATTTTCCATTTGCCTACACTTCAGCCACAAAGAAATTTAAATATCGGTTGGCTGAGCAGTGAAGCGGACAATGCGATTGTGGTAGCGCGTAGATTCGCCTACGACAACAAATTGAACAACTTTCCACTCTTTACAGAATATGGTGTGTGCTTGTAGATAGAATTTGTTTTAACACCAACTGGTTACTTGATTAAGAAAAGCCACGATTGGAACCTCCACCGGAACCACTCCAGACTGTGTAATTGAACCTTTTCCTCAAGAGCTGAGGATCCCGAAGAGAGTGCAATAAAAGCTGTGATTAATCTGAATCATAGCCTTTCGAGTGGGAAGGGCAGAACAGGTTGACACATAAAATCGCTGTGCAGTGAACTTTCTATAAATTGAAGGATTACAGGATTTGAGTAGTTGGTTTCGAATGGATTGGATTGGAGTGGATTGGCGCCGCTGACTCTTGGCCTTAGGGCTTGGAAAATTGTATACAAAATCGTTGTAATGTGGATTTGCTATGATGGGCTAACATTTTGTGAAACTGGAAACTTTCCAGTGAGTGGTATTCGTATATATATTTATCTTAAATGCCGGAAGACGTATGTAGCTCTGTTAAGTTTCTTTGAGGGTTGGCAGTGACACTAGAAACAGTCATCGGGTTGACACGTTGGCATTGGTAGTCACAGTAACAACATAGTAATGACATGTAGTCGAATTGTTTCTAAAATCTGGGAAAAGTGCAAAGTAAGACGAACCATTTGGAAGGAATGACCAACGAAGTTATGAACTGCATCACAGGAGCGAACATTTTTGTTTGACCTTAGTGAAATGTACTTAGTAACAACGCTGGAACATCAAAAGCCGCAACCATATATCGAGGGAAGTGACACTGTGAAGACGACAGAATCCACTTACCCAATCAGACGGAAAAGCTAGTCATCCAAGTCATCAAACTCGCCAAAGAACAGTTGATCACTTAGGATGAGTTGGAGCAAGCTTAATTGCATTACAGAGCTCCGGACAGGTTGACACAGAGTTCTTATTTACTCTCTAGAAATGGGAACACTTACTTCTTCGATGATAATGGCAATTTGCAAAATTCATCTCGATAGAGCTGGGTTCAGCAGTAATTGCCTAAATTCAGGTGGAGGGCTCTGAGTTGAAAAATAGGATCCTCATAGCGAAACACTACTTTACTGATGTGGTCATGTCTCTATCAACTTCTTATAAAATCCACAAGAAATGGTACTGCCCTGTGATCGTTTTTGCTTTATTAAAGGAGTTACTGTGGATAATTCCCTTTAAATCTCAGAATATCGTAGCTAAGACCTTTCCACCGTCTTTACCTGTGCAGAACAGATTTATGTGGCTGATTGGGCTCTAGGGAATAATAGTCCAAGTTTTGTCAACGGTAACAACTCTATGGAAAAACTTCTGAAAATTCTGCTTAAAGACCTCCAAGCACTGGTTTGATGTTGACAGCCGTGTCCGCTTACTATCCCCCTTGTGATCTATCACAGCACCCATCATGCCATCAGCTTTCTTATATTTTACTTGCATACCACCACGAATTTTGTATCCAGTTGTTCCAAAAGTGGTAGTACTCGATGGTAAAGCCAACTTTTCTTATCAACACCGCCTGTCTTAAAAAAAAACGACTTCTTATTGATTTAAAGAATAGATAAAGGAGTTGAAGTATCTTTATCTGTAGTGATAACCGCGCTGCTCTTAAGGTCCTGCTGAACCCATTTACCACCCCCCAACTTAGCTCGAGAAATTATCGATTCTCTAAGCGCAGTCTTGTTTTGATCCAAAAGCACAATGGCATCACCTATGATCTTACTGGGCTCAAAGGAGGGCTTTTCAGCTCGCGAAACTACTTCAACGCAGTTTGTCTTCGATTAAGACTTTCATTGTTAGCACAAAACTGTAGAAAATATGACGCTACTGGAAGGTCAAACCGATGGCGCTCTAAGAGGTCAGCAGCTTTCTCCATCCTTTTTATTTCCTTCTGTTTTTCAGTATTGACGCCTCTACATGGTACTTGGCTTTTGCTAAGCACTTAAGTGCGTTAGGTGATAGTTTCTAAACATCATGCGATGCTAGGTGTTAAGAGTTAAAGGTTTTATCGATCATATAAGACTGCATTAATTGAGTCCTTATTTTGCGGCTACCGATACTGGAGGATCGGAGATCATTTGACATGAAATCTCAAATTCCTTAAAGCCTTCCAGGAAACTTGATTGTAGAGGGTTCCTCAAGGAATTTAACGAACCACTTCAATGTACTTAGCTTAAGTGGTACAAGCATTTTCTTTTCCTTTGTAGAACGAGAGTATAGAAAAGAAAATGTGCCTGCTTTTATCTATCAGAGGGTCGTTCACAATTTGCTTGCTCTTGGATTCATAGGCTGTCTGTACTCCTGCATCTCAAGACTAGTTTAGGCAACCTGGTATAAGAATGGAGTAAATGCTAAAGTTTGAAGTGGTGAACCATACAAATACAAAGTAAAACCGAAAATTTTGCTCACTATAGTGTGACCTAACGCGTAGGTGCTTACTGGTGTCTAACCATTGATTCTAGATAATGTGGAAGAGGTCTACTTAGGTCTTCTAAGAAAGCATATGAAGGAAAGGGAGTTTTCTTCAAGGAAAATCACTGATTTCTTCTTCAGACTGAGACACTGTTATGTACTTCGGCTTCGTAAATAATCTAGGTTACACTAGCCATTTTCTAGCAACAACTGGATTCCATTGAATTCGATTTTACAGTCGAGATTCCCAGGTTCTATAACAATCCCAGAAGCACAAACTACTTGTGAGTCTAGTAGGCTTACGAATATATATTGAACGCGAATTGGGCATTTCGTTTTAAGATACATGTCCTATCAAACGCTATGGTGGAATGAGGATCCATCCAAGCTCAGAAAAATGACCAGAGTGGTCCTTGTCATCCTCACTATAATAAGCTCCAAAAATCACTCTTGAAAAACATACTGTGAGTTAGTTGAATATCTAAAGGAATCTACAAGGCTATATAGGGTTTTGTACCAAAGTAATAGGTGCCTATCTTTTCGGAAGCACACAGAAGGAAGCCGGACAATTTCTACTTCGGAAGCCTTAGAGCTCTTAATGAACATCCACTTACCTATCTATAGTGATTCCAGCATGCGCCATTCTATTCAACAAAGAGCCACAGGAGGGCATGAACCTGTGAAAGACCTCCGGTCCATCACCTTCACCTCTTTTTTTAATTTGGATACCAGAACGCGTTATAGAAACCCACAACTGCAACACCATTGAAGCCTTACCTCTATCCACTACAAGGAGTCAAGGGCGAATCCTTGTTGCTCACCTGCTATAACGTTGTAGAGCTGAGTACCCTCGCCTGTGTCGTAGCTTAACTTTCTATTGCTGAAGTAGCAAGAAGTAATCCTGATGATATTGTTTCGTATGGAGAGGGATTTTTGGAACCCAAACTGGTATTCAAGACAATTTTCCCAATATGGTATCCAGAAGGCAAATAGGGCGATACGACTATGGAACTCGTAGAGGACTTCCCGCTTCAAATTAATCCCTCAAGCATTATCCCTGCGCCACAGATCGAAATGCCCTGGCAACGTTGACTCAAATTTTAGTTTGGAGCAAATATTGAACAACGGGCTAAGAAGGCATGCAAGTTCGCTCGCCTAGATCTTCGATTAAAAATTATACATGGCAGAATGACTCTATGGATGTACATAGCCATATCCGATTCTTACCTACGCTTGGTGTGTAATCCCAATCTGCCTATCGACAGCGTGTAATGCAGTCCGACTAAGATAATTCGACTGCTGAAACAAGAAGTCAAAAACGAAGTGCGGTCGCTACCGGACTATGCCAACATCTTCTACGCCGATTAGGGACGATTGATCGTTTCTGAAATACTCGCTACAGACCAGTAGGTACTATCATCATTGATAGCCAATCTTCATTAAAAGCCATTAATTCAGCTTATTCACGTTAAAACTAGTCAAACAACGCCCATCTTTACTCAATCTCCTTAACTCTCAAGCGTTTGCATCGTCTGTGATTCAGGGCACAATGATATTGAAGGCAACGAAACTACAGAGAACTGGCCATTGGGGGATCAGTCAAAGATGACTGTCAAGAGTAATCAAGGGCAAAAAACAAGGTTGGCATAGACTAAAAAATGCGGCCCACTTGTAATAAAGAAATACTAGATCAAGACGACAAGATATTTGTAGAGTTATGTCCATAGCCACAGGCCACTGGCCTTTAGAGGAAGCGCCAAAATGTAAATGAGAAAGATGACCACAACCAGTGCTCCTAAAAACCACCACTCCTAGCCACTCAACTCACATGTGTACAACACCATAAAATCACTTTAGACTCGAAATCACTTGCCTAGGTCATGTACTTCCAAGACTTGCTACTATTGCGGCATCAATCAGAAAACGTTGTCGAAATTCTCTCAATTACGAGTAAGTCACCATTTAATGCATCACTGTCTCCTACTCCAATTAGACTAAGTAGCTCGCCATGATCTGACAACCTTTTTGTTGCAGCATTGCTTCCAGCACGCTCCAATTACCCATACGATTCCGCAAGCACAGCGAATTGATCAAAACACCCAATTCCACCAAATGCCAGCTGTTCCACTTGCCAAACACAATTAAATTTAACCAAATCCATCGAAACCCTTTATGTCTCTGATATCAAATTGACATCGAGACGGCCCCAAAAAACTAATAAAAAAAACAACAACAACAACAACAGTGAGTCATTACAAATTTTGGGCCTCTGACTTGTCTCACCACTATCTACGGTTTCCTTTCTTCTATTCCAGCTCGTGATTTGTCATAGAGTCCGTTTATCTTGCTCCATAAAACCCCTTACGTTGTAGATATGTACATACTATACACTCACCTTGAACAATAAAACATACTCGTACGTACTCGTACTCTTATCGTTGCTCATATTTCGTAAAACTTTTTTTTTTTGGGGGCTAATGATAGTTAATAGCGCCGCCGCACTATCATTCATGTCTTGCTATGTGTGTACCTATACCCAACGGACTCTAACCTTAAAAAATTGGTATCTTTACGAGTAAACGACTTAGACTGAATGGACAGATACGAGTTCGCAGTAGTTAGCGATGAAAGTCATCCATTGCTTCGGGGAGCGAAAATCTTTTCAAAGAAATTCCAAAAAATGTTTCACTGTTTCAATTTTGGTCTCGGTTTGTATGTATCTGGTGTTGGCTATGATTAGGTTGACCTGATGATGGTAATAAGCGAACCAAATTGAATAGATTTTTCCCGTTTTTCCTTTCTATGATAAATTGATCTCTTAACGACTGGGTGCGAGGGTAATTTTTTATATTTTTTGTTCTTGTTTGATTAAAAGTGGAGCAGGTAGCGAACAATAGTTACAATACATTGCCTTGTAAGTGATTTGACACAGATACATCATATCATATCCGACACAGAAGTCCCAGAAAATCTTCTGTTCGATTTCAGATAAACGGTTTTGGGGGAGAAATTTATGAAATTCATAAATCTAAAGAATGACTATGAAACGTTTATTATGCTAATCAATCGATTGTACCTAGTAGCGGAAGAATTATGATGTATTAGTGTGTATGTTATAGTTATATGAGCCGAGGTACTATTCCATCCTTATCTCAACAACATGATACGGTCAAAGTCAAAGTCGAAGCAGGTATACGAGTACTATTGATTGTACACGTTACAGATAAGGCACTGAGAAGTAAAACCATTGATAGGAATCTGCTTCAGATTAGCTCTTGTTATTGTTAGAAAGTAGACTATTTTAGGATTACAGATAATCTTTGACCAGGTGCTCGATTTAAACTCAAAAGAATGACTCATGCGAGCGTGATAAGAAAACCATTGCTCCTGCTATTTTTGAACACTGATATCAAGCAAGTCATAACGAGAATAAGATAGGGCATGTCCATTGCCCAGTGGAACCAATGTATCTTCTTTTTAAATTTTTACATGAAACTAGGGCTTCAGCTAAGATGCCTCTTTAGCTAGCGCGGTCAGTTGTCAGCTGGCTAGAGTCCAATTCCACTGATGTACGCTATCTTAGAGGAGATCCTCCTCTGAGTTGGAGTTGAAAAATTTCTAAACCGGGTTTTCTGAAAGTTAGCTACTGAATTCTCCGTTGATGTCAATGGAACCGACAATTATTCGAAACTTGTCCAAATTTCTGCGCTGCAAAACAATGTTAGGTTGATCAGGGTCCCTGATAAAGTCTACTTAGAAACCCAAAGTAGGGCTTTACTACTCAATTGCCTTCTAAGCCTAAAGAAGCAGCGATTAGCAAGGCGGATTCTTACCATGATTTTCACGTTGCTGTCATTGCAGGAGTTAATACAAAGCAGAGGTATTTTTGCTCGTAGAGCTCATAAATTCTCCCTCAGAAGGAGGTTTCCTTGATCAAAGCGATTAAGTTTGACCAGCTAATCCCTGGAAGATACGAGTGTCTCGAAACTCAGCAGAGTGTACTTCAGTGCTATTTGGCTACCTTTTTGAGAGATACGTGGCAGTCTCTTACCACTCTCTATCGATCTCTACTTGGCTGTCTACGTTTATTGAAATGTCTATCGAGGGTATTGGATATAGGCTTAGTCAAAAAGTTGCCGGATGAGTGGCTGAGATCATCGCTTGGAAGACGACAAATTAAGTGGATAGACTCAAACATAGGTTGGCGGCTGTTCTATAGCCGTCTATAGGTTGTCTGTGAAAGTCTTTGCATTGTCTCTTCTCATGTTCCTTCTTGAAAGTGGGGAGAAGTGAGTGAACCAACATGCCACATATTTTGTTTCTTTTATTTCTGAGTTAACCTTAGACTAGGGCAAAGTTTGTGGCAAAATGTTTGCCGAAAATTTCAATGGATGTCGCCTTATAGGCAGCTCAACGATACTACAAGTTTTTTTTTTCCCAATACACAATAGATCATCAGACGTCTATGCCAGAGGTGACAATTGGTCTTACGATTATGGTTCATGCCTAACGCATGCCTTTGAATATTGGCGCCATTTAAGCCAACGGCCTTCTTTCATGAATTGAGGACACATAGAGTTTTTTTTATTTTGCTCCGCAAATGCATAATTCAAAGGGAAAGTTTACTTGGGGTCAAGTTCATCAAGTCTATCGAAATATGGTTAACACATTTAGATGGTTCGGCATGTGCGATCCTATAGTGATTGCCCAGTTCATCCTGATTGATGGAAAACATTGCAACAAGTTCTCACTAGATATTCAAAGAAATCTGAACATAATTTCCCTTTTATTCCAGGTGAATTCATAAACCAAGACACTTGGATTCTAACCATGTAGTTTTGCTGTTTTCGGAGGTTACAAGGGACGATAGTTCTTCGGATTTACTTCATTTACCTCAGTATCGGTTGTTTATGCTGGAACATCACTGCTTCATTTTAAAATTGATGAGACTATCTGGGTTGACACAATCTCCTTCAATTTCTGCCAACAGAATCAAGCAGTGTATAAAATACAGTAATGAACCTGTTCATTTGTGGCAAAACGAAAATGCAGTTCGTTGCTAGGCCTCTAAGTCCTGCAATTCACGTGGCAAATTTCCATACTCCCATCATCTGTTTCAAACAACATCCGTAGTACATGGTTGAGATGGTTTCCACATAATGACAGAAAATAAGCGGTCTACAACTAATCATTTATTTGGTCGTTCATCGAGAAGTGCTGCAGTAACTAAAACAGGTACTTTTCTCACGTTCCATTCTCAATCTCAAATTGACGAAATTTTGGAATCGAAGTGGATGCTACTGATGATTATGAATTACCTTTCATAAGTCCTGCCATAGTTTCAGTGGTGCTTTTCATTATTTTCTCCATCCATTCTTGCTGCTCTCTGTTATGATGTATGAATAAATATGGCAATCTATAGTAGATCCATGCCTTTCTTATTTATTTGGCATCCAGGTGGGCCGTCATTGCAATTCTACCCTAAGGAGCAGATTACATCATCTACTTCAAAGTCCCCTGTGTATTGAGTTCAAAATGGGCGAATAAGTTCAGATCTGGCAAATATATAAATTTTCGAGGTACATTCCGTCTTCACCGGGCACCAGATAGATCATTTCAGGGATGAGTTCTCCGGAAGGCCTGCTGGATAAGAGTGATGTGCTCCGTGATCTCACTAAGCCGGAACTATCCTTCGCTCTATGGCAAGGTGTTGCATACGGATATACTTCCAGGATGATGGCATATAGGTCGTCTGAAATCGATTCTTCCTTCGCTGCAGCCACCTTTTCATGGTGTTGAAATCTGTGTTGGTAGGAAGTCGAGTCTGGGGTTAGCCTGTTTTTTTCTCCAACTGTGAAAGCAGGCGTTAACCGTTCCGGGTTGTTCGGGCATCGAGAATGACGGCGGCGTTCAATGTGTTTCCTCTGACCCATACATTCTGACACATTCTGATAGACAAAGACTCTTTAAACTCAAACGTCTTCAAAGTGTTTCTGCTGTCAACGACAGTGAGGTGACTCGAGTGATTTTGTTGAAACCCGGACTCAGCATCTTTTTTGATGCTAAAATGTTCGTCCGTCTCGTAGCAAGGGAGAAGATGGTCGATCTGAACCAAGCCCTTAACCATGCACTAAAATTATAGTGCTTCTTTGCAGTTCTCTAGAAGTTTTCCTCGATAATGGGATTTCTGTAGCATAGTGCAATTACCGTGTAGTTATGTAATAGCACCTTGATCAAAAAATCCCGGAATTTGTTCAGAAAATTAAAAATACAAGTTTATTCATCTAAGTTTATATTGTCCCCTGCAACACACTTATGCCAGCGCTTGATCCAATCCCCGAAACATCTTTTATTTTTGGTTTTCGGTATGTCCATCAGTGCTTCTTGCGATTTTTCCATTACTTCCTCTCGGCTGCTGAAACGCGTTCCCCGTAGTGGTTTTTGAGCTCGATTGAACAGAAAAAATCCGGTGAATTCGGTGGCTATTAGATGGTATTTGTTGCATTTTTCGTCAAAAAATTACGAATAATGATGGCACTGTGCGACGGTGCGTTATCATGGAGCAAAATCCACGAGTTTCCTGCCCACAGTTATGGTCTCTTTCGGTCTCATAACGACCAAATAATACTCTTTGTTTACTGTCAGGCTTTCTGACAAAAATTCATGATGCACTACACCGTTGTAGTCCATGGAAACCGTGAGCATTGCCTTCTTTTTTGGCTTAAAAAGGACGTGATTTTTTTGGTCTCGACTCATTTGATGAACGCCATTCACTTGTCTGATGTCTGGATTGCGTGTCGTACTCATAAACCCACGTCTCGTCTCCAGTAATGATCCTTTTGATGAATGTAGGATTCAGCCTCGCAAATCATCTCTTTTGCGACGTCAACACGGTCTCTTTTTTGGCATGAAATTGAGGTCTTTTGGCACCAACTTTGCTGCTACACGATGA
Organism: Volucella inflata; assembly: GCA_928272305.1. NCBI lineage: Eukaryota > Metazoa > Arthropoda > Insecta > Diptera > Syrphidae > Volucella > Volucella inflata. The sequence goes on from OV743720.1 coordinate 7,474,137, forward strand.
GAACCCAAATCATTAAATGTCTTGGACTGATCCATAGGCAATGTTCAAGTCCTCCGCTATCTCTCTGGTGGTTAATTTGCGGTTATTGACCAACATTTCATTTACTTCATCAATGTTTTCGTCGGTTTTCGATGTCGATGGTCTGCCACTGCATTCATCATCTTCGATTGACTCACGACCACTTTTGAACCGCTCGTGCCACTGGCAAACGACCGTTTTCTTCAGAGATTCCTTGCCGAAACACTTTTCCAACATTTCCAACGTACGCGCACCATTAAATCCATTTTTTTTCGCAAAATTTAATACAAGTTCGTTGTTGCAAATTTAAATTAATTTCTAAAATTGTTAAAGAACGCCAGAACACACAGAGATATATGTACTCTTAGCTACGTAACTTTTGTAAATGTCAAGCTATGACGCTAAGATTTAGAGGGAAAATCAACAGCAGATGTACCAACTTAACAAAAAAACAAACAAAACTCAAATCGGAAGAATGGGAGCGCCACACCGGGAACTTTTTGATCAAGGTGGTATATCCCAGCCTCAGCCTCCGTTTAGTATGCTTAACGCCTTCTTTAATTCAAGTATCTGCGATCCGAGGAAATTAATGCGAAATTCCTTAAGAATGGAACATATGGCGACGAAGTAGAGGACATCCTCGCTCACCTTGAGGTTCCAAAGGCTACAGAAAATTAACAGTTCTGGGCGCTGCGTTGTTTAATTCAAAGCAGTCAGTTCTCCTCTTATTTTGCTGTTTAACATATGCATTAACTTTCCAGCGAAAAAAACCGCCTTGTCGTTCATTTTGGTGAAATATTGTCGGTATTGCTATGGGCTTCATTTGTAGACCTTTGGTATAGGCTTTGATCAATTTTAACCAGCAAGGTACTGAGTTTCTGTTTTATGGAAGCGGCCTGTTAATTTGGTGTAACTTGCAGACTAAAATCGCAATCCGAAGCTAAGACATTCCATTCCTGTGTACATATTTGCGAAAGTACTAACTTGGGTTTCCTTTTGATTGAGGGTATCCAGGAACAGAGGTGCTACTCCTGTCTGAAAGTGGAGCACGTAGTTGGGTGAACTGCTCGAAAGCTTGAAAACTCGCTTTATGAAGTAGCGCAGGAACTTTTTTACGAATGAGTTGTATCCCCATACTTGCACTGACAAAAAAAGGATAGAATTTTCTGTGGCACAAAATATTCTCTATTTTATTCCCCATTAACATGGTCTGTTACGTCATTTATGTATAATACAAATAGTAGTATACATAGGACGCATCCTTATTTGAACTCTTCCGACACGTTGTTGTCATCCAAGACAAATGCCGATGAAAACATGGTCAGGCTACTGCTTTCTTAGAATGCTACTGCTAAACTCAGACAGAAAACAATAAGCTAAGCACTGATACGAATACGACAATTCCATGATTGCAAATGCTAATCAAAATATGCATCAAACCGCCTCTCCATACGTCAGCTAGCCAAGTTTCTGGCATGACAAAATTAAAAAAAAAAATGCGCGCGCTTTCTCACAGGCACTCTCCCCGACGGGGAATTGAACCCCGGTCTCCCGCGTGACAGGCGGGGATACTGACCACTATACTATCGAGGAAGTCGATTTTCCATTTGACAAACAAGAAATAAAAGATTCATACAAGACTTTCATTGGAGTGAACTCTCGAGACCTAAGAGATGTGCATTCTAAAGGAGGCGCAGATAGTAAATCGTTTCGTTGCAATGGTGACTACTCATACTACAACCGACAACACAACATAACATCTAATGGAGTGCTTCCTACTTAAATTGATGAAATTTCTTTTAAATTAAATCTACGCTTAAGAATATCAGAAACAAAACGACTGACTGGCACTATCCTACATTTCACAATCCCCAAGAAGCTCAGACAAGACATAATCCCTTCCTCCGGTTCAAAACAAATTTGTACTCCAAACTGTTGACACGGATTGAAATTTTCTCCGCCTACTAGCAAAGCACCTCGGACAAGCTTAAAGATTCGTATTGTGACCCCGCATAAACTCGCCGACCGACCATATGAGAGAAAAAACTTGTTGGATACTTTCCGTGTCCAAGAATATGTGGCATAAGATACCCAGCTTCCATCGACTCTTGTTTATGTGTTAACCTACTCTAGGTGCAATTCAAACTGTACTCGTATCTAGGTCTTTCGACTGTGATGGACATGGATATGCACTCTACCTAATGACTCCAACCATTGTCCAACTAAATGATGATCTCATTGCGAACGTTATTGCAACGAATGCAATTCTTACATCTTTCAGATCTTCCAGAGAACTTCCACACATAGTATGCTCTGATCATGATTCTAGACTGAGCTGCGATCAAAATAAACAACACAACACACTCCACCTATTCGTATCTCTGACCATGGGTCATCAGATAAAGAAGAAAATCAGCAAGAAACAACTGTCAACCGTTAGAGTATCATCATTTAAATTATTTCCATCTTCGTCTTAAGTAATCTTGAGATATAATTTATTTATCATAACGGAACTAATTCGGACCTCAATTCTTTTTTTTTTCTTGTTTATGCAAATTCACTCATACCTTCTTAATATCAGACGTGTGACTGGCGACGACACGTTTCAGTTTCTGCTGTGTGACCATGGGTAATGTACCATGCCACCATGGATTATCTGATTTTTTTTTTTTTTCATTTTTGAATTAGTTTTGAAAAGAAAGAAAAATAATCAGCATTGTCATCCAGTAGTTTTTCTTTTGGTGATGCTTGAAGGTCTAAATTGGGGAAAAGTTGAATAAATCTAGGTCGACTGATCTGATTCGATCTGATCTGGATGGTATCATTGCCATTAGTCTTGGAATGCTATAGAAGCTTTGCATATGCACGAGTATAGACTGGGAGAAGTTTCTATTTGAAGAAGTAGACCATAAAGTCGTGGGTTTTATCGAATTTTTCTAAAATTAGAACACGGAAAAGAGTCATTTTGATGGGCGGGGAAATTCCTCAAACCAGAAATACCATATGTGTATCTAGAAGAACTTCAGCAGTAAACGTTTCTACAAGTTTTGATATGGCAAATTTTCAGTGACCACATCTTGTGTATAAGGCTCTTAGAACCATAGAGCACCAATCCAAAGGATGCTTTCTTCTCGAACGGTAGAACAGCCGACTTAACACGTTCTTGAAAGCGACACCATATTTTTTTTTCAAGAACTACTCATATCTGGATATTATGTTGGATAGTACTCGTATAGGCCGAAACCAGTCAGGCCAACCCTGATTTCTCACTTTATGAAGCCAAGAAGGGTCCTTTAGAGCAATCTTTTGCCATTTTCTTGGTATTGGCTCCAACAATGGAACACGTTTTAGGCTCTTTTAAAAGAAAAATCCTTCGTCGAATATTTGGGCCTGTCTGCGTATCAAGAAGAATACACAACCGTGAACTCTATGAGCTGTACAAAGACGTACTGAAGGTAAATATCCATCGACTTTATTGACTCGGCCACATCGAGCGGATGGATAATAATGCTCCAGCTAAAAAGATCTTTGAATCCAAACCAACATGTTCGAGAAGAAAAGGAAGATCGCACCGGGGATTTAAAGATCTGACGATCGCGGATATAACTCAGCTTGATATTTCCAACTGGAAGCAAAAAGCCCAGGACGATAATGGATGGAAAGCCACAGTTGTTAAGGCTTGACTCCAAAACCAGACAAAGCAATAACCCTCCCATCTTACTAAAGGGCAACAATCGTTAAGTTTGTCCAAGACAATCGACCAAACCACTTTCAAACTAACTCTCGGATACAAGGCTTTTTAAATGCAGTCAGAGGAGTTAGTTTTCTGAGTCTGGCTTCTTGGTTAGAAAAATGAGATCGTCAAGACTTAAAGGAGCCCCTGCGTCCACGTTTGAGATTCCTTATGACAGCAGGGTTTCCTGGCAACACAAGTGTAGTTGGTATGTTGTATTACAGCAACCTCATTCATGTGATATCCTTCGTTTATTTAATATGGTCGAACCTGCCTGCCGTCCTTTAAATCTCATGTACACTGGATTGTAACACATTATAAATTTCTTCCAAGATATTAGGAAGAGAAAGCCTCTAAGTGTTCTGTTCTTCAAGTGAGAGATACAGAGACAGTGACTGTGAGGTGTGTCCTACTGGTCCTCTGTGTCGTCATGTTTGAGACTTACCTATGGCCATGAGTTGTCGTGATACCTAGAAAGTTGTTAATGATTTCCTCTTGCTGTGGCCCTTCTCTCTGAACTTACTTGGGATTGCAGAGCACTGGTTTGATCTACTGAAGTGTCTGATTGTGATCTGTTGCAATCCCTTTTCTTGGCAATTCATCAGTCGTTTGTCAGCGATGCCATTTATGTTTTTATGTCTGAGGACCCAAAACAGATTCGATTTATGCTGTGCAGCAAAGGCCACGACTCTTCGCAGCAGTGCTGAACTAGCTTCGACTTTATTTTAGCTCTAAAAACTTCTCCATGACCGGCAATACGATCTTCATAGGAAAAGGTTATCTGATGATTTGAGAGCGAGCAGGAGCGTTCCACATGATGATAATGCCGACATTTCGCAGAGTTTAGTATCAAGTTCTTTAGTCGAATATGTGTGCATTTGGAATTGATGAATTTATTCTTCAATGGATTAGAAATTCACAAAAGAGAAGCTGGCATGCCCCAGGGTTCCGTTCTGCCTCTGACACTCTTTTTACGTTTCATCAGTGATCTCTTGCCTGCTACTTTTAATCCAATCAAATCTATTGCAGATCTCTGTGTCCCTTTTTTTCGGCTGTGCGGGGAAGAGTATGTTATGTCAACTGCAGTCAAATAGTGATAGCATACTCCACAAACGTAGTCGACTTGAATGTTTCCAAAATACAGTGCTCCTTGCTGTCGATTAAGCAAAATATAAGCACAAAGCCATTATCTATGAATAGCACTTACGTTGTCGAAGCCTCAAACTTAATTTTTTTGTCATCGATACCAATTAATACCCACATCGGTAGGACCGTGTATACAAAATTCCTTCGAAACTGTGTATTTATTCTCTTAAAATGAAAGTGCATTGCGCATATCCCGTTGGATGTTACAGTTCACCTTCAAATGATCTCAGAAATCATATGATTCTTACAATGGCCGTATAATTAACTAATGGTAGCCACACTGATCTCTGTATTTCCTTCTCATTACAAACTCCCAACATTCAAAACCAACGATCTTCGGTATCTCTCTCTCTTACCTTCCTTTTTGTCCTCAGCTCAAGCTGTACACAATCATATGAGAAAGCAACTACTCTGACTCTATCCTTTACTTCCTGCAGGATAATTGGGAACATTTCAATCGCCCGCTCCGAACTGAAGACAGAGAATGTGGCAATTACCCAATTTTGAATAGCCAGACTTTAATAACAGGAGTTCATGTGTGGTGCTGCAAGCAATTCCTAATGTTGCTTTTAAGATTCCTAGACACGTAGTTTCTTTGGGGAATAGTATCTTTGGGCGGACAGATCCTTTGTCATATCCTATATTGCGTTTGGAGTTAGATACTGATTTCTTGAATTCCCGCTAAAGGCTTTCTTTTAGAAATTTGTGGCTTCCTTCGCCATATCTTGTCCTACTCTAAGATCCTAAGCTCATTGAAGGTAGCTAGCTCACGAACTGGCCTCATTGATATCATCCATGACTAAGGGTTCTTTAAGTTTCGTTTGATTTTCTGCAAGTCCTCGCGCAAGATCACCATGTTTGACTACTGCGACACCAAAATTGCCTTTACCTTTTCCATGAACATCTTCTGCTTTATTTGTCTGCAATTTCTTCAATCAATTAATTTTCTAGAGACTGTTGAGGGCTGCTTCTTCAGTAACCATGAGTACTTGTCCAATGAGGAGTACAATGCACCAATGCCCTCTCCGAAAGGAATAGCACCTCCTCTTCTCTTGGAATACTGATAGACATGGGCGTACTAGACTGTATGAATGTCCTTGGCAACGTCACAATATCAAACTGTCATCTCGATGCGTTGGAGCACTTGAAGTAAGACTCCACTTAAGTACCGCCCGAGTTAGCTTATTATTCTTAGTCTTATTCTTACAAACAACTCAAATGGCGTATGAATGGGCGATCTTACATGATTGACATTTCGTGTCTTTGTCGTTACATGGGTTTTGTGGTGTACCGCATTAGACAATGGAAATACGATTCTAAATTGTTATCTTCATGTCTAGACAACTACCACCCCCTATCACTCACATCTCCATGAGAACCAGAAGCATCTCAACCATCACCAAGCTACACTTTGAAATGAAACTGAATACACCTTTCCTCAGCGGTCACAGAAGGGACCGCCAAACAAAACCATCTAAAGATCATGTAAAATCAACGAACTCGAACAAACCAACCAACTAAATGACAAGACAATTTACGGGGAAAAGGAAACCCACTGCCATAAAGAAGAACAAGAACACAAACAAGATACAAAAAGAATAAAGAAACCAACTCAACTCAAAACGTCTAACAGAAAAGTAATTTAAAATGCGCTTCCTGCTTCGGCGCACATCACATCGTTCAGTAATGCCATGGTCGACAAACTGAGACGGGCAGGGTTTGTGTGTTCGGACATACGAGTATAGCAATCAAAGTAAATTAAATCGTGTGCACTTCCCTCCTCGGAGAAAGACCATGTCAGTCAAGTCTTGGTTTGATCTTGTTTGAATCTTGGTCTATGACCATCCAAACCAAGTCGACAATTGACAGGCTTCGTTCTCGTCCTCCTCGTCGTTGACATGGCTCATGTCCATGTTGGAGGAGTACAAGTACTGGTATCTCTATATTTTTTTTTCTACGCTCCCCTATTATTCTATTTCTACTACAATTGGTATCTATAGTAGGTACTGGTACAAGTACGTTTGTATCTACTGTGGTGTTGGTTATTGTGGTTATAAATTTTCCCAGAATAATCAGCGATGCGAATATAAAATCACCGTACATATGAGGCACCAAGTAGACTTAGACTTTGCTAAGCGAATATCTTCAACATGGTCAGAGCCACGACGAGGAAATCCAACTTTAGCCATAGAACGCTGTTAGGATCTGTTTACTTTTCTTGCCTCGTTTTCAGAATTCTAAATGTGCATAAATTGAGATATATTCTTTGGAATAAACGCCAACATAAGGGCATGTATTCGCGTGATCTTCCGTAGTTCGGACAGATGGACATGAATAAGCACAATCGCTCCTTTATACGAGTATCTGTAAGAATTCAGAGTCTCTCACTTCTAGAAGTTCCAACACACTACGACACCTGCTGAGCTTGGTCTTTTTGTTTTAATGGCTTGAGGTCTTGAGTTTTGTTACATAAGATCTTGTGTTTTTATTTAATTAGAGTGGACTTCGAGTACTTGTGCCTTCCTGGAATGCCAGCCAATGGAATTCTTGGGTCGTTCATCCTTGTCATGAATAATGAACCAGTTGGGCGGAATTGGATTCTTTCCATTTTAAGTCCAGGAACACCAGCTGTGCTGAACTGGGTTTTGTACTTTTTTTTTTTTTTTGTGACGCAAGTATGATAGTTATTTTTCGCAGTTCACTGTAGATAAACACGATATTCCAAGATTTAAAGACACCCAACGTGCATATAGAGCGAATGCCATAAATTTGCTTATTTCCTCTATGATCCGGTACTACCATCAGCAGCCAGGACAGTAGTCGAACTCAATGAATACTATGACTCCAGGATGACGGAAGTTTTCATATGTACTCGTAATATGAGATGCTTATCTTTAGAAAACTGGTAGGAACAGTAGCAGATGCCACGTAAAAGGCACCTCTTTTACATCGTCTAAGCTGCATGTCAACAATGTTGACCCTTGGCCGTGTAATTGACTTATGGCTATCCAAAGAGTGTGCTTAGTATTGCAGATTACTAGCTGTGATGTTCTGTTGGCTGCTTCCGTATTAGATTCCGTATAAATTATAGTAAACTCGGAATCGGGTATGCGATTTTGGCTCATTTGAATAGGAGGAATCTACGAAAGACCAACTGCTCACGATTTGAGGAGCAGCCTCGTCCATCCGACAGTGCTCACCCTCACCATAGAAAAAGGCAAAAGGAAGAGGATTTTGTTCAAAACCTGCAAGGTACCCCCACCAAGTGCGGCCATACGGGAAAAAAATCTGCTGATAGCCCGTACAATGGTACAGCACCGACTTGAAGTACTCGTACTTAGTCACTTAGAATTCCGAAAACTTATTTACACATCACTTACAATTAGGTGGAAGCTTAGAATCCTTATTCGGATTTCGGAGAGTTCGTCTTGAAAAGATTTTTGCTTGCGAAGTATCGAAACAGTAGCTGAAACCACCAGACTCGACAGAGTACTTAAAAGGGGCAAATAGGCCATACTGATCTGATGATTCTGATGACTCCAACACTGATAAGAAAGCAGAGACCCAATTCCTAGATAACACTCAAAATCTGCTCATAACTACCTGCAAGTGACCTGATTAACTAAGTACACCGTAGTTGGTATCTATGATTGGTTTCGATGGCGGATGAGCCCAATAATCATGCTGTTCCTTTATTTGACTGCTTCAAATCCCCTGTTACTGATTACTCTTGAGAAGATCTTGAATGTTAGCCAGCTATACCGAAATTCTGACAAACAGTGAGCGTAGAGCTATGAGCCTGAGGGGCATGGAGAGTATGATTGTGCTCTGTCTAAGATGCAATATGCCTACCAACATGGGAAATCCTGGAAGAGTGTGCCTTAAAATCTGATGGAGTTTTGTCCATAAAGTTACACTCAATTAAAAAGGAATTCACGCTGGACATTTTCATCGACATGCTTCCAATAACTTAACTCTTGCTGTCATGTTTAAATTGGCCAGGCAACAAGACGTAGATGAATCACGCTCCTTGTTGATAAAAACAACTGGTGAACAGGGCACTTATTGTGCTTCCTGAAAGCGGTCAATATGACAGTATTACTATTTGCCAGCAAAGCAGCGTCCTGCCTCAACCGCTATGCTGCATATTAGTCGAACACTGTTTAACACTCTTAACAGTTCTAAAGTCTATGCACAAGCAAACGCCGATGATATAGCTATACTGCCTCTAGGATCGCGTCTAGCGACTATCTGCTTTAAATCGGATGCACCCATGGACGTGATCGGTGATTTGTGTACTAGAAAGGGGCTTCCAGTCGAACCTATCTGAGCTGAGGTTACAGTTCTCCTCAATCTAAGTGATTGAGTATCATACTGAATAACAATCTTCTCTAGACTAGATGTTACATTGAAAGCCTCTAAGGTGCTGTTGGCCTTTTAACAGTACAAAAGAGCTGTCTACAAGACATGGGGCTTGTCACCGTTGACGGTTCATTGGATCTATATGGCAATGATGAGGCAAACTATATTGTATCCTATTAGTCGTTTATCTGGTGAAACAAGCTTTCGTAAAAAGAAACATTATCACCGCTGTTACAAAGATCAGAGACTGATCTATCTCGGGGTTTCCCACTGACTTTTGACTATAATTTCATAGACATGTCATCTGCAACTGCACCAGAACTTCCTTAGCGAACAAAATGCGAAATCGACTTTCTCTGTCGGATCTCCACTGATGGCTCCGAGACTGACTTAGGTTGCGGCCCTTGTGCCCTTTAGAAGGACGGCAGTGTTAGAGATCTCCGCAATCCTCATGGCAGCAAACTATATTGTGAAGAAGCCAAGCCATGTGCAACCCTTTCACGACTTTCTTGTTAGTTCGGGAATGCAAGACTCTATTGAACGCAGTCGAGAAGCTAAATCTTGCCTAAATCTTAGTTCCCAACAAAATTACGGGAAATTAAAACACCAATGAATTTCCTAGGTAAGCGTCAGATGAGTTCTTTTTGGGACATGTAATTGCGTTAAAGCTCCCGCATCCTTGGCTTCTAACATTTGGGTTTCTTGTCAGCACAGCTGCAAATCCTTGTTCCAAATTTTCTATGTTCACATTGGAAGACGAGAAATTTACTACTCTCTTTAAGATAGTACATTTCGTCTTCACTTCTTGAATAAAATTCCGTCTCCCAATAAAAGTGCTATAATTGACTTCTCCTGGTCTTCTCGGCATAAACTAGAGGTACAACCCTAAAAGAGACACACTGGATGCCTACGACATTGTAGGACCCATAGCTTGCACAAGTCAAACTTAACACTCTTAAAAGCTAGCGTCGATGTGCACTAAACACCGGCGAAGACAGCTCATTATAGTAGAGATCATCCAGCCATTTCAGTTGCACCATTATTTACTACAGTGAAATTTCGGGCAGCTGAACTTAAACGTGGCCGTAAGAGCTTGGGAGATGATGAACGTTCGGGACGTTCAAGAACTGCAACCACTGACGGTAACATTGCTAAAGTTCATCAAATGGTGTTGGACGACCGCCGAGGGATAGTAGAGGTTATGAAAATGTCCAAAGAACGTGTTTGTTACATATTAAGTCAAGATTTAGGCATGAGAAGGCTGTCCGCGCGTTGGATGCCGCGTTTGCCATAAACGTGTTCGAATGAACAACGCTCTGTTAGCGCAGTTTAGGTGCAATAAATCCGAGTTTTGGCGCCGACTAATTACTGTAGATGAAATTTGAATATTCAGTCAAAACAGTGGACTGCAAAGGGCGAGCCGGCTTCAAAAAAAAGCAAAAACTGTTTTTGTCGGCAGGAAAAGTGACGGCGACTGTTTTTTGGGATAATGAAGGAGTTATCTTAATCGATTATATTCAAAAAGGAAAAACCATTACAGGAGCAGAAATTGCGGAAAAACGGCCACATTTGGAGAGAAAGAAAATCCTGTTTCACAAAGACATCACGCCGTCTCACACCTCAGCGGTTGCCATGGCGAAAGTCCACGAATTACGGTTTGAACTGCTTGACCATCCGCCTTATTCTCCAGATCTAGCCTCAAGCGACTTTTTTTTGTTCCCTCATCTAAAAACTGTGCTCGGAGAACAGAGATTTTCGTCAAATGAGGAGGCAATCACCTTCGTGAACAATTATTTTGCAGAGAAAATCGCCAAGTACTATTTGGAGATGGGAGCATCGCTGGAAGAAGTGTGTAGAGTTACAAGGAGACTATATTGAAAAAAAAAATAAAAAATTGGGAACAAATTTCTTGTATCATTGTTCTGTTGGAAACTTTTCAGACAACCCTCGTAAGTGCAGCTGGGAACAAAATAAACCTAAGCTTAGTCTTGTTTCGTATTATATCTGGCGTAAAATTGAATCCAAAACAGACAAGAAGACCAGTGCTTAGTTCTAGGGTATACGAGTGGATACTTACTTACTTACTTAAGGTGGTGCTACAGTCCGGGGTGGACCTGGGCCTCAGTCAACAAGCTTCTCCAGCTAGCTCGATCCCTGGCTAGCTGTCTCCAGTTTCGCACGCTAAGTTGGCTGAGGTCCTCTTCCACTTGCGTGCGCCACCTGAGTCTTGGCCTTCCTCTACTGCGCTGTCCCTCGGGGGCGGATTCGAAGACTTTTCGGACCGGAGCATTGGTGTCCATGCGCTTTACATGACCCAGCCATCTCAGTCTTTGGATCTTCACTCTTCTAGCTAGGTCCATGTCGCTGTACAGTCCATACAGTTCGTCGTTGTATCTCCTCCTCCACTCTCCGTCAATGCAGACGGGACCGAAGATCGCCCGAAGAATTTTTCTCTCGAAGCAACCAAGAACACCCTCATCCATTTTTGATAATGTCCATGCCTCTGCGCCATAGAGCAGGACCGGGATTATTAAAGTCTTATAAAGCGTGACTTTTGTTGTCCGAGAGAGGGCTTTGCTACTCAATTGCCTTCTTAACCCAAAGAAACAGCGGTTGGCAAGAGTTATTCTTCGCTTGATCTCACCGCTGGTGTCGTTGTCTGTATTTATAGCGGAGCCTAGGTAGACAAAGTCCTTAACTACCTCAAAGTTATATCTGTCGAGGGTGACGTTCTGTCCGAGACGTCGGTGTTGGTTGTCCTTTTTGCTTGACAGCATATACTTGGTCTTGCCCTCATTGACCGCTAAACCCATTTTCGCCGCTTCCGTCTCAATACTCGCGAAAGCGCCACTGACATCACGCTACTTTCTCCCGATTATGTCAATATCGTCGGCGTATGCGAGTAGTTGGACGGACTTTTGAAAGATAGTGCCTCTTGTGTTCGCTCGTGAGTTTTGCACTATTCTTTCAAGTACGATGTTGAAAAAATCGCTTGACAGCGCATCGCCTTGTCTAAATCCTTTCTGGACATCAAAGGTCTCGGTGAGATCTTTACCGATCTTGATGAAGCAGCGTGCATTCTCCATCGTCATCCTGCACACACGGACGAGTTTGGCAGGGATGCCAAAACTAGACATTGCTCTATATAGCTCGTCTCTATAGATGCTGTCATACGCGGCCTTAAAATCGATGAATAGGTGGTGGGTACCGATCTGAAGCTCATGGGTCTTCTCCAAGATCTGCCGTAGTGTGAATATCTGGTCGATGGTGGACTTTCCTGGCCTGAAGCCACACTGATATGGACCTATCAGGTTGTTGACAAACGGCTTCAGGCGTTCACACAATACGGCGGATAAGATCTTATATGCGATGTTAAGGAGACTGATGCCTCTGTAGTTGGCGCAGTTCAGAGGGTCTCCTTTCTTGAGAATTAGACAAACAATGCTGAGGTTCGGGCATACTTTCGTCCGACCATATTTTACAGATGAGTTGGTGTATGCTCCTTACCAAGTCATCGCCTGCCGCTTTGAAGAGCTCGGCAGTCAGGCCATCCGCTCGAGCAGCTTTGTTGGACTTAAGCTTCGATATGGCTATCTTCACTTCATCCAGGTCGGGTGGACGAAAGTATTGGACATCATCGTCCAGGTTGAAAGGTTGATTTTGCCTGAGAGTGGTATTTGGTTCGTCATCGCCGTTATACAGACTGCAGAAATGATCTTTCCAGATCCTCAGCATCGACTGCGATTCTACTACGATGTTCCCTTGTTCATCTCTACAGGCTTCGGTTCGGGGTTTGTTTCCGCGGCATGTTATTTTTACCTTTTGGTAAAACTTCCGAACCTCATTCCTGGAGTAGCATCTCTCAATTTCCTCGATCGCGCGCTTCTCATGCTCTTTCTTCTTCCTCCTGAGAAGCCGGTGCTCGTCTCTCCTCTTCCGCTCATAGAGCTCATGAGCAGCTCTGGTCTTTCTAAGTAGCGCCGCGTTATATGCATCTTGCTTAGCTGCATGTGCTTGCCGACATTCATCATCGAACCAGGGGTTTCGTTGTGGTGGACGAGTGAAACCCCGCACAGGCATGCGCGCATATGAGGCTTATGTTGGCGAATTTAGCCTTGATGCGGATTGCTACGAGGCGCTCGCTCACATGCCGGAAGCTGAGGACTTCTTGTCTTAGTCTGCCTCCGACAACAAATCCGCATTCAAATAAACGCTGCTTTTGCCGTCGATAGCAATTGCCGTAGTAGATATTGCAGTTTTTCATGTTCTTTTTGTCCGGCCCATCCCATCGCATTTCTTGGATGGCGGTTATATCTGCTTTGCAGCAGTCTAGGGCCTCCGCTAGTTGCTCGGATGCACGTGGTCTATTAAGGGATCTAACATTCCATTTCCATTCCATTCCTTGCATATCCGTGCAAGGCGTAGTATACCAGCTCCAAAATTTGTGGTGTTGTATGATTTCTTAGATGCGCCAATACAAATGAAGCCTTCCTCAAATCAGAGCGTATCTTGTTAATTTGCTTATGTCAGATGAAATGATGACTCCTAGGTATTTATAGCTTTCTACGACGTCAATTCAGTGTTTGCTTGATTTAGGCCAGGCATCACTTTGAAAAAACACTTGCTCCTGCGTAGCTTTATGATGTGGACTTCGGATGTGCATCATCTTTGTTTTCGCCGCGTTGATTACGAAGCCATTGTCGTGACACCATTTGACTGCATTATTAAACTCTGCCTGCATTAGTCTTGTTGCCGTCTCAAGAGATCTGTGGCGCACATCTACGCGGTATAATCAGCGTAAGCAAATGGAATGCTATTTTTTAAAGTGCGAAGAAGTTCATCTGTGTACAAAATGAAAAGAATTGGACCTAGCTTCGACCCTTGAGGAACTCCATATTGTACATGCTCCTTTTCACTGTAAACGTCTTTGATTTTTACACAAAAGGCCCTGGTGAGTAGGTAATCCCTTAGCCAGTCCGCCATCACCCCTCGTATACCCATCCATTCAAGCGCTTCCAGTAACTTTGCATGGTTTAGTGTATCAAATGCTTTACTAAAATCCATTAACATGACCAGAATATGATGACTTTTACTTAGAGATTCATTGACGCAATTCGCAAACTCTCCAAGCAGTTTTCCAGTAATTTTTTGCTTCTGGAAACCGCACTGACTTTGGTGGATAAGGGAGTGGTTCTCAATAAAGCTAATGGAGATGAGAGTACAAATGGTACAAAAACGGTTGCCAGTTTGCAAAAAAATAATGACTGACAACTAACCCAGTGGCACCCAATCGGGAAAATTAGGTGCCGTACATGAGCGAAACAAACACGTGCACACAAAAATTCAGACTAGAACTGTGTACACCATGGCATGTTATGTGAAATGCATCTCAAATAGTCACCAGATCGTAAATTGATTCAGACATCGATATCTGTGGCTCTATGTGGGCTTTTAAGTGAACTCTCTCTTACAACAGGATTCCTCGGTTATATTATTTTACACGTAAACGAACAAAATTTCGTACATTTTTGCAACATCAAACTCTATGCCAGTTATATCCAATCTAAGAACCGATCAACGACTAACATCTAAAACCGTAAGACACACTGTCTCCAGCAAAAGCCATCACTTCGTGAAGGCATGCACTTCTCACCTTTTTCGTGCGTGATATTGCAGTTTACACTGAATTCTCAACTCGACGCTAATCCATCATATAATCCAATTTCACTTTTATTTCCTATTACAGCACTGAAGATATGCGTTACAAAAATATAGAGTAAACCCATCGTCACAAATGATACACTCAATCGTTGGTATCCCTGGAGTGGCACTTGCTGAAAAGTCCATCCAGCAGATGATATGGAAAAATGATTTCTTCTTAATTACTTTCGACGTTTTCCATGTTACGAATAACAAAAAAGATACGACTACGATTATGACTGCGAGTAACATATCTTAGCTGAAAGTTATGTCATATCTTCGCATACGAGTACCTATAAGGAAATGCAAACAAAGCCTACAAGTTGAACTACGAAAACTTTGCGCTCTGAGGTCAGTCATAGTGAGCTCTTAATTAGTAGTTTTCCTTAAATTACGTGTAGTACACTTTCGCTTTAATTGAAGTAACCTGGATGTCTCAAAGAGTCTTTCTTTTACCTTGTACTCGTATCTGTATGTTGTTGTCTAATTGTAAAGAAAGCTAAGCATGAGTACACGAGCTCATAAGCTTGCCAAATGTTACAACTATCAAAAATATTGCAAGCAACGACTACTATAGTTGATTACAATTTAATGTTTGGCATTTCTTTTCCTTCTTTTTTCCTAATTTTATTGCCAACCTAACTTAATAGCTGAAGAAATTCCGGAAATTTAAAAATGAATCAAATGGTAACTACTGCACGCATCTGCTTAAAACGAAGACAGTCGCCATAGATACGAACAAAGTGTACAAGACCTTTCGAAAGCATACTGGCTGACTGAATGTGGGTTTGTCAATTTCAATTTGAAATTTTGAAAGATACTTATCGTCGGGAGAAAATGGAAATTTATTTCGGTCATTAGTTGGTTGATGATGATGCGATCCAGCTAGTTGATAAATTCGTATTTCAAACAAAACAGTGCCGGTGCTTGAATTCGTGATTTTGCATTGAAAATCCATTCTGTGGTGGATTTTGAATAACTGACGCCTGCGTCTGGGAGCGAATGGCTGGGTAATCATCGTTAAACGCGTAAATTATGAGATTTCGATCAATCTTTTGTACGAGTAACTTATCTGTGCTAAGTAGAATGACAAACTTTGGCGTGTTCGAAACTAGGTTTACAGAACTAGTTTGACAACTGTCCGGAGAAGGTGCCTCAAATATGAATTTTCAACTGAGGCACGTAACTTGCAAGCTGATGAGGCGGATATGCACGTGCCATGTGTAAGTTGATACAAAAAGACCTTTCCTCTGATTAGGGTGGGATAAGCCAACTTCTGCTCTGTGACAAAATCAGGCCGAGAGTTATAATGAAGAACCGACTTTTAAGGGGCTTTGGATATACTTCAACCCTATCGATTCATTTAGAGTCAAAGTCCGGCACTATTTATGAAGCAAGAGCTACTGCAGTGTTGCATAATAAATTCAGGTAAACGGCGAGTGAAAAATTCGAAGGTGCTCTTCGGTAAACCACTTACACTAGCACCGACTTCTGATGACAGATGAAGCCGAAGATAAACCAACGAAAATCGGTGCTACAGTTAGTGCATCTTCTGTCTAATTGTCTCCATTTGTGCACTTCGAGTTGGTGTATGTCCCCATCCACAGGCATGCGACAGCTTACATGAGGTCCACGTTGAAATCAAACACTATTTGGGCTGTAGCGTTAGTGTTCAATCCCTTAACATGACGCACCCATCTAAGGCGAATAATGTGCACTTTTTTGATCAGCACAGTTCTCCGTCAACGTCAAAAATTTTGCGTTCAAAAACAGCCAAGAACATTTCCACCCACCTTCGCTAACGACAATGCTTCTGCGTCATAAAGCAGGGACTGACTGGGATGGTGAGGAATACCATTACTCATTTGCATTCCTAGGCCGAAGAAACAGCGATTGGTAAAAGTAATTCTATGTTCGATATCTGACAAGACGTCATTGACAGATTTCATAGCGTAGTGAAGGTATACACGGTTCTTGACTACCTCAGAGTTATAGCTTTTTATTGTGACGTTCTGTCTGCTCTCATTCAAGATGTAACTTCGTTTCGCTGATTCTCTTCCAATACTTGCAAACGCATCTTTGACAGCTCGCTGAGTTCTGTCGTCTTGGGAGAAGTACGAACGAGCAATGATTCCGCCAGATCAAAATCCGAACCAAACAGTGACTCTCAGTGCATTTTGTGCTGGTTGATCTCATGTGGATTGGTATCGTCCCAAATCCAACAATTTTGATTGTTCACTCATCCATCAAAGTTAAAGTCGCAGAACGGCGAAGTTCTTGTTAGCAATGACATACACTCTCGCGCACAACAGCGATGTTTTCAGCAGACCTAGCATTTCGGTGACGAATGGATGTTGGCTTATTATTTAGTGAACCGATTGACTCGAATTTAGCCAGCAAACGTCGAGTGGTCCACTCGACAGTTATGTGATGGAAGTTACTCGAACGGAGCACTAATTTTCGAAATAGAATTTATGACTTGCTGACGATTTTTAACACCATAACCCTCCATGTCATTTTGCCATACGCTATAAGCTAACAAATTTCGAGCGTCTCTATTGAAAGACCCTGTAGTTGTACAGACTTTTAGGAAATTGTGATTCTGTAGTTGACTTGCGTGTTTTGTACGATTTTCCGACTTTGACTACGCAGCAAACATCCTTCATCTTTATTCTGTACATACTGTCAAGGCTCTATGTAGCTCGTCTTTAAAAATGTTGAAATCCTTTATCGATAGTACGCATCCATTCAGGTTCGGGTTTTTTTCCCAGAATCAGTCGTATCTGTGAGTATTTGGACGATTGTGAACTTAGCAGGCCTAGAACCGCACTGATAGGGTCCTATAAGATCGTTTATAAATGGCTCCAGCCGCTCACACAAGACGTCAGATAAGAACTTGTCTATTCCATGTTAAGAAGACCGAAGCCTTTATAAGTGGTGCAGTAACAACAGCTTCGTTGTTGTCAAGTTTGGACATTGCTATTCTCACTTCATTTTGGTCGTACGGACAGAGCTCCTGGCATTCACCGTTCGGGTCGAACAATTCATTCTGCCTAACAGTGGCAGTTGGATTGTGTATGCCGTTTAACAGTCTCCAAAAGAATTTTTTTTGCATCCTCACTACCGAATCATCAAAGGCTGCAGAGGCGTATTCAATGATCCCATCGATAATTAAATTGATAAAGTCCATCTTTAAGAGATGGAGTTGCCAGATCTTTCGATTTGGTTGAGTATCAGATAGACTCGGCTTGGTATGGCGAATGTCCAATAGAAAAGACAGGTGGAAGATGCACACTTTAAGGAACTATCGTCTCAGGATGCAGTGAAAGAATAAAAAGAGACGAAAACTAAACGAATGTCGTAATGCGCATGTCGAAGGCACTCCTATAGCGGCGACAGAGAAGAGAGCGACATCCACTGAAGCCGAACAAGTTCTAGAAACTAAAACTGCATCCATTTCATCTGTCCAAGCCAGGTCACGAAAATTTCTACGCTCTCCTCGTAATGGCAGATTTTTTCACATGCGATCAGTAGGTGAAACTTGTGGTTCAACTAACAAAGGATGGATGTTCAGTGGACGAATATCAAACGATGGCGAGTGGACAGGTACGGTTGATGCTTTCACATCCGGCTGAAACCTGAGCGGAAATCTGCACCACCTGTGGGGATCTGCCGATAAATAATCCTAAATATTCCCTCAAAACTGACTTTCAATTCTTTACGAGAAGGTAGAAGGTGACTGGGCCGTCTCATCTAGTCCAACTTCTTTCGACTAAATACATCAAATCTCTAAAACATCCAAAGCACTGTCGATTTTCTACCAGTGAAAAGGAGCCTTTAGCAATTCTTATGGTTTGTCACTTAGTGAATAGCACTTTTGGATCCACCTTCCGTTGGGAAATACCTAATCGACTTTTAGGGACACCTCTGGTGGCTTTTTCAATAAAAACAACGTTCGATGGCAGTGCTCTCCGATATATCCGACTTGCTAAACCCTCTCACCACTTCTAAGATAGTTCCAGAATGCTTAGCTGCTTGAACTGCAGAAAGATGGTTGAATTCACAAGGTCCTGTTTGAATCTCAGGTCGAAACATAGAGATTGAAAAAAGTTTTTGAGGAATTGAACGGGAGTAAGTTCTGCCTGCATCCTGGGTAAGAGCGTTCAGCAACAGTTGAATTTTATGGCATTACTCTGGAGGATACAAGCAGGTCTAACGAATGCTTCTTTATGTCTCCAAAATGTCAGAGATTTTCCTGAAATCCCTCACTAGAAGAGACTGGTATCGCAACGGGGCACTACGCTTTTGGTTAACACCTAAATACATAAGTATGCTTGACAATAGTGACACAAAACCCTGCGAAGCTTGCTATGAGAGTGATGAAGATACCACGGAGTACTGTCTCTTTGTGGCTCAAGATCGCATCAAGCTGCACATACTGATATGGGGGTACTGCTACTACTAACACTTTATCACCGAGGCTTTAACTCATCTTTCATTGAAAGACTAAGAAATTCCAGTAAAGGAACATAAAAGGAGTGCATTGGACTAGGTCTTCGTCTAACTATTATGTTCTACTGCAGAAGGCATTCATCACTATGATGAACGACAGAAAAGACTTCAGACTCAGGAAGTATTGTGGACAAGGTTGGCAAACAGTGGAGACATTTTTTGACAGCAGCTACTTGGTGCTGATAAGTAGCTGATGGAACTAATGGGTTCTCCAATAAGGACTTGACAACTTTTTTTTTAAATAAAACGCAAACCATTTGAGATATTTCAAAAACTTTACTATCGGCTTGAAGTACAATCAAAACATTTGTGAATGGAACTCGACTTCGTTCATATGGCCACCGCGGGCACGTTTGCAGCGGTCGATTCGTTGGACCCAATTTTCAACGACTCGGTCACACATTTCGGCCGAAACGGCCGCTATTTCGCTTTCAATGTTGGCTCTGAGCTCTTCTAACGTCGTCGGCTTGTTGGCATAAGCCAATAACGTCAAGCGGCGTTAAATAAAAAACCAAAAATGAGCTTCTTCACTGAAGATGATTTTGCGATGAAATTCATCATCTTGGCGCATCTTCTCCAGAACCCAATCGGAGAACGTACGTCGCTTCAAATTGTCCATCGGCTTCAATTCTTGAGTCAGGTTGATCTTGTTTGGGTGCAAACCAAGATCCTTACGCAAAATACGCCATAATATGGTCTGAGCGATGCCCAATTCTTGAGAACGCCGTGGAATTGACTGATTTGGATCGTTTGCTAGGGACGCCTGAACGGCAGCGATATTTTCGATACTTCGACCAACCCGTTGTCTCACTGACACGGCAGCATCACACAACGAATATGTAGACTCAAATTTGTGGACTAAACTTGTTATTGCCTGTCTAGTAGGGTGAGAATTACGACCGAAAATTGGAATTAACGCTCTTAAAGTTGCAGTCACCACTTCGAATTTCAGTAGAAAATTTTTATAATTTGCAGACGTTGCTCGTTCCATGATGAAAATGTTGAGTTTACTGAATAAATTGACAGTGACAGTTTGATGATTTGTGAAAGAGTGCGTTCAAAAATTAAATTCAAAGCTGTCGATATAAACAGCTTCTGACTGTGAAGGTTATAGTCAGAAATGAAAGTACTTTTCATGCTCTATAAGCCATCAATCTACATCCGATGTATTGTACGTATCCTGCCTGAAAGTTTATTTCTCTAAAATCAGGACCGAACATACCTGCTCCGGATCTATAATGCGCCTGTTTCCATGTCGGTCGGCTTCTTTCTCGCTCTCCAGATAAACATTTTAGGAGAAGGTATGCAAATTAAGACCATAAAAATCGCACTTAAATTAAAAAGCTAAAACCTTAGCCTCTAAGATAACTTGAGATATCATTGAACTGTCGTCAAGTTTATACTGAGCCCAGATTCAGATGGACGTTCTGAAAAGTTCATAGGACTTACTTTTAGTTGTACAAATACCCCAGCTAAACATGAATACATCTGAACTGAAGTCCACAAATCATATTGGGTCAACGACTTTTATGAAATCTCTAAAATTGGTAAATTATTGCCTTTGTTAGGTTTGTTGTTTTTGTCTTCTACTCTCGGACAAATAATTTATAATCTATCTGAAATGTAAGGCATTAGCATAAGATGTTTCCACATGGACTACATGAAATCATAGGCTTTCTGTTCGAATGCCGTTGTTGGGGCAGATACAAAAGCAATATCCCCATTCAGCCGAGATAGATGTACACTAATGAAATGCAAATTAAATGTGACATTGCTTACCTCTTGACTAATTATTCGGTGTGGAAATGTGATGGTTTGGACCAGTTTTTCTTTGAAATTTGTTGCCCCAGAGGTGATTGAAAAATTATTGGAGAAAGTCGTGTTTATGGATACGGGACTCGGCTTGGTTTTATGAGCTAAGGTATTGTGTAGGTTTCTTTATTTGAATGCATCTAGGGCATGATCTAGAAACAAACAAACCTTCGATATATCGATGTATAGAGACCCCCTACTTCCTTATGTTCAGTATATATACCAAATTTTCCTACAAATTCGAGCCAACTCTCACAGCAAATGGTAAATTATTCGTAGAGATACATCTAAGAGTCGATCTCACGTGATAATGTCAGAGGTCTGTAAAGTTATAAAAAGAATTTAACAGCTCTGCCGGTACAACATATAATTTCCGGAATTCTAGTTCATCCAATGCCACCATGAATGTGACAGGCGACCATTAAAATCTCATTTTCACAAGATCGCTATCTACCCTATTGCAGCAGCAGATACAAGTATCTGGGTTTTTTCTACTTTTTTTTTCCTACCATAAAACAGATCACTTGGAATCTAATTTTTAATTAGATATCTACACAAAGCCTTCACAGGTCTGAGAGGTTTTAGCGGAAAGTTTTACATACGTACAGGGAGTAGAGTGTAAATTGTGCTTATCAGTCAAAGATCGGATCGTCAAAACGTCACAGCAGCGCCCCTATCAACAAGAATATGACTGACGAGCTCCCAAATGGCCAATTGTTTCCATTATTACGAGCGCAGTTGTTGAGTTCCATTTGAATAGGGCAGATGCCCGTAAAGTCAGACGAACAGATGAAATGAAAATGCTAAATCCGGCAGGTTCTCCTACTACTCGTACAATAGAGGTTTCTGGTACGAGTGCCTTGTAAATGGCTGTAGAGTTTGACTGTTTTTATGGATTCCAGTCTCCAGCATATAACATGGGTGACGGCGGCGGTGTTTTATTTTGTTGTTTTATTGGCAATTGTCAGCTGGAAAATATGTCATTTCTCTCCCACAGTCAGAGAGATGTCAAATTCGCTGACATGTCGCTGATTGTTGACGGTTGTGACTGTCTACGATTTGCATTACGTGTTTACATGATTTATTAGCCGGGAACTTTGTTGATCATATGAATACATAAACGACTACAAGCACAACATATTCGTACAACAAAGAGAGTTTATGCTAAGACTATAGATTGAGGTTAAACTTCTGGGAGTCCGGCTTAAAGATGACTGACGGTCTGACTCTTGTGACTAGCAGGATGTGTGGTATTACTATTGATATTCTACTCAGGGTGAATCTGCACATCGAATTCAGTAAGATCAAGAGAGATTATGAAGAAATAATTATTGGAGGTTGGCAGCTGCTTACATTACGTTCCCCTAGCTGACCATTTAGCTGGTTGAAGGACCCAGGGAAATAGCATCGAAGCACGGATCAGAGTTGCAGGAGAACATTTTGAATGTTGTATATTGAAAATATAGCTAAAACATCGGAGTGGACTTATTCTATAGAGGATAGCATGAGAAGACCCTAACCACTTCTGGCAGACCTACAAAATATGACATTTTCTGAAAGACAGTCTTCGAAATTCATTGGTGTATTGATGTTGTACGATTAGGGTATACAAAATTCCTAATACTTTTACTGTGACAACATCTCCTCGTGGAAGCCTCCAAATACTAGTTTCGTCCAATCGGCCCTTTCTAGATGGACTTTTATAAAAGCCTGAGTATGACGCAGAAGAAAACGATGGCACTGCAATGTTCTATCAGAAATGACTGAAGCTTAGAAGGAGAAAGATTTCGAATGACTGACTCAACGATGGCGTTAACAGTCAGTATGTCAGAGTTCTTACATCGCATGAGCTTCTCCAACATATTTGGAACTGAAGTCATAAACGACTTTTCAGGGATAGCCAGGGTGATCAAATAGAGATGGTAGTGGTTGGATCCATAAAAAGTCACCAGCAGGCTGTCATATTACCGACCTGGGTGGTTGGATCCATTATTTCTGGTCCCTTTTGCCCTGAGAGATGTCGGCTCTTCAGATTCTACTGTAGATTACCCTATTGCTGCGAAACAACCAAAGCATCGGAGTAAAATTGTACAAATTTACTACTGACGATGCTGCAAAACGAAAAAAGCTATCGTCCTTCGGGTTTCCACATGGAATTTTAAGACCTTTGTCAAATCATGTGCAGACGACCATCAATAGGAGACGTTAGACTGTTATGAATCAGAGGCTTGAATGACTCTGACATATACTACCGTGACTGCTTCATATTTGAGTGCAGAAGAATGCAAGAAGCCTTGAGCACATGAGTTAAGTCATTATAAGACAGTGCAATGCCAACAATAGCCAGATATACGCTCATCCTCCGATGGAAGGATAAGACAAGGTTTTTCGCTAAAACCCAAGATCAATGGCCTTATACAACAACAGTCAGTTACTTGCAACATTCCGAATGGGTATTATACAAGATACGGGAGAAGAAAGAAAAAAATAGAAGAATCTCTGCCAGTTGCTCATACCCCAAGCTCGCCGACATCTAAAGCCAGCGTTTAGTTCTTAAGTTCAAAGCCAATAAGTTCTCAGAAATGCCGCAAATAGTTTGAGAAATTTCACCCTGGTGCCTAGTTTAAAGAAATGTGAGAGGAAGCAGCATGCAGAAAAATCACTTGCCTATGAACCAGTTCTGTCTAGAAGATTAAAAGTGGATGTAGCCATCGGCTTCCCGGAAGGAAAAAGAAGAAGCATGAAAGCGCCACGAAGGAAAGTGATAAGCCAAGAGGACCCGAACAAAAATATGAAGAAACGAGCAAGGAAGCTTAACAGTGGTTAACGTCGGTATCTATGAAATGAAAAGAACTTATCGAGACTATAAAAAGGAGGATACGAGTAGATTAGCTGAACCATTCAACCTGAATGAAAAAGCCCACATTTCCATTCAGTCGACCACCAGGAGGTGATTTGATTAGATATCGTCCGAAAATTCATTTCCAAAATTTGCTCGGACACTTTAATCTGCGCAAAGCATACATGAATCGGTCTCTTTGACTTCGCGGATAAAATCTCGTGTGCCGCACTGTGTGAACGCCTGAAATTAGTCTCCATCGATCTGATTGACTGATATCAGTGCGATTTCGGGCCGGATTGGTCCACAATTGATCAAGCAGGCACATTACGTCAGAAGACTTTGGAAGTACAGATCGACACTCTTTCTTCTTTTGATTTAAGAAACGTATACCAACGGCAGCACCTTAAGAATCGAGCTATATAGAATTTTCATCTAGTTTTGTGACAATGGAGAATGCATAATGCTCCGCCTAGGTCGGATACAATATCATCCGGACCATTGATGAAAGAAAAAAACTACCACGACCACGAAGAAGCAAAACGGAGTGCTTTCAAGAATAGTTATACTTTCCATCGCGCTATTTCTCTGGCCTAAGAAGACAATTAAAACAATAAGTCCTTCGCGAACCAGGCTAGAGAAACTCTTTATAATTTCCTTTCCGTTAAAGTCCTTCCCTGTGGGTTAGAAGCATGGATATTAGCGAGACTATACGGAGATACCTTTGATCGATTTTAAAGGAAAGATTTCTACTTTCTTCTCCGACCGAGTGCGTTTGAATGCATTCAAGATGCATTCAAGAGGCACAACGCGGGAAGGACAGCCTTGATTTGAAAAGTGTGCTTAAATGGAAAGGGACTTCGGCCAACTTGTTGTGTGCAATTGGGAGCGATTAGCGCAAGATCAGATCGAATGGGGAGAGCCTTAATTAGAGACCAGGTCAATTCTAAGCAGTAGTGTCACCTAAACCAATGATGATAATATGAGCGCTCGGGCTTCAAAAGGAGAAAAGGACAGAAATATACCTCAAATATATATGTGTAAGTAACTGGAAGCAGTTGGCGAAAGATCGCAGTACCCAAACGAATTCTACACGTTATAGCCCAGGTCCATCCCGACTGTAGTGTCATCTTAGTGGGCAGTAGAGTTGTGCTAAACCGTTCCTTTGCCGAAACGAACATGGAACGGTTCCTTTCTTGAATGGAACTAGTTCCGTGGAACTATTTAGTTACAACGTTGTATCAGAATTAAAAGAGGTTCATGTTCGCGGATTTAAGTAGTTCCACAGACATGTTCGGACAGATGGAGTGATGCATGTCCACAGAATTACGTAGTTGAAGTTGAACAGATTGAATATTGAATGACAAATGCATACATGTGTGAGGAAAACTACCCTTGAGTATGCAGTGTCAATCAGAACAAAATAAAGATTTTGCGAAGTGAACTTCTTGTGTGTGAACTATCGGAGTATCGGACATGTCGGAACTATCGGCATCCAATGGCGATGAATAAATGAAATGTTTTCAAATCATACTCCGTGTCTGTCCTGTAGGTGGTTATGAGAGCTACTTCTTCGGCCAATTAAAGGACTTCGATTAGCCGAACTTTTTGAGCTTTAAATATTTTCGACTCGACTGTTCTTAATCCCATTTTCTTAGATCCCCACATGCTATAATGAGTGCTCCTTCGCAACGTCTTTGATCTGTAAAGCTGGTTAGATATCTTCAGTTCACTTCAGTTGCTTGATGTGAATTTAATCACAATATTTAGGAATGAAGTTTTGATTGAAAAACCGAATGCACTTGTTGCCGAATATAGTTATTTTCTAGACCTTTGGCAGGACATAAGTCGGCTTCGTACGCTGAAACTGTCTCAATGCTATACCATCAAAACCTGCTCCAAGCCCAGTTATGTATCATCAGTTTGTCATCCATTGTTTTCATAGTTGCACATTTTCGTCCGAAATGCTTTTCAAAGTAGCCACGTCACATGTCCATCATAGCAGCGCGCGCGAAGAAGTCCACATCCCGTTGAAGAAAAAAAAAAAACTATTTCTATCTAATGAATTCACATCTTTCAAAAGCAATTAGGTGTAAATTTTCTACACTCTGCCTTGATATTATTAATAGAAATCTCTCAAAAGAATCTTTCTAAGAACACCAATTATATCTGGCATGCATCCATTGCGTTCTACTGTTACAGTTTGTGTTTCCTCTCCACGGCAGACAAAACGTATCTATAATGTATAAGACTGTGTGCATGAGTCGTTCAGAGTTCGAATCGAAATGAACATGAGGAAGGAATGTTCGCGCATTAGCACGACGAATCATCGTCTTCGCTTTGACTAATGCTTCAACGGTTTTCTCTCGATTTCAACCTAATTCAAATAGATCTACAGTGTTGACAAGATTGAACTCACATTGCGTTTGTATCTAATGCATGGAGTTGGGTATGATATTTTAAACAATTTGCCTGAGGCTCTGACATAATTCTTCACGCATCTGCGCATCCGAAAGTGCATTAAACTAGATTTGATCAGTGAAATTGGAAGAGGAAAACCATCTACAAACCAATCTAGTGGTAGATGAGGTACTCGCATCATCATCATACCGGCAGCGATAGATACGCATCTGACCTAACCTAAAAAGAAAACAAAACTAATCTTACGAGTAAATATTGTCTACTGCTTGTTGTATGAGTATCTAATGTAATTTTCACCTTGAGTTTGGGATTGAAAAAACGAAATCGATACTTAATGGCCAGGCGGTTGGATTTGATTTTCTTTTCCCGTACAATTTGGGTCATTTGATGAATAATTTTTTTCTTTTTGTATCTATTCGGCTTTTGTTTTCATTTTTTCGATGCAATGACGTGTTTTTTTTTTTTTTTGTAGAAGAAGCGGAAATGTTCCGTAGAGTATCAGAAGGAAGGGGTAACAATCCCCACCTGTGATGGCGTAAAACTTTGCAAATTGATTAATATAGTCAGTAACTGTGGGTGAACTGTTTTCGATTATTTATGATGGGAAAGTTAGGAACGTTAAATCGTTCAACACGCCAAATTAGTAAATCACCACGGAAATGGAATTTTTGTAAATTAATCCGTGGCCAATGAAAGTAGTTATAGCATTGCAAAATCAGAGAAAAATAAACTGTGATTCATAAGCTACTCGTACTACTGTGTCTCTAATACAGTTTTTGAAGCGAAGTTTTTATATCCCATATGGTCTAGTGGCTAGGATATCTGGCTTTCACCCAGAAGGCCCGGGTTCGATTCCCGGTATGGGAAGTCTTTTTTGCTAAATTGAAGCAAAATTGTACGAAGAGGAGGCTGATGTTTGCTTTTAAATGTTTTGCCAGCCGAGAGTTAAACAATAAAGCTCAATTTTATTCGAATCTGGGGACTTCCGACCACATCCAAGCATTTCGATACTATTTTTAACAAAGTATCTAATCTCATTGCGAGCGGACTGATGGCATGGTTCGATGTGTTGCTGAATTTTGGAATGTCTCACCGAAAAATCTATTTAAAATATTATCAAGAACGTGCTTCACGCATTCTGGATTGTATCGCCGATTCCTCTACTATAAGGTGCGGTATGCTAATGTACTAATTGTGTATGATTTTTGAAAGAGAACCGCATGGCCTTCCATCTATCTTCTTTCTCGTAAAGCTGTTGCCATAGATTTTCCTCGCGTTACAATATCGCTGTATCTTTTCTAATATTTTTTCTAATGGTTTTTGGGGAGTCGCTTTTCTTGCTTCTCTGGAAAGTCACAAATGGCTAAGATGACGCTGCCACTATGAGACTGTCCTAAAAACCAAGCCTAAAACCATGAAGTAAGCAAATTTTCTGTGGTTTTCGAGGGTTCTAGGAAGAGCTAGCCTACATGTAATGTAAGCTGGAATGTTTCTCATCCATATCCTGTCCAGGCATGACGACTGTGGGAAATATTTTTATAGATTTAGACACGATGAATTGCCGCTGTCTCCGGAACATGCCAAATTCAGTACCACTGTTGGTGTAACTGACGAATGCTGGGGTATGGTTCAACATGAAGGCGCGAGCTCATAGAGAATCATAACTCGTGATTCGTACATGCAAGCAGTTTGGATATTCCATATTCATGGGCGCAAACCTTTGAATACAAAGGAGCCAGTAACGTTGAAATTGTGTCGAAAAACTCTCTGCTTCGTAGAGTATGGATTTCTTCGGCCCAAATAAAAGAAAAAAACTAGCTCAATCCTTGGCCAATTGGAACCCATAAATCCATAAAACACGGCACTTAGGTTTTGGCCACAAAATCTCTTTTTAAGATCTTAAGATCAAATCCAGAAATTCACTGAGTCCCAGGATTTTAGCTCATGTACTGTTCTCAATGGATTACAATGTCTGCAAGTTCGGTTCTTGGACGATTTTTTGGGTCATGCCATTTTTCGCGCTTATCTCATCAATCTCAGCCCTGAAAATAATCCGGAAATAAAATACAAGTCACTAATATTCTAACATTTGCTACCTCAATACGAGTATGAAGTAAAATATGGCAATCAAAGCCTTTGCTCAGAACTGCTATATATCGTAGGGAATGCTTTGTACTTTTTTCTCAAAATACTCATATGTCGAGGAATCACCTTGTGAAGTATCTGACACTTTATCCAGAAAACACACTGTTCTTGATTTGCAGTATTTTTTTGTATAGTTGCAACATAAACTGGTTGACAAGCAGACTATTTTCTTCATCGTAAAGACTCTCTTGCAATAGTTGCAATAAAGTCCAGAATAGGAAAGCAAAACCTTCATGTTGGATAGTTCAATCATGGCAATAGCTGAAACGAATGAAAATTAGTCGAGTAATGAATCTCATCTTAATAAAATTGAGAATATATCGCTGGCATGCGCTATTGAGAGTGTAGATAACTCCAGTGCTCTGATTCACTGCTAATCCAACTAGCGATAGGTACACCAATGTGTAAAGGGTATAGTGGTTCCAATTTTGGCAAGTTCGTCGGCCCTACAATTCCCTGGAATGTCTCCATGTACCGGCACTCAAAAAACGTGAATGTTAAACCGCTCCGCCATCTCCTTTAGAGATAATCGGCAGTCCATGACTGTTTTTGAATTAAGAGAAAATGAGTTCAAGGGATTTCATATCGAAAAAGATGCGGATATCAATTGCAGATATAACATTTTTCTTCAACCAGTACAATCTTCCTTAATTGCCAGAATTTCTGGCTAAAACACCTTACAGTGATTGGGGAAGCGGAAAGAAAGGCTACGGTTGGTCGGCTTAATTTAGGTAATTTCTGTAATTCTGAGTAGGAAGTGCGTATCATCTTCACCCCTTAAATGGAATTCGGCTAAAAATGTTGATACTGAGATGAAAATCTTGCCAAAAAGATGATTTTGGTGATTAGCCGGTCATTTGTCTCCTTGTGGTGAACAAGATCTTGGCAATATTAAATCACAATAGCTTAAATTTGTAGGGCTAATCTACCGATGGGATCATACTGGTATCGACGCATTACTTTTAATTCTTAACGGTAAGGGTTAAACATTAATAAATTAAACTAGATGGGTTTTTGAATTTTGAAAAACGGCGAGCTTCGTGATAGAACATTCGCTTGAACACAATGTCTGCATGAGTTACATCATAGTGTCTATAAAAGAGATGCTTGCTTGTAACATGTATATATATATTTTTTTAATTTTATATTCTCAATTATGTACAATTAAATATAATACTAAATTTAATTAACAAGTAAAAGGAGAATAGTTAGTGGCATTTGTATTTCAAGAGAAAAATAATAGGGCTAATGCCACTTCAGTTAACAATTCAATGTGGGGTGTGTAAATTATAAAATTATGATTAAGAGAATAACGGACGTATATACTATAAAGCAATATAGACAATAAAAAATAGTTACAAAATAAATAAATAATAAAACCGCATAGAAATCAAGAAACCAAACTCTAACTTTTTTCAAAAATGAGGAAAGAGTTACTATGGTTCGTATGTCAACAGGGAGTTTGTTAAGCAATTTGCATGGGACAATAGAATAAGAGTTTCTAAAGCTTGTGGTGCGAAAAGGAGGAACTGGAACATAATATTGGGAATTTCTACGTAAAGCATAGCTGTCAGATATTGGACTCTGCAAGTACCCACCTCTCATAAAAAAAAATTCTAAGTACTTTAAAATAAAATAGATGTCTTAATGGGAGAACTCTTGTGAGCCTAAATAGCTCCATAGAATGAGCTTGCCGGGGAGAATTACAACCTTCCCTTATTGCACATTTTTGCAGGACAAATTGTTGCTTAAGTTTGTTCTGGTATGCGCCTCCCCAACAGCTTATTCCATACTGCAATTTAGAATGAAAAATCCCATAATACACTGTTTTTAAAATATTGTTAGAGCAAAATGTTCTAAGACGATAAAAGCAGCGAATAGTTGAAAGAAGATATTGCTTCAAACTTAGGATATGCTCAGACCAACTGAAATTTCGGTCGATTATAACGCCGAAGTATTTAAAGCAATCAACATTTTCAATTTTAAAGCAATTGACGCCGCAATCGGCGGTCACATCAAAGGAGTCCTAAGCAATAAAAACAGAACACGTATTACTAGACAGATTATATCTTGGACAGTTTGATGCATGAAACGTAATATCGATATCCAGGGCCACTTCCGTATTAAAGGAAAAGAACATGACTTTAGTTGTTTTACTAACTTATAGTTTATGTGCAGCAAATCAAATTCTCAGCAGGTGAACGTCATGATTTATATCAGATACTAGGTCCAGGGGACTAGCTGATCTATAAGCGATACCCAAGAGATCTGCAAAGGACTGAGCTTTTCCAGCAAACGGAAATTCAAAAATGGAGTTAATATAAATAAAAAATAGAATAGGCCCAAGAACAGATCCTTGGGGAACGCCAATATCAATCGTTTTAGATTTACTAAGACTCATTCCTATTTTGACCTTTTGTTTTCTGTCTGTCAGATAGGAAGCGAACCAATTATATTTACAGCCACGGAAGCCTGCATTATACATTTTGTTTAAGAGAATTCTGTGATCAACCATGTCAAAGGCTTTGGTTATATCTACAAAAAGCCAGCTGCCAACTAAAGGTACAAAATTCCAAAAGAGCATTCTCAGTTGAGAGGCCTGATCTAAATCCAAATTGGCTCGAACTAAAAAACTTTTTATATATTTAAGATATTTCAACATCTATTTTTTCAAACACTTTTGAAATACATGGCAACAACGAGATCGGTCTGTATTAAAAAAAAATTCCCATCGCCTGAGAAGACCTGGCGTAAGTCTTCACTCTCTGTTCTTGTAAGCGGCATTTTGTAGTACCTGGCTTCAAATCAGATCTATGCATTGGTTGTTAGACCCATCCTTACATACGACTCGTTTATTTTCATCGAAGGCTTTAGATGAGCACTTTTAACATTCTTCGCCTTACCAGCTGTGTCTCATTCTGCTGGATTTTATATCGAATGATAATAAAGTTACCATATGCTGGATAGAGCTAATGAGTTGACAGAGAAGATGTTGACACTACACTCAGTCAACAGTGATAGTGAGGATGAACTCATCGAGCCAGTGAACTTACTATGTGCATAAGAATTATGTACTTTTGATCAATTTATACTAAGAATGTATAGCAACCCTTAATTCATTGTATCCGCTAAGACTCTAGAATTGTTTCTGTTATCATCAGAACCCGATGCCACAAGCATTAATGCTGAAAATAACTTCTATATACGTTTTTAATCTTAACGAAGAATTATAAGTCTTCGTAGTTTCTTCTTGAAAGATATACTAAACGTCTTACGTAATATAGAAACAAGCAACCTCTTGGGATTCAAATCACTATTTGGTTGGTTTGAATCAATGATAAGCCCTCTTCATTCACATTAGATCTTATTTTGAAGAAATGAAAATGACTTTCCATCCCAGGGTATCCGAACCCCACAGCAGCTCTCATAAAGTACCCATTGACCTGATTGAAAACGTCAGCACTGATTCCATAAAGTGAGTTGTTGCAAGAAAACGACTCACTCTCAAGTCCCAGTTGTAGTACTCCAGCCAAACCTCTCTTACTTCACCGTGGCCCTATAGATTCTAACTTCATTTACTATCTGATGCAGGGGCATGTGATTCAAGTCACATTAAATCGAGAGAATAGATTCTGCAAATAATTTTTTAGGACAACTTAGCACGGCTACTTTTGCAGGCATTTCTGAGCTTAGGTCCTCAAACAACACGAATAATATTTGCTTCCAATGCGTCGATTGTTGTTAGCTTGTCAGCTCGATTAGAGATTTTACATAACCTCAAAGAAAATGACGAAGAGGCGTCAAATCACAAGATCGTGGAGGATAATTTATTGGCCCATTAAGCGAAATTATGCGTTCATCGAATGTTTCCTTCAATAAGTTGATTGTCTGGGTTTCTGTGTGGCACGTAAAGGTATCAAACCACCACCGCACCAAACCAAGTTTCGATAATCCCATGTTGATTATCTTCATAATCGCTGAACACGATTTTTCGATAAAGCAGCGGATCCAATGCCCGTTGATTTTGGTCCCATTCACCAAATTCTTCAATTCTTGCACGAGCTAGATCTTGGTAGCCTTCAAAACAACATTTTTCCATAAAATGTTCCATAAAGTGGACGAACAAATACCAATTGCAAGGACTTCTGAATAAAAATGGCACCGCCAGTTTGCAATCTGACAATTGGTTTGACAGATATAAATGTCTGAAGTTAGTATTGGTTTGAAAAACACCCTTTACACACATAGTAGTTGGAGCAATCTTCATTTGATCTCCACGAAGGTGTTATATGTTAACCCATATGGGGGCTGAAGACATGTGTCCTCTTTACCTTGCTTTTTTCGCGTTTTCTTCAACTCACTCCCGTAGTATTCTTCTCTGAGCTGGAAAGCTTTGAAAGGTTTTCATTGGACTTCGGATGAAGTTGTTTTAAGCAATATGGTGGGATTCATGACGATTTCCCTCTAAGCCTTCATATACCTACTCTTGTCTTCTTAAGTTGTCAGTGTTTTCGTGGCGCAGAAATGTTTTAATAGGATGCACAATCCGATGACCACTAAAAGCTTTATATGCTTAATTACGTGGGACTCTTTATAAATTTCTCAACAAGAGAAATACTTCTACCATGTTGGCCAAATGAGAAGCTGGCAACCTGCAGCCTTGCCCATTTCGGCATCAATGCGTACTATAGTTATTAACCGCTTTACCCAAACGCATTTCAAACAAATTCTAACGAAATCTTTACTATTGCAATCCGAAATAATAGATGAATCCATAAAATATGAACCCGCTGAAACTGTACTCGCACAACTTACATTAACCCCTTGAAACGCCAGCGCACGCAATGCAACGCATTATCTTCTAAACACAACTTAACTCACAACAATAACCTCACGTTCCCCAGCTGACATCTAACTGACAAGTCTTTCTTTTTTGAACTCATTGCACCCAAGATACACAAAGCCTTCGAGGTCTAGGGTTAAGCGCACATGTGAATTTATAACTGCCAATGATACACTCACACGCATCAGATTTAATTAAAAATTCATAAGCTGTCGCTTCTTCAGTACTCCTAATTACCACCCCCATGAGGCTGGCAACACAGCAAAGAAACTACACAATGTACTTGTACCTCATCATACTATACCTACTCCCATCAGCATTCCCTACACACACCCAACAATTGGATACCGACGCATGCTGTCTTCGCTGCCGCCTGTCTACCCTGAGTACTGATTGCTACCTCTGGCAGTTGGTAGGGAATTAATTTCAAATAAAATTATGAAATATGCACGATAAAGGTACTCCTGAGTGGTTACCAGGAATTTAGATGACACTTTGTCATAAATTAAACCGTTATACGAATAATCATACTCATAATCGAATGTCAAATGCATTTGTGAACTTGCTCGCCAAGCCCGCAGATTCAAATTGACTCCTACGACCCGGGCTTAATTAAATTGATGGATGACGCCTGTCAAAATTGCCAGTTGGTTCAGTGGTGAAAGTGACATCGGAAAAATGTGTGCACAGATAATCTACCACAGGAAACAACAACTAGTACCAGTACGAATACGAATGCTCATAACACCTCCATCTTCGTGATAAATATTCGTAATAGAAAATTATAAGACACTTTGTTGCCTCTTCGCGTGCCTCATGGAAAACTCCAATCCAATAGTGCGAGTACGGGTACGAGTACGAATACTCGTGCGACCCACATTCAAAATGGCAAAACTATTCAGTGGCGTGTGGCAATCGGTTTCGTCGTTTTCTTCAGCTTCAGCTACGACTGCCACTTCGACTTTGTCATCTTCATTGCCTATCTGGTTAAACTCGATTTTGGCTAATGTAGCAGGGTGGCCACACTTAACAACAAGCGCATCGATCAAGTTCATCTGGGAGAAAAGTATTTGCCTTTTCTTTTGCTTTCCTATTTACATATGTCCATCTGATCGTCTGTACATTAAGGTGTTTATGTTTAATTTGCAAGCCTATGTCGTCAATCATAGTTAAGTGGATGTTTTTGTTTGTTTTTTAATTTTTGTATTTACGTTTCTCTTTGCAGTGACTTGTCGTCGTTTTATGCTGGCTACCAAATGGCACCCAGCATATGTCAAAACTCACCTTTACCCCCAGGTCCGGCTGCCCAAATCTACCATCATCATCACGCCCCAACATCAGCGCCTTCATTCAAAATGACAAATTCGGAGAACAGCTGGTCGCCCAATTTCACAAATAAGGTAAATTTCTTGTTATTTACTCGTACTTTGGGAACATAAATTTCTAACTCTCCGTTAGGTGGAATGGGGTTGAATTTAGTAGAGTCGCAGATTACACTTGGACAGTCTTTCTACAGTCCAGAGCCCCGACTTGAATTCCTCCCCAGATAGCACTCCCAGCTTTTTCCACTTGCGTACTTTTTAACTTTGCGTTGGTGTCATTCCAAGGTATTTTGGCTCGTTCGCAAATGGAATACAAACTGAGTTTACAAGGATAGGTAACCGACTCGTTTTTCTGTATGTACAATTTACATGGACAGATTTGCTCTCATTGAGGGCTATCTGCCAGGCCCTTGTCCATTCATATACTTTAACGAGAGCGCTTTCCAGTTTTACTATAGTTTCTTCAATCGTTTTACCTACTGCTTATGTAGCAGTGTCATCGGCAAATGTAGCCAGAACGCTTCCTTCCTCATGTGGTATGTCTCGAGTATATTTGAAGAAACAGAAGTGGGACGAGAACACTTCCCTGCGGCACGCCGGCTAAGATCTTCGAATTTTAATAATTTGCTTCTGAGTCCGCCATGAGAAATTCTTTTCTCGAGATACGAGTACTTTGTAAGTATATTATAAAGGCTCAGTTACTTTAAACATTTGTGCCATACCTTATCAAAAGCTTCCGAGGCATCAAGGAATACGATGGAGCAAATATTTTTTTCTTTCAAAATTACGTCGTTGATTCTTTGCGCCTGATCAGTGGTGGATTGCTTACTCCTGAATCCAAGCTCAGTCAGCAATTGGCAGTATACACAATGTGGCAAATAATATCCCGGACACGATCCATGTCTGAGCAACCAAGAGTCCCATCTATTTTTTGGAACATGCGTTTTAAGGCTTGAATCTTCCTTTGCTATCTTTCAAAACTTCGTGACATTTGGATGACATTTAACAATTATGAAAACTATTTTTCACAACACCTTTTCATTTGGTGTTGAAATTTTAGCATGGAACAAAGAGCAGTCATTAATTTCCATGCTAAACTTAGTAAGACTGAATCAGAAACATTTCGATTCGTCCAACAAGTGTAGGTACCGCGATAATTACTTGAGTAGAGCCGTTGTTTTCGAGTGGCAACAACTTTGGCGGTAGACGAGGATCACAGCCGAAGAGGAAGGCCAATTTCAGTTTAGACGCCTGAAATGATCAAAAAAGTACGTGATTATGTTATTATGTTGCAGAAGACAGCAATTCCTCAAAAAGAAAGAGACATAAACGAAGAGACTGTTCGAACAATTCTTTAGGAGAGCTTGGGCACAACAAAGGTCTGTGCAAAATTTGTTCCACACACATGAAATTATGATCAAAAATTTATGACACTCTAACATAACAGAAACGTCACTGCGGCGAAATAATCCAAAGTTCTTGAAAATAATTGCTATAAATAATGAAACATAGTTTTTCCAATATTATCCAGAAACCAAGCGTCAAAATGTGGAATAGAAGTCAAAAAACTCAACACAGGCAAAAAAAACACGAAAAGTCGCTTCAAAAATGAAAACAGGGCTCATCAGAAACTTCAATAGCAAAGGAATTATCCACAAAGAATTCATTCCAACGGATGAAACACTTATTGCCGGGTATTATCTTTAAGTTTTGAAGTGTTTGATGGCCAAAATCCACCATATTCGACCCATATATCGCCATCCAAAAAGTTCGTAAATTTTTGGCTTAAAATAAAGTGTTCGTGTTAAATCGTCCGTCATATTCAGCTAATTTGACACATGCACTGCAAGCAATTCCGCAAAGGAGCTTGAGCAGGCATTTACTTTAAATCACTATTGAATCGCTGTAACAAGTGTATTGAATCGAGATGAGAATGTTTCGAACAACGACACCGAAAAAATAATCAGAAATCTTATATTTATTATGTTTTCTCGAGCCAGTCCGGCATATTATTTTCCACACTGTTTAAGTCTCAAAATGTTCCTTTCAAAGATTTTGGATAAAATTGGAAGAATTGAAATCGGTCTATAAAACTTCTTGTTATTCGAAGGTTTTCCTGGTTTTAGAACCATTATGACCGCAGCAACTTTCCACCGAATTGAAACGTATTATGACATCAGTGCGGCTTTAATTATACAAAGAAGGTTAGTCAATGCTTTTCTAAGCAGAATTTTAAGAACTTCTAACAGTTGTAACCGGGAGATTTTTCGGTTTTAGTTTCCTTATTTCAGTGCTAAGATCCACTAGAGTTCTCTAACGCTCTTTCTTAATCACTGATATTATGGATACGTGCTTGACCGTCGAAGGGCATGAAGGTCTCTTCTGGATGAGAAGCGAAGATCTCCGCTTTCTCCTTATCTCCCTTTACATATTCATTGTTATATATTTTCTAGTTGATGGCGCGAAGGCTTTAGGTCGTTAAGTACCTTTTAATGCCCCAAAAACGAATAATTCGATTCGCTCTTCGCTGTCAGCCTTTCTAGATACGTGTCTACCGCAGGCTTTTTGAAGTTTTTTATTGTATTTCTCAGCAGGTTACACATGTTACTCAAGCGTGTTTTATGCTATGAAGCAAGACTTTATGGTCCTCTCTATGGGCTTTTCTTTTTTGCTAAACCATTTATTTATTTCCCACGGATAATTTAGACCGTTGTTTATCAGGGTGTGTGACCAACCTCGACTTCTAGTTCATAGGGTGTCTTAAGTGGTACGTTCAGTTCTACTTTTTATTAAATTTCTTTCTTGAAACCTTC
Source organism: Volucella inflata (assembly GCA_928272305.1). Taxonomy (NCBI): domain Eukaryota; kingdom Metazoa; phylum Arthropoda; class Insecta; order Diptera; family Syrphidae; genus Volucella; species Volucella inflata. The sequence goes on from OV743720.1 coordinate 7,511,803, forward strand.
TAAATTAGCATTTCCTTTAGTAGGTCTTGCCGCTTCTTATTTTTTTAGTTATAATTTCGCTCGTTATCAAAATGACTGGAGAATGGTCGGATGATATTCCCTCTGAAACGACGAAATCGAAGAGATTGATTATTTTTGTAACAAAACTAGATGCGGGTAATCTCTATATATAAAAATCAATGTTTGTTTGTCCTTTATAGACTCTTAAATGGTAAGAGATAGATCACTGTGGTCTTTGGCAACTTTGTTCAGAATTATGTAAAAAAGGTTTTGATACCAATTTTTTTTTTTTTTTTTCATGCAAAACTTTATAAATAGTCACCATTATATTGATCGGAACACATGATTGATGAGGTACAATGCAAGGCAAAAAACAAGACTGCAAAGACAATGACCCGAAAACCATATCTCGGGCACTGAGGGTTTGGAGTCGAATTTGTATGGGTATTTATGAGTAGGTACTTTCCAGTCGCGAGTGGGATAACCCGATCATTAGGTTAGAAATTAAAATAGATAAAAAGAATCCTAGGCAAGCAGCTCCGCTGATTGAAGATTGAGTAAAAGGATTCATTTCATATCAGAAGTTCGAGTGCGAGTTAACTCACTAACAAATAATAAATATTTTTTTATACGGCAACTGGAATTTTTGTGGGATACGAGTCTAGTGTTAAATCATAAGTGCTTTGCTCTGCTTTTCAATATTGAATTTTTGTGTGTTTTTTTTTAATTGATTGGAAAACATTATTATTGATAACGGTAATAGTCCATTCTGTGTATGAATACACGTATCGGATATACTTTTCACCTAGTTTTGGTGCATTTTTTTGGTGAGTTTTTCATGGAGTTTTTCTACATTGCATCGTCTTCTTCTTCTTCTTCTTATCCTTTTACTAACCCTTTCCTCGTTATACGAACTTATGCATAAAGAGTTTCCCATTTTTACTGCATCGCTGCTGCTCCGCTTATGGGGTTGGCTAATGTCGCAGACCGCAGAACGCGTCTACATAATGCTCGGTCCTGGATCGCTTCAGTACTTAGCCCCAGGCGTTACTCCGCATTTGCCATCTGAGAAATCCAGGAATTCTTTTTCCGACCTCGTTTTCTTACAGTTGGAGTGACGGTAGTTGATAGTGCCTTTTTAACCGGATTTTCCGCAGATCTTCTTTGAACGTGGCAATACCAACTTATTCTATTCGCCTCAAGCTGTTCGGTTACCGAATTCTTTATATGTAGACTTCCTCTTATACGCGTAGATCTAATGCAATCGCGTTTAGTGACTCCACTAGTCATCCTTAACATTTTGTTTTCCGCTGCTTTCACTTTGCTTTTAAACGCTTCGTACATTGTCCAGCACTGAGAACCATACATAAGAGCTGGTCTAACAACCGCGGTGTAGAGTTTGCCCTTTAATTTAATTGGAAATTTTCGGTCGCAAAAGATTCCCGAATTTTCCCGCCATTTCATCCACCCCACACTCACTCTGTGGTTTACGTCGTCGTCACATTTCGCTTCCATGTTAACGATTGATCCTAGGTCCTTAAAGATAGTGCTTTTCGGAAAAACTATTCCGTCTAGCATTATATTCGGAACAGGTCGCAACGGATGCGCAAATGGGCACGTCAAATGCTCCGTCTTTGAACGACTTATTTTAAACCCGTTTCTCTCTAGCGCATTTTTCCATGAATCTAAGGCTTTCTGCAAATCTTCGATGTTATCGCTTAGTATAACTACGTCGTCAGCCAACAGAATTGGCGTTACATTTGGTTTGGGCATGCAGTCTTTTAAAAGATAGTCGAATACTACGTTAAAGAGGAAAGGGCTAAGTACGCTTCCTTGATGCACTCCGACACTAACTGGAAATTCTCTCGTTAGTCCAGCAGAGCTTTTAACCGCAGTTTTCACGTTTCCGTACATGTCTTGTATTATTCTAACATACGTTTCCGGTACGTTTTGAGACCTCAGCGCGGCCCATATGAGATCCCTAGGCACTCGATCGAATGCTTTCTCGAGGACGATAAATATCATGTGTAAATCCTTAGACGAATCTCGGTGCTTTTCCATTATTATTCGTAGGCTTTGGATAGCGTCCACCGTAAATCTTCCCTCAACAAATCCACACTGGCTATTTTCGAGCTTTATTGTTTGCCGAAGACGTTCGGTTAAGACTCTTTCGACGATTTTCATTGTGTGTAACATCAGCTTGATTGAACGGTAGTTGTTGCATTCTCGAGCGTCGCCTTTTCCTTTGTATAATGGAACCAAGAAGCTACTTCTCCATTGATTCGGCATAGGTTGTCCACATTTTAATTTATTGAAAAGTTCCAAAAGCCATTCGCTGCCGATTCCCTCCATCTTCGACCAAAACTCTGATGGAATGCTGTCTGGTCCCGTCGCTTTCCCCCGCTTCATTTTTCCGATTGCTATACTTGTTTCTTCGATTGAATGTCGAACGATATCACGTGGAAACTGTTTGTTAGTTAGCGACCGTCCGTCTGTATTTTTGATGTATTTCGCCGAGGTTATTTCCATTGAATTTTTTTGCCTGTGTGCAGCGAGCTTAAAAATATTTGGCACTTCAGTATTGTACGACGTTTGAACTTCTTGTATAGCTTGTTTTCTATCTGCCGAACGTGAGGATATTTGTTCCAGCTCCTGGTACAGGTTTTCCGCTGCTGCCACTCGAGTTCGAGCCAGGACTTTCTTTGCGATCTTTTTAAGACGCTCGTATTCAAGAGCCAATCAAGCCTTTTCGATATCGTCGCTTCGATTCGATTTTGTCCACGCTTGGAATGCACTCTTCTTGTCGGCCACATCTCGTTTGGTTTCGTCGTTACGCCGTAAGCCCTACACGCTACAAGGATGTCTTCGCCAGCTGAATTTCTGGTTCCAAAGCCTTTACCGCCGTGGCAGTCCTCGTAATCAGCATTTGTTTCTCCGACGTGGCCATTGCATCGTCAATGGAATTAAATATTTTAATTGCTCCCCAAATTTATTCCGAATTTTTGTAAATTCAAATGCAATGACCATCAACAAGCCACAAGAACAATCTTTGCAAGTGTGTGGCCTGAATTTAGAAAGTCCGTGTTTCTCTCATGTGGCCTGTTCACGCACCTTCTGATTTATTTCTTTTCTCAAGAATAATAGAGAAAACACGTCGGGTCTTAGGCTATCAGGTTTGACTGGTTGTGTGCTTGTTGAAACCCAGTACATCAGAGTCCTTCAGCCAGATTGCTGTTGGGTAGTGGCACCATTGGTCCTCTAAGTGGCCACCTGCCAAATTCAAGGCTTCTTCGATCAATGACTTTGTCTTATAAAAAGCAGGTGAGAGAAAAACTTCAGACTTTTACGCTTTGTACAGTTACATACAAACTGCGGGTCATAGGTCTTGTTGAGTGCCAAGACCACCGTCAGTCCATACAAGGACTTAAAACACTGTACCGTGGAATTCAGGAGCCCCTCAGATTTGTTTAGTTGACCCCCTTGTGGGAGCATCAACGTGACTGTGGTTTGAACCAGTTAGGTTGCGCCTGCTAATCTCACCCGATTTAAAATTGCAACAAGTACTGGATGCTGAAACCCTAAGATCAGTAAGGGGTTTTAGATGAGCTTCGAGTTATATCAAACGAGGATTCTGTGTCCCCAACAAAGGTTTCGAATTGACAGCAAGTAGGATCCTTGCTCCCATAGATGTAATATATGGACATCCCGTGAAATTAAGTCTACAGAGACAGGTTCTCATGTAATCCAAGAGACAAATCTGATACTCCTAACTGAGGTTGGGATTGCATCGGAAGGTCGATCAAAAAAACAATTTCATTCAATAACATGATAAGTTGTATCGGGAAAGGAAACCTGGTAAAACTGAATAAATACTAACTACAATGTACATTACGCGAATACATTAATTCGAATCTAGATGATATAATTAAGTCACACAATGGGTCATCATGCATTTAAAATCCAGACACGAAACAATAACGACTATAAGCGCCGATATCATTCATCTAAGAGCTATTAGTTTGTTCGAATAAAGCTCGCCACAATGCGAATTTATAGTTAGAGTAATTGCTGCATTGATCCGACTATGATATTCAATCTTAAACCTTTATTTGCAGTCAGTTTGTATCTGTTACTTCACTGTCACCTTTGTATGGTAAGAATAACTTGTCATTAAATCTCATAAAGGCCCACTGAAATATTTGTATTTGCCAGGCGCAATTAAAGGACGATGGCGGTAATCAATTTTATAGGTGTGCGATGAAATCCGAAATGACACTTGATGAAGTCTGGCAGTTTGCCAATGACAATCATGACCTCGATGCAAAACGTATGTGCTACTTGAATTGTATTTTGGACTCCTTTGGAATAACGAAGCAATGTGAGTTCATTACTGATGGACAGTTTTGGTTAGATAGCGGCATTGATCCTTATAAGGTTGAAAAGACGTTGAATACATGTAGCGGGGTTGGTGAAAAATATGGGCATAAGTGTGAATGTGGTTATTTATTTTACGAATGTATTCAAAAAATAATGTTTGATATTGTTTAAAATACTTTTGTCGTTATGAAATAGTTTTTCAAATTCATTGGGCCTCAACTTATGTTAAAATCCATCTTCGCACTCCAAGTTGATTGAAGTCCCGTCCTACTAAACTTCATTGAGATTCGAAGCGAATGCACCGATAACAATACACTAGTGGTTGCACCGACTATTAAAAGATTGTGCAATCAGTGTTCGTTTCTAAATCCCGTACAATTCTTTCGAGTATGATGCCATATGACAGAGGGTCACCTTGTGTAAAATCAAAGATTTGTTCGAAGTCGTTATGGACCTTGTCGAAGCAGCGAGCGTTCTCTTTCGTAGTTCTGTACAGGTGGACGAGGTTTACAGGGATGTCCAAACTAGACACGGCTCTGCATAGTTGATTTCTTTAAATGTTGTCATATGCCTTGAAATCGATGAAAGGCTAGTAAAATTTTCTCTGGTGGACATTTCTGGTCTAACACCATGGTGGCCAGTCAGTATGTTGACGTAGAGTCTTTGCATTCACAGACAGCATTTTATATGAGATGTTGGGGAGACTTATTCTACTCTAGGGGATGTCCTTTCTTAAGGGTCAGGTATACTTTCATCGACCCATGCCTTGGAGTTCAGTTGATATATACATGCATACGCTCCATACCCATTCAAGGCTCTGATCCTTAGTCATCGAGTCAATTAGTACCAACCATCTTCAACTTTCGATGCTGTGTCGTCGGACTCCTCGGAAGATTATAGAAAATTCGATAGGAAAAGGCAATGGCGTTCCCTTGCCATTGTAGCCGATCGACGTTGAATCTTCTCACAGTGATTCACAGTCCTTAGGCTATTGCGATCTGACATGGTGTTAGCAGCTCGAAATGTTTGGACATCCAAACAACTAACCGAGAGTAGTGCTTTGAAAGGATTACAATATAATCAAATTGTTTGACATTCTCTTGATCAGAATGCGTCCTTACGTCCCGATGCAAAACGGAAAAGCATATGTCCGTTTTCAGGGTTATAGTGGTGTGGATACATTTCACTACTGTATTACCAAATATGCCCTCATTGCCTTGTTTGGCTTTAAAATCACTAAGGGCGGTTTTCAGCCGTGGTTTTGTCGAGGAGCTTGTAGAAGCAATCTTTGGTAAGCGCCCTTCTTTTCATCTATCGGGACGTGGGCATTTATGACTCTTTTGTAACCGAATTTTAAGGCCGCATATGACAGTACCTATAGAGACGATGTCTGAGATGACAATGGAGAATGCATGCTGCTTTATTAAGCCCGGTCAAGATCTCACCGAGACCGTTGATGTCAAACAAGTTGGTGCGCTGTCATGCGATTTCTTTGACATCATTCTTGAAAAACTGATAATCGGAAGAAAGCATCGTGATGTCAGTGGCGCTTTAGTGATTATAATGACGGAAGAGGCGAAAATGGGCTAAGCGGTCAACGAGGACAAAATTAAGTATATGCTGTCAAGCACAAAGGACACTGAACACCGACGTCTCCGGCTGAACGTCACCCTTGACAGGTATAACTTTGAGTAGTGGGGGATGAGATGCAACAACGAACTGTTTGTTCTATACAGCGACATTAACCTAGCCAGAAGAGTGTAGATTCAATTACTGAGATCGGTGAGTCATGCAGAGCAGATGGATAGAGCTCTGGTCCGAAAGGTTTCGAATCCGGAAAGCACATGAATAAGAACAAGAAATACAGATCATTGGTGAAAATTTAAAGGGAACAGAACAGAAACTTTTGACACACCAGAGTTTATTATACAGATGTCAGACTTGAATTGAACCTTTCAGATCCAATAAAGAGGAAATCCAAAAACTTAAAATCCATTTTCGGCAAAAAAGCCACTATCTTACTTTAGCCACATTGATGGTTCTACTTTTCGGTCGCACAGGGCATCAAGTCACCCATGGACCTGATGTTACGAAAACGGTTCTTCCGGTCATGGGGAAATTTTCGCGTATCGAGATATTTCATTACACTAATATGCCCGTTTAACCGGATCTTATGTTTTCTTGCGAAGTTTCTTGCTTCATCTTCGACACAAGTAACTTCAAGGTCACGATTAGGATTTTATTTTCAAAAATTTGTAAAAAACTAATATTTGTTTTCTTGGTACAACCCCAGAGTTGTATACCATAAGTCGACACCTGTTTTAGCACCTAAAAAAAAAAAAAAACACTGTGGCGCTGACAGCCCGGTATGGGCCATGGCCTAGCTTCTTCACACTCACTTGTGTTGCTCTTGTTTTAATTTTTGTCACATCTGACCGGGGCCTACGGTTTTTTCGTAGGCAATTATTTTAACTTTCAGGAGTATACCATTGCCCGCAGAAATGGTGATGAGTCCAATGAGCTAACTATCACGCCATCGCAATCGCCGGTTTTAGCACCTGCTTATATAAAAGCAGCTTGTTTTCTACGCTAAGCTTGGAATATTTACCAAGTAGCCAGTAGATTTCTCTGTATTTAGTTTCTAGTTCTTAACGTTTATTTTTCATGTGCATCTTCCATTTGAGCTTTGCATCGAGTGTCATGCCGAAATATTTAGCCTCATTAGCAAACGGAATACAGACCGAATTTATGCGGATCGGCAGATGACTTATTTTTCTTTAAGTAAAGTTTACTTGCACAGATTTGGTCTCGTTGAGAGCGATTCGCCAGATCTTTGTCCGGTCATATACCTTATTTAGAGCGCTCTGCAGTTTTGCCGTTTATTCTTCTATTTTTTTTGTTACCGACAGCTAAAGTGGCAGTGTCTTCGGCAAAGGCGGGAAGAACAGTCCCCTCGACTTGTGATATATCTCTTATATCAGGTTTTCCAATAGGGACTTGACAACTTTGAATTTAATTTATGAACGCACTCTTTCAGTAATCATCAAACTGTCACTGTCAATTTATTCAGTAAACTCAACATTTTCATCGTGGAACGAGCAACGTCTGCAAATTATAAAAATTTTGTACAGAAATTCGGAGTCGGTGACTGCAATTTTAAGAGTGTAAATTCCAATTTTCGGTCGTAATTCTCGCCCTAGTAGACAGGCAATAACAAGTTTAGTGCAAAAATTTGAGTCTAAATATTCGTTGTGTGATGTTGCCGTGTCAGTGAGACAACGGGTTGGTCGAAGTGCCGAAAATATCGCTACCGTTCAGGCGTCCGTAGCAAACGATCCAAATCAGTCAATTCCACGGCGTTCTCAAGGATTGGGCATCGCTCACACCACATTATGGCCCGAATTGGAAGATATTGACTTGGACGACATGTGGTTTCAACAGGATGGTGCCACAAGCCACACAGCACACGTTACAATCAATTTATTGAAGAGTAAGTATGGTGAGCATGTTATCTCAAGAAATGGCCAGTCGATTGGCCGCCTCGTTCGTGCGATTTAACGCCGCTTGACTATTTTCTGTGGGGCTACGTTAAGCCGACGACGTTTTAAGGGCTCAGAGCCAACATTGAACGAAATGTGTGGCCGAATCGTTGAAATTTGGGTCCAACGAATCGATCGCTACATACGTGGTTGCGGTGGCCATATGATCGAAGTCGAGTTCCATTCATAAATGTTTTGCTTGTACTTCAAGCCGATAATAAAATTTTTGAAATATCTCAAATGGTTTGCGTTTTATTTAAAAAAAAAAAAAGTTGTCAAGTCCTTATTGGAAAGCCCTTTATATATGAAATACAGAGGTAGACCGAGTACACTTTCCTGCGGTACACCGGCCAATATATCTTTTTCTCTTCCAGAGCTTCTCAATTACGTCGGTAATTCTATGCACCTGATCAATAGTCGAATGCTTAATCCGTAATCCAAACTGATTGTTGGGGATACGATTTTTGTCTTCAATAATTGAGCAAGATCCTCTCAAAAAATTGTGAGGACCTCCCCGGTTATCAAGTCGTATCCGGGAGCTTTTTTCGGCTTTAAGTTCATTATAATATTCCCTAATTCAGCAAGAGTTGCGTTTATTATTGTAAAGTTATCAGACACCCTTTCTGATATACTAGGATAGTGTACTAGTGTTTGCCTATCAAAGGGCTTACAAGTTTTTTTCTAGATAATCCGCGAAGAGCTCCACTTTCTCCTTATCCTCTTTCGCCCATTCGTTGTTATCCATTTTAATTGGTGGCGCTGGGGTTTTGGGCCTTTTGAAGCCTTTAAATGCTTTCCAAAGCGAGTAATTCGTTTCTTTTCCTGTCATCAAACTTCCAACATACGTATTTACTATGCAATTTTTGTGGTTTTTAAGAGTCTCCTTGAGCACATTCAAAAGTTAACTTGGACGTCTTTTATCCTGCGGAGCTCGAGTAAGTTGCCATTTCTTGCGTGCTTTCCTCTAGGGAATGCCATTTCTTTTGTCTCTGGCGGCTAATTTGTGCTATTTTTCGCCGTTTTTTGTCGTTGATAAGGTGTGTTTTTTCACGTACCACATTGAGCGAAGGAGTCAACTTCGATTTCAAGTTCAAGTTGTGATCTTATTAATACGTTTAATTCCACGTTATCTTCGATTTCTTTCCTGAATCCTTCCCAATTGGAATTTCTTCCAGTTAGTCGAAGCGGTACTTGTCTTTTAATGATTGTCAGTATAACTGGAGAATGGTCGGAGTGAATACCGAAGCCTTCATCAACTTTTATATAATTGTTGTAGATTCCTTTACAAGTGCAAAAATCGACAAGGTCGGGGATTTCACATTATGTCTGTCGGCCAATAAGATGGCTTACCCGAGGAATGGAAGTCACAGTTTTGTTCCACACCAGCTTCATAGACCAGTTTACCTTTTTGGGAAACACATCTTGACTCCCAAAAAGTGTGTTTAGCATTAAAATCACCGCCAATTAAAATATTCGAAATATTCGTAAATATATTTTTGATATCTTTTGTTTTGAAGTAAATGGCTGAAATGGTAAAGGAATTGTGTTCGGTTTCTACTCGTACGGCAATTAGTTGCACAGACTCGAGCTCTTTGATATTTAAGGAGGATCCCCCTCTTCTCGATGGGTGAATACGCGTAGTAATCCTTAAAAGCCCTTATTCTTGCGGCGCAATGGGTCAGTAAAAAGAAGGAGAAGAAGATTTGCCTGTATTTTGGCAGACTTGACATATACTTGTCAGATCTGCACTGCAAGTTAAGACGGTATTTCTCTACTGAACGAGAGGATATCTTATATCCTTTGCTCGTCAGAAATGAGTTTGTGGTGGGATGGATAATAAAGTAGGATTCTCTATATTATTTTGGTGGAATAATTAAAGTGAGTACTACCTTTGGGACGATGTTGAAACTTCCAAGGCCTGAGGAAAGATTTGCATCATTTCCATTCAAGTTTATACTATATTTTCAATGGGTTGAGGGAGACAAAAGTTAAATTTCTGCGGCTCAACATGACTAAACACAACAATATAAACAAAACCAAAAGATAAATTGAAATCTGGGTGGTGTAATTAAGTAACACAATAGATTCAAATTGGCTGCATCGAGATATCTATCCATCATCATGCATGAAACATGAAACAATAAAGATTAAAAGCGCCGATTTTATTCATCTGAGAGCTATTTGTTTGTTCGAATAAAACTCGTCACAAAACGAATTCATCGTTGAAGTCACTGCTACATCGTTCCGACTATGATATTCAATCTTAAACTCTTATTTGCAGTCAGTTTGTATCTGTTACTTCACTGTCACCTTTGTATGGTAAGAATAACTTGTCAACAAATCTCATAAAAGCCCACTGAAATATTTATATTTGCCAGGCGCAGTTAAAGGACGATGGCGGTAATGAATTCTATAGGTGTGCGATGAAATCTGAAATGAAACTTGATGAAACCTGGATTTTTGCCGAAGCGAGAAGTTATCCGTTGGATGAGAAACTCATGTGCTACTTGAGTTGTATTTTAGATTCATTCGGAATAACGAAACAATGTGAGCTCATTACTGATGGACAATTTTGGTTGGACAGCGGCATTGATCCTTATAAAGTTGAAAAGACGTTGAGTACCTGTACTGAGCTAAGTGAAGAATATGAGAATGAATGTGAATGTGGTTTTTCATTTTACGAATGTATTCAAAAAATAATGTTTGATATTGTTTAAAATAATTTTCTCGTCATAACAATTCACTGGGACTCAACCATCAATCTTCTTTATTTCGCTCGATCGCTAACTAACTACCTCGTTTTCTGCACTCTATGTCGATTGTGCATTCGAAGACTCGGCGAGTGGAAACATTGGTGTCCATTCGCTCCAAACATCATAAACATCGCAGGCGGAAGGCAAAAGCGACCGAATATTTTACGAGAGATTTTCTTCTAAAAATACGGAAAATATCTTTATTCGCTTTCGATAAAATTCATTGTTCAGCGCTGTACCATCTCAAAATGATAGATATCGATTTCGACTGTGGTCTTCTGTCCAATTCGTCGATGTTGTATGTCCATTCTTGTTGGCAAAATATACTTGGTTTTAACCTTATTTACAGTGGTTACACGGTCGTTGCACAGACTTCGGGAAGTGTTCGTGAGCTCCACACAATTCATTCAAATATGATATCAAAGAAGTTACCAGACAGCACTTAAATCTGCACAAGCGGACGAGCTTGGGAGGGATACCGAAACCGGACATGGCTCTATACTCATATCACACGCCTTTTTAAACGTCATATCTGTCATCATACCGATGAAGGGCTTAGATTTGGACTTGTTGAGCTTTTTTCCAGGATCTGCCGGAAGCTGTTGAGGATTTTTTCATTTTTATGGATCGGACAAACTATTCCGAGATTCCAATCATCACGCATACACTCTTTTGTTAAGTATGTGTTTGCTCCCAACAAAGTCACTTCCAGCATGTTTGAGTACTTTGGGCAGTAGGGCGTCAGACACAGCTGCTTTGCTGGATTCCAGCTTAGATATTGCTTTCTTTTCTTCGTTTTAGTCAGATGGACAGAAGTTTTGTCTATCATCGTCTGTTCTGTCTCACGGGGGTGGTTATTTAATCTGTAAAAAGGTTTTTATCAACAGGTTTCTGTACGCGTCTCTATTTGGTGCCTCTTAATATCTTCGCTCGCACGCCTCTCTTGTTCATTTATTGCCTTTTCCTCAGGAAGAGGATGTTCTTCATGTTGCTCGTCCTGTATGGCAGCGCGACTTTATACTCGTATGATTGTTGTTTCGTTGCATATGCTTACCGGAATTCTTCGTCAAACAAGGGATTATTGGATGATGGTCGGGTGAGACCCAATGTTGGCATGTTGGAAGCGTTGCCACTGGTCTTCGATACTCAACGGTACGACGGCATAGGAGCTCTATAGGAATTTCGGGACACAAGCTCGGCAAAAATTCTGACGAAAATTCGCTTTTCTATGTCAAATCTTCTTCCTGTAGTTTTCTTTTTTTGGCCCTTTTTTTGGAAGATCCGCATTCGTACCATTGCTGCAATAAGGTAGAGATCCGAGTCAATATTGACTACCCGGAAGATTCAACCGGCCAAAAAAACTAATGTCGTCAACCGTAAGGCTGGGTAAGGAAGTCCTCTTTGAACACAGTCTGCCAAATATCATTTGCGGCGATGGATCCAGATTTTTAGAATTTATAACGCGTCCGTAACCCTCAACATTTCATCTCATCTCAAGTCTCTTGGCATTCCCCCGATTAATCAACAGGTAGGGACTCAAGACACTCCTCAGTAGTAGCCTGAACTTTCCGTGGTGCCAACATCGAATTGGATCATTATCTTGTCGCAGCCAAGGTGCGAATTGGGATGTTACAGGTACCAAGGAGTCAAGTAAGACCATCAAATATATATGGTATGAAGGTTCAGATAGATGCTCGAGAACAGTTTCCAACTTTAGAAGAGAAGAGACGAATCAGAGCAAAAAAGTGATCTTGATCTTCAAAGGGACCATAGCCCTTCAATGAAACAAGTAGTAATAGTATTGTTAAAATTATCAGGACCCTCTTCCTCAACTTGTAATTTTTTGAATCGTGCAAGGAAAATTCTCACAACCTTCATAAACCTAAAGATCAGCCTACTGTCCATATAAATTTATCTAAAATATGGGCCATATAAAAAGTCTCCGCAGTTTTTTGTCACTAGATGGTGTTGGTGTCCATTTATGCGGAAACACATATCTGAATGTGTCAAACGAACACGTGTTTGAAAGGTGACATATCAGGCTACATTTTTTGTGAAGACAGCTGTGTAATTCGTTGCTCGTGTTAAAAGTTACACTGATATGAATATGAGTTAAATATCTGAAGAAATACGCTATGTGATGCTTTTTTACTATAAAAAAGGGAAAAACGCTGCAAAAACATGCCGAAAAATGTGTGCAGTTTACGGTGAGAATGCTGTGAGTTAACGCCGGACCCAGGAGTGGTTTGTTCAATTCCGTTCCGGAAATTTCGATGTTAACCCTTAACCACTGACGTGTATTTACTTGCATTAACGCTGACGTACGCTTTGTTTAAATAATCCTAAGTCAGTAATAATTTATGACAACATGGTTGTTTTATTATATATCGTTACCTCACTCTATATATTGTAAAAAATTTATTATATGAAAAGATCTCTTTTTTTTATTTAATTTATTTAAAATTTTCAAAACACAACTGAAACAAAAATGCCTTCTTTCTAGTGGCTGAAAAACCTAGCTTATCAGTCTAAAATAATCACAGAACTGATTATATCTAACTAACTAGGTAATATTCTTTGTTTTAAACGGCATGAGTTACAAACCGGTTTTGAGCACTGCAAACATACGGGTTTCTTGCAATCATGACACGTGTACGAGGTTTTTCGATTTTTTTTTTTTTTGTTTATAACATAAGTTACAGTTTTTACGGACGTTGAGACGATCATTTTCACGCTCTTCCTTCAGTCGAGTTGTTACAGCACGTCTTTCGAGATGCTGATGAACTAAACTTTTTGCAACGTTTTTCATGAAAATCAGTCGGCCTTCTGGTTTGCAGTTTGACATAATGAAGGCATTTACTGCAGCAATGTCTACTATTCTAAAAAATATAACCATTGGGCAACGTTTGGTGCGCGAAGAATATTTAGCACATTTTTCGTCCAGAGTATCTACGCCGCCTTTAGAAGAATTGTAAAATGAAATTATCTCCGGAATTTCTTTTTGAGCATCCAGTGGTTGATCGTGATGCATAGTTGACACCATGATAACCGTTCTGTTTCTTTTAGGTGCATACGACATTAACGTTGTATCCTTAATAAATCCGTACATAGTTGACTTGACAGTGCGATTCTTTTGTAGAAACTCTGGAGGGATTTCTCTCTTGTTTTTTTTTTACGGTACCTACGTAAGTAAGCCCAACCTTTTTTAGTTCATTACAGACCTCAATAGATGAGAAATAGTTATCCGCAGTGATGTTACGATTGGTATTCTGGATCGGCTTTGACAAACGTAGAACACATTGTGTCGGTAAAAGCATTTACAGCATGCCATCACTGTTGTTTCCTCTGGGTAAGCATTATACAAATATCCTGTTCTTCCGTCAGTCAAACAAATTATTTCTAGACCCTATTTACATGGCTTTTTTGGCATATATTTTTTCCACCGACATCCCCCCCTAAAAGATACAAGCATTTCGTCAATTGTGGTATTGTCACCCAGTCTGTAATATTTTTGACAGTTGGAAACAAATTCCTCGAATATTTCCAATACAGCAGCAGCTACATTAGTAACTTTTCATTCTTCTCTAGTTGAAAAGTCATCGAACCGAAGAACGAATCATTTGAAATCTTTCCTTAGACATTACTGCTCTAAAAATGTCTCTGCCAGTACCATCAGTTGCAAATATGACATTCACATCTTCGTCATTCGATTTGAAAGTCGCACTGTACAACAACAAACCTAAAAAAGCATCTAATTCAATCTCATCTCATATCTTTCAACTTAGGTTTGTTTGTCCTTTTATATTTCTGTCTCAATAGAGTAAGAAACAAACTGAATAAACTTACTGGTTCACTTTCTGCTGGGACGTTCATATTAGCCATTGGTATGACGATGTTATGAGCAGGAGTACGTCGATTTCTAGACAGGGGTTCTGTTGCCCACTTCAAGCATATCCGTTTCCCATAATAATATTCTCTTGTGGATGTCGTAGTTCCTTCAGCATCAGACTCAAGAGAGGTCTCTTCTATTTGTGCTTCACTCAGAAATTCCGCTAAGGGAACATTGTCATCACTATCTGACGAGGAGTCTACTTCAGACTCTTCAGTCTCTGGTAGCAGGATCTCATTTTCATCGGCCGAAGAATCGTCAGTTTCCGAAAAAGTAAAGTTTTGTATAACAAAATTCTCAAAATGTGGATCATTTACGTCGTCTACTTGAAGTTGAGCCTTCAGCATCCAAATGACCTTTATTAGAAGCCATTTTAACGCTGAAACAACAATTAATTCAAAAAATAAAAACTTACACTACCACTGACACTACGTCCCATAGACGTAACGATGTGTATATTTAACAGGAGAGGACAAGTTCATGCGAGAACGATGTAAAAAGATATTATGTTTTTTGTCGCGCGCCTACGTCTCTCAGACGTACGTCAGTGGTTAAGGATTAAAGATGCACCTCGCACTGGCCGGCCTGTCACTGAAAAAGTCGATGAAATTTTGAAACTGATGGAGGAAGACCGGCATGGAAGCTGTCTGGAGATAGCGGAGGCACTAAATATCAACCGTATGACAGTTTGGTGGGATTGGACGGGAATTGTCTATTATGAGCTGCTTGAACGTGGCGCAACGGTCAATTCGATCTTCTACTATGCACAACTCGACCGTTTGAATGAAGCTATCAAGAAAGCGTAACCAGAATTGGCTTACAGTAAGGGAGTTGTCTTCCAACATGACAATGCTAGGTCACACACATCTTTGATGACCCGGAGCAAATTGACGACCTTGCGCCCTTAGATTACCATTTGTTTCGGTCTTTGCAAAACTCTCTTGATGGTAAAAAAAATTGGCCAACCGAAGAGCCGCTGAAAATCACTTAGCCAAGTTTTTCGCTGTTAAACCACAGAAGTTCTACACCGATGGCAAAAGGTCATAGATAATAATGGCCAATACATACTTGATTGGAATTGATTTTGAATAAAGAAAACTTTTTTTGTACCAAAAAACCGCGGAGATTTTTTATATGACTTGTAGCAAACAAAACTTATTCACGCAGAAAGAAAAGCAAAATTTCATACCACTTAGTAGTAAGACTATGTATCTTCAAACCAAAGCATTTGTAATATTTCGTACGAACAGGGCTTAGCGTCATAATATTGACATTCGCAAAAATTAACCAGACGCAGGTGCATAAATAGAACACTCATAGGTTCTCCGATAGTCATAGGCGTGAACAAAAAGATTCATTGTATAAGCTCAGGTGACGCATTATCTATAGGAATTCTAAAACATCTAAAAATATCATCCAGCTGGGCAGGAAGAACCTACCTATTAGAATGATTAATTAGCTACTCATACGAGTATTATAAGGTCAAAGTCCATTTAAGAAATAACAATACGCAAATCTAAAAATAACACATTTCCGTGCTTGAAGATAACTAAAATGAAAAAAAGAAGAATCTCCCCGACGGGGAATTGAACCCCGGTCTCCCGCGTGACAGGCGGGGATACTGACCACTATACTATCGAGGAAGTTGAGATTTCAATTGTCATACAAGATACTTGTGAGAAAGGCCACAGAATTCTTATTTATTTGATATTTAGAATTGTCACGCTGGATTTTTACAGAATTTTTGGTGAATTTGCGATGGCGGCCTTCCTAGATATAGAAGGGGCCTTCAATAACGTGAAGTTCGGCGCCATCAAAGGTGCTCTAGTAGACGCAAACATAGAACAAGGGATAACAAATTGAATCTACAACATGATTGCAGGTAGGGTAATAAACTGTTCCATTGGACAAAGCTCGGCTAGAATGTCAGTGACCAGCGGATCCCCTCAAGCGGGAGTCATATCTCCACTCCTTTGGGTACTGCTCATAATTGAAATCCTCAAAAAGCTTAATTTAATGGGTATTAGCGCCACGGCATGCGCGGATGACGTGGTCTAAATAGTGCAGGAAAAGTACTTAAACTCTTAAGGCAAGATCATGGAGCTTGCCTTGAAGACGATCAGCACTTGGGCATGCAGCTGTGGTCTCAATGTCAATCCCTTCAACAAAACGGAACTGGTTCTTTTTACAAGATACCACAATTCACACTCCCAAAGCTCTGCGGAGTGGATCTGTCCTTCTCGCATAGTGCGAAGTATCTTGGCGTGATTCTAGATAAGAAACTGAATTGGAATCTCAACGCAGCGGAAAGAATCAAAAAGGCATGTAATGGTGTGTGCTGCTATGGTGTACTGGTTATATACGGTAGTGGTGAGACCCATACTCACATATGGCGCACTAGCATGGTGCAAAGAAACAACTAAGAAAACGACCTACGGAAAATTAGCGGCGGTTCAGAGAACGGCTACCATATCCATTACAGGAGCGCTCTGTACTCCGTAAAAAAACTTGCTGGCAACAGTGCGATTCGACTCACTAATCTGGGTCTTTTCAAAAACAATAGCTGCGGATACGGCACAATGCTGGAAGAACTACTACCAGGCAATACTATTAGAACGGATGAAATCCCTTCCTTAATCGATTTCGACATTGCGTATGATATACTGTATCCGGAGAGGAAGGACTGGCAAGAAAATGCAGTGACAAGATCAAACGAAATTGCAGTTTCTACAGATGGCTCGAAGACAGAGGAAGGAACAGGTTCCGGTATCTTCTCGGAGGACCTGGAACTAAGAGTGTCCATAAGGCTACCGGACACTATTAGTGTCCTCCAATCAGAGATTCTACCTGTCCTCAGGGCGGCTGAGCTGATGCAGATGAGATCGGTATCCGGCAGAGATATCGCTATCTATATCGACAACCAGGCCGCTCTTAAGGCAATGGAGTCAACCAACATCAACTCTGACACAGTCAACGGCTGTCGCACAATGCTCAAAGCATTATGTATTCAGAACCGGGTCAGACCGTGCTGGCTACCAGGACACTGCGGTATAGAAGGAAATGAACAAGCGGACGAGCTTACAAGAAGAGGAGGGCTACTCGACAATAGTGAGGTTGCTGATATCAAACCACCCCTCTGCACGGTAAGGGGAACTATTGAGGAACATAAAGGCCAAGAGCATAAGGTGGTCGAATCTGGAAGGACATAGGGTATCAAAGGCCACTTCTCGACGGTAACAGATCTAGGAAACTTATTAAGTCGAATAGGGATAAGCTTAAGACGCTAATAGGAATACTGACAGGACACTGTCTACTGCTGAAACACGCAAAGAGACTAAAACTGACAAATACAGACACTTGTAGATTCTACGGGCATCTACAAGCGGTTGAGGACATAACACACATACTGTGTGAATGGGAGGCAATAGCGCGTAGCCGAAGGAAATTCTTAGGAAAATATTTCTTGAGGAAATAGACGGCACGGATTTCCTTCTTAGCTTTTGTAGAGAAATTAGGTGTTTTAATAGGGAGACTGTTTAGTTTTTTGCCAATTGGAGTTTGTTTCAACTGGACTCACAGGGGATCGAGATGGGCCCGTTTAACCTATCCTAACCTAAGGCTTAGGATTGAGAAAAATTCTCCTTAACAGAGTATAAGGTAATGGGCATTGTAATCCGCCTGACACAACTACAAACTTGAAGACGAGGAATGGCCAACTCGTCTGCCAAATAATAGTGCAAGTATTTACAGGGACTATGAATTGGGACATGGACATAGATTAGATTCTTGAGCACGGAAATTTTCCTCGACTTGAAACATCAGATTCCTTCAAGATAACCGGGAATACTTACTCAAGGAAGCTGATCGGAATGCGGGCATAGGGCTTCTCATTCTATTATCTTAATAGTCGCTCCTACAGGGTCCAAACCTCTGAACCATAAAGCAAAACCGAGTTCAAAAGGGTCTTTTACTAAGCCACCAGAGGACCCTGTTACTCAATTGACTTCTAAACCCAAAGAAGGGACGATCTAAAACAAAACGTTTGCGTCTGATTTTTAAATTGATTTCGTTGCTGTAGGTGACGTCCTTAACCACCTCAAAGTTACTCGTATAAATGTCAATGCTGAAGTTGC
Source organism: Volucella inflata (assembly GCA_928272305.1). Classification (NCBI taxonomy): domain Eukaryota; kingdom Metazoa; phylum Arthropoda; class Insecta; order Diptera; family Syrphidae; genus Volucella; species Volucella inflata. Next base: position 7,530,494 of record OV743720.1, read on the forward strand.
AGTCAAGTCATCGGAAGACAGTATGTACATTACAGCGAGTCGCTTTGTCTAATACATTTCTTTACATTGAAGGTGTCAGTCACTTCCTAACTGATTTTGCTAAAGCAGCAAGGAGTCTTCATAGTCATTTTGCATAGCCTGACGAGTTTGTCTGAGATTTTAAAACATCGTTCGTCCTATATATGCTGTCCAATTCCAAGATCTGCTGCAGTTTGAATGTTTGGTCAATGATGGACGTTCCTGGTCTGAAACCGCACTGCTTGAGACCCACCAAATCATCCATCAATTGTATTTAATGAAGAAAAAGACAGAATGCATTTATGTGAGAAAGTAATGGATTGGCATTTGATGATTTTAAACTACTTAGGCACCAGATTGAGGTCTTCTTTAAAAAAGGGTGGAATCATGGGTATAAGAAATGGCTTAAAATAATCTTAAACCACCGGCGTAAGTGGGGATTAAGGAGTTGACGGTAATGTATCTACCTACATTTATCGTCAAACCGAAGGTCCCTTTGTACCTACTCTGTGAGAGCAACTACATCAGAAGAATTGCATTGGTGTCATATCATTTGTATCGAGTTTTCCTTTAAGGACTATATTTCCCATTAACGCATCTCTCAAATCAATATAAAGGTAACTCGACTTCATTTATTGTCCACCACGAGCGCCCTTCCAAAGAGCGATTCGTTGTCAATTTTCGATCACCCATTCCGACTATTTCGCATTCAATATTGGCTCCGTGGCTCTTACCTCTCTAGCTTGTTGGCATAGACTCTATCAGTGACTTCGTCGTTGCATCAAAGAAAATGGTCCAAAGGTGTTAAATCAAAACGAGCGAGGCTGCTAGTTTACTGGTAATTTTGTTGAGGTAAGACGTTCACCAAACTTTGACTTCAATAGCTCGATTGTTTGACCCGCTGTGTGCCATGTTGCGCCTCCTGTTAAAACCACATTTCACTGCTGCCGGAAATAACGCTATATGTCTCGATAGCGATTTCCATAAAATCTGACGTCGGGCCATCATCAGCAATGAAAAAATACGCCCCAAAGACACATCTACTGGCATGAAAACCACACCAAACTGTCATTTTTTTGTGGATGTAGTGGCATTTCATGTAGCACATTGAGTACATATTTTGCTTGTTGACGATGCCATTTAACGAGAAATGGGCTTCATCGCTGAAGATGAAATTCCGAGCTGGTTGTAACCATTTCCAAAAACCAATTTGAGAAAGTTCAATACTTCATATGGTCATCTGACTTATGTTCATGAGACAATTCCGTCTTATACGGGAGAAGGCCGAGAAACTTTTGCAAACTTCGCCACAATGTTGTTTGAGCGATGCTCAATTCCTATGACTGGCATAGAATGGATGATGAATACGGCTTAGAATTTTGACTAAGCTTCAGAGAAACGCAATAGACAATAACTCAACTTTTCGGCGTTAAACTTTGATGATCTCACTTGACCTTGACGTGCCTGTGATATCCGCGTTTGTAACCCGTTTGCAAAGAAGTAATAATCCGAGTCGATATGATGATAGTCTTTATATGTTCAATTTATCAGTGGTTTGCTGACTACAATGTGACATAATTATATCAGCTTCAGTTGATTTAATTTTTTTATTTGCAAAAAAAACTATTTCACAATGATTTCCCAATAAGAAGTACTCTTTACGAGTATTCCTAGGAAATTTCATGACAATCTACATTAAAGCGCCACTTAAGTTATAAACCCAATAGAAATGTTTTTATATCCCATAAAGCAATTCAATCGTTCAAAGATAAGATAGAAATCGGTTTCTTAAAAAGAGGCAGCATTAGCCCGAGTTCAATAGTTTCATGTAAAACATTTGGCCAACATGGAAATTCTGCATTTATCTTGGGATTTTTTCAAGAGATAACACCTACATTTACCTTTATAAATTTTTAACTAGTGATGAAAAGTTTAGGAATATCTCTCATAGAAAAGTTTTGCTGACTCGGTTTTTATCAGCGTAGCAATTAAATATGAGTCAGTGAGAAACACGTTTTATTTTTATTATTCGCATGGGAACTATATCTTTTTAGATTTGTTATATCTTTATTTTTTTATTTTCTTAATAACAAATTTTGATTTATGTATTTCATTGCTTTGCTGCCGACACTTTACTTGCTTACTTAAGGTGGACCTGGAGCTCAGTCAACAAACGTCGCTACCGAACTCAATATTTCAGTAGATGTCTCCAGTTTCGCATGCTAAGTCGGCTGAGATTCCATTCCACTTGAGTTGCGGTCTTTCTTTACTGCGCTGTCTCTCGGGTATGGATTCAAAAACTTCTCAGACTGGAGCTATGGTGTCCCGACGCTCTCCATGACTCAACCATCTCAGTCGTTGGACTCTTCAGTTTTCTAGCTAAATCAATGTAGCTATATAGCCAGTACAGTTCATCGTTGTATCTTCTTATTCTGTTTTCCTGCTGATCGCGTTTCCGACAAGCTCTTTCTAAATTCGCACATTAGGAGGAATAAGTCCCCTAAACAAAGTCTAAATTCATGAGCAGTTTTGTTGATTCATAGACATGAGGTTTTAAGTCAGGCAGGTCTTTGAAATGATCGTGCAGTTATAGATAAACATTCACTATATTCTATTTGTCAGCTTCAAAGTAACATATGATAGCATACATAGGGACGAACTATACTATACAACGCGATTCCTACTTTCGACATCCCCGCCAACATCAGGTTCTTTGCTCGGTGCTCCACCGAAGTCGGTAATGGATTAATCGGCACTTTCAATATCAAGAAAGGTCTTAGACAAGGCAACTCGTTATCGTGTTTTTAACTTCACCATAGAAAGTACCACCAAAAAATCGATAGGAGCTTGAGAACTTTAAATAATAATACAAGACAGAAATATTGTTGGAATTCTTTATTATTATAATCCGGTAGAGAAAATTATAATATTTATTTTTTGATGATTTCCGGCATATGCCCGCCGCGGCTACGAGTTACATGGTCCATTCGATCAGTCAAATTGTTCACTACTTTTTCCAATAAATCTGGCCGTATGGCGTCAATGGTGGCATCAATGGTTGCTTGAATATTGGCTTCTAATGTTTTAAGAGTTGTTGGTTTATCGGCTTAAGCCAATGACCATAGCACCATAAAAAGTAATCGAGAGGCGTTAAGTCACCCGAACGAGGGGGCCAGTTAATAGGACCACTTCTGGAAATATAAATCCATGGTTAAGCGCGCTCTATTACAAGTGGCGCCGTCTTTTTGGAATCAAATGTCGGCGATGTTTAGCTGATTAATTCTTTGAAACAAAAAATCAGTCAGCATGACTCGATAGCGCTCGCCATTCACCGTAACCGCAGCTCCTTCCTTATTTCGAAACAAATAAGTACCGATGATGCCGCTAGCGTGTAAACCACATCAAACAGTCACATTTATTTATCTTGTTGTTGGTTTTGAACCGAGAAGATAGAATTAGTGCGAAAAAGATAACTATCTGAACGAATTGCTTGCTCACTAGGCCGATTATGTTGACCTTAAGTTTGACGAAGTGCTCTATGAACTTCACGAAAAGATTTATTTTTTTTAAAGTAAATTTCCACAATTTGGAAGCGTTATTCTGGCGTTTAACAATCCATGATGAATTGTCAAACCTTACTGAACAGAAATGTCAACACAAGTTGACATTGACAGCTGTAAAACCATAGACAACAACCATCGAAACTTCTCATGCAGCTAAAAAAAACACCTTTTGCAAGACCCTTAATATCTCGACACAGTTGGGGAAGCGCCTACCAATTTAGAGAAAAAGACGCAAAAAAACGCTGTACCACGAAATCGGTCTAAATGGGCGTCTACGGATTCAATGTTTTAATTATCACAATGAATCCATCTCCAACTGACCTTAAAAAGCCATTTATCCGTCGTAAATCATGGCACTGTCTGCTTTCTGTTCCAGTAGCCAATGCAGTTCCCTGCTATGTCTAAGTGTTCCAGGACTTTAAACTGATTTAAGGCATACCTTTGAGTTCGAAGTAAGAGATCCGATCATTGCTTGACTGTCTATTTATATTACTATATGTCCGACGAGGTTATTGAAAGGTGGTACCCCATCGAAATCAACTTACTGAGAGCGACTTCCTGCCTGTAATCTAATGATTGGTGCCTCAGTCGAGGTGAATTTCGCAGTTGATAACGGTGGGCCACGTTATTAAACTGGCTACTCAGCTCATATATCTAGCTCTTCTACTGCTGAGCATCTCTCAGTTTGAAGACAAAGTTAATTGCAATCTGCATAGCGAAGAAAAGTTAGAAACGCTCATAAAAACAGTTCACTCAGGGTTTTCCAAAAAACAGATGGGTCATTTGGCTGCGCGATGCAGACATTAAATAGCATTTGGTCACGCGACTTCGGTGAAAGATCTCCTATATAAGTAAAGTAAAGGTCTGCTGAACAACATCTTTCCCATCTCCACTTGCTATCAAGGAAGTGGTAGAAGTATCTCCCCGATAAACTCGGAGAAGTGCCAATAGGATTAGGTGGGATATTGCGGGATATCTTGATTTATTTTTTTGCTGAATAGGACAATCTTCGTCCTTACTCTAAAATCACAGCTGCGATACAAGACGGGGTATGCCTTAGGCATTTTGTAGATAGCCCGCTAAAGACTAAGTGCAATAAGTGAGCAGAGAATACCCCACTTCAGCGTATGCAAGTTTATTTTTATGTATAGCGGTGATCAAAGAGTAAACTCATACGATATCAACAAAAATTTCTATTCCTTAAGAGTGAGTCCAATGAGCCGTTGAAAAGAATGTAGTATCGTCTAGGCCTTTTAGTAGGCATGCCAGCAGTTCGGCAGTCCTTTGTGATTGGGACTGTAGTTGATGAGAAGATGAACGATTCTTTCTAAGAATGATGAGTTCAGCCTGCTTTCGATATGAGACAACGGTTCAGACACTGGTTACATAACCGAGACCTAAACAGACCCCATGAATGCACAACAGAATTTCTCTCACATACCGAAAAGCATTCTGTAACTGTCCAGGGAAGTTTTTTTCCGATCTTTATGACATGTAAGGTTCGAATCTACAACCTTATCGCCTAAACTTTTCCTCTAAAAATTCTTCATCAGAGTGGACCCAAGTATCATCTAAATGCTTAAATACGCCCGAAATTCATCGAGAAAATATGCTCGTAGTCTTTCACAGAAAACATTATGCATAATCCATCTTTTGCTCTACCAGCTCGCCTTCTAAGTATTTAGGAGACAACTCCTTCTTCGATATGATAAATAGCATTTTCTAGTGAATAGAGAATGACGGTTCATGTGACACTTGTCAATTATTTTTTCAGGAGAACCAACGTCCTCCCGTCTACAACCCAGAGGACTACATTCAGTCGCTTAAAAAATTTGGTAAACGACAAATAGGCACAAATGCCAAATCAATTTACGACACCAACAATGTGGAGAGTCCAAAGGATACATTCAAATCTGCAACCCTTCCCACCAAATATTCGGAATACAAGTAAGTCTCAAAATTATCTCCCACAATATTTCACTCAACAAATCGGACATTCTCTTCCAGAAGCCCGATTCCATCCCCACCGGAAACCGACACTGAGATGTCACTTCGACAATTCGGATCGATCACCGATCTTCTAACAAAACTCCGAGCTGATCTACGAGTTTCTTTTCCAAGTTTTGTTCAAGAATTTGTCGCTTCACCATTAGATGGAGTTAGTTTACTATTGGAAGTTCTCCGAGCTATTCAACTGTCACAAACAATCAATCCGACGATTCCAATCATTGTTTCTTCCTCGATGCCACGAAATCCACAATCCTTTCAAAGAAGGGCACTCCTAGACGAATTGGCTTGCTTGTAAGTTCAAATTTCCTCTTAACAATCTAAAAAGTTAAAACACCATCCTTCCCTTAGACAATGTTTAAGTTTGTGCTGCTGTAGATCACCAGAAGCCAGTGCTAGACTTGGTACAACTCCAGTGGGACTTTTACCATTAGCTGCTTCAGCAACTGGCCAGGGTATCAGGGCGAGAATATTTGCTCTTCAACTAATGACAGCAGCATGTGACAAGTGTCTGACTGGCCATGGATCACAAAAGAATACATGTGCTGGGCATACTGCTGTTTCGGAGGCGCTGTCAACTCTCAGACTACGATGTGGAGAGCCGGTACGATTTAGACTCCTAGTGGGGATGCTGAATAGTGGAGGAGGAACTGGGGAGTTACAAGCTGTTGGAGTCAAGTAAGAAAGGAGAAAGAATGTTTTAAGACAACTTCACTATATTTTCGATTCTAGGTTCTTGAATACCTTTCTCGAAAGCGCCGAGAACTTACAAAACAGACTGTATCTACAAGCCGAACTATTCCAAGCTGGTTTCGAGGTTTCACAGTTGACAAAAGTAAGTTAACAACTAATTGAAACGAGTGAATATTAAACAAAACTCCTGTCTCCCTTAGTGTATTGAATCGTCATCGCCATGGCTGGAGAAGGTCCGACTCGAAGTGCGACGCTTCGAGGACCTTAAAATCGATATCGAGAAACTCCAAACTCAAGCCAGAGAATCAGATAGAATTCGCAGTCAAATGGTCATTTTGGAGAGGCGAGTACAAGTAAGTAGAACCACAAACCTTGATGGAAATAAACCATAGATAAACTTGTTCACTTTAAGATACTTCATGAGGAAAAAACCGTGCTTACCTCGATGGAACGTCGTCTCCAAGAACGTTGCGCTGAACTTCAACGAGAAATCTTTCGTCTACAAGGAGCACAGAGTGAGAACTTCAAATCACTGGACAAGCTACCAATAGCTTTGCCTCGACTTGTCCCGCCAAATGGAAAACAAGGTTTCTCTGAACACGAAGATGAAGGTATAAGCAGCTCAGAGACTGGTCCTTCTATTAGCCCCGTACCGATTCTCGTTCTTCCACAAAGCAACTCACAAAAGTTCAGTATAATTCTGAATGAACAGAAGGAAGACGATGCTACCATAGAGGATGTCATTGAAGAACTTAAAAATATTGTCAGCGATGCTGAGAAGCAAATATCTATCCAAGACGTTTCCATTATCTCCACTGATTGCAAGCCAATAGTTTTAGAGGCAAAGGAAAAAGAAATTGTGCCGGTTAATGTTCTACCGCAACCACCAAGAAAATCACGATCTCTAGCACATCTCATGTCACATGGAGGTGGATCAGACCTCGACGCTTCTGAGTATGGACTCTTACTACTACAAAATCAGAACCAAGCCAATATCGAACAGAATTCATATTTCGATGAGCCGGAGTATGAGAAGACCTATCATCAATCCGACATCAATCCCGCCTCGCCACGCATCCATCCTAGTACAAATCGTGAAATCCTCGATGTTATCATGAATGCTCGTCATACCGACGATGACCCAACCATGAAGGCATTTCGTGAAGGTGGCGGACGAGATTCCCACACATCCCTACCAGTTGGGCAATCTCAAGTGATTGCTCCTCCACCAGCTCAACATTTCAATGGAGTTTTCTTCATGACCGGCATGAACACACCACAAAAGTACCCAAGACCTGATGTGACCGCAGCTCTAGAAGCTCGTCGAGTTACAAAGAACATCGAACGGATTGAGGGCTTTAGCCATGAGCATGTTTGTGAGAAGTCTCGAAGTAACCAACAGATTTTCTTCGGATCAAATCCAACTTTGAAAATCAACACGACAATGTGTTCGGGGAATGTCACCGTCATGAACAACATAACCACAAGGACCAGATCGTACACCCAAGGGTCTAAGGTCACAGATATTCCATCCGGATTGTACTAATTTGTTGGATGTCGATACAATTCATTTGTACTCGTATTTAGTGAATAAGTTGACGTAGTTTAAGCACCTTCATCCTCTGTGCAATATTTAAGAAGCTATCTTCATATTTTGGTTCCATTTGGTGGTCGGCTATCGTATACTTACGATTTTATTATTTGTTTGTTTACAATTTAATTAAATTTAAGTTTTGGGTCATCTTTTGCTGAAATTCCGTGTGGAATTTGCAAGCATTTTATTTTATTCTTTTAATCATGTACAAGCTTCGTGTCAAGCGTTTAATAATAGATCTTTTAGTAGGCAATAAGTTTTAGAGAATGTACTAACACTTACCGCATACCAATACCGATACAGATACAGATATTATTCGTATACAAAAATAAATATATTATAATTTATTTTACAAAAACAAAGCTATTGTATTTCCTCATAATAATGATGCCACGGTTGACCTCCTTGAGCGATGCTTTAATGTGGCTAATATCTGGGTACCCTCCCTTCAGCCGACGCTACCAACATGAGCCCGAGATGCAAATTTTGGGACCGAAAACGAACAAGAAAGACATCGGGCTTTTTCTTCTTCTTCTTATCTTTTTAACCCTTTCCTCGTTATACGAACTTATGCATAACGAGTTTCCCATTTTTACTGCATCGCTGCTGCTCCGCTTATGGGGTTGGCTAATGTCGCAGACCGCAGAACGCGTCTACATACTGCTCGGTCCTGGATCGCTTCAGTGGTTAGCCCCAGGCGTTGTTGCGCATTCGCCATCTGAGAAATCCAGTAACTCTTCTTCCGATCTCGTTTTCTTACAGTTGGAGTGACCGTAGTTGATAGTGCCTTTTTAGCCGGATTTTCCTCAGCTTGTCTTTGATCGTGGCAGTACCAGCTTATTCTATTCGCCTCAAGCTGTTCGGTTACCGAATTCTTTATATGTAGACTTCCTCTTATACGCGTAGATCTAATGCAATCGCGTTTAGTGACTCCACTAGTCATCCTTAACATTTTCATTTCCGCTGCCGTCATTTTTTTTTTAAACACTTCGTACATTGTCCGGCACTGTGAACCGTATATAAGAGCTGGTCTAACAACGGTGGTGTAGAGTTTTCCTTTCAATTTAAGTGGAATTTTTGGTCGCAAAAGATTCCCGAATTTTCCCGCCATTTCATCCATCCCACACTCACTCTGTGGTTTACGTCGTCGTCACATTTCGCTTCCATGTTAACGATTGATCCTAAGTCCTTAGAGATAGTGCTTTTCGGAAGAACTATTCCGTCTAGCATTATATTCGGAACAGGTCGCAACGGATGCGCAAATGGGCACGTCAAATGCTCCGTCTTTAAACGACTTATTTTAAACCCGTTTCTCTGTAGCGCATATTTCCATGAATCTAAGGCTTTCTGTAAATCTTCGACGTTATCGCTAAGTATAACTGCGTCGTCGGCGAAGAGAATTGGCGATACACTTGCTTCGCGCATGCAGTCTTTTTAAAGATAGTCGAATACTGCGTTGAAGAGGAAACGGCTAAGTACGCTTCCTTGGTGCACTCCGACATTAACTGGAATTTTTGTCGTAAGTAAAGCTCAGCTCTAAACCGCAGTTTTCACTTTTCCGTACATGTCTTGTATTATTCTAACATACGTTTCCGGTACGTTTTGAGACCTCAGCGCGGCCCATATGAGATCCCTAGGCACTCGATCGAATGCTTTCTCGAAGACGATAAATATCATGTGTAAATCCTTAGACGAATCTCTGTGCTCTTCCATTATTATTCGTAGGCTTTGGAAAGCGTCCACCGTCAATATTCCTTCAACAAATCCACACTGGCTATTATCGAGCTTTATTATTTGCCGAAGACGTTTGTTTAAGACTCTTTCGAAGATTTCCATCGTGTTGATATCACACACTTGATTGAACGGTAGTTATTCTCGAGTGTCGCCTTTTCCTTTGTAAAATGGATCCAAGAAGCTTCTCCATTGATTCGGCATAGGTTGTCCACATTTTAATTTATTTAAAAGTTCCGAAAGCCATTCGCTGCCGATTCCCCCCATCTTCGACCAAAACTCTGATGGAATGCTGTCAGGTCCCGTCGCTTTCCCCCGCTTCATTTTTCCGATTGCTATACTTATTTCTTCGATTGATTTTCGGCACGATATCACGTGGAAACTGTTTGTTAGTTAGCGACCGTCAGTCTGTATTATTGATGTATTTCGGCGAGGTTATTTCCATTGAATTTTTTCTCCTCTGTGCAGCGAGCTTAAAAATATTTGGCATTTTAGTATTGTACGACGTTTGAACTTCTTGTATAGCTTGTCTTCTATCTGCCGATCGTGAGGATATTTGTTCCAGCTCCTGGTACAGGTTTTCCGCTGCTGCCGCTCAAGTTCGAGTCAGGACTTTCTTTGCGACGTTTTTAAGACGCTCGTATTCAAGAGCCAATCAAGCTTTTTCGATATCGTCGCTTCGATTCGATTTTGCCCACGCTTGGAATGAATTCTTCTTGTCGGCCAAAGCTCGTTTGGTTTCGTCATTTCACCACCATGTTTCTTTGTCGACGTCATGGTATCCCGATATAGTGCCCAGAAGTGGCTTTGCGAGGTTATGCATTCTTCGTGCATGCTCTTCCACATTTCTTGTGGGCTATGTGAGTCTGCGATACCGTTTATATTTCGAAGGGCTTCTTTAGCCAGTGCGATAGATCTTGCGCCTCGTTCCTTCGATTTTTGGCTTTCCGAACGATGCCCATGTTTGCTGTGGTTCCGCTTTGAAAAATTCTGTAATTAGCAGACGGTGTTGGCTTACTAGCGATTCTCCAAGTATTACTTTACAGTCCTTAACACGGTTTCTCATCGAAATTTTGCAGAGGTGATAATCTATTTGCGTTTCGTCGCCTCCGCTGCTATAGGTGATAAGATGTCGTTGATGTTTAATAAACATTGTATTTAAGATGGAGCCCTACACGCTACAAGGATGTCTTCGCCAGCTGAATTCCAAAGCCTTTACTGCCGTGGCAGTCCTCATAATCAACATTTTTTTCTCCGGCGTCGCCGTTTAAATCTCCACCTACGAAGAGCATCTCATCGATAGGTATATTTCTAAGCAAATTACCGAACTCTGACCAAAATGTATCTTTTTCCGATTGGTCGCATCCATTTTGTGGGGCGTACGCGCTAACAATGTTCCACGTTTCATTGTGTATGACGAGTTTAACACTCATCAAGCGGTCGCTTATTTTCAAGATACCAACGATGTTGTTTAGAAGATCCACTGCAACAACGATTCCAACACCGTTTCGTCCATTGACCGTTCCATGGTAGAACATCTTAAATGCCTTAGTTTTTAAATCAAGAAAACGGGCTTTATTTCCGGTATTACACTACTTCGTTTCCTGAACTCACCGGCATTGTAGAGTTCGGCGACGCATAATCACTTCCAATCATCATTTAGGTCATCGATCCGAGGTTCTAACTTGCAAACCGAAGTTTAAGAAAATATTTTGGAAACTTCATTTTGCCCGCCCCCGGAATCCGTCGGGCTCTGACACAAGCACTTCGGCTTGCTCTGGGATCAACCGAGTACGTTGCAAGCGTGGTGCCCAGCGGGGTAAGCAAGGATTGCATTCCCGATGTGCTACAACCTCTAAGTCAAAGCAAAACATCAGCTTTGCTAGTGGTCTAACTACAATAATAGATCTAAAACAGATCTTCGCGACGACAAGTCTTGTGGCATTCCATCGCTTAACAGATCCAATTTCCTCCTCAACTAAATGTCACACGAGGACCAGCGGTTGTACATAGTTAAGACTAATGGCCTCAAGCCAAGCACATCGCTACAATTAACAACCTTAAAAATCACAGAAAATGTATTTATATCCGAAATAGTGAAACAATTCGCCACCAGGTTAAGCTAAACCGTACACTCTATCGATTTTTCGCACTCGAAACCCTTGGTCCCACACAGGAAGCGGTGGTAAATCTAATAAAAAGTGAAACCTACACAAAAGCTCCCCTAAATTCGAAAGGAGAACACGGTCTGGTCGTCTTAAAATCAATATTCCTTACACCATCGCAAGCAAAACCCGAACCTGAGCTTGAAAATTATGCTACATTCATGCAAAATATCCTTCAAGACCTGAAGGACTCGGCTTACATCTGTTGTACAAGTTCACCATAAAAAGCTAAATCTACATACCCGCTGCCACCAACAAAACTTCGGAACCTACCTGAGTCCTACGTGCAATAAAATTTTCCTAAGCAAACAGCGTATGCAACAGCAATATGCCTTTAGCACCACCACAGACCTCCGATCCAAGTTGTAGCAAATTCTCAAAGAAATGTCTTCCTTCGTACTCCTCGTCAGAAGAGTATAAAGAACCTCCTTGCCATGGGATCAACATGGCGACATTTTTCTTAGTGAATTCGGATCAAGTCGAACAGCTTCGGGCACGAAGTTCCCAATCGAAATACGTCCGCCTTCAATTTGTTGAGCCACGCAGGTGTAAAATTGTTGGAGCTCCCGAAGGCAACATTTCCCTGGATGTTAACGACATCAAAGCGACACCAGATCCGATTGATTTTGAGACTTAAGCTCCTCCAATAGTGCCACGTATGGACTACAATCTCTGACGCAATCAAACCTTTCGGGACCTGTTCCGAATACTCCATGCTGAAAGAAAGCACCACTTGGGATAAAACGCCACAGGTGGCAACAGTAATTTTGAGATAGTTAAGGAGCTTATCTACCTCAGAGTCAACATCAAATCCAAGAATTACATCTTTATGGAGATTCGGCGAAGAATTGCACTGGGAGCCGCTCCTACTTCGATTTGGCTAACAAATTGGTATAAGATACTGAAATCTTTCGAGGGAATCGTTCTTCGGCAGTAATTTGGTACCGTGTGCAAGGAGAGCGAATGGAGGAGAAGATACAACCCCGAACTCTGCAAGATGGACAGCTGAAACTGGTCGACTACATTGGCTCGGCCACATCAAGCGAACAGACAATAATGTTCCAGACAAGGGAATCTTCGATTTCGAGCCTCTGTTTTTAAGATCAAGCCATAGCAGATGATAAAGTGCGGATACAAGACAACTGGAACCAGTGTGCCCGAGATCGCAGAGAATGGAATGGCTGGATGGTTTCTGGCAGAAACTATTCACGGGTTGGAGGCCCATTAAGTAAAGTAAGAAGGTTTAAATTGCTCATAATCAGTTGCCGGAGGTCCTCTTCTACTTGACCGCGAACTGTCACATCTGAAATGTCGTTATTAGCGTAACTAGAAAACTCAAGAGATTGTGCTACCTCTGCGCTGCCATAGTTAAGAGCCCAGCGACCCATCACGGTGGTAGTTACCAGCCTGCAGTGTTTTCTGCTGAGATATATAGAGGTTAGGAAGCAAATAGAAGCCCTAACCGAGGACGAAGGCAGTCCTTACGCGGTTTTTTGCCAACAACCTGGGATTTGCATTCTTAATTTGAAATGGTGAGAATACCAACATGGCCACAGATCGTACTCCTCCGTAGACAAAGGCCAGTTTTCTTTACGAGGAGAGAAATCTAGCATTATTAACTCGAGTATGAAACTTCAGAGTCGTATCAAAAATCGGTTTTGGAGTCAGAAACCATTCTGGGGCAAAGACAAAGTCAATTTCGTGTTTATCATTTTTCAACAACAGGAGTTCTGTTGGCATTACATCAGAAGGCAAGACGAGCATCAGCAGACCCGTTCCCGTGAAGTTATCAGCACTCCAGTGCATGAAGTAGCAAAGACCACCTCTTGTAAAAGGGAAGATATGTGAGACAGTACAGTCCATGATATGAATACTACTCGTAAGAAGAGGGAGATTCATGCGTCATTTGCATAGCCAGGATTTTTAGGGGAAGGATTTCCGTCGAAGTGATTATTTTATTCAACCTGACAACGCAATGTTAGTTTTCTTCGCTAACCTCAGAAGTGGTCCTTTTAAATGTTTAGTGTAGAGAGGACTAGAGAGGTCCTCTTCTCTGGCTTTTTTTTTTCAGAAAAGTCGATGTTTCCCTGCCTTATTTGGTAAATGAGTTCGTGGTATCGAAATTCTTTGCAGCGCCACCTTAATTCTTGCATTATCATGGTTACAGCAAGCTTTGTTGATTTTGTGTTGTGCAAAACGTGTACTAGCTGCAATTTGCCGCCAAAAATGGTCCTATTTCCTAACTTGACGCTAAGATCACCATCACATAGGAAAAATCTTTGGCAAACTCATCCTTTTGCTTGTGAACTTTCACATACCTGTATGTCAGATTTCTGCCGGCGAATTTAGTCTTGGTGGAGATTGTAATCGATTGCCTGGACATAACGAATAAGATAGGAGAAAGGGGAGGACTCACCTAATAGTGTGCAGTAGGAATGTTCAACTAGGTCGGTTTAATTGCCTTTGCCCCTCAAATAGTTAGAGAGATCACGCAATCAAATCTTAGACTGGAACGTATTATACTTTTAAGACTTGTGCCTAAGCCTTCTTCTGCTTAATTAAGTGAACCAACTGGGTTGATGCTGTACCGGACCTAAGCATACCAAGTTGTATAGTCAACTTACTTTCCATTCCTGTCAACCGATGGACGCTTTAATGATAGTCAATAGTTTTAGAGTCAAATCTTCGATGAACATCTTCTAGAAATACTAAATTGTAAGCAATAGCAAATAAGCAATTCAAGCAAAATTTAGCAATAGCTGCCAACACACATGAGGTCTTTACTTTCTGAAAATATCTACAGAGTGCTCTAGCGTTCTGACCACTTTTCGTTTCTTCATTCAACGTCAATACAGGAATTCTACATAAAATGATCCGATTTAGGTCAAATATCATGCGTTTTGTTCTATAGCTTGTTGCCATTTTAAAGGTCATTCCATTTTACTTTTTTCATGGAAGGCCGTTTTCCTATTGGCAAAAAGCTGGGACATTTGCTTTTCACAAGCATCTCTTGAGGCAAATTTTCACCATCAAAATCGGAGTCCGGAATTCAAGGCAAATGCATAAGAACCTCCCAATTATGCTCCCGGGATTTTGGTGAGTTACTATCGATGTGTGGGGCCTGGCGTGTTGTGGATTGCTTCCTTGAAATGGTCCAATTGTTGACAGTACAGAACAACAACAGGGTATGACAGACAAATCTCTGAAAATCTTCAAAGACTTCAAGTTTTTAAAGAATTTTCTTTTAATTTTCAGAGCTTAGGCACGAATACTACCGCGCGATATAGTTTTCAACATTTTTTTCTTATCTATATAATACGCACCGTAAGTTTTGGCTTATTCGGAAACTAAACTGTGAAGCCCATAAACAAGCACCATGACGGGATTCGGCAAGTCCTCCAGGCCATGATAGATGATGCCACGGAGACGGTAAACACAAAAAGTGAAGCAAGGCAACCGTATCTTGACTCTACTTGTATATTGGACCAGAGTGCTCATTCCCGAGTCCAGAAAAGATTCCAAGATCCGACAATGAACTTCCACTTCCAATGAAAGAGAAAGTCAGTGAATCAAGCAATGCAAGATTGGCCTAATCTCTGTCAAGAGTGGGAGGTTGAGACCGAAAGATGCATAAGACGAAGAAAGAGGATGGCTTGAGAAACAACGAGAGAAGCCGGCTAACAGCAAAACAGGAAATCAAGCGAGCTATGAAGAAAATAATCGACCGCCTTCACACAGAAATGGATGATAGATTAATTCGTTTGTACGACACTGACAAGAAGTTTGGATTTCTACTTGACATCAAAGGACTATGTACCGGCATTAGCTACGACTTCCTGAAGACTAAATGTGAGAACTTCGGCAAGACCTACAATAGCAGCTTTATGAAGAGATTTTGGACTTCAGTATGATGATCGGCACCAGGACAGGAAAACAACACTTGCCATGGGGGGTCATGTTATTCAGTTACACACAGCAGAACCTTCGTGGCCGGCAATCCTGGGTTGGCCACCGTTTGCGCTGACTCACTGCGATTCGACCATAATCGATTTCACTTGAGCTTATCATAAGTGATCCACTTTTCATCACTAGTGACCATCCGCATTAAAAATGGGTCGATCTTGTTGCGATTCGCAGATGGAAATTTGGTCCATGAGGTTTTTTTTTGCACTAACTCGTGTGGCTCTCATACATCAAGCTGGGCAATCAGTGCTTACATGATGGTCAGACTCGACGATTTCCCAGATTTTATTGAAATTTCCGACAATTGGCCTTCCAGAGCGTGGTGCATCTCTGACATCGAAATAACCGGAACCGATTCGACGAAACCAAAACTGCGCGTAATTGCCTGTTTCAGTATCACGACCATAAACACTATTTACATTTTCAGCCGTCTTGCTTGCGTTGTTGCCTTTATTCAGCAATCTCAGAAGATAACTAGCTGATGTGAAGTCTAAATGAATAAATACATCCTTATGCAAATGCTATCTACACCTATGAAAGCAGTGATCAGTCCTGAGATTTGAAGAAATCTTACTGGCGACTAAACGAAAGGCTATATTTAAGTGCCATTGCAATTATGAGTGCTTATAACATCAATCCCAGCATGAGATTGGCCCCTTGTGGCCGGAACTCAGACCTAGATCGCAACAAGGTCTTACTCACAATCTTAGCAAGTACAGGACACCAGTGCTATGCCATAGGTTTTGGTAATACCTCACCGTTCACCAAAGGATTTGTTCATTCTATCATCAGTTTGGTTCTGATCTAAATGGAGTTACCCCGGAACATCTCAAAATCGACAAATTGAGGTCTTTTCCTTATATAAATCGAGGGCGCTAACTTACCCCATCTAACCCCAATGTATGACCGCACAACGTAGGTTTAAGATCCATAGCTGGCCCCACGAAGACGTTAGCAACGCTGACAAATTTCTAATAACAAATTACTGCCCGCTTTTACTGGCAAAAAAAAACCTACGGTGGTGTAGGTGCCAGATTGTCTACCCCGACCTGAAACCCATTGTCTATCTTTCAACTTTCTGACAATTGGCATTTCTTACAAATCATCGATATTTTCATGTAGCTCGATAGTCTGACCAGAATGAAATCCTACAGTTTAAAGGACAGCGAATCTATCTCTAAATCAATAGCAAAAGAAAAACATCTAAACCTGACACTCGCCAGTAGTGGTTCCCCTTAAGTCAAATATCTTACCTCAAACCGTCGCAACATCTAAAGCAAAGACTTTGTTGGCTGGTTCCGAATCGGAATATACAAATGCATTGATAAAACTGAAGGAACTATAGGTACTTGGTGGCCACTGTCTCAAGCTGCACCGAGTTTAATAAATGTCCTGTTCCCGTCAAAATCGCTCTGTTATACAAAATATGCGATCAAAGAATTCCAAAATTTCTCACAAAAATGGGGAATGTTTGCTGACATCTAGATGGCACAGGAAAACTAATTAAACACTCCACGCCATGTCATTTTACCATATAGGTACTCGTATTTCAAAGTTTTCCATAGCATAAACACCTGCATCGTTCCACTTTAACCCCGTCAGCAACAAGCAAATCACTTAACCCATCATTGTCACATTGATACGAGTATGATAACCAAGCCCTTGATCAATTTTTTAAAAAGTTCAACTAACTGTTAGTGTGTGTGTTTTTCTTTATGACCATATTAATCAATTTCTCCATAGATAAGGAATTTTTTTTTTTTTCACTCATTCTACCCATCATTATCTTATCAATCTAATCCATTATACTCGTACAAAGCGACGAACAACAACAACTACCACTTCATACACAACAAACAAAACAGAAACAATTTTATTAGTCTAACTTCTCTCTAATCTAATCATATTCCAATTTTCTAAATGATCCTTCAATACCGAACATTGTCTCCGAACTAATAGGCTTTCCTGGTCGAAGTTTTTCATCTGTCCCATACTTAGCCTCTTCGATAAAATAGTCACGATAGCTTAGTAACTTTGCCTCCCACGTATCGATAACATCTTGAATGGTTCCATTCTTGCCACCATATTCCACAGGTAGATACATTTCAGGTACATGTTCATATAGTGACTCGTATTTGGTGTGTATGTAGAACTGGAAGAAACCAATTTATCAGCACGAGTTCGATGGATGATACGAGTAGGTAGTTAACGTTTTGTACTTACCCTCTTCTTGATCTTGTCACTCATAAGTGATCTAGCTATCGATAGAAATTGCAAGGCTCCAGTTGGTGCATTGACAAAATGAAAACCTTGCGGACGATAGGGCCATGCTTTGTCACCCAGGACGGCTAATTTTTTCGTTAAAACAGGATCAAACTGTAGGATGTGTCCAGCATTAACGCCCTTGAGATCGATAATCTCGATGAAACCCCTCACCATGACATTGTCATCCTCGACAAATTGGATTTCCTGCAGCATAGTATTGACTTTAACCACATCGGCTATGTTGAATTTGCTCGAGTTATACTGGCCATAGCGAGATATATGAATCCGTGGACCGTCCTCACCAAGAGGTGATGGTAATCGAATAAGAGAGCTGGAATTTAAAATATAGTGTCACAGAATTGAACTGATAGATACGAGAACACATGATTTGGATAACTCACCCACTTCGTAGAATTTCCAGGGTTTTTGGATTATCGACTGTGCGATTTTTGTAGAGTTCAGGTACAATTCCACGCATGGCATAGAAGCTGTCAATTTTGTGTTTTGCTTTTTCCAAGCTGTGCTTACATCCTCGTAGGAATGCCACCAGAAACTGGTCATTTGTGCGGGCTCTCAAGTGAGGCTGTTTAGAGATCCAATCACGCAATGCATTGAGATCATCGTCGAGTCTTTCTGGAATTTCATTTAGTTCCTCTTTAGCTCGTTGTGCTAGGAGAGGGCTCAACGGACGTATATTAGGCATGTTTAATCGGTTTGAACTTTTTTTTTATTTTTTTTACAATTAAAACTAATTCACACTTGTTATGACACGTACGTAACAATTCGACACAATTTAAAATACAGCAAACACTACACTTGTACGCGATAATTAATTCTGTCAGACACCTCCGATTGGGGCTTCACTACGAGTGCTAGCCACAGCTCACAACTAACTACTTTAAAGGTTTGATAGCGTTTGCCTAGTAATGGTAAGCTGTCGTTAACGTGATAGTGAATGTCTCACCGGTAAAGAGTACTCGTAGCTATTGTCGCTCTGTGTTTCTCTTTGGAGAGAACTCGCGGCTATCTGACTTCACTTTGGAAAACCTTTGTTTTAAGTTAGTCTCGAATTTAACAGGTGTTAAACTATCACAGATAATGTATCTCAATGTTTGAAGTGTCAAAAAAAAATATATTTAGATACCGTATGCTCGCCCATAGGTTTACACGTAGGTGTACGAGTACCTACTGACAGTTGTTTAGCGCTCTGAGAAGTGGCTCATGCCCACTTGCATACTTAGATACAAGTATTCGTACTTTATTCAGTTTTTACTCTATGAAGGTTGGTTACGATAAGATAAGATTGGCGTACACGATGAACACTCTAAACGAGGTCTATCACATTGTACGGATACATGGCTTAAATGTTTATCTAATTTATTTCGCGAAATGATAGAAACGAACTTGTTTTGATATTCACGTCTCAATTCAATCTACAGATAGTGAAACTACGAATACTTGTATTTAGAAGCTAAGAGAACCTTACAGATGCATTTGGAGCTGAGTTTATTTCTGATGGATTCCCCTACTGTTATGCTGCCGCTAGTGGGTGATTCATAGTCTCAGATATCATAGAATAAAAATCAGCGAATGCTTATAATTATCTCTGTATCTACACTCACTATCAATACGTGAAAGCTCCAGTGGATGGAAGGTTAGAGAGAGAATTTTTTTTATTTTTTTTTTATTTAGTATCGACGAAAGTCATCGCAGCTTTTACAAACTGAGGAACTGAGAGACAAATTTTGTGGAGCGAATGGTTCACTTAAACGTGTAATTACCACATTTAATCAGAAATTTATTAAAAAAAAAAAAAAATTGCAAACAAATGGAGAAGTCAAAGTCCAATTGAGGAAAAAAATTTACATGAACGACGAGGTTGGAGTCATATCATTCGTCGAAATGAGACTTGTAACTGGTTTGGAGATTCAGGGAATACACAAATCATTTACCCCAGCAGACCGTACGAGGAAGCATTTATTCCGAAATTGGTCGGCGTACAAAATCCAATGATGTAATTCCACAGTGACAGACTTCGAAAGACCCAATTTTGGATGTAGTCAGCTTGCGATTGCTGTAGGCCATTCATCTTTACTCATTTATTCGTGATAAAACATCTTAGACGACATTTGTAATACAGTTCGAGGCGTGTCTTCAAGTGAACTTAGGGTTAACACTGCACAAACATGCAAATATATCTTAATATATCATGTAAAATAAAACCTACAAAGACCAGCAATTAACGCCTTTTAATGCACTACGAGTACATGTACTTACTTCAACTGCGAAACCTTAGTTGAGTTTTATTGTGCTTCGAATCATAAGCAGGTTAAACGTTGATTTCCTTGAACTTAAGTTACAGTAATTGACCTTAGAAAACTTATTTCTAGATCACTGGAAAACGTGTTGGTTTCATTCGAACATTCAGCGCTTCGAAATAGATAGTTTAGCTATGTACGCATCCTAAGGACGAGAACCTTTCTTCTGGCCAGTATTGATTAGTTAAATTTTATTGAGCCAAGTCCAAGTGCTGAGCTATTAAAGAGTTCCGTACCACAACTTGGCTTTCCATGCCATGCCTACAATATTACAAATCGGAATGCACCTTTGGCAATCAAATTAATACATTGAGTTGGTAAAGATTTCCTTCTATCAGTACAGCCCGATACTTTAAGAATACAATTGACACTGTGCTTGGTCTTCCATATTTTTTCAAGTCAAAGATGTTTTAAGGAAGAACATTGGATGTCACTGAGTCCTACATTTTCTGGAAATCTTCATTTCTCAGATCGATGATTTGGTTCGTTCAGTGACTCCCTTGTAAGTTACATTCTTATAGATTCTCATCAAGATGTAGTTGTATACTTACTTAAAAGGACATACTATACATTCCGGGATGAACTTGTGCCTTTCCAGTTAAATTTGGTCTTAGCTAACTATCTTCAGTTGCGCACTCCAACTCTGTTAAGATTCTCTTCTACTTGTGAATGCCACCTATACGAAAGGTTTTCTATACCACTTTCTGCTCCTGAATTGGAGTCGAAAACTTTCTAGACCAGGACACTGATGTATAGTATATATGACCTCGCCGTTTAGACTGGATTAGCCGAGTTATTGTTTAACAGCCCGTACAGTTCGCAGTTGAAACGTCTTTTCCATTTATGCAAGTGGGACCAAAAATTCTTGCTGGGATAATCAGTGTCAAGTGGTTGCTTGGGAGAGGGCGTAACTGCTCGATAGCCTTCTTAAGCAAAGAAAGCAGCGCTTAGCAAGGCTGATTTTTCGCATGATTTCCAAGCTGACATCAAGACATTGTCAAAGTTGATCGGATAACCTCACATAGTCAAATTAGTCTGGAAGGGATGACAAAACAAGTCATGGGTCTGTATAGACGGTCTCTATAGATGCACGACGTAGAAATGGTCTGTTTCAATACGGTACCTTGGGGTTCATCCAGTATCAGCCGGGGCGTGAAACGCAGCTAAGGAGATCACTTTCTGCAACTTTGAACACATCGGCCGGTAAACTGTCCAAACTTAGGCACCTCTGGATAATATAGCTTAGATTTTGCCATTCTTACTTTCCTTTGATCATGGTCAGGTCTTCTAAATTACATAAATGGTCTATTCTGCCTGACGACGCATGGCGAGATGTTGAGCTTCGTTGCCGTGAAACAGTCGGCGAAAGTAGTTCTTTCTCTCAGCGCCGACTGTGGCTCTTCTTCAAGAGCAGATCTTATTGTCTTGACAAATACTTTCTACTTATTGGTAAGGCTTGAGTACGTTGTTCGTTAAGTACACACTCTCACTATCTTCGACCACATGATTTGCGACATCAATGCTCTGCAATCCCGCTTTGTACACTTCCTAATGAACAGTACATAGTACATGCTGGTAGCATTACCACTGGTCTTCGACACTTGATGCCGGCGGCTATTGACTCAAGAGTTTGTTTCCAGTTTGCAGAACTTTTGATCAAAATGTTTTGCCAAGTATATACAAAAATTGCGCTTGATTCTGGCTAGACCCGGGCATTTCCACACAGAGTAATACTCGTCCGTAATGCTTCAGCAAATATAAGCTGTTGTATGAGGTGCCCAATTTAGTGCCAATAGATCAATATTCTGGGCTTATGGCTGCAAATCTTACTGTCTTCCTTAAGTTCAAGCGAAATGCGAAATTGTCTGATAGGACAGCATTCCGCTGGGCAGCACCTGTGTCTTTAAGTATAGCAAGCCTAGCCTGATTGGTCGAGACCCGCACAAGTTGACTTTTACAAAAACCAAAAAATACTGTCGTCGGGGAGATCTGTCAGATTCGAAGTGGCAGGCAAGAGATTTAATGAAAATTAGAGAGACTGTCGTAGACAGAACGGAACCTTGTGGCACACCTGCATTTATTTTACGTGAAAAAGACAAGGACACTAAACTCCGACGTGTTGAACAAAACGTCACCTTTGACAGATATATGTAGCTTGAAGCTAGTTGAGGACTATGCCTACATAGGCTATAAATTCAGACAACTACACCAGCAATGAAATCAAGCGAAGAATAACTCTTGCCAACCGCTGTTTCTTTGGGTTAAAAACGCAATTGAGTAGCAAAGCCCTCTCTCGGACAACGAAAGTCACCCTTTTTAAGACCTTAATAATCGCGGTCCTGCTCTATGGCGCAGAGGCATGGACATTGTCAAAAATAGATGAGTGTTCTCTTGGCACCATTGAGAGAAAAATTCTTCGAATGATTTTCGGTCCCATCTGCCTTGACGGTGAGTGGGGGAGGAGATACAACAGCGAACTGTATGGCCCGTGCAGCAACATTGAACTAGCCAGAAGAATAAAGGTCCAACGACTGAGATGGATGGGTCATGTAGAGCAGATGGACACCAACACTCCGGTCCAAAAAGTCTTCGAATCCGTCCCCAAGCGACAGCCCAGTAGAGGAAAACCGAGACTCAGGTGGCTCACGCAAATGGAAGGGTACCTCAGACAACTTAGAATACGATACTGTATGCAGCTAGCAAAAGATCGAGCTAGCTTAAGACGCTTATTGACTAAGGCCCAGTTCCACCCCGGACTGTATGAACCACCTAAAGTAAGTAAGTACAAGACTTGAATTAGGATTAAAAATCGAATTCGTCGACCCCAATTTAACAAACGGGTGAGTATCGCCAGACTGTTATACACTTTAGCCCTATTTTTCGGTAAGACATGTCATTCAATTTCCAGTAGATCGTTTGCTTACAAACCGTGAATCCGGTCTTCGTGTCCCATGAGCGGATGTTATATCGACGTTTCCATTGCATTGAAATAGAAGAAGTCTGCTTTCCTTGCCAAAGTGGAGCAAAATCTCTTAAGAAAAAGGCGACGTATGCCATCTGGACATGCGGTCTTGTGTTTGATAAGGTCTTTGAATGCTATCGCTAATCCCACTGAAGGTGGAGACATGACATAATCTAAAAGCGTTCAGATGATAGCGAAGCTCACAGGTCTCACCAGCGTTATCCGAGATCTGACAGCTGAATCTTTATCATTATACCTAGTCAAGTCTTAAATACTGGTGCACAGAAAAATCAGCGCCAAGTGAAAACAATTGGGTTATTCAATGGCTACAAATCTTAGAACAACTTATTCGAAATGACTTCCATTTGCCTTCCAGCACGACTTCACTCATCGCCACTCATCGCCACTCATCGCCACTCATCGCCACTCATCGCCACTCATCGATTGCGAGACGCATTTCATGCATGGGGAAGTTATCCACTGCACGGACAAGGGCTCGCTTCAACGACTCAATATTTGAGTATCGAGTAGAGCAAGCCTCTATACGCCTCTAATACGGACCAAAACTTGTAGTCCAACGGGTTGAGGTCTGGACTACCAGCTGGCCAATCATATGTTGATATGAAGTCCGGAACGTTGTTCTTGAGCCACAATTGAGTCTTTTTTGCTTTGTGAGCTGGAGCAGAGTCTTGCTAGAAAGTCCATGGCTTGTTGTTGAATATTGATTGGTTGCGAGACTTCACAATGGGTTCCAAGACGGTCGATTCATATACTTTGGCCGTTGTTTTTACTCCTTTCTCGCAAAAATGGAGCTAGGGAACGCCATCATAGCACACTACCCACCATACCATTACAGGCACGGGATGGTGGCCTCTTTGAACCTTCGGAATGAGTTGGGATGCTTCTAGGGATGACCATTCTGCATATTGAACGATTCTTCTTCGGTGAAGATTTCCTCGTCAGTAAACAGAATTTTTCTGTGAGCGTTCTTCGCGTACCGGATGAGTAACGCTTTCAATCTTCTCTTGCGTTTTTCCTTCAATGCGGTCGTGAGCAGGATTCCAGTGTGTCGCTTGCACGCGGTGAGTTCTAAAACTTCTTTGATAATGCGAGATATGGATTTTTGCAAAATTTGCGTTTCCCCAGACAAGATTTTCTGTTTTCGCAGCGGTTTTCGGTCGATTCGCTTCTTCACAGCTTTGATCGCTTTCGGAGTTCTCACAGTGCGCGGACGGCCGGATCTTTGAAGGTCTCGTACTCCACCAGTATCCTCAAACAACTTCACCGCACGATACACAAAATTGCGAGTGATTCCAAGCGGTCGCAACGTCCTAAAGACATTGCCTTTTTCTAACTACAACAATACGATTTTCGATGTCGTCCCATTCCATGATTGTAAGCAATTAATGTCAAAAACTTTTTACGTCACAATGAAGTACAAATATCAGCTGTCAAATCGCAATAAATACGAAATGGATGCGCCCAGTGTTGCATTCGTAATGAGTGAGTTCAGTTGTGTACCAGTATTTATGACTTGACTAGGTAAGTGAGTGTTAGGAGGGGACTCTGTTAATGTTTCTAAAAATTTTCCTTTATTCTCGAGATACTGTAGTAATTGCTGCCTCAGTTTGTTGCCTTAAAAAAGGCGTTTCAGTCATTTTATCGGATAACCAAAAAATGGAAGGATTTGATTTGCTTGTTGGATTACTGAAATTGAGAAATGCCGCAAAACTAGCTAGAGTTCAAAAGATATTTAATTGGGGCAATCCAAATATCAACAACCTTATTTACAATCATGCCTATTTTAATTTTTTTCATCCGAATTGATTGCCATGTGTCAATGTGTAGATACATTTTATTACGCGTCATTAACACTCTTCTTATCACGGAAACACGCTTGTAATCGTATCTGAACCTTATCAGTTTGAAATCTTATAATTATGAAATTCAACTGGTAATGGTGTATAGCCTAGGAAAAACAATTTTTTTTTTACTCTCTTTGTGGCCTTACTTATCGTTTCTTTGATTAGAATTTGGAGATATTCAAAACCACGAATACGATTATACGTACTTGAATGATTGTGCAGAAATACTCGTACACTAAACAAAGCTCAACTACCACCTAAATGAAAAAAAAATCACTAAAATCAATCAATAATCGGACAGACAATCCGAATTTCCTTTTAGCGATAAAATTAGCTATCATTCTTTATTACTTTTACGTCGAACTTCACATCCACCAGCACTTCCAACAAATAACAAAAATTAAAATAAAAAAATATAAAAAAAACATATTAATCCGGCGTAATTTATATTCCATTCATCAAAACATGAGCACTTTCTAATCGAAGTCTAACTTCCTAAACGAGCCATCCACACCAAACACACTGTCGAAGTCGATTGGCTTGCCTACTCGCAGTTTTTCGTTGGTTCCGTATTTGACGTCCTCCTTAAAGAAGTCCAAGTGATTCAGGACATTCTTTGACCAGTAATCGATTATTTCCTGGACGGATCCATTTTCACCGCCATACTCCACGGGAAGATACTTTTGCGGGACAACTTTGTAGAGTGCTTCCATGTTACTTCCATGGACATAAAGCTGAAAATGAACAAACGTTTATGGAAAAATTCTAAAAGTGATTGATGGAAGCTTACCCTCTCCTGCATCTTTGGTGACATCAAGGGTTTGATTGTATTAAAAACTTTATCAAAGCCAGTTGGGGTGTTTATAAAGTGTGAACCCTGGTGACGCATTGGCAATGCCTCCTCAGCAAAGGCAGAAAATTTCCTCATGAACGACGGATTCAATTGAAAGAAGTGTGCCGGTGTTATATTGGTAAAATCCAGAATCTGAATGTATCCACTGACGACGACGTTGTCATCATCTTGCATCATTATGTCCTGTACTGCAGCATTTACATGCATAACTTCAGTCATGGTGTACTTATCAGTGGGGTATCCACCGGTGCGAATAATAAGAATTCTTGGACCATCCTCCCCCAGAGGCTTTGGAAGGATTAAGCCCACACTTAAGCCAATCGAATGACATGAAATAAAAATGACAAATTGATATACTCGAAGTTAGTCCTTACCCTAAGCCAAAGATTTCCTGGATGCGTGGATCATCAACATTTCGACATGTCAATAAGCTCTCATAGACAGTCCGGAGGGAGTAGTACTTGTCAATTTTCTCTTTGGCCTTTTCAAGACTAAACTTACATCCTCGTAAGAATGTCACTAAAAATTGGTCACTCGTACGAGCTGTTAGATGGGGCTGCTTCTCAATCCAAGTACGTAGAGCGAGTAAGTCTTCATCCAGTCTAGCTGGCACTTCGTGCAATTCATTGATTGCTTTCAGTTGTAATTTTTCAGTCAGTGGTCGTATATTCGGCATGGCGATGATACTCCTAATAATCTAGCTGGAATGACACAAAAGGTGAAGTGGTGTCGATTTACAACATTACTTAAATCGAATAGTGTGTCTACTAAACAGGAAGCCTTATGTTGCTGCCGTCTGTCACATATTTTCTGCTTCGTGTCTGAATTTTTTATGGTTACTTTCGTTTTTAACACTCGCCGGACACATGTAAACCGATTACAAGAGATTTGAGTAAATAAAGCGATTCAACAGTTTAGTATTACAACGTTTGTTTTACCTTTTAGTTTAGTTTTGGTGTTTGGTTTGCGTGTCCTATAATTCTTTAAATTTTTCTCTTTTAGTCCACTCTACTGACGCTTTTTAAGTTGGCAAATGAGCTACTTTTAATGGTGTCTGCGAAAAATTTTAAACTTTACGAAAGGCGATTGTTTATTGAACGATAAGATAAATCTAAATGTGTTATCGGCTTGAAGGCATTCCCTGTCCTCTCCTGTAGCCCAAATGTTTTAATAAACTTTTATAGACTTTGATTAAATTGGGGGTAGCTTGCTTGAAATTTAGTTGGCACAAGAAACAAACGCACGTTTCGATGATAAAGAAACATCGGCGACCAGTAGAAAGAAGAAACTTTAGATAGGTAGCGCAATGCGCAATGTGTTATAAGCCTAAAAGTAGACAGCAATAGTCTCAAACATAAGTACACATTCATATGTAACACACATATATATACGGGTATATGATAAACAGTTAAATATCGACACTCGATCATCCATTCTGTTTTCATTCTGGTCCTCCAGCAGCAAGTCAATCTTATCAGGGAAAATTCGCAGATCGTTTTATGAGAACTACAGATCTTGAACCAGCTACGAGTACTCGTACATGGGAGCATATTTTTCGGAATTTTGTTTATTCAGTTAATTTCTATTCAATATAATGAGCCATATTGGAGCTACATAACAATTCCTAATGAATCTCTTAAAAATAGTAAAAAAAAAATTCAAAACGATATTCCTTAAGGGTGAATATTTGGTCCCTCATCTTTATATTTTCATACAAGATCAAAATTGCATGCCCGTGCGGAAGGTGAAGATCAACCGCAGAATGAAGTGTCATCAGCTACTGTAAGACTAAATGAATTTCAGTGCATAACTTCAGTCCCAATGAGACGCCATTTCGACGTTTAGGCAATAAAATTCCTCTGGATGCTTCCAAGGGCCGTGCAGACAATGAAAAAAAAGAACAATACCCGGCCCAGATGAAATTCCAGCAGAAGTAATAAAAGTGACTGCCCAAGCATGCCCTAACCTGCGGCTCAACATGCACAACATTTGCCTTGAAGAAGGAGTCTTCCCAAAGAGCTGGAAAAAGCAACGATTGGTACTGATCAGAAAAGGAAAAGGAGACCCAGATTCCCCATCAGCGTACAGGCCCTTATGTATGCTGGACACCGCGGGAAAACTGATGGAAAAGCTGCTCAAATCACGGCAGTATAAAGAGCGGGAGACTTGGCAGGAAGGCAGTACGGGTTCAGGAAAGGACGCTCCACGGTCAGAGCTATTGCAGAAGTGGTGAAGTCTGTTCAAACGATCGTTTGTCTGACAACCCGGGACGTAAGAAATGCGTTCAACTCGTCCAGGTGTAGTGATATACTAAACGCGCTAGAAAATAGATTCAATATCCCAGGCTATCTATTACATATGATGAAGGACTATCTCAGGGATCGGAAGCTGATCTACGAGACCACAGAAGGCCTACGAAGGAAGGAAGTAACATCTGGAGCAGCACAGGGATCAATCCTGGGACCAGACCACTCGAACATCTCCTATGATGATATACTGCGGATGGAGATGCCCGAAGACACCTTTCTCGTTGGGTACACAGAAGATATTGCGGCAGTGATAACGGCAAGAGACACTGAAAACGTGCAAAAAAAGTTGAACCAAGTCATGTGACGAACAACCTTCTCGATGGATAAGCCCGGTCTTAGTTTGGCAAACGAAAAAACTGATATAGTCCTACTGACGAGGAAGAAAATCCCGACACAAATAGACTTCCAAATTGGCTCTGAAGTCATCAAGAGCAAGGACGCGGTGAGGTATTTGAGATTGAGGCTTGACACAAAACTAACTTTCTGGCAACAGATAAAGCACGCAGCGGAAAGAGCCTCAACAACATCACTCAGTAGATCAATGGCGAACATAGGTGGCCCAACGCCAAGTAAGCGCAGGCTATTAATTTCGACAACGCATGCCATTCTCCTATATGGAAGTGAGATCTGGGCAGACGCGCTTCGACAAGAAAAGTACCGGAAGCAGATGGCGGCAGTGCAAAGACGTGGAGCTCTACGCGTGGCTAGTTCTTACCGAACGGTATCGGAACCAGCCGTCCTTGCAGTCGCAGGAGTGACTCCCATCGATCTCCTAGCAGCACAAAGGAAATCGGATTGGAAGCGGCAATCGATCAAGCAGAGCAGCGGAAGATGGACAGCGAGGTTGATAAGAAATGTGGCTAAGTGGAAAGACCGGAAACACGGTGAGGTCACCCAATTCCTCACCGGACACGCACATTTCAAAGACTTTTTACATAGGATCGGCAAAACGGATAGCCCAATCTGCCAGTACGGCGACTCCCCAGCAGATGACGTACATCACACATTTTTTGCCTGCAGAAGATGGGAAGGCCAACGCACAGCACAGGAAAACAGCATTGGTGCCTTCAACCCAGAAAACATAGTGGCTAAAATGTTGACGAATGACCTGAACTGGGGAAGAATTTGCCAGTTTGTGGAAAATATTCTCAGAAGAAAGAAAAGAGAAGTAATGGGAAGAGCGATCCCAGGGGGTTGTGTCAGAAGCCATAGGGTTGGGAGGAGTTTTAGTCCGCATGATCCGAAAGCATGCGGAGAGAGCCGGACACACGGGGATGGTCAATGCCAACAGACCCCCTTATGGTGCGTAAGGCATTTCTCCTCCCCCAAAAGGGCAAAGTCAAGGACGGCGCCAGTCGCAGCCTTCTATCAACAACTGCGGTCAACGCAAGTGCATTGCTCTTACCCTGCTTTGGGCTACTGGCACCTTTTTCTGGAAAAGGTTGTGTGATATGTTCCTCCTGATTGACTGCCCGAAGCCGCAATCGCCTAGAATATGGGGAAATATAGAATCTCATCCACTACAGAGATACAATCACTGTTATCCAAGAAGTACAATGGCATAGAAGACTCAAAAGTGTGATCAAACACTACGAATATTTTTATATAGAGAAGAACTACCTCCTCTTTGAAAGCATAATTGTCGTCAAAAAAGAGAGAAAATTCGAATGGAGGCTTCATAAAAACTGCATCTACTGCACATGTGATACATGTACCCACGGTGGCGCAGTTGGGCACAAAAACTCCGTTGCGGACTCAGATTGAATGTTTCTACTGCGGGACGTAATGCGATCACGCGTTTCTCATACCTTAACATCTACAAAGCGACTCGTATTTTGAGCGACTGAGCATTTCGAGGAGTCAAAATTAAATCGGCGCACTATAATGTTGAAGCAAAGTTCAAATCAAGTTCACCGAAAACGTTCCTCGAAAAACAATTAATGCCTCGGACGACCACATTTCGAAAAGATGGATTAAGACTTCTACTGTAGGTTAAGTTAAAGTGGCCCATTGTGATGCCACTTGAATCTGTGATCCTCCTACTCCAGAAACCATTTGGTACTTTTGATAAAACGTAGGAGGCTTTTGATGTCTGTGTTTCTTAAGTCACTTAAATCATTGTAGAAGAAGGCTCCTAGGTGGAGATTTCTTTTTTGGGACTGAGCTGGACATGTACAGAAGAGGTGAGCGATTGCCTCCTCCTCCTCCTCGTCCATGCAGCTTCTGCAGAAATCGTTAGTAAAGATGTCAAGCCTTCTTGCATGTTTACCTATAAGGCAGTGTCCAGTGAAGACGCCACTAATGGCGCTGAAATGTTTTCTATTTAAAAGGATTAAACTCATGGAGTGATTCAGATCTAGTTTTGGACAAACCATGCCAATCCAACCGTCCAAATAGCGATAGGTATACTAATGTTACCCTTTTTCAAGTGTAATGGGTATAGTGGTTCCAATTTTGACGTGTTTGGCATCATGTTGAGTATGGACAAAAACGATTTTCGTTCTCTCATAAAACATTATTTTTGAGAGGCAAAACGGCGAAGGAAACAAAAGAAAAGTTGGATAAATATTATGGGGCTAATGCTCCGTCAGATTACACCGTCAAATATTGGTTTCGAGAGTTTCGTGGTGGCCGCAACTCCACTACCGATCAAGTCCGCAGCGGCAGGCCCTCCGATGCGGTTACAGAGGACAGTGTCAAAAAAATACATAAAATAGTGTTGGCTGACCGGAAAGTGAAGGTGCGCGAGCTAGCAGATACCACAAAGATTAGTACTGAGCTTATCCTGCCGCTGGGTGCCGCGCATGCTCACTCCTGGCCAAAAACACGAACGCGAGAGCACTTCGAAAGAGTGTTTGGACTTGCTGATGCGGAATCGGGCGGACTTTTGGCGTCGATTGGTAACTGTTGATGAAACTTGGATCTACTATTACACACCAGAGAACAGAATGAGTGCCCGGCAATGTGCTCCGAAGCGGCCGAGGGAGGCTCAATAGGTCGGAAAGGCTATGGCGTCGGTTTTCTGGGATGGTTATGCCATACTCTTCGTGGACTACCTCGAAAAAGGAAAAACCATCAACAGCGAGTATTACTATGCCTTATTGGAGCGATTGAAGGCCGAAATCGCTGCAAAACGGCCTCACATGAAGCGAAACAAACGGTTGATCTGAAATTCCTGATTCGTATCCCTGATCTGCCGGAGAGTGAATACTTGATAGATAGTGCGCTCTTCTCCCCTAAGCCCGCACTTACATGGGCCAGCCACATCATTCATAAACTGCTTTAGACACGCAGTCTATTTTGTTGTGTTTCCTCCGACCATATCTTATAAATAAGCTGATGCATGCTTCAAAAATGATCTTCTCTAGCTGATTTAAATATTGTAGAGAGCAGTACACTGCTAGACTTCAGCTTCGATTTTACTACTTTACACTCGTATATATCAGGGGGCTGAAATTCTCCGTTGTCTTCATCCAGAATGGATGGTTTATTTTGATTACTCTACTAATACTTATTGCATATCTTAAAGGGCTTCTATTCTTATTTTGTAGCTATGCCATGCCTGTTTAATTTTATAATGGAACTTTCACTTACATCTCTTCATTCCTCTGATCGTACGGCCCTCGTAATTCCTTTTTTTCTGCGCGTAAAGCACAAGAGCAGCTCTTATCTTGCCATGCAGCGCGGCTTTATGTGCAAAGGTTTCTTTTTAACAGTCTCTTGCGATTGCAGCTTTCCACGTCAAATTTTGGGGGTCTGACTTGCTTTCGTTGTGACTGCGATATACGCATATTTACCCTGGCTGTAACAAGCTAATGGTGTTGGTGTTGGCTTTTCTAAAATGCATTGGATAGCAATGTAATCAATCTCACCAAAGGCCAAGCCTATTTCTGTTTATTAGGATGTGTGAACGACTGAGATGGCTGGGTCATGTAGTCTCTATGTGGACACCAACGGTGAGGTCCGAAAAGTCATTGAATCCTCGAGGGGCAGCGCAGTAGAGGAAGACCGAGACTCAGGTGGTGCACGCAAATTGAAGGGGACCTCAGCCAGTTTAGCGTGCGAAACTAGAGGCGGCTAGCAAGGGATCGAGCTGACTGATGACCCTTGTTAACTGAGGGTCAGGTTCACACCGGACTGTAGCACCACCTAAAGTAAATTAAGTGAACCACGTGCTGACAAGTAGAAGCCTGAGTACATTTCCGGTAGTGTTAGTGATTGTTGGCAACAGTTTTAGAATGAGCCTTTCAAAGAAGCCTTACTTAAACGGCTAAATTTTATAGAGCATAACCTCCACCCATAACGGAGATACTTTTTCCGTCTTATTAGATGTGGTATGTGGAGCTAAACTTAGGCATACTCTCACTATTTCTTAATTGAATAATGCAAGGCGAGACGGTTTCTTGAAACAATAATTCTGCTTTTAAATAGTTGAAGACAATTTTGAAATAATCTCTTTCTGAAGACCAGATATAAAGGGCAAAAATACTGAAAAATAAAAGTAACATCAGAGAAAGCGTAGCTGACACTGAAGTCCACTTTCTTTCAGATCTTGTATGTCAATCAGCCCAAAAGTTGACATTAAATATATTTTTTTCTTTCTTGCTTTTTCTCTTTTGAAAACTTTCTCGAAAACCAGTTAGACTGCTTCACAGCTAAAAGATAGTCACAATCACAAATGATCAATTAAAAAACAGAACTGATGAAAGCTGACTAGTGGAAGATATGCAAAACAAACCCAAGTCTGAGATCTTCTTGATAGAGAGAAAAATGCATTGTCACTAATGCCGGTCTCTAATACGATGACGTTAGAAGTAACATTTGACTTTCGAATGACATTGCATATCTATACAAATTTTAGTTGCATTTTTTTTATTAATTTGATAACACCTATCGAGATACACTATGTCTGCATCGTCACCCAACGCATAACCTTCACAGACTTATCGTAATCGTAATCTACTAATAATTGTCGTTTATTCTTGATAAAGACAAATCCACCAAATCCACGACTAAACATTTATTTAGAATAATAAAAAAACATTCATTCCTAATAACTTATCTGAACATCTGAACACAGAATGATGAACTTCAATCGATTGTTAGCTTTCTAAACGATCCATCGATACCGAAAATGCTGTCGTAATTGATGGGCTTTCCATTATCCCTTAACTCCTCGATTATGCCTAATTTAGCGCCCTCTATGAAGTACTCTCTGTAAGTTAAAAGCTTCTTCTCCATCCATGCGATGATCTCGGCTATAGACTTATTCTCTCCGCCATACTCCAAAGGCAAGTATTTCTTCTCAATATGCTCGTAAAGACTCTCCGATTCTGCTGCATGAACGTGGATCTAAAGGAATACATACAACGAAACTCAAAGAAAGTTTTTCATCAAATCCAGATACTATACCCTCTTTGTGGCTTTTTCCGGAAAGAAGGCCTTAACCCCTCGAAAACCGACTTCAAACGGTGGCGGAACGTTGATAAAGTGAGTTCCCTTCTGTCTTGTTGGATTGGCCTCATCAGCGAAAACCGAGAGTTTTCTTAACAACCCCGGTTGCAGTTGAAAAAGATGATTGGCACCAACGTCTTTCATGTCCATAATCTCAATGTAACCACTGATGACTGAGTTGTCATCCTCCAGCATCATAATTTCTCCAAACATAGTGCCTACACGAATGATGTCGGCAAACTTGTATCGATCTGTGTCGTAAATGGTAGTCCGAATGATGGTGATGCATGGACCAACATCGTCCTTTGGCAATGGAATTCGCAAAATCACTCTATTTACATTAATCACAGAGGTAAAAGGAGTCTCATTCCCAAGTTAAAAATGCCAACTCACCCCATGCGAATGATTTCCAAGATCTTCTCGTCGTCAACAAACCGATTCTTGAAGACCTCTGGTATACCCGCTTGAAGAGTGTAGTATTTGTCTAGTTTACTCTTCGCCTTTTCAATGCTGAACTTGCAACCTCTCAGAAAGCCAACAAGAAATTGATCTGAAGTCCTGGCTCGCAGGTGTGTTTGTTTCTCAACCCACTCTCGAAGAGCCTTAATGTCATCTTCTAGGCGCTCTGGATCTTCATTCAATTCATTGATGGCCCGTTCTTGAAGCTTCGGCGGCAATGGTCTTACCTGTGCCATATCTCCACAGATACTCGTTGTACCGCCTCGAAGTATACTTAAAACTATTCACACCGCACTTAACGTTCGTAAGTATCGGAAGCTTATCTCGAGAGCGAATAAGCACCTGCTCAGTCGTCGCTACTTTCTACAACTAAACATCGCACACCTTGCAATGCATTTCGTCAGTACGAAAATCAGCGATTCGTCGAAGACAGATTCCCAACTACAACCCTGGTCGGGCTTGATAAACACACACAAGTACTACGTAGACCATGCAATATAGCACGGTTGTTCTATGCCGATTGTCGTCAATTTGTTGTCAATTAGTATGTGATTAGTTGTCACGTTTGGGGTGTATTTGGCAAGGGGGGTGGAAGCCATAGGCTAATCGAAGATACATTGAGTGGAGCAACTATGCCGATGGATTGCATGTGAAACTTATTTGGGGGAGTGGAATGATGTGCTGATACTCGTACTTGTTGCGGAATATTCCAGGGGTTGATTGGGATTTGTGTTTTGGCTTTCGATATGCTTGCGGATTAGATAGCTTTTCCACACAACAGTTCAACTTAGCGGTATAGATTTTGAGTGCCACTTGCCAGTTAATGACTGGGATTGAGGTTTGTACTTAATTATTGGATACAAACTTAGTGGGTACTCGTACTTGCAAACCATCTTATAGCTTCAAGTTTGTGGAGTTGATTTCGTTTGCCATGTTTTGTATGAGTGCTAAACGCATTCAAAATTACGTGAAATGTTAAAAAATCAAATAAAAGGAAGTGAGAGCGTAATAATTGAAAAATTAAATCCTCTTATATCGCCTTAACAAAAATAGCATCACTTGTGCCCTCTTACATAGCAGACATCAAAAATTAACTTTAATTCGATGTCTTTGCTCTCAAGACCGCATTCATGCCGATGTACAGATTCTACAGTTCTTGGTTGAGTCTTCTTTTATACTCACCGTCGTTGTAGACAGGCCAAACTGTAATGTCCATGTCATCCGCATAAGCAAATAGCAGGCGAGTTGGCTTTCGAGTACCATGCTGAAGAAACTGTCTCATCGCAAAGCCATTTTTTCTTCAAAGGTCTCAATAAAATCATTAGAGACTCTCTCACTGATCAGCGACCCTTGTCCACGGTCATGCTGCATAGTTTCGTATAATTTTTCCCGATATACAGTGTCACAGGCTCCCTTTTAACCGACAAATAGGTTGAGAATGTCGATTTTAAATTCAACGACTGTCGAATTTGTCGAGGTATACATATGGTAGAGATGGTAGAGATTCCAGGCGGCAGAAGAATTTAGGCGATATTAGGCGTGGTACTGCGAAGATGATCTTATAGACGATGTTGAGTAAAGTGATTCTTCTATATTCGGAGCAGACTACAGGGTATTTCTTCATTATGACCAGATATACAATGTTCCTGCATATTATCAGCACGGACTGTGGATCTACCACAAGGATTAATTTTTCTATTTTGCATACTTCCCTTTGTGCTTTGTTGAACTGGCTCTATTTGTTCACTTCTTAGCGGCGTAATGGGCCTCCGTTCAGGCCTCATGTATACAAAATGTGCTCTTGCTTCTATCGTAATGAATTAAGTATAGTTGATGGGAGGTTAAGCTGATTTGGGTTGTTCACTTGCATGCATCTCGAATCCGAACAGCTTGTCATATACCATATGCTTCTAACACTTGTGCCATTCAATCGCTCTGTTTAAAGCTCTCTATAACAGCCTAGGGTCACCGTTATAGAGAAGCTTGAAGTAGCATGAGTCGTATACAGAGACATCGTTAACATTATTTTCGCCAGCATGTAATGTCGGGATATTCCCTCTCAAGAAATTCTCGACTTGGCCTAGCCTAGCCTAGCCTTCTTGGTGGTAACCCTGTACGACGTTGAAAGTGCTGCTTTTGACGAATTAGATTCTCCTGCCCCCATACTTACTCCATAAACGTTGACAGCTTGTCTTCATGCAGCTTGTCAACCTGAGCTGGTCAAACTATCCTTTAAAGAGAATCACCGAGTCAAGATGACGAGCAAATGTACCACCGAGTCCCACCTCTGATTCATCCAACGACTTGGAATCCGTAATCCACGTAAGGAAATAATGGAAAATTAAGAACAAGTCCCTAAAGGCTAAATTTGAGGAAAACTGGAACGTTCATAGATCAAAGCAAACTCGGCTCATATAAAGACTTTTTGAAAAGCTTATAGCGCACAGTGAAAGCCGTACCTAATCGCTCAGACTCGCTTCCCGGTTAACGTGATCAGAATCAGCTCACAACCAGCTATGAATTAGCCTGCAAACGTTCTGAGTAACACAACCGCCGTAGATGGTATTTGTCATAAGTTTTGATAACTGATGAGGTTGCTTCAAACGACTAGTCACCGATGGCATCGGTCCAGTCATTCTCCAAAAGGGTGTAGACTCTGTAAACGATTACCGTACAGGCACTGGGATAGATACCGAACGAAAGGCGCTTCAGAGTGACTGAGCTTCAAGTGCGAAAAACTGCTTTGAGAAGAGAGATCTGCATGAATGCCAAAAAAATTACCCATAGAAATTAACGAAACATACTCATTTAATTCACACACAGTGATTCCTCACTCAATGAGAGAAAAAAATTATGAATGCATATGAGTATGGATGCAACGAGGTCTCACAACTCACAGAATTCATATAACCCATGATTCACACTAATCATAACTCGCTACCCATAGCATTCTTTA
Source organism: Volucella inflata (assembly GCA_928272305.1). Taxonomy (NCBI): domain Eukaryota; kingdom Metazoa; phylum Arthropoda; class Insecta; order Diptera; family Syrphidae; genus Volucella; species Volucella inflata. Next base: position 7,567,669 of record OV743720.1, read on the forward strand.
TTTTGGGTATGTGTGAACGAGACATGCAACAAGGATGGAAAGCGCATTCGAATCATTCGAGGTACTCGAGTTATTGCGCAGACGATTTTGGGATTCTGTTCTGAATGATTCTGAATGTGAGTTAGCCCATCCATGAGTAAGAACTTCAACGGTCAACGGCACAACTACGCACAACACTACTTTTATATCCGCACTCACTCAGACTTATTCACAGGTCTCATTGTACAATGAGTAATGAGAAGTATCCACGAATCAAGTTGTGCATCCATCGCGTGAATTTATCCATGTAGATGTCTGTTTGAGAATGCTTCCTGTATCCAAAATTCAATATACCAAGACGAAAGATTCTGCAAGACAGACAGGAGTGCGGGCATTTCATCACTATTGAGGATGCTTTCGACAGACTATTGGTTACTGTCATAAAGGAATCACTAGTTTTGTGGATTCGAACAATGCTGATAAGCAGAACACTGTTTCCTGATGCTGACTAAGGCTAATCTGTGAAGAGTGGTAAATATGTTTCTTGAAAACCTCGCTTTCCTTACTGAACGGAGGAAGCTAACTTATCAAATTTCTCAGTTCCTTTCTTTTGTCGTGTCGAAAACCTCCAAGACGCGATTAGCTTTCAATAAGGCATAAGAATTATCACCGAGAAGGATAGTAGAGCTGTGATAAAGTAAAATATTTTCTATATATCTCAAGGCTCCTTGGGCCAAAGTCATCTTTTATTTGGATGTCGTTGGGTACAATTTGGCCCAGAGTTTTGGTGACCTTGCCCGATGGCTGTCTTATGGACATGTAGTTTGACCAATATGAATACTCGTGTTGCTGCAAAATGCAAATAGAATTTCTCAGTCCCCTGAAAGGTTTCACCCAGTATTCAAGAAAGAAAAGGAATATTGTCTGGCCTAACGGGTGGCTTTAAAATCCATTTTGGACGCAACGTTGGTATCTTTTAAGTGCCGAAATATCTGCGCTTGCAATTTGCAATGACAGCCAAGCTGCGCATAGTCGAAAAGCTAAGTCTTATTCAGGAACTCACATTGCCGATGAACTTGATCTGCGAGTCTCAGATGAGTTCGAAGAAAACCACGTGACAATGATGAAATTCATCAGTCAGACTCAGAGTAGTGTTTTTTCAGTACCCGAATCAGCACTATGATTACCTGCGTCCTCAGTGAAGACCTTCATAGACAATTGGGTTCCTTGTGAGCATAACTGGAGATGGAACCACTCTTCAGAATGCCGGAAGACGGTGCATTATCACTATCGATGCTGAAATTGCGTAGCACTTTGAATGTCCGGTCTATGCTCGTATCAGGCTATCTGTATTCGACGCTGATGTTATACAATGGTTGCTGGTCAAAAGGGCACTTTATTACAGAATCATTCACTCATCTTCCTATGACAGACTGAGAAGGGAGTAAAGGGAACATACAGGAGCACACTAGAACAAGTTCTTTGTCTGATTGCTCTGTCCTTCGGGTTAAACTCAATTCAAGCCGATTTCCCACCACAAATTCGAAACCAATGTGCACCCCTGTGTCAAATAAAGGGTTTTCCAATAAGGACTTGACAACTTTTTTTTTAAATAAAACGCAAACCATTTGAGATATTTCAAAAACTTTATGTGCCGATAGGCTTGACTCCGAATTTCGGTAGAAAATTTTTATAATTTGCAGACGTTGCTCGTTCGTGTACTTTGCCATGATGAAAATGTTGAGTTTACTGAATAAATTGACAGTGACAGTTTGATGATTAGTGAAAGAGTACGTTCACAAATTAAATTCAAAGTTGTCAAGTCTCTATTGGAAAACCCGATAGAAACACTTAGGAGGCATCGCTTTTTGCTTGCGCATCTCTATATCTCCCGTATGCCACTCCATGATAAATATGTAAAAAAGTTTTAACACCAGTAAACATGTTATTCGGAGACGCACTATCCAGTCATTGCATTGAGCTATGCGCTTATGTGAATCATGTTCCGGCGTTCACACACCACATCTCATTACTCAACTTCTGTAACAAAAAGAGCTGACTTCAGCATAAATCCATATTAAGCCCATCTATTGCTTCATTATTTTTAACTCACATCAGAATATATACTTTTATGTACATTCACGTCAACTACGCTAGAGGTTACTTTCCAGCCATCAAGTGGCTTCTAAAAACATGGTCCAAAAGTCAGAGAAGTAACTTGCATTACTTAACAGTTGCACAAAAACTAAATAGAAATTGTTGCACATCAAGTCGTTCTGTACTTTTGGATTCAAGAACCTCATTCAGTTATAAGTTCAACTTCTATCAGAAAAGTTCATCCCTCATCACAATGACTGCCATACAAGTACGACAACTAAGTCCTGAGCTCACTGCAAAGGCTCGCGACGAATTAAATGAAGTGGAAAGCCGGATTCCCGAGGCGATTGCCATCCTTCGGGAATGGATTGTAAAGCAACCCCACCTCAAAGCTAGAACTGATGATCAGTTCCTCTTGAATATTTTACGCGGTGTCAAATACAGTATGGAGAAGGCTAAGCAAAAGATCGACTACTTCTACTCCTTTCGAAGTGTATCTCCAGATTTATTCCACGTGAAGAGAATTGATAGAAAGGCCTTGCGAATAGTTAGCCTAGGGTAAGGAATGACCTTTCTTAAGTGCCCAACTGACTTTCAATCCTCTTACAGACCCTTCTTGCCACTGCCGAGGCCATTCAAACCCGATGGGCCACGAATACACATTACTCGATTCGTTAATATCAGTCCTTCCCAGATCAGTGCTTTGGACCTAACGCACAATCTTTTAAAACTGCTGGACATTGAAATGCAAGAAGATGACAATAGTGTCATTGGGGGTGTCATCAACATTTCTGATGTCAAAGAAGTACCCACGAAAATCCTTCTTCAAATGAACATGGTGCTGTTCAAAAAAATGGGAATGTTCTTAGACAAGGCAATGCCACTTCGCGTAAAGGGACTTCATATTTTCAATGTATCTAAGGAAGCAGCTGGTGTTATGAATCTTTTAAGAAGCTTCCTCGGCAAGAAGATCAAGGAAAGGGTGAGTTAAACCCCGTCTCGTATGAAGAAACTTTAGACTTGACTTGTTTTTCGTTACTTGTAGTTTTTTATTCATTCAAGCGTTGAGGATGTCTTTAAGCATGTTCCCAAGGAATATTTCCCAGAAGAATATGGAGGCACCAATGGAAGTCTAAAAGAATTAAGCATTGAGTGGGAGAACCGATATAAGGATCACAAGGATTTCTTCGAAGACGAGATGCAGTATCTAACTGATGAGAATTTGAGAGTTGGCACTAAATTGACTCCAGAATCTTTGTTCGGAATCGAAGGAACATTCCGAAAATTGGAAGTAGATTAAGTATTTCAACAGATTGTATAGAGAAATTTGGGTCAAAAATATATCTTGTGCACGCGACGTTGTTTATTGTAACTGGCAAGCGCTGACAACGTACATATGTAGGCGACCAATAGTCGCTATCATGTGCCAATCGTGTTCAATATCCGATGACAACGTATACCGATTGTGCATAGTAAAAGTCAAGGCAGTGAGGTTGATACTGAGTAAGCTTGCTCCAGCTTTAAGCCTAGTACAGTCAGGTGAATAGCAAAACCGTAGTTCCTCGATTTGACACCTATAGCAATCTGGATAGTAAGGACACCCACGAATTCTCAAGAAGCCTGCAATCCCTTATGTAGGTTCTTGTTCAGATCCCTCCTCACCTTCGACTTGCAAATCAAGTTCATTATCAATTGCATTACATGTGATCCAGGATCTAAAAAGAACTTGATTAGCTCAGAAAAGCCCTTTTATTTTTGAACTGAGGTTTGAAATTATTTTTGTCATCCGTTGTCATTCTCTACGAAATCCATCAGTGCCAACATGACTACAGTGCATTCTTGGGTAAGATAGTAGCAACAGAAGTCAACTTCAAATTTGCACAGCAACCGCATTTACTCCAAGACGAATTATCTCAAGTAAGTCTTGTTCCGATGACCTAAAAGATACAGCCTTTGACAAGAATATAAAAGGAAAAAACAGATTTAGGGATTTTATCAATGTGTCTAAAGCAGAGAATAATCTGTATGCAGTTTGGACGAAGACGAGGTAAACGAGACACCTTGAAAGCTTTCGACGTAACATGTTCAATCCAAGGAAGATACTTAGGTTCCTTGAAAAAATGAATTGTGCTATCTTTTAGAACTAATAAGTCAGTCGTTATTCTCTTGAAGTTGAATCATTCTTCTAACAAGACATTAGACAGGACTTTGAATGGACATGCATGCTCATTAGTCATATAACCATTCTCACCATTTCCTTAACAGCAATGTGTTCTATCGCCTTCAATCGAAGCCAAAAGTCTTGATGTCACCAGATACCCAGCAACATTTTTACAGGCTTAAGCCATCAAAACATACGATGACAGTTTTTTTTTATACAACTGGCGCTCGCTCAAGGGGTTAAGCACCCTTAAAATGGTGGCACACAGCGCAGGCGATGGAAAATTAAGAAGGATAGAAACAGAGGTACCAATGTAGGTTGATCTTGAATGTTTGGAGGTTATAATGACTAGGGAATAAAGAGCTCAGCAGGGCATTCAGGGTACGTCCGAAAGTGGGCTTGGGGGTGCACTGATAAGCATTCATAACGAGGCGTGTGTTACGGTGAGAGGTTTGAACGAACGTAATCCTACTGGCAATTTCAGCGGAGCGCTGTTGATGAAAATAGCGATAGAATAACGTGAGTCAGGAGATATTACATCGGTGGTCGAGGGTGTCAATCGACTGTGTAATATTAGCATCACCCATAAGCTTAATCGCACTGTGTTGAATCCTTTCTAGTAGGCGCAAAGATGTCTTGGAGGCACCTGACCAGATGTGAGCATTGTACTCCAATTTTACGCGAATGAAAGCGAAAAATATAAGTCTACATATTCGTTGTGAGATATTGTCGTGTCAGTGAGACAACGGGTTGTTCGAAGTGTCGAAAATATCACTCCCGTTCAGGCGTCCGTAGCAAACGATCCAAATCAGTCGATTCCAAGCGTTCTCAAGAATTAGGCATCGCTCACACCACATTATGGCGTATTTTGGCCCGAATTGGAAGATATGGACTTGGAAGACATGTGGTCTCAACAGGATGGTGCCACAAGCCACACAGCACACGTTACAATCGATTAATTGGTGAGTAAGTATGGTCAGCGTGTTATTTTAAGAAATGGGCCAGTCGATTTGCCGCATCGTTCGTGCGATTTAACGCCGCTTGACTATTATCTGCGGGGCTACATTAAGTCATTGGTTTACCCCAACAAGCCGACGACGTTTAAAGAACATTGAAAGCGAAATAGCGGCCGTTTCGGCCGAAATGTATGGCCGACTCATTGAAAATTGGGTCCAACGAATTGACCGCTGCAAACGTGCCCGCGGTGGCCATATGAACGAAGTCGATTTCCATCCATAAATTTTTTGATTTTACTTCGAGCCGATAATGGTTGGAATGGTTAATTGGAAAACCCTTTATATTGAAGCCAGATCAGAGGGGGTGAAATATTTCTTAATTCGCTTGAAGAAACCTAGATATTTCGCAGAATTTTCGAATATGTGGTCATTTCAACGTAAGTTGTTATTGACCCACTTACCGAGAATGGAAAGTTTTTCAGTTTCAACGATGCAAGTGCCATTCATGGATAATGGCTGAGTATTTGAATTTCGCTTAAGCGACAGCAGACAGCAATGTGTTTTGGAAGCATTAAATTCCACTCTGTTGGTAGTTCCCCAATTGGTTATGCTGTTTATATCGGAATTTAATGAGCTTAATATACGCTGCCGTTCCCGTTCAACAGCCGAAGAGCAGGGACGTGAGTCTGGGAACGAATATGGAAAGCAGAAATTGAATTCCAGATTGGAACGGGGACTACATTGTGGTGGAGTCTCGAAAGCTACATAACTACGCACGTAGATGGCGAGACCGCGGTGCGAAAAGAATAATGGCACTAGTTCGTAGCCAGGTAGCTTCAGATCAGAGTGATTTGAGAAGTGTGGGCGGGGATCTACCTGCGTTTCACTAAGTGCCAAAACAGCTGGCCTATATTAGCAGACCTGGATGTACGCAGAAAAATGATTACATTTTAGCCCTCTTATAATGGCTACATCCACTCTAAATTCCCGAGTCATAACAACACACAAACAAAAAAAACACAAACACTGACGATACTAAGTTATAAGCTTAAACAGATATCCATTTGCCAATCTGGCAATTTGACCTAGTTACGATGCGATTTTGATCCGATATTCCGGAATAATGCATTGAGCATTTTCCTTCAGCTCCTGGCAACATTAGAATCGATTTTTTGTGGATTACAGCATCTAAGGAGCAACCTGAATATCGATACATAAGACGACATCGCTACAAGTTATCTCAGCTCTCCCGCCCCCCCAAAACAGCTAGCACTTAGGATACTGCTAGCGTCGAATTGAAACTTCCACATCAAAGATTCTTTCCGGAAATACTCACAATATGTACATCGTTCGGCTATGGCTTTAGTCGACCGAGGAAGCATCCATAATTCAATCAATTAACAGTACTAAACTTGTGCGGTATACAGCGCTATAAAACTTTGACCAGCCCAATTTGGTGAGCTATAACGCATTCTTGCCAACTAGATGGTTGATCTGTGAATCAAAAGCTACAGTATTGTCCAACGTTGCGCTAGAATTGGTACGACGAGCTAATATGATGTAAATGTCTATCATTCTTTGCACCACAGCTAATTATCCGAATATCGTCGTCGCCTTTCTTGTCGCCCTTCTCGACACTATTACGCCATATGAGGGTATGAGGTATGACTTCAGTGCCGCTATATACGCCAAGTGCATCCCTTCCTCAATTCTATATCGCGGCAGCTACGAAACAATCAAGTGGTGCTCACAAACTTATCCAAAAGACGTAAAAAAAATTTGTCTACTAGGACAAATAGAAGGATAGAAAACGAGGACATCTCTAGTAATGACAACAGGTAAATATTGCCTATATTCCCACATCTGGGAATTTCAATTTGCGGCGGGATGCAGTATCACTATAGCAGGGACATGTCACCTTAAGATACACAAGCGGAGATGTTGGTCGCCCGATCATGAAACGCTTTACGAAATTAATCATTTTGTGATCAACGTCAGTTCGAATACAATATTCTAAACATCCGAACCTTCCGGACAGAAGACATTGGCTGGTATCGCTATCATGTTGGAGTCAAGCAATGGCAAAAATGCGTATCCCGAAATTCCTGTTCCATGTTAATGTTCATTAAATCGTTGTTGCACTCTTGTTGTTTTTGAAGACTCCCGCTTATTACTAGAGAAAATTGGACAGAATATCTAGACCTGGAGACTTGTACTAAATGACCCAAAGTAATTGCTCTTAGTTTCGATGGGATAAGGTTTGCTCTTTTTATGAGAAAGTAACACTTGAGCTCTATTTGTTCTTTCACATCTAAGCTACTTGAGAATGTTTTCAGGAGAATGAGTTTGTAGAAGGATTTGACTGCTCTTTGGTCAGCCATTCTAGCCACTTTGAAGAGTATTTTTCGCAGTCATGCTCGTTTATATTTACAACAGATTTGCAGTTGATTTTCCTACCGTACTCAATGTAGTCGATGCCATTTTTTTTTTCACTACATAATAGGCGATAGGCAATTCTCCTACCTGGACGCGCCAGTAAGTGAGGGTACTTTATTTACTATTGAGCAGCTTTCTATACTTTCTTCGTTCTATGCGGTCCTTGGTTAAGTTGGAGGTATTACAGGTTGCACTTTCTGCACCATAGAAGTGAACCGTTGAGTTTTTCCCATTCCTCATCTTCAGTAAAAACGTATTTTGTACTTAAGTCTATTACTTGCGGCCTTCATTCCAAAACAAAAATTATTCGGAGTATTCAAGTTGCAAGGGGATTATTGCCTCTCTCATCGTACTTGCTACTTCTCAAAGTAATACTGTGGTGGCCATAGTACATCATACCTCTTTTCCAACACCAAGGGGTAGTCACGAAATACTTGAGAACAGCATATCCAAGCAATAAGACACAAAAAGAGGAAATCAGTTTTGGAAATGGTAATACTGACAGAGAAGAATGGAGATTCGGGATATTACGAGGCGAAGCCCATGCCTAGCGCTAAGAGGGGAAGGTGAGCAAGACTACATTAATTAGAGTAAAGGGGTATCGTCCCTAGGAATTTTTTCCTTTCAGGGTGCACACATGGATGTGGCTCATATCTAGATTTCGTTGTCGTACTCGGAGCCTCATAAAGGCTCTCTTTGCGAGAATAAACTTTCAACCAAGTCGTGATTAAGGTTTTCGTCGTCACCAGGTTGTACAGGACTCTGGAAAGTAACATACGTCGAGGTTTGCGCACAATTGTCTAGCTAAATCACCTTATCTCCTTTAAGGACAATCTTTCAATCTTAAAATTCGAAGTCCTATTTGAACAATGCAAAAATCAGCAGTAAAAATTGCTTCCTTCAAAGTCACTCGGTCATAGCACTTTCTAATCTCTGCGCTTGACTGCAACCTTGCATTTTATATAGACATTCAAGCGCCTAATCAAAGTCAATTTAGCTTCCCAGATATATGTCGAACGCTCAGCGAACCACATGGATTTATTTAAAATGAATCGCCTACAACGACCATCCGATTGAAATCCAATGAACAATTTTCGACTCTGAGCATCTGACACAGCAATGCTTACGTTTGCTGTTTCTGTTTATGAAAATTACGGCCATTCAATCTGTTCGATTATAAAGTAATTGAGGTTCAGTTGAGGTCTTAGGGTCAATATTCGAGTATCTATAAACATAGTAGTACGTATGTTCGAATATCTATACAGTTGTATACATTTTTGCTAAAAATAAAAGGTGATGCTCTTCGATCACAGAAAAAGTTTCTTTTCGTGAAATATTTATAGACTTTTGCTTGAGTGCTTAAAGATTTGGATTTAGCCGGTGTTTAGATTGATACTCGATGAATACCAAACTTGAAATATTATCAGCTTCTATGAGATAGTGAGCTATGGGAAGAGGAAACATTTTCGCGCTACTTAAATGAGTTTTTAATGGAATATCAAGGGAGCAAATGCCTTTCATAGACGCAGATTTTAATGGACACGTTGTTGAATCGAACTGCAAAAGCAAAGACTTCGGAATGAGAAAAGAACATTCTCGTACCAAACTTAATTCACTATTTCACCTTTTTTTGTTCTCGATCAACAATACCTTTGAGTTCCAAAACACTGTGGCCATGAGCTTCCCTGCAGACGGAGTGACATTGAACTTTTTCGGAAGGCCTATACCTTTTTTGTGCCTCTGCATGGACTCTTGCTTTTAGAGTCATAATGGTGAACCCATGTTTCGTCCCCAGTAACAATTGGTTCAAAAATACCTTCCGGGTTTTCACTACAGAGCTCCAAAAGCTCCCTACAGCACGCGATTAGCATTTTTTTCTGAGGCGCTGTGAACATACGTGGCACCCACCTTGCACTGACTTTTGAAAGGTTAAGGTGGTCATGAAGAATGGTGTGTATGGTACGAGTCGAAAGCTTAATGATCTCTGCCATCATTTTCACCTTCATTCGGACATCCTCAAGTACAAGTTTCTCGACTTCTTTAATGTTTTCCTCCGTACAAGCAGTAAGCGGGCAGCCTGAGCGGGGATCGTCTTATATGCTCTCTCTGCTTCTTTGAAACTCACTTGACCACTTTTGCACAGTTGATAACAAAGGTGCAGAACCTTGGTAAACAGCCAGCATCTCTTCATGAATAATTTTGTGACTTTTTGACAGGACAAATTTTGCTCCATATAGTCGCCCTACCCAACGAACACTACGTATACTATCAGCAACCTTAAAACGAAAATATCAATATTAGATAATACGCGACCTAATAGACCATAACTAGCAAGTAGTGAACAGAGAATAAGGACGGCGAAAATATAGCCAGCGATGAAACGATTCGGCACCGTTCTCAGTAGCTTGGCCTATCGTATGCAACAACTTGACTTTTTTTACGTGAGAATCTTGGTTAAAAAGCATACAAAATTCAATTTGTGCTAGATTTTAAACGGACGACCTTCCAAATCTTCTGCGTATTAGTTGTTGGTCAATTGAAAAGATTCCAAAGGATCCACAGTTTTAACAAAAATTTATTCAGAGATAAGACCCATTTCTTATCGCAAGAGATCGCCAAGTCCTTTTCCGATCGAGTGTCTCTTAATCTCTTAAGAAATCCAATGCCGCCAGCATCAAGCATCGAAGACCACTGGAAACACTGCCAAAACGTCATAAGAGATGCCGCTTCTGATGTGCTGGGTTTCACTAGTCCACCACAACGAAACCCCTGGTTCGATGATGAATGCCGGCAAGCACATGCAGCTAAGCAAGATGCATATAACGCGGCGCTGCTTAGAAAGACCAGAGCTGCTCATGAGCTCTATGAGCGGAAGAGGAGAGACGAGCACCGGCTTCTCAGGAGGAAGAAGAAAGAGCATGAGAAGCGCGCGATCGAGGAAATTGAGGGATGCCACTCCAGGAATGAGGTTCGGAAGTTTTACCAAAAGGTAAACAAAACATGCCACCGACACAAACCCCGAATCGAAGCCTGAAGAAACGAACAAGGGAACATCGTAGTAGAATCGCAATCGATGCTGAGGATTTGGAAAGACCATTTCTGCAGACTGTATAACGGCGATGACGGACCAAATACCGCTGTCAGGCAGAATCGACCTTTCAACCTGGACGATGATGGCCAACAACTCCGTCCGCCCGACCTGGATGAAGTGAAGATAGCTACTCGTATATCGAAATTTAAGTCCAACAAAACTGCTGGAGCGGATGGCCTGACTGCCGAGCTCTTCAAAGCGGCAGGCGATGACTTGGTAAGGAGCATACACCAACTCATCTGTAAAATATGGTCGGACGAAAGTATGCCCGATGAATGGAACCTCAGCATTGTTTGTCCGATTCTCAAGAAAGGAGACCTTCTGAACTGCGCCAACTACAGAGGCATCAGTCTCCTTAACATCGCATATAAGATCTTATCCGCCGTATTGTGTGAACGCCTGAAGCCGTTTGTCAACAACCTGATAGGTCCATATCAGTGTAGCTTCAGGAGAGTCCAGCATCGACCAAATATTCACACTACAACAGATCTTGGAGAAGACCCATGAGCTTCAGATCGATACCCACCACCTATTCATGGATTTTAAGGCCGCGTATGACAGCATCTATAAAGACGAGCTATATAGAGCAATGTCTAGTTTTGGCATCCCTGCCAAACTCGTCCGTCTGTGCAGGATGACGATGGAGAATGCACGCTGCTCCATCAAGGTCGGTAAAGATCTCACCGAGACCTTTGATGTCCAGAAAGGATTTAGACAAGGCGATGCGCTGTCATGCGATTTTTTCAACATCGTAATTGCAAAACTCACGAGCAAACGCAAGAGGCACTATCTTTCAAAAGTCCGTCCAACTACTCGCATACGCCGACGATATAGACATAATCGGGAGAAAGCAGCGTGATGTCAGTGGCGCTTTCGCCAGTATTGAAACGGAAGCGGTGAAAATGGGTTTAGGGGTTAATGAGGGTAAGACCAAGTATATGCTGTCAAGCAAAAATGACAACCAACACCGACGTCTCGGGCAGAACTTCACCTTAGACAGATATAACTTTGAGGTAATTAAGGACTTTGTCTACCTAGGCTCTGCTATAAATACAGACATCGACACCAGCGCTGAGATCAAGCATAGAATAACTCTTGCCAACCGCTGTTTCTATGGGCTAAGAAGGCAATTGAGTAGCAAAGCCCTCTCTCGGACAACAAAAGTCACCCTTTATAAGACTTTAATAATCCCGGCCCTGCTCTATGGCGCAGAGGCATGGACATTGTCAAAAATGGGTGAGGGTGTTCTTGGTTGCTTCGAGAGAAAAATTCTTCGGGCGATCTTCGGTCCCGTCTGCATTGACGGTGAGTGGAGGAGGAGATACAACTACGAACTGTGCGGACTGTACAGCGACATGGACCTAGCCAGAAGAGTGAGGATCCAAAGACTGAGATGGCTGGGTCATGTAGAGCGCATGGACACCAATGCTCCGGTCCGAAAAGTCTTCGAATCCGCTCCCGAGGGACAGCGCAGTAGAGGAAGGCCAAGACTCAGGTGGCGCACGCAATTGGAAAAGGACCTCAGCCAACTTAGCGTGCGAGACTGGAGACAGAGCTGGCTGGAGAAGCTTGTTGGCTGCGGCCCAGGTCCACCCCGGACTGTAGCGCCACCTAAAGTAAGTAAAGTAAGGATGACAGTTCGGTTTGACGTATGTGGTTGAAACAGGGATGTCAAATACGACCCGGAAATTGGATGATTTTATAAAAATTTTTTTGTTGAAATCGATTTTATCACTTCAGCGATTTTGTCCATTATTTCCTCTTAATCCCCGTAAAGTTGTTTTAACTGAGCTGAATTCAGTGGTTATTGGATGGAAGGTATTCTACTTTGGCACGAATCGAGATGTTGGTCACTTCTTCTAACTCAACCAATCAATCTTCGATTTCATGGATGTGTCGCTCATTCGTTAATGTCAATGCATTGCTAGAACGTTTGTCATTGCTAATGTTTTTGAGCCGTTAATTTTAATTTAATGCAAAACCAAATATATTCTTTTCAAAAATTACCGTAAAGATAAAAATCGATGTAAGCGCAATCTTCTCCACTGTATGGCAACACTAACGTACAATAAATGAAAATATAATAATTAGTCTGCTAAACGAACTCTAAGGCATATATCGATTTGCAGCATTTAAGATTATCTGCAATTTTAACAACATTTTATACTGGCTAACAGTTATTATCTTTACAACAACGTTTAGTCGTATCTCAACGCACTGTGATACGAAAAGGCTATACTCGTAAAGTATCAGTGTTGTTCGGTTTATCTGCACTTTGTCAAATAGTCACTGGGTGTTCTTCAGTCGAATTGGCTGCTTTAACTGGAATTTAAAAAGCGTCATCAAGCTCACCACACAATGGTTAACATTCGAACGATCAGTCCTGAGCTCGCTGCAAAATCTCAGACCGAATTGAACGAAGTGGAAAGTCGCAGCCCAAATGACATAGCTGCCTTGCGCGAGTGGATTCAGAAGCAACCCCACCTCAAAGCAAGGACGGATGACCAATTTTTGGTGACCTTTTTGCGTGGCAATAAATATAGTTTGGAAAAGACGAAACACAAAATCGACTACTACTACACAATCAGAAATCTTTCTCCGGAACTGTTTCTTAATAGAACTGTGGACGATAAAGTTCTTAGACTCTCCAAACTTGGGTAAGAATGAATGAATATCCATACTTTTGTTATACAATTACTTATTTTACTTGTCAAAGACCCTTTGTACCTCTGCCGAAGCCTTTAAAACCGGACGGACCCCGTCTGCACATCACTCGGTATGGGCATATTGATCCAAAAGATTTCAATATGGTCGACTTGTTCAAGTATCAGCTTCGAATTTTCGACATAGAATTGCACGAAGATGACAATGCTGCAATCGCCGGTGTTGCCAACATCATCGACATGTCGAACATGTCCCTAGGATTTCTGTTACAGTTTGATCCGGTTTTAGTGAAAAAGTTCTCAACTTTCAGTGACAAAGCACTTCCATTCCGCATTAAAGGGCTCCACATGATAAACCCGCCGAAAGAAGCTGTTGCAGTTATAAACATTGCCCAGAGTTTTATGAGCAAGAAGCTCAGGGATAGGGTAAACTCTTATACATAGACCACTCCACAAGCCTCTATCTTTCTGAATATGACTCTGTTTTTCATTCTAGATGACCATGCATATGACTTTTGAAAGCCTTTACCAGCATATACCCAAGGAATACCTTCCAGAAGAGTATGGTGGTAATAATGGTCGTCTTCAAGACTCCATCGACCTCTGGGCAAAAAAGATGTATGACCACAAGGATTTCTTCGAAGAAGATAGCCAGTACAGGGCCGATGAGAAGTTAAGACAAGGTACCCAAATGACACACGATTCACTTTTTGGCTTAGAGGGATCTTTCAGAAAATTAGAAGTCGATTGATGGATTTACTTGAGGCATACTCTAATCAGTAAGGTAGTTCCTTATCTCTTTACTTTTTCAAAATAAAAAACCAAATTCTTAATCTAAGTTGATAAACTAAACTGTTCTCGATAAACATGGGTGTATTTTCTAAATTATGCCATAAAGGTCTATTTTAATTATACGTAATCAGGTAAGTATTAGACGGAGAAAATTTAGTTATCGGTTGAATTAATATTTGACTGTGGTCAAGGTAAAGTGTGCCTGTTCGTGTCAGTTAGATAAGCACGAACCGTTGGATAACACTTTGCTCGTTTCATTGTCTGGATCAAAAGTATTTTTAGTGCTTTCTGATTGAATATTTAATAGTGACCTAAAAAGACGCACTAAGCATAAGCTGGCAATGTACGTAAGATTGAAGCCTCCGTCTTAAAAAATCCGAATGGTTGTCATGTACATGTATAAGAAGATAAACGAGACATTTCTTGTCGACTAGGCTTCACAAGTAAATACTCTCGCTTTTTAGGTATCGAAAGTAGAACACAATTTTCTGAAGCCGTTCTTATAGTCCTCCTCACTACAGGCAGCCTCCCACACTCGTATACTTTAATGCACTCCAGGATCTTCCAAGAATTATCAAGCGAACATATTGGACTTAGGCTACTTCATCACTGCATTGTTAGCTGTGCCCCAACGGTCTGTGTCCTCCACGTCGCAAAGCCGTCTAAAGTTTCTTGATTTTGTTATTAAAGGGTGTGCCATCTGTTGGTATATTTTCAATACATTTTCTATGGTTTCGAGCCCTATTTCACGACCACTACGTAAGCTTTTCCATCAACTCTACTCTTTAGCAATCTTTCCAAGCAGATGGAAAACAGCATTTGTCCAGCCCGTCTCTAAAAAAAGGCGAATCTTCTTCTCCCTCCTCTTACAGACCCATTGCACTTACATTGCACTAATGACCGGCAGTACTGTTTTCGTAGCAACACGTCTACTGGTGATTTGATGGCATGTCTCACCGAAAAGTGGAATCAAAGTTTACATCAATCTGGCGAAAGCAAGATAGTTGCACTTGATATTTCTAAGAAATTACCTTTCAGAACGTTAAATTCAAGTTGTCTTGGATGATTTCAATTTAAATATTCACAAAATAAATGCTGGTGTGCCCCAGGGCTCCGTTCTATCTCCGACACTCTTTTTAATTTCATTAATGATCTCTTGTCTGCTACTTCTAATCCAATTTACTCCTTTGCTGACGACAGTACTCTGCTTTCTATATTCGTTCCCAGCTCACGTCCCTGCTCTTCCGCTGTAGAACGGGAACGGCAGCGTATATTGAGCTCATTCCGATATAAACAGCATAACCAATTGGGGAACTACCAAGAGAGTGGAATTTAATGCTTACAAAACACAATGCTGTCTGCTGTAGTGTAAGCGAAATTCAAATACCCAGCCACTATTCATGAATGGCACTTGCATCGTTGAAACCGAAAAACTTTCCATTTCCGGTATGTGTGTCAATGAAAACTTACGTTGGAATGACCACATATTCGAAGTCGCGAAAAATGCTGCAAAATGTCTAGGTTTCCTTAAGCGATGTAAGAAATATTTCACCCCCTCTGATCTGGCTTCTATATATAAGGCTTTCATCCGCCCAAAACTGGAGCACAATGCCCACATCTGGTCTGGTGCTCCCAAGACTTCTTTGCGTCTGCTAGATAGGATTCAAAACTAATAGGTGATGCTAATATTACACAGTCGATTGACACCCTCAACCACCGACGTAATGTCTCCTGTTTCACCCTGTTCTATCGCTATTTTGAACATCAGTGCTCCTCAGAAATTGCCAGTAGCATTCCGCCCTTTCAAACCTGCAACCATAACATCCGTCTCGCATGAATGCTCATCAGTACACCCTCAAGCCCACTTTCGAACGTACCCTGAAATATCGTTATTCTTTCCTAAGCCGAACAACTCACTTATGGGATGCCCTGCTGAGCTCTTTATTTCCTAGCCATTACAACCTTCAAACATTTAAAACCAACGTACATCGGTGCCTCTTTTTTCTCCCTCCCTAACTTTCCATTGCCCGCGCTGTGTGCATTCATTTTAAAGGTACTGACAACCCCTTGAGCGCGCGTTAATTTTTTAAAAAAAAGCAAAACAGAAATTTTACTTGTTTGTGTAGCCGGTGCGATAGAAACGCGCCTTATCTGAAAATATGACTTTTTTCTGTCTATTTTTTGAGGGCATAGGTGCTATCAGTGTCAAGTTAACATACGACTCAAAAAGACACAAACAGCTAGCCCAACCTTTACTATGCTGTAGCGAAAGAGCACGGTTTTAAGCCTCCTACTCGAAATACTGTACTGTACTGCAGAAATCTGTGGGAATTTCTTGCAGAAAATGTCAGTTTATAATCCTATGAATGCTACCAAAGCACTTAGATTTCCCTATTCTCCAAAAACGTCATACTATGTACAGTGTGAATTGAGATCGGGGATCGAGGTCTTCGATCTAAAAAATGCAAAAAAAAAACAGAATTCACTTATCCAAAGTGATTTGAAGCTAAATCAACAAAACGTTAATTTACGAGTCACGCAGGTACCGCCGTTAACAGCTTAACTCTTTTGAAAAGGATTTATAAATACCTCCGCGGAGCGTGGCACACAGGTACCAGTAAAACATCGGCCCAAAAATGCAAAAATTTGACCTAAATTCGTTTGGGTTTGTTTTACGGCACACGCTTTGCCCAAATAGTCTAAAAGCTGGGTCTATTTGCCATCTCTAATAGTGTCATAGAGGCTCCTAGTTTTTCCGAGTGATGGATACAATTGAAACCCTGTGCCATGACTCCTTCTCATGGTGCTTCCAATCTTGCGGTATGTACTGATACATTTTCGGCAGCAATGCCGCAAAAGGTTCTGCTTTTAGATTATGTTAACTTTTCTTCCATTAAGTCAAGAAAATGATATCGGCTGCCAGAATTGATGACCGTTCGGGCCCTTTTATGGCATTTTTTATCACTCTTGTCAGAACTTCCGGCGATAGGTCATCGCATTCTTGATGCATATTCTCTTTGAAAGCTTCAAAAGTCTGAGGCTACTTGACATAGTCTCGTGACTTCAAAAAACACCACAAATGATATTGCTGGCCAGTGCAAAACGCCAAAACGAAAGATCAGGCGACCCGGAAACGCAGCGTTCAGAATTTTGGTTTGTGGCTCGTGCAGAATGCGCCATTGCTCCATCCTTTTTAAATCACCTGTTCTCCAGTCCCAATTCATCCAATTGAGGAAGGAGAAATTCGTTTGAGTATGGCCCTGTAGCGCTCGCCATCCACAGTAGTGGAAGAAATAAGGCCCTCTGACGCCTCCAGCAAAAACTGCACACCATACAGTAACTTTGAGCGGGTCTAATGGCTCTTCGTAGTTTAAACGCGGAGTTTCGGTGACCCCGAAAGCGACAATTTTGCTTATTCACATATCCACATATATGGAAATGGGCCTCGTCGCTCATGAAAATTTTCTCCCTCGTGGTCGAGATTTATGATGGCTCAAGATGGCTTGGCGGTCAAAAGCTTACAGCTGATGCATGTTCTGCACTTTATTAGAGAACATCTTACAGTCTCTGTGAAGACCGCCGATTAATGCCCTATTGTGTATTGTAGATACTCCGCGGTCCTGTTCACAACCACAGCTGCGATATTCTCAGCAGTACGGGTACTCCAGGGCCGGACAGACTTGACAGCATCTCGTGTTGTCCCACATTCTTCTAGGCGAGCGGCTAAACGTCGTAATGCTTGCAGAGTTGGTGTCAGACGACCGAGAAATCTGCCAACACCACCGACGAATATTATTATTCTAATCGTCACAATTATTCCGCGTTCTTGAGGATAATAGCGATTCATGTCTTGTTGACGCGTACTTTGCATCTGTTTACTTCACTAATGTCAAAGTAGAATTGAGATTTGCCGCAATTTGCAAAAATTATAGCATCTTTCGATAGGGTGATGACTTTTACGACACCTAGTACGAGTATATGTACGATGGGCCTCCTGTTATTCAAAGATAAAATGAGAAAATTCTTCACCTCAAAAGGCACTCGTCAAACTACGTTTAAAGATGCCCTCGAGCTCTCAGTATCTAACAGCGTATACTGTCAACTAAGAGTATCATTCATCATCGGTAGGTTTTTGTACAAGAGTGATGCGGTAAGTAATCTTCTTGAGCTAATGCTGCGGACTTAGGCACCCTAGAATCACTCACATTAGTAAGTCAAGTAAAAGAGCACAAAAGATACACACATTTAATCCAAACAATTACTCTTATCAATAAAAAAAAGTTTAAAATCGCAAAGTCGATTTATACCCTTCTTCTATTCTGTTCCCCACTCGTGTTCAACTTTACCTCAGTCTGATAAGAGATTACAGTACAGTTTCGATAAACTTCGGCCAATTTGATCACTTATAGTTTGGCGATTAGTCGTTCACTAAACCTCGGCCGGATCGGTTCTAACCTTATAAATCTGATAGTACAAATCGATTTTACACCACAATGGTAACCATTCGACAGATCAGTCCTGAACTTGCTGCTAAAGCACGCGATGAATTAAATGAAGTAGAGAGCCGTATCCCCGATGACATAGCAACATTACGCGACTGGATAGAGAAACAACCTCACCTCAAGGCAAGAACAGATGATCAATTTCTATTGACCTTCCTGCGTGGCGGTAAATACAGTCTCGAAAGAGCAAAGCATAAAATTGATTACTTCTACACAATAAGAAGTCTATCTCCGGAATTGTTTCTCAAAAAAACTGTGGATGACAAGGTCCTTAAGCTAGCTAAACTTGGGTAAGAATGATAAAGAAAATTTCACTTTGGAATCACCAATTTGGTTTGATTTTTTTTTTAGAACCTTTGTACCCCTGCCGAAGCCTTTCAAAGCTGATGGACCACGTTTGCACATCACTCGATATGGAACAGTTGATCCCAATGAATTCAACATAACCGATCTCTTTAAGTATCAGCTGCGAATTTTCGATATTCAACTGCACGAAGATGATAATGCTGGAATTGCTGGTATCACCAACATAGTCGACTTGTCAAACATGTCTCTTGGATTCCTGTTACAGTTTGACCCAGTAATGGTGAAAAAATTCGGTGTCTTTTCTGAAAAGGCACTTCCATTTCGTATTAAAGGTACACACATGGTCAATACACCTAGGGAAGCTACCACCCTAATCAATATCTCTAGAAGTCTTATGCCGAAAAAGCTGAAAGAAAGAGTGAGTACCTATAAAATGAATCTCAATTTTACGAGTACGATAGATACAAATAACATTTTCTTTTCTCTAGATGTCTCTACATACATCTCTTGAAAATCTCTATGAACACATTCCCAGGGAGTATCTTCCCGAGGAATATGGAGGAAGTAATGGTCGCATTGATGAAATAGTTGACCACTGGGTAAAAAAGATACATGACTATAAAGAATTTTTCGAAGAAGATCTTCAGTATGGTGCGAATGAAAAGCTACGAGTTGGCACTCAAATCAGCTTGGATTCTGTATTTGGCTTGGATGGAACATTTAGAAAGTTAGAAGTGGATTAAATAATGCCCATTCGGCTCCTATAACGATTTTTTTATTTCACTTAAAAATAAAACCAAGATTGCTATCTAAATTGATAAGAGAGTAAAAGTTTCGATATGCAAAAGTCTACGTTTTCCATTCGATTTTAGAGTGTGTGGAGGGACGTTATTGGTCTGCCAGGTAAAACATTTCGTTATCAGTTATTTCTTTCTTTTAGATTGTAGTCGAGCAACTGCGCACGTGAAGTCAGGGGGAACAGGGGTCTTAAACAAAAACACAATGAAACTATAGCTTGAATAGACCAGTATTGGTTTGCATGTCCGAAATTTTCTATTTCAGCGACTGACAGAGGGAGATAAGAGGACAAGGGGGGTGATGTCAGTACTTCGTATACGGTTGTACTTCAAGAGGAAATCACGCCGAATATGAAAAATGTCTAAAACAAAAGTAGCTTGGGAAACCCTCCACTTTTTATCTTGATTACACAACAACTGACCGATGATCCTGGCCCTTTGCCTCTATATTGCGATGTCGATTACATCATTCCAATGGAGATCAACTCATCCCGTCCTGTAAGATCCACGAATGCTTTTCGAAAAGATCGATGGTGTCCCTTGTTGCCATAGGACCAGAGCAACCGCTGAAATTTTATGCACTTGACAATGCAACTATATTTCCATCTAGTATGGTATGTGACCTTCACGCTGATTGGATACTTGACCTTTCGAATGACTTATCTTCTAAAAGATCTGCACATACTCTATTTGGTTTCCAATATCATAAATACTTCGCCCCGTTGTTTTTATCGACCGAGAGGTGACACCCGTTGTCGAGATTAATGATTCTGCATCTAGAATTGACAAAATCCTTCGGAAAATTGGTATCAGAAGTACGATTACAAATATACACACAGTAAAGGGCTGTCCACGTGCAATGGTTTCGTGCATCAAAGACGCAGAACGCTCTTGGGTATGTTCAAACCGTCAGTGCTGTCATCAACTTGTAATTTGGCTTTTCTAGTTACAAGCAGCAACAACATCGCATTTTCTTCAAGTTAAGGAGGCAATTGAGTTCCAATCAAGATCAATATGATCTCGATCTCGGGCAGATTTGAACCTTGTTGAAAGGTGTTTTGAGGGAAAGATACTACATTGCAATGACGAGGAAGGGAGGCGCACGCAAGTCGAAGTTACCCTCAACCACGCGGCTGTGGTTAGAGCGTGCTAACTAGACTGGCTTGTTCAATTCCACACAGGACTGTACAAATGATATGTGTTTGTTTCATTCTTTACTGCAGTGGTATCATTTCGATCGAAACAGCACCATTGGTCTCAACATAACCAGCTTAACCTCTTCGAGAGCTGTCCAAAGGATATATGTAATCTGTCCACGTGCATATGTCTGCGTTTTAAAAGAGGCTATATGCAAGCAGATATGAGAGTCGAGTAGGGAGGTCTTAAGCTATCCATTTTGGTGGGAAGTTCTATGTCGACGTATCGAAGTCTGTACATTTTCCGTTGCAAACAACATACATGTACCTTGAATGCAACGAGTTGGCGATCGAAATTGATTAAAATGTTTTCCCTCCGCCTTTATTTAAACCACACTCTCCAGAGTCGATCAAGTCGATCGGAGAATAAGCACAAATAAAATACAAACAAATCATTCACCAACGCGAGGCAGAAGACAAAGTGCAGTCAGTCGCAAATCTGACATAGAGGCCGTTTCCCGGTAGTTCATGCAAAAATCTTTGTTTCATACCACTCATAAAAGTCTATCTATAACCACCAAGACAAAGACCCAGAGAAATCACGAGGATCGGTTTCGCAGGTTACAAGGATCCCTCTGGCCAACACCAGCTGCATGCTCGCAGCTAAATATCGACAAATATGTGCTGCAGTCGAAAGCCAAGCAACTCTGTTAGTAAGCTCGTGGTGCCATTACGAAATCGCTGAGGAGAGATGACGATGGCAAGCATCCTACATCACAAGGTAGAATTAGTGTCGACTGGTCCAGGGCCCAGCGACCCACAACCATAACAAAAATATTGCTGTAAACCGTCTCGGATACAGACGGATAAATTTTTGGCGACCTTTCACTTTCGAAAAAGGACAACGGAACGTTAAGATCCTTTTGAATACCCTCCAAGAAGGGACTCATAATACCAGATATAGTGAGATAAGATGCTTCGATACTGGGGAATACAAACAACACTGCTGTACCCTGGTAGACCTGCTGGGACCGCGCGGTGGTCTGTAGTAGGACCGAACTATTTTAAGTGACAGCAAATATATCGGAAGATTTGCTGTATTCGCTCATACGAAGAGCATGGGATAGTGAACACTTTCTCCCGGTGTAATAAAGGTGGATTATCATCAAGCTTCCAAAAAAGCAAACTAGATGGAATGCAGCAACAAGAGATATATGCGTTTTCCCCGCCGTAGCACTAAATTCCCCTACATGAACATCTTACGGATCAGAATCGAACAATGCGTCGAATACAGGTATCTGCTACATCTGAGTCATTCGAAGTTCAAAGTAAAGTACGTTAGAGGTACATACTGTCATCTTACTTATTTACCTTAAGTGGCGCTACAATCCGGGGTGGACCTAGGCCTCAGTCAACAAGCGAATCCATCTAGCTCGATCCCTGGCTAGCTGCCTCAAGTTTCGTACGCTAGATACCAAACCTAAATCCTCGGGCCTTCCTCGGGAGCGGATTCGAAGACTTTTCGGACCAGAGCATTGGTGTCCATACGCTCTACATGACCCAGCCATCTCAGTCTTTGGATCTTCACTCGTCTGGTTAGGTCGATGTCGCTGTACAGTCCATACAGATCGTCGTTGTTTCTCCTCCTCCACTCACGGTCAATGCGGACGGACCGCAAATAACTCGAAGAATTTTTCTCTCGAAGCAGCCAAGAGCACCCTCATCCATTTTTGATAATGTCCATGCCTCTGCGCCATAGAGCAGGACTGGAATTACTAGGATTGGGCTTCACTAGTCAATTGCCTTCTTAGCCCAAAGAAACAGCAGTTGGCAAGAGTTATTCTTCACTTAATCTCAGCGCTGGTGTTGTTGTCTAGGTAGACAAAGTCCTTAACTACCTCAAAGTTATATCTGTCGAGGTTGACGTTCCGCCCGAGACGTCGGTGTTGGTTGTTCTTTTTGCTTGACAGCATATACTTGGTCTTGCCCTCATTGACCGCTAAACTCATTTTCGCCGGTTCCGTCTCAATACTCGCGAAAGTACCACTGACATAACGCTGCTTTCTCCCGATTATCGTCGACGTATGCGAGTAGTTGGACGGACTTTTGAAAGATAGTGCCTCTTGTGTTTGCTCGTGAATTTCGCACTTTTATTTCAAGTACGATGTTGAAAAAATCGCATGACAGCGCATCGCCTTGTCTAAATCCTTTCTGGACATCAAAGGACTCGGTGAGATCTTTACCGGCCTTGATGGAGCAGCGCGAATTCTCCATAGTCATCCTGCACAGATGGACGAGTTTGACAGGGATGCCGAAACTAGACATTGCTCTGTATAGTTCGTCTTAATAGATGCTGTCATACGCGGCCTTAAAATCGACGAAAAGGTGGTGTGTATCGATCTGAAGCTCATGGGTCTTCTTCAAGATCTGCCGTTGTGTGAATAAGATAAGATCTTGTATGCGATGTTAAGGAGACTGATGCCTCTGTAATTGGCGCAGTTCATAGGGTCTCCTTTCTTGAGAATCGGACACACAATGTTGAGGTCATCACTATTAGTTTAAGTAGTTATTAGCTACGTACTCTGTGCCTGATTTACGGAAGGTATCAGTGGCATTTGTTGGATTATGACATCTTACCTCAAGCACCTTGACTACGCTGACGAGGTTTGTCGACTTTCGCATCGGATAGCCTACAATCAAGACGTTAAGACGAACAAATAGGGGTTCAGAATAAACACAACTAAAACACTCTAACACCTCAGCATTTCTCACACCCATGCTCAACTAAATATTGCCGAAGAGATTAATGTCTTTCTATATCTAGGAAGAGTGGTTTTGGCTTACCGCTGTAGCACCAAACTGGATGCTGGGAAGCTTAAAACTGCATTCGGAATGCTAGTCACAATCTGGAAACTCCGGTCGATTCCTTTTGGATCAGTCGAATCGAGCTTCTCAGGAATGTCTTGAAAGCAAAGACGACACGCAGGAGTTTTCAAAGCCCTATGCCCCTCGAGAATTTAAGTAAATACGTAAGTACGGACATTTCTTGGTCTTTGTCTTCTCTATGGAGAACTTCTAGCTCCAGTTCGATTTCTTTTCACCCTTGGTCTTAGGTGTGACAAGAAGTTTGACTTGCGTTCGCATATTGACAGGACAATCGGATTTATAAATTACCTGAGTTCGTATCCTGCTTAAGTACGCGAGACAAACGTGGCCCCTTTTTCTGGAACGACCGTTCCCTATCGTCTAGATGTCTCAATCTTGTAAATTTGAATATGATTTTAGAATGCAGTAAGGTAACAGACATTAGGTTCATTCATCAACTGTTCTTAGGTTCTTTCGATTGCACAACTTTTTAAAACACCATTTCCTTTATGGAGACCGTACCTCTTTCATTGAAGACTGAGTCTTTGTTTTAAGGAAGCAAAATTACTTCTTAAGCTAACGCCTTAAGTAAGTACACTTTACCTTGACTGTAGCCGAACTAAAAATCATACGTCATAGATTGTTGTCTGCAAAACTATCGTACACTGCCCGATTGTATGCCACATAAATAAACTTCAAATGTTTGATATCTCTTCGCACTTGAATTAACAACACAGACTTTCGTATGTCGTAAACATTAAACCCTATCGACTAGATTACAAATTTTTTTTATTTAAAAACAATATAGCAGATAAGAAACAGCGGTATTTCCTTATCTCCTCCATTCAATCAATCCACTTCTAATTTCCGGAAGGATCCGTCCAAACCAAACAGAGACTCTGGTGTTATTTGTGTACCAAGTCTTAGTTTTTCATCGGTAAAATACTGGCTATCCTCGTCGAAAAAATCCTTATAGTCGTGCATTTTTTTCGCCCAATATTCCGTTGATTCCTGAAGGTTACCATTACTGCCACCATACTCCTCCGGAAGGTATTCTCTTGGAATTTGCTCATAGAGACTTTCAAAAGATTTGTGTATATTAAGCTAAAAGGAAACAGAAAGATAGATTGATTAATACATTAAGTTCATTTGCCTTTGTCGAGAGATTGAGTCACCCTGGCCTTGAGCTTATTGGGCATAAAGCTTTCCGCAACCTTGAGTACAGCGAGTGCTTCTTTTGGCGGCTTTATCATATGCATACCCTTTACACGAAATGGTAGTGCCTTGTCTCCAAAAACTGAGAACTTCTTCATCAGCGCCAGATCAAACTGCATAAGATGAGCCAAAGACATGTCTGACATGTCAGTTATGTTAATAACCCCTGCGATGGTACAGTGATCATCTTCGTGCAAGTCGATTTCAAAAATTCGCACTTGATATTTGCAAAAGTCGATAATACTAAATTCTTTTGGATCAATATGTCCAATGCGAGTGATATGTATACGGGGACCGTCAGCTTTAAATGGTTTTGGCAAAGGGACAAATGGTCTAAAGAATAACAAACGTGTATGTAAACATTTACTTGAGGTACCTTTTCCGGTCTTACCCGAGTTTGGACAGTCGAAGAACCTTATCGTCCACTGTTCTGTGAAGAAACAATTCTGGTGAAATACTTCTAATTGCGTAGTAGTAGTCAATTTTATGCTTCGCCCTTTCCAAACTATATTTATTGCCACGTAGAAACGCCACTAAGAATTGGTCGCCTGTTCTTGCCTTGAGGTGCGGTTGCTTCTCAATCCATTCCCGCAAAGCTGCTATGTCATCTGGGATACGACTTTCCACTTCGTTAAGTTCATTGCGAGCCTTAGCAGCAAGTTCAGAACCGATTGGGCGAATGTTAACCATCGCGTGGTGATATTCTTTGAAAATTTTAAAGCAGCCAACCACCTTACCTAATGTTTAACCAACGACTAATTTAAAAAGTACTTGTAAACCGACCTGTACCGATATTAATTATTTCACTGTATATGTAGATAAAGGTTGTTGAGATATCATATCAAGCGATTAATGGAATGAAGAGTCGATAGCTAAAGCAGATGAACTGAAAGGTTGTAAATTGTATTGCACTTTTGAGTAACAATACCTATACATTGAAGAGACAAGGGTATCTAAGCTTTAGATAGGAGCACCTACAGTTTTTATCATTAGTATCCTGTTGGAATTGTAAAACCTTGTTACAAAAACTGCAAGTTTACAGGCTTACAGAGGAAAGACGAGTGATGGAGGCCACCACAACAAAACTTCTGGCTCCAGGTTAGAAAATTTGAAGTCATTAGGAGAAGAAAACCGATTTCTTTTATAGGGAAACCTTGAATGTTACAACCAGAGCACGTCCTGATGATTGTCGTGGCCAACACAAATTACACTTTCCCCATAAGTATTTATTATGCGCAGTAAAAAATGCTATCGATTTGGATGACCCGCACCAGTAGATGTGAACCTCTACAATCTTAGTGTGGGCAACTGAAGGCAGTTTTCCAAATATCTCACTATTTACTACAGTTGCTTGGTTTCAAACTGTGGGGCCATCAATGTAAGTACGAGTAAGTAAGGATACGAATAACTCTATTTTGTAACCTTGTTCAGCGATTGCGAGACATAAACATGGATCTAGATATATACTGTAATGATCTACCTACTAGGTGGGGTGACAAGTAACCTCCTTGACCGCCAGAATGTGCTGCTACTGCAAATAAGTTTATGGTGCCTTGAAGTCCGTTCATACTCGTATTTAGGCAGACATGCCAAATTTCAGTGCGATACTGTCTTCGTTTTGTTTTGACAGCTGATTGTTGTTGACGTGTTTGGCATAATGTTGAGTATGGACAAAAACGATTCTCGTTCTCCAATAAAACATTGTTTTTTGAGAGGCAAAACGGCAAAGGAAACAAAAGAAAAGTTGGATAAATATAATGGGGCTAATGCTCCGTCAGATTACACCATCAAATCTTGGTTTCGAGAGTTTCGTGGTGGCCGCAACTCCACTACCGATCAAGTCCGCAGCGGCAGGCCCTCCGATGCGGTTACAGAGGACAATGTCAAAAAAATACATGAAATAGTGTTGGCTGACCGGAAAGTAAAGGTGCGCGAGCTAGCAGATACCACAAAGATTAGTACTGAGCGCACACGCCATATTTTGGGCAATATTCTGCATATGAAAAAGTTATCCTGCCGCTGGGCGCCGCGCATGCTCACTCCTGACCAAAAACACGAACGCGAGAGCACTTCGAAAGAGTGTTTGGACTTGCTGATGCGGAATCGGGCAGACTTTTGGCGTCGATTGATAACTGTTGATGAAACCTGGATCCACTA
Organism: Volucella inflata; assembly: GCA_928272305.1. Taxonomy (NCBI): domain Eukaryota; kingdom Metazoa; phylum Arthropoda; class Insecta; order Diptera; family Syrphidae; genus Volucella; species Volucella inflata. Next base: position 7,594,822 of record OV743720.1, read on the forward strand.
TTACACACCAGAGAACAGAATGAGTGCCCGGCAATGGACTGAAGCCGGAACGAGTGCTCCGAAGCGGCCGAGGGAGGCTCAATGGGTCGGAAAGTTTATGGCGTCGGTTTTCTGGGATTGTCATGGCATACACTTCGTGGACTACCTCGATAAGGGAAAAACCATCAACAGCGAGTAGAGGCTGAAATCGCTGCAAAACGGCCTCACATGAAGCGAAAATTTTGTTTTAGCAAGACAATGCGCCGGCGCATAAGAGCATCGCAATCACGGCTAAAATGAATGACTTATGGCTCCAATTGCTGTCGCGTCCACCGTATTCGCCCGATTTGGCTCCCTCGGACTATTATCTCTTCTCAAACCTCAGAAGATGGCTCATCAATAAAAAATTCAGCTCACGCGATGAAATCATCGACGCCACGGAGGAGTATTTTGCAGACCTTCCGGGAAATTACTTTTCGGACGGGAACAAGAAGTTGGAAAATCGCTGGCATAAGTGTATCAAGCTAAAAGGGGACTAAAGGAGGTTACTTTTCACCCCACCTAGTATACAATATGAAACTGGAATTTGCCCATTAGCTGACAACGTACGAGTAGTTATTGCATTGTTGGCGCCATTTTCCTATTTCATACAACCCTAACGAGTAGTTTATAATAGCGTTGAACTTGTGGAATGTTACGAAGTATCAACAAGCCTCGGATATGGACCGATCTACTGTTGGCAACCCACGCAAACGATTAAAGGACAATGAGCTTCGGATATGCACGTGGAATGTTAGATCCCTTAATAGACCACGTGCAGCCGAGCAACTAGCGGAGGCCCTCGACTGCTGCAAAGCAGACATAACCGCCATTCAGGAAATGCGATGGGATGGACCGGACAAAAAGAAGATGAAAAACTGCGGTATCTACTACGGCAATTGCTATCGACGGCAAAAGCAGCGCTTATTTGGATGCGGATTTGTTGTCGGAGCCAGACTAAGACAAGAAGTCCTCAGCTTCCGGCATGTGAGCGAGCGCCTCGTAGCAATCCGCATCAAGGCTAAATTCGCCAACATTAGCCTTATATGCGCGCATGCCCCCACCAAGGAGAGAGATGACGTCACCAAGGATGCCTTCTACGAGCTCCTTAACAAGACCTACGAGCAATGCCCTAGCTATGACATTAAAATTGTCCTCGGTGATTTTAATGCAAAGCTAGGAGGAGAGGGTGTCTTTGGTGGAACAATCGGAAGATATAGCCTGCACAACACCACCTCCGATAATGGATTCAGGCTAATCGACTTTGCGGCGGGGCGAAACGTTGTCGTAGCTAGCACGCGATTCCCACATCTCGAAATACACAAGGGGACTTGGAGAACTCCTAAACAGTCAACCAGATTGATCACATTGCGATCGACGCAAGACACTCCTCCAGTATTATGAACGTCCGTACGTTCCGAGGAGTCAACATCGACTCGGACTATTACGTTGATGTAGCCAAGGTACGGTTGCGGATATCCCAAACTACGCCAAGACAAACTAATGCTGTGAGGAAATTCGACGTCAGACGGCTACAATCGTAAGAGATCGCCAAGTCCTTTTCCGATCGAGTGTCTCTTGATCTCTTAAGAGGTCCAATACCGTCATCATCAAGCATCGAAGACCATTGGAAACACTGCCAAAACGCCATCAGAGATGCCGCTTTTGATGCAGCACATCAAAACCCAGCAGGTTTCACTAGTCCACCACAACGAAACCCCTGGTTCGATGATGAATGCCGGCAAGCACATGCAGCTAAGCAAAAAGCACGCAATGCGGCACTGCAAAAAAAGACCAGAGCTGCTCATGAGCTCTATGAGCGGAAGAGGAGAGACGAACACCGGCTTCTCAGGAGGAAGAAGAAAGAGCATGAGCAGCGCGCGATCGAGGAAATTGAGAGATCCCACTCCAGGAATGAGGAAGACCCATGAGCTTCAGATCGATACCCACCACCTATTCATCGATTTTAAGGCCGCGTATGACAGCTTCTATAGAGACGAGCTATATAGAGCAATGTCTAGTTTTGGCATCCCTGCCAAACTCGTCCGTCTGTGCACGATGACGATGGAGAATGCACGCTGCTCCATCAAGGTCGGTAAAGATCTCACCGCGACCATTGATGTCCAGAAAGGATTTAGACAAGGCGATGCGCTGTCATGCGATTTTTTCAACATCATACTTGAAAGAATAGTGCAAAACTCAGGAGCAAACGCAAGAGGCACTATCTTTCAAAAGTCGGTCCAACTACTCGCATACGCCGACGATATTGACATAATCGGGAGAAAGCAGCGTGATGTCTGTGGCGCTTTCGCGAGTATTAAGACGCAAGCGGCGAAAATGGGTTTAGCGGTCAACGAGGGCAAGACCAAGTCAAGCAAAAATGACAACCAACACCGACGTCTCCCTCGACAGATATAACTTTGGGGTAGTTAAGGACTTTGTCTACCTAGGCTCTGCTATAAATACAGACAACGACACCAGCGCTGAGATCAAGCGAAGAATAACTCTTGCCAACCGTTGTTTCTTTGGGTTAAGAAGGCAATTGAGTAGCAAAGCTCTCTCTCGGACAACAAAAGTCACCCTTTATAAGACCTTAATAATCCCGGTCCTGCTCTATGACGCAGAGGCATGGACATTATCAGAAACGGATGAGGGTTTTCTTGGTTGCTTCGAGAGAAAAATTCTTCTGGCGATCTTCGGTCCCGTCTGCATTGACGGTGAGTGGAGGAGAAGATACAACGACGAACTGTATGGACTGTACAACGACATGGACCTAGCCAGCAGAGTGAAGATCCAAGGACTGAGATGGCTGGGTCATGTAGAGCGCATGGACACCAATGCTCCCGTCCGAAAAGTGTTCGAATCCGCCCCCGAGGGACAGCGCAGTAGAGGAAGGCCAAGACTCCGGTGGCGCACGCAAGTGGAAGAGGACCTCAGCCAACTTAGCGTGCGAAACTGGAGGCAGCTAGCCAGGGATCGAGCTGACTGGAGAAGCTTGTTGGCTGAGGCCCAGGTCCACCCGGACTATAGCGCCACCTAAAGTAGAGTAAGTAATTCTTTATTTATCCAACAATTTAAGGGCAGAATAACAGCTTTAGCTGACGATACTGCATTATCGTATTCAAGCAACACCCATCTCAATTTATTTTTGGGTATTAATAACGACTGTATACTACGACGATGGTTCAAGGAGCATAAGCTGGTAATTAGTAGTAAGACTAAGTCTATGGAATTCAATATCAAGGGTGTAACTTATGATGACTTGCCACTTTATTATCACTTACCAAATTGCCTACGTTTTCGTCTAAATGACCCAACTGACCCTAGTGTTAGGCCTTTTCATGAAAATATAAATTGTAGTGACGATTGTTTTAGAATTGAATGCGTCGACAGCGTCAGTGTCAGACAAATCTACCACCTCAATCTCTACTGCAATCATAATATTTTAAAAATGGTATACAATGGTTTATTTAAATTAAAGTTGCAGTATGGTATCTCTTGCTGGAGTGGCGCTTATTTTAATAAAATAGAGTCTTTGTTATCTAAACAAAAACATGTTATTAGAATAATGGCTGAAGTCGATCGTAAGACACCTAGTTTCGAGTTGTTCAAATGTTTAGCAATTCTTCCGTTGAGACATCTGTACTGTTATAAAGTTTTAAGAAAATTCCGGTTTTTACGATGTTAGATATAATAATTTGCACGTCAGCACAAGAAACTTCGTAACTACTCCAACTATTTTCAAAGCACACTTTTCACGTTTCTACTTTATTACCGCACCTCGACTTTGTAATTCTTTACCAGAGAACCTTAGATGTGAGAGGAAGAAAACTGTATTTTTAGATGGCATACGGCAGTTTGTTTTTTAACCGAGAAAGAAATGCACCTCCTCTAAAATGATAATTTTTGGAGCAAAATTGTCATCAATTTTGAGCTGCTCTACAGGCCAAACGGAGAAGCGATAACGAAGCGGGTTGTTATTTTGCTTCAATTCTTGAGTCAATTGGATCTTGTAAGCAAACAATTCGAAATCTTGATGCAAGATTTGGTTTCTGAGATCTTTGGTGCTTTGAGGTTCTCAGGTTTAGGCGCACACTTTCGGCAACAGCTGCAATATTTTCCAGTGAGGATTGAGCAAACTTGCGTACATCCAACGGAAACTGGTCTTACGAATTTTTCTTATAAACTCGCGTGCATAAGCAGCATTTAGTTGAATTATTTTACCCGCACTGTTTTGGCAACACTAAACAGTCTGTGGAACTCACTTTGCAATATTTCCCAACGTTGTTCTAGCGTAAATCGATCCATTTCATACCACCAAAATATTGTATTATTCTGAGTTTCTGCCAATTTGTTGAGCATATAAGAGCTGTCAGTGTCAAAATAACATTTGATTCAAAAAGAAGCCAATAAATGGTAGGCCCTTTACATACAGTGCAGTGGTTTGGGCTATGGTACATTTAATTGCCAATCAAAGTTTGGTCTTGACTTTGCAAGCAATAGTAGCAATATGATCAGCAGCAACAACAGCAGTGGCATAGTTTCAAGATGATCCAAAACATCAAGAGGCTGAACCAATTTCAATAATTGCAGGCAACGAATTTGAGATCCAATTAGTTTCATACAACATTGGTTCATGCTGAAAATATAATTTCTCCACAAAATCAGAAGAAGCAAAAGAAGATGTCTCAAAACACCATGGGATTCTGCGTACAGGATGGTAATGGAAAAAATAAAGGGCCACATGATGCCACAAGGTACAGAAAAGTACTGCGGAGTGATTTGATTACACTCGATGTAAGAAACGCATTCAATACAGTAAATTAGGCGCTGAGAAGTATGAATACACCATATCCGTCGAATAGCAGAAAACTATATCCACGAAAGAGTGCTGCTATGTGATGCCGAAATAGGGATAAAGAAGTACTCCATAACCGCTGGCATCCCGCAGGGTTCCGTTCTCGAACCGGTGCATACTGAGACTGAGAGTTCCTGATGCAGTTCAAGTCCTAGGATTTGCAGATGTTGGGAATCCAAGAAGCACCATAAGAATACTCCTGCCCTGCGGATAAATGGTGTCTACTGACTTAATGCGTGGCGTTCGTCATCGCAGCCATGATCCCCATAGATATCCCGGCTGATGAAACAAGGAGAATTCAGAATGGAATTATTAGAGACCCGAACTTCACTGTGTTGCGTGCAAACCACGCCCCAAAAATCCTCCACTCCCTTTCGTCCTTTGTCGTCTGTTCACTCCTTTGCCCTCCTGCCTTTTTTTGTGTTGTCCACGTTCTTCTCTTCCCGTCATTCTCTGGATGCCATGGTACAGGTGGGATTCACTGGATCCTTTGGGTCCAGTTCCCTCGCTCTGCCTACCGCTCCAGAGATGACCATCTAGGTACCCCGGATAAAGCCACGCGGACGGCCTGGAGACTCTTGTAGACGGACGGTCTGCCCCCTTGATGCCCTTTACCGATGCCCCGAGATGTCGATACCACCAGCAATGACCGAGAGCCCACCATAAATAATTATAGTGTTTGTTCAACGTAAACGTAAATTGTAAAACCCCCAAACACCCCCAAATTGAAAAAAAGATAATCGTAAAGAAAGCCCACAATTCCCTACGATCGTCCCCTATTTTCTTGTCTGCAAGGAGACTTGCGGCCCCCTCCCCTTTAAATGCATTCTTGGGACAGTTTTTTTCTCTACTTGGTGGTCAATAGTTGAGCTCCGCTTAATTGTTCCCCAAAAGTGTCCCGGGTCCGAGGGTGTGATATGGACCCAAGCAGTCACTCGACAGATAAAACGAACACGAAAAACTTTAAAAAAACATCGACTGGCGTGATTGGGTGGTTCTACAAGGAGAAGCTGTTGGAGCTTTGGAAGTGAGTCCCTTTGCTCTGGCAGCTGAAATAGTGAAACTACGTATGAATGTGTGTGTGTATGTGAAATGTGTGAGTGGGAACTAGCCGTAATGCGCGGCTATTTCAATTAATAACTTGCCGTCACAGCGGAGAGTGCCGAAAAAAAAAGAATAAGAAAAAAAAAACGAAAACTGAGGAGACCAAAAAAAAATACAAAAAAGGAAGAAGAGGAGACCGGACAAACAGCAAAACAAAAGTAAACAGCGAGAAAACAAAAAAACGACAGAAACCAGAACTAAGACGAAGCAGAACAAGAAAAATTACACAACGCACAAAGAGAAAGACCAACAAAACAAAATTCCACAACACCCGGAGTAGGAAAGACGCTAAGAAACGACGAACCCCAAATAACCCGACGACGCAACCTCAACAACTGTGGCGGGAAGTATCCAACCCCCTCACCAACCCCGACGTTAGACAGGAGCGACCCCAAGTAGGAAGGGAAAAAAGATAAGTACCCCTTTTGCCATTTTCATACGAGGGCGGGTCAATAAGTCCGTGACTTTTGGATTAAAACACAGATTTTTTGATAAAAAAATAATTTTATTTTTCAACGTAGTCTCCCTTGAGCTCTATACACTTTGTCCAACGCTTCTCCAATTTTTTTATCCCTTCCAAAAAAAATGATTTGTCGAGGTCCTCAAAATAGGCCTTTGTTTGCGAGATGACTTCATCATTGGAGTCAAATCTTTTTCCACCAAGCCATTTCTTCAGGTTTGGGAACAAGAAGTAGTCGCTCGGAGCCAAATCTGGAGAATAGGGTGGATGAGGGAGCAATTCATAGCCCAATTCATGGATTTTTGCCATTTGTTACACGATTGCGTTTGTGGTCGACTGTGAGCAAACGCGGCACCCATCTTGCGGAAAGCTTTCTCATGCCCAAGTGATCATTCAAAATTGAAACCACCGAGCCATGCGAGATCCCTACGGCTTCCACAATCTCTCGAACTTTCAATCTTCGGTCGGCCAACACCATATCGTGAATTTTTTCGATTGTTTCGGGTGTTGAGACCTCAACTGGGCGTCCAGGACGTTCGGCATCTTCAGTGCTTGTACGGCCACAACGAAATTCAGTAAACCACTTTTTTACCATTGAAATCGATGGTGCAGAGTCCCCATAGTATTTATCAAGCTTAGCCTTGATCTCGGTAATGGGTTTTTTTTCGCAAGAAATAATGCCTAATAAGCACACGAAATTTTTTTCCATTTTCTCCTCAAATTAGTGAGTAGTCTGATAAAAATAGCTGTCAAACACAAACTAACTGACGCAGCAAGTTTAAATTTTGACAGGAGTCAACTGACAGATGCCTGTTGACAGGAGCAGTGTTGCTGTTTCAGTAAAGAGGTCAGAAATTCAAAAAGTCACGGACTTATTGACCCGCCCTCGTATATTGGGCACGGCTTTGTCATCCCCCTTGGTTAAAGAAAACAATACACATTTTAATTCCCCATCAGGGAAGAAAAATAACCTCTTGTGTTTTGTTTCACTTAAAAATTGGGTGGCTTCCACTTTCTTTTGTTTACCATCGCTTTTTTTCGAACCCTACCCGTGCTGAGCAGCCGGTGAGTGCAGCTTGAACCAGCTGCTTGTTGCAATTCCGGTTTTTTTTGCGATCCTCTTTTGGGCTCCCATCCTATTTTTCGCATTACTCTTCATTCGCTTACCAACCGCCATCCGTGTGGTTGCGGGTTTTTTTTGCTCTCGATCTTCGTTCTTCTTTGAGTTTGATTTGGTTGCCGGTAGCCCGGCACCTTTGTTAGTGTAATTAGTTATTTAAATTCGCGGAATTAGCAACAACTGAATTTAGAAAACAAGAAAGGGCAACAGCAATAAGGATGCGGCAACAAAGATGGGACACCTCACACAAAGGAAGGTGAACATATAAGCTTATTCAGAGGATAGAATCAGGAATAAATAAAAGCCACGGGGAGGGTAGCTACCACCAGACGCAATTCCTATCAGGCCATGATGGGTATCGCCGATACCTTCACCAAATTCGCTAAGTAGAAAGTAATTTTAGGATGTAGATAGTATTATCAAAATTTTTCATTTCCATTGTCTTCCGTAAAAAAAAATCATAGCTTCAATTAATCTGACTGATTTGTCATGAATATGTTACAATCATTGAAAAATGACAAAGTTTGGCAACCCTGTTCCCCCAAAACGAAGCTTAACATCTTCAACCTCAACACCTTTGACTTGTTTTTTATATTTTATCTCATACCCGATTACTTAATAAAAATCACCATATAAGCTCTAGTAAGCGTATATCGTTCAATCGTCAGAAGTCCGCCAAGACTCGTCTCAGTCGGTTGTATAGTTTAAGAATCTGAAAAAAAAGTAAATAGAATGAAAAGAGTCAATATTCGAGAAGTTGGTCCTGAACTTGCTGCCAAAGCTGGCATTGAGTTAAATGAAGTGGAAAGTCGTATCCCAGATGATATATCAACCTTGAGAAAGTGGATTGAGAAGCAACCACATCTAAGAACCAGGACCGATGATCAGTTTTTACTGACATTTCTGCGTGGCAATAAACACAGTCTGGAGAAGGTGAAACGCAAAATTGACTACTACTACACTATTAAATCACTATTACCAGACATTTTTCTTGACAAGACTTTGAACGACAAGGTGCTTAGATTGGCCAAATTAGGGTGAGATTGATGAAGAAGTAGAATTTTAATTGAGTCTCACTAATTAGTTGTCATATTCCAGAGCCTATACTCCCCTTATCAATCCTTCAATAACTGACAAACCCCGAGTGAATCTTACCAAATTCGGCAATATCGATCCAAATGAATTTTGTTTAACTGAGCTGCTCAAATATCAACTAAGAATTCTTGATATTCAAATGCAAGAAGACGACAATTGTTCTATAGCCGGTGCCATCGGTGTTATCGATTTTTCAAACATTGCTTATGGATATCTGTATCAATTTGATCCTGCGCTGTTGAAAAAATTCGTAGTTTTCATAGATAAGGCAATTCCTTTTCGAGTTAAGGGTATCCACTTGATAAATACACCTAAGGAAGCTATTGCCTTGATTAACATCACTCGAAACTTAATAACCAAGGATCTCAAGGAGAAGGTAAGTAGAATGATCCATTAGTTGCGAGTATGTTTCCATTTCATCCTATGTACATTCTGCCTATTTCAGCTAACGGTTGACTCTTCTTTTGAAAGCTTATACAAGTACATTTCCAAGGATGACCTACCGGAAGAGTATGGTGGTACTAATGGATGTCTTCAGGACTCAGTTGACCATTGGGTGAATAAATTGTACGAATATCAAGAATTTTTCGAAAAAGATATTCAATATGGTGTAAATGAGAAACTGAGAATTGGAACGAAAATAACCACGGAGTCGTTATTTGGACTGGAAGGATCCTTTCGAAAGCTGGAAGTTGATTAGTTGTCAATCTTTGAGTGCAAAATTAAAGTTAACATCGATATGTATCTTCCAAAATTTATCAACCGATTTTTCTATTTGATACTTTGACGGAATTAAATTTAATGGCTGTATGAAGGCCTTGACTATACTATGTTCAAAAAAAAAAAGTAGTGACAACAATGCTTTCAGTCCAAAGTGCACTTCAACGTTATGAATAATTAAAAGAATTTTATTACACGATAGTTAACTTACTCGTACTTGAAATAAAAAAAAAATTGACTAAGGGTACACGGAATATATTTCACTGCCAACACCATTTATAGTTAAAGTTCAATATGTTAAAGTGTGAATTATATTTGCGAGTCACTCTATTAATCAGAGCTAGTTAATAGTCATAAAAATTAATCGGGGCGATAAGTAGAATAGTAAGTGATTAAAGAAAATTATTTGGAAACCAGTAAATTACGGATGTACGAGTGTACGTGACTATCTACCCCACTGTAAGTGTTGTAATATTCAGGTGGGGAGTATCTGTAGCAGTTGTTGCAGTTTATGAGGACACCTTTTGGTTACTAGCTACAAATTATCACCAAGACACTACGGGGATACCATCTCCAAATCAGGTTGTTGCAAGTAATCTACATCTGGTTTCTTTTGGATATTATTACTACCTTGGGATGGCTTGCAAACTTTCTACGTGAAAATTTCACCTACAAATACAATCAAATACGGAGTTCCTCAGGGATGAAATTTGGGTTCAATACTTTTTATTCCTTTTATCAACGAATTGCTACAAGTACTCGAAAGTAGCATTCCTTTTAATTTAGCAGATGAAACAGCTATTATCAACATTTGCATGCCTACCAAAGCGGAAAATCCTGCGAGAGCATGCTTCAAAAGCTGAAAGAAATATGCGCTGGGGGTTTTCATTAGCATGGAGAGTTCTTTCAACAACTCATCTCTGAACGGCATGTGTAACTCGGTCAGGCAACACCCCCTAGACGAATCACTAGTTTTGACGATAAAAGTAATTCCGGCGAATGATTACTGATTTCTAGGGTTACAAAGCATATTCGTAAGCCCGATGTTCAACTCACTGTTAGAAGAGTTATTACGTTTATGCCCAAGCATATACAGATGATGTATCTATATGGTCTATTGGTCGGTCTGTCTTTGACGTAATCAAAGATTGGTCAACTAAAAATCGTCGTAAAAATAAAGTTGTTTACGGGTTCTTTACGAGAATGAGGAAGCTTACTGGTCTAACTTATCTAGTGCCTAAAGGTATCGCTACCCAATTCTCCAAAGAAGCTAAGCATGTGGATGCCATCCTAAGTAACAAATTTCTATGGACTAAGCATGTTACGTGTTAGTATCGGTAAGACGTCGAGCATGCAAACAAGGAGGATCCTTCCGCCTGTAGTGACGAAAATGCGTTTCGTAATACACCATGCACTGGAGTTTTGATGACCTTACGCGCTGACTTTTGACTATGGTGATGTGCCCGTCTTTCAAGCCGAGATATAAGCAATTCCAAAGGCAACGAATTATATTGTGAATAGTCGCTGAAGCAAGCGAAGCATTTTCATCTGAAGCGACAACCAAGCTGCGATTTAAGCCTTGTCGAAAGCAATGAATGCAAAAGTTCATTGAATACAGTCGGGAAGTTTAATTAATGCATTGAATCTTGTTTAGGTTGCAATGTGATCAAACGAAATAAAATTGTCGTTGAACTTACTAGGCAAGGCTCAGAAAAGCGTTTTCAGGACCCGCAGCTTCGCAAGGATTGCTGCCGACTCTGTTGGGGTTTCCATAAAAAGGTGGGGATCGCAAAAGTGTAACCGCAGATGTTGCCACTCTCAAGTTTTTGGAAGGGGAATGAACTGGAATTGTGCAATCGGCTCGGTTCACAAGCGCTCGTAGGAATGGGTGACATATCATCAGACTTTTAAGCCACTGCTATGATTTTTCCAGTTACAAGCTGCCTGTCATAGGTCTTGTTGAGTGGCAAGACCACCTGTAATCCAAACCAGGACTTAAGACATGGTACCGTGACAGTAACGAGCCGGATTTTGGTCCGGGAGTAGCTTGTTAAGGTAGACTCCCTTGTGGGAATTTCACGGTGGCTGTGGTTTAAACCTAAAACGCAGGGAGGGTGCACCTGCTGGTCTCATCCAATGTTGCAATAAGTACTGGGTGCTAAGACCCTAACATCAGAAAGAGGTTTTAGATGGGACTCGACTCTTACCAAGGGCGGAACCTGTTCCCTCAACACAGATTTCGAATAAGTATCAAAGGAATTGACGGAGAGCGATGGCAAGACGTTTCATTGCTCCCATGGATGTATGGGCATCCCGTGAAATAAATTCTTCATGATAGGTGTTCACGGAAATCAAAAGACATTCTGTAACAATGGCGACATGAAATGTAACAACTCGCTGATAAAATTAATGTCACGCACTACAGTTTAGAGTGACTTTGGGGCTTAATTCAACGGCCACTCTATAGCAAGCCCGGTACTTAGCTTACTGATTCCAGCAGCACACTCCTAGTCGGTTGAGGCTCCATTTTAATTATGACCACCACCTAAGGTTAAGCTCGAACCCTCTGGGATCGGAGCATTTGTGTCCATTGGCTCTACATATCCTAGCCATGCCACGCGTTTGATGTGAAGTTTTCTGACAAAACCATTTTCGCCGTATAGCTGGTATATTTCGTCGTTGAATCCCGTTAATGCAAAGGGGACTGAATATCTTACGAAGAGACCACACTTCAGTGCCATAAGCCAGAACTGAGATGAGAACAGTCCTAGTTGTTGGGGATAAGGCCTAACTACTCAATTAAACTCTTATCCCAAGTAAACATCAATTAGCAAGAGTGATTATTCTTTGTACTCATATTTCTGCTGAGTTTTTGTTGCCTAAATTTGTACCAGAGCCTTGGTAGACAAAGTCCCTTGTTACATCGAAATTATAGCAGAATACTGTAATGTTCTGTCCAAAATCGTCCATGTTGTGTCTCCCTTCTTGTTACCAAAAGACAAAAGATGGTGAATATTGGTTTGGACTTCTTAAGATTTTTCCAGAACCTGCCGGAGAATATAAATTTGATCGATTGTGCCCTGCGCTGAAAACACACTGATAAGGCCTAACCAACTTGCTGGAGCAAGATTTCGAACGTTTACGTTTGGCATTATATCTTAGAGGGACCACCGTGTACCCTTGTCTATATTGAGATGAGGAAAGCGTGTGGTTGCTATCGTAATATTTGATCCCGCCGTAAAGTCAATAAATGTATGGCCGTCGACAGACGTTCTCTTGTGTAGGTTATATTTACCAAAAACATCTTCCTTTCTTTCCTCACTACTATGGATGTTGCTATACTCGTATGTCTTCTCGATGAGCTCGTAGAAACATTCTTGGGTGGCGTCTTCCCAAAGAGTAGGGAACTTAACCTTGATGCAGGTTGTCATGAGATGCTCACGATGGTGTCGGAAGCACAAGACTTTTTGCGGAAATTTGTCGCGTAGCAATTACCATAGTAGATGTCACAGTTTTCATTCTCGTTTTTTTCGACTCACCTAATCGCACTTCCTGGATTCCTGATTGACTGTAATATCTAACAATTATCCAGCTGAAGGTGGTTCTTCGTTACCTTTTCCTCTTCAGATCCCAAGAGCACGCGTGGTGGTTCAAGTAAAACCTTCATCCACTCGTAGATTGTTTTGTGGCTTGTTTTGTGTGCTTGATATTTGTAAATGTTTACTCATTTACGAGGTAAAAGATGCAATTTTTAATTTTGAAAATATTTTTTTTAATTTATTTAGCTCCCAAAACTATGTTTCAATTTCAATTGAGATACTTCAAATTTAGCCCCTAAAGCCTGCAACAAACAAACAATCTTATCTTATCTCCAGTCGTTCCTCCTTTTTTTCTGTTTTTTTTTTTTTTTTTTTTTTTTTTTAATTCGTATTCTTCTTCATCTATCTTTTACCACCACGTTAATGAATTTTTTGAAATAAGTTGTTATGTCTACTTTTAATGGTCAGTTAGTTTCTACTCACTTAAACAGTAGTGCGTGAACCGTAGCCAACTGGAAAAATTGGGTGCTTGAAGTTTAATTTGAAAAAGATTGTGTTCCACAGTCAGTTATCTTCGTTCGTTGCATTCGTTTGTGAATTTCTGTTTGGCCGATAATCGATTATAGATACTGTCATACGTTCTGTGAATTATTTTTTAATTTTTTATTTTTTTTTTTTTATAACAACGACGAGGTAATCAAATTTAATATTCTAAAGAATTGTATAATCTTGTAGATATGTAAGTCTTTGTGACCGTGTTTGGTTAAGCTAAGTAGGGGATTTTATGTAGGCACTTACCCATATATACGAGTATCAAACATTGGACAGTGGTTTACCTATGGTGAAATACAACTCACTTGGCCCTATTACAAAGATTGGAAATTAATTGTGATAACAGAAACAAGACCAAATGCAAAGCTAGACAAGTGTTTGAGTGTAATCAATCTATGACAGGATCACTTCATGACATACAACGGTGTAAAACTTTGTTAGCTTACGAACAAGGTACAATACAAAATGCGCCGACAATGCTAATGGGTTAAATTTTCTTTTTTTTCACTAATTATGGTCTAAGTGAGTGAGACTTTGGTTTCTTCTATTTTTAGAATACTGTAAACGTGATCTTTAGAGTGTACGCCAAATTTGTTAACTAAACACAAAATATTGAAGAAAATACAAATGTGGAAGGCAGTGATCAGTTGTACAGATTTCCGTAAATGAAATTGAATCGTATCTTGTGTATTGATAGTGTTGTGTGATTCTAAAAGTTGAACTCAAGGCAACCTCCTTCTTCACTTTTGCCCACTAAATTGTTCAGCGTTTTGTAATAAAGTTTTTTGAAGGTTATCTTAAAAGTTTACGTCGTAAAATTTTTCCTTTTACAAAGTCCCCTTGCAAGCCTTTGCATTTTTCTCAGTGATAATCCTATGTCTTCAACCAGATGGAGTCCTCATTCTGCGAATACCTCCGCCCTCCAAGCGCAACTTTAGGCTCAAATTGCAGAACTTAAATCTGACAAGGTAAATTTCGACGCCTTCTCGACACGTACTGGGCAATAACTTGACGAATATTCATTTCCAAAGCGTCAAGAGTTTGCGAATGGAGTAACGAAAAGAAATCCATTGGCGACAAATCACATGATCTTGGTGGCTAGGTAACATCACCAAAACGCCAAATAACTTGTCCAGGAAATTTGTCTTGCAGTAAAACCCAAAACGGGTCGTGTTGTGTAAGATGTGGCTCCGGCTTATTGGAACCAAGTATGAGCCAATGACACAACCTGACCAAATTGCACATCATACAGTGACTTTTTGTGGATGCAAAGGTCTTTCGCCTCGTATTCGACAATTTTGTTTGTTAACGTATCCACCGAGTGCAAAATGAGTTGAAGAAAACGTTGTTTGAAAACTGGTCATCCAAACGACGTATATTCTACGAATTCCGTGGTTTCAATTCCGCGATAGATTTGGATCTTCTTCAACACCCTCACTAACGGCAGCAATATTTTTGATAGAGCGTGCATTTCACTGATCGATGGGTCTTAACACATCTATAACAAAGCCAGGCTTTTTGAATGTTTTTACAATTTTGTCTGTTGTACGCTCAGATGGACGATTATATCGACCATTATCTGCTCATAATGCGCGAAACGCACCTTTCACAGAATCACTATTTTTTTTAGTAAATTTTGAGAACTTTAACACATATAGCCATTGTAAAATGATCCATATTGTGAAATGACAGACCTAAAACTAAAAATATACAGTCTCGGCTGACGGACGTATAGAATTGAAACAAGGGTGTCAAACCCTGCCCACGAATTGCATGATCTTTTAAGTTCTCGTAATGATTTTTCCCTTTTCAAGATAATCGATTACTGTTTGAGAAAACAGTCCTCTCCATCCCAGGGAACAGGCTTTGCCTATTTTGGACCAACCTCCTCCTTCGCAGTTCACCGTTTTAAGTCTGTTTTTCTTTCTGCAGTGCAATAGTGCATGTTGAAAATGTTGTCTAGATCTATTTGGTGAACTTGATTGGTGTTGTCATCATTCATTACAATATTTGGCCGGCCTAAAGGCTCATAGTCACTTAAGCTGGTACAGCCACTTTTAAATTCGGCAAATTCGATGCATAAAGCGTCCGAGTCATCTTTAATTTGCGTAGGAGTATTGCTTTTCAAAAACACATATTAAATGACAACTCGATGCTTGATTTTTACCTCTTCTAGTTGAGTCCGCTGACTATTGGAAGTTGTCCCTGCGGAAAGGATTCAAAGTCTCTAGGGCAGACCATTAGCAAGCCTTTGCTTAGAAATCAGCGCAAAGAAACAACCGATTGACAAGAGTGATTCTTCGCTTCATCTCTGCGATTATTTCATTATACGAATTAACAGCGGAGTCCAGGTATTTTCCATTGTATCATGCTTTCCAAGCATTGATGTTAGATGTTCTTTCTTACCGTAAGCATATGCTTTGCTTGTCCTTCATTTACTACTTAACTCACTTTAGCCCCAAACGCGCCAATGACAGCTTATTGTCGTTAGAGTATGCGAACAGTTCGACAGGATATGGAATACTGTGATTCTAAGTTACGCGCAATTTTTTTAAGCATCAGCTTGAAGAGAGCAACCTTTTTGATATCGAATGTTTCGGTGTTGTCAAACGTAGCAACGATCTTTCTATGTTGTCATCTTGCGCAAGCGAACGAGTTTGGCAGGGATACCAACGATAGAAATGGCTCTATATACTGTACATCATCCCATAGGTATGCGGTCTTGAAATTGGCTTATAGATGGTGGGTAAAGATTTGGATTTTCCAAGTTTTCTTCAAAAATATGCCATAAGGTGAACATCTTGCCCTAAAATCGCCCGAGCGACGAGTTGCTCAGGAGACTGAGTCTTCTCTATAGTGTGGACAGTTCAGAGATTCTCGCTTCTTCAAAATCGGGCAAGCAATACTGCGGTTCAATTAACTAGACATATGTACCTTCACCATACCAGATTTTACAAATGAGCTGTATATGCTCCTTACAAAACCATTTCCCACAGCCTTAAATAATTCGTCAGAGAGTCCATCCGTAAGTCCACTTGTACGTTAGATATTGCTATCCGAACCTCTGTTCAATCGTGTAGATGGAGTCATGTCGGTCATCATCCAAATTGAATGGTAAATTCTACCTGACCTCGAAATCTCGGTCGCCTTTGCCATGGAACAGTTTGAAGATGTAACCCTTCAACCCTTCTAGATTTTCAGCGACAACTGTGACCCTGTAAATAGGTTCCTATCCTCACCTCTTCATGCCTCTTATCGGGATTTGTGTCTTTGGTACGTTCGTTTGACCTCCGAACATTATTCCAGCAGTGACAGCCCTCCAATACCTCGATGAAGCGTTTCTGTGCTTCATGCTTTTTCTTTTTGAAGAGCCGATCCTGCTCCCGTATTTTTTACTCACGGAGAGCTCGAGCAACTCTCATCCTTCTTTGCTGGTGATTCTCTTCACCAAACCAGAGTTTTCTTTGTGGTATCGTGTTGGTCTTCTTTACCTGATGCTAGCAGTATAGAATTTTTTTATATCATAAATTTTGAACGATTCGTCAGAGAGGGTTGAATCAGGGACTTGCGATTATATCCGTTCGATGCCAAATTTCTTTTGTCATCCGGGTTATATGTTTTCGCACCTTGGCTATTTTGGAACGCTCTGACATGCAAAATATTGGAACTGTATCTTAAGTCGGCCTCATTGTGATCAGTTTGATTTCCGGCTTATCACAAAACCGCATTTTAACATCACGCATAGGATACTGCGTATAATTTTAACCAAACAGCTCTTTTAGAACCTGGTGTGCGGCGATGCTTTTCATAGACAAAATATCAACCGACAGACTAGTGAACGATGGTTAAGCCACAAACTGTCTTCTAATGCTGAAATGGCGATAATAGAGCGCGATTGTAGGGATCTAAGGCAGTCCAATGATTCTGATAGAAATGATTCACCATAAGCCTCTTTCAGGCATTTTAAGTGAGTAGAACACCGAAATTTGTTTCAATGATTTCGTCCTTTATAAAAATCGTAGGGCACAAGGGAAGTGGACTGTTTCAACCAATTGATGTAAAAAACAAATGGTTTGGCATAGAAACTTAGTACAGCAGTACCAACTTACGAATAAAAAAAAGGTACAAAACAATGGTTAGTCCGAGCGTTTCAAATTACAAATTCCCGGTACAGAATGTCAATCATATTTTTACCTCAAAAAGGGTTATTGGTCAGAAATTGATTGGATCTACAGTTTCTTTATAATTTACATATTTCTTGTTCTTCCTTTTCCATAGCCCACCTAATACAATGGCAAACCTACGTCCATTAACCCCCGAACTAGAACAGATAGCTGTCACGGAACTAAATGAAAATGTCGAAGAAATCGATGAAGAAATCAAAGAAATTCACCAACTAATCGCTGGAGATCTTATACTTGGAAAATACCAACTCACAGATCAGTTTATCCTCAGCTTCATCAGATCATGTAAATATAACCCACGAACAGTCAGGAAAAAACTTCCAAACTATCTGACTATGCGAAAGATATCCCCCGACATATTTGGCGATAGAATCGTCAATGACAAATTGCTTGCTATCTTGCGAACAGGGTAAGTTGACACTTTATTAAATTTTCATGTATCCCGTTTGTAAAGGCAATTTTGTTTAGGGTCCACCTGCCTCTTGCACAGTCGCTGGAATCCAATTCATCGATCATTCACATTTCAAACTATGGCAACCTAAACCTAAAACAGTATTCTATCTTTGAAGGCATTAAACTCTTCTACATGATGTTGGAGATACGATTTTTAGAGGAAGATCGTACATCCGTAGCTGGTATAACATCAATTGAAGACTTTTCAGATTTGTCCTTTACCCACATGGTTACCATGAACATTGGAGTACTGAAGAAGATTATGACGCAGGTGAGATCAGGAATGCCATATAGACTGAAGGCGATTCACATAATTAACGCCCCATGGTTTGTCAACGGAATCATGGGACTATTCCGGGATGCATTGCCTTATAAAATGAAGAAAAGGGTGAGTTTTGAGAAATTTCGCAAGTAATGTGTCAGTGATGGCTAATTCTGTCTTACAGTTCTTTATTCATAAGAAAATCACCGATCTCTACGTACATGTGCCACAGAAGCTTCTTCCGGAGGAATATGGAGGTGAAAATGGATCTGTAGAGAGCATTACCAAGCAATGGGAGAAGAAACTGGACGAGTATAAAGTGTATTTTGAACAAGATTTGAAATTTGGTAGCGATACTCACTATGAAAATGGACAGGCGTAAACCATTGATCTTTTGTTTCTAGTCATTGAAATATAGAAAAAGTTCAAAAGATCGTTTTTGTTTGTCGAATTTGTATACTTGGATGCTTCACAGCATCCGATTATGTCAGATATACTCGTATGTACAGAGATCAGAATATTCACGAGGTCTGAAATAGAATCAAGTACTGTAATCAAACATCTTCACTGAAAGAATTAGAAGTTTATCGATATTAAGCCAATGCCTCTTACGAGGGCGGGTCAATAAGTCCGTGACTTTTGGATTAAAACACAGATTTTTTGATAAAAAAATAATTTTATTTTTCAACGTAGTCTCCCTTGAGCTCTATACACTTTGTCCAACGCTTCTCCAATTTTTTTTATCCCTTCCAAAAAAAATGATTTGTCGAGGTCCTCAAAATAGGCCTTTGTTTGCGAGATGACTTCATCATTGGAGTCAAATCTTTTTCCACCAAGCCATTTCTTCAGGTTTGGGAACAAGAAGTAGTCGCTCGGAGCCAAATCTGGAGAAAAGGGTGGATGAGGGAGCAATTCATAGCCCAATTCATGGATTTTTGCCATGGCAACTGCACATGTATTTGTGGTCGACTGTGAGCAAACGCGGCACCCATCTTGCGGAAAGCTTTCTCATGCCCAAGTGATCATTCAAAATTGAAACCACTGAGCCATGCGAGATCCCTACGGCTTCCACAATCTCTCGCACTTTCAATCTTCGGTCGGCCAACACCATATCGTGAATTTTTTCGATTGTTTCGGGTGTAGAGACCTCAACTGGGCGTCCAGGACGTTCGGCATCTTCAGTGCTTGTACGGCCACAACGAAATTCAGTAAACCACTTTTTTACCATTGAAATCGATGGTGCAGAGTCCCCATAGTATTTATCAAGCTTAGCCTTGGTCTCGGTAATGGTTTTTTTCCGCAAGAAATAATGCTTAATAAGCACACGAAATTCACTTTTTTCCATTTTCTCCTCAAATCAGTGAGTAGTCTGATAAAAATAGCTGTCAAACACAAACTAACTGACGCAGCAAGTTTAAATTTTGACAGGAGTCAACTGACAGATGCCTATTGACAGGAGCAGTGTTGCTGTTTCAGTAAAGAGGTCAGAAATTCAAAAAGTCACGGACTTATTGACCCGCCCTCGTATATTATTAGATGACAACTACAGAACCAAAGAGAGGTAAGAGATAATATTTGACTTCACTGAATCTCAACACATCGTCGTAAAAACTTTTTTGCACCCATGTCAATACGCTTATCACGCTCCTTCCGGGATTAAGAGATTGCAATCTGCGCGTTTTTGGACATAGAGGGTGCTTTTGATAACACTGGATATGACTCCATATCAAAAGCTTTATTCCACAGAAAGATCGATCAAGCGACCATAAACTGGACAAAATCGATGCTAGAGAGCCGGGTATGTATTAACAACCTCATCTGGACAGACCTCAGCATTAGTAACAGCCGTAAGAGGCTGACCACAGGGGGGTGTACTCTCACCCCTTCTATGGTCCTTGGTAATAGATGACCTGCTTAGTAAACTAAGCAGCAAAGGCTACAACATAATTGGCTACGCCGATAACCTGGTCATCATTATAGGACGTGCTCACTGCACGCATGCAAAATGCCCTTAAGATAGTCCTAGACTGGTGCAACGGAGAGAATCTCTCCATTAATCCAAGCAAGGCTAGCATAGTACCCATCACAAAAAGGAGAAATCTAAACCTAGGTTCAGTTTCACTAAACGGCACAACCGTTGAATACTCTGATGAAGTCAAATATCTGGAGATAATTCTGGATAAACGATAAAATTGGAACTCACACCTAAATAATAAAATAACTAAGAATAAAACAACCAACGCTTTGTGGGCCTGCCGCGGCTTGTAAGGAACCACATGGGAACCATGAATCTATACAATGATGGTAAGACCCATTCTAACAAATGCTTCTATAGTATGGTGGATTAAAACTATTCAAAAGACCGTCACTGCTAAGCTTAAAAAAGTGCAACGTTTAGCATGCCTGGGCATATCCGAAGCCTTTCGGACCTGCCCAACAGCGGCTATAGAAGCAATAATAGAACTAACACCCCTACACTTGCACATTAGCAATATGGCTCTACGCAGCTCAACTAGTCTGGCATAAGCCAAAGAGCTGGATCTCCACGTACACCCGGACCTAAAGATCCTACTCTCCTACTAGACATAATCTGCGCGGTTACAGACCGCTTCCAAAAAACTTTATGCGTCAACAAAGATTTCCACCAAAGAAGCAAAGGTTAGTTAACACCCACCAAATAGCCAAAGTGGCATACAGTGGTATACAGATGGTTCTAAAATGGAAACGGGAGTAGGAGCTGTAATACATGGACCGAACACAAACATGTCAATTGCCATGTGTAAGAGTCCTAGTGTATTCCAAGCTAAAATACACGCCATTCACGCCAAAGGTGCAAACATCTATATATTCGCGGACAGTCGAGCAGCTATAAATGAAATCAGTCATGCACTGCTGTAATACCCTCCAAAAACTAAGCTCAAGCAACAAGACCAAAATATGGTGGGTTCCTGAGCATGAGGGCATTTACGCAAACGAAAAGGCAGACAAACTGGCCAGGAGAGGTTCAGAAACCCCCTTCAACGGACCTGAACCCTTCTGCTGCACATCTAAAACAGCAGCCAATTTAGCCATTAAGGGCTGCGAGCACTCAAAATATATCTCATACTGGGAGGAGACTCCAAGCCTAAGGCAGGCTAAACGAACCATCCCACCTTTTAATAAAAATGCCGACAGATGTCTGATCTAAATCGGCATGATATCAGAAACCTAGTAGGATACCTTACAGGACACAACAATTTAAGATATCACCCGAGCAAAATAGGACTTGCTGACTCCGCAGAATATCGACTAAACAACTGAACACATTTTATGTGACTGTCCAGCCCTCAAGCGGAACACCTTCCTTAGAGAACAACTCGACATCTCTGAAATAAGGTACTCCCCTGCTGGTAGAGTTGCTAACTTCATTCAGAAGGTAAAAACCTTACCAGCCTAATTTTCTTTTCTGACTCATCCAGGACAAAAGGTCTTTTTAGATCGAGGTGCTTCTCAATCGCTACTAGCGAATCAGGTTTTTTTTTAAAGAAAAAAAAAAGAACTTTTCAAACCGGTTTCCAGCCCCAATCGTCTTGGAGAGGTATTGCAATCAGCCTTATTAGCGACGCAATGCCAAAACAACTTTTTCGAAAACTGCCTAACGATTTTCCTTGGAGTAGAGTAGGAAAATCGTCGACAAACAGTTTCTGACTTAACGACTGGGTTATAAAGTCACTACGGAGTAAATAATTTCTCTAATACTGTGAAATTGAAAAGAAGAAACGACCTGCTGGGCGAAAAGGTATAAAAATTGGGCAGCTCCAGACTGAAATATAATAGCATCGGAAGTTCAATGCACGACATTAGGAGTGGGAACTCCGTTTATTTGTAGGGGACGCTGGAGCAAACTCTAAAGGCTTTCGTTTCAACATTACTTGAAAGGCGAAAAAATAAAGATATTTTCCAACAGGAGAATGCTTCGCGTCACACTGCGAGCAAAAACAACGCTTGGTTCTAACAAAATGGAGTTAAATAAATTGGCCCGCTCAGAACGCCGACCTTAACGCAATTGATCATCTATGGGCTCATCTAAAGCAAAACATACGTCCTCACAGGTGCAACTCCTAAACAGAATTAGAACAGACCCTCCATAGAGTATGGGACGGTATAAAACCTTCTGTATATAACCGATTTCTGGATAGCTTACGCCCCGCATTCTAGATGTTATAAAAAATAAGGATGGGCCGCCGGAATATTAGTATAGTTGTGAAAATATAGGTATTGCATTTTTAAAATGGTTTTCAAGTTGGGAATCAGAAAAATTGAAAAGTTTTGTTAAGATCCTCGTATCATCCGCATAGACAATTTTGTGTGAGTTTCTTATAATATTAAGAACATCACTAATAGACAAAATGAATATGAATGGACCAACCTGACTGCCCTGTGGAACAGCCGTGGTAGCTTAAATTGGACAAATAAAAATGAAAATGGACTAAGCAATCGCGTTCTTTCAGTTATGATTTAATCCAAAAACATCAGTCTACACAGTGTGGCAAATGACGTCCTGGACAAAAGCCACATCTCAGCACCCAAGAGCACCGGCTTGAATCTCTTCTACTATCTGTCAAAATTTCATGACATTTGGTTGACATTTAACAAATTATAAAAATTGATTTTTCAGAACACCTTATTATTTGACGTTGAAATTTTAATATGAAACAAAGAGCGGTCATTAAATTCCACGCCAAACTTGGGAAAAATGCATCAGCAACATTCTGATTGATGCAACACGCGGTACCTGATAAATGTTTAAGTAGAACAGTTGTTTTTGAGTGGCGTAAACGTTTTTGGCCGGCAGAAAAACGCTGGAGGATGAAAACACATTATACTGGTAAATACTGGTACACAACTGAACTCACTCATTACGAATGCAACACTGGGCGCATCCATTTCGTATTGATTGCGATTTGGCAGTTGATATTTATGCTTGATTGTGACGTAAAAAGTTTTTGACATTGATTGTTTACAATCATGGAATGGGGCGACATCGAAAATCGTATTGTTGTAGTTGGCCTACTTAAATGCCTTGGAAAAAGGCGATATCTTTAGGACGTTGCGACCGCTTGGAATCACTCTCAATTTTCTGTATCGTGCTGTGAAGTTGTTTGAGGATACTGGTGGAGTACGAGACCGTCAAAGATCCGGCCGTCCGCGCACTGTGAGAACTCCAAAAGCGATCAAAGCCGTGAAGAAACGAATGGAAAATCTTGTCGCGGGAAATGCAAATTTCGCTAAAATCCATGTCTCGCATTATCAAAGAAGTTTTAGAACTCAGCGCGTGCAAGCGACACACTGGACTCCTGCTCACGGCCGCATTGAAGGCAAAAAGCAAGCGAAAATCGAAAGCGTTACTCGGCCGGTACGCGAAGAACGCTCACAGACAAATTCTGTTTACTGACGAGGAAATCTTCACCGAAGAAGAATCGTTCAATAAGCAGAACGGTCATCCCGAGAAGCATCCCAACTCATCCCGAAGGTTCAAAGAGGCCACCATCCCGTGCCTGTAATGAAGTCTCTCAAGCAATCAATATTCAACAACAAGCCATGGACTTGCCAGCAAGAGTCTACTCCAGCTCACAAAGCAAAAACGACTCATCTGTGGCTCAAAAACAACGTTCCGGACTTCAAATCAACGGATGATTGGCCAGCTGGTAGTCCAGACCTCAACCCGTTTGATTACAAGTTTCGGTCCGTATTAGAGGCGTATAGAGGCTTGCTCTACTCGACACTCAAATATTGAGTCGTTGAAGCGAGTCGTGCTGGAAGGCAAATGGAAGTCATTTCGAATAAGTTGTTCTAAGATTTGTAGCCATTGAATAACCCCATAAAAAGAAAAAAAAATTGTTTAAATTTTAATTCGTTTTCATTTGGCGCTGATTTTTCTGTGTACCAGTATTTATGACTTGACTAGGTATAATCTGCGCTTTGAGACAATGCTTGTGACGCCAATAAATTCGACTACATCTGGTTCTAACTTTTAATGAGTTGGAGTCAAAACGATCGTTAATTGCTAGGAAGACCCCACGACCTATAGATTTATCATCATTCTCACAGCGTTCATTACAAAACGACTTCTTTTGGAATGAGCACATCATGACGAAAACCTGCAAGGCGCTATAGTATAAGAGCCTTGGTTAAAACATGAAGTAAAATCTTCGTACGTGTCGGTGAAGTATGAGTTGGTTTAGCATGCTTTCACAAAAACTAGTCGCGGTCGCTTTTATCAAATTCCAAAAACAACTTGCTTTGGGACTTTCCTCAGCACGCCACCCTCCCTTTTATATTCATATAATAGGCTGCACTCATAAAGCTATGTATCTGCAGTTTCAAAAGAAGTGGTGATAGTAAAACAGGCACTGAATCTTAGATGACCCAACTTTCTTCTGACTCTGGCCTTATTGGAGCCAGATCTCATGCTGCGGAAAAAAAAGGAAACCGATGGATGGCTCCATAACTGATGACGACACCACAGATAACTAACTAAGTGAAAATCCGACCTATACTCACTTAAAGCTTCAGGTAGTCGGCTTTGACATATTGGGTGTTAGTATTGTAGGCTCTTTATGGCTGAAGCGTTTACACTTCTCTCTTCGAAAGATCCAGAATCGAGAATCCAGTGAAATGAACATCCACACAGTAAGGTTAGAATGGCCTTTCCGTTCTGAAAAATCAAACTCTTAGACATCACGACCCAACATTCCACCTAAGGTTTGTTTTTGCATTAACATCCAGCTTTAGTTGTCTGTGTTTACCGATGTTACCTTTTAAAGATAGAATGGGTTTTGTGGTTCCAGTTTTGGCCCTACAGTTCTCTGGGATGTCTCTATGTCCTGGAACCCAGCAAAGGTGAATGTTGAACTGCTCTGCCACATAAATGATAACGGTTTTAGAGTTAATTAACGAACATGAGTCAATGAATAGGATAACAGCCTGACTGTCTGAAAAGCTTCGTTAGCAGCAGTGGAGGGAGTTGTGAAACCTTTAATGAAAAAGGGTGAAGATCAAATTTATGGGGATTATGGGCAAGTAGTACAATGGACCAATTTCTTGTCTGAATGCTCTGCTTTGTCATGAAAAAAAGAACAATAAATGCAATTTTTAATTAATAGTATACAAATGCTAGGGGCATAAAAATAAGCTCCATTTGAGTTGGTACCATTTTTTTTTTTTTGACCGAACAATCCAGTCATCCGTTCCTTTTAAGCCATATTCCGGGATCGTCTTTAGTTTTCTCTGCGAATTTTCTTTTATACTTGAATGAACTCAAAACGGATCCCACGATGGAAATAAGTTCCATTTCTGGAATATAGGGTACTTGCTCGATTATATTGGTAGCTCACAAGGATGGATTTTCGAAGAGTCGCTCAGCCATAATTCCCTTTGTTCTCTTTAAGATGTCCCGAAAGGAATTTCAAGTGAACCATACCACGGATACCGAAAAAACAGTCAGAAAAATCTTGACTTTTGAACGATTTCGATGCAGCTTACAAGAACTTACGGCCCTCTTTGAACGCTTTGTCCACTCAAATGGTTTTATTCTCGATATAACAGAGTCCTTATAGGCTTTCTCCAACGTTTTCAATGCGCCCGAACAGGAAATTCCGATCGAGGCACAAAATTTCAAACAAAACCTTTGCTTTTTCACTTAAGGTTAGCTAATAACTTAAGCTACTGACAACAAACTAGTTGTCAGATGGCGCCCGAACTCAGCGTCAACAGTTGTACCAACAAAGCAGAACAATTCTTTAAAAAAGCATTAACGCGGGCCATTTGAATGCCTCCGTCCCGGTCATATTTTTAAAGAACGTAGGTATGTATTGGGTACATAACTTAATTCGTGCGGTTTTTTTTTCAAAATGTTAACGTTTATTTAAGAAAAACATGTACAATAGTATTATTCAAAGTATTGCCCATCTGAAGCTATGACTTTTTCCCGTCTTTCTGGCAATTTGCGGAGCCCATCCCAAAAGAACTGCGCCGGCTTGGCAGCCAAGAATGAATCAAGCCAATTTTTGATATTCTGCTCTGATGTGAACCGTATTTCAGTGAGGGCGTTCTGCATCGAGCGGATCAAATGGTAGTCAGAAGGGGCAAGGTCTGGGCTATAAGGCGGGTGGAACTTCCCATTCACTGTTTTCCAAATAGTTCTTAACCAGAATAGCAACGTGGGCCGAGCGTTGTCATGATGGAAAATTATTGCCTAGTGTCTGGTCGCATATTCCGGGCGTTTTTCAACTACTGCTCTCTTCAAACGGATTAATTGTGTCCATTGATGGTTTCACCCGGTTTTAGCAGCTCATAATACAGCACACCCATCTGATCCCACCAAATACAGAGCATTGCCTTAGCGCCATGGATATTCGGCTTTGCCGTTGATTTGGCTGGTTGGCCGGGTTTCACATATGATTTTTTACGCTTGGGGTTGTCGTAATGGATCCATTTCTCATCACCAGTAACAATCCGATGCAAAAATGACTTCCTTTTGTGGCTTGAGTTCATGTGGAACCCAATTTCCTTGCTTTTGAATATATTCAGCTGCTTTTAAACGTTTTGAAATGGCTGCTTGAGTGACACCCAAAGATTCTGCGAGCTCTTCTTGTTTTTGGCAATAATCTTCATAGAGTAATGCTTCCAGTTCTTCATCTTCAAACTTTTTTGGCTGCCCAGGACGTTCAACGTCTTCCAAGCCAAAATCACCAAAATACGATGACTTTCAGCAGCAGTTTTCTTCATATTAAAGTAATGAAGAAGAACTCCCCGCAAAAACACTTTTTTAGGCACAAAGTTCGACATATTTGAGGAAAAAAAAATTATTGTTGTTTACACTTCAAATGAATGACATATACTGAAATAACGTACAATGACAGTATCTTTCCAATGCATTTTTCAATGGAATAATACAAGTTACGCCATCTCTTAGCAAACCACACGAATTAAGTGTAGATGTAGATTTTGATACTCTGAGTTTAGTAACCGCAGTTATATCAAAAGAAACCGCTACAGTCACTTGCATCCTCACGGCTTAGAAAATAAATTTATGTGTATCAACGTGACAGTTTTCCAGTAAGATCTGATCATTAAGAAGTAAATTCACATTAGAACAGGTAAGGATCAGCGATATCCTCAAAAACGAACAGTGGACTGTAATCCGCTTGTCCAGTCAGTGGAAGAGGAATAAACGATGAGCTAAGATCTGAAGCACGTTGAAATAACCAATCGCAGTAGTCTTTTCGCCTAAACGCGCACTACGATTCTTCAAAAAAATTAACAAACAAAAGCGGGACGGTTTTCGTTTCGCCAAGTGCCTACGATTATGTCGACTTTCTGTCATTTGAAGGTCTCTGATTCAAAAGCTTCTCCAGTAGCAAGAACGAAACCTGTTTTCATAGTAAATATCTCAGAGCGCACGCTTCCGCACGCATTAGTGGCATTAAAGTTCTAGTCTTATATCGCGCATCGTGAACAGCTGACAGATATCAACCGCTGCGTGATTATAAAGTCGGTTTTCTTACTATCACACTTGTTTTTATTTATTTATTTATTTATTTATTTGTTTTTTTCCAAGATAAACAAGTGCAAACAATAGAGATACTCTCTGCAGAGTAAGGCCAGTTCATTGCTTTGTGAAGGCCTGTTTACACACAAGGTAGGTGTGCACTCGGTTTTCTAATATTTTGTTTTGATTTCACGAGGAATTCCGATTCGTCATAGTGCGGTGAACAGATATACCATAACTCGTGCCAGTCTAAAGATGTATTGTATTCGTGCATTCCAATATGTGACATCGTGACATATGTACATATGTACATATGTATTTTGGTTTCGATTGTTTTTTAATCGATTTTTGAAATCAGAGTTTGAATCTGAATTAGCGAGTTTTGGCGTAGAACAATTATTTCCATATTGTAACACACACGTGACTGTCGATTGGATTCGCTTTAGTAATTTAGATACAGATGAAGGTACGATGTAAACTAATGTAATTCGCATTGCGATTGATGTGGGATAAATTTATATCTGTTATGTCCAGTGGGGAAAATCATAAATATCTGCTTAATCGAGGGTCACATCGCTGGCATATCTTCATCAGTGCTCTTAATCGGTTCTAATTCGTTTTAATTGTATGAATTTACAGTGACACATTTCCGCCTAAAACCCTTATGGGACACAAAGATACTCTTTTGCTCGTATTACTTTCGAACTAACAAATGCTTTACGCCCACTTGCAGTCCACATCAAACAACGTAGTAGTGATTGTTCTCCCTCTGATAAGGTATAATCTACTATACCACCATAAAAAGTGTACTTTGTGAACCCAATCTGACGCCCGATCGTGCAAAACAAAATACTCGTAGAATAGTCAGTTGAGCCTTATGCAACTTTTAAAGCCAGGATTTTCCACTCACTGTTGCTGCATGACCTTGTTCTCGAAGATATCTAGACCTAAGGTCGTTTGGTTTCGTTGATTTCCAAATTATTTGATCGAAGTTCTGATCAGAACCATTGGCAAACTTCAAAATAAATTATGTGAAGGCGTTCAATTTGATCAAATGATTTCGGCACAAGACAATAAGTGTCACCAAATTCATTCAATCAATCGACTTGGAACTAGCACAATTTTCATAGACTGATCTTGAAGATCACTCACGATCACGATCACGCCGAAAATTTGTCATCTATTGTTGTTTGTGCCACTTCTGACTATTCCCTTGGTTTTTTTCAAATAAGTTTTGAAATTTTCTACCCAGACGTCAAAAATGATTTGATAACCAATTCGAATTTTTTTTTCCAGGTCTAAAAAAAATGCTAAAAGTACGCCCCCTAAATCACACTTTACAGCAAATAGCCATCACAGAGCTGACAGAGAAACCAGATAACATAATCAAAGAGATCACTTCCGTCCGGCAATGGATCAAAGAACAACCAGAACTAGGAAAGTATCAAATTTCCGATCAATTTATCCTGAGCTTCCTCCGATCATGCAAATACAACCATGAGAAAGTGCGAAAGAAGCTGCCCAACTATTTGACCATGGGACTGCTCTATCCAGAGATCTTTGCTGACCGAAAAGTCGATGAAGAATTGATGGATTTGGTTCGGTTAGGGTAAGTGGACTTATTCTTTTCCATTTCATCTGATAATACAAATCGCAAACTCTTGTTTTAGTATACATCTATGGCTGACTACACCGATGGATAAGGACAACTCCCGCCTTCACGTCTCACGACGAGGCAAAATTGACTTAAAACACTATTCCGTGCAGCAAAGCATTAAACTACTCTATATGATGATGGAAATCAACCTTCTGGAAGATGATAACTCAGCAGTTGTTGGTATAACTAGCATTGAGGACTTTTCAGATGTCACTTTCAGCCATATGATCTCGATGAACTTTAAAACCCTGAAGGCGATATCAGACTTTACTAGATGCGGATTGCCACATAGAATTAAAGGAATTCACATCATTAATGCACCATGGTTTGCGGCAGGAGTACTAAATATATGTCGAAGTCTATTGCCATCGAAGATTAAGAGTCGTGTAAGTAAATGATGAACCAATAGTAACAGACAGGATACAAAATAATTCTTCTTTCAGTTTTTCATTCATAAAAATTTGGAAAGTTTGTACGAGTATGTGCCACAGAAATTTCTGCCAGCTGAATATGGAGGCGAAAATGAAACTGTTGAGGATGTCGTCAAAATTTGGGAGAAGAAAATTCAACGATATCGGGAGTATTTCGAGCATGATCTGCAGTATGGAACTGGACGGGAGGGACACAGTTGAATGTAGGTTTCAGGCTGTAGTACAAAGTCATTGACAACAAGTCGCAAATTCGTTACTTATTGTTACCTCCTTCTGTTAGTTATCGAGAAATAAAAGTTATTATTAAGTCCATAAGGTGTTATCGTTTGAATACCTGTCATTGTAAAAGATTCGGGTGATTCACAGAATTCATGCAGTACTCCTGAGATTCATAATGTCTATCGCGCTACCTTAAAAACAAACACCTGAATCATTATAATTGAAGATCGCCTCATTTTTCAACAGTCACAACCACATCTAACTCGTTATCTCGTTAACTTGAGCTTACAACTTAGTCCTATGGCTTAATCGAGAATATCGTAAGTAATCGTGTTTGGAAAATTTCTCACCATCCTTCACTTAACGAGCCACGATCCATTGGTCTTTTCGGTCCAATGCATACAGCTTCCAACTTATCCAACTTATCCCACTGCAGATTTGATCCAGAATGACATACTCGTATGAAGAATCTCTAAGCTGAACTCTTGTAACTCATTGGTTTAATATGACACAGGCAATCTAGTCTTAATATATTAGCTTCTTGAAGCACATACAGCTCCTAGAATCAACGATTGCACGACACCTAGCGTGCGATTGAGTATTATTTATTTTAAATCATGCGCTCAAGGAATTAGTAACAGTCCCAATGTACGTACGATGTACGTTGGTTTTGAATGTTTGAAGGCTATAATGACAGGGGAATAAAGAGCTCGATATGGCATTCCGTAAGGGAGTTATCGGGCTCAGGAAGAATCACCATACTTTAAGAGTACATCCGAAAGTGGACCTGAGTGTACATCCATCTCTGTTTTTACACGATCTTTTTTTACGCGAATTTGAAATAACACGATTCACAATAAAAGTTTTCTTACTCTTCGAAATGCGTTTCAGCTAAAGGCCCAAGCCCATAGAATCCGTTGCGTACGTTGCGTCATGTAAAAAAAATGACAACTCATAAGCCCTAATGAGAGGAAGAGAGACAGCAAATGCGACCACAAGTGGAATGCATCACTTCGGATGAAATTGGTCAACTTTTAACTTTTTTTTGCGTCTGAGTGACAGATGTTGCTCCTTTGTGCTTTAAGGCCCAAGCCCATAGAATCCGTTGCGTACGTTGCGTCATGTAAAAAAAATGACAACTCATAAGCCCTAATGAGAGGAAGAGAGACAGCAAATGCGGCCCACAAGTGGAATGCATTACTTCGGATGAAATTGGTCAACTTTTAACTTTTTTTGCGTCTGACAGATGTTTCCATGGAAATTAATTCAGTTGCTCCTTTGTGCTTTACCCACCTAAAATCATTTTGATTCTTGAAGTTTGCGTAGTGCGGTTGTGTTGCTTTCGTATTGAAAAAATAAAAAATTCTAAAATTTAAGCTGAAAATTAAAAGGGCAAAAGAGGAAAAATTAGTGAAAAGAAAAAAATTCTTAAAGAAGACTGTGTTTCGGTAAGGAAGAACATTTTGTTATAAATTTAAATGTACATTATGTATTTAACCAACTCATTTCATTCAA
The DNA here is from genome assembly GCA_928272305.1 of Volucella inflata. Lineage (NCBI taxonomy): Eukaryota > Metazoa > Arthropoda > Insecta > Diptera > Syrphidae > Volucella > Volucella inflata. The sequence goes on from OV743720.1 coordinate 7,626,541, forward strand.
CAGAAAACAAAAATGGATGAACACATCATTGAAGCCGTCCGGAACAACCTATGTATATATGACAAACTAGCCGCAAATTAATACGAGAGAATATGCTTACAGCAGAGGAGGAACAGCCTATATTTTGCTGATATAACTGGTCTGTTCGAATGTTTGGTAAGATCATTCTCCAATAGGCCGAACAACAAATCAAAAACTTATTTTCTCATCCGCACGGCCAAATGAAATTGTTCTGGATCTTCATAGTACATTTGATTAAAATTAAGTGCAAAGAATCCGTGTATGTCGCGATTCTTGTACAAAGAACGTGCCCAGAAACGACGACTTTTGTCCATTATTTCGAGACATTTGATTATTTCACATGCAGCTAGAACTATTATTATTAAATTTATTGTTTCTGCTATATCCATCGAATATAAAATTATGCACTTTCTCTAAATTTGATAAATTCTATTTTTATTCTTTTCGAAATATGGACGTAGGATAATAACAAACACACAAAACAGTAATTTAAATTTGACAGATGGATTTCGGACGCAACGTACGTATTCATTGGGCACCTCTCTGCAATCCGTCAAATACGATTTTTGTGGATTGTAAATGTAACGCACGCGACGGATTCTATGGGCTTGGGCCTTAATTCATACTTATATACATCTGCAAAATTCAATCCAGTATACACATCAAAATTCTTGTAATTTATCCGTGTGTGTTTATGAACATCTGTTTAATCGAAGCAGTTCGAATGTCAGTTTCTATTTTGTCTTAGAAGTGTACGGAGTGTAAGTTTTTTACATTGTTTCATAGTTACCTTAAAAACATAATATCTAAGAAAGAACGGAATATTTCGAAGAAACAGGCAATATCGTTAGAAATCAAGGTACAAATCTAAGACAGATTAAAGAGAGGTGAAGGTGCCACATCTGTTGGCAAAGCCTTTAAGTTTAATCAAGCGACTATAAGAACAATACGGAAAAATGAGAATTCCATTTGACAATCAGTAATTTCTGGATCAAAACTCAGTTCGAAAATATCATCTTATTGAAGAAATCCCGTAAAAGAAAAAACCGAAAAACTTCTGGTGTTATGGATGGAAAATTTGCAGAAAAAAAGAATACCAGTTAGTGGGAGAATTATAAAAGGGAAAGCTCTTAGATTGTACAACCGTCTGCACGATTTAGAACCATCAACAAGTCGTCAGCCAACGGAACAACTGGCATTTAATGCAAGTGAGGGATTTTTTAAAAAGGCATGCATTTCACAATGTAAAACTAAAAGGCGAAGTAGCATCAGCAGATGAAAACGCTGCAAAAAGTTTCCCGGATAAATTGAAAAAGGCAATTGAAATGGGCGGCTATACTCTAGATCAAATTTTTAATGCCGACGAAACGGGTTTATTCTGGAAGAAAATGCCTGGAACAACCTATACCTACTACATACAGCAAAATCGGAAAAGTCAACTAATGGCTTTTAGGCGACCAAAGATCGAGTAACGTTTTTATTTTGTAGCAACGCATCTGGTGATAAAATATTAAAGCCTCTGCTAATTAGCAAATCCCTTAAGCCTCGAGCCTTGAAATGTAAAAACATTACACAACTTCCAGTTTATTTTATGGCTAATAAAAAGGCTTGGATGACGGCAGATTTATTTACAAATTTGTTCAACAATTGCTTTATTCGTGAAGTCCGGAAATATATGGAAGAAAAAGGATTGGACTTCAAAATACTTTTGCTCATTGACAACGCGCCTAGCCACCCAGTGCTTGATCATCCAAATGTTCGATTGCTATTTTTGCCGCCTAATACCACTTCGCTGATTCAGCCACTTGATCAGGGGATTATATCAGCATTCAAAACGTACTACATAAAACAAGCGTTTAAATACATTTTAGATTCTACAGAAGAAAAAAATCTAACGGTTCTGGAAGCATGGAAAAACTTCACAATTATGGAGTGTATTACATATGCTTCTTACGCTATTAAACAACTACGCCATTTCTACTTGAAATGCTTGTTGGAAAAAAATTTGGCCATGAAGCGTGAAAATGAAAGTTGTGAAATACCAAAATCAGCTCTATACACTGAAATTATAACTTTATCAGATCAAATTGATGGCGATGGTTTTCACGACATGCAAGCAGTTGACATCGATTAATTGATTCTTGAGAGTCCATTGAATGAGCAGGATTTAATTGAAGTTAATGACAACAAAGAAAATGACTCGGAAAATGACGAAGTTGAAGATAAATGTCAGCTGTTAACGGCTGATACAATACCCGAAGGATTGAAGTTTAAAGTCTTGTGTAGCTGGATATCAAGAATTATTTAAGCAGCTGGAGAAGCCGAAAACACAATGTTTAATGACGGATTTTATAACAGCGAAGAAGTCAAAGTAAACGGCGATGATAATGGTAACATTTTTAGCTCAGTCCGCAATAAACGTCCACGCTTATCAAGTAGCGATTAATACCACTTGCGAAGAGTATTTAATTTTAATTTTAATTTTTTTTTATCACTCTTTTTTGCACGGTTTTGAAGTCAAATATTTACAATTTTTTTCATTTTACACGGTTTTGAAGTCAAATATTTACAATTTTTTTCATTTTACACGATTTTTTTTAAAGTTGAGGAACATATTCCCGAAAATTCCGTATGCAGCATATATTTTTTTGCGCGGATTTTTATTTACACGGTTTGCTGAGGAACGCATCTACCGTGTAAAAACAGAGTTGGGTGTACTGTAGTGTACTGAGGTTCGCATTCATAGCGAGACGGGTGCTAAGGTGCGAGGTTTTAAGGGGCGGAATGCTGCTGGCAATTTCTTTGGAGCACCGGTGGTGAAAAAGCAATATAACAAGGTTAAGCAGCAGAAACTGCGTCTACTATATGTTCGAGAGTGTTAATCGATTGTGTTTTATTTGTGTAGGTGCAAAGATGTAAGCATTGTACTCCGATTTTCGGTGGATGAATATATATTTAGATTAGATCAGAGCGGTTGAAATATTTATTACATCATTTGTAGAAACCCAGACATTTCACAGCATTTTTGGTAAATCTTGCCAACGTCAGTTGTCATTGACACAACGAGCATGGAAAGTTATTCGGTTTCGACGGTGCTAGTGCCATTCATGGATAGCTGTTGAATATTTAAATTAAGCTTAAACGACAGCATACTGCTTTGCGTTTCGGAAGCATTTAATTCTATTTCGATATTGGTTGCCCAGTTTCGGAATATATCGGAATTTTATGAGATTTACATATGCCGCCGTTCTCGTTCTACAACCGAAAAGTAGGGACGTGTGTCCGAAAACAAATATGAAAGGCAGAGTGTACCGTCATCGGTTAAGAAGTAGCAGCAAAGAGATCATTAATGAAGATAAGGAAGATTGTCGGAGATAGAATGGAGCCCTGTGATACACCAGCAATTATATTGTGAATGTCAGACTTGAAACCATATAACATGTTAAAAAAGAGAAACATCGATCCCAAATGCATACATTTTCAACAATTGTACTAGCTCTCGCGCACAATACTTAGTTGCCACTTTTATGGAGGAATGGTTTTATGGGATTAATTTTCACCTGAGGTTCTATAAGGTTCATATGTACTAGGTGGGGTGAAAAGTAGCCTCCTTGGGAATGAAAAAAAAAAATTTTTTTAATCTTTTTTTATTTTATTCAATATAATCCCCTTTTAGCTTGATAAACTTATTCCAGTGATTTTCCAATGCTTAATCCCGTTCGAAAAGTAATTTTCCGGAAGGTCTGCAAAATACTCCTCCGTGGCGCCGATGATTTCCTCGCGTGAGCTGAATTTTTTATTGATGAGTCATGTTTTGAGGTTTGGGAAGAGATAATAGTCCGAGGGAGCCAAATTGGGCGAATACGGTGGATGCGACAGCAATCGGAGCCATAAGTCATTAACTTTAGCCGTGGTTGCGATGCTTTTATGCCCCAGCGCATTGTCTTGTAAAAACAAAATTTTTTTTTCGTTTCATGTGAGGCTGTTTTGCGGCGATTTCGGCCTTCAATCGCTCCAATAATGCACAGTAATACTCGCTGTTGATGGTTTTTCCTTTTTCGAGGTATTCCACGAAGAGTATGCCATGACAATCCCAGAAAACCGACCGCTTCGGAGCACTCGTGCCGGCTTCAGTCCATTGCCGGGCACTCATTCTGTTCTCTTGTGTGTAATAGTGGATCCAGGTTTCATCAACAGTTACCAATCGACGCCAAAAATCCGCCCGATTCCGCATCAGCAAGTGATCGGTAGTGGAGTTGCGGCCACCACGAAACTCTCGAAACCAATATTTAACGGTGTAATCTGACGGAGCATTAGCCCCATAATATTTATCCACCTTTTCTTTTGTTTCCTTCGCCATTTTGCCTCTCAAAAAATAATGTTTAATGAGAGAACAAAAATCGTTTGTGACCATACTCAACATGATGCCAAAAACAATCAGCTGTCAAAACAAAACGAAGACTGAAATCTGGCATGTCTGCCTAAATATGAACGGACTTCAAGGCACCATAACCTTTTTGCCAGTAGCAGCGCATTCTGGGGGTCAAGGAGGTTACTTTTCACCCCACCTAGTATATGGGATTTGCACTTGCTCCGAGGTAATAGTAAATAAAATCTTTAACGGCTCCCAATTGTAAGATATTCACAGTGAAGCCTGAAGCAGCTAATTTCTTGACCGGGATATGTCGACAGTACAACTTATGATTTTTTATATAAGCAATTCTAGCAATATCTTCCATTGATCCGCTAAGTAGTTCTGTTGAACTTTATTTTAATTGAGCCACACTTTCCTTGATATGCCGCAGTGAATTAGTCTATATAGTATATTCGTAGGTAGCTAGGATATGTTGGAATACTTTGCACTTTATTTCTCCTAGTTAGTAAGCTCTCAAGGGGAAATCCCCGATTAGCCTTTTTATTACCTTCAATATCACTGCGTCCTGACGTTTGATTGAGAGCAATGGGGATTGAGGTAAATTTGACTTAATTTGTAGCTTGGGTATCGGTGTAGACAGCAGTGTTTTCAGTCTGTAATACAAAAAAAGCCTGCCTAATTTCTCCGTAAAAATGTCGACACAGACACCACAGTTTAATTTTTAACCATCGTTGAAGGTTGGTAACTCGTAATCATTAATCACATTTCCAGTTTTTTTCATTTGGAAATTTTCAGGGATTTTTCGATTGAAGTTTAGAGTGGGTGTTGTGTAGTCAGTGGGAGAAGTTACTAGATCGTTTTACTAGAGAGCTATTCACGATTTCTTAGCCCGCCGTTCAATATTTAGCTTCCAAATAAGCTTTGGTTTAATGATTATGCCCAGATTATGCTTGGCAGTTTGTTTTTGAAAGAGAAAAGCCTCGTGTTTCGGTTTTTGCAGCAAAAATCATCATTTTATCTTTTATGATTTTGATGTCAGATTCCGTGACCAAAGTTAAACAATTTCGAGCCCCCTTTCCGTGAGTTGATTTATCGGAGAAATGAACTTTCCTGATGCTAGAATTGCCATATCATCCATGTTCGCAGCCACCTTGGGCTTCATCCTTGTCCACAGTCACTAAAAATCTATCCATGACTGAAGGGAGACACCCTAAGGAGTTACTCTATTCACAGTCTTTGTGAAACTACAGTTATTTGAGTCCTTCGTAGACTCATGCTCTCGCCGAACCACTTCCACCACTAGAACTCGCTTGAAATTGACATCTTTTGAAGATAATTGTCACCCATGTGACTGCTGTAGCTAGCAAATTTTGTAATTTTATGAACAATTTATCATTAAAAGCCGTAGGTGGAGAAGCTATTCATGACCAAGAGAATAAATAAGAGCTCTGAGGATGTCGTAGTAGAAGTTTACGGCTTTCGTTTATCTGACTCAGATGGAATGGAAACCTTTTATCTTTAGACAAAACCTTGCATAATATGAAGGAATTATATATGCATATGCGAAAAGACCTAACATTCCAGTCTTTCCTTGGCTATGACCAGAGATATTTTTTTATGGTGGAATAAAGCCCGCAGACAAGTAGCTAGTCAATTGTCATTCAGCGTGAGTGTCTACTTATTTTGATTCTGGTTCTATGTTTTCATGCTCTCTACCTTATGTTTAGGTCAAAGCACCTCCTCGTTTGACAGTCGGACTCTGATTTGGACTACGATCAGAAATGATAAGAGTTGAAATTTGGTTTGATCATGAAAACTCTTTTAGGCTTGAGCTCCGAATTTGCCAAATTAGCTCAAACCAATTAGGTTGAATATAGGCTTACTCGGGCATGCTTCTGTAGGCTTTGATCTTGAAATTCACATATAATCGTTTACGTATGCTCATCCTTAATTAGAGGCATTTTTCCGTATTCTTCATCACGTGTATAACTAAGAATTCCAAGTTTGATTACAGAAAAGATTGTTCGTCCAAACGCCCGCATGAATCCTTGGTGAAGACTGACTTTTAGCCAAATTACGAGTACTTTCGAAGACCACATATTTCCTATTCTTCGTCAGTCTTCATTTTCAGTTGAGTATACATTTATTGATTTGACAACAGCAAACTAAATTGATAATCAATTGCTCCAGATGCAATACATAACAAACGATCTCTGACAAATTACTCGTTTCTGTAGCAATACCTTTGATGTTTTGATTATAAATTACCTTGCCTGTGTTCAATTCAGCTTTTGATGCGTTAAGCACATTAGTGGCAATCAGCAGTACTTACTTCATTCGAATGATAAAAGTCATGAAACCATGACAAGTGCCCCTATATGCAGCGAATTTATGCAGTGCATACTTACTACTTTCTTTGTTTCATTTTATTGATACTACTATCTACTATATGTACTCGAGTTGTTACGTAAACTGTCTTCCAAACCAACCAAGTCCAATTGCCGATATGTCTATGCCATCATTAATTTTTCTTTTTACGATTTGGAACGCAAGCCTCACCAGTTCTCTGGAGATCGTAAAACTTCCTCAACTTGCCAAACTCCAGGTCCTATTCCTCACCAGAAGTAATTGCTTCGCGTTTCTATTTTTACAACTCTTTATGACGTCATAGCCAGACTACACTCGTACACATCTTTTATGTTTCATCCTCTAGATCTTCTCACGTATGCTCCATCATTTTTCATTTCGCTTTGCATTCCATGTGGACACTTTGAAACCAATTGAAAAATATTTGCCTTCGGAAACCCCTCTAACGGAGGGAAAACCGTTTTTCTTTAATTTTTACTTGCAAAATCCAATTGCATATTACAAATACACAAATCTGTACGTGCATCAGATACTGCTCATCATTCGTATTACGCATATTTTGTAATCAAATCTTGCGAATTGATTTGCGGCTTCCACTCATCTACTATCCAATTACCAATGCTGGGTGGTGGAAATAAATCCACAAGTCAACCCCTAGTTAAGGTGGCATAGAACTAGTGTTTGACTTTGCAGGGTCTAATTATTTTGGACCGGATTTTATCCAACACATTTCGTTGTCAATGACGACGTGATGGGTGTGAGTACTCTTATTTGTCAGATACTCGTATACACTTGTAATATACCCCCATTGAAAGGCGACCACCGCCGACACCTAGCGAGTAAAGTGAAGAAAAGCTTAACTAAGGGAAGGGGTTTGTCTGCGATGATGACCAACTAATAACTGAGTACACTTGGCTACTGCTTGAAAATGATAGGTTCAGCGACTTTAAGACTCGATTGTACGCTGGCTTGTTCAGTCTTCGTTGCACTATTAACCGAGTCGGTTGGAATTCTGAGATCGAGTAAAAACAGTTTGATTTAATAAAAAAAAAATATTTTGAAGTTTGTGAAAAGTGGACAAAGTTAGCAGGACTTGACATAGATACTCTCACATTGACTGGCAATCAGTTCAAAAAAGGTAGAACTATTTTATAATTATTTAATTAAGTGAATACGGAATACAATAGTGATCATCCAAAAGCCGTTCTATTTTATTTAACTTAATAAACAGTTTTATACAGTTTTATGTAGGCTGTTCAAAATAAATTATTTGGGCAGGATTTTATTTGATTAAACAAGGATCGTTTTCTAGGCTTTAGCTTGCAGGACTTTATATTCTTATTAAACTTGAAATCCCAAGTCAATCTTACGATATTATAAATTATAAGAAAACGTGAAAATAATTAAATTGTTGACAAAATAAAACAGGTTCTATATACTCGTAATAAATCGCCGTGTGAGCGGTAAAGAATTATAATTATTAGCCACGTTTCGACGGAGTACTTGACGTACCATATCTAATCTTCTAATTGATCTAAAAGTACTTACTCCAATCGCATGACTAATTAAAATGAACTATTATTAAATTATTATTATCAAATATTAATTGCAATGTTCATACAATGCAGCACAAATTACCAGGGCAAATACAAAGTTTTAATTTTTGATCAGAAAAAAAGATTGATTTGATCAGAAAAGTAAATTAATGGTACAGCAGCCCTGTGTGGACTTTAGCCGATTTTTTTAAGCCAATTTTCGATTGAAGAAATACGTCAAGACATATTCGTATAAATACTAAAAAGGTTGCCATTTAATAGCAGTTAATTTGAAAATTAAAAACGAAATATCTACTCGTATACTCATCAACACTCTCACTTAAGCATATTACTTACCATACTTTGCTCTGTCGTTAGTTCTAACATCACCATATAATTCTTCCGCCAATCAATCATTTTCAGAAAATAAAACTGGTATTCCTCAGGGCTGCAAATTAAGTCCGATACTTTTCTCATTATTTATCGATTTCGGATGGTCGATTTGGTGATCTGTCTGTGAAAGTATTTAGAAACTTTTGATAGCATTAGTGAGAGTGAGAGAAAATGCTGTAGTGATAGAATAACATCTCAAGTATTCTACTTCTGTCACAAGACCTTGATTTCCTTTTGAATCCATTCTGTCAATTTTAAGTCTTTGATGAGACTTTAAACATCTGCAAAGCAGATATTTGAATACAAATATTTGGAAGGCTTAAAGGTTTCATGGAATCTGCGTGCTTTTCCTTCGTCGTAAGGTAGTTTTCAACCACTTTGGCGGAACAAAATTTATTTTCATTCAAATCGTTCGGAAACAGATGAACATCTGAAGGAGCAAGGTCTGGGGAACACGGTGCGTGAATTGAATTTAATTGAAACTCCTTCAGATTTTGCAACATTTGTCGGGCATCATGATAGAAGGTGACGCCTTTAAGAGAGGTACTCACAGGGTTTATTCGCCGTGACTGTTTCATTAGGTAAAAGAAGCTCGAAAATAATAATACGCCTCGAATCCAACCAAAAAGATAACAGTTCCTCCATAGGATGCAGGCCAGCTTTTGCTACGGGCTCTGTACCTTTAACCGTTTTTTTTTTTCAACTCCTTTGCGTGAAGGATTCACTTCTATTCAACTGTTATGAATCGATCCGAAAAACAAGTTCATTTCCATAGCGTCTAAACAGAGAAATGGCTAAGGAGACGCGGTCGGGCTTATATTTTTCGGTCAAAAAATGCGGCACACACTTATCGAGCTTGGAAGTGAATCCAAGTCTCTCTAATTGGCGAAATGCGGACGAATGGTCAATATTGTGCCTCTCAGCCATCTTAGTTGAAATATTTTTTCCTAAGGCTGCTCCCACAATAACGTCATCAATCTCGAAAGGCCATCCTGAACGGACACTATCCGAATAAACGCTTTGAACTTTTTGTTGTTGCAGTTCTAACACGCACTTCATTTCGAAACTTGTACAGGTTTACTTTGCGGAGGTGTAACAAAATGCCTTCTGATGCCACGACCTAGCTATACCTACAAGAGCTCCTCCACAAAATAAACAATAGTGCGTCATACATTAAACTTTCAGTCACGTTTGAAGATTGGGCACGATTCAATATATCGTAAATGATGATGTCAATAAAAATATCTTACGAAAAGCATGTTTTCTGGCTTCGAAAAGAAACGGGTGCGTTTAAAAACGGGCTATGTTGTATAAGTTTTCAAACTGTGAAACAAAATTAGCAGTCAAAAGATTTTGATCAACATTTCGAGGGTTGACTCGGCTGGGAAATATTTTTCTTGCAAATGACCAAATTTTTCGTCAACTTTAGGGTTTAAGGCACCATATTCTTGGAAATTTACATCCCCCATATCCGGAAAATCATTGGTAGCGCTATCTATTCGCTGTAATACTCGTAGCTATATCCGCTTGATTATATTTTCAAATAAATAAAATCCAATGATGCCACCAAGTCAAAAACCGCAACAACACTTTGTGATAAGATGGGCTCCTCTTCGCTTAGTTCTACCCTATAACAAGGCATTGACGTTTAAAATAGGCCACATTCTTCAAGATAATTTTGTGATTTAGTTTTTGAACAATTTCATTCATTTCGAACATTATCAAAGTTTGGACACAGTTATTGGTCGACCAGCTTAAGCTCTTGCGTCAACTGATTATGGATTTTAACTGAACTTTAGTGGAGTGTCTCAAGATCGGAATACCTGGGTTTTTCGCCAAACTCCGAAACAATTTTTTCATCCATCGACCAACAAAATATGACTAGTCAAACTCTTTAAAAGTAGGCCCGGCAAATACGATGGATCTGGTAGCAAAGCGTACCGTAATTCATTCAATTTGGCCAACAACTGTATGGGGTAAATGAACTGCTGTGTTATCATGGTGTAATACCACTATTTCTTTTGCCAAATAGGCAATATGCCAGTTTCTTACCAAATCAGTTCAATATTTCATTATACGAGTAGTACCACCTTGTGATTGTGCTTCCTTTCTCCAAAAATCCAGGTTTCGTCAACACTTATTGTCCACTGTTGGAGCGACCAATCAGGCTAGCAGTTGTCTGATGTTTTATATAATTATGTAAAATGGAAACTACCAGTTCATACTTTAGCCTCTATTGCCTTTTATACCAAATTTTCTGACAACCTTCGTTGAACATGGTAAAATAGCTGATTTGCTCGTCCTATAATGTGACCACTATTGGTTTCTTAATGTTAAAACATCCGCGAATGCGCGTTCTTCTTAATAGTTCACGCTTGGCTACAGCCATTGTGATTCATAACATTTTTGTTTCCGTTAATAACAATATTTCTCGTAATGCCTATGTTTAAGCTGGACGAACATCTTATACCAGCGTTTGACCCACAAATCTTCGCCAAAGTACGTGCCAACCCTGGTTGCGCTTGAAGCAACTTACGATTCACATAATCGGCCTACCGAATGCACAATTCGCTAAGCTATTGAAAAGTTTGAAACCCGATTTTCATTAATGGATGATAAGCGATCAAATAGACCACATCTAGCACATAGTAACGAAAATATAAGGGCGGTAGCAGAGAGTGTACGTGATAAATCGATTCGCCGTCGTTCTCAAAAGCTTGGCTTATCGTGTGCAACAACTTGGCTTATTCAAAAAGTAGACACAATTCAATTCGCATAAGAACCAAAACCGGCCGACCTTCCGAATCGTCTTCATATTATTCGTAAAGCTCTGAAGATTTACTGTTTTTGACCAATATTTTGATCAACGATAAGGCCAATTTCGGGCTAAATGACTCCGTCACTAAGCAAAATAGACATATTCGGATCCGGAGCAACCCCTAAAAGGTTCAAGAGTTCGTCATCTAATTTGGTGTGGTTTATAGCTGGTGGAATCCATATTTGTTCAAAACTGAGGCCGGCTGGAACGTTACTCTAAATGGCGCTCGTTAATGCGCCATAATAACGGACTATTTTCTGCCTTAAATTGAAACTTGTGGTCTCGAGGATATTTGGTTCTAACAAGAGAAAGCCACTTGCAACACAGACCATGAAACCATGGCTTTATTGCGAGAACTATTCGGTGAACAACTAATTTAACACTTTGGACCTGTGGATTAGCCGCCTTGATCATGTGACATCACACCTCAAGACTTTTCCCTTGAGGGCTGCTTAAAGTCCAAAATCTACATGAACAACATTTCTCGAGTCATTGGCCAAATACCACTCGTAATGCCTGACCGTAACGCGTCATCGAAATTTGAAACTTCGGAACGGACTATGTTAGCTGCAGCTACGGCTAACATTTGAAAGAACCAATCATCATACGACAACGAAGATTACCCGATAAAGTTGCATTTCTTGATTGCTTTTTATTTTTAAAAAAGAGTTCCACTAAAAGAATCACCCTTTGAGTCAGGTTAATGTTTAATGTTTTACTCGTGTTCGTTGGAGTTATAAATGTAACATTTATGAGTAATTGACGTATTCTGACTCTAATTAAATGGATAGTAGAAATTATTATCTTGACCTATGAAATTCGAATTACGAGTACTTAAGACGTAAAAGACGTAGATACTTAACTATAAACCATATGATTTCATATTTCACCTGGACTCGTGGTTATGATTAGAAGTCTCACGATTCTTCAAAGTTCTTCGTACAAAAATTATCTTATACAGAAAGTAAGAAATTGAGATAATCCATAGAATAAAAAATTTGTTTTTTTCATTAAGCTAAAACATGATCCCATACAAATGAGCAATGACTCTCCGAATACAGCGGGCTACGAAATCTATGTATCTCCTAAGTCAAGGGTGGAAGGAAATGCATTCAACTTAGACTTTAGCCATTTCAATTTTGTAAAAACTATTCAAAAACAATTATTTCAGATTTTAGTTCTAATTTTAACCATTTGAGGGAAACAAAGTTTCAGTCCTTTAATTACCCTACCCTGCAGTCATTCAATTAGGACTTCAAATCACTTTAGATGACTTAAAGAAACACATTCAAGTGACTGCAATGACTTCAAACTGGATGCAATGAATTTAGATAAATTACTTCCAAATGACCTCAGTACTTCTAAGTAAGATATAAGTTGAAGTTTTAACTTATAAAGATGTGGTCGAATCTATGAATAATATAAAATCAAATTCTGTTTGAGAAGATGCATAGTATACCTCTCTGCTTGCTACTTTTACATTACTTCTTCAACGTTTCATAATAAATGTTAGGACTGTACCTGCAACCTTCCGATTATATTATAGATCAACCAGGTTATTGAAAAAATACTCGCGATCACTTATCATCTACAATGAACTATCTGCTTGCAAACTAAATCAGAGTTGTGCTACGAAATTGATCGTATAAGATCTTAGATGGTAACAGAAAGCAGTTTGATCATGGCTATTTGACGATCTTGTGCCTTCTGGATTTTTCCAGGCCATTTGGCCGGGTCAATCATAATTGTTTAAGTCTAGTTACTTTGGTTTTAGTATAATTAAATGGCTCGCTACCTTAGAATATACTCCCGAAGGTGTCGTTATATTCGAAGAACGTCAATCTAAAAGAACATATTTGGAGAAAGAAGTACCTCAGGGGTAAATTTTTGGTCCTATTCTTTTTCATCTCTTTAATAAATGATAAATAAAGTCAAATCCTACAGGAGCTGTAGAGGGTTTATGTTGCAGAGTAAATAAAGACCTTTTGCTATCTACAAGTGGTCAGTTGAAAATTACATGAAATCCAAATAAAGTTCGAGCGATTTTTATCTCGCAACAGCCCTATTACATAGAGAGTTTACCTTCAATTTATCTGACCACTGCTAGGATCAAATGTTGTAGAAAATGTTACAAGTCTTAGTTGAAAAATAATTCGTCTTTTTCTCTTGATGAAATGTACTATACACTAGGTCGTGGAGGTGGTGTCGTATGATCAAGGGCTTCCTACCCAAACAAACAATAACTTATGTTATCCATAACTATAAATTCTCAGTGCTTAATATTGAACATTCCCTTACAATGCACCAAAATACAGTACATGGATTGCTTTTGATTTCATTCTTTACTGACCACGCTATGGACAAGTTTTTCTCAGCTATTCCTTAAGTCCATTTTAATTTATGAGTTCGAATGCCCTTAAAAATAAGCTCGACAAAGCATATCACAAGGTATTCCAAAGGCAATTATATAAATTACAATAAATAATCTCAAATCACGTCAAGGAAAGTTTTTTTTTTTATCATTCGCTTTTTAACTACTTTGATCGATGGGAAATATTGCAACATATCATCTGTAGTTTAACTAATGAGCAGAAATGCTAGATAAGCAGCCTTATCACTTAAGTGTACATGTGAGTATGAATTCTACACAAAGAAAAGAGGAAATAAGCAGTTTTTTTTACCATTTAATAATATTATCACAATGAAACCAAACTGAAAACATTGCTCTACGATGACATGGCGAAATTACTGAAAAAGGAAAAACATGATTGCAAGGTGATTGCAACAAAGTGAGTCAATTATGCGTATTAAGCAAAGCCAATGCCATTCATTGACCAAAGTAACATGGTGACACAGTAACCAACTCTCGCAACGATAGCATTGACATTGCCAGGGTTCAATTCTTAAACGTCAGCTCTTTTACTGAAAGGTTAGAAGAATTCATTTAAATCTCCCCAAAAGTCTAGCGTGCGGGTTATAAACTTATCGAGAAAGACATTACATATTTGTTGTGACCACATTTTTCTCTATATAAAGGAGTAAGCAAAATTGAATGTTAATGTAGCATGCTGACTACTCATTGGATTCAAGTTCAATCACAAGATGACATCGCGATTATAGTTGCTGCTTTGCAATGAATCTAACCAGAAAGTTGTGTTTTCGTAAGATTTTTGTGAACGTCAGTAAAATTGACTCATACTTTACGAGTCCATCAAGAACATTCTCGGAAAGTCAACGAAAACAGCCAATGCACCTAAGAAGAAACTCCTTAAAGCACGGGTTGGTGCCTATTGCAATATCCGTTGACGCCAGAATCATTGGATTCCGAAAACAATACTTTATGGGTTCCTATAGAGGGTGCAACTCAAAAAAGCAATATCAGTTTGCCACTACACTATGCCGTGAATCGAGGTTTACTTGTAAATTAACAAACAAACGCCTCCAGCCGTATTAGTCTTAAAAGAAATACTCCAATTTTACATGACATATTAGATACATTCTTACTCTATTACGCGCGCCGTCCAAGACTTTTCGAAAAAGAGCATCCATGTCCTAATATTTTTCGACTATGTCGATGTCGCTGTACAGTCCTCGTAGCTTTCAGTATTCGTCTTCACAATCTCCTTGCATGCTTTCTATACGCTTGAGGGCAGTGTTATCGGCTTCTGCACATTAAAGTTGATCTGGGATGGTAAGATCCTTATCTAGATAATGGGCTTTCCTAACCCCTTGTTCCGTTTGAGAGAAGATTTGTTACTTTCGAGTGGGTCGCCACAATTTTGTCGGTGTCCGTCCATTGTGCACACAATTTTGCGAAAATATCTTATCCCACGCCCGTATAAGATTCCGCTTGTACACGAAACTGAAGCCACGAGTCAATAACTTGCCCTGAGTTCAAAGATTTGGCTCCTGAATAGAAAGAAGTCGACCCGTATCTTAAGTGTTACGAGGGCGGGTCAATAAGTCCGTGACTTTTGGATTAAAACACAGATTTTTTGATAAAAAAATAATTTTATTTTTCAACGTAGTCTCCCTTGAGCTCTATACACTTTGTCCAACGCTTCTCCAATTTTTTTATCCCTTCCAAAAGAAATGATTTGTCGAGGTCCTCAAAATAGGCCTTTGTTTGCGAGATGACTTCATCATTGGAGTCAAATCTTTTTCCACCAAGCCATTTCTTCAGGTTTGGGAACAAGAGAATAGGGTGGATGAGGGAGCAATTCATAGCCCAATTCATGGATTTTTGCCATGGCAACTGCACATGTGTGAACTTTTTTCTTGGCCAAATGAGGTCGTTTTCTTTTCAAATCGTCGTTGAATCGGTCCAATAAGTTGGCATAATATTCCCCATTGATTGTTCTTCCCTTTTGAAGGTAGTCAATGTGGATTATCCCGCGTGCATCCCAAAAAACAGTCGCCATAACTTTATTGGCTGACAAACCCACCTTGGCCTTCTTTGGCGCCGATTCACCCTTAGAAACCCACTGTTTTGACTGTTGTTTGTTCTCTGGTGTGTTGTGATGGATCCATGTTTCGTCCACGGTTACAAAACGGCGCAAAAACTCCTCCATATTGCGATTAAACAACGCCAAACCTTCCTGTGAAGTTGTTACACGATTGCGTTTGTGGTCGACTGTGAGCAAACGCGGCACCCATCTTGCGGAAAGCTTTCTCATGCCCAAGTGATCATTCAAAATTGAAACCACTGAGCCATGCGAGATCCCTACGGCTTCCACAATCTCTCGCACTTTCAATCTTCGGTCGGCCAACACCATATCGTGAATTTTTTCGATTGTTTCGGGTGTAGAGACCTCAACTGGGCGTCCAGGACGTTCGGCATCTTCAGTGCTTGTACGGCCACAACGAAATTCAGTAAACCACTTTTTTACCATTGAAATCGATGGTGCAGAGTCCCCATAGTATTTATCAAGCTTAGCCTTGGTCTCGGTAATGGTTTTTTTTCGCAAGAAATAATGCTTAATAAGCACACGAAATTCACTTTTTTCCATTTTCTCCTCAAATTAGTGAGTAGTCTGATAAAAATAGCTGTCAAACACAAACTAACTGACGCAGCAAGTTTAGATTTTGACAGGAGTCAACTGACAGATGCCTGTTGACAGGAGCAGTGTTGCTGTTTCAGTAAAGAGGTCAGAAATTCAAAAAGTCACGGACTTATTGACCCGCCCTCGTATTTCTGGAGTGAGGCAATTCCAAAAAAAAAGTCTCATAAGGCACACTGTTTGATGCGGTCTTCACGTTGGTGGCGTCACTGGTTGCTGGTTTTTCAAAACTAGGCTGAAGCTCCAGTTGATCGGTGATTATTTCTTCTCATTGATCTGGATGTCATGTGATTTCAGCAGGATGGCGTTAGCTTCTTAAGGACGATAACATTACGTTATATCGCGAAATAGGCTCATGCGCTGCCCTCCAAGATCATGCGATTTCTTCTTACTGAGCTGTGTAAAATTGTTGATGCATGCTACGGTCTTTTTCTTTAAGATTACATTCATCGGGTTTGGCTTTATCTGACATAACTTTGCATTTGAGTTTGTACAGGCTTCACTTTCATACTACTTTGAGTAGCCCGACAGGTAAACTAAGACCTTCATCAGCCTTGCTGTTTTTAACATTGGATTATGTCATTCCCACTTTCAGCTAATTGAGTTTACGCCGTCTTTGTTAAGTCTCATTTTCCAAAACCTTTTAGTATGGACTGTGAGCACACTTTTAAGTGTCTCTTTGCGGACTTTATGCTACTGCTGTTGCTTTTGTAATTTCTGCATTTTCTTGATGTTTCCCTTGATTAAAGTGAAGCTGGTGCCCTTTCTTTATTTTTTGTTCGTAGAGCTGCGGAGCTGCTCTTATATCTTCTGCAAGACCGCTAAATTTGATTCATCTTACATGGCAGAGCTCTAGTATTCTGACTTTTGAAACGTTTCATCAGTGTTTGAATGCGAATATTCTGGATGGCCGTACTCCAAAGAAAAATTATGAAGATATTTGACGACGAATCGCAAGAGACTGCTCAGCCTTACTGATCGAGTCTCACAAATTCCAGTGACGACATTGTCAGTAGGCCATTAGAGGCGCTCTTTCACTCAAGGTGTGCTTGATTTTACCCGATTTTCACAATCAAAACTCTGATTAGACGAATGGAGGCAAATGTATACAGCCATCATGAAACCCATACGCAAAGAAAACGGAATAACCATTTTAGGCTACGGCCAAGCAGTGAGCGACGAGCGCCTGCGTGAATATGAAATCGTATGGCAGTGGCCACGTAAACTCTAAGCGATTTACGTCAGGGCGTCTTCGCTCTTCAATCGAATCTGTTTGAATTTTTTGCTCCATGGCTGAGCGACCAAGTAAGCCCATGGAGAAAATAAGCGCGGAAAATTTGATCTCAGCTATCCAAAGCCACCCAGTTCTATGGCAAGACATCCAAAACTGATATACGACAGTAAATGTCCACCTGTCGGTCAAACTGTTAGCTCGATCGCTCGGCCGCTCGTGGCCGCACCCTTAATCTCAACAACATTTACCTGATCTTCAAGAAGGGAGACCTTCTGAATTCATCTAGGGAAATCAGCCCACTTAGTGCAACTAGGACCGATTATCACATAACAGTAGGATTGTTGGTGAGAGCTGTAATTTGAGACCTAGGTTCACACCGGACCTGATCAAATTGTAAAAGAAATGTACGACTTTTGCTCTCAACAGCTCATGGGTCTTATAAGTATGGAACGGATGACTTTCCCAACGACCCACAAATTATTGACGTCATCTATGATATCAAGGAACGACTACTACTTCTGTTATAATATATAACTTAGTTGCGCTTGAATGTTAGTGTCACATATGTTGAATCTTGTTTATGGAAATTGCAAGCAAAGATAACTAACGGGCAATAGAAAGTTAAAGTGATACTTGCTCCCAAGATCTAGAGCCAAAGAGCAGGGGCGTCAGTCGGGAAACGAATAAAAAAAAGCTGAAAGTACGATCATCAGTGAAGGAATGTAGATATTGGATAAGAAGTAGCATGCAAGAGATCATTGATAAAAATTAAAAAGATTGTCGCTAGATTAGAAAGAATAGAACCCTGCGGCACACCAGCGTTTATTTTGGGAATTTGCGGCTAGAAACCATTAACAACATGTTAAACACCTCCCAGCAGCCCACAATCCATTCCTAGCAAAATCAGCAGCACGCACACCGATTCAGCGGAACTTTGGATCTTCTTTGCCTTTAAGGGTAGCATTTTCTTCAGACTTCAGCTAGAGTGTGTACCACTCCCTTGGAGAATGATTCGGTTTTTGAACATTTCTCTACAAAATCCAATAAATCGTAAACAGTTCTGCTAGTTACGCCATATAACAGACTCTCTGCAATTCGACAGTTTTACATACATTTATGATTCCTAGGTAAATTCTTGTAGTTTTTCTTTAGATCTATTCCGAATAGATTGCGAACAAAAGAGCTACATTACATTGTGCAGCCGGCGTCGTAAAGATTTAGTGTTGTAATCTCAATTGCGTTACACATGCGCATTCCCAATAATCTTTACAAAGTCACGATTTCTTCGAGTAATTATTGTCGTGGTAGTATAAGGAACCCACCCAAAAAAATACAAGCTATCATAATTACAAACTCCCAATGAGCAGTATCGAATTAATGCGCTCAAACATGCAATTCGATTCGGTCATTTAAGTAAGCTTCAAACATAATGGAGCAATTGCACTCAAAGCTGGTTTTCCAAGTGCGGATTACCCTAGAAAATGTATCGGTAAACATAGTGAACTACCTTTCAATGGCATTCTACGAGTACTCGTATTGTGTCACTTCAACATTACACAAGGCTAAACCTAAACATGCAATCGACTGTGACTTTGTTTTGTCCATAAACCTTCATGTAATCGAGATTTTATCCACTCCAAACTTGTCTTTCTTCTAGGCATGAGGAATATACGCCAATTACCAGCATTATTGGCCAAAAAAGCCGCCGAAGAGCTGAATGAGAACACGGCCGATGTACAATTCTACTTGGACACCCTCAAACAGTGGCTAACAAAGCAGCGACATCTTAAAGCACGAACCCAAGATCAGTTTCTGATTACATTTTTGCGAGCAGGGAAGTTCAGCCTGGAGACTGCAAAAAGGAAGATCGATAATTTCTACACATACCGTGGTTTTCTGCCAGAGGCCTTCTGGGATCGTAACATAGAGAATCAAAAATTGAATGAGGTCTTGAAAATGGGGTAAGTTAAAGGATTACCGACAGTTGTCAGTTTTGTTTGAAAATTCAATCTCTTCCAGCATATTTGTACATCTTCCACAACCTCTAGCTGAGGATGGTCCTCGAGTAATTATGCTTCGTTTTGGAAATATCGACTTTCACAGATGCGCAGTGATAGATGTTGTAAAAGTCTGCATCATGATGATGGACTTATGTCTCTATGATGATGACAATGCCATTGTGGCTGGATATGTTCTGGTTTTGGACTTGGACAAAGTGACATCGTTCCATTTACTTCATTTTGATCCGATGTTCATTAGGAAGCTGATAATTGTTGCAAATAAAGCGATACCGTCAAGGATGAAAGCATTCCATATGATCAATATGACACCGGCATTTGAAAAGTGTTTCAATATGGTCAAAGGCGTAATCAGTGAAAAGTTAAGAAATAGGGTAAGCTGCGGGATGACCATTTTTAGTCCCCTCAATCATTGTTCGTTCTCTTTTTTTGCAGTTCTATTTCCACAGCAACAATTTGGAGAAGCTTTACGAATATGTTCCAAAGCATTGTTTGCCGATAGAATATGGAGGCAAATGCGATACGGTCCCGGACATCATAGATCACTGGGAGAACAAGCTCAAGAAACACAAGGATTTTTTCAGTGAAGAGGAGCAGTACGGATGTGATGATAAGTTGCGAGAAGGCAAAACTATTTCACCCGATTCATTATTTGGAATTGAGGGATCCTTTAGAAAGTTAGACCTTGATTGAGAGAAAAGGGGGGGATTTTTATAGTCATAAGCTGTTGGAAAAATTTAAATATATTCGTAAAGGAGTGACTGGAGATTTTCTATTTAGAAGAATTCAAAGGGTTCTAGGCAGGCTTACTCAAGTGGTACAAAAATGAACACAATATTGGAGAAATCTAAGGAATGGGCTCTTAACAACAAAATGTAATGGCTATAGTATCTCTAGCGAGTAAGGGAAGGTAATTCAAAACGAGTAGATGAGTGAAAGTAGGAGACAGGGTCGCACTAGCTCTATCATCATCCTCACTTACGGCGTCCAAATACGGAATGTGTCAGCCAAAACTACACGAAAATAGGCCCACCCAAAGGAAGGAACTGTAAGATAACAAACTGGTGATGTGATCTAGCTGACACCTGATTATCAACCGGACTTGCCTTGCTTAGCCCCGAGTGTTGAGTAAGAGATAATAGCAAAACCACAAGTTCAATCGAGAGCATACAAATAATTACTTATTAGAACTTTGGGCATACCACCTTGATCAAAAAGTTCCAGGAATTTATTCAGAAAATTAAAAATACAAGTTTATTCATCTAAATCAATATTGTCCCCTTCAAAGTAATCCCCATCGACGGCAACCCGCTTTTGCCAGCGCTTGATCCAATCAAAACATTTTTTATATTCGGTTTTCGGTATGTCCATCAGTGCTTCCTCCGATTTTTCCATTACTTCCTTTCGGCTACTGAAACGCGTTCCCCGTAGTGGTTTTTTAACTCGATTGAACAGAAAGAAGTCACAGGGAGCCAAATCAGGTGAATTCGGTGGCTGTTGGAAGGTATTTGTTGCATTTTTCGTCAAAAAATTACGAATAATGATGGCACTGTGCGACGGTGCGTTTTTGCGAATTGCTTCACACAAACGTCTCATAACGCCCAAATAATACTCTTTGTTTACTGTCTGGCCTTCTGGCAAAAATTCATGATGCACTACACCGTTGTAATCCATGAAAACCGTGAGCATTGCCTTCGTTATTGACTGAAAACGACGTGGTTTTTTTGGTCTCGGCCCATTTGGTGAACGCCATTCACTAGCCTGATGTCTGGATTGCGTGTCGTACTCATAAACCCACGTCTCGTCTCCAATGATCCTTTTGATAAATGTGGGATCGGATTCAGCCTCGCAAATCATCTCTTTTGCGACGTCAACACGGCCTCTTTTTTGCATGAAATTGAGGTCTTTTGGCACCAACTTTGCTGCTTCACGACGGAAACCGAAATCATAAACCAAAATGTCTTGGACGGATCCATAGGCAATGTTCAAGTCCTCCGCTCTCTCTCTGATGGTTAATTTGCAGTTATTGACCAACATTTCTTGTATTTCATCAATGTTTTCGTCGGTTTTCGATGTCGATGTTCTGCCACTGCGTTCATCATCTTCGATTGACTCACGACCACTTTTGAACCGGCTCGTACCACTGGTAAACGACCGTTTTCTTTAGAGAATCGTTGCCGAAACACTTTTCCACCATTAAATCCGTTTTTTACGCAAAATTTAATACAAGCTCGTTGTTGCAAATCTAAGTTCATTTCTAAAATTGTAAACATTTACGTAAATTTTGCAAATGTCAAGCTATGATGCTAAGATTTAGAGGGAATATCAACAACAGATGTACCAACTTAATCAAAAAACAGAACTCAAATCGGAACAATGGGAGCGCCACACGGTGGCTATTCCCGAAACTTTTTGATCAAGGTGATATGTCCATTACGGCTAGGTTTGATGAGTGTCATCAGAGGAACAAAGTTTTCCACACATTTTCAAGCATTTTTGGCCATCTTCAAGCATTTGTAGCCATATGTCCTCAATAACACAAAATTTGTTGACTTCCAATGTGTTTATGTTGGTAAATAATCAAAAGGCGTCAAATAACAAGATCTTCTAAACCATTTCACAGGTCCATTACGAGAAATTATGGGTTTATCGAATGTTTCTTTCAATAACCTGATTGTTTCGTTTGCTATCTTGCTGAAACCACGTCGGCTCTACATTCATGCCATCCAATTGGGAAACAAACATGGTTTTATAGCGAATACCCTTGACTGTAACATGCTAATTAACTTCATTTTTGAGAAAATATTTGGACGAAACGGCGGCGTTTCGACAATCTCATGTTGATTATCTTTGCTCCAAATGCGACAATTTGGCTTATTGACATACCCATTGAGGCAAAAAAGAGCCTCATCGCTGAACACAAATTTTTGGATTTTCTTTCGATAAAACAGCGAATCCAATATCAATTGACTGAAACTAAAATTTCGAAGCAAACGATAGTTGTATGGCTTCAACTCTTAGACGAGCTGGATCTTGTAAGCTGTTTAACCAAGATCTTTGAGTTTCCATTAAGAGGACGGACAAACAACAAAGCTATAGTGAACGGCTTCGAATCGATAAATTTGGATCCTCTTCACCACTTTCCTGAACGGATACGATATTCTCTTCAATACGCAATCTTCTTGCTGCCATTGTATTTTCAACAGAAAATGTTTTGCTAAAACGGTCAAAAATACGGCGAAAAGTGATGTCAAATGGTCGAATTTGCCGGGTCTAGTATGGTGCTCCATTAGATTGACGCACAGAACCACAATTTTAAAACTAAATTTCTAAAATTTGTGAACGTTGTTGAAGCGCGTTTGTCATTACGATAAAATTGCAAAGACTACTGAAAATAAATGACACTGACAGTTTGCAATCTGACAATTGGTTTGACTGGTATAAATGTCTAAATTTACTGAGGGCTATTTAAAGCTATTGCAGTTGGAATAGAGATCCAGTTAGATGGGTCAGACTCAGCGCTCGTTTTTTCGAAACAAGTTACTGACTCCGGAACCTCTAGCCCTTTATTTTCAATAAGTTTCAGAAAGCGCTAGGCCTTAAACATTGCAGATTGTCTATAGAGAAAACCCATATAAAAACGTTTGCTGGTTATGAAGACGGATTTACAATTCACGATCCTTAACACCAAAGAACAACACTACGACGTTGGGGTTTTCATATGAAATATTCAAATCTTGAGTACTTGCTGCGTGGGCCTTAAACAGCTATCAGCGCTATCCACTATGGGATGTACTTCGACGAAAAGAAGAAGCTATGGAACCAGTTTCCTTTTAATCGTGAATTTAGCTTTTAGCAGCTAATTTATAGTTAAATGACCAACATTAGCCTAATGTATAGTCGTATTCCGACAAAAGAATGGTTTTTAATAGCTCCACGACAGAACGACGTAGAAGCAATGCTGTAAGTGTGATATATGAATTTTTCTAACTCATTTAATAAAGGAAAAGCGAACATCTTTGGCAGTTCTATCAGAAAACATAGCCTACCCAAGACGACTTAAATGTGGTGTCAGGCAGAATACACTCAAGCCTTAATACGATTTCTTCTACTTCATGTTCACAAAGGAATTTAGCAACCTGATCATAAAAAAGTTTCCAAGTATTCCAAACAGCAAATACATACGGATTCGGACCACAACTTTGTCGAAGCCAAGGTTCTTCTGCAAATATGTCAGATGCCACAACAACAAAGGTATACTGTGATGAAATTAAATATCGAACTACACGGCTGCCATTGCAACAAAACGGCAAAACCTATCAGATAGCGTATCCCCAAGCATCTCCACAATGCCTTTACAATATGAAATAATTGCTTAAGATAGGTGGTTTCGATGCCATGAAGCCTCCATAAATGTCAAAACTGATATGCTAAGCCTCTTCCGTAAACTCCACCAAACCTTTAATTTGACGAAGGACAGCACATCCTGGACTATAGACGATCGTATAAACAGAACATAGAACAATTTCGTCCCCTCAAGAAAAGCTTAAAAGGGTTAGAAAACATACGAAAATTTAGAAATGCTACCACAATGTACCTACATAAAAAGAATGCGTTAGGCCAGCAGAATGCAAGCAACGAAGCTTAGTAGAAAGGTTCTGAGGATATGGAAAACAACTTCAACAAACTACTAATCGGCAAGGACGATCCCAATCCTGGCATCACGAAACTTAAGCAAGTAAAGACAAGATAAACGCCCACCCGAATGAAGTCAAGACAGTAATTAGGTATAACAAAGCTGATGAGCTCGGCGGCCTACCTTCGGAACCCTTTTTTTCTCAACTCTGTCAATCTCTCCACCACGATTACTTAAGCCGAATGCAATCTGACCCGAAACAGTTTTATCACTTTATACGAGTAAACACCAAAATCTGATAACTACCCTTAGATTTTCAAACGAATTCTCAGGTGATTTAGGTGTTATATGCGACAAAGAATTCTGATTCATTAAGCGATAGTCCAAGGAAGTCTCTAACCCTTACGTCATTCAAAACATTTACCTTACATTCGTTAGGCCTATGCTATTTAGAATATTCCTGCCAAGTTTGGTCCCCTTATCATGACCGCAACTCTAATTGAAGCTATTCAACTAAGTTCCATTCGAGGTCTTCTTTATTCAGATATATATAACTTGCCTCCGTACAGTGATCGGTTAAAGCTTTTTAATCTTCAGACCCTCAAAAAACGTCGACAGGCTTCTGATTTACTGTATGTTTATCAACTACTCACGTGTGGGGCCCTGCTCTAAATAATATTCATGAATACCATTCCACTCAACCCTAGGTCTGCACCTCTCTTCCATATCAACTTTCACCGAATCGATTAAGGCTGTATTAAACTTTGGACCAGACGTTTCTTTTTTTTTTAATGGCGCTACAATCCGGCGTGGACCTGGGCCTCAATCAACTACCGTCTCTAGCTCGATCTTGTGCTAGCTGCCTCCAGGTTCGCACGCTTAGTTGGCTGAGGTCCCCTTCCACTTGCGTGCGCCACCTGAGTCTCGGTCTTCCTCTACTGCGCTGTCTCTCGGGGGCGGATTCGAAGACTTTTCGGACCGGAGCATTGTTCATCCGCTCTACATGAACCAGCCATCGTTGTCGTTGGATCTTCACTCCTCTGGCTAGGTCGATGTCGCTGTACAGTCCATACAGTTCGTCGTTGTGGAGGAGGAGATCTCCACTCACCGTCCATGTAGATGGACCGAAAATCACTCGAAGAATTTTCCTTTCGAAGCACCCTCATCCATTTTTGATAATGTCCATGCCTCTGTGCCATAGAGCAGAACCGGGATTATTTAGGTCTTATAAAGGGTGACTTTTGATGTCCTAAAGAGGGCTTTGCTACTCAAGTACTTTCTTAACCCAAAGAAACAGCGGTTGGCAAGAGTTATTCTTCGCTTAATCTCAGCACTGGTGTCGTTGTCTGTATTTATAGCAGAGCCTAGGCAGACAAAGTCCTTAACTACCTCAAAGTTATACCTGTCAAGGGTGACGTTCTGTTGTCCTTTTTGCTTGACAGCATATACTTGGTCTTGACCGCTAAGCCCATTTTCGCCGCTTCCGTCTCAATACTTCCAAAGGCTCCACTGACATCACGCTGCTTTATTCCAATTATGCCAATATCGTCGACGTATGCGGATAATTGGACGGACTTTTGAAAGATTGTGCCTCGTGTGTTTGCGCATGAGTATGATGTTAAAGAAATCGCATGGCAGCACATCGCCGTGTCTAAATCTTTTTTTGACATCAAAGGTGAGATGTTTACCGACCTTGATGGAGCAGCGTGCATTCTCCATCGTCATCCTGCACAGACGGACGAGTTTGGCAGGGATGCCGAAACTAGACATTGCTGTGTATAGCTCGTCTCTATAGATGCTGTCATACGCGGCCGTAAAATCAGTGAATAGGTGGTGTGTAACGATCTGAAGCTCATGGATCTTCTCCAAGATCTGCCGTAGTGTGAATATTTGGTCGATGGTGGACTTTCCTGGCGGTCTGAAGCCACACTGATATGGACCTATCAGGTTGTTGACGAACGGCTTCTGGCGTTCACGCAATACGGCAGATAAGATCTTGTACGCGATGTTAAGAAGACTGATGCCTCATGTAGTTGGTGCAGTTCAAAGGGTCTCCTTTCTCGAGTATCAGACAAACAAACAATGCATCGGGCATACTTTCGTCCGACCATATTTAGAGATGAGAGAAGAGCTCGGCTGTCAGGCCGTCCGATCCAGCAGTTTTTAAGTTATATGTTTGTATTATGCATTCAATAAACGCGCCTCAATCAATCAATTAAAATCGGATTGAATTTCAAAGATTTTGGTCGGAAGAACCATCGTTTCAACAAGAAATGATTTTGTCTAAGTTGCATTAACTCCAAAGCATCAGTTTACCTCAATCAAATGCAACATTTAAGCCCTTGAAGCCCCTTGTCAACGATTTGATTGTAATTAAGAAAATATTCCTAATTCAGAGGAATTTCTGTAGTACCGGAAAAATATTGCTTCATCTCGTCTTGTCTAATAGGAATTCCTTGCAGCTGTATCAGGACCATGATATTGGTTTGATTCTATTGGACAACCACTTATGACGAGATGCTGTTACCTTTTAAACGAGGCTCATGACGATTATCATCACACAGATCAGCGGATTGTGGCATTCTGTGGCATGGATATAAAACTTTTGGTATTCAGCACTTTAGGAAACCAGGACGGGTGAACTTTTCAAGACAAAGATCTTGACTAACCAACCAAATCCACATAGGTGGGGTGATGTCAACCTAACCCATTCAAACATGAGATTATCAACAATTTAGGCACATTGATATCATTCTAGATACAGCACTGGATAGAATCCGCAAAAAAACAAACAAAGAATCCGTAACCCTGCCAGACAAACAATTTGTAACTGACAGTACTTTTCCAGCCAAATAATCAGCGTAATGAACGATTACTAATCCACTTTGCATTGGATATTATCATTCTAAAATACGCTTCACAATTCCATAATCCGCAATCTCCACATCAGTTCGAAGCTCATGTTTCACTTGACACTTTCAGTGTCAAAGCCTATTGACACCTAACCCCTTGCATTAGTGGAATCTTATCAATTTTAGATATGAATCGCAATCAAAACAAAAGTAAGTCCTGTGGGAAATTTTATCTCGTCAGTCTTTAACTGAAAGCCAATGAGAATGGCTGATTTGAAAAACCCAATATACGAGTACGAGTACATTTAGACGACATTAACACTGCGAAACATGATTGGTGACGAACTGGTAATTCCCTGAATTGTGGATTTTATTTGAAGAGATTTGAAATGTTTAACCTGTCCTTTTAGCCGGATTACAGTCATATAAACTTCCCGGAGGACCGCATTTGGTATCGCATACCAGAATGGGAGGTAATTGTGAAAGTGACCACCTTCATACCAGTGATTGTATTTGGAATTGCTGGCAATCTCATCATCATCTACTTGATCCATCAAAATCGTGCTCTAAGGACACCAACGAATTTGTTGATCGCCAACATGGCAGTGGCGGATACGGCGACATTGCTCATCTGTCCGATTATGTTCATGTATAATGACTTTTATCAAAATTACATGCTAGGCTCAGTCGGATGTCAGTTGGAGGGTTTCCTTGAAGGTTCCCTCTTAATTACGGCCGTTTTGAATTTGTCTGCGGTAAGCTATGATCGCTTGACGGCAATAGTTTTGCCAATGGAGGCACGTCTGACGATGAAAGGTGCCAAGGTGGTTATGCTGTTTACATGGTTATCTGGATTCGCTATTGCAACCCCTTTGGCCGTCTACAGGACTTATAAAGTGGGTTTTAACACAGTGTTACAATCTATTTACGATACCTTCATACTGATATTCGTTTAAGGTTCGAGTATGGATGAATTTTACAGAGAAGTACTGCAAGGAGAATCCTGACATTCTTACAAAATACTGGTATGTTCTCATATCGGCATTGGTTTGGTTCCCATTAGGTGTTATGTTGGTGTCCTATATTGCTATATTCATCAAGGTAATTACATACATATGTACATATATGACAACGAGAATCATCATCAGCTCTGACTTCTCTATTTCAGCTTGATATGTATGAGAAACAAATTCTAAGCAGAGATCATCCTTTGACGGTTTCCTATAAGAAGACCGTCGCTAAGACACTCTTTATCGTTGTCATAGTATTCATTGCTCTTCGAGTTCCATTCACTGTTCTAGTTTTTATCAGAGCTGATCTGTTGGGCACCTATAATGGAGCAGTGAATAATAGCTATCGAATTCTGTGGTATACAGCGCACTATTTGATGTTTCTGAACTCGGCAATTAATCCTTTGATTTACGGATACGCCAACGATAATTTTCGAAGAGCTTACGATCAAACACCATTGTGTCGGTGCTGCTGTCGAACAAAGGTTAACAGCAGAGCTGGAAAGGTTATTACAATATTGTTCACTCGTATCCTTACTCCTATTTCCGATTTTTTTAGAAGACACCGCCAAAAAGCTCGTTCTTCTGTTGTGGTAAGGATCTTTGTAATTGGATGACACTCCGAAGCCAAAATATTGATGTAAATGGAAATTCGACAAAGAAGACGAAAAGTCCGATGAGTAATAGATGCACAACAAAAGAGACTGCCGTAGCAATGAACTTCAAGTACATCGATGACACAAGGGAGGTGAACGAATGCCAAGTCGCCGATGAGTTTATTTAACGTTAGATTAAGAAATAAAAATTGTGATGTCTAATTGTGTGTTTCCTTTTTTTTTTTTTTTTTTGAGCGAAGGTTTTTTCTTTGAGATATTGAAAGTGTACCTTGACTTTCCTTCATCACCAGCATTTGGTTTTATTTTAAAAATATTTTAAACTACGTAAACCGCCATTGGCTGTAAAAATAATCGTACGAATTTTATCGCCTTTTGGAGTCTAATTCAGCCTTCAGGATTCATGATGCTACAGGCGCTCAATTTGCGACCTGATATCATCGTACTGAACGAGAGTAACTCCGCTCTGTCGTAGTAGTTGAGTCATCTATTCCTTGCGACGTGAAAGATGAGGGGGAACGTTTTAATCCAGATAGAGGAACACATTCGAGGGGACAAAAAGTCGTTAAAGTCAATTTAATTATCGAAAACAATGTTCAATACCTCATTTTAATAATACAAATAAACTAGATAACCGGGGTAAAGCTGAGCCTCAAACAAGCGCAATCTTGCGCTAATCAGCACAAAGTGCTTAAACTGAGATCATTTTCTATTTGTACACACTACCTATGACAAGATCTTAGTCTACGTGTTATCGTACCGGAATTGATTCAAAGATACCTACATCGCTACCCAGATCTCTTCTTAGTCGGATCAACCAAGAAGACTGTGGCTCTCTTATTTTGTTCCCACCCTTTTTTTACATCCTTCTATTCTATGTTTGTGTCATCGGTAAGTACAAAAGTATACCTCCTAATCACTTATGCTGACAGCACAAGACCACTCTCCTGCGATCAGAGCTGTTCGTCGTCAAGTTTCTTCACAATACTTCTTTAGTGTTCTCTAGTCCAGGAGATTAGCATTTATTCATTTATAGCCAGATAGTGGTCTGATTCAAAACGTCTAAATATCTAGAATACTAGGCTTAAGTTAAGGTTTTTGAACAGATAACCACAAATTTTCAATAAGCCTTAGTTCGTTTTCGGATTGTCTTGTAGGCTTTGTTTTTCAAGTAACCACCATAAATACTTTCTTTTCTCAACTAAACTTTAAAATCACCAAGAACTTCGAGCTTGTGACATTGTTACTATGTCTATTCATCCAAACCTTCTGCAGGGGGGTGAGTGCACATCAAGCTTATCTTATTGAATTAAGCCTTGACTTCAATGACTCCTCTGATGAAACATCCAAATCACAGTTGGAGCTGCTTCTCTTTCGAAAGCAATCACATTTCCATCCTTCTTTTCCCTGGCCCATCTCATCGCACTTTTTAAATGGCATAGGTACCCACTTTGTAGTAGTTTAACCAATTGTTTGGTTGCATGTGGAGTGTTAAGGGTCCAAACAATCGATACCCATAGCCGAAAGTTTGCCACTTCTTGTTGGAATTATCAACAGTACGTTCTTCCTTACACGAAACTATTTGCTACTTAGTGTTTTAGGTGTCTTGGCACCACCTTAAAACTAAAACTAGGCAGCTTAATCCTCGAGACAATCTCGATTTCGCTTTGGTTCATTTAAAACTGCTACATCATTTCGACAACTTGATAAGACGCCAAAGAATCCTCTGAATTTTTCGAAGAAGCTAAAATGAGGTCCACGCTCCGTCTGCCCCTGACTCCATCATGGAAATTTCTCCTATAAAACATCCAGCTGAGGCTTGCACCCCATTCGACTGTGCGTCCTCAACGACTGCCCTTATGTTTTCTCAACCTAAGACCGGTTAAATTGGCTGCTTAAAAACACATTTTTCTCTGTCCAGAGCAGTGTCTTTGTGTTTGCTAGAATGCGTGACATCTGGCTCCATTTTTGCAAAGAAATTGTTGCACATATTGTCCCACGACCTACAGTCTCCATCAATTATTTCATTAATTTTCACCGATTTCTTGCTTCTCAATGAGTCGAAAATCACTTGACGCTCCTCTTTTAAAATGAACTCGAGCTCTTCTTTCGGCGGCAGTGACATTATTTGTCATACTGTTGCTATTGAGTTGAAACCAAAGTTCCTTGGGAATGAAAAAAAATTTTTTTTTAATTTTATTTTTTATTTTATTCAATATAGTCCCTTTTTAAGTTACTTATTCCAACGATTTTCCAACTTCTTGATCCCGTACGGAAAGTAAATTTCCGGAAGGTTTGCAAAATACTCCTCCGTGGCGTCCTTCAATCGCTCCAATAATGCACAGTAATACTCGCTGTTGATGGTTTTTCCTCTTTCGAGGTAGTCCACGAAGAGTATGCCATGACAATCCCAGAAAACCGACGCCAGAACCTCTCCGACCCATTGAGCCCCTTTCGGCCGCTTCAGAGCACCCGTGCCGGCTTCAGTCCGTTTCCGGGCACTCATTGTTCTCTGGTGTGTAATAGTGGATCCAGGTTTCATCAACAGTTACCAATCGACGCCAAAAGACCGCCAGATTTCGCATCAGCAAGTCCAAACACTCTTTCGAAGTGCTCTCGCGTTCGTGTTTTTGGTCA
Organism: Volucella inflata; assembly: GCA_928272305.1. Classification (NCBI taxonomy): domain Eukaryota; kingdom Metazoa; phylum Arthropoda; class Insecta; order Diptera; family Syrphidae; genus Volucella; species Volucella inflata. The sequence continues at coordinate 7,658,111 of OV743720.1, forward strand.
GGAGTGAGCATGCGCGGCACCCCGCGGCAGGATAACTTTTTCATATGCAGAATATTGCCCAAAATATGGCGTGTGCGCTCAGTACTAATCTTTGTGGTATCTGCTAGCTCGCGCACCTTCACTTTCCGGTCAGCCAACACCATTTCATGTATTTTTTTGACATTGTCCTATGTTACCGCATCGGAGGGCCTGCCGCTGCGGTCTTGATCGGTAGTGGAGTTGCGGCCACCACGAAACTCTCGAAACCAATATTTGACGGTGTAATCGGACGGATGTTTATCCAACTTTTGTTTTGTTTCCTTCGCCGTTTTGCCTCTCAAAAAATAATGTTTAATGAGAGAACAAAAATCGCTTATGACCATACTCAACATGATGCTAAACACGTCAACAACAATCAGCTGTCAAAACAAAACTAAATACAGAATCGCACTGTCAGGCACTGTTAGGCATGTCTGCCTAAATATGAACGGACTTCAAGGCATCATAACCCTTTTTGCAGTAGCAGCGCATTCTGGCGGTCAAGGAGGTTACTTTTCACCCCACCTAGTAAACGTTTATGTTGACGCCGAGGGTAAAATGAAGCTCCTTCGTAGCAGAGATAATCAAAGATGGTATCGAGCTCTGAAATAAATAAGGTAGATTGCCAGCTTCATGCTTCCACTAAAGAGTAAGATGTACACGATGGATAGTTCCAGTACTTGAAACCTACGGGGTTTTCTTATAAACCGCTTCTCTTTTCCATAAAGATCACTATATTTGGAGTGGTCTCTGATTTCTATGCAACTTAAGTAGTGTAGTTTTTCGACTGATCCTCATCATTAAATCAACATTCATCGCATCATCCTCCACCAAATTGGCTGACGTTCGCCACCAATAACACCTCAACAACTTTTTGAAATGTGATAACTACCGATTTCCTACTGCCAATGCATGCACTTGAAAGTCCATTACTAGTAGCGGCACTATCTTAATTGAACTTCTTCTATTATACCAAGCATAGTAATGGATTAATATCTGTTGTTGTAGGTTAAAGGCTGATAAAGTACTTGCCATATGCAAGCAAATTGAAGTCCCTTCACCTATTTATGAACCGTTGACGTGAGTTTTCATTGTCAAATCAACTGATAAGCTTTCGCTGATTACTATGAAATTGGTTTTCAAACAGAGCCATACAGCTCTCTCCATGTACCACGAGAAGTTTTTAAAATCCGTTAAAAGAAATATACCCTAAACCGTACATATGCTCATTACTGCAATAAATCATTTTCATTTTCTAGCTCAATAGCAATATCAGTACAAATTCAACTTTCCATTTATACAGACCTTCAAGCCTGTACTACCAAAATGGTATCGTCCCTTAATCTGTTAACATTTTATGTTATAATTGTGCTTAACTTGAACGTCCTCGACTGTCTGCAAGTGAGTGTGAAAGAGAACTATGACATTAAAGTGGAACCGTTTAAAACACGCATCAACAAGCGCGACATATCGCAGTTTTTCGATAAAGGTAACGGTAAAACTAAAGCAACCTTCTCAATTTTAATTCAAACTTTATTATTATTATGTACAAGCGAAACAACATTTTAGCAAATGCTAATCAAACCCAAACAAAATCTTTTTTATATAGCCCGACTTGTGCTCCTCCAAATAAGTCATAAATTGTCCCATGCTAAGTTTTGTACCCTCTTCATCGCCAGTCTCAGCGAATAGGAGTTCTCGGAATCCATTGAACCTTCGCAACGTGTCGATTTTGTCACAAAACTTTTGCTTAACCTCATTTGTTCTCAACGTGATCTTGTGCCAACTCATGGATTTGATGTTTCTCCAAAATTCTTGGGTGTTTTCCTTCAATCCTTCGACGCATATGATGCCCGGTTTGCCAGGACGCAAAAAACCTGACAGATTTAATTCACGAGCTAACTTAACGATCTCTTGTCGTTTTGTTTTACTTTTTATGTGATGAGAATAGATCCACAAGCGTTCAAAGTCAACCATTTCCACGCGGTTGGGTTGCTTTTCCAGTTCTAAATTGGTAGTATCTTTGGTTAAGTAATTGTCAATTTGTTCTTGAATCCAGGAGATTACCTGGAAAATATAGGTTTCAGACTTTTCCATCGATGCGATGTAATTTTCCACTTCTGATTTAACAAAAGACTCCTGCGGTTTCGACAACAGTGTACTCCGTATGGTTACGATAGCGTTTTCAATTGCTGGATAAAGATGAGGAAGTTCTACACGGACTTCGATCTTTTCATTACTTGTTGACGTGATAGTGATTGCAAAATCTAAGTGAGCACGTAGACGTCCTGGTGCTGAGTCCTTGAGGTATTCATTGAAATCACAGATAACTCCGGGATCGTAAATGTACATTTCCCCTGGATTGCAGTAGATTGACGACAGCATATCCACTTCTTCAAGTTGCTTGCTTATGCATTCTTTATACGAACAGTTTTGCATCTCATCGCCGGTCTTCACATCCATGATGAGCACAATCTGGAAAATGATAAAAACAAAATGTATTTTGTGAACGTTTCATATTTTACAGCATCTTATTCGTTTAATGGATTTAAGAAGATCGATTCGGTGCCAATCATATTCCCGTTGGACATATGCATTTTCGAGGTCGAAAACGTGAAACATGCCGCCTGTCTACATTTCAACGAAACTGGCGTGAAAAACTTTGTAGTTTTTCGAGCTAATGTGAGTACGAAGGCATTTTTTAGAAAACTAATTTACGGACACTTTGTTTTTTTTTTTAAAGGAGGGAGTATACGAGGAAATATTTAACATAGAAACGCCTTTAGCTATCAGCATGGATTGTGTTTCATTCAGTGATAAGGGTTTTGTAGCACTTGCCTTTAATTTTTCAACCACCGTAGACCGTGCCGACAAGGGATCACCAGTCTTTCAAATTGATTCTCATCGAATCAAACCAATTCAGTACTTTGGATCCTTGCACGTACAATCTGTGTATCTGCAGGCAACAGCAAACGATCTATTTCTCATCAAAACATTCCACAATTCGCTTAACTCTTCAAAAAATTTGTTCTGTCCATATTTCAAGTATACAGGCTACGGATTTAGTAAACTTGGAAAAATTCCCTGCAGTAATGCACGACGTCTAGAACCGTTCTCTATTGATTCTGATAGTTATATAGCTGTGGCGAATTATGCTGACAAATTTGGTCGAACGGAAACAATGTCAGAGGTCTACAAATACGATCGTGACAATAAAAAACTCGTGCCCCATCAAAAGATCAAGACCAACGCTGCTGTGGATGTCAAGTACTTCAAGGTGCCGTTTGACGAAATCCATGATCAACACTTTCTGATTTTTGGAAACTCCCATGGCAACATGCAAAGCCATGATAAGCTCCAAGCCGATTCAGTGATCTACAAATTTGAGAAAGGAAACTTTATCCCCTACCAAATGCTGCCGCTGTACTCTGTGCAAAAATTTCTACCCGTCATGGTAGGTATACAGTGAAATAGGACATAATTCATTAACAATACAATAAAAACGTTTTAGAATGTGGAACTCGAAAAGTTTATTCTTCTGGTTGCATGTACCAATCAAGACATCAGGATCTACAACTTGAACGACTGGAAATTCGAAGAATCAAAAACTCAGTTTACAGAAGGTGCTCTTAGTAAGGGAGTGTCCAACATGCGGATATTCGAAGACGATGATCACACCTATTTGGGTTTGTTTTGGCGTAGTAGTTCCATTTTGTTAATATACAAGTAAGTGTCATTTTTAGTCATTGCCAACGAGCGAATGTTAGGAGATGAAACAAATGTGTTCCTGCCGATATTTACCCAAGAAGAAGATGCAAATGGTCTTCGCCAACAAATCATAGAATGGACGACTGAAGCGATTAATCGCTTAAGTAAAGTCGATGTAAACAAACTGAAGGATGACGTTGTCAAAATTGCAAAATCCAAAATCAAGCAACCACCTCGTGAAATCAGTGAGATTCCTCTAGCTAAAGTGGAAATCGCCTACACACGATCGGTAAGATCGGTTAATTTTCTTTCCTCTTATACTCATTTATGCATTCATTTGATTTGCAGCTGGTTAATCCGTCACGACGTCTTACTCCAAGTTATTGGCAGACGCTTTCATTCGCAAACCAAGCCATTGACGCCTTAGAAGCTCGCGTTTTTAAACGATATCCTTTCAAACGACACACAACTGATCAAAAATCCGAATATACTCACAAAATCCTCAATGTAGGTACGCTCGTGGTTCGCAATAAGCTGAATGCAACCAAAATCAATGGAATTGACAACTCAAACATCCAACTCAAAACCATGGCAGCGCCGAAAATCATTGTCAACGGTGACTTTCAACGTCCACCAGAAGGTAGGAGTGACACTTCTCCAGAGTTCTTGGATATCCTCAACGCGAATCACTTGAAAATTGATGGAAAACTAAACGGTTTTAACTGGACTGACCTACAAACAAGTACATTGAAAAAGTCCGGTCAGCAGTTCCTAAAAGCGTCTGTGAATTTAGCTGCTTTAAAAGCCGACACAGTTGTGACCTCCTCGGACATAGTAAATGAACAAAATCTTTCCAAGTTGATACCAATCAATGGGGGAAGTTACGTTATAAATCAAGATGTTCAATTTGCAAAGCCAATACATGCTATAAACCTAACCATTAACGATCGTTTGAACAATATTCACGTACTAGCCAACAAATTAGACGTCTTGCTACTCGAATCCGATGATGTTCAGCACATTACCGGGCGGAAGTTCTTTGAAGATGTAAAACTACTCGAACCAGTGACGATATCCGGAAAAATCTTTGGCGAACTCGACATCATGTCTCCCTTCAAACCCATCCACCAGTCGATTAACCTCACTGGCCACTACACGATCACCGGCGATGTGATTGTGAAAGACTTTCTTTCAGCAAAGAACATCATAGGCGCATCAGGCTTTTATAGTTTTAACAAGGTTCTCGATAATGCTCTTCCTGCCTTTGGTCCGTTCGATGGCTTGACAATGAACTTTGAGCAGCCAATTCATGCGAATCACACGATCGTACAACGACTTAACGGTAACGACCTTCACCAATTTGTTAAGACTAACATGGAAGAAGTTCAGATCATCGAAGGGCACAAGACTTTCAAGGGTGATTTAACAATCTTGGGTGGATTCGCAGAGGCGAAAACTGTAAATGGAGTCGACATTATTCAACTAGAGCAAGCAGTTCTTACAAAGAATGGACAGCAAAACATAACTGGCAATTTGAAATTTAAAAAAGTCATTGCAAACAAAATTGCATCGCCATCAATCCGCATCAAAGGGAAGGATCTTTCTACATGTCTTAGAAAAGGCGAAGATCAATCATCTGAAGGCTTTCTACATGTTGAGAAGCTCAAGACGGAGTTTGCTACTTTTAAAAACCTTGAAACCGATGGAAAAATATTTGAAAGCCCCCCGAATCAGACTGGAAATACTACAACTGTAAATCCAGAAATATTTCAAAACCACAAAGGAACATTCCATGTTGATAATTTAAAGGTACGAGGATTTATCAATGAGAATTCCATCGACAACATCGAAAGACTCCTCACGCAGCTTAACGGAAACATTAAGTACGTCGGGGGAATCAAGTTCCATTCAGATATAAACGTTTCCAACCTAACATTCACTGGCAAGTTCAATGGAATCGATGCACGAGAATTCGGCAACTGTTGGTTACAACGGGATACGGATCAGACCTTCACAGCGCCTCAAATATTTTCCACTGTTTCTGGCATTAATGGAATCGAATTAACAGGAAAACTCAATGAATGCAATCTGGACGACTTTGTTGTGGGTGCTTATTGGATCAACCGGGATGAACACATCCCAAGTGCTCAATTTGGTAAGATATGTTTAGTAAATGCTTTTCCTTCTATAAAGTTCTCTTCTAGGCAAATCAATTCGAGTGGAAACGTCTTTGGCTGCTTCAACAGTGAATGGTCTGCGTATACCTGATGATATTCTCCTTCAAAACTCTCCTGAAACACAGATCCTCAGTGAAGTAGTGATCTGTCAAAAGGATGTGCATGTTAAAGGAAACATTCGCAAGTTGTCCACGGTGAATAATGTGAATTTCGGCGTTCTCAATGAATTTCTTGAAAGTGATTTGGAAACATTAACCGTTCAACATGCAATTTTCAAGCATGCTCCCACTTTTCTTAAACTCAACTCACATGATCTTAAGCTAGTTATGGATGCAGTTTGGCTGGCCAATGCAGACGTGGATTTGCAGCATCATGTCGAGATAACAAATGGCTACTTCGAGGGTCCACTAGATTTTCAGGTAAGTCACTTCCTAGGCACCTAGTGGTGCAAGTTATGCAGAATCATCTTTCAGGGACCAATCAATGGAGTAAATCTCCAATACTTAAAGGAGAACTACTTTAGTCTATCCAAACCACAACAAGTCTCAGCAGAGATGATATTTACCAAGCACGTCTTGTTCGAAAATGATTTCGACAGTGAGAAGTTACATTTGTTTGGGCCGATGGTCGACAGCAGAAGGTAAGTTTGGGAAGTTCTTACAGACTTTTAGAAGCCAATTTTCCGGCACACAACAAGCAGTGAGTTATTACCTTGAATTCGCTCTTTTATTTCCTTTTAATTTTGAAGTAAGAATACAAAATTGAAGACAGAACACAACACAAAACAAAGCAGCTGTCAACTACTGTCAATCTGTCTAAAACTTTTAAACTCAGTTTATTGCTTTGACCCGACAGATGGCATTGTGTAAGTTTTTTCGTTTCTTTTCAAAATTTTCAGCGGAACACGAGTAGATTTCGACGACTTGGTTAGCAAAACCCTTCTCAAAGGAGGCGAGCAAAAAATCACCGCACGCTGGAAGATCTATGAGGCAATAGTTGCAGGTAAATTTAATGCTGTGTCTTCGAAATTCTTGCTTTAGCAAACCAATCTTTCAAGGAGACCTTTTCGATGTGCGTGTTAACAATTTGAATCTTGCCGATGATGTCGTGCGGTTAGACATGCCGCAGCATCAATACAGCATCACAGCTCCCAAGAGCGTCCAATCTGCAAGCATCAGAAATCTCTATTGCAAATCTAAAAGCACTGTGAATGGTGTGAACCTAGCCGACTGGGTATACAACGCTGTATTTCTTTATGAGAATTTCACCATACACGGCAGAACAACAATCGACTCTGTGACAATCTACAACGATGTGGAAGTTCTTGGGACAGTAAACAATATCACATTCGATGAGAACACCTTATTGCTGCGCGACAAGGAACAGATCATTCACAAAAATGTAAAAATCATTGCAGAAAAGAAAACTCCTTCATGTTCTTTCAATGAACTAAACACTGATACCATCAACGGACTGCATGTGAAGGAATTCTTTGCAACTCTAGGCGTAGGAAAGCTACTATCACCCGTCAAGGGAACTCTTATATTCGAGAATCCCGTCCGTGTAGATCATTTTGATAGTGGAGAAGAGTTCATTGACTCCAAAAACACGGGAGACCATTTAAAATTGTTGAAAAACAAAACTGCAAATGCTTTTGCTGAGCTAATGAGAGTTGTCCAAAGCATTGGGCATAGCTATAGAGGTAAGATCTTTGTGTAAAGTTTGAGATCAAATTGGTTTGAGGGATCTTATGTGAAAATTTTCAGGTGTTAATCATTACTTGAGCCATTTTGAACACAAGCAAACGATACATGTTTCAGCGAAGATGGTGATCAGCATTACTTTGCGAGTTGGTGAAGAATTTGTGGATTTAATTGGGATACTGAAAGAAGATGATGCCAGCGATGTGGTTTTCTATCGCTGGGACTTTTACCATCAACAATTTGTCATGGATAAACGTAAGTAATATAATTTCCTTCGAAGCTCAAGATCGTTGGAAATTGATTGTGTCTCTTAAAGAACATCAGTGCAACATAAGGCTTCAAGTAAGGTTTCCACATTGAGTGGCAAATTAATACCGTGTCTCGGATACAGCGAAGGTATGCTTACTTATTTTCTTTAATTGATATGATTTTTTACGTTTCTTTTTATATTGTATGTAGAGCGGGCCATTTGAAATACCGACTAGTCTCGCTTTACTTCTTTTTTTTTCTTCGAATATATTCCACATTTCTTGTGCGCTTGTGGAACTTTTGACCAGTTTTCGCAATTAATCACCCACAGCTGGCGTCTTCCCTTGTTCAAATTGTGCCAGGTTCTTTTTTTAGGCATCGGTTTTCTTATACGCATCGCTCATGGATTATTTAGAATCCATTAAAGAAAACCCCTCGCAAAATCATCGTGCAATTGTGCTTGCTAAAGCCCGAGTAATGAGATATTTTGACTCAGCGGCTAGGATCAATGCCCACTGATTCACTAATAGTATACTCGTGTTCCGGAATTACCATTCTGATATAGAACGACTATGATGAAGGCGTAAGAAGGCGCTACAGTTAGCGGTGAACCTGGACCTCAACTAACGAGCCTATTTAATCAGCACCATTCTTAGCTAACTGCAGTTGCGCATTCTTAAGAATGAGGTCCCCTCCTAATGCGCTCTACCTAAGGTGACGCCTTCCTCCGATGCCTTGTGTTCGATTTTAAACCTTTGTCTGCATAAGCATTGGTGTACATTCGCTCTACATGTCCTACCCATCTCAGGCGACAGGTGCGTAGTTTACTGACCAGGTCCATATTGCTGTATAGCTCGTATAGTTTGTCACTTAATCTTTTCCCACTAAGCCTTCCAACTCAATTGCCTTCTTAGCGAGCGATCAGCACTAGTGAGTCTTCCTTTAATTTCTACTGAGGTGCTGTTAGACAAAAGTCCCTTCTCGTTGACAGCATATACTTGGTATTGCCCTTAAACATATTTTGGCAGCTCCGATTTCAATACTACCGGACTCACCCTCTGAGCTCTGCCAATTGTATCAGTATCATTGACGTACGCTAGTATTTGCAGAGCCTTTTAAAAGATGGTGCTTATTTCCTCCCGTTGCAGCGCCGCTTTGTATGCTTCTTGCTTAGCTGGGTGTTCTTGCCGACTTTCTTAATCAAACCAGAGATTTCGTGGTGGTTGAGTGAAAGGGCGAATTCGTAAACGCACGACCTGCAAAGCAAATTATCTGCGAAGCACATGTAATAGAGCAGTTGAAACGTCCAAAAGCATATGTTTGTATTGCAAGTGCAACATTTCTATGAAAGTACGCTTCTTTCTACATTTCTTTGAAAGTTGCACAGATGCTCTTGCTTTCGCGTAAAAAAAACTGAATCTACTACGTTTTAGAACTGTTTGCTTAGCAGTAATTTTCCGCTGTGCGTTTGGAATTTCCTGCTTTGCACATTTTGCGCAACGTATGCATTTACGAATTTGGCCAAACGCAGCACATTTGTTACGATGTGTCTGATAGCACATTGGCAGCGTTCCCACTGGTCTGTTCCTAGACGTGGTGTCGTTGGCCTTTGTTGCCAACTGCCCTAACAAAAATGTCCTTCTTTCCTATCTTGGCATTAAAATCGCCTAGTATGATCTGTGTGAACATTCTTAAGTGGCGTTGTCCTTATCTTCTACTGACGCATGGGCACATAGGGGGCTTATATTAGCGAATTTAGCGTTTATACGGATTTCTATAAAACGCTCATTGGACATGTCGGAAGCTCAAGACTTCTTGCCGCAACTGAATAAAGATAGATATCCCAGTTTTCCATTCTTCTTATGTTTGGCCCATCATATCACCCTTTTTTTTTATAATTTACGCGCGCCTCAAGGGGGTTGTGATACCCTTTTACCCGGAAAGACAGAAGGAGAAGGGAAAGCATTGTTGTGATGTAGTGGTTTGAAACTCGGGTATATTTGGTTTCGATATTGACCTCTCCAGGAGTGGGAGTCCGAATAGGACGGAGAGTTCTTCTTCACTCGAAATTTTAACGGTTGTTTTGTGCTTGAAACTCTACAACAGCCAAATCTACATGTCAGTGTTATGCCTTGACACGCAGATTTTTCTGACTGAGTTCCAATTACACAAATGAAAAACTTATCATGAGTAGGATTCGAACCTTGACCCTCTGGCCCATTGGGGGTTTAAACATTCCGCCTGCAGATCTAAAGGTCGTTGTCCTTAAAAAGTTCGCAGGTATGTCAACAGAAAATCCTTTTTTATCCGAAGGCATTAGTTAGTTCATCACATCTTAATTTCTTTCGTACAAGGTATACTGGCATAGGCCAGTAGTACGTTACTGACGGCGTATGCCCTTGTCAATCTAGATTTAGGAAAGCCTTGCTCATGAAGTTATTGCGAGCCACCGCTGGGACATAAGACAAAAACGACTTTATTGTTGCGTTGGTAACAGAACAAACGAATGTTTTCTGCTGTGGACCCACATGTTCCAGTCGACTCAAGCACCAAACTCATAAGTAAGAAAACAAACAAACAAAATACTCCTTATACGTTGTCTTATAATAATTTAAAAAAAAAAAAAAAGTGTAAGCCCACAGTTGGGTCGACAAACATTTGTTTTATAAGTTGAACAATTTTACTCTGGTCGATTGGAAGGGCAAAATAAATGAATAATAAAAAGCCACCAGTCCGTAACGCAAATCGAGCAGAAAGAATGCTTTCTACAAAATAAAACTAAATACTTTTATTTATGTCAATACCGAAAATAAAAAAATGAAAACTCTCTAAAAGGGAAAGTCAGGGTTGTCCATGCTAGTCTCCATGTGTTTCTAAAGTCTCGCCAACTCGTCAGACTGTGCCTCTATGATCGCTTTCAAAATGTTTACTTCTAGCTTGGCGGCTATCTTCCCAGTCACACGATTCATAACATTTGCAACATACAATCCAAGAGCTTCATGCCTCTGAGAGTTGCACAGATTCTTGAAAAACGTTGGCGGCAGTTGGTTATCAAAGTTGCCAATGTTTATATATTCTCCGGCAGCAACAGTGTTTGCTTGTTTGGGTACGGCAGTTACTGGATTACTGTCGAATATGATGTCCTTTTGAAAATCCAAATCTTCAATCCTTGTGTTGTAGCCATTGGTTTTGATGGTTGTGATGCCATTGGTGAGATCTGTGTTGATCGTCGGAGGATTTGGTGGAATTGTTATGACGCTGATAGGTTCTCGTGGAGTGCTACCGATAGGGTCCACTTCGTCTACTACCTCCTGCTTTATTTCCACCGCGGGTATCTGTGTGTGGATTTGTGTATGGATTTGTGTTTGAGTTTGATTTGAGATTTGGGTTTGGGGTTGGGTTTGTGTTTGTGGTGGAGGATTACTAGAGTTGGCAAAGGTTTTCTTTGCCGGTACATGCTCTTCGCGTTTCTCTTGATTTTGTAGTTTTCGCTTGATTCCCTCACTCAGCATGACAGCACGTGGACCATCGGATTGGGATTGCCTCTGTTGGGAAGTAATTTTTGCAGGCTGGTTGGCAGGTACTACAGGTTGTTGCTTTGCTACAGGAGTTAATGTTTTTCGTAAACTTATTCCTTTCTTTTGAAGGGCATTCGAGTAGGCGAGATTCACTTGCTTCTGCTGCTGTGTGGCAGTTGTTGGTTCGGGTTTTATGTTTGCTGCTGAATTCAAAACTACCATTTGTGAGTTGAGAAGCTTGCTTTCGGGCTTAACTTCAACGTGGGGTGTGTCTTTTTCTGGTGAATTATTTGAACTATTGCTTTTAATTGATTTGTCCTGATTGTCGCTGTCGCCTTCATAGTCGTCCTCTTCTTCACGAACCTCCAGAAATTCGACGAAATTCTCCTCTTCCATGTCGGTAGCATCCTCTGGTCTGCAAAGATAAAGAAAAGAAAAAAACGGAGAATTTAAAACAGGATCTGGGACGAAGTACTAGCGAGAGCAGCAGTTGGATCGGGTGACTTGCATTGTTACTCCAATGATTTTGAAGTTCTACTACGCAGGCACGGTGAGATGTTCTGGGCATGCCAGGCACCACACCCTTTAGATGATGGAGATGACCCAAACCTAAGGTAGATTTAGCCTTTGAACTTGGGCGATGAAATCTAATCTTTTTATCCACCAACGTGAAGTAAGCACAGCAATCTCTATCTAACGAACTTCAGATAAAGCATTCGCCAACTTGTTCCTATGATTTGGTCGGAGGGAATTACAACTGATAATTGGAACCTCAGCATCAATTACCCGGTCCCGAAGATAGGTGAGGTTGTAGAACTCTTTATTCCTGAACCCCGAATATTAGTCATAAAGTTCACTGAAATAGGTCTCGTTTTACAGCAACAACAATGGCATAACTCTTCTAATGACCTATATACGCTGATGACATATCATTGGCACGTTGAGACAACAGCGCAAGCATAGATATAGAATGCACAAGGAACCGGAAATCGGAAAGAAAGACGCAAGACAGCTACCACCTTGAAGCAGTTGAGGATTTCGCCTATATCGACATTTCATTCTCGTCACCTCATCAGCAATCAAACGTAGAGCTACACTTGCCAACAACTGTCTTTGGCCTAATTTAAGTTATTCGACTGAAGTCGGTTATCACTATAATTCTGCTCTATGGGGCCGATACATAGAAGGTTCTCCAAATTCCGTTGGCGTTTATGTGTATTAGGGAAGTTCATGTTATGGCGAACTCTACGAACTATACAGCGACTTTAAATTGCTAAGAATAATGTAAATCAGTCGCCGAAAATATGGACACGTAGATTGAATGCATACTAGCAACCCAGACTAATTCATACCCCGAGGGACAACGCAATGAGTAAAACTCCGCCTAATGCGACGCAGACAAGTAAAAATAAACCTCAACCATCTAAAAGTGCGCGAGACTGTTGGACAAGTACCGACCTAACTGGCATGCTGCGTTACTTGGCACCTAGATACAGTAAGTGATGTGGGCGTCTTGCTCCTTTGAGGTGAGGTTCATTCAATTGTTTGTTACGCACGTCGTAGCTATTATTTTCGATCTGCGCCCTGATAAGTCAAATCGGCAGCACAATGTTCGATGTGATAAAAGAAACAAGTAACTACAAGCCGGAAAACTCAAGTGGCAAAAAAAATCCATTAAGCCGTGGAGTGGAATAAGTGAAAAGTGAACGTGCTACTACGCATATCATTCTTCTCCCAACGAAAAAAACAGAAGTGCACCACGTCAGTAAATAAAAAGTTTAAAACCATTTCGAAGACAAAAGAGTCCAATCTTCAAAGGTTCTAAGATGCTTCGAAGAGAAAAGAGAAAAGATTGCTTTGCCATTGGAACAGCTTTTTCTTGTTTTTTTTTTTTTGTTTAACTTTCGGTAAAGGGACGCCGCTGTATGACCCAATGAATCAGTGGGTGCACATATCCGTGAAAATTGAGGGGGGACAATTTCAGGAATATACATACACCGTAGTTCATAGTCGTTTGCACAGATTGTTTGTCAGCAGAATCTTCTAACAGATATGTGCGCACTTTATTCTCTATAAATACTCACTCTGCTTTTGGCTTAACTTCCTCTTCCTTCTGGCATATTTCCTCCATTTGTTGAAACAATTTCCAAGAACTCGACGGCTTCAACTTCTCCTGGACGTACTTCTTCTGCAAAACTTTAAATATCGATTTCGCCTCATGTGCTGCAAGATCAGGGAAACATTTTCTTTTTCATAAAACCTAAGAACTCTACCCAGGTACTCACCAGAAAGCTTATTTTTCTTTCCAACCCGAATCCAAGCATCGTCCTGGCATTTTTTAGTTTGCGACGCTTCGTTGTATGGATGCAATGACTTCTCCTCGGCTATGTCCGCCAGAATTTTGTCTAACTGTATGGGCATTTTATTTTCACTTAATTCACTAAATTGTTTGGATGCCAAACAACGTTTGCGGGGGCGTAAATTGTTGTTTAAAACGGCGGCAAAATTTTAAATCCACAAAACAGGCGACAGACCAGCGAATTTTCCTTGAGAAATGTAAAACAGCACAAACACCAGCAGTAGCAGTTGCGATTTTCTATCGTTTTCGCTTTGTTTCGGTGTTTCGTTTATTATGTGTGGTTGTCCTTTTCTTGCTGAGGGATTTTTGAATAGTCGAATGCAGTTTTGTTTCGGTAAAATATGTCAAATGTTCGTTGAATCGATTCTTTGTTGGGAAAGGTTGTGATTATAACAGAGGCTCTCATTTTTTTTCGGTTTTATGATTTGTGTAATTTTTTGTAAATAAAGTTTTTAAAGGTTCGATAAAGTGTTTTCAGAAAAAATTCAATTTAATAATGTTAATGCGCATATAAAGCAAAAATAAATATCATCACATGGGAGAAAACAGTTGTTAGGAATGTCGGAAACGTTCTTATTTGTTTGTACCTCCTCATTCAGTGCACGTTGCCGGGTTAAATCCGCTGTTCAAAGTGTTGGATTTAAAAAATGGGCTGTCTTCAGTTGCGCATACGAAGTTTGCTAAGTGGAGGTCGTTCTCTAGCGCGTCCTTCCAAAGACTTGACTGGACGTCCGCTCCCATGCGTTTAAGATTACATGATGTGCGCCTCCCCCATTTTACATTGGTTGAAAATTGTCATAAAATTACCCGAAGATTTTTCCTCAGACCACATTAACAAGTTCAATGCGGGACGGAATAGCCGTCCTACCCTCGCGTACGGAGATTTTTTTGGACTAAAAGTGGTTTCGGGGCAGGAACAAACGATCTTCACCAGTCTGTTGCCGGAGCGAAACTGACCACGTGTACCGAGAAAAATCAACCTCCACCACCGGGGCCCTACCTACAGGCACGAGAATGGCGGCTGGTTGCCATGGAGCCACAACATCTTAAGATTTAGTCCGTACGCGGGATTGACAGAAATTACATCTTAAGATGTAGTCCGCATTGAACGTGTTAAGTGAATTTTCAATTTCATCCTGAAACAGCACATCTGGGCGAAATTCTGTTGCGTAAAACACGACCCAAAGCAGTTGGGTTGAGCTCTTTAAGTAGATTTGGCCAACCAGAAACGTGCACTCATGTGAATCTGCCCTGCACTTGAGCACAGTTTTAGGACATCTACCACGCCAGAACACTTTGAAAGCCTCTGAATCCCTTATCGTTTCGTTTGTGCAAAGATAAACAACTACAATAAGCACTACTGTACGAACTTAATCAGAAAAATCAGCAAATTCAAAGTCTAAACCATGAGTGCCTTCTACGTAGCTGTACTTCTCTGTGCACTGCCTCAATTGATACTCGCTGGTCATCTTCCCATTGTCATCAACACCTGGGGATTCATTGACGCCGCCAACGAGGCTTGGAAAGTACTTCATCAGGCGAACAAAACCGCTTTAGACGCATTGGTAGTAGGATGCAGCACCTGTGAACGTCTGCAGTGTGATGGAACCGTCGGTTATGGTGGCAGTCCCGATGAACACGGTGAAACTACCCTCGACGCAATGATCATGGACGGTGGTACAATGAACATCGGTGCAGTTGCAGCTCTGCGAAATGTAAAACATGCGATAAAGGTTGCCAGACACGTTCTAGAGAACACCCAACACACTCTACTTGTCGGAGATCAAGCAACTCAGTTCGCTGAAATGATGGGCTTCAGACATGAAACTCTATCCACTCCGTCGTCAAAGAGAATTTGGCAAAAGTGGTGGTCAGACAGATGTCAGCCCAATTTCTGGGTGAATGTCCACCCGGATCCAACTAAAAGTTGTGGACCTTATCGACCGGACCGCAATCCAACTTCTCTAGATCATGGTAAGGAGAAATTTGGTTTTGGATCAAAGAATCATGACACTATAGGGATGATTGTAATCGACGCTGAGGGACACATCTTTGCGGGAACTTCCACCAACGGCGCAACGCACAAAATCCCCGGTAGAGTGGGCGATTCACCAATTCCAGGCGCTGGTGCATATGCTGACAACGAGGTAGGAGCTGCCGTAGCCACTGGAGATGGGGACATTATGATGAGATTCCTACCATCATTCGTTGCTGTCGAGAATCTCCGCAATGGGCAGCATCCCCAAATTGCTGCGCAAGGAGCCCTACAGAGAATTCTAAGATTCCATTCCAAATTCATGGGCGGACTAGTTGTGGTCGATCGTGAAGGGAACTTTGCTGCTGCCTGCACTGGAATTGACAAATTTCCCTTCTCTGTAGCCTTTGGCAACCAAACTGAAGCTTCTATTCAATACATTGATTGCTAAAGCACCCATGAGCTGTTTCATTTGTCCAATTTCAGATCTATCCTGGCTGCCGCGAAGGAAAACCCTCATCGACATCTTCAGAGTGGTATTTGGCAAAGCCGAATACCTTGCAATTGAGACATCGCTAGATGGTAAGTTCTATCAGAATGTAGTCTCGGCCGAAACTGAGGGGCTGCATGAGATCTTCAAGAGCAACGATTCGAGCATGATTGAGGCCTTGGAGCTCGACGGAGAGCACTGTTTCGTAGCATGCAAGCGTGAGACAGGCGTATTGAGTGTCTACTGTGTGGAGATAGACGAGAGAGGTTTGCAATTCGTTCACAAGAACGATCTGAAGAGGGAAGGCATACTTCAAATCGTTTCATTGGAAACAAACTGTATAGCAGCACTGTTGGCTGACTCAGTGGAGATTTGGAAGCCAAACGAACCGGAGAAGCCTAAACAAAAGATTTCTGCAGTCAGTCCGTCACAAATTGCTGCCGTAGTTGCTACTCCCTCGACGAAGTACATCGCAATCTGCTCTAGAAGCACACCCAAGTCTTTCCATCATGGATCCGTCGAAATCTATAGGTAAATTTGCTGACAAATGCACCTCTCCAACACTAACAAAGTCTTTTCCCTTAGGTCGGTGGAGAACTCCCCGTTCGAGCATTTGCAAACAATCGACATCGTCAGTCCTATTCAAGTGGAGTTCGCTCTACTCCCAGAATCGCAAGACATTCTGCTCAACATCCTTTCGGAAAACTTCGACGAACCACTCGCGATCCATCAATACAAAGGAGTAGTCGGATTCCAACCCATCGTTGCCTCATCTACCATCCCTCCGGGCTCAGCTCTAAGCACCATTCACCTCAAAGCCTGCCAGCAGCACTTGCTCGCAGTCATCTCCAACGAAGACATCACACTTGTCGAAATGGTTTTGAGTAAAACTTGAAAACACCGTTATGTACTTTACGTAAAATAAATTTCCTTATTTTTTATTTATTTAAAAAATTATCTCTTCACTGCACCCTCCGTCTAATCGTCACTCGATTCAACATTCTCTGTTTGGAGACCCTTGAATGTGGCTACTGGCACGTAGGTGACCAATGTGAACAGTTTGTTGGGTGAATCCTCATCATCATTACGGCGACGGGCAAGTCGGACACGAACACGGAAAGGTGTGCTCCTACAAAACAAAAATTCACCGTTTAATTCAAAGGAATTCGCTCATCTCTGACGTTTGAAAACTCACCTAATACCCTTGGACCAAATGTGCTTGTTCAAACGGGTATCGATCCTAACATCATTGGTTCCCATCTCCTTCTCGGCAAATTTACGAATTTCCTTGATGGCACGCGGGGCGCGTTTCTTGAAACCAATGTTGTGCACTCGCTTCGAGAGATGGATAGTGCATTCACGGGTAACAACTTCGTTGATAGCCGATTTGTTGCGCTTTTCAACTTTTGTCTTTGCCATTGTTATGCTATGAAGCTACACAGAACTGAAAAACAAAAAATAAAGACAAATTCGGGATATGTACACTGATTTCGGAATAGAGGCGAACAAACATTTTTCAAGTCATAAAAAAATCCACACCCGAGAGGGAAATTATTGAAATTTCAATGGACATTGATTGGTTGAAATGTAACGTTTCGAATTTGTGTTAGGAAATTTGAGGAATTTCAATAATTTCACGGATGTTTTAGGATTTTTTTGTAGAAATTACATAGAAACCCACCTATCGGAAATGAAAGTCTGACGTAAAAGAATTGACGGCTGTCAAAACGGGCGCCATCTAGGTGTCATTGAAGTTGCCATTTAGTATTAGATGACATTTGTGCATATTGTTGAATGGGTGTGTTCAACGGCATGAGTGTAAGCACTGCTTAATTTGTTTCTGTTTTTTTGTTGCTTTTGCTTTTCATATCATTTGAATTTTACAACTGTTTTCCGTTTCAATACTAGCGAATGCAACGGCGACAGCCCGCTAAATTTTGTGTATCATCTCAGTAACGCAAACTCATTGAAGTATGATGAAAAGGAAGTCATTTGATATAAAACATTTCGGACACGAAAGGTCTCTGGTAAAACGTTACCTACGTTCTGCATCCTGCATAGACGGAAGAGTGTGGCAAGGATGCCGAAACTAGAAAAAGCATGTTGGTCTTCATCGCCGTAATACAGTTTGCAATACATGGTGTTCCCCTTCAATTTCACAGGCTTTCTTGCGGGTCTTGTTTCCAGTATACAAACCCTCTGTCATTTCTATGGCGGCTTTTCGTGCTTTCTTTTTCTTCCACTGGAGTAGCCGATGTTCTTAAAGCCCCATCATTGCAGTGTAGCCACTGATCTTCGGTATTTAAAGCAAGCGGCCTAAGAATTGTTGAGAATTTTTCAAGATACTTGTTGTGTGAAGATTTTGAAAGTCTTTTGCGATTGCAGCTTTGTTATAAGATATGCTCTAAGAGTAGATCTTGTTTATTGGGGCACTTGGTATATCCGCATTAACATTCTGATCAAATTATTCATCGATATTCATTTTATTTTCTTCAGAGTAATCTCCAAAGCAAGCAATATACATATTCCAACATTTTCTCTAATCTTCAGAAGACTTTTCATAGGGTGATTTTGGAATCGAACTAACTCCTTCTGCGAATTCTTCTTTTGCACCCCAATAGTCTCAAAACGCTTTTAACGAAGTGATAACTTAAGTCGTGGGAATTCAAAAGGTGAATACGGAGCTTACAAATAGTCGCACCCAAAATAAGATGTGTGAGCCGGTGCGTTCTCGTGGTAAAGAAACCACCAAACTGCCCTTTGTTTCCCTCAAACGCTTCAATATGCTCACGTAAAACACCGATAAAAGGCGAAATTAAAGCATTTCATTCTTAACATCAATGCGATGCTGTTTCTGCAGACCTTCACGATCCGGAGATCACCATATCCTGTCGGGTATATTGAGATGCGGAAATTGTGTGCTTGCTATAGAGAGGTTATATATTTTCCCGGCCCAAAGCTAATAAACTAGTTCCCAGACGTGGTTTCGTGTATGATATGCTATCAAAAATGTCTTTGTTTCTTATCATGACATTAAAATCGCATTTTTTTTTTTACATGGACGTTGGGATAGCGCACTGTCCATCAAGTGGCCCTTATGAAGCAGCCTATTCAACCCGGAAACGCTTTTGCATTACTTCAGGGTGATAGCTTTCTTTGTTCTATACTCCGCCGTCTGTCGTACATTCCCCTTCCTCGTTTGAGCTTAGGGGTTCCGATAGATGTTTTTATCCTGTTTGTAGTTCTTAAGGACATATCTTTGGGCGATATGAAAAACTCAGCTCATGAATTTTCGTGTTCGTCTATGAGTGTGTGCTCTGGCTTTCTTCTCTCTTCTTGGTTTTCAGCAAGGTTTCGATAAAGTATGATACTCAATTCCAGGTATATTCATTTGAGATCATGTTCAATATAATATTTTCGGGGGAGATATTACCTATCTCCTATTCCAGGTGCTGTCTTCCCGCTGACCATCTGCTCCACGTAAAGAAGGTGTGAAAAGCGTCATCTACTAGCACGTCACGTTGTCTACTTTCCGACTCCTGTGTAGGGATGCATTAAAGTATCCATGTCCGGTGGTGTAATAAATTATCTCGCCGTGTTTTTGCTCTTCCCATTCAGCAATATTTCTGATTAGCCTGGCGGTACATCTACCTCTTGTTTCAGAGTTTCATCGCAAATCGCAAATAGGCATCGTCCTATTATAGTTTTCTGCAGGAGCATGGCATTAGTGAATTTAGCCGTGGTGCTCACTGATCATGCCTGTCGTAAGACGATCTTGTCGGAAGCTGTTCTCTGTAGTAATCACCAAAGTATAAATCATAGTTTTTTATTCTCCTTATGCAAAGGCCATCTCATGGTACTTTCTGGATGGCGGCGATATTCACCTTAAGGTGCTGGGAAGAAGTAGATAAATCTAATAGACATTCTGCCTATTAGAGCAGCAGAACCTTCAGACGGCAAATTGGACATTTGGCAAATGGAATTCATATTATTTTTTATTTGGTCTTGCTGCGTTCTCTCTTTTATCGAGGTAAGTGTCATGCCATGTTAGATTCTCCGCCCGTTCCTTCATTACTGAATGCAGCATTAAAAATTGTTAGAACTCAGTTGTTTATCCGAATACTCTACTATCATCATGTTAAACCCTCTATCTTATGTTCCTCCGATTGTCCTTTCCTATGCCACGATCGCCATGACAAATGACACTTTGTTATGCATATTAAAGTTGTCCTTGTCTGCATCAGTTCAAACAACAAAGCATGAACTTTGCTTTGTTTTAGACTTGCAACGTATAGATACATTCTGCTCTTATTTGGGAAAAATTTAAGAGGTTTTAGAAAAGCTACATTCTCTCCCAGCTGGACCTGCCTCTACGTAAATTTAAGTGAAAACATACCCGTAAAACAAAAGGTAGCTTAGAGGAGGTTTCAGCACCTTTTTTCGACCAATGCCAGTAAGAGAATTTAAATCTTGACACGGAAAGCAGCATCCGAAGCAAAATAAGGTATATCATGTAGGAGCTGTAATAGGTCTATACTCGATTAAAACCGTTGAACACCGCCATCGCTTGACATTTGGAGTTTCGTTTTTCTCTCTGACAGACCAAATGTCACAAGAAAAGGAATGCTGAATTGGATTTAATAAGAATGTTTTCTACAATCGGTAAGGATTTGAGTTTATCCCAAACGTTTCCTCATTAACCCGACCATGTATTGTATCAAGTTTACCTCATTACTGTCGGATTTCTTTGGGGTGCCACTAACCCATTCATCCGCCTGGGTTCAAAAGGCATAGAAAACATTGAAACTGGTTCAAAGTTAAAGAACATTCTGCAGGAAATCCGCTTAGTCGGCTCAAGACTAAACTACTGGATACCATTCCTTCTAAACCAACTTGGCAGCGTTTTATATGTGTACACTCTCCAAAGTGCCAGCATATCTGCAGCGGTTCCCATTGCCAATTCATTGAGCTTTGTATTCACCGCTCTCGTTGGCTACTTGATTGGGGAGAAGATTCCACGTAAAAGTAAGTAAACCAAGTGATTCCCGACACTTGTATATACTTCCCTCTTCATAGATGTCATCCTGGGTACAATATTCGTGGCAGTCGGCACTTCGATGATCATCTACGACAAACTGAATGAAACACAACCTAAAACTATTGACTTGGAGTTCCGCTCCAACTAATATTCAAGTTTCTTGTACTAAAAATCCAAAAATAAACAAAATTTGCGCTTTTCCAAAAGCTTGTCTTGACGTTGCTCATCTCTAAGACTTAGAAGGCACTATGCACTGTGTCGACTAAGGTCTCCATGCTTACGATGGGTGTCTGTGGTGTGATTCCGTGGCCCAAATTGGCGATGTATCGAGTTTTGCCGAACTTTTTGACCATCTCTGTAACTAGGGTGCGGATTTCCTCCTACAAATCGAACAAAATTGTTCAAGAATCACCAAATCGAAGAGAGAGCGTTAAACTTACCGGTGGACGGTACATATCTTGGGGTGAAAGATTGCCCTGCAAAGTGATATTGGGACCAACTGCTTTTCTGGCGTCAATTGGATCGACTGTCCAATCAATGCCGATTATATCGTAACCAAGAGCAGCCTGTTCCTTCAGTGAATGTCCGGCCCCTTTAGCGTAGAGAACCTATATAAAACGAGGCACATCAGAGGGCAGGTTTTGTATTGAATTTCTAGAACAAACCATGGGAACTGTGGGAATTCCTTGACCATTCAGCCTCTCCACCAGTTTGTCTCGGATTTCTTTTATGTAAGGCACTGCGATCTCAATGAATGTTTCCTTTTCCAAGTGCTCAGCACTGGATTCAAATATTTGCAGCATCTGGGCTCCAGCTTTAACTTGCATTTCCAAGTAATCCACAATGCCATTGGTCAGCAAGGACAAAAGTTTCTTCGAATCCTCTGGATAATTCTTCAACCAACCCTTCGCCTTCGACATGGTTTTACTACCACCGCCTTCAATCATGTAACCCATCAAAGTCCACTAAAAGAAAACATTTGAAGTAGATACAAATTACTCAACACAAAGTCTTACAGGTGCTCCAGTGAATCCAATCAGCGGTACCTTACCGTCTAGCTTGTGCCTCATCATAGTAATTGCGTCGCCGACGTATGTCAGTCTACTCACCGCCCCTTCCGGAGTTAGTTTATTCAGATCTTCTGGTGTGACTAACGGTTCTGGAAAGACTGGTCCCACACCAGCGTGCATCTCCACGACCATACCAAACGCTTGTGGGATCACTAGGATATCGGAGAATATGATCGAAGCATCAAGATCAAATCTCCTCAACGGTTGCATAGTCACTTCACAAGCCAGTTCAGGTGTTCGGCAGATTTCGAAAAACTCATGCTTCTTTCGGACTTCCTGGAACTCTGGGAGGTATCTGCCGGCTTGTCGCATAACCCATACCGGCACACGGTCAACGGGTTCTCCACGAGCTGCTCTCAAAACGTTGTCATTCTTCAGTGGTGGAAAGTTCTGGAAATATATCGTAGACTTTTAAATATGCTTTGTGGTCATGTTAAACGAAAATTGCCTAATCACTTTCGAGAGGCCGACCGTCGATTGGGTCAAAAAGCAAAACCGCAGAATCATCGCGTATACGATTGGCTTTAGTGTCATGTTTTGGTAACTGTAGTGGCAGAGGTTTATGACAATAATTATTTGCTGCTTACCGTTGTGTCTTTCATTTTATGGTAGTTAAGTCCAATTTGTTAATTTACAATAAAAACTAATTGATAAATGGGAATGCAATTTACGGGAGAATGGAAAAACTGCTGAAATATGTCAGCAAGTGACATTTATCAACTATTTGACATTTGACTTGCACTTTTGCCTTCGAGTGGAGTGTGTTCACAAGCCTCAAGGAAAACAATGGGATTGTCTAAATTTTAAAAACTGCTAATTGACATGCAAATTAAAATATATCAAGTTGTTAGTAAACTGCAATGCAACTATTTATTACTTTTCCAAATCAACAACTCGAAGTGAAAAAATTCATTTTATCAACATGTGTTTTGACGAAATATAATCAATACAACCAAACATCAATATTAAACAGACCCGTCAAGACATCGATGAAAAGAAGGTTTTTAAAAAGTGCGTCGACTTTAGCAGAGCCAGAGTTCCTAGAACCAAGCCTCCCAACAACTACAAGCCGATATAATATAGTTTTGCCCTCTCATATTTTTTTTTTATTAAATATAGACGTACGGCAACTTCAGATGACAACATGTACAGAGACGAGTCATGGCTAATTTGACATCCCTGCCAAGCTCGACCGTTTATGCAGAATAACGACGAGGGCAAAGCCAAGTACACACGTATATGATCTCTATACGAGTATGTAGATCTCAAAAACATTAATGAATTGGACAGAACGTCAGAGTTGGCAGTTATGATTTCGATTTAGTAAGACACTTTGTCTACCTTGGTTTTGTTATGAATTCTGTCAACAACACCTCTGCAGAAATAAAACGAAGAATCACTCTTGCCAATTGCTTTTGCTTCGGACAAATGAGTATTACGTCCTTATCTCAAAAAGACTAAGGCGACTCGGCGCTGTCCTACTTTTTGGCGCTGATAGACTCAATCGAAAGCGGATGAAGATATCCTCAGTCATTTCAAGAGAAAAATCCTTTGAAAAATACTTATTACCATTTGCATCTACGGGCTTTGGGGGAGAAGATTTATCGATATTACTGTTAAAAATATCAGATTGAGTAAATTGTGAGAAAGTTGTAAGACATCACTAAGTCCGCGCAAGAACTTGCACTGCCCATTGACATTGGGATCATTGACAGAACGTATCGCCCAGTTATTTGTGCATTTCAGTATCGAGGCATTATATTCGGAACTAGAAAATGAACCCTTACAACATTGAAATGGCCGACGAAGTATAAAAGAGGTGCAATGTCGAGTATTCTTAAGCAAAACAAAGAACGGGGTGTGAACGGTTGAAGTTGGTCACATATCTTCAAAAGTATGGGCGATAATCAATGATTTTGTATTTAAATGGATCGAATTGGATGATTAACCAGTAGAGGGCGGACGTTCTTGTTCCACTACTTAAAGGAAACAAAAAAAAAAAAACTGCAACATACACCGACCAGTGAAGTGTGTCTAAGTTTAATTATTTAAGTCGATGGCTGTCAATGGAAATCTCTATATTACAAAACTGATATTCAACAACCTTTAGGCTAAGCAATCCAAATCGTCATATCATGTTCAACGAATGTCAGACAATTCGGTCCAAAAAGCAATAGAGGCTCGAGTTCTAGTCGAGGCTGGAATTATTATGGAAATTAAAGTAATTGGAGCACTTAAATGCGAAAATATCACCTAACTCTTTGATTCACTTAGAGGATGATTCGATGTCTACCAGACTGTACAATGGGAGGGATTTGAGGGATTAAATGTAATTATATGTTTACAGACAGTCGGCAGCAAAAGTAAGTGTCGACGCATAGAGCAGGCAGAATATGTTTCCAGAAACTTTTAATGTGAACGCTAAAATTTTTAGTATCGAGAACGTGAAGATTCTCCTTATTTTTCTATCGCAACTGCCAAGTGAATTCTCTTCCGCTTTGAACGAGGTTCATGCCTCTTTGCCATAGAGACTTGTGTGATTACAGTGTTGGGTAAGCCAGGTTGATCTTGCATTCGGAGCCCAAAGAAACAGCGATTGGGAAGTTTAATTTTGCATCGATTTCTGCACTTATGCCGTTGCTGCTTGTAATTGCGAACCAAAGGTAGACGAATTCGTAGACACCTCGAAGTTATAACATCCAGTGATGACATTCGGGCCAAGCCTTCGGTGATGCGCATCCTTTTCTGATGACAGCAGGTGCTTTATTTAACCCTCTTCTACCGTCAGATTAATTTCGGAAGCGTTCTATACAACTTCCCTTGAGGTCGAAAAGCAGATGTTGAGTGTCAATCTTTAGTTCCGGCATCGGTCAATGTGAAGTCCAACATTTATTAAATACTGGTGTGAAGCCACACTGATGTGGACTAACCACAGTTCTTACAAATGGTTTCAGACGCTCACACAATACCGAAGATAAAATTGTAGAGGCTATGTTAAGGTAGTTCGTTTGCGTCAATAGCTTTATTAGACCTTGGTTCCGATTATTCCGTCTTCACCTTGTCTGTATCAGTGGGTCGGTATTCTTTGTCGCCTTCGTGCAGAGCGAATTCATGCTCCTGACAGAGGTTTTTTGGCTATCAGTTTGGAGAAGTAATATTTCCATATTCTAGGAACTGCAACTCAGTAGAGTTGGACTAGTTGCCCATGCGTACCCTTCCATACTTCTATTTTGTCCGAAAAGTATTTGGAAAGTTGTTGGATGCTTATTGTTGCACTTTTTTTCCTAAGAACCAAACCGAAAACCATCTGTGCCATTTCTTGGAATAAGCCGTATGTTATGCACCAGAACAAATATTACAAGTGTCTCATTTTGTTGCTATTTTATTATAAAAATTAAGTGTACAATTTTAACTAGTGTTTAACTTCATCATTTAAATAGAGTTAAATTCATTTAAACCAAAAAAAAGACGAAATGTAACGACGCCATAGAGGTCTCACCCACGAGCTTTCTTCTATTTTCAATGTGCATCCACCAGAGCCATTCGGCTTTTTCTTCAAACAAAACTCAGCCGCAACAGCTTTTCCAGCTTTCATTGTTTTTGTTTTCTTTGTACATTTTGCTTTTGTCGAACGCCGATAAACAACTAAACAAAACGCAATCGACGTAGAAGTTTTGGAAGAAAAACGAAAGAACAGAGAGACCACAATCAGACTGAAATCATTGCCGTCGTGTCATAAAACTCGTCTAACCTTGAAGTGGAATCGTCGCCATACCAACTTGCTCCCAATTCTATTAAATTTTTTGTAATTTTATAACAACAAACCGTGAATCGTAAATAAAATAATTTCTACACAAACGAAAGATGTCAGACGAACAACCTAATCTCGTAGCTGGCCATCCCCCGGCAGGTAAGTTTGCTCCAGATTTCTAGACAAAATCATTTTTTACATATAAGAGCTCCTGTCGGAGTGTTTTTTAGATTTTTCTTGCGTCGAAATCTGATAAGAACTTCTCAGGTAATGGAAAAATACGGTGAGCAACATGTGCAGTTCTGCGACGTAGAATATATTCGATTCTCTGCATCGTGTGGAGTGCTACATGCTGAAGAAATCAATGGTGGATTCAATTTTTTTTTATTTTTTTTAATGCGTTGTTGGTGTCTGCTGGTGTTACACCATTTTGCCCAATTCCTCTTTATTTCACCTTGTGCCCCTATATTGATTGTCTGGTTGGAATTTTCAAAATGTGGTGCAACACTGGTGTAATAGCGTTTCATGGATTGTCTGTGCTTCTTTGTTTATCGAAAACTGGTTTGTAATCGTTTATTTTGAATCGGACGCTTGACACAATCGTGAAACAAAAAAACAAAATTATTTGTTTAACGCCCTAAACCCAGAAATTATTATTTTTTTTTAATTTTTAATATACATTTGATATTTAAATTAAATTGGAAAACCACTGATGAGAAACAAATATTTTTGATCTAGGGCTAGCAGGTTGTGGATCTATCATGCAAGAGAAATCCTAGAAAACAACAGATCGGCAAGTCTTTTATAGTTTCTCCTATACCCAGAACAAAACACAACTTGTTCAAGCCCTGAAGGGTACCCTTGCTATATTTTCGAGCCAGAAAGCAATCCTTAATCTCTAAACAGATCTTATAAAATCAATTTGGAGGATAGAACCGAAAGGAATATAAAAATCTTAATCAGGTTTCTGTCGGTGAAACTAGTTGGCCGGCCAAAGACCTCAAATGAGAACCTGATTGCACTTAGTTGAAAATAGATTCTCTATCTCATGTTTGAAACTTCCTTCCAAGATAACCTAATCAGTACCAGCTCACGACTGAATAGCACAATATGTTTAACTGGTATCTTTCTCCGATTGCGGTGGCGGATGATCAAATTCATAAAATATGTTGTTGCTTGGTTTGATAGCTTCAAGTCGACCTGTACCGATGACATCTAGTTAAGCTACAAAATTTATAGACCAGCTGCTACAAACTGTGAGGAGAATC
This sequence comes from Volucella inflata, assembly GCA_928272305.1. Lineage (NCBI taxonomy): Eukaryota > Metazoa > Arthropoda > Insecta > Diptera > Syrphidae > Volucella > Volucella inflata. Next base: position 7,685,435 of record OV743720.1, read on the forward strand.
TTCACTTTCAAGCCAGACATTGGCATACATACCTAATCCTTACCGAACAGTGGGAGTAACATTTATACCCAAAACCACATATTGAAACCTATCAATTCGACCTTCAGCATCCTTTGTCAGGTGCAACATGCCTATCAATGCCGAAGATCCTGCGAGAGTGGGCCCCAATATTAGGCAGGCAGATTTGGAGTCAAATCCGAGCAGAAGAAATTCGCGCTGAGCATATTCATTGACATTGAGGGTGGTTTTGACAATGCAACTTTCGATGGCGTATGTATCTCGGTCAGACAACTCGGCTAAAGACGAGTCACTAGTTATGTGAATCAAGGCATTGATTGTGAATAGGACACTGATTTCGGATGCTGACTGCAGTCAAAACGGGATAGCAGAAGTTAATAGGGGTTTCTCGAAAAGCGGCGCACTGTATTCACTTATTTGATGCATGTTTAACGACACACTGTCTTACGCTCTCAATGGTTTTTAAATCTAGCCTCAGGCATGTACAGATAATATGCCTTTTGGATTGTATCTAGTGACTGTCTAAAGAGCAGACAGCCCTAGACGTGATCAGCGATTGCTGCATTAGCAGTGGAATTTGAGTCAATCCTTTCAAAACTGAGATTTTTCTCTTCTCGAGAAGGAACAATCTGACGACCAATGGAGCTAAGTATCATCCTGAATAACAAACAGTAAATCTAGCTTCTGTTGATATTCATATCAAAGCCAATTTCCATTTAAAGATAAATGGTCTTCGGCATAACACACACTGGAGCTTTGATGACTGTCTGACCAGATTACTTTGACTCTGGTGTTATCGACATACCGTCTGATGCAAAGGCACCAGAAATTTACAGAAGGATGCCGTGCTACTATCAAAACTTGCATTACTCTCTTAGAAAACTTTCAGCTGTCTTCTAAGCAGACATATACTCACTCTAAATGGCAACGAACTGTTGGAGAGGGGGCGAACCATCTAGATCTGAACCTACATTTCCACTTGGTGCCATTAAATTTTATCAAAACGTTTAACCACTTTTTCATAGTGACATCTATGCGTGCTTTAGGTGTTATCCGTGGCAACGAACTAAATTCTCGTACCCAGATAGATAAATTGAAGAAACCCAGTTCAAGCGCTTTTCTAAGTAATTTTCCGATACAAACTCGTACGTGAAGACACTAAATCCCTTTATATGTTCGGCTGCTTCTTGAATACGCCGGTGAATTCTGGCCACCCTATTGCGCAGCCATATATTGTGAGTAAAATCTGTGCAGCTAAGGTGTACCCGAAGGCCTTAGCCAACCTCCATTTCTCGCTCGGTTGACAGTGACGGACTGACAACCCTTTACCAGAGGTCATCAAGTTGACGAAATAGACACGTTCATCAGCTTTTGACTGGCAACATTGATTTTTTTCTATTGCGACCTATCTACCAAACGAGTAATGATGGACACATACTATTCACCCATGTCCTGAATGTTTCGTGAGGTCAATTCTTTTAGCCAATTTCTTCTTCTCGTCCACTACTTCCATAGCTCAAAGTTGTCAGATTTCAAGTAAAGCAAAGGTTGTACGAGCCGTAAAATCCAACTGTCAACAAACAGACAACAGCTGCAACCAAACCCGTAGTTTTTTGCGTTGTGTAGTACGAACATCAACAATACCATTTTGCGTGTTCCCATTGTGATTTGGGACTCAAACAAGGCTCGGGTGAGATTCAGACCTTCAACCGCATTTAGAGAAGCCTTGTTGTAGGCGGGTTCAACAAGGCTTTCATTGCAGTTTGGCTGACTTTACAGACATTGTTGTCCTCCATTATGAATGACACCAGTTAGCATCCCAGATCGGTATCGAATGCATCTGTGAATACCAGAGTACATTCCTTGCAACTTCGATTTTAACGGGATTAATCACGTCTCGAGCTGCCTGCTTATACACGACTTGAGTCAACCGAGAGTATATATTTTTTTTGTGCCGTCTGATGGCTTTTGACTGTTTAGTTACATCAACACTAAGGGCGTTAAGTAGTTGGTACCCCACTACTTATGATACATCAAAGCAAAGTTTCTGTTCGACCAGTACTTGTACGAAAAGGTTTTTCTGTTTTTGATTATAGCACTGCCAAGGGTAACGACGTGACTGCTGTCAAAAGAAGTCGTTTTGACAGCCGTCCTTTGCCGTTTTGATCCCAATTTCAGGACTCTATAGATAAAGCGCTAATCTCTTCCACTAAATACCAACTTTGTAAATACGAGGGCGGGCCAATAAGTCCGTGACTTTTGGATTAAAACACAGATTTTTTGATAAAAAAATAATTTTATTTTTCAACGTAGTCTCCCTTGAGCTCTATACACTTTGTCCAACTCTTCTCCAATTTTTTTATCCCTTCCAAAAAAAAATGATTTGTCGAGGTCCTCAAAATAGGCCTTTGTTTGCGAGATGACTTCATCATTGGAGTCAAATCTTTTTCTACCAAGCCATTTCTTCAGGTTTGGGAACAAGAAGTAGTCGCTCGGAGCCAAATCTGGAGAATAGGGTGGATGAGTGAGCAATTCATAGCCCAATTCATGGATTTTTGCCATGGCAACTGCACATGTGTGCACCCTTGCATTTGCTTGGTGGAAAATAACTTTTTTCTTGGCCAAATGAGGTCGTTTTTTTTTCAAATCGTCATTGAATCGGTCCAATAAGTTGGCATAATATTCCCCATTGATTGTTCTTCCCTTTTGAAGGTAGTCAATGTGGATTATCCCGCGTGCATCCCAAAAAACAGTCGCCATAACTTTATTGGCTGACAAACCCACCTTGGCCTTCTTTGGCGCCGATTCACCCTTAGAAACCCACTGTTTTGACTGTTGTTTGTTCTCGGTTACAAAACGGCGCAAAAACTCCTCCATATTGCGATTAAACAACGCCAAACCTTCTTGTGAAGTTGTTACACGATTGCGTTTGTGGTCGACTGTGAGCAAACGCGGCACCCATCTTGCGGAAAGCTTTCTCATGCCCAAGTGATCATTCAAAATTGAAACCACTGAGCCATGCGAGATCCCTACGGCTTCCACAATCTCTCGCACTTTCAATCTTCGGTCGGCCAACACCATATCGTGAATTTTTTCGATTGTTTCGGGTGTAGAGACCTCAACTGGGCGTCCAGGACGTTCGGCATCTTCAGTGCTTGTACGGCCACAACGAAATTCAGTAAGCCACTTTTTTTACCATTGAAATCGATGGTGCAGAGTCCCCATAGTATTTATCAAGCTTAGCCTTGGTCTCGGTAATGGTTTTTTTTCGCAAGAAATAATGCTTAATAAGCACACGAAATTCACTTTTTTCCATTTTCTCCTCAAATTAGTGAGTAGTCTGATAAAAATAGCTGTCAAACACAAACTAACTGACGCAGCAAGTTTAAATTTTGACAGGAGTCAACTGACAGATGCCTGTTGACAGGAGCAGTGTTGCTGTTTCAGTAAAGCGGTCAGAAATTCAAAAAGTTACGGACTTATTGACCCGCCCTCGTATTCAGATTGTACAATTGGTCGCGTTTAAGTACTTAGGTTGTGCCGACAACAAATTTGATACCAAAAGTCAGTTCACAGCGCTCTACTTGTGATTTAGAATGATAAAGCTACACGATATGCAAGATTAAAGAATTCCTATTATCGATTTAATTCGAGGTTTGTATTTCCAAGTTTCAACAAAGATATTGCGCTGTCTCTATGCTCTTTAATCCAGTAGAACAGCTCAGTGCCAAGTTCTGTATTAGGAGGGGCTATTTGTGCATATACTCGTATGAAATACGAGGATCTATCTTAATTTTAATAAGAGTTCGGCGAATAGTATGAAACCAGTAAACTAATGGAAGATAGATAGTTTTAAATTTATCATTTGCAATTTTTTAATTAAATTTTTTTCTTGGCCTTTTCCAGTTAAAGCCGGTGGCATGAGAATCGTTCAACATAAAGCGCCCAATAGCGAACGTGCTCCTAAAGACGCTGAAGATTGTACAGGATTAACTGTTAGTTTACAATTTTTACCATTTTCTAATCAAAGATAACATATGCTGACATTTTTCTTTATTTTTAGCAACCGGTGAGTGTCAATACTAATATCGTTAGTGGTGCTCCAGTCAAAGGTAATTCAGATTATTCGCCACAAGCTGCTCAAGTTGCGCATACACCAAAGCCACCAGATACGTTCGCTATGAAGCCACAACTTAACATTCAACAACCTAGAAAGTAGAAGATTAAGTGCATCTTTTTATATACTAAATCATAAATGAAATGAGAAAGATTTTAAATATTTTTATACAAACCGTACAATAGGACAATGTTATTTGTTAAAACTAATTTTTCTATTGTTCTATTGTTTTAAATTTTGCATTCCTTTTATTGTATTTTAAATTTTTGCTGTTTATACACACTTAATTCCGTTAAATTTTTCGATTATGTATTTTAAATTAAAACAAACAATAAAAAAAAAAAAAAAACAATTGTCTTAGAGGCATAAAGTGCTGGAATTTATATTTTCTTTAAGATTGTTAAGATTGATTGCCATTAAAGAATTTCCGTGAATGAAGATTCATATGTGAGTTGGTTTCTATTTTGTCTGGAATGGAAAGCGAATCTGGTAAGTCTTACAACAAAGTGTCTACAAGTGTTCAATCAGTCTAACTCTTCTTAATAATGCAGGTATCCCGCAGAACTGCAATAACTTAGTCAAACTTAATTATGCTTGTGCTCTGCTAAGGTTTATAACCTCGGTTAAGACTTGTGCAGATTCGTTTGGTAATTCAATTGTGGCCGCGTAAAACTCTTTGGTCCAGATTCCTACTTGTATCCAAGAAAAATTATAAAGCGGTCCACTTGTTCACTACTCCAAATAATAAAATAAAAAGGGTTTTTCCCAGTCTTGCTTTGTCTTACCTCTCATTCGTGAACTTTCAGTACAAGCCACTTTGATTATGGCTTGATACTTTGCTCGTGCAGCTTCACAAAATGGTATCGAGATTGATGGTAATTCAATTTGTTATACTGCAGTCTTTAAGAAGATGTCTTACCAATTGATCCCTTTCAAATCGTCTACTCTTGGCTGAGCTTACCTTCTTGCAATGGATTTCTTCTTACTAGCAAGAAGATGTTCGCTTAAGGTGATTCCTCAACCAGTTTCTTGGCCATTTCTGATGTTGCATAGAGCATTCGCTTAGGTCCTCATCTTATAAACGATCTTGAAGGAATATCTTATCACTCCTCCCTGACGGCAGGAATTTTGTTGAATCCATTTTGAATCACCACCAAAGCTGCTACATATGACAAACACGAAACAATGTATCTCCAGCCTCGTACCAATTTTCAGTATGCTGCTGAAAATGGATTCAAATCTCACCGTCTTTCAGTTTTCAACCTTCGAATATACCCCTTAACTCTTAAGTTGACAATTCGTAGGAATGCTTTGTTTTAATTCTATATAACCTCCTCCTAAAGATGTTTGCTTTTGCATTTTCATTCACAACAGAATTCGTAGATATTTTTTCAAATCTTCCTTGGATGGTATATGTGTCTTTCCAACACCTGGTGCCCTACTGATCTTCGGTGGTCCGGGGTGCAAGCTTCAAACTTGTAGTCGATTCGCGTCGAAGTGGTTCGATTCCACCTGGAGGGCGGTTTAGTTTAATTTTTCCACCATCCCTGCATATAATTAATTTGTTTATTTTATTTGTTTTTGGTTTAATTAATTTAATTTAGCGCCTAAAACTATGCCAACAGTTCAGATAGCAATGTTTTTTCCGACGTTGAATGCCTTACTTCGATTTCGCAAACCTGTCGTCAGATAAAGGGAAGCGTCATTGATTCTATCAACTGCATCAACCTCACGTTCAGCACAATACGAGTACATATTTAGTTCTGTGTATGAGCTTGAAACTTTGTAAAATCTTTGCTTTTGGACGCATTCGTCTTTAGATTCGAGTATTCAGCGTGTCTTGACTTTAAATTAACATGGTAACACCTCACTGCCATTTGATTCTTTTGCTTTCTTTCGCTGCATAGTGCTATAGGTAACATCGTTGTCTTGCAACTAGAAAATATTTAGCGAAAAGTCTTGTCTCGTGGTGCCTTGGTTTTAGAAAACATCTGACCGGTTGTAAACGTCCTGATAAACGAACAGTGACGAAATTCGAATCGACTCCAGTAATGTCAGTTTAACAGTGAAACGTCAGAAGTAAAGAGAATATTGTAGCTGCATAGGATTCGGTATGTCAAGATCACAATCAATAGATCCGCGCTGCTTTCAAAAGCTGGTCCTCTCTCGAACATCCATTAATCGTATTTTGCGAAAAGGCTTGTGGCTTAAGCCAGATGACCATCGTGCACATCGGTCATTGGAATCTGTCGAAGATGGAAGCAACAGGAGTCATTGTACTACAGTGATCAAAAAATAAAGTGAAATTGTTTATAACATTTCTTTACTTATTCTTCTAAATTGATTTCATCGCCTCTAAAATACTCGCCTCCCGATACAATACACTTACGAGTATATCAAAAGTTTTTGCAATCCTCGAAACAATTGTTGAAATCGATTTATAGAATTTCCTTCAAAGCGCGCAGCGATTCGTTTAATTTCTTTTTAATCGTGTTGAAACAGTGTCCCCGGAGCGGTCTCGTGAGCTTAGGGAATAGTCAGAAGTAACACGGTGCTAAATCAGGCGAATGCGGTGGTTGTTAGAACGATATGAGTTGCATTTTTGACGAACAATGAACGCTGTTTTTTTTTTTTTTTTTTTAAATTTGGTGTTTTTTGACTTTTTTTAAGGCACAAAGCAGTTTTCAAAATGGTATGGACTGATCCAAATGAAATGTAAACAGTATCAGCGAGGTTTCTTATTGTTAATCGACGATTTTTGAGTAACAAATTTTTGATTTCCTTGATGATTTCCAGGGCGATCTTTCCCTTTGACGTTATCTCTACCTTTATTGAATTGTTTGAAAATATCTTTTTTTAACATAGCCTGGTCATCGAAGGCCTCCTGCAGCAAAAATTTCTTTCCGCAAACAATATTTAAACAACTTTTCTGTTCAACAAAATTAGACATTCCAAAAATCGCTAAATTCACGTTTTTTTGTTCACAAAACGCGCGCGTAACTATTGAACAAATGCAGATTTTGACATTTAATTTTTTACAGATGTCAGTGACAGTTCTTCCAACCTAAAAAATACTTAGATACGAGGGCGGGTCAATAAGTCCGTGACTTTTGGATTAAAACACAGATTTTTTGATAAAAAAATAATTTTATTTTTCAACGTAGTCTCCCTTGAGCTCTATACACTTTGTCCAACGCTTCTCCAATTTTTTTATCCCTTCCAAAAAAAATGATTTGTCGAGGTCCTCAAAATAGGCCTTTGTTTGCGAGATGACTTCATCATTGGAGTCAAATCTTTTTCCACCAAGCCATTTCTTCAGGTTTGGGAACAAGAAGTAGTCGCTCGGAGCCAAATCTGGAGAATAGGGTGGATGAGGGAGCAATTCATAGCCCAATTCATGGATTTTTGCCATGGCAACTGCACATGTGTTTGTGGTCGACTGTGAGCAAACGCGGCACCCATCTTGCGGAAAGCTTTCTCATGCCCAAGTGATCATTCAAAATTGAAACCACTGAGCCATGCGAGATCCCTACGGCTTCCACAATCTCTCGCACTTTCAATCTTCGGTCGGCCAACACCATATCGTGAATTTTTTCGATTGTTTCGGGTGTAGAGACTTCAACTGGGCGTCCAGGACGTTCGGCATCTTCAGTGCTTGTACGGCCACAACGAAATTCAGTAAACCACTTTTTTACCATTGAAATCGATGGTGCAGAGTCCCCATAGTATTTATCAAGCTTAGCCTTGGTCTCGGTAATGGTTTTTTTTCGCACGAAATTCACTTTTTTCCATTTTCTCCTCAAATTAGTGAGTAGTCTGATAAAAATAGCTGTCAAACACAAACTAACTGACGCAGCAAGTTTAAATTTTGACAGGAGTCAACTGACAGATGCCTGTTGACAGGAGCAGTGTTGCTGTTTCAGTAAAGAGGTCAGAAATTCAAAAAGTCACGGACTTATTGACCCGCCCTCGTACCTAGTTTCAACGAGATGGTGACACTTAATATCGGGTTTTCCAATAGGGACTTGACAACTTTGAATTAATTTTGTGAACGCACTCTTTTACTAATCATCAAATTGTCACTGTCAATTTATTCGGTAAACTCAACATTTTAATCATCGTAAAGTACACGAACGAGCAACGTCTGCAAATTATAAAAATGTTCTACCAAAATTCGGAGACGGTGACTGCAACTTTAAGAGCGTAAATTCCAATTTTCGGTCGTAATTCTCGCCCTAGTAGACAGGAATAACAAGTTTAGTGCAAAAATTTGAGTCTACATTTTCGTTGTGTGATGTTGCCGTGTCAGTGAGACAACGGGTTGGTCGAAGTGTCTAAAATATCGCAGCCGTTCAGGCGTCCATAGCAAACGATCCAAATCAGTCAATTCCACGGCGTTCTCAAGAATTGGGCATCGCTCAGACCACATTATGGCGTATTTTGAGATTATTTTTGGCCCGAAGTGGAAGATAGTGTGTTGGACGACATATGGTTTCAACAAGATGGTGCCATAAGCCACACAGCACACGTTACAATCGATTTATTGAAGAGTAAGTATAGTGAGCGTGTTATCTCAAGAAATAGGCCAGTCGATTGGCCGCCTCGTTCGTGCGATTTAACGCCGCTTGACTATTTTCTGTGGGGCTAAGTTAAGTCATTGGCCAATGCCAACAAGCCGTCGACGTTGGAAGAGCTCAGAGCCAACATTGAACGGGAAATAGCGGCCGAAATGTGTGGCCGAGTCGTTGAAAATTGGGTCCAACGATTCAACCGAGTTCCATTCATAAATATTTTGATTGTACTTCATGCCGATAATAAAGTTTTTGAAATATCTTAAATGGTTTGCGTTTTATTTAAAAAAAAAGTTGTCAAGTCCTTATTGGAAAACCCACTATCGACATATTGAAGATGAAGTTCGGTGATCGTTATATTGTCAGAAATGGCCCTGTTAATGTTGCGCCTCTTTCGATTTAACATTTTTAGGCGTTTTTTTTTCTGGGGCTATATTAAGTCCATGTCAATGTCATTAAGCCCGCAACTTTACAATTTAGAGGTGGGCTTTGGACGCGAAATTTGTGGTATATCCGCCGAACTAGGCGAAAAAGCCATGGAAAATTCGGTCGAGCGCATCCACTCATGCATGAGTTCCGTGAATGACATTCGAGTATTTTAAAACTAATGTTTCAACGAAAAATAAATGGCTTATATGGTTAATGCAGGAATATCAAGAGATAGAGCCTTCTTGTTTGGCATTGAGAGTTGAATCCCTGCGTTTCTGTCAGGTGCTAGTCAGGATTAATTTGCTTTTTATTTTAGCTACATACTCGTACATAAGACTCGGCGAACCTTTTAGTCTGTCAAATTGATTTGTTTTGCCAACTTAACAATCAACTTATCCCGGAGTGACGGTTGTTCTTACCCAACTTAGGACTTTTCGCGCTTTTTGACGTTCTTACTTGCGACTGCCTTCACTAGGCACTTGGTGTGTAGGAGCGGATTTCTGGCTTATATATTGTCATCTGAGTTCGGGACAGCCAGATGACACATATTAACAGAAAGGTAAGCTATATACACTGTCGTTTTGATTGAAATCCTTGGTAGTTGTATCTAGACATATACGTACACAGTGATCAATTTTGGTACAGGGGATCGACGTTCTTTCTGATTTTGAGTGGAATCCTGTACATGTTGGTTCACTGTGTTCTCTTTATTGTTGTAATACCTTCCCTCAACCATATGCAGAATAATGTCAGTAGAATCGTTCCTAGCGACTGTATGCTCCAAAGCGCAGGCAGACATGGTGGTCGTTTAGTGTAGGAGGCCTTTAACCAATTGCTTCAATTCTAAGGTTTGCTTACTGGATTCGAAGCATAGATTTAAATTACTAACTTGGGAAACTCTCCTATTACTATGGACTCTGCTCTAGATGCATATATAAGTCTGCCTTTTCTTATAATGATGTAATCTGATGCTGTGATCTGCAATCTCAAGTTCATTTTCTGTTTAAAATGTTGTTTCTGGTCCAGCCGGCATTGGGGCTTTGTTGACTTAACCCATCGGGTATCTAACGCATTGATAAAATAGCTCTAGTTGTTGGCAAAGTTAATGTTCCTGGTACTAAGATTTTGTGACGTTAAAATAATCTACGATGTGGGGCCACTGTCTTATTCGAGGGTGATAACATATGACTTCACTACTTGTGAGAAAAATTATGTCTGTTTTCAAAGTTGAAACATAGGCAAAACTGATGGCAATAGTCTATATGGAGATAAACTGACAGAGGGGCAGATACTTAGCCTCACTACCCTCAATCTAGTTCAAAAATACAAATCTTCTTTGAATACAGTGCAAGTTGCCTGAGTCCCAGGTCACCCAGGAAATGAGATCACCGATGAATGTGTTAGGCCATACTCAAAGCAGGATAGGTAAACCAAATAGACGTCTCTAAAAAATCAGCGGCTTTCCAACTGGTGTCTTACTCTTAGCATTAGACTTTTGCTAGGGATCTTCATGTGTTAAGCATGAAACTACCTCCGCGATATTACTAAGAGAATAATCATGATAGCGTGGGGCACTATCTTTGGGAATGTCCGGTATATCCCTTATGGTGCATGCACTTTAAACTCTTTATTTTTGATGCGATTGCCCTTCCTTCTCTATTTGGAATAACTAAAGATGTATAGTAGGAGTCGTCAGAAGGCTATTACTGGTTGAGGCCATTTTTTTTCGTATGAAAAACAAAAACACAATTAAATTCTCGTATTTTACTTAAAAAACGTCTCTCACAAATGATGTCAACATTTTTAGTTCTAGTTCAAGATCCTGTTCGGTTCCAATTCAAGAGTTTCTTACTCCTCCTTTGCTGCAGAATTCCATAAGCGCGACCGAGTCTTAGCATCGGACTTATCCCTCTGTGTCAGCGGTGTGAGGTGTGCTGCATCTACAATATCTCTAAAACAGAAAATCAATAAAATTTAAATCAGTTAAATTGACAACTGTCCACTCACTTGAACTCATCATAAGATTTACTGCTGTAAACTGCCCGCAGTTTCGCCTCATTGCGCAAATGATGCAGCTCATCATTCTTCAATCGACTTAAGCACTCTTTCTCAAGTTTATGCAAATCGCTAACACTTATTTCTGGATCGGATTTTCGTTCCATTAGATAACAAAAGTAATACTATTATTGTGCGAAAATTCTGCCCTGAAATTTCGAATTTATTCAATTGTTTGATCGATGCTTACGATGGTTGCTGTGGATTCGTTTTCGAAAGGAGCAGTGTTGTATAACAAAGCAATTCCTCTATGAAGTCTTCAAGTCCTTAAGATAGGGATTTTCAACGTATTTTCAGAAACTTCGACAAAAAAAACCAAAACAATTTAAAACAACAAATATTAGCGAGTAAATTATGTAAAGTTATGGTTAGATTTAAGCAGAAAAAATCCAGCTTCTGAGAGCAGCAACATCAGAGTATCTATAATACCGTGAAACAACATCAACCAGAACTCAAATAGCAATAGACCAGCGTAATCATGTTGTTATGCATTGTTTCTATTACCAGCAGTATGTATAATACATAGTTGTCTTGATTTGGCTACCATAACTGTAAGAGATGATTGACTGTTGATTGAAACATCGATGGCTCGTTGATAAGTTGGAGAACTTCCTCCAGATTTGAGAGAATCCCAGCCAGGTACTTCGGAAGAAGTTCCAGTAAACTGGCTGCAACTGATTGGAAACAATGTGTACGCTCTCATTTTCAAACGAGACCAAGAAAAATAAGTTTCCCTAAATTTTTCAATAAGTTACATCTTACTTTACTTGTCTCTTACTTGAGACGCTACTACCCGGGGTGGACCTGGGCCTTAGCCAACAAGCGTGTCCATCCAGCACAATCTTTTGCTAGCTACCTCCAGTTTCGCACGTCAAGTTGGTTGAGGTCCCTCTTCCTCTATTGCGCTGTCACTCCTCTATCCGTTCTACATGACCCAGCCATCTAAGTCGTTGGATCTTCACTCTTCTGGCAAGGTCGATATCGCTGTACATCCCATACAGTTCGTCGTTGTATTTCCTTTTCCACTCACCGCCAATACAGACGAGACCGAAAATCAGTCGAAGAATTTTCCTCCCGAAGCAGGCAAGAGCAGGACTGGGACTATAAATGTCTTATATAGGGTCACTCTTATTGTTCGAAGGAGGGCTTTGCTAGTCAATTGCCTTCTTAGTCCAAAGAAACAGCGATTGGCAAGAACTATTCTTTGTTTGATCTCAGCGCTGATGTCGTTGCCTGCATTTATACCGGAGCCTAAGTAGACAAAGTCCTTAGCTACCTCAAAGCTATATCTGTCGAAGATGGCGTTCTGCCCGATACGTCTTTTTGCTTGACAGCATTTACTTGGTCTTACCCCCGTTAACCGCTAAACCCATTTCCGCCGCTTCCGTCTCCATATTCGCGAAAGCGCCGCAGACGTCACCCTGCTCTCTTCCGATTATGTCAACATTATCGGCGTATTCGAGTAATTTTACGGACTTTTGAAAGATTGTGTCTCCTGTGTTTGCACGTGAGTTTTGCACTATTTTTTCAAGTATGATGTTGAAGAAATCACATGACAGCGCATCGCCTTGTCTAAATCCTTTTTGGATATAAAAGGTCTCGGTGAGATTTTTACCGACCTTGATGGGGTAGCATACATTCTCCATCGTCATTCTGCACGAGTTTGGCAGGGATTCCGGAGCTAGACATTGCTCTGTATTGTCTCTATAGATGCTGTCATACGCGGTGTTAACATCGATGAATAGGTGGTGTGTATCGATCTGAAGCTCATAGGTTTTCTCTAAAGTCTGACTATCGGCGAATATTTGGTACATGGTGGATTTTCTTAGCCTGAAGCTACACTGACCTTTAAGGTTGTTGACGAACGGCTTCAGGCGCTCACATAATATAGCAGATAAGTTCTTGTGTGCTATTTTTCGAAGACTAATGCCTCTGTAGTTGGAGGGTCTTCTTTCTTGAGGATCGGACAGACAATGCTGAGGTTCGATTCATCGGGCATACTTTCGTCCGACCATATTTTAAAGATAAGTTGGTGTATGCTCCTTACCAAGTTATCGCCTGCCGCTTTGAAGAGCTCGGCGGTCAGGCCTTCAACTCCAGCAGCTTTGTTGGACTCAAGCTTAGATATGGCTACAATCACTTCATCCAGGTCGGCTGGACGGATGTGTTGGTCTATATCGTCCTCATTAAAGCAACATCTGCTGTCCCTCAGGTTAGTCACCTTGGACCAATCATCTTTATCCTAACGATTAACGACATAAATCACGTTTTAACGAATTCTAATTTTCCTATTTTCCAAACATGAATTTTCCAGACATGAGAATTTCCAAGTCATAACAATGCCTTCTGACTCCCATTGCTTGCAAGATGACTTAAATAAGTTTTCGGTATGGTGAAAGCAAAATCTTTTGGAGCTTAATCTCAACAAATGCCAAGCGATAACCTATTCCTCCGCCTCCAAGAAACAACTTTATCTGCTATGAGCCTATTCCCTCCACTACCGAAGTAAGGGATCTAGGAATAATATGTGAGAGAGAATTGAATTTCGACTCACATATTGACAGCATTATAGATAAAGCTAACTTTGTACTTGGCTTTATCAAACGCTGGTCAAAAGAATTTTCCAACCCCTACGTTACAAGGTCTCTGTACATTACTTTTGTAAGGCCTCTTCTGGAATATTACAGCCAAGTTTGGTCACCCTATAAACAAATCCACATTCGAAGAATCGAAGCAGTCCAACGCAGGTTTATAAATTTTGCACTTTATGGTCTACCTTGGGCCGATCCATATGGATTACCTCCCTATGAAAATAGGTTGAAACATCGTGAAGTCGCTGATGTACTTTTTATACACCAGTTATTGATTGGAAACATCGACTGCTCGCGTATAACACAAAATATTTTATTCACTCCCAATCCCCGTAATCTAACATCTGTCCACTTCTCCTTATCCAAGCACACCGCACCAATTACGGTTACTTCGTACCATTATCAAGAATGTTGCGTATAACAAACAACTACGCCCAAGTCTTCGACCTAAATAGTAGCAAACATGAAATCAAAAAAGCCCTGTTCAATATGTCATGCCCATAACATCTCCCCCAACTAATATTTTTCCTCGCCCCATTAGGTTAAGAACGTTTTTGTTAATTTTTAAGCCAAGGTTTAAGTTTTTGCCTGTTAATAAGCTAAACAAAGTTGTCCGGGGTAGACCCGGGCTAATAATAAGTTTTTATGGTTTTTGGTCCATCATTACCATTATACAGTCTACAAAAATATTCTTTCCAAACCCTAAGCACCGAATGCGGCTCTACTATGATGTGCCCTTGCTCGTCTCTACACATTTTGGTTGGGCGTTTGTGTCCGTGGTGTGTTTTTTTTTAACTTTAAACTCTATCTACAGAGACCTACTCTGGATTGTGCTCATAGAGCTATTGAGAAGGGGCCAGCCAACTTGCCCAAATCAACTGTGTGGATAGTCATCTTTGTTTATTTACAAAATTTCATAGGATGGAACCTCAAGATGACGATCGAGTTTCATCATTGGGGAGAAGAAATGGGGCAGTCTTCCTTTATAGTCAGTTCAACTGAACTTACATTTAGATTCAAAAGACCAATCAGCTTGTAATCGAGGCTGAGCGATCATTGATCCTCTTGTTTAACGTGGGCCTAAAAGAAGATATCGGTCTAGGCACCTTCAGTTGATAAGTTTGGACTAAGATGCCAACAATCAAGTCTCAGCCCAGGCAGAATAAGCGACTAAAGGGATGACGGGTGCTAATGTTCCGATCGCTGAATAATGGGTTTCCCAATCATACCTGCAAACCGACTTATCTACTCAGATAATATGATACTTTTATTTTACTGATTTTATTAGAACGAGATACATTGCAGTAGTAATTTGGGGAATCCAAATCTTGTCCATACTCACACGTTTCTGTTTCATGTAAAGCAGAACTTCAGCCTGCGGTCAAATACATATGTACGAGGGCGGGTCAATAAGTCCGTGACTTTTTGAATTTCTGACCTCTTTACTGAAACAGCAACACTGCTCCTGTCAACAGGCATCTGTCAGTTGACTCCTGTCAAAATTTAAACTTGCTGCGTCAGTTAGTTTGTGTTTGACAGCTATTTTTATCAGACTACTCACTAATTTGAGGAGAAAATGGAAAAAAGTGAATTTCGTGTGCTTATTAAGCATTATTTCTTGCGAAAAAAAACCATTACCGAGACCAAGGCTAAGCTTGATAAATACTATGGGGACTCTGCACCATCGATTTCAATGGTAAAAAAGTGGTTTACTGAATTTCTTTGTGGCCGTACAAGCACTGAAGATGCCGAACGTCCTGGACGCCCAGTTGAGGTCTCTACACCCGAAACAATCGAAAAAATTCACGATATGGTGTTGGCCGACCGAAGATTGAAAGTGCGAGAGATTGTGGAAGCCGTAGGGATCTCGCATGGCTCAGTGGTTTCAATTTTGAATGATCACTTGGGCATGAGAAAGCTTTCCGCAAGATGGGTGCCGCGTTTGCTCACAGTCGACCACAAATACATGTGCAGTTGCCATGGCAAAAATCCATGAATTGGGCTATGAATTGCTCCCTCATCCACTCTATTCACCAGATTTGGCTCCGAGCGACTACTTCTTGTTCCCAAACCTGAAGATTTGGCTTGGTGGAAAAAGATTTGACTCCAATGATGAAGTCATCTCGCAAACAAAGGCCTATTTTGAGGACCTCGACAAATCATTTATTTTGGAAGGGATAAAAAAATTGGAGAAGCGTTGGACAAAGTGTATAGAGCTCAAGGGAGACTACGTTGAAAAATAAAATAATTTTTTTATCAAAAAATCTGTGTTTTAATCCAAAAGTCACGGACTTATTGACCCGCCCTCGTATGATGAACTGCATGCATCAACAGATGTCAGGCCAAACAGTCTTAGAAGCGATGTCAAATATTTGTATAAAAGCTTATGACATATCATTTAGCAACTTCATATTTAATTAATTAATTTTATTATCTTATCTTTGAGATAAATCTTCTCGCAATCAATTTTTAAGATTGAAACTGCCGACTATTTTGACTGTTTTGGAATTTTCGATTGACGAACATAAATGCTGCAAAAATATTTAATTACAAATGAAAATACTGTGACGTTTCATAATTTGTGACGATAACGATTTTTGTTTTTTGATTTTTTCTTATCACAGTAGTGTCACGAGTTCGATCTTACAATGAGGTAGTTAAATGTTCCCTTAAGCGTGCCTGATTAGTTGGGATTGTAATTCAGATAATTATTTTGGTTAATTTACTTCATTACAGGGTCGAAGTGGTCAGCTTGTGCTATGCAGATAAAAATATAAAAAAAAAAAAAAAATTGGGAGAGAAATTTGTTCAATAATTCCACGAAAAGATAGTACCTTAACTGTCTTTGGTTGCTATATGTTCTTTGTACGATATACCCTTCATAAATGGTACATTTAGTTTGATTGGAGTATAGCATTCGAATGTATCAAATCAGGTTAAACGTTTCTTAAGATACTTTGCCGTGTCGTTACTGATGTCGAAATGGAATTAGTGGCAAAGGAGTTCCCACTGAAGTGAAGGTTGTACCTTGGTAGGATTTAGTGATCAAACTAGGCCTTATACGCAGTTATGTCTCTACAAAAGAAAGAATGATTTAGGCAAAGGGTTGTTTGTAGAACCAAACATACGAGCAATATTTATTTCGTAATCTAAACATTGTATCAACACCTTATTGGAAAACAAAGCCTGCACGACATCACCTCTATAAGGGGGTAATCGACTTAAACCAAAGTGATTACATTGCTTTTGATACCATTCCAATATTTTGGATGTGTCAGACATTATCGCACGAGAAAGCCTCGAATAAGAACTTTGAGAAAATTTGTCATGGAGCAGCAGAAACAGATTCAGTTGTGATTTGATATGGTAGGTTTTAGGTGATCGCTACTATGTGACTTTTTTAAAATTTAGAGAGCTATTGACTGTGGTCATTCTACCGAAACTAAAAGCCTCAGGTTTATTCTCATTATGATGGAGCCTTCATGTGACTGAGCTCATCCATCTGTCAAAAGTCAGCTTAACTTAACATACCACCTTGATCAATAAGTTCCCGTGTGGCGCTCCCGTAGTTCCGATTTGAGTTGTTTTTTTTTTTTTGATACATCTGTTGTTGATATTCCCTCTAAATCTTATCGTGATAGCTTGACATTTGCAAAAGTTACGTAGCCAAGAGTACATCTATCTCTGTGTGTGTTGGCGATTTTTTTACAATTTTAGAAATGAATTTAAATTTGCAACAACGAACTTGTATTAAATTTTGCGTAAAAAACGGATTTAATGGTGCGCGAACGTTGAAAATGTTGGAAAAGTGTTTCGGCAACGATTCTCTAGAGAAAGCGGTCGTTTACCAGTGGCACGAGTGGTTCGAAAGTGGTCGTGAGTCGATTGAAGATGATGAACGCAGTGACGGACCATCGACATCGAAAACCGACGAAAACATTGATGAAATACAAGAAATGTTGGTCAATAACGGCAAATTAACCATCAGAGAGATACAGGAGGATGGATCCGTCGACGTGGGTTTATGAGTACGACACGCAATCCAGACATCAGACAAGTGAATGGCGTTTACCAAATGAGCCGAGACCAACAAAACCATGTCGTTTTCAGTAAAAAAAGAAGGCAATGTTCACGGTTTTCATGGATTACAACGGTGTAGTGCATCATGAATTTTTGCCAGAATGCCAGACAGTAAACAAAGAGTATTATTTGGGCGTTATGAGACGTTTGCGTGAAGCAATTCGCCGAAAGAGACCAGAATTGTGGGAACTCGTGGATTTTGCACCATGATAACGCACCGTCGCACAGTGCCATCATTATTCGTAATTTTTTGACGGAAAATTTAACAAATACCTTCCAACAGCCACCGAATTCACCTGATTTGGCTCCCTGTGACTTCTTTCTGTTCAATCGAGTTAAAAAAAAACTCCATCTCAATGGATTTCTACACAAGTTTGTTTTCGATTTTTTAAAAACAATGATTGCCTTCCAATACCCCTCAATACATCACGCTTTAGAAAAGTATCGCTGACTTCGATTCTTGGATCTGATCTGATCGCCACTACATCGTTTACGTATGCCATAGCATGACTGAGGTAATAAGAAATCATCGCCTCAATTGTAACCCGTTTTAAATGTCAAGACCTTGCTCGAAATGACAACGAACTTTTTTGGCGTAAGGATGTTGTAGATCATGTATAACAAAGGTTTTCCCATACCCATCCTGTTCAACATATAGACAAAATCTTTCAACTATGTGGTTCTGTAGGTATTTCGAAGTCAACCCGCGCGTTTTTCGGCTACCATTTCTGAGTGCGTCACCGATTACTGATGCACTTAATAACATAAGTCGTTCAGTCTCTTACTTACTAGTTGCCGAGTTGCTTCATTCTTCATTTCTTACACTTGTTCGATCCACCTAAGAATATGTCGTTCTCTACTGAGTTATCTCTCTGGACTGGAGTCGGAAACTCTTCGGACTAGGACGAATATATCCTTGTGTCCTTTTTGATAACGCTATCGAATATTTTTCTTGCATAAGCACATCTCCTATGCCTCGACGAAGCATTTTTCTTCTTTTGTGTTTTATATTTGAAAAGTCTGGGTAACACCTCATTTAATGTTCATAGATAGCGAGAGGCTTTCGTAGTTCTTTGTGTTGTTATGCCGCATGTACCAAAAGTTTCTTTGTGGTGGGCGGCTGAAATTTAGAACCTTAAATGTGGAGACCCTGATAGCTTTATTGCGTGCGCCTCGGAAGATTATGGTCTGGAAGTAATCCAAAAAGCGTAGATAGTTCGGATCTGCTTTTCAAAGGTGTAGTACTTGTTTTGGATTCGCCAAGTCTCGAAATTTCACATGCTGAAAGGTTTCCCCACATTTTATTGCCTTTTATTTGTATCTTTCGCTCCACTTGTATTCTTTGAGTGTAGAGTGGAGGTTTAATACTCTGATCTGTTACTTCCCTATGTAAGAAAGATTCTCTTCGAGCTAACTAGTCTGGAAGACAGTTGCCTGCCAATTTTTGTGGCCAGAGAATAAACTTATACTTAACGCAAAGATCTTTAAGTCTTTATGACAGCGTTGCCTGGCTCTCAATAAACAGGTTTCTCTCTTCGAATATTGCCTTTATTGCTGTGGGTCTGGCTGCTTCTGCTTCAGCCAATATCTTAACCCAGATGACACTGCTTTAGTCCGGCAGGCGATATAAGGATCTTAAGTCCAATTGATAGGAAAAGATCCCAGCATCGGCTCCGATTTCTATCTTTGACTAATCTGATTTGATTAAACCGATCAATAATTGAGATGAAGCTCTTTGGTTCATCGCACTAATCAATCTAAGAGCACTTTTTGCTGCCAATTCTTCTATGTATAGATTTCGGGCCAAGAGACCGAGTTGGCGTCATTCTCATGGCATAGATTTAATGTTTCTAGTTTTATTTGCCGAATGCCACCGTATTAGTCTGCCTATTTAGATAGGTCTGACTACTTCTGTGTAGATCAGTATGGTAGCCATGGGGTTAGGTTTGTCCCAAATGTGTGACTGCGGGCGTATAAAGCTGTCGTTTCTGTAGTTACAAGTTTTTCGAGATTGGGTTTGCAACTTAGTTTACTATCTTATACGATACCTAGGCATTTAGAACTGTTGGATAGTCGAAAGGTTGTCCCATCTATGGAAAAAAGGGTAAATTGTGGAATTATCCTTTTAATTGTGAATAGAACAAGCTTGGCCCATTCCCCGGGGATTCTAAGAGCACAGTTTAGAATTTCAATGGTCGTGGGGAGGGGTCGTGTCGGTGGCCATAAGAGTCACATCATCTTCCTATGCAGTGGTTTTTATTCCTTCTTATTTACAGAGTAGGTGATGTCAATACTCCTTGAGAGCTGTCGTGTTCGTTAATGTCGAAACAATTTATTCTGGCCCAATCCAAGTTATAGGCCATGCAGGAGTCTCTCAATCAATCGCTGCGTAGATTTCCAGTTAATTTTCAGTGTATTTTTCGCAAAAAAGGATAATTTCCCGAATCTGCTTTGCTACAGTTTCTGGGTCGGGCGTCTTACTAAGAGTATTTGTTATGTTGTTGCTTTAGTTTTAGGCACCATTAATGGGGTTCCTTGTATATCTATCATTCGGCTAACATACACTGCCTTTTAGGAATCCTTAAAAGGATTAGATACCCAATATGACAAAAAAAACGAAAGCTGAAAGTGTCGTGCTTTCATTTGTTGCATATAACTAACTTTAAAATACCACAGTAAGCATTAGAAGATGCAAATCTATGAAATCCGTCCTTTAATCTTGAAATCGTATTTCATATTATTTGAAAGCTGGTTCCTTAGCAGTGACAAAGTGTTAAGGGCCTCGTCAACTGCCCCTTGAGTAATAAAAACCTGAATGGGTAAGACAAGACTTGAACTAGACTATACACCGTTTAGATAGTGAAGTGCTCAAAGAGCTTTAACAATCGAAAATCTTAAAACATTTATGAAAGCTACGAAATCCCTGGAAATCGACGAATCGTAGTGGCTTGCACTATTACTGGAGTCGCAACCACTTACAGATATGAGTACTATGCAGACTAAGCACATTGGCTTATCTGAAGTGGAGTTTACCTGAAAATACTTCTATAATCCCCTGAATACAGACATACGTCAAATGCACTCGCGGCAAACCCAATTACATAAGCTCTTGGTATAAAACAAACCGATCAAGCCCTAGATCACTATCAGTTCACTGTAAAATGTTGAAGTTCATAGTTTTATTGTCGGTTGTTGCTTGCGGTCTTGCGGCCTCCATTCCTGATGGTATGCTACCAAAATTGGATGGTCGCATAGTCGGTGGTTCAGATGCATCTATCTCCCAGTATGCATACCAAATTTCTCTACAACGAAGTGGATCACATTCTTGCGGTGGTAGCTTGTACAGCAACAAAGTAGTTGTAACTGCTGCACATTGCTTACAAAATGTTGCTGCAAGTTCGTTGAAAGTTCGCGTTGGATCCTCAAAATGGAACAGTGGTGGTGTTTTGGTTGGTGTATCTTCATTCAAAAATCATCCCAACTACAACGCCAAGACTATGGTTTACGATATTGCTGTTGTTAAACTAGCCTCATCTGTTGCTCTAAATGCTAATGTTAAGACAATTGGTTTGGCTTCTTCTGCTCCTGGTGATGGGACTAATGCTGTTGTCACTGGCTGGGGAACTCTTTCATCTGGATCTTCAAGCATTCCAACCAATCTTCAAAAGGTCAGTGTGAAAATTGTTAGCAAGTCCAAGTGTGCATCCAGCAGCTATGGATATGGAACTAGTCAGATTAGGGATACAATGATTTGTGCCACTGCACCAGGTAAAGATTCCTGCCAAGGTGATTCTGGTGGTCCATTGGTGGCTAATGGTGTACAAGTTGGAGTTGTGTCCTGGGGATATGGTTGCGCCCAAACCAACTATCCGGGTGTTTACTCTGATGTTGCTGCTCTTAGGTCCTGGGTTCAATCTAATGCCTAAGATGTTAACGATGAGATATTATCTAATCAAATAATCAATATATCGTGAGCTTTTAAAAAAATCAATTGGTTACTGATTTGTTTCTTGATTAGCCCTTTGTTTAGAACGCTTAGGTTGCTAGGCAAGTCGTCAAAAAACCCGTTTGGTTTGAAGTGATACGACTTGCCACTCTAAATTACTATCTGGTTATAGATAAAATCAGAAACGGTATCTCTGATGGCCACTGGTATTCAATTTTTGATGCTGGCGGCATATGGCTCTCTCAAGATATTGAGGGAGATGAGAACGAAAATAGGTTTGGCGATGCTTTGCGGTTACAGTCGTCCGATGTCAAACTTCCCCACAGTAGTAACTTGTCTTTGTGATATTCCGGATCTCCGCAACAGCAATTTCGCTACAACAAGCCGATATTGCCGCTTAGGAACCTTCGCACATTCTTATACTGAAAATAAGCCTTGCGTCGATCGCAAATTGGTCAATCTGGTTGACTGTTGATTGTCCGGGAGATCTTTAAGTGCCCGATAACAATTGTGTTCTTATAGTTAGTCTTGGTCAAAAGCTTGTAAAAGCTATCTTCTGCTCTCGTCAACTTTCTTGTCTGTGGGAGTGTGCGTGAATATGAGGAAAATGCTGTCACATTTAGCATTGACACTGTGTTTGTTTACTTGCCGAAACCTCAAAACTTCTTGCCTAAATCTGCCTTTACCATCAAATACGCATTCAAATAGAAGCTGCTTCTGCTTCTGCCGTCTGTAACAATAGCCGTTCTAAATGTCACAGTTTTTTAATCCTATTTTTGACCGGATGGCGATTAAATCCGCCCTGCAGCAGTCCAGAGGCTTCTCGGCGACTGCTTTTCAGCTACACGTGGTCTACGAAAGGACTTACCATTCTACATATAGATCCGACGTTCTTAACGGTAGATCAGCCATCATGCTTAGTAAAAATGGGACTGAAAATAAGGACTGAAACGAATAAAATCTGTAAATGTTAATACGGGCTATACTTCCAATGCGTAAAAATTGCAATCCTATTTTGTACCCAAATTGGCATGGGTACTCACTAGTTTCAGTTTGTTATTGATTTTCGGTGCGGTTTAAAATATTTATAAAATATGAGTCAGGAGGAACGCCGTAGAAAGATCATCAACAAATGGCTCGAAAACACTTCGCGTCCAAACCATTTCATCGCAAAAAATTTAAACATAGCACGCAGTACAGTGGATTCTGTTATTAAACGATATTTGGGGATGTTGACAGTTAAGCGAAAACAGAAAAGTGGAGCTAAAAGTGGAGCAGATGATACAAATTTGGACAGGAAAATAGTGGTCACCATCGTAAAAAACCGGACTATGTCATCCAGAGATATTGCTCGGAAATGTAATACCAACCAAATAATGGTACAAAGATCCAAAAAACGTAACGGTGTAAAAACACGAAAAAAACAAAAAATACCAAAAGTTACTGAAAAGTAAAAAAAAAGTCATAAAAACACGAGCCCGAAAGCTGTACGAGTTGATAGGCAACAAGAAAGCCTTCTTGGTTTTGGATGACGAAACTTATGTCAAAGCCGACTTTACTACTCTTCCAAGTGCGCAGTTTTACAACTCGTTTGAAGCTGATATTCTTCCGCAATCAACAACATCGATTGGGATGGGAAAATTCGGGTCAAAATATCTCGTTTGGCAGGCCATTTGCCTAAAAAATCGGTTGATTCCTTTCTTAAACAAACACGAGGGTTCAACATTATTTTGGCCAGATTTAGCTTCAGCTCACTATGATCATGCGATGTTGAGCTTTATTGTTGCTAAAAATGTCGATTTTGTCCCAGAAGTCATGAATCCACCCAATGTTCTACAGTGCCGTCCCATTGAAAGGTATTGGGCTTTGATCAAAGCTAAATTGAGGAAAAGTGAGCAGTGTGCAAAGGACACAAACGATTTTAGTGCTAAATGGAAAAGAGCGTCCAAAAATATCACGGATGTAACTGTCACCAACCTTATGAAGGACATTCCAAAGAAGTTGAGGAAAGAATGGGAACCCAAGTAATTTTTGTGATTTTTTGTAATTGTGAATGAATTTAATAAAAACAGAGTTTTAAAGCAAATAAAAAAAATTTACCTGAATTATGAAAATATTTTTTTTTTTTACTTTGAAGTTTCCAAATTTTATTCGTTTCAGTCCTTAGTTGTCCGAATAATTTTGAAACTGGGATTCCATATATTCCATGCTGGTGCAGATCTACAGAAGATCGATGGTTGTTATATGGGCTCTACAATATCGGCCTTCCCGTTTAGTTCAAAATCCAGGAATTTTCCTGCCTGCAGAAATTGGTTTCAATCAGAAAAATAAACTATCTATTTAGGTTTGCATATTTTCCACAATTTCAAGCAGCTCATAGTAGTTAATAAAAAGTTCTGGGCATAGTGATCCACTTTGCCTTACGAGGATCACAAAGTAATGATCGCATCCGTAATTTCTGTGATAAAAACAATTTATAAAATTTGCTGAATGATAAGATACGAGTAGTTTCATTCAATACAAGTACAAAAATTCATGTCAACAAATCAGTGCCAGACTTATTCTTCGATCGAAATTTCCAAAGCAGTTCTCATAATAGACAAATCATAATCTACAAATCTCAATCGTTGATTGACTAAAAGAAAGAAATAGATTCCTAAATTAATTTGGTAGGAGCTTCATACAATCTTATCTAAGCAATTAACAATTATTCACAAATTGGTTTTGCATTTGCTTGTTGTTTTCAAGTAGCTACGTTAATATGTTAATATATATACAAGGCACAAGTCAAATCTATTGACGTTAAAGGTAGATAACAAGACAAGCAAGAGTGGTAAGGTATTGATAAAGTGGGGTTGAGTCTCTACCTATATATTTTCTTGGAGAAAAAAGGGACCTAAGAGGGAGTCTTTGCACCATTTTTTCAGATATTTTCAATTAGAATTAACACCCTTTAACACATTGGTGATGTTAGAAAATATTCAGACGTAGATGCGCTCGCAATGCAAGTACCAACCACCAAAGAAGTTGTTCTTGTGAATTGATTTAACCGACTCAACCGATTGCAGTCCACAGGAGCTGCAACACTTGCTAGCTGCAAAGGTTTTATCAGAAGAGAGAGCAACAGAAGCCCCGTTATCCTAGCTACTTGAGAGATAATAAAAAAAATTGATTGGCTTCAGTTGATGCCACTTTCGTCTGCCGGATCATTTTCACATTAGCAGCTGGATGGGTGTTGCTGTCAGCATCTCCACTCTCTGTGCACCATACGTTTGCCACCTTGTCAAACTTTTCTTACACGAGTTTCCTTAACGGTAGGACTCTGAACAACCACATGTAGGTATATCTTGATTATGTTATGGAAAGTAATAAATAATTTTTGGGACTTGCAATTTAGTTCTACCGCACTATATCGATCGTTTCTTAGAAAAAACAGGAAATACCGATGCACGTTGGTTTTGAATGTTAGCAGGTTATAATGACTTAAAAAAGAAAGACTCGGAAGGGTATTCTACAAAGATTAGCAAGGCCACGTCTGGCAGTGGACTAAAAATGAGCAAACTTATGAGTGTTTGAAACAAGGCGGGTGTTACAATTGAAGAGAGGAAATGCTACTGGCAATTTCGTTGAAGCAATTATGTTCACCCCCGATGATGTCAAATGAGTGTGTAATATCGTCTAGTAGGTGCATAGAGGAAACCATTGGCCATATATGGTCACTCAACTCCAATTTTAAGGCGAAATCAGATGGTCTAATGTGTGGGTACTTCTTACCTTTGCTTCAAAAAACCTCAACATTTTGGAGGGAAATCGAAATCGAAAAGATTTTTAAAAATCGACAAAAAAAGTGCGATAATGTATCTTTATTTTCATAATTGGGGCGCGCTCAAGAGGTTATTAGCACTCTTAAAATAATTACACACAGCTCGGGCGATGAAAAATTAGGGATGATAGCGAGATAGGCACCGATGTACGTTGGTCTTGAATGTTTGGAGGTTATAATGACTCCGAACACTAAAGAGCTCGGCAGGGCATTCCATAAGCGAGTTCTTCGGCTTAGGAAAGAATGACGATATTTCAGGGTACGTCCGAAAGTGGGATTAAGGGTATTCATAGCAAGACGGGTGTTACGGTAAGAGGTTTGAAGGGACGTAATGTTACTGGCAGTTTCAGCGGAGCACTGGTGGTGAAAATAGCAAAAGAACAAGGTGAGGCAGGAAACACTACGCCTTATATTTTGAAGCCAGATCAAAGGGGGTGCAATATTTCCTACATCGCTTGAGGAAATTTAGACATTTCGCAGCATTTTTGGCGACTTCGAATACGTGATCATCCCAGCGTAAGTTGTCATTGACACATATATTGAGAATGGAAAGTGTTTTGGTTTCGACGTGCCAAGTGCCATTCATGAATAATGGGTGGGTATTTGAATTTCGCTTTAGCGACAGCAGACAGCGTTGTGTTTTGGAAGCATAAAATTCCACTGTGTTGATAGTTCCCCAATTGGTTATGCTGTTAATATCGGAATCTATTGAGTTTATCATACGCGTCGTTCCCGTTCTACATCCGAAGAGCAGGGACGTGAGTCCGGGAACGAATATGAAAAGCAGAGAGTACTTTCGTCAGCAAAGGAAAACTCGTATACTCGATTAGAAGTAGTAGACAAGAGATCATTTAAATTTCGCCTTAATGTTAGTAGACATCACTGTGTTTTGGAGCTCGTTTGCTGATTGATCAATTGGATTTGATGTAAGTAATTGAAAGAGGTCGCCGATTCCATTCTATAAACGAATATAAAAAGCAGATATTACTTTCGTCAGCAAATTAATAAACTCGACTAGAAGTAGCAATCATTTTTGAAAAATAAAACGAATACCCATTACTGTATAGAGCCCTGAGGTAACCCAGCATTCATTTTCTGGATTTCAGACTTGAAGTCGTCTAAACAAATTTCAATTGAACGTTCCAAAAGGTTATCTCTTATACAAAGGGGAAGAGATTCTTTGCAGCCAATGCCCCCATTTTCGGAAAAAGTATCTAATGCCAAACTTTGCCAAATGCCTTAAAAATATCAAGTGCAACTATCGTGCAACCGAAATTGCATGTTTCGAGGTTGCGTTTCATAAGCATCAAATATACCTTCTTAGGTGCACTGTTTTGTTTGGAATTATCGTTCCATATTATTAAGAATATTTTGGTGAAGATCCCCAACCTATCATTTGAGTGGTGTACCGAACCCCAACAGAGGCTACTGTAGTAGAACACCAGCTTAAGGGTAACCTCTCATCAAAGAGGCGTTTAGTTTCTTGGTGTTATGTATGGTGGGTCCTCGTCCAATTATGAAAGCTACACCCATCAATGACAAGGTCTTATAATAAAGGGGGTTGTAGCCGTCACTGAATACTGACACTGTTTGATAAGTTGCAAGCGTCCGGTTAAAAAATCCTGCAGAGAGGCTGAACTATCGATATTCCTTACCGAGGCTTAAAACTCGGGGTGAGGTATCCTCGGACTTCAGTCCGGGCTTCATGATGGCTGTGGTTAAAGCCTAAAATCGCAGGAAGGGTCTTCCACAAGTTAATTGACCCGTTGTGGAGTGAAAATAAGTGCTGGGTGCTATGATCCTAAGATAGGGAAGAAGTTTTATGTCGTCAATGAATGTCAATGCATCATCAGTTAAATACAAGGACACTGCTTCTAAAGGTACTAGTTAGTGTACAGTGAAGACAGTCCTACTAATTTTTTTTAAAGATAAAATGGGAAAAGTTGATCAGGACTTTAACATACTCGCATTCCTGAATTAACGTTGAGGTGAAAATGGAGGGAGATAGAGATACAGCAAACCTTGTATGAGTATTTGAGAAAAAAAACAGAATCCCTCTATGAATTGGGCAATTATTGCAAAGTAATTTTGAGAGCTTAGCCTAGCTAATAAGGAATCAGGCTTTTGTTGATAATAATATCATACGAGCTCTGTTTTGATAAGGGTAAATCTTTTTTTATCTGAAACTTTAAAATTTTTCAATTGAATTAACAAACAAAGAATTCATATGCAAATATTGTTGTAGTTGTCTTTATTTTCGATTATATTTAAGCAGATGTAATCCAGCTTCTGAGAGCAGCAACATCAGCGTAGACACCAGGATATCTGGGATCAGCACATCCATAGCCCCAAGAGACAACACCAACCAAAACTCCATTAGCAACCAATGGGCCACCGGAATCACCCTGGCAGGCATCCTTTCCACTAGCAGCAGCACAGATCATAGTTGCCTTGATTTGGCTACCATAACTGTAAGAGCCTGATGCACATGCTGATTGACTGATCATTTTAACATCGACAGCTTGTAGATTAGATGGAATACTTCCTCCAGATGAGAGAGTACCCCAGCCAGTGACAATAGCGCTGGTACCAGTACCGGGAGCAGATGAAGCCAATCCAATGTTCCTTACATTGGTTCCGTATGACATGGCTGATTTTGTCCTTAGAACAGCAACATCGTAAGCGTGGGTTGAACTGCTGTAGTTGGGGTTATTCTTGAATGAAGCAACTTCCAAAAGAGTACCACCAGAGCTCCAGTAAGTGGATCCAATACGAACTCTCAATGAACTGGCTGCAACTGATTGCAAACAATGGGCAGCTGTTACAATGACAGTGGTGCTGTAAATGCTGCCACCACATGAGTGGGAACCACTTCTTTGCAATGAGATTTGGTATGGATAACTAGCGATGCTTACTCCCCATCCACCAACAATGCGTCCATCTAATTCTGGTACTGGTTGTAAACCAGCTGGGATAGTTCCTCCCAAGGCACCAGCAACAAATGAAACCAACACGACAAACTTGAACATCTTGCTTGTTCTAATACCAGTCTGTTGATTGGGAAGTCCTTTTATATCAAAAACGAATCATTTTCCCTGGCTGATAAGAAAGTTTTATTTTATCAAGACTAAGCATAATCTTGATTATATGTCTACGTATGTAGCGGGGGCCTTTAGATAAGTAAACATATGAAACAGCTATGTATTTCAAAGCACCAATAGCCACTCAATTTTTGTTTCCACTCCCACTTAAAGATCTGTGAGAACAAGAATAAGTTCAAACTTACGTCAGACATTTCAACAATGCCTACCGAATGCTAGGGAAGTGTGCTATATTGGGGCAATATTTTTCCCCAATACGATAGATCGAAATATTCAAATAACGTACCTATATTTTGGCAATGAGACTACTCGTACATATAAATATCTGCGGAGATTAATTCGTACGTACTATCTACAAATATAATACTATCGTAGCACACAAAGATTGAAGAGTTGTTCGCTTAACCTGAAGAGAGTAGTTAAAGTTTTCTTTCAAAAGCTTCGACTTTCTAGCTCTTATAATCAGGAAAGAGTTGCCAAGACGTTCACGATTTTCATAATCAACTCTGGTAGCCTCCCAAAAGTATGACCCACAATTTAAAAGAAAAATAATGACAAACTTTTTGGAGTAGGCATTGATTTAACTCGGCCGGTACCTCGGCCATACCTGGAATAATGTTGGTTTTAAATGCGCCTAGAGTTCGGGGATTATTCGCGTAAATACGGTCTTTTGCGTAGCCCCACAGAAAAAAATCGAACGGCGTCAAATAGCATGATCTTAATGGCCAATTGACGTCGCCAAAACGTGAAATTACGCGACCAGGAAACTTCTCACACAATAAAGACGTAATTAGTAGTGGTGTCATTCGACCATATCGCTCCGAATTGACTGTAACCGTTCGCCCATTGGCATCTTCGAAGAAATACGGACCAATGACACACCAAACAGTCACTTTGTCTGGATGCAACGGCACCTCTTCGATTACTTGTGGGTTTCTGAGCCCCATATGCGATGATACCCAAGAAGCGTATCTACGGCATTGTGAATAGTCAGCAGGCTTCAATTGTTGCGTAAGTTGAACTTTATAAGGATGGAAATGCAAATCCAAATGCAAAGTACGCCATACTGAGGTGTAAGACACGGGAAATCGATGAATTCGGATCATCAGCAACACTTGCACTTACAGTAGTAAAATTTTAGACTGAGCGTTCGTAACGATGATACACAGGCCTTACTACATCAGTAACGTTTCCACTCTCTTCAAATTTCTTCACAATTGTACCGATTGTTTGTGTAGTCGGTCGATTATGACGACCATAATCATCGCATAATGCGCGAAAAGTGGGTACGCTTGAATCACCACTTTTGTAGTAAGTTTTAATAATGTTAACGCGTTGTTCGATTTGTAAGCGACCCATAATTGTGAATGGCAAACATTCAACTAATATTATGACACTTCAAATTACAGCTGAGTTTGGCAGGTGTCAAATGCAAGGGTTACCAACTTGAAACTACGAAACGAATGACCCAGTTATCTACTATAGTAGTGTTCGCTGTTTTACTAGGTGGGGTGAAAAGTAACCTCCTTGACCACCAGAATGCGCTGCTACTGCAAAAAAGGTTATGGTGCCTTGAAGTCCGATAAGTGCGATACTGTCTTTAGTTTTGTTTTGACAGCTGATTGTTGTTGACGTGATTGGCATCATGTTGAGTATGGACAAAAACGATTTTCGTTCTCTCATTAAACATTATTTTTTGAGAGGCAAAACGGCGAAGAAAACAAAACAAAAGTTGGATAAACATCCGTCCGATTACACCGTCAAATATTGGTTTCGAGAGTTTCGTGGTGGCCGCAACTCCACTACCGATCAAGTCCGCAGCGGCAGGCCCTCCGATGCGGTTACAGAGGACAATGTCAAAAAAATACATGAAATGGTGTTGGCTGACCGGAAAGTGAAGGTGCGCGAGCTAGCAGATACCACAAAGATTAGTACTGAGCGCATACGCCATATTTTGGGCAATATTCTGCACATAAAAAAGTTATCCTGCCGCTGGGTGCCGCGCATGCTTACTCCTGATCAAAAACACGAACGCGAGAGCACTTCGAAAGAGTGTTTGGACTTGCTGATCCGCAATCGGGCGGACTTTTGGCGTCGATTGGTAATTGTTGATGAAACCTGGATCCACTATTACACACCAGAGAACAGATTGAGTGCCCGGCAATGGACTGAAACCGGCACGAGTGCTCCGAAGCGACCGAGGGAGGCTCAATGGGTCGGAAAGGTTATAGCGTCGGTTTTCTGGGATTGTCATGGCATACTCTTCGTGGACTACGTCGAAAAAGGAAAAACCATCAACAGCGGGTATTAGTGTGCATTATTGGAGCGATTGAAGGTCGAAATCGCTGCAAAACGGCCTAACATGAAGCGAAAAAAAATTTGTTTTTGCAAGACAATGCGCCTGCGCATAAGAGCATCGCATCCACGGCTAAAATCAATAAGTTATGGCTCCAATTGCTGTCGCATCCACCGTATTCGCCCGATTTGGCTCCCTCGGACTATTATCTCTTCCCAAACCTCGAAATCATCGACGCCACGGAGGAGTATTTTGCAGACCTTCCGGAAAATTACTTCTCGGACGGGATCAAGAAGTTGGAAAATCGCTGGAATAAGTGTATCAAGCTAAAAGGGGACTATATTGAATAAAATAAAAAAAACATTTAATAAGGCTTTTTTTTTCATTCCCAAGGAGGCTACTTTTCTCCAGAACTTGTCAACGAAAATGTAATTAAAAGTAGCACGAAAAATCTGACGTAAATAACATTTAAGGATATTTTTATTCGCCTTTGTTAACGTATTTGATTCTGCGTCATAGAGTTCAATTTAATTCAATTTATTGGCATAGTACCTACAAACAAGAGCAATAGTATTTTAAAGAAGATTAAAGTTCGAGAAATATAGAATTACTTTTAATTAAAGGAAGAAGGTATAATAATGTTGGATGTTCGAAGTGACTGAGCTCATTAGAGTTTATGAAATAGAGATGGGGGAGAACGATTACGATTTGTTGTAATCAAATACGTAGTCATATTTTCTCATGTCAAAGATATATCGCACCATATCATTGAAGGCAACGAGTAAATTGTGTTGAGATAGGCAATCTTATTTTGAGTACACATCTATCGCAAAATCAAAGATTGGCACGAGTAATGATTTAATCAACTTCAGTTTATTTTTCACGGATGTAAGGCTAGAATATAACCTGAGCTTACGTAATTCAGCACAAGTACGAGCCGTAATATCATTTGCGTGGTCAGCAGCGGAACGATTCAATATCTACCCAAGATTAGTCACTGTATTAGAAAACCTAAGTCGGATGGAATTAAGGTATATATAGGCGGAATCTCATTAGTGGCGTATTGTTTGTTTGAGATCAAAATTAATTGTCTTTTGGTCGGATTTAATATCAAACCATTATTTTGAGACTATTTCACCACTAAACCAAGCATCGAGATCATCCAATACTCAAATTGATCGAGAAAGATACATCTGCGCAACATCGGCGTTTATATGTATCGGTGCATTACAGAAAACTTGCGGTAGATCATTTATATGTAAACAAAACAGAATTGGATTAAGAATTGAACCCTGGGGTACTCCAGGAAGAACGTGTTTTGGCCGAGAATACTTATGGTCAACGCAAACTCCTGCAAAGATAGTTTCGTAATAATCTCACTGAAAGTTCGCTCAATCCAAAATACAGTATTTCAGTATTACAGTATTTTCTTTGCAGTATAACAACGACATTTATAATAGACCATTAAAATCTTTAAGCTATAAATGTGATACAATTAATAAGTGATTTAAGATTAAACTACAATTACAATTCTTTTCTCAATAAGGTAAACTTTACAATATAAATATCTGATTGAAATAAGTTTGAGTACTAACCAATTTTGTAAGCTTCCTTGAACAATTAAATAAAATATTTGTATGGTATGAAATTTATATTCAGTATTCCTGCTAATGGCGATGGCGATGGCGCGATAGTTAGCTCATTGGACTATATCGCAAGAAGTCTGGGTTCGATTCCTGGCTGGGTCACCAACAATGTTTTAAATCACCATCAGCCTTTCGGCGGGCAATAGCAAAGGCCCGAAAGTAAAATTGCTTACGAAAAAGCTTCTAAGGAGTGCCGTTCGGACGCGGTGAAAACCCGTAGGCCCCGCTCATATGTGACAAAAATGACAACATGAGCAACAAAAATGAGTGTCAAGAAGCTAGGCCATGGCCCATACCGGGCTGCCACCGCCACAGTGTTTTTTTTATTCCTACTAATTGTCTGCTATATGTCGAACGAAAGTTTCACTATTATAGAGTTATTTGTATTATAGAGTCGTCTTATATTAAGGGGGAGTGAATTCCAATAACGAATGGCGTAAGCGAAAAACTGTCGTTCGGTAACTTGACAAGCAACACGAGTTACAATTAAACTTAAAGATCTACTTGAATGCAAAACATTGGGGCTGCTGGTTAATTATAATATTTGATTGTGCAGTACTCAAAATATCGATCAAGTCTGCAACCAAGAATATTTTTGGGATAAGCCGATACATGAGCAAAACGATTTAGACCGTATACGTATCGCACAACATTGTAAAAAGCAACGTTGAGCTTACGCCTGGCAAAGGCGCCCGTGCAACAAAACATTTCGCAGCCATACGTTATCAGAGGAATGAGCGCGGCCTTGACCAATGTGAACTTCGTATTTACTGGTGTGAAGCTTTGAGATCTTTTTCCCACAACTAAGCAAACGTGGTCGTCCCAGGTTAATTTTGTATTGAACCAAATACCAAATATAAGATTTTTGGTTTTGATTACAAATTCGATAGGTTCATTACCAAGGTAGAGTGAAGGAACGTTGATAAGAGGTAACGGATTTCTATTTATGAGAAGACACTTCGTTTTTCTTAGGTTAAGCTGTAGAAAGTTTTCACCTGCTCAGCAATGAATACGTTTCAGGTTATCATTAAATTTCAAGGTAGCATGATCAATAAGATCATTCTCAAAGCTTAAATACAGCTGGATATCGTCGGCAAACATGTGAAAATTTGAACTTTTAATGCTTTTGGGAAGATCGTTAGTAAAAATTGTGAAAAGTAGGGGACCTACTGTTCCTTGTGGAACACCTACTGAAATTGCAATATAATCTGACACAGCATTGCTTACATGAACTGCTTGTTTTCTTTCAACCAGATAGGACTAGTATGAGACTAGCAGCCGATGTAGAGAAATTATAGAAGCTTATCAGTTTTGATACAAGTAGCTCATAATCAACGGTGTCAAAGGCCTTAGAAAAATCTAGGAGAGCGATAATGGTGATTTGTTTCTTGTATATTGCAACACTCATGTCGTCGGATACTCTTAGTAGAGCTGATGTGCAGCTTTGGTATTTCCGAAACACAGACTGGTAGGCGCAAAGAACTTGTTCTTGATGAAGAAAACTTGATATTTTATGGTGTCCAACTTTTTCAAATTCCATTGGAAACACTGCCAAAACGCCATCGGAGATGCCGCTTCTGATGTGCTGGGTTTCACTCGTCCACCACAACGAAACCCCTGATTCGATGATGAATGCCGGCAAGCACATGCAGCTAAGCAAGATGCATATAACGCGGCGCTGCTTAGAAAGACCAGAGCTGCTCATGAGCTCTAGGAGCGGAAGAGGAGAGACGAGCACCGGCTTCTCAGGAGGAAGAAGAAAGAGCATGAGAAGCGCGCGATCGAGGAAATTGAGAGATGCTACTCCAGGAATGAGGTTCGGAAGTTTCACCAAAAGGTAAAAATAATATGCCGCGGAAACAAACCCCGAACCGAAGCATGTAGAGATGAACAAGGGAACATCGTAGTAGAATCGCAGTCGATGCTGAGGATTTGGAAAGACGATTTCTGCAGACTGTATAACGGCAATGACGGACCAAGTAGCGCTGTCAGGCAGAATCAAGCTTTCAACCTGGACGATGATGACCAACAATTCCGTCCACCCGACCTTATCGAAGCTTAAGTCCAACAAAGCTGCTGGAGCGGATGGCCTGACTGCCGAACTCTTCAAAGCGGCAGGCGATGACTTGGTAAGGAGCATACACCAACTCATCTGTAAAATATGGTCGGACGAAAGTATGCCCGATGAATGGAACCTCAGCATTGTTTGTCCAATTCTCAAGAAAGGAGACCCTCTGAACTGCGCCAACTACAGAGGCATCAGTCTCATATTCAGATATTCAGATATTCACACTACGGCAGATCTTGGAGAAGACCCATGAGCTTCAGATCGATACCCACCACCTATTCATCGATTTTAAGGCTGCGTATGACAGTATCTATAGAGACGAGCTATATAGAGCAATGTCTCGTTTTGGCATCCCTGCTAAACTCGTCCGTCTGTGCAGGATGACGATGGAGAATGCACGCTGCTCCATCAAGGTCGGTAAAGATCTCACCGAGACCTTTGATGTCCAGAAAGGATTTAGACAAGGCGATGCGCTGTCATGCGATTTTTTCAACATCGTACTTGAAAGAATAGTGCAAAACTCACGAGCAAACACAAGAGGCACTATCTTTCAAAAGTCCGTCCAACTACTCGCATACGCCGACGATATTGACATAATCGGGAGAAAGCAGCGTGATGTCAGTGGCGCTTTCGCGAGTATTGAGATGGAAGCGGCGAAAATGGGTTTAGCGGTCAATGAGGGCAAGACCAAGTACTCGTATATGCTGTCAAGCAAAAAGAACAACCAACACCGACGTCTAGGACAGAATGTCACCCTCGACAGATATAACTTTTAGGTAGTTAAGGACTTTGTCTACCTAGGCTCCGCTATAAATACAGACAACGACACCAGCGCTGAGATCAAGCGAAGAATAACTCTTGCCAAGCGTTGTTTCTTTGGGTTAAGTAGGCAATTGAGTAGCAAAGCCCTCTCTCGGACAACAAAAGTCACCCTTTATAAAACTTTAATAATCCCGGTCCTGCTCTATGGCGCAGAGGCATGGACATTATCAAAAATGGATGAGGGTGTTCTTGGTTGCTTCGAGAGAAAAATTCTTCGGGCGATCTTCGGTCCCGTCTGCATTGACGGTGAGTGGAGGAGGAGATACAACGACGAACTGTATGGACTGTACAGCGACATGGACCTAGCCAGCAGAGTGAAGATCCAAAGACTGAGATGGCTGGGTCATGTAGAGCGCATGGACACCAATGCTCCTGTCCGAAAAGTCTTCGAATCTGCCCCCGAGGGACAGCGCAGTAGAGGAAAGCCAAGACTTAGGTGGCGCACTCAAGTGGAAGACCGCAGCCAACTTAGCGTGCGAAACTGGAGGCAGCTAGCCAGGGATCGAGCTGGCTGGAGAAGTTTGTTGACTGAGGCCCAGGTCCACCCCGGACTGTAGTGCCACCTAAAGTAAGTAAGTAACTTTTTCAAATATTTTTGACAAGTATGGAAGTATCTTGTTATTTTATTATTGAAAATATATGTTAAATCTGGAAGTATATAGGGTAATAATAATTAATTAAAAGTTGGGTAAATATTATCGACACCAACAGCGTTAGATTTATTTTTTAGCACAACTCTAGCAACTTCGATTTGTTCCACTGTTTGCATTTAGGTGCAACATCGCTTAGACTTCTGCGAATACTTTGTTTAGTTCGCAAGGATCGACCTAGTCTACCATATACTTTAAGTTACTTCCTACACCTTATTCTCGTAAGTTTGTTCAAAGTGTTTTGGTTGGAAGTTTATGATCGAAATGCTAAGTATAATAGCGACGTTTGGCTCCTTTAATCTTCGAGTTAGCTATGTTACGTAACAACCTATAACTGTCATAGTATTCGGGAATCCGAAATCGTTTCCATTTTGTGAATTCAGCATTATGCTTGTTTCTTAGCTCAAAAATTTCGAAGGTAAATCACTTGATGTTAGTATATTTGACAGTTTTTTTTTTTAGAGGAACATGTTTATCGAAGAGCTGTTAAACGTAATGGAGAAATTCAACTTGGGCATCGACCAATGTTTCAAAAAATACGCCATGCTAATCAAGACAAAGAAGGTATTGTTCGAATTGCTCCACATTTAGATTTTGAAAGTCCCTGAATGTATAAGCCGATGGTTTAGAACTGGTGACTGTATTAAAAGTGGCAAAAATAAGGTCATTTCTAGAAAAAAGAGGAGCACAGAACTCGGTAAAGAACACTTCCTGACCGTCACTGGTGATAAAAATGTCCAGGAGTGTTCTGTTGGAACCAGTGAAGTGCGTTAGAATGGTCGAATTTACAACATTTACATACCAAACAGGTATTTTCATTTTTCAATTTCTATAAAATAATACTGAAAATTACTATCGGGGGGTGACTCCAACAGAGGATTTACAGTTAAACTATCACGAACATAAATAGCAACGCCACCACCGATTCTATTTTTCCTGTCAGCGCGAAAGATCCTAATAACCGCACATGGAGTATGGCTCGTCTCTTACCGTCGGGTCGAATCACGTTTCAGATACACACACAACATCAACGCAGGAACCAACAAACAGGTTATTAAATTCGTCAATTTTCCCCCATAAACTTTCACTGTCACATTAATGACATACCCTAAGGCCTTCTTGATGTTCACAAAGGATTTTAAGAAGAATGCACAGGTTATCATCTGAGCCATTGCCTACGGATATCACTTAACCATTAGTGGTAACAACGAAAAATTGCCCTCTCAATAAAAGACTCAAACAACAAACAGAATAGTGAACTCTCAAAAGACCAGCAGACAGTGGAATAATGAAATATAAGAAAGGGATAGAGAACAGACTTATGTTGGAATATATAACTAAACTAGGCAGTGTAATAAAAAATGGTAATATAAAATAAGAAGACTGGAATTGCAGCTTACAAGTGAAGTTGATATTATGTAATCACATTACAGCTTGTATTCGATGGCGGCTAATGAATCCAAGTTATGTATAGAATTTACCAAAGCAGCTTTTTCGCTTGGTTTCAACTTAATGTATGTATAACAGATCATGATGAACTTTGTCAAAGGCCATTTTCTCAAATACATTAGATCGGCAAGTTAGAATGCTTATAGGTCGGGAATCAGAGCTCGATGAAGGGTTAGACTTTTTTGGGAAAGGTATAATTTTAGTTTTTTTTTTTCCAACATTCAGGTAAACTAGAAGACGTAATATAAAAATTAAACAAATATGTAATACAGCTCACAATATCAGGGAGTCCATCCTCCTCAATCGCTTTTGATTAGAGAGCCTGAACATGATGAATAACATCTGCATGTAATAGGATACGACAAAAATGCATTGTTAAGTTCAATAGAAGTGGACAGAAGATCATGATCAGATATACCGTCAAGAGACAATTGGTCACTTATGTATTGCTTATAAGATTTGTCAGAAAGAACCATTAAATCGAGTAGACTTGACAGTGAGTCAGGCCCGAAACGAGTAGCGCAGGAGTTGACAACCGCCAGACCAGATGTAGCAAATGTATCTTAAAGTTGACAAGACCTACTATTGCATTTTGATAAATCTGCACAAGACAATTGCTGAAATGAAAAACTGCGATTTGGACTATAGACAACACAAACGACACATTTTACACTGCCATTAGAGATATTGATAAACAGATATTTCGTGCCACTAAACATTGATTTCCCTTATAATTTACAGCCCAAAAAAGCTTTGCGGTAAATTGCAATCCCATCTGCTCTGGAATCAATAAAAATATGCCAAACATATGGTAGTCTAATTTAGACAAACTTAGACTACGATCGTTTAAATAACATACCTCAACGTCATTGCACATACCAGACAAGAACCCATATTCTTGGCATTTAAGCACAGCATCAAAACAGTTGATCTCTTAGAGAGACACCCTGACCGAGGACGCAAGCAAATATAACGTAATTTTTTGACGGCGATTTTATTTTTCGTGATCTCATTGCTACCTTTTCCTACTAAGTTCAGTGAAGTCCTGAATTCAAGAATAGGCTTGAAAATTCTGAGAGGGACTATTGAGGCTCTTAGTGCAGCTTGGCTGCCACAATAAATACAAATGCTATGAGTTTATCATTTTTTCACCATTCAGTTGCCATCGGGATTGCGTACATGTATCTTTACTTGAAATACGGACGAAAGTTTTACTAACCAAGAGGGAAGCCTAATATTATAGTTCTCTAAAAAGACACCAACGCCGTATTCTAAATTGATTTTGGAGCCTTCCGTAGAGACCTTTCCATTCTGGCTCGGCTTCTGGCCGAAAGCATTATTGGACTTAGGCAAAATCGATTTTGATTTATTTTCTAGCAGGAGTCCATAAGAGTCATGAGATGGTCGACGCGGAAAGGCATCAAAGCTCCAAAGACTAATTTTCTCTAAACGGAATATCGCTTTAAAAGTGCAGCTCATGCACCCGATACAGACGGTTTTTTATTTGAACAGTTTGTTTCGCCAAACAACAGCTGGGAAATACTTGTAATTGACCATATCATAGACAAATCGATGCAATGAACACTTTCTTGGTCCATGCTCTTCAACATGAAGTCTTGAATCATCACCTTGTTTAAAGCGTTTTTGAACATCAGGGCCCCGGTAAAATTGCTTCTGACCATTAAGGATCATTGGAGAATAGTTTAAGGTATTCACTAGAGTACCTAGTCCTGCCATAAGTTCTGTTAAAAAAATATATAACAATATAAAAAAAAACAGTAAACATATTGTATTCAAAATTGTTTTATTTATTAGACAACAATATTGGTTATTATAAAAACTCGGATTCCAAACGGGGTGGCCATTGGCCTATACCGCCATGTACGGGTTCCATTGAGATCGCGGACGTTGCTCTGATTAGTGCTGTTTTAAGGGTTTCCACATTTCTGTGGGGAGTCCTGCAGGCTATGTTCTCCAATTCTGACAACAAACCATAATCCAGTGGATTCAGATCTGGACTCCCCGACAGCCAATCGTTTGCTGCTTTAAAACCAGAAATATTGACTGAGCCACTCCTTCGTTGTTTTGGCCTTGTGCGCTGGAGCAGAGTCCTATTGGAAGATCCATCTGTATCCATTGAAAACGGTAATGGTCAAACCCTTCACAACACCCTCTAGTATATCTTCTTGATAAGCCTCTGCACCAGGTTTTACGTCTTTTTCACAGAAATGGAGGGATGTGACACCATGTTGAGAGACCCCCAACCAAACCATTACGGAAGCGGGATGATGTCCACGTTAAGCCCTTGGAACAACTTTTTTCGCTTCCCTAGATGAAGTGGCATAAATTTTTGTCTTTTTGTTTGTTGAAAACTTCTTCCACGGTAAAAATGTTTTCATGGCCATTGTCCGCGTGCCACTGCAAAAGTCGCTTGCATCTTTCCAGGCTAATTTTTCTTAGTTCAGAAATTAGAAGATGACCCGTGGACCGACGATATGCTTTCATATGCAGATCATCCCGAATCAGCCTAGACATGGACCTGGGTGATATATCCAATTCCTTGGACATGATCTTATTCTTCCTAAGGGGTTTCCCCGAATTCGTACACGCACTGCCTTTACTATCGCATTCGTACGGAAGATGTGCGGGCGACCACTGCTTGGCCTGTCCCCTACTCCAGACAATTCAACGAATATTCTCGATATTCCGAGATGTGTTAGCAACTCGAAAATTTGGCAACCACTCTTTTCGCACTTATGCAGAAAGATATTACCCCGACTCGATTCCCTTTAACGCCCCACTGTTTCAGTTTGCAAATTGAAACCAAACTGACTAGTATTTTTCACCGATAAGTGCATGTGCTCTGGAAAAAAAGTTAACGGTTCTATTTCAGCAAGAAGTTTTGAACGATAAACGCTGGAAATTGTGTAACAGAATTTATGGCGGGACTAGGTATATGTCGCCATATATATGTAGGTATGTTGCTTTGCCACAGTAGATCCTTCGTGTTGTCGCGTATGTTACCCTCCGAATAAATATAAAGTGTCCCTTTTCGAGATATCACACCTGCTGTTGAACCATTAAGGGTTCCCTCGCCACCTCTCTATTTCAACAACCTGACTAGTTTAAAAAAATTCTCGAGTAGCTTATATAAAAAATCGGTCGTGCCTGTTGATGAAATCGTTGATCTACACCCTTTCATCTGCCGCACGTCCTCCTTTTAAGGATCAGCCATTTGTCAGGATATTTCAGTGTAAAAAGTAATGATTACACAGGTTATGTGGTGGCTCAACTTTCATAATAACAGAAAGGTTACAAGGACAATACCGCTAGATTATCAATTGTCTTGTCAATGATACGTCAACCTGTGTAAAAAAAATTTAAGCCGCTGTGATTAAAGCTGTAAATATGTAAAGAAAATCGGAAGTAGTTACTCCCACATCGTTCACAACAGTTTGCACCCTGTCCGTCCATTATGAAGGCGAAAATATTTTGTAAAGATCTCGGCCTACACCCGTATATGTTACATGGATTCGGCTGGAAGAGGTAATACGAGCAGAATGGCACTACATGGCATGGTGTCCATAACTATTTAACTATTTAACTCATTAAGGACTCGGTTGCGGCTCCCCTTCACTTGCGAGGTCTATTCTACTCTGTTGGATATCCAAATTGGCATCGAAGGTTTTCGAGAGTTGGCGCTAGGCGCATAATGTGCTCTTTTCTGACTAGGCCAATATCACTATACATCGGTTGAGTTTTTCGTTAGATCCTTCTTCCAAACTCGGCTATCGAAAGCGGAGCTAAAAATCACTTGAAGACTTTATTTTTTCTTCGTTCTTATCGATCGAGAATATCTTCGCTAATGTCAATGTTTTTGCACCATAAATGACTGTGATGATATGGGTCTTAAAAAGAGTCACCTGACTTACTAATTTGCCTAAGGTTTCATTACAAGATTAAAAGCGGAAATGAGGTTCGATGTAGTCCCTTACTACTCGTACATTAAAGTTGTAGCATCTTATCGGGAAGTTTTATCCTAGGTGCCGATGTTATATGTCCCTCTTTGTTGACAAATTAATCTATTTTGGTTGCTGTTGGTAAAATAATTGCAAACGCTGCGTTGACAGTATGTTGTGTTCTTTCACATATCTGAGCAGTTGAACAGACCCTTAAAAAATGGTGTTAGTTAGCTCGCAAGTCCTATACAGTTCCTTCAAAGGATGTTAAAAGCCCTACAAGATACAGCACCAACTTAACTTACTTTAATACTTTTTTGACATTAAGGCCTCATGGAGAAGTGGTTTCGAACTTTACAGTCTCTGTGATATAGAGGCAGTTCTTATCGAGACGAATTGGTTTATGCTTTTATTTAAATACCTCAGTAGCTAGGCTCTTCGGCCACCGACCCAGTAGCCTTGTTTTACTTAAGCTAAGATATTGATATCCTCATTTCATTCCATTTTATTTATTTTAGATTCAAAAACAAATACTTCCCTAAAAGGCTTTCTGCGAAGCTTAAGGCTTATATGCAGAAGATTAAATTATAAATTTATCAAGAATAACGTTAGCGTTGACGTTAGTCAATTCATGATTAAATTTTGAACAATTAAACACATATACACGAAATATTTCAGAAGTTGAAAATAGACTGAGGAATTTCATTAAATATCGTAGGAACACTGTATGTTATCTCCCTTCTGCTATAGTCGTTTTAGGTTAGTGGTATTTGCAGCAGATCTCTTGCTTGCCTTCTTGTACTTCAGTTACGGCCTAGCAAATGTCAAATCATAATGTGCCATCTCTTCGCGGTTATAAATAGTACCAAAAACCAAACTTGATTAGATCTAGATAAAACTATGAATATTTGATAGGAATGCTCCAATTAATGGTTATCAAATGAAAGCCGGATTTCTTTTTTTACTATAAAAGGGGCACCAATCCAATAGTTCGGTATCAGAACAAGCAAGATGTTCAAGTTAGTCGTGTTGGTTTCATTTGTGGCCTGTGCCGTTGCAGGAACTATTCCAAGTGGTCTACATCGTCTACCACAACTTGATGGCCGCATTGTTGGAGGTACCGCTACAACCATTGGAAGTTACCCATATCAGATCTCTTTGCAAAGAAGCGGTTCTCACTCATGTGGTGGCAGCATTTACAGTACAACTGTCATTGTAACTGCCGCTCATTGCTTGCAAAGTGTATCCGCTAGTGTATTGAAGGTTCGTGCTGGTTCAACCTACTGGAATTCCGGTGGTTCCCTCATCTCTGTTGCATCATTCGAAAACCATTCCGGCTACAAATCCAGCACAATGGTTAACGATGTTGCTGTTGTACGTCTAGCATCAGCCTTGACACTTTCATCAAACATCGCCCGTATCGGTTTGGCCTCAGCTGCCCCAGCTTCCGGAACCAAAGCTGTTGTATCTGGATGGGGTACCACTTCATATGGATCATCATCAATTCCAACCACCCTTCAGAAGGTCGATGTAAACATCGTGAGCTTGGCCGATTGTAAGAAGACTGCTTACGGAAATGAAGTTCAAGCTACTATGATCTGTGCCGGTACTACTGGTAAGGATGCTTGCCAAGGTGATTCTGGTGGTCCATTGGCTGCTAATGGTGTTCTTGTTGGTATTGTCTCATGGGGCTATGGATGTGGTTATGCCAACTATCCAGGTGTTTACAGTGATGTCGCCTCCCTTCGTGCTTGGATTATTTCCAAAGTTTAAACATTTTGAAAAATAAAAATCTTACTCGGCAATTAAAAT
Source organism: Volucella inflata (assembly GCA_928272305.1). Lineage (NCBI taxonomy): Eukaryota > Metazoa > Arthropoda > Insecta > Diptera > Syrphidae > Volucella > Volucella inflata. Next base: position 7,728,868 of record OV743720.1, read on the forward strand.
ATTTTCTATTTATTTTTGTTTTGTTATCTTTGATTGCCTTTTTGTATTTCTTTGGTAGTCTATTGGCTTCTTAAAATAACAGGGTTCGAAGTACTCCATCGCTTATGTCATTTTGTAGATTTTTTGCTTAAGGGTGACAAATACCTTTCTGCTGTTGATCTTCTTTGGGATACACGATCGGAGTTTTTATCTTTGAGTTTTGATATGAGTTACCGATGCGCTTCCCACAGCTATCCCATACCTTAATTTACCCGTTGAGTGGAATGGTAGTCAAGCCAAGGAATGGTCGAATAGTGCTATTTTCGGGTCTAAAGGCAGTTTATGAAATTGTAAATCCCATATTCTATAAGAAACCCAGGAGCTTGTTGGAAAAGATTTTTTAAAATAATTCGCTGATGGTGCTGACCACAAATGTGCATCATCTCTCCGTCGAAGGCGTTTAATATGAGACGATTGCCGTGACACCACTTAACTGCTTCGTTGAATTCTTATTGAATGTCGCAGGATATTAGTGTCTGACAACTGTCGCCGTACGATCAGTAAAAGTGAAAGGATGGCGTTTAGTAAAGACACGAAGTAATTCATTGTTTAATAATATAATAAAAAAATTTATAATAATATAAATAAAATTGGGCCAAGCTTCGATCCTTGTGGCACTCCAAACCTAAAAAGACCCAGCACTTAAGTAATTTCTAAACCTATCTTTCTAAACATTCCCCCGGATTTGAATATTGCTAAGTGCTCCTAGTAGCTTATCAAGATATAGTGTGTCAAATGCCTTGTTGAAATCTATAAACAACACTAGTACTTGGTGGTTCTTGTTGAAGCTTTTGTTGGGTATGTTAGTGAATTCTCCTAATACGAGTAGTTGTTCAGTGCTTTTAGTTTTTTGAAAGTCATATTTATATAAACAATATAATTTTTTTTCCACAAATTTGAGTAGTAATTTCGTCACAACTTGTTGTAGTAGCATTGAGTAGTTATAGGATGTTATATACCTCATATTTGGTGGTTTCTTCAAGAACATTGTAGCTTGATACCTGAACATCTAAATGGTAAGACATTTTAATCTCACACTCGTCTACTAAGTAAGATAGTATTTGTTTTCTGAAGTGTAGGCTACATTTATTGGACAGTGTTGTTGGGAATTTTTCTGTCCGAAAGTCTCTCACCACCGTTTCATCAACATTGGGTCCTTTTTTGTCCACGATCTCGTTTATTAACGTCCATATTTTACAAGGGTCCTCTCTAGCCTGGGTAAATTTGCTCTTATAGTAATTACATTTCTGTTTGAAGATTTCCTTATTCACCGATTTTGTCTGTTGCTTTCCCATTTTTATGGAGTTTGTTCTCCTTTTTGCAATCAAGGCGAATATCAGCGGAAATCCATGGGATCTGTTTGCATTTGATCTTTCATAATGATCCTAGATTTTTGGTAGATATCATACATTTTTTTAGAAAGGTTGGTGTATATTTTTTTTACGTCATCTTGACGCTCCACTCATTTCATTTTGGGGAGTTTGATGAATCGCTCGACTTTCGTTCGGATTGTCTATGCCATTAAACCGGCTGCAGTAGTGGTTTTCCATATCCTCAGTACTGACTCTAGTTTTTTACTCAGTACTGAAGTAACCGATGTACGCAGTATGGCAAAAATATCCGGGACATGAACCATATCAGCGCAACAAAGTGCGTCATCTATTTGTCCGAACATGCATTTTAAAGCTTCAATCTTTCTCTACTATCTGTCACAATTTCATGACATTTAACAATTATAAAAAATTACTTTTCCAGAACACCTTTTCGTTTGATGTTGACATAGAACAAAGAGCGGTCATTAAATGCCACGCAAAACTTGGTGAAAACGCATTAGAAACATTCTGATTGATGCAATAAGTGTACCGTGATGATTGCTTGAGTTGAATAGTTATTTTCGAGGGGCATACACGTTTTTTTCGGCGGCAGAGAGACGTTGGAGGATGTCAAACACACAGGAAGGGTAATTTCTGTTCGGATGCCTGAAATGATCCAAAAAGGTGGTGATTTTGTTGCAGACGATCGAAACGTTTCACTGAGAATTATGAAAGAGGCCTTAACCATCAACAAAGAGACTATTCGAACCATTTTTCACGGGGGTTTGCGTAAAATAAAGTTGGTCTTAGTTGCATTATAATGCACCGAGTCTCACAGCACTAATTGTTCATCAATTTTTGGCTCGAAAGCAATTGTGTGAGTTCAATCATCTGATTTGGCACTGTGCGGATGGGCGGGACAAAAAGAAGATGAAAAACTGCGACATCTACTACGGCAATTGCTATCGACGGCAAAAGCAGCGCTTATTTGGATGTAGATTTGTTGTCGGAGGCAGACCAAGACAAGAAGTCGTCAGCTTCCGGCATGTGAGCGAGCGCCTCGTAGCAATCCGCATCAAGGCTAAATTCGCCAACATTAGCCTTATATGTGAGCATGCCCCAGCAGAGGAGAAAGATAACGACACCAAGGATGCCTTCTATGAGCTCCTTAACAAGACCTACGAGCAATGCCCTTGCTATGACATTAAAATTGTCCTCGGTGATTTTAATGCAAACCTAGGAAGAGCGGCTATCTTTGGTGGAACAATCGGAAAATATAGCCTGCACGACACCAACGGGGTCAGGCTAATCGACTTTGCGGCGGGGAGAAACCTTTTCGTAGCTAGCACGCGGTTCCCACATCTCGATATACACAATGGGACTTGTAGAACTCCTGATCAATCAACAGTCAACCAGATTGGTCACATTGCCATCGACGCAAATTTTACCAAAAGGTAAAAACATGCCACGGAAACGAACCCCGAACCGAAGCCTGTAGAGGTGAACAAGGGAACATCGTAGTAGAAACGCATGACGGACCAAATACCGCTGTCAGGCGGAATCAACCTTTCAACCTGGACGATGATGGCCAACAATTCCGTCCACCCGACCTGGATGAAGTGAAGATAGCTATATCTAAGCTTAAGTCCAACAAAGCTGCTGGAGCGGAAATCCTGACTGCCGAGCTCTTCAAAGCGGCAGGCGATGACTTGGTAAGAAACATGCACCAACTCATTTGTAAAATATGGTCGGACGAAAGTATGCCCGATGAATGGAACCTTAGCACTGTTTGTCCGATTCTCAAGAGAGGAGACTCTGAACAACTCCAATTACAGAGGCATCAGTCTCCTTAACATCGCATATAAGATCTTATCTGCCGTATTGTGTGAACGCCTGAAGCCGTTCGTCAACAACCTGATAGGTCCATATCAGTGTGGCTTCAGGCCAGGAAAGTCCACCATCGACCAAATATTCACACTGCAGCAGATCTTGGAGAAGACCCATGTGCTTCAGATCGACACACACCACTTATTCATCGATTTTAAGGCCGCGTATGACAGCATCTGTAGAGACGAGCTATACAGAGCATTGTCTAGTTTTGGCATCCCTGCCAAACTCGTCCGTCTGTGCAGGATGACGATGGAGAATGCACGCTGCTCCATCAAGGTCTGAAAAGTTCTCACCGAGACCTTTGATGTCCAGAAAGGATTTAGACAAGGCGATGCGCTGTAATGCGATTTTTTCAACATCGTACATGAAAGAATAGTTCAAAACTCATGAGCAAATACAAGAGGCACTATCTTTCAAAAGTCCGTCTAACTACTCGCATACGCCGACGATATTGACATAATCGGGAGAAAGCAGCGTGATGTCAGTGGCGCTTTCGCGAGTATTGAGACGGAAGCGGCGAAAATGGGTTTAGCGGTCAATGAGGGTAAGACCAAGTATATGCTGTCAAGCAAAAAGGACAACCAACACCGAAGTCTCGGGCAGAACGTCACCCTCGACAGATACAACTTTTAGGTAGTTAAGGACTTTGTCTACCTAGGCTCCGCTATAAATACAGACAACGATACCAGCGCTGAGATCAAGCAAAGAATAACTCTTGCCAACCGCTGTTTCTTTGGGTTAAGAACGCAATTGAGTAGCAAAGCCCTCTCTCGGACAACAAAAGTCACCCTTTATAAGACTTTAATAATCCCGGTCCTGCTCTATGGCGCAGAGGCATGGACATTATCAAAAATGGATGAGGGTGTTCTTGGTTGCTTCGAGAGAAAAATTCTTCGGGCGATCTTCGGTCCCATTTGCATTGACGGTGAGTGGAGGAGGCGATACAACGACGAACTGTATGGACTGTACAGCGACATGGACCTAACCAGAAGAAAGAAGATCCAAAGACTAAGATGGCTGGGTCATATAGAGCGTATGGACACTAATACTCTGGTCCGAAAAGTCTTCGAATCCGCTCCCGAAGGACATCGCAGTAGAGGAAGACAAAGGCTCAGGTGGCGCACGCAAGTGGAAGGGGACCTCAGCCAACATAGTGTGCGAAACTGGAGGCAGCTAGCCAAGGATCGAGCTGGCTGCAGACGCTTGTTGACTGAGGCCCAGGTCCATCCTGGACTGTAACCCCGCTTAGAGAAGAAGAAATTGAAGTTAAATGGATGCTTTTTGATGACGTTCCCATTATCACGCAACTTCGATACGGGCACTGGAGGCGATTTCGCGAAATGAGCTAGGGAGGCATTTGAATCACTACTGAATCGCTGTAAGAAGTGAGTTGAATCAGGGGGAGATATTTTGAATAAAAAGACATATTTGAAGAATTGAAGAATTTGACAAGAATTTGAAGGGCGTTGTAGTAACTTGTAGATTCTTTACACTTTTTTTTCCACTTTCGGGTTGGTAAGATCAACAAATCTAGTCGCTTAGTCTTAAGGACTATTTAAAGCTCGAGTTGTACTATGGTTTTTAATACTATTCATCCCTTGAGGGATGAAGGATTTCATTTCAAAGAGAATGGGCCTTCGATCATAGCAGTAGCATCCATAACGCTTTTGAGTAATTACAGGGACTAGTTCGAATTCCTTGCGAAGTTGTTAGGTCCTTTGCTAGATGGAATCTTTTCGATGCAGATTTTTCCCTGGACTTACAGTCTTAAACTTCTCGATGCATCAACCAAATAAAATTTCTTTCTTTTCATCTAAATGTTTCCGTTTAACTATTAGATCATAGGCGACGACATTGAAAGCTGTTCATTATTTCTATGTATCTTTAGGTTGTGCCCCTCTGGCGACAGCTTATCTTTCTCCGGTCATTTATTTTCATAAATAAATTTAGTTGATTCATAAGTGTACACATAACGTAGAATGTAAGTGCGCATGTAATGCACCTTGAAGAGACGATCTTGCATATTGTGATGTGGAGGCGGCTGCATACATTTTAGAAGTTTTCCGACAACTTAAAGGATGTCTAGAGATATAGCAACCTTACATTCCGTTTCTGTGACGTGGGTAGTTCTGATTTATTTAAAGGAAAACAATTATTTATGCGCATACGCGTGTGATTATAAATATCTTCAACTCCAAATACTTATCAGCAGACGTTCAGCTACGGCTTACTAAATGTCAAATCATAATGTGCCATCTCTTGGCGCTTATACCTATATAGTATATTGTTCCAAGAAGCAAACTTAATTAGATCTTGATAAAATTATGAATATTTGATAGGAAGGTTCCAATTAACGGTTATCAAATGAAAGCCGGATTTCTTTTTTACTATAAAAGGAGTATCGATCCAATAGTTCGGCATCAGAACAATCAAAATGTTCAAGTTAGTCGTGTTGGTTTCATTTGTGGCCTGTGCCGTTGCAGGAACTATTCCAAGTGGTCTACATCGTCTACCACAACTTGATGGCCGCATTGTTGGAGGTACCGCTACAACCATTGGAAGTTACCCATATCAGATCTCTTTGCAAAGAAGCGGTTCTCACTCATGTGGTGGCAGCATTTACAGTACAACCGTCATTGTAACTGCCGCTCATTGCTTGCAAAGTGTATCCGCTAGTGTATTGAAGGTTCGTGCTGGTTCAACCTACTGGAATTCCGGTGGTTCCCTCATCTCTGTTGCATCATTCGAAAACCATTCCGGCTACAAATCCAGCACAATGGTTAACGATGTTGCTGTTGTACGTCTAGCATCAGCCTTGACACTTTCATCAAACATCGCCCGTATCGGTTTGGCCTCAGCTGCCCCAGCTTCCGGAACCAAAGCTGTTGTATCTGGATGGGGTACCACTTCATATGGATCATCATCAATTCCAACCACTCTTCAGAAGGTCGATGTAAACATCGTGAGCTTGGCCGATTGTAAGAAGACTGCTTACGGAAATGAAGTTCAAGCTACTATGATCTGTGCCGGTACTACTGGTAAGGATGCTTGCCAAGGTGATTCTGGTGGTCCATTGGCTGCTAATGGTGTTCTTGTTGGTATTGTCTCATGGGGCTATGGATGTGGTTATGCCAACTATCCAGGTGTTTACAGTGATGTCGCCTCCCTTCGTGCCTGGATTATTTCCAAAGTTTGAACATTTTGAAAAATAAAAATCTTATTCTGCAATTGATTGTTATCTTTGATTGATTGATTCATTAAGCATTTCATCATTTGCTGTCAATCTTAAGGCATAGTTGTATATTTTCTTGCACACGGAGTCAAAAATTTAGCCAAGATTTTTTCTCCTTCAGTAATTTGTGAACAGCTTTTGTCATTTCAACCGATTTGCTTAATCCTGTCTGCCGTTGCTGCAGGAGTGTGACTTTTGTCACTTGTTCCTTCGACAGCGCTTCTCTTTTTTCGCTCACAGGCTCTGGGACGGTAATCTTACAGAGATTGAACTTTTCATTGCCCGGAACAAGTCGTCAAATACGCAACTTTCACCAATCAAATATCTACTCTGATTGAGTTAATCCGTAACACAGGACTTACGGAGCGTTCGGTCAAGAGTTCTATGGGTAGATTGTCTCTTTTGCGAATATCACTTGGAGTGTTATGAGTCACCTCCACACTCTTAAATCATTAAACATCTCACCCGAGTTTTTTTCGGAAGCATAAGACCCTTAACTCCTAAACGTTTCTACTACGGAAATGAACAACATTCAGGCTGAAGGAATTATTTGGTATTGTCCGTTCAGTGGCAAGATTGTCGGAAAGCCCGATGCAAAAAGGTACAGAGGTTCGAGTTCTGGCAGAAATTCAAAGAAGAGGCCAAAGGGAAAGTAATTTGATCACTCTTGGCCTCACTATTGAAGTGATTGCTCAACCCAACAAAGATAGATTTAGTAATCAAAAAGTCATGCGCAACTGGAGGCAGTTAGCTAAAGACAGGGTTAACTAGGGAGGCTTGCAAGTTAAGGTCCGAGTTCACCCCGAATTGTTGCGCCACTTAAGTAAGAAAGTAACCGGAAATGAGTGCTTTACGAGATTATCCGTAATGCGCAGAGTCTGTATGTTGACGATAGTATAGTAAATATTACACGTGTCTGTTGTGGAACTATTAATGGTAATGTTGTTCGACACCAATATAATGCTCTGTTCTGCTTATACGCAATGAGAAGATGGTGCTTTGTAGTCTATTGTATTCGTTGAATTGTTTATTTTATTGAATTTTTTCAGCTCTACAGGATGGAAAATAAAAAAGCCGACGGTTACGTGTGTCGGAGATTCACGGAAGAAGTGATGAACTTGACGGTGCTTAATAAGAGCGTAGTGCTCCGTAGCGGTCTTTCCTATTTATTTTATTTAGAGAGTCGTGGGGAGTCAAGACATCAGCAGTTTTGCTCCACAATCTACGAGGGCGGGTCAATAAGTCCGTGACTTTTTGAATTTCTGACCTCTTTACTGAAACAGCAACACTGCTCCTGTCAACAGGCATCTGTCAGTTGACTCCTGTCAGAATTTAAACTTGGTGCGTCAGTTAGTTTGTGTTTGACAGCTATTTTTATCAGACTACTCACTAATTTGAGGAGAAAATGGAAAAAAGTGAATTTCGTGTGCTTATTAAGCATTATTTCTTGCGAAAAAAAACCATTACCGAGACCAAGGCTAAGCTTGATAAATACTATGGGGACTCTGCACCATCGATTTCAATGGTAAAAAAGTGGTTTACTGAATTTCGTTGTGGCCGTACAAGCACTGAAGATGCCGAACGTCCTGGACGCCCAGTTGAGGTCTCTACACCCGAAACCATCGAAAAAATTCACGATATGGTGTTGTCCGACCAAAGATTGAAAGTGCGAGAGATTGTGGAAGCCGTAGGGATCTCGCATGGCTCAGTGGTTTCAATTTTGAATGATCACTTGGGCATGAGAAAGCTTTCCGCAAGATGGGTGCCGCGTTTTCTCACAGTCGACCACAAACACATGTGCAGTTGCCATGGCAAAAATCCATGAATTGGGCTATGAATTACTCCCTCATCCACCCTATTCTCCAGATTTGGCTCCGAGCAACTACTTCTTGTTCCCAAACCTGAAGAAATGGCTTGGTGGAAAAAGATTTGACTCCAATGATGAAGTCATCTCGCAAACAAAGGCCTATTTTGAGGACCTCGACACATCATTTTTTTTGGAAGGGATAAAAAAATTGGAGAAGCGTTGGACAAAGTGTATAGAGCTCAAGGGAGACTACATTGAAAAATAAAATTATTTTTTTATCAAAAAATCTGTGTTTTAATCCAAAAGTCACGGACTTATTGACCCGCCCTCGTATCTTTCAATGGAAATGCAGCCAATCCTGTTGCAGGTTCTGGTTGCAGCTCTATCGAGCTTTGCCTAGCAACTTAATTGGTGATCGTATTTTCAAGTATTCTCCTTGAGTCAGAAGTCGAGTCTAAGACCCAAAGTAATCATGTTTAAGAATAGAACAGGGTCTTTCCTGTCGTCTCGAACCTAGATTCTGTGATTTAAATATCTTCTTTGGTGGGGAATTGTGTCCCATTCACTCGATGTGACCATATCACTGTATTTGGTGTTTACCGTGTTTTGGCTTTCTATTGGACTACATATACTTCTCCATACAGCTCATAGAGTTCGTGACTTATGTCCTCGCCCATGTCCTCATCGCTTACGGGCATGTTAAGACCTATCCTGGGGACCATACGCTTCAATCATATGTTGAATAAATGACAATGGATTCTATAACCGATATCTGCTACACACTTGAAATTTGGAAAATCTATTTCTACATGGCACATTGCTCTGTGCATTTTGCAGATTTTTTATGTCGGCAATGTTAAAACGGCCATATCCTTGAAAAGCTCGAGCCAATGAATGCTATTTTATACAGATTTGAAGTCGAAGAAGAGATGGAGAAGTGTATGCAATGTACAGATGCACCAATCGCACGTCTTTTTGTTTGCCAAAGATGTGTAATATTTTTAGATACTAGTAGCCCGACTTCTACTTAAATAATCGATGACAGAAATTCTCCTACGTCTACGTACTAACCCGCACCCTACATACTTCAACGAATCTCCCCGTAGGACTGCATTCCGTTAGGTATTATTTTATGGGGCTGGCTGGCTAGAAAATCAAGGCTTCTGCTATTTGGTCTCTGAGCATTTCTATTCTCCGTAGCTCATTTGAAAGAGTTGTTATAAAATTTGAATGGAAATACATATTTCCCGATTCTCCTCCGACTGCATCAAGTAGAATAGTTTTCCATGACATGAAGCTTGGGCAATAAAATACTGCGTCCTCCGCAACTTCTTTATTTGGGCATTCAGGGGCTATCATGCCTAAAATGGTGGAGATACTTGCGAAAACCACCGTGGTCAGACAGGAACAGAGTAGGATTATAGTTGTAGTCTCTATGTTTACTTCCTACCCAATCATGGATTGTCAGTATAAATTTGTATATTCATCTGCATTTCGTTATATTATGCCAGCGAGCTTGTACATAGCTTTTGATGCTGCCCCTTCTTCAATCTTGATCCTATTGTTTCCATTGGCATCATGTTGGCTTAAGGCTCTTCTGTTATATAGCATATCCTCAATATTTCATCTGCAAGGATATACGAGTAGATGAAAACATTCCTTCTATAACAAAGGCTGCCTCGTCCGATATGCTTCTAAAGCCACTGATTATCCGTAATGCGCAGAGTCTGTATGTTGACGATAGTCCCATACCCCATAATGCGGTGGCATAATAACTCTGGTGATAACTATGGAGAGAATGGTCCGTTATGCATATATAGGTCCACCAATATTAGGCAGTATGCGGGAGAGAGCTACCTGCATTGGCCATTCCTTCTTGGTTATTTAGTTTGCATGTGCTTTGCAAACTATTCACTACTTTATCCCGACAGTTGGTTCGTTTGTAGCAGATTCAACTGTATAAATCTGGCAATGTTATTGGCGAATCCAATTATCTTTACTCCTGCAACCAACGCCAATCCTAGGACTCCGTCGAACATGACGTTCACCAATAAAGCCCCTAAGATGGACTCTTGTGGAACTCCGGCAGTATTTACCTTCACTATGCGCAGCAAGTAATATGGTGTACCTCTCTAAGCCAGCGATCTTCTAATTAATAAGCAGTTGGCCGAGCTAACAGCATTTCAACGTCAGGTGTTAATACTGCACAGTACTCCTCTGTGCCATAGAGCCATCTTTCCCCTTCGATAGCGCTATGGATTTCAGCTTTATAGAACATATTATCGGAGGGGTTGCCGAACCCAATGGCTTTATGTCGGCCTCCTCCTGAAATAGTTTGAAGCGTAGTAAGCCGTTAAGTGCAGCTTGGTTGACGCTTCATGAAAGACAGGAACAGGATATGGTAGCCGCTAATGAAATATAGTTATTTTTCTACCTGGTCCTCAAAGAAGACACTAGCGCCGCGAATACATCGATTCGTCTCTTTCATCCCTTGTCGGTATCGAGCTCATAGACTGAACCATTCTCAGCTTTTGTAAGTATGAGTGTTCAGTTACATTTGCAGGATAAGAATTGATATGGACTAGGTAAGGCCAGAAAGGTGTCTGGGTGTCCTCAGACTAACCAGCTATTGCTCATTTTCTGTGTCCAATTAAGATTTTACTCCGGAACTTGAGGCTGCTAACTACAGACTCTTAATTTAAAGATATAAGCGTCTGGAGGTTCTTTAGGTTAATTAAACTCAAGCTCTTCAGTTTACAGAAGTTCTCATTCCTCTATTAGCTAGTGAAACACAACGGCGGCTATCAGTTAGGGTCGAAACATTTTCTTCAGTCTGGATCATCTCATCTCAAGAAGAAGTTAGAACACTTAACTTTGAGATTTGAAAACCAACTGCAATCTTAACGTTTATATTTGTTTTTAAAACACAAAAGCCCCTGGACCTATTGAAACTTGCAAGTGTTGTTTCATTGTTTGGTCCACAATATGTGGCCCATCATTGTTTCGATTGTTCAGTCAATGAATGGAACAACAGTTAATCGGTTCATAGCTTTTCAGATCAGTAAATCTATCTGCGTTATCCACTTGATATACAAATTCAAAACTCCAGACAACATTCTCAGTGATCTGTGAAATGTTTCGTTGCTTGCTTGTTTTAATCACCGCTTTCGTTGTAGTATACGCTCAAACCAATAACCGTATTGTTGGTGGAACTCCGACCAGAATTGAACTCTTTCCCTTCCAAGTGTCGCTTCGAAATGTCAATTTAACCCACTTCTGTGGGGGATCAATTTTTCGAAGAAACATCATTCTTACGGCAGCCCATTGCGTAAATAATCTTCTTCCCGACGCTGTGTTTGTAGTTGCCGGCAGTACTACTCTTTCACCCATTTCAGTGATCCGCAGCGTGAGTGATATCATCGTCCATCTTGCTTATAATGACATCCTCTGACAACGACATTGCTATCTTAACCTTAAGTGAATCGTTATCCTGGAGTTCTACAGTTCGTTCAATTCCACTGACAATCACCACACCACTAGTTCGTTCAAATGCTTCTATAACAGGATGGGGAAGTACTTCCGAAAATGGTACTGCTAGCGATCGTTTGTTGGTTGCATATGTGCCAATTGTTTCGAGAAGAATTTGTGCAGTCAACTATGCACCTCTTGTGGTGACAGCGAATATGATTTGTGCCGGTTTCACAGAAGGTGGTACAGATGCTTGTCAGGGAGATTCTGGTGGTCCATTGGTTGTTAGAGGTGTGCTTGTTGGAATCACATCGTGGGGAGAAGGATGTGCCCGTCCCAATCGCCCAGGAGTCTATACATCAGTAGCAAGGTTCTTTTCTTGGATAATCAATCAATCCAATAAATATAATCACATAGATCGTGTTGTTTGCGCCTAGCCTACATATTTTTGTAGATCCAAAACAGTGATTTAGTTAGTCAGAATGAAGATTTCGGAGTCATTTTTTGTCATTTGTCGTGTCCCGCAGAAACGATACTTATGGATGTGTGTTTGCAGTTAGTCAAACCTCGTATGTATAGAAGTGAAATAGGATCGGACATTGAGTTCTACTCGACGGCTCTATTTGACACTAAACTTTACTCAAACTGATCTGCCAGGTGTTCATTATTACATTGAACCACTAATATTGTTGACTTGTTGGAGTGTAGTATGAGTCTCAGATCTCAGCTAAAATCACAAGGACTAGAGCCTTTGTCGACAGTACTTAAGTTAATCGTTCTCATAATCTCGCATTATTAAGTTTAAGTTCGTGGGACCGGCGGCAATGCTGCAAGGAGGGTTTGAAAAAGGCCACCTCTATAGTGCCCCACACAATAAATCCACGGTTTGACAACATGTGATCGACTCACACATAAACGGCATACAACATTCTAATATAGAAAATGGTTTGAGTCAAGAGCTATTGATGAAGTATCCTGGCAGTCCCCTCGACGGTGATCGAGTTTATGTAATTCTACCAGAAGGTAAGCCTGCAAAGACAATCACGGGAACGAACACCGTTTCAGAGATGGAGCTTGTGAAGAAATTTGAGAAATCTGTTGTTAGGCAGGACAGGCCATTTAATTTGGACGGAGACCGGGAAAACTTCCGCCAAAATTCGAGTGAGAATGCAAGTATGCTCATTCAAATGCAATCAATTTGGTGCAGCCGACGGTTTAGCTGCCCAGCTTTTCAAAATTAGAGGAAATGATGTGGTGAGCAGCATACATTAGGTTTTCTGTTAAATTTGACCAGAGTGGGCAAGGTGGGCGACAGCCTGAATTAAGTTCTGAAGATCAGTGACATCGACGCCTTCAGAGGCGTAACTAATGTGTTGGGTTTCACATGACTTCCATTACGAAATCCGTAGTGAAAAAAGCGATTGGAGCGATTGAGGATGAATCGAAGATTTTCGCTCACCTTAATGAAATGAAGAAACGATATAAAGAAAGGCTGTCGGCCTTAACGGCCCGCACGTGGCTTTAATCTTGATAAGTCCAATATCAATCAAATATTCTCTCTGCGGCAGATCTTGAAAAGCACACGGGAATACCAAATATGTATGGATACGAGCTATGTAGATCCATGTTTAGTCTTGATATCCTCTTCAAACCGTGCATCATGTTGATGAAGAACTTATGTTTTAAAGGGTTTCCAATGGTCCTAAGCACCGTTCTTGGAAGAATTAGATTCCACTCTTAAGACACTGATATAGATAAAAGACTTCAAAAATCTTTTCAGATTCTCGTAGATAAAATTGATATAATCAGTGCTAACCAGTGGCCAGTGGGAATTCGGTGAGGCATCACAACAAAGTATATGGTTCCATCAAAACAGAAAATAAACACCAACCCCTCACTTACGTTCTTATCTAGCCCGTGGTAAACTAGAGCCGCAGTTAACATGCTTCTTTACCTAGTGCTGTCTTTTGGAAACTATGCCCAGCTGAGGTCTCTTTCTACATGTGTGCGCCACATAAGATGAGTTGATCCTCTACCGGGCTGTCCTTCTGGATTGGAGTCTAAAACATTTTGAGGTTAACCTATCAAGATCTTCTTGAACGAGAATAGAGTCCTGGGGTGAAGAAATAATTTGGGAGAACTTGATGTGATCGGCGTAAATGCCGATTCAAATCATTAGCAAAGATGAAAAGAAGGGGACCAAGTTGGCTACCTTGTGGGACACTAGAAATAGTAAAAAACGGGGTTGAAAGAGCTGATCTGAATTGAATGCTATTAAAACCAAATGAAGATAATCTGAAAAGTATCAATCGATCAGATATTTTATCAAAGGCCTTAGCAAAATCTGTAGCAATAACATCGTAAATCAATGCTAACTGGGAAACAACAGATATTTGCCCTGAAGCTTAGTACTTCTTATAAAATAAAAAATACTTTAAACTTCCATATAGGGTAGTTGTGAGTCTAAGAATGGCGTACGTCAGTATTATGCTGCCTGTCATCTCATGCTTTCATCGAGACCACAACTAGAAGGTAGGACAAGCACTTTGCTCCTAACTTATTTCTTGCTGGCCTTGTCTAAATTATAGGTTAATCTGAAGTTTCTCAATCAATCGTTGCGCAGGTGTAATAGCAACTCCGTAGGCTGTGACATTTTTAACTGCAGCACACTCTATTAGAGCAGAAATCAAGGAAAGATAGCTTCTCACCATTTGTTATTTCTCTGGTTCAAGAATGTAACTGAACAGAAAAAGTCTATCTCATCCACACTACAGTACTCCCATCACTGATGCCACTCCACTTGGGGCGGCTATGATACTCTTCGAGCGAAAGCTTCTCTAATAAGAAAGGTATACTAAAGAATTATACGTCTGCAGAGCGATATGCATCTAATGAGAAGGCTTCAGTTAACGCGATTAACATATCTTGGCATGGAAAGCAATATTGCAGTCCTTAGGTTCTTCGAATCAACTCCTGTAAGAAAACCTTATCGCAGGTGTTGACCGCAGTAGGAGAGCTCAACTAACTTGAGATGCATCACTAGGGGAATCTATGTAGATATGGATCCATCTAGCGTTAGAGTTATGGTTGTTGGGTGTTGGGAGGACCAGGAGTGTGTGATGTTACCAGCAGTAAGGTTATAGTCCCTTTATTGCGCGCTTGACATACCAAAATTTGAGTTTTAAGTGATCGGATTAGATGAACAAGTTGGGTTTCTGTGGTCGTAATCGTTATTTTTCTTGACAAGGTCTCTTACTAGAAGATAGGGGCAGTATAGAATTTCATCTGGAGCTATGTCCAAAAACTCATTGCATATTTAGGATAAGATGAGATAAGATTGAAGAAAAGGTGGTATTTTGAATTCCAGATCACTGTGGCCACAAGTGGGCCTATTGTGATGTCCTCCATTTAAAGATCGTCTAAGATGTCGCAATTAGTGAGAAAGGCGGCTAACTCTTTAGGTGAACTGGCAGCTATGTCCGTCGTTTCGAGGTAGAATTTACCTAGGTAACGTTGACGTGTTTTGATTAAACCATTGCAGTCACAAAGTATGTGTTATGCTGTTTCTCCATCCTCGTTGAACCCATATCAGATGAACTTTGTTTGAAGTGACCAGTAGATGTAGGGGTTGAAGGCAATCAGAGAGTTCTCATTTTATTTCAACTACGTTAATTGCAAGTAGGGCTGCCCTGCTATCGGAAGAAATATAAATGTTTTTGTTAGTTACATTTCTGTTTAAGTTCTCTCGAATGGAAAACCCTTTTGTATGGATTTCAGCGTGAAATACGGGGCCGCTTGCAAACATACTGACATGTAGGGATGTTTTAATGCAAGGACCGCATACCCCGGCTTCAACTCCTTCATTTGCTCTGGATTCATCTGTGTACTATACATGTGAATCCTTGGCAAATGTTTGTTTTTTCTCTTCCCAGCTTAGATGGTCTGGAAATGTGGTAGACATTTGTCTGTGGGGTGTATTCCAAGTGGTTAATTTTTCTGAGTTCATGTAAGATTGCAGTGTGAACTAGGTTGGTAGTTGGTTCATCTTCTGTGATGAGCATCGTGAGTTCTAGATGAAGTGGTGGGATGCAGCTGTTGGTGTGGTTTTCATTGCACCAGTTGTACATACACAAGCTAGTCTCTGTGATTTGTTAAGTTTAGCCTGTGTTGACCTCTGTGTTACTTTATACCACCAAACGGTGGCTGCATACGTGATGATAGGTTTCGTTATTGCCGTGTACATTCACAGTGTCATAGACTTTTGTTGGTCCATAGTAAGGTGGTGACCTTGTCGATAGTTTTGGAAAGGTGAGTGCTTCACTTAAGTTTTGCATCCAGTGTGATTCTTAGATAATTGACTGCTGTTGATAACTCTATTGTTTCACCGAAGGGTGTGGCATTTCTGAGTCCTTCTCGTCTTCTTCTTTCAATGAAAGGATTTTAGGATTGACTTTGAGGCTAACTTCGCTGCACTATTCGGCAACTAGTTTCAAAGCCCTCGAGATTCGAATTTACCTCTTCGAATTTAGCTTTGATTGGAATAGTTATGTCATCTGCATATCCTCGGACATCGAAGCCGAGAATAAGCAGTAAATTCATTGACTACTATGGACTATAGTAGGGGTGAGAATACTCCTCCCTGAAGGCATCCTTCCGTAGCATTTATTGCTGGCTAATGAATTTTATTTATTGTTTTTATCCTCTAGAATACATTTTATCCATTTACATATAGTGTCGTCAACTGCCATGTTTTGAATACCTCTATGTATCTGGGAGAATTCTGTGTTGTCAAATACTCCTTCAATATCGAGAAAACAACCGACCGCTGCCTCTTTATCTCTGAGAGATTTTTAAATCGTTGGAGTGAGATTCTGTTGGATTCCCAGGTTGGTGACGTCTTGATACTTGTGCAGGGGTTCACTTGAAGTGCTCTGTCTCTGCTATGTTTGTCGAAGACTTTTTCATAGTTTTGAGGGAAAAGGAAGAGAGGCTGATTGGTCTCTATGATTTCGGTAGTTCAGACGATCTACGTCCAACAATGGGTATATACGAGTACCTCTCAATAACCTCCTCTTACTTTTTTGGTTACTATCCCCACGCGTAGTTAGCCCTCAATAAGTTAGTTAGTACCAGCAGGTAGCAATTGTGAGATGCACTTTTGTAGGAAAGCTGGGAATATTCCATTCTCATCAGGCGCTTCGAAGGGTTGAATAGAGTTGATTGCCCATCCTACAATATATTGCCTTCATGAACTTCTGTTTACACTTCTCTGTGGTGGGTTTCCTTTGGCTTCTGGAATGATTGTGGATTCTGGGAACTGTGTTTCAACAAAGATTGAGATTGCCCAATTTTTTTTTCTGGGCATGCTTGATTAAAGCCAGTTATGATTGCCCTATTGACATTATCGCACGTCAGCTCAACGTTGTCAATGTATTTGATATTTGTGCTACATCTATCCAGGTTATCCATTAGTTCTGTACTTATGCGCTTTAGGAAGCATTCCAGTTTAAAAAAAAAATCTCAATAACACACAATGAGTAAAAAAGTAAAATAAAATAAAATAAATAAAAACAATAATATCGATAGCACTGTTATTAAAATAGCCTTTTTGGGTTTTTAGGCAATTTCCAATCAGCACGTGGATAATTTTATCCATCTTGGTAAAACCAAAACTCTGGACTTCAGGTCATCTTATGATACTTTAAGTTCGAAGTAATTTTGCACTGATCCTTCCGACTCGAAATGATCAAACGCTATCATATGATTGACTAATTCTGATTTTAGATAAATTTCTAGATTTTTAAGAACAACGACTTGGATGAGGAAATTAGCTATTTCAAAATTACCAATTAGATTGCCAACTTCCTAGAAGTAAAATATTGTAGATCGCACTTATTCGTATAGTATATGCGTAGATCACTTGAATAGAAATCCCAATTGCGATAAGATTGCTGGCACAGATTGTTGCAAACTTTTCCTTCAAAATATGATATTGTTGAAGTATTTGAAGACTAGATAACGGCCTATTCAAAGCACAATTCCCGTATAAAAGGTTTTCTAATTGTCTAAACGAAATTAGTTCGTTTCTAACCTGCTGGCAAGATGTTCCGATCGACAGTAGTTATTGCATTATTTGGGTGCGCCCTCGCTGGCGTTATTAAACCAGACCTTGATGGTCGCATTGTTGGTGGTGTGGCTGCCGGCATTGAGCAATATCCATATCAAGTGGCCCTGCTAAGGAGTGGCAGCCTCTTCTGCGGTGGAAGTTTATACTCCGCAGATGTTGTTGTTACCGCAGCTCATTGCATGCAAAGCTACCCTGCCAGCCAGATTCAAGTTCGTTTGGGTTCAAGCGCATATGCCAGTGGTGGTGAATTGATTCAAGTTAAGGACTTCAAATTCCACGAGGGATACGACAGCGGTAAAATGATCAATGATGTTGCTGTGATTAAACTTGAAACACCAGTAAGCTTCGGCGCCAAGATCCAACCAATTGCATTGGCTGATGTTGTACCACCAGTCGGAACTCTAGCTGTTGTCACCGGATGGGGTACAGATAAATTCCTCATTGGATCAATTCAAAAGGAACTGCAGGCAGTTAATGTAGATATTGTACCAAAATTAGATTGCGAATCTGATACATACAAATATGGAAGTCAAATTTTGGATACCATGGTGTGTGCTGCTGTTGATGGTGGTGGTAAGGATGCTTGCCAAGGTGATTCTGGTGGCCCATTGGCATCTGGTGGTAAACTTGTTGGTATTGTTTCCTGGGGTAATATGTGTGCCCGCAAGGACTACCCAGGTGTTTACGCATCTGTTCCTGAACTCCGCTCATGGATTATTAAGAATGCCGCTGAAATCTAAACACTTGACAAAAATAAATGCTTATTAAGAATTAATCTGTTTTCTTTACTTTGTTTGTGTAATGTTTACTCATTTTGAAGATAGTTTTGGTCCTTTTGGTGAGTGTAAGTCAAACGAATTCAATGCGTTCCTCATAATTGTTAGTGGTATTGTCGGAAACGACATAACATTTGGGTGCAGTTGATCTTATTGCTCAGAACTTCTGTGGTTTACTATAGTATAAGGTTCACGAAGGGACTTATTAAATGTTTGCTCCAACAAAGCGGTCCTATAAATAAGCAACCAAGGGTTCCACCGAATGGTTCATTAGTGTAGACCTCTTGTTTTGTTTCAACTTGCTTATGGAATGCCCTTCCGAGCTTTTTATTTTCCAGTCATTATAGCCTGCAAACATTCAAAACCAACGTACATTACTTTTCCTTATTTCGCCCCTAAATTGTCATCATCTGGGCTGTTTAAAAGTTAGCGCACGCCATTTATGAAAGGAAGACCTCAACGGACAACGCCAGATTGTGTCTTTTAAAATAGAGCCTTAACTCCGACCTTAAGACTAAGTTGTAAAGGATGGTCCTCATCTTGTTTGCGGACATATGAGAATCTTAACCAATGAACAATACTTTCGACCAGCTAAATTTTTTGAAGGGATCGGTGGGAAGGCCTGAGACCATCGCAGACCTATTGGGAGTCTGACTTTACCTACTCGAGAGCCTTTAGAAATTCAAGAGTCTTCGAATTTGTAGCAAATACAAGCGGTCATGACCATTTCGAAGGTTTAAGATAGGCTGTTGCAGCGCAACAACGAGGAAAATCTATATTAAGAGTTTGCAAAAAGCCGTCGGCAAAATGCAGAGGGCTCAATTTAACAGCAAGCATAAGTCAAGCAACAACAACAACATACTCCGATGGCAACAATAACAACGCTAGACCACAGAGCCGCCCGACAAAAATCGGAGAATGAGCGACCTGATGGAGAAGTTTGAACAAATTCGATGTTTTCCATTGTCATCGCATACGATCCACCAATGTACGCACGCAACAAAAGAGCAGAACGTGCATGTATGTGGATAGCAAATCGATATAAGCCAATTCACACACTATGCATGCTAGACGTATCGGGAGCTGGGAATTCCGGTGCAATAGCTTTAAATCAGCAAACTATGGTTCAACGACCTAGTAACGTCATCAAGGGCGTCATCCAGACGAGGTAACATAAAGGCAAAAAGGAAAAATCAAAAATACGGTCAAGTGCACGTTATTTTGAAGCAGTTGTCGCAGTTAAATAATTTTTTTGAAACCAGTTCTTTTTATTATTCTACCTATTTTGCTAGTGTCCTCGCAATATATAGGCCTAAGTGTTCGCCTAAATGTTCGTAGCTTCACATGATGATGATTGGGCGTCTTCCCATTTCAGACAAAAGACGTAGATTAACGCATTTTAATTTCACTTGTGATGGCAGACTGTGGATAAAAGTTTTCGTGGCAAGTTCCCATGCTGAGCATATGTGACAATGACAGGTTACTCTGAATCCCTGGAAAAACCGAATTTGACTTCTGCCTCTCTTTAATCGATAAATACATTTTTCTGTGAGGCATATGACTCTCTTAGTTGCCTGTAAATTCCATGATTTAAAGCGCCGAAGTGGTCGGAAGGATAGCTGTCATCATAGTTAATCTATTTTGGCTTGAGTTTTATCTGGCAAGTTAAGATATTCACGGTTCTTCTGACTAAACAGATGTTAAGAAGTTGTTTCTGGACCTTTGATGTTGCTTCTTTGTTGTTAATTGGCATTCTTTTTAGGGCTAATTACTAAGGATTCTTGTTCCTTTTCATGTTGGGAAGACTGTAAGGAAAATTGAGATTGTAACGAGGGTGGCTGCGTTATGATCCGAGTTTTGTAGAAAGATTTGCGCGAGGAACGCTTTCTTGCCAATCATATCTTCTGTATACGGAGCGGACGTATACTTTTAAGTTGAAAACGCCACCATCCTGAGTTATACGCATATTCTTTTTGCGCAGATACTCCTATAAGTGTGATACTAGTCATATATCAGGAGCCAAAAGCGCCATCTATACCTGTCAAACTTTCATGACATTTGGTTGATATTTAAAAATTATAAAAATTATTTTTCCAGAACACCATTTCATTTGATGTTAAAACTTTAATATGCGATTTCACATAAAACTTGGTAAAAATGGATCAGAAACATACCGATTGAGCCAACATGTGTACCGTGGTGATTGTTTAAGTAGAAAAATTCTCTTTGAGTGGCATAAACATATTTTGGGGGGCTGAGAGACGCTGGAGAATGACAAGCACACAGTAAAGCCAATTTCAGTTCGCCGGCCTGAAATGGTTCAAAAAGTACGTGTTTTTGTTGCAGACGACCACAATGCTTCAATGAGAATGAAAGAAGAGGCCCTAACCATCAACAAAGAGACTATTCGAACCATTCTTTACGAGGATTTGGGCATAAAAAAGGTCCACATCAAGTATATGTATTAAATCGTCCGCCGTTTTAACTTGATCTGGCGCCGTGCGACTTCTCTTTGTTTCTGATAATGAAATTGAAGTTGAAAAGATGCTTTCTTGAGGACATTCCGACCATTTAAGCAGTTTTGACACGGCCACTGGTAATAATTCCGCAAAATGAGCTAAAGCAAGCATTTAAGTTACTATTGACGGCTGAATCGGGTGAATAACATTTCGAATAAAAATACCGAAAATAACCAGAAATCGTGTTTTAGTCATGTTTTCTGGAGACAGTCCGGGATATTATTTGCCACACTGTGTATGTATGACCTATTGCTTGGTATCTACACAATTCTGGCGACAATCATTAGTTTTCCTAGTCCAGAGAGGTGCCAATTTTAGGAGGCTTGCATGTATTTTCTATATTTGCTTTTTGGCCAACTTTTAGTATCGAAACGACATTGTACGTAGTATAGATTGGTCAACGCATGTCGTCATTCTCTGTAGTTGTGTCGCAACTTGAGCTTTTAGCAATGACTTGGTGTGAAGCTGGAGTCGTCTGTTCAGCAGCGGAAAGGTAATCATATTTATTCAGAATCGATTTTAGCTTTTGGATAAGTTTTGTTTGACTTGCACTTTTACTTGTTTGACGGAGACTGTACAAGCAAACGCTTAAATAGAACCCATCGTGTTCTACTAGGTGGGGTGAAAAGTAAAAGAATGCGCTGCTACTGCAAAAAAGGTTATGGTGCGCTGAAGTCCGTTCATATTTAGGCAGACATGCCAAAATTCAGTGCGATACTGTCTTTAGTTTTGTTTTGACAGCTGATTGTTGTTGACGTGTTTGGCATCATGTTGAGAATGGACAATAACGATTTTCGTTCTCTCATAAAACATTATTTTTTAAGAGGCAAAACGGCGAAGAAAACAAAAGAAAAGTTGGATAAATATTATGGGGCTAATGTTCCGTCAGATTACACAGTCAAATATTGGTTTCGAGAGTTTCGTGGTGGCCGCAACTCCACTACCGATCAAGTCCGCAGCGGCAGGCCCTCCGATGCGGTTACAGAGGACAATGTCAAAAGAATACATGAAATGGTGTTGGCTGACCGGAAAGTGAAGGTGCGCGAGCTAGCAGATACTACAAAGATTAGTACTGAGTGCACACGCCATATTTTGTTATCCTGCCGCTGGGTGCCGCGCATGCTCACTCCTGACCAAAACACGAGCACGAGAGCACTTCGAACGAATGTTTGGACTTGCTGATGCGAAATCGGGCGGACTTTTGGCGTCGATTGGTAATTGATGATGAAACCTGGATCCATTATTATACACCAGAGAACAGAATGAGTGCCCGGCAATGGACTGAAGCCGGCACGGGTGCTCCGAAGCAGCCGAGGGAGGCTTAATGGGGCGGAAAGGATATGGCGTCGGTTGTCTGGGATTTTTATGGCATACTCTTCGTGGAATACGTCGAAAAAGGAAAAACCATCAACAGCGAGTATTATTGTGCATTATTGGAGCGATTGAAGGCTGAAATCACTGCGAAACGGCCTCACATGAAACGACAAAAAATTTTGTTTTTGCAAGTCAATGCGCCGGCGCATAAGAGCATCGTCACCACGGCTAAAATCAATGACTCACGGCTCCAATTGCTGTCTCATCCGCCGTATTCGCCCGATTTGGCTCCCTCGGACTATTATCTCTTCCCAAACCTCGAAATCATCGACGCCACGGAGGAGTATTTTGCAGACCTTCCGGAAAATTACTTTTCGGACGGGATCAAGTAGTTGGAAAATCGCTGAAATAAGTGTACCAAGCTAAAAGGGGACTATGTTGAATAAAATAAAAAAACATTCAAAAAAATTTTTTTCATTCCCATAGACTGGAGCCGGAGTATTGGTTAATTGGGAGTGATGGTGGATTTGCCAAGGAAGTATCTGCAGAGAAGGCTATTTTTTTTTAAAATTAAAGACGTGTTGAGTTAGATAAAAAAAGATTGAGTATTGAGATTGGTCCAATTACCTTTATTCTTCTTTAAGAAGAACAAATCCATTCCTCTTGTTGATTATACAGTAAATGTGGTGCGACACAAGTGTCTGAAGGTTTTGAAATCTATAATGGAAGTGGAATTCAATAATGATGCGAAGTGTTTTCACGGCAACAGATTGGTTATGAATGCTTATCAAAGGGAAGGTACTCACGAACTTCCTCTGGTATATGTAAGTATGGCGATAAACTAAACGCAATAGCACATATGAGGTACTATATTATTATAGCAGCCCTAAAGCAGCTTGCTCTGCCTAAATTTCGATATAGTGTACATACGTTGTGCGATGCCACGAAAATCCATATCCAAAAGCTGAAAAGATTTTAAACAAGCGATTCTTAAGCAAATGATTTCGAACAATCTACGAAATGATGAGCGTTCAAGGTCCCCGATGTTCAGCAACTCTTCAAGATGACACTATTTTTGGAGTTCTCAACTGACAATTGCTTTGTAGTATTCTTCTTCGGATTAACTATTCACTTACAAGTCCTTTTAACATAAGAAGGCCTATTCTTCAACCCTGGGGAATTCCATTCTCATTTTTGCAGTGCTAAAGAACTCGTATTTCTTGATTTTCCCTCTTTTCTTGCAACTAACACTTGTCTATGTACATACGTCCGTCAAGTGAAGTACTTCATTTATGTAAGAGACCTACAGTAAACTAATTTAAACTCTTATCTGGTCGATTCTTTAATCAACAACAACGGTATCTGAGCTCTACAATTTTATCCCTACCATTCGAGTAAGCTTATGAGTATAAAGTTACTTCTACCGACTTAAAGTAGATTAGTGTCAAATTCGTATATCGCGTCCAATTCAATTGAACAACTCTCTCCAAACAAGAAAATGACAAAGACACTTTCCTGGTTTGGCATACTAAGTGCCATTTGTTGCGTCGTTATAACTGTAACTGCTTCACCAACTGCTCGTATAGTTGGTGGGAAGGTTGTCGATATTTCTACACATCCATACCTCGTATCGATTCGTATTAAATCCTTTAGTTCTTCCCCCTACATACACAAATGTGGTGGTAGTATTCTTACCTCAAAAATAATTGTGACCGCAGCTCAGTGCGTCCTTAACTTGGATAGTAACTCTCGCCTAATAGTAGTTGCAGGCGCCAATACTCGGGCTGGTGCTGATGGTGTACAAATTCCGGTGGCAAAAACCATTGCACATGCTGGATACCATTTTTGGACACTAGATAACGACATTGGTCTTGTCATTCTGGATGATGAATTGCGGCTTAACGATTATAACATCAAGAGCATTGCCATTGCAGAGCAACCACCTCGAGCTGGTAAATGGTCAACGGTTTCTGGCTGGGGATGGGATGCGGAAGATGGAGCACCTACTTACTTCTTGCAGGATGTGGTTATACCAATTGTTAGTAATGATGTATGTGAACAGGCCTGTGGAGCTGGAGAAATTACAGAAAATATGATTTGTGCAGGGCAAATGGAAGGTGGAAAGGATGGTTGTCAACATGATACTGGTGGACCATTAGTGGTGGATGAGAAATTAGTCGGATTGGTGTCCTGGGGTAGAGGTTGTGGACGAAAAGGATACCCGGGTGTGTATACAAGTGTGGCAAGTCATAACGATTGGATTGCTCAGCAAATCGCTGAGAATAGTTAAACTACAACAATTAACATAAACAAAGTGACCGTCAAAAGAACTTTATTTTGAAGATGGAATTCGTGATAAGATTGCGGCCTAGTTCATGATAACTGTTATCAATTGTTTGAAAAATTTGCTGCGGCGCTATATTGTAATTTGATTTAATAAAACCTCTGGGTGTTGATAATTGTTATCAGACTTTGTTCGAATCTTTTGAGTTTTATGTGATCAAAATCCAATTCCAAGAGCTCTACGGAATAGTAGGTATTCGTATGTACTCGTAAGTTGTGGCTGATGGTGAGAATTGGGGTTTGAGCCGGATGATGACACTGGTGTTCTTAGAAGTGGACTTGATCCGTAGTTTGGTAAGTTTGTTTGATGTTTTCTGATCGAAAACTGGCTTTAACTCTGTAGCAGCGTGCTAAGCTTTTATTTTATTATCTACATCGGCTTGATTACCGTGTTTGACATACGACATCGAAGGAAGAAAGCTGTTCAGTTGAATTCTGTTTTAGACAGAGTACGGCGGCTTAGTCTTCTCGTTTGTATTGTAGACACGAAGCAATTTTCTATTGTTTTACATCTAATATAGTGCAATACGCAAGGGCTGACTGTTGATAGCCAGGTCGCGGTCTGATATACTGAATAAGATTCTGATCAAGAAGACAGTGTAACAACTAAGCAGCTTTAAAAGTTGTTGATTGTCCGGAAAAGTACGACGGCTTTGCCTGAAGGACTTGATGCACACAGTGGGGCAAAATCTAATCGGAAGTATGGTGAATCTTTGACTTGGAGGTATTAGGTTTTATATTCGAGAAAGCATTCGATCGAGTGCTTAGGGATCTCATATGGGCCGCACTGAGGTCTCAAAAGGTACCGGAAACGTATGTTAGAATAATACAACACATGTACGGAAACGTGAAAACTGCGGTTTTCCTCTTTAACGTAATATTCGACTATCTTTTAAAAGACTGCATGCGCAAGGCAAATGTAACGCCAATTCTCTTCGCTGACGACGCAGTTATACTTAGCGATAACGTCGAAACGGGTTTAAAATAATTCGTTCAAAGACGGAGCATTTGACGTGCCCATTTGCTTATCCGTTGCGATCTGTTCCGGATATAATGTTAGGCGGAATAGTTCTTCCGAAAAGCACTATCTTTAAGAACTTGGGATCAATCGTTAACATGGAAGCGAAATGTGACGACGACGTAAGCCACAGAGTGAGTGTGGGATGGATGAAATGGCGGGAAAATTCGGGAATCTTTTGCGACCGAAAATTTCCACTTCAATTGAAGGGGAAACTTTACACCACGTTTGTTAGGCCAGCTCTTATATACGGTTCACAGTGCTGGACAATGTACGAAGTGATTCAAAACAAAAAGACGGCAGCGGAAATGAAAATGTTAAGGATGTCTAGTGGAGTCACTAAACGCGATTGCAATAGATCTACAGGAAGTCTACATATAAAGAATTCAGCAATCTACAACCATTCAACTACGGTCACTCCAACTGTAAGAAAACGAGGTCGGAAAAAGAATTCCTGGATTTCTCAAATGGCAAATGCGCAACAACGCCTGGGGCTAACCACTGAAGCGATCCAGGATCGAGCATTATGCAGACGCTTTCTGCAGTCTGCGACATTAGCCAACCCCATAAGCGGAGCAGTAGCGATGCAGTAAAAATGGGAAACTCGTTACGCATAAGTTCGTATAACGACGAAAGGGTTAATAAAAGGATAAGAAGAAGAAGATTCAGTAAACTGGCGTGATCCTCATCTTGATCCCTTCATTGATAAGTGAGAGACGGTTAGTAGGGCCTAAAGTAGTCTTTAGACATTTGCTTTTAATTTTGATTTTTTTCTAAAGCATCCCACCATACAAATCGGTCTAAGACAGACAGAGTCCTTCTGATCGATGGAAGCCCCATATGGTGTCATTCGCAAAGCCCAGAGCTCTTTGTTTGGAATTATCTGTTATGGGGACATTCTTTCTTGTAGTACTTCCTGATGTGTAATCGTTTGACAGATTTTGTGGGTGAGAGATTCATTGTTAAAATTAGCTCGGCAGCTATACGAATCTTATAAGCGTGAGGTGACTGCCCGGAAGTGTCTTAAAATTTACAAGGTCCATGTGTAAGTTAGTGTGGACTAAGTAAAAGCTTTTCTGTAAACACTATAGAGGATGCTTTAGAAACAAATTTGAGTGATTTGCTGCAATATTGAACAAATAACTTCAGCACAATGATTTGTTTGATCTTAGCCTGTCTTGCTGATCTTATTGTCCCTGCTCACTCAACTGATATTGGTGATCTTGCCGATGTTTTCGATTTAAATGATATTGCTCACCCTGCTGGTGCTGTGGTAATGGTGATATTGCTGATCTTGCTAATTTCGTTAATTCTTCATATAATGGTCATTTGGAAGGTATTACCAAGCTAATAATCCTGTAAAGATGCCTGACTTAGCTAATCTTGGTGATTCTGCCAATAAAACTGATCTTTCTGATCTTGCTACTCTTATGGCAGTCTTGCGCCTTAGTCTTTACTTTCATCCAGACATCGGGGAGAAATTCCGTAATCGGATCAATGGTGGCAACCACGGCTCTAGTCACTTTGACCCACTTCGTGTGTCCCCCTCCTCGGAAGTACATGAATTTCTGGTATAAAAGGTGCCTCAGTTTTGCATCGGGACCCTAAAGATGGCATCACAACCAACGGCCAACGACCAACGGATACGGAAGAAAATAATATTGGCGACAGAAAATTTCAGTGTTGCACATGAAATTGACTTTTAACATACCATGTGCCATGTGCCAAACAACAATTTGTCCAGGCCCTAAGCAGATATTACAGTAATGCAAGAGGCTCGATGGGAATGGCCGGGTAAGAAGCAGATAAAAAACGATGATACTCGTATCTACTACGGCGATTACTTGAACGAAAGCAGACAATCCGCTTTTGGATACCGGAGCTGATATTTAAGCACAAAAGGGCTAACGCCACATAATAAGCTGCATCAATGGCAATTATAACCCTGATTTCCATTTATGTTCCTACAGAGGATAAGGATAACAGCATCAAAGCCAATTTCTATGACCATCAAGAACGAATATTTGCTGAGTGCCTCAGCCCTGATAGCAAAATTGTGAAAGGAAATTTTGAATGTAATGCTGGGTAAGGCGTCTTTGAGTGGGCCATCGGAAATTTCACAGCAACATGTCCGATAATCTTTTAGCAGCCAGTACGCGGTTCCCATATTTCGACATCTATAAAGGAACCTGGCTATTCCCTGATCAATCAACTGTATAGCAAACTGAACACAATGCGAATGACGCTAGATAATTTCCCAGCATATGGAAAGTGAAAAATAGCATTCAAGGGATATTTTAGCTGATAAAGGCACAATAAGGGCATCAATTGATGCAAACCGGCGAATAACAACTCGTGAGATCGCTGATATATGAAATTTATCCAATTCCACTGCTTACGATCATTTGAAAAGTCCAGGGTTTTATCTCAAAGCCCGCCATATAGGTTCCTCGTGTTCTTACGAAAAGAAATGACTCCCGTCGCGTTAATGTCTGTGATTTGCTTTTCAAACGTCAAGAAAATTATCCATTTTTGAAGCCCATCATCACTGGGGAGAAGAAATGGGTTTTACTTCAAACATTTTCATGAAGTAAAAAAGATAAACTGACTCAAAGTCGATATTCATCAAAAGAAGGTTGCTATCTGTTCTGTGGGCTTTCAAAAGATGTTTTTTGAGCTTCGTCCGGACTAAATAACGATCGATTTTCAAGTGTATTGTCATCAGCTGGACAAACTGAATGATTCATTTAAGCAGAAAAGCTTTGTAAGCTCGCCAAAAGCTTTTGCAGCTTAGGTGGGATCCACTGTCACACCCACCATATTCTCCAGATCTGGCACCTTCTGATTTTTATTTGTTCCGTTCTTTACAATATTGTTTAGTAGTTTTCTTGAAATGAGGTGGTCAAAAATCACTTGGATCAGGTTTTTTCGAGCAAAGAACAAATATTTTGTGAGCTTAGAATTATGCTACTGTCTGGCAGATGGCAAAAGGTATTTTACCAGAATCGGCAATATATAATTCAATAAAATATTTATTCACCATAAGAAAATCGTCTTTCATTTCAATAAAAAGAAAACGAAATTACTTTCCGAACAACCCAATGCTCGTAGTTTGCTGTCTGAGATTGCTAGGATATGTTGGACGAATGAACACTTCCGCTTCAGCCCAAAGGTGGCGCGAAGGGTCTCCTAATTGAAAGGGGACCTAATCAGATGGAGTGTAACACTCTACAGACTACTTAGAGATCTTAACGCTCACAAATCTGGTCCAGATGGTATATCTCCTCTTCTTCTGAAGAGGTGTTTTTCTACGCTGGCAAAACCACTGCGTAAGCTTTTCCATCAATCCTACTTTTTAGGACTCTTCCCGGGCAGATGGAAAACAGCATTTGCCCAGCCCGTCCCTAAAAAGGTGAATCTTCTTCTCCCTCCTCTTACAGATCCATTACACTTACGTCCCTTCCTTACAAGGTCATGGAAACGCTGATAAATAGTCAGCTCATGAAATATGGCATGTCTACATCAATCTGGCGAAAGCAAGAAAGTTGAACTTGATATTTCTAAGGCATTCGACAGAGTTTGGCATCAGACTCTTTTGCCGAAAATGCGTGCATTTGGGATCGGTGATTCTCTTCTTCAATGGATTAGAAATTACCTTTCGGAACGTTCAATTCAAGTTGTTTTGGATGGTTTCAAGTCTGATATTCTCAAAATAAATGCTGGTGTGCCCCAGGGCTCCGTTCTGTCTCCGACACTCTTTATAATTTTCATTAATGATCTCTTGTCTGCTACTTCTAATCCTATTTATACCTTTACTGACGACAGTACTCTCTGCTTATCATATTCGTTCACGGACTAACGTCCCGGCTGTAGAACGGAAACGGCAGGGTATGTTAAGCTCATTAAATTCCGAAATAAACAGCATAACTATTTGGGGAACTACCAACAGAGTGGAATTTAATGCTTCCAAAACACAATGGTGCCTGATGTCGCTAAACCGAAATTCAAATACCCAGCCATTATCCATGAATGACACTTGTATCGTTGAAACCCAAAAACTTTCCATTCTCGGTATGTGTGTCAATGACAACTTGCGTTGGAATGACCACATATTCGAAGTCGCCTAAAATGCTGCGAAATGTCTAGGTTTCCTTAAGCGATGTAAGAAATATTTCACTTTCGGGCGTACCCTGAAATATCGTGATTCTTTCCTAAGTCGCACAACTGGCTTACGGAATGCCCTGCCGAGCTCTTCATTTCCTAGTCATTATAACCTCCAAACATGCAAGACCAACGTACATCGGTACCTTTCTTTCTTTCCTCCTAAACTTTCCATCGCCCGCGCTGTGTGCAATCATTTTAAGGGTACTAACAACCCCTTGAGCGCGCGCTAATTATAAAAAAAAAATCTTTTTGGTCTCGCCTCTCATGCCTCTGCGCCATAAAGCAGGACCAGGATTATTAAGGTCTTATAAAGGTTGACT
The DNA here is from genome assembly GCA_928272305.1 of Volucella inflata. Lineage (NCBI taxonomy): Eukaryota > Metazoa > Arthropoda > Insecta > Diptera > Syrphidae > Volucella > Volucella inflata. Next base: position 7,759,198 of record OV743720.1, read on the forward strand.
TTTGTTGTCCGAAAGAGGGCTTTGCTACCCAATTGCCTTCTTAACCCAAAGAAACAGCGGCTTGCAAGAGTTATTCTTCGCTTGATCTCAGCGCTGGTGTCATTGTCTGTGTTTATAGCAAAGCCTAGGTAGACAAAGCCCTTAACTACCTCAAAGTTAAATCTGTCGAGGGTGACGTTCTGCCCGAGACTTCGGTGTTGGTTGTCCTTTTTGCTTGACGGCATATACTTGGTCTTACCCTCATTGACCACTAAACCCATTTTCGCCGCTTCCGTCTCAATACTCGCGAAAGCGCCACTGACATCACGCTGCATTCTCTCAATTATGTCAATATCGTCGGCGTATGCGAGTAGTTGGACGGACTTTTGAAAGATAGTGCCTCTTGTGTTTGCTCGTGAGTTTTGCACTATTCTTTCAAGTACGATGTTGAAAAAATCGCATGACAGCGCATCGCCTTGTCTAAATCGTTTCTGGACATCAAAGGTCTCGGTGAGATCTTTACCGACCTTGATGGAGCAGCGTGCATTCTCCATCGTCATCCTGAACAGACGGACGAGTTTGGCAGGGATGCCAAAACTAGACATTGCTCTATATAGCTCGTCTCTATAGATGCTGTCATACGCGGCCTTAAAATCGATGAATAGGTGGTGTGTATCGATTTGAAGCTCATGGGTCTTCTCCAAGATCTGCCGTAGTGTGAATATCTGGTCGATGGTGGACTTTTCTGGCCTGAAGCTACACTGATATGGACCTATCAGGTTGTTGACGAACGGCTTCAGGCGTTCACACAATACGGCGGATAAGATCTTATATGCGATGTTAAGGAGACTGATTCCTCTTTAGTTGGCGCAGTTCAGAGGGTCTCCTTTCTTGAGAATTGGACAAACAATGCTGAGGTTCCATTCATCGGGCATACTTTCGTCCGACCATATTTTACAGATGAGTTGGTGTATGCTCCTTACCAAGTCATCGCCTGCCGCTTTGAAGAGCTCGGCAGTCAGGCCATCCGCTCCAGCAGCTTTGTTGGACTTAAGCTTCGATATGGCTATCTTCACTTCATCCAGGTCGGGTGGACGGAATTGTTGGTCATCACCGTCCAAGTTAAAAGGTTGATTCTGCCTGACAGCGGTATTTAGTCGGTCATCGCCGTTATACAGTCTGCAGAAATGATCTTTCCAAATCCTCAGCATCGACTGCGATTCTACTACGATGTTCCCTTGTTCATCTCTACAGGCTTCGGTTCGGGGTTTGTTTCCGCGGCATGTTATTTTTACCTTTTGGTAAAACTTCCGAACCTCATTCCTGGAGTAGCATCTCTCAATTTCCTCGATCGCGCGCTTCTCATGCTCTTTCTTCTTCCTCCTGAGAAGCCGGTGCTCGTCTCTCCTCTTCCGCTCATAGAGCTCATGAGCAGCTCTGGTCTTTCTAAGCAGCGCCGCGTTATATGCATCTTGTTTAGCTTGCATGTGCTTCCCGGCATTCATTATCGAACCAGGGGTTTCGTTGTGGTGGACGGGTGAAACCCAGCACATCACAAGCGGCATCTCTGATGGCGTTTTGGCAGTGTTCGCGAATTTAGCCTTGATGCGGATTGCTACGAGGCTCTCGCTCACATGCCGGACGCTGATGATTTCTTGTCTTAGTCTGCCTCCGACAACAAATCGGCATCCAAATAAGCGCTGCTTTTGCCGTCGATAGCAATTGCCGTAGTAGATGTCGCAGTTTTTCTTCTTCTTTTTCCTGGATGGCGGTTATGTCTGCTATGCAGCAGTCTAGGGCCTCCGCTAGTTGCTCGGCTGCACGTGGTCTATTAAGGGATCTAACATTCCACGTGCATATCCGAAGCTCATGGTCCTTAAATCGTTTGCGGGGGTTGTCAACATTAGATACGTCCATATCCGAGGCTTGTTGATGCTTCGTAACTTCCTTGTTTTTAAATGGCCGGGCAGTTACCCCGGCGGCACAACCCCCAACCTGGAGGACCAGTTCCATTTTTAATGCCCCTAGGACGAGGGGTCGGTTACACCGAAGCCAGTAACCCGTTCCGGGTATCAATATTGCCAAAGTTAATAATTGATCGTGTTGACTTTGCCGACCTCAACAACCCTGCTGATGGAATGATTTAAGCATCCCATACTGTACTGAAGTTATCAGATATTTGAATGATTGAGAGATGAGACTGTATCCAAGGGTTCATTGGAAGTTTAAGAAGGGTTGAAGATAATGCTGTCAATAATCTTAAATTAAAGGAAAGCGAAATGCTTTCTATGAAATAAGAATAGAATAGCAAAAGCCCTACAAAATGTTAGAAGTCAGAAACTAGCTGCAGCGGTCCCTACTGAAAATTGCAGAATACAGCTGACTGTTATAGCCATTAAGCAGGCAGATCTCTTAGAAAATTGCCGGAGTAAATGACTGTTGATTATATTCGTAATGAAACACTAAACGATGTTCGTATTATTGTTACCTGAATTTATTTATATTTCTTATAGACAATGAAAACACAAAAACATTTGATTAGTTTAATTCCAGATTTGAAACAGTATCTTCTATCCAATGGCTTAGTTGGACAACATTGGTATACACTCCGGGAAATCCTTTGCGTCCGCAACCTTTTCCCCAAGAAACAATACCTACCAGTTCCTTGGCTACTACAAGGGGACCCCCAGAATCACCTTTACAAGAGTCGGCATATCCTTCGATAACTTCGGCACATAACATACTCTCCGTGATCCTTCCAGCTCCATAGGATTGCTTGCATTCGTCATCACTGACAATTTTCACTTGTGACACTTTTAGTTGCTTAGAAAATTCTCCACCCTCCTCAACCGAGCCCCAACCTGTGATATAAGCAACACTTCCGGGGTCTGAAAGTTCGCTGGCCAATGTCACTGGTCCAATTTCCTTGCTTCCAAAAGGTAACTCCAGTGCCAGGACAACAATCGCAATGTCGTAGTCAATGAAGAGTGATTCGTATTCCTCATGTATGATGAAGCTTTCAATAGGCACCACTACACCTTCAGTGGCAACAATTGAGTTACTTCCTGCAACCACAGCTAATTTCTTTGCATTGACACCACTAACACAGTTGGCCGATGTGATCAGAATGCGTCTGGAGTAGATAACTCCTCCACATCGATGAGTAAATGGGCATGTTGCGCAGTTTTTGTAACGAATAGACACTTGGTATGGGAACTTTGTAATGTCGGAATCACTGTTGTCTGCTAAATGTCCAGGCGGATCGGAGACAGCTATACCGACAAACAGCAACACGACAACTACACTGACTCGGCTCATGATTCAACTACACTTCAAAATGAACTAAATTTGATTTTTTTGAGGAAAACACAAGTTTCTGCTATTTACGATGTCTACAAGACCCTGCGATAAGGTCTTTCCAAATCGATAACAGAACCATAAAACCGACAGCAGTCGCTGTTGGATTATCGATATCCAATAAAAAAAATTTTAAATAAAAAAAAACTTCACTTTAAGAGTCCTTATCAGTATTTTATTGAACTTTTTGTAAAATTTTATACAAAACGCGTTTATGAGTTCTGGGCTATCTTTTCATCGATCCATGAGCGTAAATTAGCCACACTAGCATATACTCCAGGTTTACCAACCTTAGCACAACCATCGCCCCATGACACAATGCCCGCCAAAATACGGTTTACCAAGAGTGGACCACCAGAGTCTCCTTGACAAGCATCCTTGCCACCAGCTGCGGCACCAGCGCATAACATGCTGTCGTTGATCTTTCCAACTCCTCCGTAGTTTACGTCACATATGTCATTCGAAACAATAGGAACATCGACTTCAAGGAGAACATTTGAGGCAGTACCGCCAGAGGATGTTGTCCCCCAGCCCGTAATAACAGAGATCTGACCATTACTTGGTTGTTTGGTTGCCAATTCAACAGGTGCAATTGAAAAGCCATTTAGGGGTAAGTCATGCGCAAGTATCAAAATCGCAACATCATTTTCATATGGTACGTTCTTGTAGTAGTCTTCGTGTGCGATGATATCTTGAACTAAGGCCACAACACCAACGCCGTTGCGTTCATTTGTACCGGCGACTATTTGAAGGCGTTTAGCTTGGACATTGACGACACAGTGAGCAGCAGTTAAGATGATTCTTTCATTGATGATACTGCCACCGCAACGATGATTGAAGCTACAAGTGTCACAGCCTTTGTAGCGCATCGAAATTTGATGGGGATGTTTGGAGATATCAGTAACAACTCCGCCAACAATGCGTCCATTGAAGAGAGAGGGATCATCTTGGAGAGAAACCGATGCAGATGATGTTACTGCTACTAGAGTGGCCAACACGACAATAAGGCGCAACATTGTGACTCGACTAAACGGTAAACAAGTCTTTGGGCCTTTATATAGGATTAGCTAATCAATTTCCTGACTGTTATCGGGTTTAAGGGTCGTAAATCGTCTTTGATTGTTCTAAAGTTGGCTCTTGTTTTATAGCACCAGGAGTTGATAGCTTGGATTGAATTTATTGCATGCAGCTACTGCTGGTATTTCCATGTACTTATGATCGACTAATCAATTTAAGTTGAATATACAAACAGGAGTGTGTGTACACACGTGGTGTATAGTCTATCAACTTTTTTTGCGCCGGAATCTACACATCCATTTTACGGATTACCTTATCTTGCGTTTTGGTTCTTCCAAGGTCTATATGAACGAGTACATGTATATGCAGCAAGACTTTCGCCTTTTTGTTCTAGTGAAAGAGTCGGTAGGAAGGAGTAAGCATTCGGCATTATTTTCGACTTTGGGAGTGTTTGTGACCGACGACACATCTTCTGATAGCATGTGCATCTCACCCAGCAAATAGGTGTATGCCAATTAGTTGATTCCTAGATTAAAACAGTCCAAGTGAGCATAATATGAAAAAATTCCATGCTGTACGTCTATTGTTTGGTGGAGTAACTTTTTCGCAAATTTTAACCGATGCTCGTGTCGACTGCCTGGCAGCTTTTCTCAGCGCGGTCGGCTCAACTCCAGGGCACTCATTGGTCTATCTATCTATCTGATACTTCAGATTGCAGATCAGACGAATGCTCCCGGTCGTCTGCATTAAGTCAATATCATAACGTCCGTCCATAGGTACTTTAGACTTATCAGTTTAACCGCGGCACCACTTATAACGAATTAAAGATGCTACCTCCATCGACCATTATTGTAAAAATGGAGGATGAAAACGCGGATCACTATTGTTCTGAATGTCTTCATTAGAATGAAGGTTCTACAACTGTAGGCTCTTATCCACTAATGGAAGAGAAAATGAATACTGAACATAAAAAAATCAGCCTTTTCGTCCGTGAGCAGAAGCACATAGCATTTTGTAAACTGGAAGGAAGGAAGTTGGTTTGTCTAAAATTCCAGCTGTTAGTATAGATTCAAGGGGTGCGTTAAACAGTTACAATGCACAAGATGTTGTGCGGTTTGTTCTTATTACTTGACATGATAATTTGTTCCCGGAAATGAGCGGCCACGAATCCACCATTACGGATAACCCACCGCTAATCCACCATCCCGGTTTAATTGACCGACTGCAACAGATATACCACCATTCATCGGCTATCATTAATCTGTCAGCACTAATCTGTTTGCACTAGTTCGCGATCAGCGATCCGTCACCTCTAATCCATCCCAACTGATCCATCACCACTGGTATCTGTCACAGCAAATACGTCACAACTGATCCCTCACTACTTATCTGTCACACTGACTCATCACACCTGGTTCGATACGTTTTAACTGATGTCTCACCACTGATCCGCCATGACCGATCGGCTACAACTGATACGTTACCAATGGTCCGCCACTACTGTTCGGAACCCTCATAACAATAGGGATTTCCAATATCTACAACGGCACCATGCCGTCGGCGAACAACACATCATATCACTAGGCAACGGTGATCGACAACGTACACAGAAGGAGCCAGACGTGAGCCGTCTACGATTGTCAAGAAGACCTTCCTTAGAGCAATCATCTGAAGATTAGCGGTATCTGCGACCGAAAAATAGAAATCATCAGAGATGATCACATGCATGCAAGTACATATCGTATGTGCACTACACGAAGACCACACCCCATTCCATAGTGCGCTGGATAGCAGTGGTTGCGACCGAGATGTCGTATCGATGAGCTTGGCACACATAAGAGCCGATACGATGACAAGGATTTCGTTTTACATTCACTTCGTTTGCGTTCATCAACCAGTGCGGTTATCCTATGTTAAATACAGTCCACAAATAAATTTAATTGTATCAAAGTGTTTTTATGACTATTCTTCTTTTCTTTTGAACTATCTGAACAACTACTGATCCGTTACCACTGGTCCGCCACCACTGATACGCCACCACTGATCTACCACTGATCTTCGTCCCCCGGCTATCATTAGTTCGCAATCTTTCCAAAAATGCATTGCCCAAATATTAAACTTATTTCTACGCAATCCTGAGACAAAGGTCCGCAATTGGACTTCGGCATTCGGCAAGTTCAAACGTTCCAGGTAGCCAACATTGACTTGGGCTTCCCAATCGCCACAATAAACGAGAGCTATGTTTACAATTTGCAAATGCAAGAGACTGCCAGAATTTTTGCCGAACACGTAGTCCGAAATCTTTCAATAATTTTTATGCAGCCACCATCAATAACGGATGAATAGTGGCAATGCTGTAAACGTGCCATAGCAGATGCCGCAACTGGTGTGCTAGATTGCGCAGAATAACTACAAAGAGATACATGTTACCGGCAAGAATTAGCCTTTTAAACAAGAAGCGAGGGTTTAAAGCTCTGCTTGTGAGCCTCTCGAGAAAAAGCGGCTACACACCAATTCATTAGTCAGATCTTGTTAGAAGTCAGTAGTCAGTCAAACAAGAAAGGAGATTCTTTCAGGGTATCAGTCTCTTCAACATCTTCGCAAGATCTTATCTGTAATATTGTGCAGACTTCTGAAACTCTTCATCAAGAACAACCAGTGTGGTTTCAGGCAAGGAATCGACCACATTTTTACACTCAATCGAACCAAAATGAAACTCAAGAAGTCCAAATCGCTGCTGAATATCTTTTCATCGATTATGAGGGTTCATATGACGCCACAAGTTATCTATCTAAGGATCGATTTAGGTAGAGGGGATTTTTAGAGCCTAGAGATTAAGGAACGGGGTTCTATAGGTATGTAAGGCTTCTTTATGTAACAAGTCAAGTATCATACAATAAGTGCTTGAAGAATCTCGTATGTGTTACCGCCTATCCAAGGAATATTACATCCTCTTCGGCAAACTCTGTGACGTTATTCTGAAAATAACTGAAAGATGCAAAAGAGAAACACAGAACCCAAAGGAATCTCCTAAGGAGCACTTTATTTAAACTTTTCTTCTAACACTCACGAGTTAGTTGCAATCACATTCTCAATCCACCCCTTTAATTGGGAAATATTAGCGTAGACTCCTGGTTTACCAGCTCTAGCACAACCATCTCCCCATGAGACAATTCCCACCAGAGCTCTATTGTGTACAAGCGGACCGCCTGAGTCTTGTTGACAAGCATCTTTACCACCTTTACTTGTTCCTGCACACAGCATGCTCTTATTGATCCTTCCGGTTCCGCCATAGTTTGCCTCGCAAATATCATTGTCAATAACTTGTACATCAACATCCTGAAGAAGAGCTGAGAAATCACCTCCTTCTGTGGTTGTACCCCAACCGGTGACAGTGACTGTAGCACCAGCCTTAGGTTCTTCTTCTGTCAGATCGATTTTCATGATGCTGTAATCATTGAACGGCACCTCAGTGGCCAAAACACAGACAGCAACGTCATTCTCATAAGCGACATTCTTATAGTAATCCTCGTGATGAATACATTTCTCAACTGGAACTACAGCGCCAATTCCGTTGCGTTCATTAGCTCCAGCAACAATATGCAAGCGTTTCGTCACAGTATCCGTTACGCAATGAGCCGCGGTGAGGATGAATTTCGAACCAATTATAACACTACCACAACGATGCTCAAATGCGCATGTGTCACATTTTTTGTATCTCAAACTAGAGTGATATGGATGCTTCGAGATGTCAGTAATAGACCCACCAATGATGCGTTCATCGACTAAGAATCCTGGAATTGACGCGGATAATGTCACTGCCACAAGAGTGGCCAATACGACTACTATACGAATCATTGTGATTTAACTAAACTGAAGTCATGGGGCGAAAAAGCTTTTATACGAGTACTTATAGGTTACTTGCCAAACTGAACGATAGTTGAATCTAGGTAGAATCTAATCGGTTCGTTGATGATAAGGTTAAATACTTGAAAATCTTTTTTAGTCAACAACGACAGGGAATTAGTTATCGATTTAAGATTGGATTATCTACGACCGATAACTAAATGTTTTTCGTTTTTCATTTACAATAACTGCTTTATTTTATTATACCGGATAGGCGATAAGACTAGTTTTAAATACATGTGTGTGATACAACTTTTGAATTCTAGATTTTGACTGTGGTCAAGGGCCCCTGAAGTCCACAACGTGTTCGTCCGGTCCACGATAAGGGCCTATACCTTACAGAATCGCCGTTCACCAGGTTTTCAACAGAATCTCTGTCCCATGTTCTGTGGAAGCTGTATTCGTCCCGTTCTGTAAGGTGTCGTTTTCAAATCAAATAGCTTGTGATGTGTGTCTTACATATGAGAAAGCAGGAGGGCATATGATATGACAAATTCAATAAGGGGAAGCAAGTTAGACCCTTGTTCAAGTTCAGAGTGAGGATATTATTGCTGCTTGACATTCTATAATCCGGACTACTACTCCATGGTGTCGACTATGGAGAGGACTAAGAACCCATCGAATGTTTTCTGTCGTCGTTTAAACCTCTTAATTTTGTTCTCTTGATTCTTCCAAGCTGTAATATCAGATGGACGATTATGTCTACTATAATCGGCTCGAAATGCGCGAGACGTACCGACTCAGTATTTTTGTAACAAGTTTTTACAATTCAAACATATTAAGACGTTGTTGAAGGATACATAGTATAAAATGGCAAGTCTTAAGGTACGATCAGACGGTCATCCGGATGACATACTGACGTCAGAGAACTTTTGTAATTCGGTTGTCATCTGTATGTCATCTGCGAGCGTGTCATCAGCAAGATGACACCCGATCACACAGTGTCATTCGTTCGTCATCCGGTTAACATGCCTGGATGATAGGCGATCACACGAGATGACACAAATGGCACGGATGACACTAATGACACTGATGACAAATTGTAATTAGTTGTTTGCGAAAAACGAAAACGTCAGTTAAATAAAAATAAAACAACGGGAAAAGTGTCAGAAAAAACGCGGAGGGAAAAAAAAAGTTTGTATGATTATATGGCGCTCAATGTTCGATGAATTTTATCTGTATAAAAGTTGGAATAAAGTGAGTTGGTGTTGGTTGGACAGCTTCGAGGGACCGTTCAGCGTTTGACAACTGCGTCAACTCACTTAAAATTGAGTAATCATCGTACGCATCCTCCTGAAAAACAACAACAATTGAAGAACGAGTACCTACCAATTCTAATGTGGACGTCGATGGACACGATTGTGTCATTTCGGAAGACTCAAAAAACATTATTTCACTCAGATGAGGCCACGATACTTTCGCAACTTCGCTTGCCCCTTGGCCTGATTTTCTGGCTCGAAATTTGCCAATATGAGCTTTAAAATGGCTACGAAGTGATTGCCATTCAAGACGCACCTCGACATCGTCAACACCCTCAATACTTAAATTGACCACCACCTGTTTCCAGGAATCAATTTCGGAGTTCGGATTTTATCAAATCCAGCCCACGAATTGGATGATTCTAACTTTTAAACGTTTAAAGATATAATTTTTCCCACCATAAAAGCTCAATTCTCCAAATTAGGTCCCATAACGTCCACTTTTCGACAGAGATAAGGATCGCCCTAATAAAAACTACTTCAGAAATCTCCTCAACAAAAGCTATAAGCAATGCACTGAGGGCATGAAGTGCAAATTGTCCTTGGCGATTTAAACGGAGGGTTAGACGAGGAAATACGATATGAAAAACAAAACATCGCCTCTGGAAATGGACACCTCATTAACAAACCGTAAATCAAATTGATCATATTGTGATGGACGCAAGGTACGGTAACCATTACCTTGTTGAAGCCAAGATAAGGACGCGAATATTCGTAACAACCAAAAGCCAGCGAACTATTGAGTGGAAGTTCAATGTCGAACGGGTACAATCGCTTGAGTCAGACCCTTTTACGATCGATCAGGCACATCACCACTAAAGAACAATGGGATAGACCGCTTCTAATATGCTTGGTTTTAATTTGGCTCAAAGAAGAAATTATTGGTTCGATGATGAATGCATACAGGCAAACCTAAATATTCAAAGCTCTGCTGCAGAAAGGCCGAGAGGAGCACATAGGCTCCTCAGAAGAAATAAGAAAGAGCACGGGAAGCGATCGATCGAGGCCTTGGGGATATGTCTGCAAGAAAGAAGAAGGAAAGTTGAAAGTAAAACCATTGTCGGTGCTGAGAATCTGAAAAGATTAGGTATCTCTTCACCCTGTTAAACAATGATGATGAACAACATCAAACCGTCGGTCGGGCAGAATGAACCGTTCAATGTGGATGACGACAGACAACATTTTCATCCTGCCATCATCAAGTTAGACATTTTCAAACTAAAAACCAGCAAAGCTGCAGGAGCTTGTGATTGGATGCGGAGCATACATCGACTCATCTCTAAAATCAGAATTTCAACATTGTTTGCCCCATTCTTGAGAAGGGAGATACTCCGATTGGCACCAACTACAGGGGAATAAGTCTCGTTAGCATCGCATATAAAATCCGATTATGTGAACGCCAAAGATAGACTGAATGGCCATGATCGGTCTCATTAATGTGGCTTTATGCTAAAAAAGTCTACAGAAAGAACTACTGGTTCCGAAGTTCCGAAGAGTTCCGAACCCATACGTATAATCTTTTCATCGTTCAAAGTCGCATAAGAGAGCATCAATAGAGATGAATTGTACAGAGTCATGTCTAGTTTTAGCATCCCTGCCCAGCTCATTCGACTATGCAGTATAAGGATAAGGATAAGGTTAGAGAATACACGATGCTTCGACAATGACAAAGCCGAGACCTTCAATGATAGAAAGGCACTTCAATAAGGCGATACACTGTCTTGTAATTTTTGTAAATTTCGTTCTTAAAAAAATTGTGCGAGGATCACATATAAACTACAGAGGGACAATCTTCCAAAAGTCTGTACAGTGACTTGCATACGCAGACAATGTTGACATAATTGGAAGAGCACAGCGAGCTGTCAGTTCAGCGAAGAGGGTTCAATATTGCTGTTAACAAAAAGGGACATACAACATAGACGCTAAGGACTAAGCCCCGCAGTTACGACTCTTAAATCCCACAATAACACCAAATCGGAAAACACATTCTTCAACTGTTACTAATCGCTGCTTCTTTTGACAAAGAAGGCATTTAAGTATTTAAGCCCCCTTTTTTACAATAAAAAATAAAATACGAGTATATAAGACACTACCCATCCCTATTTCGCCATGCAGATGGACTCTCGGACACTTAAAAACAAAAATTCTTCGAGTTATTTTCGTCCCCCCGCTTAATCGAGCTATACGGATGGCACAGTGATCCTGACTTCGTCAGCAAAGTTCGGATAACCTCAGTTAGATTGAAAGGTCATCTTGAGTGAACACCAAGTCGTGCTGACTCCTTCCCATAATGACAACGCAGTAGAGGACGAACTCTGCATAAAATGGTAACGTGGCCTCAGCCAAATTCGTGTGTACAAATAGAGGCTGTTGAGAAAATAAAGTGCTAGTTAGAGAAGCTTGTTAACTGCTCCGTTTTGGAATGTAGTGCCATTAAAGTAAGTATGTATCATATATGAAGAGTAGTGAGTCGAATGAGGGCTCGAATGGTAGCTGTTGGGCTGTGGGCTATGTATGGTGAGTCAAAAGCAATGTCATAATGTGAATTGGCTGCCATTTTATTAGAAATGAGAAAAATTTCGTTTTCACGAAAAAGCTTTTAAGGTTTGCAAAAGAAAACCTCAATGAAGATGTCCGATGGCGTCAGATCTGGCGATCTGGGCGGCCAGTTTAGTTCGCTAAAACGTAAGATCACACGGCTTGGAAATTGGTGGTTCAAATTGGTTGCTTCGTCCTGCTGAAACTTATATTTCTCGAAACCTAATTCAACAACTTGCATAAAAAAAAATTGTTTAATATTTATCTGTTGCGCTCACCAGTTACAGTTACGGTTGTGTCGTCAGCATCCTTAAAAAAATAAGGGCAAATCACTTTTTACTTTTAATGTCACACCAATTGAGCGAATGCAATGGCTTTCCATGCATTCTATGTCGATTCATTTATTTATTTATTTATTTATCGAAAATAACTTACAAAATAAATTTTATAAATTACTTAAAATATAAGGCATTAGGGGAACGAGACCATGGATGCCGTTGGGAAGCAATTACATATTTGGGGAAGGTTTGCAATTGGGAAAAGGTGTTTCATTTAAGTAAAAGTTGGTTTGCTTCTTTGACTCGCTGCAAGGATCTTATGTCGGATGGATCAAGCACTTCCGCTATGCGTAAACGTTTGTTTTCTGCAGAAACGGGTTCGGGGCTTGAAACTTAGCGAGAAACTGGACATTCCGCAAGGATATGCCAAACGGATAAGGCCTCTTTACAATATACACATTCATCGGGGGGCTCATGGGTGAAAAGCTGTCGACTCGAAAATACAGTTTTTCCTACTCTAATTCGGAAGAGAGTTATGCACTCTGCTCTGGAGAAGTTTTTACAGTAGGGAATCCTGAGATGTATAGGTAGGATGATGCATCCGTAGAAAGTTGTTCTGCTTAAGCCACGAACTTTTTAGTTCTTCTTCTTCAATTTCATTGAAGATTTTGCAGATCAGGTGGGGAACGCCTGGTAGTTCTTTTACTAGAGGGAAGCGGATGGCTTCTTTAGCTGCTGCGTCGGCAATCTCATTTCCTTTTATACCCACATGGCCTGGAACCCATGCCAGAGCAATGTTGACGTTGTTGTATAAAACGCTCCGAATGTAGTTCAGGGTTGGATAGTTATTGTTGGCACTTTTGATTCCCGTCAAGATGTTAAGGTTATCTGTTAGGATAAGTGTCTTTACATTCCTGGATAGAGCTAGGGATTGGAAAGGCTAATGTCGATGGGTAGTGTGTGCCTTTTCCAAGGGGGCCGAGCGGTATTGATGAGGTGGAGTGACTTGTCCAGAGGAGTAAATCCGTAGAGAGAGATAAAACTCAGTATTCTATTCAAAGAGGAGATCGAGTTTGTCCTGTTTTGTTTTGACCTAGATACAATTTTGAGTGAAATTGAATGAAGTGGGTGGGTGGAATCGGTTATTGCTTTGCTTATTAATTTAATTGATCTTTTTTGTCCCAATCTGTGGATTGATTTAAAGCTTGTTTCTACTCTTAAGGCCTCAATTGGTGTTGTTTTTAGGGCTCCTGTAGCAGTCCGGTAGCATTGGTTAATGGCTATGTCCATATTCTCCAAGTTTTTCTTAGAGGTCCACATGTATTGTGTGAGCCCGTGCTGTAGGGTGCCTTCCACCAAAGATTTTGTTATTACCAAAGCTGTTTCAAGGTGTGGGCCTTTACGTCGAGAACATATCACTTTTAAGACGTTGTTCCGCTTCTTTAGCAGATTGATGGTGTTTTTGATGTGAAGGTCCCATTTCAGATTACTACTGAAAGTGACCCCTAGTTCTTTTTTAGTTCTTTTTTTAGAACGACATAGGTTTTCGAATTACGAGCGGGTTAACTGAATGGTAACATTTATGTTTTCTGCAAAGATGTAGAAATTCAATTTTTGAAGATGGAACGATTGCACCGGTTTTTTTTTAGCCCAGGCATGTATAAGATTATCTGCGGATCTATGTATGTCGTTCGTTACTGCTGGAGGTCCGGAGGCAACTAAAAAAATATTGTCTGCGTAAACCCCAACGAAGTCCAGGTTTTTTTTTGGTTGTGCAAATTCGGCAATGAGTCCATCAATGTAAGCATTATAAAGGTAAACCGATAAAGAAGACCCTTGGGGTATCCCATTTTCATTTTATTAGAGATAAAGCCATTGACGTCAACGCAGAAAGTCCTTCCAGTTAGGAAAGATGAGATTACCATTAAAATTTGTTCGGGGACACCCCAGTTGTGCAGCTGTGCTATTACGGGAAAGATGGTAACACGGCTGATTTCTAAATCAGCTGACATAACAACGCTGTGCTTGTGCTTGAAAGATTGTCCATTAGTTTATGCTCCATTAGGTGCAAAAGGGAGTGAATTCCTCTGTTTGGTCTAAATGCGTGTTGTTTATTACGTGCATATTTTTCCATCAACCAACCTATTCTACTTCCTAAAATTTTTTCGAAAATTTTGGCGAGCACAGGAAGAAGGGATATTGGGCGATATCCATCTATTTGGTGGACGTTCTGAGAGCTTTTGGGGATCGGCTTGAGTATAGCTTTCTTCCACTGGTGAGGAAAGATACCAGTTTGAACGATGTTGTTGTAAAGCAAACAGATTCGGTTTTTAAGGCTGTCGGATGCTGTTTTGACTATTGTATAGGTTATTTTGTCTTCACCTGGTGTTGATCCGTTAAGAGTATGTAGCGTAGTATCAAATTCTCTTCTGGATATTTTATACAGAAGTTCAGTGCATTTGCTTGCTTGAGGGGGCAGTTGACTAAAGCTAAAGGACTGTTTCTTGGCGATAATGACATCTGGAAAGGTGGCGTTTTTACTATACTTTGACCATGTACTCGCGAACATGTTAGATATTTTTGTCGGATCATTTTCCAAGGCATCATTGAGGAAGATATAAGGAAGACCTCGAATGTTATTTGACGTTCTTAAGGCTTTGATCCGGTTCCATAGAGTTTTTGAATCTAAGGTGGGATCCATAGAATTAACAAAATTTTCCCAGGATTTTCTTTTTGCTAAAAGCGATTCGTATTTAACCTTGGCACTGACTTTTCTATAAGCTAGACAATTTAAAGTTGTTGGATATCTTCGAACTTTGTGCCAAGCTGCTTTTTTTGCTTTGACTAGCATTGCTATATTTTTGTCAAACCACACTGGATTTCTTCTGTCTTGCTGTGGTTTGGTTGTTGGCATTTCTTAAAATTCGTCTGATTTTGGCTGCTTCTTGATTAACATTGTTGGAACTGGGATTGCATTGGGATAAAGAGTGCGTAGATGACGTAAAATTTTCCCAGTTTGCATGAGTTTCTTTAAATCGTGCGGACGTTTTTTTTTACGAGTTTTTTCTCCCTTGTGCGTATAATGATTGGGACGTGATCTCTACTTTCCCCGTTTGGCAGTACTTCCCTATGTAGCAAAGCAGCTAAATCTTCAGAAGCGAATGTAACGTCCACAGCAGAGAAGGTGTTCCTAGTGTTAAAAAAAGTGGTCATTGGCAAAGTTTTCGAAAGATAAGCCCAAGTTGTTGGTGGTGTTGGAGCCCCAAATTGTGTTTTTAGCATTTAAGTCACCTAATAATAGATGATGACTATTATTATCTATGGGGATATCTTTTAGGATTTCATTTGAAACGTAGACTCCATGTTCTCGATATACGTTGGTGAGCTTAATTGTTTTTTTAGGGGGCAGCGGGGCAGGAGGGATCGTACCTCTTCGTTGCAGTTAATGCAGAAAATTCGGGCGCAATCGTTATTGTGTGGAGGTAGACAACAATCTTTGCATGCCGGGGAATTTGTACACCGATTTTTGGTGTGACCCAGTTTTTGGCAGTATACACAACGCATTGAGTTCTGGATGTATTCCTCAACTTTGCAGTTAAGACAGCCTATTTTAACTTCATGTGGGCGACGAATTTGATCGAATGTGAGGACAGCTGCGCCGGTTGAGACCAATGAGTCACCCTCTTTCTTAATCATTTTTCGAACTTCAATGACTTTATATTTTTTAGTTCATCTAAAAGTTCCTCTTCGAATAAATTCTACCTTGGATCGAGTTAAGGGAAATGTGGCTAGTCACTTTGACTGGAATTGAGTCGATGAGTTTGGATTTAAGGAATTTGTCGGCTGTTGTAACGTTGAGTACCTTCAAAAACAAGTCTCCTGACCTCATAGACTTGACCTACAACATGTCTTTAGAGATGTGCTCAAGTCCACGATTGATTCGACTTAGGTTATAGGTTGAAAGTTTACGAAAACTATTGGAGTTTTTTTCATCTTTCTCTAGTCCAGTGATGACGATGTAACGTGGAACATCATAATGAATTACTGGTAAGGTAGGAAAATCTTCGCTGTTGTGTTTTCTTTTGTGTTTTTTGCTCTGGTTTAAGACCACTTCGGGTTCGAGGTCTCCAAACCGGTTATGATTGGGGGGATCCGTCCCCGTCCATTTATTACAAATTTTTTCTTAAACGATTAAGGTAAGGTTCTATTGTCAGAGATTAATATTCACTCACCGCGTTCAGAGAAAATTACTTAACAGAAGGCCAAATTGATAAGCTTGCTTGCTTGCTTTAGGTGGCGCTACAGTCCGGGGTGGACCTGGGCCTCAGTCAACAAGCTTCTCCAGTTTCGCACGCTAAGTTGGCTGAGGTCCTCTTCCAATTGCGTGCGCCACCTGAGTCTTGGCCTTCCTCTACTGCGATGTCCCTCGGTGGCGGATTCGAAGACTTTCGGACCGGAGATTTGGTGTCCATGCGCTCTACATGACCCAGCCATCTCAGTCTTTGGATCTTCACTCTTCTGGCTAGATCCATGTCGCTGAACAGTCCATACAGTTCGTCGTTGTATCTCTTCCTCCACTCACCGTCAATGCAGACGGGACCGAAGATCGCCCGAAGAATTTTTCTCACGAAGCAACCAAGAACATCCTCATCCATTTTTGATAATGTCCATGCCTCTGCGCCATAGAGCAGGACCGGGATTATTAAGGTCTTATAAAGGGTGACTTTTGTTGTCCGAGAGAGGGCTTTGCTACTCAAAGAAACAGCGGTTGGCAAGAGTTATTCTTCGCTTGATCTCAGCGCTGGTGTCGTTGTCTGTGTTTATAGCAGAGCCTAGGTAGACAAAGTCCTTAACTACCTCAAATTTATATCTATCGAGGGTGACGTTCTGCCCGAGACGTCGGTGTTGGTTGTCCTTTTTGCTTGACAGCATATACTTGGTCTTGCCCTCATTGACCGCTAAACCCATTTTCGCCGCTTCCGTCTCAATACTCGCGAAAGCGCCACTGACATCACGCTACTTTCTCCCGATTATGTCAATATCGTCGGCGTATGCGAGTAGTTGGACGGACTTTTGAAAGATAGTGCCTCTTGTGTTTGCTCGTAAGTTTTGCACTATTTTTTTAAGTACGATGTTGAAAAAATCGCATGACAGCGCATCGCCTTGTCTAAATCCTTTCTGGACATCAAAGGTCTCGGTGAGATCTTTACCGACCTTGATGGAGCAGCGTTCATTCTCCATCGTCATCCTGCACAGACGGACGAGTTTGGCAGGGATGCCAAAACTAGACATTGCTCTATATAGCTCGTCTCCATAGATGCTGTCATACGCGGCCTTAAAATCGATGAATAGGTGGTGGGTATCGATCTGAAGCTCATGAGTCTACTCCAAGATCTGCCGTAGTGTGAATATCTGGTCGATGGTGGACTTTCCTGGCCTGAAGCCACACTGATATAGACCTATCAGGTTGTTGACGAACGGCTTCAGGCGTTCACACAATACGGCGGATAAGATCTTATATGCGATGTTAAGGAGACTGATGCCTCTGTAATTGGCGCAGTTCAGAGGGTCTCCTTTCTTGAGAATCGGACAAACAATGCTGAGATTCCATTCATCGGGCATACTTTCATCTGACCATTTTTTACAGATGAGTTGGTGTATGCTCCTTACCAAGTCATCGCCTGCCGCTTTGAAGAGCTCGGCAGTCAGGCCATCCGCTCCAGCAGCTTTGTTGGACTTAAGCTTCGATATGGCTATCTTCACTTCATCCAGGTCGGGTGGACGGAATTGTTGGTCATCATCGTCCAGGTTGAAAGGTTGATTCTGCCTGACAGCGGTATTTGGTCCGTCATCGCCGTTATACAGTCTGCAGAAATGATCTTTCCAAATCCTCAGCATCGACTGCGATTCTACTTCGATGTTCCCTTGTTCATCTCTACAGGCTTCGGTTCGGGGTTTGTTTCCGCGGCATGTTATTTTTCCCTTTTCGTAAAACTTCTGAACCTCATTCCTGGAGTAGCATCTCTCAATTTCCTTGATGGCGCGCTTCTCATGCTCTTTCTTCTTCCTCCTGAGAAGCCGGTGCTCGTCTCTCCTCTTCCGCTTATAGAGCTCATGAGCAGCTCTGGTCTTTTTTTTGCAGTGCCGCATTGCGTGCTTTTTGCTTAGCTGCATGTGCTTGCCGGCATTCATCATCGAACCAGGGGTTTCGTTGTGGTGGACGAGTGAAACCCAGCACATCAGAAGCGGCATCTCTGATGGCGTTTTGGCAGTGTTTCCAATGGTCTTCGATGCTTGATGCTGGCGGTATTGGACCTCTTAAAAGATTAAGAGACACTCGATCGGAAAAGGACTTGGCGATCTCTTGCGATTGTAGCCGTCTGATGTCGAATTTTCTCACAGCATTAGTTTGTCTTGGCGTAGTTTGGGATATCCGCAACCGTACCTTGGCTACAACAAGGTAATGGTCCGAGTCGATGTTGGCTCCTCAGAACGTACGGACATCCATAATACTGGAGGAGTGTCTTGCGCCGATCGCAATGTGATCAATCTGGTTGACTGTTGATTGATCAGGAGTTCTCCAAGTCCCCTTGTGTATATCGAGATGTGGGAACCGCGTGCTAGCCATCACAATGTTTCGCCCCGCCGCAAAGTCGATTAGCCTGAATCCGTTATCGGAGGTGGTGTTGTGCAGGCTATATTTACCGATTGTTCCACCAAAGATACCCTCTCTTCCTAGCTTTGCATTAAAATCAACGAGGACAATTTTAATGTCATAGCTAGGGCATTGCTCGTAGGTCTTGTTAAGGAGCTCGTAGAAGGCATCCTTGGTGTCGTCATCTTTCTCCTCTGTGGGGGCATGCGCGCATATGAGGCTAATGTTGGCGAATTTAGCCTTGATGCGGATTGCTACGAGGCGCTCGCTCACATGCGGGAAGCTGAGGACTTCTTGTCTTAGTCTGCCTCCGACAACAAATCCGCATCCAAATAAGCGTTGCTTTTGCCGTCGATAGCAATTGCCGTAGTAGATGTCGAAGTTTTTCATCTTCTTTTTGTCCGGCCCATCCCATCGCATTTCTTGGATGGCGGTTATGTCTGCTTTGCAGCAGTCTAGGGCCTCCGCTAGTTGCTCGGCTGCACGTGGTCTTTTAAGGGATCTAACATTCCACGTGCATATCCGAGGCTCATTGTCCTTAAATCGTTTGCGTGGGTTGTCAACAGTTGATCCGTCCATATCCGAGGCTTGTTGATGCTTCGTAACTTAATCTTTTTTAAATGGCCGGCAGTTACCCCGGCGGCACAACCCCCAACCTGGAGGACCAGTTCCATTTTAAGTGCCCCTAGGACGAGGGGTCGGTTACACCGAAGCCAGTAACCCGTTCCGGGATGTGAGCGCTGCCCTTGGCCCTTATAGGGCTCGTCTGCCACCATCTCTTTTCCAAGACCCTGACTAAGTCCTGGAAATCCTTTCCGGCCTGAGCTCCAAATATGTCGGAGTATCCCGGATAAGGTCTTGTTTTGTTTTTCCGACACTAATTCTGGTTTATGGCGCAGGAAACTCGCCATTTGCCCCCTTCACTTCGCAACCTCTAGTGAGATTCCCAGATGGCGCCACGGGGAGGCGTGAAGTAGGACTTATAAGCAGAGCTGCAGCACCTGTCGGAAGATGCTACTTCTACGAGGCCTTATACTAATCGTTGCCATCCAGTCGTTTCTAATAGAACCAGAAATTGAGGAAGCAGACTTGGTTCAGGTTTCACAAATCATTGAATGATTTTCATAGACACACATGTTGGTTTTTCTTTATTTATGTAAATTATATTGCCTATACCTACTTTTTTATTTATAATAACGACAACTCAATTGTTTTTTTTTCAATATTCTAAATATGTATGTGTCGTATTATTAATTGTCAAACAAAAGAAAACCTATGGTGTTAAAAAAAAAAGAAAAAAAAACACTTTTTCCATTTTTTTAAAAGAATTTTCATGCAAATTGACTAGCGCATTTTAGTAAAACTGTCTTATTTTGGTATAATCGTGCAGTAATAAATTGCAAAAACACAAAAAATAATTTTGGCCATGTTTTTGGGAAAATTTACCAGTGTGAGCCGATTTGACAGTTCTCGGTTATTTTGCTCACGCCGGAGCAACTTTTGCAAATTGTTTAAATTTGTTTTGAAAAACATTCGAAAAGCCATTAAAAGACATTACGTGAATTTTAGAGTGCTTGTAATGGTTCATAAGAGCGATTTATTCGAGAAACTATGGATTGTTTTCGCAATACGTTTACTCTTATTAACGATAATAAGCATCCCATAAAAAGTCGTACAGTGCGCACACAACTAGCGATTGATGGCATGCAGCGTACTGTTAACGATGATCCTAATGTGTCAATTCATCATCGTGGTAAATATTTAAGCTACTGTCTATCTTTATTTAGGAAAAAAAATATTGATATATTGATCTTGGCTTACATGCTTATAAGATTTTACTTGCACAGGAATTAAAGCCTCACGGTCATCGTTCGTACCGTACCTTTGGCGAATGGGCCGAAGAAAACATTGCTATTGATCCACAATTTCATTTACTGGCCGCCTTGTTCGTGCTATTTGAGACCATTCGATTAGTTTCTCTGGAAACATGTAAAGTAGCATGTTTATGCTGATAAACCAGAAAAAATTGAGCACTTGGAAGCCAGCATTCGATGTGTCATTGCCGAAATGCAGCCTAATTTGCTGTGAGGAGTGTGCGAAAAGTGTACTCCAAGAATACGCCACATATTCCAACATTTTTCTATCAATAAAGTTAATTTCATGGAAATTAAACGTATTTTCTGCATTACACTTCAATTTAAAATTCTCCGCCTCAAAACAAACTAGCCTATATACACAGTGTGGTAAATAATATCGCGGACACGAGTCATACCTCAGCAACCAAGAGCGCTAGCTATTTGTCCGAATATGCGTTTTAAGGTTCGAATCTTTCGCTATTTTCATTGGTTTACATTTAACAATTATAAAAATTATTTTTTCAAAACACCTTCCTTTGGTCTTGAAATTCTAACACGGAACAAAGAGCGGTCATTATATTCCACGCAAAACATGGTATAAAATGCATCAGAAACATTACGATTAATGCAACAAGTGTACCGTGATAATTGTTTGAGTAGAACAGTTGTTTTCGAGTGGCGTAATCGTATTTTGGATGGCAGAGAGACGCTGGAGGATATTAAACACACAGGAAGGGTAATTTCAATTCGGACGTCTGAAATGATCCAAAAAGTACGTGAGTTTGTTGCAGAAGATCGCAACACTTCACCGAGAATGATGTAGGAGGCATAAACATTGACAAAGAGACTATTCGAACCATTCTTTACGAGGATTTCGACAAAAAAAGGTCCACATCAAGTATATGTATTAAATCATCTACCGTATTCGCCTGATTTGGCACCATGCGACTTCTCCTTGTTCCCGAAATTGAAATTGAAGTTGAATGATGACATTCGGTGCATTCAAGCAGCTTCGGCACGGTCACTGAATGCAATTCAGCAAAATCAGTTAGAGCCAGTGCGGGATATTATTTGCCATACTGTGTTCCACCTCTTTGCATCCATCTATAAGTACATCCCTCAAGGGGATCTGGTCAAGATTCAGATGTCTTCTACGACTGAGGACTAGAACAGTTTCTCCGTGGTTGATTGAGGATGACAGTCAAGTTATCGGCAAAACTAACATTTTCTAGTTTGACAAAATACAGTAAGGATGAAAAAACACCTCCTTGTGGATAGCCTTTGGCTGCTGAGACAGTAATTGATGACTCGCAGGAAGTAGTGGTTATTCTATGGCTTTCGTGGGTGATCAGTACCTCTGAGCTCCTTGGCATTTGAGATAGAATCGCCTCGGATATTGTCAAATAAATCTTCATTATCTTGAAACACGCATAATTAGACGCCTTTTCACCGGTATGCATCTCCTATCAGTGATAGTAAATTTGCTCTTTTGGTCTTACAAAGATATCGTTTTATAGCAGCCAACGAAGACGGTAATTCGCTACATGACATTCGCTCACAGTGCGTGCATAGCGCTAGTAATTTTAACTAAGATATAGTTTAGAAGCTTATGCTAGTTATAAAGTATTTTTTTCCATCTACCATATTAGAATTCAGTTGTAATTTAATTAGAATCAATAAAAGTACGCGTCGCATGAAAAAATAATGATTTAATCCAAAAGCGGATTAGCTATCTCGAAACGATAATCGTAACAACACTTGACACCCGTTGGCAGTAGTCTACATCTACGAACTTGAAATGATTGGATAGATTACGACTTTCAATCAGAAATATGCAAGCGCTTAGTACATGTATAAATAATTAAAATATTGAAACTCGTTGTACAGTAGTTATTTCTTCAACAGTCATGTCGTTACGGTTCTGGTTGTCGATCGCGTTAGTGGCGTGTATTTTCGTCACAATCTCAAACGCCGTCCTTGTTGATATCGAAGAACGCATTATTGGCGGTTTGGAGACTCATGTTGTAAGAGTGCCATATCAGGTGTCGTTGCGTCACAAATCCTGTAATACATGTCCTTACGAACAATATGCCAGTGGCGCAATCTTAACGAAGGACATCATCATCACTTCGGCGAATGCTGTGCGACTGGAGACTCGCCAAACTTTAATGATCGTTGCCGGCACAAGTTATAGAACCACAACCGAAGGGATGGTGTTCCCCGTCGAAGAGATCATCATTCACGAGGACTTTAATCAGTTGACAATGAACAATGACATCGCTCTGATTCGACTGAAAGTGGATCTTCCATTGGAAAGCTCAAACTATGTACGTGCTTTGAAAATAGCTGATGTAGTTCCTGATGCTGGTACAAAAGGAGTAGTTGCTGGATGGGGTCAAGTTTCAGAGATTGGCGACTACTCGGAGACTATAAAATGGGCGCAAATACCAATTTTGAGCACTGATTCTTGCCGAAATTCATATCAGTTTGTCACTGAGAACATGTTATGTGCTGGGCTGGAAGAAGGCGGTGTCGATGCTTGTAAGGGTGACGCAGGAAGTCCATTAGTAGTAGAGGATAATTACGTTGGATTGGTGTCATGGGGTGTTGGTTGCGGTAGACCTGGTAGCCCTGGAGTGTATACAAATCTTCCCCAACTACGTGCATGGGTAGAAGAATATACGAGATAATCAACTCAGAATAAATCAAATCGAATAAAGGGTTTTGATAAGGGGATCATGTTTTTGTATTATTCGGGTGAGAATTCGTTGAATATTTGTGAAATCTGCCACTGATAATCTTTGAGGCTTAATCTCTCTGCCTTCATTGCGCAGTCTGAGTAAAAAATCAATTAATTTTCGCCGAGTCTTATCTGCGCCCTGGCTTTGTTTGCGTTTATTTATTTTTTGTGAACAAATTCAGAGGTGTCAATTGGGTGGTTTCTTATTTTGTCTTAACCTTGATATGATATACATATATCTGGCTATGAGTTCAGTATCAAAATGTGTCAAAACTGATGAAGTAAGAGGTCAGACAAAACCATATAAGAACTATTGTAGTTACTATGGGTAGTTTGATTGTGGAAAACTAAGAGTAATCACCGGCCCGTTGTATTATCACCGTGTTAAGGCATTGTCGAGGGAAGAGTGGGTAGAAGTAAGCTATGAACACTCTTTTGTGAACAGCTGCGACACAGTTAATTCCTGTGCAAGCCTACTCTGAGAACGTACCTAACCGGTGTTAACATTGGTGACCCTAACAATTCAATAGCTCGAACGTTTGACGATCCCTTTCGAGCTCTTCTGATCGAGTAACGGACATTAATGTCTAGTAGCATTACACCAGCTTTGACTAGGCCATGTGAAATTGGTTCGGATTTCAACGTGAACTTTGTCGGGCATAAAATACCTTGGGATGCCACAGAATGAGAAGAAATCTACTAGACGGACTTCAACCAATAGACTATGGTCCATTTGGAGCAAGGGCGACTCTCTGAAGGGTTCTTAGGATGCTGTTAACTTTGTCGGTAAGATTTCTATCTCAGAAATCTATTACTTCTAGTACGATCAGGGATGGCACTGTTCAAGAGAGTAGAAAACGTTGAATGAGGTTAAGTGCATCAGAAAATGTTTGCAGATAGATACCATCACGGCTAAGTCGTCTTCAAGGTGGTGCCTATTCCACCTAGAATCTTCCATTGTTTCTCTCGACGTCTCCACCGTTGAGCTGAGTTTTTGCAATTGTCTCCGTACTGCTGCTTTGAGCATCATCGTTGTCAAATGGTGGAAGTACTTTTAGGAGCTGCACTTAGTGTACGACATTCTGTAGACGGCCTAACGGGGATAAATTCTGTTCAAGGAGAGAAATTCGTTTAAGGATCTGGCTTACCATAAGAAGTCCCCTGAGACCGAGATATTTGTTCCTGATTTTACATGAAGGTGGGCTATCGGGTCCGGGTGGTAGAGGATTATGAATTTTCCTGGAATTTATTCGATTGCATCGAGCGCATTGAGATGTTCATATTAGTGGACTATGTTTTAATGAACTGTGCTGATATGGATGCTCATCTGCTGTGAGTTAAACCCTGATCTTGCATAAAAGTGGGAAAAGTCTTCCGACATAAGGCCGGATTTGTACCGCAGGGATACAATGAAGTTATTGACCTTCGTTTGTTGGGTTGGGGTGTTCTTCCATTAAGAGCTCTTTCCCACCTTGGAACGTAGTCTCCAGTTGAGAAATAAAACATCCAGGGTTTCAACTGACCTTACTTGTAGTGGCGCTTTCGTTTGAAGTGATACTTCATGCAGATAATAAGGCCGCACTGTCTATTCTATTATGTGTATCGATCGTAGGCTAAAATGGAATTTCAGTCAATCCTCCCAAAACTGAGTATGTTCTCTTTACAAGAAGGAGAAAGCTAACCGATCTGAGTCTTTGGTAGCAAACTTCTGGCCTTCTGGCAGTGTTAACGAGATGTCGGCAAGAAAAGGGGCCTGCCACTGAGCAGGCTTCTAATTATACCCTTTGTGTCGGCTGCCAGGTGGAGCAAGCTTTAACGAAAATAGGTTACTGTTGCCTTTTAGCAAACTCAATGGATCATCTGTCTCCACTCCTTACCACTTTTCCTGGCTCTATCCTAGTAATGATTAATTTGCCTTCCTCTGATATTCATTGCAAGGTCTGCAACACATACTTGAGTTTTGAAGACCTTGAGGCGGCGCTGTCTTTGTACTCTGATCTTATGGATAGTCCTTCTGATCTAATCACATCGGAATTCTTTTTGTATAGGCAAAAATGAGATCGACGTCTCCTGTGTTCAAGAATGTCTTCTGCCAGAAATTGAGCCAGGTCAGGAGTAATCCAACCAATCTTCACGGATGGCTCTCCTTCTCATTATGAAGACTTAACTATGTCTTTTAAGCGAAACCTTGATGGCAACGAGCTATATAAAATATATTGTGAGAATCATCTAAGAACTTTCATTTGTAGCTGCCCTTAAAGCCTTGCCAAACCTTTTCACAACTTCCCAGCTTGTTCGAGAATGCAAGACAGCGAACGCAATCGAAAGACGAATTTACTTGTCTTGTTTGGGTACCAGAACATAATAGGATCACGAGAAGGAAATGAAATCGCTGACGAACTTCCTGTGAAAGGCTCAGAACTGTGCTTTCCAGAGCCCGAACTTACGATAGGTCTCGATTAGAGCTGCAATTGAGAATAACCGCAGTTATCACGATTCTCCAGGTAGTGGCAGACCAAACGAATTCTTTCCGATGTCTGTTAGAGGTCAGGTGTCCCTCATTAGAAAAGACTGTAGGTCATTTACCGGTATCACGGCGGCCACTAAACTTGAGTTTGCCGGGAAGAAAAGAAAGAGTATCATGCGACACACACACACACTGTGGCGTTGGCAGCCCGGTGTGGGCCATGGCCTAGCTTCTTGACCCTCATTTGTGTTGCTCATGTTGTCATTTTTATCCAATGTGAGCGGGGCCTATGGTTTATCGCCGAGTCCCCACTTTCGGGATTTGCCATTGCTCGCCGAATTATGGCGATTTAAAAAATTGTTGGTAACCAAGCCAGGAAACGAACCCAGACTCTCTGCGTGATGTCTGAAACTCTGGTCCTTAAAGCTGGCGGTAACGTGTGGAGTTCTATACTCACACCTCGAACCAAAACCCTGTATTGTGGAATTTGGGTAAATTCTCAGAAAGCATGCCCAATGAATGGAATCTCAGCATCGTTTGCCCAATCCACAATCCCCAATCCGAAGGAGATCCCTCCGACTGCGCACCTCCTGAACAATCTTCTCTGCCGCTTTGTGTTATCGCTTGAAACCGATCATGAGCAGTCTGATAGGTCCATATCAGGATGGTTTCAGATCTTGGAAAAGACCCTGGAATTTCAAATCGATACTTTAAACCCGCATATGACAGCGCGCATTCCTGCCAAACTCGTCAGGTTGTGCAGGATAAAAAATGGAGAATACTCGCTGCTGCATCGTACAAAATCCAATGGCAAATAGAAGGGCAACAGTTTTCTACAAGTCTTCTCAATTGCTTGCATACGCAGGTGATATCGACGTTATTGGACGAAGACAGCGAGACGGGGCTAAAATTGGTCTCGCGGTAAATGAGGCATAGGCCAAATAATTGCTGCCATCAGAAAGTCACAATTGGCAGCTATAACTTCGAGGTAGTTAAAGACTTCGTCTACCTTAGCTCCACAATTACAAGTGGCAATGATAACAGCACGGAAACAGACGTAGAATAACTCTTGCCAAACGCTATTTTGTCGGGCTCAAGAATCAATTGATTGCAGAGCCCTCTCTCGCAATACTAAACTGGCTTTAAACAAGACCTTGATCATCCCTGTCTCGCTCTATGGCGCAGAAACATGGATACTATAGAAAAAGGAAGGCCGTTTCAAGAGGAAAATACTACGTGTTACCTTTGGTCTCTCTTTTTATCTGTCCGAGTATGACCACATATCAGGCTTATGTTGACGAACTGACAGTAACAGATGTTTGCTTAGATGCGTAAAATGCAAGGCCTCAAGTCTTAGTCTTTTCTTGATGACAAGTCTTCCTACATTCAAATGGGCAGTGTTTTCGATTTCTACATTCTTATGCTTGTCCCATCCCATTATGTTTCTCGGATAGAATTTTCGTTTACTGGGGCTGTTTATTGGCTTACAGCGTAACGTACTCGGTCAGTTAATCTGACGACACAACACGCGACGTTTGTTTGAAGCTAGCACACCACGATCATTATAGGTGTTCGTGGATTGTATCTTAAAACAGAAGCTATCACGTTAAAGGGACTTAGATTATTATCACTATGATAAGCGCTCTTCTATTTTTAAAAGCATAAACTATAGCACAGCCTATATAGGTAATAAATAGTTCCAATCTCTTTCGAAATAACGGGCTTCACCAATTCCACTCGGAGTATTTCCAATTTGAATAAAAAAAATCACTGATACTAAAGTTATCTTCGCCTAATCTTATCAATATCATTCCGCAGTCGTTAGGAATTTACTATTTGGATTTATCGTGCCTATAAATGTGTGTAGATCCGTGAAATGCTCTTCATTTCGCATTCGGTAGTTTGAAGAGGAAAAAAAATGAAAATGTTTCGCGCAGTTTTAATCGGATCGTTGATCATCGCCGCATTTGCCAGTGAACAAACGGATTTTGATCAAGTTCCTGCACTCGATGGACGTATCGTTGGTGGAACCCCAGCAAGTATCTATGAGTTTCCACATCAAATTTCCATGCGCTACTATGGCCAGCATCGCTGTGGCGGAAGTATTTACTCAGCCAATGTTGTTGTATCTGCATCACATTGTGTAGTCAATGTTAATGTGAAGGCAATGACTATCATCGCTGGATCATCTCGTTTATCAGAACCTATGGTAGAACTTCCTGTGAAGAAGATCATCATGCATCCAAATTATAGGACATTAAATCAAGATTACGATGTTGCTCTGTTGATTTTGGGAGGATTATTGCCATTCCGTGCTGGTATCCAACCAATTCCTTTGGCTAAGACGCGTCCCGAGGATGATAAACTTGTGACTGTCACCGGCTGGGGTTATCTTGAGGAGGGAGCTGGAATAGTGCCCAATCAATTGCAGAAAGTTGATGTGAATATTGTTAGTTTGGCAGAGTGTCGGAAGGTTTACACGCGGCTATATATAACCAATAGAATGGTGTGTGCGGCAGTAACTGGAGGTGGCAAAGATGCTTGTCAAGGCGATTCTGGTGGACCACTGATTGTGGACAATGAGCTAGTTGGCATTGTATCTTGGGGTATTGGTTGCGCTCGTTCTGAATACCCAGGTGTATACGCATCAGTGCCAGATTTATATGAGTGGATTGAAGAGATTGCTGCAAATAATACAATCGAATTTGCTTAGTTAAAATAAATGTGTGATGAAAAAGGTGTCTTTTGTGTGGAATTTATTTTATAAGAAGTTTAAGTCAGAAGGGAGGGAGTATTCCAGAGGCCGCTAGAGATGGCGATCCTTTATTTTCAATGGATTTTGGAGACATAGTCGGTCATCAGTTGATAGGGATGAAATTCAACGATAGGCAGTGTCTATAAGCAGCTACAAATGACGTTCAGTGACTTAGAAGTTTATCAAAGACTGTGAATGCAAAGAACGAATACCAAATGATTCGAGATAATAAGGCACTATCAGCGGTTATCGGTCTCTATCGGCCAATGGTGCGGTAAGGTTTTATATGGCAGTAGGACGTTGGGCCTAAGGAAACCAATATGATCCGATAAATGGACTTGCTGCGCCTTCCCTAGCCTGGTGTCGCCGTTGTGAGACTCATGTCGTGGTACACTATTGCAACTTTGTTCAGGGTGGAGAGGTTGCTGAGTGCCTAATGACTGTAGGACTGTATTTGATGTGTATGAGTAGTAAATCAGTGCTTTGACAACTGACCCTTTCATATCGTTTATTTAGTAGTATGCCTACAGCTTCCAGTAAGGCAGTTAGTTCTACATAAAAGGTAGTGGCATTTGTACTAAGTGCAAATGATAGGTGGGTTCAAGGTCCCTCTGCTGCCGCTCCTAGGTCTTGAGGCGTATTTAAACCACCAGTATACCAGTTTTCTGAATCACAGTTAAGCCATGTAGGATTTGTGGTCCATTCCCACTTATCTTGGGAGGCTTTACATCTTGAAAAAGCTAAAAGCCTTCGATTTCTAACTGGCTATTGAGGTTAACATGTTTGAAGCAATTTTCGTGTTGTAGCTTGAGTGATTGTACAACTTTTGCGGCATCTTGCACGAGATTCCTGATGGTGATTGAATGGTTGTCTTTAATGATAGCGGATATATCATCTGCATAAACGTTAGTTTTTTATCCTTTGTAGTTCAGAATTTGCATAAGGTTATCTACTAGTACGGACCATAAATGTGGGGAGAGTAGTCTATCCTGTGGACTCTCATGACCTTGATTTGCCTACATTATCCTAATGCATGTTACTTATCCAATTTGTAATCTATGGGTAGTCTTTGTTGTCAGAAGCATTCTAAATATTCATTAATGGGCAGAGGGTTATGCTTTTAGATTTGGAGTGCTGAGTGTACACATTTCAATTGTATGTTGTTAAGCGGAGTTTCAAATAATATGCCCCCTTCATGTATAGGCCGATTGGCCTTTGCTCTGACCTTATCGTGAGAGACGAAAGGCTTATGGATGTTGGCTTTCGGAGATTTTGAGGACCAACAGACCTCCTTAAGGTTTGAAGATTACCTTTACTGCACTCCCAGTCATAGCATGTACTATTGTAGATTTCAGTGTGAGATTGGCTCTTAAGATTCAGACTAATATCGAGGTGTGTCTGCTGGTATCTGTTAACAGGTCTTATGTTGATCAAAAAGTTCCCGGAATAACCACCGTGTGGCGCTCCCATTGTTCCGATTTGAGTTTTTTGTTAAGTTGGTACATCTGTTTTTGATATTCCCTCTAAATTTTAGCATCATAGCTTGACATTTGCAAAAGTTACGTAGCCAAGAGTACATCTATCTCTGTGTGTGTTGGCGATTTTTTTACAATTTTAGAAATGAATTTAAATTTGCAACAACGAACTTATATTAAATTTTTCGTAAAAAACGGATTTAATGGTGCGCGAACGTTGGAAAGGTGTTTCGGTAAAGATTCTCTAAAGAAAACGGTCGTTTACAAGTGGCACAAGCGGTTCAAAAGTGGTCGTGAGTCAATCGAATATGATGAACGCAGTGGCAGACCATCGATATCGAAAACCGACGAAAACATTGCTGAAGTTAAAGAAATGTTGGTCAATGACCGCAAATTAACCATCAGAGATATAGTGGAGGACTTGAATATTTGCCTATGTATCCGTCCAAGACATTTTGGTTTATGATTTCAGTTTCCGTCGTGTAGCAGCAAAGTGTTGACGTCGCAAAAGAGATGATTTGCGAGGCTGAATCCGATCCCACATTCATTAAAAGGATCATAACTGGAGACGAGACGTGGGTTTATGAGTACGACATGCAATTCAGACGTCAGGCAAGTGAATGGCGTTCACCAAATGAGCCGAGACCAAAAAAACCACGACGTTTTCAGTCAAAAAAGAAGGCAATGCTCACGGTTTTCATGGATTACAGCGGTGAAGTGCATCATTAATTTTTGCCAGAAGACCAGACAGTAAACAAAGAGTATTATTTGGGCGTTATGAGACGTTTGCGCTAAGCAAACCGCCGAAAGAGACCAGAATTGTGGACAGAAAACTCGTGGATTTTGCATGATAACTCACCGTCGCACAGTGCCACCATTATTCGTAGTTTTTTGACGAATTTAATTTTGTAACAAATACCAACAGCCACCGAATTCACCTGATTTGGCTCCCTGTGACTTCTTTCTGTTCAACCGAGTTCGAAAACCACTACGGGGGACGCGTTTCAGCAGCCGAGAGGAAGGAATAAACTTGTATTTTTAGTTTTCCTTATAAATTCCGGGAACTGCTGCTGGCTGCTTTATATCATCTGAAGCTACAAACTTTTGACTTAAGATGACTTAACATATCGCGTCTAACTTGGTTTGCAGGTTCGGAGATTTCCTCAAAGAAAGGTGGATAGCTGAAATATAGGCACGGAAATCAGTGCTTTTAATCAGATTCAGGCATTTTTCTCGGACCAAACCACCCGTCCGCTGCCATAGTCCAGAGGAATCACCATCAACGAAGGTACTGCATCTTTACTTCTCATTCGAAGACGTTTATGGTGAACTTGTAAGTTTAAAAATCCGGATGATCTAGCAGGGTTGAAACCCTACTAGAACCCTCTGTCCTCTTTATGTGAGATTTGTTTATTAATTTCTGGCATGCCAATTGCAAGGTAAGGCACTTCGACCTAAAAGATCGTTTGTACCGGTTTATCAAAACTATGTCCCGTAACATGGGGTGGTGGAAAAATATTGTGCCGCGTTCAGAAAGCTACCTTAATAAGTGAGACGCCATAAGCTGTACTTTCAGTGAAGGTTGACATGTCGAGATTTAAAACTGATTATCTACGAAGTTTCTGAGGGAGGTTTTCATTGTCCTCACCCGATAGATCTACGCCGCTTTCTCATTAGAGATGGAGTTGAAAAGGTTAGTTAGGGTGTTGTCAAGTTTGGCTGCCCACATCCTTTTCATTGTCCCCAAGAAACAAATCTTTCTTCTGCGAACTGTAGTTCTTATCCGCATTCTCAGTAACACGATCTAGTACCTGAAATCAAGACCAAGTTGGCCTGAGTTGCTTTGAATGTTCAGAATTTGGCAAGGATTTCCATTTCCTACGATCGTCTGACAAGGTTGTACACACTTGTGAAAGATTGTGCTTCATGTGTTTGCTTGTAAGTTGCACAGGTCTTCGGGTATGATGTTGTAGAAATCACAGACAGACAAGTTTGGGTGCAATACCAAGACAAGACATTACCCTGTATAGCTTACATTTACAAATGCTATCATATGCGGCCTTAAAATCGATGAAAAATGGTGAGTGCCAATCTTGAGTTTTTCTAGGATTCGCTAAAGTGTGAAACTTTTTTTTGGCCTAAAACCACACTGATAGGGGCCCATCAAGTTGTTGGCACAGGGTTTCGGACGTTCAGACCTAAGGCCCTTCATATAGTTTCGTTATAGAGCTCCCCTTCCTGCGCATGCAGAACAGTTCAACACAACAGTTTTAAGCACTTCAGTTGGTAACCCGTCAGATTCAGCAGCTTTGCTTGCTTTGATATTGCTATTCTTACTTCGTTTTCATCAGATGGCGTAAACTTTTGGCTATCATCATTCAAGTTGAATTGTTTATTTTTCCTGGTGGCGGGATGTTGGGCTTTGCGCAGTGTACGGTCAGCAGGAGAAGTTTTTTTGATGTTCTCAGAACCGACTGTGACTCTATTGCAAGGTGTCCTTCTTCACCTTTACAGGTTTTTCTACGGGTAAAATATAAATATCTTCAATCGCCCCTTTCGTGCTTCCAGAAATCGCGAGCGGCTGTCGTCTTTGGATGTTAAGCTGTCTGTGCTTGCCGGCACCCTTGATCAAACCAGGGATTTCTGGAAGGTCGTCGGGTGAAACCCAGCACAGCTGTAGCTTTTCTGATGCCGCGTATTTTGAAATACTCGTTCGGTAATGATTCTGGCCATTTCTTGCAATAGCAGCATTTCTGCGTACAGTAGGTTTTATTTCGATTGGAACTTGAAAAATCCGTAATCGTACTTTGGATGCAACAAGGTAGTGATTGTAGTAAATTTTGGCTTTCCGGAATACTGTAGTCATGCCTTACAATCTGCAGCCTTAAGGGCGATTGTCGTAAAATGCTCGCTCATGTGTTTGCAGTTCAAAGTTTCTTGCCTAAGTCTGCTGCGTTTGACGATCCGCACTGGAATAAGTCCTCGTTTATTTCCCTTTAGCAATCATATATGTCAGTATTTCATTCTTCTTATGCTTGGTCCATCGGAATGGTGGTGATTTCAGCATGACAACAGCCAAAGTCCTCTGTTCGTCTTCACGTGGTCTGTTTACAGCCCGAGCATTAAATGTGTAAATCTGTATGTTTTAAGTTTTCCGTGGTAAAAAAGTAACAACCCCCAACTTGGGAGCTAGTAACTCACATCAGGGTACTGCTGTAGGACCAACAAGGGCTCCTCCATCAAAACATTGCCTTTTTTATGAGAATTTTTCATTGACCTGCGCTCCGAATATATCGGAGTAGCTCAAAAAAATCCTCCGCTAATCTGACTGTGGTCATTTCTGACTCGAATTTGCTCGCTGCACGTCCACTTTCTAAGTACCTTTTGTTACAAGTCTGGGGAATCTTTTGCATCGAGTCAACAAGAGATGTCTCGTCTGATAAATGCTTCTTTAAGTATAACCGGCAGTCTTTGCGCTATTCCGATGATAAGCTTCACATATATTAAGTTAGCATTGTTTCAGTATGAGATAGCAGGCACCACGTGGAGGTGTTGATGCAAAATTGTAAACCGGAAAGCTATTAAGGGTGATTTTAATCGCGCGATAATAAACGCACCCAAACGTTGATCCCAGAGTATCTATACCAATTAAAATTGAGATATCAGAACCTTACATGGCATAGCTTCATTTATTTCAATCCTAAAGCATAGTACTATCTCGTGATTCCCAAAAGGAAATGAATCATCAGCTGATAGTCAACGTAGATATTAATCGATCAAGTTCAAGGCTCTGAAAGGCCCTCTCGCTTCGACTATAAAATGACACACGATGCCAGCTTATTAATCAGTTTCAAACAGAATGTATCGGTTACCTTTCGTTCTTCTAATTGTTGTGGCAATGACAAGTGGCCTTAAATTGTCACCCATACCGCGATTACTAGAGGGAAGAATTATTGGGGGCCAGGATGCCTACATCGAACACTTTTCATATCAACTTTCAATCAGATATAGAGCGAGAAATAGCTTCGTTCACATCTGTGGCGGAAGCTTACTCAGTGAAAACTCTCTCCTTACAGCTGCGCACTGTGCATACCGGAGACCGGCATCAAATTTTCGTGTAACAGTTGGAAGTAGCAGTCTTCAGGCGGGAAATAATCAATTATTAAAAGTTGCAAAAGTGTTTGTTAATCCGAACTACAATCCCGTGACTATTGATTACGATGTAGCGGTCTTAACTTTGAAAAAACCAGTCGTGCTTAGTCTAAATATTCAACCCATTGGACTGGCTGAGACAAGTCCACCTGCCGGAACGGAATGCGTTGTTTCTGGATGGGGTTTCACACAGGAGAATTCTGGTATAATTGTTGATACCCTACAATGGGTCACCGTTGACACTATAAATGAGATTGAATGCCAAAACAGTTACGCAAATTATGAAGTCACGGATAGAATGATTTGTGCTGGCGTTGAAAACGGTGGTAAGGATGCTTGTCAAGGCGATTCCGGTGGTCCTCTGGTGTGTGGTGGCCTTCTTGTCGGATCTGTCTCTTGGGGGATTGGTTGCGCCCGTGCTGAGTATCCTGGAGTCAATGCTCGCATAAGTGCCGTACGTGCATGGATTCTAAGCACTGCTGGACTTTGTTCATAAGCAAATGTAGATATTTAAACTAATAAAGTTTATAACTAATCTTAAGGTTATCATTGTGTTTTTTATTACAAATCGGCGCTGCAGCAGCAGCAGAAGTGTGTTGATTTCGTTTAAAATTTGGAAGAGTTATCTTGTTTAAATCTTGTTTAATTAGGACTGATAGAAAGAATATTTATTTGCTTGTCGATAGTGAATACATTTATTGAAATTGAAGGAGATAACTTAATTATTCAAGTGCTTTACGGTAGACAAAAGAAATAAATATTTTGGTGTCCAACATACAACTGCCCCTGTGGGAAACGTGGGTTTTCCAGATTCAGTCCGCCCACTTGAAGTGATAGACCTTGTGCCTTGTTGATTGTCATTGAGAGAGTCGAATGGGGAACTCCAGCCGTTTGAAATCAAATGCCATGCTTGTGGAAATGATGGGAATGTGTGGAATGAGCATATCTTTTCCTAAATTAAGAATAGTTGCCTCGATGGCATTCGGCATCAGTTTCTTCCCATCGAGTCTTTTTCCATTACACAGTTGGGGTAGATTAATGTTACACAATAGAATAATTGACACGGTGACTTTAAGGGACAATTTGCGCGTCGGCACATGAGGAAGATCCAACAAATTTGAACTCGATTGGAAAAATTACCACTTCGCTCGCATTCATGACGCTGTCAATTGATTGGTATGTAACAGAGGGCCACCGCCTAATTATCAAGACTTCTTCCATCAATGACGTTCTTCTCCTTCTTCTTATCCTTTTATTAACCCTTTCCTCGTAATACGAACTTATGCGTAACGAGTTTCCCATTTTTACTGCATCGCTGCTACTCCGCTTATGGGGTTGGCTAATGTCGCAGACTGCAGAACGCGTCTACATAATGCTCGGTCCTGGATCGCTTCAGTGGTTAGCCCCAGGCGTTGTTGCGCATTTGCCATTTGAGAAATCCAGGAATTCTTTTTCCGACCTCGTTTTCTTACAGTTGGAGTGACCGTTGTTGATAGGTTGTAGATCACTGAATTCTTTATATGTAGACTTCCTCTTATACGCGTAGATCTACTGCAATCGCGTTTAGTGACTCCACTAGACATCCTTAACATTTTCATTTCCACCGCCGTCATTTTGTTTTTAAACGCTTCGTACATTGT
Source organism: Volucella inflata (assembly GCA_928272305.1). Taxonomy (NCBI): domain Eukaryota; kingdom Metazoa; phylum Arthropoda; class Insecta; order Diptera; family Syrphidae; genus Volucella; species Volucella inflata. The sequence goes on from OV743720.1 coordinate 7,795,272, forward strand.
CGAGCACTGTTACCCGTACATAAGAGCTGGTCTTATAACCGTGGTGTAGAGTTTCCCCTTCAATTGAAGTGGAAATTTTCGGTCGCAAAAGATTCCCGAATTTTCCCGACATTTCATCCAACCCACACTCACTCTGTGTTTTACGTCGTCGTCATATTTCGCTTCCATGTTAACTATTGTTCCTAAGTACTTAAAGATAGTGCTTTTCGGAAGAACTATTCCGTCTAACTTTATATCTGGAACAGGTCGCAACAGATGCGCAAATGGGCACGTCAAATGCTCCGTCTTTGAACGACTTATTTTAAACCCGTTTCTCTCTAGCGCATTTTTCCATGAATCTAAGGCGTTCTGAAAATCTTCGACGTTATCGCTTAGAATATAGTGTTCGGTACCTATTGAGACCTCCGCGCGGCCAATATGAGATCTCTAGGCATTCGATCGAATTCTTTCTCGAGGTCGATAAATACCATGTGTAAATCCTTAGACGAATCTCGGTACTTTTCCATTATTATTCATAGGCTTTGGATAGCGTCCACCGTCGATCTTCCTTCAACAAATCCGCCGTGGCTATTATCAAGCCGAAGACGTTCGCTTAGCACTCTTTCGACGATTTTCATCGTGAGTGACGTTGTCTAAGAAAAATGCGGGGGTAGAGCAAAACTTGACTTATTACGAACATCATCAGACTTTTACGTTAATGATGGTCGCTATGTATTGTATGATTTGTCCAGTTACAAGCTGCCGGTCATAAGTCTTATTATGTGGCAAGACCACCGGTAGTCTCTACCAGGACTTTAAACACGGTACCGTGGGGGTCAACTGACTTAAAGATGTAGGCCCCTTGTTGAAGCGTCACTGTGGCTTCGGTTTAGAACTTAAACGCAGGGTGGGTGCACCCGCTGGTCTCACCCGATATAGAGTTGCAACAAAAATTGGGTGCTGAGACCCTAAGTTCAGTAAGAGGTTTAGATCGGCCAAAGGTGGAACTGTGCCCTCAACACAGCTCCGAATTGGTATCAACGGATTTGACGATGAGCGATGGCAAGGCGTATGGACGTATGGGCATTCCTTGAATTTAAGTTTTCTCGACTGGTGTTAAGGTTAAACATCAGAGACCTTCTGTATGTAACAGAATCGGAATTTGTTCTTGAATTGCGGGGTTTATTGCATAGACGTCTGTGTTTTTGGCTGCCAAATTAGTAAGTTCACAAAACCATTTTCATAATTATTAACAATTTGCGGTTAAACATCCTGAATGAGTTGTTCAATGGCAGTCTGATTCAGATGTTCAGTGGAAATGGATGTTGTGGCACTATCAACTGGGACTTTTCCTTTACCAATTTTCAGAAGATCCTTTGAAAATGTTGCCGCCGACGTATGGCCATGCAAATATTCGCGCATATTCGTCTGGTCAAGCGCTTCAAGCGATTTATTTGAAATGTGACATGTTAAGAGCTTCAGAGATATGCATATTTGAGCACCGAATGCGCCGGACATCCAAGATCTAATAATATAGGCACTATGGCAGATGAAGCAAGAGCCAAAGCGATTCCATTTTGAGATCGAATAACAGACTGATGAGGAACGTTTTTGAAGTCCCAACAGGCGCGTAAAGGAAGAACAGACCACCTCTGCCATTTGACACAGCATTTGAAATTGTGTCGTTGGCCAATTTTTGTTCTGCAACAAAAAAATGTTCGTTTGCTTCAACAAATGCATGCAAATCATTAGCATTGTACTGCTGTTCTCTCACTAAATCGATATTATTAAGGTCAAGTGCAGAACATTTAGACATAATCATGCCAAATTGAATGAGTACTTTCTTATTGTCCGAAAATTCAATGCAATTGCCATTGTCAACGGCACGGACCCGGTGCAAAATGTCCTCGCTCAAATCCTCTCTGAATTTTTCCCACTAATCTTTCGGGTTGCATGGCGAGCATATGGTCAAAATGATGGCGAACAATGTTTGAGTTTGTCGCTAATGATAGCTAGCACATCGGTCCATCATTTTCGAGCAGATAAAGCTTTTTGCAACCTTATCTGTACGTTTGACAATCTACGCCATCAACAGTTCTCTAATTTGCAAATGAACCTTTGATATTGACCAACAACGTTCTCAAATAGTAACACTCGGCATTATTTGGATGTACTGTGTAAATACGGTCTAATGCGTCAGCCGAATGCAGATTTTGATAGTACAGTAGCCTCATTGTTGCTGATATATCGAATAAAATCCGAATAAACAAACATTGATTTATAAATATGTATTAGATTATTAGTCTCAGGGAAACGGAGGAATTAATTTTCGAATTTTGTACTCCAGGTAGTCCAGCCATAAGCTCTGTTACATTTTAAAAGTGCAAAAACCAAAGTCTAGTACATTTATTTCTTACATTAGTTCACAATATATAAGCTTACTCAAAATAGCCAGGTTTTTAAGCGTTATGGCCATTGTTCTATAGCGGCATCGGGAATTGACGACGCTGCTGTTATTAAAGCTGCCTTAAGGCTGTCCAAATTTCGATGGGGAGTATTAAAGGCCATGCTCTCCAGCTCTGACCACAAACTGTAGTCCAGCGGATTTAAATCTGGACTTCCTGATGGCCAATCTGCAGCAGCGGTAAAATCCGGAACATTGCATCTAAGCCACTTTTGCGTCGCTTTGGCTTTATGTGCCGGAGCGGAGTCTTGTTGGAAGACTCATCTTTCCCCGTTAAAAAGATTATTTGTTAAGCCCTTGGCAACACCTTCGCGAACATTCTCCTGGTACACCTCTGTCCCTGTTTTCACACCTTTTTCGCAAAAATGCAGTGATGTGACACTTTGATGCGATACCCCGCACCAACCCATTACAGAAGCGGGAAGGTGCTTGCGCTGAACCCTAGAAACAACTTTTTCTTCTTCTTTAGATGATGTTTCATAAACTTTGTCACTCTGTTTGTTATAAAGAGAAGTTCGCGACACGATTTTCTTTGATGCCCCACTCCATATTAACTGATTGAAAGCTTAAACCAAACTAGCTTCTATTCTTTACTTTTAAGTACACGTGTTTGGAAAAATATGGTTCACGGGATTATTCCTATTGAAAATTATGAGCAAGGGGTACTTGAAATCTTGTAATAGAATTTATTGCTAGACTAGGTATACTTTGCTTTGGTTTAATTTCGGATTAAGAACGACGCCTTTGTACTCGTAGACTATCACTGGTAGAAAGGACTTTTTGCCAGCTTTTTCTAGGGGAGCTCTGTAAACAACGATGCAATCGTTGTTCGCTCAAGCGGTTAGTTTAAGAAGGATCTTGACTTAACGTTTTGGAATATTTTTTTTATAATTAGAACTTTATCGGTTCGATCGTGCTTTAGTGAGAAAACGCCTTCAGAATCAACAGCAACTTTCTAGCGCCGAGTACCTAAAAACAAAAAAAAAACACTGAGGCGCTGGCAGCTCGGTATGGGCCATGGCCTAGCTTCTTGACACTCATGGTGTCATTTTTGTCACATCTGAGCGGGGCCTACGGCTTATCGCCGAGTCCGAACGGCACTCCTTATAAGCTTTTTCGTAGGCAATTTTACTTTCGGGAGTTTGCCATTGCCCGCCGAAAGGGTGATGGCGATTTGAAAAATTGTTGGTGACCCAGCCAGGAATCGAACCCAGACTGTCTGCGTGATAGTCCTATGAGCTAACTATCGCGCCATCGCCATCGCCGCGCCGAGTACATACAGCATCAAAATTTACAAAGGTAGTGCTCCGCTAATTTGAAATCACAAATACCCAGCACATTTAATAGTGTAGCATAAGCATAGAGCCCCGTTAGTAAGCAACTTCAGTCCCTCCTAGTAAGGGACTAGGAGAGTCGCTGTCCTCTTAAGAAAGTCGGGAAGCATTCGCTTGATTTGCCGAAAACCTACAATAGAAAGTTACATTATATCATCTGCTTTTCTATTCATATGAATTCCTATTGCCAGTTGAAGCTCTAATCGAGGACATATGCAGGTCACGGGTCAGAAGGTCCCTTGAGCCTTTGCCTAGCAGGTTCATTACATACTACCGTTTTGTCCTTACACGCAATCAATATTCCATGAGTTCGGCCATTCGAATGTGTCCAGTGAAGTCTTGAATTTTCGACTTATCATTAAAGTCGTGTATATCAAGGCCCTTGCTACTAATGCGAATATGGTTCGTTGCCACCAGGGACTGTGTATATTAAATACCATGGAAGGTTTAATTTTCACTTTTCTTCGAAATGACTGTAAACAATTTGTAAACCAAGGTGTAGTTGCTGCAGAAATGAACTGTAAAACAAATTCATAGATGGATAAGCTTATTTTGCGCACGATTTGTGATTTCAGAGAGATCGAACTTATCATGTGCTGCAGTGTTAGCTCTCAGAATATTTTTCAGGGTAGTAGCGAATGCAACCAACAACTGGTTTATTCGTTTCGTCTTACATGTTTGCCTGGTCACGAGAGAACAAGAACAAGTAATCGACTTAATGCTTTCCAATCTTACCTAAGAATAATACCCACTGGCAAGTACATATGAAGGCTTATTGTATTCAGAATCGGATCAGAGGTCTTGAGCAAGTCCGACAGTACACCCCTTAGGCTTAACACAAAAGAAAAGTTAAAGAAAACTGTTCAGAACCTGAACGGTAGCTAAACCAAATGTCTGAAACTGACATATCCAACTAGAAAGCAATCCTCCAGATCGCCCATATCTAGGTGGAGCTCAGCTCTGGAGCGACTACTTAAAAAATCAAGAGAACTTTAAAACAAGTTGCTGACGACTTATTCGAAGGGAGACTGGAGTCTTCATAGATCGAAGCAAGAAAAGTTTAAAATATTTCTCGGATTTCGAAGAGTGCTTCTTGTTAAGACTTTCACAAAGTCATTGAGACTGTTGTGAATCCCAAGTGATCTGTTATGCGGCGTTGGTATCTTAAGAAGAATTTGCATCTGTCGCAAGTAAGTAGTATTCTTGCTGACCATAAAGTATAATCTAAATAATTATGAGGCGAAGTATTTCCCGAGACGAAGGGCTGAATCCACTGAGCAGTTCTTGTGTATCAGGAATTTCAGGAGAATGTGATCGGCGGTGAGCTTGCAAGGCTAAGAAGAAAGCTTTTCAAGATCCGGAGCGTGATAGTGATACCATGGAGCACCTCCACTGTGAGTTGTCGGTGCTGCTACTGAAATTCTGAGTCAGTGGACGCAACTATAAGAGCGCTTAATCAGATTTTTGGTCGCAATAGTCATCCCAGCAGACAGGGTGTGCGGATTATAAATACGAGTCAATAGATTCACCATTGAATGTTCCTGTGCCAGCGAGATAATGAACCGGTCGAGTACTTCGGTTCAAAAAGAGATAGATCAGTCGATTCCATGCCGTTCACAGGAATCTCTACATGATCTGATCTACACCCTTACAAAATCAAAATAACTCAAAAACCGAAACTTTTCCGATAAGGCTCTACAAAAGTTTGAGGAAAATCTTTAATTTCGCCGAAAAATTATCTGCATCGATGAGTTCATTTTTGGTGCAATGGTTCAGTTAGTAGACAAAATCTGCGTTATAGGACAGCAAACAGCCCACATGTGCTTCAATAGACTCCATTGCATCCACAAAAAGTGATCGTGTATTGTAGATTTCATGCCGGAGTCGTGATTGGACCGTATTTTTTTGTCGATAATTATGTTCCGGTTTGTTTGTATGTTTGGAGTTTGCTATCGTACCATGTTGGAAGACCAAATTTGGCCAGAATTAGATGAAATGGCCCAGTCCAATCGCCACCTGGCTCGTGTGACTTTAAGTCGTTAAATTTCTTTCCAATGGGTTACGTTAGGTCGCAAACAACCTTAGGGGAGCTCAGGAACACTGTCGAGCGTGAAGTTGCCAACGTTTCGGCTAATATGCGTGAAAGAGTGGTGGAAAATTGGCGAGATCGAACTGCATACTTAAATTTAATATGTTTACTGCACCTGGAATAAATTTTAGCACGACATTTCAATTTTTTCCTATTCTATTTACATACAAAATTGTACAGGATAACAATGGATACAGATTTTGTCTGAGCCTTATTTTGCGACAGAAGATGTGCTCTGACTTGTGAAGGAAGTATGATAACTAAACAATCAGCGAACTGCAACGAATAGGAAAACAATAAATATTTTTCAATTGACAACAGTTATTAGTTTATTTATTCGTTAATTTTTTTTTTATGTTAAGTATTACACATTTCTTGAGATGCTTCGTTCTTAATTTTTAAATTTTTCGTATTTATTTATTTATTTGGTTTTTGTTTTACATTTTTCTCATAAGCATTAGCTTTTACTTTGTGTTTGGAAAAGAAAAAAAAAATAAAATACTCATAAGCATTGTGATATGACCAGAAAAAATAAGAATAACATGTAATAAGAACGAATTAGTCTACTATTATTGAATGTGGAAAAAAGTAAATCGATTTGGAGATCAAGGTCAAGATCAAAAAGAGGGTCATAGCACCGATATTATATGATAGTATTTTAAGTATATATATAGTTTTATTAATATTTTTTACTTTATATCTATAAAGTTTGAATAGATTTACTTTTAAAACTTTGCACATAAAAGACTTTAGATAGAGTAACACATTTTTTAATTAAAATTTTATACTTGAAAATTGTTTATAACAATCATATGTTAATTCTTTTGTTTTTTTATTTCATTTTATTTATATTTTAGATTGCACAGTGAATTTATATTTATTTTTTCCCTAAAAAACTGGAATTTTATAATTTTATTAAAGGTAGCTTTCTCTCACTAGTGTTTTATTATTTTTTTTTCGTGTATAAATTTGGCATGTATTATTCTGATTTTTATTTTTTTTTATAATTTACTCATAACTATGAAGAGGCTATGCTAGAATGTATTGAAAAAAAAAATTAAAAATCAACAAAAAGAAAAGAAATTGACGAGAACGAAAAATAGAAAACAAAAAGAATTTGAATGGAAATTTAAATTTAATCAATTGTCTGAATTTGCGGAATGCATAAATTGATTATCCTCGATGATTAAGTGGTGTTCTTACTCCGTCTACTCCTTTCATTCGTTTACATAAATCTTTGTCGTATCCGACGTGGGTGGTAGGATACTTCAGGAATGGAAATTTCACTTTTTGAAGAGAAATTCCTTAAATTATACCTTCCATTTTCTATAGGATGGTAAGAGCTTACGATACTGATTCTCGTGGAGACGGTTTAATAATTAAGGAAGCAATTCTACTTTCCCCCTGTGGCAGTGGATAGTCACTTTAATGAATAAATTCTTTTAATATGACATACTCATAAGTCACAAAAAAATATTTGGTTTAGCCTTGCTCATGAATTTATGCAAATTTAAACAGACCCAATGGAATTTCTGCCTTTTTTAATTGAAAATAATCTTCGTATTGAAGAGAGGCTATACTCGAAGACCTTAGGAACCTCGCAGAAACTTATAATGGGACAAAAGATAGTCGCCTAGCACATCGGATTAGGGGACGAAAAGTTATTGAAACTATCTTTTTGTAGTGTAAATTGCTACATTTTTTCACTAGTTTTCATCTAGGTTAAAAAATAGTCTTCACTCAACCTTAACGAAGGCCATTTTGTACTGTGTCTAGATCATCGTAAATGAAGTGCAAATGCTTTGATCCCAAGCGAAGTATTGGTCGGAAATTAGTTGCAGATTACAACAGTCTTTGTGCAGCTTTCATTCTGCTGCTTTCAGCGATTTTCTTCCTAAGTCAGCAAATCTTTTATGAAATGAGTCTTTAAAATACCTACAGCGTGAGGTTCGATGCAACAGTAAAGCAGTAAAGAGCACTCTACCATCACTCGGCCTGAAAATTTCGTTCACATTTTTGCTAAGCTGGTGGATCCATAGATCCATAACTCCCCATTGAGGAATTTTAATTAATATATTTTTTTTAAATCCCTATTCTGAGCAAGAACAACAATAGATATGGGTCCTCTGACATGGCAGAGTTAGACAGGAGACTAAGAATATTGGATATTCAAAGGTTATGTTCTTGTAAGGGTAATGCGACTGATATCTCTCGAATGAGGATCAACAAAGAAGATCGATCTAATTATTTTAAACATTATCTCCATATTGTATTTAAAGAAATTATGCTCTTACACCTTTTCGGCTCGTCCAGAAATCGTACAAGATCGAATGTGTGGTCTTGTTTGTAGATTAAACGGTCTCTCGCAAGTTGTCATATTTAACTTCAGGTTTCATCGCATATTTGTTAATTTGAAAATGATTAAGGAGCTTCTCGGCTTTCATATGTCTTGAAGATGCACTCAAAAGTTGTGACAAAATTATTGACCCGGAAATATATTTATTTTTTGCCGTCGAGAACTAGAGGGTTGTTTACTCAAACTACTGCTGTTTTAAGTGGGGACATGGTATCCTTTCTAAGTATAAGACGATGAAACTAGATCTACAATAAATGGGCTAAAAAGCAGAGGGACAAGTAAACCATTTCCAGTTTTAAGTGTGGGAAAGAAAGGATAGTGATTTTGTTTGAGGTATTATATTAGGGAATGTAATCACCATATAAGATGTGGCTTGTAAAGCCACAAAAAAAAAAATGATGCAGTCGTACCTTTAAAGAGTGAGTTGGGTACTTTATGTAGTAGCCAACAGTACACTGTCTCAGAAGTTGCAGTGAAAAGAGGGCAAACTTTTTAATGCAGGAAAATTTGACTTGACCAACTGGTCACGATGAGCTTATTGTGAGAAGCAAGATGGTTTACACCATATCAAGCATCCTCAAATCGGGTAACAGAAAAGATGTTTGCGTGCACACATCCTGGGGGTATCATGTTTAAATTTCGATTTGATCCGTCACATTGTGGGAGCTTTCCTAGAACTCCGGGATAAATTTACACAAGTAGAAATCCACTGGAAGAAGTGTTGCCTTAGGTTGTCTAGGCATCCGCTTGATCTTCTACAATGTGTCGAACAAAAGATACAAAACGAAACAAACAAAACCAAAATGAAACATAAAATCAAACAATCGTAAAAAAATAAAATAAAAAATTCAAAGAATTTTGCTTACAATTTTCTTTTGAAAATGTTTATTTATGAGCTGTTATTTATGTTTATAAAATGCTAATAAGTTTATTATTCCCTTAACATGGAAAATTGTTTCTGAATTAAAAAAAAAAACTTACATAAAAACATCTAATACCACAAAACAAAACGAATTTATCTTAAGAATAACAATTTTTGTTTATTTTTTTTCCATTTCATTTAAAATCTTTCTGTTTAAATATTATTTCCATTTATTTTACTTTTGGATTTGTACATTTAAAAATGTAAAAGTTTGCATTTATTTTAAAAAATAAATATATATATCGATGTTAACGACTGGTTATAGTGTTTTTCTTCTTTTTTTTCATTTTGGTTTTTACATTTATATTTAATATATATATATATATATAATTGAAAATCTTAACAACCTAAGTGAATACATAAAAACATTCAATTAGATGCGATGGTTAAATACAGTTTTATATTTTTATATAATAATAAATTAATTTAAGTAGAAGAAATTATATTTATATGTATATTTAGGTTTGTAGTAAACATCAACACTTTAAATATTTGTTTTTTTTTTTTTTTTTTTTTTAGAAAAATAGCACATATTAATAGTTTTTGCTTAATTAGAAATTTTGTTAAGTATCTTTTAGGTTTTCTTTGATACGCATAGCTGTAGATTTATTAAGATTTTGTTTTTATAATAGTTTTGTTTTTGTTTTAGGATATTTCTGTATTCCAAGTGGTATTTAAGGTGTGGCTTGTGCTACTTTTTGTTTATTTAAAAAAACAAATCGGTTGAATTTATTTTTTCTTAAGGATGTAGAGTTTTTGTCTATAGGAATATTTTTTTTATTTTAAAATTTTTTGATATAAGAAAATATCTTTCCAAAAAATGGGAGGGACAATAGTTTAGTTTAAGATTTATTGATCATCCTCTGGTGGCATTTTAGCCAAAGTTAAAAGAATCATTGTCAGTTCTTTGCGGGAGATTTTACCATCCTTGTCGTAGCCGACTCCTCGTAGGATTGTCTCTTCGAATTGACTAAGGTCCTGTGCATCATAGTCATCCTACGGTTAATTTATAATCAAATAATAAAAAAGACAAATATGATGAAATTTTGTTTACCTTCTTTACCAATTCTAGAAGATCCTTAAGGAACCCTCGAAGTTCTTCATTCTCAATTGTGCCATTGTTATCCTTAAAAAAAAGAAATTGCAGAAAATATTATAATAAATTTATATATTTATGTAAATTAAGTTTCCTCTTTCCATCTGGTTGTATCTTTTCCCTCTAAAAGTGAAGATAAAATCATTGATAAGAAATATACATATCAATCATTTATTTCGGATTTTTTTTTTTTGGCGTATTTTCTCGAATGGAAATAATATGGAGTGTAATTTAAAATTCAGTAAATGACAAGGATGAAAAGGAATGCCGGTTGGATGGAATCTATTTTCTATGCGTGTGGAAAAAGAATGTGTGGATGTGCATATTTACAGGGTTTTGAATTTTAAATTTTCTCATTGAGTGAAAGTATGTGGGGTGAATTTTATCTAGTTCTAATATTAGAATGCCATTTTGTGGCACGATTTTGTCGGTCCTTTTATTTTGAGATTTTTGTTTTTGCCAAGAAAATAATTTTATATTTTTTAAATAAAAAAAAAAACAGAGATATTTTCTCGAAGGTTGTCTTTTTTGTAGATTGGAAGAATGCAAACATTTTTCAAATCTGTTTTCTAAATTCTTTTTGTTAAGTTGCTTTTGAGCTATACCTGCAGTTTCTTTTTCCTTCTTGCCTACTCCCGAAAGACGCCTGGACAGAAAATGTAAGGACCTGCGAATATTTCTATTTGATATAGAACAAGAAATCATAAGGGTGCTTCAAAGAATTAAAGAAGCCTTGTGAATGAGGGGCAATTGAAAAAAAATCGTTGATACTTTGACCTCCGCACTGAGCAATATTCCAAGGATTGTGTTAGGAGATAAATATATCAATGGCAATGGGGCAGTACTTGGAAGACTTGGCGTTGTTCGTTTTTTCAATTGAGGATGACTTCTGCTTTCTGCCTTCGTCTTAAAAAAATCAGCGCTGCAATTTTTGGTAGTGGTCAAATTTTTTGAAGGAGTTTTGTTGGCGTAGGCTTGAAACATGATGAGGTGTGCGTTTCATTTTCAGAATGATAATAGGTGTGCGATGTATTGCTGGTCCTTGGCATAACCAGTTCCAAATTCGAGGTATTACTGGTGGTTTGTACTGCAGGTTCCAAGTCCGATTCAGGATATAAAGTCATCGTTTCTGAAGGAAGAGCTGTTGATGGGTGACCTTTAACTGCGGTCGAGTCTGATATACTCAAGGAGTGGTCTGGAGTAGCTTGATGATTAGACGGCCCTGAATCCCTGTAGTGAGGGAGAGATGCCGCACCACGCTTCATAACTAACAAAAGACGAGTACAAAAAAAAAAATCAAACCATCTACTTCTTTTAACAATATTGCTTAGCAATAATTAATGGCAAAAAACGCTTACACTTGAGAAATCACGCGATAACCTGCTTCTGGATCGCCAAAACCACAACAAGGGAAAACAATTCCCGTTATATGTTGTATGTAAATATTTTTTTTTCGTACGTTTTCGTTCGAATACCTAACGCACTAAAAGCAAAACAACATTTTTTTCGCGGATGATTAGATGTATGAGTTTGGTTAGGTGTGACATCTATCCCGACGCGGCATCTCTCCCGCAATTACCCTATACACCAAAAACAGAGCATATACAAACCGCTGATGGATTAGGATTTTTTTTCAAGGGTTTTTTACACAATCCGTCACAAGTTCCGAATAAGGATTCAGTTAGGGGTACCATCTTTCTACAGATGTCATATTTGTGTTTCTAATTCTCTATTATTTGATCATGGAAAGGTATATGCATAAATGACATTTACAAATCATCCAGTTACGACTATGTAACTTTCAACTTTCGGCAGCTATTCACTTCATTATGTTGCTGTGTCAGAAAATAGCGAAACTCTAGAAGTAAAGGGATTTCGTATGAGATCACATTGACCTATATATGTCCAATATTCTATGATTAGGCTCTGTCAAAGATGGGAGGATTTCATCGAAAAGTTATCTTCAGTCAAGGGGCACTCACGTGCCAGTAGCCAAACAAGCTACAATGATAAACATTGTTGACTTTACTAGCTGGATAATAGCTTCAATCGTTTCTACTTATCTGAGATCCAGGAGATACGTTGGATTTGAACAAAAATGCTTAAAACGAAGGCATCCATGACATGCTACAAGTGCCATAAAATCTTTATATATAAAAGAAACTTCAAAAAACATATGTTCGCTATAGACTCTCAAAGTATCCAACCGATTTTGAATTACGAACATGCTATAGAAAGAGGACCTCAAGGCGATGGTATGTGGCCAAAAAAATTTAAATGTTGGCCGATTTTTGAACGATTCAGCCGATTTCGGCTAAACATAATTTTGTATATTTATGGGGTCGGAAAATAAGAATTTTATGCTTAAAAAAATTATGCCCATTTTTGGTAGGTTTTTTGATCAATTGAGCCGTTTTTGGCTAAACTCAAGATAACGTATTTTTTTAATTTTTTGGTTATTTAACTTGAATTTTATGTATGAAAATTTACGGGGCCGTTTGTGACTTATATTAGGCCAATTCTGCCAATTGTTCGTTTCTCTACAATCAAACTTCCACTAAAAATTGCTACTGAAGACAGTAGCACTATTTGTAGCATTTTAAAACAATGTAATACTGGAAAATTAATACGTGACTGCTCATTAATAGTTCGGGATGAAGCTACCATGTCGAACAAGTTTTCAATTCGCGCTGTACGGATTCACCCTTGGGTGGGTGCACGATATTGTTCTCTGGTGACTTTTGGCAAATTTTACCAGTAGTAGTTCATTGAAAAGATCCGTGTGTGAATAGATTAAGCTCAAAACAAAAATGCAGAGAATCGGCATTGTTCAGAGTTGTTGTTCAAAATAGGAAATGGACAATGTGAGAGTTAATTTAGAAAATAATCGAAACCAAACGATCTGCAAGAATTAGTCAACAATGTTTTTTCTTGAATATAAGTTCTAAGAGTAAGACTATAACTTGGTTCAAGGAAAGAGCTACGAGTATTTTGTCTCCTCCTAATGAGCATGAGCAGGTGAAAGACTTGATTATCTCTAAAATTCTAAATACTCTGTAGACCCCGTACTGGACCAGGAGGAGGCCGTATATACCCCAACAGAATTTCTCAATTGCTTGCAGCCTTTTAGATTGCCCCCACAGAAATTGGTCTTAAAAGAAGGGTGTCCTTTACACCCAAATTATGCAACAGTACACCTGTCCAGGTTAAACGTCTGACAACTTTTACTATACATATAGAGTACAGAATTCTGACTGGATGTGGAATTGGGAAAACCGTGTTTATTTCCGGGATTCCCCTGATACCAACGTATCTTCCATTCCAATTCAATAAAATTGTCATTTTCGATTAATATTAAAAAATCACAAGGTCAGACATTCAAGGTTGAGGGCTCAGACCTAAGCGTTGAGTGCTTTTTCCCTGCACAGCTAAACGTAGGTCTTTCCCACATCACACAACAAAATTTGTTCGCATTGTGTAACCAAAAGTCAGCCACGAACATTGATTAAAAAGAAATTCTATAATCAAAGGCAGTACTTGACATTCTTCACGTCTTTTGTTTTCTAAATTATACCCATGGCAAGCCGGGGCGGTTCGCTAGTACTGTATAAGTGAAGATGCCAATTCATCATGGGAAATGCGATCAAATCAATGTAAGAGGCAAGTTCTTTAATTGACACGTCCTACGATTATATTTACATAATGGTCTGAATGCCCACTTACACTGATCCCACGGATCCTGTCCGAAATATTTTGGAATTGAGATGCTTAAATCGATATGGAGGGCATTGGTAAAAAAAGGAAATTGCTTCTGTTAAGTATCATAGCTCTGCCTAACAAAAGTGCTCACATAGAAACTTGGTTTACTTTAATTGGTTCTTCCGAGGGAAATCTATCACGAGGTTATCGATGGATATAATAACCTCATGCCACGAGGACCTGAGCATGAAATTCTGCGCAGAAAATTTACTCGTAAGTAAGATTAAATGGGCGATAAATAAGAAGAAAAGACTATTCGAAGAAAATAAAAGATAAAAGCCCAGGCAGCGTCTCAAGTCAAAGAAGTCGAAGGGTTTCACTGTGAGATAAACATACGTAGATTTTGGCCGAAAACTATACAGTTGAAAACCAACCTTGCGCCGGAAGCCCGGGTTTTATGTTAAGTGTTAATATTAAATTGAAGATCCATTCAAACACGGTTTCCAGAAGAGGCTCATTTGACATGACAAAAATGTCCTTAGCGCGGACAGTGATACTTTGGCGAAGAGAATGCACCACATATTCAATCAGGGATAAGATCATGCATACATGACTGATGGCCGGAACATTTTCACAGAGGCATATTTTTATTCTATATTTTCTCTAAAATATGATTCAGCACTTACAACTTTTGGTTTCATTCGAAAAATTAATTTTTGTCCTTGGAAGGTGAGAATAAACTTCAAGTAGAGACAGACCATCTTCTCATAGGCAAGTATAGCTATGAAAGCATTCCAGACCTACGATGGCAGATTTCAAGAACCTGTAAAAACTCCTTTGTGAAGCTTCTTTATATTTCATCTAAATTTGCGGAAAAAAATTGACTACCGTGTGATTTTTTCAGCTTGGTATTGGAGAAGCGTTTATGACAATTGAAAAAACGTACAAACAGCAGGTCTGAAGGTTATGATAAAAGAAAGGGTACGCGTGTATGCTACTGACGAATTGAAATCAGTTGGTCAGCTTGTGGTGAGTAAGCTTTTAGTAGTTCAGCTGTTTTAAGGCAAATGTTTGTCCCACAAATGACATCGTAATGGAGATTCGATTCGGCGAAGATGTCGCTACGTCAAACTTTGCAGGATCATTAAGAAAAGAGTACAATGTAAGAGGATTAGTAATTTCAGACCCTAAGGAAGCATCCATTTTAATAAAAACATTTTAAGGTTAGGCCCCTGCTGGTTACAAGATGGTTGAAAACATGAATCACTCTAGAAGTGATGGAATATTGCCGTCATTTGTCCACTATGGAAAACACTATATCATTTCTTTCACAAAAGCAAAACCTCAAGTTTAAGTGGATAAATACTGTGGAAAGCGAGGGAGACCTGATATTTAAAGGCTGCCATTGGAACATATCGTCAAAATCTTAGTCAATCGAGACTTGCAATGTACACCAAGTACTGAAGATCAGTGACATCGATACCAAGAAGTCGTCGGAGATGTCGATCTGATGTCCTGGGTTCAACCTGTATGAATTCCATGTTTCGGAACAATTGTTGTGCTCTCTATGAGCAAAAGAAGAGGACAGATCATCGGCCTCTCCAGAGCAACGAGATATAGTTTGAGAAACGAGGAATCGAGAGAATGAGTGGACTAGAGTCGAGCTAGGAAGTTCGGCAGGAGAGCCGGAGTAGATTGGAAAAATATGAAAAAAAACAGCTTCATAGAGTGCCTAACAGCGAGAATGGTCCTAGCTCTGCTGTTAGATAGAAAAATCCATCTATATCAAGATATGAGTTCACCAACCAAAATGAAGAAACGGTAGCAATATCAAAACCTATCCGAGCTATTTAAAGTAATAGCGATGAACTTACTGGGAGCATTCACCAACTCATCTCCAAGATTGAGTTGGAAGAAATTAACGAAACTCCAGCATCGTTTGCACGATCAACAAGGAAGGAGAGTCTTTCAGCTAAAGTTAGCGTAGTCTCCTTAGAAGCAACGGCGAATCCCAGAAAAATCTAACAAGTGCGGATCAATTTACACCGATTTTAAGAGCACATCAGATAGCTTCTTAAAAACGAGCTATATAGGAGGGTCATGCCTGGTTTTGGTATCCTTTCCAAATTGTCGATGGAAAAGGGGCGTTTTAGGTAACCTTCCGAAGGCTCTCGATGTGAAAAAACAAATTTAAACCGGGCTGTCATTTGACTTATTCATCATTCTCTAGATATTTGTGCTAAACTTTCAGGCTTACACCGCCGTGTTTTGGGAAAAAGCAGCGAGCTGTCACTGGTGCTTTTGTAGGTATAGAAACTTAAGCGACAAGTGTAAACGAGAGTAAAATCGAGTTCTTCTATCGCCGAATAAGGACGCACAACATCGATGAATCGAGTAGAATGCCCTAAAAGACAGCTATAACGCTGAAGTACCACATGCACTTGTGCTCCGGGTTCCACTATAAACTTTAAATCTGACTCCTCACGAAAATTGCAAAATTGCCCATCGTTGCTTTGGCCTAAGAAGGCAATTGAGAAGTGAGGCCTTGCCAAGGTGTCCCTATAAAGATAGATATCAATCCAGTTCTGCTCTAGGGCGTAAGAGTATGAACATAACTGGGGCGGATACACATATCCTTGTTTTTTTTTAATAAAGGGTTCTTCAAGTGATTCTTTTGTGTAAATTGGCTTTAGAGAAACAGGCACCGGGACGTCGGCCTGGTCAAAAAGATGGGCACCAGTGTAGCTTATGTGTGTAGCTTATCCTATCATTTATTATTTTTGGTACTGAGTATTTGACTTAAAGTAGAAAGGCCAAGTAGGTATTGAGATTCTTTGGGTATACATCCTCGCATTTTAAGTAACAAGTCCGAGGCATATGCAAAGAGTAACAGTCGATGTAACAGGATGTGGATATATTGAAAACAGTTACGAAATAAGCACTTCACTAGATGGCAATGTTTCAGCAAAGAGGCTCTGCAAATGTTGATCTTCTGGTTCGAAACGGCTCTGGATGGTTCAAAGGCTATGTGAATCCTAGAAAGCTTAACGTGACACCGACTGTGACTCGGAAACTAAGTGCCGTCGTTTGAGGAGACTTAAAGAAGCCTGTGGCCGGAAGCATTTTTTTTAAACAAACGAACTTCTCTGTAACTTAAAATCGTCTTTGTGGAGACTGATGAAAAATTATCTTCCCTGAACTTGAATAGCGTATTTTTGGCTGTAAGTTTATCGTTTCTGGTTATTGAGTACCTAGAGCGATGGAGACAAGAGCCTTTAACGTCACATAAGTTCCTGATGTTCAACCAACGTATAACAGGTTGTTGCTTCATAGCAAATAACTCTTCCAAATGCCTTTCACTTCATTTTTTTCCAACTTGTTTGCTCCATAACCGACATCAGGAACCAAACTAATTGCTTAATGATGTGAGTTATTTGCACCACTGAACCATAATAGTGCCTCAAGCCACGATTTTATAAGTAGCATGCCACAATGACCATAATTAACCTGAAACATCATTCCTATGGGACCCCCTCAAAATATACATAACACCCACACAAAGGGGAAAACTTAAAAATCTATTAACTGTTACAATAAACTTTATACTCACCCTGTCGTATAGTGAGAAAACCTTCTCGATGTCCTCCTTTGTCAACTTGGCAGCTCCCTTAGAGAGTTCATCCAACGAACGATGTCAAAAACGCAAAAAAAAAAATAAAAAAGTAAAGAAAGAAAAAAAGTTTGAATATTTAATAAAGTTTTTATACAGTAGGACATTTATTGTTGTTGTTGCTGCTGTTGCTGTTGCAAAATGTAAGCCAAAAAAGGATACGAGTACGAGACAAAAAAGTACACAATCTCTCTAGACAAATACGAGTTTGACGGTCTTTTTTGTTTCTATTCAAAAATTTTCAAAAATATGAAAAAAAAAACTTTGTTTTTCTATTGACTTTCTTTCTCCAAAAACTTAACAACTAATATAGAAAAAGAGATACAGAGAGAGAGAAAGACAGAGAGAGACGGAGAAAGAAAGGAAGAAAATGCACAAAATATAAAAACACAATTAAAGTTAAAGGAGCAACTTTTAAGCCTTTTATGCCGTTGGCGTTGCTGACTGTGCGTCGCATTTTTGTTCATTTTTTTTACATTTTTGTATTTCGCTGCCGCCCTTCCGTTTTACAAGTGCATCTCAGCGAAAAAAAAACAGCATAAAAGAGAGAACCAGAAAAAGTGTAATAAAATTAAAAAGAAAAAAATTAAATCAAAAACAATAACAAACAACTTTTTTTTGAATTGCAAAAGCGCCAACAAAAAAAATATTTTACAACAAAACTGATAGAAAATCACAACGAAAAAACATCAACCCAAACAGAGCAAAAAAAAGGAGTAACAAGCATCCTTCGATTGTTTATTGCACGTTGGTCGGCGCTATATCCTTTACAATCTCAGAGGGCAGGAGGAACTTTGGGTGAAAAACTTTCCGGCTTCTGGAGCATTTTATAAAAATTTTATACTGCAATCGTGCGCAATGAGTTTATTGTTATATCCGGCAAGGACCAGAAGCGAAAGAACCGACAAAAGGGAATCATTAATTGTTGGCACTTTTTAGGGGGTGAATTCAGGAATCTCTTACATTTATGCAGGCGCGTTGTTAAGGGGTGATTTGATTTCTTAATTAGCTGTCGGTGAGGTGCAACTTAAAGAAGGTGAAGGCTCACAGGGATGTGAGGTACAAGTAGTCCGATGAGAAAGTTTTATTCTATGTTGTACCTATAAAATCAGTGCATGAGTACGAGTAGATAGTTTATGTATGTAACTGTGGGTGTTTTCTTTGTTAAAATGAGGCTTTCGTGTGTACCTAGTTAACGCTGAAAAGAAGGTCCTTATTGTGTTGAGTCCGATTGAGCATTGAGAGGTCGATTACAAGTGCATGCTGAAGTACTATAAGAGTATTCTACGTTCTACTAAAATTTAATTTCTAAAGATCCTTTGTTGTACATTTATTTTTATTTGAATATGCTAGGGGAGCTTATTTTTAAGGGAAAGTTTAAGTTGATGTCTTTATGGAGTATATGCTTTACAAACTAGATGATTGGTAGTCTAACACGTTCCGTAGGGATTAAGCGGGGTCAACTACGACTACACATTAACTTTTCTTATTTTACTTCCACGTGATACTCAAGGAAGACTGGTCTCGTTCAACCGAATTCGACTTGCAAATTTTTGAAGTGCGAGCTTTGAGAAAGAATCAAGTAATATATAATACTGCATCGCGCATGCCTGAATCTGAGAAACGGGACAGTAAGCAGATGAATTTAAGAGACTCAATCAATGGTGGCGTCAACAGTCAACGTGGAAGATGACTTACATAAGATAGTTCAACATACTTGGAGCCTAGTCCAATGATGAATAGAACTTATCTAGAACTGAATGGTGGAATACAGCAGCTTTCAAATTCCTGAAGTGTTTCTTCTACTCTGGAAAATCCCTCTCGCCTAGGCCTCTTAACTTGAGTTAACTACTCAATCACGTAAAAACTACACTAAGACAAAGCAATTGGAAGCCTCGAATAAGGAAAGATTTAATTTTGACGACCCAAGCTTCATAAATAAAGGCAAATATCAGATAAAGACGTGGAATTTTAAGAATAATCTTTGACCGCGGGTAGCAGAATAGACATCACTCTCATTAAAGGAGTGCGTCCACGATGAAACCAGCTGGGCAAAACGAAGAAGAAAAACTGCGACATATACTAAGGTTATAGCGGTTATAGCGTCTGGGCTACTCCGACATATTTGGAGCTCAGGCCGGTAAGGATTTCCACTTGCTATCGATGGCAAAAGCAGCGCTTATTTGGATGTGGATTTGTTGTCGGAGGCAGACTAAGACAAGAAGTTCTGAGCTTCTTGCATGTGAGCGAGAGCATCGTAGCAATCCGCACCAAGGCTAAATTCGCCAACATTAGCCATATATGCGCGCATGTCCCCACAGAAGAGAAAGATGATGACACCAAAGATGCCTTCTATGAGCTCCTTTACAAGACCTACGAGCAATGCCCTAGCTATGACATTAAAATTGTCCTCGGTGATTTTAATGCAAAGCTAGGAAGAGCGGCTATCTTTGGTGGAACAATCGGAAAATATAGCCTGCACGACACCACTTCCGATAACGGGGTGAGGCTAATCGACTTTGCGGGGGGAGAAACATTTTCGTAGCTAGCACGCGGTTCCCACATCCCGATATACACAAGGGGACTTGGAGAACTCCTGATCAATCAACAGTCAACCAGATTGATCACATTGCGATCGGCGCAAGACACTCTTCCAGTATTATGGATGTCCGTACGTTCCGAGGAGCCAACATCGACTCGGACCATTACCTTGTTGTAGCCACGGTACGATTGCGGATATCCCAAACTACGCCAAGACAAACTAATGCTGTGAGGAAATTCGACGTCAGACGGCTACAATCACAAGAGATCACCAAGTCCTTTTCCGATCGAGTGTCTCTTAATCTCTTAAGAGGTCCAATGCCGCCAGCATCAAGCATCGAAGACCACTGGAAACACTGCCAAAAGGCCATAAGAGATGACGCTTCTGATGTGCTAGGTTTCACCCGTCCACCACAACGAAACCCCTGGTTCGATGATGAATGTCGGCAAGCACATGCAGCTAAGCAAAAAGCACGCAATGCGGCACTGCAAAAAAAGACCAGAGCTGCTATGAGCGGAAGATGAGAGACGAACACCGGCTTCTCAGGAGGAAGAAGAAAAAGCATGAGAAGCGCGCGGTCGAGGAAATTGAGAGATGCTACTCCAGGAATGAGGTTCGGAAGTTTAACCAAAAGGTAAAAATAACATGCCGCGGAAACAAACCCCGAACCGAAGCCTGTAGAGATGAACAAGGGAACATCGAAGTAGAATCGCAGTCGATGCTGAGGATTTGGAAAGATCATTTCTGCAGACTGTATAACGGCGATGACGAACCAAATACCGCTGTCAGGCAGAATCAACCTTTCAACCTGGACGATGATGACCAACAATTCCGTCCACCCGACCTAGGTGAAGTAAAGATAGCTATGTCGAAGTCCAACAAAGCTGCTGGAGCGGATGGCCTGACTGCAGAGCTCTTCAAAGCGGCAGGCGATGACTTACCAAGGAGCATACACCAACTCAATTCTAAAATATGGTCGGACGAAAGTATGCCCGATGAGTGGAACCTCAGCATTGTTTGTCCGATTCTCAAGAAAGGAGACCTTCTGAACTGCGACAACTACAGAGGCATCAGTCTCCTTAACATCGCATACAAGATCTTATCTACCGTATTGTGTGAACGCCTGAAGCCGTTCGTCAACAACCTGATAGGCCCATATCAGTGTGGCTTTAGGCCAGGAAAATCCACCATCGACCAAATATTCACACTACTGCAGATCTTGGAGAAGACCCAAGACCACCGCCGCCGATATTGACACAATCGGGATAAAACAGCGTGATGTCAATGGCGCTTTCGCGGGTATTGAGACGGAAGCGGCGAAAATGGGTTTAGCGGTCAATGATTGCAAGACAATGCATATGCTGTCAAGCAAAAAGGACAACCAACCCTGATGTCTCGGGCAGAACGTCACCCTCGACAGATATAACTTTGAGGTAGTTAAGGGCTTTGTCTACCTAGGCTCCGCTATAAATACAGACAACGACACCAGCACTGAGATCAAGCGAAGAATAACTCTTGCCAACCGCTGTTTTTTTGGCAATTGAGTAGCAAAGCCCTCTCTCGGATAACAAAAGCCACCCTTTTTAAGACATTAATAATCCCGGTTCTGCTCTATGGCGCAGAGGCATGGACATTGTCAGAAATGGATGAGGGTGCTCTTGGCTGTTGCGAGAAAAAATTCTTCGGGCGATCTTCGGTCCCGTCTGCATTGAAGGTGAATGGAGGAGGAGATACTACATTGAACTCTACGGGCTGTATCACGACATCGCCTTAACAAGAAGAGTGAAGATTCAAAGACTGAGATGGCTGGGTCATGTAGAGCGCATGACACCAATGCTCCGGTCCGAAAGGTCTTCGAATCCGATGCCGAAAGACAACGCAGTAGAGGAAGGCCAAGACTCAGGTGGCGCATGCAAGTAGAAGTGGAGACTTCAGCCAACTCAGCGTGCGAAACTGGAAGGAGGTAGCCATGGATCGAGCTGGATATAGACCCTTGTTGACTGAGGCCCACGTCCACCCTGGAAAAATTTCAAGAAAATTCAAAATTAAGCTAAATTTGTCAAATTAAACAATTGCTCCAAGAATTCAGGTCGATAGGGGCTTCGGAGAGTCGAAACTTTACTTTGATTATAACGCGCTTACTGGAATTCTGGCAAGTAAATGCAGCTAAATATAGAAAGGAGCTGTCGCGGGGATAAGTTATAGCTACTTTCACACTCTTCCTACACAAGGCAAGCAACCTCTCGTCCACCCGATCCTAACGAAATAGAGATAGTTAATTCTAAACTAAGTCCAGAAGTTCTGCATCTTAAGGCATTTGCCGTATGGAGAAGTACACTCTAACTTATCTGCAAAATATGTTCAAATAAAGTCTCAGCACTGGTCTCCCGACCCGAAGTTATCAGGACACCACAAGTCTCTCCAACATCACCTAAAGCGTTCTATCTAGTGTTCTGTTTGGGAGTCTAAAACCTTTTTTCAACAACCAGAATGGTCCATTTTCTGTGGCCTTAGGTTAGCAATCCACCCTGCTCTATGAAGATCGATAAAGTTACAAAAAAAAAAGCATTAAGGAGGGGTTACTTTCTTTTCAAAACTTAGCTAGAACCAGAGGCATAAACTTCCAAATTTAATTTTATTAACTGGACACCCCGATCAACTTTGCAAGTATTCAGTGTAAAATTCGAAAGCCGCAGCAATGGCAAAATAAAGGCAATGTTAACTCAGACTTTATGCACAGGACGTTACTTAAGACAGATGTACCTTCGAGGAAGTGACTTTGTCTACCTAGGCTCTGGAATTATTTTTGATAACAACCCCAGAGCACCGATCCATTTCTACAGACCAAGAGAGTCTGCAAAAGGAGACATTGAATCAAAGGTAGCAGAAATATACTATTAACGAAAATTAGAAAGAATATGGGTGACAGACTACTGCCCTGGGGTACATCAGTATTTATTTTGTACGTATTCGACATGTAGCAGTTCAAAACAGCTTAAATAGAACGTTGCGATAGCTATTTTCCAGCTCTAGTGAGGATTAGTCTGTATATGAGGCTGTTTCAATTCAACGTAGAATCCGTTAGATGCAATGAATCATAGATAGATGCAACATCTTAAGTGTCTTTTAATCAACAAACCGTGCATCGAATGACCAAATTCGTATGACTACGAGGCAAAAACCTACAGACATCCGAATGAAAGAAAGAAAATCGGAGTGGATTGGTAAATTTACGTGAAGAGAGTTCCATCGCGAAGTATGCCAAGTGATGGCATGAATGAAAACGTGTAGAATGACTGTTCAGAACTAATCCTAAACTGGAATTTAAATACACTGCAGAGCTGAAAATACGAAAGCGCAGAGGTATTGTGAAAGACCTATGACGAGGATCTAAACAACAAAAAAGCAGCGAATCATTTATATTTAGTTCCTTTAGAGAGTTGACGACCGAGGAGATGTCAATCTCGTTGAAAGCTCCTTCCTTCCAAGGCAGTGTAGTGCGTTCCTAGAATATTTTGTTTTCGACAATCGTCTGTGACTAGGACTGCACTTTATGTCGAGATCGATGTTTCTCTCGAGTGTGCAAAAGGGATGACAAACTAACAGATCTCAAGTTTTGAAACATCATCTGTGATGTTTTGCTATGCAGGAAACACTGGCGAACAAGAGTATTGTCGCCCGTAAAGGAATATCCTGGATTGAAGACGGGTCATGGAAGATGGAAGCACCGCACATATTCAATTTCTAGAGCTGGCGACCGGTGCAGTAATTAAGTTGGCCTTATCCTTGAGATAGTTGACAGCTAGAACGATATTGTAAATAAGCGCTGTACTAACTCTCTGGCCCATATTAGCTTCCTGCGATTGCGAAGACATCGAGTTCAATTTTACTTCTCCTAATCTATTCGCCTGTAAGGCATGCATATGTATGTAGGTGTAAAGCATATTCTGTCGATGTGAAAGTATCCAACATTTTTGCTGGAATGATAACAACAACATGATAACCTTCCACGGATTTGTATTTAAGGATTTCGAAAGTGTAAAACACATGGTTTCGGGCTGCCAAATGCCCAAATTCCCATGAAATAGTTTAACTAGAGCATGCCGGGTGTAAATGCATAAGGGATAGAGCCATTTACCCAACTTTTATGGAAAATACCCATTTAACAGCTTTTAACCGACAAGACCTTCGAATTGTGAGGTCCTAATTTAGTTTTAAAGGACGCACACTAACCTATAGAGGTTTTAAAGGCAAACGAGGGAAGCAACAACCCGTCCATTACTTATGTATGCCTTGTGATTGTACGAAAGCGAAATTTCTGTGAAAATGGTTCCAACTGACATATGCAACTGTTTGAGGACGCAATAAAATATTTTCTGTTTGATGAATCCCTCCACAAACGGCTGTCAGCGCGATTCCACTTGGAGACTAACAAATATTTGATGGGTGTCCCGAAAATACTTGTAGTCCTTCAAGCCCAAATTGTCCATTACCCGCAAGTTTATTTCTTGGTAATTATTACAGCCACGGTAGAGCTTAAAACAAATACAGTAATTTCCACGTCTCCAAATACGCCCTGTGATTACTCATTCTGTATACGCGTCCTTGTGGTAGATTGAACCAAACCGTAGCACAGTGAGAGTTTGTTTTTCGATTTCTTTTATTTATGCTGACCAATTTTTTGGTGAATTAAAGTACAACACTAAGTCCATTCTATATTAATTATGTAGCCCCAAGGCATTTGTTATGTGTGACGGCATATCCACATGTCTTCACGGCTACCAGTCAGAGTGACTCTCAAGCAGCTGGCAGCCAGCCGGCATTTTCACAAATCGACTGCGTAATTTAGTCGAAAACACCCCTGTAGTCTGATGAATTGATTAAAGGACATTCCAGACGAGAATTAAGGATACAAAAAAAACGTCAGTACCTCTGCCCGGATTATGTACATTAGACAGAAAAATTCGATTAGATGTGGAGTAGATACAAATTGATGAGCTCCCTTTAGTGTTGGCGTTTAATAGTTGGGTTGCCTTCGGGTGCCATCAGTTTGGCGACGGCAAGCTGGATGTATAAAGGTCATTTGCATACGAATTTACGAATTTTCGATTGCGAGTATAATTAATGACCGGAAATTGGTAGCAAATGGTAAATAAGAGAAAAATTCACGCGGTTAAACGATGGCACCCCCAATTCGGGGCATGTGGTTTGGTATACTCAGATAAATTACATTGACCCAACTATCATGCTTTTCCATTTCAATATATGTACATACATATTCACGCAACACGATTCATGTTTAATTAAATTGACTGTCATTGTGAGAATTACACGTTCGGTCGGTTAGACTTGGGTGTCGATTGATAAATCACATTAGAATCGAAAGTCATTTGTTATTTAAGGATTTATCGACTCACTTTACTTTAGTGGATATGAAAAGTGGGTTTGGGCTCTTTGGGGCAAATGAATAGTAGATCTAGATGTTTTCGGGGCAGCTGATGACAGAATATATAGGTCTTTCTTTCATTAAGGCAAAATTTTTATTTGGAAACCAACACGACAACAGTCATAGACTAGATATCAAAATTGCGAATAGCCAGTTTTAGTGGTGAGTGTGAGTTTAGTTTTAGCAAGACTGTGGCATATCTCCAGAACCTTGGCTATCGTGTATACTCAACTTATCTCTACTCTTTACAATCTGCATCTAATACTGATGTTTAGTGTCAACGACACCAAGAAGCTGTCAGAAATGGGCGACGATGCGTTGGGTTTCTTTCGACCACCGACAAGTCGCCTACGAAAGCGGAGAACCACAAAAGATCATAACAAAGGAATAGTTTTGATTTCAAGGCAACGTTTAGAAGGCAAACAAACGAACTAGGAAAACAAGACCGAGGAACCTTAAGCGACAGGCAATCGATTTCATTGTTGCATTTAGTGTTTTAAATGCGATCCAAATTGTACTCAACCCAACTTCAGTCAGTCATGATAGCCAAGATTTACGAACAACCGAACAATATGAAGTAAAGGTGGCAAAATCAGAAGGTCTACCTATTGAGCTATTTGAGGCAGAGGGAAATAACATGAAAACAATATTTAGTCAGAGGAAAGTATATCCTCCGAGTAGAACCTCAGCTTTGTTGGCCTTTCAAACCTGAGCTCAAGATCTTGGCAGCTGTATTGCTCGAACACAGAAAACCATTTGCTAAAGAACTGCATTGATCCTGCCACTGTAGATTCTAGAGTAAATTCAGACAACATTTTAAGACACGGTCTATACAGTGCGATGTAACAGATTGTTCAAAACACTTGCTGCTATTTAGTAGGTAGTTCACACATGTGGAAGGGAATCAAACATATTTAAGTTTGAAAATTTAGGCAATTTACCAATGATTGCCCTAATTGAAGAGGTTTATTGAGGCCACATTTAGATCTATATTTTTTTTTAAATTTGAAGTCAGTTCAGATGTGTTGAAACTTCACACGATTATTAGAGCACGGTATGCTTTCCTCAGTATTCAAAGTCTGCCGTCCAACTTCGCGTTTGGTGATAAAATGGTTTTAGAGGGGAATGGCGTTGTTCGTAAATTCTAGCAGGCCACAATCTGAAAAAAAAGTGTTTTGTGAATAAAGTCTTGAAAATGAGTGACTATTTCTCCATTTACCAATGGCCAGACGGTCAGTACCTAGCAAATGAAAAGGAAATTTGTAACCGGTGACTTGAATACTGCAAGGAGTTGCTTAACAAACATTTCGGACTTTTCAATCGAAGAAATAAGTATAGCAATCGGAAAATGAAGCGGGGGTCGAAGTTTTGGTCGAAGATGGAGGGGATCGGCTGCGAATGGCTATCGAAACTTTTAAATAAATTTAAATGTGGACAACCTATGCCGAATCAATGGACAAGTAGCTTATTGGTTCCATTGTTCAAAGGAAAAGGCGACACTCGAGAATGCAACAACTACCGTTCAATCAAGCTGATGTCACACACGATGGAAATCGTCGAAAGAGTCTTAAACGAACGTCTTCGGCAAATAATAAAGCTCGATAATAGCCAGTGTGGATTTGTTGAAGGAAGATCGACGGTGGACGCTATCTAAAGCCTATGAATAATAATGGAAAAGCACCGAGATTCGTCTAAGGATTTACACATGGTATTTATCGATCTCGAGAAAGCATTCGATCAAGTGCCTAGGGATCTCATATGGGCCGCGCTGAGTTCTCAAAACGTACCGGAAACGTACGAGTATGTTAGAATAATACAAGACATGTACGGAAACGTGAAAACTGCGGTTTAAAGCTCTGCTGGACTAACGAGAGAATTTCCAGTTAATGTCGGAGTGCATCAAGGAAGCGTACTTAGCACTTTCCTCTTTAACGTAGTATTCGACTATCTTTTAAAAGACTGCATGCGCGAAGCAAATGTAACGTCAATTCCCTTCGCTGACGACGCAGTTATACTAAGCGATAACATCGAAGATTTACAGAAAGCCTTAGATTCATAGAAAAATGCGCTAGAGAGAAACGGGCTTAAAATAAGTCGTTTAAAGACGGAGCATTTGACGTGCCCATTTGCGCATTCATTGCATCCTGTTCCGGATATAATGTTAGGCGGAATAGTTCTTCCGAAAAGCACTATCTTTAAGAACTTGGGATCAATCGTTAACATGGAAGCGAAATGTGAAGACGACGTAAACCACAGAGTGAGTGTGGGATGGATGAAATGGCGGGAAAATTCGGGAATCTTTTGCGACCGATAATTTCCACTTAAATTAAAGGGGAAACTCTACACCACGGTTGTTAGATCAGCTCTTATATACGGTCCACAGTGCCGGACACTGTACGAAGCGTTTTAAAACAAAATGACGGCAGCGGAAATGAAAATGTTAAGGATGTCTGGTGGAGTCACTAAACGCGATTGCATTAGATCTACGCGTATAAGAGGAAGTCTAGATATAGAGAATTCGATAGCCGAACAGCTTGTGGCGAATAGAATAAGCTGGTATTGCCACGTTCAAAGAAGATCTGGGAAAAGTCCGGTTAAAAAGGCACTAACAACTACGGTCACTCCAACTGTAAGAAAACGAGGTCGGGAAAAGAAGTCATGGATTTCTCACATGGTAAATGCGCAACAACGCCTGGGGCGATCCAGGACTGAATAATTTGCAGACGCGCTCTGCGGTCTGCGACATTAGCCGACCCCATAAGCGGAGCAGCAGCGAAGCATTAAAAATGGGAAACTCGTTTCGCATAAGTTCGTATAACGAGGAAAGGGTTAATAAAAGGATAAGAAGAAGAAGAAGTGTCTAAACCGTGTTTTACTGGTTGATAGCAAGTTTTGAGAATGTTGCTTCCGTCCTTATTCTTTCTAGAAGTCAACAAGTCCCGAATTTGATATCATGGCCAGTAAAGTGCCTAGGAGTACTATACAAGGACTTGGTTACAATCGGAAGAAATCATCAGAACTTGACCGTGTTTCCTCCAACCTTCCTCAATTTTTTTTTGTATTTTAAGCATTAAGTACGAGGGAGTAGTAGAAATCTAAAGGACTCGCAGGAGACGATGTTTTAGCCACCGAGGTCTTGGAAATGATGTATGTACCAGCTTGTCTGTAAAATTTTTTCGGATGAAGTCATGATTGATAAATAAAATTTCTCTTAGCATAATCTGTCTGAGTAAATCGTCTGCACTTTCTTAGGGCGTACGAGTACACCTATAATGTATTGCATGTAGGATCCTTACTGCCGTATTTTAATATGTATATTCAGTCTAAAATCAGTCATCAGTAACCTGATAGAAGCATATCATAGTAGTTGTAGACCTGGTAATTTTATCATCAGCGAAATATTTATTTTGTCGCAGATCTTCGAATGTCTCATCGATACTTATCGCCACTTTATCGATTTTTAGGTTGCGTATGATAGAGTCTATAGTGACGGATTTTGTGCTTTGCGTACTTGATAAGCTTGGTAGACTTAAGAACTACAAAAGCACCAAAAATATGTCTTAAAGTCAAGAAAAAAAAATCAAAAAGGGCAAGGAATACCGACGCTTAATTCAGAATACGAGTACAGCAATAGATAGGTACAACAGTGAGCTCCAACTATAACGTAAGCGTTGAGATTAGGTAAAAAATAACTCTTGTCAGCTGCTGTTTCTAAGAATTCCATCCAGTAGGCAGTACCTAAGCCTTCCCTCCAGAAATGAAGGAGATGCTCTTTAAAATCAGCCTTTCCCCAAGCATCTGACTTTGTAGAGAGTATGATCCTCTGCGTGATTCTAAGCCTCATTTGCGTAGGAAGAAGGAAATGAGCAGCCGACCTCGACTAAATCTGCATGCGAAATTGGGGGAAGCTAGCTCAGGATTAATTCGATTTCGTCCAACAGTCGTTTTAAGATAGTAAGAAGACATGGTGTAGTCAAAAGAACGATCAGTCAAAAGATATCCGAGCTACTAGGATCCGTCTTTATCATGTGCAGAAAATTTTTCAAAACATTTAGGCACGAGTATATCGAAGAAAATACTATATGTCTGCTTCTTTGTCACTTCAGGAAGGTTCTGTACTTGATATCCCTCCGGATCACCATACTTCTCTCCGAGCTTACTTAAGGCATGTTATCTAACATCAAACCTGGTATTTTATTAATTTCTTTCACACAGGTTCTGAGTCTTGTATGAACAACTTCCAAGTCAACAGTTGAGAGCCCGCAGTCATCAGTTTCCACATCTCCCCTTGCAGCGCCACTCCTAATGAAATATGATATCTAATTGCTTTTTTCTCTATTTTGATTCGACTTTTTTCAGAAGAATTTCTTAATGTTCATCTTCTTCACTTTCTCGAATGGTATACTACCAAAATCACCCTTTAACCTCCACGCCGTACTCATAATCGCTTGAACACTCAACGAGACCTTTATGTTCCACGAGTATTAAATTTTATGTCCATCATAACTTACGAATAGTTACGGATTGCAATGTGCGAAAAAAGAGCAAAAAGTTGAGTCCTGTACAAGGAGTATGGAACGGATGTCAGTACTAGGAGAACGAGGTAAAATTTATTGTTCAGAAACGGTGGCATAGTTTAACGAAATAATGACAGGTGGTTGGGTTGGCTAGCTGTCTGCGCTATGCCAAGGAATGCATCCAAAAGCTTAACTTATTGCACATGAGTCAGGAGTTTAATGCTGAAAAGAGGCATTCTTTTGCTGTGTTTTTATTTTATTTTTTAATTTAACATGTTACATGCAAAGTAGAGGGCGGGGGGTTGAATAGAAAAAGAAACCTTTGTGATTGCAGTGAAATTTTATGATGTTAATCCAAAAAGTCAAGTCACTTGAAGGAGTGCAATAATGGTCTTGAGTTGGTAGTGCTTGCATAATTTAAATGGAAATTCATGGAAAATGTATAAGCTTTGTTGGAAGGACACAGCAGAGGAAGGAAGACGGTGATTATTGCACAGTGAATTGTGGTATATTGTGAAGATTTCATTTTGTAACATTTGAATACCCATTTTTCTTTCTACCTTGTGTTGGTTTTGAGGTTTCTTTGGGGATTTAGTAGACAAAAAACCAACAATGTTTTATAGTGGCCGCTAATATGACAAAAATCTACACCAGTGTGTAGAAGACGTACTTTGAGTACACTTTGAGTTAGTTGGAGTGTCTGTTAGAGGATCAGTTTTCTTGTCCTTTTTTCCATCGACAGTAAAGAGAGATTTTATGAAAGTATTTCGGACTCCATCCCTTGCTTTGATCCTCATCAATAGGTTCGGATGTCATTGCGCGAATTCATTCATTCAGGAGCAATGCAGGATATACGAGTAAGTATGTTATGGAAGTTGCTGGAATGCAAAGACAATCATATATTGACCGCTCTTTGAACTTGAGCAGAAGTCAACATTGGCAAGTAGTTTAAGCAATACTCTCAGCAATTGTTGAATCATCGCGTATCTCGCAGTCACTAATCAAAAATATTAAATTTTAAGCCGGAGGCCTTCAAAATCTCTCTGTTTGTTCCTCAGTTTTACTGGATTCTTCAAAGATTCCTGTTGAACACTTCTGAAGAACTTGGAGGAACTCATTGAATGCCATCTGAGAGTTTACTAGCAGCGCATACATTCATGTAAGTTCGTCCTTACAGTTTGGATGGTTGGGAACTACCTTTAGGATAAGCCGAAAATCCGAAAA
Organism: Volucella inflata; assembly: GCA_928272305.1. Classification (NCBI taxonomy): domain Eukaryota; kingdom Metazoa; phylum Arthropoda; class Insecta; order Diptera; family Syrphidae; genus Volucella; species Volucella inflata. The sequence continues at coordinate 7,826,610 of OV743720.1, forward strand.
TTATTGTTATCATGCGGTCTAAGTCTCTTTAAATGACACAAAGGTTGTACGCTGCGGATTTGACTTATAATGTCGACCCAGTAGAAAACTAGATCAATTGAAGCATGAAAAAAGACTTTGGACTGAGGATTCCAACCAACCAAAGTTTTGTCAGGGACGTAAAAAACAGAATTCAGTGGGCTATTGGAAAAGGACAAGAAGTATTTTCTACCTTGAAGGTGCAATTAAATTAGTCAAACAGAAGAAGAGAGATGTCAACTGTAGTACATGCTACAGAGGAAAGAACCAGTGACTATTTCGTCACGAATCTGGAAGGTTTGGGCAAGATGCCGAGAGGCTTATATAACCTTATATAATTCGTTTGGCTATCAAATGGGAATATAACGACTTTCCCAAAGCTCGTCGAGACATACTAGAAATATCTTATGCAGGAAAATTGGGTTGTCCTGATTTATTTTACTACAAGCCTTCCTCCTAGAACTACCAACTTTATTGATTATATTGCCACCGACTCGAGGCTTGAGGATTCTGTATACCCGTTATCTTTCTGTATGAGAAAATCTGACGTTGTACGGTTGCCTTCGGAAGAGGCTATCTGACTCATGATTAGTTGCTAATATCAATGCAGAAACTAAAAGTCTTATAATGCAGCGCCGGAGAGACACCTGCTTAAGAATTCAACAAGCATAGAACACAGGCTTCTCCGAAAAATGGAGGTGCGTAGATGCACGTGATTAAGGCAATATTCTAACAAAAAATGGTGTTCGGAAGTACTCGTATCAAAAAGCAAAAATAGAGATGATCGTTGTAACAAAGTCACAGATGGTGCAGAAAATATAGGCCTGTTTAGCGGGGATAACGCCAACATTCCACTCTCTTGCATAGAACACTTACATAGGTGGCTGAAAGAGACATCAACTCATCGGTAAATTATTAGTGTTAACTGGATGAATAGTTGTTAATCAAGAAGATCTAAAAGCAATTGTGTCTCAATCGGCGATACAAAATGTAACAAAAATTATCAAGCATTGGAAGTACCTTGTCCATATCATTGAAACCATTGTCCAACATCATCTTAAATCTATACCCGAACATCAACTTAACAGTTTAATGTTGAAAGTTTTGAATGAGAGAGCCTTCTTTTTTAAATGGCCAGCAAAATGGTTAATTATAAATAAAACTCCGCTCCATATATGCCATGTTCCCGCAAAGCATATTGCACCGTTTGTGCTGTTGGATAATTATGAGAACCTTGCTGTCACTATATAGGCCTCACTAGTTTGGATCACCTAGTTACTGATGCCATCAGTTTATTGATGTTTTTGCATTCGAATGATCCAATAATTTTCTCTAGCCCTTCGAACGCAGGCATAAATAGCGCCTCCATTGCCTTTTGCAGCGGATTTCTCGATGAACATGGAAAACCTGCTATTTGCTCTGAATAGCCCGAATTTTCTCCGCTATTTGTCGTTAAATGTGGAGACTTCCTCGGTAAAAAAAAACAAGTAAGTTCAAGGCATGTTTGCACTAGATTTAGACCGGCTATAAAAATATCCAATAACTAAATCATTTTTTTTCGGAACCATAGATACCAATAATTAAGCCGACACTTTGTACTCTTATTTTTCGTTTGCCATCGGTCAATACCCACAAAGCGAAATTGGTGGCTAGGAACTCAACAAAACACTATTTCACTGTCGACTACGTTACACTCCTCGTGCCTATATGAACATTCGTAGTATGCGTCATCAGATTCACCGATCGCACATTTTTGTGCCGCCCTTGACTTTATACCCTAGAATCGAGCTCTCTCATCACTTTTAAGGCTTTTACACTTCTATTAAACAATATCGCGAACTACTTGTATTTAAGCCCAAGATTGGACCCGACTACATGGCCTTGGTTCATTTGTTTTCCCGCCGGTTCCTATATGAGAGGGACAGCCGAGGGAATGGAAACGGCCGAGAATACTTTATTAAGTACTTGTAACGTGTTTAAGTACTCTTTTGCATCTCTAGCAATTTTAACTGCTCTTGGTGGGCAACCGCAGCTACTCGTTTTCAGTGTTTTTCAGCGTTAACATTTTTAATAGTACCACGATCTGAGAGGCGCTACACTTTTTCTATATCTCGTCGTCTGCTTAGAGATTTTTAGGGTTCTCTTTGAATTCGTGGCACCTAGTTATCGCTTTCGTTGCTTCTTTTTGGCATTTAAGGGGCACTTAAACATCTAAATTGTTTTTGAGCTTTATTTAGCCCACGCTTGATAGGCAAACCCCTTTTAGTCTTTCAGGCCATTTCCACGTCATCGTTTCGCCATAGTTATTTAGAATACATTGGTGTACATTGGTTTTGAATGTTTGCACGTTACAATGGCTAGAAAATATAGAGTTTTGCAAGGCATTCCATGAGTAAATTGAACGGCTTATCAAAGGATCATGATGTTTCAAAATAATTTTGAAAGTTGGCTGAAGGCTGAATATTTCGATAGAACTAGGTAGGGGAGCAGATATTACGTTGGTGTGCAAGTATGTCAATTTACCGTGCAATATCAGTATCACTTTTTAGTTTTATGGTATGGTTTCGAATCTTATCCAAAAATTTTACAGATAACCTAAGCGAGCATTGCACTCCAATTTTCGGCGGATACATAGGTATTTTGAGCCTAAATCAGAGGATTATGAATTATTTCTGAAATCTTTTGATGTAGACATTTCGCAGTATTTTTTGTACCCAGAATGGAAAGCTTTTTGATGTCATTTTTTTATAATAAGCATGCGTTCAAGGGGTTACTAAGGCACTTTTAAAAGTGATTGCACACAGCGCGGAAAACGGAAAATAGGGACAGAAAAAAGGTACCGAACTACGTCGGTTTTGAATGCTTGGAGGTTATAAAGAGCTCTGCGGGGCATAGTGAGACGGGTATTACGGTTGGTGGGGCGAAATGCTTCTGCCAATTTCTGGGGAGCGCTGATGGTAAAAATATCGATAGAACAAGTCGAGACAGGAGACATTACGTCGACGGTCGAAGGTGTCAATGGACTGTGTTATATTGGCATCACCTATAAGTTGGTCTTGAATCCTATCTAGTAGGTGGAAAGAAGTCTCAGGGGCATCTGGGCAGATGTGAGCAGAGGGTGAACAACTTCTTACACCGCTTGAAAAAAACTTAGACATTTCGCAGCATTTATGGCGACTTCGTTTGTCATTGACACACATACCGAGAATGGAAATGTTTTCGATTTCAACGATGCTATTCAAGGATAATAGTTGGGAATTCTATGAGAGCAGACAGCATTGTGTTTTGGAAGCATTGTTTTTTACTCTGTTGATAGTTCTCCAATTAGTAATGATGTTTATAGTATATTGGAATTTAATGAGCTTAACATACGCTGTCGTTCTCGTTCTACAGCCGAAGAGCAGGGCTGTGAGTATCGGAACAGATAGGAAAAGCAGAGAGTACTCTCGTCAGCAAAGGAATAAATTGGACTACAAGTAGCAGACAAGAGATTATTGATGAAAATTAAAAAGAGTGTTGGAAATTGAACGGAGCCCTGGGGCACACCAGCATTTATTTTGTGAATATCAGACTTGAAACCATCCAAGACAACTTGAATTGAACGTTTCGAAAAGTAATTTCTAATTCATTGAAGAAGAGAGTCGTTGATCCCAAATACACACATTTTCGACAAAAGCGTCTGTCATATGCCTCGGAAATATCAAGTGCAGCTATCTTGCATTCGCCAGATTAATAGATTAATATAAATTTTGGTTCAACTTTTCGGTGAGACATGCCATCAAATCAACAGTGGAACTGTTCCTACAAAAGCCGTACCGTCATTACACATTTTTCGTGTTTCGATATACAATATTCCTCTCCAAGGTCATGGAACTGCTGATTAATCGTCAGTATGCAACGGGTCTGCAAGAGGCAAGAAATGGAGATTTGCCTATTTAAGGGACGTGCTGGACAAATGCTCTTTTCCGTCTGCTTGGAAAGAGTCCTAAAGTCGTAAGATTTTTGAAAAAGCTTGCACAATGGTTTTGCCATCGTAAAAGAACACTTCAACAAAAGAAGGAGAGATATACCATTTGAACCAGTGGATTTATAAGTTTTAAGATCTTTAAGTCTTTAAGTACTGCTTCTGGATTTATCTCACTGAAGATTCGACGAACTTAAGTGCAGGCGGACACAAAGCACAATTTGAAAGTGTGGAGTTAGACGCAAAATGTGCACCAAGCAAATAGCTAACAGCTGGAATGTTATTTTAAATGAGCGATGGGATGGAAGATGAGGCAGAATTTCTAATATTTTTAACGAACGACAAAAGGCTTTACTGCTTTAAGGACATTGTAGTGTTTTTTGCCTCAGTCTTTTGGTCTGATACTCTTAATCCGGTGAGGGATAAAGGATCTCATTCCAAAGAGGATAGTTTCTGTGATCATATCAGCATCGCCATCCACGATTTCTTACGAGTATGTTACGTCCGCTGCAGTTATTAGGAATATGTATTCGTATTTGACCGAGTTAGCCCCAGCGACATTATTTTTTGTTTCCCAATATGGAAACGTTTCTCGCAGGAAAATTTCGTCTTAAACGAGGTGGTGATTAGAGAGACAGAAGCGTGTTTTTAAAGGTTTCACAAAATAGACGAATACTAATTGCTCCACTTCGAAGTAATTTACATTGAATCATGGCAGATATCAAGGGATTTTATTTTCATTCAAATCAATTCGGTACCACTAGAATGCTAAAATACGAGGAATTATCTACATCAGTGTATTTATAGTTTTAGCAGTATATTAGTATCTACCTTTCATTGTGCAATTTCATCCGTATTTTTAAATAAATAAAATGAAGTAAATATTTAAAGCTACATACTACAACTACATATCTCTACGTCACTAAGCATTCACATTCCATTCAGTACGAGTATCTTATCTACTTAAAGCTTTCAATTTCAATTTAATTCACTATTCAAGTATCTGGAATAGTTGTTATGTTAATTATTATTTTTTTGTTTTTAGATTGTTCAACAAAATATATATAATTTTGGTTTGTTTAAATGAAAAACAAAATAAATAATTACAACAAAAAATTGGGGGAAAAAAAACGAAAACTTAAATTATCACAACAAAGTACGAGTATGTTTCGTAAACATGAAAACATTAAAATACCAAATTTATTTATTTTTAAGTTTTTTTTTTTTTGTTTTAGGGTATCTCTTGTATCTTTTGAATGTAAATGTTAATGTTAAAAGCAAATACTTACTTCAATGCCTTCCTTTTAATTTATATCACACACAAGTTAGTTAGTGAATTTAATTAAAATGTTGATGTAGTTGTTGTTTTTATTGTTGTTGGTGTGTAGTGCGTATGATGTTGTTTATTTTATTTTTATTTATTTTTTTTTAGATTTTAATTTTATCGATTTGTTAGTAAAAACAGAAAAAATTGTAAAAAGATTGTTTTTGTTTTTTTTTTTTTGTATTTTTTTGTTGCAGTAGTTTAGTGCAGGATAATAGAAGAGTAACAGTAGAGGATGCGTCATATTACATAGGGTGCAGTTAGTTTTATATTTATATAAGTTTTTTTTTTTTGAATTTTTGATTTGATGGTGGATTAGTAGTTTTGTTTATTAGATCAGGCACATTCGTTAGGGGACATTTCATAGGCAGTTTGTTATTTTTTTTTTTTTTTTGATTATTTAGCAGATTTTGGATTTATTTTTCATAAAATTGCAGATAGAAGAGAAATTGAAAAAGAGAATAATCAGAATATTTTTATAAGAAATAAAAGATTTTTGTTGAAATTCTTTTTTTTTTTTAAAGAAAATAGCATAAAAGCAAAGATGCAAAAAAATTGGCTAAAAAGTTCTATTTAATACAGTTAGTAACTCAAAAGAATTTTTTTTAAAATGTTTTCATTGTTTTTTCGTGATTTAAAAAAAACAAAAAATATATAAAAGAATTTTTTTTTTTAAGAAAAAGAGTCAAGGAAAGAGAAAAAGAGAGAGAAAAGAGAAAGGAGAGTTAAATGACATTTTTTAAGTACAACTTGTAGGTAATGGGAAGAAAAATGAAACTTGGAGGATGAGAATGAGAGTGAACTAGAGATGTTTAGATCTAGAAATACTTGTGTATCCTGTGACATAATCTTCTTATTTCATCACGCTTGAAATAAGCCAAAGCCCAATCATTTAATTTCTTTAACATTCCTTACAATTTGATATCAACGATTTAAATTCGAAAGGGACACATTTTACCTTCTGCAATTTATCATTGTTTGGCGAAGGGGGATTTATCCGTAGGCTTGAATGTTGCGGCTCTCTAACGTATGTAGCTTGGCAGTTAATGCTGAAGATTTGAACGACGAACCTTATACGAGGTGTGATCAAAAAGTAAGGTGACTTTTTAAATTTCGCGCGCTCAGTACTCTCTAACTCAAAAATTGTTTGTTGTTGTGTTGGTTCACTTGTCACGATCATATGTTTATACGAGTAGTTTTAACCATATAGCAGCTGTTGTTTTTATGTGAGAGGCATAAAAGTTGGACGTGTTTTGTTTACTAGGCGATTTTTTGTGGTTAAAAGTAATGGAGCAGAGAGTTTGTATTAATTTTTGCGTAAAAAATGGTATTAAGTGCTCAGAAACTCTTGAAATGTTGACAGTAGCGTACGGACAGTCAACTTTAAGGAAAGAAAATGTTTATAAGTGGTATAAATTATTCCAAGAGGGCCGAGAAAATGTTAATGATGAACCTCGCTCCGGACGGCCTAGCACGTCAAACACAGACGAAAATGTTAAAAAAGTTAAAGAAATTGTGTTGAAAAATCGTCGAATCACGATTAGAGAAATAGCGGATGATCTTGGCCTATCGTTTGGCTCAAGCCAATCAATTTTAACGGATGTTTTGGGTATGAAACGTGTGTCATCGAAATTCGTTCCAAAATTGCTTAGTTTTGATCAAAAGCAGCATCGCATGGACATTGCCCAAGACATGTTAAAAATAGTACTTCTATCATGCCTCAGCCACCGTATTCACCAGACTTGGCCCCCTGCGACTTTTTTCTCTTTCCAAAGTTGAAAATGCCCATGAAAGGACGAAGATTTGCAACGATTGAGGAGATCAAGGCTGCATCGCTGGAGGAGCTCAAGGCAATACCAAAAAGTGCGTTTCAGAAGTGCTTTGACGACTGGAAAAAGCGCTGGCACAAGTGCATTGTATCGGAGGGGGATTATTTTAAAGGGGATAAAATAAATTTTGATGATTAAATAAATATATTTTTTAAAAAATGAAAAGTCACCTTATTTTTTGATCACACCTCGTATACCGCTGTCAGGCAGAATGAACCTTTCAACCAAGGAGATGTAGACCAAAGATTCCGTCCACCCGACCAGGATCAAAGTGGACATAGCCATATCTAAACTAAAATTCAACAAAGCTGCTAAAGTGGACGGTCGAGCTCTTCAAATCGGCAGGCGATGACTTGGTAAGGAGCAATTACCAACTCATCTCTAAAATATGTTCGAGAGTATGACCGATGGATGGAACCTCAGCATTGTTTGTCCGATCCTCAAGAAATGAAACTCTTTGAACTGCGCCAACTACAGAGGCATCAGCGTTGTTAATATCGCATACAAGATCTTATCTGCCCTATAGTCTGAACACCCGAAGCCGTTTGCCAACAACCTGATAGGTTGACATCAGTGTGGCTTCAGGCCAGGAAAGTCCACCATCGACCAAATATTCACACTACGGCAGATCTTGGAGAAAACCCATGACCTTCAGATCGTTACACACCACTTATTCATCGATTTCACTGCTTCTATAGAGACGAGCTATAGAGAGCAATGTTTTGTTTTGGCTCATCCCTGTCAAACTCGCCCATCTGTGCAGGATGACGATGGAGAATGCTCCTCTCACCGGGTCATTTAGTACCAAAAAAGGATTTAGACAAGAAGATGCGCTGTCATGAGATTTATTTAATATGATATTGAAAAGAATAGTGCAAAACTCCCGCCGCGCAAACACAAAAGGCACAATCTTTTATAAGTCCGTTCAATTACTCGCATAGGTCGATGATATTGAGAAAATCAAAAGAAAGCAGTGCAATGTCAGTGGCGCTTTCGCGATTATCGAGACGGAAGCAGCAAAAATGGGTTTAGCGAGCGCAAGACCAGGCATATGCTGTCGAGCAAAAAGGACACTCAACACCGACATCTTGGAAAGAACGTCACCCTCGACAGATATAACTTCGAGGTAGTCAAGGGCTTTGTCCACCTAGGCTCCGCTATCAATTTAGACAACGACACCAGCCCTGAAAACAAACGAAGAATAACTCTTGTCAATCGCTGCTTCTTTGGGTTAAGAAGGCAAGCGTACAGTTCGCTTTTAAAACGTCTTATCCTTTCTCATTTTAGGGAAATGGGACCGAAGGTAGCCCGAAAACTGCGAAGCGCCTGATAGTATTTTCATCCACTTTCATTAGTTTCTAAACACAGGTGATTAGTGTCTTCTATGATGTCTTTCTAGTGGCACGAGAGGGCTTTAATATTCCTATGCCTTGGTATACAAAAGCCGCCAAGCACTAATCAGCATGTTCGATTTTTCGCATGATTTTCGCGCTGGTGTTGTTGTCAGAGTTGGTAGCTTAGCAGAAGTAGATAAAGTCCCTTTCTACCTCTAGATTGTTTTGAGATTTGGTACCTCTAAAGTTGATCTGTGAGTTGAAAAAATCACTTTTCTGATTTTGAAAGTCTCGGTGTTTTATTTATGATATCGCTGGAGCTGCATGCTTTCCCCATCGTTATCCTGCCAAAACTAGACAGCCAAACCCTTAAATTTCCAAAAGTGATCGCATATTTACCACAAATGTTTTTCTGTTGTGTCTGCATTGTAAAGAAGTTTATTATTTCAAATCTTCGACTTGAGATATCCCCGAAGAAAGTCATGTTCTGTAAGGTGCGGTGTGTTAAGAAACTAGATTTCTATCGTCCTTCCCATGAAGGATTCAAGAAGACCAAAGGAATAAATAACTGAAAGCACAATTCAAAGTGAATCTTGGAGGAATCATCATAAAGATTACGATTACTGTTAAAATACTAAATTCTCTTTCAAAGTGGTTTATTACTACCAAAGACACACTGAAAAGTGCATAAGGTAAATTCCTAGTCACTTTTAGGAAGACACTAGAACTCTGTCTAGTTGTAGGGCTAACACACCGGACCAAAAAGCCCAGCGCAAACACAGGAGATGGTTTGAATCCTTGTCACCAAGATTATACAAGTTAAAGAAATATAATGGGCAGTATACTCATTAAAACCTTTCAAATCACCGAACTCAGTACTTCTGTTAGGGGTTTTAGCTGCCTCACTACAACATTCGTTCGAATCCTTAAAACCAGTCATGCACTGTAATATATCCTTTGACTTTTTCATATGTAACAGGTGCAACGAACCTCCAGAAATCCTTCAGGCCTATTAGGCTTGATTGATTGGCTTATGCATAGAGGAAGACATTTTGGAGTTTGCTTCAGAGCGTACAGAAAGGTAAACTTACAAAATCAGTATTACGCACACTGGTTTACGACACTCTGTGCAGATTTAGTTTAGCTCTGGCTTGGCTAGTATCCCAAAAGTTTTACCCAAAGATACGTTGCACAGAGGCTGCAGGTTGCCAGGGATGTTTGTTTTCATCATCTTTTCTTCCCTTGTCATTGCGTTCCCTTTGAAACCAACTAGACCTCTTGTATGTGCAACGTCACCTTCGACTGTAAAAGAATTAGAATTAGAAACAAACAAAAGTGAGGTTATTTAAAACTTTCATCTTGATAATGCTGTTTAAAAGAAATTTGAACTAATATTTAGTCGCGTCCTCGATAGTATAGTGGTCAGTATCCCCGCCTGTCACGCGGGAGACCGGGGTTCAATTCCCCGTCGGGGAGATCCGTTCTCTTTTTTTTCAACTTTTCATTTGGATCTGACGTGGAGCCATGAATGACATTTAAATTTTAATTAATATAAATGTTGCATACTTTTAGATGCTATAAAGAATATTCTTGACATTCAGGGTTTGGACTTCTCAACTTTACTTTACTGATTTTCTTACGGCGCGATTCGAATGATTCCTAATGTATTGCTAACATCCATTCAGTGGAGTTTCGGATGTCGGCTAAAATGCCTGCTAAGTCAGTCAAATCTGGTCTTCTCAGACTGGCTAGAGCACGGTTTCAGTTGTGATTCAATGTTTGCAGGCATGGCACTGGATGTAAAATAGGATTAGCGACATAAATGTATTGGGTCTGCGGCAGATAATGGCTTTCCGTCTCGTATTGTTAGTATCAATTTTATTCGATAAGCGGTACGCTTCTAGACAGCTTTTTCCAATTCACTTGTGATTGATTTCTAAAGGAAAGTGCTTGCAGATCTTGGGGCCTATTTCATTCAACAGTAAGTTTGTGAATGATGAACTGTGTCGGCCTTAACTCTGTGCACTGTGCACTCGGAATATGAGACACTGGACTGTCCAATACATCCTTTAACATTCCCTTCAGCCTGTCCAGTGTGAAACAATCCGGTTCGGGGCAACCACCTGTAGACAAAATCGTTCTTGAGTACCCCATAAATCGAGAATTTTCTAGATCTCGTGCTTTCAAAAACGACTGGCCACTGATGACTCCAAACGAGCAAAAAACATGATGAGGCCTAATTATTAACAAGGATTGATGGAAATGTTTCTTTTATTAGAATTTCACCGAAATAAGCCCCATCAATGGTAGTTCCAATAAGGAGGTGCCACATATGTATGTACTACTTACAATTCTTAAGCTGTACGATGCAAATATTGTGAGGAGCTGGGTTAATAATAACAAAAAGTAATGACATCGACTCGTCGCAACCTACGGATCTGGCCATAATTTTTGATTTCGGTTGGGGAATCTAAAAGGAACGGTGTAAGCCAATTCACCAGTCACAATTTTAATGCTAAGGGACCAAATTTGAAAATCAAATTTTGAAATGGCACCAGAAATGGTACCACTAGGAATCTTTTATGCATCTAGAGCACTCGTCTGCCAGGGCCCAAGAAAACCAATTACGGCAGACATTAGTTTTGTTTTGGCAGCTGATTGTTGTTGACGTGTTAGGCATCATGTTGAGTATAGACAAAAATGATTTTCGTTCTCTCATAAAACATTAGTTTTTGAGAGGCAAAACGGCAAAGGAAACTAAAGAAAAGTTGGATAAATATTATGGGGCTAATGCTCCGTCAGATTACACCTTCAAATATTGGTTTCGAGAGTTTTGTGGTGGCCGCAACTCCACTACCGATCAAGTCCGCAGCGGCAGGCCCTCCGATGCGGTTACAGAGGACAATGTCAAAAAAATACATGAAATGGTGTTGGCTGACTGAAAAGTGAAGGTGCGCGATACCACAAAGATTAGTACTGAGCGCACACGCCATATTTTGGGCAATATTCTGCATATGAAAAAGTTATCCTGCCGCTGAGTGCCGCGCATGCTCACTCCTGATCAAAAACACGAACGCGAGAGCACTTGGAAAGAGTGTTTGGACTTGCTGATGCGGAATCGGGCGGACTTTTGGCGTCGATTGGTAACTGTTGATGAAACCTGGATCCACTATTACACACCAGAGAACAGAATGAGGGCCCGGCACGAGTGCTCCGAAGCGGCCGAGGGATGCTCAATGGGTCGGAAAGGTTATTGCGTCGGTTTTCTGAGATTGTCATGACATACTCTTTGTGGCTACCTCGAAAAAGGGAAAACCATCAACAGCGAGTATTACTGTGCATTATTGGAGCGATTGAAGGCCGAAATAGCTGGAAAACGGCCTCACAACCACGGCTAAAATCAATGACTTACGGCTCCAATTGATGTCGCATCCACCGTATTCGCCCGATTTGGCTCCCTCGGACTATTATCTCTTCCCAAACCTCAAAAGATGGCTCATCAATAAAAAATTCAGCTCACGCGAGGAAATTATCGACGCTACGGAGGAGTATTTTGCAGACCTTCCGGAAGATAAACATATGGTACGATAAACATATCTTACTATAGAATACAGCTGATGCAGAGATACCCCGATCTTTACATAGGTACTTCCAAGTGTATAATATAGGTACAATACATAAACTGTCAAGCCAGGATTGAATGGTTTGTAAAGGCTGGAAATCCTATTTTTCTGTTTTTTAATGGTTTTTCTGCATGTGAATAGAGCAATCCAAATTTAATTTACTGTCCAGAATCGTTACCAGAAATTTTGTTATTTTGACAAACTCTAGTAAGATTGCTGATAGAGTGAGTAGATTTTCTCGTGAAAAGGACCAAAGTCTTACTTGGGCTTATTTCATATCTAATCCACTTCTTTGCGTCTGTTTGGAATGTCTGTTTAGGGCTTCTTTTAAATATTTATCAGTTCCCAGCGCAGTACCATCCCCATAGGCACATCATCTGACAGTTGTACCATTTGTAGAGCCCTTATTCGTTCATTGCCTATCATACTTCAAAGAAGTGGAGGAAGAACACTACTCATTGATACAACTCTGAGCTGAGGATCCTCCTAGTTGATAGTTTTTCTTGCGAGAAGTTGACTTATCAATGTGCTTAAAGGGGCCACAATTCCTTGTTTTGAGAGTGCTGTTAATATACTCGCAGCCTATGCTTTGACAAGACACTCACAGCGTCGAGAAAGACCACCACAGTGTTCTTCTTGATACTCAATTGGGCATACTGTTGAATGCAGGGCAGTTTCCTATTGCATTATGGACATTGGGAAATTGAGAGCAAGGTTGGATCTATACTCTGGGAAAAATAGTTTGGGGTGCTTTCGGTATAAAAACCGCATTGACATCCTTCTATAACCTGCCGATGTACACCAAACCAAGACAGCCATTAAGTATGACTTTTTATCATGCTGTACATTTGCAGGAGGGTTTCTCGATTTCAACAGGAAAGGATCTTGGAGGCTTAAATAAATTGAAACGTCTTTATAGCCCTGTTCAGTTCAATTCTTGTGATAAGATTGTGTCTACTGTAGCTTTCGATAATACTCCGGAAAATGAATCTGTAGTAGAAGAATAGTTAATCTATAAATAGCTTGAACTAGTCTCGTTGAATTATTTTATCGATTGCTATGGTAAATCATTTGAATTCCCCTTCCCAATGAATTGAACGCAACTACGTCTACTCCAGCCCTAGTCACGTTGAATCCATCATCTCTACGGGGAGCGCCCTGAAAACTATTTCGATTTCAAAACTAGCTACACGTGCAAGTTGCTTTTATTTGTTCCTTATCCTCGATATCCGTGCACTTTCTGTTTGTCAGCCACACTTCAAAGATACAACATGTACGTACTCGTTTATACAAATATTTGAAGACCTATCAGCGCAGCATGGACAGACAACTTTTCTGGATCTAATCGACGGAAAGTATCTCAAAAAAATAGAATGTCTGTTGCAATCGAATTCTATGCGGAGTTGAATTTCCATTTAAATGCTATTTTCCATTCAAAGAGACCCATCCACACAACAGCTCCATGCAAATAAAAGCAAAAAACAAACAAAAAAATTTCCCCCTTCAATTCCATCCTTTCAATTTAATTTTTTCTAAATATAGTGTCGACTGCAAACCTGAACTTGCATCGATTAAGATTCCATCCCGGTTGGAGGGATTTTATTTTTTCGAAAAAATACAAAAAACTCCTATATTGGTAATATTAAAGAAAACTGGAAGCGTCTCAGGCCGGAACTTTATAATGTTCCATTTGCATAAGAGGATTTCGAAATTAGTAGAACCTATACATTGAGAGTTTTGAATAATGCATCCATGCATCCCTCTCGACATAGTCAAAGTTGAAGTGTTCTACTCGTATCTATGCGGTCGTCTTTCTGCCTCTTCTGAATCCATTCGTTCTCGACTCGTACATCTGTTTTGCAAAGTTGTTTTGTAGTAGTTTCCTTGCATACTCGTATTCTGGAATTGTAAAATTTTCTCTGGATCAATTCCAAAACTAACAACGGAATCGTATCTTCTAGAAAGGGATGGACGGAAGGAACGTCCTTACAAAATCGTTGGCTATATGTACGGGTTTATACATACGAGTAGGAGTAGTGTACCCGTGGGTGGAATAATAATATCGATGCATTGGCAGCCGCATGGTAGTGGCAGCAAAAAATGTTATAACTCTAAAAAATATAAATCACCGCAGCAGGGTGCAACTCGATTTCGTTGTACTCGTATTTGTTCTCCATTTTTTTCGACGCTTCAAGGATTTGGAAAGAGGAGCTAAATGAAGGCTTCTCGATGCTGAACAACTGAACAAACAATGGACGTAATTGTTGTAAATCTTTTCTCTGCTCTGTTTTAATTGTTTTCATTATTTTACATTTTTTTTATGTTTACGGCCGGATGGCTTGGACAACAGCAGGGTTTATTGTTTTTTGTTTTATGTCCAGCCAGTCGGGAGGGTGGTTTGATTAAATTTTTACGAAATTAATTTTCGGAGTTTGAGATATGGTCACGGAAAGCTCCGAACTTATCCATCTGTCTTCACATCCATATCCATAAGGCGATTGCCATTTTATGATGTTTAAATCCTTCTTGTAGCCATCCCATTTAAGATTCTGAATGTGAGAGTCTTTAATAATGTCTCCTACGTTCGCAACCCCTTCAATGTGGTGACTTCTGTGGATATTTTATTCGTTGTAATATTTCGGCTAGGGTTCGAAATGATAAAACGTTATTCTGTTTCAAAACACTCTATTTATTATTATTTAAATACAACTTTCAATCAATTCACAAACAATTTCACTTCTATTTCACAATTCAAATCTCTTATCTTTCACTTAGTAAGACTTAGGTCCTTTTCCATCGCTTTCCAAAAATCAACTTATCGTCCGCAGTTTCTCATCCTGTATTTATACTACATTTGTCGGGTTCTAGTTCTTTCTGGTAACTTCTGGTTTGAAACTGGGGTAATAACTGAACTCTCCAACGTGGAGAGTTTTTATGATCCTAAAACTATGCCACCCTGGATAATTGATTTAATCACATATATACCACAGTAAGGATGGTGATGTCATAAATATATTGTAATATTTCGGCTAGGGTTCGAAATGATAAAACGTTATTCTGTTTCTAAAAACACTCTATTTATTACTATTTAAATACAACTTTTAATTTATTCACAAACAATTTCACTTCTATTTCACAATTCAAATTTCTTATCTTTCACTTAGTAAGACTTAGGTCCTTTTCCATCGCTTTCCAAAAATCAACTTATCGTCCGCAGTTTCTCATCCTGTATTTATACTACATTTGTCGGGTTCTAGTTCTTTCTGGTAACTTCTGGTTTGAAACTGGGGTAATAACTGAACTCTCCAACGTGGAGAGTTTGTATGATCCTAAAACTATGCAACGCTGGATCCTTGATTTAATCACATATATACCACAATATCCCCCTCTTAAACTTGTTCGTCCCGAACAAACTCTTCGACATTCTGCCCAATATAGCGATGTATTCGATCCACATGAACCACTTTCATCTTGCCTCTTCCTCGTTGAATGCGATAGACAACATCGTTGATGCGTTTTACGACTTTATATGGTCCTTCCCAGTCTTGCTGTAATTTGGGTGATACGCCTTTCCGTCTATGGGGGTTATATAGCCACACTAGATCTCCTTCCTGGAATCCCGTTGTGGTCGCCTTGACATCATACCTCGTCTTCATGCGGTCACTGGCTATCTTGATCTTATCCCTGGTTATTTGGTGCACGTCCCTAATAATCCGTCTGAGGTCTGCGACATAGTCGTCTTCATTTCTGTTCTCTTCAGACGGCGGTGATCCAAACATCAATTCACTAGGTAACCGGACTGTTCGACCGAAAAGGATTTCCGATGGAGTGTGACCTGTGGTGTTGTGTACTGCACTCCGATAGGCTAATAGAAACATTGGAATTTGCCTATCCCAATCGTATTGCTTGTCGCCAACGACCTTTGATAGGTGTTCATTCAAGGTTCTGTTGAAGCGTTCTACCATCCCGTCCGATTGTGGGTGGAGCGGTGTTGTTCTCGTCTTTTTAATCCCCAGTAGCTCGCACACCCCTTGGAAAATCTTAGACTCGAAGTTACGCCCTTGATCCGAGTGCAATTCCATCGGTACGCCGAATCTGCTCACCCAGTTGTAAACGATCTGCTCAACCACGGTTTTGGCTTCTTGGTTAGGGATAGCAAAAGCCTCAGGCCACTTGCTGAAATAATCCATAACAACAAGAATGTAGCGATTACCCTTTTCGGTTTCAGGAAACGGTCCTGCAATGTCAACTGCGATTCTCTCGAATGGCGCTCCAACGTTGTATTGCTGCATTCTGCCGTGAGTTTTAACCCTCGGGCCTTTACTGGCGGCGCAGGTGACACACTTTCTGCACCAATTTTCTACATCGTCCTTGGCGTGCACCCAATAAAAACGTTCTCGCACCTTTTCTAACGTCTTATTCACTCCCAAGTGGCCTCCGGATATTCCATCGTGCAGTTCCCTTAGCACGTCACTGACTCTTGACCTTGGCACAACGAGCTGCATCACAAACGACTTTCCATCCGAGCTTTCCCACCTTCGCCTCAAAACACCATCTTGAACTTGAAGCGAGTCCCACTGTGCCCAGTATGCCTTTAGTTCGGGACTTTTATTGGATATTTCCTGCCATTCTGGTTTTTCTTCATGTTCTTTCCAGGCGAGAATTGGCTCGATATCCGGATCCTCTTTTTGGGCGTTTCGCATTTCACTTTCATTCCAACCATCAGTGGGCTCAGCTCTTAGTCGTTGAGTGGATACCGCATCTTTTTCTTCTTGTCGTGCGCAATGTTTGCAATCAGATTTGCAAGGTCGCCGGGACAGAGCATCCGCATTAGAGTGAAGGCTTCCCTTTCGATGCTGTATCTCGTAGTCGTACATCTGGAGTCGTTCAATCCACCTTGCGACTTGTCCTTCAGGATTTTTAAATTGCAGCAACCACTTCAGAGATGCATGGTCTGTGCGAAGAATGAATTTTTGCCCGTACAGGTACTTATGGAAATGCTTTGCTGCCAAGAC
This sequence comes from Volucella inflata, assembly GCA_928272305.1. Taxonomy (NCBI): domain Eukaryota; kingdom Metazoa; phylum Arthropoda; class Insecta; order Diptera; family Syrphidae; genus Volucella; species Volucella inflata. The sequence goes on from OV743720.1 coordinate 7,843,717, forward strand.
CAAAGCAAGAAGTTCCCGCCTGGTAACACAGTAGTTCCTTTCCGGCTTAGAGAGCACCTTACTAAAGTAGGAAACAACTTTCTCTTGCCCGTCATGCATCTGCGAAAGGACAGCTCCAATTCCGACGTTACTGGCATCTGCATCCACAATAAATGTTTTTCCTGGAGTAGGGTACACTAGTACAGGGGCCTCACATAGTTGTTGTTTGAGAGTTTTGAAGCTTCTTTCGCATTCACTTGACCATTTGAATTGTTTTCCCTTTTCTGTTAGTTGATGTAAACTCTTTGCGATCCCAGCAAAATCCTTCACAAACCGCCTGTAGTACGTAGCGAGTCCCAGAAAGCTTCTCAGTTGGTGTTTGTCTCTTGGGACTGGCCAATTTTTCACCGCTTCGATCTTTTCTGGGTCTGTCCTTACCCCTTCGGATGAGATGATGTGTCCCAAGTATTTGACATCTGGCCTAAAGAGATGACACTTCTTCGGGTTTAGCTTTAGCTGTGCACTTCGTAGTCTTTGGAACACTTCCTTTAAGTTATCTCGATGTTCTTGAAAAGTTTTGCCGACCACGATGACATCGTCCAGGTAGACCAAACAGGTTTTCCATGTTAGTCCCAGCAAAACGCGTTCCATTAGACGCTCAAAGGTTGCCGGAGCATTGCACAATCCGAATGGCATTACTGCGAATTGCCAAAGCCCGTTTCCTGCGGTGAAGGCTGTCTTCTCACGGTCCTCCGGATGGATCTGTACTTGCCAGTAGCCACTTTTCAAATCAAGTGTGGAGAACCATTGCGCTCCTGACAGTGTGTCCAGTGTGTCGTCAATCCTTGGCAACGGGTAGCTATCCTTCTTGGTGACATTATTTAGCTGGCGATAATCCACGCAGAATCTATTGGTGCCGTCTTTCTTCTTGACCAGTACAACGGGTGATGCCCACGGACTCTTAGAGCCTTCAATCAACCCTTGATTTTCCATAGTCGAAACCATTTCTGCAACCTCCGTCTGCTTAGCTAATGGTAAACGCCTAGGAGGTTGACGTATGGGTCTTGCATCTCCAGTGTCTATTCGGTGTTGTACCAAATGTGTGCTGCCATATTCGCCATCCTGCGAGGCAAATACGTCTGCAAATTCGTTGATTAGTTCCTCTGCCATAGCTCGTTGCTCCTGGTTCAGCTCGGTTTGCCGGAGTATAGTTCTTTTCAACTCAGCTGTGCTACTTGATGGCAAAGATATAGCAGCATTCTCCTTCGACAACTTGATGACAGCAGTTATCGGTACGCACGCTCCGATCGATTGTCCTTGCTTTAGTTTGATGCTCTTATTTCCCACATTCAAGATTCTTACTGGGACCATTTTGCCTTTCGGCTCAACGAGCATCTTTCCCACGACGTAATTCTGATAATGATTTTTAGAGTCCGGCTCAATCAAATAGAATCGATGGCTCCCAAGATCACCTTCCAGCTGCGCCCAAATTAGTGTCTCTGCGGAAGGTGGTAAGATCTCGTCCTTGTTGACTATTGTCCTAAGGCATGCGGCATTCTCATTCCCGTACACCATTGGAATCTCGACGTTCCTGTACTTAAGTACTTGAGTTCCGATGTCGAGCACTACATTATGCGCCTTCATAAAGTCAACTCCAATGATGCACTCGTCGCATATATCGGCCACTAGGAATACGTGGGTGAATGTTAGTCCTGCCAGATTGATCGTAAGAACAACTTCTCCATACACCTTTGCCGTCGCTCCTGTTGCTGTTTTCAAGCAGTAGCTACTGGTATTGTGCAGCCATGAATCATGGGCGATATCCCTTCTTATAATGGAAGCGGTGGCACCGGTGTCAATGGTGGCCACGCATTTATTCTGGCCAATGTGGGCTTCCACTGTAAGACTCTTGTTACTTCGTTTTGTTTGGGAGACTTGGATTTTGATCCTGGGGGCGTCAATTCCAGAAACCAACTTCTGCCCCTCGAAGTTGGCTCTTACACGTTTCCCGCCTGTTGACTTGACGTTGCGCTGCTGGCAGGATAGATGTCATTCCTGCCAGATGCCTCTTCGTTACGTCTCCTAGCAGCGCATTGTGGACAACTGCGTTGTTTAAGTGGAGACCTGCACTCACGCTGCAGATGTCCTATTTTGTTGCAGTTCCAACAACGGACTTGTCCTCCACGCACACTGTTCCGCTCCACGACGTCTGCTCGTTGGCAGGAGCATTCCACGGCTGTCACTTCTCTCACGCGGTGGATTCCTTGAGATGCTTGGTCGGCAGCTTTCATCGTCAGGGCAAATGCTAGGGCCTCAGGAAGGGTTCGTTTTCCAGCCATTCTTACAGCCATTTGCAACTGCCTATCTTCAATCGCTTGGGTAAACGCCTCTACAGCCATTTCGTTGATAAGGTCTTCTCCGGCATTAGGATAAGATAGATGCGCCAACCGTTCGATATCGGCCTGCAACTGCTGAAGTGTTTCGCCCCTCTTCTGGACTCTGCTGCGCAGTTGGACTCTGTATACTTGCTGCATATGGTCATCTCCGAACCGCATTTCTATGGCTTTAACCAAAGCGTCGTAGTTGAGTTGTTTATCTTCTGAGATGGTTTGCAGCAATTCCGCAGCTGTACCTCTCAGTGCCAGCGTGAGTGCAATCGACTTTTCTCCGTCGTCCCAGTTGTTGGTCATGGCAGCTGCTTCAAATTGTCTTCTATATATTGGCCACGATGTTTGGCCATCGAAGACAGGCGGTTGCATCTCTTTCCTTCTAGGGCTGTCTGTAGAAATTTCTCGGACTTTCTGTTTCTTTACTCTCTCTAGTTCTTTCGCAAGATTCTCGATATTGTGTTCAACCTTCTCGAATTGTGCCTCGTGCATATTTAATTTTTGATCGATTATTTCGAATTTCGCTTCTAGAGAATTCTTGAACTCTTCGACAGTGTCTTTTTGTGCGGAAATAATGGAATTCTTCTGTTCTTTTAGAGAATTCTTCTGTTCTTCTAGAGAATTCTTCTGCTCTTCTAGAGAATTCTTCTGTTCTTCAAACTTAGAATCCATACTTCTCCTTTGTTCTTCTAACTTAGAATTCAATCCAAGGAGCAATTCCATCATGGCAGACATGTCAACCCCTGTGCTTACAAGCTCCTCTTCTACGTCGAACGACATGGATTTAGGATCTTTTCCATCTTTTTCGATCGCTTCTTGTAGCCGAAGAATCAAATCACTTTTCCCTCCAGCTGCGGAGAGATTCCGCTTCTCTAGCTCCATTTTCAGCTGGGGTATACTTAGCTCCAGCAATGTACGTGGCATTTTTATTTTTTTTATTATTTTCTTTTTTTTTTTTTCACAGCACTCAGAATAAGTTTTATCCCACTTCTGACACCAATGTAATATTTCGGCTAGGGTTCGAAATGATAAAACGTTATTCTGTTTCTAAAAACACTCTATTTATTACTATTTAAATACAACTTTTAATTTATTCACAAACAATTTCACTTCTATTTCACAATTCAAATTTCTTATCTTTCACTTAGTAAGACTTAGGTCCTTTTCCATCGCTTTCCAAAAATCAACTTATCGTCCGCAGTTTCTCATCCTGTATTTATACTACATTTGTCGGGTTCTAGTTCTTTCTGGTAACTTCTGGTTTGAAACTGGGGTAATAACTGAACTCTCCAACGTGGAGAGTTTGTATGATCCTAAAACTATGCAACGCTGGATCCTTGATTTAATCACATATATACCACAATATATTGGATGACTACAGCAGTTACGTCAGACGAAGATATGTTTGGTAGAATATGATTTAATTCTCAAGAGTATTTGAAAGATGATCTCATGGATAATGATAAAATAATTAAGTTAAGAACGTCATTATATATTGTTTTTAAAAAAAAATAAAAAATATAATTTCAGGTTCATTATTGCAGGGACAAGAGTTTTATCTTGTTTTTGCCGATATGTTTCACTAGAACATAAATTTCTAACAAAATTCCTTTAAAGTTGTACAAAGTTTTGCATATTTTTGGACCAGTTCTGTAAGTTTTAGCACATAGAGCTAAGGTTTCTGACAAAAAAGGACCTTCGCAAGCTGCCACTTGTGCTTGTCATTCTTATAAAACGCCACTCTCCTTGGCTATACTTTAATGCTCCAAGTACCGCAGTAGTTCTCATAAAAGTGAATTTGGATTAATGATGATACCATGGCCACTTCTTTGACAACACTTCTGTCAAAGGACTTAATACATCAGTTTGAAAAGTCATTGTGCAACAATGTGATATGTAGCCCATGTCAAAGGGCAACAAGGGACATTGGCTTCGCAAAAATAAGCTAACGCGCAATGTCACTTTGCATTTTTCACCTCCCAAACATCTTAGCATTTCGACCATCCCATGTAGTTATATGAGCTGCCTATTGATGTCTGAAGAGATTATTATTTTTTTTTATAATTAGCACGCGCTTAAGGGGTTGAAAGTACCTTTAAAATGACTGCATTCAGCGCGGGCGATGGAGCAAAGAAAGAGAGGTGCCGATGTACGTTGGTCTTGAATGTTTGGAGGTTATAATGACTAGGAAATGAAGAGCTCGGCAGGGCATTCCATAAGCGAGTTTTTCGTCTTAGGAAAGAATCACCATTTTTCAGGGTACGTTCGAAAGTGAGCTTGAGGCATTCATAGAGAGGCGGGTGTTACAGTGAGAGGTTTGAAGGATCGGAATGCTACTGGCAATTTCTGAGGAGCACTGGTGGTTAAAATATCGATAGAACAAGGTGAGACGGGAGACATAACGTAGGTGGGCGATTATTAGTTTTAACGCACGGTTTTGAATCCTATCTAGTAGGCGCAAAGAAGTTTTGGGAGCATCTGACCAGATGTGAGCACTGTACTCCAATTTTGGGCGGATAGAAGCCTTATATATTGAAGCCAGATCAGAGGGGGTGAAATATTTCTTACATCGCTTAAGGAAACCTAGACATTTCGCATCGTTTTCGGTGACTTCAAATATGTGGTCATTCCAACGTAAGTTGTCATTGACACACATACCGAGAGTGGAAAGTTTTTCGGTTTCAACGATGCAAGTCTAATTCATGGATAATGGCTGGGTCTTTGAATTCCGCAGATAGCATTGTGTTTTGGAAGCATTAAATTCCACTCTGTTGGTAGTACCCCAATTGGTTATGCTGTTTTTATCGGAATGTAATAAGCTTAACATACGCTGCCGTTCCCGTTCTACAGCCGAAGAGCGGAGACATGAGTCCGGGAACGAATATGAAAAGCAGAGAGTACTGTCGTCAGCAAAGGAGTAAATTGCATTAGAAGAAGCAGACAAGAGATCATTGATGAAAATTAAAAAGAGTGTCGGAGACAGAACGGAGCCCTGGGGCACACCAGCATTTATTTTGAGAATATCAGACTTGAAACCATCCAAAACAACTTGAATTGAACTTTCCGAAAGGTTATTTCTAATCCATTGAAGAAGAGAATCACCGATCCCAAATGCACGAATTTTCGACAAAAGAGTCTGATGCCAAACTCTGTCGAATGCCTTAGAAATATCAAGTGCAACTACCTTGCTGCTAGATTGATGTAAACTTTGGTTCCACTTTTCGGTGAGACATGCCATCAAATCACTAGTGGATCTGTTGCTACGAAAACGGTACTGCCGGTCATTGAGAAGTTTTCGTGTTTCGAGATATTTCATGAACTGACGATTTATCAGCGTTTCCATGACCTTGGACAGAAGGGATGTAAGTGCAATTTTTTAGGAACGGGCTGGACAAATGCTGTTTTCCATTTGCTCGGAAAGAGTCCGGAAGAGTAGGATTGATGGAAAAGCTTACGCAGTGGTTTTGTCAGCGTAAAAGAACACCTCTTCAGAAGTAGGAGAGATATACCATCTGGACCAGCGGATTTGTGAATGCTAAGATTTTTAAGTACTCTTGCTACTACACGAGTGCCAAAGTGGATTCATCCCATTGAAGATTCGATGCACTCAAGTGTAGTCGTGGACAAACCACAATCTGAAAGTGGCTTTTTCCAAAGAGCTGACAGCTGGAATGTCATTGTAAATGAGCGTTGGGATGGAGGATGAGGCAGAATTTCTAATGTTTTTGACGAACGACCAAAAATTTTTACTACCTTTGGGACATTGTAGTATTTTTTGCCTCAGCTTTTGGTCGTATATAAATTTGACACGCTTAAGAAAGGCGTTGCAGTCATTCCTGGCTCGTTAAAATTTTTTCCGGTTTTCCTCTGTGGGGTTGGTCTTATAGGACCGAAAAAACATTTCTCTCAACCTGACAGCCTCTTTACAGCTCGAGTAGTACCACGCCTTTTCTTTTGGTCCGATACTCTTTATCCGGTAAGGGATAAAGGATTTCATTCCAAAGAGAATAGCGTCTGTGATCATATCAGCAGCGGCATCCACGTCGTTATAGAGGAAACATAACGACCAGTTAAAATCCCTAAAGAAGGTGTTTAGTCCGCTCCAATTGGCTTTCTCGTATTGCCATACGATTCTTTTAGGAATTTATTTTCTAACTGCGTGGTCAATGTACGAGAATTTAGCTGATATGACACAATGGTACGACGAGCCTAGAGGTGAGATTACATCAACAGTGTACTTATCAGGGTGAGAGGTTAGAAACATGTCCAGGGTGTTGGCGGTATAACTATCAACGTCTGGGATTCGCGTGGGCTCATTTACAAGCTGAGTCAAGTTGTTTTCCGCAGCGAAGATTTCAACACACCTTCCTTCGGGTGTTGTCTGTCCAGAATGTGGAAGCCACCCAGAATATGAGGATACAGGGATACAATTCTTTGTATGGAGTCAGACAGCGCATCAAACGCGTTAAAGGTTGAATTACTGTCCAGTTTGGGGCTTCTATAAATAAAGCAGGAGTGGATAACTTGCCTACGGAAATAGAATTTTAACCACATGAAAGTGAATTCTGGATTTCAACAGCGACTACATTGTCTACTACGCATGTAGATGGCGAGACCCCGATTTCGATTGTTTGGAATAAAAATTTGATATTGAACAAACGCCTTCTACTGGTATCTGTCGTCAACTGTGGTGATGAATGAACCCTTTAGAGGCAATGCTACAGTTGCAATTTGTTTTAAGATGGATTCTTCAAGAAAGCCTAACACCAGCGTATCTGGCATATTTCTGGCGATGATAGGAGCAGATTTTTAACTTAATATGGGGAGTGATGACCACTCATCCGCCAAGGGCTTTAAGCCATCAACTTCAAAACCTTCCTGCTGATGATTATTGGAAATTTTGTCAAGCGTTTGTGTACAAAGCTGCTATTTGTTCTATCCTATCCCTTGCAACTACTCCAGAGGCAACATGACTCCCAGATGCAACAATGTTCTCTAAAATCTATAGAAGTGGCATTTACAATGATGGTTTTGGCGAAAAAGAAACTGTATCTCGGTTGGACAACGTGGTGGAGATAATCGGTAAGTTTTTAGAATCAAATCAATGTTAGATGACTAAACTTAAGTTAGGGATGTTATCCAAGTACGATATTGGGTTTCTAAGCGCCAGTTTAGTCAGCGCGAAAAAATGTCGCGTCGGATACAATCAAAGCTATGGGTTTTCAAATAAGTATTGCTAGTTCTACTACTACTTAGACCAGTCTTCAGAGAATGATTTACTCAATTGCATAGAGCTTATTTCAAGGATGTCTTGATCCACTCAATATACACTGACAAATCTTTCTCTCTTTAAAACAACAGTCAGTGGACAAGAACACCAAGGGCTAAAACACCATGCCTTGTAGTTTCGATGGCTGATGGATCAACTACTGCACACCTGAATTAAAAAGTTCATCAGCAGAGTGGGCAGCCGCTGGTGGAATCCGTCCAAGAAGTGACCAAAAGCGCAAAAGTCGGTTGGCAAGTTATGGCATCCGTATTTTAGGACACGCATGGTTTTTTGTTCATCGGCTATCTTGATGAAGGTAAAACAGTCAATAGCGAATGTAACACGGCATTATTGGATCGATTGAGTATAGTAATCAAGAAAAAATGGCCTCATATGCTGTTTCACCACCTTTAAGGAATAAAGAGTGGAGCTGACTTACTTTTTGATGTAGGAGTTGTCCAGAAACTTTGTACAACGCCTTCATGTTTACCTCGGCGAATATGAACCATGCGAAACTATAACACTTTCTCAGGATATTTTATACAGACAACTCTCTGAAAAGATAAAGCTTCAGCGGAAACTTTAAGGTATCACTTCCAGAAGGACTAAAATGGTATCAGATTGAAGCGACCATTAAAACTTTTCCCACGTACAGTAAGATTTATGTCTCAGTCAACAAGCTTCTCCTTTGCATGATCCTTTGCTAGCTGGCTACAGTCTCGCAAGTTAGGCTGGATGAGGTCCCCACTTCCACTTGTGCCATCTGAGCCTCGGTCCTAGGATCTTCACATTACTTGCTGTACCTACAGTACACTATACGCTCACTGTCAATGCAGACGGGACCGAAGATCACTCGGAAACCTACCCAGGTCTACCAAAAACAAACTTTCCGAAACCAAAGCAGCCCGGCTTGCTGTCTTGCCACTTGAGATAATCTCAAAAACAGTATGAAAAGTATATAAAGTAGCCAGGACCAATAGAGTGGACATAGTCTTGGTGCCAGAGCTCAATGGATATGACAATAATGGAAGGGCAGGTGAACTAACAAAGCAAGGAAAGGATCTGACTTCAATTTGTTTTCTTGTGTTGTTACTTAGATGGCGATGGCCATCTGTTCTGGTTCGATTGGTTCGATTTCTGGCTGGGTCACCAACATTTTTTTTTTTAAATCGCCATCACTCTTTTGGCGGGAAATGGCAAACTCCCGCTCAGATGTGACAAAAACATGAAAACATGAGCAACACAAATGAGTGTCAAGAAGCTATGCCATGGCCCATACCGGGCTGCCAGCGCCACAGTGTTTTTTTTTTTTTTCCTTAGAAATCGAAGGCTCTTCGAACCTGTGGGTTGATATTCATTTGCATCTCCTGACAAGGCTAATGATGCAGGGAGTATAACATTTTGTTAAATTCTGTCCTTAGTGGCTCTTTGATGCTGCTTCTGTTTGCTAACGCACCAGCAACAGTTCACTGCTTTCTACCAATAGTACCAATGCCATCAATGTTTGCAAAAAGCTGCACAGAATTTTGGAAATTTTTTTCTCTGGTATTGGCTTTCGAGTTTCGCACAGCTTTCTTAAGTGTGATGTAAAGGAGTGACAACATCTTGTCTTAGCCCCTTGTAACACCTAAGGCCTCTGACCTTAATGGAGCAGAGAGTATACTTCGCAGACATTCTGTGGTCGTTCTGATCTCAACGGAACCGAAGCCTCTATAGTTGGTGCACTTTAGAAAGTTTTGTTTTTTATGTGAATCAAACATATAATACATCAGTTCTACGAGTACTTATCAGGCATATTTTCTGCCGTTTTAGTGGAGCAGAATTTCGATGCTCAGAGTCTTTCCTTTTCTGCAGAGAAGCTGATAGTTTTCCTTTTTCCTTCGGCAGAACCGCTCTTCTATAACTATATCTACTTAAGAGGAGACTCGGGTTTACCTAACCTATAAGTTGTGGCATTTCTGACGGGTTCTTAGCACTGACGCCTATGAACTTCAATACTTACTACAGGTTGTTAAGGCTTTGATAGGAGAGAAAGGGCTACGAGATTGGCAATGTTTTTGGCGGTTTGTTGCGATTGTTACCCTTTGAATTCCTTCAGGATCTGGTCTGCTACTAGGTAGTGTTCTATGTCCACCTTAATTGACTTGAATGATTTGCTATGACCGTGATCAATTTGGTTAAGCTCCATGTTTCCTTGTGAATACTAAGATGAGGGCATTTGCTACTAGATAGGGTTGTATCCCATGGTACTGCAAGCTCCATAGAGACATCTGCCGTATTATATAATTTCCTGAGAGATTTTGGCAACCAATATTGAAATGTCCACCATCGAACAGATTTTCAAATTTCAGCAAAGCTACATGCAATGTAAGGATTCCTTCAAGATCCTTTTTAGAGCATTACGCGGTACTTTTACGTCTTAACCAGAGGCACAATCTTTCATAAGACTGCAAAATATTGTTGTGAGCGACGACAACAAAGCAGAAAACAGAGGGCTGTTTGTGAAGCACTTGCAACTCTCGAAACAGAAGCTGGGTACCTATTGCCAGCGAGGACCAACGAATCGATGAATTAGCTTAAACGTCGCTAGAGGGGTATAACTTCGGGATAGTCAAGGACTTTGTTGAATAAGGCTCTGCAGAAGAGTAACTCTTTGTCGTTTATGCGTTTTGCGCTCAAATGTTAATTAAGTAGCTAAGCTCCCTATTCAAAAATCTTTTCGTTGTAGTCTCGGTCTAATCCTTTATAAGGTGGTGGCAATATGTTTGCCACCCTACAAAATCGTTGATCAATTTCAAACTACTGAACAAAGTCATTGTACGAGTATCTCATTAATGTTTTGCCTGACATCTATCCTGAACTAGGAATAAACACGTTTATAACCGCTTATTTGAATCCAGTGAAAACGTTGAATTTTATTAGGTTTTTTTTTAATATTGTTCAAATGATAGCTAACGGTGTCTGTGTTCGGAAATTTAATTTTTATTATATAAATGAATATAATACTTTCTAGAAATTTGCAAAAGCTGAAGGAAAATAATAAAGCACGATAGGTTCAGTGATTTTTTACATATGTAGGTGGCAATATAGTTGCCAGAGCCCGTTCAGCGAAATCTTAAGGTGGCAATATTTTCACCGCAGCCTTGTAATTGCATTTTTTTTGTATGTCCAGGCTCAATGAATAAGAAATTGAGAAATTTGTTTACCAGATCGTTGGCTTAGATTCGAGAGATTGCTATGAAAATGACGAAAATATTGAAGATGTTATGCTGACAGGAGATTCGGAACAAGTAGATGATAGTACCTCGGGTGAAAACATAGCCGAAGGGAGTGGACTGACTCGTGAAGTTGAGGAACAATTTGAGGATATTGACATGGAGTCTTGTAGTTTTGAGGACGATTTTGGGGACTATTCTGAGGAGAGTGCTGACGAAGATCCATTTTGGACGAAAAGTCTTCTAAATGAAACATTATTTCCGGTTCAACGTTTTGATTCCGAGAGTATTGTACCTTCTTTTTTAAGTTCGAGTCGCCATTACCCGATTTATTTTTTCCAGAAAATGCTACAATCAATAGTGGATCAAACTGATCTAAGTGCACTGCAACGTAGAAGTAAGAATTGGAAAGATTTAGAGGCAACAGAATTACGGGCATTTTTTGGAATAATTATTTTGGTGGGCGTGCATAATCTTCCAAGTATTGATCTCAACTGGTCAACAGATCCGTTGTTTTACAACAAGGTTATAGCCTCTGTTATGCCATGCAAAAGGTTCAAAGAAATTATACAGAATTTGCATCTGGGCGACAATTCCCATTGCTCCAAATACGGAGAGTCAAATTTTGACCGTCTTTACAAGCTGAGACTACTGATTACTAATTTGAACCGTTGAACCGTAACTTCAAAAGTTCCGCTGTATAAACCAAACCACAGTCAATCGATGAGTGCATGATATTGTTCAAAGTTCGGGCCAGCTACCAGCAGTATATGCAACTCAAACCTATAAAAAGAGGTTTCAAAAAGGATGACAGCAGGCTTCAACTGGGACTAGACGCCTTTGTTATACAAAAGCTTTGTGACTCATTGAAATGCACTAGTGTCCACGTTGCCCTTGATAATTTCTTTGCATCTTTCCAACTAATGCAGGATATGTACGAAAGCCAAATTTATGCCACTGCTACGGTCTTCCTAATATCTCTAATAACAAAAACAATATGTCCTAGGGCCAATAAAAAGGGACCGTCTTTCAACACCTTTTGATCAAAAAAGCAAAGCATTCATCAAAGGAACTCAAAAGAATGGATCAAAAGAAGAAATCCCTTGTCCACTAGCTATACTGCAGTATACAAAGCATGGAAGGCATGGCAAGATTCGACCAAAAGTGCGCCACGTATAGCGTAGGTCGTCGAAGCAAGCGCTGGTTTACAGATTTACTGGCCAACAACTTATTGGAAGCTTTCAAACAAATAGTGGGAAAAACAAACCACGTTACATGAAAAAAAAAAACTGCTACACAGATCCAATAAATCGATGGGCGTGCTAGATGAACATAGGCTTGACTCCCAATGTCTGAAGATATTTCATCATATCGTAGATGCGGGCTTTGTAGCACAAAAGCCAACAACAAAAGGTTGAAATTTTAGTGCTCACGATGACAAGTACCACTCTACGTTACCCCATGTTTCGCTGTTTTTCATAGAAATACAATTGTATAAATGTTTTATATATAAATATAATGATATATAGTATATTGATTTTTCATTTACTAAAAAGGAAAGAATTTTGATCCAACCAACTGGCGGTGGCAATAGGTTTGCCACCTAACTTTTTCGAAAACTAACAAAAACTCAATTTTCTTTTTACGAATCTGGTTTTAACATTTCTCAATTAAAGCAACCGTACTTTAAGCTGTCTTATAAAGGGTTAAGAGAAAGGATCTTGGGCTGCTCGGCTCTGTCTACCTATACATTGACGTAAAGTGAAGGAGAAAATTAAACCAAGAACTTCACTAGTTGAAGAGACTCAGAATTTAGGACATATTGTATAAAAAAAAACGGCTAGAGATGCTTGTTGACCTAGACCCAGGTCCACCCCGGATTGTAGCCCCATCTAAAGTAAAGTAAAAGTACATAAAGACCCAGTGGACATCAGCGCTTTTACTCGGAAATTGGATGAATCAATGGAGACCTTATATTAGGTGGTGCGTCCAAGTGGTGAGGCATCTCTACCAACATTTTTAGGGCTTGATGTTTGTTTAGACACAGATTCATTCTGGTCTGTAGTGTCATCTAAGTAATGTAGGACCACTTGCGTCTCCATTATCATCGAAGTTTTTCGTATCCATAACTACTGATACGATGATTACAAAGAATATGTTAATGTGCCAATCGTAGACTGGTTTCAAGATTTCAAATGTCTTATTCTCCTATTGGTACTATTGTCCACATTATAAAGGTGAACATGAACAGAAACATCGTCTCATTGTACCCATTTCAAATATTTACATTCAAGAAATTTAAATTTCGAAGAAAAGCCAACAGGCAGATCCATCTTAAAGGGTACCTTCAAGACAATACGTTCTATGACACTCTATCAAACCCATTTCTAACATCAAATTTTTCCCATCAATATCCATCAGGAGATAAATAATTTCCTTCGTTTATGAACATTGACTTGGCTCTTAAATATATACGAGTATTGGAAATTTATTCACGGATAACACCTTTCCGATGAATGCTTATGGTTCTCTTAGTGGGAACATGTGAGGACATATTCATGCGACTAAGTGCAAAAGTTGATAAAAGGATTCATCATTAAATGAAAAAAAAGAAGATACTTTGACGAAATGGTAAAGTCCTTGGAGAGTAACTACGGTTTAAAGTTCCTAGCCCATGAAGAATAGGGGGACTAGAAGAAAAAGTTAACGTACTCATAGATCCACCCTTGCAGTAAACCAAAAAAAAAAAAAATCATGAAAATTGAATTTTTTAGTGGTCCTTGTAATCTGGGTTCGCTGTGGGTAGAGTGGGAGGTGAGTAAGGTTAGGTACTCGTATCTTTGTCGGAATATAAAAGAACGCCATTGGAAAATTGCACTACGATGATCCTTATTAACGTGACAGGCAACGTAAAATAAGGCGAAACCATCAAATATGCATCTCGGTTTTGCCCCGCCTTGTGGCAGAGTCCCTATGCACGAAGTGATTTCTACCAGCTGGTACGGCAGCTTTAAGTTGAATTTTCATGCATGCTCTGAGCACGTTTCGGGATTATGCATCGCTGTGCTGGTGGCCCATAAACTCCATCCATCCTGCGTGTTGGATGTGTCTCCGTTTTAACACCCTCTATTCCCGAAGTACTTATTTAACACCAAAGCACGTATCCGAACCATAGTTATGAGCAAACAAAATCGAACTAAAATTGTGACGCTCTTTCATGGGGATAAAATGCGATGTGACAGGAACAAATGTGCAATGGAGTCTATTACCCACGCTAATAGTCGTATGTTTAAATTGAACCATCGCTGGAGGATATATATTCAGTCAGAGCACTGAAGCAAAAGTTTAAACACTCGTGAGTTGACAAATTACCCCCTGAAGGGTGGTCTCGTTAAGAGCAAACATTAAAGACACCGCACACAACAATTAACTTCTCTAGCAGCTCTGACAATACTTGAAAAAGCATACAACACAAGAAAGGACTGCAAAACTGGAAAACTAAAACTTTAGCTCCTCCGACTTATTATCATTACTGTGCAGTTTTTTCGCCTCCCTTCCCCCATTTGGTAGAGACAGAATAATCCTGCAGAACTCCTGCTACACCCAGTCGAGTGTAACTCATGCACATTTGACTTCTGACTTGTAACAACTATGCATGCAAGTGTAATGTGCATCTCATTCTCATTTAATATGCGGATATGCTAGGATATGGGAGGATAATTTGCGATTCCATAGCGCAAAAGTTCTTTAAGCTTGGAGCTAGAGGACAACAGCACACAATTGCATACCGGCATGGCACCCTATTTCCACAGTTTCATCTTTTGTGTTTGCAGAACTTTTTTTTGTTTTTTTTTTTGTACCGACGGCCTTAAGTGAGCACAATTTCAAAACAATTGTAAATGCTTTGCTTAAGTTGAAGGTTTTTGAAGTACCCATACCTGAGTACTGTTGCAACAAGGCAACAATGTTATTCGATTGTGGGATATTTGTTTGTTTGTTTCGGGGATTTTGTAATTACTGTCGACCTCACTTAGATAGACAGGCTGTTACACCCTGCGTTTGCTGGAAAATTAAGTTTATAAATCATGACCGATTGCTGCATGGTGAATGAATTGATTTTACTTCTTTAGCCACATACCATATTCATTTGATTTACCCACTGTCATTTCGAATCATAACGTCTCGAGTTTAAGAGTAAGCTTCTTCTGGCATTCAGTTTTGGCCGTCTATGAACAAGTTTTCTAATAGATTTCGATCTCATCGAACAATATTTTTCTTTGTGTTTACTCAAGAATTTATCCACTACGAACCGATACCGAACCGATGGGGTACCGCAAGAATCTGAAATAGGTCCATTTATCTTTAATCTAAGTCAAATGTTGGTAATTTTCAAAAAAATGTATAGGATTTGGTTAAGCAGAAGTACTGGCCATTGTGGCCATCTTTTACTACAGGTATTCACCTCTATCACAACATTACTATAACAATTGACAGAACGTCTCTTGTGTTTTGCGTGGAGACCTGCCGTGTAGGCTTTATCCCATGGAACACTTACGTTCATAACAGGATTAATACAATGCGCCAATCAGCGCCCAATGGATGGTATAAATACAATCTCCAGTTCCTACTTGAAGTCCTGTGTAAGTCACGATCTTCTCCCTTGGTATAGGCACCCGGTTACAGTGCAACTCCACAACGAGCAGACCAATTATGGCTATAGCAATGGTTGGGCACAGGTCGCAGCACGCTACAACATAGCATAACCATGTGAGCCACCACGATACTCCCACAAGGGGGCCAATTCCTAGGTTAGGCCGGGGCTGCTGTCCTCCAGTGGTATTAGAATATAGCCTCCGGTCGAGCTTCGCAACCTTACGGCTACTTCCAGTGGGGCACCTAATTGCCCAGGACTGGCCGCTTTTAACCCTGCTCGCTGAGCTTAAGGGTATAGCTACCTAGTTCGACGCCTAGCAAACACTATGTTCCCATAGTCCTGAATTCTTGCTATTTGCGCGAACATTGCCAGCGTCGCAAATACCGTCTTCAAAACCTACACCCATAGCTTCAAGATTCCGAACATCATCATACAGAGAACATTCACACAAAACGTGTATCCAGTCTTCAAAAGGAGCTCCACACGAGCAGCCCTTTTTATGCAAAAATATATTAAAGGAACCATGACCAGTAAGAAGAAGGGCCAAGTTGAGATTAAATCTCAGCTCAAGCCGTTTTCCTAATTCTGCCGTTTTCGCTATCGTCCCATCTAGATTGCCGTCTTGTTATGACGTATTCGTCTGGAAGGAGCTCACTCTCCCGGAATGATATCTGGCTGACTCTATGATCAGACACCCAATTTCGCTTCCTCAATGGTAGACTCCTATTCACTCTAAAGGCTAATCCACGACGGAAAGCCACTAAGTCAACAACCTGGAGTGCCTCCGTAGAGACAGTGCAGCAAACGGGTAAGCAGCCCAGTAAGACCACTCTTTAGCAAGAGAGGATTTTTCTGAGACCCAACTTAGTCGTGACTGCCTATAATTACAGTCACATTCATCCAGTCATTAGTTTCTTTAAGACGATGATGACTACGGAAACGTATCATCGCATAATTACTTAGGAGTTATAGACCACTTTGCCTTTAAATAGAGCTTTCATAAAATAGACAGATGAGAAAACTTTGGCAATCCGCCAACGCTCTAATTTATCCGACTTACAAATGTCCACCAGAACTTCTTCGCCAGTGTTTTTCCGGCTTGGTGAAGTATCCCCTAATGTATGACAACATGGCATTGGGTAATGCATGGCAATCGCAACGACAATGAGTTGACATCGAAACGTATTTTAAGAATCTATTAACTCACAACAAATACAATAGTCTCGAGGTATTGAAACTACAATGGACGAAGACACTTTTAACTTACTAACCCATAAGCATACACCTTAAGACTTAACATAGTCCCATAAGAAACATTCGTTGCGTCAAGTTCTCAGTAAGTGAATGGTTTCACGAATGCATGGCATTTAGCGCCATTCTGCAGGAGCACATAACGATCATATTTTTGAAGAAGTTATCTCGGATCTGCTCTGATTACGTTGGCCACCGGCTGTAAAGACCGATGTCTCCAGTGTGTAGGCGTCATCCAATAATAAAGCCCTTTTGTGAGAATGAGACTCATGAGTCTTCTCCGAATTTGCCTCGGTATAGCTTGGTTGCTCAAAAGTCAAGCTCGTTACTTAACCTGATATAAAAAGCGAACACCTGTCACTTTAGTTACTGCATAATCATACACCGGGATAGGCAAAGATTCTTTCATTAAGATGAAACTTTTAAAATCGATGCTGAATTGACAATGCTTGGTCATTACACTATCACGACGATAAGTGACCTCATTTGGTCGATTATGAGGCCCAAAATCTACGTCATTCTCTATACCTTTTGCAAATTGAAGACCGGTCGTTTGGTATGGACCTATTCATGATTGTATGTCAAACACTACTGAGCATAGATATCAGTTATAAAACTCTTTTTGAATGAATCTTTGCCTAATGAAATGAAAGATTTCAAGTTAATGCAAAGGCAACCCACGACATGTTCGACGGTAGACTATGTACTTAGAAACGGAAGGCGAAGGAGGAAGCTGACTAGTACTTAAAGGCATCACCCTTTGATTCTCCAACAAAACTAAGAATTTGTGTGCCATATTGTATGGACTAAACATGCAAAGTTGAATGACTAGGCGTTGTCATCGAAGAGAGTCCTTAATATCTATACGGCCATGAAAGGACCAATTATGTCAGTTTCACGGAATATCATCGGATCTTCTCTCGGCGCACTGATAAATCTGCCCACTGTCTTTGGACTCTGGTCTTGTGGACATGCCACTTCTGTTGGAAAAAAAGGGAAAGCAGCTTTTCCCATTTAGGATGCGCCACTGGTATTTTTCTGGCTCTGTCTTTTAAGCTAAAATAAACGGAATACTGATGGCAGCGAACTATGTACCACCGTGTAGCGCTCCCGTTGTTACGATTTGAGTTCCGGTTTTTTTTTTTTGATAAGTTGGTACATCTGTTGTTTATATTCTCTTTAAATCTTAGCGTCAAAGCTTGATATTTGCAAAGTTACGTAGCTAAGAGTACATCTATCTCTGTGTGTGTTGGCGATTTTTTACAATTTTAGAAATGAACTTAAATTTGCAACAACGAACTTGTATTAAATTTTGCGTAAAAATCGGACTTAATGGTGCGCGAACGTTGGAAATGCTGGAAAAGTGTTTCGGCAACGATTTTCTAAAGAAAACGCTCGTTTACCAGTGGCACGAGCGGTTCAAAAGTGGTCGTGAATCAATCGAAGATGGTGAACGCAGTGGCAGACCATCGACAACGATAACCGACGAAAACATTGACGAAGTAAAAGAAATGTTGGTCAGTAACCGCAAATTAATCATCAGAGAGATAGCGGAGGACTTGAATATTGCCTATGGATCCGTCCAAGACATTTTGGTTAATGATTTGTGTTTCCGTTGTGTAGCAACAAAGTTGGTGCCAAAAGACCTCAATTTCATGCAAAAAGGAGACCGTGTTGACGTCGTAAAAGAGATGATTTGCGAGGTTGAATCCAATCCCACGTTCATCGAAAGAATCATTACTGGAGACGAGACGTGGTTTATGAGTACTACACGCAATCCAGACATCAAGCAAGTGAATGGCGTTCAGCAAATGAGCCGAGGCCAAAAAAACCACGACGTTTTCAGTCAAAAAAGAAAGTAATGCTCACGGTTTTCATGGATTACAACGATGTCGCCGAAAGAGACCAGAATTGTGGGCAAAAAACTCGTGGATTTTGTACCATGATAACGCACCGTCGCACAGTGCCATCAGTATATGTAATTTTGGGACGAAAAATGCAACAAATACCATCCAACAGCCACCGAATTCACTTGATTTGGCTCCCTGTGACTTCTTTCTGTTCAATTGAATGAGAAAACCACTACGGGGATCGCGTTTCAATGGCCGAGAGGAAGTAATGGAAAAATCGCAGGAAGCACTGATGGATATACCGAAAACCGAATATAAAAAATGTTTCGAGGATTGAATCAAGCGCTGGCGTAAGTGTGTTGCAGTCGATGGGGATTACTTTGAAGGGGACAATAAAAATTTAGATGAATAAACTTGTATTTTTAATTTTCTGAACAATTTCCGGGAACTTTGATCAGGGCGAAACATTAACACTTGTACCGACAGTCTTGCTGAACTCCATCTAGACTTCCAAACTTGTCACAGGTTGTTAGCCTTAACTGAGCCCAATTTGTGGGTGGGGTTCACTCATAGTGGAATCAAAGGAAAATAAATCGCTGAGGGACTTATTTGAACGCCCAAGAGGAGCATTTTCTGCACCCTTACCAACGTTAGAACTGTCTGCATCTTCTGTTATGGCTTCCCTTAAGAGTTAGGTTGCATATGAGCATTATTGCAGATGGCATGACTCCCCATGTTAA
Organism: Volucella inflata; assembly: GCA_928272305.1. NCBI lineage: Eukaryota > Metazoa > Arthropoda > Insecta > Diptera > Syrphidae > Volucella > Volucella inflata. The sequence goes on from OV743720.1 coordinate 7,863,062, forward strand.
GGACAGACAATACGAATGCATCCAGACGTCGGTAATAAGTCAGCGACTTTCCTGCTGTTCCAGAGTAGGAAAATCTGTAGTCTGTTTACCGTCGCGTCGTCGTGATTTCACTTTTGTGGTAAGCATTAAAGCGTTTTGGGTTTTAGTAAAACAGCATTTTGCGACCTTTGTTGTAAAGGCGATAAGAACATTGTGTAGCATTTTTTCTATGAAGGTCTTGTCGAGGCCTGCATCCGGTAAAAGGAATTCTGCGTTGATGTGGTGGGTATTGGTACTGCAGGGACTTTATCATTGTGCTTTGGGGGACTAAGAAATTGCAGTTAGCGAACTTCCATGGAGTACGATAGACTAGTTCTTTGTAAGTTTCCATAAAAAAAAGAAAACATTTCAAGCTTCTAACAACGATTTAACGTAGTATTTATGGAAAACACTAAAAGTTATTATACATAAACCCCCGCACGTCATTTTTGTGGTCATTGTTAGAAGACTTCCAAGCAGAACAGATAAATGAAGGTCCTCACTCATAAAATGTACGACTGTCGGTATGAATATTTGGAAACTTACTTCAAGCCGTTTTAAACTCTGTTCTACTAGGCCGGGGAATAATTGGATCAATAATTTTGTTCGGTTTTCTATCATTCTCTGCTGGAGAATAGATCATGCAGGTGCCATAAGTACATTTAGCTATACTTCGCTAATATACCGCTAATGAATACCGGCATGGTCGATGCATCAGAGCCAAACCACGATAACAGCGAATCTGGTCTATAAAGTGTTCAAAGGAAACCTTTTCCACATTTAGTGGGCCTCCCTGTTGGTTTTCCCACGCTTAACCGGTACTATCTTTGATATTCTCTCATGTTTAATCTTTAATGTTCTTTTTTACAAAGGCAGGATGGATGTTGAGGATGTCCAGGAATAAAGGAACTTCTCTAGTCTCTAGGTGAAGAATGTATTTGGGATAACCACTTGGTAGCCTAAAAGGAAGGGTTTGTAGGCACGGTATGTGCATAAGGAATGCTATTGCTGCTTCTCAGATTTCACAGGATTTTGGCTCTTGCAGTGCCCAGCGTCGTTTTTATTGAAAGGTGCAGTTCTCAGTACAGAGACTTAAAACTTGTCTTCCTAATAGTTCGCATATGGAGAATGTTTAGCGAGCGACAATTTTCTGTTCTCTAATCAGCCAAATTAAAATGCATGACCCAAAGGCCTTTGTCTGTTTTCGAGACTGTTCTTTTCATAACTCATTCAAGGATGCTCTCTTCAAAGAATAAATAATTGATTGTATCCAATTCTATACTCTACACACCCCTTCAAAAGGACCTGAAATCATTTACAGAAGCATAGTGTGAATTATATTAGTATGTCTTTATTCATAGACGCCACCCATCAAATGCCCCTTATAACCAAAATGCGAATACATATTATTTCGGTATCTTTACCAATCATACTCTGTATAAATTTGTTCAACCATTCAAACAAATTTTTGTTACGTATTCGCCATAGAAACCGTCGCTGCTTTTTAGAGAATTTGATTCACATAAACCAAAACCCAAACCACAACCGCAAATCACATTTTCCCTTGCAAAGATTTGGAAAAGTGCCCAAAACGGAGGATAACCTAAAATATTCATAAAATAAGGAGAAGGACTTTAAAATTAAAGTAAAACCTCATCAGAAAGGCATTAATTCGGTTGTGCCTGCGGAATTGATTCCACCAACATGCAGATGGCTTTCATCCTCATCTGTATGGTGTCTGTAGATTTGAAATCACTTTGTACAGATTTCATTTCGATAATGATATTCTCTCTATTGAAAATGACCCAAGCAATTTTCATTTATCATTTTTCTGTCGCGCTGCTGTAGACAAGGAGGAGTGTAATTGAAGGTTTGACTTTCCGAATAAGTATTCTTGAACATACTCGTAGTTTGGAGTGTCATAAGTAATTGCGACTGCAAGTTCCTGGGAGTGACTTGGTATAAGTAACTTGCAGACATGCCAACCTTTCCAAATGAAGAGGAAATGTAAATATTTTTTCATTTTGACTTACAGTCGACTCGCTAGTTGACTCGGCTTTTCATTTTCTTTTAATACTATATAGGTATTAGCTGGAAAAAAGGAGTGTGAACATTAATACAGAAAAAGGCGGTTCGATATGTCAAAGCTGCTTTTCAAGCCGAGTTAAAAACATAAGCCAAGTCGGCAGTCAAGTAGTCAGCTGAATCGATAAAAATTGTATCATGTATACGTATTTATCAGTGGTACACCCTGGGTAGTGTTAATTGTTGCCTGCAGATTTGAAGGGGGTAACTCACATCACTTGTTGATTGTCGCAAAAAGGACGATCCACTCGAAAAGAGGACAGTTGACACGACATTCAAAGTGAAACTCGACGAATGCTATTTTTTTTTTTGGATTGGAATAGTTTGTTACTACTATTCACTACTTTGTTTATTTATGGTCCAACTCCATATGCGTGTGGGAAGCACTTAAGCCATTATATGACAGTATTTCCTTGAAATCAATTTGCTATCATAGATCACATGTTGCGTGACTCCAAATGAGATGTTTCGTAGCTTCCTCTCATGCTATGATAATTTACTGCAGAAAGACTCAGAATTTATTGGCAATGTGTCCACAGTAAAGGCAAATGGAATAAACAGTCAAAGTCCTACTTGTTATCATACTCGATTTTTCACCGTTTCGCAAATGGAAATTAATCACTCAAGTCACCTGGTGGCAAACGACTGATATCTGCCACATCGTTACTCTTTGTCGCAGGACTCTTGACCTGTGTCAGATTGCATCTGTCACTAATTGCTTTGCCGGTAACTGGAATTTATAACGTTTGGATTAAATTGAATAGTACTCGTAAACCATTTTGATGATAAACGGAATGCAAGTTCTCTTTCAGTCGTGTCTCATGAGATTTATGTCCTTCCTATCCGTTGCAGCACGCATATATTGTAGTAAAGGATTCTTTAGCACACTTATAAATACGTATTAGCAATATGATTTTTCGACATTTCAATAAAATTGATTTTCTTCTTGTTCAAACCTCAGTTGGCGACATAGGGTGATGTGAGCTGTTCAACTTTCTCCTATGTAAAGTGGAAATCTGAGCTAGAGTCGGTGATCCTTGTTATGGTTTTTTTTGAAGGTTCAAATTCAATAGGGAAAAGATGTGGAAAATTGTTTGAAAGTCGAACTGAACAAGGTGGCTCGAAGAGATAGAGAAGTTACTGACTAATTTTCAGTAAGAAAGCAAAGTCGCTTAAGTTCAATGTCGACCACGATTTACATATAGAAAATGACCTTGCACTCGTTATTCGAATAAAGCTGACTTTTTTTTAAATTTTTTAACCCAATATATGTTTCAACGCTTTAGCGTCGAGAAAGTTGCAAGTCAATTATATACTGAAAACCGAAAACCTTATTAAGGGAGCATACCTTTCGAATTGCACAACTGAAGTGAGTTGAATCGGTAGTAGTTGAGGTGCAGTGTTCAATTTTATCGACTACTAGGCTTGTGACCGGCGTTCGATTCCCATATACCGCAGGAGGCAGTACGAGTAGCAACCCGGCGTAATGTCTATGAGATTCTTTTTTTTTAAGAAATTGGCGCACATTTAAGGTGTTATAACTAGGTGGGGTGAAAAGTAACTTCCTTGACCGCCAGAATGCGGTGCCTTGAAGTCCGTTCATATTTGGGCCGACATGCCAAATTTCAGTTCGATACTGTGTTTAGTTTTGTTTTGACAGCTGATTGTTGTTGATGTGTTTGGCATCATGTTGAGTATGGACAAAAACGATTTTCGTTCTCTCATAAAACATTACTTTTCGAGAGGCAAAACGGCGAAGGAAACAAAAGAAAAGTTGGATAAATATTATGGGGCTAATGCTCCGTCAGATTACACCGTCAAATATTGGTTTCGAGAGTTTCGTGGTGGCCGCAACTCCACTACCGATCAAGTCCGCAGCGGCAGGCCCTCCGATGCGGTTACAGAGGACAATGTCAAAAAAATACATGAAATGGTGTTGGCTGACCGGAAAGTGAAGGCGCGCGAGCTAGCAGATACCGCAAAGATTAGTACTGAGCGCACACGCTATATTTTTGGCAATATTCTGCATATGAAAAAGTTATCCTGCCGCTGAGTGCCGCGCATGCTCACGCCTGACCAAAAACACGAACGCGAAAGCACTTCGACAGAGTGTTTGGACTTTCTGATGCGGAATCGGGCGGACTTTTGGCATCGATTGGTAACTGTTGGTGAAACCTGGATCCACTATTACACACCAGAGAACAGAATGAGTGCCCGGCAATGGACTGAAGCCGGCCCGAGTGCTTCGAAGCGGCCGAGGGAGGCTCAATGGGTCGGAAAGGCTATGGCATCGGTTTTCTGGGATTGTCATGGCATACTCTTCGTGGACTACCTCGAAACAGGAAAAGCAATCAACAGCGAGTATGACTGTGCATTTTTGGAGCGACTGAAGGCCAAAATCGCTGCAGAACGGCTCTGCAAGGCATTTCGTAAGCGAGCTGTGTGATTAAGCAAAATGTCATCTAAGTGTCCGTCCAGAAGAAGGCTTGGACTTAACGTGATGTGTGCTGCGATAAAAAGTTATGAAGGGGCGAAATGCTACTGCCAATTTCGGTGGAGCACAGTCAGTGTCTATACATGTCAAATAACTGTGCAGTATTTGCGTCACCCATGAGCAAGTGCATAGGCCTTGGGGCGCCTCACTAGATATGAGTTTTGTACTCCAATTTTGGGCACATAAATGGCAGATATTTTGAAACCAGATCTTTTTAGGATTCCTCAACATTTCGCAGAATTTTTGCCGATATCGATGGTTGGTTTTTAAAACATTAATTTTAAGACAGCATTGTATCTTGGAAGCATGCAATCCAACTCTGTTTATAGTTTTCCAATTGGTTATGCAGCTAATATCGGATTTTAATGAGCCTAACATACGCTGCCGTTCCCTTTCTACAACCAAAAAGCAGGGGCATGTGCCCGGGAAAAAATATAAAAAGCAGGAAATTATATTGGATTGGGAATAGCAGACAAGAAGCAGAGATTGATGAAAATTAAAAAAAATGCCGGAGGGAAAGCGAAGCCCTGAGGCACTCCAGCATTTACTCGTATTTTTTAAATATCTGTCTTGAAACGGTCCAAAACAATTTGGATAACCTTCCAAGTGGTTATTTCTAATTCATTGAAGAAGATAGCCGTCGATCACAAATGTCCGGATTTTCGAGGAAAAAGTCTCTGAGAATTGGGTTTGAAATACATATCAAGTGCAACCACCTTCCTTTTGCCAGATTGATGTACATATGTAGACTTTAGTTTCACTATTTGGTGAAACATACTATCAAATCATTAGTGGACGTATTTGTAAGTACTGTCGGTCATTGAAAATTTTTCGAGTTTCGAGATATTTTATGCGGTAACAATTTATCAGCGTTTCATAACTTTGGAAGGAAGGCAAGTAAGTGTAAATGGTCTGTAGGAGACCACTTTATGAGTAGAATTGATGAAAAGGCTAACGCAATGCTTTTTGTCAGTATGGAAATATGTTTCTTCAGAAGAAGGCAATTTATACACTGTGGGTCAGCGGTTTAATGTACCAAGTGCACAATGGATTCGTGTAGGCGGAGAACTCAATCTGGGCGCTAGTGCCAGGTAAGACTAGGTAAATGAGTTTAATACTCATATCAAAGTGAAGGGATAATTGAGCATTTTGAGATTCAAAACTCGTATACTCTTATATTGGGACCAACGGGACAAGTGTAACCGCTCTCGACGTCTTCAAGAGTGAGCAACTTTCGGATGAAGTTAGTAAGATTGGGTGTGTTAGTAACATTGTCCATACCGGGAGTTAATTGGTGCTCTTGCTGCGTTGAGATACTTTGCTGATATAGAGATTCTGACTAGGGTGGTTCTGCTAGTGGTTCGACACTAAACGTCATTTTGTCAGCGATGTAATTACTTCTTAAATCTTTGTTGTGGAAGAAGTGCCTGCAACAGAATGATTTCTGATGCGCTGATTAAGCAATACCCCTGGCAAGACGTGGACGGTATTTGGAAGTAAAAGGCTTTAGAATGCACCAGCATTTTGCAAGTGATGGATGTCAGAGTTGAGAGAGCATGCTTAAGTTCAGTATTCATCTAGTTTGTCTGACAATTACACAAAGTGATGGCAACTTAATACTTATGACAAGCTTTACTTACCTTTGTAGTACAAAAAAATACAAACAGAAACTTAGAAGATACTATTCGTAACATCACATTGAAAACATCAACATTTTATTTTGACATCCTTGAGATTGACATAGGAAAATTATCAACCTATAATAATCACAGAAGGAGATACATTTCTTGTAGTAGTCCTAATCCTTCGTTTGATTGTATAATTTAATTTCACATTAAAGTGTTTTACTGTGCTATTGGTTTGCGTTTGCACAGTTCCCCATAATGTCATGGAAGCCACTAAAACGAACAACCAAATATATAACTTCATACTGGCAATATTTTGGATCTTTCGATTTAACTTGACTGATTGATGGTGACTAATTGATATTGCCAAACCCTCATCTCACTTTTATATGCGAAAAGTGCGCTGAAATTTCTAAATTCCCAACAAATATTTATACAAATGGTTGATTCAGTTTTGCAGTAAATGTTGTTCTTTGGCGTACACAATTGGCAATATTTTGTTTAAAGTTGAACCACAGACATTGCGGTTGGTAAATAAAAATAAAGCTTGTCAATATCAAATAGGGGAGAACAAAGGAAGCATTGTTTTCTGTATCTGTCAAAACAAGCCTAATTGTTGCACTTGCGAACTAATGAAAACAGAGATGTTAGTGCGTCACCCTATTTTCTCCCTCTACCGAACTTTCCTGCTGCCAACACAATCAAAGGTTGTTCAAAGTTTTCAAAAGGACAAAAGGGAATCGATGAGACTGGCAATACTAAAAATGTATGATGACCCCGTATTGACATCATGGACCTGGTCAGATTCGGCTCACAATCAGGTTGTTTCACTGAAGCTACAAGTTAGTTGAGTAACACAACTTGAAGTAGTTGATTGTGGTGACGAAAGGAGCTATGATATAAGCTGTTGCAACATTTGCTCCATTCATGTGACCATGATACTAATAGCATATGAAGAGAAACTTAATTCCTTATCTGGTATTGGCATGTCGACACATGTGTAAGGCCTGCCACTGTAACATCGGCAACGGCATACAAATAAACTGTAAAAACACAGCGTCCTGTTCTTGTAGATATGCACTGCTTTAGGATGGCTAAACCCCTGAAGCCATTTTACAACGCACACAAATTTTGATGGTCTTGCTCACAGCTGTCATATGACTTCTATAGGGAATGGACCAAATACCAAAGTCTATAGAGACATCCGAGCTGTATTTTATGTCTTACTGAACCCTCCGCAACTTCAGAGCTTGTTGGAGAATGCACAATTCTCTGAACCTAGCCGGAAGACTAAATTCACTAAATCTTCTTTGGGTCCCCAATCAGAATTCAATCACGGGAAATGCGACTGCCTATGAACTTGCTCGGTAAGACTAGGGAACCAGGTTCTTTAGGACCGGATCCTCTGCCAACTGCCTGCGTCCTTGGTTAGGGTTTCCACTGAAAGTTGAGTTCTATTTGACCATAATAGCAAATAGTGCAGGGTTTTCCAATAAGGACTTGACAATTTTTTTTTTAAACAAAACGCAAACCATTTGAGATATTTCAAAAACTTTACTATCGGCTTGAAGTACAATCAAAACATTTATGAATGAAACTCGACTTCGTTCATATGGCCACCGCGGGCACGTTTGCAGCGGTCGATTCGTTTCACCCAATTTTCAACGACTCGGCCACACATTTCGGCCGAAACGGCCGCTATTTCGCGTTCCATGTTGGCTCTGAGATCTTCCAACATCGTCGGCTTGTTGGCATAAGGCAGTGACTTAACGTAGCCCCACAGAAAGTATATATCGCACAAACGAGGCGGCCAATCGACTGGCCCATTTCTTGAGATAACACGCCCACCATACTTACTCTTCAATAAATCGATTGTATCGTTTGGCTTGTGGCGCCATCCTGTTGAAACCACATGTCGTCCAAGTCCATATCTTCCAATTCGGGCCAAAAATAATCGGTGATCATGGCGCGATGACGATGACCATTCACAGAACGCCGTGGAATTGACTGATTTGGATCGTTTGCTACGGACGCCTGAACGGCAACGATATTTCCGACACTTCGACCAACCCGTTCAATCCGTTGTCTCACTGACACGGCAACATCACACAACGAGTATGTAGGCTCCAATTTTTGTACTAAACTTGTTTTTGCCTGTCTACTAGGGCGAGAATTATGACCGAAAATTGGAATAAAACGCTCTTAAAGTTGCAGTCACCGACTCCGGATTTCGGTAGAAAATTTTTATAATCTGCAGACGTTACTCGTTCGTGTACTTGTTGAGCTTACTGAATAAATTGGCAGTGACAGTTTGATGATTGGTGAAAGAGTGCGTTCACAAATTAAATTCAAAGTTGTCAAGTCCCTATTGGAAAGCCCGATATAATGCTCCAGAATACCAGCAGACCAACGAATTCTTTCTGAATTCTTTTAAAAAACAGCGACTCATCAACTACTCATCAGTAGGAAAGACCTTAGAAAGCTTGCAACTCGCAAACTGTTTAACGTTTCAGAAAAATTCAGGTCGGGTAGAAGGTATTAGGTGCCCTTTCTGAGGCAGTAAAAGAAGGGCAATGAAAATTGCGGCTTTCGAAACGTCTTTATGAAAGATAACGTGCGATAGATTGCAACTGGAAGAGTGCTGCTTTCTGTAACTCCTTTATAAATGCCTCATTATCACCTTCGCTAGAGGTCCCTTTCCTCGCACAAAAAAGGAAAACACGAAACGATTAAGTGAGTGGAAAGACTATTTTGAAGGAATTGTCAATTGCGTTTAGAATTTTTGTTGTTCGTTTATGCCATTTGAGGGGCTGTCGCACAACGCTCAAAGCATTATGCGTTCAGAACAGGGTGAGACTGTGTTGGGTGCCAGGACACTGCGGTATAAAAGAACAAGCAGACGAGCTTGCAAGAAGAGGAGGGCTACTCGACAATAGTGAGGTTACTGATGTCAAACCAATCCTCTGCACAGTAAGGGGCACTATTGACGAAAAAATCATAAAAGCCGCCAGCATAAGGTGGTCGAACATGGAAGGACATAGGGTATCAAAGGCTCTATGGCCACTTCTCGACGGTGACAGATCTAGGAAGCTTATTAAGCTGAATAGGGATAAGCTTAGGACACTAAAAGGAATACTAATAGGACACAGTCTACTGCTGAATCACACAAAGAGACTAAAACTGACAAATACAGACAATTGTAAATTCTGCGGGGATCTACAAGCGGTTGAGGACATAACACTGTGTGAATGTGAGGCAATATCGCGTAGCCGAAGGAAATTCTTAGGAAAATATTTTTTCTTTTTTTTCCTATTTTTCCTAACCTGCTACGCCACACGAAAATGTTTTGTAGAAGTTAGCGTTGGAAGTATCTAGCCAGTGAGTTTCCCATTCTGGTAATAATCATTACTTCACTATGGCCAAGAAGATTTTTTCCTGAAGAGTGTGAGAAGGTTGGCCATTGGTGTCAGGCAACTTAAAGTCATTAAAAGAAGGAACAGCGTGTGAAATATCTGGTGCAAGAGGCTTAATAAATTTAAGTTAAGTGACAACCCTGGTGAATTTTGTTTTGGTTCACGGTTGTAGGATTGCAGAAAATGCGATTTATAATCTGCTAAGTCGGGTTAAGATAAAAACCTGTGTTCGTCTTACAGTTGATTCCATTTTCGTACTTTTTTAAAAAGTTAAAGTACTACCTGCATCCTTTAGTAAAAAAAAAACGGCCGATGGCTTACTATCACTAGAATATGGTTTCTGCTTGACGATTTAATATTTTGACAATACTCGTAAGTACGAGTACCATCATCATGTTTGTACATTCTTTAAAGGTGGCGAGAACATGGCAGTCCATTTTGGTAAGGTCCGTCTAACCTTCACATCGGGCTGCTAGTATAGAATGGTGAAGTGATGAAGCTTGGATTGCAAGCACCTTATCACTTAAAGTGACTACAAATCTCTCTGTTGAAAAACAGTACTGAGGGCCATGATTCACTAGTTCTCTATGCGTACAGTTGATTAGAAGCGCAAACTACGTGAAAATGCTCGGAATAAAATTTATATTCGGTGAAGGAACGTCGTATATATTTTTGGCGAATGAGAAGGCACATTGAAACCTTTGACATGCCATTAAGCCTATTCCACTGTAAGACGATTATTGTATCATTTGTTATAGAATTATTTTACAAATGCTTCTTCAGCATGGAGAAGTCTTAAATCGGTTAAATGCCACAATCGTGTCGCCTTCATGCAAGAGCAAGCACGACGACGACAACTCGAGTGGAATAAATCATCCATAGGTACCAATTTTGCGGTAAATCCTTTCCTTCTCTCCAATTAAATTATTTATTTTCATTGTTCACACGTGTAAAGTTTTATAGTATCTCAACCGCTCATATGTATTCTTCACAATGAAATAATTTTCCATTGAATTCAGAACTTCGTTTACCATTATTCTCTCACCGATAAATTAAACTGTCCGCGGTGAGATTTCTGCACCAAAATTCCTTATTGTGTCGACGGATAAAACCAGACCAAGCTACCAAAAATTGCCATGAATTCTCGGTCCTTACGCAATGGGCCAACATACCCGTGCTCGTATCAGCGACCCATAAAGGCATACGTACATACATATTGTAGATTGTAGGCAAACAAAAGAAAAAAAAACTTAAATTCTGCTCGCTCTCAGATATCTGCTGATTTATTCAGATATCAAAAACCATCCATCCACCTCCCACCACAATCGAAGATCACGAGGCGTGTTTCCCTATTTAAATGTAAATTTCACTGTTTTACTTTGCAGATACATACGAGCACATCCGAGTAAGTATTCTCGAAACGTTTCACAGAGCTCCATTCGAATTCGAATTGAAATTTCTTGATTTTCATTTGCCAGTAAATCCACAAACAAATAGTGGTTGGCTGTACATTGTATTCATAGCTCACGGGGTAGGGTATATCTATATGTATCTTTGGTTTATTATTTTATTGTCAATCTAAATGAAGGAATAGATAAAAATAAGAAATCGAAACCATTAGTTTGCTTCAATCCGATTGCAGTGATGGAAGAAAATACAATAAAACAAGAAGATGGTTGCTTCCGGAAGACTGTTGCATCGATCTTACAGAGTAAACTGGAACAGAACCGAACCGAACAGCTAAACTAACAAGCAAATAGACTTTATTTATCTAAGACATCGTCTTTCTTCAATGATACTGAAGATATACTCGTATCATAGATACACGTATTCGCACGTTCAAATGCAAGGATACTCTGGACTGTGTTACATGCATTTGCAGTGATGTGTAAAAGACATGGAGTAGGGCGTGGATTTATTTGCTAGTCTTCCTCTTCCTCTTGAAATGCGGATTTCATTACAACGAGGTTCATGGTTGTCGGTTGTACTCTCTGTCAATATTTTCGTTACCAAAAAGGACACAAAAAAAAAAAGGTTCTCTGTGTGGGAGGAGAGATACAAATTTTGGAAATGAGTTTATTGATCTGAACATCTCTGAAGATTGGATGGATTCGGATAGGAAATTTAAAAGGTGCATTAGAGAGAAATGAAAATTTTAAAATCGATTATATTTGAAGTAGACTTAAAACTAGAAAAAAAGAAATACACACACAACAACAAGGATGACAAATGCAGAAGAATATATGAAAAATAATGAAAGTGATGCTATATAATGTGGAAGAAAATCTAATTGATGTACTTACTGTCTATTGTTTCGTTAGGGAGTTCTAACTCTAGTTCTATTCTAAAGAAATTTTTATGCCTAAGTCTACCCGATGCTGTGTTAATATTTCTTATCAATTTGACTTTATTCATTTCCTTAAAGGTAGATCCAAGAAGGTCTCTGTTCAAAGTAGATTTCTTTAACTTTCTTGGGTCTATCATAAATTCAAGAAGTCAGACACTATACACGAAATTTCTATGTCAGTACGATAGCTAACACGTAGTCTTTGTACCTCTCCCTAGTTAGTTAGTTAGTTAAGCGTCAGGGGTCTAATATCGTGAGAACAGACACGATTCTATGCAGCCTTTAAAAAGCTGATCAGGATACCGCTCCCTGGACCAAGATCGACAAGATGCCTAATCAACTTGATTTTTGGGAACATAAGCTGCGGAAAAGTCGTATGCAGAAGAACTTCACAGCTATCATAGTAATACTGAAGGATAACGGCCTTAACTATATGGTTAACGATCCTCTTTCTGTTGTGGAATTGATTTTTACTTCTAACCAAAAGGTTAACAAAGCAAAATGATGTTTAATCCTTTTTAAACGTACCTCAGGCGTTCAGAAATATGAGAGAACATAGCTCAGATCACGTAAATCAACACTATTTCTCGTTGAAGAAAAATTTTAGTTTTTTGTAAAAGATGTTTACCACTATCTGCGGTTTAAATTCGATTGTAGTATACTGGTTTCTATGGAAAGGGCATATCGGCTCTTGAGCGTCATCAAAGCACAGGAGGAAGCCTGTGTCGGAAGTCGGAAGTCAATCAGAATATCACCCAGAGCGGCATTGAAGCCGCATTATGATCAGCATTGTGGATCAGTGGTTAAAACGGCTTTAAGATCCTCTGCAAAAATGTGACCAGCCCTTCATTCTTTTTGTTCGCTGACTAAAGAACTGAATACTTGATTTCAGGACTGCTCTTGCGAAACCAGCTTTTCATGCATGGTGATATCGGACATTGACAGTGGAGTTGAAATTATATAATAGGAAGGCAGCCACATCAACTATCGAATATCATATCAGAGGGCAACGCTTGTCTGCAATTGACGATAATCGGATCAAAGATTGTAGCACAACAGAGGAATTTTTAAAAGAGAATTAATAATAAAGGGTCATTCATTTTTCGATTTCGAAAGTAAAGCTAAATAAAACAGACACAGCGGTACATTTTTGATTAAAATTTTAATTCATTATAAAGTTTGGACTTTGCCATTAAGTATGAATAACAACATCATTCAAATGGCCGCCTTGGGAAGATTCGTAGCATGCGATTCTTTTGAGGTAATTTTTAACCACTTTTTCGCACATTTCGGGCGGTATCTCGGCCATAATTTGAGAAATTTTGGTTTTAAATGTGCCTAGAGTTTGGCGATTATTCGCGTAAACACGGTCTTTTGCGTTGCCCCACAGAAAAAAATCTAACATTGTCAATTCGCATGATCTTGGTGGCCAATTGACGTAGCCAAAACGTGAAATTACGCGACCAGGAAACTTCTCACGCTCACGCAATAAACACGTAATTGGTCGTGTTGTGTCGCTTGTTGCCATGTCTTGTTGGAACCACATATCTTCCAAGTCATGATCTTCAATCGTCGGCCAAAAAAGAAATGGGTATCATTCGACCATATCGCTCCGAATTGACTGTAACCGTCTGCCCATTGGCATCTTCGAAGAAATACGAACCAATGACAACTTCTGACCATAGAGCACACCAAACAGTCACTTTGTCTTCAATCACTTGTGGGTTTCTGAGCCCCATATGTGGCAATTTTGTTTGTTTACATACCCACCGAGTGAGAAATGTGCCTCATCACTGAAGAAGATGTTGTTGGAAAAACCGGTGTTTATTGTCTGTTGTTCTAACACCCGAGAAGCGTATCTACGGCGTTGTGAATAGTCAGCAGGCTTCAATTGTTGCGTAAGTTGAACTTTATAAGGATGGAGATGCAAATCCAAATGCAAAGTACGCCATACTGAGGTGTACGACACGTTCAATTACGCGAACGCCGGGATATCGATAAATTTGGATCATCAGTAAAACTTGCACTTCTTCCACTATCAACCACTCTCTTAAATTTTTTTCACAATTTTATCGATTGCTTGCGTAGTCGGTCGATTATGACGACCATAATCATCGCGTAAGGGTCGAGAAGTGGGTTCGCTTGAATCATCACTTTTGTAGTAAGTTTTAATGTTTTTAACGCGTTGTTCGATTTGTAAGCGATTCATTATTGTAAATGGAAAATATTCAACTAATACTATGACACTTCAAATGACAGCTGAGTTTGGCAGGTGTCAAATGCCAGCGTTACCAACTTGAAACTACGAAATGAATGACCCTGCATCAGTATTGGCACTGTACAGCTAGCAGGTCCTTTTTTCTCAAATTTGCACCCTCAATAGAAGCATTAGGGATAATAGCAAATACCATTAAGACGAACGAAGTTCAGTCGATGGGTGATGTGAGCCTTCACTAGTATACAACAACTTATAGCTTCTGCACTATAGTAATGGATAAGTGAATGGGCTTGTCTGTCTTGTCACCTCAAGAAAAGAATGAGAAGTCTAGCAAATTACTTTTACATACACCCTGACTGACTCGAACTGCAACCAACTTTAGACTGCTATAATTTCCAAACCGTTCATTACAGTGAGCTCAAATTTTAACACATGACAGATAATTTTATTATTTACGAGTCTTTTAAACGATTTGCGTCTCAGTTGTGTTGAAAAATTTTTATTCGCGATGAAATTCAAACGTGATAGCTTTATATTTAGCTGGAAAACCACAAGTAGCTATCGTTAGAGCCCTTCAGCACCTCAACGTAAATAAATCATTTGTGTCTTGAACCATAGCTCGTTACCGTGATACTGGCAGCGTTGCAAAACGCCATGGAGGTGGTCATAAAAAAACAGCAACATCGGCAGAAATGGTTCGGATAGTGAAGGCTTGAATTGAGCGAAATCCGCGTCGCAGTGGAAGAAAAATGGCTCGTGAGCTCAACATATCGTTGGAACGGATGCAACACATATTGAAAAATAAGCTTGGGCTCAATCATTGTAGAGGTCCTTCGAAAATGTACACCTTCGGATGGCCACCAGAAAGCAGGCAGCACCGATGGTAATGGTTTGGGCAGCCATAACGGCCGATGGTCGCTCTCCGCTCGTATTTTTAGACCGTGGGTTCAAAATTATTGCGATCGTATACCGTGAGACTGTCTTAGAGGCAGTATTGAAGCCTTGGGCAAACAATCATTTTGGTCGGAGACCGTGGACATTTCAACAAGACTCGGCACCGTCTCACAAAGCGCGTGTCAACCAAGATTGGTTAAAAAAAACAATGTTCCACACTTCATTTCTTCGACACAATGGATTGAAAATTCTCCGGATGCATATCCGTTGGATTTATCTGTCTGGGGTATTTTGAAGACAAACGTTGGCACTAAAAAATACCAAAGCTTGGACCACCTCAAACAAGCACTTCGCCGGGAATGAGCCAAAATACCGCAGAGCCACTTGCGTGCTATTTTTTCTTCGGCCGTCTCAAGGTCATTATTCGCGCCAAAAATGGACATATTGAAAACTACTGATACAATTTGAAAATTGATGTATTTTCCAACATTTTTTTCTTTGGCACAATAAAATTTATCAAAAAATAAAAAAATTATAGCATTTTCAAAAGTTGGAGTTCGCGTCAGCCACCCTGTATATGGAGTCATAAAGCTTTGATGTTATGAACATTAGCTTCGTGGCTCCTCGTGACGTAATGGTACTCCATTTCTATGTCTAAAAGGTATTCAAAGATAATTGGAATCACGCGAAGATTACATAATCATTCCTATGGTTAACAAAGTTTGCGATTTGGGAACTACAATGGAAAAAGTTACAAAGAATTTCAAGTTTGGATGAGTGCATGTCAGATAGTCAGCGTTAGGTATACACTTCCCGGCAATATCTATGCGAATTCTGTGTTTAATATTTTGGGTTCTGATACTTAAACAAGTATATGGATCAAACGGATGACGGTAACGAAAACTCGTCATCTGCCATTGTCGTTAAGGCCGAGATCCTAGGATACTCTTTTACCCAGTCTTCCCTGCTTTACAGCAATCAAGCGTCACATTTTCGAAACCTTAGATGGGTTATTTTTGGAATTCATAAATAAAAGAAACAATGAAGTAGAATATAATTCATATCATGCATTCGTATGCATACCAACCCTCTGATAAAATAAACAAGAAGACTCAAGAAATTCCGATTGCTACAAGACATACTCTTACCTTCAATATACTCAGACCACTGTCTTTTTGCAGCCAAGGTACGTGACGACACTAAACGGGTAGAAATTTAAGCCCGAGTTAAGTTTTTCAAATCTATTCTACCGTTTTCAAGGGTAGAAAGTAAGTTACGGCTAAGGTCGGGCTAATGCAAAAAATTCTGGTCTGTTGTTTTACCAGCTGGAAAAATAAGCAAATTAAACAGAATGCAGAAAGGATAAAGATGCGTACTCAGTACTTTAGCCATGTCCAACGTTCCCTTGGCAGATTGAGCAATACAACGCAAACAATAATAGATGGGAATTTTTGATTCTAACGCTTTGAGAACAGATTCGCTATATATCGAATTATTCAACGCATTATGATTCAAAAAATATGATCTTTATAGATTTGATGAATGTAATTTCAATGCTTCTCCGATCCCCGATAGTTAAATTCCTTTTAAACTGAACTTTTTGTAGAGGGATCAATTTCTATCTGCCATACTCTGTGAATCCGTAGGCTGATCGGTCCTTATTAGTGTGATTTTTAGCTGATCTTGGAATATACCAGGGAACTAGTCTTGGCATCTATGATAAACTTGTCCACATGCAAAGGCTTGTTATGGCACCACTAGTACCAGTGGCGTCGAAAAAGGATATCGGCGAACATAGGGTCACGCGACCGCTGAAAACTTCTGCACTTTTGAATCAGAAGCGAAAAAAATATTTACTAAGTGGTTAAAGAAATACATATATGCGTCATCAAGAAGAGAAGGAATCCAATTCTAATGGCTCCAATAGGTCGTCCTACTAGAACTCTATTGTTTTAAGGTAGTAAGGAATTTCGTCTAACTGAGGCACGCTCCAAAGGAAAATAGCACTCTTGTCAATTATTTTTAATTTAGATTTTGGCGAAGACAAACATCTTATAAATCATTGAAAACCGTTATTGGGGTAGGCCCTGTCTATATATTTTACAGATCTAGATACCTTATCAAGATCAAATGGAAATGTGCTTTGTTGTTTTAAGGGAAAAGTTTTTCTAGTGATGCTCTGTCTCACTGGCTGTATGGGCCATATTTCAAAGCTACAAAGCTTAGTTCTTAATGTAAATAAACTTTATATGGACTGGGGCTACGACAAAGGTTTCCATTTCTTGCCAGCCCTACAACATTCTGATTGTTTTACCGTCGATTTTTTGCCTAATTGTATGCATATGTGGTCAATTTTCCAGGTTTTCTGCGAGTTAAGAGCGATATCCGTTCTGACTATGCAGCCTTATGACAGATACAACGCTTTATTAATAAATTTGCGTGAGTAGACTATGTCTTACTGGAGATTTGGCCAGTTTAAAAAGTTAAATGAAATTTTGAGAAGTCATTCCCACAAACAATTTGGATTAAACAAAAGCTACCTACTTAAAAATGGTTTGCCATTAGCATTTTTTATATTTAGCTAAAAGCCTGCCTACACTCTTGTCATAATGAAGACACTGACATGGGCCCACAAATGAATCCGAAAATAAATCAATCTATTAGGTGACAGCCTTCCACTTTTAACTTCATACACAATACCAACATCTGTAATGTCGAAATGTCATTCTCAATGTCACTCTAAGCAATTATCCAGTGCCAAAAAGTAAGCAAACATCATTTCAATGTGAAATACCCTCCGAAAGTTAATTTTCCAAATCTCTCTCTTGAGAAGACTTCCTTTACTCCGTTGCTCATGTACGTTTCCTCGTATCTACAAAATTAGTCAAAACATGGGGGACAGATACACACACAATATATACAATCTGTAAATGAATTAAATTAATTTATACTGTTTTTGTTTGATATGTCACACCTGAACACATGTGCCTCTGGCTGACATTTTATTAATCAAAGGTATATTTATGTTTCCAAAACGGAAGGAAGTTCTGTAATGTGAGTCTTACCTTCCTGCTAACGCTTTCAAAAATACCAGAGGCTGTAAAATGTATTTCAAAGTTCTTGGAAGTGCTTCATTTAGAAGAGGATGTGATACCAAAAAATAAATTACTGACAGTTTGTATCTGTTAAGTCAACACTCAACTTTAATTCATGTCAAAAGCAGTTGCTTCGAAATACAATCAACGACAGCTAGCTTACTTGATAGTTCGATGTCATGTGGAATTAAAGTCGTATCCTTTAGTTTAAAGTTTCTTCAGACAGTTGATTGATATATTCGTATGAAAAACTGTTCTCCTTTGGATAGGTTATTGAGCAGGATTAAGATTTTTAACGAAGTTCCTTCACACGATGAAAGGTTTTAGTTTTTAAGTTTCAAAGCAGTGCTGACAAAGATCGAACCCATAAGATTCTACAAACTTCATCGAACGAACGCTTACATAAATTCAGCGTTAAATTCTCTTATAGACAAATTGTCACCGGGCTTCGGTGTATTCAATTGCTTGCTTTGAACGACGAATCTGAAAATCCTGTCAAAGGCGACCCTAACCTGAAGTCGCGCCTTTATTACCACAGAAAACATTTGGTGTGAACTAATCGATAAGTACCGACTTCATTTAACGACACAAGGTACGAGTAGTACATTCGGGAAAATAGACTTCGTTGTTGCACGAAGAATCAGTATGGTAAGAAACACAGGGTTATTTTGCGGCTTACTCTTTATATTCGAACCACGAACCGAATCAAGCACATGGTTATAAAAAAAGAGACAAACCTATCAAGTATCCATCCTCAGTTTTCTCCTTATTTGCAATTCAAAGGTGCAAAAGTCGGCTCTAATTCGTTGTTGGTTGCCGCTCGATTCAGAGCTTAACCATCTAACTAAAAAGAAAACTGCAAAATTAACCCTGTAGCATCTTGAGTCGGAAGTTGGCATATAGGAATGAACATTCTCGGTGTGCCACGGACTTCTGTAAACGCCACCTTAAGTTTTCCTTCAAACACTTCGAGAGCCAAAGGTTTTTTAAAAGATGTGAGCAAAGGAAGAAGAGAGATTTGGGGGCTTTTGAAATATTGCCGCAGATTTTTCCTCTTTTTGTCTTGGAAGGTGCACTTAAAATGGACCTAATGTATCGGACTTGAGACTTTTCACAGTTTGCATGTGTCATCGGGTTTCCACGCTTGAAGACTACCGGTAGAGCAATAGAAAAGATGGATCTACATTCATACATTCACCCAGTAAAAAGATACAACATTACAGAAGCGAATGTACGAGTATATGAATTCGTACAATGAAAAATGTCAAACCAGGAAACACATAACTGCAACGTTGAATGAATATGATGCTATATAGCGAAACGTCAAAAACATGGCCCGCTACAAAAGTTTGCAAACGAAAGCGAACGAAATATACAGAAGTTACCTTGTAAGGTTAACTCTTAGATAAAATCATTACCGCGTCGAAAATATGCAATCTAATGTACATTTCAATAGAGCAGAAGCTACCTTGGATAGCGATAGAAGAGTTTGTATCTGGAATGAGAAGAGTGGCCCTTTAAATTAAAAGACTAGTGACAAGCAATAGACGAAACCGCAAACTCGAAGAACCGTAAAATCAGAGAAAATTTTCGGAATCCCTCTACAACAAAGAATTCCTACGGAGTACTACTTCTCGGCCAATACTAAAAGAAAATTCTAGATTTTAGGAACCTGAAATTAGCAAAGCAGTAACACAAATGAACTAGGCTCGTACTGTCAACCCAAATCACATAAAGAACCTTGAGTTTGAATTGCTTTTTTGTGCAATAAAATATAGGGGGCAACCGAATGCCTAACAATTGAATGGTGTTCATTGTATTGTTCCACTGTATAAAGGCACAGTCGACACGAAAAGATGTAACAACTACTGATGATATCAAAAATTATGAATAAGTTTTAGTTCCGTGGCAGAACTGGAGATAGATCGGCTTATGACAGAATTCAGAATTCACGGCAATGACGACGCTTGGAAAGGTCTACATATCGTCTCTACAGCTAGGAAAAAGACGTTCAATACAGTTACAGTAGACACAGTTCAGTTCTCAAAATGTACCCGAGACGCATATAAGAGTGTTATGTGATATCTATGATGATGCTAAAATGAAGTGCAGTCGGAATATACTAAGTGTTCAAAGACAGGCCGAACAAATCAGTTCTGCCATGTTCAGCCGAGGTTTCCGGAAAATCAAAAAGCAATAGAGGTACAACTTCAAACCAAGGCTCAAAAGAGAGGCAACATGAAAACGCCATTACACTCCTGGCCCCATTATGAGTTAATCCGAAATAGAATTGATTTTAAATTGGTTCAGTCAACCTCACATGCGGGCTAGGATCAGCAAAAGGGTAAATTTTTGCTTCCGTGGTTCGAAGAAACCCAGATATTCCGGGAACGAATTTGAAAAGTAGAGAGTAGCGTCGCCAGCAAACTAATATGTTAGATAAGAATCAGCAGACAAGAGATAATTTATGAAAATAGGGAAGAGTATCGGTAACAGAATGGAACCCTGTGGGACACCGGAATTTTTTTTGCTTGCGATATCAAACTTGAAGCTGTCAGCTTAAATTAAATGACCCGAAGGATATTTATTATTTGATGAAGAAGAGATTCATCGGCCCCATACTTTTTTGAAAAAAAATCCTGGTGACCATTTGATCCCACTTTTCGATGAGACCTTTCCTCAAAACACCAGTCGACTTGAGAACTTTTTGTGTTTCGGAAATTTTAGTGTTTTCATGACCTTGGAAAGAAGGGACGTAGTGCAATAGATTCGTAGGAGGAGAGAGAAGATTATTCGTCTTTATTAAAGGCGGGTTAGACGAATTCTATTTGGATCTATACATGAATAGCTTTACGAGAGTAAAGAGAGAGAGACCACTTCAGTAGAAGGATTGACCAGTCTATTTGTGCACTCGTAAAATCTTTAAGTACGCTTGGTATAACACGAGTACGCATTCTCTTCTATTCGTAAACATGTGGCATTCTAAAACGGATGAACTGTTTGCAAAACGCGCAGTAGGCTGAATTGTCTTCTACAAAGAGCTCATAGCTGGAATCTCATTATAAATCAGCAGTGGGGATGAAGGATGATGTAGAACTTCTGATGCTTTTGACGAATAACCAACAATTTTTACTAACTTTGGAACATTGCATTGTAGTAATTTTTACCTCAGTTTTTGGTCGTATTGAAGTTTCACATGCAAAAACGCTCATTGAAGCAGTCTGATGACATAGCTTGATGCTGAGACATCAGGAACCATTGATAGCTTAGATGCCGAGAGCTACAACTTGAAAGTAGGGTCGAAGATTGAATTTTAAAAATAAACAATATATGAGAGGTTTTTGTAGCTCTACGTTAAGCCATAGTTTTCGTGATATCTTTCAGTAAAAGTTGCTTGTCCAAGAGCTTTGCAAATTGATATTAATCGAAATGGGAATACTAAAGTTGGTCCTTGCAATGATTCTGATAAACCCTTTACGGAAGTCTTCAGTACTTCCTTCCTTTTAAATATTTCGGATGAAATATAAGTGTAAATATGTCTTTACACACCATAGAGACAACAAATGCACTATTCTTTTGAATAGTACGCCAACTAACGTCGCATAACATGCAAAATCAATTTTCATAAAATTCTCTTCATACTTGCAGAGTATAGCGAAAGGAGCTCAAAGTCATTCGCACTTTAATGGGAAGCTTAACTCTTGTATGTGGAATTTAGTTATTCCTTTGACGGTCGCACTTAGGACTTAATGAGAATGACTGAATGATTGCATTTTGACGACGTTAAAGGGTATACCTTGACAACCTGCCTGATTAGAGAGTTTAAGTTCAATTTACTTAAGGTTTTCGACATTCCTTTTCACCTCAAAGGATATTCATCTCAATTAGTTAACCTCAAAAGTATACTAAATCGACCTTGTTAAGTCGTTAATTAAATTCTTCTTTTCTCACTTATTCCCGCTTTATTCGACTAAACTTTGGACTTTTTCAATCCTTTTCTCCTTTTTTTTTATTCGGCAACTACATCAATAAGAATACAACAAGAAGGAAAAATACAATAAAAACCGAAAAAAAGGAGCAGAGGAATGGAAATAATTAAACAATTCTCCCAGGTGAAGTTTCTTTTAATTAAAACAAAAAAAGAATACAAGGATACCACAATACATACTCCAAAAACGAAAAAAAAAAAAAAAATTAACCGCATTCTGCTACGTTGTTGCCTCAACCTCAACATCCCAGGGAAGACAAACAGAGCAACCGAAAAAACAGCAAAATAGAGAAGTAGGAAACCAAAAACAACAAAAATGCGCAGAAAAATGACTAACAAAAGTGCTCAACTCTTTTACAGCTCAGGATGTGATCCCATTAGGGAGTG
Source organism: Volucella inflata (assembly GCA_928272305.1). Taxonomy (NCBI): domain Eukaryota; kingdom Metazoa; phylum Arthropoda; class Insecta; order Diptera; family Syrphidae; genus Volucella; species Volucella inflata. The sequence continues at coordinate 7,885,626 of OV743720.1, forward strand.
CCGTGGCAGCTACTGGTGGCAGGGAACAGAGCCAAACTACATACATACTCGTACTCGTATATCGACTCGGTATCCATTTATTCATTTCTGCACTGAAGCCCTTGAGCTCTCTGACCAGCAGGTGGTTGCATTAGGTGTTAAATCTTTCGGGGATTACTTTGTAACTTGGGGTTGCCTCGAGAATAAAGTTTTAATTTTTATCGTTTATTCATTAAATTCCAGCACGGTGGGTGGTGTGAAGGGGAATCTGCTCGTCTTTTATACCAGTCTACCTTTACCTACTTCGTGTTAATTTGACAATAATTGAACAATGGACTGAGACTTATGCAGAATCTGCAAATGTGAAATCATTTCCTGGCAATATCCTGCTTCGTAGGACATGTCAAAACGTCATATATCAAAATGGCAGCACCCATGGCAATGACAATGGAAATAGCAACAAATAATTTACATTTGTGGAGGAGGGATTGTACTCTGGTCATTAATTTAAGGATCGACAGTTGGATTGATAGACAGAGGTGTTTGGTATTCGAAATTTGCAGCTCTCAACCTGAAGCTGTTGACAAGGATATGTTTGCAAGTGTGAAAGATGCAACGACATCTGAACATGCAAACGTATTCGTTGTTTACAATTCCATCCTCCTAGTGTTATGTGATGCCTGACCTCTGTTGTTGAAGACAATTGTAACCTGTGTTTGCCTTGAGAGGATGACTACTGTATTTGCCGGATATGTTGAACATGTTGATTAAGTTATCCATTCGAATCTTGACTGTGGCCATCATTGTCGACATTGTGGAATATTTGAATATTCTTCTGGTGTGGTTCCATTGCAATGCAATATTTATCATGCCAGACAAGGTTTTGGATGCGATAATTCAAACAAACAATTGTCAAAGATAGACAGTTTACAAAAGTTATGACAACTAAGGTCTCATAATAGGTAGAATCAGGTACATTCCCATTAAAGAATTATTGGAAATTTCTTCCACATAAGTCTGATACGCATATTTCCCAAAGAGGAAATATGTTCAGGGACACTGCTATTAAAGAATGGTTCTATGAGCTTGTTGATGAAACTTTGTTAATTTCGTATCGCTTATCATTCCGTCAATGTCCTTATATCCAGCTATAAGTGCTAAATGATCCAAAGAAGTGTAGTAAAACAGCTCGCAAATTAAGCGACGGCACTGTATAGGTGAGCAAAAGTAGGCTTTTCTCTGGAGACTGAACAACCAGCTTGAAAAATGAGCGACCAATGAAACTCGAAGGTGTCACTCCAAAAAGAATCTTCAGAAGCTTTCGAATAAAGTAAAGTAAACGTGTCAGGCCAGCGAAGTTCGAACAGAAACCTGCAGAAATGAGGAGGAAAGTAGGTATTGTAGTAGCATGCCAGATGGTGTAGATGATATGTGAAAACCACTTTGAGATGCATTTCGTCTCAGTTAAACAAATAAACAAACTTTTTAGCGGAGGGTTCCATACGAACAATTCTATTTAGGAGACGAAACTAGGATTTTCGCTAAATAGGCCAGCTTGAATACTTTCCTGTTAAAATATCGAAACGACAAAAGGGCCAAAACAATTGCACTGATGGCTCGAAATAAGACAATCGTTATGGAAACAGGCCTGCATATTTACTCGAAGTACCAATGGGAATGCCAAACTTATTTAGTGTTTTCGAAGCAGAGAATGCTGTTGTATACGAAACCGCAAAAAAAAAAAACGAGAACTCTGGACCTTTCACTGAAGGATATACTATATCTACATTGATATCTATGAAAGTCACTTCTAAAACGGTAGGATTCAGTCGCTACAATTAATGGCTATATATGTCAGAATTCGGATGCCAAGGCACAACTATCGATGATAGCAAAAGACGGGACTACACCCATAACCGCACGCTCACTAAAACACTGTGACCCTAATTTGGAAAACCCACACGAATAATCTTGTTGAGGGCTACAACAGCTCATAACTTGTTAAGTAAATCTCAGCACTATTAAACCTGCAGGATACTTGAATATCAGTCAACATTTGAGATGAAAGCAATCAATTTAACGCTGTAACAACTAGCTGGTATGCTTAGGAGATTACTGGATGGAAAGTACTTTCATGTCGGGCGGGATCCCATCTTTGATGAAGAAAAGGAAATCGGAAAAACCAAACGGGACCCGAATCATGGGAGAGCACGACATGTTCACTTAACTAAGAACGAAACAGAAGGTTTAGGAAGCTTTTCAGAACCTTACCCTTGCCCTCACCAAATTAAGTAAAATTGTCTAATCACGTTTTAAGCTGAAGCCCAGCAGATTCGTCCATGGTACACCTTAACTCAGAACAAGGTGGAAAGGTTGAAGTAGGAGATGACCTGTCTAGTAAGGTAAAAGACCTGCACCTCGTCAATTTACGGTGGAATGCAGATTTTCAGCGACTACTTCAGTCAAAACCAAAAGTTCGGTATGAGTCCCCTAAATACTCGTATCAAAACACTTAGTTAAATCAGCAGGCTCATCAAAGTCCTTAAAATGGGTAAAGTAGCCAGATTGAAAGTTCTCAGATAGTATCCACCTGCCAAGAGGAGAGACTCATCGTTTCATACTTGAGACTTTGTTCTCGGGTAATCTGATCGGAAACTGCTCACAACAAGCTTCTATCGGCAAAGCTTCTGACAATATGAAAATAATTCTAACTTCTAGCCTGTCTCTGGTATTCATACCGAACCCCATAAAATCAGTAAGAGTAGCCTTTCCGACTAGATACTTATCAAAGCTATAGACCAATTAGTCTGACTTTCTTCATGTTGACGAGCACACAGAAAATAACCAAGCATCCTCTGTCGAAGATGGAAAATACCTACCAATGTGGAAGATTATACGAGACTGTGCTCCAAAATCTGGCGACTAGAGTTGAAGGCGCAAGAAGGACTATACCAATCTCTTCCAATTGGGGTTGTGTTCGACAAAGTAACTCGGTCAAACCAAAAGGCGTAGATGGATCACTAGGTGTGTGGATAAAGTGATTGCTGATGCAGACTGTGGAAAATATGTGTTGGTACTACAGATGCTCTCTTGAATCAGTCATCGTTGATTTTCACATCACAACTCTTCTGGATTCCGACAGACCAACCGATTGGTGCATTACGTTTCTAAAAGGTCAGTTTATGAGGAAGAGAGTTCTTGCTGTCTCCCAGTAAAAAAGATTCCAGGCACTATAATACTGCTTTTCAGATTTTGTAGTACCTGAGGAAGCACCATTGCCATAAATTGATTGGTTTCGTCACGCTTTTAAATTTTTAAGCGCTAAAGAAGCTCTAATTTTATCTCAGTAGAAAAGTCCCTAGAAGGTCTATGCGGGTTGCCCGATAGCCTATCAACCTTACCAAATTAAGATCGCGCACAAATGGAATGAAATTTCAACGATCTTCGAGTACGCGTCTGAAGGCAGCTGGTCATAAATCGCGCTACATGTTGTTGTTAATTGGATGAGACCCAGTTTTCCCCTAAACTGTAGCCACATTCAAGAATGATATACGAGGGTTGTCTGAAAAGTATCCGACCGCAACATAAAGATAGCGGCACTCATCAAAAAAAGCTAGTGAATGCTAGTTGTGCATCTTTTGACAGTTACTTACCTAAGTTTCAGTCATTTTGGACACGCAGTTTTTAGTTGACAGTCGTTTGAGTGAGTGTTTTTTGTGAAAATGGAAAAAATTGAGTATCGAGCTGTTATTAAATTCTTGTTTTTGAAAGGCAATACGCCTACGCAAAATAAAAATGGGTTGGACTCTATGTATAGGGACTCTGCACCATCATTTACTACAGTGAAATTTTGGGCAGCTGAATTAAAAGTGGCCGCAAGAGCTTGGTAGATGAAGAACGTTCGGGACGTCCAAAAACTGCAACCACTGGCGATAACATTGCCAAAGAACGTGTTTGTTACATATTAAATCAAGATTTAGGCATGAGAAACCTATCCGCACGTTGGGTGCCGCGTTTGCGTACGTAAGACCAAAAACGTGCCGATTAATTACTGTAGATGAAACTTGGATACACCATTATACGCCCGAAACAAAAATTCAGTCAAAACAGTGGACTGCAAAGGGCGAGCCGGTTCCAAAAGAAGCAAAAACTGTTTTTCGGCTGGGGAAGTGATGGCGACTGTTTTTTAGGAATAGGAAGTAAAGGAATTATCTTAATCGATTATCTGCAAAAAGGAGAAACCATTATAAGAGCATATAACGCGTCATTACTTTCCAAGCTGAAGGCAGGAATTGCGGAAAAACGGCCAAATTTGCAGAAAGAGAAAATCACCAAGACAACGCGCCGTCTCACAACTCAGCGGTTGCCATGGCGAAAATCCATGAATTATGGTTTGAACTGCTTGACCATCCGCCTTATTCACCTCATCTAAAAACTGCGTTAGGAGGACAGAGATTTTCGTCAAATGAGGAGGCAATCACCTTCGTAAACAATTATTTTGCAGAGAAAAACGAAAAGTACTACTTGGACGGGTTAGAGAGATGGGAGCATCGCTGGGAGAAGTGTGTAAAGTTACAAGGAGACTAAGTAGAAAAATGAAAAAAAAAATATTGAAAAAAAATATCTTGTATCATTGTTCGGTCGGAAACTTTTCAGACAACCCTCGTAGTAATGCGGCAAAGGACCTTTTGAACAGCGAACATATTAAACTTCTGTGCCCCTTTTTCGTGAAATTTTTGGATCAGCTTCTTCTGTGAAATTGCCTTCCGATCTCCTTTCCTGGAGAGTGTACATATTTGCTTAGAAATGTTTCTAGAAAGGTGTGTGAATATGAAATGTCAATTCGACTAACAGATGACTTAACTACTACGTTCTGTTGGTGTCAATGTGTTTTTTTTTTGTTGCCTTAAAAATGCCGAATTTTGTGACAGATAAGAATCATTTGCGAGCTGTTTTATTAATTTTTTTTGTTTCAACAAAGGACTTGTAAAAGTTAGTTTATTCGTTGCAAAAGTTGTTATTTTGGCATCGACGAGATGGAACGTGAAAGACCAGAAAAAAAATTCGAAGATGCAAAATTGCAAACAACGACTCGATGTCATTCAAACAACATTTTGGCCGTCCGTTACATGGGAAATTTTACGTTAAGATCTATGATAGTTTCTGCAAGAATTGAAGCCGAATTACTATTGCTTGCATCAAATGCATCAAAAATGAATGGGCCAAAAATCAACTGGCATTGGATTCGCAATTTTACTGAAAAATTATGTTCATTGATTATAAAGATAATTTAAAGAAATTATCCCGAAAAATGGACAGTTTGGTGCGATCTGTTGGATGGTGGAGTCATCGGAACATATTTTTTTTTAAAATTAAGCTAATCAGCGTATTAAGGTTAGGGGATTCGTTATAAAGCCGTGATTATTGAGTTTTTTGCTTCATCATTAAGTGGCATGAATGTGCAAGAGATATGGTTCCAGCAGGATGGCGCTACGTGCTATACAGCAAACAAAACAATCAACTTATGCCCTTGTCAGGCAAGTGAGACTTTTTCAGAGTGGACAGGTTTTGGATTGCCTTGAGTACCGATTGAATATTCGAGAGTATAGTTATTTTGGCCTTTTCATCTCATTCAATCAGTTACTTAGCTCCCAATAAGGCCTGAAGATTCCGACTTAGTACAAATGAGAGATGGATAAGTGGTTCTCGTTCTACTACCACGTCTTGAGCCCTTGTCAAACCATCAGTATGTATGTCACTTTTGTGGATCGTTGTTCAGTCATTAAGGATTTAAATTCTTTCCCCCATTGTGAGGAGGTTGACTCTGTACTTTCTTACCAAGCTAAGTATGGGGACCAATTGGTCTAGTACTCAAGTTTTCGCAAAGGTGTCTCCTATCTTCTCTAGTATTTTCAACTGACCAATGAAGTTACCTTATTTGAAGTGAATTATCTGATTCAAATTGAGTAGTTGTTTGGTTGCCTTCTCTTGAATTGCTTCATGAAGAAGAGTTGTAGCTCCACAGCAGCTTCATGCCCGCAGTTGAAGTTGTTTTCATAAACCCTGAAACGTATAGACAAACAAGCTGTTTAAACATGCCTAGTTTTATTTTTGTTGATATTTTTTTGTCTCGTGCCAAACACACTTTAATATCATTGACTTTGCCATTTGATTACACAGACGTTATGTCTGTTGTTTGGTTGTTCATGAGCATAATACAGCCTTGTTTGTTTTATAGTTGATATGTGGTCCCCAAAATACTTGGAATCTTCCTTCAAATGCACAACAGTTCCATCTTTAAATCGATCCGAGAAGTTTATCCCTCCCTTTCATGTGAGTGGAAGAATTGTTGTTTTCTTAAGATTTATTGAGTTGTCAGTGGATCTTGCCTTCGATCCTTGATAGTGATCGCATGGTTGTCCCTTATGATAATCGAGACATCACCTGGATAACCTATGGTTTGTTTTATTTTATCTACGGATCACAAATGAGGGGGCAGTACTCCCTTCAGGGAACGGTCGTTTTCAAAAGTTATATCCAATAACTCATGGCCTAGGTTTGCCCTAATCATCCTTAGGAGTAACAGATTGTAGTCTATGGATTTGTATCTCTCCTAAGGAGATACGTCATCGAAGAAAATAAGTAAGAAAGTTTAAGCTGTGTACATACGCATATGAAGCCAGGGAGAAATTCTCCATCTATAATAAGTAATTTAGTCAAAGCCTTATTAACACAGCAAACGTGTAGACTTGTGCTACTAGGTTACCTTTTTGAACAAAACAAATTGTACTGTCTAAAAACCTTAGATACTATCTCTAGATACAACTTCTACATGAAAACCACCTCTAAAAGTACATATAATTTGAATTTCAACTTACTCATAGTTATTATATAAATTACATATTACATATTATTGATCCTTTGAGTATGAGAATAAAAAATTAAAGAAAATCCCTAAATAAAAGAAAAGAGAAACCCCATTATGTACAATGCATAGAAATGGGGAAGGATAACATGAAAACGATACGAACGCAACCCCAAATCCCAGACTATTCCACTATAATACAACTCCTATTCGAATATTCTCGTTTCAACTCATATAGTTATAAGTATCTAAATACTACACGCAATCTGTCATTTTGTTTCTTTCAATTTTGACTGGCATACCAAAAAAAAGAAGAAAAAAATGACAAATATTTTTCATTTTCAAAGATATGAGATAAATCCGAGGAGACAGGCGAACAAAAAAAAAATAACATCCTAAACGATGATCATGAAAATGAATGATTAAGAGAAATAGCAAGAAACTGAGGAGAGATATATGTATTTTACACAAAAACAGAAATAGACAATTTTGGATTTTTTTTTGTGTACTCACCTTGAATACCTGACGGCAGAGGAAGTTCTCCTTGACGGGAAGTAGTCTAGATATTTGTATTTTTGGTTCCAATTATACGAGTCCGGATACAGTTCGTGCATTCAAATTGTCGGCATTGTTGTTGATTTTGTTTTATTTTTTTGTAATTTGTTATGTTGAAATTGGTATTGGGATGATGTTCATTTTAGAAGAGAGAAAATGAAAATAAAAAAGAAGATATACTTGTACATTTAATTTATGTTTGCTATATAAAATTTTGCAGATTTTTAAATTAGAAAAATTCAGGGAAATAAGTAGTTGGTGGGAGAAGAATTTGAGTACAGGTTTTAAGGTTTTAAGATAGAATGATGTTGCAATAAAAGTGTGGCTTCGAAAAGAAATGTGTTACTGTATTCTATAAAATTCAAGAAATACCAGCATGAATTGGTTAAGTACAATTATCGAACTAGGACAAGTAAGCACGTAGCTTGCGATGCGTTATCGAGCTGTTTTTACTTTTCGCTGTTAAAATAGTTCAGGCTGAATATATAGTTCAAGCTCAGTTAAAACTTAAGCAGACCTCTACTATACTGAAAGAGAGACCCAAGTTGCACCAGTACAATAGGCAAATCGTGCAGTATCTCACTGAATGTGATAATCTTTTGCGAAAACCTCACTTAGTTACGTAGGTGGACCTTTGGTTCGGCGTATTTCTGGTCCTCAACAAACAAGCCTCTTTCGCTGGTATACTCTTTCATCAACTGCTCCCAGTTTCGCATTAGTATGGTCGTCCACTGCTGCGTCGTTCATCAAGCTTAGACTGGAATACTCTTTGGACCGGATCGACTAGACCGATGTCCCTGTACAGCACGTAATATTCGGGGTTGAATCTCCTTCTCATGATATGACAGCATGTTCCATGTTTATCCTCGTAGGTCATCAAAGCCAGTTAGACTTACGAAAGCTTCATTGACGATTCCCTATGTCCGCATACCCAACTAATACAATTCCCTTTTTAAAAAAAAGTTTAAAAAGTCATATGGCAGCGTGTTGACTTGTCTTAAAAAAACCTTCCATGACAGTGAAGGTTTTAATTAGTTCATTACTGAGCTTGATGATGTTGCAAGTATCGAAATTCCTGAGTCTTTCCGTGATCTCTGGTAGAGTTAAATTTTGATCAAAGGTAAATTTTTCTGGCTCAAAAGGTACTCAAATAATCAAAAAATCTTATAGGTGATGATAAGGAGACAAGTTCCTCTAAAGTTGGCACAGTTAAAAGTGTCTTCTTTCTTGTGGATTGGACAAATGATGCTGAGATTTCATCCTTCGGACATGGTTTCCTCTTTTCATACCTTGCAAATGAACTGGTGCTTCTTTCACATCAGGTTTTCGTCAGCTGCCCCAAAGCTACCCCATCAAATAATCCGTCTGCGGCAGCTGTTTTTGTAGACTTTAGCATCGATTTAACTTTCCTTAACTTCGTTTACCTCCGATGGACGGAGCTCTCTGATGTTTTCGTCCAGCTCGAATGGTTTATTCTACCTGATATCAGTATATTGACTAACACCGCCTTTATACATTGTCAAAAAAACACAATGTGGTGTAAGATTTCTGTCCGAGGAGTACATATTTTGCCTTCACACTTTTAAGCTTAAAAATATTTTTATTTCTGATGTGTATTATGGACGACTGATTGCTGTATCCTAAAAGACTTCCAGCGCATTATTCAATTATTTAAAATTGTCTAGAGGGCGAGCAAAAGAAAACAAATTGCCTGCAATGAAGTCTTATAATATTGCGCAGTAAACTGTCGATTTAAAGTTGTTACACTTTTCGTGATGCATTTGCCTTTATACAGTAGAATAAGTGAGATCTCTCTCCATTGAATTGCCTCTTATAATTTTAATGAACAAGAAGTAGGTCCCCTTAAATCCAAGATTTTGGATTATCACCCATACTTCGGAGGTCATGTTATCCTATCCGACTGCATATCCTTGGTTCATTCCATTTAGTGGTTCACTGTATTTGGTTTTCAGAAAATTTACTCTTTTCTCTTCCTGTGCGGCAGTCTAGGAAATATATAAAACTGGATTTCCATACTTACCAATTCGTTTAAGTACTTTTTGCATTTATTTCAAATTTCGCTGTTCTACGTGCGCAAGCGTTACTGCTCGCCTTCAAAATCATTGGAATCATATACTCTGAATTGCGTTGAACTATTACCTATCTTTCAGAAGTAGCCTTATTTAAGACGCGGTTTATTGGATTCGTTATTTTTGTTATTCTTAGTCTACGCTCGAAGCACCTGCCTTTTGTTCTTGATGGGAACTTCATCCACTTTCATTACACTGCTTATATGTGGAGCCGACCTTTTGAATTATCTAGTGTGGAATTTTGGTTTTATTCACACGAAGTATACACCTAGAGCTGGCTTTTTACTGATTTAAACTTTCCAGTTTACTTCTTCGATCGAGAGCTATCTTCTTGATGACGGCACCTTAGCTCTTATTTTGTTTTGTGCCGCAATATTTCATTTTTATTTGCAAGGTCAACAAGCTAACTTGCTTTCATGGATTCATATTATATCGCAGTACTACGTTTTCTGGTCACGAAATTTTGACTTAAGTCGAGGGTCCCACAGGGATGAATTCTAGTGGCGTCAGTGTTTGCAGTCTTTATTGAAGGTCTCCATCAATTGACTGAAATTGAAGGGCTTCTACATACATCTTAGACAGGTACGTTTAAGGTAGTGTACTTGATGACTAGAGCAATGGGAAAAATCAGCCAGAACATACATTGAATCCTTCTGAGTGCATTGAATATCAACCCCTGCTCGGTGACTCAAAAAAGGCTGCTTGATAGATAAATAAAAAATAATGCTGTCTGAAGTAGCCAGTCGTATAGGTAAAGCAAAGCCTCTGTATGGAGTGTAATTAGGAACAACGTAATATTTACCACCTAGCTGAGACTACTCTACTTTGATGGTAAATTCATACTTTCATGTGGTTGCAGCACATGGGAAGTGACTACTTCTTTTTATCAGAAACCAATAAACGTGCGTCAATAGGTCTCTTCGAAATGGCTCGGGAAATTATTAGCTGACTAACTTTAATGAACAGATTTGGCCTGATATCTAAAGGCACCACCATCGTATGACGTAAGTAACAACAGATGCGCCATACTCTTATACTTCGAAAAGGTGACAGTTTCATTTCCAAAGACGCTTTGCAATGGAGTCCGCTATAAGTGAGGCAAATGAACTGCTCTTGTCTATCTATGCAACGACACTTCATAGGCGAGTTATTTCGACCAGGAATTGGAGAATGTGAATTGCATCTGGTATATCAATAAGAGATGTCCAGCGGCGATTGATGCTGAATATCACATCGTTCATACATCTGACAAAGCACATGGTGTTCTAAAAGTAGAAATCACTCGATGATTCCATGAATATTGCACCCAATATAGCTTCGTGTACGTCATCGGCGTTGCCTTTCTTAAGATCAATAAATTGAATATCATTTTCAAAACTCAATAGTGATTCGAAACGAACCACAATCTGCGTGAAAGCCTCCAATTGTATTCAAAAGATAAATAAAAAATTCCAGAAAAAGAGGAAACTACCTTCGTGTTGTTTAAGGCGCTTAATCCCTACGGGATACCTTGTAAGACGTTAAAATTTGATTTTTCTTAGAGAGTTTTGTCAGCCCTCTAGTCCTTCACTGGGCCTAAACAAGTACATTTACTTCGGCACCTGATCTCTGTTTCGGTATGATAGAGACTTTATCGGACCGATAAGTTTATGGATTTTTTCAAAAGGATTAATCTCTTCCAAACCACACACTATCACCATCAAAATATTTAAATTGATATTTTTGAAAATAAAAACTTACTTTGCCATTTCGGAGAGCTGGAGTTTACCATCCTTGTTAGCATCAAATACTTGCAGCTGGAAAAAAAAATTGAAAAATCTTTTTAAAGAATGTAAAGAAATAGGAAATAAAAATCTGAGTAGCAAGAATAATTACAGAAGGACGGCAAAAAAGTTGAAAAACAGTTTTCCGCCCACTAGATTCCCAACTCATCTCTTTCTACGAATACATAGAATACATACTCGTACATATGTGAGGACTGTGAGGATTAAAATAGTTTTTACATGCAGTAATGCTGCAGTGTATAATGTGAAAATGTGAAATCCAGGTCCATTAGCATTTGGTAAAATGCTGTCAGCAGATATCCACGTAGTGAATGAGAAAGTATTCGCGACAGAGTAAAAGTTTTTAATTAAATTAATGCACAACTTTAGAGTGGATGCTTACTAGGATTTAAAAACAGAATTGTAGTCCGTGATTCTTGAGAGATTAAGTTAAGGACTCTTTCTACCCCTTGAAGTTGTCAGAAATTGTGCATAAAATTCAAAACCGAATGTCTGTGGTTTTTCTGAATTTAAAAGGGCTTCACCAAGTTGTCTGGCGCATCCTGGAAGCTTCTTCGATTATTGCAAAGTCTGAAGAGCGCGAAGTGTAAATCTCCTGAGTAATTATAAAACAGAACAGGTAATGGCTTCGTCTGTGTCCTTTTGCGACGGCAACAAACAACTCTGATACAGAAGGAAACTTTTTTATTTATTTCTAAAGTTTGCGACAATCTCATGAACTATTCAGCAGGGTAAGTCAGAAATTTTAAATTTTGTCAGTGCTTAGTGCTACCAAGCTACGCAGATGAGGACACTAGAATGGTGTCTAAAGCATATTGAGCGTAGCCAACAACTTCAAATCTGAGAGAAGACTATTTAAGTCAACCGCCTGCTATTGGAGACACGGCGTTTGATCACAAGGACTACCACAATATCTAGATCGATGATTTCACCATGAGTCGATGCTTAAAAACAAAAATTTGGAGCTGTTATCATTATTTTGAGGAATCACCAAATATTGGTGGCCATTATAGGTATTGGTACTATATCTGCCAACAGGAACCACTCTAAAGGACACCAATGTACATGTAATATCAACGGGCTCGTTCACCTCAGTATCACGTACAACAATAATTAAAGGAAATTTTGAGACTTGAGAAGCTGTCCCGATCGTGGGAACATTTAAGGCGGGCTACGACTAAGTCATTTCGGACCTATGCGCAAGTGAGCCCGTCGCAGCAAGAAAATGTTCATATTTCGGACCCACGACGTCATTTTGAAAGATATCCCGCAGTTAAAAAAAAAAAAAAAAAAAAAAACACTGTGGCGGTGGCAGCCCGGTATGGGCCATGGCCTAGCTTCTTGACACTCATTTATGTTGCTCATGTTGTCATTTTTGTCACATCTGAGTGGGGCCTACGGTTTATCGCCGAGTCTGAACGGCACTCCTTAGAAGCTTTTTCGTAGGCAATTTTACTTTCGGGAGTTTGCCATTGCCCGCCGAAAGAGTGATGGCGATTTGAAAAATTGTTGGTGACCAAGCCTGGAATCGAACCCAGACTCTCTGCGTGATAATCCAATGAGCTCACTATAACGCCATCGTCATCGCCATCCCCGATATCCCACAGTTACCATTTTAAAAAAACATGTAAATCCCTTGTCTTCTCTAAAGATTGGCAAAATTGGTAAGCTGTTCTGGAAAGGAAACTAATGAAATTAGCAGAGGTATATGCGTTCTTTGGCTGATGCTAAATCAAAAGCTAGAATTATTCTGGATCGAGTGAAGAAACTTCTCGCCCTGCAGAGCATAATATTGAACGATATGTCGAACATAGGACTTGGCTTAGTTGTTGTTGTTTTCACATAGGATATTGGACTGGCAACAGTTAACCCACAACTTTGAGGGCTCAAAAGTAAACAGGGGCTCTAAAAACATCGATTTCGAAATGACACCAGTGCCACTTAACCTATTATTGCCCGTCAGTAAGCTGATAAAATAACTGCCAACATCTAGAATATATGATTTTAAGAGGTGTTTGCACAAAGTAAAAGCTGCGGTTGATATACTATCTCAAATCTAGAGAAACAATGTTTTTAACATAAAACACAAGCTAAGGCTATTCTTTCCAAACGTAGAAACAGTGCCACTTTCAGAGAATAGTACTAGGAAGGTTACCAACATGTTCACATAAATTATTCATAATCCAATCGGGTTAAGGCATTCCTCCATTATTTTGGATCTCGGAAAGTTCCAAAATTCTAATTCGGACTTCAGTAAAAGCAAATCTTTGAGAGGAAATTTAACCTCAAACGGCTTTACTCACAAGAGACCTGCAAGACAGTCTAAGACTAGTGCTAAAAAGCAACTAAATAGGTAGCCTCTGATGTGCTCGGTTGCAACCTGACCCAACAAAGAAACAGAGAGGTAAATCGAGGACGAACGGCCTTATAGAAAAGAAGATGAGACGTCGCGAAAACTACGAGCAGAAAAGAAAGGAATAATATCGAGGCCTTATAGAGGTGCTTCCAGTAAAATGTATACTAGTTTGGAAGTTTTCCCCTAAAAACAACAGCAACTTAGGCTAAGGATGCAGAACGAAATCGTATAGTATAAGCACAGTCGATGAAAATTATTTCTGTGGAATGTTAAACGGCAATGGCCGTCAGCTCCAAAGCAATATTTTTCAGAAGCCTGTTCTGTTACTCGAATACGCAGTCAACACTGCCATAATAATAATAAGAACACAGCGAGCTGTCAATTAACTTTGCGACTTTTGAAGCAGAAGAATGGTTTAAGTGGTCAATAATGGTAAATCCATGCATATAGACCCAACTTTGACGGCTAGCGCAACGTCGCGATAGGCAGCTAAAAGTTTAAGGCAGTTCAACTATCAAATCCGACAACTATACCAGCGGGCATATTATGTGGAGAATCAGCATTGTTAATCGAGCTCATCTTAGGTGGCGCACACATAATTGGATGTATACGAGTACCTCAGGGAGTTGACAAAATATCACACTATCTAGAGAGCCAGGAAGCTCTGGCCAACACCGGACAGTAAGTAGCTCCATCGAAGTAAGTAAGTAAAGCAATTCGATCACGTGAAATAATTCCCTCCAAAATAACGCCCATATCATCTTCTCATCGATAATGGCATGGTGATAACAGAGTTCTCGAATCGCCAATTTTCCAGGTCGTGGTTTAGGATACACCTTGCAAACTTCCTGGAAATTCGTTTCTATGGTCTCGACCTTCTCCTGGATCTTCGATCACAAAGAAATTGTCATCATAAGCAGCTTCTCCTGATTTACGAGTATTTTGTCGATCGTCGTAAACATAATCGGGTTTCTGCTCTTTGCATTCAGAATTCTTTTTTGCAACGGTCGTATCGGTGCTGGGACTGCCATAGTCATTTTTATACTACGCACTGGGGTTTGAAAGGCAATTTTCGCTTTATGTACCATTCTTCCCTTATCTGCAGCCATTCGGGCATAGCATGCCTACAATGTGTAAATTCAAGACTCCACTTTCTTCCTTAAAAATAGATGATATTGAAACAATCTGCTTCCAATGGAAGACATTTCAAATCCAACGAAATCCAGTGCAGTGCAAATTAATTAAAACCATCAGCAATGAGCACTTATCTACTTTTAAAGCTTTAAGCTGTGCCACCTGCACCGTTTTTGTTACTTGACTCTACCCACACAACACATGATTCCACATGGCTGCATCCCGAAAACCAAGCAAACTTTAACTTTATCAAATGAAAAACATAGAGCTCTGTCAGTGGATTTAAACCATTCCGATTAATGCTGCAGGACATTAAAAATAAAAATTAAATAAAAAAAATAGAACGACATATTACGAGCCAACAATTAGCTGGCGTAAAATTCATTTAGTCCATCTGTGGATGGTGCACACAAGGTTTTACGGCACAATAAACAGCTTCTACCACACTGTTATCCTGTTATCCTTTCGCTACACACCAGCTTTAATGTAATGCGACAATTTAATTCGATCTAAAGGCTGCTGTAGTGGTGGCAGGATGCAAGTAAGCATCCTCATGTACTCGTACCCTCCTGTAAATTACTGTCGCAATTGCATTGCGTATGGTTTGGTGTTAAATTTTTATTTTATTTTTCCAAATTGTATGTGATTAGCTGCGTAGTTCGTTTATATTTTTAATTTTTAATTTTATTTAATTATATTGTGGCTGTAAGCAGATTATGTTTAAATTTTGGTCATTGCTTGGGATCCGTGCGGCAGCGGATAAAGAATAGTGCCGCAGTGCGTCCCAGCTTGTCGTTAGAGGCGACTAAATGGGACACCAATCATATACAGGCAACTATGATACCAAAAATGAGCCTGTGACACTTTAACACCTTAAAACTTTCCCACAAGTTTGTATGGGGTAAAAGAACAGTCAATCAATTCGAAATGAGCATACAAGTGTCAAACCACTCAAACTTTAGATACACTTCATGGAAATGATCGCAATTAATAGCACAACCCCACTGGGCACCACGATTGCAACGCACTCGGGTGATCCCAGAGCAAGCTCACTTAGCCCGCAAGAAATGTGGAACAGCATACAAGAGGAATGCATAACACTCGCAAAGTCCCATCTGGGGACTATATCGAAATACCATCACGTCGGCAAAGAAACATGGTGGTGGAATGACGAAACCAAACAAGCTGTGGCCGACAAGAAGAGTGCATTCCAAGCGTGGACAAAATACGATCGGAGCGACGATATCGAAAAAGCTCGACTGGCTCTTGAATACGAGCGTCTTAAAAAGATCGCAAAGAAAGTCCTGGCTCGAACTCGAGCGGCAGAAGCGGAAAACCTGTACCAGGAGTTGGAACAAATATCCCCACGATCGGCGGATAGAAGACAAGCTATCCAAGAAGTTCAAACGTCATACAGTACTAAAATGCCAAATATTTTTAAGCTCGCTGCACAGAGGAGAAAAAATTCAATGGAAATAACCTCGCCGAAATACATCAAAAACGCAGACGGTCGCTTATTAACAAATGAAAAGGAAATTTGTGACCGGTGGCTTGAATACTGCAAGGAGTTGCTTAACAAACAGTTTCCACGTGATATCGTGCCGACAGCTGGTCTATTCGAGGAGGAAGTTTCGGACTTTTCAATCGAAGAAATAAGTACAGCAATCGGAAAAATGAAGCGGAGGAAAGCGGCGGGACCAGACAGCATTCCATCAGAGTTTTGGTCGAAGATGGAGGGGATCGGCAGCGTTTGGCTATCGAAACTTTTAAATAAATTAAAATGTGGACAACCTATGCCGAATCAATGGAGAAGTAGCTTCTTGGTTCCATTATACAAAGGAAAAGGCGACACTCGAGAATGCAACAACTACCGTTCAATCAAGCTTATGTCACACACAATGAAAATCGTCGAAAGAGTCTTAACCGAACGTCTTCGGCAAACAATAAAGCTCGAAAATAGCCAGTGTGGATTTGTTGAGGGAAGATCGACGGTGGACGCTATCCAAAGCCTACGAATAATAATGGAAAAACACCGAGATTCGTCTAAGGATTTACACATGGTATTTATCGACCTCGAGAAAGCATTCGATCGAGTGCCTAGATATTTCATATGGGCCGCGCTGAGGTCTCAAAACGTACCGGAAACGTACGAGTATGTTAGAATAATACAAGACATGTACGGAAACGTGAAAACTGCGGTTAAAAGCTCTGCTGGACTAACGAGAGAATTTCCAGTTAATGTCGGAGTGCATCAAGGAAGCGTACTTAGCCCTTTCCTCTTTAACGTAGTATTCGACTATCTTTTAAAAGACTGCATGCGCGAAGCAAATGTAACGCCAATTCTCTTCGCTGACGACGCAGTTATACTTAGCGATAACGTCGAAGATTTACAGAACGCCTTAGATTCATGGAGAAATGCGCTAGAGAGAAACGGGCTTAAAATAAGTCGTTCAAAGACGGAGCATTTGACGTGCCCATTTGCGCATTCATTGCATCCTGTTCCGGATATAATGTTAAACGGAATAGTTCTTCCGAAAAGCAGTATCTTTAAGTACTTAGGATCAATCGTTAACATGGAAGCGAAATGTGAAGACGACGTAAACCACAGAGTGAGTGTGGGATGGATGAAATGGCGGGAAAATTCGGGAATCTTTTGCGACCGAAAATTTCCACTTAAATTAAAGGGGAAACTCTACACCACGGTTGTTAGACCAGCTCTTATATACGGTTCACAGTGCTGGACAATGTACGAAGCGTTTAAAAACAAAATGACGGCAGCGGAAATGAGAATGTTAAGGATTTCTAGTAGAGTCACTAAACGCGATTGCATGAGATCTACGCGTATAAGAGGAAGTCTACATACTCGTATAAGGAATTCAGTAACCGAACAGCTTGAGGCGAATAGAATAAGCTGGAATTGTTCAAAGAAGATCTGCGGAAAATCCGGTTAAAAAGGCACTATCAACTAGGGTCACTCCAACTGTAAGAAAACGAGGTCGGAAAAAGAATTCCTGGATTTCTCAGATTGCAAATGCGCAACAACGCCTGGGGCTAACCACTGAAGTGATCCAGGACCGAGCATTATGTAGACGCGTTCTGCGGTCTGCGACATTAGCCAACTCCATAAGCGGAGCAGCAGCGATGCAGTAAAAATGGGAAACTCGTTACGCATAAGTTCGTATAACGAGGAAAGGGTTAATAAAAGGATAAGAAGAAGAAGCTTGGGAAGCAGTTGGTTTCAGCCCGCCTATGTCCTTACGAACTCGATCTGTTGTTAACTACATTACATACATGGAGTTAATCTCATGATTAGTTATTTATAAATGTCTTCGGAATCGAATACGGCCTCCTATGACGAGCTCCAAAGCCGGCGATCAGCCTATGGTGTCAATAGATTTCTCATGCTCAGGAAACCAACCAAACCATCTCTGGTGATAAATTTTGGGAGATTAGTTGGCAGGGTGTCAGTATGAGCTCTTAGGATGATTTCATAAGTGTCGCAGTCCGTTTTTAACCTTCTTGCATTTGACTTTGTTAATGAATTCCTACTTTCACGATTAAGGGAGCTGAAACGCACGACAGTGATGATTCCTTTAGAGATGGCGATACCAAGTGTTCCAACTACATATCAATTGTTCTTATGAAGTTGTGCTGCCGGGAAAAATCTCCAGCCAAGGAAAAAAGACGAGTCCCCTACCAATGAAACCAAGACAGCGAACTTTGGATATGAACGTGAAATGTAGCGAAGTTACTAGTTTGGAGTAAGGCAGACCTTTCTGCCATACAAGAAATGCGATGCAACAACATTGTAAGTAATATTTGCCGTCTGCATACTGTATAGTGGAGAGAGATAACGACACTAAAGGTAGCTTCTACGAGATCTTGAACGAGACATGCCACCATCTTTAAATCCAAACTAGGAAAGGACGTCGTCTTTTGTAGTACTGTCTGTACGATATCACCTCTGATTCACGAATTCAGTTTAATCGACTTTGAGAATTAGCAAAACTTTGTCGTAGCTAGCACGGGGTTCTCACATTTCAACGTTCACAAGGGGAATCGACACCTTCTGAACAATGAACCGTCAATCGAATTGACCGTATTGTTATATGGTTTAACAGCTAACGAGGGCAAGACCGAGTATATGCCGCCGATCTGAAAGAACATCCATCACGACGCACAGAACGTCACCTTCGACAGATATAACTTTGAGGTAATTAAGGAGATTGTTTATCTAGACGCTGCTTTCAATGGAGACAACAACAAGGCGCTGTTATCAGACGAAGAATATCTCTTGCCAAGCGCTGCTTCTTCGGGCTGAGATTACAATTAACTAGTTTAGGCCTCTTTCGAACAACCAAGGTGACCCTATGTACGAGTAAGACAAAAGTAACCCCGTATCTGCTCTATGACGCAAGGGCATGTAAATCATCCGATGAAGAATGAGGGTGCTCTTGGCTGCTTTGAGAGGAAAATTCTTCTAGTGATTTTCGGTCCCATCTGCATTGACGGTGTATGGAGAAGGACGACGAACTGTACGGGCTGTATAACGACTTTGATTAAGACGACTAAGATGGCTGGTGTAGAGTGGATAAGCACCAGACTCTGATCTGAAAAGTCTTCGAATTCGCCTTCTACGTACAGCGAAGTAGAGGAAGATAGCGCACGCAATTGTGGGGGGATGTCAGCCAACTTAGTGTGCAAAATTGGAGGTAGCTGGTAAAAAATCGACCTGTCTGGGGATGCGTGTTGGCTGAGGCCCAAGATCGACGCAACACTTTAGCGCCACAATAAAAAAAAAATGCATTGGTTAAAATGGGCCTATGAGTCTTGTGATACTCATCAAAGTGTAAATGTGGGCAACGTTGTCTGGGCATTCCTTCTATCAATTCTGGGATTGCTTAGAGCAATGGTTTACTCAAATAGTCGGTTGCTGACGTAGCAAATATCGTGAATAGAGGAGGAATGAAGTTGAATCGGTATTCTGTAAAATACATGCTCCAAACAGGAATTGCCAGAGACAGATTTTTAGGTAAAGGGTGGTTTATTTTTACTTAGTACTGACTTTGATTGAGAGAATACATTCCGCAATTAATTTTTAAACATAACTTCGGGCATAAGTCTACCACGGCTGGATCTGATAAATGTCATCCGAGAGACAAAGTTTTCGCCAGGTTTTTTTTGATATATCGGCCGCCTAAATTATCGACTTTACGTATTTTCTAAAAAAAAATCACTAAGCGCCATCCTGCTGGACCCACACTTCTTCCACATTCATGCCATTTAATGGAGGAACAAAAAAGTCATTAATCATGGCTCTGTAGCGAATATGATGACTTCATCAGACCACACTTTCATGCAGATTATTTTCATAATCCCTGAACATAACTTTTCGATAAAACAGCGGGTCCAATATCAGTTGATTCTGGGCTCATTCACCAAAATGTCGGCGCAAACAATGATCATTCGACTTTAATCCTTGCACGAGCTGGATCTTGTAAGCCTCTAAACCAAGATCTTTCGGTAAAATATTCCGTAAAGTAGACGGACAAATACCAAGTTATTGTGGACAACGTCGAATCGATAAATTTGGATCTTCTTTGACACTCTTCATAACAGATGCAATATTCTCTTTAGTACACACTCTTCTTATGCATCTCGGCGCCACTGTATCTTTTAAAGAAAATGTTGTGCGGTCTCAGACGGCCGATTTTGTCGAGTGTAATATGGTGCAAGTATTCTATAAGTTTGGCGCACAAAACCATCATTTTGGAACCATTGAAACGATAAAATTGCAAAGCCTACATACTCGTAAATAAAAAGACACTGACATGTCTGAAGTAAGTATTGGATCATCAATAGTTCAAAGATGATTTAATTTGATAAAGGATAAGTGTGGTTAACTGGGGAAGACCTTAAAACTCTGCTGGTAAGCCCAACTCTTACCTCCTTTTGGTACTATTTGTTGGTTTTTCTATTCGCGAATTACCAAAAGTACTCGCGAAAGGCAAGTCCCATGTTTGACGAAATAGGAAAAGTGCTAGTCGGTTTGTGGCACAGCCAACTACAACAGTAAATAGGTAGTATTATTTTCTCGAAGCAGAATACAACGTCTTGGATACGGAAGAATTATTTGTTGACAGTCTTTGACTATCGTATACGGATAGACATCGGTTTCTCTCCGGCTCACTCTAGAAAAGATGTCAAAACACCAATTCCCTCTAACTAGAGCGTGATTTCAGATACGATGATACTCTCCAGGGTATTGACATTGAGGGATTTTGATGGCGAATCTACTGGCTGTTCTCTAAAGGATCATTTGAGATATTTTTTTAGAAACAGCAGACATCACATAAATTTATCTCCTATTTTCGAGAGTATTAACTAAAGCTCCCCTAAACCACTTTTCTTGATCTCTTGCTCTATTTACCACTGGATCCATGGGCCATAAAAATGTCGTTGGTATTGCCCTTGAAAATTCCAGTGCAGCTCGCTAAGGAACTAAAGTGAAATGTGCCCTTCATCTCCTGAGTTGGTCTTCATCTGAGACAAGCAATCAACAGTCCAAGACTTTCATTTAATATTATCTCGAGTTTTGAACCATGCTTTCGAACCTACATACTCGTATTTGCAACTGTTTATGCTTCTGGTTCTGCTATTGCATTAGTATATGCTACATGCGTTTGTCTAATTGCAAGCTACGATTTAGTCCTTCTATCACACTATACCAGTGAAGTTGAGTCATTTCTACTGCTGAAGTTGCAACAAGATGAGCCTTTAAGAATTCTGTTCGTCTGTTTCTTGTCCTCAGAAAGCCACGTGCCTTATCTTCGTTATCAACTTAACTCAAGAAGTAAGTTCAATATTCTTAAATGGCTGGAGTTGATTGGGAAATATATTCTCCTACTTGTTAGTGCTCGGACAGATTTTTTAGTGAGTCGAGGTTGTACCTATACTTGAGATAGCTTGAATCTTGACGGGTATGGTTATTGAAACAGTTTGTGAGCGATAGTCATCTGCCATGTCAGCTTTGCTTTACTCTCTAGAGAAGTCCCGTCAAGTGGCACTAAACTGACTTTGCAGCACATCATATGCTCAAACAATGTGTAAGAGTTGCAGAGACAAGTTGTATGCCATTATAATTTCACTCTTCGAGAATTTGGTGTTCCCATCTCTTGGAGATAGCTGCGTCAGTTTCCAAACTTGTTGGATGGTAGCGCCGTATAATGATGACGTGAGTCAGCACCACAGGCGGTGCTTTCAAAATACTGCTTGTGGATACCACAATTAAAATGCTGGTTCTAGACGAAGAGAGTACCACGGAAATTGTCTTCATTTCACATTTCCAGCGCTTTAGAGGCTTTAGGTAGATTTTGGTTTTAGGCTCAAAACTAATCGGGACTATCGAAATCTAGACAAATCGATTTAGTAGAATTGCAACTGCCATCCAAAGTCCACCTTCATTGATTTAGTTGCAATAGCTCGGGTTTCTGCATGTCTTGGTGGATGGTACTTAGCATACCATATTTCATTGGAGGCAAGGGAGGATAGAAATATCTGAGGAGGATCGTTGGAATCGCGTCAGTAGAATCAGCAATACAGGAAGCATACTATTCCACAGTACAGCATTACAAAGGGTAGCATAGAGGCTGCCGACTAGAAATCAATACGTCCTGGGATTTAATCTATTGATCAAAGCATTATACACCATTTCAAATTACCGAAAAACCAAAAGTAACTGGGATGAGGATAGCATTAGTCGAACTTGTCACTTTACTTCCTTTCCTCTACAGATTAGTGCCCTTCATAAAGAGAAGGATAAACCCTTTGCAATTGATTTCTTTAACCAGGTGTCAGTAATCCGGGTCCTTGGAAAAATATTTCTGCAAAAACCAAAGTACCCCAACTTCTCCATTATACAAAGCTCCCCATAAAGGTTTTCTGCTTCTCCAGATGACAGAGAATACTCCATCCCACTACAACACCCTTCTTTTGTAGACCTTCCCTCAACCTTAGAACTTTCGTGTGAAAATCTTGACAATTTTTCACCTGTTTTCCGATTTGATTCAATATGTCAACGTGACATTGAAAAATCATTTAAAGTAGTTCCTCCTCCTGGTGGATGGTTACATCAGCAAACACCACTCAAAACCCCCAAAAAGGGTTGTACCATGCAATGTGCCAAAAAATATTGAGGTGCATTAGTTAACGACAACAATGACATTCGGCACGCTAGGACACAATATTTCAATTTTCACCGTAATCCGTTTTCATGTGTCCTCGCGTCAGTAACCCCTCTTTGACTTCCTCGTCATTTAACCCCTCTTCGGCACAGAGCCTCTGCCATGTCGTATTTGAGAAATTTTCAAAATTGGCGCACGAATGTTTGTGTTGAAGATATAGTCTGTCGCAGCAGAACAGTAGTGAAAGGCAGCCCTCATTGAAAATATTGGAAACGACACCAGTGGGCTGAAACTTATGGTTGCCGATGGCTTGGGTTGTAAAACGTCGATTGGAATTTCTGTCACGAAGTTTCCATCTTCAGATGAAATGGTTCATAGCACAGACGGTACTAGTGTGATGGGGTTTTTTTTTTGGATGTTTAGATGTCAAGGGTTTCTCTGGCGTACTCGGGTCATACTCGTACATATGTGGGAAGAAATGTGAAGTTTTTCCTATGCTGATATATGTTTCCTGGAGGGACGGGAGGGTTTGTGATATTTTATTTTTCCCTTTTCCGAGAAGTAATTGACGAAGGGAGATAGGAGGAAATGTCCGTGGAAAAATTTGTGGGTAATTTATAGTAGCTTGAGAGAGTTGGTTCTTTTGGATTTGTTTCTATGATGTACATAAATGGATGCGAGGAAATAGGTTATGGTTCCGCTGGGAATGCCGGATGAGAAGAGGCCTGAAGACTTTGTGACACTTCATATTTATTTTCTGAGCTTGTGTTTTTATACGCAATTGCGAGAATGTATAATTTGTTGAGGTAGGCAAGGGAATACGAGTATACTCCTATCAGAGCACGTCTGGAGGTAAATGTGCGTAACAAAGAAGATCACTTTAATGAGAATTTTTGGCTCCCAACATTTTTTCAAGCCTTCAAGACTTTACCTTTGTATATAAAGTTGGGATTGTTCCGATAGTTTCCAGCCAAGCTTCGTATTTTGTGCCAATGGAGTATTCACTCGGCCCTTGCTTAATCCATGAAGCAACCAGAGGTCGTACAAGCTTAGTTTGTCCTCAAGCGCTACTACGATATGCTGAGATGACTCCACTTCCTCCTTTTCCCACCTTGACGTCCCCATTAAGACTTCAAGGGGATTTAAGCAAGGAATTATGCTGTCGAATGCATATTTGACAACAATTTTTACGTCAAACACTCTGTTGTCGAATGTCACTCTTGCAAACAGCTTCGAACTCTGGATCACACTCGGTTTTTCGACTTTATACTTAGAAACCCTTTGCACTTGAACAGTTGATGAGATTCGCTACACACAAAACATTTTGACTGGGTGATTGTTGTTAAATGATTCTCATAGGATGCCATTCCCTCGACGAAGTCAACAAAGGTCACTTAGCCTTGGAATTTATGTTGACATTTCTTTTGACTGTTGGTACAATTTCCAGGATTCTGGGTTGTGTTTTGGATATATTGCAACTGAATGGCTCATGGATCCCAAGAGCTTACGTTAACTCATGGTTGGTACTGCCCTATAAAATTTCTTTTGACGTATTCATGATGATTTCCATTACGAACTGGTTTCGAGGTCAACAATTATTGGATGTACATAGTTGTTGACCAATGCTGCTGGATTTTGAAACCCTTTTGTCAACAATTCAACAGCCGGTGCATAATTACTTATCGTTGGTAACTAGTGGTTGAGTATTCTCGCTGCTTCTCCTTTTAGATTAGTTTTCAATGCTTTTGGTGATGCTTAACGATACAATTTTGTGAACTAAACGTTTGACTAGTTCCCAAAATTGTATCCACTCTTCAAACCTGCCGCTGAGTACTGATTTGCTTATGGTTGGAAGCTATAGTTTCCACTGTGTTAGAGCTTATTGAGCTATCACCTCCGGTCACTTTTGTCGTTGTTGCGTCCCCTTCATTTAGATGTACGCATCTGCTCCAAATTGATGAACTCGTTGCTGGAGACGTACTCTTCCTCGTAATCCAGATGAACCCTAATTAACTATCGTCAACTTAGTCTTTAGACCACTTCCTGCAGTGAGGCATCAATTACTGTCTCAGCAGCCAAACGCTGTCCACAAGAAGGTATTCTTTCACCTATTCAGTGGCCACTTGTTGTCGACATCCCACTAGTCAACCCAGAAAATAGAAGGTGCCTTTCCTGTTATATCCGACAACACCTCAAGACTATTCGAATTCCATTTTCTAAGTTTAAAGTGTCCACCCGAAAGAAGCGATTAGATATTCCGATGATTCGCTCATCACTGTAAAAGACTAGTACCCCAAAGGAAATTTAAAAAGATTGCAAAATGTCTTAAGAGTAGTGCCTGACTGGTGTTTTGGAGAAAACCCCCCCAATTTTCCCGGATAGGCTGCACTAGTTCTCTTCAATCGTTCATCTTCTCAGTCTGGACCAAATCACGGTTAAAGTGAATTTTGCAAACTTCATCTCAGAGATGACTAAAGTCAACATGATCTCCATGAAAGATGGCCGCATACTAAAAGGTTCAACATAGTGATACCAAATCGATCTAAAATGATCATCGAAGAAGGTGCAGGTATCTTCGACTAGTGGGAATAGGTCCCAGCTTCTTTCAAGCTGAGCTTTATGAGAGAATATGATATCCAGGACTGCTCAGCTATATAATAGGATAGAATTCCGATACCAACTACCCTAACTTAAAATTAGAAGGGAAACTGAAAGAGTGACAATCAAGTTTAATTTTGTTCAATTCTAGAACGAAAATACCTGCCATAATAAAGCGCGCTAAATCGAGAACATGAATATGAAACGAGTGCCAAAGTACTTATCTGGAAGGCCAACGGACTTTTGCAAACATGACTTTGGAATATTCGTATGAGAGAAAAATATTGATCACTGAAACCCATATGAAAAAAGGATCGTGTGCAAAAGTAGAGGCTATGTCATGTATATCTTCCATCTGAAAGGATTCTGCTTGTACATTAGAGAGTCTATCGTATTAGTCGAAGACCTTAAAAACAGAGCTCGAATCTGTGCAAGCAATCACGGTAAACGTAAGAAATAGACCTTATTTCCTTACAATTTCAACCATTTAGTTCTCACTGAGATCAGCGCTCGAAAAGGGTTTTATTGTTGGAGGTGATATTAATGCAAAACACACCTTTTGGGGCTTAAGATACATCTCATAGAAAGGAAGAATCTTCCATGAAACTGGAAAGAAGTGCAATTATGACTTTCATTCGATAGGCAAACCGACAAACTGGCCAACTGATACCACAAAAATATCCGATCTTATCAACTTCAAAATACTGTCTACTTATTTCGTAAAGGGAAAAAAGGAAAGGCGGTAAAGAGAACATTAAAAACTTCAAAAACCGTGCAGTATTTAGAAAGTCTGACTGCAAAAAGGGAACCGAACTATTCGCTTTGGAATGCATTAAAAAGTACTCCAGAATCTAGAACATTCGCGCCGTTCAGGCGTCCGTAGCAAACGATCCAAATCAGTCAATTCCACGGCGTTCTCAAGAATCGGACATCGCTCAGACCATATTATGGCGTATTTTGCGCAAGGGTCTCGGTTTATACACATACAAGATCAAGCTGACTCAAGAATTGCCACACAACACACGTTACAATCGACATTAGCCAACCCCATAAGCGGAGCAGCAGCGATGCAGTAAAAATGGGAAACTCGTTACGCATAAGTTCGTATAACGAGGAAAGGGTTAATAAAAGGATAAGAAGAAGAAGAACACGTTACAATCGATTTATTGAAGAGTAAGTATGGTGAGCGTGTTATCTCAAGAAATGGGCCAGTCGATTGGCCGCCTCGTTCGTGCGATTTAACGCCGCTTGACTATTTTCTGTGGGGCTATGTTAAGTAATTGGTTTATGCCAACAAGCCGACGACATTTGAAGAGCTCAGAGCCAACATTGAACACGAAATAGCAGCCGTTTCGGCCGAAATGTGTGGCCGAGTCTTTGAAAATTGGGTCCAACGAATCGACCGCTGCAAACGTGCCCGCGGTGGCCATATGAACGAAGTCGAGTTTCATTCATAAATGTTTTGATTGTACTTCAAGCCGATAATAAAGATTTTGAAATATCTCAAATGGTTTGCGTTTTATTTAAAAAAAAGTTGTCAAGTCCTTATTGGAAAACACATTAATACTAACCCACACTGATGTTAGAATATTTTCCAACTCAGTGAAAAATTGCAGCAGTCATAATGGTCCTGTGATCAGGAAACCTCTGAATGACAAGAAGTTTTCGAGAACAATCTGAATTCTCCAATTGTTGTCGAAAATCTATGAGAGGCTTATTCTGAGACGCATGCTATCAATTATTGAGGGAAAAATTCGTACCCCCAATCAAGAGCTTGGGTTTAGGAGTAGGCAATCTCAATGCAATTCAATTTAGGCATGAGGGCTTCAAGTTCAAATTGCGTCAGTTTGCCCCTGGGCTTTTATAATTTACTGACAAAGTGTGTGGAAAATAGAATTTTAAGTGTCAGACTTGGAAAGGAAGTATAATAATTCAAAGAGTTTTAAGCCGGCGTACCGCAGGGAAGTGTTTTAAGGCCACGTTTGTATTTCGTATATACGAGTACTCCAGACATAACCCAAAAAGAGGGGACTGTTCTAGCTAAGTTTGCCGATGATACTGCTATATTAGCATGATTACGAAGGGAGTTCAATATATTCTCGGTATCGGAGTGAAGGTCTGGTGATATATATAAATTGACTTTTTAATTAAGTAATACATGTGATTATTAATTTCTAGGTAAACATAAACAATCAATGGCAAGTGATACGATGATTGTGAAAATTGAGCACCGCGCTGTGATTAATTTTCTTACAAAACAAGGAAAACATCAAAAAATTGGTCATGAAGAGATGGTGGCTGTTTACCAAGGCTCTGCACCTTCGTTATCAACTGTGCAAAAGTGGTGAAGTGACTTTAAAAGAGGCAAAGAGAGCATTAACGACGACTGCCGCTCAGGCTGCCCGCTTACTGCTTGTACGGATGAAAACATTAATAAAGTCGAGAAACTTGTGCTTGAGGATGCCCGAATGAAGGTGAAAATGATGGCAGAGATCACTAAGCTTTCGAATGGTACTATACACACCGTTCTTCATGACCACCTTGACCTTTCAAAAGTAAGTCCAAGGTGGGTGCCACGAATGCTCGCACCATAAACCCCACATCACACGCATCCACTTCGCATCATTTGCGGGAGGAAATTAAGAAAAATAGACGGGGTAAACTGACAACAGGTGTGTTGCTTATTCAGGACAACGCTCCCGTTCACACGGCGCGAGTTTCCAAGGCTGCTGTGCGAGATTTTGTTTTCGAAGAAATCCAACACTCACCTTATAGTCCAGACCTTGCCCCTAGTGATTATTTCTTGTGTCCTGATTTGAAAAAATATCTTCGTGGAAAGCGATTTTCTGATCATGAAGAGCTCCAGGAGGCAATAAATGGATATTTTGCATGATTAAAACGATTGAAGAAACAACGTACGAGTAACTACCGAGTGACTTTTTTGACGATTGGTCTTTCAGAGTTTTATTCTTTAGAGCTCAAACGTCAAACATACTCAGTTAGTATAGTCTTTTCATTTTTGAAAGACTGTAACCCGAACAATGCTTACAAATTATTGCATATTATTATCAAAATTCGTGTTCAGTATAAAATGTTTTTCGGCCATTTTGAACATTTTACGGTCATAATTATTGGCTTACTGAGCCATAGCGGCCAAATCTTGCACCAGTTTCACGATATTGGGCATCAAGCCACCTACCTGTTTGCGTAAAGTACGTACAAAGGAAAATATTGCTTCTGTAGCCGTCAGTGTTAATGAACACCGTGATTTGTCCATTCGTCGCTGTTCGCAGCAATTGGAATTATGTAACTCGCCTACGTGAAAGACTTTACTCAAGGTTCTTGGTCTAAAATCTTAGAAAATACAGTTCGTGCAAGAATTAACACCGAACGACCTGTCAAGGCGTCAAAGTTTTGGTGAGGGAGCCCTAGAAAAGCTCAAGAAAGATCTGTTCTTTAAAAAAAAAAAGCTCAGTTCTGATTGCATGAGTATTTTAATAAACAAAACTGCCATGTTTGGTTCGATGAGCAACCAGAAATATGCACTGTTTGGCCCGGTTAATGGTCCGGCGGAATCATTTGCCCGTATTTTTTCAAAGAAGACGCTAAGGACATGGTACCACCAATGACGCCTGCTATCGCTCAATGTTTTCGAACATTTTTTGGGCCAAAATGGACGAGCTCAACGTGATAGACATGTGGTTCCAGCAAGACAGCACTACATGTCACACAGTACGCGAATCGATGGACCAATTGAAAAATGAGTTCGGTGAGCAATTTATCTCTCGTTGTGGACCTGTGAATTGTCCGGCTAGATCGTGCCTTTAGACTATTTTTTATGGCGATATGTCAAATCACTCGTCTATGCTGATAAGCGATAAGCAGCCCTGGAAGACAACATTTCACGTGTTATTAGGTAGATACCAGCCAAACCTGCTCGAAAAAGTAACTCAAAATTGGATTGTCCCTATGGACCACTTAAAATGTCTTCATACAAGTTTACCTATGAGACAGTGTGCAGTGATGACAGATTTGATAGCGCTGAGATGTTTCGTGTTTAGAAAAATCACTATCACAATCTATGCCCTGGCAACCAACATACGAGTAGGTGAATATTGAACTACTCTGGCATCCCCATGCGAGATGATCAGCAATCTCGGACAGTTTAAGAGCCAGGAAAGGACCTCCTTACACAAGTTACAGTGATTAAGAAGGTCCTAGCTTATCTGAGAAAACACCACCACCAACCCCGATGTCAGTCTTGGATCCATCTGTATAGAAATCGATTGACTAGTCGTCCATAAAGCCGTTTCCCTCCCGGAAAGATCTAGAGGGGATGCTAACATGAAAGTTAGACGTTCGGAATCAAATAGTTTATTTGTACACTGCCAAGGTGCCTTAAGGCGAATTGCTGCGTGGAAAGTCACCTGCCAGACGAGGCCACCTTTAATGAGGTGACCATAGACCAACAAAATAAAGAAAACACAGAGTGTTATGCCTTTCATTTATTACTTTAACAAAAAAAAAATGAAACCCTCGAGTTAAGCCAAAGGGAAAATGGCTGAAATTGAAATAGGCTTAGCAGGATTTCTGTGAATTCTGATAAAACCACTTTCACCCCAAGTTCGTCCCCAGGAATTCTGTAACAGCCAGTAGTCCAAATATGTCGTTGGGTCGGTTCCATACCCCACAACGGTTAAGGGATGAGCAGCAGACTGTGTCGGTGTGGGCTGTGTAAATATACCTTGCTTATAGTGCATCATTTCGAAGGATCCTGGATTAAATTTGATCACCACTGGAGCAACATAATTAACAATTGTCTTTAAGAGGACATCGTTTCCATTTGGAATGGTCGAGTATGAGTTCAAACCGACTCCATTCAATGAATTCGGAGGACGAAGACACATTCCCTGACCAATGGTTGGCCTATTCGGGTATTCAGATTGTGGAAACACTTGTTGTCTGTAGAATGCCAAATAATCAAATGCGATTTGCGGAACCTGATTGTCACAAGCTCTGGATCCCCCAGCACAGTCAATCAAATTCTGAGCGGAAAGTAGTGGTGTGTTTAGATTGCCAGTAATTGTTCCTTGGAAAATTTGAAGAGCTGTAGCAGTAGCATATGCCCAACCGCTATTGCAAACTATTCCCTGATCCTGGACAGGACTGCTAAATCCTTGCGATGCATAGTCGAATGAGGCCTGTGGTGTTGCTGTTGGTGGTGCATACGCAGCTGGGTTGGACGCAATCTCAGTTGTTGGGGGATATAGTGCTGCAAACTCTACGAATTTTAAATCACTAAATTGGTTGACAGCAAGCTGATATGTCTCCCCACCGCTGGTATAACGTGCGTTATGTGAGAGAATTCTGTCCTTATTGACGGCATAGTAGTAACGTGCGTTGTTTTCTGCAGCGGCAGATGAATAAACCTTACCGTGAATTGTCTATAAATAAAAAATTAAATAATCAAAGATGCCAAATGATTTTGTAGAATCAACAGAAATCGTCCAAACAGACCTTATAAAGCGTCCACTCGGAATCGGCGACATAGTACGCTGAGCAAATTCCCACGGTCGTGGCCAGGAGGAAAATTAACAGAAACACTCTCATTGTCGCTTTTCTAAGGCGACTTGACGGAAACTAATCTCAATAGAAACCTTGGCACTGTCTTTTATCTTTGCGATCGCAAATTCCAGAAATTTAGAATCTAATCAACCCAACGTGATGTGCGATAAATTTAAATGTTTGGCAAATAAAAGTGAAATCTGTCATTAAGATAACGTTAGACTTTACACCTGTCTTTGGGATAGGTATTCGTTGTAGAAGGCCCAAAAAGCTATTGCAACGGTTTCATAGTTTATTATTATTTTTGCAGAAACTTAAAATACCTATATTTATTTACAAATGTATCTTTTGCGTGTTTGGAGAGACACACGAGTATTTAACAGCTTAACGAATGTGTAGTTCGCTGAATTAAGTTCGTAATTATACTCTTCGTAGTAGACTCAAGATTATCATTCATATTTGTGATATTCGACTATTTCCGAACCGATCCTCTGATTAGCCACGCATCGTCTGGTAATAACATTTTTCCGGTGCAACTCAAGGAAGCAGAGGGTGTGCTGATGCGCCTCAATAGTCTGGGTTTGACACTAAAAACTAAAAACTTCATTCATTGAAGCTACAAGCTACATCAGTTGAGAGGATGGATGAGATCTTTGAAAACGATGTAGCTTCCTTAAGTGTTTGCGCCTCTACAAAAATATAACCAACTGGCAACATTGAAAGGAGTCTTCACTACTAGACTAGCCAAGCGCATGTTGAGCAGTTAGAGCAGCCTCTATACTAAAACTTGAAAAAAATTTCTACGCACTCCCTTAGACATTGAAACCAGTCAAAATGGCTGGACTTCATGGGCTCAAATCCACTTTACGGATGCATTTCTCTGTCTAAGACGAAACATACTCATAAAAATTGTGGTGCTTGAAGCCTTTGCCTAGTTTAGGTGATGCTCCCGAATGAGTGCATGTTGTGCCGAAAACGAGTTTTAATAAGATTTCGCCCCGAAGGAGCATGTGGACAATAGACATCCTCAAATGGACATGTCGTCTAATGCATTTGCACCAGACCTCCTGTTGCAGCGAATTAAGCAATCGATTTTCCCTGTGCTTAGGGCTTATTTTAACCAGAAGCTCAGATTCCAGTGCTCATTTCCAAAACTTGCGTATGGCTTTCAAACAGGGTATATGCGATGCTGCTAACAGTTAATAAATTTTTTTGCGAAGTACAGATGGAGGGACAATGTGCTTGATTTCTAAATTATACATAAAGTTTTGCAGGACCCACTTAAAGGCTGAATCGACTGAGTCTTGTTTAGGTCCTTAGTCACAATAGGATCCTTTGAAATTAAGTCGCCGACAAACTTGTAAGTAAGGCTCAGAGGGGAGTTTTCAAGACCCGAATATGCATCAATACTGTTTGAGTTCTTGAAAAGGGCATCCATTGGCACTTGCGATTCATAAGAGCATAATAATAAATAGCAGACCAAACGAATACTCTCTGACCCTTAAAAGGTTAGCTACTTCTTTGCCGTCCCTCAGTAGGAAACACTGCAGACTGTTTACTACGGTCCTGACGGGGCTTTACACTTTTGCTAAGCACCTAAGCACCTGAGTGTGGTGGACATAAGTGGCACATCATCTTGCTATGCTTCCTACGAGAATGATGACAAAACGTTGATCCTCTGTGGGCGATCGGCATACGCTCATGCTATACGTACGATTAATGGAGTGTTGCTGCCATTTTAGGCACTCGTAAACTCGTTGAATGGAATACACATTGAATAGACATCTCGAGGTGAGAATGCCCAGAACAAGAAGCAATGAAGTTACTGGAACTGATGGTAAACAATTCAAAGCATCTGTGTTGTATCTAATACGAAGTCCGCATCATCAAATTTGCAAAATTTGTTTGGATGGGATGTGTTACTTTTAGTGTTTTCCCTATTCATAATAGAGCAGAGCCTTTAAACTGCGACAATCGTAGAAGCATCCGACTTGTAAACACAACCAACCAATTGACCGATCCCTGTTAGAGTAGTTTCTTCCTTTTAAAGTTTAAAATCTAACAAATCTTCAGTCCTGCTCTCTACATTGCAAGTTTGGAAGGAAGAAACCCTGTATCGCTTCGATTTTGTTCGATTCTCATTGAACACCCAATTAAAGATTTTGTTCAATCAACCGTCCATTTCGTTCGAAAAGGGAGGTGCACCGTCTTCATCGATTTTGGGCACTGAAAGAAGCTCAATTTAGAGACAGTCTGAACAGTATGAGCGACAGTCTACTCCGCTCAACTAGTCGCGAATACCATACGGACGAAGAAGAGCTTACGCGCGAAACAAATTGGACCCTAAAGAAAAGACCGTCTAAGAAACGTAAAGCTGGTTCCTCACCTGAAGTCGTTCCAGAAAAGAGCCAGGAGTCACAAAAAAAGCAACTCCCAACAAAATTACGTCTTCCACCTCCAATCAACGTTGTTGGAGTCTCAGACTATAGCAAGTTGCATTGCTTTCTCAAAGATACGCTTAAATGTCAGTATAAGGTTACACCACTGCGCAACAATATGTGGAAAGTTAACGTCGACAACTCCGATAACTACCGAGAATTGTCCGGAAAATTAAACACCGAGAAGATCCAATGGTACACTTTTGAAAACAAGTCAGAAAGACCATTACTTGTAGTAGCGAGAGGACTTCACCCTTCGTGTACTAAAAACGATATTGTAAGCGACCTCCATGCAAAGGGCTTTAACATTCTAGACGTGGTAAATATTATTAAAAAAGAAAAGAGAAAAACAGAGGAAAACGAGGAAATCCTGGTTAAGCGGGGACTTCCACTGTTTATGCTTAGTTTCGATAAGTCCGAAAATAAAGAAGATATCTATAGTATTAAAACGATTCTAAATATCGTAGTCAAAATCGAACCTGTGCGTAAGAACACAAGATCGATCCCGCAATGTAAGCGTTGCCAAGGCTTCAATCATACGCAGACTTACTGCCAAAAAGAACCGCGTTGCGTAAAATGTGCCGGTAAACATCTCTCAGAAGAGTGCAACTTAAATAAACAACTTCCACCGTCTTGCATAAATTGCCAAGGAAAGCACCCAGCAAACTATCGCGGATGTGAAGTGGCGAAAGAACTCCAAAAAAGGCGCGATACGCTTAAAAAAACCTTACGTCCCAACCCAAAAGCAACTTAAAATAAACCAAATATTGCTAAAGAACAGGCAGTGAACGAAAGAAAATCCGTCGTGGTAAAGTCTAAGGATATAAGATTGCAAAGGGAAAGCAGCCACCGATTGCCTGATTTCCGAAACTCACTTGAGGAAAGGACCTCGTGTGGAACTAAAGGGATACTGTGATTATCATGCATACCATCCATCAAAAAATGCCAGAGGCGGATCTTCATTGTTCATTAAAGATTGTATTGAGCACTCTATAAACATGAAGTTTGAAAGCGATGCAATGCAGCAATTAAAAAATTTAAAAATAACAAAGCTCCTGGTTATGATTTGATAACTGGTCAATTTCTCAAGGAGTTGCCAAAGAAAGCCCTGATCAAACTGCTGCAACTTATAAATGCCGCGCTAATATTATTAAATGTTCCAAGCCAATGGAAAGTTGCCGAAGTTATAATGGTCCCGAAACCAGGCAAATCTCTAAAAGAAAAAAAGTCCTACAGACCGATATCGCTTCTGCCGATAATATCAAAAATATTTGAAAAACTCCTATTGAAGCACTTGCAACCAATCATTGAAGAGAGACGTCGAATTCCTGATCATCAATTCGGTTTTAGAACTAAGCACTCCACAATTGACCAGGTTTTTAGAATTACGAATGAAATTGAGAAAGCCCTAGAGGGGATAAAGATATGTTCTAGCATGTTTCTTGACGTGTCTCGAGCCTTCGATAAGGTATGGCATGAAGGCTTAAATTTTAAGCTAAGTCAGGTTCTTCCGAGAGAGCTACATACGATTCTGAAATCGTACCTGGAAAACAGAATTTTTCGTGTTAAATATGGCACCGAATACTCGGAATTTAAAGAGATCGCTGCTGGAGTTCCGCAAGGAAGTGTACTTGGCCCGGTATTGTTTTTACTCTATACTCGAGACATACCGGAAGAATCAGGTACCATAGTAGCCACGTTCGCGGACGTCACAGATACTTCAGTCGAGTTAGTTACTGGAAAGCTACAAACGGCTTTGGATAAAATCTACGAATGGACAAAGATATGTCGAATTGTTCTCAACGAGACCAAATCTACTCATGTTAATTTTACTTACCGGAAAATAAACAACCTTCCCATTTTCATTAACTCGGTACAAATACCATATGCAAATGAAGCTAAGTATCTAGGAATGACATTTGATGTTAAACTGAAATGGAAGCCGCATGTTAAGAAGAAACGTAACGAACTTGAAAACAAATTCAGACAAATGTACTGGCTACTTGGAAGACATTCCAAGTTAAACATACATAACAAACTGCTCATCTATAAGCAAGTGCTTAAACCTGTTTGGACGTACGGTATACAACTTTGGGGTTGTACTAAACCAAACAACCGAAATATTCTCCAAGGCTATCAAAACAAAGTTCTAAGACAAATCGTGAACGCCCCATGGTATATCAGAAACAGTGATATCCACAGAGACTTAGGAATAGTTACCGTCGAGGACGAAATAATGAACTTTGCTCGCAAACTCCGTTTTCGTCGTCATAGTCATTGTAATAATAAAAAACGAGAATTCGAATTCAAAGAATGAGACCATTCGATCTCGGCCTTATCGCGCTATCCGCATATAATAGCGGTACTAGCAGGTGCTTTTTCTGGAAAGCGAACGTTATTTGAAACGGAAACTACTTGATAAGGTAACTTAGTTGTAGTCGTTAAGAAGGGAAGCGTGTTTTTAGTGAGTAAGAATCTTACACTACGGGTTCATAGTGTCTATGAAGATTTTCACACCTACCCACAAAAAAAAAAAAAAAAAAAACTTACTTGGAACGCTAACGGCATTTTAGACAAACTCAATGAATTAGTGCTATATTGAAGTTTGTTTGATTTCCGAAACCCACTTGAAAAACGGGTCGCGCGCAAGAATAAGGGGTTTTAAGGACTACTACGAGTATCCTAGAGGCGGATGCTCCTTTTATGTCAAAGATACGATCGAGCGAAGATATGAAAATAGAACTCGAGCCTGTGCAACTAATTGCCGTACGCGTACCGAAGGCAATTCCTTTACCATTTCTGTCATTGACTTCCCTCCCCGATCTAAGGTCATAAACACACTTTTTGGGGCTCAAGATGTATTTTCCAAAAAGGTAAATTGGTCTATGAAGCTGGTATGGAATACAACTGTGACTTCCATTCGACGGGTAAGCCGACTTATTGGCCGACAGACACAATGACAATACCCGATCTTGTCGATTTTTTCATTTTTATAGGAGTCCACAACAATTATCTTAAAGTTGATGAAAGCTTCGATCTTTCCCCCGACCATTCTCCAGTCATACTGGCAATGAGTGACAGGCTCATTAAAAGACAAGTTCGGCTTCGACTTACTGGAACAGATACCAATTGGGAAGGATTCAGGAAAGAAATCGAAAATAACGTGGAATTAAACGTACTCGTATCAATAAGATCACAACTTGAACTTGAAATCGAAGTTGACTCCTTCGTGGAAATCGTTCAATGTGCTACGTGGAAAAACTCACCTCATCAACGACAAAAAACAGCGAAAAATAGCACAAATTAGCCTACAGAGATAAAAGAAATGGTTAGGGAAAAGAGGAAAGGACGCAAGAAATGGCAACTTACTCGAGCTCCGCAGGATAAAAGAGTGGAGACTCTTAAAAACCAAAAGAATTGCATAGTAAATACGTATGTCGTAAACTCGACGGCAGGAAAAGAAATGACTTACTCACTTTGAAAAGCATTTAAAGGCTTCAAAAGGTCCAGCGCCATTAATTGAAATTGATAACAACAAATAGGCGAAGGAAGATAAGGAGAAAGCGGAGCTCTTTGTGGATTATCTAGAAGAAACTTTTAAGCCCTTTGATATGCAAACAGTAGTACACTATACTAGCATATCAGAAAGGGTGTCTGATAACTTTAAAATAGCAAACGCAACTCTTGCAGAATTAGGAAATATCATAATGAACTTAAAACCGGAAAAATCTCCAGGATACGACTTGATAACCGGGGAAATCCTCAATATGCTGCCCTTAAAACGCGGCTTTTAGGCTAGAATACGTTCCGCGCCAATGGAAAGTTGCAGAAGTAGTTATTGTGCTAAAACCAGGTAAACCTCCGATTGATAGGAAATCGTATAGACCGATTTCTCTCTCTCCGATCCTGTCAAAATTTTTTGAGAGGATCCTGCTCAAACCATTAATGCCAATTATTGAAGACAAAAACCGTATCCCCAACAATCAGTTTGGATTTCGGATTAAGCATTCGACTATTGATCAGGTGCATAGAATTACCGACGTAATTGAAAAAGCTCTGGAAGAGAAAAAGATTTGCTCAAGCGTATTTCTTGACGTCTCTCAAGCCTTTGACAAGGTTTGGCACGAAGGTTTAAAGTTAAAATTACGGCAAATTTTGTCATTGAAACTTTGCAACATATTGACTAAGTATCTTGAAAATAGATTTTTTCGTGTTAGATACGGAAATTACGTATCGCAGTTTAAAGATATATTGGCCGGTGTACCGCAGGGAAGCGTGCTCGGCCCACTCCTGTATCTCTTATATACAAGAGATACACCACAGGTCGAGGGGATTGTTCTTGCCTCCTTTGCTGAAGAATCAATAGCGAAACTGGAAAGCGCTCTAAATAAGGCATATGACTGGACAAGGAAGTGGCGGATCGCTCTCAACGTGACCAAATCTGTGCAAGTAAACTTTACCTACAGAAAAATAAACATAAATTCGGTCTTTATTCCGTTTGCTAATGAGGCTAAATATTTGGGCATGACTCTCGATGCAAAGCTCAAATGGAAGACGCACGTGAAAAAGAAACGTAAAGAACTAGAATCTTAATACAGAGAAATGTACTGGCTACTTGGTAAATTTTCCAAGCTTAGCGTAGAAAACAAGCTGCTTTTATATAAGCAGGTGCTAGAACCAGTGTGGACTTATGGTATACAACTCTGGGGTTGTATATGAATAGAAATATTAGTATTTTACAAACTTTTGAAAATACAGTCCTGCGAGAAATTGTATTGTTCATGCACCGTGGTTTATAAAAAATAAAGACCTGCATCGTGACCTTGGAGTTACTTCTGCCGAAGATGAAGCAAGAAACTTCGCAAGAAACATAAGATCCGGTTGAATGGGCATATTAATAATACGAGTACAATCCTAGAAATTCTGGACGAACACAATTTATTGCACGATAAATTGAAACGGCGTTAAAAAAGCGGAACACGTAGGATCTTTCAATGGAAAGTCACCTACCAAACGAGATTATATAGGTATTATGATGAAAATGCTGCTTGATAAGTCTTACTTAGTTGCGGTATCAAACATAACTATCGAAGGGAGGTGTTTTTAGTGAGTAAGAATCTCACACGCGCTCGCGATCCTCATAGTGTCTGATGGAAAATTTTCACCTGCCCTCGCCGGCACAACAAAACAAACCTGAAGCAGCTTTGCGACACCTAGAAGCTTCTCAGAATAAATATTTGGAAGTGTATGAAAGTTACCTACTTACTTACTTTAGGTGGCGCTACCGTCCGGGGTGAACCTGGGTTCCAGTCAACAAGCTTCTCCAGCCAGCTCGATCCCTGGCTAGCTGTCTCCAGTTTCGCACGCTAGGTTGGCTGAGGTCCTCTTCCACTTGCGTGCGCCACCTGAGTCTTGGCCTTCCTCTTCTGCGCCGTCCCTTGTGAGCGGATTCGAAGATTTTTCGGACCGGAGCATTGGTGTCCATATGCTCTACATGATCCAACCATCTTAGTCGTTGAATCTTCACTCTTCTGGCTAGGTCCATGTCGCTGTACAGTCCATACAGTTCATTGTTGTATCACATCCTCCACTCACCGTCAATGCAGATGGGACCGAAGATCGCCCGAAGAATTTATCTCTCGCAACAGCCAAGAGCACCCCCATCCATTTTTGATAACGTCCATGCCTCTGCGCCATAAAGCAGGACCGGGATTATTAAAGTCTTATAAAGGGTGACTTTTGTTGTCCGAGAGAGGGCTTTGCTACTCAATTGCCTTCTTAACCCAAAGAAACAGCGGCTTGAAAGAGTTATTCTTCGCTTGATCTCAGCGCTGGTGTCGTTGTCTGTGTTTATAGCAGAGCCTAGGTAGACAAAGCCCTTAACTACCTCGAAGTTATATCTGTCGAGGGTGACGTTCTTTACGAGACGTCAGTGTTGAGTGTCCTTTTGCGCTCGCTAAACCCATTTTTGCCGCTTCCGTCTCGATAATCGCGAAAGCGCCACTGACATTGCACTGCTTTCTATTGATTTTCTCAATATCATCGACCTATGCGAGTAATTGGACGGACTTATAAAAGATTGTGCCTTTTGTGTTTGCGCGGCGGGAGTTTTGCACTATTCTTTTAAATATCATATTAAATAAATCTCATGACAGCGCATCTTCTTGTCTAAATCCTTTTTTGATTTTAAATGACCCGGTGAGAGGAGCATTCTCCATCGTCATCCTGCACAGACGGACGAGTTTGGCGGGGATGCCAAAACTAGACAATGCTCTGTATAGCTCGTCTCTACAGATGCTGTCATACGCGGCCTTAAAATCGATGAATAAGTGGTGTGTGCCGATCTGAAGCACATGGGTCTTCTCCAAGATCTGCCGCAGTGTGAATATTTGGTCGATGGTGGAATTTCCTGGCCTAAAGCCGCACTGATGTGGACCTATCAGGTTGTTGACGAACGGCCTCATACATTCTTCCGACCATATCTTACAGATGAGTTGGTGTATGCTCCGTACCAAGTCATCGCCTGCTGCTTTGAAGAGTTCGGTAGTCAGGCCGTTTGCTCAAGCAGCTTTGTTGGACTTAAGCCTAGATATAGCTTTCTTCACTTCATCCAGGTTGGGTGGATGGAATTGTCGGTCATCATCGTCCAGGTTGAAATGTTCATTCTGCCTGACACCGGTATTTGTTTCGTCGTCGCCGTTATACAGTCTGCACAAATGGTCTTCCCAAATCCTCAGCATCGACTGCGATTCTACCACGATGTTCCCTTGTTCATCTCTACAGGCTTCGTTCGGTTTGGGGTTTGTGTCCGTGGCACGTTATGCTTACCTTTGGGTAAAACTTCCGAACCTCATTCCTGGAGTAGTATCTCTCAATTTCCTCGATCGCGCGCTTCTCATGCTCTTTCTTCTTCCTCTTGAGAAGCCGGTGCTCGTCTCTCCTCTTCCGCTCATAGAGCTCATGAGCAGCTCTGGTCTTTCTAAGCAGCGCCGCGTTATATGCATCTTGCTTAGCTGCATGTGCTTGCCGGCATTCATCATCGAACCAGGGATCTCGTTGTGGTGGACGAGTGAAACCCAGCACATCAGAAGCGGCATCTCTGATGGCGTTTTGGCAGTGTTTCCAATGGTCTTCGATGCTTGATGCTGGCGGCATTGGACCTCTTAAGAGATTAAGAGACACTCGATCGGAGAAGGACTTGGCGATCTCTTGCGATTGTAGCCGTCTGACGTCGAATTTTCTCACGGCATTAGTTTGTCTTGGCGTAGTTTGGGATATCCGCAACCGTACCTTGGCTACAACAAGGTAATGGTCCGAGTCGATGTTGGCTCCTCGGAACGTACGGACATCCATAATGCTGGAGGAGTGTCTTGCGTCGATCGCAATGTGATCAATCTGGTTGACTGTTAATTGATCAGGAGTTCTCCAAGTCCCCTTGTGTATGTCGAGATGTGGGAACCGCGTGCTAGCCACGACAATGTTTCGCCCCGCCGCAAAGTCGATTAGCCTGAATCCGTTATCGGAGGTGGTGTTGTGCAGGCTATATTCTCCGATTGTTCCACCAAAGATACCTTCTCTTCCTAGCTTTGCATTAAAATCACCGAGGACAATTTTAATGTCATAGCTAGGGCATTGCTCGTAGGTCTTGTTGAGGAGCTCGTAGAAGGCCTCCTTGGTGTCGTCATCTTTCTCCTCTGTGGGGGCATGCGCGCATATGAGGCTTATGTTGGCGAATTTAGCCTTGATGCGGATTGCTACGAGGCGCTCGCTCACATGCCGGAAGCTGAGGACTTCTCGTCGTAGTCTGCCTCCTACAACAAATCCGCATCCAAATAAGCGCTGCTTTTGCCGTCGATAGCAATTGCCGTAGTAGATGTCGCAGTTTTTCATCTTCTTTTTGTCCGGCCCATCCCATCGCATTTCTTGGATGGCGGTTATGTCTGCTTTGCAGCAGTCTAGGGCCTCCGCTAGTTGCTCGGCTGCACGTGGTCTATTAAGGGATCTAACATTCCACGTGCATATCCGAAGCTCATTGTCCTTAAATCGTTTGCGTGGGTTGTCAACAGTAGATCCGTCCATATCCGAGGCTTGTTGATGCTTCGTAACTTAATCTTTTTTAAATGGCCGGGCAGTTACCCCGGCGGCACAACCCCCAACCTGGAGGACCAGTTCCACTTTGAGTGCCCCTAGGACGAGGGGTCGGTTTCACTGAAGCCAGTAACCCGTTTCGGGATGTGAGCGCTGCCGTTGGCCCTTATAGGGCTCGTCCGCCACCATCTCTGAGCTCCAAATATGTCGGAGTAGCTCGGATAAGGTCTTGTTTTGTTTTTCCGACACTAATCCTGGTTAATAGCGCAGGAAACTCGCCATTTGCCCCCTTCACTTCGCAACCTCTAGTGAGATTCCCAGATGGCGCCACGGGGAGGCGTGAAGTAGGACTTATTAGCAGAGCTGCAAGATGTTCGGCTGCAGAGGCTCATTCTCGTCATTTAAGGAACCAGCACCTGTCGGAAGATGCTACTTCTACGAGGCCTTATACTAATCGTTGCCATCGTTGCCGAGTACGAAAGTTAGGGACACATAAATTAAGTGAAGAGGGCTCATTTCCAAATACTACAGCCTACCTCATCGTGAATTTTCAAAGAGACGAATCCAAGCACAAAGTTGAAGATATTAATAGGACTTACATAATGGACATTATCCTTCGCTAGCAGCTCTATGGCTTAAGGTTTTCGGCAAACATAGTACTAGGGCATTTAGATGAGCAATCATGGGTAATATTATCAGCTGATATCTTGGCACAAGGAAGAAACCGATTCACCAAGCGATTGCCTCACGACCTTCATCTTTGGAACGGTATCAGCTCCATGTTTATGCATATGATTGCTTGAACATTTAATTTACAAGTTCATTTATCAGCAACACAAATTAAGAATCAAGAGATGTACTTAGACAATGGAGTCTCCAACGTTGAAGAACTCCTTAAAGGTGTTTCCATACATGATCTGGAAGCATTGATTATGGTGCCCAGGGTCTACGAAGGTTGCTCGAAAACTTTGGGTATTGGACATACGCAACACTAACCATCGGCAAAGCAATAAATTTTATCGAGAATTGTCCGTTAATTCAGTCCCATGTCCACTCTGCATTATTAAATGCAAATTGCTAATGATCCGCAAACAACCTTGGGACGACTTGGTCGATGTCGTAATTGGAACAATTTTCAAAGCGATCTACAGGCCATCGAAAAGATTCACCTTCAACCGCACTCCAAATCCACTTTCATGGCTTCTACGACTTTTCAAAAAAGTCATACGAGTATGAAACAGCAGTTTATTTTCAATCAACGAAAGCAGATGGTAATGTACATCTCATGTCGCGTCAATAAACCCCACCCCTCTTTCGA
Source organism: Volucella inflata (assembly GCA_928272305.1). Taxonomy (NCBI): domain Eukaryota; kingdom Metazoa; phylum Arthropoda; class Insecta; order Diptera; family Syrphidae; genus Volucella; species Volucella inflata. The sequence continues at coordinate 7,928,579 of OV743720.1, forward strand.
GCTTGGAACTATGTGGAAAGGGTATTATTAATCTACATTCAAGAATCAATGGCTGAAGGACATATATACGTTTAGCAGACTGATTACACCCAGCCTGTTGAGTACACAAACACCTTATCCGTGGCTCTTTGCACTTTTAACTTTGAACTTTTAACATTATCAGCTCCCCTATCATAATTTCAACTTTATAGCATGGCCTCTAACAATTTTACACCACATTTCGGTCACCTCATTATTACAGCTACAATTTCTTTTGTAATCAAAAATTAATATCCCGTTACAAGGACTATTTACACCTCTGCCACCATGAGACTCCATGAGACTTCTGTTCTCCAAACTTCAAAGCAATTGCAGCCATAAAACACGTAATTAATGACCCAAACTTGAAACTCTTCAATCGTCCATTAACCAAATCCGACCTCTACTTTGACATGGAACTCTCCAGCTCCACCCTCTCGCCACACCAGCAGGTCAATACAAAAACACCTAATCCTTATCCAACTTATCCGCGGCATGTTCACTTTTGAGTAGAACGCCTTCACCTAATGGGAAAATAAAATCAAAACTTTTCATAACAAAAATTTTGACTTGTCGCCCACTCACCGTGTCAGTCTTCAAAAATGAAAAAAAAAAAAAAAAACGTTCACTTCTCATTTCTCCACAGGGACCACAAGCCAAAAAGAAGGAACATTCCCAGACCCTCCCTTGTCACATTGTATTCATTTCAAATATGTTGCGACTGAAAATTCCTCACTTCAGGAGAACGCCCGCCAAGCTGACATTGAAGACGATGAAGATGATGCCTGGAAGCTTACTTTGCCATACCAGAGTGTACGAGTATATGGAAGGTGTAGGATTCTAATGGTAGCCGAGTCACTTTATGACAACAACAAACAATTTACAAGTCAAGTGGTCGTAAAATCTGCCTTCACTCTCAGGTGTTCTAATGAAACATGTCAGCTAAAGGAGGAGGAGGACGAGGAGGTAGCCACTACGAGTAGGCAGGTTTTATTGAACAGGTTAGTCTTGTAGATACAAATATACTCTGACACACATGCAAATACGGACAAGGTGTAAGTGATGATGAATCTGTCGCATGTGGTACGTGACTGACAAAGTTACGTAGATAATTCCGACCGAAATTTAGGATTCCAGCAGCAAAGCTTATGGCATAGAAGAACTGTGTCCTGTGAGGTGGTTGATTCTATGTGCTTTCTGGTAGTTTACTTCTCAAGGTGATTAGTTTGGCTTTTATTTGCAGTTAAGCAATGCCATGGATGAAGAGGGTTTTTTAGTCCTTTTGGCAGGCAATTGCTACACGACATTCTGAATGAGGTTCATTCATTTGTTTATGTCGTACGTGGTTGAAAAGTTGTACGCAGATAACATTTGGTTTGGTGCGCTAACAACATTTGGTATGTTCACAACATTGGGTTTGGGATTGCCATTAGGACCTGGAACATTTACTTGTAATATCGTTCGACTGTGGGTGAATGAGGAATAAGTTATATCGCTGTTAGCAACGATAAACTCTCAGAAATTAAGCAGGATCATAAATTTGAGCACAGTTCGAGTTTACCTAGAGCAATCGCAGCCACAATCATCCTAGTCATTGTAGCTTTGCAGAAAATGTAGACGGGAAAATTGTTTCCTTTAATTTGGGGGCGATGGTAAAGGGATTTGTAAAATCTGTGGGTACCGTGACTTTATCAAGCTCTTTACGGTCCGTACGAATTACTGTAAGCTCTTTATTAAGGTACCGGCCATCAAGGTAAATACGAGTACATTAAGAATTAATTTAAAAAATTAAAAAAAAAAAATTAAATTATTCCGATATATGGTAGTCCTTTCCTGGAAGTATAGGCAGTTTGAGAGCTTAAAGCGAGGGTGACGAAGTGATTTTTAAAGTCGACAGACGTCGTTAAAACAATTTGTTTTTAAAAAATTCTCTTGCTTGCTTTGAAGAAACCGAGATCCTTTGAGTTGACTATTTTCAGATATCCAAGTTGTACAACAAGGGATGACATTATTTTGGTGGATAAGTTCTGCACGATTAGGGTAGGCACATCGACACATATAAACTGCGCTTATTCGGTGGTAGTTACCAGGACTGACAGACTTATATTAGCGAGTGTTCAGCAGAAGTCAACAAGAACTTTTCAGGACTAGTTATGCCACTGAAGTAATGACCGTCTAGGAGCTTGGTATTCCAGGGCTCTTTTTGCAGAGTATCCGGACTTTAAAAGTATAGCTGAAAAACAAGAAGAGGTCTTAGATTGATATCTATAGTCGACCTGAAAATAGCAATACTTAGGGCGGATGTATTGTAAGCGGTAGACAATGGGAATTCTTGAACTACCGGCAGATAAGGGAACCCATTCTTACAATTATGGAGGAAACAAAATCAAATTTGTTAAAACCTGAGCATGATACCCGCTTGTGCTTACACCGATGAGGGTAGACGATGGTACCCAGGAATGCTTCTACGATAATAATAAGAGGATATGACCTCTTTGGTGTTACGATTGGAAGGCATACCTTATATGGCACAACAGCTGGAGGCAGATGAAATGACTTACAGGAACATCACGGAAACTCAGGACACCGACGCTTACCTCAATATCCAGAACTGAGCATTTGGGTAATCTGTCCATAATAGGCAAGGTGAAGCGCATTCTGCGATCGGACCTAAGCTTAACAGGCCTTCTGTTCGTATCATATACGACGGTCTCTTTGTTGCCGCCGGATTTTGGCTTGCCAAAGAGTGGCATTGCTTGGTTGCCTACCTGTGTGCCGCACTGTCACCACAGAGGCAATGCAAGTTTTGTTGGGAGTGCCACCTCTCGATCTGGAGGCGATACGTCGTGGTATTGCTTTCAAGATCAGAAAAGGTCTCCCATTAAACGAGCGAGATTGGGTTTCCCAGAGAGAAGTGGATGGCCTATTACGGTGGAAGCGTTAAGCCTTGCTTAACGCATGCGTTGTATCTAGATGGGATGCTAGCGCAAATGGCAGGGTTTCTTACAGCTTTCTTAGGAACGTGCTGATTAGGGAGTTCCCTGAACCGAGCTTTACCCTCAGCCTGGGCTTTTTGTTGACTGGGCATAGCTCTCTTAATGTACCTTTGTACTTTGCATAAAAGAGGGCTTAGCGGGGCGGCGAGCTGCTCATGTGGAGCTACCCATGAGGATTGGCTACATGTTCTGTGTAAGTGCCCACGTTTTTCGGATGTAAGGGACTTGCATGCTATGGGCATCATCTTCAATGGTGAAACCTAGGATGTCAGTGGAATTCTGACTGACACCGTACGGTTCGAAAGAACCTGCAGCTTCGCAAGAGAAGTGTTCATTAGAAGACGCAGTAGACAGTTAGCGGATGGAATTTAAGAACTAGTTGAGAAAGACTTAAGTGCTAATGGCCGCCAGTCCTGGGCAGTGAGGTGCCCAACTCAAAGTGACAGCAAGGTTGCAAAGCTCGACAGGAAGCTATATTCTGGTACCAGGGGAGGTCAGGGGCCTCCCTGACGCATTGTTTTGATATCTCGTGCGGAGACGCACCGTAGGCTTGAGCCTTCACGGCAATTACCTACGTAAAACATATGTGACATCTGTTCATAATAGGATGCACGTCACTTCTTCAGTATTAAAATGTCCGAACACTTTGAACGACCAATATAGCAGGTCAGCTAAGGAACATCTTCGGATGTCTTTTATACCAAGACAATGGAGAAATACAATGAGGAAATTCAATCGTGAAAGGTTGAATTACAGCAAACTGACAGAACCTGGGAAATTTTGGACAAGAAAATACACTGAATCCCAATCGATGCTTAGCATTCCTAATGCATTCCGAGACCAAGGATTCTTCGAGAAATTTTTGCTCCTGTTGGAGTTGACGGCCTATGAAAGGGGACATATACGAGTAACAGCTCACTCTATAGTACATGCCGGGCATCTACAAGCGGCATTGACCTGATCGGAAAAGTATCTGCGACAATAAACTTCGGCAGTAGAGGAAACCATTGCCTTAAGTAGTACGGATAAGTAGGACTGTAGATGGAGTGCGCAACTAAAGGTAGCTGACAAGACCAAGACCAGGAAGTTTATTGTTTGTAGTACAGGTCCACTCGCCATCAGTCCAGTGCGGCATCTGCGAAGGGGAAGAACGGCTCAATATGCTGTGGAGCAACTGTAGTTATATTCATTTATAGACTCTTCGAAAGTCATAATCAGGCAGAACTGACTGAACTTTACTTGTTTTTGTCATTAAACAACTGCCAGTCAGTCGGTACGTTTGAGGCAGTGTTGGACGTAAGTAGCGATCGTTGCATTAGAAATTGTCTTTCAGACAATCCTCTCATAACTGAGGTTGTCCTCTTTTCTTCAAGTATTGAGCTAATTACATAGATTCATCAGGTGCTTAATGGCATTAATCTCAAACGAAGCTAAGTTTCTGGGTGTTATCCTGGATAACAAACTTCTTCAAACCAAGCATTATCCAAAGCCATAGAAGCGTGTTAGGGAGCAGTCGACAAGGAATGGGACTTTTCACTCAGGACAATCCTTTAGATCCCACCCTCAGTTTAAGGAGAAGTGGTTTTTGGGACAACACGCACTGGATTTTTGATTATTGTTGTAGGGACTTCCGATTTGATGCAGTCACGCCAGAATGCCTGAAATACAAAATCTATTTTCTCGGTACCAAAGAATGGTTAAGGCTAGTAACTGAATCTAGAAAAAAATGAAGTCGGGCCTTCACGAACGGCTCCAAAGCTATTGAGGGCGAAGCATACGCATCTATAGCGATAGCTCGTACGAGAATGAATGACTTCACTGAACGCATTCGAAGGTCGAATTTTCCGGTTCTTGTTTGCGACTCAGGTCACAATCCATTCAAGGAAAACAAAGTCGATGACGGACTTGTTATGTAAGACTCGTAGGAGAGTTTTTAGGACCCAAGGCTCCACTATGACTGCCTGCGTTCTTGATTAGGATGTTAAGATTCTCCAGGTTGACAGCAGACCAACCTGAGTTTTCTAAGAGGTCAGCAAAATTTCTATCGATCCCTAGCAGGAAAGACTACAAACTGTTTACTGGCGTCGAGATAGGCCAGCACGGTTTTGCTAAGCACATAAGTATGCTGTACATGGCAGATACAGCGTGCTGCAAAATTTGCTGTAAAAGTAATAATTTTTGTGTTTCTGCTGAGCACAACTGAATAAAACTTAGCTGCCAGGACACAACAAGGCCAAGAAAATGGTATCAGATGTCTCAATCATCTATGGCCTACACAGAAAGTTTTCTGTGTAAGATTCTCGCTTACTAGCCCGTTTAGCTCTAAATATTTGAAATTGACGTAAGAGGTGCAGATCATATAGCACTGAAAAAGACTGTATACTACACAAATAAGTATCTTTATAGTTGCTACACTACTAATTTTCCACGTTCTAATTCTAATTTTATTTGTTAAAGGGACGCAGATTTTCTCCATCGACGTCACTTGGTCAACACACAGTGTGGCAAATAATATCCTGGACACGAGCCATAACTTAACGAACAAAAGCGCCATCTATTTGCTCGGAAATGCTTGAAATCTTTTCTACTATCTGTCAATTGGTTGACATTTAACAACAAAAAGGCTTTTAACAGCAAGAAAGAGATTATTCGAGCCATTCGACCCGAATATCGCGATCCAAAAAGTTGGTCTCACTGTTCGTCAATTTTTTAATCGAAATCAAGTGTGCGAGTTAAATCATTCGTGGTATACACATGATTTGGCACCTTTCGACTTCTTCTTGTTCCCGAAATTGAAATTGAAATTGAAAGGATGCTCTTTGACGGCATTCCGACCATTCATACATCATCCTACTTTAAGTTTTGAAGTTCGGAAAGAGCAATACCACTCACATGATGAACACTAATTGTTCATCTTAAGTAGATTCCTACATCACTCCTCATCTACAAGAACCGAGAATGTGTACATATCTTCAAAGACTACACCTTCTCCAAACTGACCAGCAACCCACATCAAATTTCTATCGGAAAATCCTAAAATTTCTCACTAAAACTCCTGAAATCTCTCAATTTGTTTACCCTGTTAGTTGAGCTCTTGTTTAATCTCTTAACAAATCACTTGAATCCCATTCATTCGTTCAATTCATGGACGTGCATTTAATCAAATTAATTAACACACCCTTCGTAGAAGCTCGTTCTAAATCCTCTTCAAAAAACCCTTTTCCTGCATTACCATGTCACTGTCACACTGTCTTTGGAATTCTGTCATCACTGCAAATCCATCAACGTGGACTGCATGATATTCTGATGTGCCGATGTGCACATCCATAAAATGGAACTATAATTAGTTTGCACAAGTTTAACATTTCAATCCCCCTAGTCGTATCTATTCAAAGGCTTTTCAATCGATTTTGCTATGCGTCCTCCTGGAGAGGGCAGAGCAACCCCACTTAATTCTACTCTTTGTACTCACCATTGTGTCGGTGTATTCAATTAGTTTGTCCTCTGAAACGTCGTTGATTTTTTTAGCTTCTTTCAGTAAATCCCTCAGGAAATTCTTTAGCTCATCAGCTTCAATGTATCCACTGTTATCGGTGTCATACTCTCGCCATATCTAAATTAAAGACCAAACAATAAAGATACGAAAAATCCAATTAAATCGCTAACAAGATGTGATTGTTTAGATAAGGCTTAGTTATTGTGAGGCTCGACTACCGCCCTGTCTAACAATTTACAAGGACAATAGTACAAGGTATTTAAAAATTTAAAAGAGGGTCCTACGAGTACATACCTTCATGAATTCTACACTCGATTCCAGAGGATTATCGAAACGGAAGAGCAAAAGGAAATTCTCCTCCATCGGGAGCAATTGGGCGAGCTGCAAAGATACAAATTAGATACTCAGTCATGGATAAATTTTATTTAATTTGCTTGATCTGTTTTAGGGAAACATTTAGAAGAAAGAAAAAAGAGAATCGAACACCTCTGCCAGTACCAGTTGTATCCGGATGAGTAATTCGATTCACAGGAATAATTTCTCAAGGATGCCATCCTTGATAATTGTGTGTATCTGTGGGTGGGGTTGTGCCGATAAACGCATTTGCCATTTGAAGGTTGCCTTTTCTGTTTCTGCGGTTAGGAAACGGTTTGTGAGCGGAATTTAAGAATCATAATCTTAACCACTGAATGTTGCTGCAGTACAACCACCACTGTTCTGTATCTGATTCAATGGCATGTTATTCGGACGATGCAAATGCGAGAAATCCTTCTGTTTCTGCTTGCACTATGCTTCTATATAATGACTATTGAGAGTACCATGACTACAACTGCAGCAGCTGCATGACATGGTTAAGTTAATGGTTGGCTGGTTGGACGAGTGGTTAGTTCTTGTGGTTCTGCGCGGTTGGAATTCCATGGATGCAAAGAATTCGCTTGATACTAATGGAATTTTATGCAAATAGTACAAGAGAAATCTTTGGAAGGATTCTTCTATAACAAAAAAAATATTAAAAAAAAAATTGAAGAAACGACCGGCTTTGCGGAAGGAAACAGCATTTATCTTCTTTGGCGAGAAGTGGATTGAAATGGTATTTGACTGTGCACCGAAGGAGGGCAGAACTTTAGAAATACTCGTAGTTATATGCTGCACGGTAGATGTTCTGAAATTGTAATTTGATTTAGAACTTTTCGCCGGATTCTGGTTGGATTTTGTGGTTGCGCAAGATACACACAATTGTTGCTGATACACATAGTTGTTACTTATATATTTCAAGTTTGTTCGGATGCCGATAGTTTGTAAGGGATGCCCAATTGTGTTGTTCTTTGGTTTGGGAAAAGTTTTTAAAAGATAAAATTTGCATTCAAGTGTAGTCAAGAGTATATTGTTCAAGATAGGGCGCTTATGGACAGAGGATTTATTTAAGGAACACTCGTCTCTAGTTTTGAGCGTATTCATTAGCGAAGACTGGAAGGTGTGGCCGTAGTTTTTTATTCAGAGTTGATCAATTATTTGCTTTGAGAAGCTTAGGGCACTCTTAAACTGTAACGGTTTCGAAATCTATTCTACTGGATCATTAATGAAATGGCGTTCCACAGGAGGCAAGTTTATCTCCTGTACTCTTGATGGACATTTATTTTCACTTGTTGATCGATAGTTTAAACTAACAGAAGGACCCAGTATTACTGTATGACATACGTTGGAGAAAAAGAAAAAAGGAAAGGGCACATCGGAAATATAGAAGTATCTACTATCTACCTTTATACAAGTATCTACCTTTTATATCGACGAGCCCCATGCGTTAGAGGTTTATTAATTTTTGGACCTCATAAACCTAGTTACGTCATCCTGCCGTCACAGTCCTGTAGTAAACTACCGCCAATTGTGAAGAGATCATCGGCTTGAGTTTTCAGTCTGAAGGCTTTTGCTCCGGATACATTTGGATCTCAAGTCACTGAGTTGATTCAATGCGACGGATGCATCAATGTCAAAGAAATGAATGGCGTGCTTCCGCACCCCCTGTGGGCTTTCGACTTGAAACGGGCCTTTTTGGCCGAAAGCTGTGCCAAAAGGTAACATCTTGAGCAAGTAAAATACTTCACGACGTGAAGCGATAAACAGTGGCGGCCATAGATGAGTTAACTATGAACGAATCCTGGAACTGAACGGAAAATAGGACTAGAGCAAGAGTATTTCTGAACGAAGCTTCCGCTAAGCAAGAGATAAAAGCAATTAATTAAAACACTTGCCGAAGAAATCCCATATTGTTTGTACTAATACTTGATCAACATAACGAATCACAACTTTTATGAAAAATGGGTGGTTGGCAACCTTCTAGGGAACGAGAGTAAAGGAAAAGGGAAGAGCTAAAACTGGGCAATTGATAAAATGAGCATGCCCAATATATATATCTTAGTAACAACTGGTGCAGGATATTTCGCAAAGTATTGGTTCATCGGGCGCTACTTATTGAGGTTGCTAAGAACAGTACTCCAGCCCGAAATGCCCTCGATTTCTTCCTGAAGTGACAACGAAATAAAATAAGTCCTCGACTTAGACAGCAACTTTAGGTTGAAGGGAGCCTAAGTTAGGTTACTATGCGCAACTACAGTCCAGTTCAATTTTAATTTGAAGCAAATAGTAGTTTATCCAGCCTTTAGGAGTAGATTTAGTACAACAATTAAGTACGACGACGAACTGGTAATAGGCCTTGCAGGCCTAAGTAATACATATTACATTCGAAGACGAAAACCTAGGCTTTTGTCCTGGGGCTTTGGTTTTCGGAAATAGCAATCTAGAGTAGCCTTGATTTTCGTGTAGAGGTGCTCTACATTGAACAGTAGAACAATTACTGGTTCGCTACAATAGTGAAACATTTCATTGCTCCAAAACGATTACACTCGCCTTGGCTACGGACAACCATCAGCTATCCATCACATTTTTAATTTTGAAACGGCAAGACGTTCGTTGAAAAGAAAATATTAATATAGATTCCTACAAGCCGATTGAGAACTCATGTGGTACAAAATCGACATCCTGCGAGCAAGGGAAATAAGCGAATGAGCACTAGATTCAACCCTCTTAAACTGGAAAAGCTTTCTGGTCTGCTTTGGTAAACCAATGAGCACCACTTGCTGAAATGTATATCCTTGTAAAAACGGCTATTAACGTTATGGTTACAGAATGTTGACGACGCAGTTTGAGGGTAAGGACAAAAGAAATGACAACGTCAAAATGTTTTATAACTTTTGTAACGTCAACCACATGTTTATTGAAGGCAAACTGACTGGCTTCAAGAACTGCTTCAAGATCAGCTAGGTGTCACCTGATTGACGGAATAAATTGGGACTACCCTCCAATAGTAACTGTCATACGTCTTCGTTAACCGCAACCACTCCAAATTACTAAGGTTATGTAAATGACAACAAAGCAAGCCATCATATAAGAGATCATCTTGCCATAGTGTTGACTACTACAGAAGACGAATATGTCAAAGCACATAGCTAAAAGCACAGAGTTGGAAGAAGGTCGATGACTATATTGAACTTAAAGAATGGATTGCGGAAGCTTTAGCAGTGCAGCCCCTTGAACAGTACGTTCAGTATGCCATGAAGAGAATAGAAGTGCAACGTTGTGTTAAATAAGATAAGCGTCACTATTGCAAAATAATTAGTCAATTGCCATTAGGGCCTTGAAGCGTCTATAGTATACTTAAGAGCTCGCTGGTGGTAAAAGTTAAAGACTGCGAGTACACCTTGTACAACGAGTAGACAGAATTCTGTTGACTTCTTATGAGATACAGCTATGAAGCGAACATTTCGCAGCAGTGCTTGACAGCCTTTGAACTGCATGTCATGTGATCATCCACAGCAACAAAATTCTAACCTCCTCACTAGTAACGCTGAAATAAGCTGACAAGCACTTAGTAACAGGTCTTCTTTACCGACCTTGATTGAGAAGCGTGCATTCTCCATGGTCATCTTGTACAGACGGACGAGTTTGGCAGTGATCGCGAAACTAGACACTGCTCTGTATAGCTCGTCTCTATAGATGCTGTCATACGCGGCCTTAAAATCGATGAATAGGTGGTGGGTATCGATCTGAAGCTCATGGGTCTACTCCAAGATCTGCCGTAGTGTGAATATCTGGTCGATGGTGGACTTTCCTGGCCTGAAGCCACACTGATATGGACCTATCAGGTTGTTGACAAACGGCTTCAGCCGTTCACACAATACGGCGGATAAGATCTTATATGCGATGTTAAGGAGACTGATGCCTCTGTAGTTGGCGCAGTTCAGAGGGTCTCCTTTCCTGAGAATTGGACAAACAATGCTGAGGTTCCATTCATCGGGCATACTTTCGTCCGACCATATTTTACAGATGAGTTGGTGTATGCTCCGTACTAAGTCATCGCCTGCCGCTTTGAAGAGCTCGGCAGTCAGGCCATCCGCTCCAGCAGCTTTGTTGGACTTAAGCTTCGATATGGCTATCTTCACTTCATCCAGGTCGGGTGGACGGAATTATTGGTCATCATCGTCCAGGTTGAAAGGTTGATTATTCCTGACAGCGGTATTTGGTCCGTCATCGCCGTTATACAGTCTGCAGAAATGGTCTTTCCAAATCCTCAGCATCGACTGCAATTCTACCACGATGTTCCCTTGTTTATCTCAACAGGCTTCGGTTCGGGGTTTGGTTCCGTGGCATGTTATTTTTACCTTTTGGTAAAACTTCCGAACCTCATTCCTGGAGTAGCATCTCTCAATTTCCTTGACCGCGCGCTTCTCATGGTCTTTCTTCTTTCTCCTGAGAAGTCGGTGTTCGTCTCTCATCTTCCGCTCATAGAGCTAGTGAGAAGCTCTGACGATTCTATGCAGCACCTCTTTACTCGTATGTGCATCTTGTTTAGCTGCATGTGCCTGCCGGCATTCATCATCTGACCAGGGGTTTCGTTGTCGTGGACGAGTGAAACCCAGCGCATCAGAAGCGGCATCTCTGGTTGACTGTTGATTGATCAGGAGCTCTCCAAGTCCCCTTGTGTATATCGAGATGTGGGAACCGCATTCTAGCGACGACAATGTTTCGCCCCGCCGCAAAAAAAAAATCACCGAGGACAATTTTAATGTCATAGGTAGGGCATTGCTCGTAGGTCTTGTTAAGGAGCTCATAGAAAGCATCCTTCGTGTCGTCATCTTTCTTGTCTGTACGCATATAAGGCTTAACAGTATATCAAAAGAAAAAATATAAAAGTAGAAAATAGATAGCAATACAAGCAGCACGATAAAGTACGGTTTCCTCAACAGGCAGATGACTGGGTCACTCTAGATAAATATGGAGAATGACAGTTAAGGAGGAATTTACGAGTAGTTCTTAGGGTATACCTTAGAGGAAACTCTGCAGAACTTTGAATACGATTGCTTACTTTCTACGCCCTCACGGTCGTAATCACGGCAAAATACTCTTTAACCATTTGGAAAGAAATGTCCTACGTTTAAGGTTTACTTTTGCCAGAGCGATCCAAATAAGCAAAACAAATAAGCTATCTGTTTTGGCGAAGTTTGTTAATGCATATTGGTCCAAGTTGACGAACAAAGAACAGGGATGGAAAGCATTCCTATAACGATGAATGCCCGTAGTATTTCGTAAGACTTAAAGAAAGTTACACGAATTTATCAAAACAAAAATATAAAACAGAGATGCACAGACAGTCCTACTCCAGCCGCATACCTAGCAAAGATTTTGACGAAGTTGCTTACCTCAAGCCAAGTCAACAAAACTCATCTGTACTTTCTCTGTCAACTTTCTCCTTAGTTTTGGTCGGTCTCTGGGTTCTCCACTAACGCTGGTTAAAGTTCTGAGAAATTTCAGAAAACTTTGTTTCCTCAGTTAAGGATGGAAAATTAATTCAATTAATTTCTGTCAGTTAGCTTATTCCGCGATATGTGTGCAAGTAACTCGAAAAGAAGTTGATATCACAAAATTGATTGAGTTGCCCCGGTACGTATAAAGGCTCTTCGATCCTTGCACTCCCCTTTTACATGACTTATTCCACGAGTCTTACATTTGTCTTCCTTATAAATGTTCCATTTAGATATGAACTCATGATTTATCACCCATTCGTAGATAGCATGGGTTAAAGGTTTATGATTTCTTGATGCATTGCTGTGCCGTACCATTAGCGAGGTTATACGACTTAATTCCTACGGTCATTGGAGAGGTTAATTCCGACAAATTTATCATAAAATACGAGTAAATAGCGATGTTGATGATCATCAATAAGGAGATTAGAATGGAGAATTTATGGGTCGTCACTTTTGTCCTTGGGAGTATAGGATACCCTTTATCATGGGACTCGCAGAAATCCAGAATTCTCGTTTGAGAATTTCCATAGAAGTCATATGCAAAGAGGTAATATAGAATTTGTGTCACACAGTGAGGTACGAGTATAATGAAGTAATAACAGTAATTTGGTCCTGGAGCCTGTGGAGTGTTATTACTTTTAATGATTTAGAAAAGACTATGTCATTCAGTCATTCAAAGGCACACGACACGTGCCATGAAGAGATCGTAAATGAATCAGCGAAGGAAAATTACATCACTATCGAAGGACGGTGGCTGTTGTGTTTTTTTGTCCTTTTTTCTTTTATTTATGGTCCTTCACAGTCGTCTCTGGATGAGGGCATCGATAAATTTGTGAAGTCATCGCCCAGCGATAGTGGTGAATTCTAGTATTCGTTGAAATGGAAAAGAGGGGCATTAGGTCATCACTAAATTTTCCAAAAAATTAAGTTGACTGAACAGATCTTAGGATACAGAACAAAACACTCCTTACATGACAGGTTGTCACACACATATATCTTAGTACTGAGCGTTTTTTTTTGGGGTTATTTTCGAACGCACAAAACAATGGGTCAGCTGTTGGTGTCTTTTCAAAATGACTATAATAAAAACACTGTTCAATATTTTTCAACGATAGTGACTCTGTTGAAAAGAACAAATCTTCCGACTAGTTACAAAATATTATCTCATTCGAACAACTGCCTCTACTGACCTGGCAGTAGGACATCCTGCCAACCAAATTGTTCAATACAATTTCAATTTCGATGGATTCGGCTACTGTCTTACGAAAGGCTGGCCCAATGTTGTTCTTGAGTGCTTTAATCATCTCTGGATTAATGGCATAGATTTTTTTTTTCAAACCCCACAAAAAAAAAGTCCAAAGGCATCAAATCGCAGGCGGCCAAGCAACATCATCAAAACGACTAATTACACTATTATTGAACTATTATGGCACTTAGGACCATTTTGCTGAAACTATAGCTTCCCTAATCCATATGCTAATTATCTGACCATAAAAATCTGTGTTCATGCCTCGGTAGCGCTCTCCATTGTCTGTAGCCTTTCTTCTATTGTCGTATTGGAAGAAAAATGGTGCGACAATGCTGATATTCCAAAAGCCACACCAGACGGTTACAAGTTCAAAATCCTTGATTCTTTGAGCCCAAAATATGGTAAATTTGGTTATTCTATTTATAGCCGCCTCATCCGAAAAGATGAGCAACATATTAGTCAATTTCGAGTTACTCTAAAGCCCAAGCAGAGAAGCTATAACGAAGTGTTTCAGTTTGCTTCAATTCTTGAATCAATTGGATCTTGAAAGCAAATAATCCGAGATTTTTATGCAAAATACCGAGATTCTGTCGGTGAATTTTTGGCCGTTCAAGATCAGTATCAAAATAACATATGATTGAAAAAGATACCAACAAATGGTCCACCATATTTCATTGAAATTTATAAAGAGTATCCCAGAAAAGTTCCAAATTTTATATTTTATTTGTACAAAATGCTGTTTGATTATGCGGATTTTGTGTTTTTAAAATTTTATTTTCTTAATGCCGTCCACTCATCGCAACACACTCCTGCAATCGGACTCTTAAATTTGTGAATACACTTTGGTTCAATGGCAACAACTTCGTGGTGAATATTTTCTTGTAGCATCCAAATTGTTTGGGTAATTGTTGTAAGCTCTCGACTTAACTTTTAACTCTCCAAGGTATCCCCATAAATAAAAGTTGCGCGGTTGAAGTTCCGGTGACCGAGGTGCCAAGGGTACGTCTTAGCTCTTCCATTTTAGTTTTAGCTGTGTGTGGAGTGGCCCCGTCTTGCTGGAATTGTCTTCTGTTTTAAGCCCGCGAAATAGCTGCAGTACCAAAAAAGTGTCTATCATTCGGCAATACACATCAGCAGTGACTGACTCTCGCTGGTTAACAAAATTGGCATACTACACTCTCGTTTTGACGTAGATATACACATATGTATCTTTGCGCTGGAGTTTAACTTATATGTCTGGGTATCGCTTTTGCGTTACCGGCTTCTTTTTTTTGTGCCGATTTCCTACAGTGTCCAATAAAACGATTTGTTTGGGGACTAGTGCCCAATAAGCAGTTATTGCGAGACGCTAGCCTTAAAATGAAGTTTAAAAATGAGTAGCAGAAACGTAAATCCGAAGAATTACAAGTCGATAGTTCCATTTTTCCATACCAATGTCTTTGTGATCATGCGTGACATATCCATGTTCCAATATATGATATCGGCGGAGGAACTCGGCATCAGTTTACAAGTGTCCAGTTGGGGAGGTTTGTAAATTTTTGTTGGACAATGCAAACGCTATAACAGGGTTTCTCGTAAAAAATGGTCAATTTCATTAAGAAATTGTATTACTTCCACTTTGTGTGGATGAGTTTTTTATTTCTTTTTAAAATACCTAACGTGGGCACCCTATGTGTCAACATCATTGTCGGCATATTAAGCTGAATTTTGAAATAGATTTATAGGAAAATGGAAGTGAAGTCACTGAGGAAAACCAAAATATTTATGAGGAAGTCTAAGAATTTACATTGGTTTGCAGTGTTTAGAATTGGTAATTTCGATCTTAAGGATGAATCACGCTGGGTGGACCAGAAGAGCTATAAAATCACCCCACTGTTATGGTTCGAAAACTCGCAAGGGAACCTAACATAAGGTATGTGACTATCTTCTTCTTCTTATCCTTTTATTAACCCTTTCCTCGTTATACGAACTTATGCGTAACGAGTTTCCCATTTTTACTGCATCGCTGCTGCTCCGCTTATGGGGTTGGCTAATGTCGCGTCTACATAATGCTCGGGCCTGGATCGCTTCAGTGGTAAGCCCCAGGCGTTGTTGCGCATTTGCCATCTGAGAAATCCAGGAATTCTTTTTCCGACCTCGTTTTCTTACAGTTGGAGTGACCGTATTTGATAGTGCCTTTTTAACCGGATTTACCACAGATCTTCTTTGAACGTGGCAATTCCAGCTTATTCTATTCGCCTCAAGCTGTTCGGTTACCGAATTTCTTATATGTAGACTTCCTCTTATACGCGTAGATCTAATGCAATCGCGTTTAGTGACTCCACTAGACATCCTCAACATTTTCATTTCCGCTGCCGTCATTTTGTTTTTAAACGCTTCGTACATTGTCCAGCACTGTGAACCGTATATAAGAGCTGGTCTAACAACCGTGGTGTAGAGTTTCCCCTTAAATTTAAGTGGAAATTTTCGGTCGCAAAAGATTCCCGAATTTTCCCGCCTAAGTACTTAAAGATAGTGCTTTTCGGAAGAACTATTCCGTCTAACATTATATCCGGAACAGGTCGCAACGGATGCGCAAATGGGCACGTCAAATGCTCCGTCTTTGAATGACTTATCTTAAACCCGTTTCTCTCTAGCGCATTTTTCCATGAATCTAAGGCTTTCTGCAAATCTTCGATGTTATCGCTTAGTATAACTACGTCGTCAGCGAAGAGAATTGACATTTCATTTGCTTCGCGCATGCAGCCTTTTAAAAGATAGTCGAATACTACGTTAAAGAGGAAAGGGCTAAGTACGGTTCCTTGGTGCACTCCGACATTAACTGGAAATTCTCTCGTCCAGCAGAACCTTTAACCGCAGTTTTCACGTTTCCGTACATGTCTTGTATTATTCTAACATACTCGTACGTTTCCGGTACGTTTTGAGACCTCAGCGCGGCCCATATGAGATCCCTAGGCACTCGATCGAATGCTTTCTCGAGGTCGATAAAAACCATGTTTAAATCCTTAGACGAATCTCGGTGCTTTTCCATTATTATTCGTAGGCTTTGGATAGCGTCCACCGTCGATCTTTCCTCAACAAATCCACACTGGCTATTTTCGAGCTTTATTGTTTGCCGAAGACGTTCGGTTAAGACTCTTTCGACGATTTTCATCGTGTGTGACATCAGCTTGATTGAACGGTAGTTGTTGCATTCTCGAGCGTCGCCTTTTCCTTTGTACAATGGAACCAAGAAGCTACTTCTCCATTGATTCGGCATAGGTAATCCACATTTTAATTTATTTAAAAGTTTCGATAGCCAAACGCTGCCGATCCCCTCCATCTTCGACCAAAACTCTGATGGAATGCTGTCTGGTCCCGCCGCTTTCCCCCGCTTCATTTTTCCAATTGCTATACTTATTTCGTCGATTGAAAAGTCCGAAACTTCCTAGTCTAATAGACCAGCTGTCGGCACGATATCACGTGGAAACTGTTTGTTGAGGAACTCCTTGCAGTATTCAAGCCACCGGTCACAAATTTCTTCTTGGATAGCTTGTCTTTTATCCGCCGATCGTGAGGATATTTGTTCCAACTCCTGGTACAGGTTTTCCGCTTCTGCCGCTCAAGTTCGAGCCAGGACTTTTTTTGCGATCTTTTTAAGACGCTCGTATTCAAGAGCCAGTCGAGCTTTTTCGATATCGTCACTCCGGTCGCATTTTGTCCACGCTTGGAATGCACTCTTCTTGTCGGCCACAGCTCGTTTGGTTTCGTCATTCCACCACCATGTTTCTTTGCCGACGTGATGGTATTTCGATATAGTCCCCAGATGGGACTTTGCGAGTGTTATGCATTCCTCATGCACGCTGTTCCACATTTCTTGCGGGCTAAGTGAGTCTGCTATACCATTTGTATTTTGAAGTACTTCTTTAGCCAGTGCGATAAATCTTGCGCTTCGTTCCTTCGATAGATTATACCAGCGGATTTTTGGCTTTCCAAACGATGCCCGTGTTTTCGGTGGTTCCGCTGTGAAAAATTCTGTAATGAGCAGACGGTGTTGGCTTACCAGCGATTCTCCAAGTATTACTTTACAGTCCTTAACACGGTTTCTCATCGACATTTTGCAGAGGTGATAATCTATTTGCGTTTCGTGGCCTCCGCTGCTATAGGTGATAAGATGTCGTTGATGTTTAATAAACATTGTATTTAAGATGGTTAAGCCGTAAGCCCTACACGCTACAATGATGTCTTCGCCAGCTGAATTTCTGGTTCCAAAGCCTTTACCGCCGTGGCAGTCCTCATAGTCAACATTTGTTTCTCCGACGTGGCCATTTAAATCTCCGCCTACGAAGAGCATCTCACCGATAGGTATATTTCTAAGCGAATTACCGAACTCTGACCAAAATGTATCTTTTTCCGATTGGTCGCATCCATTTTGTGGAGCGTACGCACTAACAATGTTCCACGTTTCATTGTGTATGACGAGTTTAACACTCATCAAGCGGTCGCTTATTTTCAAGATACCAACGATGTTTTTTAGAAGATCCGCTGCAACAACGATGCCAACACCGTTTCGTCCATTGACCGTTCCATGGTAGAACATCTTAAATGCCTTAGTTTTTAAATCTAGAAAACGCGCTTTATTTCCTGTATTACACCACTTCGTTTCCTGTACGCACAGGATTTGTAGAGTTCTGCGACGCATAATCGCTTCCAGTTCTAAACTTTTTGAGGTCATCGATCCGACGTTCCAACTTGCAAACCGAAGTTTATGAAAATATTTTGGAAACTTCATTTTGCCCGCCCCCAGAATCCGTCGGGCTCTGACACAAGCACTTCTGCTTGCTCTGGGATCACCCGAGTGCGTTGCAATCGTGGTGCCCAGCGGGGTAGTGCTATTAATTGCGATCATTTCCATGAAGTGTATCTTAAGTTTGAGTGGTTTCACACTTGTATGCTCATTTCAAATTGATTGACTGTTCTTTTACCCCACCGGTAGTCTCCTGACACGGGAACCCACTGATTGCATACAAACTTGTGGGAAAGTTTTAGGGTGTTAAAGTGTCACAGGCTCATTTTTGGTGTCATAGTTGCCTGTATATGATTGGTGTCCCATTTAGTCGCCTCTTACGACAAGCTGGGACGCACTGCGGCACTATTCTTTATCCGATGCCGCACGGAAAAAGGTATGTGACTATCTATCGAAGAATAAAATATTTGTGAAAGTGGATGCAACACCACCTATCGCAAAATAATCTTCAATAAAGCTTGGAACCTTGCACATCGATTCTGTCGCATCACAATCAAGAGCTATTTTTCAACCGAATTATTACCGGAGATGAAAAATGGGCTCCCAACAATAACATTAGACATCACCACCGATGGTTCAGTCCAGAACAACAACATAGATATGGGCCTCATACGCTTATGGTGTTACTGTCGGTATGGTATAATGCTAAGGTAGCAGAAGTCTACAGTTAACAGCTGTGCAAATAAAAGTCAGCTCTAGAACAGAAATGGAAAGATCTGGTTAATCAAAAGGGTGTTATATTCCATCTGAATAACACTCGCCCTTATATAGAAGTTCTGTGGGGAACAAATTGTGCATCCGCTCTATTCTTCAGACCTAACACCATTACCATCGGAATTTTTTAAGATCTCAGAATGATGTCCAAGAGGCTTTTGGGGGTATTTTTCTCGTCAAAGCCAACCTTTCTGACAATTTGTAGACGCCACGGCAAAAAAAACTGTTGCTCTTTTGAGCATCGAACGAAAGCATGAAGAAGTGAAGAAACTGGATTGGAATCTGGTAAAACTCCATATCAGCATGCTCGCCCAGCACATATAAGTACACGCCAAAACATCACCACTGTTAGCGAAAGTGTTCAAAACCTGTCAGGCATCTCAAATAGTGACCGAAGTCAATAATTGGGCCTCACTTATGGCATTTTACGACGAATCCAAATTACACAACAATTGAAGCCTTTGGACCATCTACGACGTCGCCGTTTTGTAAGCTGGATGTTGGATTGTCAGGACAATTTGTCATCCAATTTGATATTTTCCGATGAAGCCAATTTTTGGCCCCTTTTGGATGAGTACGTAAACAAAACAAAATAATTGTTATTCCATTTGTGCGCCACCCGCATCTTAAAACGCTTCCAATTCGATGTCTTCAAATTTTTTTCGTTGCTCTTCCAAGTTCAACGTTTCTCACAGCGCTGCTGTGATTTATCAACAGTGAGCTTGGATAAGTAACAGAAGATAAATACTATCCGCAAGTCGTTATTTCCAGACAATTTCAACACTTTTACGAAGTACATATGCTGTTGTATGAAACTTGTATTGCTGAGAGTTAAACGTGTTTATCAGATATAAAGAAGAAAATTGCGCCAATGGCACAGTTTGGTGGCAGCTACATTGACAGCTAGGGCCATCTTTGAGTAAATGTCGGTTTCATTTTTACAAACAATCTGAGCCATTTCTAGTGCGGCACTACAAGTTGGTTAAAAATTCCTTTCACTTACATGTGCCACCTTAGATGCGGTCGTCCTCTGCTGAGCTCGAAGAAACAGCAATTGGCTGGAGTAATTCTGCGTCTTATTTCCGCGTATATATCATTGCTGGTCATATAGTAGTGAAGCCAACGTAGACCAAGTCACCAGCTTCCTATAAGATACAACGCTTTGTCGTCAGACACATGCTGATGTTTAATTCTTTGCTACGCAATCCGTCATTTAAGACTTTGAGATCTGAATATAGTTGATGTTCCCTAAAATGTGCCATTATGCAGAGATTATGATCTTTCCTGCCTTGAAATTGCAATAATGTAGACCAGTTTACTTGATCAAGATCGCCGATGTGACCTTAGAAGACGTATTACTCTAAGCATCTCTCGTCCTTGGATGCAATGGAGCCCTATTCAATCAAAGAAAAATTAATTCCCTTAAGTGGTGTAGAGCTGTAAGAATCGTGTGCTGGCTACTTAAAAGTAGGTACTACCCTACTAATTCTGTTTTTTCCAAAGACCCGCTACAAACGACTATCTTATCGAGCTTAACGTTAAGATCTCTTTGCACAATTTTGGGATCATAGCTCGAGGGCTGACAATGGTGTCATCTCTTTTGTCTGTAAGAGGCGATCGCTTACATCTATACCGAAAGCTTAAGGCTTTTCACTTTGGTCGTCGAGTAGCAAATCTTTATCCAAATAGGAGTTGGCGTTCTTTTTTATAACAGTCGCCGCAGTAAATGTCGCAGTTTTTTATTCGTTTTCTGCTCAACTATCCAAATCCACTTCCTGGATTGCAATAATATCTGAGTCTTGTAGTCTATGCCACAGAGGCATGGTCATTATAAAAAATGGATGAAGTTGCTCTTGGCTGCGTTGAGAGGAAAATTCTTCGAGTGATTTTTAGTCGGCGGTGAGTGGAGAATGAGATACAACGACCAACTGTACGGATTGTACAGCGACATCGATCTACCCAGAAGGGTGAATATCTAATGACTGAGATGGTTGCGTCATGTAGAACGGATGGACACCAACGCTTCGGTTCGCAAAGTCTTTGAATCCGCCCCGAGGGACAGCGCAATAGAGGAAGACCGAGACTCAAGTGGCGTTTGCAAGTGGAAGGGGACCTCAGCCACAACTTAGCGTGCGAAATTAGAGGAAGGTAGCAAAAGATCGAGCTGGCTGAAGACGTTTGCGACTAAGGCTCAGGTCCACCCCGGACTGTAGCGCTACTTTTACTAAAGTAAAGTTGTCTGAGGCCTACTTTAGACATGGCCAACAAATACGATAAAGTTGCTCCAAGTTAGTATATAGGATTCTCAAGCCCAGTTCTTTACCTAAGTGGCACCTTACATTTAGACACAATCATACTTGGAGGTGATAGAAGAATATAATGTCGACTCTGGTATTTTCATAAAAAGCCAGGCCAACAATTCAAAACTGAATCATGGCTTTAAAGTGGAGAAACCACAGATTCCGTAAAATGTTTCTAACAAGCGTGTGGAGTACTCGAATATATTCAAAGATGCGAGACGTTGTCTCTCAAATCAATCAGCAACGTTTTATTAGTTGGTTAAATCCAGACAGGCACCCTAACCACACCTCAATTCCATTGATTAACGTTTGACGATCAATACCATAACTTTGTTTAATTTTGCAGAAACTAGTCTGCTTTGACAAGAGCAACTTTATTTACCTCACCTATCAAGCGCAATTAACAATCCTTGAACCATCCGTGTCACCTAAGTGCTTCATTTTAAGTTGGTTCCCACAAAGTTGAAACTTTTTCCATCCAGACGCTTATCAATTCACGACAATCCCCACTCAATCTTCTACCCATTTAGATAGCAACCCGACAAATTCGCAACCCTTAAATCCCGACCACCACTCTAACAACCG
Organism: Volucella inflata; assembly: GCA_928272305.1. NCBI lineage: Eukaryota > Metazoa > Arthropoda > Insecta > Diptera > Syrphidae > Volucella > Volucella inflata. The sequence goes on from OV743720.1 coordinate 7,950,581, forward strand.
TCACTACATATTCGTATCTCTTGCGAAATTGATTGTCCCTTTTGGCTGGCATACTCGTATATCCATTCGGCAGATACTCTTACTTCAGTGGCGTTGCTTTGGTAACCATGTTGGATGGTTCACCTTGCTGTCAGAAAGTGGAGGGAAAATTTAAAAAAAAACTTTTTGCTACTAATGAGCAGCACTTTGTGGTAAGGTAAACTTCATCCCACGACCATCCCAAATCGCCTCCTTCGCATTCAGACTCAAAAATATTCGCAACTTTGACAGAAAACTATTTGAAAACGTTGCAGAGAGTGAGTTCGATAATATGCTTACGGCACCACCATCACTTGTTCGGGATTCTAAATGACGGTTCTCGAAAATATCGGATGTTAGTATTTGTTCGTACGAGTGGGCTTGATGAGTTCGGAATCGGAAGCGGAACCATATGAACTTACTCGACGCCAAATTTATTATTCTCTTCAGTTCTGCTGATGTGATGGTTAAAGTAAAGCTGAACTTTCTCCCGTTGCGGGTGATGGCGTATTCGAATTTGGGTGTGGTACTGCAGCTGGAGATGTAGTTTGGAGAATCCTACACTGATGTTCTGAAATGAATCTTTTCATTTGATTTTGATGTAAGTACATACCTCTCTGATGTCAATTTTGCCGTCCTGGTTGTCATCGTAGGCCTCCATGAAACAGGATTTCAATTCAGCCAACATTGTGTCAGTGACAGCCTGAAAATGTAAAGAAAACACCGAAGAGTGGAAGGATTAGATTAAAATGCCAATTCAATAGCATCTAATGCGATTACAATAATAGCGGAAGTAATATAAAATATTCGCTTTCGTATACTCTTTCCTCTTACTGTCCCCCCCCTCGCCCTCTTAGAATGGAATGAGGATGAATTCGTGTTCCCTTTGTGTACGTTTTGTGTCAGCTAAATTGGACTACGGTGAGATGAGAAGGAGGGTTGATTCTTTGCACGATGGAACATGTGAAAGGAATCTGATTTTCCTGAAGTTTGCCAGGAGCAAGCAGAAGTTTTTCGTGGCTAATGACGTAGTAAGGAGGTGTCAAAGAAAGCGATTGGAAAAGAAACGAGGTTCATTTATCGTGAAGACCTTGCCGATTTGGTCTGGGGACTCGTGGATAAAGGCTAAAGGTAATTATTTCATGATATCCTGACAGTCTAATTAGGATGTTTAAGTCTAATATACGGGCTTGTTTGCTTGACAATGCATACTGACAATTTTTAAGGATCTACAAAGTTTCCTTTATTCGCAGGAAAATAACTTTGATACTCGAAGATGAAAGAAGGAAGCTTTAAACTTAAAGAGACATACTCGTTCCTTGAGGCACTAAAATGAATTGGAGTCCAGGTTGTACATATGAGTGCCGGAATACATCTTGTTATCGCATAGACATTAAAGCTGGCTACAGGATGATGTGATCAAGAAGAATGCTTGCAATATACTAGACTCTGATGTTGAAAAGGTTTCACACTGCTAAATGATGAACGATTTGAGAGGCGGAGGAGTTGCGTTAGCTTATTACCTCTATGATTCAGTATTACCGCCACTAAAGTCATTGACTGTCGTGAGTCCAGGAGAATAGGATTTATCATATGCCGCGAATACTTTTTGATGCCGTAGCAACAACATGTAACATACAAAGCAAGTATATCTGAACTGATTGTCAAAAATGTTGGGTGAGGAAGGATGTAAGATAGCAGATAATTGACTTAATGCTTAGAGGAGAATGTTGGCTTGTCAGAGGCCTGGCTTGTGAGGTTGCTGATGTCAAATCACCCTTCTGTACAATTAGGGGCACTATCGAGGAAAAAAAACAAAAAGGCTGCGAACATAAGGTGGTCGAATCTGAAAGGACATAGGGTATCCAAGCCTCTATGGCCACTTCTCGACGGTAACAGATCCAGGAAGCTTATTAAGCTGAACAGGGATGAGCTTAGGACGCTAATAGGAATACTGACAAGACACTATATCGTGCTGAAACACGCAAACAGATCCAAATTGACAAATGCGGACATTTGTAGATTCTGCGGTGTTCTAAAAGCGGTTGAGGACATTACACACATACTGTGGGAATGTGAGGCAACATCGCGTAGCCAAAATAAATTCTTAGGAAAATACTTTTCGAAAACTTAGAGGAAATATACGGCAAGAATTTCAAATGCCTTCTTGGCCTTCTTGGTAGAGAAATTGGGTGTTTTACCAGGTAGATTGTTTGGGTTTTTGCCACTTGAAGTTAAATTCAACTGCTCCCACAAAGATCGCGCTTAACCTAGCCTAACCTAACCTAACTTAGAATGAAACAAAAAGTATGGGGCTTTATTAAGAATTTTGACTGTGGCACCATGTCAACATGTCTACATGTCTACATGTTTCTTTAAGTAGGACGATCTGTTAGCAGCTGACTTCTGTTGCGCACGCTAAGTCAGCGCAGATCCTGTTTGAAAACTTTTCAAGGCGCTGATGTCAATGAAAGCCCTTGAAAGGTGCAAATCAGACAGACGATACTCAAAAATAAAACTCAGGTGGAATCTTTACTGAGTCACAAGCTTTTTTCTGTACAATATCCGAGACTTATCGTCCATCTATCGTTATCAAAACAGGTTCGTAGCCAGGTTTTCACCTCACTCAGATAGGATCTGTTATCGGATAAGGCGATAAATGGTACCATAAAATGCAAGTCCATCACAACCATAGGACTGATGACATAGATATACCAAACATCTGATCTTTATACCGAATATCGGGAAAGATGACCACAAGCTCTCCAAGACCTATTAGTCTGACGTCGTTCATGTTAAAGAACATAGCTAGCAGTTGATTTCGTGTATTCAAAATCGCTTTGTGAATTTTTCGCTTTTCTAAGATGCACCATTCCAATCAATGCAAAAGATTCCGCAAATTTTGGTGGCCAAATTGAAGGCGCGCTCCACGAGAAGGGTTTTTATTGGGTTCTTCAATGGCTACAAATCATAGAACAACTTATTCGAAATGACTTCCATTTGCCTTCCAGCACGACTCAAGACGATGTGGCCACTCATCATGGATGGGGAATTTGTCCACTGCACAGACGAGGGCACGCTTCAACGACTCAATATTTGAGTGTCGAGTAGAGCAAGCTATGCCCTCTAATACAGACCAAAACTTGTAATCCAACGGGTTGAGGTCTGGACTACCAGCTGGCCAATCATCCGTTGATATGAAGTCGGGTTCATTTTCTTAGCCACTCTTGAGTGGTTTCGCCTTGTGGGCTAAAGCAGAATATAGGTGGAATATCCATGGTTTGTTGTTGAATATTGATTGGTTGAGAGACTTCACAATGGGTTCCAAGACGGTCGATGGATATACTTTGGCCGATGTTTTCACTCCTTTCTCGCAAAAATGGAGCTTGGTAACGCCATCGTGGAACACTCCCCACCATAGCATTACAGACGCGGAATGGTGACCTCTTTGAACCCTCGGGATGAGTTGGGATGCTTATCTGGATGACCGAGCATATACACGATCGTTCTTCTTATTGAACGATTCTTCTACGGTGAAGATTTTCTCGCCAGTAAATAGAATTTGTCTGTGAGTGTTCTTCGCGTATCGGCTAAGTAACGCTTTCGATCTTCGCTTGCGTTTTTCCTTCAATGCGGCCGTGAACAGGTGTCCAGTGTGTCGCTAGTACGCGCTGAGTCCTAAATCTTCTTTGATAATGCGAGACATGGATTTTCGGTCCATTCGTTTCTTCACGGTTTTGATCGCTTTCGGAGTTCTCACAGTGCGCGGACGGCCAGATCTTTGATGGTCTCGTACTCCACCAGTATCCTCAAATAACTTCACAGCACGATACAGAAAATTGCGAGTGATTCCAAGCGGTCGCAAGATATCGCCCTTTTCCATGTTGCATTTAAATAGGCCAACTACAACAATACGATTTTCGATGTCACCCCATTCCATGATTGTAGGCAATTAGTAATGTCAAAAACTTTTTACGTCACAATGAAGCATCAATATCAACTGTCACATCGCAATCAATACGAAACGGAGACGCCCAGTGTTGCATTCGTAATGAGTGAGCTCAGTTGTGTACCAGTATTAATGACTTGGCTAGGTATAAACGTGTCTAAGCTCATCTGCGCCATATCTTGCTTTAAATACTTTAAGGCACCCAGACTGGATGGCACTATCTTGACCGAAAAGCTACAACTCCACTCTTCCATCACCTTTTGTGTCTGAATGAAACTCTCAGACATTCCTAAGACTTGGGTTGAATTGGTTGGTCGTAAAAATACCAAAAGCGAGTAGAAGGTTGCACGTTTATCCTCATATTTTTTCTTAACTGATTTTTCTGATACTGATTAACTTGCACTTTCGCTTCCGATAAACCTCTTGCTTGTAAGAAAAATTTGCTGATAGTCTTTCATGATATTGGAAGCGCCTTCAACAACATCGAAATAGAGGCGATTACGATCGGACTACCAAATTTCGGAATTGAGACTTCTCTTGGAAGACTGATGGGTCAAATGCTTAATCACAGGACTATCACTTGCCAAGATTTGTTTGCAGGGCGCACTTTTTGGTGATGTCCTGTCTTACTTTCTCTGCGATTTAGGAGTAAATTAACTACTCTAAGTCCTTAAGAATGATTGCTACGCAAATGACACTGCCATTGATTTAAGTGGAAAATTAATCTTGCACAAGAGTACCCGCATTGATGTCATTACTGGAAACAATCTAGGCATCTCCTCAAATAACTTTCTTCATTTGGAAGAAAGAAAAGAAAAGAATATGACTCTTCATTTCCTCTGCACTTTCGCAGAACTAAGAAACCTTTCCTGCGCTAATACATCCTAAACGACCTCGGTGATCTTGTTGAGACAGATCTTCTTCGCTCAGCCAGAAGCTCAAATTGATTTTACAAATTTTCTCTCTTACTTTTAGGACAGTAATAGGTGAAGATCCAGTTGTATCACAACAGGTGTTCACAGCAACCTTTCAACAAACCAACTCTCTCAACGCTGACTGGTCTGACTCATGCCATCATCAACTTTTAATACAGACGCTTCATCCCTGGTTCTTATACTCCTTACAAGATTGCAAAGATCTTTCCTTTTAGACTACATGAGGACTTTTATTAGCACACCAGCCTTTACAGGGACCCCTGCTGCTGTGAAAATACCGAATCGACTTTCCTTGTATGGTTTCGGCCCAAGAAGAACCAAGCACGAAATGGGGTTAGTTCTCCACCGACGTCATCGATACCAATTGGATGCGGCGTTTGTATCTTTTAAAGGGTCAAAAGCTATAGTTTTTGTTGAGGAAAAAGAAACTCAGGCGACTTTTCGTTTAGAAGGAATGAAACGTTTTATTAAATGAGACTTCAATTTATACATGTTCTTATGTACACTTGTTCTTAAGCTGACAGAGGTGAAAAAATAGTGTGGATAACAGTTACTGAATTGGTTATGTTTTGCTGATGTGAATGTGTTTGTTAGAGTAAGTAAGTAACTATATTTTACATGTGGTACGACATGATATTCAACAGTTTTCTTCCCTCGTTACAAAAACTAACGCCGCTTCGCCAAATGGAAATATAAGCAATCCTGCTGGCTATAAACTTTGTTTTGAACCCTCTGACAACAAATAACCTAATTCAATAACTCAAGCCCTGAAAATAAAGTCATCTATTAACTTACGAGTACTAGGCAAGGTATAGAGGCAAGTTGCTTCAGAACTAAGTTTCATTAGGGCTGCCTTCGACTTTGGTTAAGTGGTTACAGTCTTAATCCTTGTGACCATAACTGTAGGTGGCATTGTTCTCAAGATTGATGGCACTCCAACAAGGAGTTCTGTAGAATTCCTTTTGATCTCTAAGCTGTTGTTGTTGCGCTGAAAAACAGCTCTCATCCTTCGCTGAAGCGCGAGCGCCACTTTCTATAGAGAGAACTAGAGGAAGATAGTCATCCTTACGAGTTTCTAACAGTTTAAGACAACAGACTATTTCAGCTGGTAAGTCTTGCCCATTTCCAAATCATTTGGCATATAAATGCTTAAGATTTGTGTGGTAAGTGCCAGTCACTTAAGTTCTTTATCAGAGAATCTTCTTTCAGTGAATAGGGATGCTACAAGTGATAGGTTCAGAAACATTTTACCGGAAAATTATTAAAGAGATACAATGCTATTTTCTGCGACCATGTAGGGAAAGGTATCCCCATTGGGCTAGCAATGACGTTAACAAACTTAGTCACTCTTTGCCAGCACTACATTTGACAAAACTACTTGTTGACCAAGGCTGTAGTTACTTAAGCATGATGAGAAACCTATTGTAAGATATGTCAAGGATCTTTCCTTTAAATAATTCCTAAATAATCCGGGAAAAATATTAAACAGGAAACCGAACTTGTAATGTCGGCAAGACAGAGAAAAAACGTAAGCTACATAGAGTTCAGTTCCAATGACACACCCAAAGTCCGCTTGGTCAATTGTGATGAGGAAAAACATTAATTTGGCAACCCATTGCCACAGACCTGATAACAGTCAGACAGCCTTAAGTGTTTAAATAGAAGAGCATTACCAGCGTCTCCGGATATTTCCCAAGGGAACCTTCGTAGTATTATAACAAAAGACCTTGTCTTCCAGAAGGTTCTTCTCACACTCCTCAAATTTAATGAAAAACTATTTAATAAGATCTCTCATCTGTCTATACTGCTGCTCCTTAGATAAATTTGATTCCTTAAGTATCCCTCAATTTTCATTTCGTAAACAGGAGAAGAACACAAAAACCACTTATTGTAGGTCTTCACTGATGAATTTACTACCAGTCCATCACCTAAACTTATTCACATCGTTGAAATGGTATAGAAAAAAATAAATCTAAACAACTACCCTCTGAAATGCAGAACAAATCCTTGGGGTAATATATATTTTCTCATTCGCCAAAATAGATTCTCAAGCAATTTCGCAACACAAAGTCCTGATCCTGACTGCTGCTCAGGTTTGTTTGCGTTTTTCATTTCACTGACATGGTGCCAAGATGTACTTTTTCATTCTATCTGGAGTATCTGAAAGACTCTGAAAGATATATGAGTATAGACGTGTTCTTTTTATTTTTTTCTCGTACTCGTATAGTCGTCCTAACCTGAATGATGCCTCTTTTGTTCGGAACACCGACCAACCTACAGAAAGTGGTTAATCTGATTTTCAAGATTTTTTTCAATACCACACTCAAGTCATACAGCCAGTACGTGTATCAGAGTGATTTTTACAAAAAGATTTCGAGGTTCAGATACTCTCTGACAAGTATCCTTCTGGGAGAATAGTGATAAGGAACATTTTTCATTCTTTTGGGGGTGTTCAGCCTTTGTTAAGCTTTGTGGATTTTTGTTAATTTTCAGTTAAAGAAATTCAAAAAAAAAATTGGATCAAACTCATTGTGTGATGTAGGTGGATACGTATTGTTGGCAGATTTACCTCTGGAGGGCATTGTGCTTACCACAGTGTACCACAGAGGCTAGCCGGAGGATGATTTATATCAAAATCCAATTAAGAGTGAGTGAAAAGGGATACAAATTTTATTAGGTGGTTGTTCCTCTTTTGATTGGGTATTATTGTTAAACTTTTGAAATATATTACCTCAGTTGGATTTGGGTTAATGGTAAAAGGATTTAATTGAGCCGGGAGTTCATAACACGAGTACTTTAGTAGTACTTCGGACTACTGACTCTAACCATTACAATTGGGCGATGCATTACAACTCTTTAAGGATCAATGGCGTCGCTCCCTAAAAACGACCTCTGGGACTATGTGTCTAATGGATATGACAGACGATGCTTCGCAAGTTACATTGTTGAAGCGAAACAGAAAATCCAAGGGTGATTTGGTTTTGTCAATTTTCCCAACTGAATTAAAACTGATTCGTGAATGTAATACATTACGGCAGGAGTGGACTAATATTATGTTTTCAAAAGGCCCACAAAGAAGATCAAATTTGAGCCTTAGAACTACCCTATAAGCAGCCTTCCTTTGGATCATTTGCGATGTGATTATTTCTCAGCATTACCTGCGGAATAAATGATTGCTGATGTTTTGATAGACCCCATAGCCCGGGCAATCCACGGGGGGTGTTTGGAGGATATAGGCTTTAGAACGCATTAGTATTTTGCAAGTGATGAAAGGGTTGGCAACCCGACCCGAACACTGTCTGACTTTTAAACAAAGTTATGGCAATTTAATACTGTTCGAACTATTTCCTGACCAGTGGACGAAATTAAAGACGAAATGAACAAGAAGAAAGAGCAAACATCTGCTCTCATGTCTCCCGCTCGTAGGTACCGCAGACGAAAATTTTGTGTTGGGTAAAGCCTCCCGGACAAAATGATAGCGAGTGTTGAATGATCGTCGTGAACGTGACGAAATACTTTGTCTTGCCCAACGATTCTGTTCTCATCGGCTCGCAGACGTCGTTGCACTGTGCTTCTGAACCTTGACTTAGGCTCTAATACGCGCCAAATGTTTTGAAGTTTCTCCCCTGGTACCGCTTCGAGGCGTACGAATCCGCCGCAGTTCTGCCACATTGACCCACTTTGATTTTCGAATGACTCCATCTGACTTTTTATTTTTTTTTCGAATGATCACGACATGATACCTTGATGATCTTAATACGCAATATTTCCGGCGATGGTGGATTATCTCGGGATTTAATTGCACATCGAAAGTTGATCAAGGTTGGCGACAAACTGTGGAGAAGCATTATTGCGAGCAAGTCGGCATTGTTGTCAACATCCATGTCGCTGAATTCGTAAACTGCATCGGAAAACTTATGTATATAGATGCTCCTGTTCATTGTCGCCTTCACACATCTGAAGAAGCCTTTGCTTTACGAGCGGGGACTTTTGATTAAAAGACACTTTAAAGTTTCAGCCAAACATCCTGAGAGGTTTCGCATTCTTTTATTTTCTTTGACTTTGTTGTGCTGATAGGCAGGTCGATATCAGACTTCGCTTTTGGGCAAGATCATTCTTGAAGAGAGCTTGAACTGCTTGAACTGACGCCGCTTTGTCTAAGTCCACGTCTGATTTCACCAGTATACCACTGACGAGGTCTCATGCATCGTTGTTTTTTTATTAGAAGCGAACAAATTTTCCCCCGGAATTTTTCCGACATACGACACTCTCCAATCGTAAACAACTTCGAAAAAGTGAAAAACTACGAGTATTCCCGGGAAAAAAGGAGGCATCGCAAATTTATTTTGCGAGGGAAAATACTTGACATTTCTCTCGAAATTAGTTCCAACTTAATTTCGGGGGAAATTCTATTCACGGGAGATTGGCGATAGGAGGAATTGTCTCCAGAGGAAAAAAAAATTTACGATAAGGCTGCTTGCCTTGGAGCAACAAGTCCTCCTAGTGAGAAACCTGCCGATGTGTTTAAAATAAAGTCCTTAATCTGAAAGCTATAGTGTGCATTTTGAAAGTTAAAATTATAAACAATAAACGTTGACTTTAAGTCATTTCACAAAATATCGCCGTCAAAATATTTCGAAAATGAATCGAACTTATTTCCCCGGGGAAATTCGATTCCAGGGAGATTGGCGATAAATTCCCGGGTAAACCGATTTCCTGCGGAATCGCCGATAAGGCCGAATATCTCAAGAAAATTATAAAATGAAACTTCATAAGGCACTATGCATTTAAAAGGTCAACATTTTATTTTAACATTCTAAAGGTTGACATAAGAAAATTTAGAGCCTACAATATATATATACTTGTAGAGGGAGTTGCGGACGACGTTCTTCTACGGGGAAAGATCCTCCTCGTGTTTGTATACCTCATTTTCACGGTGAACTTAGTAGCATTCTGAGCTTGAACAGTTCCAAACAACGCCATGGAAGCCATTAAAACGAACAACCAAATGAACAACTTCATATTGACAGTAGATTTCTTGGATCTTTTGCTTTAACTTGACTGATTGACGGCGACTTAACTAATTAGACAAACCTTAGTCTCACTTTTATATGCTAAAATTTCGCTAAAATTTAGCAAAAATTTCGCGAAAATTTCAAAACAATGTCAACAAATATTTATACAAATGGTTGATTCAGTTTGCAGTAAATTTTGTTTAGGGGCAGACCAAATTTGCAATCTTTTATTTGAACTTGAACTGTAGACATTGTGGCTGGTAAATAATATTTTAGTTGGATTGGATTCAGCAAAAGTAAAGCTTGTCCGTGTCAAATAAAGGGACCGGGTAGTCGCTTGGTTTGCACATCTGCTCGCATATCTTTAGTTCGTAGGTACCGCAGACGAAAGATGTTGTTTGGTAACGCCTCCCGAACAAAATGATAGCGAGTGTTGATATTCTTTGTACGGGAGTGGTATATTGGATTCGTGGATAGTGTCTGACCTCCCACGTTGTCGCAGAATATGACCACATCGTTGATGACTGGTTCATACCGAAGTTCTTTCAGGAATCTCTGCAGAAGTATGGCGTCCTATACAGACTGTGAGAAGCTCATTACTCTGCCTCAGTGGATGGGAGTACAAAAGTTCGTTGTTTCCGTGACTCCTACGTGATGACTTTCCCTGTAAAAACAAATGCTAAGCCGCTGTATGATTGCCGATTTCTGGTCAGTATCCCCATTGCGCGTTGATCACTTCTGTGAGTCCGGTATCTGATAGTGAACAAACCAACCCTATGTTCTTCGTCCCTTGCAGGTAATGTAGGACACGCTCGGCTGCAAGCCAATCATTGAATTGGCTTAGCCAGCTGACTATATATGCAATGTCGGAACGAGTTCCTTTTGCACGTTACATTAAGAACCCACCAACTCAAGGTATGCAACCTTTTTCGGGTCTTTATGACTTGGGTCTCTGCTATTACTCTAAACTTCACCCATTAATATGGGGGGTGTATAACTGTTTTCTGTACGTCATTCCAAAACTTTCTAACACATCCTCAATGTGCCCTCATTGATAGTGGTATATGCATCGTTATGTTTTATTAACTCCAATCGGAGACAACACTAAGATCCCTGATCGCAAAAGCCTCCGATAGAATCTTCGGGAGCTCCCTAATGTCCTTGGAGTCGCGGGAGATCACCAAAAAGTCATTAACCTACTATATATCAATACTACTACAATGTCTCCTCCTGAACCATTCTTTAGTCTATTGTCGGTCTACTTGCAGCCGAAGTTTTGCTCGCAAGTTACGGAATTCTAAAATTTGAGAAGTTTTGTGTGTTGCTTTCTTCTTCAGATTTTCTTCTCTGTCTCATTTTGGGATTCTCTTTTCTTAAACGATTTCATTTCACTTTCCTTTTTAAACATCTAATTCTACTTGCAACAAATCTTTATTCATTGAATTTTGAGGGTGAAGATACCCAATACATATCACCTTATAGCGAATTGCTCAAAATATTGTTTTACGCTTCAAATCTCGATGGGGTTAATAAAAAACAAAACAAGACCTTATTCGGGCTACTCCGACATATTTGGAGCTCGGACCGGTAAGGATTTCCAGGACTTAGTCAGGGTCTTGGAAAAGAGATGATGGCGGACGACGGCAGCACTCTCATCCCGGAACGGGTTACTGGCTTCGGTGTAACCGACCCCTCGTCCTAGGGGCATTAAAAAATGGAACTGGTCCTCCAGGTTGGAGGTTGTGCCGCCGGGGTAACTGCCCGGCCATTTAAAAAAATATAAGTTACGAAGCGTCAACAAGCCTTCGGATATGGACGGATCTAATGTTGACAACCCATGCAAACGATTTAATAGACCACGTGCAGCCGAGCAAATAGCGGAGGCCCTAGACTGCTGCAAGGCAGACATAACCACCATTCATGAAATGTGATGGGATGGGCCGGAAAAAAAGAAGATGAAAAACTGCGATATGTACTACGGCAATTGCTATCGACGGCAAAAGCAGCGCTTACTTGTATGCGGATTTGTTCTTGGAGGCAGATTAAGACAAGAAGTCCTCAGCTTCCGGCATGTGAACGAGCGCCTCGTAGCAATCCGCATCAAGGCTAAATTCGCCAACATTAGCCTTATATGCGCGCATGCCCCCACAGAAGAGAAAAATGATGACACCAAGGATGCCTTCTATGAGCTCCTTAACAAGACCTACGAGCAATGCCCTAGCTATGACATTAAAATTGTCCTCGGTGATTTTAATGCAAAGCTAGGAAGAGAGGGTATCTTTAATGGAACGATCGGAAAATATAGCCTGCACAACACGACCTCCGATGACGGATTCAGGCTAATCGACTTTGCGGCGAGGCGAAACATTGTCGTAGCTAGCAAGCGGTTCCCACATCTCCAAGGGGACTTGGAGAATTCCTGATCAATCAACAGTCAACCAGATTGATCACATTGCGATCCACGCAAGACACTCCTCCAGTATTACGGATGTGCGTACGTTCCGAGGAGCCAACATCGACTCAGACCATTACCTTGTTGTAACCAAGCATTTGGCAGTGTTTCCAATGGTCTTCGATGCTTGATGCTACAAGATGCATATAAAGCGGCGCTGCGTAGAAAGACCAGAGCTGCTCATGAGCTCTATGAGCGGAAGAGGAGAGACGAACACCGGCTTCTCAAGAGGAAGAAGAAAGAGCATGAGAAGCGCGCGATCGAGGAAATTGAGAGATACTACTCCAGGAATGAGGTTCGGAAGTTTTACCCAAAGGTAAGCATAACGTGCCACGGACACAAACCCCAAACCGAACGAAGCCTGTAGAGATGAACAAGGGAACATCGTGGTAGAATCGCAGTCGATGCTGAGGATTTGGAAAGACCATTTGTGCAGACTGTATAACGGCGACGACGAAACAAATACCGGTGTCAGGCAGAATGAACATTTCAACCTAGACGATGATGACCGACAATTCCATCCACCCAACCTGGATGAAGTGAAGAAAGCTATATCTAGGCTTAAGTCCAACAAAGCTGCTTGAGCAAACGGCCTGACTACCGAACTCTTCAAAGCAGCAGGCGATGACTTGGTACGGAGCATACACCAACTCATCTGTAAGATATGGTCGGAAGAATGTATGAGGCCGTTCGTCAACAACCTGATAGGTCCACATCAGTGCGGCTTTAGGCCAGGAAATTCCACCATCGACCAAATATTCACACTGCGGCAGATCTTGGAGAAGACCCATGTGCTTCAGATCGGCACACACCACTTATTCATCGATTTTAAGGCCGCGTATGACAGCATCTGTAGAGACGAGCTATACAGAGCATTGTCTAGTTTTGGCATCCCCGCCAAACTCGTCCGTCTGTGCAGGATGACGATGGAGAATGCACGCTGTTCCACCAAGGTCGGTAAAGATCTCACCGAGACCTTTGATGTCCAGAAAGGATTTAGAAAAGGCGATGCGCTGTCATGCGATTTTTTCAACATCGTACTTGAAAGAATAGTGCAAAACTCACGAGCAAACACAAGAGGCACTATCTTTCAAAAGTCCGTCCAACTACTCGCATACGCCGACGACATAATTGGGAGAAAGCAGCGTGATGTCAAAATGGGTTTAGCGGTCAATGAGGGCAAGACCATTATATGCTGTCAAGCAAAAAGGACAACCAACACCGACGTCTCGGGCAGAACGTCACCCTCGACAGATATCATTTGGAGGTAGTTAAGGACTTTGTCTTCCTAGGCTCTGCTATAAATACAGACAACGACACCAGCGCTGAGATCAAGCGAAGAATAACTCTTGCCAACCGCTGTTTCTTTGGGTTAAGAAGGCAATTGAGTAGCAAAGCCCTCTCTCGGACAACAAAGTCTCCCTTTATAAGACCTTAATAATCCCGATCCTGCTCTATGCCGCAGAGGCATGGACATTATCAAAAATGGATGAGGGTGTTCTTGGTTGCTTCGAGAGAAAAATTCTTCGGGCGATCTTCGGTCCCGTCTGCATTGACGGTGAGTGGAGGAGGAGATACAACGACGAATTGTACGGACTGTACAGCGACATGGACCTAGCCAGAAGAGTGAAGATCCAAAGACTGAGATGGCTGGGTCATGTAGAGCGCATGGACACCAATACTCTGGTCCGAAAAGTATTCGAATCCGCTCCCGAGGGACAGTGCAGTAGAGGAAGGCCAACACTCAGGTGGCGCCCGAAAGTGGAAGGGGACCTCAGCCAACTTAGCGTGCGAAACTGGAGGCAGCTAGCCAGGGATCGAGCTGGCTGGAGAAGCTTGTTGACTGAGGCCCAGTCAGTCAACCACCCCGGACTATAGCTCTACTTAAAGAAGAAAGGAGAAGAACGGAAAAATGGATTTATGAGGAAGAAAAATCTTTTTATGATATTAAAGAGTATGAATTGAATCCTTGTTGTTATAACGAATATGCTGCTGGGGGGTGTGTTCGTACTTGTTAAAAAGGAATTATGAAAATTTGCAGAGCCGTGATGTGTTCAAAGTGAAAACTAGTGATATGGTGTTGTCAATGTTCTGTGTTTATAGATTTATTGAGCCTTCTGACTCAAATAATGTATTTCTTGTTATCGAAGGATTCATCAAATGAAATAATTTTATTGAGTGATATGAATATAGACATCATATGTGATTCTGTACCGGTAGATAACTATTTATTTTTATTAGTTTCGCACGGCCTAGATTCATGTATAAATAGACCTGCTCGCATTTCTTCAGGCACTTGCATTGACCATATTATGGTTCGTTTTTCCAATTCTGAAAAACTCAAACTTCATAGCTCCGTTTTTGACCTACAAACGACTGATCATTACATGACGTTCTTAAGTTTTAAATCAAGTTCGGTTACGAGTTCTAGTAGTGGTACTTCTTGCTCACTTGGTTTTATTATTGATCAAAGGCGCTTAATAATAGTCTGTGTCATGAATGCTGGGTAAATGTACTATGTGAAAATGATCCTTCTTTAGCTTATAGTAAGTTCATTGTTACCTGAAATAAGAATGTCTCACGATGTTCGAAAAAAGTAAAGAATAGTGGGAATTGCATTGAATTGAAAAGATTAAGACCTACCAAAAATGTTATTCTCTGTAAAAACAATTTTAATTCTAGCAGGTGAGGTTAGTGGTGATTCTAGAAAACCATGGCAACTTGTTAAAGAAATTCAGAATAAATCTTCAGTCAGCCCACCAGTTCATAGTATTAAAAGCATCAACGTCACCATTAGTGACCCTAAAGATTTGGTTGGAAAATTCAACGAGCATTTCGTTTCGATTGGCCCTAAGATAGGATCGGATAGTTGTTCTGAATTCTCTACCTGCAACTGCACAGTTGTTGATAAATCATTCGCTCATAGTTTCTTTGCCGAACCAATAACGTCCTTTGAACTGTTTAGAATTATTAACTCATTAAAAAACTCGAACTCTTCAACAACAAACTGTTTTGCAAACAATGTCGTCAAAAAAATAGCTCTAAAAAGTTGCGATCTTCTTTGTAATATTTTTAACAAAATTATCTCCTGGGCATTTTTCCAGACGGTCTTAAGCAAGCTGAAGTTATACCTTTATAAAAGAAAGGTGAAAAATCTGCTATCAATATTTATAGGCCTATATCTTTACTTCCAGTGCTTACGAAGATTTTTGAGAAAGCTATAAGCAATAGAACGATCGAATTCTTAGATAAAAATAATTTCTTTAGCAAGTACCAATTTGGTCTTCGGTCAGGTTTTTCAAATTGCAGGAGCCCTGTTAAATTTCTGCACAAATATTTATGATAGTCTTAACTGCAGAAATCTGACTGTGGGTCTTTTCATTGACATTACGAAAGCTTTTGATACTGTCGATCATAATATTCTTTTAGTAAAATAACACATTTGTAGTATTAGGGGTTATATATTGAGTATATAACTTAATTCGTGCGGTTTTTTTTTTTCAAAATTTGAACGTTTATTTAAGAAAAACATGTACAATACTAATATTCAAAGTATTGCCCATCTGAAGCTATGACTTTTTCCCATCTTTCTGGCAATTTGTGGATCCCATCCCAAAAGAACTGCGCTGGCTTGGCAGCCAAGAATGAATCAAGTCAATTTTTGATATTCTGCTCTGATGTGAACCGTATTTCAGTGAGGGCGTTCTGCATCGACCGGAACAAATGGTAATCAGAATGGACAAGGTCTGGGCTATAAGGCGGGTGGAGAAAGACTTCCCATCCACTGCTTTCCAAATAGTTCCTAGCAACGTGGGGCCGAGCGTTGTCATGATGGAAAATTATTGCCTCGTGTCTGGTCGCATATTCCGGGCGTTTTTCGGCTACTGCTCTCTTCAAACGGATTTATTTTGTTCAGGAGCGTTGTCCATTCATGGTTTCACCCGGTTTTAGCAGCTCATATTACAGCACACCCATCTGATCCCACCAAATACAGAGCATTACCTTTGCGCCAATGGATATTCGGCTTTGCCGTTGATTTGGCTGGTTGGCCGGGTTTCACTTATGATTTTTTGCGCTTGGGATTGGTGTAATGGATCCATTTTTCCTCACCAGTAACAATCCCATGCAAAAATGAATTCCTTTTGTGGCGTTCCAGCAGCATTTCGGACATGCAAAACCGCTTTTCGACGTCTATCGGCTTGAGTTCATGTGGAACCCAATTTACTTGCTTTTGAATATATCCAGCTGCTTTTAAACGTTTTGAAATGGCTGCTTGAGTGACACCCAAAGATTCTGCGAGCTCTTCTTGTGTTTGGCAACAATCTTGATAGAGTAATGCTTCCAGTTCTTCATCTTCAAACTTTTTTGGCTGTCCAGGACGTTCATCGTCTTCCAAGCCAAAATCACCACTTTTAAATCGTGCAAACCACTTTTGGCACGTTCGCTCAGCTAGCGCATGTTCACCATAAACTTCCACCAAAATACGATGACTTTCGGCAGCAGTTTTCTTCATATTAAAGTAATGAAGATGAACTCCCGGCAAAAACACTTTTTCAGGTACAAAGTTCGACATATTTGAGTGAAAAAAAAAAATTGTTGTTTACGCTTCAAATGAATGACATATACTGGAATGACGTACAATGACAGTAGTTTTCCAATGCATGTTCCAGTAGAATAATACAAGTTACGCCATCTCTTAGCAAACCGCACGAATTAAGTTAGAGACCCAATATATAAATGGTTCAGGTCGTATTTATCAAACTGGAAACAAAGGGTAAAACTTAATGGACAAATGAGTTCTTTTAGGAACATCTCCATAGGAGTTCCTCAAGGCTCTGTGCTGGGACCGATCTTTATTAACCCACTCTTTCCTCGGAACTTTCGTAGTACTTTCGCGTTTGCTGATGACATGGCATGTGTTTTCCAATGTAACTCTCCTTTAAACTTAATTGCTGACATGAATAATGACCTTTCCATCAACACAAGTTGAGTCGTCAAACTCGTTTATTTCGCTGAAACAAAATACGTTAAAGTAGACAGTATTGAGGTTGTCCAGTGGGATAGAAAGAAAGATAGTGGGGTCGCAAAATATATTCAGATATTTACTAGTAAGTTGACAAAGCAGGTTAGAAATGTCATCATAGCTTTTATCCAAGAGCCAACGTTTTATCGTCTTTAGAAATATGGATTTAATTTAAACGATTCTAATGTTATGTGGTAAGTCATTATAGAGTCTGGCCAAAACCGTAGTTGAAGTAACTGAAGTTGAAGAAAATTTGCAGGTTATGATGTGGTACAGTAACTAGATTGAAATTGTTGGTTCTTAGGTTCATGGGAAAGAATTTTTAGGCCTATAAAGAAAATAAATATTAATAAAAGCGCTTCCATGGGCATGCGCCACTTGTCGAAGTAGTCTCTGTTAAGTGCGTCAATCCCTGTTATGCGCGGACTATTCCTTTTCTTAAAATATATACAAACTGTCTGACGATGTAATACTGTGTATCAATATCACAAAAAAATTACAAAATGAAACTTCATAAGGCACTATGCATTAAAAGGTCAACATTTTATTTTAACATTCTAAAGGTTGACATAAGAAAATTTAGAGCCTACAATATATATACACTTGTAGAAGGAGTTGCGGACGACGTTCTTCTACGAGGAAAGATCCTCCTCGTGTTTGTATACCTCATTTTCACGGTGAACTTAGTAGCATTCTGAGCTTGAACAGTTCCCAACAACGCCATGGAAGCCATTAAAACGAACAACCAAATGAACAACTTCATATTGACAGTAGATTTCTTGGATCTTTTGCTTTAACTTGACTGATTGACGGCGACTTAACTAATTAGACAAACCTTAGTCTCACTTTTATATGCTAAAATTTCGATAAAATTTAGCAAAAATTTCGCGAAAATTTCAAAACAATGTCAACAAATATTTATACAAATGGTTGATTCAGTTTTGCAGTAAATTTTGTTTAGGGGCAGACCAAATTTGCAATATTTTGTTTGAACTTGAACTAAAGACATTGTGGCTGGTAAATAATATTTTAGTTGGATTGGATTCAGCAAAAGTAAAGCTTGTCAGTATCAAATAAAGGGACCGGGTAGTCGCTTGGTTTGCACTTCTGCTTTCATGTCTTTAGTTCGTAGGTACCGCAGACGAAAGATGTTGTTTGGTAAAGCCTGCAGTTATGTTTTATTAACTCTAATCCGAGACAACACTGAAAGCAACCAAGACCCCTGATCGCAAAAGCCTCCAAACCTCCTGGAGCTCCATAATTTCCCTAGAGTTGCGGGAGATCACCAAGAAGTCATCAGCCTATATCAATACTACTACAATGTCTCCACCTGAACCACGAGAATAGCTCCAAGTCGTACAGTCAGTTTTTGAGAAGACACATCTTCCCGAAGATCAGAAAGCATTTTCTGACACGACATTTTTTTCAGTTCGGATAATGTATTGAAGTGTCTCCTCCGTCATTTCTTAAGCCTCTATCTTCATAAAGATGTCTTCGGTTAATGATCTGTTCAAATATGTGTATGCTGAAGTGACATCGAATGGGGGAATGTTCATTCCATTTCTCCATCACGGTTCATAATTTTCGCAGAGTCTTGTTCGAATAAAATGCAATTTGTGCGCAAGTCCGGTACGAATAGTGTGTCGGACAGTTTCACTTCTTTCATTACGCTTTGCTCCTGAACGTTGACTAAAGGCAGACCCATAATAGGCGAAAGGACCCGTACGACTACGTACGTAGATGTGCGATTACAAGTGATTTGAATCTCGCATCCATAATGTCGGATTGTTCGGTTTCGACGATTTTTCGTTCACTTTTCAGTTTTCACAAATGCAAAACACAAAAACAAAACAGATGACAACATGACCTGAGAGATTGATACGTTTTCAAACGACTATTATGGGCAACTTGTCCATTTGAAGTAACGTAAAGAAACTTTTCGTCCAGTTCTGACAGTAGCTTCAGTTTACTTTCGCCTATTATGGTTGAGCCTTAAGGCACTTAAAAAGCACTGCGCCTTTATATCTGTTGTAGCACTGCTTGCCAATTGTATTGTAGTTTCTTCCCTGGTTCCTCTTCGATGCGAACGAATCCATCGCAGTTTTGGTACATGTTTGAGAAACAGCAGCTATCATGGCAACA
Source organism: Volucella inflata (assembly GCA_928272305.1). Taxonomy (NCBI): domain Eukaryota; kingdom Metazoa; phylum Arthropoda; class Insecta; order Diptera; family Syrphidae; genus Volucella; species Volucella inflata. The sequence goes on from OV743720.1 coordinate 7,970,115, forward strand.
TGACTGGTTTCGATTGATGTTCTATGCTTGACACGCGTTATCTGTGGACACTTTACTTCATGCACCACGTCTTTGGCACAGAAAGAGACGATGTTGTGCATTTCGCATTCTAAGACTGCTTGTCATGTTTTGTGGTAACTCAGGCCGCTTGTGACCACTTTGATTTTAGTTTTTTATTTTTCAAATGACCACGAGCGGGGGCTTTTGATTGAAAGTCACCCTCCAGTTTCAGCCAAACTTCGTGAGAGGATTCGCATTCTTTTATTTACTTTAACTTTGCTGCGCTGATAGGCGAATGATATTAGACTTTGATTTTTGGTCGAGAGCATACCACCACTGATTGTTTAATGAGCTCCTTCATTGATATTGTGGTTCAGGTATATTATCGCTCTTTTAATATTGCTTTGTGATTTAAGGAGAATGTTGCTAGGCATTGATTTATGTGATGTCGGAAGGTGTCCCAGTCATTTTAGGAGTTGCAGAGCTTGGTTGTTTCAGTTACTTTTATAAATTGTTAGGAGTATTCAGTGGTTATGGGTGAATGGTCTGAGGAAAGATCAAAAGAGAACTTGATGTTTATAGATATTGGCTATGTTTATGTTCTTATGGTCATGGTTTTTCGTCATGTCTGTTACCCAGAAGGTGTGTACTCCCGTGCTCATATATTTGCAGTTGTTTGTTTTGATTGCGTCTAGCAGGCTCTTGCCTTTTTGCCTTGATTAATCTTGAGCCCCAGTCTATATGCTTTATCGTCTGTCACTAGAATGCGATTTCTTAGAGTTTTCAGATTGTTGTCATATTGGGAAGTAGTTATTTGGGGCTTAGGTGGGCAATAGATTGAGAATATGATCATGGACCGATATATATATCTTCTATTATAGGTAGAATAAATGCAGATCGGATGTAGTCGGTTTTGAATTTATTGAATTCAGTAAATTGACGGGTGGGTGCTCTAGATATAAGGTAGGCACTGAGAGATGTCAACCTTGCGATATCCAGTGTAGCAACTATTTGTCTACACATCAATTGCGCCTATAATACCTCCACGTTTCATTTGCCGGGTACTGGTCAATGTCCATCCGGATTGGACCTGATAAACTTATAAGCGCGAGTGCTGACTAGCAAATCAAAAACGGCATTATAAACGGGACAGCGGATGAATACCCCAGATGGAATCAACGGTTGAAACAGTCCCTAAACAAATGAGACCTTATCCGGGATATTCCGACATATTTGGAGCTGAGGCCGATGAGGATTTCCGATACTAAGTTAAGGTCTTGGAAAAGAAATGGTGGGCTGCCTCCCACATCCCAGAACGGGTTACTGGCTTCTGTCTAACAGACCCCTCGTCCTAGTGATATCGCCACCACAGAACAGAAAGATGACGACACCAAAGACACAAACATACCTGCTATGAGCTCTTGAACAAGGCCTACGATCAATGCTCTAGCTATAAGATTAAAATTGTCCTCGGCGATATTTAATATTGTTGTACAAGGTGGCGCAAAATTAATCATCCTATCGGAAGATGTTAAAATTGTTGCAAAAGACGGTGCAACCGCACACACATCGCGAGCCAAGATGGATATTGTGAAGAAAGCATTTTCTGGTCTCATATTTTCCATTTTTGGGATTTGGCACGGCCAGCAATATCGCCCAATCTAACCATCCCAGATTTCTGCCTTTGGGGCTACTTGAAATAGCGGGCTTATGCCAACAAGACCCAGACAATCGCAGCACTTAAGAAGAATATTCGACAGGAATGCGAACAGTTATCACTGGAAATCTTGCGGAAAGCCATGGAAGATACGATAAAATGGACGCAAATGTGTATCAACACTGGCGGTAGATATCACCTCTTCCACTTAACAGAGGTCCAAATAAAGATTTCTATCACTCAAAATGATTTTTTCTTATTTAGTAAAAAAGTAATTCAAAAACAAAATTGGATGATTAATTTTGCGCCACCTTGTATTTCGTTTGATATGCTCCCTCTCTCTCTGGCTCTCGTACTAAATCTCTCTTATTATCTATTTTCTAAGAACTTTGACTTATATTACGTGTATGGTGCTACACGAAAAAGTGACAGTAATTTATGTTCCACAATTTGACACTGAACGTTAAAGTTATGTCCGCGGTGATGCCAAACGCAGTGTTATTACCAACAAATACTAATAAAAAATTCTTTTCCCTTTCATATGTTGCAACGAATTAAAAAAAAAAAATTACAAAATGAAACTTCATAAGGCACTATGCATTTAAAAGGTCAACATTTAATTTTAACATTCTTGAGGTTAACATAAGAAAATTTTGAGCCTACAATACATATAAACTTGTAGAAGGACTATCCTGTACGGCTATAGATCTTCCTCGTGTTTGTATATTTCAATTTCACGTTGATCTTCTTTACTGTAGTATTTTGAGCTTGAACAGATCCCAACAATGCCGTGGAAGCCATTAAAACGAACAACCAAATGTATAACTTCATATTGACTGTGGATTTCTTAAATCTTTTGCTTTAACTTGACTGATTGACGGTGACTTAATTAATTAGTCAAAACTTAACCTCACTTTTATATGCTAAAATTTCGCTAAAACTTCAACACGATCTCAACAAATATTTACACAAATGGTTGATTCTGTTTTGTGGTAATTGCTGCTCAGGGGCGATCCAAATTGCCAATATTTTGTTCGAACTTGAACTACAGCAAAAGTAAGGCCTGTCAGTATCAAATAAAGTCAATATGGCCTAGCAAAGAGCAAATAAAGCTCGTCTTTGTAGCGTTGCTTCCGGTATCTGTTTCTGTCAAAGCAAGCCTTACTTTCGTACTTAAGAACAAGGTCACTGAAGCTGGTGCCCCTCTTTTTTTTCGATTCTGAGATAATTTAGGGAAACAGAGAATATGATGAAGCTTTAGCCCATTTTTTCCTTGTTTCGGTACTACAAAGATACCAGACTTGTCAAGGTGGCCTAGAAATTGTTAAGAAATATGCAGTTAGCGTATTGAATTGAAGCAAGAGGCTTTGAAATATGGTATGATGTTGCATCCTTTGATGAGCCTTAGTCACATGAGATCGATAGATCAACGCATTCTTTCGTTGTATAACGTTTCAGAAAAAAACGATTGCATGCGATAGAGTGCTACATAAAAAGCTTCTCTGCGAATATACAACAAAGTGCTCTATGTTAACTTCGTTCGATGGCTAGCAGAATAAGTGCTTGAAGATAGTGGCCTGTCAAAATAGTTCAATATTCAACACCTATTTCATAATACCCCAAGAGGATTCAAGACTATTATTTTGAGTCTGAAGGAAGCAGCCTAATTTCTTTGCAAAAATATCTGCCTTTCATTGCCTGTTAAATTAAAATTCATAAACGTTTCCGAAGTGACATGTTCTAGAGATGTTTGTTACGCATAATAACACGGAAGCCATAACTCTGACTCAAATAGAAAGTTGACTTGGAGATGGCGCACAGCGCAGTAGTTAAGGTTTTTGGCTACTGCATCTAAAGTTTGGGTTTGATTGAAAAAGAGGAAAACCTACTCACAAGGTAGATGATACTAAACTTTCGAGACTTTGGAATCGTCTTTCGTTTTCTTGTAGCTCGCTGTCTTGAAAAAAATTGCAGGTCTGTTCCCTCATACAAAAAAATAATAAAACAAGACGAATGAGTGAGGACGAAAAGACTTCACCTGATCAGCTGTGGATTGCATCTAAAATTGTATTATTCCATTTGCCAATATGACCTTCGAAGGCGAAGAAAGTACTCAACCAGGGTAACCTCACTATCACCAAGAACTTGGAATGTGAATCAATGTCAGACAAATACATACGCAAACGTTTGTGTTACAACTGATGATAGCTACCATACACATATATCGTAAGTTTCATTAACCTTAGAGGACAGTGATCCGAGTGATAGTATTGACGTGGTCTTCGTCATAGTTGTCGGTCATCAAACTGACATCATCCAGCAGTAAGTCGTCTTATTATTTAAGAGGGTAAAGGATAAACAGAACTTTAACGTGCTGAAAGACAAAAATTTATGAGAACTCCAGCGATCAATATACAGAAAGGTGGACAAAACTCGGAAAAGCTCGAAAGAACCATCTTATCATTAGACAATCCTAAAAACTTCGGGGTATCAAAACCCTTAACTTCTTTGAGTAACAGCATGCTTCCCCCAGACCTCTTCGCCAAATAATATAACAAGATACCAGACAGAGTTATTCTGCTCATATGTTAATCTGCAGTCCTCTTCCTGACCACCGAAACCATTCGTCTGTTTCGAACAAGAAATTTCAAAATGAACTTTGGTGCCAAAGAAATAAACTTTTAATGGTAGACCACGACATTAGGCACTTGACAGTGGCGGGGGCATTCGGCATGGCAAAACTTATCTTTCCGAACTGCCACAGGCCGTATTTAGTTACGAATGCAGTTTTTTTTCGGTTATCGTTATCCTGATTCGATGTACCTTACAGAAGTTTTCATCTTTTACTGGCAAAGGAATCTCGTTGACCCATACTTTTTGTTGACCATCACGATGGGAACTGGCTTCGATAATAACTCGTAGCAGCATGTCATTAATTATTATTTGAGATCCTGTTTAGCAAAAGAAAGTCGTCGGGGGGGTTGCTGAATTGGTTTAGTTGAACATTCGTCGATGTACCCATTGAGAAGATGTACTATAATTCCTCCAAAAAGGCTTCAACTGCTAGTTGTCGCATATGGTAAGGCTGCTTTAAGTAAGAGAAGTTGTCGTGAGTAGTTTCAATAGTTTAAGAACGGTGAGGTTAACGTCGAAAACAAAGTCAAAAAGTCGCGGAATTGGAAGCTTCATTGGAAGGAAGATTCACCCCAAGCGCAAGAAGATCTTACACCTACCTTGGTGGGGTCAGTTTGGTGTCGTGTATTATGAGTTGCTCAAACCGAACGATAACATCACTGTGACTCTCTACCGAACACAATTGATGGAAAAACGCGACCACTATTACTCTCACAAATTAATTATCCTGCACGATAATCCTCGCCCACATGTTGCGGCGCTGCAGCTGCTAAAAACCTACTCGGAAACACTCCACTGGGAAGTTCTGCTTAACACGACGCATAGCCCCTTTCCCGCTGTCTTGTGGCTTTACTGACATCATACTTGAGAAAATTATACAAAATTCGCAAGTCAGTATTATAGGCACACTTATTCAAAGGACTCTGCAACTATGCATGTACAATGTACATGCTTGCACAGATGGCATTAATAGCGAAAATGTGTTTAATGACAGTATAACAAGAAGGGAGGCACAACATTGACGAATCGGAATGATAGAGAGCTACATCTTTGAAGAATTTTAGGAAAGATTTTTTTCTCTCGCAGTTCAATTCTTGAGTCTGATAGTGACTTCTCGGGCATCAAGTGAAATGAAGCAATTACCAGTGTGTGGCCTTAATCATCTCAGCCCTGGGCTGAGCCACAAAGCTTGAACATTAGTGAATGTGGATGAAACAATCCTCGATCGTTTTGAAGGTGGGATTCTTCCATCGACTTTTGATTCAGTTGGAGCAGGAGACAAACCAAACAATACCTTCCATTTGTGTGTCTTCATTGGAATCTTAAACTCCAAGGTAATATAGAATAGTCTTGCAGGATCCAACAATAGTGTTCCCCATTTTCGATCTCAATGCGGGGGCTGGAATCCCTAACCGCGAACCCAGATAGTTCTTCAGCAGTTCTTCATAAGCAGTCTCATCTCCGTTATTCAATTCTGATTTGGAACAAAACTCAGTGTTAATTGGTCCCTTTCCATTAGAAAACAAAAGGCAGCTGCGAGCAAGATCATCAAAACTCTTCTGTGTTGTAAAATTGGAAAGTGCTTCAAGAGTGTAGCCTGCGTATGCACAATGCACAGGATCAAAAAGAACAGAACGCAGTTTTGTCAAAAACTACATAGATCCCGATTTCAATGTTACGGTGTCACGGTATATGCACCGAGCAGCATTGAAGATTGAAAGACAAGCTCGTCTTTAACTTTCTGCAACATGACTTGACATTTGCCATCGATCTCATGTGACCAAGGCTCATCAAAGGATGCAACATCATACCATATTTCAAAGCCTCTTGCTTCAATACGAAGATAACTGCATATTTCTTAACAATTTCTAGGCCAGCTTGAAAAGCCTGGTACGAGTATCTTTGTAGTACCGAATCAAGGAAAAAATAGGCTAAAGCTTCATCATATTCTCTGTTTCTCAGAATCGAAAAAAAGAGGGGTACCAGCTTCAGTGACCTTGTTCTTAAGTACGAAAGTAAGGCTTGCTTTGACAGATACAGATACCGGAAGCAACGCTACAAAGACGAGCTTTATTTGCTCTTCTCTGCTAATTTAGAGCACACACAAAGCTATATTGACTTTATTTGATACTGACATTCCTTTCTATTGCTGAATCCACTCCAACTTAAATATTATTTACCAGCCACAATGTCTGTAGTTCAAGTTTTAACAAAATATTGGCAATTTGGTTAGCCCCTGAGCAGCAATTACCACAAAACAGAATCAACCATTTGTGTAAATATTTGTTGAGATCGTGTTGAAGTTTTAGCGAAATTTTAGCATATAAAAGTGAGGTTAAGTTTCGACTAATTAATTAAGTCACCGTCAATCAGTCAAGTTAAAGCAAAAGATCTAAGAAATCCACAGTCAATATGAAGTTATACATTTGGTTGTTCGTTTTAATGGCTTTCACGGCGTTGTTGGGATCTGTTCAAGCTCAAAAAAAACTTTTAATTAGTATTTGCTGGTAATAACACTGCATCTGGCATCACCGCACACAGAGCTTTACCGTCAATAGTGTCAAATTGTGGAACTTAAATTACTGTCACTTTTCTGTGCAGCACCGTACACGTAATACGAGTAGAAGTGAAACTTCTTAGAAAATAGATAGTAAGAGAGATTTAGTGCAAGAGACAGAGAGAGAGGGAGCATATCAAACGAAATATAAGGTGGCGCAAAATTAATCATCCAATTTTGTTTTTAAATTACTTTTTTACTCTTGTGGAAACCACATGTTCACCAAGCCCCGCTCATCTAATTCCGGCAGTAAGAAGTTTTTCATGGCCCTGTTGCGTTCGCCAGTAACAGTGGCCATATCCTCAAAATACGACCCAATCACTCCTCCCGCGTTAACTCCGCCTTTGAGTGAATGTAATGACACTTCGTGCATCACAAGCGAATTTTCAGTGCCCCAGAAATGAAGATTTTACTTATTGATGAAACCGCTTATGTACGAAACCGTTGTTAAGATCGCGGATGGATTGACAGTAATTCACACGCGACTGACGGTCAGGAGGCATTTACTGATGCACATTGCACTGTTTGCACATTGTACAGCACTATGTGTAAGTCTTTCACTAAAATTCGCTGTAGGGTACGTCTGGTGATGCCCAATTGCGTCTATTTGATGTTTCTTCGTCGTCAGCTAAGAAATTCAAATTCGAAATTCACGCAGCGCTACTCGTAAACCCACCCACCGATTACTGGTGAAAAAAAATCGACACAATTATTTCACGCTCTTGCGGAGTATAGCGCTCCATGGCTTGTCTGTTTGTATACTACAGCTGTCTAGTTCAGAAATGTCAAATATGATTGACGTACGACGCCATTGGCAAAAATTATAGCATCTTCCGATAGGATGATTAATTTTGTGCAATCTTGTACAACAATATAAAATATCGCCGAGGACAATTTTAGGGTCATAGCTAGAGTATCGCTCGTAGGCCTTAGTCAAGAGCTCATAGAATTATCATTGGTGTCGTCATCTTTCTTCTCTGTGGTGGCGTGCGTGCATACAAGGATAATGTTGGCAAATTTAGCGTTAATGCGGATTGCTACGAGGCGCCCCTTAACACGCCGGAAACTCAAGACTTCTTGCCTAAGTCTGCCTCCAACAACAAATACGCATCAATTTAGACACTGCTTTTGCCGTAGTAGGTGTCGCAGTTTTTCACTCACTTTTTGCCCGGCCCATCCCATTTCTTGGATAACAGTAATTGCTGCTTTGCAGCAGTCTAAGGGCTCCACTAGGTTTTCGGCTGCTAAGGGACCCAACATACTTTGTCCATTTTCGAAGTTCGTTGTCCTGAAATCGTTTGTATACGTTATCAATAGTAGATCCATCTGTATCCGAGGCTTGTTGATGTTTCGGAACTATTGTATTTTTTCCCATGGCCGGACAGTTACTGGGAAGGAGCTCATTGAGCAATCAGTGGTGATATGCTCTCGAATGAAAAGCGAAGTCTGATATCATCTTGTCATTAAGCGCATCTGAGGGAAAGGAAGAAGAAAGCTCTGATTGTTCCACATTCCCAAAATGTAAACATCCAATCTATTCATATATGAAACTAAACCTCGTAAACCTTCTTTCTTTGCATCGCATGCTGCCCCGTCTTTGATGGGAGAATGAAAAGCTGCATAGAATACCAAAGTAAACTAGAAAGCCTTTCAATTTGTTCTCCACCGGCTTTGTTGCCACTGATTGTGTACTGTACTTTCCTTCGTATCAGAGCATTTACCTTCAACCTAGATAAAATCACGTTTAGCATTCCACTATCTGCACAATACTGTGGTACGAGTACAACAGCTCCATGGTGCACTTTCCAATGCGCCAAAAGTAATATCATTAATTCAAAAAAATGATTTAGTCGATTCGACCTGATTTCGAGAAACTTTTGCACAATTGACCCCAGTGCACACAAAATTCATTGTATGGATGGATATCTGTACCCTCACCACACCTACGGATATATTCCTTCAGCCGTTGCTGAGCCCACAAATCATTGGATTGTGCCAATTCAACCAGAAAAGAGGAAACTCAAGCATTTCTGTTATGTGAGCTCCATAAACGGATGATTCCAATAGGTACTCCATTTTGGCAATGGATTTACCTCCTTTGGAGTCCGCCATAGACTAACCACTGAGTTCTGGGATAGAATACGAGTACGAGTACGAGTACGAGTACGAGTACCTACTGAGCTCAAGATGTCCTTGACTCTAATCGACATGAATTTGGCTTTGGTCTCTCCCCGTAAGAACGAATATTGTCTCAAGTAGATTTTAAATAAACAAGACATTTCTGGGTCGTTGCATTGATTGAATATCAAATCCGACGAGACGAGCATCCTTTTTTGCCGCCCTCTGTGCGCAGTTTTTATATTAGTTCTCCATCAACTGTCAATTTTGCCAGCAAAACAAAAAAACTTTTTTGCCCAGCTCAAGGTTCCATGGTTACCTCTTATCCTTGAGAGAACAAAACAATTCTAGCCACTGCTTAAGGATATTTCCTTTCATTCCATTCGTGCACCTGCGTTTGCTCCATGAAATATGAAGCCCGGGAGTATGAGTCGAATGTAGTAGGACTTACAACCTGGTGCGCGGATGCAGGAAGGACACCCAAAAAACAAAATCTGCTGTTTTAACGATGGCCTCAAGGACATATGAAACTCGTCCGATCAAACTGTTTGTTTTGTGCATTCGAGGGCATAAAACCTTCCAGGCGGTGCTCCTGTTTTCTGTTCTCTGTTCAGTTCCCATTTTGGAGATGAAGTATCGTAAAATGCGATTATATCCATCTTGGGAAGTTTTATTGGCCTATTTACACAGTTGGCACCGGCATAAAGGATATAACGCGGAGAATACGAATAAATATGTAACGCGGGGGTTATCGTGTTTCATTGTAGGATTTATTTGTTTTACGTGAAGATGTTGGATGACTTTTATTTGTGCTTATGCTGTCTTCAGAAAACGTCTGGAAAATTACAAAAAGGGCGTGGTAGTCAGGTGGAAGAAATGCCAACTTGGGAGTACCTATTCTGAAAGGGGGGTGATTCTCGAGAATATATTATCAGTGGTTTTGTGTGAGTCGTAAAGTGAAGATGGTACAAATGTTCTTTGGGGTAGTAATAAGTAGGATACCGGTTGCCATGGGATTCTGCTTACAGAGCAACAAATCGCGAATTGCTTTTTAACAGGGAGTTAAGATTTAATTGCAAAATAAAGCTGAACGTAGCTGAAATGACAGCAAGTTAAGTGGTAACTTTGTCCAATACCTTTCAGCTGATCCCTGAAAAAGAGTGTCTGGCCATATAGGCAACATTAAACCAGCTGTCGATGTCTTTGATTGCTTATCTCTGGGTCAAATATAGTTCTATTCTCTACAAGCAAGTAGTTATCTTGGCTTTGAATAGACTTACAATCAATCAATTAGTTAAGCTGTCAGATAGGAATGCTTAAGACGAACTTAAAACCAATTTCCAAACATACTACAACAATTTGGTGGACTAGTTGAACAAGGGCAAAAGCCTTAAGGAAAGGTCACAGAGGAGTTGAACACTTGCCTTGAAGAAGTTTCAAAAATATGGGTAATCTTTGCCACAACCGTACTTAGAATTAAATTCATAGCTGGACCGTCAAATAGATATGCTCTCTGAAGTCCAGAACTCTCAGTCTCAGACAACGAAGTATCCCATTGCTCTCCTTGAATGTTCCTTACACCGGAATGTCTCTGGACTCGCGGATTCAGAAGGGGCCGATCGACAATCGACGCGATTAAGGTCGTAATAGGCAAAGCCCAATCGGCCATAGAAGGTAGACGATGGAAAGAAGCAGCAAAAAGTACTGGGCTGTGGTTACAAGTGGAAAATGCTTTTTACTCGGCTAACTGGTCGCGTATTTTACAATGCCTCGAAAGATTAAATGTACCGAAGTACATATTAAGATTGATCAGGAGCTACTTTATCGATAGGTTGCTCCCTTACGACTTCGACGACGGGGAAAAATTATATAAAATTACAGGGGGCATGCCCCAAGGATCAGTGTTAGGTCCCATACTGTGGAACGTGATGTATGACGACATTCTACGACTCCCAGTTCCGAGGGAAGCCGCCATCATAGGTTTTGTGGACGATATTGCTGTTGTAGTCGTCGCGAAACGACTTATGAAAATCGCGTGCAAATCGGGCCATCCATAAATCAAGCGAAGAAATTCGAAAGAAGCCGCAGTATAAAAGCGTGGCAAAAACAATGGAACGAGTCCCAAAAAGCGAGATGGACGTACCGACTAGTCCCAAGGATTGAAAGTTGGGAAAAACGAAAACACGGCGAATTGAATTACTATCTCACACAGTTCTTGACGGGTCACGGTTCTTTCCGGGAATACCTACTCAAGCGAAACCGTGATTCGAGTCCGTCCTGTCCTCGCTGCGTTAAAGCAGTAGAGAACATGGAGCACGTTTTCTTCGAATGTGCGCGGTATGCAAACGAAAGAGCTATATTGTACTCGTATGAAGAATTTGGTGAACGGCCAACACCAGAATACATAGTTCCATATATGTTGAAATTTAAAGATCCTTGGGCTGCTGTGAACCATGCAGCAGTCCGAATAATATGCGATCTAAGGAATTTAGAACAGCAACGGAATGCGAATGCGCTAGGCACCCCGTGATGAAGCAAAAAGATCAAATCCGTCCCTCTCGAAGTAATACTTAGTGGTAGTTCTGCGGGGGAATAAACGGAAAGATTCCCCGGAAGGTGGTTTTAGTTAGTAAGAATCTGACACTACCAATGGACGTCGGACCATTGGTGTCTATACAAGTCTCTCAGCATACTAAAGGGCCATGTCTTCTGATATGCATTTGCGCAACCTAACTCTGAATTGGAACTCTCACCGAGAACTGAGGCAGCCCTTAAGAACTGCGGGTCTTCAAAAACTCTCTTTTAAAGTTTACCGGCTATCTGATTTCCGGTGAACCAGTGATGACCTGAGACTCAACCAAGAGAAGGCTTGCGATCTCGAAATAGCAACTGGGGTTTACTCGTAAGTGTCATTGCTTCATTATTATCAAATTTCAAATGTCCTTAATGCCGATGTCAACTGTATTGAAGACTATTCCTTTAACAGTGTTATCCATGATATGAATGTTAAGGGTACGGACATTCATCGGTGCTTCTAAAGTAGAACAAGGCATAAAAGGAGACCCTGATGGTTTCGTCAAAAAATCGACACAGGATAGAGTGATCGCACAGTTCAAAAACAACCTATTACACTGCTAGGACGGAAGCCGGGCCCGAGAAAAGCATTTTTGACACGGCATTTTATTTATTTAAAAAGTTTATGATGCCGTAAAGCATCAGGAAGAGTCAGAATACTCAGCAGCTTTTTCCTCAACTTCAATCCATTTCTAGTTCACCAATCCTCATTCCCGGCTAGGGACGGTGGCCCCTAGAGCTCAGTTCAGTTGTGACACAATTTGGTCTTAAGTGACCTGTTTAGACATTTTCGCAATTTCTTGTATGGTTGCTACAAGTTTATGTAGGTCCTACTATGGAACGATCGGTCGACAAGATTTTTTTTCAGCTGGATATGTCATTTGAAAACATTCAATTAGGCGACCTATTGGGTTCTTATCACCCTCAACCTTCAAATGTTTTTCTCTGAGTTTCATTTGAAGCCTAGAAGAACTTCTCGAGCTGCATACAAAACTCACAGATTTTTAAAATATTATTCTTACCAGGACACGCGAAAAGGGTCTCATGATGGACAATAGGAAATCGATATACCAAAAGGCCACCGCTATTAACCATATCATATGCCTTGAAGTTTGCAAACTTTAATTATAAGGACCACGAAGAAGATACAATTATTAAATACGAATGACATACCACTGCGACACTTATACTGCACACTAACACTGCACTTGCTTCATACCAGTACTTAGCCCTAAAATACTTTAAATCGGTAGGAGCCAAGAATGTAGAAACCAAGTTTCCACTCGCTGCGTTGCTCGTCTGGTAAATTCCTTGTACCGATAAAGAGACTAGAAGATTTTTTTCTACATTCCAAATGGCACGAGAACGGGAGACTTTTTCGTAGTATCGGACGTTTAGCATTGCCTTACTAAAGGATGCTGACATAAGAAAGTATTTTTTATGTTTTCTAGTATATTGTATGGGATTTAAACCTGAAACTCGGAAGTAATAGCCGAAGAACTTAACCACCACGATGTTTGATCTCAAAATCAACTTATCTAAAAAAAAGGGAAGGTACGCCTAGACTAGACATGGCATCTCGAAACTGCAAGGCATTTTCGGCAAGATACTGGGCTTGCAGCGAGGAGAGTCCTCTGGATTTCCTCGACTATAGTAAGACGCATTCTATCTGTCCGTTGTTTAGGTGAATACATTATTTCGTATATATGTGAGTACTCCTTCCCCAGACTCAAAAAAATGGTTTTGCTTCTACAGAAAAGGGCCCTCCCCCTGAGTAATTGTTGAAGCTTTGTCCCAAATATATTCTTTCGGTTAAAAGTTGTGAAATTTAGTAAAACACACAGTAAAGCATTTGTTAGCTTGTTTATCTGAAGTCGGATGGCAACGAATAGTATTAGGCCTCGTAGAAGTAGCATCTTCCGATAGGTGCTGGGCGCCGTGGCGCCATCTAAGAATCTTACTGGAGATTGCGAAGTGACATGAAAATTGTCCCCGGTGATTTCAATGCAAACCTAGGAAGAGAGGGTATCTTTGGTGGATCGATCGGAAAGTACAGCCTGTCCGTACGTTCCGAGGAGCCAACATCGACTCGGACCATTACCTTGTTGTAGCCAAGGTAGGGTTGCGGATACCCCAAACTACGCCAAGACAAACTAATGGTGTGAGGAAATTCGACGTCGAACGGTTGCAATCGCAAGAGATTGCCAAGTCCTTTTCCTATCGAGTGTCTCTTAATCTCTTAAGAGGTCCAATACCACCGGCATCAAGCATCGAGGACTATTGGAAACACTGCCAAAACGCAATCAGCTTCTGATGTGCTGGGTTTCACTCGTCCACCACAACGAAACCTCTGGTTCGATGATGAATGCCGGTAAGCATATGTAGCTAAGCAAAAAGCAAGCAATGCGTCACTGCAAAAAAAAGACCAGAGCTGCTTATGAGCTCTATGAGCAGAAGAAGAGAAACGAAGTACAAAGGTCGAGGAAACAGAGATGCTACTCCATGAATGAGGTTCGGAAGTTTTACCAAAAGGTAAAAATAACATGCCACGGAAACAAACCCTGAACTGAAGCCTGTAGAGATGAACAAGGGAACACAGTCGATGCCAAGGATTTGGAAAGACCATTTCTGCAGACTGTATAATGGCGATGACGAACCAAATTCTGCTGTCAGGTAGAATGAACCTTTCAACCTGAATGATGTAGACGAACAATTCCGTTCACCGACCTGGATGAAGTGAAGGTAGCTATGTCTAAACTAAAGTCCAACAAACCTGCTGGAGTAGATGGCCTGACTGTCGAGCTCTTCAAAGCAGCAGGCGATGACTTAGTAAGGAGCATACACCAACTCATCTGCAAAATATGGTCGGACGAAAGTATGCCCGATGAATGGAACCTCAGCATTGTTTGTCCATTTTACAAGAAAGGAGGCTCTCTGAACTGCGCCAACTATAAAGGCATCAGTCTCCTTAACATCGCATATAAGATTTTATCCGCCGTATTGTGTGAACGCGTGAAGCCGTTCGTCAACAACCCGATAGGTCCATATCAGTGTGGCTTCAGGCCAGGAAAGTCCACCATCGACCAGATATTCACACTACGGCAGATCTTGGAGAAGACCCATAAGCTTCAAATCGTTACACACCACCTATTCATCGAATTTAAGGCCGCTTATGACAGCATCTATAGAGACGAGCTATACAATGTCTAGTTTCGGGATCCCTGCCAAACTCGTCCGTCTGTGCAGGATGACGATGGAGAATGCACGCTGCTCTATCAAGGTCGATAAAGATCTCACCGAGACCTTTGATGTCCAGAAAGAATTTAGACAAGGCGATGTGCTGTCATGCGATTTTTTCAACATCGTACTTGAAAGAATAGTGCAAAACTCACGAGCAAACACAAGAGGCACTATCTTTCAAAAGTCCGTCCACTTACTCGCATACGCCGCCGATATAGACATAAATGGAAGAAAGCAGCGTGATGTCTGTGGCGCTTTATTGAGACTGAATCGGCGAAAACGGGTTTAGCGGTCAATTAGGACAAGACCAAGTATAAGCTGTCAAGCAAAAAGGACAACCAACACCGACGTCTCTGGCAGAATGTCACTCCCGACAGGTATAACTTTGAGGTAGTTAAGGACTTTGTCTACCTAGGCTCTACTATGAATTTAGACAACGACCCGCTGTTTCTTTGGGCTAAGATGGCAATTGAGTAGCAAAGATCATTCTCGGACAAAAAAAAAGTCATCCTTTATAAGACCTTAATAATCCCGGTCCTGCTCTATGGCGCAGAGGCGTGGGCATTATCAAAAATGGATGAGGGTGTTCTTGGTTGTTTCGAGAGAAAAATTCTTCGGGCGATCCCGAGAGTGAACACTCTATCCACCTTAAAGATAGGTTTAGGCTGCAAGATTTCTATAAAAGTTAGAAAAAAGCTAAACTCACAGAGTCCTATCTGGATGTCGACTGACTCTGCGCTCGCGGAAAATAAGAACGGAACGACCTTGTAAGACAGAGTTAACCGTAAGACTTCTGTTCTGGATTCCGGTCGACGGCCGGATAAAAGTAGACCAAGGCATGCTCCTCGACATCTGAAAAGGTCTGCGATATTTTTGCTACAGCAAAGAGACTAGGATGCTTGCTGCGGTCCTACATATTGTGACCTCGTTGGGGTCTTAAATTTTCTGATAAGAGTCACAAAATTGCAAAATATTTATTCACTGAATGGCTGCTCACAATTCAATTCGGGTGCTAGCTGTGGGCTATTAAGTCTGTACTGTGGTTTTGCTAAATATGCCAAGAAACAATCCAAACATGTATTCGAAGGTCAAAATGCTAAATTACTAAAAAAGTATGACGTGGAGCACCATCAAAATTCAATTAAATCCTCCTTTTCCGACTCATTTCCTATTAACAATCACTTGTCCTGTTACATACATACGAGTAACCTATATATTTCACAAACCAAATGTTCGGTTTGTAAGGCTTTACAAGTTTTTTGCTATCAAAATTTCTTATAGCAACTTCCTGCCGGAAATCCCTCATGAATCTCTGCCTGTAAGCCAATTACCCACATCAAGAATCAGATCCATTTAAGAAGTAAAATTCATTCAATTTATTCTTCTTATGATTCAATACAAACGAAAGGACAATTAAACTTTCTGCATCATTTCATTTGCAATTCCCTCCCTCTCCCCGGCATTGAAAACCATTCTTCGGAGCGGATTACCAAAAAGGCATATTGAAGAGAACCACTGAAGATTTGAGCTTCGACTTAATTCCGAGTGGCATGCCTCTAAAGCATATTGCAATGGAAAAGATACACGAGCACGAGTAGATACTCAATGTGGTTTGTCAGTCGGGGTCTTTAAGGAGATAATCCTCAAAAATTACTTTGGCAAAAGTTCTCCTTAAGCAATCATCATTCAACAGAAGAAAGTCACTCAACATTGTTTCCCAATGCAAACTATATGTATACCTACTCTTATAGATAGATATATAGTAAAAGTTCACTCCTTCAGATACCGCATACTTCTGTCGTTTAGATGGCCTTCTGGCAAACCACCCCTTCTGGATGAGAACATTAAACTTTGACTTCAAAATTTGTAATCACATTGTGAGAATAGTATTATCCATGCTCGCCTATTTAGCGAGTTGACGGTAAAAATGTGAAACTGAGAAACAAAACAGCAACAACAGAAATCTAAAAGATGGCAAAAAACAACAAGAAACACCACAAAGCAGGTCGTTCTCCCATGATGAGGACGATGATGTCCTTTTGTTTAAGTTTACCCTTGCAGAAGTTTTAATTGGAAAAACTTTTAACCAGATGTAGACGGCCAGATACTTAGATGTAACGATTCTCGTACAAAGATACAACTACAACTTCCCGTACTAAGTTTCATCGCCTGCAAGATGTTGACGACGACGATGACCACTTGAAAGAGAATATTTTTCCGTTTTCGTTAATACGACGGCAGTGCTTTTATTTGATGCCATTCTGGCCTTCATAATGTTGGGATTGATGAGGGGATGTACTTGTACTCGTACTCGTACAACAGCGTTACCAACGTGGGAGTCTGAAAAAATACCACCACAGAACGAGGGGAATTTTTTTCGGATGGCAATGTTTGCCGCAGGTAATATCAAGAATCACTGAACCGTCTTTAATCGAATTTGTACTCCTAGATAGTTTCCTCCTTAAGAATGGTTATATGCTATGTCATACTCATATTGTGGTTCGAATTATGTCGTTTATTGGTCGACAGATGTCGTTAAAGGTAACGCCAGGGGTTAGAAATTGTCCTCATTACAAAATTTATAAGTTTAATTTTCATATCCTAATGGGGCAGCTGTTTGTCCTTCTTTTACCGAACTCAAGCCCTAAATAACATCCAGTAGACATCGCATACTTTCATTATAATGGCAACACTGTCCCCACAATGTAAATAATCCCCCAAGCCAAATAAGATTTTATTCCCACAGGAAAGTTGAGATTTATCGCTTCCTTTTTGTGGGTTTCAGGTTTTCAGAGTTTCATTATACCAGGATATACCTAGCAGGAAACACTTGGATAATCCGTTAAGCTATCTCACGCAAATTAAAAAGGAATCACTGAAGAGTTCATCGGAATTGAGAAGAATTAAGCTCAAGTTGAGGGGACTTCTCTGAAGAGTCGGATAACAGAAGATATTGCAAATCCAATAAAAGGATATTATCTCGTAACCAAGCCTGCCTGTCGTCGTCGTCTTGGACGATATGGCCCACTAGAAAATAAAAAAAAAACTCACTATTGGTACTTACCTCCGGACTAATATCCGTTGCATTTGCACTTGACACAAATTCTCGTAAGAACCCGTCCAGCTCAGTGCCCTCAATGTAACCATTTCCTACAAAAGATACAGGCAAATGGGGAGAAGAGTAAAAAGTTAGTGATACTCGTACATATTGAATCAGAAAATAGAACTTACCATCCTTATCATAGTGACTCCACACATCCATGAATTGGTTGGCAGAGAGTTTCTTTAGTTCACGCGATTCTGGATCCCGATATTGACGCATGAAATTTTGTGCTTTTTCGATTTGTAAACGTTTAGCTGCAGCTGCGGCGTCCATTCTGACTGTTTTTACTGTCGATTTTCTATTGACTATTTCAATGTTCACAATTCACAAGTGTGTCCTTTGTGCTGATACTGCAAGAAAAGAAGAGAGAAAATATTTATTTTAAAAGGGATACCAACACGAGCGTCTATTAAATTGTGTGTTATCTTTCGTCCTGGATTGTTTGGTTATTCGTTTCCGATTCGGTTTCCGTTTTTGTGACGGTTTTGGTTTCAGTTTTACATCGATATTGTAGTTTCATTGTTATTTGGTGGTGAAAATGGAATCTTATACTGTTATTTAAGAGCTATAATATCGCCATCAAGGAGGGGTTTTTTCAATGGCATTAGAGTCGCGAAGAATACTAGTGGGATGTTGAAGTGCTACGTATCTTTGGAAAATTGCTTGAAAGTACTCGTAGCTTTCACAGAAGCATCAATGCTGTAGTAATTGTCGATTTCTGGGGGATTATGGGATGATTAGAGAAAACGTTTATGTTTTTCTGTTCCGATTTAAGGAAGGGGGGTCAGATTTAATGTGTTTTTAACGAGAAATCGTTTTTAGTTTAATTGCGAGATGTCATGAGACAAAAATTACTTTCTGTAACAATATCAATCCACATTATAGGGGATATTATTCCTTTATTTTCCAGACTTTCGATTTGAAAATCGTTGAATTTATAGAGGGACATTGGAGATTTTAAAGAAATGTTTAGATGATGAGATGATTTAGATTAAGTTAAATGGGAGTTTGAATCTGATAATTATTTTGGGCTCAACAGTTAAAAACAAGGTGATTGGGTGTTGTAAAAAAAGGATAGGCACTGAGAGATGTCAACCTGGCGATATCCAGTGTTGCAACTATTTTTCTACACACAAAGCAACAACAAGCCGCGGATACGAGCGGATCTACTGTTGACAACCCATGCAAGCGATTTAAGGAAAATGAACCCCGGATATGCACGTGGTCCCTTAACAGGCTGCGAGCAGCCGAACAATTAGCGGAGGCCCTAGACTACTGCAAAGCAAACCTTACCGCCGTTCAAGAAATGCGATGGAATGGGGCGGGCAAAAAGAGTATGAAGAACTGCGACATCTTCTACGGGGATTGTTATCGACGCAAAACCAGCGGCTGTTTGGATGTGGATTTGTTGTTCGAGGCGGACTTAGACAAGAAGTCTTGAGTTTTCGGCATGTGAACGAGCACCTCGTAGCAATCCGCATCAAGGCGCAATTTACCAACATTAGCCTGATAAGCGCGCACGCCCTCACAGAGGAGAAAGATGACGACACCAAAGATGCCTTCTATGAGCTCTTGAACAAGAACTACGAGCAATGACCTAGCCATGACATTAAAATTGTCCTCGGTGATTTTAATGCAAAGCTAGGAAGAGAGGGTATCTTTAATGGAACGATCAGAAAATATAGCCTGCACAACACCACCTCCGATAACGGATTCAGGCTAATCGACTTTGAGACGGGGCGAAACATTGTCGTGGCTAGCACGCAGTTCCCATATCTCGACATACACAAGGGGACTTGGAGAATTCCTGATCAATCAACAGTCAACCAGATTGATCACACTGCGATCGACGCAAGACACTCCTCCAGCATTATAGATGTCCGCACGTTCCGAGGAGCCAACATCGACTCGGACCATTACCTTGTTGTAGCCAAGGTACGGTTGCGGATATCCCAAACTACGCCAAGACAAACTAATGCTGTGAGAGTGTCTCTTAATCTCTTAAGAGGTCCAATGCCGCCAGCATCAAGCATCGAAGACCATTGGAAACACTGCCAAAACGCCATCAGAGATGCAGCTTCTGATGTACTGAGTTTCACTCGTCCACCACAACGAAACTCCTGACAAGCATATGCAGCTAAGCAAAAAGCATGCAATGCGGCACTGCAAAAGAAGACCAGTGCTGCTCACTAGCTCTATGAGCAGAAAATAAGAGACGAACACCGGTTTCTCAGGAGGAAGAAGAAAGAGCATAAGAAGCGCCCGATCGAGGAAACTGAGAGAATGCGATTCGGAAGTTTTACCAAAAAGTAAAAATTACATGCCACGGACACCAACCCCGAACCGAAGCCTGTAGAGATGAACAAGGGAACATCGTAGTAAAGTCGCAGTCGATGCTAAGGATTTGGAAAGACCATTTCTGCAGACTGTATAACGCGATGACCAACCGAATACCGCTGTCAGGCAGATTCAGCCTTTCAGCCTGGATGATGATGACCAAAAATTCCATTCCATCCCGACCTGGATGAAGTGAATCTGAAGTTCAACAAATCTGCTGCAGCGGAAGGCCTGACCGCCGAACTCTTCAAAGCGGCAGGCGATGACTTGGTAAGGAGCATACATCAACATTTATCGTTTATTAAGGCCGAGTATACAGAGCAATGTCTAGTTTTGGCATCCCTGCCAAAATCGTCCGTTTGGCACGCTGCTCCATCAAGGTCGGTAAAGATCTCACCGAGACCTTTGATGTCCAGACAGGATTTAGACAAGGCGATGCGCTGTCATGCGATTTTTTCAACATCGTACTTGAAAGAATAGTGCAAAACTCACGAGCAAACACAAGAGGCACTATCTTTCAAAAGTCCGTCCAACTACTCGCATACGCCGATGATATTGACAAAATCGGGAGAAAGCAGCGTGATGTCAGTGGTGCTTTCGCGAGTTTTGAGACGGAAGCAGCGAAAATGGATTTAGCGGTCAATGAGGGCAAGACCAAGTATATGCTGTCAAGCAAAAAGGACATCCAACGCCGACGTCTCGGAGAGAACGTCACCCTTGACATGTATAACTCTGAGGTAGTTAAGGACTTTGCTTACCTAGGCTTCAGACAATGACACCAGCGCTGAGATCCAGCGAAGTATAACTCTTGCCAACTGCTGTTTTTTTGTGCTAAGAAGGCAATTGAGTAGCAAAGCCCGCTCTGGGACAACAAAGTCATCCTTTATAAGACCTTAATAGTCCCGGTCCTGGTTTATGGTGCAGAGGCATGGACATTACCAAAAATGGATGAGTGTGTTCTTGGTTGCTTTGAGAGAAAAATTCTTCCGGCGATCTTCGGTGCCGTCTGCATTGACGGTGATTGGAGGAGGAGATACAACGACGAACTGTATGGACCTAGCCAAAAGAGTGAAGATCCAACGACTAAGATGGCCGGGTTATTAAGAGTGGATGAACACCAATGCTCCGGTCTGAAAAGTCTTCGAGTCCGCCCCCGAGGGACAGCGCAGTATAGGAGGACCGAGACTCATGTGGTGCATGCAAGTTGAAGGGACCTCAGTCAACTTAACGTGCGAAACTGGAGGCAGCTAGCACAAGAATGAGCTAGCTGGAGACGCTTTTTGTTTGAGGCCCACCCCGGACTGTAGTAAAGTAAAGTAAAGTAGTGTTAAGAGGAAATGCGTCTTTCCACACATATTGCAAATCAGTTCTGCTAGAAGAGATCTCAAAAACTTAAAATTAACTTGATAAGCCTCATGAAGATTCCGCATCATGACTTTTGAGTGATTTCTTAGAAGGGTTAGCCTACTCGGGTTTGAAGCAAATCGACCACTTGGATTTTTGGATAAGCCTGCTATTGGCATTGGTTTGACGCTTTTTGTATGAGGCAGATTTTTATCACAGGGGCTTTGTAAACAAGTAAAACTACTGATTTTTGGCTAAGGAATCTCACACCAAGCGCTGAATAAAACAGTGCTATTTCAGCATGTCGTTACGATACCTACAAATCAGCACTGCCCAGATTCTCGAGCGTGCTTAAGTACCCGCGTGGTGTTTGGCTTATGTAGTTTGCAGTTCCGAATATTACAAGGCACGCAGGGCAATTTTTAATTTCTATGCACAGCTAGAGAATGGTTTTCGAGATGTCTGAAACGTTCTGTCATACGTTTCTAAAGCGTGTTCAGATCTAGGTACAACACCCAGATTAGACACAGTTTTCATACCAAAAGCAGGTCAAACCTTCCACTACAACCGAAGAATCTCAGATTTGTCTATCGACCAACATCAACTTGTTGGAAAAAATGCATCAGGGTTACTGTGTAAGCATTATTGCATCGTTAAGGACTTCACTTAATGAAGCTAATAAATAGACTTCGATATGCAGATTTTCCTATTCTAAAAGATACTCCACAATATCACAAAGAATTAAATGCAGGGTATGTTAGTCTAGAAATTGACATAAGTATAAAATTCAATCACCCGATTCCAAAGAGGGAACGTGTAGTTTTCTAGGATATGCGTAGGATATCAATACCTTAACCTATCCACATCCATCCAAATCGAAGTCTCAGTTTTTCATCAGGCCACAGCTTGACTCTGCCTTAATCCTATTTCCACGTTTTTCTGATTCAAAACTTCAAAACAATGTCACTCCCCGCTGGGTTCAGGACAAAAATCCCGACCCGGGTCAACCTCGAGAGATATTTCTCAGTTCACAAATATAGTTACGGTAAGCTAAACTATTGGAAGACGCGCACAACCATTGCCTTAGAAGACAGACTAAACAAGGCAAATTGAGCCCGCATTTATGAAAACGTTAAGAGGTACCAAAAGCGAATCCTGAGTTCAGGAAAAGTATTTTCGCAGAAACCTTATGTTTGAGGCCAATGGCTCAGGTAACGTTTTCATTAGACATTCGGCCTGCAGTACATCACGCTATCAATATAAAGAAATCGAAATTCACTAAGGCCGTGCGTGCCAGAGCCACTTTCAGCTAAACAAAACCACCGAACACTAAGTAATTAAAAAAAATTGTTCTGATCAAAGCCGAGTAGGTCCGAAGGTATTTAAAAAAATGTCGTTGCTTCCATCGATAATGCCTTGGAAAGTTCTTATTTAATTAGCTTTGTCGAAAGGTTTGATGTTGGCTACCGGAATAATTTGAGTCCTGGTGAACCACTACACGTTGTAAAGAGAACAGCCTCGGTATAAGGAGGCTTAACGGATGCTTTACTGAAGATTTTAAAGCGCAGTCTAGTCTCTAAAATAGCTCTGTTTGTACGAGTATATGGTGCTCAATAATTTTCTCAATATCCCTTAGTATGAAGATAGTAAGACTGTTAGGTCTGAGACGAGGAAGTAGCTATCTTAAACCTAATTTCTTGGGTCATTCATCTTTCAATGGAACAAGAAAAACTTCAATTGCCTCTATATGATAACATGCTTGCTAATGTTGTCATTTTTGTCACATCTGAGCGGAGCCTACGGTTTATCGCCGAATCCGAACGGCACTCCTAAGAAGCTTTTTCATAGGCAATTTTACTTTCGGGAGTTTGCCATTGCCCGCCGAAAGGGTGATGGCGATTTGGAAAATTGTTGGTGATGCCGGGAATCGAACCACGGACCCTCTGCGTGATAGTCCAATGAGCTATCCATGGCACCATCGCCACCACCCGGAAATTATAAAAATATTTTATCGAAATTCCAGCTCCTTTGTAATTACGCAACGATAATTTCGACGTGAAGTCGGTGGTCATCATGGTAATTCGTCGTACTGTGTAAAATTTTCAGCGTGAGTATACTCTTTTGGATCATAAGCCACCAACCAGATGGAAGCCGCCAGTATTGAAAAGACCCCGAAATGTCGATTCAGCGCCAGTGAGTCAAACCGGTTTATTTTTCTATAGGATTTGGACGAACATCCATATAAAATTGTGCTGACATAAGAATTGAAGCCGGATGATCATAGACAACGCCATAAATTCGCTAATTAGGCGCTAGAAATATTAGCAGGGGATTCGGATTTTTGTCAAAAAATCATCTTTTCAGAAAAAGCCCATGTTTGGATCAGCGGCTATGTCAACAAGCAGAATTTCCATTATTGGTGCGAACACAATCCACAAGAGTTCAGCCATGCTTCAATGCATCCACAAGGATTGACATTTTATGACATGGCGGCATCATCCGGACTTATTTCTCTCGAAAGGTAGGAAGGAGGTACCTTTACCGTCAATGGTCCCAAGTAAAGAGCGATGTTAACCGACTTTCTGTGGTCAGAGCTCGACTACATCGATTTATATGACCTGTATAACAAGACGGCGCCACATGCCATACAAGCGACGCAACGTTCGAAGTTGTGAAGGAACAATTTGGCTACTGGGTTATCTCATGACGAGACTTTAAAAATTGGCCACCGCGATAATGCGATTTGACACCAGTCGATTATTTTCTCTGGAACTACGTCAAGTCCTCAGTCTAAGCTAACAAATCAACCACTTTTGACGAGCTCTAGGCGAACATTCGACACGTTATTGCCAGAATAATGCCGCCCATATTAGACCGAGTCATCAAAAATTTGACCGTATGCTTGAAGCACTGCCAGCAAAGCCGAGGCAGCCATTTGAATGATGTGTTATTCCACAAATAATGGCATAAACGTAACTTTGAAATAAGGCCAGATACAATTTTATATCTTCGGGAATCCAACGTCACCTTGATAACTACAAATGTTCGAGGTTTGTGTTCAGAAACTGAATTTCCAACAATTTTGCTTTATCAATTAATATCTTCTTGAATTGCTTGATCCCCCTGAGAAAAACTTGTCTGCGCTACAATTTTCAACCGGCCAACCCGCCAAGATAACTTCAGAGAAGAAGTAAGATCTGCTCTGATACCTTACAATCAGCTATTTAGATGAAAAAAAGCTGACATATTGTCGCATTCCCTGAGATATTATTTTTATCTTCACTTGTGAGAGATTGCTAGTATGCATGACTATATCGATCCTGAAAATATGAAAATGAATACTGGGCCCATGACGATTTAAATATTTCCCTTCTTTAAGGGCTTTCATATCAAAATCTATTTTCAGAGTTTGTTTCTGTGTACAATATGGACCTCATCGTTACAAGACACTGATGTCACATTAAATTAAAGAACGTTTCTTAGAATAATACCCAAAACCTCTTCTTAACTTCTGTTCTGCAGAGAAAATTCAAATTTAAATACCAACATGTACTAAGTCTTACACATAAGCCAGCATGCAATTTATAGCCAAAACAAATTGTCCAACCAGATACTCTAAACGGATATCTCCGAGCAAATCGTGTTTTAAAATGCAAACGAATATTCCTTCATACTCGTATATAGTACAACGATTACGTTAATAGTATCTTCGTTGCAAACAGACAACTACGTGTTTTTTTAGTGCTTAAAGTTACCTTTATTGATCCTTGCTCCTACTTATGCTTTTCCCTTTCTCCCTCTCTCTGGAGGAGTGCGAAAACTTTTTCGATGATTTTAACGTTGAGAAAGACATCAGGAAAACAAGTGATTCCTTATCCCCGGCAAACTACTTTAACACGTATTACACCCCCCCCCCCAAAGCATTTCAGCTACAGTGACAAAGTTCGTGTGCAAAAGTTTTCTGGCGCTCACATATATTTAATGGTGACAAGTTATTTTCAAAAATCATCTTGCCGCCACTTGTGAGTGTCCTTGCAACCGTGTGTTGTGCTCTATTACATTTACACTCTGTGCACCGACAATATGTGACCGTTTTTTCCCCAAAACAATCAGAAGGACTTGAAATGGAAAAACTTTTTCCACTTAATAAAGCAATACGAGTATATGTATTCTACAGCTCGCGGAAGTATGCCTCCAGGTACCCTCTTGTAAAAGAGTTTGCGTTGGATGTACTCGTAAGTGGAAATTTTCTTAAGAGGAGGATGTTATCCCAGTTTTTCTTAGAAGGGAAGAATTTAAGTCTCACGTCAAATGGATATCTCATAGCAAAAATAGCAGACAATATACCTACCAAAGCTTATGGTTCCATCATTCACAGGATAAAGCAAACGGCTATTTCACAGCGAAGTTTCAGAAGCCATTTAAGCAATCATTTTTTGCGACGATTTCAATCTGCTATACAAGCATTCGTCGATCAAAATTTGTGTTTATCACTCTATACAAAGTTGGAATCCTTTGAACGGAGTTCTTAGCTTCAGTTCCTTATACACCTTCCATGCATCATCTAGGGGGCAAGTTCCGAATTAGTTCAATAAAGTAATGAGGTGAGGTCAGATGCCCAACTAATAAAGGATTAGATTTCTGTATCACAGTACCATCTTCTCCGATGGGTTTTGGCCTGCTAAATAAGAGAAACCGTAGCCCAAAAACCTAGCAGCTCTGTTAGTACCCTACTCCCAACCCCATCTGGTACTAACTAGGAATTTCCTCGGAAATGGAGAACAAGAAAGGACGAACTGTGAGCTTTCTGAGTCAGAAAAGACCCCATTCTTCTGCGCCTCAGATAGCTGCACTTAAGAACCCTTCCAACACGAAGTACAACGTCCCCACCTTGACGACTTTAACTATCGTAAGGTACAATCGATAGGATTTTGGAACTGCAAGTGCTCGTAACTCCCCGACTCAGGACTTCCAAATGCTAGATTCAACCAGAAAGAGCATGACTTCACGCGATATACGCCTAAGGTGGACATGTTGGAGTTGAGTGGAACAAGATGGTTCGATTCTGCTGGAGATCAACCAGAAAGACAAAAGCTGGGAGCATTTGGAGGTCTGGAGTGGAACTGATACCGATTTGTGTAACACGGAATCAGATACTTAAGTCTAAAATGAGCAAAGCAAAACATAATCACCATTATTTAGTGGAATACTTCGATCGAAAACGCGACTGACGATGATAAAGACAATATCTATAGCGCTCCAAACAGTCAAAAGCTTAATGAACAAATGGCTTTTGGTGATAGGGCATTTGAAAGCTAAGACAAGCGGTAAATCTATGATTGAGCAGAACCTTGTAGACAAGAATAACTTTTACAAAACTAACAGCCTGTTCATTGCCTCAGACGCTCTTATAATATTACACCTACCTGCTACCAGTTTAGATGGCTCTGACAACAACTGACAGCTTACGAACCTGAAACCAGATATCGGACAAGAACACGATTACATCTGATATTAGTGACCTCAGACCTCTTGTACAGCATCCGTCAGGGGTCCAATAACATGTCAAAAACAGGAAGGACTGAAGAAGATTCTAGAAGATGAGGCAGTGCAATTGCCTATAACATGATGATCTGAGCTCTGTACAGGAATTTTGATTTAAAAGAGGATCAGCTTACCAGATCACGAAACACTTTGTTACAGTCCTTTAGGCAGACCGATCGGCCTCACTTCGTTTCTTCTGAAAACAATAGAGAAGGCTGTGGATAGTTACCTGATGGAGGAAACACTAAGTATGTCCCCTCTGCACCATCGTCAATATACATACAGGACAGGCAGATCGACAGAGACAGACCTGTATCAGCTAACAGAAATCATACAAAGTGCTCTGATTTCAAAGGAGATAGCACTGTGTGCCTTTCTTGATATCCAGCAGGCGTTTGACAATACCTCGCGTGAGGCTATCAAACGAGCCCTACAACGGAAAGGAGCCAACATCACAGTATACAGATGGATGTGCGAACTGCTGAGCACTAGATCAGCAGGGACACAGACAGCAGCTGGAACTGTTAGAATAGAAACTACAAGAGGGTGTCCACAAGGAGGGGTGTTATCACCCTTGATGTGGTGCCTTGTTGTAGACGAACTAGTGGAAAAATTAACCACCCTTCGCATCAACTGTCAGACATACGCTGATGATATAGTATTGATTGCCAGAGGAAAGTTCGAAGAAACTCTCTGCGACACTATGCAACGAGGTCTGAGAATAACCCAGGAATAGTGCCTCACGGCCCGGCTGAACATCAACCCGGCTAAGACCACGATAGTGCCATTCACAAAGAAAAGGAAACTTCAAAGACTCAAAGAAATCCGATTGTCAGACACGACACTGATACCGGTCAATGAGGTGAAGTATCCAGGACTACATCTAGACAGCAAACTGCTCTGGAAAAACCACTCTGGGGAAGCTGCTAGAAAGGAACCCGTGCTCTTATGATATGTAAGAGCCTAGCGGGAAAATCGTGGGCCAGTACCCCTAACATTCTGCGATGGATGTAACATAGCGATTGTGAGACCAATGACCACATATGGTGCAGTAGCATGGGCAAAACGAACCAGTTTTGTCACAACGAGAGAATCTCTCAACAAGGTGCCTATGCATCACCGGCGCAATGCGTACATGCCCAACTGCTGCAATGGAGGAACTGGAAAGGGGAAATGCATTAGTTCGAAAGAACATGATGCACTACTCGAAAAACTTCCACTCTTGGCTATTCCAAGAGATGACAGTATTAAGAAATACAATTCTGAAAAGAATTTCTCAACGAAGCTCAGCAACAAAAAAGAGCGACCACACGATTAAGTGGTATACATCGAGAACTTACGAGACAACTGGTGCAGGAGTGTTTGGGCCAAGAAAGAAACACCATGAATCCATGGGCAAGAGTACCAGCATCTTTCAAGAAGAAGTATGCGCCATAGAAAGATGCGTTCGAATCAATCTGGAAAAAAAATTACAGAAACTGTAATGTCGGATAGTCAAGCAGCTGGACTCCTTTGTCATTAAATCCAAGCTTGTATGCTAATGCCTACAAAGTCTCAACAAATTGGGCAAGAAAAACAGAGTATCTGTCTGCTGGATACAAGACCATGTGGGCATCACTGGTAATGAGGCGGCGAACTCTCTAGCGGGAAAAGGGGCAACGGAACCCTTCATAGGACCTGAACCATTCAGCGGGATAGGTGAACACACCCTACGCGAAGAATTCAGGAAATCAGAAAAGGAGAAAAGGGCTAGAACCTTTCGGGATTTCCAAGATCTGAGACAAGCCAAAAAACTCTTAGGAGATTACAATCTCAAAAGATTTAAGGCATGTATCAGTCTCAGCAAAAATAACCTACGCATTCTAACTGGTTTCCTAACGGCGCATTGTAAACTCAGGGAACACCTAAGGAGAATAGGGATATCAGATGAAGGTCTCTGCAATGATTCCACAGAAACTCCAGAACATATACTGGAATCTTGCGGGGCACTGACCCAAAAGAGGTTTACATATCTGGGAAAACACCAAATTCAAGGAAAGGATATACCAACCACGGATCCACTGCTCATTCTCAGATTTATAAAAGAAACTGGTCTGGATGACGAGCTCTGAGTAGGTTTTTCCTTGCCAAGGATTATTATTATTACAGTCCTTTACTACGAGTACTTAGAAGATCGTAATCTGATATCTAATAACCAATGTTCTGAGTTTGTAGACTCCAAAATTTGTAGGGGACCTCCTGGTAAAACTCAAATAATGGCAGCAGTCGAGCCCATCTAGAAAAGTTAGTATTGACGATGTCCTCTATTTCTATTCCAAGCCTGGGAAAATCGGCAATTGCCAAAAATGGAAAAAGAACCACTGTCGTATGGAAGACAATAGCCAGATTTATATTTGAATGGCGATGGCACTGGCGCGATAGTTAACTCATTGGACTATCACACAGAGAGTCTGGGTTCGATTCCTGGCTGAATCACCAACAATTTTTCAAATCGCCATCACCCTTTCGGCGGGCAAACTCCCGAAAGTAAAATTGCCTATGAAAAAGCTTCTAAGGAGTGCCGTTCGGACTCGGCGATAAACCGTAGGCCCCTCTCAGATGTGACAAAAATGACAACATGAGCAACACAAATGAGTGTCAAGAAGCTAGACCATGGCCCATACTGCCAGCGCTACAGTGTTTTTTTTTTTTTTTTTTTCGTATTTGAATGTATTGGATTCATTAATCTCAACAACGAACAAAAGGGTATAGAGTATAGGTATCTACTGTATCTACTGTATCTACTGTGTAGCGGCTTTCGATAGATTCAATCGGGGTGCTTCCTGGTTAACCTTGTGCAAATGAGCCATCTCATTATCAGTCTTACAATGAAGATAAACAAGTGTCTCGTTCTACTGTAAAGTAAGTTGCCGAAGAATTATAGAGTTCAAAGTGGAGCTCTTCAGAGATACATAATGTCACCGCTGCTGTTCTTGGTATAATGTACCACCATGATCAGTAGGTAGTCAAGCAGTATTAAAAACGCTAGGTTTTTATTATATATATCTAACCAGGCGCAGTAAGCCCAGATTCTGGTGTGTATTAGGTCACATGATTTTGAAGTTAGAAAGCGCTCAGACGAAAGAAGAAATGTGCCAAAACCTTTTGCGGTATTCCTATCTCTAAGCTCAGCAACCTAGGTGTCAATATGTAAGTAATGCTCGGGTCTGCGGATCTAACTTTCTTTGCAGACACTGTAGTTCAAGACATCACTGTCAAAAGACAAACCTGTCTCCGTAAACTGAGTGCCGACTAAGCTTAGAAGATGACGGGATTGCAGTGCATGTACTATGTGACTGTGCTGCCACTTAAGAATGTGTATCTTCTTCACTGTGATTACTCAAGATATTTCCAATCTTTCGCCAGGAGACATCTTCAAATTCAGTAGAAAAATTTAGGATTTCCTTGTTTTATGAGCTCGCAGCGTAAAAGTTGTGCTCAAAGTGTCAGTTGCAAGTCTAGAGCGACATGATAATCCAATAAGGGGTATGTCCAGCCTATTATGTTACTCCCAAGCCTAATATTCTATCAATGTACTTAGATAAATATCTGCAATATAAAACATGTAAACCTCTTAATAGTCATGGTCCAAGCACAGAACCTTACGAAGCTCTATAAATGGCCTATGAAAATCCATCTGATTTTGAGGTTTTTCAAATATCCTATTTGTTAGACAACTCAAAAACTAATACAACCCTGCGGCAAGTGATGACGCACAAAACATTATTCAAAGCCCATTTCCAGGTAAGAAAGTATTGAAACTGTATCCCAGTGTTCTTCTTACTACGAGGCATGTTTGGATTGCACTTGAACAGAATAATCGTTTACATACCATATTTTCAGCAATAATTGGTGTTTATTTGTTTTGATTGCTTCGAGTACATACAGTGAGGAAAATAAACAAATCCACACGAGAGTAGGTGAGATACGATTCGACATTCATCATTGCCACACCACCATTCAGAAGAAAAGAAGGTAACAGGCGGGGACCCGCTAAATTTACATTTCACATAAAAAACATTCAAAAAAAAGTATCTTATGGAATATGAATGTTGGTTTTGAACTTTAAACGTCAATTTCGTGAGCGAAATTTCTGACAACAGACAGCAATAACCGTTTGTTTGCAAGGGGCCTTCGGTAGGTGGTCTCTGTAAAGACTGGTATTGAAATATGGTTTACAATTGGTGAATGTGTTTACACAGTTGATTTGCGATTTCTATACAATTTTTTTACAACTTTGAAAGCATTCATTCAATTCTATGGTTTCTATAAATTTGTTTACTTATGTAATAGGCATGTTTGAAAATTAACAAAGAATGGTTAAGGAATAAGAATAATCTTCTGCCGACTCACTTACGAGCTTAGTTGAAGCTTTTCTAGCAAAAAAAAACTCACATACAATCCACACAGAAACCATAGATGTGGAATCAATGCATCTCCAGGTTCAGATGCTTTTAGGGTCGATGAGAAAGGCGTGTGTCGAATTTACGTTTACCACCCAAACCTAGGCTGCAGATTAGACAAAAGATACAAAAGCGTCGGAGATTGGAAGAAATTCACCGTTGAACTCATTTAGTAGTGTGATTTCTACCTAGTCAATTCATAAATACTGTTACACAGATAAATCAGCGCCAAATGAAAACGAATTCATATTTAAGCAATTATTTTTTGGTTTTATTGGGTTATTCAATGGCTACAAATCATAGAACAACTTATTCGAAATGACTTCCATTTGCCTTCCAGCACGACTTAAGACGATGTGGCCACTCATCTATTGCGAGACGCACTTCATGCATGGGGAAATTGTCCACAGCACGGACAAGGGCTCGCTTCAACGACTCAATATTTGAGTGTCGAGTAGAGCAAGCCATGCCCTCTAATATGGACCAAAACTTGTAATCCAACGGTTTGAGGTCTGGATGAAGTCCGGAACGTTGATTTTGAGCCACAGTTGAGTCGTTTTTGCTTTGTGAGCAGGAGCAGAGTCTTGCTGGAAAGTCCATGGCTTCTTGTTGAATATTGATTGGTTGAGAGACTTCACAATGGGTTCCAAGACGGTCGATTGATATATTGGGTCTATAACTTAATTCGTGCGGTTTGATAAGAGATGGCGTAACTTGTATTATTCCATTGGAACATGCGTTGGAAAGCTACTGTCATTGTGCGTCATTTCAGTATATGTCATTCATTTGAAGCGTAAACAACAATAATTTTTTTTCACTCAAATATGTCGAACTTTGTGCCTGAAAAAGTGTTTTTGCGGGGAGTTCTTCTTCATTACTTTAATATGAAGAAAACTGCTGCCGAAAGTCATCGTATTTTGGTGGAAGTTTATGGTGAACATGCGCTAGCGAACGTGCCAAAAGTGGTTTGCACGATTTAAAAGTAGTGATTTTGGCTTGGAAGACGATGAACGTCCTGGGCAGCCAAAAAAGTTTGAAGATGAAGAACTTGAAGCATTACTCTATCAAGATTGTTGCCAAACAATCACTGTGTGTGGTGTCACTCAAGCAGCCATTTCAAAATGTTTAAAAGCAGCTGGATATATTCAAAAGCAAGAAAATTGAGTTCCACATGAACTCAAGCCCAGACACGTCGAAAGGCGGTTTTGCATGTCCGAAATGCTGCTAGAACGCCACAGAAGGAAGTCATTTTTGCATCGGATTGTTACTGGTGAGGAAAAGTGGATCCATTACGACAACCCCAAGCGCAAAAAATCATATGTAAAACCCGGGCAACCAGCCAAATCAACGGCAAAGCCGAATATCCATGGCACGAAGGTAATGCTCTATATTTGGTGGGATCAGATGGGTGTGCTGTATGATGAGCTGCTAAAACCAGGTGAAACCATCAATGAACAACGCTACCAAACACAATTAATCCGTTTGAAGAGAGCAGTAACCGAAAAATGCCCGGAATATGCGACCACACACGAGGCAATAATTTTCCATTATGACAACGCTCGGCCCCACGTTGCTATTCCGGTTAAGAACTATTTGGAAAACAGTGGATGGGAAGTCTTACCCCACCAGCCTTACAGCCCAGACCTTTCCCCTTCTGACTACTATTTGTTCCGGTCGATGCAGAACGCCCTCACTGAAATACGGTTCACATCAGAGCAGAATATCAAAAATTGGCTTGATTCATTCTTGGCTGCCAAGCCGGCGCAGTTCTTTTGGGATGGGATCCACAAATTGCCAGAAAGATGGGAAAAAGTCATAGCTTCAGATGGGCAATACTTTGAATAATACTATTGTACATGTTTTTCTTAAATAAACGTTCAAATTTTGAAAAAAAAAAACCGCACGAATTAAGTTATATACCCAATACTTTTGCCGATGTTTTCACTCCTTTCTCGCAAAAATGGAGCTTGGTAACGCCATTGTAGCACACTCCCCACCATACCATTACAGACGCGGGATGGTGGCCTCTTTGAACCCTCGGGATGAGTTGGTATGCTTCTCTGGATGACCGAGCATACACACGATCGTTCTGCTTACTGAACAATTCTTCGACGGTGAAGATTTTCTCGTGAGCGTTCTTCACGTACCGGCTGAGTAACGCTCTTGATCTTCGCTTGCGTTTTTCCTTCAATGCCGCCGTGAGCAGGTGTTCAGAGTGTCGCTTGTACGCGCTGAGTCCTCAATCTTCTTTGAAAATGCGAGACATGGATTTTTGCGAAATTTGCATTTCCCGCGACAAGATTTTTCTGTTTTCGTAGCGGTTTTCGGTCGATTCGTTTCTTCACGGCTTTGATCGCTTTCGGAGTTCTCACAGTGCGCGGACGGCCGGATCTTTGAAAGTCTCGTACTCTACCAGTATCCTCAAACAACTTCAAAGTACGATACACAACGTCCTAAAGATATCGCCTTTTTCCATGTTGCATTTAAGTAAGCCAACTACAATAATACGATTTTTTATGTCACCCCATTCCATGATTGTAAGCAATTAATGTCAAAAACTTTTTATGTCACAATGAAGCATAAATATCAACTGTCAAATCGCAATCAATACGAAATGGATGCGCACAGTGTTGCATTCGTAATGAGTGAGTTCAGTTGTGTACCACAGTTGTGGCAATCCAAATAGAAGAAGGTCCACTGAGTCTAAAGCAAAGATTCACTGTCTCACGCTTGAGGTTCACTTTCCAGATAACTTTTTTTGAACCACCTTACAACTAGCTCCTATTACCGAAGTTGCAAGAGAACAACTACATCGTGGTTAGTATCTGCCATCGCATGTGTTGCCAGATGAGGCCATCAAACACGTTGTGGCTTCCTTTGATGATTAGAAGATCCTTGTCTACACGCTCGGCAAGAGCTTCAGATTAGTCAGACTTCGTTTATGCAGAGGAACATGGAGAGCACGACAGAGCCTCACATGCGCAAAACTGCGTTGCCAATATTGAGATGCAACATGCCTTCCAACGCGTAAGATCCTGAGAGACCTTGTGCAAAATTGAAGGCGCAATCGACAAGAATATTGAATTTTCGAACTCGAAGGAGCAACACAGTAGAACGTTAGTGAATAGAACCCTCATTGTACAGTAAAAAGGGGCTTTAAGCAAAACTTCGTTTTGCGTCTATAGTATAGTGCACGACTATGGAGCCCTGTAACCATTTGCTTGGAGCCCCAGACGTGTTCAATATGGAATGGATGTTGTCTTTACAAGAAGGAAGAAACTGACATAGAGTGCTCAAGGGCATTTCCATGCAGCACACCTTACAATTTGTGTATCATCCAGGTAATCGAATTACTTCAAATTGAACAAATTAGACAGAAAACCTCCAGAGCATTTCGGCTCTTTGACTGTAAAAAAGACCTTTCGACAGGTCATTTGGACCTGTATGAGTACAACAGCCTTCCTGGGCTAAATATAGACCTTCTTCAGGAGGTTAGATTTTGACGAATCTCTCTCCTCTCGGTATTCGTAATTAGGCTGTACTCTAAAACCCATGGTTCGTTTATGGTAGAAAGAAGTAGTCGTTGGTACAGCACGCACGGCTTTAACTTTTTGTATTATGTAAATGCCGTCTGAAGCTGCCAAATTTTCAATAAATTTAGGATACAGCGCACCTATCTCTTAAAGGACATCAGCGTTGGGTTAATATCTTCGTTTTGTGTGACCTCCTCATTGCAGTACATTACATTTTGATAACTCGGCTTAGGAGGCGAGGTATCTACATGATGAATCCTTTTATTAGTTCCAAACTAGTTCAGGAATGCAAGGTTTCCTTTGGCTGATTTGGAGTGGTTGATTCACAGATTCCTGTTTATGTTACGAGTAGATAGGCGGATAACTTTTTTGACGAGGCTAAGAGAAATAATTTTCGTTACTCGAAATCGCTTTCGTACTGCAAAGTAAGAGCTTCCATTCACAGAAAGACGTGCCACGGTGCATGCTGTGAAAATGACGATTGTTGCTCTGTGGGTGTTTCGGAATTCCGCTGCCAACATATCTACTCGTACTACTATCCCTTCTCTACAGAACACTAATCAAAGGCATAATATCATTCTAGTTGCTCAATGTACTATTATATGTACTATATATAGATGCAGCATAATCATTATGGTTAAATCATTTGTGGCTTTCGACGCCTCGCTTGGAAGTTACCTGTAGCTTGTTTGGAGTCTTGATCTTTTTTTTGTAGAGAGGATACGATTATCCAACTGCGTGCTTACGTTTTTGAAGTTGCTCGCGGAAGCCAGAAAAAACATTTTCTGAAAGCCTACCGTCGTGGCTTTTTTATACTATTCCTGTTTCGGCTTTATCTCTATATATAAAAATCAATGCTTGTTTGTTTGTTCTTTATAGACTCTTAAATGGTAAGGGATAGAGCACTGATGTCTTTAGCAAGTTTGTTCAGAATTCTGTGAAAAAGGTTTTGGTATCAATTTTCGGGCAGTACATTGCATCGTCAATTGTATTAAATAAAATTTAAATTGCTTTCCAATAAAGAATTTTGGTATTTTTTCCAGTGGATTTCAACCCATTTGCCGATACAATTCGTCAACAAAGTTACTTTCAATTCCTTTAGAATAATACTAATTTTTTGTATTGAAACCAGTGGCATTTTTTTGTTATTTGTACTGATAAAATATGCCACCCAAACGAGCAGCGATTGGTAGAAATACACTTCAAGCAAAAAAGAAAAAGCTGTTGCGAACTTCCGAATCTGACGAACAACGTGAGCAAAGACTCGAAGCTCAACGATTACGCACAGTTGAAGCCCGTTCGTCTAAAGCAAGCGAGCGACGAGAGCAAAGATTTGAAGCTCAACGATTACGCACAGGTTGGTTTAGACGAGCACTGAATCTTCATCTTCATCCGAGTGTTGTTTTTGGGAAAATGAACAAATTATGCGTGCATTGTAAAGCACCTAAAATTAAGAGTGAAACACCTGGAATGTGCTGCGCGGCTGGGAAAGTTTAATTGCAAGAGTTACATCCACCACCTGATCCATTATCGACATTGGTATCAGGTAACACAATCCAATCGAAACATTTCTTGGGAAACATTCGGAAGTACAATTCGTGTTTCCAAATGACATCGTGCAGACGCAGATCACAAATTTCTTCCGATTTATTTCATGGATAACACAGATGAACAAATCTATCAACGTTGTCGATTCAATAGGAACACTAGAAGAGAAATTGTCGCTGAACTGCAAACTTTATTCGATCAATACAACGAATTGATTCAGAACTGCCCTTGAACGAATGCCAGCTGACGATTACAAAGTTGTAATTCGTGCAGATAAGGCACCACAAGACAATACCTATATAATACTCCAACGATTGATGAAACAGCAATCGTAATAGTTGGCCAAGAACTCGAGTCACGCGATATTATTCTCCATCGCAGAAATAGTAAGGTCCCACGAGTCCCAGAAACGTATCGCTTATACGACGCATTGCAATGTGCAGTTCTATTTTGGCAAATGAGAAGATGGGTATCATTTTGGAAGCAAAATGAGAAATCCGCTAACCGCTGCGGAAACGAATAAGAAAGTCAGCGCTATGAACTACTATTCGTATCAGTTAATGATACGTGAAAACGCTGATAATCACATCCTGCAATGTCGTCAATTGTTCCATGTATGCGAATGTCGACTTCTCAATATTCGCTTGAATCAAACTAAGCTGCGCTCGGAAGAGTACATCCATTTAGCAACGCGCATTATGATCTGCCTGTTCTTGTACACCTGGTGCCATAGCTTGATGTCTTTCATAGAGTGGCCGCTTCTCATCAGATCGTAGTAAACCATTATAAAATATGTTCTGCAATACTGGACCAACGACTAAACTCTGTGGGAGCCCTCCTGTTATTCTGTACTGGTTTGTTAGCATCCCTTGGTGCCTTACCTCTTCATTTTCGGCAAAATCTTGTATCAGCTACTTCAAATAATTGATAGTCTGGTCTGGTAGATAACACAAGTTCGTGACTGTACGACTTATCCCAAGTACGCTTGTCGCTTACAACTCAGACTCAGATTTATGTTAGGACTGTGCATAGCTCCAAATTTGGTGGTGTGGTGATGGATGAACTGATTCTGGCTTGGGAACTAAGGAATTATTTTACTAAGACCTTATGGTCCTAGATACCCGCTTCCTCAATTAAGACCTTAAGACGAATGAATTTCTTAATGAAAGCCTTCGGATAGCTTTTTTAAAAAACTTTACGAGAACCACAAGTATGTCGAATTAGACTTACACTCTTTTCAGTTCAAACTGAGACCACTTAATCCATCTTATCACCCTGATATGAAAAATGTCTGTCGACCAAATTAACCACTTGAAAAATAGTAACCCTTTTAACTTGGCTTACATTAGAAAAATTGAAAAAAATTTAAAAAAAAACAAAATATTAACAGAGAATTTGTCATCTGACCACCATTACGTTAATAACTCCTGTCAAGTGTACAAATTAATATAAATGCTTTACAATCCTCACACCCTGTAGCTCCCCAAAAGGCTAAACAGCCATCAGATACCGGAAGAAGATAAGAACAAAAATAAAAAAAATAAAAGCAGACAACGGAAGAGAAAAATAGAAGAAAGAAAGAAAATAAAAGAATATAGCGAAAGCGAGAGTGTATCCTTATTAAGGACCATTTATCATCGGTTTTTGTGAAGTGAAGACCGCATTGCGTTCCGTGAGTAGGAGCGCAGCCACAAGCCCACAACATTTTGTTCTGCGTCACCTCGGCTTTAGCACTATCTACGAGTATTTATACTCTACAGTCACCGGGAATGGGATGTTGTTAAAAAAAAAAAAACAGAAAAATAGAAACTTCATGTCATCGTCATCACACTGCTAGAGGGATACTCGTTTCTCATTCAAAGGATCAACGTCTGTGTCGTTACAGGGTGTGGTTTCGAACTTTCAACTTATCACGACTACAACTACTCGTATATATTCGCAGCTATGAGTACTGGTGTACTGACTCATAGTCCTGGTTTGTAGCGCCTGTTGTTTGTCATCTTTCTGATGTATATCCAAGAGCTGTCAAAGGACTAGTCCTTTTTATGTTCTTCACGCACCTAATGACAAGATACTGTTGTCAACTAGTTCAAAACCGACGGCAGGGTGTATTGAAGATGATGGAACAGGGCAATATCCTTGCAGTTAATAAAAAGGATACCAACTCAGACGCGACAATAAGAAAATAAAAATGAGGTTATGTGGTTATTAGCTTACTTTCTGGGTGTTCTAAGTTTCCTGACTATAATCGTAGTCCGGGTATTGCCGTGGTGAGGTTTATTTGTTTTGAATTGGTCTCGCTCTGTGGTTATGCGCGTATTTTCTTTTCGTTCGTTTTTTTTCTCTTCGTCCTTTTGGGTATATGTTTGTGGATTGAGCTGAATAATTGGTTATTTACAGAGAGGCACAGGATGTCCGCCGATGGCCATTTGTTTAGCAATTTTTTTTTTCTTTTTTGTTTCCTGTGTATGCGGTTACACAAATTTGCTCCGTAAGTGATTTAATTGAAATGGAAGTGGGATTTGGTATCAAATTCGGTTTTGGTTTCGGTTTCAGATTCGGATTAGTATTGGGATTAGGGATTGCGATTTTGGAGTCTGTCTCTGTTTACATAAGTAATTTACGGGTGTGGCATCCCAACGGATTTGTGGCGTATTTTATGTGTAAACATCCATTAGAATTGAGTCGTGTACTAGAGGCATAAGCTGTGTATGTTAATACAGATTCTATTTACATATGTATATCCGCTCTGGTGAGCATGGATGTGATGTAATTGAGTAATCACAGAGTGAATGGCCTTAATGAATGTAAACAGAATTAAATTGTTCGCATTTAGAACGGTTGGGTGAGTCATATTTTAAATATTTTTGGGAATAGCCACACATCTCATCGTGAATATCTTTAAATCACTGGCCCACATCTCTAAGAGCTTACCATCAGCAAAGAATTCATATTCACTAAATTTTGTCTCCTTTACCTTTTGAATTGTTAACGAAAGCATAGTCATCATCAAACGCTTTATTGGTTTAGTCACGTTCGTATTTACAATCTTTGTAGAGTTCTTTATCCCGAGTCACGTTAAGAATAAAGATCAGCTCCAGATAAGGTCATGTTACCTTGCTTTATTAAGGTAAGGTTGGAGCAGTCCCCGTGTAGGAGCACTTAGAGCAGATGTAAGTCTTTTATCACACCATTAGGAGATTAGCTGTACCTAGCAAAGAAATTTCATGAAAATGTTGTCAAGATCGTGGATCCTCAACGAGCGGAGATCATTTAGAACTCGAATATATCCATCCCCTTCATCCATGGAGACATCTCTTCTCCTGCGTATTAAATCGCGAATTAATGGTGTTCAGAGTCAATTATCTGTTCGCTGCTTAGATACTTGTCTATTTATATGTAAGCTAAGCCTTGTTATATACCTTAAACATCAACGACGAGGTTATGTGAAAGAGTGATGTGCTACATATCTCTATCCGAAGATGGACTTACTGGAAACGGTTTCGGGCTGTTTCAATTCATTTCTTCCTAGGATTAGATAATTGAAGCCAACGTAAATACACATTTCAATTGAAGATCAGCTAATTTTGCGAGGTCTGGGTGCGGCTTTAGAAAACTTGCATGTCCTACATACTTTGTTTCTTTTTATGCTGATATCACTAAGTCTGAAGGCTGAGTTAATTCCGCTTCGCCTGCCAAAGAGTTCTTTATGTAGCTGGAGAGCTGAAGTTGGGAGGTTCTTGAAGCCCCAGTGATACTTAAATAGAAAACACTTAGCGCAACGAGTCATTTTAATCCAATTCTAATGCACCAAACACCTATCCAATTAGTTAGAATTTTTTAGAACCACTGCAGGACTCTGACATCCCCTTAGAACAACAGTCCTCCTCAATTCTCCTACATGATAAGAGGGCAAATAGACGTATTTTGTTTCATTTTGAAACATTTTCCATCCACATAGCTTGCTGTCCACTCTAAAATCCCAGGTTTCTTACACTATTCGAGAAATTCATGTATAAATTTAGCTTGTAGGTAAGGATGCAGCATATCTTTTTGGCCAGATTAAGGTCAACGCCACAACAACGTATCGAACTATATGCCTAACACCTATTGAAAAATTTTGGATAGTAACTCTGACGTCGTCTGCATAAGCTACACCACACCTGCGTTTCCTGATTTGTTAAGGGTTCCATTGAAGACTAGAACACTTCAAGTGTTCTTCTGTGTAATTTTCTTTTGGCAAAACAGCATTCAAAGGTTGAATTGATTCTGCTGTTGCGGATGAATTCAATCCAGCTGCAGATGGAGTCATTTATATCCAATTCTTAAAGAGAGTTGACGTTCGAAGACGTGTCAAAGTTGTTGGAGGTTGCCTCAATATTTAGAAACCCCACCACTGCATATTCAGTAATTTTTGAATATTTTAAGGAAGACTTTCCTCAGACTCAACCGAAGTTCCTTTTTGGTTGGTATAGTAAGAGGGTTCTCTTGAAAGTCTGTAATAGTAGGGATGATAAAATGATGAGTCAGAGATATTTTAGGCGAATATGCGGAGTTTTATCTGCCATTCCAGACACTGGAGACTGTAAGTCTGTGCAGTAGAGGAAGACCGCGACTCAGGTGGCGCACGAATATGAAATAGACCTCAGTCATCTCAGCGTGCAAAACTGAAGACGCTTGTTGCAGTTGCATCTTTATTACAACAAGGTAGTGG
This sequence comes from Volucella inflata, assembly GCA_928272305.1. Taxonomy (NCBI): domain Eukaryota; kingdom Metazoa; phylum Arthropoda; class Insecta; order Diptera; family Syrphidae; genus Volucella; species Volucella inflata. The sequence goes on from OV743720.1 coordinate 8,011,460, forward strand.
CTCGAGACAATATTGCCTGTATTCAAATATTCATACAGCTTTGGATGTATCTTCAATCAAACATAGTATGACCAATTTGTTTAACAAACTGTTGGATTTCTTTGTGCGTGATTGCGGGTGCTAGCCATGATGAGACTTAGACGGTTAGATGGCTACCTAATTCCAACTGCATCAACAAATATAATTCTTACAAGTAAACCTGGCCTTAAAATGACTGGAAATGATCTAGTAGATGACGTTTTTAGCTGGTTTATTTGTTGTTATTGACTTGTAGACGCTATCTTTTGCCATTCTGATTTTGTCCTCTTCAGGTGCATGAAGCAAATATCATTTGACATTCGCTGTCCTGCCCAATTATTCAAACATCGTGCCTAAATCTTCCTCTGACTTTAAATCCACTCATTCTTTCCATATCGCAAGATGTCACGGCTTTTAATACTTTTTAAGCGATTACTTTAAGGTTGAGATTGCAAGTTCCTCAAAAGCAACTTATTCGAAGAGATAATTCCCTTTTTATGGTAATTGCCACATCATTATGGGCTCTGAGCCCATCACTTATGTACATCCAACGCTCAACTATCGTATTTTGGCAGCTAGCCAAATCGCTCATAGTCTCTAGTCTATACCAACTACTGCTGAATCATGGTTAGCATAATTCCATTAAAACTTCCAAAGACTTCATTCGTTTATTTTTTATTTTATTTTTTTTTTTGGAGCGCCCACTCGAAAATTGATTCGTCCTTCCACCAGTCTAAATGACAAGTATTAATACGAGTACAAGTACGAGTACGAGTATGAGTACATCCCGATGAAGAGTTTCCCTTCAAACAACTACTGAGTGCATGGCACACAAGTATTCCATCCAAATCCAGATATTGTTGAACATTGCCATTACAATACCATCACATGGTGTCCTTGCAAGGTTTCCACGCCTCTAACCAGTACTATTATCAGTACAACGTACTCCAACATTACTTGTATACGAGCTGGAAAACTAAAGCGCCATTCACTTAGCAAAGCAATGAGACAATCCTCCAAGCTCTCCGATCCTTAGAGGGAACATCTTTTGAATGACGGCACACATGCGAATATCCTTCCACATCTTTTCTTCTACAGAACTTGCATAAATAACGTCCTTACGATAAATTTTACACCCCCATACATGAGAATGAATGTATTTCTTTTTTTTTTTCTTTTTTTTGCCAGCTCTATGCTCCATCTTCTGGCCTTCCTGAGCCTTTTCCTAAGTAAGAGGCGAATTATGTGAAGGATATAAAGGGGAATTCGAAATGCATCTGGGTTCGTGCAAATTTTTCAAATACAAAGTTTTACTTGAACATGTGGATGATTTTGTTTGCATTGTCCCGTGGATAGTCCTGCAAGTAGCTCTAAAGCGTGGGAGAATACCGGATACTGTGAGGACTAAGGACCCCAGTCTTTTTTAATTATTCTCGCTTCCTTAAAGGATTTTACAAGTTATGCAAATGCATGCCATAGAAGAAAAATAAGAATGGGATCCTGTGTACAGCGTTGCAGCTTATTTGTAGTTGCTTGCTTCTCAGGACTGAAACAATGTTTGGATGCATGTGGATGGCACAGAAGGTACTCATTTAGTCAACATTTTCATCAATAATTACGCTGTCTGCTGAAGATGACTTTGTTTCTTTCTTCGCCGTCATCAGATCCCCATCTCCTCTAATTGAAACTCTTAACCAGGCGGCAAGGTTCTAAATATAATGAATACAAATGGCCCGAAATATTGTATAAATGTCGCTGGTAATGGAATGATGTTTTCTGCATAAGACAGGGGGATAAGTCCTTTAATAAATATTGAAGGCAGTTTGCTTTTGGTTTGTACTCACACAATCGGTAAAGGGAAGATTCACGGAAGGTTGTCATAAAAGATGTCTTTAACTGCAGATGAGGATGTGTGATTCAAGGGGAGATAAGCCTACTGGTATTTTCTAGCAGAATACGGAGTTAGCATGTAAGAGGTAAAAGGCTAAACCAAAGTAAAACAAGCTTAGACGAGTCTATCAGAGCTTTCCGAGGACATGATCAACTAGATTGTAGAAGAGAAAATTCATTCAAAAGACCCCAGTATTAAGCCCATTAATCACGCAGGGCTTCTTGGCTTTTAACTAAAATGCCGATTTGTGCTCAATCGTACTTCGGAAAGCTTCAGTTTCAGACCGCGTTCCCTCCTTTTCCATCCAGAATCATCAGTTTTTTACATCAGTAACCTTTGAACGTTGGCCAGAATTTTAGTTGTAAATGGTGCCTGGCTTCATTTGAAGGCCTATACAATAGACAGTAGGCTGCCACACACACGGGATATCAGAAAGTTAAAGCTTGACTGTACAGTTGCCCTCTTTTGGAAGCACCAGAGTGGCTATGGTCTACACTCCAATTTTGAAGTGAGTCAAGCCGGTTTAACGTTTCCTCAGTATGAACCGGCTTTGTAGGCAAATGCCATTATCCATAGAATGCCTTAGGTTCATTCCCTTATACATGACTTCGAATTGGTTCTGAAGAAAGGGCTTGTACTCATCGGAAGAGAGTGGGTGCAACATGGGCTAACCCGTCCAAAATGCATCAAATTTTTTTAACTTCTGAGCCGCGCAAAGCTTTGGTTTCAGATCCCTTTGCGGCTATTGCTGCCGTGATTTACATCTCTAATTGACGGTTGAAACTCGTGTCTATGTGGCAGAGTTCCCATTACCCTCACACGAGTAGCTATATAGTCTATAATTGTGAACACAGAAATACGGTGGTCGTCTAAGGTTGTGTACCTACTCAAATTTGCTACCCTCAGCGGTTTGGCTGTGTTGTAAATTAAGGGTATCGATTGGTACATCACATGTTACCGTTTCATGCCATGAATATAAAAATCAGGGTTTATGCTGCTAAGTTAAACTGTAACACTGTCTTTGCACCGATTTTTTTACTCAACAGACAATATCTGGCCAGAATAGCATTAGCGGCTTGTTTTGTTTAGAGGAAGGATGCGCCTGCGTTCCTATGACTGCTTCAAAAGCTGTTTTATTTCCTCATAAGAGTTATCGCTGATATATTTGAGCAGTCTTCAGAAAAGCTTATGCAAGCTATCAATGGGCAGGCACCGCACTTCATCGTACAGGCCATAGTCATTTTCTTTTTTTATAGTTCGCGGGTAACTTAGCTTTGGAAACGCTCCAGAAAACAAGTACTTGAGTTATTTATTCTCCCTCTTTATTCAGAAAATTTTTTCCAGATTAACTGTGCAAGTTTGCATTATCTCTTGCCTTTTCAAATCTGATTTTCAATAAGAAAGACTACAGCACCAAGTTCCCTACCTTGAGGTACACCACCTACCACATTATTTTTGTCTAAGACTTTGGTTCAAATATTCACATGACTAGAAGTCAAAGTCAAATAGTTGATTGAAATCGATTTCGTATTAGAAAGAATACAACTGCAAGCGGCGAACCTTGAGGCACACAAGAACCACCTCGAATTACCATTGTCTTCATGCCTAACTTCGATCTAAATATTGACTGAAATCAAAGTCAAAATCACAATAAATCCTCAAATGTCAAATCTAATAAAAAGTTTTGCCGATTTTTGTTGTTCTCGTTATATTTTTATTTCATTTTCTACAAACACGCAGGTCAACATACTCATACTTCCACTTCTCTGACTCCTTGACAATCCAATTGAAAGCGAAAGCATCAGATCTCGTGCTAAAATTTCTACCTCAACCCTTCCGAAACCCACGCGGCGTTATTGTTCATATTTTTTCCTCTAAAACATCCTAGTTTACGAGTTTGTCAATACAAAATCGATACCCAAAGGATGTAGACAAGTGGTACGTATAACCACCATCAGCACCCCCTTTTTGTTAGTTCCGGCTGGTATTCTTGTTGCCATTCATGTTGTCGCTGGCGTTGTTGATTTTTTCATAACCTAGGTTATGTCGTCAAAGTATTTGTCGTTCGTCGTTTGTCGTTTGTCGTTCGTCGTTTGTAGCTAGAGAAAGAAAAGGACTTTATTCGTCGGATATTAAACATTCCATCGACTTAATATTACTATCTGCTGGAACGTGTCGACTGTTTACATAGCATAGACATGAGATATACCCAAGGACTGGGTAATAAGGGGGTTCAATGACACCGCTCACATCCCCGCTTTCATTCGATTTCACCCGATTTCACCCGATTTCTCCTCTTTTCGCCGCTTCCTTCCGCTAATGGCCCTGCTCCTGATCATCACATTGTTACTGGGGTTATGGTGCTGGGGTTGATTGACGGGGGTTGGTAGTGTTTATGTTTTATGGCAGGAACGTGAATTGAATTATTTCCAAGAGCTGCGCTGAGTTTTCTGAGATGGAGCTCACAAAATCGTTCAGTTTAATGGGTACAAGCATTTTTGACAGGCACAATGCCAAACTCGAGTTACTCGTAGAACGTAGGCAGTAAAATTCTTAATTAAGTGATTGGAATGCACACATTTCTGTCTCTCCCTTCGGTCCGACGGAGGCCTAAATTCCGTGATTAATTTTTCCAATTAAGTAGCAATGAAAATCAACAATGAGGGAGCTATGCAATCAGTCTAAATGAGACCGCACCAATTTATTGTCTCCTCTCATTTAATTTCGTTAAAAGCTGACCAAATTTCTATCAGATTGGATTGGATCCGACTGTGCCTCCTTCGGGAATGGCAGTTGTCTTCGCTTAGCTTCAAGTCAAGAGTGCAATTTAATTAGTTTTCGAACATGTGATGCATGAGTATAGTAGTTCAGAACGTGCTAGGTCGGTTCATTAGTAGTAAGAGACCGACGGGAAAGACATCTTTCTTTACTCTTCAATTAAGGGTTATTTTACTCGAAATCATGAAATCGATTTTTGATTTTATCCATATTCGTTGTAGTTTGGGATATCAGTGGTGGCAAGTGAGGATTTTTTGAAGTTGAAACTTAGTTTTAGCCGACATGGTCCATTAAAGTTGTACCATTTGAAACATTTGGCTGTGGCAGAAATACTTCACTCCAACCAATGTTAAGAACTTTTGTAATATCTGCTGGGCTTATAAGCCATACAGCGAAGTCCTTAATCCTTACAATGGGTCAATGGATTAAGAAGATAGCAAGCTAATCTGATGATGTCTTTCCACAAATCAAAATTGAACGAATTTATTGCCAACCAAAGACATCACAAGGTTGATGTCGAAGCGATCCCTAGCTTGGACGTCGTCGTACCTAATGCGAACAAGTTTAGTAGAGCGTGTGCAGGCTCGATTGTTGACATTACGTTCGATAGTAGTAGCTTATCTAGGTATACGACTTGGCGCATCAGCAATCACTACACCCACAGTGACCATTATGCAATTACAATCGATCTCCATAGTCCTACACGATCTCGAAACACTCAGTCTCAAACTAGCAAGAAGAAATGGAACGTGAACACTTTAGATGAGCTCTTAGAGTACGCAATCGCTGAAGCTATAGTTGAAGGGAGAACAGCGAACGAGATCGTACGTCAAGTATCACGACAACTGCACTCTGCCTGTGATATAGTGGATCGAACGGGGACACAAAACCGCCTGCTTCCAACGTATTGATGGAACGACGACATTAAGCAACTTCGATCAGCCTGTCTTAAGGCACGAAGAAAATACCAACGGTCTAGACGCGATACGGATAGACATTTGATATTGAGGACAGTGTATAAAGAAGCACGCACCGCACTCAATTTCGCCATTAAGTCTGAGGATAGTGCTTTAAGTACAGCGTAGAAAATTATAACCGCCAAGCTTAAAACGCCTCAGAGACCGGCACCAACTTGCCCGCTATTACTCAGCAGAATCGTAGAAACTCTGTTCCCCTCTCAACATGACGAACTTCTACTAAGCGAGATCGGAGAACTACGCGAACACATTCCTGCCATAACAACCGATGAACTCGAATCGCCATCGAGAGGGTAGAAGATCGAAAAGCTCCTGGTCCAGACGGCATACCAAATAGGGCTTTGAAAATAGCGATGAAAGCCCGCCTAGACGTTATCGTTAGCAAGTATAATGCATGTTTACTATAAGCGAGGGAATATTTCCTACCAAGGGTAGGTATTATTATCAAAAGGAAATAAACCACTGGAGGAGCCCTTTTCTTATCGACCGCTCTGTATGCCCGACACTTTGGGCAAAATATTAGAGCGAATTATATGCAACAGACTACAGCCTATCATTGAAGCCAATGATGGAATCCCGTCAGTACGGATTTGGAAAGGGCCGATCGACAATCGACGCGATTAAAGTCCGATCGGCCATAGAAGGTAGACGATGGAAAAGAGGCAGTAAAAAGTACTGCGCGTGGTTACACTTGACGTGAAAAATGCTTTTAACTCGGCAAACTGGTCGCGTATTTTACAATGCCTCGAAAGATTAAATGTACGGAAGTACATATTAAGATTGATCAGGAGCTACTTTACAGATGGTTTGCTTCTCTACGACTCCGACGACGGAACGAAATTATATAAAATTACAGGGGGCGTGCCCCAAGGATCAGTGTTAGGTCCCTTACTGTGGAACGTGATATATGACGACATTCTACGACTCCCAGTTCCCAGGGAAGCCGCGATTATAGATTTCGCGGACGATATTGCTGTTGTAGTCGCGGCGCAACCACTTGAAGAAATCGAGTTGTATTGCAACGAAGCAATAGCACTGATAAAAAAAACTGGCTACGCGATATGGGTTTAGACCTCGCGAAACATAAACGACTATAAAAGTCGGAGAGCACACAATTATTTCCAGCCCATTTATAAAATACCTGGGAGTGATGACTGATGCTCGGCATAATTTCAAGCATAAGCTTGCAAGAAATCGTCGAAAGCGATAGGAGTTCTTTCGAGACTCATGGCGAATATCGGCGGCTCGAAACAAGGCAAACGATTTATGCTTGCGAGAGTTGTAGCCTATATACAGCTGTACGGGACACAATGGTCTGACGTCACGAATAAAAAAACATACTCGTACATGAAGGGATTCAAATCTGTGTATAGGTTATGTGCACTGCGAGTTAGCAGTGCATTTCGAACGGTATCCCACGACGCGATCTTGGTACTATCGTCTATGGTACCAATCGATATCCTAGCTTTAGAAGCTGAACGACTTTATGAAAATCGCGCGCAAATCGGGCCATCCATAAATCAAGCGAAGAAATTCGAAAGAAGCCGCAGTATAGAAGCGTGGCAACAACAATGGAACGTGTCCCAAAAAGGGAGATGGACGTACCGACTAGGCTGAGTTGGCTGAAACGAAAACACGGCGAACTGCATTACTATCTTACACAGTTCTTGACGGTTCACGGTTGTTTTCGCGAATATCAAACGAAACCGCGATTCGAGTCCGTCCTGTCCTCGCTACGTAAAAGCGGTAGAGAACGTGGAGCACGTTTTCTTCGAATGTGCTCGGTATGCAAACGAAAGAGCTATATTGTATGAAGAATTAGGTGAACGGCCAACACCAGAAAACATAGGTCCATATATGTTGAAATTCGAAAATCTTAGGGCTGCTGTGAACCATGCAGCAGTCCGAATAATATGCGATCTAAGGAATTTAGAACAGCAACGGAACGCGAATTCGCTAAGCACCCCGTGACGAAGCAAAAAGCTCAAATCCGTCCCTCGCGAAGTAATACATAGCGGTAGTTCGGCGGGGGAATAAACGGAAAGATTCCCCGGGAGGTGGTCTTAGTCAGTAAGAATCAGATACTACCAATGGAAGTCGGACCATTGGTGCTTATGCAAGGTTTCCAATTTCCCAAGCAAGAAAAAAAAAGGTTGATGTCAGTGTTTAGCATATACCTATACATTGACTAAAATAGCCTTCGTCCAATTACACAGGCTATGTTTGGAGTAACTGATGTACATAGCACTTAACCAGCATTATTTTTGAACGTAACTAGCGGCCAGTCGAAACAAGAGATCGGTAGGGTCTTACTGATACCCTGAGAGAGGATTATTCTGTACCATAGTAGTAGTATGGGTAGTCAGGAACCCCTGTAGCTTTGGTTCTAGTCTCTCTTGCAAGACATCCTTCTGGTAGTGTCATGGTGGCTGTGGTTTAAGTCTGAAATCGCAGGGTATTTCGACTGTCATAATACTACACAGCGCCATGATCCTAGGATTGGCCGAGGTTTTTGATAGTCTAGCCTACAAGACGACTGATCTACATGGGCTACCCCAGGATGATTCGAAATATCAACAGTAGGGATATTACCCCATTTAAAATCAGGGCAGTGATGTACGCACTTAAATTCCGAATGAGATGGTAAACAGTGGGTCGTCAGGAAGGTCACTACGTTAAGAATGCGATAATACAATGCTTAAGAATCTTTCTTCATTATTCGCAAGAGAAAAATATATCTTGGCTGTCTTCTTAGTTTAAAGAATCAGCAATTAGCAAGAGTGATTCTTTGCCTGATGTACCTATATACGCTTCTCTCGTTCCTAGAATGTACAGAACAGTCCAAATAAGTGGAGGGTTTTACTTCCTCAAGGTTTACTACTTTTTTGTCGCCTTGGAATGCTGCCCGAGCCATTAATGCTAGGCGTATTATCCGGTCGACAGTACGCTTCAGCGACATATCAATGGTTCCTTCTTAACATATTAACGTCGCCAGCGTTTGCTTAGTTTAGACAGCCGGTCTGAGAATCAATAAACTTCCGAACACCAATAACATCTTTAGACTTTTACGCCACTGAAGGTTGCTATGACTTTTTCAATTACAAGCTACCGGCCAAAGGTCTTGTTGAGTGGCAAGATCACCGTTAGTCCATACCAGGCCTTACAACACGGTACCGTGGGAGTCGGTCTGGGACTGACTTGTTGAAGCAGGCCCCCTTGTGAAAGGGTCACGGTGGCAGTGGTTTAAACTTAACACGCAGAAAGGGTGCACCTGCTTGTCTCACCCGATGTAGAGTTGGAATAATTACTGCGTGCTGAGACCCTTAGTTCAGTAAGAGGCCTCAACTCATACCAAGGGTCGAATCTGTGCTCCAATACGGGTTCCGCATTGGCATCATAAGAATTGACGGAAAGCAATGGGAAGGTGTATCCTTGCTCTCATGTCCCGTGAAATAAAGTTCTTTTTCTCCTTGCTGAAGAGATTTCTTATTAAGTTGTGTCTAGTCCACTACAAATACACCAAATAGTGGTTCCTACAATGAGCTTTGGCACAGAACTTTTTGCCACTCAAGGATACATGGACCGACTGCGTGCAAACATTGTCGTTTTTGAAAGCGTCTACTGTGAATTTTTTGCTGACTGTTGTCATTGCCAATGTTCCGTTTCGGATTGTTTGAGAGGAGAGCAGATCTTTGGAAAGCAGTCGAACCTTGCGCTTATTGCAGCCCATGATCGCCCCGGAAGTAAATTTTTCGACGCGAAAAAATCTGCCTCTGGGATTTAATTGCTTTGATTGGTATACTACAATACAACTACAATCTTTAGTCCTTTACTCCTTTAAACTATGACTTTTACAATGATATCGTGCGAAAGGAATACAATAAATAGGTGGAATCTCACCAACTTCCTATTTTTTTTTTTTTTTTAAACCTTGTTTGAGGTGGTATTGGCGATGGCGCGATAGTTAGCTCATTGGACTATCACGCAGACAGTCTGGGTTCGATTCCTAGCTGGGTCACCAACAATTTTTCAAATCGCCATCACTCTTTCGGCGGGCAATGGCAAACTCCCGAAAGTAAAATTGCCTACGAAAAAGCTTCTAAGGAGTGCCGTTCGGACTCGGCGATAAACCGTAGGCCCCGCTCAGATGTGACTAAAATGACAACATGAGCAACACAAATGAGTGTCAAGAAGCTAGGCCATGGCCCATACCGGGCTCCCAGCGCCGCACTGTTTTTTTTTGTGTGAGGTGGTATTAGAGGCGTCTTTGTGTATACCGTTATACACAAACAGAATATTTGTAGCGTGTATGGAGATTCGGCTATAAGCACTAACACTTTTCAGTGTTTTAGAAATACAGACCTTGCTGATTCTGTTCTCTCTGGACGACCACCCACCACAGACGACGATCAAATCTTGGCTGTAGTTAGCGGTGACAGGCATTTGATGATACCGGTGCTCCCTTAGCGGTTTAACATTGCCAATACAATCGTTTAGCAGAGACTGAAAAGCTCAGTGAAAGAAACATTATAGATTGCGTAATGGTTTGTGAGTCTTTGCTGAGACGGAACTCGTTTGAGGCTTTACTGAAAAGAGTGGTTATGGGAGACGAAAAATAGGTTGCTTACAACAACATTCATCTTAAGGATTATTGTGTACACCTGGTGAATTACCGCAGTGTTTGCAATGTAAACAAGATTTGCATCCCAAAGAGGACATGTTGAACATTTGTTGGAATCGGCGAGCTGTTCTTTACTTCGAGTCACTTCCACGCAGTCAGAAAAAAGGTGCCATTAAATAATAATCGAGCTAAGATAATTTGAAACAAGCAGTGGAGGAAAAACCGCCAGAATGGACGAACAGGAAAGACGTTATTTTCCATCATGACAACACCAGACCACACACAGATTTAGTGACAAAACAAAGGCTGGGAAGTTATCCACCGCACTCTCTAGGCCTTGGGTCTCTCAAAAACAATTTGGACGGAAGGCAATCCCGTTCTGAAGATGAGATCAAAACGTTACTGGAAAACTCTTTTATTCATAAGTCTGCTTACTAAGCAGATATAAGCCTTTATACCATAAACATGTGTTCAACTTTAGCGCTATAAATACTACAGAACTTGTTTAAAAAAGCTCAGAGCGAATACCGCTGCTTACTACTGTGATCAAAAACTAAAATGAAATTGTTTATTAATTTTTCGCCTTCATCCTCGAAATAATTGTTAAAGCCGATTTCCGAAATGGCGTTCAAAGCGCGCAGCGAATCGGTTTTTATCTCCTCAATCTAGTCAACACGCTGTCCTCGGAGCGGTCTTTTGAGCTTAAAGAATAGCTCAGATAATACTAAATCATAACAAACACGCTTGTTGTGGAACGATATGAGTGGAATTTTTATCGAAAAATTGACGCTCTTCCTCCAAAAGTTCTTTCAAACTGGTTTGGACTGATCCAAATGAAATATTGACAGTATCTACGAGGTCTTTAATTGTCGAATGACTGTTTTTGAGCACCGAATCTTTGATTTCCTTGACGTGTTGTTCATCAGTTGATGTTGTGGGCAGTTTAGGGCGATCTTTGCCTTCCTTGAATTTTTTGTCCCACTCGTAAACTTTTTTTGTTACATAGCCTGGTCCCGAAAGCCCTTCTAAGCATTATTCATCAGCAGCAGAAATTTCAGTCCGCAAACACAATTTAACGCAACAAAATCAGACATTACAAAATGGCTAAATTCAATTGCTCAAAAAACACGTGCGTAACTATTGAATAAATGCAGACTTTGACATGAAATTTGACACAAATGTCATGTCAGTGACAGTACCACCAACCTAAAAGAGAAATATTTGACAGAATCGAAGAGCCCGCGTATTTTAAAATCAAAGTTAAAATTTCACCTTATTTTTTGATCACAGTAGTAGTTTTTCTTACTATGGCTGTTGTGAGAGTATGTGCCTCTTAGTATTTGGGCACCTTCGGAAAGTTTTGCGCGGTATGTATGCTAAACTATTTTTTTCTGGTCGTTTAGAACCGAGTTTATCTGAAGCCGCGTCATCGCTTAAACTGCCGGGCCACTCCGACATATTTGGAGTCCAGGCTGGTAAGGATTTCCAAAACTATGTCAATCTCTTAAAAAAGGGATGGTGGCGGATGAGGAAGCATTCATATCCCCGAAGGGATTAATGGCTTCGGTCTAACATGACCCCCTCGTCCTAGGGGTATCAAAAATGGAACTGGCCCTCCAGGTTGGTGGTAATGCCCCTGTGGTAACTTCGCGACCATAAAAAAAAAGAAAGTTACGAAGCAACAACAAGCCTCGGAAACGGACGGATCTACTATTGACAACCTATTTATACGAGTATAAATTAAGGACAACGAGCACGGATATGTGCTTTCACCTGCAGTCGAACAACTAGCGGAGACTGCTACAAAGTAGACATTACCGTCATCCAAAAAACGCGATGGGATGGGCCGAACAAAAAGAGGGTGAAAAACTGCTAATCTATTACAGCGACTGTTATCGACGGCAAAAACAACGCCTATTTGGACTTTATCAAAAATGGAGGAGGGTGCTCCTGGCTGCTTTGAGAGGAAAATTCTTCGAGGGATTTTCAGTCCCGTCTGCATAGACGGTGAGTGGAGGATGAGATACAACCAGGAACTGTATGGACTTTACAGCGACATCGACTAAGCTAGAATAGTGAAGATCTAACGACTGAGACGGTTGGGCCATGTAGAGCGGATGGACACCAACGCTGCGGAAAAGTCTTTGAATTCGCCCCCGGGGAACAGCGCAGTAAAGGTAGACCAAGACTCATGTGATGCACACAAGCAAAAGGAGATCGCAACCAGCTTGGCATGCAAAACTGGAGGGAGCTAGCAAAGGATCGTGCTAGCTATAGACGCTTGTTGACTGAAGCTCAGGTCCAACCCGGTCTTTAGCGCCATCTAATGAAAGTGAGGATAATCGCTTTCGACTTTCCCAATCGACAGCTTTGTGAGCTTATTGGTACTTAAATTTTGGAATTACGAGTATAATCAGCAACTGCGATAAACTCTACGGTAACAGTCTTAAACTGCCATTGGTATAGGAACCGAATTGAAGAGATGCTCGCGATATAAGCCATGTTTCGTCGAAGATCGTTTAGTTAATCGTGATATTATATGGTGAGGTGGTGCTAAATTACTCAAAGGATCAGTAGAACAAAGGATCAGCCTAGAAGCCTCTGCTTATTTCTTGACTCAAATAATTTGCAAGAAATCTTCCCCTTGTCAGCCACCACAGTTCGATATATTCAAACCTTCTTCCATATCCTCAAGTCCTTTGGTTTGGTTTTCTGTTTTCATTTTCCACTTGTACCTCGAGTTGCGTCGTTTTTGACTGATTTCTTTATTAATTGTATTTGAAAATCCAACAATGAACAAGGTCCTGCTTGGCAAATATTAAATCCCAGCAGGAGGCTGCTCTTTTCCTCGAAACCAAAGTCCAAATATTGTAGAAAATGAATTGAGCTCTTCACATTACCATCCAAAATTGGCAGAAAAAATCCCAAAAACATACATAAATTCCTGGAAAGTGTCTTTCAGTTTTCCAAAGGATTCGCAAAAAATCTCTGCCAGGATTCTCGCACATTATAAAGTGTAATGGAACAATGTTGCAGGCTATCCTTGGGGGGTAGAATAGAAATTTTCCATCCGTACTCCGTACATTAACAACTTTTGCAAAGGACAAAGATTTAGCGTAACCGCTTTTGTGAAGCCTTAATGTGGCTATTGCCTCAAGGTTGTTGGTTGTATGTTGTGTTTTTGTTATACATACTCGTACAATAAAAAAAAAAGAGAATTCACAACATTTCTAAATATACTAGATAATGTATAGAAAGTATCTTTTGTTTGCGTAGCAATTGAAGGTTAAATGAAAGTATGTTCTCTCCACGTGGTTTAGGTGGAAGAAAGTACATGATATGAATAGAGACGTAATGGCTTTGGGATTATTTTCGAGTATAATATTTCAAATTTATTGCAGGATGGGGTAGGAAATGGGTCTGGTTTAGTGGATGTTTATGGTGTGTTTCTATAAGATTAACCGGGGGGCTTATAGGAAATGAGAGCAAGATTTACTATGGAGAAGGAGGAACTTAATACTCCGCATATTTTGGAAGAACAGCTTGTGGTTCTTAGAACTGAGCACATAACTTACTCAAACATCAAGATATTGATTTCTTTTACTCTGTTTTCGGTTTAAGTATTTCAATCGAGTTCCTAGCTAACTCATTCATCAAGACTCGCCCAAAAATGGAAGATAAGAGTTTACCTTTATATAAACCTACAAGGTGGCACAAAATTTGTTAACCGAAAGCTTCGGTTCTGCATTTGAATTATGTTTATTTGGTTTCTTGAATTTTTTTCCCCTTAAGTCGAGAAATTGATATCGGCTAAGTGGCCGTCGCTTGATGACCTTTCGGGCCCGATTTATGGCATTTTCCATCACTTTCACCAGAACTTGCGGCGATTAGTCCTCGTATTCTTGACTGATAATCTGTTTGACGGCTGACATAGACTCCTAAACTTGTTGACATAGACTCCTGACTTCAAAAAAACAACAACCCACAAAAAAAATTAGCGTAAACAACACACCATGCAGTAATTTTGAGGGGGTGTAATGGCTCTACGCGAATTTTCGGTGCCCCAGAGAGGGCAATCTTGCTTATTCACAAATCCACCGAGATGGAAATGGACTCGTCGCTCATGCTGATTTTCGATGAAAATTGTTCTGCCTCGTGCTCGAGATCTAGGATGGCTTGAGAGGAAGTTATACGTGCTTGATGGTCGACAATGCACCTTCTGCACTTTGAAAGGGAATACCATACAGTCTTTCAACAAAATTCTCTGTAGAGACCGCCGATTGATGCCCGTCATCTGGTCGATACTCCGGGGCCCTCTGCGACATCTTCAGCTACAGCTGCGACATTCTCAGCAGAACGCCTGCTTCGGGGCCTGCCAGACTGGGCGACATATCATGTTGTCCCATATTCTTCAAGTTGAGCGGCTAAATGCCGAAGTGCTTGGCCAATTGGTGTTGGACGAGCGGGAAATCTGAACCGAAATTCACGCTACGCCAACTCCATCGACGAATAATTCCGCAAACAAATCGTAACAATCTTGTTGACGTGTATTTTGCATCTGTTTACTTTACAAATGCCAAAGTAGAATTGACATTTGCAGCCATTTGCAAAAATTATAACAACTCTCGACAGAGGGATGATGATGACTTTTGCGCAACCTAGTATTTGCAAAGAGAACATTCGCATTCCAGCAGCTAGACCGATTTTTTGAAAATAGTGTATAGTGAATCCGTGTAAACACCTGCCTTGAGCACTATCTTTTCCAACCCAATATTGAAGAAATCAAATCACATTACATCTCCTTGCCAATATCGGTTACAGGCTTAAAATAGGTCGGAGGAATTGTCACCAAATTCCACATTGCACCGCGTACGACACGACACGACACAGCTGGATCAGTTTTGCGGCAATCCCGAATTTGACCATTGCCTTGTAGAGCTCTAGACGATGAGTGCTGTCATTTGCAGATTTGAAGTCGACGACAGATGATGAGTATCGACTCGAATTCGATAGTTTCTTCCAGGATATACCTTAGTGCAAAAATTTGGTCAATTGTTGAAACGCCGACCCGAAGGAGGTACTGGTATGAGTCGACTGAAGGAAACGGCCTTTTCCAATCAAATCTCCCTTAACCTCGTGCATCGCATCAAACGTAGAAAATTAATCGCATCGGAGCCAAAGGGCAATCAGAGAAGCTGCCTCTAGTCTAAAGATAGGGAAAACAGATAGAACCTGCAGAAAAGACTCGGGAGTCCTACGAGCAAAGAGAGGGAGAGAGCACGAAAAGTACTCTGTCGAGGCCTTTTAGAGTTGCAATCGAATGAATGAAATTCGGAAATCTTTCTTCGAAGAAATTAAACGAAACCAGTCAAGCTTTAAGGCACAGTTGGAGGTCTTTTCTCTCTCCTCGCTGAATTCTTCAACAATCTTCTTCAATAGTCCAGCCCCAAGAATCTTAATACATTTTTGAATGATGTTGAAAGATTTTGTGTTTATCGGCACCGAGTCCCCCACTTTGTTTATGACTTAATGAACAATCCCTTTTCATTTCACCAAGACAATACTCGATTGCATGTCGTTAACAAACATTTTCGAACCACAAAGTGCCAACTAAGGCCGTACTTTGTCAAATTAAAACTTTAACATGTTGCACGCCACTAAAGTGCTCCCAAATTATTATTCCAACAAATTAATTGATCATTATAATGCATGCACTCAGAATCGATCATGCACCATGCCCCATGCACAATGTACGACCCAATACTATCGTAAGAAATTTGCAAATTAAATTGGTCATGTCACATTTGGAACACTGGCACGTATGTGCAGTGGCAACACGTATCTAGACAATTATTTATGGTGCAACATTTTTGGTATATCATCCTACTTTGTGCACACAACTTTCAGGAAATCATTTGACCTGTAGGGGCAATTAGAAATTGTATGCCTGTTTCGGGGCAGACATCCTTCCGTGAGCTATTAAATGACCATTAAGACTTATTTTCTCACATAATAACAATTTCTCGTTATTAAGTTGCAAGACACGTAAATGCAATTAAGTTGCAATATCTGAAAACGGTGTGAGAATTATCTACATGAACATTATGTCACGAGAATTATATAAGCATACGGTCAAAGTTTGCATGTGGCACAGAAATGGTAATGGTAGGTAGAATATATGAAATGTATTAATTAGCTGAAGGATGCTAGGCAAATGAGTTTGGTTTTTTTCTGTTACGCGAGGCGGTTTAAATAGTTTTTCTAGAACCCACTAAGAAAAAGAACTCTTACAGCTATTCAAACTCGATGACACCTTCGGGGAATAGCGATTTCAATGAACCATTGCCGTCATTAAAAAACTGTGCTATGCACTTAGAACTATGGGTAAACAGACCAAACTCGACTGACTAGGGACTAACTCGCACAAAACTGGACTTGTTCACTTTCTACTCGTATGGCCAAAATCGACCTCTTACTTACTGACACTGTAAAATTCCTGATTACACCTATATTGTGTGCGGCAAAGTTCTAGTTTACTTTCTCACATACTTTATCTGATTGAATGGATGGACCTGCCATTCTCGGACCCTCCAAGCGCATGGTCGCTTAGTATGACTATCGCCCACAATTTTACCTACTAGAATAGAGCATTCAAATGGAGATAGAATTTTTCAGTATTCGCCGAAACATGAGATTACGATACTGTCATAATTTACCCTACACCAGATCAACTCTTAGTACCTAAAGAGCTCCACGATTCATTATCACTCCTACCCCAAGTATTGCATGATGATAACTCATGTACGAGGGTTGTCTGAAAAGTTTCCGACCGAACAATGATACAAGACATTTTTTCTCAATATTTTTTTTTTCACTTTTCTACATAGTCTCCTTGTAACTCTACACACTTCTCCCAGCGATGCTCCCATCTCTCTAACCCGTCCAAATAGTACTTGGCGTTTTTCTCTGCAAAATACTTGCTTACGAAGGTGATTGCCTCCTCATTTGACGAAAATCTCTGTCCTCCGAGGGTAGTTTTTAGATGAGCGAACAAAAAGAAGTCGCTTGTGGCTAGATCTGGTGAAAAAGGCGGATGATCAGGCAGTTCAAATCGTAATTCATAGATTTTCGCCATGGCAACCGCTGAGGTGTGAGACGGCGTGTGTAAAGATAACTCCTTTACTATCTTAAACAACAGTCGCCGCCATCACTTTCCCAGCCGAAAAAACAGTTTTTGCTTTTTTCGGAGCCGGCTCGCCCTTTGCAGTCCACTGTTTTGACCAAATTTATGTTTTGGCTGTATAATGGTGTATCCAAATTTCATCTACAGTAATTAATCGGCACCAAAACTCGGATTTATTGGGCCTAAATTGCGCCAACAGAGCGTTGGAAATGTTCATTCGAACACGTTTTCGGTCTAACGTAAGCAAACGCGGCACTCAACGTGCGGCCAGCTTTCTCATGCCTAAATCCTGATTTAATATGTAAAAAACACGTTCTTTGGACATTTTCATAATCTCTACTATCTCTCTCACTTTAATTCAACGGTTGTTTAACACCATTTGGTGAACTTTAGCAATGTTATCGTCAGAGCTCCCAAGCTCTTACGGCCACGTTTAAATTTAGCTGCCCAAAATTTCACTGCGGTAAATGATGGTGCATAGTCCCCATACACAGAGTCCAACTCATCTTTGATTTGCGTAGGCGTATTGCCTTTCAAAAACAAGAATTTGCAACAGCTCGATACCCAATTTTTTCCATTTTCACAAAAAACATTCACTCAAACGACTGTCAACTAAAAACTGCGTGCCCAAAATGACTGAAACTTAGGTAAGTAACTGTCAAAAGATGCACAACTAGCACTCACTAGCTTTTATTGACGAGCGCCGCTATCTTTACGTTGCAGTCGGAAACTTTTCAGACAACCTTCGTATGAAGGTGGCTCTGGAAGAACTCGGAACGTTTTTTTGCTCTGCCGTCAGCTGGGGGAATCATGTCATCATGCATGGATACGAGTATTTCGGATCAATTTTATTACAACATAGCTGATGTTCACTGGGATAAGGATAACTTTAAAAATAGAGGCAAATTTCTTTTGTGAGGACGTCCTCTTAAGATATCCGTAAACTCTTGACCCTAAATCTTTTCGAGAGCATCCTGAGCACAGGCAAATTCGATTTCGTACCACCAGGAGTTCTGGTGTACTTTACTACATTCTGCAACAAATATCACATCTTTCTGAACAGAAGGCGGCTTTGGAGAATGCAGCCCATGATATGAACATCAGAAAGATATGGACTACATACTTCCCTATGTGGGCTTCAAAATATCGCTCTCCTCCGGAGACGTATGGAATTACAATCAATTGGTTCGACAATCCGATTTATTTAGAAATTCACTTTGTCGCCCAGACCTCGGTAGAATAGTAAGATCTACGACGCTGGCAAACTAAAAACGATAAAAGTCACATTTAACGTAGGCATAACAATCTTTTTTGAATAACCAGTCTTCTATACAAACCATCGCTGCCATCAAAAGCTATAAACAACTCTCATGTAGAATTTAAAACTTCATGTGTTCAGCGTAATGTTTAGCTTTGCTAGCCTTTGCAGCGGAGTTGTAAGAACCGAATGTGCTGAAGAATTAGAGCCAAAATGGATGGAGACTGACAATTCAAGAAATCAAACCTTTGTCCGTTCTCTTAATGCACATGGAGCGGGGGATATTTATAAAGGAAAGCTTAGGATAACTGGGAAAACCATTCCACTTCAAATACAAATCGGACTGGTCTAAGGCCACCATTTCCTTAAAGTACGAGTACATGGAATGCGCTAAAGTGACCCAAAATTATACGTACATAGTCTACGTCATCATCCTCCACGAGGGTCCAGCAAAGCGCTTCTTAACTATAACATGTATTCGAGAGAAGGACTTGGTTTTGATTTGTATTCTTAGCTTCTTCCATGCAAAGGACGATTGCCTACTAATATCTCCTGTTTCACAGTATACTCTCCTTGCACGTCTGTGGCGTGGACGGCAAACGGCTTTGACAAATTTTACAAGGTCTACACAGAGCAGAGGTATTTTACTTCTTGGCAGTGTTAACTGTCTACGGATTGAATTTTGAAACGTGATAGGGAAGTATCTGTGGAAGTAACAGTTCCCATTTCTTACAATATGTCACTTATGCGAGTTTTGAGATTTCTCAAATACTGGAGTGGATAAACTCTCTCGATCAAGTACAAGTTACACTAGGCTTAATGTCTCAAAGACGTCCTGGATTTGCTCCCTATGATTTGAAGTGTGTCACTGTGACACTGCCTAATATTTGTTCCTTGTGATCCGAGTCTATCCAGTCCATCAATAACGCGTGCCACGCGGCGCTTATCTGTCTTACCAGTGAAGACCATCAAACAAATATACCATGCATTTGTTCAGGATTGGGGACAAGTACTTGGCACTGCTCGAGAATCTCAGATTAATTCCATTTAACTTAGGAGAAATACATTTTCTTTTTAGCCGAGCTTAGGTTAAGGTCACGTAACTAAGTATCCAGGAGGACACATTGCTTAGACATATTGCTAAAATTGTAGAGAAAGTCTGCGAAAATTTGAATGATATGATTTGCGTAAGCTATCACACCACATCTACAAACAAAAAAAAAGAAAAAAACGCTGTGGCGCTGGCAGCCCGGTATGGGCCATGGCCTAGCTTCTTGACACACATTTGTGTTGCTCATGTTGTCATTTTTGTCGCATCTGAGCGGGGCCCACGGTTTATCGCCGAGGCCGAACGGGCACTCCTTAGAAGCTTTTTCGTATGCAATTTTACTTTCGGGAGTTTGCCATTGCCCACCGAAAGGGTGATGACTATTGGGAAAATTGTTGGTGATGCCTGTGATCGAACTGCGGACCCTCTGCGTGATAGTCCAATGAGCTAACTATCGCGCCATCGCCAATCTAGTGTCTTCTAATTAGCAAGGAGCTCAAGACTACAATCAGGCGACAGTGCAGTTTTATCTTTAAGAGAAGCCACATAAATGTTGGATAATCCTAATATTGGGGATCAAGTGGATAGAGCTTACTTACTTACTTTAGGTGACGCTACAGTCCGCGGTGGACCTGGGCCTCAGTCAACAAGCTTCTCCAGCCAGCTCGATCCCTGGCTAGCTGTCTCCAGTTTCGCACGCTAAGTTGGCTGAGGTCCTCTTCCACTTGCGTGCGCCACCTGAGTCTTGGCCTTCCTCTACTGCGCTGTCCCTCGGGGGCGGATTCGAAGACTTTTCGGACCGGAGCATTGGTGTCCATGCGCTCTACATGACCCAGCCATCTCAGTCTTTGGATCCTCACTCTTCTGGCTAGGCCCATGTCGCTGTACAGTCCATATAGTTCGTCGTTGTATCTCCTCCTCCACTCACCGTCAATGCAGACGGGACCGAAGATCGCCCGAAGAATTTTTCTCTCGAAGCAACCAAGAACACCCTCATCCATTTTTGATAATGTCCATGCCTCTGCGCAATAGAGCAGAACCGGGATTATTAAGGTCTTCTAAAGGGTGACTTTTGTTGTCCGAGAGAGGGCTTTGCTAGTCAATTGCCTTCTTAGCCCAAAGAAATAGCGGTTCGCAAGAGTTATTCTTCGCTTGATCTCAGCGCTGGTGTCGTTGTCTGTGTTTATAGCAGAGCCTACGTAGACAAAATCCTTAAATACCTCAATGCCAAAACAAGACATAGCTCTATATACCTCGTCTCTATAGATGCTGTCATCGCGGCCTTAAAATCGAGGAATAGATGGTGTGTATCGATCTGAAGCTCATGAGTTTTCTCCAAGATTTGCCGCAGTGTGAATATTTGTTCGACGGTGGAATTTCCTGCCCTGAAGCCACACTGATATGGACCCATCAGGTTGCTAACGAACGGCTTCAGGCGTTCACACAATACGGCAGATAAGATCTTGTGTACGATGTTAAGGAGACTGATGCCTCTGTAGTTTGTTTGCGCAGTTCAGAGGGGGATATTCAGAGGGAATATCGAGATGGGGGAACCGTGTGCTAGCTACGACAAAGTCGATAAACCTGAATCCGTTATCGGAAGTTGTGTCGTACAGGCTATATCTTCCGACAGTGCTACCAAAGATGCCTTCTCTTCCTAGCTTTGCACTTTGCACTTTGCACATGTCATATCTAGGGCATCTTTATCCACTGGGGGGGCGTGCGCGCCTATCAGACTAATGTAGGTGAACTTAGCCTTGATGCGGATTGCTACGAGGCGCTCATTCACATGCCGGAAATTCAAGGCACGCTTTGGTATATTAAAAATTAATAAGCATTCATCTGACATGCGCGATGCCTTGAACATTTTGCCAGGTTCTTTTTTGACCAACATATTCACATCTGTGTTCTTGACCCTTACTAGCTAGATGGCGAAGAATCCATAGCTCTTACTTACTGAGCTCCGAATATGTTGCAATAGTCGGTTATTGGTATTATCGACCCTCGCCTGTATTTAGGGCAACTTATTCTGCTCCACAGATGTGCCCATATTGTGCTGGTCAATGCTCGACTTTTCCTCTTTCCTAGAAGAGCAGATCAGTGCTTGCGCTAATCTACGTACACATCAGTATGGCCAGCCTTAGGATCCTTTTTCGCGGTTGTCGCCCCACGCTCCTCTTGTTGCAAATAAAAAGATTTGTTGAAGAATTTAAGTGAATTATAGACTTATTAGTATGAAGAAACAGCGACATAAACTTAAACTCCGACTGAAAATTCGAAGGACTAGTTGAATTCATGGTCTAGAGGCATTCACTGAACAGGAAATACTAATGTGCACTTTCGAGCCTTCACAATGGGGCATAGCTATGAAGTGCTAAGTACACGCTTCCCACCCTCCAGAGACTAGCAGTCGATTAACTTTTATGCATAACTCATAGCATTCCCTGCTCATGTCCCAGTGGAATTTTATGTTCATACGAGTACGTGGGAGTGAAAATCAGCGTTTTCGTTACCCTCCTGCTGAGGCGTTACAGGCTCTGGGGATTTTCTTATGTAAAATTACAGCATTTAAGTTACTTTTCATTGCGAAGGGTAGAAATTTCCTGTAGCGCTCAAGTGCGCGTTTCCAATTAAATTTTTTCTCACATACACATGCAGAAAAACTAATCCCTGCTCAAATTTTCTCTCGTTTCGATGAATACCTACATCCTCTCGTCTAACAAACGGAAGCATTTTCATACTAAGTGTCATGTTGGAAATGCCTCCTGCCCTTACATTTACATTTTATGTGATTTTTATTTGCCCCTTACCTCCACTGGCGGCTCATAAACCCAGAAGATGTCATCTAGACTGGATTTTTCATTGTCAAATCACACGACAATTAGGAAAAATTCATTCATTTTCACCTGACATAGAGTTGAAACGCCTGACAGCTACACAAATCATTTCACGTGACAGAGTGCAAACAATTTCAGTAGAGCTTTTCGTTTAATGCCACCTGGATTTCTAAAAATAGATATCTTCATCTCCCACACCCTTAACAAAAACAAAAAGAAAAACAGAAACCTCCTCATTTGGGATCAATAAAGGGAACCAGCTTCAACACGCACGTTGTTCTGCTACCCCACCAACCCACTACCAGTGGGTTCCAGTCAAGCTGTGGAAATCTTTTATTGAGCTCTAATTAGCAGAATTAAATGGTAAAGGGATAGAACTAGCATATCTCCCATTTGTCATTCTCGATTTTGAACAAAAGCTTTGCAGAGGTAGACAAGTAGTCACACTGACCATGAAATCGTGTAGAGCTGGTCCTTGTTTAGTTTTCTGCACTCAAAACCATCCACCACGTCACGGTAAGGATGACATTTCTCAGTACTACAACACTAAAGTAAACTGTCAACGTAGATGTGGACGTGATAGTTGTACTCGTATTCATCAACGTGTTGTCTTGCATTTAAGGTATGCGGTCAAGGCTGCTTAATAGGTCAACCTCTAATGGGGATGGATGACATTTATGTACTCATTTACGAGTATTCCCACAGGCAAGATTTTGTTCCTGTGATGTACGGATACCAGGACGCAGTGTTGGCAAAGCGATGACAAAGCAGCATCAACCTAAAAGAAAGCCCTTTTTTTCAATCGTTTTGCCTTAATCCTCGAGGACGAGCAGAGAGAACACCATGAATGAATGAATGGGATGCTGAAAGTCCTTCTTTTAGATCTCTGTATGCTAATACACTATATGAATGCTGTCCCTTTTATTTAAAATTACGGAACCATAACAAAAGGATATTCTCGTATTCCTTTTGCTTGCGCTTTTATGCTTGTGAAGAGTGCCTCAGGACGACCGAAGGTTATGTTACTACGTTGATATTAACAGAGTTCTCCTCGTTATAACATATGCGTGCCTCCAAATGAGACTGAATGTGCCGCCTCCAAATGTATGAATGTACGAGTTCTGGGAATTTTTTTTTTTATGGATTCTAGCTTCGAGTGGATTTATGAGGGTCATTTTACAAAACATAAAATAAAACAAACGACAGGTAATGGTGGTGTTTTTGAGATTTGAGTAGGGTAGTCCGGTATTTCCATTCGATTGTCATGACAATAAATGAAAGGAAAGTGCTGTTTGAATGTCGAGCGAATAACCTTTGTAATGAGGATAATTACTTGCCGCAAGCAGTAAAAGGTTATCTGATTGGAATGTTAAAAGTTAGACGTACTTTGGCTATTTCCAATCTCACTTACTCATGTAACAGAGTAAGTTATTACGAGTATCACCATCCCTACAAGAGATCTCACAAATCCATTTTTGAATTGTAGTCCTTTAGGTGGGACTGCTGTTACTGGTGACTAAAAGAGCTTGTATCCTGGATCCAATAACCAATTTTGTAGAACTTGGGTAAGGTTTCGTCAATCCCTTTTTTAATTGAAACTGTCTTGACGTGGGAAGGCATCGAAAGGCACATCGAAATTGGAATGAGAGGCTAGCCACTGCACTATGGAACAACAATTCCGTTGGAACAAAGCACTCAAACTCTTTGTAACCATGTTCATTTGACTGAAATTTCTCAGCCTTTCGTCACCACATTTACCTGCTACGATACAAGCGTAGTCTGGACACTCACAGAGGTAGTGCTTCTGTGATGTGGATTTGCTGACTGCACTGTACCTACTAACTCTGTTGAAATGATTATAAGCAAAGGGATATGTAGAAAGAAATTTCATCCCATATGCATTGGTTTGAGTAGAAATGCTAAGACTCATCTTGACGAGTATAAGCGCATATTCTGCTAATTTTATGTAGAGTGCCGGACCATCTCCCTGGCACATATAATGCTGGCTATAAAGTGTTATAACTGGACTTGCAGACTCTATTGCAGAGCTAAAATGCGAAGTACAATATATAGGAAAAAATGTAACTAAACTCATTTCGGAGAGCTGTGACTCTCTAAACTGCTCAATCGATAACAGCGTAACCTCCATTAAATCAGCTGTTCAATCCCTGCACTCAAGAATCACCAAATTAGGAGATTTTGATAGGTCCCACTCCTCAAACACGTTACCAGAGATTCAGTCAACTTCAATTCAATTGGGAAAAATTATGTTAACGTTGGCTGATCAATCCACTTTGCTACAACTCAAGCATGCTGAACATACTGAAAATATCGAATCCATTCAACATGACCTCAATTATCTCAGTAAGGAAGCTGCATCCACTAGATCAACCACAATGCAGATATTGGAGGAAATAAAGCACATCTCTAGCAAGCCGGATATACCACCATCTGTAGTGAGCCCATGTAACAAATCCTCACACGACGAGTTGTATCCATCACTCTCAACCAGTTTAGCCCCAACTTATCCAACAGCCGCTACCACCCAAGCGTCCGTTCAACTCTCTGAGAACAATGCAACTTTTAACCCCGATCCCGTCCCAAGGCCATAACCAACAATAAGGGCTTTTGGGACATCCTGGACCTTCCCTGAATGGAACGCAAGACTAGAAAAACTAAATAAAATGAATCTTCAAGCCACCAGCAAACCAGAACTATCTACTTTGTTCCTCTAAGCTGCCCAACGTCCCGCAAGCTCGCCATGGATCTTCCACCCACTGTGAAACTTACAAAACAATTTTCAGATATAAATGATGACAGTCGTTATGTAGTATCTCGTTTGAGAGACCACCGTATTTATGAAAATGTTCGTCTCAACCTTGCCTACTTACACGACAAACCCAACTCTGTTTGCATTGATGGCATAACCAAAACCAATATTATGGTTTCGATTCAACGAGAAGGGCTTCCAATAAAGCCAGAGGAATTGATGCAAATTTTCGTTCGTTACCATGAGAGTTTCGACATCTCTTCCGACGAAGTTCAAAAAGATCTTTACACGCTGTCTTCGCATGTCAATTCTAAACGTCTTTCCCACTTACAAAGAACCCGTTCAAATTTTAAAAACTATTACAGTTCCTAACCAACTGAATTTTGTATCCTCCAGTCCAAAATGCCTGTCCATTTACTACCAAAACGTAAGAGGCCTGCGCTCATCAAAGCAACACCTGGTGTCCCTCAGGGAAGTCACCTTGGACCAATCATCTTTATCCTAACGATTAACGACATAAATCACGTTTTAACGAATTCTAATCTTTCTATTTTCGCTGACGACATGAGAATTTTCAATGTCATTTCAATGCCTTCTGACTACAATTGCTTGCAAGATGACTTAAATAAGTTTTCGGTATGGTGCAAGCAAAATTTTTTGGAGCTTAATGTCAACAAATGCCAAGCGATAACCTATTCCCGCAAACGTCTTCGTCCGCCTCCAGGAAACTACTTTATCTGCGATGAGCCGATTCCCTCCACTACCGAAGTAAGGGATCTAGGAATAATATCTGGCAGGGAATTGAATTTCGACTCACATATTGACAGCATTATAAATAAAGCTAGCTCTGCACTTGGCTTTATCAAACGCTGCACTGGTCATAAGAATTTTCCAACCTCTACGTTACAAGGTCTCTGTGCATTACTTTTGCAAGGCCTCTTCTGGAATATTGCAACCAAGTTTGTTCACCCTATAAACAAATCCACATTCAAAAAATCGAAGCAGTCCAACGCAGGTTTATCCGATTTGCACTTCGTGGTCTAGCTTGGGTCGATCCATATGGACTACCTCCCTGTAAAAATAGGTTTAAACTAATTGGCATGCATACCCTTAAAAAACGTCGTGAAGTCGCTGATGTACTTTTTATACACCAGTTATTGACTGGAAACATCAACTGCCCGGGGATAACAAAAAAAAAACACTCTGGCGTTACACACTCATTTGTGTTGCTCATGTTGTAATGAGCGGGGCCTACGGTTTATCGCCGAGTCCGAATGGCACTCCTTAGAAGCTTTTACGTAGGCAATTTTACTTTCGGGAGTTTGCCATTGCCCGCCGAAAGAGTGATAGCGATTTGAAAAATTGTTGGTGACCCAGCCAGGAATCGAACCCAGACTCTCTGCGTGATAGTCCAATGAGCTAACTATCACTATATCAGTTTAATATGTCGGTAATCTAGGTACGCGTCAAGCCGGATGTATTGGTAATTAAGAAGACGAAGGCGAAATATCCTATTGTGATATATTCAGCTAAATCACTGCGAAGCGGCAAAGGTCCTTATGACACAAGCTGTTAGAGAGCTGAAGATTGACGTGGCCGTAGTAAGCGAGCAGTATAGGAACCTCGATGATAAAGTTTGGGCAGCAGACGCCTCGAAGAGAGCTGCTATTTGGACCTGCGGAGACTACGCATTTGAAGAAATAATGATGACACCTGGAATAGGGTTCGTCCGAACGAAGGTCAATGGGGTATATATATCTACATCTCCAAATGGAACCCTGGAAGAATTCCAGAGAATGCTAGAGGAGAGGTTCTGCTAGAAGCAGTATTGTCACAGTACTGCTTAATACGGGCAACGAGCACACATTCAACAAAAACGGCGTAGGCTCCAGAGTTGATGTAACTTTTGTAACAAGTTCCCTAGTGAAGGGATCAAAATGGAAAGTCAGTAAGGACTACACCCACAGTGACCACCAGGCCATCCTATTTGAAGTGCAAGCAAGGAAAACAACCGAGAAGCGCCTTCCAAAGAAGACACAACGAAAATACCTTTTCCATCGTCACGAACAAAACGAAGTGAGCATAGAAATATCTTTTAATCCAATTAAAATGCTGGACCTGAGGGCTTATCGTAGCGGTTCTGAAGACCTGTGAACAAGAGGGAGACATCGACGAATTGAACGTCGGAGTCTCTTGACTCTTGACTCTGTAATTAATTAAGTAAGGCCCTGTACCTTGGACGTCAATTCTCCGGTTCACGAAGTCTTCAAATCTAACCCAAAGCCACATCGCAGTAGAAGAAGACTCAACTTTATGTGAGGCGTGCAACCAGAAGGGAATCCAACCGACTTAGAAAACTAGCCAACTAGAGAGGGCTGTTCAGGCTAAGTACTAAATTAAGGAAAACAATCTATAGGTGTACGAAGTGGCAAGTTGACAAGACTTGCATTGCCATCTCTTCTCATGTTAATCATTAAAAGTACTGTCTGCACTCATAAATGAAGAATTTTAAAGCCCAAAGCCAACCCACTAAATGTCTTCATATTTAAGCTCGAAAATGAGACTTTGCAAATGGAAGATTCATGTTCAGGTCAGGTGCGGTAAAAACAATTAACAACGAACGGCGTTACGTAAGCCAAAACAATCTACTTCCAAAGAGGGACCCGCACAAAAGAACTATTATTCACTCCTCTCAGCTGGAAATCTATTCAATTCAACAAAGCCCATTCGTCTATAGAAACTGGATTCGTGCAACCTTGCATGTTGTCCCTGAGCAACAATACGGGTACTATGCGTTTTCATCCATTGTCAATGACATAAGCCTAGGGATGCGAGGCATTCAACATCACAGTCGCATCCACATCACATTTCCATTAAGTGAATCACATCTGCGACTTTAAACAATGCCATCGGCCCACGTGGCAGTGAGATACAATATCTCCATCATCACTTTTGACGGGGCATTTTCAAAACATAGAAATCCCTTCAGAAAAGAGATATTTCGACATGACATTGCAGCCTCACAAATGGGTTTCTTCAGTCTGCAGTCGAGTTGTGTTGTTCTCAGTTGATACGAGTATGTAACTCTGCACACTGTTGCTTCCCTGGCTCCGTTTATAACCAATTTACCCTACAATAATCAAATTATAGTCCTGTGGCCACTATATGCCCTACATGCAATGCTTTAATCGATTTATAAACCGAAAATCCCGGATGCAGCCAACTATGGTAATTGCTGCATAATTAAGCACTTTGGATCGTCACTACACCGCATATAGTGCCAGGCTAATGTCGCCCCAGTTGTCCACACTGATAGATCTGCCCTTCAATCAAAGTTTGACCAGATGCACACTGTCCTCCAGCATGTTATAATGAGTTCCAGATATTCAAACTCAATGAAGCGTCTGTGGAATGTTAAATTAAAAATGAAAAAAGTTAAGATCGACTTATCGGATTACTTTGTCAGGCTTCAGTATTGCATTGTCACTTAAAGTGATGATGGTGCAACCGTAAGTCAGAAGATTCATATGCCTCCTAAGCCCTGTAAGGATTATATTTCTTATTCGTACCAACAGCACCTTTTTATCCATGATGCTGAAGCCAGCTTAAAAGAGGAATGACGTAAACCATATCCGACAGTCGATACTCGTAGTCGTGCAAATTATCCAAAGTCTGCTGAAAGTAAAGCGCCTCACGAACGACATCGATTTTACGTAGTTTTTCGTCTTTGGCTTTCTAAAAATAATCGAATGAGGGAAAATCAATTTTTGCGCGACTAGGGGTAGGTTTGCTGGCATGGGCTAACCACTATTACCAGCTACCACTATTTATTTGGTAGACGTACATATGTACTCGTATGTATGTACTTTGGCTATGCAATGCCACCGTTTCACCTCCAGAATGGGCTATTTATACCGGAGACCAGTGAGCTGTACACACTGTCTGGGGTTTCATTTAATAGATTTTGTGTTTATGTCATGCTGGAGTATCCTCACATTGAATTGTAGGTATAGTCCGCTGACGAAGGAGTACAACTTGAGAAAATTACCCCCAAAGGGCGGAATTAAGTGACAGATTACAATAGTTCGAGGGGGATAAACAGGAATATCGATTCTCGATGAAGTCTGAAAGTTCGAACTACATTATACCATTGTTGATGGTAAGGGGAGTCCTTGACATGGATATAGTAAAATGGGGAGCGTTATATTCATGGCGTTGAACATATCAAAGAGGCAAATGGGCTTATATCTGCAAATTGGATGGATTTTAATGCATAAATACGAATCAGATAAATGTTTCGGTGGAGAGGTTCTTCCAGTTGCAACCAATGTGAACGTCGGGGGTCGATTTAGAAGCATACTCATTTAACTCTCTTAACATCAACGCTAAAGTAACGCTCATAATCCCAAAGTGGGCTACTGTCGTAGTTGTTGCTGATGACTCCCTTAAGCAATTGAAGGACAACAGCTTAGCAGGTAAAATGCTTAAACAAAGACCAAGACAGCCCCAAAATCAAATTATGTACCCTAAAAATGTTTGCACATAGCGCGGGCCAAGGAAATTTAGGGTGGAAGAAAAGAGAGGTGCCAATGTACGTTGGTTTTAAATGTTTGAAGGTTGTAATGGCTAGGAAATAAAGAGCTCAGCAGGGCATTCCATGAGCGAGGTGTTCGGCTTAGGAAAGAACCACGATATTTTAGGATGCGTCCGAAAGTGGGTTTGAGATGTGTGGTCATACCACCCAGAAGCCAGTTTAATCTTCTCAATTGAATATACAAACGAAGGTTTGAATAAAAATGTATGCGAAGGATTTTGAGCCAACGTTTCCAAACGACGACAGAGCGAATTGTCCTTAATTTAATATAAACATACGCTTCCTACACCTTGATATTCTCAAAGGAACCTTACAAAGAGCTGTAGATTTATCAAATAAGTCGCAATCCCAGTATTCTGAACTACCTTCTGAAACCTAGAAATTCAACGTCAAGCAGCTGCAATTGGAAACGGCTGGTATTCCGATCGAATCTCTCAAAACCTCTCAACAACATTAAATGCAGAAAACCAGTGAAGCTATTGACGACAAGTCACCAGAGATTCTGCCTCTGATGTGGTGGGTAACATCTGACTAGGACGAAGCCATTATCTAGGTGAACAGTGTCGAAAACCTTAAAACGTTGCATAGATAAAGAAAAAACTGGAGATGCTCACAGACTCTAGAAACAGAGGACATACAGAGAATCTCTGATCTTCCGATAGAAACAAAAATAATTAGGATAACGTCTGAGTCTGCTTAACAGTGTTCATGGTCAATATGTTTCTATACTCATTGACTTGAAGGCGAGAATTCAGCGATATTTCACAGCTGGGCTTGCTGCAATTGAAAAATAAACGTTAAGGACTGGAGCAAACTGAATCGTACACTATAGACAGAACACCAAAGACTTGATAAAGACTGCCACAAAGGCGAACCTTCTATTCTACCTAATGTATGATACTAAAGGACATATTGAACGAAGAAGGCTAAGAAGGCTTGGAATTCATCCCGAAGCGAGAACATCGTAAAGGAAGATCTGGCACCTGTTGCCATTACCAAGTGGAAAGATTTCTAACAAACTTATGGTGCACAACTACTTGAGGATTTTCTCAAGATCAAACTAAATGGAGAAGATCCGTTCTCAGTCGCAGATCAAGCTCGAGCTGTAATATTGCCGACAAAAAAAAAAAAAAACACTGTGGCGCTGGCAGCCCGGCATGGGCCATGGTCTAGCTTCTTGACACTCATTTGTGTTGCTCATGTTGTCATTTTTGTCACATCTGAGCGGGGCCTACGGCTTATCGCCGAGTCCGAACGGCACTCCTTAGAAGCTTTTTCATAGGCAATTTTACTTTCGGGAGTTTGCCATTGCCGCCCGAAAGGGTGATGGCGATTTGAAAAATTGTTGGTGAACCAGCCAGGAATCGAACCCAGACTGTCTGCATGATAGTCCAATGAGCTAACTATCACGCCATAACCATCGCCAGTAAAATTGCCAAGAGTAAATAAAATAACATTGACTAAGTTAGCAGTAGTTGACAGCCACTAGAAAGCCAAAGTCTTTCGAAATAAAATAAGCAGATCCGATGCAGTTTAAACAGAGCAACACACCAACTTAGCGATCGAAGTTTCGTAATTAAAGTGAACGGGAGGAGCATTTCGGCCGCCTTCAGTGAGAAGAAGTCGAGGAAGGCTTAAAGACGCACTTGGACAGAAAGAAAGAAGGAAATAAGAAAGCTGCTGCAACGAAGGCCGACCCTTATGTGCATGTGGATTTGCTATTCGATGGAAACTTTGCAACAAGGCAAAATTCGGAAATAAAAGCCTGGTTTTCCTCTATGATATCAAATATTGAACATATGCCATGTTCAGAGCCCCAACTATGACACTAAAATTGTGCTAAGAAGCTGAATAGTATTTTCCGGTTTTTGTTCTAGCCATGCACTCCTCAAATCTTCAAAATCTCCGGCATGCTAACAGCGACTGGGATCATTACCTGTCTTGTTACAGCCAGCGTATGAATGCGGATAAGACATCAGTGTTCGACGTTTAAAAGCTGCAACTGTAAGAAGCCGATCTTTCTTCAAGCTCTCTCGAAATTCTAAGCCCAAGTCTTGAAAGTTGCCGCAGAAACAGCATTTTTTTTAGAACAACTGGAGATAGATTTGTTGAGAACATGCACCAGCTCGTCTATAGCATGTGGTCAGAGCAAGGCCTGCAATCTCAGCATCATTTGACCGTTTCCAAAGAAATAAGAGAATTTCGACAGCTAAACCATAGGAGAATAAGTTCTCTAACAGTAACATATAAGATATCTTCTGGTTTCAAGCCAAGAAAGATGAGGACGGAGACCAATCGACATTTCAAAATCTTCTTCAACACTTCGCGCTACAGCAGTAATATTCACTTTTGTATACATATTTCTTTGTCTTTTTGATGGTTTTGAATCGAGAAGAGTAAAATTAGTGCGAAAACGATCAATAACGGCACGAATTGCTTGCTCACAAGGCCGATTATGTTGACCGTAAAATTGACGAAGTGCTCTATGAACTTCACGAGCAGATTTATTTTTTTCAAAGTAAATTTCCACAATTTGGAAGCGTTGTTCTGGCGTAAAACGATGATGAATTGTCAAACCTAACTGAACAGAGATGTCAACACAGTTTGACATTGACAGCTATCAAACCATAGACAACAACCATCGAAACTTCTCATTCAGCTAAGAAACAAACCTTTTACATCAGAATAGATGCATATCACCAACGGTTTTGCTAAAAACCTCGCGATCGGCAGGTCGAACTTCGATGTAGTTAAGGGCTCTATCAACCTTAGTTCCGCAGTACAGAACTCGTCTTATCAATTTCTGTTTCTTTGGCTGAGGAGGCAATTGAGTATAAAGACTCTTTTCGTGAGACCAAACGGGCTCTATACAAGACCGCTATCATTCAGGTCCTGCTCTACGACTCAGAGGCTTAGACCTTGTCGAAAATAGATAGAATATCGTTTAGCTACTCGAGAGCATGGGGGTGTTTGGTCGTATTGGTTTTGACGGAGGACATTGAACTATGAACTCTACGGGCTATAGCGCACATCGATCTGGTCAGAAATCTATGAATCATACATCTGAGATGGGTAGGCCGTTTTCAACGAATGGACCCCACAGCTCTGGCCTGAAAAGTCTTCAAATTTAGCTCTAAAGCCAACGCAGAAAGTATTACCACGTTAAAGTTGGCGCACGCAAGTGGAGAGGACCATAACCAACTTGGAGAGCTGCACTGAATAAAACTGGAAAGAATTCGTGCGATCTGGAGTATGTTGTTAGCTAAGGCGCATTCCGCATCACGGAATGTAGCACAACCGAAGTGTTGGTAGCTTTAAGGCATTGTGACAGACAGCAACTACTTACTTCCAACAAAATCAGAACTATAAGCTAAGGTTATCTCTTATTACCCGACAGCTTTCAACTACTTGTAATTGTAATTTGAAAGTGGCCACTGCATTTGGCAACAATTGAACCTGGTAACGATTTTGTAATGTCATCCCTATTGATGTTGCCAAGTAGATTCCTCCTACGAGTATATCTTTTGAGTATACGCGAAAATGAAAGGCCTATTGGAACAGATAACCTGAAGTCATGATAGCTTTCGGCAGGCTCTTCAAATCGCTTAGCCCTTTACTGTCTGTCTCTCACAATAAACTTCTGGAACTAAGTGTTCTCAAAAGGTCAGAACTACTTCCATGGCACACCTGGCGATCACAGGTAGTTTCGGCTTCGAATAATTTAAAGGGAACATCCATTTCATTTTAGTATTTCATCGAACTAGTTTCAAAGCTTCCCTGCCTTAACCTCTAAAGGAATTGAATTTCAATAAAACTCAAGCACGTCATTACATCAAATTTAATAACACTCATCACTACCCCCCTCTCTCCACCCCAATCCACTGAACATTTAAATTTAAAGTATCAATCGCCGACCCAAACCTTTCCTCTGATTAATACCATCATCTATCTAAATTAAACTGCAAAATCGATTCAACACTCATAACTGTAAGAACACTCATTTAATTTTCATCTCTAATAGCAGCATCATCCTTTACCAATGGTCAACACATTTTTAGAAAGCAATATCTGTCCAAACGACCAGGAAAAAAATCGTCATCCCTTCCCATTGACAGTCAATATTTTGTCCCTTCTCTGGGCTGAAACATCCTAAAATTCAATAAACGGTTCCATGAAAACAGCTCAAAATATCGACAACGACATCTGGAATGGACACTAAAAACACATCGAATCAGCAGTTTAGCTTGGCGAAAAGAATAAAAAGGACACACCGTCGACGTTGTTCTCGTCGTCATCAGAACTCGTAACAGCCCCCGTATATGTTCGTATACCTCCACAGTTTGTCACTTTGTAATCGCTGTCGCCACATGGCTAACATAAAATACTTTTTTTTGTTTCAATAATTCGCCCTCTTTCAAAATCGAACAAAGAAGCATAACAGAACGACTCCACAAGAAACAAAAACAAAAAAAAACCGATTCAAGTCCTTTTCAATCGGAAACAGGGGTAGTATTCCCTTTGGGACCATTAAAAGGCAATTTTTGTGTCAGCATAAGCATACAGCGATTGTTGTAAATTTTTGAACCTTCCAAAGCAATGTCCAGGGTAAACAAAGCTCCAAATCCGTTTGATATAATTCATTGGTTTAGAAAGAGGTCCTTTATCTTAATCCCTCTTAAATGCTACGAGATAAAATGACATCGAGCATTAATTACATGCAGTCTGGCCATGTATCTGTTACCCAGCTACGAGAAGACTCACATTTATACTGAACATTTGAAGGATCCAAAACAACAATGGCAATATTAGACGGTGATGTAGCAGTGGTAGTGGCAGTAGCAGAGGCAGTGGCAAAGGAAGAAGCGTAAGTGTAGGTGGATTTTGGATGGGTGTGGTAAGATAATTTATTGCATCTTGTATCCGGGAATATTGCACCCGTAAATTCTCCAGTGAGACGAGCTTCCATGTGGAGAACAACAATTTGCAATAAACCTGTCTCAGTATCTCATGATCTTAACTTGTGATAGCTACGGAAGTATAATACAACGCTAGTGTCCCAAAATTGTCCATCTTCCGTTCGACCAACGATTTTCCTTATTCTCCTGTCCATCTGAAGTCGTTTGAAAATAGCCAACAAAAAAATAGAGACACTTATTTAAAGACCAAGAAATTTGTTACATCAAAGTCAGATTTCATAGTAAACAACGGTAACGATTTCTATGCAATCCAGATGGTTAAAAAGCCAAGAATACTTTGAGAAATTGCTTTCACAACGAAATTCTAAGGGATTACAGGGGCAATGAAATCCGTTTTTTCAGAAAGTAAACGACTGGAAGCCAAACAACAGATAGATATAAGAGATTACTGGCTCGACAGTACTATCAGAGGCTTTTGAATCAGACGACAGGTGCCTCGAATTCGGAAGCTGATTCGAAGTATCGGTCTTCATGAAGAGCAAAACTCTGAATGAATTTAACGGAAAGCTTTGCCTTAACTCAGGATGTAGCAAACAGTAGAGAAACCTAATTTCGGGCTAAATGGTGACCTTACCAGATGTTTGAAATTCATGTGGCTAGACGAAAATAACTCTATGGTCGAACGTGACCACGGTATCCTACCATCGGTTTGGTATTCCGGATGAGACCATCAAATGTGCTATGGCGTAATTAAGTGGACTTTAGTTGAATTGGGGCGTTTCCAGATGAACAACAAAAACGTAAAGACCAGTTGCCGCCAACTCTGAACACAATCTTTGCATACCTACCAAACCCCTGGCGAGCAGGTAGAGTAGCCCCTATACCGAAAATTGGAAAAGATGACTGTGCCCTCACCGAGAGTCGAAAATCAATCAGACTAACTTCTTTCATATTGAAGAGTATAGGGGAAATGGTTGAACTTCACTTCCCAAACCTCCTTTACCTCTGTTCAAGATACAAAAAGCCTGCCAACTTGGAAGATTCTGAGGGACTGCTTTTCAAAATCTAGTGAGCAGAATTGAAGGTGAAGGTGAAGGAAGAAAGACGCCTTAGGATTAAAGTAATGTTTCTGAACAGAGTCCCGATTGCTAACCTGGGGTTGACCACAGACTGACTTTCAGTCTCCACTACTATGGCACATCACGGTCGACTCTCTGTATAACGCTCTCAGTTATTATAAAATACTACAATACGAGTATATACACTCAGGCATATGCAATTGTTCTAAAATGAATTTTTAGTCAATCCTCCCAAACCTGAGGCTGTTCCGATCGCAAAAAGGAGGAAGTTGACTTGTCTCCTCGTTGTCTTAAAGGCCATCCGTTAAGTTAAGTACGTTTAATGGAGTCGTCCTGGGAAATGAATTTTGTTTTTGACTGAATGTGGTGTGTCGAAATCTCCAGGATATTGTCGGATCAGGAATAATTGAAGCTTATCTCCCAAGGGATCTATTGAACCTCTATAGCTCTGATGAGAATAAAATCCTATTCTTTCCTGGTCTAGTATCCTGTCTTGGCTGCATTCTGTGCCTAGTTCAGTTTCAATTCTCGTAAGGTAAACTTGCCCCTGTCTTCTGGGCTGAGATTCACACAATTATGACGACAGCGATCTATATTGTGAAGACTCGGCGGAGCATACGAAGTATCCGGGTCAATAGCGACAATAAAGCTGTGCTTAACGCCTAGCTTACCCATTTACCACTTCGCAGCTAGTTCGAGGCTTATCTGTGTAGAGTCGTTAGGACCCCAGGTCTCAATAGAAACGCAAGACACGAAATTGTTAATGAACGTTCTAGAAAAGGCTAAGAGAAAAGTCTATCAGTGCCCGAACATGGGCAAAACTGCAGATAGCATTACTCTCAAGGACAACCTAGAACAAAAAGAAAACTACTAAAGGCCTTTCACAGGTCAGCTGCTCTGAACGCAGTCAAGAGTCTGATTTCTCTGAGTCTTATTTGAATCCCAGGTCACCATGAGCTCACAAGAAATGAGATTGTGGATGAACTCAGGCTCATATTTCATTAGCGCGCACAAGGGATTATGTACCGTTAAAATGTTTGCACATAGCGCGGGCGAAGGGAATTTAGGGAGGGAAAAAGGAGAGGTACCGATGTACGTTGGTTTTAAATGTTTGAAGGTTGTAACGGCTAGGAAATAACGAGCTCGGCAGGGCATTCCATGAGCGAGTTGTTCGGCTTACAAAAGAAGCACGATATTTCAGGGTGCGTCCGAAAGTGGGCTTGAGGATGTACTGATGAGCATTCATAGCGAGACGGGTGTTTGAAGTGGCGGAATGCTACTGACAATTTCTGAGGAGAATTGGTGGTGAGAATAGCGATAGAACAGGGTGAGACAGAAGATATTACGTCGGTAGTCGAGGGTGTCAAATGTGTGATAAGCATCACCTATAAGATTTATAGCACGGTTTTAAATCCTATCTATTAGGCGCAAAGAAGTCTTGGGAGCACCAGACCAGATGTGAGCATTGTACTCAAATTTTTGACGGATGAAAGCCTTATATATTGGTTATGGCTGGGTACTTGAATTTCGCTTAAGCGACAGCAGTCAGCATTTTGTTTTGGAAGTATTAAATTCCACTCTGCTGGTAGTTCCCCAATTGGTTATGCTGTTTTTATCGGAATTTAATGAGCTTAACAAACGCAGCCGTTCCCGTTCTACAGTCGACGAGCAGGGATGTGCGTCCGGGAACGAATATGAAGCAGAGAGTCGTCAGCAAAGGAGTAAATTGGATTAGAAGTAGCAGGCAAGAGAAGATTGTTGAAAATTAAAAAGAGTGTCGGAGACAGAACGGAGGCCTGGGGCACACCAGCATTTATTTTGTGAATATCAGACTTGAAACCATCCAAGATAACTTGAATTGAACGTTCTGAAAGGTAATTTCTAATCCATTGAAGAAGAGAGTCGTCGATCCCAATAGCACGCATTTTTGACAAAAGAGCCTGAGCTAAACTCAGTCAAATGTCTTAGAAATATCAAGTGCAACTATCTTGCTTTCACCAGATCGATGTAGACTTTGGTTCCACTTTTCGGTGAGACATGCCATCAAATCACTAGTGGATCTGTTGCTACGAAAACCGTACTGCCGGTCATTGAGAAGTTTTCGTGTTTCGAGATATTTCATGAGCTGACGATTTATCAGCGTTCCCATGACCTTGGAAACCTTTATGAGAGTGATTACAGCATGGCGAAAGATTTTCTTTATAAGTGTTCGGCCTACGCTTGGATCAGGCTACATGTCCTCAGGACTGATAGGGTGGCGCTGGTACTGTAGGTACTTCTACCGGGGACTGAGAAATTCTAGTGTGTGCTCTGATCTGTTCGACAGAAAACAATTCATCAAAATTGATTGATGAACTTTTAAGTCAAAATTCTTTTAAATTATAAATTTGAGCTGTCTTCAAGAACGTTGGTACCACAATTAACATTTCCCTTTGACGAATTCATAACCTTTGTAATCGGCTTCGAGGGATTTTCTCGAAACTGCAATACAGGCGTTCATTTAAGTCATAAATTGCCTCCAAGGAAAGTATCTCACTTTTCCTGCCTACACTGAGTCGACTTAAAAACAAACTTGTGACTGTAATACTCGAAAAGTGCTTCTAGATACCCGATTACAAAAACCCTCATTTAAAAAAAAACTCAAAAAAATCTTTTCCATACATTTGGTGCAGGATATTAGACCCCTTAGAGAGGAAGCTAATTACAAACTAAGTATCTGTGGCTTTGTTGCCACAAAAGCCACAGCTTCATGATGCTGCTTTTTGGGGTGGCTGTACCTATTCATTTACGGTCCCTCAATCTCTATAAGCTTTTACTGTGCACTGTTCTGACGTGGTACTACATGGTACATATGCACATATGTATGTATAGGTAGTTGCATTTAGGAGGTAAATTTATGTTTAGGACGACAACCGAAATGCTCGCTGTTACAGCAGACAAGAGGAGAAAAACCACAGGAGTCGTATTGAGAAATTAGCATTTGTTACACGTATCCGGTGAATACACATGGTAGAACGCTTGTCAATGGATATCTAGTTAGTATGCCAGTTGAGTTACAAGATACACCGTCTTCCCCACACAAAGAGAATAAAATCGGGGATCCTGCTACCATTGAATGCTTCCAAATTAAATTCAACAAATACTTATACGGTCGTGTGTGCTTAGATACACAGATACGAGTACTCGTAAATGAGTTGGAGGATGAGTACTCGCACATTCAATGAAATGAAAGGTTGCCTTATGGGACACCTCATGGACTTGTGGGATTATTTGCCAAG
Organism: Volucella inflata; assembly: GCA_928272305.1. Lineage (NCBI taxonomy): Eukaryota > Metazoa > Arthropoda > Insecta > Diptera > Syrphidae > Volucella > Volucella inflata. The sequence continues at coordinate 8,050,708 of OV743720.1, forward strand.
AGCTTGAAGGGGAACTTGTGTGTCTTTAAGATCAGAGATGCCGGCCACCTTTTAAGTGATGTGGGTATATGCAGTTTCTGAGCAATAAATATTGATTTAACATTGAGTCCAAGAATTAATCGAATTAATGTTAAATAGTGGCCCAATGTAGAGGATTACAACGCTGGTTAATATTGAATGGTATTTTGATTAGGAATAAGGGTTTATGTGGATTAGAATTAAGGGGTGTTTGAGATTAAGGAGAACTTCGTTTAAATTTGGTTATGATAATGGTCTTGACGATTAATCAACTAATAGTCCTTGACTCCTTTTGATTTGAATATGCATATGTAAGTGGTTTTGTTTGAAGGCAAACAGAGTGCAGTGTAACTGAGGAAACTTTTCAAAGTTATTTTGTTCATGTGGAACTGAGGTATACGATTGATAAACGTGCTTCAAAAACTTATTAAGCCCCTTGAGACTGAAAGAGATTTACCGACAGCAACGAAGAAAACTTAACTGAAATTAATTTTTGTGAGAATCGAAAAATATCCGTAGGCATACCTTCAGGGAAAATATCACTTAAGCTCACTCACATTCTAATAACGATTGATGGAATCTTTCGTCGTTGTCAGAGGGATGATTTTTCCTTGAGAGTCTCATGGACTACAACATATATTGGAATATCACTTCAGCCTACTCTTGAATGTCGTTCAAGAATAGTCAAAGTCTTTGGTAAGTTGTTCAAGTATTTAGAAATTGTGTAGGTCGAAGTCTAGTCTCACTGTGTTTGTTAGTTTCGTCCATATACCACTTTCTTTCTCTGAAATGTGAAATTAATGACTGCCGATGAAAAAGTGTGTTGACGTCAGAAATGGGTTTTTCTGTTTTTCAGAATATAGCATGGGACTCAAACCCAGGATCTCCAGCGTAATATTTTATTAATTTATAAATCAATGGTAGTTGCCAGTAGCTGGGTGCCGCACAATTAGGGAAGGCACTGCGCAACGCCAACATGTCAATGTCCAATGATGTAACTTTGACAGAATGTCAATTGTATTTTTACAAGTCCTGCCTGAAGCAATCCGTAGACATAGGTGTTCAATAGGAATCTAAAATGTTTCGTCATGATGAATGACTGAATCCCAGGAGAAGGGATTAAATTTGGTCTCGTCGTGTTCGCATGGCGGGGAAACAATAACCTAATCCGTGAACTAATTGTTGACAACCATGCAACAGAGGACAACGACAATTTGAATAAGAAATTTTCTGACATGGAAAAGGGCACATGTTAATCAGATATCGCCGACATTCATTGTGGTTAAGGCTAGAAAAGAGATTGAAAAAAATGAAATGAATGAATGGAAAACTGCAAGACAACACTTTCGTAATTGCTCCAGAAAAGGTCAGCGTCTATTTGACTGCGGATTTGATGTAGGCAGTAGACTATAGTCTAGAGCGAACCCATTGTAACGATCTGCATCAACACTAAGCTCACCGACTTTGACCAGCTGTACCGAAGAGTTGGTGCTGAGAATATGTTAAAACAAGTGGCAACCGAAACTTCGCTGTTTGGCGGGATGAACCATTTATTTTCACCTTCAGCAATGAATGCCAAAGTTTTCACTCATCCGGTCACAATAATGTAAATCAATATCTAGAGGATAGCTTTGCAAGACTTACAGAGGATAGACTTCTGCCTGAACAGGGGATGATTTAGAGGTGGGCGTGAACAATCTCATTTGATCGAATAAAAGCATGCTTTATAAATGGGATCGATCCACAAAAAAGGAGTACCTTTACACAGAGCCAGGTATAACTCCCGATTTCAAGGCCGTACACAGATTGATGGCTGGCTTTGGCATCCTGCTAAACTCATTAGGTTGGTCAGAATGATGATGGGGAACGCTCGCCCCTATGAGGAGGTTAGAAGCAATCTGATTTCCTTTCTGCCAATCTAGCCCAACCACTAGGACCACCCTCTTTGTTTCATGTCTTAGACGATGATGAAGTATGCGGGCCACGTTTTCCGGGACAGTTTCACAAAATCGACCGTTTGGAATTTGTTCGCTCCTTTCGTGTTTTCGTTGTCTTTTATAAAGCCTTTTGAACGTTCTCGCTTTTGAATTTTATCATTTCTTCGTCAAGTATATCGGCAGGTAGCATTGAAGATACTAAGGATACAATGTCTTAGTACAAGGTGGCGTAAAATCAAAATATCAGAAGATGTTATAGACAGCTGCAAAATACAAACAGACAAGCAATGGAGCCCAATTCAATTCCAAACAACGAAGAGGACGATTTTGTGTCGAAAATCATCATGAGCGACGAGGCCTTAAGACGAGACACTTAAGCCGGTGTATCAATAAGCAAAATCTTCATTTCTGGGACACTGAAAATCCTCGTGTGATGCACGAAAAGCCATTACATCCACTCAAAGCCACTGTGCGGCATTCACGTGCATTTTTTTAAGTACGCCATCGGCAATACGGTCACTGTTACTGTCGAACGCTACAAGGGAATGATAAACGACTTGCTACTGCCGGGATTAGATGAGCGGGGCTTGGTGAACATGTAGTTTCAACAAGACGGTACAACCGAACACACAGTACGAACCACAATGGATATTATGAAGGAAGCGTTTCCTGGTCGCGTAATCTCCCGTTTTGGCGAATTGGCATGGCCAGCAAGTTCCCAGACTTCTCTCTTTGAGGCTACTTGAAGTCGCGGGCTTATGCCAACAAGCCTCAGACAATTGCAGCCCTTAAGGAGAACATTCGATAGGAATGCGAACAGTTATCACCGGAAATCTTGCAGAAAGTCATGGAAGATGCGATAAAACGGACACAAATGTGTATCGACACTGACTGCAGCCACTTGGCGGCTATCATCTTTTCCACAGAAAAGATTGTAAAGGTCTAAATAAAGATTACCATCACTCAAAATCTTTTTTTTTTTATTTAGTAAAAAATAACTCAAAAACAAAATTGGATGATTAATTTTGCGCCACTTTTTAAAAAGTATGGACACTGAATTCACTAAGGCTATGAACGGATTTGGCATCATTCACGTAAGACAGAACCTTTCCTACACCTGATCATATTTCCGCTGCGATCCGCTGTGTAAAGTTCGCATGTCCGTAGGGAAGGAGTCTTTTATTCTGAACTAGGTCTCTGATACTCGTATTACTCATCAGCCCTTATGGAGATCGATGACTTTCGCATCTGCCCCCCAAAATAGCTTTGAAAAATTTAAAAAACGGTTTAGAAGCAATTTATTTCCCACCTACTCTCATCGATTCTCGAATTTCACTACTCGTAATGAGCACAGCTTCAATATTATCATCGTCGTGATGGAAATAGGTGCCAGTTAACCAGCAACGTACAGCTGCAATTATTTCATTCATTTCACGGCAATATAATCAGCAAATCCGATAAGCAACACTTTGCATGCCATCTGTGTTGTATCATTCACAATGTTTAACTGTAGTGGCCCTACGACTGCGCCTTGTGGCATACCGCCAACAAGAATCAATGAGGAGGATTATATTTGTGTAAAAACTCGCTATCAGGGTTCTTCGATTGTGTCTTGGTTTCGTTTGCGTTGGCCTGCGGTGGAGAAAAATTATTCCCAGCTCTGCAGGCTGTGTAGCGATATTGATCCGGTCCAAAAATGGACATCAGACGAATGGGATAGCTAGGACATGTTTAGCAAACAAACCTAACTGTTGGAACTAAAAGTCTTAATTTTAACGAAGAGACCAAGATTTTTTCTTTCGTAACGTGCACAAGAAGAACAGGTCCTCAACCATCTGCGAGGCAATTTAAGCTCCAGACCGTGCTGATTGAGAGGTTTTGCAGTTAGAACTACGTTTACTCTGGACTGAAGCCAGATCTATTTGATCCCCGATCACATGCAAAGTCTTCCAGTCTAGTATTTAGAGGGCGGCAATGATGATAGTTATGGAATCAATATCTGATAGGCTTACCCTAATTTTATCGATAGGTCTTACAAATCTCATCGAATGAGACTACGTTAGCTACAGGACAATCCAGTATAGAGCCGAATAAGCTGGCTGGAGTCTCTTAGCAAGAAAAAAGTAGAATCGAAATCGAGTGAAAATATGGACATCAAGCCACACAATGGAACATGACCCACAAGGGTCAAACACAGTCGAGCATTGAGTATCTTAGATATAATGAGAACTTTTTGATTAGAAGAGACCTATTCACTAACTTAGCAGACCGCAGCTCAGGATTTTAGACTAAGGAATCCTATCAGGACACCATCTTCCAAGAAAATTTGTTAGAAGGCTTATATTATAGAGAGATTCTACGTTGCAATAATAATAATAATAATAACGAAGCTTGTACGTGGTCTAACATTGTCGTGGTGAAACACCATACCTTACGATTAATCAACATGGGACGTTTTCTCGCGATGGCATCACTTAACTTATGTAAGTGCTCACAGTAGACATTGGGATTAACCTTTTTATCCTTTGGAACTGGCTCAAAGAAGACTGATCCATTTCAATACCATATGTCCGTCTTTGCTTGCCTTTCCGATGCTTGATCTCGCCTAGTTCAACTTTTTCTTAGCTGAAGAATATATTCTTTATGACTTGGATTCAGACGGTTCAAGAATGGATCGTTTCACCTCATCCGGTGTCCAAATACCGAGCTTCATTTCGAAGCCAAGCGAATTTTCATGGGCATTAATGCTTCCAGTAGATTAAAGCAATAGCAAACTCCTGAAATATTAAATACTTATTTGTGCTTGCACTTATTTGAACGTCGATAATCTCGAAAAGTCTATCTCATCAAGGAGGGCCTTCAACTCTATCACTATCATCAAATTGGATGAACCAGGTCATTTTTAGGTTAAGTGTCAACAAGAAACCGTGCGCTGTCATTGGCATATGGATATGTAACGCTCAGATACAATTTAACTAATAACTAATGGCTATTAGGGTGGAATCGAAAATACAATGTTTTGCAAAATGCTGCTCAACTTAAGAGAGCCAGAGCCTCGAGTGGAATTCAGTATAAAAAAGAACATTTGACTCTGAAATCATCGGTGAATACCTGACCTTTAGTCTTTTCACGAATTTGGGGTTAAGTTTCAACCAAATTTATGTCACAACCGCCTATGACGACCGCTGATTCTCGATATGAAAAGTCCAAAAGCCCTGACGTTAATCAAAGTCAACAACTCGAAATGAAAATTTAATTTCATCCCTTTAAAACTTTTTTTTTTATTTTAAATTAATTCAAAACTTCAGAACGTTCATACTCCAAAATCTTCGTCCTCCAATATCCAGAGACCATGACAAGATCCCTGACACCCGCCAAGATGTTATAAAAAGTATCACATTACCCGCGCCAAAAAACTCCTCCTTTCTCCAATTACTCTGCTGAAGGCGTCCTCAAGAAGAAATTGAGAAGCCCAGAGGCAAATAATATTCTACCCTAATACTCCTCCTCAGCCTCCTTCCAACCCAATTATTTGTCTTTAATTAAAGAAATTTTCGGAACCACTTAATCAGGCATACACCCTTCTGGCGCATCCTCCTTCAATCCTGTACCGCACTAAAAGAAAAGATAATTCACCCGAGAAAAGCACAGCAATTAACAAAGTTCTAGCTGTAGGATCCTTGTTTATCCAAATACGGACACGGATACAGTGAATAAATTCAACCGCAATTGTCTCGAATTAAGTCCTTTGGGCGATAGTCAACAAAGTGGTATACTTCGAATGCAGTCAAAAGTTGGTTTAGCCACAAAATATCCAATTAGAGCGGCTGGTCATCCTAGAAATTTCTGTCTCCCTGTATCTATTTCCATCATGATTGGTTTTAGATATCCTTATTGTTAGCAAGCTTGAGATAAGAGATAAATCTTTAACCATTTCGTAGAAGGCCCAGACAGACTGCTCTTTTAGAGCTTATTATCTAAAAGGTGTTTTCTTATTCATAAGAGTGAATGAGATTTTATCTACACAAACACATGCATGTACACACTTACACCACGAAGGATCTAATAATCCATCAAAGCCTTTTCACCTTCCCCCACTCTCTGGATATGGATACAAGAAACCATTATTGTGTTACAACTGACAGGAGGTTTTGGTACGTCATGGTAGGGGTAACTCAATAGGCATACTCAGCACTCGGAAACCTTTCAATAAGACTAATTACGTGGAAACCAACCTTTTATAGTGTTAAGTTATCCTGGCAGGGGCAATAGTTTCTCTGAAGGTAATAAATTATTCCATCAAAGTGTCAGTCATGATTTTACCGGTGCCGATTCGATGGAAGTTACCAATCAGTGTAGACGAAGATACCATACCTCCAGTCTACTCATTACTTTCAAAAGGATACGAGTACTTCTACGTTCGAGAAGGATAAGTTCAAGGAGAATATTCGCATGCTTTGTTGGCATAGTCAAAGAAGTCAAATCATCCAAATCATTAGACGCATAAGTGAAGCACTTGCTCTTTCCTCTAACAAAGGACTAGAAGCCAGGTAGCGAGCAAGATGAATACCAGGTGAAACCATCCTAAAGTATAGTGACATGCAGAATTCTTAGATTCTTTTGGAATGTGGTTGCTTTAGTTTCGTAAAATGAAGAAAAATAAATAAAATTCAATATACAGTAAAAGTGGTCCTCTCTCAGTCAATGGAGGGTCCTAAACAAAAGCAGGAGAATTTGAAATAAGGGCAAATGCTGTCCTGACTTCTCTTCGTTCCTTGTCGTTAACTTTTTGGTTTTCCTCTATTTTCTTTTCCTTTCGAAGTGTCCTTGTAGGCTGGAGTTTTATTTCGAAGAATTTGTAAGCATCAGACGTTGGATAAGGTACAATGGAACGATGTCCTTATTGCTTTTCAACTTTTTTACCAATGAAATTGGATGGGTGAGTGGGTGTTGAGGGACATTCCTGATAAAAGATGAGTTGAGATGAAATGAGATGAATTTATGGCGCAATGGGCTTTATGACATAACGTGTCATTGATATAGTTTCCTTAAAGCAGCAGACTTCCTTACGCTACAACTGAGGCGTACGAGATATGTGTACCCTATGCCAAGAAAATCTATCGCATACTCGGTGTCTTGCATCCTCTATCCTAACAGACTGTTTGGTATGTTTGGTTTCGTCCTGTAAACAGTTAACTTATGAGCAATGAGTTGTGGGTTGTGAATTGTGTGCTTGTAAGGCAGGACCTGTAATCTGTGAGCTGTGATGCATTATTATGTAGTCAAATCGTTTTGGACTCAATTTTCAGCATGACCTATTGTGACATTGGCAACAACGATAGCAGGATAAAAGGCCTGAAATGGGTTTATGACAGGATGCAGAGATTTTCCTTTTTTTTTTGTTTCCTCTTTCCCCTTCAGGCCGGGTGAAGAAGAAGAAAAAAAAAACTGTTGCAGATGGAAGATAAAAGCTGTTGACTATGCTGTTTCTGTGTTTCAGTATTTTTGTTTCCTGATTCGAATTTAAATGGAAGGAAGGACATTGAAAATCCCGCATTTTGAAATCAAAATAATGTCATAATGCGGAAGCTAAGTACTACAAGCATCTCTCAGTCTGAGATAAACGTGGAATGGAAGGTGGTAGGCTGGCACTGTGGAAACATATGCCGCAAGGAAGTTTCCATTTTTGGCTTGTGAATTTCATTTTAATAAAAACGAGCTTTATGATGGCATCATAGAGATGTGACCGATTTTTTTGTTGCATGAACGAAGACATAAGAATTTATTGGATTTTTCGCCTTTTCTTTATGATAAACCAGGAGATTGACAGAGAGATAAAAATCTGATTGAAGTAAGGACATCAATTTGAAGTTAAATTTTCAGCTTTATCGGGCTTATTCCTGGTATAGGATTTGACCAAAGAGTGAATGTTAAACAGTATGAGACCGAGGACCCTTTTTTTCGAGGAAATTCAACAAAAAAATTTGGAAAAATTGATGACAGTAATTGAGTTGAAGATGGGGAGAATGGTATGTTAATATTCGAATGACAGCATAAATTTTGGAAATGACATTTTCTAAATGGTTTTGTGGAAAGGATGGACAGGCATAGGCATTAATTTTTGGGTCAATGATTTGCAAATGAGCATATTGTTCCTACGTACCAAGGACCATTCCTTGAAATTCACTGAGAAGGAGCTGCTGGCTTACCTTTTGTGCCTTTTTTTATTAGGACAAAAGACAATCCCAAGTCAATGTAACAGTACTTTGCAGAGACATTAATCTGGATGGAGATCAATGGCAGTGGGTTCTAAGTCCTTTAATGAGGTAATAATGAACCGTCTTTCATAGCATCTTCGATGAGAGATATTCGACAGAAATTTTTGTTCATGCTCGTATATGCTCGTATTGAGAAGAGGATACCTGTGCGTATCTTCACCCAATCAGGGACATCCCGATTCAATCTAATCAGTCTTGTTGCTAGAACTTATTTGACAATAACAAGCTTAGATCCGCCTGCACAACCAGTGGTTATCTTTCTTGTCGATGTTAAAAGGTCTTTCGAAATAGCTCTTGAATCTCCTCACATACTCTAATTGTTTCTCATCTGTAATTGAATTACTTAGTCAAGAAACAGCGGGGATATCTGGTTGCTATTAATTGTATTTCATAGACAGATAAGCACATACTTAGTGAAAAAATGATTTGGATTCAAAAGTATGTCTTCCGAGTTACCCTCAATCGAACTGGTCATCTTCACGAGGAAACAAAAATTTAATTTATAGCTCAACCTGCTCTTTCCGAAATTCAACAAGAATTTGACAAAAAGGCAGATTTTGACAACCTCGGGAGTTGCTATCACAGGTTACTCTTGATCAAATAATTTGACTCGCTCTTCATCCTGAGACATTAGGAGTAACTGAAAAGCTGATCCTACCCTGGACATCCATCTTAATGTACGGCACTTTCTACTCAGAAATACTACTTTCTTAATGTGAACGCAATGGACAAACCAATAGAAGCCAGTTAGATGGTCTAGTTTTTAGCCCAATTAGACAAATCCGCCAAAAGCTGGATCTGAAACGTATAAAATGCAGGTTCGTCCATTTCCATTCAATACATTTATAATTAAGATTTCGATCACATTCTCATTCCAATGTATGGTTTGTATCTTGCTTTTAAGAATGAAGTACAATATCACTCAAATTTCCTTCACGAGAGTTCTTGTAGGACTTGAGACTTGAGTCACATATCGGTCTTAAGAAAATGTTATGTGAAAATTGGTCATACAAACGCTGATGTTCAAGCACCCAATCGGAATATGTCCTACCCATTTCAGCGTCAGTTGACTTCAATTTTTGAGTGAGTTGAATTTTATAAAGACTGGGATGCAAGTCCAAATGCAAAATACGCCATAATGTACCGTAAGACAAGCCCAAATGCTGCGCTTACCGTGAAATCGGAAATGGATCTTCTTCAACACTTTCACCAACGGCAGTCATATTCTCTGTAGGACGTGCATTTCGATGATGAATAGGCCTTAAGACAACGCAATAGAGCGAGTCTCTTTAAATTCTTTTGCTATTTTACCTATAGTACCCTCAGATGGACGATTATATCGATCATTAACTGACCGTGATGCGCAAAACGTATGTATTTCTTCTGCAGAGTCACAATTTGTGTACATAGTCTCCATAGTCTAAACATATTCAGCGATTGTTAAATGACCCATAGTGTAAAATGTCAAACCTTAAGCTAGCCGTACACAGTCTCGGATTTCTAAAGGACACGAGCATAGAGAAAGTCTGCGTGCAGAACTTGCTGCGTTTTTCCCGGAATTAGAGTTATAATGTCAAATCGTATACAAAAAGTATTCGATCTCTGATACTCGTAAATCGTTTTTCAGTGTGCACGAGCAGATTCGCCCTTTATCCATATGAGGCGAAAACTATTCAGCATCTGCTATGTGACCGAACTGCCATCTCCGTTCCATCTAGATTCCGCTCCTTCAACAAGCCACCAAAATTCTTGGTGCTTCCAAGCAATATCCCTCATGTTGCGTTTCCCTACCGCCCTACTGAACCGGAGACGCTCCGCACTGCTGTGTGCGACGTCTCTATCGTAGTTGAGTCGCCTCTCCGCAGCTGTTCGAGCGACATGGAAGATTAATGGCACCGCTAATCTATCATGGATCAGACCTTTCATGTCGAGGTAGAGGAACGCTTCTGGAGGAATAAAGCTGTCAAAGCGTACTCTCTCGTAATACATATAATTGGGGTTGTAAGCCCCAGAGATCAGGTTATTCGACGAGGTCATTGCTCTTGCAATGTGCCTTCGAGTCAACTTAATAACAAAATTGTCCACTCTTATTAGGTTAGCCCTATTGTACAAGACCTCATTGCGATAGAATTTTATTTACTCAGACTCTGGTGTTCTGTATAGGCGAAGACAAGCCCTAAGGCAAGCCCTCTCAAACACCCAAATCTTTTCCAAAAGACTTGCTCTCACGTTGAACCACACTGGACAACCAAATACAAGAATAGGCCGGATAAGGGCCATGTAGCAGATCACCTTTACCCTCGCATCGAGTTGCGTGTTATAAACAAAGGCAAAAACATCTTTGGTTCTGTCCAGAACAACATCTATATGTTTGTTAAAATATAGATATTGATCTAGCCAGATCCCAAGATATCTGACTACATTTCGGTTGTCCGTGTTGTCCCACGATCTGAAAATTCTTTCTGGTATCCGTAGAGGCCCCAGACAAAGGCGTCCTAAAAAGAATGGTTTCCGACTTCCGAAAGTTTATCTTCAACTTCCAGTCGTCGCAATATTGTTTAATTTTATCGAAGTCACGTTGCAAAAGAATATAACCTCAATCTTTGGACCTGATCTGTACGCGATTAAGTCGTCTGCGTACGCAATGGCATGTTGAAGTGAACCTATCAGATCACTTGTGTAAATGTTGAAAAGGATTGGGAAAGGTGCGGTCACCTTGTTGCAGACCGTTTTTTATGTTGAATGTACCAGTAGAAGTCACATCGCACTTTGTCACGATGAACTGTCTATATATGAGAGTATATTGAAAAGAATATACAGCAGTGGCTTACTAATGTCCAGTCTGTTCAACTTGTAGCAGAGTCCCTTTAACCATACCGTTGCAGTGTCATTACAATATTTCCAATCAACAATCGGCTTATTATGATTTAAATTGGCAATCACATAACATTCATATAGCAACCACGAGTGTGAAATACGCGCATATGTGGTTTCAAATGATTAAGAGGCTTCACACTTTTGCCAGAATGGCGAAAATTCGTCGTCACGTTAGCTGACTTCTACTACTGACGCTACCAAATCCACTAGTTCAACACGTTGAATGCTGTAATTCCAGAAAGATGGCTGTTATTATATACTGTGATAGTATCACTCAGAATACCTTTTAGGGCAGAGGCAAATGCAACGTGAGGAGCAATCAGTAATCGACTGAAAGTCGGCAGGAGATTACCTACGGGAAAGTATCAGGCTTTCATGTCATATAATAGGTACATCGAAAACAGTATTTTATGCGAAGTCTCGAAGTTGTTGAAGAAAGAAAACCACGCCTTGAATTGCTGATGATCCCTCTAAACTCAAAACAAGTTAAAAGGTGTCTCCATCATGCCTTTTGAACTGACCTGTTCAGCTAAAAACAAGCGTGCAGATTACATGTCCCATGGTAGAACGCAGATCAAAGACTTAAGAAAACAACTTCTTAAGACTAAACTGGAGGAAGATCTGTATCTTCATTGATCGACGGAAAAGTGATATGAGAAGCTGATTCGAATTTCATTGAATTTCTCTGATAAAGCCTTTAGTGATCGAAGAATCGTTGAAATCAGCGGGCTTATCAAAGCCTTTATAAGAGGCCAAACACACTCAGAAGATTGAAAATGAGTCCAACCAGAGACCCTCTGTCAAATGCTCGAAACTCACTTTCCAGGTGCTCTGATCAGAGCGGTCTTACAACTACATAGCTCCTTTTACTGAAGATACAAGTTAGCTGATGAGCTGTTATAGCCTCAATTTTCCTAGCACCGATTACATACTCGTACATGCATGCAATTATGCTACAAAGTAGTATAGACTAGCGATAGAAAGGATAAACAGGGATGCGAGTTGGTCGACCTACTGCGTCTGCACTTAAACAAATAGATTATGTTCATGACAAACGACTGAAGTAACAGAAAAAAAATATTCAGTTAATCATCTCAAAACTTAGGTTGTTATCGATACAAGAAGAAGGAAGCTAGTGCCTTAACCCTCCAATCAGAGACAGCTTCGTCCATAGGGACCTACTAGGATTTGTGTAGAATTTTTCAAGCAATGTATGGGATTATCATTATGCAGTTGTGCCTAATTGTTTTGTTTATTAACCTATAGTTGTTTTCAGTCCGAAAATGTATATTGTAGAGAGAAATAACAGAAAATAAAAAAGAAATTTATAGGTAAAGTAATTTATATATTAATTAAATATTTATTTTGTGCGTGTAACTAGTGCAGCAAGGCAGGTTTGGCACCGATATAAAAGTGCTGAGTGTTCAGCATAAGCCGCATTATTGCAGCAACAGCAATACGCTCGGGATTTCTGCTGGCTTTTGTACTCCGCACGACATAAGTGCATGATAGCCGATTTGAACGCTGTACAAACGAAGGAACAGGTCCTGGTGTTGATGTTGTTACTTAATTTTTTTTACGTGGCCTTTTATTCTGTACTTGACTGGCTTAGATGGAATGTATTGTGTGAAACGTGCCCGTCCTCGATAAGGAAAAAGTTCTTCGTCCACGTTCATCGAATAGTGCGGATTGTAAGCTGCTGCCAAATTAGCCTGTAACATAAGACACAAATGATCAATAGCAGCAGTTTTGCTAATGTTTTGCTCTCCGGTTTTGTTATCGCATTATCAAAGGCAATAAACTTTGTGATTGATATGAAACGATTCAATGATAAAGCGACTTCATATATTGAAGCATGTGTTGGGCCCCATAGTTCCTTAGCAAGCTCGCTGTTTGATTTACATATTCCAGCGTACAAAATGATAGCCAAAAAAGCATAAGAGTCAACACTTCATTTTGTTTCTCCTTCATTGGATTTACTTCTTTCCATATAGCTGTTATCTGGTTGGCTTTGTTTCGTTTCTCGAATGATGATGTGGGTCATATCTTCGGTGATTAGAGATCGAAATATGGTAAGTGGATCATGAAACAAGTTTTCCAATAGTCCTGGCTTGCTTCTAGTGTAATCGACAATATTATGAAGACGAATGCGACTGATCCTTGGTAGATCTTTGTACCATTTTGTGCCATTTTGTAAATAAAATGGGCAGCATCATAGGCAGCAGTAGCAGTAGCAGCTTCTTCACGAAGCTTTTCTATCTCATCTTCGTGGTCTTTATCGAACTCATTATCATCGATTTTCACATTAACTTGGCTTTCGACATTGGACACATCAATAGCACCTTCTGGATAATTTGGCATATGGCACCCAAACCAGGTAAGGGAAAATTCAAGATGCAGGTCCCTAGCGACCTTGTCGCTAATCGGAGGGTTAAGGCATCGCCATTCGTTTCTTCAACAAAACTAGGTATTTGGGTGTCGTTTTGGATAGCAAACATCTTTGGGCTAAACATGTCACAGGAAAGGAAGTATATTTCATTGAACTCTATCAAAATTCCCCTAAAAAAAAAAGGATGGTGAAATCTTTAATATGCGTCCTACGACACGTTTTGAAAAAGTATAGAAAGTGTCCTTTTACATCGCAGCAAATATACCAAGTATAAGATGCATGGCGGGGGTCTTCATATATCATTACATGCCAAGTGGGTTGGTTCACCCTTTTCTTCACTATATCACTAAAAGATACGTCAGCAACATATGAAGCAAATATTCGTACTTTAGATATGTCTTTTTAGGAAATACATATCATAAATGATGTCATCGAAGCTCTTTGCAATTCTTTGTACAAATTTCTCTACCATCGCTGTCAGCTGTCAAATGCGGCATCCCACGAGTGGTCCTATTTATAGGTTCAATTTACTCACTGTCAAAACCAATATCTGGCAATCCCTTAAGTGCAAAACTTCTACATAAAATGAAACGAATTCTTTCAAATGTCCTCGCCACAAAACTTCAACCAAATTAGCAGCTCCTCATTAGGGGGTCCCCTCAAGAACTGTGTATTGTCAAATACACTAGTAACCACAAATTGATGGCAGCACTCGTTGTGATGAAAATATCTCATTTCCACAAGAACGTGCAGCTATACTCGTAAACCCTATCATTTGTCCTTCACATTGGCAGCCTTTAACATTCCAACTCTGTCGCTCTTTCAGGACGACAAATAATTTTCCCCTTGAATGGGTGATTCTAATTTTCCTGGCAAATGCTTCACTCGTACATTCTTCCCATTCAAATGTTCGTCATGTAGTTGAATAGTCACACAGTCATGTCATCATGGTCCTGAATAATTCACACTAACCTTTATTACCTCAAACGATTACGAGTATGGTATATCTGCAGTAATCGTTAACAATGAACACAATCCTGATTATTGGATACCCAACTCTCATCGACGATCTTAAACCCAAGTCTTCTTCCACTCTTGACTATGTATTTTCTATAACCGCATTGATGATGAGATACAATTGAGAAACATTGAAACGTGTCCAGAATTTTCGACAATCTCAAAAACCAATAACTTTGCTGGGATTTCTACAAGTGCCCTTCGAAATAATTGCAAAGTAATATACGAATACGAGTATCTCCCCTCTTTCCCTGCGTAATTATCTTAGAAACTTATTTATCGGTCGAAAGTACTCGTACTCACAAACACCAACTCGAAGTTGTTTCGAAATTTTCAAACTCTCCCTATCCACTGGCTGAAAGCTAAAATGCTCGCGGTTAGGCTCACAAACTTTTCCCATAGATTAATATTTGGGTTTTAATTACATGGCCCAGAAATCGTTTACCACCCGTCACCCGTCACCCGATTGCCCTCACCGCCGCCGGTATAGGTAATATTCATAAATTCTGCCGAAACTTTTGCGCTCCATCAGGCGACAGCGAGGACGATGACGACGACTGATACTCCCAGTCTAGGGACCAAATTCGGATTTTAGGTTTGGTACGAATGAACGTTTTATAAAGGACCAGGGTTATGGGTGTTTGCGGAGGCGTAATGACGTTTTGTATTTTGGCTTAGTAGGGTACAGCGTACATGGTACAGGATACAGGATATACGATACCGGGTTTCGGGTTCAATTATCCGAACGAACTCTAACCCTGTTCAAGTTGATTTATGCTAATGTTGGCTTTTTAGTTGACTAAATTAAGATATGACGGGTGCCTTGACATTGTGTCAAGAGCACTCGTCTTTCGGCTGAAGATGATGATTTGACGCAAGCTGGTAAGGCAACCGTATGAGTATTGAGTATACGGAGTGTAAGCACCTCCACAGCCACAGCCTACTTAAATGAAAAATATGCAAATCGGATCTTTCGACACTTAGCATTTGCATTCCAAGTTGAGTAAGAGATACGAAATGAGTACTTGGTTGATGGAGAGATTCGACTTGGGAGTGAAAGTGTTTGTTTGCTTGAAAAATCGCTGACGAGATGGGCGATATCTCAACTGGAAAACACTGTGATTACGTTTAAGCAGCAGCAACATCAACAAGTTTGAGTGGCTTTCAAGGATTTGATTATTTCATTTCAAGCAATTACCTATGTATGCAGAACCTTCAATGCGTTTACCAAATAGACACAAATACGAGTACACATTCACTTTTACTTAAACTGTGACTTAAACAGACTGTCAGACAAATTTAACGAATGACTTTTGTAGAAATGAACCCGAAACATTGTTTTATTGCTGCTGTCGTTTCGAGATTTTCGCAGAAATACGTTACGTCTACAGTCTCAGACGAATTCTCAATCCTAGTCACTCATGTGATTAAGGAATTTGTGATGTAGGTTATTGCAAAATGTCAAAACCTTGGGTGGAGGATTAATAGGTAATTTTACGCATTGTACCTGAGTGATTTGAGGCCATAAACTTGAAATTTATTCTACTCCACCATGCTGGGAGGATATACCATAATCCAGTGTGTAACTAGACAAGAATAAATAAGAAGTTTGTCTGTCTGCCTCTTCAACTTTCTTTATTGCTTCTACTGTCATGCGACTATTTGATGAAAAAGTATGCTTTATGGATGGCAAATACTTTTTAAAAATGAAAACACATACAGGGAAGTTATACGGGGAATGGCTCTAAAAATTGCTTGCCCTAGATCATCTGAAACTATCATCTGAGATTGCATAAGCTCACCTATAGTCCCAAAAGTCATTTGAAATCATCAGAAGCTTTTTTAACTCTTCTAAAGGCATCTGAACTTGTCTTAAATAGGAAAACTCATTCCTTAAAGTCATACAAAAAAGTTCTTTTCGCTGGTGATTTTAACCGAAATCTGATATTACTTAAAGTCATCAACAGTCTTGAAGTAATCGAATTTTTTGAAGTCTGTCATCCAAGACTGAAGTCTGAAGTCACCTAAAGTCATCTTAAGTCATCTAAAAATATTTGACAAAATTTTTGCAACTCAAGAGAGAATAGCTCTGCGAATGAGGTATTCAATTATGACTTCAACCAAAGTCGACTAAAGTCATCTAAAGCCTTTAAAAATATTCAAGTCACCTCAATTCATATGAAATAATCTGGAGTAGAATAAGTTATTAGGGACTGCCAATTGAAACGGAACAGTTTTGTCGCTAATTTCGTCGGGCGAACGATAAATATCGGGTTTTCCAATAAGGACTTGACAAATTTGAATTTAATTTGTGAACGCACTCTTTCACTAATCATCAAACTGTCACTGTCAATTTATTCAGTAAACTCAACATTTTCATCATGGTAAAGTACAAGAACGAGCAAAATCTGCAAATTATAAAAATTTTCCACCGAAATTTGGAGTCGGTGACTGCAACTTTAAGAGCGTTAATGCCAATTTTCGGTCGTAATTCTCGCCCTAGTAGACAGGCAATAACAAGTTTAGTGCGACAATTTGAGTCTACATATTCGTTGTGTGATGTTGCCGTATCAGTGAGACAACGGGTTGGTCAAAGTGTCGAAAATATCGCTGCCGTTCAGGCGTCCGTAGCAAACGATCCAAATCAGTCAATTCCAAGGCGTTCTCAAGAATTGGGCATCGCTCAGACCATGATCACCGCCCGAATCGGAAGATATGGACTTGGACGACATATGGTTTCAACAGGATGGTGCCACAAGCCACACAGCACACGTTACAATCGATTTATTGAAGAGTAAGTATGGTGAGCGTGTTATCTCAAGAAATGGGCCAGTCGAATGATCGCCTCGTTCGTGCGATTTAACACCGCTTGACTATTTTTTGTGGGGCTACGTTAAATCATTAATTTATGCCAATATGCCGACGATGTTGGAAGAGCTCAGAGCCAACATTGAACGCGAAATAGCGGCCGTTTCTGACGAAATGTATGGCCGAGTCGTTCAAAATCAGGTCCAACGAATCGACCGCTGAAAACTTGCCCGCGGTGGCCATATGAACGAAGTCGAGTTCCATTCATAAATGTTTTGATTATACTTCAAGCCGATAATAAAGTTTTTGAAATGTCTCAAATGGTTTGCGTTTTATTTTAATGTAATGAGTGATGGCCTCTCACAGATACTCAATGAACAAATAGCTATCGACGATGAGTGATCAGTGAAAAATAACGAACGACTAGTGATGAGAGATCACTGAAGATCAGTCTCTGATGCTTCAGTTCGTAATTAGCAATTAGTGGTGAACAACCTGTAATCAACTATTTGTGATTATTAGTCAGTGATGAGCGATTAGCTTCTGTGATGTTTCATCAGTGATCTTCTTCTTCTTATCCTTTTATTAACCCTTTCCTCGTTATACGAACTTATGCGTAACGAGTTTCCCATTTCTACTGCATCGCTGCTGCTCCGCTTATGGGGTTGGCTAATTTCGCAGACCGCAGAACGCGTCTACATAATGCTCGGTCCTGGATCGCTTCAGTGGTTAACCCCAGCCGTTGTTGCGCATTTGCCATCTGAGAAATCCAGGAATTCTTTTTCCGACCTCGTTTTCTTACAGTTGGAGTGACCGTAGGTGATAGTGCCTTTTTAACCGGATTTTCCGCAGATCTTCTTTGAACGTGGCAATACCAACTTATCCTATTCGCCTCAAGCTGTTCGGTTACCGAATTCTTTATATGTAGACTTCCTCTTATACGCGTAGATCTAATGCAATCGCGTTTAGTGACTCCACTAGACATCCTTAACATTTTCATTTCCGCTGCCGTCATTTTGTTTTTAAACGCTTCGTACATTGTCCAGCACTGTGAACCGTATATAAGAGCTGGTCTAACAACCGTGGTGTAGAGTTTCCCCTTTAATTTAAGTGGAAATTTTCGGTCGCAAAAGATTCCCGAATTTTCCCGCCATTTCATCCATCCCACACTCACTCTGTGGTTTACGTCGTCGTCACATTTCGCTTCCATGTTAACGATTGATCCTAAGTACTTAAAGATAGTGCTTTTCGGAAGAACTATTCCGTCTAACACTATATCCGGAACAGGTCGCAACGGATGCGCAAATGGGCACGTCAAATGCTCCGTCTTTGAACGACTTATTTTAAACCCGTTTCTCTCTAGCGCATTTCTCCATGAATCTAAGGCGTTCTGTGAATCTTCGACGTTATCGCTAAGTATAACTGCGTCGTCAGCGAAGAGAATTGGCGTTACATTTGTTTCGCGCATGCAGTCTTTTAAAAGATAGTCGAATACTACGTTAAAGAGGAAAGGGCTAAGTACGCTTCCTTGATGCACTCCGACATTAACTGGAAATTCTCTCGTTAGTCCAGCAGAGCTTTTAACCGCAGTTTTCACGTTTCCGTACATGTCTTGTTTTATTCTAACATACGTTTCCGGTACGTTTTGAGACCTCAGCGCGGCCCATATGAGATCCCTAGGCACTCGATCGAATGCTTTCTCGAGGTCGATAAATACCATGTGTAAATCCTTAGACGAATCTCGGTGCTTTTCCATTATTATTCGTAGGCTTTGAATAGCGTCCACCGTCGATCTTTCCTCAACAAATCCACACTGGCTATTTTCGAGCTTTATTGTTTGCCGAGACTCGGTTCGGTTAAGACTCTTTCGACGATTTTCATCGTGTGTGACATCAGCTTGATTGAATGGTAGTTGTTGCATTCTCGAGCGTCGCCTTTTCCTTTGTATAATGGAACCAAGAAGCTACTTCTCCATTGATTCGGCATAGGTTGTCCACATTTTAATTTATTTTAAAGTTTCGATAGCCAAACGCTGCCGATCCCCTCCATCTTCGACCAAAACTCTGATGGAATGCTGTCTGGTCCCACCGCTTTCCCCGGCTTCATTTTTCCAATTGCTATACTTATTTCTTCGATTGAAAAGTCCGAAACTTCCTCCTCGAATAGACCAGCTGTCGGCACGATGTCACGTGGAAACTGTTTGTTAAGCAACTCCTTGCAGTATTCAAGCCACCGGTCACAAATTTCCTTTTCATTTGTTAGTAAACGACCGTCTGCGTTTTTGATGTATTTCGGCGAGGTTATTTCCATCGAATTTTTTCACCTCTGTGTAGCGAGCTTAAAAATATTTGGCATTTTAGTACTGTATGACGTTTGAACTTCTTGGATAGCTTGTCTTCTATCCGCCGATCGTGGGGATATTTGTTCCAACTCCTGGTACAGGTTTTCCGCTTCTGCCGCTCGAGTTCGAGCCAGGACTTTCTTTGCGATCTTTTTAAGACGCTCGTATTCAAGAGTCAGTCGAGCTTTTTCGATATCGTCGTTCCGATCGCATTTTGTCCACGCTTGGAATGCACTCTTCTTGTCGGCCACAGCTCGTTTGGTTTCGTCAATTCACCACCATGTTTCTTTGCTGATGTTTCATCAGTGATATTCGATAAATGATTATAAGCGATCGATATATGCGATAATCATAGTCATGAAAGCAGCAGCGAGCCTTGGGAGTTAAACGATCTTCGATAAGCAATCTGCCATTTGATAGATGATAAGTGATCCTTAATGAGCTATGATCATGTCGGATCAGTTATGTGCAATTATTGCTTTAGGTTATCGTTAGTGATCTGGAATGAAAAACCAGCAAGTGTACACTTATGAGTGGTGAGCAATCAGTGCCAAGCGTTCAGTTTTGAGCTATCAGTTATGAATGATCATAAATGAGACTTTAGTGATGATCAATGGTGACCGATCAGTAGTAAACAGGTAGCTATAACTGATCAGTTACGAACAATAAACACTGCAACAAACAATTAAACAAGACTGACAAGTTATAGAAGTCAGTGATGATCGATCAATGATGGGAGAACAAGTTACAAGCGATAAATATCGGCGAATAAATGATAATCAGCCAGTTATGAGTATCGCCGTTCAATAGTGTGCACCAAAAGATAGTATGAAATAGTGGCAACAGAACAACTTTGATACTCAGTCGAAGGTTTCACCTGCAATAACACGTTCTGACAACAAAATTCAATTGCAAAGCTTAAGTTGAAAACTTTCCGGGCAGCTAACATCGACTTTAATCATTATCCTGATGTAGCCAAGATACAGATCAAATACGGAAACACCCCAAAGATTGCGAGCCATTGTGAGGAAATTAAACAAAGAATGGCTACAATCGCAAGATTCCTCCCGGGCCTTTTTCAATTGTGTTTCCATTAACCTCTGTCGCCAGCAGCAAATGAAGAAGATTAGTGACACGGAGGAAATGAAATTTTTCTGAATTTCAATACACCCCAACAATAGGGGGGAATGCAGACAAACTTTAAAAAAAAAACACACAGATGTACTGAGCGGACATAAAGAAAAACCGGGAGGTTCTCATGATCTCTTTCAGCAAAAACAAGGAAAGAACATAGGCCCTTAAGAAAAATAACCAGAATTGCAAGAAGCGCTTGAAAAAAGCGGCTTTCAGAAGAATAAG
The DNA here is from genome assembly GCA_928272305.1 of Volucella inflata. Taxonomy (NCBI): domain Eukaryota; kingdom Metazoa; phylum Arthropoda; class Insecta; order Diptera; family Syrphidae; genus Volucella; species Volucella inflata. The sequence continues at coordinate 8,071,732 of OV743720.1, forward strand.
GTTTGAAATTTCTGCCAAAAAATAAAATAAACCTTCCTCAGAGACTACAGTCAAAAAAAACCTGCGAGAATAGAGAAGAAAACCTCACAGTCGGTGTAACAATATCAAAATAATACTTCAGCTGAGTATCAAAAGGTACCAGAAACGTATGTAAGAATAATACAAGACATGTAGGGAAACGTGAAAACTGCGGTTAAAAGCTCTGCTGGACTAACGACAGAATTTCCAGTTAATGTCGGAGTGCACCAGGGAAGCGTACTTAGCCCTTTCCTTTTTAACGACTGCATGCGCGAAGCAAATGAAACGCTAATTCTCTTCGCTAAAGACGCAGTTATATTAAGCAATAACGTCGAAGATTTCCAGAAAGCCTTAGATTCATGGAAAAATGCGCTAGATAGACCATTCCGATAGACCGAGCATAAGAAGAACGAAATTTTGACGTACTACCTTGATCAGAAAGTTCCCGAAATAACCACCGTGTGGCGCTCCCATTGTTCCGATTTGAGTTCTATTTTTTGTTAAGTTGGTACATCTGTTGTTGATATTTTCTCTAAATCTTAGCGTCATCGCTTGACATTTGCAAAAGTTACGTGGCCAAGAGTAGATCTATCGGATTTCTCAAGTTCCAAGCCGGCACGCACAGGCAGCCTAGCAAGAAGCGTCTAAAAACGACAGTCACTCGCGATTTCTGTCAACACTAAAAGGACGCTATTGAAGATATTAAGATTATGTACTAACATACGGAAGTTTTAGCAAAAAGGCAAAAGACCCGTAGAAAAGCCTGTAAAGGTGAAGAAAAACACCTCCCAATAGAGTCACAGTCACTGTTGAGAATATAAAAAAACTTCTCCTGCCAACTTGGAGGATAATAGCCAAAAGTTTAGGCCATTTGATGAATACGAAGTAAGCTGCTGGATCTGACGGGCTACCAACTGCAGTGTTTAAAACTGTTCTGCATGCGCAGAAAGGGCAGCGCTATAACAGAAGCGAACCACTGAAGCGATCCAGGACCGAGCAGTATGTAGACGCGTTCTGCGGTCTGCGACATTAGCCAACCCCATAAGCAGAGCAGCAGCGAGGAAAGGGTTAATAAAAGGATGAGAAAAAGATTAAACTGATGACGAACTACATTCTACTGCCAAGCCGAATAAACCATTAAATCTGGGCGAATCCAGACAACAGTTCACTCCATCCGTTTAAGATAAAGTTAGGAGAGCAATCTTTATCTCGAATCCAGCAACTGAACCCGATTGCTAAGCTGCTGCTTAAGCCACCCGGTGATGATTGGGTACGTAGTAGACATCATCTCATTTCTGTTATCTCAGTGGGCGAATGTATGCCCGGAGAAAGAAACCCCAACATTGTTTGCCCGATCCTTAAGAAGGGAGATCGCCTAGACTGCAGGGAGTAAATCTTCGTCAATTGGTGTTAGGCCAGAAAAATCTAAAAATTCCTAATCGATACACACCATGTTAACGAGCACTACACTATGTATGTCATGCATGCTTCCGCTTGGCTTCACAGCGAAAACCAAGATAGTTTTTTCTAATGGTCATAATATTTAACTATCAACAACCGTAGCATGGTTAATAGTTCAGAGCAATATTGCTGCCCAATTGTGGCTTACTGAGCAACGGACATTTATTCTAGCATGTGCTTCACCGTTAGCCCTCTCCAATCTCTCGATTCTTTTAACACATTAATGGACTTTGACTCTTTACTATGACTCCATGTGCTGCACAACCTATCTGGGTCTCTAGAAAGGGGGATACTGGGACTAACATCTTTTCCTTGAAGAAGAACACCTCACCTATCGTTTTCAAACACGATTTGAAATTTCGCCAGCTAAAGAAACATTGAAGCCAATGTTCTGAAGAAAATAGACTGTGGGAACACATGGAGTTCTAACACTCAAAGGCACTTTTATTCTCATTTTCTAACTATTTCACATTTTCAGCGCAAAGTCGGGGAAAATACGGACAACTTTCCTGTGTTCCTCCTTTTCTATGTTGTTCATTCAATTGGTTTAGTAAGTGCCTTCCTTTTTCGTGTCATTTACTGAACTAGAAATAGTATAAACAGTGTTTCCCGGAAACGCCGAATCTTCCAATTCACTATGCTCGCCCGTAAACACTCTGGAATGTTCAATTTTTGTCTCGGCCGGTCTTGACTCAAGTTTCAGTCGATTTGCTACACTCGCCGCTTCTATTAACTGAAAAGTCCACAGTCAAGAGTTGAATACACATTTTTTTAATTTGTCTCAAGCAGTTTAACATTTTGAGTTTCATTTAACCATCACCGACTCTTACAGATACTTTCCGATGATGGTGTGATCTAAAATTGAATTGCATCCCATTTTCGTTTTATTCGTCCGACTTCTATCTGAATTAGTCTGTGCCAGCAACACTGAATTCAAGTGGCGTGGCTCCTCGTACAAAGTGGTTTTGGTAAGAGATTTTCAATGTTCCCCTCTCGTTTATTCAGCAAAAAATAAGGAGGACACTGAAATCTAATATCGTCCTTTCAAAAAAACACCAAGGAATAGAGAAAAGAAGTCAAAACCCCCAGAAGAGACACGTCTATGAAAGGCGGCTGACAAGTTGTTCTCTTTTTTTTTTTTGTCGATTTCTATTCATCGTTTTGGAGCCTCCCAATGCCACTAGCAGGCATAGACTTCCTTCCACATCGGCCATCAGGATGACATTCAAACAAATGATCTATAAACAAGGATTTAATATATTTCATTAGAGGCATGTACATAGATCCATAGAGAAGAATAGCTGGTGTGTCACTTGTGGTCGAATCGGGTGGTACATAGATAGAGATACGAGCACTTGTATTCCGCCCCTGAATAAGGACTTGCTGTCCAGACATGGAACACACAGTCACTATCGAATTATTTGATGTTTCAGCTCAGTTTGTATGTGACACGGTTAGAGGCGAGTTCAGATAGACTTTTATTTTTCATGACATAGTCGTTTTTGAATGCAAACACACATGGATTCAATACTCCGAGGAATACGCGACACAAAGTTGATTTAGCGTACAGTCAAACAGGACAGTGGTTTGCTGGAAAAATATAGATAGAAAGATAAACATACGAAATCGGGACATCAGTAGACAGACAGATAGAATAGATGAATAAGAATTAAGCCACAAGAGGGCAGAGTGACCATGGAACTAGTAATGTTAGTAATGTTATGTACTCGTACATATGTGATGGCAACAACAGTTCTTGTATTGAATAATGTTTGCTTTCGTCAAGGGAGTACAATTGTCAATGCCCTGGGGGCTGATGCGGAAGACTTTTCGTATTCAATGCTCATCAACCCAAATGACTGTAATGATTGTGACGTGACATATCCGTAATTGACTAATCCTATTCCATGGATAAGATTCTAATGAAAATTTATTGTTTCCCCTTTTTCTTTTTTTGCTTGAATTACATTGAATAGTCCCGCAGGATGTTGGGAACTTTCGTATGAAGCACATTCAATAGATTTGTCCAAGCAAGACTTTCAACCCAACAGAGGATCTGAATGCAGTATGAGAAAAGCTATAATTAATTTGAAATTTGTTTTGATCGAGGAACATATGGCTGATGGTTGCCAGAAAGGGTGTGCCGTACTCATATCTCGATGTGATCTTCCTTAAAAACCTGCTAGCTTATTTTACCCCGACCTGCTCTAGATATTTAAATTGGATCCGTCACTTAAAGAAGTCAAGACAAATCACTGGGAAAACCGAGAGATCCCACGGGAGACCCCACATAATAGCAAACATGTCGACGGAATGTCTTCGAAGGAGGGGATCTGTGCTTCTTCATAACCAAAATGTACTTCATGTCACTATGAACCTATCAGTTTTTGATTGTTTGTCTTTCAGCACTGCTCCAGATGATTTGAATTTGTGCCAGTTCTAATTTCTTGCAAAGCAAAGTGAAACCCATTGATTCTAAACATAAAACTAGTAGCAGACAGTGGCTGACAGTGGCTGACAGTGGCAGACAAGTTCCTTTTTTTAAACTCTGGTCGGCAAAGGACTGGGAGACCATTTATAGGCAAAAATTCTTCAATTTTTTTGACTTCCCATTGCCTTTCAAAAGGTAACTGATGAAGCTTACCACTGCGTCAAGTTAAGCGCAAGATTTTATTCGTTAATTGAAAGCCTGTTAGCAATATTCGAAGTTAGGGTAATCGGCACATCCATTCTTGATAACGATGCCGAACGTCTCGGCCAAATTCTGGCAAAGAGCCGAAATGTGTTCTTGGAACCGACCTCTTGTCGGGGCGCCCCTTCGATGAGGGCTGCAACCATATGGTATCTAAGGCCTTTTCCAAATCTATCTAGCAGACATCCATCGATTATTCGTTTTTGTTCGTTCCATTGGGTATTAGATACCAGTTAAGATGCAGCTATCTTCGGATCTGCAATTTCCACGGCCAATGTTGTCACCGAAATGATTATCGAATTCTGTCCTGAACCCCCATACTCACGATTTTACTGATAACCTTTTCGAATACTTTGAGAAGGAGACCTTTCAACGGTAAATTTTCTAAATTGCACATGCGTTTGTTTTTGGAAGAGAGTCCACCACAATCTACGAACCTAACATCTGCGTCACACCTCACAGAAAAAATAAATATGATCTATCAGCTAAAAGACTCGGAAACAATTGAAGGACGACGACCATCGGATCTGCAGCAATTATCTGAAGCTCTTGACTGCTATTACGAAAATATCAACCCCATCCAACAATGGCAATAGGTTGTGTTAAACATAAAAAGGATGACAAGATATGTTTGTGTATGATTTCGTGATTTCTATTAATAGGGCAGAAACAGCACTATCAGCTGCGAATTTGTCATACCCTGCAATTTTAGACAATTAGTCTTGAGCTTCCCACACATAAGTGAGCATTTTTTGACAATCCGCGTCTTGACAACTTTGAATTTAATTTGTGAACGCACTCTTTCACCAATCATCAAACTGTCACTGTCAATTTACTCAGTGATCTCAACATTTTCATCACGGTAAAGTACACGAACGAGCAACGTCTGCAAATTATAAAAATTTTCTACCGAAATTCGGAGTCGATCACTGCTTCTTAATTCCAATTTTCGGTCGTAATTCTCGCCCTAGTAGACAGGCAATAACAAGTTCAGTGCAAAAATTTGAGCCAGCATATTCGTTGTGTGATGTTGCCGTGTCAGGGAGATAATAGGTTGGTCGAAGTGTCGAAAATATCGCTGCCGTTCAGGCGTCCGTAGCAAACGATCCAAATCAGTCAATTCCATGGCGTTCTCAAGAATTGGGCATCGCTCAGACCACATTATGGAGTATTTTGCGTAGGGATCTTAGCTTACATCTATACAAGATCAAGCTGACTCCAGAATTGAAGCCGATGGACCATTTGAAGCGACGTACGTTCTCCGATTGGGTTCTGGAGAAGAGTAAGTATGGTGAGCGTGTTATCTCAAGAAATGGGCCAATCGATTGGCCGCCTCGTTCGTGCGATTTAACGCCGCTTGACTGTTTTCTGTGGGGCTACGTTAAGTCATTGGCTTATGCAAGCAAGTCAACGACGTTGAAAGAGCTCAGAGCCAACTTTGAACGTGAAATAGCGGCCGTTTCGGCCGAAATATGTGGCCGAGTCGTTGAAAATTAGGTCCAACGAATCAACCGCTGCAAACGTGCCCGCAATGGCCATATGAACGAAGTCGAGTTCCATTCAAAAATGTTTTGATTGTACTTCAAGCCGATAATAAAGTTTTTGAAATATCTCAAATGGTTTGCGTTTTATTTTTAAAAAAAGTTGTCAAGTCCTTATTGGAAAACCCTGTACAAGCACCCCTGCGCTTATAAAGCACAAGGAAGACCAAAGGCTCCAAAGAATGTTTCTATGAGCTCCTCGAGAAGACCTTCGTGCAATGTTCTAAGTTGATAGGATGGACACCACGTCTGCCAACGAAATTGGGGTTATTTACTTTGCGGCGGGACCAAAATACCATTATAGCAAGCACACAGTCTCCTTATTTCAATATATTAGACATACGATGGGACATGGCGGTCTGCGGATTAAATTTCTCATTTTGCCATCGGCGTAAGGCATGCCTCTATTATCTTGGACCGACCACAACCAAGAAATGAAGGATGCCAGCAGGCACATGCAGCTAAGCAGGAAGCTCACAAACATAGGACGACGGCTGCATATGAGCAAAGGAAAGAAAAAAAATCAACTTCTCTATAAAAAGAAAAATGAGGACCCGCAACGGCTGATCGAAGATCTTGAAAGCTTATACTTCAGGAACAACGTATGAAAGTTTGTCTTCGAATCGACCCCAGAGGGACAACCTAGTAGAGCAAAACCTCACCTTTGGTGGCGCGCGTAGTAGGAAGCAGTTAACCAAGGATCAAGATAATCAAGAGTCTTAGTAGCAGAAGGTCAAGTTCACTCGGAACTATAGCGCTACCTAAAATATTTTCTTTAACTCAGACCTTAAAGTATCGTCTATTCGGCGAATATGTTTCAGAAAAGTCGGATCAACTATTTAATCATTGCCGATGTTATGAAATAGAAAAGACTGCTTCAATGGTCCAGTTTTATCAGTCGTCCTCTTCCACTAATGTCGTTTACTAAACTTAACTTTCAAGAGGCGTCCTGAACTGTCTCATGCTATACATCTCTCATTCTTCTTATCCTTTTATTAACCCTTTCCTCGTTATACGAACATATGCGTAACGAGTTTCCCATTTTTACTGCATCGCTGCTGCTCCGCTTATGGGTTTGGCTAATGTCGCAGACCGCAGAACGCGTCTACATAATGCTCGGTCCTGGATCGCTTCAGTGGTTAACCCCAGACGTTGTTGCGCATTTGCCATCTGAGAAATCCAGGAATTCTTTTTCCGACCTCGTTTTCTTACAGTTGGAGTGACCGTAGTTGATAGTGCCTTTTTAACCGGATTTTCCGCAGATCTTCTTTGAACGTGGCAATACCAACTTATTCTATTCGCCTCAAGCTGTTCGGTTACCGAATTCTTTATATGTAGACTTCCTCTTATACGCGTAGATCTAATGCAATCGCGTTTAGTGACTCCACTAGACATCCTTAACATTTTCATTTCCGCTGCCGTCATTTTGTTTTTAAACGCTTCGTACATTGTCCAGCACTGTGAACCGTATATAAGAGCTGGTCTTACAACCGTGGTGTAGAGTTTCCCCTTCAATTTAAGTGGAAATTTTCGGTCGCAAAAGATTCCCGAATTTTCCCGCCATTTCATCCATCCCACACTCACTCTGTGGTTTACGTCGTCTTCACATTTCGCTTCCATGTTAACGATTGATCCTAAGTACTTAAAGATAGTGCTTTTCGGAAGAACTATTCCGTCTAACATTATATCCGGAACAGGTCGCAACGGATGTGCAAATGGGCACGTCAAATGCTCCGTCTTTGAACGACTTATTTTAAACCCGTTTCTCTCTAGCGCATTTCTCCTTCACCTAAAAGGAAGATTTACAAATGAAGGAATCAGTCACCTGAAATCTTAGTAAATACCTGATGATGACATCGGTTCTAGTCTCTTTTTGTCATGAATTCAATATATAATCCGCCAGCTCTTGGTATCAAATAATCATCACTATACGAGGGCGGGTCAATAAGTCCGTGACTTTTGGATTAAAACACAGATTTTTTGATAAAAAAATAATTTTATTTTTCAACGTAGTCTCCCTTGAGCTCTATACACTTTGTCCAACGCTTCTCCAATTTTTTTATCCCTTCCAAAAAAAATGATTTGTCGAGGTCCTCAAAATAGGCCTTTGTTTGCGAGATGACTTCATCATTGGAGTCAAATCTTTTACCACCAAGCCATTTCTTCAGGTTTGGGAACAAGAAGTAGTCGCTCGGAGCCAAATCTGGAGAATAGGGTGGATGAGGGAGCAATTCATAGCAAAATTCATGGATTTTTGCCATGGCAACACGATTGCGTTTGTGGTCGACTGTGAGCAAACGCGGCACCCATCTTGCGGAAAGCTTTCTCATGCCCAAGTGATCATTCAAAATTGAAACCACTGAGCCATGAGAGATCCCTACGGCTTCCACAATCTCTCGCACTTTCAATCTTCGGTCGGCCAACACCATATCGTGAATTTTTTCGATTGTTTCGGGTGTAGAGACCTCAACTGGGCGTTCAGGACGTTCGGCATCTTCAGTGCTTGTACGGCCACAACGAAATTCAGTAAACCACTTTTTTACCATTGAAATCGATGGTGCAGAGTCCCCATAGTATTTATCAAGCTTACCCTTGGTCTCGGTAATGGTTTTTTTCGCAAGAAATAATGCTTAATAAGCACACGAAGTTCACTTTTTTCCATTTTCTCCTCAAATTAGTGAGTAGTCTGATAAAAATAGCTGTCAAACACAAACTAACTGACGCAGCAAGTTTAAATTTTGACAGGAGTCAACTGACAGATGCCTGTTGACAGGAGCAGTGTTGCTGTTTCAGTAAAGAGGTCAGAAATTCAAAAGTCACGGACTTATTGACCCGCCCTCGTACCTTAGATCTTTGTTAACACAATCCGGTTTTAAAGAGTCGCCTTATCGGCCCTATTTAGACCTTCATTTGAGTAGTAGTCTCACGAATTATTTAACCTAGGGCTGACTTAAAACGAATTCCACTAAAGGAACTTTCCGCAAAACCACATTCTCTCGGTCTTAATGAATGAATCATCCTTAAGAAACTTAAATCCCTATCTTATCTTTCTTGCAAGAATAAGGACCTTGCAACGTTAATATCAAACACTGAACAGTTTTTCTATAATCTCAAATAACTGCCATTTAAAGTTTTATTATCTGACTCCCTATACCGTTGTACTCATTTCAAATTCAAAAGCCTCTCCCACCGGTACTAGGCGATCCTTAAGTGTTCCCACAAGAATGAATTTTGTTTCCCCTCGTTGTATTTGTATTTTGTATTTTTGTTTTTTTTGTCGAAATTCACTTTCGAATGCTCATCTTCTTGAGCGTTGCTTATTTTTCACCGCAGTAAAAGTTTTCTCATTAAATTACACTTTCTTCTTCTTTATTATGTTTTACTTTTTTCATACTCGTATCTCTAATTTTCTTTTTCTTTTTAATAAAACAAAAAAAAATCCCCAGGAAGGATACCATCTTATCCATCTGATTTTCACTCTCAAGTATACGGGATGAGGACCTCACTTTCATTCATTCCAAAGAAAGGAAACAAAAAGCGGACTCTAAAGACAAACATAAAAAGATGACAAAAGAAAATCCTGAATTAGAAAAAAAAGAAAGAAGAAGAAAAAATCTAAAATCCATCCAATCGCAGGGGATACATTTTCTGATCAAAGGAATCGATAAGACGAGCACTTTTTAAGACGAGCTTTCACTTCACCTGGAAGCAATTTCATTTAACATATGGATGCTCCAGCACAGCGAAGGCTAATACCCCACCTGTTGGTAATTTTGAGAATATCTTCTCTTTTGTTTGGGGGCAGCAGGGAATAGCCTATTTGTGTGAGGAAAATGGAACAAATGAGGTCCATTATCAGGAGGGAAGATCCCAGCATTTACTTTCGATTTATGTGAAATTTCATTTGTCCGTTTGGTTAAATAAAGGATGTCTATAGTACATACATGAGTACACATACTCGAACACATACCATACGTTTGTATTTATTTATATTTGTGGGGCCAACGATTTATAGTCACAGATTTATGGGTCCTTTCGTAATGTTTCGCTTTTGGAGGTGGAGAAAGTGTTTAAGGCTAATCCTAAATAAACATAAAAAAGGACAAATTCAATTGTAAGGAAATAGTAGATATGTTACGTCCTGGAATTTACGATATAATCAGGGTTTGCTGAACTATATTTGTGGCCTTTTATGGATTTGGGACTTAACTACTTTACAAATGAAGATTGTCTGTTGCCGATCTACTAGTGGGTTTAGTAAATAAAAACGCAATCATCATCGAGGGATATAAAATTTTCAACATTCAACTCCTTAACATCTATAGTAACGACGAAATGTCTTCATTTTAAAAATAAATTGCTCTAAGGAATTATTATGAACTTACCAAAGAGGTTATCAGCAGGAGTTCAACTATCTGAAAAGAGAAAGAAGGGAAGACGTAAGTAAAGGAATTTGCAAGATTTTATCAGTAAACATTCAGAATTGGAGCTCTACGAGGAATGTGTTTCGCATGCTTAGAACAACTTATTGTCTACATAATCGACCTACTGAACGCACAATTCGGTGTGCATCAGAAAACATGGAAATTCTATTTTTATTATTGACCAAGCACACCGCATCTAACAAGCAATGAAGAGAATGTAGTGACGGCAGCGGATAATATACACGATGCCGGGAAAAATCGATTCGGTCCAGTTCCCAACAGCTTGGCTAGTCGTATGCAACAATTTGGCATATTTTACGCAAGGACCTTGGCTTAAAAGTAAACAACACTTAATTCGTGCAAGAACTGAAGTCGGCGGAGTTTTCGAATCGTCTCCGTTTCAGACATTGGGCTCTTAAAAAAAAAACTTCAAGAAGATCCACTGTTTTCGACAATATTTACGAACTACTATAATTACAGCCCGTAGTTTCAAATAGGACAATAAAAGGGTGCGACTTGCCACACAGTCGGTAAACTATGGCTTTATTGCGAGAAGGATTTGGCAACATCACATCACACCTCTTTAAAGTTGAAAATCTACATGGATAAGCCTCAAACTCAAGGCCAACGCAGCAATTTCTAAGTGGTCAGAAAAGTAATAACTTTCTAGTCGTTTCTTTCTAAATACTGAAGCCGCGACAGTGGCACAAAAATCTGAAGCTATCCTTGGTAAAACGCAACTTTACTGGGTACGTCGCAGAAAACTACGATAAACTGCAAGGACCTTACAGCGATATGGGGTCAGCCAAAATGTTAAAGGTTCAACGACTGAGGTGGCAGTGTCATGTAGAGCAGATAGGTACTAACGCTCCGGTCCGAATTGTCTTCCAATCATCCGAGCGCAATGGAGGAAGACCGTGACTAAAGTGTACCTCAGTCAACTTAGCATGCGGAATCGGATGGAGTTGATAAAAGAAGCTCAGATACACCCCAGATTGTAACGCCATCTGAAGTAAGATTAATCCAACGAAAAGTTCAGTTCTGACTTTCAAAAAGTCTTACTTTTTCTGGATTTGCTGAATTCCGGACATAGTTGAATAGAAGCTTCAGAGGTTGGAAGGTTTTTCACCAATTTACGGCCAATGAAAATGTTGATTTGTATCATTTACTTTATTTACATTCTTAGGGTGCACCGTGGAGATTTGATACTTTGATCTAGCAGTTCCCTATTAAGGAAACATTCCCTTTGAGCCACTCTTTTGTGGTCAGGGACTCAGCGGAGCTCTTCAAAGAAACGTCGTTTTAAACTAAACTGCAGTGCTGGCCTTAATGGCGGCCTGTCAATTAATATGATAATATCCGTGTGTGACATTGGCTTATTTTATATAAGTCCGGTAGCTTCTGCTACAGCCAGTGTGTCAGGCTAAACAAAATTGCAGTAGCCCGGTAGACTCGCCGCATCTTAAGTTCAATATCAATAACGGAGGAGATCCTAGCCACCGGGTTCGAATCTTCATCTTTGATTCATTCTGGGCAAACGGATATCGAATCTTCTTCCAATTGGTTCAAGTTCCATGCACACTTGCTTGGAAAAATACAAGTGAATGGTGCTTCGATGTCATGATAAAGTCCTTACTGGAGCAGTACACCTGAAAGTACTGAGGTGTTGCCGTTCGAGTTATAAAGCTGACTCAAAAGGTTCCCTGAATTTATTCAGAAAATTAAAAATACAAGTTTATTCATCTAAATTTTCATTGTCCCCCTTCAAAGTAATCCCCATCAACTGCAACACACTTATGCCAGCGCTTGACTCAATTGAACAGAAAGAAGTCACAGGGGGCGGAATTAGATGAATTCGCTGGCTGTTGGATGGTATTTGTTGCATTTCTCGTCAAAGAATTACGAATAACGATGGCACTGTGCGACGGTGCGTTATCATGTTGCAAAATCCACGAGTTTTCTGCCCACAATTCTGGTCTCTTTTGGCGAGTTGCTTCACGCAAACATCTCATAACGACCAAATAATACTCTTTGTTTACTGTCTGGCCTTCTGGCAAAAATTCACGATGCACTACACCGTTGTAATCCATGAAAACCGAGAGCTTTGCCTTCTTTTTTGACTGAAAACGTCGTGAATTTTTTGGTCTCGGCTCATATGGTGAACGCCATTCACTTGCCTGATGTCTGGATTGCGTGTCGTACTCATAAGCCCACGTCTCGTCTCCAGTAATGATCCTTTTGATGAATGTGGGAGGTCTTTTGGCACCAACTTTGCTGCATCAGGACGGATCCATAGGCAATGTTCAAGTTCTTCGCTATCTCTCTGATGGTTAATTTGCGGTTATTAACCAATATTTCTTTTACTTCATCAATCTTCGGTTCTCGATGTCAATGGTCCGCCACTGCGTTCATCATCTTCGATTGACTCACGACCACTTTTGAACCGCTCGTGCCAACTGGTAAACGACCATTTTCTTTAGAGAATCGTTACCGAAACACTTTTTCAATATTTCCAACGTTCGCGCACCATTAAATCCGTTTTTTACGCAAAATTTAATACAGTTCAAGCTTTGACGTTAAGATTTAGAGAGAATATCAACAACAGATGTACCAACTTAACAAAAAAAACACGGAACTCAAATCGAAACAATGGGAGCGCCACACGGTGGTTATTCCGGGAACTTTTTGATATATCCCTGCCGATTCTTGCATGTAGGGATGTAGGGACAAGAGATCAAATATAGTTTTTAGATCCGCCGTTGCCTTTAAATTGGGTAGGACGATAGTGTAGTATATCCATAGGATAGTCTTATCTTCTCCCGCATGTATAAATGCAGATGTACAAAGTAATTGTTGTTCAACACACCCGATATTCAATTGTTGGATATTCTATGGGGAATGTAGAATTTTCCTTTAATGTTTGAATTGGACAATATCTTTTAATGGTAGTTGATTTCCAGCTCACGGTGATTAGCTCATTAACAGAGAATTTTAAGGGCATAATTAAGATGCACAGATTGCAGAAAAGTACTTCCCAGGGGTCATACGCAGTAGCTCCTTAGGTTCAAACTCTTGGCATCTTAAGCCCAAGCTTCTTAACATCATGGGCATCTGACCCATTAAAGATATCTGTATAAGACACAGTTGCCTCTTGATCTTCAATTTTTTCCAATTTGGGCAAATACCACAATTTTCCTTATCCATATAGATAGATGCTCTGACGTCGCTGCTGACATCGATGATCCCAGAGGAGCTCTACTCACCGTTTGGATCACATCCAGGTGACTTAATCGACGAATGATAAAGTTAGCCAGTTAGTCTTCACTCTTCAAATGTTGGTCCATCTCAAACCATCTCAAGGCGTTACCGACGATCGCTCATAGCAATATGCACGTCGAACAACACGTATCCCGATTTAATTTAAACCTTTCCACTGGACGCTTTTATATCTGTCGAACTAGAGAGCTAGGATGCTAGGCCCATCTTAGTTAAGGTCGATTAATTTCTAAGCATTCGTCTAAACCAAGAGTGAGGTCAGCTCATAGGGTTCGCGTTTGTATCTTCTCCTCCATTCGATTCCCTTACACTTGGAATCAACTGTACAATGTACCACACTTCTAAAAGCTGATCACGACCTAAGCCTTCATCTTTTATAAGGCTTTCCATTGTGAGTTTATCCTAGGATGCCGGCAGATCATATTTTCGAGGTTTCTGAAGTCATCGACATTCCTATTGTTCCTTCACAGGAAAGGCTACAGCATATTAACTGCCATTTACTTTCTCAGTGCCTGTATATGGAAGTGAAAATGGATTTCACGTAGACCCAGTACACATCACATAGTTCAGGACTCTACATTAAGCCTACAGCCCTCTTGCATCAGACACTCTAGGCCATGGATATTGTACCAAGAGCTAAAAAGGCTTTTGGAATTGATAAGGGCTTTCTTTGATGCAACTAAAAAGTGTTGGTGTTTGGATGATGACACTGTAGGCACTGTGTCACAGGCAGATGATTTGACTTTCAAAGGTTTGCCATGTCCTGCCAAAAGCATTGCGGCGGTTGTATTGTAGTTGAGGCCAAGGTGGAATAATTTAGACGACTGTCTTCCTGTGTGTTCAAATGGAGAGCCAAACTTTCGGATTCCAAGAAAAAAATCTCGAAGAATAAGGGCAAACGATCGAAAGTGTGTCAGACATTTACATGGTTTAAAGCACGCAAACTGGTAAAGATACAATAATAATATAGTTCGAGCTTTTTACCTTCCAAGTAACTTACCGTCTTCTATGTACATCGTGGTTTTGTCATTTGTATCAAATTTTTAAAGTTAATTCCACTAACATTGAAAGCAACTTGTCAAAGAGCTCGTGAGTTTTTATCTTCAATTCCGATACTGAGGATTGCAATACTTAGTCTTTGACGACTCTACCGTTCTACACACTGCTTTAAATCACCCACTGTCACACCTTCTGACAGGAACTGGCTCCAGGTGATATCAAACTTCAGTTCTAGTGAATAGGCATTTATAAGTATCGATTGTATGTTACAACAAAGCACTGACCCACTTAAATAACTAAAGAACAGATCTGGAACCGAGTCGAACAACATTGCCTGTTTGAACAAATGTCCCTTGATGCACTGTTGCACAATCAGTGAATTGTTTTCAAACAAATGATCAGATTGTGTCATTGAACTGCTCTTTAGATTTCTTGATATTCAAAAAGTCAATATAAGAACCGAATACATCTGTTTGGAATCAAGAGTCTATTTAGGATGATTCGAGTTGTACTTATAGCAATCGGCTTTCTAGCCACGGCCACTGCTGATCGTAACCTTACCAACCATATTGTCAATGGACTTCCAACCACAATCGAGCTTCATCCCCATCAAGTGTCAATACGTGACAGAGCATTGGTTCACTTCTGTGGAGGTTCAATTCTTTCAAGACGGACAGTAGTGACTGCAGCTCATTGTGTCAACAATGTGGATAGTAGCCAAATCGTTGTCGTCGCTGGCAGTAGTTTCTTACTCTCACTTCTTCAAGTCACCCGAAGAGTCCTCAATATAATCCTGCACCCCAGCTATAGTTCTGCATCGCGTGATAATGATATTGCTCTTCTGGTCCTGGTCATAAATCTTCCCCTTGGCATAACAATACGGCCAATTTCATTGGGAATTCTTGAACCCGTTACTGGTATTTTAGCCAGTGTGACAGGATGGGGAGCTCAATCCGAAGGTGGTCCTGGCAGTAATCAATTACTAGTGATCTACGTACCAATTATTTCTTTGGCTGTTTGTATTGAAACTTACAAGCCCGAGTTCACAGTCACAAGTAACATGATTTGCGCTGGCTTCCTTGAGGGTGGTACGGATGCTTGTCAAGGAGATTCCGGTAGTCCTTTGGTCATTGGAAGCCTACTAGTTGGTATCGTGTCGTGGGGAGAAGGATGTGCTCGTCCAAATAAGCCAGGAGTATATACAAATGTCTTAAAATATCGGTCGTGGATTGGTGCTAATTCTGTCTAAATAATAATTTTAACCTTTGTTTTTAGAAATGTAATAAATAAAAGAATTTGAGAGGATATAAGGCTTTCTGTTTTCATTTATTGTTTCCAACGTACTCTTCAAGTTATTTCTAGAGAATCAAAGTTTTCTTCAACTGTTTTACGTTATATGCATCAAAAGATGGCCACTTTCTTGCTGAATTACCCTGATTTGGATGGAAAGATTCCTTTGTATGGTCCATTTTTTTCAAGAATCTTGCATCTTTGTGCTTCGTCAAAGAATATTCCAAGCAATTTGCGTGGCATCCTATCGAGATTAGCTCGTTAAGAGGACCACCCCAGTTCATTGACATCAGCAAAAAAATTGCCTAGTTGATATAGACTCTGCAAAATTAAGGAATGATAAAACTTTAATGAACCACTTTAATAGAGTTTTAAATGACTTCAAAACCATCTGTTCCCAGCAGAATATTTCTTACAAAGAAATGTGCAAATTTATGAACTTCCTGCGGAATAATGAAGATATTCAATCACAATTTTCTACTTACAAGCAATCATCTCCCAAGTTGTCAGATCCACAATGAAATCTTCGACAAAGCCAAGGATGTCAGTGATGAACTCACTGAAGAAGTATGCAGTAAAATCAACAAAATAGTTATCAATCTAGTAACTCGAATGTCACTTTTAGCTGAATTATTGGAAACCGAAGGCGTCTCACTAATACTTTCATATTCTATTTTCTTTTTGACGATCTAATCTGCAAATTCATCCACTGCGTATTCAATCCGACAGTCGAAAGCGACTTCAAAGTCAATATCTCATATCAGACCCCAGCACCCTTCAGAGTCTTTAATTTGACTTGGACATCTTTTGAGGGACAACTCAGATTACAAAAAAAAAACTTTAGGCCAATGGGTCTCGATTTAGAGTTTCTTCAAAAAGGAAACTTTGAATTTGACTTACTTTAGTGCTTATCTCGAAGTTCAGCCAGTGCCAATATCAACCTCGATAAGATGACGACATATAAATATACGGGCCAACCCTGAAGTATAAGAAAATAACAACGAAATAGTCAAACTTCACTTGAGTAATGGTAAGATACACCACCAATACATTTTTGTCTGCCTCGACTGAGGCAGGTCCTCTTCTTTTCTCTTATTACTACTACAATCAATTACTTTTCCAGATAAGTCTCCTCTATAACTTTATCTTTTCTGAAGTCAACTTGTGCCCCTGATTCAATCTCATCGCAGATTTGGCTCTCCAGCTCTACAACTATCTTCCCCGATATTTTTAATTTTTACTTCTGACCCACGGCACTGCTTATGGTATCGAACTAAGCTCCTATAAGCTGTAGACGGTAAACTCAAATCTAACCGTTTTCGAACGCAACTGCACACTTCCTTCCTTAAACTGTATAGTAAGTAATAGTGAATAAGTAATATTTGTCACAGAATAAACAAAAAAGCTTAATTTATGATTTGTAGCCTATAATGCAGTGCGCATTTTAGAAAGTTATGTAAAGTGTTCCAGCTTGCACCGTTTAGGATGTTTGTGATTTCATTTAGTGAAATGACCCCAAAAGGATCTCCTGATTGCATTTAATATGGGACACGTTCCAATAAAATGCCGGACATCCTCCTTCGTTCCCAGATTGCACAGTGTACATTCGCCTCCTCCGTTGTTTCTGTATGGCATATAGTTCAGTTGCAAAAGTTCGCCTCTGGCTTTGAATATTGTTAAGATGGTCTCTACGCTGTTCCGGTCATTAAAGTAGCTGTTTTCCCCAAGTTCATGCTGTAGTATTCTGTACGTGGATCTTGATTGGCTTTGTTGACTTTGCGTCTCGAAACGCTCCCGTGTTGAGTAGTAGATTTGTTTAAGCATTTCGTTCAGTGTGCTCTCCCAGTTTATTTCATTTCCGATTAGTTCGTTCAAGGGCACATTGTGTTCTTGGCTGAGCCTTGACCATTCCGCAAAGAAATTAAGGTTTCAGTTTTTAAGATACATAGCAACCTTGTGAGGAAGACGATGACTTGGTTGAGCAGAAATTTTCCTGATATAAAGTAAATGCAGTCTAAGTTTGAAGATTTGTAACGTTGGCTGTCCAGTTTCCAGATGTAACATGTAAGTTGATGTATTTTCAGGCAGCCTAAACAAATGAAGTATCTTTGGAGTTTTTCTACCTCTTCAAAATGCCAAGCCCCCCACACTTGTGGTGCATAGCACGTTATTGACCTCATTTACGCTTAGAAAATCTTGTACTTCACACTTGGTGCAACATTCCTTTTCCCCAGAATTGCTTTCCAGTTGCAATTATTCGCACGTTTAGATTCTTTCAGTTTCTCTAGCAGGTGTTTTTTAAAGGATGCCTGCAAGGTGATCAGAACTCCGAGGTTTTTGTATTCCTTGACTACAACCAGTTCCACGTTCTGCCAGGTCCATTTTTCATTCCTTGCTTGACGCCCCCAGCCATTTCGAAAAATCAAGACTTTGGATTTGCTGGTATTAACTTGCAGGTTCCACATACGGCAATACTGTTGCAGCTTATTAATCATAATTTGAAGCATGCTTGGTGTTTCTGCGAGAATAACGATGTTGTCGGCGTAGAGTAAGAGTTTCATAGGAAATCCCTCAAGAGACAACCCGCCCGCGAGAAATTCAACTAGATCATCCAAAAATATTGAAAACAGAAGAGGACTCAAAAGACATCCTTGCTTTATTTGTTTGGAACCGATTTGACAAGAATATTCCCGTCCCACACTGCCGCCGTATTGCCTTCCTAAAATTGTTGCAGAACCTTTAGAACTTTTGTTGAGACTCCTATGTTGCTGAATTTAAGAAATAGTGATCTTCTGTCGATGGAGTCAAAAGCCGCCTTAAAGTCTACAAAGAAAGCGTATAGATTTTTTTATCAATCGTGGAGTACTCCTTACGGAACACGGCTTAAAACTCGCTTAGCAGGTCGTTTTTACTTATCCATGTTGTTAAGCGCTCCAAGATGACTCCTGTGAAAATTTTAGTAACAGCATTTAGAAACGAAATCCCTCTATAGTTGGATGGATCATTTGGATCTGCTTTCTTGTGGATCGGAAAAATTATACTTTTTTTGAAAGCTTCTGGAACTTCGCCAGTTGTAAATATATAATTGTATGTTTCCGTGAGCTTCTGCAGGAAGAGGTCAAAGTTAAACTGTATATCCCTCGCCGTTTTCTTTTTTGAAATCCTTGTTCATGGTTCCGCCCTCAAGCTGAAATTAAAAATAACATCAAATCGGAGGGTCTTGGTTTTTCTTCCAAGTTCTTCGGTAATGCAAATCGAGCAGAAGATCATAAAATAAGTACAAGACGACTAAAACCCACCTCCGTGAGAGAAGACAAACATCTTTGCCGTGCCGCAGGAATTTTTACTGCTTTCATATGTTAATGCAACACGGACGTCACTAATAAAAATTACAAGAAGTAATAAAAGTGACGAAAATATGCAACCCTGCGGTACCGTTTAAATTTAAAATTTCTCAGATATTTTTGTTTTTCGGAACAAAGCGCCCCGACAAAGAGTTGATCCGTTCTTGTGTATACTTCTTGTGCATTCCGTTTACCACTTCTAAAATTTTTGAGTCTTTCGTAGAAGGACGAGTTCAGGTGAGAATCTGCCACATCAGCGCTAAATATTGACTTCCTGGTGCCGTCATTACTATTTTCCTCCAAGAGCCGCGGAAGACTTTATCACTTACGAGTATGTATAACAAATTTAGATCCCGAACGAGAGCTTAGTGCCTGTTAAGAAGTCTGCAGTCTTTCCTGTCGGGTGGCCGCAGAAAGGCCAATACTTTTTAAGAGGTGTCACGGAGATGTATTTTGGTTTGTCTTTGTCTTTAGCCTGGAGAGTTATTTTCATGGTTGTGCTCATAACAGAGGACACAAACAGTTCAACATACGTTAAGATGCTGAGAAGTCCTTTTCGAAGGCGTGTTTAGCAAGATTATCGACGATTTCATTATGAATTTAGCTGTCCAACTGTAAAGGATTCAAAGAAGCCTTGCATTCTTGAGCTATCTTTGGAGTAGTGACAATTCATTGTCAGCGGCATATCTCTTCTTGTAAGACAGGAGCAAGTTTTTCTAACGAAGACTGACATCTTATGTTGTCGTCCTCCAAAAGACGCCAACTCCGCACCCTAAATCTGATTTGGGGCCACTAACGAAGAAGGCCGTTCGCAGCAACAGAAGTTTTGTTATCATTGCCTCCAACGGCATATCCATAAGACTGTAATCAAAGGCACTTCTCTTTCAACAGACGATGGCGTTGAGAAGTCCATGGTATGAACTTGAAAGCGAGGAAAATGGAAGGCTTTTCTCCGACGAGTATTGAAGAGATCTTGTCCGAAGCCTGCTATCTTTTTTTTGCGCTCATCCATACTTTTCACCCTGTACTGTCTCTTAACAAGGCTGGGACACCTTTATGGGACTTCTTCTGGTGTGGAGTTTATTTCAGTTTCAGATCATATGCAGACAACTTCAAACGCTCGATGTAAGTCTGATGAGATTCACCTGACTCTTGGCAGATTCTTGTCTAAATGAATAATAAAATAATAAGCCCCTAATACTCAGCAATTGGGTTGGTTTACTCTTCAAGTTAAATCAATCTTTGATTACCTTTTTCTGTAAAAAGAGAAAAACTTGTATCTAACACACACAATTTTTTTGATTCGGTTATCCACATTCCTACATCTGTTGGCTTTATCAAAAATCCACTTAAAATCTATGCCAACCAAAGGGTTCCCCACGCAATTATGACTTGCAAATATCATATTCAAATAAAAAAATATGTGCCAATGCCACAGACGTAATGCTTCATCTTGTGGCATCTCATTATGCGTTCATCCCTCAAAGAACGCCGAAATACCCACAAAAATTGAAAATATCTTTTGACGTTGCACAAACATATTTCAAATAATCCAATTACAATGTTTCCCATTGCAACCCAAGCACGGATTGGTTTGTGTGTTAAGAAATCATCGCCCTATGCCTCAAGATAAACAAGGTGAATGGTGCTTGGTACATGCTCGTACATTTTCCACTTTTGATAGAGCCTGGCATTTGGCCAACGGAACGTGTATTCTTAATAAATTCCTCCTCTGACCCACAGACAAGGGCAGTTATTCAATCTTGCACATTTAATGTCTACTAAATCACAACTCAATAAATTAGTGACATGTGACAACCTTGTATGTGAGACAATGACAATTTGATGGCACAGCCATGAGGGATGTGTTTCCGTGCTCGTAATTATAGTTGAAAACTTTTTGTTGACAACATAAGATAAACTTTACCACCCCTCATCATGAGCTGTTAAAAAGATGCAATTGAGTAAGACTCTGCCGATTAGTTTCGCTCAATTGCGCTGCAATTTCTTCTAAATTTTCTACTGCAGCTGCAGCAATAGCAGTGAGATTAAGATAATCCCCGAAGCATCGCAAACTTTATCGTCCCCTAAGGACAAGATGATGTGCATCTTCTACTCTACTCGTATTCCTCTGCAGACTGCTCTAATGTAATTTATTTTTCTTCTTAAACGCGGATGATTTACAGACGATTAATGGTGACATAAGCAGAAACCGAAAATTTATCTCAACCTTGCGCATTAATTCACGCTTATGGATGAGGATGAAGATGAGGATGAGCATGAGGTAGTCTCTAAGGAAATGGTACTCGTACCATTCGTTTTTGGTAAGAACGTAAGAATTTATGCGGAACATTGCACTTGATTGAAATGCAACACCATGCTGCCAAGCTGAATTTGTGTACATGACTGTGCAAAATTACATTTTAATTAGACATTCGGATTCGGATACAAATAGACACCTAGATCCGTAAATCCACATGCACCTACATATGTATGAGAGCAATTTGAGGATACATAACCATTGAGAAGGTAACCGCTTAGGGTGGTACCTCTCCGCCAGTGGTGATGTTAATGGGCAGATGGGTATTTTAATTGGTGATTCCCCCAACCGGGAGATATGAATCACTTGTAAATTGAATGTTTGGTTCATTTGATGTGGGCAATAATGCTGAAGTGAGGGTTTAACCACTTCAAAGTGGGAACCAGAATTTTGATTGATTTTGATTAAATTTTGGAAATGAAATCCGACCAACCTCAATAGATAACAATTTGAGGTCAGATCAGAGGTTTTTGAAAAGATGTTGACCGTAGTGAAGGTACGTATTAGACTGACAATGACATGAATCGCCACCACAATGGTCGAGAACTCACTGGCAGAGTAAAAGGTGAGTCTTTTCTCCCCAGTGTCTGATCTGTCGAGTACGATTGCCAATTGCCTTATTCAGATAAAATTCACAAAATAAGAAATGGTGCTCATCAAGTCTTAGTTCCATCTACTACACTTTTCTTTGATGAATTTGTCTTACGCAGAGCAGTACTTCATACTACACAAGTTAAAAGGTCTTGGGGGTAGAATGCTTTAGTCATACTAGTAACCAGACACGAAATTCACGTT
Source organism: Volucella inflata (assembly GCA_928272305.1). NCBI lineage: Eukaryota > Metazoa > Arthropoda > Insecta > Diptera > Syrphidae > Volucella > Volucella inflata. The sequence continues at coordinate 8,093,892 of OV743720.1, forward strand.
TCACGTTTGCCCCAGGTAACTCTGAATCATCAACGTCATGGAAACTACGCCAAGGCTTTGAGCATCCGAACTGACAGGTACGAACATACATGTTTCCTCGTCAACACGCAGCTAAAGTGCCTGTTCAACGAGCCATCAACGAGCGAAATCCATCAAAGAGCTACTGGATACGTCGACAAAAGTTGTTCGTAGCTTGATAAACTTGAAGGTGTCGGCTGATTACTGGGATGCGGTGCTCATCTTCATGCTGCTACAAAAGCTGGATCTAAGGATCTACAGAAACCAGCAAGGAACTGCTCACGTTTGCGGAATTCAAACAATTTCTGGACTTCGGGTTTCGTACCTTAGAGGCTTTCATTCATCAACAACCCAAATCATCTGCAGACTCTTCAAGAAGCACACAATGACATGTGTTCCACTCAACAACCAACTCCGCAGAATTTGCCTGCAAGGGTCAACACGCAATTCGAAAGTGCGGTCGTATTTTGAAGATCAATGTCCCAGACAGGTGTCAGTGTGTAGGTAGGTTAGGTCTCTGTAGAAATTGTTCAGCCTACAGACATTCGTCAGAGCATTTCCTAAGCACTCGTTGGTGTCACTACTGCAAGCAACAACATCATTCTCTTCTGCATAGCACATCAAATTACGCACCCGATCTATTTTCTAACCCTCAATCACGTTCTTTTAATTTGAACAGGGTTTTATTGGCAACAGCGGTAGTAAACGCAAGGATGTCATTAGGAGACATGCACATGTACATGCAAGAGAGTCGTCGATATAGCAATATCGTCGCAACACTCGACCTTCACTACTAGGACGCAGCCCTTCATCATCAAGTCGTTGCCTGGCCATCTCCCGGCCCGTACTCCATCCGTTGGAAGGTGGAAAAACCTTGATGGCTTAGTGCGGGCAGATCCACGCTTCTACAAGCCGACTAAGGTAGATCTGTTGTTAGGTAGTGACGTTCTTGCAGAGATACTGTTGCCTGACGTGATTAAGTCCCAGAAAAAGTACATGATTATTGGATCCTATTAGAAAGAGCACTTGCCGAGGGGCTACCCATAAGAGCTTTCCATCAAACAGGGGATTTTGAAGCCCAACTTCGCAAATTCTATGAACTGGAAGGGTTGCTGTCGAGAATGTTGAGACTACTGAGGACATCGCTTGTGAAGAACACTTCGTCAAAATCGTACGCCTCAGCAGACATAGAGAAAATGTACCGACAAACATGGGTAACAGAGCAGGACTCAAGGTATCAACTCATCTTATACCGCGTCAATACTGTGACATTCGGCGCAGCGTCTGCACCATACCTGGCTATTCGCACTTTTCGAATGTTGGCTTACGACGTGGAGGCTCAATATCAAGACGCCGCGAACATGTTTCTGAAAGATGTACATATGTAGACGATCTCATCTCTAGTGCAAATGCGGTAGGTGAAGAAAAAAAAGGGGGGGACGAGGTTAAGACAGTCTTGAAGACATGCGGTTTCAATTAACGTAAATAGACGTCTAACACAGATGAACAGGATATTCCAGAATAGGACAGTGAGTTGACATCTGCACTGCCATCCGAGGACTCCGACGGAGTAAAACACTCGGTGTTCATTGGTTTCCCACTGTCAACTTATGAAGGACGCCGCTTATAATTGGCAGAACATAGCTGATGATGCTTCTTAAGAAGCAATGTTCACCGTACCAAAACCAGACCTTACTATAGGCAAACAAGGATACACCGACCGATGGAAGGCAGTCTAGAGACATCAGCAGGTCTTTTGGAAGAAGTGGCAGCAGAAGTTTTTAACGCATCTGCAGCAGCGACCAAAATGGCTAAAACCACAATCACAGCTTAGGGTAGGAGACTTGGTGTTGCTAAAAGATGAGCGCCTACCCCCTGCTAGATGGAATCTAGTTCGAATTTTGGAGACCTACTCGTATCATGGAAGCGATAGCATAATACTCGGGTTATGTCAAAACCAAAACAAAGCAAAGAGAATTAAAACGCTCTGTCACCAAACTTTGTCCATTGCCCATGAACGAATCTCAGATGGAAGCCGAAACATCCTAATCGCGGTGAGGCCAAACGTTTGTACACGTGCACAACCCTTACTCAAACACAAAACTCATTCAACACACAGTCCACTCGCAACACCTAATTCTTAAAAATTACCCAACCACAAAAAACAAAACAAAAATAGGGAGAAGAAAAAATTAATATTCATAAGATGCTAAAAATAGTAACAAATTAACCACGCAAATAAGGAAAAACACAAGTGGCATCACTGACGTTCAGCCAAAATCAAAAGAAAAAAACAATTTTTTTGTTGTAAATACACTTCAATGCTGCACACGCATTTAAAATCATACAAACGCATACCTTTTTACACACGCACACAAGTGTTTCACGCATTAAACGACACACTCAGCGATCAAATTTATCCGGTCCACACACACACTCAATTAAATCAAATTTCGATTCACGCACATCTCGGTCGGTTCAAACTCACTTTTCGCACGCGAGTCTCGAAATCGAAATAAGCAACGCACACACACCGCAAATGAAAGCAAACAAACACAAATCAACGGAATCACTGATAATTTATAAAAAAAAACAAAATTACTACTCACCTGGATTAATACACACAATAAAACCAACAAAAAAAAAAGCCTCAGAAACCAGAAACACCGGAACTTTTTACGCGACTTCAGACACCAGCGAGAAGTAACCACTCCAGAACAAAAGCCAAAGCCAGCGACTGGGATGAGTGGAACGAGAACTAGAACACGCAATCCACAGTCCACATCACCCTGCGTACCCCTTTATTAAAACACAAAGACGTCACACGTGCACTCTTTCAGAAAATTGTCTACAATCTGAAAATGGCACCCGTTCAATGCACAATTCTACGGAGTACCTTGATCAAGATTTCAGCCCTCTATACATACATAGTGAGCCCGAACCGAACGCTGTAGAATACATGATACGAGTACAATAGAAGCCTCCAAACCAATTAAAAACTAGAACTAGACCAAATCTCGTTTCAACCAATTTATGTCAGGGTCTTGGGGTAGAGATGATGGGATATGAATCCTAAGGAGAGACGAGCCTCTGGCTCTTCTTCGTCTTGTCATACTTTGCCCACAGGAAGAAAGCCCTTAAACGTTTGGCCAATCAGAATGGCGAATGGTGAAACTTCATCAAGTTGAACATGTGAATCAGCCCTTGTACTTGTCTGAGAAAGGTTCAACGTTGTGATGACGAACTTGATGAGGTTTCACAATGTCCAAGTGGACCATTCATATAAATTAACAGCAAGGAATGGGGAGGTACATATCTTTTTAACCAGAGAAGTGCAACTGACAAGAAGGTGCAAGCAAAAATTTGGCGATAAAGCGGTAAACAGTCTCGAATAAAATAATCGACGACTCATGCATACTTGTAATGTGAACAGACTTGATGCCTCAAAACTCCTAGCGAGGGCACATGAGACCTACAAGCCTTCGAAAACTGCAACATTTGAAATGGCGGCGATTGCAACCGCACACAACGCATACAGATCCATTGTGCTTGAGTCCCTACTCTTCAAGACTACATAGGTGGAAACGTAATAACTTTGCAGATCATGCATGCAAATTTTCGTGTCACAACAACTTCTCATTTACCGGCAGGTGATTGTCGTAAATAGACTTCACTGATCAGTGAAGAATACTAGTCAGCTTGGTTTCGGTTTGCAAACTACGAGTATTAACTTGGAGTGGAGCGTTAAAGAGAATCGAATCGCGGTAATAGCGTTGCATAGGTGCAGAAAGAGTGGTGGCCAAAATTTCCAGTTGCTAAAACCACCCGGAATATCGAGAATATTAATTTATTGAGCTATTGCTCGCTTTGCCAAATTGTCTGGAGTAGAGGACAGGCCAAGAAGTGGTCATCCGCGCGTCGGCCGTACGAATGCGGTAGAAAAGGCAGTGAGTGAACGCATGTACAAGGAATTGGATATATGAATCAAATCCATATCTAGGCTGATTCAGGATATATATGAAAGCATATGAAAGCCTATCGTCGGTCCACGGGTCATCTTGGGCTGGAAAAATGCAAGCGACTTTTGCAATGGCACGCGGACAATGGCCGTAAAAGCATTCTGTTTACGGATGAAAAAATTGTTACCGTTGAAAAAGTTTTCAACAAACAAAATGACAAAATTTATGCCACTTCATTTAAGGAAGCGAAAAACGTTATTCCAAGGGTTCAAAGTTGACATCATCCCGCCTCTGTAATGGTTTGGTCGGGGGTCTCTCATCATGGTGTCTGGTGTCACATCCCTCTATTTCTGGAAAAAAGACGTAAAAACTGGTGCAATGGTTTACCAAGAAGATGTGAAGGGTTTGACCAATACCATTTTTAATGGAAACAGATGGATCTTCTAACAGGACCTGGTCCAACGCACAAAGCCAAACCCACGCAGGAGTGACTCAGAGCCAACATTCCTGGCTTTATAACAGCAGAGGATTGGCCGTCGGGGAGTCCAAATCTGAATCCACTGGATTATGGTTTGTGGTCAGAATTGGAGAACATGGCCGGCAAGACTCCCCATATAAATTTAGAAAGCCTTAAAACAGCATTAACCAGAGCAACATCCACGATATCCATGGAGGCTTGCGTTTAAGCAAAAGGCTGTCAATTGATCTCCAGTCTTCCACTTCTAGTCCGATAAATCTTTTTCTTTGCACCTATTTTGTGTTGCGATATTTGATTTGTATCAGTCGTTTAGCGTTGTTATGTTTTTCAGTCACTTTCTTCTCGTACAGTGGCTGGGTTTATCCAAAAATTTCAGGTGACTGGATCATTTTAAACTCAGCTATCCGTTTTCATGCAGCTCAGTCTAACAAAAACATTGTAGCAGTTGGTGGGAGCTTGACCACCTCGATTCGCCATCGTTTTAGCAATAGAGACTTTACGAAGCAGTTTAGAGCGAATTCTGACTAAAGATTTCCATTCGCATGATTATAAGATTCAGCTCAACATTTGTAGCCAGTTGAGAATTCAGGTGTGATCCATTAACGATCAAGATATCCAGCACGAGCCACTGTTTGGTGAGAATTTTGGGCTGGAAAGGTAATTGCACCGTTCCTCGTCGAGAAGATGTAAGATTATAGACAAATTCCTTCAAATTGCTGAACTGGATCTGATCTCAAAAAAATGTGGTCCAAACTGGACGGAAAAACCTTCTACACGGCAACTGAGCCAATGGAATTGTCGAAGATGAAATTCGAAAGCGGAGTTATCTCAATCCACAGCGAGTTTTTGAAGAGAATGTGTGTACCAAAAGCCCAGGAACAATTCCTGAGAGACGACGACGCGCCATTGATAAAACTGAGCCAAAACTGTGTCAAAATGCCGTCAATTCATCAAAAGGACGACCGTTTGCCATCTGTCAAAAGGCGGCCATTTAGTTGATATTGTTATCCAAACATAATCTACATGCTTACACATTTTTTCAAAATTATCAAAATTCAGAAGTTTTCAAATAAACACTGCCTTCAGTGTTTCAATGGCGAACTAAAACTCCTTTGGTTGCATTTACCAGGGCCTTCACCAGAGGATCTTAGAACTCATCTTAGTGGGAATGGACGATGACTTTTCCTGAGGTAGCGCACAGAATTAAAAGAGTATCTCAACTTATTTGGTATGTGAAACTCGAGGAAGGTTGCTTGAGGTCGAGCAGCCTTGAGAAATTGTTGTTTATTTATTTTTTTATTTACTTGTGATTGCTTAAAGACAGTAAGATACAATATTTACAATTAAATTAATAAATTTACTAGAAAATGTTTTTTTGATATCTTTTAGAATTCTACTTACAGACGGCTCGGATGTTAAACACGAAAAACGAGGATGAATTAATTGACGGGACCTATTCGAGGATGATGTACTAATTCTTTCAAAACATTATTGTGGTTGTCGTGTTCGCAAATTATCGGAAAGCAATGTTACACTTCGAAGTTGAAGATAATTTTCCAAAGGCATACCAAGCAGACTATTAGCAAAACCAGACAATCTATGATATCTTCGTATCCCAAAGCCTTAGCGTACAGTGCTGTTAAAAGCCACATTGAGCTTTCTTTTACTTACATGGCTGCACCTACAAAAATGTTCACACCCGTAAATTAAGATCGGTAATACCAATGTATTAGCAAGTCACAATCGTGTTTTAATTGGTGTAAATGACTGTGTTACCCACAAGGTTAGCAGTACGCCATATACTTTACCGACGAGTGAATAAATGTAGTTATCCCAAGTTAGACACTGATTGAAAATTAGCCCAAGATTTTTTGCAGTTTCAACATATTCGACCGGAGCGTCGCTCAACACGATCGAAGGAAAATAAGAGAGATCCATACTTTCTCTTGATATTACCAGACATTTCGACCTTTTTGGGTTTGAAATAAGGCCATTTAATTGGGACTAATGTGATGTCTTCTCTAAGTATTAATTTACACGAGAAGCGCCATTCTCAATAAGACCAAGAGGGCACGTCATCGACATACATGTGAGATGAGCAGTTCTCGATTATAGATGGAAGCAATAGTGGTCCTTATATGGAACCTTGAGGGACGCCGGTAATATTTGGGAGAAAGTCGGATAAGTTATCACCAACTTGCACTGCTTGCTTTCTATTAGTTAGGTAGGAACAAAGTACATTTGTGGCACCAGCTGAGAAGTTATATTGCTGAGTAAGCTTTTAACATAAAACATCATGATTAACTGCATTCAAAGTCTCCGAGAACTGAAGCAATATCAGAAAAGTTATTTCATCCCTGTCCAACGCCTGCCTACTAGATTTGGTATAGAGAGTCGTCTGAAACTCACAATTTTCACGTTGCCGGGATCTTTTTTTTTGTCGAAAACTGAGAATTTTGGCATTGTCACAAAAACGGTGCCACGTATAAAGCAAGTCACACAGATTACGTTTAAGTATGATTTGTCAATAAAAGGCCATAAGTCTGGTGCAGAGAGTCGTGTGAAATTCACAATTTTAACGATGCCGGAATCGCCTTTTTGTCGAAAAATGAGAATTTTTGCATTGTCCCAAAAACGGTGGCATCTTATTAAGCAAGTCATATAGATTACATATATGCAAAATTCGTCCATTTCTGTGCACTTAACAAGGCTGTGATACAACTGTGCTTTTCACGAAATCCAGATTGTTTTGGGGTAAGCACTAATTTGTTTTTGAAGAACCCTCTCAAACACTTTCGACAAAAAAGGGAAAAATTGGAATGGGCCTAAATTCTTCTCCTTTAGTATTTTTTGGAAGGGGTACGATCTTAGCCAGCTTCCATAGATTCCGATACTCGGCTGTCGTCAAAATTGTATTGAACAAATAAGTTATGTCCAGGGATGTATTTTGTTCAGACCCACAGAGTTTGACTTTATAGAAAGCACACCTTCCACAACATCGGCATGTTCTACCGCTCGAAAACCAAAACCAGAGTCGTCCAACTGATCCGCAAACGAAAAGGAAGCTTCTGTAGTACTCAACGGACGTAGCAAGGGCACGGAAACAAATTTTTGGTTTACGAGTAGAGTATTACCATCAACATCTTTAACTCGGTCGCCCCTTGACCTACCGATGCCTAAGTTGCGTAAGTTATTCCACAACTGACGCCCACTTAAAGAAGTACTAAGCTGGTTAGAGTACATTTTAGATTTGACTTTACGTATTTCCCCGACAACTTTATTGCGAAGTGCACAATATCTTCTTCTTATCCTTCTATTAACCCTTTCCTCGTTATACGAACTTATGCGTAACGAGTTTCCCATTTCTACTGCATCGCTGCTGCTCCGCTTATGGGGTTGGCTAATGTCGCAGACCGCAGAACGCGTCTACATAATGCTCGGTTCTGGATCGCTTCAGTGGTTAACCCCAGCCGTTGTTGCGCATTTGCCATCTGAGAAATCCAGGAATTCTTTTTCCGACCTCGTTTTCTTACAGTTGGAGTGACCGTAGTTGATAGTGCCTTTTTAACCGGATTTTCCGCAGATCTTCTTTGAACGTGGCAATACCAACTTATTCTATTCGCCTCAAGCTGTTCGGTTACCGAATTCTTTATATGTAGACTTCCTCTTATACGCGTAGATCTAATGCAATCGCGTTTAGTGACTCCACTAGACATCCTTAACATTTTCATTTCCGCTGCCGTCATTTTGTTTTTATAAGAGCTGGTCTAACAACCGTGGTGTAGAGTTTCCCCTTTAATTTAAGTGGAAATTTTCGGTCGCAAAAGATTCCCGAATTTTCCCGCCATTTCATCCATCCCACACTCACTCTGTGGTTTACGTCGTCGTCACATTTCGCTTCCATGTTAACGATTGATCCTAAGTACTTAAAGATAGTGCTTTTCGGAAGAACTATTCCGTCTAACATTATATCCGGAACAGGTCGCAACGGATGCGCAAATGGGCACGTCAAATGCTCCGTCTTTGAACGACTTATTTTAAACCCGTTTCTCTCTAGCGCATTTCTCCATGAATCTAAGGCGTTCTGTAAATCTTCAACGTTATCGCTAAGTATAACTGCGTCGTCAGCGAAGAGAATTGGCGTTACATTTGCTTCGCGCATGCAGTCTTTTAAAAGATAGTCGAATACTACGTTAAAGAGGAAAGGGCTAAGTACGCTTCCTTGATGCACTCCGACATTAACTGGAAATTCTCTCGTTAGTCCAGCAGAGCTTTTAACTGCAGTTTTCACGTTTCCGTACATGTCTTGTATTAGTATGCGAAGTGCACAATATATTAGCTTGAACTCATTTAACCAGTAACGTTTCCAGGAATTATAGACCTCATCACGTTGCTGAATTAATAAACGGATATGTCGGGTAAACCATGGCTTATTACTCCATTTAATGAGCTTAGTCTTATTCAGGCCAAGGAATACTTAGGTCCATATGATGACAAAGTGACCGGTTTTTAAAGTTCTGTTTGTAATGGGTTATAGTTAGCATACATATATCAGCAAGGTCGTCAATTATTATAACTGATAAGCTCCACTCAATATATAACCGCAAAAGATTAATTTTGTTGACGAGTAACATCGAAAAACCACTATCTGTCAGTTATAAAACCGCATCCCTTTCGATGTCAGAGAAAATCCGTATAATTAAACTTTATACGAATACAAGGACACTAACCAGTCAAAATGAACGATTGTTATAAAAAGCTATGACCCAACCGAAATCAAACATCCATCAGATACAAATAGCTCATCTAAAAGGCAATTCTGTTTTTTTTAACTCTTTAAGCGGATATTATAAAATGCAGCAACACCTTCCGAATATTTTTATTTTTTATTTTTTAATTTAGGTAATTTTTGGAATGTGAAAAACGTAACCACAACCATAACCCAATTCAGTAAAATAGGAATCATCCGTTCTCCAACATCGTTCCCACAAAATGATTTATTCTCGTATTCTCGTATTTTCATGAGCGGTTTACGAGTGTATTGAAATAACTTATCGAAATGAAAATTTTGTAATCTCCTTAATTTCCTGCGCCCAAAATACGAACACCAAACCACACTAACACCGATGTTGTGAATTGAAATTTTCCAAACCAATACCGTGAAGCCGTCAGTAATTCAAATGTTCTTCCAAAATGCAAACTGACACCCCTAGATACTGAAGCCCAAAAAGGTTGGGATGCAAAAATAAAATCCCTAAAAGGATGAACGATAAGCCAGGATAAACGAATATTTGTTAATATTTTATCTAAATTATTCAGCGATGCGTATACACTTTTTAGGTTTCTGTCAGACAATGTATAAAGTGGCAGGCAGTTATAATAAGGCGAAAAATACAAATAAGACAGTTAAAGGATTCAAATAGACATATCCGGTTTTCTGTGACATACAGGATGTGCGAATACGATACCATGTCATGCCATGTTCGCCGTATTTTAACTGACAGTGAAATTTACGCATCGGTTGGCTTTAGCAGAACATTCTGAGCGATTCCTGAAATTAAATTTTCCTGGTTTCACTTGAGTAAAGATACGAAACTATTGAATGTCAAAGAAGATAATAGTTTACAAATTGGAGGATTTTCACATCTGTTTTAAGAATTCTAGGGTCACGAACTTGTTTCCAGTTGATCGCTTCAAATGTGGCACATTCCATGGCTATAAATTTGTATCTGCATTTCAAGGTTTGTTCAAGTCATCCAGAACGTGAACATGATAATTTTACATTCTTCATGTTTTTCGAAAACCAGAGGTTAGCGAGGGAGGTCGCCAGCATAAAGTGTGTTGCCGGTTGAGCAAGGCTTGAAGACCTTTAAAACACTGATTTGTATGCTTCGCGGTTTTTGAACTTCAACAATCGACAATTATGGTAAGGGATCTAGTAGTGTAAACAAAGATTGAAACAAGAAGAGACAGTGGTCAAAAGAACTTCTCCGAGACCTCTTTGAAGTAAATTAACCAGAATCGACATAAATGGATGAGTTAGACTGGTGTCCTGTCTAAAATCAAAAGTCTCAGCAGTTTGCCTTATTTTGAATATAAATTGAAATTCCATCCATAATAGGAGCAAATTATGTAGGCATCTCTTCGAACAGTAAGAGCACCTCTAAACATTCTATTTTTAGCAACGAAGCTCATTTTTATATCGACGCCTATATGAATGGAAAGAAAATGCCTTACCGATGCGATTCTTATCAGAAGATCAATTCAACATTCGCTCTTACCTATTTTCAAAACGCGTTATATTGAGAATGTGGGGATTGAAATAAAATTAAGGAATCAAAGGTCAGTTAAGGTTTTTTGTGTATATTTTCCGGTTAAAACTGCATCAGACGAGAAAAGAACTAATTTTAAAAATGATTTGAGAAGACTTTTCACCTTAAACGGTGACTTCCTAGTTGGAGGAGATCTAAATTCCAGCCATAGGAATTGGGGTTGTGTTAGAGCGAATGCATGGGGAAATTTACTTTCTGATTTTCTTGTTATGTTGCCAATCTCTGTTCTGTTTCCTCCTAGTCCAATCTATGTCCCAGCTAGTTCTCGTGGTAGTCCTTCCGTCCTTGATTTATTTGTTACAAATGTGCCTTGTTACATAACAACCCCAGTGTCTTTAAATGAACTTAGTTCGGATCACAATCCGGTTTTCTGTCGCCTTCTATGGTCAGGAGAAAAAAAAGTGGAATATGTTCAAGATTTAAAAAACGCCAATTGGACGCGATTTCGTTCAGTAGTTAAATCTAAACTGAGGAATATTCCCATGGATATTGATGGCATATCATCTAAAGAAGACGTCGATTGTCTTGTAAACGACTTTTCAGAACATGTTCTCAGGTCGGTCGATGAAAGTATACCAAAAGTTCCCAAAAAGAACCACTGCCTAAAGTTACCTTCCCAAATACTGAACCTTATTAAACTGAGGAATGTTTGTAGACGTAAATGGCAACGGTATCGCCTACCCATTTTCAGGCAACAAATGACATACCTGAATAAGCAAATAACCATAAAAATTTCAGAGTTCCGTAACGTAGAATGGAACAAAAAACTCAATATACTTGATAAAAACGGAAAACCTTTCTGGAACATCGTCAAATTAGTAAAAAACAAAAGCCGATAGTTACCTTTTCTAAAAAGCGCTTCGAACACATACTTTACAGATGTCGAAAAAGCCAATGTACTTGCCGTAAACTTTTCCAACAATCTTAGTGTCACAAACAAAACAAAAACTTAGGTGATGCACATACCGACACTCTTGTAAGCAACCCTCCTTCTTCCATTATTTTTGCTACCGAAGAAGATATACAATTTAACCTTGGGCCCAGAAAAACAGGAGGACTTGATATGTTAGGAAACATTTATTTAAAGCAATTGCCCAAATCAGGTATACAATACATAGCTTTCATTATAAACGCATGTCTAAAAATGCATTATTTTCCTGATAAATGGAAACTTGCAAAAGTGATACCCATATTAAAAGCTGGTAAACCTCCAGAAAGTTCGAAAGTTATAGACCTATCAGTCTACTAAGCAACCTTAGTATACGAAAAGATATTAAAGGAGAAAATCTTAAAGTTCACAGATGATCATAAAATTGTTCCCAGCGAACAGTTTGGGTTTAGGCGTCATCACAGTACATCCCATCAGGCACTGAGAATATGCAACTGCATTAAAAGAAATCGATCTGAAGGAAAATCTACTGGCATGGTTTTATTAGACATTGAAAAGGCATTTGACTCTGTTTGGCATGAGGGTTTGATATACAAAATGGTACATTTCAACTTTCCTCCATATCTCTGTAAAATAGTCCAAAGTTTCCTGTCCAGTCGTCATTTCAACTTCCATGTTAACAGTAGTATCTCTGACCTAATATACTTTCAATCGGGTGTACCACAAGGTTCAGTTCTTGGCCCAATCCTTTATAACATTTATACATCTGATATACCAAAGTTACCGCACTGTGATATAGCCATATTTGCTGATGACACCGCAATATTTTCATCTCATGAATTCGCTCTTAATATTGATAGGAATCTCAAAAATGGAATGGAAATATTATTAAAATATTACCACAAATGGAAAATCAAGCTAAACGAAGTAAAAACTCAGGCTATCTTTTTCACTCGGAAAAGAAAGTCATGCTTTTCCCCAGCTCCCAACTTCAACTGAATGGAAGCTATATAAATTGGGAACCCTCTGTCAGATATCTAGTTATTTACTTAGATACCAAACTTACATTTAAGGACTATATCACTAAAACTATAAAGAAAATAGGAATAGCAATAAAGATGCTGTATCCATTTATTAATAAAAAATCACTACTCTCCACTGACAATAAAATTATATTGCACAAGGTAATCTTCCAGGCGATTCTGCTATATGGATGCCAAGTATGGGGCGACGCTGCAACTTGCCACATAAACAAATTGCAAGTCTCGCAAAATAAGATCTTAAAAATGATGCTAGATTTACCTTGGCATAACTCAACTCGTGATACTCATGTAAGAGCGAATGTTGAATTGATTGTTCATAGAATCTTTAAACTTAATAATACGTTTAAAAGAAGATGTAGTTTTGCTGATAATCCGCTTGTAAATGAATTATGTACTTATGACTGGTTAATGTTAGGTATACATACTTGTAAGTATATGTTTATCTATGTTAAGAATTTATTGTTACTTATTTATTGAATATTTGTGTATATATGTACATCTCTAAGTATGTATTATTGTTTTTTTTTTCTTTTTTTGTAAAGAGAATTTAGTCATTTTTGTTTCTCTATTATTTATTTATTTATTTATTTATTTATTCATTTACTTATACATGTATTTATATATTATATGCTTATTCAAGTTCTGTATATTTATTCACACTTATTTATGTGTTCATTCATCGTTTTATGTACATACATATACATAAATTTATCCCGATATGTATCTCTGTATATGCATATCCTTTTTTTTCTTTATTTTTCTTTATATTGAAGGTTTTGTTTTTGTTTTTCCTTCAAATTTATTTACTTATTTTTTTTTTACCTGTTTTTTCCCCACACATTCTTAATAGAATTAAAAATTAAATGTCAAATCATCAAATCTCTGTAAAAGGTGCAATAACAATATTTTTGTAATATATTTGAGTACGAAATAAAAATCTATCTATCTATCTACCGATATTTTATCGACTCATGAAAATAGTTCGCATTACCCAAATCGAAGAGTTTTTCCTGCCGCATCTGCAACTATTTTCCGGGTTCAAGAAGGTAACAATCAGCACAATGCTAGAGGCTCGATTGATGAAGTAATTTTTTCCTTGGCCTTCTTGTTTGTCGCACTTCTCGTCACGTCAAAGATTTACAATATCAATCTTCGAAAGATTCAGGCCCTAGGGAAAAATATTCGCCGTGAAATAACATCGATCGATAATCAGGAGTGGAATTTATTAAAGCAAGTATCTTTGATTTCGATTGAATATTGGTCCAGTGCAGATTGTTGTGGTAACAATTTATTTAGTTATTTTTTGGCGGTTACTCTGCCTCTATTACTTAGACTTTTTATTAGTCTTACGCTCTACTAACATCCGTCATAGAGGAGTAAACAACAAATGCTTCTCAGATTATTCGTTATGCTTAAACTAAAGACATACTTTCCTGGTAAATGTATCAGAACTAGCCCACAACCAGCTCCTAAAATCGAAGTTGCAGGTTAGCCGAGTAAATCATTGGGCCACGGCATTTTTGTATCTTCAATCTCTGACCTATGTCTCGATGGCTTTTATAGTCTTTTTATAGTCAGGCACTGATGCCATATTTGCCATATATGCTACAAAAAGATATAAATCAGCAGCTTGTAACTCCAAAGAGAATTCGCCGAATTTTGACATACATACCGAAATTCTTAAAGACAGAAAGGGTAATATTTATACCGAAAACTGCAAGCATGAACAAAATGGGGCGAGCTTCATGGACACAAAACTTCTTTCCGAATTAATCCTCGTTTTAAGTTGCAAAAAGGCGGAAGATCCTCCGGGACTGCGCTTTAAGATCAGTTTGGAGAGAATTGAAGATTTCGAGAACATTTATTTTGAGGTCTTGATAATGAATTCAATAGAAATAAGAAATACTATGCTGCATTTTCTAGCGAAGATATTCGTCTTAAAGCCATAGAAGTCAAAATGACTTAACAATTCAAGCCTACTTACCGTTCGCAGCAAAGACGCTTCGGTACTGGGTAATTGAACAGCAAGTGAATAGTGGATCTAAAATTTGTGCCAACAGGACCACGGCCACGCGAGCCTTGAAGAAGGGGCCCAGAAGCTGTTTCACTCAAATCCAGCCACGTTTCTTCATCCTTACATTCCTTTGCATCTAGCTATGTAAGATATCGAAATAGTTCTGGCGAATTAAATCAAAGAATATGGTTCTCGATTTTGTAAATTCTGTCACCGAGTTTGTCGCTACGGGCTCCTATAAAGTTCCTTCTGCATAATCAGGACACATTTTTACTCGCTACTCGTATTATTCCCCTTGATAAAGTTAGTAAGATAGTGATACAGATGTGAGTGGACCAGAACCTCAGCCTACATCACTTTCTGCCCTCGGTCTTTCGCGATCTCACTACGTGTTGTCTTCCTGGGATGGAGTCGAAAAATGTTGGTGCCGGCGTGCTCAAGCCCATGCCTTCAGGATAAACTAGCTATCTAAGGCGGTTTTACCATCTTTTCTGTCGAGGTCTGTATCGCTGTACAACTCGTACAGTTTGCGGTTGAAACGTCTTCTCCAAAGTTTACTGAAAGAACGTTTCTCTTAAGTACCCGAGTGCACTTTCATGAGGGCTTAACTTTAATCATTGATGTCTTGACTCCATCTCTTTCGGGTCAACGGAAATGATATTTGTCTTTGCCAAAGTTGAAAGGTTCATTCTGCCTGCCAACAAGATGTTGTTCGTTATGCAGAATTAAATTTTCCACATTCTCAGCACCGATTGTGGTTCTACTCTGAGTTTTCTTCTTTAGATTACTGATCGGGCTTTGCAGTTTAGAAACTTTCGTTTTATTTATTGTTTGGAAACTTCCCAATTTCCGAGCGCTGCTTGTGCTTTCTTATTTTATCTTCTGACGAGACTATTTTCTTTACTTCCTTCGTACTCATAGGCTTCGAGAACCTCGTTTTCTTTTCTGCAGAGCGACTTTGTGTATTCGCTTTTTTTCTGGATTTTCCTGTCTTCATTCTTCATCAAAACAGGGGTTTTTTTGTTGGTGCGAGTTATAACCCAGTACATCAAGCAGATCCTTACTTACTTTCTTACTTACTTTAAGTGCCACTACAGTTCAGGGTGGACCTGGGCCTCGGTCAACAATCGTCTCCAGCCAGCTCCAGTCCTTAACTACCTCAAAGTTATATCTGTCGAGGGTGTCGTTCTGCCCGAAACGTCGGTGTTGGTTGTCTTTTTTGCTTGACAGCATATACTTGGTTTTGCCCTCATTGAACGCTAAACCCATTTTCGCCGCTTCCGTTTCAATACTCGCGAAAGCGCCACTGACATCATCATCAAAAAACCGCATGACAGCGCATCGCCTTGTCTAAATCCTTTCTGAGCATCAAAGGTCTCGGTGAGATCTTTACCGACCTTGATAGTGCAGCGTGCATTCTCCATCGTCATCCTGCTCAGGCGGACGAGTTTGGTAGGGCTGCCTAAACTAGACATTGCTCTGTATAGCTCGTCTCTATAGATGCTGTCATACGCGGCCTTAAAATCAATGAATAGGTGGTAGGTATCGATCTGATGCTCATGGGTCTTCTCCAAGATCTGCCGTAGTGTGAATATTTGGTCGATGGTTGACTTTCGTGGCCTGAAGCCACACTGATATGGACCTATCAGGTTGTTGACGAACGGCTTCAGGCCTTCACACAATACGGCGGATAAGATCGTATATGCGATGTTCAGAGGGTCTCCTTTCTTGAGAATCCGACATGCAATGCTGAGGTTCCATTCATCGGGCATACTTTCGTCCGACCATATTTTACAGACGAGTTGGTGTATGCTCCTTACCAAGTCATCGCCTGCCGCTTTGAAGATTTCAGCAGTTAGGCCGTCCGCTGCAGCAGTTTTGTTGAACTTAAGCTTAGATATAGCTATCTTCACTTGATCCAGGTCGGGTGGACGGAATTGTTGGTCATCATCATCCAGGTTGAAAGGTTGATTCTGCCTGACAGCGGTATTTAGTTCGTCGTCGCCGTTATACAATCTGCAGAAATGGTCTTTCGAAATCGTTAGCATCGACTGCGATTCTACTACGATGTTCCCTTGTTCATCTCTACAGGCTTCAGTTTGGGGCCTGTTCCCGTGGCATGTTATTTTTACCTTTTGGTAAAACTTCCGAACCTCATTCGTGGAGTAGAATCTCTCAATTTCCTCGACCTTCTCAAGCTCTTTCATCTTCTTCCTGAGAAGCCGGCGTTCGTCTCTCCTCTTCTGCTCATAGAGTTAGTGAGCAGCTCTGGTCCTTCTATGCTGCCCCGCTTTATATGCATCTTGCTTAGCTGCATGTGCTTGTCGGCATTCACATCGTAGTATTTCAAAATGTAACAATATCACTTGTAACTTTCATACATTCAACAAGGTTTGTGTTTAATAATCTTTCGAGGGTTCGCTCCCACAACATGAATCCCTTCAACCCGGATTAGGACTATCATAATAAGGTCACTGATTTGTTTGGTAATAAATCAAACTTATCTTTACGGACTTCACCTAATCAATCAATGGGAGAGCATGGTCCGTATTTGATGACCAATCACTAAGTTAAACCGAGTGTTGAATTTGGTGTTAAATTTGGTGTTAAACCCCAAAGAAATTATGTCCAAATCTCCAAAGTGGATATGCGATTGGCATGTTCAAGTCTATCGCTTCCACCTAACACGATAGACCCGAATCCAGAAATTTTTAATATCGTTTACAGTGTCAAAATCCACCAACATATCGCTACCGGAATTCCTCTATTTAAGCATTCCACCATGCCACAATAGACGCTTAACTCGTTTCATTTAACCTCTCATGCATGAAAACTCACGTAAATTGCGTGTGGGAGTACCTTTACCAAAACGCTACATGCTCTAAGACCCAAATATTTAACGAACTGTAAATATTTTGGACCATTCCCAAGATTACAACAATACACAAATCTACGGAATCCTCTTAAAATTTTAAAGTTTTTGTCCCATCTCTAGTTCTTCTCGACTGGGTATTCTATAAATGCACACTGCTCTTCACAAACTCCGAAAATACAAGAAACCCTACCCGTAGAACAGCCCTCAATGGCTAACCAAACTAATAGGACGTATACGTAACATAAATTGCAAGAAAGCAAACACTTTAATTGCTTCCTACACTTAAGAGTCCTTTTAAGTTGGTCGTAAGGACTTGCAAAAAATAATAAAAATTTTTTTCTTTAAAATTTTTTCGTCTACCATCCTTTCTCTGATTTGAAAGGCAAGGGCGGAAGGTGCTCTGTGAAGAAGTACATAGAATTATTCTCAACAGTGGAAGCATAGCACACGACCAAAAGGCTTTCAAGCAAAACTTTTCTCCTTTCATTTGGTCCTTCAAAAGTTTTTCATTAAGAGCCCACAAAAAAACTATAAAACCGGCTCCCCCAAACTTAAAACTAAGGACGAAAGGACACTTGTCATAATGAGGATTATTATGCTTCCTCCATCATGGCTTCGATGCCCGGTATCCAGGCATATGGATTCAAATTCAAAATGAACATCGGAGCTTGCCAAAAAACTTTATTTGAAAGGTACTCATGTTACTGCGATTCACATCCTGCGAATCCCTTCAAAGAGCTCTGAATATCAGTAGCTTGAGAATTTTACTGTATCACCTGTACGAACACAATGAAGTAGGAGGAATGTGCCAAAGGATCACACTTAAGTAGGGACATTCCGCACGAATAATCACTGTTGAATGACGGAACGTATGGGGAAGGCACAAGAAGGGACAACACGTCTTTAACCATGCTATGCAAATAATTTTCAAGTGACAAAACCGCTGATGAAGAACGAGGTAGGCCTTGTTTCAACTTAAATGAGAATTTCTGGAGAGAAGTCATGTGTTGGTGGTGGCTGTGCCCTCAAAGCCAAAAAGGTTCAGTCTCCAATATTTTATGATTAAGGGAACGACGTTTAATGGGTGTTGGCCCTGTGTTTCGCTGTGATGTGATCCCAAGATACAGGGGAGACGTTGCCAGCATATTTTATTTGCATACATGCCATCAATTATGGCGGCTTGCTTGTCTGCCTTCAGCCCTTAGCATCGTGAGCAAGTTTTTGTTTTCTTTGTAAAAAAAAGTCATAAATAAAAATATATGTGAATTTCCAAAGTTGCCAATAAATTCAACAGCCGAGGAATGCAGGGTGAAGATAAAGGGTGTTGAGGCCACCTACTCGTACAGGTGCTTGTTTGTATTGATGGCATTGGTTAGCACACGTATGAGGTGAAGTTATTTTTGTGCTTCGGAATAACCGAATTTAGGAAAAATACAACAAAAATAAAAATAAAAATAAAATAAATGCTTGCGTGCTGAGATGGTTTATATTCAGGGATTCGGATATGGATTTGAGGGAAATGAAGTCAGCGATTTTTTCCCCCCCCAGTTTTCTGCGTTGTTTCTTTTAACTGCGTGTCCAAACCACAAACAACAAAAGGCTCCGCAAAAGCGAACCAGATTTCTTTTCGTGGCTTAAAAGGTTATGCTACGAAGCTAGATCGTGGACTGTAAAGAGAGAGAGGTCGGTGGTGAATATAACAATTATTGCTCGACCAGAGTCTAGAAAAAGGAGGCTTGCAGCGTTCCCTATCCGAGGGATGAGCTTTTTCGCACCTATGTTCCAACCACCAAGTGCAAAGTTGGAGATGCCAAAGGAGAAGAAACTGGCTCACCACCTTTTAGGTGGTGACTCTTCGAGTGAGAAAATCTGTCAATGGCAAGAGTAAGTATGACTTAAAGGTGAGCGGATCAACTGTGGGAACTGAGCTGAGGCCTGCGAAACTTATAGGAGAATGTTGGTTCTGGTTTGATTAAGCTCTTCTGCACCGAAAGTCCCCCTCCATATATCCACGACTGTGGAAGTTTTCAGACCACCCAAGCTGACGAGCGCTATCTTCTGGATCCTGGGGCAACTGTGGAATATAAATGACGAGCCAAAACCTAGAATTCGACACTAAGAAAGGAATTGAATGCTCAGAAGCAGATCAAGGGGGGCTTCTCTTTCATTGATGGCTTACGTTAAGTTTCTGCCAAGACCATTGTAAGAGCAAAACTCACGACTATATAACGTGACGTTTCAGACAATTTGTCAGTAGTCCAAGACAAGAGAATAAAGATGTTAGAAGCGGGAAGGATCTCCTATTATATTAGGGTACTGCTAGTACGCCAATAGGTAACCAAAGCAAAATCGTCCCATAATCTGCTCATTTTTCCTCAAACTGATCTTTGGAATAGTTTAAAGTGACGGATGTGATTATTTAATGCTCTGCTGTGCCCTTTGGGGGAAGGCCACTAGTCCGGTTATGGAGCGAAAAGTTATCGATCGGCTCCTGGCAACTTTGAAGGAAATCTTTACTTCTATCCAGACTGGCCATTCTTCAGACTTATCAGTCTAACTTCCTTCCTGCTGAAGAGCATGCAAACCTATTCAATGTGAGGTTGTTCTCTTTACAAAAAGAAGGTCAGCTTCTATAGGGTTTTCCAATAGGGACTTGACAACTTTGAATTTAATTTGTGAACGCACTCTTTCACTAATCATCAAACTGTCACGAACGAGCAACGTCTGCAAATTATAAAAAATTTCAACCGAAATTCGGAGTCGGTGACTGCAACTTTAAGAGCGTTAATTCCAATTTTCGGTCGTAATTCTCGCCCTAGTAAACGGGCAATAATAAGTTTAGTGCTAAAATTTGAGTCTACATATTCGTTGTGTGATGTTGCCGTGTCAGTGAGAGAACGGGTTGGTCAAAGTGTCGGAAATATCGCTGCCGTTCAGGCGTCCGTAGCAAACGATCCAAATCAGTCAATGTGTGTGAATGGTCAGCATTGTCGCGCCATGATTACCGGTGATTATTTTTAGCCCGAATTGGAAAATATGGACTTGGACGACATGTGGTTTCAACAGAATGGTGCCACAAGCCACACAACACACGTTACAATCGATTTATTGAAGAGTAAGTAAGGTGAGCGTGTTATCTCAAGAAATGGGCCAGTCGATTGGCCGCCTCGTTCGTGCGATTTAACGCCGCTTGACTATTTTTTGTGGGGCTACGTTAAGTCATTTGTTTATGCCAACAAGCCGACGACGTAGGAAGAGCTCAGAGCCAACATTGAAAGCGAAATAGCGGCCGTTTCGGCCGAAATGTGTGACAAAGTCGTTGAAAATTGGGTCCAACGAATCGACCGCTGCAAACGAGCCCGCGGTCGCCATATGAACGAAGTCGAGTTCCATTCATAAATGTTTTGATGTCAAGTCCTTATTGGAAAACCCTTTACTTATGCGGGCCACCTAAGTTGAGATCTTCCTCTACTGCGTTGTGTCTCCGGTTTAGATTCGAAGCTTCTGCGGGACATATTATTTATGTCCATTAGCTCTACATGTCATTGCCATCTCAGTATTTGTCAACAGAGGAGTACGAGTGAATGTACATAAATGTACTCATATTGAGGAAAGTCCCCTGGATCTGAGTCACAAGCTTATTCCTTCTCCAACAGATTGGGAACTAGACAGGAACTAGTCTAATTCAGCCCTTATGCTTCAGACTATCAATCACCAAATCAGCGCCGAGTACCTGCAGGCTTATGCGAGCGAAGGCCGAATATTTAGAGGGATAGTGCTCCTTCGTGTCGTCATTGCAGTAGTTCATTGCAACAGTATAGTTAGCTTAGCATATTTGAGTTTTAAAGCAAAGATTCCCATCGGGAAGTAGCACACAGACTTCCTTTTTGAGGGTCAGCAGGAAGTTCTCTAAGACATCGGAAAGCATTTATTTGGTCTGCAGTTATGCTTACATATAACCCAACCTACAATGGATCGAGACTAAGATCAAGACCTTGTCTCAGTCTTGCCTAACAAGTTCATTGGTGATCTCATTTCCTATGATCCCTTTCTGACAAGACTCAATGAGTTCAGACTCCGGGCTGCTTTCATCGAAGCCTAGTCTACATTTAAAGACATACGTTTTCCTAAATCAGTGTTGACGCCACCTGTGCCTGACTTACATTTTTGCCGAAACTACTTTTGAACTTCATTCTTTCAAAGCATTTGAAGCTCTGGTGTCTCTAGAGACTGCTTTCTTTAAAATGAATGATATCTTCAAGTGTAGATCAAGAATAAATATCAAGGAGGGATAGATGTATGAATAAATCTAGAGTAGAGCCAGGTATTATAAGAAAACACCACATGCAGTCGAGGCAGACCATTCTGTAAAATCTAGTCAAAGCAGGAGTAAAGCGAGGACGCCCAAATAAGTTTTATACCAAGGATGACACCCAAATAACCAAGGGATGGTGATGGTTTTGAGCGCTAAAAGAGTTAAAATAGGCTTCTTCTTCCTTCTAAAAATGAAAAGGTTTCTAGAGCACCAATCAATCACATCTAGAGCTAGGTGCATCTTTGATCTGATAGTCGCCCGGCATGATCCAACCGACAGTTGAGCTACATCATCGCAATCACGGTTCTATTCACCAGCATAGCTCTCGTCCACAAAACGAAAGTCTATATTGTTATGTGTGGCGATGGCGCGAAAGTTAGCTCATTGGACTAACAAGCAGAGAGTCTGGGTTCGGTTCCTGGCTGGGTCACCAACAATTTTTCAAATCGCCATCACCCTTTCGGCGGGCAATAGCAAACTCCCGAAAGTAAAGTTGCCTGCGAAAAAGCTTCTAAGAAGTGCCCATTCGGACTCAGCGATAGAGCATAGGCCCCGCTCAGATGTGACAAAAATGACAACATGAGCAACACAAATGAGTGTCAAGAAGCTAGGCCATGGCCCATACCGGACTGCCAGCGCCATATGCGTGGGCGAGTTATAAATGCAGCCAAAAGCTGCCTCACCGTTAGTAGCCTCAATGTCGATGAAAGTGCGTATTCCTGCTTGTCGAATGATCCTCCGATTCCGCCTACCAAATCTTGACTGAATCGCACTTGCAAAATATCTCATGACTCTTGCCCACATCGGGATTCGGTCTATATTGGGCTGACTTATGCCAATGACCAACAAAAATTACCAGCGAACAATTCGTAGAATTTGAAATAACCGGACGTCAAAAGCATTTTATGGAATTCAGATGAATCTACTCAATAATCCAAGGCTAACCTATGATCCGTTCTGTTGAAATTCAATCGATTCCCCTCATATTGATATTTTTAACTTTTCCTATTCTGATTTCCTACTCATTTCAGGAGTTGTTTGCGCACTTACTCTCATTTCTCCAGCTCATATGTACTTAATTGAAACCACAAACTAATAAATCACTCCCGGATGTCCTAATAAATTCAATCCTAATTGTTGTTCGCTTACTTTACGATCCATATCAATTCAATATACCAATTCACAATTCACAATTCACAAATAAATAAAATTAGATCGGCATTCGATTGAAATATAAAAATGTGAAACAATTCTTCGAATCAGATACAATGCAGAAAGACGAATCATTTCAAAACATTTACACTTGCCCGCCATCCGCAGTTCTAACCAAAGGCAGGCAGGTATCCGACAATTTTATTATGTTTCTCAGAATATAATTTTCCAATGTTTACATTACATTTATTTGGTTCTTAACAAAAAAAAAAAAAAAAATACAAAAACAATCCAGAAATATCAAGTCGGAAAGATACAGATACTGTTGGCGAAATTGTGCGCCACAATAAAACCATAGGCGTAACGACTTTAATAGACATAACGCATCAACCCTCCGTAAACTCATTAAAATAATAAACGGTCGAGAGAAGATTAAGCGGATTGGAAGGGGCCAATGTTTCTTGCAAAAATATTGATAAAAATATTTCCGTCCGCGATACTTTCAATTTCTTCAACATCTGAGAGGTTGATTACGATTGTGGTTGAGCAATTCTATAGAGGTGTTTCGGAGAATTAGTCGTTCCACGGTCAGTGGTCGACGGGGGTTGTTAATTTTTTTACAACGTGATACTCAAAGGGTGGTGGTTTGGCTTTGATATCCTTTTTTTGTTTTTGTTTTTGTTTTTGGCCCTAACCATGGCAAATTTGTAGGAAAATTTATCACCAGTTTAAGGTGTTTGGGTTGAAATGGATTTTTAATTTTCAAGGGCCTACCTATTAAATTGTTGGAGAATTGTTTTGTGTTTCACGATGAAAACAGAATGAACACGTGCAAGCGATGGAATTTCGCGCTTTAGATTCTAAACAGCGGAAAACATAAATATAATTCTGTCTGAATAGAGAAACACTACTTTGGCTGGATGGCGTACGTAGGTTCCAAGCAATTGCGATGTACATCTTTGTTTACTATTTGGAAAATGACTGCTGGGAGGACAAGACACCATATATCCGGCGGCACCCCTGTGGGCCTACTTCTAACAAATGGATTTTCATTGAGCTCATGATGAGCGACATAAAAAGATGCGTTTATTCAGATGAGGCCAATATACATACATATATGAGAAACATAACTTAAAACTAATATTAGTACTTGTAAATATATGGCTAAAGCAAAAGTAAGGGGTCGAATGGCTTGGGAATGGAATATAAAAATCTAATTTTGCTGATATTGAAGTCTGAAGTTGAACCCATATTCGCAGTTTGCAACATTTTGGTCAAATGCTCGTCAGAGCCGTGGTTCGGTTCGTTGAAAGTAGAGGAAGAAGAGGAGTACGGACGCAGAATTATTTGGTTTGGTACCAATGGACACGGCAGTCAATACAAGTATACTGATAGTATTTGATGAAAAAGAGTAAATCAGTAACTCTTGAGGGGCTTTAAACCCATATTTTTACAGCGGCAAATTATAGATATCTGCCCAAAGAAAATAGTGAATCTATAGTAGGTACGTTTAGCGCATTTTGAGGAGATTATAGTCGACCCAATCGTCCATCTGAGCGTACTATATGCACATCGAAGAGATTAGCTTTGTTACAAATGTGCTAAGGCCTATCCGTCATCGAAATGCACTCTCTACAGAAAATATGGCTGCCATTAGTGAAAGTGTTGAAGACAATTCAAATCACAGCCTTTGGACTTGTCTTACGGCACATTATGGTGTATTTTGCATTAAATTTGCATCTACACACTTGTAAAGTTCAACTCACTCAAGAATTGAAGCAAGCTGACCCCGAAATGCGCATAACTACTCCGATTGGGATGAACAATTTTCACACAACGTTTTCTTCAGCGGTGAAACTCATTACCACTCTGTGGATAAGTTAACAAAGTAAATTTTCGCATATGGAGAAGTGAAAATCCACACGTATCTGTTGAATGACCGTTGCATCCACAGGAAGTCACTGTATGGTTACAGTTATCCAAAACATCATGTTTCTGCACACAAGTCGCAAACTTCTGACGCTTTGAATACGAATATTCGTCAAGTTATAGGCGAGTCATTGCGTTATTGCACGATATGTGTCGAAAAGTCATCGAGAAGTCATCGAAAATTATCTTGGCAGAATCAAATTCGTGGAGGATATTTAAATAATGTTGTATTTCATTCGTAATGGCAAAATTCAAACAATATATTGATATAAAAATTTGATCGAAATCTGAACTATAAATTTTATTTAAATTTACTTTCGGAACAACAAAGTGGATGACCCTGTGTTATCGACATGAGCTAAGAAATTAAGTTCTTTGTCGCATATTACACACAAATCGCGTAACAAAGTGACAGAGGGTACCGATAAACGCAACTTCAGCATAGTTTGTCTCATTTTAAAGAAAAAAGATCTCCTGCATCACATTTACAATCCTGTTTACCGTATTATGTGAATATCTACGACCGCTCCTCAACTACCTGTTTGAACTCTATCAATGTGGTTTTATGCCAGGACGGTCCAATACATTCAATTTTCACATTTTTAAATCGATGCACACCAATCCTGATTTCAAAGCCGCATATAAATACGATCTATACAAAGCCATGTTTAGTTTCGACAAAGTCAAGGTCTTTATTCGAAGAAAGGACTTAAACAAAACCACCATTGTTCTTGAAAGAATTGTTCAAAACTCATCGGACAACTACAGGGGCACCGTCATCTTCAATATCTCGAAGGTATAATTGAGAATGTAAACTCGACATTAAGTCAAGAGTTTTGCTCGACATTCATATTTCCATTCCTTAAATGAAATCGACCGTGTTTTCTACATCTGAAAGGGTCTGAAAGGGTCTTCAAGACCAACTTGATTTTTGGCGTAAAACTCAAATTGAGACAACTATAACACTTAAACCTCGCATAAGCCGTTGTCCACTAAGTGTAAGATATGGAAAAAGGGGCCTGGGTCTGGAGATTGATGGTGGCTCGGTTAAAACGCATCGAATGTTGGCTTCCAAAATTCCAATTGTTTCTAGTTTACAGGCGTAGATATGCGACTTTACATATTGACAGAGAAAATAATCTATTGGCGTCAAATCGCACCATTTGATGCGGTCCAGCTAACAGGTCCACTTCCAATTGAGGCACGAAAAAGATAATAATCATTTCTCTGACTGAGCGTTGACTGAGCTTAATCATTCTTGAAGACATATGGGGCAACGATTCCACCGGTCAATAAACTTTTTCTGGATGAAATAGTATTTCGGCACAGGTTTGTGAATTATCATCGCTCCAATTCCGTTTTTGTTACATCAGCGGTACACCAAAAGTGTGCTTTAACACTAAACAAAGTTTTCAGATGGAATTTTAGATTAATAACAATGTTTCCTTAGGCCCATTCATCAGATGTACGCCGCGGACGATGATTTTGTGGTTTCAATACCAGTACAAATTGAATCTGCTGCACACCATCAATCGCTTGTTGTGTGCACACTGTACGACGTCTTACAGAATGCATATTATCGCGCAGAGTAAACGTATTGCAAAAAACGATTCATAGCTTCTCGAGTTAATCGCTCTGATGGAAGGTTTTCTCCGAGTCTACTCATGATGAATTACCAAATCAAACTAACCTCAAAACAACCGAGAACTGTCAAATCGGTTGTCACAGAAATCAGTGCTGTCAATTTAAAGTTTTCCTCCTCTAAAACTAAACACACTTTATATAAATAGATCCAACGAAGAAGACCTAGAGCGCCTCGGGAGCTCTTAAAACCAAAATGATAAGAAAAAAGACCACGGGAAGGAAAATTAACAATGTACGAACGGAATCCTGAAAGAGCCATAAACAAATTTTAATGATAATAGAGAGTCAAGGATTTTCTTGACAAGGATTTTTGCTCGACTCGAGAGAACTTTTAAGCAGCTAGCAAACAAGAGGAATTATGCGAGAATGGCGACATCTGTGTAGATAAATTTTTTAATTAGTGTTTGCCGCACTACTCCGCCACGCTATAAAGGTAGAATACGTAGACGCTGTACATACTAAAAGATAGTGTTATGAGTTCTGAGTATGTATGAGTATGAGTATTAGCCAAATGGCAGCTTTGTGCCATCCTGGCTGAGTTTTTGCTAAGAAGTGAGAACAATATCGACTTCCTTCTCTGCTGATGGGTACAAGAATTGTTTCCCATATACCTATGTAAGTAGCACTTACTATTTTCATTTAAGCGACAAACGTACTAATAAAATTGAAGAATAACTACATCATTAAACTGCTATGATTTAATTATAATACTCCATCTAGGAGTGAATTTGTTTGCCAATTTGCAAATCAATTTTAGAAAATAACAACAAAATCTTTAGAGGCACAAACATAATCTTCAATGGTTCCACATATTTAAAATGAATCTGCATTACCCAATGATATTCATTCATAAGTACCATCCTTGTTGAGAAGCAATTATAGTAGCGTATCTCAAGGATTAGCCCCGACGACGATGGCTTCCATTCATTTCAATGAACCATTGAAGCTTATAGCAAGTACTTGTCTCTAATGTTTATCTGTTTTATTTTTTAATCTTTCACTAATATGAGTTCAAAAAATTGAGGAAAAAAATAAGAGATTTAAAAAAAATCCGTAAATCTCCACTGGGTAGATAATTAAAGGCAAACATAACATACACGTCTATGTAATGTAAGAAGAAACTTTCTCGACTTGAGTGCACTTGTTTTAATAAAGATACTTTGCACATACGAGTATGTGTATTTGGGAGATACAGATTGGTATATTGACTCTGGCTTGTACTTGTAAATAGAAGACTAACTTCAAAGCAAATAATCCTTACTGTGAGATTTAATAAAAAAGTAGTGTAATATATAACTTTTGGACAGTAGGTTAAGCCATCTATGAATGAACTTAAAAGAATACCCAGTTGAATCGATTCCAATTTAGTGCCAGCTAATTTTGAGTAACAGTTGTTCATGTTCATTACTTTCAACTCTAAATTCAAAATGGTAATAGATTGTCCGTTTAATATAGATAGATACACCCATATATCTACGAGTAAAAACGTTGAAATAAAACTTTTCCAACCATTCCTATACACTTCGCTGGGTAATTACTATTTTATATAAGTTATTATGGACTTGCGATCATGAACAATTAGAGAAGTTAAATAAGATACTTAGGACTTGCCAATTCTACAATTTCAAAATTTCTGATGACTTTTTTAGTTTCAATGTTTAAAACTTTGAATTTCAATAAACGTCGTTGGAGTCACGTCCTTCAAAAGCAGCAACCAAAAGTGTAGATTGCTAAAGTTGTTCGTTTGATTTTATTTATGTATTTTTGTAAACAATCGTGAGATGTACGAACACAACAGATAGCCGTTTCCTGCTTGAAATCCTTTGACGATTTCTAAAATAAAAAATTACAGGGCTGATACAGTCCGTTTGATAAGATCGTATACGGCGAAACTCGTTTATGAAAACCGGTTTTGAAGTGGCATTTGCATTAGCAGATAAAAAAATACTTCTGCTAAGATGCTTTGAATAAAAAAATTTAAAGAGTGTTCAATTTTTGTCAGAGACGGAAGTATTTTAAAATGAGTGTCGCGTTTACATCACGTTATGAAGCAGCAGCAGCAGTGCACGCATCCAAAAGGACCGAAAATGTCATACTGAGCAGCTGCTAAATACATGAAAAAGTCAAAAGCATTTGTTAGCAAGTGGGTGCACCGTTATTCCCAAGTTAAAAATGCGGATGATTTGCCGGATCGTGGGTCTACGCCAAAAACAACAAAAAAGCAGGACAAAATGATTCTACGCGTGTTTGAAAAAAATCCTCTTTTATCGTTACGTGGAGGACAAGGGATTTTACGTAAAAGGGGCCAAAATGTGTGTTGTGATACGATACGAAGACGTTTACTAGCTAATAATGTAAAATTTCGAAGCACAATAAAGAAACCACTACTGTCAAAAAAACACGTAGACAAACGACTCAGTTGGGCCAAGGAGAATTTGGGCAGAGATTGGAACAACGTTATTTTTTCGGATGAAGCTT
Organism: Volucella inflata; assembly: GCA_928272305.1. Lineage (NCBI taxonomy): Eukaryota > Metazoa > Arthropoda > Insecta > Diptera > Syrphidae > Volucella > Volucella inflata. The sequence goes on from OV743720.1 coordinate 8,123,018, forward strand.
CTTTTTGGGCATGGTCTCCTATCACTCATAACTGGTGTACACAATCCAATAAATTAATCCAGCGGACCGTCAAACACCGGGCAAAGGTGCAGGTTTGGGGATGCTTCTCAAAACAAGGATTTGGCAATTTGTTCATGTTTACAGATAACTTAAACGCACCCACATGGTCAAAATTTATAAGAAGGCTTTATTACCAAGAAGATAATGACCCGAAACATCGCAGTCGTTTGTGCAGTGCGTGGAAACAAGAAAATTACGTCAATGTTTTAGATTGGCCATCACAGTCGCCGGATGCAAATCCCATTGAAAATGTTTGGGCATTCATGAAGCTAAAGCTCCAGGGAAAGAAGATCTCGACGGTCAAACAATTATCACGAAAAATACGAGTTTTATGGAGATCTTTGTCTCAAGATTATGCTATAAGATTAGTAGAAAGCATGCCTCGGAGACTCCAAGTAATTATTGATAACGGAGGAGAGTGGACAACATATAAATTGAAAAGCATTCAAGTAAATAAACAAAATAAACCAGTAGAATTGATTTGTTTTTATTATTATAAGTTCTTCTTTAATTTTTGTCGAATACGATCTTATCAAACGGACTGTAGTTAAATTCTAGGTTTTTGCAAAAAGGAGTACCACAAGAATCCAAGCGATGCCCCGTAAAGCGGGTCAGATAAACTTTTGCCATTTTTAGTTTCCGTTCAATTCATTGACCAGATTTCACTGAAGAAGAAACCAAACAAGGGCTATGTAAGGGAACTCAGAAAATTCACTCGGAAAATTCATTAGAACACCATTTAATGGTACAGAGAGCCGAGTTGGATTTTCTTACGATGTTTTCTACGATAAAATAAAACAATCGTTTATCGATTAAATTACAACGCAGATTCTAGATGCTTCATTGTACATAGAGTTGCTAATTGTAAAAGTTTGATCATTGCACCGTGTACGAATTCGTTGCAATATATCGTAAGTCATTGGATTTGTGTGTTTATCCCCCAACGTGTCTACTCCTCCCGTGAAACATGTAGTCAACACTATAGCGGATAGTAGACCAATTTGTGTTACTGTACAGCCCATTGATGCTTCAGCAAGCATATCGACCCAGTGATTGTCGTCTTCCAGCAAACCGAGTGCAAGGCATGCATCTTTATACGTTTGCGTATAAATGAACTTTTCGTGTATCTTGAAATGACAATGCGCCAGTGACATTAACCAACAAAAGTCGCAGATAGAAGCACTCAGTCTGTCTTGGATCGACTGCAACATATATACTCGGCCCAAAGTGTTTGATTTGAATAGGCTGGGGCAGGCATCAATTGATGTGCCTTGCTTTTTTATGTTAGATTCCATGTAAAATAGCGTGGTACTTTGGAATAAGTAGTGTTCGTGGAAAGACACCGAAAGTATCTGCACGATTACACAATTCAAAAAATTCGGTGCGTGAAGTTTTTGGTAGATTCATGGCCTGCTCAATTGCTGTCTCATTTGTGAAAAATACGGGCTGGCCGTTTTCAAGATTGACGGCTAAATGTATAACTGTTGGGTCCCGTTTATGAATTGAGAAACCAAAGATACGCCAGACAGCTTCATTGGAGCTGTTTAACGGGCCAATATGGCAGCGCATTATTTCGTCTCTGTCATTCAATCGATGACCATTCGCATCGGTGTTCTGAATTAAAAACACAGCCACTTCGCTGCCTTTATTCACATACTTTCATGGAAAAATAATTTTTTTTTTTCTATAGGGACACCTATCTTTACGACTTATTCTCATACCTACCAAATATACACATAAAATTTCATAAAAATCGGTCGAGCCGTTTCGGAGGAGTGCTACCACAAACACCGTGACACGAGATTTTTTATGTATATGTTATAATAATATAGGTTTTCAAACTATCATCACTTATGCATTCGACATAAGTTAATCTATTAATAGAAATAAGGATAGAACAGGTGTGCCATGGTAAAACTTTGTCAAGTTAAAGCGTCATAAAGACTGGCAAAGCTGCAGAGTGACACTTTAAAGTTGAAACAAAAAACTAAGGAAATTCCATAAAAACAAAAGCATACTCGTAGCTTCACTGTAGACATCAAGTGAAAAATTAAAAAACAGAGCAACCAACATCTGCCAGAACTTGCATTAAATTAGTATGTTCATCTATTTAGCTTGCACTTCTGATCCAAGGTATGATTTGCTTTAAGATTTTAAGTAAATAAAGTGTGTTTTTCGATGGTTGTTGTCTATGGTTTGACAGCTGTCAATGTCAAATTGTGTTGACATTTTTGGTTAGTAAGATTTTGCAATTTATTATAAATCGCTTAACGCCAGAACAACGGTTCCAAATTGTGGAAATTTACTTTGAAAAAAATAAATCTGTTCGTGAAGTTCATAGAGCACTTCGTCAATTTTACGTTTAACATAATCGGCCTAGTAAGCAAGCAATTCGTGCAGTTGTTCATCGTTTTCGCACTAATTTTACGTTTTTCAAATTAAAAACATCAACAAGACAAGGAAATATGCGTACCGAAGATAATATGGCTGCTGTAACGCGAAGTGTTGAAGAAGACGCCGAAATGTCGATTCGTCGCCAATCTCAACTTGTTGGCTAGCTATCGAGCCATGATGACTAATTTTTTGTTTCCAAAAACTAATCAGCTAAACATCGATGACATTTGGTTCCAACAAGATAGCGCAACTTGCCATACAGCCCGCTTAACCATCAGTTTATTGCAAAGGCAATTTGGTGTCAACTTTATTTCCAGAAGTGGTTCCCTTAACTCGTTCGTGCGACTTTTATGCAGCTATGTTAAATCATCGGCTTATGCCGAAAAAACAGCACCTCCTTAAGCATTGGAAGCCAATATTCAAGCCACCATCGATGCCACACGACCAGATTTATTGGAAAAAGTAGTGAAAAATTGGAATGATCGAATGGACCATGTAACTCGTAGACGCGGCGAGCATATACCGCAAATCATATTTAAAAAATAAATGTCATAGAATTATCTACCAGATTATAATAATAAAAAATTCATTCCAGCAATATTTCTGTCTTATATTATTTTTTAAAGTTTTCAAGCTCTTAAGAAAGCACCCTTTGCATCAAAGTGAAATTTGAATCACCAGTAGTAGCAAGAAATCAAAGAGCATTTAAACGTTCTTCAACACTGCAAATTGTATACTTTTCTCTAATCCTAAAAACAATCTAATTTTGAAGAAATACATAGTCTTCATTTGCCACTCTCATGAAAGTTTTGGATTCACTTTAACTGTCGATTAAGAAATCTTAAAATCCACCTGCCTTTTTTCTGATTTTAAAAAAATGTCATCGTCGCTGTTCATTTTCCTTGTTTATTTTGACTACTACCACAACACGTCTTCATAAACTTTTTTAATCATGGCAATAATATTTATTTAAATTTACTGTTAAAATGCCAAACCATAAAATCAAGAAAGTTGAAGACTGCAGATGCCGTCTGGTTTTGGACCTTATTTTTCAAGGGTTCTCTGTGATATTGTGAAACTGAACGTATAACTGGCTACATCCATGTTTAACGAACTCTGTGACGAAGAGGTTTATCAAGATCTGAACACTCGTGTTTATAATCCGATTTTTGCATATTATGTAAATAATTCTGAGGGGTCCAGTACTCAGAGAACATGAAATGGTTAACGCGTTCCTGGCACAAAGTAAATGGTACCTTTTAATGGAACCACGAACCCCTACTGCAAAATAATCAAGGTCTCCAAACCCATTATTAGGAAAATTATCGAAGATTCAAGATTTTTGAAAATGTAGAGGTCATTCCTGGTATCGAAAATCTGAATAAAGTCAAAAAATTATTCTAAAAAGTCAAAAGACGTGAAGACGATTTCAAAGAACAATTGGCCTTCAAAATTGTTCTTTGAAATCTGTTTGGAAAAACCTTGAAGAAGTGTAGTGTAGAAGTGTATTCTATCCAAGGGGATTATTTTGAAGATAGTAAAACAAATTTAAAAAAGAAGCCATTTGTGTTTTGTTTAAAAAGTGTTACTTCTTTATTTATTACAGCTGTATACCCATACGTTATTGATGATGCAATCAAGAAATAACAAACAAACAGTAATATTGGACCAAAACTGTTCCTTTACAGCACTCGAGTATTCTCAAATACTCTCAATACTTCGCCACTAAAATGGGGATTTATTTAAGATGATTCTTTAATTTAAGTTAAGCAACATCTACAGACAGAATTATAATTTGGATTTTTTTTTAGAAGGGATAAATACATTTTCGCCTTACATACATATAAATATGAGATTAAAAAGTATCTGCAGATTTTATTTATTTGGTATTTTGTTCACTTGAGGTATTTATCTATAAGGCTGCGTATAAGAAGACCATTGAAATTTTCTTTCGAAAACTAAAGTATATTGTCGACGAATTTTTTCAATTTAAATTCCCTGAATTCTGCGGAATATTTTAAATGAAATTATCGAAGTTTAATTAGATATAGCAAAGCTTTAAAAATGACTTCAGAAGTATTTGATTTCTGTTTTTCTTTTTTTTGTGAAAAAACAATTCAAAAAATATGCAGAAAAATTTATGAAAATTAAATTTATTGGTACAAATAGTAGGAAAATCAAATAAACATAAAAATCAACTTACCTTGTTAGCAAGACAGTAATTATCACCAAACACTGTTAAATAATGTTTTATTTAAATCTATTAATTTATTTTTTGATTCATAAAATTCACAACTCTACGGACTTATTTAAAAGATACTTCTTTTGCCTGTCAACAGAATTCAAATGCAGTTCTTAGTGTTAAAGACTAAAAATTTAGTAACAAAATGTAAAAAGCCTATTTGAAATGAATTTAATTTGTAATGCGTCTTTGTAAGATGACGTTGACAAAAAACAAAAAAACAACAAGTATCATTAAATTATAGGAAAAAGATTTTTAAAAAATTATTCTCATTTATTTGGAAGCAATTTTGGCATCGAATACCATGACTATTTCATAGATAGTACCTAGTTTCAATTTTTAAAAAAACAATCAAGCTTTTACAATATTTTGCATATCTAAATGGAAACTAAAAAAAAAACTCTTTCCTCTGGTCTAAAAACTAACACCAGCGAAAATATATTCGTATCTCATTCGAAAAAAAAAGGCAAAAAGGGTATCTTTCCTAAGTAAATATCACCACATAGTCATTAATTCAAATGCCGCTTTCGAGAACTCAACACAAATGAAAATACATAGACAAAACAATCGGAATATTCTTCAAAGTAATACACTTTTCAAAATATTATATTGTATCTCCCACGGCACAGGACAAAATAGAAAATATTCAATCCTCCCGTAACTCTAAATTTTCAGCTAATTTAATTTTGAATAAAAATTTAAGTTTTGGGTAGAAATATTTTTTCAAGATTTTCTATCAATCACTGTATTTTTGGACAACCTTTTTCCAAAATTTGGTATTTTCTGAAGCGATTTTTCAGCACACGATTTGGACTTCTTTTAACGAGTAAAGAAACGATTCTAATGAAAATCCTGAATAGACTGTCCAATTCAGTTGTTGATATCGAGGTTTTTACTTGAAATTCAGTTTGAATGTGGTGCGAACAATGTTTGATGGTATAGATACAAATACGAATGCGTTACATTGGCGATGAAAAAGGCAGAAATATGAATACTCGTATTCGTAGACAATCGTGTTCCCCAGGCTTGCACACTGCTGTGACCGTCTCTTGGATGTACCTGCATTGTTGGTGTTATGAATGAAACGTATTGCAGAATGGGTGGAGAAATGTTTAAAGCAACTTGTTGATTGGAATCTTGGCAGCAGGTGTTTTTGAGCAATGTTTCTCTGTTCCCCTTTACACACATTGGAAGTTCTATGTTGCAGGTGGCGTATGCGTAATTTTTTTTTTTCTGTTATATTTTATTTTGCAATTGACCTTCTAATTATTGCTTATTGTCGGATTTTCGATGAACTCCTACTAGCATTGAGAGTATTCGCACTAAAGCACTTTTCCTGCATCAGAAAGTTGTTGCCGTGCCATCTGATGAGATTGGTTTCAAGCCTGCATCACAAGGAAATCTCTGGCTTTATAATGAATATACAAGTAGGCCGGAGCAGAAAAGAAGGGAAGCGCACTGGCTTTTCGGAAAGAAAAAATAGGACGAAAAGGCGTGATGGAGGAAATGAAGAGATCTTACTGCAGAAATAACATTCGAAAGTTTAATCAAAGAACAAAATGAATATTCCAGGACTATAAGATCAAAATTAAGACCTGGATAAATAAACATTGACAACATGCAGAAGAATCGTAGTCGGTGGGGAAAATATGGAAAAACTACGAACTTTTCAACGACGATCATAACCATATAAAACTGTCGGGTTATTTCCCCATTCATTCTGCATAGAGGAGACAGAACCTAAGCGAAGTAATGGTAGCTATGTCGAAGGTTAGGTCTTATAAGTTGCCGACGCAAACTGCATCTCAAGCTATTTTAGACAACTGGGAATGCGCTAGCTCTCCTGTAAGATATTGTCAGAAGAAAGCATGCCCGAACCATGGAATCTCAGGACCGTTTTCCCGGTCTTAAAGGAGTGAGACCCTATAAGATTTTTTCTACCATATTTTGTAAACGTCTAAAACTATTCACCAACTATCTGATTGGCCGATATCTGTGCGGCCTTAGTTCTCATAAAAGTTCACCATCGATCAAATATTCATCATACACCAGATCAGACGGGCTCTCGTCATCAATTTATTGGCTCAAAACATCATATGACTGTGTGCATAGGAAGTAAGTATACAGGGCTATGTTTAGTTTTGGCATCCCTACGAAACTCATCTGCTTCTACATTCAAACTATTGAGAACTTTCTGTGCTCCATCAAGGTCAGTTATGAGTTAACTAAAGCGTTCAATGACAAGCAAAGTTTTTAACTAGGACAAGCAGTCCTTGAAGCTTTTTGAGAACGGCCACAATAGTTCTGAAGGCCAACGAAAAGTGACCCACACCACAGATTGCGGCCACACAAAAACAGTGACGGTAAGACTTACTCTTCTATTTATACCTCTAAGATTTGGCCAGAACCATCAAAATTGTGCGTTCTTTTCGACGGCAGCAGATACTTTGTTTTTTTCTCCATCAACTGCAAGACCCTCTATCTGCTTCTACTTCACTACTAACGAATTCCTCAAAAATAACACTGCGTTTTCCCCCCACGTAAACAAGAAGCTATACAGACTTTAGAAGGATGAGGCGCCGGCGAATTTCGCATGATAAGGGATCATCTTATCGAAAGCCTTTTTTGGCACTACGCGGCAGAACTGAGCAGGTAGATTTCTCTTTGGTCAACATGCATGGACAGACAAGTTAAGCATAGATGCCATAACCAGGGATAGCTTCATATAATCTTTTACGATTCAAGCTCTCAAAGGCGGACTTAAATTAACAAGTAGGTGGTGGCCTTAGGATAGGTTTTTTCCTTGATCTGCCATAAAAACCTAGTCGATGGTGGAGCCTTTAAATTTAAAACCACAAAAAAAGGTCAGTTGCTTGACAAAACGTTTTAGCTAATTACAAAGTACAAAAGAGAAGATCTTATAGGCGAAGATCGATAGGCGTCTGTTGGCCAAGACGAGAGGACTAATTTCTTCAATATCGGTCATACATTCGTCTAAGATGGGTTCGTCTGACTTTATTTTAAAAATGATTTAAGCCTAGCTCTTCGCAAAACCATCTCCTTCTGGCGTTAACAGTTCGCCAGCTATCCCGCCAGTAAGGGCAGCCTTGTTAAACTTAGGGATAGACATGACTATCCTCATTTCATATCGATTGGTTACTAATCGTCAGTTTACAGGTTAAATGGTATGTTCTGCCTGAATATTGATAGTTGTCGCCATTTAATAACGTGGAATTCGTTCAAGTACTTGACACTGATTGCAAATTTACAATTAGGTTTCCTTAAGTATCCTTACAGGCTCACATTCGTAGTTTGTTAACATAGCATATTCTTTACACATTTTTAAATGCATTTCAATTTCAATTTCATTGAAGTCGCGCTTCTTATACTCCTTTTAATCCCTTCTGGAAAGTCAATTCTCCTTTCTTTTTCATCCTTGAACCCACGAGGATCTACCTAGTTTTAACAGGACCCTTGATGGCTTTTTGACAAGTGACAGTTATGCAAAGTTTCCGCGTAAATCGTGGAATAGGCCTCGCTCTAAAAGTCGTGTTGTCGTAATTGGCTTGCAAAAATGCTAAAGCAAATTCTTTCGGATTGTGAACACTGAAAATCACACGACACGAAACTTTGTATATTGGACAGTAAAGTTATTTGAGGATACTGGCGATACAGCCGTCCACGCACTGTGCAAAGGCTTTGAGGCATAAAAACCATGATGAATCGCATTCGTTGAAATGTGCTCTGTAAGCAGAAAATCATGTCTCGAGAGATGAATATCAACAAGTGCACTTTATCGTCCTGTTTGTTGAACGATTCTTCAAGGGTGACAATTTTCCCGTCAGTAAAAAGAATTGATCTGTGACCATTCAACATGTTCTGGAAAACCAAACTCCCCTACGATGGTGTCTAAGAATTCCGTAAGTAATACACTTTTGGACATAAGTTTAAGAGAATGTTTTGAAGTCTTTGACCAAAATACTCGTAGGATTCGCATGTTAACCTTCAACAATACATTGTTCCAGTTCAATAGGCAAACCGACTCGAACTTCGTTCAAAACCCACGTTCCTAATTTAATTTCGGCAGATGATTATGCATCTAGTAGGCCAAACCTATATTCATTAACTATGGTCCGTTCTGAAAAGTAATTATTGAGTCTTTGAAGCCCGCCCTTGTTTAAGCAGAGGAAAACTTTCGAATGCATTCCCTTAATCAAGTGACGTTGGTGAAAGGTAAATTGGGGCTATTTAAAAATAAGCTGATGTACAATTCATAGCCATTGAATAACTCAATAAATACAAAAAAAAAGTTATACAAAGTATAAAAATTTTCTGTTTCTGTCCAAAGACCAGTCGGCATTCTTCGCCGAACCATGGCTTGAAAATTGTCGTCATCCGAAACCTAGCTCATTAGAGGCGGCACCATTGAAGGCTTATTGAGAGCTTTCCCACTGGTTTTCATTATAACACGCTAGCGACGCAGTCCATCGACAGTCTCCTGCTTTAAGAAACTTTCGACTTCGGGTATTTACTCTTCTTATCGACGTTAAGAATATCAAGATGTTTACCTTCCGAACTGCTCGGGCATCCACGACGCATCTTGTGTCGATCTAAATGTGGTCAATACAGTTGGTAGCAGATTATAAACTCGAAAAGAATAAATCTGCTGTCAGAGTGATATCATTCTAGTTTTACCGTTCACATTGGCTCTAAAAGTGGCCACTTTTCCTATCTTTAGTACCTTAACATCATGATTACAGCATTGAGCATGTGGGCATAGCATGTATGCATTTAAGTTTCATGTTATCGAATCAAGCCTTAAATCCAGATAATTCCAAGGCGTCCGGCGCTATAGTCTGCTTCTCATGACAAAACTGCATCCAAAAAGCTTAGGGCACTTGTATGTCGCAGTTTTCCATCCTTCTTACACTCGATCCATTTCATCGCACTTCTTGGATGGCGGTTAGGCCATTAAAATAAGTGTCAGAGCTTTCGATAGTTCTGAAATCATAGTACTCTTATGCAGCCTTCATAGAGCTTCAGGGAATCGATACTATTCCTATGGTGGTTATGTTAATGTGTCACGTCTTACAGAGTCTAACTCCGTTTGATTGGAAACTCACTCCGGCAAGTTGCCGGTATATTTTCCACTTCGATACTTCAGTCATTAGCAACTTGTTGCCCATGCCTTCCACAACCCAGAAAATGTATCCCACAGCGATTCTCTCCGAAAACTACAATATTTCCCCTGCACTAACACATATTCATTTTAAAAATTTCTTGCGCATTGGGTTTACTCCCACATATGCAGACGTTAAAGATGTCCCGTAAATCCGTAGACCCATATCTATATCGTATTGTATCCCCAAGCACATTTGAACAGTACTCGTATCTGTATACGATGAAACAATCTGTTGGACGTTGGATGGAAAGTATAATGCTCCAACTCGCTTCTCCACACTCTTATAGACTCTGCTTCTCACTAGTTCTGTTACCAGAGCCCAGCTGATGCATTTTCTTTACCCAGCTGGGCGTTAGCGCGTATCTGTATCGCACTCAACTTCTGAATGAAAAATCACTCCTTCTCCTTCTTCACGACACAAAGTCTGTACAACATGTGACTTCTGCTACTGATGGAGAAAATTCAAGGTGAGTAGTTTCCCATTTCCCATTTTCCATAGAAATTCAATTGAAGATACATTCCAACTATATGCGCGGACTCTGTAAAGGATTTAATGAATTTTATGGATTTCATTTGCAGAGCTCGAATCTTTATCTCGTAGATGGCTGGTGGCTAGTGCCCTGGTTTACTGGTTATTGTTTTTAACTTTTGAAGTTAACCCATATCGAGGCACGCCACTCTAATGAATTGGAAATGGTTATTCCAGGATGTACTTACAAATACGATTATGTCTGTATCCGTATCCGTATCCCTATATATGAGTGGCTCTGCGTTTGTGTATTCGGTTTGGTCCAAGGTCAGCCCTTCATTTACATTTTTATGGAGCATAAATCAATTGTTGTACGGATACCACCGCACCGCGCTCTCATTGTATTTAACGATATTGCTCATGGATACTGATAGCAGGGCTGTGAAGAGGGATTCGAAGAGGAATTCATATGGGCTAAGTTGAGGAAATGTGATTCATTAGTAAAGCGCTTAAATGAGTTCAAATGTTTTGATTAATACAAATTAAATGAAAGAGGGTACCCTGAAAGGCTATACTTATGTCGTTACCACCGGCTTATGGTGAGATTAAGGGCAGTTTAAGGAGGATCATAAAACATATGCAGGAGCTCTTCACTACTAAGACCTACCGAATGGCTGATGACTAACTTCATAAGTCAATTTTTACTCGTAGTTCCGAAGAATGTTCCTTAACGAGAAGTGTCTAACTTCATATACGAGTAATACATTCGAGTGTTGAGAAGGTTTATTGAAATCGACTGAGCATGAGTATGAAGGTCTTTCATTGACACCATCTAATAGAAACTTTTATTCAAATGATTCACAGAATATTACGTCTTCTTATGATGACATACTCTAGGCAGAACCCAAACTTACAGTCGAAGATGATGTCACATATAATCAAAACTTGAATGTCCTTTACTTGGTCGCATATAAATTTGTGTTTTTATTTACTTAAAGAAATGGATATATTTTTCTGTAGTCAGAACACAGGATGAGAACACAATTCACAGATGGATTTCTGCTCGTTTTGTGATGAAAATTCATTCACAACTCACTTAAAGGAGCCAAGTAAATGTACATGAATTTGCATCTAAATGAGTGTGATTAAGTTATGAAACCACAATTTATGAATGCTATTTTAAATACTGCGGAAGACACCGGAAAGAATAAGGATATGGCTCACCAGGAGAGCTTCAAGATTTATCTGTGGGAATTTTTGAGTGTGTAAATTACTTTAGGTGGCGCTACAGTCCGGGGTGGGCCTCAATCAACAAGCTTCTCCAGCCAGCTCGATCCCTGGCTAGCTGGCTCCAGTTTCGCACGCAAAGTTGGCTGAGGTCTACTTCACTTGCGCGCGCCACCTGAGTCTTGGCCTTCCTCTACCCTCGGGAACGGATTCGAAGACTTTTCGGACCGGAGCATTGGTGTCCATGCGCCCTACATGACCCAGCCATCTCAGTCTTTGGATCTTCACTCTACTGGCTAGGTCCATGTCGCTGTACAGTCCATACAGTTCGTCGCTGTATCTTCTCCTCCACCCACCGTCAATGCAGACGGGACCGAGGATCGCCCGAAGAATTTTTCTCTCGAAGCAACCAAGAACACCCTCATCCATTTTTGATGTATTTATAGCGGAGCCTAGGTAGACAAAGTCCTTAACTACCTCAAAGTTATATCTGTCGAGGGTGACGTTCTGCCCGAGACGTCGGTGTTGGTTGTCCTTTTTGCTTGACAGCATAAACTTGGTCTTGCTCTCATTGACCGCTAAGCCCATTTTCGCCGCTTCCGTCTCAATACTCGCGAAAGCTCCACTGACATTACGCTGCTTTCTCCCGATTATGTCAATATAGTCGTCGTATGCGAGTAGTTGGACGGACTTTTGAAAGATAGTGCCTCCAGCAGCTTTGTTGGACTGCTCGTGAGTTTTGCACTATTCTTTCAAGTACGATGTTGAAAAAATCGCATGACAGCGCATCGCCTTGTCTAAATCCTTTCTGGACATCCAAGGTCTCGGTGAGATCTGAGCGTGCATTCTCCATCGTCATCCTGCACAGACGGATGAAATTGGCGGGGATGCCAAAACTAGACATTGCTCTATATAGCTCGTCTCTATTAAGGAGACTAATGCCTCTGTAGTTGGTGTAGTTCAGAAGGTCTCCTTTCTTGAGAATCGGACAAACAATGCTGAGGTTCCATTCATCGGGCATACTTTCGTCCGACCATATTTTACGGATAAGTTGGTGAATGATCCTTACCAAGTCATCGCCGGCCGCTTTGAAGAGCTCGGCAGTCAGGCCATCCGCTCCAGCAGCTTTGTTGGACTTAAGCTTCGATATAACAGCAGTATTTGGTCCGTCTCTTTCTGAGAAACAAAAGATTGTTAAGGTTATGTTACCAATTTTTCTTTAATCTACTGAAGTATGCATACAAGAAAAGAGTGTTTTCTTAACCTTATACTAACATCAAATATTAATATCTGTCAAACTATTGTCATAGTGCAAGCTGTCACTGTCATTTTTATTCAGTTGTCACTGCAGTTTTATCTTGATAACATACACGCTTCAAAACAATTTAGTTCTAAAATTATGGTTCTGTGCGCCAAACTTATAGAGCACTTGCACTTGACACAATCGTGCATCTGAGATCCCTATTCGACGTATTGTTGACCATTTTCGCCCTCTTCATTTTGCTTGGAAGATGCAGTGACACAGAGATGTGTAAGAAGAGTGCATACCTAAGAAAAGATTGCACCCGTTCAGGAGAGTGTTGAAGAAGATATACAATTTTATTGATTCGACGTCCTTTACAACAGCTTGGTCTTTGTCCGTCCACTTTTTTGGAAAATTATGCGCAAAAATCTTGATTTGAAGGCTTGCAAGATTCATCTAGTGCTAGTATTGAAGCGAAGTGGCCATTTGAAGTTTGAGTCCAAATTTCTGCGAATGGGCCCAAAATCAACTGTCATCCACTGTTTTATCAAAAATTTGTAAACAGCAATGATTCAATGAATATGTCTTGCTAATTCATATATTTTGTCGCATTGGGAGTAAAGATAATTCTCATGAGACTATTGAAACGCTGTAACATCCCGAAAAATACACAGTTTTTTTGAGTCTGTGGACTGATGGAGTCACCAGACCCAATTTTTTTTCCAAAAATTAAGCTAATATCTATTTGCTCTGCATGTCCTAACCATCTCAAGAGACTGATGCGCAGTTTTCTGACAAGGTCGATGACGCTGTGCAGCTCGTATAGTTTATCGTTAAATCTTCTCCTCCAAAGCCCGTCAACGCGAGCAGAACCAAATTTAGAAGGATATTTCTGTTGAAACGGCTGAGGAATCTTCATTCGTTTTCAATGGACTTCATGTTTCAGCGCCATAAACCAGGATTAAAGTGAGAAAGGTCTTATATAGAATCTCCTTAATTCAAGCGATAAGGCCTTCCTAGCCTAAAGAAATAACGATTGGCAAGAGTGATTCTTTGTTTAATTTTATTTTTTTATTACTTATTGATGTCAGAATTTATTGGCTGTGCTAACTATGTATCTATCGACTGTATGTTTCGTTCAATTCATCGATGTTGTCTGAGCCTTCTTGCTGGCAGTATATACTTGGATTTGGCATCATTGACCCCTAAAATACCAGTGACGGCCCGCTGTGTTCTTCCAATTATATCGATATCATCGATGTACGCCAGTAGTTGCACAGTCTTAAGAATGATTGTGTCACAACTATGATGTTGAATTAAGGCACATGACAGCGTGTAACCTTGTATAAAACCTTTTTTCAACATCAAGGGTAAGTCGAAAACGACTTTGGCGAAACAGCGAACGTTCTCTATAGTCATTATCCACAGACGAACTGTGGACATTGCTGGTCTAAAACTACCGACAGGGCCCAATCAAGTTATTGACTCAACATCTTGTATTCAATGCTGAAGAGATGGTTTTTTTTTTAGAATCGGCCAAACGATCATTCATCAGGCATACACATTGAATTGATTTAAGAAATCCCCACAAAGTCACTTTCAGAAGCTTGGAACACCTCTGCCAGTAAGCTGTCCTTGATTACAATTTAGATATTACTTTAGATTATTTTCTGCCTGATGGCGTATTTCCATATTCTCAGTACCGAATATACTTTTAGTATAGGGTTTCCTTCTTCATCTCTACAGGTTTCTGTCTGGTCATTTTGCCTTGACACGCTCTTTTTTCTTGCTGGTAACGAGCGCCTCTCACTGCAGCGCCGTTTTATATGCTTCTTTTTAAGCTGCATGTGTGTGTCATCATTATTCATCAAACCAGAGATTTCTTAATGGCATGTTGGCAGCGATGCCACTGGTTTTCTATACTTGATCCTGAGATTTCGGGATACACGTTCGGTGAAGAATCTACCGGTTCCTTGCGATTGCGGCTTCTCTACTTTGTACCTTCTACAGCAATTCTTCTCTTTTGTGACACCTGGGAAATCCGCATTCGCACCTTGGCTGCAAGAGCGTGGTGATCCGATTCAATGTTGGCCACCCGGAACGGTCACTTGTTCAGAATACTGAAGGCATGACATACATAATGCCCTTGTATATGTAGGTGAAGATGAGGAAACCATTTTCTTTCTATAATATTATTTCGACCAGATGCCCTTCTTTCTTATCCTGTTGTTAAAATCGAATAATTTTGCTTATACGAGTATGTCTTGTCGAAAAGCTCGTAGATGCATTCTATGGTGGCGTCGTCCTTTACTTCTTCAGTTACGGGGGACTACCACGCGGAGGTAAGGCAGCTGATATAGAATAGTCAACAATCGCTGGTCCCCTAAAGTTGTATACTTTTAATAACTTACAAAAAGGTTTTGTTTCAAAATCCACTCTCTGTACATAAAGCATTCCCAGAATTATCAGAAACCAATGATGTCGTCCAAGGCTTACTTAGACGTTCGGCCGATCCTTCTGCATCCTTACCGCAATCGCAGAAATAATACTATTTACCCACTGAATTTGCATATTTTTTTAACATTCTCTTAGTTTGTAATTTATGTTCTGCATTTTATTCATTTCAGTTTTCACCACACAGCGAATTTTTTTTCTTTTTGAAAAATAACAGCCACTTTCTATCCACTTTTTAACCTCAACTATAAGAAAACTATCCACACTTCCAAAATGACATAACTTCCCCCAGCTGACATAAAAATATTTTCTTCCTTCGAATTTGATTGAAAAATGTTAACAAAACTGCGTTTCTTTCGCGTAACAACGAAAGTAAAACATTTCGCCCGTTCGTACTCAACAAATCCAGAACTTAAAGGTACTCTTGAAATCGGCACAAATGTCTACACCACAGACCAATGGACCAATGTTACACCGAAGATACTCTCCTACCTTGGTGCCAACAAACATCTCCAGAAAAATCATCCTCTCTCCATAATTCGTCAAAGAATTGTTAACTACTTCTATAAATCCTTTAGAAATACTCGAGGGAATCCTCTGTTCAGCGTGTATGACCATCAGAATCCTATCGTGACTATACAGCAGAACTTTGATAATCTTCTGATTCCAACAGATCATCCAAGTCGCGCCAAGTCGGATTGTTACTATATCAACAGACATTACCTTCTCAGAGCTCACACAACCGCTCACCAGGTGGAAATGATCAAATCGGGATTGGACAATTTCCTTGTGGTAGGAGATGTATACAGACGCGATGAGATCGATGCCACTCATTATCCAGTGTTTCATCAACTCGATGCGGTTCGTTTGATGAACAAAGAGAAACTATTTGACAAGCATCCTGGTCTGGAAATTTTCGAATCAAATCCCAGTACCAAGCAGGTGGTGGACACAAGCAGCAAATGTATAGATCAGTCAATTCAACCGTGTCATACGCTGGAGGCTGTAAAATTGACGGAACACGAAATGAAATCAACTCTTGTCGGCCTGGCCAAGGATTTGTTTGGAGAGCAAATTGAATACCGCTGGGTAGATCAATATTTTCCCTTCACACGTCCTTCATGGGAGTTGGAAATTTTCTACAACGGCCAATGGTTGGAGGTACTTGGCTGTGGTATTATGCGAAATGAAATACTTCAGAATGCGGGAGTAAAAAATTCGATTGGTTACGCGCTTGGCATGGGATTGGAGAGATTGGCTATGGTTCTCTTCGACATCCCAGATATTCGGTTGTTCTGGAGTAATGATTCCGGATTCTTGAGTCAGTTTGATGAATCCAATTTGCAAGTGCTGCAGAAATACAAGCCCGTGTCAACATATCCTCAGTGTTCAAACGATTTGTCTTTCTGGCTGCCAGAGGGTATGGAATTAAATCAATTTCTTCCAAATGATTTCTACGACCTGGTCAGGACAGTAGCTGGAGATGTTGTGGAGCAGGTGAGACTAAAAATGACTAAAAATATAAAAACATATAAAGACGTTTATCCTTTCAGATAAACCTTGTGGACAAATTTAAGCATCCAAAGACTGGTAAGAGTAGTCTTTGCTTTAGGATCATCTACCGGCATATGGAGCGAACGCTTACACAGGCGGAAGTGAATGAAATTCATAAGAAGATCGCTGATGAAGCAGTGGAACTCTTTAAAATAACGATACGATAGCGTGCATTAAATAGTTGATTTTTAAAAGCGAAAATGTGTTTTACTTCCCCAGTCATGGCAACCTCAACAAATCAGGGAGACTTCGAAAAATACTCATCAGGCTGGAATAGATGTTGCAGAATGGTTATTGAATATTCTTAAAAACTCATTGTTGAAACCAATTTACAGGCTGCAATGACACCTGTATAGCCTTAATTGTGCTTCGAATGAAACTTCTGAAGAAAAAATCAAGAGACGCGGTGTCCCACATCTACTAGGTGGGGTAACCTTCTTGACCGTCAGAATGAGCTGCTACTGCAAAAAACGTTTTGGTGCCTTGAAGTCCACTCATATTTAGGTAGACAGGCCAAATTTCAGTGCGATTCTGTCTTTAGTTTTATTTTGAAAGCTGATTGTTGTTGACGTGTTGAGTATGGACAAAAACGATTTTCGTTCTCTCATAATACATTATTTTTTGAGAGGCAAAACGGCGAAGGAAACAAAAGAAAAGTTGGATAAATATTATAAGGCTAATCCTCCGTCAGATTACACCGTCAAATATTGGTTCCGAGAGTTTCGTGGTGGCCGCAACTCCACTACCGATCAAGTCCGCAGCGGCAGGCCCTCCGATGCGGATACAAAGGACAATATCAAAAAAATACTTGAAATGGTGTTGGCTGACCGGAAAGTGAAGGTGCGCGAGCTAGCAGATACCACAAAGATTAGTACTGAGCGCACACGCCATATTTTGGACAATATCCTGCCGCTGGGTGCCACGCATGCTCACTCCTGACCAAAAACACGAACGCGAGAGCACTCCGAAAGAGTTGGAGAGAGTTGGACTTGCTGATGCGGAATCGGACGGACTTTTGGCGTCGATTGGTAACTGTTGATGAAACCTGGATCCACTATTACACACCAGAGAACAGAATGAGTGCCCGGCAATGGACTGAAGCCGGCACGAGTGCTCCGAAGCGGCCGAAGGAAGCTCAATGGGTCGGAAAGGTTATTGTGTCGGTTTTCAGGGATTGTCATGGCATACTCTTCGTGGACTACCTCCAAAAAGGAAAAACCATCAACAGCGATTATTACTGTGCATTATTGGAGCGATTGAAGGCCGAAATCGCTCCAAGACGGCCTCACATGAAGCTAGAAAAAAATTTGCTTTTGCAAGACAATGCGCCGGTGCATAAGAGCATCGCAACTACGGCTAAAATCAATGACTTACGGCTCCAATTGATGTCGCATCCACCGTATTCGCCTGATTTGGCTCCCTCGGACTATTATCTTTTCCCACACCTCAAAAGATGGCTCATCAATAAAAAATTCAGCTCACGCGAGGATATCATTGACGGCACGGAGGAGTATTTTGCAGACCTTCCGGAAAATTACTTTTCGGACGGTATCAAGAATTTGGAAATTCGCTGGAATAAGTGTATCAAGCTAAAAGGGGACTATATTGAATAAAATAAAATAAACATTTTTCATTCACAGGGAGGTTACTTTTCACCCCACCTAGTAAAGTGCATGTTAGATTGCAAAATAGTAGAAAATCAAGGCAGAACCTTTCAACATTTTATGAGGAAAAGCTCAACGTCTTAGACGTTTAGACATCAAGTTCCCTTTCCGCTTGGTCTCACCATCTCACCTTGATGTCCTAATGTGATTGCTCATTAATTCAACACATTTATGCATACGTCTAAGAAAATGCATTCGCATCATAATAGCCATTTAAGGACCGCTGACACAATGACTTCTCATTGTCGCATCTCAGAAATAGGGCAGTGGATCCCTTAAAACATGATTGGATGTAAGAGGGTCTTATTCTTCTATGCGCTCGTGTCGTTCTTTGAACCAACAGCAAGGGGCAGATAGGCAAAATCCTTAACTAGGTCGATGCTATGATTTTCAGTTGTGGTGGGCTGTCCATGGGTGCAACCAGAACATTTCAAACTTCTGTCTTTCACCGATAGCAAAAGTATTCAACCCCAGATTTGACAACGCAATCAGTGTATATTCGATCTTATCAAACGATCACACAAAAGAGGAATCTGCGATTCAGATAACAAGAGCCAAGACGATCCC
This sequence comes from Volucella inflata, assembly GCA_928272305.1. NCBI lineage: Eukaryota > Metazoa > Arthropoda > Insecta > Diptera > Syrphidae > Volucella > Volucella inflata. The sequence goes on from OV743720.1 coordinate 8,142,074, forward strand.
TCTCATTTAAGGCCTAATTTATGAATCAGTTTAGGGCGATAAGTCAGGCCTTCACATCCTTAGTTAGCATTAGATTAAACAGTCTTAGTAAGGAGGCAAGGGCCATCAAAAACTTGCAGATGGCCAGCTCTGAGCACAACAAAGATTAGAATTAGAATTACCCTTATGCAAAATAAACACGAGTTTCCACCAATCCACGTCATGGGAAACGTCTCCATGTGAAGATCAATCTTCTGACCCTCGTTTCAAAGAACATGGCCGAGAGAATGACTTTTGCTGTAGGTGCATCGATAAGTTATTCAATATTTCAAAAGAGGAGAGAACGTCTGTTATGTTTCCCATGATCGCTTGTCGAAAATCCTTAGTTCACGGAGTGCTCATTTATCCATGGGGGCCAGGATACTCCTGATCAGCGCTCTCCGTTATTTCTTTGATACCAATTTGGAACGCATTTTGACGAAACAGATGGTCTTGATATGGGTCAAGGGAGGTCTAAAACCTTTAGCCAATCTAAGGGCCACAGAACCCACTACTTTCTGCAACACTACATCAGCTCAAGCAACTTGTGAAAAACCCTTTTTGCGACTTTAGTTATAAACCATAGCCACCATGGCGCTCGACTACGGGGCCTATTACGACACAGACCGAGGTCCGGGAAGCTCTGATTCTTATGGTACCGAGGTTTGAGTCCTCGTGCGGGCTACAGTGTTCAACAGTTCTCGATATTTATGATCTAAGCTTTGCCCCAGAATGGAAGATTCTTTTAGGCTACCGAGGCACCCTACCATGACGCTAAATTTGGTACAGTCCACCTGACCAACTTCTTACCACCCGTCTCACTCAGCTGTGCCCATATAGCATGTCTTCTTACCAGATTATAACTTAATCTTTCTTTTCGCACTCAATAGAGCACATTAGCATAATTCACATAAGGCTAACAGCCTTTTGAAGATCATGAACCGTCACCAGCCAGACATTTCAAAAGCCAGCTCATGAGATCGCCCGCAATTGTCTTTATGAGCATAGGAAAGAAACACTGAAATGGCCAAAGGTATATCTCATTATGGAACCTAGTTCGTCTTCCAAGTAAAAGGAATAAGGTTTGGTCTGCTTAAGCGACGATGTGACATCTTATGTGTCGGGGGACACCGACAGACACTTTCTTGAGTTCTTCAATATTTCGTTCGTAAGCTCTCCTCTTGGATATCCACGAGTGGACATAGTGTAGAAAAAACTGGTCGTCTTCACAAAAAAATCAATCAATCACTCAAGCAACTCTCTGAGTTTCTCGAAGACTGACCAGTATCCAGGCGTCATATTGAGGTAGAAACAAAAAAGAGCGAGACATTGTTGCCCTCTACTTGTGGTAGAAGGCTGTATGCTCAAAGTGCGGTCTTCAACGCAAAATCAAAGTCACTAGGTCTTTACAATGATTGTGAGATGGATGACCTGTAAGAAAAACGCAACGAGCTGGCAAAGCATTTTCGAGAACACTGGATCGGAACATTTACCCAATATTAGAAAAACAAATCTCTCGGTAGGGTGCGCAATTCAGAAGGCTTCTTTTTTGATGAAAGTCAAATGACGTCAAATTTCCACTCATCAGTCATACTTCCATCCGCTCATATTGCATAGACTATTGATGTATAAAGGTCCTTATCACCTATCAAAAGGCAGCATCACCTATTGGGCAGTCTCAGTCTTCTCCTGAGAATTCCCCCTGGCATTCGCTGGAGTTGTGGTAATACTTTTTCATTATTATTTATGACCGATTACCTTTCTTACTTAGTTGCCATCTCTACTCTTGTAGCGATCTTCATCTCTATTTTGACGTCTAGTCGATGAATTCTCAAATATGTCAAAGTTGCTCAAGAGGTGTTACTACTTCATCAACTTCGGACATCTCTATCGACTCCATCTAAAGGAGTTCCTCTAGAACCGAGCTTGTGCACTTAAATCCACATAGCCCTACTTGCACGTCTCCCAACTGAAGAAGCTACAATTGTTCCGAAACTTCTGTCTATTAGTGCTGTGACTGACCAACACAACATTCTTCTTTTGCTTCCAAAGATACTTCTGAAAAGTTAGCTGCGTAGCACTTCTAAAAAGCACTCACAACTTCCCAGACTGTTCTCATAATCATGTCAAAGCACTCCTTCTAATCAAAGCGATTGTGCTGCATAAGTCCCTCTTATCAAGTACTTTACTTTCTATTACGCAAAAAAAAACCTAATAGTGCATTAGTACTTATCTTTCATATGCGGAAAGCGTCCTTGAAAATTGTCTCCGAAATCCCAACTTTTGTATGATAGTCCCATGCGCCGAAACTTGAGACAATGACAATCTTGAAGAGCTCCACTTCAGATACTAGACAACTTGTCTTATCTGCAGAATTAGGTTTTTCCGCTTAAAGCGTGCTAATCTTTGTAAAGCAACCCTTCAGTAGAAAGCACTATAAAAGAGCTCATCAAAGCCCTCAATAACCATCAGAGTAAAATGTTCAAGTTCATAGTCTTGTTGTCATTTGTGTGCTGCAGTTTTGCTGCTTCGATCCCCGATGGCATGCTGCCACAGTTGGATGGTCGCATTGTCGGCGGTTCGGACACATCCATCGCCAAATATCCCTACCAAATTTCTCTTCAAAGAAGCGGTTCTCATTCCTGTGGCGGTAGCTTGTACAGTACCAGTGTAGTTGTCACAGCTGCTCATTGCTTGCAAAATGTTGCTGCTAGCTCATTGAAGGTTCGTGTTGGATCAACTCAATGGAACAGTGGTGGAGTTTTGGTTAGTGTAGCTTCATTCAAGAATAATCCCAGCTACAACTCTTGGAGAATGACGTCCGACATTGCTGTGATCAAACTTGCCTCAGCTGTTACACTCAACGCAAACGTTAGAACTATTGGTCTGGCTTCTGTTGCTCCAGCTGATGGAGTCAATGCTGTTGTAACTGGCTGGGGAACTCTCACTTCCGGCGGTTCTTACCTACCATCAACTTTACAAGAAGTCGGCGTCCAAATTGTCAGCAAGGATACATGCGGATCTAGCAGCTATGGATATGGTACAAGTCAAATTAGGGATACAATGATTTGTGCTGCTGCTCCTGGTAAGGATGCATGCCAAGGTGATTCTGGTGGTCCATTGGTTGCCAATGGCAAGCTAGTAGGAGTTGTTTCATGGGGATATGGATGCGCTCATGCCAACTACCCAGGTGTTTACTCTGATGTCGCTTCCCTGAAATCCTGGGTTGAAGCCAACGCCTAAGATGTTGAACCAATAAAGTTTCATTCAAATCCAAACCATTGTTTTTATTTACACTCCCACTTTAAACTTCGCTAGACAAGGAAAGGAGAGGGGCCGACCTAAGCTTGCAACAGGACTGCTAGTGTCCTAAGCTATTGGACATTTCTATGTACAAAAAATGATGCCTTGTACTTTGTTTTGCAATTATGTCGCCGTACCGTACTAACAGAGCTCCTAGACTGTTATAAAGCAGACACAATCGCCAACAAGGAACGTCGGGGAGTTACAACCCAGAAAAGTATGTAGAATGTTAAACTGTGACATACTCATACACTACGGTAAACGCCACAAAGATCAGAATCAGCTTATTCGTAAAATATTAGGTTCTATTTGCGTGGTTAAGAAAGTGAAATAAAACAACGACTCTTGCTAACCTTGATTTACAGCGATATCGCATTATTTTAAAAAGAATACTCTAAGGCCTTGATCGAGCGCATCTAGTACTTTTTCGTTTTACTTTTGAGGAGCCTATGGACTCTTGTTATTAGATTCAAATGTCTGTGTTCGTCATCATCAACATTAGAAGCGCATTATCTGATTGTGGGCAGTGATGCAACTGGTCTTCTACATTCGATAATGGCGATCTCGAAATTCTGGATCGGTTAACGAACACTCGCTGGGAAAAAGCCTTGGCAATCTCCTGCATTTATAGCCATTCGACGTTAAATTTCCTCACAATCGTTCACTGCCGTTAGCTTGTTTTCGATATCGATTGTACAAACAGTAATTTTGGAGACAAAACATACATAACATACAATATACTTAGGTTGGCAACTTCATCATTACACTAATGGGTAACTAGCGGCAGTTGCAATACCACATTGATTATCCTTATTACGTGTCATCTTGATGTATCCCTTATCACCCCAAGTTGTGCCCCAAGAGTTCTTTACCAACCAATATTCGGAGCCATCTTCTTCGGTGCCATAACCAATAGCCAAAACTCCATGATCGAGTTGTTCGGAATCGCAAGTTGGTTCATCGTAGACACCTTCACTGTAAAATTGGAATGATTCATGTGATGCATCGATGGCGACTGCAACTGGTCCAATTGTGGCGACGGCTTCCATCATTTTGTTTTCATCACCCTGAGGAATATCAACGAATCCTCTGTCGGTGGCTCCAACATTTTTTTTGTCAAAATGGCAGGTATCATCGACTCCTTGATATGGATAGCTTTTTTCAGTATCAATGCCACCATTATCTTTGATGTAACTGAATGCATTATCCATAAGACCACCATTGCAACCGTTGTTACCGTACGCTGTTGAACAATCAACAAGATTCTGTTCGGAAAGTGAGATTAAGACTCCGGTGCGACGGAAGTGTTGACCTTCTAAGGCACCAGTACTGGAAAATGCCCAGCATGATCCACAGTGACCTTGAGAAGAAGATAATTAGTCGTGCTTTTCCCATCATGATTAGCAGTAGAGGCTTTTTCCTACCTTGATCTTTAACTGGTGTAACGGCACCCTTATTTCTCCAGTCCACAAGTTTTGGCAGTTTTACATTAGCTCGGCTAATAAATGTGACACCTGTGTCTTTGCGAACTTCGTTTAATCCAACGGCTCTAATGAATACATGTAGGGTTACGGTGTTAAAAACGAAAAACCTTTGAGATGGTTGCAAATAATATACACTTACTCTGAAGAGCGACTGCGATTGTAACCATTCATCAAGCTAGCGAATTCGTGATGCAGCAGATCAGCATACTTATTAACTCCTAATTTGTATGAGACTAAACCTTGTTCGTACTTCTGATTATGTTTAGCAATCTTATGCTTGTTCTCCATGAAAATCTTCATGCGAAACTTTTCTTCGGTGTCACTTTTGTATTGCCCCGGACCACGTTCCATCGCAAGCGACGCTGGCTGGTATCAAGCCCATATCAATTTGATCGTCTGCACCAATCAGAGATCTGTGGATTTCTACAAAAAAGCCATCAGTGGTCTGGGAGAGGTTTGGCCAATTTCGAGGCTCAAGGTCGTGGCTAAGGAGGATATCCCTAGGACCAGCACCTAGATCCGAGCCGAACCATTCTCCCCAGAAGACATTCTGGAGATCATTAGGCTCAGTAACCCGACTCCTCCGACTCATGATTGGAACGTCGCAAAACTAGAGGACTTGAGGGGCCCTTATAGATGCGCGTTAATCGTGATTAATAAGAAATCCCTTAACCATCTAGCGCAGACCAAAGGCATGATTCGGTTCGGTTTCGTATCTATTAACCTAAGGGTCGATAGAAAGAAGCCATAAACTCAGCCTCGGACTTCGGAGCGACGATATCCATATACGATCTAGCCTTAATCCTAGACTCCTATACATGGCACAACATGCCTACTGTAAAGGAAAGTCTGTGGAAACGGCTCTACATACATTAACTAGCCATATCGAAGGATCCCTGCATTATAGAGAATATACAACGGTAGCTTTCCTGACATAGAGGTTAACGAAATGCTGATATACCTGTAAGAAGGTGGTAACGGGGTGCTGGCGTATGCGGATGACGTTGCTATAGCCGTCTCGGAAAAACATCAACATACGATTATAAAATCTTAATATACTAACACACTAGGCGGATCCTAAACCCCCATAAAACCGATCTTGTCCTCTTCTCTAGGAAATACTCCGACAAAATTCCGACTATACACCCTCCCTCAATCAAGGGTACCAGCTTGGTTTTCTCTGATACAACGAAATATCTAATTTTCGGCAGGAAGCTAAACTGGATACCTTACATTCAAGAAAGAGTTAAGACAGCCTCAGTAGCTTTATTCTCTTGCAAAAAAGCCATCGGGAACAAATGGGGCCTCCAACCTCGTATCACCCATTGGCTATACTATATATCTCGGTTCAAAGACCGATACTCACCTATGGGGTGGTTGTTTGGTGGACGGCCTTAGACAAAGCAGTAAACTGCATGAAGCTAATAAGCGAAGCCTTACGCACTACTCCCTCCGCTGCTCTGGACTTTTTGTTTCACTTGACACCCCTCGACATTTAAAGCAGCAGCCAACGCAGTTTATCGCCTTAAAGCGACTTCACAGTGGACAAATAAGCATTTTGGCCACGCAAATATTCTTAACAATTAGGAATCCCACCAGAAAAAAGGTGCCGGGACATAGAAATATTCCCAGGAATTGTAGGGCCGACAAACTTGCCAAAATTGGAACCACTATACCTATCACACCTGAAAAGGGTAACACAGGTATATATATCGCTACATGAAAACTAGAACTAAAGCTGGATGCTAATAGAAGAACAAACCATAGGTGGACGGTTGGATCGACATGTTAAGCGACCAAACAAATCTGGCCAAAACTAGATCTGAATCGCTCCATGAGTTCAAACCTTCTAAATAGAAAACATCTTAGCGTCATTATAGGTGATACATATCACTGGACGCTACCTCTTAAATAAACATGCAAGAAGGCTTGGCATATTTCCTGACGACTTTTGCAGGAGGAGACTATCCCTCACCTCCTCTGTATATGTCCAGTTCTCTCCCAAAGAACAAATCTCCACCTAGGAGCCTTCTTCTACAATGACTTAAGTGACTTAAACAACACAGACACCAAAAGTCTCGTACGCTTTATCAAAAGCTCCAAATGGTTTCTGGAGTAGGAGGATCACAGATCCACGCGGCGTCACAATGGGCCAATATGCCAAATTGGGTTGGTTTTATTTTCCAACAGCCACTTTAACCTAACCTAACCCACACACTTCAACGAGTTGTATGACTATTAGCTGCCAATAAAATAGGAAAAACAAAGTATAAGGTACCAGTAGGCCAACGTTTTGCTGCTTATTAGTTGCTTTCAGTTTCGTGTATGCATAAGATGAATTTATATTCATAAATAGTATAAAAAGATGCATTACTAAGCAATGCTGTGATAAGACATTTCCGCGTATTTGAGTTTTTAGTTTATAAAAGCCAGAGTTTTTATTCAAACTAAAATTGCCAATACAAACTGATAGCTTATCATCGAATTGTTTCCTGGAAGAATCCGACATTTGTTGATGTATGGTGGCAGTTCGCTTTGATTAAATTGTCTATACATTGTTGGCAGTTTTGTTCTGATGACGTAAACGGTTAAATTTTTTATTTTTTCAAAAATTTGGCCACTTTCTATCCACTCTCAGACCTTAACTATAAGAAAACTATTCACACTTCCAAAATGACATAACTTTCGCCAGCTGACATAAAAATGTTTTCTTTCTTCAATTTCGATTGAAAAATTTTAACAAAACTGCGGTTCTTTCGCGTAACAACGAAAGTCAAAAATTCCAGAACTTAAACGTGCTCTATAGCACAGACCGTGCTGTCAAAAAATTGTTAATCACGTCTACAAATCCTTTAGAAATACTCGAGAGAATCCTCTGTTCAGCGTGTATGACCATCAGAATCCTTTCGTGACTATACAGCAGAACTTTGATAGTCTTCTGATTCCAACAGATCATCCAAGTCGCGGCGAGTAGGATTGCTACTATAATAATAGACATTACCTTCTCAGAGCTCACACAACCGCTCACCAGGTGGAAATGTTCAAATCGGGATTGGTCAATTTCCTTGTGGTAGGAGATGTATACAGACGCGATGAGATCGATGCCACTCATTATCCAGTGTTTCATCAACGCGATGCAGTTCGTTTGATGAACAAACAAACTATTTTACAAGAGCCTGGAAATCTTCGAATCGTATCCCACTACTAAGCAGGTGGTGGACACAAGCAGCAAATGTATAGATCAGTCAATTCAACCGCGTCATACGTTGGAGACTGTAAAATTGACGGAACGCGAGATGAAATCAACTCTTGTCGGCCTGGCCAAAGCAGAAGCCTTCAACATTTTATGAGGGAAAGCTAGACGTCTGAGATGTTAAGACATCAAGTTCCCTTTCCGTTTGTTCTCACCATCTGAACGTGCTCTGCTCTTACCTTGATGTAATGTGAGTGCTCATTCACTCAACACACTTATGGGTACGTCTAAGGAAATGTATTCGGATCATAATAATCATTTCAATTGTGCTAACGCAATGGCCCTTGTTGTGAGACGATTGATAATCGACAATTGTCGACAGTCGATTACGAGTTTTGGTATTGTGTAATGTGATAATGATCGAAAATTGTCGTTTTATCAGTCATTGGTAGTCGCTAAGAAATTTGGGGTCGTTTGTTTGTTTCAAAAAAATAATAAGGGATTTTTCATCAGAAAATGTAAATGTCAATGACTTCTCATTGTCACATCTCAGGAGTAGGGCTGAATCCCTTAAAACTTGTTTAATGTAAGAGGGTCTTATTCCTCTATACGATCGTGTCGTCCCTTGAACCAACAGCGAGGGACAGATAGGCAAAATCCTTAACCTGGTGGGCTGTCCATGGCCTTGCTGTTGGGCCTACTTGCTTCTAATCGTCTATGAGTTAACCTTGGTCCAACCAGAACGTTTCGAACTTCCCTCTTTCACCGATAGCACAAGTACTGATTAGACTTCAACCTCTTTTTTAACAACGCAAACAGTGTATATTCGATCCTGTCAAACACAAAAGAGGAATGTGCAATTCAGATAACGACAGGCCGAGACGATCCCTCTCCTTAAAGGCCGAATGAATAAAACAGCTTAGGGCGATAAGTCAGGCCAACCAAAAGGAACCTCTCAACGTGAAGATCAATCTTCTGACCCGCGTTTCAATGAATATAGCCGTAGATGAATCGATAAGTTATTCAATATTTCAAAAGAGGGGAGAACGTCTGCTATGTTTTACATGATCGGTTGTCGAAAAACCTAAGTTCACGGAGTGCTCATTTATCCATGGGGGCAAGGATACTCCTGATCAGCGCTCTTCGTCATTCTCTTGGTACCAATATGGAACCTATGTTGACCACACAGGTACCCTTTGTATGGGTTAAGGCGGATCTTAAACCTTAAGTCCATCTGAGGGTCACAGAACCCACTACAGGTAGCCCCGCCACCCAACATTGACCGGCCGCTTGTAAATCGTAGCAACCTTTGATGCCGCCAGTCAGAAAACTATAACGATAAGAGCAGTATTGGTCTAGCCCCGTTTATTATTAGACTACCACGCAGGCCTTTCAATAGACGACAGCAAGAAACAGTAAAACAGTGTTCAACAGTTCTCGATATTTCCGAGGGTAGGGACTAAGTACGTAGCTTTCACAAGTCCGGACTCGTTGCATCAAACTTTACCACCCATCTCACTTCTTACCAGATAATAACTTAATCTTTCTTTTCGCACTCAATAGAGCACATTAGCTCGCCCGCAAATGTCGTTACGAGCAGAGGAATGAATCACAGAAATGGCCAATTGTGGTATATTCTCTCATCTCCTATGGAACCTAGTTCGTCTACCAAGTAAGAGGAATAAGATGTAGTCTGCGTAAGTGACGATGTTATATCTTATGTGTCGGTCGACACAGACGGACACTCTTTTCAGTGCTTCAATATTTCTTACGCAAGACCTCCTCCTGGATTCCTAGAAGTGGGCTTAGTGTAGATCCGGTCAAAAATAATCTTACCCTCTTCACAAACAGAAAATCGAGATACGCTGCATCATTCCACTCAAGCAACCCTCTGAATTTCTCGAAGACTGACCAGTATGCAGGCTCATATTGAGGTAGAAAAATGAGCGAGACATAGTTGCCCTCTACTTATGCTCGAAGGCTGTACACTCCATGTAGGGTCTTCAATGCAAAGTCAGCCCTTCACACTACCTTACAGACTCCTCCAATCACCTGAGCTTCAACTACCTGAAATTGGCTTCAGCGCTGACTGGAACCTACTAGGTATATCTATGTAGTTTATCAGCTTTAACATTAAATCTTTATGGCTCTAGGAATAGCTTGGTCATTGTCATCGCGACCTTCCAGGTCATTGGCAAAGCATTTTGGAGAACACTAGATCGGAACATTTACCCGATATTAGAAAAATAAATCTCTTGGTAGGGTGCGCAATTTAGAAGATTTATTTTCTCGAGGTTAGTCAAATTTCCAGTCATTGATGTATAAAGCTCCTTACCGTAGTAACGGATAGCGATTTTTATGTCAGCTTTAAGGATTCACCATTCTTATTGATTAGGTAGATGGAATTGGTGCCGATTGTCATACACGTTAAAATGTTCACTCTGCCTTACAGCGGAGTGTTAATCGTCAGAGTTCAAGATCACAATACGAGTATATTGTGCCTCTCAGCATCGATTACAATGTTATCAATCTGTCTGGCGCGTGTTTTGATCAGGGACCAACCAAATCCTTTTGTGGATTTTGGTACGTGAAATGAGCTTATATAGGATGATACACCTGCGTCAATACGCGAGAAACTCGATCAACCCGAGCAGGTTTTCATAGGTAGTGGACACGCAGGCTGTATTTTTCAATTGTACGAAAGAAACAAGTACTCCCTATTCATTCGCTTTATGCTTAAACCACTTCAAAGTGTTTTGTTATCGGTAGAGATATTCGTTGAACCAACCTTTCGTTCGCCTTCTCTATAAGCAAGGCGGGATCACTTATAAGATAGTCTCAATCTTCTCCTGAAGACTCCCCATCGCATTCGCTAGAGTTGTGGTAATTCCTTTTTATTACGGTTACCCTTCTCACTTAGTTGCGATCACCACTTTTGCAGCGACCTTCATCACGGTTTATCGCCGAGTCCGAACGGCACTCCTTAGAAGCTTTTCGTAGGCAACTTTACTTTCGGGAGTTTGCCATTGCCCGTCGAAAGGGCAATCTTCTCCGATTTGGAGAAGCTTCATTGGTTTTAAAATATCTCTTCTACCCCACTGTGTCTTCAGCCAAGCTCCAAAAACCTATTGACAAAATTGTGAATTAAAGCTTAAAAGGAAAAAATAATAATTGAATTCACAGCCTTTTCAGCACTCAGCACTCATCCAGCGAAAATTCGTGCTTCCCTTATCAAAGTGATTTGTTTCTGAAGCCGCGTTGTCAAGGTCGTAGCCGAAAAAGTTCATAACATACTGACGTTCCTACGTCAAGACAAAAAGAATAGAATACCGAAAACATTTATGTAAAAGCAACAGGCAATGGTATTAAATAATACAGACCCTAAAATGGAATGGTATGTCTAAATTTATTTTTGTCATTTCGAACAGGAAAAATTTGGTTCGAAGTTGCGATTCTACATAACCGATTGTTTGTTTGTTGTAAATAACTGAAACTGTAGCTTCAAATACCGTTCTACTAATCATAGATCTGTTTCTAGTGGCTCTGGATACGTTCTAAACGCATAGAAAGACGATTTTTTTTTCCAGGGCTGAACTGGCCAGCGCAACATTCTTTTGCTTCAAAGATACTTCTGAAAAGTAAGCTGCGTAGCACTCACAACTTCCCAGACTGTTCTGATAATCGTGTCAAAGCACGATAAGTTCCTCTTATCAAGCACATTATTTTATTATCTTCCTTTATCGTCCAAACTTGGGACAATGACAATCTTGAAGAGCTCCAGTTCAGATACTAGACAACTTGTCTTATCTGCAGAATTAGGCTTTTTCGCTTAAAGTGTGCTAATCCTTGTAAAGTAAACCTTCAGTAGAAAGTACTATAAAAGGGCTCACCAAAGCCCTTAACAACCATCAGAGTAACATGTTCAAGTTCATAGTCTTGTTGTCATTTGTGTGCTGCAGTTTTGCTGCTTCGATCCCCGATGGCATGCTGCCACAGTTGGATGGTCGCATTGTCGGCGGTTCGGACACATCCATCGCCAAATATCCCTACCAAATTTCTCTTCAAAGAAGCGGTTCTCATTCCTGTGGCGGTAGCTTGTACAGTACCAGCGTAGTTGTCACAGCTGCTCATTGCTTGCAAAATGTTGCTTCTAGCTCATTGAAGGTTCGTGTTGGATCAACTCAATGGAACAGTGGTGGAGTTTTGGTTAGTGTAGCTTCATTCAAGAACAATCCCAGGTACAACTCTCGGACAATGAAGTCCGACATTGCTGTGATCAAGCTTGCCTCAGCTGTTACACTCAACGAAAACATTAAAACTATTGGTCTGGCTTCTGTTGCTCCAGCTGATGGAGTCAATGCTGTTGTAACTGGCTGGGGAACTCTCACTTCCGGTGGTTCTTACCTACCATCAACTTTACAAGAAGTCGGCGTCCAAATTGTCAGCAAGGTTTCATGTGCATCTAGCAGCTATGGATATGGTTCAAGTATCAAGGCTACAATGATTTGTGCTGCTGCTACTGGTAAGGATGCATGCCAAGGTGATTCGGGTGGCCCATTGGTTGCCAATGGCAAGCTAGTGGGAGTTGCTTCATGGGGATATGGATGCGCTTCTGCCAACTACCCAAGTGTTTACTCTGACGTCGCTTCCCTAAAATCCTGGGTTGAAGGCAACGCCTAAGATGTTGAACCAATAAAGTTTCATTCAAATCCAAACCATTGTTTTTATTTGCACTTCCACTTTAAACTTCGCTAGAAAGGAGAGGGGCCGACCAAAGCTTGCAACAGGACTACTAGTGGCTTAAGCTATGTGACATTTGTATGTACAATAAACGATGCCTTGTACTTTGTTTTGCAATTATGCCCCCGTACCGTACTAACTAAGCTCCTAGACTATTATAAAGCAGACACAATCGCCAACAAGAAGGGTCGGAGAGATGCATCGTAGAAAAGTAGAATGTAAAACTCTGACATACTCGTACGCTACGTTAAACAATATAGAGGTCAGAATCATGAGAATTGGACAAACAATGCTGAGGTTCCATTCATCGGGCATACTTTCGTCCGACCATATTTTACAGATGAGTTGGTGTATGCTCCTTACCAAGTTATCGCCTGCCGCTTTGAAGAGCTCGGCAATCAGGTCATCCGCTCCAGCAGCTTTGTTGGACTTAAGCTTCGATATGGCTATCTTCACTTCATCCAGGTCGGGTGGACGGAATTGTTGGTCATCATTGTTCAGGTTGAAAGGTTGATTCTGCCTGACAGCGGTATTTGGTCCGTCATCGCCGTTATACAGTCTGCAGAAATGATCTTTCCAAATCCTCAGCATCGACTGCGATTCTACTACGATGTTCCCTTGTTCATCTCTACAGGCTTCGGTTCGGGGTTTGTTTCCGTTGCATGTTATTTTTACCTTTTGGTAAAACTTCCGAACCTCATTCCTGGAGTAGCATCTCTCAATTTCCTCGCTCTTTCTTCTTCCTCCTGAGAAGCCGGTGCTCGTCTCTACTCTTCCGCTCATAGAGCTCATGAGCAGCTCTGGTCTTTCTTAGCAGCGCCGCGTTATATGCATCTTGCTTAGCTACATGTGCTTGCCGGCATTCATCATCGAACCAGGGGTTTCGTTGTGGTGGACGAGTGAAACCCAGCACATCAGAAGCGGCATCTCTGATGGCGTTTTGGCAGTGTTTCCAATGGTCTTCGATGCTTGATGCTGGCGGCATTGGACCTCTTAAGAGATTAAGAGACACTCGATCGGAGAAGGACTAGGCGATCTCTTGCGATTGTAGCCGTCTGACGTCGAATTTTCTCACAGCATTAGTTTGTCTTGGCGTAGTTTGGGATATCCGCAACCTTACCTTGGCTACAACAAGGTAATGGTCGATATTGGCTCCTCGGAACGTACGGACATCCATAATGCTGGAGGAGTGTCTTGCGTCGATCGCAATGTGATCAATCTGGTTGACTGTTGATTGATCAGGAGTTCTCCAAGTCCCCTTGTGTATGTCGAGATGTGGGAACCGCGTGCTAGCCACGACAATGTTTCGCCCCGCCGCAAAGTCGATTAGCCTGAATCCGTTATCGGAGGTGGTGTTGTGCAGGCTATATTTTCCGATTGTTCCACCAAAGATACCTTCTCTTCCTAGCTTTGCATTAAAATCACCGAGGACAATTTTTTTTTTCTTCTTCTTTTTGTCCGGCCATCCCATCGCTTTTCTTGAATGGTGGTTATGTCTGCTTTGTAGCAGTCTAGGGCCTCCGCTAGTTGCTCGGCTGCACGTGGTCTATTAAGGGATCTAACATTCCACGTGCATATCCGAAGCTCATTGTCCTTAAATCGTTTGCGTGGGTTGTCAACAGTAGATCCGTCCATATCCGAGGCTTGTTGATGCTTCGCAACTTCTTGTTTTTTTAAATGGCCGGGCAGTTACCCCGGCGGCACAACCCCCAACCTGGAGGACCAGTTCCACTTTGAGTGCCCCTAGGACGAGGGGTCGGTTACACCGAAGCCAGTAACCCGTTCCGGGATGTGAGCGCTGCCGTTGGCCCTTATAGGGCTCGTCCGCCGCCATCTCTTTTCCAGGACCCTGACTAAGTCCTGGAAATCCTTTCCGGCCTGAGCTCCAAATATGTCGGAGTAGCCCGGATAAGGTCTTGTTTTGTTTTTCCGACACTAATCCTGGTTAATGGCGCAGGAAACTCGCCATTTGCCCCCTTCACTTCGCAACCTCTAGTGAGATTCCCAGATGGCGCCACGGGGAGGCGTGAAGTAGGGCTTATTAGCAGAGCTGCAAGATGTTCGGCTGCAGAGGCTCATTCTCGTCATTTAAGGAACCAGCACCTGTCGGAAGATGCTACTTCTACGAGGCCTTATACTAATCGTTGCCATCCAATTCTTTCTAGAACAATATTGAAAAAATCATTTCAATTGTCAGACACACTTTCACCCTGACCTGATCGGGTGGACCGAAATGTTCTCTTTCTTCGCCCAGGTTGTGTTGTTCATTCTACCTGACGGTTGGATTTTGCCTGTCAACACCATTTAACAATCTACAGGCACCAATTATTGTTCTAATCTAAGGTTTGCTCTCCATCCCGGCAGATTTTTGGGAGATTCTTTGTATTTTTTGATAAAACTTCCGAACACAATTATTTCGAAAAGACTACTCTGAAGCATTGATTGAGAGCATGTAGTGCTTTTTCGTTTTTACTTTTGATGAGCTTATGGACTCTCGTCTCTTTTGCTCTTAGAGCTTGCAAAGGCCTCTCGTCCTCTGCAGAGAGCGCCCCTGTACACTGCCTGTTTTTTTTTTTTTCTTTTGAATTCAAACGTCTGTCTTCGTCATCTTCAACATTAGAAGCGCATTGTCTGATTGTTGGCAGTGATACGACTGGTCTTCTACATTCGAACTTGGCGATATCGGATTTCTAGAATGGTCAACGAAGACTCGCTGGGAAAAAGCCTTGGCAATCTCTTGCGTTTATAGCCATTTGACGTTGAATTTCCTCACAATCGTTCTCTACCTTTAGCTTGTTTTCGATATCTGCTTTCGTATCTTGGTTAAAACAAGATTTTGGTCCGAGTGGACGTAAGCGCCCAAGAATGATTTTCATGTCATGTTTGCGACATTGCTCGTAAGTTTTGTCTTTGATAAATTCACCTTTCTCACCTATCGAGGCCCGGCAGGACAATATTTGTGGGCATATAAGCCTCAAATGTTTCCGAACTTAGCACTTATACAAACCGTCGACAAGTGTTTTCTTATGTGCCTTAATGTTAACATCTGTTCCCTACATTTACTTCTAAGAGCAAATCTACGTCGCTGTCTACTATCTCGCATCGGTTGTCTGTAAAGATTACAGTGTTTCACCTTATTAAAATAGTGTTTCTGTTGTTTGATGTCTACTTTGTACTCGTTGAGGATTTAATACAGGTGCGAACGTTCCCCGTGGAGATCCGAAGATAGTTGTCCTTTAATCGTTATCCATTGAACGTTAAATTCGTCGTTATCCTAGAGGTTTAGATGGTTCGTCACCTTTCTTTCACCTCTTTCGTATAAGTTTATAAGCCCTATGACGCCATAGAATAATGCTAAATTTTGAGCACCCAATTGGAATTTTATTTTTCATGATTTACTCATGCTGTTACCGAGAATCACCCTTTCGAGGTAAAGCAAGCACTATTTCGCTGCTCAATCTCAATTATTACATCCACACCCCACACCACGCACAAATCAAAGTAGGTTTTCATCCATTTAGATTAAAACGTTAAAATTTGAAATTTTACAAAAAGTTCAAATCTAGTACCATTTCGGGGTAGTTGCAACATTTTACCACCATCCATTGTAGAGAAACCAATGAGCAGCCAAACACCTGACTTTGACGGGTTACTGCATTCCTAAAAAAAAAATGCACACGCAGCCGGCTGCTGATATTAATCTGAAAATTTAAATGTAGAGAAACAAATAGTTGATATCATCGAAACCGCAGCAAAATATACTATAAATCTATTACTTCAGAATAGTTAAGGTAAACCTTCATTTGATTCAACCGTAAAGACCAACATTCTACTTCTTCCGCAGACAATACCTGCTCCTGCTATGAGTGAAAAAGTTACAAAACTCGCTCTAGCAAGCCGGCTCATCGTGCTCACAGTACAGCTAATTTCAGATGCTATAGTTCCCGACCACGACGCAGATGTTTTCAAGTCTCCCAAACATCGAGAATATCAAGATACATTAATCGACAAAGCCCTGAACTTTTGCTTCTCCGGTCTGCGGCGCTGGGATGCGGAATACTTTCTTCACATCGCCGAACATGGATATAGCTACGAGAATACCCTGGCCTTTTACCCATTGTACCCTACGATTGTGGGACTGCTGGCAAAGTGCATACACTTCATTGGAATTGGCATCTCCTTGCGAACTCTGATTCTGGTAATCGGCATCGCTCTGAATGTGTACTTCTTTTGTCGGGCGGCAAACTGCCTCTACGAGCTGACTCAACGGATATTTGGAGATCTCAACAAATCATGGAATGCTGCTGTGATTTTTTGCTTTAATCCAGCTTCGATATTCTTCACTGCGCCTTACTCAGAGAGTCTCTTCTGTTGGCTATCGTTCAGCTTGATGCTGGAGTGTGTGGGACAGGTGTCGATTTTCACCACGTCCATGGCCCTGGCACTAGGCATCGTCTGCCGGTCAAATGGTCTAGTAAACCTGGGCTTTCCAGCGTATTTTATTTGTAGAAAAATGTTCCTCAAGCAAACCAAATGGTTGGCAGTCAAACTTTTAGCGATCGTAATTGTGTCATTAATTCCACTCACATTCTTCTGCTTTTACGCATTCCATCAATTTTGCACAAACAATGCTGCAATCGATCATCCACCCGAGATTGTTCAGTATGCCGTGGAAAGGGATTACATTTTAGCCGGTGATCGAGTGCCTCCGAATTCACCGTGGTGCGATCAGTCATTTCCATTTCCGTATTCATACATCCAAAAACACTACTGGAATGTGGGTTTTCTAAGGTACTACGAATTGAAGCAATTGCCAAACTTTATCTTGGCCTCTCCCATCATTGGATTCCTTCTCTATCAGACTTTCCTCTACATACGATCGCTGCTTAGCTTTTTTCGTGTTTCATCATTCCAACAAGCCATCGCCGAATGGAAATCTCTGCCATTCATCCTACACAGCTTGTTCCTGACTCTGTTCTGTACGTTGTTTACTCACATTCAAATTAGTACAAGACTTATTTGTTCGTCGACACCTGTGCTATACTGGTTCGCAGTGAATCATTTGCCAAAGACATTCGATCGCATCGAATGGAAATCTGCCAACTCCGTGGTTTTACTTTGGTTCGGTGGATATTACCTAATTGGGACGGCGTTGTTTAGTAATTTCCTGCCATGGACGTAATTTCGAAATCAGTTTGTTTGGTTATTGTCCTTTGTTTCCTTGAGATAAGACTGCTCCCCACTTGTAATTTATGTAACTCCACTTATAGTAAGGCGCGTGTACGAATGAAGGAAGGACTGCTTGTTGTTTTTTGCCTTTTTTTTTGCTTTTTTCAATTCCCAATTCGTTACTTGATCCATTTTGTTTCGGTTGAATTGTACAAATTGATTTGGTGGTGAATTAATTGAGTTTACTTTTTTTTTGTTTTACGATTTTGTCCAAAATAAATGCGAAAATTTGTTTCTGTGAAGAAGATTTGTGGGTTTCATTGTAGAGTTTCTGGCTCCATCCGTTGGCCTTTTATTCATAGAGTAGGGGACCTGTGGACGTCAAACATTGGTAGACTTAAGTCTGAGTGAAAATGGATTCTGAATTCAACAAAGAAATAAAACAAGACAATTGCTTTGATACGAGTAGATACCAATATGGCATTTTATTTGCTCAAATGCGATTGCCTCTAAGAAATGGCTATTAAGTTATGTTCCACAGCACAAAGCACGTTTGAATTACGTAAGTAACCTGCTAAAAGGGATTACCAAAAACTTCAAAAACCCCAATTTTATCAAAAATCTTTGAGGGGATAATTCTGAGACGTATACAGCCATTCATTGACGGAATAAATCTATTGATCAGCCATCAGTTGATAGAATCACCGACGTTGTTTTGAAAGTTTTAAAAGAAAAAAGAAAGCAAGCTTTTAGAAAGTTTTGGCATGAAGGCTGAAAGTTTAAATTACGCCAGGTTTTGCCACTGAGCTTTTATAATATACTGACATACTGGTGGCGATGGCGCGATGGTTTGCTCATTGGACTATCACGTATCACGCAGAGGGTCAGTGGTTCGAACGCCAGCATCGCCAACAATTTTTCGAATCGTCATCACGCTCTCGGCGGGCAATGGCTAACTCCCGAAAGTAAAATTACCTATGAAAAAGCTTCTAAGGAGTGCCGTTCGGATTCGGCGATAAACCGTAGGCCCCGCTCAGATGTGAAAAAAAATGACAACATGAGCAACACAAATGAGTGTCAAGAAGCTAGTCCATGGACCACACCGGGCTGCCAGCGCCACAGTGTTTTTTGGATTCGAAGTATCGCAATTGAAAAAGATCTTATCCGGCTTGCCGTAGGGAAGTGTTTTCGGCCAACTTTTGAGTCCCCTATATATCTGAAACATACCACGATAAGAGGGAACCATTCTAGCTACACTTGTCGATGACACTGCTCTGCTTTATTAGAAGTAGTTAAAACAATTGAAGTAACTGCGGGGAAACTGCAAAGCTCTCTCGATAAAGTATATGAATGTGAATTATATCCTTATAAACTCAGTTTATATTTTATTTGCAAACGAGACTAAATACCTTGGAATGACACTCGACACAAAGTTAAAATGGTAATCAAAATAAGTTGCTTCTTTACGAGGGTTGTCTGAAAAGTTTCCGACCGCATCGTAAGGATAGCGGCACTCGTCAATAAAAGCTAGTGAATGCTAGTTTTGCATCTTTTGACAGTTACTTACCGAAGTTTCAGCCATTTTGGACGGGCAGTAAGAGCTTGGGAGATGATGAACGTTCTGGACGTCCAAAAACTGCAACCACTGACGATAACATTGCTTCACCAAATGGTGTAAGACTACCGCCGAATAAAACTGAGAGAGATAGTAGAGGTTATGAAAATATCCACAGAACGTGTTCGTTACATATTAAATCAAGATTTAGGCATTAGAAAGCTGTACGCGCGTTGGGTGCCGCGTTTGCTTACGTTAGACCAAAAACGTGTTCGAATGAACATTTCCAACGCTCTTTTGCTGCAGTTTAGGCGCAATAAATCCGAGTTTTGGCGCCGATTAATTACTGTACATGAAATTTGGAAACACCATGATACGCCCGAAACAAAAATTCAGTCAAAACAGTGGACTGCAAAGGGCGAGCCGGCTCCAAAAAGCAAAAAACGGCTGGGAAAGTGATGGTGACTGTTTTTCGGGATAGTAACTCCTTTACTTATCGATCTTAATCGATTATCTTCAAAAAGAAAAACCATTACAGGAGCATACTACGTATCATCACTTGACAAGCTGAAGGCGGAAATTGTGGAAAGACGGCCACATTTGCAGAAAAAGAAAATCCTGTTTCACCAAGACAAGGCGCCGTCTCACACCTCAGCAGTTGCCACGGCGAAAATCCATGAATTACGGTTTGAACTGCTTGACCATCCGCCTTACTCACCAGATCTATCCTTTCGACTTCTTTATGTTCCCTCATCTAAAAACTGCGCTCGGAGGACAGAGATTTTCGTCAAATGAGGAGGCAATCACCTTCGTAAGCAATTATTTTGCAGAGAAAAACGCCAAGTACTATTTGGACGGGTTAGAGAGATTGGAGCATCGCTGGGAGAAGTGTGTAGAGTTACAAGGAGACTATGTATAAAATTAAAAAAAAAATTAAGAAAAAATTGTTCGGTCGGAAACGTTTCAGACAACCCTCATATAAGGAGGGTTGTCCGTGCACCATGGGACATAATAATTACGATTTACACCGAGACCCCAGAATTCCTACTGTTTGAGCGAAACTAAGATCTTCTATACTTAGACTATACAGTCCTACAAATTTTGGAGTAGAGAAACCTATTGCCCCATTTCCAAAGGACCAAACATTTGAACCTAGCGCGATAAATTTAAACCGCGTTAACTTTCATAAAAAAGTCAACTGTCAAACCAGTCTATTTTATTATAAACAGAAAACCTACTTGATAAGACTTGATAAGTCGACACTTAGTTATGGTAAGTATTGACATTAATATAATATCGTAGGGAGTTGTTTTTAGTGAGTAAGAATTTCGCACTACTCTGACCATCCGCTTGCGATCCCAACAGTGTCCAAAAGAAAATTTTCACCTGCCATCGACGAAGAAAATAAACATTAATATGCGTCCGAGGGTAGGGCTTGACTTAACTTGACTTACAAACGAAAGCGTACAAAACATATTATGACAGAAAGTGATAAAATAAGATGGGAGTTGCCTTGCCATCATCTTGACAGAAAACTGAAAATTGAACAAAATACTTGGAACATTGTTAGGGCCTACGCTAGTAGGCAGTCATCATGCGACTTTGACGATCTTTAAGTGCTATTCAGTGATGCAGATTTGAACGAACACGCCGGGTACTCGAATTACGTATAGGAAGACTGACATGGCGACACCGATTTAAGTCAGGAGAGGAAGACATCATTAAGTCATGCAAATTTGGCTTTTTGTGTACATTTAATACAAAAGGTATCTTGAAGAAAAGTGGGACCTGATTATATAGTGCGGTGCGCAAAATAGCAAGAAAAATACTTTAAAGCAATCCTTGGTGATTTACTTGCAAGTCAGCACCGATTTTTGTTCATTAAATTTGTTGCGAAGAACTTAGAAGTAAACCAATGAATCCCGACATTAGTCAAGAAAATAAAATGCAACAACTTACACAAGGAATGAAGCAAGCTTTATGCTCAATTTACAAGATTGGATCCAAAATGCCATAAATCAAAGAGAAGAACTAAGCGCACAAGACATGTGAAGCAACTTCGAAAAAAACTGTAAGAGTAGTCCGAAAACTCTCCAAAAGCCGCCTTCACATAAATGAACAAACGCGATGGTGGAACGATAAGGTGAAAGACAAAGAACAAAAGTCAAGCTTTTAAGCATAGTCTAGGTACAATAGAAATAGCGGAACCGATAAAATGCCTTTCAGTAAGGCTTTGAAAGTTACAAAAAGTGTGATAGCTCTGAATGCATTATATCGGAGATTAAAATAAGTCCCTTCACTACCTATATGAGAGCGGTAAGCGGTAGAAGAAGTGCAGCGTTTAAGTTCAGATAAATGGCAACGAACAACTAACGACAAACAACGCAACTTGCAATAGATGGAATTTGTACTTTAAGGCCTTACTAAGGCAATGCAATTTCCTCGATTGTCGAGCACAAAGGGAAAATGGCAGATTTTACGGAAGCCGAAGTTAGTGAAGCAGTAAAAAGAATAAGCCGGCGATCGAATGTCTAACTGGTGAAAAGGAAGCTGTCTTGTTCACCTGTATAAGAGCAAACGCAGCACAAGAAAGTGCACCAAATATCAGTGGATAAAGTTTATCTCGCGTATTCTGAACAGTCGATAACGTAAACTACGCAAATTGTTGACCAAAAATGGCAAGACCCCCTATTCGCCTGACCTTGCCGCTGCAAGACATCAATTTAAAGTGTTTTGCCGACGTTGTTGGGTTGAAGAAAGCGCAGTCGAACATCACAGAAGACGAACTTAAAAAACTTAAAAGTTTGTTATACACGACAGGCATTCCTCTAGGATGCTTAAGGATGCACATCGCAAATTTTGGGCAGTGCACCAGAAGCATTAAGACATGGCTGCGGTAGCGCAAAGTTCTCCTACATCACCTTGTCTTAATCCTGTTTGATATCAAAGGCCTCTCTATATGGAAATTAAGTGGACTGATCTTTCTACAGTTGGAGTAATTCAAGGAGTCACCTCTCTTGTTAAACGAGCAAACAATTCTAAGGTTCTATTGATGGGAATAAAATTTAAGAAAAATGCTGGCTTTTGCTCGCCGCTGCTGTCTTAAAAATCTTGAAATGTACACCATCAGGTAAACTGGTGTATATGTCGGGCTACGTATGTTTTGTTCAGATTGGAAACAAGTAGGGAGAACTCTTGGTCTTCATGGCACATGCTGATCGATTCCTGATCCTAGCCGTTTAATACTGTAGAGTAGCACCTTTCCCGCGGAACTCGATGGCCTCTTGTCCTCTTTTTATCGCATAGTAGGTAGGGCCCACGAGCCCCTTCTCTTCCATAAATAAAGTTAATTAGATGGCAAACTCTACGCACAAGAATATCAAATATATTTCCTGCACAAATCCAACTGCAACAGAAAGAACACGATCGGCAGATTCTTTAAAACGCAGGTTGGATTCCTGGACGACATTAAAGTTTCTCACAGTACTTCTCTGTTGTTGTGGGATTACAGAATCTCGTAGACGTACATTGACTGCATCGACTAGTTAACAAGAGCTGCAAACTTTTAAGAAAAATAAAATCAACGTTGGAAGCCACATCACGACTGGGTTAGCCAGACCCCATAGGGAATGTAACCATTGATGGATATTCATCATCCACAGACCGAAACAATAGCCAAAACCACCACATCATAGGGTTCCAGCCATCAACCTCCTAGCTCAAAGAAATCGAAAAGTTCCGCGAGTAAAGCAATACATATCTTGAATTTGCCGGGAAGACTAAGGCTGAAAACGTCTTGCCTTTGTCTGACAAAAACAATTTCCAGACACAGCAACCGGCACATGTTTTTTTCGTCTCGTCTGCTTTGGTGTGTCTTGACTCATTATAGATGGATTGTTGCCTTATTCGCAAACAAGAATCTTGTCCGCTGCGTTGTATTTTCAGCCAAAGCGCCTGGCGACTGGGTTCCATCCCGCATCAACGCAGGCCTTTTGAAACAGAGAAGGAAACATAGATGGTCTTCAGCGAAACTTTTTAAGTATGGTGATATTTTGATAAGGTGCGTGCACTAAAGCATTTACCACGTGTGGATGGATAAAACTGTAACCGATGAATGGACTATCAGCTCCACCTCATGTTCAAGCAAGGTGATCCGTTGTCTCTTAAGTACTTCGGAGGCATGTAACTGTCTAACGTCATCGTAAACTGTCATCCTTTTAACTAGCCGCGTGTTTATCTGAGTAATTACTTAATCTTTAAAAGTACAACACATCCAATCATTACCATTCACTTTATGTGAAGGTATTCCATCACAATTCAGCCTTCCACGCTTGTGCACTGAGAACCCCGTTGCCCACAAAGTAAAACTTATATCCAAACAATACCTCAAAACCTTCATACAGCAAAGTCCATAAGTGTGTTTAGAAATATCTTTTTTTATTGTTCTACAAACAGTCTTTTTGGAGACAAAACATACATAACATACAATATACTTAGGTTGGCAACTTCATCATTACACTAATGGGTAACTAGCGGCAGTTGCAATACCACATTGATTATCCTTATTACGTGTCATCTTGATGTATCCCTTATCACCCCAAGTTGTGCCCCAAGAGTTCTTTACCAACCAATATTCGGAGCCATCTTCTTCGGTGCCATAACCAATAGCCAAAACTCCATGATCGAGTTGTTCGGAATCGCAAGTTGGTTCATCGTAGACACCTTCACTGTAAAATTGGAATGATTCATGTGATGCATCGATGGCGACTGCAACTGGTCCAATTGTGGCGACGGCTTCCATCATTTTGTTTTCATCACCCTGAGGAATATCAACGAATCCTCTGTCGGTGGCTCCAACATTTTTTTTGTCGAAATGGCAGGTATCATCGACTCCTTGATATGGATAGCTTTTTTCAGTATCAATGCCACCATTATCTTTGATGTAACTGAATGCATTATCCATAAGACCACCATTGCAACCATTGTTACCGTACGCTGTTGAACAATCAACAAGATTCTGTTCGGAAAGTGAGATTAAGACTCCGGTGCGACGGAAGTGTTGACCTTCTAAGGCACCAGTACTGGAAAATGCCCAGCATGATCCACAGTGACCTTGAAAAGAAGATAATTAGTCGTGCTTTTCCCATCATGATTAGCAGTAGAGGCAATTTCTTACCTTGATCTTTAACTGGTGTAACGGCACCCTTATTTCTCCAGTCCACAAGTTTTGGCAGTTTTACATTAGCTGGGCTAATAAATGTGACACCTGTGTCTTTGCGAACTTCGTTTAATCCAACGGCTCTAATGAATACATGTAGGGTTACGGTGTTCAAATCGAAAAACCTTTGAGATGGTTGCAAATAATATACACTTACTCTGAAGAGCGACTGCGATTGTAACCATTCATCAAGCTAGCGAATTCGTGATGCAGCAGATCAGCATACTTATTAACTCCTAATTTGAATGAGACTAAACCTTGTGCGTACTTCTGATTATGTTTAGCAATCTTATGCTTGTTCTCCATGAAAATCTTCATGCGAAACTTTTCTTCGGTGTCACTTTTGTATTGCTTGGTATGCGAGAGCTGTAACGAAAAGAAATAAACAATTGATACGGATTAGTTATGTGATAAGATACCAAAGGCTAATCGATATCGATATTACCAGTGAATGTACGAGTATTTGCAAAATGAGTGCGTATGCGTATTGATTTAGATAGATTACCATTTACCCAAACCAGACAATAAAAGATTGCAAAGTAATGGACGAAGATACACTAGCAAGTCAAACAAACTAGCACAACTTAAACAACAAGACACCAGCTTTGGGTCTAAATTTGCTGGAACTGGTTTTAAAAATTTAAAATACTCGTAGGAACAACTTCGAGAAAATAAATGAAAACGTAGTGGCGGCAATCTTCCAACTTAAAGTTTTGAATACAGCAGTAGGTCTCGACTCCTATCAGACAACCACAATTGGCACCTTGTATCCTCAAAGTCTGGCTTTGTTGCACTTAGCTCTGCTTTACCGGTATGGACTTAAGAAATCTACTGAGTGGAGGAAATGGTAACCCAGCATCCATATTACGTGCTGCTCAATTATCAGTCGACAGTGGCGGTGGCAGCTCTTATGGCTACCTCGAAGTTGATGTTGATGGCAATTAATTAGGCCTGGTAAGGGAAGAAGTGAACATTCGTCGAAACAGATTGTTTGCTTGTCCTTGGCCCTCCACCATTAAGTGACTTCTTTTAGCTTTTTATGTAATCAGGAATTGGAAAAGGAGTACATACCCTCACATCCTATAAGCAGCCAACAAGCAGTAAATGAAATAAAGTAGAAAAACAATGCACCAGAGGCGTGCGATCGGGCTGGATCACATACCCTCCAACGTATGCGTGACTGATTCTATAAAATGATTAGAATCAGTTACTTATAGAAAAAAAATTGGAACGAATACCGCGAACATTATAAAAATATCGAGAGATATAGACAATAGATAAAAGTGCTGTCATAGGCAACGACAACGAACTGCTTACAATCAACTGTGAATAGTTAGATAAAGGCGGTAAAAAAAAGAGGCTACGATCAGTCGGACCCAGCAGTTGGAGATCTGAGACTCGAAACCGAATATAGGCCGAATGACAAGTAATTGAATTCATCAAACTCAAAAACATCAGCAAACTCTTAGATGAAGTGATAAAATTAGAGCGGCCTGTAGAATGTTTCGAAGCTCAGCAAATTTAGCGGACTCAACATGCAACATATTCGTATGTTCTGTATGAAAAATGAAACAAAATTTTTTGACTCACATTGTGAACATCTAAACAACATTTTGAAAGTTAAATTCAGATTTCAAGTTCCTCGAAGAGTTTATTAAGATGCTCAAGCCGCATCCAAAAAATTGGCAGAATGGTATGTATGGCGCTTTCGCGAGTATTGAGACGGAAGCGGCGAAAATGGGTTTAGCGGTCAATGAGGGCAATACCAAGTATATGCTGTCAAGCAAAAAGGACAACCAACACCGACGTCTCGGACAGAACGTCACCCTCGACAGATATAACTTTGAGGTAGTTAAGGACTTTGTCTACCTAGGCTCCGCTATAAATACAGACAACGACACCAGCGCTGAGATCAAGCGAAGAATAACTCTTGCCAACCGCTGTTTCTTTGGGTTAAGAAGGCAATTGAGTAGCAAAGCCCTCTCTCGGACAACAAAAGTCACCCTTTATAAGACTTTAATAATCCCGGTCCTGCTCTATGGCGCAGAGGCATGGACATTATCAAAAATGGATGAGGGTGTTCTTGGTTGCTTCGAGAGAAAAATTCTTCGGGCAATCTTCGGTCCCGTCTGTATTGACGGTGAGTGGAGGAGGAGATACAACGACGAACTGAATGGACTGTACAGCGACATGGACCTAGCCAGAAGAGTGAAGATCCAAAGACTGAGATGGCTGGGTCATGTAGAGCGCATGGACACCAATGCTCCGGTGGACCTCAGCCAACTTAGCGTGCGAAACTGGAGACAGCTAGCCAGGGATCGAGCTGGCTGGAGAAGCTTGTTGACTGAGGCCCAGGTCCACCCCGGACTGTAGCGCCACCTAAAGTAAGAAAGTAAGTACGTATAAGTAAAGCAACAGGTTTTGACTTGTGTTCGAGTAGGCAGCTGAAATGTGGGGAATATTGATAGGACCACCTGGAGAACTTGGAAGTCTATTAGTCTCATAAAAAGCGGATATAAGACTTCCATCTACTATGGCGATCGCACAGCGCATATTTGCGTGCGGATTTTTTTTTTTTTTCGTAAGCAGACTCTAGGATAAAGACATGTTCTTTAGGCATATAATCGGGATACTGGTGACCAATATAACTCAACTGGAGTCAGAATTATGTCCACTGGAGCGCCAACACACAAAAAAGACTATGGTGAATGCAATGCCACAGGCCATCGAAATTTACCCGTCAGGTCGAATGTACTAAGTTTCCGCAAAGCAAACAGAAATAAGAAACCCATCGTTCGAAGATAAACACCGTAAAGCAAGCAAAATCGAAAGAGATTCCGGTTCGCAAATGCGACCACCAAGTGTAAATCATAGTAACGGCGTAGTCAATGCTAAAAAATTTGGAAGAACCACTTTTGTAAACTAATAAACAATCAAGAAGGTGAAAATAGCGCTCCTAAACTGTAAAAACCGCGCAGCTAACCAAAACGATATGAGAATAGTAATAATTAAACTCAAGTGTAACTTTTCCACCATCGTCCATCTGGAGAAGGTTGCCAAGTTAAGCAAAATCATGTTTAGCGGGCTGTACATGAAAAACTCGGAATAAGTAAAGCATTCTATTAAAATCGGAAGAGAACCATCAGTCTCTTGATGTTACAAAGGGTCTTAGACAGGGCGAGATACTAATGTGGCTTCTTTAACATCGTGCCTAGAACTCAGACAATGGCAAATGCGCAGAGACCAAGCGAACATGTTAGTCGATGCTTCTCAGGCTATGGCAAAACCCTATTTCAAGAGACATGGACACTCTCTAGAGCGTACGTATAACTTTAAGCTGCTTTGAGTAATAGAGTGATGGAATGTGGAGTACAACGATGAGCAACCGGCTGCACAACGGTATCAAATTGGCCAGATGGCTTTGCTTAAAGCAATTAAATTGGCTAGGTCATATGGAACGTATGGACAAAAGAACATCTCCCAATAGTGGGACAACGCAATATAGAAGTGGTTGAGTTAACTTAAGATCGATCATGTTGGGTGGAGCCTAGGACTGACCGCCTTAATCCGTAAATTTTCAGCAACAACTAAGGAAGTTAGTCCACAATTGTTTGCTAATGATCATTATAATAGAATCTCACGGATGTATTTGTGTTTGCCTTAACAATTTCTGACTTTGTTTTTGCGAATTTTGTCTAAAAACCTTGTAAAGCCTACATATTCGCTTTCTTTTGCGCCTCAAAAATGTAAATTCATTTCCTCCTCTTTTTTTCTGAGTTTTAATCTTTTCCAAAGGTCTAGAGCAACGCGTGGCTGTCTACTGATAAAACCTTTATTACCATGTGACCACCAGTCAGAATGGTCCATATGCACATGACTGGGAACTCACTCCCTTATGATATCAACTCTTGTCGGATGCAGATAATATTTTTAACATTTTCTCTGTCGGCTTCGTATTTTTGCGCAACAATAAATACGATTTAAAAAAAAAACGCCTCTTTTTGTAGAATGCCCATTCGGAACAAAATATACTGGAAAGTAAGTAACAGGGCAGTCCCTGTTTTCAGAAAAAAATGCCATTGCATTACTCACTTCAATGAGTTGCATGAGTATTAGTTGACTACACCGCAACTAAGATTAGATAAAACCAATTAAAATAGAAAAAACAAAGTACAATTAGGTACCAGTCGGCCAATATTTTGCTGCTTATTAGTTGCTTTCAGTTTCGTTGGCTCATTGTATATGCGCAAGGGGAATTTATATTTATAAATAGTATGAAGAGGTGCATTACTAAACAGTACTGTGGATAGTCATTTCCGTGTATTGAAGTTTATAATTTATAAAATTGTTATCTTAGTCAGAGTTTCTACTGAAACTAAAATTGAAAATACAAACTGATAGCTTATCATCGAATGGTTTGCTAAAAGAAGGCGACATTTGTTGATTGATGGTGGCAAATCTGCTTTGATTAAATTGTCTATACTTTGTTTGCAGTTTAGTTCTGATGACTCAATTGATAGAAAGAAAGCCTAACTCAAATGAGTCATGTGAATGAGAATGTGTGATTTTGGACGTAATTAATTACAATATTTTCTGCTTATAACTCCTTGCTATACTTTCGTAGAATCGATAAACCGATGTGACAGACGTAAATCTTTACTGGTGGTAGAGAAAACGATCGAAATGGCAATCTCTAGCTGTGGTGTGTGTAACAAGATCGGAACTCGATATACGACAAGTTTGCTGAACCCTCTAAAACAGGAAACAACGCGATCACAAATCACAATCGTTGGGTTTGATTGGCACTGAATAAAGCTGCAAAAATGGAAGCAACAAGTGGTACTAGGAGACAAGGACTTAAATAACATATCCATAGTACCAACGTAGTCGTACTAGATGATGATACGTGTCAATTTGATAGCATTTCGATCGCAAGTCATCGAGATATTGAAATTTCAGTGATTCTAGTTCAAAAATTGAAAAAAAAAAAAAAGAGTGAAAACGAGTTGCAAACCAAGATTGGCTTGGAAAGTGTTATAAGTAATCTTGTCCGTTCAAAGCGATCATTTGTCACTGTTTAGCTTAATTCAAAAGTGATCGCACAGACACAAATGATGATGAACGCTCTGGTCGCTCAAATGAGGCTATTAAGCAAAAACAAAACAAACAAAAAACCGTAAATTGAAGCTGCATGAGATAGCTGACATCGTAAAGATATCAATTGACAGTGTTCATCATATGCGACACGAGTATTGGAGTATGCGAAAACTCTGTTCGAAGTGGGTGTACCACGTTTGATCACAGTTGACCAAAAACATCAACGTATTGTTGATTCACAGCGTCGCCGTTTGCAGCTATTTAAACGAAATGAAAATATTTTTTTCACGCAGTACCTGACGGATGGATGAAACAAGGATCGTATTACCTCCTCGCAAACCTTAAAAAAAATAAAAGAGATATGGCACCGAAGTGTATTTTGAGGATAAAATGTAAAAGAAGCCTTGGAATGATTGTATCACTCTAAAAGGAGACTACGTTAATGAATAAAGTTGAATTTTGCCAAGTTTGTGTTTTTATATGTACATATAGAAGTCACGGGACTAAACCACTTGTTTACATTATGATACTGTGACCACTGTCTGCTGAGTCTTCAATGTAGGGTGAAACCCATTCAAATTACTTTTTCAATTCCTAGGAGTACTATTGCTTCCTATTAGCATCATTAGAAAAACAAATCAATCGCCAGCGTCAGGTGTGTGAGTACGTACAGATGTGCTATATATATATTAGCAACAACAACATCACGTGATATCTTCTGTTGTCTTACCAACACAACCAACACCAATGGAAAAGTAACAACCAAGTCATTAACCGGTTTAAAAAAATAAAAATAAAAAAAAACTAATGACTAACCCAACGAAAGTTCTGTCGTGTCAAAACGAGAGAAGTTGTTGCAAGTACTATCATTTCCGCACATAAATCAATGACCCATCATCTAGATTAGTGTAGAAAAACAATACAATCTTGCCCTACATTTAAATATTCAATCGGAAAAACAACAAACGCTCATTATCTGCGCAAAATGCTAGATGTTAGTCTTATCTGCCCTAGTCAAAAGCAATTTGCTTATTGTTCCACTAAGGGATAAACAAAACAAACGACGCTGTCGACTTGGCATCATTTCAAATTGCCATTAGACGAGGTCGAAATCTTATTGATAAACTTTGAAAACTCAGCATCTATTCAGATTAATATGAGCCGAATGCGCATGGACGGACACGCTTTGTCATCGCTTCTAAACTAAAAACAAACAAAATTACGAATACTTTTGTGAAGTGTGCATTTGCGTATCGACTCAATTCCAGTTGGACAATGAATTAATCACGAGCTTCACGTTGCAATTGACATTCTTAACATCACACACTCATCAAAGTGCATACAGTTTAATGTGAAACCGATAAAGAGATGTCTGCTTTGTGAAAGCAAGTTGAGCACAAATCGTTCTTTATTGCCCTGCGATCTGACTCATTTTTGCTTCGGCGAATCGTCTCTGTTTACATACTTGAATTACAAGATACAAAGATAGAAATACCTCTTTACTGGCGGTTATTAACTTAGTGATAACGAATTGATATCAACATATAACTTACCTTAAATGCATGCCATTCTTCTTTAACGATATCAACAAATGAAACTGCGCTCGCAACGGCTAAGAAACCGACCAATACCACTAAAGCACGCATGGCTATCGTTTGAGATCTGAAATTAAATTGAAAAAAAAAGTTTTATATCATGAAAACACTACAAACACAACTGTATAAGTTGATAGATAACTTTTATTGATGATACATTATTGTCATAGTAAAATAAGTCGACCGTTGACAATTAAATGTACTTGTACAGTGGGGCGAAATGGTGTAGCTACGCTAGAGTGAAACATTTCTAACAGTGACTTATTGATCTCATTTTTTAAAGACATCCAAATAGTTCCCACTGAGCCTGGTCAATTTCTGTGGAGTCACACAAAATTAAGCTGAAAACTTTCATACATATAGCATTGTACTCGTATCTTATGTTGCGATTCACAAGTTTTATGTTAGATCAAGACAGTCCTTTACATTCATGTTCAGAGAATTCTTCAATGCATCCAATCCAACGGGTTTAAATGGGTTAATCAATGCTGTAAGTTCGACTGATGGTTGAACTCGGTGAAATTTGGACGTCGATTTAAAGTCCGTTGACCTAGTGGTCTGACGGACCGCGGTTTCAAAGTCAAGTGTTTTGCAATGGGCTCTAAGGTTAAAGCATTTTATTATTCAAGATGAAGTGAAGAAGATTCAACATTTAAAAGATTATTCGCGGAGTTGAATTCGCATGAAAAGTAAACACACATTGTTCCAGTAACTAATCTTAAAACTACCTAACTCTATTCAATTCTACGCTAACATGAGACATTTATAGATGATAGCTGAGTCTTTTGAAAAAAAAAAAAACAACCATTAAGGAAATCACAAATAGTGATCTGGAAAAGTAGAGCGCTTTACGCAAACTAAGTCCGTATGTGGATGAATGTAATGTGACTCAAATTGATGAACACATTCATCGTACAAACAAACAAACGCCACTAAGAACCAAAGTACTAGTCATAACCCCAAATAGTCATTACAATAATGTTGATAGTCAAGAGCTACAAAATGTGATAATTAAGTAGAAAGGATATAGACAAGAGCAAGGCCTTATGCTTCACTAGTGTTGTTCGCGACCGTCACTAAGAATTTCTACGACATTAAGTTCGATGGTAAAGAAGCTGAACACAACAATGATGTTTGTATCCATTAAAACATTTAGTGCTGAAACGTGAACTCCCAACATAACTTACAAAAGGGTTAAAGAAAATGGCTAATTCGGAGCTAAATGACCATGTTGGTGCCATTAAACCATTCATGAACAACTATGAAACACGAATAAGAAATTTAGAGTCACTGCAGTCTCAGACAGACTAATTTACAGACACAGGAGTTCCTATCTCCTTATTTAATCGAAGAAAATCAAGAACATTTTATATAATATATGCAGAATCCATAAAACATGAAATGCAACAAATACGGACAAGGTATACTCATAACTTTCTACGCCATAGTGTAACATTAAAGAACTGCAGATTGACTGTGTAAAGCAGAGCCTGGTAATTTAAGAAGAAGAAGAAGTCGGAACGCATCGCATTCCAACAAAGATATTGCAAGCTTAATTGGTTTCTAGGAAATATGATCCGCCGTCAAAGTCCCGACCACTGAGCGAGCTAGCTATAACGAACAAATGGTTCAATTTTTCCCAAACAGAATCCATGACATTTTCAATCTTAATAACTTAATAAGGGAGATCTCGAGTACTGAATGGAAGGACAGGTGGGATTGTCGAAGTTTACCAATGATAAAAATCTTTAAACCACGAGAGAATCATTTTGTGATGAACGTGACCATGTTCTACCATGATAGGAAAGTGGATCTGCTTAACGAATTTTTCGGAGGACTGGCTAAAGGCCACATTAAAAAATATCCCAAAGGAATAAGGCGTCACGATGCTGTGAATTCAGAATAATCAGCTTAACGAGCCATACACTTAACATCGTTTAACAAATCATCCACAAGAGAGCTTTCAGTAAACTGGAAGAAGTCATCAGTCCATCTCAGAACAAGATTATGAAAAAGTGCAAACCACGAAGATTCAACAAAAACATTGGTAGGAATGATTACAGAATAATCGAGAAAGTTAAAATAGCTGTTGAGAGACATTAAATCCGAATGTATGGTAGTAAGAGAAAATCGACAGAGCTGTAAACTGTTACCATTTTTATGCAACATTGCGGAACTTAAAAAGGAAATAAAAAGCAGAATAGAACAAGCAAGATCAGCACCTTGTAAAATAAAGAAGGTAACCTGCAGTAGAAAAATAAACTTAAAAATACAAATCAGACCTACTAAATGCTATATACTACCTCATGGATGGAGAGCATTACAAATAAAGAAGCTCTGGGACGAATATGATACAGAAGAAAGCTGTAAATTGAAATTAAAAAACTCAACCATTTTATGAACTTTACAGCTATAGGATACACTGGCAACACGGTGAAAATGCTTTAACCGCCCAAAAATGAAGGAAAGAATCAACCAAAGTGAAGAAGAAGAAGAAAGTGAAGAAACATCTTATAACTTGACACAATTTGCAATCGATTTAATGCTTCAATTCGTATGCCTCTCCTTGGTATATTTTGAACAATAAGGAAACTATTAAATACGCAGACAATACTTAAAGAATTTTCTTCGATTCACAATAAAAGTGGACAAGAAAGGTGCCGAAAATATTATTGATATTCCAACGCATTAATTTTTGTTTTCTTTTTTACTAAACGTGTTCACCTTGAGATCGCAGCCAGATGAGATTAAAAAGTCTTAACGACTAAAGTTTAAACGGGGAACCGAGAACGTACGACTTTGTAACAGTTAAGTACAGTTGGGTGCAAAACTTTCGATCGCAACTGTATAGTAGTCACATGACATTGTTTGGAATAGTGTACTAGTTGCTGATGCTTGTGTACCGTAATTGGCCAGTGAAACCGTTTATTTTTAACTGTTTTCAAGTGACAAAGGGCAGATTTTGGTAGGTGTTCAAATCAGCGAATTTCGCCGCACTTTTTGTGACCTAGAAAAATTTAGTTATTCTGCTGATGCCCTTGAAAATCCGCAGCCTCCTTATTCGTAGTCGTAACATATGTTGAAACAACGGTCTAACGTTCAAGTTTGCAGATCTTCCAAACAAAGAAAATCACCATAGTCATGCTAATCGCCATTTAGAACCGCTTTCCATGCTCAATTTCTAGGGAAAAGAGATGTCTTGTTCTGTGCGTCGCAACGCAGCAAGCTTGGAAACATACAAAAGTATGACGCAATAAGAGTTTTGTTTTTAAACAAAAGAAACACAACACAGAGGAAGCACCTAAACTTCGCAGCAATTTAAGTTTGTTTTTCAAAAGAAATATATAAAATATGATTGTGGACTTATCTCTCGGACTTACCAAACTTTTATAGTTATATTGAAAGCAAAATGATAACGGGACACTAATATTACTCTGCACTACAAATTAAAACTGTTTATTACAAGTACAAAAAGAAAAACTGTTTTTTACTAAACACCACCAACAAACAAGAACTTTCGATTTGAAATAAAATTGCTCGCTGTCGATGTCAAACATGAAACCTTCCCTTTTGGCTTATCTTCTTTGATTTTTGCAAATTCTTCTTTGACATGGTGTTCTGTTTGGTTGCCAGTTTGAAGGAAAAGTGATGCCAATCCCCCTTATAAAATTCAAGTTATCGGATTGGAATTATTGTGATAAAAGACAATTTAAGTGTCAAATTTTCTTCTTTTATAATTATTTGTTGAAAGATATCAGGTTGTATCTGCTACTGCTCGTCTTGTGTGTTTGAAGTTCTTGTTTGCAGATATTCGCATCCGCATCCGCAACAGCAGAACTTCCGCATTAAATTCAACATCCGCATCTGCAAAAACAATGTGGAGCTTATGCGGATGCGGGTGTTGGACAAGTCGGTACAGGAATGACTAGGCGCATCTCAAAGAATTCCAATCATGCCAGGAGACTGGAAAATAATCGAATGCTGTGTCCAATTGCTGAAACCTTTTGAAGAATCGACACGAGAATTAAGCAGCTCTGAGACGCTCATATCATCTGTAATGACTAGTGAACTAGATCACAGTACTCTGATCCGATTATGCTGGCAGTCACCACTTTAAAAACGGAAATGTTTTCTAAATTCTCGGCCTTGGACGAAGACCATTTATTTTCTATATCCACTTATTAAGATCCACGCTACAACCACAAATTTTACAATCCGTTGACAGAAGATTCATTGGATTAGTATATCCGGTACCACTAGGAAACCCTGTTAGGATAAGATGTTAAGATGTTATCTGCAACAGCACGAAGAAATTTGTCACCTCCCCCAGTCAGTGTTCCTAGTCAACAATTGTTTAGTGGTGCGGGACTAATTTACGACCCTTTGCGAAATCGGCTAGACCCAGCCAAGTTGCTGTTCATTGAATATAACGCACCTGTGTTTATGTTTAAGTAATAAAATTTTCTTCTCATTTAAATAAAAATGACTAACATAGTAATAATAAATGTTTTAATGTACCGCATTAGCGTATGTGAGGCTTTTAATATCTGTATCCGCATCCGCGGATGTCAAAAAATCTGCATCCGCAACATCCCTAGTACCTACCTACATATCGTGTACAACTTTTATAATGGTCTTGGGTTATTTTGAGATCTTAGCGTCGTCCATATTAGATCGTTGGGAACTTAAGGGAACGTTTTTTTCAATCAATGGTAACAATATGCTGATATCTTAAAGCACTACCATGTTTCTGCATGTTCATTCGTAAACTTCGAATGCAGTATTAATCTGAGCTTAAGAATATTGCTCTGTATTCGAAATTAAGTACACCGATCGGTTATTGTTGCAAATTTTTATGTCGCATTTTCCTCTATAAAGCTGAACAGGAAACCACTTTGTCTGATAAGCTCTCCTTATTTCATTTAACAAAATCACGACTGTGGCCTATGATTCAATACGATTACACCACTTATTCTTTTTAATGCTTACCTATCTTCGACGTTGTTCTTTGCTAACGTGAACGCACCAAGAAACTTCATCCATCTTCCAAATTTTCTTGTTTTCGACTCTATTTCGGTGAGTTTTTGTAAGTTTTTTCTTCGTTGTGCCGCAATCTCATAAGAATTAGCTCGTTTGCCTCTGCTTCGACGTTGTTCGCTTTCCATTTCTTCTCGCCTGTTTATCAGTTGTGGTGTACATCTAGATAGAATGCTTCTTCTGCTTCTGCACGTTTCTTAATTTATAAGTTTAGTACTATATATCATGTTTTGAAAGCGTTCCCTCCTTGGTACTCTTCCTATTCGTAGGTCAATTCTCCAGCGATTTGTACTTTTTTCAGCACCCGAAGGAATGAATTTTCTCTCTTGATGTTCTATTTAAAGGTTTAGATATTTCTTGTTTCACTGTTTATTTGCAGTTCGTGGGAGCTAACAATATTCCCAGTTGAATTCCCAGCTTCATAGCATTAGTCGACGGCTGATTTTTGATCCACTAATAATCTAATTAGGATGGCAACGATTAGTATAAGGCCTCGTAGAAGTAGCATCTTCCGGCCGGGTCTGGTTCTTTAAATGACGAGAATGAGCCTCTGCAGCCGAACATCTTGCAGCTCTGCTTATAAGCCCTACTTCACGCCTCCCCCTTGGTGCCATCTGGGACTCTCACTAGAGATTGCGAAGTGAAGGGGGGCAAATGGAGAGTTTCCTGCGCCATTAATCAGGGTTAGTGTCGGAAAACCAAAACAAGACCTTATCCGGGCTACTCCGACATATTTGGAGCTCAGGCCGGTAAGGATTTCCAGGACTAAGTCAGGGTCTTGGAAAAGAGATGGTGGCGGACGAGCCCTATACGTCCAACGGCAGCGCTCACATCTCGGAACGGGTTACTGGCTTCGGTGTAACCGACCCCTCGTCCTAGGGGCATTAAAAAATGGAACTGGTCCTCCAGGTTGGGGGTTATGCCACCGGGGTAACTGCCCGGCCATTTTAAAAAACATAAGTTACGAAGCATCAACAGGACGAATCTACTGTTGACAACCCACGCAAACGATTTAAGGACAATGAGCTTCGGATATGCACGTCGAATGTTAGATCCCTTAATAGACCACGTGCAGCCGAGCTACTAGCGGAGGCCCTAGACTGCCACAAAGCAGACATAACCGCCATTCAAGAAAAGCGATGGGATGGCCGGACAAAAAGAAGAAGAAAAAAAAAATTGTCCTCGGTGATTTTAATGCAAATCTAGGAAGAGACGGTATCTTTGGTGGAACTATTGGAAAATATAGCATGCACGACACCACCTCCGATAACGGATTCAGGCTAATCGACTTTGCGGCGGAGCGAAACATTGTCGTGGCTAGCACGCGGTTCCCACATCTCGACATACACAAGGGGACTTGGAGAACTCCTGATCAATGAACAGTCAACCAGATTGATCACATTGCGATCGACGCAAGACACTCCTCCAGCATTATGGATGTCCGTACGTTCCGAGGAGCCAACATCGACTCGGACCATTAACTTGTTGTAGCCAAGGTAAGGTTGCGGATATCCCAAACTACGCCAAGACAAACTAATGCTGTGAGAGAATTCGACGTCAGACGGCTACAATCGCAAGAGATCGCCAAGTCCTTTTCCGATCGAGTGTCTCTTAATCTCTTAAGAGGTCCAATGCCGCCAGCATCAAGCATCGAAGACCATTGGAAACACTGCCAAAACGCCATCAGAGATGCCACTTCTGATGTGCTGGGTTTCACTCGTCCACCACAACGTAACCCCTGGTTCGATTATGAATGCCGGCAAGCACATGCAGCTAAGCAAAAAGCATGCAATGCGGCACTGCAAAAAAAAGAGCTCTATGAACGGAAGAGGAGAGACGAACACCGGCTTCTCAAAAGGAAGAAGAAAGAGCATGAAAAGCGCGCGATCGAGGAAATTGAGAGATGCTACTCCAGGAATGAGGTTCGGAAGTTTTACCAAAAGGTAAAAATAACATGCCACGGAAACAAACCCCGAACTGAAGCCTGTAGAGATGAACAAGGGAACATCGTAGAACAATCGCAGTCAATGCTGAGGATTTGGAAAGACCATTTCTGCAGACTGTATAACGGTGGTGACGGACCAAATACCGTTGTCAGGCAGAATCAACCTTTCAACTTGGACGATGATGACCAACAATTCCGTCCACCCGACCTAGATGATGTGAAGATAGCTATATCGAAGCTTAAGTCCAACAAAGCTGCTGGAGCAGATGACCTGACTGCCGAGCTCTTCAAAGCGGCAGGCGATGACTTGGTAAGGAGCATACACTAACTCATCTGTAAAATATGGTCGGACGAAAGTATGCCCGATTAGTGGAATCTCTGCATTGTTTGTCCGATTCTCAAGAAAGGAGACCCTCTGAACTGCGCCAACTAAAGAGGCTCAGTCTCCTTAACATCGCCATATTATCGCTCAATTGCCATATTGTGTGAGCGCCTGAAGCCGTTCGTCAACAACCTGATAGGTTATATCAGTGTGGCCAGGAAAGTCAACCATCGACCAGATATTCACACTACGGCAGATCTTGGAGAAGACCCATGAGCTTCAGATCGATACCCACCACCTATTCATCGATTTTAAGGCCGCGTGTGACAGCATCTATAGAGACGAGCTATACAGAGCAATGTCTAGTTTCGGCATCCCTGCCAAACTCGTCCGGCTGTGCAGGATGACGATGGAGAATGCACGCTGCTCCATCAAGGTCTGTAAAGATCTCATCGAGACCTTTGATGTCCAGAAAGGATTTAGACAAGGCGTCTTCTAAGTCCCACCTCAATACGTCTACCGTCACCTCACATTCTCTGGCAAACACTTGGTGAATCTTGTAAGGCATGCAGCCAAGATTCTTTCGCAAAATGTTCCGAATTTCGGACGAACAAACCCTATGATCCTATGCTCGCATGCAAACTGACAAATTGAGGACCCGACCTTATTAATGCTGGCCTCAACTACGGTGGTATTCACTTCGAAACGATCTCACTTTTGTTGTTGGTCTTGTCCCTTGTAGTTGACACTAGTGCTAAAGCATCTACAAAATCCCTGATACTACGTTTATTTCATACAAAATGTGCAATCGACACAACGAAAATACAATTACCCAAGATAGCAGACCGTCTTCGCTACAAAATCGACCCATTGGGGACAGCAATATATTGCATTTGTTTCAGTCTTTTAAGAAGAGCTCAAGAGCTTCAGGATCTCCACCCCAATGATCTCAAACAACTACGTGCGGAATAAGAAATTCGATGACACTCGATGTGTTTGTGCACTATAGCGAAAACTAAAAGCCTCAGTGAGGAAAATATCGAGCGAAGAAGGCTAACTTTGGGCCAAAGATGACACAGTGAAAGATACGTCTCAACGTCGGAAAGAGTTTGTCCTAACTCTACTCACGTTTTTAAACATTTTTGAGATTGCGGCTGATGATCTCGGTATGAATGCTCATCAGTACACCCTCAAGCCCACTTTTGAACGTACTCTGAAATATCATAACTCGCTCCTTAGCCGTAGAACTCGCACGTGGAATGCCCTTTCCGGGCTCTATTATTTCTAGTCATCATAACTAGCAAACATTTAGGACCGGAATCTATCTTTTCTTCTTTCCTAACTTTCCTTTGTCCGCTTGGGTGTGCAGTATTTTTAAGGGTATCAAAAACCCTCTCTGAAATATGTGCTACTGGTGTCTTCTGTGTTCTACATACATAGTTTCCTGCAGTGAAGGCTAAAACTTTCGTTCGTCTTCGCGCGGGAAATGGAAAAGATGCGTCGATCAGCGTCCTTCGAATAGTATGAATTACTACTTTAGTACTAGATTTGAAGTCGTAAGTTATGGGGCAGTGCAGTGCAACTTAAATCGAGGAGATCGATGAATTCCAAGGCTATCAAATGGATGAATACATAAAGTACATAAAGGCAAAGGCAACAAAAGGATGCACCACAACTACCCTTTGGTAAAGATTATGTCGCATACTACGAAATTATACGACAGGCTTTTAGGAAGTCGACTCTGTGATGAGGCAAGTCGTCACACTTTGAGAAAAATGGTAGTGGCGATGCAAATCTGCATAACGTTAACATCGATTTAAAGCACGCGTTCGATCGAGGTTCCAGGGATCTAATATTGACGGCAATAAAGGCATAGGCTAAGCCACTTTTTATTGAATGTTTTAAAAGCTATGAAATGAAGCACCACATTGACAAGTCCGATACGTTGTCATTGCCTCTCGCCGTCGACCAAAACAAATGAAAAAATAAAGCGAGTGGGTAAAGTGGTAGTCCAAACATGGTAAAGAGCGCCGAACTAATCTAGTGTTCCGAATTTCATGCGGATGATGGCTAAGATCCATAATCTTGATTCACGTTAGAGAATATCAGAGACCAATTTGACCGTTTTCTGAGACATCACCTTAGAGCAAGTGGAACAAATAGGATCCACTATTAACTTACACTGAAAAATGATGACCTACATAATGGGAAAGGCTTTTTACTTTTAGTAGTGCGCTAAACATGTCATTCCTTTATTGCTTTACCTCTCAAGTAATAAAAAACAAATAGTTCATCAAACCTTAAGCAGACGGGAAAATAGCTTTATTTGCAATAGGCTTTGCAGTGCTTCTCTGAATTCTCATAAGACCACTTTCACCCCAAGTAAGTCCGAATGAATTCTGTACCAACCAGTAGTCCAAATTGTTTATTGGATCGGTTCCATAGCCCACGACGGTCAAGGGTTGAGCAGCAGTCCTGGTTGGCGTAGGTTGTGTAAAAACACCCATCTTATAGTGCATGAATTCGAAAGATCCCGGATTGTATTCGATCACCACTGGAGCTACATTATTAACAATTGACTTCAAGAGAACATCGTCTCCGTTCGGGATGGTGGAATATGATGTCAAACTGACTCCATTCGATGAATTAGCTG
The DNA here is from genome assembly GCA_928272305.1 of Volucella inflata. Classification (NCBI taxonomy): domain Eukaryota; kingdom Metazoa; phylum Arthropoda; class Insecta; order Diptera; family Syrphidae; genus Volucella; species Volucella inflata. The sequence goes on from OV743720.1 coordinate 8,183,403, forward strand.
GACGAAGACACATTCCCTGACCGACAGTTGGTTTGTTGGCGTATTCAGATAATGGAAGTACCTCCTGAAGGTACACTGCCAAATAGTCAAATGCGATTTGTGGAATTTGATTGACGCAAGCCTTCGCACCCCCAGCGCAATCTATAAAATTCTGAGCTGACAAAGGTACTGCAGTGAGATTGCCAGTACTTGCGCCTTGGAAAATTTGAAGAGCTGTAGCAGCAGCATATGCCCAACCGCTATTGCAAACTTGTCCCTGATCCTGGACAGGACTGCTAAATCCCTGTGAGGCATAGTCGAAGGAGGCTTGTGGAGTGACTGTTGGTGCTGTAAATACAACTGCGTTGGATGGAATTACTGTTGTTGGAGGAAATAGTGCCGCAAACTCTATGAACCTTAAATCACTATACTGGTTGACAGCAAGTTGGTATGTCTCCACACCGCTGGTATAACGTGCATTGTGTGTAGTAATTCTTTGCTTATTAACCGCATAGTAGTAACGTGCATTGCTTTCCGCTGCCCCAGGGGTATAACTCTTTGTATAAAGTGTCTGTAAGAAAAAAAGTAAGAAAATTAGCGGATTCTATATTTAAATTATGAGTACAGACCTTATAAGCAGTCCACTCAGCATCGGTGACAAAAGTTGACGAGCAAATTGCCACAATTGTGGCCAGGAGAAAAACTGACAGAAACACTCTCATTGCTAGTCGACTGAAGTCACTTGACGGAAACTAATGTCGATTAGAACATTGTTAGTTGCTTTTATATTCGCGTACGCGAAAGCATTACAGAATTCCAGAATCTAATCATTCCAACGTAAGATGTGATAAATTTTAATGCTCGGCAAACAAATGTGAAATCTGCTGCTCTGTTAAGAAACTGCGAGTGAGATAGCGTTTAGGTGTGAAGTCTCTGGGGCAGGTATTCGTACTCGTAATCGTATCCGTGCTTCTAAAGCCAACTATAATTGCATTTGCCTCATTTTTTATTCCTCTTTTTGGAGAAATTGAAAATATTTGTTTAACGGATTTGAATGAGGCAGCTTAGGTAAATAGGAGTATGTTTGAATAGATGAAAAAGTATTTGCAAGCGAATGTACGAGTAACTTGACACTTCTTAGAAAGATTGATGTTTTCTTGTTTATATTTCGATGTCTTGCTATGAAGTGGGTCATGAATTTAATTTGAATATTGGAATTGGTATAATTAACATAGCTCATAATTTGGATCTCTTTGAGGTTTTCTTCTGGTTGGGAAGTGGAAACCTCGCAAGAGGCCGAATCCCATTGGCAATTCCGGATTCTTCTTAAAACCACCTCTATCTGAAGAGAGACCATCGTACCGCCCTTAAAGAGTTCGGCTTGAAGACTAAGCTTACCTATCCGAATCGATTATTTTACATATACGCTTCAAGTTAAAACTCTAATCGTCAGAGTTGGCTTAGCATGTGCGCTGCTATATCACTAGCAAGGTTCTGGTTTTCCTCGTTTTGGAGTATACATATATGTTTGCAAGCGATATTGTAGGGAGTGGGCCACTCTTCGAATTGTACCCTTAAGGCTATCGTCTCGGATTCGTACCGTGGACAATGACATAATACATACGTGTTCTGCGTTTTATGATACAGTTTCAAATCAAAGAAAATTCGTGAAACATCATATCCGTTGCGTTTAAACTGATAGCTATTTTTTGAAACCGGCATGCCCCGTCAAAAACTAAATTAAATATAAGTTTATTTCGCCGTGATTCTGTTTAATCTCCCAATCGATCCCTGAATGATATGTGCAACTTCCTTGTTGCCAGTTTGCGATATTACGGGTTCTTTTGTATTTGCATTTCTCATATCTTTCCATCCATTTTGGACTCGCTCTCTTTTATGTATTACCATTTCATCAGCATGTATTGACGGCAGGAAACAGTGAAAATACGACGAGTATCGCGAAACAGTTCAAAACACACTGATGATTCTAAGTTCGCTCAAATGACTGATTGATTTGATTCCCCTCATGTAATCTTTTCGGCATTTGACCATAATTTCACAGAGTACATGAGTTAAGAAGTCCCTGTTCCAACAAGAATGCGTCTTAATTCTGTTTTGAGTCTCTGATAGTACTCATCCGACCTTCAAGTGAAGTTATTGTTTTCGATGGTTTTCCACATATCTGCTCTAGTTGATGTTCAAAACCTAGATCTGTCAATCACAAGTTCAACGTACTTGAGAAACGGTTGAAAAATATTGACGTGGAACGCAAACGGCCTTATTAAAAAACTCGACGAACTGGAAGTGTTCTTACAAAAAGCCAACATTGACAATTGCCTGATTACTGAAACTTACTTGAGGAAAGGACCTCGTGTGGAACTAAAGGGATTCTGTGATTATCATCAATACCATCCATCAAAAAATGCCAGAGGCGGATCTTCATTGTTCATTAAAGATTGTATTGAGCACTCTATAAACATGAAGATTGAAAGCGATGCAATGCAGCAATTAAAAAATTGAAAAATAACAAAGCCCCTGGTTATGATTTGATAACTGGTCAAATTGTCAAGGAGTTGCCAAAGAAAGCCCTGATCAAACTGCTCCAACTTATAAATGCCGCGCTAAGATTATTAAACGTTCCAGGCCAATGGAAAGTTGCCGAAGTTATAATGGTCCCGAAACCAGGCAAATCTCTAAATGAAAAAAAGTCCTACAGACCGATATCGCTTCTGCCGATAATATCTAAAATATTTGAAAAACTCCTATTGAAGCGCTTGCTACCAATCATTGAAGAGAGACGTCTAATTCCTGAACATCAATGCTGAACTAAGCACTCCACAATTGTCCAGGTTTTTAGAATTACGAATGAAATTGAGAAAGCCCTAGAGGGGATAAAGATATGTTCCAGCGTGTTTCTTGACGTATCTCGAGCCTTCGATAAGGTATGGCATGAAGGCTTAAATTTTAAGCTAAGTCAGGTTCTTCCGAGAGAGCTACATACGATTCTGAAATCGTACCTGGAAAACAGAATTTTTCGTGTTAAACATGGCACCGAATACTCGGAATTTAAAGAGATCGCTGCTGGAGCTCCGCAAGGAAGTGTACTTGGCCCGGTATTGGTTTTACTCTACACTCGAGACATACCGGATGAATCAGGTACCGTAGTAGCAACGTTCGCGGACGACACGGCGATACTAGCTACAGATACTTCAGTCGAGTTAGCTATTGGAGAGCTACAAACGGCTTTGGATAAAATCTACGAATGGACAAAGATATGGCGAATTGTTCTCAACGAGACCAAATCTACTCATTTCAATTTTACTTACCGGAAAATAAACAACCTTCCCATTTTCATTAACTCGGCACAAATACCATATGCAAATGAAGCTAAGTATCTAGGAATGACATTTGATGTTAAACTGAAATGGAAGCCGCATGTTAAGAAGAAACGTAACGAACTTGAAAACAAATTCAGACAAATGTACTGGCTACTTGGAAGACATTCCAAGTTAAACATACATAAAAAACTGCTCATCTATAAGCAAGTGCTTAAACCTGTTTGGACGTACGGTATACAACTTTGGGGTTGTACTAAACCAAGAAACCAAAATATTCTCCAAGGCTATCAAAACAAAGTTCTAAGACAAATCGTGAACGCCCCATGGTATATCAGAAACAGTGATATCCACAGAGACTTAGGAATAGTTACCGTCGAGGACGAAATAATGAACTTTGCTCGCAAACTCCGTTTTCGTCGTCATAGTCATTGTAATAATAAAATACGAGAATTCGAATTCAAAGAATGAGACCATTCGATCTCGGCCTTATCGCGCTATCCGCATATAATAGCGGTACTAGCAGGTGCTTTTCCTGGAAAGCGAACGTTATTTGAAACGGAAACTACTTGATAAGGTAACTTAGTTGTAGTCGTTAAGAAGGGAGGAGTGTTTTAAGTGAGTAAGAATCTCACACTACTATGAGCAACGGGTTCATAGTGTCCATGAAGATTTTCACACCTACCCACCAAAAAAAAAGAAAAAAAGTTCAACGTACTTGAGAAACGGTTGAAAAGCAATTTCATGCTGTCTAACTCTAATCCCTATCGTTTCGCGAATTTTTGTACTCGTAACAAGCACCGGCATAAATTAACTACCGACGTATAGTTGTTTGGTACTGGACTTCTTCTAGCGTTTTGTTACAGCCAGCACGGCAATGTTATCTGCAAATCCAGTATTCGACGCTTTGCTTGGAACCTGTAGGGGAAAGATTTATCGTATAAAATGTAAAGTAGGGTTCCAAAGACTTATCCTTGTGGCACATCGTGAAATCAACTATTTAACTCCATCGTCAGAGTCAAAGAAAAGGGTTTTATCACCAAAATAGCTTGTTGTTATTTTACACAGGTAGGTCAGTTTTTCAAAGACAGTCTAAAACCAGTTCCCAGTTCGCCTAATTTAACTCGTTATTTACGTCTAGGGTTATGATGTAGTGAGAAATTTTCTTGGTGATTCCTTTCCACCGCCTACCCTATACTTCGTTTCGAACTCTAGTTATTATTGCACTTATTGCATCGACAGCGACTTGAGAAAATCGCATTGGTTTCCGAAAGCCTTTCCGCTGTTTGAATTGTTGCCAAAACTCAATGCAGGTGCATTTACAACCTTTCAAAGATTTTTTCGACCAAGACCCAAGAAAAACGACTTCTTGAAGACGTTAAACATTTCGAAAAAGAAGTCCGTTCGTATTTTGATAGCGATTTTCTAGGTTCTGTTTTGAAACTGGATATTTTGTCGGCCACCATTTTACATGCTTGGGCAATTCTTCGAGTGTATTCATTGGTGATTTCGTAAAGATTTAACCAACCGGTACCCTACTTTCTTTGCGAGGAAAAACAGTTGTAACAGTAACGGACATGTTGACTAGACTCGATATGCATTGCGTGTACACAGCATCTGCTTGTCCTTGACATCCCTAGTCCCAGCGAACACAGATAAGTTACTCTCGTTCGGTGGCATATCAATGTCAGTTCCGCCGTTGTGAGCGTTCACAAGTATGCTGGAGGTCGATGCTTTTCCTTTCCCAACCTAGACATTGACACCTTAAATTCATAGACCTCTATTTCTGGGTTACAAAACGAAGAAGTTAAGAAGATCTTTATCTAGGTTATCTAGGTACTGTTCGTGAATTATTCCGGAAATTACAGGCTATCGGTTATATGTTTAGTTTCGAGGCTGTTGGCCTTGCAAAGTAATCAGTTTGTTGTTGCTTTGCGGTTTTTATTTGCGGCCGATTTCCTGATTCTAATGCACAAACCTTTTTGGTCGTTAGGGCTTTTACAAGTTGAAGAGATTTTAACTTATGTTGGTGAAGGATACCTAGGATATATTTATACAGATACATACGAAACACGTATTAACATCACTTAATTGCATAGAAAAGTACAAACACACTTCATTTTGGAAACGCATCAAATTTTATTGAAATTTATTTGGAAATATATATTCATGCACACGATTTAGACAGCAATCGACTGAATCCAAGGTGTCAGCCTTGCAACATTGGTATAAACACCTGGTTTATTTGGTCGACCACATCCTAGGCCCCAAGATACGATTCCGGCAAGTTGGCGAGTTCCTCCTACCGATGTGACAAGTGGACCACCAGTATCACCTTGGCAAGCATCCCTACCGCCTTGTGGAAGACCAGCGCAGATCATTATGGGAGTTATTACCCTTGGTGCGTGGTTACTAATACAAATAGTTCTAGATACAATCGGCACAGACACAGCCCTCAACTGATTACTTAGTGGACCACCTTCAGAAGTTGATCCCCATCCGCTCGTTGTTGAATTAGAACCAGCATTTGGTTCGGTAGATCTCAATTGAATGATAGCAATTGTTGGACCAAGTGGAAGATCAGCAGTCAAAGTTAAAAGAGCAGCATCCCAGTTTAGAGTTGTTGGATTATACAGAGGATGAACAGTAATTTGGGCGAGTCTACGTCTTACTCCACCTCGATTTAGAACGGAACTGCCAGCGACCACAGTTAAGGCTCTAGGTTGAAGTCTCCTTACGCAACGAGCTGCTGTTAAGATTGTACGTCGTCCAACGATCGTACCACCACAAATATGCCTGTTTCGATTATTTCGAAGTGACACTTGGAAGGGATATACGTTTATTGTTGTTGCAATACCACCAACGATACGAGAGTTTTCGTCCTCCTGTCCATAGGCCGAAGCAAGGATGATTGCTAGAGCGAAGATAAACCGGAACATCTTGAAGATTACTGGTGAATTGACTGGGGAATCTCGAAGTTTTATAGCAATTCCCGCTTCCTAAAATTTGAAGATTGTCCTCAATATCATCAGATCAAAAAACAACGTTTTTGTTGTTACTGGCACCGAAAACAATTGCCATTATATTGTTCTCATTTAAAAGGCCATTGCATGCTGAACACTTGCGCAGGTGGTAGATTAATGACTGCCCGTGATGCGAACCGATTCTCAGAAGTTTGCTTTTATGCAAATAAATCGATTTTGAAACAATTTACTGTTTGACGAAGCAATATGTCGTTGAACGTTGTCATGCCGGGAACAAATGCCATGCGGCTATTTCACTTCTGTCAGCAAACGGACGATGTCCTTTTTGTGACATAGTACAAAAAATTTCACAGCCATCAGGATAAGTATAAATAAATATGGTATCTGGCAGACATACTGGCAAGAGCTAAGGAACTTAGAATAAAATAGTGTCTCCTTTTGATTACAAAGATAATATTGAATCCAATTCCAGAGCTATCCAGAAAAAAACAGAATGGAGAATGGCAACCATACAAAACAAGCCTCACCTCCGAAAACCCGTATTCAGTATTCACTGAATTCACTCCAAAAGGCAGACTAAAACAATTAGGCTCCAGACACATAAGCATCAAGGCGAAAGATCTTTCTCATCCCCTTAAATTATTCTGGTAAAATTGAACACAATGAAACTCTTTCGAGAAATCAAAACTTACCTAGACCACGCACATCATGAGAACTTTTATCATTTTTATCTGTATTTATACAGACCATAATAAGAACAGCATCCATCGGAATATAAAAGGTTCTACCGCACCATTCTCCTTCTTCTTTACTAGGTTTGCCTAACGCCTGCGCCCTCATTTCAGTGAACAGGACCTTGCGCAAGAACTTGGGAGCTACAACTTTCCAGAATGGTTTACTTAAAAACAGAACAAACAACCTTTGTTTAAGATTCACTAGTGTGGTACATCAATAGATGTAACGCACAAGACGGAATTAAGGCTGGAGTAAGCAAGTAATGAAGTTACTTGCCTCTGCAGGATAATTCATTTGAAGTGTAACCAACTTCAAGCAAATTTGGAATCAAAATGCCAAGTGCTTCCCAGCGTTTATTTCAATTATCTGTCAAACGCAAGAGGACCCTTGAGATAAAGCAACACCAACCAACCAACCACCGCTATGGACTTGCAAAGGAAGCGTGATTCAGTGATCGCACTTTATTTGGCAAACATCTCGACTTCGGCTATAGTTCATGAGTTGTGGCATCTCAACGTGAATCGTATCTTCGTCTACCGGACCATAAAATGATATCGAGATATCGGCACCGTAAACAAAATAAAAAACGGTGTTGGACGCTGACCGTCTGCCAGATCAGGTGAGAACGTGAAGAAGATGAGAAGAAAATGGAGCTAAATCCACGTCGCAGCGAAAATGCAATGCCATTGGAGTTATCTGAGTCTGCCGCAGGCAAGACCTTTCAAGACCTTTCGGTTGCTCAGAAAGCAATGCAGCTCGAAAGATCGAGACGTTGAAGCAGCCGCTCGTTTGCGGCGACTTGAAAAATTATTTGATTTGTTTACTGATGAAAAGGTGTTCACTGTGCAGCAGTTCGTAAATAAACAAAACAAACAAATGGTTTCCTGAATGCTCTGCTATGAATTTGGTTCAATTGCGAGCATTTTTGCGTCAAAAATCATCATCCACGATGGTTTGGGCCGGGGTAACCGAGAATGGAAGCACTCCGCTGGGTTTTGTGCCGGCGGGAGTGAAAATTAACAGCAGAGTTTATCAAGAAGTTGTGTTGGAAGGTTGTGTCAAACAGCGGATAGCCAATCATTTAAAAAAAAAGCCACTGAATTTTCCAGCAGGATTCTGCACCCTGTCTAAAAGCTAGTGAAACTCAGTCTTGGGTTAGAGAAAACGTTCCTGACTTCATTTTAACGGCAGATTGGCCTTAGTCCTCACCTGAACCAGATAGATTTCGCCATATAGGGCATTTTGGAGAGCAAGGTTAGCAACAAAAAATACGAAAGCGTTGAGACCCTTAAACGTGCACTAGTCCGCGAAAGGAACAAAATTCCGCAGAGTGTCATTCGAGACTCATGCAATGCCATCCTGTTAGTAACAGTTGGACACTGCGATCCTATACAAAATATATAGTGTTTTTTTAAAAAATGTATCATATATACATATGTTAAATAAATGTACCACAAGTGACTACGCCTGACAGGCTGTAGGCCGTAGGCAAGCAAACGGCCCAGCATGAAGTTGTCAGCACGATTGAAAAAAGTCGGGAAGGAAATACACGTTAGCTTGATATTCAAGGAGTCTTCAATAATTTTAGCGTCCAGGCAACACGTTGAGATGTAATGGGATAAGCAATCCTAGTAACATGCAACTCTGCAACAGAAAAATCTATGCAGCATTATGCCCAAAACACATGTGCAGAAAATCTACTTGCAGTACTTGTGGCAGCTCTGCCCATGAAACAGATGTGCAGATATTTTTTGAAGTCAATCGCATGGGTTGCTGTATTGACGGTTACCACCCCAAGAGGCATCTCTCAAGGATGAGTGATATTACCTCTTCTGTGGACCCTACTTGTGGACGAAATACTTTTGAATAAAGAGGGGGAAGTAACAAAAGCTATTGCGTATGTAGATAATTCTTATGGCTGTCGGCAAATTCCTGGCCCGGCATGTCCTAAGAATCTTCTGTGAATGGGCGATGTCATGTAGAGCCTCTCTTTGCGTTTAACATATGGTTAAGCTGTTTCGGATGCCTGAGACAGGTGAATTCAGCCAAGTAAATCAAGAACCTTACTATGACCACATCAATTAGCACCCAGATTTTGAAACTAAGTGCCCAGCAAGCTGTGATTCTTCAAAGTTATGTTAAAGGGGAAGAGGTCGACATTCTGCATATCTTGGAGGGGATTTGGGTCTTCGGTCAGGCCTAAACTCATCGTTCTAACTGAACGTTATATAGTCATTTAAATAAAGGAAAGGAGGAACTGTAGCCAATGAGTTTCCGCCGGACCAGTTTGGAGAATAGATATAGTGGAAGCTAAAATATTGGAATCAGTTGGATTTATGTACTTACTTCTGATCCCAGGCATACGACCCAAGCGCTCAGTTCAATCTCAGTGATTTTGGTTAACATTTTCGATATACTAAAAGAACCACGTGTTCCTCGTGCATCCAAATACAACAACATTTACCACATGATCAAGAAGGTATAACATTACCCTGAGAAAAACCATCTTGTTCAAAAAGCTACCGCACTTGTCCCAGTGTTAGACCCAGCCCTTGTAAAATTTATGGTACTCGATATACGGTATGGCCTGCAGTGCGTTTTGCGATTTATACATTACTTTCTCCTGCGACAGAACGGAAAAATGTGTCACGTCACCAGATCAGGTGAATTTGGTTCCTGTTTTGTTGTTATTGGCATGAAATTTACGGCTTCACGCAAATGTCTCTCAGCGCCCAACGCCACAGTAGACAGTTATGACAGCCCCGTCTTGTAATCTCATTGAGATCCCTATCTTCTGATTAAGGTCACACAAAATTAGTTACCAGCCTGTATTTGTACCTCTTGGCGGTGACAGTAATGGCGGAAAAAGTAATGGCCCGCCGGGCTAAGATTCATGCCAACCGATGCATTTGCAATTGATGGGTCTCATTCATCCAAAGGTGAGCCTCGTTAGTAAAAAAGATTTGCCGTCCGAAATTGGACATCACTTCATACTGCTCCAAAAATCATGTCAGGGAAAGTTCGACACTGCCTACGGTCGTTTATCTTCAGTTCCTGAGTCGATTGAATTTTGTGTGGGAAAATCGCCAAGGTGAGGTGACGAGAAATTTATCGCGTCGGGTTTTACTGCTCTCATTCACTGCAGCAATGTCATCTGCAAACCTCACGTTTCGATGACGTGCGAGTATTATACGATTTTTTACCGAACCAGTCCGTTCGCATTGGTTTATTAAACGACTATTGTATGCGCAGTAAAAATCACGCATCGAATAGAACGTAGCTCGAACTAAGCGCACATTTTGATAGTTTTTATTTGATAATTTGCACATATTGCTCAACACTGCAATTTTCCGTGATAACTTTTCCAATACTAGTACGAGTATAACCTTACAATTCGACCGCTGTAGATTCTTTGAATTTCCTTAGATTTTAGCATGAATTCAACTCCTGATTGGGGACGTAATTGAGTACTAAGAAGTTTCGGGAAATCGTTGCCGACCAAGGACTGTAAAGCCCCATCAGCCCACCTCCCTGTCACTTTCTGTTCTGAATAACGATACATATTTGGTCAAACTAAATTCAGGCTTACAAATCTTGTTCTAAACGGAATGGCTTCTGAATATAATATTCTAGAAGTAGTGTCTTAAAAGATTATGAAAGAGAAAAATACAAAACACAATTATTTCAAATATGCATCAAAAATTTATTGGATAAATTGTATTTGGACAAATGAACTTGAGCAGCTTTCTTTTCCACATGGACTTGCATCTACTTAAAGTGCAATCGATTGAATCCAAGGTGTCAGCCTTGCGACATTAGTATAGACACCTGGTTTATTTGGTCGACCACATCCTAGGCCCCAAGATACGATTCCGGCAAGTTGGCGAGTTCCTCCTACCGATGTGACAAGTGGACCACCAGTATCACCTTGGCAAGCATCCCTACCGCCTTGTGGAAGACCAGCGCAGATCATGATGGGAGTTATTAGCCTTGGAGCGTGATTACTGATACAAATAGTTCTAGATACAATCGGCACAGACACAGCCCTCAACTGATTACTTAGTGGACCACCTTCAGAAGTTGATCCCCATCCGCTCGTTGTTGAATTAGAACCAGCATTTGGTTCGGTAGATCTCAATTGAATGATAGCAATTGTTGGACCAAGTGGAAGATCAGCAGTCAAAGTTAAAAGAGCAGCATCCCAGTTTAGAGTTGTTGGATTATACAGAGGATGAACAGTAATTTGGGCGAGTCTAAGTCTTACTCCACCTCGATTAAGCAAGGAACTGCCAGCGACCACAGTTAAGGCTCTGGGTTGAAGTCTCCTTACGCAACGAGCTGCTGTTAAGATTGTGCGTCGTCCAACGATCGTACCACCACAAATATGCCTGTTTGCAGAATTACGAAGGGACACTTGGAAGGGATATCGGTTAATTGTTGTTGGAATACCACCAACGATACGAGAGTTTTCGTCCTCCTGCCCATAGGCCGAAGCAAGGATGATTGCTAGAGCGAAGATAAACCGGAACATCTTGAAGATTACTGGTAAATCGACTGGGGAATCTCGAAGTTTTATAGCAATTCCAGCTTCCTAAAATTTGAAGGTTGGCCTCAATATCACCAGATTTGCCCATTGATCCAAAAATAATTAATTGTATGCGTCTTTGTTGTTACTGGTTCCGAAAACAATTGTCATTATGTCGTTCTCATTGAGAAAGCTGCTGCAAGCTGAACACTTGTGCAGGTGGTAGAATCTTAAAAAGTTGTGTTTATGATAATAAATCGCCTTGTGCTTCAATCTCTGGCGGTTGCAACATTCAATTGTGTGATGAAGCGATATGTAAATAAGCATTGTCATGCAGAAAACCAATAATAGGGATACTTCACTTCTATCACCAAATTGAAGATGCCCTTTTTGTAAATATTGTAGTTGCTGGAAGCAGGAATAATTGCTGGTTGATTTCTGTGCAAAATTTATTTTTGCGAGATCGTCGAAGAAGAGTTTGCTTAGAGCACACTGCCGATGTTATTAAGTACTAAAGGATGAGCCAGAAAGCTAAATAATGTGTTTCTTTTGGTTTGTATTTTTACAACTACATCAGTGAATGCTGGAGTGAATTCTTAACATGGATGAGTGTGAGATAATTGGCCAATGGTCCATACTGATTGCTGATTCTGATCGTCTTAGTATGAGCCCTTAAATATTTTCAATTCGCCGAGTCCCAATAGAGAACTAAGTGCTTCTGCAACAAAAACCTTAAACACAGAATTGTGTTTGGTTAGTTTGTCAGCAATATTATTTATCTTAACAATACTTTGGCAAGATTGAGAGCCAACCGGGTTATCTCTTAAACCAACGCTATTGTATATATAAATGAGGAATAGAAGTGCTTAAAATAGTAACAATAGCGACAAGGCCTGGCAGAAATATGAATATTTCATTCATTGATGCCTAAAGGAGTTGGATTGCGCCCATGGTAAGAAATGACACGGATACTGAAGAAGCAAAGGGCTAAAAGCGTTCCACAAAGATTATCTCAGACATCCCTGGTACCTATGAACGATGCAGGTCCAAGGAAAATATACCGAAGCATCAGGCAGTACTAAAATCATAAGTCACACTTAGAATCAAAAAAGGTGCAAGTGCTGGAACATAGATCCAAAAGCTAATATGTTAAGTTAGGATCAAGTCAACCTGAAAAACCCATAAGAAGACCTCCAAATTCTATTCAGATTCCAATGTAAGACATGAATAAAAGCATCCTTCCAGAGAAACCCAGCACAACCGGACTATCCTATCATGATGCTATAGGTATAACCCAATGTTAAGTTATTATAACCCAGGTGATACATCTATAGAAAAATCTATCTGCTCAATACATATATTCAGCTTACTGGAGGAGTTAGAAAAACTTCTAAACATCTTTGCAAAAGACGACTGACTCTCTACCATATGCCAAGAGACAGAAGAAGTTGCAGATGTCATCGGGGGAAAGCACCAAGCTTTGGACGAATCCAATGCTCTTTTTCTTTTCTTTGGGTGGCATTATCTGACTTAATCAGATGTCACTATACAGTACATACCGTTCGTCATTGTATCTCCTCCTCCACTCACCGTCAATGCAGACGGAACCGAAAATCAAGAATAAAGTCCTTAACTACCTCAAAGTTATACCTGTCAAAGCTGACGTTCTGTCCGAGACGTCGGGTTTCAGTGTCCTTTTTGCTTGACAGCATATACTTACATAGTCTTGCCCTCATTGACAACTTAACCCATTTTCACCGCTTCCGTCTCAATACTTGCAAAGACGCCACTGACTTCACGCTGCTTTCGTCCTATTATGTCAATATCGTCGGCGTATGCGAGTAATTGGACGGACTCTTGTGTTTACGAGTGAGTTTTGCACTATTCTTTCGAGAATGATGTTAAAGAAATCGCATGATACCGCATCGCCCTGTCTAAATCCTTTTTTGACATCTAAGGTCTCGGTGAGATGTTTACCGACCTTGATGGAGCAACGTGCATTCTCCATTCGTCCTACACAGACAGACGAGTTTGGCAGGGATGCCAAAACTAGACATTGCTCTGCATAGCTCGTCTCTATAGATGCTGTCATCCACGGCCTTAAAACCGATGAATAGGTGGTGTGTATCGATCTGAAGCTCATGGGTCTTCTCCAAGATCTGCCGTTGTGTGAATATTTGGTCGATGGTGGACTTTCCTGGCCTAAAGCCACACTGATATGGACCTATCAGGTTGTTGACGAACGGCTTCAGGCGTTCACACAATATGACAGGTAAGATCTTGTATGCGATGTTAAGGAGACTGATGCCTCTGTAGTTGGCGCAGTTCAGAGGATCTCCTTTCTTGAGGATCGGGCAAAAAATGCTGGGGTTCCATTCATCGGGCATATTTTTATCCGACCATATTTTAGAGATGAGTTGGTGTATGCTCCTTACCAAGTCATCGCCTGCAGCTTTGAAGAGCTCGGCGGTCAGGCAGTCCGCTCCAACAAAACTCCAGCATGTCAAATATGGCTCGTTGGTTCTGAGCCGTAGACTTATTAAGTATGAAGACTAATGAAGTATCTTAACCTTTCGAGGAAAATGAGCTAGCAAATCAGTGATTAAGCGATTGGTTAGGTTAAAACAGAGGCGTGATGGATATGCCATAACACAATCACAAGGCACCAAAACGGACCCATCGCGATACCTATGAAACCAGTTGAATTTGTATTCAAGGGACAAAAACCTAAACTCACTGGTGAAACATCCAATTTCCTTGCAAAAGCCAAGAGGGCCTTTAAAGTTTCTGTTGTCTATTTCCTCTAGGTTTTTGAAAAAGTATTTCCCTTAATATTTTCTTCGACTACGCGATATGCCTCGCATTTACACAATATGTGTGCTATGACTTCAACAACTTGCAGATCACCGCAGAATCTGCAAATATCCATATCTAACAATTTTTGTGTTTTTGCATGAGACAAGATTCCTATTATTGTCCTAAGCTTAACTGACAGCTCCTGACTATATCAAAATTTATGTTGGTCAATTCCATAGCCTTAAGTGCGGCCTGGCTGTCGATGTAGAAAGCGATATCTCTTCCGGATACCGATCTCATCTGCATTAGCTCAGCCCACCTGAGGAAAGCCGGAACCTCTGATTGAAAGACATTGCTTTCGTCCGGTAGTCTTAAAGACACTCTTAGGTTTGGGTCTTCTGAGAAGATACCAAAATCCATTCCTTCCCCTCTTTTCGAACCGTCTTATTTGGCCCGATTTTTGCAATTTCTTGCCAGTCCTCCCTCTCCGGGTATATTATATCCTAAGAAGGAATTTCATTCATCATCATTTCATCATAATTAAGTGATAGAGTAGCAGAATCCATCACGTCAACGCCGACTACATGCAGCCTGATGCGAGCATAAGCCGGACATTCACCTAGGCATCACTTTCACAGTCAGCGTCGAAAGAAGTTGTATTACTCTTCCCCCTTTCACGACGAAAGTAATCAGCGTGTAGTCTTTCTACTCACAGAATAACAGAAAGACTCCAACCTCTTAGAGATTACGGAGAGCACTCTTTTGGTTTGCCGGGTATAGGAAGAAGCATACAATCTACAATTGTGCTCACATGAAACCTAACTGTCAATTGAAGCCCAATCCGACCACGCAGACAGCTCTAACGCAGTTTTAGATTCCGAAAAATTCTCCTCTGAGCTTAGCCCACCAATTCCAGATGCGATTTAATTTGCCGTGATCCCATTTTGATTTGGGATCTACTAAATGGAGCCTTCCGACTGCGCTCAGTGAAATATATCATTCTTGATTTAGCTTGTGTCGTGAGAGGGTTCAGTTTTGCCTTTAGGCGCAGTTTAATTGTCGCTACAGATCCAAAACCGATTTTGTATAAAATGTACATTGTATTGCAGTTCATTGCCATAAGGGTGCTTACATCTGCCTTTGAAAGGAAAGACGCAAATTTCCCTAACGAAGGCCGAAGTCTTACGTTGTTTTCCTCCAGTGCCGTATCTTAAGTCGGTTTTAGAAACATCTGGTGAAACCTCTTTCCTCTTTGGGAGGTAAATCCAGGATCTTATCAGCACCTACATTCCAAAGCTTACTGCAGTACACTTTATTTCTGCGTTGCTATACTTTTTCGGCAAATCTCTTATAAGGTCTTTCGTGCGATTCAGACAGAGGTTTTATAAGCTGTCAGGGATTTGATATGGAGTTAGAAAGACAGCAAGATTATTTTTTGACAAACCTCCATCGCCATTAAGCAGTCAGGCCTTGCTCTTTCCACGCAGTATGAAAGTAAAAGCATGCAAAATATAGCTTCTAGAAGCTTTTTGTCAGTTTTCGAGGCTGCACCACTATCGATTAAGTAGTTAAGAATGACATCAAAGTGTTTTTATAACCTTCTGCTCTCTCTATCTTCTACAGAGAATTATTCAATTCTATATCCCTATATGTCCCCTTTTCGAGCAATAAGACCCCTTCTACGAGTCCCCCGTGGTGTAATCGTAAACTTCGCTCTTTACGTAACAAGAGAAACAAATTATAGGCAGTTTTCCTCCGATCCAACTCTTGTACTGACTATTCAAACTACCTCGGGTCATACCTTCAATAAGCCCAGCTTTATAACGTTCTCTATCAGCGATACCTTGATAGTGCGCAATCAAGGCTTATAAACGAGCACCAATTCGTTAACTACAAAAAAAATCGGACAGTTTTCCTCCATCCCTCTCAAACGAAAATATATCATCAACCGATCCGCATACTATAGCCAACATTTTTACTACTTTCTTTAAGCAATCTTTTGCCGATAATTCCTTCGTACCAGATCCCTCTTATTTCAAATCCTTACTTCACTCCCCCATCGGCCCCTCTATTTCTCAAAGATTTGATCATACAATAATAGAAAATAAATTACAACAACTTAATGATGAATACTTACAAGGCCCAGGTGGTCTTCCATCCATATTTCTTAAAAAGTGTTCCTCAACACTTTCGCATCCCCTTGCAAATCTCTTCCGATTAGCGCTCTTTCAAGGTGAATTTCCACAGATATGGAAGTCTTCTTTTATAACACCGATACACAAAAAGGAATTAAAGAGCGAAGTCACTAATTACCGCCCTATAGCTAAACTTTCTCATATACCCAAACTCCTCGAGAGCATTTTATATGAAGCCTTAAGCTTTCTTCCCCCAATCAACACGGCTTTCTGAAAGGTAGATCAACTACCACTAACCTAGTAGAATTCATGTCCTCAGTTCTCTCAGCCTTAGGAAGTGGTAAAGAAGTTGACGTTATAACAACTGATTTCAGTAAGGCTTTTGACAAGATATCTCATAAACCAACCCTGTTCAAATTGTCCGTCCTGGGATTTTTAACCCATTTTGCTTCAATGGATATCTTCTAACCTGGATAATCGTTTTTATAGTGTTCGTTCCAGGTCTGTCCTATCGGCCCCTTTCTTGGCCACTTCAGGTGTTCCTCAAGATAGTCACCTAGTTCCACTTCTTTTCATCCTAACCATTAACGATCTTGAAAGGGTCATTCTCCGCTCAGCACTCTCTGTCTATGCTGATGATACCAAATTTTTTAAACCCATGTCCTTACAACACGACTCCCGCCTCCCTCAAATAGATCTAAATAGTTTTTCCACCTGGTGCATCAAGAACTGTTTAGAACTCAATGTCACCAAATTCCAATCGATTACCTTCTCACGTAAGTGCAACAAGTCTCCTCCCCGAATTTACGTTCTCCGCGATCAACCTATATCCGTAGTTCAGACTATCCGCGACCTTGGCATATTAGGCGACAGGGAGCTTAATTTCTGCTCGCATATTGATGAGAAAATTACTAAAGCAAACTCATCACTTGGCTTCGTTAAAAGATGGTCCAAAGAATTTTGCAACCCGTTCGTGACCAGATTACTATACATCACTTACGTTCTTCCCCTTCTCGAGTACGCTGGTGTCCATTTCAACGAGTTCATGTATCTCGAATTGAGAGGATCCAGCGTCGTTTTCTTCGATTTACTCTTCGAGGTCTACCCTGGAGCGATCCTCTAATCTTCCACATAAGTTCCACATATCAATAATCCTTTTATTTTTATTATTAGTTTTAAGTCATAGATGTTAAGCTTGTGCTAAGCAAAATAAATGGGGACGTTAGCCCCCACCAAAATTCAAATTCAAATTCTGACTCGTCACCGGCAAAGTATACTATCCAGACCGATATGGCACCTTCACTTGGCTTCTTTCGCTTGTTGAACAAGTAAGTTGAGAAAGTTGTTCCTTTACCATTAACTTTCTTATTCTAAGAAATATCTTTAAAATATTTTGAGATTCTAGTGCTGTCAATACAAGACTTCTCGAAAACCTGTTCACGTTTTTTTCTATCAATGCCTTTGATATGTAGACCAGAATCACCATCTCGATGTTTCTTTATTGGCATGGTTGCTGTAAAATAAATTTAATTTCGAAGTCACCTCTTTTCAACTCCTACGAAATTTTCTAACAGTAGTTCCTTTAGTTAAAACTTAAGTTGTAACAATCGTGTAGCCTTTTCATTTATAGATTAAAAGCTTTTAAGAACTAAGGTACTTTATGTAAACGGATACGTCATTATCAGGTTGCAAATGCAAATAATTTCCTCGAACTAAAAGTGGCTTTAAAAACTATAAAGACGAAACAAAATTACAAAACACAATTATATCTAATATGCATCAAAATTTATTGGATTATATTGCATGTATTTGGACAAATGAACTTCAGCAGTTGGTCTTGCATCTACTTAAACTGCAATTGACTGAATCCAAGGTGTCAGCCTTACAACATTGGTATAGACACCTGGTTTATCTTCTCGACCACATCCTTCGCCCCAAGATACGATTCCAGCAAGTTGGCGAATCCCTCCTATCGAAATGACAAGTGGGCCACCAGTATCACCTTGACAAGCGTCCCTTCCGCCTTGTGGAAGACCAGCGCAGATCATTATGGGAGTTATTAGCCTTGGGGCGTAGTTGCTGATGCAAATAGCTCTAGATACAATTGGCACAGACACTGCCCTCAACTGGTTACTTAGTGGACCACCTTCAGATGTTGATCCCCATCCGCTTGTTGTAGAAGCAGTACCAGCAGTTGGTTCGGTAGATCTCAATTGAATAATAGCAATCGTTGGACCAAGTGGAAGATCAGCACTCAAAGTTAAAAGAGCAGCATCCCAATTAAGAATTGATGAATCGTGTAAAGGATGAACAGTAATTTCGTCAACATTACGTCTTACACCACCTCGATTGAGGAAGGAACTGCCAGCGACCACAGTTATGGCTCTGGGTTGAAGTCTCCTTACGCAACGAGCTGATGTTAGGATAGTACGTTTCGCAACGATCGTACCACCACAGATATGCCTGTTTGCAATATTACGAAGGGACACTTGGAAGGGATATCGGTTAATTGTTGTTGCAATGCCACCAACGATGCGAGAACTTTCCTCCTGCCCATAGGCCACAGCAAGGATGATTGATAAAGCGCAGATATACCGGAACATCTGAAAGATAACTGGTGACTTGAGATGCATCACTTGAGGTTTTATAGGAATTACCGATACCTTGTCATAAATAAAGCAGTGTAGATTGACATCAATGCAGTCAGAAAAGAATACACTGATTGAATGGGCTTCTGTTGACCCATTTCTTGAATTGTTTACAAATAGGCCAAGTCATTTTCTTATTATTATTAAGAAAGCTGTTGCAAGTTGAACACTTGGGCAGGTGTATTGCGATATCTATGTGTTTGTTCGTCTGGGGCTTGGATCTTTTTCATTGTAGACGAAATAGTACGAGGTCGAATGGTTCTGGATAATTTTCTCATTCAACCAAATCAATTAGACAGCGTTAAGCTTGACTTCTCCACTGATTTTGCAGCTTCATATAGATGATTTGCGTCTTCATTACTGACCAAATTTGATTATATGCCGAATCTCAAGAATCGTTGTTAGGAAACGTCTTATGGAGGACCTTGTTAGCAACTGTCCGATCTATGAATCGGAGGTTTGTCTTTCCTGTTCTCCTCGAGCAAAGTGGTTTAATAGAGTCGAATAGTAGTCACTACATGTTGCTTTTCAATATCATCAAATGTGTTGGCGGTTGAAATATATGATAAACGTTGTTTGGAAGGCAAA
Organism: Volucella inflata; assembly: GCA_928272305.1. Lineage (NCBI taxonomy): Eukaryota > Metazoa > Arthropoda > Insecta > Diptera > Syrphidae > Volucella > Volucella inflata. Next base: position 8,203,128 of record OV743720.1, read on the forward strand.
GGGTAAGTATTTAATAGTTGCCTGAGCTCCCATAAGTATCTTTTGTGTTTGGATTTGACTCATGTCAGCATAGTCAATGGTGAGGATGAATGTCATAAGCACTCAACCCTTTAGAATCGACAACATCGAACTACGTCAACTACTTCCCCTGTCAAAGAAGCATAGTCTGGTCAGAGCAAATAGTGTCTTAAAAAACAACACCCACATTGGAGCGATACCATAAAGACAGCCGTTAACTGAATCTTAATTTTTGATATGTTTGAACTTCAGGTCGAATATCGACGGTGTCATTTACAGTCAGCGTAGCAGTTACCCTAAGACGATGGAGTATTTGGGACGATTTGACATTAACAATGATTCTTTGATCTATTCAGTGTGCTGAGCGGAGGCAATGAATTAAACCATAAAGATCAACGGCAGCTTCCATATCCCAAAAGTTCGTTACCGACCCGAAATATTTGGCAACTTTCATCCAAAACTACTGAGGCAACCAAATGTTTCACATGACGGTGGACTTACTGTTGACGATCCATAAAACCAAACAAGGACAGCATTGAATATTACTCGTAGGTTTCATAATAGACCTCAGACTGGTGCAAAGCAGACGGCAAACAATTGTTGCTTCTTATTGTATAAAGTGCTATCTTGAAAATATCCGGTTTTAATTTCCTATTATAGTTCATCTCATACCACTGTGAATGGAAAAGGCCCTATTCCACCAGAGTCCAGAGCTGAAGCCCAGTGGTAAAGTCGAAAGTAGCCATCAGAGTTGCCGCCGCTTCTGTGCTGGATGTATTTCGGGGAACAAAACAAAACCACTGGTAAGGCAAAAAATGTCAGAAGGCACGTGCAGTGCTAGAACTAGAACCAGAGCTAATAGCAAGATCCACATACAAATAAAGCGGCTTCTTATATATAAAATCCTTCAGGAAATAAAACACAAGCTCTAGTCGACTGAAAACAGCCAGCAAGCAAATGCAGCAAAATAAGAAGAATACAGAATAGTGCTGCATTGAAGGACCCGAGTATGCTCTACAAGCAAAAGAGATGGGATAGTCATCAGTTTCTCATATGCGGACGGCTGTACGAATATGTCCCCGCTCGCAAAAGCGAGCAGGGCAACATAAATGTTTAATTGACGACGATGGTGAGGATATGAAAGGATGATTTTTCTTTTAGAATGATTCATTCAATCTTGATGATGATCACCAGATTCCTACAACCTAACTTTGATGAATCTAAATTTAAATCCACACAACTGCGACATCACAGGTTGCTTGAGGTTCCATTCAATTCTGTTCACCGACTTAGATGCGGTCGTCTTCTGCTGCTTTATCCCGAGGTGTTCTACTAATCTAAGGCATTGGACCCGTAGAACCCTGACTAGTCTAATCTCGCTCTTTATCGTCGAACCTCCTTCTCTGTTCCCCGTCAGAGCAAATGGGACCGAAAAGCACACGCCGAGTCTTCTCCAACGAACGGACACGTGCTTCGCAGGTCTTGGATGATAACCTATTTGTATAAAGTCAATCTGGTTTTACAAGAGATATCTTTGCTACTATATTGCCTTTTAAGCTTGATTGCCAGGAGTTGTTCTGTTTCTGTATTTGTAACTTTAGAACCAATATTGGGCAAGTCTTTCACTTTACGTTTTTTGATGACAGCATGTACTTTTTTTTACCCTCGTTTTCTTTCTTATCTAACTTGCGAACCAACACGCAATCCGCTTCTCTCTCCGTAGCTCCGTTAAATCGTATCGGAGTATTCGATTCTGGCGATAGCTTTTTAGCAACGAAGCCACTTGGAGCCTTTTAAGTTGGAGGTGGTACAAATTGCAAAATCTCTTATCAAGGTCTTCAATTTCAAATTATAACCTAGGCAAGGCAACTCGCGATCCCAATAGAATCTTTTTTGAATAAATGTTTGCTCTACTATATGTCAGAGGCATGGATTTTGTTAAGTAGTAGCTAAAGCCTAAAGCGGGAACTTTATAAAGGAAAAATTATTTGCGGATGTCCGTCCCATTTCAAGGCACTGGCTTTAAAATGACATCGATCCAGTTGATGAACATAGCAAAGCAGATGAACACCAAAAACAAACCTAAGCTCATATCGAGTTAGGAAGTTGAGAAGCACCTCAACAAACTTGACGTGCTCATTTGTAGGTTGCTAAATATTGATCGAACTAGATAGACAGACTTGTTGGTTGAGGTTTAGCTCCACCGCAGCGTATAGTTAGGACTACATCCATAGCGCCTCCCTTCTTTAAGGGGTTTAAGCCACATTATCTTGAGACTTATGATATTAGCAAAAGTAATTAAAATAGAAACACTCTTTTAAAACAATCGAAATAAGTTGACTTTATTTGTACACCTGAAAATTGGTTTCTACTACTTAGACGGCGTTGGTTGAAATCCAAGGGCGTAGACTTACAACATTTGTATAAACCCCTGGTTTATTTGGTCGAGCACAGCCAAATCCCCACGACACGATTCCAAGAAGTCGACGAACGTTTCCAACAAGTCCAATAAGTGGGCCACCAGAATCACCCTGACATGAATCTTTCCCACCTTGTGGAAAACCAGCACAAATCATGATTGGTGTTATTACCAAAGGAGCGTAATTGGCAATGCAAACAGACCGAGCCACAATCGGGACAGATACTGCTCTTAATCGAGGACTTAATGTGGACGAACCTTCAGAAGTTGTCCCCCATCCAGTTGTTGTCGAATTAGTACCGGCATTCGGTTCATTTATTGCCAGTGGAATAGCTCTAATCGTTGAACCAAAGTTGTAGGGAATATTCAGAATAAGAAGTGCTCCATCCCAGTTTAGATTATTTGAATTGTATTGAGGATGGACGATTATTCTGATGACATTGCGTCTTTCTCCGCCTTGAGTTATCAAGCTACTACCAGCAATGACAGTTACTCCTCTTGGGCCTAGTCTGCTTACACAATGAGCCGCAGTAAGTACTGTACGTGGCGTGATTAACGATCCGCCGCAGAAGTGATTATTTGCTGAATTTCGTAGGGATGTTTGAAAGGGATATCTTTCGATCGAAGTTTCAATGCCACCAACAATACGATGGATTTCCTGTCCACTAGCAACAGCAAGGATGGTTGATATCGCAACCAGATATTGCAACATCTTCGAACTTATTGCTGACTTGGGCGACAAGTATAAATATTTATAGATATTTTGACTTCAGAAATGTAATGAAACATGTAGGTCAAGCGATTGCAGTTTAAAATAACTAGCCCTTCAATTGAAAAACCTAAAGTGACATTGCACAACTTTGTAAGACATTGTTAACCAAGTACGATAAAACAAAAATCATATGACCTGTAATGTTGCTTTTATGCAGTTCGATCAAAAGCTCCATTGTGATATTGTACTTCACCAAGCTGTGTGATCGGTTGTAAGTGTATTCTTATACCCTTGTGGTTGTACATTGCTTACAACTACTTACTCAATCTAAGGGCTTCAAAAATTCATATAAAACTCCCGAGATAGCTTCTCAAATCACCAGTAATCTCCAAGATGTTCCGGTATCTGTTCGTACTATCAATCATTCTTGCTGCAGCTTATGGGCAAGAAATCCATCGCATCGTAGGTGGTATTGTAACAACAATCAATCGATATCCGTTCCAAGTATCTCTACGAAACTCTAGAAACCAGCACTTTTGTGGTGGTTCAATCGTTTCACGTCGTACAATCGTGACTGCAGCTCATTGCGTAAGGACACTTCAACTGCGAGACTTAACCGTAGTCGCTGGTGCTACTTCCCTCAGTCAAGGCGGAGTAAGGCGTAATGTTGTCCGAATAAGAATTCATCCTCAATACAATCCATCTACTTTCAACTGGGACGGTGCTATTCTTATCTTAAACAGTGGTCTTCCACTAAGTTCAACAATTGCCATAATTCCGTTGAGAGTGAACGAGGCCAATGCCGGAACCAACTCGACAACAAGCGGATGGGGAACAACTTCTGAAAGTGGATCACTAAGTAATCAGCTGAGAGCTGTGTCTATACCAATTGTTGCTAGATCCACTTGTAGCAGGAATTACGCTCCAAGAGTAATAACTCCAATCATGATATGCGCTGGTTTTCCACAAGGCGGTAAGGACTCATGCCAAGGCGATTCTGGTGGTCCACTTATCAATTTGGTTGGAAACACTCGTCAACTTGCTGGAATTGTATCTTGGGGAGAAGGATGTGCTCGCCCAAATAAGCCAGGTGTCTATACAAATGTTCCAAGGCTGCGTGCGTGGATTCGCTCAAACACCGTATAAATTGTGTGACTTCCAAGAACTCAGGCATACAGATGCATTTGTTTAAATAAACTTGAATGATTTTATTGTTCATATATTTTCATCGTTTTCTAATTTTAAATATTATACAACCCATATAGTCGTAGCTCCTTTAGGAAAAAAATTACCATCGGAATCGGTCGGTGTTTAGGTACCATATCCTGTTTATATGATATTTGAAGTTTTGATCGTCCTAATCGGTCTATTACCAGCTACGTTCCTCTAGATCCCTCGATGTGCCGTAGTAAGGCAACAAGGGTAGAGAGGTTTGATTATGAGGACAACAAACATAACCTGGCAAAAGCTGATCTATATTTGTTTAAAGAAGTGAATCATCTTGTACCATTCCAGAGACTTTATACCTTTACATAAAAACAATCCGAAGACATGTTCAGTCAATGCAGGCCCCTCACTTACTAAAGGTGTTAAACATTATAAAAGATTGAACTGAATGAAAACAGTGACGGCCACATGAGCTAATGAAGAATTCTACAAAAGCTTACTGACAATACTTTAGGAGCCGCTACAACCCGGGGTGGACTTGGCGCTTAACTAACAGTTCTCTCCATACAGTCCAATCCTGCGCTAGTTCCTTCCATATGACCACACCAAGTTTACTGATGTCACCTTCTACTTTAGTGGGTCATCTTAGACTAGGTCCACCTTATCACTTCGTTAAGGATTCGATAACTTTCTAGATAGGAGCAGAAACGTTCATTCCAACAACATGCTTTAGTGAATGGAGCCCATCAGTTCTAGTCCTTCTGACTATTGCTATATATAACTCAGATAGTTGGTTGTTTTGTTTTCATCTTCAAATTTTGTTTATGTATACAGATGGAACCGAAAATCAATCTCAGAAAGCAACCAAGAGTATGTTAATCCACTCTAGATGTAGTCCGTATTTGCAAGCCGTACAATTGGGTAAGGACAAAAAAAAGGTCTTATACAATGCTTTAACTCGTCTTTGCGCGAGAGAGTTATTTCCCAGTTACCTACAAATTCTACCTACGGTTCATCTAGTTCATCTACGGTGATGTAGATGTTTAAAAATAGAGCAAGCAATGGCTCCCAAAGTGGCAATAATTTCCTTCATTCGCTCCTCATCCTCATCGTCGTCTGATTATGATGACATTGTGTGTATGGATAATTTGCATCAATGGAGGTTCCATGATCTACCATGTACTAGAATCTGTATTCCTCGAATCGAATCTATATCCCATTTTGCTTGGAACTGATGGATTCCGCGTCAATACCACTGCACGTCTTTTAAGGCTAATCAATCATCAAGCCAATTTTCACTTCTTCGTAAGAACAAAAGTGCTCTTCGGAAAGTCCGTGCTGCATCGATGGAAACAAGTCGTAATCAGAAGGGGGTCAAATCTGGTGAATACAGAGGGTGTGTTTGCCAAAAAGTTTTGTATTTGGTTTGCAATATGTGGCCGAGTATTGCCATGATGGAAAATAACTGATGCATGTCATATTCCATGGCATATTCCAGTTGTTTTTGCTTCCATGCTTGGTTCAATTTTATCAGATTTAAGAAGTTCACAGTATACCTTTCTCTTCCACAAAACGCAGAGCATAACCTTTTGTCCGTGGATTCTGGGTACTGGTTGCGATGATCCATCCACGCCTGGATGGTTGGCCTGGGTCCATCCATGATTTTTTGCTCTTGGGATTGTCGATGCAAAAGGCATTTTCTTTTTCGCCGATCAAGCCAAATTTTTGAAATGGTTATTCGCCTTTCGACGTCGCCTTTTTTCAATTGTTATAGAACTCATTTTCCCTCTTTTCGGATCATCCTCAGGCTTTTTAAAAATAATGCGAAGCAATTCTGCATCTTCGAATTTTTTCTCTGGTCACTATTTTTGCAACGAACAAACCAACGTTCGCAAGTACTTTGAGTTGGAGCATGTTTACCACAAACTGTCTCTTAAGCGGGGATAGATCGATAGATAAATGTATGGGAACGTCAAAACATGTCATTGTAATCATCAAATGTAAGAACTGCCAAATTATCCGTTAATAATGCCGCACCAACCGTGAAGAAGTTGTTACCTCATTATGTTCCATTTTTTAGGGCAGCGATTTTAAAATTTACGATTACATAACTGAACACAAATTTTCAACTTGTCAACAAATTTACATCTCCGTTTCCATGGACTCGGAAGTGAAACTGAGTTGCCGATTTTTTTTCCATAAGCGATGGCCCCAAAGCTACCGTACTGTCAAAAAAAAACCCGTTTTCATGATAACTCATCTATGTAGCCACGTGTCGGTTCATTTGCACTATACAGATTGCTCTTCCAAACACAGAAATATAGAAAGTTGTCATGAATTCTTGATAAAGTACCATCTGAGCTACTCGTATTATTATACGGACCAAATCAGAAATTGTAGGAAGATTTTAATTGTGTAGTCAACAGTGACCAAAAAAACCCAAATGAAAAATTGCTGTCTTAAATCCTTCGTACTTCTAACATGAAGCCCACGTTTTTCAAGTCTACGTCCATACTTTACCACCGGCTTTGCTAACCTCTCTGGCGCACGAACACACTTCATGAACCAGATGCTCTTTCGAATATAATATAATAATTGTTAGAAAACACAAACCGCACTTAATATGTAAAATATTTGGAATATACTATATGTTGATTGAAGAGCGTAACAGAATCTTAAATTTTTAAAATAACTAACCCATTGCTTTTCTCATAACAGAAAATTTTTTTGCTATTTGATTTTTCATATTTTTGACAGCTCACCCGTCATTCGTGACATGTGTCAAAGTCAAACATGCTCATTTAGCATTGTCAATTTCATCATGGAGACATCTTCTGTTAATGACACGAATAGTACGACTGAGCCTTACCTCTGATGCGGGGACTTACGGTTAAAAACAATTTATTTACGAACTTACGTCTAGTGGGGGGTCTTACTAAATATAAACGATGTAAGTGTGTTTTTTTTTTTTTTTGGAAAATGACACCCGAAGTTGTCTGGGTCCCTCGACATGCTGCATTTTGACACCCGGAATTGTCTGGGTCTCTCTACATGACTTAATCTCGCACTAAATTCAAGCTTCTGGACACCAAGCCACCTATCCATATGCGTAGAGTACGTATAGAGAAAAATATTGCTGCTGTACTCTGCAGCAATTGGGATTGTGTTACTCAACTATGTTGAAGATTTAACGCAAGGATCTTTGTCTAAAACCTTACAAAATACAGCTCGTGTACGAACGACCTGTCACCGTGTCGAAATTTCGGTGAGTGAGCGTTAGAAAAGCTGGATGAATATCTGCTTTTTTTTATCGAAAATTGTCTTCAACAACAAGACTTACGAGTATTTCTAGTTGAATGGGTATGCTGCTAATTAACAAAACTGACTCAGACAATAAAACAGCTGCCAATGCTCCCGTAAAATGCATAGTTTTGTGAGGTTTATGGTCTGGCGAAGTTATTGGACCGTATTTTTTCAAAGATGACCGTGAGAACAATGTTATCGTCAATGGCATCCGCTACCGTTCAATGCTTTCGAACTTTTGTTTGCCCAAAATGCACGAACTGAAATCAGTAAGATGGCGCTACATGCCGCGCAGTCCGCAAACTGATAGACTAATAGAGAAATGAGTTCGGTGAGCAATATGTCTTTTTTTTTTGGATCGATGAATTAGCCAGCTAGGTTGTTCGATTTTACGCCTTTCGACATTTTTTTTATGGAGATCCGTCAAATCAATTGCAGCCTTTGTAGACAACATTATACGTGTTATTAACGAGACGAGATACTAGCCAATAAGCTCGAAAAAGTGACTCTCTGTATGGACCATTAAAAACGTAGTCGCGGTCGATATTTACTTGAAATAATCTTTGACAAGTAAATGGCAAGCATTGATTTATCAACTCAAATAAAAATTGTATACACTTTTGCAATCGATTTTGCTGTGTTTTTTAGACAAATACTCGTAAGAAGACACGACTTCATTTCTCAGTCGGCGCGTAAAACTGCATTGCGCGTTGTTTCTACAATACCTACCTTTCGAATGAATAATTAGATATCCATATGCTATCGGTGCCAAACGACTCAAGGTCTTTAAGGAATGCAACAGGGTATTGAATGGCTTCATCTGATAGCGCAATCAATAACATATACCGGCTTCGGGAGTTTCCGTGATATTCAAATCATACCGATTCAGTAGATAAAAACTGTTTGCGAACCGTTTCTGATCAAGATGCTTGTAAAATGAGTCTCGAGACTTACTTTGCATTCGACTTGGTGAAGATGACATCAGATATCCCTAAATGACCTTTTAAGAAGTTCGTGAATGTTCTTTGGTAATCATTGATGTTGTACGCCGTGTTTTGAGTGCTCCTTCTATGTCATTTTTACAGCCTATGGAAGCAATTTAAAGTAACATCATACCTCTGTAAAAGCTTATATGTATAAGCGACTTTGTAATAGATGTGTGCTAACATGCCTTGTTTAAGCCTTACATGCGCAGTAAATTCTACTGTAAAACAGTCCCAGTGTCATACGAACAAAGAAATTTCCCGAGACTGTACAAGTATGTCCGGACACACTTCCCTTTATATAGGGTACAATGAAATAATTGGATTTCGACCAACAACTTTAAGACAACAATCATTCCTTGTTAAATCGAAATGTTTGTGCAGCTGCGCCTTCGTTTTATTGTTCTCAATAGGTCAATAGATCAATTTGATGATATTGAGTTCAATTCGTAGTGCCATATCAGATTTTACGCCTTTTCGCAATTGTATAAAAATTCTAGAATCGCCACTCAAACCGTCAGTAATCCCCAAGATGTTCCGATATCTGTTTCTACTGTCAATCTTCCTCGTTGCAACTCATGGACAGGAAATCAATCGCATCGTTGGTGGTTTTGTCACAACAATCAACCGATATCCATTCCAAGTGTCACTTCGAAATAGGAGAAATCAGCACTTTTGTGGTGGTTCAATTGTTTCACGACGCACAATCGTGACTGCAGCTCATTGCGTGAGGAGACTTCAAAATAGGGATTTAACTGTGGTTGCCGGATCTACTTACCTCAATCAACGTGGAGTTAGACGTAATGTCGTTAGAATAGCCATTCATCCTCAATACAATGCAAGAACTTTCAACTGGGACGCTGCTATTCTCATCTTAAATACTGGTCTTTCACTAAGCTCAACGATTGCCACAATTCCGTTGAGAATTAACGAAGCCAATACCGGCACCACATCGACAACAAGCGGATGGGGATCAACTTCTGAAGGTGGCGCACTAAGTAGTCAATTGAGGGCTGTGTCTATACCAATTGTTGCTAGATCCACTTGTATCAGGAATTATGCTCCTAGAGAAATAACTCCAATCATGATATGTGCAGGTTTACCACGAGGCGGTAAGGATTCATGTCAAGGGGATTCTGGTGGTCCACTTGTCAATTGGGTTGGAAACAGTCGTCAGCTAGCTGGAATTGTGTCTTGGGGACACGGATGTGCCCGTCCAAATAAGCCAGGTGTCTATACAAACATACCAAGGCTGCGTGCATGGATTCGCTCAAACACCGTCTAAGCTGGTGTAACCAAAAATGGCTTTTAAGAACTCAGGTATACAAACGCAGTTGTTGAAATAAACTTGATTGATTTATTAGGTCATATATTCGAATTTGTAATTTTTGTTTTTTAATCAAACGGTGTGCTATAGCCCCTTAAGAAAAAGAATTCAATCGGAATAGCACCGGAGTCTACTGCATCTTGTTTACTGTTTGAAGTTATTATCGTCCAACTAAAACTATTGCCAGTTGCCTCTAGTTTTAAACGCCACGTTACTCCAGGTCTCTTGATGTGCCGTAGTTAGACACGAAAGAGCAGACGGACATTCATACATAAACACCTTGCCTCTTCGTAAGGAATTCGAGTACAACCCTAGCGGAAGCGGAAGAGGAGCAGGGAGCACGAATACGACTTGCCATCGCTCTCCGCCAATTCCTTTGATACCAATTCGGAACGCATCTTGAGGGCACTGGGTCTACCCTTGGTATGAGCCACATTAATGCTTCAACAGGGGGCCTACCTCTTCAAGTCAAGCTCGGATTGAAATAGGCGAGTTAGGCTAGAGCCCAGTTGGGTAGGACATTTAGGGTCTTATAACTACTTCTGGTTTCCTTCATGTTTCTGGAACTGACTCATTTCTCAGTCAATTGCTTAGTCCAAGAGAACAGAGTGATTCTTCGTTTGATACCTACAATGTAAAGTAATTCTTCAGTCTCATTCTACATCAAAATTATTGTTTGCATTTGTGGAATACTATCCGTATCGTTGGTGTTGGCATTTCTACACATATGGCTCGACTATTCTCTTCTTACTCTTCAACATATAGCAAGGCAAACTAAAAGTTCTCAAATTCTGGCGAACATAATGTCCACTATGCCAAATTTTGCAGCTTTTACTGTTCATCAATGCTAGTCTCAAGCTTGATGTAAAGATTCTCCTCAGAGCTACCAAAAGTTAGTCGATACGTTTGTGTAGCATAACTGGATATATGTGAAATGTCTATTGTTTGCTTTAAGGCTATTTGATATCGGGATAAGAAAAAAAGAAGATTTGGCTTAGATTGAAGATGAGGCCAACGACTCTCACAAGACTGATGATATCGTTCTTAATATACTAAAATGACAATACAAATTCTCAAGATCAAGCCAAAATTATGCTAAAGATATGATTCAGTTCTGCGCGACAACCGCGCTTAATTCCAAGGGAAGATGTCGAGTTAAGTTAACAATTAGCTCATCTCTCACTTCATTGAGTTTGGCACGGAATTTCTTCAGAATTTAAGAGATCAAGGTGCCACAAAAGACCCCAGTGCTGATCACTTTAGTTCCAACTAAGCCCATCATATGTTTGTCCAAGAAGACCACATTTGGACGTACTTCCGCAGCTGTATTACTCGTATTTGCAGTCGTTTGTTTTCAACAAATAGCGAATAAGTCCTTAACCTCACCGTATCATAGACGTGGTTTGAAGTCTATGGCATACTAAACAACACTCTCACCACCAAATGAACAAAACTAACAAAGCATTCGGAAATGAGCACTGAAGCATTAAAAATGAATTTTATTACATGAAAATCAACTTACAAATAAAATACTACACTTACTATCTACATACACAAAATAAATACTTAATTAAACTGTCTCACTTGGGTTCGCACATCACCCCTCTTCCCCTAATAGTCAGATCACAGAATTGGATAGCTACATTCGGACGCTATGCCACAGAAACTATTTCTATTCCGAGGTAACTTCATAAATCCATTTTCGCCCCAATTGGCCGAATACGAGTTCTTGACAATCCAATAGTCTTGTCCATTTTCTGTACCATAACCAACAACTACCACTGAATGATTGACTTCTTCTTTGTTGCATTCCTCGTCAGTGTATAGGCCGCCTTGATACAGCTGGAAGGAATTGGGACTGGCATTTAGAGAGCAAGCAATGGGTCCCAGAGTGGCGATGACTTCTTTCATTCGCTCCTCATCGCCTGGTTTGATATTGGCATAGTCACGAATTTTCACATCACTTCCGGTTTCATTATGATGACATTGTGGATTTTCCATTTGTGTGTATGGATACTTTGCATCGATGGAGACTCCATGGTCTACCATATACTCGAATCCGTAATCCTGGAATCCACCTTCACAACCCATGCTGCCGTATTCTTCAGCACAATCGACTAGATCTTGAGCTGAGAGTGGAACTAAAAATCCCGTTTTTCGGAAGAGATGTCCTTCTACAGCCCCAACAACGGCGAAAGACCAACAGCTTCCACAGTCTTCTCCTTGGAATTTAGCCGAAGTTACACCGCCCAGCTCACGCCAATCAAAGTGATCGGGAATATCCTTCAAACGATTCTTTGAGACGAAATTTCGATGTTTTCCAACTCGCTGTCTACAGAAGAAAGAACGTATGTCAAAGACCAGTGGTAAAGACATTTTTTTGTTTTTAAGAAATAACTTACTCTCCCTTGGCAGAAATTTTTGAGCCTGTGAGGCGCCCGTATTCCTTCTTGGTTCGATCAGCAAATGCATTGATAGTCAACGAGAATTGAGCAGACCCGATTTGGAAAGCCTGATTGCTGATGTCTACAAAATTCTTTTTTGTAATGAAAATAGTCTCACGCATGTGTCTTTCTTCTGCGGTAGCATATTGCCTGCCAGTTTGAGCCTTTAAGAAAAAAGAGAAGATAATCAAATAAGGACGAAGAGTAGGTGAATTTGACTTACAATAAAGTCATCAAAGGTGTTGATGTTGTACAATTTGGGAAACGGATCGGGTTGTCGACTGTTGAAACAGGCATACTGAAGGTAATGAATCTGTGCTACAGCGCTGGCTATTAATCCAAATCCGAATAGTGTAACATAAGTGACTGCAAAGAAATGAGAATAATTCGTTAATCCATCATTAGCAAGTAATCCTCCCTTAAAAAGGACTCGAAATTTTAAAGATCTTTCACTGAACTACGTAAGGTTCAGCACAAATGAAACTTGAAAGTATCCCCAAAATGCATAAAGAACCTATCACAGTTTCGTCGTTAAAATTAATTAAGCTTATAATTGAATTCTTGAAAAAATCGTTTGCCTATTGGATACATAAATATAAATATCTAGGATTTTGTAGAAATTAAAAATGTATTTTTTTCTGAGACAACCAAATTTAAGTGACAATAAGAATATCTTAGAAAAGCATTATATTATTCAACACGCGCAGAGACTTATATGCTACGTATTTCCAATCGGGTTTTTTAGATAAAAAAAAATTAAATTTAAAGTTTTCTTGGAAATCAAACTGAATGCCAGATAGATATCGCTAGATAGATACCTTCATCAACCGTGAGAGGAAAAAGCCCCCTACTCGGAGAAATATTCATACAATAGAAGAAGACGGAGGAAACTGGATTTTGCTAATTTCTTTTAATTTTATTTTAATTACCTGATCTAATAAAAGTTCAAAACCTAAGCCTACACAAAATTTGGAACTTTTTTATACACGCACCTACTTACAGATGCGAAAAATATAATTTATTCTTTTTTGTGATATACGAGTATGTATCTGTGTTCCAACAATGTTTAACAATAGCGAATATATTGTTTCTATTGCTGAAACTAAGACCGTACAAAATAAATACTTCTCGCCAATTTAAATTAAAAGAGACGCGTTGGGGCTTGTGTGGAAGAGATGCAGTTGGTGCTTTTGTGGGGAGGCGTGAAGGGTGTTGCTTAGGGATATAGACAGGAGGGGAAAAGCAGGAAAATATTTTGGTTTTAAGGCTCCAATTGGGGTCAGGCTTAGGATGCGGATGGGGGATGCGTTTGGGCGATTTATTATTAACTTTAAATGAGACATTAGTTCGTTTTGTTTGAATGTTTTTGTTGTTGGTTCGTTGATCCGTCCATTTGGAGACCCGCAGCTTTCTGAGGCTGAGGTAGGTTTTGGATGGGTTAACAAATAACCATTCATCTTGAAATTCCGTTTGTTTTTGTGGTGCGATGATGGGGATATTGTGCATTGACTGACGGAGATGCCATACCTCTTCTTAAACAATTCAGAAATCCCAGCAACATCTGCGTAGTGGGGGGCACCTTTTACGAGTAGAGTTGTGAACATCTGATTCGTTGTGTGGAGTCGGTCTAGCCTTGCCTTGGTTTGTAAGATCATTAATTTTGTGACCTATTGTTTCAATGAAGTTTTCCAAATTATTCAACACTGTTTTTTTCGCAGTGAGTTTATCATTAAGCTCATTGATTTTGTCGAATATAATGTCAAGCATGGACCCCTAATGCTTTGAGAGTTGATGCTTGCTTATTGCAGGTTCGAGATGGAGATTGTATTTTAGAAATTGGAGATAAAAGTCTATGTCATCCCGGAGGAAGTTGACGGAATACCATGTTTTCTTGTTGGAATCTACCATTGCGGAAACGATTGTTATAAATTCACTTAACACTGTATCTAGGTGGCGCTTGGATGTTTCTTCATTTCGGCATCTTGCACTTCCTAATTCAATTAAACGCGCTATTTGTTTTTCAATGCTATGACCAACGTCTTCCGCACATCTTACACTTTATTCAAAGATTGATAGTTGATCTGTTATCAGTCTGACGTGTGAGTTATGATTGGATTCGTTAGAGTCACTAAGGCATTTGATTGCAGGGGGCATATGTGAGCGAGAGATACTGATACACTCATCAAAGAAGAACAGCCGATGTTACCAGAACCCTGTAACGAATACCGTGTTTCTTTTATTTAGACTGACAAAAATAGCATGGAATATTTTGCCGCAGATCCCTTACAGGCAACAAAGTCAGCATTTTTGTCGTTAATGGAGCAGTTGGTTAATCTACAGGAAGACATGACGAAGACCAGAAAAACCAAAAAGCAAATCGGGGTGAAAATAAATAAAAACTACACTAAACGCACTGTCGCGGAACGAACAGACAAGTAGGTAAACAATGTAGTATAAGATGAGGCTTGTGAAATATGGGTGCGACAGCAACAACAGTTCAAGCGTTTATTGATTAGGGAACAAGTCTTGACCTACAGGCACTTTTGCAAACGCTGTCCATAAATTCTCATAAAGGCTTAATTTGTTCATAAAGGCGTCGGGAGAGGAGAAGCATGACACTGCAAAAGATTACTTCAACGAGCTCCTCGACAAAACCTACGAGCAATGCCCTAAATATGACTTGGAAATCTTCCTTGGCGATATTTATGCCAAGCTAGGTAATGAGGTCATCTTTGGTAATTCGACCTGAGATATTGACTTCACCAGCACCGATTTCCACATTTTGATATCCACAAAGAGACCTGCCTGACCCTTGATCAAAAAACCGCCAACAAATTATATCATGATCACTGCTGTTATACGGTTTCGTATGCAGACAGCGGTAACATACTGGATTGAGTCTTCCTTAACCATTTGCAAAAGCAATTAAAGAGGCCACATCTGATGCTCTGAGTTTGACCCGCCTCAATTAAGAAACCCCTGATTCGATGACGATTGTAGAAAGACAAATTTGGAAAAACAGTGTAATAAAATGTAAACACAAAGCGGACCTGTATTAAATAACGTGAGGGATACAACGTAGAGCTCTACGAATCGAAAAAAAAGGAAAGAACATAGGCTTTTCAGAAGAAAAAACATAGAGCCCAAGAAACGCTCAATCTGTATCTTAGAGAGATGCTATCAGAATAATGAAGTTCGGAAGATGTATCAACAAAATGAGCACCCCGAAGCTTTAAGGGCAAATCAAAAATCTGTAAGGAAGGAGAAAAAGAGACCTCATAGAAAAACCACAGTCGATGCCGAGAATCAGGAAAGATAATTACTGCAGACTGTTAAACGGTGGTGCCGGGAAAATGAACCAATTAAACTGGACAATGATAGATATTTTTTTCATCCACTAAACCAAGATAAAGCAAGGACACGTTTAAAGCAGCTTCCGATAATCAAATACGGAGCACACCTTAACTCCTCTCTAAAATCTGAGTCAGCAAACTGTAATAGCGTAACAGCGATACCACCTCGTCAGAAAGATTCGGCTTAGATAACTAAGTCCCCTTGAATGCATAAACACCCGAATGCATTGCTTGTGGGCAATAGATGGGTATAGGTTATAAGCGCAGCTCTATTAACTACTAACTTTTAACACAATGTATCTACAGCTACTGTGTGCTGAAGCTATCGCCTTATTCGCTTTTTGCACTCTACTTAGTCTACGCTTAAAAAATCTGTCACCAAAGCCCGTACAGACTTTCTAGTTGTTCGCCTAAAACCGCTCCTACTTATTTCACACAAAGTTTCGAGTTATTACAGAGTACACATTTAAGGATATTGAGACAACTCTAGACAGTCAACAGTGCTACATCATGCAGTGAGGATCATCAGTTAATGCCGAAGATTACCAAGACGCTGTGGCAAGCAAAACCTTTCTTTCGGCATTTATAGGCGAAAATTGCTATTTGAACTTAACAAGCTGCTATTCAAGAAAATCGTACGTCTTCACAATTCATAGTTAGAGCTTCTCATAAATAGTTGCATCACCAAAAGCATCGACATTAACAAATTTTAAGTCCGCGTACTACGTCTAACCGGTCGGATGCAAGGATGTCCATCATTTTAACTAACACACACTATTACAATCGAGTTAAGACACTTTTTCAGTACTACACATGTCCGAACATTCCTAACTGGCATTAAATACTCTGATTCTTACCTAATCAGATGCTATACCAACGTCGTAAATAAATGAGATTTAATGTTGAGCGGTGGTACTCGCAACCTCTGCTAATCGTGTGTAACACAATTTCTCAGCAAAGCCCTCAAAACAGCACATCAGTGGCCATCAGAAATGTCACATTGGATGTGCTAGATGATACCCCCCATCCGCACGAAATCTCTGATGTGTCAGACAACCACATGAAGTAAATGAAGTAAAACACCTTGCGGCACTGGACAGTAGAATAAAAGCTGCTTGCGAATACGATGAAAGAAATACAGGTGCTATGCCGGGAATATAAAGTCCACAAAACAATTCCTATCAGGCTGAATAGCACCACAATAAGCCAAATTTTCACTCTACAGCAGATTGTAGAGAAAAGTAAAAGTGTTAGTTCTCATAATGATAGCAGCTTTAGATTCAAGTCTTGTTTTGGGAACTTACAAGGTATTTCGTTGCATCAGATACAGGCTTTTGATATCAAAAAAAAAAAGCGTTAACAAAAGTTGCGTTACGCAAGTCAACACCAGGGGCACGAATGACGAATTGACGAAACACTGCGAGCTACTCGTATCATTGAAACAGAAGCGGCAAAATCGGGCGAGTTTGTCTATGACAGAGATCTCCGAAAAGGGACGCAGAACATTGAAGAATATTACAATAGAACCTGAAACTTCAAGGTAATTTGGGATTTTGTCTACTCCGGTTACCCTTGCCAATCGCTGTTTATTTGATCTTAGAGGAAAATTGAGTAAGAAGTTCACGTACTGTTAGCAGATAAGTAGCGCAGTAGAGAAGCCCACAAGTGAAAATACAACTCAATCAGCTTTGACTACGTAAATGGAGTCATTTAGTCAAGTAGAGGGGTTTTTTGGTTGAGTTTTAGATCCACTTTAGGAAATAAAAATACGTTGGCATACGAGTAGAAGAAGTGGATGTGGATGTTGTAAAAAGACTTAACGGAATCCAGAAAGACTTAAAATGCTAGCCCTCAAATTGGTAACAGTGGCTGTGGCATAGCCTAGAACATAATTGTGTTAGTGAATTGGCACCAATATAAAAGATCTGCAGCACCTCAAGCAGAAAGGGGTTTCTGATTTAACCCTAGATGGTTGTTCTTCGTCGAAATGACGACGAATTTTTTTCAAAACTTGTTTTTTCTTATTTGCGCATTTTGTTTCGTGCTGATTTTCGGTACAACTCCAGTCGTCCTTAAGCTGTTGAAGTGTGCTGATCAGTAGTTGGGTTGGGCTTTGTGAAGTAGGAGTTCTCAAAAATTTCGTCGTCGATTCGACGAGGAACAACTTTTACGTAACTTTTTAAATTTTTTTATAGCTTCTTAGAACTAAAATATTTCTTTTCCTTGTCATTTCCTTATTAAGAATGAGCATTAAGGAGTTTCTACGGAATGATGAAATTGCAAATTTTAGTGAAGCTGAGGAAAGTTTACAAAACGATGAGGATACAGCTGAAGAAAATATTTTCGAAAGTGAAGCTTCTTCGGAAGATTGTTCAGATAAAGACAATATACCGCTTAGCATTTCAAAAAGAGAGACCCGTATGGCAAAAATCGTCACAAGTGGTCAACAAAAAAGGGAAAATCTCATCGTTATGGATAAAATATTGTACACAAAAACCGTGCACCAACTCGAGCTTGCAGAAACATTATTAAACCGTTGGATGTTTTTAAACTATTTCTAACAGATGAAATGATTGAGGAAATGGTTAAATGGACTAATGTAGAAATTCGATGTCGCAGTGAATCTGGAGAAAATCAAACCGACTATGACGAAATTTTGGCTTTGATAGGAGTATTAACTTTAACAGCTGCCATGAGAGACAATCACTTATCTTCCGAAGAACTGTTTTAATTCTTCATACGCTGGACCAAAGTAGATTATTGACGAGCAATTATTGGCTTTTAGAGGTAGATGCAGTTTTAAAATGTATATTCCGAATAAACCTGCGAAGTATGGCATAAAAATAGTTATGTTGTGTGACAATGCACAAACTATACGATTAATGCTTCACCATATCTAGGAAAAGATTCGCAACACTCAAACTTACCCTTGGGGAGTATTACGTGAAAGAGTTGACCAAACCAGTACATGGGACAAACCGTAATATCACATGGATAACTGGCTTAACTCAATACCCTTGGCTAAGTCTCTTCTAAGGGAACCATACAAGTTATCCTTAGTTGGAACAGTGCGATCAAATAAAAAATAAATTCCAGCAGACCTTAAAACTACAAAAGGTCGCCAATGCGGTACATCTATATTTTGTTATGATTACGAACTAACGCTTCTTTCATACAAGCCGAAACCTTCTAAGTTGGTTTATTTGCTATCTTCATGTAATGAAGAAGGATCAATTAATTGTACAAGTAACAAGCCCCAAATGATCGAATTTTATAATGCAACGAAGGGAGCTGTCGATACGCTGACCAAATGTGCAGTACTATATAAACTGAAGTCTGATTTATGTTACCTTTTGAATAATATTTTGAAGTTAAAAAAAAGGGAAATTTTTGTATATTGTTTTTACTAATTATGTTGAAATTAAAAGTATTAAATAATTAGTAAATTTTATAATGAATTAAATAAAAAAAAATAAAAAAATGCAAAAGTTAAAATTTTCGTGTCCAGAAAACAATTTCCAACAATTTAAGGTAGCTCGTAGAGCAACCTTAGCGTAAGTAAAATAAGAACAACCATCTAGGGTTAAAAAAAATTAATCGACTAAGTGTTTTTTATGGACTCCTTGGTAAATAAGTAAAAAACAAATTCAACCGAGCCATAGATTAGAACGAAGAACGAAATAAGGGAATGCGAGAAAGCAGCAGGTGAGATTTTACTTTTAAACTACCTTTATTCAAGCTGGTATCATTAAAACAAAACAAAAACCGTAAATCAAGTTGCAGGGAACTGAATTCAAAATTCTAAAAGACTTAAATATGTAAATCCAGTTTAAAATAAATTTTAGTCACCTTCACTTCACAAACTAAACAACTGTCAAGCAATCTTAAACTGCCGCCTAACTGGTTGTATCCCGTTAAAACTCAACTCGAGTATATGTGATGAAAACGGGAGGAACAAAAACAAAAAAAAAACAAAAAACCTCTTTGTAAATACATAACACCTTCACAGTAATAAACTTTCAATATTATTATGTTGCCTTCAAAAGTCATTAGAAACAATAAACTCGTACACCGAGGCAACATCCAACACAAAATTCACTGTCGCACCATGACAATTACATAACTGCTTCTCTAACAGCCAGTTGTAGAAACTTTCCCGCCTTTTTTTTTCTATTTTTTTCTTAAATTCAAAATCAGAATAATTTATTCCGTTTTTTTTTTTTTTTTTTTTTTTTTGAATAGGTACGAGTAGATCCCCTGACGAGTTCGATTTATGAACAATTAGAAAGTCGAGCACATTAACCGCAAAAAGTAAAAATATTCAAATGTTTCTAATTTAGTTACAAAAGTTGGCAAATTCTAAAATTGGATTATAACTTGTTGAGATTTTGGCTTATAACGAGATAATTTGGTTTAGATATATTGATCAGTGATGAACCGAAAATATTATGCCGTCGAGTTCCAAGCACTCTTGGAGAGACAATCTTTTCATACCGGACCATCGTTACTTCTACAGTACTGATGGGAATATTTTTTTTTTTTTTGATTTTCTTGTGAGTATTGCATTTATTATATAATTAATGAAGCTTTCACTTTTCTTTAAGAAAACAAAACAAACAATCAAATTATGAATAAAAATGAAAAATTAAACTCCCTTACGTTTGGCCATTTCAAGGCGTCTTGGTGCGGATTAACGGTGTATACACTTTCAAACAAATTGTAAGAGTGTTTAGATGAACGTCCGAAAGCGTCTGCTTATGATCACAAAATGATTTGTCTCTGATTCTGGTCAACGATTTTATAAGATCACACAATAGTACCTAGTTAGAGATATCTCAATTCCAAACTCAATCCAAATCTCAGTTTCAATCTCAAACTCTGACTCTGACTATGAATGTGACTGTGACTTCGACTCTAAGTTCAACTTCCAGTTCGGCTTAACTCTGGACTATGACGATATCGATGGCCATGTGGATTACACGAGAAAGAATATAATTTCGGTTAACCGTACCGGTTTTCCGGCCCACTTTTGAATATCCTACTCGATTGTGTTGTAGTTTGGTCTAAGTATTTTATTCTCTCTTATCTTAAATCTGTTCTCGGAACGTATTGATTTATCAAAGACATTGATTGGCGTTTAGATTTAAAAACAAATACATCCAATCTCAACATCGATTGGGTCTTGTGATTGGACTGATTGCGTCTATTATTCGAATGCGGAAAGTTTACCACCCGTCGAGGAATCCCCAACACAGACAGTGTTGTTGAAGGAAACAACAAAAAGACATTTTTGCTTAGTCAGAGGGGTATTTGGAATCCGGAATCCGGTGATATACTATAGAAAAAAAAATTTCAATTAGTGCAAAATCACTACAACCGGTTGATCATTCATTGCTGATGGTGGTGGCTCCATGCCGATGTCCAATTCGATAGAGATTCATTGAATCCATGCGTTGACCTAAAAGGTGTTAAAATGTATCTGCTTCTGGTCACTCATGGATTTCGAACGTCATTAGCGACTTAGTGTGTTTTGTTTTCTTTCACCGAATTGGCTGCTGATTATGTTTTGTTTTGAGGTGATCGGTTCGATTTGATTAATTTGTGGAAATTTGTTAAATTTTGGCAAACTTGAATAGAGCTTAACAAATGAATTAAAACGGCTCGTGTAGGGGCATAATTGTTATGTAACATGAAGGTTGCCATTGGTAGCAATGATCTTTAGGAATTAAAGGGCTTAACGGTGTTATTAGAGGAATTTACATTTTACATTAAAAATTGAAGAATTTATCAAGAATAGACAGATATTAGTCACGTTTATTGAAATATCATTCTAAGGCCAATATTTGAGCTAACACTTAATTAACAGGTTAGCTTAACCTCGAGCACATAACACACCTTCCGATGATGTACTGGATTCAGCATTGAAATCTGTATTAAGCGGTGAACAAATTTAGCCAAATTTAGTCGTTTACGTGACCAACGTAAGCTAAAACATCAAGACGTGGCTATATAATAAAATATAGAGCTTTATTGCTTTAAATCTTTGGATTGTTCACCAATTTGTTTTATAGGCTTGGAGCACACACCAAATGTTTGGGCTATCAAAATTACAAGTTTTAATTAGCTAAAATCGGGAAGTTTTAGTGTCAAAGATTTCAAGGTTCTGAAACCAGGAGAGACATCCAACTAATCACCAAAGGCGTCTTGAGAATATATTAAACTGTTAAAAATATTGAGGCAAATCAACGTGATCTTACCCCTAATGGTACTGGCAATTGTAATAATCTACATGTGATCTTCCTCACTGCAACTGGGGCATGGATTCTAGCATCTCCAACTAATATACTGCAAATACCAAGATGCCGATTTACACACTGACTCAGGAACTGCAAGATCCTTTGGTTGGTTGCGATGATATCCGCATGACATGTTCGGTAGATTGGACTGAAACGATGGAAAGAGTACCAAAGAGGCTTGGCTTTCTACGTTTAAACTCCGTCAAATTAGACATTTATTGAAGAACGGTTTTTGACGGCTTATTTCGAGAGTCTGGAAAAATCAAACACCATCCAAAATAAGCATACTCTGAAGCACTGTTACGAAAATGCACGGCTCAAAAAGACGGCAATTATTAGAAAAGGCCACGATGTTAAAAGCTTTATTCCCTGGCAAATCTAGCATCTATTTGAACCAACTAAGCTCTCCGAACTAAGATTGGATCTTCTTATTCTAGAACAGAACCTACAGGAAAAACGTTTCTGGCACTACCTTTGTTCGATGCCGGAAAAAATGCAATGATGCGGTCGAATAAATTTTCAAAAATGAAGTCAGACGTTGCTATAAACACAGATGATGTCTGGTTGAAGTCCGTGTTACAATCAGCAAAAGTCGAAGTTCAGATACAGTCAAATACACCTAGAGAGATGCCACAGGTAGTAAATCTATCAACGGTTGCAATCAAGTGAACACGATTTTGATGTCAAAGCAAAATACACTTTCAAAAACGCCAAAGGAAACTACTCGTATAAGGATCCTTTCTAACGCTTTGAATAGGAACGACTAGCAATGACATTAACCTTAACGAAACTGAATCTTTGGGAAGGGCTGCGATGTGGAAAATATACCTTTTATGACAAATAGATTCACGCTGCAATACCATTGTCTGACATTCCAGCCAACTATACCCAACCGGTAGGTAAAAGAAATTCGTTCGTCAGATTATTGTACATTTACAACGAAAACAGTAGTTGGAATCATATGCGGGCTTATTAAAGACGAAGAATTCGAGATAAGCCGACTGGAAACGTAAAAAAGATTACCTCGTCAAATACGGCAATGCTTTGCCTAAATTTTGGACAAGGGAAAATATATATGAGACTATTCTGAACCTTTACTGTGCTCTCAACAATGTTTACAAAACTAGTATAAGTTAACACTGCATTATACTATCAGCCAGACCCTAGCCCCATGCTCGAATCTCGTTTCACAAGTAACCTGATCAGAACCGGTTTACAACAGTGAAGCTGCAAGTGAACTGAATAAGACTAGTATCTATTTCTATCATCGGTTATAATAACACTGGCGCTGCTGACTCTTTCTACAGCTTCAAATCGCTCCTTACCAATTGCCTATATCCAATTATGTTACAAGATGGTATAGAACAGCTTCTGGGAGCATTGAGGAGAATCTTAAATGCACATACCCAACCTTTGGCAAACAGTAAAAGTAGCGTTTATAAAGAAAACCTGAGAATATGCCTTTACTCTTTTCATATAAGGAAAACTTCATTGTATACCAGGTGGGGTGAAAAGTAACCTCCTTGGGAATGAAAAAAAAATTTTTTTAAATGTCTTTTTATTTTATTCAATATAGTCCCCTTTTAGCTTGATACACTTATTCCAGCGATTTTCCAACTTCTGGATCCCGTCCAAAAAGTAATTTTCCGGAAGGTCTGCAAAAAACTCCTCCGTGGCATCGATGATTTTCTCGCGTGAGCTGAATTTTTATTTATGAGCCATCTTTTGAGGTTTGGGAAGAGATAATAGTCCGAGGAAGCCAAATCGGGCGAATACAGTGGATGCGACAGCAATTAGAGTCGTAAGTCATTGATTTTAGCCGTGGTTGCGATGCTCTTATGCGCCCGCGCATTATCTTGCTTCATGTGAGGCCATTTTGCAGCGATTTCGGCCTTCAATCGCTCCAATAATGAACAGTAATACTCGCTGTTGGTGATTTTTCCTTTTCCGAGGTAGTCCACGAAGAGTATGCCATGACAATCCCAGTTAACCGATGCCATAACCTTTCCGACCCACTGAGCCTCCTTCGGCCGCTTCGGAGCACTCGTGCCGGCTTCAGTCCATTGCCGGGCACTCATTCTGTTCTCTGGTGTGTAATAGTGGATCCAGGTTTCATCAACAGTTACCAATCGACGCCAAAAGTCCGCCCGATTCCGCATCAGCAAGTCCAAACACTCTCTCGAAGTGCTCTCGCGTTCGTGTTTTTGGTCAAGAGTGAGCATGCGCGGCACCAGAGGCGGTATAACTTTTTCACATGCAGAATATTGCCCAAAATATGGCGTGTGCGCTCAGTACTAATCTTTGTGGTACGAGTATCTGCTAGCTTGCGCACCTTCACTTTCCGGTTAACCGACACCATTTCATGTATTTTTTTGACATTGTCCTCTGTAACCGCATCGGAGGGCCTGCCGCTGCGGACTTGATCGGTAGTGGAGTTGCGGTCACCACGAAACTCTCGTAACCAATATTTGATATTTGGTTTAATCTGACGGAGCATTAGCCCCATAATATTTATCCAACATGTCTTTTGTTTCCTTCCCCGTTTTGCCTCTCAAAAAATAATGTTTTATGAGAGAACGAAAACCGTTTTTGTCCATACTCAACATGATGCGAAACACGTCAATAACAATCAGCTGTCAAAACAAAACTAAAGACACTAAATATGAACGGACTTCAAGGCACCATAACCTTATTTGCAGTAGCAACGCATTCGTCAAGGAGATTACTTTTCACCCCACCTAGGATAACTACTTTGTGAATGCGTCTTTTATTCAAGATGCAACCTGCCTATCAACGCAGAAGCTCCTGCAAAACTGGTAGGCAAAAATGAAAACGAACTCGTAGTTACGAAGTGCGAAATGGGCATATTAATCGATATGGCAGCGCTCTCGAGAGCCTAACTTTTGACGGTATGTGTAACTCAACAAGAAGAAAATGCGCAGAATAATCATACGATTTGTTGATTATAGAAATAATGTTGAACAAGATCCTGATTCTAATAGCAATTGGAATCAATACCTGATGGCTGCAGTAATTCCAGTTTGCTCATAGGGCTGTGTCCTGTCGTTACTGCCCTGGTGCATGTTGGGCAATTCATTGCTTAATGCTCTCAATATTTCTTCACACAGACATACTCGCCCATAGATGAAGTAGAACCTGTACTGTTTGTTGGATTTTGTCGATGATCAAACGATGCACTAGAAATAAGTCAGCCAGTCAGTCAGTCAGTCAAATCTTTATGAGAAAGACTTTTCTGCGTCATCTAGTGCCAAAGGCATCATTTTCAGTTCTTCCAAAGGCACACTGAAAAGAAAATTTTGGAGTGGAGTTATCACGTTGAACAACTCTAAATCACTGTTGTAAAATATCATTTGGCAAGGCGTGGGGTTTATCAGTGAGAAGGATACATTGAATCCGCATGACTATGAAATCACCGATTATATCCTATTAGCCTGTTGTTTGGTAGAAGAACATTTCACGTAATTAGCTCTATCCAGGCTGTTTATTTCGTGCTTTTATAGCATGATTGGCTCTACTTTGCATGAACTTAGGAATCTTCCACCTCCTATTCCTTCATTTTTTCTTGTGAAATGCTTTTTCAAAACCGTTTTGGAGGCCTTAGTATGAAAGCACTATGGACGTTGCTATTGCAATGAAAATATGAAATCCATTTTTCCCATACTTAAGAATGATTTCGACCAAAATATGAGACAAGTAAGGAGTGTAGTCAAATATAAACGAATGGCGCTTCTTTTTGAAGGACGACAACGTTGGATTTCACTCCTCATTGGCACAACTTGCATCTAGATTTTATGCAGAGACGTACGCAATCCTGATGGCAATCAGTTATATTGTGAAGAAGCTGTAGAAGCAGATAACTCAGGTCTAAGATCTTTTATATCTAAGCATTCCCACGGCTTCAAGTTAAAGTTCTATAATGCTACCAATGCTAGTGAAATCGCCCATGAACTATCAGATGGATCAGATGGACCCTCATTAAAACTGTCTGCTTCCTTTGTAAGGGCTTAGATTAACAGTTGGACTTCAATCTGCAAATGATATGGCCCTTAAGAATATTGGCCGTCTGCTTATTGGCGGACTATGCTTTCGATATGCCGAAAATTGTGCGAAACATAAGTGCCACAGCATTCTACGACACCACCGATTATGTTTTTCCTTTGAGAGTGTCCAGCCTTAATCTAAATGTGTCTATGCGGTTCTGGATATTCAGTTACATTTCCACGCCAAATAATATTATTAAGTGGTTTCCCTCTTTGTTAGCTATACAGCTAATATGAGATGGTATATGGTATACGAGAGGATTACACTACCAGTGTCATCTAGACTTGGCTATGCGGGTCTGGGTATTCGGTCCAGCCCAGATAAAAAATATTAAGTGGTTTCCCTCCTCCCTTCTCAATCGGTAGTGAAACATGATATACAGCTAATATGGGCTTAAGGGGTATTCGAGAGGTTAACACAACCAGTGTTAGTAACATAATCTCGGATCCACCTCCAGAGGACGGTTGATCTGATCGTTTGCTAATCAAAATGGTCTGA
This sequence comes from Volucella inflata, assembly GCA_928272305.1. NCBI lineage: Eukaryota > Metazoa > Arthropoda > Insecta > Diptera > Syrphidae > Volucella > Volucella inflata. The sequence goes on from OV743720.1 coordinate 8,229,710, forward strand.
ATTCGTAGATAGTTTATCTTGAACTGAATTTTAAATTTTCATTCGTCCATCTGCCATCATATTGGAATGTTGCCCAATTTGAAATATGGCAAGGTATTTGCCCTTAAGACAAATAATTCTATGTAGTGATGAAAAAGGCTTAACAAAGCAAATGGCAAATCATTACTCGTATTTTACGATACCTTTAAGCTAAGTGATCATAAATGTCAGTCCCAACCGATTATAACAAATTTTGCAGGATAGTCTGTCACTAATACCAATACAAGTATCTACGTTAGTCCTTTACGTCATATGCAATTAATGAAATCCTTCGTTGTAATCCAACTTAATGGCATTGAACCGATTACGTTATTTTAACAAATGACCCTCTGTTATCTATGTTAAAAGTTCAGGGCCACCATTATCCCACCCCCTCGCACAAATTAACCTAAAATGAGCTTTCAATTTTAATTTCACTCTCTTCATGAGTACGCTAAAGCTTCCTTACATCCCCAAAACGTATGCGCAAACTTTTTCGAAAAACTAAAGCATTCAACAACAACAAAAAATTTAATAGAAATTCTCATCCACCCCTTTCTAACTTACACCCAAGTGTCAACTCACAAGTCCGATACATTTGTCGTCGTAGCTTGTCAGTTGAATTTTTTGACTCGACAACGCATTAACTAGACTCTTGTTACTCTCGCAATTCGGATGCGACATTGAACCTGAAATCCAAGAAAAAAAATCAAAAAAAACACTGAAAAAAAATTATTACAAAAAATATTAGTAAACCAAGAAGTATTTCAAAAATTCACACCTGCAACTGAAATAGTTTTTATTTTTTTTTTTCATTTCTGACTAATTATCGTGCAATCGTTAAAATTTGAAAAACAAGTCAAAAAAAATTAAGATTCAAAACGAAAAGTGATTAGGGAGTGATTCAGAAACGAGAAGTATAAATCGCGATTGTATCTGCAAACTAAAAAAAATTAAATCAAAAACAAACAGTTGAGACAACTGCAAATTCCAAAGCGAAAAAGAAATTAAAAATCGAATACTTGACCATGATGAACAATGGTGGGGCGTATGGCGGTGGTAAAGCTGGAGGGACATTCGACCCAATCACCTTTGCACAGAGGCCACAGGTTATACTGCGAGCTCTGTGCTGGGTAGGTTTCCATTACTCGTTATTATTACTTTTCTGTTTGTCTTTTCGTTTTTATTTATTTCTTGGTTTCTTCATTTCGAAATAATTTGCAGGAAAATAAAAAAACAAAAAAACAATACACACACCTTAAATCTGAGCCATTCTTTGATGGTTCACACGAGTAGGTATCGATTTTCCACCCAGAACTCGCCTATACACAATATGATATACTTTCCACTACCACCAACAACCACCATCACCACCATCAACAGCACCACCTTGTGAACAATTCGGGGGTGGCAAATGATGATGGTACTTTTTTTTGGGGGGGTTGTCCCATTCTAATAATATCCTCAAGTTCATTCCGAAAAGAAAAGTTTTTCACCACCATCCTTTCGGCACAAAACTGCAAACAGCACCAAATACCAAACACTCATTTGTAAGGAGAGTAACTTCCTCTGAGCTCGAGTTCGAGTTACGACGACAACAAGGATGACGAGGACAACGACGACGGCGACGACGACGATCACGAGTATTTCGAAGGACACTCAAGTAAATAGTCTCGCATTCCATAGAGGATGAATAACCAAAACAGAAATAGAATTCAAAGAATCCTCTGTTGATGTTTTATTCCCCAAGCTCCATACAGTCTTTTTGGGATCAAAATATTTTGTTAGATGTCAGCATTCACCCTCGTACTCGTACGAATATAAGTATCTACTCGTACTCCTATGGTCTCTCAAATCGCGTCTCTTTGAGTTGAGAGAAAGACTCTTCACAGCTAAAGTAGGTCAACATTTTGAGTAGAAAAAAAAAAGATAGAATAAAATGAAGTTTCACAAAGCTTCGATGTTGTGTATTTATCCATCCAACAAACCTATCATCTATATCCAGCAGCAACACTAGATTTAACCTCGAAAAATCGAGAATAAGTATCTACACAAGGGATGTGTGTTTTATTCAGTGTTGTTTGTGATAAATTTGAAATTTCCCAAAGGTTTAGTGAAAAAGTTTCTGTTTCCTCTCAGTCATCTTAAATATTCTACAAATATCGAACACACAATAGATGGTTGAAAAATCCTCATAAACATCTTCTCGTTTATCTTTTTCAGGCTGTAGCTACCTTAAAAATCTAGATATTGCTGAGCCAGCATGATCTAATCAAAATGCATACTGTATCTTCGACTTTAGGGTCAACTAGATTGATTCATGCCGATACTGTGTCGACCGCAAAAAGAATTTTAACAGAGATAAGTGATGGACCCCCATGCATTATGCTGATAGTGTTGAGTACATACAAAAGAGATACTACGAGTATTTTGTATCTTTGTGAAATATTCGACAAAGTTACCAGTACACAACCAAGTCCATTGCATAGTTGCTTAAGTTATATGTGTTCTATGATATTTGTTCGTTGCCAATTCAAAACTTTATGGTTCCGTTTTCAGTGAGCTTTAAGCAAATGATATATTGAAACCACCCATTAAACAGAAGATGCAAGTCATAGGAACAAGAATCTTATGTGTCTTCCTTTAAGACAGCAAAATTTTGTACAACTTTCGCCTTAAAAATTACCAAATAACCATTCTTAGCAGATTACATGTACTGGTATCTTTTACACTGAAGACCCATTTTCTACGTATCTAAATGGCCGTAGTTGTAAGAATTAAATCAAAAAGATATCAGAAAAAAAATAAATTTCCCTCAAACTCCTAACACTGTCTACAAAGTACGGGTATACATACAAATATGTAAATGTATCTGGAGGTCATGGTGGAGCGTCGACTACGATTCTTTGTTTATAAGGGGCAGAAAAAAAAAATATTGCAAATATATGGTATTGCAATTGAATTAGTAATGCATGAGATCACTCTTATCTAAGCATGCACAATTAATGAATGTGACATCTCAAAAACCCACGCAATGCTCACCCCATTCAATTGTTTATGTGTTTGCATTTTTATTTTTTTTTGTCGTATCGTATTTTTATTTAAATTTTCTGTAATCAAAAAATATGATAAACTCGTAAAATGTAAAATACATAGAAGAGCAGTTTCTTTGCTAAATTTAGATGAATGAAATTTGTATCTATGCTAAGAGATAGAGAGAGAAACTGTTTGGTATTACTCGTACATAGGATGTGGTTAAAGACTTTTAATAAATTTTGCTATAGATTGCTGTTGTAAAAGGATTTTCGGGGGAAGTTTGGTTAATCGATTTTTTTTCTTCTTCTTCCGTTACGAGAGTTTTGATTACATATTTTTGGATGCTTTAGATACTCTTATTGTATTTATGTCTGTGTAGATACCTACCTTTCAGAAAGTTTGTAATCGAACCACAAATTTCTTATTAATTGTGGTTAGATGGATTGAAAAAGGTTAACAAAGTTTCGAATATACTCTTTCGATGGATATGAAATAAGATTAGATGGTTTCAAAGTTGTGGGTTTGAATTGTGTTCAAATGATTACATAACCTTTGGGGAAAAATTGGTTTATATGGAAAATAGAGATTCGTAGGAGGAGGTCGATTAAATTGCTGAGTTGGTGTTGGTTGTTGTATTGTGCTTTTTCGTAGAGCATGAGCTATTATTCGACTTAAAATTGTTGAACGTTGCATAATGATGGCTAATGACTGGTGATTCTGGGGCTTGTGACTCTTCGGAGAGGAATCTTTTTTGCAAGGATAAAACTTTTGATGACATTTTTATGGAGGAGATAGACAGACTATCGATTGGGCACCATTCCAAATGTTAGTGATTGTGGTATCGAAATGAATCCTTTATTCTCTATTTAAGGGGGCTTTTTGTTTTGCTAATATATCTTCCAATAGGAAACATGTTGTCGTTTCGGTATTATTTGACAAATCATAATGACTTTCACTTCCGTAACATTTTAAAAATATTTTTGTACTCGGTCTTCAGTCTGTGTTATTTGCCATGTTGTGCATACCAATTGTACAAACTTACAACTAACGGGGCGTTAATTTAATGAGCGTGCAAACAAACTGTACCGTTGTGAGTGAAAAAGTAGCGGAATATCCGGAACTGTCAATTCGACGTCGATCAGAAAGTTTGGTCTCTATCTGTCCACTATGTTTAAAATTTGGCGAGCAAATATTGGACTACCACCAGATCCAGCTGGTGCAGGAACTAAACTCTCGATACCAGAATTCGGGAATTCGTGGATTGGGCTTTTAAAGCTTAAAGTGAAGAATGAGTATGTTCTTTGGCTCAATAGAGTGAAGCAAGTCCATATGAGACTCATATGACCCAATTACAACGACCACAAATGTAAACAGTTTGACGTTTTATTTTTTCCTTTTGGGGGAGGGGAAATGCCTTACGCACCATAAGGAGGTCTGTTGGCGTTGACCATCACCCGATCCCCATGTGTCCGGCTCTCTCCGCATGTTTTCGGATCATACGGACTAAAACTCCTCCTAACCCCCTGGGACCGCTCTTCGCATTACTTCAAGGGGCTGTGATCGTACACCCTTTCGGGTTTACGTGCTTTCCCGGTATTGTTCTTCTTCTCTTTTCTTTCTTCTGGGAATATCTTCCACGAACTGGCAAATTCGTCACTGCAGGCAAAAAATGTGTGGCGTACGTCGTCTGCTGGGGACTCGCCGTACTGGCAGGCTGGGCTATCCGTTTTGCCGATCCTATGTAAATTGGCTTTGAAATTTCCTTGGCCGGTAAGGAACTGGATGACGAAGTAGTTGACCTCACCGTGTTTCCGGTCTTTTCGCTCAGCCACATTTCTTATCAGCCTCGCTGTCCACGTTCCTCTTCTTTCCGAGATCCAGGGCTCTTGCCACTTCCGTATCGTTTGCTGCTCTGCTTGGTCGATTGCCGTTCCAATCGGATTTCCGCCTTGTTTTCGTCGACGTACCTCTTTTGTGCCGCTAGGAGATCGGTTTGACGTAGTCTTCATGCTGGTTGCATCATCGGAGCTCGCCTTACAGTTAGTGTTACCTCGCAATCCTCGAAAATATGAACGACGTTTTTTTAAACTATGCGTTCCAGCAGGATGGCAAATTGTGCCATCATCTCCAAGAAACCATTGACTTTCTAACTACTCGATTCAAGGAAGTGCTCAATGCATTGACTACCCCTAAAATGTCAAAATAATGTAAGGATTTGTTGCAAGACTTAACCAGAGCGTATTTACGTTGCATACAAAACTGCTTTAGGAAAGAGTCTTTTATTCTGCAGCTTTTTTGGACAAAAGTTGAAGCCATACATTTAGCGCTTGATCCAATCCTCGAAACATTTTTTTATATTCGGTTTTCGGTATGTCCATCATTGCTTCCTGCGATTTTTCCATTACTTCCTCTCGGCCATTGAAACGCGTTCCCCGTAGTGATTTTTTAACTCGATTGAAGAGAAAGAAGTCACAGGGAGCCAAATCAGGTGAATTCGGTGGCTGTTGGATGGTATTTGTTGCATTTTTCGTCAAAAAATTACGAATAATCATAGCACTGTGCGACGGTGCTTTATCATGGTGCAAAATCCACGAGTTTTCTGCCCACAATTCTGGTCTCTTTCGGCGAATTGCTTCACGAAAACGTCTCATAACGCCCAAATAATACTCTTTGTTTGCTGTCTTGACCAACATTACTTTTACTTCATCAATGTTTTCGTCGGTTTTCGATGTCGATGGACTGCCAGTGCGTTCATCACCTTCGATTGACTCACGACCACTTTTGAACCGCTCGTGCCACTGATAACGACCGTTTTCTTTAGAGAATCTTTGCCGAAACACTTTTCCAAGATTTCCAACGTTCGCGCACCATTAAATCCGGTTTTTACGCAGAATTTAATACATGTTCGTTGTTGCAAATTTAAATTCATTTCTAAAATCAAGGCGGTATGTATGTACCTATTGAGTTTAATGTTAAACTCATTTAGATTTCGCCCACTATGTCTCTGACGAGTCTAAATATGACTCGAATTGCTTACATTTTGACATTATCACTATTCCATTTCAAGTGTCGAAGATACATCTTGCCTGAGGTCCTTTAAAAAAAACACGAATTCGCCTTTGGGTTAATGATAAATCTGTCACTCATAAGTAGGGCAACCAGCTCCCTAAGCAGAAAGAATTTGTGTAGAAGCTCCCAAGTGCCTTGCACATATTTACAAGGAACACTATCTCACTATAGGTAATATTATAAGCTTTTACAACCTTTTATTCTCTGGCTAAAAGTGTCTGACACTACTGCTCAGTTTAGTAAAGGAAGTGGTAATATTTTTAGCTGCAGACGTATTTCATTAGATGGTCAACCGGCTTGTATTCGATATAGCTTCTCTTGACAAAATCAATTTACACCCCAGAAAGACTTCTTAACTCAAATATTAATATTGGCCGAAATAATTAAATCAGCTGTTTTCTCCATATTTTTAGAGAAAAATCCCTTCCGGAAGCCTTTTCGGTCGTGTCAATTTTTAATAAGTGACAGTCCTAGGGCACTTTGCACCACATATTTTCCAGATTTACTTTCTGAATTTTATGGTATATTCATCAATATTAAACTTACCTATTCAATATAATTCATTTAAGCGATTTAACTCAAGCAATATGAAAATGGATCGATAACATCAGACGTGACTTTTGCACCTTCCCCTGTATACTCTTGAAAGACCACTTACCTTTACCAATTGCAATAGATAGCAACTTTACTTGCCACATTTATTGGAAGATGCTTTCAAGTTTCACCTCGAGCATATCAGCTGTTGATTCCTGTCAATTATGTGTGAACTGTCAAAATACCTGAGCTATGCAGAAAATATACTTTATCGTTGTAATGTCTGCCATTATTTTAGTTTTTATGATATTTTTCAAACTCTTACAATCCGAAAGCGGGTTTTTTTTTTATATCATCTTGTCAAGATAAGAGATGATATTCCAAACATAAATAAACTGTCAAAATTATTATTTTGTTTTATTAACTATTTGCGACGTCTTAGCAAATTCGGTTTTAGTCTCAATCAGGTTGAAGTAAAAGGTGTTCCATTTATCAACTTCGGTGACAGCGTTTTTAGCCAACTTTCTTTATTCAACTAAAAATATATCGTTAGCTTTGCACACTAGTGCTCCCTAGTGTACTACGTCTGATCACTGAACATCCTCATGTTGACTTGTTCATTAACTTGTTTAGAGAATGATGAGCAACACGTTAAACGTATATGACAGTTTACAACTGTAGAATGCCTTAATGTCAAAATATTTCCATTATGTTTGGAACAGAAAAAATCAACTTAAGATAAATATCGAGCCCACATTTGTATGTACATAAATGTAACAATAATGTAAATGCAATAAACGTATCAACATCATTCTTCCATTGTGCGATATGTGCCATGTAACATATGTGCCATGTTACAATTCGTCCGAGTCAACCCAAACCAAACCAACCAAAAACTTAAAAAGTTGACCAACGCATTCCACAGATAAAGACCACCACTAGGTTCGAATTCATCGCCAACGCTTTCAGAAAGATCTCCATTGGGCAATACAAACTTGTTCAATAGTACTTCAATTGTTAAATAAGAAGTTCGGTGCATCTCCAACGCATTCATTGAATTAATTTGAAAGCCTACTCATAATATTGCAGTTGAATGCATTGAATCCGAAATTGATGTGGATTACGTGAATGCGCACCAGTTCCAATTGCATCCTTAGAAATTTATTATTCTTAAATATCGAGCTTTAAATAGAAAGACAAACTGTCAACAAATCACGCGCGCTATCACTAAAGCATTTAATGACGAAGTTACGTCACACATTTTGATGACAGAAATACTTAGGGTGTCATGGTGAAGTACTGTTGAAGTTAATAATTGGACACATATTCCCGCAATCATAATCGTCTCTGTGCAACATAATTGAATAGTATAGAACCACTGACAATTCGGGAATCTATAGTATGATGTTCAGATTTGATAGAATAACAAAAAAAAGACAAATCAGGGCATCTATGAAAATGTGTTTATGTGAATGTGGATTCCCACAAGGGATAGGGCCCCTCCTTTAGCGGATATTCTTTACAGCAAAATTCTGCGACTAATATTAGTACAAATAGTCAAGATATTTCAGCTCTCTGAAAATACCTCTGTTGTAACCGTTGAAAAACAAATTCGAAACAACAGCAGCCAAAACAAAGCAGTGCCTTAAATGAACAAATCCTCTCTTCTTGGCGATTTAGAAGAAAACGGAGGATGCAAGGATCTTTCGATCATCAGGAAAGTGCACTCAGATAGAATTTGTAACTAAAGTCATCGAACAGGTACGCTTAGAACTCCCAAAAGAAAAATACTAAAATACTGTTGCAGCTCTATATGAACATTGAATTCAGAAGCAAGAAAGAAATTAAAGAGGGGGAATCCACGGAAAACCAACTGAATAATCTTAAAGAAGAAGCTCGGTAAATCTACCAGAACTCTGACTAAGGTCAGAACTAAACAGAAGATAGACAAACCGGTTTAGGATCTGAATGGTGCCTCACCAAGTAATTTGAAATAGCAGACAAGTCAAAATCCTCAAGATTAGGCAGATTCAACCAGACTGAACAAAATTAGAATATCTTATAACACCTAAAATGAGTCAAAAGCAGAAACTCACTTCCCAAGGAAACTCATCTAAGCCCGCCAACAACCACCTCCCAACACTGAAGGTAGAGGTGAGCTGAAAAACGCAACCCACTCACCTGGTATCTGTCATCGGCTTTTGTGACGGATGAGGTTTAATGACTTCAAGTCGCCTTATATCGATGCCCTATATCCAGTAGTGGTTAAGAAATTATAAGACCAGATTCCTTAGGTGAATCTTCACTGCTCGCTCGAAAAAGGAACTACGAATGGCTCCAAATGGCTGGAATGCGACGCTGATGTCTTTTTAAAGACAATAAAACTTGGGTGTGTCTTCCAAGCGAATATATGCAATCCTCTTGACAATGAACCATTTTGTAAATACAAGGTGGGGTGAAAAGTAACCTCCCTGACTGCCAGAATGCGCTGAATATTTAGGCAGACATGCCAAATTTCAGTGCGACACTGTCTTTAGTTTTGTTTTGACAGCTGATTGTTGTTGACGTGTTTGGCATCATGTTGAGTATGGACAAAAACGATTTTCGTTCTCTCATAAAACATTATTTTTTGAGAGGCAAAACGGCGAAGGAAACAAAAGAAAAGTTGGATAAATATTATGGGGCTACTGCTCCGTCAGATTACACCGTCAAATATTGGTTTCGAGAGTTTCGTGGTGGCGGCAGGTAGGCCCTCCGATGCGGTTACAGAGGACAATGTCAAAAAAAAAATGAAATGGTGTTGGCTGACCGGAAAGTGAAGGTGTGCGAGCTAGCAGATACCACAAAGATTAGTACTGAGCGCACACGCCAAATTTTGGGCAATATTCTGCATGTGAAAAAGTTATCCTGCCTCTGGTGCCACGCATGCTCACTCCTGACCAAAAACACGAACGCGAGAGCACTTTGAACAAGTATTTGGACTTGCTGATGCGGAATCGGGCGGACTTTTTGCGTCGATTGGTACCTGTTGATGAAACCTGGATCCACTATTACACACCAAAGAACAGAATGTGTGCCCGGCAATGGACTGAAGCCGGCACGAGTGCTCCGAAGCGGCCGAGGGAGGCTCAATGGGTCGGAAAGGGTATGGCGTCGATTTTCTGGGATTGTCATGGCATACTCTTCCTCGAAAAGAAAAAACCATCAACAGCGAGTATTACTGTGCATTATTGGAGCGATTAAAGGCCGAATTCGCTGCAAAACGGCCTCACATGAAGCGAAAAAAAAAATTGTTTTTGTAAGACAATGCGCCGGCGCATAAGAGCATCGCAACCACGGCTAAAATCAATGACTTACGGCTCTAATTGCTGTCGCATCCACCGTGTTCGCCTGATTTGGCTCCCTTGAACTATTATCTCTTCCCAAACCTCAAAAGATGGCTCATCAATGGCTCACGCGAGGAAATCATCATCATCAAGAGTATTTTGCAGACCTTCCGCAAAATTACTTTTCGGACGGGATCAAGAAGTTAGAAAATCGCTGGAATAAGTGTATCAAGCTAAAGGGGGACTATATTGAATAAAATAAAAAAAAACCTTTAAATTTTTTTTTTTCATTCCCAAGGAGGTTACTTTTCACCCCACATAGTAGCCTGTAGAAAGAACGAAGAAAACACGTCTACCCAAGTCACGTTTAAGATCTTGCTTAAGCTTCCACCACTTCCAAGAAACGAGTACTTTGACAGTTCTAGTAATAACAGCTGGGTTACCTGTGCGCACAACTACTACCACTTTAGGACGCCTACAGAGTAAAGGAATGATTCTATCTCAGACTTTTTTGGCATTTAAACTGCGCACTATAAGTTTGTTTAGCGCCTTAGTTTGCCAGGCATAAAAGACACTTGCTGTGAGTGTGATAACGGCTCATAGAGCATTTCCTTTGCGTATGTCCCGCAAGTGATCGCTCCAGAATGTAGGTACATGGCGCTGATGTAGGGATCCTGGTGCTGAAGTACCTTATTCGCTTACTCATATTTCTACAGATGACTACGAAAGAATTTTCAGTAAAAGTAAAATGAAAAGAGAACATGCACTAGTTCTATGTCTGAACATGGAAAAGACTGACAAAAAAAACCTTTAGATCATGTTAACCAGCACACGTTCTATGATTACCATTCGTGAACATTCACATCGTAAAAAGGCACTGTAAAGCTCCCAATAGCCATGAAAATATTCCCTGCTCTAGTTTATAATACAGATAAAGTCGTCATCCTGATGATTCATTTCATTCCTTCCACTAAACTTCAACGACCTTGCATTATAATATTTTTCAAAAACGAAGGTATAAATGTCCTTCATCAATTCACGTTTATAATTGTTATTGAGAAATTGGTCAGCTGTTACACCCAAATTCAAAATCCTGATCGAATTCAAGGACCAACTCCTGAATTTCGAAACAAAATATAAGAATGTGTGTAGGTATAGTAGGTAAACTGGGAAATTATAACACACAGCCTAACAAAATAAACGGTCCTACATTCTAATTAAGTAAACGTTTACCTATCAAGTTTAGTATTTTGCCACACACATAACCTTCAAATTGAGTTGGACGCTTTTTACAAAGTTTCTCTGTTAGTATTGGTGTGAAGAACGTCTTACAAAGGCATATTCTCGTACAACTTTAAGGAAAATTAATGACAACATACTCGTACATCGCAGAGTGTAATGCAAACAATTTCATTTATCTCTGGTGTCATTTATCGTAAAATCAATACGTTTCCCTTCCTCCTAGCACATATACTTAAACAAAATGTCTTTTACATACTTGTACTTCCTTACATTAGTGTATTTGTACACAATTCCCTTTATTTCCATGGACAAAACATTTCCTATGTCCTTATTCTTAACAAAAGCAACAAGCATGCCATTTCCTTCTCCACCACGACAGTGATTTCATTTTTCATGATTTTCTTTTTCTTTTCTTTTCCTTGATTAATTTATTCATCAATTTATTCTTGTATCATGGAACGACATATTAGGCCTGTATAATTTCGTATTTAAAATATCGATTAATACATTTTTACAGCTCTTCTCCATAGTGGTCTTTGGTTGTATATCCTCGGAAGGATGGCGCGAGGAAAATGGCAAAGAAATCTGCCTATATAATAGTGATGCGATGGCCTGTAAATATGGAACAACAATTGGAGTCTTTGGATTCCTTGCATCGATGGCTTTCATTGCTGGCGAGTATCTATTCGAACAAATGTCATCGGTTAAAAGCAGAAAACATTACGTTCTCGGTGACCTAGGATTCTCCGGTGAGACTATCCCCTTTAAAACATTAATTTGTCTTACTTACTCATTTTTGATTATTTAAATAAGGTTTCTGGGCATTTTTGTACTTTATTGCGTTCATATATTTGTGGTCACAATGGAGCTCAGCTACACCGCCACCAAATGGAGAAGGTGTTAGTAACGTTCAGGCTGCCATTGTGTTCTCTTTATTTTCAATGTTCACATGGGTATTGGAATCTTGTATATCTAAGTCAGTTAAAGTTTAAATTGCATTTTTAATTTTTTTTTTTTAGGCCGGATGTGCATTCTTAGCATATAAGCGTTTCCAAATCGGTGCGGACGCTGCATTTGCCTCGACATTTGAATCAGATCCAGCAGCTACACAGTATACAAGTTATCCAATGGAAAATGAAACCGATCAATACAGTCAATCTCCCTTCACTGGACAACAGCAACAACAGCAGGGTATGTAAATACAATACAATATTTATCTCTGAAGACTTCTCATTTTTTAGTTTGTTTTAGAGCTGGTTAGATTAAAGTATCTGATTGCTTTGAAATGCACAATTTTACATAGTCAAACATGAAGCTTTCCCTTACTACGCCAGTCATAGAGCATAGCCCGGATGTATCGGAGTTTCAGCTGTCATTCCACTTGAAGGTCCTCTACTTTTGAAACTGGGATATTTATGTCCCTACGATTTGCTGGTAACAACATCTGTTGGTAGCACCAGAATTTTTGCAAGAACACAGGGCAATCAGTCCTCTAACTCGTTGCATTTCCTTGGTTAGAAGAATTAATTGATGCATAAGTGAACGGTATAGTCATAGATACTTTTAAGTCATATAATAGTCAAGCACGCAGATGACAGATATTTGCCTGTACGGACGAAAAATGATAGATGAAAAGTAACAAATGATTGGCTTGAAATGCAGCACTATTTCTATTAAAACCAGAGGAAGATTGATAGATTTTTATGCGGAAAGAGGGAAGAAGAAGCCTTTAGGTGAAACGGGAATATTGAAAGTCTTCTTACTGACTGAGCAAACCAAAAGCGCTGTGAAGAGTCAGACTGTAGAAGGAAAAGCGCATTATCTCAGGAAATCAAAATAAATAATTAATAATAACCACCGAAAAGTGGAACCAAAGTTTACATCAATCTGGCGAAAGCAAGATAGTTGCACTTGATATTTCTAAGGCATTTGAAAGAGTTTGGCATCAGGCTTTTTTGTCGAAAATGCTTTTCGGATCGACGACTCTCTTCTTCAATGGATTAGAAATTACCTTTCTGAACGTTCAATTCAAGTTGTCTTGGATGGTTTCAAGTTTGATATTCACAAAATAAATGCTGGTGTGCCCCAGGACTCCGTTCTGTCTCTGAAACTCTTTTTAATTTTCATTAATGATCTCTAGTCTGCTACTTCTAATCCCATTTACTACTTTACTGACGGCGGAACTCTCTGCATTTCATATTCGTTTCCGGACTCACGTCCCTGCTCTTCGGCTGTAGAACGGGAACGGCCGCGTGTGTTAAGCTCATTCAATTCCTATATAAACAGCATAACCAATTGGAGAACTACCAACAAAGTGGAATTCAATGCTTCCAAAACACAATGCTGTCTGCTGTCGCTTAAGCGAAATTCAAATACCCTGCCATTTTCCATGAATGGCACTTGCATCGTTGAAACCGAAAAACTTTCCATTCTCGTTATGTATGTTAATTACAACATACGTTGGAATGACCACATATTTGAAGTTGCCAAAAATGCTGCAAAATGTCTAGGTTTTACTTAAGCGATGTAAGAAATATTTTCCACCCTCTGATCTGGCTTCAATATATGTATAAGGCTTTTATCCGCCCGAAATTGGAGTACAATGCTCACATCTGGTCAGGTGCTCCCAAAACTTCCTTGCGCCAACTAGATAGGATTCAAAACCGTGCGATAAAACTAATAGATGATGCTAATATCACACAGTCGATTGACCCCCTCGACCACCGACGTAATGTCTCCTGTCTCACCCTGTTCTATCGCTATTTTCACCACCAGTGCCCCTCAGAAATTGCCAGTAGTATTCCGCCCCTTCAAACCTCCAACCGCAATACCCGTCTCGCTATGAATGCTCACCCTCAAGCCCACTTTCGGACTTACCCTGAAATATCGTGATTCTTTCCTAAGCCGAACAACTCGCTTATGGAATGCCCTGCCGAGTTCTTCATTTCCTAGTCTTTATAGCCTCCAAACATTCAAGACCAACGTCTTTCTTTCCGCCCTAACTTTCCATCGTCCGCGCTGTGTGCAATCCCTTGAGCGCGCGCTAATTATAAAAAAAATTAAAAATTAAATGTACTCTACCTCTCTGCCTAGATAGAATGCCTAATAAAACTTTCAAATAGGCAATGAAGTGCAATCTTTAAGTCGTATCAAAAGTTTTCATACATACCTCGAAAACGAAGCTCTCCCTTTACTCGGAAAAGAAAGAACTTATCTTTAGTACTTAACTAATAATCCTGGTAAATGGATAGTGTTGCTATACGATATTGAAAAACAAAAAGTGGACTCTTTGACTTTGACTAAACGACAAGGGCACACAAAAACATGTATTCCACAGGGCTCTACTCTTCAGCTTCTATTATTTAATATATTGGTATCTTGAAATTTCATTCATGAAATATATGAAAACGTCTATCGTATATTCCACGCTCCTTAAAATTTTTATGAACATAGTGGGGAGTTCAATCCTGATCAGCACACCCACAATCTAAACAAACGCGCTAGAAACTGGCGAACAACAGCAAATTCAAATTCAAAGCTACATAAAGTGCTGACTAGCTATGGAAACGCTGTAATTGATTGGCTAGGTTTCAACTCCTTCACGAAACCCTTGGTTTGAAAATGACTGCAGACAACCACAACAAGTACACAGATCGCCACTGCATAAGAGCACGAGAGCCCTCAAGCCGAATGAGTAAATGACGGAAGAAGAACCTTAGCTTTTCCAGAGAAAAAAGAAAGACAATCGGAAGTAGGGTACGAGGAAAAGGAACATTGCTACTCCATGAAAAACATTCGGAAGATTTACTAAAGAAGGCCCGAAAGGAATCCTCTAAAGGTAAACAAGGGAGTTGAAGCTGAATTTAGTTTTAAAAAGTGTTAAATAGCACAGACGGCCCACATTTCTCCCTCAGGTAGAAACTGAAAACCAAGATTTCCGCCTTTTAGACCAAAACAAATAAAACTAGCAGCAATATATAAACATTCTCGTAAGTATAGTAAGGCTGCCTATAACCTTCAAACGTATAGCTTGTTCATTTAGTCCACATGCACCTAGATTTTTTCGAAGGAAAGTATGCATTTAATATCTCTCCGGCTGCGCGGTACTCAACGTCAAGTTCAAGATCTTGACTACCGTTAGCATCTGAAACTATATGCCAGCGATACACTTTGTCCCTATAAGTGCGGTTTCTGACCGCGTGAATCCACACTTAGACAAATCTTAGAGACAACCCAATAAACCCAAGATCCCATATGACAATATATACAAAAGATTCACCTTAAAATCGTTATTTTTTGGCCAAGCAAGGCAACTGCTTGTTAGGCCTTGTCAATAAACATCGAGGTCCATATAAATGCTATATTAAACCTCAATCATCCCAGTGGAAGCGAAGACGGGTAAAGATGGAGCTTGGTCGGCTGGAATTCAAGATTGATTGAATAATCTTAATAATCCATTTATATCGAAGATATCTGAATACGAAAGTGAACTCCATAAGGCACCGATATCGACCTGATAAAATTAAATGAGATAGCTAGTACATCTAGAGAGAAAGCCCCGGTCCGAATTGACTACGTAGTAAAGAAAGACCTCTTCCTCTTCGATAGCGCAGACAATTTAAAGAAGATCTCAACTATTTTGTACTGTAGAACTGACGAATGATTGCTCTAACTAGAAAGGTTTAAGTCCCATCGGAATGTATGGCTGTCTTAGTAAGCATATAATGCTCATCAGTCTCTGTGAAGGTGATCAAAAACTGTTAGCTCGCAGCCTTTATAGAAACTTCAAGTATCAAGTGATAAAGCAGATTTCTCCACTTCTGAATCCAAATCACTTTCAATACCATTTTTCCATTTCAAGGTTAAGATAGCACCCTTTTACATCATATTTCAAAACAAATAATAAAAATCTTATCTCTCAGTATAACCAAAAACAATATCAACTTTAAGTGAAATAATGATTACAACAAAGATGCTACACAACTCGATGTTTATTCGTGATATAATTTTTGAAATATATCTAAGGCATCTCTTGACTTATCAGACACCCATTTCAACATGCAACTATCTCTATTTTATAAGTAGATACATATTTTTTTTAATTGTAATCTTTACCACCTCCAATTAACTGCTACTTCTTTATGACTTTTCAGCTACGGGTGAATATCAACAACCCACATACTAAACAAGGTAATACCTGTATTTAGTCATTGGATTGCAATTCCCACTAAATAATTGCAATAAATAAAATAAATTTATAAGCAAATATATATCAGAAGACACAAAAATAAAATTAAAAAGAAAAATTGTTTTGTACTATTTTAAGGAATCAGACATTTATAATCTTGTGAAGAAAAACCCAAAGAAAAGTAAAACCAAAATTAGCTTTTGACGCTTCAACTTCAAATGCAAATTAAAGAGGGGCTAATTTCCAATCCCGTATTAACCCAAACACAGAGTAAAAACGTTATATTGTATATAAAAAAGAAAAACTATAAGAAAATGTATTTAAAAAAAAAATAAATAAGAAGATGAACAGAAAATAGTTATAAATTCAAGTACATTATTTGCGCATCGAGTTTGTATATTATATCGCATAAAACAATTTATTATAATTTGTTATAACATTTGATTTTTGTTTCTATGTTTTATTGTTAATTTTATTTACTTGTTTTGATTGTTAATTATATTTAAAAATAATTTTTCCAATCGAATCCGGGTCAGTGTCGTTTTAGGCAATTGGCTTAAGTAATTTAAATGTTTTTTTTAACTAACACCTTTACCATAAATATATTGGATTTTAAACGATGCCCTGATACCCGACTCATTTGAAAAGCTCAAGGTATTTCAACGTTAAGAAAGCCTTGCAAAAGCCTGCTAAACATGATTTTCTTATGCCACAGTAAGGTTGTGATTGTTTGTATTCTTCAAATCAATGTCTCAATACACATGACAAATTCCAAGGCCCGGGTCAGAAAGTTATGGATCCTATTTTAACTATACGAGTATAGTCGAGGCATTTAAAGCGCGTTCTTTAATTATCATACTTAAGGTTCAAGTTTCAATCAAGAAACCTCTGTCAAACATAGGGCGAAAATCCCAAATAATGGCGATAGTTTGACTACTTTAGGCTTATAAATGGCCAGACTCTGTCTACAGATTTGGGGCATAGTAAAACCATACCGAAATCGGTTTCTGGTATTTAAACGGACATAGCCCGAAAAATCTGAGATTTTCGCTGTTGAAAAGTTAACAAATTCGAATTAAAAATGCAGCATTTAAATATAAAATATTAAAACCGTGAGTCAAGCTGATCTTTGTACAAAATATTCTCAGAGAAAATGTTGTTATTTCACACCTTAAAAAAAAAAATAATTTTTTCCTTTAGTAAGCCTTCACAGGGGATCGCGATGGGCCCGTTCTGGTGCCTAGTGTCTGTGTCTTGTGGTACACCCTATTTTACCTAACCTAAGCCCTCACAGACTTTGTTTCAACACATTCACATCTTAAATTCATCCTAGCGTACGTTCCTGTAAAATTTGTTTACCGTTCTCTAAAGAGTGATATGATATGGTAAGGCGATTGCAATCAGCTTGGATCCATTACCCTGACCATTTAAATATTGTGAAATGCGCAAAGACTACGTAAAACCCAAATCAATGGTGTAATATCCAGTTCCACTCTCTTTCCATAGCAGAATGCTAAATGAAAACAATTACACCCTGCAAAGATACTATATTTTACTGTCTTGGAAACTTTGAGACGTATTTTGAGTTTGTATTCGCCTTGAAAAAAGGCGTAATTTTTCGTAATGGGGAGTGAAATCTAACATATTCGTAGCCCGAAGGGCACCAACAACTCATCTCAAATCGTCTTTGGAGTTATCTGCGAAGACCAGACTTCATTCCGTTTGATGGCGAATTTTCGCAGAAACATAATTGATACTATTAAAACTCCGGTCCGTGTTTTGCCAAAGACCAGATCATTTTTATCGAATGAAAGTTTTGAGAATGGAAACAGAGCCAAACGTGCTAAGGAATGCCCCGAGCAGTCAAGGGAGACCTTTCAAGTCTCTTCAAAACAGCAGCAACATATTTACGTAAATCAAAAGTCTCTCACCAGCGGCATGTGTAACGTCTTTCTGATAGCTGTTTTAAACCGCCAGAAGGCTGACAGCCAGCATTATTGATCAAATTCAGAAATAATTGCCTCTCAAGTTGCGTTTGTTTACTTACTTACTTAAGGGGCTCTACAGCTTGGGGTGAACATCGGCTTTAATTAAAAAACTTTTCCATATAGGCCAATCCTTACCTAACTACCGCCAGTTGCTGCTTGCTGTCCCGTTCCACTTGTGCACATCACATAAGGTACGGTCTTCATACACTGCGTTGTCCATCTGGGTTATTGATTTTATTTGCTACTGGTTGGGTAGGGAAAGTCCAATCTTTCTGAAATCCCAGTATTTAATGGGTTCGGCTACTTCTTTGGTGGTGATTGTTGTATCATAGTTTCGAATTATCCAAAAAAAAACTGACGAATTTTGTACTATTCACTGTTCGATTCGTAGCTTGTTTCTGCAAGAATTAAGTCTTGGTTGCAGAATTGTCCAATTTTGGATAGTAAAAGTGAATTCGGTCTCTCCGATCGTTCATCATAAATGGTGTGGGACCCATTAAAACTCAAAAAACCAAGTAATTTATTGCTCTGATATGATATCACTTAGAAGTACGGAAAATAATTAATCGTGGACTTTAAAAAATATCTCTCAAAATTAAAGTTTCTAGCTCTAGAGACTTAAGATTATAAATAGAAATAAAAAGTGAATAAGTAGGGAAAAATTTGAACGTTAGGATGATATAAGTAGCGTCTCAAGAAAGCATGTTTGATTCCAATCGGAAACCCTTGAATATCTCAATGCCCAAAAAAAACCTCGCTGAAAAAATTTCAAAAGTAGTCCGAAATATTTTGGCCTGTTTCATAGATACCAGCAGATATCTAAAATGGTTTAACTCTATGCCTCAGCCATTCTATAGAAGGTATTGCTTTAAAGTAGAATATCTGTTGGAATTTCAGATTATTCCTTCGTCTTTTCAGACATTCCGACTATAACACATATTAGGAAAAAAAACTCCCTTGTTTGCATCTTTACTTTCATAATTTTTGATTTAGTTGTTTTATTTATTTTTAACAAATTGTTTTTTTTTTTAATTTACGAAATTAAAAATAACCCACTAAAGTTAAAAATAAAAAGAAAAATTAACTTAGCTAACTCAGTGTTGTAGAAACATAAATGTATAGTCTGTATGCAATACAAAAATAAAATAAAAAACAAAACAGTATATTAACACACCAGCCAAACGTAGAACTACATTTTTAATTTAAACTATAAAACAAATACGAAACAAAAAACAATACATACATATATATATTTTCGCTACATTACAAAACCAAATACAAAAAGATACAAATTAAAATACAAAATCATGTGAAACAATAAAGAATTTCAAAATGTGCAACATAAACAAATATATATATATATATACGGATATATGCAGTACAAAAACGCCACCTTATGAAGCAAACATAATTATCCATACGTACATATATTTAAAAACCAACAAACTAAATTAAACACAATTTTAAAAATCTATCAAAATTCAAAAAAAATTCAAAAAATCTGTCAAACTTGCTAAAAATTCCCTTAGAAAGAATTTTGAACTCAAAACAATCTCATTTTGATACAATACACGAAACAAAACCAACATTTCGCACCTATCAATTAGACAAAAATTCGGATAGAATCCCAGTAAAAATATTCCGAAAATAATTCACTAAATAGTAAAAAGTTCCTCAACCCATAGACATTTTTTTCAGTTGTTTATGTAAAAAAATCCAGAAATAATCTCAAACACATTGCGAATTGAACAAGAGAGAGAAAAGCAAAAAAAAATACAATTAAATGAAAACCACTAAATGTTAAGCATTAAAAATGACAAATAAAATTAAATATTATATAAAATACATAAATATATATATACATATATATATATTGAGAATTATACATATATACATATACATAAAAATAAAATAAAAACAAATACGTTAATAGGGATACAAAGTTTAATATAGAATCGTATGTATTTTCTGTAATTTTAATTATAAATATAAATATAGTTTTTATTGTTGAACTCGTTTATATTTTTTTCCTTTTATTTGCTTAATTAGCTTGAGTTCAATTTAAATAAATATGGAGAAAATGAGAGAAATACTTTAGTTTAGTTGACTTTCATTAATAGATGAATTATTGAAATAGCTATAAGAACGACATATATAAATGCTATTTTGTTGTAAACAGTTTTTTCTCTTCTTTTTTTTTAATTTAGTTCAAATAAAAAATTTACGTAAGCCAAGGATGCATTTCTTAAAAATTAGCATACATCTCAAACTAATGGAGATCAGTACATAGACATTTTCAGATCTCTAATTTCATTGAGGATATGCGTGGTGGATTGGTCGGGAAACTTTGTCTTGGGCCTGCAGAGCAACAATCAAGGGCGTAACCTTACCTCCCAGTGATAGTACTGCTCGATAACAGCATGAATAAATCCTTTCTCATGCAAGCTAAAATGGCATGATGCATGATACTTGCATACGCCATCATAAATTCCACAGCCCTACACGGAAGAGAAAAAAAACTTGAGATTTGCCAGTTAATGGCCTCGACTAATAGGAAACTATAAAAGTACCACGACCTTTGAATCAGCAATTTGGATCTTCGGATCT
Source organism: Volucella inflata (assembly GCA_928272305.1). Taxonomy (NCBI): domain Eukaryota; kingdom Metazoa; phylum Arthropoda; class Insecta; order Diptera; family Syrphidae; genus Volucella; species Volucella inflata. The sequence continues at coordinate 8,250,718 of OV743720.1, forward strand.
TTATCAGGATACGTGCAGGTGAGCAATTAGAACTACATCACTAAAATCATGTAGCTATCACCGCCACTTAGAAAGTTCTATGGGATGGGCTGATTGCTATAGACAACAAAAACAACGCTTTTTCGAATGTAAATATGTCATATACGGTCATAATATGATAATCCGCATCAGAGCTGAATTCGCTCACATAAACTTCTTATGTGAAGCTAGCACGCGGTTCCGCCATCTCGATATTAACAAGGCGACTGGGAGAACTCCTGACCAATCAGCCGTCAACCAGATTGACCACATTACGGCCAACGTAAGCCAACAACGACTCGGATTATTACCTTGTAGTAGCCAAGATACGGTTTCAGATATCCCGAACAACGCCAAGACAAGCTAATTCTTCTTCTTCTTCTTATCCTTTTATTAACCCTTTCCTCGTTATACGAACCTATGCGCAACAGGTTTCCCATTTCTACTGCATCGCTGCTGCACCGACTATGGGGTTGAATAATGTCGCTTCAGTGATTAGCCCCAGGCGTTGTCGCGCATTTGCCCTTTTCCGACCTCGTTTTCTTACAGTTGGAGTGGCCGTAATTAATAGTGCCTTTTTAACCGGATTTTTCGCAGATCTTCTTTGAACGTGGCAGTACCAGCTTATTCTATTCACCTCAAGCTGTTCGGTTACCGAATTCTTTATATGTAGACCTAATGCAATCGCGTTTAGTGACTCCACTAGACATCCTTAACATTTTTATTTCCGCTGCCATCATTTTGTTTTTAAACGCTTCGTACATTGTCCAGCACTGTGAACCGTATATAAGAGCTGGTCTAACAACCGTGATGTTTCGCCTTCAATTTAAGTGGAAGTTTTCGGTCACAAAAGATTCCCGAATTTTCGCCACATTTCATCCACCCCACACTCACTCTGTGGTTTAAGTCGTTTTCACATTTCGCTTCCATGTTAACGATTGATCCTAAGTACTTGAAGGTAGTGCTTTTCGAAAGAACTACGAGTATTCCGTCTAACATTATATCCGGAACAGGTAGCCAGGACAAGCTAATATTGTGAAGAATTTCGACGTCAGACGATCGAGTCTCTCTTAATATATTAAGAGGTCCCTTGCATCAAGCATCGAAGACTTGTGATGACTCTGCCAAAAAGCCATCAGTCAGAGACGCCGCTACTGATGTGCTGGGTTTCACTCGAACACCACATTGAAACCCCTGGCTTGATGACGAATGCCTTCAGGAAAATGCAGCTAAGCAAAACGCACGCAATGCGGCGCTGCAAGGAAAGAGCAGAAGAAGAGAGACGAACACCGGAAAAAGAAAAAGCATGACAGACTGCATTCCCAGAATAACGTCAGAGAGTTTAACCAACAGGCCAAGGCAACAGAAGCCTGTTACCACCAAAAAGACCAAAAAGAAAACCTTGTCTGTGCTGAGAGTGTGGAAAATCGTATTCTACATACTATGTAATGGCGACTTTAGTTCGTCTGACTAAAAGGTTGGGAATACCATATCTAAGCTTCTATCCAACAAAGCTACCAGCTTACCGCCCAAAGCATTCAATTCAAATGGAAGTAGCTTGCTAGAGAGCATTAACCAAATAATTTTTCAGATGTGGGCAGACGAGTTTTTGCTTGATAAATAAAATATCAACGTCGTTTGCTCGAACCATAAAAAAGGCGACGCCTCACTTGCGCCAACTTAGAGATATTAATCTCCTCGATATTGATTGCATACCAGATCACATCATATTGTGTGGACTTCTAAACTCCTCTTCGACAACTTGACTGGCCCCTATCAGTGGTCGATTTTAGATCGTCCAAATTTACACACTCTGACAGATCTTGGAAACTCATAAAGTCGAAATCTTTAGCCATCATCTTTTCATCGGTTTTAAGGGCGCGTATGAGAGCATCTTAAGAGACGAGATATGCATACAGAGCCATGTCTTTCCTGAGTATTCCAAAATCGTTTGATTTTGCATACACATACTATAATTACGATTACCCACTGCTTCGTGATATGTGATAAGGTGACGCTGCTTCTTTGGGCTAAGAAGGAATTTGACTAACGAAGGCCTCTTTCGCACAACAACAGTGACTCTACTCGTATATAAGACCTTGACAATCCGAGTCCTGCTCTATGGACATTATTCAAAATGCTCTTGGCTGCATAGAAGGTGAGTAAAGGACGGTGAAGTGTATGGACTTTACAGCAACAAGAAGAGTGTAGATCAAACGAATGAGATGGTTGGGTTATGTAGATGTGTGAATGGCCACTAACGCTCCGTTCCGAAAAGTCTTCGAATCCGCCCCTTAAGGACAGCGCAGTAGAGGAAAACCGTCATTCAAGTGGAGCACGCTAATGGAAGAGGACCTCAACCAACTTAGCATGCGAAACTGGGGCCAGTTAGCAAAAGATCGAGCTGGCTAAGACGCTTGTTGACTGAGACCCAGGTCCACACCGGACTGGCTGTAAGTTTAGGTGACCCATTGTTATGCGTTCGATAGAATTGAAACAGAAGAAACACAAAACCACGACTAATTAGAAAGAACGTCACCGTCGACAGCTTAGACTTCGAGGTAGTAAGTGACTTATCTACCCTGGGTCTGTTATCAATTTTGCCAACATTAGAAATAAAAAGAGGAATCGCTATTGCCAATCGTTGTTTCTTTGGGCAAAGAACGTAATCTGTAGAAAGACACATCCCCGACAATAAAGATGACTTATACAATACCTTGATCCTTTTCGTTGGCCGCTTTTGGAGGAGAAGTTTTAACGACGAACTATGATAGCTGTATAGACCTGTGGTTCTGATGTCTACTCTCAAGCATATGCAAATGATGCTGCTGTACTATCTGTTGAATCATACCTAGCAACTTTCTTCTTCAGGGTGTAGATACTTAGCGCTGTTTTAGTGGGTGCTTTACTGTAGGCACTTTATTACTGAAGCACTTACTTATTAGTAAAAGTAGCAAACAATGGGGACAACGAGATAGTTCTCTTTTTGATTGTTATTTTCCAACAAAACAAAACGTCGCTAGGCTTAATCTCGAGTTAAAGAATAAGAGCTAGCTTTGGTAGACATTGATGTTAACCGTGATAACAATATACTATGACGAGAAAACAAAAACATTTGATAAATAACTTATTGCGCTTATGCCTGAACGTAGCTGTTATACTATTATACCTTAATCAGTTTCAGATCACAATAGCGTTTTGTTTGACACATGAAATAATTTGCTTGACGCCGGAACGTGCAGAAAACATTTTGTGAAATTTTGTATTTGGTAAATATTTAAGTAAATTTGAAATTCCTATTAAAATTATCACAGAAACATATACAATTTCCAGATCCTACCATTCGAGAAAAGATTATGAGCACAATTCATTCAAAATTGACGCAATTAAGGTAAAAGTTTTTGCGTTTTTTTCTCTAGTTGCGTGCCACTTGATTTTTTCCACATAAATTCGCGAATATTTTCATATTTCCTATCCACCATATTATTAACTAATCTGGTGGACAACACTCACTGAAAACGATGGACGGACAAATAAAACCTCACATGAACGACACATACAGTGTGAAATATGAAGAAAAAGAAGTGGAGAAACGAGACACCTCTTGGGATACGAATCTTTGCAAAAAGAAATACGCTGAGTTGGGTGCAATTTTCGAGCAAGTACTTAAACTAAAGAAGGAGAAATCGACTAAATCCACTGCTGACTTGAAATCCAAACGACACGAAGCTTCGTTGATGATTGTATTGTTGAAGAAAATCAATCGCTTGGAGAAGTACCGCATCCGAACTGGTCGGGAAGTCTTACAGAAGGAAAAACTACGTGTCGACAACAACAGATTGCATCTTCAGAATCTTCTCTATGAGATAAGTTATTTAAAGAAGGAAATCCAAAGATGTTATCAATTTACCAGCTGCGATGAGTACATTAACCTTGTGCCTGAAGAAGAGTTTTACGAGAAAGCTCCGGTTTCGATTTCTAGGCCGGAGGCAACCAAAGTGTCGGAACATATCAAGAGATTGGCAATGTTAGAGTGGGAACTACAGCAAAGAAAGGAGCTGTCCATACAGTGCGAGGACTTGGTGTACCGCAATGAAATCGAAACTAAAAAGATCGCCAACACAAATGAGCGTTTGGAATCATTTGGACCATCACTAGCGACACTTCTGAAAGCAACTAAACGACTTCAACCAATTTTGGGACTCGACATTGAGAAGGAATGGGAAGTGAATGGTATTGCAAAACTTTTGCCGCAGTCACTTTATATGTTATACATGAAATTGTCTTCATTTGCTCAGACATTTTGCCCATCGTTGAATGTCACCGTTGAGGGAACAGAAGAAGATGTTCGTCAGTATGAAGCTGTCAAAGGCGACAATGATGTGTTCCCTGAATACGATCAAAATTCCGACACCGAAGAAGTCGATGCAAAACGAAGTAAATACACAAACAAATCGGACATCACGGAGAGAAGGAAGAAAATGGATTTTGAACCGTTCCCACTGTTTGTGAGGTTCACGATCGGTCGATGTGAAGAGCCCAAGGGTAATATTTCTATAGAGATACGATATTTTCCCTCGCTTGGGTTTGTCACTGCTGCTTCGAGTTTGAACATGGACAATTTACCAATGAACGATGTCATATCGTCGGAAAATATTCTCAATTACCTTTACGAATCCGATTCGGGAGATACAAATCCATCACTTAAGTGCAAGTTCCAACTTCACGAACTCAAAGCTGATGAGAAAGAGTGTCTGTCACGACTTGAGGAAAATAAATTTGGAAAACCATACAAGTGGGCGCAAAAACTCTGTGGTCTGGACTTTGTCGATCTCAGTCGATCATCTGAGGGAACTAAACAACAAGACTCACTGGAAAAAGATGTCACAGTTGGAGAAATAGTTAAGAAAATCAAATTGCAATGGAGTTCCCGTCTAAATCTCTATAAACAATTGTTTCAATTGGAGAACAAAAGCGTCAACATCTACATGAAGAAGTTCAATTTCATTAATGTCTCGTTATGCAGCACCATTGCACAATGGACCCCAATCACCTGGGAGGAATACATGCAGAAAAACTTTAACCACATATTAAACCAGAAAAAGTTCGTGCTGCCGGGAAATCTACTCTACCGCGCCGTTATCGCTAGAGGTACTAGCAAGTTAGAGTGCTCGATAAGTATTTCACCGAACTTCCCATCCAAGTCTCCAGTTTGGTCGTTTGCAATTCCCTCCGACAATCAGGCGAGTGCGTCTAGAAAAGCTGCCCTCAAAGACATGGAATTCTGGACGAATTCTTTGACGCAGTTTCAATTGAAGAGTAAGTCAGCACTGCTGCTGTCGCAAATGGTGCGCACCGTCTGCAGTTTTGACATTTTCGTGGAGACGGAAATGCCGCAGCAGAAATTGCCAGAGTTCACCCAGGACAAGATCATGTTGAAGTCTTATTCAAAGAGAAATCGAGGACTTCCCCTGAAGTATGTGAAAAATTCTATATTCAAACATTTGTAAGCTAAAAGAGATATTTTGTTAAGAATATGAAAAGAATAAAAACTGTCCGTTGTCGTTGAATGTTTAAATGTTCTCATTTCAAGTCTTTGTGCACGGCATATGGTAGGTCACTGAAAAGAAGTAAACGTGTTTGATCAGTCTAACTTTGTTCTGAAGAGAATGCAAAAAGAGTTTAGTTTAGCATCTGCTATACTATATGGAGCAGAACCTGCATCTATTTTGTGGTGGTTTTCTCATCAGATAAAGACTGATTGAACATCCTCTGATTCAGGCATCTGAGCGAAGACTAAATTAAAATCGCCAACATTAGCTGGTATACGTTCCCACTTTAACAGAAGGTAGGGACGACTTTGCCAAAAAATACTTCTAGCTCCTCCAGAAAACCCATGAGCAATGTAGACTTACTTACTTTAGGTGGCGCTACAGTCCGGGGTGGACCTGGGCCTCAGTCAACAAGCTTCTCCAGCCAGCTCGATCCCTGGCTAGCTGTCTCCAGTTTCGCACGCTAAGTTGGCTGAGGTCCACCTGAGTCTTGGCCTTCCTCTACTGCGCTGACCCTCGGGGGCGGATTCGAAGACTTTTCGGACCGGAATGTCCGTAGACATGACTTTAATATAGTCCTTGTAAGTTAAACGCAAATTAGGAAAACATATCATAATTAACGGCGCATCCGACAGCTCTGAAAATGGAATCAGAGTAACCAACTTGGTGATACCATAACCATAGTTAGCAATAGCATACATTTTCGAGACTATAACTTCAACAGTGGTGCAGTGGCACGAAGTTAGTCAAATTAAAATCGCGGCAAGATATAGCTCTAGATACCTTCCTGATTAGGCATCATTAAACCTGTTGAAAAGTTCTATGACACTCAACTTGCTTTTGACATGCTGCATACAAATAAGAAATACAATTGCTTGAGACCCGTTGGGCAAAGGAGACGTGACAAACATCCGTCCGTTAAAGAGATTAAAGGAAGAAACAGAGAAGGAGAGATGCTCCTGCAAAAATGATATTCATAAGCTCGACCACCCCCTAAAAAGACCATATCGCATACCAAAGACACAAATACCGAGCAGGAGCATACATACGGAGATTCGAATGGGATTGAAATAGTTGAACCACAATTCTGACATCATGCATATTCATCACCTTCGTCCATCTAACCAAGAAGAGAGCTGATTAGAGATATCTAAATAAAGGACCAATAAGGCTGCTGGACCCGATGGGCACACGGGTCAGCAATTTGGCTGAATGGAATCCCACCTACGTTTGCCTGATTCTTAAGAAGATAGACGCTCTAAACTGAGCCAACTATAGAGAAATTAGTCTTCTTCGTGTTTTAGGTCAGCGCATGATTATCTATAGACCCAAGCTATATAGAGCTGATCCCTGTCAATGAAGATTGCCGAACCTTGGTTCTGATATAAATTAAACATTGAAGTAACTCTTGTCGCTGTTTCTTTGGATTAAGGAACTGAGTTTACTTTTTTAAATTAAACATGCCCTAAACTTACTGTCTTCTCCCAATCCGATGTTCCCTCGAACCCATCTGTCTTTTCTTTCCTTCGTCAGTGTCTGCGGATTCTATTGCATGACATACTTCGCAACAGTCTATCCACTGTCTCGTGGATAAAAGTCATCTCTGTCACTTCTTGAAATTTATGGGCTGACAGTTCTCACATAAAGTTGCGATTTGACGAGTGAACCATATGGATCATTTACCTCTTTTCTGCGATCCTAGCCTCAATGTCAAACACGCAACGCTGGAGCAAACCAGGTTTTAATTCGTTCTTAATGCTGTAAGCTTGAGCATGAGAAGCGCACGATCGAGGAAATTGAGAGACGCTACTCCAGGAATGAGGTTTGGAAGTTTTACCAAAAGGTAAAAATAACATGCTGCGAAAACAAACCCCGAACCGAAGCCTGTAGAGATGAATAAGGGAACATCGTAGTAGAATCGCAGTCGATGCTGAGGATTTGGAAAGATCATTTCTGCAGACTGTATAACGGCGATGACGGACCAAATACCGCTGTCAAGCAGAATCAACCTTTCAACCTGGACGATGATGACCAACAATTCCGTCCACCCGACCTGGATGATGTGAAGATAGCTATATCGAAGCTTAAGTCCAACAAAGCTGCTGGAGCGGATGGCCTGACTACCGAGCTCTTCAATGCGGCAGGCGATGACTTGGTAAGGAGCATACACCAGCTGATCTGTAAAATATGGTCGGGCGAAGTATTCCCGATGAATGGAACCTCAGCATTGTTTGTCCAATTCTCAAGAAAGGAGACCCTCTGAACTGCGCCAACTACAGAGGCATCAGTCTCCTTAACATAGCATATAAGATCTTATCCGCCGTATTGTGTGAACGCCTGAACCGTTTGTCAACAACCTGATAGGTCCATATCAGTGTGGCTTCAGGCCAGGAAAGTCCACCATCGACCAGATATTCACACTGCGGCAGATCTTGGAGAAGACCCATGAGCTTCAGATCGATACACACCACCTATTCATCGATCTTAAGGCCGCGTATGACAACATCTATAGAGATGAGCTATACAGAGCAATGTCTTCTTTTGGCATCCCTGCCAAACTCGTCCGTCTGTGCAGGATGACGATGGAGAATGCACGCTGCTCCATCAAGGTCGGTAAAGATCTCACCGAGACCTTTGATGTCCAGAAAGGATTTAGACAAGGCGATGCGCTGTCATGCGATTTTTTCAACATCGTACTTGAAAGAATAGTGCAAAACTCACGAGCAAACGCAAGAGGCATTATCTTTCAAAAGTCCGTCCAACTACTCCCATACGCCGACGATACTGACATAATCGGGAGAAAGCAGCGTGATGTCAGTGGCGCTTTCGCGGTCATTGAGACGGAAGCGGTGAAAATGGGTTTAGCGGTCGATGAGGGCAAGGCTAAGTATATGCTGTCAAGCAAAAAGGACACTGAACACCGACGTCTCGGACAGAACGTTACCCTTGACAGGTATAACTTTGAGGCAGTTAAGGACTTTGTCTACCTAGGCTCCGCTATGAACTCAGACAACGACACCAGCGCTGAGATCAAGCGAAGAATAACTCTTGCCAACCGCTGTTTCTTTGGGTTAAGAAGGCAATTGAGTAGCAAAGCCCGTTCTCGGACAACAAAAGTCACCCTTTATAAGACTTTAATAATCCCGGTCCTGCTCTATGGCGCAGAGGCATGGACATTATCAACAATGGATGAGGGTGTTCTTGGTTGCTTCGAGAGAAAAATTCTTCGGGCGATCTTCGGTCCCGTCTGCATTGAAGGAGAATGGAGAAAGAGATACAAAGACTAACTGTACGGACTGTACAGCAACATGGACCTAGCCAGAAGAGTGAAGATCCAAAGACTGAGATGGCTGGGTCATGTAGAGCGCATAGACACCAATGCTCCGGTCCGAAAAGTCTTCGAATCCGCCCCCGAGGGACAGCGCAGTATAGGAAGGCCAAGACTCAGGTGGCGCACACAAGTGGAAGAGGACCCCAGCCAACTTAGCGTGCGAAACTGGAGGCTGATAGCCAGGGATCGAGCTGGCTGGAGAAGCTTGTTAACTGAGGCCCAGGTCCACCCCGGACTGTAGCGCCACTTACAGTAAGTAAGTAAAGCTGTAAGCTCTGGTATTCTATGTTTAAAAACACAACTTCTGCCTTTCAGATTCCAAGGGTCTCAAGAAGGTCCCCGGTCAATTCATACCATTAGGTATGGAAAATGATCATTTTTCTCAGTTATTTGTCCAGTCATGTTAAGATAAGTACGAGAATTTGAGAGGCTAAGAGTTTTAGTTTGTGGCCCATTTATCTTGGCCTTACTCTTCTTATCTCCGACTCTATGTTCTTGATCTTTTGGTAAATCTCATAATCATAACCCAACTGGCCTCAGATATCGTCATCAGTGTTTCAAGTAACATGTCATGATTGGATTCCACAACTTTCCGCAGACAGTGCAATGAAGAAAAAATCGCTTACTACAACAAGAAAAAAAAGAGATGATGAAATACACCCCTGTGGCAGTCCGATTTTGACGGCTTACTATTTCGGGTCCCTCGAGACGTACAATGTTCATATAATGGGCTATTTCTCAAAACTAGCTTGTTTAAAAAGAAAGCATAGTCTGGTGCAACATTTACTGTAGTTTCGATGATTTTGTTCATAACTTTGATCTTAGGACATTATGTAATGTCACCAGAACTTCAGTTATTCTAACTTATTGACTTTAACCAGAATCTGGCCCAGGAAATGGATGTATTTGATTCCCCAGGAATGCCCCAAAACAACAACATTTGATTTTACTCAACATTACGCTGAGTTCACAAGGATAAGTCCCCATATTGGATGGCGCCTACTGACGTCCTTACAGTGCATTTCACTTTGACCAAGCATTGAAATGCAGTAGCGATTTGTGACCACTAATCCTACGGCGTTTGATGTAAAATAATCGTCGACACCGCAGATCACTTCGATTATGATAACAATAAGATTAGTCATGCTCGGGCTACGCTAACTTGTATTACTTACATAATGGAACTGATATGTGGGTTGTCCCTTATGCCTTGCACCCTTTTGCGATGTATGGCTTGATAATTGTTAATTCAGGATATTTTCCGGACGTTGTTGTCTCTATTTTCAGGCGAGTTATGCTAACATCTTATTTAAAAACAACATATATCTCATAGCCAGCTTTCGTAGTAAACCTCTAGTTCATATTGCAACTTTTGGCACAACCAACCAACAACCATTCGAAATAAGAAGAAAACAACAAACTCTCTTAATAATATATTTCCGTAAATATGTATAAAAATATACGTGTTTCACTTAACAAGAACAAAGCACACACGACTGGTGTGTATATAAATGCATAAATCTGGTGTTAAAAAGTTTTCATCGCGATGTGACTTGACTTACTTGTTGGAGAACTTGGCTGCACGCTTCTCAACAAAGGCAGTCATACCTTCCTTGCGATCCTCCTATAAAGAAAACATTAAAAAAAGACATTGTTATGAATTGATACGAGAAAAAGTCTTCACACGAACAACTTACAGTGGAGAAAGTAGCATGGAAAGTTCTTCTTTCGAACTTCAAGCCTTCTTGTAGTGTTGTCTCATAGGCAGTATTCACAGATTCCTTCGCCAATTGAACAATCAAACCAGAGTGTGTGCCGATTTTCTCACCCAATTTAATTGCTTCACCAAGTAACTTATCAGCTGGAATAACTTTGCTGACTAAACCCATTTTCTCAGCCTCCTCGGCATTGATCATATTGCCAGTAAGGCAAATTTCCATAGCCTTTGACTTGCCTACGGCACGAGTCAAACGTTGGGTGCCACCGGCACCGGGAATTGTACCCAAAGCGATTTCTGGCTGACCAAATCTAGCCTTATCTCCTGCATAGATAATGTCACACATCATAGCCAATTCACAGCCACCACCTAAAGCGTAACCATTAACAGCGGCGATAATGGGTTTTTGACAACGTGCTACACGAGTCCAGTCGTTAAGGAAATTTCCCATAATGCAATCGGAGTATGTGTTTGGTTGCATTTCCTTGATGTCTGCACCAGCGGCAAAGGCTTTTTCGCTACCAGTTATAACAATCGCGGCGATGGATGAATCATTTTCATAATTGTCGAGGATGCCGCTCAATTCTTTCATCAAACCATTGCAGAGGGCGTTTAAGGCCTTTGGACGGTCCAAAGTGATGACTGCAACATTTTTCTTCTCACCAGTTACTTCGGTCTTCAGGTATTCCAACTTTTGAGCAGCTTAATATAAATTAATTAGAAAACGTTTATTTTTTTATCAAAATAATTGTAAAGTTGTTGTTTTAAAAAAAGAAAACAAAATCTAAAATAACAAGAGAGAACAAAGATTATACGGGTCGGCGTTTGGTGTCGAGAGAGGTTAGACCTATTCGCTTGTGCGTCATAAACTTTATCAGCTTAACCCAATAAAGTGATTAAGTGACCTCCGAAATGAAAGACCAAAGGACTTTGTGGCATGGCCAGTTTAATTGACGTTCAACATAGATGCATGAGCATCAATAGAAAAGAAAAAAGAAACAGTTTTTCAACTGATTACTTAAGTGGGGAGACAAGGCCTAGGCTCAGGGGTTGGGCTGGGTTTCAACTTAAACATCAATGAGATTCGACACCACATCAAGATGAATAGGAACTTTTTCTAATTTTGAGTAAACTAGGACTAGAACTAATGCAATAGTTCAAAAACAAACAAAACAAACACTGTGGCGCTGGCAGCCCGGTATGGGCCATGGCCTAGCTTCTTGACACTCATTTGTGTTGCTCTTGTTTTCATTTTTGTCTCATCTGAGTGAGGCCTACGGTTAAGCCGAGTCCGAACGGCACTCCTTAGAAGCTTTTTTGTAGGCAATTTTACTTTCGGGAGTTTGCCATTGCCCGCCAAAAGGGTGATGGCGATTTGAAAAATTGTTGGTGACCCAGCCAGGAATCGAACACAGGCTCTCTGCGTGATAGTCCAATGAGCTAACTATCGCGCCACCGCCATCAATTCTAGCCCAATTAATTAGGGCTAGAAAAAAAAAAAAAAGCACAGTTCCAATTGCAGACACCATGACATGGACATGATTGAAGAAAAAACCATCATCTCATCAAAAATGAGTTTGCAATGCTTGAAAACCACGCATGAAACTCATCATTATTCCATGGCAAATGTACAACATTTCAACATTTTCAACAACTCGCATATTCGAACACCAACAATTTGGATATTATCTCCAATCAACCAGTGATTTAACGAGAATTCTTTCGTATGTAGCAATCAATACAAATTATAATCTGAGCGAAGGACCCAAACTGAAGAAGACCACAAACAGCGGCCCAGAAAACTTATGTGTTAAGGGGTTCTCCCACACAACTAAAGTGGCATTATACGAATTCACAATTCGTCCTATTTCTGCAGTAAAGCGTAGAACATTCATTAGGTCTTGAACATTACCCTGTTCACTTTGAACTTTGTCCTATCAGCTAGTTATATAACATTTTTTATACTTTGGGAATAATCCTACCTGACCAACAGCGTAACACACGAAAGCCTTCGAAGTATAGCTACTTTAGGAAGAACTTACCGAGTTACTTAAGTTGAAGAGACACTCAAAATTTTAAGTTACACCTTGATCAAAAAGTTCCCGAAATAACCACCGTGTGGCGCTCCCATTGTTCCGATTTGAGTTGTGTTTTTTTTTTGTTAAGTTGGTACATCTGTTGTTGATATTACCTCTAAATCTTAGCGTCATAGCTTGACATTTGCAAAAGTTACGTAGCCGAGAGTATCTCTGTATGTTTGGCGATTTCTTACAATTTACAAAAATGAACTTGTATTAAATGTTGCGTAAAAAACGGATTTAATGGTGCGCGAACGTTGGAAATGTTGGAAAAGTATTCCGGCAACGATTTTTCTCTAATGGCGTTCACCAAATGAGCCGAGACCAAAAAAACCAAGTCGTTTTCAGTCAAAAAAGAAGGCAATGCTCACGGTTTTCATGGATAACAACGATGTAGTGCATCATAAATTTTTGCCAGAAGGCCAGACAGTAAACAAAGAGTATTATTTGGGCATTATGAGAAGTTTGCATGAAGCAATTCGTCGAAAGAGACCAGAATTGTGGGCAGAAAACTCGTGTCATCATTATTCGTAATTTTTTGACGAAAAATGCAACAAATGCCATCGAACAGCTACTGAATTCACCTGATTTGGCTCCCTGTGACTTCTTTCTCTTCAATCAAGTTAAAAAAAACCACTAAGGGGTACGCGTTTCAGCAGCCGAGAGGAAGTTATGGAAAAATCGCAGGAAGCACTGATGGACATACCGAAAACCGAATATAAAAAATGTTTCGAGGGTTGGATCAAGCGCTGGCATAAGTGTATTGCAGTCGATGGGGATGACTTTGAAGGGAACAATATAGATTTAGATGAATAAACTAGTATTTTTTAATTTTCTGAATCAATTCCGGGATCTTTTTGATCAATGTGGTATATCTGATACAGAATTAAGAAGTCCAAAGAGCGCAGGATCAAAGCCTCGGAAACGTCAAAGAAGGCTGACGACCACAGTATAGAGAATGAAAAAAATAGCAGAGATAGTAAAACACCGACAACACAGAGCAGAATTACGTAAACTCACGCTAATAACAACGAAACAATAGCCGAAGTAGGAGCCAGCACTAAAACCATGAAGGATGAAAAGATCAACAACATCGCAGCAGTCAGGATAAGAATAGAATTCGAGAATTACGTGGATCTCGCTTGACAGGTTTAATTTTACCATCTGTAGATGGGCATCAATGCCCTGGCCAGGCAACCTTTAATTGCATATAAAACGGACAATGCAATACATATATAAAAGGATCATTTAGTGATATATTTTCTAAAAAGAATAACGTTCAAACATTTTTTAAATGCAGCTGTCGAAAACCGGGTTTCTTTATTCGCGAAACGTGTGAAAGATTACGTGATTCTTTTGGCCATCAAAATCGATCAACTCAGCTCGTTGTTTATGGTGCTGTTGAATTGTCTTTTTACCACACATGTACGCTCTACAGAAACAGTGAGTGCAAAGGGAATCCGGAGTCGATTGCAATAATATAAACTTTGCGCTTCCACTAGAGAGATTTTCCAAATGGTTCGATAGAAGAAAAATTAAAATTAATTTGGGATCCCAAATCACGATTAAGACTTCATAAAAATCTTACTACAAACACAGATAACCGGTCTAATCTAAAAGTAAGAGTGAAAATAATTTTTTCAAGATTACATAACTTTGTTGAAAGTGCTACATAAACAACTAGAGAAAGGGGTGTGTTTGGGGAACAGGAATTCATGGGACTTACGAGTAGGAGCACCCATGTCGTGTTTTCCTTTTTGCCGACAAGCCATAGATTTGATTGTGCCAACCGGCTTAATGTTATTTCAATGTCAAAACGATAAAAACAACAATAATTTGGCTAATCTTTATAAGAAAATGGAGCTGACAATGCAAAATATTGAGCCGTCGCACTAGCCTTGTTTCAAAATGTACTAACATCTCCTCTCCGACAAAAAATTTAAATAGCTTTCAATTGCCAATTAGACGTGGTAAGAATTCTGCCCTTTGTGCCCTTAAACTTCGTAATAGGTCGTCAGATGATACAAAGTACACCCCAGTCGTTCTGCAACAAAACATAAACTCAACAGAATATCTTACGTAATATGCACAGAACAACTCCGTCAGGTGGGAGCAAGGTGTTTATCAGTCTGCTACAACCTTATACGACTTAATTTAATAAAAAAAAAAAAATACATATTAATTACTTGAGTAATGTGTTCAATATAAATTTAAAGAGCCAAGCCTCCATGATGAATAAATTATTTTTTCAAGTTCAAAGTACAAACGAACACGCACTCGCACCATCAATCTGTTTCTATTCTTAAGATCGTGTAATAAATAGAAAATAACATTTTTTTCTTTACATACCTGCAGAATACAAGCGTGGTACTTGATTTTTAGTAGCAGCCTGGATAATATTGTGGGCACGGCCGGCGAAGATTTTTGCAATGTTGGCCATAATAATTATTCAAAAGACGAATTGAAGATCGCTAGTCAATCGCTAGGAACTGTGAAATTATACTGGAGGTGGAATCAAGAATAGGCTTATGAAATGGCTGGTAGAGCACTCATTTGGTCTCAGCAGAGACGAAAATAGAGAAGTTTCAGGCGTCCGAGAGAGAATTGTTCGTAGATCACTTTTTGTAAATATTAGTGCGCAGTGGAATAGAGGAACTAGTACAAAAAAAAACTTGTTTTTCTTTGATAAATTTAAAAATAGAGATTTGAGTAGAATTCTTATCAATTTGTCTGCGAAGTTCTAATCTCATTGGATTCAAGTAACGCAACGTAAGGAGATAACGGTTCACAATAACGTTTTATCGATAAACGTGAGGAGTTTTTGGATTACCAAGATATATGTTATCTTTGACAACCAAGCACATTGCTTTGTGTGGGGTGTGGGGTTGCGGTGCAACGATTAAATTCCTGGAGTAGTGGTTGCCTTACCTCCCAGTGGTAACTTTACCGGCGCGACAGGGACAACAGACGCCGGTTCACCGAAAAGAAGAACTAGGGCACAATTCTTGAGTCGCAGACTTGTAAGCGAACGCCTAATGAAAATTCGCATAAAACCTCAAAAACACCCACTCCCCAACAGGGGTGACTGCTTTTACAAGCTCCTCGACAAAAGCTACAAGCAGTAGCCCTAAGTCTGATGTGAAAATCGTCTTTGGCAATTTTAATGCCAAGCTAGGCGAAGAAGGCATCTTTTGTTATACAGTGGAGAAATACAACCTTCACGCTATCACCCCCGCAAACAGACACAGGCTTACAGTTTCCCCACCTTGCTATCCATAAAGGGATATGGCTTCCTCTTTATCTACAACCCCTTAACCGAATTGATCATATTGTATTCGGATGTCCGAACGTTATCACAGTGTAATCAGTAAACAACTCATTTCTGATAAAACCCTGTCTACCGTACTATGTAAATGACTAAGAACCATCGCAAACTGTCTGAATTCACTTTGTCAGTTGTAGCTTAGGACCAAGAAAGTCCATCATACATCATATGTTTACATTATGGCAGATCTGGAAATTCAGAAATTTCAAATCAATACACAACACTTCTTCATCAATTTCGAAGCTGCATATGACGAACTATATAGTATAGAGACATGTCACTACCAAGCTCAGTACACTATGCAGAATGCGCAATGTTCAGTGAAAGTCTGTAATGGCAAAGCAGAGACATTCAACAAGTCGATGTTTTGCATTTATTTATTTTTTTAACATTGTCACAAAGCCCTAAACCCTTAGGCACCATCATCCAAAATTCTGTTTGGTTTCTCGCATATACAGACGACATAATTTGAAGAGCACAGCGATCTGGTATCCCGACTATTTAAGCAAAAGTAGGTTTAACGGTCAATGAATGGAAACAAGCATATATCAAAGGACACCTATGGCAACACGTCATGATAGCGAGCTACAACTCTGGGGTAGTGAAGGACTATCTCGGGTTCACTATTAACTCTCCGATACCCATACCATACCAATGCTAATAGCTGCATCTTTGGGATTAGAAGACAATTGAGTTGTAAGCCCCTCTCTTGAGCAACGTAAAGGACATTAAACAAGACACCGCTCATCCCAGTCCTGCTTTACGGCACAGAACCGCGGACAGTGAACAGAGCAGATGAAAATGCTTTCGGTGATTCGGGTAAAAAGTTGTTCGGTCTCCTTCCCATTAATGGAATAGTTGTAATAGCGATCTGTACATCGATGTCGACCTTGTCATGCCTACAAGCGTCGCAGCCCGGAATTATTTCGACCTCACCTCAAAAGGTCAACGCAGTAATGGAAGACTCTATTTCACGATAGAGTTATTGATCATAGCTTGCAAACATTTAAAACGAATGTGAATCCGATTCTCTATCTCCCTATTCCCTAATGTGCAAACACTTCAACGGTATATGAGTCTTAACCAAATGGCCATGAGCGGCCTTGAAATGTAAAGAAACAAATTTAACGAAATCAGATTACCCGAAAAACATCCCTTGACGATCTTTGATCTGAAACAATTTGATTATAAAAATCAAAGTACAAGAAATGAGAAAGCACTTTTATTTATAATCTATCGTGACTTTGCCATTCAACGCAAAACATAACGTAAACGTCATTACGCAACATCAAATTGAATGTCAAAAAACCAGACGATACGAACTTCTTCACCAGTCTGCTAAAAACTGCCGTCTTACTAATTTCTTTAAATTATTTAAATCTCTGGCTGGTTCCAAGATGTTGCGGCAGCTATCGATAACAGCTAGTGTAGCACTAAAACAGACATGTCATCCACGGGCAATGTCAAGTATCGTCAAAGTTTTGAAGTATGCCGAGTACGGTGAACCGGCTGATGTTTTGAAAATCTGCGAAGAGGAAATCCCAGATCCCAAGGATGATGAAGTACTGGTGAAGACCATAGTGGCTCCAATCAATCCAGCCGACATCAATACTATTCAAGGTAAGGAATATTCTTACTATCTTTACCATACTCAACTCAATTTTTGGTTCTTCTAGGCAAATATCCTGTGAAACCACAACTTCCAGCTGTCGCTGGCAATGAATTCGTTGCGGATATTATTTCTGTTGGAAAGAATGTAAAAACTCTGCAGCCTGGGGATCGTGTTATACCATCTACAACAGGTATTGGAACTTGGACCACCCGCGGTGTGTATCCTGCGAACAATCTCATGAAGGTTTCCAAAAACATTGGCCCAGTTGAAGCTGCTACATTGACTGTGAATCCATGCACTGCCTATAGAATGTTAAAAGATTTCGTTTCACTACAACCCGGTGATACAGTAATTCAAAACGGTGCAAACAGTGCTGCTGGTCAAGCTGTTCATCAGCTATGTAGGGCTTGGAACATTAATTCAGTAGGAGTTGTACGAAATCGTCCTGAAATCAATGATCTAAAGGCGTACCTAAAGTCGCAAGGGGCAACCGAAATTTTCACCGAAGAAGAAATTCGAAAAACAGATATTTTCAAACAAAAACTTAAGAAACCGAGATTAGCTTTGAATTGCATTGGCGGTAAGAGTGCTGCAGACATTACACGACATCTGGCTGATAAGGGCTATCTTGTTACATACGGTGGTATGTCTAGAGAGCCAGTACTAGCAGGTGCTGGACAATTGATTTTTAAAGATATTTCCTTTGTGGGCTTCTGGATGAGTAGGTGGTCCAAAGAAAATGCCGGTACGGAGCAGAAGAAACGAATGTTTGACGAGTTATCACAACTAATTGAAGAAGGAAAGTTTACCGCGCCAATACATGAGATAATTCCAGTTGACAAATACAAAGAAGCAGTGGCTGCTGTGTTGGACTTTAAAGGTTTCACCGGCAAGAAATTTATTCTTGATTTCCAAAATTGTTAGAAGAAGTTTGTTATTGTTGGGAGCCAGAGTGCATTTGTCTGTTTATTTCAGTGGAAATGGTCACGCATGTTGATGGAAATTTATTTGCTATGAGTAAGTAAGTACCCTACTCTTCGAAAATGAAAAATTTCTAGTACAGAACGAATAAAATAAACAAAATTAAACTTGTATTCATTATTAGTCCTTGTTCCACTTTGTTTGTCATCAGTCTTCTTTTTTTTTTCTGGTAACAATCTGTTTTGTCATCCCTACGGCAGCATTTGCCATGCAAATCAAACTGTTTTAGAGCATTGTGTTGTAAGCTAACCATCAGGAGGAGAAAAACGTATGACGGGTGAATTTGCGTTACTGAATCAGCGAGGTCGTCGAAGTCACCGTGGCAGTTACCTCATCCTTGCGACTCCACTGTTTGTGGATCTAAGCTCACGACAAGTTGGGCTGCTAAAATACATTTGGACGCGGATGAGCTTTTTAGAGCACAGTAAACTTTTTTAGTAACGCAGTCGCAAAGCATAGCCTAGACGAGATCACGTTTGCAAATATACTTAAGCTAATTGGCATTTGCTAGCTCATGGTTTTCTTGTATCAATATTTAAAAAGAAGCATGGGGTTCACCAGGTCATAAGACAGTCAAATAAATTATTAAATACATATGCCCTATCTCAAGGGTACAATGTTGACTCGAACCTTGCAGCCAAGGTACTTCTAAGGTATCTTGAATGCCGCGACATAGGTGAGATATTTTGAGGATATTTAACGTCTAATCTTTGCCTCAATCCGTTTCAACCTGCGTCAGTGATAGCGAACCCACCATAAATGACAGAATTGATGTGGTGGGTTTTATAGGACCACTCGTACGACACAGCACTTCTTATTTAATAAAGGGTGTTGGCAAGCATATGTAGGAAAATGTATCAGCTTCTCGTGTTCTATCGGGGAAACAGTAAAATACTTTCTTAGCAAAAACGTTCGAAAGATTTGTCAAGCCGCACAGAGACCAAGAAAATGTTGTAGCAGAGTCGCATTCGGTGCTGAAAACTGTTAGTTGGTGGGAATTAACCAATTCCGCTTTCAGGTAGGATGATTCATTCAACCAGGCCAATCAAAACCAAGATTTTTGTCCTACCGACTAAAATGAATTTATATCTCAAGTATAAGTCAAACAAGGCTGCCGAATTGGACAGCCTATCTGCAGAGCTATTTAGCGTGGAATGATTTAGTAGAGAGCATATACTAACCTCACCATCGTTTACCCAATCCACAAGTAAAGACAAAATTAGGTGCGTCAACAGTAGCATTAGTCTCAACATTTAATCATTGCCTATCAGTACACAATTCACCCACAAATTATGGGAAACTCGCAAGCCAATATCAGAGACACAAAAGGATGCCAATGGCAGAACGCACCGAAACGTAACTGGTGCGTTTGAGGGTATTCAAAAGAAGTGTCAAAAATGTGTCTGACTTTGCTCCACTATTAAGACATCAAACGAAGAGATACACTTGCCAATCTTTGCTCCGTTGCTTTATGAACACAATTGAGTAATAAGACCTCATCCAGTAACACTTTTCTTTAGCGTAGACTGATGAAGTTATTATTTCAATTATTCCTGGTCCCGTTTGCGTCTACGGGCTTCTAAGGCGGAAATGTACTCATAATACGGAGCTCTTCGAGATGTACTGTGACATCGATCTATTCGAAAAGTTTTGCATTTCTTGCATGAAATGACTAAAATATGTGAAGTGAATACATATTTTTGCAGTTGGCAAAGATTGCACTAACTTGAAAGACTGAAACCCGAGTGTAACCTGGCCTGCAGCGCCATCTAATTAAGTAAACAAGGAATATCAACGAAAATGAAACAACTTTTATAAGAACAAGAAATTGGATATTCAAATCGGCGTATAAATGAAGATAACATCTACTCAAACCTAGTAGCTAGGTAGTTCGGTCAGTTTGGGAGTAAAATAATGCGTGCTCAAGTACTTTATAAAAAACACAAGTTCATGTTGCGTGACTAGCCCTCAGAATGCAGATGAACAGAATAACTTGAGTCTTCAGGTATACGTACAAAAATTTACGCGCTCATTTCGAAAAAGCAGAGGCTAAGGGTGGTGGTAGACTATTATACAGGGCTGCATCATTATGTGCATATCTTATCATCCAAAGAATCTGAACAAGTATCTGTGAGGAAATACTTGATATATACACACTTGTTGAATGAGAAGAAATAGTTTTCAGCCTTTTAATTGGTTTTCTTTAAATTTCTTCCAACAAAAACCTGTAGCAAAAAAAGCAAATGAGTCATATTCTTATTCAACTCCTATATATCACTTTAAAGAATAGCAGAATTGAAAACTCTGCGCGACAACGCAACCTAAGAGCTAATTTTGTAACACTAAAACATTTTTATCCGTGCCATCTACTCGTAGTAAACGCAAAACAAATTGTTTTCACCTTAATCGGTACCCTAGCAACTTAAATAATGCCATGAGCTTAACTTACACAACACTATGACTCCTAGGTAATAAACAACTCCGAAGGCCTTTTCACACATTAGTTGTGTCCTAACCGTCGCGTAACAAGGCCAGTGGATTTTCTACCGATTAATCGATTTTAATTACTTTTGACTGTTGGAAACAGCTCCATATCAAATATGACTCCTGAAGCAAACGTTTTCCTAGTAGTGAATCTTGGATGTGAGATGTTGTATGTCATAGATCAGAGACTCAAGGCGCAGAAAATCACAGAAGAAAAATCTTCCGAAGGTTTATTAAATAAATATCATACCCTCCCCCAATTTGATAATCTTTAAAAACTGTTCTTCTCTACAGTTGTTCGTGATATAACAAGTGTTTTACTGGAACCTAAACTCATCGAACGTCTCATTATCGGAAGTCAACAGCAAAGAAGTCTAATCACAGCCGAACATTGCAAATTCATTCTGGGAGACATTGCATGTTGCTCCTTGATGCGATTGGATGAAGCTTCAATGGGTAAACTTTGGAATCTCATGACAATGGTATTCAAATGGCAAATGTTTGTCACGAAACACCCACAGCACTTGCTCGACATCACTTTTAGACACTTGGACGGGGTGGCAAAGATGCATCCCGAAGTGAAAAAGTCTATTCTGGTCGATTACACGAAGAATACGATTTTGGATTTTTGGAATGCCAGCGGTGAAGACATACAAATTGGAATTTACAAAACCGTAAAGAGCTGGCTTGAGTGCTTCAATATTAAGATCTCTCTCCTCCTTCGACTTGGATTTCAAGCTTTAGATTCGAGTTATTACAAGCAACCGAAAGAGAGTTATTTTGAGGAGTTTGCTGATACTCCTGGTGACAATATTTATGTGAAAAGTGTACAAATTGCTGCAGCTCGGAGAAATGAAGACGATGACATCCAACGACCACGCATAGACAATCTTCAAATGCAATTGAATGTTGTAAGTCCAGCTCCTGAAGAAACGAAGAAAAATATATTTTTTGATGATGTTCAGTTGGAAGTTGAAGCAAAACATTTGAATGAAGACGCAGGTACATTTGAAAAACTTACACCACTGTACAATCCAACGACAAGTTCTTGGGAAGAATTTGTTGCACAAAGAGGCACTGTAGGAGGTTCTTCAACAGGTGCTGGGGGAAAAGATTTTCGCACACTTCTAAGCAAGGGTAAATAATAAAAAGTGAATGAATGCATACTTGATGCTGCCTGTGAGAATGTCATCATCTGGGTTCGTTTTTTTTTTTGTTAATGATTAAATATTAATACAACGTGGTAAACGGTTGTTAAATTTTAGGTAATATAAGTGTATAAGCAATTTTTTTCTTGTAATAAAAACAAAGTGTAGAATTGTGGTCATTAGTTTTGTGTGATGTACTTAACTTGAGCGGAAACGGTGGAGTTTTTCCTGAGTTCAGGTCAAGTTCGACCTGATTCTATTTGATTGACTTACTACACCGAATTACATTGTCCTTTTCGTTGGTTTTGAAAGTTCATCATTTCCACTTGCTGCCACTTGGAGTGATTGAAACCCGCAAGAAGTTCCATGAAAGCTTGATAGTCACAACTAATCTGAACTGCCACAGTATTGCTTCAATCACTTCTACTTCCTCTATTCAGATTGCATCAATTGGCAACTCCAGATGAGATTACACCTTCGGACATTTAGCATCCAAAACAGAAACAAAGTCAGTGGTGGGTTCTATAGAAAAGTTTCCTTGGATTGATTATTAAAAAAGCGGCACACTTTGGAAGGGAAGAAACGGGCATGTATTTTCGACATAGCTCCGCAATAAAGAAAAATATCGCAAGAGACTCAATCACCGGAATCTATGGAGGCTGAGCAGGTCCATTTACAAACAAAGAAATTCGTGAAAAATATGTCCGCGCAATTTTCCTTCAACGTCATAAATGAGAAGAAAATATCACATTTCATAAAAGATGAAGTTTATGAAATATTAAGGATGTTGCATTAGAGTGGAGCTAGATCAAGAAAACACAAACCGGTCGAAATGAAGCTAAAGATAAAAATCTTACTAATAAGAGCCGATCTGGATGCTTAGCCAGTGGTTGAGCTTACTTCTTCATCCTTATAAAGGCAAAGACGACACGAAAAAGTGTAACACCTACTAGCCTGTGAGACAAATGCGTTATACAAGGAAAATTTGATGCAGCCCAACGAGGCAAGGGCAGCGCTATTATATGTGATGAGATGCCAGGACTAGAAGGTATCGTTGAAGGATCACTGGTTTTTAAATTAAGTACCTGCCATGAAGGGTCAATCTACAGCGCGGAATGGTTCGCTCACTTTCGTTCCGACAATTTTGGTGCCAACTATAAGCCACACCCTTTTCGTTCAAGGTAGGCATATCAGCACTGTTGATATTGGCAAGGAGCTATGCATTGCCCACAAAACTGTCCTGAAGCATTTACAGAGCGCGAAAAACATGATGGACAGAGTTGATGAGCTATAATGGAACTTTTTTTCTTTTCTGTTAGAACAGACCACTGAGATAAAGAACAAATCTCTTGAATTCCTGGTGAGAAACATATATTATCTGTTGGAACTTGCCCAATGTTCGTAGCTCTAAAGAGCATACAGCTCTAGAGGTGATCGTTGATGATGCACCACAAACGGCCTTTCACTCAATCCTCTGAAAATTAAGGTTATTCTCTTCAGTAAAACGAGGAAATTGTCTCGTCTGCTTCACGAACAGAACTATGTATTTCAATTACTTCACCGATTGCCATCTGCAATTTGAACTCTTCTTTAAACATTGTGGACTGCAGATGAACTAAAAGTAAACGTCTAAGCAGATCGATACAGGATATTCCTAGAGTTATATCCATAACCACAAGTCACTCGTCTATAGGGGATCATACCGCCAAGTAATATATACCCTTCTACCGCAGCTGCAAAAATTTATATAAATGAGAGACTCTCTTACCAAATTTGTAAGTGCCCGGCTTCAGTGAATACAAAGCACAGAATCTCAAGTACACGGCTCCTCACTAAACAGTTATATATCAAAAGGTTCAAGAAACCAATACTTTTTCTAAATTCTGTTGGGCAATTGTGACAAACTTTGTTTAACTAAAAAATGTTTTACGGGCCAAGATAGTAAAAGGGCACAAGAGCTAATTGATTGGCTTACCTAAAAACCGCCACTTCCTACCTACCTAATTCAACATTTCACGGCGTTTATAAGCCGTTTATCGTTTGAGAAGCTTCCACCCGTCTTTCAAACACAGTTATACACATTCCTAATGGAAATAAACTATACTGTAAGGAACCGGTAGAGCGGGCGAACTTAAACCTTGCCAAAACTTCTGACGACTTAATTCGAGAATGAAAAGCTTCTCTGAACGGATGACGGAATTTACTGCTCAATTTTGCTAGAAGTGTCTGTATGCTTGGTTAGATTTAATATGAGCACTACCGCAGCAGAATCATATGATTCTTCAGGAACCGAATGCTTCGCAATGTCTCCAAAAACTCAGCGATTTACTACTTTGTTTTTTTTTTTAATGGATCTGATACGTCATGTGCAACCTAAAAGATTTTTTGTACCACTAGCAGACTGCTTACTATAATAGTATCGGGACTAGGTACATACTCCACTTTTACTAATCACATTACTGTACTACGCTTGGTAAACTCTGGCCACTATAAAATATTGGCCAAATTCCAGTAAAAAGAACAAGCAGGGAGTATAATACATAGAATAGATCTGCCCTGAAATGTAGTTTTTGTTCTATGCAGCAGTATACTTTTGTGCTAGTGCAGTTCAGCCGTAGTTGGATTGGCGGAATGTGTTTCTATTATCGTTGCTTTCATATCAACGTTGGTACGTTGTCTCTACGTACGTCTCTTCATCGGACGGAGGATACAATGAATTCGAACAGATTGTTCTTGTCAATGTTCTAGGGAAGTATACGCCACGGAAATTACGCATAACATAATATAATTAAAGTAAACGGAGAAACATTTTGGAAAGAACAGACTTACGGAGATTTCAGAGAGCTACACATGATTAAAATTAAATCTTGTTCTTTGAAGCTAGCCATAGGAATGGGAAATTTCACTTCATTTTTCCCGCTCCATCGTTCTTCTTCCCCTTTTAACAAATACGTACACAAACAAGAAATTATAACAAAATTTATTTTATTGTTGCTTTACTTCAAAAAAAAAAAATTTATATTTCATATATGTATCTGGCATTCGTGTATGTTCTATTTTTATTTTCTCCATATAAAAATTGTCGCGAATAAATAAATAGAAAGTAAAAAAAAAAACAAAACAAAAAAAAAAGAAATAATAATACAATCTTTAATACGTTTTTAGAAATGTTCTTTGAATTTTGCGCTATGAAACAATCTGCGAGTACAGAAACAAAACAAACAAAACAGAAAGAAACAACATTCATTGCGGAATCAAAGTTACACTTTTCTGCTCGCAGAACGTTTTGTATTGGACCAAGTCACATTAAGGCATATGCTGTGTAATGAGTAGAGCTATTGGTTCCATGTTCAATAAATATCATCTTTGAGAGTTTGAGAAACATACAAGATAAAAAGATAAAGTCAAAAGTTTTCAGTTTTGTTTAAAATAACTAAAACACTGTAAACATGTACAAATAAGAATAGTAAAAATGATAATAAAAGTTAAAAAAAAAACTAAATTTTGTATGCATATTGCGCGTAGTAGCTGGCTAATTTTGTTTGTTTTTTTTTTGTTTTTTACTCTTTCTCCCTGACTTGCTGCTTAGCTTTAAGGGGCACTGCATCGACAAGTATGTGCAGGGCCATTTTTAAACTCTCTTCGGCGTGACTAACTTCAGTGCAAGGATAGAAATGGCCATAGGTTTGCAAAATCTCACAGTAACCTCGGTATTTAAGCAACGCGAAATCCCAATCGTACATCATGAGCCGTTCCACATCATGCTCATCATATACGAATGGCACGTCTGGTTGTGTTTGAAGTTGACTGAACATGGGGTATTCACCTATGCACGCTTCGCAGCTACAAGTGAAACGATATTGCATCTGAAGATTCTCGATTCGATTTTGTTTTGATTGAAGAGCAAAATGGTTTCTAAAAGAAACAAAAAAATTATATATTATCTAATTGCAGACTTTCTATTCCAAGGTGTTCATACCCATAATTATCGTATAGCATTCCATTAGCTGGAATCGGTCTTAACACAAATAAAATAGCCTGTGTTCCCTTGTAGATGCGTATGATGTTGGGCGCACACGAATGATTTAACAAACTGAAAAATGCATAAGCCCCAGCGGCAAATGTCTGATCGTCTTTTGTCTCATTCATTTGTTCGACTAAATCGACTCCATGCATATTTGAAGGAGACGTTTGCAAATGTCTAAAGAGTAATTCTGTAAAGAAATTCTCACCTTCTTGGCCGCCAAGAAATTCCTTAAGTGGAGTATGCTCCACAACAAATCGTTTCAATACCGCACAAACAACAGCACGTTGAAAGAGATCGCTCGTACTTCGGCGCTCCTGATTTGTTACCAAACCATGTATCGCTCGATAATGTTCACGTTGTGTTAGATTACTATGATCGATAGTAAAGGCTGATTGGTTTTGGTTGGCTGGATCGGCGCAAAAGCTCATGCACTCGTCAATATTAGGAAAGATACTCAATGCGGTCAGACAAACTCGCAAAGCGATTTGATGGATCTTATTGAACATCGTAAAAATAAAGTCTATAATGGGGCATTCATACTTATGAAACGTTAAATGGGCTTCATCGCGACACGTTTCACTGCAAAACATGGCACTGGTACAATTTGGACAGGGAATCAATGTCAAATAGTTCTCTCGCTTACAATTCGCACATCGTATATACCGCATTGGTGCCAACAAAGACGATGTAAATGGTTCTTCAAATGCAATAACATCGCCAACAGAGAGATCACGATTAGTACAAATATATCTTCCCATTTCCCTACTCGAACGCATTTCCAAACATTCAGCAATAAATGGAATCACCGGGTGACGGTCATAGGTCATTTCAAATTCATATGGTTCAATTTCTGAGTCCTGTGTACTCTGTAATTGACGGCAATCTTTCTCTCTCTTATCTAATTTATGCTGCAATCTTTGTGGATAGTTAGCTTTGCGAGCCATATCTATATTTTCCAAACATTCACGATATTTTTTCCACTCGAATAGCACCGCCGAACGATTTGCATATCCAATGGCTATATTCTCTGAGCTCGGTTCCGAAAAACAAATACTCTTGTTGTATAGTTCGAGGGCGTGAAAATAATTGCGATGCTTTAGAGAAAATTGTTTGTTTCCCTGCATTCGGAATTCCTCTGAACGCTTGTTGCATTTGGGGACGCGCAGTGTGCAGTTAAGCTGGATTTTTTCAAAATACATAAAATCGTGCAGGGTATTCTCGACGAATCTCACTTTAGCATTTATATCGGGAAGCGAATTGAATTTACCCGACGCAATTCTGATCAGTTTCCAATCGGAAAGCTTTCTAACCAAATCATCGCTGATTTCGTAGACGTCCATTTGTGTGTCTCAAATATCGCTTGCAATCTAACTGTGGCAGTAGATTTGTGGCAATCACCACTGAGGGTATATTCAGTAGAAATCCAATTAATCGAAAAACAAGTTAATTATTTTGATTTAATGATGGCCAACAGCGGGACAAATTCGCGAACAATTTTTTCCATGTGCGGTTATGCTAAAGAATTTTTTTTTGACATATGTAGAGACAAAAATAAACGCAAACGAGACTCGAAGTCAACGTTTTATCGTTATTGTCAACCGGCTAAAAAAAGGAAGAAAAATGTAAATGTCAACTAGTGGACAGGTGCCGACAAACTTTTATTCTTGTATTGCGTACCGCTTAAATACACTATCGAATCAATATGCCAAGTTAGGAAACAATACGAGATGCCGGTTGGCATTGGTTTTGAATGTTTGAAAATTATAGTGAAAACGGAGAAAAAGATTGTTCTCTTCAGTCACTTAACATGGAATTTCTTACCCAAATTGCCAATAAGTACGCTGCTGCTGCAAACACAAACACAGAAGTAACCTGCCATGACTGCAGCTTTAAAATTTCAAACGCTTAGGACAACGGCTCCGCAGCAACAAATCTGGAGGACGTATGCCAATCTCATGGCTTTTAGGAATTCACTCACTTTGGATTATTTCTCGTGTGTGCCTGAGTTTTAGGTAAATGTAAATGTTATACGTTCAGAAGAAAACTCTACAGTCGTCGTGGATTGCATAGCATAAACGATCCGCAAAGTGTTCCCCTCACCGCGAAACGGGTTCAAAAGTTCGAAGAAACCGGTTAATAAACCTACATGTATCTGGGTGCATAATGTCATCGAGAGCTGACGAAAATCTTTAAACGCACATAGATGTGCAAAGATCTATATATAACTGCAAAGTAAAATATCCAAGAGTGGGTACGTAAATTGGCTTTCATGCTGCCCCGATTTGGCCTCTATGGGCTGTAAGCATAACATTTAGACGACATAATTTCCAAAGAATAATTTTCTTGAGTGTGCACAATAAGAGTAGGCACTGAGCGATGTCTACCTGGCGATGCGCAGTGTTTTACATCTAATGTATGATAACACATCAATTGTGCTTACTTTACCTCCTCGTGTAAGCCACCGGGTACTGAGCCCGTCCAACTGGGCGGGATCTTATAATTTATAATCGCAAGATTTTAGAAATAATTTTAAACACCATGATTCACTGTCCGAAATGACTGAGTCTTAAAAATAGGACGTACGGCGGATGAAATCAAACCATTGAATGGCTTCAACAGTCAGTATGACAGATACTTCGTATTTGCTACACGAAATACGGTGGATGGTCTGGTCAAAAGTAGGATGACAAACCATTATTGTAGAGAAAAAAGAATAGAGCCTTAGGAGCGAATTCGTAAGCGAACGCTTTATGACAATACCCATCAGCATTTGCCATCATCAGCGTGATATGTATTCACGCACTAGGAGAAGAAAAAGACAACGTTATCAAAGAAAGTTTCTATGAGCCCCTTGACCAAATTTACAAGGAATGTTATAGGTTATAGAAAAGAAATTCGTAAGTTGTTCCTCAAGAGTATTTTCACCGCATAGGATTTATTATGCTATGCTTTTAGGTGTTGTAAGGTTGTGCCGGACAATACCCAGAACTCCGTCATAGCGGGCCCCAAGTTCAGGTTCAGCGAAGAGGAAGCGAGTACATAGATAAAACCATCGGACTAAGAAAGAACAATATTCATTCATTTAAGTATCTCTCTCCATCTAGATATATTCAAATACAATTTTCTTTCGCCATCACAGGATATTTTGTTATATTTGGACAATTGCACAAGTTCATGCCCAATTTGCAAAAGAAACACAAGCGATAACGCTTTAAACAAAACAATTTTATTAGTCAATTTCATAGTCCCCGTTATTTTTTACAATTGTCTCTCAACGTTTTACAAGCTTGCAGATTTCGTTTACATAGAAACTACGTGGCTTTCCTTCAAATTTCTTTACACCATTCTGAAGGAGCAGGTTTTGGAAATACGGTAGGTTGGAAAAGATTCTCCATTCCCGTCTACCGGACGATAAATGGCGTGGCATTATCATGATGAAAGATGACGCCTTTTCAATAACCTAAATCGGACGATTTTCTTGAACGTTCTCATGAAGCTTAAACAGTTGCTCACAGTACTTATTTGCTGTGGTTGTTTCGCCAGCTGAAAGCACCTCGAAAAAACCTACCAAATCACTTTCGAATGATCCTTGGAGCAGAACCACGATCCGAGTAAACGCTCTGAATGTTTCTTCGGTTACAGTTTCAACACTCACACTCACTGTTTGAAAAGTTTTCGGTCTAGTCTAGATTGGATAATAATATGTAAATAAATTTGTATTCGTTCAATTACTTAAACTTACGCTAGTGTAAAGTTAAGTTTCAGTTGGTTGCATTATTTTTCTACGATTCTGTTTGAACGAATCGACTTCTATCTGAAAAAAAATTGGAAAAAATCAGAGCAGTGATTTAATATTTTGTTAAAAAGAATATGACGCCAAGTCAAATGAACGAAGACTTTGATAACACATTGGGGCAATCTGCGCCTTCCTATTCCAAGATAAAAAACAAGTGGTCAGCTTTGTTTAAATATGGCAGACAGCGTCGAAGATGATTCGAGGAGCGGTAGGCCGCCGACATCCACTACTTCAGAAAACGTCGATAAGATCCATAAAATTGTTTTAGAAGATCCAAGATTAAAAGTG
Source organism: Volucella inflata (assembly GCA_928272305.1). NCBI lineage: Eukaryota > Metazoa > Arthropoda > Insecta > Diptera > Syrphidae > Volucella > Volucella inflata. Next base: position 8,281,075 of record OV743720.1, read on the forward strand.
TGATACTATAGGGATATCAGCCTCCTGGGCACCCTGAGACCTTTTCATTGAATAAATACTTGAAAATTATACACATGGTGGCCGTGGCTCAAGTGGTAGTGAACCGAATTCTAAATCGGAAGGTTCGGTGTTCGAATTCCAGCCGTGCCCGAAAGACTTGCATTCTTTCAGTCAACAAAAATCAAGTAAGATGTGTAATTGACAGGCAAACATCAACAAGCCAGCTCTTACTAAAAATTTACTCTCTCCATTAAATGTTGAATGCCACCCATTGAGCAAAATAACCACTTTGTCAAACATCTTTCTTCTCTCTCTATTCAATTTTCCAAAACACTTAACACACGCTGAAGCATTATAAGTGTATTGATACCCACTTGAGTGTTAAGGACAAGGTATTAACCATAGAAAATCATCGTATGATCGCTATAACTTTGCATCTTTCCAAGCTAAGGTTTAGTCAAAAATATGTTCCTAAGGCTATTTTTGCATCAGTGCATGCTCGGCTTACGAACGATTCGAATAATTTTTTTTGTTGAAAAGCGTGCAGGACTTTTATAAATTTCTCCCAGGAGGTTAACAAAAGAATTAGAATTGAAAAACATCTCAGCAAGATGGGTGGCGCATTTGTTAACCGAAGAACAAAAATTCAATCGGGTTGAAATTTCTAAAGAGGATTTCCACGAAAGAATACTGGCGATTTTTAGAGAAGATTTATAGCCACTGATGAAACCTGGATACACCACTATATTTCTGAAACAAAAGCGGTTCTCCTCCGCAGAAGAAAGACAAGATACGTGCATCGGCCGGAAAAGTGATAACGTCAGTATTCTGGGATAACAAGGGAATTATCCCCAAAGGACAAACTATTTCAGGGCAATACTATGCTAATTTGTTGAAAAAATTCGCGTAAAAAGACCGGCTTTGGCCAAAAAAATTTTGACTGAACGAAAATTTCCAACCAACAAAGAGGTGATAGCTGAAACAGAGCTGTTTTTTGGGGAATTGGGGGAATCGACTTATAAAAAAGGCATAGTAGCCCTGGAACATAGATCGAATATGTGTATTGAAATAAAAGAAAAATGTGAAGAAAAAAGGGTTACGATACATGTTTTTATCCTGTTTGTAGTCCTTAAAGATATATCTTTTGGCGATATGTAAAATGTCAACTATTAAATGCCATATTTTTAAGCATCACATTTGGAATACGATTGCTACCACAAGTAACAGGGCTTAAGTCATAAAGCAAATTTTCTAGGGATAGTGACGGATGTTGCAGTGCTAACATTTTTTTTATAATGTAGACAAACATGTAAAAATGCCTGTAAGCATATTTTCATGAGCAGAACATTATTATTTATTTATTTTTCTTTATAAGGACTTTGGGACAGCGCGCTGTCCATGGTGGCCCTTATGAAGCAGCCCATTCCCCCCGGGATCGCTTTTGGATTACTTCAGGGTAATAGCTTTCCTTGTTCTATACTCCGCCGTCTGTCGTACATCCCCCTTCATCGTTTGAGCTGAGGGGTTCCGATACATGTTTTTATCCTCTTTGTAATCCCTTAAGATATATCTTTTGGCAATAGGAAAAACTCAGCTCATGAGTAATCCCTTAAGATATATCTTTTGGCAATAGGAAAAACTCAGCTCATGAGTTTTCGTGTTCTGCTATGAGGGTGTGCTCTGGCTTTCTTCTCTCTTCTTGGTTTTCAGCAAGGTTTCGATAAAGGATGATACTCGATTCCAACTATATTCACTTGAGATCATCTTCGATATAATATTTTCGAGGGATATATAGCCTATCGCCGATTCCAGGTGCCGTCTTTCCGCTGTTCATCTGCTGCTCGTTAAGGTGTGAAAAGCGTCGCCGTACCGGCACGTCACATTGTCTACTTTCCGCACCCTGTGTAGGTATTCATTAAAGTATCCATGTCCGGTTAGGAACTGCGTGGTATAATAATTTATCTCGCCGTGTTTTCGCTCTGTCCATTCAGCAATGTTTCTGATAAGCCGCTTCCACTCCTACTTACGGCCTCTTCTCATACACCAGCTTTCTCTCCGCAGCTAAGAGGTCAATGGGTGTCACACCTGCAACGAAAAAAGCGACTGTTTCTGGTACAGTGTGGTTAGAAGATAGGCAGGGCTCTGCGTCTCTGTACTGCTGCCATCTGTTTCCTGTGTTTCTTCTGTTTGAGTGCATCTGCCAATATTTCGAAGGATGGCGTGTGTGATTGTCATGAGCAGCCTTGTTTTGTTCTCTCTTGGTCCTCCAACGTTTGCCATGAGCTTGCTAAGTGATGCAGTCACTTTAGCAACTCGCTTGGAAGAGGATTTAATATGATACCAGAAAGAGAGTTTGAAATTGATAGTTATTCCAAGGTACTTTACCTATACGGAATTCAACTTGCATCGGGATATGTTTCCTGGTCAGTAGGACAATCTCGGTCTTTTCCGATGCAAGACTGAGACCATGTGTTTCCATCTAGACGTAGACACGTCTCATAACTTGTTTCAGGTTGCTACGTGCTTCCTCTGTATCCCCGTGCAGTTATTACTGCGCCAATGTCGTCTGCGTACCCTATCAAGTAGGTGTCGTTAGGCATTTCGGTGCGGAGGATCCCATCATAGAATATGTTCCAGAGGTCGGGTTCCAGGATTGAATCCTGAGCTGCTCCTGCAGTGATTTGTTTGGCCCTTCTTTGGTGGCGTAAATTATAGTAATTTTCGTTCGCTGAGGTAGTCTTGGATTATACGGAGTAGGTACTGCGGTATCTTGTAGGTCTCCTCGAGCGATCTCAGCATGTCTATCCATCTGGCTGTATTAAAGGCGTTTCTCACATCTAGGGTAGCCAGAACGGCAATCTTTTTCGAGCGATGGCTTCCCCGATGAGCGGCATTTACTGTTTTGACCACTTCCTCGATTGCTCTAATTGTTGAGTGTCCTTTTCTAAATCCGTGTTGTCTTTCGGATTTTTCGGAAATTTCATCGGCGAGCCGCGGTTTCAGTAGTTTCTCTAGTAGTTTCCCTGCCGTATCCAACATACAAAGCGGTCTATAGGCCGCAGGGGAATTCGGGTCGCTTTTTCCTTTGCTAATTAACGATAGGCGTTGTACTTTCCAGCCCTTTCCTTCACACATAGTTAGACTTAGTTAACGGGGATATAGCGATAAAATGACTTCTGATGTTACGATCTTTCCATTAGTATACAACAAGTCCATAAAACAAATAATAGTAAAAAAGATCCAATAAATACAATAATATATAAAAGTTCGACAACGATGCTTCTGCTTTGGTAGCTAACAGCGTTGTGTGCAGTTTAAAAATGGGGAAATCTCGTAGCTTTTGCAAGAGCCCAACGATTCGGAATACCGTGTTGTCGTAGTTTGAGTTGGCTATCTTAGTCCCCGATGTCAATACGACTGAAAGTCTGTGAACTTATGATCCAGCGAATCAAGAGATAAGGTGGACAAAAACTCGAGTACTAAGCAGAAAATTACGTGTTAACTTTTGAGTGCTGGTTCCGTTCCTTTGAATTTAGAAAAAATAATCAACTTGCCGTTCTTAGTTCATAATTTGTTTTTCTTTATTTATTTATACAATCTAGAATCCATTTTCATTTATATCCTTCGGAATTGCTCGTTCGATTTGACAAATATTAATCTGTTCGGTTTAATTTCTATTTTCTTCATTCAAAATTTATGTGTGCCCTTGGGCAACAATTATGAACTAAAATATTCAACATAACATAAAGTAGACAGGTAATTGTATGTTTTTTTTTTGTTTTTTTTTTTACATTTATAAGAATAATTATGCGCTCGTGTCAATGTACTCATACATCTTTATCTTCATTTTTTTCATCAGGTATACATTAATTTTTCTATACAAAGCCACGAAGAGCAACATATACATATTTATGTAGGTAATGAGAAGATACTATTACTATGTGTGGGCTTTTGTTTTTTTTTTTTTGAATTATAATTTTATTATTTTCTTTTATTTGATTAAAATATGTTTACTTTTTTTTTTATTGATTATAATTCTCTTATCTAACAGTTTAAGGATATCATTTTCAATTTAAAATTATCAGGGGTACCTAAAAACAATAGTAGAAATAATGTAGAGGTCTACTATTTCCAAAACAAAAAGCCTCTGTAATCAAAAGTGGTTTAAGGAAATCCTTATGCTCGTTACATTTAATAAATCAAATGAAATTGAAAATCAATAGCTCTTAGATAATTATAATAATAATATAAACTAATAGATAAAATAACAAATGTGTGATTTAAAAACAAAAAAAAAAAGAAGAAGTGAATTGTTTTGTGTAAATATAAAAATATTAAGGAATCAGTAGCGTTCAGATTTAGTTAGTCCATCAACATGATTGGAAAGGCATTGATTCGAAAGCTAGAGGCTTAGATACTTCAAATTTTAATGATTTTCATAGAATAAGTGGATTTAGTTTTATAGAATAGCAATTCGTTGGAAAAATGTTTTCTTTTTAAGTGAGAGGTCTTCTTCAAAAACCTGCAGCCTCATCGAAATTGGAAACATTCAAAAGATATAATCAAAAGAGTAATAGACTTCCAATAGCGTTAGCAGAATTTTTTGATATAACAAAAAAAATAAGTAAAGAAATTGCATGGGGGGGGGGGGGGGATGTAGTATCGAATTTGATGAAAAAGTGCATAGGAGCAGCTGTACATATTAAGAGTGAGAAAAATAATAAACAACCATGTATCATCATTCACTGTATGTTACATGTCTCCCTATTGTATCGACACTGTTTATGATTAAAATTGAAATATGTATGTATGTTGGTTTGTCTTTCATAAGTGTGAATATAGCAATACACATATGTAAGACAAAACTTATTTAAAACTAATTATGTGTTTTTTTTTTGTCTAAGATACAAAGTGGATGTTTCTAAAGCTTAATTACTAGTTGAATCGTCCTGCTGCGGCCGGATCTGCGGTTCAGATGGCTGTTGCAGTTGATGTTGTTGAGTGTGTTTTGTGTGCTTAGATCGGAAATTACGACGGGCTGCTGCGTTGTTGTAGGGATGTGGGTGAACGCTGTAAAAAAAAAAAAAAAAACAAACAAATATTCATTTAATTAGTTATTTGTTAAAGTGTGACATTTTAGAAGGAGATGGTTAACAAGAAGCTGACACGTAGAAAAACGAATATAGTAATGAAAATCTAAAACGTAACCAAAGCTGAATTTGAATTCAAAATGCAATAAATTCAAAAAGTATTTACACTGTTAACTAAATTAAAATTGAATCCATCTTGTTGTGAGAATGTAAATGCTATAGCAGGATTGTATTATGAATGAGAGCTTTAAATCCATTCAAATAAGGTAGGTAGATTGGCATAAGGTGGTGCATATTAAGCAGTAAAATGTAGATCATACGAGTAGCTCTCAGTATATACTCGTAGTTGGCGCTGTAGATTCACTGAACTGAATTCAATTAGGATGGTTTGTTTACTCCTTTGGTGTAGTAGTGTAGTAGTAGGGAACTCAAACATAATTTCCAATAAGAAGAGTCAGGCTTTGGTATATTTATATTTTAGACAGTGGATTGAAGGAAGGTTTCCGCCATGCCACGCTTTTATTGTCCAATATTCTTTTAACTATTGTAAAGTTATAGGCTAGTCTAAAAGTAAATAAAGCTAATCTACAAAGATTGCAAAATTACCAGGTTCGGCTCTATCGAAAGGGAACGGGTGCCTTATGGCAACCCAATAAGCTCACATACCCTCACAAAGATGGCTTTAACGGAGTTCTAAACAAAACATACAAGCAGCACCCTATGAAAGACGGGATCTCCGGTTCATTTATTCAGATGCAAGCAAGATCCGTCGCAAGTATAATGGATGTCTGAAAATTCCGGTGAGGAAACATTGACTTGAACAATAATATCTTTAACACGACAGAGGCGAGAAAATTGTTGTAAAAAAGATTGTGTGTTTGAAATTGAAAGACCTATAACCACAAGATTTCGCAAGATGTTGTGCCTAGTCTCTCAACAGATTCTATGCCGATAGCTTTAAGTGCTGGTAGAACTGCCAAAAACGTCAGATCAAAGGACGGAGGCTGCTCTCAAATTTTACAAGCAAAAGCGATGGGATGAAACACGGTCAATTTTTTCTACTGTCTGTAACGGTGACGATGGCCAAAACTGCGCTGTCAGGCGGAATAAGGTAATCAACAGTAATAACAACACTTTTCAACATCCGACCTGGCTAATATATTGTCATGACAAAGATGCTGTAGTTCGATGAATGAAACCGCAGCCTTTTACGCCCAAGGCTCAAGTAAGTAGGCCCTTTAAACAGAGTCAATGATAATGGTATCAGTCTTTGAACATCTGAAATCATTTGTTTATGATCTGAATGGAATTGCAATGTCCACAATTGACGCATTTTTTTAATTACGCAGCAAATCCTAGTGAAAACCGAAGATGTCTAGATCTATACTCGTCGACGATATTCACACATAGTCAGAAGATCGCATTATAATAAATAAAACATGAACTCAAATGAAGATGGGATAAGCAAGCAATTTAACAACACAGTCCTTGGATTCAAAAATGTTTTGAGACAAAACTTCTTCGTGGTTACTTCTCTACTGTTTCCATGAAGGTAAACAAAGGAAAATTTTTGCAAGCGACATTAATTCGAGCGTTCGAGTCCGTTTTTGAAACCACTACGGAACGACAACGGAGTAAGACCTCGACTCAGAAGGCATACGTAAGTTGATATGGCCTTTAACCAATAAAATACAATATCAACAATCTGAATGAAATAAACGTTGGCGTCCTTAAAGTAATCCACGAGTTCTGACAGCAGTAGTGTGGTAAAATTAACGAGGAATCAAGTTGATAGAAAAAAGTGATTGTGTAAAGTTATTTACTTCGCAATTGCTTCCTCGCGTATATGGTATACCAATTTCGTATTTTATAAAAATATCTAACAACAAGTCATGCAGACAAACTTCCAAGCCTTAAATCTGGCTGGAAAAATTAAGAATAGGTGAAAGTTCATGTTTGCAAACAACAATAAAAAGGAAAATCGCTCAATCAAACACAACATTAAAAACTGAAGAGTAGCAATCACCAGAAAAACCAATAAAGTAAAAACAATGATCATGCCAGTTTATGCCCGAATAGATGAACAATTAGGAGAAAATATTTAAATCCATTCTACGAACAAGTGGTCATGCATAGGTTAAACTCGTGGATTAAGAATGCTTTTATTTGATAATTTATAAAGAGAGATAATTTTTACAGTCAATCGAGATACAGAGCTTATTGTGCTCAATCAAATTGTTTCGGTAGGAACATCAATAAACATCAGCATGAGAGGTAGATTATTTGAAAGAGAATATTGTTCTTTTTTCTACAGCCGAAGAGTAGGGACGTGAGTTTAATCAATACTAGATTAAAAGAAGTAACAAACAAGGTATCATTCATACAAATTTTAAAATAATATCGAACAAAGAATAGAAACGTGGTGAACACTCGCAGTTTTTAGTGCTTTAGACGTCTGATTGATTTCGTCAGGTTTGTATAGATTTTGGTTTCACTCTTCTGTAAGACACCACCGTCAAATTAACAGCACACAGTTGAGCTTTGAGGAATTTTTGGTGCTAGGAGAGACGCCATCAACAATGAGCCTGTAGTAGAAAAGATAAAATACTGCTTCCATCTCCTCGCAAAGAGTTCTGAAGAGCGTTAATCCAGTGGTTTTGACAGCGTAGAACAACTCCTCAGAATGAAGATCAGTACTTTGCTACTTAACAAAATTCATTTAAAATGAATTAACATGAATTCAATGATGATTCGCCAAGTTTTTCCTTCGTGACGTCGCTGTAGTTGGTGGCCGAGATTTAATTTTCCAAGAGGAAAATGCAGGAATTCATATTTTTCGGTGCTTTACAGAATTGTTCAAACAAGCTAACATCTTACTCTTCAATTCTCCAGAAAAAATCTATGGGGGAGAAATTTATAATTATGAGCATCAACTTGACGTTTTTGTACAGATTTGAGAGAGATTTTGATTGGTCACCTTAAGTAATGAATTTGCGTGGCCTGCACAATTTCTTAATAAAGAAATCCAGAAAAAATCGACCGCATATAAACGAACGTACGGGAACAAACCTTTTATATTTGGAAAAACGTTTATAGAATAACGAGTACAACTTGTATTTGTTTGGTTTCGATAGAAAGCAACATGTGGTGTCAAGGGAAGCAGGAGATTAATCTACGTTACACGGATAAAATGGGCTGCTCTTTCGCCCAGCTAGGGTTTCGATTTTGATTTTTATTGTAATAAGATTTGATGTTTATTTTAATCTATAGAAGAAGTAAAACAATATCATCCAAATGACCACGACGACTAGATCAATCTTTTTTTTTTTTTTTTATGAAATTTTTTTGTTACACTTGCTGCCTTTTTCATCGATAACAGTACGGATGCTGGGTTTAAATTGACTGAAAGACGTTAACGTGAGCTTTCTCTTTCACATGGCCTACAAAAGAAACGATGTTAGGACGCATGATACCGGCAGCCAAACATAGTCACCACTTCGAGATCTGACTCTAAACCTTTCTCCCAAAAAGAAATGATTACGTGATTAATGGCACAGGTCTTCAAAGGTTCTATCAATAAAATTTATTAATCATGGTCGTCAGCTCAACAAATTCATTTTCAAAGATATAGAGTCTAAAGATGCGTTCTGACCAAAAAGCCGCACCAAACATATCACGTTACGGCGGCTAGAAACTTAACGTAAATCATTCTCAAATTCTGTGAGCTTCATGACCGAAAATAATTTCTCAACTAAATTTATAATCAACCATCCATTTCCAAAAACCCTGCTGATGGCTGGCGGGCTTTAGTTAATGTGTCAATTGAACCTTATGACCAAGCTGGATTTTCGGCCACACTTCGAAAGCAACAACGAATACGTGTGCTAATTCTCTGTCCATCACAAAATTGCTGAATGGTAAAGAAAAGAGAAACACTGCCTCGATCCGATGTTTCGTGGCCAAAGGACACAAATTTTCAGCCATATCACTTTCACTTCTGCTATAAAATAAAATTATTGAAATTTTTTTTTTTTTTTTTTAAAAATTGTACATCTCAAAATACAACAACACTTCCCCTGCTGTGGAAGTATTAACCATTGAAACCAGTTAGTTGCATTGTTGACACGAAGCGTTAGTATAGAGAAATATCGATTTTGCAGCTGACATCATTATCAACCCCCTTGCAATGCAATATGACAAAAATATTTACATGATTCGGATCGCACGTGTTGCAAGAGATAAATTAGTAACGGCGTGTGGCATTATTCAGATGGAGCGGATCAAAACAAAAAAAACATTTGAAGCCGTTTCACACAAATAAGAAGAAAAAATTAAACTTTGTCAACTTAACTCTTACATTGTCTACAAATTGTTATGTTGCTAATATTTGGAAAAAGTTTTTATTTTTTTGTTCTATTGAGGGAGTGAAATTTTCGAGAGAAGTTGCGGCAAACATTAATGATGCCCCTTAGACACGATAGTATCGTGGATTGTACAATCGCCAGTCTCTACAATGGAAACATGTTATTTGAATTATTCACGAAGAAATTATTAATATGTAGAATATAAGAATATTTTTGGTATATGAACGCACGTTGCTAGTACAATAGAGCGGTGTTTTCAAGGACATTCGAATAACTTTAACATCTAAATCTAAATCTAAATCTAAATTTAAATTAAATCAATTCGGGAGGAACTAAAAATAAAGGTGTCGGAAAGAACAATTGCCCAAAAGTGATATTCGATGTTGGGAAAAGGTGGTACGTCAACACAAAATAGTATTACAACAGTATGACGTATCACATTGCGTTTTCCTATCATGAAATGTGGCAAAATGAACGCGAAATCGATAACATTTAAATTGGAACTCTAAAATAGAAACGTACAGATAACGAACTACGAATACAAATATTACCGTTGCTTATAAGTTCCACTTAACACAAATAAATTACAATATTAGGTGAGTAAATGCAAATTCGCGAATGAAGCATTGTAAGTGCCCTTTGTTCACTCGACCTCGACGTGAAAAACCATACAAAAATTTATCAAAATAGAAAGGATAAACTGGTACAACTTAAGACAAAAAACAAAAAGGAAAGAAAGAGTGCATTAGGTATGGGGAACAACTTTAAGTAAAAATAGAGTATACAGTGCCAAATCTCAATTCGGTGGTTTGTAAGCGCATCTCCATATACCCAGGGAAAAACAAACAGAATTGGCGGAGCTATGACGAAACGAAAACGGCGGATTAATCCCTTCCAGCAGAAAAATCAAAATCAATAAATGTCCCTCACCTGTAGCCAGCAAACTTGCCGCAGTCGCAGGTTGTTTTACAATACAAAAAAAAAAAAAAAAAAAAAATACTGTGGCGCTGGCAGCCCGGTATGGGCCATGGCCTAGCTTCTTGACACTCATTTGTGTTGCTCATGTTATCATTTTGGTCACATCTGAGCGGGGCCTACGGTTTATCGCCGAGTCCGAACGGCACTCCTTAGAAGCTCTTTCGTAGGCAATTTTACTTTCGGGAGTTTGCCATTGCCCGCCGAAAGGGTGATGGCGATTTGAAAAATTGTTGGTGACCCAGCCTGGAATCGAACCCAGACGCTCTGCGTGATAGTCCAATGAGCTAACTATAACGCCATCGCCATCGCCTGTTTTACAATACATGATAAGCAATAAACAAGCGGCAAGCAACATCGAACTAAAAGAGTAAACGTGCTCATTTTTTTAAAGATTGCTTCTCAAAAAGAAAGGTGGAAATAAAATTACAAACTTTATTAACTTTCAACCCGGTAATATTATGTCTGCTGCTGCGTATGAGGCTGGAAGAGCAAATTTCAAAAAAAGACGAGGTAAGCCAAGCAATAGGACATAGCTTGTTCACTTGATGTCTGGTAATTTTGTTTAATAAAGGAGGAAGAGATTACTTCATTGATTCGTTAATTTACTATATTGAGGGGCAGATCGATAGACGAAACTGGAAATAATTTATGATTCGTGACATAAGAATCGTTAAAATTTTACGAATATAATGGCATAACGAATTACAAACTCATCTAAAACTAAACGCAGGGCGGAAGCAAATCAGATGGTATACGAGATACATGTATCTTTTATTCAGTCAGTCAAAAAAAGAAGAAGGAAATAGTAACATCCTTCTAATTAAGATTATAAACATTTAGTTTTAGTATTGTGCGGCAAAATAATCTTAAAACACTAGAAGAGCGTATAATTGAAATTTGTTTTGAAAATCGGTCTACGATTCATATTATAATAGAAGACAACATGGTTCTTTTGGAACTCGTAATCGACCAAGTGAACTCACTATTCGTCGTACTGTTGATAAGCTTTAACTACATACACTCTGCATAATGCAAAGCGAATAATGTTTTATTGTAGTGTGCGTTATGCAGAACCTTAAGTCACTATGATTGAAATGTTACAGTGGGACCGAATTTGTCAATTCAATGTGGATTGCATCACACCGTTTAATTTTACTAAAAAAATTTCAAACATCGATCAGACAAGAGGTCGGAGCTTGAGTTGCAGCGCAATGTGGGACAATGTGTTAAACTTTGTCAGCCAATCAATGAATAATGGAATAAAATCGTCAGACGTGTTTGGTTAAAGGGTATGACCACCCGCCAGAAAATATTTATTTAATGAAGAAAATGTAATTTTTGTTTTGAACAATACCTTGGACGTGTGTGAATGGTGAAATTGTTGTCCAACGAACAGCAAAATATTCGGCAGAATTGTATATGGTGTGTTCAGAAAATTTGTCACCTTCACCGAGAGCTGGACAGTTAAAGAATTATTAAACTGTACCAAAAAAAAAGGAGAATTGATGACATCGGTTGAAATGCTGAATGGACGTGTGAAAACCTGCATTTGTTTCTACAAGAGAACAACGAGCCGAGACATCGTAGTCGTATCTTCATGGTTTCAAATGGAGGAATACGCTAATATTGGGTCATATAAAAGGTCTCCGCGGTTTTTTGGCACTAGATGGTGTTAGTGTCCATTCATCTGGAAACGCTTATCTGATTGTGTCAAACGAACACATGTTTGAAATGTGACATGTCAGGCTACATTTTTTGTGAAGACAGCTGTGTAATTCGTTGTTAGTGTTAAAAGTTATACTGATTTTAATATGAGTGAAATATCTAAAGAAATACACTATGTGATGCTTTTTTCCTATAAAAAAGGAGAAAACGCTGCAAAAATATGCCGAAAAATTTGTCCATTTATGGTGAGTGAACGCCGGACCCAGAGTGGTTTGTTCGATTCCGTTCCGGAAATTTCGATGTAAAAGATGAACCTCGCACTGGTCGGCCTATCACTGAAAATGTCGATGAAAAAAGAAATTTGACTGACCGAATAACCATCAGTGAAACGCTGCTGAAACGTAACGAACTGGAACCATTTTTGAAGCGATTCATTACGGGCGATGAAAAGTGGATTAAATACGAGAATATCCAACGCAAGCGATCATGGTCAAAGGCCGGTGACCGACCACAAACAACTTCAAAGCCTGGATTGACGACAAACAAGGTTATATTTGAGTGTTTGGTGGGATTGGAAGAGAATTGTCTATTATGAGCTGCTAGAACGTGGCGAAACGGTTAATTCAATTATCTTTTGTGCACAACTCGACCGTTTAAATGAAGCTACGAGTATTAAGAAAGAGCGACCAGAATTAGCCAACTGAAATTGAGTTGTCTTCCATCATGACAATGCTAGGCCATACATATTTTTGATGAGCCGAAACAATTTGACGGAGCTTGGTTGGAAAGTTTTGGTGCATCCGCCGTATAACCCGGACCTTGCACCCTCTGATTACCATTTGTTTCGGTCTTTGCAAAACTCTTTTGATGGTAAAAAAAATCGCCCGACCAAAGAGCCGCTGAAAATCAATTGGCCAAGTTTTAGTTTTTCGCTGATAAACCACAGAAGTTCGACACCGATGGAATTTTGAACTACATTTTTCAAAAATGTACTACAAAACCGCGGAGACTTTTTTATAACCTGATATTTTAGTTTGACCATCACAGTCTCCATATGTCAATTCGGTTGAAAATATCATGTGCTTATGAAGCAGACCAACAAGGGGGAGGTTGTAGTAAGAACACTGAAATAGTTCAATCCATTTGCAACCGCTGTATTTGATGTAGTAAAGTTAAACAGTTAGAATAATAAAAACTGAAAATAACTGAAAAGAACTAGACTCTCTTAAAAACTAAACGATCTTCGGCGAAAGACGTACATTATTGGATATTTCCAGTCGTGTGTGTGGTAGTTTTCAACAAAAGATCAGTGAACTAATTTTCAAAAAAACTGCAAAAGACTATAAGAAACTGTGACTTCTCTTTGAAAGATTAAGAAAAGGCAGAATATGAAATGGCACATATCTCGCCAGAACCAAGCACTCTTTCACATAATGACGAGTGTACCGATGGTGATATCGAAACCACAAATCAGTCCCACGATGTTCCAGGGATAGAAATTTTTTTTTACACATATACAGCCTCTCAGAAAGTGATTGGGAAAGCAGTGATGAAAAGGCGCCCACTTCTAAAATACTTTAGAAAATAGTACAAACGAAAGAAGCATATGCTCAAAAACAGTTAGTTAAAAATTCAAATCCCGTGTTTGTTAAATAAGTGACACCCAAAACAACAGGAATACGTTCTATATAAATGTGTCCGAATTGTTACGTTCCGCTGGAATATTAATTCTGACCTTATACCGCAAATGTTAAAACTCCATTGATGCAGTGTACCACGTCAGGAAATGCATTCACCAACAAAATAGGCGGCGATGAATCAATGCTGGTTGTCTTAGTGAAATCTTTGTCATACTGATTTTTTGATAGACGTGTTAGTCATAAAATATTATGGCAAGCAAATTTGTCCTCATTGGTTACGAGAATTGATCACAAGTTTCACAGAATGATACTATACTTTTGATGCTTACTATGACAAAGTTATAAGACTTAACACAAAAGAAACAGTTGGTTCAAGAGTGATAGTGTCTTTTAGCGAAGATTCCAGAAAATCCAGCTGAAAATATTGTTTATTTCGAATTTTTTTTTTATAAGCTACCAACTAATGATTTCCGTGTTTTTAGACTGATCAAGCTGGTCGTAAAAATGGAAATAAAAAAGAGTCAAAATTAAAGGATATAAAAAGGAACAATGATTATCGAGTTGTGACAGCGAAGCTCCGTTCGTTCGACAAAAAGACAGCAGTATTTGCACAGTTTGTACAGATTTTATTACGGTTGTACCACTCGGCAAGCTATAGCAATGGTGTACCAAAACTAAAAACAAAAAATTGAGCTTAATACAAAATTACAACGAAATAATGGACAGGGTACTAAATTGCCATTCGAGGAAAAAAGGTGTTGAATCATGTTTACATTGATGTTGGTGTTGGACAGTCTCTTATGCATGGAGTTTACTTCTTATATCTGGAAGTAATCCACATCGCTAAGCATTTACTTTGCCAATTCAACCATAGTAGCCTTAGTGGCAGGTAATATTAGCCGTTTTCGTGTGTAAGTTTGAAAAACTAGCTTTCCATCACAAGGACTTGTTTATAAAAATTTTAAAAGAAAGTGCGGATTGTGCTCAAGGGAGAACACTCCTAAATGTAGTCCATCTTTTGATTTGCTGTATGTGAACGTTAAATTGAGATCAGAGAGTTCATAAAGCTCTTTGCGCATTAAAGAAATGTTAGAGGCACTTCTGTTTATCCAACCCCTTCTCAGACACTGAAACGATCATTTGTTAGGAGGGAAAGAATGTAGAGGAACTTATAAAACAAATTAGAAAGATTTCTCTTTGATAAGCCACTCATAGAAGGGACAACTGCTGACGTATTAGGGGCAAATCCACGGAAAATATTTAGTGTCTATGATTCTCTATAAAACAAGCTCTTAAATACACCGCTCTTATTGACGAAAAACTACTAAATGTATCATAAGTTAACGTAGCGTAGAAAATTAAATGTGATTATTAAATAAATTCGTTTGAAAAATTGTTTATATTTTTTAAATAATTTTTTTTGTATGTGTAGTAGCTGTAGATTGGTTAGGATTTTAAACAAACCTTGTTGTTGTCGATGTACTATTATGGCCAGACGTAGTAAGAGCTAATGGCGATGAAGTTGGGGTACGTAGGGGTCTACGCGGTGTAGCCATAGAGGCATTTCTTATTGCCCGCCTAACGGCTGATGACGATGGTTGAATATTTGCTGTATTATTACTTGTTGCTGACGATGTTTTAGTAGCTGTTCCTGTCGCTTTTACTGATGCTGATGATGGTGACTGCGGTGACGACGAAGACGACGACGACGTGGATGACGACAACGGAGACACATTATTGGAAGTAGTCGTTACATTGGTAGAGCATTTCGACTTCGATGAGCTGTTTGCGAAATTGTTGTTTGTGTTTAAAATACATTTCTTTCTAATTTTGTTTTGTTTTGTTGTATATATACATTTTCCAAAGAAATTATTTGGAATAAATAATAATTGTAAACAAATTTAAAGGCGTTGATGGTTTGGTTTTATGAGATACTACTACTACTAGTTAAAGTTGTAAGTAATAGTGAAGGAATTTGGAGGGCAAAAAATTATTATTATTTTTTTTTTTAATGAAAACAATGCAAGCTACAAGTAGATTAAATTTTCCTTTCGATGCTGTGCTTGTACTCAACCGTAATTTGTTATTCTCTTTATGTTTATTCAATTCTAAAACGCACGCACAAATAGTAACATAAAACAAAGAACGAAATAAAAAAAAAATATATAAAGGAAGAACAGAACGAAATTTTATCAAGAACTAAAACAAAAATGATTCACGGACGAAAACAAAGAAAAAAGAAAAGAGAATGGAAGATAAGAAACTATGAAACTACAAATATGCAAAAATTATTTACGGAAAATTGATTTCTTTGCATACCTATCTCTGTCTCTTTCTCTCACTTTTATCATTTTAATTGTATTTAAATTAATAATAATTATATCTGTAAAAACAAAAGGTGAAAACATTTTCTTGAGTGACAATCATCGAAGGGCAACAATTCAAATTCAAATTCAAATTCAAATTTAATTTCAATTTCAAATTTAAATGCAAATACAGTAGTCGAAGATACGTTGTTTTAATTTTCGATTTTTAATTTGTTGTTGTTATGTATTGTGTGCGTAAGAGTTTTGCTTTGGTGTAACGTATAAGCGCGCGCAGAGGACTGCACAAGATTTAATTCGAACTATTATTTTATTTTTATCGTTAATGAGTGCCAGTAAGATAGAGTTAGTAATTCAGAAATGAGGGAAGGGACTGTAACTTAATGAAACGCCGCAATAAAAATATAAAAATAAAACAATACCTTCAAAATAAAACAAAACTCACCTATTATTTGCTGATGGAGGAGCTGGTAGAGCTGGAAGTGCCCTATGGTATTGCCTATGGTGTGGAGAGTGATGACCAGCACCCTGTAACATTTCGACTTGGCGCATGTTAGCTTTATTGGTGAATTCACGATCAAAACTTTCGGCTTCCTCTTCTTCAAGATTAATAAATTCTTGACGCTCCTCATGCTGTCCGGAATGCAAGTTCTGTTCTTTTTCGATAATGTGAGCACGATCACCAATGTGATGGCCGATAGCCATTTTCTTTACTCCACTTGTGGAATCCTGGACTGTTTTTCTAGTTTCACGGATACCACCTGGACCAGTTTTAGTGCTGCTAGTTGCTTGATATATCTGAGGGCGACCATCGGGTCCAGAAGACATAGAAATTACACTAGATGAACAGAACGATGCGCCGCCGTTCCCGATATCTTAAATTGAGGAAGAAAAAACAAAAAACAAACTGTTAAGACTAAATTTGAAAGATAAAATTTTACGAAGAATGTTTTAACGAGCTCTTTGGCAAGAGGTAAAAGCAATGTCGTAAGTGCTAGACGATTTAACGCAAGTTCAGAGAATGGGGAGAATGGAGAATGCAACGGAGAAAAATAGATCAAACACTTAATCAAATTGATCACATTGCGATAGACATAAGGCTTACTTCAATTATTCTAGACATCCAAAATCTTCGGGCAGCCAACATTTACTCAGAGCACACCTTGTTGCAGCCAGCTTACAAATGCGAATTACCCAAGAGCCACAACAAAGAAGAAGCACTGTAAGACAGAACGAATAGATGCAACCACAAAAGACTGACAGAAACTTCGCAGAGCGCGTACCCCAAAAACTCTCAACAAATACTATGCCGTACGCATCAAATGAAAACACTGCCAAAGTGCTATCAGAGACGGCGGGTGCTGGGATGTGATGGGTTTTAACTGACCACCACTAAGAAGTCCACGGTTTGACGAAGAACGAAGGGCAAGATAAACAAGAAGGATAGGACGAGAGCCGCTCGTGAGCTCTACTAGCAGAACAGGCAAGAAGAAAATCGCCTTCTGCAGAGGAAGAAAAATTAGCACGAGAAACGCGCGACTGAAGATATTGAGAGTTTATGCCCCAGGAATAACGTGAAGTTTTACGAACATAACAAGGCAACAAAACAAATATAGAAGCGTGAAAAATGAAACCTTGTAGTGGGAGTCACAGTCGGTGCTGATAATATGAAAAAACTTGTAATGCAGACTGTATAACGGAGAAGAAGCCCAACATTCCACCATCAGGTGAATTCATTCAACTTAGACGACGACAGCCCAAACTTCAGTCCATCTGACCAAAATGAAGTGCAGCAATAGCTTAACTAAAATCTAACAAAGCAGCTCGACCTGGCGGTTTACCGACTGTGGTAATTGACTTCTTGGATAGAATACATCAACTCATTTCTCAGATATGATCAGGGGAGTGCATGTCCGATCAAAGGACTCTCAAGATCGATTGGCCGGTTCACAAAAAACGATAAGCAACAATTATAAAGTCGCAATGTTATAATGTAACAATATCTTATCTGCAATCAACCATCTATTTCTACATAGAGCCGTTATAGTGTGCAGAATGACAAATAAGAATGTTTTCGGCTGCGTCATGGTCGTCACGACTTGACAAGAATTTTGATGTCAAAAAAGGTTTATATCCGAGGTAGCGTGCTGTCATGATACCTTGAACATCATACTTGAAAGAATTGTGCGGAACTCAGAAGTAGAAACTGATTGCAGAATCTTTAAAAAGTCTGGGCATCTCTACCAGCATGTTCATGCGTCGATGATATTGACATAATCGGCAGTGCGTCTGCTAGTATTGAAACTGAAAAAAATTGTTTTGGTAACAAGGGACACACTTCTACAAATTAGACAGCACATCACAGTCGATAGATTGGCTCTCCAATCAACTCTACCAACATCACCTCAACAGAAACGAAGAATCACTCTTGACAATTGCTGTTTGTTTGGTATTAGAAGGCAATTGAGTAATAAGGCCATATCCCGAAAAACTAGGGCAACTGTAAGATCTTTATCACCCCAGTCCTTCTATCGAAAACGGATGAAGATATCATCCTCGATCGTTTCGGGAAAAATTCCTCATCAATTGCCTGAGATGTCTAGATAGTGTAGAAGTAATAGACACACCAATGCTCAGGATCGCACATTTTTGTTGAAGTTTGTCTAAACTGTCTTAGAGAAGCTCTAAAGGTATGTAAAGTAAGGCGCTCCAGTCATAAGTGATCTAACCTTTATGTTAAGATCCACACTTTCATGTTTCTGGTCACGTTTAAATGAGCATACAAATTGTAGATTACATATATTTCACAAACGATCAAATGAATTATTTATAACAAGTTACCAGTGCAGCATTCAGATAGAGGGCAACATGCCTAGGTACACAAAAAGCAACTCGAAAGAGATAAAAGAAAACTTTTTTCCAGATAAGCACAAAGTTCAAACACAATCGGTGACGTAGATAAAAGCATACCTGTTCTATTCCCGTTTTTAGTTTTATTGACGCACACTTACGCGCAATATTACATCACTCATAAACGCTGCTACCAAAAAAATAAACCAAATTTGTATTAAGAATAGGAACGATGAGTTAATCATTTCTATTTTTAATCCGGAAGAGGACACCTAATTTAATGCAAAGTAATCTGCATATAACGAATTAATTTGACAAAAACGTCACCGCTTGGCAATAATTCATCACATCGCAACCTGCGTACGCATTTGACTTTGGTGGGCTTTTAAAACGGCTGCCAAGAATCCAGAAAATTCCCTTCGGGACGGAGTTCATTGTCAAGGTTAAGCAATAAGCTTCTGATATTGTTGCTGGCACCACCCTTTTAGCCCCAATCAATAAACAAATCGCACGCAATACAACTATTGTATAGACCCGAATGCAAAATAGACAAACAACCAATCGATATATGCATAGACTGGTGCGTATATTATATATCTATATAGAGTATGTAAACATTTTTAATTTTAGCTCACCTGCGCTTAGCAAACGATTCATGTTTGGCATGCTGGGGAAACCGAACAAACTACTGCCACCAAGCATGGATCCACGTTCCATGAGGCTATTGCTATTGTTGAAACCATTATCAAATGGTGTGAGCATGTTGAATGGATCAGGCATGATCATATTGCCCATCAATCGATTCATGTTTCGCATTTGCATGTTCATAGAATTCATGTGATTTCTGTAATTAAGAAAAATCATCAAATGAAATAAATTTCAAGGAATTTATGTAACTGCAGTAGATTTGCAGAAATTTTCCCGAATTTTCTTTTCAATTTTTTTTTTCTTCTCTTCGCCCTAGATATGTGTACCTACATAGATAGGAGGTATGCGTATGTGGCTATTGATTTTCAGCCATCGCAGAAGCGAATATTTTCGAAAAGAAAATTCTGAAAGAATTTATTTACTTACCCCATGAAACCATCATCATCGAAATCTCCTAGTAAAGCACTGAAAAGTGACATTTTTGTTTGGTTTTTCTTAATTAAGTTTCTGAAGGGCTTTCCACAGGAACAGAGATGTTAAGCCTGAAAATTTGCTACAACTTCTAGTTTTTTCTTCGGTTATGATGGGGGAAGGACGGCCAACTTTTCTTTTGGTTTTCGTTATTCGTTTTCTTTTCTAGCTAATTTGACGAAGAAAACAAATGGCGGATATAGATTTAACGAAGAAAAACAGTGCGAGGTTGGTTGTGGTTGATATACATACCAAGGATCAATAAATATAAAATAATAAAAATATTTCAAAACTCAGTGCGTGGGTACTTAGGCATTTGTATACACCTACTACGTTTAAAACATGTTACATAACTTAAACTGGGTGGTTTAATATTCTTTTAATGTAAGACTAGAATTTATTTCTATGAATACAGGGTGTCCCTTATTCTTCATTTATTTTCAAAAGCTTTTAAATCAAAGACAATTTCATAATTTATATTTAATAAACAAATTGTGTACTAGTTGAAGGAAACTAGATTACTTTTAAGATTGCTTGTTAACTTGGTGAGCTGCAGCTTTGGGTGGGTCTGAGTCAACTGTTCTCAAATGCGAACGCAAAGGTGGTTGAAGTACTCTTTCATTTGTGCTCGTAATTTAACATAATTACTTTGTCTACTGCTATGACCATTGAGATAGGAATCGAGGAATATTCGGGGCAAAAAGTTAATAACCGGTAGCTTTACGAGTCTTAGCAATCTCATGAGAATGATATGCACCACATTAATGCTGCGGTACAGCTCGAAAAATCGACATTTGTGGTTGCTGACGATATAGCGATCGTGATGCGACAAAGGTCTCTGGAGATACTGACATTATAGATGCTGATGTGAATTTGTGCCACCATAACGGCTTGGTCAAAAAACTATCGGCTATCAGCGGTCATATCAACATTCGGATGATTTGCCAGTACTAACATTTTATTTACCCAATGAGTCACTTATGTTTTTTCCCATACAAGTCAACTCTATCAAGAAGAAAAATAGTTAACGCCGATAAATATCTCGCATTAAGTTAGGGTGCATAGGTTTAGTTGTTAGTGTTATTCACATAAAGATTGGAAGTAATCGCTGATACCTATGCCAAAAACACACAGCTAAAATTATACACGTTGATCGACACTGTAATTTTCCGTCAAGACTAACGACTTCAACTTCCAAACTTACTACTGACTACTAAACATCGAAGTTCGATCACCGCTATTGATAAGTCCGGTATTACACGGTGACTTTTGAGTCACGACTCACACAAGTGCAAAAGAGAAAGAAGATGAGATAAAAAATCACCAACCTTGTGAGTCGTCGGGCAAAATTTAAATGACTCTTTTTAAGTTTTCTTCTCTCCTTGTGCGTTATTTTTCTAAATTGCTTTATTTCTATTCGTTCTTCATGGAGGGTGGTTCGCAAAAAAAACGGAAGAAATTTTTTGATCAAAGGAATCAGGGAAAAATTCAAAAATTTTTTTGAGAGAGTGAATCGTTTGTGGTTAAAGCGAAAGAAGAAATAAAAGAGAGTTGTCAAAAAGAGTCGTGTACTCAAGTCATCGTGTAATAGCACGCGCCTCACAGAATAGAAAATTAAAAGAGTCATGACTTAAAAGTCACCGTGTAATACCGGACTAAGCAGATTGTATGAGACATAAACATTAATTCTAATCACTTAATACTCTCCTTATTTAATTCATTCGTTAGGGTTCTGATGAGGCGACATTATCATAATTAACATCTTAGCCGATATAGACACAATTCCTAATTCCGATGCTGACGTTTTATCCGATTTTTTGACATCACAGATTCGCCCGATTCATTCATTTTTGTCGCTTTTGGAATACTTGCAAACTCATCAGTCCGTTAATGCGCTCATTGGTGTCGAAAATGTTAATTTCTGGCGTTGGCCTGCAAGTTCTGCAAGCTTACCAAAAATTACTGTTTGGCCCCCCGTTTAGAGCAAATGCTTCGCTTTTTCCTTAATTCCCACTCTTCTTTTTCAACAACTTGATTAGGCTCGCTCACCTCAACATTAAATACGTTGAAGTACATACCTCAGATTAGGAATCTGCCACAATGACTGTCGACACAAACTTTGATTGATTCTGTCACAGGAATTCATCTTTCGTACGGTCTCCTTCTGAGGAAAATCAGAATGGCTACTTTATTACACGATTTTATTGTAAAGACATTTGTGGGCTACAAAGGTCATTAATGGTACATGTACGCGCAGTTGCCAACTATCCAGTGGCAGAGATTCGCTATAAACTTACCTCAAATCTACGATTCAATCAATTTTTAAATACAATACCCCACACTGCCAACTGCACACGGATATCCGATAACGTTTCGATAACATACAACTATCCTCAATTCTCACTCAACCATTTGTGGCTAACTTCAGTCGGCTACTTAGAAATTTCCCTAAACAAAGAAGAAACACAAGACACGCGTTGTTTGTGCGCACGATCGATGTCTTCTTATCAGTTTTTCCTATTCAAATTCAATTCAAAACTGATTTTTCTCCATCAAAAAACATTCACTAGCCAGTCCTGCAGCAAATTGTGTCGCTATTCAGGTGTTTGATTGAATATTAACGGATAATCAGTGCGCAGGTAAATTCGTAGCGCCACGATCCACGCAACAGGTTGCTTCATTTGTTGTGTGCCATTCGCGAATGTCTCTCGCAAAAGTCCGGTACAGAATTCTTGCCATTCATTGAATTAATTTTCACCCAAATCTGCCGGAGTTTATATTTGCTATTTTATTTAATCAATGGTAAGTTTTGCGCCGACGAAATTTAGCTCAAAACGAAAGTTTTTTTTCCTAGAAACGTCCATTGTTAGTCATTCGACTTAGTGGTGACAATAACCGATTAGTCTTAATCTAATAATTGTGTGTTTGGGGGCATTGTTCCCTGTGTTGTCGATTACTTTTGCAGAGGAGAAGCAAACATGGGTGCATGCTTA
The DNA here is from genome assembly GCA_928272305.1 of Volucella inflata. Lineage (NCBI taxonomy): Eukaryota > Metazoa > Arthropoda > Insecta > Diptera > Syrphidae > Volucella > Volucella inflata. The sequence goes on from OV743720.1 coordinate 8,304,098, forward strand.
ACAGTGGATCGGGATGAAGAGATTATGGCTCGCAAACGAAGTAATGAGATCGACCGACAAATAGAAGTTACCGAAAGGGAACAACCAAAGGTTCATAAGATTCTATTACTCGGCGCTGGAGAGAGTGGTAAGTTAAAGAGAATTCTTTGTATGATTTGGTTGGTACTCAACCAAGTCAATAGTCATGAAATATAAAAATAAGAAATATAGTAATTGTAAATCACAATCAGGTTTATGATAAGTTTTCCACACACACACAAAAACTAGGAAAATTATCATACAAGGGCAGACCTACCCTGCTAATGCGAATCAATTTAAATATGCCGACAATTTCAGGGGTGATTTTGTTTTTTATGATAGCTGCTGCAACCGTAAATAAGAATATAGAGATAAGAGTGACGATGCCGGTGTGGGTTTTAGCATTTATTGAATTATTCGAGCTAATTATGTGACAAGAGATACGACTGTTGACAGATATTGGCGATAAAATGCGAATCAGATTAGGTACCTACTTGTGTGACAAGGTATGGGTGGTGGGTGTTGGGATAGTTAGGTGCTTATATGAATAAGCTTTGAATAAATACATTTGTTGAGGAGATGCCGAGTGTTTATTATATAAGAACTGGAGACCATATATTTCATTCTCACAAATTCGTAGATTTTAAACTTTTCTCTTAGTTGGTTCATAGATTTTTATTAAATGAAAATATGATACGTTGGCATCTATGATTCTCTACCAATGTCATTTAAAGATAAATGTCTATATCTTTTTGTAAAGGTCCTGACGTTATAAATTTTCAAAAGCTTTTATGACCTCTGTTCGATTTCTGGAGATTTTCTACCGGCAAATAACTGTAGGGTGCGGAAAGATAAAAGTCCACTAGAGAATGATCAGGAGAGTACGGTGATAAGGGCAACATATTTAATCATAACTGTAGCAGTTTGTGCACCCTATGAATTATGAGACAAATCAAATTGAACAAGATAGGCTGCTTTTAGCAAATTTTGCATACAATATGTCGATTTCATCATAATAGCCGACGACGTTTATCGATTAATAATTCGATTCAATTACCATATTATCATTTACAGTTGTTTGCCGAATCCATTTATCGTTGCAGGTGATTTGGTGCAGAAACGTCGACTGATTGACCTGACTGAAGACTATGTAGTTTCACATGTGGTTCGTTTTCGACGCTGAAATACCGTGAACTGAAAACTTTTCGAACCAACGCCGAATGGTATTTCTCACTCTCAGGGACCCATTATGTGAAAGCTTTAAGAGTAATAAATATAGGAAAAGGTTTCGAATTTGAATTACTGTGTTAAGCAGTTTCTAAATAAAAAAACTCGAACCTGAAAAGTCTCAGGCGTCAAATACGCGTACGACCGAGTGGTCAACACATCCCATGTCAGCCTCATCTCTGTTTATGCGACAGATGCAACAAACGTGACTTTCAACGAACAATTAAAAGCAAAAATGAATGATTGAGAACTGTACATCCATCGTTAGTCGAGAAAAATGAATTCAAGCAAAACTCCATCAATTTATTCACCTTCTGCTCTTAAGTCAGATACTACTAATTCCATTCGACTTTACTTTGGACACTCTATAGCTCTCACCCATAATCCCCAATTCATTATCTTTAAATCTTCTTGAAAAAACCCCTATCTAGATGAAGTTATTTGTAGGAATGAACATCCCTTTTGGTAAAAGGTAAAATCTAAGAGTCATGGTTTGTATTGGCAACATCTTTGAAAAAATTCCTTCCTGCGATTTAAGTTTAAACCAGACCCACCATGAAGCTTGCACAAGAGAGGGATATGTTTTAAATTGTCAAGCTGGAACTGAGGTTTCATGATTCCCAATAATCTCAACAATGGCTACTGAAGCCTTCAAAAATGTAGCTGGTTTTAAATCAACATCAGTCAAAAGTTTGATAACCATTAGTTTTTGGTGCCGTGAAATAACGCCGAATTTCCATGTTCGGTCTTATTTCACTTTTCATTTATAAAGACGTTCAGATAAGGTGACGTCCAGGCGCCTGCCGGACAGTTGTTGACATACCCTAAGCGGAGCGACGAAGTCGCGTGAGCAGCGTCTGGTGTATTTAAAGCATTAGGTGATTAGCTCGCTAACTTTGGAATTCGACGTTATTTCGCTTTCATAAATAAAATTAAATAACGCTAGACGTTATTTCACGCACGGTACCTTAGTTTTTACTAGATGAAACAGAAGTTGCAAGAGAACGTCATTGAAGTGGTTGATGTACCAGGGGATTCTGAGGAATGTTTGCGAAAAATTATTAATGACGCATTAAACATCTTTGTTGCATTTAATGAAATCCAAAAATGACACGTAAGGCGAATTATTCAAAGAAATTTATTAAGTGGACTAAAGCAAACACATATAACATTGTTTTTGTCAACCTCCCATCGCTTCTGTCATCAATAAATTATCAACAAATTAAAAGTCTAAGGCAAATTTTCGGTTTATTATTAAGCAACCTTGAATCTCCAATACTCCTGACTACATGTTTTTTTTTGCAAAAATCAAAGAATAGTATTCTGCAGGAGGAGTTAAAGTTTTTGTTCAAGATTTGTTCCAACTGGACATGGTTTTTGGCCTTGATAGTTTTGTCGATTAAAATGTCCACTTGTTTTCCACTATACGAGGGCGGGTCAATAAATCCTTGACTTTTGGATTAAAACACAGATTTTTTGATAAAAAAATAATTTTATTTTTCAACGTAGTCTCCCTTGAGCTCTATACACTTTGTCCAATGCTTCTCCAATTTTTTTATCCCTTCCAAAAAAAATGATTTGTCGAGGTCCTCAAAATAGGCTTTTGTTTGCGAGATGACTTCATCATTGGAGTCAAATCTTTTTCCACCAAGCCATTTCTTCAGGTTTGGGAACAAGAAGTAGTCACTCGGAGCCAAATCTGGAGAATAGGGTGGATGAGGGAGCAATTCATAGCCCAATTCATGGATTTTTGCCATGGCAACTGCACATGCGTTTGCGGTCGACTGTGAGCAAACGCGGCACCCATCTTGCGGAAAGCTTTCTCATGCCCAAGTGATCATTCAAAATTGAAACCACTGAGCCATGCGAGATCCCTACGGCTTCCACAATCTCTCGCACTTTCAATCTTCGGTCGGCCAACACCATATCGTGAGTTTTTTCGATTGCTTCGGGTGTAGAGACCTCAACTGGGCGTCCAGGACGTTCGGCATCTTCAGTGCTTGTAAGGCCACAACGAAATTCAGTAAACCACTTTTTTACCATTGAAATCGATGGTGCAGAGTCCCCATAGTATTTATCAAGCTTAGCCTTGGTCTCGGTAATGGTTTTTTTTCGCAAGAAATAATGCTTAATAAGCACACGAAATTCACTTTTTTCCATTTTCTCCTCAAATTAGTGAGTAGTCTGATAAAAATAGCTGTCAAACACAAACTAACTGACGCAGCAATTTTGACAGGAGTCAACTGACAGATGCCTGTTGACAGGAGCAGTGTTGCTGTTTCAGTAAAGAGGTCAGAAATTCAAAAAGTCGCGGACTTATTGACCCGCCCTCGTATCTTCATATGTCTTGCACTTATTGCCAAAAATGTTCTTCATTCCACATATTGTTTGTTGTGGTAATAACTTTGAACTTAATATATCAGACCAATGTATGGCTGATTTTAATTTCATGCGCTGACACATTTTTGCATATGAACCGAGACAAATCAATTATGAGCTGCCTGATAATGTTCTGTTCTGCAGTAATCACCAGCAAAAACGCGGTAAAGAACCTTGTAATGAATATCGATTCCCAACTCTCTTTTTGGTATCATATTAAATCCGCTTCCGAGCAAGTTGCTAAAGTGACTGCATCACTTTGCACGCTCATGGCAAACGTTGTAGGACCAAAGAGAGCAAAAGAAGGCTGCTCATGACAATATCAAATGCTATCCTTCTGTATGGATGAGAAACATGGGCAGATGCACTCAAACAGAAGAAGCACAGGAAACAGATGGCAGCTGTACAGAAACGCAAGGTCTTACCGCACTGTATCAGAACCAGCCGCTCTTGGAGTGACACCCATTGACCTCTTAGCCGCAGAGAGAAAGCTGGTGTATGAGAAGAGGACGCAAGTAGGAATGGAATCGGCAACTACTAAAGCAAAAGAGCTCACCAAACATCTTTGTGTACCTGGGAATCGGAGATAGGTTATATCTCCCCCGAAAATATTATATGGAAGATGATCTCAAGTGAATAAAGCTGGAATCGTGTATCATCCTTTATCGAAACCTTGCTGAAAACCAAGAAGAGAGAAGAAAGCCAGAGCACACCCTCATAGAAGAACACGAAAACTCATGAGCTGAGTTTTTCATATCGCCAAAAGATATATCTTAAACGGATTGCAAAACGTGTATCGGAACCCCTAAGCTCAAACGTGGAAGGGGGATGTACGACAGACGACGGAGTATAGAACAAGGAAAGCTATTACCCTGCAGTAATGCAAAAGCGGGTGAATAGGCTGCTTCATAAGGGCCACTTGAAGGACAGCGCGCCGTCCCAAACTGCTTATAAAAAAATAAAAAATAAATAATAATGTTCTGCTCATGAAAATATGCTTACAGGAATTTGTACATGTTTGCCTACATTATAAAAATAATGTTAGCACTGCAACATACTTCACTATCCCTAGCAAATTTGTTTTACGACTTAAACCTTGTAACTTGTGGTAGCAATCGTATTCCAAATGTGATGCTTAAAAATATGGCATTCAATAGTTGACATTTTGGAACATATTTTCAATTTACCTGTCTGATGATCTGCTTTTCTGATAATCTGTGATGATAACCTGAATATGCCATTGTCGTTCCATTTCTTAAAAAAGGCAGAAGAAATGAAGAAAGAAATTATAGACCTATTTCATTATTGTCTTCAATTTCCAGTCTTGTTAAAAAAAAAAGAGTTTTGGTTTATCTGAACAAGATAAAGTTTTAGTCCGGCTCGGTTAAGAGTTTTGCTATTAACCCGGTGGATTTGTAGATTTGTGTGGTATTTTACAAAACGGTTTGGATAAAATCTTGCTGGGCTTCTTTTTGACATAAAAAAAGCATTTAACATGGTTGATAATAGCATTCTTTCAAACAAACTGTTTTATTTGGGTTTTCGTCCAGCTGTTGAACAATATTTCGTCTAAGGGGAGGCGAAACTACATCCTGCATGGATAAAAATTTGTTCAATAAATATTTTTAATGTAGTTTCTGTGAGACTACACAATTTTTTCATATTTCGGACCTCATTGCTTATGATTATTTCTCGCATCATTTTATGGGAACCTTGCTATCATGGAGCAAGCCACAAACATTTTAGTTAGTCCAAACCAAGATGTTCGTCACGTAAATGCAGCATAGTGCTATTGTGCTTTTCTCATGCTTACTAATGGTTGTGTTATTTTAATAAGCTCCTAACTGCTTTTTCTTTAGTTATTGTGACTGATGTAATTACTTACATTCAAACTCATTTACTTGCCGTCTATTGAACCATCCATCCAAGGTCCATTGTAAATTTAGTGGTCTAATGTCAAGACAACTGTGTCGTCTGTGTATACATAGTATGAATTGTACGCAGCTATTTCATCCAGAAGTACGTTAAATTAGAGTGAGGTGAGGTCACCACTATACTTAAAACAAAACTCACTGATCTAGGCACTTTTAATGACTTTTATCAATCTCTTTGGGGTGGCACACCGTCTTACAAACTTAAGGAAAAGCGCCGTTTCTTTAGCGAGCATTTAGATCATCAACTTCCCAAAAAAAAAACCCTATGGAGGAATCTGCGCTAATTTGGTATTACTTCTAAAATAAACTCTATGATTGATAACATTGATCCAAACCAGCCAAATAGTGAGTTTGTTAAAATACAATCGACCCCAAGTGTTAGTACTCTAACTTTATCACCACCACAGGGTTCATTTGAATTTAGTAGAATTGAACAAACTGATGCTGTGATGGCCATTCCCAAAATAAAATCAGAAGCTGTTGGTTTTGATGGGGTCCATCCCCATTTTATAGAAATTATTCTTCCGTACATTCTTTCAGCGCTAACACACATTCTCAACACTATAGTGACGACATCATCGTTTCCAGTATCTTGGAAAGCCGCAAAGCAGTAACCCGCCTTCAGAGTACCGACCCATTGCAATCCTCCCGTATTTGTCAAAAGTCTTGGCAAAGTCTATTCACTTTCAAATGTCAGCTCACCTGCAACGTAACAACTTGCTCTGTCCGCATTAATCTGGGTTTAGACAATACCACAGTTGCACTTTAGCATTACTTAAGGTAGCAGATGATATACGGGCAGCGAGCGATAACTACGAGTACCATTTCTCGTTAATAAACTTTGCACGTCTTTTGGATTCTCTTCTTCTATCTATCCTTGAAATGATAGCACTGTGTCTTGATTGAATGTTGAAAATAGGTTTACAATCCCTTATGACACGTTGAAAAGTAGCTGACATACGAATATTTTTTGTGCATTAGGTACATAACCAGCATTATGATCGCTCTGTAACATTGTAACTCACTTTCATATTGATACTCACAGAATGCTACGTGAAGTCAACGGCGTCAACCAGTTTAGCATAAAGGAGTAATTGCTGTCTAAGGGATGAGGAGATAAGTGCACATATGATAGATGCTTTAGACTTACAAATGGGTTCAAACTTGAAATATAGGTCCAAGTTTATTTGCATCTGTCTCCGTGTAGATGCGACGTTATTGGGGATGATGATTGTTAGGAGAGGAAATAGCCTAATTTCGTAATTCCGACGCTTGCTAGACCCCAATCTTTGTTCTTTTTTTCATTCCACAACAACACTATTAATATCTACATAAGCTAAAAATTCTTATCTCTTTCATTGAATTTCAGGCAAAAGCACTCTGGTTAAACAAATGAAGATAATCCATTCCGATGGCTTCACACCGACTGAATTGCTAGCCTTCCGGCCGACTATCCTCGATAATTTATTGTCATCGATGAAATATGTCCTTCATGGAATGGAAATACTTCGCATAAATATGGAGTGCCCATCGAATCAATTCTACGCCGAGATTGTACTTTCGAACCGAAGTTGCTTCGATATGAAATTCCGGGTAATAGACAAAGTGCGAGTGGCTTTGAAAATTCTATGGAAAGATCGTGGTGTTCGCTTAGCCGTAGCACGGGGCTACGATTATGAGTTATATGATTCAGCATTATAGTAAGTTAACTTGTTTTTCTTTCAAATTAGAACCAAGCCATAACTTATCTCTTACAGTCTCTTTGAGAATATGGATCGAATCATGAGTGAAAAGTATTCTCCCACCTCAACAGATGTAATACGAGCTCGGGTTCGAACTAATGGGATTATTGAGACAAACTTTTTTGTGAACGATTCAATTGTGTGGTATGTTGCATTAGAAAGTGAAAAACAACTCAAACGCAATTATTAAATCATTATTTGTTGTTGTTGTTTTTTCTTTTTTAAATTATCAAGCATGTACGACGTGGGAGGTCAGCGTTCACAACGTCGCAAATGGGTGTATTGTTTTGAGGACGTACGTGCTGTTCTATTTGTCGTCGCTTTAAGTGGATATGATATGACTCTCTTGGAAGACAGCAGTGTCAACCGGCTTACGGAGAGTTTAAACCTTTTCGAACAGATAATCAATAATCGTTGGTTCAAAGAAGCCGCTTTCATACTATTCCTCAACAAATTGGACATTTTCCGAGAGAAAATCATGTGCACAAACCGACATCTCCGCTTATTTATACCATCCTACCGAGGTGAGCATTTTTTTTTTATTTCTTTTCGTTCTTATATAAAAAAAAAATTTATTACTTTCCAGGTCCTGATCGCAATATTGACCAAGCAGCTCTTTTTATTCAAAGTGAATTTCTCAAACGCAATCACAATGCCCGCAGGGTTATTTGTCCGCATTTTACTACCGCCACAGATACGGCTAATGTTCAGACGGTATTCCATGTTGTCATGAAAACAGTTCTTAAAGAGAACATTGGTAATGTTGCTCTACTTTAAGTGAACTTAAATTTAGAGAAAACAAAAAGTGTCCTTATAGTTGCTTCTCCTAGATTGATCTTCCATTTACGAGTAATATTTAACGGATTGGAAAATATTTTTCAGATCTCATTTATAATTAATTGTTAGTTTAGTGAATTGGAATTCTAAAAATGATTTTTTTTTTATTATTTGTTTAGAGTTCGTTTATTATTTATTATTATGATTATTGTAGCTTCTCTTAATGTTAGTGTTTATATTGTAATTTTCTACAACAGCTAATTGTATAGTTACTCGTATATCGAGGAAAATCTAAATAATAAAATTTGAAAAAAGTTTTCACGTGCATTTAATTTGTTTTGTTTGGAAGTTTCTCTGAAGGAAATCTTTTTCAGTAAAAGGTTAACTAGTATACAGAAGCATCTGATGGTTCTTAAGAACAAGAATCTTGTTCTATTTTGCTTCTGCGGATACAAAGGATGCAATGGAATTCATTATTTCACTGCAGCGAATTACTTAATCCTACTCTTCAGCAGGTTGGTTGGTTCTTCTTTAAGTTCTTCCGCCTTAATGCTTGTTCAATGGAATATTAACCGCTTGCTTGCGACCACGGATATGTCCTTGACGGATCAACGCATGTGCATGACGGATAGAATTGAATAGTCCCAATTTGAAAAGCTAAGTCTGGAGACGACACACATGTAAATACACACCAGAAGACGCACCAAAGCATTACCTTGGAATAATCTTTCTCGTCCTCCTCTATCATTATATAACGTTCACGGGCAGCATTACGGGACCTTAGCAAAGAAATGCTTTGCATAAGGGCGACGTGGGGTTAGATATGTGGGTCTTCGTCAAGACGGATGTTAAACCCTTCGGTTGATTTGATTTGCGAAGAAAAAAGCATCTGGCACCTTACAGAACCGACTTTAGATCTTGTCTAACATTGTCACTATTAGCTTTTGAGTCAATCATGGTATTGGTTAGATGGATGTCGCACAACATACGGAACAAAGTGTTAAAATGGGTTCCTGGACATATAATTCGCCCCAAAATAGAGATCTTACGATGACTAGAACCTAAAAACTGCTTTTAAAAACGGGGAAATTAGACCGGAAAGTAGGTAACTGTAGTCAATAGTTATCGACATCATAAAATGTAGAAAAATATTTTGGCTATGGACTTGAGAATTACATGTTTTAATGGACTTGCTAGGAGCTCCTTTGATTTGTTTTTAAAAATTCTTAAGGCACCAGCATCGGTTTCTTCATCTAAGGTTTCTAGCCGTTTCAGGCGCTGTTTTATTTATATCTTTTAATGAGGTTAACGAGGTCTTTTAAAGCTTTTCATCACATATAAAAAAAACTCAGGGTGTAAGGTTTATGTAAATTTAAACTGCGAATGTAGACGCATTGCACATGTACTTAAAAAAGTACCCTCAGGCACACGCAACAGCAATAGGAGAAACTTCGCACTACAGGCAAATAAGCCAACAAAATAAATGCACATTGATGGCAAAACTCCCAAGAGAATCATCGGCAGAAATATTGGTTTACTGAAGATGAGAACGTTTACTTACAACAAAATTCATAAATATTTTATTGTATCCACTTAATGAATAGTATGAAGAAGCAAATTTTACTGAAGTGAAAGTAAGAAAGGAGTTAAAATAAAAATAAATTGGAATATCGGTCCCTCGACTGATGCAATGCCCTCCGAAGTATGGGCGACAATCTAAACTATTGAAATTAATAAAATGTTGAATAGTAATAGAACACTAAATCACTAAATCCAGGTATTTTTTGTTGCACTGTATAAACGCAAAGGCGACATGATAAAGTGCAACAACTTTAAATCGATGAAACAAATGATACCCCTCATGAACAATACCGTTAAAATAAAGAAAATAATTGGTGAATTAGGGGCTTAAATTGGAGTACATCAAATTCGTTCTTAATGTCGTGCAAAATTTGCCTTAAAAGCTGTATAATGAATGCGGACTGCACACGTACCCTTACACTGAACGTGAACCTTCAAACTGAGCAAATCTTATTTTTCATTTGACACCCTGAAATGTCATTTATTTGAAGTTTCTGTATTTGTTGATTCTTGCAATTATTTTTTCAAGTTTCTAAATTTCTCAATATTGTTCATAAAATTCGAGCCCCTACATCATGCTGCTCTTTAAAGTAGGATTCATATTAGTTTTAGGTAAGTGTGGTGCCTACCAACCAAACGGAACCGAATACCAACTAATAAAAACAATTGATTTCCTCTTAAGGTGTAATGGTACAATCCATCGAACTCAAGGGACTCCAGACAATAGTGAACTTCCTAAATGGAGATTTTTTGGACTCAAAAAGCAAAGAAGATGATGACGGAGGTGCATCAGCAGCCGGACCGTTCAAAGGAGTCTCTTATTACAATTTTGTCGACCACATCAGCTATCGCTTTGAGTATGAAGCTTGTAGTTTGTATGACAATGAAATCGCCCACTTGAAGAGTGGTAAAGCAGAAGCTAAAGCTCCCATTGTTGTCAAATGTATTCCAAATGAGAGTGCTAACTCTTCTTTACTTATGCCCGATTCGGTCAAGGACATTGTAGCACTGCTTAAACCAATTGGAAACTCCACAAAACGTAATGTTGAAGGGAGTTGTGTTCTCATCATGTTCTATGCCAAATCATGCCCCGGATGTGCTAGAGTTGCTCCGATATTCAATCCTCTACCAAAGTTGTTTCCCAATTTAAAAATTGCAGCTATCGATGCTCACAAGTTTCACAGTTTCAACACAGAGTTCGGTATAGTGGGCCTACCGACGATTTTACTCTTTCACCAGGGACGTCCCATTGTCAAGTATAACGGAGACTATTGGGATTTTAGGAAATTCGTCACCAAACACACCGGATTAACAGTGCCACCATATGCACAAATTACTTCCGATGATTTTAGGGGACCATTGCAGATTGTGGCAGAAGAGAGTCCGGACTACTATTTACTGCTCGCTTGGGCTTTTATTATATTTTGCGCTGGCAATTACTTTTCCAAATCGGCCATGTGCAAGCAGTTGATTGAGATGATTCAAAGGAATTGGCGGGAAGCTCAGTTGGAGCACAGTTAATTGTTAGGAAAGACTAATTTCTCCGAGCGATGAACGTACTATTGTTATTATTATTTTTTTTATTTGGATTTATTATTATTTATTAGTTTCAAATAAATGTGATTGAATGTAGGAAAATGTGCTTCTGTATTATATTTTGTAGTTTTGTAGATGTGAAATGGCTGAGCCTCAAAAAGAACGTTGTAAGGCGGATGAATTCGAGTGGCAGCGTTTGCAGCATTTCTTATATAAGCTACTTGATCGCATTTGAATGCTGAAATAATGATGGTGGATGAACCTGGATTATTGACTCCAGAATATCCATACGGAAGTGCTAAAGAAAGGGACTAGCCCTACATATACGAGGTTATGCGATTCTGTTCATAGACTGTCAATTGATTTACTGCGGACGATCCCTTTAAACGCTCTACACACACACTGTACGCAGCTAGAATAGAAAACGTGCAAGAATGTAAAACTATGACTAACAGGGAAGAAGTGTCCGTAAAAGTCTTCACAATCTGTATTAAGTTCTGAAGATCAGTGGCATCGACGTCAAGAAGATATCAGAAATGCCGAAGTTGATGAGCTGGGCTTCATTCGAGCCTAAGAAGTCCCTGGTTTGATGAAGGTTGCAGACAAACATATGGTTTATAAAGCGCGCCAGAAAACAAGAGAGAGGCTTGTACTCCTTACAAGGAGAAGGATAAGGGGGAGAGAAAAGCATCGACTTCTAAGTGTGTTTTTTTTTCAGAAACTAGCATATTTCAAATAGAAACATGTAACGATATGTTTCCACATTTAATAGAATCAGTCACAGAACGAGCCATTTAATTTTGTCGATGAAAACCAGGGTGTCCACCTGGCCGACCAAAATTAAGCTAAAATAGCAATATCTAAACTCAACAAAGTGAGTCTGCTGAGATTATTAAAACCCTTGGCGGTCAGCGTTTTACGATTTAGTCCGAATGGAACCATCGTTAGCCTGATCCACTGCACCAACTTTAGTGCTCCAAGTTTCCTTAACGTCAAGTACAATTGCTTTGTATTGTATAAAAGCCGGTTAGTTGGTTAACGGGCTCCCGACCCGTGTAGAGTCTCTGCCTGAGACACTGCAGCCTTCCATCCTCTACGATCCCGGGCACGCCGTTTCCAGTTATCCAGACCAAGTGCTCTGGCATCCGTGATGGCTTGGTCTTTGAAACGTAGGTTCGGTCTTCCTTGTCTTCTCGACCTGGGAGCTGGAATTCGAAGATCCTCTTAGCTGGGGCATTATTGTGCATTCGCTCAGTGTGGCCCTCCTTGCACACAGGACCAAAAATCTGCCGAAGAATTTTTCTTTCGAAGGAACCCAGTATCAGCTCTTCCTTCTTGCTTATCGTCCAGCATAACTGGCAGAATAAGCGTTTTGTAGAGCACATATTTCGTGCTTCGAGTTAGGAGTTTGAACCCAATTGTTTGGCCAAGCCGAAGTAGCAACGGTTTCCTAGGGTAATTCTTTGCCGGATCTCCACTAGGGTGTCATTCGTGGAGTTCATGTTTACCCCGAGATAGGTGAACTCCCTAACTACCTTGAAATTTTTGCTATCAATTGTGATGTTTTGTCCTAGGCGGTAGACAGATGCTTGATTTTTTGTTGATAGCATGTACTTAGTCTTGTCCTCATTTACTTCAACGGCACGCTGGGAGCCACCGATGATGTCAATATCGTCCGCATACCCCAGCAGCTCAACGGACCTGTTAAAGATAGTGCCTTCCGTGTTGGCACCTGCCCTGCGCACTATCTGCTCCAGTACAAGATTGAAGAAGTCGCATGATAGCGCATATCTTTGCCGAAATCCGGTGCATGTTTGTATAAAGGAATACAACGAAAATCAAAACATTTGCGTAGGCTATCACATGTACTAATGCTGAATTGGGTCTGTGAATTAAACGTTTTTAACCTCAAACGCAATGAATTGCTTGCTGCTGATCTTATTAATACGAATTACAGTAAGAGCTTCGTTTATCTGGCTTCTAGATGGTTGTACAAGCAGAATTTGCATTATCCTTTTTAGTGAAAGGATTTGTAAAAGAAGTCGTCTTGTGCAGTGCCTCAGCAGTATTTGAAGCAGATTTTTATTACAGTTAATCGCTAGACGCAAAACGATATTGGGATCCGCAATTTCTACTCAGAACTTTTAAACCCTAGCTCACCTGCTCTTTTATTGCCGTCCTTCATTGGCCAAACTCTTTACATTTATTAATTAGAAGTTTGATGTAGTTGCAAACTATTTTAAGCTTTTTACAAAACAATTGAAAAATAACCTGCTTTACTATCAGAGTTTTAACTGTTCTGGGTAGTAACATTCAGAAATTTCAAAAACTTTAAAATACTTCGACCGTTAATGTACCGTACTGCAAGTGTCAAAATGGCTTTGTTTTCAGTGGTGAAATTAATTTCTGGTTGTGCTCTAGAAATCTGTAAACTGATTTTGGATTAAATTAAACGACTTTTCAGGTGTTTTTTATTTGTTAAAAGAGAAGTGAAATTGTTATTAGTCTATATCCTGCAACTTTTGATTAAAAAATTTAATAACTTGGACAAGACGAAGAGCCAGTGGCGGTGTAATTCAACATTACCTGCCTCTGCGTAATTGCTTTTCATTATTTAGGATTAAAATGGAGAAAACGTCTCGTAAGTGTTCAAAGATGTACCTATTACTTAAGAAGAAATAGAGTTTCCTGATTCAGTATCTTCTGTTCTGTTTTTGTAGCGTTATTCGCACATGTACTGGTGGTGTTTTAGAATTAAACTCTTATTAAACTGGATTTTCAGAATTAAGGAAGAGGAGAAGAACTCTTCATAAACCATTTTCAAATTCAAGGCAAGTACATAGTCATAAACTTTTCGCCAAGATTTATAAGATTTAAACATGTGATGTGAGGTTTCATGAGATAAAATTGTATTTAAAATGAAAATTAAAAAAGGGGCCTTCTTCTAGGACCAATAAAGAGTGTGATAAAACTTTCCTCCAAAGTTATCATACAATCAATGGGAAGACAAAAAAGAATTGTTTTGTTTATTAACTTATAGTTGTTTTCAGTCCGAAAATATATATTGTAGAGAGAAATAACAGAAGATATACAAGACATTTTCGGTAAAGTAATTTATATATTAATTAAATATTTATTTTGTCTGCGTAGCTAGTGCGGCAGTGTTGGTTTGGCACCGATATAAAAGAGCAGAGTATTCTGCAAAAACCGCATTATTGCAGCAACAGCAATACGCTCGGGTTTTCCGCTGAATAGTACTCCGCACGAAATAAGTAGCATGAAGGCCGATTTGAAAGCGGTACAAACGAAGAAACAGGTCCTGGTGTTTGTGTGGCTACTTAATTTTTTTTTACGTGGCTTTCAGTTCAACTTACCACAACATCAAATGTGCTTTCATAGCATTTCGAATTATGGGATAGCACGTTATTCGTAAATTGGTGGCACGTTTGAAATTGTCAATTGTCAATTTTTGGACTGGATTAATTTCTTCGCATATTATGATTGAGGCCAATGGAGGAATATCGATCATTCTCCACCATAAGTCATACCTTTCGTGCCCGTCCACGGTCATCGAATCGTGCGAATTGTAAGCGGCTGCCAGATTAGCCTGTAACATAAGCCACAAATCATTAGTAGCAGCAGTTTTGCTTTCCGGCCTTGTTATCGCATTATAAAAGAGAATAAACATTGTGATAGGTATGAAACGATTATGTGATAAAGCGGCTTCATATGTTATATTGGAGCATATGTTGGGAACTATAGTTCCTTAGCAGGCTCGCTGTTTGGTTTGCACATTCCAGCCTACAAAATGATAGCCAAAAAATAATTAGAGTCAGTACTTTATTTTGTTTCTGCTTAGTTACATTTGCTTCATTCCATATAGCTGTTATCTGCTTGGCTTTGCGATTCGTTTCTCAAAATCTTCGGTGATTTGAGATCGATGATGAATCAAATTTTTTCAATGTTCCTGGCTTGCTTCTAGTGTAATGGACAATATTATGAGGGGACTAATGCGACTACTCGTTGGTGGATCTTTGTACCATTTTGTGCCATTTTTGGAAATAAAATGGGCAGCATAAGTCTCAGCCTGATAACGGGCAGCAGTGGCAGTAGCAGCTTCATCACGAAGCTTTTTTATCTCATCATTGTGGTCTTCATCGAACTCATCATCATGCATTTCTACATTCACTTGGTTTGACATCGAATACATTAATAGCAGCTTTTGGTTAATTTGGCATATGGCACCCAAACCAGGTAGGGGAAAATTCGAGATGTATGACTATGCCAAAAGAAGTCCCGTAAGATCACCCTTTTTTAAGATACAAAAAATTAAAACAATAAATAATTTTCTCAGAATAACTATCAACGGATGCGCTAATGCTGTTTGCGGTTCGACCGTTCGAGTGATTTCCTCCTAATCATTTTATTGGTCATACGACATAGATAAGGATCTTACCAGATTCCTATGTATATATGTATATCTTTGTTAACCCTTCTCCCTTATTTTCCACAATCTCTTCTCTATATATAATTACCGTACAAAATGTCTTCAAAATGAAAAAACTCGAAATGTAGTGCACGCCTCGTTTCGGAATAAATTTTAATTGCTTTAGCATAGTTTTTTTTTTTTATAGAATACAGTAAGCATCAAGCTTCTAACACTTGTATAAAAATAATTGTAAGCATTCAAAAAATCAAAAGGTCCCTAGGGACCTTCTCGCTAATCGGGGGGTTAAGAGTTAACCAATCACCAATCATAAGCGGTTTTAATAATTTGTTACAAGCTTTATGTTACATACTTATTTAATGGTCTCCAGACCCTATGATACGATAATCCTTTCCAGTAAGAAAAACGCTTTTAACACTTCATTTTTCCTATTGCCAACGGTCGGCAGATGACTCGTTGCTTGATGAAAACATTCACTTGGTTTTGTCCCCGTGTCCTTTAATTTTCGCAAAAGCCTTTACGATAGCGCATTGCGGATGAGCGATGCTGAACTGATTTTTTAAAGATGATGCCTACAGTATTAACGTCTGAAGAAATCACACGGCAGTGCATCTTCGTACCGAAATTCAGTACGTGTTTGGAATACCGCATGAAGGAATCGCATGTTTTTCTCCATCATGCGGAGCAGCTTTATCAGATTTGAGAGAATGCCGAACTCGTCCATAGCCTTGCTTGAGTTCTATGCCACTACATCCCAGGTAGACCTGAACTAAATCATTAAACCTATTGCGCACCCCAAGATGATTGAGATCCTTTTCGGCTGATATCAATGTCAAATCATCAATGTCATAGACCTTTAAAACAGTCGTGCTCCAAGTTATGGCGTGCAGACATAACCTTGTTTAAAGTCCTTTTTTCGGTGGGATTGCTTCGATTATCGTTGTGGCGATTTGATGCGTAAATGGCTATATAAAGCTTGTCCTTATAGATGTCGTCTAATGGCTCCTTGAAATCAACAAACAAGTCATCTGTATCAATCTGGATTTCTAAGATTTTCTAAATGATTTGTCGTAGTGGGAATATTTGGTCAGCATCCAATACGGCGGGCAAGATTTTCGCGATGTTCATGCGCGTAAAGCCTCTATAATTGACGTAGTTTAGATGGTCTCTGTTCTTGTGGATCCACTAAACAATACCAACGTCCCATCCATCAAGTATACTTTCACCCGCCTAAAACTTGGAATTGATTTGGTGTATGATCTCTACATCTGTTTACTTCATGTTGGTCAAGTAAGATGCACCGATTGGGAGTCTCCTAAATTTTGTTTCCCATTTCGACAGATTTCTGTTTGAGTCTTGTTGGGTTGACGCTGGTTTTTCTACCATTTGGTCTTAGATTTCTCGTTCTTCTATGTAGCACCGCTTAATAGGAGAGTTGTTTTACTGTATGTAGTTCCCTGCGCTCTTAATCAAACCAGGGTTTTCGTGGGGGTAAAGGGGTGAAACTAAACCCATCAATTGCGGCATTTTTGATGGTTTCTTCTAGTCGATGACGCTTACTTACCCGGCTGCGGTGTCTGAGAATTGGGTAGATGTACCTGTCACAGTACTAATTGGGCGCGTAGAATGTTATGTACATCAAACATGTTATGTACATTAAAAACGCAGACGGTCGCTTACTAACAAATGAAAAGGAAATTTGGGGCCGGTGGCTTGAATACTGCAAGGAGTTGCTTAACAAACAGTTTCCACGTGATATCGTGCCGACAGCTGGTCTATTCGAGGAGGAAGTTTCGGACTTTTCAATCGAAGAAATAAGTATAGCAATTGGAAAAATGAAGCGGTGGAAAGCGGCGGGACCAGACAGCATGCCATCAGAGTTTTGGTCGAAGATGGAGGGGATCTGCAGCGTTTGGCTATCGAAACTTTTAAATAAATTAAAATGTGGACAACCTATGCCGAATCAATGGAGAAGTAGCTTCTTGGTTCCATTATACAAAGGAAAAGGCGACACTCGAGAATGCAACAACTACCGTTCAGTCAAGCTTATGTCACACACAATGAAAATCGTCGAAAGAGTCTTAAACGAACGTCTTCGGCAAATAATAAAGCTCGATAATAGCCAGTATGGATTTGTTGAAGGAAGATCGACGGTGGACGCTATGAAATATGATGGAATAATGGAAAAGCACCGAGATTCGTCTAAGGATTTACACATTGTATTTATCGACCTCGAGAAAGCATTCGATCGAGTGCCTAGGGATCTCATGTGGGCCGCGCTGAGGTCTCAAAACGTACCGGAAACGTATGTTAGAATAATACAAGACATGTACGGAAACGTGAAAACTGCGGTTAAAAGCTCTGCTGGACTAACGAGAGAATTTCCAGTTAATGTCGGAGTGCATCAAGGAAGCGTACTTAGCCCTTTCCTCTTTAACGTAGTATTCGACTATCTTTTAAAAGACTGCATGCGCGAAGCAAATGTAACGCCAATTCTCTTCGCTGACGACGCAGTTATACTTAGCGATAACGTCGAAGATTTACAGAACGCCTTAGATTCATGTGAAATGCGCTAGAGAGAAACGGGTTTAAAATAAGTCGTTCAAAGACGGAGCATTTGACGTGCCCATTTGCGCATCCGTTGCGACCTGTTCCGGATATAATGTTAGACGGAATAGTTCTTCCGAAAAGCACTATCTTTAAGTACTTAGGATCAATCGTTAACATGGAAGCGAAATGTGACGACGACGTAAACCACAGAGTGAGTGTGGGATGGATGAAATGGCGGGAAAATTCGGGAATCTTTTGCGACCGAAAATTTCCACTTAAATTAAAGGGGAAACTCTACACCACGGTTGTTAGACCAGCTCTTATATACGGTTCACAGTGCTGGACAATGTACGAAGCGTTTAAAAACAAAATTACGGCAGCGGAAATAAAAATGTTAAGGATGTCTAGTGGAGTCACTAAACGCGATTGTATTAGATCTACGCGTATAAGAGGAAGTCTACATATAAAGAATTCGGTAACCGAACAGCTTGAGGCGAATAGAATAAGCTGGAATTGCCACGTTCAAAAAAGATCTGCGGAAAGTCCGGTTAAAAAGGCACCATCAACTACGGTCACTCCAACTGTAAGAAAACGAGGTCGGAAAAAGAATTCCGGGATTTCTCAGATGGCAAATGCGCAACAACGCCTGGGGCTTACCACTGAAGCGATCCAGGACCGAGCATTATGTAGACGCGTTCTGTCTGCGACATTAGCCAACCCCATAAGCGGAGCAGCAGCGATGCAGTAAAAATGGGAAACTCGTTACGCATAAGTTCGTATAACGAGGAAAGGGTTAATAAAAGGATAAGAAGAAGAAGAAGAAGAATGTTATGTATAAAACTGGCGGAGTTCATTACATCGATCGCAACATGATCAATTGAGTTACTATTTTATGATCCGATGACCGCTATGATTCTTTATGAAATGAGTCAGCAAAATCAATTAGATTAAGTCCATTTCCGCGCATAGCGTAGTGCGTTTCAATTGCACTAGCAGAGATGCCCCGTTTTCTTATTTGTCGTTGAAAATGGCTTCATGTAGAGATCACATAAAAAAACATGAGGCAAAAGAAAGGTGACAGAAGTAAGAAGACGCACGCATTAAACAAAATTATGAACTCACGTGAAGTATGATCTTGATCATAGAGATGATGAACAATTTTATGTCCTCCTGATCATGATAGATCTACTGGAACTAACAGCCTACCCTTCGGACTGTCATTGTGGGTAAAATTCTTTTGACCATCATATTGCGTTTACAATTTACTGTAATACAAATTGTACAAGTGGCGCTACAATGTTTTACCCATCGGTCTATGTTGTCTTTCTTTTTTTACCTATTGTATAGATGAAGTAGCCAGTGGTATAAGTTTGAGGTTCGTGGCGCTTCAAATCGTTGGAATACAATCAGAAGCAGGGGCTTCTACTGTGAGAACGTTGTTCTGTCTTCTGACTGGCTGAGATGTACTTGATTGACTTTCCAATCGAGTATGACGACTTTAATCGCTAGCGTGACTCCTTCACAATCTTCATTATTCGTTACCCAGTTCTGACTCAAGAATTCAGTTTCTGTTGTCAATTTTCTGCCAAGTTGCCGAATCTGGCCGACTATTCTCTATTCCCCAAACTGAAAACTGTCATGAATGAAGAGCGTTTTGATGTAGTGGCGCCCATTAAACCAAATGTAACAAGAGTGCTGCATAGCATTCTAGAAGAAAATTTTTCTGCTGTCTTCCAAAGTCTCCGTTGAAGATTTGAATAATAAACTGAGTAAACTCGCACTCTAAATGGGCAAACTGTAATCAGATTTTGACTGAAGACCATTGACTAAGTACAAAAACCTGTTGTGCTTGGATATCCTTTGGAACGAAAGCACATTTCTTATTGTTTACACAAATAATATCCGCTGCATGGCAATCATAACTCGGTAGTAGCATACCTCGGAGCCACAGCATGATGTTGTAAACAATAATTCGTTGATATTAAAATCAACTCGTATGTGTATATCAACAAAAACTTTTCGGCAACTGGGTTACCACAAACAGGCTAAGATTGTTCGCCAATTTGAATTTTAAGGTTAAGCAAGTCTGAACGAGTTATTGTTAATCCGCTTGCATTCGAATTTTTATTGTATATCTGCAGGTGTTCATTCATATTTGAATGGTCTAGACCATGGTGATTAGTGAATAGAACGTGTTTTGTAATTTCCCACCCTTAACTTTGCTAAAATCATGTAACATTTTTTTTACAAAAATTTAAAGTTTATTTTAAATTGTTTTAAATCTACAATAAAGTTTAGCGTTTGTATTATTTTTAAATAGTATTATTTACGCCACATACAAATTGTGGAATGAATTATTTTCTCTTTTACCTTTAAGCCTTGTAAAACAAAATTACATTTACCACTCATTTTTCATTTGAGCGAAAAAGGAAAAAAAGAAAATTTTGTTTTCAAAATGTCAACTTAAAAACGAGGAAGTAATGAAAATAAGAAAAAAGAAAAAAAAATTATTGCCAACGTCATCTTGTTGCGCTTAAGAGCGATTGTATTTGCCCCAAATGTGAAGCATGAACACCGAAGCAATGAACAGAAGCGACATTACGAGTACTGGGACTGGACCACTAAAAATAAGGGAAACCGTTAATGTCAGTGAATGGGATATCAGGCTATGCCACTAAGAATACATACACTTTAATGCCGGGGGAATCGTCGGTGTAGAATCGCCACATGCCACCGGAACCAGCACCTCCTGTAGTGCGACTTCTTGCTGCTGTGGTTGTTGTTTTCCTTTGTTTTAATACACTTCCACCAGCGGCACTGCTTCTTGGTGCAGATAATTTACTTGGGGAGCGGCTTCCAGTTCCCACTGAAGTTGAACTAGCTGGAGCAGGCTAAGGTGAAAGGGAATAGAACAATTTTTCTCAGATTAGTTATAGTTAAGAAAGAAAAAGTCGGTCAACACAATTAGACGGTTTAAGGGACCACTTTGTGGTCTTTTTTTAGTGAAAACTTATGAAGGAAAATTAAATTACCATTTTGTTTAATTGTTATTTGATTGAATATTCACTTGTATATTGAATTTTTGTAAATGAAAAGTTTTGAGAAATTCACTCCACAGCCACACACGACCACTTTACGAAATAAAATGACAGCTCGTCCACGTAGACGAGGTAGAAAGTGAAGTTTAGGTTGAACGTTGTCGGGCGAAAATACCCACGTAGGTGAACGTCACCAGCATTTGGGTATAAATTTGGTTAATCACAATTCTGTCAGAGGGCGCTTTTTAAATTATTTGGGGTTGGTGGTTAGATTGGAAATGTTTTACTACTTGAAGGGAAATAATAAATTTTCAGCTATATTAGCCGTTTTTTGGTTCGTTATCAGTGCTTATTTCCAATGTACGTGTTAATTACACTACCAACTTAACCTATAAGTCTGGTATTACACGGTGACTTTTGAGTCACGACTCACACAAGTGCAAAAGAGAAAGAAGATGAGATAAAGAATCACCAACCTTGTGAGTCGTCGAGCAAAATTTCAATGACTCTTTTAAAGTTTTCTTCTCTCCTTGTTCGTTATTTTTCTAAATTGCTTTATTTCTATTCGTTCTTCATGAAGGGTGGTTCGCAAAAAAAAAAAAACGGAAGAAATTTTTTGGTCAAAGGAACCAGGGAAAAATTCAAAAAATTTTTTAAGAGAGCGAATCGTTTGTGCTTAAAGCGAAAGAAGAAATAAAGGAGAGTTGTCAAAAAGCGTCGAGTACTCAAAAGTCACCGTGTAATACGAGGGCGGGTCAATAAGTCCGTGACTTTTGGATTAAAACACAGATTTTTTGATAAAAAAATAATTTTATTTTTCAACGTAGTCTCCCTTGAGCTCTATACACTTTGTCCAACGCTTCTCCAATTTTTTTATCCCTTCCAAAAGAAATGATTTGTCGAGGTCCTCAAAATAGGCCTTTGTTTGCGAGATGACTTCATCATTGGAGTCAAATCTTTTTCCACCAAGCCATTTCTTCAGGTTTGGGAACAAGAAGTAGTCGCTCGGAGCCAAATCTGGAGAATAGGGTGGATGAGGGAGCAATTCATAGCCCAATTCATGGATTTTTGCCATGGCAACTGCACATGTGTTTGTGGTCGACTGTGAGCAAACGCGGCACCCATCTTGCGGAAAGCTTTCTCATGCCCAAGTGATCATTCAAAATTGAAACCACTGAGCCATGCGAGATCCCTACGGCTTCCACAATCTCTCGCACTTTCAATCTTCGGTCGGCCAACACCATATCGTGAATTTTTTCGATTGTTTCGGGTGTAGAGACCTCAACTGGGCGTCCAGGACGTTCGGCATCTTCAGTGCTTGTACGGCCACAACGAAATTCAGTAAACCACTTTTTTACCATTGAAATCGATGGTGCAGAGTCCCCATAGTATTTATCAAGCTTAGCCTTGGTCTCGGTAATGGTTTTTTTTCGCAAGAAATAATGCTTAATAAGCACACGAAATTCACTTTTTTCCATTTTCTCCTCAAATTAGTGAGTAGTCTGATAAAAATAGCTGTCAAACACAAACTAACTGACGCAGCAAGTTTAAATTTTGACAGGAGTCAACTGACAGATGCCTGTTGACAGGAGCAGTGTTGCTGTTTCAGTAAAGAGGTCAGAAATTCAAAAAGTCACGGACTTATTGACCCGCCCTCGTAGCACGCGCCTCACAGAATAGAAAATTAAAAGAGAACTGCCCAAAAGAGTCATGACTCAAAAGTCACCGTGTAATACCGGACTAAGCGCTAACTTAATGCGAAATATTTATCGGCGTTGACGCGGATAGAAACAATGCTGCCAGCTCTTTTTTTTCATGATAGCGATGACTTTAATGGAAACGTTACAAACATGTGCCACTTTTTGGACAAATTAAATATTAGTACTTATAGTACTTCAATTTATGTGTTAGTAAACGTCGATAATTGTGTTTTTTTTTGGGATTTGAAATTAAGCGCTGATACTGGTGTCAAAAAGACATACCTAATAGCATCAGGAAAGTCGCAGTGTTTGGTTTGACAAAGAATCCCGACAGGTGTGTGCATCGAAACAGAAACTGCACAAGGCGACACTGCAGAAAAGGGTGGAAGATCCACGGTTTTTTGCCGACTTCTAGTGCAAAAGAATGAGCCTTATTGCGAAGATCAACTATCAACCAATAATTGAAATTTTTCAATCAATTTTCTTATATGGTATTG
The DNA here is from genome assembly GCA_928272305.1 of Volucella inflata. Lineage (NCBI taxonomy): Eukaryota > Metazoa > Arthropoda > Insecta > Diptera > Syrphidae > Volucella > Volucella inflata. The sequence goes on from OV743720.1 coordinate 8,327,524, forward strand.
CAACTGTCGACTATCAATGGATTGTTGATCAATTAAGAATTTGTATTAAATTGCCGATTGTGACTGACATTTATTCAATTTTTCATTCAATCGCAACTTTGTAGTCGATGAGTTGGTGCTTGCTAAAAAGATTACAAAACTGTGAGTTTTCTAGTGTTATAACTTTTAAGTGATAAAATGTATTTTTTTTTCCAAAGGTCTCAAAAAGTAATAAGCAACAAAAAAAACAGCTGTGCAGATTGGCCCAGTTGATGGAAGAAAATGTTGAACTCGCCAAGGGATTTTGTTCCAAAGCTGGAGCCCGTACAAAGTGGACAAACATTGCTGTAGAGTTGAACAGCTTAGGGTCTCCAAAATGTACATCAGAAAAGTGGCAGAGAGTGTGGATCGACCTATGCAGAATAAAAAAAAAAAAAGACGAAAACAAAATCGAAATATCAGCCACTGGTGTGGTGGTGGCCCGAATCGACTTCACAAGTTTAGCGTTTTGGAAGAAGCTGTAATTAGATTTTTAGAACTGAATGCATGCGTTAATCCACCTGGAAAACACTTTGGAGAATATTAACACTTCCAATGTAAGTGAAGATGCGGCAAATGAACAATTTGCAGATCAGATTGACCCAGTTCCGGTTGAAGATGTTGAGCAGCAGAAGAAAATATCTTCTTGGAAGCCAAAACTACAAGATGATCGTATATCGTTATTAGAAACCCAAACTGCTGACCAAATGATCTACCACGAAAATAGGCTTAATATTTTGGGTGATATTAAAAAAAGTATGAGCAATATTGAATATTATTCAAAAAAATACTTCAAATAGCCAAAGACGAAAAGGAAGAAATTCTGAAAATTAAAAGGGAAAAATTGAAGTTGTACAAGGAAAATGAAGAGAACAAAGAAAGGGATAGGAAAGCCAGACTGAAGTTGAAAATTGAAATGCTGGAGCTGGAAAAACAAAAGTTTCAAATGAAAATTTTTTAAGTTAAGTAACATTTGTTACTTTTTTTATTAAATAAGTATTTTGTTTACATAAAACTTAAAATGGAGTCTCTTATTCGACGGCCTTCATTGAAATCATCTCTGAAAGATTCTATATCTTCATCACTATTGGGAAAGCTATCATCCGGTGCATATTCAATATTTTCATCTTCTAGGACTCAAACATGTTATTTAATGCATATGTTATGCAGTGCTGCACAAACATTAGTGATTTGTGTTGCCTTTTCAGGCTTTTACTGAAGCTTCCTTGCCTGTAGTATGCATCTGAATCTTGCTTAGGACCCCGATAGTTTTCATTTTATTAATTTTATGAATTTCTTCTCCGTTTTAAAAAAAATAAATAAAATAAACTTGTGTCAGACGCACGCATATTTTAAAGGCATTCACAATAGCACAATATTGTATCAATTCATTTTCACAATACTAAATTCGATTTCAATTGACAAATTCTATCAATCGTCCATCGGTTGATAGTTGATCTCCGCTATAAGGGTGAATGATCAACTTTATATAATATTTAGAACGCCCAGCAAACGTTTTAAGGAAAACGAATGTCGGATTTGCATATTTATTGTTAAGACTTTACAGACCACGTGCTACCGAAAAACTCACGCAGACCGTAGACTGCTACGAGTATAAAGCAGATCTGCGTGCAATCCAAAAAGTGAGATGGGATGGGCCCGGCAAAAATCAGACGAAGAATTACGACTACTTAGGCGACTGCTGCAGAGAGGAAGGAAGACGAATCATATTGGGATGTGAATTTGTTACTCGAGGGACACCCAAATCCCTCAAACCAATCCAAATCGAGGCCAAATCTGGTATATATTTGCGCTCATGCCCCTACAGACGATATGGATGACAGAAAGGCGAATTATTTGCCCTCCTAGACCCATCTGACGCAAAAATTGTGTATAGCTTCCATAACACAGTGTCTGACACTGCACTGAGGTTTAAAGAATTTGTAAGGGGTATAACCTTTTAAAAGCAAGCACGTGATTCCCAAATTTCAGACTGAAGATGTTGCGATTGACACCAGACACGCCTCCAGCGTTCTGGATGTTCGAAATTCCCGAGGAACCAATATCGGCTTGGATCATTACACCGTGAGAATTTGTCGGTCTTACTTGGCTCCGCTGTGCCTTTCACATCTGCATTCATGATCGCGTTTTCCCAAATTCTCTCATATTAAAAATACTTATAAACAACGCGTACACCAGTGATTGGAATATTGTCACCGAGCCATAAGAGAAGCCGCTTCTGATGTGATTAGTTTCAAAGCCTCGACACAATGAAATCTTTGCATGAAGACAGGAACATTTAGACAAACCAGAAGGGCATAAAAATGTGCTTGAAACGAAAAAAAAGAGCACCAGTAGCGCGCGATCAAGGAAATGGCAAGTTATTACATCGCTGCAGGAATGACGGTCAAAAGTTTAATCAGAGAATAAAATGAACAGAATGAAAGCCTGTAAATATAAACTATTGGTAGAGTCACGGGCTGTGTAACGGCGATATTGATCAAAATACCGATGTAGAATAATTAGTCTCCTAAACACCCTCCCGATAGTAAAAAAAATTGCTTACGAAAAAGCTTCTAAGGAGTGCCGTTCGGAATTGGCGATAAACCGTAGGCCCCGCTCAGATGTGACTAAAATTTACAACATGAGCAAAACAAATGAGTGTCAAGAAGCTAGGCCATGGCCCATACCGGGCTGCCAGCGCCACAGTGCTTTTTTTTTTTGTTATATTGAAAAGAATAAACTTTTCGACTTATTATAGAATATTATTTCATTCAAATAACTGCTTCGGCTAGCTTGGCAGGAGATCATCTTGTCCGGTCTCGGTTATTCGGTTATTCGGTTATCTGACTCTTCTATAGATTGTTCTCATAGTACTGATCTTTAATGATAAGTGAAAAAAATAAGTGAAACGGCGTCAAAACGCCAGCTCTGTGGTGACCAAGCAACATCACCATAACGACTGATTACACAGTTATTGAACTAAGTGTGCAATAAATCGGCTCAGCAAAGTCAAAATCTTCATTTCTGGCCATAAAAATAGGTGATCATGCCTCTGTCATCTTGGAAGAAAAGTGGGCAAATAATGTCTTCACTCCAAAAAGCACACCAAACAGTTACACGTCCAGGAATCTAAGGCTACGTGTGGATTTTCCGCAAATACGGAAATTTTACTAATTTACGTAGTCGCCGAGATGAAAATGCGCCTTATCTGAAAAGATGATTTTTTGAGCAAAATTGTCTCCAACTCCGAGTTGTTCTAAAGCGCAAATAGAGAAACGAGAACGAAGGAAGTGATTATTTTACCTTAACTCCTGAATCAATTGGACTTTGTTAAGCGAATAATTCAAGAACCATATGCAAAATTCTCCTCAGGCCAGTGCAACTGATGTTCATTGAGGTTCTCGGGTTTGGGCACATACTTTCAGCATAAGAGCTGTCAGTGTCAAAATTGCATATGTTTCAAGAAGAAACCAAAATATGGCCCACCCTTCACAAGTACTTATCGTCCTGTCTGGCTCTATGATGTACAGGTTGAACCAAGTCGAAAGCGGATGAAGAAATGATTTGCGGCTTCGTTTCGACCGACGGTCAATGGAGGAGGAGATCCAACTACGAACTGTGTGAGCTGTAAAGATTCTTGGGTCTAGTCAGGCGACCACGTATCTAATGTCTTAGTTGGCTGGGCCATATGGAGCGAATGTATAATACACCACAGAGGGGCGCATTAACAGCGCAAGTTTCTTCTAATTTTATTATATTCTGTTGAACTCAAGCGAATTCAGTTCGAATAGTACTCGTACCTTGTTCCAGATCAGGATAAGTCGGGTTATTGCATTAATTTGTTGAAATTTGTCTCCCGAAAGTTTATAGTCAGGTTATCTAAGAAAGCAATTGATATACGATGCCTTTCATTCCTTACCCATACATGTGTTATTAATTTTTAAAGACAAGAGTTATGTCAATGACATCTTGTCGGTTTTTAGTAACAAAGAGGGACTCTCCCTTGCTCCTGATAATGTCAATACTTACGATTAGACGAATTAGTTTGATGGGACAACAAGGACTTTCAAATAAAACAAACATTCAAGGAGTTTTTTGTTTTGTTCTATTGTAAATGCTTTATTGTAATCTAAAATAATGATTAAATATCCGCTTTACGTTTTGGTTTTCCTTGCGTGGCAATTAATATCATTTTCATTAATAATGAGATAATAATTTTAATTCAAAATGTGTCTTTTATTTCATATTCATAATAATAATAATAATAATGATAATAATAATAATAATGATAATAATAATAATAATAATAGTAATAATAAATACATGAAAGCAGAGTCTATATATTTAAAACAAAGAATAACCAAACTGCAAAAGGGGTTCAGAGAGCTTCTCGCGAATTCAACCATACGAACCATGGTGAACCCAGTAAAATCCTTTGAACCACCTCCCGCCGTTGACGTCCTATTAGATTAAATTTGAAAAAGTTTTCTTTTATTTATTTTTTTTTTTTTTTTTGTATAACATCACGTTTCTTTTGTTTTGTTTTTCTTCGTTTTTTATTTTGTTTTTTTTTTTTTGAATAAATCTGTGTTTGTTTTTCCTTGTACCCATAGTTGTATATAATTATTCGAGTATATATAAATATTTTGGTTTTGTATTACTTTGTTTTTTATTATTATTTTGTTTGTTGTTGTTATTGTTCAACTATTATTCGCTTCAAAATCGTAAGATTCTGTTAATTTGTTATACTTTTATAAATGTTTTTGTTTTTGTTTTTGTTTTTTTTTTTAAAACAGAGTAGTTCATCTAGATTTGGGTGGTAAGGCGAATGGATAAAGTGTGTAACTTTGTTAAGCAATTTTCTGAACTATTGTCTATAAGAACCTAGTATGAGTCTACTATGACACCTTGTGAATGTGTTATTGAGTGTTTCACTGAGAGTTCCATTGAGAGTTCAATAAGGTGCGCCTCCTCACTTGTGTGATATTAAAAATCGAAAATGTTCTTTGTGGAATTGTTTTGGTTATTATTCTTTTCTAGTTTATGTTTTTTGTTTTTTTTTTTTGCGGGGCGAATTAGTAGTACATGATAGTTGTATTACGAAATGGATGGTGTATCTAAAGGTTTCTTCTTTTTACAATTCTTTATTATTATAATATTCTTCTGTTTGTATTTATTATTTATTATTTATTATAATGGACTAAGCGAATAATATTATATATTTTGCCCCTTCTGTGGAGATATGAAAAAAAAAAAAAAACCAAAACCAAAAACAAAACGAAAACTTCATGTTCCAGTTTGAAAGGGGTGAAACGGAAATTCAATTACAAAATAAAATGCCAACTGAAAGGAAAATGAACGAATAATGAAAATGAAAATAAAATCAATTGCTAAATAATTTTTTATTTTTTTATTTTTATTTTTTGATTTTGTTTTATTTGCTTTTTGTATCTTTCTCTGGTTATTTATACGATCTTAGTTAATTTTGTTGTGTTATACATCTAATATACTAAACGAAAGATGAATTTGACAAAAGCATTTAACATTTTTTTGATGGTGTTTGTAAATGAATATGTGTTAACGGTAACATCCTCTACTAAATGATGATTTGTAGTTTTCAGTGTTAATTAATTGTCCGCTGACATGGAACTGATGTCATCGTTAATAGCTAGAACTTGCTTGATGAAATCCTGGTCAGTGACGACCTCAGCCAAGGATATACATAATTCAAGAAGATCAGATTTTAACATATTTAACTGCGGCGCTAATTTATCCAAATGTGCGCTTACTGCTTCTGGGATCTGCAAAGATAATTTAAATAAAAATTAGTAACTTATAGTTCAAAAGTTTTAGTTCGATAAATTGAAACTCGCCGTCTTATGTTTATGGGGAACTTGCTCTATCGAAAATGGAATGGGCTCAACGATTCAAACTTAGTTATTTTCATACGTACAGGTCAGCAAAAAAAAATTCAAAGAAATACACTTGAAAGCATTGTCGGATAAAGACTCAAAATAAACTTGTAAAAATTTTGACTCAAGCAGCCATTTTCCAACGTTAAAAATATACAAGGAAGGAAGATTACTCATCATTACATGACTGAAACTGAAAAAAAGAAACATTGAAAGGCGAAACACCATCTTTGAAATGCTGTTTGCATTCGGTAGAAAAGAAAGGGCATTTTCGCATCGATGAAAAGTGGATTTATTTCGATTATCTTAGACGGTGGTCAACGATCAACATCGCAATAGCAAAGCCAAAAGGGTGTGGTTTATTACGAGATACTAAAATCTGGTCAAACAGTCACAGGGAGTTTCTACCAACAAAAAATAATCCATTTGAGTCGATCATTTGATAATGATCCCCGAAAACAAACAGTGGAACTACTTCCCTTGGGCGTGATATACGAGTATCCTGTGGCTTTTTCACCAAACTGTATTCCTTCCGAGTTTTTTTTGTGTCGGTCGATGGCATTCGCAGTTTTTGGGCAACACTTCATCTCTTATAAAAGCATAACTCGATACTTTAACAGCGATAATATCCAGGTTTTCACTGATGGATTGACAATATAAACAAAAACTGAAACTGGAGTTCTCTATTAGAGTTCTTATGTCCACTATCTTTTAAATTAGGTATTCAACAATCTAACTCTGTTGGCATTCTCACAAAAAGGAACTCAAATTTTACTGGATTTCATTCGAAGCACTGTGCGATATGCCCAATGGCCAACAGGTTTGGCTCTTGAAATTATTTTCGTCGTTTCCTATTTGAAACATCATCGTGAAAAATCCCACACTAGAAGAACTCTTCCGTATCATTTATAATTATTTTAAAAATCTGTCCTTAATTCGGGAAACGTTTAGAAGATGACGTGATTTGTTTGGTCCTGATATTCGAAAAACTAAGCTTGTACAGTCTAAATAATGAAAAGCCAAATATGCATTAACGTCATGTGCGCACAGAACCGGAACCGGAATTGTAATTGAAGATTCAACAAATTCAGAAATTAGAGCAACAAAACCAGGGCTTGCAACGGGAATCCGTGGCTTGGATTCGTAAGGACCTTCAAGTCGATTCGATATTTTTCTTTCGAAGTGAGGCAAATTCCGATAAATTTTCAGCGACTCACATCACGTTTGGAGCTCGCGTTTTAGGCAATAGCCAACGTAAGGGGAGAATGATCAATTTTTTTTTTTCAAAATTGATCCGAGCTATATGTATCTTGAACAGGATTGTGCACTGATGACTTGATTATACGACAACATTATATCGCCAAATCGGACAGCGACCTTGCCATCTAGATCTATTGATTTGATGTCACATGTATTGTGTATGACAAGAAGCCACAAACCATACATTCAGTCCGCTATTGGTGAAATAGAGCCCCAAATACTGGAAGGATTTGCCCTAAATTAAATACAAGCGAAAGAATGCACTGTGTCATAAACAGAGCTCCATTCTTTGTAGAGTGTTTTTTGACAAACTTCAGATCTGACTTTGACCCTACTTTGAACGATTGATTCAATATATTTCAGCCGAACTTTTTATAATTGTGCAAACGTTTTACGAAAATAACGAGCCCCCAGTGTCAACTTTTCGTGCTTTATGCCGATATGTGCAGAAATGTTATCAGACATTTCAATCATCGTTTGATTGCCTACCGAGCAGGCATTGGGTGCAAACATGTTCGAATTTTGCTTTATGAATCATCAAACTTGATCATTCAATTAAACATTTGGAGAAGTAACAGCGTCAAAGCTGACAGTGTCCAATTCTATCTACAACTGAATTTAATTTGTCAATAATATTTAGGAGAGCAGTAGAAGTTTCCTATATCGTTATGTTAGATACACGCTTTCACGAATCAAAATAGAGGCACTAGGTAGTATTCTTAGTTCACAGAAAGACAATAATTATTGTAGTTTACTAAGCAATTGAATTCGGGTACTGCAATTGTTCCCACCTAAACCTAATCTCACTACAAAATCTTAAGTACGTATACACACCTTAGTTGGATTCTTGAAAACGTTAAACATAAATTTAACTTTGATACGCTGATCATTGGGTCCATCGTAGAACATTGTAAACTGTGCCTCATTACAATTAGGCATTAGTGGCAAATAGATACCGGCCAACACCCTTCCCTTAGCATCACGTGCCAACAATGAACGGAAATTGTAGACTAAATTACGTCGTACTGTTACATCGATTGCGGTCAAATAAGGATTCTCCACATAGACCAGTGATGATTTATAGGTCTGCTGATCGCTACGAATTTCACGTTCCATCCACTCGACATATTTGTCACTGTCAATGCTGAAGTTATAACAATAGTTACGCTGACAATGCTGTTCATTGGATTGTGTAAACCAACCTAAAATTAGAAAATTAAAAAAAAAAAAACAATCAAACCCATTTCAAGTAATATAATTCGAGATAAACAAAACAAACCTGTATGAGGATACATTTGATCTTCCATAACTGTGATAGCACGAGCAACATGATAACCCGGATCTAGAATCATGATACCACGGCGTCCTCCAATTGATATACGCATTGCTACCATTGAATGCTCTTTTTCCACATTAGCATCTGGTGAATTCAAGCCACATTCTTCGCTTGATTCAATATAATCCCTCAAAGATACCACATGCTCTTCACAAGATACAATGTACATATATCTAGCCAGAATGGGGAAGGTTTCCATTATGCGAATCATCATCTCCATTGCCAAACTAACACACATGTGATGGCGACGATTAATTGGAACATCATAGAATTGGAAAAATGATTTCAAATCTGACCGACGAGTCTTTTTGAATGATTTATAGAAATCAATAAATAGATGCACCGTATCGTAGTGTGTTTCTTCGAGCATATGATGGAGTTTTGCTTCAATCAGAGCATTAAGATCTTCATACTGCCAAACGTTATCAAAATTAAGTGTCCCCTTTCTATTTGAAGCCCAATCGGGCAATGGCAATGGATGGCCCAATGGCCAAATACCATTTGTTTGATTGAATGCAGTTAAATTGTAGCTATCATCAGCAGCCCACCACTTTGGGTTATCGTGGTGTTGTTGTTCTTGTTCTTGATGATGTGATTGATTATGCTGCTGTTCTTCTAAAAGTTTAAGGATGCTTCTGCATCTGTCTGCATCGGCAAACGATGATGCTGTATTAGATGTCAAATTTTCAATGATTTTATTACTGCTGTATGACGTTTGCCCGGCTGCTGCACCGCAAATATCCTCTGATGCGATATTCTCAACATCTGCCTCGTCGTTAATTGCATTTTGATTATCATTAACATCATCTTTCTCATGAGAATCTTCATCATCGTCATCATTGTTATCATCATCATCGTCGTCGTCAGTGTCGATCTCATCATAATCGTTGTCCACGATTTGACCATTTTGGACAATAGCCCTGATATGACCTCGTGATAGATTACATGTTGTTTCCGGATCGGCGGTAATCGATTCAGTATGAGTTGTAGTCAATCCAACCGATCCGACGACCGATCCAATAAGGTGACATCCCAAGCTGGTTTCGGCGAGTCAACTTGGCCATTCGGCGCCCCAACGACCAACCGTTGGCACATAGCCACTTTCGCAATCATTTAGTGAAGCGTCTAGAGTAATTTTGCTTGATCTTAATGAAGAAATTGGAAAAACTGGAGTGGATGCTGATGCAGCAGTTGCAGCAAAACTTTGATATGCACCACCGTTGCTTGAATTAAGACCAATCCGGCCCTGTACCGTTTTGAACAGGCCCGGCTCGTCTCCACTTGTCGATGACTTTTTAGAACGCTCTGTAAAAAATAAAAAAAAAATTCAATTAATAAACATCTCTTAAACCATCAAGAAGGGAGAGTGTAAAGAAAACATTGACCAGTGTTTGTGTTTGAGTTGTTTGTTCGTCAGAAAACCAGTATTTGTTGCATGTGTGGTGCAGCATTTTTTGCACACGAAAAAAGCAAATTATTTTCAAAATATAGTACAGAGTGTGTGGGGTTTTAGCATTTCAATGAAACAGTAAACCACATTGTGAAGAATAATGCAATCAACGGAACACAAACGTGCGCTAATTACTGTTCAGGGTAAATTGACTTCGATAAGTGCACATGGACAGCTGGATTTGTTACTCACGAGGTGATTCACGCTTGAATGAACTTTTGCAAACCTCCAATTGAAATATTTATAAACAAATATATTCTATCCCCCTTGAAGGACAGGTTGTTCCTATACAAAAGTTTGATGAGAGAGACAGGCTACCGAGGACATTAATTCTTATTTGTCCAACTACCCTGTGTAATAATTAATTTAATTTCATAACTAAACAAAGACAGATAACAGTTCCAATGGCAGTACGACTGGAATCTATAAACTCTCTAGGCCTCCAAGAAGAGACCTTCCTGCATCTCTATCCACTTTGGTGAACGTAAATTGGATGGCTTTCATTATTCGATGAAAAAAAAAATTTTGAACAACTCTTGACTTCAAGACGATGACCATAATCGAGGGGAAGATTCATATTACCGAACTCAAATGTCTGGAAAGATGTAATAAGGATAAATGAGCCTTCTCAGTCCTAGTTGACTGGCATTGCGACTTTAAATAATTTAATCAAGAGGTAGCGCAAGATAATTGTATTCTATTGTACAAATATCTTGAATTTTGAACGCAGTACAATTTTCCACGACAAATCACTTCAAGTGATGGTAGCCCTGATAGCCCCCATCAATTTCTTTTATTTGTAATTTTACAAAAATAAAGAGTAAATCAATTTGACATCATTATTTATCAATTGTTAATCAGCAAATCAAGGTTTGGAACGAATTCTACGATTTAATAGCATAGTTAACTGTCGCCGTACTAATTAAGACTATAAAGGACCCTTATCTGTGATTTAAAAACCACATATACTTGGGTAACTAAGTTAACAACGTCAACATAGTTGAGTTGATGAGTTACACTTGATGCGCGCTGCCTTAGGTGAGGTGTTCCTCTACTGCGCTGTTACTCTGGATACGCATCGAAGGCTCTTCGGACGAAATTATAATAATTCATTCACTGATACGCACTATTCAAGCAATTCAAAATTACTAAAAGAATCGTACGCTCAAAGGGACCAGGAATACTTTAATACGCTTTCGCTAAAGTGGAAACTTCTTCCCCAGCGAGGAGGATTAGGATGTTTAGCGTTTTTAGACACTAAGTTAATTCTTCTTTTGATGTCTCATGAAGTTTTGTTATGGGAGTTAATAGCAGAGACGAGGTAGACGAAAACCCAACTTTCTTAGTGTATTCAGTAAATCAATCAAATCCAAATGCACCACTAATAACTCACTACGTTCTGACAATCAGAAATGTCATTGGTGTACGCAAGTCCTAGTTGCAGAAACTGTGGAGTGTTGTCTTGAGATTGCAAAGAATGTTCTCAAGCGTGATGTTAAAATGATGAATCTTGTCATCGATGCCAACGAACGCCTACGCAAATTAAAGACAAGTTGGATGTTTAACACAGACATTATGCGCTATAATTTATCAATCATCAATTCCGGGCAGATGAATTTAATAAATGCGGTACCATTTTAGGTGACGATAAACGTTTAGATCGGCCGAAAACTGTAACCACAGACGATAATATCGCTCAAGTTCATCAAAAGGTTCTAGACAACCGTCGAATGAAGTTAGGTAGATAGCAAAGGCTATGCAAATGTTTAAAGAACGTGTTTGTCACATACTGAATCAAGATTTAGGTCTAAGAAAGCTAATTGGGCGTTAGGTGCGGCGTTTGCCCACTATGGGCCAAAAACGTGTTCGGATGAACAGCCAAAACAATGGACAACGAAGAAGGAATTGGCTCTAGAGGCAAGAGCTGTTCTTTGGGATTTGAAAAATTTAGCGAGTTTTTTCTGAGGTGGTCCAGATTAACCATTACAAAAGCATTCTGCGCTTCGTTACTGAAGAGAGAAGATTGACCACATTTGCAGAAAAAGAAAAGTTGTTTTCCAAGACAATTTGTCTCACAGCTCAGCGGTTGCCATTGGGAAAATTTCGGATTTGTTCCGAATGCAGCCATCTAATCTTTTCCAGTATTTCTCCATCGATGTGGCGTATGAGATATTCGTAGACGTACGCATTTTAGTGGAGAATGCAAATAGAATTCTGATTCACACATCCGCTTAAAGATGTCCAACTTAGAGCAACTGCTGCAATAAAGCCTCGAAATTCTTTGAAATACTTAAACAGCGACTTATTCTTTAGCGCACATGCGATCACTTCGAAGTTGTGGGAAAACGTAGATTAGCTAAAGGCAGCGGACACTTTGGGCAATTTCTCTTCTTCAAAAAGAAATCGATGAACATAAATATTGAAGCTGAAGTAAAACGTGACATTTGCGAAAACATCATAAGCAACTCAATGGCATATACTCGTACCATATGTAGATGTGTAGCCATACGTAGCTTTTAGTAAGTCAAGAAAACATTGAATCTGCGAGGACACAAATTGCATCTGAACTTAAACTGTCATCCGTTGCCTTTATCGCTCACATTCATTTCGAAAACTCTTGTTCAATTGTGTCTCGTCCGTTTCATGTGTCCGTTTAAAGCACAGACAACTCTCAAGATTCAAGACAAAATGGACAAAAAATCGTGACGTAGATTGAAATGTAAAATTCAAAAATAATAGCAGTGCACTAATAGCAACAAGAGCGGACGTCATATCAAAAGTAATACGCTTGACCTAATCTATTGTTATGAAATGCAAATTAGGTATGTGCGTTCGAATGAACATAAAGACTTTAAATGAAAAACCATGCACACATGACTGATTCATTCGAACTACATCTTCATGTCTTCGGTTGTGTGCATTTTAAATTTATTCGTAAATTTACTTATTCTCAATCGCATGCCAACATAAAACCTTCAATTTACACTGACACACTGTCCGTTCGCAACGAGGCACGCACTTAAAACGTGGCATATGCATATGATTGGTTATCTATCATCACAATCAATTGATTTTGATCACAATTTCAAAGATAAAACAAACGACAAAATATAATAAAACCGTTGACATAAGTCAACAATAGTTTGACATTTGTTGAACTATACTCATAGGCGAGGGCGAACAAATAAACAATCTAGAGATGTTCGTTAACCAACAGCAATTTCAGCGAATTGGGCGAATTTATCTGATAAATAAAAAATTCTCCGAAACAAAAAATAAAACATGAACAAAGTGAGCAAATAGTCAGAAATATTCTCCGCAGATTTGAAAGCGTTCCACATATTCTCTCACGCTCCAATAAATGATTCGTATGATGTAAACAATAAACGCACTCTCCATTTATCAGAATATACATATTCATAACGATAAACAAAGTTTTTTGTTTTTAATATATTATAGGTAGACGTGAGTCAATATCATTTTCTTTGTAAATTCTTCAGAATATGCGGAATTGAAGATGTGCTCGTAAACAGGAAGAAGATGAACAAGAAACCAAATGACGAATACCACCATAAACAATGGATTGGTGTTTTCAAGAAATCATCCTCTTCGATGAGAGTTTGGTATTTCAATACGATGGGGCTTGTTTTCTTTGCTCCGCATTCGTACACATGGTGAAAGAGTCGCTTCTAAAAAGCATTTCACAAAAATATGAAACACAATTACTTCCGATTGGCAGATGAAGTACTTATGTAGGGATTTATATGCGCATGTTTTATGGTTATTTTAAAGCCCCCATAACTCATAGATACTCGTATATGTACCTCATTTATAGAACAGAGTTACTACGATTTGGATATCTCTATATGCATAGACACTGGGATTTTTCCAATCAAATAACCACTCGAATGATGAGATATAAATGGCCTCATAATAAACTCTTAACAATACTAAAGAATACGACACAAGGTAGAAACAACAAATGCAGAAAGGTACTCGTAATTGAAGAGGCTAATTGCCTCGAAGTATAGCTTTGGGGTTTCATCTATTAGCTTAACGATGTGGTGTTAAGAAAAATGCCTCAGGCAAAGGCACGAGTCTGTTTGGATAAATAATACATTATTCGTTTTAATGATTTAACAGGTCAATGAAGAGATTTCCCTAATCTGTCGAGAAATGTTGGTAATTTTGCGAATGTTTTAAGTGATTGCTTTATTTTTCTATGCCACGTTGCTCATTCATCATTCATTGTGTTCGAAAAATATGCGTGTGAGTCAATATTTTCTTATTTTTGATTGAATCTGGTATTTTGTTGTTTTTCTATTTACAGACCTTCGCCTTCGCCTTCGCCATTGAACTTGAACGAACTTAGGAGTAATTTTTGTACACCATTTGTGTAAACCGTAAAAGGGCGTTTCCATGCAAAAAAAATCTGTACAGAATCCTGAAGAAGAAAACCGTAATGGAGTTGTAGCCGGTTTTAAGAATATGGAAGAACTTCTACTGTAGAATGCTTACAGACGATGAAAGCATATGTACATATATCCCTCCATCAGGCAAAACAGACAAATTCAGACGATAATTGCCAAGTTTCAGTTCACCTGACCAAAGATAGGAATTTCTAAGTTTAATTCCAACAAAGCTGCTGGATCTGAGAGCAAGGAAATCCACAATCAACTTAATCTTCACACTCTGATAGATCATGGTAATGAAATCCAAATCGATACCCACTATCTTTTTATCGATTTTAAGGCCGTCATGTGCAGAATGATGAACGATGGAGAACGCTCGCTGCACCGTTAAGGCCATTAACTGAGACCTTTACTTTCCAAAAGGTTTGAGACAACGTGACGCACTGTCATGTGACTTTTTTAACACCATAGCTAAGAAGTAAGTGTTAGACTTCTTGGGCTACCTTGGCTCTGCTATAAATTCTGCCAACAACACCTTACTAGGAATAAAGCGAAGATCACTCTTGCTTTTTCTTTGAACCAAAATGGTAATTGAGCAGTAAAGGCCCTATCCCGAACCACTAATGACTGTTAAACAAGGACTCTATGCAAAGCTAATGAAGATATCTTTCGTGAAATATGGTACTCGGTCGATGACGAACTATACGAGCTCAGAAAATTGCGCATCAGGTACCTGATGTAGAACGAATGGGCACCAGTTCTTCAGTCCGTAGAGTATTCGAACCAAAACCATAGGAACAGAGAAAGACCTCACTTTAGGTGGTGCGCACAAGTAGAAAGGAACCTTGATCGGATTGGAGGGAGCAACTGGAGGCAGTTGCCTAAGGATCGGGCTAACTATTCAGGCTTGTTAATTTGGGCCTAGATTCCCCTCAAAATAATTGTGCAAACGACATTTTCGGCAAGGGACGAATTATTTGTTTATTTATGACATGCTAAGCATTTCGAAAATTGTCGAAAATTGTATATTAATTAGAAATTTGGGCATAATTTTGAAAGAAACAGCATCGTGATGATGTTCCAATCGAGTATTTGGCATTGTTCCACAGCAATAAAGCCCATATTTTGCCTCGATTCATAAGTAGGTACAAAACATAGGTCCATCACTGTGCCTAAGGAACAGCCAAAACAAAGGAAAGAGAGGTCAGTCACGTAAGTCAGGTAAGATCACGGCATCGGTTCTTTGGAATGAGCAGGGCATTATTTCTACTAATGATCTTTAAAAAGGATCAATCAACGGGGAGTACTATGCGAACTATGTGAAGTAAAAAAAAACGACCGCAAGACAGTGCATCGGTTCGCACATCCGTTATCGAGGTGGCCAAAATCAGTGAGTTAGAGTTGCTCACGCATCCTACTTGTCAGAATTACCCCTCTCGAATATTTTCTCTTTCCAAACTTGAAAAATTAGCTCGTTGAAAAAAGATTTGTTCGCAATGAAAAGGTGCAGTCAGCGGTATTTTTTTAAGGATCTCAAAAAAAAAAAAATAGTTTATCTAATCTATTGAACAAATCTGGTAAAAGTGCTTTAATTTAGATTCGAACTCGATCCTTGTCATTATTGTTTAAAAAAAATTAATAAAGCCTTTAATAAAACGCTCTTTATAAATCGTAGATTAACGTCAATAAATTTTTTGGATAAAAATGCCACGCTCCGAATGAATGCCTTCCTTCCAAACCTATGTACTCGTATTTTGTTCTTTTTAAAAACTTTATCAATACTTGAATTAGCCTAATAAAAAGTTTCTTTTACTACTTGGGTACAATAAACGATTTTTTTTTTATTATCGATGATTAGGCTCCTCAGAAAAAAATATCACTAAGTACTCGTATTAACAGCATTTGCGTCAAAACTATGCGAACTTTATGCCTAACAAATACATCGTCATCCGTTTATTTCCCGTTAATTGTCATGTGTTTTTTTTTAATCTCGGGGAAAAAAATAATTCTCTTATTTATGTGTATGTAAGTGAAAATTAATTCACAACTCTCAGCTAAGATACAAACAAGTCAATATGAACTTCAAAATGGTGTCATCGTTCGGATGACTAAACTTGTTTTTCATTTACTCTAAAAGAGTAACCCATGAATCACTTTCTACTTCGAAATTTGTAAATTTGTAATTTATACTATAAGTAAATAAAGAGATCATTTCTGATTAAGATATCAATTACTCATTTTGAGTGTTAATCGCCTTCCGTTCGCGATAGATGGGAATAGAAAAAAATATTTTGGAAATAAAATTACGACTAAAAAATGATTTTTAAAAAGACAAACAATTTTCGAGTGTAGACAATAAATACAAAGTCAGATTACCGGAAATGGGGTCGTTGAACTGATTGATAACTAGTGACCTTTAGAGATATGTACTATACATGTTAACCTACACTGAGCGAAATTATTATAAAAACAGCAAAGAAACTAGTTTGCAAGATTTTCTCTTGGAGAAATTTCTGCGAAATTTAAACGGTTTTGTCCTGTTATGTCTAGTTCGATGCATTTGAAAGCCAATATGCTGTTAAAACCTATTGCTCCACAAAAATTGCGTATAATCTTAGAGAAATGAGAAGTGATGTTTTGCGCCACTAGATACCAACACAAACGAACTTCTTTAAGTTTAAAAACCTTTGTTCCTCAAAACGGGCCTTTCAACAGCACTTCTTTATTTGGTGAAAGTTCAGAAGTAATAGTTTCGTGTAAGGAATATTGAAGTTTTGGACTATCCTGACCGCACTTCAATTGAAACGAACTTTGCAATAAATATAAATGTACCTCGTGCAAAAAAGAAGAAAGACCGATTTTACGGAAGCCGGAGTTAGCGAATAAGTAAAATGATAAACCAGTGGCATGCAGTACTGCCGGATTACATGCACTCCGAAGTATGGGCGACAATGGCATTTAAATTGCTCACATTTGAATTCCATAAAATAATGAGAAGTAAACGCATGTCTAGCCAGTGGAGGGAGAGCTTTCTGTTCCATTGTATAAAGGCATTTTGCGACACGAAAAATTGTAACAATTATCGATCGATCAAAATAAATTGAACAAAGTCACTACGAAAATATAGGAGAGAGTTCTGTACGGAAGATATGGTAATATTATTTAACTCCATGGCAATCAATGCGAGGCAAGTCGACTTAATTCAAAGTTGAGGAATATTGATGAAAGACATCGAGAGCGTCAAATAGGATCATATGTATGTCGTTGAGGACCCAAGATATATGAAAATGTTGTTACAGCGTAAGTAACCGAAGAAATCGAACTTAAAGTTGGAGTACACCAAGGTAGTGTGCTAGCCGCTTTACTTGCCATTGAGATCGGATTATTATTGACACCAGCGGCCAGGAAAGTTTTCGACTTAAACCATGAGGGACACTGAGGTATAGGACAACCTCATTTTAGGTGGCGCATATTAGTGGAAGAGGACCTCAGCCAAGTTCGTATGCGTAACGGAGGATAGATGGCAAAAAACCGCGTTAGCAGGAAAGGCATGTAAGCCGAGGCCCTGGTCCACGCCAGATTGTAGCCTACCAATATGTGTTTTTTTTTTTTACAAAGCGATGTGTTTTTATCAGAAATGCGTTCAGTGTATGTCGATGGAGTATGATTTTGCCAAATTATAGTGATGTTGCTGTCACAATGAACGAAATGTTATTTCTGTTTCTAGGTAATGGTTTATCGCATGCTTTATTGCATGTTTTACATAGTACTCGTACTCGTCAACTGAGTTCGCAATAAGACACAAATTTGATTACTTCAGTCAATTGTCGGACGTGTTTTGCGTGCTCTTTATCACACAAGAATAAAGCGACTTTAATCCAACTAAGTTGTATGCAATCAATTGTGCCATGTGTCAATTACATACTCTAATTCACATGTCGACAAAGCAAAGTAAAGCAAAAACAGAATAGTCATTTGGTTTGTTTTTTTTTTCTTTTGTAAGTAGTAACATCGTACTGAAGGCGAACAACTGGCATTCGCCAACACCACCCATTTGAAAACAAGGTCAATTTATTTTCTTTTCTTTTTTTTTTTGCTAAATAGAAAATTGTTTTTTATTTAAAAAGAAAAGTACTTACCCATACAACGGCCAAAGCCCCAATATCCAAAATTGTGTTCTCCTCTATTGCAGCTCAATGTTTTTGAATTTTCTTTCTTCTCGTTCAGAATTGTTGGTTGTTTTTGAATTTGTTTTTTTTTTTTGAAAAAAATTATCTACTCGAAATGATCGTCTGTAACTCACACGCTTTTTGCGCTCTGTTTTTGATTGCAGAGAGCAAATCCGGTTTGCTTGAGACTCAAAAACCAACTGATCGTGCACACTAAACAATTCGCTTTAAATACGGCGAATTCAACAACGAAATTTATCTCTCCGATTGTTTTTTTGTTGTTTTTTTTTTTTTTTATTACAAATTTTACTATTAAAACACTTGCCAAGTAATTTGTGGGTTGGTACGATCCTAACGGATCAAAAGATAGTAAGCTACTGAAGTGATCTGAATCTTTACTTTGAAGTGATCGAGTCACGTCCGGTATATATACACAAAAGTCGATTTCCAATGAACCCGTAGTCGTACGCTCTAGCCGTATTATTCACGTGAACACGAATACACAAGGCCTCCCCGATACACCGATACACAGAGTATCTCGGAATGTTTCGATTGTATGCGTTGGCGCTCTGTTGATTTGAATGAAATTGAAAAAAAAAAAAAAAAAAAAAAAAATTACGTCCATACACAGTTATAGAGAGATGCGAATACGATTAGCGTTTTCCTTTTTTATATTTTTGTTTTCGTTTTCTGTTTTGTTAAGATAGAAACAGCTGATTCTAGGTTCCGAGGGGAGTGTAGTAAATGCGCCCTTTTTTCTTATTTTCGTTTCAATTAGAGGTTGCCAAATAAATTTGAACTTTTTTTCTTTAAAATTTTTCTTTCTTTCTCTTTTAAAAACAATTGCCACGAGAAATTGCAAAATAAGAATTTAAGAAAACAAAATCCACTACAACACTGCACTTTTGCCTTTTTTTAAGAACAAAAAAAGCCTCCGACTATCGGTCCGTCCGTCGTCAATTAGCAATCTGCAATGTAGAGCATACAAATAATTTTATTAAACTATGTTTGTTTGTTTCGAATATAAACAAATAGAGTGGTTTTATTGTTTAAGTTTTGTGTTAATTTAGAAAGGGAATGACTTTCCCTTTGTTTTGGCACATGAATCTTATACCCTTGAAGCTCAAAAACTACGTTTTACTCGTATACAATATAGAAGTTATGCGACATTCATGTGTAGATACGCAATTTGATTTATTTGTGTTGTACTATTAAAAATTAACAATGTGTATAAGGTCATTGAATTGGAAAACTTTCCACATATTAATACGGTTTCCAAGAAACTTTAGAACTCGATAACAACACGATTATGATGATTTTGCAATTAGAGTTTCGGAACAGAGTGTTCATGGATTTCTCTAGAGAAAAGTTGGTTAATTCAATCCAAACTCATCAGGTACAGAGCTGGTCTGATGGCCATTCACAAGTGATGAAGGACCATGCCACGCAAAAGAACCAAAAAAAGATGAATCCATAACCAATTCCAAACCAATTCATCACTTGTAAAATAGCCTAAGGATTATTGAGATTTTCTTCACCTCAACTTCGATTAGGGAATCTGACAGATCAAAAAATCGTCAACGAGATTTATCACATGCGCTGATACGCCAGACCGCCCTAGTATTCTGAATACTCGAATGCTTCGTGCAACTTGGATCGTCTCGGACCAAGGTAGGAATGTGGATATCTTGGACACTGCTCCATCAAAAGAAGTACTCTGAGAAAATTTGTTATCGAGTTGCTATAATCGCAGGAGACTACTACCTGATAGAATCTCCTATATACCTCTCAAAAAGTACTATCTTGTACTATCAAGTTGCGAAGAATAGTGGCGAACTCGTCCAAATTTAAAAAAAAATGTGATAAACATTCGTCCGGGGCTTCAAACCAATCTTGGTTGAACTTATTGTATGTGAAAAATCCTGAAAAACTGCGCTTCAAAATCCGGCGACAGGCATTGAGAGTGCTGTCAACTCTTGATGGAATGTGTAATTTGGCCAAACGGCACAGCGTGGACGGATCATTCGATTAAAGGATTAGAGCAATGTCCGTGAATAGAAATTTGCCTCCAGATGCTAACTCTGATAGATATTTGATGGTGGGGGAAAGCAGACGATATCCGCGGCAATTTGTTCCGTCTCCACTGCTATTGTGTGTGCTGGTCATACTCCCAATAGCTTAAGCGTCTACTGTTCGCATTTGCAGCTGATTTAGTTGCACATTCTTAAGGATCACGAGTTTTGAGGGTTTGCTCTCTTAAACATAGCAGCATGTATGTATAGATTTTTATTGCTTTAGAAATAGGTGCTCAGTCAGTCCAATCAAAACTGAGATTGTTCTC
Source organism: Volucella inflata (assembly GCA_928272305.1). Lineage (NCBI taxonomy): Eukaryota > Metazoa > Arthropoda > Insecta > Diptera > Syrphidae > Volucella > Volucella inflata. The sequence goes on from OV743720.1 coordinate 8,348,425, forward strand.
ATCACTAGAAGCAGTTTTTCCAACTTGGCCTAGAATTTGGATGACAAGATGATAACAAACTTGTTTGGACTAATCACGGCGCCTCGAAAACCTTCAAAGCGCTGTAGGCATCTTGGCTGTGTAAAGAAACATTCGGTATGACAATTGAATCGTTATAATAAGGTCAAAGCTTTACTAGATTTCAGTGAAGATATTCTCTAGTATGGCTGGCTCTGGACTAGAATCTAAGTTCGGATCCTCACAGATGGCTTCAAAATTGACTTAGGATGCAGCGATATTCTCTTTGTGAAGGACTCTTACGTTTGACTTTAATCCTCGGTAGAAAAACTTGCGTTTATATCTCTAACTGAGATACATACATATATGCAATCCTGCCAAGCGAAGCTGTACTTAATGTCTAATAGAACCCTCTCACGACATCAAACTAGTTCGAGGCCTGCTTAATGAAACTTCACTGAATGCAGTGAAGGCTAGATTCACAGAGGCTGGTTTGAATACCAGTTTACAATGGGATCACGGGTAATGAAATCGCTGATGATCTTACTAGGCAAGGCTCAGAGCAGGGTTTTTTCAGGACCCAAATGAGCATGGGTCCCGCAGGACTGTCTGCGTTATTTGTTAGGGCTTCCATTAACAGTTCGATCTAATATGACTAGATTGCACGACTCTCCAGGTTGGTAGCAGACCATATCTTACCGATGTCTCTAAGAAGACAGCAACTTTCCGCTTTCCTTCAAAACGAAAGAATGCATCGCGACAAAGCACTACGCTTTTGCATAAGTGACACATCATTCTGCAACACTGTGGAGCATTACCTCTGTGAGTGTCCGACTTATACTCACATCAGGCGGCAGGTGTTCGTATCTGATATACTCTGGCTGGTTTCCAGTTACTTAAACACGAAAGTGTTTGTCATGCTTCTACTGAAGTCTGAACAATTTCAGTAAAAGCAACACATAATGAGTACAATGGGTATTGAATCTTTGGTTAGTGTTTTATTTATCATGCCGCAATCTCTAAAATATTTGCTCGTTTGTAGGCGTAAAATCATGATATAAATCCCCTACTGCTAATGCAAGTTTTACGACAATCGTAGTCTGATTCAACCCGCTTGGAAGGATGGCCTTTTGTTAGTTACCACCAATTTCACCCCATCATTTCAATATCATATTTCTAAATATGTGGAGTGGGCGTATATAGAGCAGATTGAAAAGAGAAGCAATCGTTTTGTAAGGGGATCTTAACTGAAATTTGATATCGGAGCAAGACAATAGCTTTATACCATAAAATCAAGCGATGTCCTTGAAATTCAATGTTCAATGTCAAAAAACAAACGAATAACGTGTTAGGATCGACCACGAAACAAAAGGTGTCTTAAAGAAAACTTTAAAAACAGACGTCCTCCAGGCATGTATCGAGGCAAACGAAGGGTTGCACAATCATACATACTTAGACAGACATTCTACGTAACCCCTTTACATCTTTCTACCGTAAATGCTAAAAAAAACTTGTCCAAATATAAGGTAAACCAAAAGTGATGATTGCTTGTAGCCAGGAACGATAAGTCAACAAAAGGAAAGATAGGACGATGAGTGCCAATTAGAAATTCATTGAGAAAGCCTGTTCGAATCATCCAACAAAAGATGTGATCAAGTGCCCAAAAACGGCAATGACAGTCAGTGACATAAACTACTAAACTTCAAATTGACATCTGAAAGCGATGCTTCAAGTCAAATGTTCGTTGTCCCATTTGCGACAGATTGGGTGATGCACTAAAGTGGAACTGTGAAGTGAATTGCCTAATGATTGTGATTGCATCTGTTGTATGACAATCGTATCTGTATGTATTTTATATAATGTGTCTTTCCATCATTAGCTTTTATTTTTGATTTCCTTGAGATTCCTCAAAAACAAGAGCACACTAAAAATGCAGGGTATCTGTGAAAAGTGCACTCAGACGACAAACAAATATCATACAATTACGGACAGCAAGGTACTCCTAGGTGGTGCATTATTCTACTGCGCAAAAATATATACCTCATGTACGAGTAATTGTGCAATTATTAGGAATAACAAATTTGTTTTTGATTTACTCGCAGAGATACCGAACGTGTCTGTCGTCCGAAAACCTATTGTGAAATTCGAAGAGTAAACATCAAATGCCACTTTTGCTCTGCGAGAGATAATAAAAGTTCCACTACCTGAGAAGCTTTGATGGTTATCTTTACGCCATAAAGAGGAAGTCAGCTGGCAAATTTTTAAAAATATAATTTAGATAAGAAGACAAACTATCAAACTAAAAAAACAAACAAGAAATGCGACCTCAACTATTTAAACAATCGGAATAGAAGTCCGTCCTTCCGTCAATCGTTCCACCACAACCTCTAATCGAATAAAAGATTTACTGCTCAATGGTTTCGAATATCGATTTTATTTCCGCTTCTTCATAAATGTCTAATTATGTTTTGTTTAAATACGATAAATAAACAAACGGATTCAGACTGGGGCGCAGAAGCTGAGAGGCAGAAGCAACACCAGGGGTGACCTGCTTTCGTTGGCTTTTTTTTTTATTTTTTGTTACAATATATTTCCATTAAGTGGTTTGTTTTGCATAAAGGCCATACATGGTAGCTACAGCAAGGGCATGGGTAGAGGAAAAATATTCTTTTTGCTATGCCAAAAATAGTTTCCCAAAAAAAAAACAAGATGTTGTAGTTCCGAAGGGAGGCCGAAAAAACAGAAGGAAGCGTTTTTTATTATTTAATTGTATAAAGGAGCAGGTCGTACAACTGCCTTAGGTGAAGGTTAGTTGTTGTTATATGTTTGACATGGAGGGCTATTTCCTAGGTAGTAACTGAAGTCAAATGGAAGAAAACATCACGGTTTCGTATATTTTGTTCATTCAAAGGCTATGTAAATATGTCAGATACCAGGAAATGGATGAATATTGTTTTTTTTTTCATTAACCCGTTGTCTTTTATTCTTGTGCTCTAAAAACCTAGATGTGTTCAAGATTGCCCTGCACATTTAAACGACCTTAAAAGTTTGTCAGTAGGAACAATTCGAAAAAGTGAGTACAATTTGGCGAATCTCGTTCAAAATAAACCAGGCGAAGGACAGTCTGATCATAAATCTTTTTTTTGTATAAAGGTATTGACCTTTATGATATGGTCTATAACAAATTTTGCGTTTTTATTAAGTTAAGAAGGAACAAGATACATTTCATTTTCTCTATTATACTCGTAGCCGCTACGGCCGTACATTCACATCACATGCTTGTGTTGTTTTATGTTCGGCGGTTTTGTCGTGCAAAGACGATATTTTTATTATCTGAATCAACTGAAGTGTTGGATGCATAGGACGACCGGAGAATGGCAGACGCGGTCGTTCCGTCACCATTAAATTTAGAAACTGAACTCATTCATAAATGTAATTCCAAGAAGATGGACCCTATCTTATGCTCAGAATTCTTTTCGGAAGCTTGGAAATGCAACTTGAGAAGCAATTATCCGATTTCATAATATGGTCTGAACTGGTTGAAGTTTCGTTCCTGGCCACTATCAGTTGTCTGGGCACAACACTCTGTCAATAACCCGTGTGTTTGGTAGGCACAGAAAATTTTCTGGAGGGCGTAAACAGATCGAGAAAAGAGCCACGATTGGAAATTGGCGCATAACTCTTTTGGACATCGTTGGGTAAGTAATCATCGGTTACGGGAGTATCTAACTGATCGTGGCAGATGTCTTGCGCCTTCGTAAACTGCCCGCTAGATGAGTTCCATGTCTGTAATCAGACGATTACAAGAAACACCGATGAGAGGTTTCGCAGCGACTATTTAATAGCAGCATCTGTACATCGAATTCAGAATCATATGGTTCTAGCATTGATTAGAAACGAGCTTTTAGTCAATGCAGTCAAAACCAAGGTTAACCTTTTTACGGGATATAGGTGCTTAACTGTTCTGACTCATCTAGTGCTCAAAGGCATCGAAAACCATTTCTCCAAGTATTTGAGTTTCAAGGCACGTTTTTAAGGCACAGTCCTCTTTCTGTTAGTATAGACGAGATTTCGCCTACACATGGGACTCGATAACCAAGAGGATCCTCCCGATTTTCACAGCTATTAGATTCATTACCTATCAGGCCTGGCTCTGCTCTAGACGTTCCGATGCATCTCCCTCCTCATTCTCAAAGTCATTTTCCATTAAAAAAATGAGTTGTATTTTGTATATCACACTCATGTGATATCCCTGCTCATGTTCGCATACCATCTGATCTGATTTACAACTTATGTTGCCCGGTAACACACATCGTTTAGACCAGAAACGGATGGCTCCAAAACCGGTTTATGTGGCGGCTATGGTCTCTTTCTGAAGAGCTACAAAAACGTTGAAATTCCCTCTTGTTACAAAAATTGTATTTTAAACAGAGGTATTCGCAATCCCCAAAGCAATTCCACTGAGATTTGTTTGGGATCCAAGCCGCATACCAAACACGGGAAATAAAATCGCCGATAAACTTCTCCGCCATATGTCAAGGCTTCTTTTGACCATTGTATTTTAACTGTCAATGGCATCACTCTTCATCCTGTCGGCGGACCAAACGACTACTTTCCAATATCTCTAAGAAGATAGCGTCTTTCCTACTGTTTCTCAGTAGGAAAAACTGCACGGTCACTATGGTTTTATTACGCATCTAAGTTTGCTACGCATAAGTGACACATCATCCTGCAATCTTTGGTGTGAGAGTGATTATGATACTGCGGAGTACTATCTCTGTGATTTTTTCCCACAAGCTCACATAAGTCTACAGGTACACGGCGTAGATACTGTGGGTGCTGTACTTTACCACTGAAGCGCTTATTAAACTTTTTTCGACCCCCTGTGAAATTCGAGGAAAGGAGCATAGAACGAGTGACATGGACCAGTTCTTTGCTTAAGTTTTGCGAAGCCTTCCATTTCGTTGTTCCTACGAGTGGAAATCAAATATTTCAGAAGTCGGGGAACTGAAATAGAGATTGTGATAGATGAACCCTTAATGCGTCAATACCAGCTATTTTATCATATCATTGGTTCCGAAATATCCTGTTATTTTTGCCCAAAAAGTCTCAAAAAGGGTTCTAGCTCTAAAAGTGGGGGCTAGTTTAAAAACTCAACTATTGCAAAATAGCCAATTTTCTCGGATAAGAGAATTTACTCCTGACGATCCTGTGAAACATGAAAAAGAAATGTCATTGTTTCAGACCTGCACATGGTGGAGACCGACTGAACGGTTTACTTCCATCGCAATGCAAGATGATTTGCTAGGGATTTGGTGATGAATAGAATTAATGCCTTCTTGTCTAATGCGGCTAATAGTAGGTCATCAATCAATTAATATGAAGTGCAATTAATTAATTAATCAAAAAAATCAATTGCATCAAACTTATTTCATTTAATTTAATTTCATTTGAGATTGATTTTAATATTTTAATTGCAATTAAATTAACTGAAAGTTAATTGTTAATTTTCAATCGAATTCGCAATTGATATTTTGTATACATGTCTTCTCTCTTTTTAACAAGTAATATTTCATACCAGCTGATTCAATCGACCTCGGACTCGGAAATGGAAGAGGAAAAGACAACACAATCCAAAACGCAATTATTGGCGTTTCAATATTTTGTTGAAGAAAGTGACGATTTAAATATTTTATTCATTCGAGATACGCAGAGATCAAAGATGTTTCTTTAAATATAATACATCTTTACCCTACTCTGGCCCTGTAGAAAGAATGTTTTCCTATGCAACTATCCTCGATTTGCTAAAATCGCATAGGTTATCTTTCAGACCAGATGTTTGAAAAGCGAGAAGCGTTAAAAAAAAAATTTAATTTTGAGAAAAACGACGAGAAATATAATTGAACTAAGTGGAAGTAATAAATTTGAAATATGAAAATATGTTTTTACTATTTTAATTTTAATTGTTATTAACAATTTACAATGAAATATTTTAATTTCCGACACCACAATTGAATTGCAATTAATTTTTGTCCAACACTGCTGCGGCTGATGAGCTAGATTAGACCACAATTGATTAAATATTCTAACTCCTGTGGACCCTGGGGAAAACCTACGAAGTCTAGGTCATATCCTTTTTAAAGGCCACAATATTTGATGACCTTAAAATCAATCTTTTTTAAGAACTGAAACAATGTGCCTTTCCTCTTATTTACAACTCGATATGTCTGCCGCAAATTGTTGCTATTTTTTTTTTTTAAAGTAAAACAATTTATTCTAAGCCCAGACCCTTATTCGTTTAGTAAGTGTGTAATCAATCAGTTGTCATTTAACAAACGTCAAAGGCAGCTATTGATGAGCTAGCGTAAATAGAAGACTAAATCAAACAAAGCTTATCTTTGTTAATGTGAATAAACAAACTTGAGAGTGTCACTTTTATATAACGAATGTCTTTTGTGCACGTTTCATGCAACGAAATAAGCTTATCAACATTTAGCTTACGAAACTGCAAGTATGATTGCACAGACTGGCATAACAAAATAGTTCGACGCCCTTATAACCTTACATTCGAAAAGCAGATGGTTATTATAAAAACAACACCTTAAACCTGTCTCAATACATTAGGGATGCTTATCCAATTATCGGCCTTAAGTTGGCTTAAGACACTTTAGGTAATGCTTACTATGAGTCTCAATCACGTCGGCGTTGTCAAGAGTGTGGGTATAACTTTTAATCGACCAATAAATTTCTTGGTTTATTGTACAAAAGAACTTTTTTTCTTTAGAATTATCTGACAGGACGACTAGTATCAGTTGAATATTCACTGTCAATGCGCATCGAGAGTTAAAGAACTAAAGAGTCGAACGAAGAACTAGTTGGGTAAAGAGCTAGGATTCGTTCGTTATAAGAAGTTCAAGCAAAAGATTATTTACGAGTGTATGTATAATTGTTGTAAAAGGAACAACAAGCAACGAACACCTTTCAGAACATTCAAGCTTTACCTTTGTGGCTGCATTTCACGTGGTCGATATTAGTATAGGATGATGCAATACTCATTTATCTTCAAATAGTAATTTTTTCAGATAACAATAGACAACAGATATAAGACATTTTTGCAGACAATGTTGCACTCTTTCTTCAAATTTTTATTTTCCATTTCTGTTTGTATTAAACCACGAACTTCTTTTGAATCATCGCATTCTGCATTTTGTTCTTTTACCTTATTGGGGTTCTCTAAGTATAGGTATGTACATATGTGCATACGTCCAAATTGACGACGTACAACTTTAAGTGCGACCAGTTATTCATTGACCTAATCACAAGGCAATATTAAATAAGGTACGGCAAATGAAAAACGTATAACTTCCGGCGGCCGAGAGAAGGATGGGAAACTATGGAATCCACAACAGTGATTGTTATAGAGGAAGTCTTATACAAGTAGTCTTGAGGCTTAGGCCATATGTCTGACCAAACGCTTGACTACAATACTCAGGAAGAGTATATTCCCAAACGTAAGACCGAAATACTCGCACACCCTCACAGTGCGACGTTAAAATTTTCCTTGGCGTCTTAAAGCAAAATTTGGGAAGATACAAGAAACTGAGTCTAAAAATGAATTCAAGCTAATGGCTCTCGCGCCGTGGTGACATGATGACATGACTTTTCATTGCAAAGTTACAAATGGCAATATCCGGACAGCATGATACCGAGGAAGTAAAGGATTTTCCAATAAGGACTTGACAACTTTTTTTTAAAATAAAACGCAAACCATTTGAGATATTTCAAAAACTTTATTATCAGCTTGAAGTACAATCAAAACATTTGTGAATGGAACTCGACTTCGTTCATGTGGCACCGCGGGCACGTTTGCAGCGGTCGATTCGTTGGACCCAATTTTCAACAACTCGGCCACACATTTCGGCCAAAACGGCCGTTATTTCGTATTCAATGTCGGCCCTGAGCACTTCCAACGTCGTCGGCTTGTTGGCATAAATTAATGACTTAACGTAGCCCCACAGAAAATAGTCAAGCGCCGTTAAATCGCACGAACGTGGCGGCCAATCGACTGGCCCATTTCTTGAGATACTCGTAACACGCTTACCATACTTACTCTTCAACGTACATCGCTTCAAATGGTACATCGGCTTCAATTTTTGAGTCAGTTTGATCTTGTATGGGTGTTAACCAAGATCCTTACGCAAAATACGCCATAATGTGGTCTGAGCGATGCCCAATTCTTGAGAACGTGGAATTGACTGATTTGGATCGTTTGCTACGGACGCCTGAACGGCAGCGATATTTTCGACACTTTGACCAACCCGTTGTCTCACTGACACGGCAACATCACACAACGAATATGTAGACTCAAATTGTCGCACTAAACTTGTTATTGCCTGTCTACTAGGGCGAGAATTACGACCGAAAATTGAAATTAACGCTCTTAAAGTTGCAGTCACCGACTCCGAATTTTGGTAGAAAATTTTTATAATTTGCAGACGTTGCTTGTTCGTGTACTTTGACATGTTGAAAATGTTGAGTTTACTGAATAAATTGACAGTGACAGTTTGATGATTAGTGAAAGAGTGCGTTCACAAATTAAATTCAAAGTTGTCAAGTCCCTATTGGAAAACCCGATAAGAAGAAAATTTCAGCCAGGCGGTTTCAACCTCAAGAGGCTTTTGAACACAGTTTTGATTGGATTTCCGGGCTTTGCTATTAGCATGAATGCCAAAAGACAAGTGCTGACATTTTCAGCAAGCTATTAGAGACGCTGCTTCCTTCGACTACTACGACAAAACCTGCGGTTTTTTGAAGAGTGCTAGGACACATATGCGGGGAAACAAGAGACGTACTAGGATTCGCTCCAAAGATGGTTAAAAGTTTACAAAATCTTTAAGTTAAGAAGACAGGAGGAACATCTGCTTCTCAGAAAGCAAAAGAAAAAAGCGCTCAATCAAGGATGTAGTTCTGCTGTGTCAGCAGGAAAGGTCTCGTTAAGTAGATGGGAGAAACCTTCGTTAACAGTTTTTACCCGAAGAATGTGTGTTGTGTAATGCGCTGGCCAAACTATCATAATCAAGAAGAGGGTGGACAAATGCTATGCTAGTCACATAGATGTGAAGATTTTAATGTCGTTAGCAATATCATTTATTATTAGAAAGAATAATAAGGACCCGATCTGACTTCCTTGAGGTACTCCAGAAAAATACGGTAAAACATCAAGTCACAAACACAAACACAAACTATTACTTTGAGGTGGTAAATGACTTTCTCAACTTGGCTTCCACAGTAAATCCAAACCACGAAATTACCGTAGAGATCAAGCGGAGAATCACACTTGTCCGTGGCTGTTCTTTTGGACTATGAAAGCAGCTGGGGGATAAATTTCGCCCACGAACTACGATGAAACAAAGGAATATGCAAAACCAATTTCGTCACAGTTCTACTCTCTGACGAAATAGTCTAGACCTTCCTAAAACAAACGAAAATTCCCTTCTTGTTTCGTAAAAGCGGAATTTTAAGAGGCAAATATAAAAACGAGCTCTTTGTACTATACCACGACATTGACTTGGCCAAAAGGTCTAGAACATTTCACCTCCATTGGCTTGAACATTTTAAGTGGATAAACCTCATAGCTACGGCCTAGAGTGTCTGTTGAATCTATATTCTTTAAGTGTTGCGTTGAAGTAGTAACAGTCACCAACTTGGTGTTCGCAACTGGGGGCTTGTATAGCTGGAAGATGACGCTATATGGAGACAAATGTTGGTACACCTCAGATTGTAGCACCATCCAATTCAGATGAAATAAGGATGCTTTACATTTTTACATTTAGTTTTAAGACCCTTCTCTGTGCTAATTTTTTGACTTTTCATCGCAAGGGAAACGTTCTTTTCAGCACGTGCCACAAATGGACAAACAACTGTGAACTCAGTATTACACCGACCAAGACTTAGCTGATTCTTTTTAAAGGACGCGCTTTGAAACCTCGTGAAACTAGCTAGCATATCTTTTCCAGCTTGTAACTTCTGCCTTTGAAAACGTCTGCAATTAATTTGCTGTTCGAAGTTGGTTAAAAAATGTTGGCCCATAGTAATGTCCATACAAGATCTTAGTTCACACCGGACAATCCTTGAAATACCTGGATTTCATGCAAAACACTGAAGAGAAGTAGATTTGGTGATGTCGACAGTTTCAAAATGTTTGAGCAGCTGTGTGCTACGTGTCCTAATTCAATTCGTCCAAAGCGCCATAAGGTCTTAAAGTTTTCTGGACATCAATGACGTAAGTGGTTGGAAATTTCATTATCAAACGATTAATAATAGTCATGTCCAGGTTACACATTATAATTAATTGTTTAAAAACTTTGCTCAACACAAAGTAATAGAATAAAATTTCAAAGTTTCAGAATTTCAGTGCTTGTCACACCCAACTTGTGTGTCAAATTTGTTAATGGAATTTAAAATTGCCTAGACCTTTCCATGTTATTATCAAAGTTCCATAGAGACACATTGTCCTTCTAATGGTTAACAGGTCACAGGTGAACTTTTACACACGCCCATGTCCATCAATGCATCGTAAAAAAATATCAGTCCAGTTATTATAGTTTGTATGTAGACAGCACATGTATGTATACATATGTTGCCTCCTTTTCCTATGGAGTGTCTCAATGAAAAGGTCAAAAGACTACAAAACTGACAAAATTCGGTTAGCAACCGATATCGTTCAATACGAGCAATATGCAATTGAACGGGCGGACATCCATGGTAACCACATTATCTGCAACAAACTTACCAGAACGCCATCCCCAATGTCTAGACACGTCATTAGAAGTGTCATTGTAATCGATTTCACCCACGAAAACACAGGACAAAGTATTACTCGTAAGTAAAAAGTCCGTAAAGAGATCCTTGCTCAAGTAAATATAAGTAAAAAAAAAAAGCCATTCCATGGCGTTTGGGGCTATTTCTTCTTTCTCTGTCGACATTCGAATGATTTTCTTTGTTGCCAGCGAAGTGGAAACTCTGCTGCAGGACGACTAATCAATTACGTAAAGCATCTGCGAGGTGGCACACCACCACTCGAGGTTTAACAGAATTCTCTCCCAACAGATTGGCAATGGCAATTTATCCTTGTGCCGGTTGTTGACGTCAACAAATTTAGTCTGTGGCATATGTGGTGAAATTTAATCGATTTCCATACCCAAACATATGGCAGAAGCTTAGTTAATACATGTGTATCTGTGTGTGTGTATATATATGCATGTGTAAGTGAAGTTGACTTGCGGTAACCATAAAAGGATACGCCAATGGCAGCAGCATCAGCATAGGCAACAGCAAGAGCAATACCAATGCCAAGCCAACTTAAAGGTTTATCGACTGTAACATACATACATAGAGGCAAGCAAAGTTATCCCCAAGTGGCAATATGTTGCTGTTGGCGATTAAATAGAAAACTTACATCTGCCATGGAATATTGACTGGTGTGCTACGAATAATTGATGGACGTAAATGGATTAGTCATTGATTTTGAATGGAAACAATCTTGATTCATTCTGTAGGTTGGTTACACTCTGCGGAAGTGTTTCGATTAAATCTGTGCTAACTGTGGTTTATCTTTTCGCCAGAGATAAAAGTTGACTTATTGCCCAGCAATGGCATTTGTTTATGTGGCTTATTTGAAATTTTAAGAAGTAAAGATACTTCATGAACTGGGCAAGATCAAAAGGGACACAACCAACACCATGGAATGAAATAGAATCAATTATCACAGAGGAAAGCGAAAGGTGGGCCATCTGTTGGTTTTTTTTTTTTGAATCATGTGTTATTTTGACAGTGACAGCTCTTAGGCACGAAAAAACTTGACAGAAACTCTGTATTTTATTTTAGCGGCACGAAATGGATTTACACTTGAACAGTCTTGGGAAACATAATTTTCTGAAGCAGGTCCGTATTTTAAAAAGAAGTGACGGTCCCAAATAATAACCAACTGCAACTGGTGTACGCAGGTTTGTGGAGAATGTTCGAGAGACTAGTTCGCTGATTGGTAACCAAGCATATTCCCGTTTTTGGTTTGTACGCTCAAAGGAGAGATATAGATTTTGCCGAAAGTGTGCGCCTAAACTCGAGAACCTCAACGCGCCAAAGATCTCAACAACTGAACATAAATCACACAAGCCCGAGGAGAATTTAACACAAAAATCTCAGATTATGCGATGACAAGGTCCAATTGCCTTAGGGATTAAAGTAAAATGACCATCCTTTTCGTTATCGCTTCTCTGTTCGAGCTTAAGAGCAGCTCGAAGTTGATGACAAAACCGCTACGTAAACAAGCCGTTCTCGTATTTGGGGCTCGGAATATCCAAACAGGAACCTTTTGGAGTTGTTGCAAACATTTTAGGGAACAATGATCCCATTACTCGTTGCCATTTAAAGTCAGCTGTATCTGTATCATGTGATTCCTTCAGCCGTGAAACCAAGTTCAAGTTCGTTGTTTTACCAATAGAAGTCACATGATTAATTTCAGATTCATCAATTTCTTGCTTAAATCAGTAAAATATATCGTAAGCCTGCTCAAGTCACCTCTTATGTAAATCTAAATAAGTCTAATTCAAAGAATCGCTTGCCAAGGGAAGAAGACTCTTCAGAAATAGTTCTGCAAGAAGTGGTTTAAACAAATCACAAATGCACGATTGTTAGTTTTCAAGCCATTGAAAGTGCCTTCGATCTAGAACAAATCTATCATCTAGCTAAATTAGGTAGATTTTTTCTGATTTTGATTGACAAGGATTATCCTCAAAAAGCTGGGTTATAAATCAGTAAAAAGAGGTAAATCCCAAGCTGGAGTGATCTCTTCTCTAAGCCTTTCAAGAGTCGAAGCTCATAAGTTGTATTTTTAGCGAAAATGGTTTCTGAAGTTCTTAGTAAAAAGACTTTAGATAAATGGGAATGAGGATTTGGACTATAATATGTGTGTTTTTTATTTGCATCGGTATCAGCATTTTTTTCCACTGTACATGCAAATAAACTAACAACTTAACCTACACGCGCTAACTTAATGCAAGATATTTATCGGAGTCAACGCGGATAGCAACAATGCAACCAGACCTGTTTGTTGATGATAGCGACTTTTAGACTTTTATGGAAACGTTAAACATATGTCAGTTTTTGGGGAAATAAAATGTGAGTACTGCCATATAAGCCTGATGGTTAACGCCGATAGTCGTTTTTATGGGCTCTGAAAATTAAGCGCTGATAACGATGTTAGAAAAACGCACCTAACGTATTGTCTGAGTCAACAACGTTCAAACAAAATGGATCTTACTTACTGAGATGGCTATAGAGTCCTTGTTAATCTTCAGGTTGCAAGCAGTTACGCATTTCAAGTAGATAAGAATTGCATTTAACTGGTCAGCAAAGGCGAGCTTTTCCCCTATTGGGCTGTCCCTCTGTGTAGAAACCGAAAATTCTTCGGTTAGAACAGTTAATATTTATTCGCTCTACTTATTTAAGTCATCTCAGGTAGCTGAAGCCAAAAAAAAACAGCGATTCCCAAGTATGACTTTTACTTCGATTTCTATAAGGTTGCTCTGCTGAAGGTGAGGCAGTGTTAGTATTAACTGTCGATTGTCCAGACCTGTCCAATTTGTTGACGTTAGGCGCATCTTATTCCAAAAAAATCGTTTTTTTTCTTTTTCAAAGGGTCCAAAAGCACGACTGATGTTTGATATTTTAATATATTTATATAGGAAACGCTGTACATCAAGATAAACTTATAATTACTATAGTACAGGATATGAGATAAAAAAAACATTACGTATAATGTGCAAAGTAAGCTATGACAATCAATAAAAAAAAACACCAAACACAAAAGAAGATACAATTTAAAAATGAATATAAAATTTAAATTAAACATTAGATAAAAGCGCAACCAAGGACTACATAGTAAAGAGTTGATACAAAAAATATAAAAAAAAAGAATGTAAATCAGTTCAAGTTGGAAAGATGTTCAAAGCAGGCAATAAGAAATTTTCTGTGTTCGATTCTAGACCTCACATGATTGGGTAGATTGTTCCAGAGTCTGACAGCATATATGAAAAATTACCTGCGTAATGTCAAGCATAAATTAATTTTATTAAATAAATAGTTAGGTTCTTTCTTGTGAACATTTTCGAACAGTAAAGACATCCAGGTAACATCCAAGAAGTTGACGAGCTTCAGATGCAATATGATCAAACCGACGAAGATTGAATACAAATTAAGCAATAGAATTAAAAGCGACTTTTAGTTTTTGAAGTGAGGTGGAATCAGGATCTGCAAACAGCTCACAGCCATAAGACATTATGAGGATTATTAAAGCTTTAACAAGTTTTAGTTTAACTTGTGTACGTAAAATTTTTCTTGTAATCGATAAACCTCGTAGCGATGCATAGACTTTATTTGTAATCGAATTAATGTGCGCATCTCACGTTAATTTGTTGTTGAAGATTATTCCCTGATTTTTTGCACGGGCGACATACGAGTACTATTTTCAACCTGACAGAAGTTTAAAAACAAAGGAGGAAAATCAGAGAAATGTGTTTGATGTTTGGAGATTGGAATGGCCTTATTTTTGTCAGGATTAAGTTTAAGCCCATTACGTGTGGACCACTCGAAAATAGAACATAGATCGTCGTTTATTTTTGCTATAGCGTCCTCTGCCATGCCAATGGAAAAACTAAGCTACTCGTACAATTGAACATCATCGGCGTATATATGAAATCGACAGTGGGATAAAACGGAATGTATGTCTTTGATGTACAGAGAGAACAGTAATGAACTATGAATGGATCCTTGAGGAACACCATTACTATTGAAGACAATTTACTATTACATGAAACGGCTTGCAGGCGATTAGTCATATATGAATAAATTAATTTGTTAGAAGTGTCAGAAAGGTCAAAATATGTCAGGAGTTTATCACTGAGGATATAAGGATTAACACAGTCAAATGCTTTGGAGAAGTCAAGTAATGTTATCACAGAAGTCTAATTAGCATCAATTGCATGTCTTATGTCATCAGAAACTTTTAATAAGGCAAGTGTGCAGCTGTGCCCGGACCGGAATCCTGACTGCAGACGGTTAAGAAGCTCTTTGTCTTTAATGAATTTTTTTTATTTGGTTGCAGAGATAAAAACCTTGGATAAGAAGGAAAGTATAGCTATATAGAAAGTATGATAGGTCAAGCACTGATAACATCAGAGGCCTGATGTGTGGGAGAACGGCGACTAGTTTTTTCACCACGCTAACTCCCCTGCCCATAGTTCTGTTTTTGCGGCGATTTCTGACCAAATATTTCATGACCCCTGTGCCCCAATTCATATTCAGCAAACCCTGCCCCGAATAAAAGAAAGCGTTTTGCCAATGTTGCTGAGATAAAGAGAGAATTAGGGGGAAACGAATTTTAAAAATACTTTGAGCAATCGAATAAAAAATTAGACAAGTGTTGCCGTACCAGTGAAGGGGACTTTGAAAGGTATTGTTTAAAAATAAAATTAATAAATTAAAAACCAAAATTAATTCGGTTTCTTTTGGACGCCCTCTCGTATACATAGATGAAAAAATTAATAGTAACAGTGTAAAGGTAGGCACAACTGGCCTTTTGAAAACACACTCGCTAGATGGCCATGTCATGGGATCTGCAAGATATCTAAAGTATATCAGGGGCCTACAGAGGCAGTTTTTCGTGAGGTAGCACTATAAATAAATACACCAAAAGGAGATGTCTAAGACGTAGAAGGATATTTTTTTGGCAAAGCCGTCTAGTGGTGTTTATTGGAACATGACTGAAATCCTGAAACTGATCGCTAAGTAACCTGATCACTATTAAAAGAACATCAGCTATGCTCCAGTCGAATAATTCGTCACAGTCACATATCTCAATCAAGGAATTGCTCATAATTATAGCGCAAATCGACAAGGCTATATTAATTCTCTCTCTAATTGTTGGCAAGAGCTTGTTCAGATTGTTGTTGCTCATGGTGGCTTCCCCAATTTGTTTTCTAAAGTACATTCATCCACTCATCAACAGAAAAATACACAACTGTGCTGATCAATAAGGTTGTCTTGTAGCACACCACTACAGGAACTCACACCAAGCATTGGTATACCCCCATGCGAGTATCTTCCTTAATTTAGCAACAAATTTCATCTGGCCACAAAACCAAATAACAAATAAAAAAATTTAATAAATAAATAAAAATTAGAGAAAGCCGCCTCAGCGGAAGATTTTCGTGTGGCAAATTGCGTTGTTTCAAATGCCGCCCATTACCCGACGTCAACGTCCGATCATGTTTGCAAGCTTCCCAAACAGATTTGAGGTGCCATATTCAATTATGCAAGATCGCATATGCTATTTCATACAGCGGTATTTAGTCGAGAAGCTTCTGGGGTGAAAGTATTTTGCAGTTTGCAAATTGTTAGACGACAATTTCGAAAAAACGTTTTCCACTTCTTTTCACCTAAAAATAGCATAATATTGCGATTGTGGCCGGCAGTATTTTGCTTTGCTTGTACAAGGACAAATAGACAGCTTACAATTCATCGTGCATTGTTGTTGCTGTTGTTATTGTAATTTGATTTGGTTTTCTTGTTTCTTGTTTTTTGTTTGACGTACTTATTTGAGATGGAACGACACTTCGGATTAAATGAAATATTGTATTTGATTAGATACGAGCAATAATGTTTATTAGAGCATTTATAATATGTGGGCAATCAGGCATTTGTTTATTATCAAGAAACTTTCCAGACAATTTATATGTTCGAGTGTATGAACATAGGTTTCCACTTGAGATAAAGAATCATTCACGCGTTGGCAAATGTGATCTCGGTTATTTGAATTATGGAATTTTCAACGACATTCAGCAGAAATCTGTATTTGTCAATTAAACTTTGGACAATGTGCCCGCATTGCTACTTATGTATGCTGATTCAACCTCCCCACACACAGAAAGTTCCACTGGAGTTTACCCCAAAGATGGTATTCTCTCTACTTCTTCTATAATTCCTCTATTAAAAAGGTAAAATATTGCAGATGATATGTGTGTTCTTCTTGTCTACAGAGAATTTTATATTTTATTTATCCGCTAACACGGTAGTTACAATTCGTAGAACACAATATTTAAAACGTCCGCCATCCGACATCCAGCACAGCTTGAGACGCTTTGACCTCAGGCATTGGTTACTGCTCGAACAGGGGCTAGCTTTTAAGACTCAATGATTCAGTGATAAGTAAAGAAGGCCATATTTTCTTAATTGAATTATACCTTGAAACTCAACAAGTTGAAGTCTCAATTGCCAGCTGGTCAGTCGTTCGTCCAAGAAGTTTTATTTGAGCCACCGTTGATTGGATCTTTAATCGTAAGCTGGAGCAAAGTCTAATCCATGTCCTTGGCTTGTACCTTGTTTTGACATTTTGGTAGTTAAATTCTGATACGTCAGTGAATAAAATTCGTTGCAAGATGATGCAAGACATATTTAATACATACATGGTGCGCCATCTTTTAAGCCGGTGTGTGAATATTGAATAACTTAAAACAAAAAAGGCCGATTTTCATATATGAGGTATTTTTATTTAATTTGGTCCTTTAAAATTTATTTGAATAAGTCGTTAAATACAACATCAATCAAGTGGCCGCCTTTACTGACCAAAGCCAAAAGTGCCCTTTTTGCTGCGTTTTCCGTCACTTTTTCGAGTATCTTGGGCGGTATAGCGATGATTTCGGCACAAATGTTTGCCTTATGCTTGTCCATGTTCTGAGGCTTGATGCTTTCCAAATAACCCCACAAAAGAAGTTCGGAGGGATCAAATCTGGAGATCTGGGTGGCCACTCAATGTCGCCATTTTTTTGTTAGCACGAGTACAGGGAATTTGCGTTGCAAAAAGTGCATTGTTCGATTTGGAATGCGGCTTGGCGCACCGTTTTGCTCAAACCAGTAACCGTCCAAAACTTTTTCATACATTTTTGGGCAGACGTAATGCGCCAACATTCACCGATATCAATTCCCATCGACGGCTTCGCTTTCTCTGAAGACAAATGACAAACGCCGGCCCTAGCAGTCATTTTTTGATCATGCAATTATATATCATGGATCTCCGGTATGAGATCGCCTGGTTGTGATATGCATCAGACCCACTTCTTACAACACAAGCCTTATATGTGCTCACGCCCCTACCAAAGATGATGATGATGCTAACAGTATGTTCTAATAACCACAAGTTGACTTGCCACTTTTTGGTCAAACTTCTTATTAGAGCTCGACTGTCGAGCGAAAAGAAACTTCGACTTTCCCTGAAAACAAGAAGTCGAGCGACTCAACATTCCCGGTGAGGCCCGAGACTTTCCACTATGCCGTCACAAATCAACAAACGCCAACGACCATTGGACCCAGTGTCCCACCATTATAAAAAAAAATTTGCCGTAACCACGCTGAGGTAGCAGCAACCCCAGGAAAAACCTGTGCCATGATGATGCGTGCGCACAAAGAAGAAAAGTGACAGAAAATGCAAAACAAGAACAGCGAGGGAATAGTAGGGAACTAAAAGGCCGAAGGAATTAAAATTCGACGTAGAAATAAAAAAGCCTAGGAAACCTCCTAGCTCAAGGATGTCGAAAAATCCAACGACAGGAACATACGAGTACTTCGCAAGTTTTAAGAAAAAGGAAAACAACTGTCCGCAAGTAGAGAGACTGATAGGGCAGGAAAAAGCTTAATTCCTGTCGATGTGACAGGACACACTTAAAAATATACTTAACTGGCTTGCCACCAGAACTATTTCAATATGGATGTGATCTTTTGCTCCTTATGTACCAAATAATCAATTAATTGTAAATGGATGATAGCATAGCCGACGACATAGTACTAGTTTTATTGGCCTCATCTATAACTATATACTATACTAAAGAGCGAAACGTTTGTCTCTAAAGCTTAAGAAAAAACAAAAGAAAACTGTCAAACAGAGTCGTGACTCAAACGTCATCATTTAATAGCACGCGCCTCATAGAATGAAAAATTAAAAGAGAATAGAAAAAAGATTCGTAACCCAAAAGTTACCGTGTTATAGCGGACTTAATGTCGCTCAAAAGATCCGGCCTAGAGTGCTGGTGTGGACGTGTAAACTATTTTCCTGAAAGAAAAGTATTTCGTCGAATTTACTAGGAGGTGATTGAAGAGGATATTCACTAGACGGCATAAGTATTTTGATGAAATAAAAATTGTGCATTTAAATGTTTAACTTTTAAACGGCTTTGTAAAGAATTCTTCTTTATTATTTCGTTTTTATATATAACTAATACAAACTTAAAAATAAGCAAGCAAATATTTTTTTATTTTTTCATGGAAACTTAAAAAGATATAAATTAATTAGTAATTTCACGTGTTGGTAAGTATTTGACAAGTATGTAATACTAAGAAAACAAAGTTAAGACTTAACAAAAATGAAGAAGATGTAAGTGAAATGTATATCCTCCTTTGGCATCAATAACTTTTTGAAGGCGTCTTGGTACTGAGTCCACTAAATTTTTAAGAATCCCTGGAGATATCTCTTCCCAAAGAGAAGTGACCTCAGGAATTGTCTCCTCTCTAGTTTTATTTAGCGAAACTGTTCTTTTGCGTTTCAAAAGAGACCAGACGTTTTTTTTTATAATATTTAAATCTGGACTTTAAGGTGGCCAGTCCAAAGTTTCACCACCAACATCCTTCAAAAATTTGGTAATCATCCGGGCTTTGTGGCACGGGGCATTATCCTGTTTGTAATAAACACTTAAATTAAAACGCAAACAAATTTTTGTAGTTGCAGAAAACACGTCCGCTCTATATTTGCTTTACTTTACAGCTGACCTGTTCTCTTCTTTTCCCTACTTGTACAGGCTTTTGTTTGGTGCAGTGTTGCCACATGTTGCAGGATTAATGATTCCCCAATAAGCTTATTTGCAGAAGTAAAGGCATTTTCATTTAGGATGATCAAATATTGATGTTGTTCATCGAGCCGGTGACAGGACCCAACCCATTATACGCAACACATCCCCAGAACATGACAAAGCCCCCATCATGGCTCACTTTTTGGCCATGTCGTTTCTTTTGCCTTACTTCCTTTGGCAATCTTATAAAAAAATCAGTTTTTTGATGAGTTATACTCAAATGAGCTTTCATCTGTCCATAAAACGTTTCTCCAGAACTCCTTTGGCTTGTGCAGGTGCTTCTTTGCAAACGCCAGTCTTTTAAGGTGTTTGCCTTAGATATGTGCGGCACGGCCTTAGCTTTAATTGTCCTAAAATCGGTAAACAATATAAAATTTGGCATGCATAGAGCTAAAAATAGATTCTTTGTTTAGCGCATCATATTTACACCGTTATTTAACGGTACTAAGCTAAGCTAGCTTCAATAGTCAGAAAAAGGTTTCGTCATTTCGTTCGTTCATAGAACTTCTTTGGAATAACTTGGCTAGAACAAGGTTCTGAGTTGGCTCCTCGAAACGTTCGAACACCCAGAGCTGTGTCTCGCATCGAACACCATGTGATCAATCTGATAGACCTTGTTTTGATGAGGTAGCAGCCATGCCCTTTAAGAGTTTAGTGTCTTGCTAACTATGGTTACATGTCGACAAGCATGAACCATTTCCAGATCTGGTATCGCGCATGGTATACTTTCCAAAGCCAAAGATCCTCTTCTTGCGTTACTTGGTATCAAATTAACGATCTTTAAGTAGTGCTTAGGCCATTTCTAAAGCCATCAAGGAGCTTACAGAAACAATCTTTGGAAAAGTATTTTTTTTTTGTTTGAAGACATGTGCACCTGTCAAAACTTCTTGCCTAAGTCAAATGGTCATGCATTCGACCTGGAAAGCCGAAAGTCGTTGTCTGTTTTTCATTTGCTGTGATCCTTCAGCAGTAACTCCATCCATATTCGAGACTTTTGATTGCGGCAAGTGTGAAAATTACGATCTTTCATCTTTAAATTTCAAATCACTGGGTGTACCTACGAATAAGTAAAGGTTTAGAAGGTATAAAGTGACTGATGATGTGCTCTTACCGCATAGCTGAAGAACATTTAACACGATGGCCTAATTATTTTTTTTTTGAATTGTTTTTTTACTAAATAAAAAAAAAAACAGATTTTGAGTGATGGAAATCTTTATTTGGACCTTAACAATTTTTTCTGTTAAGTGGAAGAGATGGTATCCGTCAAGTGGCTGCCGCCAGTATTGATACACATTTGTACCCATTTTATCGCATTTTCCATGACTTTCCGCAAGATTTCCGGTGATAACTGTTCGCATTTCTGTCGAATATTCTCCTTAAGGGCTACTACTGTCTGAGACTCGTTGGCATAAACCCGCGACTTCAAGTAGCCCCAAAGAAAGAAGTCTGGAATGGTTAAAACGGGCGATCTTGCTGGCCATGCCAAATCGCCAAAACGGGAGATTACGCTACCAGGAAACGCTTCCTTCACAATATCCATTGTGGCTTGTGCTGTGTGTGCGGTTGCACCGTCTTGTTGAAACCACATGTTCACCAAGCCGCGCTCATCCAATTCCGGCAGTAAGAAGTCGTTTATCATGGCCCTGTAGTATTGTCGATGGCGTAATCAAAAAATCACGGCCCAATCACTCCTCCCGCGTGAACGCCGCACCGCACAGTGGCTTTGAATGGATGTAATGGCTATTGATGCATCACCCGCGGGTTTTCAGTGCCCCAGCAACGAAGATTTGACTAATTGACGTAGCCGCTTAAGTGGAAATGCGCCTCGTCGCTCATGATGATTTTCGACACAAAATCGTCCTCTCCGTTGTTGAGATTGAGGATGGCTTGGCAGCGGAGTGTAACACTCCATTGCTTGTCTGTTTGTGTTTTGCAGCTGCCTAGTTCACAAATGTCCAATATGATTGACATACGACGCCATTTGCAAAAATTATAATATCTTCCGATAGGATGATTACTTTTGCGCCACCTTGTACAATCAACTAAGTGTTCATAAAACTACAAAATTTATTCCACTAATACTAGAGCAAAGAAAGGTGTGCACTTCGGATGACAATATCGAAAGTGTGAATGTTACGTAACCCAAATGCCAATGCAACAAGGATTCATTGAATAACTACAATCCAAGGACACCTGAATTCAAAAATAAATTACAAAATGAAAACTTTCAGCAAAATCAAAATTGATATTGACACGTTGCTGTCAATCATTAGTGGTGTGATAAATTGTCTTTCAGTTTGAGCTTCTAAAAAGAGTATGGCATCATTCTAGTGTCAATTGGATCCAAACCGTGTTCTAAAGTAACCCAATTGGCCTCTAGCAATTTCTATTTTTAAGTCAATGCTTCACATTTGATATTCGTAATTGGATATGTCTTTAATTATTACATGTTGACGACATCGACATCGACGTCGACGTCATTCTGGCAAAACAGAAGAGTTTGCCTTGCCTTGAAGTTAAAGGTCACAGCTTGCTTAAAACCGTACATGTGAAGTGAAATTGTTAAATTGGTTCATCGTCAAAGTACGCATCATACAATACTCGTATAAGGGTATGCGACTGACGTCAAGCAACAACAAAACAAAAAAAAAACCTCGAACTTTCCACCGTATATACATATGTATCATAATACGAAAAGTCAGCCTAATTTTTCAGAATTAAGAACACCTACCCCAACCTCAATCCCAGTTCCAATTACAACCTAACACCCCATAGATTGACACGTGTTAAGCTTTGCAAAACACTCCGAATAGACAACAACAAAACCTGCTCCACCAGTAGCAATTACTACAACTTTTCGGAAGAATGCGAGTAAAAGTTTGTGAGGGGTGAGATCATGCTCAATTGCGACCTCCGTTCTTACGTCAATTTTCACCATGACCGACGCAACCAACTGTCACGAAACGAAAAAAATCTCCAACAAAGGTCTGTCTCTGCTGCTTCTGCTTACGAGTATGCTTGGGCTTATACCACCATTGCCTTTACCTTAGTATCAGCCGCGTTTGTCTCTTACTCTGGCTAAAAATCGATACTTCTTAACTTCTACACAAAAAAAAAACAAAGCAAACTTACCCGAAAAGTTTTTAATACTTTTTACTCCAATTATATGACCCGTTATAATAAAATAAAATCAATATAAATTTTATAGCACACATATTTGGTATTAAGTTCATCGCAGACAAATCTTAAAACTGGCAGAAGGCTCTGATGGGCACAACGCGACGGCGAAAGTTTCAATTTAGAGAACTCTCAAAACGACAACAGCAACGCCCTTCGAAAACATTGAAAAACGAAACCGCACCGTATCGTTGCTGCTCCTACTCTTAAAAACTTGACGAAAAAACCGTTATTCTTTTTTCTTACAATTTCTTCTTTTTTCGGTTTTTTATTTTAAACAAATAGTAAAACTAAGAACTTAGCACAACGCGACGAATTATAATAAAAAGAAATTTTGTCCACAAAATTAAAACACAAAGAACAATTTGAAAAACTTTTCTCGCTTGGCCAGAATGCTGAAACAGTTTTTTCTGTTTTTTTTATTTATTTTTTCCTTTTGTATTATGAAATTTTGCTGAAAACACGTCCGCCAAAGAGTGGCGTCCGGTAGTTAAAAGAAGACTGCTGTTTGGAGAGTGGAATATTCCTTAAATCCATTTGCAATCGAAATCAAGCTTGGTGAAGGTATGGTAGATTCCTTTTTGACACAAGGATAGTTGAAATTGGGTTTGGTGGACATGCGTCTTGCTGTAGCTTTCCGTGGGATGGGGTGACATTCGGAATAAACGTGGCTAGAGAGAGATTCCAATTGATTCTAAGAATCGTAGTAAAGTATGAATGAGGTTAGAAGGAGGCAGAGACTGTGGGTGGCAAGTCACGTTCTCCATTAATGTGAGTATTGATTTGAGATGCAAGAATTCCATGAACATTCTCATCGATTTTAGAGAGGTGCTGTGATTGCGAATGAATGCCACTACCATTCTTTGCATGGTAAAAGTTTCCACGTAAGAAAGTGGAAGGTGTTTCTTTGTGTAAATGTGAGTTGCTTTTGCAGCTTGCTTACTTCTTGTAAAAATTCTTAGAATTTGAACGTGTAATCTGAAACATTGGATAATTACCTCTCATTCCTCTCACTAATTGTAACAGTGAAACGTAAAATTCAGGGAAGCAATGCCATCTTATTATCCTGATAGTAGGTTGATGCACTTGGGGAGCCACATAACAACATTTACTTGAGGTCTTCACAACAACAAAGCAATATTAATTAGCTCAGTGTGTGGAATCGCAAAAAAGCGAACCGGTGTTTTTTTTTTCTTAAGATGTGCCTTTATTCCTGTAGGCGTGACGCCTTCGAATTGACAAGGTGCAAGAAGCATTTTAGATTCTACAAAGTTATCTTTTTCTAACCAGAGTACTCAATCAAAGAACCAGTCATAATATGTTCCTTTTGCTTTAATGTTCAGTCTTCCGAAGAAAGATAATTAAACGCTGTTTCCTGGATCCTCGTTAAGTGAGGCGTTAAACGTAGCTTGTCTGTCGATAATGACGAAGATGCTGCGTTCTCTTTATCAATTCTTAAGAGTATAGCTCATAACAATCAGGACTATCGACATTTCTGGATGCAAAACAGGCACAGGCCACCCGAAAAAGACA
Organism: Volucella inflata; assembly: GCA_928272305.1. Taxonomy (NCBI): domain Eukaryota; kingdom Metazoa; phylum Arthropoda; class Insecta; order Diptera; family Syrphidae; genus Volucella; species Volucella inflata. The sequence goes on from OV743720.1 coordinate 8,373,087, forward strand.
CAAACACTGCTTCTGAGATTGGTTTTGGAGCCACACTTGAAGACCCTACTACATTTCTCTTTTGGCAAAGATTCTTAATATAACCAACCCTGAGGACGATTCGACTCACTAATCTGGGTCTTTTCAAAAGCAGCAGCTTAAACGGATGAAATCCCTTCCTTAATCGATTTCGACATTCCGTATGATATATAGGTAATATATCCAGAGAGGAAGGACTGGCAAGAAAATGCAGTGATAAGACCAGACGAAATTGCAGTTTTCACAGATGGCTCGAAGGCAGAGGAAGGAACAGGTTCCGGTATCTTCTCGGAGGACCCGGAACTAAGAGTGTCCATAAGGATACCGGAAAGTAGTAGTGTCTTCCAATTAGAGGTTCTAGCTGTCCACAGGGCGGCTGACCTGCTGCAGATGAGATCGGTATCCGGTAGAAATATCGCTATCTACATCGACAGCCAGGCCGCTCTTAAGGCAATGGAGTCAACCAACATCAACTCTGACACAGTCAGGGGCTGTCGTACAATGCTCAAAGCATTATGCATTCAGAACCGCGTGAGACTGCGCTGGGTGCCAGGAAATGAACAAGCAGACGAGCTTGCAAGAAGAGGACAATAGTGAGGTTGCTGATGTCAAACCACCCATCTGCACTGCAAGGGTCACTATTGAAGAAAAGACCATAAAGGCCGCCAGCATAAGGTGGTCGAATATGGAAGGACATAGGGTATCAAAGGCTCTATGGCCACTTCTCGACGATAACAAATCTAGGAAGCTTATAAAGCTAAATAGGGATAAGCTTAGGACGCTAATAGGAATACTGACAGGACACTGTCTACTGCTGAAACACGTAAAAAGACTAAAACTGCCAAATACAGACACTTGTAGATTCTGCGGGGATCCACAAGCGGTTGAGAACATAACACACATACTGTGTGAATGTGAGGCAATATCGCGTAGCCGAAGGAAATTCTTAGCAAAATATTTCTTTGAAAACTTAGAGGAATTAGACGGCACGGTTTTTGTAGAGAAATTAGGTGTTTTAATAGGGAGACTGTTTAGGCTTTTGCGATTTGGAGTTGGTTTCAACTGGATGTGTCCGTTTTGGTGCCTAGTATTGTGTCTTATGGCACACCCTGTTTTACGTAACCTAATCTTACCCCGGGAAACAAGTTAAGTTGGTTCCCTACTTCGGAGAAATCGGATCATTGGTGTCATTATAATAACTGTGGAAGCTACTGAAGACTATCGTTCTTTGGAGTCTGACAAAGCTTGTGGCTATAACTGATCTTATCATATCCGTATGGATCCAAATAACCTTCCATGGTGACAAAATGCATGTATTACCGAAAGCTCTATTACAAATACTAAGCTTCATTAGAAAAGCGCATGATAATGCCGTTAAGCAATAGATGAGTGATATACCAGTCAGCTAAATTGTTAGTGCCTACCGCCGATAACGTCCAAGGCTGCCTGCACTTTAAAGCAGCACATCAACGTATTTTGGATATGCATGGGCTTACACATTACAATTTTTCAGGACGTTTTGCAGTGACCCGATCAGCATGCACCAAATCAATGGAAACGGGGTGTTTTGGCAGAAAGGAAAAAAGGGGTCTTACAGGTTAGTCTTTCTCGTCTTCTTTGACGTTTTCGGGGTTTCCTTAGAGTTGAATTTTCGGGCGACGTTCAAATTCCATCCACATGGTAAATGTACCATCGGACATTGTGTATAAATAAAACCACCACAGAAGTTGTCCTTCAGGATGGTACACATAATACCACTGATTACAGCGCCGGTTTCATCCAGATGGTAGTTTAGGTCCAACCGCAGCTTTTGTTGATTGCAGTACAGGCTTAATGCGGGGATAATGCCACTTACAAAAGGATTGCTAGAAGCTTTCGTCTTCTGGGTGATACCGACGTAATGGATGCTGGTTTGGTTTCATGTGCCACTTCTGCTGAACTGCTTAAATCTGTAAGACTGTAAAATCTGATGAGAGAAACGCATATCCGACAAATGGAACCTCAACGTCCGCGTTGTCTGTGCTGAACAAAAGAACAACTCAGGTACATAACCTTACTAAAGATCGCTTGTATGCGCCGTATTATTTAATTACCACTTCTCTGATCTAGCTTAATTTTTTGGATTATAAGGATGTTATGACCTACCATCTAATAAAGTTATATTCCGAGAGATTTGTTGTTCCGTTTATTAAAATATTGTGGTAAAAACATCACAGGTGGTTACCGATTTCCACCTGATGTTAGCTTTAAGACGGATCTTATTTTTGACCCGTTTTCTGGGACGACAAAAAGATGGTTTGATCGTCTGAAGTGACTACAGTCGCGGTTTGTTGACAGGGGAGAACAAGTTTGATGTTTTTATGGCACTCTAAAGGGGTATTCGGAAAGATATCGGCCTTATAACCATATGAATTGAATACATCACCGATGTTTTAGAAAGATTCCGAAGAATGGCTTATCTCAGCTGTGAATGGGATTTTCCTTCCATTTTGGATGCTTTTTAAGAATCATTTTCCATTTACAAAAAAGTGGGCTGTAGTTTCACATAAAAGACTGCTTATTGTTTATAGCATTAAGCGCATGCTGTCTGATGCAATAACTATGGAACTCTGATTTCTGCGAAAATATAAAAACAACTATGCAGTGTTTAGGAATGTTTATGACTAGTCGAATCTTTGCCTAGAATTAAACAAAAGAAATGGTCTTTGCTTCTCGTTGTGCAAAAATGTGTCCCTCGTTCATTCTAATGAATATCAAACTTCACTGTGCACTGGTGGTGGTAACGAGCACCTCGAATTTCTAAATACTATTTACTAACTAGTGCAAGATGACGAAATCAGCCAAAAGTTTTATCTGCGTTTTAATGGAATAGCGAAAGATGAAATTTCCAATGAATTTGCTTGGCAGTTCAATTACTTCCGCCAGGCCAGACAGTAAATAAAGATTATTACGTGAGTGTATTAAAGCGTTTTGGGGAAAATGTTTTTTCGAAAAAGGCCAGAATTGTGGAGAAACAAATCTCGTAGTTTCTTCACCACTTCAACGCACCGTTCCACACATAAAAAATAATGTTAATACCATTTCGCAGGCTCCGTATTCACCTGACATGGCTTCTTGTGACTATTCACATTCCCCCGACTCAGTTACCACGTCGCGGAAAGCGTTTCTAAAAATCGGCCTGTGGAAAGTGTTTTGAAAATTGGAGAAAGCGTTACAAAATACATATGTACGTATTGCTTACAATGGAGATTACTTTGTATTACTCGGTGGGGTGAAAAGTAACTTCCTTGACCGCCAGAATGCGCTACTACTGTAAAAAAGGTTATAGTGCCTTGACGTTCGTTCATATTTAGGCAGACATGCCAAATTTCAGTTCGATACTGTCTTTAGTTTTGTTTTAACAGCTGATTGTTGTTGTCGTGTTTGGCATGAATATGGACAAAAACGATCTTCGTTCTCTCGTAAAACATTATTTTTTGAGAGACAAAACGGCGAAGGAAACAAAAGAAAATTTTGGATAAATATTATGGGGCTAATGCTCCACCAGATTACACCGTCAAATATTGGTTTCGAGAGTTTCGTGGTGGCCGCAACTCCACTACCGATCAAGTCCGCAGCGCCAGGCCCTCCGATGCGGTCAATACATGGTGTTGGCTGACCGGAAAGTGAAGGTGCGCGAGCTAGCAGATACCACAAAGATTAGCACTGAGCGCACACGCCATATTTTGGGCAATATTCTGCATATGAAAAAGTTATCCTGCCGCTGGTTGTCGCGCATGCTCACTCCTGACCAAAAACACGAATGCGAGAGCAATTCGCAAGAGTATTTGGACTTGCTGATGCGGAATAGGGCGGACTTTTGGCGTCGATTGATAACTGTTGATGAAACCTGGATCCACTATTACACACCAGAGAACAGAATGAGTGCCCGGCAATGGACTGAAGCCGGCACGAGTGCTTTGAAGCGGCCGAGGGAGGCTCAATGGGTCGGAAAGGTTATGGCGTCGATTTTCTAGGATTGTCATGGCATACTCTTCGTGTACTACCTCGAAAAAGGAAAACCCATCAACAGCGAGTATTACTTCGCATTATTGGAGCAATTGAAATCGCTGCAAAACGGCCTCACATGAAGCGAAACAAAAAATTTGTTTTTGCAAGATAATGCGCCGGCGCATAAGAGCATCGCAACCACGGCTAAAATCAATGCCTTACGGCTCCAATTGTTGTCGCATCCACCGTATTCGCCTGATTTGGCTCCCTCGGACTATTATCTCTTCCCAAACCTCAAAAGATGGCTCATCAATAAAAAATTCAGGAAAATACAGTATAAAAAAAATCGATCAGCATTTTAACCAACGTAGGAGCTGTAGATAGGTAAGTTGTTTGTAAACACAATTGGAAGTGGGGCGGCATGTCAGAACACAAGTAGGTTATACCACTCTTTTTTGAATTGTTGAAAAATCGGCAGAGCCAATGTGAGCGTATACCCAGGATTCCGTCTAGTTATCCAGCTTGCTGTATCCTAATTTTCAAAAATAACAAATTTTCTTCATATGGATATTATTTTTATTTTGATATATGGATACAAATAAATAAGCAAAAATATATATATATACAATGCATGCATCGTATTTTAAAAAAACAAACCATCACAATAGAATTATGTTAACTAATAAACTGTTCCGAAATTGTCCAATCCATCACGTCTTAACCGCCTTCGTAGTCGCCTCACGTATTCTTTATGACTTCCTTCTTGGTTCTTGGACTTTTCCATATTGCCGGTGATTGTATCTTTTATCTCTTTGTACTCTGGCCCTACCAAACTACTCTTATTTTTTTCAACAGACTTTCTTGGCATTTGTGAGTTTTCCAATATGGCTTTGCACATTTTTATCTGTTCACCCCAAATTTTTAGTTTTTCACGACCTTCTTCGAAAATGCCAGACTTGCTTGGACTTTTGGTAACATTGGTACCTTTACTAGGGATTGCCATATCGTTGAGAAAGTAACTACTTGTTGTAGTTGAAAGTCTTGAGCTGTTTGCTATATTGGTTGCATTGGTGCATAAGACTTGTTCCAATTCACTAACGTCCTTTAGAATTTGAGCTGAGCTCTCGCGAATGGAGGCTAGAATCGAATCTAATCTGTGGACATGATCGCTTTTGTCATCTATGAGTCTGGCAATTGGGAAGTATTTTTCATCTTGATCTGCATCCATCTGGTTATAATCGTAGTCCATTCTTATATCATTTGCCATATCTTCATTCCCATTGTAGTACAGGTTGCCTGGCATCGGACTGGAGATCGAGAAGCTTAAAATTGAAAAACACCAAATCACACGAAGTATAAACATTTGGTTGGAGTTTATTGAATTTGTATTGACAGTCAAAGCTTTATTCGAAATTTGAATGTTGTGAAACATAAAGTGGATTTGTTCTATCTTGTATCACAAAGTAGTCGATCTCCTTTCAAATGTAACATGTCCGTTACATATCGTCTTCATTATAAAGAGATCAATGGAACTAAGTGGATGAACAGCAGACCAATTAGTCTGACCTCCTTTGCATTGAAGAGCATAGGTTGAGCTTTATGTGCTTAAACTGCTTTGCGAATGTATCCGCTATCCAAGATGCAAAATGTAAGCCAAGACGGAAGATCCCTGAAAGATTTCTCGACAAAATATGGTCCTTTGATCGCTTGTGTAACAGACAAAATAACGTTCTGCTAATTAGCGTAGTGTTAGTGTACAGAACTCCAATTGCGGGAGTTGCCCGCAGTCCTGTATGTGCTGCTATGGTGTATGGTACACTCACTATTAACGCTTTCAATAACTCTCACGTTTACACTTAGATGTTGAAGCTGTACTACCTGTGATATTGTACCGGCTTTCTGCTCTAAAACATAGGCACCCTAAACATGATTGGTACTCTAGATTTTGCTTCAGTTAATCCCCTCAAAACAAAGGTTGCTCCCTTTACGAGGGTTGGTGAGCCTCAATGGTAGTTAAAATTATTACGATCACTTATGATTTGAGTGCCTTCCTGAAGTACAAACTTATTTGGGCTGAATATAGTGCGTTGAAAACTTCCAAAGATCTTTCCTTTCTGTCAGTGTTAAGAAGCTCTTTACAAGACATGATGCATATCACCGAGGGGGGTCCTTTAGATCTTTGCAGATACGATAAGATCGACTACATCCTATGATTGGTATTCTGGCAGAAAAAGCTTTTACGAAATAATATGTTTCTGCTGCTTATCAGACTCCAAAGAACGGTCTGTCTCGACTGAATGGGGGCTTATCCCATAGATTCAATGACACTAGAACAAATAGAAAAACCTATGCGTAGAATCGGCAAGAGGTATCATCTGAAACAAGGAAGTAATGGCTTCAAAACCGATCTAGAAAGGGGCGCTGGTGTCTTTTTGTATTAGGGCAATTTTATATTTCACTCTTTTTTTTCCAAGAATGATGTTGAATGGTGTTGTTGGTGGCGATGGCGCGATGGTTAGCCCATTGGACTATCACGCAGAGGGTGCGTGGTTCGATCCCCGGCATCACCAACAATTTTTCGAATTGTCATCACCTTTTCGGCGGGCAACGGCAAACTCCCGAAAGTAAAATTTACCTCTGAAAAAGCTTCTAAGGAGTGCCGTCCGGATTCGGCGATAAACCGTAGATCCCGCTCAGCTGTGACAAAAATGACGGCATTGTCTTATTTAAGTCCTTTTCTGACATTGAATGCGCGACTTCGTTGTCATCCACTTTGGTGGATTTTTATTTAAATCTGCCATAATGTGAAAATTTTATCTAAATTTGTTATTGTTATGTTGACGAACTGTCTTAGGCGTACTTGTTGTTGGCGCAGTTCAGGTGATCTCCCTTCTTGCTGATCGAATCATCACGTGCTACTTAACACAGCTCGACAGTTACACCATTAGGTGTAGCAGCTTTGTTTGACTCAACCTCGATGATTGCTGTTCTAACTTGATGTTAGTCGGGAGGATGGCAATGGTGACCATCTTCCTCTAGGTAATTTGATTTACACTACTTGACGGTGAGATGATGTTCATCATCATCGTTTAACAGCCTGCAGAAATTCAGATTTCAGATTCTCTGCACCGACTGTATTTTTTCAATGAGGTCTCCTTCTCAATTTTTACGGGCTCGGGATTTACGGCTTTGGCATATTCGTTGGTCTTAAATATTTGCAAATTATAATGACTAGGGAATAGAGACCTCGGCAGAGCATTCCATGAATAATTTGTGCGGCACGATATTTTAGAAAATGTCCGAATGCGGGATTAAGGGTACACAGACGAGCATCAATAGTGAGACTGGTATGACGGTTAAAGGTTGAAAGGAGCGGAATACTACTAGCAATTTCGTTGACCAATCTATGAATTTTATGCAACGGTTTTAAATCTTATCTAGCAGGTGCGAAATGGGAACACCTAACCAAAAGTCAGCATTGTACTCCAATTTAAGGTGGATCAATGTCTTATATATTGAGGGAGGGAGAAAAATATTTATTTAAAGCTACCTAGACATTTCGCACCATTTTTGGGGACAACACGGGAAATGACTGGGTGTTTAAATTTCGCTTTAACGACAGCAGACGCCATTGTATTTTGGAAGTATTAAATTCCACTCTGTTGGTGCTTTCAAATTAAGTAATACTTTTAATATCGGGACTTATTGAGCTTTGGAAACGTTTTCCTTTCCGTTCTACAGCCGAAAGGCAGGGACGTGACTCCGGGAATGAATATAAAAAGTAGAAATCACTGTCTTCAGCAAAGAAATATATTGGATTAGAAGACGCAGACAAAGTGTCAGAGAACGTAGCCCTGGGGCATACCGACATTTTTTTTTGTGGACATCAGACTTGAAGACTTCAGACTTCAAGACAATTTGAATTGAACGTTTCGATGTGTAATTGTTAACACATTGAAGAAGAGAGTCGTCGATCGCAAATGCACGCGTTTTCGCCAAACGAGCCATATGATACTCAGGATCCATTTTACGGTGAGACATTTCATCGAATCCCCTGTGGGCGCATTGCTACCTACTGCCGGTCATTGTGTTTCGGAATATTTCATGAGACAGGGGTCGAAATTGCAGTGGGTCTATACGAGTATAAAGAAGAAGACTTGGTTTTCTATGGACGGGCCGTGCAAATGCTGTTTTCCATCTGCTCGGGAACAGTCCCAAAGAGTAGCTTTGATGAAAAAGCTTACGCATTGGTTTTTCCTAGTACACCTCTTTAAAATAAGGGGTTATTCCGTCCATATAAGCGGATTCGTGTTCATTAAAATCTTTAAGTAATCTTGCTACTACACCAATGCTAAAGTTTCCCCATGTTTCGATGTTAACTTTGTGAACCGCTTCTGTATATGCGCTTACTTAACTGTAGATTATGCTATGTTCATTTAAAGAAGTTTAATTTGGTAACAAGACGACAGCCAGTCATAAAAGAACCGTCTTAATAAAGACTAAAGAGTGTTGTTCAAAATTCTATAATCGGAGCTTTACTTTCAACTAAATAAAACACCCCATTATCGAGAGTAAACGGTTGACACCCCTGTCATCGTTTTCATAAGGTTTTACATAACTTTCATAAAAATTGCAAAACCAAACAATTGGAATTTCATTTCCACCACCCTGTTGAAAGCTCGCAGGAACTTAAATCTATTACAATGGCAAAGGGCAGAGCTTCTGAAATGCTTCACTGACGTTAGTTCTCGTTCATATTTCGACTTCAAAACATCGAAAATCAATCGCTTCGTTTGTTTCACGATTAAACCAATTCTTTTCTGTGCAAATTTACTCCAAAAATTGTATATAAAGCTGCCCGTCATTGTTTCGTTTAATATAAATTTAATTGTAAATAAAATTCTATCTATTATTTGGCGCAAAACAAAATCACATCAACAATGGGTCGAAAACCATTGCATACATTGCGGAAACCGCCATTGTGAAAACTTGTTTTCTGCGAAGCTCCAAAGTGAGATGAACAACTCTTACCCCAAAAGTATTACTTCTCCCTGTTACTCGAATCAAAATGCAATATGTGGCTTAATGTTTATCTATCCATTCACACTCTTCTCACATTCACAATGGAATACAAATGTGAAGAGTACGAATCCAACTGCAATCGACCGTAAATGAAGTCCGTCTTGTTTTCTCGAAATCGACGTTGACGGTCGACCCCACAAAATACACGATGAAACGCGACACACACTGCAATTCGCCGTGTCCAACTGGTTCGACTTGAATGCGGGATTTTTACTGTTTCTTTTGTGTACTCCTCTGACGTTCCTCTGTGCAACGCGAATTTCTCCCACAAATTTGTTTGCTCTTCCAATTTTTTTCAATATCAATCCACAAAAAGTGTTTTTTTTTTTATTTGTTAAAAATAGAATTCATTCGGAGCAGCCGTGTGTAGGAAAACCTCTTTTTGAATTTTGCAAAAGAGAATAAAAGAAAAAGAAAAAAACGAAAAACTAACAAATCAAAAACAACAACGGAATAAAGAAAACAAGAAAATACTTTTCAATTGATCTATTTGTGCATTCGCTGTTTAGAGAAAGGAAAAGCCTGAATCTATTATCTACACAGAAAAAAAAAACTAATCTACGAAATCAAGGTAAGTTTGGACATTTTTGCGTGTTTACAAGTATCTATAATCCCCTCCCTGGCCTTGCCCCGGACTGGGTGGTCAACCCCCCTCTGTTCTTCATGATGCAACTTTGGTTTTAATCAGTTTTGTTTTTGTTTTTTTTTTGTTTCAATTGTAGTCCTCGTCTGGTGTTTGCATCTGGTATGTGTTGCGTGGAATTTCATGGGCTTTCGTCACTTTCTCAGAGTCTCTAGAGATCGCCACAACACATTCGCGATGCAGGCTATTTGTTTGTGTGTTGGAATTTCGGTCGCACATTCCATAATTCGTTTCATGTCTACAGTGGCTGTTTTCGTTTTTGTTGTGGTTGCCGTTGCTCGTGTCCATCGGGGAGAGACTCTAGGTAGTTCTTAATTCTCCCAATGTCACTGACTAGGCGAGGCGTTCGGTATGACCGGCTACATATGTCGATTTACTGTTAATTTGCCTCTAGCCTGCTTCTGAAAATTCGCAACGCATTTGGATAAGAACGTTCATAGTCGTCGTCATAGCAAAATAATTATCAAATCATCTCAGGTAGCCCAAAGCGCTCACCAAAGTCCCAGTAGTTGTGTGGTGTGTACAAATAAAGTTTGCGCATCACACACTTGTGAGTTGGCGAACTTTCAATTAGCCTCCTTATAATATTTTTTTTTTTTTTCCGAATCTAAATATTAGAAAGACGAGCGAACAAAATCGTAGCTAGAACAGAAAATTCGCAAAAACAGTGCCATTGCCATCTTTTACTTATGAAAAACGAAAAGAAAAAAGAAAAAACAAGGAAAAGAAACAGCTTTCCATAAATTTGTGAGTGTGTCGGTTTTGCAAAAACAAAATTTAAAGAAAAGAACACAGTCAGCGGCAAAGTAAACTTTCCAAAACAAAACACACACCTAGTGATGGAAGTTGAGGCGATTGTGTGTGCTACCCTATGAACAAAGCAGCCACCCAATTGTAATTTTTTTTTAAAATGAAGTAGAAGAAAAGGGGGCAAAACAAAATGAAATGAATGAACTCTGTGGATTTACAGCATCTCACAATGTTTGTTTATGTTTATAATATGCTTATGCTTCAGAGAATAATGCTACTAGAAGATGAGAGTGGCTGTTTCTCATGCATGTAGTGATGTCATTGCCAACTGGCATACGTGTGTATTCCAAATCCTCACACTCCGATCGCAAAGTTTTTATGTCATTTCCAACCCGTTCAACTTCAATTAAAAGGCCAAATTCGACCTCATTATTTGCACGATGATTGTTTCATAGCCTCCTATATCCTATAAAACATTTGATGTGTGCAGTGCTCCCTCAATATGGTCACAAAATCATGCTGAATGTATGAGATAGGTTAAGAAAGCTTATCACCTCTAGCTTGAACCGAACTAAGAGGATTTTAGAAGATTCTCCGTTCTTATTCATCTAACTAATCTCAATTTTAAATAATTCTAGAACTCTCATTCTTGTTGCTTGTTGACTGAGGCTCAGGTCCAACCCGGACTGTAGCGCCACCTAAAGTAAGTAAGAACTCTCATTCTTCTGTCCGCAGGGGTAAAGCAATCATAAACCAAATGACAAACAGATTCCATTTCTTTATGATCCCGCAACATTGGCAAGTCCCCACCCCTGGTCTCTCACAGTGTCGTTAGCCTTGAGAGGCATCCTTCGATAATTTCCCGACACCGGATTTTTTCATGGCAAAAAAAAATTCACTTTAACGAGCTAACCTATTACCTGACGAACAAAAAGATTAGTATGAACAATTTGTTTTTTTTTTTGGCTTTTGGAATTTGGCCGAGAAACTACATTTATAAGTATCTGCAAGTGAATCGACGAATTTACCTCTGCAAATTCCGTAGTAGTCGTTTTAAAGTCATGAATACAGTGTCCTATCATAATGACAACCATGAAATTTAGCGAAGTGCCTTAAAGAACAATTAACTGATTGTAGTGTTTCACAATTAAATCAAGTTCTATCCATCTGGATAGGACGAATCATGCCCATATGGTCATGGTCTGCTAAATGGATTTCGGAGCAACAGTTCCACTGGTGACTTGATGAATGTCTCACGAAAATTGAGAACTAAATCCTCCTCCAATATGGAGTGCAGATAGCTTCAATTATTATTCCAAAGGAATTCAATAGAATTTGGTACAACGCTCAAAAATAAATGCATTTAAGATCGACGAATGGATTGGAAATTATACTTCATGGCGTTTGATTCAAGTTGTCTTGGACATAAATAGAAACTGGTGTGCCCAAGGGCGCGGTATTGTCTTCAACACTTTTTATTTTACATTGTAAATTTGTTATCTTCTAATCTGGGCTATTTGTTTGCTGAAGACATTATCTCTGTTTTTTATATTCGTTTTCAAACTTACGTGCCTTCTCTTTTGATGCAGAACGGCAACGACAGCGTATGTACGGTTTATTTAATTTCGATATGAGCAGCATACCTCCCGACTTACTTAACGAATATAATTCTTTCAAAACACAATACCTTGCTATCGATTGAACTACATCTATAGACTCAGCCGTTGTCCATGAATGGTACCACATGCACCATTGTAACTGAAAGCCTTCCCTTAAGGGCATTTGTTTATTTCAACCTACGTTGGAATGATCACATATTCGATGTTGCAAAATATTTCGGAATGTCTAAATTTTCTTGAGCGATGAAAGAAATACGTTACACAGACTAAGGCCTCAAACAAGAACGCAAAATTGGTGTACAATGGCCACATCGGGTCAGACTGAATTCAAAACCGTATGAAAAATTTTATAGGCGCTGCCAATATTGCTCTGTTAATTGATAATCCCCAACACTTACGAATTATGTCTTTCCTTAACCTATGCTTCCCTAACGCTTCAACGACATTACCAGAAGCATTTCAGCTGTTGAAATCTTCGACCGTACCAGCCTAAAGCGATGTATGCTCATCAATTAACCCTCAGGTTATCTGAAGCTTTCTTAGCTCTTCAACTAGGTTGTCCTCTGTTCCTTAGTCACAATAACTAGCAAACATTTAAAACCAACGTAGGTCAGTATCCTTCTTTTTTTTCGTTCATAATTAACTTTGATTATTGAATCTCACATTGACAAAATTCTTCTGTTTGACTGTCCAGCTTAAGTACAGAACGTAAGAGCGGGAAGATTGTGTGATCTGAAAGTCGTATCTTTCACATGGCCACTGGTAAAGCAATAAACCGAGATTAACTTGTTAAAGGGCTTCTAGTATCGTAGTTATGTCATTGATTCTTTACAATAAATATGGTCGTAAAGTTTTTAGAATAATACTTTGTTCATAACACAAGATTGCTCCCGGATGTGTGCCGCCGACAAATCTGGCCTCATTTTCCTATAGATCCCAGTTACGTCGTTTCTGTTTTTACGCCTTTAAGGAGAATTATAAGCCTTAAACAAGACTTTTTAAAGGCTCGCTCATAAATGTTTTACTTAGCTTATGCTAAAAAAAAAAAAATTAATTGGCAAAGCAGCTAATCATTTCTAAAAATCTCTACACTAAAAGTTATTTTTTAAGAAAAATATAAGTAAATCCGACGAGGAGGTTTACTTTCCAAACCAATTATGTATCATTCATTGCTGAGAAACAACATTAAAATAAAATTTGCCGGTCATCGTGGCATAATAATAAGTAATTCGGCTACTACAAAGGAAGTTTTAGTTCAAGCCAATCCGATTTGAAGAATTCTACAAATTATTTTGTATGTTTTTTTTTACAACTCAGCTTGATGCTGATGAATCAGCAGATACGCCTTCAAAAAACAAAGCACTTTGACTCCTAATCTCTAACAAATTATCAAGATTCTACGTAACAAATATTGTACTCATTGTCTCACTCAAAATAGTTTGTTAAGACTTTGCTACTTGAATCCCAAAGAAGAATGTGCCGCTGCTCCCGACAACTTCATTGAGGGAACGGTTTTCCAATTGGGACTAATTCCTGGATCTCGAAATAAACATCAGCTGACTGTCACATAGTTTGTTTGTCTGGGTTGTGTTTTGCTTACTCTTCTTTAAATAACTCATTACTGGATTATTAGCTTTGAGTTCTTATTTGTCCGAGTTCTTACAATGTTCTTTCTCTTGGCATTCGGAAGTTTTCTATTGGCATTTATCTTTCTTGGAATTTTTCCATTTACGACACTTGATGCATGATATTTTCGAAACAGAGTAATTCTGCCCGTCACAAGGTGTATTTTTATTTTTTCACCAAATGGATGCAAATCCTAATAAAAGTCTTTGTAATAGAAATGTAATAGAAACATAATTGTTTGACTTTTTTTTTTTTTTAATAAAATAGAATCTGTAAGCATCTATAACTATCTTCTAGCTTTTCCTAACTGCAACTTTATGAAATCTTTTATGGCTTCTTAAGATTGCGAAAAATAATGCACTTTGAGGGTGAAGAAGACCCCCAAACCCTAACTAATTATTTTTCACTATCATACGCGAGGCATGGGGTCTTGCTTTGGCAAACATTAAGACTAAATCATGCTGTTGCTCAAGACATGCACCTTTTCAGCCAATTTTAAATGAATCAATCTCCACATAATATTTGAAGTGGTACCAATATTTATAAGATGTCTACTGAATTTTCACCAAAGCCCTTTCTGGGTTTTCTTCGTGGTCTTCATTTCACAGCTTCTTTTACGGTTGCCACATATCACAAATGCTTAATCAATGAATTCTTCTTTTTTACTTTGCTATAAATGAAAGACGTCGCCGTGCAGTGTACCGCACCATTTTCTTTTGCTACACACCTTTTCTCATAAAATATCATCTTCAATTATCGTTATCACCACATGTGGTCGACAAATGGTACTTGATATTGGTTGACATGTACTTGCATATGCATACAATTCTGTATCAAGCACTTTGTTCCTCATTTTTTGCATCTAGAAAAATTTTCGTTCTCCACCGATCTTTCTTATCAAGCCTGTTACATGAGATGCAGAGTTCTTATGACTCAGTAATTTTTGATCAGGAGAGATTCCATATACTATATGTGTATAAGCTTCTCTAACGTATTTGATTTGCAATGTGTAAGGTTTTTTCTGGACTGGTAAATTAAAGATGTTGGCGAATGAACTGTTTAATGGTAAACGGTGAATCTATTGTCCCCTAAAACATTACACTTTTGCAAAACCAACCAAATGCTACTGCAGAAATGGATATAGGACAACCTTGCAAACGAAACTGTAACAGAGGCCCCTTAGATCGCGTAAAGCCAAACAATTATCCCAAACTGCTGCAAACAGATATAACAGGGATTACATTGCTATTGGGCAGGCAGGAGGTTGATTACTACATATATCGAAAACTGGGGATTTTATTTCAAGTTAAGCTTTCGCCACGTAGGCGAATGCGTTGCAACCATCTGCTTTACGACTTCATTCACCAATATCAGCGTTATGCTCTAAGTACCTATAGACTAAATAGGCGAAGGTACCAAGAAATATTTCTACGATCTACTCGACAAACCTACGACCTTTACAACTGCAAAGGTTCCATAACTAAAGTGCCATGTTTCACTCGACTTTCACTATGAAAACGCTTCTTGCGTTTTACAAAAAGTTTCAAAGCACGTGTTAAGCCAACAAGACCTAAACACATCGAAGGTAGTTCTAAGGGTATGGAATAACCACTTCTGCAGATTATTAAACAGCGATGACAACCCATCCTTGACGATGAAAGGTAAAATGTTCTTCAACCCAAACATAATATAGTAAAGGTAGCAATACCTAACTTGAGTATTACAAGACTGACGGAGTGAATATCATATATGTATGTGGAGCGTTTAAAACCAGAGATGACTGTAGAGACTACACACCAAATAATTTCTAAGAATAGGATCGTAGTAAAGTCTTCCTGGTAAATGGAAGTGAACCAAAGTTTCTTTGGGTGATGATGGAGTAGAATCGACCTTGTGAAAAGTGAGAAGTATCAGTCACCTTAGCTAGGATATGCAGAGCGATTGAATATGAATACACTAACTTGCAAAGTCTTCGAACTTTACCCGGCTAAATTCACAACTCTACTTTGAGCACTGCATGCAGTTTAGTTTCTCAAAATATATTCAAATTTTTCAAATTTAAAATAAGACTCACAAACCCAAGTCATTTGCTTGTATCTAATTTTAATTAGTTAAAAGCCAGAACTGCTGAGGTAAGAAAGCAATATTCTTTATCAATTTTTGCGCATGTTGCTGTGTGAAATCTTATCATGTCGTGGTCTGGGTCATCTTAAAAAATTAGAGCCGACTAACGTTTTTAAATGTGAAATGAAAACCAAAGGAAAAAAAAAGTAACTCGCAGCACAAACAAATTTGCACAGAAGGAAAATTGAAATCAAAAGAAAGTTGTTGAATCACTTTAAGATGTCCTCCCCGCTGTTGAATAATTCAAATACCACACCCTCTTATCTTAGTCGCTGTGACCGCACTTGCCTGACAACGACTAACACAGGTGACACGAACAGCAAGTATAGTTATCGTAACACATGTGAATCAAAATTAGAAATTCCTTCAATCTACTGCAATCGGTCATTTTTTATCGCTGTTCTCGTATATTTTTTTTCGTTTTTTGTTTTTAATGTTCTGCGGTTCTTCTGGTTGTTGTTGTTACTCGTATTGTTGATGATGATCTGCTATTACACAATTCATATGGAAAGGCATGCATTATATTTTTCTAATTATAGTCCAAACGTGTCGAGTTTTTTTTTTACGAGTGAATTCGACGAGTATGTTAGGAAGAGCACGGCAAAGGAAACTCAATGAATTGTCTGAAAAGCCTGCAAATGTGCATGATGATGGAAAGAAGACAAAGTGAATGTGTTTTCTCACTAGAGTTAGAAAATGGGTCATTACTGACGACTAAAGCACAAACATATAATACATTCACAGGGAGGGGAAACAAATTAGAAAGTTTTTTTTTCCTTCCATTGGATAGTGGTTTCATTGTTTGATTCATGCATTTGACTAGTGTAAGAGGTTGGCATTTGCTTTCTATTGCAATCTTTTCGCTTGACCTAGTATAAGCCATGAGTGCATTGCTCCCTTTCGATGACGAAACCATTCGAAAATCTGTAAAAAAAATAAAGATCTTAAAACTATAGCATTGGCAACTCATGCAAATAATTTCGGTTTCTTTATATAGAATGCGCCGGAGGAAAGAAACCCAAAATTGAGACAATAGTGAGCTGAGCTCACATTAAATTGCTTCAAAAAGAAATAGCAGAAGAAGAAAGAACATTTCCGAAAAGCCAAAATATCTTGTGGAACGACAAACAGACTGTACAAGACAAGAATGTCTTGGTTCTTTCGACAGTGGAGCTTATGAGACAACAATGCATTAATTGCTTTATAATTTCAACGAGCGTGTTTGTGCTCTGTGTTTATGACCCAGAAATTCCACATTTCAATAGTCATCGACTAGAGTTCTTACGATTGTATTGTAATTGTTATAATGACTGTGGCTTTGCTTGTGATTGTGATGGCGCTTTTTCGTTTCATTTGATCAAGCTCTCTCGCTTGAATGCCGTTGTTGTTGACATTATCAGACAAGACTTTGTTACCAACGAATGAAAAAATAGATTATTTCGATTCAAATTGTTGCGTTTGTGGTCGTGGTCGTTGTCGTGATCGTCGTCTTCATATCGTTTTGTTCAAGAGAGGAAATTGAAAGAATCGAACAAGCAAAAGAGTTCCCAACTTAGAGCTACCCATTAACAGTGAAAATATTCCTTCTCCCGCTATATGGGGTGAATCACCTGAATTGAAATCATTTCACTTTGCCCATGGTGTTAGGAACATTTGTTTTGTGCAAATTATTTGAACAGATGGGAACTTTATGGGTTGATATGGCATGCGCAAAACAATTTTCCGTTTCATCATTGGCTAAATGCAATTGTCTAAGGTTATAGATCTTGTTCCAATACCTTCATGCATATGTTATGTAGGTGAATGAATTTTCTCTGTGGTGTGATTTTCAAATAAATTGATGATGTAAATGTTTTTGAATGATTTTGAATGATTCGTATGTACGAATATCATCCATTTTGAATAGAAAAAGATCATCGCAGGGTGGTTTTTTCTGTTACAACTATCCCCCAAATAAATTTAGTTGTCCCCTGTTCAGAATTAATTTTTTTTTCTACGCATTTTGTTGATATAACAGAATGTATTTATATAATTTAGTCTCTGCTCTCGGCCTACATCCTTTTGGTACTGGTACTTAGGCAATGACTTGATAGAAGTTCGTGAATTGGTCTCTTAAGCAGCTTTAAGTTAGCTCTTATTTTCTTCATAAAACCTCGTGCTTAGTAGCTATTCTCACTTTTGGTTCAACAGATTTGTGAACAAGCTAGATTGGCCATTCTTGGTATTTCGAAACTCCATCCAAAATCCTGCAGCTACTATTTCGAAAAGCATGGGAAACGTAAATGTTTCCCGAAAATTGAAAGAAGGAAATGTCAAACTTGCTTAAAAGGGAAAGCTGAATTAATGTGGAAAACAGAAAAGAAAATATACATGCTTTCAGTAAATCCGGACAGTGTTAACATTATAATTTCTGAACCCCCCACCCTTTTGCTAGAGACAGACATTGCAAATATCTATAATTTTAAATCCGTGACTTTGATTTATTCCTGCTTGCTTGTTTCTAAAAAGGCAAACTGCTATTTAATGGGGTGTAATATGGTAGTTCTATGTAAGCCCGCATTGTGAAGACCACAAGCACGCGAGACCTCGTTAGTTGAGATGTGGTCCTTGAGTGGTTCTCAGTTATCCTGTTATTTCTGCACACTTTAAAAGTGAAATAGCAGATATCGCTAAAAGGTCATGGAAGTAATCACTTTCCAAAATTCTTTTACTCAAATTGGGACAGTGTGTCATAGAAAGTTGGCGCTATCTTCCCGCGAGTCTTCTTTCTCATAGCCTCCCTAGACTTCGTCGTTGGTAATGCGCAACTTTATTGCACACCAAAAAAGGCTCTTTGCTTGGAAAATGGTTTTTCAAAGTTATGATGGAGTGTTATTTGAAAAAATCTGCAGCCGAGGCTCAACGAATGCTCTCAGACACTTATAGTGAGGCCGCTATGAATGTATGAGTGAAATAACGTCCCGATTTCAACGCTTCAAGAGCGGTGATTTTTACGTCGAAGACCGGCATTGCGATGAGAAAGCAATAGTTTTTGAAAATAAAGAATTAGAGGCATGGCTTAATAAAGACTCCTGTTAAAGTCAAGAAAGTTGGCAGGATCATTGAGAGTGACTCAACAAACAATTTCAAATCGCCTCAAAGACCTGGGAATGACCCAAAAGCAATAATAATATTTGGTGTCATAGGAGTTGAAAATGAGAGAGGTAGACGGCGTTTGTTTACTTGTAAACAGTTCCTTGAAAGTCAAAAACGGAGGGGATGTAGAGCATTGTGACTGGAAACATGAAATGAGTTCATTAAGACGTCGTCACGTCAAGTCGATGGCTAAACTGAATTTTCATGTAGTGTATTTGGTGGGCCAAGTTCGGTGTAGTGTTAAAACCGTCGGAAACAATCACATGGGGCCGTTGTCGGACGCAATTTTTACGTTTGGAAAGCGAATGTCACGAGCAAGTGATTAAAAGTGGTCGAAACATAATTGGAATCGTTGAATTGGAAGTCTTACCCCATCCACCGTATTCTGCAGACGTTGCTCTCTCTGACTATTACTTGTTTTAGTCGATGGCACAAATTCTGTTTGATCAACACTTCCGGTCTTATGAATAAGTCAAAATTGGATAGATTCGTGGATTGCTGCAAAAGATGACGACTTTTTTTAAACGCGGGATTAGAATGTTGTCTGAAAGATGAAAGGAAGTAATGGTCAACGATAGACAATACTTTCAATCATAAATCAGCAAAGCCTTGAATTTTGAGAAAAAAAAGGCGGAAGCAAAGTTGTATACCTAATAATACCAAGTATTTAGCTCTGCCTGATAAGCAGAGGGCTGTCTTATGAAAGGTCAAATTGTGAGTTGATTCCCGCAAATCTTAAGCCATTCAGCGAGGATTCTATGACGTAAGAACCACATCATCTACGTACACAGTGGCTTTTAAAGTATTTCGCTAACAATTTGGGTCCACCAAAGAGATAATATGACTCCTGTTTGTTGGGTGCCACTTAAGTTAGTGACTCCAAATACGGGGTTCGTAATTCTGCATTGATATTCCTGTTGCTGAGCATGCAAGTTACTAGGTTCGTTAGTTCTGGGTTAACATTGACATTTCTAAAGTTTCTAGGTATAGGGGGAGGGAAGGTCTATAATATTAAATGTAAAGAGCCAATTTTTATTTTTTATTGTAAGAACTTTGTTCAACGGTTCTGACACCTCTTCCGAATGCAGAACTATTTCCGTGCCTTTACCTTTTTGTGTAGTCATGTTGGTTTGAGACTTAATCTACATTCACAGTGCAACTAACTGTGAATATATGCAATTTGGCTTAGAACTTGCAAAGGACTTCGACTTGGACTTAGATGCTTATTATTGTTTATTGTTTGCCTTATTTTTTGCAAATGGATTCATTTTTTCCAACTGGTTAATTTCAAAACTGGTGATCTTGCTTTTCGTTTGACTTTTCTTGACACATTTTGTGTCGTGCTCATGAAATTCTTTTGTTCTCAGATTCATTACTATATCATCTCCTTTCAACAGATTTTTTGTAATCTTCTCGTATGAGAACCTGTGTGCATGATACTCCTATTCGTTTACTTTGCAAATCTTGTATCTTATCAGAAACAATCAACAAATATTGCCCTATAAGAAAAATGATCTGCAAGTAACTGACACCGAGTTACAAGTTAAATACAATTGTACACAAAATAAACAGCAGAAACTGAAAATGTATATATTTCTATTATCTTGTCTCGCGTTTCGCAGGGAACTCGCTCTCGTTTCGCTTTACTCGTGTCGTGTGCCTCACACCGCACATTACTTATCAAATATTCAACACTTGTCTTTATCAGCATTTTTCTATGTTTTCTTCTTTTTTCTTTTTTGTCGTCCCATTTGCTATGGCCAGTATCCGTTAGAATGGCTATCATCACACAAATGAGTCACGCTTAGCAGTAGTTGTGCTGTGGTGACATTCTATCTCAGCTGTTCTGGTGGTGGATCCATTGTGCCTTTAATTTATGTTTGGTGTAAAAAAAAAAAAAAAAAAAAAGGGAAAAAAAATCATGTGTATGTTTTATGAGTACGAGTATGATTACTCAGCCTTGACCTACATGCGACAAGTGTCTCGATTGGCACTATTAAAGCCGTCAGCTGATTAATTATGTTTTATGCAATAACAAAAAAAAAAACACACATAGGAGCTTTATTTTTGTCATGTCTTTCGAGAGATTTTGGCGAGGAGAGATGACTTGGAAGTTACGTATGTATTTTAGATTGCTCAGTATTTTTTTTTTCTGTTTTGGCGTCAGACTTAATAAATATTAGTCATATCTATCCATCTCAAATGGTAATGTTCTTGAATTTAAATTTTATTTTTACGTCTCCAAATAAGGCAACAAGGTCCAACGATACTGAATACATACTACTACTGATATAAAATAAGTCGACGATCTTGTAATAATATGCAAAGAATATTTGTTCTCATACGGAGAGAACGGTTTTCGACAATGTCTGGTGTTGCGTGCCATAGGTCAGTGTTTCTTTTGCAGGATAAAGGTTTGAGAACCACAAAAGATTCATCGCTGAAAGATGAAGTCTATGTAGGGGCATAAAATGTTCGTTGAACTCACTGAAGTTCAAAGCGCCTTCGCCTTTAAAAGATCATGGCACCTCAAAACAAACTGTCTTCAAAATTCCTCGTAATTTGGGACATGAAACTTTACCATTCATCAGAATACCAGATTCTTTCAAATTGATAGAGAGTTCATGTCGTACACGATGGGCAAAATTGCCTTTCTCTACTCAGGTTAGACAGTTGTGTGAGGCAAAAGGTTTTAAGATGCAGTGACTTATATTAAATGACAAAGTGTAATTCACCGACGAAAGCCATGAGCCATGGGGGTGCTAAACAAAGTGGGCGGATGGCCGTGGCTCAAATCAGAAAGTTCTGTGTTTAAATCCCAGCCTTGCCCAAAAGACATTCATTTTCTCAGTCAGCCAAAATCGAGTAAGATGCTAAGTTGACTAAAAAATAACAAGCCAGCTCTCATTAACAATCTCCCCATTAAATATTGGATGCCCCTCATGGAGGAAAATAAGCTCTGAGCCTATACATCTTTCTTCTCTGTCTGTTCAGTGTTTCAAATCAGAGGAGAACGAAAGGGTCTGGGTGAAACAGAAACAACGATAAAGAGTTATGCCAAAAGGCGAAAAAAAAAATGTATCAAGCCAAGCAATTAAGTTAAGCTGCTGTGTGACAAGCTTTTTAATGCAGCAGAAAATAACTGCTTAGCATCGTTTATCTGTTTTAGAAAGAACCAAGACGTGCTAACCCCTCAACTACAGAGGCGTTTTTTTTTTACCTATTATCACTCCACTTGGGAGCATAGGTTTCAGTTATCTTTACACTGTTCCAAGTGAGGTTGAGTATTCCTTGTTCCAGGAGTTCAATCGTCTCCAGGTGTTCTTGGGATAGGCTCTGGATCTTTTGCTTTGAGGTTTCCACGCTAACGCCATTCTAGTAATGCTGTCGGCTTTTTTCCTGATGGTATGTCCGATCCATTCCCATACCTCTTGATCTGTTTCGCAATTGGTTCCTCTTTTGCCATTTCCAACAGATCCACGTTCCTGATGATGTTTGGCGAGAATATTCGACATACGGTACGGAGACATTTGTTGATGAATACCTGAAGTTTTTATATGATGTTGGTAATCAACCAGATTTCGCTGCTATATATCAGTACTGACGTGACACATGAGTTGAATATTCTGAGCTCCGTGTTCCTGGAAATCTGGGAACTCCTTCATATAGGTCTTTATTGGCCGAATGCTGCTCTTGCTTTTCTAAGTCTGTTCTCAGCCATTCTATAGACTGCCCATCTATTATGCGCAGAGTGTTGGCTTGGTCTACGCAGGTTCTATGTAGGCGGAGGCCAGCCTGTTCATCTCGTAGATTTCCATCGATTTTGTTTTTTAGTCTCCCTTCAATGATTGTTGCAAGTATCTTGTGTATGGAGTTCAGTAGAGTTATTGCTCTCTAGTTGCTGCAGTCTTTCAGGTCGCACTTCTTTGGTAACTTCACGATTATGCCTTTCTTCCAAGACGAGGGTTGTCTTTCTAATGTGAGGGTATAGAAGTTCTACTGATGTTCTGCTGTCAGCGCGTAGCAATTCGGCTGTGATACCATCCTCGCCCGCTGATTTGTTACACTTCACTTTCATTATAGCCTCCTTTATCTCATTGACACTGGGTGCTTCACACGATATTCTTAAGTTGTTGTCTGTGTGGCTGTTTGTTTCATCATCATACCTTAATTCGTTGTTGTCATCTACGGTATTACTAATTTCTTCCCTCCATCTTTGAGTTTGGGCATCTATGTTCGCTAGTAGCACGCCGTTGCGGTCTTTGATTGGTTGGGGTCCTGTTACACTTGCGATTTGCGAGACTTTTAATAATCTGGTGTAACTCTCTCAAGTTATTTTGTCCCGCAGCTGTTTCTACCGTCAGGGCTAATTTTTGCAGGAACTGTTTTTTGTCACTTTTAGCGGCTTTCTTTACTTGTTTGGCAGCGATGTTGTGTTGACTGCTAGTAGCTGCGTTGTTGATTAGCTGCCGTTTTAGTTCCTTTATTTGAGATATAAGGTTCCATGTTTCATCAGATATCCATATTTTTCGTTCCGGCTGTGCTATACCAAGTGTTTCTTCTCCGACTTGATTGAATACTGCTACAATGTCTTCCCGTGTATGATTATCCGCTAATGTTGATGTCTTCTCTAAATGAGAATCTTGTAGATACACTTTGTAGTTGTTGGAGGTTTACACGTCTTCTTCTTCTATATCTGGTTGTCCTTGTTCTTTCAACTTGATCTTAAAGTCACCAGTGATGAGTTCGTGGTCGCTGCCGATATCTGCCCCTCGTCTGTTTCTGACATCAGTTAACGAGCTATGTCATCTTCTGCTTACGCATATGTGGTTGATCTGATTGCGTGTGCGGCCTCCTGGTGACGTCCAGGTGTACTTGTGTACATCTTTGTGGGGAAAGATGGCATTAGAGGCATTAGACTCCTTATTATTGTCTATAAAATCTTGTTTTACTGCCTGTCACCGTTCATCAGTGATCTATCAGTCAGCTATCTATCTGTGTTCTTTAGTCCGGGTTAGTTTACAATTTATTGTTCAATCGACATATGACAATATCTAAGTTTTATGTAAAATCTGTACTAAGACTTCAAATAAATTACTTAACCTGGTCTGGACTTTTCCCACTGATTACCAAACGCTATAATATCCAGTTTTTTATTTATTTTTTTTTCAGATAACTCGAAAGGAGGAAATTTTTAAATAAATTGAATTTATTCGTCATTACTCCCAGGCAAACCAACAACAAAAGAAAGTCTGCTTTCGATCTCATTTATTGTTACATTAGAAAAAGAAAAGAAAAAATCGAAACAAAAATATCATCACAAACCAAAACGTCGTTTGGAACGAAATGTCAATGTCGAAATCACCCGACACAGCACAACAAATAAAA
Organism: Volucella inflata; assembly: GCA_928272305.1. Lineage (NCBI taxonomy): Eukaryota > Metazoa > Arthropoda > Insecta > Diptera > Syrphidae > Volucella > Volucella inflata. Next base: position 8,397,462 of record OV743720.1, read on the forward strand.
TATATATCTTCGGTATTTCGTGCATTGATAACATCCCGAAAGCAACCATGTACATTGCGAGAAATTCTACGAGAATATCCCGAGGTAGAGAGTAAACCAATCAACTATACTAAACTTGGATTCAAATCAGTCGAAGAACTACTACGTGAAAGTGGTGATTTTGTACTCTCAAAACTTGGAGGGGAGGTAATTTATTTTTAATTTCTGTTTCTATCGTCCATATTCATTCTATAAATAAATTTACGTGTGTTCTCCATTTCAGACATGCATCGCTGCAAAGTACAGCAAGAATTCATCGCATATAGCGTTGATGGTACGCGGGCAAAAGAACACCACCAGCAGTAAATCGAATAAGACAAACAAGAAGGCACAAACTAGACAACCTCAACGCTCTGCTGATCAAAGTTGGAATAAAAGCTCATATTCATCGAATGTGTATCAGAAATTACCAACATCATTGAATAAATTTATTGTGTCGCAGAATTCTATGAACGGTGACAAGAATAATAATAATACACGAAACGCGCCATACCAAAAGCAAGCTAATTCTTCTAATAATCGTCCCCAACAACAACAACAGCAGCAGCAGCATCAGTCTGCAAGTACTGGTCAAAAGGATTTACGAGAGAAATTGAACCCTAAAAAGGATACGAAAATGATTTCAAATGGTAAACAGCAACAACAACAGCCGCAGAGTCAGGATTTAAGAGAGAAACTGAACATGAAACAAAATCAGTACCATAATAACCAACATCAGCAACAGCAACAGCATCATCAACACCAACAGCAGCAGCAGCATAATAATAAAAATAAAAATGGTCCACGTGCAATACTTGGACAGAACAATAATGGTGTTTCCAATCAGCATAATCCAATTTCAGCTGAGCACTTGCAGAACAGCAATGCAATTTCGATAGCATCTTCCTTAATATTGGCACAAAGGCAACAACAAGCAATACAACAGCATTTACAACAAGCGTCTCGCCACCAACCGGTATCTCAACAACAACAGCAAAATCAACGTATGCATCAGCAGCAGCAACAGCAGCCGCAGCAGCAGAAGAGACTTCAACAACAGCAACAACAGCAAAAGCCAATACATCAGCAAAAATCCATGCCGAACCAGGCTCAAGTTGCTACCAATGTTAACAAACCACAACAGCAACAGCAACATCAGCAGCAACAACAACAACAGCAACAGCACACAATGTTGACAGGAAAGAATTCCGTTCAAGATAGACTGAAAATAAAGATAAACAACAATAATTTTAAAGCGAATAATAATAACTTCAATATGGGCGGCGGCGGTTGTGGTAGTACCGGTGTAACACCAGAGTCATCGCCAGCACTCTCGTCTTCTGGTTCGGATCAATATTCCAGCCCGTTTAACGATCGTAAACATGTGATAAAGAATGAAACTCAAGAGACTCAAGTAAGTTCATATGCACAAATAAATTCTTGTTTTCATTATTCGATAAGAAAGCGGAAGTGGTTTCAAATTTGTAGTGGGAACTTTTTGAAAGTTTGCTACCCATGTTTGCATGCTATTTCCTTCATTTCGCTTCCAAAATTCCCTCTTCCCCTTATTTTTATTTAGTTTTCTCTCTAAAAAAGGGCACTGAAGTTTAGAAACAACCCACATTTTCAGTTCATATACTGTTCTGTTCCTGTTAACACTTTCGAACTTAACGTGACTAAAATAAACAACCTAAATGCATCGTCATCGTGGCAATCTACCTTTCAACATCTCTTGATTTCACACTTTGCTACACACACTTCTTTAGGGTATCTGCTATTTATCCATACTTTCACTTTTCAGTATTGCTCTTCTTTTGAAATATGTAATTTGTATAATTACGAAGGTGAACCCAGAAGGAGAATATTTTTTTTTTCCACGTACTCTCCTTTTAGCTCCATAAACTTTTCCCAGCGATTTCAATAGCTTCGATTCCTTCTTTGTAGAAGGGAACCGTAAAGCTCTTCAAAATAGCCGGGTCTCCCCTTTTAGTCCATGGTTTTAGCTGTTCCTTGATCTCAGGTGTAAAATGGTGGACCGATGTTTCATCCATGCATCGACGCAAAAACTCGACTTTATTTTTGCGAAACATTGCCAAACACTCCACGAAGACATCCTCACCACACGCTGTTTAGATTGCACGATTGTCATGTCCAAATTTTTGGGGTAAACTTGCGATGCACAGCATTTTTTTTTAAATGGCTACCCTGCAGTCCCGTCCACTTTTAGTCGACGGTCATCCAATACGATTTTGTTGATTTTTTTTAAGCATTTTCCGGCGTAGTGACCTCTTTTGATCGACCACTGTGGTGTTTGTCTTGGCAGCGATGATTTTAAAAAGTGCTATTCAACGTAGCGTTATCAACTTTATAACTTAAGCAGTTAAAAGATTGTATTTTCGGTCGCAGAAATTATTTTTTTAAACCTCCCAGCATTTACGAGTATAAGTCAATCTACCTTCGTACGTCTTACGATATATTTCCCTTGCTTGCGGGCCTTGGTGCCCCTCTGTTGGATCCCCTCGTTGTTTAGACCTGAAGTTTGGGGATGTTTTCCATTGCTCAGACTGCAGCATCAATTACTCATTGTATCGCATTTTCCGAGAACCTTTTGTCTATTATTTGTCATCTATTAGTGTCTTTATTTAAATATAAAGAGTTGTTTATTAGCGATAGCACGTAAAGAGCAGCGGAATAGAATTTGTAAACTGTCTAGGTGTACACCAACTTTAAATTCGAATTATTTGGTTGTTTCCGCTGTAACAATTCCATATGTCTCGGAAATATTTTGAGATCTTAGCGACGTCCATATGATGTTATATGATTTGAGAATTTTTTTTTCGAAGGCTTCCAAAACATTGAAGATGCTGCAGCTCTTTTGAAGAGTTATGATGTTGCTCGAGCATTTTAAATAAACTTTGAATCGCATAATATGTATGTATGTGGAGCTGCCTGACTGCCATGAACAAATAGTGGGCCTTGTTTCCGACATTCTTCCCTTGGTTCCTTAAATATTATATCGGTAATACGTTCAAGATGCCCACTTTCCATCAATATATGGCATTTAAATGTGTCATACTGCTGGGCCCCGAAGGTCTGACACGAATATTTCTATCCGTCCTGAGTTCACTCCTCCGCTGTGGAGAAGTCGTTTCAGAGAAGAGCAGTGTTTTGATATACGTTCACTATCATGATGCTGATATCATACGCGTGGCGCAAATTCCATACAATACATATACACCGATAGTTTCCAACGCATAAAGATATCGAATTAATCGCATTAGATGTAAATGTGCCCCAGGTTCATCAGAGGTTTATGATTATGAACGAATTACTGCAAAATTGTATAAGCCATTGGCGACTTGCAATTCTTATTATTAGCAGCTCTTAAACTTTCTCTCATGTTCAGCAGCGGTTGACCAATGCAGCAACATTAATGTTGTGCGGATATTCATATTTTGCTTCTTCATTGGGGTTTTCATACCGTTAACGGCAAGAGTTCGAGGGTCTTCATTGATCACTAAATTAAATGAACTATGGCTGTTGAAATACTATGGCTTGAGCGTTTCACTTTATATGTTCTTTTCAGGAAAAGATTTAGCTTCTCACGCTCTCTCTACAAGTAGGTGCTTATGTCTGTAAAACTTGTAACCGCTGATTCAACGCATTGTGGTCTGACCGACCGACGAATAGATGGTTCGAAACCTTAAAATATTCTCCCTTCACCATCTGAAGTGGGACAATACAAAAATTGCAAGAAGAACTTCATCATTAGTCCAAATAGATCCAACCACGGTGTTCATTACAATTTCTTATGTCCTACATCCTCTTTTTCGATTGTAGCCCGTTTATTGTTATTGTGGTGTAGTAAAACAGTTTCTATACGGTGAATGTGTGTGTTGTGTTTCCGCTTGAAAGGTTGGAAATTATCGTTTTAATAGTCTGTTTGTGTTTTAGGTCTCTAGTATATCATCTAGCCATATCAGTCTCTCGTCTGTTGATGCTGTGAGGTAGAAAGTTGCCGCTCAATACATGTCCCACATTGACACTAGAGTAGATTTCGTAGTTTCACATCACTGAAACTTAGATTGCCCTACTGTCTGTGGTGAATCTGGACTTCAACCAACCACTCTCAGAATTTAGCACGAACTTGGGTTAGTCGGTTACATCTTACATTAAACGTTTCGGTGGTATGATTATATATATATGCACCAATCGTCCTCCATAGTCATCCGGGACTGGAAGACAAGTTTGGCAGGAATTAACAAGTCGCGGGTATTGATTAGAAGTCCTTGTTTTTTTTTTTTTTGAAGATCTGCTGTAAGATGGCACTCTCAATCAAGCCGGGGGTTTCGTTTTAAAGGTCAGGTGAAACCTATAAAAAGAATTGGCTCCGTTAACTGACAATGTTTCGTCAGTACTCTTCTTGATAGCTTGATACTGGCAGTGCTGTTCTTCTCGAAAGGTTTTAAGATACTCGATCAGAAAAAGCTTCAGCTGAAGCAATTGTGATCGTTCGGTGTCAAATTTCCTCACAGTATTTCCTTGATGCTTTGGCGTGCTGTAAAAGACAAAGAAAAACATCTCGGAACTGTTGGACATCTAAAATACGGATGAATATTGGATGGCTTTTAGATCAGGGGCTGGCAGAACCCTTTATAAATATTCAGGTGCGAGAAATGCGTGCTATTGGAAGATGACTTTTCGACCCTCCGCAAAATACTGATATCGTGCAGTCTAGGTTTAAATACACATTTTCTTGTGTACACAGCAAAACTCACCCTTCGGAATCGGGCCCTTGCCTAGATAATGAAAAGACCCTCAAATGGCCTAAGCATCGAGTACTCCAAAGTAGCTTCACTCCATCGAGGAAATTCTCCATCACAAAACTGTATTATAGTGCTTTTTGTGGATCATGTCCTTTTGCATTCAATTTGTTCAGAGTGTACGGGTCAGTTACATTTGCAGAGTCAAACTTTTCATTATGTAAAGCGGTGGCAACTCCTTTCTTTCTCATCCTGTGCTTGACTGTGTATGACGATGTAGACCATCGGAAAAATATCTCCACTGAGATTATTATATATTTAAACGTGATAAAGTTATTTTTTGCCTATTTTCAAAATTGTATTTTAATTTCTGTTTTGTCTTATTTTATTTTCAGAAAATAATTCCGCCAAAAGTTTTCCAATTTAACCCCAAACTCGATGCTATCACATCACTCTCACAATACTGTGTTGTCCGAAGATGTCATCAGCCCGAGTACAGCTTCTTTCGATCGAAATTCACTAAGCTATTCCAATGTCGTGTACTAGTCAATGAAAGCATCTACTCAACATACCCGAATGAATATCAAACGGAGCAGATGGCTAAGTTTTCATGTGCCGCCATGGCCATAGAGGAAATAAAAATTCAAGAATGCCGTCGCCATTTACCAATTTGTCCAGATTCTGACTATGAGCTGACAACAAAAATATACCAGGCACTCCAATCCCATCCACATGGAATATTTGCTAAGAACCTCCCAGAATGGTTTGAAAATGCTTTTGAGCAGCTATTACCTGATCATTGGTGGTCTCTGATTGAGGGATCTAAACAGTTTATTACCGAACAAACAGCAGGCGATAATGTGATAATATTTTCGAACAATGACTTTGAAAATGGCGATGTTACAGAGGCTGAATCCGAGAGTTTCACTTTAGAGGCGATTACATTGCCATGGTCGAACAAATATTGGAATCTCTACATAACACATTGTGTGTCCACAGTGGAAATTTGGGCACGATTATTTGGCAAGGAGTACAGTGATCATTTTGACAATCTTATGAATGACATCGATGTTTACATGTTGACTGATAAAGCCCGTCCTGTGTCTGTAGCATGTAAACAAATCTACTTGGTATGCATAGCAGAGTGTTGGCATCGAGTGCGTTTGGAAGAAGTTGATAAGCTGAACGGTATTGGGTTGTGTTTTTTCATTGATTTTGGTGATGAAGACTGGGTGCCCGTCAGTCAGTTGTATATTTGCGAGAAGAGATTTTTAAAATTAGCTCCACAAGCAGTTTCATTCAGTCTGTTTGGTTTGGAAGACTTTGCTGGCAATCCGAATGCCAAAAGACATTTAGACGCAATGCTGGCTAGTAAAAGTGTAGTGGGAGAAGTTCTCAGCAAGGAAGACGTATATCAAAAAGCTGTGGATGAAGGAGCAAGTGTCTTCAGGATACAAGTGGTATTATATGACACCTCATCGCACGATGATGTGAACTTGAACCCTCTAATTTTGCATCAAATTTGCGATGATACACCGCCACCAGAGATCAAACGCACTGGGCTTACGAATGCTCTTATCACTCATATAACAGATGTCGGCGATGTGTTCTTGCAAGTGCGAAACTCTGAGTTGCAGTATGTTCAAGTATGCCATAGTATTTTCCTATGATTTTTCTGTTTAAAGATAACTTTCTTATAATTTATTTTAGAAACTCATTCAACAACTGATCGAGTCGAAATTTAAGGAAGACAAACACAAAGTGACACAAGCTGATATTCAGCGTTCTAGTTTGTTCTTAATTTGTGATAAATCTGAGAATCAGTGGTACCGAGGAGCATTGGCGAATACCAATTATCAAGCAGATGACGAGGAATTCAATGTATTCTATATCGATCATGGAATCACAAAGAAGACACACATTTCCAATATGTTCTTGTTGGAATCTCTAAGTACAGCACTGAGTAAATTTCCGCGACAGGGAATCAAAGCAAAGTTGGACAATATTCCGCCAATTACACCAGGAATAGTTGCGAGAATACGTGGTCTCTTACCTGCTGGCTCGAGAGCGTTGGTTAGTTTTTCTTTATCAAGTCTCAATCTATATTCGATTAATTGTAATTGTTTTTTTTTGTATAGGTCAAAAATGGTACACCAAGTGTTATACCATCAATTGTTGTCTATAAACGTTTCGAAGGCAGTGAAGCGCTATGCAATGTTAACGAGGTGATCAGAATTGAACAAGAATTGGAGAGGTACAATTTTGAAATCATTATTTTTCTCTAATTCGATTTTCTAACACAAGATGTATCCGTTTGCAGTTCATCATCTGATCTTTTGGATGAAAATGTGCCAACATCTCCAATCGATGGTAAGAGCAGTGGTGGTGGTAGCAGCGTTGGTATATCATCACCTGGAGCATCACCTCGAAATAGTTCTTCGGTTGATTTAAATCAATCATTTCGTAATCTTACGATGAAAACAAATTCTGTGCCAAATTCTCCACAAAAAAGTGATTATATGCTTAAGTTAAAAAATTACGAAGAGGTGCCAAACGAGGGAGAATTCTTCGATGTACGCGTCACCATGTCTGCGAATCCTTGTAATTTTATGGTAAAACAATTTGAAAAAAATTTAAAAAATGTAAACTAAAACTAAATTCAAATCTGATTTGCAGGTTCAACCATATAAGGATTTTCCAGCACTACGCAATCTAATGAAAGAGTTACAGGAATATTGTGAGAATAATGACGAATTTATTCCTGCCGATATGGTGGAAATCGGCCAAGCGTACGCAGGGAAAAATAAAGATGGCTTTTATCACAGGTATGTGCTTGCATAATGTGCTTACATAATGACCTTAAAGTTTTGCAAAGTACTCGTATATGGAAGAAAGGCCAACGAATTATCTATAATATAATAATACCACTTTGATCAAAAAGTTCAAAGACAAGTTTATTCATATAAATCTATATTGTCCCCTTCAAAGTAATCCCCATCGACTACAACACACTTTTGCCAGCGCTTGATCCAATCGTCGAAAAATTTTTTATATTCGGTTTTCGATATGTCCATCAGTGCTTCCTGCGATTTTTCCGTTACTTCCTCTCGGCTGTAACTTTTTAACTCGATTGAACAGAAAGAAGTCACAGAGAGCAAAATCAGGTGAATTCGGTGGCTGTTCGATGGTATTTGTTACATTTCTCGTGCGTTATCATGGTGCAAAATTCACGAGTTTTCTGCCCACAATTCCGGTCTCTTTCGGCAAATTGCTTCACGCAAACGTCTCATAACGCCCAAATGATACTCTTTCTTTACTGTCGCCTTCTGGCAAAAATTCATGATGCACTACACCGTCGTAATCCATGAAAACCATGAGCATTGCCTTCTTTTTAGAAGCGGTCGTGCACCATTAAATCCATTCGTTGTTGCAGATTTAAATTCATTTTTAAAGTGTAAAAAATCGCCAACACACACAGAGATAGATGTACTGTTGGCTACGTAACTTTTGCAAATGTCAAGCTATGACGCTAAGATTTAGAGGGAATATCAACAACAGATGTACCAACTTAACAAAAAACAACATAACTCAAATCGGAACAATGGGATCATGGTGATATAGTAGAGGGTTCATTTGAATTGAAGTTTCTGTCATTCGCCAAAAGTCTTGGAGCGTTTTCTGTTCTCCCTTTTCAAACATCAATCTATCATATGTACTGGTACATCCATTGTGGAAATATTATGAAGTACTAACCGTTAACACGTGACTTCCTTCGTATTGGATTCGGAACAATATTGGAGGTTTTTAAAGAACATATGCACAGCGTGACACCACACTTTGGATCATAAGACCTCTTTTATGCACAGCACCCACAGGCTAGATGAGCAGAGTTGTCACAAAGCTGCATACTGCCATGCAGTTCTCTTTCATAACGTTTCTACGGTCAAGAAGGACTGACTGCAGTTATCAATATCTGCAGAAATTGCTTGGTCTCCAGCAAGATCAGGTTTTGTAAATTGTTAAGTTGGTGTTTGTTGCGACCCACTTTTTAATCTTTCTCAAAAATATAACATAGCACGATAATCATGCAATGGTGGTAAGTCATCTAAAATAGATCAGAGATGTCCATGAGTTACGGATTATGCAGCTATTTAGCCGCAATATTATTTCATGGGAAATAGCTTGTATGGTGTAGGTCGTTATATTTTGTTGGAAGTATAATACATGCAACTGTAACTTGTTAATTTTAACGAGATTTGCAACGCCATTGAAGGAGAAGCGTCAACAAACTATAGAGAGAGAGGGGAGAGGTCTAGAAAAAGTTGGAGCGCCTAAACAATGTCGGGAGTATATCTCTTCGGTACACTTGTTGTGCACAGACTTTGAGGAAGTTTTCTACAGCTTGAATGGAGATGTTATATGGCTAATTAAGAACAGAAGTGATCCAAGTAACATTTTGTTATAGAACAATTTTTCTAACAAAGTCGTATTTTTGACAATATGTTAAAAATACAAATTCTTAGTGCAGATGTGATCTTAATTACTTATCTCAATAAACAGAAAATAATTGGATCTCTTCTGTTCTTAACTAGCCATATTGCATACCTGCGCAAAAAAACATCCCCATCCTGTTCTTCGACGTGCTATCATGAACGAATATATAACTGAGATGTACAGTGACATCATATCTGACGTAAACCACATGGTCCATATTTTAGAAGCAAAGGCATATAGAGTGTGGCTTGAAATAAATGCGACAAAACACGTCAAATAACACCAACGCTATCATTGCCGGACTAGAAAGATTTAGAAGTTGATAATTTCCTTTATCGTGACAGTATGGTCTCGGAAGATGGGGGTACAAGTCAAACCCGTAGACACCACGATGAATTACGTGAAAACTGCGTTTGCTACAAAGGCTATAATCTGAAAAAGGTATGGTTTCAGTCCTAAAACCAAACTAAGACTGTTTCCATTCAACGAGAATTCGTGTTACTAGTATATATAAGTTTTGTGCGTGGAAGGTGACTGACAAAAAGCTGCAAACCTTTATTTATTGATGTATACATAACATCTCAGGGTCTTCTGGTCGAACCGAATTTCGAACGACCTCTTTATGCGAAGCATTGGATCATCTATAAAGTCCAGACCAGAACTGATTTCACAATCCTCATCAGATTAACTAAAAAGCTCCGTTAGTTATCCAAAGGTTCCCATGCGTTCCTCCTGACTGTCCACTTTACATAATTCGCGTGCACTTGATGCGGTGTCGAATAGCCTGCTTATGCATTCGTTTCCGTGGGAAATTCAACAGGACAATTATTTGCTGAACCAGCTAAGAACCTGTTTGTGCCTTTTGGAACAAGTTGTTGGGCGGCGCGTATCGGATAGTGATAACTTAGCCTTTGATGTTTAGTTTTTGTTTGTTTGCATTTTTGTACTATTCCGCAGAATTAAACCACTGTTTTTGATGTTTGGTTTTGTTTTGATGGTTTAACCACTTTTTTATGTCGTGGGGGTTGTAATTTGGAGTGAAAATTAAAGGTACGAGGGCGGGTCAATAAGTCCGTGACTTTTTGAATTTCTGACCTCTTTACTGAAACAGCAACACTGCTCCTGTCAACAGGCATCTGCCAGTTGACTCCTGTCAAAATTTAAACTTGCTGCGTTAGTTAGTTTGTGTTTGACAGCTATTTTTATCAGACTACTCACTAATTTGAGGAGAAAATGGAAAAAAGTGAATTTCGTGTGCTTATTAAGCATTATTTCTTGCGAAAAAAAACCATTCCCGAGACCAAGGGGCTAAGCTTGATAAATACTATGGGGACTCTGCACCATCGATTTCAATGGTAAAAAAATTGTTTACTGAATTTCGTTGTGGCCGTACAAGCACTGAAGATGCCGAACGTCCTGGACGCCCAGTTGAGGTCTCTACACCCGAAACAATCGAAAAAATTCACGATATGGTGTTGGCCGACCGATGATTGAAAGTGCGAGAGATTTTGGAAGCCGTAGGGATCTCGCATGGCTCAGTAGTTTCAATTTTGAATGATCACTTGGGCATGAGAAAGCTTTCCGCAAGATGGGTGCCGCGTTTGATCACAGTCGACCACAAACGCAATCGTGTAACAACTTCACAGGAAGGTTTGGCGTTGCTTAATCGCAATATGGAGGAGTTTTTGCGCTGTTTTGTAACCGTGGACGAAACATGGATCCATCACAACACACCAGAGAACAAACAACAGTCAAAACAGTGGGTTTCTAAGGGTGAATCGGCGCCAAAGAAGGCCAAGGTGGGTTTGTCAGCCAATAAAGTTATGGCGACTGTTTTTTGGGATGCACGCGGGATAATCCACATTGACTACCTTCAAAAGGGAAGAACAATCAATGGGGAATATTATGCCAACTTATTGGACCGATTCAATGACGATTTGAAAAAAAAACGACTTCATTTGGCCAAGAAAAAAGTTCTTTTCCACCAAGACAATGCAAGGGTGCACACATGTGCAGTTGCCATGGCAAAAATCCATGAATTGGGCTATGAATTGCTCCCTCATCCACCCTGTTCTCCAGATTTGGCTCCGAGCGACTACTTCTTGTTCCCAAGAACAATGACTCCAATGATGAAGTCATCTCGCAAACAAAGGCCTATTTTGAGGACCTCGACAAATCATTTTTTTTGGAAGGGATAAAAAAATTGAAGAAGCGTTGGACAAAGTGTATAGAGCTCAAGGGAGACTACGTTGAAAAATAAAATTATTTTTTTATCAAAAAATCTGTGTTTTAATCCAAAAGTCACGGACTTATTGACCCGCCCTCGTAAATTAGGGGCGTTTTTTGAAACATGGTGTGCAAAGTCATTTCCTGGGATTTAAACGTAACTCGGGATCCATATAATTTTTGTGTTTGAGTGGTTATCTGAGATGATGTTACTGACAAGGGTTGTATAGTTGTCTGTTGGCTATGGCTTCTACGGATGACAATGAGTCAGTGCTGATCTCATGTTCAATTTAAGAGGATTTAGCTTGGTTCACGGCGACATAAATAGCTATTATATCCGCTGAGAATACTGAGCTATATATTAAAGGATAGAGTTTCTGATTATTTGTTTGACGCTGTGACACTGAAGCTAGTGTTATTCGTTTTCGATCCGTCAGTATATAGTAGTAGTAGTAATAGTGGTAATATTGTTATTTTATTGAACCATAAATTTAATTAAATCAAACAATGTAAATACTTGTTACGAATTTCATAAAATTCACAAAATATAGCATTGGTAGTAGCCGGATCTAAGAGATTTACAATTTGAAAATAAGATTGGAATTTTTGCTTTTAAGTAACTAGACAGTGTACACCAATTCTCGCCATTAAGGATTGAAGTGATCTCGCTTGCTGATAAGGTATGTTTTCCCCAATGTGCTCGTCTAATCACCTTCAATATTGGGCATACTCCGATTAAATGATGCACATCTTCGATAGCTCGCAGTTTGTACAAAGAACATTCTGCTTTCTCGTTTCGGTTGGTAATATGCGGTTTGTTGTTTAACTGAAAAAGTTCTCCTCTGGCTATAGTGTTTTATTCGTGAAAGTAATTTTTTTTCCCCCAAGGTCGTATTCAAGTGTACAATACGACTGTCGGGTCGGGTTGGACGGGTGGCCAAATCAATATTTCTCAACAAGACCTGCAAAACTTCTTTCCATGTTGTTGCATTGTAGGCTATTAGTTGGACGTCATGTTTGTTACATAATCTCTACGATATGTGGCAGGCGTTGGCTCGGGAGTGACATAACTTTTAAAATGTACAAGAAGTGCAATCATAATGTATAGGTTTATAATGAAGGTAGACCCGTTTCCAGGTGGATCATGTAATTTGATGTATTTTCAAGCACTCTAAATGAAATATCTAAGCAATTTTTCAACTTCTTCGTATTGATAGATGCCTCAGACTTGAGCGCCATAGCACATGATCGACCTCGCTACTGCTTCGTAGATTTTGTATTTTGTCCTTAAGTCAATATATTTTTTACTAAGTACGCCTCTCCAACTATAATTTATTACTCGTTTTGCTTCTTTTAGTTTTTCTTGCATGTGTTTCTTAAAACTCAGTCGCGGTATTGTTATGGCCCCGAGATACTTGTACTCCTTTATCTTCTCTAGTTCTTCTCTTTGCCAATTCCATCTTTCATACCTTGTAAATCGCCCAAAACTAGTTCGGAATATCATCATTTTGGACTTACTGGTGTTTACTTGCAAGTTCCACAAAATACAGTATTGCTCTTATTTATGTATCATGGATGGCGTTTCCGTTAAAATGACTATGTCATCTGCGTACATAAGGAGTTTTACATCTGTCCCATCAAATTCAATTCCCCAAGGCAAGCAAGTTGAAAGATCATCCAAAAAAAGCGACAAAAGGAGGGGGCTCATGAGGCATCCCTGTTTAACTCCCGTCCGCGAATCAAACCAATTTGACACATTGTTACCGTCCCATACTGTAGTTCTGTTCTCTTCGTAGAAACTTTGATATTCCCAGATTACTTAGCTTATAGAAAAGCCATTTTCTGTCAATGGAGTCAAAAGCTGCTTTGAAGTCCACGAAGAATGCGTCCATTTTTTTGCCCTTGTCGAGATAAGTCCTAGTAAAGACATTATCCACCGTGGAATAGGTCTTTCTGAATTCTGCTTGAAACTCACTGTACCCATAATGTCAGCCGGTCCAAGATTATTCCGTAGAAAATTTTCATTACAGAGTGCAGGAAGGTAATAACTAGGATCGTTGCGATCTCCCTTTTTAAAGAGTGAAAAGATTATATTGGTCTTGAAGCTGGGCGGCACTTCTCCACGTCGAAAATGAAGTTATATACATCTGTGAGTTTTTCTATGAATTCCGTCGTAGCGTACTTGAACAATTCGTACGGAATACGATCATTTCCTAGGGGTCTCCGTCATTATACTTATATATAAATATGAGGTCTTTGAATTTGTCCTTTAGTTTCAGAAATTTTGCCCGGAATATTTTCGGATTGAAGCATCTTTTTCCTTTGTGTTAAATTACCAGGAGGCTTTTTTTTGGAAAGGGGAGATTAATCACAATATCACATCTTCTTATCCTTTTATTAACCCTTTCCTCGTTATACGAACTTATGCGTAACGAGTTTCCCATTTTTACTGCATCGCTGCTGCTCCGCTTATGGGGTTGGCTAATGTCGCAGACCGCAGAACGCGTCTACATAATGCTCGGTCCCCAGGTGTTGTTGCGCATTTTGCCATCTGAGAAATCCAGGAATTCTTTTTCCGACCTCGTTTTCTTACAGTTGGAGTGACCGTAGTGACAATATCACATACATTGTGAGATTTTCAGATTGTAATTATTTGAGTTGTAATTGAGAGAAATTTTTCTGGTTGTTTTCTTTTTATTGTTTTTTTTTATTACTATGCCTTTGTATGGGAGTGAAAAGTCTCTTATATTTTGTATTGTGTGCATGTTTGACTCGAATAGAAGGTTGTTAATTTTCGTGGTTGGGTATTCTCCGGATCTAATAGCTTTGTTGTAAATTGTTTTAGTTTTATTGAGGTGCGATTTGGGAGCTTGTCCATAGAGAAAGAGTTCAAATCCTATTTTAGCTGTAAGAATTGAACTAGTGACAGGCATTTGATGATGTTTAATCGTCTGGAAAGCACCGGGAGAAGATATAGTATATGCGTGTACCGTTTGTGTTTGTTGTTGAAATGGACGCCTAAAATCCTAGTGATTGAACTCTTGGAATAGATGTGGTGACAAAGAGAGTGTTGGGTGTGCATTGTTTTTTTATTGCGTTTGTGTAAGTGCTTGCATTTATTTCCAAACTAACATCTGTGGTTAACAAAGAGTTTCAAATTATTGGGTCTATAACTTAATTCGTGCGGTTTGCTTAGAGATGGCGTAACTTGTATTATTCCATTGGAACATGCGTTGGAAAGCTACTGTCATTGTACGCCATTTCAGTATATGTCATTCATTTGAAGCGTAAACAACAATAATTTTTTTTTCACTCAAATAATATGTCGAGTGTTTTTGTGGGGAGTTCTTCTTCATTACTTTAATATGAAGAAAACTGCTGCCCAAAGTCATCGTATTTTGGTGGAAGTTAATGGTGAACATGCGCTAGCTGAGCGAACGTGCCAAAAGTGGTTTGCACGATTTAAAAGTGATTTTGGCTTGGAAGACGATGAACGTCCTGGGTAGCCAAAAAAGTTTAAAGATGAAGAACTGGAAGCATTTCTCTATCAAGATTGTTGTCAAACACAAAAAAAGCTCGCAGAATCTTTGGGTGTCACTCAAGCAGCTATTTCAAAAAGTTTAAAAGCAGCTGGTTATATTCAAAAGCAAGGAAATTGGGTTCCACATGAACTCAAGCCGAGAGACGTCGAAAGGCGGTTTTGCATGTCCGAAATGCTGCTGAAACGGCACAAAAGGAAGTCATTTTTGCATCGGATTGTTACTGGTGATGAAAAATGGATCCATTACGACAACCCCAAGCGCAGAAAATCATATGTGAAACCCGGCCAACCAGCCAAATCAACGGCAAAGCCGAATATCCATGGCGCGAAGGTAATGCTCTGTATTTGGTGGGATCAGATGGGTGTGCTGTATTATGAGATGCTAAAACCGGGTGAACCTATCAATGGACAACGCTACCGAACACAATTAATCCGTTTGAAGAAAGCAGTAGCCAAAAAAATGCCCGGAATATGCGACCAGACACGAGGCAATAATTTTCCATCTTGACAACGCTCGGCCCCACGTTGCTATTCCGGTTAAGAACTATTTGGAAAACAGTGGATGGGAAGTCTTACGCCACCCCCCTTATAGCCCAGACCTTGCCCGTTCTGACTACCATTTGTTCCGGTCGATGCAGAACGCCCTCACTGAAATACGGTTCACATCAGAGCAGAATATCAAAAATTGGCTTGATTCATTCTTGGCTGCCAAGCCGGCGCAGTTTGGGATGGGATCCACAAATTGCCAGAAAGATGGGAAAAGTCATAGCTTCAGATGGGCAACACTTTGAATAATACAATTGTACATGTTTTTCTTAAATAAACGTTCAAATTTTGAAAAAAAAAAAAAACGCACGAATTAAGTTATATACCCAATAGATAATACCATATTCCAACAAATCACTTTAGTAACTCTATAATTTTGATCACAGCTGTATGATGTGTACGTTTATTTATTTACTATTTTTTGTTTAGAGTCATTGTTGTAAATACATACCAGGAGATGATTCATGTGAGCTTCTGTGACTTTGGTGATGTTGATATTCTTCGAAGCGATCAATTAAAAACACTTCCAGCTAAATTCCGTCAACTTCCGAAACAAGCAATACAAGCTAAACTACACGGTACGTATTACATATTTACTTCCATTTCTCTAAGCCAACTTATTTGCAATCTATGATATTTGTTTGTTATTCATAGGCATTACAGCAAGTAATGTTGACTGGGCTCTGGAAGATTGCCTACGCTTCCGTGAGTTAACAGTCGGTCAAAAATTCGTATCTGTTATCAAAAAGATAACTATCGGTGATAAAATCAGTCCAGATACTCGTATCTTAGAATTGGATCTAATCGATGTACAGACCGATGAAGATATATTCATTCGAGATATTCTATTGAAGGAAGAACGTGCCATTGAAGCAAGTGGCGAATAAAAACCCTACACAGCAAAAACAGGACTGCCAAGAATGAATCATTATAAGTATTGATTGATGATGTTTTGAAAAGTGAGGGCGAAAAAAAAAACAAAGGAAGAATGAAGAAATTATTAAATAACGATGTGCTTGCGCCAGATCGCAAGTATAATGTTTGTGTGTCTATGGCAATCGTTTCGATAAAAAAAAAAGGGGGGAGCTACTCGTATTTTTCCAATAGAGCATCTCTGCGCTACTGTACTACGTTGACCGTAGCAATTATGTTGAAACAGTAGATATCGCATTTCGTTTAGCGGTCTTATATTTATTTTAATTGGCTCGACCTTACTAAATATTTTTTTTTTCTTTTTTAATATTCATTTTTTTTTAATTTTAATTTTTTTATGAATTGGATTATTTTTATTTCGTTTTAAACAGAAATTATATACTCTGTTTCGTTGTGTATTCGATGGAAGGAATACATTTTAGGTTAAATCGACTTTTGAGTGCGCTTTTAAGAAAGCTTCAAGAAAAACTATTCAGGAATACATCAAATTGTGTATTTCTATTTTTACTATACTTACCATAAATAATTAATATTTCTTTTTTATTAACAAAAACAAAAAAAAAAAAAAACAAACGAAACAACTTATCACGTGTAAAGGAACCACATTCCGCTTGAAAGTCCATTCGCAGAGGGGAAAAGTTTTTGGTTTATTTATTATTTAATTTATTTTTTTAATTATAATTTTTTTTTATTTCTGTATTTATCTTTTGAAGACTAAAAAAGAAAGAAAAAACGTAAACGATATTATTTGTCAATTTAAAAATCTCAAAAATTTAATTTTTGAAACTCATCTGAGGTTTATTTTGTTTTTGTTTTTGTCAAGCAAAACTATAATATAATGAAGAACTTGCGCTAAAAGGCACTATATTTATAGCTTAACTCTATATACATACATATATATATATATATATATATTATTGTTAAAGCATAAACAGAAATGTGTATTTAAATTGAACAAAAAAAAAAAAAACGAAAAAAAAATTGCAAAAAAAAAAAACAGATTGAAATTGTTGGATTTTTTTTTTAACTTTATGAAATATATAATACAACAACTTTAGATTGATTCTTGCAGACGTCTTTTGTGTAGAATTTCATTGGATTTGAACTCTGTTTTATGATTTGATGTTGAGAAGATCTTTTTTTTTAATTTTAATTAGTCAAAAATTGAGGATTTTTTTATATTGTTTTGTAAATGTATTTTGTGAATAAATGAAATTCACAATTGGCTTCTAGAAATTTGTCGATCTGAACATTTTTTTTTTAAAGAATTTTCAGATATCTTTGAAAAATGGCGGAGTAATAACACTCTTAAAAGGTTTGAACATCCAAAGAGGGACGTTGGCTTTGAATATTTGCAGGTTAACTAGAAAATAAGGAACGGGACATTTCATTTTCTAGTTGCGTGCATTTAAAATGAATCAGTATTTCAGAGTACGTACTGAGGTTACATTGGGGTAAACTTATGACCATTCACGGCGAGGCGATTGTGGTGGCTAAGGGTTTAAAGGAGTGCAATGCTACTGCCAATTTAATCGAAACATTGGTGTTTGAAAAGTGATAAAATGCCGTTAAATTTAGATACGTTTACCCATTCAAATAAACTTTTCGTATTTTGAGATTCAAATAAAAAATGTTCACTATCGAGTAAATCAATGGACTTAATTTGCTTTTTAAAATCTGCTGTGCCGTGTTGTAAAAATTTCAGTAAAATTATAAAATTCAAAACAATCACTGCATCAGATTTGGCAATACGGGAAGAACTTCAAACTATAAGAAAGGGTGAATTCGTAAATGCACGACTTGCAAAGTAAATTATCTGCAAAGCACATGTACAGTCCTATTCTGCTAAACGTCGGGGGGAGTGATTGTTCGAAAATCGAAAACTTCTATTCCACTGAACATTCGAAGGGAATCATTCCCCGTCGATAAGCTAGTTTGCTATCACACTAAACCATCGAAACGATACTAGAGGTTTGCAATGAATGTCTTGCAACCATTTCCAAGTACGAATTACGAGTACGCCTTATTAGTGCACTCATAGCCTATGAACTGAAATGAATAAATTTGATATTGTTTGATTACTATGTAAGTGTTGTACTCATTTTCAACAAAACCCATTAGGTAGTGCACTCATAAGAAACGGGTGCTCTCAAACGAGTACTCTATTTAGGTCTTGATTTATTGAGAACCGCATTAATATGAAATCGAAGAAGGGAATCCAAAAAAAGTAAGCCTTGCTTACGTTGCTATTAAAATAAAATGAACACATGATATATTTAAAAAAAAATATATTTTTTTTCTGTTTTTTCTGTTTTCTCTTTATTTTATGATAAATTAATGTTTTCTTCTAGCCGATAGCCGTGGTAGCTAGTGCTATAGTGCTATATATTCTTTTTTATATTATTATTGTACTTTATTACTTAATAATAAGAATTAATAATAATGTTTTCTTTTAAATCTTTTATTGCTTATTCTTAGCTCACCATTTGCAATTTCGGTTTTGGTGGCGGAATTATTTAACGAGGTGGTACTCCTGAGTATTGAAACATCAGAATCATTTGTTAAATCCTTATATCCTTATATAAATTATATCAACATATGATATGTTATATACATCAGTTAGCTCCATTTTGTAATATGTCGCCAATACTCAATTTCTTTCTAATAGAATGTAAATGTTCATTAAACTTCACTTAGCGGACGCTAAAATCCAATTGATCATTGCACTCGCTTTATTCTGTGCACTCGGTGTATATTTAACAGTTAACATTGAACCCGAAAAAAAACATAGCATTCACTCACTCACTCATTTTGCTGACAGATGATTTAAAGAGTAGTGCACCCGTTTTTTTTCAAACGAGTAACCATATTACGGGTATTCATTTGCGTATAATTGCAATGAATAGTGCATTCTGAAGTACTGTACTCTTTAAGTAAGACCAAATGAATACATTCATGCAGACCTCTAGTCCATACAAATCTGTCATCGAGTCATCCGCAAGTATTTTGTTGCGTTTGTGGATATCGGTCGAAAGTTCATAAGTAAAAAAATTAAAGTTAAAAAAATATTTCAGAGCAAAAAAAATGTTGGGAAGAATTACAAAAAAAAAAAGTAGCTTAGGTCCACCCACCATGTAACTCGTTGTGTGGAGGCACTGGGTTTGAAGCGACTACAAATACAATATAAAAAAAAATTACTTTAAATAAAAGAGAGCTGAATGCTTAATGAATGGTTTAATAAATCTTTAAGAAAAGAATCTGTATTCATATTTTATTTTCTCAAGTTTTCCTTATGCTTCATCTGGTATATCCACTATATTTTGTCGTTTTTTACGGATGTTACTTCGTACCCTTCTATCCATTTTAAAATATTTAAATCCAATTATTTTATCCTGCACTAACAAAATCTTCTCAAAACAAATGCTTGAAGTAAAACTTCACAGAATAGTCGTTTACGAATTAATATCGGCAAGGTGATCACCCGTCTAGCAGAATAGCAGAGTTGAGTGAAAATGAATCGAACGTTCGATCCGCCGTTTAGCAGAATAGGGCTGGTTATAGATCAGTTGAAACGGGAAAAGCATATGTTTCCATTACAAGTACAACACTCCTTTGATAGTTGCACGGATGTTCTTGCTTTCGCGTAAAAAAAAACTGAATCTACTACGTTTTAGAACTGTTTGCTTTGCAGTGATTTTCCGTTGTGCGTTTGCGAATCTCCTGCTTTGCACATTTTGCGCAAAATGCGTTTACGAATTTGGCCAAAGATTCAGCAGACAAAAAACGAAGGTTAGGTCACTTAATAGGCCACGTGCAGCCGAAAACTAGCGGACCCTAGACTGCTGCAAAGTAGGCATTACCACCATTCAAGAAATGCGATGGTATGGCCCGGACAAAAAGAGGTTAAAAAACTGTGACATCTACTACAACGATGTTATGGGGTGATGATGACGATGATTTGGGTGAATTCGGAAACGTTAAACTGATTGCGCATTGATTCGCCAACGCTGCTTATTTGCGATGCCGATGCACAGCACAGCTAATGCAGATGCCAATCTGATGCCATTTTGTTTTCGTTTCTGAACGTTTAAGATACATATAAAAATTTAAATAATGAAAGTTAATTTGCTGAAATGAAAATTTTAGTAAACATTCTTGTTGATAGTAAAGATCTTTAAAATGACCAGTTCTTAATTAATGTCCACAAAAAGAAAACTTTACGTTTTAAGAGGACGAGAATATTGCTTAAAAATATTTCGAACAATTCCAAAAGAAAATCCCAAATTCACACTGTGAAACAACAAAGACTACTTTTTTAATTATTTTATTTTTTACTTACTTTTCCTTCTCCATTTCTGGATAAATCGCAGATCCGCGCGGCATCAACAATTTTAATGATGCTTTTTTTTATGATATTTGCGCATCAGATGTGACAACTTTGCTAAAATGAACGATCTGCGTAAAAAGTGATACCAAGTTTTGTGTTATAGAACGTGATGCAAACCCAAAGCTGCATCACTACTGCAGTGAGGAATTTTCAAATTCACCCTATGTTGTTAGAGACAAGGCTGAATCTGCCAACATTAGTCTTATATGCACGCAAGCCCTTACAGGGGAGAAAGGTGACGCCAAAGGCTGCTTCTACAAGCTCTTGAAAAAGACCTACGAGAAATGCCTCAGTTATGACATTGAAATTGTCCTCGGAGATTTGAATGCAAGGCTAGAAAGAGAAAGAATCTTTGGTAGAGCTGTCGGAAGATAAAGCCTCACCTTCAATAACGGATTAAGGCTAATCGACGTTGTTGTGTGGCGAAACATCGCCGTAGCTAGCACGCGGTTCCAACATCTCGATATTC
Source organism: Volucella inflata (assembly GCA_928272305.1). Classification (NCBI taxonomy): domain Eukaryota; kingdom Metazoa; phylum Arthropoda; class Insecta; order Diptera; family Syrphidae; genus Volucella; species Volucella inflata. Next base: position 8,418,839 of record OV743720.1, read on the forward strand.
ACAAGGGGACTTGGAGAACTCTTGATCAATCAACCGTCAACCAGATTGGACAAATTGCGATCGACGCAAGACACTGGGCAGATTCGTAAACGCGCGACTTGCAGTTGAAACGTCAAAAGCATATGTTTGCATTGCAAGTGCAACATTCCTTTGACAGTTGCACAGATGCAACTACTTGCTTTGCAGTAATTTTCCGTTGTGCGTTTGCGAATCTCCTGCTTTGCACATTTTGCGCAACATATGCGTTTACGAATTTGGCCCTTCCTCCAGTTTTATGGATATCCGAACGTTCCGAGGAGCCAACATCGACGGGGACCATTACCTTGTTGCATCCAAGGTACGGTTGTGGATATCCCAAACAGTCCCAAGGCTGTTAGAGTAGAACGGCTCTATGTGTTAATTATTGATTTGACTCGTCACTGCTTTGACTGAGAGGACAAAAGAAAATCAACGATGAATCGGTTGGTAGCTAGATGTTAAGAGAATAAGAAAGGATTAAATAAAGATAAATTAAATATACTCCGAGTTTTATTAACGAATATTAACAACACGTTACATGGTGTCAGGTGTGGGGTTAGTTAAAAACAGACAAGCAAATAAAAGTGAATAAACTAGGAAAACTAACTTGTTCAAAAAAAAAAAAAAAAAAATGGCGGAACAAGCAATTCGAGGCCCTAGTGAAATGGATTTCGATGAACCTGTTAAAAATTGGCCCATGTGGAAACAAAAATTTGAAATTTTTTTAACTGCAGCAGGTAAAAACAAAGCTGACGAAACTTTGAAAATAGCTTTATTTCTTCACCACATCGGAGAAAGGGGCATAGAAATATACAATGCCTTGGCATTGTCTGAACAACAAAAAGAATTGTCGACTGTAATGGCACGTTTTGAAGATTATTGTATCCAACGACGGAACATCATAATGGAGACTTACAAATTTGGATCAATTGTGCAAAAACAAGATCAGCCATTTGTGGATTTTGAGACTGAAGTTAGGAATCAAGCAAAATTCTGTGATTTTAAATGTGAAGCTGAGGGATGTCAGCAGTCTTACGTTAATCGAATGATAAGAGATAAAATCATTTTAGGTCTGGAGGATAAAAAACTGCGATCAAAGCTACTGGAAACAAGTCGTGATACATTGGATGAGATTATCGAGAAGTGTAAGATTGCGGAATTTTCTAAAAAAAATAAAAAACTGCTATCCGGAGAAGAAAAGGAGATGAAAGTGGATGCAATAAGAAATTTTACAACAAATAAAACAAGGAAGCAATATGGAAATTGGCAGAGAGAAGGAGACAGAAAGCTATGCGATCGATGTGGAATGACAGCGCAGGGACGGCATGATAAATACTGTCCAGCATTAGTGGAAGGTCGGAAGTGTAGAGTATGCAACAAGGCTGGGCATTTTGCAGTAGTGTGTAAAAACAAATATAGAGAGCGGCGAAACACCAAAAACCAAGTGCACATAGTCGAATACGAAGCAGATGAACGAGATGTAGAACGAGATGCAGCTAGATCTTTTCAGTCAACAGAACAGCACCGAATACATTCTGTAAATAGGCAATATTATGATGATGAAGGTAAATTGGTTAGCAAAAATGAAAATTATCCAATTGTAAACAATTTTGATTATAGAGATATAGGGTTGGCGGGGTGGTACGAACAAATAAAAATTAATAATGTAAGCGTGAATTTCAAGTTGGATACAGGTGCAGATGTGAGTTGCATACCCCGAAAATACATCAAAGATATGAATTGCTTAAATTGTATTAAAAAGTCGAAGAATAATTTATTCGCGTATAATGACATTCAAATAAAAACATTTGGAAGAATTTCTTTGCCGTGTTTTAACAAATTAACAAGGAGTAACATCCTGATTAGATTTGAAGTAGTTGAGAATAATCATCAGCCCATATTAGGTCTTTCAGACTGCGGGGCATTGCAGCTAGTTAAGCGAATTCAGGCTATACAAAATCAAATAGTTAGGCTGCCAAGCGAGAGAGAGGCATTTGTTAAACAATTTTCTGATATTTTTGAAGGCTTAGGATGTATTCCAGGCAAGTGCCGTATTCAATTAAAAGAAGATTCTGTTCCGGTGCTCACTTATAAAAAGCGAATACCGTTTGGTCTTCACGACCGACTAAAAGCTCAATTAGACACAATGACTCGTGACGGTGTGATAAGTTTGGTAGAGCACCCAACAGAATGGGTCAATAATGTACAAATTGTTGAGAAAGCTGATGGGTCATTACGTTTGTGCTTGGATCCGTAGCCGTTGAACGCATGTATTCGTCGCCCGTATTTTTCAATTCCTACTGTCGAGTCTATTACTAGCCGACTCACAGACAAATCAATTTTTACAGTAGTAGACTTAAAAAATGGATTTTGGCAGTTGGAGCTAGACGATGAAAGTTCAAATTTGACAACATTTATAACTCCTTTCGGGCGCTATAGGTGGCATAGATTGCCGTTTGGTATTAGTAGTGCACCTGAGCTTTTTATGCGAAAGATGGTACAGATTTTTGGGGATATTCCTGGGGTGGAAATATATTTTGATGACCTTTTTGTTTCGGCCAAAGACTATGAAGAACATGACCAAATACTTATGAAGGTCATGGAAAGAGCAAGGGCTAACAGTGTTAAGTTCAATATTAATAAGTTACAATATAGGCAAACAGGTGTAAAGTTTATGGGCCAATCAATATCGAAGGGTAGAATAACACCGGATGATAAATATTTGAGAGCGATAACTGAGCTACCACTCCCAGAAGATAAAAAGGGGGTTATGCGATTTTTGGGTATGTGTAAATATCTCGCAAAATATATACCCAATTTATCCATAATCACAACTAAACTGCGGGAGTTAACCAAATTGGGGAAAAATTGGGAGTGGCGTGAAGAGCATCAAAGCGAATTCGATAATATAAAAAATATTGTAAGCAAAGCTCCAGTTCTCCGTGTGTTTGATCCAAACGAATCCCTTGTGATACAAGCTGATGCATCTAAGGATGGTGTAGGATGTGTTCTCTTACAGGGAGGCCATCCAGTAGCATTTGCTTCACGAAGCTTGTCGTCAAGCGAGCAGAAGTGGGCTCATATCGAAAAAGAAATCCTTGCTATTGTAGTAGCATGTGAAAAATTTCATTACTATATCTACGGCCGAGAAATAGAGGTTCATTCAGATCACAGACCACTTGAGAACCTTATCAAGAAGGAACTAGATAAAGTTTCTACCAGGCTTCAGCGAATGTTCATGTTCCTCTTAAAATACCCGGGCCTTAAAATAAAATATGTACCTGGAAAGAAATTGCTATTAGCCGATTGCTTGTCAAGGGCTTATTTAAGTGCAGCAGATGAGGAGAAGACAGAGTTAAATTTTGTTATTCACAGTATTGTCAATAAACTCTGTATGTCCGAAATAAATAAAGCAATTTATCAGGCTGCTACACGCAGCGATGAATCCTTAAGTCAGATATTAAGGTATTTTGAAAGCGAATGGCCAGAGTACAAAAAATTGAGCTCAGAGTGTAAGAAATTTCATAAAATAAAAGACCAAATAAGTGTAAATGAAGACCTATTGTTTTTCGGTGACAAGTTTGTCGTACCTAGAAAACTTAGGGCTCAGGTACTAGGCATGTTGCATGCTTCTCACTTAGGTGTAGAGAAAACACGATTGCGAGCACGAAGGCTATTTTTTTGGCCAGGTATGTCAAAAGACATTGAAAAAAAGGTTCAAATGTGTCGAATTTGTGAAAAACATAGGTACAGCAATTCAAAAGAACCACTCAGGCAACATAAGTCCCCCAATTTTGCATGGGAAAAAATTTCCATGGACATATTTGAACATGGAGGCCTATCATATTTGGCTATAATTGATGCGTATTCTAATTGGTTGTGTGTAGAGAGGCTTCGAGATAAATCAGTAGATCATATAATACAAGTAATAACTTCTCGGGTATTTTCTAAGTTTGGGGTTCCTTCTGAGATTCGATCAGATAACAGTCCTTTTAATAGCCGTAAATTTAGGGAGCTGGCAGAAAAGTTCAACTTAAAACTGATTTTTTCAAGCCCACGATATCCCCAGAGTAATGGGTTGGCAGAAAAGGGTGTGGCGATTGCCAAGCGAATACTTAAAAAATGTTTAGAAGAAGAAAAGGAAAATGAGTTTTTATATAGAGTATTAGAGTATAATGCCACGCCTTTGGCAAGTATGTTAATGTCACCCGCTCAACTTTTCATGGGAAGAGAAATCAAGACAAAAATTCCAACAACTACTAACTTTTTAAAACCACATAAACTAAGTTCAGACGACATTTTAAAACGCATAGAGAGTAAAAGAAAACTTCAAGCTGAATACTACAACAAAACATCGAAACCTTTATCCAATTTGAAACAAAGCGACAAAGTAATGTTTAAAAAAAATGAAAACGACTGGTTATATGGTACTATTGTAAGAAAGGTTAATGAAAGATCATATATAGTAAACGATAGTGAAGATAATGTTTTTAGACGCAATAGGCGGCACATTAGAAGATCGCTTAACAGCGCACCAAAAAATGTAGTAGACGATTATACTTATGCAGGCATTGATAATAGTCACAAAATTGAAAACGATGGAGTAAATAATTTATCTGAATACCACGAAGTAGTAAATGATGTAAATGATCACATTATCAATAAGAGCGAAAATACTGTACCCGACCGGTCCAATAATACGAATAAAGTAACTAAGTCAGGAAGAGTTGTAAGGCCCCCTGAATATTATGGCAACTGGGTGGTCTAATTAATAAGAAACAAAGTTGCAACTTTTATGTACATAGTGTAAATAAATTAAATTTAAAAAAAAAAAAAAAAAAAAAAAAGCGTGTTAGAGTAGAACGGCTCTATGTGTTAATTATTGATTTGACTCGTCACTGCTTTGACTGAGAGGACAAAAGAAAATCAACGATGAATCGGTTGGTAGCTAGATGTTAAGAGAATAAGAAAGGATTAAATAAAGATAAATTAAATATACTCCGAGTTTTATTAACGAATATTAACAACACGTTACAAAGGCAGGCTAATTCTGTGAGGAATTACGTCGTCAAGCGACTGCAATCGCAAGAGATCACCAAATACATTTCCGATCGAGTCTCTCTTAATCTTTTAAGAGGTCTCTTACCGCCAGCATCAGGCATCGATGACCAGTGGCAGCACTGCCGAAAAGCCATGAGAGATGCCGCTACTGATGTACTGGCTTTTACTCGACCACCACAACGAAACCCATGGTTTGATGACGAATGCCGGCAAGCACACCAAGCTAAGCAAGATGCATACAAAGCGGCACTGCATAGGAGAATTAGAGCGGCTTATGAGCTCTGTGAGCAGAAGAGGAGAGATGAACACCAACTTCTCAGGACGAAAAAGAAACAGCATGAGAAGCGCGCGGTCGAGGAAATTGAGAGATGCTACTCCAGGAATGTGATTGGAAAGTTTTACTAAAACGTACAATTTACGAGTAACATGCCACGGGAACATCGTAGTAGAATCGAAGTCGATGTTGGGGATTTGGAAAGAGAAGTTCCGTAGACCGTGGTTGTTTTGCGAAAGTGTCACTCGGTCGTTATTTTGAAAGTCAATTTGATAGTCTTTGTAGCACTTAAGGGCTGCGAACGTCAAACTGCAAACATTATTTGCTGTCGTTGATCTTTATCTTCAACTAATTTACTTTCTTCTTAGATGTAATCCAATTCAGTCATTTTTAAATGCACGTTATTGTGCAGCGGAAATTTCTGGCTGCTTTTTTGCAGGACATATGACAATTATAAACATCTGCCCTGCGAATACTGAATTATTTATCATGTCGCAAGTGCAGTGTGTTTATAATGTCGTTTTTGAACAAATGACTTGCAGCTTGTGTTTATGAACATATTACAAAAGCAATTTGATGCAGATGACGTTTTCGAAAATGGCCTATATGACGACGATGACGAACCGATTATCGCTCTCAGGTAGAATGAATGAATGAATGAATTTGGACGACGTAAACCGACAATTCCGTTCACCCGACCTAGATAAAGTGAAGATATCAGTATCTAAGCTGAAGATAAGGAGCATACACCAACTCATCTGTAAAATATGGTCAGACGAAAGTATGCCCGATGAATGGAACCTCAGCATTCTTTGTCCAATCCTCAAGAAAGGAGACCCTCTGATCTGCGCCAACTACAGAGGTATCAGTCTTAACACCACGTACATGATCTTATCTGCCGTATTGTGTGAACGCCTGAAGCCGTTCGTCAACAACCTGATAGGTCCATATCAGTGTGGCTTCAGGCCAGGAAAGTTCACCATCGACCAAATATTCACACTACGGCAGATCTTGGAGAAAACCCATAAGCTTAAATTCGATAAACACCACATATTTATCGATTTTAAGGCCGCGTATGACAGCATCTATGGATGCAAGCTATACAGAACAATGTCTAGTTTTGGCATCATTGCCAAACTCGTCCGTCTGTGCAGAGCCACAATCTTTCAAAAGTCCGTCCAATTACTCGCATACGCCTATTATATTGACATTGTCGGAAGAAAGCAGCGTGGTGCCAGTGGCGCTTTCGCGAGTATTGAGACGGAAGCGGCGACAATGGGTTTAATGGGTCAATGAGGGCAAGACCAAGTATATGCTGTAAAGCGAAAAGGAAACTCAAAACCGACGTCTCGGACAGAATGTCACCCTCGACAGATATAACTTTCAGGTAGTTAACGACTTCGTCTACATAGGCTCCTCTATCAATTCAGGCAACAACATCAGCGCTGAGATCAAAGAAGAATCGTTGCTTCTTTGAGTCAAGAAGGCAATTGTTACCGTATATAAGACCTCAATAATCCCAGTCCTGTAATATGGTGCAGACACATGGACATCATGGACTAAATCAGCTCTTGGCTGCTCTGAGAGGAAAATTCTTTGAGTTATTTTTGTTCTCGTCTGCACTGACTGTGTGGAAAAAAAGATTCAACGACGAACTGTATGAACTGTACGACAGAGATGGCTGGTCGTAGAGCGGATGGACATCAACGATCCAGTCTGAAAAGTCCGCTCCCCGGAGACAGCGCAGTAGAAGAAGGCCGAGACTCAGGTGATGAGCGCAAGTGGAAGGGGACCTCAGCCAATTTAGCGGGCGATAGATTGAGCGGTTGTTGAATGAGGTCACCACCACACTGTGGGAATTATGTTTTTCTAAGATTTTCTATAAGCCAGGAAGCCTTTACTTACATTTCAATGGAGTGTTGTTTGCGATATTCTCAATTTTTGCTGTGGCAGGAACGTTTTCTGTTCTTTACCAAGATGGCGATCGAGAAGCAGCTTACCGTCGAGAAAGTTTTTAACTTTTCAAACTGGTTTTCACTATTTGTAGTGAATTTTAACTATTGAGATGATTACAAAAGTTTGTGCTCAATTTTTACAAACGCATTATAACACTGCGTTCCAAATCCATTAATTCTTTTATGTGCGACAGTAAAGCTCGGCTGCATTAATGTGGCAATTTCTCGCACGCAACCACAATGAGGCTTTTTGGATCAAATCGAAGTGAAGGTGCTGCTGTGTGTTTTATGGAATTGTTCATTTTAAGCTTCTGCAACGTAGCGAAACAATTATGGTGGACAAGTACTGTGAACAGCTGACTAGTTTGGTTGCTATAATAAAAAGGCGTCAGATTCCACCATAAAACTGCTAGGCTTCAAGTTGGTAGATTAGATAATTGTCTCGATAAATGCATACGAGTGAGTGGGAAATTTTTTAGAATCCATTATACGCACCCGATATTGCCCCTTCGGATTATCATTTGTTCTGGCTTTTAGAATATAGTTGAAAAGGGAAAACTAAACTCTCTAGAAGTCGTCAAAACGCAACTTAGGAGCTATGTTATCGGAAATGGTATTGAAAAGCTAGTAGATTGTTGAAAAACAATTGTAAACAGCGATGTAAGTTATTCGATATTATATAATTAAGCATTCAATTTGTTTTTATAAAATTGAAATAATATTGAAGTTTACATTCAAATTTGGCAATCATCCAATACTTCCATGCGTTGTTGGAGCGTGTTCCATTTTAATAAATTGACAACGATCAATTAACGCCAGACAGGAGGTCGTGTGGAGATATTTTTGAATTAGTCGCATTCTAATGGGGCCATTAGAATACTCGTAATTTCTTCACAATAATTCAGGAAAGATTTTGGGCATTTTAAAAGCAATTGACTGTTTGAGGACCGCTGTTGTTTGCCAATTCAAGTACACCCAACTTCACACTATTTTCCCAATTTCAACAACTGGAAAACCAAATCAGTCGTCATTTTCTTATTCACCAGTGAGATCAAGTAGAATAAAGTAAATTCCGTTCGCAGAAAAAATAGACAAAAAAAAGTCCATTTTAAGAAGTTTTATTTTATTACTAACCTATGAACCAATTATTCATATCATATAAATAAATAAAAAAAAAATACCAACCCAGAAAAAAGAATATCTGAAAAAAGAGAGAAAAACCGATAAAAACTATTCCGTGTGTGTGCGAAAGCAACAACAATTTTTTCATAACCCCACTCTTTAACAATTTGTATTTTTTTTTTCCTTTATTTCTTTTTTGTGTTGAATTTAAAAGTGTTTTTTCTTTGCGGCATAGAGTAATAAAAATTGTCACTTATATAAAAAGGAAAATAGAAAAAGTGTCGAGCGAAGATATGCACACGTTTAGTGAAACTGGAGCCGGAGTTCCAGCCTTTTTGGCCAAACTCTGGAGACTTGTTGAGGATCCCGAAACGAATAATCTTATTTGTTGGAACAAGGTGAGTACCACTGAGCGGTGTTGAATAGTGCCTACTCGCAGCCATCATTGACTACCTACTGCTAATCATTAGTAAATATACATTTTTATTTTTTTATTATTTTTTTTCTACAAATAAATATGGCAACGGTGTGTTAATTTTTTTTCCCCATTTTGAAGAGGAAAAAAAAAAAGAATTATAATTAATTCGACTTAAAAAAAAAAGGAAAAAGAAATCAATTGGAAAAACCATGAAATTACGTCTATAACCCTTGTGGGGGTACAGTCTGTTCGGCCTTACACAAGTACCTGCAGGGAAATAAACAATTGTGGTCATGCCTGATCGGTTGTTAGGGATGGATAATCAAAGCGAGACTGCCCCTATTTGTCTGACCACCATCAGACCTATTGCGACGAAGAGTTTAAACAATAATTGATTTATCCAATAGACCGCAAACAAACTAAAGAAAAGAGTACGGCCCAAATGTGTAAAAATAGAAAATGCATTCATACAGTACCTACACCAATTAATTGCGTGATGCTTGAGTTTTGATTCGGTGTATAGAGAAAGTTGCACATACAACCCAAAATACAAGCAAAACACTGTCAGTAAGGTGACCATATTTCATTTGTTTAGATTTAAATACAATTTTATGGAGAGTTTTATCGATATCGTCAGACGACGACAACAACTACGACTGGGATGGCTACATTCTTCTGTCTCCCACCCCAACTGATACTGTTGGTGTTGCTTAGCTTTTACATACATTCGTCTTTCGTCTTTCTTGTTTATTTGATGATTTCTCACCTTCTATTCCCTCTTTCTCGTCATTTGATTTTGTGTTTCGAGGGGGGCTTGCTTGTATGAAATGAAGCAGCTTATTTTCTATGTTGTGGACTTTAGATTTATAAATTTACATTAGAGAGCAATGCCATTTAACGCTTACAAACTACGCTATTCTTCCAATTTATGCCGTTTTCATCTGTGCACATGCATTGAAAAGAGAACACACAAACAACTTAAACTAAAACACACAACAAATCGAGAGGAGTGGAGATAAGGTCTGCTTCTATTTGAATTCATTAAGAATGCTTGTAGGGGACTCGAAAAAATTACAAATAACGTAGACGAGAGCCTACCCCAATAATCGTATAAGAATTCTTTCTCATGTCGGACAAATGACATTTCAGTTGTAGATTATGAAATACTTATCAGAAAACTTTGCTCCCATTTGGAGAATTGGAAATTGTTTTTTAATTCTCAGTTACGAACAACGTTATGTGAATGTGTTTTCTTCTATAAAATGCAATGACCGACCGTCACCTTAGTGATATGTACATGTATATTTCTACATCATTAAATAACTACTCAAAATCTTTCTTAAAATGTGTGATTACCAAGGTAGCAACTAGAAATGCGTGTTGAAATTAAGCCCCAAAGAAGTGTTGCCACTTCTATACAATTGTGTTTATGATTAGATTCTTCTGACCACTTTATATAAGGGGTTGAGTGTTTTTTTTTTTCTTTTTATTAACCCAACACTAACTTCAGACATTTATATCTGTCAAACCAATTGTCAGTGTCATTTTTATTAGCTTTGTTCAGTGAGGTTGTTCTAAACTGTTCGGAACAGAAAAGTACAAGGTTTTCTGTTCAGTGAGAAAAATTTCTGTCCGAATCCGTTCTACTTTGTGTTCAGTGAGGTTGTTCCAATCTGTTCGGAACAAAAAATCTTGCACCTACTCTCGAGGTAGAACACAATTGTGAAAAGTGTCAAAATCAGCTGTGATTTTAAATTGTATATTTGTTGGCGGTTATTTCCTAAATCAAGTGAAATTTTAAATTACAAATGGAATAACTTTTGACAATTCTCATATGGGCTGTACTTTTCTGTTCTCATTTGATTTGACGTTTTTCACAAGTTTGTGCTGTTCTGTTCTAGTTTTTTCTCACTGAACAAAGCTATAAAGTAGTCTGCAATTTTATAGTGATGACAACCACTCTTCTATAACTTGACCAAATTTTGGAAATTGTAAAATTATGGTTCTGTGAACGAAACTTATAGAACATTTGCACAATATTGCACCCGACACAATCCACCATTTGAGATCGCTATTCGTCGTATTGTTGACAGTTTTTCAAAAACATTTACTTTTGAATAAGTACCTGAATAAGAACAGTGAAGAGAATATTGTATCGGTTCAGGAAAACTCTGATTCGACGTCATTCACAAACGGTTGGTCTTTGTTCGTCTACTTTACGGAACGATCTTGGTATGAACGTTTACAAAATCCACCTGGTGCAAGAATTGAAGTCGAATGACTATCGTTTGCGTCGAAATTTCGGTGAATGCGCCGAAAATAAACTGATATTGGATCTCCTGCATTACCGAAAAATTGTGTTCAGCGATGAGGCTCATATCTGGCTCAACGCATACATGTATAAGCAATAAAGTCGCATTTACATTGAAATTATCCAAAGGCCGTTACATCCCGAAAAATGTACAGTTTGTTGCAGTCTGTGGGCAGGTGGAGTCATGGGACGGTCAAAAGATGATCTTTTTTGGGTGACAGGACATGGCGGTTACCAAGGCAGTGAAAAAGCAGACAAACTAGCCAGAAAAGGATCTACATCCCAATTCATGATGCCAATACCATTCTGTGGGCTATCGTTAAACACAATAAAAGATAGTACTACAACTTGACTGGAGTAAAATAAGCTAAATTTCTGGAGGAAAACCGAAGGAAACAGACAAGCCAAAAACTTTATGCCAAACAGCTGCTACAAAAAAACGAAACAATTGCTGCAGCTAATTAGAAATCAGATTCGACTGTTCATAGGCTTTCTTGCAGGACACTGCCGTGTGGAAAAAAAAACACTTGATGATCTGTGCAATGAGCCCGTGGAAACAGCAGAATACATACTATGTGACTGCAATGCTCTAATCAAAACACGTCAACGTTACCTATTTAAATTCTACCTCGAAGTAGCGGACATAGCTGCCAGCTCACCTAAATACTTAGCCGCCTTTCTCACGAACTGTGGCATCATAGATGAGCTCTATAATGGAGGACATCACAAAAGTCCCATCCGCGGTAGCGGTGATTTGAGATTTATTATTCCACCTCCTTTTGCAGTCTCATCGTGGTTAATGACTTTTTCGTTCCCGTTCATTGGATACGATGCGCCTCCCAGAAAGAAATTTCTTCAAATTTGGGAACACGTGGAAGGAAGTCTGAGGGTGCCAAATCAGGAGAATAGGATGGATGGCCGAGCAAATCGTAAAACAAGTTTTCCCATCGCCAACGCACCCTTGTGTAGAGGTGTATTCTTCTGATAAAAGATGATTGCACAAAATCGGTCAACAGGGATCTGATTTGCGCATTTGATTTTGATAGGCATTCAATAAATGCGGCACCCATCTTGCGCACAACTTTCGCATACCTAAGTTCTCATGCAAGTTCTTCCGCACCCACCTTCACTCGCCTATCGTCCAGCACGATATTATACACTTTTTCGATGGTTTCGGTTATGGTTGCGGTTTCTTGGCCGTCATTCACATGGGTCATTTCCGAGAGACGTGCGACTACGTTTTAACTCAGCTGCCCACTTTTGTCAACTTTGGATAAATTTCCTTAGGGGGTAAATCCAACCAAAACGAAAAATTTTATGACACCACGATATTCAAGTTTATCCATTTCAACGAAAAGCACGCAAGATGTCTACTACAGAATTTTTTTTTTGTAGTTTATTTAGTAAATAATACCATTAAATTTTATTTACAGTATAAAACACATATTTAAGCTTAACCTAATGAAGGTTACCACTTCTCAAATAATAGGGTTGACAGTCCCTTACAAATGATTTTTTTTTATAATTTAAGCGCGCCTCAAGGGGTTTTTAGATACCCTTATACTGTTGCCAGGGCGCGGGCGGAAAGATAGAAGGAGTAAAAAGGAAAGCATTGTTGTGATGTAGTGGTTTGAAATTCAGATATATTTGGTTTCGATATTGACTCTCCAGGGGTGGGAGTCCGAAAAGGACTTTTTTAAATACTCAGGTTGAGTATTTACACATTGAATAGAATTTTTTTGGAATTTATTTTGGTATAATTAAGTTGTCGATATATATCCATTATACTCGTATATACATTATGAAAAGCAAAGCACCAAGATTTCAACCCTGCGGTGCCCCAAATGTCGTTTCAATACTGGTCGATACGGTACCATTGATACTTATTCGCTGAGATGCAAACCAGTTGTGTAAACAAACAACTTGAGAGGCATACAAACTAGTGACAAGTTCACCCAGGAAGGAAAAAACGCCATCTCTTCGTCAGGCAAAGAAATGTTCACCTTGCCCTTGTATGTGGAAATTTGTGGCTCCAGGACCCACAATTTCGCGTACATTAGTCTTGAAGATCTTGTGATTTGATGCCTCTTGATGATTTTATTTGGCGAAAGAAAACTGGCCTTCGCTGACTACCAACAGCAATCGTCGAATTTGAAGCCAGCATTATTCGTGTTATACGGCCACAAATACTTAAAAAATAATTCGAAAACTTTGTCTTTCGTATGACATTCATCAGATCCAGAAGTGGTGGTTATATGCCCGAAGTTGTGATTTAAAATCAATTGCAGAATGTATTCTCTCGATTGAACATAAATAAGAGGGCGGTCCCAGAAGTACCCGACTTAACAAGGATAACACAAAAATTTTGGAAAAAAATTTATTTATTTTTCAACATAATCGCCTTTCAGCTCTATGTATACACTTTTCCCAGCGATGTTCAAAAAGTTCGATACCCTTTTTATTATAAGAACTGTCTTCCTTCTCAAAATAACCATTAACTGCCGACATCACTTCTTCATCGTTGGAAAATCCTGGACCATTGAGCCATTTTTTCAAGTTTGAGAACAGAAAATAATCCGAGAGGGCTAAATCTGGCTAATAGGGTGCATGAGGTAGCAATTCAAACTTTAATTAATTAATTTCGGCCATTGCAATAACGGATTTGTGAGCTGGTGCATTGTCTTCATGAAACAACACTTTCTTCTTAGCCAAATACGGCCGTTTTTGCTTGATTTCTTCGCTCAAACGTTGCAATAAGTTCGCATAATACTGGCCGTTAAAAGTTTTTCCTTTTTCAAGAAAGTCAATGAAAATTATACCACGCGCATCCCAAAAAATCGGCGCCACGACCTTGCATGCAGATGAAACTGACTTCGCTGTCTTTGGAGCCGGTTCTCTCGGTTTTGATTGTTCTTTTGTCTCGGGTGTGAGGTGTTGGACACATGTTTCATCCATTGTAATGAAACAGAGCAAAAATTCTGCTTTATTGCTGTGAAACTTCACTAAACACTCAATTGAAACATCTTCACGACACTGATTTTGCTCGAGTGGGAGCAAACGCGGCACCCATCTTGCACACAGCTTTCTCATGTCCACATTTTCAAATAATATGCTGCGATATATCGCACTTTTTGAAATGCCTACAATGTCTGCTAACTTGCGCACTTTCAGTCGACGATCATGCAGTACCGCTTTGGGGATTTTCTTCACCATTTCCGGAGTCGTCACCTCATTTGGTCGACCACTGCGAGGCCTTTCAAATAAAAGTATTGTATCACATAACGATGACAAATTTTCTCCATTTTTACAAAATCACTGGCAACGTTCACTATTGATGGCTGCCAAACAAATACTAAAAAGCAAAACAATCAATTTTCTTTTTTACTGACAATTTGTTAGTACTGTTGTTGGTTAACCAAATCAAACGATATCATATTTATACGTCTTTTTATAACATGTTTAGATATGTCACTTTTAACACAACATCATCAATGTCGGATTGCTTTCATTGTAGAAGACATTGAGCTTACTAGAAGTTCAATAATATTCTGTGAAATTGTAGTGTTCCATAATGTTTTAGAACTTCTTGCCACCTGCCGCCTTAAGTTTCATTACATTCCACAAGTATTCGATAGGATGGATCGGGCGAATTGCTGGCCAAATGCCAGAGCATCCATTCCAAATCCAAATCGTCACTCAAGAAGTTAGCAACTTTGATGTAAATTAGTTAGAAAAAAAGAGTAATATTAAAGGAGAAGAGAATGAAATATAATAAACGAAATCTTGAATCGCAATTCACCTGTCATAAACCACATAACAGTTAAAGTATGGGTGAATTCAAAAACGTCAATCAAAAAAAAATACGCATAGGTTGCGCAAAACTGCAAAATATGCGCTGCTTTTACACTGCTGCCGCTTTGTTGCCGATGCAATACATGCAATACACAACCGCGTTTTGACACCGCTACATATTTCTTTGCAACAACTGCTCAGCTGCTTAGTTTTGACTTTCAGTTGCTTTACAACTGCAAAAATGAACTTTTGATTTGAGCAGTAATGCCAAAGTATTCCATTTTTGAACTCGCTGATTTATTCCCAAAACACATGAGCAGAATTTTGTGTGCAGTGAAATTAGAATACACTTGTTTTAATTCGGAAAGCTACATATAAATGCTGCACGCAGCGCTGTTCTACAACTCATCTCTATTTCTAAATTTGCTGCAATCGACAGTATCACACATTAGTGACAGCAGCAATCGATGCGATTGACTTCAGAAAATATCTACACATCTGTTTCACGGGCAGAGCTGGCAGCAGTACTGCAAGTAGATTTTCTGCACATGTGTTTTGAGCATTACTAATATCGCAGCACGCCGCAGTACTGCGTTTTTGAATTGGGGCTACGTGATATCAAATTTAAAATCTTATTGAGGCAGCTAGTAGTTTGAATGAGTTTTATGTGTCTGTAGCTAATAATCTGTCTCCAGGATTCTTCGCTGATGACATGGCTTATATTTCTGATGAGGATGTTATAAATGAAGTCTATTCTACTAACAGTAAGTTATGAAACCTCGATTTCTGAATATGCCAGAGAAGATGCACTTCTAACATTCTGCAGTGGAATCTATGAAAATATTAATGGTAGTCTCTTCACTCCTGGACTCAGATGGTTTTAATAGCTCAGCAAGTACATCGTCTGCTTCAACAGATTTAAAAGACTTTAGCTTAGGCATGACTTCCTTTACTACGCAGTTTCTCATCGTCGTTGTCAAAGTAGAACGGTGCATCCATTCCATTTTTTTTTTTTTTCTTCAATATTTCATCTGTCCGAGGCTTTTTTCTGAACTATTTTTTAGACGTCGACGCTTCTGTCATTAAACGCTTGATCATCATACAAAATACTCGCCCAGCTTGCTGTACTAAAAGAAATCAATGTCACAATGGCTGCTAAAATCCAAAAGGCCAAACAAAGGAAAGAGTTAAATTCACATCAGGTGATTTTCCTGTTCAGTTCAAATAATGTTTTCGAAATCCCATTCTAATTTTTAGCTGAAAAAATTACATAAAATCAAAATTTCTATTTTAAAAGATGCAGACAAATATCTTACGTTTAAAACTCTCAACTCCAATCTATGTAAATCCCAGCACTCTCATATTATAATAAATAAATAAATCTCTCCGTATCTAATATTTATTTGAAACAATATGTAGATTACACTACCCACCTGCAATAGTTTGATCAACCAGTCGTTGGCAAAAATAGATTCATCAGTCATGACTAATTTGTATGACCAAAAAAAGAAAAACAAAATCGCAGATAGCGTGATCAAGGTCATCAATATATGGATGGTGGAAAATATTTACAATTTCGAACATGAACTAGCACTTTTTCTGATTAAAGAAAAAGAAGCACATCCGTTGATGATACGCCACATAGGCAAAAAAAAAAAAGAAGTTATTTCTTATTGTCGCTACTACATATCTGTTTAGTTCCACTTTACGGATCAACAGAAATCGAGTGTATTGTGTGAAATAAATTAAAAATCACAGAACTTATGCATGATATTTAAGAGGTGAACTAACAGCTCCAGATTTTCCTAACATCTGTTACCATCAAACTACGTGTGTTCTATTAATTTGAACATGCATTGAACTTTGTTGTCAAGTGGGATTGCAAGACCAATGAACTACGAAACATTGATATTGTTCTTTTTTATTTTCTATGCGGTTAGCACTCAGTAATGGTAGTGTGTTATCGAATATCAACGAGTAGTTGTTGATAAAACTAGTGTTTCAAGCTTATTTATAAAATAACGTGATTTCTATTCTGGAGATTGCGGTCACGATGACCATTTAAAAATAAACAAACATTCTAAAATTCATAAAATAAAGCCACCCATGTCGGAAAAAAAAAATCACAAAAAACACCAAAGTGAATAATATGAGCGTCCGTCAAAGTCAAAAAATTGACAAATCCTCTCTCATCTGTGAAAGACGAAAGACCAGTTCGGAGATGAGTTTCCAAAATTCCGGAAAGGAAATTTTCTCCTCGAAAACCTATTTAACTTCAAAGACCGGAATAATTACGATATCCGAGCAGCAGTTGTGAGAATTGCTCCGAACATGACTTTTACGTTTGGTGAGATTACAACAACCACCCACCTGCAAGCAATAAATAATCCAACTCGATAGTAAAGGATACAGTTTACGAAATTTTTAGATGTTTGAATGTTGTTATTTATCTTATCAAACCAAATCGAATTGAACCATTTTACATTGTTTTTTTTCGTTACTTTTGACGAAAAGTAGACGAGGTATTGATAGCATAAGAAACCATCATGACAGACTCATATTGTAGCTTTTTGCCTAAAATGTGAGTAGCGATTAATACTAATAATAAAAGTTATCACGCCAAATGTGGCAGATATTATAATTTGGATTGTTAATTTGAGACATTTTCAGGTGGTAGTAAGCTTAAGAAACACGCAACAAGTAAGGCGCTTAAAGTTTACAAATATGTATGCCTTTAACTCAAGTATAAAGGCGGAATTTCTGTCGGGGTAAGGGAGAGTTGAGTGTTTTAGGCAATTGGTTTGTGAATAGTTGGACTGTTTTTTTGATACAGCGGAATGCGACTTTAATAGATATTGTTGATAGATGGAGTGAACGCAGCCACCAGCAAACATTGAACGCACCTACAATAATTTTTAAGCGAAGGCAACAATTTCATTAAAGAAATAAATAAAATAAATTTTTAAGTAACCGAATGAACGTCTTACTCGAAGCCGGGAGCGAGAGGTCGATTTTGACGCTGGCGCTCAGTCAGTGTCAGACGTATGGATTCATAACACGTGTTCCATTGTACTTGAACTATCGAAATGATTCATTACATAGCTAATTAAGTGTACTTTAAATTGTACCGAGAGACTTTACAAGAAAATTTGTGAGTTTGGAAAAATTTGTGAAACATCGTGATTGTGAAGGAAAAATGGTTCGCTCGAAATCAAAGAAGGGCCCTAACGCTCACCTAACGTGAGCACATCGGAATGCACGGCGAAAAATGGGCCATTCAACTTTGGACTGAGTATGAATTGTAAACTTGCGGATGTTGCTCTTATGGTTGAAAGGAGCCATTTCATGCACTCAAATTGTGCGACAGACTTTGGTTCAGATCGGACTTGGCAGAGTTGAGCGACCACTGTTAAAAATAAATACCTAGTTGCTTCGATTTTTCATTTATTACATTGTCTGTAGGGAGGAATCGAATTCACGAAAATATTCACGGTACGGCCGGTAGGCTGGTGTGCCTCTGTCAAGTGGTGGGTTTTTTTTTCTTATTTTTTTCGCTCTTAAACTCGAGCTTAAAACTCCCAGCTCTAACAAATATCCCTTCAGCCCTAAGAAGATGAAAAGGCTACCTACAATACCAACCCGAGAGAGGAAAACAAAAAAATACAAAAGAGCCAGGGATGACTGTAATGTCTTTCTTCTGAGAGAAAAAATGGCCTTCCAACTGTTAGCTCTTTGGACAAAGTAAAACTTCTTGGTAGACACCTTGCAGCTAGCTCAATCCTTCCAGAGTACGTTGAATTTTCAATGGGATGAATTTAAGAGGACCTACAGATCATAATATACAGATATAATATAATCCATTCCGTTCAACCACTGTGTACGCTTTTTTCCTAATCCTATTTTTCAAAAATTTATCCGAGAGGATGCACGTCACCTGCATAAATAGGTTTTATAATTGAAAACATACCTACGATATACTGCTTTGCCTTGCACTAACAGCCAGTAGCATTCTTTCCCTTTAAATCTTCGAGATAAACAGCGCCTCGCTATGAATGTTTACCACTCAACATTCAAGCCTACCAAAAATAATTGGCGAAATGTAGTAGACACCTTGGAATAATGCAATAAAAAAAAAAAAAAAAATCAAGTCCACTGTAGGGCGTACTGTAAAATATCATGCTTCTTTCTTAGGCCAATCCAGTCGCATATGGAATTCTTCTCTGCCGAAATCATTGTCCTATACATTGTAACCTGCAAACAATCAAAATCCACGTACATAGGTATCTGTCTTTCTTTTCTCCCTAATTTTCTTTCTGCTTTCTGTGAAACTACGAGGGCGGGTCAATAAGTCCGTGACTTTTTGAATTTCTGACCTCTTTACTGAAACAGCAACACTGCTCCTGTCAACAGGCATCTGTCAGTTGACTCCTGTCAAAATTTAAACTTGCTGCGTCAGTTAGTTTGTGTTTGACAGCTATTTTTATCAGACTACTCACTAATTTGAGGAGAAAATGGAAAAAAGTGAATTTCGTGTGCTTATTAAGCATTATTTCTTGCGAAAAAAACCATTACCGAGACCAAGGCTAAGCTTGATAAATACTATGGGGACTCTGCACCATCGATTTCAATGGTAAAAAAGTGGTTTACTGAATTTCGTTGTGGCCGTACAAGCACTGAAGATGCCGAACGTCCTGGACGCCCAGTTGAGGTCTCTACACCCGAAACAATCGAAAAAATTCACGATATGGTGTTGGCCGACCGAAGATTGAAAGTGCGAGAGATTGTGGAAGCCGTAGGGATCTCGCATGGCTCAGTGGTTTCAATTTTGAATGATCACTTGGGCATGAGAAAGCTTTCCGCAAGATGGGTGCCGCGTTTGCTCACAGTCGACCACAAACACATGTGCAGTTGCCATGGCAAAAAGCCATGAATTGGGCTATGAATTGCTCCCTCATCCACCCTATTCTCCAGATTTGGCTCCGAGAGACTACTTCTTGTTCCCAAACCTGAAGAAATGGCTTGGTGGAAAAAGATTTGACTCCAATGATGAAGTCATCTCGCAAACAAAGGCCTATTTTGAGGACCTCGACAAATCATTTTTTTTGGAAGGGATAAAAAAATTGGAGAAGCGTTGGACAAAGTGTATAGAGCTCAAGGGAGACTACGTTGAAAAATAAAATTATTTTTTTATCAAAAAATCTGTGTTTTAATCCAAAAGTCACGGACTTATTGACCCGCCCTCGTATATTAAAGGATTTGTGTACCTCTAGCTAGCACTAAATTAAATTTCACAGCTTCGGCCAGAATGAAAATGGTGCTTCAGAAGTGGAAGCGAGTTGATCGCCACACTGTTGTTGAGTTCATTTATTTGGAGAAGTAATGTACTATCATCTAGAGTAGACGTGTTTTCATTTGCTTCTAATATAGAAAGAATTTTAAGCCGGTTTATTAAATTTGAGTAACAACTTAAATAGTGTACGTTTTTCACTGTTCGTAATTGTGCCTGTTCTTTCCTTTCTTCGTTCTAACACTCGTGCATTTATCCCTTAATAAACTATTTATAATTAAATTGTACTGGTCATCTGCCTTAACTGTAAAGTTTGTATTATCCAATAAATTGAATTGAATTGAATGATAGCAATGGTCGGATGTTCTCTTCAGCCAGTGACCAGTGACTTTCGCCCCATTTGGGTTGTCATACATGTGATACTGGGACGCTTAGGCTACTGTTTTTCGGAGTAAGATTTGTAGGTTTAGTGTATTGCATTCAAGTTGTTGGGTATTAAGGTAAACTTATAAGCCTGTTTTAGTTCCTGGTTTTGAATAATTGTTCGGAATTTGCTTCAATTTCTTTATTTCTCCCCTCCTCAATTTTGTTATTTTGTTCATGCCGTGTACTTTCTTAGCGTTCGAACGAGGGGCGTTCAAAATATTCTTGGTATCGGTATATGAAGGAAAAAGCGAATTCAATTAAAATTATTTTTTTTTTTCCAATATAATCTCCTTTTTTCATCAATGCATTTATTACATCTTGAGATTAGCTTTTTAATACCCTCAAAAAAATATGTTTCCTCTTTCTCTGCAAAATATCCATTTATTGCCTCCTTGAGCTCTTCATCATCAATCGCATACCACGAAGATATTTTTTCAAATCAGGAAACAAGAAATAATCACTAAG
The DNA here is from genome assembly GCA_928272305.1 of Volucella inflata. Classification (NCBI taxonomy): domain Eukaryota; kingdom Metazoa; phylum Arthropoda; class Insecta; order Diptera; family Syrphidae; genus Volucella; species Volucella inflata. Next base: position 8,439,968 of record OV743720.1, read on the forward strand.
CGCAAGGTCTGGACTATAGGATGAATGTTGGATTTCTTCGAAACCACTATCTCGCACAACAGCCTTGGAAACTCGCGCCGTGTGAAAGGGAACGTTGTCCTGAATAAGCAACACACCCGTTGTCGGTTTACCCCATCTTTTTTTTTTTTCTAAATTTGCTGCCGTAAATGATGCACAGTGTGGATGCGTATGATGTGGCGTTTATGGTGTTTCCTTTGTTTTTTTTTTTTTTTTGTACTCAATCAACAATATTCCCTTTGAGTCCCAAAACACTGTGACCATGAACTTCCCTGCAGACGGAGTGACCTTGAACTTCTTCGGGGGGTCCGTACTTTTTTTTTGCCACTGCATGGGCTCTTGCTTGCTTTCAGGGTCATAATGGTGAACCCATGTTTCGTCCCCAGTAACAATTTGTTAAAAAAATACCTTCCGGGTTCTCACTACAGAGTTCCAAAAGCTCTCTACAGCACGAGATTCGCACTTTTTTCTTATCAAAGGTTAAGGTGGTCATGAAGAATGATGTGTACGGTACCAGTCGAAAGGCTAGTGATCTCTGCCATCATTTTCACTTTCATTCGGGCATCCTCAAGTACAAGTTTCTCGACTTCTTTAATATTTTCATCCATTTCATAATACAAGCAGTAAACGGGCAGCCTGAGCGGGGGTCGTCTTCAATGCTCTCTCTGCCTCTTTTAAACTCACTTGACCACTTTTGCAACGTTGATAACGAAGGTGCAGAACCATGGTAAACAGCCACCATCTCTTTTTAAATAATTTTTTGACTTTTTCCTTGTTTTGTAAGAAATTTAATCGCAGCGCGGTGCTCATTGTTCACCATCATCGTCTCACTCGCCATTTTGATTGTGTTTACCTAGAGATTAAAAAGCGAATTAATAATCCCATGTATATGAAATTTTACAGCAACGCATCAAAATAATAGTATTGCTTACACCAGAACTTTACCCCGATACCGAGAATATATTGAACTTCCCTCGTATTCCCGTCCTCCGTAAGTTACGAGGGCGGGTCAATAAGTCCGTGACTTTTGGATTAAAACACAGATTTTTTGATAAAAAAATAATTTTATTTTTCAACGTAGTCTCCCTTGAGCTCTATACACTTTGTCCAACGCTTCTCCAATTTTTTATCCCTTCCAAAAAAAATGATTTGTCGAGGTCCTCAAAATAGGCCTTTGTTTGCGAGATGACTTCATCATTGGAGTCAAATCTTTTTCCACCAAGCCATTTCTTCAGGTTTGGGAACAAGAAGTAGTCGCTCGGAGACAAATCTGGAGAATAGGGTGGAGAGGGAGCAATTCATAGCCCAATTCATGGATTTTTGCCATGGCAACTGCACATGTGTTTGTGGTCGACTGTGAGCAAACGCGGCACCCATCTTGCGGAAAGCTTTCTCATGCCCAAGTGATCATTCAAAATTGAAACCACTGAGCCATGCGAGATCCCTACGGCTTCCACAATCTCTCGCACTTTCAATCTTCGGTCGGACAACACCATATCGTGAATTTTTGTCGATTGTTTCAGGTGTAGAGACCTCAACTGGGCGTCCAAGACGTTCGGCATCTTCAGTGTTTGTACGGATACAACAAAATTCAGTAAACCACTTTTTTACCATTGAAATCGATGGTGCAGAGTCCCCATAGTATTTATCAAGCTTAGCCTTGGTCTCGGTAATGGTTTTTTTTCGCAAGAAATAATGCTTAATCAGCACACGAAATTCACTTTTTTCCATTTTCTCCTCAAATTAGTGAGTAGTCTGATAAAAATAGCTGTCAAACACAAACTAACTGACGCAGCAAGTTTAAATTTTGACAGGAGTTAACTGACTGATGCCTGTTGACAGGAGCAGTGTTGCTGTTTCAGTAAAGAGGTCAGAAATTCAAAAAGTCACGGACTTATTGACCCGCCCTCGTACCTAAATCCTAAAATAGGGATCTATTTTAACGCTTACGCTCTTTCTTAGATTGAAAGAATTGTAGAATTGACGACATCGCTTCATCTCACGTATAATCATTTTTGATTTGTAAGCTTCAGTGAGTAACTATGAAGTATTGTCCCATCTGTTGTATTTACCTGACTCTTGACTTACAAATCATAATTTTTTCGGAGTTCGAACAATCATCTACGAAGTAGGCGTTGATAAACCGATGGAAAATATGTTTATTTTTCAAAACACATTACTTATTTTAAAATGCATTGACTAAAAATTAGAAAAAAAAGAAACTAAAACATTTTCTGCATTTAATGAAAAACACTTGCAAGATTACAAAAAAAAAAAATCAAAAAAATCAAAATTGAACATCTAAACGTTTTTTTTGTAACATTAAACAAAAAACAAGGGAAACCACTTTATATCATTCAATGGAATTGTTTATATAATGCAAGCTAACCACTCTTTTATTGTAAGATAACCACATAAATTCGTGATAAGAAAAGTAAGTAAGTTTGTTGTTTTCACGCCTATCTAGAATGAAATTACTAAAATCCATCAAAAGATATAACCTTCCCCCCTTAAGTGCTTTGTTACTTTATTACATTTTGGTGTGGAAATTAAAGTTTTCTAATTATTCTCTTTGGTCCGTTTATCTATGGGAATGAGAAGATTAATTTTCCGAAAAATAAAACAATGCTGCGGCCCTCTAAAAATATGGTACTTAATTTTTGAAATGGAATGAAGGAGTATCAAAATATACTATATTTCTTGAAAAAAAAAAAAAGTTACAATACGAAACCCGAATATTTGACTTGACTTAAGTCCTTATACCAGTATGAGACGGCTTTTTAATCTTTCCAAATCAATTTTCTTTACAATTTGAATTCTCTTAACACAGTTTACGTCAAGTTGTACTGTTGGTCCAAGCCTTGGTGACATTTATTGGGTCTTTAACTTAATTCGTGCGGTTTGCTAAGAGATGGCGTAACTTGTATTATTCCATTGTTATTATTCCATTGGAACATGCGTTGGAAAGCTACTGTCATTGTACGTCATTTCAGTATATGTCATTCATTTGAAGCGTAAACAACAATAAATTTTTTTTCACTCAAATATGTCGAACTTTGTACCTGAAAAAGTGTTTTTGCGGGGAGTTCTTCTTCCTTACTTTAATATGAAGAAAACTGCTGCCGAAAGTCATCGTATTTTGGTGGAAGTTTATGGTGAACATGCCCTAGCTGAGCGAACGTGCCAAGAGTGGTTTGCACGATTTAAAATTGATGATTTTGGATTGGAAGACGATGAACGTCCTGGGCAGCCAAAAAAGTTTGAAGATGAAGAACTGGAAGCATTACTCTATGACGATTGTTGCCAAACACAAGAAGAGCTCGCAGAATCTTTGGGTGTCACTCAAGCAGCTATTTCAAAAAGTTTAAAAGCAGCTGGATATATTCAAAAGCAAGGAAATCGGGTTCCACATGAACTCAAGCCGAGAGACGTCGAAAGACGGTTTTGCATGTCCGAAATGCTGCTGGAACGCCACAAAAGGAAGTCATTTTTGCATCGGATTGTTACTGGTGATGAAAAATGGATCCATTACGACAACCCCAAGCGCAAAAAATCATATGTGAAACCCGGCCAACCAACCAAATCAACGGCAAAGCCGAATATCCATGGGGCGAAGGTAATGCTCTGTATTTGGTGGGATCAGATGGGTGTGTTGTATCATGAGCTGCTAAAACCGGGTGAAACCATCAATGGACAACGCTACCGAACACAATTAATCCGTTTGAAGAGAGCAGTAGCCGAAAAACGCCCGGAATATGCGACCAGACACGAGGCAATAATTTTCCATCATGACAACGCTCGGCCCCACGTTGCTATTCCGGTTAAGAACCATTTGGAAAACGGTGGATGGGAAGTCTTACGCCACCCCTCTTATAGCCCAAACCTTGCCCGTTCTGACTACCATTTGTTCTGGTCGATGACATAAAAATTGAATATTTTGCATTAAATTGGGTAACATCTTCTCGTTCTCCTCTCTCTTTCAAGTTACAGAGGCCACATAAAATTAGAAGCTCCGGTCGTCGTGGTATAAAATGTAATAATGTAGAACCTTTCCCTGATTTTGAAATTAGTTCATAGAAGTCTTTGACTATTCTTGTTCATAATGTACACAGTTTATTCACGAAATGAGTTAAGACAGATTTTTATTTAACTTTAAACAGTAAATTGCCCACTCTGAAATTATTGTTGACCGGTTATAGAGCCTCTGGCCGTTGAGAAATCTTTAAAATAGCTTCGTGCACCCTCGTCACATTTTGTTGAATAGACTTCACGTTATCAAAACGCCCTCCTTTCCATGCTCATTTCAACTTTGTAAATAAAAAAAGTGAATGAGGACCAGATGGAATGTGATTGATTACGAAAACTTAACTCCAATGCAATACTAGTTGATGCAGCAAATAGAGAGAAACTTAATGTGGACTTAAACTGAATTTAAATGAAGCAAACGTTAAAGTATGGAAGCCGAACTTTATCAGTTTAATTTAGTTTATCCCAACTTAAGACAACAATTTAAAAGGGAAACATCAGATCACTTAATAGGCTATTGAACTATATATTTAAAGGTTGAGATACTCCCACCGATCTTGCGTAGTCTCTGTATCACACGGTACAAAGGGAGGATATTTTTCATTTAGTGGAAAGATGACCCCTGCTCCAGAAAACAAGACGACATTTTGTTGTCAACTGGAATATGGCTTATTGCCATGTATTAGGTTGTACCTTATGTCTAAATTTTCACTCAGTTGGCAAGAGAAAGCTCTCGGGTGAACATCTATAGCAGAAAGTGCATTTTTTTTATAAGATAAAGTGGTTACAGAAATTGTTTATCATGCTCGGATATTCGGACTGAATTTTAACTGTGACATAATACGTCTCTAGCAACAAAAAACATTAACAGTGGATTTAAGGGTGTAGCTGTAAATGAACGCAACATTCAACTTTGATTTGCTAAGTTCCATTCGGGAGATCTTAGCCTCGAAAACGAACCACATGGGAAAGCAGAAACGATAATTGACGACAATGTTTAAAAGCAGTGATAGATGCAGACCAAAAAAAAAAACATGCGTAACATTGCATAGAACATGAGAGTATCTCCCATCATAATAAGTCGAAATGGGAAAAGTAAACTCAAAAAATGGGTGGCCCATGAACTTAATGAACCACAAAAACTAAGCCGCTTAGAAATCTGTGGATCGCTAAGCTTAATTCACCAAAATTAACCGTTTTTGCATCGTATAATCATGTGTGATGAAAAGTGTATTTTGTATGACAACCGTTAAAGATCTGGGCAGTGGTTGGAGGTAGAAGAAAAACCAAAACACCCTACCAACTAAGTCTGTCAATCTGGTGGACATCGAAAGGACCAATTCACTTTTCATTTCTTAAACCAGGCCAAACGTTAAATGCAGTCAAATATTTTGAGGAAATCGACAATAGTGCATGTGAAATTGGCTTAAAAGCATCCTGCGTTCGCAAATAGGTATGGTCCGATCCTATTGCATGACAATAAAAAGACCCCATACATCTCGCGCAACGGTGCAAAAACTGCTACAGTTGAGATTTTAAATTCTTCCACATCTACCGTTCTCTCCTGATGTTTATCCAACGGAATATCACCTTTTTCGCAGTCTTAAGTCATTTTGCCGGCAAAAGGTACTCGTACTTTATAGCGTCCAAAAATCAAGCCTTCTAATATAAAAAAGAAATAATAGACCTTGAATCACGTTGGAAAAAAATTAAAGATGCTAACGCTTCATATTTTGACTATATAAAAAATTGTAAAAATTATTTTAGCAATAAAATTAAATCTTATCCAAACTGATTTTTCATCCAATAAATGGTCTACAAACGACGAGTGTGCAGGAGCAGTATCACGAAGCGAGACCAGTCGCCTCTACGGTACAATTCCAATACAAATGCTGTGAATGTTTCTTTAATTAATATTTAACTGCTCGGATATCCTTTGAACTGTGACTGTGAGAATAATGGATTACAAAAGACAGCGTGCCATTTTCGTTCATGGTGGCCGTTTTTATTCGGTAAATTCCATTTAAATATTGTGCTTCAACTCAAGCCCTCATCGCCATGCGCAGTTTTCAACATTTGGGATGTTCCCGTAACGGTTTTCTGCAAGGAGGCTCTTTATTGCGAGTACGTGTGACACGCCAAAACAAACTCAACACTTCAAGTAAATACGGTTTATAAAAATGGTCAACAAAAAGGACAAGACAACATAGTTCCATAGATAAAACATTTAATATAAGAATATTATTTGTATACCTTTTGCTCAGTCCCGGATTTTTTGAATGAACTGTGTACAGTCTTTCCTGCAAGTTGTACTAGTGCTGTCTACAATAATCTAAATTCTGATGACTGACTTTCAATCACATACCCATCACATTCTGTGCAGATACTTAGGGTAGCCACAAAGAAGTGAGTCTAAAGGTGTTAAATTGCTCGGGCGGGGTGGCAAATTGAAAAAAACTTCGTCTTCAACAAATCGATTGTGGCATGTGCTTAGTCGCAAGTGAACGATCACTTTAAAATTACCTATCCTCTAACCAGTTACGACTGTAACCGACTCGCCATGTTAATATGCCGTGTTTGAGAACCTTACGGAATCAATTGGTTGCGATCTTTATCGACTTGAGTGCAACCACATTATTATCTTCGCTACTAACAGTTCGCAGTTTCACTGACATGGCAACATTAAGTCGATTCAAATGTTTACGTTAAACGCTAAATTATTTGCTTATCGCAACGAACGCGCGAAACGTAGTCATAACTGACTGAATTGGTTTACAATTCGAATGATAATTGAATGGTTGACAGATTGGAAAACAAATATATCTTCTGTCAAAAGATAGAAAGTTCAGGGGACGTATCTAGTGCAGAAACCTTTATATTGAGGCTGATCAGATGAGGTGAACTATTTCTAACATCGCTTAGACATTTTGCAGCATTTTGTGGTCATTTCAAGTTGCAATGTAAGAGAATTAAATTTGTTTCCACATTTTTTCAATTTATGAATAATCGCTAGGTTTCTAAATTTTGTAGTTTTGAGTTTTGAATGAATTGAATTGTACTGTTAGTTGGGAAATCCACCAACCAATAATGCTGCTTATAGTGGGATTTATTGAGATTATTCTTCCTCGTCGTCCGTGAGTCCGTATACAAATACTCGTATAAAACCAGGGTGTACTATCGTAATAAAAGTGTCGGCGACAGAATGGAGCCTTATGGCACACCAGCATTTATTTAGAAAATTTCAGAACTGAAAGGTCAATGGAAAATGCACACATTTTATTCAAAGGGGCCAATGCTTTTTAAATATCAAAGACCCTGTTTAGATGGTAATTCATAACTCGCTATGTTGATAGTATGAAGAGAACAAGAGTGAGGTATTAAGAGAGATGGACACTCATTAAGTAAAAACATGAAAATCGAAAAAAAGTCACTTTCTACATCCGAAATGTTCCGTCCCTATTTCATTTTATCATTATTGGTTCAATCGTTGAGGAGTGAAATTCGCAGATAATAATGAATATGAATGTTTCAATTTGCTTATGTCTTTTAAATTTTATCAAATTTATGCAGGAGAGAGCACTACAGTGCGTAGAGATACATGACTGCCTACTATGAAGTCAAGAGTTACCATTTAAACAAGGTCAAATGCAAGTGTTTTACTTTCATCGTATTTGCGTAGGCTTTGGTTCCACTTTTCAGTGAAACATGCCATTGAACTACCAGCTGCCGTTTTTGTTTCTCAAGATATTTCCTGAGCTGAATTTTCCTGAGAAAAATGGCACCGAATTCAAATGCAATAAATCTGCAGAGGAAGAAGAAGAATGGTTTTTATTAGGGATGGGTTGGAAAAATGTTGCTTTCCATTTAATCGGGATGAGTAATAAAAGGGAAGATTGCTGATAATTGTTTTTGATATCGTAGAAGAAGTGCTCTACAGGAGAAGCTGAAATATAAAATAATGCCCAGCGGATTTGTGTAGTTTTCTTGTTGCTTCAATTACAGTGAATGAAAAAAAACTGAAAGGTAGAGATGGCAATGAAAGGCTATGTCATTTATAAATTTTGTCAGAATTTGTAATAATTTTTATCTTTACTAAAAATGTACCCTCTATTGATTATAACACAACTTTGTTCTAAATTGAATCTCTTTTCATTGCAGGATGGCCGAAGTTTTATCATTCAAAATCAGGCACAATTCGCACGAGAATTGTTGCCGCTTAACTACAAACACAACAACATGGCAAGCTTTATACGTCAGCTCAATATGTGTAAGCATAAAATCATATCAAATCAGAATAAATTAATATATCTTAACTTGTTTACTTTGCAGATGGATTTCATAAGATTACATCTATTGACAATGGTGGCCTTAAATTTGATCGAGACGAAATGGAATTTTCTCATCCATGCTTCAAGCGTAATTGTGCCTATTTATTGGAGCACATTAAGAGAAAAATCGCCAATACTAAATCCATTGACGAAAAGGCCACCGTCAAACCCGAGGCAGTTAGTAAAGTTTTAAGTGATGTTAAGGCAATGCGTGGACGACAAGATTCATTGGACTCGCGCTTCTCAGTTATGAAACAGGAAAATGAAGCCTTGTGGCGAGAGATAGCTTCTCTTCGGCAAAAGCATGCCAAGCAACAGCAGATCGTCAATAAGCTTATTCAATTCCTCATAACCATTGTACAACCATCGAGGAACATGACAAGTGTTAAGCGCCACATGCAACTTATGATCAATGACACCCCAGAGCAAGCAAAACTAAGAAAAGCAAGTGAATCTGAATCCGAATGCGGCCCAGTAATCCATGAGTTAGGAGAAGAACTATTCGATGAAGTTGGTGAAAACGATTCGGATTTAGGGTAAGTCACATGCCGTCGATAAATCATTTATGAACATAAATATTTATAATTTTATTTGAATAGTGATCCACCGAGTCCCTATACAAATATGCCATCTGTTGGTTCTAGTCGACAAGAGAATGATAGTCCTCTACCAAGACTTGAACGACCACAATCGAATGCAAGCGTTACCAGTCAAGCATTCGAATATTCGAATCAAAGTGCAGATGATGCCCTCAATTGTCTCAGTAATGCTTCACAAGGATCTTCTGTTATAAATGCTGTGAACTCAGATGGATCTCAAATTGTTTATCATGTAACAGAAGTCCCTGATAGTGCACCTGAAACACCAGAAACATTTAACGAAGAAAACCATCTTACCACACCATTGGTAAGGGAAATGAAACGTAATCTATCATCAAAAATGAGGAACAAACAAAGTAAGCGTAAGCGTGCAGCTGCTTCCACGGTCACTACTTCCTCTACATCTTCAAGTCCTGCAGCTAAAATGCTACGTACAGCAAACAACATGGAACAGTTAAAAATTAAAACAGAAAAAAATGAATTAGATCCCTTGTTATTCTTGAATGCTACCTACTCCTCCCCAGATGGTACGTCATCAGTTGTAGGACCGTCGAATGTGGGTAGTTCTCCTGATGGTACTGGAAATGGTAATCTCTCAAACTTCACCACAGCAATCGATCCACGGCTAATATCTCCACAAAGTGAAGACAGCGAATCAGCAGTTGCAGGCAACAGCAATACCACGGACATGTACAATACTGGCGATTTTATTGCATCCGATATGCCAACGGAACTATTTGAGGTGAGATTTTCTTTTCCCTGTTTATTCTATCTTATATAATTTTTACATTGCTATTTGATTATAAATTGCTTTGGCGTCTTCCTTGTTTTGAACAAATTGCTAGCATTACACTTTTTCGGCGCCCGATTAACATGGAACTTGATTCCCGATATACTCTAGTTCTTCCTAACACTCCGTCAACGCATATAGGACTACATATTTCACGAATTTTTTTTCTCTTAAATCTGCTACAACGTGAAACATGTCAAGAATGGTGAGGGTCTTCTATAGAGATTTTGGACTATAGTCCGGGTCCAGAAACAGCTGTTGGCAAGAGTTATTCTTCTTGTAGTGCCCGCGTTTATGTAATAGGTGGGGTGAAAAGTAACCTCCTTGGGAATGAAAAACAATTTTTTTTAAATGTTTTTTTATTTTATTCAATATAGTCCCCTTTTAGCTTGATACACTTATTCCAGCGAATTTCCAACTTTTTGATCCTGTCCGAAAAGTAATTTTCCGGTAGGTCTGTATAATACTCCTCCGTGGCGTCGATGATTTCCCCACGTGAGCTGATTTTTTTATTGATGAGCCATTTTTTGAGGTTTAGGAAGAGATAATAGTCCGAGGGAGCTAAATCGGGAGAATCCGGTGAATGCGACAGCAATTGGAGCCGTAAGTCATTGATTTTATCCGTGGTTGCGATGCTCTTATGCGCCGGTGCATTGTCTTGCAAAAACAAAATAATACACAGTTATACTCGCTGTTGATGGTTTTTCCTTTTTCGAGGTTGTCCACGAAGAGTATGCCATGACAATCCCAGACGCCATAACCTTTCCGACCCATTGAGCCTCCCTAAGCCGCTTCGGAGCACTCGTGCCGGCTTCAGTCCATTGCCGGGCACTCATTCTGTTCTCTGGTGTGTAATAGTGGATCCAGGTTTCATTAACAGTGACCAATCGACGCCACAGGTCCGCCCCATTCCGCATAAGCAAGTCCAAACACTTTTGAAGAGCTCTCGCGTTCGTGTTTTTGGTCAGGAATGAGTATGCGCGGCACCCAGCGGCAGGATAACTTTTTCATATGCAGAATATTGCCCAAAAAATATGGCGTGTGCGCTCAGTACTAATCTTTGTGGTATCTGCGTTGTTGCGCCCACCACGAAACTCTCGAAACCAATATTTGACGGTGTTATCCAACTTTTCTTTTGTTTCCTTCGCCGTTTTGCCTCTCAAGAAATAATGTTTTATGAGAGAACGAAAATCGTTTTGTCCATACTCAACATGATGCCAAACACGTAACAACAATCAGCTGTCAAAACAAAACTAAAGACAGTATCGCACTGAAATTTGACATGTCTGCCTAAATATAAACGGACTTCAAGGCACCATAACCTTTTTTGCAGAAGCAGCGCATTCTGGCGGAGGAGGGTTACTTTTCACCCCACCTAGTAGTTCCTGTAGTGCACTGTAAAATCCTTTACAGCTCTAACTCAAACCTAAGGGGTCAGATCGATTCCCATTAATGCTTACACAATTACCACTGACTACACACCAGCTTTTGAAATATTGTGCGTGTTTAAAATTGCGCGCTATAATTTCAAGTAATCTTTACATCATTCAATGAACGAACAAGTTTGTCAGGTTGGAGACGATCGGTTTAAGATGTTCACATAATACGGCAAAGAGAATCTTATGTGTGGTATTTAACAGACTTGTGCTCCTGTTGTTGACGCAGTTTAGGGTGTCTTGTTTTTTCAGAACCACAGAGACGATGCTCAATTCGCACGACCAAATTATATTTATATAAAGTGATGGATGATCCTGAACAGATCATTTCTTCAGCTTTTCAGTTTTAGAGAGCTCGGAGTTTAAACCGCCGGATTTTAGTTTTAGTTTTAGATGAAAGGACATTATTTTAAATATTCGTCCGCACTAGTGTTCCACTGCCGAATGCCTTGGATATCAGCAACAGAAAGCTCTCTAAAAAAGGGAACGAACAACTCCCATTAACCTCTTTCAAAAACGGGAAGGTGTTAACTTGCGTGCTCATGTTTGGAGCGTATAGTCCATAAAGTAAAGCTTTCTACTCGTACTGGCACAGTAAATTTACCGCAATATAAATTTTTGCCGAAAAATTTGGGGTCGGAGTTAGGATGGGCGTTTCCAGTATTTTGACTAAGATTTCTCCGTTTTGAAATTTTAACCATAAGCGACTGCTCAAAAAAGTAATGCATTAGATTCAACGGCAATTCTTTCTTCTACGGTATTATAGTTTCGGTGTACAGTGTACATTTTTTCTTCGGTTTGTTAGACAAAGACTTAATTGCTGAAAATATTTTCTTCTGAAATTTATTGCTTAAAATGGGGAAAATAGATGTTGACACTCTTGTAAACCAAGTTGTTTCCTAACACATTACTTGACAGTCGTCATTTATTAGATCTGACATTTCGCTCCTCAGTTGATATTATGCGGCGGCCCACTTAGCAAGGAAAATACTATGGGCCAGAAACATGCTCACTGTTCAATGGCCAATCAGCACACTGAGGCAGTTTTTATGTATCAAGATTGCATCTTCCTCCTTTCAGTGTTGCATTGCATTTTTCTTTAATGACCTACGTAACTTTTTGTTAAAGCCGTCATCAAGTTTCCTCTTTTTGTCTTTGATCTTGGAAATCTCAACTAATTGCATTGTTTTTTTTATTTTTTGTTGTTTTCAGACGGAATCAGCAATACTTCCTGATTCTGATTTACTAAGTGGTGGCAGTTACAACAGAAAATACGATTTCAGATCCAAACCATCCTCATCTGGTCGGCAGCAAATGCAACTACTCTCTTCGGGGAAAACATCTGATTATGGAGATGTCAGCACAGCATCACAATCGAAAAATTCAAACTTGCAGGTGGCCAAAGTGAACAATGTCAGCAACAACGCCGTCGACAATGCGCGGTTGAGTACTTTGTTAGTAACTAAGAGAAATCTTGGTTGCTAAAAGATTTCACTAACTAATTATGTCATATTTCTTCTCCCACTTTAGTGATGAAGTCAACTTACATTTGGATGGAGTCCAAGATGATTTGGATACACTAAAAGATTTGCTACGTGGCGATGGTTATTCACTAGATGCAAATACTTTATTGGGTGTAAGTATGATTAGAACAAAGCATTTGGTATGTTTAAACAAAAGCACTCCCAAACCAAAAAGTTATGCAAATTTTTTTTCCCCTTATTCGTAATTATCCCTCAATATTCTTAACGAAAACTGGTGGGAAACAAAATTGATAATTTTTAACTTCGGAATCGTTTAACTTTATAATGATTCAACCATCTTAGAAAAAAAAAAAAAAAAAAAAAAACAATATACCAAATCTTAATTTAATCCCACAGAATGGAACATCAGCAGCCAATCGAATTTATTTACCTCATCAACTGGAAGCTGATTTGTTTAATAAGGTCAGAGAGAGAAACAAACAATTGAAAACAATTTAAACGAATGTAAATTATTTTCACTTGTTATCTTTCAGATTTTTGTTATTTTTTTCCCCCCCTCCTCCCTCATACTCATTCGTACATATGTATAGTATGTGCGACAATGATCTCGACCTTTGATGTATTACATACATAGGTTTACGATATAATTTTGCATTGGATTCGTTTACGTTTATATAATTTTCGGTTATTATTGTTCTTTATGTTTGTTTTATTGCCTTCACTAATTGATAAACGAAAATTTGGCTGGGTATATAGACTGTCAATAAAATTAACATTTAAAATTAAGTTTAATTTGTGGGCTTTTTTGTTTACTGCCCTATCTGTGCAAAATTGAACACTGTGGATGACTAGTTTTATTATTGAATCGTTTACAGTGTGAGATGCATATGTCCATGTGAAGGTTGAATTCATTGTGAATGCATCCGATGTGTTTTCAAAAAGTAACAATACGTTTACTCGGTTTCATCAGCGTTGCATGTTGATCCTCAGAAGACTGTCAGATATACCGGCATTCGTCATCATTCAATCCAGTCAGTGTGTCTAATAACTTAAGGCAAAATTGACTTCATTGGTGCTAATAAGTTGCGTATTCATCTTGTTTAAGGATTATTTCCATTTCATCCCTCTTAAACTCATTTATAACAAAAAATGCTGCCGATGTATGTCTTTAAAGAACATCGAATGTACTAAATAATCAAATCAATTCTTGCTGCAGATAGAAGTGACTTTCTTCGTACAATGATAGATAAGCATTTAGTAAACAGGTAGGTCAGGAAACATTTCAGTACCATTTGGACATGATTTTAACTCGTCAGTGTGTCTGACACAGTCAAGTAATGCACTCATTGACGAATGTCGTCAATAAATTGAATGTGGCGCGCGCTGGTTCGCATAATGTCCATCTTATTTAAACCACAACTTTTAACCATAATGATGAGGGCGAAGATGTCAGTAATCTTGTGTTTGTAACGCCATTTAATAGAGTGCAGCGTTCTGGAAGGCTTTATTTTTCTTGAAATGAGGTCCAATGATACCACCAGTTCACGAAACATATCAAACAGATCCTCTTGCAGATAATAACAGGTTGGAAATTTTCCTCTCTCCAAATGCAGCAAATTTTGCTTTTTGATGGGATCAATGAATAAAATTTTGTTTTGGTCCCCTTGATCAAGAGCACATGTCTTTGTGACATTCCTCGAGCGACGACAAGTAAGCTCGTAGCCAAGATCTTGAATTAAAATCTTCCATCAAGTGGATTGCTGTGCACCTCATTGACCAAATACGAAGTGCGTGCAGATGCGAAAATGGATCTATAATAATTTGAATTATGTACTTGCTTAAACAGACCATTATTTCAACCGTAACCGACGATTTTCAAAATAAATCTGCACAATTTGCTATTTGGCGTGTCTATTCATGAGGAAATTGCAAATCATTTCCTTTTAGTGTTTGCCTTCAAAGTTTGCCATGACCATTTATATGACTGGTAAATTCTACCACCAAATGTTATCCAACTACATAAGATACTATATTGACCCTGGCGTCATCTGCGAATACTCATTCAGAGAGAGAAAAATACTTTGCTGTTTATCCCTGATGGTCTAGCTAGGTATTGATTTAAACTTCTTACTAAGAAGGTATACATAGTTTAATCATCACTAGAAAAGGATATTTACCCAGGACTCATAGGTAAGGGTATGTGGCAACCTGCCGAAAAGCCCTTTTATACCACAAGATTTCAACATCTTCGCACCTTAAAATTAGAAACCAGAAGATAACTAGGATCTAAATTACTCGGACGTTGAACCATGTGGTGGTTTTAGCAAAACTAATAAGATCTTCAAAATTGATCAAAGAAGAAATTGCCCAGATGAGTTTGGCTTATGGTTGAGGCAGCAGGTGACGGAAAGTGTTTTTTTCTTTTTTTATCTATTAAGCTCTTGGAATGTCTTAGAAAATTGTCTGTGCCCACTATGAGGGTCAGATGTGACTGTTTTACACGTGAATTGACTGTATGTCTCTTATTCAGTTTGGGACGCTCAATGCTAGTTGATGGATAACACATATGGGATACAACATTGCTTCGAGTACAGGGTGGGCTTGTTAAACAATAGCTTTTGATCCGCGTACTTGAATTTCCGAGGACTATTTTATGAATTTGGGTGACTATCTCGGCCACAATTTGATAAATGTCACTATAGAAACATCGCTCTAGAGAAAGAAGTCAAATTAAGTTATATCACAAATACTCATAATATATGCGATGATTGACCGACCTTCACAATTTAACCTAAGAAGGGTTTTACACAGCAATCAGGCAAATCCGATTGACTTTTTCTTTGCCTCTTTGAAAGACTTTTAAGCGGGCTAATGAAGATATTAGTGGAACTATTTCGATATTTATCAAGTTCATTTAGTAGTATGTTTCCTTTTCTTTGTACGCCTCTGTGTGTTATAAAAACCATGGCTAAAGGGGAGTGCTTTTTCCAGACATACCTTCCTATTTTTAGAATTAATATTATGTTTATTAATTTCCTTAATTTTAACCCTGCTCAACCAATTTATTGTTTTTTTGTGGTGTAATATGTTCATCTGAAGATCCAGTATAAAGTGACGGACATTAATCCTTTTAAATATGTGGCTTAAGAAGGGCGTTAAATTCAAAAGTCCTGGCACTTTAGATTCAATTAGAAATATCCGTAGATTTTAATTGAATGAGCACTGTCTTCTTGTCTGAAGCGCCCTGTAAACGCTAAAACATGGTACTAGTAAACATGTAAAACAAACCAAGTTTTAGCTGATGTTGATCGGATGCGGGCTGGTACGCGTATCAATTTTTTGATCTCACCAACATCAGAATTTGGTCTCACTAAAATCAAAACTGGTTTGATTTTTGTCGATGTTTGTGGGCGGAGTTTTGTGTTGCTGATACTATGTTTGAGTGTCTGCGCTCTCATCTGTCAACATTTACTCGAGCAAGCCATTTTATCATTGAATTTCTTGGTGTGAAAACACAAAATAGTCGGGAAAAAATGGCGAACATTCCAAATGCTGATGTTTGGAAAGAATAACTTGACAGTTTTTGACAAATGGAGAGATGTATTCAATTATTTTGGAGTGAATTAGTCTCAGCGTCTGCGGGTTTTAGTGGTACCATGTTTACTAGTACCATGTTTTAGCGTTTACAGCGCGCTTTAAGTGACATGCTCCAATTTTCAATGGCAAATTTTAAGACGTTTGTTTAGGGGGATATTGTGTGCGTGAGCAATCAGGAATACGATCTAATAAATTTTAGGAAATTTGAAGGCATGAATACTGATGACTCATACAGAAAGAAACACCTAATTATACAATACATACATTCCGTCACAATATAAAAGGGACCAGCCCGCGTTAATGGTTTCTTAAAAAAAAAAAAACCTGTGCGATCAGGGACCCCTGTTAGGAACAAAGTATACCTATTTACTTTTCAAATAAGAAACAGATGAATAGAATTTAACAAAATGTTTTCGCGTTCAGAGTTAAGGTTATACAGTAGCCGACACACTCACGCTTTTTAGTCAGCGAAACGCTCGCCGCGTGTTCATCTTCTCGAATCTCTATTCTCAGTATTCTCACACACATACAGACACAAGCGCAGAGAAAGAGAGAAAGAGAACGCATCGATACTCACGCAGACGAACACTTACACTCGTATCGTAGAAAGATACAAAAATTTAGAGAGGCACATTGAGAGGGTACTTTCGTTACTCGTTTCAGCGTGACGATTTCTACCAGAAGTTCTCTGCCGTAAGCCGCGTAGGTAATGGAACTTTGTTCCAAAACATCCTATGTTGTACAACTGTCGTCTATTTTAAAGCTAAGTTTGGGTACCAGCTGTCAACTTGTTTGTTGTCATTAACCAAAGCATTAGCTAACCAAGTGCTATCGGCACTAAGGAATAAATATTGAGCAAAAAGTTTGTTTGAAATTTTGTGTTGCCAATTAAGATTCTTGTTCGGACGCGTTGAAAATATTGAAAATGTCTATGGAGCTATCGAGAACAAGAGCATTTGAGTCGTATAAAGCGTTTAAAAAGGGCTGTGAACTTGTGAGAACTTGCCTCATGCGAGACGGCCTGCAATTTCAATCTTAATTCAAACGTTTATATATACTTAAGTAGCACAATTGGCTTTACCGAAGATAAATAATAAGCAATTTTAAAAGAATGTTTTCCACCTGCTTCTTTTTGGGTTAGCCCAAACTCCTTGTACTTACAAACCCAACTAACTTAGTTGATCCGCATTGCCTTGTCACATAATGTTACCATTTTAGTAGCCCCTAACTATCTAATATCTATGTATGTATGAGAACCTATAAAGCAATATCACTCTCATTGTTGCACTTCCAATTTTTTTTAGTTTGCTTGTAAAAATAAAATTATTTTTCAGTTTTTCCCGAGTACGTAAAGTTAATAGGACCTTATTGGTGCTTTTGTCTTTTTATTATTTTCAAACAATCCAATGTAAAATGGTAATTAGTTCCATAGAAACCCGCTTACTAAAATTGTATTATTGATTTGACTAAAATTGAAAATTAAAATTATGAAACTAAATAATAATCATAAATTGTTTTGCAATTATTTACAGCTTTTCAATGATTCGGATATCTTGGCCCCATATGGTTTGCAAATGACATCAGATAATTCGCAGGACAAAAAAGGTGAGTAAATTTATTTTTCTTAAATAAAACAAATATCCATACGAGGACCATTTTGACCATTCTGGCGGTCAAAAGTGTGAGAACACATAAGTATCAACACGTTTCTGCATTTGACTAGATTGTCTTGAACACAATAAAAGTTTTTGTTTGTGTTGTTGTGGATTGATTGTGGAATTTTCACTCAAGACTTACATGGTACCCCTAATTTCAATATCAAGAATTTGGAACCTAAACAGATGCTTTATAGAATATTAGCTGGCAATCAACAACTTCTTCATGTAGGTCCACTTTGGACCTTTAAAGGTGTATGCCGATGGTTCTTTATTACTGGCATGTTTGCATCAGACATCTGCATGGATACATTCGCATAATGAATGCACAACTTAATTCATGGATACTTCTTATTACTCATTGTACAATGAGACCTGTGAATGAGTCTGAATGAGTGCGGGATTTAAAGTTGTATTGTGCGTTCACAAGGGTTGAATAAAACAAGGAATTGTCTTTTCAAGTAATGAAAACTGTGAATGTTTGTTTATACCTGGTTATTGAAAAAAAAACCTCTCTTCACTCATATAGTAGATGAGTAAATTGAATGAATAGGGTTCGTTAATTTCTATGGGTGTCTCATAAGTAACTGTTTTTTTGCTTTCATGCAGATCTCTAGTTGACATGTATCAAAAAAAAATAATAGTTGCAGGAGACAAAGGTCTATAATAATGCTAGAATGACTAGAAATGTTCGAGGGTATATATGTTTTCCAGTATTAAAAGCTTTCAAGTCAGATAAAAAAATATCATGAATAGCTCAGATCTAACTTGAACGGCAACAAAATTTCAAACTGTACCCCAGACATATAAAATAAAATAAAATAATCAATCATAAACGATAGAGATATGAAATAAATAAGTACAAAAAGGGATTGTCTAAAGGCTTTAGTCTGCTCTGCAGTATTTTTTGACAGAAAAATACCACTTACATTTAAGGGTTTTTTATACACGACAGTCGAGTGTAAAAAGCAAAACTAGCAGCAATGAAGATATAACAAATATCAGCGTTTGCAACAAATGGGTGTTCTCAAAAGAAGTTTCCTCATTGTTATGCAACACGACAAATCAACGGTCACAGTGAAACTGCAAGATGATCTTTATTGTAACTGTCAAACATGAGAACCTGAGCATAAAATAATAATTGTGTTATGTATTACATAAATGTGCAGGGGTACACAACCTATGGTAACACTCATTAAGGCAGCGATAGTTGACAATCTCCAAATAAAGCAAGTAATCTGGTGGGTTGTGTCGTGTACAGCGAAGGTAGTCGGAAAATTCGATACAATTGGATCACTCCAATGCAAAAACATCAACACACTCTTATCCTCAACAACTTAGAATGATTCTAAGCCGGTTATTCTTCCCGCGCCCATTGCAGCCCAAATGGTGATTTTAGGTGTAGGGATTTCTGGTGCTAGCACTTCGTGTTTGTTGCACTCTGACTACGGAAATTCTGTTTATTAACAGAAATTAAATGTTGAATGTTGGGAAACGTTCAGTTATATGGATAACGAACTAAAGCCTCTTCCGACATCTTGGGTGGGTGGGTCTTTAATTCGCAGACCAACTAAATTTTTTAGCGGTGCAGTTTTAAATCTATGCTTTAAAAATTCGGTTTTGTGATGATGTAATAATCTCAGTCCTGCTCTATGGTGGACTCTCATAGACATTATCAAAAATTGATGAGGGTATTCTTGGCTGCTTTGAGAGGAAAGGTCCCGTCTGTATAGACAGTGAGTGAAGGATATGATAAAACAACGAACTGTACAGCGACATCGACTTAGCCAGAAGAGTGGAGGTCCAACGACTGGATGGCCTGCTCATCTAGAGTAGATAGACACCAACGCTACGTTCTGAAGAGTCTTTGAATCTGCTCACAGCGGAGTAAAGAAACTTCTCGACTCACGTGGCGCATGGAAGTGGGAGAGAACCTCAGTCAAAGTAAAGCACCTTCACACAGGCCAATTTCGGACACAATTTCCGATTGCAACTTGTAACCAACAGAAGAATTGTCTCGTGTTGAGTGCAGTTGGGCTTCCATCAAAACCAAATCAACAGATTGGCTCGAGCGATTTTACAATTTCTGGTCTCCCCTCCGTAACTTCCAAAAAATGTGCCATGTGTAGGCAAATTCCCACAATTTCCACAATTTCCACAATTCATTCAATAAAGATCTGTTGCAGGTAGAATTACACCATGTTTGAAAATGAAAAGACAATTTAGAAGTAGGTAGAGTCGCACACAATTTATCCCCCCTCAAACGTCCTAGAAATTGTGTGTATAAATTGGCCTGTGTGTAGACCCTTTTAGCGTACGAAGCTGAAGGTACCTAGCGAAGGACCGAACTGGCTGCAGACGCTTATTGGCTGAGTTCCAGTTTCACACCGTCTTATGCAACGTAAAGGCAGAAAAAACACTTGCTCGTTGTCAGTTAATGAACTGTTTTACTTTTACAATCATGAATGGATGGATAAGTCTCTTAGAATTAAGTTTCTCCGAACTTATGAACCCATTTTTTGATGAGGAGTTCCCTCGATGTTAAACAAACCACAATGACCGCAATATCTTTCTCACGGAACAGTCACCGAATTATTACTCTCGCGCACACACCGTACGATTCGTTTGCAGGAAACGACGAAACGATGCTCAATAGCTACTGAATTCTTTGTAAACATGAGCTCCGCGTCCTCAAGAGCAGTTCAGACAGTGGGCCTGTCGAATAGGAACTTTCTTTTGGGACACCTTTTATTATTCTTCTCAATCAGCTAGTTTGCAACGTATTAATAATTAATCACGTATCATATTTATCCAAACAAATCGTACACTCTATCTTATCTGTGCTAATTCTAGCAATTTTAATTATTATTTTGTCTTTTCCTTTGTTTTAGGCTCTGAATTAATGACCTATCAGCCTATTTATGACTTTAGTGATATAATGGACATAAATGACAAGAGCAATGGTATGTATGGCTGTTCTTATTATCTAAATCAACCTGTAACTCAACGTTACAACTTTTTTTTAACATTTCAGAAGCAACTTCGAATGGAAACAACTCCAAGCAAATGACCTCAGCTAACTCCGTTTTGAACACCCCGTATCACGAATGAGTACAACTCATGCAGATATTAATCAATTAACTAACAAATTTATCGATTGGTGATTGCGTTGAAATATGCGCTAAATGTATGCGAGTTTTTTTTTCTGTAATTTAATTAAGGGATGAATTTTATCACTTGGTTCAGACCTATAGATGAGTAATTTTTTTTTTTATGTTGTTTTATTTTATTCTTTGTTTGTAATCTTTTTTCTAAAAACAAAATCAAAAACATTTCTCTAACAAACAATGAAACAAGTTGAATTTCTCAATAATTGTAGTGTGCAACTATAGAGAAGGGAAAAAAGAATATGAACAAAGGACTTAGTCTGATAATGAACTGGGCGCTCTAAAATAGAAATAAGCGAATACAAACAAATTTATAATAATCACTATAAAAATGGATAATACAACTTTTACTCTTAATTTGCGTGCATTCATTTGATACATTGTTATGTTTATATTTTGTCGTAATCTATTATTATTATAATTTTTTTTTTTTTCAAAAACAAAAAACAATTTTTAACAAAGTCGTTTGGAAGAAACATAAAATTCTTATTTGAGAATGATTAACAAAACTTAACAATAAAAATGCAAACAAACAAAAAAAAAAAACAACTGATTGTGATGTATACGCATATTGTCGAAATATTTTGGAATGTTGAGATGAGACATGCATAAGTTTAAATACTATTAATACAAATAAAAATCTAACTATGTTAGACTCTAGGAAAAGGTTAACCAAATAACAATTTACCATTAACTTAAACATACGAAATTTTTTTTTTTTTTTTTTATTTAGAAAAAATCTCAGAAATTTAGGGAAAATAATACTATATATCGCAGATTGTCGTTTACATTTGTAGTCAATGTCGAGGGGAGAACATCAAGACCTGTTTGCTTGCGTAAATACGCTGTTAACTGCATGTGTGCAATCAGATTATTTGTGCTCTCTTAGTTATATCGATCCTGAAACTGCTGAATAAAGAGCAACTTTTCTCCAATAAATTCAGATGAACACAACTTGGGATTCAACACTGGCAATCAAAGTGTAAACATGACATTTTTTTACAACTGCTGTTTTTACAAAAATTATTTATTAAAATTCGAATCAAAAAACAATACTAATGGTGCTAATCTGTAACCAAAAATTAAATTCCTTTTTATCTATACCATGTTTCGAAAAAAAAAAGGATATGTGATCAATTAGTTGGCTTTGAAAATAGTCTAGTCAATTGTTGTTGTCAATTTTGTGACTTTCGTTTGCTCTGTACTTGCTATACCATAAAACTTAAAGGAAGGTCTTATTTGACGCTCTTACCCAGACTGAACTTAACAATGCAAGGTAATTTGCAACAACTGAAAGGTAATTTCTTGTGGCTCACTTTGTTTTATAAACTTAAAGTTCACTTACAGTTGAAACGTGTGAACAAATGATTCTAGTTCGATGTGGATTTCACTCGAACGGATATCTCAAGTGAGACCCGCCTGATTGAGTGGGTGGCAAAGGACAGCTGCCTTTAGCCGTTCTTTGTCCGGTGGGAACATTTTTTGTGCTATATACCGCTCATAACCTCTGTAAGCGAATTTAGTTTCAACTCTAACTATGCCATGTGCATAACATTATTATATTGATTTTATTTTTGTATTTTTGGTGATGATGTTACCTGCAATTGTGTAACAATTAAACTGGTTTAAGCAGTTTGGATTAGAGCCCTCAAATTTCTTAAGTTCGGACAATCTCTTAGTAATTCGAAAAATTCAGATTTTAACTCAACTCAAAGATGTACGATTGGAAGATTATGGTGGCCAATAGAGTAATTGAAACCGATAGCATTTAAGCTATGATTCACAATTTTCTTATTTTTACTGCTCCATTATTCGTTTCAATTTATTGATATGAATACTTGTACTCACAAGCTAGACAAAAATGGAATAATACTTTTAAAAAATAGCTTAACTGACTTAGAACATCTAACTCTAACTAATTTGCCTACTGTGAGTGTGCTTAGACCAGGCCTTTTATCATATGTAACGATATATTTAATAACAACACTGATAACTGAAAATTGAATCTAAGAAAATAGTTATCATTAACAAATTGATTCCCTGTTGGAAGATGTTGACGTATTGGGTGGCATTCATTCGCCCATATCAAAGATGTGTTTGGTCTGGCACCTTTCCTGTTGATTAATTCTGCTCTATTTTTTTCGACTCCCTGCAACAACCGCATTGATTGCCGACAGCAGCCATTCGAATCAATCCTTTGCACTTGATGGGCGATACCAATTACACCAAACACGCAGCATCACCATCCTTGCCCTTAATGTTGGCCCTGCAATCGTTTGTAGAGCTTCATAATCTTTTTTCGACCAAGACCGCTTTCACACAACATTGTCGTAGGTGTGTTTGTAAATCGCTCATGATTGCTTATGTCCCGGTCTTGGTCAAATTTTTATCGTATCCCAATTAGGACGCAGTTTCGCATACCCATCTCCAAAGCGGCACAACTCTTTCTAAACTCACACAGAGAGAAGATGAGTCCTAACAATGAGGTGTTACAAAATTAAGTCAGAATAAAATACTTTCAGTAACTTCTAAGGAAAAGACGAAAAACAAGAACTTTATCCTTTCCTCTCGAATTGTAACAGAATTAATTAATTACCTATATTCAATGTCTGATGCTGTCGACGAAACGAAATAAAAAAAGCCACTGTAACGTTAAATGTAGGAGCATAAATCTTTTTTTAAAAAAAAAAGTAAATAAAACACAATTTATACGTACCACGTGTAGTACTCCTTTCATTGAGATACGAGTAGTATGCAAAGTAGAGTTGCACTTACAGAATATAACAACTTTTGGGATTTAGAAATTTGAAAATATCCTCATGTTACATTATGCTCGATGTACCCCGAAATTCGAGATTATTGTTTCAGACACCGATTCCCCTGTGGACTTCTTTAATAAGTTTACTTTTTAAGTGAAACGGTTTCAAATCCTTGTCCCTCGCCCATACAGCCTTTAATCTTCAAGTGTTTTAAATACAAATCTAACTGCTTACTTCTGTTCTTGTTATTATAAACATAGACTATTCAGAATTATGTTATTAGAGTTCAAAACAGTGTTTAACAAGATGTTGAGATATAGACCCAAGTGAAATGCTTCAATAAATTCATATTACTTCATATCCACCAACAACATACGAGTACGAGTAAGTACTCAGTAAAGCAGAAAAGTATTTTTTTTTTAGATACCTACAAGAAGGCCACCTAACGCTGTTTAAAATTGCGATTAATTTTTTTTAACATTCATCATCGTTTGTTGCTTGTTGTTATTTAAAAGATCAAATTGTATAAAACCGAATATTATTTGTAAACAAAAAATGGAAAGGACTGGAAAATGTTCATTAAGCCCAGAATAAGAAATGTACGTTATTTTAAACAGTATAATTTTAGTAACATTTATTTGTTTAATGAATTGTTTTCAAATTAAGTATGTAGCTGCTGCTTTTTGCCAGTTATTTTTGGATAATTGTTAAAGATTAGGTTTTTGTCATAAAATTAAAAATTACCTACATAAATAGATATATACATATATATATGAACATGTACGTAGTTTGTAATTAAACAAAAAAACATAGAGTAAACAAATACACTATGATAAATATTTTTTAAAAATGCGTATACAAACAAATAACATTTTATTCAAATAGAGATGCTATAAATAAAGCAGTCTAAAACTCTGAAAAAAGCTTCTTTTTGTTTTTCTCATCCTCAATATTTGTTCGTCTAGTTATACGAATTTTACTAAAGATATTTTGAAAAAAATCGGAGCAACAACTTCGTTAATTTAGAATTTAGAGTTTTAATTTCATCATCTGCTTCAGTAGTGAGAAGTAAATCGCTTGGCACTTGGCTCAAGTGGTAGTGAAATGGCTTTCAAATCGGAAGGTTCGGTTTTCGAATCCCAGTCAAGAAACCATTATTCTATTGCTTAAATCGCTTATGTCAATGTAAAAGAAGTCCCTGAGTGGAATTTTTTTCTTTGGTAGAGAGCTGGACATGTACAAAGGAGGTGTGGGATTGTTTTCTCCGAGCCTTGCACGTTTACCTAGAAGACAGTGTCCAGTGGTGACACCTTTGGTGGCACTGGGGTGCTTTCTGTTTGAAGGATGATCAAACACTTAGAGAGATTCGGATCCAGTTTTGGTCAGATTTGTTTGGTCGCTAAACATGTCGATCCAACCGCTCACCTTCGATTTATTCTTCTATTGTTTTAGCATCCAGCTTAAGTTTTAGTTTGCACGTATCGAAAGGTATAACAATGTTACTTTTTTCAGCTATTATGATTATAGAGGTTCTAATTTTCGTTAGTTCTTCGGCCCTACAGTTCCCTTGAATATCTCTTTGTCCCGGCAATCAGCAGAGGTGAATGTTAAACTGCTCTTTTATCTCTATGAGACCAGGAATTTGATAGCGGCCTGACTGTCAGGAAAGATGCGGATATCTATTGCAGATATTACGATTTTCTTTAGCAGGGCTTCCTTAATTGCCAGAATTTCCGCCTGGAGCACGCTACAATAATTGGGAAGGTGGAAGGAGAGGCTAAGGTTAAGCCTATTAGCGAAGACACCGCCACCACCAAGTAGTAGATGATGATCTAAACAAGTGAATTACTATAACGTCAATCTGCGTAAGGTACTACTCTTTAGAAGAGCCCCAAACTAATCACCATGACAATCATGCCGCCAACGCACTGGACTTGTTCTAAACTTTTCACTCAAATTTCAAATGCGTTTACAGAATGTTCATAAACTTTATATGCGCTGCAAAAAAACTGCCAGAAATTTGCACTGCGCGATAACATGAATTCATAAATGACTGAATTGGATTACTCAAAGGAATCTCATGACATACATAAAATCGAGTTTCTTTATTTTAACTAAATATTATTTTTACTGAACTCTATTACCCAATCCTAGTGATGGAAACATTTTTCTTTGATTGAAAACATCATGCAGATGACAAAGATCAACGACAGAAAAAAAACATTCGCAGTTTGACGATCGCAACCGTTAAGTGCTGCAATGACGATCAAGTGACGTTTTCGAAAACAACAAAAGAGTTAATATTTCATCCTTCTAGGATAAATAGCGAAAGACAGCCTCAGCCGTGCAAAAGTCAAAGGGAACCTCAACCAACTTGAAGTTTTCAACCTTACCACCAAGTCAATGTCGTATCAGAATGATGTCCATATTCAATGTAGATTGACAAAATATTCTTATGAGAACCGTATAATTATAGGAACGAAACAACTTCTTTATCAAGACAAAGGAGAAGGCGTGCTAATTATAACTCTAGCTACAAAAAGGCTGTCAAGGTTAGGGAATTGCACTTACAAAATCAAATCGACAGGGAATACCCGAGAAAAAAAATCAAACGAGCTGGGAATGGCTTCCTCAAAACGTTTCAAGTTCCAATTCGACCAACAATATAGATGTTTTGGACTTTTGGTCATTCATCAAAACATAAGAAATCCTTCCTCATTTTCCATTTTAAGCTCTTTAGAAAAGAATCTGCTTAAGATTACCCGGTCAACAGTTCCAGATTATGTCCTGTCTCGGCCTACACTTGGGTATGTCGAGCTTTCAACATGCTTTTACAATCGAGTAGTAGCCAGATGTTTAAAAATCCGTTGGTCCAGATGGTATCTTTTCGCTTCTTCTGAAGAGTTCTTCCACGCTTTCAAGAACACTACGATAGCTTTACTAAGCTCGTCCTTTAAAAAAAAATCTGTTCAACTTATCAATGACCGACTGTACGGCTTTTATAACAAGAAGTCTACTGGATTTTTAATATGATGTTGCTCCGAAAAGTGGAACCAAAGGTTAAACCAATCTGGCGAAAGCCAGACAATTTCACTTAATTCCAGGTATGTATCTATTATATGAAAATGATAAAAAATATTTTACTCGAAGTATTGCCCATGGCATGATGAAGCAAAATCAGTTTGTGTTGCCATCGAACATTGTCTTCCGTTACAAAAATTACTTTATTTTTTACCCATCAAGCAGCAATTGCCAAATGTTTTTTCGGTTTTGCTACTGACTTTTATTCAGTTAATGTGGAATTTTCCTCATAACTCTGATAGTAACATCTCATCGAAGATCAAACGAAGGATTAATTTAGCGAATCGCTCTTTCTTTGGGCTTGGAAGGCAATCGAGTAGTAAAGCTCTCTCCCGAACGTCTAAGGAGACATTCTATAATAAACTCATCGTCCCAGTCCTGCTGTATGGAGCGGAAGCATGGACCTTATCAAAAGCCGACGAAGACATCATTGGTCGATTCGAGGGAAAAGGTAGGAAAAGAGCTAGTCAGGAGGCTTCCCATTGGATGTCTATGGTGGCTAGGACATGTAGAGCGAATAGACACCGACGCTCCGGCCCGCAAAGTCTTTGAATACAATCCGGTGGGACAACGCAGTACAGGAGGACCGCGCCTTAGGTGGCGCACACAAGTGAAACTTGGCGTGCGAAACTGGAGGCAGTTAGCTAAAGACCGGGCTAACTGGAGAGGAATATCGTTTGAGGCCCAGATCCACTCCGGACTGTAGCGCCACTTAAGACGAAGAAGAATATGGAATTTTCCAATCTTCTAGATCTTTCCCATGGCTTTCAAACGTATGTAAACAGCTTCTTGTGTCAAACCTAATTGATTCGCGAGTTGTTGTTGCGTTTGAGTGTCATCCTCATCCAACAATGCTTGCTATTCTGTTTCAAATTTTTTTTGTGATCCTTCACGTTCATCGCTTCTTACGTCAAAATCACCACTTCTGAAGATCGGAAGGATAATCACAATGGAACAAATTTTCATAATCCGAACTCAGTCATCACTTGATGATGATTGCCACTGCAGGTACAAGCCTCTCTTAACCAATGTCTAAAAGTAGTCTTGTACCTATTCCAAAGTCATCGGTTTGAGCACGGTAACAATGGATAATACTCGCTGCCAACTCGGCTCTTGTTCAAAAGCAACAATTGGAACAACGAAATATAGTTTAACATCAGTCTATCCATTTACTGGCGAAATAATTAGTTAAACTTATTGAGCTGGTGCAGGTGCGTTTGCCTACAGAGAAACAAAATGTATCTAAATCAGGGGACTACTTACACAGATCGTCGTAAACATCATTGTGCACTAACAAGCAACTATTTCGTGACGACTTTTTGCACATCAAATCTTTGTATTATGTACAAACAAACAAAGTGCAAAGTTATGAGTCACATGGAAACATTCAATCCCAAACCACAAAAGCACAAACAATATTTCTGTTTTCATCAAAAGCCATTGCAGCATTTATTGATTAATTTTATTTAACTATCTTTTTTTTTATCGTAAAACACACTAACATTCTGTGGCACACATTTCTTTTATATAAATAACTCTAAAATAAATAAATCAAAACTTTATCTAATAACAATTGATAATCATGAGCTGAAAGAGGGATTGGCAAAAGTGAATAAATGTCCCGAGAGTTGTCAGGTGATAATAGGGAACATTCTAAAAGCAATTTATGGTCAAACGAATTCGTTTTTTGATCAAAATAGTCTTGAGTCTAGATTTAATCATCATCATCGTCATCGTCATCATCATCTTGAACCACAAACAGCTCGTTTTCTTCCAAGAAATTGGCAAAGTTTTTACTTATAGTCGCTCCAAGTAGCAGTCCAGGTACAACAACACAAATGATTCCCACAAATCCAAAGGGCATTGTGTCCGGCTTAGGTTTCACTGCTCCACTACGATAGTGTGTTGCTGTTCGTGTAATCATTTGGAGGCTCCTTTTTTGGACTATATTCTTGTTGAGAAGGTTGAATGCTCCATTTAGTTGTGCTAGTTTTGAGACAATCATTTTGTCGTTTCAACTGGTTTATTGACTAGTGACCGGAACTGTGATTGATTTGTGCAAATTGATTTTGTAATTCAGATGTGATTCGAATTCGGATTTAGATTAAAAAAAAAAATATTCGTACTAGGTCGCGAAAGGGTGGAAAAAGTTTGACAAAGTCGTTCTTTTGACATTTCGTTGCTTGTTACGAATGATTTTATTTTTATTTTTTAATAGCATACGCTAGCATCCAGCAGGTAGCGCTGTAAACAGTTAAGAATACGATTAATAAACGACGGTTGAAATTTTCAAACCAATACAAGCCTTTCGTAGCTACCACAGCCAACCATATGTAATTCTATGGATACGTTCGAATGGCAATTTGAACAAAAAGGCCATAACAAAATACAAATGATGCCATAACAAAAGAAGAAAATCATCCTGAACGACTGGGCACGAACAACAGACAACTTCCTCGATCAAATCGCAAGTTGTATGATAGCAAGTAGCACCACATTTTAATATTTCATACATTAATATACAAAGTGATCCCCTGCTCAACGAAAATGCATTATGTGTTGAGAGATGTAAGGGACGCTTCTAATTACAGGTACAATACAATTGATCCGAGATGCAAAAATCGATTCGGATTACTACCTCTTTGGACGCAAGGGTCGCAATTTTTTGACAGAGCAGAAAACCCACTATTTTATTTGATTCTCCTTGCATAAAATCCCTTTAAACAAACTCGACAAATTTTGAAAAAGACTCCAATGCTATTGGAGAATGTCGCGACGCTATTAATAAAAAGTAGCACGTTACTGAGCCACTGACAGAGTTGAAACAGTCAGGAGAAACTTCGAAAAGGCGCTAGAAGCGTGAGTATGTAGTGATCGGGATGCTTGGAGTCAGAAGTGTAAGTAGAACAACTTTTAAACGCTTGTGGTTCGGGACGTCTGTGGAAACGAAAACTTTTATCCGACGAGCTACATACATATATGTGTTTGGAGCATGCTGATGATTAGATTAGATTAGATTACGTCGGAGGTGGGAAAGAAGCCCTTCGCACTGCGGCCTCAATTTGGCTTATTGTGATTACCTCATAATTAAAGTTCAACTATGATGCCGGATTTGACAATAATCGCCGACAAAACTTTGGGGGAACTGACAGAAATGTCTTCTGCTTCGAGGTAAAATTTACCTAAGTAACGTTGACGTGTTTTGATTAGACAGCTTCAGTGGCATAGTGTATGTTCTGCTGATTCTTCGTCTTTGCTGCGCGATCTGCAAATATTATCTTGTGCCATTCCCATGACCATTAAATGTTTCTTGACTCGACAGTGTCCGGTCAGAAAGCCCGTGACCATTCGAATCTGATTTCTGTTTAGGTTTACGAGTTGTTTCGGGTTGATGTGGGAAGCTTTTGGTGAGAATAATTTGGCTTGTCTGTTACCTTCAGTATTTACCCAGTAATGATGTGCTTTTTCTGCTATCCATTTTTTGATACTCTTTCTAGCAGTGCTAGTAGGTAGGCACAGAATGGTCTGGGCATCACGAATTGTGACACAGATCCTTTTCTGGCTAATTTATCAGGTTCTTCGCTCCGTCGTCCCTGCTGTGTTCTGGCACATAAAGAGATGGACTCTGTTTGAGGTGGCTAGCGCTACCAGTAGGTGATGATATAGAGAAGACACTTGTCTTCTGCCGATGTAGAAGATAAGTCAACCCCTGATGGTGGAGTTCATGTTTTGTCACCTGACAAAGACCTAGGCATAGATCTTAGCCAACAGAGATATAACTAATGCACAGATTAAAAAAACAGAAATTAGTAAATGTAAGCACGCCCAACCAATAGAACTCAGCATGTGTATTCAAGTCTAAGAAGTGAAAGGTTCTGTCAGGCGTATTATGAATACGTTCGATAGGAGATTGCTTGTATGCTATTGTGTCGACATTCGGTTTGCCTTTAAAGCTCATTCAATTTTGCAAAATGACCCTGACTGGCACGCAGGCGATATTTTATCATGTGATTTACTTATTTATGATGATGGAAAAAATAATTCGTGATGGAAACACCGACACCTACTGTAAGAGTCTTTTGCCTTTCGCGTACTTAGATGATATTGACATTGTCGGAACCAACGCGCGAGCAGACAGTGTAGCATTTTCCAGACATAGGAATTGAATTGCATCGAATAGGTGTAAGGTGAATGAGTGCAAAGTTTCAATTCAGTTTCAGTTTATTGCTCCTTTTTAAATCAATACAGTACAAGTAAGACATAAGGTTTTTTATCAGTAGATGAGGCACGTAATAGGAAAATAATAAGGAAAGAAAAATGCAAAAAAGAAGTGAAACGAAAGGCGAATTCAGATTGAAAAATGCTGCTAAGAAAGATGTTAATGCTGACGGCCACGTTCCTGTGTGATTATAATAACGAGAACGGCATTGTGACATTCCGTTCCCGGCGAAAGATGGTTCAACGCCTATTTTGCTGTTCTAATCAGATAAAACGATTAAAACGTCATACTTAAATAATTTTTTATGGGCATAGCCGACAAGTTCTGAAAAAAACATTTTATGTTTTAAAGTGTTGAAGAATTTTGATGATCATTCGGCGTACTAAAAATCTTAACGATTTTGATAGCGCAAGTTTGACAATGGCAAACACGTACGAAAAACATGTTCCATGTGGAAATAAAAATTGCCTTTTTGTCGGACAAAGACAAGAAGTCGTTGTCCGCTCCGGTATGTTTTCACACCGAACACGAAACGAGACGTGTAAAGATTCCTAGACAATCGGCAAAAAGATAATGTCTGAACTGTCCGTATAAAGAAGTAGAGAGCTGGACGGAACAGATAACCGTCCGGGGAGCATCCATCCAAGGCCCCCGATCCGAAAAAGACGCGGATAAACTCACCGAAAAAGACAAGCGGTAAAAATATTGGAGATCTGTCCAAGAAAGTTGCTGAAAACAATAAACAAACAGACAAACAGAGTATGCCGAAACCTAAACCCAATCTAGAAGATAACCCGACGCAAGCGTGGGTTAAGGTCGACAAAAAGACCAGGGCCATAGGAACTAAAAAACCATCGCGCCCGGATGTGATAGTAATTAAAAAGCCGGAGATCACTCCTACGCTGACATGCCCCGGAAATTGAAAGCGGATCCTTCACTTAAAGAAGTAGGGTAGGGTATAAACCGAATCCGGAAAACTGCAGCCGGAGACCTCTTACTCTCGCTTAGCAAGGCTGCAGATCCAACGACTGCGGTTTATAAAGATAAAATTAAGGAAGCGCTGGGAGATAATGGCAACGTTCGGTCTATACCACAAGAGGTCTTAGTAGAATGCAAAGATTTCGACGAAGTTACTTCAAAAGAGGAGATCTGTGCCGCCTTAACAGAACAAGCGAACATCGAGCTCGAAACCATGATTATTAAGAGCATAAGAAAGGCTTACGGTGGAACGCAAACATCTACCATCAGCTTACCAAAGGAAGCTGCTAACAAGTTCTTAAAACTTGGGAAAGTGCGTATCGGCTGGGTTCCTTGTCGTATTCGAGAAAAACTCACGTTGAAAAGCTGCTTTAGATGCCTCGAGTACGGACACTTTGCAAGAGCATGCAGAAACCCGAAAGACCGAACGGCATCTTGTGCATAAGGTGCGGAGAAAATGGTCACAAGTTGAAGGACTGCAAAGCCAGATCAAACTGTCTGTTTTGCAAAGCCAAGAAAGGTGAGTCTGGACATATACCTGGTAGCAGGAAATGTCCAGAATACAAAACAGCAATAAAAACAAATTGAAAAGAATAGGAATGTCTTACAACTTAATCTGAACCATTGCGAAGCAGCTCAAGATCTTCTACGACAAACTACTCGTGAAGTAAAAATTGATGTAGCGATTCTCTGTCAGCAATGTAGGAACCTTACTGGAAACAACTGGGTCACCGACGCAACGGGAAAATCTCCAATTTGGGCTTGCGGAGACGCTTCCATACAGGAATACTCGAAGGTACCGGGGGATTTCGTTATACGGGCTAAGATAAACGGTATCTACATATATAGCTGCTATATTTCACCCAGTGCTACAACTGAAAGCTTTGAAATGACCTTGGATAGACTAGTTGACGACACTAGAGGCAGGAATCCTGTCATAATCGCGGGAGATTTTAACGCATGGGCCTCGGAATGGGGCAGTCCGTATACGAATCATAGAATGGCTGTTTTACTCGAAGCATTCTCTTGGCTGGACATTATTTTAGCTTACAATGGAAGTACAAATACCTTTAGTACAGCTAGATCCGGATCGATCATCGATATAACTTTTGCGAGCAGCGGCTTGCTCCGAAATGCTAACTGGCGCGTGGGTGATCATTATACATAGCATAGTGACCATAATGCTATCCTTTTTACCGCCGGTACCGGATCAGAAATCCGCATTAACCGAACAACACTCAAGCGATCCAAATGGAAAAGAAATACTTTAGACTAAGATCTTCTAAGCTTCTTCATTAGTGAGGCAATAATTGAAGCCAGAACTGCGAGGGAGCTCCTAGCGCAGGTATCGCGATTAGTTGTCAATGCATGTATTGCTTCAATGACCAGAGTAGGAACAAAAAAACAGCGACCCCCAGTGGTGAACTCCCGAAATCGCGGAACTCAGATCTATCAGCGTTCCCGGTACACAGATGGACAGCGATTGCAAGTCTTACGCAATGCATAACGAAAAGTGAGAACCCGGTTAAAAAAAAGCGATAAGCGACTGTATCTACGAGGCTAAAATAGTTAGTCAGCGTAGATAGTAAGTAATGCGGCGGTACGCATTCTCAACGATCTAAGGAGGCTAAAACGCTAACGTAATGCGAATAATGCGAACAATAGAGTAGGCTAAGTCTTTATTTCGAAAATGGAGGTAATTTAAGCCGCTAAGAATCCGGCACTACCAATGGGCGTAGGACCATTGGTGCCTCATGCAAGGTTTCCACTCACCATCACAAAAAAAAAAAACACATACGAAATTTCTAGACCCCTTACGCCCAAGGAGCCGTATTCCCCGGACTCAGTAGCCCAATTCACAGATATGAGAGCTGCGTTTGACCCAGTGAAAGTTAAACCGCCACCATCTCTATTACTGTCTTACTGTCATCAGTTCCAAATATAGAAGTAATCTGCCGCCCTGACTATCGATGCCACCGTTATTGCAGTCATGTTTATTCACGCGCCATAGATCCTCTCCCTGTTATTTCTGATCATAGTGTTGCTATCTTTTCATCCTCAACACCCTCGCTAATTAATTAAGGAAGGCAAGTCCGGTTGGACAAAAACACTACACTTCAAGATGTAAAATAAGCATTATTGGTGGATTACCATAGTAAGAGCAATGAGCAGCTCTGTGTATATCGTAATAGTACAACACCCAGCCAGCACAGGAAAGATTGTCGAAAAATCTTCTTCAAAAAGCAATTGAACCCCAAACTCCAGTCGAGGTTCGCGAAAAAGGAGCCAAAGGAAAAGTAATCAAATCATCATTGCTGTAGAATTGTATCAGTATAAGATAGACTTGTAATCGGAAGGAACTCAAGAAATAGGAACCTCAAAAAAACTCATGCTGAGATATACCTTTTCCATGTATTATCAAAGAAGTAGCAGTTGCAAGTGAATAAAGGTTGTAAAACAAGCCCTTAACATCGAGCTTAAGCATGTTCGATTTAAATAAAGGCCTTCCAATTTGCAACAACCATGAAGAAGACCAAACAAAAATGCTCTTAAATGACAAAACTCAGCCTAATTTAAATTACTACCATTTATTACATTTTTTTTTTGTTGTTTCTTTTTTTTCGACATGTTTTTCTTTTTTGTTGGTTTTCATTTCTTTTTAAGCAAAATACAAAGTGTATAGAATAGCATTTTGTACTATGTATATAATATGTATGTAAATTTCAAATAAATATTTCTTCTACAATTGTTTATGTTTTTATGATTTTTTTTTTCTTTTCATTTTTTGTTGTTTGTTTTAGTTGCTTTTGTTTTTATTCTTTAAACGTAAATTAAATAAATTGCCTTAACATCTGAAATAACTTTAAATCTTTTACTTCAACTAAAATGGAACGTGTAGTCTTGTCGATAACAAATAAATACAAATCTGTTTTTTTTTTGTTTTTTAAATACAATACAATTGTGTAGGTATATAGATTTTTTTTTTTCTTAAATAATTTCTTTCTTTTTTAAGATTTTTATATGTATGCGGATATAATATATGTATGTTATGTACGTGTGTTAATTTTTTTTATTTTCTTATTGAACATTGCAATATAGTAATTGATGTTCATTGTCTAGGTACAAATAAAAAAACAATTAGGTTTGTGATTTACAGAACAGAAAAGGCGAAATATTGAGAGCGATAGATTTGAAAAACATAAACAGATGCAGATGGGTGGATGTTTGGAATACCATCAGTAAGGAATAGGCTAAGTATTTGTATAATATAATTGAGAGTACAGAAATAGAAACATGTATGAAGTAACAAATATAAATTACATTAAATAAGATCGTCTCAATTTATTATTGTTATTATTATTATTATCTTTTCTAAATAACTTTACATACTTAATTGACCTTGTTCTCTAAGTTGTAACTAATGTTATGTGTCATTTAGTGTAAAGTAGGTTCTTTTTTTGTTTGCTAAATCTTTCAGGGTACACTTGTTTTCGGTTTCTTGTTTTAATCATTTCATTTCATTTCATTTCTTTACGAAAGAAGGCAATTGATGGCGCCTTAAAGTCGTATTTAAATACAAATAGAATAAAATATTAATTAATTTGTTTGTTTGTTTGTTTTATATATATATTTATAAATATATTTAACTTAGATTATTACATACATGTTAGAAGAATTTCTCTTTCATAAATGTATTGCAGTTTTGCCTAGCAAAACTATCTTACTGGTCAGTGGTTAGGTTTAAGTGTAAGTGTGTGTTTTGTATGTTTATGTGTGTGTGTGTTTTGTTTTTTTTTTTGTTTATGTGAAATCAAGTACTACTGCGGGGTTTTATTTTTTTTTTATAAAGATTTTGGTCGTCAACGAATAGATGCAGATGTGGTTGATAAGATATTTATGGACCATCCATACCTTGTGGATCAGCGTATTCTTCATCATCATCATCATCATCATCATCATCATTTGGTTCTTGTCCGTTTTCGTTTAAGCCCACGTCTCCATCATCGTTCTCATCTTCGTCTTCTTCCTCAGTAACACTTAACTCGTTTTTATTGAGATCAACATCTTGTTGGGGTCATAAGTCTGGAAAACGACGATTATCTTCCACATAATGCTTGGGAATTTCGAAAAGTTCATCGGCAATGTAGTCACAAAACTCGAATTTTTGAAATGTTATCTTAGCTGAAACTGTGGTCAGGACGGGTATTTCGATTTTAACTGGAAAACCACTTGGCAGCTTTAATGTGACAAATTCGCGTAATTTATTAAAATGCTTAAATGGTGCTATGACTTCGAGAACATTTAGCAGCATCTCCACGCTGAGGGGAAAATCTTTGCTCATTGCCACTGTTGCACGTAGGCACTTACTTGACTGTTTGAACACTATCTCACGACCAAGTTTCGGACATTTACCCACATCTGCTGTGATGTATTCCTCCCAAGTAACATTAGTCTCCGGTGGTGGCAGTAATGAATTTCTTCGTCCAAAATCTCCATTTGCATCGATACTGGCGCGACGACCTTTTGTAATCGATTCGACAAGTGCTTTGTTCTTTTGCAAATCATCTGTGGAAAGGTGTTCACGTCGTTTACGTGATTTAAGTACAAGACCATTTATACAATATAAATCACAATTGTACTGGCCTCCGATGACTTCTTTGCGATCCTCACGAAAAATCCAACCTGATTGTGCTCGCGAAAATTGTATTGATTTTGTGGACATTTGGGCGGCAAGGATATCGCTTGACATCATCACATCGACTTCCTCCTCAATGTCATTTTCTTCATATCGTACACGCTGATAGCATTCGTATTCGTTATCGAGCACAGTCAATGCTTCATGGTTGCTCTTATCGCCACGAAATAAAAACGATATATCCCCTCGTTCCCATCGCATATCGGTGAAATCAACCAAAGTCGTATCTAATCGTATCGATGCGCCAGATTTGTGAATTTTACAAATGTCCGATGGTAAAATACGTGACACCAGTGGTACCCACGAATGGAAGTCCCATTTGAGCTCCATGTAGAAATCTTTCATTTGATGCAGGGCCTTAATTAAATTCTCACGTCTCGAGTCCATTTGTTGACTGGATTGTTGTTTTAATTTACGATGCAGTAAAGAGATTGTCTGACGATCACCATAGCTGATGGCCTCCGCAAGTGGAGACCAACCTTCGAGGTTCTTGATTTTGACAGGTGCTCCATGGGCGAGCAGAAGGTGGGTGCATTCTTTGCGGCCAAGCATCACAGCCAGGTGTAGTGCTGTATTTCCATGTTTATCCTTTTGTGAGACATCACTACCTTGTTGTAGATGATGTGATAGACGTTTTATATCGTTAAGAAAAACACTATTATGGAGAGGAAATTCCTCTGCGAGGCTGTCAATTTTTTCTTCAGCCATTTGTTTTTAAAATGATAACACACACGCACACACAAACAGAAAGTATATTCTGTTTCTGTTTTTCTGTACGTAGGTAGGGTGCAGAAATTTCGTTACTTTTGCTCGATGGTCGAAAATCGAAATTTCGAAATCGTTTCGAATTTATGCAGACACAAAAACAAAATGGCATTTAGTGATACCAAATCTTAATTATAACGGAATGATTAAATTAAAATGAAAAAATTAAATTTTTGTACAATACAAGTATAAATGTATGAGACGATAACGATATTTTCCTTCAAAGACAATGCCATTCAAAGAAACGCACGCCAACTTTTGTGAAATGAAATAATTCCGTTTCAAGGCTGAGATTGAAGCAGAGTCGCAACTCTTATTACGGGAGATAAACCTAACCAACAAGGGCATTTATACAAATCAGCATCAACAGACAGCAGTAAACGAAGCCATTGGCCGGCAGAAGAAGCCACTTTCTAGTAAACTGAGATGTGGACCACCCTTTCAAGCTACATACAGCTCCCCAGACAGTGGCTTCATGAACGACTCCAGATGCTCTTTCATCTGACATTCAACAGATCAATTGATGGTTGCTATTCGCAAATCAAATGCATGAATACAAGTTAGCAAACAGTTTCGAACGCATTTAACAAAATTAATTTGTCTTAACAGGTCCCTCTGATAATGTCAAGTTTACCTCAATTGAGGAGTTCATCGAAATTACTTATAGCGAAATTCAAAGCAATCGTCTGTTTACACAGCTACTTTCATTTTGTTGTTCCAGGTTCAAAAAACAGATTCTACTATACTGTTCTCCGGCATGTTTATTTTGGTAGGTCCCTTAAGATCAGATATTACTGCTCCATTGCCACTTTTATCATTGGATTCTGCCGTTGATTCCCACGTTGGAAATTGGACCCACAATTTAGAAAAGTATTCAGATTTATGGTATTCCATTCTTCAGGCCCAAGTTCCACTTACTTTCAGCAACTTCCCTTCTACTAGATGACGTCTTCCTCTACTGCATTCCCCCCACGAGATTCGAAAACTTTGCATGCCGAAGGATTGGTGTCTATTCACTCTAATATTCCTTGCCATCTCAGGCTGCTGCTCAGTTTTGTGACTAAATCGATGTCGTTATACAACTCGCATAGTTCGTCCTTGAATGTTCTCATTCAAAGGGCGTCAACGAAAATGGGACCAGATATTTAACGAACAATTTTTCTCTCGATACGACCGGGGACCAGCATGATCAAGGTCATGCGGAGAATCGTGTTTACTACTCAGTTGTCGTCTTGGTCCAAAGAGACAACGAGTGGCAGGGGTGATTCTCTGTTTTATTTCTGCTGAAATTTTGTTGATAGAATTTATAGAAGAGCAGAAAAAGTCCCTTACTACTACGAAAATATAGCTGTCGACTGTGACGTTCTGTCCAATTTGACAATGCTCTACGTCTTTAAAGACTGTGCTTCTGGTGTTCGCTTGTGAATCTTTCAACCTTTTTTGACATCAAATGTTGTTACCAACCTTGACAAAGAAGAGAGCGTTCTCAATCGCCATACAAACGGATGAGTTTAGCAGGAACGTCAAAATTAAATTTGGCACTATATAGCTCGTCTCTATAAATGCTGCCGTATGTTTCTTTTAAAATCAATGAAAACGAGCTGGATATTGATTTGGACTTTTTGATTTTTTCGCAATATATAATTTTTTCTTTTTAAGGAACTTAACACTCAAGTATGACTACACTTATAATGCCTCAGCATGTATTAAATTTTTTTTGGAAATTTGGACAGAGCGAGAAGAAATATATTTGGGCTCAGTGGTTATTTTGCTCCATGGATGCCATCCAATATTTAATGGAGAGAATACATTTTTAGTGAGAGCTGGCTTGTTGTTGTATTCTAGGCCAACTACACATCTCATTTGATATTTGTTCACTGAAAAAAAAGCAAGTTTTTCGGGCACGACTGGGATTTGAACACCGAACCTTCCGATTTGGGAGCCAGTTCACTACCACTTAAGCCACGACCACTCTCTATATCTCCATAGTAGGCGCGGTTGATAAAATTCCTTTTCTTAAGATCGGGCAAACGATGGCGAGATCCATTTATCAGTCATTCACATAATATAGTACTTTCATGTATTGGTTGAAATACCTTTTTTGCGGTAAAATAATCTCGAATCCTCAGGACCTTTCAGATATGGATGGAGTTGCAGAAAATAATTTTAAATTTGTTATTTTTGATAGAGATTTCAGAAAATTCAAGCTAATGTCTGAAGCTCAGCATATCGTAAATCTAAACTGCAAAATTTCCTTATAAGGAAGATATGCATTCCAAAGCTACAGTTTTTCTGAAATGATGATGAACAGCATTTCTGCAACATCCCTCTGTTCTAAAGATTAATTGTTTGCATGAACTTTGACATTTTTTTTCTCACATTAACTTGTAATTGCAAAACCACTTAATAAAAATTTCATAACACTTAAATCATCACAAATTTCTGAGGCAAATCAGAAGAATTTTAATAAACAAAGCTGATTTGTTGCACTCGTCGATATACCACAACGGATACGGTGTATATCAAAAAATTATCCACATGCCTAGGCAGGTGTACGGTGCACACAAAACTATATGTTCGCACATGCGTTTCTAATATGAAAAGGGGATGCCGCATTTGATAAATAAATCTGGCAGCTTAATGTAAAATAAAATCTCAACAACAAATCAACATGATGGATTGGCATCACCCTTTTTTTTCGCTTTTGCAGATTGTCGTAATATTTTTTTGAAATCACATTTTTCTCTTAAAATTCTCCAACTAGATAATCTCCAAAGCAGCTGTTTTGTGTCAAAAATTTATGAAGAAAAGAGTGGTGATCAAGAAGGTAAATATCAAAATTCTGACATAATTTTCTATAAATTTTCTTGGCAACCGGTCAACTTTCCGCGAAGTATGCTTAAACCATCGTGAAAATCTAAATTTTAAGTGTCTGTCTTGTGTGAATTCTGTTAAGTTGAATAGCGGTCCACGTTCCTAAAGGATGGTAAGAAATTTGAAAAATAAAAAAACACATTATCCCTTTGAAGTCTGAAGTTCAAATTGTGTATATGTACTCCCTTAAAAGAGTAAGAAGCAACACCTGTTGTCTCTTCATCGGTAACAGTGACCTACAAAACTTTAGGCCTACTTGGCAAGTACCAAACGAGGGCAGAAGTTCTCGAAAAGTGCACCAGTTTTTGTTTCTAAAATTAAACAAAGAATCTTTGAATCTGATTCTGAAATTGTGAATCCGTTTGATTTGCAACGATGATGACTATTCATGTAATGTGCCTGACAGCTGATGGTGGATTGCCAATCTTCACCCGAAAGAAGGGCATTTGTGAGAATTTACCCTTCTCTACAGTGGCGTCCCTCAATGGCGTTCA
Source organism: Volucella inflata (assembly GCA_928272305.1). Lineage (NCBI taxonomy): Eukaryota > Metazoa > Arthropoda > Insecta > Diptera > Syrphidae > Volucella > Volucella inflata. The sequence goes on from OV743720.1 coordinate 8,480,934, forward strand.
TATGTTCTTTAAATCAATGGGCATGCGTATGCAAGCAACAGAAACCGATGACTGGACACTTATTTGGAAAGACTATGAAGAGGTTATCACTCTGATGCTGTGTGGGCAGCACATGTCCGAAATAAAACTTCAGCAGATTTCCGATTTGGTATTCTACGCAATGAAACTATTCATAAGCTCGGATGATTTGAAGAATTGCAGCAAAAATGTCGATCGCCTAAAAAGGGAATCGAAACAGTACATGCCAATTGTTGATCGTATACTTGAGTCTCTCCAGAGCGATCTTCTAGGATACAACGAATGCATCTTGGCCTCAGAGAATACACATCTTCTCGCAAAGTTAAATGAATTTAGCACTTTATGTGATTCTCTGTTTTGTTGCATTGTCATCAATCAGAAGATTGCCGTTGGCACAGAGGGATGGTGGGACTTGGACTTGATCGATCGCAAACTACTCATCACAATGCTGAACTCATCGGATCGATCGCAAACAGATATTCCAGTTTATTTGCCTAAAAAGAGTTCGAATGTGGCTTATCGATTCGTTTCGGTAGCCATAGCTGGTTGTGGAATTCTCTGTACCATTTGTGGGGCAGATCCGTCTTACCAGGAAATCAATAATATTGCACAAAATGTTTTTAAAAACGAAATTGAACTGATTAATCATGTTGAACGTGGCATCTCGAGGAATCTCCCTGAAGAGGTAGAACTCAATGAATATATCTTGAAGACCGTTTTGCTGAATAAGACCACGAAGAAGTATGTTTTCTCAAGAAATCTCCAACATTCGTCAGCTGAGAAGTGTTCTGTTGGCCAAAATCATTTTGATATTATTCGAACCTATGTAGATGAGGTGCTTAAATTGATGGAAGAAGAATTTGATGTTGGGGAGGAAGCAGGGGCAGTTAAACTAGGTAGCCAGCATTGGTGTTCGGACTATCATAAATGCTATTCACATGTTGATGATGAAAGTGGTAATATTTTTGTTGTTCTATTTACGGCTTCAGTGCCGACTTTTGCTATGCGACTTATTGTTCAGAAGACTTTTGATGTCCTTATGCAAGAAAAAAACACTTGCTGGTAACAATTCCTGTACGCAAATAAAATTAATAAAGCTAAGATGGTTGTAAACAAGTTGTGTGTTTTAATTAGGAAATTTCTGCGGGGTATTCCAGATTACGCTGTGCTGAAATGTTTTCCTATCTCATCCTTATCAGTAATACCTCTATAAAAAACAAATCTCGTAATCATTTTGGCTAATGCTTTACTTTTCTTTCAGAAGCAGAAAGGCTCAGTGAAGTTCTCAACCGAAGAGGACAATGGAGAGCTACTATCACCCAAAAAATACATATATCCCGACCGAGCTAAAGAACTTCTTCAAGCCTACAATGCAACAGTGAGGATTCTCTTCCCGAAAAGTCCTTGGTATGCTTTTCCTGGCTTTCTTACGTATGCCCTAGTACGTAGGTATCGGGAAAATTATCAAGGCAAATACAAGCTAGTCCCAATTCCGAACATCCTTTACGAACTTTTGATAAAGAACGAATTCATTAAATCCGAGCATGTGATCTTTGCTTCAGAGGATATCTTTCAACAATACGCCGAAAGCCCGGAAGTTAACTTTGTTAATTTGATTGTCACTGGACGAATTAAATCCAATACATCTGATCATGAGATAGTGAAGAAAATGCTTCAACAGGCCCCACAAACAATTGTGACTCAAATTGTGGCTGTCAAAAATTGCCAGGATCACTGTCTTTTCGTTCAAGAGAATTTCTACTCGAATTTAATGGATCGATTTCGGTTTAATAAGACATTTTGGGTAGAGCTAGAACCGTTTTCGGACTCCCAACAGATACCAAGCATTGCTACGAAGGTACACATTTATCTGATAAACAACGCCTATGAACTGCCACCGGAAATTGTTGATCTGATTTTAGGAAACTACTTTAATACGCCAAGAATCTTACACCGTGGCCATACTTATCGTGTTGAGGTGAATGCCAAACTATTGGGGACCGCCGCATATGCACAGTACTATCACATATTTGCCTACCTTAAGCAGGTTCACTTTCGTTGTGTTCATTTGGAGGTGAAAGGAAGTGATTTCGAAATGCAGGCGATTGCGGCGAAAAATTTCACGAATCTTATGCAGATTCCACATACTTATCAGTTTCTGCCCCGACAAATATTGGACAATGTGGCTATTGTTGAGAATTATCCCAGTGGTTTGGTTAATGCTTACTCGGTATTACGGTCATCGATTGATGCCTTTTTGCCGAAGAAATCTGCATGTTTGTCATCGAAGCATATCTACCCACTGTTTCTGCTGCAAGGAGAACGTGGTAGTGGTAAAACAAAGTTAGTTAATGCTGTTTCTATGGACCTAGGCATGCATTTATATGGGGTTGATTGCGCTGATATTGTGTCGTTGATTCCTTCACACACAGAATTAAAATTGAAAGGCCTCTTCGTTAAAAGTCTACAATGTGAGCCCATGCTCATTTGCTTCCATAACTTCGAGGTAAGCTGATTAAATATAGAAAAAGAGTGAATCTTCCCAACTCTCTAGATTTATTTCAGATCTTTGGCATTGACAATGAAGGAAATGAGGACTTGCGACTTTTGTCCTCGTTTCAAGCACAAATTCAAGAATTATTCGCTAGAGACCGTGACCATCCGGTCATTATTGTTGCTCTGACTAATGAAAAACATCTTAAGCCAATGATTCAGCGATTATTTCTCGAAATAATTCAAATAGAGATGCCAAATAAAGAAGAACGATTCGATATCCTGAAGTGGTTACATATCCGTGAAACATTCAACGATGAAATCTTTAACCGCGGCAGCATTGCACGATTACCGCTGTTTCCCATGGAGTCGCGTGAACGATTTCTTCGTGAATTTTTTAATTGGAGTGAAGTCAGGCTGATTTTAACGGAGGTTGCTGACAAATCACAAGGATTTGTGCTGGGAGATTTGCAATTACTTTATGACAACGCAATACGTGACCTTAGAAGGGAACGCCAACGTGGCAATCTAAGCATGCGTCACTTTTCAAGGAACCTCACCGAAATGCAATCTTCATTCGCTGACAGTTTAGGAGCACCCAAAGTACCAAAGGTACATTGGTCCGATATTGGTGGTTTGGCCAAAATTAAGGATGAAATCCAAAGCAGCATTGGTCTTCCTCTAAAGCACGTTCACTTGATGGGTAAAAATCTTCGAAGATCTGGAATCTTGTTATATGGACCACCTGGTACTGGAAAGACTCTTGTTGCAAAAGCAGTTGCCACCGAATGCAATTTAAGTTTCCTATCAGTGCAAGGCCCTGAACTATTGAACATGTATGTCGGCCAAAGTGAGCACAATGTTCGTGAAGTGTTCTCTCGAGCTCGTTCTTGTGCACCTTGTGTACTGTTTTTGGATGAGTTGGACTCTTTGGCTCCAAATAGAGGAGTGGCTGGTGATTCTGGTGGTGTTATGGATCGCGTTGTTAGTCAATTGCTCGCCGAAATGGATGGAATGGGTGATCCTAGTAAACCAATTTTCATATTAGCTGCAACCAATCGGCCCGATCTAATTGATCCAGCTCTATTAAGGCCAGGACGGTTTGATAAGTTATTTTATGTTGGACCATGTTCTACACCCGAAGACAAGGCATCTGTACTTAAAGCCCAAACAAGGAAATTCAATTTGTGTAAGGGTCTCTGTTTAGAGCAGATAGCGGACACTCTGAAGGACGATATGTCAGGCGCAGATTTGTATTCGATATGTTCCAATGCTTGGTTGTCAGCTGTACGGAGAACTATTGATTTGCATGCTAATGGTAAGGTTTTTGGATATTCTGAAGATAGAAATTCATTTTTTGTTTTTCTATTTAGATGAGGAGACCGCTAATGAACTGCTAGCTGATAAGGTTATTGTCCAAATGGAAGATTTTGAAAAGTCATATGAGAAATTCATACCGTCGATTTCGCAAAGGGATTTGGAGTACTTCAATAAGCTGCGAACTGCTTACAGTGTTTGATTTTATTGTTCATAATAAAGATTTTGATTTTTATTTAATGTAATTGTGGGTATTATATGGACATATGCCCAACAGTTCTTTATCTAACATTTGATGGAGTCTGATAGTGATAGTCTCCTGTATCTCTTCCTCTGTTCTGAGTTTTGGAATTTTTAAAATGATTTTAAGATTTTTTGCAATGCAGATTACCAACAGTTGCCAGTTAGGTTGTCGATAAATAGATTTCGGCTGCGGGTGCAGGTATGGGCACTAAAAATTGTCGGCGATTATGAAACAATTTTACTTTTCTTACGTTCTGCTTAATTCATTAAAATGGGAGCTACGCTTTGAACCAGGTTGACTGAGGTCTCTTTTCACTAGTTTTACAGCGATCGTTAAAGTGAAAATAGTTGCCCTAACATTGTTTACACTGAATAGATAACGCTTGAGGGCGAAACGGATAGAGCAGCTTGTTTAACATAAAAATAATATTCAAGACTGTAATGAGTTATAAGAAATGTTGAAATCATCATGCTTATGGCTGGAATATGCAACCGGATACGTTTACACATATGTACATACAAGTACATGTTCTTGCGGCTGTGGTTATTCAAAAAGCTAGGATAATTTTGTATTAAGTGAAGGAACAAACTGATTCAACGCTAGAATATGGAAAGCCTTTCAAGCTTTAATCTTCTCCATTGACCATCTGAACGCCTCACGAATCTTCTTTGGAAAATGTATCGATTTGCTCATCAATCTTTAGGAGGACTTTGACAGCCTAAATCGAGATGATATGATGCAATCCTTGTGTTGAACAGATACATATACCAAAAACCACTAGGCGCTATGTGGCTTTCAGAACATCTATGATGGTAATGAATGTCATGTATCACACAACAGTAAAGTGCCAGATGAATTTGAAGTTTCAGTGAAGTACGGCAAGGTTGCACTCTTTTACCACTGCTATTTTTTTCAGTAATCAGTGATGTGATCTTGCAACTCGATCTGGGTGAAGTATGGGGCTGAGAAAGACTGACATCATGTCTTAAACATCTTAACCACGCTGATGAAGTTTTCCTGCTCTCATAAGGGATATTAGATTTGCGCCATATAACTCTCAAAGTGTCGTTTTAGTACTTTTGATTCGAACACTACCGCTACTCAACTCAGGATTGCTGAAAAAATACTTGAGAAAGTAAGCAGCTCTCTATATAAAAAACGAATAGCCTTAGACGATGATGGTACCGAAGTACCGAACTGGATGTGGACTTTAAAATTCACCCAGAAAAGGCTGCCTTCGGTTTGTTATCTAGCATCTGGAAAAGTAATGTTTTCAGCTCAAAAACCATGAGCGCGAACATGAAAACAGTGCTATTGCAAGGACCGCTGAGAGAAGAGAAAAAGTCAACAGATGCACCGATGCAAACGGGGAAAAAATCATCGAAATGTGCGAAACTATAGGCCTCTCGTTACTTAATGGACGAACCATTAGTGATCAACAAGGAAATTTAATTTTCTTAAGAGGTACCGCGTGCTCAACAATTGATTACTGTCTGTTGCAGGGGAACTGGCTTAAGTATGCAACAGACCTAGATGTTTCCGAATCAACATACTCAGACCACCTACCAATATCCGTCAAAATAGAGTTAAAATTTGCAACAAACCAATACCAAAGTTCAGCAAAGTTGCCTTCTTCCAAAACTACACTGGAAAGACAAAATCTTAGAAAGGTACAAAGCGAATCTTACTCTGGAAATCAATAATATAGATAATAACGAACTTCTATCTGCTAGAGGTACGGAAATCCTCACGAACTGCATCTTAAACGCAGCTAAACCCTTGCAAACAGAAACAAAAAGACCAGGAAGGCAGCCCTGGTATGATTGGGAATGTGAAAAAGCAAAAAAAAAAAAAAATCATTTGCCTACCTTCGCAAGCAAACAGAAGCTTTAAAATCATATGCCAAGAAAAACAAAAACTCTACAAAAATAATCTGTCGCCAAAACCTGCACACGCCAAAGACAGTAAGTCCTTTTGGAAACTGGCTAAAGCATTGAACGGTACGTTATTTGCCCAAAGAATCAAAGTTGAAGCGACGACTCTGGCGGAATACTTCGAAAAATTGCTGAATCCACCAGTGGACCGGAATGAAATACAATTTGCACTGCCGTATTCCGAAATAAACTCCTTAGACTCCCCCATAATCCTACAAAAAGTTGAAAAAGTTATAGTTAGGTCCCGCCTGAATAAGGCTCCAGGGGAAGATCGTATCACTTATGAATTCTTCAAACATGCAACTGACCAATTCCTGAAGAAGCTCACGGAAACATACAATTATATATTTACAGCTGGCGAACTTCCAGAAGCTTTAAAAAAAAAGTATAATTTTTCCGATTCTCAAGAAAGCAGATCCAAATGATCAATCCAACTATAGAGGGATTTTGTTTCTAAATGCTGTTACTAAAATTTTCACAGGAGTCATCTTGGAGCGCTTAACAACATGGATATGAGAAAACGACCTCCTAAGCGAGTTTCAAGCTGGATTCCGTAAGGAGTACTCCACGATTGACAACATATTTACTCTCACAAACATCGCTCGGATTTAATTGGACCGAGGAAAAAAACCATACGCTTTCTTTGTAGACTTTAAGGCGGCTTTTGACTCCATCGATAGAAGTTCACTATTTCTTAAAGTCAGCAACATAGGAGTCTCAACAAAAGTTCTAAAGGTTCTGCAACAATTTTACGAAGGCAATACAGCGGCGGTGTGCGACGGGAATATCTTGTCTAATCGGTTCCAAACAAACTCTGGAGTAAAGCAAGGATGTCTTTTGAGTCCTCTTCTGTTTTCAATATTTTTGGATGATCTAGTTTAATTTCTCCCGGGCGGGTTGCCTCTGGAATGATTTCCTATGAAACTCTTACTCTATGCCGACGACATCGTAATTCTCGCCGAAACACCAAGCATGCTCCAAATTATGATTAATAAGCTACAACAGTATTGCCGTATGTGGAACCTGCAAGTTAATACCAGCAAATCCAAAGTCTTGATTTTTCGAAATGGCTGGGGGCGTCAAGCAAGGAATGAAAAATGAACCTGGCAGAACGTAGAACTGGATGTCGTCAAGGAATACAAATACCTCGGAGTTCTGATCACCTCACAGGCATCCTTTAAAAAACACCTGCTAGAGAAACTGAAAGAATCTAGACGTGCGATTAATTGCAACTGGAAAGGAATTCTGGGAAAAAGGAATGTTGCACCAAGTGTGAAGTACAATATTTTCGAGGCTGTAATTAGGTCAATAATGTGCTATGCAGCACAAGTTTGGGAAGCTTGGCACTTCGAAGAGATAGAAAAACTCCAAAGATACTTCCTTAAGAAACTGTTTAGGCTGCCTAAAAATACACCAATGCACTTCCTTTATATCAGGAAAGTTTCTGCTCAACCAAGTCATCGTCTTCCTCACAAGGTTGCTATGTATCTTAAAAACCGAAACCTTTATTTCTTTTCGGAATGGTCAAGGCTCAGCCAAGAGAACTAAATGAGATCACAAACATCCTAAACGGTGCAAGCTGGAACACTTTACATAACTTTCTTAAATGCGCAATGAATTAAAGGCTACAAATCATAAATGAAGCTTTTTAGTAATTACAAATTTATTAATTTTTTTCTCTCGGCTGACGGCAAAAGCCAACCCTTATTTTTGTTATTTTTGTTAAACTTGTAAATATTGTAACTGAATAAACAAATATTACTATTACTACAGTGATTCTTCGTGGGAATAGTACCGGTTTAATGGGCAGCACAAGTGGACCGCATATCTTTTTAAATAAATGTCTACGCAACATCATAAGGGACTTTTGGCCAAACTGTATTAAGTGCAGGTGTAGAACTAATATGGAAACGATTAGTATATGGCCTCGTAGAAGTAGCATCTTCCGACAGGTGCTGGTTCCTTAAATGACGAGAATGAGCCTCTGCAGACGAACATCTTGCAGCTCTGCTAATAAGCCCTACTTCACGCCTCCCCGTGGCGCCATCTGGGAATCTCACTAGAGATTGCGAAGTGAAGGGGGCAAATGGCGAGTTTCAAGACCTTATCCGGGCTACTCCGACATATTTGGAGCTCAGGCCGGAAAGGATTTCCAGGACTTAGTCAGGGTCCTGGAAAAGAGATGGTGGCGGACGAGCCCTATAAGGGTCAACGGCAGCGCTCACATCCCGGAACGGGTTACTGGCTTCGGTGTAACCGACCCCTCGTCCTAGGGGCACTCAAATTGGAACTGGTCCTCCAGGTTGGGGGTTTTGCCGCCGGGGTAACTGCCCGGCGATTTAAAAAAAACAAGAAGTTACGAAGCATCAACAAGCCTCGGATATGGACGGATCTACTGTTGACAACCCACGCAAACGATTTAAGGACAATGAGCTTCGGATATGCACGTGGAATGTTAGATCCCTTAATAGACCACGTGCAGCCGAGCAACTAGCGGAGGCCCTAGACTGCTGCAAAGCAGACATAACCGCCATCGAAGAAATGCGATGGGCCGGACAAAAAGAAGATGAAAAACTGCAACATCTACTACGGCAATTGCTATCGACGGCAAAAGCAGCGCTTATTTGGATGCGGATTTGTTGTCGGAGGCAGACTAAGACGAGAAGTCCTCAGCTTCCGGCATGTGAGCGAGCGCCTCGTAGCAATCCGCATCAAGGCTAAATTCGCCAACATAAGCCTCATATGCGCGCATGCCCCCACAGAGGAGAAAGATGACGACACCAAGGATGCCTTCTACGAGCTCATCAACAAGACCTACGAGCAATGCCCTAGCTATGACATTAAAATTGTCCTCGGTGATTTTAATGCAAAGCTAGGAAGAGAAGGTATCTTTGGTGGAACAATCGGAAAATATAGCCTGCACAACACCACCTCCGATAACGGATTCAGGCTAATCGACTTTGCGGCGGGGCGAAACATTGTCGTAGCTAGCACGCGGTTCCCACATCTCGACATACACAAGGGGACTTGGAGAACTCCTGATCAATCAACAGACAACCAGATTGATCACATTGCGATCGACGCAAGACACTCCTCCAGTATTATGGATGTCCGTACGTTCCGAGGAGCCAACATCGACTCGGACCATTACCTTGTTATAGCCAAGGTACGGTTGCGAATATCCCAAACTACGCCAAGACAAACTAATGCTGTGAGAAAATTCGACGTCAGACGGCTACAATCGCAAGAGATCGCCAAGTCCTTTTCCGATCGAGTGTCTCTTAATCTCTTAAGAGGTCCAATGCCGCCAGCATCAAGCATCGAAGACCATTGGAAACACTGCCAAAACGCCACTCGTCCACCACAACGAAACCCCTGGTTCGATGATGAATGCCGGCAAGCACATGCAGCTAAGCAAGATGCATATAACGCGGCGCTGCTTAGAAGGACCAGAGCTGCTCATGAGCTCTATGAGCGGAAGAGGAGAGACGAACACCGGCTTCTCAGGAAGAAGAAGAAAGAGCATGAGAAGTGCGCGATCGAGGAAATTGAGAGATGCTACTCCAGGAATGAGGTTCGGAAGTTTTACCAAAAGTTAAAAATAACATGCCACGGAAACAAACCCTGAACCGAAGGCTGCAGGGATGAACAAGGGAACATCGTAGTAGAATCGCAGTCGATGCTGAGGATTTGGAAAGACCATTTCTGCAAAAAGCGGCAGGCGATGACTTGGTAAGGAGCATACACCAACTCATCTGTAAAATATGGTCGGACGAAAGTATGCCCGATGAATGGAACCTCAGCATTGTATGTCCGATTCTCAAGAAAGGAGGCCGTCCGAACTGCGCCAACTACAGAGGCATCAGTCTCCTTAACATCGCATATAAGATCTTATCCGCCGTATTGTGTGAACGCCTGAAGCCGTTTGTCAACAACCTGGTAGGTCCATATCAGTGTGGCTTCAGGCCAGGAAAGTCCACCATCGACCAGATATTCACACTACGGCAGATCTTGGAGAAGACCCATGAGCTTCAGATCGATACCCACCACCTATTCATCGATTTTAAGTCCGCGTATGACAGCATCTATAGAGACGGGCTATATAGAGCAATGTCTAGTTTTGGCATCCCTGCCAAACTCGTCCGTCTGTGCAGGATGACGATGGAGAATGCACGCTGCTCCATCAAGGTCGGTAAAGATCTCACCGAGACCTTTGATGTCCAGAAAGGATTTAGACAAGGCGATGCGCTGTCATGCGATTTTTTCAACATCGTACTTGAAAGAATAGTGCAAAGCTCACGAGCAAACGCAAGAGGCATTATCTTTCAAAAGTCCGTCCAACTACTCCCATACGCCGACGATACTGACATAATCGGGAGAAAGCAGCGTGATGTCAGTGGCGCTTTCGCGGTTATTGAGACGGAAGCGGTGAAAATGGGTTTAGCGGTCGATGAGGGCAAGGCTAAGTATATGCTGTCAAGCAAAAAGGACACTGAACACCGACGTCTCGGACAGAACGTTACCCTTGACAGGTATAACTTTGAGGCAGTTAAGGACTTTGTCTACCTAGGCTCTGCTATAAATACAGATAACCACACCAGCGCTGAGATCAAGCGAAGAATGACTCTTGCCAACCGCTGTTTCTTTGGGCTTAGAAGGCAATTGAGTAGCAAAGCCCTCTCTCGGACAACAAAAGTCACCCTTTATAAGATTTTAATAATCCCGGTACTGCTCTATGGCGCAGAAGCATGTACATTATCAAAAATGGATGAGGGTGTTCTTGGTTGCTTCGAGAGAAAAATTTTTCGGCCGATCTTCGGTCCGGTACGAACTGTACAGCGACATGGACCTAGCCAGAAGAGTGAAGATCCAAAGACTGAGATGGCTGGGTCATGTAGAGCGCATGGACACCAATGCTCCGGTCCGAAAAGTCGTCGAATCCGCTCCCGCGGGACACCGCAGTACAGGAAGGCCAGGATTCATGTGGCGCACGCAAGTGGAAGGGGACCTAAGCCAACTTAGCGTGCGAAACTAGAGGCAGCTAGCCAGGGATCGAGCTGGCTGGAGACGCTTGTTGACTGAGGCCCAGGTCCACTCCGGACTGTAGCGCCACCTAAAGTAAGAAAGTAAAGTAAGTAGAACTAATATAAAGGCGAAAGTAGCGGCGTATGGGTCATACCTTACGGCGCGAATAATATATCATTAGGAAGTAAGCCATACAATGCACTCCATTTACTCAATGAGATAGATTAGTTAGTCATTCTATGCCGGCATTGAGAAGGAAAGTCAAGGAGAAATACAGATCTTTGAGGACTACCATCGTTGGAGAATTCGAAACACGTATGCGTCGTTAAGGTCCCATGCCCCCGATTGGTCAGATAACCTAAACAAGCAAGAGATCACTTCTAGTACGTGCTAAAATTTTAAGTATGAAGAAGAGAAATTCGAAGGTTTATTTCTGATATCAAGAGTAATGTTGGCTTTTATTACAGAAGTCTGTGCGCACTTACATTTGGAAAACTGCTTCCAGGCGTAACTTCAATAGGAATAAGATAAAATTAACTACCTCTTAATACCATTCATTCATATTTTAAAACAGTTGGAAAACAATTAAAACAAAAATCGTTATCTTAATTTGTAGTTTTCTTTATTTCACTCAAACAATTCCAAGAAAGATCAGTGATGCCGATTAATCTCGTCGCAATTTACTTAAATTATTTCAGTTTCCTCAGTTTTTTTTTGTTTTTTTTTTTTATCATTTCTGTATAACTTAATACAGTTACAAATACATGAGCTTTTATTTTCACTTGTTATCTAAAAATAAAGATCATTTTCCATTTAATTGTATTTTGTATGAATTCATCTGGTTATCTGGTCATCTGGTGGATTAAATATTGTCATAGTCCTCATCTAATTCAAGATAAGAATTTTTATTGGTAGCCACCGTGGATTTTAATGCTGATGGCAATGGAACTCCTACACAATTTGGACTAATCACACTGGGATTTAGCGAAGACGTTGCAAACGTTCCACTTGTTACGATGTTGGATAGATCTATATTTATGACTGGACTATCAACTGCTGTTGTTGCTACTGTTACTGCTGCTGATGTTGTTGTTGTTGTTGTTACTGCTGTTGCTGTTGCTGTTGCTGTTACTGTTGGTATTGGCGATTGAAGTGGTGTTTTAGCAATACAAGTGGCACTTCGATTTATTTGTTCAACAGTTGGTGATGATGATGACGACGAAGGTGACTCTGAATAATTGGTGTCATGTAAAGCTAAATTACTATAATCTATTTTAACAATTGGTTTGTTGCAAAAATCTATGCTGACAATTGGTGCAGGAATGGCAGTTGTTGGTGTCTGCGGTTTGTTATTATTATTGTTGCTGTTACTATTGTTGATGATTTTTTGCGACGTTACAGTTTCCGTACAAATGTTACCAGGTACAGATTTGTTTTGATGCCTTAGTCGACGGAGATCTGTTGGTAGCACTTGATTTGGTTGTTGCTGGTGATGCTGTTGCTGGCTCAATTGTGTTGGTGTTACGGTTAATGTTGTTGTTTTTGTTAATTGTTGTGTTGTTCTTAGACCTGCTGGTGCTGAATCAGTTCGATATAATTTTGGTGGTGAGCTTTCATTTGATAAGGATTTATTGGAATTGCTTTCATGTGTCGCTGTTTTTGTGTGTATTTCGCTATGAAAACGACTAATTGCATCCCATTGACGCTTTAAGTTAGCTCGACTTTCATCAGACTTGCTAAGATTTAATGTTATGTCAGGTGATTGTAATGGGCTACTGACAATTGTAGTACCACAGCTTCTGGTCACACCATTGTTACGTATTACGGATATAGTTCCATTGGATGGCATTGGTTTTGGAGTAATTATCTCATTGCTATTGCTCGAGGATGGCATACTTAAATCATATGGAGTATCCGATTGATCGATTGTTGCTTCTGGTGAACTATCATTACTGACCTCTTCGGCAACGCTTATATCGGGAATATTCTTGACGAGTTCTCGTAGAAAATCAAACCGATTTTCAGCCATTATACACTGTTTCATGTGAGAGGGTGATAGGGTTTTTGCATTACGAGAATTGGTGATTTTTAGTGTCTTCGTTAGTAATGATTCCACAAAAAGCTCTAAAGTTCTAGGTATATTTTTTTTTTTTTTTTTGAAAATTGAGAACAACAGTTAAGGATAATATTATTTAGTTTATTAAAAAAAATATGTTTGTGGCTATAGACTGAGTTTGAAGATAGTTTATAGACGGTAAAAAATGTACTTAGTTGCAAGCAAGTGATTTGATAAAGTAGAGCTATGTTAAATCCCAAATTTCTAGAACAGATATATAAGATAAACAATTGATGGAAAGAAGACAATCACCGGATGCACAGCGATCATTAGGAAAAATGTAAGAAAGCCAGTTCAAAAAAGTGTGAATGGAAGCATAAGCACTTGATGGTTTTCATAAAAAGCTAAAGATGTAAAGTCGGAACCACCCATGCTACATATAGTAGTCTGCTTAAAGACCTTGCTATAGTGCCAAGCTGTATATCAGCAACATTATGCAAGCGTTTTATGAAGTGAAAAATGTATAGTTATGTATAGAAGTGGCGACGATCAATTTAATTAAAATCGCAGATCAAAATATCAAACCTTTACTCTGCGCAGAAATAGAATTCTCTTGAAAACTCGAGCTGAACTATCTATTCTTGTTGGATTATTCAGTCCATCAAAAAGTTGCGTTTTCCCAATGACGACCTTTACAGAGACTTTGGGAACCTGGACTCACGGGAGGATACATTTTACTTTCTGTGCCACTATCCCAGCCCCCGTAATTTAAGAGGGAGATCTTTAAGGAATTAGTATTGTGATTTCGAGACCTCTCAGAGATACCTGCTGTTTCATTTAGTTAAGCGGATGCAATAAGATAGCTTAGACCCGCTCAAGGACCAAACGACAATCTACAATACCACATCAATACGCGATTCTAACCTAATCTACGATTAATAGGCCAAATGCTAATCTGAATCGAGTGGATCAATGAAATCTAGGGTGTTGTGGAACACAGGCTTTAGAGTGAAGGGCTACGCCATTGGTTTATGGGTTTTCTTTAACAATTTAAAAGATAAACCTACACAAAAACAGAGTTCGAAAATTATAAGATGACTTCTGAGGATAATACAGATCTCTTGGAACTATAATATGGTTACTCGATAAGTTTTAAACGATGCGTACTTATGTCAGCAAAAAACCATAAGAACAACTACTCGCCGAAAATCATCGATGATGTTAGGAATATATGTGGACATATGGACAATCAATGATCGAACATATGCTCGATCCCTTTCTTAATAATTGTCTCCTGTTCAATACCAGATACTGAAGCTATAAAAATTGTTGGTTGGACGGCATATATAAGCTCAACAAAGAAAGGGAATGTTAAGATTTTATAATCCACTAATCCACGCCCGTTGGATTATCCAAGCTTGACGAAAACAGACATGTCCGGGAGACTAAAATTAAGTCCAACAAAGCTGCTGGATCCGAACTGCTTAAAGCAGAATGACACTTCATCTTTAAAATCTAAGACATCTGCATTATTTGGCCGATTCTAGTGAAGGCAACAAAAGTGCAATAAGTCTCCTCAACATAGAATATAAAATCCAGTCTGCTGTATTATGCTTAAGAACCGGCTCAATCAGTGTGGTCTTAGGTCAAGATCAAACTCTCACATTACCGCCGGTTTAAAAAAAATCCAAAATCTCATATGACAGCATATATAGAGACGAATTATACAGATCCACGTCTGTGTTGCCATCACTACTTAGCTCATTTAACTATGCAGGATGACGATGGGCAATGCAAGCTGTTCATTTGAACCATCAAAGTAAATAAGTACGAGGGTTGTCTGAAAAGTTTCCGACCGCATTGTAAAGATAGCGGTACTCGTCAATAAAAGCTAGTGAATGCTAGTTGTGCATCTTTTGACAGTTACTTACAGAAGTTTTAGTCATTTTGGACGAGCAATTTTTAGTTGACAGTCGTTTGACTGAGTCGACATGAGTGTTTTTTTGTGAAAATAATAAAAAATTGAGTATCGAGCTGTTATTAAATTTTTGTTTCTGAAAGGCAATAGCCTACGCAAATCAAAGAGTTGGACTCTGTGTATGGGGACTCTGCACAGTGAAATTTTTGGCAGCTGAATTTAAACGTGGCCGTAAGAGCTTGGGAGATGATGAACGTTCGATGGGACGACCAAAAGCTGCAACCACTGACGATAACATTGCTAAAGTTCACCAAATGGTGTTAGACGACCGCCGAATTAGAGTGAGAGAGATAGTAGAGGTTATGAAAATGTCCAAAGAACGTGTTTGTTACATATTAAATCAAGATTTAGGCATGAGAAAGCTTTCCGCGCGTTGGGTGCCGCGTTTGCTTTCGTTAGACCAAAAACGTGTTCGAATGAACATTTCCATCACTCTGTTGGCGCAGTTTAGGCGCAATAAATCCGAGTTTTGGCGCCGATTAATTACTGAAGATGAAACTTGGATACACCATTATACGTCCGAAACAAAAATTCAGTCAAAACAGTCGACTGCAAAGGGCGAACCGGCTCCAAAAAAGCAAAAACTGTTTTTTTGGCTGGGAAAGTGATGGCGACTGTTTTTTGGGATAGTAAAGGAGTTACGAGTATCTTAATCGATTATCTTCAAAAAGGAAAACCCATTACAGGAGCATACTGCGCATCATTACTTGCCAAGCTGAAGGTAGAAACTGCGGAAAAACGGCCACATTTGCAGACAAAGAAAATACTGTTTCACCGAGACAATGCGCAGTCTCACACCTCAACGGTAGCCATCGCGAAAATCCATGAATTACGGTTTGAACTGCTTGACCATCCGCCTTATTCACCAGATCTAGCCCCAAGCGACTCCTTTTTGTTCCCTCATCTAAAAACTACGCTCGGAAAACAGAGATTTTCGTTAAATGAAGAGGCAATCACTTTCGTAAACAATTATTTTGCAAAGAAAAACGCCAAGTACTATTTGCACGGGTTACAGAGATGGGAGCACTGCTGGGAGAAGTGTGTTGAGTAACAATGTGGAAAAATAAAAATAAAAATTGAGAAAAAATGTCTTGTATCATTGTTCGGTTGGAAACTTTGCAGACAACCCTAGTAAGTATTGTGGCACATTGCCAGGGTCAATCCGGATTGATGACCCTGCAATGCAGCATCCTTTTATTAAAAGGAAACAACAAGTATAATTATTGTTCTCGATCAAATAAAATGATTCCACATTGACTCAAACTTTATGTTATGAAATATTATCTTCAGAAACTATTTATACGAGGAGTTATTACTATGCAATTAGCTAATTAAAAGACTTATCAAATATTTTCTTATGTTAAATAGAGTCAGTGAACATAAGACTGCACTAGCAATGATTTGAATTATTAATTGAGTTGATCTCTAAGTAATTACAAACATATTTGGCCACCTACATATGTCGCAAAACGTAAATATCAGAGCTTTATCATTTAGCGCATGTCTATATTTGATGTCGTCTTAAAATAGAATATAACTAAATGAGTGAATGATTGAGATTATCTCTCTAATAATCTCGTGGTGTCAATCGAGGTCAAAAAGTAATAAATAACTTATTGATTGTTTAGTTCCTTTTTAAAGAGAGGAAAAGTAGTCCTTATCGAATCACAACGATTCCCAATACAATATTTTAGTTAAGAAAATTGTCAGTGGGAGCTTAGAGTGGGAGAAGCACAAGATGAAGGCGTATTGTATACAACTGCAATCTACTTTTATATTTACATTTGCAAATAACAATCAAATATGTACGTCTTTCAACTACGAACCAGTCTTTGTAGATCTTTAAGCAAAATGCGCAGGGGTTTCGCGTCGAGTAGTCAGAATTGATGAAACCTAGACTTATTACTAGAAGTGACAAACTGTCGAATCTACTCTAAAGGTGGCAAAGACCCTCTTTTCAACTCGGAAAATAAGTTATTTTGGAATTTGAAAAGAATATTCATTATGGACATTTAAAAGGAGAAAACACCAGAAATTGAAAGGTAATACCTGATCTACCCACGATATCGTACCAGCACACTCATCCGGAATCACCGTGTGTTAATTGCATGGTTTACAGTACGAACTGCTGCCGGATTCCACCGCACTCACCCACTTGGTTGCCTTCACTTTTTTTTTCCCCCCTGCTCGCAGGAAATAATTTCAGGCAGAACGAGGACCTCTTGGAAAGCTATCGGCGAAACAGAAGCTTATGGTTTACAGAAAGAAAATGAGAAGAATGTTGTAAATAGTGTTTCATCCTAAAAGATGATGTTGAAGAATAAAAAAACCACCATCGTAGTATGCCTGCGTAAGTATGCTTCAAGCGTATCTATTCAAATATTGCGATATTAGTGTGGGGATTTGTTTCTAAACAAACTGCTGCCCTCCTTGTTGTGTTAAGAAGGTAATACCAAGCAAACTAAGCTGAGTTATGCTAATTGTACCTGTTTCGTGCCTTACGAACATTTCAATTTGTTTACGTAAAAGCTTTTAATTTCGTAAACGAAACAAATTTAAAAATAAAAAAAGGAATAAAAGTCAGATTAAGGTGTGTACATGCAATGCGTCTTCGTTGTCAGACAACGCTAAAACAAGTTATGCAAACGTGCTCTATCTCGTTGAACAGAGTCGTTTTTGTATGTAGAACGACACAATTAAATTGATTTGTACTATCTAAAACGAATGGATACAGTTAATTCACAAAAACCAGCAGCGATCAGTTCTGCTTTGATTTGAGTTTAGATCTCATGAATTTATACAGGTTTCCATTGATACCTTCATGTGTTCCAAAGATTTTTGTTTTTATTTTGGGAAAAGCTACCTTTAAAATATGCATTCCCGCCACAGATGGGTAGTCCAAGCATATTATATGCAGATATTCGATGAGTTCACACTGCTAATTGCTTTATTATTCATAATTGGTTTGAACTTGTGTGGCAGTTTTCATGGCTATTTTCGGTTGTTAACTGCGGGCAATGAATAAACATATTAAGTCACAATCAACACTCTTATTTCCTACATAATTAGATATGATTTGAATAAAATGATTTGCTCTACCAAATCAACCATCTGCTGCTCTATTTCTACGAGTACAACATTAGACGATAAGAAATTAACATTTAGATTTAGTAGACAGAACAAAAATAAAAGAAATTATTTTAAAAAGGATATAGATGATAACAGGAACTGCTTGCGCCACTTTTCCAATTTCCTCATCGCTTTGCATTATTTTCTTGATGCGTCCCTATCAATAGAAAATATAAAAATAAAAATAAAAAGAGAAAATAAACAACAGAATTAAGATACGAAAAAAAAAACAGCTCACGCAAAATGCTAGTAAAACTACGAAAACCAACGAATACACACCACACAAAAAGGCCACCAAAAAGAAATAGAAGCAAGCAACACACATCACAACACACTGGGTTTGTTTTTATTTTGCAATTTGCATTATTCATTTTGTTTAAAGGAAAAATAAAACAAACCCTACGAATCCACTTAAATTAATTACAAAACACAATTAACATGAATTCATTGCTGGGCAAAGCAGAACACTCGTAAACTTTCTCAAAAACTCAAACACCGCCTTCACTTCATTCGGAAATGGCATAGCAAAGTGGAGTTTATTGGTGTGGAAGTTTTTTATTTGACCAAAAATCACCCATTTCTACTTACCGCCGGAAATCTGGCATTGTATTTTTTCTTTTTCGATGGCATACTGATTTGTTTAACACGTGTGAGAAATTATTTCAATTGAATTTGTTGCCGATAAAGTGTAAAATAAAATAATTTTTGGCAAAAAAATGACATGGCATGTCTATTTTGTATGTTGTTTGACTTTTCTTTTTCTATTGGTGGTGGTGGAAGTGTATGAACAAAAAAAAAAATCTTTATTTTTGGAGAGTTGTGGATTGGAGATTTGAACTGTAGCGTCGAAGTGTGGGTTGTAAAATGTTAACTATCTAAACTTTTAAGACATGTTTTTTTTTTTTAAATGTTTTTAGACTCATTGCACATGTCTTCATAAAAAAAAAACTTGAAAGAAGCAGACATGTTCAAATATGAGGATCGCTTGCATAGAGTTCCTCAGAAGCGTGACTAAGAAACCAACAACCAACAATTGCCGATCATTTGCAATGCATGTTCTACCGAAACATTATATTTAATAAAACTGGCTTAGATAAGTAGTCTAGCACGCAGTAGATGACTGCAATACGTTAAGTATGTAAGTTAGTCAATAATTGCTTAGCTTGCAAACTGACAGTGTGACTAAAGAAAAATTAAAATCGACACGTTCTCTATTCTGTGAGCTCAAAAAAGACAAAAATGCGATGCCTGTCACAATCACAGTAACTGATCGCCTCGAGCAAACCAAAAAACCAGTCCGGGTGACTATTTCTTGACAGAAGAATAAAGTGTAGTACTCATTATCATTTTTCAACTCGCGTTCCCAGACTGTCAGTTTTCATCATTTCATTCTATGCTACACACTATCACTCCACGAATTACATTTTTCGAATATTTTCTCAATTTTACCTGTTCATTGTTAAGTTCTTGGGTGCGAACGAAAAATGAATGAACAAAAATAAAAATATTCTTAGAGAAAAGGTTTAATTGTTCCGCATACATATGCGTCACAGAAAAAAAAACAACACCATGGTTTAATTCTACTATTACTTTCGTCTGTGTAGCCCAGGTAATGCATTTTGCTGCGTTCCTACAAAATCCACGAAAAAATTCAGCTCTCATTATTTGCGTCATCAGTCAGTTTTATTTCAAACTCCATATTATTATTTTTACATCATTCCAGCAAGAATGTCAGTTGAAAAATGATAGCGTGTACCATAGCTAATAAATAAAACTCTCAAACCAGTTCAACTCTAAATCAGTGTTACACTATATCAAAATACCCTTCAGAATTGATCTAAGAGAAGGAAAAGAAAAAGCCGTAGAATTGGCTAGGAAACATTACTCTTATCTGATCTGGCGAAGAATATTTCTGTGGCATGCCGATTTAGTAATAAATTCAAAAATCAAAAGTTGAAAGGACAAACTGTGTCGATCCTATTGGGAGAATAACCGTGCCTCCGGCAGACTTATAGAGCTATAAAACCCTTCCAAGATAAATCCAAATTATCTCTTAACGTTTGGAAGAATGTTATCAGAAGACTTATTGGTCAGATTTCTCTCAGCATATTGACAGCTTCAACATCGCATAACTTACGATTAGTCAGAAAACTAAATGCCACCTATGTGTAAAAGACGACAAAATCGCAGACCACTGTGCCGCTAACAAATACCTGGTCAGTACCCCTATAAATTTAGTTTATCAAAATGTTGTAAGAAAAGAAACAAGATCTATCAGAATCGCTGGAATCGTAACGTTTTGGAGTAATACTAGTTGCAACCTTTCATTACTAAACGTGGCAAAGAAATTTAGCAAGAAATTGCTAAATTGAGTTTGAAAATCTGATCACAGTTACTCGTATATCTTCCTGATACTGTTTCATTGAACTACCACCTATTTTGACTTTAATTCACATTCCTGATGGAAATGGTGGTTCAATATTTTGTATTGTATTTGTCGATGCCCGGCATCACCAAAAATTTTCGAATCGTCATCACCCTTTCGGCGGACAATGGCAAACTTGCGAAAGTAAAATTGCCTATGAAAAAGCTTCTAAGAAGTGCCGTTCGGATTCAGCGATAAACCGTAGGCCCCGCTCAGATGTAACAAAAATGACAACATGAGCAACACAAATGAGTGTCAAGAAGCTAGCCCATGGCCCATACCGGGCTGGCAGCGCCACAGTGTTTTTTTTTGTATTTTTTTTTTTGATGGCTTCTTTTTCAATGGATTGCGCAAACTATCGAAACGGTGAAGGGTTCATTTAAGTAATGAAATTATATGTTGAACTAATTTTTAAATAAAACTGACCGAAAAAAAATCATTTTGTTTTCATAAGCGGCAGAACCTTACACTTAATAAGAAAATGTGCTTCATTAAATATCTTTATCCCTTACAAAAAGCCATACATGGCATATGAAATTATATAATACAGTATGCTACTTATAGTAATGCCAAAAGTTCATTTGTAATTGTCACCCTTGCCCTACCTTTACAAGCGACAGATACACTACACGAATGTCTATATCTATGAAACTTTCTAAGTAAATTTCACATTGTCTTTAATATATTTTCCCGCATCTTAAAACTAAACCAAACATCTGGGAGCATCTTAAAACTAGACACGTGGTTAAAACGACACTGCTTAGTTAAGTGATCCAATTTTATCGTCGGATATAACGACAACTTTCGTTGAACGTAGCTAAACCAGTTGATTTGCTTACGCAGATATTTCTTTTTCCTTTTAGCAGACGTCCCTACTTCGACATAACGTCGAAGATTTACACAACGCCTTAGATTCATGGAGAAATGCGCTAAAGAGAAACGGGTTTAAAATAAGTTTGACGTGCCCATTTGCGCATCCCTTACGACCTGTTCCGGATATAATGTTAGACGGAATAGTTCTTCCGAAAAGCACTATCTTTAAGTTCTTAGGATCAGTCGTTAATATGGAAGCGAAATGTGACGACGACGTAAACCACAGAGTGAGTGTGGGGTAGATGAAATGGCGGGAAAATTCGGGAATCTTTTCCACTTAACTTGAAGGGGACACTCTACACCACGGTTGTTAGATCAGCTCTTATGTACGGTTCACAGTGCTGGACAATGTACGAAGCGTTTAAAAACAAAATGACGGAAGCCGAAATGAAAATGTTAAGGATGTCTAGTGGTGTCACTAAACGCGATTGCATTAGATCTAAATGTATAAGAGACAAGTCTACATATAAAGAATTCGGTAACCGAATAGCTTGAAGCGAATAGAATAAGCTGGTATTGCCACGTTCAAAAAAGATCTGTGGAAAATCCGGTTAAAAAGGCACCATAAACTACGGTCATTCCAACTCCAAGCAAACGTGGTGGGAAAAAGAATTCCTGGATTTCTCAGATGGGAAATGCGCAACAACGCCTGGGGCCTACCACTAAAGCGATCCAGGACCGAGCTGTATGTAGACGCGTTCTGCAGTCTGCGACATTAGCTAACCCATAAGCGGATCAGCAGCTATGCAGTAAAAATGGGAAACTCGTTACGCATAAGTTCGTGCAACGAGGAAAGGGTTAATAAAAGGATAAGAAGATTTACATATTTCGGCTTTTTAAATTCTTGTGGGTTTTTCCTGTACTGTGCCACAATCTTCAAATGATTTGCAACTTTTTATCTGCTGCGTTGTCGTACTTTAGATTCAACCCCTGTAAGCCCCTGTTTTTGAAGGTCTTGATACATTGCCGGCGCACTTGCACTTTGTTTTGTATGCTATCTGCTCTGTAATTAGTTCCCATAACAAATTCTTTTCTCTTGTTTCTTACCGCCACTCATCGTTCCACCACCATATTTTTATATGGAAACAGCCTTATGAAATATTAGGTAGAGCGTTAGCTTGGGAGTATTGCATACATAGATAATATAGATAAGTACCAATGCACAAATATAAGAAATCAAATTTACTTTTCTCGATAACAGAAAAAGAAAAATATTAAATAAACTGATTAGACAAGTTTGTTAAGCTAGCCCTAAACGACGAACATGCTTGCCGAACCTGCTCGTGCTCGCTATGTTTTTCTCGTGTAGGGGCTAGTTCGCGAGCCGCTCGTTGTTGGCGAAAGATTTCAATTTTTTCGTGTTCGTTGGCTTCGATGTTCGCCGTGTAGGTCCATGTTCGCGAGCAAACCTCATTTTTGCTGTGAACGCCGCCGAGTTCATATCGCGGATGAAAGACAACGGCAACAGTCAGTCAAGATTTTGTAGAAGAATTTATTGAATTATTGCGGAGTGAAAGTGCGATTTGGGATATAAAAAGCGATAATTACAAAAATAAACTTGAAAAAATAAATCGTGGAAAAAGTTGTTGGAAAAATATAAAGAAGTAGATGAAAGTGCCACAGTTGAACGACTACTGCGTTTATTCAGCCAGTCAGTACACTGTGAAGAATCAACACGAAATGAATGCTCGCCAAATGTGCTCTTCGGGTAGGGGATAACGCAAACGACCAAGTTTGGCGAGCATGTTCGTCGTTTAGGGCTAGCTTTAGCAAAGATTCTTAAATAAACCGTTACCAATTAAACAATGCACCTGAACATTATGCACATGCGTAGCTTGGCAAAATCACTATGCACCCAAGCGAAGAGGATAATTTGTAACAAACTTTTGAGTTGAGAGGGCATTTTCTTGCCCCAATATATATACTTTTTATGAAAGTGAAATCTTTTGCCTACGAAAAGGTCCTTTAACACCGTGCACAAAATGACAACACGAAAAACCCAGAGGTTCGAGGTTTTCAATAATGCTTGAAAGGATCAAGAAAGAGCTTTCAGAGGTAAAAGGGATGATTGACAAATAGCAGCAACAAGGACTTCATAACTTACACTAATTTCTATTTATGATATATACCTCTATTAATACCTCCACCTCTATTGTGTGTCATGAAAAATATGTACATAGGTCCAAAAACAGTATAAATTTGTTGATATCATGTAAATGCTATTGGTTATACGATGTAGAGACGTTCTTAAGTCTACAACCGCTGTTCTCCACTAATTTCAAACCTCCCAATACGATGACACTTCATTCGCGCAACTCCGAAACAGCTGTCACCGACGACAAGGAGAAGAAAATCGAATTCGCCGGGGTTCATCAAATTCAGATTCGTGTAGATATTTCATACTTCTTATTTTTTTTTGTTTTAAAATTTGGATGAGTAATAAATTCGATACAAGAAAAGATCGTTGCAAGGCAAATGCATGTAGAATCCAAGCTTGTTTAAAAGGTACCTTTCATTTTGCATTGTCCTGAATTTGCTTTGCAACTACTAACTGCGGTGCATTATATAATAGAAAACAACTATCAAGAAAGTGCATGCTTGGAGGTGCTGGAACAGATGCGATTGTGTTGTTTAAAGTGGCATAAAGAATCTTGGTGTTGCTCTGGAATTATACTAGACAAAAGCTATTTACCCGAGAAGAACAACGAGGAGGAAACATCAAAAAAGTAGGTTCAGTTGACTGACCCCTAACCTTAGAACATTGTTATCATTTGTTTTGTGCATTTTCAGAAAATAATGCTTCTATCCCATCAATCATTCCAGCAGCAACAACAGCAACAGCAGTCAAACCAAAGACGAACGACAGCTGTTTTACCAAAACGCAATTGGATCCAACGAAATCCACGACTGTTTCAAGCCATATTTATTACAACGTCTATGCTGGCGTTCTTCTCGAAGCCATTGTACGACGCTTTTATTGCAGAACCTTTGCCGGGAGGTTCAAAAATACCTGCGCATCGTCGTTGAATTAGAAAATTAACAAATTATCGATACAAAAACAAATGGAATCAGTTCGTAAAGCCAAACAGCGGATGAGTAATTATCCAATTCTTCTAGGTAAATGTGCAGAAAGTGCTACAGTTTATGCAGCTTGTGTATCACGTGACTTGAATATCGCGCACAATACTTGTGAGAAGGAATTCCATTTGTTTAAAGAATGTCTACAAAAAGCCGCCAAGCAAATGAAAACTAAAATATAATCAAGTAAAGGTTCCAGAGAATAGTTTATTTTTTTGTTTTTAAATCAATAATATAATGGAGATTAAGGAATATTTAAATAAGATATCATTCACTCAGCATATTGTTGCATCGCTTATTATACGACTACTACTCGTTGTTTATGGACAGCTGCACGATGAGAAATCGGAAGTCCCCTACACAGACATCGATTATAAAGTGGTTACCGACGGTGCAAGACACATACTCGAAGGAGAATCACCTTTTCTTCGCCACACCTATCGCTACAGTCCATTGTTGGCGTTTCTTCAGATTCCCTCTGTGATTCTTTATCAGTTTTTAGGTAAATGCATCTATTCATTGTTCGACATATTCGTCGCTATTCTCATCTACCGAATTGTGTCGAATGAATTGCAATTGCAGTACAAAAAGGCAGTACTATCACTACTCAGACAATATGGAAAGAAACCACATTCAAAGTCTCTGCCAGACAATCGTAATCGACCAGAAGAATTGGCAAAATGGTCGGCTCTTATTTGGCTCTACAATCCGCTAACTATGGTGATTTCTACACGAGGCAACGGCGACTCTTTTTCTAGTTTTTTCGTCATTCTTACCATCTATTACATCACAAAGTCGGAAAAGTCAAAATGTACTCCATTTCTTGCTGGTTTAAGTCATGGTATTGCTATTCATCTGCGACTCTATCCGATTCTGTTCAGTTTAGCCTTTTACTTTTGTTTAAGCGAGAGGCTCACGACAAATGTGTTGACCTTTCTCAAACAAATTTTCATGCCAAGCGTGCAACAGATTTGTCTCGTTTTTGGAACTATTTTCAGTCTTACAGCTCTTACAGGATATTTTTACCATCTCTATGGATGGCAGTACATTTATGAAGCCTATCTTTATCATTTTGTGCGAAAGGACGCCCGGCATAACTTCTCATTGTATTTTCTTATGCAGTACTTATCTGGCGATGTAGCCGCTTCAGTGATTGAGAAAATTCTCATTGTAACACCCCAACTTTTGCTGATGCTGTATTTGACGTTCAGCTTTGGACAGTTTCGGCAAACACTTCCATTCTGTATTTTCGCACAAACTTTCATAGCTGTTACTTATAATTCTGTTGTCACGTCGCAGTATTTCGTGTGGTACCTTGCCTTGCTACCACTTTGTGCAAATAATTTACAAACAATGCCCATTAGAACTGGGGTAATCTACTTCACCGTTTGGATATTGAGCCAAGGACTGTGGCTGTTGCCAGCTTATCTGTTGGAGTTCAAGACATGGAACACATTTAATTGGATCGGTGGTCAAGCTGTATTCTTCTTTCTTGTTAACATTTTTCTGCTAAGCAGACTCATCCAGTACTATAGTTTTACGTCATTTAAAATAAATTATAAAAAACTATTCTAGGCTGTTGAATTTTTGTAATTGATTATCATGAAATACAATTATTATATGAGATAAGCGTTAGTTGTTGTTTTTGTTGTGATTCATGCCGTTCATTTTTGACATGACGCAAACTTTTTGTCACCGTTTGCGTCACAATATTTGTTATCTATTGGAAGAGTTTATTATACACCTCGAGTTTATCAATATACATAGCACTGCCATTAGTGTCGAGTGTTTTAAATCCTAAGATGAAGTAGAAGATGCATACGCTCTCACAGAAACCTTTATATCATACGAAGGCATTTGATTGGATTGTGTAATCTTAAGCACTTTGGCGGCAGTACATTTCATTTTTTTTTTTTGAGCAGAGTTGTTTCTGAAAATGTTTCTTCGTTTTTTCTCAAACTTCTTTGTATCGTGGTCACTTCTATGAAAAGCAACTCAGGAGCTTGTGCGGGTGTGGGTCGAACACAAAGTAGAATCGCTACTAGAATAATGAAGAACGATTAACGCAGGCTTCTGTTGCATGTTGGGAATAGTTTCTGTTATGTACTGGTCCATATATCGTATCAGGCGCATTGTCCACTCGGGCATTTCTCTAACCTCTAATACAACCAGTACGCGAATTTCGTTGTCGGTAGATTGAATTTCCATCTGCTGGTTATCTTCTTGGACTTATTTTAAAGAATGGGTCTTATTGAATCGTTGCGAAGAGGTGTTTGTCCACTCTGGCAAAACCAATGCGTACATTTTTTCATCAATTTTACTCTTTAGCACTTTCAATATGCAGCTTCAGTCACCTTTATACATGATTTCATCGTTTTTTCTGACAATGAAACCAATTTCTGCGTCCATTATGATCTTATACTTAGCAAAGCCAACTCTCCTCTCCGCCTTGTTAAACTATGGTCTCATGAATTTAATGACTCTTATGTCTCAAAATCCATCACATTTGTAAGTCAACATGCTATGTGAGGTCAAGACAGTGCGATTAAACTCAAAAGTCACGCCGATATTACACAGCCAATCTACACCTTTTAACACTAAGCCCACCTCCGACAAACTTTAAAATATTATACCTAGTCCTTATGGCTGTTACATTTTATAAGTGCATTAAACAAAATTTCTTACATTAGTTCATAATACGAGTATATAAGTTTAAAGAAAAAAAAAAGTTTTACTCAAAATGGCCGGCTTTAGCTTTGGCGCAGGCTGCCTTAAGGCTGTTCAAATATCGATGGGGAGTCTTTTACAGGCCATGCTCTCCAGCTCTGATCACAAACTGTAGTCCAGCGGATTTAAATCTGGACTTCCTGATGGCCGATCTGCAGCAGCGACAAAATCCGGAATATTGCATCTAAACCACTTTTGCGTCGTTTTGGCTTTTTGTGCCCGAGCAGATTGTTGTTGGAAGACCCATCTTTCCCCGTTGAAAAGGGTATTTGTTAAGCCCTCGACAACACTTACGAGAACATTCTCCTGGTATACTTTTGCCCCTCTTCTTACACCTTTTTCGCAAAAATGCAGTGATGTGACACCTTGATGCGAGTTTTTCTTCACTCGGAATGATTCAGGTTATAAACTTTAACGGTCGTTTTGTGCTTGAAACTCTACAACAGCCAAATCTACATGCCAGTGTTGTGCCTTCACACGCAGATTTTTCTGACTGAGTTCCAATTACACAAATGAAAAACTTGTCATGAGTAGGATTCGAACCTTGACCCTCCGAGTGGGAAGCGATGGCTAGTACCGCAACACCACGGCCACCCCTCTACTTCCGAAAGTTCATTAAAACCTAGCCCGATAAACAAACATTTTCGATATACATGCCAAGTGGTTTGAAAAGTTCGAAAATTTGGTTTGAGTTCGACTACCATTTCTTTGATGCCCAACTCCATATTAACTGATCGAGAGCTTAAACCAGACTAGCTTCACTCCTTTACTTATAAGTACACGAGCTGGAAAAAAATAATAGTTAACGGGATTATTCCTATTGAAAATTATGAGCAATGGGTACTTGAAATCTTGTAACAGAATTTATTCTTTCCCAAATTACTTATTGAATGAGCTAACAAAATCTTGATTTTTTAATCATTGTAACCAGGCAAACATTCAAACCTATGTCCACTGGAATCTTTTCGAGTTAAAACTGTCAAAATTAGCCAAGAAAATATTTTTAAACGTGTTTATTTTGTTGAATTTGCAGCCGCAACTGATCTGGTCGTGGGTGCATGCAAAGTTTCAACCAAGAAGGGATAATAGGCAGCAGAGCTCCGCAACTATTGAAGACTGCAATGACTTCAAAACAGACATATGTCCCAAGATCGTGACAAAATTGAACGGAGTCGTTGTAAATTGGCAAGTTAAATTGCAAAATCTTGTAAAATTCGCAAGTATTAGTCCTCGGTTGTCGGATGCCAACGTATCTAATTTTTTTTTGTGGGGATACCTCTAACCATTGAATGAAGTTAAGTTAAGAAGACAATATCTGTCGTGAAGTTGTGCCCTCTGAATATAGGCTGTGCTCCCACATATGGTCCTTATGGTCTGGCTGCAAGCCTTGAGAGAAACGGCCGTCATTAATATTAATACTTTAATTTAATTCTAAACCTTTTAGCCAGATAAAAGTACCTCATGTACTAGGTGGGGGGAAAAGTAAAATCCTTGACCGCCAGAATGCGCTGCTACTACAAAAAAGGTTATGGTGCCTTGAAGTCCGTTCATATCTAGGCAGACATGCCAAATTTCAGTGCGATACTGTCTTTATTTTTGTTTTGACAGCTGATTGTTGTTGAAGTGTTTGGCATCATGTTGAGTATGGACAAAAACGATATTTGTTCTCTCATAAAACATTATTTTTTGAGAGGCAAAACGGCGAAGGAAACAAAAGAAAAGTTGGATAAATATTGTGGGGCTAATGCTCCGTTAGACTACACCGTCAAATATTGGTTTCGAGAGTTTCGTGGTGGATGCCCTCCCTCCGATGCGGTTACAGAGGACAATGTCAAAAAAATGCATGAAATGGTGTTGGCTGATCGGAAAGTGAGATACCACAAAGATTAGTACTGAGCGCACACGCCATATTTTGGGCAATATTCTGCATATGAAAAAGTTTTCCTGCCGCTGGGTGCCGCGCATGCTCACTCCTGACCAAAAACACGAACGCGAGACCACTTCGTAAGAGTGTTTGGACTTGATGATGCGGAATCGGGCCGACTTTTGGCGTCGATTGAGAACTGTTGATGAAACCTGGATCCACTATTACACACCAGAGAACAGAATGAGTGCCCGGCAATGGACTGAAGCCGGCACGAGTGTTCCGAAGCGGCCGAGGGAGGCTCAATGGGTTGGAAAGGTTATGGCGTCGGTTTTCTGGGATTGTCATGGCATACTCTTCATGTACTACCTCGAAAAAGGAAAAATTATCAACAGCGAGTATTACTGTGCATTATTGGAGCGATTGAAGGCCGAAATCGCTGCAAAACGGCCTCAAATGAAGCGAAAAAAATTTTGTTTTTGCAAGACAATGCGCCGGCGCATAAGAGCATCGCAACCACAGCTAAAATCAATGACTTACGGCTCCAATTGCTGTCGCATCCACCGTATTCGCCCGATTTGGCTTCCTCGGACTATTATCTCTTCCCAAACCTCAAAAGATGGCTCATCAATAAAAAATTTAGCTCACGTATTTTGCAGACCTTCCGGAAAATTACTTTTCGGACAGGATCAAGAAATTGGAATTCGCTGGAATAAGTGTATCAAGCTAAAAGAGGACTATATTGAATAAAATACACATCAGAACTCTATTTTGGTGCAACTTGTTCAACGAGTGGGGAGAGCACTTAACATTATATTCACGTGGATCTTAAATGGTGTAAGTGTGTCGACCAACACCCACTTCCACACATCCTGACCAAACTATGTCTTGAACTTCTCTATTCATTTATCGAACTTTTCTCTATCGTTATCGCGTCTCCTGTTCTGGCTATCGTTATCACTCGTGCATTACATAAAATGTCGAAAAATAGGTGCGCATACGCCCGGCATTCTGCTTTCCATATCATTTGTATTGCAGATCGTCTAACCTCGTTATCTACCCTACAACGGAACACCTAGTTTCCGAGGAAAGCCTTATCACTGAATAAGTCGTTCTTTATCAATCACTTGTTTTTATTTTGCTCGTCATTTCATCGATTTCTTTGCCTCCCCATCCATCTATCATACTCGTTGTGCACTCATTCGTCTATGACTAATTTTTAAAACTCATTTGGAGAGTAAAGTACAAACTCTCCAATTTATTCACTGCTTTACCAGTTCATTGCATATCAACTCACTCTGCAGTTTGTCATCGACGCGCAGGTATACCTGCCATTCAGGCAGTGCTCACTTCTGTTACAGTCTAACACTCGTCCACCATCCCGTGGAGAGAATGAATTCGTTTTCGTATTCATGTAAAACTCTCACAAAACACACTTTGCCTTTCATTTATTCTTAGCACAAATTCGTGTAGCTATTATTTAGAAATTCGTTGATTTTATTTATTTTTTGGCTTGCACAACAAATTCTATTGCGCTGCTTCGGTGAAACAAGGAGAAAACCTCAAAACATCAAAATAAGTGATAACAACCACGTTGAAAAGTGAACCATTGAAAATGGCAAATTAGCATTTCAAGTACGCACAATTTGCAATCAGTATTAAGCGCGCAACAACAAATAGTAATCTTTGAGCTAAACAAAACACAGACAAGACAAAACAAAGAGAAAAAAAAACAAAAACAGAAATGAATTACGTTTTTGAATTCTTTCGGAACCATCATATCCTGGCGATTGTCGAAGATGCCTTGGAGAACAAGGCATACACACTGAATTTGTCACGCTTCCAAATGACAGATGTTCCAGATCTGGTGAAGAATTGTGAGAATGTTATGAAGCTATTCCTCAATCATAATCATTTGACACAGGTGAGTTTAAAAGGTGCTATTGTGGCAGAGGTGATGTAAGCATAAGTTATGTGCAACTATGACTAACAAAAGTGTTGTTGTTTAAAAATATTTCGAGGTCGTTTGCGGTTGGAGATAAATTGCAGGCGATGCTTGGTGATATTCGGATGATTTTGTTTAATTTTTGCAAATAATTGTGCAGTTAGAGGTATTTTTAGATCGCCAAATGTAGAATTGAATGCCACTTTACAGTATTCGCAATGTGCCTTCCAGGCAGGTTAATAACAAAGTAGTTCACTGTCAGTAGGTGTTTTCTATTGTACGAGTACAACACCTAATAGATAGAATTGTGTAAATTGTGATTTCGGTGTTTTATACAAGCGAAAGACAACGCGAATCGTAACGATGATATAGAGAAAGACAACGAATAAACCAACTCGTCTCAAATATGCATCTTATAAAAAAGTTCTCTGCCACCTACTTAGAATTTGATGCGTTTCCTATCTCAAAGTATAATTTTTACATTTGTTGTTATTCCATTCTTCCTTAGGCTGGCTACAGATGCGTTTGATTCACTATTTAACAACTTGGACATAGTTATTTTGAGTGATTTTAATTTACATAAGCTGAAATGAACTCACACTAATCAAACAGATTTGTACGTCTGAAAAAGAATTTATCATTATCGAATATCTTACGGTCTCTGGTCGAATAAGCTGGTATCACT
Source organism: Volucella inflata (assembly GCA_928272305.1). NCBI lineage: Eukaryota > Metazoa > Arthropoda > Insecta > Diptera > Syrphidae > Volucella > Volucella inflata. The sequence goes on from OV743720.1 coordinate 8,512,725, forward strand.
AACAGTTTTTGAAGCTCTCATCTTCTCTACCTATATGTACATTGTTAAAGTAAGCAATCACCTTATCTCTAATCAAGGTCTTTACCATCGGTGTTATGAGCACGTTTATAGCTTTAATTCTTATTAATTAAACAGACCAAGTACAACGATAATAAGCCTTGCCTTTCTATAGATAATGCTCTTACTACGTTTCATAGCAACATTTTCAAATGTTATATTGTTGCCTCAAAAGAACTCTCATCATCTTCACCTCGATGCAACAAAGAATTGTGCGCAATCCATAGAAGAATAAATAAACTATGGCGCACTTAGCCATGATCACGCTCGGATGTACATAGATTTTCATAACTTTTTACGTAAAAGAAAGATTTGTCAGTGTCCTCTTTGGCCTACAGTAAACACCTCTTCCAGCGTACCCCTAGGACGCAATCTCAGTCCTCTGCTACTGATCCTAGTAAATTGATGATGTTAAATGTATAGTACTATTGTGACATCGTTTATATTAATATATGTATGCAATCATATATTACGTATTATATCAACAATTTTCGGCACACTTCGTAGCTCACTGACTGTTGACAACCAACTGAACCTCCGTGCCCACATAAATAATAGCTTTTCGAAAAGTTAATAATTTTTTGAGCAAAATTCAAAATCATTGCAACGCCGCTTTAAGATTATTATGCTTTTCTTAAAGAAAGACTTGTGTAACCTTTCAAAATATGCTTTCGTTTCGGCGATCAACCCATCTTTGAACTCATATCTCTTCCTTACGAGCATTTTGTTGACGTTTGTTAACAGGTAAGAATATTCATTTTTCACATATTGTCACATGCCGCATGAAAAAAAACCTGTTTATTTCGCTAAGACATCTTCAAACAGCGCTCAAAACGTTGTTGGTTTTCATCAACCGTCAACAATCAAACGCGGTACCCCCTCCGAACAGAACTTTCGAATACCCAAAAACTCGTACAAAATATTATGTAGATGGTCTATTGATGTCTTTACGATGCCTGCTTTCTCATGCACCTTCACTTTACGGTTGTTCAAGACGAATATGTAGATTTTATTTGATGTTTTCTGGCGCCTCGTTTTGCAACACCTGATCGTAGGTTGTACTCGTAATTGTTTATTAGCCTCAACTGATTCGCGGGTTCCACAAGAAAATTTCGCCAATTTTTTCTGGTATACGCAGGCTTCATACAAAGGCGTACTTAAAAGATCGAACTCAAAACCAATTTTCAAGAGTATGTTACGTACGTTATTTCATGCTAAAGTGACCCCAGCCGTTCAGTTGCGTTGGTGTTGCTTAAAATCGGCGAATTGGCACCCCGTCCAGTAGAACTAGCCACTTTGCGATTTTTCATGATATACTACCGGTCTACCGGTGAGCATATCATAAAAAATGTACAGCAATGGTTTATTTTTGCCCAGCGTTTTAAAGTTCATCTAGTCTAACGGTCCAAGTCTCCAAGTCCAAGTCTAATAAGCATGTAACCTCGCATTGTTTCTTAACAAAGCATGCACGTCTTGAAACCGAATTGATTATGCTCTTGTCCTCAACTCACTGAGTAAGGGTTCTATGGATTATCTTTCCGAATATGTTTTGGAAAATCATCGAATCGAAAGTGTCTTTATCCCTTTTGGGAATAGGAGGCAACACAGATCCCTCGATCTTCGTAGTTGGCGATGTAAGGTTCTGTCCCTCGTTCGTCTTATAGTAAATTTGTTTAACATGCATGTCAATCTCCTGTTGGATGGTGGGGAAAAGCAAACCAAAACGGTCAGTATCCTGGAAAGGTGCGTCCAGAGTGCCAAATTATAATTATAATAATAAACACCTTCAAATGAGCCTACGATTCGAGGATTTCGGTACTCAGATCGCGATGGTCAATGTCGTATACGAATGTGCGTTATCATTGTAAGGTATATGGGTTTGTGTCTGCCAGTTGTGTTTGTGTGTCGAACAACTGGAGATTTAGATAGGAGCCTTGTCTGGGAAATGATAAACACCATACGAAACCTCTACACCCACTGTGCGTGAATACTTACTAGTATGTATGTTCTTTTTGCGCCTTTGTATTTAATTTTCAGGAGAGTTGTATCGAGTTTAACCTTTATCCCCTTAAGTCCATGTTTGAAAGGCTTGTCTTAGCTTAAAGGTAGCCGGTGTATGTTAGCTGTGGCAGTTTATATTTTTCTATTACGACGGTTTTGTTTGTTTTAACAAGATCACTTTACAATCTTGTTAGCTTTTCCATGAATTTTGCTGACTCCAAGTCATTTTCTTTAGTGCAATCTTTGCTATAGTTGTTCGATATGCCGAATTGTTCGTTCCAACCTTCACTAATAAAAGTTTTGTTTTCCGTTGAGCTTATATTTAAAATGTCAATAAAGTCGTGTAAAATATTTCTCCAGCAGGTTGTGACTGCTTGGGGTGCCTAGGCACGAAGAATATTTCACGTTCTGTTTTGAGTTTCTAGGTTTATGGCCACTTAACGTCGTTGATTCAAGAGCAATGACTTTATCAAGCTGTTCACTCAATAAGATAAAACTAACTCCATTCATATTTTGTTCGGTTTAGTAGGGAATTCCATCAGCTATAAATTGAAGTCGTGAGGCATGTTTTACACAGTTCGCCACCAGTTTTGTTGAATGTAGTTTATCGTTGTTTTTACGCTGACGCCATAAGTAAATAAGTTTTCTAATTCAAAATATTTATGCATCACTGTACAACGTTCCAACTTGCAAAACTGTCATATAGTATTCCTGGTCTCAGGGAATCTTCAAATACACACACAAACTTGCCGGTGTAGAAGAATTTCACGGCAAAAGTAGAAAACGCTGCATTAGTTTTACGTAACGCTATTGGTCATTTTTTAGGTCCATCTGCAGGTTTTTAACTTCTCAACATGGACATCAACTATTATTTGTAGTCTAACAGCATTCAATTGTTACTTGCTTATCACCTTTTAGATCTTAATTTGTTGTTTTTGTTTTTAGATTCCAGATTACATAAAAACTCTACAACGCCTACAAATTTTAACTTTAGACTATAATCGTATTCAACATTTTCCAACTGTGATATGTGACCTTAAGATGTTACGTGTACTTAACTTAAGCTGTAATCAAATCGATGAGCTTCCACCGGAAATTGGTCAATTAACAGAGCTAGAGACGCTTTGGTGTAATAATACGGGTCTTGTTGTGATACCAGAAGAAATTGCCAATTGCAAACGATTGGAAACATTTGGTGCCAGAGGCAACCATATCACAGCATTGCCAACAACATTTGGACTTCTCAGACAATTAAAGTGGATAACACTGGAAAATAATCAAGTTAAAAGCTTACCAATAACATTGGCTGCCTTGGATAAGCTGGTACATTTTAATTTAACAAACAATAAACTAACAGAAGTGCCAAAGTACTTTTCGGAAATGTCCAAATTACAATATGTCTTTCTGAATTGTAATCAAATTGAGGATGTCAGTTCGGAGGCTTTAAGGAATACAGAATTTATTAAGATGATCAATTTGAGTGAGAATCCAATTAAAGACACGACTGAAATAAAGGTAAGTGTTTGTTTTTATTTTTCCGAGGTAGAGTTAGTCTGATAGTTCTGTATTTAGAAGAAATAATTGGGAAAGTTACTTACCCTGTTCATAAAAAAGCCTTCACTGCTAGTGATGTATAGCCAAACTTGCTGTTAAATGATTTTTCGCATTAATTACATTCAGATGTATGTTCACTTGGATATCCTAAGATCTTTATTTATTTATGTACTTCCATCAAGAAAATTTGCAAAGATTGCTAAGAGAGATAGTTTAACCATGAGCAAGACAAAAATTCCGATGTTAAGCAAAAAAAATCATTTAACGTGAACTACTGAAAAAGTCCTCGTATTTAAAGTGACTCATAAGGCTTCATTACAAACTATTTAAAAATATGTATGGATGTACGAGGGCTGTATGATAAGTACCTGTGTTAGGCAAAAAAACGCATTAAAAAAAAAATATTTTTTTATTTATTTCTCAATATTCAGCTCCTTTCAGCTCGATACGTTTAGTCCAGCGATATTCTAAGTCTTTCAAGCGCCATTAAAAAAATATGATTCATCAAACTCCGCAAAAGAGGCCTCTGTTTCGGCAATGATTTCCTCGTTTGACGAGAATCGCTTTCCGCCAAACCATTTTTTCATGTTTGGAGACAAAAAGAAATCACATGGGAGAATAGGGTGGGTGAGGCAGCAATTCGTAGCGTAATTCGACCAGTTTTGCTGTGGCGATTTGGACGAGTGAGCAGGTGCATTGCCATGGTGAAAAAGGACTTTTTTTGCCAAGAGGGGCCGTTTTTTGTTCAGCATTGAATCGATCAAATAAATCGGCATAGTACTGCCCCATGATTGTCCTTTCTTTCTCCAAATAGTCGGTGAAGATGATGCCTTGCGAATCCTAAAAAAAAAAAACGGTGGCCATGACTTTTCCGCTCGATGGAACCGTTTTCGCCTTCTTTGGAGCAGTTTCGCCGGGTGAAATCCGCTGTTTTGATTGTTCTTTCATTTCTGGCGTGTAGTGATGGATTCATGTTTCGTCAACGGATTGCGCGTTAACATGTCCAAACAGTGCTCCGAAGTTGTCATGCGATTTCGTTTTTGCTCCACTGTAAGCAAACGTGGCACCCATCTTGAGCCGATAGCTTGCTCATGCCCAATTTTTCGTGTAGGATATTTTGCATGCGTTCAATTGAGATGTGTACAATGTCAGCAATCTCTCTTCACCTTCACCCGACGATCTGCTAACACGATATCATGGATTTTATTAACCATATCCTCCGTAGTCCTCCTCAATCGGACGACCTGGGCGCTCTTCATCAAAAACGGATGTTCGGCCACGCTTGAATTCATTAAACCAATATCTGATGGTAGTCATCGAAGGTGCATGGTCCTTATAAACGGCATGCAACTTCACTTTGTTTTCCGCACACGTGTTCCCATCCAAAAAAAAGAAATCGAATCACTGATCAATACTGCTCTTTCTCCATGATTGCAAATAAACACGAACTTGATGACTTTCAATATCAAAAACAAAACTACTCGATACATCTGTCTGAAAAATTTTGACAGTCATCGTTGTAAAAGTGGTGCTTTGTGATGGCATACATATTTTGCATCAGTCGGTAAACACGGGACTTACCATACAGCCCTCGTATATCTAAAGAATTAATTTTTAGCATCGTCTGCCCAATTTTTAACTTAACTGCGACAACTGTGTCAGTCTCCTTATCATCGTGTATACAATTTTTTGTTCTTTGGAACGGTATATCAGAATCTGATAGCATCTAGCATTCTTCAGCTATCAAACCATTTCAAAATAAATCAAAAGAATCCCTAAAATTTCAAAGGGCTGTTATCAAAAGACTGGTTGGATTTTTTAACCGAACACTTACATCTTCGATATCACCTACACAAAATAAGTTTTGTTGAAGAAACTGATCAATCGAAAGAGTTGAGTTTCTCTTGGCCTCCTAATACTGATTGTGTGGTATAAAAGATCTTGTAGATCGCAGTGCCCCCGCAATAAGCGCATGAAAAGTTCAGTATGAGGTCATCGTCATTGGTAAAAGTTTTACTTCTTTTGCAAACATAGTAACGAATGAAAATTTGATGATGCAGCGTCGGAACGTCGGTGTGACATAATTTTGCAAGAGTTACCAAATGTATGTATGGTCTAGCGTTTTCATGATGAAACACGGCTGCCTTACTATTTGCCAATCCTGGCCGTTTTTCTATGATTTCTTTCTCCAGTTTCATTAGTTGTTGACAATAAAAAACTGATTTGCTTGTTTGGTGCCTTGAAAGCAACTCAAAATACACGACACCCTTATAATCCCAGTAGATTTACGAGATAATATTAGTTCAGCTTACGATGTGATTTGTGATGGTGCATCACGCTTGCACTATATCGTTTTTGAATGCTGTTGTAAGCAATCTATTGTACATTTCAACACGTTTTTATTGCGTTTGAAATACATTGTCGCAAATATTAAGTTGTTTTGTTAAGTGAATTTCTTTCAATTTATGTAGAACCCAAACATAAACCTTTTTTACGTATAAAAGACGTTTTAAGTGATTTTCAACTGCTGTGTTTGATACATTTAACTTCTCTGCAATCTTTTGCACAATCATATGACGATCTGATTAAATTATGACTTAAATTTGGTCATTATAACATTCAGTTGGTCTCCCATAACAATGACTTATATATAATCCTTGTGAGCAGGTTTTATTGTTAAAAGCGAGAATACGAGTGCTTCTCAAAACCAAAAATACTTTATTGCTAACCCAATAAAACTTCGAAGGGGCAAACGATTTTGTCTATCTGAGCTGCACTCTGAAATTAATAGATTATACAAGAATTACCTTGGATATCAAGGGAAGAATCATTCTTGTCAAACGCCGTTTCTTAGCCTAAGAAGTGAACTGAGAACAAATTCTTCTTACGAACAACGAAGACAGCACTGTGAAAGATCCTTATAGCTCAAATCCTTCTTTGTGGCACGGAAGCATAAACTTTACACAAATTTAACGAAAACTAAAGAAATTTAGAGAGGATATGACAACGAACTAACGACTTTGGCTTATTAAGAAGAGCTGAAATTCATTATCTTCGAAGGCTGGGACATACATATTGGGCGAATAATACGTAATACCGCACTTGTACTAGGTTGCGGTTCTAAATTTTCGTCACGGAAAGCAACATCGGAGGCCTGGTTGGCTGGGTTCTCGTAAGCCGATTGCAATAATTCTTGACTAAATCAACGACTCTTAGCCATTCCTTTGTTTGCTTAGATTTTTGATGCATCTCTCTGAGAATTCTTAGATTTTTGGTGCGCCATGGCTTTTTCAAAACTTAACGGCTCATAATTTTCAGAGTCCACAAGGCGCTTTTAAATTTTTTTTATGTCAGTAGATTAACTATTAAATGAACTTTACAACGACACATCATTTATAACTGTAGCACTACAATTAACGAAGTTAGCCGCATTTACAATTTTGTTCACAACGAATTGTTTTCTAAAATATTCTCTTGTATGCGATGACGATGACTAATAACTTGTGACATCACTATCGGATGCGAATTCAATTGTTCTTTGTGTGTTTGCGCAACTCTTCTCTAGCGAAAGACACGTGTGGCGCGGTGCTCGGCTTGCGTGCGACTGAAGGGGGCGCGGTGTCGGTTTTCGTCAACGCGAACCGGTCACATACCGAGTGTGGAAGACAGGGTTTCCTGTCAAAAAATGGAAAGTGACATCAGCCAACTTAGTGTGCGCAAATAGAGGCGGTTTGCGAAGGACCCCGACAAATGGATTCAACTGTGGTTGAGGTCTAGGTCGAATCCAGACTGCAGCATCACCCAAAGTATGTGAATAAAATTAAAATTGAAATTTTCGAAATAAAAAAATGTAAATTTAGTTTAAAACAACGATAAGCTCACTTTTTAGGTGCTTTGTCGCAGCAAACAACTTTTTCAACGAACTTAAAGTTTGCATACTCGTAGTTAAAACAATAATTGACTGAACAGATTCGTTGAAGTTTAATTGCTTCCTCTCCGAGCATTTGATTATTAGTCTTTACCACAACTTCCCATTTTTTTTAAGACACGAGGACCTTTGGAGATATGTTATTCCTTCCTTTCCCTTGTATACTTACTGTACTCCTCGCTGCTATTTATCTGCCTGAATAGTTTTTAATCCTTTTAAATGGTGAGTAATCGATCGTTGTTTTAAAGGATATTCTTGCCATTTAAACATCCATCTGCAAATCTTTTGACTTATTACTTCCATAAAAATTGCTAGAATAAGCTGATTCCGAAAATTTGTCCTGACGTTACCTTCATGTCGACGAGTGTCTGGTAAACGAACTCATGCTGTGTAAAGGTTCGATGAGAAAGGAAAGCAATTGTTAATGCAAACCGGAGTGATGTATGATCCATATGTTTCGGAATAAGTTTTATCCAATTTACATGAGAAAAGGGATCTTTGTAGTTCTGGTTTACTGAATATCAATTACGCAATATGAAAACCTCACTATTTGCATACTACTTATTTCAGAATTATTCCCATGTCATCTTAAACAACTCTGCGACGACAGGAACGCTGCTTGATAATGATAATGATAATGATGATGATGATGATGACGATGCAAACGATGACAATGAACTGAACAATAGAGAGTTATCGGATTGGGAAAATAGCATAGAGACAAGCGACATAGATACAACAGACGAAAGCACAGAGGAAACCGACATTGTGGTAAGTTACAGCCATGAACTCAAATCATAACAGATGAGAAGTTGTATGGTCTTGGATTCCTTACTTTTACCAAAGTTTTACCCATCCTCTATTATTGTAATATTTTCGAAACTAATACAAACTTCCTTTTGTTTGCTTTATTTTTTTCAGGATATTTCCGTACTTATACCCGAACTATCTCGATACATAACAAATTTTAACTGACAATTGTCAGCAGACTGATTCAATAATAAATAAAATAAAATGAAAACCCTTTTGGCTCAATCAACATTCGTTTATTAACATTACGTCTAACTGAAATTACTCTAGTAGTAAAGTAAAGTAAAAACAAACAAAAACGATGAAATCTAAACTATTAAACGAGGATGAAACTATTTTATAAAAGAAAAGAGAAAAAAAAAAAAACATTTTGTAAAATTACAAATGAATTGCCCGAGTTAATGAATGCTCTTTTGCACTTTGTTGCGTTATTTGGTTGAGTGGTTGTCACCATTAACCAATTACTTACGAACTTACAAACTAAAAGTTAAAAACGAAAGAGGTTAACTGCCTGGAACTTTTATTTATGTGGACATCTTCTTCATTAGATCCTCGTCCTGCATAGACATGGCAGTTAGTTTTTTACCTATTTTCTCATGGATATCTAGGTATTTTGCCACACAGCGATCAATGCATACCGATTCTCCTTTGCCTGATATAAAAATAAAAGAAAAGAGCAAGCAACGAACTTATAAATTACTGCTAGATGTAGAAGGAAGAGAATGCGTTTTATTTTTTAACATGTATGAAGGTGATTTGTGTAAACATTGTTAATTTAAAATTTAATTTTACTTCAGTTGTCACATAGAAGAACAAGGTGGTGACTAAAAAATTCATACCTACATAGTCATACTTATAAGATAGTCAGTAATAACATTGGAAAATCGGTCATGCCGAATAAAGAAGGCCTCGCACGTGGCATTTCTTACGTAACTCACTTTAGAATCGTAAATCAAAAATAAAATAAAACTTTCTCACATTTCTATATAATGAACATTCGCAAAAGCATTCAGAAAATTGTTTGGATATTGATATGAAGTTGCTCTTGTGGTATGATTAAAGTGATTATCAGCATAACCCAAAAACATGACACAGTACAGTCCAGCAAAACTGTACCCATCCTTTCGGCGGGCAATGGCAAAATTGCCTACGAAAAAGCTTCAAAGGAATGCCGTTCCGACTCGGCGATTAACCGTAGGCGTAGCGGGCTCAGATGTGACAAAAATGACTACATGAGCAACACAAATGAGTGTCAAGAAGCTAGGCCATGGCCCATACCGGGCTGCCAGCGCCAGTGTTTTTTTTTTTATTATACATGCTCATGTTAAATTAATTCTTACTAATGATGTGATCCAATATACAAAAGTCTTTCAAATTGTATTGCGATCGCCGAATAATACAGATAAGTAGGAAAAATATGAAGCATTAGACGCACTTGTTCATTACGATTAACAAGAAAGCTTAATAATATTTTTGCATTTGAGCGATCCAATTTTTTTTTTTGGCTTTTATGTCGAACTTCGTCAGGAAACTAACGGATTCGAATTTCCAACGACATACGTTGAACATAGCCAAGACAGTTGACTTGCAGAGCTTGAACTTTCCCCACTTTATGCAGAGACATTCCGTGGATACTCATACTTACGTAAGACATTTAAAGGGCGCCGGGTTTCCGATAGATCCGTATCCGTGTTCAGTTACACAAATATATCGGCAATTGTGTGGACCGAATTTGTCATGGTGTGGATTGAATTTAACGCTGATGGCAATAGGCCAACACTACGAATATGACCGGAGCGTTCAGGAAACAATAAGGCCGTAGTTGACGCTAGTGCTAATGAAGACTCAAATTTGTCAATTCGCAGAGATGTACAAAAGCTTGGACTTCGTCCTTCCACAACGTTAAATATTTTGCGAAAGGATGCTGGTCCCAATCCTGATACGATTTAATTCGTGTAAGAATTAAAGGCGTTGGGTCGTGATATATGTATAATTTTTTTTTTTATAATCTACGCGCGCCTAAGGGGGTTATGATACCCTTTTACTGTTGCCAAGGCGCGAACGGAAATATAGAAGGAGGAGAAAGGAAAGCATTGTTGTGATGTTGTGGTTTGAAACTCAGGTATATTTGGTTTCGATATTGACTCTCCAGGGGTGGGAGTCCGAATAGGACGGAGAGTTTTTCTTCACTCGGAATGATCCAGGTTAAAAAATTTAAAAGTTGTTTTGTGTTTGAAACTCTATAACAGCCAAATCTACATGCCAGTGTTAACCTTCACACGCAGATTTTTCTAACTGAGTTCCAATTACACAAATGAAAAACTTGTCATGAGTAGGATTCGAACATTGACCCTCCGAGTGAGAAGCGATGGCTAGTACCAATACACCACGGCCACGGCATCGGACCTTTGATAAATGGCGATGATTACGTGACATCGATTTCGACCGTATGTGGATCCATCCGAATGAGGCTGTTTCTTGTCAGTAAACCAGCAACTACGGGCTTCTAACTCTTTAATAGCCGCCCGTTTAGCCCAATGTCATCAGATGTTCCAAAGTAAATAGTTTAGCAAATTACCATCCTTATAATCTCAGAGGCAAAGCATAAGAACTGATGACGACAACAGGGTGTATTGGATGTGTTTAGTCCAAGAGCGTATGCATTGGTTGTATACCTTGTTCCGATGAACAAAGTGCTCTTTAAGTTGTACGAACACGCAAAAATTATTGGGGTATGAGTTTTTGTGCGGTGATTTGTCAAAATATGCTTTACAAAAGTGTCATATACATCTATATCTTAATTTGAAAACTGGTTTGACAATTATCTATTACTGTAAGTGAAAAAAATTATTCCACTCCCACTGTATTGCAGAATCTTAAGACGCTTATTACCATGCGAATTGTTTTTCGAAAACAAACAACCCAAAGAGACGGGGCAGCTATGAAAGACTTCATAATAAGTACTGCCCGAAGTTAGATGAATTCCTTTTTAGGTATAGATCTATTCAGAGGTTGATTGGCTGACGCGCCGTCTACCACGGAGCCCAACGATATCGAAAATAAATCAAAGTTAATAAGCTGGATTTTACAAAACTTGGATATTTCCCTTCTAAATTTAATCTTTTCGAGTCGTAGGCCGCAGTGAAACCCCAATCGTCGATTAACTTATATTTTCGAATGACAAAAATTGAATTTCTTGGTACCAAATACAGCGTTATTGCCGGCAATGTTTAAGCTGAATAGAGCAGAGCTGTCTCGTTCAGGAAGATTTAAATATCTTGCAATGATCGTTAACATGGAAGCGAAATGTGTCGACAACGTAAACCACAGAGTGAGTGTGGGATGGATGAAATGGCGGGAAAATTCGGGAATCCTTTGCGACCGAAAATGTCTACTTAAATTGAAGGGGAAACTCTACACCACGGTTGTTAGACCAGCGGAAATGAAAATGTTAAGGATGTCTAGTGGAGTCACTAAGCGCGAATGCATTAGATCTACGCGTATAAGAGGAAGTCTACATATAAAGAATTTGGTAACCGAACAGCTTGAGGCGAATAGAATAAGCTGGTATTGCCACGTTCAAAGAAGATCTGCGGGAAATCCGGTTAAAAAGGCACATCAACTACGGTCGCTCCAACTGTAAGAAAACGAGGTCGGAAAAAGAATTCCTGGATTTCTCAGATGGCGCAACAACGCCTGCGGCTAACCACTGAAGCGATCCATGACCGAGCAGTATGTTGACGCGTTCTGCGATCTGCGACATTAGCCAACCCCATAAGCGGAGCAGTAGCGATGCAGTAAAAATGGGAAACTCGTTACGCATAAGTTCGTGCAACGAGGAAAGGGTTAATAAAAGAATAAGAAGAAGATTGTGGACAGAAAACTAAATTCTAAGAGATCAAAAGAGAAGACTTGGGATTTGGAATCCGCAACAACCATTAGAGTCAATGGTTGTGAAAATCAACAAGGACAACGGCACTCGAAGAATAAGCTGTGTTTCAAACACGGCAAGCATCGTAGGATTGTTCTGCATTACTCCTATGGCGGCACTTCATGGTTTTTTGCATTTTTGCTGGATTTACTGGCGCAACAGCTAGCTGACAACAAACAGTTCGCTGCGAATAAATAATTTGGGCTTACTGCAGAGTTGCATTTTTAAACAGTGCATAATCTTAACAGATTTAATTGGTTTCGATCCAATAATCGAATGAAACAAATGACAAAGCAATCAAATTGCTTTCTACACAGTTGCATCGAAAACAGAGAATGAACGCATTGCAGACATCTTCTGCGCAGACTCCGAACTGAAAACGACTCGGAATTTTCCCATCGAAATTCATAGTTTGTAGGGCGGCACAAGTACTGCAAATTGGATCGTCATCTGGCTGAAAATTCTGACATAGTCAAGAGAGGCTATTCTGGGTATCCTGCTTTCAACTTACTTTCCTTTCCACACTGGAATTTTGATAACTTTCCGCGACGACTGCATTTTGACTCTAGTCCCATGAACATGCCTGTAGCAACAAGCAAACCTTTCCCACTGATAACGCTGAATGCATCCTGGCCGGCATGCCGCCGATCGGGCTGATCGCGGAAGAGGTGCAGAAGATCCGACGGGACAACCTGCCAAAAGAGCACGCCCGGCGTAATACAATTCGTGCATGTCAAAGTAGATGGAGCCGTTCTCAAAAGGGTAGATGGACGTATGCCCTATTCCCCAATGTCGATGAAGATAATCTTCACTGCCCAAACTGTGAGAGAACAATAGAGGATGCGGAGCATATTCTCTTCTCATGCCCGAGATTCGAACACATCAGGAACTCCATTAATGAAACAATCGGGGAAACAGCTTCAGCGATAAACCTGGTCCCCAGCATGTTAAGCAGCCCCCGGAAATAGCAGGCTATTGAAGGCTCAATCGTGACACTGATGATGGAGCTGAGAGCTATAGAAAGCCGCCGGGAGAGTGAACGTTTCCAGTGATTTGTAACTTCTCCACGAACTTGACAGCGACGACTAGGCGAACGCTTTGAGCCTTTGCTCAAGACATCCTTTTGACGAAATACCTAATGGTGGTTCCAGGAGGGGCTTCCCGTCCGGACGATGAGGACATGTTTTTAGTGCGGTTAAAGTCCCACACTGACCTTTAGACTTCGATGCTTTTGAGTCCTCGTTAAAAAAAAAAACTTCCAAGCCAATCCGAGAAGCTTTTCTGAAAGCGGTTGAAGGCCTGAATTCACAATCATTGAGTCCCAAACCGCGATAGAATAGCGGGAAATGAGATCGACTACATTAGGATTACCTGCTTCCTAAGTAAGGTCAGTGGCATCACTATTAAAGATGCCGGAAGACGATATGAATGTAGCGATTTTCCTCCCGTCACAGATTAAGAAAGTGTACAGACAGCTTATTAACGTCGTAACCTTTCAATATGCTTTTGATATGTTCCTAAACATGAATTTGCATCCTGAAGGGCTTGTTGGAAGAGTGAGACGACACATCAGGGTACTTTTTCGAGCCTACGCTCGATGTAAGTTACAGGTACTCTGCAGTAATGTGCCAAAGCTTAAACTTTTCTTTCTACGAGTAACTTAAAAATTCCAGTTAAAGGAACAAACAACGTGTACTGTTCTAAGAGAGCTGGGATTTGAGGTTGCAAATATCAAAATCCACTACTAGGGAGAGGAATACGGCTTAGCGGAAATGGTCAAATGTAAGTGAGCATGGGGTATCTAATGCATTTTGGTCACTTCTTGGTCAAAACAGATCTAGATATTCTTTAAATCAGCAATGAACACGAACTTTGTTGAACGCCTTCTCAGGACATTATCATCTAAAAAAACAGGTCTGGAGACTCAAACCCACAGAGACAGCAACTTCCAGATTCTGCCTCCTATCTCCGATACAGTTCATTGTGAAAATGTATAGGTGTAGCGCGGAACTCGAAAAAATTTCTAGGCAATAGGCTGCAGCAACTATTAGGGGCTATTCAGTTTCTGAAGCAAAGATTGGCGTATTTGGGTAATCCCTGGGTCTGATCAAAAACGGCTCCCGAAGGTCATTAAACACTTACTGAATACATACCTAGTATTGAAAGTGTCCAATAAGAGACGGGAAATTTCCACTTCGTCTAAGAACACCATCGAGACTGTGCCAACGAAATGTGATTCGATTTGACGCTTATATGAATTCTCATTGGATCACTAACTAAGTAATATTTTACAAAGCGTTAAGTTTTTCAACTTAACTTAAATAACTAGGCGCCTTTGTTTCGTGTTTAGGTTGGGTTAATATCGTAGTATTACGTACAAACTAGGTACTAATCTCAAGAACACGAACATGAGATGTGTTACACCTGAGTTACGTAAGACCTTTCAGATAATAAATTTCGAAATTCTCTACACTTTACTAACATACAACTAAATTAATTCTTATAGCTAATCTATCCACTCTTATGAATTGATTTTTGATGGCGATGTAATATTTAAGAGGTTTTCTTCAATACTCACCCAACTCAGCTTCTCCGTACTTTGGTGCAATGCATTTTTTATGGCATGCATTGGTCATTCTATTATATAAATCGGACATCATTTCGATTTCCATGTCTTGCATCATTTGGAGTTTGGCTTGATCAGCCTGACTCAATTGTGGCACAGCCATCGTTTTATTAAATTTTGTTTCTTGTTTTGTGGAAAGTGTATTCTTCGTTTAAATGAATTTGATGAAGATTTGAGGTAATTACTTCAGGGTTCTAACTTATTAACCGTCAAATCGTCGCTCACTACGTTGATAATCACCAAAATTTGCCTTTTTCATTCGATCTCGAACTTGCATGCTCTCAAAGCGTTTCTTATCGATGGAGTTCTTCGATAGGACGAATGCATAAATGCCGGAAAATGTTATAATACCCCTGTGCAAAGAAAAAGACACCATTCCAATTGAATTTACAAATTTTTTCGAATGAATTTAAGTGAAGAAAAATAATTGGGCTTACCAACCGACAGCGATTTTGCCGAAATTTCCTAACCCTCGCATTCCTTTGGTGAGCACAAAATTTTTACTCCAGCACGAAATGAAAGAAAAGTGATAACCTCAAAACATGGTATATGTCAAAGTGACATAAATAGTTTGCTTATTTGAAAAGGTATAGAAGTGTTGGCGATCGAAGATTACAACCGGTTGGGAAGTTTTATGGTTCTAGGAATTATTTCATGCACATTGTTGCTTTGCAGTTTTTTTAATTATCGTCTTTTAAGGAGTTTCGTTATTTCTTTAATTGCAACTCCCCATCGGTTATTGTACTAGTTGTCCAGCAATTAGCATTATACCATAGTTAGACCATTTGTTGACAGAGTTTCGTATAAACTTAGCTCTCTCAAACTAAAAACTATTGGCTTCGAAAATTCAGTGTCCAGTGTGTGGACCAACAACTATCAAACGCCTCCTCCGAAACTCATCCAGATGGCCATCTCGGTTCACTGTTATTAACGAGAATTTTGAGCTTATGATTTAGAATTATTCGTTTTATCATGCTTCATATTGTGTAAAAATTTCATATTTATATCTTGCATACTCTCCCCGTTAGAAGAGAATATGCGTGAGTTCATTTCATATGCACTAATAGTCAATTGAAAATTTTAAACGAGTTTCCTGCAAAATTGGATTTGTTGAGTTATGACAGTCTTCAAGTAAATGAGCGATGTGGTAAATTTCGTCTCCTTACGAATATTTTGTGCTGCAAGATGTCAAAAGTACTTTAGGTGGGCGCTACAGTCCGGGATGGACCTGAGCTTCTGTCAACAAGTGTCTCCAGCCACCTCGATCTTTTACCTTACCTTTGACTTAATTTATTTATGATAAACCTATTCCCGTAACGAATGAAGTGCGTGATTTAGGTAACATCACGAACTTCGAGTTAAACTTTGAACTTTACGGTTATTCATGTTTTGTTTTAACGCCATCGATAACATTGCTATACGAACATATATGCACCTCGTGTGAATTTGAAGACCTAAACGCATAAGAATTACGCAGTTTTATCAACATTTTGACATCAGAGAACTTGGTGTAATAGCTTCTAATATTTACAAAGCGATGTGAGTCGTCCATCGTTCCAATCATCTTAAGAGTTTGGCTTGTCGGCATACACTTGATGTAGCCCTAAAAATTGGAGTATATTAGATATTGGATCATTGCAAAATTCGTGCCTGATTTTCATACTTCGCAGAAACTTTGCCCTATAACGCAACTATTGTTTGTTTTATGAACTTATATAGCAGGGCATATGTCATGGTATCAGGAGGGATGTTATCGCTGGACCCCGCTGTGTTAAGTCAAACTGTGTGAGAAAAAAAAACGTGTATGGTCAGGGGACTCCCGTTAGGAACGAAGTTCCTTTCGTTTTTTCGATCACGCACACACACATACACACACGCGCGCATTTGTATATAAGAGAAAGAAAAGAAAGAAAACGAATGCATACTCAGCCGCGCCGGGCCACCTTTTCTAATCTCGATACTCATGCAGACGAACACTAACACTCATATCGTAGAAAGAGACAGAAAAAGACAGAGGCACATGGAGGGGGTACTTCTGTTGCGCTTTTCAGCGTTAGGTCCTTGTTGCAAGCCGGAACTTCGGAACTTCGTTTCTAAGTATCTAAAATGAAGAACGAAAAATTATAATTAATTAAATTAAAGTTCGAGAAAATAGTCCGCTTTTGGCTAATCGAAAAGGTGTCATCATTCATTAGATAATGCCAGGGCACATGTCGCCCGACAAGCGATGCAAAAACTGAAGGAGTTAAAATGGAAAACTCTTTAACCCCTCAACGTATTCTCCATACCATGCTCCTTCAGATTTTCATCTGTTTCGGTCCCTTCAAAAAGGTTTGAATGGAAAGAAATTTGGTTCCGCTGAAGCTTTGAATTTAGTAAGTCGGCGGTGACACGCGCCGTGTGAAAATGCTCTAATTTTAGGTTGTTTTTCAATAAACATTGGGACTTCATTCACTACTCCATTGAAGTGGAAGCCATGGCAGTGAATGTGGTTTCTTGATTCGGATGAACGTGGAATCACTGGCAATGTAAATTTATCCTTATGTGTAAGTTGGCAACTAGGGCAATGAGATGAATTATAATTAAAAAACGGTTTTGTTTGGAAGTTTAAATGCGTTCAAGAACTCGTGGAATCATTTTGGACGGCTGTGTGTAAGTTATTAAAAAAAAGGCATTCGCATATAGCGAATACAACTAACGTCTGTTCAGATTATATGTTCCTCAAATGCTCAATAAAAGTCGTTCTCATAACATACTAAAATAACTGCAAGGAGATGACCAGCGGCCTTAACTTACCGACCCACGTACAGCCTTAAATTTCGGTGTCTCACTGTAACGGAAATATCTAAGAGTGAATAAGTTAATTGAAATATAAACGGTCTGTTGTTCGCTTATCGGAACGATTATTACGGCCGAAAATAGGGTTTAACGCACGCTACGAGGTGCAAATGACTGGGTGATTTGTAGACGCTGTGGAAGCGTCAGCCTTACCAAAAGACAAACATGACGTTTCTCAAAATATGATGTGCGTTAGTTTAGACATTTCATTTTCTCATGTTCTCGATTTTTTTAAAGAATTTTAAATGGATACGCATGCACTTAAAATGCACACACATGCATCAACACATGTATTTTAAGTTTCTTGGAAAATAAGGAAGAGAGAAAAGATAGATATTTTGGTTCCATGGATTGCATGGAAAGACTAAATTACTATGTGAGTGCTTGCTTGTTGTTTATTGTTAACTAGAAATTTAATTTCGAAAGGCCTTTTAAAAATACATCTATTTTGGCGACGACCTTCTCGTTTGACGAGCCAATTTTTTTAATTTGGAAATAAAAAAAATCACTTAGGCCCAAAACCGGTGAAGACAGTGGATGTCGTTATAATTCCAACTTTAGTTCCATAATTTGGGTTTATAGTAATAAGTTAGCTTCAAAGTTAAGTTTTAATCGTTATTTTAGTTCGGGAAGATAGAATTAGATTAGCATAAGCTTAGTTAGATAAACGTGTATGTCCCGGTATTGCACAATGTTGATGGCACTCAGATGTGGTCTTACCTTTTGCTTTCCACTTTTTCGATAATCTTTCTCTCTTGTCCGTCAGTAAAGAAAATTAACTTTCTTTATCTATCCTTGTTTTCTATTTTTTTTTTTTTATATTTAGCACGAGTTGAGTTAGGATGTATAGTGGAAAGAACCAACCCCGTCCGACGAGCGATAGCTGAGCAACCGCGAGCTTGCCACTGACGCCTACTCCTGCATCACGGATGTCTCCAGGGCTACTACTTTTCTTACATCCGTACTTTGTCTTAGTTGAAGAGGATTTTTTTCTTTTTCAAATGAGAACATTTTTTCTTGATTCCTTCGCTCAATCGGTGCAAGAACGACCCATAATACTCTACAGTTATTGCTTTTCCTTCTTTCAAATAATCGGTGTAGATGCTTCCACGTGCATTCCATCATGTGTGGCCATCACTTTGCCAGCCAAATTCAGCGTCTTGGCTTTCAAAAACCCACTGTTTTGACTGTTCGTTTGTTTTTGGAATGTGGTAGTGTACACACGTTTCGACCACAGTTATGTATCGACGCAGAAACGGCTCGAAACTTACGTTTAACCATTTTCCTAAATAAAAAATAATTTCTTGGTTCAATCGAAAATGATGCTTCCTAAAAGCAAGCCATTTTCGATGTTATGAGCGCGATCTCTTTGATTTTCTAAGGATTGAATGACCCTCATACACTGCTTAGTTGAATTTAGTTGATTGAAAAAAAAAGAATGTCTTTCGGGCATGAACTTTCCGATATGGAAGACACTTGAGCCACAGATAACCACATTCATCTTCCCAATCGACTTAAAGAGCTTTTCGGCTGAGTTCATTTTTGCAAAAAAAAAACCCGCAACTTTGCAAATGCTGCGTTCATAATTGCATCCAACCTGTATTATTTACGCAAAAGTTTTGCACCAGTTGCGTTCATAAAAGTCAATTGACAGTCAGTATGCAATCAATGTTTTGCAAGTTTGGAACACATTTCATTTTGTTGCAGAAAGTTGCCAAACAAAATGTTTACATGAAAAATTGACCTAAAAACATCGCCAGGGTATTCGTCAATAGAACGAAGAAACATAATACTTTTCGGAATACTTCTCTGCACCTTTTTGTATTACTAAATTCTAGCTTTTCACAGTTTTGCAATTCTAGTAGTGCATTACCCAGCACGTAAGCCGTATTTTTAAAGTTCATGCAACTTAAAATCATCATCAAATCTTAGACACATTCTAACCTCAATTATCACTTACCTGTTAAGTGCGTTGCATACATTTATGAACCACTGCATGGCTGCTGCAAAAAGGCAGTAAGTTTCGCGTTCGTAAAAGCTTACCAAAACTGCTGCGGCAGATTTACTGCAAATTTGTTTGCTTTTCTGAACTCAGAGCCTTCATCAAATTTTCAAGACAACATCTATTACCATTCATTAAAAATGTTATTATTTCATTTTTTTTTCTTCGTTTTCTTTCGGTTTTCTCTTTGTTTTTCATTTAATTTTTCTTGAAATCTTATAAATCTAGTTAATTTGTTTTTATCTCTATTTTCTTGTAGGCTAAATTTTTACTAAGAGTAGTTTACAGTATTTTTTTTGTTTGTTTTTTGTTTTTTAATTTTTTATTTTTATTTTTATTTTTTTGTTTGCTGTTTCCTCTTTGTTTCATTTATTTTCAAAATACATACATATATATTCATTATGTTTAAAAAGGTTTTTTTTTTTTGAAAAAAAAAAAAAGATAAAAATAAAATAAAAACGATCAAATAAAAAACATAAGTTTAAAAGTTCAATTATGTATATAAATATAGAAATTTGTTTTTGTTTTCAGTTTTTATTTGTTTTTTTTTGTTTTTTCCTTTTTTTGCTCTTCATGTTTTCCTTGTATTTGTTTTGTTTTGTTTTGTTATCAGATTCTTCTTCACTCAGAAATTTTGCTTAATAATAATCATTAATGTTAAAATAATAATTGTAATGGTAGTTAAAATAATAATTATAGTTAATAAAAGTAAGAGGGAAGAAATTTATAAAGTGAAAACATTAATAAACTAACAAAATGTTAAAATGTTAAAATCAACACAAAGTAGATGCGCGTATATCTTTGATATCTACTTCTTAAGATCGTATTCTCTTTTGCTCATGAATAGGGATTTTTGTTTCTTTTCTCGTTTGTTTGTCATACGAATATATTGGTTATAAGTTCCTTTTGATTTTGTTTGTATTTGTTTTTAAAGGGTTAACAAAAAAAAAAAAAAAAACAGTAAGGTCAGACGAACAACGAAAAGGGCTCCTTCCGTCGATAATGAACAAATACTATATAATATAAGAACTTCTCAGTTTTTCCAATACTTTGTAACGGAAGAAACGATAAGACGAAAAGTTGAAAAAATAAGATAGTCTGATGGATTTATTACAAGCCATCATGGTATTGGTCTTACGGTTGCTCCACTCGTACAGTTCTCGTTCTTTTTGACGCTGGCGGCTCTGTATCCGTATTTTCCTTTTTGATATCATCAAATGATGAACTATTATTCTGAAATAGGTTTTCAAACAGATAATGGAAAAGAAAAAAAAAAGAAAGAATAAAACACCTACTTGTGCACTTTTTGATGTAAGGTCATCGAAGGCAGTCGATTTGTTATTGGTTGGAAGCGTTGATGGACGTTTATTTATTGTAACTGATCCAGCCTTTTTCATTCGATCATTTGGTATGAATAGCTTTGCAGATGAATACGTGTCCAGGGGGATGTAAATTTTTGTATTTTGAAAATCTGCCACTGGTTTATAGTACATCCCTGGTATATGAATTGAAAAGGCAAAATCTCTGCTGCCATCACATACAGCTTTAGAGTTGATTATATGCATAGCTAAGTCACAAATTGCCCACATTTTCTACAATAAAAAAGAAATTATTGAATTTAATCATTTTAAAATGTTTACACACACCACTGCCGGAAAAATATTAGGCAGGAAGGAGAGAGGTTCCGATGTATACGTTGGTTTTGAAAGTTCGCAGGTTATTATGAATAGAAATGAAAGTGCCATTTATAAGCAAGTTGTACGGATTACACAAAAATATTTCGAAGTACGTCTAAGGGTGTGAGTAAAGGGTGTTGAAACCAGCGGTAGGGCAAGGTGAGGCTAAAGACATTTCATCCGTGTTTTAATATGTCAATTTACTGTGAAAGATTAGAGTAACCATCAATTTTTTTTGCACGGTTTTGTGTCGAATTTAAAAAGTATAGAGATGTGTTAAGAGCACCTGACTAGATGTGACCATCGTACTCCAATTATGAGCAAGTTATTTCTTTATATATTAAGGACAGTTCAAACGACGTACAGTATATCATATCTCGCTTCAGGACCCCTAGTAATTTTATAAGATTTTGGCGATATCGAATATGTGTCGTCGGTTTCTTACTTACTTATTTAAGATGGTGCTACAGTCCGTGGTGGCCCTGGGCCTCAGCTCACCAGCCCAATTTTTTGTTAGTTGACTACAATTTCACACGCTTGGTTGGTTGAAATCACAAAATCACCACTTGCGCTGTCCTCTCGTACAGTTCGTCTTTCATCAGAAAGTTCCCCGAATAACCAGCGTGTGGCGCTCCCATTGTTCCGATTTGCCAAACATACAGAGATACTCTTGGCTACGTAACTTTTGCAAATGTCAAGCTATGACGCTAAGATTTTGGGGGAATATCAACAACAGATGTACCACTTAACACAAAAAAAAAAACAGAACTCAAATCGGCGCTCCCATTGCCACACAGAACTTTCTGATCATGTGAAGATGTGCCGCTTGTGTTGGCGTGTAAGTTTTGCTCTATTTTCTCAACAACGATGTTAAAAAAATTGAATAACAGCGATCCATTTTTGACATGTTTCGGTGAGATAACCAACCTTGATGGAGCAGCAGAAGCTCTACATCTTCATCCTGTACAAACGGACGAGTTTTCTAGGGATGACAAAACGAGGCACTGCTCGTTTCTATAAATGCTGTCATACGCGGCCTTAAAATCGATGAATAGGTGGTGTGTCGCTTTCTATTCTATTTCTATAACTGAATTCTAATGAATTGGAGGGTCGCCAATTACATATGGAATTGACAAACGGTGGCGTTCCAGTTTTACAGTCGAACAGCACGAACGAACAAATATGAAGAGCGCAGCACTATTTTCATCAAGAGAATAATCTAGATAAGAAGAAGCAGTAGTGGTGTGTTATCTTTAAAATAGGACAGGTTCGATGTTCGAATCTCAACCAGTCCCGAAAGATATTCATTTCTTACTAGGTGGGGTGAAAAGTAGCCTCCTTGACCGCCAGAATGCGCTGCTACTGCAAAAAAAGTTATGGTGCCTTGAAGTCCGTTCATATTTAGGCAGACATGCCAAATTTCAGTGCGATACTGTCACTAGTTTTGTTTTGACAGCTGATTGTTGTTACGTGTTTGGCATCATGTTGAGTATGGACAAAACGATTTTCGTTCTCTCATAAAACATTATTTTTTGAGAGGCAAAACGGCAGAGGAAACAAAAGAAAAGTTGGATAACACCGTCAAATATTGGTTTCGAGAGTTTCGTGGTGGCCGCAACTCCACTACCGATCAAGTCCGCAGCGGCAGGCCTTGACTGACCGGAAAGTGAAGGTACGCGAGCTAGCAGATACCACAAAGATTTGTACTGAGCGGACACGCCATATTTTGGGCAATATTCTTCATATGAAAAAATTATCCTGGCGCTGGGTGCCGCGCATGCTCACTCCTGACCAAAAACACAAACGCGAGAGCACTTCGAAAGAGTGTTTGGACTTGCTGATGCGGAATCGGGCGGACTTTTGGCGTCGATTGGTAACTGTTGATGAAACCTGGATCCACTATTACACACCAGAGAACAGAATGAGTGTCCTGCAATGTACTGAAGTTGGCACGAGTGCTCCGAAGCGGCCGAGGGAGGCTCAATGGGTCGGAAAGGTTATAGCGTCGGTTTTCTGGGATTGTCATGGCATACTCTTCGTGGACTACCTCGAAAAAGAAAAAACCACCAACAGCGAGTATTACTGTGCATTAT
Organism: Volucella inflata; assembly: GCA_928272305.1. NCBI lineage: Eukaryota > Metazoa > Arthropoda > Insecta > Diptera > Syrphidae > Volucella > Volucella inflata. The sequence continues at coordinate 8,536,241 of OV743720.1, forward strand.
TGGAGCGATTGAAGGCCGAAATCGCTGCAAAATGGCTTCACATGAAGCGAAAACAAAGACAATGCGACGGCCCATAAGAGCATCGCAACCACGGCTAAAATCAATGACTTACGGCTCCAATTGCTGCCGCATCCACTGTATTCGTCCGATTTGGCTTCCTCGGACTATTATCTCTTCCCAAACCTCGAAAGATGGCTCATCAATAAAAAATTCAGCTCACGCGAGGAAATCATCGACGCCAGGGAGGAGTATTTTACAGACCTTCCGGAAAATTACTTTTCGGGCGGGATCAAGAAGCTGGAAAATCGCTGGAATAGGTGTATCAAGCTAAAAGGGGACTATATTAATTAAATAAAAAAACATTTGAAAAAAAAAGTTGTTTCACTCCCAAGGAGGTTCCTTTTCACCCCACCTAGTAAAATCATGAAAGATGAGTAGATGCTGCGAACACAACAATTGTTGGCAAAACTGCTAAGCCCAAGCCCTTTTTCTCTCTATCCAATTCTACAAAAATTTAACACATATTTGGATATTCTATATGTATTCGTACACACTTGAGTATGGAAATAATTAAAAGTGCCCCAGATAGAATGGACCCTTGCGGTGGTCGACACTCACAACACTTGACAATTCTGACTTTTTAAATGTAAAACTAAAGGAAACACTCATTGATTTGCTTACCAAATTGCTAGCCGCTTCGTCTGTACATGGTACATTATTCTCATGGTTCTTTATTTGTTCCACTAGATTTTTATAAAATCCATAAGAGACTGATTCCTTATTAGCCAACAGAGGGTCCAATATAAATCGTAAGCATTTCTCGACTTCTTTCAATTGCGTTCGGTCTGCATAATTTGTAAATTGTGGATCATGTGTTAGAATTGGAATAGCAAATGCGAGCATATAGTCAGGTAATATGTGAGATGCTTGAGTATCTGGTGAAGGATCTATAATTACAAAAATCAATTATAATCATACATTGGCATTAAGCAAATGAAAACTATTTGAATTGTACTTACTTGTTGCTGAAACAGTTCTCAAGTAGTCTCTTCTTCTATTAACATCAGCTTCGACAAAGTGTTTCATCGTTTCCAAAAGTCTGTAACAAAATTGAAATATTGTTTTCTATTTGTGGTTGTGGAAAGGATTAACTTACTTCTTATCCTTTTCGTGTCCACACAATGCATAAAATCCCATAAAGTCAAGTGGCAAACACTTATTTGGCAATCCCTTACTCAGACCTTTGTGTAGTTTTCTCGTAAACATTTCTCTAACCTCCCGAACTGGATCCAACTATAAAACAGATACAGAAAAACTGTTTAAAAGATTTTCCATGAAAGATAAACATTTAAGAACTTACTATCAAGTGAGCCAAGTTAAAATACTGATCAGCACTGTATTGATCTCCAACACCTTTTTGTTCGCAGATTTTTAACATCGAACAAGCTGCAGTCACTCGAAGCCATGATTTCTCAGCTGGGCACAGCCGATTTTGTTCGAGTAAATCACCGCGCTGATTAATGAACGCACTTAGCATGCGGAATGTCTTTTGTGCCGAATGTTCATCTGATTTCAGGCCTAATAACCAACGTGCCATTGTTTTTAAAGCATCTAATTTACACATTGTGTCTGGAGGCAATTCAGATTCTTGACACCATTCTCCGGTTGGTAGGACAAATGGACGATTTTCTGGCACTCCCTGAATAAGAAGCTCCTTCACAACACGTCGGGCAATCATATTTTTGATTTGTGTTTGAAATGTTGCCGGCATATTGTATGCTATGTGTCCTAAGCAAACAATTTTCGTTCGATAATTTTCACAATTCGGACTCAGTGAAGATTTTAGTTCTTCAACAATTTCAGGGAACATTGGATGTACAACTACCGGTTGTTCGGGTGTAACATTTTGTGAATTTACATAAATACAACGAACAGCATGTTTAGCTTGTTTAACATTCCCTGACAGAGCAAATTCACGACAAATGGGAACTAACTCGTCTAAAACTCCAACGTCAACCTCACAGAGAGGTTTATAACGTCCCAAATGTGTGAATGCTTTAAGGATTAATGGAGCTGCATAGTCAATTTCGTAGCTCATTAAGGCAATCATGTGACGCATTGTGTTTTTGTTAAGGAAATGTGCAGAGAATACGTAGGAAAGAACCTTTAATTAGATCATCAATAAAGAGTGAGAAATAAATAAATGGGAAAAAACTTACGCTTAACAGTTTTAAACCGCGTTCGCCGGCCTCTTCACGTGGAATACCAACTTCATCCACCATATCACCTTCATGCATACAGTTCTCAATCAATCTATGTGTTCATTGATAGAGAGAAATTCTCACTTCCATTTATTAGACAATCACTTTTTTTAAAACTTACCCGATAAGTATACTTATTGACTCTCTGTCCACCATTACAGATGCTATTCTTTCCAGCAACATTTTTACTGTGTTGTAATACAAATTGGTCATTATCGGATTTCCCAGTTTCTTTAACAGCGTCGACATGGTTTCAGCGCATTCTGTGCACGAAACATCACGTTTCAGGATCACTTCCATGCAGCGTAGCAGTGATGAATCTTTCCGCATGTTGACACTGAATTTCGAAAGATACTCATACGCTTTCAACGGATCGGGCAGTAATCTAAAACAAAAAAAAAAACAAAGCAAATTCGTTTAAAAAATTTCAGAGGAAGGTTTCAAATAATTAGGTGACACATACTTGGTAATAGCAGTTAATTTGGCATTTAGTTCTTTTTGCACTTTACTTGAAATCTCCTTTGAGTGATGAAGCTTCACCCAATCGCTCACTGTTTTGCGGACTTTCATTTGATTCTTTTGCAGTTCAATGAATGCTTTTGTGGCATTTTCATCCAGAGTACCCAGCAAATGATAAAGTTTTTTCATTCGATCTTCAGCATACAATTTATACGGGACGAGACATGTAATGAGAAGTCTCTCGACTAGGAGACGATCTTCAATTCCTGGCATATAGTAACCATGGAGAATTTTGTTCTTTATCCAGTCTACTGCATTTTTTGTGGCTTCTGCTATGTCATTCGGTTCACATAGCGTTTGTTTGTATATCATCGCTAAACCATTCATGGCTTCTTTACGTATTTTGAATTTTTTGTCAAGCGTTCGCTCTTTGACAAATTCCAATAAATCCTCTGATTCGCAGACAATTTTAAAGTCACGTTTCGCTGTTTCAACAATTGCCATCACAACTTCATAGCGAACTGTTTCATCTGAATCGTGTTGGCGTACTTTTAAATTCTCGATAATGTCCTTTCGTAGATGCGGATGATTTAGTAAAAAGTGCATTGAACTTTGAACGCATTTGATGCGTATCGATACAGCAATGTCACAGAATCGACCAAAAAACATGCGCAATAGGGATGGATGCTTCTTGGAAAGAGTTGAATTCTTCTCAGAAAACATCCGAGCGAGTAGAGATACAGCCTCTGTTTGAATCAAAATGAGAGATGTAAAAGAATGAGAGATGTTCTCATATTGAACAGTGTGTTTACTTACTATGTCGTTCGACTTCATTTGTAGATTTGAGCTTGCATTCCAATTGTGGCAGAATTGAACACAATATTTGTGGATTGATGACATTAAGCTCGTAGATGAGATCATAGATTTTGAATGATATCGCATAGGATTTATCTATTTTGTCCATTATCAGGACCTGATTAAAGAACTGAAAATAATTCAAATTATTAATTAATTTGATCTCTGGTGAATGGGTGCTCCAAAATGTTTACCATTTTGATGACAGATTCAAGAGAATCACTGGTCTTGACAATCAGATCTCTAGCTAATTGATAGGCATTCTTATTTTGTGTTTTAAATGGCTCAACAATATTGATTAGGATTAGATCCAATAGATCGGTGGTAAAATTATCAGCCTCTGTTATTAAGGGGCTTAGAATGTCTAAAATGAAATTCTTCACTTTTCCACTGTGTTCATCACTGCAGAGGTAAGAAGAGAATTAATAGCTTGAATAACACATCCATTACTGGATACAAACAACTTACTTTATGATCTTAAACATCATGGAAAACAATTGACCAAATATCTCCTGGTATTCTTCGATTTCAAAGCACATGTTGAACGATTTGACATAGGCCAGATTTTCAAGTAGATAAAAATATCTCTTGAACGATGGATCCTTTGGATCTTTGAGACCCTGCAACTGTTTGATGAAAAATAAAAAAATTAATTTGATTTGTTCTTGGTCCTTGTAGGGAGCTTCTGGTGCGTAGACACGTAAAACATCGGCAATGCAACATGCTACGAGAAGTTGTACATCGCGCGATATATGCTGAAGAAAATAATCATCAACCAGATGTAGAGCTAAAGGGATATACTGTTGATAGAGGCCATCATCCTGGCCCATAGCCTGTAGTGTGTGGGCTAGAGTCTGCAAAATTGAAAGAAATATGAAATAATTTGTTTAACGAATTTTTAGTTGTATAAAATACCTTTAGCCTTCGTATAAGTTCATCTGTGCCGAGATCTTCTGTTAAAGGTTTACAACCTTGCGGATATACTATATCCGACATTTTTCTACTTTTCTTTAATAACTTCTCAACGTGTTATTGCGCTGAAATTAAACAAAAGTGAAAAGTAAAAGTTAGAGAAGTGAAAATTAATGAAGAACTTAAAGCTGAACGCAGATAAGTTACACCAAACAGAAACGAAAATAATCTCTCAGGTTGTTGGGAAAGAGGTTGCATTCAGAAGAAAAGAATAATTGCCCGCCAGGTTCTCCTCGGTTCGTTCGTGTACAACGATGATAAATAAACAGCAAATTTGTGCTTTTGTTATTAGTATCATTTAGTTTTTTAGACGCTCTGTAAACATGTTTTTTTTTTTTATTTATTTATTTGAGTGGAGCTATGTTTACATATGCATATCGCTCAGAGCATTTAAGCAAGTCCGTCCGACACTGTTTCCGTCAGTAAAATACTCTAAACTCCGTCATTTATTTAGTATGTGACGAAGGGGAAAAAAGTAAATGTCATTTTACAACCTCGAAGCAGGGCTTGACGTTTTCAACCGCATTTCGGACGAGCTTCCGCGGACGACACATGGAATCACCATAACACATTGCAAACCAAGCGTCAATCTAAACAGTGGTTTTCTTTTGAGAAATCCTTCCCTACAAAGGTTAATGCATGTGTCTGTCGGGCAATAAGGTAGCGACAATTGGTTTTTGAGGATGTAGGCGGCGTAAAACACATTTTTTACCTTGGAAAGAGAAAATACAATCATCAGAGAAAACTAGGCCGTACTAGTATATAGGATCAATGATGATATGAATGAAAAATGACAGCATTTGTCAAGAGAAAGTGCTTTGTCACCAAGACAAATGGTTCACCTGTACGTTGTCACCATGATGAAATTGTATGAATTGACCTACGAGTTGATGCCTCAACGGCAATAAATTCCAGATTAAGCGAACAGTATCTAAATCATGTTCCCATAATTTAAGAAATGGCTTCAAACGCCTATTTTAAGGACCACGACAAATCTTGTTTGAAAAGAGCAACGGAACTAGAGATATGTTGGACCTCATAGGAGAGGAGACTAACAAAAAAAAAACACTGGCGCTGGCAGCCCGCCTAGCTTCTTGACACTCATTTGTGTTGCTCATGTTGTCATTTTTGTCACATCTGAGCGGGGCCTAGGGTTTATCTCCGAATCCGAACGGCACTCCTTAGAAGCTTTTTCACAGGCAATTTTTACCTTCGGGAGTCTGCCATTGCCCGCCGAAAGGGTGATGACAATTCGAAAAATTGTTGGTGATGCCGGGGATGGAACCACGGACCCTCTGCGTGATTGTCCAATGAGCTAACCATCGCGGAGAGGAGTCTATATTGAGAAATAGAACAGAACAGATACAGAATTCTTGATTCACCTTGATCATACACGAGTCTTTGGGATACAAAAAAATTACATAAAAAAGCGTCAGACAAGCCTTCTTCTTGTTCAGTTAGTAGAAGCGTCATGGTGTCCTGAAAAACACATGTCTTCATATGAAGGGCGTGTATGCTGTGCCTCTCTAAGAAGTTAACCTTCAACGACAGACATAGGAGTACAAAAAATCATTAGCTTTCTCAAACTTGACTTGACTACTAAGGTAGAAGAAGGATTTGCGCTTCGTTTGTAGCTTCAACGTTTAAAGGACAACAAATTTGAAAAATGCCAGTGTAGTGTGACTGATAGCGACTTGCAATCTGGGGATAAATGTCTGGGACTTGTAAGGCTGATAATCAAAGGAAAAGCATAATCAAATACCTTAAATTGCCTTTAATATGAATTTAGCGACAATTAATGCAGGAATAGGCAGACTGGATGGCTACAAGTTGTGTGCAAAGACGATGACTAGCAATGGTGGTGGCTAGACAGCATATTAAGCATTAAACCGATTTTGTTTTCTTGTTTACCATTTACTTTCTTAGTTACTTGAAGTGAAACAACAATCCGGGGTGAACTCGGGCCTCAACCAACAAGTGCCTTCAGCCAGCTGGATCTTTAGGGATATTTTTTTAAGTATCGAAAGGAACGGGAAGATTGGCGTATTCAACATCGTTGTATCGTATCATAGCCCAATAATAGTAAAACTAATAAACGCTTTTTACAGGCGAATCTCTTCTAATTAAAATCAGACTAAAATACGAGCGATGAAGAGGCCTGTTTTCAATGGCAAAAATCTATAAAGATATAGCAAGCGTCACTGATAGCCAATCAGTTATCAAATACGCAGACGAGAAACAGAAGTATTAGGAAAAACACACCATGATGGATACCAGAATAAACGATGAGTGGATAGCTGCATATTGGATAAATATAAACAATGCCGAACGGCTCTAACTTTGCAATACACTGCATGAATTAAAAAAACCGTTTAGCCATACAGAAAGCACCTTTGAAGTCCTATACAGTATATGCACACAAAACAGTTCAAATGTGAATTTGGTTTCGGTGTAATAAGTGTCAACTTTGACAGAAAAGGATCACGACGTTTGTGATTCAATTAAGAGTGCCGAAAGCGCATGCAACGAAAGTGAAGGCGCACAAGGTGCTCTAGAAATAAATGATATACAAGTGATATTTGCTTGTCTGAAAGAAAAAAAGCAGAGATATGCTCAATCGAGGACATGGAGAAAAGCTATTACAGAAATTATATTCGGAAAATTTTTCGAAGCATAAATCAGAGACACAAAACTACAATAAAAGCCTACAGAGTGAAATGAGGATGAGAATCCAGATGAAGAGTCACAGTCATCATTCAAAAATTGTTACTTTCCTTCTTTAAACGACGATGTTGGCACCTAATGGCAGAATCAAATATTCAAGTGAATCCAAAGTAAATAAAAGGAAAATTGTATCAGACCGATTCTCTGTAAAAATATTTCTACTTAAGGCAGTTCATACAACTCTTTTGAAATATATGAATATAGACCGAATCGGAAATCCCCTGAAGTGCGACACCTGTATAGAGATCGGCACTCTGTAATAGCCTGTAAGCCAATTTATGATTTTTGGCCTAGAATGTTCACTATCGACAAGATATTCACCTTAAAACAGTTTTTTGGAAACACATAACATTCAAAACGACACCTACCAATTTTTTAGCTGCAAATGACTGGATTTTCAAAGACTTTTATGCAGAATGTTCGCTTCTCAATAAAGGTCGGCAAATGGCACAATTATATATTAATACCTTCGATGTCAAAAAAGAATCTCATTAAGTTTATGCGTTTGAATGTGATCTCTTTAAAATCCTAAATTGCAGAATTTGCAATTAAATGAAAAAGGTTAGGTTCGAGCATCAAGAAAGCCCCACTCAATTGTGATATGAAGCGAAGGCATGTTCATTATTAAAATATGCTTTTTATTGCCTCGAAGAAAAAAGGTTTTTGAGTAGCATTCATTCCATAGAATATGACTAGAGTAAAACAAGAAGTACAGCAACGAACTGAATAAGCTTTGCAGCTATGACATATTGAACTCTAGTCTAGAAATTCTCCGAAACATCACAGGGGGACCTGGTCGTTGATGGAGCGCTTGAATAGTAGAAATCACAACCAACTTGATGCAGCTGGCTAAAATAAAGTTAAATTTTAAATTTGTTTGTTATTACCTTTGAAACGATTTAGATTTCACATTAAATCTACTGGCAAACAATACATTTCTTATTACATGCTTTTGAATTCATAATTCGGTTGTAGATACTCTGGTTGGTAGCGATAATTTTGGGGAAATCGATAATCTCACAAAATTACATATCTAAAAGGTTAGAAAGGTCTTAGTTCAATGATCTGCCAAATGGAATGTGCTTGATTGTAGCCAGAGTCTGATATTTACAGAGAATGCTACACACAGTTCTTCTCGTGTTTACGTCCTGTCAGGCGCGATAGCGTGTGGTTTGAGGTTTTCGATTTGGCAGCATGAGTTTAAAAAAAATTAATGCGACGTTCTTACCGCTGCAAAAAGTCTTGCAGTTTTTATTTCTTTATCGTAAAGCGGCAATACCTTCCTAGATATGAAGAAATTCGCTTTCGTTAGAGCAAATTCCTGAAGATTGTGCCCTTTATCACATTAAATGGGGAAGATTCCCCTGAATAGTGCCAAGCCGCATCTGTCCAGATAGTTTCATTAGAAACCGGTCTGGAATGCTTTTAGTTCAGGGGCTACACAGAAGCCCTACACAGCCTCTACAAATAGTCCGAAAACCAAATTATACCATAATCAATAAACCCCATCCACACCTTCACTCATTCAATCTCGAATTCAACTAGAGTTTGGCAAACGGCCAGAATTTCTGAGAATGAATTTGACAGTTATAAATTGGAATCCAAATACTCAGCAACGCAACGCAGACCCTGGATACTTCTATCTCCATTTACAAAAGCCATTGAAAAGGAACATTTTAGTAATGTATGGGGTAGCAGTATAGTAGCTTAGGCCTACCCGTTTGAAAATCTATGAGGCAGATCGGATGGCAGGTGACCCAAACTGCGAGCCGTCTAATTGCACCGTCTCAGAGGACCAGTATCTGAACATCATTAAGCCGAAGAAAGAATATCGGCCAGAATTATGTGCTGCAATCTCAATCAGAAAGAAATGAAAGGACCCCAATAAAACCATTTTGTTTGCAACGAGATAGGAGCACCACTTACTACATCTCATGCCCAAACTGTATGCGTTGGATAATACCAATGACAGGTGGTCAGAAGGCACCATCAGGAATCTTACCGAATTGCCAATCAATTGCATATGAATGATTAATCCAGCAACTTGAAGACGGCAGATTTAGAGACCGCAGACAATGCCGGTTGTAGTAATACGGACAGCAGCGAAAATCTTGCTTCGTATTTGAGGGGAAGTGAATGTCAGAAATCAGTGAAACCCGCGTCGGTTGCTTTACTTCAAAACAAAACCTGCCATCTGACCATCTGCAAAGTTACAAAATCAATGTCCATGTACTCAAGAATCCTGATGGCAATGAAATATATTGTAGAGACAGCCTAGTTGAGATCGCCCCCCTAATGAAACCTCTTACCATTTACAAGCTCCTTAATACATTGATTCCAGTTTGGGTTACAGATCACAATGGGATTGCCAGAAAGGAGATCGTCGATAAATTTCCTCCGCAAAACTATAAAGAGAAATCTTCAGGATCATATCCTGTATTGGGGCTAGCTGAATCATCGCTTCCATTGATAGCTGCCTTTTTTGGGAGGGCCCAATGACTACCTAGAACTCCGATAGGCAAAACGAATGCTTCCTGCTTCAACGACACTCTTCTATTCCCCCAGTAGAACCGACTGTATACCGGTTACCGGCGCACTACGGTTTTTTAAGAATCAAGTATGTTAGACATGAATAAACATCCTGCGAAGCTTGATATGATACTGAAGACGACAACGCAGAGCACTTTCTCTGTAAATGACGGCCTACGATCGAATCAGCCTGTAGGTAGGTATTCGCTGCAGATGTGTGGATCCTGATACTCTGAAGATTTAATTTTTTCTATGAAGGATTGAGCAATTTAAGTGAAGGGGACATTGGAAGAGTACCATAAACTAGTTCTTCGTATTGGTGGCCTGTTTCCTGGTAACTTCTTTATCGGTAAAAGAACTCATGCTCGTAGTTGGACCCACACATCAACCCAAATGACAGAAATCGACGAGGTTTTCAGCCAATATTAGGATACAAGTTTGGTGTTGACATGGAAAAGATAACATGTCTGTCTGCACGGGACATGGACAGAGTGATAAAATTATATTTGCGTTGCTGGCATCAAAGCGAATCATACACAAATCAGCACATCTAATTAAAAAAAAAACAAAAAAGAAAGAAGGGATTCGACTTTTTCCTTCAGTTCTCCGATCCTTAATTGTTTCTTGCAGTAGAAGCCTACAATATTCCGCACTCACAAAACAAATAAACAAGCAAAGACCAAGCGCACCATGCAAACGAAGAACAACCCTCGTCCTTATCTATCGGAATTTGCGCCAAACCAAACACTGCCAAACAGCTGCATGCAGCATGACCACAATTCTGGATAAATTAACTAGCACCTCGTTGATGTGTGTCTTAAGTGTCTTCTTCAAATCTGACACTAGCTGCTCTACCTACAAAAACGAAACGAATCACTTCTCAGGAGCAACAAGAGAAATAAAAAAAAACAACGAAAAAGAAAAAAAAAAACCAGCCAGATCAACTACGAAAAACGACCAAAAAACAAAAAAAAAATAAAGGAAAACGACACAAAAAAAAAAACACTCGGCTTTTTATGGTGCTTTCCCTTCGTCAACCCGGCTCCAACTACACACTACTCCACCGTCCGGCCATCCATCCATACACAGAATTTCGTCAATTTCTTTCCATACGAACCTTTCTTTTTGCAGATGCAGATTTCTTGTTATAAGGTCAGGCTGACCGAAATGGTTTTTGTTTTAATAAAATTCCCCCATCAACGCACCACTAATCACATGAACAAATTGTTTTTTGTTTTAGTTTTTGCAACACTACACCAAGATTTTGTAAATAAATTGTTTTCTCCTGCACTTGCTGCAATAGCTGACAAATTGTTTCTTTTTCTTATTTTCGCTTTTCAGTTTCCGTATTTTGTTGATTATTTTTGCGATGTCTTCTTCGAATTGAATTTGATTTGAGTTCTACTTTTTTTTTTGTTGGTTTTCGATTTTATCACTGCATTTGGTGTCGGGTTTTTGATTGTTTTATTTGTGGCAGCCGAAATGCTTAAAGAATAGCACGTAATTGATTTTATTTGATGGGAAAATGTTGTGGAAATATTAAGGAATTGTGAGAGTTTGAAGAAAATAACAACGGCACGACAATTGGGAAAATATTTATCAAAAATAATCTCGATAGTTGTTGGCGTGGTGTTTTCGTTTTGTTGAAAAATACGCCATCTTTTGAGGCGTCTTCTTCCTAGGGCTACATCAAGAGTTTCGTAACTATGATGTTTCCGGCTTAGATGACGCCACCAGTCTTGTGTGATTGATTCAGATGCAGATGGCGCTCGAACGTACGAAATAGATTTGGTGTACGTAGATTTTGAAAATTTTAACAAAATTTAAAAAAAAAATGATTGGATTTTGGAAAAATAGAGAAAAGAATTTGAAAACGCATTTAAATGTGGAGAGAGGAGTGAAAGATTACGAATATTCGGATGATTCATAATATATATTGCATAACTTAGGGCGCATTTGTTAATTTCTTTATCTGAGAGGTGACGGAATAGGGGTAGCACATTTGAGAATAACCAGGAAAACGAAACACTGAAACACTGCTGTCCATGAGCTTAAGGTGACCTATCCGTCTAAGCCTGGTTATCGGGGTTTTTTTTTTTGCGAAACACCCCCGAGCATTTCGATTTGATTTATCAGTACCCAGTCCAAACGGAATTGAATTGCCTTGATCAGAGTATTGTGTAATGTCTTTTCGTTGCGCGAAAGAGGTCTTTTCTGATTAATTCTAACTTTAATCACAAAAAAAGCAGCGATTGGAAAGATTGATTCTTAGCATGATTTCCGCACTGGTGTCGCTGTCGGATATGATAGCAGAGTTAAGGTTCGTAAAACCAATCATTATCCCTAGTTGTATCTGTTTATTTCGAAGGTTTGGTCTTAGACGTCGACGTGATGTGTCCGTCTTTGAGGCATGTACTTTCTTTTTCTTTCCCTGGCCCCTAAGACCATATTTGGCGCTTTTACTTCATTGGCAGTTCGCTGTACTCATCCCATTATGTCAATGTCTTCCAAATATGCGATTAACTAAAAAGACTTTCGAAAGATGATGCCTGTAGCACTAGCTTATGAGTTTTTGAGCAAAACTTTCAAAAATGATGTTGAAAAATTCACATGACAATGTGTCGACTTGTTAAATTTTTTTTTTCCATTTTTGACGGGGAATTACCGACTTTGACGGAGCGTGGTGTATTTTCCAATGTCATCGACTATGAGGTTGCAAGGAATAGCAGAGCTAGTGATGGCTCTGTATGTTTGCTCTCTATACATTGAAGCTGTCGTATTCGGCTTTGAAATGAATGAAGAGGTCTTGTGTATCGATTTAGAAATTTTGGATTTTCATCAAGATCTGTCGTCATGTAAAAAAAATAATCTACTTGTATGAAGCATCCATTTCCTGTCCCAAAACGATACTAATAGGATCAAGATAGACTGTAGACGAAGGGTATAGTTCAGGGAATCTCAACTCCTTAAAATCGGAAGAAGTAATAGGACTGTCAGCAGTTTCACGATCAATTGCCGTGCCGATTTTCGTCGTAAGCATTCTATGGTTCAAAAATACAGTTTATACTTAAAGGTTTGTATGCACGAAAGCTGCACACCCAGCTTTAATATACGCATCGCAGAGTTGGACGATGTTCGAAAAAAATAAAGGACAAGTAACAGTTAGGTAAACGAAAATCAAAGAGGGAAGATCAAAACGTGGTTTAATAAACAGGACGCATATTTGCAAAGATCTCCACATTAGGGAACCGATTGCAGACAAAGTTCAGGCTAACAAAATCAACTGGATTTGCAAATTACAAATTGAAGTTCAGTCGAGCTTTAAAAGCGGAAATGAAAGAGTAAATCACCAGAGTGTAAAAAGAGCATAAAACCCTGGAAATTGGTTTAAAAGTCTGAAAATACGCAAAAGGTCTGCCAATTTTTTTGGGAGTATAGAATATATAGCTGGTTCAAAATAGGGTCTTGAAATTTCGGTCCCATTTGTATGCACGGGGAAAGAAACTGTACGGGTAGGGACAGCATCAGCGCCTACGGATCCAACTTCTGGAATGAATGGGCCATCTTGAGTGCATTGACGCTCCAACTCCGGCTTGAAGAGTCTTTCGGTCCCAGAGGTACGGGTGATGCACAAAAGTGGAAGACTACCTCAATTTTTAGCGGGGGTTACTGAAAATATCTGGCGAGTAATCCGGGCGGCTGGAGAGGCTTGTTGGTTAAGGCTCAGTTTCATTCTGGGCTATATCGCCACCTAAGTTAGCATGACCAAACATTTTAGGACTGCTATTGGTGCAGTCTAGCAAATAGGTATTAAAATAAACATTTTCACTGGTTATTACTTACTTACTTACTTTAGCTGGCGCTACAGTCCGGGGTGGACTTGGGCCTCGGTCAACAAGCCTCTCCAGCCAGCTCGATCCCTGGCTAGCTACCTCCAGTTTCGCACGCGCCACTGCAATCACGCTGCTTTCTCCCGATTGTGTCAATATCGTCGGCGTATGCGAGTAGTTGGACGGACTTTTGAAAGAAAGTGCCTCTTGTGTTTGCTCGTGAGTTGTGCACTATTCTTTCAACTATGATGTTGAAAAATCGCAGGACAGCGCATCGCCTTGTCTAAATCCTTTCTAGACATCAAAGGTCTCGGTGAGATCTTTACCGACCTTGATGGAGCAGCGTGCATTCTCCATCGTCATCCTGCACAGACGGACGAGTTTGGCAGGGATGCCAAAACTAGACATTGCTTTGTATAGCTCGTCTCGATAGATGCTGTCATACGCGGCCTTAAAATCGGTGAATAGGTGGTGTGTATCGATCTGAAGTTCACGGGTCTTCTCCAAGATCTGTCGTAGTGTGAATATCTGGTTCATGGTGGACTTTCCTGGCCTGAAGCCACACTGATATGAACCTATCAGGTTGTTGACGAACGGCTTCAGACGTTCACACAATACGGCGGATAAGATCTTATATGAGATGTTAAGGAGACTGATGCCTCTGTAGTTGCCGCAGTTCACAGGGTCTCCTTTCTTGAGAGTCGGACAAACAACGCTGAGGTTTCATTCATCGGGCATACTTTCGCCCGACCATATTTTACAGATGAGTTGATGTATGCTCCTTACCAAGTCATCGCGTGCCGCCTTGAAGAGCTCAGCAGTCAGGCCGTCCACTCCAGCAGCTTTGTTGAACTTAAGCTTCGATATAGCTATCTTCACTTCATCCAGGTCGGGTGGAGGAAATTGTTGGTCATCATCATCCAAGTTGAAAAGTTGATTCTGCCTGACAGCGGTATTTGGTCCATGATCGCCGTTATACAGTCTGCAGAAATGGTCTTTCCAAATCCTCAGCTTCGACTGCGATTCTACTACGATGTTCCCTCGTTCATTCCTACAGGCTTCGGTTCGAGGTTTGTTTTCGTGGCATGTTATTTTTAACTTTTGGTAAAACTTCCGAACCTCATTCCTGGAGTAGCATCTCTCAATTTCCTCGATCGCGCACTTCTCATGCTCTTTCTTCTTCCTCCTGAGAAGCCGGTGTTCGTCTCTCCTCTTCCGCTCATAGAGCTCATGAGCAGCTCTGGTCCTTCTAAGCAGCGCCGCGTTATATGCATCTTGCTTAGCTGCATGTGCTTGCCGGCATTCATCATCGAACCAGGGGTTTCGTTGTGGTGGACGAGTGAAACCCAGCACATCAGAAGCGGCATCTCTGATGGCCTTTTGAAAGTGTTTCCAATGGTCTTCAATGATTGATGCTGGCGGCATTGGATTTCTTAAGACAGTCATAGCTAGGGCATTGCACTGGTTATTAGACGCAGAAATTCGTTCGCGTCCCCTATTCTACTAAACACATCACAAGTCTTGGGTTACGGTTCCCTGGAAGGTTCTTCAATAAACCTGGGTTAAAAACAAAACAACTGCCATCATATTCATCCAATTGCATAATTTATGAGATTTATTGTATCATTATGTATATCAGCACCTAGACTACACTAGATAGCTCTCAGGTTGATTTCATTTGATTATCATTTTGACATATACAATACTTTAAACGTCGTCATAACACATATAACGTAAACTGTTATAAAATACTTTAACTGTTGTCTTAAACATATAATTTTTTGTTTTTGCATTTTTTTAATGTAAATGTTTCTCGCTCAAAAGAGTGATTAAGTTAAGGGTTTTCATCTTACATCTTAAGTCTTTCTTTTGTTTCTTATAAGCGTGGAATATATGTAGGGATCATGGTGGTACCACTATGCGCCCTAAACTCGATTACTTCTTGATTATCTAAAGTTAACAATTATTAAAACTGAGGTATCGGTGAATATCGGCATTGTTTGGATCGCTTGGCAACTCGGAAAGGACACCTTGTCATCATGTTGAATATACCGTATATCGTAATGGCAAATATTGACCAAATTATGTAGATAATGAGGCAAGCAAAACGATTGTTCCCCCAAAGTACAGTGTATTTGAGGACATTGTTTTCTAAACCAAAAAAAAAAAAACAAAAACCATCTTAGAGGGTAGTGGTAAGACTTCATAGCATATTTACCTAACACAGCATACCCATAACCCATTTTGTATTTCCCCATTCGATATGATGAAGTAGGTACCATGATTTCCAGATATGTGTGGTCGTTTTTAAGTTCCTGTAAATCATATCTACGTATTTCATTCTCATTGAAAATGATCGACTTGGAGGAGGGATACATAAATATTCTCGACTCATGCCAATGAGCAGAAAACATCACATGAGGATCTAGTTCACTAAGTACAGAACGTAACAGTGGTCCACCATACATTAGCATTGGCATGTGTGATAAACCAATGCGCATACGATCCATGTTATTGTCTCGATCGGGATTTGTAAAGTCCATTACCATGCGATTTATTTTAAAGAAACGCAAACGATTTTCATAATCGAATAGATCTTCGTACATGAATTCGATTTCGAAACGACGTATATTTGAATTTGATATGTAGTCGCCGTTTTCGCCACCGATATCATTGTCACCGGGAATGTGTATTCGCTGAAAACAAAGACAATGTGATCATTTTGGATGTCGATGCTTGTTTTGGTTAAGTGTGAACTTACTTGAACATTTTTATTGATGTGGAAGATGTTTTTGAATCTCTTCACGTAGCTGGAATAGAGGTACGGTGAAGCTATGTTGCCTTCGTCAAGTAGATCTCCCAGGAAGCAGACGATGTCTGGCTCTGTAAACGCATTAGCACGTTCAAAGGTTTTTTTCAGGTATCTATGAAAAAGAAAAGAAAGAACAACATATAAATAGTGGTGGGACTATGTAGCCTTATCACTGGGGCCAGATTAAGCCTGATGTCTGAGTTTTTAACGAATTCGGCTACATCTTTGAGTGAGCAGCCATTGATATCTTCTGTCTAAAGGTATGGCTTACGAAGAAGACGTATTCTGTCTAGGCCGTGACTGTGGCAAAGGATATGCTCTGCTGCTACTTCAACCTTGTTACACATGCAACAGGTGTTGTCTTTTGCCATTCCCGTACGCATGAGGTGGTTTTTAACTCTGCAGTGACCTATTAGAAATGCGGTTAATGGAGTGGCTTATACAGCTTCTAATGGGGCTAAATTTTAACTCGTAAAATAGCTATGGTAACATGAATGTTGAGGATTAACTTTTTTTTTGATAATTCGTCTGCTCTTTCATTACAATCACAACAACCTGGTACTCAGTTTTATGCTCTTCCAGACAATTTTTGAGCGTTGAAAGCAAACAGGGCCGCCTTGCTGTCGGTCCAGGATATACGATTTTTATAACTTTTGACTAATCCATTTCGGAGCAGCTCGTAATATGGTGATAAGTAGCACAAGCTTTCTCATACGAGTAATAAAAAACCACACAACAATCTGGCTCTTCATGCCGTCGTATCTCCAACTAAATCGAACCTCCAACAAGCGAGCATTCCAGACGATTTTTGCAGCCGAATTCAGAGTTCAACTACAACAACGGAAAAAAGCTGCAAACAGACTAGACAAATAAAATTTGAAATACACAACCTACAGGCAGCGGATGAGTGACTATACTGTGGAGAAACTCCAGCAATCATTAAAAAGGCTGTTGAGACCACCAACCACCAAGTCCTTAACTTGGTATTGCAAAAAGGTATACAAAAATGCAGACCTATAACCGCTGCAGCGCAAAACAACCGCAGGGATGGAAGAGTATCGAATCAGAAGGGAGGAAAAGGAGATTTAGGATTTCGTTTAGCTCTAGATATGGAGAGTCCAGCGATAGGAGCAATATGTGGATGTTTTTCTTTTTTACGAAGTCTAATCAACTGGAAGTTTAGAAAGCAATCTCTTCTAAACAGTGAAGGAAACCTTGTTATCGAGGCGCAAAGAAAAGTTGACGAGTTTCAGGAGATTCTTCCGGCTATCAGGTAGAAAGAGTGATGGGGAAAGAAGAGAAATCGTTTACAGTGATAAGCTTACAGTCAATAAAGAAGCCACCCTCTCAGTATAGAAGAGGTTGACAAAACTATCAAAAGCCCGGAGGAAAAACAACGCCGCCAACTCTAATAAAAGACCAGCGGAGCTTTTTAAACAAAGAAGTGATGTGCGGATGAGTTCAATCAATAAATAGGTAAGACTAGATGACAGCATATCGGATGATTGAACCCCATCTTCAAAAAAGGCAGTCGCATGTCTTGTAAGAACTATTGGGCATATCCATGGCCATGTTATGTGTGAAAATCCCAAGCTATTCTTCAACCCTCTAATCGGGCTGAACCACAAGATCGACCATCGACTGATCGGACCCACAAGCTATTCATTGACTTCAAAGCAGCATATAAGAGTATTTATTGTCTCAAGCTCTACGAGGCAATGGCGGAATTGGTAATTACGTAGTTCTTCCAAACTCCAAACGTGTACCGGATTTAAGCAGGGTGATGGCGTGTTGTGTGAGAAAAAAACATTCTTCAATCTAGTGCTGAAACATTTAACGATAATTGAGGGGCGGAGCAGGCAAAACAATAGTAACTTGGAAGTGGTCAAGGAGTTTATCTACCTCGGAGTAAATATCAACTCTACGAACAACATAGACTGAAAATATCAGTGTTAATTTACTCGGGGAAAAAGCGACCAAAACTTCTAATTCGGAGCGCGAAATGCATGCCCTATAAACTGATAATCCCTTAACACACGCGCAAGCCAAACAACTAAATTTACACAGGAATATCTAGTACTAACTCGGCAAAACCCGCTCATATTACAAGTACTATGTTTAGTAACATCTTCTTCGAAGATACAGCGAAATTTACTCACCTATCAGCGTCATATCGAGCCAGAGGACTATACAAAGAAGTATCATAGGTCTTGCCCAACAACTGAGGATCAGCAACAAATAATATTCGCGTGCAGTTATCTAAAAATAAATCACCAGCAAAAAAGAAAATTGCATAAGTTCTGTATGAGTGTGTCATAGTTCGTACCAAATTCACAGTGGATTTGCTTCCAGGACCATTGGTTCACATGGTAAATAAGTACCTCGCTGAAGAACACTATTAACAACGTGGCTATGAGCAGTCCTCGCACTATTAACCTGGAACGAAACGCCCTTGTAAAAGTCGAATACAGGATGTACTTTGAGTTCCATGTGCGGGACAATGTGAATATGCATTCTTACCGAACAATTAACCGATGTGATGCCATTCTATCGCCATAATCCACCCCTTTGCCAATTAAAAAACCAACTAAATATGTTTGTTTGCTGTTTCAGCCAACTTGTAGGGTGTTGATAGACCGCGGTAGTATTTTCTACTAATCAATAGAGCAACAATTTTCATTCTATAATTAAGTTATAGAACTTTAACATTGCTTAATTATTCGTTACCCACTTAGTGTCGAATGGAATGTGCTTTGGATGTCTGCTACTGTACGAATCGCAATCGCGCAAAGGTACTTGCTATCTCTCGCAGCTGACTATTTCGCGAAGCTGGATGTTTCTAAATATTTCTTGTTTTGTTTACATATTTAGGATTGCAAAGCTCTTGCTTCTGTTTCAGGTTTTGTTTCTTAGCAGCAGCACAGGGTAATGGTACGTGCAACTGGTCGTATGTGGATTGAATTAAAATTATTTTAAGTACACGAAACGGATGGATTGGGGAAGAAGCATCGTGCTAAAGGTGCGTGGCTGGTAAAGGTGATAATTTCGGGTGTTTGCTTCCTATCTTTGTGTGGTAGTATGCAAATTAATAAATAAAAATAAAACTGGTCATGTTTGGCTGTCAAAATAGACAACAGAGAGACACAGAGAGAATAGAAAGGTAAACAAAAGGGTGCGCAACTGTCACATTGAGGCGACATCTGCTGGGAACAACGTATGTGTGGATGATTGGAAAAGAAACTGCTGTAAAAGCGTTAGAAATTTGAAAATGTAAACCCTTACTGACAAGAAATGAATTTTCTGGAGCTGGGAATCTAAATGTTTGTGTGTTGCGTTGCTGGCGGACAATTAGTGGTTTTCTTTTGGTAGTTTGCAAGGTCTATTGCGAAAATGCGATTGTGTTTACTTCCTTTGTGTTGGTGGGGGAGCACGTATGTTCATATCAGAATCTTTTTTTTACAATAGCTCGCTACAGGATTGAAGATAAAGATGGGAATGCGATGACCTCAACAAACAAGGCTTTCTAGGTGGCACGATTTCTTGCTAACTTCCTAGAGTGCTATATTCAAAGTAAGTCACGGTCACCTTCCACTTACACGTGCTACATTCGATTCGGTTGTCCTTTGCTCCGCCGTCAATCATGGTTATACTGGATGACTTCATGGGACGGTTCTGTAGACAGGCTTTAGATTCGTAAACGCCTTGCTCGACATACCACATTTCATTACAGAAAATAGTATTTACAATTCGTGATCGAATCTGTTGCTCCACCTTCAATATAGATGAGACTGAAAATAAAGCGGCCACGTGGTTCTTCATCTGGTTTTGAAGAGCCTCAAGCCTCTGCCCTATAGAGCGGGACCTCGATCATGAAGATATTGTTTAACGCCATTTTGATCATATGAGAGAGGACTTTGCTACTCCATTTAGACACCGATTAGCAAGACTAATCCTGCCTCTAATTTCTGTGCTGATGTCGTAGTTGTTTGAACTATAAAACCAAGGTAAACGAATATCTTAACACGTTAGCAATTATAGCTGCCAATGATGGCAGGGATAGGGCACGCCTAACAGATATATGTATGTTTTCTTATGGAAATATATACCTAGATTGGCCATTTTCAGCTTAATCCTCATGAAAGCTTAATTGGAGCCTCGCTGTGTTCGTCCAATCGCACCAATATCATCTGCATTGTGCATCTTTGGTTAGCCACTGAGCCATGTTAAAAAGCCCTAGGATAGCAAGTCGTCTTGTGTAAGACCTTTCCTGACTTTAAAGGTCTCAGAAGGAGAAGGCTTCGTATAACTTGCCCTTATGCACCCTCTCATTTGCGGCTTTGAAGTCGAGTAAGTGTCGAACTGAAATTTGTAGGTCTTTTGCAAGACCTGCCAAAAAAAAATTTCTGTTCTGAAACTACACTGGACCAACTGTGTTGTTACTGAACACTTTGATAACATGGTAGAACATATCTTACAGATCGTATAAGAGAGTCTTAGGCTATTTCTTTATAGTTGGCGCAGTCAGAGAGGTGGATCAGAGATGCTTACATCCCATTTATCGGGCATGCCTTTGGCCATATCTTCTGAGCTCCTAGTCAGTGTGGGCCTGCGGCTTATCTTAAAAACCTCTTTGACTAGCTGCCTCATTTGGGCACTCTGACATGATCGAAGTCTAATCCCACTTGTGGCAAACACATCTAGGCATTTCTCTGCTGCGTTATCCCATGCTATCCCACAGGATAATTTTGTTGTACATATCATAGCTCTCTCAGGACAATAAAGCGTTGGGAAACATTGCTTGGAGGACACTATTTCCGAAAACTTAGCCAGGCTACGGAAATCAACTTGGAACAAATTAAGCTATCATCATGGTCAATACCCACATCCACAAGAGATTTCATTGGTCCAAAAACCTTTAGTCAGATTGAACACATTGCAATCGACACAAGCATCCAATGCTCAGGATATTCTAACAATCACTTCGACCACGTCTCTATTCTGGTTATTACAAGCACAAGACCACTTAAAGGAGTGTGACAGGAATAATGGAAACCATACGCTTGCAATTGCGTCCAAATATCAAAATGAACCATTAGATCTGCTGAATTATTGAAAGCGGAAGCATGCATATTTCATTCATCTGGTGTCCTTAAAAAAAGGACAACCAACAGTTTGTACAGATAGTAAAATGTCAAGTTGGGCTCCGTCCTAAAATATGACACTATCATAGAATTAAAGCGACAAATCACTCTTGAGAGTCGCTGTTTCTTTATTCTGAGTAGCCAAGTGAAATATACATCCGCCTCTTCCAGGAGCAACTAAGGAAGCAAGGTAGCTATAAGATGTGAATGATGCCAAATTAAGGTGCATTGATCTGATTAGGAACCTCCGAATTCATCGGCGCAGATATCTTGAACATGTTCAAACGAATGATCATCAACGTTACAGCTTAAAAGATCCTAAATCCATCCCAGAATGAAAACGTAAAAAAAGGTAGACTTTGTTTTATATATCTGGGAAATGTGCCTATTTCATTTTTGATCCCGGAATTCAAAAATATTTATCCAAGAAAATCCGTCAACTCAATTTGCTCAAGACTTTCGGCTTGTTAAAGAAGTAACTGCTAAGATGTCTTGTTCTGCCTAGACTGCCGATCATCTGTAATGGAAAAAGCAGAGCAATTCAACGTTTACCTATGTTGGATGCAGGGTGATAGCGATATTCCAGGGAATTGGAGAACTGACGAACTCGCCAAACTTGGAACCATTATACCTATCCTACCTAAAAAAGGTATCATCCGCGAACTAATACCAAAGCTGGGAATCTGAATCGCTTTAACCAGAAGACATCTCAGTGCTATCATAGGTGTCATCACTGGACACTATTTTTAAGGAGAGCATGCAAGAAGGCTTGGCGCTTCAACAAATGAATTTTGCAGTAGCTACAGGAACGAAGAGGAGAATAAGACAATTCTCACCCTGCTTTTCAAGTGAGAAGTTTTCTCTCAAAGGAAAATCTCCACTTAGGAGCCTTCTTCTACAAAGAAGTCATCTGAAGGTTGGATGTTAATAGCCTCCTAGGTAAGGAAAAAGCAAAGCCTTTAAGAAATGGCAACAAAGTCGTGCTCCACGGCATAAAACACGTTTGAATGATATATCTTTAAAAATTAAAAACTTCAAAAACCGTGCAGTAGACACGTATCTAGAAAGTCTGACAGCAAAAAGGGTATCAAATTGTTCGCTTTTGGGAGCATTTAAAGGTACTTAAAGACCTTAAGTCTCCGCGCCACCAATTTGAAAAATTAACAATGAATGGGCGAAGGAAGATAAGGAGAAAGCGGAAAACTTCGCTTTTCATCTGGAAGAGATCTTTGTACCCTTCCACGGTCAAGCACTTATCCCTTATATCAGTGAATCGGAAGCAGCGTCAGACAAATACGCGATAGCAAATGCAACGCTTACGGCACTTAGCTCTGAAATAAAAAAAAAACGGGAAACCCAAGAAAGCTCTGGGTTACTTAATAACCGGAAAAGTCCTTAAAATGCTGCCTCGAAAAGCATTGATTCAGCTTCTTTACATAATTAAGGCCGCACTGATGCTAAAATACGTTTCGAGTCAGTGAAAAATTGCTGAGTAATTTTAAGACGTGTACTGTCAACTTTCGACGGAAAAAATTTATCTTTAATCACCAGTTTGGGCCCCAAAGTAAGCATTCCACTATGCACCTTATCTCACAGAATCACTGATATAACTGAGAAAGCTTTGGAAGAAAGAAAGATTTGCTCAAGCGTGTTTCTAAAGGTCTCGCAAGCCTTTAATAAGGTATTGCATGAATGATTAATCTTTAAATTAAAGCAGGTCTTGTCACTGTCCCATTATAATATACCGACAAAATATCTCGAGAATAGAATTTTTCGTGTCAGACTCGGAAACGAAGTATCGTATTTTATAAAGTTCTTAGTCGGCGTACCGCAGGGAAGTGTTTTTGGTCCACTTCTGTATCTCCAATATATAGCACAAGAAGAGGGAACCCTTCTATCTACATTTGCCAATGACCCTGCTTTATTAGCATTATGTGAAACAATTGAAGAAACAATGTTGAAACTGCAAAGCGCCCTCGACAGATTATATGAACAGGCACAGGAACAACCACACAGAACTCGGAAACAAATACAGAGAAATGTATTGATTGCTGGGTAAACATTCCTATCTAAGTATTGATAATAAGCTGCTCTCATGAAAGCAAGTGCTAAAGACGGTGTTGACTTATCGTATACAACCAAGTAAACGAATCCAAATATTTTACAAACTTTTTAAAATAAAGTGGATGGCAACGATTAGTATAAGGCCTCGTAGAAGTAGCATCTTCCGACAGGTGCTGGTTCTTTAAATAACGAGAATGAGCCTCTGCAGCCGAACATCTTGCAGCTCTGCTAATAAGCCCTACTTCACGCCTCCCCGTGGCGCCATCTGGGAATCTCACTAGAGATTGCGAAGTGAAGGGGACAAATGGCGACTTTCCTGCGCCATAAATCAGGATTAGTATCGGAAAAATAAAACAAGACCTTATCCGGGCTACTCCGACACATTTGGAGCTCAGGCCGGTAAGGATTTCCAGACATGGTAAGAGCCTAGGAAAAGAGATTGTGGCGGACGAGCCCTATATGGGCCAACGGCAGCGCTCACATCCCGGAACGTTTTACTGGCTTCGGTGTAACTGACCCTACGTCCTAGGGGCATTAAAAATGGAACTGATCCTCCAGGTTGGGGGTTGTGCCGCCGGAGTAACTGCCCAGCCATTTAAAAAACAAGAAGTTGCGAAGCATCAACAAGCCTCGGATATGGACGGATCTACTGTTTACAACCCACGCAAACGTTTTAAGGACAATGAGCTTCGGATATGCACGTGGAATGTTAGATCCCTTAATAGATCACGTGCAGCCGAGCAACTAGCGGAGGCCCTAGACTGCTGCAAAGCAGACATAACCGCCAAAAAGAAGATGAAAAACTGATATATCTACTACGGCAATTGCTATCGACGGCAAAAGCAGCGCTTATTTGGATGCGGATTTGTTGTCGGAACATTAGCCTTATATGCGCGCAGGCGCCCATAGAGGAGAGCCAAGAAAAATTGTCCATGCACCGTGGGATATAAGAAATGATGACTTACACCGAGACCTCGGGATTCCTACTGTCGGAGACGAAACTAAAATCTTCGCGAGAAAACATAAAATTGAACTAAACGGATATATTAACAACACAAATTTTGGACGAGAGGAAACCTATTGCGTCGTCTCCAAAGAATCAAACCTTTGGACCTAGCGCAATAAAATGAAACCATGTTGAAAAGCGGATCATGCCGAAACTTTCATTGAAAAGTCACCTCCCAAGCGAGATTATTTTATGATAAAAAATGCTTGATAAGTCGAAATTTAGTTGCGGTAATATAAACATTAACATCGTACGGAGGTGCTTGAAGTGAGTAAGAATCTTACACCTGGGATCCTCATAGTGCCTAATGAAAGATTTTCACCGGCACCCGTCGGGGGAAAAAAAAACAACCTCCTACCCTTCGTTAGAAGCTCAAATTGTTTCCAAAAGTAGGAGGATCACAGATCTACGCGGGATCACAATTACCCAAAAGGCCTAAGTGGGTTATTTGTCTCCAACAGCCACTCTTACCTAACCTAACCTAAGACGAATGCAGGTCAATAACATACGAGTAGGTGAACGTATTCAACTTTTCGTCCGCGGAGCTTTTGCGAAAGCCTAAGATACAGTTGTAACTTTAATGGTTTTTCAGCCCGAATCATGGTTGTGGTCATAGCTTGGAAAACAATCGTTAATAAGTCCGGAGGAGGAACTCCGGTCCCCAGAACAACCCTAACCTTGGATCTCTCCATACATAAAACCAGTTTTCCTTCATTTGACTATTCAATTTAGTTCGGATGGGAACGTATGATTGATCGCTTAGACGATAGAAAGTGCACACCCACGCCAGACTTAGGAAAAGCAAACCCTCGAATCAAAACCTCAGGATCTAGGTACATTCAGAAGAAGACCCAAATTCTCCTTTACTCCTACGAATATTACATAGATTGAGATGGCTTTGGAAGTTTGCATGTACGTAGTTTGACAAGATTTGGTTAACTCCAGAGTAAGGTGAAGATAACCGCCCTTGAAACTACTACCCAGGGTCACTAAAAGTAAATGAAAATATTTTGAAAAGACGAAGGACTTCACTCAAACACTTCACCTTTGATTGTATACCACCTAAGCATTAATAATTCAAAGATATCCCTCTAAAATGTAGCAAAGCTGCACCTACAACAACCCACATGCATGCCACTAGTTGACAATTAACTGCACCACAATATGTCAACACCTACCAAAGCCAATTCCAAGTCAACTCTGGGAATGGTTAAAGAAGAAAAGTACTTCTGTCTATACATAGATTACATTTAGATACACAAATGCAAGTGCTCCAGTGCTTTCCTTTCCCCATCCTCCTGGTGGTGGTGAACCATCTCTCGTTTTGGAAAACAGGAAGTATACGTGGACTTCAATCAGAGACAAGTGAAACCAAAAAGGCACAAACTTACGAGGAGCATTCTTGAAGGCTTTTTCATGTTTGCCGCACCGTAAACACTGTTTCGTTTGAACTCGTGTTATGTGTCTTTCTAGTCATCATGCTCGACGTTTGTCTTTTTGCTTGCAGTCCTTTCATATGTACATCGAGGGGGATGGGGGGGGGGGGGGGGAGAACTTGGTAGGAGACGAAAACACCACAAGGAAATCCATAAATGCAGGCGAACAACAAAAATAAATCCTTTGCAGTTGCATCCGAGTAAATGGCTTTTAACTTTGCGCCAAACGGCCGGGCAAAGGAGTAAAGACTTTTGAAAGAAGAAGAAGAACGAGAACAACGAGGCTTTGGCCTGCACATGGACATGACTCCATGATTCGATGGTTGGGTTAACTGGGATGACTGCGGTGGAATGAAGGGGCTATCCCCCTCTGTTATTTCTATTTTTAACCCATTTCTCGTCACAGACCAAGAGCACTCGTATTCGTCTTCCTAGCTGGAACGAGGGAACATGTGTTTAGCTGCCGTTTTGGAGTTTTTACTGCCGCAACAGATGAGGAGGATATTTTATGGTCGTTTGGTTGCATACGAGTACACAGGGAAACATTTGCGGTGGTCGCTCGGTCGGTTGGCTTGTCGGTTTGTCGGTTTGTCGGCTCTCTAAAGGAGAAAATCTAAAGTCGACTTAACTTGATTTGATTTGATATGTCGGTCGAGTGTGCATTCACTTACTTGTACCTTTTGAGTCTCGAAGTATAGTAGACTCTTTTCTGAATTAGGTTGCATGTTGCAGTGTATGGTGTTTGGTTTTTAGAAACAAATTTCAAGTCAAACAGACGACAGGACCAACGTCAGATAAGAGATTTCGAAACCATTCAACCATTTGGCTGTGATGTAAAAGATAAATCAGGGTGAGAGTATCCCCAACCTGTCACAGAGTTGAGATGGTTAATGATGCACCATTGCGTGATGAACAGATGCTGTCGATGTGTGTTTGTGTGGTATGTTCTGTTGTAATTAAGTTGTGGAGAATGGAAAGGTAATAATGTACCAGTAACTGTCCACAGTGTAAGGAATTATTGCTGTTTGTATAGGGAAACCACAAAATTGCATTACCGATACAAGGACTTGGATACCCGGATGTGTGGGCGTGTGCAAAGAATTCTCCTGTTGGGCTTTTTTTTAAGGTGTTTTATTTATTAATTAAGTACCCAATCGAGGGCAGTTAAAGATAATTGCAATTACACACGAAAAGTATGGAAGAACCTGCTGTGGTCATTTATCAGAATTTTTAAACAACTACAAGTGTCAGTCAATGGGGTTTTCGAATCGAATCTGGTCCTAAAACTAGATCGAAGTTACAATATTGTAGAAGCCCAAGATTCGGGGTAGGTGCATACGACACATGCGAGACATTGCTGAGGTCCTTTGAAATAAAACCCGATTTCCTCAAAATGTGAACAAAGTAGGCGATCTTTGCTAAAGAATCTCCCTCATCTTTGGACGCAATGAATCCAATAGTCTGCCATTTGCTTCCGCGTGTGAATACTCGTACAATTTGAAGCTAGGAGTCGGGTTAAAGTAAACGCCGACGTGTGAAGCCCAGTGCCGAAAGAAAGCACCTGTGATGCTATCTAAAGTGTTGGAACGATGGATGAAAGTGACCAGGTTATTGAAACTTGAGCTGCGCAGATCGACAATATGGATGGGGGACTGATAATGCTGAACATTTTGGCGATCGGAATCGTTTCTATTATCTCCGACAGCCAGTGTCTAAGTTCTTCAATTGCCAACAAAGAGGAATACAACCGATTGTATTTTTTTTTTAAATTAAAATAAATGTTAGAGCTGGAGCATCTTTTAAAATAATGAAGTTCCATTTAGGGAAAGCGTAAGAATTGCAGTACAAATGTCTCGACGTACCAAATGTGCATTGTTCCTGTAAAACAGAAGAGAATATCCCCTGAAACATACGAGTATCAGCATCATTAGACAAAATGTCCGAGTTCAGCTTCAAAGCAAGGTGTACAACAAGAAGTGGTAAGAAATGTCATAAACGACGTCGACTGCACTCGTAGCAATCTGTCTTTAGCTTCCGAAATCGAAGTCAATACTGAAACGGACAATACTAGGTGGGGTGAAAAGTAACCTCATTGACCGCCAGAATGCGCTGCTACTGCAGCGGACTGTCTTAAAGTCCGTTCATATTTAGGCAGACATGCCAAATTTCGGTGCGATACTGTCTTTAGTTTTGTTTTGACAGCTGATTGTTGTTGAAGTGTTTGGCATCGTGTTGAGTATGGACAAAAACTCAACTCAATGTTCTCTCATAAAACATTATTTGTTGAGAGGCAAAACGGCGAAGGAAACAAAAGAAAAGTTGGATAAATATTGTGGGGCTAATGCTCCGTTAGACTACACCGTCAAATATTGATTTCGAGAGTTTCGTGGTGGCCGCAACTCCACTACCAATCAAGTCCGCAGCGGCAGGCCCTCCGATGCGGTTACAGAGGACAATGTCAAAAAAATACATGAAATGGTGTTGGCTGACCGGAAAGTGAAGGTGCGCGAGCTAGCAAATACCACAAAGATTAGTACTGAGCGCACACGCCATATTTTGGGCAATATTCTGCATATGAAAAAGTTTTCCTGCCGCTGGGTGCCGCGCATGCACACTCCTGACCAAAAACACGAACGCAAGAGCAATTCGAAAGAGTGTTTGGACTTGCTGATGCGGAATCGGGCGGATGAAACCTGGATCCACTATTACACACCAGAGAACAGAATGAGTGCCCGGCAATGGACTAAAGCCAGCAAGAGTGCTCCAAAACGGCCGAGGAAGGCTCAATGGGTCGGAAAGGTTATGGCGTCGGTTTTCTGGGATTGTCATGGCATACTCTTCGTGGACTACCTCGAAAAAGGAAAAACCATCAACAGCGAGTATTACTGTACATTATTGGAGCGATTGAAGGCCGAAATCGCTGCAAAACGGCCTCACATTGTTTTTTTTACAAGACAATGAGCCGGCGCATAAGAGCATCGCAACCACGGCTAAAATCAATGACTCACGGCTCCAATTGCTGTCGCATCCACCGTATTCGCCCGATTTGGCTTCCTCGGACTATTACCTCTTTCCAAACCTCAAAAGATGGCTCATCAATAAAAAATTCAACTCACGCGAGGAAATCATTGACGCCACGGAGGAGTATTTTGCAGACCTTCCGGAAAATTACTTTTCGGACGGGATCAAGAAGTTGCAAAATTGCTGGAATAAGTGTATCAAGCTAAAAGGGGACTATATTGAATAAAATAAAAAAAACATTTAAAAGAAATTTTTTTCATTCCCAAGGAAGTTACTTTTTACCCCACCTAGTATAGAGTTTGAAACACACCAATGTACATATGTTCGTTAAATGAAGCACAGCTTACTAGCACGTTCAAGTATGCACAAATCATTACTTAAAATACTCCGATACTACCAGCAATTTAAAGGTTCGATTCCAGCCCCTAATCCTTTCGCAAAGTGCAAAGGTACCACTAACTCTTACCGCCTTCATTCTTATTTGAATCTTCTCATCATCTCTCATGTTTTTTGACAAAACAAAATAAATCCAGAAAAGTTTCCAAAAAACAAACAAGAACAGAAAGAAACAACACAAAACAAATAACAGCAACAAACATTTCCTTCTACATAGCCATATATCCTACACAAAAAAGGATACCAAAAATAATACGAATACGAGTATACTTGTATTCCCTGTGCCTATGGATTATTGCTTCGTAACTCCATCTTCCCATGCCAAGAAATTAACTTGAAAAACAAGAAACGTACGAGTATTCTGGGAAAACAAATAACGAACGTGTATTCTTTCATCCAAATCTTTTTCGCTTTCCTTAACCAAGATTTGCCATGAATTCAGGTTCAGAGGAAAGTTGGTAGAAGCCCCTATTCTATTCACCGACAAAAGATCCAAGTGTTGTCCTATCCTATCCTATCCTTTCCCTAGGTGTGCTTTCTTAGGGTTAGGCCCGGATTAGAATAATTACGACGTGAGTAAAAGTTTCGTTAGTTTAGTTCTAGTAGAAACGAATTAGTCGAAGTTCATGGCATCGAAGTGAAAGGATATTCCAACACATCAATTCTCAAATGGAGAAGAGTTAAAGGATGAAGGATATACTCGTAGTTGTGTATTACATGTGCCCCCTAGTGTTGTTGGTTATTTAATCAAAGTATCGGTTGGCTTTATGTTTGTGGAATTCTTTCTGAATACACAATTTATGATGACCAAGGTGTTTGTGGAAGATTTATGCCTTCAATTTGGATTGGTGACAGTCCCTGGACGATTGAACTGAAAGAGACTATTCATTGGAATAATGTGCAAACCGTTTCGTATATATTTGTCTATAAAAAAGAAGTAATAAATGTGTAACTGTTGATTTAAGATTTACTCCTGTCTAAGTTGTATTAAAATAATTGATCACTATCTGGGTTGACCAATAAATGAAATCAGGATGCTTCACCCTGAAAACTTGCGATTTCTCTCGTGATGTAAACATAGATCCAACCTCTTTTCCTAAGTCCTTGTCAAGAAACAAAAATAGGACTCTTTAAAGACCCTTATCATCCTAGTTCTACTGGTGCAGAGGTTTGTTAAATAAAGTATCACGGGTCGATTTTAAGGACTTCTGTGTTGGAAGGAGAAGATATTATAACGAACTCCACGAGCTGTACAGCGATTTCGACCTGATCAGAAAAATGCTCACCACTCGCTTCAGTCTTCTATTACCACGTTGATTAAATACCGCACAAACTACAAAGGTTGATTAGTTGTGACCCCAAACATTCCGAGGAGCCAACATCGACTCGGACCATTACCATGTTGTAGCCAAGGTATGGTTGCGGATATCCCAAACTACGCTAAGACAAGCTAATATTGTGAGGAATTTCGACGTCAGACGGCTACAATCGCAAGAGATCGACAAGTCCTTTTCCGATCGAGTCTCCCTTAATCTCTTACGATGTCCCTTGCCGTCAGTATCGAGCATCGAAGACCAATTGCAACATTGCCAGAAGGCCGTTAGAGATGCCGCTTCTGATGTGCTGAGTTTCACTACCACACCCTGGTTTGATGACCAGTGCTAGCTAGCACATGCAGCTCAGCAAAATTCACCCAATGCGGCACTGAGCTGCTCACGAGCTCTATGAGCAGAAGAGGAGAGACGAATTCCGGTTTCTAAGGAGGAAAAAGAGTGAGCGTGAGAAGCGTGCGGCCGAGGAAATTGAGAGAGGAATGAGATGCTGAAGTTTTACCAAAGGATAACAAAACATGCCACGGACACAAACCCCGAACCAATGCCTGTAGAGACGAACAAGGGAACATCGTAGTAAAGCCGCAGTCGATGCTGAGAATCAGGAAAGATTACTTCTGTATACTGTATAACGGCGACGACGAAACAAATAACACTGTCAAGCAGAATGAACATTTCAAAGTCAATGCCGTCCACCCGACCTGAACGAAGTGAAGATAGCTATATCGAAGCTTAAGTCCAAAAAATCTGCTGGAGCGGACGGCCTGACTGTCGAGCTCTTTAAAGCGGCAGGCGATGACTGGGTAAGGAGCATACATCAACTCATTTCTAAAATATGGTCGGGCGAAAGTATGCCCGATGAATGGAACCTCAGCATTGTTTGACCGATCCTCAAGAAAGGAGACCCTCTGAACTGCGCCAACTACAAAGGCATCAGCCTTCCTAACATCACGTACAAGATCTTATCTGCCGTATTGTGTGAACGCCTGAAGCCGTTCGTCAACAAACTGATAGGTCCATATCAGTGTGACTTCAGGCCAGGAAAGTCCACCATCGACCAAATATTCACACTACGACAGATCTTGGAGAAGACCCATGAGCTTCAGATCGATACACACGTCCTATTTTTCGATTTTAAGGCCGCGTATGACAGCATCTATCGAGTTGAGCTATACAGAGCAATGTCGAGTTTCGGCATCTCTGCCAAACTCGTCCGTCTGTGCAGGAGTACGATGAAAAGTGCACGCTGCTCCATCAAGGTCGGTAAACATCTCACCGAGACCTTTGATGTCAACAAAGGATTTAGACAAGGCGATGCGCTGTCATGCGATTTCTTCAACATCATACTTGAAAGAATAAAGCAAGACACACGTGCAAACACAAGAGGCACAATATTTCAAAAGTCCGTCCCATTTCTCGCATAAGCCGATGATATTGACATAATTGGAATATAGCAGTGTGATGTCAGTGGCGTCTTTGCAATTATTGAGATGGAAGCGGCGAAAATGGGTTTAGCGGTCAATGGGGGCAAGATGAAGTACATCTTGTTAAGCAAAAAGGACACTGAACACCGACGTCTCGGACAGAACGTCACCCTCGACAGGTATAGCTTTGAGATGTTGAGGACTTTGTCTACCTAGGCTCCGCTATGAACTCAGACAACGACACCAGCGCTGAGATCAAACGAAGAATAACTCTCCCGTCTGCATTGACGGTGAGTGAAGGAGGAGATACAACGACGAACTGTATGGACGCAAACGGAAGGGGTCCTCAGCCACCTTAGCGTGCGAAACTGAAGGCCCCTAGCGCAAGATCGAGCTAGCTGGAGACACTTGTTGATTGAGGCCCGGGTCTACCCCGGACTGTAGCGCCACCTTAAGTAAAGTAAGTTGAGGCTTAGCTCTATCCGAACTCTGGATACACCTAAGTAAGTCAGTACACAGGGTCCAGTACCTGAACGAAGCCAACATGGGGATCAAGACTGCACCTTGGACTTGGTTTTCTTTTCGATTCGAAGGCTCTCCTTTCTGACCAGATCGATATCGCTGTATAGGTCGTATAGTTTGTCGTCGGATCGGGCAAACGATACTGAGATTCCATTCATCAGGCATACACTCTTCTGACCAGGTCTGAGAAATGAGTTGGTGTATGCTCTGCACAAAGTTTTTTCCTGATTTCAATACCTAGACCGGTATGCCGTCGTCGGGTCTAACTGCTTTGTTTGACTTCAGCTTAAACATTGCTATTCTGATTTGGTTTGGTCAGGTGGGCAAAAGTTTTGGCTATCATCGTCCAAGTTGAACGGTCTATGCTTCTTGATGATGGGATGTTAGACTTTATCGCCTTGATACAGTCTGTAGAAGTGTTTTCCCATATATTAAGCGCTGACAGTGATTCGACTACAAGATTTCTTTCTGTAGGGGGTCTTGTTGCCTTGATACGTTCCTATTACCTGTTGATAAAACTTCTGTATGTTATTTCAGGAGTACAAACTCTCAATATCTTCGATTGTGGACTTCTCGTGGTCTTTTATTTTCTTCTTTTGGAGAAGGCGTTTTTTTCTGTCTTTTTAGCTCTTTGGAGGAGCGGTGGATTGTACGTTTCTTGTTTAGAAACATATGCTCGTCGACATTCTTCTTCAGTTCAGGTGAAACTAATCATATCAATTGCGACGACTCTGGAGGTACAGAATACTGGAGGCATAAACAAAATCTATCGCAAAATTATCAATCTGGATTCGCGTATCATGATTTGGAGCCCCAATATATATTGAGATGTGCTTTCTAATGTCACATATCTTACTGCCGCAAAGTCAATAAGTCTAAGTTCGCTACCAGGAATAATGCGGTTTAGGGTATGCTTACAAACTTTCCCACTAAAAACGTCCTCCTGCCCTATCATACCAAGGACATTGCCCATACATATGGTATATCTTGTCGAGCATTTTTTTGCTGGCGTCGGTCGTCCTGTCTTAATAGGGGTATGGGCGTATATTAGGCTTATGTAAGGGAATTAGCCTCGATGCGGATTGTCATAAGATTATTTTTGCCTAAATCTGCTGCATTTGGTAAATGAGCACTCTTTCTTCTCCCTATAGCAATAACCATAGTATAAATCATAGTTTGTCAACAGTCTTATGTCCGGCTCATCCCATTGGTCTTCCTGGATGGTGCCCTGGGCATTCTTCGTCCGAAATTCGTTGCCCTTGTCTCGCTTCAAGCTTGCTTTTGTTTCGAAACTTTTTTTACGGGGATTATCAAAACGTCCAAACTGAATGGCCAGTTTTTTTTTTTTTACCGCTGAGACAAGAGGCCGAATGCTCCGATGCCAGTTATCGTTACCAATATCCCATCAAGGGCCCATCCTGCACCATTTACTTAAGACTTTAATGTTCCTTATTTATCTGAGTTCTGAATATTTTGGGGGTAGCTCAAACAAGGTTTATGCTAGTTCGACTGTGGATGTCACCGTTAATTCCATAATTGTGAAATTATCCGCTGCATTTCCCCTTTTCAAGACCTCTCTCAAACATCTGAGGGACTTCTTCATCAGGCCACCAAGAGGTGCCTGTCTGTACTTTCATTTTGAAGTACACTCAGCCGAGCTTGAGTAAATCTGAGTGTTCGGGTCCACATATACAGTCAAACTCAGGATACGTTTAACGTTGGTAGAATATTAGGTAGATAGTTATATACTCATAGCACTGCAAATGCTAGAGACTTTTAAGCGGGCTTCTGGACATATCGTGCTAAGGATTTGTCTTCCAATACCCTCAGCAAGAAAAAAAGTCCAATGTCGCCTAAAAATGAAATTCCTTCAAGATAATCCAGGCTTCTACCTCAATGCTGATGCAAATTCATCGGGGAACTCTTGAGAAAATTCCTAGAGCAATCCGAAGAGAGATTGTTGCGAAAACTAGGAGTATTCCCCGACTCATCCATGACTGAGAATTCAAAATCCACTTTAGAAATCAAAACCCACCCCATGATCCACAAGCAAGAGTTCTTCAAGTCAAGGACCTCGATATATTGAATTTTTCCTTCTTTTCGTTGCAATTACGAGTAAAAGAAAGGAGAAAATTTGTAAAACCCCAAACTGAGTACTTGACTTGTGACTTTCATTTATTCGACATCACGTTCTAATGAATTTTTAAAATTAAAACTCACGGCAACTTGAACGCGTCCAAAATTACGCCAACGATCACATATTTCCTGGAGAAAAGACATTTCGAAAAATACTGTACGAGTATACCCTAGCTCACTGTTTGCTCTTGTTTTGCTAATTAACCTCAACAACTACTCAAACAAATTCGCGCCCCATTATCGTACTTTGCAGGACATTGCGAAAAAAGGGACGTCCTCCACCAGAGGGGGATTCAATGCCCGAAGAGAATGTCATGGAAAGATTTGGTATGTACTAGTACGAGTATATATTATAACTTCACTGCAACTGGCAATTGGTTGAGTGTCTACACCGTCAAGTGCTACTGTCGCTGAATTATTATCATTATGTATTCCCAATGAAACCAGGGCATGTTGTGTCTCATCTAGAAGATCTGCAGCAGTATCAGAACCCATCACCAACAACACCACTCAAGACACTGAACAATAGAAAAATATCCATCTTCGTCCTGCGAGCTAGGAGAAGAATGAACAACCCATTTAGAATGCATGGCTGTCATGCAATTTAAATTTTTTCGCAGTAAAACTCCAGAGGCACACACTCTGTACACGGGCACAGCAAACAACAATTGTCCTGGAGCGTAGCACCTCGTCAGTTGACTACAAAAAAAAAAAACTGTAAGCAACCATCGTGGAGCTCCTATCCTCCAGTGAAATGGTGAAATGGTTAAAATGGACTCGTGCCAAACAAGCAGATCCTATTCAGAATACTTCATATAAAGCCAGATCTAAACCAGCAATCAGGCAGCAGCTTTTAAATTAATTAAAAAAAAAGGAACAACAACAAAGCGTAGGAGAAAAAATAAAGAAAAAACGAGGAACCACGTGAAAATGAGTAACTTGTGTACTCCTCCATCTATTCATGGAGCAGGACAACACATTGGCAGGTGGTATTCCTTTAGGAATCTGACAAATAAGTATCACAACATGAGCTGAGAATCAGATCCAGTGACAATGTGCGTTAAGTGCCAATTGATGACAACGTGTATGAGTACAAACATACACACGAATACTCGTACCTAAACCAGGATGGGGCTGTGTAAATCACCTAGTGGCCAAGGTGCTGTGCTTAGCTGAGGTAAGGTCCTTATGGCAAAAAAGAATAACGATGGTCGTGGAGTAGGTGTGAGTCCTTGTTTCAGTACACTGGCAACAGCATTGAAAAAGTAATTTTATGAATGAATAGGGAAAAATAAGTCACTGCTTGGTGAATATGGTTGCACGTATACTGGTTACTGATACTGAATGGTGACACTGCTTCTGCTTCCACAACTCTTGCTCCTGCTGCAGCATTGTATTGTTAGCTACGCTGGCTGCCGTGAAAGTTAGTTGAATTGCGAATTGACAGTGTCGACAAATTGTTATGGAAAGAGACGGTGCAATGGGTTGGATCGATGCAAGAATGGGAATCCTTCAACCGAAGGATGTTTTGTCGAATGCACAGTGATGGCGTTGGTGACGAGTAAACCACGGATGCACTCGCGTAATAGTGGGTGACATTTTTTTGCTCCGATTTTCTGTTTTTTGTGTTCGGTTCAATGTAATGAAGGAGCACACTGTTAAGTGGGATGTAATAAAATGGAGTAAAATGGATGCAGGAAGTTACTTGTTTGAAGGGTTGATAGCCATTGTTACTTGTTGGCTTTACCTGGTAGAATCTTACTTGAAAGTCAGCTCTGATTCGGTGAAATAGGACACTGGTAGGTAAAGTATTTTGGATTTATCGTAAGCAAGTCGATAGAAAGCTTTAAATTAGAACAGTGAGATATGTGAAATGCATGAGAAAATTCAAGAGTATCTACTCCCTCAGGGTAGTCACCTTGGACTAATCATCTTTATACTAACGATTAACGACATAAATCACGTTTTAACGAATTCTGATCCTTCTATGTTCGCTGACGACATGAGAATATCCAAAGTCATAACAATGCCTTCTGACTCCCATTGCTTGCAAGATGACCTAAATAAGTTTTCGGTTTGGTGCAAGCAAAATTTTTTTGAGCTTTATGTCAACAAATGCCGAGCGATAACGTATTCCCGCAAACGTTTTCCTCCGCCTCCAAGAAACTACTTTATCTGCGATGAGCCTATTCCCTCCACTGCCGAAGTAAGGGATCTAGGAATAATATGTGACAGAAAATTTAATTTGGACTCACATATTGACGGAATTATAAATAAAGCTAACTCTGCACTTGGCTTTATCAAAAGAATTTTCCAACCCCTAAGTCACAAGGTCTCTGTACATTACTTTTGCAAGGCCTCTTCTGGAATATTGCAGCCAAGTTTGGTCACCCTATAAGCAAATCCACGTTCAAAGAATCGAGGCAGTCCAACGTAGGTTTATCCGATTTGCACTTCGTCGTCTACCTTGGGCCCGTTCCATATGGACTACCTCCCTATAGAAATAGGTTTAAGGTTCGTGAAGTCGCTGATGGGGTGAAAAGTGACCTCCTTGGGAATGAAAAAAAAAATTTTTTTAAATGTTTTATTATTTTATTCAATATAGCCCCCTTTAAGCTTGATACACTTATTCCAGCGATTTTCCAACTTCTTGATCCCGTCCGAAAAGTAATTTTCCGGAAGGTCTGCAAAATACTCCTCCGTGGCGTCAATGATTTCCTCGCGTGAGATGAATTTTTTATTGATGAGCCATCTTTTGAGGTTTGGGAAGAGATAATAGTCCGAGGGAACCAAATCGGGCGAATACGGTGGATGCGACAGCAATTGGAGCCGTAAGTCATTGATTTTAGCCGGCGCATTTTTTTTCGCTTCATGTGAGGCCGTTTTGCAGCGATTCCGGCTTTTAATCGCTCCAATAATGTACAGTAATACTCGCTGTTGATGGTTTTTCCTTTTTCGAGGTAGTCCACGAAGAGTATATCATGACAATCCCAGAAAACCGACGCCATAACCTTCGCGACCCATTGAGCCTTTTTCGGCCGCTTCGGAGAGCTCTGGTTCTCTGGTGTGTAATAGTGGATCCAGGTTTCATCAACAGTTACCAATCGACGCCAAAAGTCTGCCCGATTCCGCATCAGCAAGTCCAAATACTCTTTCGAAGTGCTCTCGCGTTCATGTTTTTGGTCAGGAGTGAGCACGCGCGGCACTCATCGGCAAAATAACTTTTTCATATGCAGAATATTGCCCAAAATATGGCGTGTGCGCTCAGTACTAATCTTTGTGGTATCTGCTAGCGCACCTTCACTTTCCGGCCAACCAACACCATTTCATGTATTTTTTTGACATTGTCCTCTGGAACCGCATCGGAGGGCCTGCCGCTGCGGACTTGATCGGTAGTGGAGTTGCGGCCACCACGAAACTCTCGAAACCAATATTTGACGGTGTAATCTGACAGAGCATTAACCCCATAATATTTATCCAACTTTTCCTTTGTTTCCTTTGCCGTTTTGCCTCTCAAAAAATAATGTTTTATGACAGAACGAAAATCGTTTCTGTCCATACTCAACATGATGCCAAACACTTCAACAACAATCAGCTGTCAAAACAAAACTAAAGACAGTATCGGACTGAAATTTGGCATGTCTGCCTAAATATGAACGGACTTCAAGGCACCATAACCATTTTTGCAGTAGCAGAGCATTCTGGCGGTCAAGGAGGTTACTTTTCACCCCACCTAGTATTTTTTATACACCAGTTATTTACTGGAAACATCGACTGCCCGAGGATAACACAAAATATTTTATTCACTCCCAATCCCCGTAATCTAAGATCTGTCCCATTTCTCCTTATCCAAACTCACCGTACCAATTACGGTCATTTGGAACCATACTCAAGAACGTTGCGTATAACAAACAACTACGCCAAAGTATTAGACCCAAATAGCAGCAAACATGCAATCAGAAAAGCTCTGCTCAATACTATATGTCACGCCCATAACATCTCCCCCGACTAATATCTTCCCTCGCCTTATTATATGAAAAATGTTTTTGTTAGTTTTTAAGCATAGGTTTAAGTTTTTGCTTGTTAATAAGCCAAATAAAGTTGTCCGGGGTAGACCCGGGCCAATAATAATATACGTGGGCCTAGATAGCGCAGAACAGCGTAGGGTTTGGTTTGATGGACTAGCCTGTATAATTGATAAGGTAGAGCCTATCCCTGAGATATTAAATTAAACACAATCCGATTCTCAATTGATAATTAGGACATTGATGCGTCAATTTAAGTAGAACCTTCATACGCAGTACTAGTCTAGAACTTGTCCTAAGTGACAGGCAGCTGCTGCTTTGGTTCTTGTTAATCTTCTTACCCCGTTTTGTATACTTGTGATGGAGTAACATATATCGCGGTCTTCGACCTTGTCATCAGGCTTGCTAAAATCTGCAGACTTCGTAAATCCCTTTGTAAATCGTCTGTACTGGAGCATTGCGTGCGCCGTGTAGAAATGTAGAATTGTTCTATTGAAATATTTTTGAAAACATCATGCGCGGGCAGGAACTACGTAAGGGTGAAGGCCAATCCCTGAATGCCCCCTCTTTTCAGACTTCTATGCGGAGAAGCCTGTGCAGTTTGCCTCTAAATCCATCTATGTTGCCACAGTGCTACAAATATTGTCTTTTCTTCTAAAGACTGTTCTAACAATATTTTTTCAACATGGTTATGGTTAAAGAGCTGATATTTAATCTGACAGTTGAGACTTTGTTCTAATTTTTTTGAGAAATCATCATGCAGAGTTTAACGCCCGAGCATCGTGGTTATTTAATATCAATTCGAAGTTATAGAGCGCTATGCTAATTTTACTTCATTTATTCCTTTCGACTCCATGACTTTGATGTTGAGGAAGATCCTAGTTAACCGATTCGACATCATGCGCAGGAACTAAGCCTATGTCCATCGTCTTTGTGGAAGATTTCACACAGGGGTCTTAGTTAAACGCTAACAAGAAGGTTGAATTGCTGAAATAATTCAAGTCAAGCGATCATCGTTTGAGTCGTCAGTTCGCTAATTAGGTGCCTGAACGGTTGGAATTCAACCAACGTATTTAAAAGCGAAGTTGTCAAATTAAGTGCGGGGTGATCCTGGGTAATTAAATGTGATCCATCAGCCAGACATGCACTTTGAAAAGTTCAGCGGTTCATGGGCTTAGTGGGCCAGCGGCATCATCATCTTTGAAAATGAAGGAAATCAAAAAAGGGTGCACACTTGGTTACTGGTTACAAAAGAATGGTGCCGTACTTGAAGACAATATTATCTCCTCAAGATCGTATGATTTTTTTTTTAGGGCCGAGCTATTAACGATTCTTCCTTTGGAAGCCAACATCAATCGCACTATTCATGAGAGATTGCCTAAAATGCTCGGAAAACTGGCCGAAATTAGAGCTAAAGGATTCGAATCATTCAATTTCTTCGTTCGGCTAAAGGCTCAACCATAATAGGCGAAAGTAAACTGAAGTTACTGTCAGAACTAGACGAAAAGTTTCTTTACGTTACTTCAAATGGACAAGTTGCCCATAATAGGAGTTCGAAAATGTATCAATCTGTCAGGTCATATTGTCATTTGTTTTGTTTTTGTGTTTTGCATCTGTGCAAACTTTTAATTCGGTGGATTAAAATTGGAAAATTTGTTAAAATAATTGTTGTTTGTAATATTTGTTGAAGTAAAATGTCCAAAACAAATATGTAAGTTGTGAAATAATTGCTTGTAAAATATTTATTTCATTCTAATATAGGTAAATGTTTTTGAAAGAAATTACACCTTTTTCCCAGAAAACAAACCAGCTTTTTGAATTATTAAATTCAACAGATGCTTAGCTGTCAAATGTTCGTACGAAGTGCGAGCCGTAATTATAATCTCTTCAAGCTCTTGCGTATAGCATCAACGCCGATGTGAGGCTCATTGTATTTACTGTCGAGATGTAATTATCCCCACCTATACCGAGATAGCATATACAAGTCGTCGAAGAAATGAGCTAAACACTTTGGGTAGCTGAACATCCCGTAGCAGAATAATCCCCAAAACACATGTGCAGAAAATCAACTTACAGTACCGCTCTCTGTGCAAACAGATGTGCAGATATTTTTTGATGTCAATTCATCGGTTGCTGTCATTTTACAGCTTCTGTCACTTATGTGTGACATTATTGACTGCTGCGAATTTAGAATTAGAGATGTGGTGCAGAACAGCACTGCGTGTGCGAATTAAAACATGTGTATTCTAATTTCACTGCACACAAAATGTTTTGGGCATATCCCGTATCAACTACCAATTCTGGCAGCATCCAGGAATTTACCGCCTGCAAGTTTGACACCTCTTTGCTAGAGATATGAACTGGCGAATGCCGACAATTCATTTTTGGTAATTTGATCTCTCCTTTTTTTTGTTTGAAAATTTGAATCCCAACTTGCGTATTTCACAGTTCTTTGCCTGGTAAGTAGGACAGCCTACAGATTCTAGGTAATTTTTGGCGATTGCTTCAATCTCGTGAGGCAGATATTTGACCGGTACAACGTTCGAGAACGTCAGGCTGGTACAAGTCTGGTAAAAGTTTGCT
The DNA here is from genome assembly GCA_928272305.1 of Volucella inflata. Classification (NCBI taxonomy): domain Eukaryota; kingdom Metazoa; phylum Arthropoda; class Insecta; order Diptera; family Syrphidae; genus Volucella; species Volucella inflata. Next base: position 8,577,768 of record OV743720.1, read on the forward strand.
GAGTTAGAGTCATTTTGAATTTTGCCTCTTGTCTCCAATTGGAAGTTAGAAAGCAAGATGCTACAGAAAAGATCCCATCTTGCAACAAACTGCAAGATATTAGAAAAAAATACAAGGTGCCTTACTATATAACCACTCGACAACAAACAAAAAGCCGAGAGAACCTTCGAAAATGAACAAATCATGACAGGCGTCATCACTCGGTACACTATACAGAGACAACGTGCAACGTAAAGGAAACTTAGTACAAATGATCTAAAAGCAGACGATGTGTAAGGAAGGAGTATGGGATTCGTAGGCAGCTTGCAAAAATCGGAGTTATACGCGCCTAAACCGATTTTTTATGAAGGAATGCAACTGTAGCATTTAATTTGATGCAGGATCGCCGTCAGCGATAGACTAAAAGGACAAATCCTGAGCTTCAGACATGCAGGCGAACGCCTGACGATGTTAAACTGAAAGAGAGAAGAAAGACGGCTTTACTTAAGATCGCTTCCACGAGTTTCTCGAAAAAACATACGAGCAGTGCCTTCAATAAGACTTGAAAGTCGTCTTTTGCGATTTTAATGCCAAACTAGGCAATGAGGGCACCTTTTGTTATACAGCACGAAAGTACAGCCTTAAAAAGTGGACACAGCTACATGTCTTTCCAAGGCTAACTATGGCCCAACAAACCTTCAAGCAAATTGGTTATATTACGATAGAAACAAGACACTCCTCCACTGTTTTGGATGTCCGAACGTTGCGAGCAGCAACTATCGATTCTGACCAATATTTTGTTGTAGCTAAGGTGTGGATGCAGATATCTGCCCAAGGCAAACGAACCATTGGCTACAATCCACAAGAGACTACTAGCACCTCGAATCTCTTTTAATTTCTCTAGGAGTCCAAAATTTTACCCGATACGGTGACAAATGTAGACCAATGGCCCTGCATAAAAGAAGGGAAAGTGCCTGCGAGATCTACAAGCAGAATGAAAGGGGAAGACCTTGCCTTTTCAAAAGGAAATGCAAAAAATTAAACGATTGATTGAGGACGTATAGAAGTGCTAATAGAACAATTAAGGTCAGAACTGTGCCAAAAAATTAAAAAGAAACACCACAAGGCCGTAAAGAACTGTAAGGCGGCAATGAAGAATAGCATAACATCGTCAGACAGAATGAACCATTCAATGTGGGCAAAGGCTTGATTATAGTCATTTCCAAGCTCAACAAAGCTGCTGGACCCGGTGGCTTGACTGTCAAGCTGCTTAAAGTAACAGACGATGATTGGATCTGGATCGAAGAAAGTATTCCGGACAAATGGCACCTCAGTATAGTTTATCTGATCCTAAAAAAGGGAGTTTCCCAGAATTGCGCTACTTACCAGGGAAAACGTCCCCTTGACATGCTGTGAACGCCTAATGTGTCTCGCGAAATTTCTGACCGGCTTCTATTAGTGTGGTTTGAGGTCAGGAAAGGCTACAGATGTATCTTGTGTTTTGCGTGAACGCCTGTCGTGGTGACTTAAGTTCACAGGATGCTCATACATTCATGGGAGCAAGGATACGTCTTGCCATCGCAACCTACATTAGATTATACCAATGCGGAACTGTGTTGGGGCACAGCGCCAACCTTAGTATGAGTCAAGGCCTACTTTGGGTCTGAATACCCAGCACTTATAGCCACTCCGTTACGGGTATGAGCCCAGGAGTGTCACCTTCCCTGCGTTTTAGGTTTAAACCACAGCCACCGTGACGCTCCACAACGGGGCCTACCTCAATAAGTTAGGCCCGGACTGAAGTACCATATTTTAAGTATGGACTACCGGTGGTCTTGCCACTCAACAAAGCTTATGACAGGCAGCTTGTAACTGGAAAAATCATAGCAACCATCAGTGGCGTAAGAATCGGATGATGTTTATGATAAGTCCAGTTTCGCTCTACCTCCGCTTTTTATTAGACAGGGTCATTGATGGAAGAAGCCTTGATAATTGACGGGGAAAGGCTTCGATAAAATTATCATAATGACGGCAACGGTGAACAAAGGAAAAACCAAAAATGTGCTGTAAACATAGGGAGAAACAAAACATCGACGTCCAGGAAAAAAAATCACTGTAGACAACTGTAACTTTGAGGTAGTTAGAGACTCTATCCTACCTCGACTCTGATAATAACTCTGACAACAACAACAGGGCGAAATCATGCGAAATATTACTCTTGCTGGTCTGTGCTTTTTTGGTCTTGGTAAGGCCCTCTCTCGAGCAACAAAAAAATACTTTGTACGGATCCTTGATCATCTCAGTTCTGCTTTGCCGCGCCGAAGTTTGAATTGGACATTGACGAGAGCGGATGAAAGTACTCTCAGGCTTCAGATAAAACAGTTTTTCAGGTAATTGTTGGTCGCATTGGCATAAATGGAGAATGGAGCAGACGTTTCATCAGCGAACTATTTAGGCTGTTAAACGATGTGGACCTCATGCGAAACGTTCGTATAACCTGGCTTGAATAGCTAGATCACCCTAAATGAAACATGGCAACCCGGATGATTCAGAGGTATACACAGCCAAAGCACCTCTGTTCGATATGAACGAAACCTACGCCTGCTACTCCCTGTTTTTCCAGTTATTACTGACTAGTCGTACATATCTGCAGTTCTTAATTCATTCTCGCAACTCAACATCGTGGAAACTATACTTTCCGGCGTGAAATTTAGGCCCGATCGATCATAGAACCCCTATCGTTGCTGATGGCACCTTGCGCAAGCGAAAAAAGTGTGCCCCACCTCATGGCAATAGTTGCATCTGGGTGATGCTTTTCACCCCATATGGGTTAGATATGAGTGGAATTGCGCGTGTCCAGGGAGAAGCTGGGTAAGGTAGCAGTTCACGTCGCCACATCTTTTCTCCAGTATGAAGCTGCGTTTCCTTCAGTCCACAACTTGGTCATCCCATTCCTGCTGCCAGCAAGCCAATGATCCATTTCTCTACTTCTTTATCTTGTTGAGATTCCGGGGACAGAAATGTATATCTGCTCTTCGGTGCAAGCAATAAGTCTATGTCGTGTCGTACCGGAGTACTAGATCTTGGAGATAGGTATCTAGCATCTTTCTTATGTAGTCCGGCACACAAAAGAGCTCATAAGTCCGTCATTTGGGGGAGCACTTAATGAGATTTGTGGCCGAACCTTACAAATCGTTTCATTGAGGTTATTTAAGCTTGAAATAGGAGCTGTTCAGATATATTTTTACATATAGTATGACTAGTTGTAACAAAAAGAACGAAATAAAGTTTGTTGAGTGGATTCCATAAGTTCAAGAATTAAAATAGAAAGTGGAAAGTCCTGCTCAGCAACTGCTCCAAGTTTCTCGTCTCCAGTCTCTTCTACTAGAATGTCCAACTACGACCATAGAAGCATTCATTCAGAAAGCCATTATATCAACACGGCTGAGTGAATTGTGTGTTCGTTTTGCTCGCAAACTTGAGAATTTAAGTAAAATTATGAGCACATTGTGTACCTGCTTGTCTGAGTGTTGGTGTTTATATGTGTATACGTAGCTTAACGAGCATGTTTTATTTTATCCATAATTTTTTTTATTTTTTTATTTTTTGAAAAATGATCTGATGCATCGCACCCAATAGCCCTTTACTCGCTCTCCAGTGCGAAGAGGGCTTTCTAGGATGAAAAGTCAACACACAAACCTGAGTACAAGCACACGTAAATACTCGTATGAATACTCGAGTGGGGAGGGTAAAAAAGAAGAAAATTATGAGCTGAGCATTACCTGTATAGATGGCTGTCAGTATACCATACATCTCGTCGTTAAGTAGTCACTATGTGCACACTGAGTCCTGGCTCAACAAATTATTTACCAGTACAGAGTTTCATCGTCAATTTTACACCCACTCACCCTTGTTAAAGGACACACAAACACAAACATAAACAATTGCATGCAAACAAACAACGCTCGCGGTTAGGGCGAATGTGTATTTTCATACACTTGAGCAAGAAGAGACCATGCACCGTACTCCGTGTACCATGCAACCAATGTGTCCCAAGCAGCAGGATCCAGGACCATACCAGCAGCCAAGAGCAGTAGTAGCAGCAGCAGCAGCAGCAGCAGTACCATAGCAGCGACAGTAGTGGTGGCACTTGGGGAACACCCTCATTACAATTTCTATCCAAATGATTCCTTTCCACATTAAGGATGCAAATAGCAAACAAAGGTGAATGAGCACAGCGACGAACTCCTGATACGGGCAACGGAGGAGCGCTTCCCTGGTTCTACTTCTGGTTCTGGGTCTGGGTCGGAGTCTGTGAATGGATTGGGTGGTTTGGTGACTGAGTTTGGATGGTTTCATCATGATGTTGATGGAAGAATGTTGGAACAAAAATTCCAAGAAAATACTCGTAATGTGAAATAAATTTAGAATGCACTTGCTGCTGCTTGCTTACTGGTCCTCCTGGCGCTCTTACCACTACTTATTAATCCCACCCAGGACTGAAGCTGTCCCAAAATAAAAAAAGACGACACTTACGAGTAGTCGTCAGTGAGTGAATTCTGTTGTCAACGAAAAGAATTTCCCGCGTGCGAATTGCAAAAAATAAAATTTAAAAAAAAAAACCGAAAAAAAACTTCTAGAGGAGGAAAAGTAATTTTAAGCTCGAACAATGGCAAATAGCTCAAGGGGTAAGGAATTTAAGAAGAATCCATCGCATCGGGTGGATAAACATACTCTCACTACCCTCACTACCCTCACTACGTTCACGACCTCTGGAGCCAAGCAATGGAATTGTATAATGTGCACTTGTGTACCGTGGTCAGGAACGCAGTAATTTTCACCTAAGAAAGGATACACGAGTATGAGAACGGGTACGGGTACTCAGGACGCTTCAGGAATATCCTTCTTCTGCTTAAGATACTCATACTTGTACTTCCTCGGGATGTACCAGCGAACCACACTAATTTACAATACTCTCAAGTATGGAGTGCGAGAGAGGACGTTGAATGACGATGGCGCGCTTCGGGATACGGATCAGGTAATGGTACTGATGCTGGTAGTGAATCTGTGGATTGTTCCAACTGATGACGCTGATGGCAGATTGTCAGCTATGAATGTCTTGAATTTAACAAAAAACAAGAGCAGCGTTTTGTTTTTTCGGTTATTACTCGTATACGCTTTCTAGTGAAAGGAGTTTCCTCTGGATTGTGTGAACTTTTCGTTCTTTTGTGGGATTGGTGACATTTAAGTGTGCACTCTCATTCAGGAAGGAAAATCGTAATGAGGTGGCAGTTTCTGTTATTGTTGGTGTTAGAGTTCCACAGAGTACAAAATGTTTCGCTATTTATTCGTTTAGTACGCGCTGCAAAATAATCTTATTGCCATACATGTGGTGGCAACTGATTGTTTTCTGGAGGCATCTTTGGAGAAATAATGAAAACTGTTCATGAAGGGTCTCGGATTTGTTTAAGTTTTCGAAAAAGGCACGGCCTTCAGCAAAAATCACTCATCGGCAATGAAGTCTAGAGATCGAAACATACACTGATACTAGTTTCAACTAAAACTCCGGCGTTCATTGCAAGCCAAGGTCTATCTATTTCAAATATGCTTTATTCAGGAAATGAGCTGATTTAACATTTGCACGAATGAAAGAACATACAGTGGTGTGGCATAGAATTTAGTTAGATTAGAGCTACTCACGAGGTCTATGAGCAGAAGAATAGAGACGAACACTAGTTCCGTAGAAGGAAAAAGAAAGACCATGAGAAGCAGGCGGTCGAGGAAATCGAGAGATGCTACTCCAAAAAAAACATTTTTGTAGACTGTATAACGGCGACGAAGAAACAAATATCGTTGTCAGGCAGAATGAGCATTTCAACCTGGACGATGTTGGATGAAGTGAAGATAGTAACATCTAAGCTCTTAAGTCCAACAAAGCTTTTGGAGCCGACACGGCCTGAATGCCGAACTCTTCAAAGCTGCAGACGATGATTTGGTACACCAACTGATTTGTAAAACTTTTTCAAGAGTTCGTCCAATTACTCGTTTACGCCGATGATATTGACAGAATCGGAAGAAAGCAGCTTTCGCGAGTATTGAGACGGAAGCGGCGGAAATAGGTTTAGCGGTCAACAAGGGCCAGACCAAGTATATGCTGTCAAACAAAAAGGACCCTCAATACCGATGTCTCGGACAGACCGTCACCTTCGACACATGTAAATTTGAGGGAGTTAAGGTCTCTCTGTACCAAGGCTTCATTATAAACTCAGAAAACGACACCAGAGCTGAGATCAAACGAAGAATAACTCTTGTCAATCGCTACTTCTTTGTGCTAAGAAGCAGTTGACTAGCAAAGTCCTCTCTCGAGCAACAAAAGTTACCCTTTATACGGCTAAGACCTTAATGATCCCAGTCCTGCTCTATGGCGCAGATGCATGGGCATTATCAAAAATGGATAAGCGTGCTCTTAGCTGCTTCGAGAGGAAAATTTTTCGAATGAATTTCGGTCTCATCTGCCTTGATGGTGAGTGGAAGAAGAGATACAATGACGAGGTGTACGAGGTCTAGGTACGGACTGTACAGCGACATCAAACTAGCCAGAAGGGTGAAGATCCAATGACTAAGATGGTTGGGTCAGGCAGAGCGGATGGACACCACTGCTTCGGTTCGAAAAGTCTTCGAATCTACCCCCGAGGGACAGCGCAGTAGAGAAAGATGGAGACTCAGGCGGCGCACGCAATTGGAAGGAGACCTCAGATAACTTAGCGTGTAAAATTGGAGTCAGCTGGCAAAAGATCTAGTTGGCTGGAAGAAAGAACATACAATAAACCAGTCATGTTTTCACACGTGATTTGGTCATGTAAAGCTAGCTACGTCGCCATTGGTAAGTGGTAGCATTATTATCCAAGTACGTCAATCCAAAAAGTCATGGTTTGTTAGATTTTTTGGAATTCAAAACAGTTCGCCAAGCATTTAGTACCACCTTTCACTACTCCCCTCACCACATTTCTAGGTTCTTAAGAAATCTCCACCAGTGCTGCATCACACTAGCGGTTCTCTTCAAAAATCTCGAGTTCGTGAAACGACCCAGGGTGATCTATTATGTTGTTGCACATGTAATGTCGAGTTGATGTAAAGTTGGATACTTTATCACGTTTGAGCAGTATAAGTGTGGTTCTAGACGTCGAAGTGATATCAAAGCATAACCGAGCAGAAGAACGAAAAACGGTTATTTATTCTTTACGAGTTTAAACTTGGCCACAGCACAGCGAAAGCAGCCAAAAACATCAACAGTGTATTTGGACGAATAGTAAACGAAAAAATCTTACAGCGATGGCTCGAACAATTCTGACATGGCTCTTAAAAGCGAGCCACGCGGACCTACAGCACCAGCTATCGATAACGATGACCTGTGAGATGTAATGGAGTCTGGCCCGCCTCAATCTGTAATGTACATTGCGGAGAAATTAGTAATTGAGTGTACACTACTCGACTGATTACCGTCACTTACAAGCGCTTGGAAAAATCAAGGAAATTGACAAATAGGTTCCTCATGAGCTGACTGAGTAAAACATGATGCGTCGGTTTGAGGTATGCATAGAAAGGGTCCATTTCTGCACAGGCTAGTGACATTTGATGAAAAGTGGATTCCTTGCGTTAATCGTTTGCGAAGCACCGACTCTTTGATGGTCTTCTGTCGGCATTATCTACTTTTCCTTCCTGAAAACTGGTGAAACTATCAATGCTGAGGAGTACTGTAACCATCTGGAAGAAATACATCAGAAACTCCTCGAAAAACAGTCTGAATTGGTCAGCAGAGAGAAGGAAGTCGGCTGGTCTCACTCACCCAACGCTTAAATGCATCACCATCTAACTGTCCAATGAAGATTAGTATCATGTTGTCATCCTAAATAACAAATCTATCTGGACTAAACATGTCATTACGAAAACCTGTCGGCGTTCCAGCAGTTTAAAAAGCCTTCGATAAGACATAAACTTATCAACGGATAGTGCCCCTTGAATCTACTTTCCTATTATACGATTTTCCCTGTTTCGGCCAGAATATAAGCTAAGAGTGGCTGCAAAAACTTATATATAATGCGGGGCTGGTGTCATTTTGGATGACGACAACCAAACCTCTGCATCTGCATCTGTAGTAACAGCCAAGTTGAGCTCAAGCCCTCACTGAACCCTCTTACAACTTGTAAGCTCATTCGAATATGTAAGGCCTTTGTAAACCAATTCCAAAGGCTACATTCTTATTGGATACTTTTTGGGGAAACTTTTCAAGAATGCGAACCTGCGTTAGGACTCCGTGCATTTTTAATTATGGTTTTTTTTTTATTGGCAACTGGGACCCATGTGCACATAACTAGAGATGGGATGACTCTTCAGTAGGTATGCCGACGGATGAAACGAATGTTTTCCAGAATATCAAAGAGGTTAGCGATGACTTCAGAAAACTAACTGGCATCAAGATGAAACTCTGCGCTACTGCTGAGCACCTAAGTTTGCTTAACATAAGCTGCGTTTTTTTGCACGTATGTTAGCTAAGTTCGCAAAAAAACGATCCATCCCCGCTTAAGAGTTCATCATAAAAACTTGGTAGCACAGACATCTCTATGGCACTTAGTGGTGGCTCATTTGTCGGTTGGTGAACAACCTTAAATTGTTTTGAAAAGAATTTGTACGTCATTTCAGTATATGTCATTCATTTGAAGCGTAAACAACAATAATTTTTTTTCACTCAAATATGTCGAACTTTGTGCCTGAAAAAGTGTTTTTGCGGCGATTTCTTCTTCATAACTTTAATATGAAGAAAACTGCTGCCGAAAGTCATCGTATTTTGGTGTGAAGTATATTGTGAACATGCGCTAGCTGAGCGAACGTGCCAAAAGTGGTTTGCACGATTTAAAAGTGGTGATTTTGGCTTAGAAGACGATGAACGTCCTGGGCAGTCAAAAAAGTTTAAAGATGAAGAACTGGAAGCATTACTCTATGAAGATTGTTGCCAAACACAAGAAGAACTCGCAGAATCTCTGGGTGTCACTCAAGCAGCCATTCCAAAACGTTTAAAAGCAGCTGGTTATATTCAAAAGCAAGGAAATTGGGTTCCACATGAACTCAAGCCGAGAGACGTGTAAAGGAGGTTTTGCATGTCCGAAATGCTGCTGGAACGCCACAAAAGGAAGTCATTTTTGCATCGGATTGTTACTGGTGATGAAAAATGGATCCATTACGACAACCCCAAGCGCAAAAAATCATATGTGAAGCCCGGGATGGGATCAGATGGGTGTGCTTTATTATGAGCTGCTAAAACCGGGTGAAACCATCAATGGACAACGCTACCGAACACAATTTATCCGTTTGAAGAGAGCAGTAGCCGAAAATCGACCGGAATATGCGACCAGACACGCACGAGGAAATAATTTTCCATCATGACAACGCTCGGCTCCACGTTGCTATTCCAGTTAAAAACTATTTGGAAAACAGTGGATGGGAAGTCTTACCCCACCCGCCTTATAGCCCAGACCTTGCCCCTTCTGACTTCCATTTGTTCCGGTCGATGCAGAACGCCCTCACTGAAATACGGTTCACAGAGCAGAATATCAAAAATTGGCTTGATTCATTCTTGGCTGCCAAGCCGGTGCAGTTCTTTTGGGATGGGATCCACAAATTGCCAGAACGATGGGAAAAAGTCATAGTTTCAGATGGGCAATACTTTGAATAATACTATTGTACATGTTTTTCTTAAATAAACCTTCAAATGTTGAAAAAAAAACATCACGAATTAAGTTATGTACTCAATATGTTTTGGGAGCACTGTTTTATATCCGCTTAATAGATAGCGGGGATAAATTGACTTAGCGTTGATCGCTATGTTATTGTTGTAATTAACATGCAAATTGCCATTTAAGCGGATAGCGGATTCGCAAAAAAACACGACTATAAGTGACATGCATGTGGTGTGGGTAACTGGCTAGAAAAGATGAATACGATGAACCGGTCCTCCAGGTTGGGGGTTGTGCCGCCGGGGTAACTACCCGGCCATTTAAAAAAAAAATTAAGTTACGAAGCATCAACAAGCCTCGGATATGGACGGATCTACTGTTGAAAACCCACGCAAACGATTTAAGGACAATGAGCTTCGGATATGCACGTGGAATGTTAGATCCCTTAATAGACCACGTGCAGCCGAGCAACTAGCGGAGGCCCTAGACTGCTTCAAAGCAGACATAACCGCCATCCAAGAAATGTGATGGGATGGGCCGGACAAAAAGAAGATGAAAAACTGCGACATCTACTACAGCAATTGCTATCGACGGCAGAAGCAGCGCTTATTTGGATGCGGATTTGTTGTCGGAGGCAGACTAAGACAAGAAGTCCTCAGCTTCCGGCATATGAGCGAGCGCCTCGTAGCAATCCGCATCAAGGCTAAACTCGCCAACATTAGCCTCATATGCGCGCATGCCCCCACAGAGGAGAAAGATGACGACACCAAGGATGCCTTCTACGAGCTCCTTAACAAGACCTACGAGCAATGCCCTAGCTATGACATTAAAATTGTCCCCGGTGATTTTAATGCAAAGCTAGGAAGAGAGGGTATCTTTGGTGGAACAATCGGAAAATATAGCCTGCACAACATCACCTCCGATAACGGATTCAGGCTAATCGACTTTGCGGCGGGGCGAAACATTGTCGTGGCTAGCACGCGGTTCCCACATCTCGACATACATAAGGGGTTTTGGAGAACTCCTGATCAATCAACAGTCAACCAGATTGATCACATTGCGATCGACGCAAGACAATCCTCCAGCATTATGGATGTCCGTACGTTCCGAGGAGCCAACATCGACTCGGACCATTTCCTTGTTGTAGCCAAGGTACGGTTGCGGATATCCCAAACTACGCCAAGACAAACTAATGCTGTGAGAAAATTCGACGTCAGACGGCTACAATCGCAAGAGATCGCCAAGTCCTTCTCCGATCGAGTGTCTCTTAATCTCTTAAGAGGTCCAATGCCGCCAGCATCAAGCATCGAAGACCATTGGAAACACTGCCAAAACGCCACTCGTCCACCACAACGAAACCCCTGGTTCGATGATGAATGCCGGCAAGCACATGCAGCTAAGCAAGATGCATATAACGCGGCGCTGCTTAGAAGGACCAGAGCTGCTCATGAGCTCTATGAGCGGAAGAGGAGAGACGAACACCGGCTTCTCAGGAAGAAGAAGAAAGAGCATGAGAAGTGCGCGATCGAGGAAATTGAGAGATGCTACTCCAGGAATGAGGTTCGGAAGTTTTACCAAAAGTTAAAAATAACATGCCACGGAAACAAACCCCGAACCGAAGCCTGTAGGAATGAACAAGGGAACATCGTAGTAGAATCGCAGTCGAAGCTGAAGATTTTGAAAGACCATTTCTGCAGACTGTATAACGGCGATGATGGACCAAATACCGCTGTCAGGCAGAATCAACCTTTCAAATTGGACGATGATGACCAACAATTCTCTCCACCCGACCTAGATGAAGTGAAGATAGGTATATCGAAGCTTAAGTTCAACAAAGCTGCTGGAGTGGACGGCCTGACTGCTGAGCTCTTCAAGGCGGCACGCGATGACTTGGTAAGGAGCATACATCAACTCATCTGTAAAATATGGTCGGACGAACCTCAGCATTGTTTGTCCAATTCTCAAGGAAGGAGACCCTCTGAACTGCGCCAACTACAGAGGCATCAGTCTCCTTAATATCGCATATAAGATCTTATTTGCCGTATTGTGTGAACGCCTGAAGCCGTTCGTCAACAACCTGATAGGTCCATATCAGTGTGGCTTCAGGCCAGGAAAGTCCACCATCGACCAGATATTCACACTACGGCGGATCTTGGAGAAGACCCATGAGCTTCAGATCGATACCCACCACCTATTCATCGATTTTAAGGCCGCGTATGACAGCATCTATAGAGACGAGCTATATAGAGCAATGTCTAGTTTTGGCATCCCTGCCAAACTCGTCCGTCTGTGCAGGATGACGATGGGGAATGCACGCTGCTCCATCAAGGTCGGTAAAGATCTCACCGAGACCTTTGATGTCCAGAAAGGATTTAGACAAGGCGATGCGCTGTCATGCGATTTTTTCAACATCGTACTTGAAAGAATAGTGCAAAACTCACGAGCAAACACAAGAGGCACTATCTTTCAAAAGTCCGTCCAACTACTCGCATACGCCGACGACATTGACATAATCGGTAGAAAACAGCTTGATGTCAGTGGCGCTTTCGCGAGTATTGAGGCGGAAGCGGGGAAAATAAGTTTAGCGGTCAATGAGGGCAAGACCAAGTATATGCTGTCAAGCAAAAAGGACAACCAACACCGACGTCTCGGACAGAACGTCACCCTCGACAGATATAACTTTGAGGTAGTTAAGGACTTTGTCTACCTTGGCTCCGCTATAAATACAGACAACGACACCAGCGCTGAGATCAAGCGAAGAATAACTCTTGCCAACCGTTGTTTCTTTGGGTTAAGAAGGCAATTGAGCAGCAAAGCCCTCTCTCGGACAACAAAAGTCACCCTATATAAGACTTTAATAATCCAGGTCCTGCTCTATGGCGCAGAGGCATGGACATTATCAAAAATGGATGAAGGTGTTCTTGGTTGCTTCGAGAGAAAAATTCTGCCGGCGATCTTCGGTCCCGTCTGCATTGACAGAGAGTGGAGGAGAAGATACAACGACGAACTGTATGGACTGTAAGGCAACATGGACCTAGTCAGAAGAGTGAAGATCCAAAGACTGTAATGGCTGGGTCATGTAGAGCGCATGGACACCAATGCTCCGGTCCGAAAAGTCTTCGAATCCGCCCCCGAGGGACAGCGTAGTAGAGGAAGGCCAAGATTCAGGTGGCTCACGCAAGTGGAAAAGGACCTCAGCCAACTTAGCGTGCGAAACTGGAGGCAGCTAGCCAGGGATCGAGCTGGCTGGAGAAGCTTGTTGACTGAGGCCCAGGTCCACCCCGGACTGTAGCGCCACCTAAAGTAAGAAGTTGTACGTCGTCTGCATAGAGGTGTACTGAAGCATATTTGCACACAGATGGGAGGTCATTTATAAACATGCTAAATAATATAGGGCCCAAAATCGAACACTGAAGAACGCCTTGCACAATTTCTTTAAGAGATAAGCAATGTTCACCGCAACTAAGCCTTTGCGATCCACCAGAAAGAAAACTACAAACTAGCTTACACGCCCTTTCGCTAAACCCAAAATTATTTCTCAGTTTCCAACATAGGATTGAATGATTAACTTTATCAAAGGCCTTTGAGAAGTCTAGCCGGCAGAGGAGCGAAACAACCCCCTTGTCGAAATCCTGAATTATTTCCCCCAGCAAGTTCACCATCGCTGTGGAACTGCTGTGGTTAGCTCTAAAACCGGATTGCCGGGGGCTCAGCAGTTTGTGTAATGATAAATGCTTTGTTATCTGCACTGATATTATCTTCTCGAAGACCTTTGATAAGCGCGGTAGAATGCTAACAGGTCTAAAATCGGCAGGCGATGATGAGTTAGTTTTCTTAGCTATTGGCAAGACTCTTGTAACTTTCCAGCATTGTGGAAAGGTTGAGGTAGTAATGCATCAGTTAATAACATGCGTGGGATGGGAAACAATTTTTGGTAATATAAGTTTAATGAAGCGCATAGGTATTCCATCCTCACCCTTAGAGTCAGACTTGACCGCTGCCACAAACTTTGAGTGCTACTACAAAGTCAGCACAGTGAAGTTTTCATTTTGACTAAAATTAAAGTTGCAATGACTGGGCCCTTCACCAAGATAGAAATCGTTTAAATCATCGGGATCAAGAGAGCATTTGGATTCACTGATAGCTTTAGTGGCACCGATTTCACGAATATTGCTCCAAAGTTACTTATCCGGAAGAGAAGTGTTTAATGTGGGAGGGTAATAGTTTTTTTTTTTAGAAATTCGCACTATAGAAGTCGAGTTGTTACGTGCCGTCTTGTAGTCAGACCAGACAGTAGTAGATGGTCTATGCTTCCATTTTTATTTATAGAGCGAACTACTTCAGGAGTATACCACGGACACATTTTATTTATAATTCCGTTTTCGTTGGTAAACACTGATCAAACAATTGAGTCAGACTTTTTCATCTGGGTCAGCGCTCAGACAGCATTGCTCCCAAGGGGTAGAAAGGGTAGCAGTCTAGAGGGCAAGTAGGTCAATTGAGCTAAAATGTTTATAGGTAAATGTATCAGGCACAACATATTTCACCAAATTCACATCATAAGTACAGAAAAGTAGATCATGATCAGAAATATCAAACGATAATTGATGAAACTGGAGGACAAGAGATTGATTAGGGACAATGAAAAGATCGAGGAGGCTGGGTAACCTATTTTCAGCGAAACGGGTAGCGTATGTAGTGTTGACAATTTTCATTTCAACAGACGAAACTAAATCTTTCATTTGAAAACAAACTGAGTCTGCTTTTAATAAGGTAGCGTTAAAATCGCCACAGATTATAGTGTGATCGTAGTGTGCACAGTATTCGGAAACAACAGTGAACAAAGGAACTGAGGAGAAATTTCTCTTTTTCTTGTAAGCACAGGCAACTAAACATTTGGTATTGCATTCACGTAATTCAACAAGTATACAGTCCGTTTGATAAGATCGTATACGGCAAAACTTAAAGAAGAACTTATAATAATAAAACAAATCAATTGTCCTGGTTTATTTTGTTTATTGACTTGAATGCTTTTCAATTAATATGTTGTCCATTCTCCTCCATTATCAATAATTGATTGGAGTCTTCGAGGCATGCTTTCTACTAATCTTATAGCATAATCTTGAGACAAAGGTCTCCAAAAGACTCGTATTTTTCGTGATAATTGTTTGACCGTCGAGATCTTCTTTCCTTGGAGCTTTAGCTTCATGAATGCCCAAACATTTTCAATGGGATTTGCATCCGGCGACTGTGATGGCCAATCTAAAACATCGACGTCATTTTCTTGTTTCCACGCACTGCACAAATGACTGCGATGTTTCGGGTCATTACCTTCTTGCAGTAACCAATTCTCATTCCTTCTTTTAAACCACCTTTGGGCAGATGGTAATAAAGCCTTCTTATAAATTTTGACCATGTTGGGTGCGTTTAAGTTATTTGTAAACATGCACAATTTGCCAAATCCTTGTTTTTAGAAGCATCCCCAAGTGTGCAGTTTTGCCGGGTGTTTGACGGTCCGCTGGATTAATTTATTGAATTGTGTACACCAGGTATGAGTGATAGACTATGCCAAAAAATAAGCTTCATCCGAAAAAATAACGTTGTTCCAATCTCTGTCCAAATTCTCCTTGGCCCAACTGAGTCGTTTTTCTACGTGTTTTTTTGACAGTTGTGGTTTCTTTATTGTGCCTCGAAATTTTACATTATTGGCTAGTAAACGTCTTCGTATCGTATCACAGCACACATTTGGACCCCTTTTACGTAAAATCCCTTCTGCTAATGCAAATGCCACTTCCAAACCGGTTTTCATAAACGAGTTTTGCCGTATACGATCTTATCAAACGGACTGTATATTCAATACCATCACTACTAGGTTTATTGATAGATATGATTTACGAAAAGACTTTCCTTAGCCGAATCGACCTTTGCAATCAGTAAAAAGGCAAATAAAAGTCGCCTTAGATAAGTATATCGTAGGAACTGTCAAAAAATACAATTAATTGGTAAATTGCATCGAAAGTATCATGAAGTTAAATGTGCATGCGTGTTGATAACCTCAACTGTTACACCTGGCATCTTGCTTGACAACGAGAACTGGAAACAAAAGTGGAGCAGTTGAACAATAGATCTGGGCTCAGAGTCGGAGTTCTCGTGAGAGAACAATTTTCCCATCAGCGTTCGTCAATAAATTTGACTATAACCCTCAACTTTAGCAGCTTTCTTCAACACATCAACTCATTTTATTCCACCCCCTTCACAGCACAACTCTTCGTAAATCCTCTAAAATATCTAATCTAAATTACACAATTTTAAATTGATTTTGTCTCATTACCCCCTATCGGTAGACAGTGTCTCTCATCAAAATAAGCCAACCGAACAAGCCCTTGTATTAAAACAACACAAACCCAAAATGGCAACACAAGGAATTTTATGTAAAAACCCCATGCAACCAACGAAATAAAAAATAAAAAAAAAGGAAACGTACATGTACAATAGGTAATAGCAAACATTAAAGCTGAAGGACATAAAAATAACCCACCACCACTGCCAAAGAAGGGGTGTTTTTCGAGTGTAAATTCGATAGCTGTTGCAAGTTGCACCCCTAATAACCAACCTCACAGGATTTCCATTCACAAAGTAATAAAATTGAAAGCCATTGCCGACATTACTGACATATCCTTGCAACTCCTGCACAGAACTGAGTTGTCTTGAGCTTAGCTGAGCTAAACTGAATTGAACTGAGGGATCGCTCTGGAAATTCTTTTTCTATTGTCCTGGCATGGTCATGGGTATACTCGTACGAATAAGCATGGTCATACATCCGTGTATTCGTATTCGTACCAAATATTGTGGTGTGATGGTTTTATGATTCTTTGAGAACCCAGAGTTTCAATGTTTTCTGTTTTTTATGTGCATTTTGGGGTTGCAGTAGCAATGCCAGTGGTAGTACAATAGCATTTCTAGCAAACAGCAGAAGCCAAGTCAAAGTTATAGATAGACGCTAGACATAAATCTTCAACTTTATGGCATCAATAAATGTCGAGGCAAAACGGATTCCACCCCTTCGTTAGTAATACAGAGCACAATACGAGTTAAGCAACGTATTGTACATACACTACTCATACAACTGGAGTCGACAGCAGCAAAAGAAAGGATTTCCAGAAAAACCACCCCAATGGCCATTGGTAAAGTTAAGTAGAAAAGTATCCCGTATTCCGTATCCTATACGAGTATGGTATACAGGATAGCGTATCTTAACGTATTTAGCTACTCGTACACTGTATCTCTGGAGAGCTAGATATAGTAGGGTATAAGTTTAACGATGAGAAGCATGATTGCGTTGCTGTATGTTGTGTCGTCATCGTCTTCGTTGTTTGCTGGGTTGCTTCGAATGGATTTCTCTATGGCATTATGGCAATGGGACCAACGCTGGCAATGGCACAAGCTGCGTTTATTTTCGGTGCAGGATTAAATCTATGATCCTTTGTGTGTGCGTTCTTTTTATGGGACACTCATTTTCACCTATAATAGAAAAATTACTCGACGCTCAGCTCAAACGAAGCGGAGAATCTTTGGTTGGTTTTTATTTTGGAGAGGGTTTCATTTTAGTTTGACTTTGCCTTTTGGCTGTAATAGAAAAACAAGGGCGACACAACAACAACGATGACGATGACGGCGGCCGACAAACGACAACCGACAACCGACGACCGACGACCAACAACTGATGTAAACGTTATCATCCCTTAGCAGCACTCTCGTGAAAAAGGATAATAACAATGTTGAAAAAGTATGGTACGCTTGTGCCCGAAAGTATAAAATAGCGCACTCTACTCGAATGTTATTAAAAGTTTTATTAGCACTACTTTTACACCAGGGATACGTTGGATAAGCGAAGCAAACAATGCTTTTGTGTCGTAAGTTGTTTGCTTGTGCTTGTGTTCCAGGTGATTACCTTGAGTGAGTTTTCTTGTCGTCATATACCTACATACTTGTAGATAGAGGTGCTCATCAAGTTGAATTTCCTATGACGCTGTTGTTGATGTAATTTTTTGAAAGGACTTTCAACACCTTAATCGAATTTGGAAACAGCTCTCTCTCTTCCACAATGATCGAAGTAATATTGTGACGTTAATTGCTAATTGGAAACCATAAACTCTGTACAAAGGGTAGAGGTAGATGACATGTGTTGTAGAGAACGAACTTTCCTTTTTCCTCGACAAGTTGGGGGAACAGGCAGGCCTTTTTGACTGTAACAGCTAAGATTGATCCATCTACACCCGATAACCAAGGTGTACCGGATTCTTACAAGCTAAAACAACCATCACCTGAACAGAGCAATTTGTGCCCCTTACTGTCGTAAGGTGGCTGAGTTTGTGCACTGCTTTATAACTAACCATAGTCGATTCTTCCCCGTGGAGATACGCAACGATGTTATCAGCATTTCGAAAGGCTATCCCTTCGGGTTCGAATGATGCACAATTTAGCGACAAATTGCATTGAACAAACGACGAGTACCTACAGCATCATGTGAAAGAGGTCGACACACACACTTAATCATAATATCTGTTGCACAGGGTATTGAACCAAAAGCAGCTCGTCATGGGATAAAATTCCAAATGATTGCACCGGAAGCATCATAGGTTCATCACACAGGACGGGCTTCCTTAAGATATGCGTAGACGACCGAAGATCTGATGATTAGGATTGTAAACCCCACAACAGTTTTGAGGATTAAATTGGAAGATTAGAGAATAAATGCAATAATAACTATGAGTGAGTGGTCATTTGGATGGCAACGATTAGTATAGGGCCTCGTAGAAGTAGCATCTTTCGACAGGTGCAGTTTCTTTAATTAACGAGAATGAGCCTCTGCAGCTGAACATCTTGCAGCTCTGCTAATAAGCCCTACTGCACGCCTCCCCTTGGCGCCATCTGAGAATCTCACTAGAGACTGCGAAGTGAAGGGGACAAATGGCGATTTTCCTGCGCCATAAATCAATCAGGATTAGTGTGGGAAAAACGAAACAAGACCTTATCCGGGCTACTCCGACACATTTGGAGTTCAGGCCAGTAAGGATTTCCAGGTCTTAGTCAGGGTCTTGGAAAAGAGATGGTGGCGGACGAGCCCTATATGGGGTTCGCCCTCGCCCTCGTCCTAGGCGCATTAAAAATGGAACTGGTCCTCCAGGTTGGGGGTTGTGTCGCCGGGCTAACTGCCCGGCCATTTAAAAAAACAAGAAGTTGCGAAGCATCAACAAGCCTCGGATATGGACGGATCTACTGTTGACAACCCACGCAAACGTTTTAAGGACAATGAGCTTCGGATATGCACGTGGAATGTTAGATCCCTTAATAGACCACGTACAGCCGAGCAACTAGCGGTGGCCCTAGACTGCTGCAAAGCAGACATAACCGCCATTCAAGAAATGCGATGGGATGGGCCGGACAAAAAGAAGATGAAAAACTGCGAAATCTACTACGGCAATTGCTATCGACGGCAAAAGCAGCGCTTATTTGGATGCGGATTTGTTGTCGGAGGCAGACTAAGACAAGAAGTCCTCAGCTTCCGGCATGTGAGCGAGCACCTCTTAGCAATACGTATCAAGGCTAAATTCGCCAACATTAGCCTTATATGTGCGCATGCCCCCATAGAGGAGAAAGATGACGACACCAAGGATGCCTTCTATGAGCTCCTTAACAAGACCTACGAGCAAGGGAGCTATGACATTAAAATTGTCACCGGTGATTTTAATGCAAAGCTAGGAAGGGAGGTTATCTTTGGTAGAACAATCGGAAAATATAGCCTGCACAACACCACCTCCGATAACAAATTCAGGCTAACCGACTTTGCGGTGGGGCGAAACATTGTCGTGGCTAGCACGCTGTTCCCACATCTCGATATACACAAGGGGACTTGGAAAACACCTGATCAATCAACAGTCAACCAGATTAATCATATTGCGATCGACGCAAGACACTCCTCTAGTATTATGGATGTCCGTACGTTCCGAGGAGCCAACATCGACTCGGACCATTATCTTGTTGTAGCCAAGGTACGGTTGCGGATATCCCAAACTACGCCAAGACAAACTAATGCTGTGAGAAAATTCGACGTCAGATGGCTACATTCGCAAGAGATGATTTGGTAAGGAGCATACACCAACTCATGTCTAAAATATGGTCGGGCGAAAGTATGCCCGATGAATGGAACCTCAGCATTGTTTGTCCGATTCTCAAGAAAGGAGACCCTCTGAACTGCGCCAACTACAGAGGTATCAGTCTCCTGAACATCGCATATAAGATCTTATCCACCGTATTGTGTGAACGTCTGAAGCCGTTCGTCAGCAACCTGATAGGTCCATATCAGTGTGGCTTCAGGCCAGGAAAGTCCACCATGGACCAGATATTCACACTACGGCAGATCTTGGAGAAGACCCGTGAACTTCAGATAGATACACACCACCTATTCACCGATTTAAAGGCCGCGTATGACAGCATCTATAGAGACGAGCTATATAGAGCAGTGTCTAGTTTTGGCATCCCTGCCAAACTCGTCCGTCTGTGCAGGATGACGATGGAGAATGCACGCTGCTCCATCAAGGTCGGTAAAGATCTCACCGAGACCTTTGGTGTCCAGAAAGGTTTTAGACAAGGCGATGCGCTGTCATGCGATTTTTTCAACATCGTACTTGAAAGAATAGTGCAAAACTCACGAGCAAACACAAGAGGCACTTTCTTTCAAAAGTCCGTCCAACTACTCGCATACGCCGATGATACTGACATAATCGGGAGAAAGCAGCGTAAAGCAGCAGAGTAAAGCACAATATGGATTTAGGGAAGGTCTGTAACAGAAGATGCTTGGAATTTTGTTCCTTTATTTATAAAGCTTTGGATTACAAAAAATGTTGTGCTGGACTCTTCGTGGATATAACCAAAGCTTTTGACATGGTCAACCATCGTATCCTGCTTCATAACCTCCACTGCATTGGTTTTCGAGGGTTTGTTTATGACTGGTTTGAATCTTATCTAAAAGATAGACCCCAACAGGTCAAGATAAATAATACATACCACTACAGCACCACTTGATTTTTTTCCTTGGAATCACGAAACCACAACGAAAGAAAGGAAAAAAAACGAACGGAAAAACAAAGAAATGAAGATCTTCCCCGAAAAGAATCACGACAAAAAAAAAGAACAAAAAGGCACTGGTTTAAAACGTTATAACGGCTCCGTCGGAGCACGACGATTTATTGAAAACAAGGAGAAATTGACGGCACACTCGTCGCTAGAGTGACCCGCTATTTCCACAGTCCCGAACGCACAAAGAAAATAATTAACGGGTCGCGTGTCTCGTCTAATCTCGATATTCGTACGCACGCGCGGCCCACCGGAATCTCAATTTCACAACTTTAAAAAAACTATTTTCTTTTTTTCTTTTTAACTACACTGCACTTATTCACTATACTTAGCCTTTTGGCGGATCTGTGCCCCTTTCTGGCACAGTCCCTTTCAATCCCTTCGTCCTGCTATTCCTTTTTCCTATCCAGATCCTGGTTCTTTCTCCTTATCCGCCTTTTCCCCTCTGCCCTCAAAAGAACACTTCGCGATTTTAATCAAAAAAAAAAATCGACTTTACTTTCTTCCCTTTACAAAGAAAAATTGCTTTTCGCAATTCCAAGTAAACGCAAAAAAACTTCTCGAAAGACCCTCACAATATGCTGGTCGTCACAAAAGTGACTTCCAGATCTTTTCCTTTCCACAAGCCACTGAGTTCTCTCCCGCTTCCAGTGATAACTGGGAACTCCACTGAGCGAGTTTATGAGAGCTTGTGGATCCTAGCTATGCCTAGCTATTGCCCTAGACATTGGAAGTCGATAAAAAATTGCGAGAAGCAATGTTTCTTTCATTGCTGATCCCCGGTTAATTTTCCCCCATCGAACTAAACAAAATTGCAAAACAACAACAAACGCGAAGGAGAAAGAAAGTATGATCGAAGGTCAATTGAGTGTTGGGACGAAGGAGGAAGGTTGTGTGGGTATAATCCTAATCTGATTATACCCCGGTCTAGCCATTCTCTAAACCGCCGCCCCCAAAAAAAGCTAAGTATATGTGTCTCTGTGCTATATTACCCCGGGTCCCTACTTACTCCGGTGGATCGGCGTTCAGATTTGGGGGGAATGGGGGGGACTGACCGATCGCGGGTCATTCCTTACAATTACGTATTTTATTTTTTTTGCTTTGTTGGTTTCTGTGGTTTTATGTTGTGGGCCTTTCTGCCCCCATGGTATTTTCTTTTGTTATTATTGTGCAGTTTATGTTTATGTTATTGTTGTTGTTGTTATTGTTTATATTTGATGTGGTTTATTGTTTTTAGTTATTGTTATTTTTATTAATGTTTTTATGTTCCCACGTTGGAGGCTGTCTCGTAACTTGGCCGTCCGCCTACAGCCTCTGCTGCTCCCTTGGTGCTCCATCTGTGGGGTGCCGGCTTCAGAGGGGTCGTCGTCCCTTCACCCATCGAACCGAACTTTTAAAGTTGAAACGACGTTGGGATGTGTCTATATACTGCACACCACCGTCGCTCCTCCGTAGCTCCCTCGTTGGGGATATAGCTACAAAAAAGATCGTCATCTCTTCCCCCTTAAACATTTTCTGCATCCACATCGATTTAAGGATGTGGAACTCCTGGAGCCTTTGTGTCTAAGGCTGTCGTTGGGGTGTAAGCTCCAGGGATTGTCCTCCCCCACCCATCATCATCGTGTTGGGGTGTCTGGCTTACAAGGACCGTCCGTCCCCACCCGTCGATGACTTTCAGACGTCCTGTCTGATGCTGCCCGTTGCGAGTCTCCCGTCTAGCCTACGGGCTCCGACCTCCTGTCGCACCCTGGGCTCCTGGTTCGTCGTGAGTCTCCCTACCGTCCTTAGGGCTTCACCGACCGAACCACCTCGTCCTCCTCTGAGGATAACCGCCCTATGAACCTATGTGGGTCCTTTCCGAGGTCTGTGGTCGGTGGGCCAATGGCTGATGGGACCATGGTTGCCCTCCACCTCCGCCAGAGCTCGGTCTTCCCACTCAAAGAAAAGAGGGGACGAAGGGAGAATCACAAGGAAGAGGGTAAACCTTGTTGCGGGAAAATTTACCGCGAGTCTCTGTCTTGTTATATTTCAAGATTGTAACTTTATCTTCCATTCAAAAGACTGTCACAGACTCAAATCATCTAACTGTAAGTTCAGGTTGACGTTAACAACTTCACTTTTCAATGCTGAAAACCTCAGCGACACTCACTGCTTCAAAGTTGAATCTGTTGAAGAGTATAAATATCTAGGTGTTTTTATTGATCAAAATATGAGCTGGACTAATCATATCCTAGCTTTAAAGCAATGGCTGCGTTATACAGTTCGCTGTTTATATCGTCTCAGAAACTTTCTTAATGACAAGACCATAAAAACAGTGTATTTTGCTCTATTCCAATCGAAACTGCGGTATGGAATCAGTTGCTGAGGTGATGCGATCCAAACAAAGCTTCAGCAGCTACTTGTATTACAAAAGTCTGCATTAAGATGTATTTATAGATCAAACCGTTTTGTCCATTCACTGCCTATGTTTAGAACGCTGAGAATTCTACCTCTAAAACATTTATATTTTTACAAAGTTTTAAAAATATTTTTTATAAGAGAAGGCTACTTCCGAAGTCGTATTTCTGAAAACCACAATTTGCGAAGCAGTTCATTGAACTTTGTTAATATTCCCACTTTCCGCACTACACTACATAAAAACTTCTACTCTATAGTTTCCTTTAAATTATTTAATAAACTCCCTTCACATATTCGCGTAATAAGACACATCAGAAGTTTTTTTTAAATAAAGTTAAAAATTGGCTTTTTGGTTTTAGTGTTGTCACAAACGACGAATAAGCTTCTGAAAACGTCGAATATCCTCCTCAAGATATAAACTCAAGTTATAAGGAGGTTGTCATCCTATTAATATGATTTTCAGACAGACCAGTCGAAGAGAATTGTTTGGACGACATATAACCAAAATCGTTTCATAGTTTCCCACAATTTTTCTACCGCCGTTCATTCAACCAAATGTTCTGTGTGACTTTAGTCTTTCATTAAACATCGCTCAAAATCCAGCGGATTCAGTGGCAAATTGAAGTTAACATGATGCATTTTGCCTTTTCTACCTCATTTGAGTTCAAACTACCATCCCTGGCGCGTTTGTTTAATTTTCTTTTTTTTTTGGTTACGCCATCTATTAGGGAAAAAAGAAAACCGATAGCTAACTATTCGGCAAATCATTGCTAATTACAGGCCATTCGATATATGGTATTCGTATAGGGCTAGGCCTTTAATTAGATCGGGCTTACAGACTGCAATATGAACCAATTTAACGTCTCGATTAACTAGCTACTGGGGTGAAAAATTAAAATTGTAATGCAACGCAAATCGGCTCTAAATTTACCACGACAATCGTCGAATCCGCCACAAATGCTATGCCATGTCACGCCGCCGGCCGCCTGGTCTCCTACTCATATTGCGCATATGGATCGCATAATCATTTATGTAAAACTCTGTGAACAGCTCCTGTTACAGCATTTCCTCGCGGTCCCGCACTACTCGTTGTACTCGTATTTTGCATATTTCATGACTAACAAATTTTTACGGTTATCGTTGTGTTGTGTTTGGATTTTTTTTTATACAATTTGTTTATCCAGTACTCGCTGCCATCTTGGACTTTGTGTAGAATGGCACAATGGAGACCGACATCAGCTTGTAATAGGGCAGTGGCAGTCATCATTCCAGGCAGCCTTAAACTTTCACCCGACTAATGAACTCATAATGTGTCCTACATTAGAGGGAAATTAAGTTTCAAAATTTATGGGGCGGAGTAATAAAAACTAACGGTAAACTGCACAATATGTACACCACGAAATTGTATACAAACTGATTGCTTGATGTCCTGCCCAGTCTCAGTCCTAGTCCCCCGATTGCAGTTCGCCCCGCACTTTTCGACGCACGATAGTCCTAAGTCCTAAACTCTCCGCCGTTGTTTTCATTTTTCTTTCTTCTAAAAATATTTTAATCCGTAGACATCAAAGGGATGACGGTACCTGATATGGAATGAGACTGGGGCTGGGGGCACGTTCACAAAGTGCATTTCTGTGAAGGTTGTTGTTTTGTTTTGTTTACACCATCGCAGCGGATCGTGTGTCTTTATGGGGCTCTGCGGAGAAGTTTACGTCTTTTTGGTGTCCGTAATCTGTGTGTAGTTGGTAGCTGGAGTAGTCTTTTTATGGCCTGCATTGCCTTTTTATGATCCTTTAAGGAAATGATTTTTATTTTTATTGCAAAGTTGAATATGCTGCTTTGGTTTGGTGCGTAGCCTTAACGTGTTTTATGATTGTTTAGTCTAACGTTCTGTGGTGGCACTTGGAAAATGTCGTAAATTTTCCTCGCAACAACATGAAAGGGGGATAAGTGCAGCAAGGTCCTCTTTGGGTTGAAAGAGGTTCTTGGAAAACTATCTAAAGGACCATGTAAGGAGGTGATGTAATGTGAAACTTTTAATTTTGTATAATTCACATCAATAAAGGATTGATTCCAAGATGGTTCATACGACTGTTCTTTTGTACATCCTATGTAGGCAGACATCCGAAAAGTCAAGGTCTCTTCTTGCAAAAACATTTGTCTGGCGATTTGTGTAATCGTATATATATGTACATATGAGCATACGATACCCATCTTCATAGACTAACATTTATCTTTAAAAAAAAAACATAACATGCAGAATGGATGTTATCTGTGTGTTGTTCCACGCCAGCAAGGTGTTACATCAGGGAGGCAAGTGATAGGGGTGAATAAGCACTGAGTTGGTCAGAGGCATGCGCATTCATTTCCCGGTATCCAGTTGTAAAGGAAAGTGTGGTGGAAGTGAAAGAAAATTGAGTTGTTTTTGAGTTGTTTAGAGTAAGAGAGGATTTTGTCGGTATTCACTCTCTTAAATTTCAGTTGCAGTAGCATGTTTCTGCACTTGTTCGTTTCACAATTCTATCTAAAGTATTTTGATTTCTATTCTGTCTATTGATTTAGAAGATGGATTCGTCTAAGTAATGTTACTTGTTCCCGTGGAGCAGGAACCTAGCACGGTGTCGTTGTGCTATTATTGTTGTACCAGGCCTCGATGTCATTAGCTCAGGGAAGATTGGAGTCAGGTCCACAGTTCAGCCGACTATCGTTTAAAGACTGTTACTTGAAGTCTGTGGCTTCAATGATGTTGTTTAAGGGCCATTGATGCTATCGCTTAAGGGATCACGCTAAAAGTTGACCCCAGACAGCTCTAGTTGTGGCTTTAAAAGCTGTAGCTTAAAGGATGTCGCCTAGGGCAAATCACTTGGGCACTATCGCTTGGAAACTATCTTTTGAAATCTGCCGTAAGCTCTGAAATAAAGACCCTTAAAGCTCATCACTTGCACGCTACTGGTTGAAAGCTCGGGCTTCAAAACTGTTCAAAGTGAACCCTAGATGGCTTTAAAGCTGTTGCTCAAAGGAAGGCACTTAATTGGTGCTGCTTGAAGGCTATCACATAAAGGCCGTCAATCAAAAGTTGTTAAAAAAAACTTTGACACTTAAAATCTGCCGATTAAAATCCTTGTTTGGAGGCTTATTGTTGAATGGTGTTAGTTGAAGACTTTTGCCTAAAGATCGCTTGATTTATTAGTCTGAGTGGCACAGAGTTTACATCCCACAATCCCCTATAGTACGTGGTTATTTTGCTATTAAGAAGTTTACAACTTGGAATGTAGTCTTGGAACCCAATTCCAACTGCTGTGCGGTGAGTGGTGTCCTCACTACACATGCACGTTTTGGAGTTGCCAGTTAGCAAAATGGTTCCAAATTCAACGTTAAGTGATATGGTCTCTGGATTTAGTTGTATACAAGGTATCCTCGGTATCAGATCCCATTTAGTGCTCTGGTGACTCTGCTTTCTGTAAAAAAAATATTGTATGGATGTGAGGGCGACACGTTCTAACGTATTCGCTGTGTCAGAAGTGGAAAAGGCCAAGTTTCAGATCTAGGGTACACAGTCTCTGCCAACAAATTAGGTTGGGTTTGCAGGTCAATATAGGGTCTCAAGGCGAAAGAATCATACACATCATCGCACCTAGATCGGAGTAGACTAATTGTGATGTCCAGATATGTGTTTTGGGAGTGATGGGATGCTGTTGTGAATTTTTGTTTCCACTTTCCGTTTCGCGTTTAGTCTTTGAGTGGGTCTAAGCCATCTTGTTGCATCCGCGAATCTGAAAAGAGGTTTAAATAAAGCAATGAGGTCATGGAGGTAGTGAATTCCTTATGTACTTTGTCTGAAATTACTGAGTCTTGAACAGCGGCACAGAAGGTGAAGGTTTTTCAACCCTTTATAAGCCTTGACTTGCCAGTTTTGAGCTAACTCGACTGCATGTTCGTGGCCTGCCACTCCTTTGTGGTCAGGGATCCAGCAGATCTTAACCTAAAGCTGAACGCAAACAGTCTTAAGCTTCACATACACATTGAATGATGATCAATTCATGGACGTTATTGGGGCCTCAAGAAATGATCCAAACTTTTTAGAAACAAAACATCACTGCTGCTTTTATCAGACTGCAATCTGCCTCGGCTGCATGGGGGCTCTGATCTGGATACACTGATCTCTCCCTCTCCTTGATATTCTCTTTCGCGCTGCACTTTCAAAGTAGTCTTTAGTTAAAAAGGAAGCTCTGGTCTTAAAGACATATCAACTGCTATTGATATGCTCAGGAATGGTTTGGGATTAAATATTAGTCAAGAAAGCCCTGTGACGTTGATATTTTTCTAGAGAAGGACAACGTTAGATTTTACCCAATCCTGGGTATGTACTTTATGAAGAATCGGTCTAATGGGCGAAGCATCTGTATCGAGAATTAAGCTGCAATTAAAGATTTGCTGAACCTAGTCCTGACTTCTAGGCTAGTAAAACAATACAAGGCTGGATTAAGTGAGTCTTATTGGGGTTCAAGATCGCAATGGGATCCCGTAAAATGAGATCGCAGATGAATTAGCTCGGCATCGCTCAGAGAAGAATTTTTTGTGACTCGACATTGACAGCCGTATGAGCATAGTTTAAGATGCCAAACGGGCCAGTACGTTTTTGTTATGCACTCAAGTTTGCTAGGTATAAGTGATACAATGTCCTACAACGTTTGCTGTTCTGTCTCTGTGACCTACACTCTGGTATTGTATGTACTCACTCGTAATCAAAGTTCTACGATAAATTAAGAATCTTCAGTAGAAGGAACATAAAAGGAATTCAATTAACTAGGTCTTAAACTGAGCGCTCGGTTTCGACAAAAAATAAAACAACATTTTGTTAAGACTCACTCCATCTGAATAAATCTGAAAGTAAAGCCACACAATGTGCAAAATTAACCGCCACTCTTGCATCCTCCCTTAAATTTCCCTTCGTTCTATTGCGATTTCTCTTGCAAACTTAAAACAAACTCTCCAATCAGCATACGCACGATAGGACCTAGGGCAACGCGCCAAGTAGACCTGAATAGATTTAACTCAGTCCGAAACTGAGTTGCAAACTGCAACACAAAATCTATCTTGAGCTAAAAGTTTGAGTTCAATTGTCTCCTTATCAAGTTGGCTTGCCTCTTTGGTGCTAAAAGAAGGAAACTACAGTCAAACTCAACAATAAAATGTAAAACGAAGGAAGAGAAGAAAAATGCACTCAAACTCATCCCCAAGGAATGCACTTCAATTTATTGTCTCACCACACTTCTACCCCCTTTTGAAAAAACGCACAAAAATCTGATCAAACTCGACTCACTATTCAACACACACTAATACTTTTGAATAGTGAGCAACAAACCACGCATAGGAATATTTCATTGAAACGACTCAAATGTCTACTCACTTTTAGATGTCTCCTGCTATTCCTTCTCTTCCAGGTTTTTCAACAGACGAAAACGAGACACAACGACCAATAGCCGAGACCGACAGCCGACGATTTTTCAGTTGTTTTGAGTCGGTTCATGAACGCGGTTCGGTTTTTGTTTTGAAAGAGACTCGTTGTGAGTCGTTAAAGAGTGTGCTTTGGGTCTGAGCTATTACTTTCCGGCTGAAGTTTAAGTCTAATTGCTTTCGGCTACTCAAAGAACGTGGCTTGGTGTATAAATTAGCCGATCAAGGGCTCCTTTTTTTTAAATTAAATCACTTAACTCTTGGAGAGTAAAAGTCGCGGCGTTTACCTTAACAAAAGTCGGCAAACTGAGCTGTTAATTGATTCCCTTCTTTGTCCGTCTTAATCAACTTCATCGTCATCGGATTACTTGTCTTCGTCTGCATTGAAAACTTGCTTTTGTTGTTTTGGTTGTGCTGTTTGCAACGAATTGGCAAGTGCCTGAGCGGATTTAGTGTTATCTGCCCCCCCTCCCGGCTACGTGATTCCATTCACTTTAGTTACGCACATGTGTTCTAAAGAACATCAAAGTGACCGTGTTCGTTTGGTATCGTGTCACTCGAATCTCTGTGGGTAAAAATAAAATTGTATCTTCAAGATCGACAAAGGTAATTGAACCGCTTTGCGTTGCGCTGGCTGGGTTGCCGCTTCAATAGATACTCGTATCATACATGTATGTATGTATAAATTCGTATGTACGTACGCGTGATGAGTGAGGAAATTCATTTTCGGTTATCGTCTGCGTCTCGCTAAACAGAGTGTGAGTATAGTGAGTATAGTGAGTATAAAGGTACAAAAGATATTCTCGTATCCAAAGTAAATAAACAAAACAGAACGCCAGTGCCATCCGTAGGATACCTGGTAAAGTGAGAACAAAATATAAAAACAAAAAAAAAAAAAAAAAAAAAATATGCACAAGAAATAAAAAAAAATAAAAAAGATATCAGCGTTGAAAATTGAATTAATGTGTTCCTTTATCGGGCGGGATGTTTATCGCGGTCTATATTTGTAAAATGAATTGAAAGGTGCGTTTCGAGACAAGATAGCACCTACCAGACGAGAGGGTCCACCAACTACATAAGTGCATCTATCAATTGTTCTTCCGCGCGTTTGCGTTACGCGTTTTATTTATTTTTATCTGTCTATTTGTC
The DNA here is from genome assembly GCA_928272305.1 of Volucella inflata. Taxonomy (NCBI): domain Eukaryota; kingdom Metazoa; phylum Arthropoda; class Insecta; order Diptera; family Syrphidae; genus Volucella; species Volucella inflata. Next base: position 8,607,614 of record OV743720.1, read on the forward strand.
TCCCTGTTGATGCTATAAGTTTTGCCTTGTATTTGTATCATTTACGAGTCTATGAGTGGTGGATCGATTTCAATATCCCAAAGCAATGTTATGATTGAGTGTGAGACATAGTGAGTTCGTGATACACATTTGCCAGTACTTCGACGGAGCGAAGTACTCGTACTCATACAATATTGTGCAAGAACGACTAGGTTCATTGTGAACGAAATTAAGATCTCATAAACGGATATTTAGATACGAGTACGGTATCTGCAAAATGGATTTTATAAACACAAGCAAAATGTATTCCTTTGGCTACAGAGGGCTTGCTGTTATGATTTTCGTCGGATTTTTGAGCTTCACTGGTGAGTTTCTATTTTTATCTATTTTTTTTAAATTTTTATATCAAATTCCTAGATAGTCCTCCAAGACTTAATAGAACAGATAGGACTTGCATTGCAGCAACTCGATAGACCGCCTGCAAATCACAAAAACTTGCTGACAAATTGTTTATCTTTGACATAAAGCTATACTTTGTCTGCTTCTTTGAATTGCTTAAAACATGTTTCGTCGTGATATCCCTGTCTTTAGACAGTGTAACCCCTCGACCAATGCCTATTTCTGGAACTAAATAATTCGCTTCAAAAGCAAAGTGTTATCTTAGAGTTTTTGGCTTGGATCGCTCGCCAAGGATTGGGTTTATCTCCACATTCTTTTTTCCAGAACAGAGGCATGGTAAGCCTCGATTCTAACACGTTTTGTGGCTTTTTCGACTCTTGGTTGGAGTTCGTCAGGGCATTTTTGGGAGTGATTATAGGAATATCCTTTTCCCCAAAAATTTGTTCAGTTGCAGAGATACCATCTTGTTGATTGAAGTTAAATCGCACGACACAAATCATCTGGTTTAGTGTCTTCCATATTTTTGATGAAATAATTACTAGCCACTGTCTGGAAACTTTGGTAGATTGCAACTTGAGCCCCGATGTCATTTTTGAGAAAGAAGGACCGATGGTGTTGCCAGAGTGAGGACCACACCAAACTGCACTTTTCGTGGCTAAAATTAAGTCGCATGGGTCGCTTCTGAATATGCCTTACTCCAGACACCGCAATTTTGCTTCAAATGTGATTTTGTGACGAAAATAATATGAATTTTCAATCTGGGAACGCCTCGCAAGCCATGGGTTCGTAGCTTTAGTTGCTGCACCAGATGGAACTTGTACGAATGTAGATCCAGTCATAGTTTCATAAAATTTTCCAAATAGTGCAAGGATCAAGGTCAAACTTTTACGATCCGCCGAATTCAGAATTCACACCCAGTGGATATACGAGTAGTTTCTTCTGAACGCACATAGCATTGGCACGCTGATAACTGTGCATTACTAGGTGGGTGGAAAACTGACCTCCTTGGGAATGAAAAAAAAGTTTTTTTAAATGTTTTTATTTTATTTTATTCAATATGGTCCCCTTTCAGCTTGATACACCTATTCCAGCGATTTTCCAACTTCTTGATCCCGCCCGAAAAGTAATTTTCCGTAAGGTCTGCAAAATACTCCTCCATGACGTCGATGATTTCCTCGCGTGAGCTGAATTTTTTATTGATAAGCCATCTTTTGAGGTTTGGGAAGAGATAATAGTCCGAGGGAGCCAAATCGGGCGAATGCGGTGGATGCGACAGCAATTGGAGCCGTAAGTCATTGATTTTAGCCGTGGTTCCGATGCTCTTATGCGCCGGCGCATTGTCTTGCAAAAAAAATTTTTTGCTTCATGTGAAGCCATTTTGCAGCGATTTCGGCCTTCAATCGCTCCAATAATGCATAGTAATACTCGCTGTTGATAATTTTTGCTTTTTCGAGGTAGTAAATGAAGAGTATGCCATAACAGTCCCAGAAAACCGACGCCATTACGTTTCCGACCCATTGAGCCTCCCTCGGCCGCTTCCGAGCACTCGTGCCGGTTTCAGTCCATTGCCGGGCACTCATTCTGTTCTCTGGTGTGTAATAATGGATCCAGGTATCATCAAAAGTTACGAAAGTCCGCCCGATTCCGCATCAGCAATTCCAAACACTCTTTCGAAGTGCTCTCGCGTTCGTGTTTTTGGTCAGAAGTGAGCATGCGCGGCACCCAGCGCCAGGATAATTTTTCAAAATAGGTCTACAAGAAAGATTTATTCGGACATACATAGATGAACATAAAGAACATGAGACAGGCCATTTCTCTAAATGCCAAGTGAGGTTAGGATCAATGCTGAGACGGTATGAGAAACGCTTCGGCTGGTGACAAAGTTATTACTTTTGACTTTTGTGGAATAGCGGTAGTTCTCCATCGTCATTCTTCACATTCTGGCGCGTTTAGCAGCAATCCCAACAGTAGAAATCGCTCTGTTTGCTCGTCTCTATTGGTGCTGTCATATGTACGCTTTAATTCGAAGAAAGTATTGTGTCTGGTGGAGTGTGAATTTCATGTCCAATGGTAGTCCAATCTGGCCATAAACTGCACTCATTGAGAAATGATTTCAGTTATTCACATGAAAGCATTGTAAAGTTGATCTTCAATGGCATTTTCTCCACATGAAATGATCTGCCTTGTTAATGTCAGTAGTTTGTGATTCGCAATATTTGACCCTGGCATCGAAGAGCCAAACCGATATTTCGCGTATGCAGTACTATCCTCAATTTTTGCAATTTTTCCAAATTTCGTAAAACGGTTCAACTTTGTTGTTTTCTTGTTTGAAGTGCTACATTTATCCATCGCAATTTAGAGTAGCGGGTAAAGTGTAGCGCGATTCGAATTTGGCACCCACTTTCGGCCATCCTTTCTATCCCCTCGAACTTTTGGTAGACGATTGTCGACAGGACAATACTTATGATTCTTCCCAACGAAATTTCAAAATTGTCGCATTCTTCTGAATGGTGTGTTCAGTTTATGGGCTCAGTACTTATTTCTCTGCAGTTTATAGTTTAGAGTGCTGCAGAGCGTCCTATGGAATGATCCCTTAGTTTACCCTCGATGTATTGACTATTGTAATCTTCTCTTGATTACCTCCGCAATAAATCCTAAATCTTCTGATAAAAGGCTTCCTTTCAGGACACATGTTTTATTTTATCGAGTACATACCACTGTGGCGATGGCAATGGCGCGATAGTTAGCTCATTGGACTATCACACAGAGAGTCTGGGTTCGATTCCTGGCTGGGTCACCAACAATTTTTCAAATCGCCATCACCCTTTCGACGGGCGATGGCGAACTCCCGAAAGTAAAACTGCCTACGAAAAAGCTTCTAAGGAGTGCCCTACGGACTCGGCCATGGCCCATACCGGGCTGCCAGCGCCACAGTGTTTTTTTGTTTTTTTTTTACATACCACTGTAAAAATAAACTGGATTATAGGAGTTTCCATACGGATTACTGAAGAAAAACATTTCTCGTGGCACAGGCACGGAATTTCACCAACTCGAATCACCAATGTTTTTTTCCTTTGAATGATCCGATGAGCTATTGTCTTTTCGAACGAATTTTTCGATGAATTTTGTTTAACATTTGCAAAATGGATGAAGTTGAGTTTGCGAGTTGAGAGAATCGGCAACGAAAGTTTTAGGACTGATTTGTAACCTGTTACTTTCTATCCAATTTATCGAACTATTGCAAGTCGTCTTCAGACCGTGAGATCATCCGTAATGGAAGCCCTCTCGACGGTGAATTAAAGAGAAGTGATTCCGGGTTCTTGTGTTTACTAAGTACTTTCTAATCGGGCTCTCGACCCGTGTAGAGTCGTGGCCTGAGACACTGCAGCCTTCCATCCCCTACGATCCCGGGCATTCTGCTTCCAGTTGTCCAGACCAAGCGCTCTGGCATCCGCGATGGCTTGGTCTTTGAAACGGAGGTTCGGTCTTCCTTGTCTTCTCGAACCTGGGGGCTGGTATTCGAAGATTCTCTTAGCTGGAGCATTATTGCCCATTCGCTCGATGTGGCCGAGCCAACGTAGTCGACGTATTTTGGCTTTTTGGACTACATCCACATCTTGGTACAGGTCATAGAGTTGGCGGTTGTATCTTCTCTCTTCTCCTCTTGGCCATCCTCGCACACAGGACCAAAAATCCGCCGAAGTATTTTTCGCTCGAAGGAACCCATTATCAGCTCTCCCTTCTTGCTTATCGTCGTTCAGCACTCGCCGCCATAAAGCAGAACTGGCAAGTAAGGGTTTTGTAGAGCACACATTTCGTCCTTCGAGTTTGAAGTTTTGAACCCAATTGTTTGGCCAAGCCGAAGGAGCCGTGTTTACTGAGTAGAAATTCTTAAACGACGTCAAAAAGTAAGGGACTTTGAACACAGACTTGAGGTTCTCCAACTTTAACTTTAAATTTTCAGTTATTCCCGCTTGGCATTTAGGTTTCATTTTAACGTCATCGAAAACAAAATGCGCTCTTCATATAGTACACGTCGCGGGATTGGTACATATTGTGGTCTTAGTGTCCTTAATTAGTTCCAAATTCAAGGAAACTGTTAGGAAGGACCATTATTTGAAAACTTTAAATCGAGTCATATGTTGACATATTATCTACAAAGGTTTATAATGTTCCAATTTCTCGTGTCGCTTCTGCCTTTATACGAGGAACAAAAAAGCTATTCCTCTACCAGATAGGCATAACAACGTATTTCAACCCGCAATTTTTGGGAGGCATATTATCCAGGCCAGTTATTGTTTTTATAACTTTGGGTCTCCTTTTGTATTGTTTTTTGCTCCCATTAGCAAGCGTTTGCAAGTTTTTAGTTCATTTCAATGATTAGATCACTTAAGAATGCTTTGCCAAACTAATATTGTCGCTTGGTATCAAAAAAGACCGACGAAGTTTCTAAAAGAAAAAGTATTTTCTGCTCAAATACTTATCAAATCCTGAAGTATATTTTCAAAAAGGTTTAGACACCAGGAGAAAATAGAAGAGAGACTCGCACTTCCTTTATTATTATACTCTACTAGCCGAAATTAGAATGATAACAATGGCCCAGTACTTTTCCCGCGATCTAACTAATCTAAGTGGGTTCTGTAATGGCGTAGAACCATTATGTTTTAAACAAACAACTGTATCTAATTTTCAACGTAAGCTCCTGTCTCTCGGAGACTTAATTTCACCGGATGAGTCATGATACGCCTGAGCAACGTTCCACGTCATTCCTTTGATGCGAATTCGGAACCCGTCTTGATGGCGCAGGTCCTTTTTTAGAGGACCTCAAACCTCTTACAGGTCTTAGTGCCATGACTACTCAGTAGGAAAATCCTTCCTACTTTTAAGTTCAAACCACAGCCACCGTGATGCTCTAACAACTCAAGCATGAACCGTAATCCGGAGGATCCTGACCCCCAAGGTTCCGTGTTTTAAGTCCCGGTGCGAACTTCCGGCGGTCCTGCCACTCAACAGGATCTATGACCGCCAGATTGGTATAGGTCAAATCGTAGCAACCTTCTTAGACGTCATTCTAAAAATGTTTGCGATAAGATTTGTATTTGTTTTCTCTCCCGGTCATTGGGCTAGGGCCCTATTGACGAATCACTTGCTCGGATTGAAAATAATATTCCTCATTCTGGAAGACATATTTCCATCAAAAACTGTAATGCCGTGTACGAGTTCGCCGACTTCTACGCAAGAGGGCGCGGTTCAAAAACTCGTCTAACACCAAAAGGCAAAGTAATCTACTTTTCTGACGTTACTGCACTTATTTGGTGAAAAAGGCAATGCAGTGGAAGTGAAATCGCCTGTCTAAAAAAAGATCTTTCACTCGCAGTCCGCGAAAAAAGTGTAGGTCCCATTTTCACCACAAAATAAGGTAAATAGCAAAAAAAAATCGCAAGAGATCGCCAAGTCCTTTTCCGGTCGAGTGTCTCTTAATATCTTAAGAGTTTCAATACCGCCAGCTTTAAGCATCGAAGACCATTGGAACCACTACCAAAACGCCATCAGAGATGCCGCTTCTGATGTGCTGGGTTTCACTCGTCCACCACAACGAAACCCCTGGTTCGATGATGAATGCCGGCAAGCACATGCAGCTAAGCAAGATGCTTATAAAGCGGCGCTGCTTAGAAGGACCAGAGCTGCTCTTGAGCTTTATGAGCGGAAGAGGAGAGACGAGCACTGGCTTCTCAGAAGGAAAAAGAAAGAGCATGAGAGGCGTGCGATCGAGGAAATTGAGAGATGCTACTCCAGGAATGAGGTTCGGAAGTTTTACCAAAAGGTAAAAATAACATGCCGGGGAAACAAACCCCGGACCGAAGCCTGTAGGGATGAAAAAGGGAACATCGTAGTAGAATTGCAGCCGATGCGGAGCACTTGGAAAGACCATTTCTGCAGACTGTATAACGGCGATGACGAACTAAATATCGCTGTCAGGCAGAATCAACCTTTCAATCTGGACGATGATGACCAACAATTCGGTCCACCCGACCTGGACGAAGTGAAGATAGCTAACATATATCGAAGTTTCAGTTCAACAAAGCTGCTGGAGCGGTCGGCCTGACTGTCGAGCTCTTCAAAACGGCAGGCGATGACTTGGTAAGGAGCATACACCAACTCATCTGTAAAATATGGTCGGACGAAAGTATGCCCGATGAATGGAACCTCAGCATTGTTTGTCCGATTCTCAAGAAGGGAGATCCTCTGAACTGCGCCAACAACAGAGGCATCAGTCTCCTTAACATCGCATACAAGATCTTATCTGCCGTATTGTGTGAACGCCTGAAGCCGTTCGTCAACAACCTGATAGGTCCATATCAGTGTGGCTTCAGGCCAGGAAAGTCCACCAGCGACCAGATATTCACACTAAGGCAGATCTTGAAATGAGCTTCAGATCGATACACACCACCTATTCTTCGATTTCAAGGCTGCCTACGACAGCATCTATAGATGTCGGTACCGAGACCTTTGATGTCCTGAAAGGATTTAGACAAGACGCATCGCTGTCATGCGATTCGTTTTACATCATTCAAGTATGTATCAATAGGGCAAAACTCAAGGGCAAACACAAGAGGCACTATCTTTCAAAAGTCCGTCCAACTACTCGCATACGCCGACGATATTGACATAATCGGGAGAAAGCAGCGTGATGTCAGTGGCGCTTTCGCGAGTATAGAGACGGAAGCGGCGAAAATGGGTTTAGCGGTCAATGAGAGCAAGACCAGGTATTTGCATGGACATTTTCAAAATTGGTTGAGGGTGTTTTTGGTTGCTTCGAGAGAAAAATTCTTCGGGCGATCTTCGGTCCCGTCTACATTGACGGTGGGTGGAGGAGGAGACACAACGACGGACTGTACGGAATGTACATGGACGGCGACATGGACCTAGCCAGAAGAGTGTAGATCTAAAGACTGGAGACAAATGCTTCGGTCCGAAAAGTCTTCGCATCCGCTCCCGAGAGACAGCGCAGTAGAGGAAGGCCAAGATTCAGATGGCGCACGCAAGTAGAAGGGGACCTCAGCCAATTTAACGTGCGAAACTGGAGGCAGCTAGCCAGGGATCGAACTGGCTGGAGAAACTTGTTGACTGAGGCCCGGGTCCACCCCGGACTGTAGCGCCGCTTAAAGAAGAAGAAGAAAGAAGAAGAAGATGTACAATGTGAGCACTTACTAAAGACTATAGTAAGTTTTGAGATTTTTCTCTCCTCAAAACTTGGAGTAGGATGTGTAGCATAAATTGATATTAATATTGATAAGGCCTCTAACAATGCCGATATGCAGGACACCAGCGAGGCATTCTAGGGAGCCGTCTACTTTCTCAAAGTATTCTAAAATCTCTATCAAGGGGCAATTTTCTAGTCCCTACTGCTATTTCCCTGGACTAATTATGTTGCATCGCGGTGCTCGAATTCTTAGTCCTGAATTCGTTCACTGTTCCAGGCTCATTCCTAATTAAAATTTTGGGCTGAAGATCCTGTCTATATGGCGGGAAATAAAATACGGATGTAACCTTCCATAACACTATCTCCTTCAAAAATAGAAAAAGAAAATTATTTTTACCGAAAAGAAATTGAAAAAGTTCCATCCACTTCATATACCCGCACTTTCGCCTGGCATCGCCACGTTAAAACTCAAAAGGACACATGCAAACATTGCAAAGCAAAGTGAAAAAGTTACAAAAGAAGTCTCCAACCAGAGAGGAGGAAGTCTTATTTATAGTTTTGTTTTTATCGATAATTTCTTAAAGAAAACCTTTCCAGGGAAAATTAAAAATCAAAACCCTAAAGCAAAGAGGAATTCCTGGCGTCAATGTACAATTTCACAATTCTAGTAGAATCCTGAAAAAAAAGACATAAACACCAAGCCATGCTCTTGAGTGCATTACACCATGCATTCAAGCCAAAGCAAGAACTGCAAAATTGATGGCAACACAAGGAGGTAACAAACCAAGGAACACCAGGACAAAAAAAAAAAGAGAACAAGCTCGCTAGCAAACCGGGACATAAGGGTGAGAACGAGAAGAAGAAAAAACTATGACGATTGCAGCAGCTTGTTGTTGGATTTCTGGTTACTGGAGCTGGTGACAAGCGAGTACAATGGGAATCATTGGTACAACTTTGCAACACAAAGCTTACAATCGAATCGAGAATAACCGAAATAACGAAGGAAGTAACCACATTTCGTAGACGACAAAAACCAAAAGAAAATGTTCGCCCACCCCCCAAAATAAAGGAGAAAACAAACGTCTGAACTTTCCACAAACGAAGACATGCAGAGCAAATCTTTCTACAGGAAAAGTGCCCCCAACGTGTTTTTTTTTCACAAGTTGATCACAGATGACTCAGGATTAATTGAAATTGAAAAGGAAAAAAGTTGTTCCTCTCTGGGTTTCTTTATAGATTTCCTTTTTATGGATAAAGATAGAAATTTTAGATAGAAAGGATGGAGAATACCCTTTAAACGTGCGACAACCTTGCCAGAAATGATATGAGGAATGCAAACTTATTGAAATTGCGGACACCATTTTTGGAATAGAAAATGTTCTTTGTTGTCTTAAATGATAATGAATCATCAATCAGAACTAGACGAATGAGATGTGAATGAGATTGGAGCCGGTGAAGCAGGAGTATAAATTCATTTCAAGTCAAAGGATATGCGCACTTTGTCGAAATTTCGCCACTTTAACTGCGTCTTGTATGTGAAGAAAGTTCATTGTCTCAATTTTTAACTGGAGAGACTTGAATTGAAGAATAATTAAAAGCCACCAAGAAGAATTGCAACTCAATTGTGCACTTTTGTGGTCTGTGGCAGATGGGATATGAACCTTTTGAGAGCTGCCAAACAGCTGGTCAAAATATGAAATGAATAATACACTAGGACAGCACCAATGTACTCTACACTTAGCCACTCAAGGGGCATTAGAGTGGCAAGGTTGGTTAAGAAACGAGAAAAGGACATCGTCGAATACCTTTCGGAGTTGAGATGATTCTTCGGCGTCTATTTAGGGTATATGATTCTACACTGAGCTCTCGGATCTACCCCAGCACGACTAGATAAACTCTGATTCGCCAGGTCTTTCCAGACAAGTCAGCGACTTGATTTGACCTTAACTCTTGAGTTAGGTTTTCATATTCGTTTCAAGAATCCTCAACGTAGGCTACTGACACTATAAATTACGAGAGTATATTTAATTAGCTTACATTCTGGATGAGAAATGGTCTCGGCTTTGGCCGATTGTATTGTTGATAACATCACAATGGCCTTCGGCTAGGAACGTGCAATACAAAGCGAATATCACTTCTATCCAAGAAGTCTGATTGAAAACGGATTGATGGATCTGATACAAGGAGCCGTATTGCGCACTACGTTGATTGCTATGTAGAAAAGAGTCAGCGTAGATTTAATTAGGTATAATCTGGGAAACGCTAGGACTAAAAACCCCGAGCATGTTGCATGTGTTCGAACGCCTGGTTGGAGACTGTATCAAGGCTTTATTCGCCAATATTACGTTTACCCCCTCACAGAGATAAAGGAGAACTTTTCCAAAACCTTCTTTTGCGAGTTCCTCGACTACACATACGAGCAGTCCTCCGAGCATGATCGTAAATATTTCCTCAGTGATTTCATCATCAAACTAAGTAATGACGTCATATTTGGGAAACATAGTCTGTACGACATCTGAGACAAAGGAAGCTGAAACATGGCTAACATCTATTTTCTGCATCCTAATATGTGACCTCGATATCTAATGAAACACCTGTGAACTAGACTAAAACCTTTGCCATAACGTTTCTATAAGCAAATATTGACTCGAAATATAACAAATAGCAAAGATACAAATGCAGCTATTCCTCACCGAAAAAGGGACTAAATTGAACGACGAAGAATTGCATATGTACGAGTAACACCTACATAGAACCTCTGAGAGAGTGTCCCAATACGTCTTACGGAGTCTTTTGATGGCAAATATTGAGTCAAATGGTCAGAAATATCTGGCATCACCAAAAATGTCTGAATTGATGAAAACAAGGGCCCGCAGTGAAACAAAAGGCATACGAGATGGGACTGCAGGGAAGGATACCAACAAAGATAGCGAAAGTTGATTTGACAAAAGCATTCATCAACTCATCTTTAATAGGAGGTTCTAATTATATAATTACGGCACCGGACAATTTTAGAATAAAAACAGTTTCGCTACGAGAACTTAACCAAGCAATTAAAAAAACTGAAAAATAACAAAGCCCCTGGTTATGATTTTATAACTGGTCAAATTCTCAAGGAGTTGCCAAAGAAAGCCTTGATCAAACTGCTCCAACTTATAAATGCCGCGCTAAGATAATTAAACGTTCCAAGCCAATGGAAAGTTGCCGAAGTTATAATGGTTCCGAAACCAGGCAAATCTCTTAATGAAAAAAAGTCCTACAGACCCATATCGCTTCTGCCGATAATATCTAAAATATTTGAAACACTCCTATTGAAGCGCTTGCAACCAATCATTGAAGAGAAACGTCTAATTCCTGAACATCAATTCGGTTTAAGAACTAAGCACTCCACGATTGACCAGGTTTTCAGAATTACGAATGAAATTGAGAAAGCCCTAGAGGGGAAAAAGATATGTGCTAGCGTGTTTCTTGACGTGTCTCAAGCCGAAGAAGGCTTAAATTTTAAGCTAAGTCAGGTTCTTCCGAGAGAGCTGCATACGATTCTGAAATCGTACCTGGAAAATAGAATTTTTCGTGTTAAACATGGCACCGAATACTCGGAATTTAAAGAGATAGCTGCTGGAGTTCCGCAAGGAAGAGTACTTGGCTCGGTATTGTTTTTACTCTATACTCGAGATATACCGGAAGAATCAGGTACCATAGTAGCCACGTTGGCGGACGACACGGCGATACTAGCTAAAGATACTTCAGTCGAGTTAGCCACTGGAAAGCTACAAATGAAGCAAAGTATCTAGGAATGACATTAGATGTAAAACTTAAATCGAAGCCGCATGTTAAGAAGAAACGTGATGAAGTTGAAAATAAATTCAGACAAATGTACTGGCTACTAGGATGGCATTCCAAGTTAAGTTTGGTTAACAAACTGCTCATCTATAAGCAAGTGCTTAAACCTGTTTGGACGTACGGTATACTACTTTGGGGTTGTACTAGAACAAGCAACCGAAATATTCTCCAAACCTATCAAAACAAAGTTCTAAGACAAATCGTGAACGCCCCATGGTATATCAGAAACAGTGATAACCACAGACACTTAGGAATAGTTACCGTCGATTAAAATTAAATTAAAAATTAAACTTAGTGCGTTTAGTAATAGCTGTCCTAGCAGGTACTTTTGCTGGAAAGCTACCAGAAACTACTTGATAAGGTAACTTAGTTGTAGTTGATAAGAAGGGAGTCGTGTTTTTAGTGAGTAAGAATCTCACACTACTATGAGCAACAGGTTCATAGTGTCTATGAAGATTTTCACACCTACCCACCAAAAAACAAAAAATAAATCTTTAAAATAAGAAAAAATGAAAATATGTGAAATATATGGATTTCCTTGTTCGATTCCCAAGACGGGTGAACCGTGTCAAAACATAGAGGCATACATGGCATAAAAGACCTGATTTAAGACTAATTTCAGACTTGTGGTAAAGAAAATTATAGGCCCAAGATATTAACCTTGTGGCAGATTCTGAAAAAAAAACATTAAAACCTCAACTAAGCATTAGTTTATCGATTTTAAGAATGCGTATGTCGGAGATTTACTCGTATAAAGTCAACCGCAGATGAGTATAATTATCGTGCTGTCAATTCTCAACAAAATTTTGCTTACAGCCGGTCTAAACAAGAACAAGAATTCGTAAGAAAGGCAGATACCAACATGCGGTGGTTTTGAATGTATGAGGATTATAATGACTTCGAAATAAAGAGTTTGCCAGAGCATTTCATGAGTAATTTGTTTGGCTAAGCAAATAATTATGTTATTTAGGAATACAGGAACGTCGGTCCAGATCAGTCAGGGTTAAGAATTTTTAACATCGCTTGAAGAAAGTTGAGCATAGGACTGAGTCGCCGCACTAATGTGAGAAGCAAAAAGTACTGTTGTAAGCGAAGTAATGAAGAAGAAGCAGACCATTTAGTATGGTATTGCATCCGATCGGCGAATCTAACGTATGTACCAGCGGGACGAACTACCCACACAACTGGCTCCCCTCAAAATCAAATAATCTATTTTAACTGTGCTATCGACGGCAGCAAGTTCTAATTTTTTTTTTATATCTTAAAAAGAAAATCGTGGAAATTTAAAAGAGTGTCGGTGAAAGAAGAAAGCCCTGAGGTACATCAGCAATTATTGTGGATATTAGGTTTGAGTTCGTCCAAATCTGTTATAGAAGTTGTTCATCGATTTTCGACAAAGAGTCGAACTGACAAATGGCATTAAATATGAAATATCGGGAGCAACTACCTTGTTTTCGATAGATCGATTCCACTTTTCGATGAGATATGCCATCAAATCACCATCGCATTTTTTGACAAGTAGACTGTACTGCTGGTTAACAAGACGTTTTCGTATCTCGAGATATTTCGTGAGCTGACTTTCTATCAACGTTTCTGTAATCTTGGAAAAATACTGGTTATCATGTTCTCCTTAGGAGTAAGAATAATAAGAAAGCTTTAGGTCTTGTCATCGTGGAAGACAACTTACTCGGAAGAACAGGGAAATGTTACGAGCTCTTGCTACCACATGAGCGCGAAACTGGATTTAGCTTAGGAGAAGACATTTCATCTCGAAGAGTTAAACTGGATGTGAAGCGCACTGGGCAGCTCCGATGGTATTATAAATCAGCATCGGAATGGAGAGTGAGGAAGAGTTTTTACTATTTCTGAAGATCGACATACAATTTCTACTATCTCTGGGCTAATTAAAGCTCGAGTCGTACCATATTGATGAGAAAAGACAGATTTCATTCTGAAGTTCCTAAAAAAGAACTTAGAAATTATCTGATATGTCGCAGTGTCCGAAGAAGCATAGAGTACGGAAGTTCACATCAACGTGGTACTTAATGGCAGGAGAATTTAAGAACAAGTTTAGGATATGACAACCTTCTTTCGGGATGTTGAGCTATACGCTCTTTACAACAACCATCCAAATTCATCTGTTAACTATCAAATCTTTGAGGAGAGGAACACCTGTCCCCTGGTTCGGATATGAAAACGCAAGTACGATGCGCGATTAATCAACTAAGTCTCCGTAGTTGGAGAAGGTTCGTCCAAGAATACTTTAAATGAAGAGCGCTCAGGAGTTGGGATCCAAGTATTTGTATTTGTATTGTAGCGATTAAAACAGGTTAGTAGGAGATACCAGACTACTCTAGAGAGTTGCCTTTTGCAGTCTTAAATGAGGACTAACTTAGATCTACATTGTTATAGTGAAGTATCGGGTTTTCCAATAGGGACTTGACAACTTTGAATTTGTGAACACACTCTTTGACTAATCATCAAACTGTCACTGTCAATTTATTCAGTAAACTCAAAATTTTCATCATGGTAAAGTACACGAACGAGCCACGTCTGCAAATTATAAAAAATTTCTACCAAAATTCGGAGACGGTGACTGCAACTTTAAGAGCGTAAATTCCAATTTTCGGTCGTAATTCTCGCTTAAGGCAATAACAAGTTTAGTGCACAAATTTGAGTCTACATATTCGTTGTGTGATGTTGCCGTGTCAGTGAGACAACGGGTTGGTCGAAGTGTCGAAAATATCGCTGCCGTTCAGCCGTCCGTAGCAAACAATCCAAATCAGTCAATTCCACGGCGTTCTCAAGAATTGGGCATCACTCAGACCACATTATGGCGTATTTTGGGTAAGGATCTTGGTTTACACCTATACAAGATCAAGCTGACTCAAGAATTGAAGCCGATGGACCATTTGAAGCGACGTACGTTCTCCGATTGGGTTCTGGAGAAGATGCGCTAAGATGTTGAATTTCATCTTAAAATCATCTTCAATGACGAAGCTCATTTTTGGCTCAATGGGCTCGTCAATAAGCTAAATATGGGGGGGCTACGTTAAGTCATTGGTTTATGCCAACAAGCCGATTACGTCGGAAGAGCTCAGAGCCAACATTGAACGCGAAATAGCGGCCGTTTCGGCCGAAATGTGTGACCGAGTCGTTGAAAATTGGGTCCAACGAATCGACCGCTGCAAACGTACCCGGGGTGGCCATATAAACGAAGTCGAGTTCCATTCATAAATGTTTTGATTGTACTTCAAGCCGATAATAAAGTTTTTGAAATACCTCAGATGGTTTGCGTGTTTTTTTTAAAAAAAATTGTCAAGTCCTTACTGGAAAACTCTTTAGTTATAATGGCGTTAATTGCAGTGTATTAATGCAATTTCCATACCCTGGAGTTGATCCAAGGATGCTACAGACATGAAGCTATAAGAAACATTTTGAGATTTCGTTTGATGTAAGCAGACGATTGATGATACCATTTTTTAAAGGTTCAAAATCTGAACCATGTTTTGCTTTTTCTGATATAAAAAGAAACAAATAGTTTTTCAAGAGTTTTTCTAAATAAACATCCTTGTTAATGGTATTATTCAAGGCCTGGTCTGAGCTTCCATTCTCCTTTTACAACTCGTGACATGAAATTTTTATTTGCTACAAAGCCTCGCGACATTTCACGTGTCCTTTTGGTTCATATCCCAATGTAAATACGAGCAGCCATCATAATCCCTTTGTAAATTGTCAATTCAAAATTCAATTTTTATCTCTCTACTGAAAATTTCATTATCAGGTAAATACCACTTCAAAACTGCCACTACTACCTGCCAGTTGACTGCCACTGGCAATAAAATGACACAAAAGCCAAACCAAGGTACCCGAATACAATGGTATTTAAGGGAAATTAATTTGTAATATGCCTCACACTTGCACGCCTTCGACAATGTTATGTATGGTATGTCCTGTCAAGCAGAAATGTTATCCTGTTGAGTACTAATAATGCTCGCAATCATTGTACGTTTTTTTTTTTGGAGGTAAATCTGCCCACACAAAGGAGATGTTAATTACCATTGTGCTGGATTGGTTGCGATTGTATGTTCGTTCAATTTGTATATGAAATCTATACACAGAAACTTATTTAATTAATTTATAATCAATTATTTATAATACTCTGCTATCTAGTATGGTAAGTAGGTATTCGTAGTACACAGGATACCTGCCTCAATTTGGCATTCAAATTGAATTGGAAACCCTATGCCATTGGCCTCGATTTTAAGCTGCTTTACCAAAGATGGATTGGAATCGATTTTCGTCTCTATTCCTAGGTATCTGAGTACCTGTGTAAACTCGGAATCAAATAACTCAACACAAATCTAGATGAAAAGGGTATTCTCGAGAATCAATGATTCGCATAGATACTCAAAAACATTTGCAATATTTTGAAAGCACTCAGAGAGTCACGGAAAAGGATTAAGTCCATTTAAACGAGATGACATTTGGTATGCATTCGTTATCTAGAATTAGGTCGGTGAGGGATGCTTATTTGGAGAAATAGGGGGGTTTGAGAGTATCATAAATTGACAGATTTATTTTAAATTGGAAAATTATAAAAGCTGGGATCTGAATCAAGTTAAAATAAAACTGAAGTTCCGGCTTAAAATATTGAACGATTATATGAGTAGTCATGTGGAACGAGATAGCAAGGTGTGAGTCTCGTGGTAAAAGAGTAATTCTTTAATTGTCCCAATCTGAACCTCGCCCTTATGTCACTATTGGCCTCGACACCTCCGATAAGTGCGATGTGTGCGCATTTGGAGAAAATCTGATCCGCCTCCTGGACTCTTGTTGGGAGTACTTAAGCCACAAAGATCTGAAATTCTCCTTGACGATCCCTTTCCATGTCTATTTAGAGCGACCCACTTGTCCAAACCAAAGCGTTTGTCTTGCGAATTCAGTTATCTACTTTCAGTTCTGTAGCGACATCTGCAATGCGCTTTTGTTCCTCTGTGGGCTATCTGTTGACAAACGTCACATCAGGATGTTGAAAGTATGATGTCAAGTTCCATTTTATCCCTAATTTTCTCCAAAGTTTGGATCTGATCAGTCATTACAAAAAGGAGTAGTAGTGGGGAAAGAATGCAACCTTGTCGTACTCCGCTCCAAACTTCAAATTTCATTGGCACCTTAGCTGTTGCGAAAAACTTGACATTTGCCGCCATAATAGAAAGTCTTTATAAGCTTTTCTGGTGCCCCGTTCCTCCTCCTGAGCTAAGAAGCATCCCTGCTCAAACGGTTGAAAGCTTTTTTAAAATCGATGAACAGCAAATGTAGTGGAGGTCTATGATGTTTTTGTTGATGTGGACGATGCAGGAGCCTGCCTGTTCAATGTCCAGCATTGAATTAAAGTGTTCTTTGCCTCGACTCAGAACTATTCAAACTATGAGTTCGGCCATATCTCACTTTAGCGGTTTAACAGTGCTGGAAATGGTTTCCGCTTACTGGCAAGCTATTTCTCATGTGAATTTACGAATTTCCATCTAGTCCTCTTACGGGACGCATAGTAGTACTTAAGGTGGTTCTGCTGTCGCCCCTCCTTGTTGT
Organism: Volucella inflata; assembly: GCA_928272305.1. Classification (NCBI taxonomy): domain Eukaryota; kingdom Metazoa; phylum Arthropoda; class Insecta; order Diptera; family Syrphidae; genus Volucella; species Volucella inflata. Next base: position 8,624,631 of record OV743720.1, read on the forward strand.
CCTTATCTCTGATGACATAAACTTCACTTCAAGCACTCACAATGCTCCGAAAGTTCATCGTTCGGTAATTGTCAATTGCAAACAGGATAACAGCGCAGGGAAGTAAAATAAAGACGCCTTATGAGTTCGCTGTCTGTTGATACTATGACTGATATCTTGCCGGAAGAGGGTAGATATTTTCCGGCTTTTGACAATCGCTTTAAGCCGTCGGCTAGTAAGGTGTTTAATATTTCCATATGCCATAGCTTCAGATGTACTCGTTATCCCATCCGATAAAGTCACAAGCGCTTTCAATATCCATAAGGATACGAGGCGTAGTTTACCCGCGCTCTAGTGAGAAAATAGCCCAGACGACATGTGCTTTCAAGGAGGATAACGTTATGTAGGACATACGGCTAAGGGAACAATAAGCTTACGAATATTGCGATCACTGTTTAGCAGTATGTTATTTGATTTTAAAATAAAGGCCTTTCAATTTGATTTCAAAATCGTGCAGTCGTGCCATAAGTTCTGTTGCACAATTTTCATTTGGGGCTGATCTGCATATCGTCGGTCGGTTTACGGGTAATCTTCTAACTCCTCAACAAAAAAAAAAATAGGCTGGAAATATGCAAGGCACTTTTGCAGTGGCACGCGGACAGTGGCCATGAAAACACTCTGTTTACGGATGAGAAAATTTTTACCGTGGAAGAAGTTTTCAACAAACAAAGTGACAAAATATATGCCCCTTCATCTAAGAAAGCGAAAAAAGTTGTTCCATGGGTTCAACGTGGACATGATCCCGCTTCCGTAATGGTTTGGTGGAGGGTCTCTCACTTTGGTATCACATCCCTCCATTTCTGGCAAAAAGGCATAAAAACTGGTACAAAGGTTTACCAAGTAGATGTGCTAGAGGGTGTTGTGAAGAGTTTGACCAATACCCTTTGCAATGGATACAGATGGATCTTCCAACAGGATTCAACTCCAGCGCACAAAGCCAAAACCACGCAGGAGTGGCTCAGAGTCAATATTCCTGGCTTTATAGGAGCAGAATATTGGCCGTCAATCTACTGGATTATGGTTTGTGGTCAAAATTGGAGAACATGGCCCCCAAGACTCCCCACAGAAAATTGGAAAGCATTAAAACAGCTTTAGCCATAGCAGCGTCACTGATCTCCATGGAAACCGTACGCAGCTATAGCCTAATGGTCACACCGTTTGGAAGCTTGTGTTAAAGCAAAAGGCAGTCATTTCGAGTGAATCCAGTTTTCTTTAAAAGTAATTATAGTGGTCTTATAAATGAAACAATTTGGAATACAATATGCTTACTGTTTTTTTTTTATACCGTTTTATATTTGCAAGTAAGTTCGGCAGGACTCGGTATATTACATCTATTGATTACTAGGTGGGGTGAAAAGTAACCTCCTTGACCGCCAGAATGCGCTGCTACTGCAAAAAAGGTTATGGTGCCTTGAAGTCCGTTCATATTTAGTTTTATTTTGACAGCTGATTGTTGTTGACGTGTTTGGCATCATGTTGAGTATGGACAAAAGCGATTTTCGTTCTCTCATAAAACATTATTTTTTGAGAGGCAAAACGGCGAAGGAAACAAAATAAAAGTTGGATAACACCGTCAAATATTGGTTTCGAGAGTTTTGTGGTGGCCGCAACTCCACTACCGATCAAGTCCGCAGCGGCAGGCCCTCCGATGCGTTTACAGAGGACAATGTAAAAAAAATACATGAAATGGTGTTGGCTGACCTGAAAGTGAAGGTGCGCGAGCTAGCAGATACCACAAAGATTAGTACTGAGCGCACATGTCATATTTTGGGCAATATTCTGCATATGAAAAAGTTATTTTGCCGATGAGTGCCGCGCGTGCTCACTCCTGACCAAAAACACGAACGCAAGAGCACTTCGAAAGAGTGTTTGGACTTGCTGATGCAGAATCGGGCAGACTTTTGGCGTCGATTGGTAACTGTTGATGAAACCTGGATCCACTATTACACACCAGAGAACAGACTGAGTGCCCGGCAATGGACTGAAGCCGGCACGAGTGCTCCGAAGCGGCCGAGGAAGGCTCAATGGGTCGCAAAGGTTATGGCGTCGGTTTTCTGGGATTGTCATGGTATACTCTTCGTGGACTACCTCGAAAAAAAAGGAAAAACCATCAACAGCGAGTATTACTGTGCATTATTGGAGCGATTAAAGGCCGGAATCGCTACAAAACGGCCTCACATGAAGCCAAAAAAAATTTTGTTTTTGCAAGACAATGCGCCGGCGCATAAGAGCATCGCAACCACGGCAAAAATCAATGACTTACGGCTCCAATTGCTGTCGCATCCACCGTACGAGGCGGTCCCAAAAGTACCCGGCCTGACCAAGACATGGCGGTAGTTGTTTGAAAATATCACTGTATTGGAAAGTACGCAGTCTATAAAGAATATGTTTCAAGTTTGAAAGCGCCACGTTGTTTAGTATTTGTTTGGCAGCCATCAATAGTGAACGTTCTCAGTGAATTTGTGAAAATGAAGAAAATTGGTCATCGTTATGTGATACAATACTTTTATTTGAAAGGCCTCAGCACAACCAATATAAAAGCTGAACTGGATTCTATTCTGGGTGAGTCTGTTTCTTCATTTACAACAGTAATGTTTTGGGTTGCTGAGTTTAAACGAGGCCGTACGAGCTGCCAAGACGAGCATCGCAGTGGTCACCAAAAATGGTGACGACTCCAGAAATGGTGAAGAAAATCCACAAAGCGGTACTAGATGATCGTCGACTGAAAGTGCGCGAGCTATCAGACATTGTAGGCATTGTAGGTTCATCGCATATTAATTGAAAATTTGGACATGAGAAAGCTGTGCGCAAGATGGGTGCCGCGTTTGCTCACACTCGAGCAAAAACAGTGTCGTGAAGATGTTTCAATTGAGTGTTTATCGAAGTTTCACAGCATCAAAGCAGAATTTTTGGGCCGTTTCATAACAATAGGTCCATCACCTTACACCCGAGACAAAAGAACAATCGAAACAATAAATTCAAAAGCGAGAAACGGCTCCAAGGAAGGCGAAGACCGTTTCATCTACAGGCAAGGTCATGGCGTCGGATAATTTTCATTGACTATCTTGAAAAAGAAAAACTATCAACGGCCAGTATTATGCGAATTTATTGCAACGTTTGAGCGAAGAAATCAAGCAAAAACGGCCGCATTTGGCTAAGAAGAAAGTGTTGTTTCATCAAGACAATGTACCAGCTCACAAATCCATTATTGCAATGGCCGAAATTAATCAATTAAAGTTTAAATTGCTACCTCAGGCACCCTATTCGCCAGATTTAGCGCCCTCGAATTATTTTCTGTTCCCAAACTTGAAAAAATGGCTCAGTGGTCAAAGATTTTCCAACCATCAAGAAGTGATCTCGCTAGTTAATGGCTATTTTGAGGAACAAGACAGTTGTTATTATAAAAAGGATATCGAACTTTTTGAACATCGCTGGGAAAAGTGTATGGAGCTGAAAGGCGATTATGTTAAAAAATAAATAAATTGTTTTCCAAAATGTTTGTGTTTTCTTTGTTGGGTCGGGTACTTCTGGGACCGCCCTCGTATTCGCCCGATTTGGCTCCCTCGGACTATTATCTCTTCCCAAAGCTCAAAAGATGGCTCATCAATAAAAAATTCAGCTCACGCGCGGAAATCATCGACGCCACGGAGGATTATTTTGCAGACCTTCCGGAAAATTACTTTTCGGACGAGATCAAAAAGTTGGAAAATCGCTGGAATAAGTGTATCAAGCTTAAAGGGGACTATATTGAATAAAGTAAGAAAGCATTTAAAAAATTTTTTTTTCATTCCCAATTACTTTGGGAATTACTTTTCACCCCACCTAGTATATTTGTAACAAAACTTATGACAGGACTAGGTATATGACATCTGCTGATTATTTCCGTGCGGAACTAAGTGATGCTATGGAATGCATTGTATCGAAAGTCGGCAGTACTCGAGAAATAGAAATAGAAGAGAATAGAAATCTGCGCGGCCGGAAGAATTCTATTCAAGAAAAAGCGCTTTAATTGACCTCGTCGCCTTGGATCGAGGATTTCGAAGTCGATGTTACTACAGACCAAATCAGAGATCAGTTTAGAGTAACATTGTCTTGTTGAAAAAAAATGATCAGCTTGGAGAAATTTCAATGATATTTTAGGGAAAAATATCCACTCATCAACCCCTTAGAAAGGAGAAAGAAGTCAACATTGACTCTTTCATATCTATGACTCAAACCTTTCTCAGTTAAAATTGAATTGAAACCAAAATTAGCCTAAAACAAACAGATACGAGGGCGGGTCAATAAGTCCGTCACTTTTGGATTAAAACACAGATTTTTTGATAAAAAAATAATTTTATTTTTCAACGTAGTCTCCCCTGAGCTCTATACACTTTGTCCAACGCTTCTCCAATTTTTTTATCCCTTCAAAAAAAAATGATTTGTCGAGGTCCTCAAAATAGGCCTTTGTTTGCGAGATGACTTCATCATTGGAGTCAAATCTTTTTCCACCAAGCCATTTCTTCAGGTTTGGGAACAAGAAGTAGTCGCTCGGAGCCAAATCTGGAGAATAGGGTGGATGAGGGAGCAATTCATAGCCCAATTCATTGCATTGTCTTGGTGGACAAGAACTTTTTTCTTGGCCAAATGAGGTCGTTTTTTTTTCAAATCGTCATTGAATCGGTCCAATAAGTTGGCATAATATTCCCCATTGATTGTTCTTCCCCTTTGAAGGTAGTCAATGTGGATTATCCCGCGTGCATCCCAAAAAACAGTCGCCATAACTTTATTGGCTGACAAACCCACCTTGGCCTTCTTTGGCGCCGATTCACCCTTAGAAACCCACTGTTTTGACTGTTGTTTGTTCTCTGGTGTGTTGTGATGGATCCATGTTTCGTCCACGGTTACAAAACGGCGCAAAAACTCCTCCATATTGCGATTAAACAACGCCAAACCTTCCTGTGAAGTTGTTACACGATTGCGTTTGTGGTCGACTGTGAGCAAACGCGGCACCCATCTTGCGGAAAGCTTTCTCATGCCCAAGTGATCATTCAAAATTGAAACCACTGAGCCATGCGAGATCCCTACGGCTTCCACAATCTCTCGCACTTTCAATCTTCGGTCGGCCAACACCATATCGTGAATTTTTTCGATTGTTTGGGGTGTAGAGACCTCAACTGGGCGTCCAGGACGTTCGGCATCTTCAGTGCTTGTACGGCCACAACGAAATTCAGTAAACCACTTTTTTACCATTGAAATCGATGGTGCAGAGTCCCCATAGTATTTATCAAGCTTAGCCTTGGTCTCGGTAATGGTTTTTTTTCGCAAGAAATAATGCTTAATAAGCACACGAAATTCACTTTTTTCCATTTTCTCCTCAAATTAGTGAGTAGTCTGATAAAAATAGCTGTCAAACACAAACTAACTGACGCAGCAAGTTTAAATTTTGACAGGAGTCAACTGACAGATGCCTGTTGACAGGAGCAGTGTTGCTGTTCCAGTAAAGAGGTCAGAAATTTAAAAAGCCACGGACTTATTGACCCGCCCTCGTACAGTACTTCAAATCAATCAGAAAGTCCTGCATTGAAATATTTTGTATACACAGCAGCGAAAACAAAAAAAGCCAAAACAATTCATGTAGCATTCATTACCCCTTTATGTGTTTGCAATGCCCTGAACTACCCCCTGAAATGGCTTTCATTGCTAATGGGAAAATACCGAAATTACGAGCAATGAACTGCCGGACCACAAATACTCTGAAATACTTGATTCGATTCGAAACAAACACCGCAAATACGGCTACGAGTGAGTTCAATAATACGAATAGCATTTTGGGTGCGTTCGTTAAACAACATCATCTCACGGCTTATTCCCGTGTTCATGCATCACAACCAATTCATACATCACCATCACATACCATATGACGACCGACACCGACATTTTTGCTGCTGTTGCCTTCAAACAACAACGGTAACGACCGGTATTCCCATCACATCAAGCACGTGAAAAATTCACATTCAGTCAATTGTAAAATTCGATTTTTCAATACTATACTCCTACATATAGTACTGCCACACAGAAAAATCGTCAAACAGATCCGACTACTTCGGTTGTTGTCTGAATTTTTGTTTGCTTCCTCTCTGACGTACCTTAATTAATCTGACAGCTCAATTTTCACTCGGCAAAAGATTAATGATCGTTTAAAACGAGAAAAATCGGAAAGACCAAACAGATACAATAAAAAAAAAAAAAAATTGTAAAAAAATGTAAAAAAGAAACGAAACGAACGCACAAATGTTAACACGAAATTGTGGCTTGGTTTGCGAAAAAATTGCTGAGAATTGCATAAATTTTTACAACTTCTGTCAGTCAACAGGGAATACGAACACATTTATTCCTACTTGCGGGTAGGCAGTTGCTTTTGCAAATAACCACAGCAAAGAGATAATTATAAACGTGTGTGTATGATGTGTGTGATGTTTGGAGATGGACGTGCTTGATGGATTTTGGCCATTTCGTCTTTATTATACTTTGTTGCCTAAAACTTTGCTAGTTTGGACGTTTATTGAAAAGTTTCGACTTAAAATTATTTGGACACAGGAGCGGTTTACTTTGTGTTTCCGATTTCATGGTTTGAGCTGTCACTTTGACGGGTCTAGAGTATGTCATTAAATAAAACTGTGTACGTGTCAAATGTGCTGTCATGGCAACTTTTATATACAATCGTCTGGGATGGCTTGAAAATGTTTGCACTATGCATTGGGAATATTAAGAAACTTATTTGTAAGGCTCAGCTTGAATGTTCACAATTAAACATCACTTTTAGGGAGCTTTTTTGAACTTAAAGCGAAGTGACTTTTCAAGGTGGTAGCTGCTGTCGAAGTGAGCTGTTTGTGATTAAATGAAACTGGGGAGTGACTAGTCATTTTGAGCTTGTTTACGTCTAGTAGATATAAGAAGTGTAGAAATGTCAATTTCTGGGTCAGCGCACGTATTCGGACGCCATTTCATTTGCGGCTTAAATAAAACCGCTGCATAGAATAAACACCAATTTGTGGCGGTGTCACAATGGATAATAAAACTTTTGCGTATGCTCGAGGAACTAAAGTTTTCCGGTGAGAAATTGGAGAAATATAGCAACAAATGAGTATTCAAAGTCTAAGTCAAGCTAAAATCAGAGTGAGAGTGAACAACACCCTGATAAACATCGAACAGAGTGGAATAGATTGATTACGAGTACCAAAGGTAAAAGCCTAATCTCCCGATGAAATTTTAAGTGATTGCCTTTAGATTGAGCCACGATTTTAGATCGCAGATTTTCAAGTAATAAACACCGGGTGACTGAAACATCGACAGATTGGAGTTTCAGGAATTCTAAATGTGATAACCGAACGGAATTGGCATGAAGAGCAACAAATTTGTCGAATTTAACTGAAAATTTACATGAAACACGAGTCTAAGGCCCTTATTGTGAGTGTCGATAGTCGATTGACAATCGACTGTACTGTGATTTGATTTGACAGTCGTAATATGTCAAACGCAAATAGAAATAACGTCAGTTCACAATAATTGATTTTTATGTCGATTGAGTTATACAATACCAAATACAAAATCAATCGAAGCAATCGACAATTGTCAATTCGATCGACAAACGACACTCGCAACAAGGGCCTAAGGGAAACGGCGCTGCGGCACTCTGCAGCTAATCACCTCCACAAAATCCCTGATTCGACGCAAAATGACGATATGACAGCGCAGCGAAACAAGACGCACTGAAAATTGAGGGTAGTGCTCCTCTGATACTCATTTTTAGACTTTGCTCCTTCACTACATTCTTTGCGGCGTTGATTTGCCTTATATATCATTGACAAATACGTAAAATATATGCTGAAACTCTGCCATGTCCGCTTATCGATGTCACATGTATGTGAACTTAGTAGTGGTCATCTTAATCAAAATAGCTGAGTTCAGTTTGACGTTCATCGTCCCGCAATATTGAAAATTAGCCAATCCGCAGGTAGTTTGAATATGTTGTTTCTTAACAGTGGATTCCTACAGTGCCATTGCTATACATACCACAATTTAAAACGATGGCCGATGAAAGTATTTTCCAATCTCCAACCACATTCACAGACTAGTTCCATAAAATCCTAAAACAAAAAAAAAAACAACTCAAAAACCGCACAAGATAAAAATCCCCGCTAATGCCACTCAATGATTCATTAAGAAATTCTTAAAATTGACCCCCTAATGGATTTTGCGGCACTATGCACTCTTTCATCAATTCCGCGCCTTCTTCCTTCTCGATGAGCTATCTTAACTTTATCCTTCTCCAGAGTTAATTGACTTCTACGCATATACGAGTACTCGTATCATCGAACATTGCTCGCAGAATTAATTATCCGCCAGAAGATGCCTTCATAGCTTCATTCCCCAAACGTCTAAATGATTCCAAAGAAGTGCGCTTCAATGACGTTGTGCGGGTTTCCTTTGCGGCGCACATCATTCCAGACAACTCATCGCTTCAAATGAGCAACCCATTGGGGTAAGATGCATTTAATTGAATTTCGTTGTTTGCGGTCAGATCGAGGAGAAGATTGTACGAGAGTAGATGGATGCAAAATCCACTTCAGATAAATGTTGGGCAGCCAACATCAAGATCATCGTTATCAGGTTGAGATTGGATAGTAACGTAAAGTAGTCGATGGATGGTTTTATGGCTTTTCTTGGGAAGAGAGGGCTATGTTGCATACCATTAAGAGGATTGTGATGGTTTGTATCTGGAGTTTATGACAGTGAATGAGGTTATCTGAGACATAAACACTGGAAATGACTATTTAAAACAGTTGAAGTCTAGGCTTTTGCGAAAAACTCGCCGAGGTTGGTCATGTGACTTGGAATCGACAATTCGGTTACACAGAACATACTCGTACTATGTACCTGGACAGGTAGATGCCAAACTGAGGTTTTAAGTTCTTAAAATAGGTAGCACGGAGACCAATCGTCATCTGCCAAATGGGCCATGGGTAATCCTTTTTCACCAGAGGCAAGAAAAAATGATTTTTTTGAGAAAACTTGTGGAACCGGTATTATGTTCTATGTCACATTACTTTCATTCCATGGAACTTTGCAGACGAGTTAGTGCAAAGTACATCAGTTTTGCTTTGCTTTTAAGCATCAATGTGATTATCCCTACTTGTTTCGGTCGGGTAAATGGAATTGATTAGAGGATTTCCCACTAAGAGATCTGTAGAATTGCTTCTTCTTACTTGTCAGATTGATTGTGAGTCTACCTTCTTTTTTTTGTTTTTTTTTTGCTATTTCTACAGATTCGACTTCAAGTAAAACTGCCTATTGCGGCAATTTTCAATTTTCTTAAGCGCACTCAGATCTTGGAAGTCTTTAAAACAAAAATTCCTGTTTCGAATTTCAAATTCGATGAGCTATATCTTTGAGCAATATGAATTAGGTTTTATGAAAGCGATTGCAGTGGATCGATACTTACTTACTTAAAGTGGCGCTACAGTTCGGGGTGGATCTGGGCCTCTGACATTAACTGGAAATTCTGTCGGTAGTCCGGCAGAGCTTTTAACCGCAGTTTTCACGTTTCCGTACATGTCTTAGGTTTCCGGTACCCTTTGAGACCTCAGCGCGGCCCATATCAGATCCCTAGGCACTCGATCAAATGCTTTTTCGAGGTCGATAAATACCATGTGTAAATCCTTAGACGAATCTCGGTGCTTTTCCATTATTATTCGTAGGCTTTGGATAGCGTCCACCGTCGATCTTCCTTCAACAAATCCACACTGGCTATTAACGAGCTTTATTATTTGCCGAAGACGTTCGTTTAAGACTCTGTCGACGGTTTTCATCGGGTGAGACATCAGCTTGATTGAACTGAAGTTGTTGCATTCTCGAGTGTCGCCTTTTCCTTTGTATAATGGAACCAAGAAGCTACTTCTCCATTGATTCGGCATAGGTTGTCCACATTTTAAATTATTTAAAAGTTTCGATAGCTATTCGCTACCGATTCCCGCCATCTTCGACCAAAACTCTGATGGAATGCTGTCTGGTCCCGCCGCTTTTCCCCGCTTCATTTTTCCGATTGCTATACTCATTTCTTCGATTGAAAAGTCCGAAGCTTACTCCTCGAGTAGACCAGCTGTCGGCACGATATCACGTGGAAACTGTTTGTTAAGCAACTCTATGGAATATTCAAACCAACGGTCACAAATTTTCTTTTCATTTGTTAGTAAGCAACCGTCTACATTTTTGATGTATTTCGGCGAGGTTATTTCCATCGAATTTTTTCGCCTCTGCTCAGCGAGCTTAGAAATATTTGGCACTTTAGTATTGTTCGACGTTTGAACTTCTTGTGTAGCTTGTTTTCTATGTGCCCATCGTGAGGATATTTATTTCAACTCCTGGTACAGGTTTTTCGCTGCTGTCGCTCGAATTCGAGCCAGGACATTCTTTGGGATCTTTTTATGACGCTCGTATTCAAGAGCCAGTCGAGCTTTTTCGATATCGTCGCTCCGATCGCTTGAAATGCATTTTTCTTGTCGGCCACAGCTCGTTTGGTTTCGTCATTCTACCACCATTTTTCTTTGTCAACATGATGGTTTCCCGATATAGTGCCCAGAAGGGACTTTGCAAGTGTTATGCAGCTGTTCCACATTTTTTGCGGGCTAAGTTAGTCTGCGATACCGTTTATATTTCGAAGTGCTTCTTTAGCCAGTGCGATAAATCTCGCTCGTGGTTCCTTCGATAGATTATACCACCGGATTTTTTGTCTTTCCAAACGATGCCCGTGTTTTCTGTGGTTCCGCTGTGAAAAATTCTGTAATGAGCAGACGGTGTTGGCTTACTAGCGATTCTTCAAGTATTTCTTTACAGTCTTTAACACGGTTTCTCATCGACATTTTGCAAAGGTGATAATCTATTTGCGTTTCGTGGCCTATGCTTCTATAGGTGATAAGATGTCGTTGATGTTTAATAAACATTGTATTTAAGACGGTTAAGCCGTAAGCCCTACATGCTAGAAGGATGTCTTCGCCAGCTGAATTTCTGGTTTCAAAGCCTTTACCGCCGTGGCAGTCCTCATAATCAACATTTGTTTCTCCGACGTGGCCATTTAAATCTCCGCCTACGAAGAGCATCTCATCGATAGGTATATTTCTAAGCAAATTACCGAACTCTGAACAAAATTTATCTTTTTCGAGCGTACGCGCTAACAATGTTCCACGTTTCATTGTGTATGACGAGTTTTGCAACTCATTAAGCGGTCGCTTATTTTCAAAATACCAACGATATTGCTAAGAAGATCCGCTGCAAAAACGATAGCAACACCGTTTTGTGATCGTTCCATGGTAGACCATCTTAGATGCCTTATTTTTTAAATCAAGAAAACGCGCTTTATTTCCGGTATTACACCACTTTCTTGTACGCACAGGATTCGTAGAGTTCTGCGACGCATAATCGCTTCCAGTTCTAAACGATCCGAGGTTCCAACTTGCAAACCGAAGTTTAGGAAAATATTTTGGAAACTTAATTTTGCCCGCCCCCGGAATCCGTAGGTCTGTGACACAAGCACTTCTGCTTGCTCTGGGATCACCGAGTGCGTTGCAAGCATGGTGCTCAGCGGGCTGAGGCTGTTAGGTGCGATCATTTCCATGAAGTGTATCTTAAATTTGAGTGGTTTGGCACTTGTATGCTCATTTAAAATTGATTGACTGTTCTTTTACCCCACCGGTAGTCTCCAGACGTTGTATCTCCTACTACACTAACCGCCTGGGCAGACGGGTCCGAAAATCACCAGAAGAATTTTCCTTTCAAAGCAGCTAAGAGTACGCTCATCCATTTTTGATAGTGTCCACGCCTCTGCGCCATAGTGCAGTATTGGGATCATTAAAGTCTTAGCCGTATATAGGCCCACTTTGGTGTTCGAGAGAGGGCTTTGCTGGTCAATTGCTTTTTAGCCCAAAGAAGCAGCAATTGGCTTCATTGGATTTCAGTGCTGATGTTGTTGCCTAAATGTATGTAAACAAAGTATTTAACTACCTCAAAGTTATATCTGTCTGGAGTGGACGTTCTGTCCGACACGTCGGTGTTGGGTGTCATTTTGAGACTGATAATGATTGATAACAGAACAAATTCCGTGTTCGCCCTGTACGCTCAACTGAGAATATTGCAGCTGTTGCCGAAAGATCTTAGCAATTTAACATAAGTCGCACTAGTCTGAGGAGAATTTTGCATAAAAATCTTTGATTATTCACTTTCAAGATCAAATAGACTCAGGCACCGAAGCAAAATGACTACCTGCTTGGTTATCGCTTATCTACTCGTATTTGGGCTTTAGATAAACTCCGAACTGACGACAATTTTGCTCAAAAAACATTGCCATTCCATTTCCAAAATTGCCGTATTTGTGGCTCGGAAAATCCTCACGTAGTCATAGAGAAGCTATTCTATCCTGAACAAACGACTGTTTAGTGTAGTTTTTGAAGTGGCAACATTTTTGGCCGTCTTTTCTTCCAAGATAACAATGCAAGAAACATTACACTCAATGGAGAGCACTGCCGAGGCATGATAACCGATTTTTTATGGTCAGAAATAGAGAATTTATACTTGGCCGAGCTATGGTTGCAGCAAAATGTGGTTACGTGCCACACAACGCATCCAATAATCTATTCATTGCAAAATAAGTTCAATAATCGTGTGATCATTATTCGTGCCATACGCAAGAACAACTTGTGCTTACAATAGGAGTGACGCAGTAAGCAATTTGACATCGTAAGTAAGTGACTTGTGATGAAAAATGGATCTGGTACATCCACTACGATGACCGAAGGAAGGAGAAATGGCACATGGCCATTGCTTTAACACCGACACCCAAGCTGAATTCTAATGAAAAAATAACTTAATTTGTATATTTCGTGAGATCAGCTTGGTGTCGTGTATTATGAGTTGCTCAAATCAAACGAGATCATTGCTGGGGCTCTCTACCGAACACAATTGATGAGATTAAGCCGAGCACTCAAGGACAAACGCGCCAACTACTGCCCCAGGAACGACAAAATTATTCTCCTGCATGATAATGCTCGACTGGCAAGTCCTAACGCAACCGCCGTATTCACCAGATCGATTGCACATGGACTGTCTCAACAACACTTCACATCACATAAAGATACCAAAAGTTGGATCAATTCGTGGATAGCTTCAAAAGATTAAGCTTCAACTTAAAAGGCAAAAATACTGTTAAATATTTTATTTATTATATAATATATATTTTATGTATAATTTACATATATTTTACTTTCGACTAACAAGTGGAAAATATGAACGTTTGTGCTACGTCTTGCAAGTCCAAATTTATGGATTGACATCTTGAATGGTAGCCTCAATCCATGGTATATACTTTGCTAAATAAGTTAATACCGCTGGATTATCGCTGCCGCAGCCTACGGGGGAGTACATGGAATATAGGCTGACAAGCTCACTCTTGGATGGATATCCAATAATCAATCCATTTCCACTGTCATTATCGCACGGAGCGTCTGAAGTACCGCTCCATCCCTCAATGCAAAGCTGTCCATATTCATTAAAGGCACTCTTCAGTAAGTTTTTGCAGACGTTGTTGTCCACAATATTAAACATTCCATACCTAAGAGAGTCATCCAAACTCTGCCGAGCTGGCGAGGAGCTGGTAAGTGTGGCCTTTGTCGTTATCGATCCACTCTGAGTTGAAGCTGGTGCTGTTGTTGCAGGCGAACCGAAGCCTGGCATAACGGCGAATCGATGACGCAACTCTCCAATTGACAACCTCGAGATATTTATTGGTTTTACAGTATCCGAGAAGATCAAACGAGTTGGAAGCCTTATCAATGCAAGATCGTCATAGTCCGTTGGATACGGATGAATATTGGCCTTGTTCGAAGTTACACTGAAGTATGGAGCAGCCTGGTCGTATTCGAATTGCTTACCGAAACTTATTTCAACACGTTGAACCTGGTCGCCTTTAACACACGTAGCTGAGGTTATCACCCACTGGTGGTTAAGAATCGAACCGCCACATTTTTGCTTACTGCCGTATATTTCAATGTAAACGTGATGGGGGAATTGGTGTAAGCTGTCAACTATTTGACCACCCACAAGTCGAGCTACAGGCTCAGCCTTGGTAATAGCTACGACGCTTATTAAAACGACAAACAATGGTAAGACTATAACGAAGTACATATTCTCAACTACTAATGATCAAGTGGATGGATGGGGTATTTATACCTATACTCGGATGTGAGAAACATGTATGCATTTTTGGAGTTCTGAAAATTGCAATAACATGTTGTAATTGAGTGCCAATTTTTGTTATCTGACTTGTAGCTTATCAGGAGGTACAAGATGTAATTTTCGGTAGAAAAGGGTTACCATGAGACGTTTGGCAGAGAGATATTGTACAGAGCAACAAAAGCCAAAGGGTGGGCTTATTGACAGGCAACTGGTTTTTTTTAGACCCGAGGTTGCGGACGTAGCTTTTCACGTTGAATTGGGTCCTTATAACTAGTATTAACGGCGTTGTATGTATTTAGATGAAAGGTGTTACCAGATCTTGCAATGTGATTGACTGGTCATGATTTGCTATGAATAGGTTGCACCACTGAACTAAGGACTAAGCCAAAAGACAACATTCAAAGGGTCACACCTTTTACCACCACCATTTATCTTTTACTCAAGTTTTTACGTACGAGATCTGCGCGGCAATTTTATTTTATTTATTTTTATTTTCAGGGGATACAATACGAATAAATTTGAAAAGTCCAGGTTATCACGCCGGGGTACTATACCCATGTGGCGGTTACAAATACAGTCTGTTTGATAACATTGTACACGACAACAATTAAAGAAGAACTTATAATAATAAAACAAATCAATTGTACTGGTTTATTTTGTTTATGTACTTGAATGCTTTTCAATTAATATGTTGTCCACTCTCCTCCATTATCAATTATTGCTTGGAGTCTTCGAGGCGTGTTTTCTACTAATCTTACAGCATAATCTTGAGACAAAGATCTCCATAAAACTCGTATTTTTCATGATAATTGTTTGACCGTCGAGATCTGCTTTCCTTGGAGCTTTAGCTAAAGGAATTGCCTAAACATTTTCAATGGGATTTGCATCCGGCAACTGTGATGGCCAATCTAAAACATCGACGTCATTTTCTTGTTTCCACGCACTGCACAAATGACTGCGATGTTTCTTCTTGCAGTAACCAATTCTCATTCCTTCTTTTAAACCACCTTTGGGCAGATGGTAATAAAGCCTTCTTATAAATTTTGACCATGTTGGGTGCGTTTAAGTTATTTGTAAACATGCACAATTTGCCAAATCCTTGTTTTTAGAAGCATCCCCAAGTGTGCATTTTTGCCGGGTGTTTGACGGTCCGCTGGATTAATTTATTGAATTGTGTACACCAGGTATGAGTGATAGACTATGCCAAAAAATAAGCTTCATCCGAAAAAATAACGTTGTTCCAATCTCTGACCAAATTCTCCTTGGCCCAACTGAGTCGTTTTTCTACGTGTTTTTTTGACAGTAGTGGTTTCTTTATTGTGCTTCGAAATTTTACATTATTGGCTAGTAAACGTCTTCGTATCGTATCACAACACACATTTAGACCCCTTTTACGTAAAATCCCTTGTCCTCCACGTAACGATAGAAGAGGATTTTTTTCAAACACGCGTAGAATCATTTTGTCCTGCTTTTTTGTTGTTTTTGGGGTAGACCCACGATCCGGCAAATCATCCACATTTTTAACTTGAGAATAACGGTGCACCCACAAATGTTTTTGACTTTTTCATGTATTTAGCAGCTGTTCCGTATGACATTTTCGGTCCTTTTGGATGCGTGCACAAGAATACTGCTTCATAACGTGATGCAAACGCGACACTCATTTTAAAATACTTCCGTCTCTGACAAAAATCGAACAATCTTTAAATGTTTTTATTCAAAGCATCTTAGCAGAAGTATTTTTTTATCTGCTAATGCAAATGCCACTTCCAAACCGGTTTTCATAAACGAGTTTTGCCGTATACGATCTTATCAAATGGACTGTACTTATTTATTCTGGGTCTTATATCTTAAATATCTAGTCGTACATATAAATTTATGTATTAAGTTTATGTTTTGCTAATAGAGGGAATAATTTTGATTTTCCGGGGGCTATTGATGGATCTAATAACGTTAAGTGTTCGTTAGTTATGTCGCAGCCTTGTAAGACATGACTTACTGTAAGTAGCTCTCTGCACATGTTGCACGGTGGTGGTTATTCTCTGTTAGAAAGGTGCGATTTGCTAAACATCGTATGTCCTAGTCTTATTCCGGAGATCTTTACTGCCTTAGCTCTTCGTTATAAGTAACAGGTGATAGATCAAGTTTATGTGTCCTCAAAAATGATTTTGATTGATCCTAACGATTTTGTAATTCCTCTTGTAAAAGCCTTAAGGATTGAATACAAACAGATTGTATTCCAAAGGCATTTCAATTGCATACCGTGCATCAGCATCTGCCTTTTCGTTCCGTGGTATGCCAACATGTCCTGGTGACCATATTAGGTAATGTGTGGACATTCTGAGCAGAGATTGGCTCTAAGGCTTGAATGATTAGTATATTGCTTACATTGCATTGTTTTCTGTAGCATGAATCGCACTTAAGGAGTCACTACAGTTAGCTGTTTTGACAGTTGAAGTTATAGCATATTTAAACGCTTCTGCAAGTGCTATTACTTTTCCAGGAGTGGTAAGTTGTTGCAATATTACTCTGTTGTTAGAGCTGTCAAGTCTATAGACACAGTAACCGGTAATTCCATCTTTGCAGGATGCGTCTCTGTAGAGAACACATTCGAAATTGCCAGTTTCCAATATTTCAGAAAAACTTTTTCCTAAATACTCCGTTGCGCGGCAATTGTTTGGGAAAATACTGGCATACATTTGGGCAGCATCGGAACAATTCTTAGTCCCCGCTAATGTTTAAATCCTTACCCATGCAAGCTTAAATGGTAAGTGCGTGCTCGACCAGTAAGACAATGCTAGCCTACGCTGTCATAGGGCTCACAATTCTTTACGAAAAAGATAAAAAATATGTCGTAGCAGCTGAAAGCCTTAGATATTAACAGATTCACTGTTGACAGGCCTGGCAAACGATAAAACTACACAAATGTTTGGACCTGTACCCAGAATGTTCGTCCCTTAACAGACCCGACTTCCTCGGCTGCTATAAAGCAAAGCC
Source organism: Volucella inflata (assembly GCA_928272305.1). NCBI lineage: Eukaryota > Metazoa > Arthropoda > Insecta > Diptera > Syrphidae > Volucella > Volucella inflata. The sequence continues at coordinate 8,641,929 of OV743720.1, forward strand.
ATCTAAGATGTGCGATAGGATGGGCCGGATAGAAAAGCGATGAAAAACTGTGATATCTACTACGTCACAGACGACCGGCGCGACAAAAACAGCGGTCTCTGCGTTTATTTGGATGCGGGTGCGGGATAAGTGGAGGACTTAGGGAACAAGTCTTGAGAGCTACCTAGGTGTAGTGAAGGTGCATCTACGAATGTCTAAGATGCCAAAATATCAGATAATCACTGTAGGGACAACGCTCTTATCAATAATTCATCCTGCATTTAGCCCTGAAGATCACCACCATCTGTGTCAAGAAGGGGTCAGAATAGTAGCAACTGGTCTGTTGGGCCTCAACCCAGCATCGCAAGAGACCTAGAAAGAGCAACCAAGAGAATAAACCCGTTCAGGCCAGCAAGGAATACAAAAGGGGTTTGTAGGTTCCTAAGCGGCGCTGTGAGTAATCTGAACTAAGCTGTGAGGCAGAACGAACCATCCATGTACAAGAACTTAAATATACCAGGTCATCCGCCCCCGAGAAAATTACTTGGCAGCACTCTCTATCAACTCTATATATGGGTTATGAATCAGCTTCCTTAGCATAGCGAATTGTGTACCTGAAATCATTTCTCAGCCATCTATTTGGTACTTAGCGCCGTTCTTTAAGGCCGCGTAAATCCACAGCCGACTTTGGTAGATTCTAAAGCAAACCCGGGATTTCAAGCACGGTTTTGGAATTTTGGAAAAGGAGAGACAACAGTGTACAGCGACAGCGATCTGATCAAAAAATTGCCCATTAGTCGTCAGAGATGGGTAGGTTATGTAAAGCTACTTCCAGACGAGACGAGACGAGTCTTCAACTGAGCTAATTGGAGAGGTTTATTGGCTGAGGCCGAGTTTGCAAATCCAGTTGCACTTTCGCCTTAACGATGTTGCTTGCACTGCATTTTTCGCTCTACCAATTCTACTAAATCTAGCCAGGTGATCATGGCTTCTTGTTGGCCTTGAACAATTTGATTTGCAGACACTGTGCCAAGACCACAGGTCTGAAAATGTTGAAATCTCTTTGAGTATCTAAACATATCATAGATCCATGGATAACCTAAAGAAATGTAACGACTTTTTGTCCTGGTAAGCCCTGGAAGAATATTGACAAACTATTTATTAGAAGCTTTATTTAAATGTTTTATTTCCGACTAACAAACAGGAAATGTGAATGTTTTGGGCTAAGTTTTGCAATCCCAAACTTATGGGTTGACATCTTGAATGGTAGCCTCAATCCATGGAAGATACTTTGCCAAGTAAGTAAATACCCCTGGGTTGTTACTACGGCACTCTGCAGGAGAGTACATGGAATACAGACTGACAAGTTCACTCTTTGATGGATATCCAATAATCAATCCATTTCCATTGTCATTGTCACATGCAGCGTCTGAAGTACCGGTCCATCCCTCAATGCAAAGCTGTCCATATTCATTAAAGGCACTCTGAAGTAAGTTCTTGCAAACGCTGTTGCCCACAATATTGAACATTCCATACCTAAGAGTGTCATCCGAACCAATGGGGGCGGCTGAGGAGGTAATAAGTGGCGGTTTAGTTGTTAACGATCCACTTGGAGTTGAAGCTGGTGCTGATGTTGTAGGTGTACCAAAGCCTGGCATAACGGCGAATCGATTGCGCAACTCTGCAATCGACAACCTCGAGATATTAATTGGTTTAACAGTATCCGAGAAGACCAAACGAGTTGGAAGCTTAATTAATGCAAGATCGTCATATTCCGTTGGATATATGTGAATATTGTCCTGGTTCACAGATACACTGTAGTATGGAGCAGCCTGGTCGTATTCGAATTGCTTACCGAAATGCAAGTCAACACGTTGGATGCCCTTAACGCAAGTAGCTGAGGTAATCACCCACTGTTGGTTAAGAATCGAACCACCACATTTTTGTTTACCTCCGTATGGTAGAACGTAGACGTGATGGGGGAATTGGTGTAAGCTGTCAACTTTTTGACCGCCCACAAGTCGAGCTATAGGATCAGCCTTGACAACGGCTACGACGGTTAATAAAACCACAAACAATGGTAAGAATTTAACGAAATACATCTTGGTAACTACACTACTGATGATCAAGTGAATGGATGGGGTATTTATACTCGGATATGAGGAAAATCTGTGCAGTAGATTCTTAAAGTTCCTAAAGTTTTAATAACAAGTTGATAGTGAATGTAAATTTCGGGTGTTATCTGTCTTGTAGCTCATCACGAGGTACAAGATATAGTTTTCGGTAGAAAAGGGTTGCCATGAAATCTGTGACAGAGAAGTTCTACCGAGTAAGAAAAGACAAACGCCTAGGTTATTGGCAGGCAACTAGAGTTTGCAGACCGAATGCCCCTTTTTTCATCGTCCTATTGGGATTTATAACAGATAAAAGATCTTGCGAGATATTCCAGCATGATTGGGTGTATTTTTAATTCTAAGAATGATCTAGTTAGTGCTCAGTTTCAAGAGTAAATCCTTACTCATTCAGGCTAAACTGGCAATTGCCTGCTCGATTATTATTATTAGTAGAATACTGGCCTCAATCAGATCTTGAAATATCTAAACCTATCGCTATACAGAAAATTCGGCCCGGAAAGTTTTTGACCTAAACCTAGAGGCTTGGGTTGCGTATGCAAGTGGAAGAGGATCTCAGCCAAGTTTGTGTTCGCTGCGCAGTCGCAGACAACTCCCCAAAGACTGCGCTAGCTGGTACGGTATGTTGGCTGATGTCTTGCTCTACACCAGACTATAGCGCCATCTATAGTAAGTAAATAAAATCGTTTCCCCATAAATCTGAGAAATCTGGCTTCCGGACTATGCCTACATACTCTGAACAATCTCAATTTAGTGGAATTTGTTTTTTTTCGCAAACGACAACCCTGTCAATATTTCACGATCATTTTTCAATTAAATCTCTGCTAATTTCCCCTTAATTGATTCGTAAATTGGATTGTTAGTCGAATCGATAAGTAATTGTTTATTTTGTACCTTCATCTAGTCACTGATAGTTTAATAATGAGTGTTAGCTTTGCTAAAGATTTTCAAAACCCCCTTCTTGCAAGTCGTAAACACAGAGATACTAACTCTTATCTGTCAATGATAAGATGCGGGCTTTGAAAACAAATTAAAAGTCTACAGGAAGTCATTTAATTGTCTCCATCGAATCATTTATTTTACCATTACGTGTAGTTAGCTCTACTCTGGAACTGGTCTGGCTTTTAGAACTCATAAACCATCTCACGGGTTATGAGTATATATGTAGGTACCAAAAACCCGCTTATTAAATGTCAGTTTCATACCCCTTCGATGTATCGAAGCGCTCTTTTGGGTTTATTAAGTGTGTGCCTGTGCCTTTGGTTTTTGCGGATACCTGAATGTGTTCACATAAATCTTTAGATGAGAGACGTACGCCTATAATTAAATGTTCACTCCACATCTCACGAATGTCTGGTAGAAAAGGCTCCTCGGAATGCTATTCAACGCTTCATTTTGTAATTATTTTACTTTTCCAAGTGTGCGCGCGTGTTTGTGGTAAGCGTTTTCATTCTCATCCTTTTATTGGAAGTCCACAAACTCTAACAGACGGACCGACCGACGACGTAAGTTTTTGATTATTACTTTGGTGGCATGAGAATCATAATCTTTGCCCGCCATTCAGCCTAATTACCTACCTGGTGCTAAGATGGGTCTTCTCGTATGCTTTCGCATATGCGGATTCGTCTCTACTGCCCTCGGTCCACTTCGATTCTGAGAGTAAAGATTCCGAAGAGCATCATCGTCATCATCATCATCATTATCATCACCATCGTCGTGTGTAATTTGTGTTACTCTTTCGGTCCCGATGCCACCATCCGCCTTGATCCTTTGAATAACATGTCTGTTGAACTTAGATGGGCTGCAATGCCAGACATTCCTCTTGCTGCGGATGAAATCGATTTGCCATGCAGAGAGCTCACGAGGCCAGAAAAACGAAAAACATCCCAGGGACGAGAGTAATAATAATAATAAAAAAGAATGACAAAAAGGAGAAGAGAAAAACGTAGGTATGAGGAAGAATAAAAAAAAAAAAAAAAAACTTTTTCATATGTGTCGGCAATTGTATGTGCCTGGAATACGAAATCCACCACGTCACCGTAGACCTGTACGGTATGGAGCTGTTTGTGGGGCATTTACGAGATTGCCGGGCTTTTGTTTACCGAATAGACGAAGTCTGCTTTATGCTGAATCGCAGAGGAAAATTAATTAGCAGTATTGAGGAGCATAGAATTTTTCGTGAATACTGGGAGTGGTATGGGGTTGGTCCGAAATCGTTGGATGGAATTTCAATATTAATTTTGTAACCAGAGGGAATGGAGTGAATGTCTTAGGCTGACTTCGCGTTTCCCTAAAGATTGAATGAAATCTACTTGAAGAAAATTCAGAAATTGGTCTTTGAACTATTACTGCTAAATGAAGATGTGCCTACCATGTCGCGCTTAATGATTGAAGGGGTCTATGAAGTACTCTTAGTATTTCTTCTACATCGTTCCTATCATATTCCTCTTTATGTGCTCTAGGAAAAATAGGGAAAACACTCAGAGATTATCTTGTGCTCCTGCGGTTTCAATGTCTAAAATCTTTCTATCCTAAAGTTTTAGGCATCTTCTATACTTTCATCTTTCAAAAATGCGGCCAGTCACTATTTGGATGAAAAAATCACGTCTTCTGCCTTAGATGATGGAAGATTGCGGCCTTCTGACAACACTTTTTGTTAATTGCACTTGCAGTGCAGTGAAGATCTTCGGGCGATCCTCCCGTCTGCATTGACGGTGCGTGGAGGAGGAGATACTACGACGAACTCTATGGACTGTAGAGCGACATGGACCTAGCCAGAAGAGTGATGATCCAAAGATTGAGATGGCTGGGTCATGTAGAGCGCATGGACACCAATGCTCCGGTCCGAAAAGTCTTCGAATCCGCTCCCGAGGGACAGCGTAGTAGAGGAAGGCCAAGACTCAGGTGGCGCACGCAAGTGGAAGAGGACCTCAGCCAACTTAGCGTGCGAAACTGGAGGCAGCTAGCCAGGAATCGAGCTGGCTGGAGAAGCTTGTTGACTGAGGCCCAGGTCCAACCCGGACTGTAGCGAACGTAACGAACTCACGCCAAGAAGACTTGCAGTGAGGTTACACAAATAAATCGACTACTTTGTGGCCACAAAAGATGTCTACCTATGAGTGTCATACTTGGGTTTGTATTACTATACTCCGCATATAGATGGCGCTACTGTTCGGAGTGAGAATCTGAACCTCAACTAACAAACGTCTTCAGCTAGAGCGGCCCAACGTAAGATGGTTCAGGTCCACTTTTACTTGTGCTCGATCCTAAGTTGAGCTGGTTTACTGTGTTGATTCTCATTCGCTCTCCATATACGAACCATCTTCGGTGTCAGATGCAAACTTTTTAAACCAAGTTAATGACGTTGTACAGCTCGTAGAGTTTGCTACAATATCTCTTCCTCCAAAGCACGTCAATGCAAGTGAGATCTGGATTGGTTAAAGAATGTTGGCAACCAATGAAGGATATCGTCATTTGCTTTCGTCAACGTCTGTGCCTCTACTCCATAGACCAGGACTGTATTAATAAGGTTTCTCAAATAGTGTCTCCCGATAATTTTTTGACAAATGTAACTCTATATTTCATTCCTGTTAATGATAAGTATAGGCGGGGTAGTGAAACTCCCTAACTATGTACCTCAAAGTCATGGCTGTCTATTGCGATCTTCCAGATTTGTTGATGTTTTGTGTCGCTTCTTGTTGACTGGATATAACAGCAATAGCGCCAGCAAGAGCACGTTGCGTCGCACTAATGGTATTAAGGTCATTAGAATAATTTTCTTAAGTATGCTGCTCACCATTGTCAACCTGCGCAACAGAACGAGTTTTGGGGACGACCAAGGCTTACATCTATGGATGCCATAAAATGCGGTCTTGAAATTGATAAAAGATAGGACCTCTTGGCCCTGTCGTTGTAGTCAATTGTGAACTTATCCGATCTAAAACCAACGCAACAGCAAACAAGACCTTTGATGCTTTTAGTCGGGAGAGGATCTCCTTTAATGTGGATTGGACAAACAATGCTGTGGTTCCATATATCACTCGCACTTTCCTCCAATCAAATCATGTAGAATGGTTCCCTCAATCGTCCATGTAGAATGGTTTCTTCGGCAACCCAATTGTGCCTTTTGTGATGGCTTCTTAGCATCTCATTCTACCGCTCTTCCCGAATAGCTCTCTTTTTTATATCAGTTTGACGTCCTGGTTGTTGTTTTGCTGCATAAAGCCCATCCGTTCATCTCTCGGGCTTTCAAGACGGAGTCATCAACTACGGCTATACGAGAGCTGCCTTTAAACCCCTACAGGTTCGCCCTACATCATCGCTATTGCATCTATAATATTTTTTCCTGGACAACATATGTTTGGCAGGTCAAGCTCAGCTTAATAAGACTAGTACTTGGTTGGTCGTAAGATGAGGTAGAATGACCACAAATGATATGGATCCTTTACTAAGACTCTGACGCCGCTTCGTGCCAACATAAAGGGCCGACCCTTGAAACATACTCGTAATTACTTTGATCTCATCATTATGCTCACAATTTAAACGACGCTAAGTCCAACGTTTTTTCGGTGAATTTATCAAAACCTTGGGATCTTTAAGTCTTAAGCCTTTTTGTCACGACAAAGCACCCAACGCGCCAGCGGTTCCACAGTGAGTACAAAATATTTTTAGAAAATCCTTTGGAGAACGCATTGTCATGTTTGCCCTATTTGGTGAAGCAAAACCGCCAAGAATGATCGGCTGATCACTTCAGTAATTTCTAAAACTGTAAGCAGCTGCAGCGCGGTGGTTGGAAAGTGTTTTTGTAGAGCGGCGTCGACTTGTTGGTTCCCGATGTTACAATATTCATCACAAGTTATAGCCATATGGTACTGGTTGGTGTCCATATGCACAGTGTGGCAAATAATATCCCGGACACGAGTCATATCTTAGCAATCAAGAGCGCTATCTATTTGTTCGAACATGTGTTTTACAACTTGAATTTTGTTTTACTTTTCGTCAAAATTTCATGGTATTTGCTTGACAATTAACAATAATAAAAATTATTTTTCCAAAACATCTTTTAACCTTTTTTGACGATATTCCAATAGGTTCGGCACGGGCATAAGAGGCAATCCGCAAAATGAGCTAGAGCAGTAATTTGAATCAATATTAATTCGCTGTAATAAGTGTATTGAATCGGGAGGAGATATTTCGTGTTTTAATTATGTTTTCTAGAGCCAGTCCGGGATATTATATGCCCCACTACGGATACTGACATAAATACGAACTTTCTAGATGATTTCAGCGGAAAGCAGAAAATTAAGCTACCTCCACACAATATGACTTTCTAAACGGAATCTACAGAGCTTAGAGGCTCCCTGTGCGGAGTTTGATGTCATAATCATATTCGAGAACTGAAATGCCAATATCGGCAAAGAAAACTTTTTTATGGAAAAGCACAGTCTCCACGGCGACAGTGATAAGCAGCCCAAGAATACGAGCCTACACAGATGTTCGAACCGAACCTACAAGCGCTGTAGTAAAAACCAAAAGCAGCAAAAGAAGATTATTGAGCCAGGACAAGAGAGAAAAAGCCCGCGGAATCTCCCAGCTCAAGGAAGTGAAAGTTTGTTCCGCTAACCAACTGGCAGCCTCGGACCCAGAGCGCATTTTCTTCCATACAGTTTATGGAACTTAGTCACCATAGAAGATGCGTTTAAGCATCACTTCAAGTAGCTTCTTAATGGGCATCAGGTGGGGATATGGCAATGAAAGAACTCGCTACCAATCAAAAAAGAAACAATTTTCTATCGCAGTATACGAGTTAAAGCTGGGCTAGCTATAAATAACCTGGCTAACAGCAAGGCCACCGGCTTCGATGATATATCTTACCTGATTCAAAAAAGGCAATACCATGTCTTGTAAGTATTATCCAACGCATTGTCTTAACGTCTAAAGGCCTTCTGTAACGCACTCATCGGCACGTATCAGAGTGGTACCTGGTCCGGAAATAGAATAAAAAAAAGCCCAAAGAATTTCAAGTCGAGTCTCGCCATCTTTCCATTGACTCTAAAATCGCATATAATAGCATTCATTGTCTTGAGCTCTAAAAGGCGATGACAGAATTCGTGATCCCGCAACACTGATCCATTGCACAATACTGGTAAAAACAGCGGGTTCCTTCGAATTATTTCACAATTACGCCAAATCTCGGCAAGGAGATGCTCTCGCATGTGATTTCTTCTTTATCTGCTCTATGAGATAGTTCGGAGGGTAGGTGTTAAAGTGGAGGGCTATATCTGGACAGCAGCTAGTTAACGTAGGCAACAGTTGCTCCCAGCGGGCGAAGTTATAGAGTTTTACACTGAACGGCATAACGATCAAACGAAACGAGTTGGCCTTGAAGTAAATAAGGACAAAACTAAGAAAATTTTGTCAATAAACCGATCACCGTGGTCAAGAATCCTACAAAGTCTAGATTGGAACAAGCATCAACACCTGTGAGAAAACTTACTGAAGTTTCGACGATGACCTATTCCAGCAAATCTGTGCTATTTCGGATTTACAAAACAAATGAGTTCAGAAAACAGAAACTCTTCGTTAGAAGGACGATGGAAGAAAGGATACAACCACTAATTCTGAACCTCACTTGTGGACTTGGATGAGGTATTTTTGGGGCCAAAATTTCGACAAGTTCAACGTTTCCTCCGGCAAATAAATTGTGTGATAATGCGTTGTTCAGCGGACGTGTGATCCTCTTGTCCAGACATGGTGCTACTGACTACCTTAAGGCTTTGGAGCCCTTTTGTTAGTGGACATGAAGGAACAGTTTTTGTTGCAAAATTTTGGGTAGAGCTTAACTAACAAAATATCGCAAATAAGCGGCTGACCTTATTTAGCGCCAGAGGGAGTATTCTACGGCAATTATGTATATTAATAAGAAAACACACAGACACAACCAAATTGCGCATCACTGTGTCTCTGGCGTGGCATTCTTTCAAACAATTTTTGAGAAATGAAAACACGCTTCACAAAAAAAAAAAAAAAAAACGATCGCAAATAACAATAAAATACAAAAAAAAACCCTCTCCACGTCATGTTACACATTTCACAAAAAAACGGAACACGAAAAACCAAACCAAACCATATTCCCATAAATTTTGGAGCACCAAGGCAAAAGATGGCTAAAAGCGGCCGAATTTTTTTTCCATTTCGCATGTTGTGTAGATTTTTTCGGTTCCAGGTACAAATCCATCTCGTCACACACAAAAAACGAAAGAATAATTTTGCCACGAAAAAATAAAAAAAATAAATAAATGAACATATACTCGTATTATCTGCCATTGTTGTTCCAACAAAGAATGCCGGAGCTGCAGAACTGGAAAGATATTAAAACTGGACTAAAGCTCTGAAAATTTGTTAAAGAATTCGGTCCATCTCCTGTCACACGATGAGGGCATTTCCGAAGAGATAGTTACCTTTGATGTTGACATATATAGAAACTGTCCCTGTCCAGGTTCACCAGTATTGGCTGTTTTTTTTAGCAGGTACTCGTATTCGGATTAACCAACCGGGATTGGGTGGATTTCGATTAAACGGAATGTGTTCATGCGAATGAAACTGCCATAAACGAAAATTGAAGGTAAGAGGGATGTGTAAAAGTCGAACTAGATACGGGATACGAAGGGATACTCACACGGGTATTTATGGTGTTTGCAGTTTTAAGGACTTGAGCCGATGAATGTGAATAATGGTTTTGGAGAAAAGAATTGGGTTACTCTTCAGTTTTTCTAATAACTATTAAACTTACAAGAAATGAGAGGGGAATTTAACCTTTTTTTTTTCTTTTATAAACTGTTGAAGTATTTACATAGGTGAGTTATGCTATTTCTTCCACGTGTCTGCATCACGTCCCTGTGATATAAGCTAAATTTAACTTGTCAGCCAGGCCATGGATTTTGCTGATAATTTTGCAGATGATTGGCGCAATTCTGTATTTAAACCTCGGCAGCAGGTTTTTGAGACTCAGCCGCAAGTGCTTTTCTTTCATTAACAGACCAAACCAGAAGCCTGAAATTTTCCATAATCAGTTCCTTTCAAGGCGTCCGGTCCGTAGTAAAGCATTGGGTCAATTAATGCAACTTTACCCGGGAAAAATTGCCCGTAACTTTGAGCAGTGTGTTGAGTGGCGATAAAATCTGCTACCGCTTTTGGACTCGGGAAACAGCTTCAGTTTTGGCAACAGAAACTCGCCGATTACAAGGCAATATATTTTAGCACTGCATATTTCTGATAAAAAAAGAAAGGGCGCTTACTACAACAGCCTGTGGTTTTTGAACGGTAATATTCTGCGCATGCGCGTAATCATCGGACTGAGAACATGCTTCGTCACTTTACAGTATGTTGGCGTTTTGGAATCTGTATGAATCATTTTGTGCGGGAGGAGCATTAATCTCTTCTTTTTTTAAACAACGTGCACTATTAATATTTGTGGTTGCAGTGAAGGCCATATTCCTCGTTTTTTCGTTTTTGAACTTGAGGTACATATTTTGGCTTCGTCACTCTTTAACCGTTGACTTTGCTTGTCTAGAGCTCAAACGAACGATCAGATCATTTGAGTTCTCGGTCTATCACTTAATCGTCGACTTTTGCAGTGCGTTCAAATAGCACGACGATCACGAGCCAGTGATGTAGGACTTTTTAAAAATAGAGGGTTGTTTGAAAAGTTTCCGACCTCAACGTAAAAATAGCGGCACTCGTCCATAAAAGCTAGTGGATGCTTATTGCGCATCTTTTGACAGTTACTTACCGAAGTTTCAGTTATTTTGGACGCTCAGTTTTTAGTTGACAGTCGTTTGACTGGGTCGACGTGAGTGTTTTTTTGTGAAAATGGATAAAATTGAGTATCGAGCTGTTATACAAATTCTTGTTTTTGAAAGGCAATACGCCTACGCAAATCAAAAATGAGTTGGACTCTGTATATGGGGATGCTACACCATAGTGAAATTTTGGGCAGCTGAATTTAAACGTGGCCGTAAGAGCTTGGGAGATGATGAATGTTCGGGACGTCCAAAAACTGCAACCACTGACAATAAATTGCCGCCGAATTAAAGTGAGAGAGATAGTAGAGGTTATGATAGTGTCTAAAGAACGTGTTTGTTACATATCAAATCAAAATTTAGGCATGACAAAGCTGTCCGCGCGTGTTCGAATGAACATTTCCAACGCTCTGTTGGCACAGTTTACGCGCAATAAATCCGAGTTTTGGCGCCGATTAATTACGGTAGATGAAACTTGGATACACCATCATACGCCCGAAACAAAAATTCAGTCAAAACAGTGGACTGCAAAGGCCGACCCGGCTCAAAAAAAGCAAAAACTGTTTTTTCGGCTGGGAAAGTGATGGCGACTGTTTTTTTGGGATACTCGTAGTAAAGGAGTTATCCTAATCGATTATCTTCAAAAAGGAAAAACCATTACAGGAGCATACTACGCATCATTACTTGCCAAACTGAAGGCAGAAATTGCGCAAAAACGGCCACATTTGCAGAAAAAGAAAATCCTGTTTCACTAAGACAACGCGCCATTTCACACCCGAGCTTTTACCATGGCGAAGATCCATGAATTACGGTTTGAACTGCTTGACCTTCCACTTTATTCACCAGATCTAGCCCCAAGCGACTTCTTTTTGTGCCCTCATCTAAAAACTGCGCTTGGTGGACAGAGATTTTCGTCAAATGAGAAGGCAATCACCTTCGTGAACAATTATTTTGCAGAGAAAAACGCCAAGTACTATTTGGACGGATAAGAGAGATGGGAGCATCGCTGGAAGAAGTGTGCAGAGTTACAAGGAGACAATGTAGAAACATAAAAACAAATTTTGAGAAGAAATGTCTTGTGTCATTGTTCGGTCGGAAACTTTTTAGACAACCCTCGTATATATATATCCGCCACTTATATGTGCACTTTTGCAATTTTACATTAAACTCGACTATCTTTATTGCTACATCAAATTTAATCATTTTTATCTAGCATGGTTGTATTGACAGAAAAAGTAAAAATGTAAAATTCCAGGAAAAACAAAAATCTTTCTGGCCCGCCGACAGGCAAGTTCGTCACCGCCTTTAGGAAATAAAAAAATCGACAATACCCTCGTGATCTATTCTTGTTGCATCATAAACTTATATTGCGGATGTTAGAATCAAGTATCTGTTTACGCGAAAAAAATTCTAGAACGTACTCGAAACTTATAAAGGGCGGGGGGTTTTTCTTTTATATATAAAAATGTACACATAACGTATTTTAATTGTTTTATTCAAGTGTAACTTCTTAATATTTGTCAAAGTATTATATTTTTCAATTAGTTTTTGAGATAAGGAAGATGAGAATTTAAATAATGTTGACGTTGTTTTAATTAGGTAAAAGTGTTTATTATTTCTTAGAAGCCTCCGAGAGATAGATCTTTATGACATAATTGCAAGGGAGCTTAAAATAGTTGGCTTTAAATAGTATGGTGCGATTTCCTTAAATATTAATTAACACTAAAAAAACAGCACTAAATCTCAAAAAAGAAAAAGTGATTTACACTAATTTACTCGTATCTTTGTTTTTTGTTTCTAACAATAAAAGATAGTCATAAACCAATCACACGCATGTATTAAATTAGAAAGACAAACGAACTACATTATCTGTTTGTCGTTTTCATAAAAAAACTAAGCTGAGTAAGCACATGATCATATTTTGACTAAATCTGAGTACACGTGCGTTTTTTATCAATTCAAACATCCCAAGGTCAACTATGTTTTTAGTGAACTGCAAAGTGGGTTACCTAAAGGTTACCTATGGTCTACTGAGTCTTTTTTGCCATGATAGATGAACTTGTAAATGAAGAAGGAAGGTTTTGTTTTCAGCCTTTCGAGACATTGTTAGTGTATTTCTGGAATAGTTGACTAATGCCTTCAAAATAGAAGTGATTATAAACATACATTGGTTTTTATAGTAGAAGGAGTTTCTCCAAAGTCTCGTAAAATACCTAAAGATCTCTTTTAGACAATCCATTAAAAAGGCAGATTTGGTTATTTTAAATCTTTTTACAACTTTGTCTCGCTGCCTAGTCTTCCTCTTTTTGGACTCATAAAAACTCTGGCATAGCGATGACACTATCTTTATCTCCGTCAAAGATTGACAATTTTCATCACTTATGAAATCTGCTCTCACATTGGCTGGTGGTGATAGACTACTTCTTTCAAAATCGTCACAAGTTCGACCCCAAGCTGAAGCCTCGATCGTAGACCATTCACTGGTTTTGATAAAGGGGGAGCCAACAGATAATGTTGATGTTTATCTTAATCTTATTACGAAAATGGGCGATCTGTAAAATGGTGCAATGGTGAAGCGCTTTGAAGGGGCCAGTTATGTTAATTATCGGATCAAACTCCATATCAGTATGCTAGGTCAGAACATACATGCCAAAACACCACCACTGTGAGCGAATGTTTTCAAAGCCAGCGAGGCACCTCAATTCGTCGGCGAAGTCAACAATTGGGCCTCCATTATGGCCCTTTACGGGGAGTTGTAAAAGTTCATCTTTATTTGCGCACCTATAAAATCGAAATTACACAACAATTGAAGCATTTGGAACATCTACGGAGTCGCCGATTTTTTAACTGGATGTTGGATAATTTTTCATAAATTTTAATCTTTTCCAATGAAGCCCTCTTTTGGATAGATGGGTACATAAATAAGTCGTTTCTGGTGACCGGAAAACGGATACAAGAATCACGAGAAACCAATGCATCCCAAAAATGTCACTGTATAGTGCATATTATAGGTTGGCGGCATCATTGGCCCGTACTTTTTTTAAGATGAGTCTGTCTCTCCAGTCAGTGAATACCGCAACACATTGACCGGCTATTTTTTTTTTTTCCAAAATTGAATAAACTAGGTCTTTGGCTTCAACAATCAATTAATTTATTGCATACGAAATTTGAAGACCGCATTATTTTGGTTAGAGGAGAAGTTGATTAGCCTACAAGTTCATGCGATTTGACACCTTTAGACTTCTCCCTGCGGGGTTATTTGATGAGTGAGGTCTATACCAATAATGCAGCGGCAATTCAGGATCTCAAATATAACATCTAATCAGAAATCGCGGCCATAAACCCCCTTATTCTTCAGAAATTCAAGGATAATTTTGACCTTGGTCGCTTGCAACAGAAGCTGCATGCACTTTTGACTTTCTAGCCATAAGCTACTTGTAAACTAACTTTTCCATTACCACAAAGATGCAGGCTACCCCGGAGAGAAAACCCAATTTCGAAATTCTTCGAATATCTAGAGAAGATAGAGAAGATTGATTTACAATAAATCAAATAAGAGTCTGAATGTTATGCGATCACAAAAGAAATCATTAAAGGCTCACTAAGATATTATTTGTCTTCAGACTTCCAATCCTTCGCAATACTTGTAGTTCGATGGATAGAAAAGAACCGATGCATTTAAAGAACATTGATATAAGGTTCTTACCAAAGTTAACAACAAATAGAGACACTGATAGGATCACAAACACGATGAAATTACAGCTGAACTTAAAGTGACGTTACACATTAAAGTGACGCAATTTTAGAATGTGTTTTTTTTTTCTTTTGGTTCTTTTGTCAAGAAACAGTCTCCGAGATAGTACCTATTTAAAGCAAATATAAAAATCAATTCTTCATTTGATTTTTTTCCTTCGTTTCACAGTTTCGTGACGCTTTTTAAGAGCTGCGAAAACTTATAAATTTTAACCAAAACACTAGACTTAATGTTCGCAATACTGTAAATGCATTTTATTTATGAATACAATATATTGTAATAAACTGTTTTAAACTTGAATACTACCGATGATACCATCGATCCAGGATTTATATTTGGCAATATTTACGAAGACACCAGGCAAGCCAGATCCGCAGTCGTACGTTGAATCCGTATAAATACCAACCAGTTCCGGATTTGCTGGCCATCCAGATATCAATCCACTGCCACGGTCATTTACGCATGGAGTATTTGGATTCTTTCCCCAGCCAGTAGCGCAGAATTGTAGATATTCATCAAATGCTCCCCAACCGAGCAGTGACTTGCAATTGTCATTTGAAATCACATTCAACATGACATAGTTAAGTTGTTGTTGTTGCAATGTTAAATACTCTCCATTGGAAATTGCGTTGACATCAAACCCTGCTAGGACGACTAACTTGTTTTGCAATTGACTCACTGGTATGGATGAAATCCTTACTGGCCTCAGAGTATCGGAGTATATTAGATTAACCGGAATTTCCACCAACGCGATGTCATCGAAGCCAGTTGGATATATATGTAGTTTATCCTTATCATTCACAGTAATCGTGAATGAATTTGAAGTGTTATTTATGTAGAGTCGATCAAAGTGCAACCTGACTCTATCACTATCAATTATGCACCTAGCCGAGGTTAAGACAAATCGTTCGTTTATAATTGATCCTCCACAAATATATTTAGGAATCAGACTTTCCGTACTCCAACCATAAACCGGTTCAATGGTGACCTGATGTGGAAATCTCCTTGAAGTGTCGATCGGAACTCCGCCAATAGTTCTTGGAGCGATTAAACTTTGAGTGGAAACCGAAGTAAAAGCAGCCACTGCTAGTAGAAGAATGGAAAGCTTTAAATGTTCCATGTTCGTTTGTCGAGAGGTTCTGAAACTAATTTGATGAAAGCACTTTCATTAACGGTATATATACGCTCAATTTTTTTTTTTCAAAGCAATACACAATCGTTTTAATTGCAAGAAGCCTAGCGATATAAATCTTATCGCAGACGAGGGTATCATAGATTACGATTCTTAAGAATTTGACTCACACATTGGTTGGTTACTTTATTATTTGTTAATTTGAAAGAAATAAGACAGATAATAAACAATAATAAACGTTAACACCAAGGATATGGGTAATTTAAGTCGTTTTTGTAAGCCAAAAATATTCGCAAATATTTTTGCTGTCTTGATGACTCAAATTACATCTAGTCCCGTGTCGTACTCGTATCTACAACTGCGAGAGGAAGACTTGGCTGATTGATTTTGCAGCGAAACACAATGCAACTTCAGAGAGCACATACAGGTAGTTTCCACACCTTGATGTCCAATTTTGTGGACGACTGGTTCATCAGGGGTCTTCGAGGTCCCATTGAGATCATATTGCGATCACCGCAAGGCACTCTTCCAGTGTTTTGGATGTTTGAACATCCAGAGTACCGAGCATCGACTTGCTGTAGCCAAGATACATAGGGATATTAGCGATAGCTCTTCTATAGTAAATGGTACAATACAAAGCGACCGCCTTTTACAATCGAGTTGCTCTTAACCCATTGAGGATCCCGATGCCGACAGAGTATAAAACCTGTGGCATCGATGCCAAAAAGCATCAGCCGCCTATGATGTACTTAGTTTCAACCCAGCTCAACAATAAAAAAAAAAAATCTGGGAACAGTAAATAGCGAATGTACAGAGCGGGCCTGCAGAATATAAGGAGAATGGCTCTCGGGTTTCCGAGCAGAAAAATAGGGAAGAGCATAGACTCTTCAGATGAAAGAATAGGAGAACGATTGAGTTGTTAGAGGGGTTCTACAAGAAGAATAAAGTGCGAAAATGTTGCCAAAAATAGACACGAATATGCCAAAGCAACAAAGCCAAAAAAAAAAAGAGAAGAAGACCTTATACAAAACCCACAGTCGATGCTGAGAATCTGGAACGATCATTTCTGTAAACGGTGTTGATGAACAACAACTCACTATCAGGCCAAACAAGCTATTCGACCTCTCATTCTCAACAAATGAAATCTCAGTATTGCGTGTCCGATCTTAAAAAACGGGCAATCCTTAATCTGCCTTATTATGTGAACACCTAAAACCCTTCGTCAACAGTCTGATAGCTTAACCATATAAGTGTCGCATATTACAACGTCAAAAGAGACGAACTATACAGGGCCATGTCTAGGCTAGGTCCCGAATTGAAAAATATTCGACATCAACCTAGAGGGACAACGCAATAGAGGACATGTGTGCAACAGACCACTACTTCGTGTGTAAAACACGCGATAACCGACGTGCCGTGTCAGCTACGTGGCTGTAACTTTGGTCTCCCCGCGAAAGAAAAACAGAAATGCTTACTCTCAATTTACTCATCCTGAAGTAGTGTTTTAATTTTTTCACAATCGAAAAACGCGACTTAGAAATGACAACTAAAACTTACGAATCTTTTCCGTGAATAAAAGTTGCCAAGTAAAGTTGAGAAGTATAAAATGGTTGTTGTCATCGGTTAGCCAATGCACATTGCCATAAACTACTTAGGCAAGTAATCGGGAACTTTTTATCAAGGTTGCTGAAGAGGCACTATGAGCAAATGGTGGTCAACCCTGTTCGACAATCCTGGCACACCGATATTATATCCTATACGCTGAATTGTAGAAATCTGAAGATCCTTGCTGCGAATGGGCTAAATGAAGATCGCAAGGGCCTTACTAACTGTTATTAAATAAATGCCTTGATTTAGAAGAGTTAAGTATGTAGAAGAGATCATCCTCACTCCAGAAGAGGACTTGGGTTCGCTATCTTATGAAATATACCTATAACGTAGGTTTGCGACGTGTTTACTAAAGAAGTGCGTGGGTACCTTGTATTGGAAGTGTTCATCTTATAAATTCCTATCTTTAGTGAGAGACCAGCGTATGTTACGTTCGCTAAGTCACCTGGAGCACTTCCCACTCTTGTTGCCTTAAGTTTCAAGACATCAATAATTGTAAAAGAATCCACCGAACAGTTGGGAAAATAAGTGACACAACTTTTGCCATCAATATGGCGAACTTGGGTTCCCATTAGCTGGTTCTTTTTTTCAATTTAGCTCTTAGAGGCATTAGACTAGAGCTGACTAACACGGAAACCACTACGGACTCTTCGTCAATTGACGGATCACGAACGATCAAATACAACTGGAGCAGTATACTCGTAGTACGATTATGTATACACACATGACTACTTTAGAGTGTAGAGCATGTTGGTCGCACTTTAGAATCTTAAATCGTAGTTTACGTTTGAGTGGAATTGATCACTTGATTAACAGATACCTGACAAACGACGAATTGACCGACATTTATTGGAAATAAAGGGAACTATGCTTTAGGTTTGTTGATCAGACGACTGGCCAAAAAAGAACTTCAATAATAGGCAAACTGAACTAAGGCTCTCGGTGCCTTAAGAGTTGTAAGGGAAGTTTACTCTACACTGTAGCGCTGGCAGTCCGGTATGGGCCATGGCCTAGCTTCTTGACACTCATTTTTGTTGCGCATGTTGTCATTTTTGTCACATCTACGATTTATCGCCGAACTCTTCGGAACGGCACTCTTTAGAAGCTTTTTCGTAGGCAATTTTACTTTCGGGAGTTTGCCATTCCCCGCCGAGAGGTGATTCAGGCAGCTGAATTTAAACGTGGCCGCAAGAGCTTGGGAGATGATGAACGTTCGGGACGTCTAAAAACTGCAACCACTGACAATCAATTGCCGCCGAATTTAAGTTAGAGAGATAGTAGAGGTTATGAAAGTGTCTACAGAACGTGTTTTTTACATATTAAATCAAAATTTAGACATGAGAAAGCTGTCCGCGCGTTGGGTGCCGCGTTTGCTAACGTTAAACCAAAAACGTGCAATAAATCCGAGTTTTGGCGCCGATTAATTACGGTAGATGAAACTTGGATACACAATCATACGCCCGAAACAAAAATTCCGTCAAAACAGTGGACTGCAAAGGGCGAGCCGGCTCCAAAAAAACAAAAACTGTTTTTTCGGCTGGGAAAGTGATGGCGACTGTTTTTTTGGGATACTCGTAGTAAAGGAGTTATCCTAATCGATTATCTTCAAAAAGGAAAAACCATTACAGGAGCATACTACGCATCATTACTTGCCAAACTGAAGGCAGAAATTGCGCAAAAACGGCCACATTTGCAGAAAAAGAAAATCCTGTTTCACCAAGACAACGCGCCGTCTCATATCTCAGCGGTTGCCATGGCGAAAATCCATGAATTACGGTTTGAACTGCTTGACCTTCCACCTTATTCACCAGATCTAGCCCCAAGCGACTTCTTTTTGTTCCCTCATCTAACAACTGCGCTTGGTGGACAGAGATTTTCGTCAAATGAGGAGGCAATCACCTTCGTGAACAATTATTTTGCAGAGAAAAACGCCAAGTACTATTTGGACGGATTAGAGAGATGGGACCATCGCTGGGAGAAGTGTGTAGATTTACAAGAAGACTATGTAGAAAAATAAGAAAAAAAATTTGAGAAAAAAGGTCCTGTATCATTGTGAAGAGTGAATCGACCATTCCGGTTCTTAGAACCTTGCAGTAGTAATCAGCAACCTCATCTCTCAGCCAGTCTACCAGACACCCAGCATACCATAGTCCGTTATCGGTGAGCTTCTATTTAAATCTCCCACATCGACTGTTTGTTCAGAAACCTGATGGCAACCGATAGCTGCCAGCCCAGCTTGTCTCTGCAGCAATCTGTATTAAAGGACTCACGCTTCTGACTTCTATTATTCTTTTCTACCAACTGGGCTTCTACGGTTTTCCGTGCGTCTTCTCACCTTAACATCCCGGGATCGGTGTTTTCATTTCGTTTATACCGGTCGGCCGCGGAACAACTGTTGAATATAATGTCACCTTGGGCAAATTAAAAAAAAAACGCCTTGTATTCAGCGGTATCACCCACCAAAGGGCAATATTCGCATCTCCATTATGCTTTCACCATCAAATATGCCTTAAAATTCCCCTGAACGTTAAGAAGCAGATCTGGAAACTAATACATCGTAAATATCAGCTTCAGATGCACTCCCGTCCGCACGGAAGAAATGGACGATGGTAATTCAGAATATTTTTAAGACCTCTTCTACAAAACCAACGCAGAGTGCCTTAACTAAGACTCTTAAATCTGTTTAACGGCAAAACAAGCAAAAAAGCACATCTTCAGCAATATCGGAAGCAAAGCATACACAATAAGTTTGGAATGACACAAAACTCTTCCAGTGCTATAGAGGGCACTGACTTAGACTTCTTGTATTCAGTGCTGAAGATCAGTCCATCGATGCCAAAAAACAGTGGAGAGTGTTATAAGAAAGAAATGCGCCTATGAAGGTGTTTAAAAGGACCAGATTGAGATGAGACTTCTTTTTAAAAAAAAGGGCACGGGACGCAAGCGATCAAGGAGCGATATATAAACAACTGAAGCTTCCGGGACAACATACTTGCTTATTTACTTTAGGTGGCGCTACAGTCCGGGGTAGACCTGGGCCTCAGTCAACAAGCTTCTCCAGCCACCTCGATCCCTGGCTAGCTGCCTCCAGTTTCGCACGCTAAGTTGGCTGAGGTCCTCTTCCACTCGCGTGCGCCACCTGAGTCTTGGCCTTCCTCTACTGCGCTGTCCCTCCGGAGCGGATTCGAAGACTTTTCGGACCGGAGCATTGGTGTCCATGCGCTCTACATGACCCAGCCATCTCAGTCTTTGGATCTTCACTCTTCTGGCTAGGTCCATTTTGCTGTACAGTCCGTACAGTTCGTCGTTGTATCTCCTCCTCCACTCACCGTCAATGCACACGGGCCCGAAGATCACCCGAAGAATTTTTCTCTCGAAGCAACCAAGAACACCCTCATCCATTTTTAATAATGTCCATGCCTCTGCGCCATAGAGCAGGACCGGGATTATTAAAGTCTTATAAAGGGTGAATTTTGTTGTCCGAGAGAGGGCTTTGCAACTCAATTGCCTTCTTAACCCAAAGAAACAGCGGTTGGCAAGAGTTATTCTTGCTTGATCTCAGCGCTGGTGTCGTTGTCTGTATTTATAGCGGAACATAGGTAAACAAAGTCCTTAACTACCTCAAAGTTATATCTGTCGAGGGTGACAGATGCTGGCGGCGATCTCTTGCGATTGTAGCCGTCTGACGTCGAATTTTCTCACAGCATTAGTTTGTCTTGGCGTAGTTTGGGATATCCGCAACCGTACCTTGGCTACAACAAGGTAATAGTCCGAGTCGATGTTAGCTCCTCGGAACGTACTGACATCCATAATACTGGAGGAGTGTCTTGCGTCGATGACAATGTGAACAATCTAGTTGACTGTTGATTGATCAGGAGTTTTCCAAGTTCCCTTGTGTATGTCGAGATGTGGGAACCGCGTGCTAGCCACGACAATGTTTCACCCCGCCGCAAAGTCGATTAGCTGAATCCGTTATCGGAGGTGGTGTCGTGCAGGCTATATTTTCCGATTGTTCCACCACAGATACCATCTCTTCATAGCTAGGGTATTGCTGCTTGATGCGGATTGCTACGAGGCGCTCGCTCACATGCCGGAAGCTGAGGACTTCTTGTCTTTGTCTGCCTCCGACAACAAATACGCATCCACATAAGCGCTGCTCTTGCCGTCGATAGAAATTGCCGTAGTAGATGTCGCAGTTGTTCATCTTCTTTGCTGCACGTGGTCTATTAAGGGATCAAACATTCCTCGTGCATATCCGAAGCTCATTGTCCTTAAATCGTTCGCGTGGGTTGTCAACAGTAGATCCGTCCATATCCGAGACTTGTTAATGCTTCGTAACTTCTTGTTTTTTTAAATGGCCGGGCAATTACCCCGGAAGCACAACCCCCAACCTGGAGGACTATTTCCATTTTAAATGCCCCTAGGACGAGGGGTCGGTTACACCGAAGCCAGTAACCCGTTCCGGGATGTGAGCGCTGCCGTTGGCCCATATAGGGCTCGTCCGCCACCAGATCTTTTCCAAGACCCTCACTTAGTCCTGGAAATCCTTACCGGCCTGAGCTCCAAATATGTCGGAGTAGCCCGGATAAGGTCTTATTTTGTTTTTCCGACACTTATCCTGATTTATTTCGCAGGAAACTCGCCATTTGTCCCCTTCACTTCGCAATCTCTAGTGAGATTCCCAGATGGCGCCACGGGGAGGCTGCAAGATGTTCGGCTGCAGAGGCTCATTCTCTTCATTTAAAGGATCAGCACCTGTCGGAAGATGCTACTTCTACGAGGCCTTATACTAATCGTTGCCATCCATTTATTACTAAAATTAAAATTTGCTTTTCTATAGTTTTTTTTATTCTCAATGTCTCTCCAGGCAGACGGCAGATTTTTGCCATGCCAGTGTTCTTGTAAATTGATTTGTACACCCTTTAAACGAAATAAAGAATTTATAATAATATTAGTAAATATATAAAAATCGCCTGAGATACTCGTAGTTTGGACATGTAAATCGAATGAATATTTATAAGAACAATGCCGTGGATGAAGACATCGATTTCAGTGGCTTGCGCAACCTAAAGCAGTTGGCCAAATATCAGGCTTACTACAGAGATTCATTGGTTGAGGACCAGGTTCATTCTGGATCGTAACACTGTTTAAGTAGGTATGCAAGTTTAAAGAAAAAGATCCAACTTCTTACTAAATGATGGCGCTAATGATGTGCAACATGAAGTGTGAGCTGCCCTTCTTATTGATTGCTATGGTCGCTTTCGACCCTCTTTTTGCCGAAGACACTCCTCTTCCAAACGTCCTTTATTGAGGAATTTTTTGAAGTTGATATAGGGGCTCCAACGATTTATGGGTCAATTTTATTTTATAATCCTATTCGTTGTTAGAATGCTGTTTTTTCGTTCGCTTTCGTTGGCTCAAAAAGAGTTTCCCAAACCACCTTTGCCTTAGGGTAACAAAATTCCGAGAAACTCGTGGATTTTTTCTACTGCATATCGTTGTTCTTGAAGTTATTTATCAACACATAAGAGGCAAGTCTGTTGCCCTATTATACACCTCGTTAATGCTTCCTTGGTCCGTACAGGATTCCTAGGCCCTGTTTTTTTGCTAGTGCCTTTTTTCAATTTTGATATGTTGGCTTAATAATCAGAGTTGAATAGCTCGCCATTCCACAATTTCCCAGCCCTCGATGTTTTTTCTGTATTTAAAAGCTTTCAGCCAAAATTGGTAAATAAATAAAATATTGTCCGCTTTCGTTTTACGTATATGTTTTAATAAATCCCTCTATAAATGCATAACTGGTGGATGGTACGAGTATCACTATAATTCCGGGAAAGGATGCACGAGGATGAACATACCATACTGAGCCTGTGCATTTTCATATTCGTTTCGTATATTGCCTCTAGAGTGAATGTGAAAGGACGCAAGTGGGCGCACATTTTTCGTTCATCTGGACATTTTAGATTTTGTTGTTTTCATTATCCTCGTCCTTTTTGTTTGTTGTTGTTGTTTTTTTTTTTGTTGAATTTTCTTGTCGATCCATAGTCATTTATTTGCACAATGCCAATATTTGCTTTTATGACTTTCAAGTGTACACACATTTGCATGCATGGTCGCATGTAGAGGTATGAGGATGAGTGTGTCTGTTAGTTCTTTGTGTTCCTGGGTGCACTTAAGTGGAGGGGACAGTGGACAGTGGAGCGAAAGAGGACTGGGATCAGACTGGACGTCATGAGATTTAGATCTGTTTTGCAAACATATTCGGAATTTTGTTGGTGTCTCTGGTCATGGTTCTGTTTCATTTGTAGTCTGCCAGGGTGAAATAGGACACTCTATTTGCTTTGGTCAAATGTCACACATCAAGTACGAGTATTTTAAGCAATGCCAATGGATTTTATCGTTTGTAAGAATTTATAAATTTTAAATCGAAAAATTAATTCTTATTATTATGTTGGAATGAAAGATGGTGAAGAGCTCTCGTAGCCATTGAATTTGGTTGGTTAATATTTAACACAATTGTCCTTGTTCGTGGCTTTGTCCTTTTGAATTCCGCATCACGAAAGATGTGCCCGCTGCAGGCAGGCATTCGTCTAAATCGGGGGTTTGATGACCGGCTGCGTTTACACTTTTCAAACGATAATGAAGCTTCTTTTCTGAAGATTAGGGCAGGGTAGAGTGCTGTTCATTTAAGTTCCGTTTAGACTCTTTTTTGCTGTAGAAGAGTGTAAGAGGACATACTCCGGAATCATATAGATTTATTGGCGAATAAGTCACGGTCGGTGATCAACAGAATACAGACCAGTTACAACAGAAGTGTGGAACATATTTGATCTTCACTTTATCCCGGCAGATTATTGAAGTTCTAATGCCCACAAATAGCACAATATCTCTTTCTCCTTGTTGATCATCCCAGTTTTTGCCCTATACGTCTAGATGTTTGTCGATTCGGCCGAAGAGTTTACCTCTAGGCAGTGCTAGAGAATGCTTGAGGGTGTGCAACTTGGCTTTAAGCATTTTTGGCTTGTCATTCACAAGTTGTCTACCGTAAGCGAACCGAAATGTGCCAGTTCACCAACGACGCAAGTCCAAGAGAGTGTTAAACTGACAAAAGGCCAACAAAGTCCACAACCCATAAGGAGGTTCCACAGGGCTGGACTCTTGGACCTCTACTTTGGAATATTTAATATAAGTAAGCCAGTTGATGTATCAAAGAGACAAGGTGAGGTAGAAAAACTGTCAAAGTGGAAGCAGTCACTGTCAATATTGCCACCACAAAGATTAGCCTTCTCTTGAAATTGTTGCTTAAAATGCTCAGAGCAAAGCCTTAGAGAGGCTAACAGAAGCATTGGACGAGCGAGTAACCCTCTACCTTGAACGACTTAATTGATTTCTATGCCTGCTAAATACATGGTCCATCCAAGCTGCCTATGAAGAAAGCATGGCAGATGTGTTACAAGTCTACTTCTTTAGCCTTGGTCTTTAATTTTTTGTAGAATTTCTGAACATTTTAACTGCGGATGTTCATCTTCTTCGTACTCCGCTTGCTACACCATAGAGTCCGTGAGCAGTTGTCATCCTTCTTCGCTGCATGTAAAGGGTTTTCCAATAAGGACTTGACAACTTTTTATTTAAATAAAATGCGAACCATTTGAGATATTTCAAAAACTTTATTATCGGCTTGAAGTACAATCAAAACATTTATGAATGGAACTCGACTCCGTTCATATGACCATCGCGGGCACGTTTGCAGCGGTTGATTCCTTGGACCCAATTTTCAACGACTCGGCCACACATTTCGGCCGAAACGGCGGCTATTTCGCGTTCAATGTTGGCTCTGAGCTCTTCCAACGTCGTCGGCTTGTTGGCATAAACCAATGACTTAACGTAGCCCCACAGAAAATAGTCAAGCGGCGTTAAATCGTACGAACGAGGCGGCCAATCGACTGGCGCATTTCTTGAGATAACACACTCACCATACTTACTCTTCAATAAATCGATTGTAACGTGTGCTGTGTGGCTTGTGGCACCATCCTGTTGAAACCACATGTCGTCCAAGTCCGTATCTTCCTATTCGGGCAAAAAATAATCGGTGATCATGGCGCGATAACGCTGACCATTCACAGTAACGTGACGATCATTATCGTCGACGAAAAAATATGGCCAAATAACGCCGCCGGCATGCAAACCGCACCAAACAGTTA
Organism: Volucella inflata; assembly: GCA_928272305.1. Classification (NCBI taxonomy): domain Eukaryota; kingdom Metazoa; phylum Arthropoda; class Insecta; order Diptera; family Syrphidae; genus Volucella; species Volucella inflata. Next base: position 8,667,536 of record OV743720.1, read on the forward strand.
TTTTTTGTGGATGAAGTGGTGATTCATGAAGCACATGTGGATTTTCACCCGACCGATAACGCATATTTTGCTTATTGACGAACCCATTGAGCCAAAAATGAGCTTCGTCACTGAAGATGATTTTGCGATGAAATTCACCATCTTGGCGCATCTTCTCCAGAACCCAATCGGAGAACGTACGTCGCTTCAAATGGTTCATCGGCCTCAATTCTTGAGTCAGCTTGATCTTGTATGGGTATAAACGAATATCCTTACGTAAAATACGCCATAATGTGGTCAGAGCGATGACCAAATTCTTGAGAACGCCGTGGAATTGACTGATTTGGATCGTTTCCTACGGACGCCTGAACGGCAGCGATATTTTCGACACTTCGACCAACCCGTTGTCTCACTGACACGGCAACATCACACAACGAATATGTAGACTAAAATTTTTGCACTAAACCTGTTATTGCCTTAAGCGAGAATTACGACCGAAAATTGGAATTAACGCTCTTAAAGTTGCAGTCACCGACTCCGAATTTCGGTAGAAAATTTTTATAATTTGCAGACGTTGCTCGTTCGTGTACTTTACCATGATGAAAATGTTGAGTTTACTGAATAAATTGACAGTGACAGTTTGATGATTAGTGAAAGAGTGCGTTCACAAATTAAATTCAAAGTTGTCAAGTCCCTATTGGAAAACCCGATACTTGTTGGCGCAATGCTGCCACTGATGTTCTGCGCTTGGTGCTCTTGGTGCACTTGGATTTATCCAAAAGTTTTCAGAGTCTCGATCGGGAAGAGTTTCAGCTATCGTTTACTATTGTAGTTCGATGTTATATTTCCTGGATACTTCTTCGGTATTTTGGCGTCCGCATTCCAAACTATGCGTTCATCCTGAGCTATTTGTTATGTCGATCAATCTGGTGATGATTTTTGATCTGCGAATAAGCAGGTTTCTGTGCCGATATGAAAATTTGGTGACAACAATATACCCCGATCATTTTAAGAATTGGTACAATGTGGGCTTGTCTTTCATCTGTGTCCTAAAGATTATCCTAACATACTTGGGATGGTATGGTTGGTATTAGCATAATTACCAAATATTGGCAAGGTTCGATAAATATACTTTTTGCAACTTTCTTGGCCTGGTATTCCGTGTTTTCATTGCCATCGTGACTTTTGCCGTGGCACGGATACTCGTACTAGTAAGACTTTATTCAGGGTGTCGAGGTTGTTTAGAGTTTTATGCCACCATAGGGGTATAGATACAAATATTTTGACTCTTTCATGCCGTATATTTAGTAGAAAGAATAGAGTTTCCAATAAGTCTGTTAAGGCAGTATGGGAGGTTTGGATTCAGGCTGATGTGGACTGTTATGAGGCGTTCATTCAGATCGTTGAAGCTTAAGTCTTTTTACCTTAGTCTTCCTCTGCAGCCAGGAAGAACGTTGTGGAGATATCAGTGACATCTGTGCAGCGGCTTAGAATCTCCGCTAAATGTTGGGCTGCAAGTGTTCAAATTGAAAGTGGTTCTACATTTCTCTTTAACTCGGGCTCTTACCAGTTAATAGGTGGGATAACGCCCTTCAAGAAAAACAACGTCTGAAATAGCCGAGCGCACGTTCATCTGTCCTAAAATATCTGTGTTTACTAGAAGGAATAGGTCCTGAATTTGACCTAGGTGAACTCCACTTCTTTTGTAGAAATATTACAATAGAATCCAAACAAAGGATTTAGACTTGAACAGGAAAAGACTTATAAAAACTGCGTTAGCCTATCTCCATGGATATTGCCGCCTAAAACATAAAATTTCAAAATTTCTCAGAGGATGAAACTGCAATTTCCTTTGGCCGTATCTAGTCGGCCAGTCGCTTTAAATAGTTGGCTTTAAATAGTATGGTGCGATTTCCTTAAATATTAATTAACACTAAAAAAACAGCACTAAATCTCAAAAAAGAAAAAGTGATTTACACTAATTTACTCGTATCTTTGTTTTTTGTTTCTAACAATAAAAGATAGTCATAAACCAATCACACGCATGTATTAAATTAGAAAGACAAACGAACTACATTATCTGTTTGTCGTTTTCATAAAAAAACTAAGCTGAGTAAGCACATGATCATATTTTGACTAAATCTGAGTACACGTGCGTTTTTTATCAATTCAAACATCCCAAGGTCAACTATGTTTTTAGTGAACTGCAAAGTGGGTTACCTAAAGGTTACCTATGGTCTACTGAGTCTTTTTTGCCATGATAGATGAACTTGTAAATGAAGAAGGAAGGTTTTGTTTTCAGCCTTTCGAGACATTGTTAGTGTATTTCTGGAATAGTTGACTAATGCCTTCAAAATAGAAGTGATTATAAACATACATTGGTTTTTATAGTAGAAGGAGTTTCTCCAAAGTCTCGTAAAATACCTAAAGATCTCTTTTAGACAATCCATTAAAAAGGCAGATTTGGTTATTTTAAATCTTTTTACAACTTTGTCTCGCTGCCTAGTCTTCCTCTTTTTGGACTCATAAAAACTCTGGCATAGCGATGACACTATCTTTATCTCCGTCAAAGATTGACAATTTTCATCACTTATGAAATCTGCTCTCACATTGGCTGGTGGTGATAGACTACTTCTTTCAAAATCGTCACAAGTTCGACCCCAAGCTGAAGCCTCGATCGTAGACCATTCACTGGTTTTGATAAAGGGGGAGCCAACAGATAATGTTGATGTTTATCTTAATCTTATTACGAAAATGGGCGATCTGTAAAATGGTGCAATGGTGAAGCGCTTTGAAGGGGCCAGTTATGTTAATTATCGGATCAAACTCCATATCAGTATGCTAGGTCAGAACATACATGCCAAAACACCACCACTGTGAGCGAATGTTTTCAAAGCCAGCGAGGCACCTCAATTCGTCGGCGAAGTCAACAATTGGGCCTCCATTATGGCCCTTTACGGGGAGTTGTAAAAGTTCATCTTTATTTGCGCACCTATAAAATCGAAATTACACAACAATTGAAGCATTTGGAACATCTACGGAGTCGCCGATTTTTTAACTGGATGTTGGATAATTTTTCATAAATTTTAATCTTTTCCAATGAAGCCCTCTTTTGGATAGATGGGTACATAAATAAGTCGTTTCTGGTGACCGGAAAACGGATACAAGAATCACGAGAAACCAATGCATCCCAAAAATGTCACTGTATAGTGCATATTATAGGTTGGCGGCATCATTGGCCCGTACTTTTTTTAAGATGAGTCTGTCTCTCCAGTCAGTGAATACCGCAACACATTGACCGGCTATTTTTTTTTTTTCCAAAATTGAATAAACTAGGTCTTTGGCTTCAACAATCAATTAATTTATTGCATACGAAATTTGAAGACCGCATTATTTTGGTTAGAGGAGAAGTTGATTAGCCTACAAGTTCATGCGATTTGACACCTTTAGACTTCTCCCTGCGGGGTTATTTGATGAGTGAGGTCTATACCAATAATGCAGCGGCAATTCAGGATCTCAAATATAACATCTAATCAGAAATCGCGGCCATAAACCCCCTTAATCTTCAGAAATTCAAGGATAATTTTGACCTTGGTCGCTTGCAACAGAAGCTGCATGCACTTTTGACTTTCTAGCCATAAGCTACTTGTAAACTAACTTTTCCATTACCACAAAGATGCAGGCTACCCCGGAGAGAAAACCCAATTTCGAAATTCTTCGAATATCTAGAGAAGATAGAGAAGATTGATTTACAATAAATCAAATAAGAGTCTGAATGTTATGCGATCACAAAAGAAATCATTAAAGGCTCACTAAGATATTATTTGTCTTCAGACTTCCAATCCTTCGCAATACTTGTAGTTCGATGGATAGAAAAGAACCGATGCATTTAAAGAACATTGATATAAGGTTCTTACCAAAGTTAACAACAAATAGAGACACTGATAGGATCACAAACACGATGAAATTACAGCTGAACTTAAAGTGACGTTACACATTAAAGTGACGCAATTTTAGAATGTGTTTTTTTTTTCTTTTGGTTCTTTTGTCAAGAAACAGTCTCCGAGATAGTACCTATTTAAAGCAAATATAAAAATCAATTCTTCATTTGATTTTTTTCCTTCGTTTCACAGTTTCGTGACGCTTTTTAAGAGCTGCGAAAACTTATAAATTTTAACCAAAACACTAGACTTAATGTTCGCAATACTGTAAATGCATTTTATTTATGAATACAATATATTGTAATAAACTGTTTTAAACTTGAATACTACCGATGATACCATCGATCCAGGATTTATATTTGGCAATATTTACGAAGACACCAGGCAAGCCAGATCCGCAGTCGTACGTTGAATCCGTATAAATACCAACCAGTTCCGGATTTGCTGGCCATCCAGATATCAATCCACTGCCACGGTCATTTACGCATGGAGTATTTGGATTCTTTCCCCAGCCAGTAGCGCAGAATTGTAGATATTCATCAAATGCTCCCCAACCGAGCAGTGACTTGCAATTGTCATTTGAAATCACATTCAACATGACATAGTTAAGTTGTTGTTGTTGCAATGTTAAATACTCTCCATTGGAAATTGCGTTGACATCAAACCCTGCTAGGACGACTAACTTGTTTTGCAATTGACTCACTGGTATGGATGAAATCCTTACTGGCCTCAGAGTATCGGAGTATATTAGATTAACCGGAATTTCCACCAACGCGATGTCATCGAAGCCAGTTGGATATATATGTAGTTTATCCTTATCATTCACAGTAATCGTGAATGAATTTGAAGTGTTATTTATGTAGAGTCGATCAAAGTGCAACCTGACTCTATCACTATCAATTATGCACCTAGCCGAGGTTAAGACAAATCGTTCGTTTATAATTGATCCTCCACAAATATATTTAGGAATCAGACTTTCCGTACTCCAACCATAAACCGGTTCAATGGTGACCTGATGTGGAAATCTCCTTGAAGTGTCGATCGGAACTCCGCCAATAGTTCTTGGAGCGATTAAACTTTGAGTGGAAACCGAAGTAAAAGCAGCCACTGCTAGTAGAAGAATGGAAAGCTTTAAATGTTCCATGTTCGTTTGTCGAGAGGTTCTGAAACTAATTTGATGAAAGCACTTTCATTAACGGTATATATACGCTCAATTTTTTTTTTTCAAAGCAATACACAATCGTTTTAATTGCAAGAAGCCTAGCGATATAAATCTTATCGCAGACGAGGGTATCATAGATTACGATTCTTAAGAATTTGACTCACACATTGGTTGGTTACTTTATTATTTGTTAATTTGAAAGAAATAAGACAGATAATAAACAATAATAAACGTTAACACCAAGGATATGGGTAATTTAAGTCGTTTTTGTAAGCCAAAAATATTCGCAAATATTTTTGCTGTCTTGATGACTCAAATTACATCTAGTCCCGTGTCGTACTCGTATCTACAACTGCGAGAGGAAGACTTGGCTGATTGATTTTGCAGCGAAACACAATGCAACTTCAGAGAGCACATACAGGTAGTTTCCACACCTTGATGTCCAATTTTGTGGACGACTGGTTCATCAGGGGTCTTCGAGGTCCCATTGAGATCATATTGCGATCACCGCAAGGCACTCTTCCAGTGTTTTGGATGTTTGAACATCCAGAGTACCGAGCATCGACTTGCTGTAGCCAAGATACATAGGGATATTAGCGATAGCTCTTCTATAGTAAATGGTACAATACAAAGCGACCGCCTTTTACAATCGAGTTGCTCTTAACCCATTGAGGATCCCGATGCCGACAGAGTATAAAACCTGTGGCATCGATGCCAAAAAGCATCAGCCGCCTATGATGTACTTAGTTTCAACCCAGCTCAACAATAAAAAAAAAAAATCTGGGAACAGTAAATAGCGAATGTACAGAGCGGGCCTGCAGAATATAAGGAGAATGGCTCTCGGGTTTCCGAGCAGAAAAATAGGGAAGAGCATAGACTCTTCAGATGAAAGAATAGGAGAACGATTGAGTTGTTAGAGGGGTTCTACAAGAAGAATAAAGTGCGAAAATGTTGCCAAAAATAGACACGAATATGCCAAAGCAACAAAGCCAAAAAAAAAAAGAGAAGAAGACCTTATACAAAACCCACAGTCGATGCTGAGAATCTGGAACGATCATTTCTGTAAACGGTGTTGATGAACAACAACTCACTATCAGGCCAAACAAGCTATTCGACCTCTCATTCTCAACAAATGAAATCTCAGTATTGCGTGTCCGATCTTAAAAAACGGGCAATCCTTAATCTGCCTTATTATGTGAACACCTAAAACCCTTCGTCAACAGTCTGATAGCTTAACCATATAAGTGTCGCATATTACAACGTCAAAAGAGACGAACTATACAGGGCCATGTCTAGGCTAGGTCCCGAATTGAAAAATATTCGACATCAACCTAGAGGGACAACGCAATAGAGGACATGTGTGCAACAGACCACTACTTCGTGTGTAAAACACGCGATAACCGACGTGCCGTGTCAGCTACGTGGCTGTAACTTTGGTCTCCCCGCGAAAGAAAAACAGAAATGCTTACTCTCAATTTACTCATCCTGAAGTAGTGTTTTAATTTTTTCACAATCGAAAAACGCGACTTAGAAATGACAACTAAAACTTACGAATCTTTTCCGTGAATAAAAGTTGCCAAGTAAAGTTGAGAAGTATAAAATGGTTGTTGTCATCGGTTAGCCAATGCACATTGCCATAAACTACTTAGGCAAGTAATCGGGAACTTTTTATCAAGGTTGCTGAAGAGGCACTATGAGCAAATGGTGGTCAACCCTGTTCGACAATCCTGGCACACCGATATTATATCCTATACGCTGAATTGTAGAAATCTGAAGATCCTTGCTGCGAATGGGCTAAATGAAGATCGCAAGGGCCTTACTAACTGTTATTAAATAAATGCCTTGATTTAGAAGAGTTAAGTATGTAGAAGAGATCATCCTCACTCCAGAAGAGGACTTGGGTTCGCTATCTTATGAAATATACCTATAACGTAGGTTTGCGACGTGTTTACTAAAGAAGTGCGTGGGTACCTTGTATTGGAAGTGTTCATCTTATAAATTCCTATCTTTAGTGAGAGACCAGCGTATGTTACGTTCGCTAAGTCACCTGGAGCACTTCCCACTCTTGTTGCCTTAAGTTTCAAGACATCAATAATTGTAAAAGAATCCACCGAACAGTTGGGAAAATAAGTGACACAACTTTTGCCATCAATATGGCGAACTTGGGTTCCCATTAGCTGGTTCTTTTTTTCAATTTAGCTCTTAGAGGCATTAGACTAGAGCTGACTAACACGGAAACCACTACGGACTCTTCGTCAATTGACGGATCACGAACGATCAAATACAACTGGAGCAGTATACTCGTAGTACGATTATGTATACACACATGACTACTTTAGAGTGTAGAGCATGTTGGTCGCACTTTAGAATCTTAAATCGTAGTTTACGTTTGAGTGGAATTGATCACTTGATTAACAGATACCTGACAAACGACGAATTGACCGACATTTATTGGAAATAAAGGGAACTATGCTTTAGGTTTGTTGATCAGACGACTGGCCAAAAAAGAACTTCAATAATAGGCAAACTGAACTAAGGCTCTCGGTGCCTTAAGAGTTGTAAGGGAAGTTTACTCTACACTGTAGCGCTGGCAGTCCGGTATGGGCCATGGCCTAGCTTCTTGACACTCATTTTTGTTGCGCATGTTGTCATTTTTGTCACATCTACGATTTATCGCCGAACTCTTCGGAACGGCACTCTTTAGAAGCTTTTTCGTAGGCAATTTTACTTTCGGGAGTTTGCCATTCCCCGCCGAGAGGTGATTCAGGCAGCTGAATTTAAACGTGGCCGCAAGAGCTTGGGAGATGATGAACGTTCGGGACGTCTAAAAACTGCAACCACTGACAATCAATTGCCGCCGAATTTAAGTTAGAGAGATAGTAGAGGTTATGAAAGTGTCTACAGAACGTGTTTTTTACATATTAAATCAAAATTTAGACATGAGAAAGCTGTCCGCGCGTTGGGTGCCGCGTTTGCTAACGTTAAACCAAAAACGTGCAATAAATCCGAGTTTTGGCGCCGATTAATTACGGTAGATGAAACTTGGATACACAATCATACGCCCGAAACAAAAATTCCGTCAAAACAGTGGACTGCAAAGGGCGAGCCGGCTCCAAAAAAACAAAAACTGTTTTTTCGGCTGGGAAAGTGATGGCGACTGTTTTTTTGGGATACTCGTAGTAAAGGAGTTATCCTAATCGATTATCTTCAAAAAGGAAAAACCATTACAGGAGCATACTACGCATCATTACTTGCCAAACTGAAGGCAGAAATTGCGGAAAAACGGCCACATTTGCAGAAAAAGAAAATCCTGTTTCACTAAGACAACGCGCCATTTCACACCCGAGCTTTTACCATGGCGAAGATCCATGAATTACGGTTTGAACTGCTTGACCTTCCACTTTATTCACCAGATCTAGCCCCAAGCGACTTCTTTTTGTGCCCTCATCTAAAAACTGCGCTTGGTGGACAGAGATTTTCGTCAAATGAGAAGGCAATCACCTTCGTGAACAATTATTTTGCAGAGAAAAACGCCAAGTACTATTTGGACGGATAAGAGAGATGGGAGCATCGCTGGAAGAAGTGTGCAGAGTTACAAGGAGACAATGTAGAAACATAAAAACAAATTTTGAGAAGAAATGTCTTGTGTCATTGTTCGGTCGGAAACTTTTTAGACAACCCTCGTATATATATATCCGCCACTTATATGTGCACTTTTGCAATTTTACATTAAACTCGACTATCTTTATTGCTACATCAAATTTAATCATTTTTATCTAGCATGGTTGTATTGACAGAAAAAGTAAAAATGTAAAATTCCAGGAAAAACAAAAATCTTTCTGGCCCGCCGACAGGCAAGTTCGTCACCGCCTTTAGGAAATAAAAAAATCGACAATACCCTCGTGATCTATTCTTGTTGCATCATAAACTTATATTGCGGATGTTAGAATCAAGTATCTGTTTACGCGAAAAAAATTCTAGAACGTACTCGAAACTTATAAAGGGCGGGGGGTTTTTCTTTTATATATAAAAATGTACACATAACGTATTTTAATTGTTTTATTCAAGTGTAACTTCTTAATATTTGTCAAAGTATTATATTTTTCAATTAGTTTTTGAGATAAGGAAGATGAGAATTTAAATAATGTTGACGTTGTTTTAATTAGGTAAAAGTGTTTATTATTTCTTAGAAGCCTCCGAGAGATAGATCTTTATGACATAATTGCAAGGGAGCTTAAAATGGAATTAATTTTTTTCAAAAGCCTACCCTTATACATAAGTACTGAGAAAAGGGGGTTTATTTAAGTCATAAGCAATCACAACCTTGGTCTTAACGCAGAAAAAATAAGAACATCTCATTTACTCTTGATGGACCATATATAAAGTGTTTATTGCCTCAAGGGGTGTGGTGCTAGGTTTCCATATCAAATTTTCAGTTCGAAACTCTAGTTGGACTAGTGAAAGAGAGAGTGGAGATAAGATGGATTTTACCTTAGTCCTGTTAAAAGAGGCGATTCGATCTTAGCTGGGCTACGTTAAAACCCGTCTGCCTGATCCAAACCTTCCACGTAAGAGCTGATTGCATTAGGTCTCTTAAAATATCAAAGTGATTGTCAGTAGTACCGGATGTCATAAAGACTTCAAACTCAAGTTATTGATAAACAAGGTAAATCAAATTTAATCTACAGATAGTCGATAGCTAGCAATTAACTCTCAGCGGATATCCGTTGGGGAAAAATAGCGTTTATCTTCAGTGAAATACCGGGAAATACTCCAAGGCTATGTAAATCCCTATTCAGTGAAAAGAAATAACCTCTTAATCTCTGCAATATAAAATAGAATATGCACTTAAAAGTTAGATTAATCTCTTCCATGACACCCTCTCTAACTTTGAATCATTTTATTTGACAATGAAGACCGACGTCTTGAAGCACCATGTCTAGATAAGACGGTTCGATAGAAATAAATGCGATAATTACTCGTGACGAGCGCCTTATACCTATAAATAGTAAGTCCCGCATACGGTGGATAAGTTATTCGTCAACAAGTCTCTATCGAAAATGGTTAGTTTTGTCTGTAGACAACTTCTTCAAATTTGCCTTGTTGGTATAATTTTGGCATCGGTGACAGAGTCTGCCATCCAGCCTAGGCTTATTAATGGTCAACCGGTGGACACCTTGCGTCGCTTTCCACATCACGTTCTCATTGAACGAATTTTTTATGATCAAGTCCAAAGGGGCCTATGTTCCGGTTCGATCATAGACAAGCAATGGATATTGACATCTGCTATCTGCGTTTCGGGCAGCCATAGACTAAGAGTAAACTTCCAGAAACTAAATTTATACTCAAACGAAAATTCGTATGCAGCTGTGGTGAATAATGATTCAATTCGTATCTATCCAACGAACTACGATGATATTGCTTTGGTGAAAATTCCATTCCAATTAGTGTTCTCGGACCTTGTGAGACCAGTGAACATTTCAAGAGCTGACATCAGTAGTTTAGAAGGCGTACTCACTGTTTTACCGGGTTTCAATGCATCCATTCCCGTTTACACGGATTTCTCAGCAAATTCACCCCAATCATCTGTGCAGTCCAGAAGTTCATCTGATCAGCTGACCTATGGTATGTTCAAAGTTCTTTCGAATTCAAAATGTAAGAGTTCCAACAAGGAATTCGACGAATATCTGCAGCTCTGCACCGTGAGCTGGAATACCGGAGTTCACACTCCTTGCGTATCTGACTATGGCGGCGGGCTGATTGCTGGATGGCCATCAAGACCTGAACTAGTTGGTATCTATACGGGTTTACTAAACAATTGCGATTCGGCAGTTCCGGCAATTTACACAAGTATTGCCAAGTATTCCTGGTGGATAAATAGTGTGATCAACGGTTGAGTTGTTAAATTTCTAAAATAAATTTATTTCCAAAATAAAATTGTTGAGTCGAGTATTTCTTAAGATCGGGTATAAGCAGCAGTTTTCACTGTTTAAATTGATAGAGTCCAAAAATTTCTCTCGAGCTTATAGGTTACAGATAGGATAATCATCTTAATTTACTCTCTTGGGGCCTTACCTGTGCAAGTAGGCACAAGTATTAGGTGGAACATGAAACTTAATGAATTTTTACTTTACTGAATCCTCTAGATCAGAATGCAACTGATATCCTTAAAGATGTCTAAAAAACAAGCAAGGAATTCTCAACGCAGTCCTGCAAAATTATCACAAACACAAGTGAATATTCGGGTATACGGCAAATTCTCTCCCAAGTTGCATTTCAACAACCCAACTTAATTTTATTTTCAGAAAATCTGCTTAAACTTAGATCAATCAGGACATAACCTGCAAGAAAAAGCTTGGATAGTAAGCACGTACCATATGTAACCAATCCTAATACAATACCTAGCATGTGGACTACGTTAGCGGTAGTTGACATACCGAAAGCAGGTAGAACCCATAATACCTGCAAAAAGATGCCGAAATCACATCAATTGCAAAAGACTGTCGAACTTCAGACAGCATTACAGTCATTGAAAAATCACTCGCGTCTCTCAAGGGGTATACAATGGTGAGATTCGTTGTTGTCGAGGGAACTCTCAACCTCCTCGATAATCAAGTAGGGCTCCGTCCCTAGCTTGATCTACTTCATTCCCAACAGTGGGATCATTAAAGCAACTTTTAGTGGCTGCGCTAATAGAATGGAATCATTAAGAATCCAACTCGAGGAGATGCACTCTTTGGTCTACGAGTATTATGTAACTAAGTTCTCATCGAGTTATTCACCAAATTGCGGGACGCGGATAGATCTCAAAATTGAGGTTGTGTCCAGCAAACACCAAAAGGCACTCTCATGTCTTAAACAAACTCTCCTCTAGAGCAAGCACCTTTCACAAAGACGCTGTTCTGCTTGACAAAAAAAAAATCAAAATACTCTGCTTTACCCATTTGAGCAAAGCGGCATCTGTATGTGTTTTCCGATTTAAACCAGGCACCTAGGATAAAACGTCCACAACCAACTGGGATGTGAAAAAAAAAAATACTGTAGAGCCAAACCAAAGAGTCTTTGTTGTTCGCCTTTCGTACAAGAGGAGTGTAGCCTAAAGGTTGGGTCTTTTATCTTTTATGGTCCAAATTTCGATCCCTACAAACTGTTCTAATTTAGTCTAAAACATTGACACGGGAGTCTTCTTTGGAGATCTCTAAAGCAAACAAATCGTTCAGTTCGTTCTCGTACTGTGCATACAAGGACTCTTAAGCAGCAATAGGTTCCTCAGTTTCGAACACCGTGAATTCGAGAGAGAGTGTCGCGTGATTCTCCGCCAACTTGCCCTACCATCGCAGCCATCTGAAATTCATCGACATTCAGTTTCAACATCCTATTCCTAAATGATATCTGCTCTAAAGACCATCGATCTTGGCAAATTTATGAAGAAATTTCTTTAGTTTCAGAAGCAGGTGGGACATTGTCCAACTACCTGGGCTTACAACTGTTCTAAGTGCACTTCAATGAAAAGCACTACAGTCAGCACTACAACTTACTGTCATGACGTGTCATTCCTTTGACCCTAGACATTGAACGGATGTTATTGGCTTGATGTGAACCTTTGACGTTGTTGATACAATCCCTGAATTCAGGCATTTGTGAGCTGCTTACTAAGAACTGGAAATACATTTGTATAGCCCTACTCCACTATCCCTGAAATAGTCTGTCCTACACAGGACATTACTCAGCCTTTCCTACAAACAGGAGAGTAGCTACGATATTTTGACTCGCTTGAAGACATAAGCGACTGAGGAAGAGGTGAAAAGCTTGCAACAGTGGCTGATTATTAGAACTTTCCTATGATTGCCTACAGTTCATCTATTGACACGGGGCTGACCACTGTTCTGCTACCGTTTACACTAGTGTAGCTGCCGAACAAAGTATAAAGCCTCTGGTTTCTTTGAGATTGTTATCCGCATTGCTTTTCTGCATATGAACTGAGCATTCCAGATTAGGCTAACGCGTTGCTGAATATTTGGCTTTCAAGTGAGGATACAGATGGAAAATTACCTTTCATTATTAAAAGGGGCAATTCGGATTTATTTGTGATACAGCAAGGCCACTCTTCCGTATTCAAACCTTGCAACTTAGAGCTGTTTGCGTTAGATCCAAGTGCTTGTCAGTAGAACCGGATATCATAAAGACTCCAAACTCAAGTTATTGATAAAGAGGGTAAATCACATCTAATCTACAGATTGTCGAAAGCTAGCAATCTACTTTCAGCGTATGTCCATCGGGAAAAAAAAACCGTTGTCTCTCGCTTCGTAATGCAATAGCAAATGACACATCAAAAGTTTTGGGCAAGTTGGGACTTCGACATATCATCATACAAATATATGTATTCAGCAGATTGATAGTACTGAATCCCAGCAATACACATACAAAATATGCAGTAAAAAGCCAAATTCAAGAGATTCAGCTATTTATTTACGAGAAAATCTTGTCCCTTACACCTTTTCCAATTGTTTTAGTCATTTTATACGATAGCGACGATGTCTTGAAGAACTTTTTCAAGATAACGCAGTTGGATTGAAAACATTTAGATAACTGCTTATAGCAGTCGCTTTATTCTTATAAATAGCGAGTCCCGCAAACGGTTGATAAGTTATTCGTCAACATGTCTCTAACGAAAATGGTTGGTGTTGTTCGTAAACAACTTCTTCAAATTTGCCTAGTTGGCATTCTTTTGACAATGGTGACAGGGTCTGCCATCCAGCCGAGGCTTACAAATGGCCAACCGGTGGACACTTTGCGCCGTTTTCCACATCACGTTCTTATTGAACGAATTTTTTATGATCAAGTCCAGAGGGGCCTATGTTCCGGTTCGATCATAAACGAGCAATGGATTTTGACATCTGCCTTCTGTGTTGCCGGCAGCCATAGGCTCAGAGTGAACTTCCAGAAATTGAATTTATACTCAGACGAAAATTCGTATGCAGCTGTGGTGAATAATGATTCAATTCGTATCTATCCAACGAACTCCGATGATATTGCTTTGGTGAAAATGCCATTCCGAATTGTGTACTCAGACGTTGTGAGACCGGTGAGCATTTCAAGAGCTGACATCAGTAGTTTAGAAGGCATACTCACTGTTTTACCGGGTTTCAATGTGCAATCCCAAATAACTACAACTTCACCGCCAACAACGGTTTCAACATGGGTGTCAACAACGGATACAACATGGGAGCCAACAACGGATCCAACATGGGTGGCAACAACGGAGCCAACAACGGATACAACATGGGAGCCAACAACGGAGTCAACAACGGAGCAAACAACGGAGCCAACATGGGAGCCAACAACGGATACAACAACTACAGACAGCTCCGGATTTACGTTTTGGTCGGCAAATTTACCTAAAACACCTGTGCAGTCCAGAAGTTCATCTGATCAGCTGACCTATGGTATGTTCAAAGTTCTTTCGAATTCAAAATGTAAGAGTTCCAACAAGGAATTCGACGAATATCTGCAACTCTGCACCGAGAGCTGGAATACCGGAGTTCACACTCCCTGTGTATCTGACTATGGTGGCGGGTTGATTGCTGGATGGCCATCAAGACCTGAACTAGTTGGTATCTATACGGTTTTACTGAACGATTGCAATCCATCAGTTCCCGCAATTTACATAAGTATTGCCAAGTATTCCTGGTGGATAAACAGTGTGATTAACGGTTATTAGACTTCATAAATAAATTGATTTGCAAAATAAATATTTATCGAGTTGCCGCGTTTTGTATTGATTCGTAGAATTACTTAGGTCACAGGGTACTATATACAGCCCCGATGGATGTTGAGAACTTCGTTTTCCTCAAAACTCCGCTTGAGGTTTACTTGAATCGAGTTAGGCATTTGAAGCATAATTCGATAATTCCATTCTCGCTACGTGTGTCATTAACAACGTATTTTGGAATGACCACATATTCTATGTCGCTCCAAAATGTTTAGATTTCCTCAAACGATTGTAGGAAATACTTTGCCTCCTCTGATTTGGCCTCAATATATAAAGCATACATCCAAGATTCCAAAATTGAAGTATGCCGATCCTTCAAACCTTCAAGTTATGAGCCATGAGCATTCGCTCATCAGTTTACCATCAAGCTCTCTTTCTGACGTACTCTGAAATATCGTTTTTCATCCCTAAGTCGTACAACAAGCTTCCTTCTTCTTAGTCATTGTAACTTACAAACATTTAAGACCAACTTATATCGGTCCCTCTCTTTTCTTCCTCTCGAAGTTTACCTGAATCGAATAACTGAAATGAAATGCACCCGGGGAAAAGCGAATAAAAATCTACGACATCTACTACGGTGGATGATACGAAGAACAAAGACGACGCTTACAGTCCGTTTGATAGTATCGTATACGGCAAAACTCGTTTATGAAAACCGGTTTGGAAGTGGCATTTGCATTAGCAGATAAAAAAATACTTCTGCTAAGATGCTTTGAATAAAAACATTTAAAGATTGTTCGATTTTTGTCAGAGACGGAAGTATTTTAAAATGAGTGTCGCGTTTGCATCACGTTATGAAGCAGTATTCTTGTGCACGCATCCAAAAGGATCGTAAATGTCATACGGAGCAGCTGTTAAATACATGAAAAAGTCAATAGCATTTGTTAGCAAGTGGGTGCACCGTTATTCCCAAGTTAAAAATGCGGATGATTTGCCGGATCGTGGGTCTACGCCAAAAACAACAAAAAAACAGGACAAAATGATTCTACGCGTGTTTGAAAACAATCCTCTTCTATCGTTACGTGGAGGACAAGGGATTTTACGTAAAAGGGGCCTAAATGTGTGTTGTGATACGATACGAAGACGTTTACTAGCCAATAATGTAAAATTTCGAAGCACAATGAAGAAACCACTACTGTCAAAAAAACACGTAGAAAAACGACTCAGTTGGGCCAAGGAGAATTTGGACAGAGATTGGAACAACGTTATTGTTTTGGATGAAGCTTCTTTTTGGACATGGTCCTATCACTCATACTCACTCATACCTGGTGTACACAATCCATTAAATGAGTCCAGCGGACCTTCAAACACCCGGCAAAGGTGCACGTTTGGGGATGCTTCTCAAAACAAGGATTTGGCAATTTGTTCAAAGTTACAAACAACTTAAACGCACCCAACATGGTCAAAATTTATAAGAAGGCTTTATTACCATCTGCCCAAAGGTGGTTTGAAAGAAGGAATGAGAATTGGTTACTGCAAGAAGAAACATCGCAGTAGTTTGTGCAGTGCGTGGAAACAAGAAAATGACGTCGATGTTTTAGATTGGCCATCACAGTCGCCGGATGCAAATCCCATTGAAAATGTTTAGGCATTTCCTTTAGCTAAAGCTCCAAGGAAAGAAGATCTCGACGGTCAAACAATTATCATGAAAAATACGAGTTTTATGGAGATCTTTGTCTCAAGATTATGCTGTAAGATTAGTAGAAAACACGCCTCGAAGACTCCAAGCAATAATTGATAATGGAGGAGAGTGGACAACATATTTATTGAAAAGCATTCAAGTAAATAAACAAAATAAACCAGTACAATTTTTTTTTTATAATTATAAGTTCTTCTTTAATTTTTGTCGTGTACGATGTTATCAAACAGAGTGTATTTGGATGTGGGTTTTCAATTCGAGGGAGACTCGTGCAAAAATTCGCATCAAGACCAAGTTCAGTTATATCAATCTGATTTGCGTTCAGCCTCCTACAGGGGATCCAACTCTTTAACCTTCTTCACCGAACATTTGTTCAGTATCCCAGCCAAGACACTAGATCTTAATTTAAGGCTCGGTGATGAGGCCATCTTTGAAGGGGTTATCAAAAAACACAGTCTGCAGAACACCACGACCCACAACGCACTCTGGTTTTTGTTACGTGGCATATCCTTCAAGTAATTAGCACGTGGCTCGTGAAACCAACGCTTGAAAACGAACTTGGCTATCCCCTGGTTGATTAACCTTCAAACAAATGATAACATTGCGATGCCAGATACTTCTTTATCTTTCTGGGTAGCCGAACTTTCCAAGGAGCCAACGTCGACTTGATCCATTTCCTTGTTGCAGCAAGGGTACGAGGTACAGACACAACGTTGGAAAGACGACAAAAATTACCCGATCGCAGTTGCTCAAGTTGTAATTGAAGTGTTGTTATCGAGCCATTAGAGAAACTGCTAGGTCAAAGGGTCCGAGTATTTGTGCCTATAGTGACAATCTAGCTTCGATTGAGGTCTTGATGAACCTTCAGCCTTTTAATACTAGTTAGAGGGTTAGGGCTTTTCCTGATACACATCAGAAGAACTCAATTCACAATAGAATTGCGAGACGAATTTTCTAGGGAAGGTTCAGCGAAGGACTTCTAAGCCGAATACATACAGCTACAGTTACTCTCATGTATGGTATGGGTCCTGGCGTATCACACAAGTTGATTATCGTTGAAATACCTATGCAGGGAGGTTTATATTCTGGAATCCTGCATTCTAAAGGACGTTTGAGTACCTCGGTTATGTTTGCATTGGCTGCCAATAGTAGGTTTTCACCTTTTCACAGTCAAACTGCAATGAATACATACGAGTATGTGTATGCGCCATCGACAATAGATTCGGGCAGTATGGTGTTGTGGCCAGGTATTCTTTTGAAGCGGTGCAGGTCTTTGTCTTCTCCGTTCCACCGAAGCAATACAGCATCAAATCACTCTTGTCGATTGCTGTTTCTTGGGACTATGAAGGAAGAAAATTCACTTTACTCGTACATTAGTGACTTTATAAAATTGTCCTTTGGTGCTCTACGAAAAGACTTCTGTTAATATTCGACTAGAGTAGAAGCTAAGACCCAAAAGTCTTGTTCAGATCATGGCATTCCGGTTCCATTCGAATCCTTAAAAATAAATTATCAACGAGGTATTCGTGTGTCCTTCGAAGGCTTAAAATCGGACGACTTTATCGAATCGGTCATCTCTCCTTGGACTTCTTGATATCGTTCCAAGTCACAGGCTCCAATTTTTTCGTCCTTTCGTAGTGACTTCTTCCCAAATTTAATCCTCGAAAGAATCCTTTAGGCCAAAGTTAAAATATCTACACCGCTGGGGCGTGAAATCATTATTAAAGCCTCATGTGATGTGAAAAACATATAACCAACCCAATGATGGCTTCCTGGTCCTTCGTTTTCCTAGTTATAGCCACGTTGTGCTCGTTGTCGTTAGTTTGAATTTTTAAATGAATAAAAATGCAAGCTCATTTCAGTGTGCAACCATGAGTGTGCACTTAAATATTAATTTAGGAACATGCAATGTGAATGCTGGCTTAAGTGGTCGAAGGAAATCAAGTAACTTCCCATTGCGATGGTAAATGTCCTGTGCCATGAAGTTTGCATACCCGAAATCAAATTAGCTTTTCATTTAACATCATTATTTCTGCTTCCTTCTTTCTAATTTATTTATATTTCGTCTCTTCTCGTTTTGCAGTTTTTGGTACGTTGAATGCTGAGACATCAAGATTTATAACATTGCCACAGAGTCAGACTGTAATTGAAGGCGATTCGGTGGTATTTACATGTCATGCGACTCCAGTTGGTGGTATGGATTACTCATGGACACATAATGGTAAGTTATTTTCAATTCGTTGGATTTTTTTAATTGAATGGTTTAGAGAAGAAATCTTATGGTGTAGTAAGCGATTAGTGGAGGCTGTCCATTTGCTGGTGGCTTTTACATAGGGCCTTCAATTCTACAGATGAGTCGGTTTTAAGTTATGTATCTTTCTAGAAATATCGTCAGTTTGATGATCTGGAATGGCTTAGCTCATTCCGAACTTTAATTATGCCCTAGTAGTCTCGAACTTGATACATAAATGCCAGTGTGCCAAAACGATATCCTGGTTGTTGTTTGAACAATAGATCTGTCAAAAGAGGTAGAAGCGTTCCAAAACCTTAAACGTGTGCTTACACTACAATTATATTGAAAGATTATATCGGACAATGAGCATCTGCTTACATCCAGACAGCAAGGGCGGCCTAGAATGAGCAAACAATTGATTCAGATCACACCAAAACTATGCTCTTTAAGTTTAGTCCATCGTATGCGCCTCATTCGCAGCACCAACTACGCAGATTACAAGTGCTGCATGGACCGAAATTCTGAGTGCACCACAAATACGAATGGAGACGTACGTGGGCGTCAAATTTCAGGTTCAGTTCTATCAGCCGAATGTCAACCGATGGCGGTACTTCGAGCTTAGTAACATACGTTGGAATGACTCTAGAAGGCACATCTAAAGGGTGATATGATTCATCACAACGCTTGAACGAGAGGTGAATGGCAACCCCAACCATGGACCATGAATCTGTTGGGTCATAAATGTGTGGTAAAGCACTCTTAAATCAAGGATCTTCATTTAATGAGGTCTCTGCTGCTATGTCAGAGTTGAAAATATTTCAAGATCTACGAACTTCTTTTTCAATTGATAGGAAATTACCTACCTTGAACAAAATGGTGTGCCTCAGGGTTCTGTTTTCTCTCCGTCACTTTTCATAAATTTCACTAAAAAGAGATCTGTACTCCCTGTATTATGAATACAAAAGTCCTTTTAGTTGTTAGTTGTCTGCTAAAGTTAGACATCTAGCACTGACGTTCATAGCACTGCAATATGTCCAATTCTGATAAGCATTTCAATGGAAATGAGCTTCCGTGGGTGCCCTTGCATTCGAAATGCTTTGTTGATTTGACACGCAAAAGCAAGTTGAAAAAGATGCAATCAGTAATGCAGTGTTGAACGAGACTCAATCGGATTCAAAGATGAGCCATTTCCATTTTCTGCTGGTGAAAACCATTAAAATGATCCAGTAGTGATACCAGCAAACTTGAGGAAGCTCCCCCATACCGAATTTTAAGTAGCCGAAATGGCCAGAGTAAAGATAAAAGTACTTGCTCTAAGTTGAGGCTCTTAGCCGCACATCGATTCAGACGTACAGGATGTTGCTCGCGAATTCCTTGCTTGAGAATTGTAATGCAGCTCTCTAGCTGGATCTACAACGCGACAGCAATTGAGGATTAAATTGATGATATCTGTAGTAAATCTTGCCGCGATAGTCCCTGAAATGCGAGTAAACTGCAAATGCTAGTAATAAATGATCACATAGAACCACTCTCTACCCGTTCAGATATTCTAGATAACACTAGAACCGTGTTCCCTTATAGATACTCTGATATACTGCATCGATCTTGAGTATTAACTTTTAGTCGTATTGGTACACCCCTTTTCTGTGGCCTTATAACGTGTCGTATAGTGAAATAACAATAAACGCCGCTGTTGCCTCACCTTATCTTGGTACTTATAGATAGAATTCGACTTAGATATCAAGGGGTCTTATTTATTCGAAATAAAATTATTAAATCATTAAATTGTTTGTGAAGTGAAGTCTATCTAAGATTGTCAGTGGAGATATGGGAGGAAGTTAGATACGAGTATAATTTTCAAAACTTCCGGCATAGGTGACGCAAATCGAAATTGAATGGGCCAACCAAACGGAGCTCCCCTTTATTCTATTGACGGCAAAATATGATATTGTCCACAGGGTGTATGTTCATATTTAAACGAGGCCTCCGAAATTGGTTAGTAACCCTTCTTAAAAGAGTAAAGATAAAGATGTCAGATAAAGTTTACATTCTATTTCCTCGCAAAGAATGAAGGTTGGTGGTTGACCAAATTTATCACACGAAGACAAAAAATCACAGCGATTGAAACAGCAACAGGCCTACAGAACATCAATACAATTTTCGTGAGTCTCGGTCTACGCTTAAAGTAAACAACGCTGGATACTAGTCGTAAGTGCCCAAATTAATACAGATAGCAAGTGCTGAAAAGGAGACATGAAGATCTACGATGAACGCATCGGCAACTAAGGAACCGTCTTTATCGGACCAAAATACTGGACTATGTTTGTGAAAATTTAACAAACTGCTTTCGAATACAACCGTCTCTATATGCCTGACGAAGGAGTTAAAACTTACGAATTAATTAATGGTGTGCCACAAGGTTTTGTCATAAGTCCTGTGCTGTTAAATATTATTTATGATGAACTTTACATTGTAACAAGAATTTGTTTTGATCGGAATTGTTTCAAGTGCTCAATACTTTTTTTTTTAATGGAGGATAAGAAAGTGCATTTTCGGCATACTTTGCTTTTGTTTTTTTTTTAAAGAAAAGATGTTAAAGCTACAGAGGCGGTACGGGAGATTGACAACGTGTATGGAGATTCGGCTATAAGCATTGGTTTACACGCTTTCGTCCAGTAAATTCAGACCTTAGTAATGCTGTTCGCTCTGGACGTCCACCCACCACAGATGACAATCAAATCTTTGCTGCAGTTAGCATTGACAAGCATTTGGTGACGCGCTAGATCGCTCAGCGGTTTAACATCGCCCATATAACAGTTTCAGTTGGTAAACAATATTAACATCCCAAAAAGGTCATGTTGAGCATTTGGTGGGATTAGCGAGGTGTGATCGGAATTGCTTATACGCAATAAGACAACCAATGCCATTAAGTGTTGCTCTCAGCTCGATACTTTGAAACAGGCGAGGGAAGAACAACGGCCAGATTTGGCGAACAGGAAGGGCGTTGTTTTCTTTCATGACAACGCCAGACCAGTGAAAAGCTGAATTTATTTGGCTGTCGAGTTATTTAGCAGACCTTGCGCCTTCTGACTACCATTCGTTCCGCTCTTTTCAAAACAATTTGGACCCTTTCGCCGTTTAATAGTACAGTGATGACAACGGCAAAAAATTTAGCAATGTGACAGCTGACATTTCGGGGTTAGTAAAAATGGAGCGCTATACGAAAGAACAACGTATTTTCATTGTTGAGCAATATTTTAAAAATTATAAAGTCCGCAATTTTCGTACAAAATATGGCCGGCATAGTGATTTAAAACCATCAACTATGAAGGGAATAATAGAAAAATTCAGGGAGACTGGATCAATTAGTGATCTCAATCACTCTGGGTGTCCTGTCACAAGAGAACATCGAAGCAGTTGGCAAGAGTATTGCTAACAGTCCAGGAACATCAATTCGGCACCGTAGTCGAGAATTGGCCATTTCGAGCGAATTCTCACGAAAGACTTGAAACTTTATGCTTACAAAGTTCAATTGACTGAAGACTATTGACCATGCAGCGCGAAGAAAGTTCGTTGAATGGGCTTTGGAACAACATCAAATGGATGCTGATTTTTCGAAAAAAAATCATCTGCAGTGATACAGCTCATTTTCATCTTAATGGCTTCGTTAGTCGTCAAAACTGTCGCATTTTGGGTTCAGAAAGCCCACGAGTAATTGTTAAGAAACAAATGCATCCACAACCCGTGACTGTTTGGGGCGGATTTTGTGCTGGAAGCATTATCGGACCATTCTTCTTCGAAAATGCGGCTGGTTAGGCAGTAACAATTAATGGTTTTCGTTATCGCGACAGATAACCCAGTTGTAAGTGCCTGAATTACAAGATATGGATGTGACCAACATTAAATCTCAACAAGACGGCTATTACTACAAGTCATAAGTCATTTCGTGTAATTGGCCATCCAGATCTTGCGATTTTCCGTCATTGGACTTTTTTCTTTGGGGTTCTTTGAAGGGAAAGGTCTATCCAAAACGATGTTCCGTACAAGTTGGTCTCACGCACATGTCACAGCCAACACTGTGGACATATGCGTTCGGAGTTCGAGGGCACATGTGACATCAAGCCTATTTTTTGTGATTGGCTGATGAACCAATGTGTTGACCGCTAGCATTTCGACCGATCCTTGTGATGATGTTGATGGAGAATTCGACGAATTTGGATCTCGTCCACGACAAAACACTTCTGCCGCATGTATTCCATGTGGTGTTCGTGCCCTAGCTTTGATATTGTCTTCACATAAGGCCTCGCCAAAGCTCAACAAAAACAATCGTCGGCGGAAACTTTTCTTACCCTTGTTCCGTTCCGGGAACAATTAAGTGAAGATCAAGAAGGCATTCAAAGCCGAAATATCAAGAATGTTGTAGAACAACGTCAGTGGCCATCGGTTGGTGCTGCGTTTACACCGATAAGTGCCAACCATAAAGGCATGTACGCGAAGAAGAAATGCCTTGGCACAAATCCAGAACAACACGCTGACCTTGATTGATTTCTGCTCAACAGTTTTTGTCACGGCAAACGTAGACTTGACTATTGTATGCATACAATGATCCTTTGTCGGGCAGAATGCAAAGTTTGATGCCATACTTTTCACGTTTAGACGAAATGTACTGCCGAAAACTGCATCGTCCACGAAATGGCAGCAGTTGCTCATATACTGTCAGAAAATTGACAGGAACATATATAACTTTCAAGCGCTGGACCCACAGATCAAACAAATCGCGTACACTCAACATTACGCCGAGTTTCTCGGTTATCGAATCGTATAGATTGGCTAATGGCTCGAAAGGGAATAAGCGACATTGTCGCTGCGAAAATTGGTGGCCAATGCTTGGCAGTCCAAAGCTCATCAGCTGCTTCACTTTTCGACCGATATGCCCCAGCCAACAACAAAAGTCCATAAAAGGCGCGGATTTCAGACACATCAACCGGCTTCCACGTGACGACAGCTTGTGAACACCGTATAAATTGGTCATTTGTACCACAATATTCTCGACTGGCTCGATAGAAAGCAAAAAGGCATGCACTGGACTGCTGATGCGAGATTTCGCAAATGATGTTGGCCCTGCAAAAATTTCAAATGAAAGCGCCGAAACAAAAAACTCACAACAAACCTTGACGAGAAGCGAAATCTATTGTCGAGACTGATGGGCATGGTGGCATTGGATCGCGCACATAATGAATTTTCTTGTCTTTCGACTTGAGAGCGTTGTCCGGTTCAGCAGCGATTTCCAAACGCATTTCTTGTCCAATAAAATCAGCATCACTGTTGTCACTGATATAATCTTCGGAATCACTTTCAGTCTCGCTTGGTGAATAATCTGTATCATCTTCCGAGAATTCGGGCAGATCATCGTTGTCTTCGGTTTGCGTGAATTATGGGACACCCTTAATAAGCTTGTATACCAAAAATGTATGTTAAGCTTAAACCCTAAAAAAAAAAAAAAAACGGCAGAAAGTATTGAGCCACCCAATATTAGCAGTTTGCAACACACCGATAGTTAAACTGTGTCTTGCAGTGCTAGCAATGAGTTGGAAAGTTTATGAAACGATATTGTTTGGAGTGGAATGGAACGAAATAGTTTCTAAAGCACCTCGGAGTTATTATTGACGCTCATTTAAGTTAGAAACATCATCCAGAACAGTCATTACCACATATCATGGAAAACTGTAAATGCGCTTTCATATCTAATGAGTATGATCGGAAGCTTAAATCAGAATAACTAACTACCTGGTGCGAACTGTGCCGTGGATTTTGAACTGTTTCGAATGTTGTCTTCAATACCACTTCCCGACAAATTCGCTGACGTAATAGGAAGGCAAAAAAAACGAAGCAACTCCGAAATTGAGGGGTGCACGTAAGTTGTAAAGAAAAATATACAAAGGGAATCGTGGAAACGCAACCTAGGTACAACAAGTCCAGGCTGGGCTACTTTCGTCAACTTCGTACCTGTCCTTTGAAATGACGATAACTAGACCATCGTGCTCACATTGATCCCTTCTCGTAATATTCATATCATGGATAGCACTCCATATACCGTTTTCCTTAAAAAAAACAAAAGGTCTTTAGAACTGGAGTCTTAATTATTTTGCGCGCTGACTGTGTTCTGGCTTTGGTCTTTGGACATGCCGTCTGATTGAATGACACTAGAATTCATATTGCTGCAATCCTGAGTATCCTTTGGGTTGAAGGGTAAATAAAAATGGGATCAGAGGGAAAGCAAGAAAAAAACAGGAAAATTTCTCAGAACCCGTAGCTGCACTACGAATACCTGGTTCTCCGGTGTGCTCCTTCCATTAAATATTGAGTTGAGATGGCATGAATCTCCAGAATGCTTTCCATGGTCTCTTACCGGCCAGCTACTTTTTTGCTTAGCATCTATTTAAGTGTGATAATCATAAGTTACATAGTATCCTTGGCGTTTGCTATTTCTTCTGTGTCCTAAATCTTCTTCGACAAGATTTTCTGTTTTCGAAGCGGTTTTCTGTCGATTCGTTTCTTCACGGCTTTGATCGTTTTCGGAGTTCTCACAGTGCGCGGACGGCCGGATCTTTGACGGTCTCGTACTCTACCAGCATCCTTAAACAACTTCGCAGCACGATACACAAAATTGCGAGTGATTCCAAGCGGTCGCAACGTCCTAAAGATATCGCCCTTTTCCATGTTGCATTTAAGTAGGACAACTATGTTACAACAATACAATTTTCTATGTCGCCCCATTCCATGTTTGTAAGCAATTAATGTCAAATACTTTTAACGTCACAATGAAGCATAAATATCAACTGTCAAATCGAAATCAATACGAAGTGGATGCGCCCAGTGTTGCATTCGTAATGAGTGAGTTCAGTTGTGTACCAGTATTTATGACTTGACTAGGTACAGCAATCCTACAAGGGATCGTAAAATAGTAACTCGGGACAGTAATTCTTTGCATTAGTCAGTCGTTTTTAATAGCTCGAAACTCTTCCGAAATATGCAATTTTTCGCCACTTTCAACACAATCTAGGTCGGTTAAACGCTACTGCCATACAACATACTTTACTTTCAGCCAATCCACTTGAAGAAGCTAGATCTGCAATCTTTCGCCATATTGGCGGAGTGCTTTTGTTCTCGTCAACTTTTCCCTAACTGCAATAACTCTTTGTTGGCTCGTCTCATTTGACCAGCTACTTTACCGACTAGAGGAAAAGGTAGCTCCCTTGCATGGCATGCAAGGAAAGTGGCACATTTTCGAGGCGTACTCTTACGATTGTCCGAACTGTATAATCCGTTAAGGATGTTGAAATATTTCACTCTTATGAATCTCTGCGTGGGTCATGTTATCAGGAACAAAAATCCGCTTTATTGGAACGTTTTCGTAATAGTGGAGGATATTTTCAGGTACAGAGTTCACTTTGCTTATTCGATTGGGTATGTCTTGTTTGCTTCCCTTCTTTAGGGCAATACTTTCAAAAACTATTCTTTCTCCAGCTATAACTGGATGGTGGTGCTTTGCCAATGTGATGGCAAACGAACGTGTTCAGTTTTAAATTGAGGTGTTGAAGTCCATTGAAGAGCTTGTGTTCCAATCGATAGAATAACAAAAGCGCGCCGGTTATCGCCATTATAAACAGTATCGGAAGAAGGTCACAGCTCTGTTGACTTTCGAATTTCTGCGGCAGTTTCCTATCTTAGGTCATTTAAAATAGTAGTTATTGCCCTTTCCGGCTCATGGCCTCTACACAAGGCAAGAAGAGAAGGTCGAACTCCTCTTCGAAATTACGAACGATATCCAACTTTGACCCGGGAGTGATGCCTGCTTTAATTCACCCTTTTATTTTGGCAGTTATCACTTTTTTTTTTCACTTTTCAAATCCAACGGTAGCGACCTCATATTTGCTGAGAATTGGATCAATTCATTCTCTGGAAAATATATTTTGATTCAGAACTTAAGTGTGCGGTATTTCATACAAAATTAGGAGAGAGCAGACTGAAAACTTAAGAACCGTGAACGCCTTAGAGCTCCTTTATGCTGGTGGGGACAGAGTGTTACTAAGGTTTCGCTTATTTTGTCTTACGCAGCACTGTTCATTTCTTATATTTGTATATGGATTATTTGGAGTCTTTTCCTGGCCACACTCCGACAATATTTTTCACTCTACTGATGATGTTATTGTTAACAGCACTCAAATCCTCTTAGGTGGGTAGGGGTTTACTGCTTTTACCTGTCTGAAGGAGATGCCTCTTTAGTTTTGAACGCATGCCGTATTTCCTTGTAGTTGGTCGTTGCTGTCCTCAAGTATCCTTAAGGTTTACAGTACGAAGATAAGTTGAGATGGCGATCTTGTGCCATCCTTACGTCCTCTACTAACTTTGTGGCAGGCCTTGTGCTCAAAAATGGTGTCCCCTATGAAAACGCAGTGATCGTCAAATCGTTCGGTCGTTAGAAGCCTTTTTTGCCCATGACATACCTGCTGATCATACGAATCTTCCTTTTCACTGGTTTTGATTTGTTGTGCCGCCAATATAAGCGGTACTCAACAGGTTATAAAAGTTGTCCTTTCCTTGACTTTCTTTATTGACTAGGCTTAGAGGTGTGACTACCAAGACAGTAAGCGTCAGAAGTTTGTTTCTAACACCATCGAATGCAAAATTCTTTCTGAGTGTCGTTCAAATGTAGATAAGGCAAGTGCTACCACCTGGCTACGGGAATACGGTGCCTTCCCACCATTTTACCTAACTCGAGTTCAAAAACGTTTCAGTTCGCAGTATCTGACTCTAGACGTTCCTAAAATCCATGCAGAATACCTATTCTATGCGTGGTGTAGGTTTCGATTTCGCACTATAGTAACACTTCTAAGTACTGAACAATTGGATGCAATGCAGGCCTAGGGACACCTAACTATTAAATAAGGGGAACCTGAATCATCGAACAGTTTTTCTTAAAACGCACACCGTGTCAGATGATGTGCCACAGGGTTCGCTACTTTGAAACAATGTACCTCGATGATGGCATAGTTTTTAACTAAAACTCTCTACCTATAAGAGTTTGAATATTTTTTTATAACCTAGTGCGCCATTAGAAAGTAACAGCTAGCCTTAGGTTGTCCCATTCCCAACACAAGCTTCAAGATTAATTGCCACCGATTGCTTTCTTTCAGTAACCAATTCTTTCTCCACAAGAGACGGCAGCCTAAATTCCGAAGATAAAACTTCCCACGTCCTGCTTCGTTTGCAAAAAACACTCGTACTCGTAACATGTTATCCAAATTTAAATTTACATGAATTTGTTGCTGTTTTACAGCATCACCAGGCGATGTTATTCTACTTCAGATACTTTACTCCGCGTGATCACAATACTTGTATTGCACTCTAAGGGTGTGAACAAGAGGCACACTCAACCTAGCTCTTATTTTGCATTTGCGTGCATTTCTTCTACTCTACTTTGTGGATAGGAAAGAGATTTCATTCCTGAAGAAAAACTCTAACTTGAAAGGCACGAAGTCAACTTTTAGATACCATCAGTCCCCTCCTGAGGATAAATTCAGATACCAAATGAATATTTATAAATTCAACAATTCACACATTGTCTTTCCTACCCATTTCTTCCACACCTTCTCACATCTTAGTACGAGTATCTTATTCATATTGTGTATTTTTATCTATAGTATGTATATGTAACATATCTAGAAGTAGTTATCTATGATGTGACTGCACGAGTATTCGTATTTGTATTCGAATTCATATTCGTATTCGCTCTCGGATGCTGTTTTACACAATGGTGACTTTTCTTTTTTCCATTTCAGGTCATGCCATTCAGAACTCCAGTCGAGTACATCAAGTTGGCTCCAATCTGCATGTGAATAATGTCGTCAAGGATGCGGATGATGGTGACTATGCATGTATAGCTACGACTGGCTCAAGTGGAGCACGTCAGGCCTCACCACCAGCTCGTCTAAATGTCATATGTGAGTATGAGTACAATATTTTTCTTTTCTATTTTTAATAAAGGGGGAGACTATTTATACTATGTAAGTATGTGTGTGTGTGTGTGTGTGTGTGGTATGTAAATGAGTCGACCATATATTCGCAACTGGCGTTAATTTATTTTGCGTGATGAAAACATTAAGCCATGCATAATAGTGTACGGGATTGTTCTGCGTATGTCTCAAGTATTGCTATTGCCACCAGGAAGCTTGTGAAGTATACTTTTTTAGATTAATTGGTGCAGTCTTTTGGGACCGATTAAAAATAGTAGAAGATTCAGATTAGTCAGTCCTCAACTGTCTTAAATGTTTTTTTTCCGGAAAAATTGTCCCAAAATGTCGAAAAAAAAAACTCTGCAATTCGGCGTCCTTCCAGATGCATGCAACCATATTTACTATAGACTGGTTCTAAAATATTGAATTTGGGAAATGAATATATCCTGTGTTCAGCATTGAATGACTCTTGTTTTTCTCTGAAAAGAGAGGGAATAGGGCTAGTGAGTCAAAGTATGGTATGAATTGAAGCAATGCTGTTGAACAGAACCCTGGCTGATTTTATTGGTAAACAGGGGCCGCGTCCTGTTTGCTATGGTACATGTTGGTCAACTCATTGCTACAAATAAACGTTCTCGAACACTCTGATGTCTTTTCTCAGACGTGTGGAGATGAAGGAGTTGCATTTTTTGCGGATCACATTTTGCAAGCTTTGGCCGTTTTTTTTTTGTTTTTTTGCATTTTATTTTATTCTTCTTACATTTACTATACTTACATGCTAACAGAAAACATTTTTTGGATTTATATAAAACTTATACTTAAACCTTAAACTACTTAGCCTAACTATACAATCTAACCTAGCCTAATTGTTAGCAAACTTAAAGTTGTTTACGTGATCATACACTAACCCAAGGTTGCTAACTTTAAATACTTAAAACTACCTTAACCTATGTAAGTCGGCCATTTGCTAAGCATAGAAAAAAAAAGATTAAAAATAAGAAATAAAACAAAAGAGCCTACTTTGCCATTTGACTAGGCTAACCCCGAATTGAAGGAATCAGATCTTCTTCTTTCAACCACCAAATATTTTGGTGCTACAAAACAACATCTTTTTTATCGCAACTTGAAACCGCCCTACTAAACGTGAGACGTTCAATACTTCCGTGTTCGACGTCTTTGTTGTAGTTGAGTCGCCCGTCACCCACTGCACGAGCTACATGGGAGATTAGCGACACCGCAAAATTATCCTGTATAAGCCCTTTCATGTCAAAATAGAGGAACACTTCAGGGGGGACGAAGCCTTTCAAGCGCACACTCTCATGATATAAGTAGTTGGGGTAGTAGGCCCTAGATATCAGGCTATTGGGCGAGGTCATTGCTCTTGCAATATGTCTTCGAGTCAACTTAATAGTGAAGTTGTCCACTCATTGGGATAGAATTTAATGTACTCTGATGCTGGTGTTCTGTAAAGGCGAAAGCAGACCCTAAGGGAAGCCCTCTTAAACTCCCGAATCTTTTCCATTAAGCTTGCTCTCACACTGAACCACACGGGACACCCATATACCAGCATGGGCCGGATGAAGGCCATGTACCAGATAACTTTCATCCTCGCATGGAGTTGACTGCTATAAAACAGTCTCTTTCTAAAGGCAAAAGCACCTATGGCTCTGGCCAGAGCAGCATTTACATTCTTGTTGAAATATAGATATTGGTCTATCCAGATCCCAAGGTATTTAACTATAGGTACATTTCGACAAGCAAGAGGTTGGCCGTGTTGTCCAATGATGGAGAATTTTCGCTAATTTTTTTTGATGTCCCCAGACAACGGCGTCCTAAACAGAACGGTTTCCGACTTTTGAAAGTTGATTTTCAACTTTCGGTTATCGCAGAATCTCCTTATTTGTTCGAAGTCACGTTGCAAAAGCATATTAATGACCTCGACTTTTGGATCTGTTCTGTACGCTATCAAGCGTACGCTATGCTATGGGGAAGTAAACCTATCAAATCACTTGTGTAATTGTTGAATAAAATCGGTGAGTTAACCGCACCTTGTTGCAGACCGTTTTTAGTGTTAAATGTGCCAGCAGAAGTCGCATCGCCATTTTTCACGATGAACTGTCTGTTGGTAAGCATATTATGAAGAATATACAAAAGTGGTTTACTGATGCTCAGTCTGGAAACTTATAGAAAAGTCCCTCTAACCATACGGTGTCGAAGGCCTTTTCCATGTCAACCAGGCAAGCTCCAGTGCACTGGTTCCTGCTTTTATTCCATTGGATATCTGACACCAGTTTAGACGCGGCGTGTATGACATCATGCCCCATCTCAAAACCGAATTGATTATTCGGAACTATATCTCTGTCCTCAACCCACCGAGTCAAAACTCTATTGATTACCTTTTCGAACACCTTACTGATATTCGGAAGGAGACCTATCGATCGGAGGTTCGCTGGATTGGATGTATCTTTACCCCTTTTAGGGATGGGATAAATCACCGTAGTTTTCCAATGTGCTGGATAATACGCATTATTCATAACATTGTTAAACAAGGTAGTGTAAATGTCTACCGCTTCTAGAGGGAGATGTCGAAGATCTCATGGAGTTCCTCCTTTGAAATGAACGGGTGTAGGTCCCCTTCATTGGCGATGACATTATTTGCTATATTCTCGTCACTGGACTGGGTAAAACCCGAGCCGAGCTTTAGCTGTGATCGACGATTGATGTTCAAGAAATAGGTCAATCCTCTCAAGTCAAAGATTATTCTCTTTATGAGAAGCAGTAAGCTGACTGGAGATCACGATCCGTTTTTCAAATGAATGGTTTAGAAGACCAACTTCTGTGGACTTAGCACGTCACATCGAATCTCAAAGATGATTTTAGCAGCTAAACAAAATATGTTGTCAGGTCTTCAGGGGTGGATCCCAAACATTTCAAAAACGCCAATGTTAGATTTTCAATTTAGGAAAATCTGCGTCTGTCTTTCTCTATCTCAATGTACTTCGAGGACGCAGGTATTGGAATACCACTTCACAGAGAGTTCGCGGGAAATAAAATCCTGCCTGCTTTCTCCATCTACAGTTGGATCTCTTCTGAGCATAAATGTAGGTAGTTGACCAACTGAATGCTTCCTGACTGCTCTTAAACATCATTGGCTTTTCTGTTGTTTTCTACGAGGAAAGACTGTAGACTGATCTCGTCATATAAGCAAAGCATTTTTTATTTTTATAATTGGCGTGCGCTCAAGGGATTGTTAGTACCCTTAAAATGATTGCACACAGCGCGAGCGATGGAGAGTTAGGCAGGAAAGAAAGAGAGGCACCGATGTACGTTGGTCTTGAATGTTTGGAGGTTATAATGACTAGGAAATGAAGAGCTCGGCAGGGCATTCCATAAGCGAGTTGTTCGGCTGTTCGCATTTGGGCGGATGAAAGTCTTATATAATGAAGCCAGATCAGAGGGGATGAAATATTTCTTACATCGCTTAAGAGTCCGGGAACGATTATGAAAAGCAGAGAGTACTGTCGTTAGCAAAGCAGTAAATTGGATTAGAAGTAGCAGACAAGAGATCATTAATGAAAATTAAAAAGAGTGTCGGAGACAGAACGGAGCCCTGGGGCATACCAGCATTTATTTTGTGAATATCAGACTTGAAACCATCCAAAACAACTTGAATTTTACGTTCCGGAATGTAATTTCTAATCCATTGAAGTAGAGAGCCGTCGATCCCAAAAGCACGCATTATCGACAAAAGAGCCTGATGCGAATGTTTGCCTTATGCCTTAGAAATATTAAGTGCAACTATATGTTTTTCGGCAGATTGATGTAAACTTTGGTTCCACTTTTCGGTGAGACATGCCATCAAATCACCAGCGGACCTGTCATTAAGAAGTTTTCGTGTTTCGATATATTTCATGAGCTGACGATTTATCAGCGTTTCCATGATAAGTTCTCGTAAGTGCAATGGTTCTGTAAGAGGAAAGAGAAGAAGATTCGCCTTTTTTAGGGACGGGCTGGACAAATGCTGTTTTCCATCTGCTCGGAAAGAGTCCTGAAGAGTAGGATTGATGGAAAAGCTTACGCAGTGGTTTTGCCAGCGTAGAAGGAAACCTCTTCAGAAGAAGGGGAGATATATCATCTGGACCAGCGGATTTGTCAGCGTTAAGATCTTTAAGTCCTCTTGATACTACACGTGTGCGAAAGTGGATTCGTCCCATTGAAGATTCGACGCAGCCAAGTGTAGGCGGAGACAAAGCACAATCTGGAAGCGTTAAGCTGGCCGCAAAGTGTGCAGCAAGCAGATTGGTTTTGTCCAAAGAGCTGACAGCTGGAATGTAATTGTAAATGAGCGTTGAAATGGAGGATGAGGCAGAATTTCTAATGTTTTTGACGAACGACCAACATTTTTTACTGCTTTTAGGGCATTGTAGTATTTTTTGCCTCAGTTTTTGGTCGTATAGAAATCTCACACGCTAAAGAAAGGCGTTGCAGTCATTCCTGGCTCGTTTGAATTTTTTCCGGTTTTCCTCTGTGGGGTTGGTCTTATAGGACCGAAACGTTATAGAGCGTAACGTTTTCATAGTGACATGTGCGAACCTTTCTGTGAAAGTGATAATACCACCGCGGAGTATTTGCCTTGGAAATATCTGACCTTTGCTCGCATTACGCTGCAGGTATTTCGAGCTCATATAATAGGTCGTTGTACTGTGCTTAAAAACTAAGGCAATTGCTCGCTATTCCTCTGAGAACTGATTGCACTTACAGTGGTATTTAACTTACAGTGAGCATGTCAAAATTTTGAGGGATTTCGAAAGTATTAGTAGAGTTTGCCATCTATGTTAGTTCATCTATGACCATGTGAGGGTCTGCACTAATTTTTTATTTTTTAAACCTGACTCTCTAGTATCGATTGAGAAGCACTTCGACCTTAAAAGATCTTTCTGACTCCTCAGAAAGAAAATTAGGCTAGTAGGGTTTCTACCTTCCGAATGAAGTTAGCAACTCTACCAGCAGGGGAGTCCCTTATTTCAGAGATGTCGAGTTGTTCTCTAAGGAAGGTGTTCCGCCTGATTCCATTGAGGGCTGGACATTCACATAAAATGTGTTCAGCTGTTTCTTCGTTTTCGAGACAGATTCGACATTCTGCGGAGTCAGCAAGTCCTATATTTCTGAGGTGATATCTTAGACCGTTGTGTCCTGTAAGGTATCCTGCTAGGTTTCTGATATCATGCTAATTTAGATTCAGAGATCTGTCGGCATTTTTATTAAAGGGTAGGATGGCTCGTTTGGCCTGCCTTAGCCCTGGCATCCCACTATGAGATGCATTTTGAGTGCTCCCAGGGTTTAATAGCTAAAATTACTGCTTTTTTAGATGTGGAGCCGAAGGGTTCAGGTCCGTTGAAGGGGGTTTCTGAACCTTTCCTGGTCAGTTTGTTTGCCTTTTCATTTCCGTCAATGCCCTCATGCCCAGGTAGCCACCATATTTTGGTCTTGTTTCTTGAGCTTAGTTTCTGGAGGGTATTGATGCAGTGCATGACTGATTTGGAGTCAATTAAGTGCGAGCTAAGGGCATCTATAGCTTCTTGACTGTCCGTGAATATATGGATGTTTACACCTTTGATACCAGAGTTGAGTATCAGATTGGCGCCTTCTTAAATGGCGCGTATTTCAGCTTGGAATACACTAGGACTCTTGTCCATGGCAATTGATATGTTTGTGTTCGGTCCATGTATTCCGGCTCCCACTCCCGTTTCCAGTTTAGAACCATCCGTATACCACTTTACTAACCTATGCTTCTTTGCTAGGAATCTCCGTGGAGAACCCTTTGTTGAGCCATAAAGTCTTTTGAAGGCGGTCTGTAACCGCGCAGATCATGTCTAGTTCTGGTACGTCAGAGAATGGGATCTTCAGGTCCGGATTTACATGGAGATCCAGCTCTTTGGCTTGTGCCAGACTAGTTGAGCTGCGTAGAGCCATTTTGCTGATGTGCAAGTGTAAAGGTGTTAGTCTTATTATTGCTTCTATAGCCGCTGTTGGGCAAGTCCGAAAGGCTCCGGATATACCCAGGCATAAACGTTGCACTTTTTTAAGCTTAGCAAAGGCGGTTTTCTGAGAAGTTTTAGTCTACCACACTACAGAAGCCTATGTTAGGATGGGTCTTACCATGATTGTATAGATCCATAGAGTGATTTTTGGCGTTATGCCCCATGTGGTTCCATACATGCGGCGGCAGGCCCATGAAGCATTGGTTGCTTAAGTTATTTTATTATTTAGGTGTGAGGTTCAGCCTCTTATGGCTGATTCTGATGCTGAGGTCTGTTTAGATGAGGTGGTTATTACCCGGCTCTCAAGCATCGCTTTTATCCAATTTATAGTCGCTTGATCGATCTTTCTGTGGAATAGAGCTTTTGATATGGAGTCATATCCTCTATGTCCAGAAACGCCCAGAGTGCAATGTCTTTGTACCGGAAGGAGCTTTTTATTTCTGCTGTCAGTTTAAGCAGAGCTCTGCACTGATACTCCATCAATGATTCAATATTTGGTCGGAATACCTGCATCTTTGCCTGTAAGCTGTGAACCCAGGCTTCAACTAACCAACTTCTCCATTTAGCTCGGTCCTTAGCTACAATAACTGCCTACAAGTACACACTCCAAGTTTGTTTAGGTCCTCTTCTACTGGTGCACGTCACCTAAGTTGAGATCTTCCCCTACTGCGTCTTACGTTCGGCTTATATTCGAAGACTCTGCTAGCCGGAGAATTGGTGCCTATTCTTTTTAGATGTCCTAGGCATCTCAGCCTAATCTTTTGACGCACAATCTTTTGACGCACAATCTTTTGACTAAATCGATGTCGCTGTACAGCTCGTATAGTTCGTCGTTGAATCTTCTCCTCCAAAGCCGGTCAACGCAAATGGCGCTGAATATTTTTTGAGGGATATTTCTCTCGAAACGACTGAGGAAATCTTCTTCTGCTTTCGATAGAATCCATACTTTAGCGCAATTGCCTTCTTACATGAAAAAAACAGCTATTGGCATGCAGCCGAGACATACCTTTCTTAGGAGTCAGGTAAAAACAGCAATGACGTATTCGCTTATTCCACAAGACAACCAACGCATAGGATATAATTGGTCTTATTATAGCCGAGTAGATCCAGAATAAGTTTCTCTGTAGTAGGCCTATTGTCTTGCTAACAGCTCTTTGAACTCCCGGAGGACCGAAAGGGCCTTTCGTTCTACCATGTTTAGTCCATAGACAGTATAGCTACATCGTTCACGTATGGTTGCGCATACTCGTCAGACCCATCGAACGCGTTGAAAGTGAGTCAATCAACATGCACTATAGCAGTGGCAATAGAACGCCGCCTTGCGGTCAACCAATAATTACCCCTGCCATCACACATTGACCGCAGTTAGCTTTCGCAATCAGTTTCCTATTAACCGGCATTGATTCGTCTACGGCGTATTCACAAGCCGTGAAAAGTTGAAAAGAAAATGCCCAAGTCGAGTGCATCTTGACTATTCTCCCTATGCACTTCGACATAAAGGAGGTCAGACTAATCGGTCTGAAGCTCTTGGCGAGCGTGTATTCCTTTTTGCCGATTCTCGTTATAAAGCTGTTTGTCACTGTTTACTAGGGTTTCGTTGTGTATGTCAACGAGAGGTAGCAGTGAAGATTCACAACAAAACTGAGCGTATAACACCGGTGGCAGGTGAAATAGCCGCACAAGTACTTTGCAACTTGTCTAGAAAGACCTTTGGTCTTGGTCGTCAATACAGATTAAAAAAGTGCGATAGGGTTGGTTCCTGACCCGTGTAGTCTCAAAGGTTTATATTATGATCATGTTGGTAAACATCATCAGTTGACTAGAGTCCTTTCTATATCCTTCAATGATCACTGGGATCATTTCCCTAATACTTAAATAACCAAGTCACCTGCGTACGTGAATACCCTTACCCCTGCTCTGTCGAGGCTCTGACAGTACTTTATCGAAGACCAAAAGCCATTCATAGAAGAGGAAACATAACACCACCCTGAGGCACTCTTCTGTATACGGACTTGGTTACTTTGCTTGGTCCTAATCGCGGCTTAATAATGCTTGGTTCGGTCATGTATTGCAAAGCTTTCATCATCTAACTTAATGTGTGATTCTCTAGTTGATAATGGGCTCATGATTATTGAAAATCTACGATCATATCGCCTCGGCTATATCGAGAAAAAGCAAGTCCCCGTGAACGCCGACCCGCAAGTTGAAAACGGGTAGGTAAAGGAATCTACTGTTTGTCTTCTATAACTTCTATAGTTTCTACATCAATAAAGTTTTCTTCTTTCGAGTGGTAGACGAAAACTTTTTGTTTGCACTGTGTTTCGTCTGGCAACACAGATTGCAGTCGTAAAACTTTGAAATATTCACAATTCTCTTCTGTTCTAACTGTTTTTCATTTGAATTTTACGATTTTTCGTTGTTTCATTACGTTGAGTAGTACTAAGAAGAACTCTCTGGCGAAATAAAAATTCCACTCTTTCGATGTTTCTCGGTATTCCTCGACACAGCTCATCATTTTCACCGCGCCATCAATGTCGTCGTTCTCATCAAGAGCAGAAGCAGCAGCAGCTCCATCACTATCACCACCACCACCAACATCAACCAACGTGCAACTTCAACCCTCGCAGTCGTACACCAAAAATAATGAAAAAAAAAAAAAATCCAATTCCATGAATTCATGGGTGAATCTCATTTTTATGGTTATGCCTGATGCCATCATCAGCAAGCCTCGAGGGGGTGGTTTGTTGCGCCGAGCACAATAGGGGTGTGTAGACCTCGTGCGAGTGTGTGTGATTTTATGTTGTTTTTTTTTTACACAGAAACAGAAACAAAAGGAAATACCATTCTCAGTGCAAGAAGAGGAAAATCTGATTAAATTTTATTAACGATCTGGAAAGGAATCACCACCCCACCCTATGTGTGTTTCGCATGCACTCGTGCATTAATTTCACCCCGGCGAACATATGACTAAGATGGTGTGAAGGGAAAGCGATCCAAAACCCCCTGCTCTTAGACAAGAGGGTGATGCACTTCACACACAGACACTATTCGGCACACCACCAAGTGCCACATGGTGGAAATAATTACAATTCTCAAATTGCATCGAGAACAGTACGTCTAAGATTTAAATGTATCTGAGACGTTGTTATTGGATTGAATATTTCGTATTGGATACAAAGGCGTCCTTTAATTAGGATAGCCAACTTAAGGTGTCCTCTTAACATCAGCGGATGTTCTACCCTTTTCGACACTTGAAGCCAGGAGTCCCAGAGGATAGTCAAGTAAGAAAGGGAGTGAAACCTAGACAAACGGCTGCTGGAAGTGATAAATCTATAAGGTAAATGGGGAATACCTTAATTGGATTATTTCAGGTAAAGGGTTTCCGGAGAAAAGATGGATGGTAGCTTTAATAGCATCGTTATAAGTTGAATGAGTTTCTTTACAGAAAATGGGCAGTTTAAGTCAAACTTAAATTGTAGTAAATAGATTTCTGGCCATTTCGGTATCCCATGACCTTAAGGCAAGGACAATGTTATCCATGGCAATGAGCACTAAATTATTAGAAACTGCTTTGGGATAATGAAGGTTAATTGGAGTGCCATGCCATGCTCGAAGAACAAGATGCAAACAGATATAAGTTTCACTATGTAAAGGGTCATTCATTTCGTATTTTCAAGTTGGTAACGCTGGCATTTGACACCTGCCAAACTCAGCTGTCATTTGAAGTGTCATAATATTAGCTGAATGTTTGCCATTTACAATAATGGATCGCTTACAAATCAAACAACGCGTTCAAATTATTAAAATTTATTACAAAAGTGGTGATTCCAACGAAGCCACTTTTCGCACATTACGCGATGATGCATTACGCAAGCAATCGGTAAAATTGTGAAACAATTTGAAGAGAGTGGAGACGTTACTGATGTCGTAAGGCCTCTGCATCATCGTAATGCACGCTCAGTCGAAAATATTGCTGCTGTAAGTGCAAGTGCTGCTGATGATCCGAATTTATCGATTTCCCGGCGTTCACAGCAATTGAACGTGTCGTACACCTCACAATGGCGTGTTAAGCATTTGTTTGGTGTGCTGTATGGTCGAAAGGTGCCATTCGTGCGTTTGGGTCGATGATCGAATGATAACCGACTTTTTTGGTCGGCGATTGAAGATCATGACTTGGACGATATGTGGTTTACGCGATTAGTCTCCGAACTCTAGACGCATTAAAAACCAACATTACTTAAGTTATGGCCGAGATACCCCCCGAAATGTGCGAAAAAGTGGTTAAAAATTACCTCAAAGGAATCGCATGCGTCGAATCTTCCCGAGGCGGCCATTTGAATGATATTGTTTTTCCCACTTAATGGCAAAGACCAAACTTTATAATGAATTGAAATTTTCATCAAAAATGTATCGCTGTGTGTGTTTCATTCAGCTTTACTTTCAAAATCGAAAAATGAATGACCCTTTACACGTGTGGATTAGTCCAAAAAATATGGAAGTGGAGTGTTTCTAGGACTTAACAAGCAGCGCTCTCCCTTCATCGCAGTTTTGCGCTAATCGCATCCACTTCCACACATCAATTTGTCTTCGAGGTCTCGAGGTTTTCACTGAGTTGTGCATTAGATTTTTACTACACTCCGGATCAAAGCGATACCATTCATGTGCCAGCCACCGAAGCCGATGTAGTCTTATCCTTCTGACAAAGTACGAGTAAATCCCTCAACAACAACTATTCTACAGCTGACCAGGGTCGCTTTCATCTGATTTAGAAAGGTCTACGAGTATGCATCCATACAGTAGATAAGGGTCTTATTGACTGATTTCTTCATTGCTCATGGGTCCAAAAAAACAGCAGGTGGCAAGAGTGATCCTTTCCTTAATTTCTTAGGTTGTGTTGTGTTTTAAATTTACAATGGGCCCTACGAAGACAGAGTCCTTAAATTCCTCGAAGTAAGAGTACCTGTTTTGGAATGCTGTCTGAGCTTCAGGTATTGGGTGCCCTTTCTTGTCGATAGCTTACGAGTATACTCTATTTTACACTCATTCACCACTTAATCCATCTCCATTGCTTCATTTTCATTGATCCCAAATGCTCCAGCAGAAAGCTGCTGATTTCTTCCCACATTGTCAATGTCATTAGCGTATGCCAAGAGTACAATCACCGACTTTTGGGCATTACAGTTCTGGTATTGACCTCTGAGTTACGCTCAATTCTTTCAAGTATGTTGTTAATGAGATCGTACCCTTCTGTTTAGTATCTAAGTCCATTAAAAGTTATTTTGACTTTTCGGTAGAACTTGCAACATCATCAATTCTGCAGAAGCCCCTCTATGGCCTCGATCGATCGCTTCTCTGTTTATCTTTTGGATTACTGAGAAGCCGATGTGCCTCAAGTCGCGAGCAGCGCTTGCCTTTTTTTTTGCATCGCCGCACTATCTTCTGTCGCTTGCTTCGCCACGTGCACTTGATGATACTCTTTCGTAGGCTTGGTCTAGTGAAACCTAATTCATATCTCTCTTTTATGACATGCCGACGACGTTGTCACTGTTCTTCTATTTCTGATGTCTTAGGATGGCGCTGTATACTGAGAAAGTGCTTTTTCGTCTAACCCTAGGTTAGATTGGAGTTATGCCTCGTGTGACCCGGGTCCAATTTTATACCTGTAAAAGTTATGTTTTCCAAATGTGGTTTTCAATTTTGATCGCGGAGTTCATAGAAGCACTCTCTGTCAAAGTCGTCCTTTTCCTTGTCAGCGTCACTGAATACCAGACTTTTTTTTTTGACGAATATAGTCTGGATACAGATTGCAGCCCGTAAGGCATTCGCTAATATGTCTGAAGGAAACATTTTTCCCCCTTGTAAAATCCACATTTTAATAGGTGCTGTATCTAGTATTCATAGCAATCTCCATTTTAGATTTCATCCTTCTTCCGGCCGGCACATCTATATCTAAATTGCAACCGTCTGATGCTTCCGCTTTTTGTTCGGCTGCATTTGAACAGTTAAGGATCAGACAATACCACATGTATAGCCGAAAATTGTTGTCCGTTTTTGGTTTTCTGAGGTCTTGGCAGTAATTTTGTCCATACCCAAGGCTGTTTGTTGCTTTGCAAAATATAGTGTTAGACGTGGTAGGGTAAGTTACTCTAACTCTAACTCCTCCCAAATCTCCAGGATAACATCCTTCAAGCAAAGCGACAATAGCCCACAACTTGAGTATGAGCTCTGCCGTGGGATAGGTGGAAATTCCTCCGCCATTCATCGGCTAGGTGCTGACAAATCAGAGCTCTGTAGCTCAATTGGATCTATGTCTGGTGTCGCTGCTGTTTCAAGCTTGAAAATTCTTTCGCCGAAAAGCTCGTATTGTATTTTGACTACCCTCATAGGTGGATGCACTTAACTTCATATGTGCTTGCGAAAAACCGAGTGTTCAGTTAGATTTGCTCATTCCGACTCATCACGTTTTCTCTCTAATTCTCACGGCTCTTGAGGAGCAAAGCAGAACAAATAAATTTTTAGTTGGAAAATTGAGCAATCTCGAGAAAGAAAAACGTAAAACTCGATTTCAAGCATGAATATGAAACAAGTGCTTAAAATATTGACGTGGAACGCAAACGGCCTTATTAAAAAAACTCGACGAACTGGAAGTGTTCTTACAAAAAGCCAATATTGACATTTGCTTGATTTCTGAAACTCACTTGGGGAAAGGACCTCGTGTGGAACTAAAGGGATACTATGCTTATCATGCATACCATCCATCAAAAAATGCCAGAGGCGGATCTTCATTGTTCATTAAGGATTGTATTGAGCTATAAATATTAAGATGAAAGCGATGCAATGCAGTTAAGTTCGGTTCGCGTAAAACATAACCACCTGCACTACAACATTGCATCATTTATTGTCCTCCGAGATGCAAGCTAGAAAAGAATGACTTTAAAGGTATCTTTGATTCACTCGGTCCGAATTTTATAATTGGTGGTGACTTTAATTCGAAACATACCTTCTGGGGCTTAAGATGTAATACAACGAAAGGCATACAACTCTATGAAGCCGGAATGCAATGTAAAGTTGACTTTTTCTCGACAGGAAAACCAACATATTGGCCTTCGGATATGACAAAGACCCCCGATCTTGTAGACTTCTTTGTCAAAAAGGGAGCAGCCAAAATTTCTACAAACATCGAGGAAAGTTATGATCTCTCCTCAGATCACTCACCAGTCATTTTGACACTAAGCATACTCTTAATTAAGAAAGAAGTGGCGCCTAGATTAACTAACAACAAAACTAACTGGGACGGTTTTAGAAATTACTGCAATGAACATATTGTTCTAAACGTGTCGCTAAAAACACAAAACGAAATAGAAGACGAAGTTGACAGATTCATCAAAGTCCTGCAGAACGCTGCCTGGAATAACAGTCCAACTCCAACAAGAAAAGAGAAAGCAAGTAATGAAATAAAATATCCGCCGGAAATAAAAGAACTTGTGAGAGAAAAGAGGAGAGCGCGCAAAAGATGGCAACAATCCCGTGCTCCCCAGCATAAAACATACTTAAACCACTTATGCAACAAGTTAAAGGAAGCAATACGAGATTAGGAAAATCGGAATATCTCTACATACCTCGAAGATCTGACTGCCGAAAGAAGTTCAAATTATTCTTTCTGGAAAGCCATGAAGGAATCAAAAAGCCTCAAATGCAATTTCCTCCCATAAGAAAAAATACTGGCGAATGGGCAAAAGGAGCACCTAGAAGAAACGTTTAAGCCCTTTTGATGGACAGGCGTTGACAGGAGGTTCTAATTATATAATTACGGCGCCGGACAATTTTATAATAAACACATTGTCGCTACGAGAACTTAACCAAGCAATTAAAAAATTGAAAAATAACAAAGCCTCTGGTTATGATTTGATAACAGGTCAAATTCTCAAGGAGTTGCCAAAGAAAGCCCTTATCAAACTGCTCCAACTTATAAATGCCGCGCTAAGATTATTAAACGTTCCAAGCCAATGGAAAGTTGCCGAAGTTATAATGGTCCCGAAACCAGGCAAATCTCTAAATGAAAAAAAGTCCTACAGACCGATATCGCTTCTGCCGATAATATCTAACATATTTGAAAAACTCCTATTGAAGTGCTTGCAACCGATAATTAAAGAGTGACGTCTAATTCCTGAACATCAATTCGGTTTTAGAACTAAGCACTGACCAGGTTTTTAGAATTACGAATGAAATTGGGAAAGCCCTAGAGGGGAAAAAGATATGTTCTAGCGTGTTTCTTGACATGTCTCAGGCCTTCAATAAGGTATGGCATGAAGGCTTAAATTTTAAGCTAAGTCAGGTTCTTCCGAGAGAGCTGCATACGATTCTGAAATCGTACCTGGAAAACAGAATTTTTCGTGTTAAACATGGCACCGAATACTCGGAATTTAAAGAGATAGCTGCTGGAGTTCCGCAAAGGAAGTGTATTTGGCTCGGTATTGTTTTTACTCTATACTCGAGACATACCGGAAGAATCAGGTACCATAGTAGCCACGTTCACGGACGACACGGCGATACTAGCTACAGATACTTCAGTCGGGTTAGCTACTGGCGAATTGTTCTTAACGAGACCAAATCCACTCATGTTAATTTTACTTACCGGAAAATAAACAACCTTCCCATTTTCATTAACTCGGTACAAATACCATATGCAAATGATGCAAACTATCTTGGAATGACATTTGATGGAAAACTGAAATGGAAGACTCATGTTAAGAAGAAACGTGATGAATAGTTACCGTCGAGGACGAAATACTGAACTTTGCTCGCAAACTCCGTATTCGTCTTCATGGTTATTGTACTCGTAATAATAAAATACACCAAATTCTGGACGAGACAAACTTAGTGCCTATAATTTTAATTTGCTTTACTATATATCGGTTCTAAGGCAAAATTAAATGCCGTCCTTTGCCGATCTTCCGCAGAGAAATAGCGTGACATGATTCAGTTGGAAAAGACCTACTACGCATAGACGAGTTTATGTTTCTTAAGGTCTGGCTACTAAGAATATTGGTTTTAAGTACAACACTAAGGAATCCTTTTGTCCTAGAATGCAAAGTACACACTAGTCAGTATCATAGGCCCAACAATGGATTCCTGTCGAATCTTCCTGATACTCACTTTAGGTGTCGAGTATGTCTGCAATATTCTTTCTTCTGGAAAAGTTCTTGTGAATTTTGAACCGTGATACACTTTCAGCCATCTAACCTAGACCCATGAACTGAAATTCTCCCTAGATAAAGTTAAAGTGGGCTAGCGGAAGAAATCTTAGGTATCTTGGCGACAGAACTTTTGGTTCAACATCAGAATATCATTATGTTACTCAGGGATCTTTTGTAAGTACACAGTTCCATTATTAGATTGAGATTTAAGCCCTTCGTGCACTCAA
Source organism: Volucella inflata (assembly GCA_928272305.1). Lineage (NCBI taxonomy): Eukaryota > Metazoa > Arthropoda > Insecta > Diptera > Syrphidae > Volucella > Volucella inflata. The sequence goes on from OV743720.1 coordinate 8,711,743, forward strand.
TAAATTAAAAAAAAAAAAGGAAGAAAGGAAGAATCCTTGAAAGAATTTCTCATAACATCAAGGCACTCTCCAATGGTATTAATCACCATAGAGTTGGTTTCTTTCTTCTTTCAACGACCAGCCATCCACTTGATCTTGTTTGGCTTTCAATGTCCGTACATATTGCATATCAACTGTCAATACATTCATCAAAGTTTGCCAACACTGGTGCCCGTTGTCGATGGCCATTTATAACCTCCATCGGGCGATGACGGCCTGGAGTGGAATTCCACTTGTGAGCCAAAAACCATTTCACATCACTTGAGCGTAACACCATCACACGCTTCTTACACTCCCGCTACAGCTTCACGACAGAAAAGAAAAAAAAAAACAAAATCGACGATGACGACGAGGATGAGGATGAGGAACTACGACTAATGTACTGTGAAGCTGATAGAGATGGTATCTCTTCAATCTGTACTCTAGATGTATACAATGTATAAGTTTACAGATACATTCCAGCCGCCCGCCGAGAGCTTCGGCATTTTCAAAGATTCGCTGGCATAACTTGGGCAGAGCAAAGTGAGGTGGAAGGCGAATGGTCATTCACTTGCCATAAATATTACTATCCCTGTGCGCTGTCGTGGCTTAAAGTATCTGAAGTCCCAAAACTTGAATCTTCAATATTGAACCTTATGCGGCAGTACAAATTGAATAGAAAGAACTACGCCTGGGTGGAGTGGTTTTTCTTTTTTATCTGAAAAGGTTCACCAATCGGGATCATCAGGCTTTCGTAATTTGTCAAAGGATATGAAAAATAATTATCTGAGAACAGGAAGTCGAAAATGTTTGAAACGCACATTAATACTGATAAAATGAAAGAGGTTCCTGGCACAGATGATGAGTCGTCAACTACCATACACCCTCAACTGTTGACAGCTAGTGTTGTCGTCATGAGTGCACTGTTGACATATGTTTATGAGCTGTCAGGTTCGTTTTTTTAAGAAATTAAACAAAGTGCGTACAAATGAGTAGCTGAGTTATTTAAATAGTGCAGTATCCCGATAAGGTATCTACTCGTAGAGAAGTAGATTGCTGCCTTTTTGTGTTCCAAATGGTGGCACATTGTCTTACTGCAACTAGTCTTCTCATCCCCGGTACCATAAACTGACAAGAGAATGAATCCCTTTCACAACCTGTCTTAGGGAAGGAGACACGGCTTTAATAAGTGCAAACTGGAATACCATCATCACTATTCATCGCTTATCACCTCCATCTTCCTATCCCTAACGACAATGGCAACGGCAACGACGAGGACGCTGCCGCCGCCGACGCCGACACAGAGAGAGCATAATGGATGGTCTTGTATCTTTTGCATGGTGGCGGCTTCCAGGGCTTTAGCTACATTCGCATGTAATTCGATCAGACTTTGTGCAAACTGCAATATGTCTACAGATACTCGTACTCGTACAACCACAACGGCTCCGACTGTAGTCGGCTCGGTTTGCCTCTATACTCGTATAATGCTTGTACTTTAGCTGATGTGGTCGTTTATATGTATATATGTGCGGTGGCTTTTTTCTCTTTTATTTTTCGTATCAGATACTTTGTCGCTGCGGTTAAGTAATTCGCAGTGTGATGCGCGTAGAAGAATCCGCCCAGTTGGGTGGGAACTGGGATAGTTTCATGTCGGATACTATGTCAGGAAGGAATTTTTTTTCTCCAGCGATTTGGTGGTGTAGAAAACTAGATTACGCGCGTTGGTTACAGGGTAAGTGAACAAAAACAAAAGATGTGTACACATGTATGTATGTACCTTGATACAATGAAGAAAAAAAAAACAGACTCTAAAGGAAGCGACACATTAGGAATGATGGCCAAGTAAAGCTTAGATTTTGTTGATGTTGGTGTAGAGGAAATAAATAAGTGACGGCAGAAAAGCAATGAGTAATTCGAGATCCCTTGGCGGTAGTTTAAAGGGTAAAATGAATTAAAAGTTTAGCTGCTTAGCCAGTTTGTTAATCGATAAATTGAACGAAAGTAGTACAAGCTTCATGTGGTTCGTTCTGTTTTTTGTTTGAAAGCTAATCCTTGGTAGAGGGTTTCTGTTAGTTTTTCTTCGTCTCACTCAAAATTAAATTCTTGCTGAAATTGTCAGGCTTCGTAAACGTCGAACTTCAAGTACGAATTAATTTGGACGCCAAAATACGCAGCATATATGTAAGTGGAAACAGATAAGAAAGACGCCTTGGAGCTCTTATAAGATTGAGAAAGCGTTAATATACAAGAGACCGCGTTGGGACTCCCGCTGTTCTGCAACGCCTTAGCCGATCATTGAAAGGAATCTGTAAGACACATTTTTGAGAAGGGATTTGAGGTTACGCATTTCCGGGCTCATATTCCGAATCATATCCCGTCAATTGATGAAAGACCAGGCTGCTTATGATGTCTCCCGGAAACAAAGAGTTCAATATAAGGTCATCGGGTGTTTTATGGATTGATAGAACGAGTGTTCCACGTAACTGGAACTATCGACAAGGCCAGGACCTCACTATGGACCAGCAAAAGCCTACTCGTTAAAAATTGGGGACTTAACCCCAAAATGACACTGTAGATGCACACGGGAATAACGAGATCTATCATCACGTATGCAGCCGCCGTAACGCAGGCCAAACTCAACAAAGTACAGAGACTAGTCTACTAGTCTAGTCTAGACGACACATCCCACCACTTTATCTACAACTCATGAAAGAAGCAATGGTAATGAGCAACCTAACGTACATTTCAGACGTTCCTTACAGAAACAATAGGTACTCCCACTCTGAGGGTAAGAAGAATTCGTTAACAGAGCTCAAGATGCAAGTTATTAAAGGGTATTGGAAATTTAATGCCATATTCGACAATAAATACCGTCTTGCGAACCTACCAAACTTAGGATCACCTAATATACGCCAGAGATATGCCAACAACTTAGTCTTGTGTTTGGGCTAGAGTATTCGGTCGAAATTAAACGATCTCCGGTATCCTTTATTTAAGCTCGGGAACCTTTTAGTGGATCATAGCATCGAAGATACAGAGGCGCTCACTAACAACAACAGTGACATCAGAAGTTTTACAAACTCCCTGCATGTGTACTTATGCTATTTCTGAGACCAATACTTGTAGGTGGGGCAAACACGTAACGAACTTGATTGTTGCACTGCCAAGCCAATCCAATTTATAGGAGAGACAGCAGCTTTCAATTACCAAAACGAAAAAAACATCACAAAGGGTAGCTGCAATTTTAAGGTAGAAAGAAACTTTGTCTGCCTCAATGCACCCGCTTTCATTTTCGACATCGGCACTTGTGCGGGTGTCATGAGAAGCATCGTTCTCAAAAATCGATGCCCACTTGGGCTTAGAAGCCAATCGAGTAGCAAAGCCCTTCCTTAATGTCATTATACATGCCAATCCACGAAAGCGTGCGAAAAAACTTTCGACCACCCCGAAGGACAATTTTTTCGGATAATTTTAGGTTCCGTTTGCATAAGTGAAGAATGGACGAGATGTTCAACTGCGAACTGTATCGGTTGTAAAGTGATAGTATCCTTGTGAGAAGAATCAGGATAACCCGGCTTAGATTTTTAGATCAGAAGAGTTGTAAAGGACGACTTCATTTCAAGTGGCACATACAAGTAAAAGAGGACCTGAGCCTACTTCGTGTGCGTAGCTGGATATAGTTGACAGAAGACCAAAATAGCTTGAGAGACATGTTATCTGAGGCCCTGCTCCACAGGAGCTATATCACCGTGCCGTCTCTCTCTAAAGTTCAACGAAACTTAAGAACATATTCTGTGCGAGTGATCGACACTTTATCGCTTTGGATGGCGTACTTTATTTTATTTTTGTGAACGAAATTCGAAGAGATGAAAATGCAAATAAAGAAAAGTGCAGCAGTGCGTCTCAGATTGTCCTTATAGGCGACTCTATGGGACACCAATTATATACAGGCAACTATGACACCAAAAATGAGCCTGTGACACTTTAACACCTTAAAACTTTCCCACAAGTTTGTATGCAATCAGTGGGTTCCCGCGTCTGGAGACTACCGGTGGGGTAAAAGAACAGTCAACCAACCAACCAACCACTCAAACTTTAGATACACTTCATGGAAATGATCGCAATTAATAGCACTACCCCGCTGGACACCACGCTTGCAACGCACTCGGGTATCCCAGAGCAAGCAGAAGTGCTTGTGTCAGAGTCCGACGGATTCCGGGGGCGGGCAAAATGAAGTTTCCAAAATATTTTCCTAAACTTCGGTTTGCAAGTTGGAACCTCGGATCGATGACCTCAAAAAGTTTAGAACTGGAAGCGATTTTGAGTCGCAGTACTCTACAAATCCTGTGCGTACAGGAAACGAAGTGGTGTAATACCGGAAATAAAGCGCGTTTTCTTGATTTAAAAAATAAGGCATCTAAGATGGTCTACCATGGAACGATCACAAAACGGTGTTGCTATCGTTGTTGCAGCGGATCTTCTTAGCAATATCGTTGGTACGAGTATTTTGAAAATAAGCGACCGCTTAATGAGTGTTAAACTCGTCATATACAATGAAAGGTGGAACATTGGTAGCGCGTACGCTCCACATAATTGATGCGACCAATCGGAAAAAGATAAATTTTGGTCAGAGTTTAGTAATTTGCTTAGAAATATACCTATCGATGAGATGCTATTCGTAGGCGGAGATTTAAACGACCAGGTCGGAGAAACAAATGTTGATTATGAGGACTAACACGGCGGTAAAGGCTTTGAAACCAGAAATTCAGCTGGCGAAGACATACTTCTAGCATCTAGGGCTTACGGCTTAACCGTCTTAAATACAATGTTTATTAAACATCAACGACATCTTATCACCTATAGAAGCATAGGCCACGAAACGCAAATAGATTATCACCTTTGCAAAATGTCGATGAGAAACCGTGTTAAGGACTGCAAAGTAATACTTGAAGAATCTGTCGAAGGAACCACGAGCGAGATTTATCGCACTGGCTAAAGAAGCACTTCGAAATACAAACGGTATCGCAGACTCACATAGCCTGCAAAAAATGTGGAACAGCTGCATAACACTTGCAAAGTCCCTTCTGGGCACTATATCGGGAAACCATCATGTTGACAAAGAAAAATGGTGGTAGAATGACGAAACCAAACGAGCTGTGGCCGACAAGAAAAATGCATTTCAAGCGATCGGAGCGACGATATCGAAAAAGCTCGACTGGCTCTTGAATACGAGCGTCATAAAAAGATCCCAAAGAATGTCCTGGCTCGAATTCGAGCGACAGCAGCGAAAAACCTGTACCAGGAGTTGAAATAAATATCCTCACGATGGGCACATAGAAAACAAGCTACACAAGAAGTTCAAACGTCGAACAATACTAAAGTGCCAAATATTTCTAAGCTCGCTGAGCAGAGGCGAAAAAATTCGATGGAAATAACCTCGCCGAAATACATCAAAAATGTAGACGGTTGCTTACTAACAAATGAAAAGAAAATTTGTGACCGTTGGTTTGAATATTCCATAGAGTTGCTTAACAAACAGTTTCCACGTGATATCGTGCCGACAGCTGGTCTACTCGAGGAGTAAGCTTCGGACTTTTCAATCGAAGAAATGAGTATAGCAATCGGAAAAATGAAGCGGGGAAAAGCGGCGGGACCAGACAGCATTCCATCAGAGTTTTGGTCGAAGATGGCGGGAATCGGTAGCGAATAGCTATCGAAACTTTTAAATAATTTAAAATGTGGACAACCTATGCCGAATCAATGGAGAAGTAGCTTCTTGGTTCCATTATACAAAGGAAAAGGCGACACTCGAGAATGCAACAACTACAGTTCAATCAAGCTTATGTCACACACAATGAAAATCGTCGACAGAGTCTTAAACGAACGTCTTCGGCAAATAATAAAGCTCGATAATAGCCAGTGTGGATTTGTTGAAGGAAGATCGACGGTGGACGCTATCCAAAGCCTACGAATAATAATGGAAAAGCACCGAGATTCGTCTAAGGATTTACACATGGTATTTATCGACCTCGAAATAGCATTCGATCGAGTGCCTAGGGATCTCATATGGGCCGCGCTGAGGTCTCAAAACGTACCGGAAACGTATGTTAGAATAATACAAGACATGTACGGAAACGTGAAAACTGCGGCTAAAAGCTCTGCTGGACTAACAAGAGAATTTCCACTTAATGTCGGAGTGCATCAAGGAAGCGTGCTTAGCCCTTTCCTCTTTAACGTAGTATTCGACTATCTTTTAAAAGACCGCATGCGCGAAGCAAATTTAACGCTAATTCTCTTTGCTGACGACGCAGTTATACTAAGTGATAACGTCGAAGATTTGCAGAATGCCTTAGATTCATGGAAAAATGCGCTAGAGAGAAACGGGTTTAAAATAAGTGTTTGACGGAATTGTTCTTCCGAAAAGCACTATCTTTAAGTACTTAGGATCAATCGTTAACATGGAAGCGAAATGTGACGACGACGTAAACCACAGAGTCAGTGTGCGGTGTATGAAATGGCCGGGAAATTCGGGAATCTTTTGCGATCGAAAACTTCCACTTAAATTGAAGGCGAAACATCACTGTTAGACCAGCTCTTATATACGGTTCACAGTGCTGGACAATGTACGAAGCGTTTAAAAACAAAATGACGGCAGCTGAAATGAAAATGTTACGGATGTCTAGTGGAGTCACTAAACGCGATTGCATTAGATTCACGCGTATAAAAGGAAGTCTACATATAAAGACTTCGGTAACCGAACAGCTTAAGGCGAATAGAATAAGCTGGTATTGCCTCGTTCAAAGAAGATCTGCGGAAAATCCGGTTAAAAAGGCACTATCAACTACGGTCACTCCAACTGTAAGAAAACGAGCTCGGAAAAAGAATTCCTGGATTTCTCAGATGGCAAATGCGCAACAACGCCTGGGGCTAACCACTGAAGTGATCCCGAACGGAGTAGTATGAAGACGCGTTCTGCGGTCTGCGATAAGAAGAAGAAAATTTTTAAATCATGGAACTGCCTCTTATCATCACTGCGGCTCTATTATAATCTTGTAGGCGGGCTAGGTAACTGTCAAGATAGCGAGTGTTTGTTTATTTCAGTCCTGTTGATGGGGAATTTCAATTGTTTAGCCAATTTTCGATCCTCTAATTCCAGGTAAGCAAGTGACTTGCTGACGCAAGCCTTCTATAGATTTGACTTAAAAATGGTAATCGTTTGGCGTTTCGCAGTCAAGGCATAATCTCTTCCAGCAAGTCTGTGCCTTGAAAATCATAAAAAAAGAAGGGAACTTCAAACATCCAGTTCGGATGGGAGAAAAAAAAAAGTTCCTCCAAAAACCTCATAATTAAAAAAAAATGCAACTCCACCGACCTACGTCGGTCTCGTAGAGAGACGGCCAACCGATATGGCACGTTTGCAATTTGCCTTGCTTCGTAAATTTTATGCATCGACGAGGATTTCCAATTTTCCTGGCAACGTTTGTGCTCACGTTCTCCTGGTAATAAAAATGTTTTTATTTTTTTGCTTCTTAAAAAGAATAAACATAAAGAAAATAACAAAACAACAAAAACAATAAAAAAAAATATATATACAAAATACGAAATGAAAACATAAAAACCGAAGAAAAAAAAATAGAAGAAGAACAAGAAGTGAAATAACAATAAAACGAAGCAGAAAGGGGACAGAGTAGAGGCTAAAAAAGGAAATGCTAATGCCACCACTGGCACTGTACGGAACTGAAACGAATTCAACTAAAATTTACGACGATACTATGGTCTGGACGAAGTAAACATGCTTGCCTTAGGGGGGGTCGACAACGGAAGGCACGAGAATTTCAAGCATGGACATCAGCAAAAGCAACAGCAATAGCAACAGCAATGGCAGCAGAACCAGAAGCTATCAAATGAAAAAGTCTTGGAATCGTTCTGCCGCATTAGAGAAGTTACCTTCTCTTTGTGGCACATTCAGATACAATTTTAAGGATGGCAGACAATTTCGGATGTTTCTTCAAATTTCTTTTGGTGTTGTCCTATTAGATACGAGTATGGATGCGGAACGATGGTGCTTCGGGGAAGTGGGAGGCATTAAGTTTTGCCAACTTTGTTGAGTTAAACTATTAGGTGATTTCGGTGGAATTTCGAAGTTTACAGATTTTATTAAGACAAAATAAAACACAGAGTACATTGGGTTGCGTAGTCATTGCCCACATAGTGTTAATAGCATTTGCTTTTGTGACTCATGCAGGAACTTATGGAGAGGAGATTTGGGAACCAAAGTATTGAACAATCCTCGTACTTTAACAGCGGTACTAGAGCAACGTTTCACCTACAATACATTTTTTTAAACACATGTGTTGACGATAGCCTTGGCTTATCTGAACCTGTCCTTTCAATCTAGATATTTGCCTTTCTCTTAGACCTGTGGTATCTCCTCTTTAGACTAAATTAATATCCAGCCAACCTATCTTTAGAAACAATCGGAAATCTGCGTGGAATCGACTTTTCTTTTCTGTAAAAGTGATAGCGACCTCGTGGTCGAATTGCTCACCTTAGAGTATAGAAAGGTATTCGCAGAAAAGTGCAATTTAAATACCACTAAGGGCAAGCTGAAATCATTCTAATTAATTCGAGATCTATAAAAGAAAAGTCGACAAACCTTGAACAGCCCTTAAGAGACCAAAGAAACTTTCGACTCAATAGCTGACTGGGCTATAGACAGCTACAATCCAAAGTCCAGATACCATCTTTGCTGCCGAAAACCAGACGAATTTATGACATAGCTTTACAATGTCATTCGATAGAAGTCAGTTAATAGCAGTCCAAACTTGACGTACATGGCCAGGTTATGGACGTATCTTTCTATCCCAAAGAATTTCGATTTCTAAGCCAATCATTCTTCCATCTCAGAATCTTGAGAAGATTGATTGACACCCAGAGTATAAGACTAACCTCACTCTGGACTTCTTTACAGGCATTCAGAAATGAAGTTATGGTTATGGTTATGGTTATGGTTATGTTATGGTTGCTCTCTGCGGCATTAAGACTGTCTTTTAGAATATGAAGCAAAGACGATGACAACTGCACTACCTTGGTTAGGACTTAAGGTCCGTTTGCTAAATCAGCTTCTTAAGAAAAGAATCATCGGGACATAACGAAGACGACCCTAAGTAGTTACAGAGGACGAGCCTCTAGCTGAAGTGGAGTATGATATCTACTAGACATAAATTTGTGCATCCACTTATAAGCTAGCAGCTAACAAATCCCTGATCTCGCCTACGACATCATCCAAGATAGTTAAAAACTGTCGTCTACTTCTTAATGAGATAATTAAACAGTTCAGTGTTTCACGTTGAAGTGCATTTTGACCAGTTCTAAGCCCACTCGAAGAACGGGGAAGCTACTTCTGAAACCAAAGAAGTTTCTTTATACATTTGCCAAGGTCGGTGGTCTTTGGAGCAGACATCATTTAGGTATACAAAGTGTAAACAGAATTCCGTGGTAGAGCAAGTCCATGAAAGTGCCAGTGCTTCATCGTTTTCCGTGTCTTCTAATGGCACAGCCTCCAATCATTTTGCTTTTGTATTTAGAGATACATATATCTTTCTTCCTTTGTGGATGATCAGGTTTGTTGATCGTTTGGGATCGGTCCACCTTTCATTGACCTTTCAAAGTGCTTGAAAGTATTTTATTTGTTTGTTGTTAGACATTGATGGTTTGAGGTTGCTGAGGTGCCTTTAATTTTTTCCTACGAATTAGAGTCTGATTAGTATATCAGCGACACATTTCCATGGGATAGTTGAGTGTCCCGAAACCCAATAAAGTGTTATCTTTTGCTGATCAACTATCCCCTTGAGAATCGCGCGGCACTCTAACCACTCTCGAATTTACGGTGTTCGAAGCTAGGAAATCTATTGCTGTTTAAGAGCCCTTGTATGCACAGTACGAGGAGGAACTGAAGGATTTGTTTGCTGAAGAGATCCCCAAAGAAAACTCCCGTGTGAATGTTTTAGACTAAATTAGAACGGGTGGTAGAGATCGAAACGTGGACCACAAAAGACGATTTCATAAGTGAGAACTAGACTCACGACTGTGGTATATACCCAACGCATTCCTTCGGATTGTAGACCCAACCTTTAGCCTACACTCCTCATGTACGAAAGGAGGGCAATAAGGGCTCTTTGGTTTGGCTCTACAGTATTTTTTTCACATCCCAGTTTGATGTGGACATCTTCTCCTAAGTGCGTGGCTCAAATCGAAAAACACGTACGGATGCCGCTTTGCTTGGATGGGTAAAGCAGAGTATTTTGATTCTTTTGTCAAGCGGAACATCGTCTTTGTGAAAGGATTTATACTAAGGCCGCAGGTGCTTATTCTAGAGGAGAGTATGTTTAAGATATGAGAGTGCCTTTTGGTGTTTGCTGAACACAACCTCAATTTTGAGATCTATCCGCGCCCCGCTGAGAACCTGGTTACATAATACTCGTAGACCAGTTGTCCAGTCCTCGAGTTGGCTTCTTAATGATTCCCTTCTAATAGCGCAGCCACTAAAAGTTGCTTTAATGATCCCACTGCTGAGAATGAATTGGATTAGGCTAGAGACGGAGCCCTTTAGGTCTAGTCTATGAAAATACTTGATTATCGAGGAGGTTGAGAGTTCCCTCGACAACAAAGAATCTCACCATTGTATACTGTTTGAGACGCGGAGTGATTTTTCAATAACTGCGATGCTGTCTGAATTGCAGCATATGTAAACAGGGGTTCCATGGATGCAGTTATCCAATGATACGACTGAGGCCCCAAAAGAGCAAATTATGATGATTATACCATCTGAGACTTTTGGACTCTATCAGTTTAAACAGCGAATATTAACGGCCGTCGTCAGGCTGCTGCTTTAACCCATTCGTAAGAAATATCCGAGAACAATAAATACTCGACCCAACAAATTTATTTTGGAAATCAATTTATTTTAGAAATTTAACAACTCAACCGTAGATCACACTGTTTATCCAACCGGCATACTTGGCAATACCTATGTAAATAGCCGGAACTGACGGATTACAATCGTTCAGGAAAACCGTATAGATACCAACTAGTTCAGGGTTCAATGGCCATCCGACAATCAAACCACCACCATAGTCAGATACGCAGGGAGTGTGAACTCCGGTATTCCAGCTCTCGGTGCAGAGTTGCACATATTCGTCGAATTCAATGTTGGAATCTTTACATTTCGAATTTGAAAGAACCTTGAACATTCCATAGGTTAGCTGATCAGATGAAGTTCTTGACTGCGCAGATGATTTAGGTATATTTGCCGAGAAATCCGTATATACAGGAATCTTTGAAGTTGTTGGCCGTGGGGTTGTTGTTATGTGGGATCGCACACTGAAGCCCGGTAATACAGTGAATACGCCTTCTAAACTACTGATGTCAACTCTTGAAATACTAACCGGTCTCACAAGATCTGAGTACACCAATCGGAATGGTATTTTCACCAGAGCAATATCATCGTAGTTCGTTGGATAGATATGTACTGCATCACTATTGACCACAGCTGCATACGAATTTTCGTTTGAATTCAAATTTAGTTTCTGGAAGTTCACTCTGAGTCTGTGGCTGCCGGCAATACAGAAAGCAGATGTCAAAATCCATTGCTCGTCTATGATTGAACCGGAACACAGGCCCATTTGGACTTGGTCATAAAGGATTCGTTCAATGATAACGTGATGTGGAAAACGACGCAAAGTGTCCACCGGTTGACCATTATCAAGCCTCGGCTGGATGGCAGACCCAGTCACCGATGTCAGAATAATGCCAACCAGGCAAATTTGAAGAAGTTGTCTACGGATTACACCAACCATATTCGCTAGAGAAACTTTAACGAATAACTTATCAACCGTATGCGGGACTAACTTTTTATAGGTATAAGGCTCGTATCTATCGTGTTGTTTTCAATTGAAGGGCCTTATCTTGACATAGTCTTTCGAGAGATTGTCTTGTTCATATATAATGATACAAAGTTAGTGAGACTATAGTGGCAAAGATTCATCTAGCGTTTAAGTGCATATTCTTTATGAAACAATATTACAGGGATTAAGAAGTTATTTTTTTTCCACTGAATAGAGATTTACATAGCCTCTTTACGTCAATTCAATTGGGCTCTTGTTGCCAAAATGTAGAAGCTATCGCGTGTCCTTAAAAACTTCCAGATGACCGACAGCGCTTTGGAGGCTTTCGACGTTACATTTCTAAATCTCTTAATCGCCAGGGTGACTTTTAATGTTATCTTATCCTGTAACAAGAGATACATATGTGTTGTATAGAACACGTTCAGTGTTGATGTTCAGTTCAGAAGGTACATATTCTACGGGAAGCCCAGCGTAGTGTCTCTCCATTTGCAACAATTGCTGCCATGGGAACAGTTTGCTTACCACTTAAATTTAGATTATATACATGCAAAACAAGGCAAACGTAATTTAATTTATTAATTTATTGTTTAAAATTTCTGCCAAAAGAATATGCCTTAACCAACAAGTTTGCTGAAATTCTTTCGGAACAATCAATTCGAATTTTACATAACTATAACGCAATTACCTCGACCCACGTTAGTAGTTGATCACCTAACTCATTCTTTGTTATGATAACACAATCGCTGAAGAGGTACATTCCTCAACTACTTAAGGCATGCTCTAGTACATCCAATATGTAAAGATGGATTGAAACAAAAAAAAAATCAACAACTACAGGGCAATATCTACTTTGCCAGTAATAGAAAAATGTTTAGAAGATGTCGTGACAAGGTGCTTGACAAGTTTTATCGAAAACAAGTCGTTAGTTCATGAAAAACAGTACAGATTCCAGAAAAATACAAGTGTGCGACAGTTTCCGGGTGAAGTTGTTTATTCATCTTGAATAAAGTTCATCAGGTACTTGTATAATTTATAGATTTCAGTGAAACTTTCGGATCTCCGACCCAGGGAAATTGACCAGGACTTTGTGAAAATTCAGCTTCAAAAGGCAGTCAACTACGGCATTCCTCAAGGTTGAACATTGCGTCCTATACTTTTTGTCTTTTGCACCAACGAATTGTTATGAGTGTTTGCAAATAGCACTTCTTTCGCTTATGTCGATGACACAGGCATTTTCGTTCAGCATAGATGCAGAAAGAGTTTGCTAATGTGGTGAAATGGTGCCATGCGTATTGATTCGGAATAAATCCATCCAAAATGAAACGTGTGACAACAAATAATATATTTAGTTTCATTCTTCTTTCGTTTCATTGTTTTGTGTACAAATTTTTCCAACGTTTGTTGCTTTATTGAAAAGTGTAAACCTCCCGACTTACTGTAGAATATTTAGGCCAATCTGTCAACCAAACTTTTCAACACATTTTCGATAGTTTCAGCCCCTTTTTCACAAATAGAATAGCTTGGCCAATATTGTTCTGAGTGTTTGAATCGTCTCTGGATTTTTAGCAAACCATCGATCTTTAATGGCTCGGTATCAGCTAAGCAACATTACCAAAATGACTGATTACACGATTATTGAACTAAGTGTGCAATGAATCGATTATTGGCCGCCTTGTAAGGAGTTTTCGGAACTCCAAATACGTAAATTTTGTTGATTTACGTAGCCGCCGAAATGGAAATGCACCTCATTTGAGAAGATGATTTTTTGAGCAAAATTGTTGTCAATTTCGAACTGTTTTAAAGCCCAAACAAAGCGGGTGGTCATTTTGTTTCAATTCCTGAGTCAATTTTACCAAATAAATGCATAATCCGAGATCTTTATGCAAAGTTATCCTCAGACTAGTGAGAATGACGCTCAGTTGTTGAGAACTTAGATGCTTTGAGGTTCTCGGGTTAAAGCGCACACTTTCCACAACAGCTGCAATATTATCCGTTGGAAGAACAGGACAAACACATAAATATGTTCGTTTATCAATCAGCAAACCAGTCTCACGTGTACACCAGCTGCAGTTTGGGCATTATTTTGGTCGACATTTTCTTTCAGAATTCGCACTGTTTCGGCAATACAACATCCACTTTGGAAGTACCTTTGAAATACAATATTTTCCAACGTTGTTCAAGCGTTAATCGATCCATTTCATACTGCGGAAATATGATATAGAGTTTCTGTCAAATTTTTGAGCGCATAAGAGCTGTCAGTGTCAAAATAATATATGATTCAAAAATAAACCAACGGATGGCCCACACTTTATAATTTTTAATGATTTGTTAGGAGGTTTCCAGTCTGCATTCTTGACACCCCGGTGCGAGTAGATTAAATTAATAAAGACGGTTATTGGGTTGCATAGAGTTAAAAAGGCATATTTTTTGTTTTAACTATGCTTAAACTATACTCAAGGAACCGTATTTCTAATATAGTAGACCTACTACTGTGATAAAAAAAAACGGGTGCAATTTTAAGTTTAAAATACTCGGGATCTTTGATTCTTCGATTTTTTAAGTTGGTAGTACTGTAGTTGAGATCTGTGTCAAATTCCATGTTAAAGTCTGCATTTGCTACGCACGTTTTTTGTGTAAAAAAAAGAGAATTTAGCGATTTTTACAGTCTGATTTTGTTGAACAAAGAAGTTGCATTAAATTTTGCTTGCGCAATGAAATTTCTGCTGCAGAAACGTTCAAAATCTTTCAAATAGCCTTCGGTGAAACAGGCTATTGAAAATTCCTTAAGCTCGAGAGACTGCTCCGAGGAGACGATTGATGTGTTTAAAATCGAATCGCGGCGCGCTTTGAAAGCCACTGCGGGAATCAACTTTTACAATTGTTTCTCTTCAACAAGGCAGCCAACACTGGCTGGAGCATAGTTTTCAATTGGGTTTGCGAAAAGCTTATTGCTCAAAAATGATTCATGTTCAAGCTCTCCTTCTAGTCACCCTATCGAAATCGTTGAAAACTTTAAGTATCTGGGAGTAATAATTGACAGCCATTTTTTCCAAAGCAATCATATCGACAAATTATGGGCGGACCTAATTTGGCCTAGCCCGTTTAGGATACTACTCAACTCCAAATATCGTAAAGCAAATTTATTACACTCTTTTTGAGTTACGGTGTCCTTGCATGGGAGATACACTTGCTAAACCTATCTACAATGTTTGCAAATTACAGCTCTTAAATACATCAGATTTAGAAGTCCAGGCTTCATAAATGACCCAGCACCTCTCTAAATTCTTAGAGTTAGGGATATATTTTAGATGACGATATTGCTGGAATACTATAATAACGTTCGTTTCAAGAAGGTCATGCAGAAGAAGAATTGTAACAACTCCCAAGATCCCATGACATTTATGGTTGAAGGCAATTACCATGCTGTTCAACGCGCTTTCAACTTACTTTACCTACTTTAAGTGGCGCTACAGTCCGGGGTGGACCTGGGCCTCAGTCAACAAGCGTCTCCAGTTTCGCACGCTAAGTTTGCTGAGCTCCCCTTCCACTTGCGTGCGCCACCTGAGTCTTGGCCTTCGTCTATTGCGCTGTCCCTCGGGAGCGGATTCGAAGACTTTTCGCACCGGAGCATTGGTGTCCATGCGCTCTACATGACCCAGCCATCTCAGTCTTTGGATCTTCACTGTTCTGGTTAGATCGATGTGGTTGTACAGTCCGTAGAGTTCATTGTTATATCTCCTCCTTCACTCACCGTCAATGCAGATGGGACCGAAGATCGCCCGAAGAATTTTTCTCTCGAAGCAACCAAGAACACCCTCATACATTTTTGATGATGTCCATGCCTCTGCGCCATAGAGCAGGACCGGTATTATTAAGGTCTTACAAAGGGTGACTTTTGTTGTCCGAGAGAGGGCTTTGCTACTCAATTGCCTTCTTAACCCAAAGAAACAGTGGTTGGCAAGAGTTATTCTTCGCTTGATCTCAGCGCTGGTGTCGTTGTCTGTATTTATAGCAGAGCCTAGGTAGACAAAGTCCTTAACTACCTCAAAGGCATATCTGTCGAGGGTGACGTTCTGCCCGAGACGTCGGTGTTGGTTGTCCTTTATACTTGGTCTTGCCATCATTGACCGCTAAACCCATTTTCACCACTTCCGTCTCAATACTGGCAAAAGCGCCACTGACATCACGCTGCTTTCTCCCGATTATGTCAATGTCGTCGGCGTATGCGAGTAGTTGGACGGACTTTTGAAAGATAGTGCCTCTTGTGTTTGCTCGTGAGTTTTGCACTATTCTTTCAAGTATGATGTTGAAAAAATCGCATGACAGCGCATCGTTTTGTCTAAATCCTTTCTGGATATCAAAGGGCTTGGTGAGATCTTTACCGACCTTGATGGAGCAGCGTGCATTCTCCATCGTCATCCTGCACAGACGGACGAGTTTGGCAGGGATGCCAAAGCTAGACATTGCTCTATATAGCTCGTTTCTATAGATGCTGTCATACCCGGCCTTAAAATCGATGAATAGGTGGCGTGTATCGATCTCAAGCTCATGGGTCTTCTCCAAGATCTGCCGTAGTGCGAATATTTGGTCGATGGTGGACTTTCCTGGCCTGAAACCACTGATATCGACCTACCAGGTTGTTGACGAACAGCTTCAGGCTTTCACACAGTACTGCAGATAAAATCTTATATGCGATGTTAAGGAGACTGATGCCTCTGTAGTTGGCGCAGTTCAGAGGGTCTTCCTTCTTAAGAATCGGTCAAATAATGCTGAGGTTACATTCATCGGGCATACTTACTCCTTACCAAGTCAACGCCTGCCGCTTTAAAAAGCTCGGCAGTCAGGCCGTCCGCTCCAGCAGCTTTGTTGGACTTGAGCTTCGATATAGCTATCTTCACTTCGTCCAGGTCGGGTGGACGAAATTGTTGGTCATCATTGTCCATGTTGAAAGGTTGATTCTGCCTGAATCATTCTGAGCTTTCAACTAACTTGCAAAAAATTCTAAATTTTAAAGCCAGAAAAAAAACTCTTTTTATAAAAAAATATGTATTCTTTGCTAACTCAATGAAATATCCAACATAGCGCCTTCAAAACTGCTTTCTAAGCCACATTAACAGTAGTGAAGTTCAAGTAGCCCTAAATCTTCATGAAGAAAATTTGAAAATCGGTGAAATTGCAAAACATTTATGCAGAAGCCGAAAAGCTATCATGAATTTGATTAAAGATCCTAAAAATTATGGCAAAGCTCCCAGTAGTGGACGACCAAAAGCTGTAACACCCAGAGAAAAAAGAGCAATTTTACGTGAGGCATCGAGATCCGAGCTTACTGGAAGAAAAATCGCAAAAAAACAGGTGTTAAGACCAATCTTTGCAATGTACAGAGAATTTCAAAAAATCCTGAAATCATAATACGCAAAAAATTAGAGCGAAAGACTCAAATTTGCTGAGCGACACATTAAGTGGACAAAAAGATGGCGTCAGGTCCTCTTTACAGACGAAATAAAATTTAATTTGGATGGCCCAGATGGGTGGTCATATTATTATCATGATTTGCGAAAAGACCAGAAAGTTATCAGTCGTCGTCAGCATGGAGGCGGAAGCGTAATGATTTGGGCCGGAATAGGGTATTACAGGAGAATGGAAATAAAGTTCGTTCCATCAAGAATGAACAGCCTAGGTTACCTGGAATTTATTGGGGATATCGTAGTAAATTCGGAGCGAGAATCTACTAAAAGTCCCATGATTTTCCAGCAGGATAATGCAGCCCTCCATCCTGCCAAAGTTGTTAAAAATTTTTTCGCGAAAAGAAAACTGAAATTCTAGAATGGCCAGCACGTTCCCCTGACCTTAACATCATGGAAAATTGTTGGGGATATCTCGCGGGAGAAGTTTACGCCGAAAATAGACAGTACGACACAGTTGAGGATCTCAAAAGGAGTGTTGCAGAAAACTGGGGAGCAATGCCAAGAAAATACTTTAAAAAGTTATTTAAATCGCTTCCACAACGTATGATAGAGATTTTGAAAAAGCAAGGAGGATCAACTCATTACTAGAAGTCGAAATTGTTAAGTTTAGTGTAACCTTTCCAAATTTTTTATTTTTTTCAAAATTGTGCTATCTTTTTATCGTATCAATTAAACTGTTTATGCCTTGTATGGAATACTTGTTTTCGTTTTTGTATTTTTGAATTAGTATTATAGTAACGAATGTTGGCTATTTCATTTCTGACTATATTTTGTGACCAGACATCCACCAAAATTATACTTTGTTCTTACAGAGAGGTATAATAGGGTATTGAAATGTGGTTGGAACCACATGCTGCTTTGTTGTCTGTTACTATATGCATTCAGACACCCTTCATTCCCTTACCGAGGATCAGATTAGCACAAACCTAAATGGAATGTGAGTATTTCCGAGATTTTGGTGTATGGACAAAATATACCAGCACACCCCGATAGTTTTCCCATACGAGAATTGGATCCCTCAGCTTAGATTCAACGAGGGCATAGTAAACTTATTTTTGGACTTGTTGCGATGAGTGGTATCCAAGATATGACAAAGAGCCATTTCTTAAGAGCGAAGAAAGTAGCTGTCGATAGTCACTCCTAGGTATTTGTAGTTTTAAACGATTTCAGTGATCTGAAAGTATCCCTTGTTCAGTAACTTTGCGATGTGGTTACGAATGTGCATTTATTTCATGTTACTCGTAGATGCTTTCAGAATGAAATCAACGGCTATACCAAGCTATGTTTACATCACTTGCAATGCAGTTCTAAGCGTTCCATGCTTAACAACCCTCGTGAAATGAATCAACACACAAAGAAACTCGTTAATAAATAGAATAAATACAGCGGCCCTAGCTTAGATTCTTGTGGCATGCCGAAGAATGCTGCTGTCTATAATTTACCCATGATGCCAATTTGAGTATGTGGGTCAATTAGTGTTTCATTGTGACGAAAGGTGAATAGTACCAAGATTTGGTAACTCTTATTTAGACATTTTGTTTTTTTCTGTTTTTTTTTTGAATGACATTCAACAAAATTCTTTCCGAAAGTTGCAGGAAATTGCAGTAGATTTCATCCACATCGTTACCTTTCAGAACTGCCTTCCAATCCATTGATCGAATATATTCATCCTGTTTTCGATGAATGACGAAGGTTTATCATTGACAGCACTCGGAGAGGTACTCGTACATGCGAAACTCAGGACTCTAACTTTGGGTCGATCTGACTGCAGAAATAAGTTAGATGAGTTCCTAGACCCTCAGACTCTGACGCCATTAATTTAAAAAAAAAAAAAAACATTGCAAACATGTACAACACCATTTTGTGTGGCATATCTGCCAAGTAAATTCTATGTTGCCTCAGTTTTGTGTGCTTTTCTGTCACACATTCTGTTTAAAGAGAAGCCGTGCATTTTTGCTTTGAATGAGTCCTAGAAATGTAAAGCTTAAACTCCACAACAGCAACCAAAGGGGTAGAACTAAACTGACTACCCGTACACTTGGGTAGAGTTTGGCACTGATGGCAACCTGCTTGTCGTCGTCGTCATCATCATTGTCGTTGTCGTTGTCGTTGTCGTCGTCGACGTACTCGTGGTTGTCGTTGACGTTGTCGTTGTTGTGTTTTCATTACCGGAAAACACATAAAATTTTACGATGAAAAACATTAAACAGGGTGCTGCTATAGCAACCAACAACAAAATTATGGTGACGGGCGGTGAACTAGTGGGTGGTGACGCGAGTCTACTGCAAGACTATCCATTGAAGAAAATCACCGGCCGGGTAAATTGCCGGCTTTTTCTTCCCCATCACCGGGAGGGTATACATTTCATAAAACCAACAACAAAAATCCACAATAAAAGTTGTTCTTCCCTCCTCGATCGTCTGTCACCCTAAATGTTGTATTGTATGATATGTACGAGTATATCCTGAGTTGTCTACTGTTTCGGTGTGGAAGTCCTCATGCGAATTTTTACGATTCTCAACTGAAGCTGGTTTGTGTACGAAGCACAAGTTAAAGGAAAAACCCAGCAGAATAGAAGACCTCACGAACAGAAGAACAGAAGAAGAGAAAAGTCGCAGAAAGGACTGAAGTAGAGAGCGTAAAAATTGAATGTTTGACGAAGTGGTACGGAATTTTATGGTTGAAACGTGCTACGACCGTAAATTTTCACTTTGCCAAAGAGCTCACAATAAAGCCGAGGACAAACCCAACCAAAAGGATGAAGATGAAGTCAAGAAAAAAAAAAAAACCACCACTTTCCCCTCAAATCCTTCTGATTGTATCTACTAAACACCTATAATACGTTTTGTGCTCCGTAATCTCGAATTTACATTCAGTCCGGAGCTGTATACTTGTACATATATCTATCGAATCGATCTAGATACGAAAAGTATGACTATGTCGGCGCTTAGGGGAGGCTTTTGATGACTGAGAGACCAAAAAACCTTATGAAAATTGAGGAAACCTCTCTCTTACACCCGCCACCAGAGGAATCAAATCAGCTGGAGAGAAATAAAGTCAACCAATTATCTTTTAAGACTCTTTCAGACTCCCGCGACTCAAATGCTTGGTTATGGGCGAGTGTGTGTTGAGTGAGTTCGGGCCCTGCCTTTTAGGAGTACATTTTACGACCTTGGGAGTTATGCTCTTGGAATGGAAATTGCTTTGAAATTTATTTCCTCGGTGGCTGTCGAATTTTCGTCAAACACATCAAATTGGAGTGACGCATAGTAGGACATTGTATTGCTTTCAATAGAAATGAACAGGCGGCAGGGGTAACATCGTAAATTGTAGTCTTTTGGGGGGAATTTGTTGACGCATTTATGACTACAGGCTTGGAAGGGTAATAAAAAAATTGATGGAAAGATGCGACTTGATTTGTAGCAATTTGGAATTTTACGAGCAGTCATTTTTTGCTAATCAAGGACCTTA
Organism: Volucella inflata; assembly: GCA_928272305.1. Taxonomy (NCBI): domain Eukaryota; kingdom Metazoa; phylum Arthropoda; class Insecta; order Diptera; family Syrphidae; genus Volucella; species Volucella inflata. The sequence goes on from OV743720.1 coordinate 8,732,603, forward strand.
ATGATTTTGAGTTAGAAACGCTACAGAGGCATTAGTCGCGGCAGAGGTGAAAGTTATTGGTCGTAAAAAAACCCCTTTGAAAGATTCGGAGATGCTAATTAACTCTGCGTTTACGATGAAAAAATAAATTGTTTTCTACCATATTACTCAATCCATTCAGTTCGATACAGTGAAACCAAAATCATGGATCCAGGTCCTCGTCAAACTCAACAACTCAAGGCATTTCGCTTCATTTCTCTTTTGTTGGCAAAATATCATTTACAAATAGAGCTACAAACAACCAACGACAAAATCTTATGTAAATCCATGTGGTTTGAATTTCGGGGTGATGCTTCCAGTTGTGCATCATCCTACATTCAGTGAGTTGTGCCTTTGGTTTTGACTGACTCTTCCTCTGAGTTCAGTGTCATTTTCAGTTGAGAAAATACGGCTTGTGGTCGTCGGTAATCCTGACGAAAATTTTATTTTACTTTAACTCGATTTTGTTTCTCTTGTAAGAAGGATATTGAATTCAGAGCTGCTACTTGATCTGCTTGGTGTGAGTCTAGAGAAATGAGCAAGATACCTCCCGAAACCAGAAGAAGTTTAAGCTTTTTTTGGGGCTGATTAGCCGAGATAGTGCATGTTTGTAGGACAGGTATTGTCCAGGTGGCATTCTATCGGCGTTCCTTTACTTTGTATAACTGTATGACTTACTTGTCAAGATTCAGGATAATCTAATTTCGGGTATTCGCTAAGAAGAAGTATCTCCGGTAGTTGCTGTCCTTGTTTACACGGTCAGAAGTGAAGTTGTGGTCAACAAGTAAAAGCTGGAGTTCTGGGAGGCAAAAAGTGGACGTAGGAAAGCTTTGGAATGCACCACTAGAAGCGCGATCTAAACCGCAAGAAAAGGTTGACATTCGAGCAGGGTTTTCACCGTAAAGTAATCTACGTGGCAACTTCATGAATTTCCAAACATTTCTGAACATTTCCGAGAATCTCTTTTTTGGACAAGTTTTTTTTTTAAAGTTTTTATACTCTCTCAGAGGAACTGGTACGCCTATACCAAGAACCCTGATATCGACAATACTACCTAGTCAAGTCATAAATACTGGTACACAGAAAAATCAGCGCCAGATGAAAACGAATTAATATTTAAACAATTTTTTTTGTTTTTGTTGGGTTACTCAATGGCTACAAATCTTAGAACAACTTATTCGAAATGACTTCCAATTGCCTTCCAGCACGACTTAAGACGATGTGGCCACTCATCGATTGCGAGACGCACTTCATGCTTGGGGAAATGGTCCACTGTGCAGACAAGGGCTCGCTTCAACGACTCAATATTTGAGTTTCGAGCAGAGCAAGCCATGCCCTCTTATAGTCCAACGGGTTGAGGTCTGAACTACCAGCTGGCCAATCATCCGTTGATATGAAGTCCGGAACGTTGTTTTTGAGCTACAGTTGAGTCGTTTTTGCTTTGTGAGCTGGAGCAGAGTCTTGCTGGAAAGTCCATGGCCTGTTGTTGAATATTGATTGGTTGAGAGACTTCACAATGGGTTCAAAGACGGTCGATTGATGTACTTTGGCCGATGTTTTCACTCCTTTCTCGCAAAAATGGAGCTTGGTAACGCCATCGTAGCACACTCCCCACCATACCATTACAGACGGGGATGGTGGCCGCTTTGAACCTTTGGGATGAGTTGGGATGCTTCTCTGGATGATCAAGCATACACACGATCGTTCTGCTTATTGAACGATTCTTCTACGGTGAAGATTTTCTCGTCAGTAAACAGAATTTGTCTGTGAGGGTTCTTCGCATAACGATCTTCGATCTTCGCTTGTTATTTTCCTTCAATGCGGCCGTGAGCAGGTGTCCAGTGTGTCGCTTGTACGCGCTGAGTCCTAAATCTTCTTTAATAATGCGAGACATGGATTTTTTCGAAATTTGCATTTCCCGCGACAAAATTTTCTGTTTTCGCAGCGGTTTTCAGTCGATTCGTTTCTTCACGGCTCTGATCGCTTTCGGAGTTCTCACAGTGCGCGGAGGCCGTATCTTTGACGGTCTCGTACTCCACCAGTATCCTCAAACAACTTCACAGCACGATACACAAAATTGCGAGTGATTCCAAGCGGTTGCAACGTCCTAAAGATATCGCCTTTTTCCATGTTGCATTTAAGTAGACCAACTACAACAATACGATTTTCGATGTTACAATGAAGCATAAAAATCAACTGTCAAATCGCAATCAATACGAAATGGATGCGCCCAGTGTTGCATTCGTAATGAGTGAGTTCAGTTGTGTACCAGTATTTATGACTTGACTAGGTACATGGGAAATCTTTAATCAAAAGATGACCATGAAGCAGGAAGTAAATATGGTCTACTTGCCTCAGTGTACCGGCACAATCAAATTTACGAAAGACATATGTTATGTTTGTTGGGATTGTCTAGTTTTATCGGGTTTTCCGGCCACAGCAGCGTTTTAAAGGTAAGGCCTAGGCAGTAAGTGGCAAAAAAATGAGTTCTATTGCCGAGATATTGATTTGACAGATTTTTCAAGTGCAACGCGACGTCGGGAAACGTTAGAGCTGAAAAAAAGACAGTATAAAAGGTTGGGAACCTTATACAGGCGGACTACGAAATGATCTAAGGTCGATTCCTGTGCACTAAGGTGGGAAATGTGGCCACTCAACAACACAGGAGACACCGAAAGAATCTAACAAATGAAGAAAGAATCCTTCTCATCTCTTCTGGGTGCTATGTTTATGTTTCAATTTAAGTTCACCGATTACTAAGTCAAAATTTTGTGTTCAACACCCAGCTCATGCACAGAAAAATAGAAAAAAATAATTTCTTATGTCACAAGCTATTCGTCAGGTAGTGAAGAACCTCTTAAAGTGAATAATTGTCTTATTCGAATTTTGTTGGCAAGATCTGTTGATTTCAGCTAGCACAGTTTACATTTGAGTCTCCACATCCAAAGGTCGTCCGCAGCAATGACGGCAATGAAATCATTCGAAACGATTAATGAATCATCAGGGTTGTCTGAAACAAAAATTCAGTCAAAACAGTCGACTGCAAAGGGTGAACCGGCTCCAAAAAAGCAAAAAACGGTTTTTTCGGCGACAGTTCTAGAAAGTGATGGCGACTGTTTTTTGGAATAGTAAAGGAGTTATCTTAATTGATTATCTTCAAAAAGGAAAAACCGTAACAGGGGCATACTACGCATCATTGCTTGCCAAGGTGAGGGCAGAAATTGCGAAAAAACGGCCACATTTGCAGAGAAAGAAAATCCTGTTTCACCGAGACAACGCGCCATCTCACACCTCAGCTTTTGTCATGGCGAAAATCCATGAATTACGGTTTAAACTGCTTGACCATCCGCCTTATTCATCAGATCTAGCCCCAGACGACTTCTTTTTGTTCCGCACTATTTGCACGGGTTAGAGAGGTGGGAGCATCGCTGCGAAAAGTGTGTAGAGTAACAAGGAGACTATGTGGAAAAATACAAAAAAAAATTTGGGAAAAAATGTCTTGTATCATTGTTCGGTCGGAAACTTGGCCACTGATACACCACTTGGCACCTTTTTATTTTTTTTATTTATACTGACAGCGGAATTTGGATCGTCCATGTCATTTAACAGTCTTCGGAAGGGATTTTTCCATATACTCAGTACCGAGTTTCTACTACTATTGAGTTTCCTTGTACATCTACATCTTTACATGGTTCTCGGTTCGGTTAATGTTGCCATAGATTCTAACTATTCTAACTATTCTGAAATTTGTTTGTCCAGAATGAAGCTACATAAAATATGAAAATGGTATCAATCTGTGTGTATAGCACTAGTCATCGCCGGGTTAACGCTCCTCAGTGTCTGTTAATCGTACAACATCTTGCCACCGATGGTATCTCCATTCAATTAAAATAAGAGTCTCGAAACTCATTATCCAGGAAGTCAGATCAAAACTTTCTTATTTACGGATTTTATATTTAAAAATGCTTGCGCAATATAGACCTAGGGCGTAAGTTGTCTAGTTTCTTACAGGAAAGCAGGTTTATCTAGAGAGCGTTATCTCTATTCAGACTATTAATCCAAGTCAGAGTTCAAGCGGAATGTTGATTGTTACACAGTCACACAAAAATACCTGACGGCAGCTAAAGACATCTTATGAACAAGGCCCTTTACACATTTTTTCAGAATATTTTGTTTATAAATACTCGTAGTTATCTGCATGCTAAGTATCAAGTAACATGATATTTTCCTCAGCTTGTAAATGGTATTCCCTAAGGTTCTGTACTTGGTCGCCTATTGTTCAGCTGGTATAAAATGCTGGACAAATTTCACAAGTCATTCATGTCGAACTCAAATCAGACATAGGTACTCGTATTGAAAATTCACTGTATACCTAGGTAAATCAATTTCTGACTGAGCACCAGGACACACCAGGATGTGTTGACTTTTGTCTATATCTCACTATTTGAGGATGTAGAACCTACGAGTAGAATCCAAGAACTTGCCAGAGTTTGTCTCAGAAGCGATATAGTACGCGAATTTGTTATCATAAAAGGACGATTCTCTATCAATTGGAAACTTCTGAGTGTACAAGAATGAAAAGACAATCAGGTCCTTCTTTCAAGGATTTCTCACAACTTTTCCGCTGAGAACAACCACTTATGTATCTAAACTGGCTGACTGGTCTCAAGAACCTCAGAACACTTTTTAACGAGAGAATCTGTAGAGTTTTTTAAGAGGTAAGATTTGATGGCTTAAACAATCAAAGTTTTTCCACATACTCAGGTATTAGATGGTCAAACTTAGGGACTTCACTCTATGTAGGTATAAAGTAGTAGTAGTATCGAACTCTCGAAATCGTTGAAAACTCCACTGCTGATTTAGCACGAAATTTTCAAAACCAGGTAAAGGAAATGTAGTTCTGTTTTGTTCCCTAAGACAAAGTCGATATAAAGACTCTTCCACAATCGGTAAATAGGTGCCTACTACCAAGCACCAACATGTGCCCATCGTCGTTTACTCATAAAAAAAAAAGAAATAAAAAAATACCACAAATCCCCTAATTTCCTTTCCACTGTGCCACACCTCCTATTTATCCAAACAATGCCGAGTATTCGTATATTTATAGACTAGACTGTTTTTTTTTTTTTTTAGAAAAAATTATGCCGCGCACAAACATAAAGTCCATCACTCATCACTCAGTTAATTTGCTTCCTCCTCTTAATTTACTTAATTTACAATCTTTCATCGCAAAGGGGGAGAGTGTACATCACAAAAGCGTACCCATTTGAGTATGAATACGAGTACGAGAACGAGTACTTGCACTCCAAAGTCGAAAACGTCCAACTCAAAGAACTTCGTTATCACACACGGTCTTCTTCTTCTTTCAGTTCCACTGAGTAAAAGATCAAAACTAAAAAAAAAAGTTAAAAAATTGTAAAAAATTGTTTGATGTACGTGTGGTTATCTTATAACAACAACAAAGTCGAACGAAGAAGAAAAAAAAATCTTTTTTATTACACCGTTGTTGACTTCAATCAAATGTTTGTCTTAAGTCACAAACACTGAGCGCCCCGGCAATAGTGTATGCATTTCAACAAAAAAAAAAAGAAAGAAAAAAAACAACAACACCAAACACTTTTCGGAGGGGGAAAAACCCAACCCGAAGATTGGGAAGAGGAAGCCTGCAAAAGTAAACAGATACTATCCCAAACCCCACATTAACGAAGAAATCAAAGAGAAATTTGTCAGTCGTTCGACTGTCGATAGGTTTGTTTGTATCTATGATGCGTGTAAGTATTACCCGCACTCCGGCCATGCCCTTCTCACCAGGGCCGGCCTAACATCACAAAGAACGAAGAAAAAAAACACAAAAAGCCAAGACACACACTATGAGCATACGAGTAGAAACCGACCGACCATATGTGGTAGATGGAAGTCATGTGTGTTGTACTCCGGTGTTTATCTATGGCAAATGCACTTTTTTTCAAATACCTTTAGGCAGTGTTTACATTGCATGTGAAAGAAATAATCCGCGCGGTAATTTATCTGGTAAACTTCGTCTTCTTCGACTACGCCTGAGCTAAAAGGTGATGATGACGAAACTATACACGACGCGGCAAAGAAGACATAAAAAATCGAACCTGCATACCACAGACATATAAACCGAGGGTTTAGTATCTTTTATTTATTTTTTTTTTTTAATTTCCTTAAATTATTTACGGAGCTAATGCTTTGCTTGAGAGAAGGGTATCATGAACAACGACTCCATGGCGGCGAAATAGTGACGCCGAATCTATAGTAAAACTGGGCACGAGCAGTGTTTAGTGATACGGATGGGCTTTGGGGAGGTGTAAAGATACTGATAAGAATTATTGACTTTTAATCGAGCATAATTATTTAGTAATCTTAAATTGATTGTATCTATAGGTAGAGGATTGGAGCGGTGGTTAGTTTGTTTATGAAAAAAAAAAAAAATCAAATGATGGCAACGAGGCGATGGGTTTAAGTGGTTGTGAGTTATATCAGCGCGAATGGGGTAGGTATCCAAAAGTGTTATAAATCGGCGTCACAGTGGTGAAACAGACATAAAGATAATAGACCCTGAAAACGGCCCATCGATACCCTAAATCTCTTTGGAAAATCACTCCAATCTCTTCAAAACACTTTGCTTATCTGCAGTAGCTTGAGTAGCCTGTTTCTTCCCAATATTCGGAGAAGGAGGTATTTTTTTTGTATACATTTGAGTCAGTTTTGCGATACTCCTTTGCACAGAGTCTGTCTGCAATTGTTTGCTACTGCGAGTCTAAGCAAGTTTTTTTTTTAGGAGACACTGCCTTAAATGGGTTTTCATTGCACACTCAAATTATTTTTTGATTAGTTCGACAATATTTTTTAGACCTTTCGCGTTCAAAAAGCGGCCGCAATTGCTTAGATACCCTATACCCGGCCCCTTTGTGATTTGTAGAGTTGACCAAACATTTCATGATTCATATTTGCTGAATGCCTGGACACTGAGATACTCGGAGAAGCTGTAAATTAGATGAATTTTACTCAGATATACGTAAGTCTCATGAGAAATGGAAGTGTCACTCTCTTCATGTTAATGTCTGCCTAAACTGGATGCGATGCATGAGGCCAACTTTGAGGTGGCCAGAAGAGCCTGCAATAAACAGTCACATCTCACGTGACCTAGTGGACAACATCACAGTCTGTGGCACCCATTCCAAATGGTTTCTACAGGTACTGTACAGCTAAAGAAGGATGGGAATCTATCCTTCGCCCTCGAAAATCAAAACTTGTCTGTGAAACTTATTGATAATGTTAGAGATCTGTCCATTGCTTAGAGCACCAAATGGTTTGGTCTATGATAATTTTAAATCCTTAATAACTTCTGATCTCCACTTTTTAAATGTAAAGAGATTGGACCCGTTTTCTGGCCTAAGTGAAGAACGGTGCGGAATCAACTTACATACTTAGCTTGAAAACGATCTCAAACGAATACCTACTTGCTGAGCACCTTGTGGCAAGTTCAATGTTTCCATGATTGTGCTTTGTCCCTATCTATACTAGACCGGGTCGAACATTTATTGCGAAGAATCCAATGTCGCACTTGGTTTCAATATACGAGTATAGGCAGATACAAAAATCCGCAGTGCAGATAGTGTATCTCATTCTTTTAAAGGGGAGCACTTCACGCTGACTAAACCACTGCGTAATCTCTTTCTTCAATCCTTATTCATAGAATTCTTTGCAAGTGCATAAAAAATAGATTTTAAATCTTTTTCTCTTCACCTGGAAACGCTGGAAAACCATGACGGGTCTAACACTGATTCTCACAGAAATTTGGCAACACCGAGATAGTTAGACTTGCTTCTGTCAAAGCATTTGACAAAGTGTAAAAACGGGTCTACTTGTCGAATTGAAAATGCTTGAATAAAGAAACCCTAAAACTCTGCTGTACTCCACATCTGGTAAGGTACTTCTAAAACCTCTCAGCACCAGCTAGATTTAAAATCATATGTGACTCCAATATTGCCCAATCGATTGACATTCTTCACACTTAATATTTTTTGCATTACTTTATTCCATCGCTATTTTTACCACTAGTGCTACAACGAAGTTTCAACTAACATTCCCCTTATCAAACCTTCAATCATAACACCCATTTCGTAATGAATGATCAGCAGTTTACCCTCTGTTTCCTGTCACTGTAAGTTGCAAATATTCAAAACCATCGTAAATCGGTATTTCTTTTTCTTTCCTCCCTATTCATCGCCTGAGTTGTGTGTAAGGGTATTCCTTCATCGCATTCTAATCCTAATATAATTCTTAATTCCTGTAGACTTACAGATTGATTAAGCCTCGAGTTCCCGTATAGTGCCCTAGATATAGGGCGCCACCACGGGACTGTTTCAGAATAAGAACAGCTTCTATTTAGAAAACACTGCTTATATTCCAGACTCGTTCCAACATTTTCTTCAAGGAGAATGGCAAGACCCACTCTCCAGACGCTTGACGCTTCTATATCAGTTGTAATTTTATTTGGTCTTGCTATTGAATCTCCTTGCCCTTCATTATCGGTTTGCGTAACGTTTTCTGAACCACTCTCGATCTCGTTCTCGCAATATAGCTATGGTTTCACGGGCATTGTGTCAAGTGGCGCCCTTTTGTTAGAACCAAATGTCATCGAGTCCACGGTCTTCAATTTCATGCAACAAGTAGTCCGATATTATGGCGTTTTGAAGACATATGGACCAATGTTTCCACCAGCATATAAACCACACCAAACCGTTGTAATAACAGCTCTTAAACGGCTCTTTTACTTATTGGCGGAGCCATTTAGCCAGAAATGGGCCCCATTGCTGAATAAAATTTTGGGCGAAAATAGCCGATCTTCTTGAAGCTTTTCAAGAGTCCAACGACTTGGACGGAAACGATGCGGAAGATCGATCGACTTCAGGTCTTACATGAATTGAATTTTGTATGCTTTTAAACCAAGATCCTCACGCAAAATATGCCAAGTTGTTGCTTACGACAAGTCAAGCTGTTGAGAACCGCGCCAGATCGATTTATCACGGTCATTGTCTACGCTTTCCGCTACCGCCGCCGTATTTACTTCACTACGTGATCTAGATGTACAGTATTTGGTTGCGTATTATTCAGTAATTAAAACTGGGTTTCAAACAATGGTACTCGTATAGCACAATATGCATTCGGTAGTCCATTTATGTGGACCACAAGTTGCTCTAAGCGTACAAAACACTGAAAAGTTTCTTGACGCTGTACCAGAATAATGTCAGTGTGACAGGACGCTTGCATGAGTTCTCATGAAACCCGCCATCCTAGTATTGTTCTGTTTCTACTTGTCATGCTTCTTCTTCATTTGTAAAGACTTAGTTTTTGGTATGCAAACCCATCTTTTCCATGTCTTTGGTGGAAAATTGCACACGTTTGACAGATAAATTTTGTTTACGTTTTACAAGCTCTGAAACAGAACGATAAATAGTTAAATATCCACCAACGTTTGTCAAACTGTTACATGAGGAAAATATTGGAGACTATGTAGGTACCTACAAAATTGTATTTCTCTTTTGAAAGTGCTGGTGTTATTGGATATTCCACGAAACAGTTTGAAAGTCATTTATTTTTCTAAGCCTGTGTGGTGTTAGAAGGTCGGTTTGGGACCGATTTTGGTGAAACTTTTACTAAGAAATTTAGGGATGAAATTAAATAGCTTTTGAAAGAAAGTTTGACCACTGAAAGGAGGCTATTAGAGGGAAGGTCTTCAATTCCAATGATCGAAACTTCTTAATACCTTTTAAGGAACAGGAAAATAAGTCACTTCTCACTTCTTCGGTAGTTTATGAAGCACAGATTTCAAATATGACAACCAATAAGCTCCAAAAAACCGGTGCAACTTTCAGTGACGGGAGGGTAATTAAATTGGCAAAACGACAAAAGTCTTTCACTTGTAATGACTAAATTATAGGGTTGCTTACATGTTGACTCGTTACTCGTCGAACAACCCCTTCAATATTATATCCAATCGAAACGTAGCACATAGAGTACGGTGTGTTAGTATAGTACCCCACTGATTAATCACTCAAACAATCAATGACCTTTAAATGAGGGTAAATACAGTCACCATTTACATGACTAACGGTTGCATTACTCTTCCATTTACACGGACATGTAATAACAAAAAGGGTGGAGTATTGTAATGCCATACAAGTGTAGAACGTATCCCTGCCTTGTTAAAGAGAGTGTACAGAGATGGTGATGAAATTGAAACTTTTGTATGACTCTTCTGTGAAAATACTTCAGAATAACTCAATATTAACAAGATACAGATACGGATACGTTACGTACATATTTTTTAAGAGGTAAATAGTACTTGACAATCCTTATAATCACTGAGAAGGGGCCATCGGTATTTTGGTATAATATTGAAAGAGGATTTTAACTTTGAAGTATATCCTTGATGTATCTGCATTGTCAGTCATCAATCCGATGTAATTTTCGTAATGAATTCTCGAAGATTTTTGTTGGTCTCGGTAAGAGATAGATTCCCTTTGTTTGAAATGGAATATTCGAAATATTTGAAAATATTTTCGTTATTCCCTTTCTTAGCTGTTCTTAAAACGAGTGTAACTTGTTAGTTGGTTTTAATTATCTTTTCGTAATATTATTGCTAAGATCTTCAATATTCGGTTAAAGGCTCATTTTGCACCACAGAACCTGACCTAAAAGCAATGTGAATATTCCCCGTCGATATTTTGGTTTTTACTAATTGGTGCGGAGACTTAGTTCTCTAGCATCAGCTAACGAATATGGTTCTGCAGAAGGTAAGAGCCATAAAACCAACTACAAGAACTTGTCTGCCACACTGTTCGTACTTATGAGACTATATGTCAAGGGCTTGATTGGTCCCTATCACTTCGTTTTAGAATAGGTTCCAGATCTGACCAAATATTCGCGCTTTGTCGGTTTCTACAGAAAACCTCTTTTTGGGCTTCAAGATCCACATGTGTGGTTTTGGCATTCCGCCTTCCATAATCAGTCTATGATGTTGCAAGCAAATATCGCCCTTAAGGTCTGAAAGTCAAAGTCGATCAGATATAAAAATTTAAAGAGCCATCACCGATCTAGAAAATATCGTCAGTACGTCCAAAACGAGTTCATGATCTGTAAGGATCACGATTGCACAATCACACGGTCATGATCACTAGTGATTTTCTATTATTTTTAGGCTCGAGCAACGAGAGCTGTGTAAGCTTTCTGGTCAAATACGGATCATGAAATCGCAAAAAAAAAATTACATACACATAAATCCTACATCAATCATGGAACTAACTTTAAGTAAGGCAGCATCAAAGACTACTTACAGGCAGGACTGAGATGATAATTGGCACCTTACGAGAACCCAAAGGCACCTTAGTTATTTCCTTCAGTTGTACGCGGGAAACCAATTCAACACAACGGCTTCGAAAAACGTATTAATGCTCCCCCTAAACTCACTGGAAGAGAGGAAGTAATGCAGAACCCGAACGGTGCCTTCACCATGAGTTTTGAGCAGATGTAATAGGAAAGAATACTGTAGATCTAGCATTTTATAGTGAAAGGCAAACCTGAACAGTGCTGAACAAGTCACAGATTAATTTAAAGGGAAACTGGAATTGGTTAGGATCGAATTAAAACAAAAATCTCTTAGAAAATCATAAGGCAGCTGCAGTGGTTCGAAAATATAGACTCAGTGTCTCATGCTTGAGACACACTTCCCTGGTAACCTAATTAGAACAAGCTTACGAATACCTCTTAGCATCGAAGCAGCAAGTGACAGTGAAAGTTACCGCCGTAGCTAGTATCCGGTAAAGCTGTTTCATACCGAAAATTGGAAAACTACATACACGCTCGCCTAATACTTGTCAGTATGATTTTCTTCATGCTGTGCTAGATGCGAGGATGGTCGAGCTTTATGTGCGCAAGACAAAATCGCAAAGTCTTCCTCTGCCCAAGGTGCAGCGCGTTAAATCAGGTGGGCAGCATGCGTAACTCGGCTTAAAAACTTTACTTAAGCGAACCACAAACATTCCGGATTAGAACACTGCTTATGAGCATAATTTTAGTTGCAGATATTTTATTCGTTCCAAACGAACAGTTTGCATGTGGAACGGGGTCCTGTCCCCTGTCTTAACTGGGGAGCATGCTTATCGATTGCTAACTAGGCGCTCTAATCTGTACATTCCCTAACCGGGAAGTGTGAAATTGACTGGTGTGAAGAAAACATCCACAGACCGAGAATGTCGCATCAAAATCCTTGAAGACATTGTCGCTTTTCTGTTACGTAAGACACGACTGCTCGAATCCATAGTTCAGTTGTGAACTGCGCAAATACCTAACGGCTGCCGTCACCAGTTTCATAAGGATTGTCTTCTGGTCAAGGCACACTGATGATTTTACTTTCTTTTGAGCCAAACCTTATCCGCCAATCCTCGTTTGACTGAATTGTTATGGACATGCAAATCACTTGACGCAATTATGCTGGAACCCCGCCACAACAAAAAACACAACTGCACTCATGTCCCCTGTCGCTTCCAAGCTGGTTCGTGTATACCCTGAAAAGGGTCGATAGGCTAAATTTAATGGGATGGACTCTATGAACTCCGGTTAAAATGAGGTCGAAAGAAATGAGGTCACCGATGAACTTGCCACCCAAATTCCAGAGGTGGACTTCGAAGGCGGCGGCAGGGATAGTACTCGTACTATCGGTCTTCTTGGCCTAACTAATTCAGTTGACATCTTATGGGTACAACCATAAACGGAGCGATTTTCTAGCTAACAGGGAAGCAAATTCTTCTTAAAACCAGCATTTCTGCTGGCCTTACTCGTAAAATGAAACAGTGTTGACTTTTACTGACATTTAAACGGGCCATTACGCGTATACTAAGTGAAATGCAAAGATGCCACAATTTCGTGTGACGCTTTCCGTGGGGTATTTCCTGTGTAAATTGGCTGCAACCTTCCTAGCTGACGTGGTGTATTATCCTTCTACGAAAGACTAAGAAATTTAATAAAAGGCGGACGATGGATTAGAAGTGAGTTGCAAGATGGTTATATCCTCCGTTGAAACTGGTTTGAGGTTGTGCAAATGTTTTAACCCTTTAAGACACTTTGTGCAGATGAGGATGATGGGTGATATTATCCAGGAGCCCACTCTACTACACATGTCTCACACGCAAGAACAACCCTTACTTAAGAAGATTTTTTCCTTTTTTTTGTTTTCTAAAATGTTGGCGAAATTTGGAGGTTAACTCCGAAAACCATGGAGTAATTCCGTTGAGCACAAAACTTGGCAAACATTACAAAGCCCCTTCTCTGGTTCCCGTCGAAATGTTCAGCCCCAGCGAAAGTTATTGCTCCCTGTAAGCAATGCATCACTTTGTGGCATAGTTTTTACCCATAGACAATGCCATCCTAGACTATTGTTGACCAAACTTAGGCACATCCTGACGTTGCGGAAGAATGCCCAATAGGAATCCAGTTGAATAGTCACGACAGGCGTTTGTGTTTTTTTTTTGCGCTGAAGCATTTTGAGAAATTATACCCAGCAGCCATTAATTTTGTGTTCGTCGTTCAAAGGCGTTTTTTGTGTTCAACCTTCGAGTATCAACCAGTCGTCGCGTAAATTTTGTTTGCTTTAAAGTGTGCCAATACCCAGTACTCGCTATACTAACACAGTAGTGTATGTGGAGACTGAAACAAAAGGGTTGTTACCCGGTTGAGGTACGAGTAATTTAGAAACACAAGTTTTTGTTTGAGTGTTTTTGTTAGAGGATGCATTTGTGGTTGGATGATTGTTTGTAGAGTTTTGAGAAACGATATGTTGGGTAGTGCCCTCGAGGAGAGAGTGCAGATAATTAAAACATTATTTACCCAAAGGCTGGGAGGCTAATATAGGTTTTTGAGGTTGAAAACTTGAAATGGGGTTGATTCTTAAATCAACATTAAAATTGATACGTAAGGACATAGATGAAGACAACTCTTGTCATTCCATTTTTCATTCATATTAAGTTGCAGGCGATGTAGAATATTTATATCTCGAGCAAACATATGTATTCCTCTTCATTTTAACTTGATTCATGTTAACTACACCATGATCCCATGTCGGGGTTTCGAATACCAATCCCCTGGTTCTAGCAAACAAAATTTGCCCTGATGTTCTACAGTACAATAGTGGCCCAAGTGTGTATTCATGTGGTAGACCTTACATCATTTCTACATGTTCTTAGAAAAGTTTGAAGAAAAAAGAAGATATTACTAGAACTAAGTGAAGAAGCTTACAGCGCAATGAAATCTTTATTTCGGATTGGGATGCTGTGCATTTTTTCGTAAATTGTTGTTAGCAAAGACCGAAGACTTAATTTTATCTGGAAAGGGTAAGACCATCATAAATTATAGAGTCCGTGTTTGCACGTCCTTGCATTCAATGTTGAAGCATTTCAGATAGGGAAATAAGGCAAGAGGGTCTTTTTCTAGGGAGACCTTCAGATAAGTTCGCCTTAAGGATAATGTTATCAATATTCGAACCGACAATTAGGCCCCTTTTGTACGAAGTCTCATTGTCGCAGATGAATTGAACAATCGGTAATCGCCGGGAAGTCCTTTGATAGCATAGGTTATGTTGACTTTTAAGGTATATATTGTCCAGGTTATTCGGACAGACCTGTCATTAAACGTAGCCCCACAAGAAAAAGTCTAATGGCGTTAAATCATACAATCTAGATAGCCGGTTAACAGCCCCTAAGCGCAGAAGATCAATTGTTGCATGTGGCCGTTTTGTTAGATCCACATATTATCTTTCAATTTAAGCGACAAAGAATTGGTTATAATGGGCTTGTATCTCTTACAAGGGCCGTTGTCATTAAAGCAGGGGCAATCCATAAACTGGACTAAACAAAAATAACATCTTCAGACTTTTACGCCATTGAAGATTGCTATGATTTTTTTCATTTAGAAGCTGCCGGTCATGCAAAGGTCTTGTTGAGTGGCAAGACCACAAAGACTTATAACACGGAACCTTGGGAGTCAGTGGCCTCCTTGACAGCTTCATTTTAGAAAAAGTACGGGCCAATGACCCCGATGGACAAAAATCCGCACAAAAAAGTGATTGTTTTCCGGATGCGTTTAAAACTGATAGATCGCATATGGATTATTATTTGCCCGAATGTGACAATTTTACTTGCACATTGGTAGGAAAATTCACTTCCACCTGCTCCAGACACCTGTCAGCGCATGCTGACTTTCAGTTCCTAGGCCCGATGTTTGGAATTTTTTTACAGGTGCAGACCCGACGCAAAATTTATCAGGTTGACGACGATCTCCGCCGCGACTGCCTCGTGTTATCCTGCACTCTCTCGCTCATTGCAGCAGTTCATACGGACCTGTCTGTTTAAGGAACCAGCTGGTTCTAATTTGCCCACCAAATGATGAATAGTCGACTCAAAAGAACGATGTTGTGCACAGTAAAGTTTAATATGTTGCACGCGCTGCTGAACACTGTGATTTTTCTTGATGATTTGCCCAAGATTAATTACTTAAACCTCCAAATTTCACAGATGTAGATTCTCTAACGTGGCCGCTGTACACTGTCAAAGTTCGAGCGTCGTTATTGGAAAATAAGCTAGAAAGGTTAAAAAGAAGTGGCCCAAGGTGGTTGCCTTGTGGAACATCAACGATGCCCAACAAATGAGCTGACAGGCCGCATTTAAAACGTAAACTACTGGTATAATAGCATTTATTTATTTGATTTCAAAGCCAAGGGCAAAAAGTTTGGAATGGAACAATTAATGGCGGGTCATACCTCACAAAAGGCGTTAGTGAACTCAGTTGCAATGACTTCAATTAAGTTGCCATTTTCTACAGATAAGCGGACGAAGGACGCGAATTTAATAAGTTTTTCAGTAGTTGAACTAGCCTTCAGGAAGTCAAGCTAGCTTAGTAAAATCAGAGGCTCGCAATGACGTCTTTAAGCACAGTTTGGGTATATTAGAAGGTTTAGAAACCGGAAGATATTTGTTTCATTCTTTTCTTGTGTATCTAATTCACTATTATAATCTTCCAAACCTGAGCAAGTTTTCCTTATGTGAGAGATCGACGAAATAGTTAGGAAAGAAGGAGAACAAGGTCGCAGAAAGGCCTAGTAAGGATTCATCAAGACGTTGTTGTAAATTTTCTTCGTCAGCAGAAAAGTCAAAGTTTTGAGGGAGAAAGGCGAAGCTTAGTGACTGAAGCATATCAGTTCCGGCACAAAAAAGTCGTTGGCATGTGATGGTTTGAAAAGGTTCCCAGTGAGACTGGTTCCGAACGTTGTTCAACGTCATTCTGCATAATCTGATGAGTTTGACATTGGACTAGACATAGCCCTGTATAGCTAGATGGTTCCATATGCATCATTGGAGTTGTAGAGAGCATTGATCGGGAGTTTTTCCTAAACCTCCCGCAGTATAAAAATTTGGCAAATTACGACTTTGGCGGGCGTTAGATCTGGTGGGGCCAATCACACAAGATGTTGCATATCATATTAAGGAGACGGCAGTTAAAAGGATCTCCTTTTCTGTGAATCGGGAAAACGACATCATCAAGCGTAAAATTTTAGATGGCCCGTATGAGCAGTGTCTCTTTGAAGCTGCACAATTATGCAGAAGTACGGACTACAAGTTATACCGTAAAATATTCAAACTTCATATCGTGGTCTTTTTTTTACAATCGAACAGCAACTACAAAGTTGCATTCATAGAACTAATTTCACAACTAAAATCCTCGTTCAAAGTCCAGCATTCATGCGTTTCAGACTTGATTTCCTGTTGCAAATTACCAGATGTTATCGCCTTGAAGAGATCTACGAAACAAATTTGCAAAAACAAAAAACTGGTTGCACACCTTTGCAAGCGTCAAGCAATTTGCACAACTTATGCTCTGGATTCTTCAATTTTTTTTTCGGTTCTCGCTTCTTGATATGCAAGTGGAATGTGGTTGGCTTGTACCTCCTCGAACTTATTGTCAGCCATTAAGAAGGGCATAAAGAAGTTCAATAAGAACAGCAAAAACAGAAAAATTAAATTGCTTTAAAGAGATGGCGGAAAAAATCCTTTGGCTATGCTGCACGGTGTACGAGATACGAGTATACGGGTACACACCTCCTCTAGAGGTTTTAGAATGAGCAGCAGCAATATTGAAAATAAAAAAAAAACTTCAAGAGACCGGTGGAATGCGAAGCGGAAAACGGTTATGGACATCTCTAAAGTTGATAATTCAAATTGCAAAACAAAGAATTACAAGTACAATGAGTCAAATAAAGGATTGCCAACCAAAATCGGAGTTTGGTTGAACAGTCTACAGCGAATAAATTCGAAAGAGGTACGATTAAGTCAAGCCACTTGGACTCACTGTCTAATTTTCCAAAAGGCATCGACGTGAGGTGAGGTAAACGTACTTACAAACCATCATACTGTATGTGGCGGTAAGGAATCTTACATCAGAAAGATATTAATCTTATTGTCGGCGCGTATAGCCACTCCTTAAACCCAACCTAACCCTCGGCAAATAACATTCTCACTCGTTCCACCCCGTAGTCGATGAAGAAATGCGAATGCAATGTTCCTTGTAAATGTATATATGTATCTACACAATGGCACTAGAAAGGATGATGAGACAGGAAAGGCAGCAGGCTAGGCATGCAAATGCATTAAGTGCATTTTATTGCTGCATAACGCATTAAGGCCTTGACTATCATCAGCATTGCCTTTGCTATACTGTGTGGTGGTTCTCTTCTCTTTCTGCATACCGAGGAGTGTACTGGTACGTTTGTAAATATCTTTTCTCCAATGGCTGTACACTGAATACACATCGGACAAACATCTGCAATGAGAGGCAGATTGCATCGTGAATTGTAAAATTTTTTTTTTTTTTTTTATCTGGAATGTGGATTATCTTCGCATTTTCACTGTTGAGCTGCATCGAGCAGATATAAATTTATGTCTGCAAAGAGCATTAAAAAAAAACATTTCGGGTGGAAGGATAATGACTTTCATTGTTTTGATGAATGACAGTCAAGAATGAACGAGTATGCAAAGATAATGGAGATGGAATCTTAAGTGATGCTGTGGACTGATTTATTGACGTTAAGGGCTTTCAGTTGGCCAAAATGAGAAATGGTCCTTGGGTGACAAGGCATACACAGATGAGGATTCAATCTCTATTTCGAGATATATTCAAAGAACTTCCTTTCGAGCTGTATCCGGCATGGAATTCGGAGACTGATTCTGCGAATTAAGAGGCAATATGTGGTTAGACCCCCTAAATGTGGCAGCAGTTTATATTCTTTCATAACAGATGCTGGCAGAGGGTCTGGTGGACTTGGCATTCTGAAAAACTAGTAGTCCTACTAGTAGTATACTAATCAAGTTAGGCTTAAAAATAATACATTACATTATAGGTATACATACAGGTACTAGCCGGGAGATGGTAACATACTTATGGCTAGGATACTCGAAGATCGATCGACCATCAATTAAAACGATTTTCGTAGTGCAACTGGTGCTGATTTTATTAACAAATATTAGTCATTATAGACTGTCAACGAGCAGCAGAGAAAAAGGACTTCATATGCAGGTGTAGGAGTGCATTTAAATGTTACAGTCGTTCAGATATATACCAAAGGCTAAGTGATTTTTAAGGTCTTGTCGCTGGCTCAGCCAAAAATGTATAATATCAGCAGTCGCAATATCGGCGCCGAGGTAGAGCCCGAGTTCGTTATAATATTTACACTAAACGTCACAGGATTTTGTGTCACTAATGCTGCCACTATCCACTGCATTCTTTGAAGTCCTGAACTAGGGTGAAAGTTGTGAGAAGCATTAAGCGCAACTTGGCTGTCAGGATAGGTGTAGATGTCATGGGGATTTCGTGAATCTCCGCTCTGCCGACAGACACAAGTTTTCCTAATGAGGAGTAAGATCGAAAGTTATCATTCCCCAGGATGAAACCAGACTCCCAACCCCCATATCAGTCTTTGGATCCATCCGTAAAGACCCGACAACAATTCTTTCCTGGCGCACATTCCGGACGAAATCGTTTTTGGCCAAAAGGAAAGTCAATTTCGTATTTTCAGCAAAACACCAGAGAGAAGTAACAGTCACCAAAACAGCAATGCTCGTCTGGTTCTGAGAGTGCCGTCCAGGTTTTGATCCGTGAGGCACGCAACTCTAAGATTTCCGTTTTCCAGTTTACGTATCCTGTTCTTGATTTCAAACATTCTCTGCTCCAGCTTGTTCCTTTAGTTGATCATTGTTTTCGTCAGTCTTCCCAATTCCAAGCATCAGAGTGGTGATAACGCCCTCCTTATAGTTATTCCGATTTCGTCTTCTTTGGCATTTCAAAGTTCTTTTGCGTACCGAACCTTCTTCTGGTTGCAGCAGTGGTTTCAGTCTTATACAAGCAAGACTCATTTGCTTGTCATTTGAGTAGACACTAAACTTATGTAAGTCAACCTGCAAGCGCCTTGAATCTTCCTAAGTTACTGTTCAATCCTTGATCATGTAGACAGGGAAATAAAGGATCTGCTGTTAGTATTTAAAGGTATGATGTATTTAACTGACGAGTTAAAAGTGAAGTCCGATATTGGTGCTGGTATATTTGATCCAAATCACAAAATCTCGAAGGAACTAGGGATGCACCCAAGTGTCTTTTAGGCTGAGTTGTTTGCTATTTACACGCGTACCAACATCCGCTGCGAGACATAAAACCTGCCACTTAAAACAGTAGGCTAGTGTTCAAACTAAAATTTATATTCAATGCCTTTCAAAATCTGGCTAAGCACTTGGGTATGATAATTCAGCTAGTGTTTGCCCATCTGATGCTTCTATGTGATGCCTTATCGTTGGACTCGTAATGATTCTCTTAACCTCTGATTGACTTGTGTATGCCAACAGTGTCCTTCTTCACAACTAGTTGTTATTGGTCATAGGTTAATGTCAAGAAAGAATTGACTTACCAGCCAAGCCAGACAGATTTACAACTGCGGTACCAAACTGCACAACAAGAGAAGGAACAATTTTTCAATTGCCATTCCATATTCCTGTCGTCCTTCCATTTGAAACTCCACTCAAAAGCGAAAAAAAACAAAATAAAAGCGAAAAACCCATACCCGTACTCGTACTCGTATATCCAAATTATTATCTTTTGTAAAAAAGAATGGTAATCCCCCAAAAATCCAGACAAAAATCCACTTACTCAAAACAGTTTTTTTTTTTTTTTTTTTTTTCAATGTCGTTAGTACGAGTACTTTAAAGAGCCCCTGCGCGCTCCCCTGTGACGTTGTGTGGATGCTTTTATTCATTCCTGTGTTCGAATCATTTTCATTTGGCAAACATTAACTTGTCCCGCGGGGAGGTTTTCACTTTTTATTTGACTTTTGTTGGTGAACGGCGAGTGCTCGTATTTGTCCCTTTAGGGAACACTCGTACCAGATAAAGAAGAGAGAAAAATTATTTAAAGTAATTTGAGAAGCTGCGAGTTGGTTCATCTAAGCCTTGAAAATATGGATGGTTTGCTATATCAGAAACAATGATAAAGAAACTGGACTTGACTATATGAAATACAACTGCACTGGCCTCAAGCCATACCCATCACTCAAATTTGCTACGTCTACTCCGTACGTAGAATAAGGTCATCGTAAACATTGAAATATTTGTGATAAATTCGCCCATATGACCCTGATATGCCTTTACTGCCTCCGAGGTGAAAACAATAGATTTACCTAAAATTGGTTATAGGGCTCCTCGACCAGATCGTCTTTTGTGAAAGGAATACGTAACGTATAGTTGAAAACACAGCCTACACGACTCGAGCTCCGAGACTGAACTCTGGCCAACCGGCCTTACACCGGAGAGAGATGACATCATCCGTTTAGTGAGAACACGTTTCCCGCAATATGACCAAGGGGTTTCACATTCACCTATTCATATTCTTGATTTAAGAACATTTTGAGAACCAAAAATCGCCTCAGACCATGAATTTTAATATTGCAAACTTTAGGGCGTAGCGATAAGGAATTTGAACGGTTAAAAAACCTTTCGAAAAGCGCATTTTTCATGCCAGGCTCCACCGAGCACGGCAAGTATAAGTCGGGATAGCAATACCTTGACAAGCTAGCTATAGGAGAAGTACTTACTTACTTACCTTAGCGGCGCTACAGTCCGGGGTGGACCTGGGCCTCAGTCGACAAGCGTCTGCAGCCAGCTCGTTCCCTGGCTAGCTGCCTCCAGTTTCGCACGCTAGGTTGGTTGAGGTCCTCTTCCACTTGCGTGCGCCACCTGAGACTTGGCCTTCCTCTACTGCGCTGTCCCTCGGGAGCGGATTCGAAGACTTTTCGAACCGGAGCATAGGTGTGCATACGCTTTACATGACCCAGCCATCTCAGTCTTTGGATCTTCACTCTTCTGGTTAAGTCGATGTCGCTGTACAATCCGTAGAGTTCAGGGTTGTATCTCCTCCTCCATTCTCCTTCAATGGAGACGGGACCGAAGATCGCCCGAAGAATTTTTCTCTCGAACCGAACACCCTCATCCATTTTTGATAATGTCCATGCCTCTGCACCAAAGAGCAGGACCGGGACTATTAAGGTATTATAAAGGTTGACTTTTGTTGTCCGAGAGAGGGCTTTGCTACTCAACTTCCTTCTTAGCCCAAAGAAACAGCGGTTGGCAAGTGTTATTCTTCGCTTGATCTCAGCGCTGGTGTCGTTTTCTGTATTTATAGCGGAGCCTAGTTAAACAAAGTCCTTAACTACCTCAAAGTTATATCTGTCGAGGGTGACAGATGCTGGCGGCATTGGACCTCTTAAGAGATTAAGAGACACTCGATCGGAAAAGGACTTGGCGATCTCTTGCGATTGTAGCCGTCTGACGTCGAGTTTTCTCACAGCACTAGTTTGTCTTGGCGTAGTTTGGGATATCCGCAACCGTACCTTGGCTACAACAAGGTAATGGTCCGAGTCGATGCTGGCTCCTCGGAACGTACGGACATCCATAATACTGGGGGAGTGTCTTGCGCCAATCACAATGTGATCAATCTGCTTGGCTGTTAATTGATCAGGAGTTCTCCAAGTCCCCTTGTGTATGTCGAGATGTGGGAGCCGCGTGCTAGCTACGACAATTTTTCGCCCCGCCGCAAAGTCGATTAGCCTGAATCCGCTATCGGAGGTGGTGTTGTGCAGGCTATATTTTCCCATTGTTCCACCAAAGATACCCTCCCTTCCTAGCTTTGCATTAAAATCATCGGGGACAATTGTAATGTCATAGCTAGGGCATTGCTCGTAGGTCTTGTTAAGGAGCTCGTAGAATACCACGCACCAGGCCGTACTCATCGTACGTGTGGATGTACTCATTGACTACTGATTTAAAAGCCGCCGAGTTTATAAAGATGGGCCACATAGAGCCATGTCAAGTTTAGCCACACCCGATTAAAGTCATGTGATTCGATCAGCATCATACCTGAAAGAATTATTCAGAACTCACAGGCTAACCATAGACGCGATGTCACAAAAGTCCATAAAACTGATAGGATATGGTAACGACTTTGACATTTTAGGGAAAATGGATCGAGTAGAGTCAGCTTTTTTTAAGCTCGCTTATATACAGTTTCAATAGAATAGGCGTAAGTATAGACTCCTGTGGTATATCATTTATCTTGAGTATATAATTCTGTTGAGTATGTTTGCTTTTTCAAAATTATATAAGATTTTGTGATAAACAATATCTAACACCTTCGATAGTTAGTAGTTGTCAACTAGAACCTAGTTCTACACAGATGTGTCTATATTCTATGTCTACTCCGACAGAGAGAGATTTGAGGAAGAAAATTGTGTCACCCGATGGTTTCAAGTGCTGCTTAAGTAATTTTGAGTTAAATTCTTCAAAAGATCTTCCCACGAATTCTAGAACCCAAGTCTTCTTTTGAGAAATTGGACTAAAAGCTGGGTAAGAAGAGAAACGTTTTTACTAGTAAGAAAAATACGTCTCTGGGGGGTAAGATAATTTTTTTCCCATGGCCTTGAAGGTTACAACAAGGTTCGCCAGAAAGCAGAACAGCCGAAAGAATCAATTAGAGATTCTTTGCATACGTCGTTATAAGGTTATAAGGTTTAGCTCCAGCAGAAGTCTTGGACATATAGATAGGTCCCTATTGGAATTCAGATCGAAAGTACAAACAATATGGTAAGTCTGCCACCTACTCGCTCCATGGACCTAGACATTAAAATGCACGTCCAGTGTCTAGAGTGTCTGCACGAATGATGCAGCCAAATTATGCTTTGCATCCCAATCCACCTAAGACTAATATTAATCAACTTGAAGGGGAGCAATCAAGGTATCTGAAGGCTACCGGTTCGGGCTAAGGCGTGTTTTTTACAACCCTCTTTGTTTTTGATCCTCTGTTTTGTTTTCTTTCCAAAAGGTTTGCAGTTTGTAGTTTTCATTATGTTGCTTCTGAAAATTGAGAAATGTCTGCCTTAAGAGACCTTGCTCTGTTCCTTATCCTTTTGGGACCCCGGTTAGGCTGGATTTCTATATACTAGTGTGCTCACATCCCCTACCCGGTGTCTTTATCGTGCCAATTTCTGAGACACACCTAACCTACGTATCCAAGGGCTATATCTTCATAACAACCAAAGCAGGTCCTTCGGTCATATCAACATGGTAGGGTAAGCACTTGCATCTTGCAACCGTTGCCCCCGCACTTAGAACCAAGAATCAGCAGGTACGTGACAATTTTTTAATCCAAAAAAATTACGGTAAACCACTTTTTCTATTGTGATGATCTATAGATATTTGCCCACTTAAATTCTCACACAACTTAACTATCCATCTTTATTTGTGTTCTTCACCTACCGATGTTTCGTTGGCTTTGTTTTGTTTCAAAAGGTGAACAACGTTGTACACGACTTGGGAATAGATACAAGGAATTCACGTGAGAAAATTCCATCTGCCAAGATGGGAGATACTGTCAATGTCGGCTAACTGGGTTTCTTTATGCTTGACTTTCAGCTTTTGTACCGCATGGAGACGATTGTGCCTACTGCTAATGCTACCTCCCCTTTGTCCTATTACAAACATCTACTCGTAACTACAAAAGGCACCGACTTTCCAGAGCTGTATATTTCCTTCTATGAAAAAGCCAGACCATTGCATGGGTTACTAAGTACACACTGTTGCTTTTAGAATTCCGAGGTGCATCTCTCTCCAAATCAGCGTGGATGTTGTATTTGAATAATAGTCATCAAAGGATTGAAGAGGATGCCGGCGGATGGAAATGGAAATGAAAGAGACTGACTTTATGTAGCCTGGTATGGCTGATGATAGCATTCAACCATCCAGGATACTTCTGCTATTGGTGTTAAAAGCTAAAATGGGGAAAAGAAAAGCGCGAGGTCCTCTCACGATATCCTTTTCCGCTTGCCTTATGCACTATTTCTCTCCTTTCTTTGTGTTTTGATTTCCTTTTTTTTTATTATTTTTAAATTTGTTCTCCTTTTTCACGTTTTCCTAGGCTGCGGCTGGTTGTTTCGATAACTCTTCAACGAACCTCGCAAGAAGTGTGCGTTCTGGCGTTGGGAAATGTTTGTTGGTCGCGATGGGGTGTGAAATGCTCCTTTTTGTAATTGCATATCCTTGGCTTTTGTTAAAAGGTGTTATAACGAGCGCGACTTTTATTTTTATATGCGCTCCTTCTCCTTAGAGAAGTTTTTCACTCCCCTAAGCCTTTTATTTCTATCTTAATGTTGTAGGACTTGTAGGCGTTTTGTGTTGTTTGTTCTTGTTCGTACAGCTTGTGCGAAGGATAGTAGCTGCCAGTGTAGTATGTGGATATGTGTTCCTCTTTCATTAAAGTCCTTGATCATGTTTTTTGTTGTTACTTTGATTTTTTTAAAAAATATTTGTTCTTGACAAAGGGAAATATTGACATGCTCGATGTATGTTGCATTGAAATGAGAGAGCTGTAGTGGAAGAAACTCTGCTGGAATAAAGCGTGCAACCATTTGGCATTTTAGGTGAGGCATGTTTAACCGCAAATACGAAGGTACAAATATATCTATGTACGTATAGACATGGGATTCAGTTCTGATGATTTGTTTGAAAATACACACCAAAAGGTCTGCTAGGTTCATCGAGAGATAGTTCCCATGCTAGGTGGACTTCTACATACCACAACAATCTACACTACTTGTTCTTAAGCAGTGTAATGTCTAGTTGAAAGGTTTTAACGAGCTCAGGAACTCCATTTGCATTCCAAAAGGTGTTAAGGTGTCCGCTGTATCCCAATCGACTGCATAGGATTTTAACTCAACGTCAAATTTGAATCACGCATTACCATTACCGGAGGTGGCTCATAGCGCTTGGTATATAAAAACAGCCTCATCAAGCACAAGACGCGAAGGTCTTGTTCATTATATTACACCAGCTGGCAACTACAATGATGAAAATGTTGTTTTGATGACCAAATTTAATGAAGAGATCCCCAAACACATTGTGTTGCCTTGATGGCCTTTAGTCAACCATGGCCAATTACTGAAAAGTTTTAGGCCAACCATCCACATCTCTTGTATCCAAGGTGGAAGCTTTTGGTCTTAGTTAAACTGTCATCTTACAGGCCTTTACTGAAATGATATTCCAACTCAGATATCATCGTCCACGAGGTAGATTTCTCATACTTCCATAAATCATTTCGGTCAGGAAGCTTTTATCCATTCTGATATCACTTTGTACTAATATTTTACGTGATATGAGTAACAATGGATACATCATGGGCTGAGGTTCTTTTCTATTGTTAGCGCTTCTTGGTGGTGACTTCTTCGATATTGTCATTTCTACTTTACTTGGTTTGTACAGGTATACTGAGATTTAGGCAAGCAACTCTATCCATAAACTGGCTCATTTGTGACAAAAAGTTTGTCGAATCCGTTCTAACCAACGTCAAGGAAATTCTACAAGATGAAGACTTTTTTAAAAATGTGCAATTCATCATTGGCTAAGCTGTTGAGACAACACTCGAAGGACGATTTCCTAAAACCAAACCAAACTCTTACTCGTCATACGATCTCTTCTGTTCTAAACGACAGTCGGTATACCTCGTACGATATGACCCGTCATTAAGCTAAATCCACCGAACATGATTAGGGAGGTCATAGGCATGACTTCACGCTACCGGTGCACCTGGGTGTCCTTGTGCACCTGTGACCTCTCAGCCATTTGTTACAAAAATAACTCACAAGCGACCTTATACTATCCAACAGGCTCGCTAAGAAGATTGCCGACTGGAAAGTACCTACGGAGGTTTCTATGTTAGATAGATAGGTAGATCGAATTCAGATTCGGATAAGAGGTATCGGCCTTGTGGAAGAGAAGGAGTCCACAAAAAGCCAACTGAACGCTTTTAAAGAAGGAATTCGACAAGTCCACAAATGATCCGTCTAATGTCGAAACTGCACAAAAGTTAGAGGAAGATTTTCAAAACAGTGTTATCACTAAATGTTTTGGGATGACTTGTTCCCTGGGAAAACCCCTCAAGCCATCAAACCCCTCAAGATCGTCAATCCGATGCATGCATACCGATACTATGACGAAAAGTTATGAAGGACAAAAATGGAAAAAGATGGAAACACGGTAGCTACGAGGCTCAGGCTAATTAGTCCGACTCCCTTGGTGGATTGGCAGAGCTTAAAGCGTGTAAAATTGATTGTGCGAATGCATCCCTTTGTATACGACGCAACACGTTTACCAACGTAATCCAGAGAGCAGGAAAAACGAGTTGTGATGACCTGGCTTGTAAACTGTCTTCCAACTTTGGTCTTAGTGACATGCCAAGGAGAATAAATTTGAACTCACATTTTGGAGTGTAGGGAAGATTGGTTCGTTGAAACCATAGGAGGTGCGTTGGGTTAGAATACAGAAAAGACGAGGCCATCATAAATTACAAGGGTTAGTGCCGAAATAAATGGAGTTGTTCAATAAAACGGTCATCCCAGGGTAGGCCTCGAAGAGCAAACTTATTCGATATAGGACTAAGGTAATGTAAAGTGACCTGGTAGCATAGGGGTTGACAAAATTATTTCGACCATCTTTTGTATAAAACCAAGGAATGAGTTGGCGATGGCGCGATAGTTAGCTTATTGGACTAACACGCAGAGAGTTTGAGTTCAATTCCTGGCTGGATCACCAACAATTTTTCAAATCGCCATCACCCTTTCGGCAGGCAATGTCAAACTCCAGAAAGTAAAAAGAGCTTTGAGGAGTGCCGGACGGACTCGGTGGTAAACCGTAGGCCCCGCTCAGATGTGACAAAAATGACAACCAGAGGAACACAAATGAGTGTCAAGAAGCTAGGCTATGGCCCATACCGGGCCACCGGCGCCACAGTGTTAAGGATTATCTCATCAATATGTGAGCGGAAGTTTAATTATCTGTTGTAGATTATTTTAAGAAAGGACTGGATCTAGGGTATATGTTGGCCATGCAGAAAATGAAGTCGAATAGGAGATTGATTGGACTTTAGCCAACCCCATAAGCGGAGCAGCAGCGATGCAGTAAAAATGGGAAACGCATAAGTTCGTATAACGAGGAGAGGGTTAATAAAAGGATAAGAAGAAGAAGGAGATTGATTGGACTCACGTGAACAAGTCATAGATTAACATTCAGAGACCTTAAGCTCTAACATTTTTTCAGACACCAAGTGGAAAACCTATCAAAGTCTTCTTGAAGGAGAGTAGAGTCTGGGTTGAAGAAATAGTTTTGATAATCCTCTCAGCATCGTTAATGGGTAAAATAAAAAGAAGGGGATCTAGATGGTTGCCTTGTGGGACACCAACAAAAATAGGCTTAAGAGGGCTGATATTTATATTTCACTCCTTATAGGGAAAATGTGATTCTGTTTTCCAAGTGCAAATATGTGCAATCCTAATGTCAATGAAATACTTTGGTATTCTGAAGAATCGGTGAAAGTGGCGGAGTATCTGTGCTAGACTGCGCTACAAAGCCTTATTGAATGCTCTTACAACTTCCAAGAAAGTTAGAAAACACAAGGCATTTCTGAGAGCAATCTGATGCCTGAATGCCTTCATTCTTTGGGACACAAATCACAATTGGATCAGGGGTAATGTAATCATCTATGTTAGCCAGATTTTAAGGAAGAATTCCTCGGGATCCGAACCTGCGTTAGGGGTGCCTGGTCTTCGGTAAGCACTTTCTCTGCTAGAATGCTACTTGTGCTTGCATGAGGCTAGGTATTGTAAACAACGATACATCTTGAAAAGGTTAATTCCTATTGTGTCTTGTACGAGCGTCCTGTTCGGAAAAAAAACAAAAACATTGAGATGGGTGGTTTAAGCCTCTTGCAAACCCTGCCTCTTCTAACGAAAAAAAAAACTAGCAGAGATTACTATAAGTATTATAGAAGAGAGGTGATATGTATTCTAGAAAACCCAAAATCTAATAATCTCTTCTGAGATCCAGGTAAAGACAAAGTCAAGTTTCTTTTTCTGTTAAATAACATTTACCTAAATCAGATCCATGTAAGCTTACACGAATATAGAGTCTGAAATCTTCAAACTCCAACCCCTTTTGTAGTCGTATTCCATCCATTTACTCACTCTTTACCAGATAAAATCAAAGTACATTAAATTTTAAAGGATCAACCGTCTTTCTTGAATATCTCTATCTCTACTATGTATGTATCTACGAGTAAAAGAAAACCAAACCCTCCTTAATCAATGCAAATTGGGGTTGATAATCATGAATAAACAGGGGGTGGTTATCCTTTTTTTTATGTGTGTGTTTATGTATGTGTGTATGTCTGTATAATCATCCTGATTATTTGCTTTCAGTTAATTTGAAAACTTTCCCTTCATTGATTGGTATCCGTAACTTTTATTTTATTTATTTTTTTTTTTTTTGTAGGGATCCAAACAGCTACCGTTCAATTACTGACCAACCACAAGGACGAAGTAATCTTGAAATGCCATGTCGACGGTACAGGAGATCTGGAAATTGAATGGTTCCGCAATAGTGAAAAATTAACTTCAATTCAGAATATCCACCTCGATGGCAATCGTCTGCTTATCAAAACTCCATCTGTCTACGATAATGGTCTTTATAGATGCGTAGCATCAAATCCAGCCGGTCGAGCGATGAGTAAAAAGGGATACGTCCTCAAATGGGCTGGCACTGACTCGCAATCAGCCTCTGGTTGTATTCCGCGCATTATCGATGGCAAAAAAGGCCAAAAGCTACTAGATAAAACGAAGAATGTTTTTCTATGCCGTGGTAAACGAGGCGATAAATCGGCCAAAGGTATCGTCTCAGATATAAGTTTTAGTCAGCAGCCATCCGCGATGCAGGTGGTTAAAGAGAATGATTCGGTGGAATTGCCCTGCACGTATTCTCTACCGGACAAATATAAAAGCACAACGGTTCAGTTGCGATGGCGAAAGGATGGCAAAGTTTTCCGTCAAACCGATTTGGGGATATCCACATCAACTACAGCTGAACCGAATATGGAATCGATGTTGCGTGAAGATTCTCGTGTAACGTTGAATCGTGTTAATGGTTCGTTGATGTTCACCTCGATTATTGCCAGTGATGCTGGCCAGTATTACTGTCAAATCTACATCGAAGGACATAGTCCAGTTTCGTCGGACACTGGCGAACTGGTTGTCATTGAGCAGTTGAAGTTTGCTCCGCAACCAACATCGAAAAATCTGGAACTGGGATCTGTTGGGAAAATTCATTGCAAGGCACAAGGCACCCCAACGCCCCAAGTCAAATGGATAAGGGTAAGTTAACTTATTTTATATACACAGATACACGATTATTTTGTTCTTTATTTTTTCTTTCTCAATACTCGTATCTGCCTGTGTCAATTTCTTAAGCCTGCTCCTAATAGACTGCCATCTCTTGGTAGTCAGTTACGGTTGCATGAATAAATCACGGCATAAAACGGTTCCGCCTATAGGGGGTAAGGGCAAATTCAATTTAAACTCTAGGACTTAATGCTTTTTTATTTAACTTTCTTTTTTTTTTACCAAAAAAGGGATACTTATATGTATACACAAGCACAAGAAGAAAAAGAAGAAGAACTGATTTCTCAGTCGGATTGTTGACCCAGTCCTCGTACGGAGTACTCGTACTTCAATGAAAAGATTCCCATTTTAAGGCCGAAAAAGTTGTCCAAAAGAAACCCAGTTAAAAGACGAGAAAGGACGACAAAACTTTGTTCCTACAATGGGGGTATTCCATGTTTAGTGGTAGAGACTTTTTAATTTTTTCCTCTTTGATCCTTGCTTCCATCAAGTGGACATTGGCCAGCTGAATGGGGAAGAAATAAAATAAAATCCAAAGACGTTAGGCCTAAAGGAAAAGAAAAATAAAAAAATTAAATGGACTAAAATTCTTTGTCCAGTTATCGCAGCCCATTCAATTTATTGCAACTGAACTTTGTTGTACTGAAAGATTGAAGTTGCCTCCTCGGGAATTTTTTTTAATAAAAGTTCTCGGCCCGGAAAAGTGGGTGATGATGTTATAACAGTTTATATGCAAATTCGTATCCCTTTTTTGCAACTTTGTGAATGTGATTTTGTTGGTGGATGTTTTGAGTAGGCCGAAACTAGGTTGTGAAATTTTAAATGGATTTGATGAATGTTTCTCCTTTCGTTTTGGAGTTTTTTATGTTATTTTGGGAATAAATTGCAATTTTTTTCCTTTCTCTTGTCTGGCGACTAAAATCTCAAATATTTCCTTAAGTTGTTTCTTGAAAGCAATGTTTGCGCCTTGGAACGGCTTTGAGAATTCGCGTTCCCTTTTATGCTCCTTTGGCAGATAGGTTTGAGGTTAAGAATTTTAAAAGAGTCACGGAAAATGTGTTATTTGCTGCATCTATAACTTATTAGCCAGTCCTTTCGTCCTTTGGAGAAGAGGCTTCACATCACTTCATCATTCCATTAGTGGTTCATGGCCTACCACAAATCAAGGAAAAGAGGAGAATGAGATGAGGTTTTAGGCACTTTTGCCCTAGTAAAGGGTAACAAGTTTGACCCACAGAGGGCGGATGTGGCGCCTCAAATCTCATGTGACTTCGAATCCGGAGATTTTTCCTTCGATTCAACTGAACATGAACATCTTCATGGTTAAGTTCATTCAATACAACCCAACGTCAGAGAATCCAAGTTCAATTCCCACAATATACACAAAAAACAATTTCTAACCAATCTTTCAGCAACTTTATAGGAACTTTTCTCTGTGCGCGACGGACAACTCAAAGACTAGATCTTGGTCAAGAACAACCCGTAGTGCCATCTATTAGATTAAGAATCAAGCACCGATTAGATCCATGTTCATCTCAATTTCTTGACAAGTGAGAAATCCTTCTGGGATTACATCTATCCAAAATTTTTTCTGTTGCTGATGTAGATTTCTTCCGTTTCCAAGGAAGTGAATATCGACTTAAACATTGAACGTTGGATGCCCTAATAGCCCTGAAAAAGAAAAAAGCCTGCAAGGACAAAAACTTACCATCGCCGCCTATAAAGGTCAATCGGCAGCTCCAGTACTTCACAACCATCAGGGGCGCAACTGAGATAATTTAAGACATCAAGTGGAAATCATTTGGAGAAGTCGCACAGATTGAAAGTTAACAAAAAAGATAAACAAAGAGATCATGGAAGTAGGAGAAGAGAAGTGTACATACAAAGATAAGCGTCCCTGCTCATTCAAATCAGAAAGCCTTGCGATAGGATTATTATGCAGAGTTTGTGCAAGGAAGCTAAGTAGCTGTCATTTAGCTTGGAGGTCTGGAGGCTGTCACTGATTTACGGAGAATCACACGAAGCATTTAAAAAAATTTTCAGCAGTTGCCTTGTGAATATATGTTGAGGTGTCCCCGAAAGCCTTACAAGGTGGCGCAAAATACTCGTAAATCATCCAATTTTGTTTTTGAAATACTTTATTTGGACCTTTACATTTTTTTTTCTGTTAAGTGGGAAGATGATATCCGCCAAGTGGCTGGCACCAGTGTTGATACACATTTGTGCCCGTTTTATCGCATGTTCGCATATTGAATATTCTCCTTGAGGTCTGAGGCTTGTTGGCATAAACCCGCGACTTCAAGTAGCCTCAAATAAAAGAGCCTGCGGTGGTTAAATCGGGCGATCTAGTTGGCCAAGCCAAATCGCCAAAACGGGAGATTACGCGACCAGAAAACGCTTCCTTCACAATATCCATTGTGGCTCGTCCTGTGGGTGCGGTTGCACCGTCTTGTTGAAACCACATGTTCACCCAGCCCTGCTCATCCAATTCCGGCAATAAGAAGTCGTTTGTCATGGCCCTGTAGCTTTCGCCAGTAACAGTGACCGAATTGCCGATTGTGTCCTCAAAAAAATACGGCCCAATCAGTCCTCCCGCGTGAACGCCGCACCACACGGTGGCTTTGGGTGGATGTAATGGCTCTTCGTGCATCACACGCGGATTTTCAGTGCCCCAAAAACGAAGATTTTACTTATTTACGCAACTCGAAATGCGACTCGTCACTCATGACAATTTTCGACACAAAATCGTCCTCTTCGTTGTTGAGATTGAGGACGGCTTGACAGCGGAGTCTTCTGCATCTGTCTAGATCACAAATGTCAAATATGATTGACGTACGACGCCATTTCCAAAAATTGTAACATCTTCCGAAAGTATGATTAATTTTGCGCCACCCTGTATGTTTCAATAGAAGCCATGACCGTACTTCCCCGAGTTTTCTCATTGTTTACTCTTGGAAGTTTGACAGCAGCTCATTCAAGAATTTCTCTTAAGAAGAACTGGGTTCCGATAAGGATAAGTGTCAACGTTTATTTGTTTTCAGTACAGCCAGCAAGTCATTTTGGATAGATTTACACGACAAGACACATTTCCTAATCGTGACATAGTATTCCCAGAATAAGTGTTTAGTTATACACGCTTTTCGAGCACTCTGTCTATTTCATGAACCAATAATTCACCCGCCTGAACGTGCTATTCGTCATGTTGTAGAGGGATTTTGCACTCACCAATTTAACGTTGTACGTCAAAAAGCCAACTATACGAATGAGGCCAGTACGTTTCTGAAATATCTCTGCAATTGACTTCGAAACAAAGACTTTGTCCACCCACAACTTAAAAAAACCGATATTGCGCCCAACCAATTGGTTCCAGAACTGAAGTGTTCGGTTCGAGGCATGCTTTGAACATCCGCTCAAAACCAAATTCCCGGTGATCCGCAACTTTATAGAAAAATTGTGTTCAACGATTACTTTTAAGGCTTACTTATAGCTCAGCGGATACCTCAAAAAAATAAAATTGTAAGTGACTCTTTTGACGTCACTTCATCGACAAAAATTTACGGTTTGGTGGATTTGACGGTGAGAAATCAGCCAGATGATGAATGAATATTCGAATAAGGCCCAGAACTGACCTTTTTGTACCGACTTCACTTTGCCGGCGAAACGAACGTAGAATGAGCGAATGACACAAATTCATCATTGCGTCAGTCGGTACTCTGCTACCACCCAAGGCAGCGCCCCAACTGTGATTCCAAGAAAATTATATGCTTCGACGTTTTTATTCATCTGTTCCATAGTGGAATGCGGATCTGCAGCTCTAAAAACTCATTCGAAAGAAGTTTGGAATCAAGCAAAAATGCTCTTATGAAAACTTTTACCAAAATATCGAAACGGTCGGTGCAACCAGCAGGCTAGCCAAAGTCCTCAAAATGGGGAAAATAATATTTCATGTTGGAGACTCACTTCCCAGACAACCTGATCTGAATCAGCTCAGAATCAGCTCCTATTACCGAAGTTGAAAGTGAGTTGAGTAATACAACATGGCGTAGCTGGTATCTGTCAATGGTTGTGGTGACGGGTGAGGCCATCAAACAAGCTGTTGCACCCTTTGATAGCTTCAAGTCTCTTGGCATTGATTTAAATGTGTATTCAGTTATGCTTAAAAAAGTTATAGACCGACCTAGCACTTTACAGTAAAAACCCGAACAGATTACTATACGCCAGCAAATAGATTCGATCGAGCATCATGTGCGAAAAATTCATTTGCAAATGTATCCTCTGTCTTAGATGAAACATGCTTGCTAACGGCTAAACTTGCTAAACTGCTCTTCTGGTGGGGAGTATTAAAGGCGGACAAAATAAGAAGAGAAAGCTTTCGCTAATTTGCTAGTTCAGTGCATAAAATATTTCTGGACCCTGATCGCAGATCTTCCCTGCAGTCAATATGTAATGGCGGGGTTAACAAATAATTTGACTGTAAGGCGGCATGTTGGTGAACCACAACAGTTCAGACGTCTATTTTCAGCCATATCCAGATGATCCATCTGTCTGTTGGTTCATACCAAGCACCTATTTGCTCTAAAAGGCAGGCAACTCTAGATTGTGCTCCTCTCATAACTGGAGTTGTTCCCTATACCTAGTTCTAAAAGGCATCTTCACCGGTCGTTCATCACTGCCGTGCACGTTTTAGGGCTGAAATTCGTGGCAATGGCCATGGTGGCTGCTTGTACACCATACCTGCTGCTGTAGCCCGAAGATCCACATTGATTGGCTGACCATCGTCAGTAGGTTTTCTACTTCAATGTTTGACATGAGATTAGACACAACTGCCCGATAAGCTTTTTTGCTTGTCAGTCCTTGACTCGAAGCTGTGTTCTGCAACTTGTGTGTTGTAGCGCTTAGCTCAATCGCTCAAATGGTTGACACTGAACCTGATTTTTGGAAGAAGATTTTGATGACCGAAGAGGCCCATTTCCCACTCCCTGGCCTCGTTAACAAGCAAAATTTCCCCGTTTGAGTAACAGAGAATCCACATGAAATCCATGAAACACCGTCGTATGACCAAAAAGTGACTGTTTGGGCCGGTGTTTGCGCCAAAACCATCACTGGGCCATTTTTCTTCAGAGAATGCGAAGCAGTTTGCCCAAAAATGGGTAAAAAAGGTCTGAACGGTTACTGGTTTCAAGAAAACGGTTCGTCATGCCAAACTGCAATTCAAGTAATGCCGTTTCTGCAACAAAAATCCTCTGAACGTGTGCTGTCAAAATATGGCGACATTAACTGGCCGCCCAAATTTGACCGCTATGGACTTCTTTTGCGTAGTCAGTTTGAAAGCAAAGTATACGCCACCAAGCCTCAGAGCCTTGACGAGTTCAAGGCAAACATTCGTGCCCAAATCATTACTATACCCCCCAAGATGCTAAAAAAGCTATGAAAAAAGCGGCCGCATTTTGTTTGGTTAATAAAGACCCACTTGATTGATGTTATATTCAAAAACTTGTCAAAATAAATTGTAAAGAACCAAAATAAATACAAATACCTCATACATGAAAATCGGTTGTTTTTTTTTTTAAGTTATATTCAAAAGGATCTAGTAACGTTGTTATCGTAGTTCATACGCCTACATACAGATATAACTCAGTCAGTACTTTTATATTGAAGAAATTATTTCCAATAGGAGTTGTCGTTGTCAGCCGTTCTCCTTCATAAAAAACTAACTTTTCACTTCCCGATTCTCATTCCAAAGAATAGGCTCCGAATCTATTATCTCATCACAAAAGATAACCAAACTATTCAGCGTAGATAAATCAACAAGAAAACTCATTCGCAAAACTATCAAACAATTCACTTGGCAAAAGTTAACTTGGAAAAACTTTGCTGGCACATGTAAATCTCATGCTTGCACAACTAGCAAATCTAGGAAACCTAGTCGAAAACCCACCCTGACATTAGCTTGGCATATCGAATCTATTGTCGTCTGTCTGGAATCTGTATTAGTGCTGTGGGTTGGATTTTATTTGTCCTGTGGAGTTTACCTTGACAGATTCCCGAATAGATTGTTATCCATCCGACCCCTGCCACTAGGCACCACATGATCCGATCTGGATGTTGAAATATTTATTAGGAACGCGCTTCCATGTACATATGTCGATATTGTTTGCCTAACTTTCGGTGAAACTTCCATCCCCCAGCCTGTGCCTATTGGGAATTTAAAATTGTCATCATCGTTTGCGCGAACCTACTTCACCTATTTCACCGTTTGTAGATGCGAATTCGAAAACTTTCATCCAAATGCAACTCAATCAAATAAAATGGACCTATTCTAGCATACGAGAATGCTGAATGGTTGGGTGGCATGGTTTCCTATACCATTTGTCCACAACGCACACTTTTTCGTGGAGTATAGTACAGATTTGAAATTTGCTATAATAACACGATAACTTCCAGCCCCTACTCTGGATACATAGACCTGTGTGGCACGTTAGGAAGGGAATGTCAAGAGTGTAGTACTTTGGCTTTGTTCGAGTTTACGCTTTCTATGCAGCAGGCGCTAATAGGAACGATGAAACAGGATTTATGACATAGCTCAGCACCGAGTGCTCTTGTATTGATGAAGTTGCATTTGCTTTTAGCGAAATTGAATTTTTGAAAAATCAAAATTGAAAATTGGAATGGATTACCGTTAACGTTTACTTTGGCTTGAAATTTGTCGAAACTGAAAAAAAAATGTCACATGTTATTTGTGTTAGATACAGACTAATGGTTGATGGCATAACAGATTCGTGACAGCCCTCCCAATTGTGTAAATAGTTTTTAAATTATTTGATTTACGCAGATGGATATTTTGCCAATACTCGTATCATGCTTTCATGGCGTTGGCAAATATTTTATGAGACAGATTTGCATGCAAATTTGCTTCAAAAAGACTTTTTTCTCGTTCATGAGACGAAACACAGGCTGGTTTTCAAACGTAGTCATAGGCTTTGCACCGCTGTTATGTTTTATAAATCCTAAACGAAGAATGCAACATTGAGATCGAAGTGTGTTCTTCTAATATCAGCTGTCGCCATTAGCCATATGAAGACAACAATTGAAATTGCTTCGGTTCATGCTGCCTAATGTTATTCCTCAAATCCATATGGGGTTCTCGAGCCTTCATAAACTTGGTGCCACCTTCTTAATAGATAAAGACGTATTAACAAATTTTCTCGAATGGTGAGGAAGACATTCACTTATTGAAAAGTGCCGAATTGAGTCACCTTTAAGTATAGGTCGGGGCCTAGTTAAACATCTTTTATTCTGTGTTATGTGTTTGCAACTCCAAGTTGGAAGACTCTTACTTTACTTACTTTAGGTGGCGCTACAGTCCGGGGTGGACCTGGACCTCAATCAACAAGCGTCTCCAGCTCGCCTTGTCAAAATCCTTTCTGGATATCAAAGGTCTCGGTGAGATCTTTACTGACCTTTATTGAGCAGCAAACGAGTTTGGTAGGGATGCTGAAACTAGATATTGCTTTCTATAGTTCGAATAGGTGGTGTTTATCGATCTGAAACTCATGGGTCTTCTCCAAGATCTGTCGTTGTGTGAATATCTGGTCGATGGTGGACTCTCCTGGCCTGAAGCCACACTGATATGGACCTATCAGGTTGTTGACGAACGGCTTCAGGCGTTCACACAATACGGCGGATAAGATCTTATATGCGATGTTAAGGAGACTGATGCCTCTGTAGTTGGCGCAGTTCAGAGAGTCTCCTTTCTTGAGAACCGAACAAACAATGCTGAGGTTCCATTCATCGCGCATACTTTCGGCCGACCATATTTTACAGCTGAATTGGTGTATGCTCCTTACCAAGTCATCGCCTGCTTTGAAGAGCTCGGCAGTCCGGCCATCCGCTCCAGCAGCTTTGTTGGACTTAAGCTTCGATATAGCTATCTTCACTTCATCTAGGTTGGGTGGACGGAATTGTTGGTCATCATCGTCCAAGTTGAAAGGTTGATTCCGCCTGACAGCGGTATTTGGTCCGTCATCCCCATTATACAGTCTGCAGAAATGGTCTTTCCAAATCCTCAGCATCGACTGCGATTCTACTAAGATGTTCCCTTGTTCATCTCTACAGGCTTTGGTTCGGGGTTTGTTTCCATGTCATGTTATTTTTACATTTTGGTAAAACTTCCGAACCTCATTCCTGGAGTAGCATCTCTCATGCTCTTTCTTCTTCCTCCTGAGAAGCCAATGTTCGTCCCTCCTCTTCCGCTCATAGAGCTCATGAGCAGCTCTGGTCCTTCTAA
Source organism: Volucella inflata (assembly GCA_928272305.1). Lineage (NCBI taxonomy): Eukaryota > Metazoa > Arthropoda > Insecta > Diptera > Syrphidae > Volucella > Volucella inflata. The sequence continues at coordinate 8,770,798 of OV743720.1, forward strand.
GCAGCGCCGCGTTATATGCATCTTGCTTAGCTGCATGTGCTTGCCGGCATTCATCATCGAACCAGGGGTTTCGTTGTGGTGGACGAGTGAAACCCAGCACATCAGAAGCGGCATCTCTGGTAGCGTTTTGGCAGTGTTTCCAATGGTCTCCGATGCTTGATGCTGGTGGCATTGGACCTCTTAAGAGATTAAGAGACACTCGATCGGAAAAGGACTTGACGATCTCTTGCGATTGTAGCCGTCTGACGTCGAATTTTCTCACAGCATTAGTTTGTCTTGGCGTAGTTTGGGATATTCGCAACCGTACCTTGGCTATAACAAGGTAATGGTCCGAGTCGATGTTGGCTCCTCGGAACGTACGGACATCCATAATACTGGAGGAGTGTCTTGCGTCGATCGCAATGTGATCAATCTGGTTGACTGTTGATTGATCAGGAGTTCTCCAAGTCCCCTTGTGTATGTCGAGATGTGGGAGCCGCGTGTTGGCTACGCCCCGCCGCAAAGTCGATTAGCCTGAATCCGTTATCGGAGGTGGTGTTGTGCAGGCTATATTTTCCGATTGTTCCACCAAAGATACCCTCTCTTCCGAGCTTTGCATTAAAATCACCGAGGACAATTTTAATGTCATAGCGCCCTTGCTCGTAGGTCTTGTTATGGAGCTCATCTTTGGTGTCGTCATATTTCTCTTTTGTGGGGGCATGCGCGCATATAAGGCTAATGTTGGCCAATTTAGCCTTGATGCGGATTTTTACGAGGCACTGGCTCACATGCCGGAAGCTTAGGACTTCTTGTCTTAGTCTGCCTCCGACAACAAATCGGCATCCAAATAAGCGCTGCTTTTGCCGTCGATAGCAATTGCCGTAGTAGATGTCGCAGTTTTTCAACTTCTTTTTGTCCGGCCCATCCTATCGCATTTCTTGAATGGCGGTTATGTCTGCTTTGCAGCAGTCTAGGGCCTCCGCTAGTTGCTCGGCTGCGCGTGGTCTATTAAGGGATCTAACATTCCACGTGCATATCCGAAGCTCATTGTCCTTTAATCGTTTGCGTGGGTTGTCAACAGTAGATCCGTCCATATCCGAGGCTTGTTGATGGGGGTCGGTTACACCGAAATCAGTAGCCCGTTCCGGGATATGAGCGCTGCCGTTGGCCCGTATAGGACTCGTCCGCCACCATCTCTTTTCCAAGACCCTGACTAAGTCCTGGAAATTCTTTCCGGCCTGTGCTCCAAATATGTCGGAGTAGCCCGTATAAGGTCTTGTCTTGTTTTTCCGACACAAATCCTGGTTTATGGCGCAGGAAACTCGCCATTTGCCCCCTTCACTTCGCAATCTCTAGTGAGATTCCCAGATGGCGCCACGGGGAGGTGTGAAGTAGGACTTATTAGCAGAGCTACAAGACGTTCGGCTGCAGAGGGTCATTCTCGTCATTTAAAGAACCAACTCCTGTCGGAAGATGCTACTTCTACGAGGCCTTATACTAATCGTTGCAATGCTAAAAACACCATTGAAAAACGTAGTCTGTTTCATTTACCGATGATCTAAGTCAAAAAAACAGGCAGACCAGTGGGTTTTAAAGATCGTCAAGTATAATAGTTGCTTACCGACCAAAGAAAACCAAAAAAGTTCGGAACGCTCAGATATGAACAAGGCAACAAGACCGGTGAAGAAACCTTTTAGTACAATCCGTTCGGTGCTGAGAACATGGAGACTTGATAACAAGACCAACATTCCTAATTCAATAAAATTGAAAATGGGTGCAGCCTTGGCATCAGAAACAACACAAACAACACAGCAACGTAAGAGAAAATCAGATGATGCGTTGATGCACATCACTGATGAAGTGCAGTATGTGGGGGACAACAACAACTTTGCCTCTTTAGCTGCGTCTGAATCGGAAGATGAGGATGAAGAAATAAAAGACATAAACAGCAGCATTCAAGAGCTGAAAAAGAAAGTGCTTGCAATTAAGCAAAGACAAACTGCACGCAGGCAGAGGGAGCAATCCGAAGTGGAGGACTCCCAACAACAAAAAGAGCAGAAACAACAACTGCAGCAACAACAAGATCAGCAGCAGCAGAAACAACAACTGCAGCAAACAAAACAGCAACAGCAGAAACAACGGCAGCAGCAGAAACAACAGCAGCAGCAGAAACAGCAACAGCTGCAACCACAACAACAACAAAAAACAGCAGCAGCAGCAACAACAGCAACAGCAGCAACAACAACAACAGCAGCAGAAGAAGAAGGAAAAGGTACCTCCCATCAACACTTATAAATTAGAGGTAAATGCAACCAAGGACCTATGTAAGTTGGCCATTGGTAATAACTTTAATATTAAAAGATTGGGGAACGATCGCCATGCCATCCACTGTAATACAGTGGAGGGCTATGCGAAAGTGAAAGAGCTCCTAAAAGAAACGACGACGGAGCACTACTCATTCACACCGAAGTGTGAAAAGCGGCAATCGATGCTGCTGAAGGGGTTGGAACCGTCTTCTGATCCTGAGGAGATCCTGGCACTGCTCAAAGAGAAGGAGTGCGAAGGACTCAAATTTGTGGGGGTAAAGCCATTTACCACAGCTAGAGCCAGACGGGAGAAACGGGGTCTGCCGTTCTTCCTGGTGCAGCTCAGTCCCGAAAGCCGTCTGGATAGTCTAAGGAGCATCAATGTCCTAGACTACCAGGTGGTTCACTGGGAGAAATTAAAAAGGAGCGAAGGCGTTATACAATGCGTTCGCTGCCAGAGGTTCGGGCACGCCGCGTCGAACTGCCAAATGCAGCCTCGGTGCGTGGAGTGCGCAAAGAACCACAGTTCCGAGGAGTGTGCTCTGGGTAGGGACGGAGCATCCGATAGGACGCAGCTCTCGTGCGTATGGCGGGTGGACCAGATCTTCGCACTGTTGCCGGGCCTAACGCAACACATGTCGTAATGGGCACGCACATGGTGGAGCAAACTTTGAAGGTCCTTGCGGTGAATGTAAATTCACTGATTAGGATCGAACGAAGAGCCGCGATGTTTAAATTGCTACAAGACCAAACTCCTGATGTGCTTTTCGCTAGCGAAACCAAGCTAACCGATAAGCACAAACTGGAGTACAATAATTATATTGTTAGAAGAAGAAACCGGCCCAGATCCAAACGTGGAGGCGGTGTCGCGATCTTCATTAAAGAAGGTATAAAATTTCACAGAGTGTACAAGAGAGTGTTGCGCAGGTTCCGGGTGTTGGAGGCAGTCGTCATCTACATCCCGCTCCGCAGTGGAAAGCGGCTGTACTTGGCCTCTGTTTATGCATCTGGGGCTTCACAATCCACCTTATTCATTACAGAGCTCGACACACTTTTTCGACTTCTGAGGCTGGAATCGGGGGAGAATTATTTTATAATCGGCGGGGACTTCAACGCTAGACACAGAGATTGGGGAAATAATTTGCCAAATACTAGAGGGAACCTACTACTCGATTGGTGGGGTCAGCACGATGCCATGTATAGACTCGGTCTTAAAGCGACGGATAACCCGTCGTTTCCCAGAGGCGGGTCTTATTTGGATCTATTACTGTACGACGAACGTATACGACTGACAGGTACGAATTTACAAACGCTTAACTGTCTGCGCACATTCGTGTATGACAGCGACCATTGCGGTTTTAGCACCGAAATCACAGTTCCCAACGAAATTGCGGAATTGGAGGAGTTTGTCCAAAGATACTCTTACAACTACAGTAAGACTCGATGGACACGCTTCTCCGCAACCTTGACAAGAGCACTCTCCTCGAACACGCTCCACCCACCGTCCAATAGGAATTTATCAAACGAGGAGATCGATAAGTACCTTAAACGAATGGACCAGACAATAAAACAAACTATGGACACTACAATACCGCGGTATAAACAAACGACTAACGAAGATCTGTTCCGCAATCCTACTATTGACGCACTGCACCGACAGAAAAGTAGACTTCTGACAAGACTTAAAAACTTATACAGACAGTTTACAGACAGACAAGACCCAGAGATTAGGACACTGAAGTCGTCGATTAAAAATATTCAAACATTAATCAAAGAGAATTACAGAATTGCTGTAAGTTTGTATTGGAACAACAAGGTGCTGGTAAACACCAGCAACCCGAATATGTTCCCACAAATAAATAAACTTTTTCGGAGAAAAAATCAAAACGACATTCAGTGTCTTAAAATAGCCCGGACAACAGACAACGAACGGTTACTAACAATAGCAGGCATTGATACTAATGAGGCCGCTGATGATGACGACTTCTTTGTGATCGAGGATCCACAGGAGAAGGTTGAGGCCATAGGGGCGACTTTCCAGGAAGTATACAAGGCCAATGATATCATTGGCCCTAATTATGACCTGGACAATCGCGTCTTGGTGCACAACTTCCTTATTCGAAATGAAGTAGAGAACTGGCGATCCGAGGGCTCTGGTTTCATCCGGTTCAGCGACGAAAATATGGCAAATAATGTCATTGCCAGAGAAGGTGAGCTACCCCCGTTCATTTCGAAGGAAGAACTCCATGAGATCTTCGACACAATCAGAAGTAAGAAATCAGTGGGGACCGATGGTATTCCGAACATCGTGCTTCGACATCTTCCTCTAGAAGCGGTGGACATTTATACCACCCTGTTTAATAATGCAATGAATAATGCACATTATCCAGCGCATTGGAAAACGGCGGTGGTTCAACCTATCCCCAAAAAGGGAAAGGATATATCCAATCCGGCGAATCTCCGGTCGATAAGTCTCCTTCCGAATATCAGTAAGGTGTTCGAAAAAGTAATCAATAGAGCTCTGACTAGGTGGGTTGAGGACAAACATATAGTTCCGGATAATCAATTCGGTTTTAAGGCAGGACGTGCTATCTCACATGCCGCGTCTAAACTGGTGTCCGATATCCAATGGAATAAAGGCAAAAAACAGTGCACTGGTGCCTGCCTAGTTGACTTGGAGAAGGCTTTCGACACTGTATGGTTAGAAGGTCTTTTCTACAAGCTGGCTAGTTTGGGGATCAGTAAACCTCTCTTGTACATTCTTTATAATATGCTAACCAACAGACAGTTCATCGTGAAATATGGTGATGTGACTTCTGTTGGAATATTTCAAATTAAAAATGGTCTTCAGCAAGGCGCGGTCAATTCGCCGATCCTATTCAACATTTATACAAGCGACATGATAGGTTCACTTCCCCATACTATTGCGTACGCAGATGACTTGATAGCGTACAGAACAGGTCCAAAAATCGAGGTCATTAATAGTCTCTTACAGCGTGACTTCGATAAGATAAGACGATTTTGCGATGACTGGAAGTTGAAAATCAACTTTCAGAAGTCGGAAACCATTCTCTTTAGGACGCCGTTGTCTGGAGCCTCTAGGGATACCAGAAAAAATTGGCGAAAGTTCTCGATCATTGGACAACACGGACAGCCTCTTGCCTGTCGAAATGTAGTCAGATACCTTGGGATTTGGCTAGATCAGTTTCTGTATTTTAACAAAAATGTAGATGCTGCTCTGTCCAGAGCTAAAGGCGCTTTTGCCCTCACAAAGAGACTGTTTTATAGCAGCCAACTCGATGCGAGGGTAAAGATAATCTGCTACATGGCCCTTATCAGGCCCATGCTGGTATTTGGGTGTCCCGTGTGGTTCAATGTACGAGCAAGCTTAATGGAAAAGATTCGGGTGTTTGAGAGGGCTTGCCTTAGGGCTTGTCTTCGCTTGTACAGAACACCAGAGTCGGAGTACAAAAAATTGTATCCTAATGAGGTCCTTTACAACAGGGCGAACCTAATACGAGTGGACAACTTCGTAATTAAGCTGACTCGAAGGCACATTGCAAGAGCAATGGCCTCGACGAATAACCTGATATCCGGGGCTTACTTCCCCAATCACCTTTATCATGAGAGTGTGCGCTCTAACGGCTTCGTTCCACCGGAAGCATTCCTCTACTTTGATCAGATAGGGTTGATCCAGGATAGATCAGCGATCCCGTTAATCTTCCATGTCGCTCGGACAGCTGGGGACAGGCGACTCAACTACAACAGAGACGTCGCACACGGCAGGGTGGATCGTCTCAGGTTCAGTAGGGCGGTGGGGAATCGCGATAAAAGGGATGTCGTTCGGCAGCACCAGCATTTCTGGTGGTTGAATGATGGGGAAGATGTTTCGTCGTCGTTTCCGTCAATTACGGACCAGCCTCACTAATGAGGCAGAGCTGACCAATCTATTTGCTTTGTAAATAGCGATGGCCAGCTTACATAGGTTTAGGTTAGCATTTAAGTAATATATATATATATTAGTATATACGAAGGTATATACTAATGTATATATATAATTGTGTACAACGTCTATATGTGTGTTTGTATGTATTGTATGTAGGTTAGGTAGATTAAGGTTTATTTTAAGTTAGATATTAAGTTTTTATAAAAATAAAAAAATCATGTCCATTTGCTAAGTTTTTTGCTAACAATTCTTTTCTTAGCCTAAGTATAAAACATAAATATTCATTAATAAAATGCAAATAAAGTCGAAAGACATAGTAATAAGAATTTAGAGTAGCTTAGAGTGCCTGTGTGGGGCCAGTAAGTTAGTATAAGATTGTTAAGTAATTTTAAGCTAGCATTTAAGCATTTTTTGTTAGTATGTAAGAATTAATGATTAAGAAAATAAAATGCATTTAAAACTAAAACTAAAACAAGACCAACATCCCTTCAGGGAAATCGAGAGCGAATGAAAATATCCTTCGCTGTTTCGAGGAAAAAAGCCGTCGAAATATATTCGGTCCCGTTCGCGTTTGCGGGCTTTGAAAGAGAAGTTTCAACGACGAGGCAATGACAAAGCGGCACAAAAGAGTGATGACACCATTTCATTAAAAGTGTAATCTTTGCTAGTTGAACCACTGATTTCATCCGCACATCGTGTAGAGAGAAAGCCATCAACGCATTTAGTGTGAGAAGTCTTCTTTCTATTGGCATGTTCGAGGCAATAAAAATAAAAAAAAAACCGTATCTACGAGGGCGGGTCAATAAGTCCGTGACTTTTGGATTGAAACACCGATTTTTTGATAAAAAAATAATTTTATTTTTCAACGTAGTCTCCTTTGAGCTCTATACACTTTGTCCAACGCTTCTCCAATTTTTTTATCCCTTCCAAAAAAAATGATTTGTCGAGGTCCTCAAAATAGGCCTTTGTTTGCGAGATGACCTCATCATTGGAGTCAAATCTTTTTCCACCAAGCCATTTCTTCAGGTTTGGGAACAAGAAGTAGTCGCTCGGACCCAAATATGGAGAATAGGGTGGATGAGGGAGCAATTCATAGCCCAATTCATGGATTTTTGCCATGGCAACACGATTGCTCTTGTGGTCGACTGTGAGCAAACGCGGCACCCATCTTGCGGAAAGCGTTCTCATGCCCAAGTGATCATTCAAAATTGAAACCACTGAGCCATGCGAGATCCCTACGGCTTCCACAATCTCTCGCACTTTCAATCTTCGGTCGGCCAACACCATATCGTGAATTTTTTCGATTGTTTCGGGTGTAGAGACCTCAACTGGGCGTCCAGGACGTTCGGCATCTTCAGTGCTTGTACGGCCACAACGAAATTCAGTTAACCACTTTTTTACCATTGAAATCGATGGTGCAGAGTCCCCATAGTATTTATCAAGCTTAGCCTTGGTCTCGGTAATGGTTTTTTTTCGCAAGAAATAATGCTTAATAAGCACACGAAATTCACTTTTTTCCATTTTCTCCTCAAATTAGTGAGTAGTCTGATAAAAATAGCTGTCAAACACAAACTAACTGACGCAGCAAGTTTAAATTTTGACAGGAGTCAACTGACAGATGCCTGTTGACAGGAGCAGTGTTGCTGTTTCAGTAAAGAGGTCAGAAATACAAAAAGTCACGGACTTATTGACCCGCCCTCGTACCATTGATTAATCGGTTCATAAGGGTAAGATCTACTGGCCGGTTTTTCCCATTTGCAGATAAGAATCCACTCGGCCTGTAAGTGTTGCAAGACTGCTTTTCTTTTCCTTTCCAACAAGCTCAGTTTTTTCAAAGAGTTTAATTTTTGCAGCTGGTTCCGCCCTTTGAAATTGTGGAATTTAAGGATACTTTCCATCTGTTGGTGGTGGCGATGGCGCGATGGTTAGCTCATTCGACTATCACGCAAAGGGTGGGAGTCTTTTAAATCGAAACAACTTTAAGATCAGCTTGTAAATCGGCGCGAGATTCCAGAAATCCGATGGTTTAGAGCTCTCAAATTTTCGTAAGGGTCTCAGTCGAAAAGGCGTACAAAGGTACCGTCCGATTGGTTTCCCGTGCGTCGACTCATAATTCCTGAAAATTTTCGTTTGGTGTCTCCCTGCGATCTGTTAAGAATAAGAAATCCAAGTTCCCTTTCAAGGTACTCAAATCATCTATTTATTTTTTTGCCTCTCATTCCCTTTGTTCTAAAAATTCAAAGCAATAATCGCCTCCTTTGTTGTCAGTCACTATTAGAAAGCATCTCCCTGTAGCAATCGGTTCTTTTATCCTTTTGTCCGACTGGCATTCTTAAACAATGCATTTTTGATGTAATTAACATTTATTTCATGTCTGTACCTTTTTTGCAAAACTTTTCGGCAACAATCATCTTCATTTGCATTTCACTGAACCCAGTTGTACATAGATACAAAAGTATCTATTCTATAATATATATTTTGCAAATCACACAAGTTTAATTACAACTTTAGAAACTTTCCGGACTTAATATCCCAAATGATAGCCCATTTGGAGAAAAGTCGAAGAAATCCTCGTAAACAACCCTTTTATCCCTATTCCCAGAGCAATCCAAACCCGGGGAAATCATCCCCCCCTTCCTTCAAATAGAAATACATTTCCAACTTTCATATTATAAAAGCTATCTCACTCGCTATGTGTAGGTGTGTGTAAGAAACTTAAAACTAATCCACCCTCTTCTTGCCACTTTGCAGGACTATTCAGATCAATTACCCGAGACAATTGATGACATCAATGGAACGTTGATATTTAAAAATGTATCTGCTGAGAATCGTGGGAATTACACATGCATTGCCAGCAACACCCAGGGACAAATAAATGCCACCGTCGGTATTGGTGTTGTGGTGGCACCCAAATTCTCCGTAGCACCCGAGGGTCCCATTCAAGCTGTTGAAATGGGTGTTGCTAGTATTCATTGTCAAGCTATCGGTGATCCAAAACCAACAATTCAATGGGACAAAGACCTACAATACCTTAGCGAGAACAATACGGACAAGAATCGTTTTCGTTTCCTGGAGAATGGAACTTTGGAAATCAGCGAAGTGCATCTGGACGATGAAGGACGATATGGATGTACGATTGGTAATAGTGCCGGTCTGAAGCGTGAAGAAGTGAGATTCATCGTCAAACGTAAGTTGTTTTTGTTATTTTTCTCAGTTATAATAGTGACTTTTTTGTTTGTGTAGCTGTGGAAGGTTTTGCAACGGAGGAGTCCCAGGATGGATTCCTAATTACCCGAGCAGTGCTAATTACCATGTCTGTGGCATTTGCTTATATCATTCTTGTGGTTGGTCTGATGTTATGGTGTCGGTATAGGAGGCAAGCTCGTAAAGCTCGTCTAACCGAAGCTGGCAAAGACAATGTAGAAGCTGGAGAGGTGAACAATAAAATGGCTGAAATTGAGCCATGTCTACCGGAAAATGGAAAATCCGAAAAGAACACCAAAACCAAGAAGATGAACGGAAACAATAATCCACGAGGCAGTGGCAATGAGGCACAAAAGAGTGATGACACCATTTCGAGTGTGAACTCGAAGGGCTCTAAAAAGTCACATGCGTTCGATCAGTTGGCATTGCCACGGTCTAGCTTGACGGAACTCATCCAAATCGGCCGTGGCGAATTTGGGGATGTTTTTGTGGGCAAAATCAAGTCTTCAATGATAAAAATCAACGAAGCTAGTGAAAAAGATACGGATGAACGGCAGATTGGAAGTTCTCCATGCATAGAAAAACGTAGATCAAAGACCTCCATGGATGACATTGAGGAAATCAAAGAGGAACAGGAACCTAATGCTGAGGTTTCGGATGAATATAAACTGATTTTGGTGAAGGCTTTGAATAAAATCAAAGACGAGACTGCTTGTCAGGAGTTTAAGAGACAAATTGAGATGTTCCGAGCGATATCGCACAAGGGTGTGGTGAAATTGTTTGGTTTGTGCCGAGAAAAGGATCCTCATTACCTGGTCTTGGAATATACTGATTGGGTAGGTTTATCACATAAAACTCACAGCCAACCTTAATTCTAACACGGTTTATTGATTTTTTATTCGGTAGGGTGATTTGAAACAATTCCTCTTAGCCACAGCGGGTAAGGCAAACACAGCCACTGCAGCACCAGGACAAAATGGAACAAATAGCAATGGTGTCGGTTCAATTCCACCCCTCAAGACTGGACAAATTTTAGCTGTAGCATATCAAATTGCCCGGGGAATGGATGCAATTTATCGTGCTCGTTATATTCACAAGTAAGTTGAGTTGGAAGGAGGTCGAGTACTCTTAATTATTCGTCGAGTACTTCTGGTGGGATTAAGATTTTTTGCATTTGCATTTGGATTTCGTATTATAATGAATTTTCATTAATCGATTTTTATTTCTTCCTCCCTTTCCAATTCTCTTGCATTTCGAAGGGATTTAGCCACCCGCAACTGTATAATCTCAAGTGATTTCATTGTTAAAGTTTCGTATCCAACATTGTCGAAGGATAAATACAACCGGGAATACTTTAAACATCGAAATACATTACTTCCAATTCGTTGGTTGGCACCTGAATGCATCCAAGAGGATGAATATACAACGAAGAGTGATATCTACGCCTATGGAGTTGTTGTCTGGGAGCTGTTCAATCAAGCGACAAAACTGCCATTCGAAGAGCTGAGTAATGAGGAGTTTTTACAAAAATCCACTGCTGGTGGTGGATTGCAATTGGATGTGGCTGAAGGAACACCGGCAGCTCTCAAAGAAATCATGGTAAGTGGAATTTTATTCTTCAAAAAATCGATTTTAAATTAATTCATTCAAATTAAAGATTTAACTGGGAACTTTGGTTTAAGAATTTTATCTAATTTACTTTGCTCACTGTTCTTGTCAATTTTGATATGATTTTTTTATTCAAAGATATTTGCGACCATAACATCATCGTTTGACTTTGAGTTAGAAGTCTGCTGCAGGAGTTCTACAAGGATCTCAAACAACTTGAATATCAACTCTGAACATCTCCGCGGAAATCCAGTATGTTGTTTTGTGAAAATGCAGTCCTCTTCTATCTCAATTTGTTTCCATTTTTAGCACTCAAAGTGCTCTGCATGTCTTCAAATGTCTCCAGCCGAAACAGTTGATGTTTTCCTAAAATCCTACTTTCTGGAGTTCGATTGCGGCCTACATCACTTAAGTAGTTATCTACAGATTCTCTTCTTGAATCTAAACATTCTGGTTGCCATAAAAATATATAGAGCCATACTTTCATCTTTCCATCTTTCTTTCCGTAATTGGAAATAACTCTGAAAAGCCACTAACGTTGTGTTCAATTGGCTTAAAGTCATCTTAGTCTTTAGACGCTTAGGTGTTGTCATAATGTCTATTACCTGTATCCTTGTTGGAGCACAATCGAAGGAAAATCTATTTAAATCGCCCGGCCATTCAAGAAACATGCTCCGGTGGTCTTTTTTTTAACGCTGTCAAAGCAGAGGCAGTCGCAGCTATACTGTCGGATCTGGTAGTAGAGACCCCTTAGATGCATTGATAAAACCGCTGTCCACGGCAAATATTTTGAAGAAAAAATTATAAGTATTCTGAGCTGAAAGACATGCCAGGCAAGGCACACCGCGAGGTAGTGTTCTCTCTCCTACTCTGGAGTTAGGAACTAAACAAACTGAACTTATACAGGTGTAAGTTGGTTTCACTGCAATACTAAATTACTCTGGGAAAATTTATCAAAATCTTCTGTACACACTCTTATTAGAATCAAAAATAAAACGTGTTTCCTTCACAAAGAAATACAGAACCTCATTCGTCTAAGGTCCTTTCAACAAGCATTGTTTAGGGAAACGGATATAGACAGCAACCTGAATTGGAAGCTAAGTATCCAGAAGCGTATGAACAAAGTTTTGAATGTGCCATTCGTATGCAAATGTCATTGTTCCAACGTATTGTGTAGAAGGTTGTTGGCCAAATCTAGCTAACCAAACTGACTGTTAACCTCTATGAGAGAAAAAAATATCAGCCTGAAAGTGCATCATTTACCTCATCTACTCATTACAAAGATCTTTGTAGACCTGGACTATAATGGTTCGTAACTGATGTTCTCAAAGTAGGTTGAACAAATTTTAATAAAAAAAATCGTTGCTTTGCTGTTTATAGCATCTAATCAATCCCCTATTCTTGAAGTGGTTATTTTGTCATAACATTACCTACTGTGCCGCTCATAAAATTAGCTAAAGTTGCAAACCATAGAACCAACCTACAGACCACTCAATTTTGGATGACCTCGTTACAAAGGCCGGTATTTTAGAATTTTTCAACGAGCTTTTGTTGATTGTAATATTACCAGCGGATCTGTTGAGTCCGAAGTTTGTCCGCTTTTAAATTCTTAACGTGAACACATTCATCACAATCACATTTATGTTTTCGTTGCTGTTATATTTCTTTGAAACAAGAATTGCAACATGCCTTCCTTTAATCCTGTATACTAGTCTGAAAACGTATCACTCCCCTGGGGCACCACAGGGGAGTGTTCTCGGTCCTCTTCTCCTATGTAATTGTGAAATTTCCCAGTCATTTAATACGTTTACGGAAGACTCTGCTTACTAGCTATAGGCAAAACGATCGCATAAACAACAATTAAACTACAAACCGCTTTCGGAAATAAATAAAAAAAAGTAAAAGGGGTTGCCCTTAAAGAAACCAAAACGTACAAGTTAACTGCCCTCATAAGCCTGATCTGCATTACTGTCGTAACGAGGAGTGTGAATAGAATTTGCTGGGCTCTCTTTACAGGGCCCAACCTTTCCATCTATCTGAATTTATTAGCGAAACATACGAAAACTTGCAATGGACAGACCCTCCCAAATACGTTTGTTTGATGGTACGGAAATTTCTTAATAGGTCTTAACTTAGTTGCAGTAACAAGCACTTGGATTTCGAAGGTATGTGCTTACTAGGTACTAATGGTATGCGCTTGTTATACTCATGGTGTCCTTTGGCGATTTGAGCCTTCCCTCGCAAATAAAATCCTGTACTGCGCAGTCTCTCAGGGGCGGATTCGAAGACATTAGGGACCGAAGCGTTTGTGTCTATCCACTATACATAACCCAGCCATATCAGTCGTTGGAACCTTACCTTACTGGCTACATCGATATCGCGTACAGTTCGTTGTTGTATCTCCTCCTGCACACACCGTCTGCGCAGACAGAATCGAAAACCACACGAAGAATTTTCTTCTCAAAGCAGCCAAGAGCACCTTCATCCATTTTTCATATGGTTCATGCTTCTGTACCATAGAGTGGGACTGGGATTATTAATATCTTATATAGGTTCACTTTTGTTGTTCGAAAGAGGGGTCTGCTTGGACTTCCTAGCCCAATCGCATGACAGCGTCGAAATCCTTTTTTGAGATCAAGGGACTAGCTGAGATCTTGATGGAGCAGCATGCATTTTCCATCGGCGGACTACTTTGGTAGGAGTGCCAAAACTAGACTTTGCATGTACTAGGTGGGGTGAAAAGTAACCTCCTTGACCGCCAGAATGCGCCGCTACTGCAAAAAAGCTTATGGTGCCTTGAAGTCCGTTCATATCTAGGCAGACATGCCAAATTTCAGTGCGATACTGCCTTTAGTTTTGTTTTGACAGCTGATTGTTGTTGACGTTTTTGGCATCATGTTGAGTATGGACAAAAACGATTTTCGTGTTCTCTCATAAAACATTATTTTTTGAGAGGCAAAACGGCGAAGGAAACAAAAGAAAAGTTGGATTAATATTAGGGGCAATGCTCCGTCAGATTACACCAAAATAAATATTGGTTTCGAGAGTTTCATGGTGGCCGCAACTCCACTACCGATCAAGTCCGCAGCGGTAGGCTCTCCGATGCGGTTACAGAGGACAATGTCAAAAAAATACATGAAATGGTGTTGGCTGACCGGAAAGTGAAGGTGCGCGAACTAGCAGATACCACAAAGATTAGTGCTGAGTGCACACGCCATATTTTGAGCAATATTCTGCATATGAAAAAGTTATCCTGCCGCTGAGTGGCACGCATGCTCACTCCTGACCAAAACACGAACGCGAGAGCACTTCAAAAGATTGTTTGGACTTGCTTATGCGGGCGGACCTGTGGCGTCGTTTGGTAACTGTTGATGAAACCTGGATCCACTATTACACACCAGAGAACAGAATGAGTACCCGGCAATAGACTGAAGTCGACACGAGTGCTCCGAAGCGGCCGAGGGAGGCTCAATGGGTCGGAAAGGTTATCGCGCCGGTTTTCTAGGATTTTCATGGCATTCTCTTCGTGGACTACCTCGAAAAAGGAAAAACCATCAACAGCGAGTATTACTGTGCATTATTGGAGCGGATGAAGGCCGTAATCGCTGCAAAACGGCCTCACATGAAGCGAAAAAAAAGTTTGTTTTTGCAAGACAATGCGCCGGCGTATTAGAGCATGGCAACCACGGCTAAAATCAATGACTTACGGCTCCAATTGCTGTCGCATCCACCGTATTCGCCCGATTTGGCTTCCGGAAAATTACTTTTCAGACGAGATCAAGAAGTTGGAAAATCGCTGGAATAAGTGTATCAAGCTAAAAGGGGACTATATTGAATAAAATAAAAAAAAAAACATTTAAAAAAAAAATGTTTCCATTCCCAAGGAGGTTACTTTTCACCCCACTTAGTATATCTCTTCCCTATATATGCTGTGATACGCAGCCTTGAAATCGATGGATAGGCTGTGTTTATCGATTTGAAGATCACCAGATGAGTTTATGTGGGCTCCTTACAAAGCCATCCTCATTCTCATAATTTTCTCGACCTCACATTTTTTTTCTTACTGAGAAACCGGTGTTCCCCTCTTTCTTCTTTTACTCGTAAACCCCGTGAGCAGCACTAGTCCTTCTATGCAACGCCGCTTTGTATGCATCTCGGTTGGCTATATGTGCTTTGCGGTACTCGTCGTCAGACCAGGGATTTGTAATGATTGTCCAGTTAAATCCAGCACATCAGAAGCTGCATCTCTGATGGTCTTCGACACTTGATGCTGGTGGCAGTGGACCTCTTAAGAAATTAAGGGAGACTCGATAGGAAAAGAATTTTGCAATTGTAGCCCTCCGGTGTTGAAATTTCTCACGACATTAGCTTGCCGTTTCGTGGTTCGGGATGTCCGAAATCGTACATTGACTATAAAGATTTAATGGTCCGAGTCGATATTGGCCTATTAACCCTAGATGGTTGTTCTTATTTTACGTTGTTCTTCGTCGAAACGACTACGACCGTTTTTAAATTTGCGCCGTTTGTTCACCTAAGTCAAAAATCTCAACTTTTACAGATAGTTATATTAGTTGTTTTATTTATTATGTATGTTACATATTATTCAATACTTTTTGTTATGACAGTATGTAAAAAATAAACATATAATGATTTCATATTTTTTGGATATTTTTTAAAACAGTCGATTTCTGTCGTCGATTCGACGAAGAACAACCATTTAGGGTTAAGGGACTTGACCTTCCCAATCCATATACGAATTTCATTGTCCCTGTTTCGTTTGCAGGAGTTGTCAAGAGTAAATCCATCAGTATCCGAGGCTTGTTGCTGCTTTAAATAATAGCTTTTCTCTTTTTTCGAGGTCGTGTGCGTTCCCGTTGGTCCATTAATAGCTCAGCCGCTACCATCTCTTTTCCCTGGCTTAGACTTGAAAATCCTTACCTGCCTTAGCTCTAAATATGTCGGAGTAATCGTAATAAGGTCACATTTGGGTTATTCTAAAGTTTTACTTCACCCTTGATTCCACCTAAGGAATTTATCCTGTTTATGGTGCTGCTTTTTTTGTCTTCGGGTCAGTACGCGCGCTTATATGTAGGTCTGCTTAGTCGAACCTGGTAGCCATCGAACAGTAGAAATAGTTTCAACACTGAGTATCGTCAGGTAGAAACCTATCAGTGTCTATCAGTTGAGTGCTGTAGAAAGCACTCAACCGCCAAAATATGGACAAGCAACAATATTATCTCTGTCATTAGTACTTACAAACTACGTATAAGAGTTTGAATAAAATATTTTCTATTTCTTTTCAGGGATCTTGTTGGAAACAGAATCCAAAGGACCGTCCGTCATTCAGTCAACTATGTACGGCCCTCAGTAAAGCAATGCAATCCAGTGATAACTAATTTTAGTCGATGTAACAATTTCCTTTTATTTAATTATTGTAACTAAGCAAACACCACAAAACCGAATGGAATCCAAGCAAAATTACTTGAATTGTAGAATGGTTATGCCCTACATTTTCTTTTATTTATTTATTTTTATTTTATTACTTTTTTACTCAACCAATACCGAATCGAAAATTATTATAATAAGTAAATATAGTAAATATTTTCTTCATAGCAGTTACCCACCACCCATGTAAAAGAACTGAACAAAACATTAAACAAACAAAAAAAAAAACGAAAATAAACATATTCTAGCTACAAGTCATTGCCAATTTTTATTTTCTACAAAAAGAAAAACCACTCATTGTTTATACAATCTCATGAATATGTATCTTTCAACAAAATAACAAACCCAAAACAAAAGTCCAATTTAGTCTAAGTTACTCTCCAATCCCTCGAAAAGGGAACGAAATAAGAAATATAAATTCTTACTTAATTGTAAAAAAAAAAAATTCTAATAATTATAAAACAAGTTAAAAACTTTTTGTACTTTTAGTTATGGCTCATAGTTTTGTAGATTATTTATTACAATTTTCTTTTTTACCGGACAAATATATGAATTAAATTAAAAACCAATCAACTGACGATACATTGTTGTCGTCGTTTCATGGTAGAAAATAAAATTATTTTAGTTTTTAGTTTAAGGAATTCAAATAATTATGGAGGTAATGAATAGTTTGAAAGAAAGAAAAATGTTTAATTCTTAAGAATTATTATAATATTATTACAAGTTTAATCGTAAACCATTGTCAAAGTAAAGAGTCTTCGTGTGGTTATAAGAAATATATTATATTAAAAAACAAAAAAACAACTAAGCAGTGTAATATACATATAACGTTACGTTGTATCTTTAAATTTAATATTATTTTTTAAGGTAAAAATCATTTATTATATTTTTAACTTTTTTTTACATTTATATTTTCACATTTTTCTTGAAATAAAGAAAAGAAAAACAATTGCAATTTAAGAAAAAGAAAGAAATACAAACAAAAATATATTGGATATATACATAGTTTGGATGTCCTTTTAATAAAATTTATTAAAAATTAGTCGACTTTTTTTCGTTGTTTGTTTTAGTAGTGAACCTTTCAGGACCGAATTCCGTTTGCCCGACTTGGATGAACTGAAGATAGCGATATCTAATCTTTAAACCAACTAGTGGCCACACTGACGAGCTCTTCAAAGCGACAGGCGATGACTTTTGGTAAGTAGCATACATCAACTCATCTCTAAATTAATGTCGGACGAAAGTATGCCCGGGGAATTAAATATCAGCATTGTTTGTCTAATCCTTGAGAAATGAGACCTCCTGCACGGCCTACAAGATCTTACAACAATTTCATCAGCAACCTGTTGCTTGTTCAATCCTCCGGAAAGGGGATCTTTATAAATTTCGCCAACTACGGAGTAATCAGTTTTCTTAACATCGCCTACAACAACGTATCTGCCGAATTGTGTGATCACCCGAAGCCGTTCTACAACCTGATAGGTTCATATTAGTGTGGCTTCAGGCCAGGAAAATCCACCATCGACCAATTATTCACACTTTTATTTTATTCAATATAGTCGCCTTTTAGCTTGATACACTTATTCCAGCGATTTTCCAACTTCTTGATCCCGTCCAAGAAGTAATTTTCCGGAAGGTCTGCGTCGGTCCGTGGTCCGTGGCGTCGATGATTTCCTCGCGTGAGCTGAATTTTTTATTGATGAGCCATCTTTTGAGGTTTGGAAAAAGATAATAGTCCGAGGGAGCCAAATCGGGCGAATACGGTGGATGCCATAGCAATTGGAGCCGTAAGTCATGGATTTTAGCCGTGGTTGCGATGCTCTTATGCGCCGGCGCATTGTCTTGCAAAAACAAATTTTTTTTTTCGCGTGTGAGGCCGTTTTGCAGCGATTTTGGCCTTCAATTGCTCCAATAATGCACAGTAATACTCGCTGTTGATGGTTTTTCCTTTTTCGAGGTAGTCTACGAAGAGTTTGCCATGACAATCCCAGAAAACCGACGCCATAACCTTTCCGACCCATTGAGCCTCCCTCGGCCGCTTCGGAGCACTCATGCCGGTTTCAGTCCATTGCCGGGCACTCATTCTGTTCTCTGGTTTGAAATAGTGGATCCAAGTTTCATCAACAGTTACCAATCGACGCCAAAAGTCCGCCCGATTCCGCATCAGTAAGTCCAAACACTCTTTCGGAGTGCTCTCGCATCGTGTTTTGGTCAGGAGTTAGCACCCCAAAATTTGGCGTGTGCGCTCAGTACTAATCTTTGTGGTATCTGCTAGCTCGCGCACCTTCACTTTCCGGTCAGCCAACACCATTTCATGTATTTTTTTGACATTGTCCTCTGTAACCGCATCGGAGGGCCTGCGGCTACGGACTTGATCGGTAGTGGAGTTGCGGCCACCACGAAACTCTCGAAACCAATGTTTGACGGTGTAATCTGACGGAGCATTAGCCCCATAATATTTATTCTTTTGTTTCCTTCGCCGTTTTGCCACTCAAAAAATAATTTTTATGAAAAAAATCGTTTTTGTCCATACTTAACCTGATGCCAAACACGTCAACAATAATCAGCTGTCAAAACAAAACTAAAGACAGTATCGCACTGAAATTTGGCATGTCTGCCTAAATATGAACGGACTTCAAGGCACCATAACCTTTTTTGCAGTAGCAGCGCATTCTGGCGGTCACCCCACCTAGTATTTATCGATTTTAAGGCCGCCTATGACAGCATATATAGAGACGAACTATACAGAGAAATGTCTAGTTTTGTCATCCCTGCCAAACTCGTCCGTCTGTGCAGGAGAACGATGAGCAATGCACGCTGCTTCATCAAGGTTGGTATTGATCTCACCGAGACCTTTGATTTCAAAACAAGGCGATGCGCTGTCATGCGATTTCTCCAATAGTGCCAAACTCACGAGCATACACGCGAGGCACAATCTTTCAAAAGTCCCTCCAATAACTCGCATACCCCGATGATATTGATACAATCGAAGGAAAGCAGCGTGATTTCAGTGGCTCTTTCGCGAGTATTGAGATGGAAGCAGCGAAAATGGGTTAACGTTCAACGAGGGCCATGGCCAAATATATGCTGTCAAGCAAAAAGAGCACTCAACACCGACGTCTCGGACAGAACGTCACCTTCGACAGGAATAACTTTGATGAAGTTAAGGACTTTGTCTACCTTGTCTCCGCTATCAATTCAGACAACGACACAAGCACTGGGACCAAACGAATAATAACTCTTGCCAATCGCTGCTTCTTTGGGCTAGCAAGCCAATTGACTAGCATTGCACTCTCTCGACGAAGTGACCCTTGGACGTTAAAAAAATGGATAAGAGTGCTCTTAGCTGTTTTGAGACAACAAATTTTCGAGTAATTTTCAGTCCCATCTGCATAAAATGTGATTGGAGAAGAAAACATAACGACGAGCATCGATTAAGCCAAAAGAGTCAAACGTCAAACGATTGAGATGGCTGGTTCATGTTATCATCATGTTAGATGGACACCAATGCTCCGGTTCGAAAGTCTTCGAATTCGGACTCGAGAGACAGCACAGGAGAGGAAGACCGCGACTCAGGTGGCGAACGCAGTTGAAAGGAAACCTCTGCTATTTTAACGTACGAAACTGGAAGCAACTATCGAAATATCGAACTGGCTGGAGACGCTTGTGGCCTAAGGCCCAGGTCCACCCCGACTGTAGTGCCACCTAAAGCAAGTAAGTAAATTGGGTAAAATATCGGAGGAATAAAAGTAGATGGTTTGACTATAACCGGTAAGTACTTTCGGACCTCATGAAATTTTTTGCACTATTTAGTTCTGCATTGTATGCAAATCGCTTGCGGCTTTTTGGAATCCAAAATCCCATCCTTTGAAAAGTATTCCCGATCCCGATCATCCAAATGACACAAAGAAAATCATACCGATGAAATTAACTTCTCGAAGAGCCAGAGCTTGCCATGGAACAAATCGCAGACAAATGTCTCGTATGCCACGTACATATAACCAGCACACATAAAGGTAGAGTTGCTGCCACGGGAAAATTTATCGTTTTTATCTTCTCATTCAGCTTAACCATACTGCGCCCTAAATCTTCTTCGCGAAAGAGTGAAGAAGTTAAGGAAACTTTCACCGTCATCGTACCATCGGGAATAGATATAGAACCATCCTAAATTCTTGCCGTCACCAGGTACGTTGGGAATTGACGGTTGCTTTAGCTGAATAGTTAATACAGAAGCGATTCGTTCCAGTAGCGAGAGTTATACGAGTAGCAACGGCTAATAACAAACAGTTATCGCCCTACAATATAAGGCATTGGATGTTGTCACACATGTACTCGTAGCTTTGCATTGTCATTATCTTGTTGTCAGCCATGATGGTTGATGAAGTCACTTTCGTTCCCGGTGGCTTGCTATGCACTTCCACGAGCGTCTGTCGATTCTCCAAATCCAGCTAATACATGAAATATCAAACTGTGTTCGAAACAACTTCATTAAGCTTATGAAGGCTTCTCTCATTCGGGTAAATCTCTGATTGGAGAGCAATAGTGTAAAAGTCATTGATGCTACTCGTATTTAGGCGAACAGGCGACGGCATTTTCGTCGAATTCTCCCCATCCCATGAATGGTGGCCCACCTCCAGGACTATCACGAATATTCGATAGTGGCATTGGACAGAAAGTCATCCCCCAGGCTCCATTTTGAAATCATTTAATGGGCGACGTGTTGCCCAGCCACAAAGTTCTAAGAGATTTATTCGTATACTGCCCAAGTTACTTTATAACAAAGCCAATTGCTTTTGACGTGCTTTACTATCTGTATGTGGACAACCAAATCGAGTTTTACATTGCGATCTTGGCGACTTTAGTGTGCATTTCCTTGGCAATTTGGATCACTAAACTGACAGTCGCATAACTTACAATTAATCTTCTGGATGTACTTGACGATAACTAGCTTCACTTTTGTGGTGTCGTTTTCCTCCTTGGTTACCCGAAGATGCAGTTTCATCTCCGACGGTACCTTTTTGGGCCACTTTTGGCATATTTCAAGGAATCGCCTTGGGGAATCGGTTTACCTTTTTGGGTGTGCAAGTTTTACGACCTCTTCATGCTTGGAACCACGATCATGAGTGGCATATGCACTGCACAACTCACAGTAATACTAATTCTGACTGGCTATCGGTTGACTGCCAGTCGGAGTATCAAGACCTCTATGATGATGGGGTCGGGGGCACGTGCTACTAATGGTATATTTTGTGAAGGGGCGCAAAATAATGAATTTTCGTTTATTGTGAGGCACCGCTGGTGTCGAAAGGATGGTGTCGTAAGCCTGTATTGGACGGACATAGTCGGGATACGGTGGAAGATTTTTATAATAAGGGTCTGCCGGATATGGCGCCGACGGTGCTACATAAAGGAAGAATAGAGCACCAGCAATAGCTGCTGCAGCTGTTAGGTGTGGTCCCCAACTCTAAAAAACTTTTTAAAAAACATTCCTCAGAGTCGTCCATTTGTTTGAAATTCTGTACTATAGCACTGAAGGGTCACTCGTCAAGAACTAAAACGCACATTAGAAAAGCCTTCAACAGCGCAACTTTTGAGGGGCATGTGTAATTTGACAAGATTGCACAGCGAAGACGAATCACTACTTTTTGGGTAAAAGCAATACTGGTGAAAACGACGCTGATTGCGGATGTTAACTACTGATGTGTGATGGCTAGGTAAACAAAGATTGCCCGCAAGGCAACGTCTTGTCACTGCTGTGGTGCATGTTGGTCGACTCATCATTCTCAACAGTTCTGACGTCCATGCTCACGTCTCTTTAAATGATGTATGTACCTATTCTGTCAGTAGCCCCCCTGTAGGCAGACGTAATCGATGATTGGTGCACTTGAAATTAACTCTCAGTCAATCGTTTAAGAACTGTCTGGTCTGACTTTCCTAGTGCTAAGAGGCATCACCATTTAATTTTTCAACTACATGTTTGGGTATCGTCCTACGTTCAACGTCGTTTGCCTGATAGAACAAGCTCTCAATACGTCAATGCTGCTCTTACCAGACTCCAAAGAAGGGAATCTCAATTCCCTTGACATCCTTGTCATGGCCTGCAATCTCAAAGCGATAATCCTTTTAAACAGAAGTTGCACGCAGATAATACTCAGAGGAGAGTTTCTGAGCACCCGATTCCGGCATCATTGTGAATCTATCTTTGACTGCATCTTTGTGCTTTTGTTAGAACTGATAACCTTGTCTAAACCACAGAAGACGCTAGCAATCGGAAGAAGAACTCTCAGAAACGCTCTTAGTGTTGCAATCTAGTTTTCTTAAAGTCACACCTTAAAGTCCTACGATGTTTATGTAAAGAAGAGCATTCACTTGATCCATTTCTACGGCGATACATAAGGAAGATGAGTGCCTTAACTAACACAAAGATGGTGAACCTGGAGCATTTTTGAATTAATCGGGCACTACGCCACAAATCTGGGTTCAGATCCAGCCAGCACACTGAAAAACAGACAATTTAGTTTCTGGTCGTCAGAATCCTTTCGGCTTTGCAAGCCACTGAAAGACAAGGTTTATGCTAACTCTTTTGGTACTCAGAGTCAGTAAAAAGTATGGGTATCTCGTGGTCTTTGGTTCATGAATGTGGCAAAAGTTGAATTGTGGAATGAAAGACGACCGGTTGAGAGTCCATAGAGATGTCAAAAGCTCCGGAGACGTTCAAAACCTGTCGCGCATCTTTTATTTAATGGCCAAGAATAAATGCCACAATGCCACAAAAAAAAAGAAAGGAAAAGACGGAGATTATGGAAAATCTAAACAGTTCACTCTTTCAACAACATGCCCATGTACATGGACTATTTTTGTAGCAGAAATTTCAAACATTAACCGTACAATCTATAATTTAATAATAATTCAACAACTAGAGCGCGAGCAGAGACACATTTCATTTGAAAAATTAAAGATTGAAGTGGCGGAAACCTAAAATGGTTTCAGGACTAGTATCAGTGGACTTTAGAAGCTTCAATGCTTTTATGAAACGAGATATATGGTACTATCTGCGGCCTCAAGAACCGGTAAACACATATTAAGAAGACTATCATATATAGGGACCAGGATTCGCCTAAATAACGCTCACCGTCATCCCTTGAATAGTAATTCGGAACCCGTGTAAAACAGGATGTGCCATAAGACACAGACACTAGGCACTAAAACGGGCCCATCGCGATCCCCTGTGGGTCCAGTTAAAACCAACTACAATTTGCAAAAACCTAAATAAACCTATAAAATCCGTGCCGTCTATTTCCTCTAAGTTTTCGAAGAAATATTTTCCTAAGAATTTTCTTCGGCTACGCGATATTGCCGCACATTCACACAGTATGTGTGTTATGTCCTCAACCGCTTGTAGATTCCCGCAGAATCTGCAAGTGTCTGTATTTGTGAGTTTTAGTCTCTTTGCATGTTTCAGCAGTAGACAGTGTCCTGTCAGTATTCCTATTAGCGTCCTAAGCTTCTACCTATTTTGCTTAATAAGCTTCCTAGATCTGTTACCGTCGAGAAGTGGCCATAGAGTCCTTGATACCCTATGTCCTTCCAGATTCGACCACCTTATGCTGGCGGCCTTTATCGTTTTTTTCATCAATAGTGCCCCTTACCGTGCAGAGGGATGGTTTGACATCAGCAACCTCTTCTTCCAAGCTCGTTTGCTTGTTCATTTCCTTCTATACCGTAGTGTCCTGGCACCCAGCACAGTCTCACCCTGTTCTAAATGCATAACGCTTTGAGCATTGTGCGACAGCCCCTGACTGTGTCAGAGTTGATGTTGGTTGACTCCGGCCTGGCTGTTGATGTAGATAGCGATATCTCTACCGGATACCGATCTCATCTGCATCAGCTCAGCCGCCCTGAGGAAAGCTACCTAGAACCTTTGATTGGAAGACACTACTAGTGACCGGTAGCCTTATGGACACTCTTAGTTCCGGGTCCTCCGTGAAGATACCGGGACCTGTTCAATTTCGTTTGATATTATCACTGCATTTTCTTGCCAGTCCTTGCTCTCCGGATATATTATATCATACGGAATGTCGAAATCGATTTAGGAAGGGATTTCATCCGTTTTAAGAGTATTGCCTGTTAGTAACTCCTCTAGGATCGTACCGTGTCCGAACCTACTGCTTTTGAAAAGACCCAGGTTAGTGAGTCGAATCGCACTGTTGCCAGCAAAATTTTTTTATCTGTAAATCAAGCGGTGTTACGTGCAGAAAGGTGTCCAATGCTGCCGTAGGGGAGGTACGGAGCGCACCTATAATGGCTATGGAAGCCGTTCTCTGAACTGCCGCTAATTTTCCGTAGGTCGTTTTCTTAGTTGTTGCTTTCCACCATGCTAGTGCGCCATATGTCAGTATGGGTCTCACCACTACCGTATATAGCAAGTACACCATAGCAGGTTTCAGGCCCCACATTTTTCCCACAGTTCTTTTGCATGTGAAAAGAGCATTATATGCCTTTTTGATTCTTTCCGTTACGTTGAGATTCCAATTCACATTCTTATCCAGATTCAAGCCAAGATACTTCGCACCCCGCTGAGTTTTGGCAGTGTGAATGTGTTTTGTGTTTTCTGGTAAAAAGAACCAGTTCCGTTTTGGAGGGATTGACATTGAGACCTGATCGTCTTCAAGACAAGCTCCATGATCTCACTTAAAATGTTTAAGTATTTTCCCTGCACTATTATGACCACGTCATCCGCGTATGCCGTGGCGCTAATGAACTTAGCTTTAAGCATTTATGACCAGCAACCAAAGGAGTGGAGATATGACTCCCCCTTGAGGTGTTCCTCTGGTCACAGACATTCTAGCTGAGCTTTGTCCAATGGAACAGTTTATTACCCTACCTGCAAGCATGTTGCAGATCCTATTTGTTATCCCTTGTTCTAAGTTTGGATCTACTATAGCACCTTTGAAGGCGCTGAACTTCACGTTATTGAAGGCCCCTTCTATATCTATGTAGGAAGGCCGCTATCGCAAACTCACCGAAGTGTAGACTTCTTTCAATTTTCCCCACCACCTCATGTAGGGTGGATTTGCCCTTCATGTAGACATGCTGTGACCCGGTCAAAAAACCGTTACTGCATCTGTTCCTGATGTGAATTTTCAGTAAACGCTCCAGGGTTTTAAGCATAAAAGATGACAGACTTATTGGTCTGAAGTCTTTTGCCGTTATGTGCCTTTGCTTGTCGGCTTTAGGTAGAAAAACCACCCTAACTTCCCTCCATGCTTTCGGAATATAACCTGTTTTTAAACTGTGTCTCAGATTTTCCTTTCTGCAGCATAATATGTAGAATACCATCCAGACGGTTTAAAGGACTGAATTACTGACCATATTTTTTCCTTGTTAAATGCGTGGCATGTTTAGTACAATTAATTTACAGAGCTTGTTAGGTTATACTACTAAAAAAAATAAAAGCCAATGGAGGCTCCTAAAGTATGATAACAACAGGCCGCCTAAGCTGCCAACTTATTTGACATTCAGAAGACTATTTAAGCCAAAATGATGATGCCAACTCTCACCAGGGACAGTTCTTTTCGCTCCCGACTGTCAAAACATCCGCCAAACAAACAGTGTATTTTAAAATCTTGATATTTTCCTCAGCAATTCATCAAAATGAACACATTTGGAGGGCGCGACGACTCTATGAGCACTCTTACTCCATTTTATTTTTATTTTTTTCATTTTTTTAAATAATTTTTTACTATAGTCACGTGCGCGACAATATTTTCTCAACTCCTACCAAGAACAGTAAATACAAGTGAGAATAGGAATGCAAATATCTACTGACAATTGTACGAGTTCTAAGCAACAAGAGATAGGATCACAGGACGGCAATCCACCACCATTTCTCACTTTTTGGTATTCATAACAAATTGACTACGTGATCCAGGTACCAAGTGGTCA
The DNA here is from genome assembly GCA_928272305.1 of Volucella inflata. Lineage (NCBI taxonomy): Eukaryota > Metazoa > Arthropoda > Insecta > Diptera > Syrphidae > Volucella > Volucella inflata. The sequence continues at coordinate 8,797,231 of OV743720.1, forward strand.
TGGAACCTATTTAACATAGAAGTGCGTGCGAAATTACCACTCTTCCTCCCGGGCGGTGGCGTACTCATACCATATTTTCGTACGAATACTGCCATCAATGAAGCCCGAACAAGCTGAAGGAAACTGAGGAGAAACTGACAAACTGAGTTACTTCAAACTGCTACTAGTCGCTGAAAAATTATGAGAAACAATATTCAAATTGAATATTTATTCATTCAGGATGTCCTGCTCCTGGTAGGAATATTATCTGGGATTAGAATGAAGTTGAATTTTGTAACAAGCCAATTGACAGAAATGAGTCATTGGTGTTGGTTTGGATTTCGAGGCTAATGAGGTTCACTTCAAGTGTCATAAACTTGTGTAATCCTTACTGCTGATGGGTGGACAAAGTTCAGAGAAGTTTTCTGTGTCAACTGGTGACGACAATGTTGAATAGCAGGATATACGAGTACACACAGAAAGTGGGGAAACTTGGGAATTATCGTCGGTTCCAATTTATTTGACTTTTCGGGGCATGTAGTGTGCAAAAGTTTGTCGTGACATGGTAATTGCGAAAATAGCACACCCTAACTTGAGGCTATAAGGCAGTATTCCTTGTAATTAGGTAGGAACTTCCATGTCAAGGATAATTTGGGAGTGATACTATTTTTATGGTTTGGAACTTAATAAGCAAACAGCGTGGACATGCTCCTTATGAAATAAGATACGATTTCTTGTAAGAAAGAGTTGGAGGAGCTGATGCCTCAGAACATTAATATACCGAAATATGTTTGTCAGTGTGGAACTTCCATCAAAAGCAATTGGAAAGGTTTTGGGGTCCATCGCCGTGGGAGTATTGACATAATTATCGGACATAACTTTCAACAGACATCTGGCAAAGGATTGAAAAACATGTTGCCCTTGTGACTCAACCAGCCTCAAATTGCATTTGATTGGGGAAAGAGCAGTATTCGCAGCCGGTGTTGCTTTTTAATAAAGTAGCGCCTAATTAATTCATTTATCTACAATCAAAACATTTATGAATGGAACTCGAGTTCGTTCATATGGCCACCGCGGGCATGTTTGCAGCGGTCGATTCGTTGGACCCAATTTTCAACGACTCGACAACACATTTCGGCCGAAACGCTCTTCCAACGTCGTCGGCTTGTTGGCATAAACCAACGACTTAACGTAGCCACACAGAAAATAGTCAAGCGGCGTTGAATCGCACGAACGAGGCAGCCAATCGACTGGCCCATTTTTTGAGATAACACGCTCACCATACTTACTCTTCAATAAATCCAATGTAACATGTGCTGTGTGGCTTGTGGCACCATCCTGTTGAAACCGCATGTCGTCCAAGTCCATGTTTCCAATTTGGGCCATAATACGCCATAATGTGGTCTGAGCGATGCCCAATTCTTGAGAACACCGTGGAATTGACTGATTTGGATCGTTTGCTACGGACGCCTGAACAGCAGCGATATTTTCGACACTTCGACCAACCCGTTGTCTCACTGACACGGCAACATCACACAACGAATATGTAGGTTCAAATTTTTGAACTAAACTTGTTATTGCCTTAAGCGAGAATTAAGACCGAAAATTGGAATTAACGCTCTTAAAGTTGCAGTCACCGACTTCGAATTTCGGTAGAAAATTTTTATAATTTGCAGACGTTGCTCGTTCGTGTACTTTACCATGATAAAAATGTTGAGTTTACTGAATAAATTGCAAGTGACAGTTTGATGATTAGTGAAAGAGTGCGTTCACAAATTAAATTCAAAGTTGGCAAGTCCCTAATGGAAAACCCGATACTTAATGCCGATAATAAAGTTCTTGAAATATCTCAAATGGTTTGCGTTTTATTTAAAAAAAAGTTGTCAAGTTCACGGTATACGATCGCATTAATTTTGACGCCACGGTCGAAAAATACGACCATCGGCGGTTATGTCGGCCCAAACCTTCACCATCGGTGCTGCCTGCTTTCTGATGGCCGGCCGAAGGCGTACATTTTTGAAGGACCCCTCTGGCAAGTAGACTCGGTCATTTGTTTGTTGACATATTGCTCGATAAGAAATGGCGACTCATCCGAAAAAACCAAATTCGGCAACTCACCACTTTCGTGCAATCGTAGCAACTCCTTCGCCCTATCGGCTCTAACTTTTTTCTGTTGCGGTGTAAGATCGTGTGCTTTTTGGAACTTCAATGGCTAGAGCCCAAACTCATTTTTCAGTATGTGTTGCATTCGTTCCAACGATATGTTGAGCTTACGAGCAATTTTTCTTCCACTTCGACGCGGATTTCGCTCAATTCGAGCCCTCATTTTTCGAACCATTTCTGCCGATGTTGCTGTTTTTTTATAACCACCTCCATGACGTTTTGCAACGCTGCCAATATCACGGTAACGAGCTATGGTTCGAGACACAAATGATTTATTCACGTTGAGGTGCTGGAGGGCTCTAACGATAGCTACTTGTGGTTTTCCAGCCAAATATAAAGCAATCACACTATCATGTTTGAATTCTGTCGCGAATAAAAATTTTTCAACACAACTGAGACGCAAATCATTTAAAAGGCTTGCAAATAATAAAACTGTCTGTCATGTGTCGAAATTTGAGCTCCTTGTCATGAACGGTTTGGAAATTATAGCAGTCTGAAGTTGGTTGCAGTTCGAGTCAGTCAGGGTATAATATAGGAATTCACGAAGGCCATATTCAGCATGCCACAAAATACAGCCAATGGCCACATATTAGTCTTCCTGTTAGAAGACATAGATGAACACATTTGGTCGAAAGAATCGACGCCTCCTTTTGTTTTGTTATAAAACAATATCATATCCGGCTTTCCACTAATTTGATTAATTACGGCATCTTTATCGCATGATAATAATAAGAATACCATCTTGGATGACCTGGGTTTATGGGATACCAATGTCAAAGGCCCATCAAAACAAAATATTGAAGAACCCACCGGCCGCGAACGTGAGTTCTTTACTTCTTTTGGAATTTCTCTCTTGTTTGACCTGATGGTTCCCACTAAAGTTAGATTGTATGGAGTCTTTAGCAAACTCTTAGCTAGTGGAACAGACGTGAGTCAGTTGTAGCAGGCAATATTTCTATTTGTTCCGTGTACTGTTTTAATTAACTCCTTTACATAAAACTCGCCTAATGGCAGACCACTTGTCTTTGTGCTTTTACCGAGATAAGGTATAGCATCTACTATGTACTTTGTGGAAGCTTCACATATCAAAAAAAAAAAAAAAAAACGGTATGGGCCATGGCCTAGCTTCTTGACGCTCATTTGTGTTGCTCATGTTGTCATTTTTGTCACATCTGAGCGGGGCCTACGGTTTATCGCCGAGTCCGAACGGCACTCCTTAGAAGCTTTTTCGTAGGCAATTTTACTTTCGGGAGTTTACCATTGCCCGCCGAAAGGGTGATGGTGATTTGAAATATTGTTGGTGACCCAGCCAGGAATCGAACCCAGACTGTCTGCGTGATAGTCCAATGAGCTATCTATCGCGCCATCACCATCGCCATTATGAAGATATACGCGCTGTAATATTCCGGCCAACAACTCTGACTGAAGAAAAGAAAGCCAACTCCTGCGGGACGTCATACCCGGCTGCAGACAAGTGCTGGCACTTCTTTTCCATCTGGACGGTGAAGAAGGACTCCCATATTCAAGTCAGTTTGAAATATTTGATGCCATTAAGAGCTACTTCCACGTTAGCTATATAAACAGAAAAGAAGGGAAGAACACAGCCTTTCCGAAAAGATTGAGCTGCAGGAGCGACGTTTAAGAGTTTTAAAACAAAAAACAAAGGCAGAATGGAAGCTTCTGTTAAGATAAACATGACTAATAATAGACTTGCAGTCGGCCCTGTGAATATAGAAATACAACTTCTGATGACTGCATGGCGGTGATGGTCAAAACAGGGCTGCCATAGAATTTACCCTTCCCCCAGATTTACCAAACTCGTCAAGTTGTGCAGAATAACTATAAAAAATTCTCCCTTCTTCGTTGAGGTCAGTAATGAATCAACTGAGTTCTTCAATGTCAAGAAAGGTTTTAGACAAGACGCTATCATGTGACCTTTGTAACATCGTCCTGGAAAAAATCGTGCAAAACTCACTAGAAACCCGCGAACACGACGAGCCGTCAATAAAGATTTCGTGTCTGGCATGGATAGCTCTGACATTAAACGAGGCCACAACAAAGTAGATGCTATTATCAGGAAAGGAAGCGCCAGAGTGACAGTTTGGCCAGAATGTCGACATTGACAGTTTTAACTTTGAGATACTCCTTCTTCGTCTTCAAGTGGCGCTACAGTCCGGGGTGGACCTGGGCCTCAGTCAACAAGCGTCTCCAGCCAGCTCGATCCTTAGCTAGCTGCCTCCAGTTTCGCACGCTAAAAGCGGGAGCGGATTCGAAGACTTTCCGGATCGGAGCATTGATGTCCATACGCTCTACATGACCCAGCCATCTCAGTCTTTGGATCTTCACTTTTCTGGTTAGATCGATGTGGTTGTACAGTCCGTAGAGTTCATTGTTGTATCTTCTCCTCCATTCTCCTTCAACGCAGACGGGACCGAAGATCGCCCGAAGAATTTTTCTCTCGAAGCAACCAAGAACACCCTCATACATTTTTGATAATGTCCATGCCTCTGCGCCATAGAGCAGGACAGAATTATTAAGGTCTTATAAGGTCTTATAAAGGGTGACTTTTGATCTCAGCGCTGGTGTCGTTGTCTGTATTTATAGCAGAGTCTAGGTAGACTACCTCAAAGTTATATCTGTCGAGGGTGACGTTCTGCCCGTGACGTCGGTGTTGATTGTCCTTTTTGCTTGACAGCATATACTTGGTCTTGCACTCATTGACCGCTAAACCCATTTTTGCCGCTTCCGTCTCAATACTCGCGAAAGCGCCACTGACATCACGCTGCTTTCTCCCGATTATGTCAATATCGTCGGCGTATACGAGTAATTGGACGGACTTTTGAAAGATTGTGCCTCTTGTGTTTGCTCGTGAGCTTTGCACTATTCTTTCAAGTACGATGTTGAAAAAATCGCATGACAGCGCATCGCCTTGTCTAAATCCTTTCTGGACATCAAAGGTCTCGGTGAGATCTTTACCGACCTTGATGGTGCAGCGTGCATTCTCCATCGTCAGCCTGCACAGACGGACGAGTTTGGCAGGGATGCCGAAACTAGACATTGCTCTGTATAGCTCGTCTCTATAGATGCTGTCATACGCGGCCTTAAAATCGATGACGCTCATGGGTCTTCTCCAAGATCTGCCGTAGTGTGAATATTTGGTGGACTTCCCTGGTCTGAAGCCACACTGATATGAACCTATCAGGTTGTCGACGAACGGCTTCAGGCGTTCACAAAATACGGCAGATAAGATCTTATATGCGATGTTAAGGAGACTGAGCCTCTGTAGTTGGCGCAGTTCAGAGGGTCTCCTTTCTTGAGGATCGGACAAACGATGCTGAGGTTCCATTCATCGGGCATACTTTTGTCCGACCATATTTTAGAGATAAGTTTGTATATGCTCCTTACCAAGCCATTGCCTGCCGCTTTAAAGAGCTTGGCAGTCAGACCGTCCGCTCCAGCAGCTATGTTGGACTTCAGCTTAGATATTGCTATCTTCACTTCTTCCAGGTCGGGTAGACGGAATTGTTGGTCATCATCGTTCAGGTTGAAAGGCTGATTCTGCCTGACGGCGGTATTTGTTTCATCATCGTCGTTATACAGTCTGCAGAAATGGTCTTTCCAAACCCTCAAGATCAAGGCCCCCTTGGTTTCGATTTCTTGGCCAAAATTCAGATCTCTGGTCAATATTTTCAGCACCCAATTAGCGAACTCACGGCGTTGTCTATGATCGTAAGGCATCAGCACAATCTTATACGGATGAAGGCCCAATTTAAACCGCAAAATAAGCCGGATTAACTCTCTGGCGATGCCCAATTAAGCTGATCGCGCCCGAATCAACATTTCTTCTTTGACACTGACCGGTACGGCGGCTTTGTTTTCCTCTTTTCGCACCGATTTCCATCTGGTTGGGAGCTTAAGATCCAAGAGAGTGTTCATACACTTAAACTTTTCCACTGTGCGATGCATTCTAAAACCATGAAGACGATCGACCTCAAGACGAAATTCATATTGGGTATGACGCAGTCTCGGCAAGCGTAACACGATGCATGAGGAAATGGCAAACCTTACTGAATATTTTGACAGCTGAATGAAAAAGTATCGTTGCTATCCGGTCACCCGTTAGAATGCAGCCCTGAGGCACATCGCTTTAGGCTACAACAGCTTCTGAGAACTTGTGTAAGCGATGACTTCATTAGGAACGACATCTGCCTATACTAACACCTGATTCACGATGGTGGAAGTCTTCTCGAAGCGGGTAAATAAGAAGAAAGGAAAGACAAGCACATGTACTACACGCTTTGCTATAACACGATCAGCAAACTGCCTTCCAAAACAGAATAGAAAAAAGCTCGTGTTAAGCAGAGGAAGAATATCATTAATTGTAATCAAATCTTGTAACATCCAGCTCCAGGATGCTTAATTTATTTGAAATAAACTTGTTCGCAAGTTGAAGGAATCCAATGTGCTGAAGAACTTCAGATCACTGAGTCGTGATCCGTTTTTATCAAGAAAATACAGTCCGTACTACAGCTGTTAATTTTTGTAGGAGTAAGTCTTCTACAGTGCGAATTGCTGTATCACACTCAACCATCTGTCTTACGCTTTTCATAACTTCCAAAAAGGTTCTCAGGTGGTCCCAGAGTGAAGATTAAATTAGAATTTGAAAGCAAAATTACAGAGACGATAACTTAGTGAACGAACACCGCTCCGAAGACACTGTGTCAACTATGCCGGTTACTTGCCATTTTTTGATCTTTTTTTCAAATCGATATTCAACATGTTTTTGCCATCACTTGTCCTGGCAGTGCTGGTCCCGACCTTCTGCTCAATTGATAAGACTTCTCATGGAAGCCTCAACAATGGTCCTCCACCATCCTGTTTTACCTCTTTCTGAAGCAGATTATTCTACGTTCACTCGGTTAAATTTCTCAAATGCCATTAATTCCAACACTGATTTGTTAAAGTTGCTAACATTCAACATGGATTCTTTCCTGCATTCGTATTTGCAATCTTCTTTCCATGCAACTAAAGCTCAATAGTACGAGTGAGCCATAAAATTTAAAGATTTGCACACTCATTCAGCATTCGCAATTAAAATAATCACCTCGCTCCTATTTGGAATCCTCATCCACCATAGGATCGTAGAGCAACATTTCATGCCAATATAAGGTATGTGTAATCCTTCCACCCACTAAGCATGCTACTCGTATGTTACAGTTGAGTGTTTGTATGAGTAGATACATTACAGTCCTGGTTTTAGGGGCTGAAGATGGTACTGGTCGTGGTCGTGGTGCTGGATCTGGTGTTGGTTCTGGTGCCTGAAACATATTTAATATTTTAACTCTTGTCAAGGGTAACATCTTATTCAAGAGTGAAACCAAATTGCATCTTCACATGCCATCCATCCATTCCAATGTGTCATTGAATAGAGAAGATATATTCTGAAGATTGAGAATTCAAAACAAGGTTTTCAACTTACAGAGATAGATACACAGATACGAGTACACGTCAACAGCAACATTGGTATGAAAATGCAAAGTGGAAGAATGGTAGGACATTTCATGGAATATATCACCCAGTAATGAGGGTTGAAAGTTACTTGAAGTGGGCACTTTAAATCCCAACATTGCACTCGAAAGTCTGTTAAGGGGGAAAGATGATTTTTCATTCACAATTTTTCTCTTCTCTCGTATGGGGCCTATTCTGGATCTGGAAATGGAACTGGATCTGGATGGTTGTGCAGTAGATTTAGAAAGTGCGTTTATGGCTATCCAAACTGAACGACCAACCAAGTTGGTTCAACCTTAACTCCCATCTTCTAAAGAAGAAACCCTCCTCACTCTAGAAGTCTTTCATTATTCTTATTCAGCAGAAAATGGAAGGCACGACGAAGGAGTTATGTTGATAGTGGATGACGATGATGATGATGATGTTGAGTACGCTCGGGTTGTTTTCTACATTCCTGGAAGGCGGACTTCGACTCTGACTGCGACTATGACTACGACTATGACTATGAGTACGACTGGGACTTAGACCAGGACCAACTTAATGTTTGCCATTGCATAAATCCTCAATGCTCGTGTACGCTTGGTCTACTATACAGGAATGCGGGGTACGATGTCTATTAAATTTTTTCTTCTGCTTCATCTTTGCTGTACATTTCAACTGTACGAATGTTGTACCATGAAATTGAATTGGGAGGCAGGTTCTTTTTCTAGATACGAGAATTTCCTATTTTTTGTTGTTGCTACTGTATTCGGATAGAGTGGAATTCAGTTGGCTTTATTTGCAGGAGTTAGTTTATTAGAGAAGAAATACCATAAGAGTGGAAAATTGTTATTACCCTCTATGGGCCAATGGCATGGAGGAATTCTACTGGAAATTAACGAACGTAGGGCGTTCGAGAAGGTAACGTTTTCGATAGTCATAGCCATAACTTGGAGTAGAAAGTTGAAAGTTTGTTTCCATTTTGAGTTGGAATTAATTGGTTAGTTTATGGCAAGTATTTGGTGTAGTGATATCTAGGTTAGATTGGAAAGAAAGGACATTAATAGTCCTCGAGATAGAAAAGAAAATTGTGAAATAGCAGAATTGCAAGAGCTAAATTCCTTATCGTAAAATAGGATTTGAAAGTTTCGTATTTCCGACCTGATGGCCCGAGAATTCCATATTCCAACAACCGAGTTCTTATTCAAGAACTTGATGTAGCTTCTCGTTGTGGTAAATTCTAGACTTAGTTACGTGGGTAGGCACTTTGCTTTGCTGGTTCTTTTTTAAGGGGATACCGTCTCTCGAATAAAGATTGATGAATTGCTTACGACAGTTGAAAATCGAATTGGGACAAAGGAGAGATTGCTGCTATTTTTCAAGTGCGATGGGATGGTCCGAACAAAAGACAATGACAGTTGCTATGGTTACTGCTATAGAGAGCAGAAGCAGGACGGTTTTTCAATGTCGATTTGTCACCAAAGGAGGAATTCGTCGAAGGCCTGATTGCGATGCAAATCAAAAGTAAATTGACCAACATCAGCTAAGCATGAACGTACGGTTCCACTGAGAAGAACGTTACACTTCCTGCAACACAAAGTTTGCAAAGAGACCTGCGTATCTTAAATATCATGAGATCGAAGCAAGATACAGGTCCAATATTCTACAATATAAGACCGCACATTTCAAAGAGTCAAGATTGAGAACCTTGCCGAAGCCAAGATGCGAATGGGAACATCTCTATGCTAGGTTTTACTCGACCGTAGCAGTAAAATGCGGATTCGAATGAATGAATCCGAAGTCCATTTGACTAAAACGAAATCTGAACTTGAGAGCAATGAGGCCACAGGAGTAGAAAGGCTACTTGCCGAATTATTCAAATCAGCGAAAGTTGGAAACAAGTAAATGGATAGGAGTATGCCCAGGGAGTGGAACTTCACCACGATAAACTCGAGTCCCTAAAAGGATCTTGAAGTACGTCAACGAGAGATGGAGTCAATCTCTCTAGGTTAAACGCATGAAATCTTGATAGATCCTAGCCAGATAAATCCTCTTTCGTCAAGTATTCACTTTAAAGAAGATCTTAGAAGAAACTACGAGGGCGGGTCAATAAGTCCGTGACTTTTTGAATTTCTGACCTCTTTACTGAAACAGCAACACTGCTCTTGTCAACAGGCATCTGTCAGTTGACTCCTGTCAAAATTTAAACTTGCTGCGTCAGTTAGTTTGTGTTTGACAGCTATTTTTATCAGACTACTCACTAATTTGAGGAGAAAATGGAAAAAAGTGAATTTCGTGTGCTTATTAAGCATTATTTCTTGCGAAAAAAAACCATTACCGAGACCAAGGCTAAGCTTGATAAATACTATGGGGACTCTGCACCATCGATTTCAATGGTAAAAAAGTGGTTTACTGAATTTCGTTGTGGTCGTACAAGCACTGAAGATGCCGAACGTCCTGGACGCCCAGTTGAGGTCTCTACACCCGAAACAATCGAAAAAATTCACGATATGGTGTTGGTCGACCGAAGATTGAAAGTGCGAGAGATTGTGGAAGCCGTAGGGATCTCGCATGGCTCAGTGGTTTCAATTTTGAATGATCACTTGGGCATGAGAAAGCTTTCCGCAAGATGGGTGCCGCGTTTGCTCACAGTCGACCACAAATACATGTGCAGTTGCCATGGCAAAAATCCATGAATTGGGCTATGAATTGCTCCCTCATCCACCCTATTCTCCAGATTTGGCTCCGAGCGACTACTTCTTGTTCCCAAACCTGAAGAAATGGCTTGGTGGAAAAAGATTTGACTCCAATGATGAAGTCATCTCGCAAACAAAGGCCTATTTTGAGGACCTCGACAAATCATTTTTTTTTGGAAGGGATAAAAAAATTCGAGGAGCGTTGGACAAAGTGTATAGAGCTCAAGGGAGACTACGTTGAAAAATAAAATTAGTTTTTTAATAAAAAAATTTGTGTTTTAATCCAAAAGTCACGGACTTATTGACCCGCCCTCGTACTTCAATACGCAGATAGATTTACTGACTTCTCTGTCGAGAAGAAAGGACATCCAAAACACAGTTTAGACTTTGGACAAGGCAACCAAGAAATAAGTCTTCTATTGGTTGCTTCGCGAGAGAAATATAAGGTTTTTAGGCCTCAGAAAGTGATTCGATCTATCTTCAGCGAAACGGAGGACATATTCATACTTCTTCATATCTTGAACCCAGAACACAACACTAACAATATACGAGACCATTAAATTTGAGTAAAGGCATCCATCTTTTTTTTGTCTATTACAAATTAGTCTAATTACAGATTAGTCTACAACATTCAGAATAAGGCGAAGGCTTTCCGTTTTAAGACTATCTATATAGGAACCATAGATGTGAAACAAAATCATCGGAGAAAAGACCGAGGTCTTGTCTTTTTGTGCCGAATTCATCCTTGCTTATTTCGCCAACAAGATTTAGTTGCTGCAGACATAAGCTACGAATCGAGCCAGAATTTCACAATTTCATAATTGCGTCTGTTTATTTGTCTAAGATTCGGCACTACCGCCACCAGTAAAGGCCGAAGCCGAGCTCGTTAAACACTCTGACTCCAGGAATATTGGACTGTGATGCTAATGTGCAGAATGCTTTTTAGGGCAGTAGCAAATGCAATGTGGATTAAATACAGATTGTCCCCAACACGAGGGTGAATCAATAAGTTTCTGAAACAGATGTCAAATCCAACATTTTGCATGCTAAGTGGTATCAAAAGAACGCACCTAAATTTTCAGACAGATCTGTCAAATAGTTTTGTTGTGACAGCTATTTGAAACAGACGTGTACGAAAATAAAGAAAGTGAACTTCGTGTGCTCATTAAACACTATTTTTTGCGCAAAAAAAACATCGCTCAAACCCAAGAAAAGCTTCAAAAGTATTATGGGGACTCTTAACTATAGATTGGAACCATCTACCATTGGTTTACTCAATTTCGGTGCGGTCGTACCAACAAGTCACGCCAAACTTTCTGGTGTCCCAATAGATGTCACCACACCAGAAATGATCGATCAAATCCACGGTACGATAATGGACGATCGGCGAATGAAGGAAGCGAACTGATAAACGCTCCAGGCTCATCACATGGATTAGTAATTCCAGTTTTGCAAAAATATTCAGACATGAAAAAGCCATCCGCCAGATGGGTGCCGTGTTTGCTTACAATTGACAACAAAAGCAATCGTTTGACAACTTTAAAAGTGTGTTTGGTGATGTTCAATCACAATTCGAACGAGTTTTTGCACAGTTTCGTAACCATCATCAAGTAAGAGACAGTGGAAGCCCGAAGAAGGCTAAGGTGCGTCTATCGGCTAAGTCATGGCAATAGTTTTTTGGGATGAGCGCGGTGTCTTTCACATTGATTACTTTAAAAAAAAAAAAGTAAAATGATCACTGGCGCAGCAACAGTAGAGCTGTTTAATCGAATTGAAGCAAAAATGACACCACGAGATGGAAAATAATCCTCCGCAGTTGCAATAGCAAAGGCTACGAATTATTACCTCATTCAGCATGCTCGCACGATTTAGCCCCCTTCGACTATTTCCTGTTTCCAAAGATGAAATACTGGCTCAGGGTTAAGAGATTTTGATCAAATGAACAGGTCATCGATGAAACAAATGCCCATTTCGAGGTCCTTAAGAAATCGTATTAAGAGGACACCAAACAGTTGGAGAAACGCTGGACGAAGCGTATCAAGCTAAAAGGAGATAATGTTGAATAATAGACATTTTTTTGCCAACAACTTTCTGCTGTGCAACAGTTACGCCAAGGAGATTGCCGGCTTGGAGGTACTGTCGGAGGCTTATATGTCATGCCATAGGTATAAGGTTTTACTACACGAAGAGTCTGAATTTGAGGCAATCAATGCCTTAAACGCTTTAATGACTTCTGCTTGGTTCCGGACGATTTTTGCTGACAAAATGAGTCCAAGAGAACGTTGGATGGTAAATAATTTTAAATCTCAACTGTAGCAGTTTTCGCATTATTGCGAGTGAGATATGGGACCTGACACTTATAAAGTGTGTTTTCTTAACCCAGTACCAACTTCAGATATTTATATCTGTCAAACCAATTGTCAGATTGCAAACTGTCAGTGTCATTTTTATACAGCAGTCTTTCGGTTTTATTGTGATGAAAGATATGGTTCAACAAAGTCACCAAATTTTAGAAATCTGCTTCCAAAATTATGGCCATACTTAAAGAGCACTTGCACCGTGTTACAAACGACATAATCGACCATCTGAGACCGCTATTCGTCATATTGATGACCATTTTCGCACATTTTCTTTGGAAGACGCAATTGCACCGAGACGCATAAGAAGAGTGCGTACTAAAGAGAATACTGCATCCGTTCAGGAGAATGTTGAAGAAGATCCAAATTTATCGATTTGAAGTCGTTCACAACAGCTTGGTATGTCTGTCCACTTCATGGAAAATTTTACGTAAAGATCTTGGTTTGAGGGCTTACAAGATCCAGCTTTTGCAAGAATTAAATTCGAATGACCATCATTTTTGACTCAATTTCAAAATAAAAATAATTGTCAAATTTGAAGCGAAGATAGTCATAACAAGCCATAAACATGAGATTGACGAAATGCCATTACATCCCAAAAATTCACAATATGGTGCGTCTGTTGACTGGTGGAATCATTGGACCATATTTTCTCAAAAATCGACATCCTCACATTGCCGACTTTTATCATAGGTAGTCATTATACGGATGGTGGAAAGTTGTTGGGTTTCGACGATGCAAGTGTCATTTATAGGTGATGAAGACAAGCTATACAAGAACTTCAAACGTCGTACAATACTCAAGTGCCAAATATTTTTAAGCTCGCTGCGCAGTGGCGAACCAATTCGATGGAAATAACCTCGCCGAAATACATCAAAAATGCAGACGGTCGCTTACTAACAAATGAAAAGGAAATTTGTGACCGGTGGCTTGAATACTGCAAGGAATTGCTTAACAAACAGTTTCCACGTGATATCGACAGCTGGTCTTCCATATTCGAGGAGGAAGTTTCGGACTTTTCAATCGAAGAAATAAGTATAGCAATTGGAAAAATGAAGCGGGGGAAGGCGGCGGGACCAGACAGCATTCCATCAGAGTTTTGGTCGAAGATGGAGGGGATCGGCAGCGTTTGGCTATCGAAACTTTTAAATAAATTAAAATGTGGACAACCTATGCCGAATCAATGGAGAAGTAGCTTCTTGGTTCCATTATTCAAAGGAAAAGGCGACACTCGAGAATGCAACAACTACCGTTCAACCAGGCTGATGTCACACACTATGAAAATCGTCAACAGAGTCTAAAACGAACGTCTTCGGCAAATAATAAAGCTCGATAATAGCCAGTGTGGATTTGTTGAAGGAAGATCGACGGTGGACGCTATCCAAAGCCTACGAATAATAATGGAAAAGCACCGAGATTCGTCTAATGATTTACACATGGTATTTATCGACCTCGAGAAAGCATTCGATCGAGTGCCTAGGGATCTCATATGGGCCGCGCTAAGGTCTCAAAGGGTACCGGAAACCTAAGACATGTACGGAAACGGAAAAACTGCGGTTAAAAGCTCTGCCGGACTACCGACAGAATTTCCAGTTAATGTCGGAGTGCACTAAGGAAGCGTACTTGGCCCTTTCCTCTTTAACGTAGTATTCGACTATCTTTTAAAAGACTGCATGCGCGAAGCAAATGTAACGCCAATTCTCTTCGCTGACGACGCAGTTATACTCAGCGATAACGTCGAAGATTTACAGAACGCTTTAGATGCATGGAAAAATGCGCTAGAGAGAAACGGGTTTAAAATAAGTCGTTCAAAGACGGAGCATTTGACGTGCCCATTTGCGCATCCGTTGCGACCTGTTCCGGTTATAATGTTAGACGGAATAGCTCTTCCGAAAAGCACTATCTTTAAGTACTTAGGAACAATCGTTAACATGGAAGCGAAATGTGACGATGACCTACTCGTAAACCACAGAGTGAGTGTGGGGTGGATGAAATGGCGCGAGAATTCGGGAGTCTTTTGCGACCGAAAATTTCCACTTAAATTGAAGGCGAAACATCACGGTTGTTAGACCAGCTCTCATATACGGTTCACAGTGCTGGACAATGTACGAAGCGTTAAAAAAAAAAATGACGGCAGCCGAAATGAAAATGTTACGGATGTCTAGTGGAGTCACTAAGCGCGATTGCATTAGATTCACGCGTATAAGAGGAAGTCGACATATAAAGAGTTCGGTAACCGAACAGCTTGAGGCGAATAGAATAAGCTATTATTGCCTCGTTCAAAGAAGAGCTGTGGAAAATCCGGTTAAAATCAACTACGGTCACTCCAACTGTTAGAAAACGAGGTCGGAAAAAGAATTTTTGGTTTTCTCAGATGGCAAATGCGCGACAACGCCTGGGGCTAACCACTGAAGCGATCCAGGACCGAGCAGTATGTAAACGCGTTCTGCGGTCTGCGACATAAGCCAACCCCATAAGCGAAGCAGCAACGATGCAGTAAAAATTGGAAACTCGTTACGCATAAGTTCGTATAACGAGGAAAGGGTTAATAAAAGGATAAGAAGAGCAGACCATGGTCACGCCAAACATCCTCCAATTTCTCATAGAGGAGTGAAGAAAAAAGTCGAATCTCTTTAAAACGAACGTTAACAAGTTTGCTTTCATTTATTGTTCTCTCTTAAATTAAATAAATTAAACAACTTAGCCTATAAATACAGGTTATATGCATTGAAAGAGTCCAAATTTGTTCTAAAAAAAAAAAAAAATATAAATAAATAAAATTCCATAAACTACCAACCGAAGGGACAACGTCCATGTCCTTTTCGAAATATCAATTCTTATTAATTCAATCAAATGATACAAGTTAAAAAATATAATAAATGCCAAATACAATTGCAAAAAGAAAATTATGTAATCGACTCGAAACTCTGGAACTTTCACTTTCACATTTCACATTTTGACTAGACTCACACACTGGGAAGGAAGAGTTCTTTTTTAAGACAAACAAAAATAGTTAAATCACGAAAAATTTGTACGAGTTAATCACTAGACCAGCACATACTCATCACAATTATACAAGTCACATCACTTGGTAAGACGCGCATTTGGAAATTGGATATTGGTTAGTCCTTTGAGTTTAACGAACAGTTTTTAGAAAATTTGCAACTAAAAGTAGAACAAAAGAGGACGTAAGAAAAATGCTTCCGGGTATAGAACATCTTATTGGCAGATTTGGATCTCGTTCTCGTTGTCTGAATAGTTCCATGTCTGTTTCGTAAGTCTCAAAGTTGTTCCAGTTAAGACACTTTTTAACAGCGTAGTCCCAACGACAGTAGAGCAGTTCACGCCCTAAAGTAAATAAGAAAAAGAAGAAATTATCGTCAATATGTGTTCAGTGTTGTTTGTATGGAGTAAATGAAGTGATTTAAGCTAGATGATGATAGGCGGGTATGGGTCAAGTTCATAACGTAGATCATGCAATTTCAATGATTTCAAAGTAAATCGGCCTAGGAGTGTTCATAGACTGTTTAATGTTTAAAATTTGCTGTATCGCAACAATATCGCAACCATGAAGTTCGTGGCCAATCTCGCTTGAACGTTCTCGAACGACCGTATTAAAACTGGCACAGGTGAGGTGGAAGCTGCAAGTACGAAGAGTCCATCGTTTGTGAAATGTGCTATAAATTTTTTATCGAGAGAAAACTGCTTTTACAAACCATAGTGATACTTTGTTGTTCAGATCGGAAACGATTCCAGAATTTGGATGATGTGAACGATTATTCTCCTGCAAGCCGGATAGCGAATGAATTTTGACAACCAGATTCAGGAATAGAGCATATTGTATCAACCAAATTCTCTGTTTTGCAAAACACTCTTTTTTTTACTTTGGTGTCAGAAACAATCCCCTCTAACGTATGACAGCCAATCGTGAATAAGTAACCGATGTATGGACTTCTATCTTGCTTTCTGGACCTGACTGGAAGTTACAATCCAACTGCCCAATATGACCCACCGTTTGAAGGATTGAAGGACAACATATTAACACAGTACAAATGTATATGGCGCGTGGGGCACTTGGGAATTTAATCAGCAATTTAATTACATTTCCTAAGGTTTTCAGAACTGGTGCTAAGCTGGAGACGAATGAAGGAATGTCAAAGCTTTCGTTGAACCAAAAGACGACGTGCAGTTGAGCAAACAGCCCAAAAATGTACCTTATGACTGAGAATGATGTAAATCCTCTGTCAGTGTAAGGAAAGCTTTTTGTTGGCTCAACGTGCAGAAGTGAATCTTCTTTTTACAGACTAGATTTGACCAAACAGCTAAAATATGCAGACTATGCTGAGAATTATAGACACTGATTAAACTACCAACGCAAAAAGTCTTGAGCTTGAGCGTACGCCAGCGAACGCATTATTTATATATGCGCCAAGCCAAATTCTTCAACATCACCCTGATATGAACTAAGGCCACTAGAGCAAGAAATGGCGAAACTACAAAAGAGTGGTTCTACGAGATTGTCGACAAAACTAACGGGTGATGTCTTAAGTATGAGGTACAGATTGCCAACAAAGACAAATGGGTAATACGACACCAAGCCTGGGAAAGGACTCAGGCTAAATGATGTTGCTTCTTCTTCTTATCCTTTAATTAACCCTTTCCTCGTTATACGAACTTATGCGTAACGAGTTTCCCATTTTTACTGCATCGTTGCTGCTTCGCTTATGGGGTTGGCTAATGTCGCAGACCGCAGAACGCGTCTACATAATGCTCGGTCCTGGATCGCTTCAGTGGTTAGCCCCAGGCGTTGTTGCGCATTTGCCATCTGAGAAATCCAGGAATTCTTTTTCCGACCTCGTTTTCTTACAGTTGGAGTGACCGTAGTTGATAGTGCCTTTTTAACCGGATTTTCCGCAGATCTTCTTTGAACGTGGCAATACCAGCTTATTCTATTCGCCTCAAGCTGTTCGGTTACCGAATTCTTTATATATAGACTTCCTCTTATACACGTGAATCTAATGCAATCGCGTTTAGTGACTCCACTAGACATCCGTAACATTTTCATTTCGACTGCCGTCCTTTTGTTTTTTAACGCTTCGTACATTGTCCAGCACTGTGAACCGTATATAAGAGCTGGTCTAACAACCGTGATGTTTCGCCTTCAATTTAAGTGGAAATTTTCGGTCGCAAAAGATTCCCGAATTTTGCCGTCATTTCATCCATCCCACACTCACTCTGTGGTTTACGTCGTCGTCAGTAATGCAATGCCTTTTCCGCTGAAGAGGTCAGTGTAAGGTGTGTACATCTACGAAAATTTCACGCCACAGCAGTGGCTCCAAACGCAAGAATCTATAAGAAACTTTGCTGATCACGTATTCCCTATGGCCTATGCATTCATTAACGCATTTAAAACCAGCATGCCAAGTAGCCTTTAAAAACGACCACTCATGGGTTGTGTTTCACCCAACAATCGTTACTGCCTAGAAGGATAAGAGTAGCTCTTGCAATCTTGTCGCAAAAGAGGAAAAAGAAGATAAGATTCTCAGGAGGGAACCACAGAAGCATGTTAAGCAATCGATCGAGGAAATGGGAGGCCCTGCTCAAGAAACAAAGTTCAAGGACCAAACCGAAACATGAGAAGCTGTACTACGGAGATAAGTAGTAGAGTCATGGTCCATGACGTGGCTAAAGAAAAACCTTTCCACAGACTGCTAAACGGCGAAGAAGACCTAAATACCGCTACCAAGTAGAACCCACCATTCACCCCTTAATGGAGTAAAGTGAAGATACAATATCGGCTTAATTGTCGAGCTATCTAAGGCAACAGGAAATGACAAAGAGCATATGTATGCCTGACAAACAGAATGCCTGCCAGATCTTTTCTGTCGTATTGTGAACGTCCTAAACCATTTGCCAATGATCTGATGGGCATATATCAATGAAGGTTTGGGTCTTGTTAGTCTACAAATGACCAAGTATTCACAGCCCGGTTGATAGTAAGGAAATCCCAAGAAATTAAGATCGACACTTGTCATCTGTTTGTCAATTTTAATGACGCACATGACAGCTTTTTATAGAGACGAGCTATACAGAGTCAAGTCTGGATTCGTCATCCCTGCAAAGCTTGCCAGATTGTGTAGAATGATGATGGAGAACGCTGACGGAACGGTTAGGTATGCGAGCTATCTCATCGATATCAAAATTGGGGTTTCGAATGACGACATTGAATGTATTGAACCATAGGCGGGTGTAGCTGTGATTGAGGACAAAACGATGCATGTTGTCAACAAGAAGCAACACATAATCTAACAGAATGTCACAGTAGATAGCTAGAACTTTGAGTAGCATAGGGATTTTACCTACTTCGGCTATTTCTATGTCCTAAAGGGCAAACAAGTAATATACCATTGTCAGGAAACGCTAGGGAGAGCCTGGTTTGGATCTATATCATCGTATGGACATTACCGCAGTCGGGTGACAATGTCATTGTTCTTTTTAAAAGTAAACTTCCTCGAGTGGATTTCGGTTTGAATTTTGAAAAACGAGTTTCCGCAGCGATTTCGATTAAATCAGAGACCGCATGATATGACTCAGATTTACTCCCATTCGAAGAGTCTTCGACTTACATTCAAGAATACGTAGGGAACTACATCGCGTAAGTTGATTCGCGGAAGTAAAAATGGAACTCAAAGCTCTTCCAAGTACGCAATTATAGACCAAAGCCCGCACTTATTGTAGAGGTTTTTTGATTGCGATTCAAGCCTGCCACTAACCGTAGCTCCTTCCAGGTATGCAGGCTACTTTCATCTAACTCACGTTTAAGATTTAGTGATGTGTCTATCGAAGAAAAAAAATGGTTCTTGATTGCGATATAGACCAAACAGAATCGCTGAATGGATTTCGAAGTCAAGATTCAAAGCAAGAAAGCTCAGAAGTAACGATTTCGACTGACGGCACCTTCAAATACAATTTACGCAGAGAAGCATCCGCTTTATGTTGAAGGCAAAGGCATGTAGATTGTGCTGCTGCTTCTTCCCATTCAGTTAAGAAACACAACTAGATAGAGAAGTGGACGGTGATAGAGTTTTTGCGTACTCGGCAGAAGTAATTTGTTCTTTGAGGAACTGGTCAATGGGGAATCTGCCAGTGAGCAAGACAATTTAGAACCAAAAATATGAGACAATGTGTAAAACAATGAATAGCCAACTAAATACGTAAAAAACTCACGATTAACCGTTGTTGTTGGATAGAAAACATCATATGGCGGCGTAAAAACTTTCTGAGCATTTTCTATTGAAATAATTTTCATTGTAATACCAGCTGCAATCATTGCTCCCAAACATGAGGCTGAGGTAGTCTGTGGTCTCTCTAAAAAAAAAAAACACAAATTCAACAAAGCAACTTATAAATTGAAGGAATTCTCTTCGACGTTACCTAAAACGTTTCCAATAATATCAGTCATAAACTGCATAAAGTGATTGTTCTCTGAAAAATCACCTCCAACGATCAGTTTCTGTGTTCGCTCCCATGTCGGTGTATCTCTCTGGAATGACTTTAAAATCTCATGAACTTGAAACCCCGTTGATTCGTACGCTGCTTGAGTGATATTCTCAGCAGTTGTGTGACTAGTTAGACCCAAAATTATTCTAAAAACAAACGAAACACAGACAATTTATTTAGTTTGATTGGAGAAAATGTATGAACTACTCACCCTCTAGCATCATAACGCCAATATGGCGCATACAGTCCATTAAACGCCGGCACAAATATTATTTCGCTACGTTTTGCCGTTGTGCCGTTTTCGTTGATCATTGTCGACGAGCATGATGATGAAATCATTGAAGTCTCGCCTAGGAAATTACTCAACACCTCAGCGACATTGCCGTTCTGATTGATTTCAGTATTTATCTTTAAGTGATCCTTTAACCATGTCACAGATGAGCCAGCATTGGAGACGGCTCCTTCCAATGCATAAACTGGTTTCTCCTTAGGACCTAGTCTAAATGCAACAGTACTGAGGAGGCCATTTTCAGAGTCGATTATCTCTTGGCCTGTATTCAGGAGCACGAAACAGCTATCGTCTATGGTGCACACGCATTGGCCGACTTTGGTGCATAGTTGACCTAATAGAGCTGCCGGCTGATCTCCCATACACTGCAAAGTTGGAAAGTGAAAACATGAAAGATGTGTCAAATAAGAAATTAAATTTAAAGATAGCTACGACTACATGCGTACCGAATTCTACAGATGTAAGAGCAACAGGCGATCCCTCAAGGAACGAAAATGAGGTCGATTAGCCTTCAATATCTAAGGAAGCCAGTGACAACGCAGCGAAGGGTTATAGACTCATTAGTCCTGACTTTTGGATAATTTACTACAACCAAACCATGAACAGCAAACACTTATGATCCAGACGACGTCAATGAATTGCTGGTCACCAGTGTATTGGGAGAACCACGATGTAGCAGAGATACGCAGCAAGTGGCAAAAGCAAGGCGTTTACTTCAGCGATTTTGAATTTAAGCCTTCTTCTGGGATCTACGGATGGAATACGAAAATAGGCCCAGGAATCTGAAAGTAGCCATATGAAGAAGATTAACAGCTTGAAGGAACTCTGCCCGCAAGAAGAGGTTAATCCTTATGGTCGCGAGTACAGGACAGGTATGGAAAAAGTCACTAGGTTATCCTCTCCCATTGTTTCAGTAGAACGTAAAGGACAACCTCAGGAAATAAAGGAGGTTCCACCGGTGACGCATGTGGGACTTTTGAATGTATGCAACCGATTTGAAGACAGTGAGACATTGGACACGTCCGGCAATCGAACTACGAATACGAAAATAAGAACAGCGTCATCGAAGAATGTTTCTACAAACTCCTGGATAGGACTTATGAGCGAAAGTATGGTGTTTCAATCGTACTAGGCGAGGTGGCTTATTGATTGATCACATTGCGATAGCCGCAAGCGTGCCTCTAGTACTGTGGACGTCCGACCGTTCCCGGTAGCTTACATGGACTCGGATTACCACTGCGTTACAGCCAAGGTGCGAACGCGAATTTCTAAGAATCTTTGACAAACACGTATCCCGAAATCTCTCAAGAACTCCTATGCCGTTAGCGTCAAATACCAAAGACCAGTGGCATTGCTGTCAATCTTCCATCAGAGACGCTGGGCTTCGCCTAACCATCACCAAAATAAATCCTGATAAAGAATGCCGGCAAGCACACGCAGCTAAACAAGAAGGGTACAAAGCGGTGCTGCATCGAAGGTCAAGAGCTACTCGTGATCTCTATGAGCAGAAGGGACCGAAAGAGCATCGGCTTTTCCAAAAGAAGAAAAATGAGCACGAGAAGCGCGCGATCGATGATATTGTACTCCAAGAGGTAAAGAGAATGTGCCAAGGTAAGAAAACCCGAACAGAAGCCTGTAGAGGTAAAAAAGCGAACCTTGTAATAGAATCACAGTCGGTGTCGACTGTGCAATTAGGTTAGAGCGCGGATTTCGGACGGCTGAGCCAAAACGTCAGAAAGTTAAGGAATTCGTCTGCCATGGCTTTGCAATTTAAGCAGCAACGATATCAGCACAGACATCAGACCAAGAATTACTCTTACCAATCGCTGTTTCTTGGGGCTCAGGAAGCAAGTAACAGACTCCTGTCTCGTAAAACCAAACTCGCCTTATACAAGACCCCCATCTCCACAGCCCTGTTCTATAGAGCAAAAGCTTGGACATTGTCAAAAGCGAATGAAAGTCTCTCCATATTGATGGAGAACGAAGGTACATCAAGAACTATGCGAGTTGTACAGCAACATCGGCATAGTTAGGCGTCAACCGATCCAACGTCTGGGAGCATTTTCGGCTCAAAACGTCCTCAATTTTTACTCCAAGGGACGGCGTTGCAGAAGACAAAAAAAAAACACTGTGGCGCTGGCAGCCCGGTATGGGCCATGGCCTAGCTTCTTGACACTCATTTCTGTTGCTCATGTTGTCATTTTTGTCACATTTGAGCGGGGCCTACCGTTTATCGCTGAGTCCGAGCGGCACTCCTTAGAAGCTTTTCCGTAGACAATTTTACTTTCGAGAGTTTGCCACTGCCCGCCGAAAGGGTGATGGCGATTTGAAAAATTGTTGGTGATGCCGAGGATCGAACCACGGACCCTCTGCGTAATAGTCCAATGAGCTAACCATCGCGGCATCGTCACCACCCTCATTGCAGAAGACAACCGGGTTTAAGGTGCCGCACGCTGAAAGGTATGGACCTCAGCCAACTCAAAATGCGACGCTGGATCCAACTTCGAGTGCAGCACTAAGCGCTGGTATCAAGAGATCATGCTAGCTGCTCATCTCATCTCAAAATATCAACGGCGCAATAACTCTGGTTCGAACAGTAAGAGAAAATTGAGTCTTCGTCACTGTGAGAACAAGATGGGGCACCTACAGCCGTCTCCCTTTAGTTTTGGATGAATTGGTTGGCCAGTGTGTCAGCTTCTATCGGAAGCCAGTATAAAGCGTGATTGAGATCAGGAACCAAGGCAAGTCGGAATCTTCAGAAAACCGATAATGAAGCTTAATAAGCTCGGCGGATGAGGTCTATTCTTAAAGTCCTCCCATCCCTAACCTTCTTCGTCAAACATCTTTAACTTTACTTCTTTTGACCGTGAAGATAAAATCAAGAGTACTTCCCACAACAGCAGAGGTAGAATCAAAGGAACCATGAACACAAAACCGTCAACTTACACTAGCTATTGGCAGTCCATTTAGTGGTCCGTCCAAAACGAAACCATAAGTTTCTGAATTTGAACGAATTTCCGGCAGCATGTCCATTGGAATTTGGAAAAAATCACACAATTTCGTTTCCCATTTGAGGGTATGTACATTCATGAGCATCGTATACCCAGCATTGGTCACATCCGTTGCATGAACTCCAATCACCACTCCTCCAGTTAGATTCTGCAAAAAAGAGTTTCTTCTGTCAATCAATTTCCACCGACTAAAACTCATTTTGTACCCAAATAATCCATGAATCCAGAGTTCCGCACAAACACCTCTGCTTCTCGACGCATTCTCGTACAGAAGGCAGATTCTCTATCAACCACTTGACCTTTAAGGAACTAAAACACGTACTCAATGGAAGACCACAGACTGCCTTCAGATGATTCAAGTTGCCCTTCAAGTTGCGCAAAATCGATTTCAACGTGACCGACGTCCTGTTGTCTGACCAACCTGCAAAGACAACAAACACACTCGTACATCATTCGTTCGATTATAGAAATGAGATCATCCTCCGATATACCGATGGCGTTATGTAATGGAATTCCAGTGACTTTATCCCAAAGAATGGTGGTACCACGTTGTGTGCACACTCCCAGAGCCACAATGTCTTGAGGATTTATCTCCAATATCAGCAAGTTCTTGCAAGCAGTCTGGAATTGAATAAAAATCGATAGAACCTGCCTTATTTTTGGAAGTTTTTTTTGGCATATTTTCACCTCTATGCATTGCTGGGTGCATCGCCAAATGTCCACGGGATCGTATTCCAGCCATCCCGGGTTGGGTGAGTATTGTTTTAATTTAAGTTCGTAGAATGTAAGGACTTCGGCGTTTCGGGAGGAATAGACCTGCAAACGGAACAATGTGTCGGATCACGTTGTTTGGATTCTTGAGAAGGAAACCTACCAGAAACTTGCAGATGTTATTTGCGACAGAGACTACACCGAGGAGTGGTCCAAAACGGCCAAAACTTGCTATTGGAGATTTCATTACGGCTGGAATCTCATTTGTTGGTTGGTTGCGTAAATGTTTTTGAACTTTTCGGGAGAAACTTTTTTTTAAATTAAAATGTATTGACAGGTGTCAGTTGCTTGCGGATTAACGTCAAATTTGGAAAAGTTATGTTTGTTTCGAGCGAACTATCGGTCGCTTATACCAATTAGAGTAGGGTGCTATTGTTTTTTGTTTTACAAAAATGTTGAAAATAAGATTTTATAGATTTTATTTGAATAGGATCTGCGGATTAAATAGTATCTTCTGTAATGCCTGCAATTGACACTAGTGAAGGAAAATAATGTTCGGCAGTTCTATTAAAATAACTTGACAGAAACACAAACACCAAAGAGAAGCATGTAGAGATGTGAATGGGAGCGTAGTATTGGAGTCTGAAATTTGACTTCAAATTTGAAAGGATTACTTCTGGAGACGGACTAGAAACGAAGGCAAAAAACATTTATTATGAATCATGCAACTTGAATCAAGATCGGCAATCATTTTGTCGACTAAACTAGAATAAATCTAGATAGCGTATCTCAGCACAGGGCCAACAATGAGCAGCAGAAAACGGACTACCGTTTGCATTTTTCAAAGCAAAAGAGCAGGCTTCTCTGCCATTTCCATTCAGATAAAAAATTTCATTCTGCCTTACAGAGTTGATTTGATCATCATCGACTTAATTTATATAGTCTCCAGAAGAAGTATTTCATATTCTTAGCACCGACTCTTATACCAGTTCATCATGTTCATATTGTTTGGCTTAAGTCCTGGATTTGTAGCCCTGTCACGTTCGTCGCAATAAACTTTCGAAAGCCATTTCTTCATTAACATCTCCTAATTTTCATGATGTCTCGTACGATATCTTTTTCTTTCTGAAAAGCCTGTGCATTTTCCTTCTCTTTTTCTCGTAGAGCACACTTGTTGTTCTGTTCATTTTACTTAGTCCAGATTTATCTAATTCCTTTTGCTGCATATACCAGGCTATATACGTCGTCGAAGCCGAGGTTTTTTAGGTAATTTTTTCAAACAAATTGAACCAGATGCAGCTTGAGCGTAAATCGACTGGCAAACGTTCTAGTGGTCTCTTGTGATTGCAGCTTTCAACGTGGTCTTTCTTGCCTAATTTTACTTCGCTGTGCCCGTGATATTCGCATTCATACACGGAAATGATCCGAGTCGATGTCGGCTCACCGGAAACTCTGGAATTCATAATTCTGGAGAATTGCCTGTCATTGATCGCAATACGATGAATCTGCCTTACAGTTAATTGATGTTTGAGTAAAATATCTCTACATTAATCGGGAGAACCGCTGGCTAGCTTATAAGAGACATCTTTCTTACCTGGCCTTGCCAGATTATCTTAATACATTTTGGTGTCATAAACGAGGCACTGAATAAATGTTCCATCTAGGAGGTCAGCTGTCATCTTTATTCTCCGTGTGGCATGAACGCAAATTTAGGTTATATTATCTGGTTCCTTTGGGGTTGATATGGACTGTAATGAGGCGTTCGCTTACAAACCACAAGTTTGTTAGACTTTTTGCTGAGGCTCACATGAACAGCAAATTCACATCCATAGAAGCATCTTTTCCTTTATTTGATGCTGTCGTCGTAGTAGATTTCCAAGGTTTTCATCCGCATTTTACCCATCGCATTTCATGGAATTTGGTTAGTCCGCTATTTCACAGTGACTTTTGGGTCACGACTCACACAAGTGCAAA
Source organism: Volucella inflata (assembly GCA_928272305.1). Taxonomy (NCBI): domain Eukaryota; kingdom Metazoa; phylum Arthropoda; class Insecta; order Diptera; family Syrphidae; genus Volucella; species Volucella inflata. The sequence continues at coordinate 8,823,398 of OV743720.1, forward strand.
GAAAATGGAGATAAGATAGAAAATCAGCAACCCTGTGAGTCGTCGGGCACAATTCCGACAGCTCTTTTTGACATTTCTTCTCTCCTTGTTCGTTTGTCCTCTATATCGCTTTATTTCTATTCGTTCCCCATGAAGAAGGGTTCGCAAAAATAAAACGGAGAAAAATTTTCGTTCACAGGAATCAGGAAAAAATCCAAAACTTTTGTTCAGCGAAACGTTTGTGTTCAAAGAGAGAGACAAAATAAAAGAGAGCTGCCAAAAAGATTCGTGACTCAAAAGTCACCGTGTAATAGCGGACTTACATTTACTTTATGGCCGTCTAGGGAATTAGAAAGTTGTTCGGTTGCTCTTTTTTTTTGTGAACTGCTATGAGGAGGTTAGCCGCACGTCTGAAGATTGTGTCAATCATGGAGCTCCCTTTAGACTCATAGTCCGCATACCTCGAAGTAGCTCTTAAACCCTGCATGCCGCCGTTGATCGGGATAAGGGGTGAAGGGCAAGTGCCTTAAGGTGAACATTTCATCACCCTCTCCCGACTACAGCTGTCGTCGGGTTTGGACATCCTACCTTCAGTTTTTAGGTATTAGGCTTCCAGGTTTCACAACGTAGAGGTGAGCGTAGTGGTTGATCTGTAGAAATTGGTAGACGGCGATGCTTGCGTTTTTTTATAAAAGACTTGCCCACCATTGAAATCCAATCATCAAGTAACTACAATCACAATGATATCCAGATTCGGAGTAAATAATTTCGGATATCCGACGGATTCTCTAGCACATCTGGCAGTGCTGCTTCGAAACCTTCGCCATATTAGTATCTGGAAAGGGTTTGCCTATAGCAGCGTTTACCATTTTTGTTGTATCTGAAACCGACCACGCACACTCTCAAACAGCTGTCAAACCATATGTCATAGTGTGCGTGTACTTTAGCGTGCAACACGGCGCCGTGCAACATATTTCCTCTCCCTTTGCAAAGAATAATCTTTAAAAAAGAGTATATTTCGTTACCCAACATTAACATGTACCTACACATCACTCCATATACACAATACGTATGGGTGAGTGTCCAAAAAAATGTATCTCACAACCGTGAGAACTGAGGAACATGTATAACGAACTATATCTGCTGCTGTGCTGACGGCTCCATGTTTGTTGTTTGTTTTTCCTTTTCTCTGTTCTTCTCCTTCCTCGTTCGTTCATTGTCGTTTTGTTTGGTTATTTTGCTAGCGCGTTCTCCTCCTCTTTGCCTTCTTCTTTCTCTTTTATATCACACTAGCTCCGTTTACTGAACTGAAATGACGACTGCTTGCCTGCCTGCCTGGCGCTGTTAGCTGGCCTTTCCCAGTGTTGCTCATGTGTACAAGTGGTGCTAGGAGTTGATTTGAAGATTTTTCCCCCGTCAGTGTTGTATCTGGAGTTCTTCGCTTTGCATCTTTTAGTTCGATTTGTATTTCGACTGGTCGAGCGTTGATGTGAACGTCGCCTTTTTTTTTTTTTGGGATGCGTAGTTCAGATGTGAATTGTATCTGCAGCGTATGGAAACGGCAATAACGAACGGTGTGTACGATTTCGGTTAGCAAAATATTAAATTCGTTACGAGTATCTCAAAAGATGCACAACTGTTGCACACGTGTAAATCTAATCTACTATGAATCTTTCAAACCGCAAATCGTAGTTGTTAATTCTGTTTGTTTTTGAACTGTGTGACAGGGTTTAAGATAAATGTCATGTCATCTAACTGACATGTTCGTATCTTTGCGATAAAAGTACATACGAGTAACTCAGTGTGTTCCGAGGTGGTAAGCAACAACAAAAGACAAAATAGCAACAACAAAAAATAAAGAAAAAAAGCGCAGCACACAGCAAAAACACGAATTGGTCGGTAGGTAAACCAGTTTTATTTTTCGGTTTTGTTTTAGAGCAATTCTCCGTATGAAAACAAAACCAGAAATTATAATAATAACAACACGAGATAGAGAATAAGATACAGAAACCGAAAAACCGAAACACAGATACACGGAGTGACCGGACCATCCTCCTCTTTATCGTCATTGTGTCAAGCGAGCTTAAAGAAAAGATACCTAATCGACTTATGAATCATATCCATCGGTCACAGTCACAGTCACAGATTAAGGGCGCTGATTTGCCTTTTGCATAACACAACGGATACGGATACGATTGCAGTGTCGAGTGCATGAACAGAAAAGTACGGGTCCGAGCACCCCACCATATGGAATCCTTTAGATATCTACGTACGTAATCAACCCCACTAGTGACGTATTTGGTGTTTATTTTTTTGTTTTTTTTTTTTTTTCAAACCAATCCAGTTAAAGTTGGAATTGAAGTCAAAGTATGATACTTACACACATACGAGTACGAGTACCTACCTGAATGTGCATATTATAATTTCCGGTTCACAGTGCAGTGCTTCCCTTGCAATTCTTTTTGTATTTTTCCTTTTCGAAAGCAAAATTTTGTTAAATTTCTTTGGGGTGTCGGGTTTCCAGAGAGCACTTTTCGAAACACAGGAGTTCTCCGATACGTTACGGTCTACGAGTAGAGTATGTGTTGACGTCAAAGTGCAGAAAATCCACTTTGCCCTGTGTCGTCAAAAGTAGTTTTTGAAAATTCAACGTAAAATTATTCATTATTTTGATTTTCCTTATTTTTTTTTGCGGTTGTATCTGAAAGTTCTTTTGATATTCTTCGTTTAGTCGTTTATTTTTTTTTTTTGTATTTTTTTTCGAATCACAAAAACCGGAAAACCTTGGATTAAATGCAGAATTTATGTTGAGTTGAAGGAAAGATAGAAAAAAAAAACTTGTTAAATTAGTTTACGGTTGAGATACTGAGATACGAGTTCTAAAGGTTTAGCCACACCGATCATCTGTTTAGATATGAATTCAGAATCGAGATATTGAAATTCGAAATATATACTCGTAAGTGGAGAGCAACAAATTTTAGATGTGATTTTTGCACTTGGATTGAGATACAGGTAAGATTTGAATTTACTTTTATTTAGAACACACAGAGCAGGGTGGTTACCTGGCACATTGTAAGGCAACCCTTTTAGGTACAAATTTCAGTGAATTCTCTTTGTATTTTCAACTTGACAGATGTTTGAAATATTTTATGAACAAAGAATCCTCTTCGGAAGCTCAGTAGCTGTGGATTATGCTATTCTTCACATTTTTTCACTACGAGTTCATATTTTATGACTTTGCAGTCGACAAGGTGTTGTTGGTTCTGTTATGGTCTCTGGTAAGTATTTCCAAGAGCAAGCCTACATGAGTCATTTTGGAGCTTGATTTACTGAATTACTTTAGGAAACGCAACTAAAATCCTTGGCCTGGCCCTTTACTTATTAATCTCTCCGTCATCTCCTGACCCAAAAAACCTATTCAGATACCGGCGTCTTTGGTCAACTGCCTCCAGATACGCATTCCAAGAAAATTCAATTCCATTGTGCTGGGCACCTAAGCTTTTCTCTATATCCCAATCCACTTACATAGATAGCGCTACAGTCCAAGGTTGACCAGGGTCTCAGCTTATATGCCCCTCTAACCAGCGCGGTCTTTTGCCGGCTGCTTCCAGTTCCGTACACAAAGTTAGATGAAATCGCCTTCCATTTGTGTGAGCCAATTAAATTGAGGTCATTCTCCACTGCCTCATCCTCAGCGTTGGAGTCGGATTCTTTCTGAGCCGGGACGCTGGTGTTTATGCGTTTAAGGTGATTTAGCAATCTGTCAACGACGCTGTACAGTTCGCTGTTTTATCGATTTTCTATTATGCAAATGGCACACGAAAATTACCCGAAGCGCACCAGCGTGTCAAACCCCAAATTGTTGGGGTGCTTTAATCAATCTTCCATTCTTGTCACTGAATTTGCGACAGAGTCATTGTTGTAAGGCATCGAGTTCCCCAGGAAGCCAGTGGAGGCTGGGAAGTGGTGTCACAACTCTCTGGCGATCTCCTTTATTGTCGCCAAATTCAGGGATCTTTGTTGATTTATTGGTTTTGACATCCCTATTTCAATCAGGGAGACTGTTTATATTTAGTGTAAAGTTTGCCATTTTACAGTCGTTGGACGTGTTGAGATTGTGACAACTGGCTCCAATAATAGATCGACATAATCGTTCATCTGAGCGTACTTAAAGGAATACTGTAAACAAAATTGGAAGAGACTGGATTTGCTGCAGATGTCGCATCATCGAAATGCACGCTTTACAGAAAATATGGCAGCAGTTAGTGAAAGTGTTGAAGCAGACCTAAATTAACAGCGAGTACAGCACATTATTGCGTATTTTACAATACTTTTGGTTTTGCATCTACTCGTAGCGGTGTTGCGGAAAAAAAACCCCTGACTACCTCCAACTTAAAGGTGTATATTTGTGGTGGCTTACCGATTTATTGATGTTGTGCATTCCTTCTTGTCGGATTTGCTCCAAGGCTCGTAAATTCATTTTAGTTAATCTGAGGAACGGCTCAATGACAATGATAACTCTCGGTGCTCTGCCTATGATGCCGACGCCAGCAGCTTATGCAAGTACATAAGGAACCGCTTGCATGAATGGATAGGCTCACCTCATTTGTTTCCAGAACTTTTTGTCATAATTCGTACGTATTCCAGCATTCTCACGTCGAATGTTTGCCTTTAAGTTGTCTAAAGTTTCTCGCTTGTTGGTATTAACCAGAACCTTAAAGTATTCCAAAAGTAGCAAGGCTGCATTTCAACAAATAAGACGATCACCGAACTTTATCTTCATTAAGTCGACTATGGCAGTTGGCACCACATATTCTTCAAGCCTTCCTCTTCCAATTTGGTTAACAATTAGCGGCTTCATAACCACCTCCCTGGTATTATCTCGGAAGAATATGGCTTATTGACTTTTTCGGTAAAAAACTATGACCAACAGTCAATTTCCTCGCACGCTGCTCTTAAAGCACCTCCAGCTCTTTGCTTAGCGAATTGCAACGCGCTTATAAAGCTGTTTAGCCAAAAATGTTCCCCTTGTCACTCTGGACGATTTTTTTTGGCCAAAACTCGTATGCAACCGCAATATTCTCTAAACTTCTGGCATTTCGCTGTCTCACTGGCAACCAAATATTAAGGAGTGAATAAGTCGAATATAGCATTCAAAGGCAGAAGTTTGGCATCAGAGATGGATGGATGTAAGATCAATCCGTAGACCTAGAATTTAAGAAGAGAATAACTACGAAAACGTAGGACCTAGAGAACTAAGTCTCGTCTAGTATTGAACTTTTGCTTGAAACTACGTAGTGGCCGACGCAGTGCATCTCTCGGAATCACATCTTGATGAAGAGGACAACAAAAAACCGAACTCTACCTAAGGTGAAGTCCTTTGTGTTCCATGTAGGTACTCGTATGTGTAAAATTCCATTGAACTGTAAAATCGAAATAAATGCCGCCCTATGACTGACATTTAAAGAGGCTTCCATTGATTTTTACGGTCGAATGGTGACTCTCCCTAATTTTTCGTTTTGTTGGCTAGATGTGCCTTCGGCTGGGTTGTTTTATTGAAGTCAACGAACTGGAAAATGATCCTGTTGCTCTTGGGTTAATGTCCAACCATATCCGGTCGTTCGATTTTATGACGATGATATCGATATCATTGTTTTCAGTTTGAATCGAAGGATTAGGATCATGGAACTGTTCACATGTCCTTCAGGTTATTTATACTCGAAAGATTATCAACGATCAGTGATCATGGTACAATTTATGTAATCATTATGCCTTCCTATCGAAAACGCACTTTTTTGACAGAATGAAGATCAGCATTTTTGTATCGGAAAACTCCATCGGACATTCTTCAGATATTCAGATTGTGCCCACTTCACTCTGATTGATTATCCTTGTCAATTAAAGAAACTGATTGGCTTTGGTCAATCTGATTCCCTACTAGGTACTCGTATTAGCCGATCTTGGACTGGTCATGAAAGCGCACATAAGAAGGTGCCATAAATTGCCCATTATTCTGATCCAGAAATTCTCTTTATTTTTGAATGGGGCTCACGTTTTCAATGGGGTTCCACAAGATTCAACGCCAGGTCCGATATTATTAACAGAGTTATGCGACATAAAATATCTGGCAAATTAGTTATGAATGACGCATTAGAACGAATCAATTCACGATGACCATCTAACGATTAATAAATGCATCTCTACAGATTATTTTAAGCGGTATTATGGGAACCCAGTGCCTAGTAGAAGTCTGGGGTTGAACTGACGCCGGTTGTATCAGACCGATACTTTTTCCTTATATCTATACCTCTCGTGTAACAAATGACACAATAATTCCTGCTCGCCATTTTTTTATGACTTTCCGTCACATTCATCAGTTCCTCCAATTTTCCTCCTTTCTGCTCCTATTGCTCTCCCCGAAATCTCCTTATAATCACTGATTCCGCTTGACTGACCGACCGAATTACATTTCAAGGTAAATAGCATGTTGCTACCTTCTTCGCATTCAGTCAGCCAGTTCCTGGCTCGCTGTCATGTCGGGTTGATAGAGTGAGATGCTGTAATAACAGAAAACTCTCCTTCACTCTGATATGAGTTCAAGAGAACTAGTTTTTTTTTTTTTTTTAATAATTTACGCGCGCCTCAAGGGGTTTTTATGATACCCTTTTACTGTCGCCAGGGCGCGGGCGGAAAGATAGAAGGAGGAGACAGGAAAGTTATTGTGATGTAGTGATTTGAAACTCAGGTGTGATTGGTTTCAATATTCATTTTCCAGGGGTGGGAGTCCGAATAGAACGGAGAGTTTTTCTTCACTCGGAATGATTCAGGTTATCAATTTTTAACGTTTTTGTGTTTGAAACTCTACATGACAGTGTTATCCCTTCACACGCAGATTTTTTTGACTGAGTTCCAATTACCCAAATGAAAAACTTGTCATGAGTAGGATTCGAACCTTGACCGTCCGAGTGAGAAGCCATGGCCACCCCCAATATCCTGACAAAACTATTTCAGTAAGCTTGCCTTCGTTGGTACCGCGGAGCTAGATAGAATTCAGTTCAATGCATATCAACTTGTTCTTTCCGAAGTTCTCATCTGATCGAAAGTCCCGCCTCTCTCTCTATGAAGTGATGGAGGCCTACTTTGAGTAGTCCACATCTATTACCACCTCGACGGAATAAATCCCTTACTGACGGAGTGCCACAAGGTTCGACACTAATCTGTTGGAAATGTTACATTATTCTTCGACAACCGATTCTTGGAGAGGCTCTTTGGATCGAAGAATTTTTGTGTCAGTGCGTTATTGAGCAACAATTTTGCTGATTTGCATTGCCAAGTTGAAGTAGCAGTGTGTAAGTTAGGATGGTTACTTCTTAACTACTTAACACCCTCACTACTTTGAAGCTAATGTTGCCAACAATTATATAAGACAACCTGTCGGTTTGGTCGTTATTTACTTCAATCCAGCTGTCAGTTATTTGCCTTTCCTATAAATTTTGCGAATGTTGTCTTTTCGGGCGACTGATTGACTTCTTTGAGCTGCGAGACTTTCTACTTTCGACAGTTTTTTCTGTTATACTTCTTCTGACTCGAAATTCTTAACTAACAGCTCTTGTGTAGCAATGTAGCATCCTGATATATAGGTCTAGCATCTTCTCTTTCTGGTCTCCACAGATATCACCATACCACAAGCGTCTCTTCGCGAACCTAAATTAGAATGTTGCAATACGATTCTAGGAGTACAAGGAGTACGTTGGAAAGTTTTCACCTTTTTGAGTTCGTTTTCAAGTTGGGATTTGAATTTTGAAAATAGTATGTGTTCCACCTTCAGAAGAGTTGCGTCATTTCGGGAGTCTAGTGCTAGTTGTACCTGCAGCAAATTCAGTTCTTCAAAAATCGAATACCCGATGTCCAGAAATCTGTGCTTTTAAACTAATCCATCGAAGATATTTAGCGTTGAAGTTCCCGAGTACGAATCCCTTTGCCATGCCGCTTGAAGACAGCCATATGCTTGGGAGTGGTACTACAAGGTGGCGCAAAATTAATCATCCAAATTTGTTTTTGAATTACTTTTTTACTACTTTTTTATTTCAAATTTTTTTCTGTTAAGTGGAAGAGATGATATCCGCCAGTGTTGATACACATTTGCACCATTTTATCGCACTTTCCATGACTTTCCACAAGATGTCCGGTAATAACTGTTAGAATTCCTGTCGAATATTTTCCTTAATGGCTGCGATTGTCTGAGTCTTGTTGGCATAAACCCGCGACATCAAATAGCCCCAAAGAAAGAAGTCTGGGCTGGTTAAATCGGGGGGTTTTGCTGGCCACGCTCTCGTGTGAACACCACACCACCCAGTGGCTTTGGGTGGATGTAATGGCTCTTCGTGCATCACACGCGGATTTTCAGTGTCCCAAAAACGAAGATTTTGCTTATTGACGTAACCGCTTAAGTGGAAATGCGCCTCGTCACTCATGACGATTTTCGACTCAAAATCGTCCTCTTCGATATTGAGATTGAGGATGGCTTGACAGCGATGTATTGCGCTCCATTGCTTGTCTGTTTGTATTCTGCATCTGTCTAGATCACAAATGTCAAATATGATTGACGTACGACGCCATTTGCAAAAATTATAACATCTTCCGATAGGATTATTAATTTTGCGCCTCCTTGTATGTATCAGTAGCACAAGATGCGTACTTTCTCAGTGCATATTCGCAAGTCATAGTTCTTGGACGTTCCGGGACGTGATTCTAAGAATTTTATTTTTTAGGGCCTTCCTCATCTACTTGTTTTTCACCGGCCAGTTTCCTCTTACAGAAAGTCTTAATACGAGGGGTTAGTTGAGACCAATGCCAGCAACTCATTTCAGGGATGTAGTCAATGTCGTTATCCTAGTAAGTTCTCATTACCTACCATCTCATTGCCAACGCTCTGATGAAATATTTAAAGTCCTTATCAAATCCAAATAAATCGAAGTAGCCCGGATAAGGCGTCAATTCCATGGAGCCCATCTAAGAAGTTCCTCTGTGAACCAATTTTTTGCGAGCAGATCTGCTCTACTTGCCTCTTTTAAATTTAATATTAGGTCAAGCCCGAGTGGATACCAGTCAGTATCTGATGGCGACCACTTGGAGGTGAAAAAATAAGCACAATAGAGATTGTTACAACTCCGAGCATCGCCAGGTTCACACTGGTCAGTGCCTAGCCTATTTCCGTTGTAAACATTTCGACCTTTCAATATCTGGCCGTTTAGTGAATCGCCGGAGACTCAGAAGTATGCAAAAATCTTCAACTCAATTGGATTGTCTCAATTTGAATTTGAAACGCGACACAGGTTCGATTTTGATATGTTTTTTCGCCGAAACAATACGTATTGAAGGTGGTCAACTAAGCACATCCATGTCTTTTCATTTCTAAGTATGGTCGTCAACTTAATTGCCACATGATGTTCTAGACCCTTCTCTAAAAGATGCTTCGTCAAAGTGTCGATTTCCATCGATCGAATAGAAATCGTACACGACTTCAGGCTATACCTGGTATCATCCTGTGAAATTCGACTAAACGTATGCAATGTCTACAATATTATCTAAAATGGTGTGGCCCTATTCTTAATTACATTTTTTAACCAAAAAACTAACGTTCCTCATTTTTAAATGTATGCACATGCATAAGTACGTCAAACATCCGGAAGGACACTTGATATTTTAAAATGTTCCCTTCTCGGTTTCCTTTTTTTTTGTCCTTTCATGCACCACCTTTTATGTACAATATTTTTTGAGATATTCATATTCATGAAGGAATCCTAAATGGCACCACATTGTCCGAGGATTCTCTTTTCCATATATCATCGGCAATGTGCATTTGAAGGTCCTTTCATACGGGTATATGTACCTACGTGAGCATCAGCTCACTACGAGCAAGTGTAAGAGGGTGGTGTTGCTATGAAAACTTGTGGCAGGTATCTGTGAAATATTTTCAAATTCGGTCTAAGTGCATTTTGTGCCTAATAAATAGGAAATACATTAAATTTATTTTTTAAAATTTTTCTTCAATTTTTTTTCCGGTCGGAGATAGAGATGTTTTCTACTCGAACGACCTTGACGGAAGCAAGTCGCCAATGTTCTTTCCAACTTTGGTTCGATGTTATTTTTTTTAGTTTGAATATATATTTGTGTATCTATAATGTGCTTCGGTTGTAGTTGCATTTATATTATTCGCCTTTTCAGTTGATGATTTTTATTTTTAATTTTTATTTTTGGTTTCTCATATGGAGCTACACAAAGATTGAGTCATCCAAATCCAATCGCGAAGCGGATTTATGTTTGTTGTATCGTCTGACAGAAGAATGACTGTACACAATGTTTTATGTTGAAGTTTGCCTTGTGACGACCATGTGGTGTAGCACTTTCTATCTTTTCTTGTTTAGTGAAAAACAAAAGATATTCGTTCAAGAAAATCTACGAAAAAACTAGAAACAAAAACAATGGCGTTTGTTCAAGGAAGTGATTACAACATGTGTAGAGTGTTGTGTTTCATGGATAAAGTTAATTTTTGTTTACCAATTAGGTATGCGCTTGTATCTTGTAATTACTCATGAGGTCAGTTACCCTTTTGCTGCAGATACTATACAAACTCTCGACAGTATAAAGTGCATTGTTATGCAGGTCTTTGGTAAATCGTTTTCGGAAGTTATGAAATCGCAAAGAAGGTAACTCAGAAATATTTAATACTCGTACAAGAGAGATAAAATATCATAAAAACGGTGATTATGCACAAACACTGTGCATGAGTCCAGAAAGAGCAGAAATACTTCGAACCAGAGGTACAAGGGCTTTTGAGATGCTTTCTTCATGACAATATGAAAATGAAATGCTGCGAGACATTGGTATCCTGTTTGGCTGGGTGGACCACGAAGGCTTTAGGGGCGTTGTGCTTTCATTGCAAGAACATCGTAAAGTATTTCATAGAAAGCAAACATGCTTAATCGTTTCCGTTCTCTAATTTCTACAGCCTGTCGATTTTCATATTGCTGCACACTCGTTTTGCCGACAACATATGAACGAATTTGTTTTTGTTGTCTGGGAATATGGAAGTGCAGTGTCGTTATATATTTTAACCATCTTATTTCCCTGGGCATTGCTTCTCCGCGGTCGGACTAAAGCCGAAGCTTACTTCAGTGTTCGATTTATGCGCTTATACCTAGTCAAGTCATAAATACTGGTACACAGAAAAATCAGTGCCAAATGAAAACGAATTAATATTCAAACAACTTATTCGAAATGACTTCCATTTGCCTCCCATCACGACTTAAGACGATGTGGCCACTCATCGATTGCAAGACGCACTTGATGCATGGGGAAATTGTCCACTGCACGGACAAGGGCTCGCTTCAACGACTCAATATTTGAGTGTCGAGTAGAGTAAGGAATGCCCTCTAATATGGACCAAAACTTGTAATCCAACGGGTTCAGGTCTGGACTACCAGCTGGCCAATCATCCGTTGATATGAAGCCCGGAACGTTGTTTTTGAGCCACAATTGAGTCGTTTTTGCTTTGTGAGCTGGAGCAGAGTCTTGCTGGAAAGTCCATGGCTTGTTGAATATTGATTGGTTGAGAGACTTCACAATGGGTTCCAAGACGGTCGGTTGATATACTTTGGCCGATGTTTTCACTGCTTTCGCGCAACCTCCCCACCATACCATTACAGATGCGGGATGGTGGCCTCTTTGAACCCTCGGGATGAGTTGGGATGCTTCTCTGGATGAACGATTCTTCTACGGTGAAGATTTTCTCGTCAGTGAACAGAATTTGTCTGTGAGCGTTCTTCGCGTACCGGCTGAGTAACACTTTCGATCTTCGCTTGCGTTTTTCATTCAATGTGGCCGTGAGCAGGTATCCGGTGTGTTCTAAATCTTCTTTGATAATGCGAGACATGGATTTTTGCGAAATTTGCATTCCCCGTGACAAGATTTTCTATTTTCGCAGTGGTTTTCGGTTGATTCGTTTCTTCACGGCTTTGATCGCTTTCGGAGTTCTCACGGTGCGCGGACGGCCGGATCTTTGACGGTCTCGTACTCCACCAATATCCTCAAACAACTTCACAGCACGATACACAAAATTGCGAGTGATTCCAAGCGGTATTGCCTTTTTCCATGTTGCATTTAAGTAGGTCAACTACAACAATACGATTTTCGATGTCGCCCCATTCCATGATTGCAAGCAATTAATTGCAAAAGCTTTTCACGTCACAATATCAACTGTCAAATCGCAATCAATACGAAATAGATGCGTCCAGTGTTGCATTCGTAATGAGTGAGTTCAGTTGTGTACCAGTATTTATGACTTGCCTAGGTGACGTTATAGACTTTTTTTAAAAAACATTTTTCACAGCGTTCCCGTGGTCGTCGGTGTGCTGAGAAGCGAAGTTGATAATTGTTTCTGAACTAGGTGGGGTGAAAAGTAACCTCCTTGACCGCCAGAATGCGCTGCTACTGCAAAACAGGTTATGGTGCCTTGAAGTCGGTTCATATTTAGGCAGACATACCAAATTTCAGTGCGATACTGTCTTTAATTTTGTTTTGACCGCTCATTGTTGTTGACGTGATTGGGATCATGTTGAGTATGGACAAAAAAGATTTTCATTCTCTCATAAAACATAATTTTTCAGAGGCAAAACGGCGAAGGAAACAAAAGAAAAGTTGGATAAAGTTCAGATTACACCGTCCAATATTGGTTTCGAGAGTTTCGTGGTGGCCGCAACTCCACTACCGATCAAGTCCGCAGCGGCAGGCCCTCCGATGCTGTTACAGAGGACAATGTCAAAAAAATACATGAAATGGTGTTGGCTGACCGGAAAGTGAAGGTGCGCGAGCTAACAGATACCACAAAGATTAGTACTGAGCGCACACGACATATTTTGGGCAATATTCTGCATATGAAAAAGTTATCCTGCTGCTGGGTGCCGCGCATGCTCACTCCTGACCAAAAACACGAACGCGAGAGCACTTCGAAAGAGTTTTTGGACTTGCTGATGCGGAATCGGGCGGACTTTTGGCGTCGATTGGTAGCTGTTTATGAAACCTGGATCCATTATTACACACCAGAGAACAGAATGAGTGCCCGGCAATGGACTGAAGCCGGCACGAGTGCTCCGAAACGGCCGAGGAAGGCTCAATGGGTCGGAAAGGTTATGACGTCGGTTTTGTGGGACTGATCGGAATGACTTAAGGCTCCAATTGCTGTCGCATCCACCGTATTGGCCAAATTTTTTGGCTCCCTCGGACTATTATCTCTTCCCAAACCTCAAAAGATGGCTCATCAATAAAAAGTTCAGCTCACGCGAGGAAATCATCGACGCCACGGAGGAGTATTTTGCAGACCTTCCGGAAAATTACTCTTCGGACGGGATCAAGAAGTTGGAAAATCGCTGGAATAAGTGTATCAAGCTAAAAGGGGACCATATTGAATAAAATAAAAAAAAAACATTAAAAAAAAAATTGTTTTCATTCCCAAGGAGGTTACTCTTCATCCCACCTAGCATAAGTGCCAAAGGTGGACCCTTGGGTACGCTTGGGTACCCTAAGCAAGCTCTAACAGTCGATACATGCTTGTTACAGATGTCTTGAAGGCAATTCCCGAATCGTGGGATAATGGTAAACTGATGAATCTCGTTTGATATATAGTACGTTGTCAACCAGTCAACTCCCATGTCATCTTGTGGGTGTTCTGTAGACAAAAGTGCCCTTATTGACCCGTCGATTGATCTGTTGCTGGTCCCTGAAGTTATTCAGTCTGAATTTAAGTTCCGTTGTCAAACTTGGTCTTGAGTGATCCAACATAGTTCTCTACGTATCGTGTTTGTTAAGCCCCATTGCTCAGTCTTTTATCCCTTTACTTATTCAAATCCTGTACGCTTCTAGGGTAAACTTCTTACCTAACCTTAGTTTGCACATTTTGAATAGCAGGTCAACATATATAATATCAACACTGACTTAGGTGGAGAAAATCAACACACCAAGACATTTCTAGAAAATAAGTCTCACCAGGCCACTTAAGAAGTTCATCGACTCCTTCCACATTTGAAGACATCATCTTCATCCTTCAAAGCCGAAACGAACTTTCGATTGCTTTCATGTCAAGCGTCGTCATCTCAAACTTCATAGATCTTGATCACAACCATCTGATGATCACCTCGTAAAACACAAATTCAAATTGCTTGCTGTTTATTGCTCATTTGCTCGTTAATACTCGTACTTATAGGTACAGGGTGCTTCGAAGTTTTTGTATCTACTCGTATTAGTTAAACAGACGAAGGAATTCGTTGTAGGACTAGAGTTAATTCGTTTCTATTAGATACCTTCTACTCGTATCTCCTCACTCTAGTGTCAGTCTTAGGACTCATTTGGACCTATCATATTGGATAGTCTCATCCAAAGTCATTCACACTACCCTAATGGTAACCTGGATCCTGAATAATTCCAAGGTTTTAAGTTTCACTTGCAAATGCACCATCATTTAGCCACCACATATCGGATCTAATGGCGACTCTAGAAAGTAGTTTAAGCCCGATTGTTTAAGGTCTCTCCCCATTAATCATCTTTAGCCGCCGAAGTTATAATTTCTACACCCTATCTACGTCTTAGCCATGGATAGTCATAAGTACGAGTACCTATGTATCTCTGCTTCAGTACTTGTGCATATCGAAAGTTTAATTACAGCGACGTGTAGTACGTATTTATTTTTGAAGTATTCGCTGTGCTGAGTCCAGCCAGATCTTGGGATCTGAGTCGTCTCTGAGTTGTATCCGTACAACATAACAAAAGTCTGTGGTGTGGTTATTCAATCCCTCGTGCTGTGGCATTTGAATTGAATAAGTTAACCGAAAGAGGCTAAGTCTACGGTAAAACCCGTATACAAGTACCTAGTATCCACCATACTCGTACTCGTACTCGTTCGTATTTGTATCTGTAGACTATTAGTACGTAAAAGAGAAATCCGAACCCTTGAGCAACAGTGAAGTGTTTGAGGTCGCAAATGCAAAGATGATGGTGCTGGTTCTGGTGCTGGGCCGGGGTACACGATTGTACGAGTATAGTGCGACGATGAGAGATGATGGTGTGGTCAGAAAAGTCGGTTTAGCTCGAATCCATTTCTATCTAGTTTTGAGTAGTTTTTCGTAGGTTTTTTATTTATTTTTTTTATTTTTCTAATTTCTTTCTTCACTATTCATTTATTTTGGTTTGTTATTGGCTAAGAAGAAGCAGACGACGCAGAAGGGAGGTGTTGTGGGACATGATGATGAATCAAAAGAAAACAATAGAAGCGAAGAGTATGCAGATGGTGGATTGGATAGGAAACTTGTTTCTGTTTCCCTTAGTAGTTTTCGTTAAGAACTTTTCATTTTACCAATTGAGATTCTCTGTGGCTGTTTGGGCGGATTTTAATTTGAACTCGACGAGTGTTGTTTCCCAGTTTTGTTGGTTTTGCTTTAGCTTATTCTGGTCGGTTGCGCTTCAGGCACTGGTCGGTTGCGTGTTAAATTATCCATTTTCAAATGAAACTTTTGAAACTGGCGAACGGCCGCTAGAAATTAGTTTGATCATCGGAAATAAAACCGGTGCACGATAGTACTTAATCGCTAAATCTTTTATTTTTATTTTTTTTTTTATTTTTTATTTTTAATTTATTTTAAGAGGTTTTCCGATTTCACGAAAGTCAATCTATTGTTTGTCGTTTCTCTGTTGAGTGGGTATTTGAAGAGGAGAAAAGAAATACTATTATTTCTAGAAGATAATCTTAGATAATACCTTCCAAATGTTGGTCCCTGTGTTTTAGGTAACACACTTAAGATACGTGTTAAAAAAAAATAGTAAAATACTCGTAGCTCAAAGAAATATGGAATGGCTACGATCGTTCCACGTTTTCAAAAGAAAATCATAAATACGACTCCTTCCCGTGCTATTATTTATGCAGACTTAGCCCCTTAGAGGATTTATATTCAGTAAGTCACATTATGAATCCTGAATTCTCTTCTTAACACCCTTGGACCCGATACTTGTGATTAACTGTCTACATCTGCAGCATCTATCGCATCGGTCTATCGGACACAATTTCTTTCGACTATATGGTGAACATACGAGTAAATTACTGCAGTAAACATTCATATTAAGTCGTTTCTAATAGTTTTTTTGGATCAAATGTCAAAGCGCTCGTTGCCGGCTCTAGAGTCCAGAGTTTACCCAAAGTGAGGTCTTCCTCTGCTGCATTGTCTCTTAGTGTCTTAGTGCACAGCTTGTTTGATTCCTCGTTGAATCTTCTCTTTCAAAGACCGTCAACGCCATCGGGACCGAATATAGTATGTCAAATTCCTCTCTCGAAACGACCGTGGATACACTCATCTGCATTCGATAGAATCCATGCATTGGCGCCATAAAGTAGGACTGCGATGATCAAGGTCTTAAATACCCAACTGCTGTAGACTATAAAGTTCTGTGTAATTCGTCGATGCTGTGTGCCCCTTCTATTTTACGGCATACACTTGGTTTTGTCCTCATTTTCTCATTTCCTACGGCTTCCGTGACAGGCCACTAAGTCCCGCCAAAATGTGAATATTGTAAAGAAGTCACATGACATCGTGTCACCTTGTCGTTACCGACTTTACGGAAGCAGCGAGCGATCTTTAATGGGGATATCCCCACATTAGGATCAGACAAACAATGCTTAGGTTCTATTCGTCGGGCATACTTTCATCGAGGCAGATTTCGGAGATGAGTTTATGTGGGCTCCCTATCCAATCACCTGCTGCTTTAAACAGCTCGGCGGTAAGACCATTGAGTCTAAACTTAAGCTTGAAAATGGCTGTTCTGACTTTATATCTGCCGGTTGGATGGAAATGTGTTTTGTCTTTGTCCAAGTTGAACGGTTTATTCAATCTCGACCACTTTTTGCATCAATATAGTCCATATCGCGTATTACTCGAACAATGTTTTGCTCTAAAGCGTCAATCGTTGCTGATTTATCGGCATAAATTGGAGAATTGACGTCGCTCCACAGAAACCAATTCAATTGAGTCCAATCCCACAATCTTGGTGGCTTGGCCTTTTAACAAAGCTATCCTTTTGTGGTAGTACAGGGTGGAGCATCATTTTGTTGCAACCACGGTTCTGCCCCATTGATCATCGTATTGCATCGGTGTCTATTGACAGTAACCTGTGCTCCGACTTCAATCCCGGTATATTGTATTGGAGTATTGTCTTGGCTCCAAATTCTGCTTGCTTACGTAGCCGTTTCATCAGAAATGAGCTTTACCATTTAACAACATTTTATGGTAAAAACTGGGTCAAATTCCAGTTGATTTAAGCCCAATTACTGAACACCCGACGCAGTACATGGGGGTGGCCGTGGTGTAGTGGTACTAGCCATCGCTTCTCACTCGGACGATCAAGGTTCGAATCCTACTCATGACAAGTTTTTCATTTGTGTAATTGGAACTCAGTCAGAAAAATCTGCGTGTGGCTGTTGTAGAGTTTTCAAGCACATAACAACCGTTAAAATTCACAACCTGAATCATTCCGAGTGAAGAAAAACTCTCCGTTCTATTCGGACTGCCACCCCTGGAAAGTCAATGTCAAAACCAAACACACCTGAGTTTCAAACCACTACATAACAACAACTTTCCTTTCTCCTCCTTCTATCTTTCCGCCCGCGCCCTGGCGACAGTAAAAGGGTATCATAAAACCCCTTGAGGCGCGCGTAAATTATAAAAAAAAGAAAAAAGTACATGGTTACGCAGCTAAAGCTCTTGTACTAAGTGGATCTTGTTCCCGTTCTTGTGTGTGAGTATCTAAAAGTGTTACTTGGGTGCGAAATTTCACAATAATTCTATCAAGGGCCTATGATGTTCTTTTACAATTTTATGAACTCTTATATGAGTTTTGCGAGTTTCGAATGAATAGTCCGGCCTCGTCAAAAGAAAAATAGTCTCCATGTGGGGGAAGCATACAAACTTTGGCGAGTCTCATAAGTTGTAAATGCCTCCCAGGCTCATTTAAGGCTTTTTCCCAATTTGTTTGCATTTACGACAAGCAGGGGAACGAACTGCGTCATCATTTTTATGTCTACTCCATCCCAAGATCCCAAGACACTAGTTAAATCTGAAATCGCTTCACCTTCCCTTATATGGTTAAACCTACCAAATAGCTAGTTGATTCAAGTAATGATGCACCCCACGAGATCGTAGGGTACGATACGATGATGTCCGATAAGAATCGGTGCAACTACGAAGACAAATTTTATGGGCCTTATTTAGCAAGAAGCCGTTCCCATAATCCCTACAGACCTTCGTCAAATTTGCGTGCCTTTTTTATTCAATTTCATTACTACTCCAACTGATGTTTCGATTGATCTCTACTCACATAACGCTGTGATGTATCATAAGCAAGGCCCCAGTGCCGTAACATAGTAACTGTCGATGAACTCGCACCTTAGCTTCCTTTCAGTGAATTAGTACTATCTTCGGAAGGCACTTTCAGCCATCCAATTCGTGGGCTGGATTTGACATCCCTGTTTCAATCACGTACGTCAAACCGAATTGTCATCCGGACTGAATATGGTTAGTTTAAGGTTTGCCATTCTACAATATGGATCCATATTGTTAGGACGGGTTAAAATTTTGAAAACTTGCTCCAATAATAGTGATTCTGTTGTAGGTACGTCGGAAAGACTGGCTCTGGAATGTACGCTCTACAGAAAAAAATGACTGCGGCTAGTGAGATTGTTAGTATTGAACATCAGTGTTTGGATGACCAATTTTCATACAACATTTTTTTAGCGATGAGGCTCATTTTTTACTCGGTGGATACGTTCTTCTTCTTTCTTCTTTAAGTGGCGCTACAGTCCGGGATGGACCTGGGCCTCAGTCAACAAGTGTCTGCAGCCAGCACGCTAAGTTGGCTGAGAGGTCCCACTAACAGTCAACCAGATTGATCACATTGCGATCGATGCAAGACACTCCTCCAGTATTGTGGATGTCCGTACGTTCTGAGGAACCAACATCGACTCGGACCATTACCTTGTTGTAGCCAAGGTACGGTTGCGGATATCCCAAACTACGCCATGACAAACTGATGCTCTGAGGAAATTCGATGTCAGACGACTACAACCGCAACCTCTTAAGAGGTCCTATACCGCAAGCATCAAGCATAGAAGACTATTGGAAACACTGCCAAAACACCATCAGAGATGCCGCTGGCGTTTCACTTGTTCACCACAACGAAATCCCTGGTTCGATGATGAATGCCGGCAAGCACATGCAGCTAAGCAAAAAGCACGCATTGCGGCACTCCAAAAAAAGATCAGAGCTGCTCACAAACACCGGCTTTTCAGGAGGAAGAAGAAAGAGCATGAGAAGCGTGCGGTCGAAGAAATTGAGAGATGCCACGGAAACAAACTCCGAACCGAAGCCTGTAGAGATGAACAAGGGAACATCATGGTAGAATTGCAGTCGATGCCGAAGACTTGGAAAGACCAATTCTGAAGACTGTATAACGGCGATGACGAACCAAATGCCGCTGTCAAGCAGAATCAACCTTTCAACCTGGACGATGATGACCAACAATTCCGTCCACTCGACCTGGATGAAGTGAAGATAGCAATATCTAATCTAAAGTCCGACAAAGCTGCTGGAGCGGACGGGCTGACTGCCGAGCTCTTCAAAGCGGCAGGCGATGACTTGGTAAGGAGCATACACCAACTCATCTGTTAAATATGGCCGGACTAAAGTATGCCCGATGAATGGAACCTCAGCATTGTTTGTCCGATTCTCAAGAAAGGAGACCCTCTGAACTGCGCCAACTACAGAGGCATCAGTCTCCTTAACATCGCATACGAGATCTTATCTGCCGTATTGTGTGAACGCCTGACGCCGTTCGTCAACAACCTGATAGGTCCATATTAGTGTGATTTCAGGCCAGGAAAGTGCACCATTGACCAAATATAGTATTCACACCATCCATTCATATTCTTGAAGAAGACCCATGAGATTGATACACACCAACCATTCATCGATTTTAAGGCCGCGTATGACAGCATTATAGAGACGAGCTATACAGAGCAATGTCTAGTTTCGGCATCCCTGCCTAACTCGTCCGTCTGTTCTGGATGGAGAAGAATAACGAAGAATAACTCTTGCCAACCGCTGTTTTTTTGGGCTAAGAAGGCATTTGAGTAGCAAAGCCCTCTCCCGGACGACAAAAGTCACCCTCCTTAGAACTTAGTAATCCCGGTCCTGCTCTATTGCGCAGAGGCATGGACATTATCAAACATGGATGGGAGCGTTCTTGGTTGCTTCGAGAGAAAAATTCTTCGGGCGATCTTCGGTCCCGTCTGCATTGACGGTTAGTGGAGGAGGAGATACAACAATGAACTCTACGGAATGTACAGCGACATCGACCTAACCAAAAGAGTGAAGATCCAAAGACTGAGGTGGCTGGGTCATGTAGAGCGTATGGATACCAATGTTTCGGTCCGAAAAGTCTTCGAATCCGCTCCCGAGGGACAGCGCAGTAGAGGAAGACCAAGACTCAGGTGGCGGTGGATACTTTACCAAACAAAATAGTCGTAGACCATGGCATCCACAAGAACTCACTGTATTGTGTGCGATTGGATCTGGTGGTGTCTTTGGTCCATACTTCTTCCAAAATGAAGATAGTGTAACCGTCACCGTCAGTTCTCACCGCTACAACCAAATGTTAACCAAACGTTTTTAACTCAAATTAAAGATATGGATGGAGAAGACGTGTGGTATGACCGGATTGGCGGTTTTGCAGGAAAAATTTTCTAGATGAGTTTTGGTGGTGGGATCTGGCCACGAAAATCGTGTGATTTGTTGCCGCGTGATTTCTTTTTGCGGGGCTATTGTGTTTTGCACACAATCTGCAAACTTTGAAAACGAATATTCATCAAGTTATTGCCGAGTTATTGCTCGATATGTGTCGAAAACTCATCGAAAATTACCATGTCAGACTCAAGTCCTTCAAGAACTCCCGTGGAGGGCATTTGAATGATGTTATATTCTATTCAAAATGGCAACATTCAGACAATATTTTGAAATAAAAATTTAATCGAAATCTAAATCATAAATGTGTTTTATTTAAATTTACTTTTGGAACAACAAAATGGATGAACCTCTACTTTGGCGTACTCATGATGAGTGACGAATTAGCTGTGAATATAAGCTGCTGCCGTCTCCATAGCGTTGATGCGGATTTCCTTAACCCAAATTCATGTGCGTGTACTCAGATTTCATAGACTTTTCGGACGATGTGACGGTGGTTCTGCAGGTGGCTTCTTTCCTTTTGACAACATTACCAGACCCTTTCATGTTTTTTCTTTGTTGTGCTGTTGGTATGAACCTGTCTGGTTTCCATGCGGTTTCAGATGTCTTTTAATCGCCCGTGCTTCTGAATCGCATAAATACTGGTAGTTCATATGACGTGGTTGTGTGGACATACGATGTAGTATGAAAGATAGTCTCTGGGGCCCTTTAGCCGTTCAACGATGTCTCTACTATCGGCATCGGGTTTTCAAACAACTTGCGCTTTTGTTAATCCATTCCACCTATAGTAGGATGAGGTTGTTCTGTCAGGCATTGATCTTTGTATTTCTTACTGATGTGGTAGTTCTTGTTAGTTGATAACACAGATCCCATATTGTGTGTACGAAAAGCACAAATAAGCCCAAGTCTATCTAACAAAAGACAAGTCTAACATTTCTTCATCAAAATTTACAAACTACCAACCAAATCTCTGTATCTTTCACAACAAAGGTAGGCACCTAAGCGTCTTCAGTGCGCACACTTTGAGCAGCTATAATTCGCATCTAATTAGGCAAAAAAAAAATCTCTTAACTCTTTGCAACTAATTGCAAAATTTTGCTAAAGAAAAGCCCTCTAGGTATGCCAACTTTTATTACAAAACCTCAGTTACGTTCGCTTTAAACTAATTCCATAAAACTACGAGTATCTTAACAAGTAACATATTATACGTTCTCATGGCACCTTCTCATTATTCTTTAACTCTTTTATCTTGTTAGGCTTAGGTTGAGAGTATCTATTGGATGGTAATTAACCACATCTATGAGTACCAAACAAATGCATTATTAGTTCGTCCGTCTGTCTGTCTGAATTTAATTATTTTTCATTTGCTTAAGCAATGCACTGCTTACGAGTATGACTGACTATATGGCTACGGTTGTGATTAAGTCAGTGTTAGATTGCGGTTCTTGCCCAATATCTACTCGTTCGAAAAGAGTATTCGTGTCCGTATTCATACGAACTCGTAGTGGTATGTGTAAGTGCTCTCTAAGCTAAGCACCTATTGAAACCTTCAAGGAAAAGATGCAATTGCAATCGAAATCGGTGGCTCGCAATCGCTGTGCGCATTACAATCGTCACCTTGTGGCAATGACTGGCTCTACCTAATCCATTCGCTTCTGTGCATTTTGCAATATGGAACCTAGCTGAGTCACTCGCATCGACTCACAATTCTACTTATGAGTATATGAGTGCATATCGGTTGTACGAGTATTCGTATCTTTGAATCTCTGGCTACCTTCTTCAGTTAGCTTAGCTACTTTAGTGTATAATTCTTTTAATTTTTGTTGTTCCTTGTTTTCACGTTAATAATAAATTCAAAGAGCTTAATTGTTTCACCGTTACGCTAGGTTATTTCCTACTTATTAAAGTATCTCCCGCTCTCTACGAGTACGAGAATGTATCGAATAATATATCTGCTTCTCTAGCACAGTCAGTTGGAGTTTTGAAAAGTTCGAGTGTCTGGTGCGGCTGTGTGCGGTTTTATGATTGCGTTACAATTACGATTCAGTGCACGACTTTATGATTTTCAATGTTCGTTAGTTAGATTAAACCTAAAAGATACAAAAAAAAAATACAGATACAAGCACTATTTGTGTTTAGCCAAGGCGGTAAGTAGTAAAGCGAGGTGAATTTTGAAATAGGGGCGCTGAGAATTGATGTTGCTTGATTGTTAGTTGGTAATTTTGTATCTTTTATGTTTTTTTTTGTTTTTTTTTTTGTATTGGCGTGCCTCTTTGTTTTCTAATTTTTTATTTATTTATGTTTCTATATTTCTTTGGTTAATTTTAGTGGTTATGGCTTCAAACAAATCTCATTTGCATACTTGTACTCGTACTCGCACTCGTACTCCTACTCGCATTTGTATGTGTAGCGTGATTAGGTTTTAATTCACAATTTGACAAGTTTTGAAGGTTTTTACTTCACAAAAAAGTATCTGAAAGTCAAGGCTATGACAATATGGTGTTAGGTAATCCATTGAATTTGAATTCAATTGGATAGTAGGTTAGGAGGTGAATAAATAAGAGGTATCAATCTGTAAGTAGAGCACGACAAATATTTGTCAAGGCATTTGCGTCTTCAATGAGTATCTGAATATCTGAGAATCCTAAGAATCTCCAGGAAAATTACATTCAAACTGACTATACATGAATACTTATTTGTTCATTCTTTACATTTGTGGTTACCGTTCTGGTTTTCATTTGTACGCATGGTGTGAAGTGATGATGCAGAAATTCCTCTTTGAATGTGGAGTAAGTTGAGGCATAGTCGAACTGCCACTAATGAGGATATATGTGTGTGTACATGGAAAGGAAAGTATTTTGGTCTTTGAGTTATTTGATCTATCCATATGCAGGTCTAATGAATTTAACCGCACACTTGTGATGACCTATTTTCTATCTTTTATCTGTTGTACATGCCACTCCAATTGGTATTCGGTTATTTTTTTTCATTTTGGATTTTCTCTCAGCCACACAAGTTAATGAAATGTAAGCGGCTTAAGCCAGTAAGGCTTTCATCTATTGGGCATATCGAATCGATTGTCAAACAAAGATGGCACTTTTACTACAACTTCTCTTCCGAATTTTCTATGATTTATCCAGGATGTTGTGATCAACGACACAGCTTCAGATATGCGTGGGTTCCCGGCCCTAAAGGTCCGGTTCTCCCTGTTTCGGGTCGTGCCCTCTTATAAACCTCTCGACCACATGAAATATTACATAGGAACGACTTTAGACAGTTCAGACCTTTGTTGAACTCATTTATCCAGAAGTGAAAAATTACAAAAAGAGTGACTGCGACTGCACAAAGAGAAGACTTAACGGCTCAACGGATACGGTTTCGTCGTAAAATGAATTCGTAGGTAGGAAGTTTGAAAACAACAACACATTCGTCTATAAATGAATCTTCGCAACGATATCCCATCTTGCTATGAATGCTCATCCAGTCCATATCGTGGTTCGATCGCAAGCTGTTAAACTCGCGTATGAAATGCCCTGCCGAGGTGTCCATTTCCTAGTTATTGTAACTTGCAAACATTTAAAACCAACGTACATCGGTAGCTCGATTTTCTTCGTTCCTGAGTTTCTTTCGCCAGGGGTGTGTGCAATGGAATGTAGTGTGCACTAATCTCCCTACAGGACAGTAGTTCCTGGAACAAGTGAAGGAGTGATGTCTTAAGTTCGATGATTTTATTGCCCTTCTGATTTTTACGCCAAGAAAGGAGAAGAGACACAAAAAATCCAAGCGCGATTCCAGAGAACGACCTTGCGACACTACGAAGATGCTCTGTTTTTTCAAAGCTCGAACGGTTTGCATCCAGCCGCGGTGCTGTTCTTATACTAGCATGAAATGAGAACACTGGACAACTCCGGGAGAGGGCTGGATTCAAATGGATGTGCGACGTACTGAGCTAAGACTAAAACATCGCCTGGGAGCATTGCGGTAGGTACAACTAAAGATCTAACTACATGGTGCGCCTGTGTATCACTGGGACAATACGTACATTTCCAACCGGGTGTTCTTTAAATTGACTCCTCCGTTACGGATTTGGCCGACGAAACTATATAAAGGATGACAATAGAAGGAATCGGAAGAGAAAAAGGCGTTCGTTTGAGAGAATCTGACGGTTATAGCTATGATCAGAGGTGACAGCATCAGAAATTTCAATTTTGGAAATAGCTTTTTAGAGAAACTTAGAAATTAGAGAAATTCAAACAGAAATCTAAACAAGGAACTCGCGCAGCAATCAATGGACAATAGCTGCAACATTTTAAAAGCCGAAACATTCAGAAAAATCAATTGCCTTTGATTGCCATTACGTGAAGATTTACTGATATTCCAATTTAGAACAAGCAGCTATCAAGACACTTGACACCTGTTGAAACTTTTGCTTACTTACTACACATCTTATCATAATCACATATTTGCATTCTTTTATTCGTTTTATTTAAAATAATTGTACGAGGGTTCTTTAACAATACCTATGCATAAGTTTGAGCACTTAAAGAAATTCCTATCCACACTTTATAAATTAAGCAAAAATGGTAAAGAAATAGTCGGCTGAAGAACTGGCCAAGAAGGCTGTAGTAAGACCGAGGTAGCATGGTATCGGAATCCAATTGACATGTCCATCTTCCTAAGTTAATCTCCCAAACTGTGATTTCAGTAGGTCGGTCGTCTTGTGGATTTGATTCACGCGGCGCCATTTGGTATAGGAGTGAAGGCTAAGATTTTGGCGGTAATTCTTTCACTTAATGTCTAACTTGTTTAAACCAGCTGTCTTCATGTCATGCTTTCGTTCACAGCTGGAATATAGAATTTTAAAAATGTCTCCTGCCCAAAACACCTGCAAACAGTAAGACCCTCTGGGTTCTTCTTCTTGACAGTCATTCTTCCAGCAGTTATATGCGGCAATGGCTCAAGATAATTTTTCAGTTTAATTTTTGACCGCTTTTATGCATTTCTTACACCCATTTAGCGCAGATACGACGTTGCTTATGGTTGGCGACTTTACGACCAGGCTCGTTGCAAAATTTGAGAGCGAATTGTTTGTTGCATGCCGAATTCCTGAAATTGACGCGGCGCCACTTCGATTTTTAGAAGCAAGATTTCCAGTTGTTCTTGCGTGATAGGTCATGGTTCTCTGAAGAGAATACTCTCTAGAGAAGGGAACAAACCCACTGCAAATTATAAACAGGGCTCACACCCGATCTATTGAGATGCTTTTTAAATGTTGGCATTTATATAGTCATCAGTCCTCTTAACATCCCTTTCGGTATCCTTTCATCTGTACTCTATGTTAGTTCGAAGATGACAATCTGATTCCGGCTTTAAGTCAAAAAAGGTTTTTAGCAGAGTTTTTACACCCTGGCCACGTATGAAAACGAGCTTTGTCGAGCAATGAATAAGTTTGGAAACCCTTTTAAAATCTCTCGTTTTTCCAGGATGACAATGGAGGATCCGCGGTGCTATATTAGAATTGGTCACTTTCCTTCTATGTTCGAAAAAGCCAAAGGCTTAGGCAAAGAACTAGTCTATTTAACTTCTTGTATGTTCCTCTTATTGGAAATTCTCTGCCTTTCGTAGAAGGTTAAGTTCTTCAGTGGTTCCCAACAGGGCCGAGTATCTACTTCTGATGCGAGCCTGGATTGTGTACACTCACAGTGTCGACTTTATTCTTAAAAAAAAAACAAGTTTTTGTGCCACTTATGCCGAACACGCTCCGGAGCTTGGCAAAAACGTAATGTCCCGTCACAATGGCAATAAGCAGTCTACAGGCTTTCCTACTGACAGATTGACATCTTAGATTCGTAGCATTGCTTTACCAGGGTCATGTTGCCTGTAATTATGCTCAGATGAAACACAATCGCATCGTTCAGAGAAGTCTTGCATTCTCGAACTAGCTTTGAAGTCGTGATGGGGTTAAGAAAGGCCTTGACGACCAATACTGCAGATACTTCGCATCTTTATCAAAATGGCTTATTGAAATCAGGATTAAGTACTCCTCGCTTGGGAAATAGACGCAAATCTATCCTCTAGAAAGGCGCAGCATCTGGACCCATCTGTCAAGACTCGAGTACGATTCTTTCCTAACTCAATTTCTGGACAAGCAATTCGTCACAACACAGTGTTGCACCAAAAGACACTTCACTTCACAAAATATGGTTTAAAAGTGCATCTAGTCGTTCTTTGGAAACTGCTTAGTGCCACAATGGCTAATTATCGTGAAGTTTCGTTCCACCAAACAATGCATCAGTTATGATTGATTTTACCATAGCTGGGAAGGTCCAAAGAACCAAACTGGGAATGAAGGGTTTACAATGCGACATGTTCTGTCCAAACAACCAAAAAAGTGTTATCTATGTTGACAACCACATAGAAGGCTTCTACATGAGCCAGACCAGTGAACATCTTCCACCAGTTAGCGATCATGCCTAGAACTCCTCACGCTTTAGAGCAGAAGTTCGTAATCCAAGAGACAGCACTGCTACATCATGGGCACATGGTCAAACGTATACGCTAGAACTATTGAAAACATTAAGTACTGGGTCGACCAACAAGCACTATCTGAGTGGAATTGGAAACAGGACGACGACCTGCGGGCCTAAATTAACATCCAGGGTAAGGGTCTTATACATCAGTATTGCTTATATCCACAAAACGAAGGATCCGTCTATGTCGTGTTTGTAGAGATACCCGTACTGGTAAACTTGAGTTCTGGACAGCACTCTTAAGTCGACAGACAGGTCGAGTGAGTACTCCTTGTCGAGTGCGCCTTCAATTCCGCCCACTAGATTTCGAAGCCCAATCTCTCATCTATGTTTGTACCGTATTGCATCTTGGATAGAGAATCTAATCGCAAAGTTGTTTTGCGTACATAAATCTCGATCATTTACTGTATGCGCTTTTTGGCGAGCTTGTAGTTACCTTTTCCGTTTTTTGGTATAAGGGCAACCTACCCTTACTGGGTAGTATCCTTTTCAAACTAGTCAACTTGAAGAAGAAGTAAGATCGTGTTGGATTACATTTTCTGTCATCGCAATTTTTGACAGATGCCAGCTTCAGCTCAGTTGCAGCTTGGGTATAGGAGCTGTTTGGGAGCTGGTTCTAATAAGATTTGTCAGCTCAAAATACGAGTATGTGGTGAGGACATCGTTCAGTTTTTGCGTAGCTTCCTTTGCCACTTAGCTTAGGGAGATGATTAACACGCCTCCCAACGTACTTGTTACGGCATAACAAGACTGTAATGATCTTACAAGAGAATAAGGCAAGACAGACGGGTCGTTGTCATGCGAATTCTTTCAGATCATCTACGAAAAAGTTGTGAAAAACTCAGAGGCTGACACCAGAACTAAGTGTCTTTCAAAAGTTTGGTCAATAACTCGCATACGTCAACGATGTCGCGAGTATCATTCAAGAATCAGTGAAGAAAGATCTTACTGGTCAAGGAGGGCAAAACATATCAAAGTCACCTGTCGAAGAAACAATGTGACTTTGCATTCTCTTCCGAGACCACACTTATCATCCCAATCCTGCATGGGTAGACTTTGCCAAGAAGGGGAAGGTTGACCATTTTAAAGTGTTGTCAGAGCCAAATTCTTCGGGTAATCCTTAATCCTCCATAACTCAATGTAAGGGCCGGAATGGGCTTAGAATATAAATAAATCTGATTGGTGATATTTGTATATAAAAAGTTTGTGGTTCAAGACTGGAAATTCTCGAAAGTCACAATAGATCGTGCGATCGGTGTGATCATCTCTATCGGCCATTTGAGATCGCTCGGATGTGAAACACTATAGATCAGAAGTGAATTCGTTTAGGACGATCTAACCATCTTTTCTGAATCGGTACTGCCACTTTAATTTATTAACAAAATGTGCTTCAAATAAACGTTATCTCTAAGATTTTAAACTCGTACAAAAATCACCAATTGCTTCCTCTTCTACCCGTTATTGATTTGTTGAATCCAAGTTCATCCATTCCACTCCCATTCCCATTCCCATTCGACATCTGAACAAATACCAACTTTCTTTGTTTAACATCGAGATATGAACAGGTACAGGCTGCCACGCCAATGCTACTCCAATGTTTACATTTCCCTATTTATCAATTTTTGACTTACTCGTATTCCACGAAACGCAACAAAGCAATTGAGGCTTGTAGTTCAAGGCCATCTAGCTTTGTCTACCATATCTACTTCACTCTGTTGTCTTTAACCAAACCAGTTACTAATAAAGTAACAAAATGAATAAAAAAAAAACCTTCAAAAATAGTTCACTCCATGATTCGCCTGTCCTCGTCATGCACCAAATCAAATAAGATTCAGAAACAAGTGCTAGCCCACCTGTGCACGATAGCAATTTCAATTTTATTTAACAAACTGTCCGTGGGTGTTCGGTTCGAAAGCAATTAAAATCCAACAACGGGTCCGGTCACCTTACTAACTGCAGAGATTCACAAGCCACAAAAGACACGAAGCAAGACAAAACCTAAAAGCTAAAACCCAAAACTCAATACTCACTCGAAGCCTCAAGACAAGATAAGACACTAAAGTCAAGGTTCGAAAAACACGTCCAGCTTGAACAAGAGCACATCATTACGAATATAGTCGTACTAGCGTGTCAAGTTTCTGTCCATTTTTGGGCATAACAATCGATAGTTGTTGCTGTTGAGAGTGATTTGTTTGTTTTTCTTGTTTCTCATTCAGGTTCCAGGTTCGTCACAAATGATTAATTGGTGACACATTTTCAAAGTGTCGTAGTCAGTGATTCAGTGTGGTCAGAAATGTCGATCGAAATTGACAGAATGACTGTTAGAACTGCACAGTGAGAATCTAAATAGATTCAGATACTTACGTAAGTCAAGATTTCTTGAAATGTCACCCTGTTTACAAGACTCAACCCAACCCAAACCAACCTAACCCAAGCCGATCATGCTAATTGCTCATGAACAGTGTGCTAACTTTTTTTCTTTTTTTTTTTTGTAGAACAGAATACCGTCAGAATTGTTACTTTCACCAGTAGACAGAGCTTTTGGATTAAATGACAGCGTTGCCTGAGGCGTGCGTCGGTCAGTTCCATCGGTTTCATAGGTTCCATAGGTTCGGTTGGTCTTTTAGTAGTGTCAGTATCTGTCGGTAGCTGGTGGATTGCTGGGTATGAATATAATATTGCTTAAGGCGCAACCTGGATTCATTTTTATTGTTATGTTTTGTTTTGGGTTACGTTTGCATAGGGAGGGAGTTGAAGAGGTGAAGATGTTGATGTATGATATAGGTATGAAGAGGGCTGCGTCAAGTAGGGCGGGGCGGAGGCCCTTCAACTTGAAATTGTGTGCTTGTTAGGATTTCGAATTTAAAAATTCAAAAACCGAATGAGGAAAGTCTAATGGAAGAGGTGCACAAGCAAAGTGTGGCACATGAAGTACGACTACAAAGACATGACGAAGGTGAAATAAATTTAGAATAAGTGGTTCTACGTTTTTATTTTTTATTTTTTATTTTTCATTATAACTTCTTCTCCATTTTTGCTTATTCATAATTTGTTGTCTGTTCTTTGTTGCACAAGAGGGCGAACTAACAAAACATTTTTTTTTTCGATTTTTTTTGTATCTTTTCGCTGTTGTTCTGGTTCTGAAGTGTTGATAGAATTTTTTATTATTTTTTTTTTGGGTTGAAGTGGGTAGTATCTTTGAATTGAGAAAGAGGAATCAATTTAGTTAAAGTTAAGGTGTAAGCTTGAGTGGAATTCGGATAAGGTGTGTGATAAACGAATTTGAATTTGAATGCCCTAATGTTTACCTTAAGAAGGAGGAAAATAAAAAGCACAACATAAATGAAGGCCAAGAATTATGAATTGAAATTTTATCTACGGAAGCGAACGGTCTTCCTTGGAATCTTTATTTAATATGTCTTAGTCCATTTTGGTGAAAGTTGATTTTTCCAGTAACTGAGTCTGAGGAAAAAACTGGAAACCCAGGTGGTACATAGTTTAATTTAGAAAAAGTACTATTCAGATGCGAACTGTCATTTGCCTCTGCTGAAATGGCGGGTAAACGACTGAGTGCGTCAGCATTGCAGTTCATCTCCCCAGGTCGATGTTGCACCCTGAAGTTGTATCCATTCAAGAAAACACTCCACTTGAGCATTCTTGGCGAAAGTATGACCGGAGTTGGTTTTTCTGGGCATAACATGTGTTAGTACTACACCAATCCCGTATGGCGACGCGTCGCAGACCAATGCGATTGGCAATTTCTCATTGTAAGTAATCATAACATTCTCACCTGACAGTAAGGCCTTAAGTCGACTGAATGGCTTTTCATGTTGCGAGTTCCACTTCCACTCAGCCTTCTTGTCTAGCAGCCTGTGCAGTGTTTCAGCGACGGTTGCCTTATCCTTCAGGAATGCATGGTAAAAATTGACAAGGCCCAGAAATGCTTGCAGCTGTTTCTTGTCCACAGGCCGAGGAGTTTCTTGAATTACCCGAACTTTATCATCTAACGGACGGATCCCCCTGTGATCGATGTCATAGCCGAGAAAAGAGGTAGATGACAAATCAAACTTGCACTTGTTTTTTCGGAGGCCTAACCCATCATCGCTTAACCGTCGAAAAAGTTCCTACAATGTTTCCACTAATGATGATGAGTTTTGAGCGATGCCCACTATGTCATCAAAATAAACGGTTACTCTCTGTATCCCTCGCAGTAGCTGCTCAATTCGCATTTAAAAAATTTCTGGAGCAGTGGAGACTCCCAATGGTAGCCTTCTTACCTTGTACTCACCTTTGTGTGTAATATGGTACGCCTGTGCTAAATCAATTTTAGCGAACGTAGTGCCAGCTGGCATGGATGCCAAAATGTCCGTGATCGACGGTGTTGGGAAACAATGGGGCGTTAGAGCCTTATTAACAGTGCACTTGTAATCCCCACAAATGCGGACTGAACCATCAGACTTAGCAACCGGAACAATAGGTGTCAGCCAGTCGCTATATTCAGTCGGCTCTAGAATCCCCTGTTGAACTTGTTTGTTGATATCAGCTTCGATTGCTTGTCGTTGAGCATAAGGAACCTTTTCGACTGGCAGCTTGACAGCTTAATCTCCTCGCCCACGTACGTGCCCAACTCGAGCAATTCTTCTAACGGCGAACGAATATTGTGCACACCCTGAATGACAATTCCCAACAAATCAAATCGGTTGCAGCCAAGGACACTAACTGAACCTCTTGCCTGCTGCCTCAATGCTGTCCAGTGCGTTTGCCTGATGGGCCGATCGTGTAGAGGAAATAGTTAGCTCTTCGGAATTTTCACCATAGTCTTCGTTATACTATACATCTATCTGTCAATATTCTTAGCACCGATTACGACTTTACTCGATTCTACTTCAGGGTTTCATACTGGCTTTGTGGGCCTGACATGTTCGTCTTATTCTCTTCTTCTGTGCTCGTAGAGCTCACGAGCAACTCACCTATGTATGCTTCTTCTTTAGCTGTATGAAGCTGCTTACATAGTCCTCAAACCAGAGGTTTCTTTGTGGTGGCATTTTAAAACCAATCACATCCGAAGCGACTTCTCTGATGGCTCGTCAAAAGCATTCCAATTGGATTTATATGGTTTGTGGATGATAGCACAGATAATATTTATTTCTAGATTTATTATCTGTGATGATAGTTTAGATTTTTAGAGGGCTTGAGGCAAATATTTTAGTCTGTTGTGATTGCGGCTTTTAAACGCCGAAATTTGGCTGCCGTACTCTAGCTTGTGATGCCTGAATCTGTTATGGTTACTGAATCGTCAGTAAATCTCCTTCTTAAAGGCTTGCGTGCTCGTGGGCTGGTTGATATAAACTTTTGATTTGAGACAACGAAGTCCATAGGCGTTTCTGGTTGATCAAATAGAGACCAGGAATTTGTAATCAAGAAACTAGGTAACCATTCCCCAATACCGTCCGTTCGCAATCCGGTTTTTGTGCATTCCCATCAGTGTCTTCGCAAAAAATTGGTCCAATTATACCTTCGTTTCAAAATTCATGATAAACAGTGATGCTAATGCGGGCTTATTCCATTCCTGCTGGAACGTAACATATGTTACCTTCTATGAACGTATTTGGCAAACTCTATTGGCAATGTATAATCTTCAGGTTTGAGTTGTTGGGTTGCATTTTTGGACAAGAAGACACAGATTTTTCGTATTCAATTCTGGTTTGATGAGCAGTAACAGTAACATGAACAGTAACAAAAATGTCTAAAATCCTGCAATTCGATTTATAAGCGTGCAAGATACCCAAATCCCTCTTAAAGGCGGAATGACAAAGTTTTGCCGCCGATCTGTCTCATAAGAGACTTGGTATTTCTTCACAAAAACACAAAACTAATTGCAAGGATTCCTTGAGACAGTAAGTTTTTCCTTACAGTCTTAAGTGTATAATCAATTAGCGACAAAACCCATGATTCTGTGAAAGAAATTAGTTTGCAGGAGGCAACTGTCTTGGAACTATCCCATATGGGCTGCTGTCGCGCTGTGATATTGTCTTTTCTTTCTCGTTTACCATTTTGATGTTCTGCTGGTTCGATGGTCGCATATGCTGACGAAAGCTTTTTTTTTTTTTAATCTTTCACCTTTCGTTGCAATCGGTTATACCTGATCATATAGGTGAACATAACAAAAAGACCCTGCGGCCCTTTTCACGGCCACCGATATTTGGAAGCATCAGAGAGATAACTGCCTGCAGCATCGATAGCATCTTGCTGGCCAACCCGACGTAGACGTTTACGCGCAGCCAATCATTCCGATTCCCGATTATTGAGACTCATTTGACAAGACAAGATACTCCACTGTATCGGCTGTTTATTTAGACAGCCTCAGTTTTGTGATTGGGTAATTTCAGGTCGTCGGACTGCAAACAATTCGTAACCCTTGCAACAGTTTCATCTGTGTCGGACGCTATTTCGTGGATATGATTGTTGGCTATAGTTACAATGGCGATGTGAGTAGTGAATCTTATCACTCTCATTCCTTCGTGTAGTGTAAGTCATATAAAACTCCATCGTTCATGATGTTCCAAAGATGAGGTCCAAGGACTTACCCTTACGGAACCCCTAAAAACCACGTAGTATCTGCTATATCTCCATTCCAGTTAAGAGATTCTCACTTATATGAGGAATAGAGCAGTGGAAAGTGGCCTACGAACTACGAAGGTTCACAGGGAGTGACGCGTAGCGAGGACGCGTAGGATACCGAATCAATCGAACGTTGTTTCTCCGTCATTTTCTCTGATCTTTAAACATTATTGTATCGTATATAGTTTAAATAACAACGCCATCACATGAGCAACCTGAATCTAATCTGTATCTATTGGTGGCGATTTTCCAGGATTTATTATGAGGATTTTGGCCTTGTCTTTGAATTCTATCTCCTGTGGTGAAGCAACCATCTTACTTGCTGTTGATCATGATTTGAATACCTGTCGTTTCTGAATCCAAGTAAATTCATATGTGAGGCTTCAAATGTGTCCCGTGTAGCCCATTGGAAGCGTCAGGTACACTAATTTATGGCAACTCCTCGTCGTTCGATTCTACAACGAAAGTATCTTTTCTCAAATTGTCGTTTCAGTCATGCTCCAATTCGTCTTTCCCATATTGAGTGATTCAGTTGGATGCTACCACAAATTGTATATATCCCTCCTTCCCTTTTTTGAAATCCAAAAACATATATGATCTCAACGCCCAGAAGCCTCTAAACATCATGTAAATCTATTTGTTTATAAAAAGCAACAAAAATTCATATTTCCCAGGAGCATTCCCTCAGCGACGACAGTGCTGCCGTCGACGCCGATCGATCGATTAGTCTTTCAGCACGTACAACACTTTAATTAAGCTTCAGCTCTATTAACTCCACCAAAAAATTCAACAAAAACTAATTAACACCCAAAAATAGCCAACAGCTTGTAGCTACTCGTAACAACCATCAGCAGCAACATCATTGGTATCAGCGCCTCTCTTTAACTTGGCTGGCTCCATCAACACACAAATGTAAAGATGCTTCTATCGGATGTATTTTTAGATGGCTCCAACACCATTCACTTAAATGGGGTGACAAGAAAATTCGTTTCAGAAGACGGGACATCCAACTCGGAATGTTGCACTCCCACTCCCACAACAAAAGCGCGTGGGGTTAATGAACCAGATTTGGATCTCTAGGTCCACTGGATCGGATAAAAATTCGAAATCTAAAACTGTGATAAAGCGTACTTATGTAGTTTTTAGTTTTTAAGTGAATTCGGATATTGGTTGTCATTACCGCAACCAATAGTTAGATGAACTTGGAAACGGAGTCTTGACATGCCATGGAGTAGTTTTGTGGTTTTGGTTACGATTTAACTATCAGTCTACGGTTCTAAATTGCTTCAGCTTGCGGTAAACATAATGTTAATATCAAATTCAGATGATGTATCTATCTATCTATACTTTCTATTTTAGTATCTACATACGAGTACCTCACATGTGTAGCAGAACCCCTACCCCATTCGGCAAAACTTCGACACAACTATGATTAATTCGAAAATGTAATTCAATGGCATCCGATGGTTCCTGACAGTATCTGTCGGATACAGCATTCCATTTGGGGTTCATTTTCGCCGCAAAGATGGTGCAATAGTACATTTACATAATTACAAGCCGCGTCATGAAGGTGTTGGCTTCGGATTTGCGATTTGCCATCCTTAACACGATGCAGTCCAAGTCGGTGCTGCATGTAGTACTCGCATGATTGACGTCAAATGTATATAATTTCGAAACGTTAATGTGTCATAATTTAATTAGCAGTAAATGTGGTAAACAAAACGTTAAACTGTTCCAAAAGGAAATTAAATGAGACCTCAGATACGAAGACAATCAGAAAATAAGAAAAAAATAAAAATGAAATATTTTGCTTCGGCCATTTAATGTGGCACAGTTCAACTTGACTTATTGGCGTTTCCGGTTCAATACCAAGGACTACCGCAATATTATGAGAATCGCTGTCGATATTTCAGAAAGGTGAAAACAATTAAACTTTCGTTTATTCACTCGTAAAATTTAATGATTCGCATCAGATACTTTGATTGGGAAAAGTTTTTTTTTCTTCTTCTTCCCTTCTCTGTCCTGATTTCTTTCGTCATGAATTGTGTACTAAATGACGTGGAACAAATTGGAAAGGACGGCTTATGTCATCAGAGTTGTGGCCTTGAGATGAGATGCAATTTAAATTGCAATAAATGAAGCTTAAAACTGAATTTACGAAAAAGTTGAAGTTCAACTGTCAAATTGTGTCAGCCGTTCGATGCAGCACGTCTAAGGAAAATGTTATATAAGATGTTAACCTCGGACAAGATGTGATTGCCTCTTCAGATCTTTGACTTTATCCGATTTAGAGGTCTATCTTCTTTTCTGTTAGAGATTCTAGAACGGTTGTCGTCAAATATTTAAATTACAGCATACGTTCAAAAGAATCAAGTTAAAGTATGTGCCACTCCAAAAGATAGTATCGTCGAAGCAGTAACCCACTCTACCTAAAAGTTACCCTTGAGAAGAACTTATTCATAGGCTACGTAGCTTGCAAAAAAACTTAGCCGTAGATTAGTCTTTATATCTGAGTTGTCATTGTACTTAAATTGCGTGGAATCTACTTGACTTTTTCAACGAGGGCTTCAGTGGGGAGGTGTGTGTGAGTCATTGTGATGCACGAAATCTATTTTTTCTCCGATCTTATCCCAGGACGGACATTCACTAAGATACAGTTCTGCGTTGTTTTCACCACCCCCCAAAGCAAGCGTCGAAGAATGTTGTTTAACTTGTGCTCATCACACCGAAGTGCTTAGAAAAAGCGTCCTCAGGCGATCCCTGAGATCTTACTATAGATACGTCGGGAAGCAATCTTGAGAGCCACGCCACCTGTAGCTATGTCCACATGAAATCCAACTGAGAATGGAGTTCCTGACGCAGGACGAGGCTAGTCCTAACTAACACTAGACTTGTCTAGTGGATCGACCATTTCAATTTTTCATGATCACATTACGGGCTGCTTACTAAACAAGACTCAGTAAGTTCAGCTTTCCGATTCATGTCGTAAACGGATTTAGTAGGGCATCGATCTCCACCGATTCTTGATCATAAAGTTCGTTTAAACATGGCAGTGAAGATAGGACTGCCTAAGCCCACCACTAAAATAACGACTCGTCGACGCTGTATTGTCTGGCTGAGTTCATATTCCATTTAAAGTTGCGTTGCCAAAAGCACCCTCAATGTCGATGAAGATGACCAGCACGTATTTCTTTTGAAGCGTATTCTTGCAGGATCTTCTGCGT
Organism: Volucella inflata; assembly: GCA_928272305.1. Classification (NCBI taxonomy): domain Eukaryota; kingdom Metazoa; phylum Arthropoda; class Insecta; order Diptera; family Syrphidae; genus Volucella; species Volucella inflata. Next base: position 8,860,586 of record OV743720.1, read on the forward strand.
TGGTAGGCATATTGCATCTTAGACAGAGTATACACTCGTAAAGGAGTTTTGCGCACATTAAGCTGGATCATTCTCTCAATGTTCTTAAACAAACAACAAGTCAGATTCATAGGGTTGGCAAGAGTGTAGTCATGGTTTTGAATTTTCGTCTGCTGTCGGTCCGCCAGGGCTTCGGTATGTATGCTATTGGTAAGTTCGCATTGAAGATTCTCTTCTCTGTTACCACCAGTGATATGCAACTTAGAGATATCAGAGGAGCAACAGTATGTCTGGTAGCAGCACCTTCGGTTAAAGGGGATAGTTGTGAGCTGATTCTTATTATTGTAGATTGTCTAGGAAGTGAGTCTAGTGTGACACAAAGTCGTTGTTTTCGATTCAGAGTTAGACATCAGATTCCAGCTTGGCTAATTTTTGATAAGTTTTTCCTTTTGATGACTAAATCTAGCTTTCTAGTTTCACATAGTGTTTCGATCTATTCGCTATAGCGAACGAATAAACAAGTCCCCAATATATTGAAACTGGCCTTTCAAATCTTTCAAACTTAAATAATTGCTGCGACGAGTACCCAGAGTGCAAGGATATATAATCAGAAAGGTACGCCGCGAGGTCAATTTCTGTCGATTCATTTGTTAAGGATCTGAAGTTCGCTGTAATCAAATCAAGAACTGCAAAGACCTGTATCATCTGAGTGAGGTGTCAGTTTGGTAAACCTATGGTTGATACGAGGGGATAGGAACGTTTTAGATAAAAAGAGAAGTAAGTTGCCGTGGAAGAAGATATCGGCGCTGTATTTTTCACAGCCCGCTCTCTAAGTCTAAGTTTTTTTTAACCACAGTCAGAAGTATGATCAGGATGCACGCTCTATTCGACTCAACACGTTCACAAATGTAAGGACTCTTTATCCAACATACTGTAATAGAAGATTACCCTTCCCGCTTAGACCTAGCTGCTGGGATGTGCAAGTCAAATTGGTACTTAGCAGATACACTGGCTTCTGTGTACACATGGGGTAGAAAATGGGGTTATTCTTCACCTGGTGCGTAATGGTCTGCCCTCTTCCAAAGAAGAGGTTCGTAATAGCGATCTAAAAAAACGCCCTAAGGAGCCTATCAATAGTTCGGTGGCTTAAAGTACCTGATCTCTTCTCATAGATGTCCTTAACTAAATTTACTAATTTAAGGGCAAAGTGGCACTGAGTGAGCACTGAGTGGGAACGGGGTTTAGTCCCAAGTTGGCGGTCGAATACTTCTGACTTTAAAGACGGGATACTGAGAGTTTTTAAACACTCAGAGTAGACAACGTAACTCTGATGTTATTTTGGCCATATTTCGTTTGACTAAACAAAATAGTAATGGCCTTTCAAAGCCCTATTAACTACGCAGCTTGTTTGGAAGGTCGACTTAGAAGTGAGATACACTAGTAGCTGTGTTTTTGGCTATCTGTTTCAGCATAAGATCTATTCGACTAATGACAGGGCATAATTCGGAGTAAGCATTTTGAAATGAGTCGCGTATTATTGTACACAATACAAATACCTTTCAATTCGTAATGAACGCAAATCAATTTTATTGTGAATCAGAAACCAGTCATCCCTTCCACGTTGGTGTTGGGCAGCTAGTATCCAAAGGTTTGGCCTCAAATAAAGACGGCGTAGGTCATCGAACAACAAAAAATAATTGTGATATTAACACGTTTTGTATGTGTACCAACGTTTCCGGAATAGCCAACGTGTGGCGATACACCGTTGTGTCTTAATTTAAATCGAGTTTTTTTCTTCTCAGCGATTTTTAAAACGAATACGTTTGTATGAGCTGAGCGCTGAATTTAAGTTAGATTTCGCGTTTAAAGTTAAAAAAGTAAAAGCACAAAAGTTTAAAAGTGTTGAAAAAGTGCTTGGCAATATTCAAGTAAAGAAATCAGTGATTTACGATTGACCAGAACGGTTTAGGAGTTGGGAAGCCAACGACGATGACGACTATCGACATCATTTAGTGGGAAGCACGTCGATGAAATCGATGATTTTCAGATCATAAAAGCGCAGATTTACAATCAAAGATATAACCTACATCTCACATCTCGACTGGATAGATTTATGGCTTTTTAAACAAAATTAAGAAGAGGTGTTGCTACAAAGCTAGTGCCTGCAAAAGAAGCAGTGTGTGGATATTGCAAAAGGCATTCATTAGTCGTATCATTATGAGATCCGTGACAAGATATGAATGAGTTTAGGGATACGACACGCAAACTTAATATCGCGTGAGTGGGTACTCCAAATCAGCCAATACTTAGGTCGTTTTCAGTCAAAAAGGATGGCGATGCTCACTGTTTTTTTTTTGGATTACAATAGAGTTGTACATTCTGAATTTGTTTCTTGTCAAATTCATCTGACTTTTTCCCGCCCCGTTTATCTGACATTGTAACAAAGATGTTGGAGGATTGGATCAAACGCTGCCAAAAGTGGTCCAGTTAAATGGGCCTACTTTGAAGGTAAAAATTTGATATTATATTATTTTAGTGAATAAACTTGTTTTTATTACAAAATTGCTCGAAAGTTGAACTCTAAATAAGTCTGTTTCCAACAAAATACCGTTCAATCGGGACGCTCTGATTTAGATCCCATGTTTTAAATATACCTTTTTCTTAACATGTATTATTGTAAGGCAGTGCTACAGGAATAAAATTCCTCTAGAGTCGGAATGTCCGCATTTTTATTTTTTTTTTTTTGCGAAAGACATCAGGGTTGTCGCTGACTTTTTAGAGACGTAAAGACGCATGCATTCGGTAGATCTGCATTCTAAAGAATGCATGTTCTCATGATAAATTCAAAGCTGATTCTGAGGGAATGTTTTTGCTTAGGCTCAGGCCGTGAGAGTTCCTCCTCTGAGTCTGCGATTCTATTTCCCGAGATCTCATGATGATCCCGGACGTGTATGCAAAATTCGCTAAATTTAGTCCCAAGAACTCGAATACGTTGTGTATTTAGGTATGGCTACGGTACAGAAAGGGTTGTAATTCATCCCTTCTAGACATTCTGTAAAAATACAAGGTCAGCCATTTTGTGGTTTCGAAAGTAAATTTAAATAAAACACATTTATGATTTAGATTTCGATTAAATTTTTATTTCAATATATTGTGTGGATGTTGCCGTTTTGAATGGAATATAACATCAATCAAATGCCCTCCACGACAGTTGTTGCAGGACTTGATTGTGACAAGGTAGTTACCGATGACATTTCGAGCAATAATTCGGCTATAACTTGATGAATATTCGATTTTAAAGCGTCAAGAGTTTGCAGATTGTGTGCATATTTACAATCCTCTGTATAGCTCTAAAAAATCACCAAAACGCAAAATTACTCGTCCAGGAAATTTCTGTTGAAACGATGCCAAAACCGGTCGTATTGTCTAAACTAAATGTCTTCCACATCCATATCTTCGATTTGAGCCAAAAATGCTCGGTTAACATTTGGCTATAGTGATATAAATTGACGGTGACTGTGACCCAGATTATCCAACAAAAAAAAACTCACTGGGAAGATTACCGAATGGGGTTGTCGAAAATACTGAGTTAAAATTACCGCTTAGAATGCCGTATCAATTTGAAAAAGAAGTTGAACGGTTTGTTGAAGTCGTACAGCAGGCGGCCTGAAATAACACTCCACACGAATCGAACAAAGTTGCCAGTATCGGCATAAAATACCCGCCGGAAATCAGGGAAATGATAAGGAAGAAACGAAGAGCACGGAAAAAGTGGCGTGAAACTCGGGCTCAACAAGATAAAAATCGATCAAGGACTTCAAAAACCAAGGTATTAATAACTACCTAGAAAGCCCCAGCGACAGAAGATACCAATTACTCCATATGGAGAGCCTTTAAAAGTCTTCAAAATCCCCAAATACACGTGGCGCCAATAGAAGACACCAGAATGAATGGGGGAAAGAAGATAAAGAAAAAGCTAACGCTTTCGCTGACCATCTTGAAGAAACGTTCAAACCATTCGACGGGGAAGTGCTTCCTGAGAATGTCAATACGATAGATGTGACGTCGAACTTTCCAATGGAAAAAGCTATACTTAGGGAACTTAGACAAGTTATAGACACGCTTAAGCCCAATAAAACCCCCGAATATGACTTAATTAAGGGAGAGATACTTAAAGCGCTACCGAAAAAAGGTTTGCTAAAGCTGCTCTGTCTTATAAATTCCACCATAATCGAGTGAAAGCTAGTCTGTTCAAGTGCCGACCGACTCTTCCGGAAATGAGTATTCCAATTGTAAGACAATACGGGCATGGGTGCCGCAAGGAAGTGTACTTTGCCCTCTGCTATATTTGCTTCTTACCCGCGATATACCGCAAAAGGACGATAATGTGCTAGTTACAATTGCTGATGACAATGCCAAAACCATCGAAAAAGAAACTGCTAAGCTAGGAGAGCAGTTTTAGGGATACGAAAATGATGTTTGACTATAGCTGGTTCCTGATATGCCATTTTCCTAAGTCTATGTGTAGAAGCAATTAAATTTTGTCAGTGGCTGACCATCGACATCGAAAATCGACGAAAACACTGATGAAGTAAAAGAAATGTTGGTCAATAACCGCAAATTAACCATCAGAGAGAAAGCGGAGGACTTCAACATTGCCTATGGATCCGTCGAAGACATTTTGGTTAATGATTTGGGTTTTCGTTATGTAGAAGCAAAATTGGTGCCAAAAGACCTCAATTTCATGCAAAAAAGAGACCGTGTTGACGTCGCAAAAGAGATGATTTGCGAGGTTGAATCCGATCCCACATTTATCAATAGGATCATTACTGGAGACGAGACGTGGGTTTATGAGTACGACACGCAATCCATTCACTCCATCAGGCAAGTGAATGGCGCTCATCAAATGAGCCGATACCAAAAATACCACGTCGTTTTCAGTCCAAAAAGAAGGCAATGCTCATGTTTTAATGGATTACAACGGTGTAGTTCATCATGAATTTTTGCCAGAAGGCCAGACAGTAAACAAAGCGTCTTATTTGGGCGCTATGAGACGTTTACGTAAAGCAATTCGCCGAAAGAGACCAGAATTGTGGGCAGAAAACTCGTAGATTTTGCACCATGATAACGCACCGTCGCACAGTGCCATCATTATTCGTAAGTTTTTGACGAAAAATGCAACAAATACCATCCAAAAGCCACCGAATTCACCTGATTTGGCTCCCTGTAACTTCTTTCTGTTCAATAGAGTTAAAAAACCACTACGGGGAACGCGTTTCAGCAGCCGAGAGGAAGTAATGGAAAAATCGCAGGAAGCACTGATGGACATACCGAAAACCGAACGATTATGTCGACCATAATGCGGTCGGAATGCGTGAAATGTACCTCCACAAAATGACAGTTCGGTTTGACCTATGTGATTAAAAAAGGAATGTCAAGTCCCGACCGACCGAATTGGATGGCTCAATATAATCAGGACTGAGCCAATAAAAACAGTCGACCATTCCTTCTTCATTCGTCTAGGATGAGGCAAGTTTTCAACAACTTAACCGCCCTACTTGAACGTTCTCTTGTTCTCGATATTAGGTACGTAATCCAGTAGGCTTTCTCAAACATTTTCAACGCGTCTCAAATAAAAATTCGGTGGCAACACATCGACAGTAAAAATCGACGGCAGCACTTAAAATTAACTTATAACTTCGGCTAATGACAACAAATTAGTTGACAGATGACTCTCAAACTAAGAGTCAAAATACTATCTGAAAGTACCCGGAATTTCCCATTCAAACAAACCGCGCTTGAGATATTGTCAAATGCTTTGGTTCAAGGTTGGTACATCTGTCTTCTGGCTCCATTTTTCGATATGATACAATGAGTTTGAAGCGGGCCTTACTGTGGTTGATGATTTGCCTCGTTCCGGTCGTCCATCCACCAGTATGGCTGATGCAAACATAGAAAAAGTTAAGAAAATTGTCCTCGCAGATCGTCGTGTGGAGCATCAGGGAAATAGCAGCCGATCTTGGTTTCTCGCACGGGTCGATACAGAGCGTTAAGCACGATGTTTTGGACGTGGGACAAGTGAAACTGCGACTTGTACTGAGTGTGTTGAATTTGTCGCAGAAACAACATCGCATCGATGTCGCTAAAGAAGTGCTTTCTTAGGGCCAATATGTTATCGATGGCGTTATTACCGGTGACGAGACATGAGTCTATGAATACGACATCAAAACTAACCAACAATCATCGGAATGGCGCTTCTCAGACGACCCAACATCCAAAAGCCCACGACAAACTTAAAGCATTCTTTGGTTGGAGTGAAGTGGTCCACTCCAAATTTCTTCCGCCATTCCAGACAGTAAATAAGAAGTATTACGTGAGCGTATTAAAGCGTTTGAGATACCATAATCAACAGACAGACAGTGCACTATGCCTATGTCCATGTCTGCTCCCAGCATTGCCAGAAAGCCAACACCGCTCTTAGAATTTTCAACGCGATACCTTTAGCTCTTAGCTTGCATGCCTACGCCTGTTCACTTATCTTCGTTTTAAAAACGGATGTGACGACTTAATGGCAAGTTGGGCTCCGCATGAGTGAATGATTGTGTTGCTGGGCACGGACTTATACGTTGTCGCATAAGTTCTACAGAACAAATATTTACAAACAAGTGAAAGTAAAAGTGACGGTTCACAGCCATCAGCTAAAGAAGCAATTCTTGTTGAATTCATTCCAACACTGTAACCTCCAAAAAGGTCATAGGCCAGCTTAAACTTGTAAGCAAATTCAAATCTCTTCCCAGGGAGCAACTGGGTATGTGCTATTGTTTATGTCGGTGAGGCTTATCTGCTTGCCAGCTGCCAATCAGTCTGCCACATTCATGCAAACATAACATACTCGTACTCGTATCCGTATCTTTTTTATTTTATTTGCTTCGTTCCCTTTTTTATCATTAAGATTTTATAATCAACGTTAAGCAGTTATTCTGTAGCCTTGACTGTTCTTTCTTTTTATTGAAAAGAAAACAACAAAAAACGAAACAACATCGTTTGCATGGTTTCATTCATTCGGAATGTACGCAGAGATAAAATAAATGAAAACGAGTACTCAGCTGTACTCATTCTCTAAAGTACTTCCTTTACTCGCATTTGCGATTGTGATTTATCTACAATATGTATCTTCGGTTCTTCGTCGTTGGCTCGCCTGTCTTTCTGTATGCGGCTATTACTTCTAGAGTTGTGAGCTATGAGAGCAATGACGCTAATCGCATCTAAAAGATACATATAATAAGCCAACTGCACATTGTACGAGTAAACTGTAAGTTATAATCCGAAACGATATTATCAACGTCCGAAATGAACCAACAACAGACATACTCGTATTCGTACAAAGATTCAAAGATACATCTGGAAGTGGTCGATGAAGAAGCAATCAACCCATAACCGGATGAGCCAAGAGCTAAAGCGCACCATCATGTGAGACCCAACCAAAAAGAATAGAAAATAAACGACAAAAGTAACAAAAGCCAAAGACGACATTAAGAAAGTATCTATGAAATACTTTTATTGTATTCGGATGCACAGTTCGTATCGAGAACGTAAATTGCTTATTATTCTGTCGGCTCTGTCAGTTCTGTCGGTTCTGTCGCTCTTTAACGAGCTCCAAGAGGGGAGCAAGAACCTCACGGAAATTGAAAGCGAACCGAAGCGTTCCCTGGTTAAGTCAGAATCAGTTCAAATCGGAATTCAGTTTATACAAGGAGAGGGGCTGAAATACATTTAGTCGGAGCCAGTGAAGTGTAAACTTATAACAAAAAGCCAGAACAAATTGTTAGGAGTGCTGGTTATAACATATTCTTTGTATGCACACCGAACTCGGGTGAGCTGGGATGAGATCTTTTTATTTGCTTCCTTTATTTCTGCAACGGAAAGTTGGAGGCAGTAATGAGCTTTAGTTTCATCTATGACCATATATGGTGTGGAAATACTATTTCCAATGGAAGGGAAATACTTGTATGCGAAATATAATGAACGGACGATGTGGCTATGTTGTTGTTGTTGTTGTGGCACTTTTCATGCTCTGGCTAATTGATTAGAAAACAGATTTGTTTACGATGTCAGGGGAAGGTGTGTCTGGGTGCAGTTAACTGAAGACAGGTGCTTTAATTTGTTGTTGTTTTTTGAATTATGCAAAAGAAGGGGGCGCATTAATGGTGTACCTTCAATAGAGATGACATAATGAGATTAGGAACCCACTTGTGCGTGGAGAAGTTTGGATATGAATGGTTGTGTGTCAGATGTTTGGCCCTTATGGGTTTGCACTCGGCTCCCGGACTATTTCTAAGAAATTTTTAATATTCGTCTAAAAGATTCATTAAACACCATAGTTTGTGTCCTCATATGTCTATAAAGAAGCCCTTAAAAGGAGGACGTGGAGGGATTCCTCTGGATGAAATCAACGGCGGCGTCAACTGCCAGACTAGAGGATGCCTTATTTGAGCTACTTCAAGGCATTTTATGCTCATGTCAAAAAGGAACTTTCAAGACTGAGGCAGGGCCTTGCAAAAAGAGATAATGGGTAAGGAGCCCTTGATGGGCCAATGGAAATGTCTACATCGCCGAAGTGGGCTACTCGCATGGGCCATTAGCTCAGCGGCTTAGAAAAAGGACCTGACCCTGGATATGGATGACCAGACTGTTGACGATTCCAGCGAATGATACAAGGACAAACATTTCTTGGGGGCAACATGGAGGCTAAATCAAATATATGTTGTCAACAAGTAGGACTGGATAGAACGATTGACAGCTATAAATTCGAGGTGGAATGGAACATTTTCATCTTGGCTTTGGTATGAATTTTGTCGAAATGAAACGAGAAATGGCTGTATCTTTCGGATAAGAAGGCAATCAAGTAGTCAGCCACTAACTCGAAAAACTAAGGAGACTGCTAGGTGGTTATAGAGAGTATACTGGCATTTTTGGCACTTCCTCACTTACGCAATTTCTTTCATCAAAGGAAATTCTTTGTCTGGGTTCCACTTCGACCTAAAAGATCTTTTGCATCGGTTTGTCAGAACTGTGGTTAGCCTAGTAGGTTTTCTACCTTCCAAACGAAGTTAGTAACTCTACCAGCAGCGGAATTCATTAGTTTAGTTGTGTCGGGGTTTTCCCTGAAGAAAATATTCCATCCGATTCCCTTGGGGATTTGATAGTCACATCAAATGTGTTCAGCTGTTTCTTCGTCTTCGAGACAGAGAAGTCAGCAAGTCCTATTTTTCTGATGTGGTTTCTTAAACCGTTGTATCCTGTAGGTTACTGATATCATGCCAATTTGGATTAAGACATCTCTCGGCATTTTTATTAAAGGGTAGGATGGCTTGTTTGACCTGCCATAGCCCTGGCATCCCAGTATGAGATGCATTTTGAGTGCTCCCAGTGCTTAATAGCTAAATTTACTGCTGTTTTACATGTGCAGCAGAAGGGTTCAGGTCCGTTGAAGAGGGTTTCTGAACCTTTTCTGGCCAGTTTGTCTGCCTTTATGTTTCCGTCAATGCCCTCATGCTCAGGAACCCACCATAGTTTGATCATGGTGCTTGAGCTAAGTTTTTCGAGGGTTTTGAAGCAGTTCATGACTGATTTTGAATCAGGAATATGCGAGCCAAAACTTCATGACTATCCGTGAATATCCATATGGATGCTTATGGATGTTTGCGCCTTTGATACCGCAGTTGTAGATAGGCTTGGCGCATTTTTTCCCATCGCAATTGATATGCTTGCAGTTGGTCCGTGTATACCAGCTCTCACTCCCGATTCCATTTGAGAACCATCAGTATACCACTATACGTCGTATTGGCTATTTGGGGGGGTTATTGCCAACCAATGCTTGTTTGCTGGGACCGCCTTCCTACCGCGAGGATATTGTCAAGTTCTGTTTTTTTTTAAGGGCAGGATCCATAGGTCCGGGTGGTAGGAAGGATCTAACTCTTTCGTTTGTACCATACTTCCTGAGTAAGGTAATTTTACTTTGTTGATAAATTAGTGTAGGGGCGTTAGTCCTATTATAGCTTCTATAATAGCTGTGAGGCAGGCCCGAAAAGCTCCGGGAATGCCCAGACATGCAAGACTCTTTTGAGCTTGATCATGGCGGTATTTTGCGTGGTTTTAGTCCACCATACTACAGGAGTAAGTGCTATTATGGGCCTGATCATCATTGTATAGATCCAGTGAATGCTATTTAGAGAGATCCTCCCCATATCGCGCTGGTTGCTTTAGTTATTTTACTGTTTAAGAAAAAGTTACAATTTAGCCCTTCATCAAGGAGGACTCCAAGATATTTGACCTCGTCAGAGTACTCAACGGTTGTGTCATTAAGTGAAACTAAACCCGTGTTTAAGTTTCTTCTTCTAGTAAAGGAAACAACAAACAGCATTGTTTGGATTTATGAAGAGGTTCTCCCTGGCGCACCAATCTTAAGGCCATCTTGCATGCGTGCAGTGATTTCGTTAATTTATCTCATAATGACTTGATCATCGGCATAATCAATTATATTATAGCCTAGGTTAGTGAGCAGATCGTCTATGACCAAAGACCACAGGGGCAGGGGGCAAAAGTACGTTCTGATGAGGTAGGGATTACCTGGCTTTCTAGCATCGCTTTGATCCAGTTTTTGGTCGGTTGATCGATATTTCTGTGGAGGAAAGCTGTTGATATGGAGTCCTATTTAGTATTTCTTACTACGGAAGGAGGTTTTTGTTTCTCCTGTCAGCTTAAACAGAGCTCCTTCTGTCGATTAGCCTTTTTGATATGCCCAGACATTGATACCTCGTATGAGGCTTGAATGAGCTAATCACCCTATCTGTGCTGATAACTCTTCTGGATTTTTCTGTTAAGGTTTCTCGGGAGGGCAAGTCGTGGTAGTTTTTCAAGCTTCTTGCAGTTGGCCTGCCAGGAGCAACTCTTTGATCTTCGCAACTCCTGATTGTAAAAGGTTAAAGAGGATCTGTATTGTTCCCAATTTCCGATGCGTTTAGCTTTGTTAAAAAATTGTCTCACTCTTTTCCGAAAGCATCAAGGCTTTCATTCCACCATGGTATGCACCGTTCTTCTTACTTTCTTGACATTTTCGGAAGAGGAAAGGATGATGTCATTGAGCTGGGATTGTTCATCGTCAGCATCCACAGTTTTAAGTGGTGTTGACGGGAGCAATTCAGTTTTGACCGCTAAATATTTGCAACATGTTCTCCAGTTCGTGGCGATGGCGCGATAGTTAGCTCATTGGACTATCACGCAGAGTCTGGGTTCGATTCCTGGCTGGGTCATCAATAATTTTTTCAAATCGCCATCACCCTTTCGGCGGGCAAAGGCAAACTCCCGAAAGTAAAAAATTGCCTACGAAAAAGTTTCTAAGCAATGCCGTTCGGACTCGGCGATAAACCGTAGGCCCCGCTCAGATGTGCCAATAAATGATAACATGAGCAATACAAATGAGTGTCAAGAAGCTAGGCCATGGCCCAGACCGGGCTGCCAGCGCCACAGTGTTGTTGTTGTTGTTGTTCTCCAGTTCGTAGCACATGTTCAGCATTGCATGGTAACTCCTGGCCATTGTTGCGTTCGATTAGTTCCGCCACCAGTATCATGGCCGACATCTAATAAGGCGCCAACGTGGGTAATGGTTAATTATGGATGTTAATTATGGATGTTGTGAAAAGAGGTGTAACACTTGCCAAACCAAAAATCGTACGACTGTTTGCCCATGGCTGTATTGCATGAGGCACGTTCAAGAGTGTTGTCATTTCTGATCGGTGGACTTATAAGTTTCGGCCACATGGGGGCTGACGGTTTGTCCCGTCAACCCGTGGTCTTCCCGTATAAACACAGCAAAGCTATCTTTAAGTCGAAAGTCGCCTTGTATCCTAAGTTTGCAATGTAGTGATTAAGCACCCTCTTAGCCATCCATCGGCGCTTGCTGTTTTACCACTGGATTAGGCATTTTTTTAATCGAGATTTACTCCTCTTGGCCCCACTGGGGGACCCTCTCCTTTAAGTGGGCTTGGAACCGGCAGAATGAATAAATACCAGTTTCATACAAGCATGCATGCGGATGCATTCGATTAAGGAGCAAAGAAAAAGTCCTGCAACAGTGCAGTGATATTTTTCTTTTGTCAGTTGGGCAACAAAATCATAATACACGTCGTCTTTATATCTTCGAAGTTACGAACCAAAGAATAGATTACTTTCTGCTGGTTGAGATCCTTGATGTCCAAACTTATTCACTGTTCCGTGCAGACGATATATTCATCAGTTCATAGAAGTGATGCTGTAATTTTCCTGACAGTTTTACTGTCCTCATTGGCCAACAGTTCTACATCAACAATTTATGTATCTGTGGGTGATGATTACATGTAAAAATCTGTGTCTGTGATTTTGTGGAGGCGCTGTGTTACTCAACATTATCTTTGTGGGTTGTAAAATTTTGACAGCAGACACATTCTATTGAGATACTAAGCAATTTCAACAAAATGTAGCCATAAATAAAGTGCTAAATGAATCATTATATTTTTTTGCTGTTTTCTACACAAAACAAAGCATTTGTCCCGCCTTCTAATTTTGTAAACAGAACAGAATTCGCTGTGACCCACCATTCGACAGCAACAACATCGATAAAGTTCAAAACATCAAAAACACTCATTTCTCTCAACTAACAAAGTATCTGTGGGCTTTTAATCGTTCGAAAACGTTCCGAAAAAAAATCAAGATTACACACACTTCCCTTAGTCACTTTCACTCCCTCTTAGTCACGACTTTTTGTTTTGTGGAGTGCCTTAGGTTATATTTTTAAGTGCCTGGTTGCCGGTGACTTACTGCACACCAAGCGATAATAGCAACGATGATAAAATAAAACCTCAGACTTTAAGATACCGAAAAAATTAAAATAAAATAAACAAATCCATTTGAAAAATACTCAAAATTTTGGGCGCAGGGAGGTCGTAGATACAAATTTGTTTACACTTGAGGTGAACCAAAGGAATGACGCTTTCCTCTAGGTATTTGACAGGAGGGACTGTTGAACGTTGTTGTCTTATAACAACTTGTTGGGCAATTTCTGCTCTTCTGTTAGCCAATATATACTCGTACTTGTACCTATACAAACCATGCTGACAAATTTATGGGTTCATTTTTGTGGGACAAGTTTTGTTGCAAACATTTTCAGATACTCGTACATTTTGGGACAGCACACTTGGGGCCAAGGGAGCTGTAATTACAAACAACCACCAACCGTCAACTCAAGTCAAGGAAACATATGTATAAGTATGTACTCGTACAACAATAACAGCAAGAACAACAACAGGAAAGTAAAAGTTTCTCACAACAAGTCATAAAAAGTTATGTCAGATTAATTTGTTAAGTAAACACTGGCTTCCCTATCCAGTTGATAGCAATAACTGCTTCCATAAACTCTTTTTGAACATTTTAATTCCGTTAATTGCTTTAAATATTCATACGGGTTGAGTAATTACCCCCAACCGGGATGCCTCTGGATCCCTTCACATACTCGTACTTGTAACCCCACAAACATTGTGTCAACTTTATTTGTTGTTTTTATTTTTCATCATCTTCTAAGGGCGCAGCCTTATCATTCTGATGACAACCTCAACGAAAATGAGCGACGAGCAACCTCAAACGATGGTTAAGGGTTGAAAGAAGTTTGCCATTTCCATTACTGGCGAACTACCTTTCACTAATCGATAGTGTAAGGTGTCTTAGGACGAAGGTTCCTTGAACTTTCTGTCGTTAGTCTTTGGATATATTCAAAAGCAAACCCTTTCCATCGTACCCGGTAGTTATCGGTGTGAGTTTCCACTTTGAGGCGTCATTTCTGCTTCAACTGATTGGAAAAAAAAATTCAACCGACGATGTAGACAGAACTGAACAGCACTAATTAAGTTAGGTCCGCTTGAGTGATTTAACTGTTTTGTCGTTTTTATTTCAACTTTCCGTACGATGGATGAAGAAAACCCTAACACTAACCTCTAATTTTTAGCGAGGTAAGGGTAAGAAAATGAGAGTTGTTCTCGCCATTATTATGTGCTATGATATACTCGTACTCGTAATGTACAACCACCTGCAGAAGGTAATTATTTTGTTTGTTTTACCACTGTCTGGTAACTTAAGAAAGAAATGGGAAAACAGAGGAAGAAACGGATTATAACATAGTTCTGGTATTCTTTCTCTCTCCAAAAAGGATTACAGATACTATGAGTATTGTGAAAAGTGAAACGATAACCGGTATGTGAATAGTAGGAAATGGAAGTTTGTTACACAATCGTCAAAATCGTCAAAATCGTCGGTAATCAATGATTGTTTGGTATGCAGTTCTCGTTGTTGCCAAAAGATGGCATTACCATACAAATGAGTATTTTTTGATAATAAGTAATAAAACTCAAAACTTGAATTGCTTGTGTTACAACGAATCTTTTGTTGTAGTGGATTGGGCTACTCTTACATATTTGGAGCTCAGGTCGGTAAGGATTTCCGAGACTTAGTCAGGGTCTTGGAAAAGGGATGGTGGCTCGGAATAGCCCTTAATTGACGAACGTCAGCGCTCACATCCCAGAACGGGATACTGGCTTTCGTTCCAACCCACCACTCGTACTAGGGGTACCAAAAAAATAGAACTGGCCTTCTATGTTGGGGGTTGTGCCGCCGGGATAAGTGTCCGGCCATAGAAAAATACAATAGTTACGAAGCAACAACAAGTCTGGGATACGGACGGATCTACTGTTGGCATTTTGGCAACCAATGCAAACGATATACGGAAACGAACTTCGGATAAGCACGTGGAGTGTTAGGTCCCTTAACAGGCCACGAGCAGCCGAACAACTAGTGGAGTCCCAAGGAATGCGATGGAATGAGTCGGACATGCATGTGAACCAACCACCACTAGCCTGATATGCGCGCACACCTCCACAGAGGTGAAAGATGACGACACCAAAGATGCCTTCTATGAGCTCTTGAACAAGACTTACGAGCAATGCCCTAGTTATGAGATTAAAATTATCCTTGGCGAACTCCTGATCAATCAACCGTCAACTAGATAGACCACATTACGATCGACGCAAGAAACTCCTCCAGTATTATGGAGGAGCCAACCTCGACTCGGACAAATACCTTGTTGTAGCAGATGTACGTTTGCGGACATCCCGAACAACGCCAAGGCATGCTAATACTGTGAGGAATTTCGACATCAGACGGCTACAATCAAACAAAGCAAGAGATCGCAAAACCCTTTTCCGATCGAGTCTCCCTTAATCTCTTAAAATGTCCGTTGCTGCCAGCATCAAGCATCGAAGACCAGTGGCAACACTGCCAGAAGGCCATCAGAGATTCCACTTCTGATATTCTGGGTTTCACTCGACCACCACAACGAAACCCTTGGTTCGATGCAAGCACTTGCAGCTAAGAAAAAAGCACGCAATGCCGCACTGGAAAGAAAGACGAGGAGGAACACCGGCTTCTCAGGTGGAAGAAGAAAGAGCATGAGAAGCGCGCGGTCGAGGAATTTAAGAGATGCTACTCCAGGTCGATGCTGAGAATCTGGAAAGATTATTTCTGTAGACTGTATAACGGCTAACGGCTGTCAAGCAAAAAGTACAACCAACACCGACGTCAGAACGTCACCCTCGACAGATATAACTTTGAGGTAGTTCTGGACTTTGTTTACCTGAGCTCCGCTATGAATTCAAACAAGACATCAGCGCTGAGATGAAACGAAGAATAACTCTTACCAATCGCTGCTCCTTTGGGCTAAGAAGTCTATTGACTATTGTCCCATCTGCATTGACGATGAGTGGAGGAGGAGATAGAACGACGAACTGTATGGACTGTACAGCGACATCGACTTAGCCAGAAGAGTGAAGATCTCACGACTGAGATGGCTGGGTCATGTACACCAATGCTCCGGTCCGAAAAACCTTTAAATCCGCCCCCTGAGGGACAGCGGAGTAGAGAAAGACCGAGGTGGTGCACGCAAGTGGAAGGGGACCTCAGTCATCTTAGAGTGCGATATGAATAAATGAGTCAATAAAGCTGCCATTCTAAAAACTACACCAAACAGTCACACGTTCAGTTTGCTTTGGCTTCTCTTTTACTATACGAGTATATGGATTTTCCGAGTACAAAATACGCCAATTTTGCTTCTTTATGTAGCCGCCAGCCGAAATGGTAATATGACTCATCTGAGCAGATAACTTTTTGAGAAAAATTGCCAATTTGAAGCTGCTCCAAGACCAAATAGAGACTCGATAACGAAGCGGATGGTCGTTTTACTTCAATTATTTTTGAGTCAATTGGATCTTGTAAGCGAATAATCCAAGATTTTTTGCGCGTTTGAAGTTCTCGGGCTTAGGCGCACACGTTCGACAATATAATACAGATTTTTTGACATTTTTTTTAAACGTAGTATTATATCAATAACATATGATTCAAAGGGAAACCAACAGATAGCCCGCCCTTTATGATGCCCACGGTCAATTGATATCTTTACGATGTTAGCTAACTCACGTATTTCAATTTTGGTTGTTCAAAAAGGTTTTGTGGTTCCCGGCGGCGTTGGGAATGATGAGATGAGGGGGTGATGAGCGTCGGTCTCAAATATTTGGAAGTTATAACGACTAACGACACATTCCATAAGCGAGCTGTACGGCTTAGGAAAGATTCAAACTTTTCAGAGTATGAATTCAGCAAACCAGCGACAAAATGTTGCTTTCGATGGAGCAGATTTCTTATAACACTTCGATGTGCGTCGTCGTGTCAGTCTCAGCACTTTTGAATCACCTGATATTCTTTCGAAAAAAAAAACAATTCCTTGCAAATCCTTATGATAATAACGTAGCACGAGGTGCTGTAAACAAAGTTATGTCCATTCATCAAAGAATATTTCGTTCGATTTCAAAAGGAATATGAATAGCTTCAATAATAACTTAACTAATTTTAATTTTAATAATTACAAAAGTTATAGTACGGCTCTAACTTCGCTGGTGATAAATCACACGACTTAAAAAGGCTACTTGGATTATTGGAGGGAGATGTTTGGAACAGATATAGATTTTAGAAAACTTAAAACACTCTGCTTTTCAGATGCTTACACATGTAGTGAGGCTTCGAATTCCTGCACCCATTCATCTCTGAACAACCATATTTTTAGTAAATACTAATACCCTTGATCTCTTAAGTTCTTCTTCTTATCCTTTTATTAACCCTTTCCTCGTTATACGAACTTATGCGTAACGAGTTTCCCATTTTTACTGCATCGCTGCTGCTCCGCTTATGGGTTTGGCTAATGTCGCAGACCGCAGAACGCGTTTACATAATGCTCGGTCCTGGATCGCTTCAGTGGTTAGCCCCAGGCGTTGTTGCGCATTTGCCATCTGAGAAATCCAGGAATTCTTTTTCCGACCTTGTTTTTGTTTCCGTTGGAGTGACCGTAGTTGATAGTGCCTTTTTAACCGGATTTTCCGCAGATCTTCTTTGAACGTGGCAATACCAGCTTATTCTATTCGCCTCAAGCTGTTCGGTTACCGAATTCTTTACTAACAACCGTGGTGTAGAGTGTCCCCTTCAATTTAAGTTGAAATTTTCGATCGCAAAAGATTCCCGAATTTTCCCGCCATTTCATCCATCCCACACTCACTCTGTGGTTTACGTCGTCGTCACATTTCGCTTCCATGTTAACGATTGATCCTAAGTACTTAAAGATAGTGCTTTTCGGAAGAACTATTCCGTCTAACATAATATCCGGAACAGGTCGCAACGGATGCGCAATTGGGCACGTCAAATGCTCCGCCTTTTAACGACTTATTTTAAACCCGTTTCTCTGTAGCGCATTTCTTCATGAATCTAAGGCGTTCTGTAAATCTTCGACGTTATCGCTAAGTATAACTGCGTCGTCAGCGAATAGAATTGGCTTTACATTTGCTTCGCGCATGCAGTCTTTTAAAAGATATTCGAATACTACGTTAAAGAGGAAAGGGCTAAGTACGCTTCCTTGATGCACTCCGACATTAACTGGAAATTCT
The DNA here is from genome assembly GCA_928272305.1 of Volucella inflata. Lineage (NCBI taxonomy): Eukaryota > Metazoa > Arthropoda > Insecta > Diptera > Syrphidae > Volucella > Volucella inflata. The sequence continues at coordinate 8,878,633 of OV743720.1, forward strand.
CTCGTTAGTCCAGCAGAGCTTTTAACCGCAGTTTACACGTTTCCGTACATGTCTTGTATTATTCTAACATACGTTTCCGGTACGTTTTGAGACCTCAGCGCGGCCCATATGAGATCCCTAGGCCCATATGAGATCGATCGAATGCTTTCTCGAGGTCGATAAATACCATGTGTAAATCCTTAGACGAATCTCGGTGCTTTTCCATTATTATTCGTAGGCTTTGGATAGCGTCCACCGTCGATCTTCTTCAACAAATCCACACTGGCTATTATCGAGTTTTATTATTTGCCGAAGACGTTCGTTTAAGACTCTTTCGACGATTTTCATTGTGTGTGACATCAGCCTGGTTGAACGGAAGTTGTTGCATTCTCGAGTGTCGCCTTTTCCTTTGAATAATGGAACCAAGAAGCTACTTCTCCATTGATTCGGCATAGGTTGTCCACATTTTAATTTATTTAAAAGTTTCGATAGCCAAACGCTGCCGATCTCCTCCATCTTCGACCAAAACTCTGATGGAATGCTGTCTGGTCCCGCCGCTTTCCCCCGCTTCATTTTTCCAATTGCTATACTTATTTCTTCGATTGAAAAGTCCGAAACTTCCTCCTCGAATAGACCAGCTGTCGGCACGATATCACGTGGAAACTGTTTGTTAAGCAACTCCTTGCAGTATTCAAGCCACCGGTCACAAATTTCCTTTTCATTTGTTAGTAAACAGCCGTCTGCATTTTTGATGTATTTCGGCGAAATTATTTCCATCGAATTTTTTCGCCTCTGAGCAGCGAGCTTAAAAATATTTGGCACTGTATTATTGGACGACATTTGAACTTCTTGAACTTCTTGGATAGCTTGTCTTCTATCCGCCGATCGTGAGGATATTTGTTCCAACTCCTGGTACAGGTTTTCCGTTTCTGCCGCTCGAGTTCGAGCCAGGACTTTCTTTGCGATCTTTTTAAGACGCTCGTATTCAAGAGCCAGTCGAGCTTTTTCGATATCGTCGCTCCGATCGCATTTTGTCCACGCTTGGAATGCACTCTTCTTGTCGGCCACAGCTCGTTTGGTTTCGTCATTCCACCACCATGTTTCTTTGCCGACGTGATGGTATTTCGATATAGTCCCCAGATGGGACTTTGCGAGTGTTATGCATTCCTCGTGCATGCTGTTCCACCTTTCTTGCGGGCTAATCTCTTAAGTTAAGTTGAGAAAAATCAGTTTTAAATATTAACTTAGCGCTGTATGCTTCAAATATCCAAACAGTCGACATTTAAAAAAAAAAGAACAAAAATTGTGCATTTGAATGGAAAATAGAGAACAGCTTCCTCAAAGAGACTAGTACTACTATCTGCCCTGTCATGATTGCAAAAAAAACAAGCGTTGTTTCTAAGCCCATAACTCCACATGAAGTGTCCATACCTAAGAAAGAAGACGAATGCTAGGTGTTCTGATGGAATATTAAGTGTGGTATTGAAGACCATCTCAAACCCTTTTAATCATTGTCTTTTGACCCGTTCTTCCAGAAACGTTTATGAAAATGTGCTGATGTTTTACTTACTTACTTTAGGTGGCGCTACAGTCCGGGGTGGTCCTGGGCCTCAGTCAACAAGCTTCTCCAGCTAGCTCGATCCCTGGCTAGCTGTCTCCAGTTTCGCACGCTAAGTTGGCTGAGGTCCTCTTCCACTTGCGTGCACCACCTGAGTCTTGGCCTTCCTCTACTGCCTTCTTAACCCAAAGAAACAGCGGTTGGCAAGAGTTATTCTTCGCTTGATCTCAGCGCTGGTGTCGTTGTCTGTATTTATAGCGGAGCCTAGGTAGACAAAGTCCTTAACTACCTCAAAGTTATATCTGTCGAGGGTGACGTTCTGTCCGAGACGTCGGTGTTGATTGTCCTTTTTGCTTGACAGTATATACTTGGTCTTGCCCTCATTGACCGCTAAACCCATTTTCGCCGCTTCAGTCTCAATACTCGCGAAAGCGCCACTGACATCACGCTGCTTTCTCCCGATTATGTCAATATCGTCGGAGTATGCGAGTAGTTGGACGGACTTTTGAAAGATAGTGCCTCTTGTGTTTGCTCGTGAGTTTTGCACTATTCTTTCAAGTACGATGTTGAAAAAATCGCATGACAGCGCATCGCCTTGTCTAAATCCTTTCTGGGCATAAAAGGTCTTGGTGAGATCTTAACCGACCTTGATGGAGCAGTGTGAATTTTCCATCGTCATCCTGCAGGATGGCAGGGATGCCGAAACTAGACATTGCTCTGTACAGCTCGTCTCTATAGATGTTGTCATACGCGGCCTTAAAATCGATGAAGAGGTGGTGGGTATCGATCTGAAGCTCATGGGTCTTCTCCAAGATCTGCCGTAGTGTGAATATCTGGTCGATGGTGGACTTTCCTGGCCTGAAGCCACACTGATATGGACCTATCAGGTTGTTGACAAACGGCTTCAGGCGTTCACACAATACGGCAGATAAGATCTTATATACGATGTTAAGGAGACTGATGCCTTTGTAGTTGGCGCAGTTCAGAGGGTCTCCTTTCTTAAGAATTGGACAAACAATGCTCAGGTTCCATTCATCGGGCATACTCGTACTTTCGTCCGACCATATTTTACAGATGAGCTGGTGTATGCTCCTTACCAAGTCATCGCCTACCGCTTTGAAGAGCTCGGCAGTCAGGCCATCCGCTCCAGCAGCTTTGTCGGACTTTAGCTTAGATATTGCTATCTTCACTTCATCCAGGTCGAGTGGACGGAATTGTTGGTCATCATCGTCCAGGTTGAAAGGTTGATTCTGCTTGACAGCGGCATTTGGTTCGTCATCGCCGTTATACAGTCTTCAGAAATGGTCTTTCCAAGTCCTCAGCATCGACTGCAATTCTACTACGATGTTCCCTTGTTCATCTCTACAGGCTTCGGTTCGGGGTTTGTTTCTGCGGCATGTTATTTTTACCTTTTGGTAAAACTACCGAACCTCATTCCTGGAGTAGCATCTCTCAATTTCCTCGATCGCGCACTTCTCATGCTCTTTCTTCTTCTTCCTGAGAAGCCGGTGTTCGTCTCTCCTCTTCCGCTCATAGAGCTCATGAGCAGCTCTGGTCTTTCTAAGCAGCGCCGCGTTATATGCATCTTGCTTAGCTGCATGTGCTTGCCGGCATTCATCATCGAACCAGGGGTTTCGTTGTGGTGGATGAGTGAAACCCAGCACATCAGAAGCGGCATCTCTGATGGCGTTTTGGCAGTGTTTCCAATGTTCTTCGATGCTTGATGCTGGCGGCATTGGACCTCTTAAGAGATTAAGAGACACTCGATCGGAGAAGGACTTGGCGATCTCTTGCGATTGTAGCCGTCTGACGTCGAATTTTCTCACAGCATTAGTTTGTCTTGGCGTAGTTTGGGATATCCGCAACCGTACCTTGGCTACAACAAGGTAATGGTCCGAGTCGATGTTGGCTCCTCGGAACGTACGGACATCCATAATGCGGGAGGAGTGTCTTGCGTCGATCGCAATGTGATCAATCTGGTTGACTCTTGGTTGATCAGGAGTTCTCCAAGTCCCCTTGTGTATGTCGAGATGTGGGAACCGCGTGCTAGCCACGACAATGTTTCGCTCCGCCGCAAAGTCGATTAGCCTGAATCCGCTATCGGAGGTGGTGTTTTGCAGGCTATATTTTCCGATTGTTCCACCAAAGATACCCTCTCTTCCTAGCTTTGCATTAAAATCACCGAGGACAATTTTAATGTCATAGCTAGGGCATTGCTCGTAGGTCTTGTTGAGGAGCTCGTAGAAGGCATCCTTGGTGTCGTCATCTTTCTCCTCTGTGGGGGCATGCGCGCACGCGCATGTTGGTTGTTGGCGAATTTAGCCTTGATGGGGATTGCTACGAGGCGCTCGCTCACATGCCGGAAGCTGAGGACTTCTCGTCTTAGTCTGCCTCCGACAACAAATCCGCATCCAAATAAGCGCTGCTTTTGCCGTCGATAGCAATTGCCGTAGTAGATGTCGCAGTTTTTCATCTTCTTTTTATCCGGCCCATCCCATCGCATTTCTTGGATGGCGGTTATGTCTGCTTTGCAGCAGTCTAGGGCCTCCGCTAGTTGCTCGGCTGCACGTGGTCTATTAAGGGATTTAACATTCCACGTGCATGTCCGAAGCTCATTGTCCTTAAATCGTTTGCGTGGGTTGTCAACAGTAGATCCGTCCATATCCGAGGCTTGTTGATGCTTCGTAACTTAATCTTTTTTAAATGGCCGGGCAGTTACCCCGGCGACACAACCCCCAACCTGGAGGACCAGTTCCTAGGACGAGGGGTCGGTTACATCGAAGCCAGTAACCCGTTCCGGGATGTGAGCGCTGCCGTTGGCCCTTATAGGGCTCGTCCGCCACCATCTCTTTTCCAGGACCCTGACTAAGTCCTGGAAATCCTTTCCGGCCTGAGCTCCAAATATGTCGGAGTAGCCCGGATAAGGTCTTGTTTTGTTTTTCCGACACTAATCCTGGTAAGCAGGAAACTCGCCATTTGCCCCCTTCACTTCGCAACCTCTAGTGAGATTCCCAGATGGCGCCACGGGGAGGCGTGAAGTAGGACTTATTAGCAGAGCTGCAAGATGTTCTGCTGCAGAGGCTCATTCTCGTCATTTAAGGAACCAGCACCTGTCGGAAGATGCTACTTCTACGAGGCCTTATACTAATCGTTGCCATCTCTGATGCTGATGTTTAGTTGCTATTTAAAAAAAAAGTTTGTGGCGACCTCAGATTACGACCAGAAATATTAAATTAAGTTTAGATTTAGATTTTTCGCGAGGTTAGCATCCGGTCGAAGATAGACAGACTCGCTCTCTTGAATACTGCGGCTCGTAGTGATCACACCTAGTCCTTCGCCAATCAAATCCGATAAGTATTGTCTTCCCATAGCAATTTTATCCGCCACAGGTTCTATTTATGACCTCAGCATCTATAGGCTTATTTTACTCCTAAGCTAGTAAGAATGAAAAAAAATAGATTTTTTAACATGTTGGGCTTTTAGAAGGGCAAATCAACTAAAGATGCATTAGTGGGATTTTATTCCTTAATTAGGACCAACTTTGATATCACCAAAACCCCGATCGTTTTGATAGGGTTAACCACTACATTCTTTTAAAGAAACTGATGAAAGCTCATTTTCGCGAATTCATGCTAATTGTGTTAAGTCAAACCGTGTAAACAGGTCATAAAGACAGCATATAGACATTGCCTAAACTTTCACTAAATTACAAGGCTCGGTTTTGCAGACGATATAGGTTTTTCATATGATGTGAATAGTACGTTAGACCTTGTCGCTGATGTTCATTGGGATCACAACCGGAGTATTGGTGTTCATCAGCTCTACCCGACCCAGCCATCTTAGTCGTTGGATCTTCACTCTTCTGGCTAGGTCAATGTCGCGGTACAGGCCACACAGTTCGTCGTTGTATCTCCTTCTTCACTCACTGTCAATTCAGACGGGAACCGAAAATCACTCGAAAAATTATGGGAAACTCGATTGAAAAAGGATTTGGCGATCACTTGCCGACGAACTTTCTCACAGCACTAGCTTGCCTTTGCAATGTTCGGGATATCCACAACAGCACCTAAGCTAAAACAACGAGATAGTTGTCCGAGTCGGTGTTTGACTCTTCAGAACGTTCGATCCTCTATAATACTGGAGGAGTGTCTTGCGTCGATCCCCAGGAAGTTCTCCTTGTTAATATCGAGTTTGCCCACCATAACACATCATAATTGCGTAATTTTTGTAAACGTTTGTAAAGCGATGTTAGTCTGGCTTCTCATTCCCAAAAAAAAAAAAGCAAATCAGAAAGTCATTATACGCAACGTTCAAGTATGACTTCATGAGAACGTAACAAAATCTATCTGTCCCAGCAGGACAATGTTTCTCCTACTTGACTTGTCTGAAGTTTTAGTCATTCTCCCAAAAGGATTAGTTGTCTTTGTCCTCCTTTTTTTTGTCGTTGGCGATATTTTCTTGCGCAATGATGTCAAACGAAATTTAATTACCAAGAGGATGTCAATTAGCCTAATGCTCGGCTAATTTATTTCATAGGAGCATCAGCTGTTCTATGTTCTAATTAAAAAAAAAGAAAGGATAATCGCTTTGATGATGACGCCTACAAAAAATTATTTAGAAGGACAAATTGAAATTAATGATGTTCCGGGAGGAGTACACGATTTTGACGTTGTATGTGATTATTGAGGGTCAGAGATGGGTTAAAGTGGAGCTAGTTATAAATGGGATGACGTTTTTTTTTTTGTGGCTTTTAGACAGCCTAAGAAATGCTATCCAGGGGGTGAGAATGGACACACCGGACACTAAGGATATGGGGAAGAATGGTGTCACTATCTTGGAATTTTCGCTGGACATAATTAAGTGTCTGTGCAAGACAGCAGTCGTAAAGGGTCGGAGAGAGCATGTATTATATTTTGGGGTTATCTTGGACTCAAATTTTTGTGTTTATTGTGATTAAGTGTGTCAAAGACAGAATAGGTCTCTGATAAAGACTGTAAAAAGACAATTTGACTTGAAAGTTTGTAAAAGATATTTTCATTCAATATTCGATCAAACGAACTAATGCCTCTTTTTAGTGCCCTTTCGACATCAATTGCTTAAGTCTAATCTTTTTTCATCCCCCATCAGATTGTTATAGACTTTGGTTTCAACTTTTGGTGAGACGTACCATCAATTCGTCAGTAGACTTGTTTATTTTGTTTCAAAAACTGTCTTAGCCTTTCTATTCTCCGTAGCTCATTTTGTAGACTTGCTCTTCTCCGATTGCAATATGTGATCGAGGATTATAGACGGGTTGAACAGAGTAGTTCTCCATTCCATGAAGCTTGATCAATATAATAATGCGCGCTTCGTATCTTCTTCTCAATTTGGACATTCAATGCAAAATGGTGAGCTATCGTGCTCAAAACGGTTGAGGCTTAAGGCTATTCTATTATATATCCTCAACATTTCATATGCAAGCGTGTTTACGGGAATAATTCCAACTATAACAAAGGAGGACGATATGGTTCCGAAACCGCTGTTTGTCTGTAGTCGTCCTCAGTGCCTGCGCCCAGACTAGGCCGGAATACAACAGATCTGATGTGACAAATCTCGAGAGTAGGATCCTTTTTGCGTATCCAGGTCTAACAATGTTAAGCAGTATGCGCAAGGATTTGGCCGTATTTGCAATGCTTTCTTGGGTAATTATGTAGGTCACGTTTGTTTTCAACCGTAATCTGTTGTTCAGTATTTTTCGAAGATATTTAACTACTTTTTGGGACCTGATTATTTGGTTACTAATCTAGAAGTTGCCGATCTCTACAGTTTTTCAACTGGTGGACAGGTTTTGTTTTATGGTCGGCTAGTTCTCTTCTTCTTGCTTTATCCGGACAATTGCTTCTATTGTAGCAAATTCAATTGTGCGAATCTGTTTACCTACTGTCACGGCAGCAGTGACATTGGTGAATTCTATTACCGTCACTCCACAGGCAACGGCAATTGTAGGACTTTATCGTACATAGTGTTCCACAATAAGGGCCCTAAGACTGATCCCTATGGAACTCCGGCATCATCTGTATTATATCTCAACTTTTTGTTTTTGAAATAGCTCGCCATTTTCTAGCATTTCGTCCAGCCCTCTTATTTGCTCACTTAGCTTGTAGAAGTCAGATTGCTGGACGGTTGATACGACCACCAGCATTCCTATTGCTGGCGACTCGCGTCGTTCGGTGCTTCTTTGCGATACTAACATTTGGCCAGCTGGTGACCAAAGCAACCTTGATGTCAATGTTCTCCTACTCCTACTTTTATTTTGGTTGTAATCATTTCTTGTCCCTATGTACTCAAGGCTTCTTCTATCAATGACGTTGTCTAATAAAAAGCGAGGGTAGAGCAAAAGTGGACTTATCTATAACATCATCCGACCTTTACGCTACTGATGGTTGCTATGGTGGCTATGGTTTGTCCAGTCACAAGCGGCCGGTCTTGGGTCTTGTTGAGTGGCAAGACCACCGGTAGTCCATACTTAAAACATGGTACCGTGGGAGTTAGGAGGCCCCCGGACTTCGGTCTGTTCTCAGCTCGTTGAGGTAGGCCCCCTTGTGGGAGGTGGCTGTGGTTTAAACCCAAAACGCAGGGAGGGTGACCCCGCTGGTCTCACCCGGAGTGGAGTGGCTATAAGTGCTGGTTGCTGAGACACTAAGATCAGTAAGAGATTTAAGGTAGGCCTCGACTTATACCAAGGGTGGAGCTGTGCCCTCAGCACAGACTAAGCTGAAGGGACATTCCTTCCTTCCAAACCTGTATAGATACGATTGAAAGCAGCCATGTCCAGTTAGGAGCTGACTTAAATTAAAATCTAATTCTCCGTAGTTACGTTTTACCCATTTACGAATATCGAGTATAAGTCGGTAGGTCCATCTCCCCTTTGTAGACTGGTTCCATCTCTCTTGCCACTCACTTGTGCTGCGCTGCTTTTCTCCCAGCTTGATATCTTGCACTGAAACTCCGGGTTCCCGAACCAATATATCTGCTGGTAGCATTCCCGCAATGATATATATAGTATCATCTGACACTGTCCGATATGCACAGAAAACTCAGAGCACATAGTCTGTTGACAGAATTTGTCTTTCTTGCGTTTGACTTAATTTTCAATGCTTTCGCTTATATTGGTGCCGCAAACATTGTGATTGACTGCACCACCCTTGACAGAACTAGTCTCATTTGTTGTCTGGGTCCTCCTATGTTTGTCATTATTCTGGATAAGGCAGCGCTCACCTTTGCAGCTTTGTCGCACGTTCTTTCAAGGTGTTCCTTGTAAGTAAGTCTAGCATCGATCATCATACCTAGGCATTTGATAGCCGGTTTTGATGTTATATCGTGTTCGCCCACCCTGATGGTGATTGTTTTGTTTCTCTTTCCTTGCGACTGGTTACCAGAACTGCTTCCGTTTTATGTTCTGCCAGCTCTAACCCAACTGTTGCCATCCACCGTCTAACTTTTCGAATACATTCATTGCCGATGTTTTCTATCTCCTCCAGGTGTTTCGGCGCCACAACGATTGTAAGTCTTAGAACCCTGTCGTACATAATGTTCCATAAGAGAGGTCCTAGTACCGATCCTTGTGGAACTCCGCCAGTTATGTGGTACTGCTTTACTCCATCGTCGGTATCGTAGAGTAGGAACCGATTGTCGAAGTAACTTAGCATAATTTCTATTAAAAACCATGTCACCAGCATTGACCTTAGAGAGTGTGCTATGAGCCCCCAGTTTGTAGAGTTGAACGCATTTTTGACGTCCAACGTTAATACGGCGCCGTATTTTTTGGTACCTCCTCTCCATCCTCTGCCCTGAATGGCTTCTTCTAGGGTCGTAGTTACCTTCCGAATAGCATCTACTGTGGAGCGAGCCTTTTGAAATCCATGCTGCCGGTTTGAGAGACCTCCGGCTTCATCAATTGATACCTCCAATCGGTTGCATACATATAATTCGCTCTAGTATTTTACCCATCGTGTCTAGTAAGCATATGGGACGGTGTGACGAGGGCAGCATTTATTTCTATTTGGTCTACCCTCAATGTATGAATGTGCAGTCTCCTAAGGATTCCATGGTTGTCTTTGTAAGCTTATCAGTGAGGCTTATCAGGTTTTGTGCCAGACCCGGATCGGTCTGGAATGGAAACCAGGAATGTTAAATCTGGACCTACACCACCAACCTTATGGTAATGAAACATTGAACGTACTTACCAGCATTAATCTGACAGATATTGCCGCAAGATTTCACTCCTGCTTACTCAGGTAACATAACAAACGAAAGAAAGGGTCCCCACCTGTGAAAACTACTTCTTCGTGGAAAAGGGTTAATGATTTGGGAAGTAGTGGTCAAGAGATTCAGTGTCTCTATAAATATTGCAGGCCTACCCAATGTTTGTTCCGTATTTGTAAAGATAATCAACGGCCATGTAATAGGCGCGTTTTAAATCAACAAGGCCATCTGTTACTGGTTTAAATATTCATCATTCAAATCGATTGCCATAGCATACGAATATTAAAAAGAAATAATTAACATTATCTAACGTGTGAAATCTAGCCTGTCCGTACTATTATGCCACAACATATTCAGTAATGATGCAAAAAAGACAAAAAAAAATATCGAAATCACTGAAAATCAAAGACAAAGGCCATCATAATTATTTCTCATTTCCACATGTAAGCTGTGCGCATAATTCGAAAAGAAAACATTTCCTCCAAAAGCAAACAAAGCCGAGCTGATATAATAAATTTTATTTATTACATCTGTCTACGAATATTTATGGATATCTTTGTATGATATCCCCGTTTGAATAAACGCGTATCTTTTGCAAAAAATAAAAAATAAAGTTACAAAGCCATATGTACATAATGTAATAATTTGAGGCCTCTAATGAGAGAACCTTGTGGCTTGAGGCTTTTGTTTTAGCCGGTAATGGTGCCTGATGAGCTGGTGATCTGCCATGCGGAAACACTAACACCTCCTAGCCAATTATGAGCACGCACCTCTATGGCGTAAATTTGCATCTGGCGTGCGATACCTTACACTAATCTTGTAACCAAGTATTCAAGTATCTTCAGTATGATATCCACAGATGCGCGTCGAATCTAAGCTCTGAAGTGTATAATTATCGTCTTCGATGCAATGACCCCTTTGGAGGTGTTTTTTTTTTTTGTTCGTTTCAAGATTTTGCTCCAGTGATTAGGCCCCTTTTTGTTGCTGGGAATTTCCCTCTTCTTGCCTCGTTGCACATACTTGTATTCGTAAGTGCTTAAGTGTTTCTTTACAACTCGTTTTTTGGACAATAGGAATGGAAAAAAGTGAATTTAGTGGCATTAACAATGTTTTTTTGTTTTTTTTTGTTTTGCCTTTAAAAAGATCAAGACTAACGAAATGAAACTTTCTATTTCTTTTCAGATACACAACATCCAAGTTGAGGAAAAATTTTAAATCGACAGATTTGGTGTTTCATTTGGAGCAGATGAACGCAGATGATGTCGAGCGATCGACTACAATAGTTGCTGTAGGAAGTTCAGCGGCCAAATATACACAAAAAGTATCTTTCCCAATGAAAATAAGTTAAAAAAAAAATCAACAAGGTGAGTTTAATTATTTTCTTTGATCACAGACTTACGAGTATATCAGAACATGCTCGTATAATTACTAAGATCCCGTATTGAGCCCTCTAGAATTGTATGAAGGGTTAGTACTGAGATCAAATCACTTTCGATATACTTACAAAAGTGCACATTTTGGCTCACATGCACTACAATTTCAAGCAATACTTACTTACCTAGATGACGCTACTGTTCAGCCCCCCACCAACTATCGTTCCACTGTTGTTAGCGCGGTCTTATGCTAGCCGCCTTCAATAGAGCAAACAATGCTGCCGCAAAGTTGTCCCCTTCTTTTTTTATGCAGCACCTTAGATGTGGTTGTTCTCTTCTGCGTTGTCCCTCTGGGTGGGAGTCGAAAACTTCCCGGGCTGGGACGGAAGTGTTCATGCGCTCAAGGTGACCTAGCCATCTAAGCTCCGGATAGACCAGTATTTTTTCGACGAGGTTAGGATCACTGTACAATCCGTCCAGTTCGCTGTTGATGCAACAATAACGCATTCTCCATTGAAGTAAATAGGCCCCAAAATTTGACGCAGTGTCAAGCTTCTGTGCCATAAAGTAGGTCTGAGCTGTTGATATTTCTGGTTCTGCTAAATTGCTTTCAAAGCCAAAGATACTATTAACGGGAGTGATTCTTCGCATCATTGTCGCGATAGCGGACCCGAGTCAGATAAAGTCTCTTTCTCCGTGACGGTGGGATGCTGTTCTTCAGCATCAAAATAATTTTTCCAGATTCCCATAACCAATTTTGGTTCTACTAGGAGGTTTCCTTCTCCGTTCTTTGTGATTTTTTTTTTAGACTTCTCGCAGCGCCTCTGTAAGACTTTGATTGAGACGCTTCCCGTGCTGTATTTTTCCCTTCTTTTCTGGTCGTAGATCTCGCGAGTCCTTTTCTATAGCTCCATTTTGTGTCTTCGTTGTTTTTCTAAAATAGATTTGCTGTCTGCATTCGTTAATCAGGGGTATCTTTTTGGAGCGGGCTGAAATTCAGCAGTTTATAGGCGCCCTCTCTGATTGGTCATCGGCAGTGATGCAACTGGTTTTCTACGTTTGGAACTGTCTAGAAATCGCAGCCGTTCGGTGTTGAATACCCTCCGCATCCGCATTGGTTACAACAAGATAGTGGTTCTGGCAGGTAAAATCGGCAATTTCACACATTCACATTCACACATTCAGGTAGCAGGTTACGACATATGCTCAACCATGAGATGTCCAAGCACCATTTATTCTACTCTCCCCGCGACTTTGGGTGTAAACCACAGCCACCACGATACTCCCACAAGGGGGCCAACTCCTAGGTCAGGATGGAAACAATAGTTCCAGGGGCCCCTGACCTCCCGTGGTACCAGAATATAGCTTCCGGTCGAGCTTCGCAACCTTGCGGTCACTTCCAGTTGGGCACCTCACTGCCCAGGACTGGCGGCCTTTAGTACCTCAATTTCTACTACTCACAATCAACCCGCTAGCTCTCTCCTGCGTCTTCTAAGAAATACTTCTCTTGCAAAGCTACAGGCTCTTTCAAACCATACGGTGTCAGTTCGAATTCCACTGACATCGTAGGTCTCACCATTGAAGGTGATGCCCATAGCATGCAAGTCCCTAACATTCGAATAATTTGGGCACTCGCAAAGAACGTGCAGCCAATCTTCGTGGGAAGCTCCACATGAGCAATTCGCCGAGCCGCTAAGCCCCCTTTTATGCAAAAATGCATTAAGGGAGCCATGCCCGGTCAACAAAAAGCCCAGGCTGAGGGTAAAGTTCCGTTCAGGAAACCTCTCCATGGTCAGCACATCCCTAAGAAAGCTGTAAGTAACCCTGCCATTTTCGCTAGCGTCCCATCTAGATTGCCATCTAGATATCACGCATGCGTTAAGCAAGGCTTTACGCTCCCTCCGGGATAGGCCTTCCACTTCCCTCTGGGAGACCCAATCTTGCTCGTTTAGCGGGAGACCTTTTCTGATCTTGAAGGCAATACCACGACGTATCACCTCCAGATCGAGAGGTGGCACTCCCAACAAGACCTGCATTGCCTCTGTGGAGACAGTGCGGCACACAGGTAGGCAACCAATCAATGCCACTCTTTGGCAAGCCAAAATCTGACGGCAGCAATCATCATTCGTTGCCGCGTCGTACCACACCGATGCTCCATAAGTTGCACAGGCAACTAAAAGACCGTCGTATATGACACGAACAGAACGCCTGTTAAGCCCCCAGTCAGATCGCAGAATGCGCCTCACCTGGCCTACAGCACACAACATGCGTTTCCTCATTTGCTTGAGATGAGGCATGAATTTCATACGCTCACCCACCATTATGCCTAAGTATTTGACCTCAGCCACACACTTAAGGCTAACGGCATTCATATGAATCAAAGGATTCCGACGTCTCGTTTTCAATTTGCCCTTCAACAACATTGAAACAGTCTTCTCCGTTGACACCTTGACGCCAACGCCCTAGTCGGGCCAGTAGCGTATTTTTAATTCTGACCTCTTAAGAGAACTCTTGAAAGATACTTTGAATTTGGTTATCTTCCCCTCAAGTACAAAGTCAGCCGAACTAATAATAAAAGGCTGTGCCTTAAAGTTTTGATAAGCAGTATTGACACAGCAAAACGGGTGTTAAACATTTAAAGGGGCCGAATACTACTAGCAATTCAAACAGAGCACTGGTGTTAAATTGTGCTGCAATTTGGGCCGATTGGTTGGTGGTGGTTCCTCAGTTAGTTGTCTTGGTAATATCGGTATAAAATAAGTCTATATAAGCTGTCGTTTTCATTTTACCATCGAAGAGCAGGAAACATGAATTTGTAGATTAATATGAAAAGCTGAAACAACGTTATTGAAAATATGAAAAAGTGTAGCGAAAAGAAGGGAACCTTGAGGTGCACTAGCATTTATTTTGCAGCATAAGTTTGAAGGACGAGCAAACGAGTCGAGATCTCTGTATAGACAGCGACTTTCCGGCTCCCTAAATAGGAAAGACATTAGCATGTTGGGCAGAAGTGATACAGCATCCTGCGACGCTTGTTGAAAGAGTGGTGATGACACCGTGCGAAGCTATCTTTGTGAGTATCCTAGGTGCTTTAAACATAAGACTACTTGTACTTTATCACTGAAGCGAATACATAAATTAATACGAAACTCTGAGAAGTTCTGAAGGACCCCACGAGGAATAAAATGGACGAATTCTTTGTGAGGATCCTTTATTGCGTGTTTTTCAGTTCCTGTAAAATTTCTGTTGCCCTCTGGTAATAGTTCCGAGCATCATTCCGATACAAATTCTTTCAATTTCAGCGTGTGTCTATTGATATTTCTTTTTCACATGAAAAATTGAACGTTGTACGCTTCTTTTCTGCTAGGATCGTTCGTGATCTAAATTTGTCTTCGTCTTCCTTTCATTCGTTGCAGCGGTCAAGTAAGATCTATATTTTGTACAAATATGTTGTTACTAACATAGCCTTAGAGATGTACAAATCGGCAAGCTCCTTGCGGACTCTTTCAACAGTAGCCGTCGGAACCACGTTTCCTTTACGTTTTGGATGTTGTTCCTTATTCGAGATGTCGGAATGCGTTTCCTAGCTACAACTAGGTTTGAAAGATTTGGAAATCCAATATTTGTTTGTGGTGGCAAAATCAGGTGTAGACAAGACAGTCCCAACTTAGAGCGAGGTGTCGCTGATGCTCTGATATCCGACTACGCTATCGAAGATGCTCCCGCTTTCAATTTTTATATTCACGCCGCTTGATTTATTTGACCTGTGCTAAGGAGCATTTTAGAGGAGCATTCTATGACATTCCTGCGGGGCCTCAAGGCTGTGTTGCCCGAATTAGGACCGGTGATGATGATGATTAATTCCGGTCTCTTTCGGCGAATTGCTTCGCGCAAACGTCTCATAACACCCAAATAATACTCTTTGTTTACTGTCTGGCCTTCTGGCAAGAATTCATGATGCGCTACAGCGTTGTAATCCATGAAAACCGTGAGCATTGCCTTCTTTTTTGACTCGGCTTATTTCGTGAATGCCATTCACTTGCCTGATGTCTGGAATGAGTGTCGTTCTCATAAACCCACGTCTCGTCTCCAGTGATGGTCCTTTTGGTGAATGTGGGATCGGATTCAGCCTCGCAAATCATCTCTTTTGCGACGTCAACGCGGTCTCGTTTTTGCATGAAATTGTAGTCTTTTGGCACCAACTTTGCTGCTACACGACGGAAACCCAAATCATTAACCAAAATGTCTTAGACGGATCCATAGTCAATGTTCAAGTCCTCCGCTATCTCTCTGATGGTTAATTTGCGGTTATTGACCAACATTTCTTTTACTTCATCAATGTTTTCGTCGGTTTTCGATGTCGATGGTCTGCCACTGCGTTCATCATCTTCGATTGACTCACGACCACTTTTGAACCGTTCGTGCCACTGGCAAACGGCCGTTTTCTTTAGAGAATCGTTGCCGAAACACTTTTCCGCACGTTCGCGCACCATTAAATCCGTTTTTTACGCAAAATTTAATACAAGTTAGTTGTTGTAAATTGTAAGAAATCGCCAAATATGCAGAGATATTCTCGGCTACGTAACTTTTGCAAATGTCAAGCTATCACTGAGATTTATAGGGAATATCAGCAACAGATGTACCAACTTAACAAAAAAAAAACGGAACTCAAATCGGAAGAATGGGAGCAATAAACATGGAAACATGTTCCAAAGAATACAGTCGTCAGAGCCAATGTCTGGTTGTATTAGATAAGTTTAGGAATTTCCAATTTCGCGTTACACTTTGAATTTAATAGGATACGACGCTGCCAAGGATTCAGTTTACACTACGGGGACACATGTCACAATAATCAGATACAGCATCTAATACAGAGTGGCATTCAATTCTTCACGATCTTCCTTTTATCGTTCGTTAACGTTTACGTCAAGTCTTGTTATCTATCCTCAAACAATTCTTCTTTGAACTCTCTGACCCAGATACCTTCTATGATACAACAACCCATTCAACACATTTCCTCTTACATCAACACTTCCTTTACGTTTAAACGCCCCCATTACAGAGTGATGACTTTTCCAAGCACCAATATCAAACTAAATCCGAACGTTATTTCATAGAGTAAATCTTTCGTACACAATTAACCGCAAATGGGAAAGTTTTCAAACTTAAAACACTGTAACGAAAACAATATTTGTTCACCACCCTATCTCCACGGATTTCTGTTGGACAATAACACCCACACGGGTCAAATCATTGAACCTAAACAAGAACACAAAAAAAAGAAAAACATCGAACCTAACTAACTTTACCCTTTTGTTTGCTTTCAAATCTGTTAAAGGGACAACAGAAAAAATTATTTAAAAAAAAAATTATAAAAAAAAATTAAGAGAAAAGCCCGGAAATGCACGCTAGGTGGTCACTATGGAATGCACAAAGAAAAAACTGATTTTATTTTTTTATAAACAGATTCTACAGATACAAGTTAGATATAAAAGAAAAACAAACCAAAAACAACTCATCAACCCATCCAATTTGGGGGATATTAACATAATTCGATGAAATCTAAGGCCATCAGGTCGCGCTGCCCCATCCGTGCGTATTTTCAATGAGTAGCTCATCAAATTCATTTTTATTCAGCCAAAGATTGGCTCTAAATTTCATGGTCAATAGATAAAAAGATACAACTCAAATCATTTTCAGATTCCAAGTACACGTACACCCCGTCACGTGTCTGTCCGTATATCCCAGTTAAGGACCATTTCCAGTCGGATACTTGTACATAAGTATCTCTATCTTCTACAGCTGCCGCTGATCATTGGTATTTCGCCCTTTGGACGAAGGAAGCTAATGAGGTCTTGAGAATTTGGAAATGGAAGGGAATGATACGATTACACAAGTATTTGTGTATCCGCATGCTTGGGATAGACATCCATAGTCGGGCAGGTTCAATTGAGATGAGAATTACGTAATGAATCATTCTCAAGCACATGGCAAGCGGTTTACCTCTAGATACGAGTACCTACCTGGAATTTTCTCGTATTTTGCAATGATTGTGGTGATTATTCGTATCTGTAGCTAAAAACACAGCAGAATATGCTATATCCTCGATTGTGTGTTTCCATTGCGTGTGTCAGATGCTAAGAGCTCTTGATGAAAGTCGGTTTTACACGGTATACCTGTATACGCATGGGAAACGTAAAGGAATGTATCGTCTACATCTCACCTGTGAAACAACTTGAAATGCAAATAAACTTTGAAGTTTAATGAGCTTGTTATGGGCGTCTCTCCTTTACACCGTGTATCTGTGGAATGAGAGATACATTCAAACGATGTAAACGTTCAAGAGGTGGACTTAGTAAATAAACTCAATTGGGTTGGTAATGGGATATAACTTTATTGCATCAATTTATCATGGTTACGACTATGCTTTCCTTGGTAAGAACGACCTTCTCTAAGGCAATTTGTCCTGGCCTTTCTCTTGTTTTTGCAAATGTCATCGTTTTAGCAGAAATGAAATACATCTTGTTCTCTAGGGATTGAATAGAATATGTATTTCAGATTGTTATAGCGTAATTATGGGAAAACGAATAAGTTGAAAATAATTTAGATGCGAAGGTTGTTTAATACCTGAGTTCGTTGTGAATGGATTGAAACCCAAGGCACATGTTTGGATGCCACGATCTTTACAAAAAACAATTCTGAGAAAAGATAGAGCTACGTAGGATTAAGGTAAGCGTAAAAGAGTACGATCTTCATCCTAATACTAAGTTTCGATGTAAGCTACGAGTATGTCTGCGTCGTATTTTTTAGATACTCATACTTCGTTGCCAGGCTAAGTAAAATTGATTTCAGCAGATCTGTAGTCCGCCACATTTACTCGTTCTTCGGAATCAAAATGATGTTTGCACAGAACGGTATAACAGTCGTAACTTCTTCCTTCAATTAACAGCGCATAGTGGTACCTAAACCGCACTGGTATAGAACTATTGGGTTCACATAGATCCTTGGAAACACTCACTCGACCTGTGATGCATTCCTTATAGATACTCGTAAGCATTATACTTGAACCCTATTTGGTTTGGGTACTCTTTGTTGCCTGAGAAACGGTGCCTTTTGGGAATTCATATGTGCCTGCGATAAAGGCGCCATAATCTGGACAATCACCCATCGAAAGACATACTTGTATGTTCGCGGTCTCTCAAAGCTATCTTCAGTACCGAGATTCTCCTTTAATTCGTCCAAGGGTTGTACCTCCAGACACACGTACCTAGACAAGTTATTGTTGAGCAGCACGTACTAGGTGGGGTGAAAAGTAACCTACTTGGGAGTATTTTATTTATTCCAGCGATTTTCCAACTTCTTGATCCCGTCCGCAAAGTAATTTTCCGGAAGGTCTGCAAAATACTCCACCGTGGCGTCGATGATTTCCTCCCGTGAGCTGAATTTTTTATTGATGAGCCATCTTTTGAGATTTGGAAAGAGATAATAGTCCGAGGGAGCCAAAAAATTGGGCCAATACGGTGGATGCGACAGCAATTGGAGCCATAAGTCATTGATTTTAGCCGTGGTTGCGATGCTTTTATACGCCGGCGCATTGTCTTGCAAAAACAAAATGTTTTTCGCTTGATTTGAGGCCGTTTTGCAGCGATTTCGGCGTTCAATCGCTCCAATAATGCACAGTAATACTCGCGGTTGATGGTTTCTCCATGGTAGTCCACGAAGAGTATGCCATAACAATCCCAGAAAACCGACGTCATAACCTTTCCGACCCATTGAGCCTCCTTCGGCCGCTTCGGAGCACTCGTGCCGGCTTCAGCCCGTTGCCTGGCACTCATCCTGTTCTCTGGTGTGTAATAGTGGATCCAGGTTTCATCAGCAGTAACCAATCGATGCCAAAAGTCCGCCCGATTCCGCATCAACAAGTCCAAACACTCTTTCGAAGTGCTCTCGCGTTCGTGTTTTTGGTCAGGAGTGGGCATGCGCGGCCCCAGCGGCAGGATTACTTTTCATATGCAGGATATTGCCCAAAATATGGCGTGTGCGCTCAGTACTAATCTTTGTGGTATCTGTTAGCTCGCGCACCTTCACTTTCCGGTCAGCCAACACCATTTCATGTATTTTTTTGACATTGTCCTCTGTAACAGCATCGGAGGGCCTGCCGCTGCGGCCTTGATCGGTAGTGGAGTTGCGGCCACCACAAAACTCTCGAAAGCAATATTTGACGGTGTAATCTGACGGAGCATTAGCCCCATAATATTTTCCTACTTTTCTTTTGTTTCCTTCGCCAAACCTTGTCAAACAAAACTAAAAACAGCATCGCACTGAAATTTGGCATGTCTGCCTAAATATGCACGGACTTCAAAGCACCATAACCTTTTTTGCAGTAGCAGCGCATTTTGGCGGTCAAGGAGGTTACTTTTCACTCCACCTAGTAGACCACTGTCATTGTCATACCACTTGAGAGTATCACATGGCAATGTCTTAGCTTCTCCTGGAATCAAAGGAATTTCTTTATGAATTTGATCGTTGTATCGTCTCAATGGAGCGGAGATCATTAAGACCTCGGCAGTGATGACTAACTAGGGCTTACAATTTGATTCTTCCCATTTCAAGTCATTTCGTCCCGCGATGTCATCGAGAAAGTTATATCTCACGCGTTCTTTGTCGGGTAGAACAAAGTTTCATAAAAATCCATCGATACTATGTTTACCAGACTAAAAAGAACCGTCTGTTCCGGCTGTATGTGGCTATCAATAAAAAGCTTAGACCTTCTCCAGACGCACTGATGAATCTTCTTCCCCTAGATGTTTATATCATGAGCTGCGCTCTTCTATCTATCTTCCGTTTAAAGATACGAGTAAGTGATCTTTAGGGCACTGGAGTTTTGATGACCTTCCGTGCGTCCAATGTAATGACACTAGAACTTCTCTTCTTGAAAAAAATACGAAACCAACTTTCCCTGTGCCAATGAATGGCTTAATCCATCAATTTATCTAGGAAAGGAATGTAGTTGGGGTATCACGGATGGCTGCAAAAGTGATATAGAACATCTCTTCATTTCAGCTTTCATCGGATCTTGCTTATTTGTTTACTCACTTTAGTGGGTGGCCCTTAAGTCTGGGCCTCATTCATCAAACCTTTCTGATCTGACCCTAAGGGGTAGATTTGAAGCCATCCAGAGGTGTGGCTTGCATTCGCTCAACATGGTTCAGCCCAATCTTGAATTAGCTCCAGACAAGACCGAGCTCGCTATCGGCCCGTGCAATTCGTGGTTGAGTATGATGAGGCCAAGTGCTTCTTCATCGGCTTTTGACAAGTCGTAAACCCTGTAACGTAGAGCAGGATTAAGATGATAAATGCTTGTACTCGTATGGAGTCAGGTTTTTCTAACGACAGATGGCTTTGTTACTCAATTACAAATAGTGATTGCCAAGAGAAACTCCGTGCCTGTTTTTGAAATTTAAGACCTTTGCAAGACGAAGTCCCTTACCATATCGAAGTTAAATCTGCCAATGGTGACGTTCTGGTCAAGCCAAAGATGCTGGTGCCTGCTTTTAAAATTCTGCGTTAAAGTGTGTAAGCGATGCCAACGACGACGAATCAAGGTGATTTGCCAATTTCGACTCAAAGTTGTTTTTTTTTTTTTTTAATAATTTTCCCGCGCACAAGGGATAATGTACCCTTAAAATGTTTGCATATAGCGCGGGTGAAGGATATTTAGGGAGGGAGAAAAGAGAGGTACCGATGTACGTTGGTTTTGAATGTTTGAAGGTTGTAATGGCTAGGAAATAAAGAGCTCGACAGGGCATTCCATGAGCGAGTTGTTCGGCTTAGGAAAGTATCACGATATTTCAGGGTGCGTCCGAAAGTGGGCTTGAGGGTGTGCTGATGAGCATTCATAGGGAGACGGGTGTTACGGTTGGAGACAGAGGAGCACTGGTAGTGTAAATAGCGATAGAACAGGGTGAGACAGGAGACATTACGTCGGTGGTCGAGGGTGTCAATCGACTGTGTAATATTAGCATCACCTATTAGTTTTATCGTTTTGAATCCTATCTAGGAGGCGCAAAGAAGTCTTGGGAGCACCTGACCATATGTGAGCATTGTACTCCAGTTTTGGGCGGATGAAAGCCTTATATATTGAAGCCAGATCAGAGAGGGTGAAATATTTCTTACATAGCTTAAGGAAACCTAGACATTTCGCAGCATTTTTGGCGACTTCGAATATGTGGTCATTCCAACGTAAGTTGTCATTGACACACATACCGAGAATGGAAAGTTTTTCGGTTTCAACGATGCAAGTGCCATTCATGGATAATGGCTGGGTGGCTTAAGCGGGAGCAGACGGCATTGTATTTTGGAAGCATTAAATTCTGCTGGTAGTTACCCAATTGGTTATGCTGAAAATATCGGAATTTAATAAGCTTAACATACGCTGCCGTTCCCGTTCTACAGCCGAAGAGCAGGGACTAGATTCCGGGAACGAATACGAAAAGCAAAGAGTATTGTCGTCAGCAAAGGAATAAATTGGATAAGAAGTAGCAGACAAGAGATCATTGATAAAAATCAAAAAGAGTGTCGGGGACAGAACAGAGCCCTGGGGCATACCATCATTTATTTTATGAATCAGACTTGAAACCATCCTAGACAACTTGAATTGAACGTTCCGAAAGGTAATATCATCATCGATCCCAATTGCACGAATTTTCGATAAAAGAGCCTGATGCCAAACTCTGTCAAATGCCTTAGAAATATAAAGTGCAACTATGATGCTTTCGCCAGATTGATGTAAACTTTGGTTCCACTTTTCGGTGAGACATGCCATCAAGTTACCAATGCACCTGTTGCTACGAAAACCGTACTGCCGGTCATTAAGAAGTTTTCGTGTTTCGAGATATTTCATGAGCTAACGATTTATCAGCGTTTCCATGATAAGTTCTCGCAAGTGCAATGGGTCTGTAAGAGGAAAGAGAAGAAGATTCGCCTTTTTTAGGGACGGGCTGGACAAATGCTGTTTTCCATCTGCTCGGAAAGAGTCCTAGAGAGTAGGATTGATGGAAAAGCTTTCGCAGTGGTTTTGCCAGCGTAGAAGAACACCTCTTCAGAAGAAGTGGAGATATACCATCTGGACCAGCGGATTTGTGAGCGTTAAGATCTTTAAGTACTCTTGCTACTACACGAGTGCGAAAGTGGATTCGTTCCATTGAAGATTCGACGCACTCAAGTGTAGGCGGAGGCAAAGCACAATCTGGAAGCGTTGAGCTGGCCGCAAAGTGTGCAGCAAGCAGATTGGCTTTGTCCAAAGAGCTGACAGCTGGAATGTCATTGTAAATGGGTGTTGGGATGGAGGATGAGGAGGATTGACGAATGGCCAAAAATTGTTACTACCTTTGGGACATTTTAGTATTTTTTTCCCCAGTTTTCGGTCGTATAGAAATTTCACACGCTTGAGAAAGGCGTTGCAGTCATTCCTGGCTCGTATGAATTTTTTCCGGTTTTCCTCTGTGGGACCGAAAAAACATTTCTCTCAACCTGACAGCCTCCTTACACCGGCGTCGGTGGTTTTCGAAATACGCGAGTTTTGAACTCAGAAGAAACTCAGCAATCTTTTCCAGATCATCCAGTCACGACTAAAATAGCTTTAGTTTGTCTTTTAAACCTGCCGTACAAAGGGGACTTGTTTAAAACAAGACGACCTTCAGATCGAAGTTCTTTAAGTTGTCCCTGACCTCGTGCGTGTTTCCAACACCAGCCATGCGTAACTTTCGTAAATCCACAGCAACATGAGAGCAGCAATTAAACTTTCCTCAAGGCTCTTTCCTCTTCTGTATAGCTCACGATGAAAGCCCTTTCGTAGTTCTGGTAGTTCAAACCATTTTTCGTTGTTAAATTCCCTAAAATCCCAATGTCCTTGCCAGACTGTAGCTTTTTAAAATTCAATCTTGCTTTCGAAAAAAAACAGCCTTTTCTGTGTATAACACAATCCCTCTTAGCCTTGAGATTATCGTTCAAAACCTGCACTACAGCACGACATTGAAATCCATCAATTCATCCCCCGTTTAGTGTCGATTATGGTAAATGTTTCATCAACATTTCGGCTTTGCACAAACATCCCCATCAACATCAAGGCTTATCCATAATTTTCACTTTCCACGGTTATTCTCTGTAGATTGCCATCAAACCAAAAAAAAAAAGAAAATGATAGAAAAACCACCACAAAAGGGAGAATAAACGGAGAGAAATATACGCAAAATCCGGAGAAATTACAGAGAGAGAATGGAATTTTTGTTTTTGCCTTTTATGGAAATGTAGTTGAGTAGGTCAGCGAATAGGAAAAGGAATACCTTCCACCCGCACTTGGATCACACATTTGTTGGATAGATTCGCACAAGTTGGTTTGGGGTAGGTTAACCCAAAGTGACATCAAAGCGGCTCCATTTACTTTGTGACAGTGTGCGTGTAACCAAACCACCCAAAGTTCGCACTTGTGCAAACGAGAATGTTGTTCGCTCTTTCTCCTTGACCTTGAATAATAAAATGGCAACCAAACCAACACAGAGACAGAGGTAGCAAAACAACGAAATCGTTGTGGAAGGATTCTCTACTACCTAGAAAGGTGAACCCCAATGAAATTGGAAGGCCAAGCTAGCAGCATCCATTAGCAGCAGCATCTCTTGCACATTTTCTGTTCTGTGTTTGTTTTTCTATTCGTTATCACTGGCTCTGTGTGTGCGTTTGCAGAAATGTATCTAAACTCAAATGAATTCTGTATTATGTATGATGATTATTGCTTCAATATGTATCTGACTGTTGGTATACTGAACCAGGATGTGAATTTGTCTTTTAGAACTCAGTACAAGTACTTTGGTACACTCTCGTCCTTGCCACTCGTGGTGACATACTTATTGAGTTCGGTTGAGTCGATATAAACGTTCGTTCCACAGCATCCTATATAGAGAGTATCCGATAGAGTGTTGCTGCTTTTTTTTTGCCAAAGTATCTAGATACAAATCAGTGTGTGTTGTTTCCCTTTCTGGTACTAATCAATCGTGTTTATGAATTCGTGTTCCGCTTGAACTTTGGCCCATTTCAGGGCGGAGGGTTGTTTAATAAATTTCCATTTTCCGATTCGAGAAAACAGACAAAAAAAAACTTCACAGATAAAGGACGAAGTAGATACGATGCAAGTTAAGGCTTAAGAACATCATCTGACCATTATTGTCTATGTAAACGGTTGTGCCGAGAGGGTGGTTATTGATTTTTTTTTTTGCTGTCTCCCTCCCTTAGTGAAGCCTAAATGCGAACGGGTAAACAGAGAATAAATTGCGGGATGAGGCTTAGCAGAAGCGAATAATAGAAAAAAATAGAGAGAGAGTGAACAGATAGAAAAAAAAAGAAAAAAAAAACAATTTTCGAAAGATGGAAATGAGATTTGTGTGATTGCATGAAATTGATTACGAATGAAATCCGAGATTCTTTTCAACCAAGTAAAAGACACTGATAGGGAGGTCCTTGCCAAAACAACAAACGATGAAGTGTTAAAGGCGTCACAGAGTGGAAACGACTGTATGGTGGTAGGTATAAGTTTTGGTTTGTTTAATTGAATAAGTTTTTGAGGAAGGATTACGAGTTCTCATTCAGATAATTGGATGCGGTTTTCATTTCGATTTACTTCGAGAAGTTCTCCCTAGATTCGTGTTCATTCGAAGCCTACACAAAGAAGCCTCCTTAAAGAGAGATTAACACTTTTTGTTACTAACAAAGTCAACATATTTTAGGTAAAAGTGGGCACTAAAGTTCAGCCAGCTTTGGCTCTTCATCTCTATTCAATCGACGGGACTTGATGTTCCACAAATGCGAAACTGATAGATAAATTGAAATGCTGTGTGACTTCCCACTTTGCTGAGCCCTTGAATTGGTAACTTTGTAAAAATTGTTTATCTTTGGTCTTTGTCAGTTGTTTTTGTGAGTTTTCCTTGCCTCAACCTCTGCCTCGGTTATCGTCATTGTGATGTAGACTTGATAAGGAGCTTTGCAGGAACCTTTTATCAGTTGTAGAACGATTAGATTTTTAGTTACTACTTCCTACCTGTACCTCAACCAGCAGTGGGGACAAATTACTTAGACAAAGATCTAGTCCATTGCAATCCTTGGATGTTGCTTGCATTGAAATTTCTGGGTATTTTGTTAGAAGAAGCGTAACCGCGTCGGTGATAAAGTTGCTACAGTACCAGGACCCACCAATTCAATACCGAGTACATACGGGCTGATTTTTTATTTATTTTTTTGCGTGGGAAGGTGGAAACCTTGCATAGGCATCAATAGTCCGAAGTCCATTGGTAGTGTCAGATTATTACTGACTAAAACCACCTCCCGGGGAATCTTTCCGTTTTTTCCCCCGTGGAACTACCGCTAAGTATCACTTCGCAAGGGACGGATTAGAGCTTTTTGCTTCATCATGGGGTTCTTAGTGGATTCGCGTTTCGTTGCTGTTCTAAATTCCTTAGAACGCACATTATTCGTACTGCTGCATGGTTCACAGCAGCCCACAGATCTTTAGATTTCAACATATATTGACCTATGTTGCCCGGTGTTGGCCGTTCACCAATATCTTCACACAATATAGCTCTTTCGTTTGCATACTGCGCATATTCGAAGAAAACGTGCTCTACGTTCTCTACAGCTTTTACGCAGCGAGGACAAGATGGACTCGAATCACGGTTTCGCTTGAATAGATATTCCCGCAAACAACCGTGACCCGTCAAGAACTGTGAAAGATAGTAATTCAGTTCGCCGTGTTTTCGTTTTACCCAACTTTCAATCCTTGGGATTAGTCGGTACGTCCATTTCCCTTTTTGGGATTAGTTCCATTGTTGTTGCCACGATACCGTTCAAAATGCACTGCTAACTCGCAGTGCACATAATCTGTACACAGATTTCAATCCCTTCTTGTGTGTCTTTTTATTCGTGACGTCAGACCATATTTGTGCTCCGTACAGCTGGGATCATCCATCAATTTAGCTGGGAATGGAATGTAGTTGGGGTATCATGGATGGCTGCAAAACTGATATAGAACATCTCCTCGTTTTAGCTTTCCCCGGATCTTGCTTAAGAAGGTGGCCCTTAAGTCTGGGCCTCATTCATCAAACCTTTCTGATCTTCTGCGGCGTCCCTTAGGGTTAGATTTGAAGCCATCCAGAGCTGTGGCTTCCATTCGCTCAACATGGTTCAGCCCAACCTTGAATTTGCTCCAGACTAGACCGATGTCGCTATCGGCCCTTGTAATTCGTGGGTGAGTATGATGAGGCCAAGTGCTTCTTCATCGGCTTTTGACAAGTCGTAAACCCTGTAACGTAGAGCAGGACTAAGATGATAAATGCTTGTACTCGTATGGAGTCAGGTTTTTCTAACGAGAGATGGCTTTGTTACTCAATTACAAATAGTGATTGCCAAGAGAAACTCCGTGCCTGTTTTTGAAATTTAAGACCTTTGCAAGACCTTACCATATCGAAGTTAAATCTGCCAATGGTGACGATCTGGTCAAGCCAAAGATGCTGGTGCCTGCTTTTAAAATTCTGCGTTAAAGTGTGTAAGCGATGCCAACGACGACGAATCAAGGTGATTTGCCAATTTCGACTCAAAGTTGTTTTTTGTTTTTTTTTTTATAATTTTCGCGCGCACAAGGGATAATGTACCCTTAAAATGTTTGCACATAGCGCGGGTGAAGGATATTTAGGGAGGGAGAAAAGAGAGGTATCGATATATAGTACGTTGGTTTTGAATGTTTGAAGGTTGTAATGGCTAGGAAATAAAGAGCTCGGCAGGATATTCCATGAGCGAGTTTTTCGGCTTAGGAAAGTATCACGATATTTCAGGGTGCATCCGAAAGTGGGCTTGAGGGTGTACTGATGAGCATTCATAGGGAGACGGATGTTACGGTTGGAGACAGAGGAGGACTGGTGGTGTAAATAGCGATAGAACAGGGTGAGACAGGAGACATTACGTCGGTGGTCGAGGGTGTCAGTCGACTGTGTAATATTAGCATCACCTATTAGTTTTATCGCACGTTTTGAATCCTATCTAGAAGGCGCAAAGAAGTCTAGGGAGCACCTGACCAGATGTGAGCATTGTACTCCAATTTTGGGCGGATGAAAGCCTTATATATTGAAGCCAGATCAGAGAGGGTGAAATATTTCTTACATCGCTTAAGGAAACCTAGACATTTCGCAGCATTTTTGGCGACTTCGAATATGTGGTCATTCCAATGTAAGTTGTCGTTGACACACATACTGAGAATGGAAAGTTGTTCGGTTTCAACGATGCAAGTGCCATTCATGGATAATGGCTGGGTGGCTTAAGCGACAGCAGACAGCATTGTGTTTTGGAAGCATTAAATTCCACTTAGCTGGTAGTTCCCCAATTGGTTATGCTGAAAATATCGGAATTAAATGAGCTTAACATACGCTGCCATTCCCGTTCTACAGCCGAAGAGCAGGGACTAGAGTCCGGGAACGAATATGAAACGCAAAGAGTACTGCCGTCAGCAAAGGAATAAATTGGATTAGAAGTAGCAGACAAGAGATCATTGATAAAAATCAAAAAGAGTGTCGGGGACAGAACGGAGCCCAGCGGCACACCAGCATTTATTTTATGAATATCAGATTTGAAACCATCTAAGACAACTTAAATTGAACGTTCCGAAAGGTAATTTCTAATCCATTGAAGAAGAGAGTCCTCGATCCCAAATGCACGCATTTTCGACAAAAGAGGCTGATGCCAAACTCTGTCAAATGTGTTAGAAATATCAAGTGCAACTATGTTGCTGTTGTTGATATTTAACCTAAAATATCTGTTCTTCGATAGCAGTTATATCTGTCTGCTAACATTCAAGTCAAGTGAGCTACTCTAGGTGAACCAAGATCTGAATCCAAAAAGCATCACTGTACGGCAAAGAACGCGAAAGATGTTCTGCTCGACCCTCATCTGTGTAATAAAATCATCTTACTTAGTTAGGCAGAAGAACAGGGCGCAGTAGCCAGATTTGACGAGCAGCGTTCATGTGCTGTTGCGTTCCTATGCCCCAATATTGATCATAAAACTTTCATAAAGAAATAACACTCATTTATCGCTTTTGTAAACAAAATACAAGAGACTAATGAAACGGACTATGAACCTCTGCCACGATACGAACCCAAAAATCGGTTCAAACCATTTTAACTAGTGTTGGTTAGCAGTGAAATATTTTGAATGGATTTTTTTTTCCAACATTTTATGTAGTCACGAGGATTTTTTTCCAAGAACATCGTGTAAGCCTTAAATATCATAAAGCCGACCAAATAATAAAAAAGACACTGCACTGACTCCCACGTTATTAAAACTTTTAATCCCATTTTCATCCCCTTCTATCTTCAGTGTCATCCGTCATTTAATTACACTTTCCCCCAAAATTTAACCAAAAACCGGGGGGAACCCCGCTTTGCGTTTTATCCTCGTATTTTCTACGTTCAGCAAGCCTTTGCTAAAATTTAATTAACTCAAAACAGCTCAGATACTCAAACTCAAGCCCGTTCTTTGTGTTCTTTGTCATTCAAATCAACTCTGACAATTCACTCAGTCAGAATCGATGTAACAATAGACCCACAGTTGAATACTAGATACTGTGAGAGGCGTCCCCATGAAACTTAACTTTTTTATGTAACCACTTATCGACTATTTGTATCTACAGCCGGTCGGAATCATTTATCCAACACTCATTCCTGCGGGAAAGTTTTTATCTTGTTCACATGGCGACTTTTATTTTGTTGACTGCTGTCATAAGTTTTTGTGTTTTTATGACACGACAACGGCTACGTCTCACGTCTACGACACCACCTACTGTTTAGGTGAAAACTTTCAACTCGGATGTAATAGTTATGGGTCGGTTGAACTTCAGTCTCCAGTATTTGTTGTGCATGGCACTTTAATGAGATACGAGCACCATGCGAGCAAATGGACTTATATGGACCCTGCTCGAATAAATGACATTCCGCATTCCAGTTTGACACTTGCGTTGCATTGCCACTGCAGTTGACGTATCGTGCACATGATATTTTTGCAACTGTCGCTGGTGGATAGTGGATGAATGTGTTTCGAGAAGACTGCAGTGGATAGACACGCACACTATTGGTCATGGCATGTGAGGTGTCTATTAGTTATGCGGGAGCGTCAAAGAGGATGGCAGACTTGTTTTACCAGCTTTAATGCTAGATAAAGTGGTTGCAACACAGTGCAACACAGAATTATATGACCAGTGGCACTGCCATACTGGGTGCTAAGAAGTGCTAAGGAGGTGTTTCTTGGTGCAAATTGAAAACGTGTCCACTGAGGCGGAAAATGGCCATGTCCACAAGAGTGACGAATAGTTAAGGGTGTGCTTTTTGCCAAGACCTATTTATCTTCAAACTCCAACTCTTATCCATGTGGGGGTTTGTCCAATTTGACACAACCGCCGAGGTAAATGGCAATGTTTGAACGATGTGCCCAGAACCTATCCCACTTTCTGTATTTAGAACGCAGTCCGTCCATAGATACACATATCGCAGCAAAGATATTGAATAAAAAATATATTTTAGATTGGTCGGGTTGCTTTGATTTTCAGTTTGGGCGAACAGTCGTGTTCCTGGCTTTGCATCACCACTGCTGTCGGCGAGTGACTGCCAGGTAATCACCGGTGTTGGTTTAGAATTGGATTTTTGTCAATTAGTCTGGCAGCAGATGGTGATTTGAAAATCGTATTCATTGTGTCAAATAGATGAATAGCTGGGAAATTGGATTTGTGAAATTCAATGAATGTCCGAAATGTGATAAAGGTGCAACGGCGAAGGGTGTGACAAGAGTTGTGACAAGGCAAAATGTTTGGTTCATTTGGTGTGGTTGTGGCGATGGGTAAGGCTTGGAATATCTCATACTATTAGCAGTTCACAGCTACATATATCTACACTTTGGCTTTAAAATAAAATTTTTAAATTACATACAAAATAGCCATCTCTGAGGATCATGCACCTGGGTTTCAATGCGAACTCTTCGAACCGGATTCAAAGGAGTCTTATCTAGTATGTCCGATGGTGTGAGATCCAGTGAGGAGGCCAATCTCAATATCGCCAAAAAATGGTCAAAAGCTAGCTTACGAAATCCACAATTTGCTAAAGAATGGTGATACTTAATTAAATCTCAACGAAAGCCGAAGCTAGCAGACTTGAATGCATGATAAAGTCCTACTCTAGGCCAGAATCTGGGACAGGGAGTCGGGTCTCTACGTATTGCAGCGCTGGTCTCTTTCTGAAGAACGACAACAATCGTTTTCACTTCTCGTTAGGAAAACTGAAAACTTGCGTCTATACCGAGGGATGTCTTAGAGCCATCTCATCAGATCATATTTTAAGATTTTGTGATTGGCTCTGCTATCGCACGTTCGGGTTGGGTATCCTAGGGAAGAAGCGCAAAAGATTAAAGTGAAGCGTAATTTGAGGCATGACAAACGTCATATATTAACACACCTCTCTCGAAGGCAGCGAGCAGATGCGATGGTAGGACTGCCTGTAACATCATCAAAGAGCTCACTGGTGGTCGGAATACAAAACAGCATTCAGTGAAGAGTTTCGATGGTAACCTACCAATTTCGGATAAGGACCAGCCTTCTCGATGGGGAGAACATTGCGCCGAAATATTTAACCACTTAAACGATAGCGATTTATTCTCGAGCTCGAATGAGGTTTCCGAAGCAATAAATTCAAATCTCGACGTCTAACAGACAGGGTTTCGCGCATCTACTGTTTATCGACAACTTGCATCGTTGTGCTATCTGGTTCGCCTTGCGCAGGAGATGAATCCCAAAAAACTTATTTATTCTATTTTATTTATTTATTTCAGTATTCTTTCTTTTTTACAGAAATTCATTGGTATTTACAATTATGATTATAAACATTCTTAAACTATGAATGCGTAGTGGCATTAATATTTAAAGATGATAAATAGTGAAAATGTCACTTCAAAAATAATTTCTGTGCGGCATCGGATAAAGAATAGTGCCGCAGTGCGTCCCAGCTTGTCGTAAGAGGCGACTAAATGGGACACCAATCATATACAGGCATCTATGACACCAAAAATGAGCCTGTGACACTTTAACACCTTAAAACTTTCCCACAAGTTTGTATGCAATCAGTGGGTTCCCACGTCTGGAGACTACCGGTGGGGTAAAAGAACAGTCAATCAATTCGAAATGAGCATACAAGGGTCAAACCACTCAAACTTTAGATACACTTCATGGAAATGATCGCAATTAATAGCACTACCCCGCTGGGCACCACGATTGCAACGCACTCGGGTGATCCCAGAGCAAGCAGAAGTGCTTGTGTCAGAGCCCGACGGATTCCGGGGGCGGGCAAAATGAAGTTTCCAAAATATTTTCATAAACTTCGGTTTGCAAGTTGGAACGTCGGATCGATGACCTCAAAAAGTTTAGAACTGGAAACGATTATGCGTCGCAGAACTCTACAAATCCTGTGCGTTCAGGTAACGAAGTGGTGTAATACCAAAAATAAAGCGCGTTTTCTTGATTTAAAAACTAACGCGTTAAAGATGTTCTACCATGGAACGGTCAATGGACGAAACGGAGTTGGTATCGTTGTTGCAGCGGATTTTCCTAGCAATATCGTTGGTATCTTGAAAATAAGCGACCGCTTGATGAGTGTTAAACTCGTCATACACAATGAAACGTGGAACATTGTTAGCGCGTACGCTCCACAAAATGGATGCGACCAATCGAAAAAAGATACATTTTGGTCAGAGTTCGGTAATTTGCTTAGAAATATAACTATCGATGAGATGCTCTTCGTAGGCGGAGATTTAAATGGCCACGTCGGAGAAACAAATGTTGATTATGAGGACTGCCACGGCGGTAAAGGCTTTGGAACCAGAAATTCAGCTGGCGAAGACATCCTTGTAGCGTGTAGGGCTTACGGCTTAACCGTCTTAAATACAATGTTTATTAAACATCAACGACATCTTATCACCTATAGCAGCGGAGGCCACAAAACGCAAATAGATTATCACATCTGCAAAATGTCGATGAGAAACCGTGTTAAGAACTGTAGAGTAATACTTGGAGAATCGCTAGTAAGCCAACACCGTCTGCTCATTACGGAAATTTTCACAGCGGAACCACAGAAAACACGGGCATCGTTTGGAAAGCCAAAAATCCGGTGACATAATCTACCGAAGGAACCAGGCGCAAGATTTATCGCACGGGCTAAAGAAGTACTTCAAAATACAAACGGTATCGCAGACTCACTTAGCTCGCAAGAAATGTGGAACAGCATGCACAAGGAATGAATAACACTTGAAAAGTCCCTTTTGGGGACTTTATCGAGAAACCATCACGTCGACAAAGAAACATGGTGGTGGAATGAAGAAACCAAACGAGCCTTGGCCGACAAGAAGAATGCATTCCAGCGTGGACAAAATACGATCGGAGCGACGATATCGAAAAAGGTCGACTGGCTTTTGAATACGAGCGTCTTAAAAAGGTCGCAAAGAAAGTCCTGGCTCGAACTCGAGCGGCAGAAGCGGAAAACCTGTACCAGGAGTTGGAACAAATATCCTCACGATCGGCGGATAGAAGACAAGCTATCCAAGAAGTTCAAACGTCGTACAGTACTAAAATGCCAAATATTTTTAAGCTCGCTGCACAGAGGAGAAAAAATTCGATGGAAATAACCTCGCCGAAATACATAAAAAATGCAGACGGTCGCTTATTAACAAATGAAAAGGAAATTTGTGACCGGTGGCTTGAATACTGCAAGGAGTTGCTTAACAAACAGTTTCCACGTGATATCGTGCCGACAGCTGGCCTATTCGAGGAGGAAGTTTCGGACTTTTCAATCGAAGAAATAGGTATAGCAATTGGAAAAATGAAGCGGGGGAAAGCGGCGGGACCAGACAGCATTCCATCAGAGTTTTAGTCGAAGATGGAGGGGATCAGCAGCGTTTGGCTATCGAAATTTTTAAATGAATTAAAAAGTGGACAACCTATGCCGAAACAATGGAGAAGTAGCTTCTTGGTTCCATTATACAAAGGAAAAGGCGACACTCGAGAATGCAACAACTACCGTTCAACCAGGCTGATGTCACACACAATGAAAATCGTCGAAAGAGTCTA
Source organism: Volucella inflata (assembly GCA_928272305.1). NCBI lineage: Eukaryota > Metazoa > Arthropoda > Insecta > Diptera > Syrphidae > Volucella > Volucella inflata. The sequence continues at coordinate 8,911,982 of OV743720.1, forward strand.
AAACGAACGTCTTCGGCAAACAATTAAGCTCGAAAATAGCCAGTGTGGATTTGTTGAGAGAAGATCGACGGTGGACGCTATCCAAGGCCTACGAATAATAATGGAAAAGCACCTAGATTCGTCTAAGGACTTACACATGGTATTTATCGACCTCGAGAAAGCATTCGATCGAGTGCCTAGGGATCTCATATGGGCCGCGCTGAGGTCTCAAAACGTACCGGAAACGTATGTTAGAATAATACAAGACATGTACGGAAACTGCGGTTAAAAGCTCTGCTGGACTAACGAAAGAACTTCCAGTTAATGTCGGAGTGCATCAAGGAAGCGTACTTAGCCCTAACCTCTTTAACGTAGTATTCGACTATCTTTTAAAAGACTGCATGCGCGAAGCAAATGTTACGCCAATTCTCTTCGCTGACGACGCAGTTATACTGAGAAATAACGTCGAAGATTTGCAGAACGCCTTAGATTCATGGAAAAATGCGCTAGAGAGAAACGGGTTTAAAATAAGTCGTTCAAAGACGGAGCATTTGACGTGCCCATTTGCACATCCGTTGCGACCTGTTCCGAATATAATGTTAGACGGAATAGTTCTTCCGAAAAGCACTATCTTTTAGTATTTAGGATCAATCGTTAACATGGAAGCGAAATGTGACGACGACGTAAACCACAGAGTGAGTGTGGGATGGATGAAATGGCGGGAAAATTCGGGAATCTTTTGCGATCGAAAATTTCAACTTAAATTGAAGGGGACACTCTACACCACGGTTGTTAGACCAGCTCTTATATACGGTTCACAGTGCTGGACAATGTACGAAGCATTTAAAAACAAAATGACGGCAGCGGAAATGAAAATGTTAAGGATGTCTAGTGGAGTCACTTAACGCGACTGCATTAGATCTACGCGTATAAGAGGAAGTCTACATATAAAGAATTCGGTAACCGAACAGCTTGAGGCGAATAGAATAAGCTGGTATTGCCACGTTCAAGGAAGATCTGCGGAAAATCCAGTTAAAAAGGCACTATCAACTACGGTCACTCCAACTGTAAGAAAACGAGGTCGGAAAAAGAATTCCTGGATTTCTCAGATGGCAAATGCGCAACAACGCCTGGGGCTAACCACTGAAGCGATCCAGGACCGAGTAGTATGCAGACGCGTTCTGCGGACTGCGACATTAGCCAACCTCATAAGCGGAGCAGCAGTGATGCAGTAAAAATGAGAAACTCGTTACCCATAAGTTCGTATAGCGAGAAAGGGGTTAGTAAAAGGATAAGAAGAAGTCACTTCAAAAATAAAAAAAATTACGTTTTTTGTTTGGGGATAAGATTTTCAAAAATCAAAAAACCAATGCAGTACATACAAAATTAGAAATATAACAGAGCAAAGGAGTAGAAATATTGAGAAAAATCAGATCAAAAAATTGATTAATCACTGGGCCAACAAAACATTGATTTCATCATGGTTACAACCAAAAACTTCTGATGTATCTTATTACGCGAATATGTGAAGAGAGTTTATTAAATAATTTAAAGGAAACTATAGAGAAGAAGTTTTTATGTAGTGTAGTGCGAAAAGTGGGAATGTTAACAAAGTTCATTGAATTGCTTCGCAAATTGTGGTTTTCCGAAATACGACTTCGGAAGTAGCCTTCTCTTATAAAAAATATTTTTAAAACTTTGTAAAAATACAAATGTTTTAGAGGTAGAATTCTCAGCGTTCTAAACATAGGCAGTGAATGGATAAAACGGTTTGATCTACAAATACTTGGTATGCAGACTTTTGTAATACAATTAACTGCTGAAGCTTTGTTTGATACGCACCACCCCAGCGACTGTATGCAAATACTGCAGTTTCGATTGGAATATAGCAAAATACACTGTTTTTATGGTCTTGTCATTAAGGAAGTTTCTGAGACGATATAAATAGCGAACTGTATAACGCAGGCATTGCTTTAAAGCAAGGATATGCTTAGTCCAGCTCATATTTTGATCAATAATAACACCTAGATATTTATACTCTTCAACAGATACAACTTTGAAGCAGTGAGTGACGCAGGGATTTTCATCATTGAAAAGTGCACTTGTTAACGTCAATCTGCACTTACAGTTAGATAATTTTAGTCTGTCACAGTCTTTTGAATGGAAGGTAAAGTTAGAATCTTGAAATAACGTTAGTTTTTATGCTAACTACTAGCTCGTGCACAGCAAACCACATTCTCAAAAGATATAGATCGTAATTTATGTCAGCAGAGAGATTAAGGAGACTAGGTGTGCTATAAGCGATTCCAAGATCATTCGCAAACGCGATGAGGAATAATATTGAGCCCAAAACTGAAACTTGAGGCACACCAAGATTAATGCTTGATGGGTTGCTATATGTATTATTTATCTTGACCTGTTGGGATCTATCCTTTAGATAAGACTCAAACCAGTCATAAACAAACCCCCGAAAACCAATGCAGTGGAGTTTATGAAGCAGGATACGATGGTTGACCATGTCAAAAGCTTTGGTTATATCCACGAAGAGTCCAGCACAACATTTTTCGTCATCCAAAGCGTTATAAATAAAGGAACAAAATTCCAAGAGAGCATCGTCTGTTACAGACCTTCCCTAAATCCATATTGTGCCATACGCCAGCACTCTGTTTTTCATAGCTTTTTCAAAGACTTTAGTAGCGAAATGGGCCTATAATTATTTTTGTCACTTTTTTTTACCTTTTTTGAATAGAGGTAGCACATTGGCACGCTTAATTTTTTCAGGAAAAACTCCACTAAAAACACTTTGGTTGAAAATATAAACAAGTACCTCAGCAATGTTATTTTTGAAATACCGTCATGGCCACATGCATTAGAGTTATTTAGGCAGTTGATAGCTTTGTAAACTTCTAAGCCAGTTAATTCGTCAATGAAAAAGCTTGTTCTATGAACACTTTCGTTGACTACGTTAGATTTAGTACAATGAGCCATGATGAGCCAATATTAGTTAAAGAGAATTGTAGAGAAATGTCTACTGAATATATCACAAACTGTGTTTGGATCATGGTGGTGATGTCATCATTGCACAGTAGAATGGACCTAGTCATGCTTGAATTGATGTTATTTATGATACCATTTATAGTTTGCCATTCTCTTCGAGGGTTACCAAGTGCACGTTGAACTTTACTTTGAAAAAAATTAAAACAGGCCATCCTTATACAACAATTAACGACTTTTTAGAGGCGTATTAAGTGGATGTTTTAAGCATTTTACCTTTATTTTTTTATTTTCTGTAATAAAGGACCATTAATCCAGGGCTTCAGACGTTGTTTGATTTTATTGTGCGTTATCGTATATGAGAAGATACTCACATAGTTTTGAAGAAAAGCTAAGAAAGTAATGTAGGCCTCTGAGACATTATCCAGCAGATAAACTTCCTCCCAAGTTTCAGAGCGTAGTTCAGTATATGTATATTTGTATATATACGAGTATAATAGTTCAAAATTGATTTTTTGTAATTTTAGAAGAAGGAAACGCTTTTGAATTTTTTCTATTTAAATTTTTTTTTAAATAAGATGCCTGTCATGCAATGGTCAGTAATGCTAAAGCTATTACCAAGGCTAAATACGCCTAACACAATGGTAAAGTGTCGGAGAAATTTGAAAAGTCCAAAGTGGATTACGTCCAGGATGCATACTGTCACTACCACTGTTCTTGGCGGTTATCAGCGATAAGCTCTGTACAGCATTGCTATTTTACCGAATCGATCCGAATCTCGAACGTACAACTTTACATGAGCACAGTCCAAGAACCTAGAGGTGACAGTGTATTGGACACACCACGGTGCAGAGACAACTCCATTGCAAAGTACCCCATGCAGTGAAATGCGCTCATCCAGGCAGGTAGAAGAGCGGGACGCCCAAGGAATGAGTTCGAGGTAGTTTAAACCGAAGATAGGAAGGCTACATGGCATCATTATATGAACCTTCTAAATTCTGTTCATCACATCTATTGTGTGCCATGCTAAAACGAAGCCGTATGTTTCTTGTTTCTAAACGTCTGGTATGTTTTTTTTTTATCAATTTCGTTGATTTTAGTTGAGGTGAGTACTCCTAGAATAGGGTCATCCATTATTATTTTAAAATCAATGAAAAAAGTAAACTTTTTATGGAAAATATCCATATTCCCATTTTTACTGCATCGCTGCTGCTCCGCTAATGGGGTTGGCTAATGTCGCAGTCCGCAGAACGCGTCTACATACTGCTCGGTCCTGGATCGCTTCAGTGGTTAGCCCCAGGCATTGTTGCGCATTTGCCATCTGAGAAATCCAGGAATTCTTTTTCCGACCTCGTTTTCTTACAGTTGGAGTGACCGTAGTTGATAGTGCCTTTTTAACTGGATTTTCCGCAGATCTTCTTTGAACGTGGCAATACCAGCTTATTCTATTCGCCTCAAGCTGTTCGGTTACCGAATTCTTTACTAACAACCGTGGTGTAGAGTGTCCCCTTCAATTTAAGTTGAAATTTTTGATCGCAAAAGATTCCCGAATTTTCCCGCCATTTCATCCATCCCACACTCACTCTGTGGTTTACGTCGTCGTCACATTTCGCTTCCATGTTAACGATTGATCCTAAGTACTTAAAGATAGTGCTTTTCGGAAGAACTATTCCGTCTAACATTATATCCGGAACAGGTCGCAACGGATACGCAAATGGGCACGTCAAATGCTCCGTCTTTGAACGACTTATTTTAAACCCGTTTCTCTCTAGCGCATTTCTCCATGAATCTAAGGCGTTCTGTAAATCTTCGACGTTATCGCTAAGTATAACTGCGTCGTCAGCGAAGAGAATTGGCGTTACATTTGCTTCGCGCATGCAGTCTTTTAAAAGATATTCGAATACTACGTTAAAGAGGAAAGGGCTAACTACGCTTCCTTGATGCAGTAGAGCTTTTAACCGCAGTTTACTCGTTTCCGTACATGTCTTGTATTATTCTAACATACGTTTCCGGTACGTTTTGAGACCTCAGCGCGGCCCATATGAGATCCCTAGGCACTCGATCGAATGCTTTCTCGAGGTCGATAAATACCATGTGTAAATCCTTAGACGAATCTCGGTGCTTTTCCATTATTATTCGTAGGCTTTGGATAGCGTCCACCGTCGATCTTCTCTCAACAAATCCACACTGGCTATTTTCGAGCTTAATTGTTTGCCGAAGACGTTCGTTTTAGACTCTTTCGACGATTTTCATTGTGTGTGACATCAGCCTGGTTGAACGGTAGTTGTTGCATTCTCGAGTGTCGCCTTTTCCTTTGTATAATGGAACCAAGAAGCTACTTCTCCATTGTTTCGGCATAGGTTGTCCACTTTTTAATTTATTTAAAAGTTTCGATAGCCAAACGCTGCTGATCCCCTCCATCTTCGACTAAAACTCTGATGGAATGCTGTCTGGTCCCGACGCTTTCCCCCGCTTCATTTTTCCAATTGCTATACTTATTTCTTCGATTGAAAAGTCCGAAACTTCTTCCTCGAATAGGCCAGCTGTCGGCACGATATCACGTGGAAACTGTTTGTTAAGCAACTCCTTGCAGTATTCAAGCCACCGGTCACAAATTTCCTTTTCATTTGTTAATAAGCGACCGTCTGCATTTTTTATGTATTTCGGCGAGGTTATTTCCATCGAATTTTTTCTCCTCTGTGCAGCGAGCTTAAAAATATTTGGCATTTTAGTACTGTACGACGTTTGAACTTCTTGGATAGCTTGTCTTCTATCCGCCGATCGTGAGGATATTTGTTCCAACTCCTGGTACAGGTTTTCCGCTTCTGCCGCTCGAGCTCGAGCCAGGACTTTCTTTGCGATCTTTTTAAGACGCTCGTATTCAAGAGCCAGTCGAGCTTTTTCGATATCGTCGCTCCGATCGCATTTTGTCCACGCTTGAAATGCACTCTTCTTGTCAGCCACAGCTCGTTTGGTTTCGTCATTCCACCACCATGTTTCTTTGCCGACGTGATGGTATTTCGATATAGTCCCCAGATGGGACTTTGCGAGTGTTATGCATTCCTCGTGCATGCTGTTCCACATTTCTTGCGGACTAAGTGAGTCTGCTATACCATTTATATTTTGAAGTATTTCTTTAGCCAGTGCGATTAATCTCGCTCGTGGTTCCTTCGATAGTTTTTACCACCGGATTTTTTGTCTTTCCAAACGATGCCCGTGTTTTCTGTGGTTCCGCTGTGAAAAATTCTTTAATGAGCAGACGGTGTTGGCTTACTAGCGATTCTTCAAGTATTACTTTACAGTCCTTAACACGGTTTCTCATCGACATTTTGCAGAGGTGATAATCTATTTGCGTTTCGTGGCCTCCGCTGCTATAGGTGATACGATGTCGTTGATGTTTAATAAACATTGTATTTAAGACGGTTAAGCCGTAAGCCCTACATGCTAGAAGGATGTCTTCGCCAGCTGAATTTCTGGTTCCAAAGCCTTTACCGCCGTGGCAGTCCTCATAATCAACATTTGTTTCTCCGACGTGGCCATTTAAATCTCCGCCTACGAAGAGCATCTCATCGATAGGTATATTTCTAAGCAAATTACCGAACTCTGACCAAAATGTATCTTTTTTCCGATTGATCGCATCCATTCTGTGGAGCGTTCGCGCTAACACTGTTCCACGTTTCATTGTGTATCACGAGTTTTACAACTCATTAAGCGTTGGCTTATTTTCAAAATACCAACGATATTGCTAGGAAAATCCGTTGCAACAACGATACCAACACCGTTTCGTTCATTGACCGTTCCATGGTAGAACATCTTTAACGCGTTAGTTTTTAAATCAAGAAAATTTGCTTTATTTTTGGTATTACACCACTTCGTTACCTGAACGCACAGGATTTGTAGAGTTTTGCGACGCATAATCGCTTCCAGTTCTAAATCTTAATGGAACACAGCGTCTACCAAAAGTCTGCCTAGATCCTGCCTGCGAAAAGCCATCGGTTTCATTAAATTTTTCATCACGGTTTTGTATAATAGCTCTGATATTTTCTTTTAGGGCCTGAGTCGATGGTGGAGCATTGACGTAGCCTTGTTTTTTTAAAATGGTTCTAAAAAAAAATAAGTCCATTGGTGTTAAATCGTAGGACCTCTGCGGCCAATTTGGGAAACTACACTTTCAATAAACTAGTCACCGAATGGGGCCATGGATTTACTGAACCTTCCTGCCGAAAATAATCGCTGTTGACGTCCATTACGTCAGTCAACATTGTTTGGTAACCCAATCCATTCACTGACATCGTTGCACCAGCATCATTATCGAAAGAATATGACCCTAAATAACCGCCATCTCAACATCCGCACTTACTCGTATTGTGGATGGAAAGGTTGTTCCGATATTTCTCTTAGGTTTTCGGAGGCCTAGATGCGACTATATTGTTCGTTTACCTACATAGACAAATGAAAATCAGCCCCCATCACACGGCATATTTTGCGCAAAAGAATCAAGATCTTGACTATTAGTTTGGAGCGCCCAATCAGCGAAAGTGCGACGTTATGACTGGACTCTTGTGTCAACTGGCTCTTATGAACATGAAGGCCAATGTAGTGCAAAGTGGTATCGGGTAGGCCCCATTCCTGTGATCGTCCCGAAATGGACACATTTTGGATTTTAGTCGCAAGGATAGCAGTATTTTCATCTGACCTTGCCGCACGAACACGAGTTCGAGTCTTCACATCATAAACCTGTTCCAGGCGTTCAAATTTATCGATTAATTTCTCTATAACTCTGCGAGAAGTCATTTAATGACAACCCAGAGCACGTATTTTGACTGTGTATCATTCCATTAGTATAAATATACAAAAATGAAAACCTGGAACAAGAATTATGACCTTCCACTATGAATCCTTACCTCTGAACAATTGCAATTGTTTGATCCCCTAGGACAGATTGCTGCCAATGGGTATTAATTCGTTACAAATACCTTAGCCTAAAAGTAGAGGCAAGACTTCGTAGAGGAAACTATAGAATTCTCATGTGTTAACTAGCAAACAAGCTTCGACGTTTCCATTGACGACTATAGCTCATCTTCAAAGAAGGTTTCTCGAGTATCTCTACATTGGTAAAGACCTGGCTTCCAGTTTACAATTAATGCGATAAATGTTGATTGACAAAAGTTGTCTATTTATTGAGCAGACCATCATTTCTTGACTTGTACTTCGACTTGAACAGATACATCCAAAACAAGTTCGAAAGTAAGTAGGCAGAGTGTGAAACTCCACTGAAACTTGATCATTCGATGCTAACTGCAGAGTCAATGCCACTAATTTGTATTTTAGGTATCCCTTTGGTCATACTGCTCCTAGGTGGTTACACGTACATCCGTAAACTTTCCCAAAACACAGGAGTTTCGTCCATAAGCCACCGTCGCGTCGAGTCAGTAATTTTCTGACCTACACTCTATGCAGTTGGAATCTACTCTTCACATTAAATTGCAGTCATGTTTTTTTGTTGGAAAAATGCTCCCCCTCCGAACAATGTGTTCATTAGAATCCTCGACCTAACTACTTACTCCTCCATAATTTCACATCTCGTGCAAAATTTCGCAGAAGAAAATGTACACTTGAATCACGTCCATGGCTATTGGAGTAAACAGTGACGCCTCTCACTCATCATTATGGAATCAGACAGTCCATGGTTTTCACATCGTAACCCCCTTATACCGTTCGGTTGAACAAGAGCCTACTGTCCATCTTTATTGGCAACTGGTGCCAGACGGGAATCTTTGACTGCTATTGACACATACATGGTACTCTGACAGTTGATGTTGTTGATTACAATGATGATGACCATGATGTGGAATTTATAAAAGCGACTGTAGCCACCATAAGACAACAGTTTGCAGTTAGCGACATCAAAGACTGTGTATGTGGGGATACATACTCGTATATTCTTTTGACTTTTGGCGCCTCTAGTTATCATTTCGAATTCATAACGACGATTGTCACTTTGAGTATTAAACCTTGACCCTGGTTTGAGATGAACTGGGAGGACGCCAGTGCTCTCATTCAAACTAAAGCCAAGAGTTGAGTCATTATTGCAGAATGCTGGAGGGTGACTTATGGAACTTGTCCACTAAAATTTTACTGTCCCCTAACTGTTTGTGGTCATTTATCTGTAGACGTTTGTTTGGTTAATTTTGACATGTGTGTACACTGTACAGTTTACCCGAGGTAACGATAAGTGCTTGATGGAGGTAATTTGGTCAAATTGAACAGTGGCACTGGTAGGAATTGTGTGAAGTATCTGTGTGGTGGAATGTGAAGTTGAATACAATTGAATTCGAGAAATTGTAAGCTTTTACACAGCTTGTAAAGTGCGCATAGCCCTTTGTTGACCTAGGCCTCGGACAATAACTTCCGTTCTTGCCAGTCTTGCAAACTGTTTATTGGACTTTTTGTTGGTGCTACACTTTAAAAGAGGTATTCCCAGCTCTCGTCCCGTCCTCCGTTGCATCGCCGCTTTTGTGAATTTATTGCCTTCCTGGATGCGGTAACCTTTTTCGCATTTATTGCGGCAGTCGCAAAGCCCGCATAATGTTTGCAGCAAATCACTTACCGAGAGGGAAACTAAAAGAGACCAGATCCTAGCAGTCGCTTTTGATAATAGCTGTGCCTTCTCAAAGTTTTAGAAGCCGAGATATCTGCATTCGTAGCTTGGTTGTAACAAGGAAGTGGTCGCACGTCCCTAGACGTTGGAACAAAGAGAATAGGGAACCCAAATAGTCTTCCGTTTTATCGTCCTATTTCTTAACGCTCTGCCTTCAATTCTTACAGCAGGAGGCCATTGGAACATCAATTCGGTTTTCGTAAATTACCATAATTTACCACAGCGAAATTTTACCACAACGTGGCCGTAAGAGCTTGGGAGATCATGAACGTTCGAGACATCCAAAAACTGCAACCACTGACATTAACATTGCTAAAGATCCCAGATGGTGTTAGATGACCGCCGATTTAAAGTGAGAGAGATAGTAGAGGTTTTGAAAATATCCAAAGAACGTGTTTGTTACATATTAAATCAAGACTTAGGCATGAGAAAGCTGTCCGCGCGTTGGGTGCCGCGTTTGCTTACGTTAGACCAAAAACGTGTTCGAATGGACATTTCCAACGCTCTGTTGGCGCAGTTTAGGCGCAATAAATCCGAGTTTTGGCGCCGATTAATTACTGTAGATGAGACTTGGATACACCATTATACGTCCGAAACAAAAATTCAGTCAAAACAGTGGACTGCAAAGGGCGAGCCGGCTCCAAAAAAAGCAAAAACTTTTTTTTCGGCTGGGAAAGTGATGGCGACTGTTTTTTGGGATAGTAAAGGAGTTAACTTAATCGATTATCTTAAAAAAGGAAAAATCATTACAGGGGCATACTATGTTGTTAAACTGAAGGCAGAAAAACGGCCAGAAAAAGAAAATCCTGTTTCACAAAGACAACGCGCCGTCTCACACCTCAGCGGTTGTCATGGCGAAAATCCATGAGTTACGGTTTAAATTGCTTGACCATCCGCCTTGTTCATCAGATCTATCCCCAAGTGACTCCTTTTTGTTCTCTCATCTAAAAACTGCGCTCGGAGGACAGATATTTTCGTCAAATGAGGAGGCAATCAGCTTCCTGAACAATTATTTCGCAGAGAAAAACGCCAAGTACTATTTGGACGGGTTAGAGAGATGGGAGCATCGCTGGGAGAAGTGTGTAGAGTTACAAGGAGACTATGTAGAAAAATGAAAAAAAAAATTGAGAAGAAATGTCTTGTATCATTGTTCGGTCGGAAACCTTTCAGACAACCCTCGTATTGTGACTTAAAGACCTAAAGCACGCGTTTCTTACTTACTTACTAGATCTATCTTTATCGAATAAAAAAACCGAATTATGGTAACGAGCTATTTCTCAAAAAGAATTCTCCTCGATGTTATTAGTGGTATGCCACAAGGCTGGCTCTAAGGCCACCTACTATAGAACATTATAAACGATGCAACTTAACGAATACAGATTCAATGGGAATTATTGATTACTGGTTGTGCAGATGACATTGTCGTGGTGGTTTTAGAAGAAATTCAGCTGAACAGCGATGAAACTGGATAACCCTCGAGAAGTTATGACTTTTATGACGGTACCAAGGGATGCATTCTGGATACGTTCAAATCAGTCAAATGCAGTACCTGCTGAGTCGACAACCGATGTCGTCATCAACTCCATCTAGTGAAATTCTTCCGTCGAATTGCCGAATTTTGTTTTGCCGTGACCGAGCTTATGTGCAAAAGTTCACCCAACATAGACTGCTCATACTGCCACAGCTGATTTCTGTTCTTGTCTTTTACGCTCAACAGATTATCATAAGTAGATTTGGCTGTGCAGCTCCATTTGGATGATCATGGGTGGGATTACGATATATAAGATACCAAATACTTGAGCTGGAAATTTACGTTGGCCCAAAACAAAGGACTCTAATGACGAAGGAGGTAACCCTGACAAATTGGGTAGCTGCTGTGTTAGAAAGGAAGCAAACTTCAGTGGAGTGTGCAAACCACACCATACGCCCCTCACTGAGAATGTGCCTTCTGTTAGTTCAAGTTGGACAAAACGAATTTTTGAGTCGAAGTTGACCTGAATTTAGCTCATTGTTTGCAATTCAATAACAAATCTCATCTCACGCATTTATCATCCAAATGCATCTGTAGATCTCCTTTTATGACTTCTCAAGTTAATTTTACGCAGGCTTGGAGATTTCTCCCATCAATTTGTATGCCATTACCAATGCCATTCACAGCTTCTAAATCCAATTTTATACACACACATTCTCCACATGGCACTCTGCTCCAAAGTTCGCCTTTGCTTTGATGGTCCTTCCACCCAAGTGCTATAATTTTTAATGCCCCAGAAGAACAACATCACTCTTAAACTAGGTTAATCACCTTCGCAGACGTAATTCCATTGCATTGAGTCAACACGAACAAAAGCCACAAACTCCCACGTATGCTGGTATTCATCCAAATAAACAATACTTCATCATCTTCAGCTTCAGCTGCAAAGATGCCTTCCAGAAGAAGGTTCCCCCTTAATTCATATGTATTATGCGATTTATTTACAACATATCTCGGCAAATTAATCCCGGACCCAGGCGCCTTTCTCTATATCCATCTGTTTGGTTTGATCTACGCCCAAAGAACGTCAACAAGCCTATTGGCACACCAGAGCAATTAAAAACTACAAATGATGGTTGTCAAGTGTCAAAGCAATAATACGAATATGAACTTGAACCATGCCCCCCTGGATGACAATGTCTTTGTTCTTCTTCTTGGACCATGTCATCCAGTTCTATCGATGCCGCAGGTCTTAACTCTGAAATGAATGTGTGACCATCAGAGAAATGCGGTTAATAAATTAAATGCTTCCGTTGATCCGCTGCCGCTCTGACGGCATTCATGCCACTGGTGTCCTTTGGAATTTTGAACATTCCCACACGTTAGGAGCGCCAGATATTAATCAACTGACGATGATAAACGATGACTCGAACTGAAGACCTGGAGCTGGACAGAGCAGAACAATAAAATAAAAAAGAAGAATTCACTTTCGCAATTATTCTTGAAAGCCACAATTATCTGAGAAAATGTAGCTCAAGTGGTGTAATTTGGATTAGCCAAGTGCTTAAGCGTTCTCTCCGGAATGGGAGCGTTTAAGTAATTTTTCGCAAGTGGGGTTATGTGATCAAAACATCAATTTACGGTCTTTTTTAGAATGGAAAAAATGAAGAAACCGCTTCCTCCTGGGGGCTGGGTAATAATGGAAAGGAATGCAAGGTGGGGTCGCCTCCGTCTCCGAAGGTGGTTCTTTTTAATTCAAGGAGCATCACTGGCATTCACTTAAAATAGAACCCTTTGTTCGGCGCAAATGAAGGAGAGCTAAAGATTTCTACAGAACCACTGAATGGAAGTAGGTTAGATTTGAAGATGTGGGGGAGCCTATGAGGAGTTTACTGGATGATTAGGAAGGTAGGACGGCATAAAATGGAATTCAATTTTAATTGGGATAAACCATATTGTCGATCCTAAAATTAAAGCAATTAATTGACAGGGAACAGGGTCTGCTTAAATTAATTATCGAACGCAAACTTCATTGATACTCAGTACGTATCGTTGTTAAGGTACGGGCGTTGTTCCTTCAATGACGATTCGGTCATTTCTTCCAGAAGTAGACTGTAGCTAGAGTGCCTTAGAGTAGATTTGATATAAGAAACTATAATTACTTACTAAGACGACAGTAGACTCTGAGAAAATCTGGAATACAACCACTCTCTTGAAAGCAGTAGTCTATTCTGCCAATTCGCTAGTTTCGACCCCTATTTCATGCATCGGCGCCGATTATAATTGTTCTTGAGTGTCTGAATCATCTTTGTATTGTTCGCAGATCATCGACATTTAATAGCATCCCACAAAAAATAAGTCCAACGATGTAAAATTGGAGTTCTGTGCCGGCCAAGCAACATCACCAAAAAGACTATTGAACTAAGAGTGCCATAAATAGATTATTGGACGGCTCGTGTGGCACGTGGTGCATCTTGCTGGAACCATGGCTCGCCCAAATTTCGACCGAAATTTCTTTTCAAAATTCTCGATCCACTTTGAATCTCGAAAGTGTAATAATGGTTTTCGAAAAGATACCAACAGATGGCCCAGCAAATTTATATTTCTATATGATTGAGGTCCTCTATCACTTAAGCGCACCACTGCGACGTACTGCCGGTCACGAATCGAACATACTTTGGGCCAGTGGCCTTTTGTTTTTTGTTGTAGTCAGACAATAAATCCATTGTGCTCCTTGTCCTGAGGATGACTCAGTCTTTCATAGAAATATGATAAATGACCTACATGGCTTGCAGCCATCATCAACTATTACCAGCAATCTGATCCGAGCGTGGAAAAAGTGGTTTAATATTTGATCTGAAGGTTAAGTCGAGGACCGCATACGGATTATTTTGAAAACTGTTGACTGTGCCATAACTTGGATTGACCAGCAGCACAACATTTAAGTACATGGCAAAATGCTCGCCTTACCTCCCCGTTGTGGTCCCCGGCTATCAATATTGGAGCCGGCTAAAATTGTAAGAGTTGGCTCGGTCAATAGCATAATACAACGCCGTCATTGCCGGCCCAACCCTATACGGAAAAGATAAAAGATGTGGCGAACCAATTAACCACTAGCTGGGCATAGTAGTTCTCCATGCCATGAAGCTCCTTACCTTCATCTTCATTTTTGCATTCGGGGAAAAATGGTACGCTGTCGTGCCCGAAATAGTGGAGATACTTGCCCTAACCAGCGTGGCCAAACAGGAACTGCGTAAGGTTGCGGAGTTGTTTTTCCCAGTCATAGATTTGCTATATAAGTTTGTATATCCATCTGTCTTTTGTTGCAGGATCCCAGCGAGCTTGCCACAAAGCTATTGACGTTGCCTTTTCCTAATTTTTATCCTTTTATTTTAATGACGTCGTGTTGGCTTAAGGCTCTTCTGTTGTATATACATATATCGTCAGCATGGAAGTTGTCGAACTCCATAGTTATTCAACTGGAGGACAGATTCTGTTTTTTGTTCGGCTAGTTCTACGCTGGCGGCTGCCAGCCATTCCTTTATCAGGACAATTGATTAGTTTGTTACGTATTCAACTATTTACCTATTGTCATGCCAGCAATACCATCGGCGTATCCAATTACCGTCACAACCCCCAGGTAACGCCGATCGCCACAATTGGGACCCTAAGACCGATCCATGCGGAACTCCGGCAGTGATGTTCTGGTATTTTTCACTTTCTTACTTATTTACTTTAAGTGGCGCTTCAGCCCGGGGTGGACCTGGGCCTCAGACAACAAGCGTCTTCAGCCAGCTCGATCCCTAGCTAGCTGTCTCCAGTTTCGCACGCTAAGTTGGCTGAGGTCCTCTTCTGGTAAGGTCGATGTCGCTGTACATTCCGTAGAGTTCATTGTTGTATCTCCTCCTCCACTCACCGTCAATGCAGACGGGACCAAAGATCGCTCGAAGAATTTTTCTCTCGAAGCAACCAAGAACACCCTCATCCACTTTTGATAATGTCCATGCCTCTGCGCCATAGAGCAGGACCGGGATTATTAAAGTCTTATAAAGGCTGACTTTTGTTGTCCGTGAGAGGGCTTTGCTACTCAATTGCCTCAACGCTGGTGTCATTGTCTGTATTTATAGCAGAGCCTAGGTAGACAAAGTCCTTAACTACCTGAAGGTTATATCTGTCGAGGGTGACGTTCTGTCCGAGACATCGGTGTTCATTGTCCTTTTTGCTTGACAGCATATACTTGGTCTTGCCCTCATTGACCGCTAAACCCATTTTCGCCGCTTCCGTCTCAATACTCGCGAAAGCGCCACTGACATCACGCTGCTTTCTCCCACTTATGTCAATATCATCGGCGTATGCGATGAAAGATCGTGCCTCTTGTGTTTGCTTGTGAGTTTTGCACTATTCTTTCAAGAATGATGTTGAAAAAATCCTTTGTCTAAATCCTTTCTGGACATCAAAGGTCTCGGTGAGATCTTTACCGACCTTGATGGAGCAACGTGCATTCTCCATCGTCATCCTGCACAGACGGACGAGTGTGGCAGGGATCCCGAAACTAGACATTGCTCTGTATAGCTCGTCTCTATAGATGCTGTCATACGCGGCCTTAAAATCGATGAAGAGGTGGTGTGTATCGACCTGAAGCTCATGGGTCTTCTCCAAGATCTGCCGTGGTGTGAGTATTTGGTCGATGGTTGCCTTCCTGCAGTGAAGCCACACTGACATGGACCTATCAGGTTGTTGACGAACGGCTTCAGGCGTTCACACAATACGACAGATAAGATCTTATATGCGATGTTAAGGAAACTGATGCCTCTGTAGTTGGCGCAGTTCAGAGGGTCTCCTTTCTTGAGAATCTGACAAACAATGCTGAGGTTCCATTCATCGGGCATACTTTCGTCCGACCATATTTAAAACATGAGTTGGTGTATGATCCTTACCAAGTCATCGCCTGCCGCTTCGAAGAGTTCGGCAGACCGTCCGCTCCAGCAGCTTTGTTGGACTTAAGCGTCGGTATAGCTATCTTCACTTCATCCAGGTCGGGTGGACGGAATTGTTGGTCATCATCGCCCACGTTGAAAGGTTGATTCGGTTGATTCTGCCTGACAGCGGTATTTGGTTCGTCATCGCCGTTATACAGTCTGCAGAAATGGTCTTTCCGAGTCCTCAGCATCGACTGCGATTCTACTACGATGTTCCCTTGTTCATCTCTACAGGCTTCGGTTCGGGGTTTGTTTCCATGGCATGTTGTTTTTACCTTTTGGTAAAACTTCCGAACCTCATTCCTGGAGTGGCATCTCTCAATTTCCTCGGTCGCGCGCTTCTCATGCTCTTTATTCTTCCTCCTGAGAAGCCGGTGTTCGTCTCTCCTCTTCCGCTCATAGAGCTCATGAGCAGCTCTGGTCTTTCTAAGCAGCGCCGCGTTATATTCATCTTGCTTAGCTGCATGTGCTTGCCGGCATTCATCATCGAACCAGGGGTTTCGTTGTGGTGGACGAGTGAAACCCAGCACATCAGAAGCGGCATCTCTGATGGCGTTTTGGCAGTGTTGCCAATGGTCTTCGATGCTTGATGCTGGCGATATTGGACTTCTTAAGAGATTAAAAGACACTCGATCGGAAAAGGACTTGGTGATCTCTTGCGTTTGTAGCCGTCTGACATCGAATTTCCTCACAGCATTAGCTTGCCTTGGCGTAGTTTGAGAAGTTACCCTGGCGGCACAACCCCCAACCTGAAGGACTAGCTCCATTTTTTATGCCCCTAGGACGAGGGGTCGATTACACCGAAGCCAGTAGCCCGTTCCGGGATGTGAGCGCTGCCGTTGGCCCATATAGGGCTCGTCCGCCACCATCTCTTTTCCAAGACCCTGACTAAGTCCTGGAAATCCTTACCTGCCTGAGCTCCAAATATGTCGGAGTAGCCCGGATAAGGTCTTGTTTTGCTTTTTCGACACTAATCCTGATTTATGGCGCAGGAAACTCGCCATTTGTCCCCTTCACTTCGCAATCTCCAGTGAGATTCCCCGATGGCGCCACATGGAGACGTCAAATAGGGCTAATTAGCAGAGCTGCAAGATGTTCGGCTGCAGAGGCTCATTCTCGTTATTTAAAGAACCAGCACCTGTCGGAAGACGCTACTTCTACGAGGCCTAATACTAATCGTTGCCATTTTTCACTTTCTTTTTTATTATATCTTACCTTTCTGTTGTGGAAATACCGCGCATCGTTCGGTTCTTCTTATCGATACTGATACTTGGCCAACTAGTGACTTAAGCATCTTTGATCCTCCCTGAAAGGGATTGTCAATGTTGCTCATCAATACTCGTCCTCCAGTGTGTTTGTTTACGTTTGTAGTAGTAATTTGTATTTGGTCCCCCTTCAAAAATTTCTATCAAGGTCCGAATGTGCAGTCAGCTAAGGATCTCATAGTTGTCTTTGCAAGCAGTGAGTCTATGCGATGGTTGGCACAGGCCCTTATCAGGTTATGTGCCAGAGCCGGCTCGGTGTTAACCAGGAATGTTACATCTGGACCTTTACCACCATCCTTATGGGGATGAAACATTGAACGTACTTTAAGGCCTTTTGAGGTTTGTCAGTCTACCAGTGCCTAAACTCTCTGCGTGCCAGCATCGCCTCCGTTCTCGCCACCTTTTTGATCAACAGTTGGCTCAATCTCATTTCTCTCTTGCATAGCCTTGTGATGCTTTAGCCTACGTGTTGTTCGTGCATCAGTGCCTCTGCTGTTCTTCCTGAAAATGGCTTTCTATTATGTACTACGACAACACCATGCCTTCATGCAAGGTAGAAACACTAAGGCATTCTGACAGCTTAACGCAGTTAGCTCACTCGATTTGTAACCCCAACCTTAACAAGCAAATGCAATTCCGATTGATAAGCCTAAGGATCTAGTCACACTCATGTCAGTTCACTAAACTTTGTTAGCCGCCTTGGCGAGTGAATGATGCAATTTCGGCCAACTTGAATAGGTGACGGAATTTTTCATCACGAAGCTATAGTTAGACAAAAAGATTAATGGGCATGTCGAGGTCAATATCAATAATCTTCAACGGCTTAGTACCAGATAGCGGGCTTCTTCCAACCTTGCTTCGCTGCGAACCTTTTGGTTTTCAGTTTTCATCATATGACTGAACCTCCATTCAATTTCACTTCGAAAATTCAAACAAATTGCATTGTTCCAGAGAGCACAAAAAGAAGAAATATTCGAAATTCGTTTTCACAAATTCCAATTTCTCAGCACTTAAATAACATTCCATGGCAACTGTTTCAAGTCTAATCCCGATGAGTGCAAACAATTTTCAATCAGCAAAGGCAATTTACAATTCAATTTCATTTCTCGCTGATAACAGAAAATCAATTTCGAGTTCCAAAATCAAATCTATTTAATTAATCTAACTGCACTCCGAGTGGCTGGGATGAGAACAAAAATCATACCCCTATCCCGGGCTTTACTGAAACTGTAGAGGCTAACTCATCACACAGAGCTCTTTCAATCACTTTACAAAAGACACTAGAGTAATTGTTCAAATATATTCGTATCATCTCAAACAGGGGAATCCATATTCAGAGTTGAAACTATTTAAACTGAAACGGAATGCTATCCCCTTTCCCACGGATGAAATGAGAACACTGACATATCACGTTTGATGCGAGGTGGCATCCAAAGAAAGAAGACAGATTGTCCTCAATCCTAACGTGCGAAACTTCTTAGTCTATTTTTTTTTCCATTGAAAAGGATTCGTTAGAGAATTTTCTGACCTAATTGTGCAGATGGAGTGGCTCCGCAGAATTTAACTGTCAATACTACATCATAAGATGGTATTATGCCTTTTAATTAGACATTTGCGGCAACTTAATTAGGATCCTTGATGACGTTTGCTTGTCTTCACAGTGTTCCCACAAAACGGGATGAAACGAAAGGATTTGAGTATCTAATGTGGGTTGGTTAACGTTAATTACATGTCAGTTTAGTACACTTATCATATACTGAGATACAGATACATTTTACCATTAGCCTGTGGCAAATGTCTTCCTAAGAGAACATTTGGGAATGTGACATACAGTAGGTAGGGTAGTGTTCAGGGTTGAGAGAATTGAGAATGGAAAAGGATAAGTTACACTTAATAATGACACTGACGAAGGCACAACTGGGAGGAATTGCGAGAATGTTACTCACCATTCACGTTGAAATGTCAAGAAGTCATTTACACGTTGAAGAAGTATCTTTTGTTTCCAGAGCCTTCGGATACCCATAGAGGACGGGGGAACGAAGTGAATTTGAATTTTGCAAAACTTTCGTTTGTCATACTTTGTAGAACTGTGACAAGTAGAAGATTTGCGACAGGTTTAATGGATTATTTTGTGAAATGTTCTGACAGGAATACAAGGATTTGCCCAGTGGCCATTTAGTCAAGGACTATGCTCGTAGTTGGTTAATGCACATGATATTCTGATAGTTTATACAAACCCAGGAATGAGCTGATTGTGCTCGCATAGTCAAGTCAATAACTATGGAAAAGATGCACAAAAGTCTTCAATGTTGTTTATATATTAGTAGTGGGTATGCATCATAATTATTCGCAGACCGATAAGCCGGTTAACCAGTCGAGATTCGGTAGATATCTCTCTTTTGATCTCTATTGTATCCAACACACAACATGCATTTCAAAAGGGTAAATCAACCGCAATCATTCATGAGAACGACGAGTCTGTTTTTCATCGTTTAAGAAACATTCCCTTTACAACGTTGAAACTGATTTGAATACTTGTGCTCTATAGGGGCTGAACATTCAAAACCCACACCCCATACGTTCTCTATGTAAGATTACAGTAATTAAGCCTGAAGCTGAAAGAAGTTCAGGTAAACGATGAAAGCATCATGTAAAGCTAGGAAGAGTTTTGTCTTCTATATCCTTGAAACTAATCACCAAAAAGCCAACGTTTTTCACAAAGTGTTGCAATCCATCATGTACACCGTAAACAGTGTTTGTTTAACGAGTGGTCAAGACGGAGAAACGTAGAAGACATCCAGCTTACGGAAGGCGATGAAACAATCTTTAAAATGACTAAGCATAACCCGTTGACTAAAGAAAGCAGAAAGTTACTGACCTCAAAACAATGGCGCAACAATATACCGGTTACCATCCAAAATCCTCCTCATCGACTCCCAGAATGGAACATTTGCAACAAACTCACTCAGAGGTCCTTTGATGGCATCGAGTCATTTAACACCGATCACACACAAAAATAAATCGACCAGCTGCTGATATTTCTGAAGAGAATCCGAACTCCTAGCTTGGCCCCGAACTCGTGGCGACCTGTATAAAACCCTTTGAACCGAAAATTGGAAAAGATGACCACGTGCTCGTCAAGAGTTTCAGACGTATTAGTCCGACCTTCTTCATAAGCAACACCCTTGCGCACAAAATTTCCTTAAGAATGCGTTCCCTGTCTAAAATCTAGTGGCCTAAATTGAAGACTCACTCGAAGAAAAGGTGAACACGTCACGACGTAGACAGATCTCTAGTTTTGTTGATACAAGGAATACTTGTAAATCGGACACTGACTGCGGCCAATACTCGCATGTGATATCGGGCGTAAACAGGTATTGTCCACAATGCGGCGTCCTGTGTCCTCTACTATAGCGCATGTCAGTCGAGTTCTGACGTCCATCCTCAGATGATGTTACTGTGCTGTCTGTTGGATCATGTTTAGCGACTGTCTGCACAAAGGCCTTCAGTCAATTCCCCAAAAACTGAGATATCTAGCTCTCCTAGTATTTAAAGGCATCGCCATCCATTTCTCTAAAGGCGCTAAGTATTTGGGTGTCATCCGCTTTAAGGCTGTCGTTTTTCCGTCCTTGTGAGTGGGGTTGTCTCCGATCGGGGTCTATATTCGGCTGTGATAGGAGCAATTATAGTCTATTCTATCTTTTGGAATAGGATTTCGCGAAATTACACAGTGATGAGCTATTATCAAAGAAGGGTGTGTCTCGGCTGCAAAAGGGGGGCTTTTCCAAGCATGCCTGACCGTGTTCTAATAAATCTCCCTTCTCACAGTCATCTTCCGTTTAAAGAGAAATAGCCGTGATATAATACGGACCGGATTTTTGATTAATATCTTTTGCCCTTGGTCATATGGATGCCGTCTGATGCATTGGCACAAGTTATCATTTTGCTGAGCTTAGTGTTCATACACCTTCGCGTATGGCTTCGTTTAAGATGCGTCGATGGTGCCTGGAGGACGGCAACGTTTGAGTAAACTTCTCTTAAGAAGACTCGCATCTACCTTCCTAGCGAAGATGTACGCAATCCTGATGCCAACGGACTATATTACGAAGAATCATTGGGGTACGGAAACAAGGTGAATTGTTACAATTTGTAGGTTAGTTTGAGAACACAATACTTCACCGGACCCAATTGGAAGACTGAATTTACTGGGTCTTATTTGGGTCCCAAGCCACAATGGAATCATTGTGGGAAATTACATTGTTAAAGAACTTGCTAGGTAAGGCTCAGAAAGGAGGTTCCCAGGTACCCGAACCTGGATCAGAGTTACCTGCGGCGTATGTGTTAGCAGAAGGTTGGGTTTCACATGACAACCTTGTTTTTCGAATGTTTTCGGACATCTCCAAGTGATGAGGGACTGTCCCTCAGAAGAAAAAAGTACTGGGTGTTGAGCATGATTGACACGACATCCTGTAATGCTTAGTGTAAAAGTGATGGAGGATTCGCATAACACTTTGTAAGTTTTTGTCCAAAGTTTGCATTTGGCTGCGCGGAATCGATGTTAATGTTGTGGGTGCTGGAACTGAATCGTTTACTCATCGTTCAACGAAAGGTACACTTCATAAAACGTAACATACAGGAGACAATAGAATAGTTCTTAGTCTGAGTGCTCTGTTCATAAAAGTAACAAACGCTGTTTTTATAATAAAAAAAAATCAATCGTAATTGCTATCTCAGAAAACGTAAATTAATCAGCTCCCAGAACGTCCACACTTTTCCCCGCAGCCAGTAATTGATTTTCCTCCAATCATTTGCCCTTTTAAAATTTATTTCGACCCGAGAAGATGATTGCCGCCCATGTTTTGGCCGAAACTAGAACACTAATCCCACACAATTGACAGATACTCGTAAATCGATTTCTGTCTACGATTTCATATTCGGTTGTAGTTGTACTCGTATTCATCGGAAAAAAAAATTCATGAAAATCTAAAGATGTGCTCCCCAGAGAGCTTGTCAAGGCATTTGTATCTCGTGGGTTAGTTTTCAAATTACAGTACACTCATAGTCGTACGAACATATTTGTTTAAAGAAGAAGAAAATTCATGAACCGAGCAGATAATGTAGTCATGATGGATTTATTGTGGTGTGTTTAAATTTCTATCTAATGCATCCAAAAGCACAATCTTAAATTCAAGCGAAAATACTTCCTTAATGTGAGGCATAGATACGATTAGACAGTTTCTGAAGGGGAGAATTCCACGTTCGCCAGATGTCGAGTTAGATGTGAGGGAGAATGGAATTTAGCAGGCATATTGCGTCTTCTGTTCAAGCGGAAAAAGTCTCTGAGATATTTTTGCATAAAATACGAAAAAAATGCCTGGGGCGTATGCGTTCTATTTTATTGCAAAATACATATTTCCCCCAAACAAAAAGAAGAAGAACAACTTGGGCAGAGAAATTAAAAGAAAAGAATTTTTATTATGAGTTGTAAAGTCTTGGGAGGATATATTCCAGACGTTATTTGGAATGTTGAACTTAAGTGGAAATTTGTAACACAATAAATTGTACAGTTGCTTGTGGGAGTTATTTTATGAATTGCAACCATTTGCCACATTTTGTTCGGTGTTTTGCGCCCTGGGCCGCAACAACACATGTCGGTGATAGTTCCTTATTTTCCGGAAGAGAGGATATATGCCTCAAAATGTTAGGCATCTAATTTGCCCAAACTTATGGCGCCCGGAGGGGGACATCATCAAGATACATTGTCGTCATTGCTGTTGTGATTTAATTCTTTAATACTTGCTTACCTTGCTTGACCTGGCTTCCAAAAGCCGACTCCATTTAGCCTGATCTAGCTGATCGCCTTCAATTGCATGAAACACGTTGGCTGATATCTTTTTGAAGGGCGTTATCTTAAGTAAAAGTCTCCATAGCTGTGTTGTATTGAATAAATTTGTCGGATCGGGGGTGCTTATTCGTTCGACATGTCCTAGTCTTCGGATTAGAAAAATTCTAACCCTTACTCGAACGGGTTTATATTGCCTTATATCTCATACAGATCGTAGTGATATTTTAACAAAATTCTGTTTATGCAGATGGGACTGCAAAGTCTAAGGTCACTATTGTTCCTGAGGGAGCTATTCAAAGTAGCAGTGATTTAAAAAGTGATTTTTCGCTTTATCGATCAACTACGGCGGTGTTGAAGATTGTGTCGAGGCTTGAATTTATTCTGAGTTCTAAACAAAGTCTTTTTCCACCTTAAAATTGAAGTTTCCAGATTGTTGTGCAGTGCACGCGCTGTCCGCGCTGTCCGTTGGTATTGAGTGTCCTTTTGGGCCATGGCGACTGTTTTTGGGATGCGCCCGATGTCATTCACAAAGCTATTGGATCGATTCGACGCCGATTTAAGGCAAAATTGACCACATTTGACACCAAAAAGTTTTGTTTCTCCAGGACAACGCCCCGGCGCATAAGTCGGTAGTCACAATGGCAAAATTGCATGAATTGTGCTACGAATTGCTCCCTCATATTCTCCAGACTTAGACTCGATTGCTCCCTGTTTCCAAAAGTGAAGAAATGGCTCGGCGCTAAGAGATTTGTGTCGAATAAAATGGTCATCGATGGAACAAACGTCTACATAAGAGTTGGCATATGCTCCCTACCAATTCAATCCCCGATGAGCCAAACAATATTCCCGATTGTGTTTTGCTCTTCCGGCAGCTTTGTTTTTTTAGACTTCTTCGGGTTGACAAAGTTGATCGGTATCATCATCCGGCAAAATTGTGAAGAAATTTGAACAGAGTGGAAGCGTTACTGATGTCGTAAGGCCTGTGCATCATCGTAGTGCACGCTCCGTCGAAAATATTGCTTCTGTAAGTGCAAGTGTTGCTGATGATCCGAATTCATCGATTTGCCAGCGTTTGCAGCAATTAAACGTGTCGTACACCTCACTATGGGGTATTTTGCATTTGGATTTGCATCTCCATCCTTATAAAGTTCAACTTACGCAACAATTGAAGCCTGCCGACCATTCACAACGCCGTAGATACGCCTCTTGGGTGTATAAACAAGAAACAGCGATTTTTCGAACAACATTTCTCACTCGGTGGGTATGTAAAAAAACAAAATTGCCACATATGGGGCTCAGAAAACCCACAAGTGATCGAAGAAGTCCCGTTGCATCCAGACAAAGTGACTGTTTGGTGTGCTCTATGGTCGAAAGGTGTCATTGTTCCGTATTTGTTCGAAGATGCCAATGGGCGAACGGTTACAGTCAATTCGGAGCGATATGGTCGAATGATAACCGAGTTTTTTTGGCCGGCGATTGAAGATCATGACTTGGACGATATGTGGTTCCAACAAGACGGGGCAACAAACCACACAACATATCGACCAATTATGGCTTTATTGCGTAAGAAGTTTCCTGGTGACGTCAATTGGCCACCAAGATCATGCGATTTGACACCGGTAGAGTTTTTTTTTCTATGAGGCTACGCACACCGTGTTTACGCAAATAATCCCCGAACTCTAAACCAACATTACTCAAGTTATGGCTCCTTCGCATTTTGGTACAATTTTCGAACTATCTATTGAACGCTTTTCTGTTTCCTTGTTTTTTTTTTCTAAAATGTTTCTGTGTCCAATGTTTCCCCCGGCTTGTGCGCAGGTTTTGCCTTCCTTTCCAGCGCTGCCTTGTATGCCTCTGCACGCGCTTGCCGAGACTTTTTGTTAAATCAGGAGCTTCGTTGTGGTCATCAATTGAAACTTAGGAAATTCGGAGCCTTTTCCGCGTTGCATACCGGTAACATGCACATAGGACTTCTCGAAAGGTTCTGTGAGACTCTATAAAAAGGGCTCTAGGTTCTAGCAGTCTCTTGGAATTGAAGCCGTCCGCGTCAAAAGTCTTGTCTTCGCTTTGACACTTTTTTTTGATAAAAATACTTGCAGGTGCTTTTGTCAATGTTAAGGTGTTGGAGCTATGTGGGCTATGCTTTCTAATTGTGCCGCCAGATACGCTCTAATTTGTTCATCTTAGCGTTAAAATCACCCAGGATGAACTTGCACTTAACACATTGCTAATAAGTCTAGTCGAGGACCTCACAGAAGTAATGTCTTCTTTCTTATTCTCTTTTTTATCTTTAGGGGCGTGGGCGTCCTTGAGCGCGAGCTGAGCATTGATGCGGGTTGAAATCAAGCGTTCGTCTAGGTGCTTGAGGTTCATAACTGCCAATTATCGTAGAGGATATCATTTTTATTTTGTCTGTCCTTTCCCATAGTCCTTTTTTGGTGACAGTGATATCCGCTTTGTTGCAATTTAGGTCTCCACTAGTTATGCTCCTAGTTGTGGACATCCTAAACATTCTAAGTGCTTTTGCGGAAGCCGGTGTTCACGTTTCGTCTACTGGTTTCATCAACTATCAGTCCATATTCGAGGCTCTTTGTCGCCACACAGAGCTCCTGTCGTATTAGAAGGATAATTTTAGCAACTTGAAATGTTTCTCAGGCTTCTATCACATATTCAATAAAAATTCTCTTCAACGATTTCCTATATATTAGTATCTTAAGTATCATTTGCTTCGTCAATCAGTTTCAGAGCTTGTTGAATTTTAACTCATTAAGTTGGTTACGATGCAGTCAAACTGATCCTCCTTGCACAAAACGTTGGTCAAGTAATCTTTAATGGGAAGGACTGGCTCATATATTTTGACGAGATAGCTTAATAGGACGGGAACACACTTCGTGTTGTTGCATTGAAGGAACGAATTTTAGGCAGCTTGATAACCTCAAGCCTACTTCAAAGAAATGAAACATTATAAAGCGATCCCAGACACAAGTTATGAATGAAATCACCATCACCGGACATTGTGATATGAATCGACTTTCAGCTGATTTAAGTGCGGCTCAAACAAGGGTCTAAGGTAGCCTTACCTAAACCTTGCACCCATGGACGTAGTGTTGGGAAAACTAGTAACTGCTAGTTACCGAAACAATGTCAAGTCCTAAGGTACTCGTATTTCAAACCATATGCTAGCGTTTCAGTAAGTGTAATGGGTAGAGGAGAGAGATTCACTATTTCTAGAAACGGGCTTAAGAAATGTTGGTTTCCATATACCTACTCGGTTTTGGAGCGAAACATCCGAACAACGGGGGCATTCCATCTGAGCAATCACATTGATCTTTGTATTATACACGATAGAAGATCTTTTAGTGTTCTTGAATATTGTGTGCGTTCAAATTTATTTCGAGAACATAGCATCCATTGTCCGAAGGGCAGAATAACTGAGTCCCATCGTAAATGAGTAGCAGCCAAATACTTTTGAGTTAATGCTTTTAATTCTTCAGAGAATGAAAGTATTTGTGCCCATATAGGAACCGGGATCGACATTGACTTCTAACGCCTAAGAGCATAAAATCCTCATAAATTGGGCTGTGTTGCCAGGAATGTTTTCTTTACTAAGTGATTGAAATAAACAGTAAAGCAACCAACTACACTATGTGGGCGAGGCCATGATGGTGAATTTTTAAAGACCTGTATTTGCTTTCTTTAGACTCCTCTTACAAAGAAATTGTAATTGAAAAAAAAGTTATTCACCAAAAATAAAATAAAAAGCTGGGGACTCTAATGGCAACCCTGTGGAACTCCGTTCTTAAAAAAATTTCTATTGTAAAAGTAAGTAGTATTTGGATTAGGAAGAACAATAAGTTAACTCCCTCTCCCAGAATGATATAGCCAAGTTCTTTCCTGTTTTTGTGTTAGCCCTCGAAGAGACTGTAGTTAGTTCTGGGGATTGTTTCACATACTTTTCGGGTAAGGTAAGGATAAGGACGTACCCTAATCTTTAGAGTACATGCTTGAATATATTACCCCAGGTATGAACACTCCAATTTCAGATAGTGAATAGGAAACACCGGGGCATCCTGGAATATTAATATTTTAGAAATCTTATAAGGACTTCAACCGGTGTAGTCTAGGAAAGCAAAGTCACATCGGGCCG
Organism: Volucella inflata; assembly: GCA_928272305.1. NCBI lineage: Eukaryota > Metazoa > Arthropoda > Insecta > Diptera > Syrphidae > Volucella > Volucella inflata. The sequence continues at coordinate 8,939,323 of OV743720.1, forward strand.
CTAGTTAACCTTTAAAAAAGGACTTCTATCTAATATAGAGAAAAAGTAACTTACTTTCCTCATTCTCCTTCCCTAGTACTAACTTTTATTAATTTTTTTTATTTACCTTTTCTCTTTCAAGAATGTCATCCGGTCTGATGTCATGTGTACGAGAGAATTCTCCCCCTCTAGAAATGACTGGAGACGAGTCGGGAGCTCATTCTTTGCCAACGGTGGATGGATCAACATCTCCGAATAATGCTTCCACAGCTGGTAAGTTAAAAAAATAAAATGAAAACTCATTCTTACTGGGATATCCCTACTTAACTCTCATTCCAATAATGTTGCTTTCCAAGTGTTTTGTGATAATAAGTGATTCTTGAAAATTGTAAAGGACGATAGACCCTTGTCTTGGTGTGCGAGTATGCAAAAATGGGGTGAAGTTAGGTCAAGAGTTAGTGGATGGAAACTGAACCCTTTTTTCGTGCCAAGTGGATTTTATTCAGAAGTTAAGAGTGACACTTGGAGGTGACATTTTTCAAGTATTATTGATAGACAGATGTTTAAGTTAAAACGGAGTCTGGTTGTCTGAGTTGTTGTTTTTTTTTTTTTTTTTTTTTTTAATTTTTTGACACATTGGAAAGGACCAGTATCGAAGGCAAACTTATTTTACGTAGCTTCACTTTTAGCCGTGTGGATTTTGGATAAGCACTTATTTTTCTAGTGTATCACTTAAAGAGGAATTTCACAAATGAAATAATTAGCAGGCTAGCAAGTAACATACGTACCAACAGTCAAAGGATCTGTTTTAAAATAGATACTGCGGACGAAGATTAAAAACATTGCAGTGACAAAAATGTGTTGTTTAGGACTATTCAAACGAGATTCTTTGGATAAAGCGTGTGAAAACGCAAAGTAGAGTATTGTATTTGAAGAAAAAGTAATAGTGTCAGAATTCAGCCTTGAGGCACTCCATTTTTACATTACAATTTTGGGTAATATTTCTTAATATGAGTACTCGCTGTCGTGCCAAAGATTAAATTGACCCAGCTTAACAATTTTTAATGATTTCGTAGACTCAGAGGTTCTGTCGTCAAAGTACTTGTTCATTTATAAAGTCAAGAGCGTTAGGGTGCGGTGTTACTTGTATAAAATCTTTCTTGTCACGTCGAATACATCCATTGTGTAGCTTTCGGCAAGACATTGGGGCTTTTTCTCACGGAGGATCCTTTGAATCTAAACGGCCAATTATATCATTTGCTTCGGTTTTATGGAATCCTATAGTGTAGGCCAGATGATTGGCTTCATAAGTCTGAAGTCTTTCCTGAAATATATGATATAGATATATGAATAAGGCCAAGTATCTGAACATACTTGGGTGAATGCATGAGCTTTATATCTTCTCCCGATTTAGAGAGAAACTGATTAGTGTTGTAGGCCTGGATAGGCACATTCCGCCTCTCGGACTATATATAGATGTTGGTAAGTCCTATAGTTCTAATACGATGACTTTTGTAAGGATTAGTGATATGTGGAACTTAGGGATGGTGAAGGGAATTTTAGGGAAAGTGTGCTGCGATTAAAATTGAAAACGGAAAGGTTGGAGTTTACCTTACGCAGCATACGGGAGATTGGTTCGTTAGAGCCATATGTGGTGCGGCGGATTGGTAGATAGAAGAGACGGGGGCAGTGTTAAAGAAAATGGAATTGTAAAAAGATGCAATCGACGGAGCCGGAGAGGAGTCGGTGAATGATAAGAATGTCTGCTGCGTCCCTTGGTTCCTCAAGGGCATTTAGGTTAATGAGTTTGAGACGGTCTCGGTAGGGAGGTAAGATAAGAGGATCGCTTCAAGGTAGACCTCGAAGAGTAAATCGAAGAAAACGACGCTGGATCCTCTCGATTCGAGATATTGTATATGAACTCGTTGAAATGGACACCACGCTTGGCTAGCGTACTCGAGAAGGGGGCGAACGTAAGTGATGTATAGTGATCTGGCCACGTACGGATTGCAAAATTCTTTGGACCATCTTTTAACGAAGTCCAGTAATGAGTTTGCTTTAGTCATTATCTCATCAATATGATAGTGTGAACTACGACTATAGGTTGACCGGGGAGAACGTAAATTCGGGGAGGAGACTTGTTGCACTTACGTGAGAAGGTAATCGATTGACATTTGGTGACATTGAGTTCTAAACAGTTCTTGATGCAGCAGGTGGAAAAACTATTTAGATCTATTTGAAGGAGGCTTGAGTCGTGTTGTGAAGAGATGGGCTTACAAAATTTTGTATCGTTAGCATAAACAGAAAGTGCTGAGTGGAGAACGACCCTTTGAAGATCATTAGTGGTTAGGATGAAGAGAAGTGGAACTAGGTGACTAATTTGAGGAACACTTAAAGTGGCCAAGAAAGGGGCCGATAGGACAGACCTGAAACGAACACTATAAAAACGATTATCCAGTAAAGAAGATATCCATTTAAGCAAAATGGGTTCATAACCCAGCTTAAGGCTTTATACAAAATGCTCTCGAGGAGTTTGGGTATATGAGAAAGTTTAGCTATAGGGCGGTTATTAGTGACTTCGCTCTTTAATTCCTTTTTGTGTATCGGTTTTACGAAAGAATACTTCCATATCTGTGGAAATTCACCTTGAGAGAGCGATAATCGGAAGAGATTTGCAAGGGGGTGCGAAAGTGTTGAGGAACACTTAAGAAGGGACTGTTGCTGCGTGAAAGTGATTAGGCCACCTTTAGGTAGGTGGATAACTTTCTTAACGTTAGGTCTTGCTTTCCGGATGTGTCAGACCTAAATGACATTCTAGGTGGGGTATGACAGAAAATACTTATTTGTGGCTTCCTCAACAATGCTCGTACATGTACAGATTGTCCCAGCTTAGTTTTAATATTAGCTTGGGCATACTGGAGGCTATCAAGAGCCGTTTTCAGCTGTTTGATAGTTAAATACAAATCGCGGGGAGAGTCAGACAATAAAGGTTCCGGCATCTTAAGGCTTGACGTAAATCATAACAAGTCTTCTTTTGTGGCCAACCGTGAGTTGCACTGTCCCCCATAGAATGGCCGAGGTGTAAAAAAGGCCTTGCTGTTGCAACAAAGCGGAAGTTCTTGTATTTAACACGGCTTTGAGTTTGTAATGTATTTGTGGTGATACTTGCATGCACCCGCTGATCAACGTATGCCTTATGCCAGTAAGCACTATAGGCAAGAAGTCGCAGAAAACACACGCGCGCTATCTATCGCCTTCGGAAGTGATGACCAAAGAACGATATCCTTTTTAGCAGACAGTTATGGATGTCGAATTTATTTGGATGTATAGTAAGCATATCAGAGCTCAAACTGCTTGAAAGAGCACATGCATTACACACTTGGTTCTGTACTTCTTTTGCTAAAAGCAGCTTATTTACAAGCTTTTTGTCAAGTGCTTGTTGTGGGAAAAGAGTTCTCTACTTCGTTTTCTATTCATAGTTCGGTCGTTGATCTATCCAACAAATCGCTCTTTAGCTCTCGAAGCAACCACAGAATATTAGCTTACAGTCCATATACATATATGAATATACTCGAACTCGTACTCAGCACTCGTAACAAGTTCAATTTGATATTCGTATCTTTCAGTTCGATTTCGTGTTTATAGTTTTCCCTTTCGGCAGGCCAAAGACCCTTTTGTTTTCTTAAACCAATACGAGTACCGCCCCGCCGTCGTCTGTCTTAAGTCTTCATCCGTGCGAATATTATTTCTTTTTTCTTCTTCTGTTTCTTTTTCTAGTAACCACAAGCACTCTCTAGTCTGGTTTTGCACTTGGATGCTGTGTATTGGTATCTACAAGTCCCGTACTCGTAGCCCTTTGCTTTGTGATATACGAGCGTACTCATATGTACGTATGTAATCGCTTCCCCAGCGATCCAATAAATTCTTTCGTTTAACGAACTCCGGAATCTTAATCATCGGAGTTTGCCTCTTACATCTTACATCAGCAAAAGTCAGATGAAACTACGAGTACATATCAATTCAATTCAGCATCCAACAAATACGTATAATGGTGCGTTGAAATGGAACTGTATCTGTATCATTGAATCTGTTATGCAAAGCAAGAGGAAGATCGGTTTTTTTTTTCTTCATTAATTATTCCCTCTGTTTCAATGCTCAGATAGTTGGAAGTAATTTCTTTCCTTCTTGGCTTGTGGTTTGGGCTTGGTGTTGAGCATAAGACGCACGTTATTTAAACATACTCGTATACGGATATTGAGTATCTGGAGTAAATTTTTCCTTTTACAGATACTTTTCCTTCACCAGCATCATCACCTGAATGCGAACCACATTGCTAATGTTTATTTTTTTTTTGTCGTCGTCGTTGCCCCTTTGGCAGCATAATAACCAGCAGCCATCTGAAAGCTGCGCTCTTCACATTCAGATACTTTACACCGCGAAATGAACTTTGCAAACATTGGCAAAGAATGCGCAAAGAAAAACCTCTTAGCCGGTGTAGATGCGATGGTGAGTAGAGCGAAGATGTAGTGGTAATATCATACTGCATAAGATATTGGCATGACATGCTTAAATAATGCATATTCGTGATAGACATACATTGGAGGCTGACGGTGTTCATACCAGTTCAAAAATAAATTCAAAATCAAATATAGCTTGAAATCATAGTCATAAGGCCTAAAGGATTCGTCAAGGATTTACCTAGTTGTCTCTAAGACTATTGTTCCTCTTTATCCTGCAGGCCCGATATTAAGACTCGGGCCAACTCGTTTGCCCAGAACATATAACAGCCCTTCGATACCAACCTAAAGAGCCAACTAAGTTGAAGATTCCGTTCACAACCATAAGAGTTGGCTGAATTTCAGGTTTATTTGTGTAGGAAGATCCGGAATCGGGGGGGTATTCAAAGCTATCTTGCCCACGACCCAAAAAGTTAAGTGCCATGTGGAACGAGTGTAGCAGTAGCGTATTGTCCCACCTTTTTGGGGAACTTGGACAGCATAATACACCAAAATCGACTTGAATTGATCACTCCTATTCGTAAGCCACTGATTCTGTATGACATTGTACACCCTGGTATCGGAAATATTGTGGTTGATTAACCGCGGCAGTACTAACTTGAAGTCTTACTTAAAGCCCTAAACAACTCAGACTTAAGCTCATTTCGATCGGTTCAAAGAAATTTTGAAAAAAATCGATCTGGGTGCTCCAAAAGACGTCTATAAGATCGTGATAGGTGACAGATCATGGATCTACAAACGCATACGAAGCTTAACTAAAAAGCAGTCGATTTTATGAGTCTACAAGACGAGCCAAAACCAACAAATATTGCGGAAAATGGTGTCGTGTTTCTTCGAAAAGATGCGGACATGTGGCAACCATGCCATTAGAATGGTCAATTCAGAATGCTCTTCCTTCGTTAGTTTCACAGTTCATCTTCCGTACAGCCAGCAATAAATTACGAGGTAAATGTCTTTCGCGTCTAAAGAAGCGGTTGATGCGTTTAAAAAAGATGTTTTTGAATTTGTGAGAAAAGTGCTGCAGAAATCGGTTCAATCGCATTTAAAAGTGTGTTGATCTTCATGGAGAGTATTTCGAAAAACAGTTAGCCATTATCGATGGTAAAAATGAGACGATGCGGTCAACTGCAGTAAACTAAGCAAAGTCCAATTGACAGCACGTTTGTGTATAAGCGAAGTCTTTGGTACTCGTATAACTCCCACCGCAGCACTGGTTATTCCTTTTAACTTGACACCTCTCAATATTTTCAACAGGGAAGTAGGATCTAATGCTACCGTCTTAAAGCGACTACACAATAGACAAGACAGATGAACAAACTAACGATAAGTTTCTAGAGGACATCGCCTTCACTATGCGCAAACATTGGTTTCAAATAGATTCTCCCTTCACTGATCTCTCTTGAGGAAGATGCTTTCTTGGGCGTCAAGTCAGCTTAACCTAAAATCCTCCTTCCGCCTTCCAAATAACCGTTCCATGTTCCAGGCGGAAATTTTGGCGATTAAAGAAGTTCTGTTGTAGACGTAACTTCAGTAAGGGATATTCGCGTCTTTTCGGATAGCCAGACTGCTATATACTCGCCCTTGACTTCTGAAAACTAGGAAGATGGCACAACAGGCCAGCATCTGGGTATGTTGAGTGCCGAATTGCCAAATTTGGAACTACTCTCCCTACCTGAAACGCAACAAATCTGGCCAAAACTGGTTCTTAATCACTCTTAGAGTTTATGCACTCTAAATAGGAAGCATCTGGCGATAGTTAGCTCATTGGACTATCACACAGAGAGTCTGGGTTCGATTCCTGGCTGGGTCACCAACAATTTTTCAAATCGCCATCACCCTTTCGGGGGGCAATGGCAAACTCCCGAAAGTAAAATTGCCCACAAAAGAGCTTCTAAGGAGTGCCGTTCGGGCTCGTCGATAAAACGTAGGCCCCGCTCAGATGTGACAAAAATGACAACATGAGCATCACAAATGGTTGTTTTAGTGCTATCGTAGGTGTCATTACTGGACACTGTCTTATATGCAAGCATTCATAAAAGTTCGACTTCTGCAAAACCTACATAGACGATGAGGAGAAATAGAAGATAATCCCCCACCTGGCCAGCTCTCTCCGTAAAAAGAGAACTCCACTTAAGAGCCTACAAATGACTTAAGCGATCTTAACAATATAGACGTTAGCAGTCCCCTACACTTCGTTAGAAGCTCGAACTGGCTCCAAGAATAGAGGGATGATAGATCCACGTGGCATCACAATGGACTTATGGGTTAGTTTCCATTCTAGACTACGTTTAAGTTGGATTAAAAGGGTTGTTAGTTCAGGCCTGTCTTTACCGCTATACATACAAAGAAATTAAAGCAGTTCTTGCGCCTTAAAATATGTACCGAAGTTTGAAATTGACTTCCAGAGAACTCTTTGTATACTTTTAGTTGTATTCGTGAAGATAGATATTTCTGACTTATTTGGTCGGTCTTACACCAATACAATCTGTTCTTTCACCTCGCTGGGCATTAGTTAAGTAAAAATGTTTGTGTATACGAGGAGTATGCTTCCAATACTTAACTTTGACCATGCTGTTGGCCACGTCTTAAGAAAATAGTGGAATAACTCTGTTCCTTTATTGATGAACAAATCGAAACCCGGTTGAACCAAACGGGGCATTAAAGTATGAGCAAAGACAAATTGAGGGTCCTGCCAAATTGTGACGTGATGAAGACGTTGATCAAGGCAGACTCCAACGAATATGGCCACATATCGATGCGTAAGTGACAATGGCAAACAGATAGTGTTCAGCAGATTGTTTTGATGTCCGTGAAGGCTCGAGACAAGACAATGGTATCTTCTGAGAGATATCCCGTAATCCCTGAGAAGTCACGATGAAAACTGATATATCCTCGATTATTGAACCTGATTTGTTAATCAACTTATCTTATATAAGTAGCTAGTCCTAGTTGATCATATTTTGAATAATTTGTTTTTAAAGGCAGACATATCGCCGTCTAACGTTGTCATTGCTTCCTGTGGGTTACCGTCCAATGTTGGGTATATGAAGTAGTTTGAATGCTCATTTGTTTAAGAGGGGGGTTATGAGGTAACAAAGTAATTAATACTTTCGCTACCACCATCATTGAACTCAGTGAAACCTAAATCGCCAGTTTTCCATATAATTGTAGAATGTAGAAGTTGTGTACAAAGACTCGATTGTCCAAGTTGTGATTCTGGCTTCTCGAAAAGTCGTTCCGTGGACTTTTGATCACAGCGAAGAGCTCATCATATTGTAGAAGTCGTTTCTGAATTTCATGCAACTACACGCTCTACAGAGTGCGGAATCCCAACAATGGTAAAGCGTTTCGAAAACAGTGGTAAGTTCCGGGTCAAACAACAAATCAATCTACAAGGCCAGCACGTACACGCCAAAAATGGACCAAGAACTTTGATTAATCGCGGAAGTCAACGATTGGACATCGCTTGCACCACTTCGCGCAGGATTTCGACAGTTGATCTGCATTAACAACGGACTACCTTCTAAGATACGTTTTTAAAGCAGTTTGGGGTTGAAAGGGCGCACGGTTTGGCAACAACGTTACTATTGGTAGACTTCGTCTACCTAGATTCCATAGTTACAAACAGTAACGACATCAACGCCAAACTACTCTTGCCAATCGTTGTTTCCTTTGTCCCTGAAAGCAATAAAGTAACAGAGCCTTCCACAAGACTAAGCTGGCTTTATACAGTCTGCAGAGGCTTAAAACTAGCCGAAAGTAAATTAAAAAGCACTTGCCCGTTTGAGGGTGAGGTAGTACTCGTGATTTTCGGTGCAGTTTGTATTGACGGGCTCTATACATCGTCATCGGTCTAGTCAGGCTTCTACTGATTCAGCACCTGAGATGGCTGAGCTTCGTTACACAAATAGATGGCATAAGTCCGAGGCAAGGTCTTCGATTCCAGCAGCATGTGGAGAGGTTTGTTGGTTTCGGATTCATTCCGAACTGCAGCGCCATCTAAGTAAAGAAAGTGAGTAAGATTCAAAAGTCATAGGGCCACATACGATGTCGTCATTTCGTTTAATAGAAGCTGAAATGAACGTGACCTCTTGTGATGAAAACCCTGTGAGGAAAACCCTGATGTGACTCTTGAAAAACTTTGTGGAAGATGTCAACGAAGAGACTGTTGTCTGACGTTGACAGGTGTTAATAAACTTTTTTTTTTAAGTTTTGTTCACATAAAATATGGCTAAGCCTTGGCCTCGCCAAGACGGGTCTACAGCGCACATATCTCACCAGACGGTCAACGTATTGCAAACGAAATAAGAAGTGCGCTTAGAAGGGAAGTCCGCCGCGATCATGTGATTTCACTTTGTTTGGTGTGTTGCTGTAGAATTATTTGAAAAGTTAGATCTCAAAGAATAAACAAGAGTTCAAACGCAACATTCGATCTGAGATTGAGTCCGGTGATCCGCAAATTTTGCAAAAAGTCAGGAAAAAGGGTATGCTTTGGATCATGGCCTGTAGTTGGAAATGTGAAAGTTACATGAGCCCATTAGCAGAGCTTCAATATTCAATATTAATTCCCGATTACTACTCGTGAAATTCACAGTGTGGCAAATAATATCCCGGACTGGCTGTAGAAAACATATTTTAAACACGATTCCTGTTTTATTTAATCGTATTCTCCTCCCGGTTCAATACGCTTGTTACAGCGATTCAATAGTGATTCAAATGCCTGTTCGAGCTCATTACCTCTAGTGCCCGTGTCGAAGTTGCTTGTGCGGTCGGAATGTCGTCAAAAAAGCATATTTTCAACTTCAATTTCAAGAACAAAGAGAAGTCGCACAGTGAATAATACGAGTACACACACTTGATTAAGAGCCAAAAATTGACGAGCGAAGAGTGCTGTGTGACTCGGTGCATTATCGTGCAACAGAGACCAACTTTGTTTTGCACAAATCCTCGTGAAGAATGGATCATTCGATCATTTCAGCGTCCGAACTGAAATTGACCTTTTTGTGTCAATTGCGGCCAAAAAACCAATCATCACTGTACACTAGTTGCATCAATCGAAATGTTTAATGACCGCTCTTTGTTCCGTGTTGAAATGTCAACATCAAATGAAAATGTGTCCTGAAAGAATAATTTTCATAATTCTAAAATATCATTTGACAGTTAGTAGAGAAAGATTCAAGCTTTAAAACGGACAAATAGATGGCGCTCTTGGTGTCTGAGATATGGCTCGTGTCCGTGATATTATGTGCCAAACTATGTAAGTGATGGAAACAGCCATAATAAACGGGGTACCTCTTGAATAAAATTGCGGTTTCTGCGAGCATACTTTAGAAAACACAAAGAAATAGGCGCCCCAAGCGATTTGGAGCAAAGACTAACTTACAGCTCATCAGGTTATAGTTTGACAGAGATTTTTTTATTCCCTTATTGTTTTAAGGCGAGATTCCAGGGTCTGATTATGAAAAGTATTCTTTAATAAGCTGCCCTTCAGCTGCTCACTAAGTGGGATTGGGGAATACTGTGACTACGGCAGCGGCAGCGACATGTCGGCTTAAATCGCAATACATGTATATGCAGGTGGTGGTGCTCTTTAGTCGTCTTGATGAACTTGTCGAAAGCTTTAAAAATCAATTCAATCAGTGAAATACTTTCGATACCCACTGTAATCACTTCCTACTTCGAGTACTTGAATTGGACTCTTTTCTTCCACTCACAAGGTTCTTTGTTCTGTACACGTTTTGCCTCTGCTGCAACAACAAAATCAGCCTCATTCTCAGCGTTTTTGTGAGGAGACCTATTCTGTTAGGTTAATGCTTCCTTTCATCGTTGTCGATACATTACCTAAACCATATTTCCAATGATGATACAAGCGTGTACGCGTATGAATAACAACAACATCACTTCATGCCACTCCACTCAGCTGCTTAGCTATTTTAGTTCTTTAGTTGTCAATAAGTATAAGCCAAACCAAACCAAACCAAATAAACAAAAAAAATAATAATAATAACAAATCAACAGCAACCACGCCGACTCCTAACAAACATACCGCGCGACAAGACGACGTATCTTTTCTCTCTCAGTTACCACTGTGTACATATAAATACATACAACCAAGTCTGTTATCTACGAGTGTGAGTACGACTATGAGTACGAACCAACCCAACAACCTAACACGGGACAGGGTCTAGCATTTCGCTTTTGATTTTCATTCAGTTGAATTACTTCACCTGGTGAATAGGTGAGAGAGAGGTTGTTATTCTGCTTCGCGCGTCGCGTTCAATAGAAATAAAAATACTACAAAAGGTATACCACGCATTGTATCCACTGATACATAGATGCAAGTGAAAATTCCCAAAAAAAAAAAAAATAAATAAATAAATATAACTAAGTCGGTTTCGAAGATTTCCCAACTCAATCAAATCGCTCAATCGCATTTCCCCGCAGCTTTTCCGGAATAAATTATCGAGGAACGCCCTAAAACCTGCATCAAGCCTTACATAATTCCCCCGTTTAATCTAGTATCTACCGGGTCTTGGGTTCAAATATCCACCAAGACCTCCATAGATACAACTATTGTCAACCAACACGTTTTAAGCTGCACAACACAGCCCAAGTCGTGTCATCGGCTTCCACCAAGAGAAGCACGACAAGATCTCTTCTGTGATCCGACGAAGAAGATGCATCACATTAAATAAAGATGCAGACGCGGATGTTGTTCATATTTTCATTGTTAAGATAGTTTTTGTCGCACATCTACCATTGAGTATCGTTCGTTCGTATCACATCGTGTATTGGTGGTACACGATAGGCAAGAAAAGCCTTTATCCTAGGCTCTGTTCGTTACGCAATTTTTAAGCAACTTGCGGATTTACGACTATGTACTCGTAGTGCCTGTTTTGTGTTGTTTAGTCGATAAAGTGAATCAGGAAAAAAAAAAGATACAAAAATCAAGCAAAAATTGTCAAAGTGAAAAGAAGAGACGAAGAGCAAAAAAAAAAGTGAAAAGAGCTTAAAACATCGTTTCTTCTTCCCATGTACTCGTGTGCCAGTGATAATTGAGTTTTTAATTGCATTAAGGCGGTATTAAGTTGTATTTAAGGCCCCTCCGTATCAAGATCGCGTACGATATAGCATTATATGGCCATATACCCGTGTCTTAAGTGAGAATGTTAATTGACAATAAATCGAGGATACCGTATATCGATAACTAACTCATACGTCAAGGAATACCTTTAATGACAAGGGTAAGCTAACTTATCGACAACAAATGCTCGTAAATCCATCCACAAGACCACAGCTTTAGAATGGTTTCTTTTGTCTGTTGTTTTGCATCTAAACATTTTGGAATTGGAATTGGAAATGAATATGCGGTAAAACTACCGTTCTGTTAGGTGGAAATAGACAAAAGATACTGCTCGTATTGTGCATACTATATGAGCGAAAATAAATTCAGCAAAAATTATAGTATATTGCTATTACCATTGGAAGTGCTAATGATATGCAGGTCATTAATTTTGAAAATAGAAAGTCTCGATTCTAAATGAAATTTCAGTTTGATACGAGTCTCAATGGAGGCACCACGCACCATTGACGAAAGTTTACAATTCTGGAAAAAATAATAAATAAATAAACGGAGATGCGAAACGGTCCGACGAGAGTGTGACTAAACAAAAGTACATGTTAGGTATGCGCGTACTTGCTGCCATTGAAATGGTAGAAAGCGATTATTTTGGCGATGAAAACTTTTTTGTTTTTTTTTTTCGAATGCGAATGCCTTCTACCTTGAAATTGTAGAGACTCGTATGTCTGTCTGACTGTTTCAGACAAGTGGGCTCATTGCAGATACACGTGGTGGTGAGCACCAGACCACTTTAACGGGCTTTATTTGCTATGACTCTTGAAAATTGAATGATACTTCTTGATCTGACTACTGCCTACAGCCAACAAACTAAAAATAGTTACCTAGACTAACTAGGGTTGTGTTCTACTGTATGTTTTCGTCTCCTGATCTTGAAAAAGCCAGTGCTCAGTGAAAAGTCGTACATAATTCTGCATCTGCGTTCTTACTTACTTTCTTAGATGGCGCTTCAGTCCGGTGGACAGGTACTTTGCCAGCAGTCCTCTTCCATTTGTGTGCAACTCATCCTCTACATCCTCCCTTGTGGGACGAGGGGCCGTAAATTTCAGATATTTTCATCCGTTTCGTCAGTATTCAAGATTCTGTGCTCTCGGTAAATCAGCACTCATGTGGTCAGTTCCCTGTATAAAAAGTCTTCTTGATATCGCGGAAAAGGCTTTATTATTTAACCCGGAGAAGCAGTAGTTAGAAGGGTGATACTTCGCATGATTTCCCTGCTGGTGTAAGTACTTGGGGTTGATAGCAGACCTGAGGTAGACTTTAGCCCCTTGATGCACTAAGCGTTAACGTTACGATTGCCTATTTTTTGACAGAATATGATTACTTTTTCCTCGTTGACCGCTAAACACGTATGTGCTGTTTGTGCTCAAATAGCCACAAATGTTTCATTGGCAGCTCCTTATGTTTTGTTCCCTGCTTGAGTAGTTAATCAATTTGTTGAAAGGCAGTGCCACTGGAATTGGTTTGCGAGCTTAGCACAACGAATCCCTGAATCGGAGGTTTTGTCATTCAGCTGCCCTCATAAACTGAGTGGAGAAAAGTCGTTAAGCTTGAGCATTACTGTCAAAGTAGTCGCCGATTCAAATTGTATGTTTTTGAACCTCGGTCAGAACTTCCTTATATACCTGAATACGATTTTCAAGACAAAATGACCAGTACCAGCGTTGTTGCATTCATTTGAGGTTTTTCTTTTAACCCGTAAAGCTTCGGTAATTTGGGTTAGCTTTATTTCGAAAAGAATTTTGTTCCGGGCGTCTCAATTATAAGTGAAAATCTTGCACGACAAAAGCTACAAACTTTGAAATACTGTCTTGGTTTTCTTCAACTTAAACATAGCTTCACAGTTTTGTTGGTATCTGCAAGTATTATCTTCTTATTCTTTTCTTAGTGCACCCCATATACGAATTCTCTCAACTGTATCGAATACTTCCTACGCTGTGACCATGTAGATTGTGCCACCATTGTCATCTGTAAGCTACGAATAACACCATAAACTGACTTACCTTCTGCTTTGTCTATAATGAAATTGAATCATATTGCGCTGTTATCTTCAGTTTCACTGGATGGTAGTTGTTACAGGTTTTCGTGACGCTTACTGCCTTTATAGAGTTGAAGTAGAAATCTTTTCATCCATTGGCTAGTTTTTTATTCCGGAATATTGAGAAACAGCCAACGCTTTTCCCTACATCTTAATCCACACAGCTTAGGATGGCACGACTGCAAATAACAGGAAAGTGCTTAATAAGTTTTTACATTCAACTGATTTAGTACCCTAGAAGAATTTACCTCCAACCGAATGCATTGTCTGAATATTCATATACGACTATAGGACGTCATACTAACTTGCTGATATCCAATTGAACCGGCTGTTTATAGTTATGAATGCCTTTTGCAACCTTTAAACTTTTTTAGCTTAAGCCTTAGTCCGGAGTAAATCTGGGCTTCAACTCATAATCGTTTCCAGCTTATACGATTTCCCGCGCTTGGGTGCGGTTGCCCACACAGAGTATCTTCCTTTAGAGAATCCTACTTCGTCAGTTTTTGACAAGGTCCAAGCCGGTTTGGAGTAGAACAGGGCTGGGTTATAAGGGTTTTATCATCTTCATTTACAAGTATTTATGTGTATAAGTAGTTCGTTCCTCTTGTTTTCTGGGTCAGTGTGTTTTGCACGTTTCTTTCTAGGTAGGATTCTACTAACAGGGCTACAGTTAAATCTATGCATATACTACAAACGACAAAATTTAAGAATAATTAAAGAAGACGAATTAAAAATTTCGAATTTATGTAGCACGTTTGCCAGTGCAGCCTAGTGTGTTTCGGACGGGTCTGCTGATCTTACTTCAGGCAAACGCATCGATTCTTTGAACGATCCAATAATTTCTCAAAGTTCCCCTAATTTGGTGGAATTCAGGCGTTAAAAGTGGTGAACCTAGGCTTGTAAATGTGGGGCATATCTATCTGAAAAAAATTAAGAAAATGTCAGGTCTACTGGCTCAATATGGCCTTAAACATCACAGACTTAAGGGAGAGATTAATCGATAATTGTTAAAACCTACTTTTTCTTTCGAGCATTGAGGCAATGCTTTTGAACTTGATAGTGTAGAACGCTATTAAAATAGTTCTTCCTTGTGCAAAAAACAAATCGGTAAATAAGAATTTCCGTTGAAAAAAATTGTATCTTCTCAGATTCATAATACGAGAAGATGAATAAATATTGCGAAGAGTAGTTATTAGAGTTCACCTTCCTAAAAAAAAGAGAGAAAAGAAACAACTATTAAAACCTCCGAATCTTGAGAATTTTATTTTGTAAAAAAAAACAAAAAAACCAAGGGATCCATTTGGCAACCTTGTGGCGTTCCGCTTTTCTTTCTTAATTACCAGCAATCTTTCGTAAATTCAAAAGCCATCACTTTAAGCCACTTATTTATGATTAAAAAGTCATCTTTTCCCAAGATTTTACTTACAAAATCTCCCACAAAACAATGACAATATTCCCACAACCTAAAAAAGCCAACAAACATCATCAGATAGACAGATGGTGTATCTGAAAATTTTTTCAATTGGTATCACCTACAAAATCCTCTGTTGGAGAGGGAGTTATTGCAACAAAGTGCGACGACTTATAGACCTAATCGAATTTGAAAATAAAAAAAAAAATATAATACTTGGAGTTTATGTATCTGAGCTTTGTTTGTTTTTTTATTTTTTTTATTTCTCAAGTGGCTAAATGCGATTAAATTGCGCAAATGATGTGGAAGGTACGTTGAAACTCCTACTCTACTGTACCCATAACATTGGATGTCTACCCGCGCATTAAACCTATACTGTGCAATATACGAGTACCCGTTTACACTCGTACTAGAAGTATTTGTATCTTGTTATTTTTAAATGATGTAAACAATCCATTTATAGAAATTTCATCGTACCCACGCGCTTGATTGGAATAAAATATTTGTAAATAAGATACGAAGACGAATTCGACTTGTCGATGGTTAAGTATTTTAGAAGATGATTCTGGTTAAATGAGTCATACAATTCAAGTATCTTCGTTTCAATTAGAATGACATAATCACCGATAGATACTTTGTTCCATCGATTTATCTTATGAATCATGTACTTCTACGAACCATGAGTACGACTGCCTCCAGAATTATTACGCCTCATACGATTCTTCCCAAAAAGATACAGATGCGGAACTAAAAATCCGATGATTTAGCTTACTTAAGTGTCTGTTTGCATATGAATTCATCATTGCTCTCATAAACTGAATTTCTTAAGCTAAATCTCGTAAATTCAATCGATATGGTAATTTCATGGAGGTCGAAGCCAAGTCAGTCTCAAACAAAAGTATGAATGTCCTAAGTAGGTCTGATAAAATTGGCCCTGTTTGTCCTCAGTCAGTGGGTTAAAGATACGTTGTATCGTCGATTTCGGCCACAAAGTAATTTAATTAAAATTTTATGAGTTCAAAGACTTATTGTTGTTTTTATTTATTTGTGTCGTATTCAATCGCCATTGAGATTTGGAAGTTTCAAAATAACAGACGTTTATGGCCAAAGTACGCAGTCGTAAAACCATTTTGAGCGGTTGTTAATAGATAGATTTTCTGATTAGATAACATGTATTTGAATGTAAATTTTGGAAGTGACAGATTACTGATGAAATGCGTAGTTATGTGACGAGAATGGAAATTGAGTTTTAAGTGAGCGATAAATTGCATGAGAGGTAGACAGAGTCTCTTTGTAATTACGACGGTCGTGTTCCGAGTTTATATAAAGTGCTCTGGTACATTGTATTTGTACGAGTATATCAGGGATTGATATTTAAGCAGTTTCTAGAGGAATGCCTAGAAGGGCATCTGAAAGATTCTTGATACGGTCTGCAAATTCGTTTACTATTCAGTTGACATAGTCGGCCGACCATTACATCAGCACGGGGAGAGAAGAGTGGGGGTTACAAATATCAGGTGTCACATCTATTTAAGCAGGCGGCATAACGAAAAAAAATATGATGTACATCAGTTGGTAGATAGGTTAAAATGCGTCTAAAACTGCATAGAATGCGGCATTAGCATCAAAGTTGTTACAGTTTCTCGTGTCACTTTTGCCTTTATAGAGTTGATGACGTAAATCTGCACAGTTACAACAGCTTAAGATAGCACAAATAGAACAAGTATAAGTAGATAGCAGCTTAATTTATTGCTTTTGCTAATAATCGCTCTTTACGTCCAACTGGGGTTGTATTTGAGTTGAGTGAAAGCTGACCTTTCATTGTGAAAGGAATATCTTTCAAACAAAAAAAAAACTCCTTCGATATCCAGAGCATTCAGGATTTATATGCGCGACTGCAGGGCGAATATTTTGAGCTGAACATGATCGCCAGAGTACCCCAGTCTGTTTTGGATGGATCTACTGAGACTCCAAGGCAAAGGTATCGATTCAAACAAGCATCATTGCAGAAACATGCCTTGATCGCGGGTCGCTCTGTTGTCGAAGTAATCAAAGGGGTGGCATGGTACGAAAGTATTTACTTGAACATTCAATTCAATTCTGTCGTCATATGACAGCCACCATCAATCAGGTTAACTTAAGTCAGAAAAGGCCCTTTGTGATAGTACAATGTGATCTCAAAATCGTCAATGTAGAGATGTACAATGGTATTATTCAAAGTATTGCCCATCTGAAGCTATGACTTTTTCCCATCGTATGCCCATCTGAAGCTATGACTTTTTCCCATCTTTCTGGCAATTTGTGGATCCCACCCCAAAAGAACTGCGCCGGCTTGGCAGCCAAGAATGAATCAAGCCGATTTTTGATATTCTGCTCTGATGTGAACCGTATTTCAGTAAGGGCGTTCTGCAACGACCGGAACAAATGGTAGTCAGAAGGGGCAAGGTCTGGTAGCGTAGTCCATTGATGGTTTCACCCGGTTTTAGCAGCTCATAATACGGCACACCCATCTGATCCCACCAAATCCAGAGCATTACCTTCGCGCCATGGATATTCGGCTTTGCCGTTGATTTGGCTGGTTGGCCGGGTTTCACATTTCACCAGTAACAATCTGATGCAAAAATGACTTCCTTTTATGGCGTTCCAGCAGCATTTCGAACATGCAAAACCGCCTTTCGACGTCTCTCGGCTTGAGTTCATGTGGAACTCAATTTTCTTGCTTTTGAATATATCCAGCTGCTTTTAAACGTTTTGAAATGGCTGCTTGAGTGAGACCCAAAGATTCTGCGAGCTCTTCTTGTGTTTGGCAACAATCTTCATAGAGTAATGCTTCCAGTTCTTCATCTTCAAACTTTTTGGGCTGCCCAGGACGTTCATCGTCTTCCAAGCCAAAATCACCACTTTTAAATCGTGCAAACCACTTTTGGCACGTTCGCTCAGCTAGCGCATGTTCACCATAAACTTCCACCAAAATACGATGGCTTTCGGCAGCAGTTTTCTTCATATTAAAGTAAATGAAGAAGAACTCCCCGCAAAAACACTTTTTCAGGCACAAAGTTCGACATATTTGAGTGAAAAAAAATTATTGTTGTTTACGCTTCAAATGAATGACATATACTGAAATGACGTACAATGACAGTGGCTTTCCAACGCATTTTCCAATGGAATAATAACAATGGAATAATACAAGTTACGCCATCTCTTAGCAAACCGCACGAATTAAGTTATAGACCCTAACTATTGGGTATTTAAAGCGATCATAGTTATTTGAGGACCGAACTGAGACCTCCAAGACTTATTCATTCAACGGTCGAATGTCGAAACGTTGACATGGAATTTCAGAAACAGCCAGCTTATATTTTAGCTTTCCCGCCGTGGCACACCTCAAGTAGCCGAAGTGTACAATCAGCACTTAACGCAGGAATTCCTTACTGAATAGTGAGCATCTGAGACATGAACTCTTTACTGTACAGTCACCTTCGGCAATCAGTATTGTAACATCATCATGAAGGTCACCAATATCATCGTGGTATGGCCGGAACCACATGAAAAGTGTCTAATTCAAAATGATTTTGCAAGCCAAGACCTATGCAAACGAGTATAGAATTTAAAATCGAGAGGAGACCACCAGTTCGGAAAGTGGTGCTGGCTAAAGGAGTATTTTAACCAAACCATCCAATAATTGCGGGAGGCTACTGCATACCTTTTCCGACTACACAAAAAGTGATATTTTGTCTTTGAGTAACCACAGTCAGTGGCGCATATATCCGTGTGAGCTTGGAAAGCTTTTTTGCTGTTCACTAATCGTAACGTACCAGTATGGCACAGATTCAGACTACTACTACATCCAGTTGTATGTGGCGTTCGTCATTAAGAGCCCTAAACAACGGTCAAGAATTTTATGAATCTGCCAAAATTGATACAAATGTACCGAGCTACGCTGTAAAATACGCGACAGGATGTACACAACTTTGATGTTGCCAGTTGAAGTATGAAACATGGATCCCTTCGATGATGAGCGGGCAAGTAGATCTAATCCTGAATTTATATTGTGTGGATGGACTACTTTCGCCTAGCCACACACAGAGCGTATGGGTACCTATGTACGAGTTAGGAGAGTCTCAAACCTCACCCACTAGCTCCAAGGTGATAGAGAAGACCGAGGAATACAAATCTAAATGAGTGCAAGCAAACTACCCACAACTTTCGGTTACGAAAGGACTTCCCTGTCCTAGATGGGGCTATTCGTGGATCGGATTGCCGTTGTACTATATTTCATAGATGAGTCCTTATTGACGGATTCTCTCTGAAATTAAGGTAGATTATGGAATCTTCTTATACAGCCTCATTTCGATAATCACATTTCATTTGTCCGAGCATGTCGGGAAGAAGTCTATTCAAAGAAGGGTTTTGGCATGCAGACCACTCTCAAACTCAACGAAAATCTGCCAAAGACTTGCTTAGAGCTAGTCCATGCTCTTTGAAACATTGTTTGATATTTGCTACTAGTACCGGACGATTTCCCGACATCAAAAGGAGCGTGTTTAATTTGCCTCATCCCCCCAATGATTCAGTTTCAGTTGCAGCCGATTATGGAGGAATTTGATTTGATTATCTAAGAAGTGGGTTTCGAGGATAAGACTGAGAGTCTTCGCCATTACCTGGGTGTTGCCAATTTGGCTAAGTTTGTCACTTTAGTGATGAAGAGTCTTATATTGGTTTTTGGGAAGACGTAAATGTGAGTTGAGTTTTCGCATGTCCAGTCTTCAAGGGGCCGCTCAGTACGGTAATGACAACAATCTGGGAAACAGATTTCAGATGGTTAAAACGATTGAATAAATATGAGTCCTTGGCGACGAAACGATAGATTCGATAGATGTGCTCATTGATGTGCTCCATATTAGGTGGCCAATTATTGGCGCATGATTTGTTTTAAACGTTGACTCTAACAGACGGTAGACAAGCAGCTTCAAACCTAGTTTATTAGAACTCATTTGCTATTGGAAGATGGCATATCAACCTTGAGGTACCTATTGTATTGCGTCTGATACCAAAATAATTGTTGCTCGCCTACGATTTGTTGCCTTGAGATTCATTTAAGACTTAGGAAAAGGTACTCATAAGCTCAGTAGTACAATAGTTTTCGAAGCGACCTTGCAATGAAAAAAGTCATCGAAGCTACCTGTATTGTCCATTAAATTTGTATCTACGCCATCACTGATTGCTCCAAATGATAAATTTTTCTCTTCAGCGATATGCATGTCAAATTATATTCTACAACATTTCTTCATACCTCTTCCAGGTGCCTATCCTTCTCTCTTTACTATTGGAAATGTACGAGTATCATCCTCCTGAATTTAATTAATTTGTTTTCTGAGTGACACGGCAGAACAACAAACTGACACACAACCACTCAACTTAACAAAAGAAAATAAACAACGACTAGAAACTGTCTCCGCATATTTCGAATTTCTACAAAATGGAATATGCAAATTGTATTCTCCTGTATCCTTGAAAGAGAGAAAAAAAAATTAAAAACGTTGAAGACCTCTCACTTTGTTAACCCGATTGCGTGTCAAAATTTAATCCACCTAACACACACGCTAAGTCGCAATACAAGTATATCACCAGTTAAAGCCTCGTGTTCGGATGAATGGATTACATGGAATTCTTCTTCCTGCAGGAGCAAGGCCAAAACACACTATCAAAGTCAGAGTTAGAGTGAGAGTCACCATCACAGCCAAAGACACACAGCACATGTTCTATCGAACAAAGTCAGATAAAATTTTTCGGGGATAATCCCAGATACGAGTACCTACATACGCAAATTCGATTTAACGATTTGACGACTTAAACGATTGAAACGATTTCACGCCTTAAAATTCCATCAGACGCGCGCGTTTTTCTTATCTCATCGACCTTCAGTTCTCTTGAGGTAGTGTGAATTTCCCCAAATACTCAACTCAACAATCATTTATTTAGAAAGCCCGATTGCTGATAAAACCTTCCTCAATCGTTCCACATACTCGAAAAATTCAAACATTTCCTTAAATAGGCATAAACGGCGAAACATCGACGCGAATATGAGTACAAGAACTCGGCCTATCGCCATATCTTTTCGTATTGCCCGTCGCCGTCGCCACCGCCATCGGTTGTTGGTATTTCGATTGCAACGAAATAATTAAAAACAAAAATCGCTACGCTTATCTAATCGCTCTAAAAAAAAGAAGAAAACAAAAAAGAATTTAACTGGCTAATGATAGCCAGGCAGACGAAGAGTGGTGGCCAAGAAGAATACGAGTAACAGACGGCTGTCGTGGTAATTCCTTTTGTGGAATCCCGTGTGCGACTACAACGTCGCGTTTGATAAGAGAAGACGTGCATTGATGAGTTACGAACGAAGTTGAAGTACGTGCTAAAGTCTAGAGCTGATTTTGTGATGTGAATGAAGAGAAAGCAATCTAATGACTGTGTGCCGCCGAAGACACACGGAAGTGGGGTGTTGGTGGTGAAATTTTTTCGAATTACCAAACATTTTCCGGGGGACACCAAATACATACGTTGATTGGAAGACGTATCTATTGTACATGACGAATTTGGGGCATAAACACGAACATAAATTTTTCATGATGTTTTGTCATCGATTTGACAATGAACGAATTTTTTAGTCAAAGCCGATAGTGTCAGGGGGGTTGTTACGAAATGAGCGATTGGAATTGGGGGTTAGCAGTTGAGAGTTTCGTATTTTATTCACGCTATATCGCAATTACAAGCATTCCAAGGCTTCCGAGAGCTTGGGATAGTTGTTTTTGGATGAAAAAGAAACAAATCTTGTAGAAGGTCGCACAACTTCTGCAACCATCTGATTTTTTCAGTCAAAGGGAGCTGACCTATCCCTATTCGATGGTAGGTGTCCTATGAACTCCTTGCCTCACATCTGCGTACACAAGCTCTGAGAAAGGTAATTTGAAATGTTGAATATTGGTTTGAACGGTCCTCTCAGATTGCCAGATTCGTTGTAAGGAGGACATTGCTTTCAAAGATGAACTTCTTCAATAAGGTTGGTCAAACGATTGGATGATAGAGGCAACCACGAAGAGGAAAATGCTCTGTTAAAACTCCTCTACCAGAAAATTATATAATATATTATGCCGTTTGCAGTCAGGATCTCCAAATTGTTTTAAAGATGCACCTTACAAATACAATTGCTGGGGTACACAGACGAACCTATAGGGTTTGTTCCTATGTCTGCGATCGGTATAGGTACAGATGTAAATTTACCACAGAAAGCAAAAATCAGTCGACTGTAGTCGAGAAAGGAAATCATTGAAGATACTCATGCAGTGATTGAGATCGAATCAACCTGATGTTCAAAAAAAAAATCTGTTGATTACCCGGCGGCTGCAACCACCCTGGAACCGTGTTAGAATTACTTCAGGGCGAAACCACAATTTGGGATTTTAAAATCCGCGACAATAACGAATAAGCTCGCCTTCCACCACCGGTATTCCAAAGGTTCTCTAATCGGTGGGCTTCTATTCAGACCTCCTTTGACGACGGTCTGTGCTTCACGCTTCTAGCGATCCCGAGGAGTCAACGCAGAAGGTATGCACCGCGAGCTTAAATCCATATTAACCTCCAACTAAGCGTGAGGATACGAGTTACCCTCCTCTTTCGTTTCCTTTACTATCGACTAAGCGTAGTTATCCATGGTCCTTCATGCCCCTTCGTAGCTCAACATCGTGGGAAAAATCTTTTTGGGCGTAAATGCCAGGCTCAGCCAGCTTACGGCTGATGCCATCTTGCGCAATAGAATAGCAAAAGTCGCATCTTAGTGATTCTTTTACCGCAGTGCAGTGTATTTAAAATAGTTTTAAGAAGCAGGGTAAGGTAGTAGTTCATGTCACCATGACTTCGCTCCATGTTTCGCTCATATTCTCCAGCTGAGCGTCTTCGAACCGAAGGGCACCAGGATCACAAAGAAAAAGGGAACTTTACCTTCGGCTAAGGTAAGGCAATCGCGGGCGCTAGAAACTTTGTTTGACCCATACACTCGTCCCCAAAGGCCTTCTGAGAGTTTCCATGCAACTTTTTAAAGGAAGGCTCCAGGCAAATTCGTTGTTCACATCTCTTCGTGGTTGCAAATAACATGGAACGTCAGAAACTGTGGTTGCCGCCAAGTTCATGGGGAATCACTAGTTACATTTCGTACCCTTTAAAGGTCGCTCGAACATTATGGCGCGGCTAGGAGCATGAGAAAGTTTTGCGACACAACTCGTCACACAGCAATGCTGCTGGATTCATACCTTCTGACGACCTTTAATCACCAAATAATGGACGCCTCTAACGAAGCATAAGAAAGTGATGAGTTCCAGGCGAGTTCTTTCAAAACCGGGAACACTTTCCTCTGCCAAGACATCTGAATACTGATGCTAACATCAGAGAAGGGTGGACCAGCAACGAGTCAGAGAGATCACCGTAATTCAGTGTTACAGCTATGCAGAAACCTGGACTAGGATTTTAAGGTAAACTCCTCGTATGTTGCTGCAACAACACAATCACAATTCGGTGATTCGCTGGCACATTTTATGGACACCAGACTTACGCTAAAATCAGCTGTCAAGCAACGAACATTGAAGCCGGTAAACATTATTACACTTATTTGAAGATTTTGAAGCTTAAATACGGCTACCTACCTACTGCATCTGCCTTTGGTAAGGTTTGTGGGCTGTGGAATATCTGAATCTGAAGGGGGATATTAGTCTACATCTAAAGACCTAAAAATTGCATTACGGTTGCTAGTTATGCATATCCTTATGTCTTAGCTCTTTACGAAATCCTGCCCGAACTTTGGTTTAATCTCGTTAACCTGGCTGTCAGTGAATATGGTAATACTTCGTGCGATAATGCCTTTATTGTTGCTTTAGCTGCAGTCAATATCTGTAGTCTTACAGACGACACGAACATCGTAAATCCAAATAATTGCAGAAAATCACAACGTCGCTTTCAATCGTCAATATTGATC
The DNA here is from genome assembly GCA_928272305.1 of Volucella inflata. Lineage (NCBI taxonomy): Eukaryota > Metazoa > Arthropoda > Insecta > Diptera > Syrphidae > Volucella > Volucella inflata. The sequence goes on from OV743720.1 coordinate 8,963,431, forward strand.
CTTTCGTTAGAATGGTTATGGTTAGAATGGATTTTTTGTTTTTTTATAATTTGCGTGCGCACAATGGATTATGTACCCTTAAAATGTTTGCACACAGCGCGGGCAAAGGAAATTTAGGGAGGAAGAAAAGAGAGGTACCGATGTACGTTGGTTTTAAATGTTTGAAGGTTGTAATGGCTCGGAAATAAAGAGCTCGGCTTGAAGCTGTACTGATGAGCATTCATTGCGAGACAGGTGTTATGGTTGGAGGTTTGAAGGGGCTGAATGCTACTGGCAATTTCAGAGGAGCACGATAGAACAGGGTGAGACAGGAGACATAACGTCGGTGGTCGAGGGTGTCAATCGACTGTGTAATATTAGCATCAACTATTAGTTTTATCGCACGGTTATGAATCCTATCTAGTAGGCGCAAAGAAGTCTTGGGAGCACCTGACCAAATGTGAGCATTGTACTCCAGTTTTGGGTGGATGAAAGTCTTATATATTGAAGCCAGATCAGAGGGGGCGAAATATTTCTCACATCGCTTAAGGAAACGCGACTTTGAATAAGTGGTCACTCTAACGTAAGTTGTCATTGATACACATACTGAGAATGGAAAGTTTTTCGGTTTCGACGATGCAAGGGCGGGCCATTCATGGATAATGGCTGGGTATTTGAATTTCGCTTAAGCCGAAAGCAGACAGCATTGTGTTTTAGAAGCATTAAATTCCACTCTGTTGGTAGTTCCCCAATTGGTTATGCTGTTTAGCTTAACATACACTGCCGTTCCCGTTCTACAGCCGAAGAACAGGGACTAGAGTCCGGGAACGAATACGAAAAGCAAAGTACTGCCGTCAGCAAAGGAATAAATTGGATAAGAAGTAGCAGACAAGAGATCATTGATAAAAATCAAAAAGAGTGTCGGGGACAGAACAGAGCTCTGGGGCACACCATCATTTATTTTGTGAATAGCAGACTTGAAACCATCCTAGACAACTTGAATTGAAAGTTCCGAAACGTAATTTCGTCATCGATCCCAATTGCACGAATTTTTGACAAAAGAGCCTGATGTCAAACTCTGTTAAATGCCTTAGAAATATCAAGTGCAACTATCTTGCTTTCGCCAGATTGATGTAAACTTTGGTTCCACTTTTCGGTGAGACATGCCATGAAATCACCAGTGGACCTGTTGCCTCGAAAGCCGTACTCCCGGTCATTAAAAATTTCGTGTTTCGAGATATTTCATGAGCTGACGATTTATCAGCGTTTCTGACCTTGTAGAGAAGAAGATTCGCCTTTTTTTGGGACTGGCTGGACAAATGCTGTTTCCCATCTGCTCGGTAAGAGTCCTAAAGAGTAGGATTGATGAAACAGTTCACGCAGTGGTTTTGCCAGCGTAGAAGAACACCTCTTTAGAACGGATTTGTCAGCGTTAAGAACTTTAAGTACTCTTGCTACTACACCAGTGCGAAAGTGGATTCGTCTCATTGAAGATTCGACGCACTCAAGTGTAGGTTGAGCTGGCCGCAAAGTGTGCAACATTTTTACTACCTTTGGGACATTGTAGTATTTTTTGCTTCAGTTTTTGGTCGTATATAAATTTCACACGCTTAAGAAAGGCGTTACAGTCATTCCTAGCTTGTTTGAATTTTTTTCGGTTTTCCTCTGTGGGGTTGGTCTTACAGAACCGAAAAAACATTTCTCTCAACCTGACAGCCTCCTTGCAGCTCGAGTCGTACCAAGCCGTTTCCTTTGGTCTGATACTTTTTATCCGGTGAGAGATAAAGGATCTCATTCCAAAGAGAATAGTGTCTGCGAACATATCAGCAGCTGCATCCACGTCGTTATCGAGGAAACATAACGACCAGTTAAAATTCTCAAAGACGGTGTTAAATCCGCTCCAATTGGCTTTCCCGTATTGCCATACTGTTCTTTTAGGAATCTGTTCTCTAACTGTGTGGTCAATGTACGAGAATCTAGCTGATATGACACAATGATCCGCTGTGCCTAGAGGTAAGAACACATCAACAGTGTACTTATCAAGGTGAAAAGTTAGAAACAAGTCCAAGGTGTTGACGGATTAGGATTGGATCCTGACTCATGCCTCTCTGCTTCGGTAAATACAGAGTAATGCTATTTCAAAGTCATGATGGAGTATCGTATAGTCCGTATTGAGGACTAAACCCGGTTCATATATTGCGATTGAAGTGTATTCCTCCGGGTTTGAATCAGTTTTGCATAAGGAGATCTGGGGACAGAATACCAGTCGTTATCATGGCAATAATTGTACCAATATACATATGCAGTCCTCTGTACTTTTGTCGTGGGCCTAAGGTGGGTCTAACGATAGTCATGCACATTTATGGGATACTCTTAGGTCCACATCATCTCCAAATAATACGACTGCAGGTGTAAAAAGTGGTCATTGCTTTCTTTGCATGTCCTTCAACATTGAGCGTCTCGGGCGGTTCTGGTTGTCTCATCTGTAGACAGAGTTTGGCTCATTCAGGGACGATTCTAAAAGTCCACCAGAGTTCTGGATATTCGGAAGGCTGTCCCATTTATGGAGGGAAGGTCAAGTTGCGGAATTATTCTTTTATGCGTGAAACTCTGTTTTTTGCAAGTTTATTTCCAGCTGGTATCACATTTTCGCTTTCAGAAAAAAACTGCAAGTAATGTCCTTGACAAGTCAATTAGTTTCGAATGAGCGAAAAAGCCTCTTATATCTGCACTTATATCACCTTAGATCGGTTAACTTAAAACCCCCCTAAGAACCCTCTTAAAGCAAGAGGGTAAGTAAGTTTGGCACTTGAAGTTTTGTTTTTTGTAAGCACCCACTCCTAGAAAAATGATTCTCCACCCACAAAGTATCTATAAATGTCGTAAGAATCTAATTGGCTAATAAGCACCTAGTTTGGCCTTGAATTATCGTTTATCCTTGCTTCTAAATTGCACGTTTTTACCACGAATGAATGCCATTAGGACGTTACACATCTCTGCACAGGGATAGGATTGCGAGTGTAGGAGTGTTGGATGCAGAACTCTTACAACTTGAGTTTATTTGTCGGCAAAACGTGACTTACATATTTATGCAGTCTTGACAAAACAAAAGATACTTTCTACCTATACTATCTGTTTTTGTTAATTGGATTAACTTTTACAATCGCAAACCCTTTCACAAACAGATACGCAGTGTAAATGGTTGCACCTTAAACCTACAAACTTGTACGCGTGGGAAATGAGCTCATGATTCGAGGGTAGACACAAATACGAATACTTACCACTATCTAAGTTGTTTGTACTTAAATGCATTTACGTATCTGTCACTTTGTAGGCTGTAAAACAAAAAAATTCACAAGAGTGGGTAGATTGTTATTTTTATCTTATATTGTAGATACTAGTACGCGAGTGCGACTGCACAAAAAGTACCGTATGTCTCTCGATTTGACCTTGATTGAAAAAACAGAAACAAACAAAAAAGAACACAAAGACTAACTCGCGTCGCGTCGGCGAGAAGTTTTAACAGTCATGAGTGTCGATAGTCGATTGCAAAATAAGGTGTGACAATATGCCGAAAATAGGTTCAGTTAAAATGTGTTCAGATACGAGTAATTGTGGCAAGGCGTTGAACAAAAATGCGCTGCTAGCAGTGATACGAATAGAATGGCAAGCTGTTGCCTTTTAATTTAATTGACACACTCAATGGTCATCCGACAGGTTATTGACGTACTAAATTTGGAATAAAATATTTCCGCCGATTTGGTTCTAAGTGAGATATGGATATGGGTTATTTATTACGACGAATTGGAAACGTCGGCAATTGGAAATGGAATGAGGTGGTAATTACGGGTATCGAGAAGGTGAACAAGTTGCATTACTGCTATTTGACTTGACAACATATAATTTAAATGGCCATCGTACCGATTCTATGGATCGTCTACTGTATGACATTTTTTTTTCTGAGTCTCCAATCATTCTGGGCTGCACACCATGTATACTTGTGCTCTTTGGCATGTTAAAACTCGAGATTTGGCAGGCTGCACTGAATTAATTCTCATGTGAACTAATCAGGTCATTTAGAACCAGCTCAACAATACCCTTGGAAGGAAATGAATCCAACAATGACCTTGTGAATTGTTTCAGGGCCGGGATTATGCGACCACACAGCACCTTCGTGGAGGAGAAGATTTCTCCAGCGTCCTTTCTCGTTAGGTTCGAGTATAAGTCCTTGCATATGCATACTTCGACTTAAAGTTCAGTCCATTGTGGTCCAGGACACATCCACTGGTGTCAAGTTCGTCAAACATCTATCGAAGAGCTAGCTCAGGCCGTTCAACAAATAATTTCCTAGAAATTTGTACTATATCGAACGGCATAGATAGCTATTTTATACGATCACTTGCCTAGGATATCACTGTGATCTTCACCCCTGAACAGAGACGATTCACATCTGACATCAATGTCAGATTGTAGAAGTTTAGTCCACTTAAGCAGCAAACAAGAATGGCACTCTCAAGCCTATGAGAGTCTCATAGATTGATGGATTTAGCTGATAAATGCAAATCTACGTCAGTCTATCGCGCTTATGAGTCTGAGAATCTTACTTCATAATGCAGGTCTAAGACTGTTTTTTAAATAGATGTGTAACGACGTTGCTTGATTGGAGTGCATTCTAAATATGATTTAAAGCTGCCAAATCGCAACTCTAATTGTTGGCTGCATTATTGCTATACAAGTGCCGAAATGATCGATAGACGGGGTCGCGTTTTCTAGCACTTTGTGTGACTTTTGAGAAGAAATGCGCTGCTTGATGAAATAACGATATTAACGACAAAAAGATGCGCCGGTAGTCAATGTGTCACAATGGTTAAGAGCTTTGACTCTTTGCCAGAGATCTGTCGCTTTTCTGGGTCGTCGAGTCAATACCGTAGGTCCCTCTCTTCCTGTGCACAAAATGAATAAACGAGCAATACAGTGTGTGGACAATCTAGATCTTCTTTTTTTCTTTGTTGTAAATGAAACGCCTTGTATATTTTGTTAGTGGCATGAAGCGAGCTTAGTTGGAAGAGAAAATTACATGCCTCGCCAAGAGCCTCAGGGCATTTAGTCTGACTTTCCTCATGTTGATGATCATTGAGGGAACCTTAGAGTTTCTGTTTTGCAAGCTCGTCCTTACTCCCAAATTCAACACGTCTAGCAATAATAGGCATCATTCTGCGATGTCTGAAGGATGTCAAAGTGAGATTTTATCTTCGTTAGGGCCAACCTGCGTGTGTCTTTCAAGGGGAGATATATCCAAACCTGATGGAACTCGAACTATATTCTGAAGAAGCCAGGTATAGGCGTGTGTACCGACAGCCCAATACGCGTCGTGAATCTTGCTTTACACTATAACCCCTTCCAAGTTAGTTAGAGAATGCAAATTATCTGCAGTCGTTGTAGGAAGGCTGAATATTTTTAGGTATCCAAGTCACAATACCATCACGAGATAAGAGATTTCCGATAAAATTGCTGGGCAAGGCTTAAAGGAAAATTTCTCAGGACCCAAACTTGCTTGCTACGCTCTTCCGTTGATTGTTGGACTTATTGTGAGGATGACTGCTGATTGCATGCCGCTGCAGGATTTCAGTAGACCTAGCGAATGCTTCGCGACTTGTCTAGAAAGTTATTGGACTGTAAAATGCTTACTGTTGTCGCTTTGGCAAGTAGTCTTAGTGCACTAGATATAAGTAAGACACCATTCTGCGAAAGTGATAAGGGCAGCACTAAGCACTATCTCTGGCCCACTAGTGACCGTATCATGCTGAAGGGGTTAATGTGGTGTGTGCTGGCCCCGTAGGAACTTCTTTAGTGGAGTGCTTACTCATCATTCTACGAAATACTCGGAAATTCCAGTTAAACGATCACACCGGGAGTGCAATAGATTGTTTCGCTTACATAGCGAAAAATAGAAAAAAAAACTTAGTCTTCGATAGTGAAGATATCTGCTTATTTAAAAACATTTCGTGCTCTCGTCTTTTGTACTCGGCTAAAACCATTGATCCAACCTTTTTCTGTACACAAAATGAAAATACAACGGCCATATCCAATTGCGGGAGTATCCCTTGGCACCCAACCGCTCTGCTGTGCCGAAATATTCTTCAATTCGAAGACAACCAAATTTGGAATTCCCACAGGCTGTCTTGGAAATTTTGAACTGTCTTCCGCTGATAGACCTCTGCTGATATAACTCAAAAGATTGCCTAAATCTGTTAGGACAGAGTTTAGCTCTGCGACCTCTCGAACGTCCATTTCCACGTCCAGCCACTTGAGTTTGACGAGGGTCGGCAGTCTTCCTAGAGCCAAAATATGGCAAGAAACACTAGTAGCAAACAGTTGGCCTTATAATGACAGTCTGCATGTATTTAGTTAGATTGAATGATGCCAACGTGAAGATTCCATCTATTTATTAGGACAACATATGGCAATGCCTTAGAATTTAAGTAAACAGCAACAACATGTAGCTAACTGTTACGGTCTTTCTTCATAATGAGATCGAAAGACGCTAATAAACGGATTAAATGTGAGCAAGATGGAGTGTCTATCCCATTGAAAGAAAACCCGTTACGACAAACTCTTCTTTCAGAATTTTAAACTGATGGACTTCAATCTTACTTTGTAGAAACATGGTTCAAGTGAAGTGACTCCAGCTTCGAGTATTTGTATTCCCCACAAGATCTTTGTTTCCTCAAAAAAAAGTATCACATTGCCTCAATTAGGTAGGCTACTTAGTATTATTTTGTACGTCGGCCTTCAAAGATATTTATATAACTTACAAGGCTTTCAAAACAGCCTTTGATATGGCTGCCGGCTAGACAAAATGCCATCACATTATGTTTGTTTATAGGCTTCACCCCCCATTCTAACTGCATTGCGTACTGGTGGTGGGCCCTTTAACAAAAAGTTCATTCTATTTAAGAATCACCTAGCACATGGCGCCTCCGATTGTATTTTTACTTTGATCTAACTCATAAGTCTCCCTCGAAATATCGTTATAGATACTTGTATAGTAGATCTCAAACATTATTGGCAACATGTTGCTCGGAAATGTTGCTTTGGAAAACGATTTTTCAAACAGAGTATTCTCCGCTCTTCCTCATCCTGCTTATTAAATAAAAGAAAATTCGAATATGCCAGAGGTAAATAATGATTTTCTCTCTCTTTCTCTCTATTGCAGAACAACAAAAACGTCGACGATTTCATCCTATTAAGAATTTACGACGTATGTTTCGACGTCGAACATTAACAAGTGTTGACTTGTCATCGCCGTCGTGCTCCTCTTCAGTTTTGGATACAAATCAATTATCAGCATCATCACCTTCGTCGCCGTTGCAACAGCAACAACAACAAAAGCAACAACAACAACAGCAGCAGCAACAAACCCTGACCAATAATCACCCAACAACACCCACCAACATTAGTGGTGGTGGTAATACCTTATCCGTACCTGCGCACGGCTATGCCGGGACGTCACCTCCATCATCAACATCGTTGCCTACATCACCCTTATCGCTGTCACCATCACCTGCAGCACTAGCTGCTGGCAGTCAAAGTTGTGCCACCAACAAAGCTGTGTCTCCAAATTCCAGCTACAATTATACGAGTACACCATCACATCACAGCACAGACGTCAGCAGTGCAATGTCATTGTCCACGTCAATACATCACCAGCAATATTCCACTTCGACTAGTTCAAGCGTCAGTACAACAGGACGAGGAGCAGGAGGTCTTTCCACATGTGGTGGTATCGCTGGAATCGGTGGTATCGGTGTATTGCCAGGAGCTTTCAATGGACGAACATCACTGTCAAGTGGATATTATGTCAGTAAGGAGAAACATACAACTGCAACCAACAGTACAGTCAGTACGATTGGGTTGCATGGGCGGGAAACAAAACTTAAAAGTACCGGGGCAGCTGATTCCATAAATGATCTCGAGAGCAGCCGTGAGATGACCGATAGCCAAAGGAGTTTGAGCGAAGGACGCTTGGTGGACAGGTGAGTTTTCTTATTTGATAGTAAATCCTAGAATATTCATCCTGAAGGGTATACAAGTGTACGTATGAGGGAGGACTGTGATAATGAAAGGGAAGTTTTTACCTACATAGATCCGGTGGGGGGGGGGGGGGGCGGTTACTAGAATTCAAAAGGATTTGTCATTATTCCTATTGTTGTTCATGGAGGAGCTCGCTTGTTAAAACAGTTTCTTTCTATCCACAGCTTGAGCGGATTGGTATACACACTAACACAGGCACCAACAATAATACAGCGCACAACCCTTCTGTGACCTAATTCCCTACATGCGTCCTTAGCAACTGGTTCCTCTACACACCAGGTACTCCTGTTTCTATAGGAACTCTGGTCTTTGTTTGTTCCTTCGCTTGTCATTCAAAACTTTGATGCTACAAGCAGCCCTTAATTCTTATTTACAGGGTGTACGAGTACATGACGTCCTTGTGCCGTACCACCTCCATCCATCCTGCCCTTGAGTTTCATTATTCATAAGAGTTGCTCCTTTTAGCTAGGAAAACGGAACGTTTCAAGTTTCAAAACTTTTGAGGTTGCAAAATGGGTTTTTGCATTCCGCTGGTGCTGCATTTTCTCTTGCAATACATCACAAGGGATACTGACTGAGAGGGAAGGGGATTCATGGCATACAACATGACATACTACATCGCCCCAGGAGATGCGAAAATATTTACCATTTCCCTCTGGTTTAAGTGCTTTGTTTGCGTTTGAGTTGCGATTGTCAATATGTGCTCGTGGCTTTGATTTACGCATCTCAAGAGCACGTCAATATGGTTTGTGAGTGCTGTTTACACGGCCCGAGAGTTGTGTCAAATGGCGCGAAAACGCCTTGATTAATTGACTGGAGTTAAAGGAATTTACATTCTAAAATGCACTTGAGGTTGATTTAACGGCCACGGTGGATGGTTGTATCTGAGTTATGTGTGAAAGTTGTAATGTGTAGACTTGATCTGATTTAACAGGAAGAACTGTGAGTTTGTAATCAAATGATAATCGATAGTGACGTAATTGTATGAATTTCTTTAGAGAGACGTCAGTTTCCCGGGAAACAACTTCGTTTGGGAAGCGGAGTAGTACATAGAGTGATGTGGTAAAAACTCCAGCAGCAACTTCGAACGTAGTCATTTGATTGATTTGTGTTGTTGTGAATAGTGAACAATTTTCTTGTAAGGTGGACAAAGATAGTTGCAATGTGATGGTTGGTAATTAGTTAGTGTTGTGGTTTGAAGGAGCTCAGGCAATTGATCGGATAATTAACTTTTGGGTTTTATTCGTAACACTTGTAACACTCGTAATACTGCTGCGGCGCCTTAGATTGATCGTTGTTACTACTTGTTAGTGTTTCTTTGAAGAACTTCCTTATGAGCGTCGAATAGGTTTCCATATTCAGTCAAATGTCATTCAAAGAAGATGAGGTTGTTAAGATTTAATAATTGTTCGCTCGTGGGGGCAGGTAGTTCTGTCATTTGTAGAAAAAAAGAGTAAACCTTTCTTCCTAGTGAGCTGGAACTTTTCCGAAACCATTCGACTAGTCGTTGCGTGAAAGACTTATCTTTTGTGGTCACTGAGTCCGAAACCTTACTCATGTTTCAGTATTTCCTTCAAACACTATGTTTTTGAGTTCCCCGGTCTCGAAGTCTTCCACGGCACTTGAACGTTCTTAGAATATGAAACAAGTATGTGCTGTTATTTCTTTTAAACCTCTTCTACCCTCCTCTGGCCTTGCAGGTATAAACTGCCTACTTTTCTTTAGCTCCACAACTTTCTTGCAGCTTTCACTTTATTGCCATCAAAATACCAGATTTGCTATTACTTTGATTAACGATGAGATGATTCCAGCACTTTTGGTCTACTGCTTTTTCGAATTCGCTTTACGTTGATTCGACGTTCTAATTTGAATAGCCAGCTTTTAAGTTGGATCGCTTTGCTCCGACCACATCAATGTGACCTCTTATCTAAGAGGTATGATCTTAGAACATGGTGATGCCCAAGTGGATTTGGCTGCTAGAAATCACAAAGCAATGGCTACAATGGCTACAATGGCTAGGTACTTCTTGATGGGTGAAGTACCTGAAACTTGACCAACTTCATCACAAAGAAGGTGCAATTCTTCATAAATAGATGCCTTTAGTATATTCTAGCGAAAATGAACCACGAACCAATAGAGTAAATATTTGTAAAAATGTACAACGCGTGCCTTCAAGAGGACATACGAGTATATCCAGAGCCCTGAAAGCGACAGCGACTCGTACAAACCACATAGTGAACGCCTAGTCTTATAGACCGCGTTGTATGTTAAACACGAGGGGGAAAATCCGCGAAAGAGTAGTATATAATAGACTTGAGTCTTCAATCGAAGCAGCGTCTGATCTAGCGGAACATCAGTACTGTTTTCGTAAGTCGCGATCAGCAATAGATTCTATCAACTTGGTACCAACTAGAGCTCAAACCGCAATTGAAGGAAAACGTTGGAGAGGAGTGACAAAAAAAATACTGCGCTGTAGTAACGCTGGATGTGCAAAACGTGTTCAATTCGTTGCATTGTCTCCGTCGAATGCATTTACCGGAGTATTTATTAAAACCCATCACGAGTTATTTCACAGACAGAGTCCTTTTCTGTTCTATCACGAAATATCTAATAACCGGCGATGTGCCACAAGGGTCGGTCCTAGGTCCCCTGCTATGGAACGTGATGTACGACGATATCTATTGTACTACATCGTAGTAGTCGTCGTTGCTAAATTGCTCGAAGAAATAGAACTCTTCTGTAACGAGACCATAAGATCTCCTCACGGCTAGATTAGTACTTGCGGATCATAAAACCGGAGTTTTACTTATCAGCAGTAGGAAAGTACGCGAGACGATTAGTCTGAGAGTCGGAGAATACGACTTGGAATATGCTTGTGAAAAGTCATCAAAAGCGGTTGGTGCACTGTCAAGCCTCATGAGCAGTGTCTCCTTCTATCGCGATTCGCTAGTTCAAAATATATAGTAGTTAAGCATATTATCTCCATACGTACGCCTAAAACGCATACGTAACGCGAGGAGGGTGTTTTTATTCGGTAAGAATCCGGCACTGTCGATAGAATCGGTGCCTATGCAAGGTTGCCAACTTCTTACGTCAAAACAAAAAAAACCTAATGCGGTGAAGTAAAGTAGTGAGCCGCCTTGGGCATAAATTGGGAAAGACAGCCGAGCATGAATGTACAAAAGATTCTAGACAGTGACTTGGAGTGAATTCAATGCCAATGAATTGATTTTTGCCCCAACCGAAGGATCGAAGAAGAGTCAGAATCGTATGTGTAACTCTGTTTAAAAAAAATGCTGTCCCTCTCTAAAGGTTCTTTACTTTTCGTGGCTCATTTGTCTTCTTGAAAAACGACTTTACTCTACGCCTTTACATTTACCCTATAGAATTAAGCTCTATTAAGAACTTAATCTTACCAGCGACGTAAGGCTTCTCAGCAAATTCGAGTTTTGGAGCATCAAATATGCCCTTGCAAAATATCCCAAGGATGCCCATGAATTCATAGCAAGGGTTACGATCCGCTTCGTCATTTGGCATTTAGCACTGTCTTGGGAGAGTTGCGACAGAAAATTTGGTTCACACTTGGTATATTTAAAGGGTTTTTTTAAGAGCTTGAGAACTTTAAATAATAATACGAGACAGAAATATTGTTGGAATTAATTTTTTTTTTATTATAGTCTCGTAGATAATTTCATGGCATTTATTTTTTAAATATGATTTCCGGCATGTGCCTGCCGCGGCTACGAGTTACATGGTCCATTCGATCAGTCCAATTTTTCACTACTTTTTCCAATAAATCTGGCTGTATGGCTTCAATGGTGGCTTGAATATTGGCTTTCAATTTTTAAGAGTTACTGGTTTGTCGGCATAAACCAATGACTTAACAAAGCCCCATACAAAGTAATCGAGAGACGTTAAGTCGCACGAACGAGGGGGCCAGTTAACAGGACCACTTCTGGAAACAAAGTTGATACCAAATTGATTTTGCAATAAATTAATGGTTAAGCGCCGTCTTGTTGGAACTAAATGTCGTCGATATTTAGCTGATTAATTTTTGCCGAAAGACAAAGGCCTACGAGTGGAGAACGGCGTCGAATCCACATTTCATTTTAACACATCATTTTTGGCGTATGCCCACCACGGCTAGATCCAATTTACGTCATCCGAGAGGCAACGTTTTCGACTACTTTTTCAAGCATTTGTAGCCATATTTCCTCACTAACACGTATAATGTCGGTTTCCAATGTGGCGAATGTTGTTTGTTTGTCAGCGTACGAATTTACGTATCTCAAAAGAAAATAATTAATAGGTCTTGGAGGCCTATTAACAGATCCATTACGCAAAATTGTGCATTTATCGAATGTTTTCTTCAATAAGTTGATAGTTTTGTTTGCTGTATGGAATATAAAACCATCCTGATGGAATCACATCTTTTCTACCTATACATTCATGCCATTCAATCAGAGAACGAAAAATTCATTAATCATGGCTCTTTAGCAAATCCTCTTGATCGTAACGCACTGATTGGCCCACAGACCATACCAAACTCTGTAATTTTCGGGATGTAATGGCTTTTCGATAATCTCATGTGGATTATCTTCTCTCCAAATGGGACGATTTTGCTTATTGCCATACTTATTGAGCCAAAAATGAGCCTCATCTCTAATCACAATTTTTCGACAAAACAGCTGTTTCAATGCCAGTTGATTTTGGGCTCATTCACTGAAATTTCGATGCAAATGATTCATTTCTTAAACCAGCTTGATTTTGTAAGCCTTCAAACCAAGAATTTTGCGTAAAAGTTTTCATAAAGTTGACGGCAAGAGACCAAGCTGTTGTGAACGACATCAAGGTGATAGATTTGAACCTTTTGAACGGATGCAATATTCTCTTCAACGCGTCTCGGTGCCACTGCATCTTTCAAAGAAAATGTTGTGGGAAAACTGTCAACAATACGGTGAACAGATGACTCTAGATGGTCGATTATTTTCTTCTTCTTATCCTTTTATTAACCCTTTCCTCGTTATACGAACTTATGCGTAACGAGTTTTCCATTTTTACTGCATCGCTGCTGCTCCGCTTATGGGGTTTTCTGATGGCGTTGTTGCGCATTTGCCATCTGAGAAATCCAGGAATTCTTTTTCCGACCTCGTTTTCTTATAGTTGGAGTGACCGTAGTTGATAGTGCCTTTTTAACCGGATTTTCCGCAGATCTTCTTTGAACGTGGCAATACCAGCTTATTCTATTCGCCTCAAGCTGTTCGGTTACCGAATTCTTTATATGTAGACTTCCTCTTATACGCGTAGATCTAATGCAGTCGCGTTTAGTGACTCCACTAGACATCCTTAACATTTTCATTTCCGCTGCCGTCATTTTGTTTTTAAACGCTTCGTACATTGTCCAGCACTGTGTACCGTATATAAGAGCTGGTCTAACAACCGTGATGTTTCGCCTTCAATTTAAGTGGGAATTTTCGGTCGCAAAAGATTCCCGAATTTTCCCGCCATTTCATCCATCCCACACTCACTCTGTGGTTTACGTCGTCGTCACATTTCGCTTCCATGTTAACGATTGATCCTAAGTACTTAAAGATAGTGCTTTTCGGAAGAACTATTCCGTCTAACATTATATCCGGAACAGGTCGCAACGGATGTGCAAATGGGCACGTCAAATGCTCCGTCTTTGAACGACTTATTTTAAACCCGTTTCTCTCTAGCGCATTTCTCCATGAATCTAAGGCGTTCTGTAAATCTTTGACGTTATCGCTGAGTATAACTGCGTCGTCAGCGTATAATGGAACCAAGAAGCTACTTCTCCATTGATTCGGCATAGGTTGTCCACATTTTAATTTATTTAAAAGTTTCGATAGCCATTCGCTCCCGATTCCCTCCATCTTTGACCAAAACTCTGATGGAAAGCTGTCTGCTCCCGCCGCTTTCCCCCGATTCATTTTTCTGATTGATTTACTTATTTCTTCGATTGAAAAGTCCGAAACTTTCTTCTCGAACAGACCAGCTGTCGGCACGATATCACGTGGAAACTGTTTGTTAAGCAATTCCTTGCAGTGGCTTGACCACCGGTCACAAATTTCCTTTTCATTTTTTATGTATTTCGGCGAGGTTATTTCCATCGAATTTTGTCGCCTCTGTGCAATGAGCTTAAAAATATTTGGCACTTTAGTATTGTACGACGTTTGAACTTCTTGTATGTATAGCTTGTCTTCTATCTGGCGATCGTGAGGATATTTGTTCCAACTCCAGGACTTTCTTTGCGATCTTTTTAAGACGCTCGTATTCAAGAGCCAGTCGAGCTTTTTCGATATCGTCGCTCCGATCGCATTTTGTCCACGCTTGGAATGCACTCTTCTTGTCGGCCACAGCTCGTTTGGTTTCGTCATTCCACCACCATGTTTCTTTGCCGACGTGATGGTATTTCGATATAGTCCCCAGATGGGACTTTGCGAGTGTTATGCATTCCTTGTGCATGCTGTTCCACATTTCTTGCGGGCTAAGTGAGTCTGCGATACTGTTTATATTTCGAAGTGCTTGTTTAGCCGGTGCGATAAATCTTGCGCCTGGTTCCTTCGATAGATTATACCACCAGATTTTTTGTTTTCCAAACGATGCCCGTGTTTTCTGCGGTTCCGCTCTAAAATTCCGTAATGAGCGGACGGTGTTGGTTTACTAGCGATTCTCCAAATTTCTCATCGACATTTTGCAGAGGTGATAATCTATTTGCGTTTCGTGGCCTCCGCTGCTATAGGTGATAAGATGTCGTTGATGTTTAATAAACATTGTATTTAAGACGGTTAAGCCGTAAGCCCTACACGCTACAAGGATGTCTTCGCCAGCTAAATTTCTGGTTTCAAAGCCTTTACCGCCGTGGCAGTCCTCATAATCAACATTTGTTTCTCCGACGTGGCAATTTAAATCTCCGCCTACGAAGAGCATCTCATCGATAGGTATATTTCTAAGCAAATTACCGAACTCTGACCAAAATGTATCTTTTTTCCGATTGATCGCATCCATTTTGTGGAGCGTACGCGCTAATAATGTTCCACGTTTTATTGTGTATGACGAGTTTTACAACTCAATAAGCGTTCGCTTATTTTCAAAATACCAACGATATTGCTAGGAAAATCCGCTGCAACAACGATACCAACACCGTTTCGTCCATTGACCGTTCCATGGTAGAACATCTTTAACGCGTTAGTTTTTAAATCAAGAAAACGCGCTTTATTTTTGGTATTACACCACTTCGTTACCTGAACGCACAGGATTTGTAGAGTTCTTCGACGCATAATCGCTTCCAGTTCTAAACTTTTTGAGGTCATCGATCCGACGTTCCAACTTGCAAACCGAAGTTTAGGAAAATATTTTGGAAACTTCATTTTGCCCGCCCCCGGAATCCGTCGGGCTCTGACACAAGCACTTCTGCTTGCTCTGGGATCACCCGAGTGCGTTGCAATCGTGGTGCCCAGCGGAGTAATGCTATTAATTGCGATCATTTCCATGAAGTGTATCTAAAGTTTGAGTGGTTTGACCCTTGTATGCTCATTTCGAATTGATTGACTGTTCTTTTACCCCACCGGTAGTGTCCAGACGTGGGAACCCACTGATTGCATACAAACTTGTGGGAAAGTTTTAAGGTGTTAAAGTGTCACAGGCTCATTTTCGGTGTCATAGTTGCCTGTATATGATTGGTGTCCCATTTAGTCGCCTCTTACGACAAGCTGGGACGCACTACGGCACTATTCTTTATCCGATGCCGCACGGATTCTAGATGGTCGATTATGTCGGACGTAATATGGTGCAAATGCTCACAATTAAATTGCAAAGACCACTGATCAAAAATGACATTGGCAGTGTGCCATCTGACAATTGGTTTTACAAATATGAATGTTTCACGACAGTACTTGGTTAAAAAATCACCTATATCTCTGTTCTTCTTCTTCTTTTTATCCTTTTATTAACCCTTTCCTCGTTATACGAACTTATGCGTAACGAGTTTCCCATTTTTACTGCATCGCTGCTGCTCCGCTTATGGGGTTGGCTATATCTCTGTTGTTTCTGACCAAAAGTTTCTGCGATAATGTCAACTAGGGTTGCAACTTTTTTCCGTAGCTCGAAAAATCTTAGTCAAGTCGTTTATGGTCAGTCATCGGAAACCTCGAATTCTGAACCAAATCAGAGGGGACATTGTTCATAATAGTTAGGACTAAGTCCTCCTGACGTATTGCGTTAGCAAAAGTTGGTTTCTTTCTCCTACTTTCCACCATAATATTGAAGGTTAGTTAGGTGTACCGAATCTTATATTTTTTATGGTCAATCTTACAAAAGAACAGAGAAAGGGTATTGCTTCCAGGATCGGCCAATCTGACAGAACGTCAGTATTGATTGATGTCAGTTTCTTCTCCCAATAGCCTGGTTGGTTTCGTCGTTTTTTTTTTAATCGTGACTGCCACTGTTGTATGGTAGCAAGGAAGGGTTTTGACATAAAGTTGTAAAAATATGCAGATACCACTCAAAGGTCGTGAAAAAGATTTGCCTTACATCCTTTCAACAACGAGAAAATAGCAAATTTTTTTGTACAAGATCTGCAACTGAAACTACTGCTCTTTTGTAGTGAAAATAAGTTCAAACGCACTCAAAACCCTTCTAATACTATAATCTTCGACCTTATTACGTAATGTCTGTCGATTACTGTATAAATTTTGTTTTTAAATATTATCTCCTTTAGATAGTGGTATCTCTGACACTCACAACGAAACGTGCTGTATTCAATTACTTACTCTCATTCGAACTACATGTTTTTGGCGAATGTTTTAAGTGCGACACAGGAAACGAATACACCTACGTTAGGTCACTTAAAATTTATTGATCTTAATCTTACTAAACATTTACTCAATCGATTTTGAAATATTTATTATTTCCATTTTCTTTTGTTTTTTTTTACAGCGATTTCAGTCGAGAAGGTCTATCGCAGTCGCATGATAGCGTATTCTCAGAATCAGCAACTGCCAGCAGCTTATCGATCGTACTTAAGGTGAGTTCATTTCTTAAATTATATCCAACCCAATCTACATATGTAACCAAATTTGTATCTTTACAATGTCTATTTGCTGCGATACTAAAAATATAAATGAATAAAAATTCCTTAAAACATAAACCGCCGATAAAAATCGAAAACACTGTTCTACAGCTTTGCTAATTAAAATGCTGCAAAATATTGTTTATTCAATGTCAGGGTAATAGTGTGACTGTGTAGCTTATAGGGGGTGATGTTATCACGGCTACAAACACAGATACTTAAACATCATGCAGGGATGAGGCGAAAATGTCATGCACAATGGCAAATTGATTGCAATCAGAATCAATTTTGATTACATGACAATGCCGGGCTGGTGTGCGGATACACTTGTATTCATGGGAGAATAACGATAAATGTGCGCATGAAAGGCCGTAGTAGCTGCGCTTATGAATCACCTTTTAAAAGCGCGCAGTTTCGTTTATATTTGAAATATAAATGGATGACATAGGAGCGCAAACATAAAGTCTGGTGCAGGAGCATAGGTACACCCACAATAATAATTCACTTTTGCACTTCAGCAGAACGCATCTAATCAAAAAATAAATACCGTATCGTTTTCATGTGAAGATGTCAAAAAACATATCCAATCATGGACAGATTTACCGAGCAGAGTTGTAAGGATTGCCAAAAATTGACAAACAATTCCTAAGAGTTCCTGCAAGTCATTGAAACAAAAAAGCAGATTGCCTCGAAGAGCTCTTTTGGAGAACCATTCTTATGGGTGATCACGGCTTGTATTTTCTATTTATTAACCTTAAAATAGTCTGTGATTTAGCCAATAAAAAGTAGGCCATTTGTAGGTGTGTTTTTGAATCATATTTGATTAAGACTATTGCTAAGTTACCTCCAATTTGGATGCTGTGTTGCCGAAATAGTGTGAATTTTGAAGAGATATTTCGGCCAAAATAATATACCGGGGACTGGTTTTCTGATTGATAACCGAACATATTCCCGTGTTCATTTTGTATTGGAGGGTGTTACAGCTTATGCAGAAAGTGTGCGCCTAAACTCGAGGACCTCATCGTGACAAAGATTTCAGGAACTGAACATCAGTCGCACTAGGATAGGAGGTTAGGAAAAATAGGGTGTGCCATAAGATACAGAGACTAGGCACCAAAACGGGCCCATCGCGATCCCCTGTGGGTTCAGTTATAAACCAACTCCAATTTGCAAAAACCTAAACAGCCAAGAAGGCCTTTGAAATCCGTACCGTCTATTTCCTCTAAGTTTTCATAGAAATATTTTCCTAAGAATTTCTTTCGGCTACGCGATATTTACTCACATTCACACAGTATGTGTGTTATGCCCTCAACCGCTTGTAGATCCTCGCAGAATCTACAAGTGCCTGTCAGTTTTAGTCTCTTTGCGTGTTTCAGCAGTAGACAGTGTCCTGTCAGTACTCCTATTAGCGTCCTTAGCTTATCCCTATTTAGCTTAATAAACTTCCTAGATCTGTGGCCGTGGAGAAGTGGCCATAGAGCCATTGATACCATATGTCCTTCCAGATTCGACCACCTAAAGCTGGCAGCCTTTATGGTTTTTTCTTCAATAGTGCCTCTTACCGTGCAGAGGGGTGGTTTGACATCAGCAACCTCACTATTGTCAAGTAGCCCTCCTGTTCTTGCAAGCTCGTCTGCTTGTTGATTTCCTTCTATACCGCAGTGTCCTGGCACCCAGCACAGTCTCACCCTGTTCTGAATGAATAATGCTTTGAGCATTGTGCGACAGCCCCTAACTGTGTCAGAGTTGATGTTGGTTGACTCCATTGCCTTAAGAGCGGCCTGGCTGTCAATGTAGATAGCGATATCTCTACCGGATACCGATATCATCTGCATCAGCTCAACCGCCCTGAGGACAGCTAGAACCTCTGATAGGAAGACACTACTAGTGTCCGGTAGCCTTATGAACACTCTCAGTTCCGGGTGCTCCGAGAACATACCGTAACGTGTTCCTTCCTCTGTCTTCGAGCCATCTGTGAAAACTGCAATTTGATCTGCGTTTGATCGTATCACTGCATTTTCTTGCCAGTCCTTCCTCTCCGGATATATTATATCAGACGGAATGTCGAAATCGATTAAGGAAGGGATTTCATCCGTTTTAATAGTATTGCCTGGTAGTAGCTCCTCCAGTATCGTGCGGTGTCCGAAGCTACTGCTTTTGAAAGGACCCAGATTAGTGAGTCGAATCGCACTGTTGCCAGCAAGTTTTTTTTTTATCTGTAAATCAAGCGGTGTTAGGAGCAGGAAGGTGTCCAAAGCTGCCGTAGAGGTGGCATGGAGCGCTCCTGTAATGGCTATGGCTATCAGTCGCACTAGCTTTAAGGGAATTTTACACAAAGATCTCGGATTATTGGTTTATAAGGTCCGTTTGACTCATAAATTGAAGTAAAATGATCACCCGCTTCATTATCGCTTCTCTGTTTGGGTTTTAGAAATTGGCGACAATTTGGCATCATCTTCTCAAATGAGGCGAATTTCTATTTCGGCGTCTATGGGAAGTCTACACCTAGTCATAGAGAACAAAATTCATCCAGAACTTAAGATTGTTTGATGTGGTTTTTGGAGTGGCGGTATTGTTGGCCCATCTACTCGTGTATTCCAAGACGACAGTGGAAGAATCGTCACAATCAGTGGAGAATGCTACAGGCATTCATGATAACTGATTTGTGTGTCCAAACATTGAGGATTTGGACTTGGGCGAGCTATAGTTCCAGTAAGATTGGGTTACGTGCCACACTGGACGGTTTTGGTGATGTTGATGGCCGTCACGGGTCGGCATTATGACGCCGTTGGATGCGGGATGCCATTAAAAGTCGATGTTTAGCGAACAATCCAGAGACAATTCAGACACTAAAGAACAATAATGGTCCAGCTATGCTTAAAATGGGGGCCGAAACCACCGAATATGCATTGAAAAATTGGAACGACAGGATCGACTATGGACTACTGCCAAGCCAGTCGAGGCAGTCTTTTGAATAAAATAATATTCCATAATATGTCGAAAGGCTTACTCTTTCAGTAAAGCAACAATCGTTAAAAATATTGTATAACGCTATGTTACCCTATTTTTTCAAATCTGCGCTGTTTGTGGGAGCTTCATATTTCCGACGGCTAAATGCAGCATTGCTGATGAATTGTGGCCTTCCAGACTATAAAATCTTTATGGTCATCTTTGCAGACTAGAAAACCAAAAAGTCATTCGGATCTCAAACTTAAGCTGGAGGAGATAGTTTCTACTTCTTTCTTTGAAATCTGTCTCAGTATCTGCCGATTCTTTCTTTATTGTTCTGTGCCACTTTGGCCCAAGGACCGCATGCTTCCGGTGTTTGCTTTTATTTCCTACACAAAACTACGATATAAAAGTTCACACTGACTTAAAATTTAAGCGAATCATTGGTCTTAGTGCTGAGAACATCGTTTTTTAGGTTTTGGAGAATATAACGAGCCTGAATTATGTATGCCTTTTTGATACAATTGTCCACATAGAGTTCTGTGCCGCTAATGCTTCTTAGTTGAGAAAACTAGCAGGTTTTTTGCCCCCTGCACTCGAAATGCCAAGCCCGGTGATTGCGTTTTAATGTGAGCCCCCGATTCGCGATTTCAAAAGCCTTTCTAGAATCTTCACATGTGTATCGCTCTTTAAAGATTCGTTAATAATTGGTAAGAAGTTTTTTGTGAAAGTAGTACAGTGTTTTGTAGCTTAAGCCTCGTTATTCTTCATCAATGCCCACCTTCGTGTTCTTTTTGAGTTTGTTTGTCGATAGCCTGAGTTCGATTCATAGGTTATACACCAAAAAACAGAAAAAAATATTTTTTTCCTGACGTTAGCACTCTTTCGGCAAGCAATTCCTCCTTTCTGAAACAGTCTATCAGTCTGGCCCCGTTTTCCGGATTTCGTTCTATTATCAGTCCCCATAAGTCTTCTAACGCCATGAGCTGTGGTTCCTTTGTTGCACACTGACTAAAGTGTATCTAAACCATTAGTTACGAAAGCATTTCTTGTCCACGGTTGTGTTGTAATTCTCATCAACCCTCTTGGTTGCCTCGATTCCTTTTTTTACTATTCTACGCCCTGTTAGCAGGTTTATTGGTGAACGTTTTTTGAAACCTTTGGATTTTCAGAGTGGCCCACCTACTGCCGCTTCTATTATTAGATAGTTATGTCTATATCTTACCTGTCATCTACTCGTAAGAGACGTAGTTGTGTCAGCACATCCCTAATAAGTTTCACAGTCAGTCATTGCTTGCGGCTTTCTGGAGACAGTGGTTTTCACTTCTCGTGTCCTTCAGCCCTTTAAAAACAAGAATTCACATTAGAGCGGAACATTCAGAGCTTTTTTCAGTCGAAACAGATTATTAAGACAGAGAACTAGTCCGTTGCATTCCGTATACCTTCCTTCATAAACTAATTTATTGAAAATATACCTAAAATGTCAGGATCCACTACAGCAGCGCCGAGTTGTGGTTCGCGGTATCTTCATCTTTTCCTCTGAAAGCGTCGAAGAATATTGTTTCACTTATGTCAATCATACGAAGCCTCTTACTAAAAGTGTAACGCCCCGAGCCTTGTCTAGTAAGCTCATTGCCGTTTTCATTTCCCGTGATCCGGCAGCGTTCAATGAAGTCTTGGACTCTCAAATTAGCTCAGAAAGTCGTATAAGAGTTCAACAATGCCTTAAACGCACTGCACTAAAATCATATTGCATCTACAGTTATAAACAGATCTCTTGTCATTTGCACAACTGATGAGGTAATGCCAACGTTGTTTTTCAGTCCCACTACGACTCTCCTTCTTAGTTTTGTGGAAAAATAAGCACACATGGTTAGCGATGTTCAAATGTTTGAAGTCGTATGTAAGAATACATTGAATATCTCACGCTTTCCTGTTGTCAAAGAACTGGAACATATCCATAAGAACTAATAAAAGAAATATTGGTGGCAACAGGCAGCCTTACAATATACCCCTTTACGATATTTTGGATATCGATTCTTCCTGCGCATTTTGGTGCACTATTAATGATCTTAAGTATAGTATACCTGCTTCTGCTCTTTTGACACCTTTTCGATGTCTTTGAGCAACAGGTAGAGTAGGGATCGAAATTCAGTGAACTGTTCAATTGTTATTCCTAAAATGTTGATCGCTCTGAATTTGTCCATTTTAAAAAATGTCAAGCCTATCGAAGGTATGGCACAAAACCCTACTGTCTTGTTGTTTATGAATGCTTTGATTCCTACTATGATCTAACTGGCTTCTGCCCGCGACTTCGTCTGCGCAGGATTATAACTTCGAGTAGCCTATTTTCTTTTCCTAGGTCCCATCTATGTTTATAGAAAAATTCATCAAAATTGAATTGTATTAGGCGTGAAGGCGTAATAGTAATGTAAATTGAAACTGGGAATTTTCGATGATAATTCATAATATGCATGCTACGTGGAGCTGATCATGGGAAAAACATAGCGTGTCCAAATATATTCCTGCTACCTTTAAAGTTTGACCCTGCGATTTATTGACAGTCATTGCAAATGCAACTGATACACTGATGTTTCGGTAGTTATTTCATCCAAAATTTTTTTACTTAGTTTCGCAACAGGGCGCCGCTCTTGCTGATGTTGCACGTTGGGGTTTTTTCGCTGGCCAAATTAAGAGGTAATTTAAAAACTGAGCAAGCCGTCCATCCATCCACAGCTTTTAGAATTTTTGTTAGAAGCAAATTAAGCAAAAAAGTTTTGCCTGCTCCGCCGGGGCATCGGGAAAAAAGGCCGCCTTCACCACACTCAACTCGTTGTAATATTTTGTTGTAAATGTCTTTTTGCTCAGGTTGTTCAGTTTCACTGATCTGAGCATCTAACAATGTGGTATCGTAGCTTAGTTCTTTGTCCAAATCGGTAGATAGCTAACCTCGACGCTGTGATGTAGGCATACCGAAGTCGGACAACTTCTTTCCGGAAATCGTTTTTATTTTGTCTTCGATAAGCCCCAGTGCTTCATTGAAACATAGATCATTGCTGACTTGATTTATCCGTTCAAATCTATGCAAGTTATCTTCTTGATTCTGTAATTGTTTCTGCCTGCGTATTCGTTTAGTGTTTCCTATGTTCCTGTAGCTAGCGCGTTGATGTTGTTGCACTTGTTACTCTCGAGCTTGGAAATAGGGACCAAAGCTAGTTTTTACATTCTGCTGGAGCCGTCAGCGGTTTTCTTAAATTTCTATGTTGAAGGACGTCGAGTCCTTTATTCGTTCTTGGCGCACTGAGAATTTCTTTTGACTGTCCATATTATACCTGCTTACTCCGACGCTTCCGTGATATAATGTTAATGGACTCTAACTGTCTTGTCATTTGGTACTCACTTTCTAGTCGGCGCGTTGTTTGTTCTTGAAGTCGGAAAGATAAATTATTCTTGAGTGACTCTCTTCATGCACGAGGGCATGCTACCAAACAGCATGGAGCATTGCACGAACAAGAACCGATGAACCAGAAGGTTGAGTAGTTATACCCGTTCTATTTCAATTAACTTGCCATCAGAAAACAAAGAACTTGTGGGTGCATAATCCATTCGTAAACTCACATCTAAGTAATATTTCTGGTGAAAAGCGCTACGAGACTGTAATATTCGATAATCAGCCTAATCTACGAGTACTAAGCCCTGAAGCATTTGTTTTCTTTTTTTTGATTGAGTGGAGAAATTCTCTGCCACTCACTGTCCCATGTTAGTCACATTTTATGTCGCACATAAAAAGATGAACAGTTCTATAGGGGGGAAAAAAACAAAAAACAAACAACATCTCCTCCAGGGGGTAAGCAAGGCACGTTGATTAGTAAGGTCTCCAATTTCAAATTGAATCTTTTGAGTAAATCAACATTTATTTGTGGAATGCTAGCAGCCTCATCAGTTCAATTAGATTAATCTCAATTCATTAAGTTATGTGTGAGAGTTCCGACTGCTGCAACACAGAGGGCTTAGTTTGTCATGCGTTGCGTTGTGCCTATTGCATTTATGAGGTCTTTCACTCGTATGACTTATGTAAAATTTTCTCATTTCAGTCTGACTGTCTGACTACTTTCAATTGGGTGAAATAGAAATCGTAAAGGGTGGGCTGTTACTTAATCCACCCCGAGAGTTACTTAATCTGGCTGAGATACGAGTACACGAGAAAAGAAAATTCTGACAAATGACGCGACAAATTGAAGAATTCTTTTCTATTTTTTTCCCCTCCCCGTTGAAGGAGGGGGGTTATTTAACTGAATAACAGAAAAGCAAGCCTCCAGATTCTGGCATACAAATTGAATTTATTATCCAAGACTGACGCAAACAGGTGTGCAATCGGAGAGAAAAAACAAACCTGGAAGCTTTGGCAACCGCAATATCTCACTTCACGTCGATTTATTCATTGTTACATTGCACAAGTAAAACAAAGAAATAAAAAAATTTACCAGAACCAGGTGAAATTCCATAGATGAAACAGACCAAACCAATCGTTGGCGCACGACTTTGCTCATTTTTGCACATAACACTGGCAGCTGGCTGAAGTGATTGATAGTAGCTGAGCTCATAACCACACTCATAGTCAATCGCAAAGACTCAGTAGCAGCATCAACTCGAATAGATATACGAGAGTATGTACGACGAATATTGTCTTGATTGTGGGTACCTGTTTCCTCTATACCTCTTTCTTGTGGTAAGATACTTTTGAACCACATCTTCTTGTTACCATCACCAGATTTTCCAGTTCTTCTTTGGTCATAGCACCTCAGTGGATCAAGTGGAAAAAAAGTTGCAAATTTCAAACGAATGGCCGGAGGAGGAAGACGAAGAATTGAGTGGAAAAAAAAAATTACTAACAAATGGAATAAACTAATAGATAAGAAGATTGTTAGGTTATAGATGGCGCGTTAGTATGGCCAACCATCTCGCACATCAGTGCGTCAAACGGGTCTATGTCTACTTCAATTATTGCCTCCTCAAAGTGGTTGCAAACGAAACAGAAGAAGACCACAAACAAGACACGATTGAAGACGAAGACGTAAAGACGTAGACGAAGAAGAAGGTCTTCTTTTTGCCATAGTTAGTGTAGCTATCTAATCTGGTAGGCAATATCTGCAAAGTTAGTTTGATTTGAGCCGTTTAATCGTGTGTACGAGTGTATCTAACTGATTTTTTACTACAAATAGTTACTGAAAAACAATCAAATATCAAAATCATAGAATCAGAATGGAATTTTATTTTCAAATTTGTGAGATAGATACTTAAATTGTGAAAGCCTAACGTGAGGGTGTGACTTGATTATACCTATACAGTGTCTTAAAACATCTGCTAATTGTTGGTATCTTTTAAGGAAAAAAAAACTCCCAAATCCTGATTACTTTCTATTTAACCTATTTAGTGCAAAAGATTCGATGAAATTTGAATAAATTAAACTTGAATCTGTGTCTGAAAGAGGCTGTGTCTACTCCGTTTATTTTATTTTTTTTATTGAATTGTGTTTCGTCCTCAATATTCGCCACTTGCATGCGCAACCTATATCCAAGGGATTTTTATGGTTTGCAGTTAAAATAAATGCAGATACACGTTTTTTTTTTTTTTTTTTTTTTTTTTTTTTTTTTTTTTTTTAAATAAAATTGATTATTATCTGTGTTAGATGTATGCCGTGTAGAAATTTCTGCTGGAAGCGCTATTGGAACTTTCTTTTCAAGTCGATCCCGGTCGATCGGTCTCAATTTACTAGGCGAAGATGATTGGAATATCATACATATCTGATGATGAGTCTGTTATCTGGCAAATACGATTAAAAATATTCAAGTAATCTGAGCCGGAGTGATTGGTTTGACTTAGTCTCTTACTACGGAACTATGGGATTGAGTGTTATTGAGGTCATAGTGGTCATTGTGACACTTGCCAGTTTCTGCAGCTCAGCGAATCGTAAGCTTTTGTCATAGTTAGATAGCTAAATGTCGGAGCTAGTCTTGCTCACCAAGGTTTCAGGGAAATTTTAGGTAAAATTCAGTTTCAGTTGGCAAAGTCTATTCCCTTACTTGCGGTGCATCAGAACTTTTAGCACTCGAAAGATGTTCTATCTGTTTCCAGGGATTGCATATAAAATATATCAACACGCGATCCACTAGTAACTTGACTTGTTTTTGTTCCAATTAGGTGACATTTCGATCCCCGGGCGAGCCTTAGCCGTAACAAAAGCGACTCGGTCCTTACCCAGCTGTTTTCAGTTCTGTAAGACACGTTGGCTAAGACCTGCTCTCAATTACAAATGCTTATTTAGGTAAGATTTCTTTATATCACTCAACCGTGCTAGAGTAGATTTGAAAAGTGTTGGTGTTATTTTCCCTTGTCTCCAACTTCGTGGATTCAAAAGAGATTTTAGAAAAACCGAAGAATTCGCAAACAAAAACGACCAAGGATCTTGGTTTTAGCTTTTGTCGGGATTTGGATTCCTATGTCATTTAGAAAAATTTGAACAACTATGTCAAGCTGGCTTTTCCTTCTTAAGACTCAAAGTTTATTGATGAAATCAGTCTTTTGCTCCATCTCCAACTTAATTTGTGCGGTTTGCTAAGAGATGGCGTAACTTGTATTATTCCATTGGAACATGCGTTGGAAAGCTACTGTCATTGTACGTCATTTCAGTATATGTCATTCATTTGAAGCGTAAACAACAATAATTTTTTTTCACTCAAATATGTCGAACTTTGTGCCTGAAAAAGTGTTTTTGCGGGGAGTTCTTCTTCATTACTTTAATATTAAGAAAACTGCTGCCGAAAGTCATCGTATTTTGGTGGAAGTTTATGGTGAACATGCGCTAGCTGAACGAACGTGCCAAAAGTGGTGATTTTGGCTTGGAAGACGATGAACGTCTTGGGCAGCCATAAAAGTTTGAAGATGAAGAACTGGAAGCATTACTCTATCAAGATTGTTGCCAAACACAAGAAGAGCTCGTAGAATCTTTGGGTGTCACTCAAGCAGTTTAAAAGCAGCCGGATACATTCAAAAGCAAGGAAATTGGATTCTACATGAACTCAAACCGAGAGACGTCGAAAGGCGGTTTTGCATGTCCGAAATGCTGCTGGAACGCCACAAAAGGAAGTCATTTTTGCATCGGATTGTTACTGTTGATTAAAAATTGATCCATTACGACAACCCCAAGTGCAAAAAATCATATCTGAAACCCGGCCAACCAGCCAAATCCACGGCAAAGCCGAATATCCATGGCGCGAAGGTAATGCTCTGTATTTGGTGGATTCAGATGGATGTGCTGTATTATGAGCTGCTAAAATCAGGTGAAACCATCAATGGACAACGCTACCGAACACAATTAATCCTTTTGAAGAGAGCAGTAGCCGAAAAACGCCCAGAAAATGCGTCATTATAATAATAATGACAACGCTCGGCCCCACGTTGCTATTCCGGTTAAGAACTATTTGGAAAACAGTGGATGGGAAGTCTTACCCCACCCGCCTTATAGCCAAGTCTTTGCCCCTTCTGACTACCATTTGTTCCAGTCGATGCAGAACGCCCTCACTGAAATACGGTTCACATCAGAGCAGAATATCAAAAATTGGCTTGATTCATTCTTGGCTGCCAAGCCGGCGCAATTCTTTTGGGATGGGATCCACAAATTGCCAGAAAGATGGGAAAAAGTCATAGCTTCAGATGAGCAATACTATTGTACATGTTTTTCTCAAATAAACGTTCAAATTTTGAAAAAAAAAACCGCACGAATTAAGTTATATACCCAATATAATACGATGTATAATAAACTATATCTTCTTGCTGATATGTACAAATCCTGTCTTGTTTCCTCAAGTTTCTCTTAGCCAGCTGCTGAAGTAGCTCGTCAGATTCATCAAAAACGTCATATTAGGGCATTGTTTTCATTGACAACAGAAATTCTTCATCATAATACAAACAGATAGTACATACACCAATCTTTGAAATATCTTTTAACTATTGTCCATGATCGTTATTTTTTTGTGATTGCCAGTGTCAAACAGACGATTTTGATCTGTTTTGTCCGTCTTTCCAAAGCTTAAGTAGTTTAAAGTTGTAAGCTTCTGATATTTTTCTTTTTCGGAAAACCGTTCAGCTGAATGGGGTTGCTATTATTTGAATGCAATTTATAGTCAATCTTCGAGTAACGATTTGTTCCTTGTTTTACCTGCTCAAATCGACTCGTGGATATACGTGGTTAGACTTACGCCTGAAGCAAAGAAGGTTTCCATCGTCTTCGCTTTAGGGCACGCTGCTTCCGTTTAGCCACACCAACTACTATAGAATCCGCTATATGGATTACGTTCGGTGATTCTTGTAAACTTTTGTAAACTTAAGGGCTAGAGTCAGAAACTCCTTTACCGTAGGTCATCTTCGGGTATTGTTATTTACCTGAGGTACAGAAAGCATCCATTAGTGTCTATCCAGTACACGTTTCTTCTGTTTATCCAGACCAAGTGCCATATCGTCCGTAAAAGGGTTCGGTGGTTCTTGTAAATTCGATCCAGGGACTAGAGATAGGAATTCCTTTGGTCTGGAGCATTTATCTTTCATCTATCATATTCATCTGTTTTCATTTCTGAATGTGTATGTAAATTTTGCATTCCGAAAATTTCCGTAGTTGACCTGCTTTACTAGTTATCATCCAGCGTTCTTTGAAGTACTATGGGATCAACCTATTAGTTTGCTGACCGATATAACCTAATAGTTTTGCCAACTCGAAATTGCCAGAGTTTGGCTCCGCAATGAGATGCCTTCAGGCCATGAGAAGTCCTTTGTGCTGATCTTATGCAGGACATGTGGGTCACTGTCAGCTTCTACAAGCAATTGCTTGTAATAGATTAAATATGAGTCGCATTGGCATCTCTGGGATCGTTAAGATTGTTGAAAAGGTCTTCTTTCTTGTCGACATGTGTGGCCTTAGAGTTTACCTATCTTTTACTCATTGTTTGGCCAATGAATTTGTTGAAGTGCAAAGTGTATCCGAAGAGGATCCCTGGCGTTTAGTGTTAAAACGTCCTGTAAATTTGGATTTAGGGTTGTAAGTGCCTAACTTACTTAAAAGTCTCTCAACCGGAGTACTGCACTGATGCTCAGGTTTAATGACGATGCTGGTAAGAAAAGGTGAAGCACAGTTTGTAGTGCGATCTTTCAAGGCGTTAAAATTTGTTGGTTCCAATTCTTCTCAAGGGTAAAAGTGTACAACAAAGTGAATCACATTTGTTTTGATCATAGTCAACTTATTTCGATGAAGTTCGGATACCAAAAAGTCATACAATTTACTTCAACCTTGTGGCACATAAAGGGGCTGCGTGATTCCTGTTGTAGACCATAGACATATCGCTGCTTTCGCTTAAGACTACCTCGGTCAAAATGTCAGACACTATAGACTTTGTATATGTAACAGGCAGTAGGTCGACCTCTCATGCGAAGAAGCTAATTAACTCATTGAAACTAGCAACTCAGACACCCTTCTAAATGCTCCTAATCTCTGGTCAAGAGACCCTTGAATTCTTATATTTTCAAGTTGTCTTCCTACGAGTATAATTAAGTTTCCATTTGTACACAAGACAAACAGTAGCGTCAACCAAAGAGAAAGAGCAAATCCCCAATCCCACAGTAATCATTGACTTAAACTTTATGGCAAGCTGTCACCTAAAACTCGGTTAAAATCGCAGCACGAATGCAGGTTATTCAATCAGCAGAAGCAGAAACAGAAACAAAAACTGCTTTTTCAATTCATCTCACGTTCCAAGTGCACCTACTAACTTGCATTCGAATTCGCTGCAAAAGTTGTGTCGTCCATTTCTGGTGAAAATATCTGCACAAGGCAGCACCAAATCGATTTTCAATTACATTCCATACGAATAGGTATCGATACCCGGTATCCCCTCCTCCGTTACAATGACGTGTGTGCATTGAGAGAAGCAGTAGCTAGGAAACCTGATTCACAGAGTTTTGTTTGCACTGGAAGTTTTCTCTTCTCAAGCAAACTCAAAGTATAACACAAACTCCAACAACAACAAGAAGAATAGTAACACAATTATCTATGCCGTAAGGTGGTTGCCATCCCACTATCCGTACCCGGCATATAGTCGTAGACAACTATCAACTTGTTGCATAGTGCAACAAGTCACAGAGTATGTAGTCACAGTATTCAGCTTTAAGACTAACTAATTTGTTGTTGTGTTTTTGTTAATTTGCACACAACCTAGTTACAAGATACGTGTACGTGGTAACACGAGATACAGATACATAGTCTCATACTCGTGTAAGCTAGTTGATGCCTTTATTGGGGAGGTCATTGTATAATAACCAGTCGTATAGTGTACAAGTATCTATAACTTTCATCGATAACTCCTGTGACTTCCTGAATGTTGTGAAAAAGGAAGTAATTGCGAATGGTACTTGTTGTTTCCTTTAACTGGACTGGACAGTTGTGTGTACTAGAAAACTGGGTAACTAATGTCAAACCACATCTCCAGATAAATAGATTTACACAGGCATACTCGTACAGTGTGTGAATAGAGAGAAAGGAAACATGATATCTGTGACACAGAATTGTTTGATTTTTCATACGAGATATAGTAGATGGCACAACACATCAAAGATGTAACATACTACATGGAGGCCTTTGGGGTGAATTAAACGAGTATTTGTAAAAATGGAGCACTGTTGAGCTTGTTCCTATGGAATCGATATAGAGTTAACTCTAATGGAAATCCTGTTGGACAAGTCGAATGTCAGAGAAGATACATGCTCCTGTCAGTGGAACGGGTAATGGAAATTTATCAAACGTAATGGCATTCCCGTATATGGGTCAAGATGGGAATAGAAGATAGAAGTCGCCTCTGCGGCGTGATCTAAGGTCAATGATGGTTTCATTTTAACGTCGATGTTGAATAGATGCTCATTAGGTAGAAAGAAGGGAGACCTATTGGATACTTGGATACTTGGCTTAGGAGACTATGAATTGCAGCATTTCAAATTTTTCTAAGATATAACACATCACAGTACTTTCATCCACTTTCTTGACAGAAAAAAACTGAAAAAACTTCCGAAAAAAACCAACACCACCTTCTAGTTGTCGGTCTTAAATCCAACCTACCCACTTCACTTATCTAAAAATGTACTTGACATCTTATCTAACACTTCAAACTCACTAATTTAAAAACAAAGTGCGATTGTATCGATTTTGATTTAGAGTGATGTGCAAACAACGTCAGTACTAGGTGTAAACAAGTTCAATTAGCTTTTTGGTTACAAAATCACAATAAGTGCTTCACATCAAAGGTTATGTAATTAGTGCTAGGCAGTTATATCATCTATAAGTAGTAATATTCAAAGTTGCGAAAGAGTAGTAAACAGTTCTTGTACCCAAACCTGGATCTGTTTGAAGAAGACTCCAGATAGTTGATGGAAAACTAATCGTTTCGTCAATCGGGTTATTATTATCCTAGTCGTCATAAAATTATTAAACCATTCCACTTGGAAGTGGCACCTCAATCTACTTTGTCATTCGTTTTATCATTGATCTTAGAGTCTGCCAATTAGCCTTCTTAGATACGCCTATGTAGCTTTAAATGCATTCAAAATCAAAGTAATCTTGTTAGAGCTACTTTTGGCTTCCGGGAATATATGCGGCAATAGTATGGAACCTTGTGGCACTCCATACTGAGCTCTTAGAGGATAGTCAATGGAGCGGTACTGATAGATTCGGGAGTATTTACAAATACTGAGTTCAATCGATCGTGCTTTCTGTTGTCCTTTCTTAAAAAACAAACCGAATTCTACACTTTACAGTGGGAAGAACTCTTAACAATTTCTAACGATTGCGATCCAATCCAAAAATCAATTGACCACTTAATGATTACAGGAACTGCTGACTACATACTAACTCGAGCTTTAGACCACCCAACATATTGGTTTGTCCTTTTTCGTGTTGATGAGCAAGGAAGGAATGGTCGAACTACATGAACGCATAACTGCTTTGCGAATGTGTTCTTCGAAAATTAAAATCTTGTGAGCAAAACTGCATTTTCATCGACATTGCGGGACCTTTTTACAAGGCAGCTTTTGAAGGCCTGCGAAAATCTAAACCACAACATGACAGACGATTCACAAGTTTTGTGGATAAAAGCAAATGCCACTGATAGGGTTTTCTGCTCTTCTTGCGGGATGTTTACTGGTAACTGTGCACTAAGCCTTTGCTAATGACTTATTTGTGCTGGCCATAAATGACACTCTGTGAATGTTCGTCCTTTGCTGGCTTCATGCTGTAGATACTTGGTACTGACGGGTGACGGGTGCCGATGTTTTAGAAACTTTACCACTGAAGAGTTCACTTAATAGACTCACAATCGACGCCGACTGAATACTTTGCTGTCAGGCCAAATGAATCAATCAATTCGAGGGATTAATCTTAACCTTATTATAGCGAGCCTACCGGATCAGTAGCCCTATTTGTCGATCTGTGGATCAAGAGGCAACGATAGATAGTATTCGCCAACTCACATGCCTGATGAATTGAATTGAATCTCCGAATTGTTTGCTTAGTCTACATGGAAGAAGACCTCTCTAGGTCTGTCGTCTTCAGTGACCGCCTGGGACCATTCTTCATCAATCCAACTGATCTCTGTCAAGGCAGTTTTTCGCCCAAAATAGTGACCAAATACTCACTTTGATAGGTACTCTTTATAGGGCCAAACTCGTTAGATTGCGCAGAATAATGATGGAGAAGGCTCGGAAGCAATCTCATCGCCAACTTTGATGTGGAGAAGATGTGCTTCTATGTTACTTGTTTTTACATCATACTTGATAAATGAGCCACAATTTTCGGAAAGTTTATTGCACACACGGAAAGTGTGGTGATGGCGATGGCGCGATAGTTAGCACATTGGACTATCACGCAGACAGTCTGGGTTGGATTCCTGGCTGGGTCACCAACAATTTTTCAAATCGCCATCACCCTTTCGGCGGGCAATGGCAAACTCCCGAAAGTAAAATTGCTTACGAAAGAGCTTCTAAGGAGTGCCGATCGGATGCGGCGATAAACCGTAGGCCCCGCTCAGATGTGACAAAAATGACAACATGAGCAACACAAATGAGTGTCAAGAAGCTAGGTCATGGCTCATACCGGGCTGCCAGCGCCACAGTGTTTGTTTTTTGTATTGCACACGCTAATGATGTTGGCATCATTGGCACAATACAGTGAGAGACTAAACCCGTAAAACTGGGCTTAACGATGATGCTTAGCTTCGCTATTGACACTGATGATGCGATATCATCAGCAATGAAATGGAAAATTACTCTTGCCACGAGCTGTTTCTTTGGCCTAAGGAAGCCGATTGTGCTGTAAGAAACACTGAGGGGACTCTTAGTAAGGCCCTCTATGTAAGGTTGAGTGCAAGTGATTTAATGGAAGCATTTGCTTGAAGACATGAACTGAACATGAAAAGCTGGCATCAGTGAGGTAGGTAGGTCACATAAAGTACTGCCGAACGGTAGAACGCGCAAGTGTAAGAGGACCTTAACCATCTTGAAGAAAAGAATATTTTTGGATAGTCCTTAGGAATTCTCCATCAACTGAAAAAAGCTGTAAACTTTGGAAAGTTTGGCAATTGCAGCTGGCTCATTTTGTCCTTTTTAATATATCGTAGTTATATCTTTAAATTCCAGATTTCTAAGAGAAGATCTTACAACCGAGCTTATGAAAAATCAGTGGCAGATCAGTAGAATGTTACAATAGCAGTATGATCTTAGATCTTAGGTACATATGTACATTTATCATTGGTTGTTCTCTTATGGTATGTAGAACATGAGAGATTAGTGATAGATCAGCGGTGGATCAATGACAGATCAGCTAGAAATCAGGTTCTATATAGGTAGACACAGAGGATGGTGGTAGATCAGTGGTTGTTCATCAGAAATTTAGGTGTATGTACAGATTGGTAATTGATCAGTGTATATCTAACAGTTTGCAGATTGCATGTAGAACACTAGAGATCAGCGGAAAGTAAGCTGTTCACAGTTTAGTGGTAAACTTGTAGTAGATCAGTGGCAGATCTTCGAAAATGTAGCTTTATACATAGACTCATGGTAGATCAGTGGCAAGTTGATAGATCAACAAATATTTAATAGTTCGTAGATCGTATGTAGAACATAAAAGAACCACAGAAGTATTAATTTGTATTTATTGATCAGTGGAAGATCAGTGGCAGATCATCGGTAGTTTAGCTGTAGACATCTACAAATTGGTGGCAGATCGTTGGTAGATCAAGGGTAGATCCCGTCGCACCTGTTTATAGTTCAAATTGCTAATCACAAAACAATAAATCTGTAAATATTAACATTGATAACCAACCCGCTAACCTTGGCATTAACTCGTATCAGTCCCGCTCAATCAATTTCGGTTTAAGCCAAAAGTAATTTATTTCTAAATTTCGACACATTCAAAAAACAAAACACCTATTTGCACATTCAAAAATCAATTTAAACCGTCAACGAATACTGCGGTAGTACTGCATTTTAAGGTGTTTTCTGAAATTTAATTTGCAAATTCATCAAAGCCTCGCCTAAGGTCTTTCTTTTGTTGGGCGGGCGCATGGTTTGAAATTCATTTTAATTCAATTTTCTGGCATTGAAAGCGAGAGTTGTGCAATTTCGTTAGGTCAATAAATAAATCGGATTTTGGAGCGGCTTTTGTTCAAAAAACAATAAAGAAAATCTATGTCAGGGAAGATGTAGAAATGGAATATAGTATATCACCGATGACAAAACCACTTATGCAACCCAACGCAACCAAACAGCTGTCAAATGCCAGTGGAAGTGCATTTAAGGAGACATGGAGACTAGCTGAAGAGATACAAACACATACAAGACATCCAGGGGCAGCATAAAGAAAACACGTTTCACTGGAGATCGTTTGCTGCCGCCGCTTCCATGAACTCTGAAATGACACCGGTGACGGTGTGTGGTGGCTTTGCTATGTAGCGATCGAGAGTGCGTTGTGCTAATTTTCATAAAACCGGCTTCAACGCTCAGATACGAGCTCTAACTACTGACTACAGATACTAATAGGTGTACCACCCCCTCTCACTTTTGGTTCACTTCTTACTCATTCGTTTGTGGAGCCGTACACTTCGAGCACGACTTCAGATAAACTGTTGTGCGTCCCATTTAACGTTTTTAAATACGAGTACTCACATCTATCGAAACCAGTTAAAAAGCGAACTCACACAGATTCGAAATACAAGTATCAGTGGGTAGTAGCTTCTCTTGTCTCCGATCTGTGGTGTCTGTGAGAAGTAACTGAAAGAAAACCGAATGCAATTCTTATGCAACTGCAAAGGTGTGCATGTGAATTATGCAAATCTTCATGCGAGCATTGTATCAACTGGTAGCTGCATAATCACCTGTCAGGTTGACATAGGAGATTATCTATACATCCACACACATGATCTATTCGTAAACGTAGCTTTGTGAAAAGTTTTAATTGAATTTCGACACAATATTAGTCGGCATGGTTGGTTGATCATACACACATGAAGTGTGGGGAGTGCGGAGTCATTTGACATAATCTACCTGCCAGATACAAGTGCTGGTGCTGGGGCTGGTGCTGAAATTGCTACCTCGTTAAGATACCAATATTGGTTTTTCTGTGCACTAACGATGTGCACTTTGTCTTCTTGTTTTTTTGCGGTCGCAACACAGATACGAGTACTTGTACACTGATACACTGATAAGTGTGCGAAAAATTGAATTGTGTTGTTTGGGATTGGATTTTTGTTTGGTTAGATAGTAACATAGATGTCATATGGAACGATGTAAGGTGGTTATGTCAGCAGATCATGGATGAAGTAGTTGAATTGAATCGCTTATTAGGCTTTGTTCCTAGAGATGAGATATACACATTTTCATGCCGAATTAGGGAAATGAGTGAGCGTTTCAGTGATTATGGATGTCGGTAGTGTTGTTACGTAGCTAACTAGCACATATGCCTAAGATTAGATGTAATGTACACATAATGATGAATCAACAATCGAATTATCTTTTGCGTAATTTTTGATTTGTCAGCTTTTGGGTTGATTAATTATTGTTAACTGAGTTTGATAGGCTCTGAGCCTACAGAATCTCATTGCTGTTATGAAAATGTAAAGGGCAATAGCAATTTCTACTCTGCGTAACCATAGTCAACACTACTACTCGTCAAAATCAGAGGATTCGGACGATGTCACTCTCTATGCATCGACTAAACTCCCAGATTTTCTCTAAAATTCTTCAGTTTGCCTTAGGCAAACATTGACACGTAACTGCACCTAAATCCGACCAAACTTAAGTTGATCCTCTGGTCCTGACTGGTACCTGTATCGTCTCCCCGAGGTTAACTGGCAACCTTTATACTTTCTCGTAGTATCTGGGCCTTATGCTGAAGAGCAAACTGAGTTTCAAAAAGGGCTCCATTTGCCATGTACTCCAGCAAACATCTGCCTGCATAATTATCACTCGGTGAAAACCTCACCAACGGCGGATTGTTAAACATTACTGTCTTTGATACCTTTAGACTTGTACGGCATGAAGATTGCTATTAACTCTGTCATTAAACTAAAAGACACAAGGTGATTGAAGGAGCTAAATATAGCACATGCCTGTGGACTTGCGCTGCATCTCGGGCTCTCTTAAAGAATCGACCTTCAGTGACCTAAAAATGCCTTTAACTCAATCATGTAATTCCAGGAGAGAACGAATGGGGACATCGCGAGGTTGTCCTCAGTAAGTGGATCAGTCTTCTTCAATCTTTTCGTACAATCGTTTAGGGGTATTGAACCAAAAGCCCATTCTAAACCCACCAAATACTGTCGGACACGTTTAGTAACTCCTGCGTCTTATACCACCTGACATGAGAAACTAGCTTATCAGCAATTCAAAACTTAAAAGCTGGGGCGCATTAGCAGAGAACATCGAGAAGCTAGAAATCGGTTAAAATCGGTTCCAGTTGAACGTGGGCTTGGCTTATCCTCGCCAAGTTGCTAATGTCGCACTCCAAGATGCTCGAAGTCCCCCTTTCAATTGCGTGCGGTAACTATTGGGTGGTCATGATCTGCTGCACTGTGTCTTGGGGTGTGACGTTCATTCGCTCAAAGCGGCACAGCCATCTTAGACGTTGGATCCTCATATGCCTGATTAGACCTATGTCACTGTTTAGCCCCAGTTCATAATTGAACCTCCTCCTTTATTTATTTACAATGCAAACGGAACTTTTAATCAAGCCCAGAATCTTTCTCTCTAAATGGCTAAGGGCTTCTTCATCCGCTCTCAACAAGGTCAACGTCTCTATGCGATAGAGGAGGACCGACAAAGTCCATAACTAGCCCGAAGTTATCCCTGCCAATGGTGACATTTTAACCAAGTTCTCGTACTATATTTTCTCGGTGTTAACCATCCGGCTCAAATTGAAGCTTCCGCCTCAATACTCACGAAAACTTCACTGGCGGCTACCTGTGTTAATCCAATCACAACATTGTGCGAACTTATAAAAGACAGCACGGTGTGATATGCGACTTAAAAGTCGGCACTAGATGGAGAGTGTCGGTCTGAAATTCTGTGGTCTTTTCCAGGACCTGTGATTTTGTGAATATTTGATCGTTGACGCAACCACGTTGTTCATGAATGGTTTATTCCTCTATAGTCCGCAAAGTCCTTTCTTGTGGTTCGCACAGATGATGATTAGACTCCATGCTACGGTCATCCTTTCCTCTGACTATATCTTACAGATGAGCTGGTGCTTGTTCTCAGGTTATGACCAGCTGCGACTTTATCTTCGCTTAACATACCTTAACTTTTTCTAGATCAAGATCTGTTGCCTTCGTATAGGATAAATGGTGAATCGTAGTGCAGTCTGCAGTAGTTGTTTTTCCGTGTCCTCTTCATCTTTGCAGGCTTATATTCTCACTTTTTAGCCCTGGCATCCTCGTTTTATCATATCACAACGTCATTCTCAATCGCTTGCATATTGCTCTCTTTCATTTTCTTTCGAAAAAGCCTTGGCTATTTCCTTCATTTCTGCTTGTAAAGGTTACCAGCAGCCCCCGTCTTTCGATGCAGCGTAGCTTAATATGTTTCTTGGTCAGCTACCAAACCAAAGTGGATGAGTTTTTGCGTGAATTCATAGAATCCCCTTTGGAATAAAGGGGCACATCTAACAAAGCCCCTTTAGCTACTCACAAGAGTGTAATTTTGTTTTTTTTCGAAAGTCTCAGCTGATTTAGACGGGTAAATTTAAAGTACGATCACAAAAACATGCAGTGAATACTCATGAGCTACCCTCAGGTAGACTATTATGTATCTAAAGAATACTCAAGGTCATTAAGAAAATAGTTTCCTTTCGAGATATCCTGTGATGTACAATTTAGCAATTTTTTTAATGATCCCAAAGAGGTAAGACTACAGCCGGAAGAGTTTAAATTGAGCCGTAGTTGTGTCCTTATTCTAACCGCTGATGAGTTTTTAATTCAAAACTAATATGAATTTTCAGAATATGCTGAAAGCATATCCATTCTCTTAAGAAGCAATTATCGAAATGACGGTGTGCAGTATTTTTCTTTATGTTTTAGCCTATTTTACCTCGCCTTCTATTAAATACCAAAATGCATCCATATGGTTAGGCCATCTACAAATTATTTTCATTTTTCGGTATTTCCTCTTGTCATCTAGGATAATTGTTAACTACTGTTGTTGTGAGATTATAAATAGATCCTAAGGGAGAGGAAAATCCCTTCTCACCTTTTTCAGAGCTCACAACAGCAACAGCATGTTTTATTATTTATGAAAGTGGATAGAAAGTGATTGTGTATCTAAACACTGAGAATGCACTTTGTTTTTATCCCTCCGAAAAAGAGAAAAAAAAAAAGAAATAGAACAGCATTGTTGATGGGTAACTAAGGATGTCCTCTGTCAGTCATATTTTTGGAGGGATTCTTTGAAATCTTTTAAACAGTAGACTGTTGTCTGTGGAAGGGTGTGGTTAAAAAACAGAAATTGTTTGAAGTGGAGTCGTTTCTGTGCCTTTGAATATGACTTTAACTGCTTCGGTAAGAATTTGTTCATTATTTTGTTATATTCTCTGAATAGAAGTTCTTATATTCAGCAACCCAGTTTGCCAATTCTTCCAGTGCTTCTTTGGTTATTAAAGAGCAGAACTTTGGTCAAAGTTTGCACTAAACGTTTAGCTATTCTACGGGGCTTTATATCACCCGGAATGTGGTCCCCGAGTGTAGATAGTTGTACCAACAAGTCGTCACTCTTCGGTCCACTAAGAGTAACTGAAGTTTGTTATCTACCAAACCATTTCTTAATGGAGCTGAATTCCTTCTTGACACCGAATTTTAGCCTTGATCTCCCCCAACCAGGCTACCGAAGTTCCGTATTACTATCTTGTCTGATCACTTGTCCTGTAACACTCTCAAAACGCTTAAATTTCTACTTAAAAGACTCACATTTCGATATTGTTTTATAACTCCCAATCGTCTGACTCCCATTCGAAAAAAAACCAACCATTTGCAGTCGTTTTAAAGACAACACGTCCACGTCTCGACCATTTAAGGGATTCTTGAAGTTCAAAATAGTGCATCACTGCATCAGTAATGATCGATTTCAAACGAAATCCGTTTAAAATGAAAATTAACTCTGTGACGGCGGAAAAACTCGACCGAAGTTGCCTTCGTGCCCGCTTTGTGTTCTCGTGGAAAATATGGGTATATACTCCTTCAATACTATCCTCCCATCCTCCGTTTCTAAAGAAAAAACTAATCATATTCTTTTTATTTATATTTCTAGGCCGAACTAGCTGATGTGCTACGTAAACGACGTAATCGCCCCGATGCATCCGATGAAGATTTGGGATTACCACGTAGTCCAACCACCCCCCAACGTCGTGAGATCAGTAATACAACAAATCAAAGTGAAGTCTCATCATTAAGTCTGCTAAGCATGAGCAGTACCACCGATTTCGATGATGAATTACCATCATCGACAGCAAATCATTCGGCAGAGTTCTCTTCGGCAGCAGATCGCACATCATCAAGCATTTCTAGTAGATTCTCAGGTGATAGTTCACGATCAGAAGATGTGGAACTCTTTTCATCGAATTGGACACGTCTCTCCCATTCTGCTGCAAAGCACAAAATGGCAGTTAGACCAATTAAAAAGAAAGGACCTACACGTCATCATAGACGGACACTGGAGGTAAATTATTTTATAGTCAACATGAGCCAGCTTGACCATGATTTTTTTTTAGAGTTCCGTCTTGCCATCAACACCAGAGGTCAATGAAGATCTATCGAAAGCTGTCGGAAGTTCATCTCTACAAGTTAAAGGTTTGTTTCGATTAAGTTTTATCTCCAACTTATTTATTATATTTTGTTCCTTTTTAGATTTTTCATTGGAGAAGGCTAAATCACGATCCTTACCACCAGGTGTGAATGCAAAAATCCTCGAACAGCACAGTAGCGAGATGAAACAAGCTGTAAACATAAAACGCTCGAAAACCGAAAAAGGACCATCACCGAACTCGACATATGCCATGCGAAGTAATGCCACCAAGAGTTCCATTTTTGAATCAATTGGCATACACAGCACCCCGACGATAGAAAGTAAAGTGGACGAAACTGGCTTCTTTCGTCGATTTGTGCACCGAAATTCAAAACGTGGCGCTTCCAAATCATCCAGCAGCAATAAAGCCGACGGAGATGAACTTGATAGTCAGCCAGATACTAAGAAATCGAATCCACCGATTGAAGTAACTAAATCTCTGGAAAAATCCGTTGAATACTCACAAAAGGTTGAGGAGACTCGCAAAGAAATTCGCCGTGAAATCATGTCTGAAGGTAAATCCGGCCTAAGTGCAATGTTGAACAACTTTATCCTCTCTCCGGAGTCGGATAAAGTCATAACTCAAACAAGTAATGAAAATGTTGCCATTACACTAGCTAATAAGCCGAAATCTGGACCTGCAGCTCGACAGCGTTACATTCCAAAAGACCTACCCCAACCACATCAGATGGATATCGATGCCAAGGAGCACCGAACGAAATTAGAAAAACATGAAAAGAAAGACTCACACGTTAAGGAGGAATACCACTCGACGAAAATTGCCGTATCGAAAATCTCCAAGTCATACACTGAAGAGAGCTTCCAATCGACTTCACTTGTCCGCGAGGTGACTGCTTCAAAGGAAGCTCCACGTGAACACTTTGAAAAGAAACCAAAGATCATCGGGCTTAGTGCATTTCAGCAGAAAATCTCACGGTCCAATGACTCGTTTGCCAATAGTTCCAGCACAGACTCTGTCGAAGTGTTTTTAGCACCCGACAGCAAGAAACGTGGAAAGTCTGTGGAAAAGTCAAAAAGTTTTAGAGCCTACACCGAATCCAAAGAGGACAGGCAAGTTTCATTAAAAAATCAAATGCCAAGTCTTCCCGACTTGACATTGAAGAAGGACGAGGAACTAGAAGACGAAAAACACCTGTCTCTTGGTTTCGAAATCAATGACAACAATTTGGTGAAGCAAAAACCACCATCTGATCTGCCTCTGACTCATGGTATTTACACCAAAAACATAATACTGACCACTTCCAAGACAATTGCTCCTAG
Organism: Volucella inflata; assembly: GCA_928272305.1. Classification (NCBI taxonomy): domain Eukaryota; kingdom Metazoa; phylum Arthropoda; class Insecta; order Diptera; family Syrphidae; genus Volucella; species Volucella inflata. The sequence continues at coordinate 9,005,243 of OV743720.1, forward strand.
AATTTCAACAAAGTCCCCACTCTTTGGAGCATCAGCTTGCAGCCAAAATATTTCAGAAATCGAGGAAAACATAGACAAACTGGTCAAATCGCCATTTGTAAGCGTTCTTCGAAAATCAGCGACAATTGGCGATTCTGTTGCATCAAAACTTGCTCCCAATGTAACCATAAGTCCAATGCCAGTCTCAAGAGTTGAAATTATATCGATACCCGAGAAGAAAATCGACAGAGTACTCAGTGCAGAGGAAAAAGATATTTTTGTGCCACCTCCAACGCCAGTAACAACACCGGCTACAACTCCAGTAGCGCCACCAACAACGCCTACTACACCCACAACACCAAATAAGGTCCAATTGCGGGAGAAGGCATCAAAGATCACCACAGATGCTGATAGAAAATCCCTTTGCGATAGGAATTCTTCACCTCAGAACACGTCTTCTGCCAAGTCAAATAGCTTCAACCGAACTCGGCGAAGTTCCTCGGTAATCGATACCACAGAAAACGACAAAGTCGTCCCAGAATTCATGAAAATCCAACTGAATCGTGTTGATCCTTCTCGACAAAAGTCTAACGTGGTTCTGTCAAAGAATGCCCGCGAAAGTACAGAAGACCTTACCCGCCGCTTTAGCAATGAAAGTGTTGAAATCTCCGAGGTGAAACCTCCATCACCAACGGAGGAAGAGAAACCTTCAATGGAACGATCCAACAGTAGAACATCATCACGATCTGATGAATCTCCACCAAAGAGCCCAATCAAAAAGATTCCCGATGAAGAGAACAATGTCCTGCGTAGTACCGACACAAACACACCAGTCAACAACAATAACCTGCCTCTACACGAGCGACGAAAACTATTCCTCAGCGAAGATAAGCTCAAAAACGAGCGTAAAATCGAAGAGATGAAGATCGAACGAAAGAAATCCATGTCAGAAGATGTACGTAAACCTCCAACTGAAGAGGAACCAGTGGTGGTTGTGTTCCGAAAGAAGTCATTCGGTGTAGTTCAATCAACACCAAATAACAACAAAGACGACCCAACACCAGAACTCATGAAAGTATTTGCAAGGAGATCACTGAAAATCAAAGACGAAGACTTGCAGGATGCTCAAATAAAAAAGTTCATTCCCAGCATGGACAGTGATAAGGAGAATCAATCGTCTAGTGAGGAAAAACTCGACAAGCTGCCAAGTATTCAGCAACAACAGAATGGTATTCCAAAAACCGATGCGGACACAACCAAAAATCGCAACTCTTTGGCAGACTTTCGAAATAACAAGTCTCAGTCGTTGAACAATAATGGAGCTGTCACTCCTACAAAGACATTTCTACCACCCATCCGCTTAAGTGGGCCATTTCGAAACCCTACCCAGGGATCACCTGCAACAACAAAGAACAACTCTCTGTCAGATGCAACAGCAAACAACAATAATAACAACACCATGACAAATAATAATAACAATGTGGCAAAGCCAGTTGAACGACAGTCCCTTGGGACAGTGGTACTGTCATCTTCAGTGCCGCCAAACATAACATTGGTGGAACATAATTCCGCAACGACAACGGCTGTCACTAAAACGACGACCATAGAACGTTCGGCGACAATGGCCACCATGAATCGGATTGAAAGTGAATTCAAAGGTATCCATCAACGGCGTGCCGAATGGGAGAAACGAGCCAAAGAGGCTTTAAAATAAATTTGAAGTGGACAGTAAAGTATAGGAGAACCTGAGAGAGGCGAAACGAAGATGGAACAAAGGATTTGACTGAGCAATTGAATGGATAAAAATTTTTCGTGATGAAAGCAAAGGGAAACGTCAAGATGCCGTGGATTAATTGTAAGTACTTCGTGATTTATATGATTTGTACACATTTGTGGTATTAGAGCCTCAAATACGTATTCCTGGGGCCAGAGTTTCTGTTTCTGGGAATGTCTAACAGCTTTCTCAAACTATTTTGTGCCTTTGACTTCTTTTAGGTTGTTTTATGTGATTCGCTTCCATTTATTCCACTGTGGCACGAGTACCAGAACCCCAGATACACGTCTTCGGGGGACCAGTGCTCTCCTTCTGGAAATGTCTCCCAACTCTTCTCAATTGCTGAATGTGTTTTAAGGTCAACTCTTTCTGCTATCTTAATTCCAGTGTTGCTGACAGTGTCGATTGGCAGGGATGTAGACATACTTAATTGAAATCGATCTATGTTGCGGTTCCTGAGGCTTTCAACATGAATGTATTTCTTCGCGTTGCTAAGGGTACATACATACGAGTATGTTGGGCGTGTATTTATTCTCTCATGCTTGATTAATAATTTGGTGGATGCAACTACTAGCAAAGTAATGTCTTCAGGTTTAAGGAACACGACTTTATGCCACTTTATGCACTTTATGACGTTCCTGCGGTACCAAGGTCGTTTATTTAAGGCTGAAGTTGTTTCAATGAGTCCACCTAGGACTGACCTTAGACAGCGTTTAAATGAAAGACTGTCATTTGTTCAGCATAGGGCATGTGTGTTGTTGTTCAGCTGCGTTTTACGTGCTTTTATGGATCCGTGTTTGACCGGTTTACCAGCTAAGGGACGTCCTATTGTCCCAAAACTTAAAACGTATGATCTTGTGCTGTTAAGCCATCTCGTTGAAAGGTGCGCATCAGTTTCTACCCATTCTTGGATGAGGTAGTAGAGAAGGCACTTTAAAAGGCGGACAATGACTTATTGAGGAATGCTTTGTGCTGTCTCCATTCGTTCGCTCCTGGAATCAAATTATTGAAGTCAAGGTTGAAGTCATTTTCAAATGATTAAAGCTTCGTTAGTAGATTGTCATGTTTTTCATTAAGCTTCTTCCACTGTTGAGTGCATATGAGCCCGAGGGCATTGCAATCTACAAGTGCGAAAAAGTCTATAAAAAGCAAATAAACGAAAGTTTGTAGAGCCTCTGTTGAAGAGAATTACCACTGATGATGTGAGCGTCCAGCTCGTTACGTTTCTTTTACTGAACGGGTGATAGGTGATTTTTTAAGCGTTTGGCGTCCAATTTTGGGGGACTTTTTCGAGCCCATTGGCTGGTATCTCGCTAATAACAGGTGTAATATTGTCTTCCAAGGTGGCAATTGACGATAATCAAGCGGCATAGACAAGTAATTTGACCTATCTGGCATAAAACAAATTTTGAAAGCGTCAAATCGCACGATCTAGCCGACCAATTCACAGGTCCAAGACAATAGATAAATTGCACGCCAAATTCATTTCTTAATTAGTTTATCGGTTCGCGTGCTGTGTGGCATGGCAAGTAGCGCCCTCTGGCTGGAACCACATGTCGACCAGGTTGAGCTCGTGCAAAACAAATTTCGAAATCATTAAACGTTATCGGGCGCTATTGACGGTAACGCTATTCTCACGGTCATCTTTGAAAAAACACGGGCCAATGATTCCGCCAGACTATAAACCGTACCAAACATTGCATTTTTCCGGGTTGCATTGGCATTGCCCTAGGTTGCTCATCAGACCAAATGCGGCAGTTTTGTTTATTAATATACCCATTCAGACAGAAATGAGCTTCGGCGCTGAAAAAGCGGATCCTCCTCCACCTTTTATAAGGCCCACTAGTGTCAGCTTCAGTTTTTGCACGAGTTGTACTTTGTAAGGTTTTAAAACAAGATCCTTGCGTCTTCCACGCAGTCGAGTAACACATTCCCAATTGCTGCGAGCGGCTCTGCATGAATTCTACGCATACGGCTATGTGGCTTGATATCCAATAGCGATAAATTGGTGCGAAATTTGATCATTATGGCTTGAATTGCTTGCTCAGTATGTTGATTATGACGATCTTCTTCTTCTTCTTCTTCTTATCCTTTTATTAATCCTTTCCTCATTATACGAACTTATGCGTAACGAGTTTTTATTTTTACTGTATCGCTGCTGCTCCGCTTATGGGGTTGGCTAATGTCGCAGACCGCAGAACGCGTCTACATAATGCTCGGTCCTGGATCGCTTCAGTGGTTAGCCCCAGGCGTTGTTGCGCATTTGCCATCTGAGAAATCCAGGAATTCTTTTTCCAATCTTGTTTTTCTTTCCGCTTGAGGCGTTGTTAGGGTGTAAATCCTAATCAGCCGGTATAAGTGAACATTGCTTTTACGAGTATTAATATGGCGTAGACCGCATTCCTGAGCCCACATCTCTCTCGCACGAATAGACTGCTACTGAAGGTTTTTTTGCTTTTCTCTGCAACATTTTATTTTCGATCTTAGTTTGCTTTCCAAGATGAGGCCATAGTGCCTGGCACTATTTGAGGAGCTTAGGGGTACCATTTGACTTGAATGGGAAGATGTTGTTAGCGCTTATTTTGAAATCTGTGCTGGAATATCTTATTGATCTTCAATTGAGTGATTCTATCTTGAGAATCGTATTGCAAATAAATGCAATATCTTCTTTGCCAAGTTTATCCTGACGTTGGCATATCGCTGGTAAATACTCTGTTAAAAGCCGAATCAAAATGTTCCTTTTGTCTCCTGAGTCAGTGTCTTGTCCGTGGCAAGCAAAGAACCTTACAAGGCTTTTACTGGAAGCGTCTTAAGTTGTTATCAATAGTCAACTCGATAGTAAAGTTGCTGTCGGTTCTGCCTTCATACATTTTTGCAGCTGCTTTTCTTTCGAGCACATCTCATTTGATTAAGTGGGGTTGTCATGCCTAACGCCAAGCTGAACTTCTCCCACCCTTAACTGGTCAACTGAAATAAATTTGTTCCTACTAGTAGTATTTGTTCAGCCTTCGATCAGTCTGAGGGTGTCCTCGTAAAGCTATGTGCTTTGCATCAGGAGCCATCCTTCCAATATCATCTTTCGCTCTTGAAATATAAATATAATTTTTCACGGAGGTCTCTTGTTTTGCGCTGGAAGGTTGAAACCTTGCATGAGACCAATGCCTATTACTAATGCCGTATTCTTAGCGCCTAAATCTGTCCGTCTGTTTTATTTGTGTTACCCATAGTACAGCCGTAAAACTTTATTTGTCAGGGGTCGGTGTAAAATCAGCTTACTCTATACGATTTGACTATTTCATCTGTTTGCCTAACGTTAACGCTCTAATTGTCTAAGGTCATTGAGTTCATCGCTTTATTACTACAATAACAATAGCTCACTTATGAAGCATGCAAGCAACGATATTGCCGGAAACGAGTCCCACTCTAAATTGAGTCAAATAGGTCTAATGGTCAGTTGACGACAAGCTATTGTTGATTGGAAGCAAGGCTGACTTAGTTACTCGACCTTGTGTTTGGCAATCCTTGTAATATCACGAACTATTGTTATTAAATCACTTTTCCCGCTCCTACATATATAGGTTTAATGAAATATTTATAATCATTTCAAACAACTCTCTCTTTATTCTAGGACTAGGACCAACGACTGTCCCCAAACTCCAAGTACAGTCAAGCATGATTTATTAAACGGACGGACAAGGAGATCCTCGACGACGTTGCCCAAAATTCTCCACCCAAAGGACGAGTTGTGTTTATATTTAACATTAATTTTACTAAATCCAACTTGAATAGTAAATTTATTAAATTTATGTAAAATACAAACCAAACCTAAGACCTGTATTCATCACCGAATAATTAAAAAAAAATTATATTTCTTTGCTATGTGTGTTTGCAAGTGATTTGAAGAAAAGCTAACTGTGAGAAGAAGATTCAACTTTCTTTTTTTTTTTTTTTAAATTTTAAAGAATCTATATATATATAGTTATAAAAGATTAATGAAATTAACATAGCAAATATACAAATATATTTACAATTGAAAAACAAAAACAAAAACAAAAAAACAAAATGTTTTGTTCAAGTGGCTTTGTTATAATTTTGATTTATTTTATATGATGAATAGAAAAGTAAAAAAACAATTAAATTTGGAAATTATTCTAGTTATTAAATTAATTTATAAAGGAACAACAATTCCCCCCCTTACATAGAAACATATATTATAAATTGTGAAATAAAAAGAAATTTCTTAAATGTTTAGAGCTATACAAAAATAAATATGAAACAGAAAATTGTTAACTATTGATGGGAGTTATTATACACAAAAAAAAAAAAGTAAAAATTATTGTTTTAGTTGTATCATAGAAATTAGTTTCACATTAATACTTACTAAGTAGATTCTAGAATGCAAAATTTACTGATGTGTAAAATATTATTATTAAAACTACTACTATACATATTATGATATTACAAAACAAAATAAAAAACTAAAACCTAAAAATATATAAATCCAAAAATATTAAATTGCAATTGATTTTTTTATTCTTTTCTTTTTTCAAATTTAATTTTCGGACAAGCTGCTCTTGGCTTCAGATTAGATTTCTTTGAATGCAGTTTCAGTTTTTGTTTCAGAAAATGGGTAGGCGATAGCGTTGCCAATTACGTCTACAAACATTCCTCAGTTTAATAAGGTTCAGTATTTGGGAAGGTAACTTTAGGCAGTGGTTCTTTTTGGGAACTTTTGGTATACTTTCATCGACCGACCTGAGAACATGTTCTGAAAAGTCGTTTACAAGACAATCGACGTCTTCTTTAGATGATATGCCATCAATATCCATGGGAATATTCCTCAGTTTAGATTTAACTACTGAACGAAATCGCGTCCAATTGGCGTTTTTTAAATCATGAACATATTCCATTTTTTTTTTCTCCTGACCATAGAAGACGACAGAAAACCGGATTGTGATCCGAACTAAGTTCATTTAAAAACACTGGGGTTGTTATGTAACAAGGCACATTTGTAACAAATAAATCAAGGACGGAAGGACTACCACGAGAACTAGCTGGGTTGGAGTAGGAGGAAACAGAACAGAGATTGGCAACATAACAAGAAAATCAGAAAGTAAATTTCCCCATGCATTCGCTCTAACACAACCCCAATTCCTATGCCTGGAATTTAGATCTCCTCCGATTAGGAAGTCACCGTTTAAGGTGAAAAGTCTTCTCAAATCATTTTTAAAATTAGTTCTTTTCTCGTCTGATGCAGTTTTAACCGGAAAATATACACAAAAAACCTTAACTGACCTTTGATTCCTTAATTTTATTTCAATCCCCACATTCTCAATATAACGCGGTTTTACAATAGGTAAGAGCGAATGTTGAATTGATCTTCTGATAAGAATCGCAACACCGCCCCCAGTCCTATTGGATTCAAGTGTTGATAGATGTATACCTTGTTTGAGCCAAGTCTCAGTAACCAAAGCAACATCAATATTGCTGTTATTTAAAAAATTTAGAAACTTAGAAGTTTGGCTTCGAATCCCTCTCGCATTCCAAGTAACAATTTTAATGTAACTATCTACCATATTATTTATCATTACTATACAGAAACTTAGTTGCTAAATGTGCAATAACTTGAAATTGTTCTACCTTAGATTTACATGTACTCGTAGATAAATTTGTAATCATTTCCATTGCTAAAGTGTTGAGTTCCTCGATCGTAAACAGTGAATGTTGATTAGAAATGAATGTTGATTGTGCGAGCACGGCCTGGGAAGTACGATGTGTTGTTGTAAGGTGCTTTTGGTTTTTGTTTTAAAGTTTTTTCTTTCATCTCGCCATACTTGATTCTATTGACACACGTTGGATCCGTAGATTTATGACAGCCGCTGCAGTTAGCACATTTATTTACGGCAACATTATCGCATGAAATAGTCTTGTGTTGACCAGAACAAATGGCACAGTAAGCTTTGACGTTGCAATTTCGCTCACCATGTCCGAACATTTGGCAGTTGTGACATTGAGTTTTCTTTGAATACCCCAGTTCACCTGAGTATGTAGGATAGACCGATAATGTTTTTTCAAATCAAACAATTTAATTGAACCATTTTCTAGCGAAATTAAGTGAAAAACATCACTATATCTTTCGTACGTTTTCGTTATCTTTTTAATGTTAATGCATTTTAGTCCCATTTTAGTGAGTTCACTTTTTAATGTATTTGCGTCCATTTCGCCCATTCCATAGAGAACCACTTTAAAAGCTTTCTCACTGCGGAGATCATGTTTGATCAGTTTTCCGATTTTAACTTGTCGAACACTGATTTGTAAGATGTAAGGGACTCACAAATAATTTTTATTCCAATGGATATTCTTTTAATACAGTAATCGGAGATGTTTAATGATTTCATTACACTGTGAACATAATCACAAGATTTTTTGAGGAGTTTGATTGGTGGTAAATACACTCTTTTTTCACTAACCGTAACTATTTCGTCCATAAACTCGTTGTTGTCACTATCAGGAAGACATTGTAATGGACTCCAGTAATTATCACTAGAGTCATTTTTACGAGAACCGTTCGCGTTATTCATTATCCGACGGTATTTAATATCCGAGGACAGGCGGCCAATTAGAGATATCATGCGCGAACAAAAGCTCCGAGATGACTGAATATTATCCTCATCGTCCCAGCATGTCTAAAACAATTCCTGATTGTGTCCTCCTTCACATCGAGTGTCCAAGATTTATAAAGCAACCGTATTGCTTCAAGTAAAGATAAAGAAACAGAAACACTATCTTGGTGTTCTATCAACTTTATGTAATGTGCCAGCAAACGACGCCGGTAATGTAATTTCAAATTTTAAATCACACTCTGATCCATGGGATGCAGTTTTGACGTCATATTTGGCGGAAATAATACAAGCTCAATAGATTTCGTCCGGATGTCTTTAGGATGTGCAGGGCAATTATCAAGAAATAAAACAATTTTCTGACCTTGTTTCGTGACTTCTTGGTCGAATTTCAATATCCACTCCTCAAAAATAGAAGAAGTCATCCAGGAGTTTTTTTTACTGGAGTATGTAATAGGAAAAGATTTTATCCCTTTGAAGCACCTCGGGTTCTCACTTCTTACAATAACAAAAAGCGCCATCTTTTCAGTTCCGCTCATATTAGCAGTAGCATGTAAGCCGTTGTTTACTATGCTTTCCGTCATAGCATTTCTCGTTTTAGAAAGCGAGTGTCTTATTTGGTAAACATTTATTAAAAAATCCTGTCTCTCTGTATTAAAAACATAATTTTCTGCATAACGCTTCAATATCAATGGCAAAACTGTCCGTTTGCAAGACCCAGCGGACTATTCACTGACGTCAGCACTCTCTTCACACAGCGTTTTTTGGACAATTCCCCGCATTGATTTAACATTACCCATTTCAATAGTGAATTCAAATACAAAAATGCATAATTTACATGTTTTTAAATTTTTGCAGCCAGCATTCGCTAGCGGAAAAGTCTTGTATTCCTTTTGATTTTGCAAAAAGTAGAACCTTTTCTTTAATCATAGGTCCCGTCACTGGCATATTTTTGTTCCCCATTAATTGTATCCATTTTCGTAAAGCCGAACCAAGCTCCGCATATTTTAAAGGCTTTGATCGAAACGAATATAGATTCACACCTTTTTCTACAGCTTTTCGAATCTAATCTGCATTTTTTTATTTGAATTTAATTTTTTTTTAATTTTCGGGGCGACATTTTAGTAAACGACGTGTCCAAAAATTACAGATATAAATTCTATGAATGATTCTACGACGAGAAAGAATTCATACATTTCAAATGTTTTGTATTCAACTACAAACACAAAGTTGTATTTGCAACCAACTTACGCTTATTCGTTTCTTTTGTTTGTTTTCTCTTTTGTTTTTGCATGGTTTAAATGGGTGTAGGAATATGAGATATGGGGGAATTTTCTACAAAAAGTAATACGAAAAAGCTCGATTTACGGACGTTTTCGACTTACAAGGAGTCGACTTATGGAGTGTAAAATAAGTTTTGGGTCTAAGTTCTGAAACATTTGTTCGACTTATAGAAAATTCAACTTAAGGATGTTCGACTTATGGAAGTTTGACTGTATATGTTCTTTGAGAGTAAAACAAAGATATTTTATCCATCTAAGCTCGTTTATTTTAGTATTTATAGTTTAGAAAAACTTTGGCTTAGAACATTAAAATTACAATGATTTTACACATAACTTTTTTTAAATTAAGAAAAAAACACATATTCTTACCTGTCTTTTGAAACTAGTATTTCTCAAAAAATAAACAAAAACTTGTATCCTTCCAATAAAAAAAAGAGATCTCAAAAATGACTGTTCTTCAATCAAATAGCTTCCGCAAAGGAAACAAATATTTTTTGCAAATATGGCAACAGTTTTTTTATTTGTCTTTCATCCACACTTATAGCACTGGCTATTTCTTGAAGGAACAGCCGTCCCAGGTACCTCATCTATTTTCAAAATGTCTGATAGTCTTTGTCTCAATGACAAGTTTAACTGCATTTGTCGTTCTCTTATGTGCTATTCAATTAGTTTCATTGCCAAATTCATAATGAAGTGACAATGTTGAAGTTTTTAGTTTTGGTTGTTAGCTGTATATATCACCTGACTATTTATGGTACTCACATTAAGCAAAACTAACATAGGCCAGCGCCTTGTTGCTCGAGCACAATTCTAATTCGCACATAAACGATCTTCGACATCGAGGCCGCCCTTGGTGTTATTGTAGCTCAAAATTATATTGAGTTTTTGAGTTTTGACATCGACTTCATCAGTAAAACATTTTTATCTGTCTGTTTAACCATGTTGTCGCGAAAACCAAACAAATTTGGAGTCACATTTCGACTCGAGCACAATTCTAATTCGCACATAAACGATCGACATCGAGGCCGCCCTTGGTGTTATTGTAGCTCAAAATTATATTGAGTTTTTGAGTTTTGACATCGAATTCATCAGTAAAACATTTTTATCTGTTTTACCATGTTGTCGCGAAAACCAAACAAATTTGGCCTCACATTTCGACCAAGCAATATATTGAAATCAGAAGGAATTTAATTATTGTTCTTCCTCACTCTTTCAAGACCTTTCTGTTAAGGATGCTAGTATTGAAAATCGGCTCGCATAATCTTTGAACACTAACGAAGCAAAAATTGTCAAAATTGTATGGACCTTAGCGTGACCGTTTTCCGGGATAAATTTCCATATAAAATGTGTAAAACATCTTGGTATCACAAAGAGCTTGAATTTTGATATGGTTATGGATGTGGTTTATTTGGAATATATTGCGTAAATGAGCATCTTCTGCACGAACATTCCAACGATATTCACAAAAGCAAATAAAGTATAATTAGTTTTCATTTTTGGACAAATTTCTCGAATACGGCAGATTTTGTGAAATGCTTTTCTATTATATTTTCCCTCGTACTGCCTGCTAGGTTCCAGAAATCGAGTGAAATGAAATCCAAATCGAAATTGTATATCGAGTGAATTCATTTTCAGTGTTCCACATTTCGATAGATTTGCTAACTCCGAATTTTTGTTCGAAATCACTTTTGTGAAATTGAAAACAGCTGATATCTGTCATTTCGAGCGTTAAATTTAAAAAAATTTTAATTGCTAAAAAATGTGGTTTTTGTCGCATTTTAAAGCATTCAAAAGATTTTAATGAATGCTGTGTTAATTGCTGCGATATTGCAGACCGAAAGGCGAAAATATGCAAAAGAAAAAATAGAGAGACGAGGGCTGAGAGATGTATCGAATCCTTTGGAAATTGCAGATGCTGAGTATGTTTTTATATATAAAAATTGTTGTGATCATACATGGGGTGCCCACACGAGGAACATTCTATTCGGAGTTTGTGAAGTTAACTTTCAGATATTTTGGAATCTGATAACATTTCGCAAATAGATGTTAAAACGTCGAGTTCTGTTAAAATCTCGAAATCGCAAAATCGGAATATTACAATAACTTCTTAACAGGAAGTTAAAAACTAAAACCAAAGTATTAATCACGATTTCCTGCCGAAGGCAACTTTGAAAGGTCAACTGGTCAAGTTTCTGATGTTGCTTTGGGTCGAAGCACTGTGTCGAAAATTTTGACACAGGTATATGCTAACAATTTTGGAAAATCGAATTTGTCCAACTTGAATAAAAGTTATGTCAGACGACGAACGAAGTAAATCCAAAGACATTTTTTGGACAAATTTAATATTCCTGGCGTCTTCCCACAAAATTTCGGTGAGAACTCGCTCCTCTTTGACAAATCTTCTTGTCAAATCATTCTGCTGTTCCATAAATTTGACAAATATTGCCTCCTGCGTATTATTTTTATGTTTACCCCTGTTTTAAATATATTTTTAGCCAAATAATCTAATTATGCAAATACATGCTCAAAAACGTTTGCTATCTTCCACTATTTCACTTGCAAATCGACAAAATCGAATTCTGGAACACAAAAATTTCACTTTGGTTCAATTTCGAAAAATTTGAAATCCAAATCGATAATGGTGAAATACAGAACACCATATTTCATTTTCGATCGATTTTGATTTCATATCGAGTGAAAGTGAAATGTGGAACCTTAGCTGATTAGCACTATTTCTCAAATGAACCGATCACTTGAAAATCACTGCAACAAACACCCGGCTAACGGTTACTATACCAGTATCACGTGGAAATCACGGTTCATGTTTTATTTTGGCCATTGCATGAACTGTCATTTTTCTTTCATCCACACTCCCAGCTACCTCAACTATTTTCAAAATCTCCGCAGTCCTTATCTCAATGACCGTGGCAAGTTTAACTGCATTGCCATTCTCTTATGTGAGGTTCAATTAGTTGTCGCGAAAACCAAACATATTTTACTTCACATTGCGACCAAGCAATATATTGAAATTAGAAGGAATTTTTCCTTCTTGTTCGTCCTAATTTTTCCGACTGCTTTAAGACATTTCTGTTAGGGAACAGTGCTGAACCAATTGTCAGTTGTTATGTTGTTCGCACAATCTTTGAACAACAGCGAAGCCAGGATTGTAAAAATGTTTTCCGGGATAAATTTTCATATTAAATGAGCTTGAATTTTGATATGGTTATGGATGTGGTTTTTTGGAATATTTTGCATAAACGAACGTCTTCTGCGAAGACCTTCCAACTTCTCATCGGTAGTCACAAAAGCAAATAAAGTATAATTAGTTTTACAATTTTGGACAAATTTCTCGAATATGGAAAATTTTATCAAATGCTTTTCCTTTTTCGTTCGTACTACCATCACCAAACCTCAAAGCTCGCAGTAAAAAGCCGAAACATTCCAATCAAACAATCATCCGTTCGAAATAGCTCTTCAGTATTTAGATTATTCGATTTGTTAACCCCAGCTAATAGCAGCAAAGCTATCAAGCAACATTTCTCGATATTTCTCTGGCATACTCGTAATTATCTTTATCGGTAGCAACGTATTGGTTGTCTCTAAATTTCAAGTGAGTCCTCTTCACTTGAGACATCCCATTTAGGTCCTCGTAACTGTGTTATTATATTGACTCTTCTTGTACAAACAGATTGGCAAGAGGGTTCTTTACTCTCGTACATTTGTTCTTTCTGATATAAAGTAAGGAGTTGTTGTTACCTAAAGACACACGGTCACTCAACTCCTCTTATCTCTCCGAAAGTTGTGTATCCTCTGGTTCGTAATCACTTTCAGTTTCACTATCTTATGATATTGGTGGTCTGCGCTCTTCATGTGTTAGTGTTTCTTGTACAATAGAAGAGATTCAAAATGACGTTATATACATTTGTAAGACACTCTGTAACAAGGTTTATAATATAGGGTCATTCATTTCGTATTTTCAAGTTGGTAATGCTGGCATTTGACACCTGCCAAATTCAGCTGTCATTTGAAGTGTCATAATATTAGTTGAATGTTTGCCATTTTCAATAATGGATTGCTTACAAATCGAACAAGGCGTTAAAATTATTAAAACTTACTACAAAAGTGGTGATTCAAACGTAGCCACTTTTCGCGCATTACGCGATGATTATGATCGTTATGATGAAATTTGAAGAGAGTGGAAGCGTTACTGATGTCGTAAGTTCTGTGCATCATCGTAATGCACACTCATTCGAAAATATTGCTGCTGTAAGTGCAAATGTTGCTGATGATCCGAATTTATCGATGGCTTTATTGCGTGAGAAGTTTCCTAATCATTTCCATTTCACGTTTTGGCGACGTCAATTGGCCGCCAAGATTATGCGATTTGACACCGTTAGAATTTTTTCTGTGGGGCTACGCACTGCACCGTGCTTACGCGAATAATCCCCGAACTCTAGACGTATTAAAAACCAACATTACTCAAGCTATGGCCGAGATACCGCCCGAAATGGGCGAAAAAGTGGTTAAAAATTACCTCAAAAGAATCGCGTGCTGCGAATCTTTCCGAGGTATCCATTTGAATGATATTGTGTTTCACACTTAATGGCAAAGTTCAAACTTTATAATGAATTAAAATTTTCATCAAAAATGTATAGCTGTGTTTGTTTATTTAGCTTTACTTTCGAAATCGAAAAATGAATGACCCTTTATGATACATACATATACGAAAGGTTGTGTTTGTGAAATGTCGATACAATCATCTAACAAGCTTACTAACCATAGGATGTCCTCATGCTCGTATGTCCTCAATAACACGAATAATATTGGTCTCCAATGTGTAGATTGTTGTTGGGTCGTAAGCATTGACTGGCGTCTTAACGTAGCCCAAATCACAAAATCTTTTAGGTTAATCTACAGGTCCATTTCGCAAAATTATGCGTTCATTGAATGTTTATGGATTAGTTTGGTGTATGAAACCTAGCGCCATTCAATCGGGTAATGAAAAAGTCATCAATCATGGCACTATAGAGAATATCTTTGAACGTAACACGGTGATTAGCTTTTTGAAAAAAATGTGATCCGATGAGTCCGCCAGCCTACAGACCGCACCAAACTGCATTTTTGTAACAACGTTTCGTTAATCTCTTGTGGACTATCTTCAAATGGGACAACTTTGCTTATTTCCACACTCAATGAGCCAAAAATGAGCCTCATTGCGAAGCACAATTTTTAAACAAAACAGTGGATCTAATACCAATTGTTTTTGGGCCCATTCACCAAAATTTCGACGCAAACAATCGTACATAATTCAGCTTCAATTCTTGCACGAGTTGGATCTTGCAAGCCTTCAAATCAAGATCTTTGCGTAAAATTTTCCATAAAAAGACGGACGAAGACCAAGCTATTGTGAACGACGTACATCCAATCGATAAGTTTTGACCTTCTTAATAACTTTCCTAAGCGGATACAATATTCTCTTATGAGTACGCAAAGAAAATTTGCGAAAACGGTCGACAATTCTGCGAACAGCGGTCTTAGATGGTCGATTATGTCGGGTGTACACAGTGTGGCAAATAATTTCCCGGACTGGCTCTAAAAAAAACAATTAAAACAGGATTTCTGTTTTCGTTCTGTTCTGTTTTCTGTATTTTTAATTTGGAATGCTCGATTCAATAGTGAATCAAATGTCTGTTAAAGGTTATTTTGCGGAATTGCTTCCAGTGCCCGTGTCGAAGCTGGTTGAATGGTCGGAATGTCGTCAAAAAGCCTCCTTTCAATTTCGGGAACAAACTGAAGTCGCACGGTGCCAAATCAGGTGAATATTGTGGATGTTTTAATACACACACTTGATTTCGAGCCAAAAATTGACGAATAATGAGTGTTGTGTGACTCGGTGAATTACAGTGCAACAGAGACCAACTTTGTTTTGCTCAAATCCTCATGAAGAATGGTTCGAATTGTCTCTTTGTTGATGTAAAAGGCGTCTTCCATTATACTCAATGAAGCATTGCCGTCTTCTATTTAACAAAATCAAGTACTTTTTGGATCAATTCAGGCCTCCGAACTGAAATTGACCTTCCTGTGTGTTTGACATCCTCCAACGTCTCTCTGCCGCCCAAAAAACCGTTATACTAGTCGAAAAAATTAGGTAAACAATTATCACGGTATACTTGCTGCAACAATCGGAATGTTTCTGATGCATTTTTACCAATTTTTGCTTTGAATTTGATGACCGCTCTTTGTTCCATGGGAAAATTTCAATATCAAATGAAAAGGTTTTCTGGAAAAATATTTTATATAATTGTCAAATGTCAACCAAATGTCATGAAAATTGGACATATAGAAGAGAAAGATTCAAGCATGGTCGGACAAATAGATGGCGCTCTTGGTTGCTGAGATATGGCTCGTATCCGGGATGTGCTCTAGAAGTTTGGCGCACATAAGAACACATTTGTTGAACTTATGATAAAATTGTAAAGACTCCTAAGGGAAACTAAGAGTTTGCGACAATTGGTTTGGCAAATATACACATAATCGTCCAAATTAATACTGGGTTAAAAAACACCCTCTATAAGGGGCATGGAAGCTGGTGGACGGAAAACAATGGCAGTGACTTGGGTTATAACAAACGAAGTATGATACTACTTTGATTCAACATTGGGCTGGTATCATTTAAAACAAAAGTTGATGTGTGTTATTCATGAAGACGATGGCATGGAAGTGGTATCTGCCGGCATCCATTCAAACGCTAAGACCTTCTCTCTCTTCTATATGTTTTCATTTTCTATAAATATTAAGTGCGTATTTAACGAATTCTTTTTTCCAGACAAAAATAAAAATATTGAAAGCTCTAAAAATAAATTCTAAGAGCAATTGACTTCAAGGAATTATTACCCCAACCACAAGATCCTCAAATTCGCATAAGTTCGACGATTACTAAAAATATTTAACAAAAACCACTCAAGCCCTCGCAAAAAAACAACAAAAATAAATTAATTGTTGTCCACATTTTCTTTGTTATAGATTTTCATCACCTTTCGTTACGAATATTGCTTTCAAAGAACTAATGACATCGATACTATTTTTGAAAATTTCCTGCGAAAATTATTTACTAAAAAATATTGAGAGACATGCCCTGAATTGTTAACTAGTAATTAGCATTGAAAAGTGTTTTCTTAGAATTAAAAAAAAAACAGAAAAGAACTGGTCCAAAGTTGAAATGGAAATGATGCTGAAAGTTGTTTTAGTTCAAAGTGGCATAGAAATCTATTGATGTCATCATATATTCCTTTGTTCGTCACAATTATTGTTTTGTTTATTTGAATATTTTAAATGTGGGCAGTTTTCACGTTATAGTAGGTACATAGTCCTATTTTTTATTAAAATATTTGCTCCATTCGACATAATTGATGTCCAAGAGATACTTCATCATTCATTATCAAATAACTATTTGTGAAAAGCCGATAATAGAAAGCAAGTCTTAGAGAAAGTTTGACAATTTTTAAGTACGGTAGATCAGCTTGTCACATACTGACTTTGCTGTTTTGTAAGAATCTCTGCTATATGAAAATATTCAATAACGGCCCCAATGACAAAGGCTAATCCTTTTCATATGCAGCTAAACAAGAAGCCTGCAACGAAGGACTGAAGCTGATCGTGATTTTTACGATAAGTTCAATTCTCAAATCTAGACAAAAGAGAGTATGCCTTATGAATGGAATCATAGCATCGTTTGCCTGATTCACAAAAAGGAAACTCCCTCAACTGAGCCTACTATACAGGTATAAACTTCCATTCCCACCGAAAAGAAGATCCTACCTGCCTTATCGTGTGAATGTCTAAAACTCTTCTTGGTCTTGAATGCAAAAAATTATCTTGGACCCTCTCATGGATCAAACAACAACCCACCCGAAACAGAAAGCGGACACCACAATCAAATCCCCGCCACCTTCCAATTCCTCCAACACGGCATCACAATGAGATGAGTCTATGCAAACCTAAGTATGAAAAGGTATAAAAATCGACTCAGGTCCAAATACCACTTCATCCCGCCAACGCTACCCAACTAAATCCTTCGTTAACAACCTGATTAGCCCCTATCGGTGCGGTTTCAGACTGAAAGAGTTAACAATCGGCCAAATTTTCACAATCCAGCGGATCCTAAAAAACAAGCTGTCATGTTACTTCCTTACAATAATTATACGGAACTCTCAACTGAACACTGAAAGGCACAATCTTTCAAAGATAGTACGATCATAAGCTTACCTAGATGATATTGACATACCTAGTCAAGTCATAAATACTGGTACACAACTGAACTCATTCATTACGAAAGCAACACTGGGCGCATCCATTTCGTATTGATTGCGATTTGACAGTTGATATTTATGCTTCATTGTGTTTTTGACATTAATTGCTTAAAAACATGGAAAAAGGCGATATGTTTAGGACGTTGCGACCGCTTGAAATCACTCGCAATTTTGTGTATCGTGCTGTGAAGTTGTTTGAGGATACTGGTGGAGTATGAGACCATCAAAGATCCGGCCGTCCGCGCACTGTGAGAGCTCCGAAAGCGATCAAAGCCGTGAAGAAACGAATCGACCGAAAACCGCTGCGAAAACAGAAAATCTTGTCGCGGGAAATGCAAATTTCTCAAAAATCCATGTCTCGAATCATCAATGAAGATTTAGGACTCAGCGCGTACAATCGACACACTGGACACCTCCCCACGGTCGCATTGAAGGAAAAACGGAAGCGAAGATCGAAAGCGTTACTCAGCCGGTACGCGAAGAACGCTCACAGACAAATTCTGTTTACTGACGAGAAAATCTGCACCGTAGAAGAATTGTTCAATAAGCAGAACGATCGTGTGTATCCGCGGTCATCCAGAGAAGCATCCCGAGGGTTCAAAGAGGCCACCATCCCGCGTCTGTAATGGTATGGTGGGGAGTGTGCTACGATGGCGATACCAAGCTCCATTTTTGCGAGAAAGGAGTGAAAACATCGGCCAAAGTATATCAATCGACCGTCTTGGAACTCATTGTGAAGTCTCTCAACCAATCAATATTCAACAACAAGCTATGAAGCGAGCTCTTGTCCGTGCAGTGGACAACTTCCCCATGCATGAAGTGCGTCTCGCAATTGATGAGTAGCCACATCGTCTTAAGTCGTGCTGGAAGGCAAATGGAAGTCATTTCGAATAAGTTGTTCTAAGATTTGTAGCCATTGAATAACCCAATAACAAGAACAAAAAAAATTGTTTAAATATTAATTCGTTTTCATTTGGCGCTGATTTTTCTGTATACCAGTACTTATGACAGAACTCAGCATGCTGTCAACCAGAAGGGACACACAACATCGACAGAGGGGACATGCCATCACAGTTGTTAGCTGTAATTTCGACTTAGTAAGGGACTTTGCCTTTCTTGTTTGTGTTATAAATTTTCCTTGTGACACCTTAGCAGAAATCAAGCGAAGAATCACTGTTCTTTGGGCTACAGAGGCAGCTCTAATCCGAACAACTTAGGAGACCTGAAGTATGGACATTATTGAAAGCAGATGAAGATCTTTTTCAGCCGTTTCGAGAGAAAAACGCTTTGTATAATACAATAATCGGTCCTGTTTGCACTGACGAGCTTTGGAATAGAAGATTCAACATCGACCTATTCAGAAAATTGCGCATCAGTTGCCTGAGATGGCTATGGCATGTAGAGCAAATGGAAATGGGTCTTCGAATTTATAACTCGGAAGAATAGCGAAGTACAGAGAGTACTCACCATAGGAAAAGCGCTCAAAAATTAGGAGCCCTCAATCGACTTGGAGTGCGCACCTGGAGGCAGTAAGCTGAAGTTTGGACTAACTAAGGAGGCTTGCTAGTTGAGGCCTAGGTTCAACCCGAAATGAAGTGTTAACTTAGTTATGAAGGTGGCTAAATTAACGCTTGGAGTACAGCGGTTTTCTTCGAACGAGGAGCTCAGATGCCAAACACATTAAAGACACGAAGGTAGAGCTGGGAGAAGTGTATAGACTTACAAGGCGACTATGTAGAAAGTTAAAAATAAATTTGAAGACGATACAGTTTGTTTCTTTGTTAAGTCGGAAATGTTTCAGAAAGCTCTCGTATAAGGATTTTGCTAATTTTACCGTTGACTTGTCTGTTGAGTCAGTCAAGCGCGTTAATCGGCCTTACCTTATCGCTTTTGTAATTCTGCAATTATGAACAGTTTTCCTCATTACAGATTCTTTCAAGAAAACCATTAAACTCAAACTGAAATAAAATTTAGGTCAACCGTAATTGAGTCGCATGCACATAAATCTCGAATATTCGTGTAATCATCTTCGACATTCAAAATTTTATTAAAAGCGATTTAAAAACGAAATTGCTTTGAGGCACACTAGTCCATCACATTTTCTAGTTACTCGTCAGATCAGTCAAAGTGAATGCATTTTCCAAAATACAAATACCGACTCTTACATTTCATTTTTGAGTTAAAAATATCTCAAAAACTCATCAGGTTTGTGACTATGTTGACAGAAAGTGACAAACGTCTTACGAACCAGATCATCAGCTGGGCGGCGGCGTATGAGTAAGATTTTCTTTTTAAATTTCCCATTCGCATTCGCGTTTCTGTTTCCTTAATTTTCGCAGAATTTATTTTAGTAGGTTTTTTTAAAAATTTGATTTTAATTGGTTATGAAGACCTGTCAGCCATTAGAGTTTAATCAGGCTGATGAATGCTTGTTCGAAAATAAATTATAGTTTGGCCTAATTTTCGGAAGAGTACGGATGTACTTATGTTATTTAAAAATAATCCACAATTGTGGATGTCTAGATAATCAGTTTGTCGCATGTCTTTGAAAAACGTACAATTTTTGTAATTTTTTCCGACATCGCAAAACGTTAATGGGATTAGAAAGGGGGTTATCGGGAACATGTCTATGTTGCGAGTAAATTGCTTGAAGGTGGTGATTTGAACATGATTGAATGACACTATTAATTTGCTCGTAAAAATGGCACAGATACCGCGACACTGATAGCATGTAATGGGGCCATAAGATACGTCAAAACATCTTAGTTGCAAGACGAACTAACGGCCACACGCAACAGTCGCGAGTGATGATAACCTGTTCTGTAAGGATTGTTGGGAAATACTACAGAACATACTAACTGCGGGCCTATTACCTAAAAACCAGTAAAGCTATCGTATTCAAAATTGTTTCATTTATTAAACATTGATTACTAAAAAAATTCTCGATTCTTTCGAAATGATTGCTTTTTGCTTTAACACAAGTCATTGGGCTATGGAGGCACGTACGGTTTTCAAGGAGATCGTGGACATTGCTCTGGTTAATGCTGTTTTAAGGCTTTCCAAATTTCTGTGGGAAATCTTGCAGGTCTCACTTACTTGCTTTCAGTGGCGCTACAGTCCGGGGTGGACCTGGGCCTCAGTTAACAGGCGTCTCCAGCCAGCTCGATCCCTGGCTAGCTGCCTCCAGTTTCGCACGCTAAGTTGGCTGAGGTCCCCTTCCACTTGCGTGCGCCACCTGAGTCAGTCTTGGCCTTCCTCTACTGCGCTGTCCCTCGGGAGCGAACTCGAAGACTTTTCGGACCGGGGCATTGGTGCCCATACGCTCTACATGTTCCAACCATCTCAGTCTTTGGATCTTCACTCTTCTGGCTAGGTCCATGTCGCTGTACAGTCCGTACAGTTCGTCGTTGTATCTTCTCCTCCACTCACCGTCAATGCAGACGGGTCCGAAGATCGCCCGAAGAATTTTTCTCTCGAAGCAACCAAGAACACCCTCATCCATTTTTGATAATGTCCGTGCCTCTGCGCCATAGAGCAGGACCGGGATTATTAAGGTCTTATAAAGGGTGACTTTTGTTGTCCAAGAGAGAGCTTTGCTACTCAATTGCCTTCTTAACCCAAAGAAACAGCGGTTGGCAAGAGTTATTCTTCGCTTGATCTCAGCGCTGTTGTTGTTGTCTGTATTTATAGCAGAGCCTAGGTAGACAAAGTCCTTAACTACCTCAAAGTTATATCTGTCGAGGGTGACGTTCTGTCCGAGTCGGTGTTGGTTGTCTTTTTTGCTTGACAGCATATACTTGGTCTTGCCCTCATTGACCGCTAAAACCATTTTCGCCGCTTCCGTCTCAATACTCGCGAAAGCGCTACTGAAATCACGCTGCTTTCTCCCGATTATGTCAATATCGTCAGCGTATGCGAGTAGTTGGACGGACTTCTGAAAGAAAGTGCCTCTTGTGTTTGCTCGTGAGTTTTGCACTATTCTTTCAAGTACGATGTTGAAAAAATCGCATGACAGCGCATCGCCTTGTCTAAATCCTTTTTCGACATCAAAGGTCTCGGTGGGATGTTTAACGACCTTGATGTAGCAGCGTACATCCTCCATCGTCATCCTGCACAGACGGACGAGTTTGGCAGGGATCCCGAAACTAGACATTGCTCTGTATAGCTCGTCTCTATAGATGCTGTCATACGCGGCCTTGAAATCGATGAATAGGTGGTGTGTAGCGATCTGAAGCCCATGATCTGCCGTAGTGTGAATATCTGGTCGATGGTGGACTTTCCTGGCCTGAAGCCACACTGATGTGGACCTATTAGGTTGTTGACGAACGGGCTCAGGCGTTCACACAATACGACAGATAAGATCTTGTATGCGATGTTAAGGAGACTGATGCCTCTGTAGTTGGCGCAGTTCAGAGGATCTCATTTCTTGAGGATCGGACAAACAATAACAATGTTGAGGTTCCATTCATCGGGCATACTTTCGTCCGACCATATTTTACAGATGAATTGGTGTATGCTCCTTATCAAGTCATCGCCTGCCGCTTTGAAGAGCTCGGCAGACAGGCCGTTCGCTCCAGCAGCTTTGTTGGACTTAAGCTTCGATATAGCTATCTTCAGTTCATCCAGGTCGGGTGGACGGAATTGTTGGTCATCATCGTCTAAGTTGAAAGGTTGATTCTGCCTGACAGCGGTATTTGGTCCGTCATCGCCGTTATACAGTCTGCAGAAATGGTCTTTACAAATCCTCAGCATCGACTGCGATTCTACTACGATGTTCCCATGTTCATCTCTACAGGCTTCGGTTCGGGGTTTGTTTCCGTGGCATGTTATTTTAACCTTTTAACCTCGATCGGAAAAGGACTGGGCGGTCTCTTGTGATTGTAGCCGTCTGACCTCGAATTTTCTCACAGCATTAGTTTGTCTTGGCGTAGTTTGGGATATCCGCAACCGTACCTTGGCTACAACAAGGTAATGGTCCGAGTCGATGTTGGCTCCTCGGAACGTAAGGACATCCATAATACCGGAGGAGTTCTCCAAGTCCCCTTGTGCATTTCGAGATGTAGGAACCTCGTGCTAGCTACGACAATGTTTCCCCCCCACAGCAAAGTCGATTAGCCTGAATCCGTTATCGGAGGTAGTGTCGTGCAGGCTATATTTTCCGGTCGTTCCACCAAAGATACCCTCTCTTCCTAGCTTTGCATTACACCGAAGCCAGAAACCCGTTCCGGAATGTGAGCGCTGCCATTGGCCTATATAGGGCTGGTCCAACCACCATCTCATTTCCAAGACCCTGACTGAGTCCTGGAAATCCTTACCGGCCTGAGCTCCAGATATGTCGGAGTAGCCCGGTTTCATATTGCAGATGTTTTAATCTTTGTCTTAAATCTTTTCGGAATCCTGTAGTGTTTCCTCTCCAAAAGAAAGGTATGAAATTAAACAGTTATAGTCCTATTTCCCTTTTGTCTCTGTTGTCAAAATTTTTGAAAGAGTAATGGAGACACGAATTGTCTCCTTCTACGAAGAACGAAAATTTTGAACAACTGCCAATACGTATTTAGAAATGAAAGGCCTACGAAAAGTGCTCTGATTAAATTTACTGGCGAAATAAATGCAGCTCTTAATGCGTCTAATATTTCTGCTGCTGTGTTTATGTTAGGTGCGAAACTAAGTTCGCAACTAGTAGTTTCGTACCCTTGAGATCTTTTGTCGATAGATGGCGCCAGTAGTAAGTGCTGGTCGATTTTGACATATCCAAAACGTCATGAACCAAGCTAGGACATACGATATGGTAAATAAACCGTTTTGAAACGTTAGTAATTTTGTTTTGGCATCACATACTTTTGGTTGTCTGAAAATGTCTGATTTTGTGCCAAATAATCATTATTTGCGGGAAGTGTTGATGTTGTTCTTTCATTCGAAGAATAAGGCCTCTGAAGCGCATCGAGAGCTCCAAAAAGTGCCATGATTGGTTCTTCAAAGACGTTAATTTTGATGTTGACGACCTTCCGAATGAAAAATTCTTCGAAGACGCTGAATTGGAGGCATTGCTCGATGGGGATCCATGCCAAACGCAAGAAGAGCTTGCTTCAGCATTAGGAGTTACTCGTCAAACCATTTCCAAGCGATTAGATGCGTTGGGAATGATGCGTTTTTTCGCCTGTGAACAACTGATCCGTCTAATTACTCGCATGCGCCGATGATGTTGACATATTTAGAAGAAAGCAGAGTGGTGTCAGTGGCGCTTTCCCGAGTATTGAGGCGGACGCGCCCAACGAGCCGCAGTCAAACAGAAAAGACCAACACCGAAGTCTCGGACAGAACTACACTTCGCCAGCTATACTCGTGAATTTGAGGTAGTTCAAGACTCTGTCTACCTAAGCTCCGCTTTCAATTCAGACAACGACACCAGCGATACCATGTAGAGCGAATGGACAGGCTTCCATTCGATAAGTCTTCGAATCCGCTTAGGAGGCGCATGGAAGGGAAAGGCAGTCTTCTGTCAACTTAGCGTGCGAAACTGGAGACAGGTAATGAACGATCGAGCTGGCAGGAGACACTTGTTACATGATAAAGAGTGAATGTCTTTTTACGGGTTAGTGGCGATGAACACAAGGCTTTTTGTGTTCATAGTCAGTAGTACTGTACGTCAAAATTCAATGCTAAAATCGATAAGCACAATTTCTTCCGCGGATCAGTCTTAAAGCAGAGCCTTCACGACGAGACAACCGGCAACGCATTTGATCTAGCAGCAGCTCTTAATGTGGTGATAAGTGGCAAAGGGATCTCTCCATCCGGTAAGTTGTTTCTTATCGAGGTCAATAAGTTGCTGTCCTAGTCCTTACAGCATGAGATTTGGAATTCAGGCCACTTGTTAGTAACTTTGCGACATTGTAGACGGTCCTGCTGTCGAACATACTGGATGCTTCTTTTGCCCTGGTTGCAAGTGTGTGGATATAATTACGCTAATCGTCTGCTGCACAGGTTATTTGTTTTGTGCGATATGGAACTTTCAATTAAGGTCGCTCTGCTCTACAATATAAGCCTGAAAACGGTGTCCTTGGCTTTCCGTCATCTTTCGACTGTGGTGTCTGGCTCAGATGAAAAACAACATGAAGAATGTTAATGGCCATTGTTACAAAGTTCTTGCAGTATAAAGCTTCGAAGTAAGCATCAATTGGTCTACCACGATTATCCTACAGCGAACGAAGCAATCATCAGTTACCAGATACATATTTTGGGTATCTTTTCTTGTAAGTAAGGTTCAATGATGGTGGTTTAGACGTATGTAGTTAGAAATCACCTTTTTGGTTCAAAAATTCTGAGTCAAGTGCTAAAATGCCTCCGTCTAAAGTCGGGACAGTATTTTGGTAGTTGGAAATAATTTTACCCCACAGATTGTGTATGGTCTTGACTCTCGGAAGCAGAAAAAGGCTCGTGCGTCTAGAAGAAAGTGTCAACATTTCTGCGAATTCCTTTTGACTGTTTTCCCTGCCAATGACTTCGGCAATTAAGCTCTTTTGTTTGGCTTAATGTCATTCCAAAATAATATATGACCACCTCATAAAATTTTCATCTGAAAGCTTAATAATGATGATAAACAGCCGGTGTCGTCGTCAGAATAAAAATTAAAAAAAAATTTAATCGGATGAAAATTCAAAATAAAAAAGAATTACTAAGCACAGTCGAATCGAGCGTGGCATACTCGTATAGTAGTCACTCTGCAGCAGCGTATGAACCAAAGTATCTTAAACGTTCTATTCTCTCATTTTCCTATTGTTTGGCTTTTAGCGCTTTTCTTCTAGGAAATTTTGACTTATCAAGTTTTTCCCTATTTTCCATTTTCACTCACGTATTCGTATCTTTGTCTCCTCTCTATGCTCGCGCCGTGTGGTATAGGCGACTTATTCGTATCCGCAGTGTGTGTAGTGTGTCCCCTTGACTTTATTTTCGTGTTTTATTCGCAAATTCACTCACTCACTCGTTTCTGCTCAATAAAATATCGGAGAACGAGCCAAAGATACAATATTTTGTTGCTGTTGTTGTTTACGTCGATTTGGAGATTTTATCTCGCATACTCTTCCGGTCGTCGCCATCGAAATGGTGCTGGTTCCTTAGTATGAAATAAAACCAAGAACTGTGCGGATCAGAATATAGTTGTGACGGTAGCTTTCACATTTAACGTGACGACAACGTTCGGTCATATAAGGTGCGGAGACTCGTCAAAAAAAATAAAAAATAAAAAAATAGTGCAGTGCAGTGAAATGTAAAGTGTGGTTATCCTTCGATTTCCCACAGAAGTGAAATACACTACTTGTAGTAGATAAAAAATAATAATTAAACAGTCACTCTCGTAATTAGATAGAAATAAAAAAAAAATCAGCACAATGCCATCCAATTCTCCACCGAGCACAATGCCCAGTTCGCCAACTATGCCGGTGCCTCGTCCTCGTGCACCTAGGCCACCACGGATACAAATTCACACAAGCAATGGATCCGTTCCAGGCTCAATACCTCCAACATCGCAAATTCCTCCTCCGACATCACAGATGCCTCCATTCTCCGCACAGACAAATCCAACTCTTGTTGGACCGCAGGGACAACCGTACTGGCCACCTTATGCGAATCCATTTGCATCGGGAAATTTCATGTCCAAAGGATTCGATGGATTTGTGGACTTTACCAAATCTGGCATGAGCTTCGGGGAGAAGTTCACCTTCGGCCTGTACAACAAATTCAGCAAATTGTCCAAGAAATGGTTTACCCATATATTTCTGTGCCTAGTCATGCTCCTTTACAGTGTTGGCGGTGCAGTTCTATTTCAAACTATCGAAGGTAAGTGCAGTATTTGTACGTATCCATAGTCTTAAGGATTGGGTGGCATAGGAATGTGGTACTTCTAGGGACAGGGTTGTGTAGAGACTTCCACTGCAGAGAGGAAGGGATGATGTCATGCTTTCATGGAAACGCTTTCGGATCGATTTGTTTGTTTCGGTTGACTTTGGCACAGATTGCTGAAACATCGTTAATGCCGACGAGATTTATGAATGCAGGGCATCCGGTTAAATGAGGACTTATAGAGCACAAAAGTCCAAGTTCCAGTTAAATGGAAAATGTGTGAAACGAATCAAAAATGTGAATACTCGTACGTTGTAGAGTATCGTAGGGTTGGTAGTAAAAGTACTGTTCTCGACTTTAAGCAACCGGTTTTGCCAATGGAATTCGAATTTCGTTTTTATGGTAATTTTGTTGGAATCAATATTGTCTTCTGCCCAACTGTTGTTAGGTTTTTCTTTAGACTTAACAGGAATGAGGCAATTCAGACCGGACGGGGCCACTTTTTGTGGTGATGTGCGAGTTAATTCATTGACTTAGAATGTGTTTATCTAAATTGTGGGTACTTCCCACAAATACTATTTAAGATGATAGGCATTTAGGCATTTGAGGAGTAGACACTTGTATTGATGGCTAGGCGCCAAAGCTTTTTGGCAAACCAAACAATGATTGGTTGAGGAAACTACTTTCTCATATATCAGTTTAGAAATAATGATATAAAGTTGTTGAGAAGGAGAGTCAAAGCATTAGGTGTTATGTTTGCTTACATGCGGGTGGTATATACTAGTTGAAGCTCGTTAATATCTTCATCACTGTCAGTGATAAGCCCATGAAATCTGGGTAATCAAAATGCAACATTGACAGTAAAACAAAGTCAAACATCCATATGCCCATCAACTTGACTTAAAGACTGAGAGTAATGGGGGTTCAGATATTCGAAGCTGGCACTCTGTTTTGTAGGACGAATTTTGTTGGGCTGTTCTATAAGGGGAGGCTTCTAGATGCTGTGTAATTCTTTAGAGATACAATAAATCACAAAATTTCACACCCAAGTACTTGATACGAGAAGTAGGACAACGTTATTTTATGTGAGTATAAGTATCCATAAAGGTTTAAGTAGAACACTTCATAAATCCAATTATGTCAGACTCGTATCCAAGAAATCAACTCTACATATTTAACCAGGCACAAGGATACAAGCTGACGGAATCGCTTGGCATGGAAAGTATTTTTGAATTTGAATAAACTTACTTCACCCACAAACCCTACACATTCTCACTGTTGATTATGCTAATTGAGATCATTTATGGATATTTTTCGATGAAATAACTTTCTTGTGAGCTGCCAAGGAGAACAATTGACGACAAATTTAAAGATATAACCGGGGGAGCATTTTTCTTCGGACCAACATGGTGGGAGTTATTTTGAGTTTATCCATCCTTCAGTATCTTAACTTGGAAGTTTAAATTAATTTTAGAAGAAAAGCCTACATCAACAGCGAAGGCAGTTGGTGTCTCTTTAAGATTGAATTCAAGAAGGAATTTACGTAGATTAAAAAAAAAATTGGTCCCAAAGCAGACCCTTGGAGACCACCTAAATGAAGAAAATTTATTGCACTTCCAATTTTATATATGTTCACTATCCATGATCTGGTTTTTAGATACCACCTCAGCCAATCAGAATTTTTTTTAAACCACATGTAGCTTCTAACACTTCTAAAGAAATTTTTGGCTTATACGTAAAACTTTTTTTGCCAACGTGCAGCGTAGCTGCATAAGGGCATACAGCGATTTTTACAAAAAGGTTGAACAGAGCATGGTTGAAAACTGTTTGCAATAAAAGCACGGCTTTGAGTACTTCAATTGATAAAGAAGCATTGGTATCGTCCTTATTTTTCATGTGGCATCAACTAACGAAGACTTTTGAATCAAATCACTATTGCATCGACCAGAAAACTTTTCTCCCAAAAGAACCATGGATTTTCGACTTACGCCTCCAACCTTTCTTGGAGAGTTCGTCATGGTTAGATAGAGATACCCGTTTACTGTAACAGCCACACCAGGTTCAGATCGAAGAAATAAAGCCCCATGACCCCACCAAACCACTCAGTAACGCGATGTCCATAGCAAGGCTTGTCGAGCATCAATGTTGGATTTTCTGAACCCAAAGTGTGGCAATTCTGCTTTCCAACAAAACTCTTGACGATAGAATTGAGCTTCATCACTCAAAATGATTAAAACATGACATTAGATAGATAGATAGATAGATTTTTTATTTACGTAATAATAATAATAATATAGTTATAATATGATTTTATATTTAGTTAGTTTAGTTAGCATGGCATTGCCGTCTGCCAGATTGACAATAGAGCTAATAATAAGTATTGCATTTATTTATCTATCTACTCGTACTTAGATACATTGACCAACATTTTTAGAAGTTCTCTGCTAATATACTCTCTCTATATTTTAATGCAATTTTTCAGGATCTGTATAGTTTAGCAACGTTTACTTCGTTGAGAAGGGATACTATTTCTTGTTCCGATAAGAAGTCTTTTCCAAATAAACTTCTCCTCGTTTCCATTAGGATTAGGCACTTGCCTAGAAAATGCATGGTATCTTCTCTTTCTTCCAAATTGCACATACAACAGAATATAGGAAGATCTTCTCTATGGGGATATAATTGAGTTTTAGGAGTTCTCCACGGAGTTTAAACATTGTTGATATTTCGAGAACGCTATGGCTGTCATTGAAGTAGTTCTTATCCTCAAGATTTTGGTTTAACCGGCTATACGTACTACGATGTAGTGATCCCGTCGTGTCTTCTACAAACTGCATTCTGGTCTGTTCATCAACTCTTGTTATGAGCTGGTGTAGTGAGTTCTCCGAGTTCATAGCTTCCGCATTCAGCTCTACACCACACCCACGAGCTAATTCCAGCCATTCTTCGAACAATGCTATTTTGTTCCGAATCGAGTGCAAGGCCACTATCTTTGGTAGTCGGTTGTCTAACATGGTTATAACCCTTAATATGTAGTTAACCTGCAACGTAGGTGTTTTAATGAACAGCGGAGATAGTCCTGTTTCCAGCATGAGCATATAGCTCGGAGCCTTTGGAGGGAGGTGAAAGGTTTTCTTAATGAAAAAACGTTTTAGTTTTTCAACTTCTACATACGGCTTACAACTCCATACTTGCGCCGCCTCCGATGCAGCTTCAAATACTTTGAATTTACTGCTGTGCGTAATCTGTGAGTTGCTGAAACAGTTTTTCCACACTACATTGATGGCGGTTTTAGACTTCATGAGTTTTTCCTTCATACTGAGGCTACTTGTTAAAAGGATTCCAAGGTACCTGCATTCATTTACAACTTCTATACTTTCTCCGTTAAAGTGTCATTTTTCGTTGTAAGCAAGTCTACTACCTCTCTTTTTAAATATCATTATCTTGGACTTATCCAAATTCACGACCAGGCTCCATAGGTTACAGTACTCATACAATTTGTTAATCATCAATTGCAAGGATTCCGGTGAGCTTACCAACAGTACAATGTGGTCTGCAAACAGGAGAGCTTTAATGAGAATCCCTGCAATTTCTATTCCTCCTGGGAGAAAGTCCACTATATCGTCTATATAGAGGGCAAATAGATTTGAGTTCGGCGAACATCCCTGTTTTACTGCCGACTCCGTCTGAACCCATTCTGATAGTGCCTCACCATTCCAAACAGCTGCTTTGGTTTCTTCATAAAGGTTTTGTAAAACCTTCCTGAATTTCAATGACATTCTCATATTATACAACTTATAAAATAAGGCGTATTGGTTCACGGTTCACGGTTCGAAGACCGCTTTAAAGTCCACAAAGAAGACGTGGAGTTTTTTATTTCGGCTTATGAATGCATCTGCTACGCTTTTCAATACGAAAATGTGTTCGACAGTTGAGTAGCCAGACCTAAAACCCGCCTGGAATTCCCTTAGCAGATTATTGGCCTCTATCCATGTGCCAGCCGCCTCTGCAATATTGCTGCAAGGATTTTGTACGATGCATATAAGAACGATATTCCCCGATAGTTAGCAGGATCCGATTTCTCGCCTTTTTTGTGGATGGGAAAAATCAGAGCTTCTTTAAACCGTTTGGGAACTGTCGCATATAATATGCTGTTGTATAAGCCAATGAGGTTGTCTTTCAGCCCATTTGTACTTTATTCAAGACATGTAGTTGGCATACCGTCCGACACTGCAGCCTTTCTATCCTTCAGACCAAGCAGCGCACCCGTGAGCTCCTGATAAGATAGAGGGTCATCTAAAATGTTGTTTCGTTTATCTGGCACAGCACATTGAAAGCTAGGACTGCTCACTGATGGGTTTAGTAGCCTCTTGATAAGGATCTAGAAGGATATAAGGGCTATCTTTCTCCATTAAGTGCATTTGCAAGTTTCCAAAATTCGGATGCGTTGTTACAACACCCCAGTCTGTGAGCCTCTCTTTCAGAGTAATTTCGCCTACTTTGTCTGCAAACATCTCATTTGACTATCACGCAGAGGGTCCGTGGTTCGATTCCCGACATCCCCAACAATTTTTCAAATTGTCACCACCCTTTCGGCGGGCAATGGCAAACTCCTGAAAGTAAAATGTCTATGAAAAAGCTTCTAAGGCGTGCCGTTCGGATTCGGCGATAGACCATAGTTCCCTCTCAGATGTGACAAAAATGACAACATGAGCAACACAAATGAGTGTCAAGAAGCTAGGTCATGGCCCGTACTGGGCTGCTGCCACAGTGTTTTTTTTCTGACCTAATTGGTCTTTGTGATATGTTAACCAAATTCGTAAGATCGAAGTAAAGTCGACAGACCTGGGTTTTTTTCAGACACAGTTCAAGCCATTGAAGCAGTATTTGCAGTTGTTCCGAAGTGATGGGCATGATTTCAGTTCGTCACATCCCCAACTTGTCACAGTAGTTTAAAATCTCCTAACCGATTCAATATTTGTTAAGAGCGAATGACCGCTGACCGAATTCGTTTCGTTTCTTTCTGCAAATACGAGTATGTCAATGAGTTTTGATCTGGAAACATCGACCAAAGATTAGGTAAAGGCATCAAGTCATAAGATCAATTCTTTTGAGCGGATTTCAACAGCTTGGCTTCAGAGGAAAAATAATAATAAACACTGCAGCCACTAGCTGGATAGATACTCAATGAAAGTACTGCTCCTTGTAAAGATCCATAATTGAAAATGCGGGATCAGTCAACAAAATTTGGCGTTATGCCTTATGTGGTGTTTTAACCTCGTCAGTAAAGCAGCACTTCATTGAGGCAAAAGAAACTTATAAGACTTAGGCCAGAAAAAATCTTAAAAGACTCAATAACACCCAACAAAGTGCACTGTTTGGTGTGGGATTCACACTGAATAACACGCATTGTCGGTTTTACTTTTCCAAAAATTAGGCCGAATTACAAATCAATGGCCAACGTTACCCGACAATAACCAGTGATTATTTATTCAAAAATATGGAAGACATATATTTCCCATGAAACCATTAACTCATTAATGGTTGAACGACAGAAATGGGCCAGTAATTGGGCCACGGAGGCGATTTGACGCCATTCAATTGCTTCTAATGAGACTACGAAAAGTCTTATGTGTGTGCTGATTAAATTTCCAGTTCTTTCAGCCCAAAAATAATCTTTACAATATATAACGCATAGGACAAGATCTACCTAGCAATATGTGTAAATATTACTCCCATGTACGAGTATCTAAGCTGCTACTGCGCCGCTTGTTGACTTGACTATGAGACTTACATTTACTCTGCAGGCAACTCTATTTTGGATCACCTCTATACTGCGATCAAGAGGCTGTTGATGTTTTCACATTTGACTGATTTAATTCTTTCGGCTTCTTTGACCTTTGGTTGAAACTTGAGCCTCTATTAGTTTTTGAATCGGATTCAGATTTATATGGTGCTTTTGGCCGGAGTAAAACTGAGCAACGACCAATAGCTCCCTCGAGTAAGCTTAGTTTTTGTCTATCTGTCTTAAATTTTGGTTGAAGCTTCCTTCTACTAGCGCGCGCTGCATAAAACAAGATATTTTTCTACGGCATTGGAATCGAAGACTTTTTAGTCTACAGTGCTTAGCTGTGACATGAGACTAATGTGCACTTTTTTAAATGTAGGTAAATGCCGCCGCTCAGATAGTCCAGTTCGCCGCTTAATATCCTCCTTCAAATCTCGACCAAAAATCATTCGATGAGTTTTGCTTTCAAAACGAACGAGTATAACGTTATCCACAGTCCATGTCCTTGCACTATAAGACCGTACTGTAATGATTAGGACTTTATATAGGATCTTCTTAGTGTTTCTCGGCAAGGACTTATTTCGAATTCATCTTCTTAGTTCCAAAAAAAAAATCAGCAACTGGCTTCTGTTCAAATGCTTTTGAACGCACCAATGACAATTTACGAAGTTTTGCCAATGTCACCACCAGTTATAGGTGGTTGAAAAAGTCCCCTTCTAGAGTGATACAATCTTTCCAGCGTCGCCATAATATTAAGTTGCATTTTATATAGAACGATTTGTCCAACCTTTTAAAATACGCTTCGGATGCGGCGACCACCTTCAATGGACCTATATCAAATCATATCATGGGCGAACAACATGAATGAATTCTATTCATTTCGCTTAAACTGGTTGAAATAGCGCTTCGAATCATCAACACGTTGTTGTTATTGGTCAGCTGAAAGCAAACGCGGTATTCATTTCGAAAAGAGCTTTCCCAAATACTCGTGAAAAATATGATGCACATGGTCTAATGTTATCTTAACGATGTCAGTTATCTCCCGCAATTTCGCTTTAAGGTTATTCAAAACGATTTTGTTCATGTTTTTCGGTGTAACAACCTAATTTGGAAGCCTAATGCCCGAAACACATGTGCAGAAAATCTACTTGCAGTACTACTGGTAGGTCTGCCCGTGAAACAGATGTGCAGATATTTTTTGAAGTCAATCGCATCGGTTGCTGTCAATACAGCTACTGTCACTTATGTGTGACACTATCGATTGCAGCGAATTTAGAAATAGAAATGTGTTGCAGAACAGCGCTGCATGCAGCATTTACTATACATGTAGCTTCGCGAATTAAAACATGTGTATTCTAATTTCACTGCACACAAAATGCTGCTCATGTGTTTTGGACTTAAGGCTCAGCAAACTACCGACAAATGGTTGCTTTTAACGGATCAGATTTCTTATAACACTTTTTTAACTATTCCTGCGGTATGTTTCAAAGTACGATACTCGTTTTTTCCATGGTTTTGAAAATATCAAAAATGTTCAAATCTCGATGACTAGTGGTCGAAATGTCATCAAATTTCGACACTTATCGTTTGAAAGTTTAAAAGTTGCCATCTAAGTGTCAGCCGTGGGACTGTTCGAACTACCTGTTATGTTAGCTGCACAGAATTGTTGAATATTACGCCTACGGTGTTGACTTCCGAGTTTTCCATAATTTTTTCAAGACACCGCAACGACTTGCCTAAATACTTTCTTAACATTTCTAAAAAAAATGTAAGTATTCCGCTTTCGAAAAATCACAATGCATGGATTTGGCCTTAGTAAGATTTATTTTGCAGACCTTGTCTTCTAAAGCCTTTATCCAATTATTGTATTCTTAATTCGTGCGGTTTGCTAAGAGATGGCGTAACTTGTATTATTCCATTTCTATTATTATATTGAACATGCGTTGGAAAGCTACTGTCATTGTACGTAATTTCAGTATATGCCATTCATTTAAAGCGTAAACAACAATAATTTTTTTTCACTCAAATATGTCGAACTTTGTGCCTGAAAAAATGTTTTTGCCGGGAGTTCTTCTTCATTACTTGAATATGAAGAAAACTGCTGCCGAAAGTCATCGTATTTTGGTGGAAGTTTATGGTGAACATGCGCTAGCTGAGCGAACGTGCTAAAAGTAGTTTGCACGATTTAAAAGTGGTGATTTTGGCTTGGAAGACGATGAACGTCTTGGGCAGCCAAAAAAGTTTGAAGATGAAGAACTGGAAGCATTACTCTATCAAGATTGTTGCCAAACACAAAAAGAGCTCGCGGAATATATTCAAAAGCAAGGAAATTGGGTTCCACATGAACTCAAGCCGAGAGACGTCGAAAGGCGGTTTTGCATGTCCGAATTGCTGCTGTAACGCCACAAAAGGAAGTCATTTTTGCATCGGATTGTTACTGGTGATGAAAAATAGATCCATTACGACAACCCCAAGCGCAAAAAATCATATGTGAAACCCGGCCAACCAGCCAAATCAACGGCAAAACCGAATATCCATGGCGCGAAGGTAATGCTTTGTATTTGTTGGGATCAGATGGGTGTGCTGTATTATGAGCTACTAAAACCGGGTGAAACCATCAATGGACAACGCTACCGAACACAATTAATCCGTTTGAAGAGAGCAGTAGCCGAAATATGCCCGGAATATGCAACCAGATACGAGGCAATAAATTTCCATCATGACAACGCTCGGCCCCACGTTGCTATTCCGGTCGATGCAGAACGCCCTCACTGAAATACGGTTCACATCAGAGCAGAATATCAAAAATTGGCTTGATTCATTCTTGGCTGCCAAGCCGGCGCAACTCTTTTGGGATGGGATACACAAATTGCCAGAAAGATGAAGTCATAGCTTCAAATGAGCAATACATTGAGTAATACTATTGTACATGTTTTTCTTAAATAAACGTTCAAATTGTGAAAAAAAACCACACGAATTAAGTTATATACCCAATATGTTGTCTAAAGAACTGTCATCTCGTTGCATAAATTATCGCTATTTTTGGTAAAAAAAGAGAAGTCGTTCTGCCCTCGTTAGAATACTGGTTGAATAGAAAGTCTTGCCAGGCTTTAAAGAGCATCGGACTCAATTCACTGCCTTGGTGTACTTGTATTGTTCTTATATAAATTTTGAGATCTTATTGCCATTTATATAAGATATCTGAAACTCAAACTTATAAAGTCGATCTTCTCACAGTGTCGCGATGTTTCTTTATCAATATCCGTAATCGTACATCGGCCTGCCTTCTACAGAGCTGCATTGCCAAGTAAGGAGTTTACTGATATTGAGTTATCGCATGCCTACAACTACCTCGTATGCTTTCATAGTAAAAGTCTTTAGGTTCGTCGAACTGTAGCTGTTACGAATTTTCGTGTCGGCTTTGCCTTTATACAGTGAATGCTTTCATAGTTTTCGATTATCGTTTATTATAATATTTATTTAATAAACCAAGGACGTTCGACTGTCTCACATACTTGAATCTCTTCCTAGTTTTTCTTGGTTAACCTAAAAATATTAGCTGGTTTGCTCCTGTTGCTGTTTATAGGTTCTTGTTACTTTGGTATCTCTATTGCTACTATACATACTCTAACTCCTGCTCTTATCATTTCCTAATTGCGTTATTCATAATAATCAAGCTCAAGATGCAATTTATTTGTTTCGCTACTTCTCCTGTACTTAGCCCGCACTTGAAGTGCTTACCTTTTGTAGTTGGCATTATATCACCGCGTTATTTTATTTATGTGGATCCGGTCTTTTGAAACGCCGATGAGAGTTTTACTACTACTTTGGCAGAGTGCCACCCTGTTCATATTTTTATCTAAGGAATTTTGAATGGGGGCAAATTGTTAAATAAGCTTAGTGTAAATGTGAAGTTGAATCGATTCTATTAGTTCTAAAGCATTAATAACTACATAAACATAGCATCTGGCTATTCCCTTTTTGAGTTTTCATTTGTTAAAGATTCATATAATATCTATTTATTCATACAATCTCTTCCCTTTCCAGAGAGGCCAGCTGAACAGAAGCACCGTGATATTCATCGAGCGCAACAGAATCTTTTAAAAGAAATACGAGATCTTGCCGAAGATCATGAGATGCATAAGGTAAGTTACCAGTATCTTTACAGCAAACAAATATTCAAAAAATTCATCTGACATTGAAATTCTTTTACAGTATCGCATAGATGAATTCAACGGTCATTTAATTTACACCCTCCGTTCGAATCAGGATGCCATAGAATCGCTGCTCAACACAAATAAAACTCTAGAGGAGCTGGCGGAATTCTCAAATCCTTGGTCATTCTGGAATGCAATGTTTTATTGTGGCACAATATACACGACTATTGGTGAGTGCAGATGAACTGAAAATATTTATTTTTATCTTAATTGTCGAAATAGTATTTTTAAATAAATTTGGTCGCAGATACATATCTTGTTGAGGATGTTGAGGAATTTATATGATTATTAGTTTGTTTATCAGTTTTCGGAAGACAAAGGGATTAAATTTGAGGATGCTTAGGCGCCTACGTTAAATACATTACGATTTGACGAAGAGACGTAAATGAATATTCACAAGATTGGGTGTGGGAGGAACCGAAATGCTCTATTGTTGTTGGTGCATTCGATTTTCGAATGAATGGATGAGGATTGTGGGTGTAAGTTGTTCCCTAATTATTTTTATTTATTTTTATCACTTCTCTCTTGACATTCACTAAGTGTTATAGAAGAATAAAACAATAAAAAACAAGTAGTTGTCTGTACAATATGGGTGAGATTCTAGTAATAAGCCCCGAACAAGAATTCAATTCAACTATCGGAAGAGCGTTTACCACTGTTCTTGTACATTTTAAATATCATCATTACCTATTGAAATACTTTAACTTGTGTTTCTAGGTTTTAAGATGATAAGTCGTTAGGATCACGCAATTAATAAAAGGTCGGGTTTCAGTTTTAATACAGAGCTGTGACTAGAAACTAGGAATGTTGCGACATCGTCACAATTTATAAAGGTCATTCCAACAAAATTTCGCCATGAAAAGCAAAAGAATCTCTGACTAATACTAGGGTTGATAAATTAGTTCATAATTTTTAAATGAGAGATAGTTTTGTCGGCATAATCTGGTTTGAGCTGAACACACTTCGTCCAATGTTTCTTAAACTTCTTGATCCTTTCCCAATCATTGTGAGGTAACAATCCGTAGCTCAATTCATACAATTTCACAATAGTGACTACTCACATGTGCATTGGCATCACCTTGTTTGCAGACAGTGCCACCGTAGCCTTCTTCAACACATATTCGCCCAGAGGAGCCTATATTTTAGCAATGTTATGGTTATGGAAGAGAGCAGATTCGTTTGAATTGCGGGGTTCAACAACGCTTAACACTCTCTTGATATTAAAATACTTTTTTCTACTTTCGTTTAAGGGGTTACATGGGTTTCCTCGGGGAAAAAATGACAAATTTTCAACAATTTATTTCAAATGTAAAAAATAAAATATTTGGTTCAAACTTTTTATTGTCTCAAAGATATATATTTCACAAAAATTTTCTGAAATTTTCGTAAAAAAATATAAAAAACTCGGCCATTGTGACCATTTCTGGCGACCCCTCGGAAAAAAAGGTGTATCCGCGTAGACAGCAGAACTCCTTACAGGATCATCTGAAGTGAAAATAAAAAAATACATTTGATAGTTCAGACCATAAACTAGAACTTGGAAGAAGGGAAGAAAAAAGTGAAAATTGGATTTTTGGCAGACCTTTTTACAAAAAACATTTTCTACTTTCCTTCGTCCAAGTCCTTGTGAATTATATCTCGAAGACCTGTGTAGAATTTCATCAAGATCGGTTGAGTAGTTCTGGAGAAATTTTGACAATTGACTTTGAAAACACAGTTTCAAGAAAAACGCGTTTAAAGTTCTGAGTGACGATGAAAAAATCGTCGATTCCTGGGCCATAAAGAAGAGAATCTGGTGCAGCTGCAATGTCCATGGCAATCTTTTGTTCTTGTCTATGACAAATCCTGGTTTCGCGAATATGGCTAGCAGCTAGACGAGCAGCTGCTCCGTTACACCTGCGACGCGCTTAGCTTAACTGGCCTCGAGCGCGTAACTTCTCAAGGCTGTATCTCCGAAACAATTACTCGGATCAACTTGAAAATTTAGGATAGTATTCTAGAGATGTTGTAGAATTTAATGAGACAATAAAAGAATAAAAAATATTTTGGAGCCGTGGAAACCATATAACCCCTTAAATTCACGCGGAGTCTCCTCCGTACAGATTCAATGACGAAATTTACTCAAAATTTAACAGTAACCTATTGACAGATCAGAAAGAAATCAAGCCTTTAAGGCTCAACATTTGCATTAAGGTAGCGAGTTAGATTCTGATAATATGTTCCGAAAATAATGTCTAGTTCACGAATTGCCGTAACTTTGGAAAGAGGCACTTAGGTCTCGCTTGTGATGGGAACTAATCATAACAAAAAGAACTGGTCTGAGTTGGCTGCTTTGCGGAACTTCAAAGATGATATTTATTTGCTCCGGTATGGCAGGATCTATTAGAAACATTGGTTAAGGTTTCGCAATAGAACATGAATGATGAGGGTCTGGTATAGTGGCGTTTGTTGAATTACGACTCAATTGTGTTCTTATCCTATAGAGCCGGCGGTTCTCAAGATTTATTCTTAACTTGTTTTTTGCGCTTATGTCATTACTGGAGTTTGCTTCAGAGCTTAGGTAGATAAATTATTTTCCCATTGCAAAGCTGTAGCTTTTGATTCTTCAGTTCAGCATTGGTGTTGACTGTCCTCTTTTTATGATAGAAAATGTATTGTTCCTTGGGTTTTACGTTCACAAAATACAAAATCATTGGTTGAGCACCGTGGATACATACGTACGAGTTTGGCAGGGCCAGTTGTCAGACATCGCCCCCGGTACGCATCTGCTTTGGCTAAGAGTGAAAAGTTTCTTATGATGACTTGCATTCCCGAATCACCTCCAAAGCTTTCCTCTGTTCCTAGTCTGAAATTAAAGTCACCTGGTATGATTCGTAACTCGGGCAATGTCTACAAATTCGTAAAAGCATTCCTTCCTTGGGTTGACTTTCTTCTGTTTGGAGGCATGCACTCATATTATGCTGATTAAAACGAATTAAGGCCTGATGCGGGTTACATGTTTAAAGCTCATGACTTTCCTCATCATTCAATCCTCTCGACCTCGTGTATCTCGAACACTCACTTCTTCCATTTTCGTTTTTAGTTTTTCGTCAAAAGCAGCCCGAAACTGTGACTTTGTCCACATTTGACATTTATAGTATTGAATGATTTGCCTCGTGCTTGACTGAGGGTGTCCACAAAGAATCATCATCGAACTGCGAACCTTGCAGCATTGCCAGGATTGTGGGGTATTTAAAAGAAAAAGTACCCGACAGAGGCTCTGGTTATTTCCTTAAATTGTAGCCGATTGACGTCGTACCTTAAAGAAGTATGCTCCTTGCTGTTTTCTTCCTTTGATATCTACCTTCAATTAGAGAGTAATATGAGTCAATGTTGATATCTCGGAATAACTGACTCCTGTCCTGATAAGTGTAATCAACGTGTTTTGATCAGGAATTCCAGGGTGGAACCGGGCCTCAGTCAACAAGTGGGGTCTCCATCCAGCTAGATCTTTTGCTAGTGCCTCCAGTTTTGGACGCTGAGTTGGCTGAAATCCTCTTCCACTTGCGTGCGTCACCTAAGTGTTAGTCTTCCTCTACTGCGATGTTGTTCGGTGGTGAATTTGAAGACTTTTTAGACCAGTGCGTTGGTGTCCATCCGCCTCTGAGACTATTTTTGGTAGTATTCAGAGGCCAATTTTCAAATGGCGAACATTTCATTCGTTAGGAAAAGATTGATAAATAATGGAAGCACGTACAGATAGAATATTTGCTTCCTAAAAGTTAAGGATGCTAAAACTGCCAAAAAAATTACGAAATTAAGCCTGCGGTCTTGGGTATCGTTACACAGTAACAAAATTTTTTTTAAAAAAACAAAAATAAATCAACGAATGATTGTATAGGTAGAGAATGGGACAAACTCCGCAGCACAAAGCATCGGCCACTTTGTCGTTCATACTCGAACATGCTGTGCAATGGCCTCATTAAGCCTGGCAATATTCCTCGTGGCGACTACACTCGTTTACATGGTCTATTTATTTTTAATCTTCTCGAAAAATCCGCTTCCACTTAATTAGAAAATGCAATCGCAAGACGTTTGTCTCCTAGACTCAAGGTGTTGGACGTTGATGAACATTTTCAAATTGCACTCCTCCCTAGGCCGCTCATACTCATAATTTCATTTCGAAAATTTATAACACTCGACGGCCTGTTATTAGTGGGTGGACCCAACACATTCCGAGAAGACTGATATTTTGTTTTCTGAATTAATTCGAGTGCGTAAGGCCATCAAAAATAGAACCGATTTGTGTTTCTCCTTTTTTTTTTTTAATCAAAATTACACATCGCATCGACTTAGACATGTCATGAGTGACGAAATTTAAGAATCGCCGATGACTTTGAGTTCAGTTTTTAGCGTATATTTTCATAATGTGACGAACATTTTCAACAATAAACACAAAATAAATATCGTCACATTTATGTGACAAAAAGTTGAATTTAAAAAAAAAAAAAAAAAAAAATTGGTCGTTGTCGCCTACTCTGTAGTTGGCAGGCGAGCAGACTTTGGAAATTCCGAAGTAGAGCGCGTGTCATTTATTCGTTTTTGCGGTGCGATATAGTCGATTGCGAAATGTATTCACGATTATGATTATTTTGATTGCGATTTTTATAGAGAAACAAATAGGGAACGATAATATTTTCAACAGAAATATACAAAAAAATTACAAATATACATAGGTGTGGATAGCTAAATCGTTAGGGAATGTGGTGTTTTTGAGAGATGCGGTATAAATTATATCCACCAAATGGTTTCGAATCTTTTCAATTACATTCATATGGGATCATCTGTTTTTTTTATTTAAAAATAAAACTGTGAAAAACACTGTATCAAGGCGTTTGAAAGCAATTGATTTTGGTTGTGAAC
The DNA here is from genome assembly GCA_928272305.1 of Volucella inflata. Lineage (NCBI taxonomy): Eukaryota > Metazoa > Arthropoda > Insecta > Diptera > Syrphidae > Volucella > Volucella inflata. The sequence goes on from OV743720.1 coordinate 9,046,947, forward strand.
ACATCCTGTTTTCTGGGGGAAATTAGTAGATTTCATATGTTTGTACTTAAAAAAATGCTTTCCAATTGAATGTTGAAAAGAACTAGCATCAGCGGAGCCGTGACCAGCAATCATTCTGCGATTTTGGCCCTTAAACATTCTCTCGCCTGTTTTTTTTTTATCTGATTCCCTTTCTGTTTGATCTTGAAATCCTATGACAGGGCGCTAAATTGTCGAAAACCATTTCTGACGTTAAAAGGGCTGGCGTTGTCGTTACCTTCCCTTATGGAACAGCCATAATCCAAATCCAAATCCATAGGTGCTAACTTCTGATATCACATTTTTTAGTATCTCCCTTAGGATGGGAATTTGCTGAACCCGGCGATAGAATACTAAATTAAGATGGAGCAATAGTTTCTGACTTTAGCCAATATGCCTCTGTAGGTAGCGCGTTTTTTGGTCAAGTGCCTTTGATTGCGGATTCTAACAACTTTTTTGTGCACGACACCTAATACTTAGTCTTTCTTTAATACATTGTCCCTCAGGATAGGTATCGAAGACCCTTTGCTCTACATGTCCAAGCCATCTCAGGCAATTGCTGTACGCTTCCGTTGAAATCTTTGACAGAGTCCTATTACTTCTTAAGCCAAAGGCTCAGAAGCACTAGAAATCGGCTTTGTGTCAATTGTCCCAAAACTGAATTGAACAGGCAAGTTGAATGGTTTGACTCACCTAGTGCTTAAGTGCCATTCATTTTTCTACCAAATCTAAGTATTTTAGTGTTATCCTGGTTAACACACTTCTTTAGGGTCATAGGGACTCTATCATAGATGCATTTATTCATATCATGGGCTAGACCCTTAAGGCCATCTTCTATCCAAAGGGAAGTGGTCTTTAGTACTCGTAACATAAGCACATGCCTTTTTTAAATGCCTTCTGATGATTCTAGAAGTCTTGTTTTCGAAAAATATATGAATGATTGCGGCCAGAAACTGAGGCAGAAAAAGAATGTAATTGGGTCTTCGCCGATGAGTCGAAAACGTAATATAAAATGCCGACAAAGCACAGATACGAGTTTCTAGAACCCCGACCTACAATAGAATAATCTACGTTCTTGGTAAGGGTTTCTGATGACAGTTAGAATCACTGCAGAACTTTCTAGGCTTGCCAGTCAACTAAACGAATGCTTCAATATGTAACGAATGCTGAACATAGGTTAGATTAGGCTGAAACGGTGGTGACATGGTCATAAACGGCCAATCGAGATCCCTGCAGAACCAATCGAATTTATATTCAAAGGGCTAAAACCTTAAAATTCTCCCTGGTGAAACATCCAATTTCTTTGCAAAACCAAAGAATGCCTTTAAAGTTGGTGCCGCCTATTTCCTCCAGGTTTTCGAACAAAAATATTTGCCTTCAAAAATTTCTTCGACTACGCAATATTGCCTCGCATTCACACAGTAAATGTGGTATATCCTTAACAGCTTGCATATGACCCCAGAATCTGCAAATATCAGTATTTGAAGATTTTGGCATTTTTTCGTGTTTTCGCAAAAGACAATGTCTGGATTTCTATTATCGTCCTTAGCTTACTTACCTACTTTAAGTGACGCTACAGTCCGGGGTGGACCAGGGCCTCAGTTAACAAGCTTCTCCAGCCAGCTCGAACCCTGGCTAGCTGCCTCCAGTTTCGCACGCTAAGTTGGCTGAGGTCCTCTTCCACTTGCGTGCGCAACCTGAGTCTTGGCCTTCCTCTACTGCGCTGTCCCTCGGGAGCGGATTCGAAGACTTTGGTGTCCATGCGCTCTACATGACCCAGCCATCTCAGTCTTTGGATCTTCACTCTTCTGGCTAGGCCCATGTCGCTGTACAGTCCATACAGTTCGTTGTTGCATCTCCTCCTTCACTCACCGTCAATGCAGATGGGACCGAAGATCGTCCGAAGAATTTTTCTCGCATTACAGCGCATCGCCTTGTCTAAATCCTTTCTGGACATCAAAGGTCTCGGTGAGTTCTTTACCGACCTTGATGGAGCAGCGTGCATTCTCCATCGTCATCCTGCACAGACGGACGAGTTTGGCAGGGTTGCTAAAACTAGACATTGCTCTGTATAGCTCGTCTCTATAGATGCTGTAATACGCGGGCTTGAAATCAATGAATAGGTGGTGTGTATCGATCTGAAGTTCATGGGTCTTCTCCAAGATCTGCCGTAGTGTGAATATTTAGTCGATGGTGGACTTTCTTGGCCTGAAGCCACACTAATATGGACCTCTGTAGTTGGCGCAGTTCAGAGGGTCTCCATTCTTGAGAATCGGACAAACAATGCTCAGGTTCCATTCATCGGGCATATTTTCGTCCGACCATATTTTACAGATAAGTTGGTGTATGCTCCTAACCAAGTCATCGCCTGCCGCTTTGAAGAGCTCGGTAGTCAGGCCATCCGCTCCAGCAGCTTTGTTGGACTTAAGCTTCGATATAGCTATCTTCACTTCATTTAGGTCTGGTAGACGGAATTGTTGGTCATCATCGTCCAGGTTGAAAGGTTGATTCTGCCTGACAGCGATATTTGGCCCGTCATCGCCGTTACACAGTCTGTAGAAATGGTCTTTCCCAATCCTCAGCATCGACTGCAATTCTACTACGATGTTCCCTTGTTCATCTCTACAGGCTTCGGTTCGGGGTTTGTTTCCGCGGCATGTTATTTTTACCTTTTGGTAAAACTTCCGAACCTCATTTCTGCAGTAGCATCTCTCAATTTCCTCGACCACGCGCTTCTCATGCTCTTTCTTCTTCCTCCTGAGAAGCCTGTGTTCGTCTCTCCTCTTCTGCTCATAGAGCTCATGAGCAGCTCTGATCCTTCTAAGCAGCGCCGCTTTATATGCATCTTGCTAAGTAGCATGTGCCTGCCGGCATTCATCATTCGTTGTCGTGGACGAGTGAAATCCAACACATCAGAAGCGGCATCTCTGATGGCATTTTGGCAGTGTTTCCAATGGTCTTCGATGCTTGATGCTGGCGGTATTGGACCTCTTAGGAGATTAAGGGACACTCGATCGGAAAAGATTTTAGCGATCTCTTGTGATTTTAGCCGTCTGACGTAGAATTTTCTCACAGCATTAGCTTGTCTTCGCATAGTTTGGGATATCCGCAACCGTAGCTTGGCTACAACAAGGTAATGGTCCGAGTCAATGTGATGGTAATGGTCCGTCGATCGAAATGTGATCAATCAGGTTGACTGTTGATTGATCAGGAGTTCTCCAAGTCCCCTTGTGTATGTTGAGATGTGGGAACCGCGTGCTAGCTATGACAATGTTTCGCCCCAGCGCAAAGTCAATTAGCCTGAATCCGTTATCGGAGGTGGTGTTGTGCAGGCTATATTTTCCGATTGTTCCACCAAAGATACCCTCTCTTCCTAGCTTTGCATTAAAATCACCGAGGACAATTTTATCGTCCTTAACTTATCCCTGTTAAAAAGTGGCCATAGAGCCTTGGATACCCTGTGTCCTTCAAGACTTGATCACTTTAGGTTGGCAGTCTTTATGATTTTTTCCTCGATAGTGCCCCTGGTTTTATGGTAGTACCCTCACTTTTATCGAGTAGCCCTCCTTTTCTTATAAGCTCATCCGCTTGTTCATTTCCTTTTATACCGCATCGCCCTGGCACCCAGCACAGTCTCACCCGGTTTTGACTGCTGAAATGCTTTGAGCAGTGTGCGTCTGCCCTGACTATATCAGAATTGATGTTGGTCGATTTCATTGCCTTAAGTGCGGCCTGGCTGTCTATGTATATAGCGATATCTCTTCTGGATATCGTTGTCCTGTGTACAGCCAGAATCTCTGATTGGAAGACACTACTTGCGTCCGGTAGTCTTATAGACACTCTTAGTTCTGGGTCTTCTTAGAAGATACCAGAACCTATTCCTTCGTCTGTTTTCGAACCATCTGTGAAAATTCGTTGTTGCAATTTTTTTTGTCGGTCTTCCCTCTCCGGAGTCGTATCGCACTGTTGCCAGAAAGATTTTTGATCTATAAATCAATCGGTGTCAGGTGCAGAAAAGTGTACAATGCTGCCATAGAGGTGGTACGGAACGCACCTGACTATGTTATCGACGTTTGCCGTGGCATTCTCGGACCGGGAGATTTGTACTAAATTGCCCACCGTAGTTTGTTCCTATTAATAAGAACACCTATTTAGCATGCCAGAGTCAACTGATAATGTGGATCCATGAAATTATATTTCCACCAATGTTACCAGGAATTCTTGGCTATAGCCCAGGTTCCGTAATTTTTTCTAAGATAGCCTGGAACACGCGCTTCTTTTGAAAGCATTATGCCACAATAGATTCTCTCTATTCTGACAAAACATCCCATGAAGCTTGCTGAGATGAAGATTTTGCTGCCTATTATCTTACTCAGTGTCCATCGTAGATTCGGGTTTGATGTTGTGGGCACTGACATTAACAATTTTTTTTTCATTTTTCTATGAAAGACTGAGAAATTTCAGTAAGAGGAATATACAAGGAGTACCATAACAGTGGACAAGTTGTTTGTTTGACTGCTCTGTTTCGAATCAGCTATCCTTATGATCATTATGCATAAAGGCATGTATTTACATGATTTCATGTTAGAAATTGGGGTCAAAGAAAGTTAGCATCTTTATAGACCTTCTTAGTGTTGCTGTAGTGCGGATACTTGGTCAAATAGAACCTTGCTTGGCTAAAGGTCGCATTTTTAGGCGCTAAACAGATCGTTAGTGTTATGAAGTCACATAATACAGCAGAAAAGATCTGTCGATTTCCTTGACCACTCGCTTCTGGTGTTCCAGAGAAGCTGGTGTTCTTCGCCGTTCCGTTGTTTGTAGAGCGTCCGATCTGCTTATATTTGCTACATGTGCTTTCCTACACATTTACCATTGTCAAACCAGGAGTATCGAGCGTACCGTCGGCTAAAACACTATAACTGGGAATATTTACTTAAACCAGATGATCCAAACCTTAAAAGCCGATGAAACCAGAGAAGAATTCAAGATAATTGCGTCCTAAATCAAAGTCTTTTACGTTTATTGACTTTGTTTGATAAAGTATCGAAACCGGCTTCGATGTCGAGAAAAGCAGCGGAATTAACAAGGCAAACGCTACAACCGGTATGCTGTAGAAGATCTGGAAAAGATAGCAGATAAAGTGGCGATCTGTTGGAGTTGGATCAATGGAGCTCCGTGAAAAGTAATTGATTGACACTAAAATGCTGGAGTCTTCGCAAATATAACGCATAACATAACATAACATAACATTACCCGTATTTAGACAATAAGTCCGTAGAACTATGACTTCTACACTCCTACACTCATTGAGCTTACTTTGGCGTATTTACTCGGTCCACAGAATCGCACTTTTTTGACGGAACTGATATCTGCCTTGTCTGTGGCTTTCCAGACCTTCTGCATGCAGAGATATCCTCTTTTTCGTTTACTGGGCTCTTGGAAAGAAGCAATATCCATAACTGAGATAGTGTGAAGTTCCACAACGTTTCAAACAGTATTACGTGGGGGAACGGTTGACAAAGAGTATTGGATTCTTCAATGAATATAGTCGTTGGCTGCTTAGAGGCTATGAGTGCCGCCTCTAGTACGATGGGATCATCGCCATCGTAAGCATCCATGCTTAAATACCTACCTATATAGAGGACTTGAGTATAGTGTATCAGGCAAAAACCCTATAAAATCCATAAGCTGTATAAATCCTCTTAATTTTCCGTTTTCCTGACTCAATAAGAGTATATTTTGCACACAATGAATCACTTTCGATTTTAATTACTCCTATTCAGATTCAGACTGGCCTCTTTCCAATTAATTTGTCAGACACTTGAGAAAGAACCTGAGTAACACTCTGTGTCTGCATGGGCGCCAACTTTTCGCAAAATCATCAACAAAGTTCACAAAAACAATTACTCCCATTCACCCAGTAAATCACCAAGTAAACAATTACAAGTCTCTATACAGCGGTAATTTGGAACACTGGTCCGCTTGTTAAAACTCTTAATCTCAATAAAGTTCCGAAATCCGAACCGAAATCAATCTCGTTTATAAATACTGATCGATGTTTTTAATTATTTGTTATACTTTTGTGTTTTCGGAGGAAAACCTCACGTCAGAAACAATCATGAAAACATAATCACTCACAAACACACTCGTAGTCTCACGTTTATTTACCCATCATGTGGCGCACGAGTTTTTAATGCATTTTCAGTTTTCATATAACCCATTGTACGAATACGAATTCGAATTCGAATACGAATACGAATACGAATACAGTTCAATATTTGTTTCAATTTGCATTTTGTTTGTTTACAAATTCGTGCCAAAGAAAAATAATCAGGCACTTTTGTCGGTTTTGCTGGCAATGGGCGAAGCCATCATTAAATCTGCACGTACTTAGCGGTATTGGTCAAATGAAATGCACTCGAATCGTATTAAATTCGATCAAACGTCATTGTTTCGAATTTTCGATTTATGAATGTTTGGCAGCTCTTTTCGAATGCTTCAAATGACGGCATAGGTTGATTGGTTGATTGGTGTAGAAACTTTGATCTTCAAGAGCTAGACTATTGTGGTGGTATTTTGAGAGAAGATACGAGTATATTGTTTTTGTTGTGAACTTAGCCGGAAATAAAATGTTTATTTTAGTGCGAATTGACAGACTCTTTCAGCGGGATGTTCAATTTAAATCGAAACAATCAACATAAACTTTTTTTGAACTGACAGTTGCGAAGAAAAACACTTTCCTGATGGATATATTACAAAACTTGCAATAACTAGGAGATGGGATAAATTATGGGAAATCGTGCACTTATCCGCACTAAATTGGCTATTTTTATGCTGTCATCTGTCACTAATCGTCACTGATACTTGTAAAAAGTCTGTGCAGATCAACCAAAGTGTTTCAAAATCCCTGCTTTCTCTATACAAATTTTTATCCGGTTAAAAGCCTTTGAAGGCCGTTGTTATATCTTCTTCCAGAACGGACGTCGTTCTTTGAAACTGCGCCACTCTGCGGTTTAACGCTTTGTGAAAGGAGCGATTTTCGTCTTGATCAGCAAATTCTATGAAACTTTGAGACGCATTACTGTAGACGCATGGTGTTTTGTAAGGGTGTTTGATTATCGTGGAAAATGCTGTGGATGATTCCTTAACTAATATTCGGTTGATCAGACAAATTTTCGAACTAAAAAAACGTGCTACGACGACGTGAGGTCGTGTTCAATAATCGAAGATGCAAAAATGTGGGAAAGTAAGGTGCACTACTTGCAAATAAAAGCGTGAAATATGTATTATTTCAAACCGGAACGAAATAAGAACGATGTTGTCGAAAAAATATGGCTCAATAACGCCACCGGCATGCAAACCGCACCAAACAGTTATTTTTTGTGGATGAAGTGGTGATTCATAAGGCACATGTGGATTTTCACCCGACCAATGACGCATATTTTGCTTATTGACGAACCCATTGAGTCAAAAATGAGCTTCGTCACTGAAGATGATTTTGCGGTGAAATGGTGACATCTTGGTGCATCTTCTCCAGAACCCAATCGGAGAACGTTTGTCGCTTCAAATGGTCCATCGGCTTCAATTCTTGAGTCAGCTTGATCTTGTATGGGTGTAAACCAAGATTCTTACGCAAAATACGCCATAATGTGGTCTGAGCGATACCCAATTCTTGAGAACGCCGTGGAATTGACTGATTTGGATCGTTTGCTACGGACACCTGAACGGCAGCGATATTTTCGACACTTCGACCAACCCGTTATCTCACTGACACGGCAACATCACACAACGAATATGTAGACTCAAATTTTTGCACTAAACTTGTTATTGCCTGTCTACAAGGGCGAGAATTACGACCGAAAATTGGAATTAACGCTCTTAAAGTTGCAGTCACCGAGTCCGAATTTCGGTAGAAAATTTTTATAATTTACAGACGTTGCTCGTTCGTGTACTTTACCATGATAAAAATGTTGAGTTTACTGAATAAATTGACAGTGACAGTTTGATGATTAGTGAAAGAGTGCGTTCGCAAATTAAATTCAAAGTTGTCAAGTCCCTATTTGAAAACCCGATATATTATTCCTTCGGGGTAAAACTCGATAACCGCTGGGCCGATTTTCTTGATTCTTTTTTTGTTTTGTTCGTATTGCTGTATTGCAGGTTTAGGTAGAAAGAAAAATCTGGAAAATCGATTAATTTGCATTTTTCGCACTTCTCGCATTTTTCGATAGTAGGCGTTGGGGATACGAGTATCTGACAGTTTATTTGTATGCGCGTTATTATTTTGTTTTACAAAAGTGAATTGAGTAAGTCGAGAATTTGAGGTTAATGTATTACGTTTGTCAACATTGCTGGTTTTTGATTTTGTGCATCGCTTCAACGGTTTCATAACATTTATTTTTGTCAAGTGACCGATATTGTGTCTTTCTGGAAGAAGTATAGGTAAAATATGGTCGAAGATATACTGAATCGACGACGGCGACAGTTAATGTCAGATTGTGCCCAATATGATCGTCAAAACATTTGACGAAGCGTTATTAGATTTGAATAAGGTAGTAGAAGAACTAAATCCGATTCGGACTTATGGACTGCCAAATACACAAGAGAAACTTCCTACGATCAATTTAAACTGTTGCAAATTATAGCTCAAGATGAACATCGCATGAACTTAGAGCATCAATTGACAGAAACGAAAGAAAGTTATATTTTCTGGATGCTCCTGGAGGTACAGGAAAATCATTTCTTATTAACTGGCTTCTAGGAAAAGTAAGATCTACGCGCCAAATGACATTAGTTTTAGTATCATCCGGAATTGCAGTTACACTTTTGAAAGGAAGCCGAACCGCTTATGCAACATTCCAACTGCTACTAACGATTGCTACTGAGAACACAAGCATTGTTTCTAGCATTTCAAAACAAAGTAATATTGGAAAATTGGTATGTGACTGCTCATTAATATGTAGTTTGGGACAAAGCAACCATGTCGAACAAGTTTTCAATTTGCGCAGTAAGGATTCACCCATGGATGGATATACGATATTGTTCTCTGGTGACTTTTGGCAAATCTTACCAGTGGTAACAAGAGGAACAAGTGCTAATGAAATCAATGCTTCATTGAAAAGATATTTTCTCTGGCCGTGTTGAATAGATTAGGGCTCAAAACAAATATGTATGAGAGTGTCGTTACCCGCATACGAAAATAGGCATTTTTCAAAGTTGTTGCTCAAAATAAGAAATAATGGGAGTATTCATCTAGATCAAAACCTTTGCATTTTTGTAAATGATCTTCAAGAATTAGTTTATGCAGAATTAATAATATAAATTCTAAGATTATCACTTGGTTCAAGGAGAGAACTATTTTATCACCTAACATACTAACGATCAAGAAGGTAGTACTTGATTTTTGTGTAAAATCAATACACTGTAGACACCGTGCTGGGCCAGGAAGAGGCTGTACATTTCCCAACAGAATTTCTCAATTGCTTGTAGCCTTCTGGATTGCCCCCACATATATTTTCTTAAAAGAAATGTGTCCTGGTATTTTATTGTGAAACCTTATTCCGCCATTGTGCAACGGTACACATCTCGAGGTTAAACGTCTAAAAGCTTTTACTATAGAGTGCAAAATTCTGACCGGATGTGGAACTGGAGAAACCGTGTTATTTCCCCGGATTCCATTGATAGCAAGGGATCTTCCATTGCAATTCAAAAGCTTACCTACTGTTTCCAATAAAATTGTCATTTTCAATTACTATTAACAAATCACAACTTCAGACCTTCAACGTTGCTTAGACCTAAGCGTTGAGTGCTTTTCCCATGGACAGCTACACTAAGCTCTTTCATAAGTCATTTCCAAATAAATTTTGTTCATATTGTATAAACAAAAGTCAGCATTGCTTATAAAGAAATTCTATAATCAAAGGCAGAACTTCACATTCTTCAATTTGTTTTCTAAATTACACCCATGCGAAGCCGAGGCGGGTCGCTAGTAATGAAATAAATGACGAAATTTGGAATATTGCAAGGACCTACGCATTGCAAGCAGATGCAGTCAGTAAGGGAAATATTTTGGCACTGTATCAATGATCTCTAGAATAGAACATGAAAGCTTTTCTTGGTGAAGATTTGAATGGACACGGCGAAAAATTAAACTACGCACACGGAGATGGCTATTAGGTTAGGTTTAAGTGGCTGTTGAAAAACCAACCGATGCCACGTGGATCTGTGATCCTTCTACTCCAGTAACCATTTGGAGCTTTGGATAAAGCGTAGGAGACTTTTAATGTCAGTGTTACTTAAGTCACTTAAGTCGTTGTGCAAGAAGGCCCCTAGGTGGGGCCTTTCTTTAAGAGAAAGCTGGTCATGTACAGAGGAGGTGAGGGATTATCTCCTCTTCCTCGTCGTCCATGCAGCTTCTGCAAAAGTCATTAGTAAATATGCCAAGCCTTCTTGCATGTTTACCTATGAGGCAATGTCCAGTGATGACACCTATAATGGCGTTAAGATATTTTCTATTTAGAAGAATGAATCGCTTCAGATTTAGCTTTGGCGAGATTGGTTTGGTCGCTAAACATATCGATCCAACCGTCCATCTATGGTTTGTTCTTCTATTAGCATCCAGCTTTAGTTCTTGCTTGCACGTAGCGATAGGTATACCTAACCTATGTTTTACTTTTCAGGTGTGACCGGTATAGTGGTTCCAATTTTGGCAAGATTTGATAGCGGCCTGACTATTGGAAAAGATGCGGATATCCACTGCAGATATTACATTTTTCTTTAGCCAGGACAGGGTTTCCTTGATTGCCACCTGGAACACTCTACAGTGATTGTAGAGGCGGAAGAAGAGGCTAAGGTTAAGCTTATTGGCAAAAACACCACCAGCAACCCCACTAACAGTCTTTGAACTCTTGTTGTAGAAGTGGATTGAGTTGGCATCCAAGAAGGCATTTTCATCCCATAAGGATCTGGAGGGAATGCTTACGTGAAAGCTCTTGTCAAACCATTGTTTGGGTATGGTGTAGTCGATGTCATTAACAAATGATTGAAAAAAAAACTGGCAGAATTAGAAGACTCTAACTTTGGGTGGTAAATTTGAGAAAATGCCTCTACAATACCATAAACTAAGCGCATGAGATTTGTGAAACAACTTCGACTTCGACAATTTCGATGATGATGTGTGTTCATTCTTGTTGACAGAAATTCACCACTAAACTCATTTTGGTAGCTTCCGTTTTAATACTAGCGAACGCACCGGCGACAGCCAGCTGAGTCCTGCCAATTATGTTCATATCATCGGCACGAGCTAGTGTAATTTTTCTAAAGACCTTAGAAAGATTTTGCCTCCAGTGTTTCCTTGTGAGTTCCGCACAATTTTTTCAAGAATGGTGTTTAAGGAGTCACAGGTCTCGATTAAGTCGTTGCCAACCTTGACGTGGTAGCTAGTGTTCTCTACCTTAAATCAATGAAAATATGGTGGATATCAATCTCGATATCTTTATTTTTTTTTTATAATCTGGCGACAGTGGGCCTTCCTTGTCTGAAATCGCGCATTTAGGGACCAATGAAGTTGTTTTCAAATGGTTCCAGACATTTACACAAAATGGCAGATGGGATGGTTTATTAAGGATATTTTTGTCTCTGTAATTAGGGCAGTTGGGGAAGTCTCCTTTTTTGTGCATCGAGCAAACTGAGATTTCATTCATTAGGCATACACAGTTCCCTTCTTCATCTTTATTGGTGCTCGTGTTTTGTCTTGATAGGTTCGTTTCAGACGTTGGTAAAACTCAACCCAGTATCTCGATTGCGTGCTTCTCATGTTGTTTTTCCTTATTCTGGCGTAGCGAATGTTCTAGAATTCACATAGATATGTCAACACTTAATGTATACGTAGATAATTTTTTTAAATTTTCTAAGCTCTCAAGTTTCTGTTTTGACATTTAACCTCAAATTTCACTGGTTTTAACCAATGTCAGCTGATTCCATCATAAAAGTACTTAAATGTCATGACAATTGACAAAGGTCAATAATGGTGGAAATGTGTTCTGTCTCATATTCAATGTTATCTTTCGAAAAAGTGAGTCACAATATAGACATGAAATAAAAAACGTTTTCGGAATACCCCCACTATGTTCGAAAACCGTCGGAATAATCCAAAATACCGGCAGTTTTATAAATATTTATGTACTCCACAAAATTATAGTACATGTGAGTGATGTTTTGTTACTGTGAAATGCTCAAGCATTCATTTGAAAGCGAATCGTCTATGTCTTGTCTCAAGGGTCCTTTTGAAGAATCGTGAAAAGCCATGTCACTTGGTGATTTGTTTATCGTCCGATTGACATTTGTGTGATTCTTTTAACAGCACACAAGCTAAAGTGCTTATTTTACTTGCATCTAAAAATAAAGACTGTTCTTCAGTGGACATTAAATTGAAAGCAATTTTATAAATGGAAAGACTAACCTTGTGATAAATAAAGAAATTCAGAAAAAATAATAGCCAAAACAAATTTAGAAAAATAAGCCAGTACTTGTAGGAAGGAATGTGATTTAAAATAATTTCGTAATCAATTTTACTTCACGAATAAAATATAAAACAACAATTTTTTATACATGACCACTTGTTCTGATATTTTTGTAAAATATTATAGATAAAATAGCCTCATCACCATGTAAACCCCTGGCGAGGTGAAGAGTTGCATCCAGTCCTGTAGATGAGACTTGGCACTATACATTCGCGGAATGTCTTTGGTCTCCTTTGGTTGCTATCCGGATAACGACATAAAATAGGGAAAAATAAATTCTTTGATCAAAAATGACACTAGTGCGAACTACTTCTCATAGTGCGGTTTGTGTCAGCTCCTGAGATGTCCTGGAAGTAGACGTATTTTGCTTGGGCTGATACCAGTACAGTGGAACAGAATATGCCCTTCTATTTGGTTATCTTATACTTCCATAGTCATAAGGTGAATGTAGCATTCCTGCCAGGTAATCTTAATGTCCTTAATTGAGCTCGTGGCTTTTTTTTTTGGTACCTTATGGGCCATCCACTTTCTTAACTATACTAGAGCATTGGGCTCTAAGTAAGTAGTGGTGACTGCTTTCTGTTCCCTCTGATGTAAGCAGCTAGTATAAGACCTCAACTGCTAAGGGGCACCTTGTGTTGACCCAGCATTTGTTTCTTTGTTCAGCACTATGTTTTTATTTCTGGGTCCCTAAGCGAGTTGTTCGTGAAACTTTTGGAGCAGTCACTGCTGACCCCCAGACAAGAGCCTTTTTATATTTAATACACTGTTTGTCCTTTGCCTGCCTCCAGCAATTTGACGTCTTTCAGCGGCAGTTAAATACTCGAATCTCTACTGGGCTTTAAAGTCTGTTACTGGCTTTGCCATAGTGGTTAGTACATTTCATCTACCTGGTCAACTTCACTATCATTTTTGTGTTAATGGTGGCTTAGCCTTTGTTGGAAATGTGAGAGTTAACTTGTATGCCTCCATCTCAGTCTGAGACACTAGAACAGAAATTCTTTTTCTCCGTGAATTGTTTGTTATAGTTTCTTACTTTACTTACTTTAGGTGGCGCTACAGTCCGGGGTGGACCTGGGCCTCAGTCAACAAGCTTCTCCAGCCAGCTCGATCCCTGGCTAGCTGCCTCCAGTTTCGTACGCTAAGTTGGCTGAGGTCCTCTTCCACTTGCGTGCGCCACCTGAGTCTTGGCCTTCCTTCCTTTTACTGCGCTGTCCCTCGGGAGCGAATTCGAAGACTTTTCTGACCGGAGCATTGGTGTCCATGCGCTTTACATGACCCAGCCATCTCAGTCTTTGGATCTTCACTCTTCTGGCTAGGTCCATGTCGCTGTACAGTCCATACAGTTCGTCGTTGTATCTCCTCCTCCACTCACCGTCAATGCAGACGGGACCCAAGATCGCTCGAAGAATTTTTCTCTCGAACCAACCAAGAACACCCTCATCCATTTTTGATAATGTCCATGCCTCTGCGCCATAGAGCAGGACCGGCATTATTAAGGTCTTATAAAGGGTGACTTTTGTTGCCCGAGAGAGGGCTCTGCGACTCAATTGCCTTCTTAACCCAAAGAAACAGAGGTTGGCAAGAGTTATTCTTCGCTTGATCTCAGCGCTGGTGTCCTTGTCTGTGTTTATAGCGGAGCCTATAAAGACAAAGTCCTTAACTACCTCAAAGTTATATCTGTCGAGGGTGACGTTCTGTCCGAGACGTTGGTGTTGGTTGTCCTTTTTGCTTGACAGCGCTTACTTGGTCTTGCCCTCATTAACCGCTAAACCCATTTTCGCCACTTCCGTCTCAATACTCGCGAAAGCGCCATTGACATCACGCTGCTTTCTCCCGATTATGTCAATACCGTCGGCGTATGCGAGTAGTTGGACGGACTTTTGAAAGATAGTGCCTCTTGTGTTTGCTCGTGAGTTTTGCACTATTCGTTCAAGTACGATGTTGAAAAAATCGCATGATAGCGCATCGCCTTGTCTAAATCCTTTATGGGCATCAAAGGTCTCGGTGAGATCTTTACCGACATTGATGGAGCAGCGTGCATTCTCCATCGCCATCCAGAACAGACGGACGAGTTTGGCAGGGATGCCAAAACTAGACATTGCTCTGTATAGCTCGTCTCTATAGATGCTGTAATACGCGGCCTTAAAATCGATGAATAGGTGGTGTGCATCAATCTGAAGCTCATGGGTCTTCTCCAAGATCTACCGTAGTGTGAATATCTGATCGATGGTGGACTTTCCTGGCCTGAAGCCACACTGATATGGACCTATCAGGTTGTTGACGAGCGGCTTCAGGCGGTCACACAATACGGCGGATAAGATCTTATATGCGACGTTAAGGAGACTGATGCCTCTGTAATTGGCGCAGTTCAGAGGGTCTCCTTTCTTGAGAATCGTTTCTTGAGAATCGGACAAACAATGCTGAGGTTCCATTCATTGGGCATACTTTCGTCCGACCATATTTTACAGATGAGTTGGTGTATGCTCCTTACCAATTCATCGACTGCCGCTTTGAAGAGCTCTCAATTTCCTCGACCACGCGCTTCGCATGCTGTTTCTTCTTCCTCCTGAGAAGCCGGTGTTCGTCTCTCCTCTTCCGCTCATAGAGCTCATGAGCAGCTCTGGTCCATCGAACCAGGGGTTTCGTTGTGGTGGACGAGTTAAGCCCAGCACATCAGAAACGGCATCTCTGATGGCGTTTTGTCGTTGTTTCCAATGGTCTTCGATGCTTGATGCTGGCGGTATTGGACCTCTTAAGAGATTAAGAGACACTCGATCGGAAAAGGACTTGGCGATCTCTTGTGATTTATTCAGTCGCTTAAATTTACTCGGCGTTCGTCCTCTTTCTGAGGTTCGGTCATTTTCTACATTACAGTACATTAGAGTGCTCCTATTTTCTTCTGCTATCACTTACACTTAGCAAATGAAGCCAGGTTGAACGAGAGCAGAATCCAGTGAACACAGCGAGGATGTACGAGTGAGATGAAAACTGGGCATCGCGAGGTTATTGCCGCTCACTGTCTTTCCTAATTGTTCGACATCCAACTGTAGTTCAAGTATTTCCACCCTCAAATCTAAATACTCGTAAGCTGTATTCGCTTTTGTGTCATTTATTGGGCTCCGCCCTATTGCACAGGCTACATCTTTTCAAGAACAATAATAGAAGACGATAAAGCAGAGTTCCAACTGACGATATCTATAATAGCACTTGACCAGCGACATATTTGAAGGTATTCCAGCGGATCTATTGGAGATCTACTGGGGCCTTTTTGGTAGCTCGACAGAAGCTTAACTTGTACTTGGAAACCAAGAGCCCCTAGAACTTCAGTCTCAGCTTAGTTTAAAAGAGGTTGACCCTCTTGTGGGAGTGCCATGGTAGCTGCAATTTCTACTTAAAAATTTCGGATGCGTTTTCTAATCGTCGTTGAAAACCCCTAAAATTGTGGAAAAGTCTAAAGAGTGCCAGGATCCTAAGAGTGCCAAAGTTTTTATCTAGGCTTCACCCACAAACAAAGTAGAAGTCTTGCCTGCACAATCACTTCAAATTCGGACTCTTCTTACTGAGATTTTCCCAGGACGATCAACTGTCCGAAGATAGGGATTGACGCACTACAATCCTGCTATGAGTGTAGGCGTTCAGTGGGCTTAAGTCCATCATGGCACCTACCCACATTAAACTCTTGGAAAGTTGATGTGAGAGTATTATATCATCGCTGCAATTATAGTATAAGAGCGGCCTACCTCGTTCTTCATTTACTCTGCTATTACAAATATATTAATTTAATTTCATGACTAAATGAAAACACTGATAGGACTGACTAAACAGAGTGAATTTTTAAATTCAAGAACAAAATAAAAAAATTAGTAAATGTCTACATCATTTCGTGTCAAAATCAATCTCATTAGATTGGAAAAAAAAATTGGAAATCATTTTGTTTTCTCTTGAGGTCAATACCTCAGCCGTTCTGGCAATAAATAAAAATCTCTAGCCCTCCTTCAATTAATTTTTTTTTTCTAATATTTGCCAAAACAGTTTAAAAAACCCCACTTAAGTCGATAAATCAATTTGATGTATTTTTTTTAGTTGATTTTCTGTTTTCACAAATTTGCTGAAAATAATCAAATTTTAAAATTTTTGAAAATTTATGAGAAAACAAATAATTACCCGTTCACCATGTGATGCCAATAATTTTGGTTAACCAAAAAAAAAAAAATATTTTCAAAACATTTCCAGCTGCAGAAAAAAAAAATCAATTATTCCCTAAATCACTGATTCGAATCCGAGCAATGGCGTCAAGTGAAAATTTTATTCTCAAGTGTCGTCATGGGAGAAAAGATTTCGAATATACCATATGATATTTTTAGAGGTAGAAATAAAATTCTTATGTGTTAGATAATTTGTCATTTTATGAGTCGGCTGCTATTTTTTAAAATTTAATGAGCACTCAGATTTAAAAGACATTTAGCGTTTAATTTTGATTATAATGGAATGGGCTTGCTAAATCAAATTTACGACTATACGTTGTAAATTAGGGGGAACGGATGTCACATTCTTTGTGTAAGCTGAAATCATAAACTTTATAAAATAAAAATCTCAGTTTACAGATGGAAATAGAATGGTTTTATCTAAGTTTAAATAGTCAACGTAATGATGCTAAAAATACAGAACTTAAGTGTTAGCGTTGAGGCACTCCATAAAAAATTATTATTTTAATTTCGGTCATTAAGTGTGTTTTTTTCTTAGTTTAGTAAAGATATGTCTGTCAAACCAATTGTCAGATTACAAACTATCAGTGTCATATTTATTGAGTAGGCTTTGGGATTTTATCGTGAAGACATATACGCTACACCAACGTTACCAAATTTAAGAATTAATATACCAATATTATGGTTCTGTGCTTGAAAACATTTAGAGCAGTTGCACCATATTATACCTGACATAATCGACTATCTGAAACCCCTGCTGGCCGTACTGTTGACCGTTTTCCTACAACATTGTTTCTGGAAGATGCAGTAGCACCGAAACGCATAAGAAAATTGCGTATTGAAGAGAATATTGCATCCGTCCGATAGAGTTTTGAAGGAGATCCAAATTTATCGATTTGACGTCATTCATGACAGTTTGGTCTTTGTCCTGGACTTTCTGTCAAATTTTATGGAAAGATCTTGATTTGATTTGGCTTTCAAGATTCAATTCATGCAAGAATTGAAGGTGAATGACCATCGTTTGAGTTGAAATTTCGGCGATTTCGCCCACAATTAACTGGTATTGGGTCCGCTGTTTTTTTTTATTGAAAAATTGCGATCAGCGATGAAGGTCGTTTTTGGCTCAATAGGTATGTCAATAAGTAAAATTTGGAGGTAATCCATCTGAGAACGGTTTTCGCCATAGGGCCATGATTAATGACTTTTTCGTTCCTGCATTGAATGGCATAAATGTTGAAGAGAATCATCTTATTGAACGAAACATTCGATGAACTCGTAATTTCGGCTCTTGATAATTTTTTTTGGAGGTACGTTAGTTCGCAGGTCTAACTGATAAACCAAAAGCAATCGATGCATTGGAAGCCATCGGTCATACAGCCACAAATGCTTGAAAAAGTGGTCAACAACTTTGTCTCTCGGATAACATTCAGGAGATCCAGCCGTTGGGGGCATATGTTATGTTTGAAAATTATAATGATTGCCAAATATTTTATTGCGATCAATATTAGTACTTGCTTATTTTAAATACCCTTTGTGTGTATTTTCGCAAAAGGATATTCCTTCCCAGAAGAGAAGAATCTGTTTAAAAGTGGTAGACAGCGTACAGGATCACCCTAATTTTAAGATTTTTTTAAGAGTTATTCATCCTCGATTCCTCATTTACTTTGCCTCAGAAGGGATATTGCTATCTTCATCGCCAGCCAGGCCGACAACATCAACTTTGATACAATCAGGGGCTGTCGCACAATATTAGTAAATGTCTACAAATTATGCATTCAGAACCGGGTAAGACTGTGCTGGGTGCCAGGACACTGCGGTATAGGACGAAATGAATAAGCGAATGAGCCTGCAAGAAAGGGAAGGCTACTCGATAATAGTAAGGCTCTCAACATCAAACCACACCTCTGCATATTAAGAAGCATTATCGAGGAAAAAAACATAAAGACTGCTAACCTAAGGTTGTCGAGTCTTCAAGGCTCTACGGCCACTTCTTGCCGGTAAAAGATATAGGAAGGTAAAAAAATTAAACAGGGATAAGCTCAGAACAATAATAGGAATCCTGACAGGACGCTGTCTCCTGTTGAAACACGTAAAAAGACTTAATTTGTCAGATACGGACATTTGCAGATTCTGCGGTGATCTGCAAGCGGTTGAGGGCATAACGCGCATATTTTGTGAATGCGACGCAATATCGCGTAGTCGAAGGAAATTCTTAGGAATTTTTTTTTTTTTAATAGACAGCACAGATTTGGCTTTTCCAAAGAAATTGGATGTTATACCCGTACCAAGGAGACTGCCCTTTGAAGATAAATTTAACTGGTTCCACAGGAATTCCAATAGGCCCATTTTGGTGCCTAGTACTCGTATTTATGTGATCAAACTTGCCTCGGAAGGTCAGAGAGTTTTGTGAGAGAGAAAACGGGTGAAGTGAAACGTTAAAGATGCCTGAACGATGGACAAATGGGTTTTTACCATTTAAAGCCGTTAAACAGAAAAAAATTCAATTAAAATTAAAATTAAAAAATTTTAAGGAAGCCTCAAAGAAGCGTTAAAAAAAGATCAAAAGGTCTCTATATCCAGAACTTGCTAAAATACCGGAAAATAGGTTTAATTACAGAAGCCAATGCGGTCAAGTCGTTGTAACCGAAGCATTTTTAGGGAAAACTTGAGTGTGCTATGAATTGAACAAAAAAAATTTTCACTGAGGAAGCTTCATTTTTTTTTAACCACCCCTTGTGATTTCTGGAGAGTGCATAGTCTATGGTGGAACAGATAATGCGACATGTGGCAGTTTCTCTGTGGAAAAGGCACTGCTATTATTTTACTCGTATATCACCCTATACTTGGTTTATCCTTATAATGTGACATCTTCTGAAAATACCAACGGCAAAACGTCTTTAAAAAAAAAAATAGGGCTTAACTGAGTTAATTCCGAGACTTTAATATTTTTGTTCGATACAGAAACCTTAAATGATTTTGGGTTGTAATTTGTTTTTATTTCCATCAAAAATTTCCCAAGGTTGCCAGCAATAATTGGTCTCTTATTTATTTCAACAACACCTGTCACACATGGCACATGGCCTTGTTTATAGGCTTCTCATTATTGACAATAGACCGCTTAGTAAGTATTTGAAAATACTTCTTTCAGCGCCGGAGAACATTTGAAAATCACATTTAAATAAATAAAACAATAAATTTGTTGTTTATTTTTGAAAAAAAAAAATTCAATTCGTCGCAATGTCGAGATGGGGATAGCTGCCTACGCGGCAAATTACCGTGTAGGTGTACACAAATTTACATTTTGGAATTGTTAAATGGATGCAGACAATTTGGAAGGAATTTTTCGATTGACATTCCACATAGGCACAAACACAGGATTTTAAATTTTTTAAGAAATTGTAGGTAAATGTTGCAGGAATTCTCTTTCTGCACAGTTGGGTAATATGTCCCATATTCGAACAATTTTATAATTAAAATATGATTGTGAGAGAAGTTT
Organism: Volucella inflata; assembly: GCA_928272305.1. NCBI lineage: Eukaryota > Metazoa > Arthropoda > Insecta > Diptera > Syrphidae > Volucella > Volucella inflata. The sequence goes on from OV743720.1 coordinate 9,067,190, forward strand.
TACTATTGGGTCTATAACTTAATTCGTGCGGTTTGCTAACAGATGGCGTAACTTGTATTATTCCGTTGGAACATACGTTGGAAAGCTACTGTCATTGTACGTCATTTCAGTATATGTCATTCATTTGAAGCGTAAACAACAATAATTTGTTTTCACTCAAATATGTCGAACTTTGTGCCTGAAAAAGTGTTTTTGCGGGGAGTTCTTCTTCATTACTTTAATATGAAGAAAACTGCTGCCGAAAGTCATCGTATTTTGGTGGAAGTTTATGGTGAACATGCGCTAGCTAAGCGAACGTGCTAAAAAATGGTTCGCACGATTTAAAAGTGGTGATTTTGGCTTAGAAGACGATGAACGTCCTGGGCAGCCAAAAAAGTTTGAAGATGAAGAACTGGAAGCATTACTCTATGAAGATTGTTGCCAAACACAAGAAGAGCTCGCAGAATCTTTGGGTGTCACTCAAGCAGCCATGTCAAAATGTTTAAAAGCAGCCGGATATATTCAAAAGCAAGGAAATTGGGTTCCACATGAACTCAAGCCGAGAGACGTCGAAAGGCGGTTTTGCATGTCCGAAATGCTGCTGGAACGCCACAAAAGGAAGTCATTTTTGCATCGGATTGTTACTGTTGATGAAAAATAGATCCATTACGACAATCCCAAGCGTAAAAAAACACATGTGAAACCCGGCCAACCAGCCAAATCAACGGCAAAGCCGAATATCCATGGCGCGAAGGTAATGCTCTGTAATTGGTGGATTCAGATGGATGTGCTGTATTATGGGCTGCTAAAACTAGGTGAAACCATTAATGGGCAACGCCCGGAAAATGCGACCAGACACGAGGCAATAATTTTCCATCATGACAACTCTCGGCCCCACGTTGCTATTCCGGTTAAGAACTATGTGGAAAACAGTGGATGGGAAGTCTTACCCCACCCGCCTTATAGCCCAGACCTTGCCCCTTCTGACTACCATTTGTTCCGGTCGATGCAGAACGCCCTCACTGAGATACGGTTCACATCAGAGAAGAATATCAAAAATTGGCTTGATTCATTCTTGGCTGCCAAGCCGGCGCAGTTCTTTTGGGATGGGATCCACAACTTGCCAGAAAGATGGGCAATACTATTGTACATGTTTTTCTTAAATAAACGTTCAAGTTTTGAAAAAAAAAACCGCACGAATTAAGTTATATAGCCAATATATAGACAAGAAAGTTTACTTACTACATATTTTGATGGCGCCATCCACAGAAGACCTGGCAACTCATTTAAGAAAGCCGCCTACTAGATCGATAGCTAGCCATATCCAACTGAAGTAAATATCTTCCCAAGTGGATTTTTGAATTCTTATTGCTGCATATTCATTTTTAAGGTTTGGTGTCCTTTCTTTACGTATATACTTCGTCTAAGCCCCGTTTACCATCATTTCTAAGTTCCTGCCTTCTGTGCCTTTGCTTGCAAAGACTATCTCACAAGATTTGCTGCATTTTTTCAATTCATTCCTGCATTTGCCCAAATCCCTTCCAAAATTTAAGAACCAAAGTAATACAATATTTCAAAGATCGTGCCAAAGACGGCTTTGAAGTCGTTGGTGAATGTAGAACTAAAGTCTCTGGGTTTCGCTATATTTTAAATACGAATTTGTCTTTTTGTGTTACCATAACTGATACGAACATTAAAACACACTTACCTCTGCTATAGTCAGTCTCAAATCTTATTGAAAAACATCATTGGGTAAATATAAATCTGGTGGCTGCGAGGTATGCACTAGAACGCACTCGTCTAGAAGCAAAAGTAGTTAAAGATCACAGTATTCACATCTCCAGATCTCTTTTTAGAAAGATGTTCCATTTTACCAGGAGAACTACCGCGTTAAAATTTTTGTCAATCCCACTCTTTAGGAGTTTTTCCGACAATTTGTCCAAGCCGTTAAAAGGTGAATCTTTATCTCGATTCCCCTATATTATTATTAAATTATTATTTTAAATTCTTTATTTCGTTTTAAGGGTTTACAAAGCAATTTACAAGAATAATGGCATGGCAAAAATCTGCCGTCTGCCTGGAGAGACATTGAGAATAAAAAAGTATAGAAAAGCAAATGTTAATTTTAGCAATAAATTTTAAATAAAACTAATAGCTTAGACGCAATTAGAGAGCTAACTAGCAACGTGACATAACATAACAATTGCAGTAAGTGGGTGAATAACTGAGATTATTACAGAGAGCTATTACGGTAGGTGAGAGCGTGATTGCAGTAGTTAAACAGGCTTAACCATCCTTATGTTCCATTCAAAATCACATAAAAACGCTGCAAAGATATCTGACTTTCTTGGAAGTGTAACCTTCGAATTTTCTGTAAAATAGGACAAACGGCAAAAAAGTGGTTGATATCTTCGTTTTACCTTCTGTTGCATAGCCCACATATTTTTTGCAGATCGTCTCGGTGAGGTATAAAGTTTAAGTTCAAAATTTCGACTCTGGTTTTAAAGTTGTACTAATAACTTTGGATGAGAACTCTTTGCTAAAATAGCTAGCATCAAATAGCTGGTGGTTATAGCGTTTGTAAAAATTTCTGGATGTAGACGAAGTTGCTCTGGAGAGATTTTGAACTGTGCCGTTGGATGCTGCTATCTGGCTTCATTCTTTGAATGGCGTGGCATTTGTAAGAAGAAGTTTGAGCACGATGGATTTGTGAAGGACACAGTTGTTCCTTTTCATTATCCTTGTTATATAGTTCGCGTTTGCTTTCAAACTTTGTATATAAATGGGCGTAATACCTTACTCGACATAAATAGCGTAATTCGGTGTTGAGTTTGGGAGACGAAACAAGAGCTTGAAAAACTGCCTGTGGACTACTTCGAAGGCTTCGAGGACTGTAAATCCAAAAACTTTGACTCCATAACACATGCAGGCATTAACAGTCGCATTGAAGACTCGATATTTAGAGGCCAGATTAATATTGCGAAAAACTTAGGCCACATCATATTCAGAGCGAGTTTAGCCTCATTACTATACATTTGTTAATGGAATGCTTAAGAAAGTTGAGGTTGTGAATCAATAAGACACTCAGATACTTAAACTCCTGAACAACCTCAATGCGAGTGTTGTTAAGAAACCAATTCTCTTCTGGCAGTCTTCTACTTGAAAAATAAGAACTCCGTCGGGAAGAAGGTGACTGATTTCATCGATGAACAGGGCAAAAATGAGGGGACTTAGGATATACCCTTGGGGAACACCGGCTGTTGTTACAAACCATTCAGAGAACTCGAAACCATCCCAAACAGTTGCCTTCGATTGGGAAAGAAAATTTAAATACATCAGCAGAAATTTACCCGGCAAACCTGAGCATGATGGTTTGTAAATTAAAGCCTGCCTATTCACTCTGTCAAAAGCAGCCCTAAAATCTACGAAACACGTATATAGTTTGCCTTCATTCTCTATATATTTTTTGGCTATGCTTGAAAGAGTGAAAATGTGATCAAGTGTCGAAAACCGTGGGCGAAAACCGGCTTGGAAACTGCTAAGACGATTGTTCGCTTCTATTCATTTGGAAAGTCTATCAATTCAAAACAGAGATACGCCTATAGTTTTCTGAGAAGTTTGCATCACCTTTCTTGAAAATAGCAAAAATAACTGCTTTGTTAAAACTACTGGGGATACATGCACCACTATAGAGTCAATTAAAGAAACGAAGAAGATAATTTTTCAGTTCCAGAGTGCAGATTTTGAAAAATTCAACCGGGATACCGTCAATGCATGGTGCCTTGTTGTTTTTCATTTTTTTAAGTGTTACTTCAAATTCAGCGAGGGACATTGGGGCTTCAAGTTCACTGACAGAAACATTGGGCAATGCGTAGTCAAAGTTAAGAAGGTTCTCATCCGCCAGTAAGAGAAAAAAGAGTCAGGTCTGATATTCGTAAAATAAATGCTGATATGCCCAAAGGTTACTCTATGTCAACGACTTTAAATTTTTTTATTTATGATCTCCTGTCTGCTACTCGTGCTTTTAATCCAATCAAGTACTGAATAGAGTAGGTACTCTCTGTTTTTATATTCGTTCATGGACTCATGTCTTGGTCTTCGGCGGTAATTCGAGAACTGCAGCTTATGTTAGTGTGACCTTATACACAAAAAACCTTACGTTCTCGGTTGAGCATGAGAGTAAATGTCCAGTAGCAATAAAAGCCAGACCAAATGCAGGGATACAAATAGACGCCCAGTAGTAAGGTTGACAGCTATTTGGTAACCTTACTACTAGAGATTTTTTTAAGACGAAGCTGATCATAATATCGCTGTCAGATAGAGTGTTGATAATCGATAGGTAGGCATTCTGTACGAATCATCAAGTAGAGGTTTTTGGACTACATTGTCCAATCTTCATAGCATAGAGACGGTGATGCCATCGTCTTCATAAAGGTCAGGTCAAACACAAAAGGAATTCCACACGGTAGGGCATGTCCCGCGATATCTTCAACATGATACGAGTACATCAAAAGACTCAAAGACCAACGTTAGAAACTCAACATTTTGACAGAAACAACAGTAACATGGACACAAAAAAAAGCACTGTGGCGCTGGCAGCCTGGTATGGGCCATGGCCTAGTTTCTTGACACTCATTTGTGTTGCTCATGTTGTCATTTTTGGCACATCTGAGCGGGGCCTACGGTTTATCGTCGAATCCGAACGGCATTCCATAAGCTTTTTCATAGGCAACTTTACTTTCGGGAGTTTGCCATTGCCCGCCGAAAGGGTGATGACAATTCGAAAAATTGTCAGTGATAGTCCAATGATCTAACCATCGCGCATCGCTACCACCACAGTAACATGGACATGACTATAAAATTACAATTTGTCGTCTAAGATGATTATTACATACCGATGAATAGACTTTGAATAGTCTAACCTACAAAGCCTTGGAATTAATTTCGGCCATGCGTCGAGGTAAACAAAGGGGTTGTGTCAGCTGCGGCCTAAATGTCACTGTGACCGTTGGAAATTGGATCATCGGCTATTACGCTAGAGGTCTACTACAATTCTGATGTGTAAAGCATTTTTTTGTATGTAAAAAAGTCGTTAGATCCCTCTTTCCCTGTTAACAAACTACAAGTCGAGGTACAGATTCAGTTGGTAGACTTATCCGTTGCTTACACCGAACTTAGGGGCGATCAATTGATAGCAATGGGTCCAAGTAAGTCTTGTCTGGATCGCAGGTACCAGGAGTAGATCACGGAAGATGAATTCGCCGACGAGGTTCCCAGGCAATGCAAAGAGCCTGGTCTACGTAAGGTATGTTTACGTCCTCGTTTATGACTGACAGTTGAGTTTCATACGAGCATAATTTAAGATGGCATGACTCTCTAGGTTGCCGATAGAAAAAACGAATCTCCAAGAGGTCAGAATCTGCTGTCGCTTACTGCGATGTTGTAGGTGCTAGTATTGTAGACACTTAACCATTCGAAGGCTTATTCATCGGACTATTTTTCAGATTGTTCTGACAGAAAAAAGATTCAAATGCCAATCCAAACCAAAATTTTTGTGGATAACTTTAATAGCTTTAGGTCACCAAATTGGTGGTGGAGCTCAGAAGTGTAGAGGCATCTAATAGAAGCCAGATGGGTTCTGAGTATAATAGTTTGAGGAGTAGATGGACTTTGTGTAACTCAAATCAACCTAACCTTGCTTATGAGTAATGTGATTAAAGTCAAGTCCAGCATGTGGTGGAAGTGTTGAAGACACACGTTAACTCTGCAATGAAGTGGCTTATGTCGGGATGGTACTCATGCATGCACTTTCTAACTCTCGACAAAGACACGTAACGAACAACTTGTTCAAAATTCCACATCCGATGGCGTCATTAAAAATGGCCTTTGGTTCGAAAACTTACTAACATCATTTGATCCAAGACACAATCCACTACAAAAGCTCTGACCGGAAATCCTCTAAGCACACGAGATGAAAAGGAAAACCTCTAAAAATTCGATGACGAAATTATGTCTATCTGAGTTGTGTTGACGTGATTTTTACATTTGCTGCGTCCATCATCAGCTGTGTGATTGCCCACCTTTTCTTTTCCGCCACCCATTCCCAAGCAAGCAAAGGAAAATGCGAACACTCTCCCCGAGAAAATAGCCAAACGGACAAGAATGTATCTCCCACCAATGTTTAGTGTATTTCTAGACGAAGACTCAAGCAATGGGTCGACAGTATCGCCGCGAATTCGAATAATTTTTTTTTAGTTTCTATTTTTTCTCAGTCTTTTGGTTTTTGTTTTTTTTTTTCTTGAAAATATCTTCAAATTTTTCCAAGTTTTTCGTGTTTGTGTTTTTCCAAATTTCGATTTCGCTTAGCTGTGTGAAATTTTGAAGGATTTGCTACTCCTTTGGGGAGGATTTAGCCTATAATTGTAAATCGGACAGTTTTAATCGTACCTAGGAATGCGAACAATATGTCTATGTGATATAATTTAATTTTTGGCACACATCATCCGTTTAATATTTATGTATCTGCCGACGTACTAGATACTCTGTATTCTGTCGAATGTATACATAGAGGGGACGGTGCAAAAACCTATAAATAGCTCGCAGTATTGCGACAGAACGAAAATCTAGAAAAACAGTGTTTGGGGCGATTGTAAAATAGGAGACAGTTTGGAGTGAAATTATGGAACACAGTCACGAATCGTCTGACTCAGCTGTCCTTCGACGACGGCGAAGGATAACACGAGGCGCACGAGAGAAGACTCCAGAACCAGGACTTTCGGTTAGACGAAAGTATTCCGATGAAATGTCGGAGAGTAGTAGTACTTTTGAACCGGTACAGACAGTAAGGATGCAGATACGACCTCCTGGAGCTATGTCGGCACATGAGAGTAAGATCCTTCGAAGGCGTGATAAGACAATTGCCAGTGCTGCGGCTAGAAGTCATTCACAGCCTCGCCAGGCTGAGAGGCTGTCTTCGCCGGAAGCCTTTGAGTTGTTGAAAACTGTCGGGAAAAGGAGTTTATCATCGCCAAGGCACAAGGAGGAGTCAAGTGAAGGTGAACATTATATAAACACACCAGAAATTCTCGAGAGGTATGCTGAATATTCGAGTAGACCACCACCGAGGGAGGATGAGAACTTGAGTCGTCTGGAGTTAAATCTTCGCAGATTTGAGGACGAAAGGAGACGATTTGAACTGGAGAAGAGGGTGTTTGAGAAAGAGAAACGTGAACATAAGATTCGCTATACACAGTATTTAGACAACGAAGAAAAGAAGCGACTGATGGCGATATATAGGAAGTTAAGCGATCGAATTCAGCTTCCATCAGAAACTGACGAACGCCGCAAGGTAGTTCAAAGCTTGAGGCTTTCGAGGAATGAAGCACCAGTCCGGCAGAAGCCAAAAAAATCATCAGGATATGAGTCCTCGACACCGCTTTCGTCATCCGAATCGGAAGCGTTGCATCATGAGGAACGTCATAAAACAAGATCACCACCTCCTGTTAAGAGACTCTCACCACCAGTGGCACCGCCGCCACCTGTGCCGATTCGAAGAAGTGCCAGTCGGAATAACTCTCTATCACCTATTCGTCCGGCTAGAAGATCAAAGACCCCAGATACAGGCACTACCACCAACACAACAAGAAATGGATCCGAAAGACAGGTAAATGGAACTGAGGCTACCACAAATGGCTTTGATCGACCACGAAAATCATCAATTGAAGAGGTGGAAGTGCAGAATAAAGAACGCAAAAGAAGTCTTGGGGATAAGCCCCGAAGAACATCCATTGAGGATGTTGATAAACTGCGTAAACTCTCGATTGAGGACGTTGAACCTCCAATTTCAGAACGAAAACGGAGTCTTAAAAGCAATGCAGAGGAGTTCGAGAAAGCACGGAAACTCTCCATAGAAAAGGCCGAAGCATCAGCTTTAGTTCGAAAGCGAAGTATTCCGTCTTCTATTACTTTGAATGAAGTTGATAAAAAGGTCCAGCCCAAGGAGTCTGTAAAGAAACCACGAGGACCATCGATAATTTCCAAGCTCGCGGCCTTCTTCAAACGATCAAAACCAACCAAAGAAAAGTCACTTCCGCCTCCAGAAAAACTCGTTACGAAAGCCTTCATTCGACAAGCCTTCACTGAACTTCGCTTCGAATGGGTCAAACTGAAGGCAGACTACCCGCAGGAGCTGGATGCGATGCGTAAGGTGCGAAACAAATGTTTCTCCCATCTAATCATCCTTGTGCTGTTGTGTGGCTTTGGGGGTCTGATGTTTCGCTATACAGAAGGTTCCTTCGAGAATATCTACAAATGCGAGGTGCGAAAGGTTAAACGAGATTTTATTGATTACCTTTGGACTGTGAGTCATAATATGAGGTATGTTGTGTAGAAAATCTTTAGTTAGGGTCCAGGGTAATCATTCGATTTGTTGCAGAGAGGACGATTGGAAATCTGCAGCTCGCATGAGGCTAAGAAAATTCGAAGAGGAACTACACGCAATGCAAGAGCTAGGAGTTCGTCGATTTCCTGGAATGAAATCGTGGAACTTCGTCAATTGCGTCTTGTATTGCTGGACAGTTATCACGACTATAGGTAGAGAGTATCAAATTATTATTCTTCTTAAGACTTTTAGATAGACACCCTTTACTTTGGCAACATTTTGAGTAAAAATCTTTTCCATTTTCCTTGCAGGTTATGGACATATAACACCCCAAACGACGCTCGGTCGATCACTGACGATCATCTACTCCATCATTGGCATCCCGATGTTTTTGATTCTGCTTGCAGATTTTGGTAAACTATTCACAAGAGCAATTAAATTTGTATGGGCATACGTTCGACGCATTTACTACACGGGAACATGTCGAAAAGTTAGAAAACAGCAGCAGGTGCTCGATGTCATCAGCGGTTTCAATACTATGTATGACTACGCAGTTCGACGACCAAGTCAATACTTTCATGGCGATCCAACAGATGAAGAAGCTGCACACTCTGCAAACAACTTAAACAATGGCAAAGCTCTTACCCCACAAACACCTTTGTCTTTTGTACCAGGCACACCAACCTCACCCTATCCAGAGACCTTCGAAGTCGATGACGAATTTAACTTGCCCATCTCACTGGCTAGTATTATCCTGATATCGTACATTGTCTTTGGTGCTTCCGTGTATACCCTGTGGGAGAATTGGTCATACTTTGAAGCCTTCTACTTTGTCTTCATCTCAATGTCAACCATCGGTTTTGGAGACTTTGTACCCAATCATCCCATCTTCATGATGTGCAGCATTATTTACCTGATCTTTGGCCTGGCTCTTACTTCTATGTTCATCAATGTTGTCCAAATTAAACTAAGTGATACTTTCAAAGATGCTAGTGCCAAGATTGGAGCAACTATTGGTCTCACAATGGCTGAAGGTAGTGAATCGCATATCCCAACTCCATCTGACATTGCATCGGTTCATCTACCAAAGTTGGATACTATCGGAGAGGATGTCAATGAGGACATCTCCCCCAATGAGACTCTTTCACCTACTCAATCAATTAAACTTGGACCAGCATCATCGCCAGTTTCACTGAAGAAGGCGCCTCCACTTGAAATTGAAGAGAAGCCAAAGAAGAAGAAAGGTTTCTTTAGAAAGTAAGCCACAGCATCTAATGATGGGTCTCTGTCTCCATCACTAACATAGTCAAAGATACGATTTAGCTTTTTTTCGATTTTTAAGTTCATGTATGCGAGTGCCTTTGGGGAAAATCTTTTAAGTCTACCAGCTACCAGCTTCTAAAGGAAAATACATTTTTTGAATAAGCAAAGCGTAGAGAAAATTATATTAGCCGTAAGTTTTGAGAGTTTTTAAGACCTGAGTTAGGAAAAGGGGGGTTTCGTCTTTTCTGCTGTTTTTTTTTTCACGGAAAAGCGAACATTTCTAGGATTCGACTAGCGTGTAAGTTGTACATTTGAATGAGATTTAGAATAGAAGCACGACCATAACTTAATTTTACACAGATATGCGATATATTTAAAACTTGTTTATTAATTCTTAATTTTAAAACTAAACCTGTACACGACTTTTCTGTGGAAATACAATATAAGAATGTAAATAGGATATTTGAGTGTTTGTTTTATTTGTGTTCCGGATATAAAGCCGGAATGGCATTCATACTTTCTTCTTGACCCATGATATGATTAGGGCCCCAGCTATAACTAGGACATCTTAATCCAAAGCTGTATAATGAGCTTTCTGTGAGCGAGTCATTGGAAAACATGGCCTCCGTAACACCACAATTGACAATGGATTGAGGTTTTTAGCCAGTACGCAGTTCTTAGACCTGAACATCCATAAAGGGAATTGACTATCCACTGATCATACAATATTCGACAAGACTGATCATAGTGCGATCGACGTCGAGCACTCTTCTAGCATTTTGAGTGTCCGAACTCGGATCATTAGGTACCTTGTTGCAGACAGGGTACAAATGCAGATATCACAAGCACAATTGAGTCAAGTAAGACCACAGTTGAAGGCCCTGAATGGGATTGTTGTTGTCGAGCCATCAGAGAAGGTGCTTACCTATAATGCGATCGCTTTCAAAGCGCCGTCATAAGGGTTCTCTGGTTTGTCGATGAATGTATGCAGATATCTGCAGTTTAACTAGAAGCATATAAGGCTGCACTGCATGGTAGGAGGCCATTAACAAGCTCTTTAAGTAGAAAAGTAAATGAGAACACAGCTTGACAGGAAACCAACATGGCAGAACTACAAAGACACAATCGCATCAGTTGCCGTCATTTTACAACTACTGTCACTTATGTGTGACACTGTCGATTGCAGCGAATTTAGAAACAGAGATGTGTTGCAGAACAGCGCTGCATGCAGCATTTATATGTAGCTTCGCGAATTAAAACACGTGTATTCTAATTTTACGGCACACAAAATTCTGCTCATGTGTTTTGGGCATAACGGCAGTGCTGATCAAAGTATGAGGCATAGCAAGCCATCGACCCTGGACGAAGACGACAGAGAATTGCAAATTAAACGTAGCAATACCGAAGCTAGAGTCCTGAAAAAACTAGCGCATATGGACTGCTTGCTGAGCTATTTAAAACAACTACCAGAAATGACCTGGTTGGTAATACGCACTAGCTCACCTGGACGATGAAATCTTAACATCGTTTGTCCGTAGATATTATGTGGGCGTCTATGAGCCATTCACAACCCAGTCGGTCCATATAAGTGCGGTTTTAGACAACGAAAGTCCACAATCGATCAAATATTGACACTCCGGCAGATCATGGAAAATATCAGGGAATTGCAGATCGACACTCACCATAAATTTGTCGATGTCGAACTCATATACTCGTATGTGTATGAGAGCTTGTATGCGGCCGACATAGCGCCATGTCTAGTTTTGACATCGTTGCAAAATTCATATGCGACTTTACTTGTCAAGTAAGGTTTTAGATAAGGCGACGCATTGCTCTAGAAAAAATCTTGCAGACTCACTAATCAACAACAGAAGCATGATCTTCTTGCTGGCGTTGAAAACCGCACAATTATTTTCTCACATGAGTAATTCGGTGAATACAACGACCTGCCAGTGAAGCTTTCGAACATTTTGTGATCAGAAAAGCATATATCGGGTTTTCCAATAGGGACTTGACAACTTTAAATTTAATTTGTGAACGCACTTTTTTACTAATCATCAAACTGTCACTGTCAATTTATTCAGTTAACTCAACATTTTTATCATGGTAAAGTACACGAACGAGCAACGTTTGCAAATTATAAAAATTTTCTACCGAAATTCGGAGTCGGTGGCTGCAACTTTAAGAGCGTTAATTCCAATTTTCGGTCATATTTCTCGCCCTAGTAGACAGGCAATAGCAAGTTTAGTGCAAACATTTGAGTCTATATATTCGTTGTGTGATGTTGCAGTGTCAGTGACAACGGGTTGGTCGAATTGTCGAAAATATCGCTGCCGTTCAGGTGTCCGTAGCAAATGATCCAAATCAGTCAATTCAACGGCGTTCTCAAGAATTGGGCATCGCTCGGACCATTTTTGGCCCGAATTGGAAGATATGGACTTGGAGAACATGTGGTTTCAACAGGATGGTGCCACAAGCCACACAGCACACGTTACAATCGATTTATTGAAGAGTTAGTATGGTGAGCGTGTTATCTCAAGAAATGGGCCAGTCGATTGGCCGCCTCATTCGTGAGATTTAACGCCGCTTGACTATTTTCTGTGGGGCTACGTTAAGTCATTGGTTTATGCCAACAAGCCGACGATGTTGGAAGAGCTCAGAGCCAATTTTGAACGCGAAATAGCGGCCGTTTCGGCCGAAATGTGTGGCCGAGTCGTTGAAAATTGGGTCCAACGAATCGACCGGTGCAAACGTGCCCGCGGTGGCTATATGAGCGAAGTCGAGTTCCATTCATAAATGTTTTGATTGTACTTCAAGCCGATAATAAAGTTTTTAGAATATCTCAAATGGTTTGCGTTTTATTAAAAAAAAAAAATTGTCAAGTCCTTATTAGAAAACCCTTTACAATACTGTCGGCTTGACCAGAAAGTCACCGTTAAGTGTTCCAACTTCCAGTAATTCAGGACCCTGTGAATCTTGAATCTGCAATTACATTAGCTCAGAAATTAGATGCAGAACTACTCTTGCCAATCCCTGTTCCCTTGGCCTCATGAGGAAACTGGGTAACAGAGCTCTATTTCGTTAAACCAAACTGGCGTTGAAAAGATTGTTTGTTTTGAGACAGTTCTAACTTTGTTTTAAAACAAAAAACATGAATCAAGAAAACACATTCTGAAATTAATTTTTACATATTCCCACCACGCCTGTCTCCCGAGAGATAAAGGTTTCCACCACTTTTTCAAACATTTGCGGCCGAACGTCCTCAATAACACGCATAATGTGCCTCAAATGCGTCAATTGTTGTTTGTTTGTCAGTGTAAACTAACAACTTTACATATCTCCAACAAAACCAATAGAGACACTTCGAATCCCATGATCTTGGAGGCCAATTTATAGGTTCATCAATAAGTTAATGGTTTCGTTTGCTATATGGCACGTAACGCCATCTTGCTGGAGCCACACCTCTTTTATACGAGGGCGGGTCAATAAGTCCGTGACTTTTTGAATTTCTGACCTCTTTACTGCTCCTGTCAACAGGCATCTGTCAGTTGACTCCTGTCAAAATTTAAACTTGCTGCGTCAGTTAGTTTGTGTTTGACAGCTATTTTTATCAGACTACTCACTAATTTGAGGAGAAAATGGAAAAAAGTGAATTTCGTGTGCTTATTAAGCATTATTTCTTGCGAAAAAAAACCATTACCGAGACCAAGGCTAAGCTTGATAAATACTATGGGGACTCTGCACCATCGATTTCAATGGTAAAAAAGTGGTTTACTGAATTTCGTTGTGTCGACAACAAACTCAATCGTGTAACAACTTCACAGGAAGGTTTGGCGTTGTTTAATCGCAATATGGAGGAGTTTTTGCGCCGTTTTGTAACCGTGGACGAAACATGGATCCATCACAACACACCAGAGAACAAACAACAGTCAAAACAGTGGGTTTCTAAGGGTGAATCGGCGCCAAAGAAGGCCAAGGTGGGTTTGTCAGCCAATAAAGTTATGGCGACTGTTTTTTGGGATGCACGCGGGATAATCCACATTGACTACCTTCAAAAGGGAAGAACAATCAATGGGGAATATTATGCCAACTTATTGGACCGATTCAATGACGATTTGAAAAAAAACGACCTCATTTGGCCAAGAAAAAAGTTCTTTTCTACCAAGACAATGCAAGGGTGCACACATGTGCAGTTGCCATGGCAAAAATCCATGAATTGGGCTATGAATTGCTCCCTCATCCACCCTATTCTCCAGATTTGGCTCCGAGCGACTACTTCTTGTTCCCAAACCTGAAGAAATGGCTTGGTGGAAAAAGATTTGACTCCAATGATGAAGTCATCTCGCAAACAAAGGCCTATTTTGAGGACCTCGACAAATCATTTTTTTTGGAAGGGATAAAAAAATTGGAGAAGCGTTGGACAAAGTGTATAGAGCTCAAGGGAGACTACGTTGAAAAATAAAATTATTTTTTTTATCAAAAAATCTGTGTTTTAATCCAAAAGTCACGGACTTATTGACCCGCCCTCGTATTAGCGTTTCGTGGCCTCCGCTGCTATAGGTGATAAGATGTCGTTGATGTTTAATAAACATTGTATTTAAGAAGCCTCGTCGTAGATGGAATCATAGCACAACACACGCTACTTCAATGCTATTCAAACGTTCAAGATGCCACTAATAAGGTCGAAAAGTTACCAATAATTCATAAACTAAAACCGGCGTCAGTAGAGAAAATACAATAACTTATTTAAAGAGGGCTACACGTCCAATATTAATGTGAGCTCTAATTGGCAATGGCAACGATTAGTATAATGCCTCGTAGAAGTAGCATCTTCCGGCAGGTGCTGGTTCTTTAAATAACGAGAATGAGCCTCTGCAGCCGAACATCTTGCAGCTCTGCTAATAAGCCCTACTTCACGCCTCCCCGTGGCGCCATCTGGGAATCTCACTAGAGATTGCGAAGTAAAAGGGACAAATGGCGAGTGTCCTGCGCCATAAATCAGGGTTAGTGTCGGAAAAACAAAACAAGACCTTCTCCGGGCTACTCCGACATATTTGGAGCTCAGGCCGGTAAGGATTTCCAGGACTTAGTCAGGGTCTTGGAAAAGAGATGGAGGTGGACGAGCCCTATATGGGCCAACGGCAGCGCTCATATCCCGATACGGGTTACTGGCTTCGGTGTAACCGACCCCTCGTCCTGGGGGCATTAAAAATGGAACTGCCCGGCCATTTAAAAAAAAAACAAAAGTTACGAAGCAACAAGCCTCGGATAAGGACGGATCTGCTGTTGACAACCCATGCAAACGATTTAAGGACAATGAGCTTCGGCTATGCACGTGGAATGTTAGATCCCTTAATAGACCACGTGCAGCCGAGCAACTAGCGGAGGCCCTAGACTGCTGCAAAGCAGACATAACCGCCATCCAAGAAATGCGATGGGATGGGCCAGACAAAAAGAGGATGAAAAACTGCGACATCTACTACGGCAATTGCTATCGACGGCAAAAGCAGCGCTTCTTTGGATGCGGATTTGTTGTCGGAGGCAGACTAAGACAAGAAGTCCTCAGCTTCCGGCATGTGCGGGAGCGCCTCGTAGCCAACATTAGCCTTATACGCGCGCATGCCCCCACAGAGGAGAAAGATGACGACACCAAGGATGCCTTCTATGAGCTCCTTAACAAGACCTACGAGCAATGCCCAAGGTTTGACAGTAGTTTTAATGCAAAGCTAGGAAGAGAGGGTATCTTTGGTGGAACAATCGGAAAATATAGCCTGCACAACACCACTTCCGATAACGGATTCAGGCTAATCGACTTTGCGGCGGGGCGAAACATTGTCGTGGCTAGCACGCGGTTCCCACATCTCGATATACACAAGTGGACTTGGAGAACTCCTGATCAATCAACAGTCAACCAGATTGATCACATTGCGATCGACGCAAGATACTCCTCCAGCATTATGGATGTCCGTACGTTCCGAGGAGCCAACATCGACTCGAACCATTACCTTGTTGTAGCCAAGGTACGGTTGCGGATATCCCAAACTACGCCAAGACAAACTAATGCTGTGAGAAAATTCGAGGTCAGACGGCTACAATCACAAGAGACCGCCCAGTCCTTTTCCGATCGAGGTTAAAAGGTTAAAATAACATGCCACGGAAACAAACCCCGAACCGAAGTCTGTAGAGATGAACATGGGAACATCGTAGTAGAACCGCAGTCGATACTGAGGATTTGGAAAGACCATTTCTACAGACTGTATAACGGCGATGACGGACCAAATATCGCTGTCAGGCAGAATCAACCTTTCAACCTGGACGATGATGACCAATAATTCCGTCTACCCGACCTGAATGAAGTGAAGATAGCCATATCGAAGCTTAAGTCCAACAAAGCTGCTAGATCAGACGGCCCGACTGCTGAGCTCTTCAAAGCGGCAGGTGATGACTTGGTAAGGAGCATACACCAACTCATCTGTAAAATATGGTCGGACGAAAGTATGCCCGATGAATGGAACCTGAGCATTTTTTGTCCGATTCTCAAGAATGGAGACCCTCTGAACTGCGCCAACTACAGAGGTCCGTTTCAATGTGGCTTCAGGCCAGGAAAGTCCACCATCGACCGAATGTTCACACTACGGCAGATCTTGGAGAAGACCCATGGGCTTCAGATCGCTACACACCACCTATTCATCGATTTCAAGGCCGCGTATGACAGCATCTATAGAGACGAGCTATACAGAGCAATGTCTTGTTTCGGGATCCCTGCCAAACTCGTCCGTCTGTGCAGGATGACGATGGAGAATGCACGCTGCTACATCAAGGTCGGTAAAGATCTCACCGAGACCTTTGATGTCCAGAAAGGATTTAGACAAGGCGATGCGCTGTCATGCGATTTTTTCAACATCGTACTTGAAAGAATAGTGCAAAACTCACGAGCTAACACAAGAGGCACTATCTTTCAAAAGTCCGTCCAACTACTCGCATACGCCGACGATATTGACATAATCGGGAGAAAGCAGCGTGATGTCAGTGTTAGTGTGCGAAACTGGAGGCAGCTAGCCAGGGATCGAGCTGGCTGGAGAAGCTTGTTGACTGAGGCCCAGGTCCACCCCGGACTGTAGCGCCACCTAAAGAAGAAGAAGAATTAGCAATCAAAGACAATCTCATAATCTTTGGGAACAACCTCCAGTAAGAGGTTCCTTTCATTGGGCTTTACTGTCTCTTCGACTAAAAATCGAACACTATTCGGAACGAAGCGTTGATATTTGTTCCTTCTTCACGTTTTTACCATCCCAGCCATCTGATGCACATCCATATCGTTGTAGAGTTTGTAGGGTTCGATGCTTTAACTCTTCCCCCAAAGCCTATCGGCACAACTGGGACCATAAATTACTGGATGAATGTTGCGGCAAAAATAACCAACAAAACTTTCATCCGTCTTCTTCGTCCACGTCCATACTTTTACGTCACACAGCATGTCTGCCTTATGCTAAAGAAGAGGCGATTGCTCGAGGTATCATGATCAAAGTTAATAGCGGAGTTGTGGTTGACAGAATCTTGATTACCTCAATGCTCTAACTCTCTATCGGAGATGTCGAGTCTATCTGTTTAGTTGCATCCTCACTCAAACTAACAAAGGTACCAGTGACCGTCAATGATATCGATGCCACCAGATTCTTCAGAGGTTTTCACAGACTTTTGGAAAATTTACACAATTTTCTCACGCTTGATGTCCAAGATGTCTCAACACAGTCCATCACCTTGTCTAAGCCCTTTTCTGTGAACTATGCTTTACCGAGCAGCAAGCGTTCTTCATCATCATTATACACAACTTGACGAGCATGAGCCTAAACTAGGCATGGCTATGAGTAGCTTCTCTCTAGCCGTTGAAATCGTTAAACAAGTGATGTCTCGATTAGTACTTTTAGAGCGAATATTTGGTCAACTGTGGACTTACACGTAAGGCCTATGACAAATGGTTTCAGACGTTCACAAAATAATCTCGTCGATTTAAAGAAGACTGGTCTTCTACTGGTCTACGTTTTCTACCTATGACCGATTGTATTCTCCTCATCTCCAAAGTCTTCTGATGGAGTTTTGTTGGTTTGACGTGTTGATTTTACCTCTTATAAAGCTTCCACATCTCCAGTTACTTGAACGCTAACTTCTAAGATCTTTTCTGTTTCCGAAAAGTTGTCGGCTTTCTTCGTTTTTTTGTTGTACTCGCACATACTCGTAAAAGTAGAACGCAGGAGCCGTTCCTGTTATTCTATTAACCGCGGCTTCATATGCGAGTTGTTTAGCAACATGACAGAGGTTTGGTGGTCTTGGGCGGGTGGGGCATTTCAGACAGCTGCTTGGCGTTGCAGCCATTACCGGTTATCAGGTCGATATTGATGAACCTGGTTTGGATGCGAATATTTTAATAGGCCCATCTGACTGCTACTGGCCCTCGATAGCTACGTTTTCTTTAAGGCAGATAAGGTCTTCACAAGAAGTGTCGTTTAAATTGCCCTACACTAAGGCAGCGTTCGAAGTCCCAAAGCGCAAAATTGAAATGCTTAAGCTCGTACGTTAAATCGTACTAACCATTACTTTTAGATATTGTCGTACAACAAACTCAAAGTTTTATACAGTATCTAACTGATGCATTCGACATTTGATACAGCGGTGTCCCTAGTTGATCAAAAAGAGAGTGTCGTTCAGATGTGAAATCGAGCGAAGGAGACCACTTACATGTTCAATGAGCGGTCTTATCTGATTTCATTTATATTACTTACATCAGAATCTAGAGCAATCTAGAGCAAGCAAGCTAGCCTAGTCTAGATCCTAGTAGACTGAAGGACGATGGAGAACTATGTTGATTTCACAACCCAGATCGTAGGATTTTCAAAGCGCCAACCAAGTAGACAAAGATTTTAGTAGTAAACAAACTACTTACATAGCAAACCATTTTTTACGGAGGAAACTTCAAGACCAATTAATTAAGTATCCATCTACTCCTGTACAATTCCAAAAATTTCCCGAATTGGACCTGTGAAAGGCTCAAAAACTCATGTGATGGTCTCGTAAGCCTTCTTGTTGATGGAATTAGCAACTTCAGAACCACTGGCTCGATGAGTCAGTTCTAACTCCGTATCTGTACTACGCAAGTTAGCTTGTCATCTTGTAAAAATCCAGTAAGAGCCTTGTCCTTAAAACCTTCACAGCTCCAGTCCTCACCTGCATCAGCTGTATAGTTTCTGTCGTTTTTCCCGTGTCCATGCTACCTTTCAACGAAAAAGTCTGCTATTTAGGACAAGTTTTTCATTGACTAAAATTCTTAAGCACAGGCAGTAGGTCTCAGTGGAATCATTAACATTGCAAACGACAGCCTAATAGACATTTGATGAAGATATACTGCTGATGAGCAGAAGCGGCGGTCTCAGTAGAAATTGATGCTTTACACGGTAGTGATCGTGCTGGTTACGAGGCCACCATTTGCAAATGCGCGGATTTAGTTCCTTTGCAGGTTAATCTAGTTTACAGAGATCAGTGCGAGTCTATAAATCCCAAGAGCCAATCAATCTCTGGAAGAGATTATTTGTTTGTACAAGAACAAGTGCAACTGACGATTTAGTTTTCGTCACGTACAGAAGATACAGCAGAACTACACCTTTTTTCCAATCCCAATAAACTAGGAAACAGTTTCAGTGGATAGCCGTTATCTTTTATGTAAAAAAAAAACTCTACAGCCGATTGTGTGGGCACAACAGCCTTCTTTTGATTTGGAGCGAAATCTCCGATCTGAAAATCAAATTTGAGGCACTGCACAGAAGATGCCTTAGCATTCCAGGACGACACTTACGTGGCTTTAACTCTCTAAAGTCTCCTTTTTTCTAACATGTATTCGACCAGTAGTTACAATCTAAAACCTTTATTTCCACTAAAATCTCATTCACTTGCGCTTCTTGCATTTATTGCGACCCTTTCTTCGTCGCCCGGGAGTCTTGGGCGACTTGCCATTCTTCTTATTTGCCACCTGTCTGCTGAGTCGACTGACTGCATTCTGTCCAGTGATTTTCTTCGTTGGCAGCAAATGCTGACTGACTAACTCGCCGAGAAATCCCTGATGTGCCAGCATCGACAGAAATGTGCAGATGAACTCGTCATAGTTGTGCGTCCGTCGACAGTCATCAACCTGAAAAATAAGGCAAAATTGAGATTTAACAAGAGACCAACGATGTTGTGACTACCATTCCTACCTTAAACATGTAACGCTTGTCGTTCTCGTCATTTA
This sequence comes from Volucella inflata, assembly GCA_928272305.1. Taxonomy (NCBI): domain Eukaryota; kingdom Metazoa; phylum Arthropoda; class Insecta; order Diptera; family Syrphidae; genus Volucella; species Volucella inflata. Next base: position 9,087,091 of record OV743720.1, read on the forward strand.
AGTGTTGTTCGTTGATGGCAATTTCCGAGTCGAGATTCTTTAGCAGCGATTGCAAGTCACGCGCTGTAAACGCATTCGATTCCAGTAAAGATGGTGAGGTTGTTCGATTCTCTCCACTGCCATCCTTCTTGTCATCACTTGCTCCCTCGTCGTTGGTTTTTAAGAGTTTCTGTAGTGTTCCTGAGACAATCGCCTGGTTTGTGCGCAGCATTTTTAACTTGTGCGTCACAGCAATCCTTCGATCCGGCACAACTGCCATTAAATTGAAACGTATATCCTGTTCGCCTGTTGAAATTCCCAATCGCTCAGCCATTACCCGGCGAAATTTATCCGTCCAATCTTCATGGTCATCCCACGGGCCATGGTCCATGGGAAATGGTTTAAGTCCATCTAATTCAAAGAGATGCCCGTTTATGGGAACAAAACTGACAAAATGAAAAGCTTCTCCTGTAAAGCGGCCAGTTGTGACACCACTACTCTTGTCGAGTCGTCTCCTTGCCTGTGGCATTGCGTGTGAGTTATGAGCACATGCTAGCTCTGGTGTGTTTCCAATAGCCCAGCCCTTATTCTCGGGGCACATTCCCTTCGTATGAACTTTCAGACGATTCAACGTCTCACCCAAGGGTAGATCGTTGCAATTCAGTAGAACCGAGAGTAGTGCATGGGTGGCACAGCTATTTGGGACAACTTGTTGGGCAAAGAAAATGTTGCTCACGGCTTCCTCGTCCTTGACGAAAATCTCTGTGGTTTCGACGATTTTCCTACGTGCCCGACGTTCCTCTATCCATCGGAAGAGAAAGATAAATCCATACACAGGTCCCTCGATGGGTTTTTGCAGATCATAGACTTCTTCCACTTGGACATCTTTTACACCAAAATCCTCTAATAGGAGAGTGAATAGGCCCGGGTCACTTTCGAGCTCCAACCAACCGTCGGTTAGGCGATTTATATCCACGGGCATTCTAGACATTCATTCGGTAGTTGGAATGCAAACTTATGCGACTACAGCCCGAAATTTTTCAGATTTTTGTTTGGGTAGGACGCAGAGAAAATCACAAACTTGAGACATTTGTAACTTTTGTTTATGCTGTGAAGTTGGCTGTGCTTTGAATTGATTATTAGTTATGCCAAACTATTAAAAATAAAGAGCAAAGATGGCGGATGCTTATGACATTAACTTTTTAAAAAAATGTTTGCTCGTAAAAATGAAGTGGCGTGGAAATGCAAAGATTCGCCCATAGTTCGCAAAATTGTTTAACCAAAATGGATACACAAATTGTTCCGTAATCATGAGAATTGACTGTGTTTCCAAATCAGCTAAAAATCCGGAGTGAAGAGCAGACTATTTTCTAACTTATTGTGCTTCACATATCGCTAGGAGCTGTTCGATGCAATTAAAAAGGGCACGAAAAGAGAAAAGTTACGAGTGGGGTTGGTATCCTACATTAATTCTTAAAGATTGCTGTTCAAATACAACTGGCTCGATATTTGTCTAACATGTGCCTTCAAAAGGTGTTTGGTTCAAAAGAATTAAAAGTGCACGTCTCTGGTTAACGGACAACCAGTTTGACGCTTGCAGTTTGATGGTAGTTAGCCCAATAGCAAATTATTGACCTCATTTACGAGATAATCGATAAAAAAGCGGATAGGCAGTTTCATAACATTTCCATTGATGTTCAACATCTTACGAGTGCATCGAACTCAGTTCAAAAATTGATGCCTGCCACAGCTTTGATTACGTCTTTCAAATTCTCTGTAATAAACTCAGCTCACACCTGGGTAATGCCATCAGAATATTAATGGTTATACAAATGTTTGATAAAAATTACAATTATGTTCAAGCATACCCTTACTCCACAGAATTCTGCTAAGATATTTCGTTCAAAACAAACTTTTCCAAAAACAAAGTGAATGGAAGCAGAACTACATTTTCTTACACAAACTCCTTTCATAGAGAATGTTCCACTGTCCAGTTAGTTGTAATAGGTTTTTCAGTTGAATTCTAAGAAAATCACCCTCAGCTGACTTTGACAGTTCTACCAGCTACACCACTTCGTCTGTTTTATATTTCTCCAGCTCGATTTTCAGCGACTGGGAACGAAATTCCGACCGAAAAGTCCAACAAAATCGACTGAAAATGGTCACCCGAACTGTTGTTAACTTAGCTGCTAAGCGTATTCCTCTAATAAAGTTCCGTAAAGGTGGTCTAGTCGAAAGAGGTACCAGTGCAGCACAAACGGGTCCTACGGCAAGTACCACACCAAAAGCTTCGGTAAACTCTTTCTTTTCTCCAAAAATACTTGAAATTCTCTGTGAAAAATGTCTCACAAAATATTATCTAATATTATAGGCAAGCCGTTCAGCCGGACCAGTCATTGAGGATTGGGAATTACCACCGAGATTTTGGAGGAAACCGATTAGTGATATTGAAATGGACTACATCAATCGCGGAGGACCAGCATAAAATAATCTGCCTAGCTTCGAAGAATGCAAAATTTAATTTATTAACTTAAAAATCTGATAACGATAGTGATCCGGTGGGAGTTTCTTTAGTGGATGAATAAATAGATTTGATATCTCAGGTTCAATCGAACCCATTGTCATTTGAATTTTGGCAATAAACCCATTACGCAACACACTAATCTTTTTTGGTTTTCTGTTTTTGTTTGCGCATAGCATGATTGCTTGATGAGTGGTGGGCAAATAGTATGATGAAAGAGGCTTGGTTTTGATGACGCTTCGCTGTGCCGTGGTGAGTAAGTAAACTTTGAAGTAGCAGACGGGATTTGATAAGTATCTGATGCTAAGTTGGTGTAAGTATTTGCTACTACTTGAAGGAAGTTATGTCTTGTTATTTGCCCATTAATCGTCGAAGAAGTTTAGCCTATGGAGGTGTCCATCGCTGTTCGATAATTCTAGTTGAGATTTTGGGTTCACTCCTCTTCAAGATCAATCTCTGTCTATGTTCTTGGAAACAGAGCAGATTAGTGCTGGTTGTCCAGTCTTAAAGCTCGTAGTTAAGGCTCTAAGTGAGGTAAATGGAAGTGTGTAGCAGATCTAAATGCTAATAAAAATAGAGAGCTGGCTGTTGGCCGCTGTACATTACGAAAAAGACCTAAAGCGACTGTAGTACTCAAATGAGATTCATTCTCCATAGAAGAACAACATTTCAAACAATCGCTAAAAAGCACCCTTGGGAAAAGCGGATATTCTTCAACGTCCACGAAGTTATGCATACCTATAACATCAGGGATCGCATGCTGATGTTTAAGAGTGAACGATTGGCAAATCAGGCGTCAATATGGAAATGTTCTGGAGCTCGAATATGGGGAGTTTGAATGTCATTAAGAATGATCTTCAAGGAAATGTGTACGATGGATTGATATCTCATTCGCTGGGAAATATGGCAATTTAAGACAAAGCGAAAGTCGGGCATAAAGAAGCCACAGATTAACGGATAAAGATGAGTACTATGGCATAGGTGAGAAGAGGTGCGAAAGAAGACATCAGAATCCATTGAGCTACGTTCTAAAAGAGAATGACCATCTTAGGCGAAAAGATAAAATGTCTTGCCCTCTCAGTCACTTTAATAAGACTACGACGACTCCAAATGGATAGTCAGACGAAACTAGAGAATGACGAGACACATTCCCTTGATAACAACGATTATTGTCGAAATGATAGTCGGAGGAAAACGAAACAACTTCTGATCAGCTACAAGACCACAGCTCCATCACCTTGGATTAGGGCCTGCCGAAGGAAAAGTCAGGGAAGATGAAAAGTGCAGCTACTATGACTTGAAGGCTGATCAAAGAACTATAAGGCGAAACGCAGAACCACGAAACTGCTGTCTATAATGGGCATTAAGCATTTGATGACTACATCATGAGTCTAGCAGGATGAAAGAAATATTTTCTCGGTCCTACAAGCTACAAGCGGCCTGCCGAAGAAAATTCAAACCAGAAATGTCTGCAACGCCTCTTTTAAGCGTGTAAAAGTTTGGCGGTGGCGATTGCGCAACAGTTAGCTCATTGGACTATTACGCAGAGGGTCCATGGTTCGATCCCCGGCATCGCCAACAATTTTTCGAATTGTCATCACCCTTTCGGCGGGCAATTGTAAACTCCCGAGAGTAGAATTGCCTATGAAAAAGCTTCTAAGGACTGCCGTTCGGATTCGGCTATAAATCGTAGGCCCCGCTCAGATGTGACAAAAAATGACAACATGAGCAACACAAATGAGTGTCAAGAAGCTAGGCCATGGCCCATACCGGGCTGCCAGCGCCACAGTGTTTTTTTTTTGTCTAAAAGTTTTAATACGAGGCAAAAAATTCTATAATATCCCAAAGATCTTCTCCTTATCCTTTTACTAACCCCTTTCTCGCTATACGAACTTATGCGTAACGAGTTTCCCATTTTTACTGCATCGCTGCTGCTCCGCTTATGGGGTTGGCTAATGTTGCAGACCGCAGAACGCGTCTACATAATGCTCGGTCCTGGATCGCTTCAGTGGTTAGCCCCAGGCGTTGTTGCGCATTTGCCATCTCAGAAATCCAGGAATTCTTTTTCCGACCTTGTTTTTCTTTCCGTTGGAGTGACCGTAGTTGATAGTGCCTTTTTAACCGGATTTTCCGCAGATCTTCTTTGAACGTGGCAATACCAGCTTATTTCATTCGCCTCAAGCTGTTCGGTTACCGAATTCTTTATATGTAGACTTCCTCTTATACGCGTAGATCTAATACAATCGCGTTTAGTGACTCCACTAGACATCCTTAACATTTTCATTTCCGCTGCCGTCATTTTGTTTTTAAACGCTTCACCCCACACTCACTCTGTGGTTTACACCGTCGTCACATTTCGCTTCCATGTTAACGATTGATCCTAAGTACAATACTTAAAGATAGTGCTTTTCAGTAGAACTATTCCGTCCAACATTATATCCGGAACAGGTCGCAATGGATGCCAGAAAGGGGCACGTCAAATGCTACATGCAGAAAGATTACTGTAACAATTTTTTTTTTAGGAACTCCACCATCAACCACCAAAGATGAGTAGAAACGTGCCATCAGAGACGTCGCAACTGATCTTTTACAACGCTATGCCTCGTCTTCAGTGCCATTGAAGGTTTTGAAAAGGACGACCTGCTGTCATCGCTCTAGAAAAAACCGCGTTAAAATGGCAAGCCGTCAATGAAGATTTCGTGTGTATTAAGGTAGAAGCAACAAAAGTGTGTCATTTGGTAAACGAGAGTGAAATTAAGTAACGGGACTTAGCAGGAACCATACTACACTGAAGGGAAAACTTCGAGGTAATTAAGGACTTCGTCTACCTTGGCTCCGCAGTTACAAGCAGCAACGACATCGGCGAAGAAATCAGACACAGCACTAATCTTGCTCAGGGGATGTTTTTTTGGTCACAGGAGGCAACTGAATAACGTACCTCTTCCCCATAAGATCATACTGTATTGATACAAAACAATTATCGTGCCGGTCCGGCTCGATGACGATGGGGCTTGATGGAGAATTTGGCTGTTTCGATAGAAAGAGGAGGAGAACCTATTGTGAACAGCGACAACGAACTGCGAAGAAGAAGGCAGCTGTCGAGAGATCGGTCAGTTGCAGAGGCTTGCCGGTTGAAGCCCATGTTCATCCCAGGCTGAAGTGCCACCTAACTAAGTAAGTGGTTATTCAAAAATTCAATGACCTATTTTCGACAAACAAGCAGTTTGAAGATCTAAGTAAATTAGAGCTCATCCCTGTAGGTCTTATAGTCTTTCAAGGCTTTAGTTGATAAGTTTAAAGTTAGATGGTATACTCGGCACCGCGTCGTCGGTACACTTATTTGGTATTACAAATAGATTGATTCAGGTGTTAGGTTAAATGTCAGGTAAAACACCAGATTGTTGTGTGGGCTCTGCCCCATGATCAAAGTGCAATGTTGTTAATTTCGATCTGAACGGTGGGACATCTTTTGGTATCTTTATGAATCATATATTATTTTGACACTGACAGCTCTTATGCGCTCAAAAAATTGACAGAAACTCACTATTATAATTTCGCGATACAAAATGGATCGATTTATATTTAATCTGAACAACGTTGGGAAATATTGTAAAGTTATTGGACCATCGCAAAAGTTTGTGCCTGATCTTCATACGTGCCAGAAAGTTTGTTGTACGAAGCAACTAAACTATTGTTTCTTTTATGGACTTGTTGTATACCTGTGGATAGGTCGTGGCATCAAAAGTCAGAACAAAAAGTCACACCTTGGTTATATAATGCTGTATGAGTTTCGAAAAGGAGTAAATGTTCGAACTGCAACAAAAAGCATTCAGAGCGTTTAGTCGGATCATGCTCCTGCTCTAAGGACCATTAAAAAGTTGCTTGGTGGATTTCAGAATAGTGGTATGACCTTAGACGAATAACTCCTTTCGAACGGCCTTCCGAGATTTATGACGACACCATGCGATGCTAAGTGAAAAAAAAGCTGAAGATTTCAACTGAGGAAATTAGTGAGAAGCTCAATATTGACCACTCGTCAGCATTTCGTCATAAAAGGAAACTTGGATGCATTTTCAAGCTCGACATGTGGGTGTTACACTGTGTGACGGAAAAAATAAGATTGACCCCGCCTCAGTGGCAATATCTGTGCTTAGACGCCATGAAAACAAACCTTTTTTTGAATCGTAACAGGTGACTAGAAGTGGATTCTCTAAAACAATTTGCAAGGAAAACGGAGTTGGAAACAAGCCAAGTGTAAAAGGAATTCTCCAGTCTTTTTGCTAGAAGCCCGCAGAATTATCTCCAGATCAAGCTCTTATAGCTGACGCATCAGTATCAAATCGTTGCATCAACAAGCCAAAACACATAATTTGAAATTCTATCCTCCTTAGAGTAAAGTTAAAGATTCTAAGCAATTATGCTATCCCTCTGATATAATTGTAACAGAATTGAGAGCCGAAATAGTGCTTCAATTACTTATTGACCATACTATCATTCAAATTAAGAAAATGAATTTTGTTGTAAAAACTTCGTAAATGGACTGTTTTTCTTGTTTTTATAAAATAAAACTTATAACGACCTAAAAAATAAATCTTAAGCCTACTTAGCCTACTTAAATCAACTTATTGCATAGATATTACTTTTTTTTTGAGAATATAACAGAAAGTTACCCATCTCTTAGTTGTTTTGTTTCTTTTTTTTTTTAAAAACTACCCTAGCCCTACCTAAACCTATGTTATCCGGCCACGACTAATGAAATAGAAAAAAAATAATTAGGCTGCCGACTCTGTTCCCTATTTGGAGCTACCCTGAATTCGAGGAATTTAAAAACAAAGCTTCCTCTTCTACTGCAAGCCACCAAAATTGTTGGTGCTGCCGAGCAACATGCCTCATCTCGCGACTCCCTATATCCCTAATAAAGCAAAGACGCCCCTCGCTACTGTGTGCGATGTCTCTGTCGTAGTTGAGTCGCCTGTCCGCAGCTGTCCGTGGAAGATAAGCGGCACCGCTAATCAGTCCTGGATCAGACCTTTCATATCGAGATAGAGTAATGCTTCTGGAGGAATAATGCCTTCAAAGTGAACTCTCACGTGATATATATAATTGGAGTAATAAGTCCCGGAGATCCGGTTATACGATGAGGCCATTGCTTTTGCAATGTGCCTTCGAATCAACTATATGTATAACAAAATTGACTACTCTCATTAGGTTCGCTCTATTGTATAAGACCTCATGAAGATAGAATCTTATGTACTTAGACTCTGGTGTTCTCTCAAACACCCGAATCTTTTCCAAAAGACTTGTTCTTAAGTTGAACCAACCGGATAAGGGCCATGTTGCAGATTACCTTGCATCGACTTACCTGCTACAAAAGAGTCTCTTTGTTAGGGCAACAACACCTTTGGCTCTGGCCAGAGCTACATTCATATGTTTATTAAAATATAGATACGAGTATCTGACTACATTTCGACAAGAAAGTGGCTGCCAGTGTTGTCCCACGATCTGGAAGCGGCCCCTTTGTTGATCTTCAACTTCCAGTCGTCGCAATATTGTTTAATTTTATCGAAGTCATGTTGCAAAAACCTCAATCTTTGGACCAGATCTGTACGCGATTAAGTTGTCTGCGTACGCTATGGCATAGTGAAGCGAACCTATCAGATCACTTGTGTAAATGTTCAAAAGGATAGGCGAATTGAGCGCACCTTGTTGCAGAACGTTTTTAATGTGAAATGTTCCAGTTGAAGTCACATCGTCATTCTTCACGATAAACTGACTATCTGCGAGTATATTGAAAAAAATAAACAGCAGTGGTTTGCTTATGCCCAGCCATAAGGTATCGAAGGCCTTCTCCAAGTCAATTAGGCAGGCATCCGTGCACTGTCTCTTGGCTTTGTTCCATTGGATATATCAAAGATCAGTTTCTAATTGTGTCGAAGATCGTTTAAAGCTCTTCTTTCGCCTCTCATTGGCGATGACATTATTTGCCATATTTTCGTCACTGAACCCGAGTTCTCGATTCGCTTATTCGCTATTTCATTTCGAAGATAGAAATTGTGCGCAAGGACTCGATTTTACAAGTCGTGGTTGGCCAATGATGTCATTCGCCTTGTACACTTCCTTGAAAGTCGCTCCTATAGCCTCTACCTTCTCCTGTGGATCTTCGATCACAAAGAAGTTACCATCATGTACATCCTCATTTGGATCTATGCCTGCTGCTAAAGGTATGTTTTCGTTGTCCGTCGTTCGGGTGATTTTAAGAAATGAGGTTTTGATCTTTCCTCCGAAATATTTTCTTTATTTGCGGCAACATTTTCGGGTTTTTGGTGTTTACAGTCTGAATTCTATTGTTCCGGTACAAACTTACAGAAGACCTGTAATTTTCTTTTATAAATGTTTGGAGGTTTTTGATCGACGACTTTAATGTCATAATCTCCGGGCTATGTCTGTCAGTAAACTGTCTGTACAAGGTCTTTCGTCTTGAGAGTAGTCTACTTTTATGTCGGTGAAGTGCATCAATAGTTGCGTTGCGGAATAAGTCTTCGTTGTCAGTGTGTTGATACCGAGCTATAGTTTTGTCCATTGTCCCTTTAATTGTCTCATCCATTAGTTTCAAATACCTGTCGACAACATTTTTCTGAAGAGCAACACGCGGATGAAAGCTTATTCAGCCTACTCCTTTACAAATGTACTTTGGGAATGACGACTTAAAAAAAAAATTAATTTGGCAAAACCCATCAGCACATACAACATATTGCCGTCCGTGTTATAACTTCAGAAGTAAGGTATATTACCGGACTCTTTCCAACAAAGTGTCGTTTAACAATATGATACTCGTATTATGCAGGATAGAGCATGAGGAGCGCGCGGTCGAGGAAATTGAGAGATGCTACTCCAGGAATGAGGTTCGGAATAACATGCCACGGAAACAAACACCGAACCGAAGCCTGTAAAGATGAATAAGGGAACATCGTAGTAGAATCGCAGTCGATGCTGAGGATTTGGGAAGACCATTTCTGCAGACTGTATAAAGGCGATGACGGACCAAATACCGATGTCAGGCTGAATAAACCTTTCAACCTTGACAATGAAGACCAACAATTCCGTCCACCCGACCTGGATGAAGTGAAGATAGCCCTATCGAAGCTTAAGTCCAACAAAGCTGCTGGAGCAGACGGCCTGATCGCCGAGCTCTTCCTTGCGGCAGGCGATGACATGATTAGAAGCATACACCACCTCATCTCTAAAATATGACCTGATGAATGGAACCTCAGCATTGTTTGTCCGATCCTCAAGAAAGGACACCATCTGAACTGTGTGAACGCCTGAAGCCGTTCGTCAATAATCTGATAGGTCCATATCAGTGTGGCTTCAGGTCAGGAAAGTCCACCATCGACCAAACATTCACACTACGGCAAATCTTAAAGAAGACCCATGAGCTTTAGATCGACAAACACAACCTATTCATCGATTTTAAGCCCGCGTATGACAGCATCTATTGAGACGATCTATACAGAGCAATGGTTAGTTTCGGCATCCCTGCCAAACTCGTCCGTTTGTGCAGGATGACGATGGAGAATGCACGCTGCTTCTTCAAGCGTCAATGAGGGCAAGACCAAGTACTATATATGCTGTCAAGCAGAAGGGACAACCAACACCGATGTCTTGGGCAGAACGTCACCCTCGACAGATATAACTTTGAGGTAGTTAAGGACTTTGTCTTCCTAGACTCCGCTAAAAACACAGACAAGGACACCAGCGCTGAGATCAAGCGAAGAATAACTCTTTCCAACCGCTGTTTCTTTGAAGCAAAGCCCTCTCTTGAACAACAAAAGTCACCCTTTATAAGACTTTAATAATCCCGGTCTTGCTCTATGGCGCAGAGGCATGGACATTATCAAAAATGGATGAGGGTGTTCTTGGTTGCTTCGAGAGAAAAATTCTTCGGGCGATCTTCGGTCCCGTCTGCATTGACGGTGAGTGGAGGAGGAGATACAACGATGAACTGTATGGATTGTACAGCGACATGGACCTAGCCAGAAGAGTGAAGGCTGGGTCATGTAGAGCGCTCCGGTCCGAGAAGTCTTCGAATCCGCTCTCGAAGGACAGCGCAGTAGAGGAAGGCCAAGACTCAGGTGGCGCACGCAAGTGGAAGATGACCTCAGCCAACTTAACGTGCGAAACTGGAGGCAGCTAGCCAGTGATCGAGCTGGCTGGAGAAGCTTGTTGACTGACGCCAAGGTCCACCTCGGACTGTAGCGCCACTTAAAATAAGTAAGTTAGCATGATAGACTGTAAAGTATGTAATTCTTCTTCGTCCTGTGCTTGAACATAAAGATGCTATTTGTGTGGAGCAAAGCCCAATGAATAATCCAAGATGTACAATACATCAGAAAATCCTATGAATACACTTGTTTTCTTTTGGATTGTACTCGTATCCGTAGCATGCGTGGATCTGTTGCCGAAAGTGTGCTTTTTAACCCAATAAACATAAACGCGCTTAATTCTAAAGAGAAATTAGCATAAGGATCTCGGATTATTCGCTCGCAAGCTTCAAGTGATTCAGGAATTGAAACTAAATCACCAATTGCTTCGTTATTGCTTTTTTGTTTGGCTGAAATTGCTGACAGTCCCGTCTCGGCATCTTTGTAAACAAGTCATAAAGAAGGTAATGCAACCTGAATGCGTAGCTATGTGGTAATATGACCCATTTTTTATGAAATTGAGGATATCGAATCGGGCGAGCTATACCTCGGGCAAGATGGGTCCACATCAGAAGGATTACTTTGTCTAATAGCGACAATCGTTGAAAAGTGTGTGTAGCAGCGGAGGCCACGAAACGCAAATAGATTATCACCTCTGCAAAATGTCGATGAGAAACCGTGTTAAAAACTGTAAAGTAATACTTGGAGAATCGCTTGTAAGCCAACACCGTCTGCTCATTACAGAATTTTTCACAGCGGAACCACCGAAAACACGGGCATCGTTTGGAAAGCCAAAAATCCGGTGGTATAATCTATCGAAGGAACGAAGCGCAAGATTTATCGCACTGGCTTAAGAAGTACTTCACAATATAAACGGTATCGCAGACTCACTTAGCCCGCAAGAAATGTGAAACAGCATGCACGAGGAATGCAAAACACTCGCAAAGTCCCATCTGGGGACTATATCGAAATACCATCACGTCGGCAAAGAAACATGGTGGTGGAATGACGAAACCAAACGAGCTGTGGCCGACAAGAAGAGTGCATTCCAAGCGTGGACAAAATGCGATCGGAGCGACGATATCGAAAAAGCTCGACTGGCTCGCAAAGAAAGTCCTGGCTCGAACTCGAGCGGCAGCAGCGGAAAACCTGTACCAGGTGTTGGAACAAATATCCTCAAGATCGGCGGATAGAAGACAAGCTATCCAAGAAGTTCAAACGTCGTACAGTACTATAGTGCCAAATATTTTTAAGCTCGCTGCACAGAGGCGAAAAATGGAATAATCAATGGAAATAACCTCACCGAAATACATAAAAAACGCAGACGGTCGCTGACTAACAAATGAAAAGGAAATTTGTGAACGGTGGCTTGAATACTGCAAGGAGTTGCTTAACAAACAATATCCACGTGATATCGTGCCGACAGCTGGTCTATTCGAGGAGGAAGTTTCGGACTTTTCAATCGAAGAAATAAGTGTAGCAATTGGAAAAATGAAGCGGGGGAAAGCGGCGGGACCAGACAGCATTCCATCAGAGTTTTGGTCGAAGATGGAGGGGATCGGCAGCGTTTGGCTATCGAAACTTTTAAATAAATTAAAACGTGGACAACCTATGCCGAATCAATGGAGAAGTAGCTTCTTGGTTCCATTATACAAAGGAAAAGGCGACACTCGAGAATGCAGCAACTACCGTTCAACCAGGCTGATGTCACACACTATGAAAATCGTCAACAGAGTCTAAAACGAACGTCTTCGGCAAACAATAAGCTCGAAAATAGCCAGTGTGGATTTGTTGAGAGAAGATCGACGGTGGACGCTATCCGAAGCCTACGAATAATAATTGAAAAGCACCGAGATTCGTCTAAGGATTTACACATGGTATTTATCGACCTCGAGAAAGCATTCGATCGAGTGCCTAGGGATCTCATATGGGCCGCGCTGAGGTCTCAAAACGTACCGGAAACGTATGTTAGAATAATACAAGACATGTACGGAAACGTGAAAACTGCGGTTAAAAGCTCTGCCGGACTAACGAACGAATTTCCAGTTAATGTCGGAGTGCATCAAGGAAGCGTACTTAGCCCTTTCCTCTTTAACGTAGTATTAGACTATCTTTTAAAAGACTGCATGCGCGAAGCAAATGTAACGCCAATTCTCTTCGCTGACGACGCAGTTATACTGAGAAATAACGTCGAAGATTTGCAGAACGCCTTAGATTCATGGAAAAATGCGCTAGAGAGAAACGGGTTTAAAATAAGTCGTTCAGAGACGGAGCATTTGACGTGCCCATTTGCGTATCCGTTGCGACCTGTTCCAGATATAATGTTAGACGGAATAGTTCTTCCGAAAAGCACTATCTTTAAGTACTTAGGATCAATCGTTAACATGGAAGCGAAATGTGACGACGACGTAAACCACAGAGTGAGTGTGGGATGGATGAAATGGCGGGAAAATTCGGGAATCTTTTGCGACCGAAAATTTCCACTTGAATTAAAGGGGAAACTCTACACCACGGTTGTTAGACCAGCTCTTATATACGGTTCACAGTGCTGGACAATGTACGAAGCGTTTAAAAACAAAATGACGGCAGCGGAAATGAAAATGTTAAGGATGTCTAGTGGAGTCACTAAACGCGATTGCATTAGATCTACGCGTATAAGAGGAAGTCTACATATAAAGAATTCGGTAACCGAACAGCTTGAGGCGAATAGAATAAGCTGGTATTGCCACGTTCAAAGAAGATCTGCGGAAAATCCGGTTAAAAAGGCACTATCAACTACGGTCACTCCAACGGAAAGAAAAACAAGGTCGGAAAAAGAATTCCTGGATTTCTGAGATGGCAAATGCGCAACAACGCCTGGGGCTAACCACTGAAGCGATCCAGGACCGAGCATTATGTAGACGCGTTCTGCGGTCTGCGACATTAGCCAACCCCATAAGCGGAGCAGCAGCGATGCAGTAAAAATGGGAAACTCGTTACGCATAAGTTCGTATAACGAGGAAAGGGTTAATAAAAGGATAAGAAGAAGAAGTTGAAAAGTGTGTAACAATGTATTTTTAAAAAGAACCTTAGAAATGGCGCACATTTTATGAAAATTTTAGTGTGTTGCTTTATCTAAAACACTAAGCCCAATTATATTTAGAACACCATTTCATTTTAAATGAACATTTTCGATGGTTTAAGGCTGTAGAGCTTCATCAACATTGTTCTTCAAATAACTTTCTTACAGACTTGGCCAAATCATCAAAACGGCTGAGACCTCGAAATATCCCAACCCTTCTTCGCTTGCTAGCAAAACGTTAATTGTTTTATCACTGTCGACGTCAAAAGTCCTTTTATAACATCAAATCATAATTTAAATAAAACAACGTCCTTTCTATTACTTTTCCTAGAATTTTATTTATTATTATATTCGTGCCATTATATTAAATTTGTTACAGAGGTGAAAAAAAATTAAATATTCGAAAAGAGTTAGCTGGAAATCTGTTGAAAAATGGCGTTACAAACGGACGAAAGTCCCACCGACCAGCATAATAAAACGGTCTGTGAGAACCATCATCCGGTCGCACCAATCCATTTAATAGTTTTTGTGACTCTTTCTAATATGTTATCCGTTTTTCCGCACAAAAAAAAAATCATTAAAAAACATTAATCATATTATTAGTTGTTCATTAGTGAGTTGCAGTTGCAGTTGCAGTTGCAGTTGCTTCTACTAGGGCGTTTCTGGTTGCATTTGGTGTTTTTTTATTTTTGTTTTTGCTCATTTTGTCCATTATAGTTAAATCAATCACTGGGTTTTGGATGTAGATGTAAGCTCTGAGTAACTAATGGTAGGTGAGCCGTCTGTTTAACACCTGCCAAGAGGGTGTCATCGTAAAAATGTCAATGTTTGGGGTAGGTTGAGGTGGTTGGGTCACCGTCCACATGAACTAATTGGATAGAATTTCGGGGTTGGTATTTAATTTTCTTTGATGTCATCAGTATCCTTTTGGGATTGCTTTCTTGATAGTGGAAGGGAAATAGAGCAATCAGGGTGTTGCTCAGAGCAGCAGATTAATTAATCGGAAAACCTTGGAGCTATCGTCGAATGTAGTCGAATGTGTCCTTTTACCACCACTTAACAATCAAGACGTCTTTAAGGTTGATTTATACTATCCGCGGCAAGGAAATCTGGAAATAAAAAAAAATTCTATGTACTCGTATTGAGAGTTATTCGTTTCTAGAAATTAGTTTATTGGGGCTTAAAGATTTAAAAAAGAAAATTACATAGAGCGGTGAAGTCACTTTCCACCATGTGATAAGGATGAAGAAGATTCTAAAGCAACCAGTTGGATTAACCCTTTATTCACCAGCTTCAATTAGCAGGACTATGGGAAGCATTGGACGTAGTTGGTGTGCATGAATGTGAAGTGTTTGGTCCCCTTATGTTATGAAATTTATTCACCCATCATTCAGCAACTGAGAAAAGGGCGTTCAAGCAGCTTCGGTGGTTTAAAACAAAACTTAGTCAAAAAATTAAGTGTACGGGACTGCTTGGATCAGTGTTAGAGAAACTGCAAGCAGAAGACCTTCAATCTTGTGAATACAAATGCAAAGTTATATTACCAGATACATCATCATGGAAGCAGATAGTATTTAGTAGTGTTCTTTGATAGTTCCACTGCTGATGAGTGACAGCTGGAAAGCCTTATTCCTTTTGGATGTGCTTGAATCCTCCCTCCTTAAGAGATTAAGAGGTGTTTTGTGGAAGACTATTTTAAGCCTTAGAGATCTGATTGTTGCTCAGTCATTGTTAAAAGCAGACATCTAAGACCAATGGACACAGATTCCCCCTATTTTATACCAGATTTATATTCGCCTGTGCTATTCCAAGACACCGGAGATGCCTAAGAGTGTATTAATTATCGTAACCACTAAAGGTCAGAGCTCATGTGGCGAAAGTCGGTTTATGAGGTCAAATCCACCCTGAGAAACAATCACTTCGGTATCTCTACTTGTCCAGGTGATCCGGCTGAAACTAGTGTTGAAAGCAGCCTTACCTTAAAGATGTCGTTATGTCTTTTTTGAATATGACTCACAGCCAAGACAGCATGCCTTTATATCAATCGATATGAGAGTACATCGAGCTTAGAACCGGCACTGTTGAGGAGGAGGAATCCGATTAAAACCAACACGATATGCTTACAAGAGGAGCGCGAAGCTCGACAAGTTCGTCAATGATTTGTGAAAATTTCAAATGAGACTGAAGGTAGAGGAATCTTAATGTTGCACTCATCAAGTGATTTGAGATGCAGATCGCCCGTTCCATGCAGGAACAAACAAGTTAATTAAGACTAATTTGGAGTAAGACTGGAATGCTTACGAATTCAGATCGAAGGAAAATAAGAAGCTGAAATCAGTAGGTTAGTCAAAGACAGCCAGATTAGAGTCATTTGAAAATCTTGATAGCATCTGATAGCACTGAGACGAGAATATGGACTCTCTATCTTATGATTGAGACTCACTTCACAGGTAACCTGAACCGAGGCGGGTCACAATTAGCTCCTATCGCTAAACAGTAAAAGAGATGAGTTACACAAGATGATGTAGAAGGTATCTATCACCAGCTGTGGTGTTAAATGAGGCCATCAAGTATGCCCCCATGATAAACGACCAGTAATGATTTAACATAGAGAAGACTCAGAGTTGCCAACAGCTCCTGGCCTGCCGAATCCTTGGTCAATAGTTACTGTAGCCTTTATACCAGAAATCGAAAAGATGACTACACGTCGTCAGGACCATTGAGACCAATTAGATAACCAGTAAAAGGTGATTCGTTTTGGAGGTACTTTTTCCAGTGAAGATTGCATGAGTGATCACACATGCGTCGTGTCACATTGATATGATATCGGACTTAGTCCGAAACAGTGTCTACAAATTTTTTTGCTTTACCACGGAGATCAGCGTCTTACGAAGAATGTATTTCGTGTGCTTAGAGCAACTTATGGTCCACATAATCAGCCTACGGAACGCACAATTCGCTGCATCATCAAAAAGCTTGAAAACAATTTTATTTTTTCATTGGATAATACGCAATCAAACAGACAACATTTGTCATGTAGTGATGAAAATATAGCGGCGGTAGAGGAATGTACACGATGACCATGATGAATCGATTCAGTGCCTTTCTCAAGAGCTTCGCTTGTAGTACGAGAATGCAATCACTTAGCGTATTTCACTAGAGAATCTTTGTTTAAAAGTATACAAAATTCAATTTGTGCAAGAATTGAAGCCGACTGATCTTCTGAAACGTCTCCGTATTAGTCATTGGGCTCTTAAGAAGCTTTAAGAAAATCCACACAAAATTGTATTCAGCTATGAGGCTCATTTCTGGCTTTGTCGCAACGTCAACAACCAAAATAGCTATACTCGTATATTGGTGCAGAGCAACACGAAGAGATTCTAAAACTGCCATTACATTCAGGTGAAACAACGGTTTGGTGTGGTTTAAAGGCTGGTTGATTCATCGGCCCATATTTCTTCAAAACTGAGCCCGGCCGAATGTAACATTTAATGATGCCCGTTATGCACCATAACAACGACTATTAGCTGCCTGAAATCAGAGTCTGTTGTCCCGACGACATTTTATCCCAAAAGGACAGAGTTGCTTGTCACACAGCCCGTGAAACCATGACTTTGTTGCGAGACGATTTAGTGAAAAGTTAATTTCACTCTTTAGACCGGTGAATCGGCTGTCTAAATTTTTTTTTACATTTTCCTTTCGGTCTATATAGGTAAGCCGGCTACTATTGAGGAACTGAATACCAACATTACTCGAGTCATTGGTTAAAAACCACTCGTAATGCACAAATGTGTCATCGAAAACTGGAATTAAGGCCAACATAATAAAGCTAACCAAATGAAATTGAACTGTTTGATTGCTGCTTAATTTTTAAACAAAGTACCTCCAAAAGAATCACCCTTTAAATTGGGTATCAGAATCCACGAGTTTATCCAGAGCTAGTTCAAAAAGAAGTCTTACATTGCACAAAGCCCTAATGAGCATATCTCAGGGACTATCGAAAAGGAAAAAATTAGCTCCGACCCATACCCAACAATGGTCTATTACCATCTAAAATGATTCCATCCAAAGTTAAATTTAAATCTCTTTCACACTCTTATACACATAAACACCGTACGAGATTGCACCACAACTTGAGCAAGTATCCGACTAAACGAAGCTACACTTTACAACCTTTCTGGCCAAAAAAGCTCACAAAGTACACTAACGAACTGCCAAAAACCTTAGGTTGCTGACTGGTATCTTTTTTATTTTTCTCAAATTTACTTTTCTACACAATGTTGCTGGCAATGTGAACTCCCCTATCAGCGTGTATCTTTTGTGTGTAGATCTATTTATCATTCATGTTAATTCTTTTGTTAAAGTAGGCCAGCGAAAGGTGTTGAAAAAGAAGCAAATACCAGCTTTTATTGCTAATTTCTGGGCACACGTGTTTGATGTAGTACAAATTGATCATTATTTTGCAAAGATACAAAACTATGAGTGGGTGAGTGTTTTTTGTTTTTTTTTTTCTCATAACCGGTCATATGCTGCGTTTATTTATCTAAAGTACAATATTTAATGACCAAAACTGTTACGTTAGTTTAGCATGATAGTACAAATGCTATTGACGCTTTAATTCTAATGGTAGGAGTTGGCAAATTGATAGGTAACAATCTAACGTGAGCCAAAACCATGGTACTGGGAAAAATATCTCCAAAACTAGGAGAGAAGGATATTTTTCCAGCACTTTAAGGAAGAAGCCGGAATAGTTACAAAACCAAAAGGCAAATCTGTGAGAAAGGTGCATCTCGGATGTTTCTGTAGTCCCCAATAGTTGTCGAGGTTGTGGATTCAAATCCACAGTGACAAATTCTGTCAAATTGTAACCACTTAAATGCTTAGATTGTCAAAGGATTATCCTACCATTGGGTCATTCAAACTGGATGAAGATAGACAACATTTCCGTCCAACCTACCAGGATGTACTCAGGACAGCATATTCGAAGTTTAACCCTAATAAGGCCGAGCTATTTAAAGGTGGTGGTTGAATATGGAGCGTTCGTAAACTCGTCTCTAATATCTGGATCGGCGAAAGTATCCCCGACAAATGTAGTCTCAGCATTTTTTGTCTGATCTTTAAGAAAGGGATCCACTGAACTTGGCCATCTACAGGGTAATTAGTGCTAACAAAATCGTTTTGTCAACGGTTTGGAGGATTCCTTTCAGTTTCTAAACCAAATTATTACATTACAGCAGTTCTTGGAAAAAGCCCAAGAGTGACAAAACGATAAACACCACGTCTTTATGGTTTCAAAACGAGAAATAACAGTTTCTCAGAGACGAGCTATACAGAGTCATGACTAAGTCATTCGACTATAGAAGATGAAGATAGAGAATGCACGTTGCACCGAGACCTTAAATCTTAGAAAAGGATTTCTTAAAAGAATTTTACAAAACTTGCAAGTCAACTCCAGGGGCATCATCTTTCAAAAGTCCGTTCATGACGACAATGATATTTCGAGAAAAACACAGCGTGCTTTGAGTGGAGCGTTTAAAACTATGGAACCAGAAGCCATAAAGATGAGTTAAGTGGTCAAGAAAGATACACTGCTTGGGACAAAAAGCCCCGCAACGAAACCACAAGTTTCTCTCGACCAACCAAGCAATTTTATCCAGGATCCTTCCCATAATTGTCCTGCTTTAATAGTTTTCGGGTAAATTTCGGTTCCTTTTGGATATATAGAGAATGGGGAAGCCATGTCAAGACATGGACAGTTGGACACTTTAACACCAGCGTCACAGGACGGAAATTGTTCGACTCTAATCCAGAGGGAGAACGCAGTAGAGGAAGACCTTCCATACAAGTACAAACTGCCTCTGCTCGGCCAACTTCGTCTGTGCAAGCAGACTTACTTGTATCATAGTAAGAGCTTAAGGCAATGTGTAGTAAAATATAGAATTTTGCTGCAAAGTTATTGTATTTGAGGTTAAAGATATCTTAAAAGAGGGACGAAATGATCTTCAGGCACTTTAATATCAAACATGAATCATAGGCGCAACAACGGGCGGGACAAAATAAAAGTAAGATATTCCTACATTTATGCACATATCCAAGCATACCAGTGTCGCACCATCGAAACCAGAGAAAAAGCAGAATACGGCCAATTTCTACTTTCAGTGGTCAGACCAGTATTTTCCGGAGCGAGCAATGCATATTTTTCCACAAAAAAACACCTGATATCGCAAGTTACAATAATGGGTAAAAATTTCGAATTAGAAAATGTATTACGACAAATCAACAGACTGTAGGTTCCCGCAACCATGTCGCGAAATGTCGGAAACAAAGGCGGTGTCACAGACGAATATGAATCGGAAAAGGTCCTTCAGTTCAATGATGCTTTAGTGATGTACGTCACCGAAGAAGTAATTAAAAACGTTATCAGTCCTTTGTCAACAAGGGTAGGATAGTCAAACAGCTGGAACAATTCAATTTATTTTAAGGCTCCGCGACTTCTGTTTTAGTCGAGTTTTGTTTCGATAGTGAGCTCCTACTCGAAAAACCCGAGAAGAGCATGTCAAGCTACAACTATATTTATTTAGTGAGTTAGATGCAGGCAGTGCTCTTGATCTTGAATCGCAATGAATATTTACCGGTGGCGGATTGAATGACGAATTGCGAAATGGAACTTCGAATACCGGGTTTCAGCATCAGACTTACTTAACGCGCAGTTCATATGTTTAGCCCTTTTCAATACAGTTTACAAGGCACTGAGAAAAAATTAAAAGGAGATGCGAAGCTTGATCGGTAAAGTTCCACTATATACCTATAAAGGCAAAGGCGTCACGAGAATCTGTAACAACCACCAATCAGCGAAACTTATCCATAGTAAGCACTAGACAGTCATGAGTGCGATATATACAAACTACATGTCAGTCAATGCGACTCTTTGAAAAGCAAGTTGCAATCCAAAGCAGCGATTTAATGCAAGCAAAACGCGAGTACAAACTAAACTAATTCAAGAGTGATTTTGTATAGTTGATCTTTGAAGGTCTGTCGTCTAGTAAATCGGTCAGGTAAGGTATTTCGTTATCAACTTTGTCAATAGTGAAAGACGAAGGCCGCGTGCAACCTCAATCATTCTGAATGTGACGTTGTTGCCCTCTGCACATACTTTATAAGCCATAAATTGAGTTTTTACGTCTTTGCAGTAGCATTATCTGAATTTGTAGATGAAAAGGAATTTAAAATCGTTCAGGCGTAGAGGAGTAACAGCCACACATTACCTCTATTAGCTTAGCTGAAGCAGCAGCAACAAGGAGCTTAAAGAACTGAAAACCATGAAAGACTTGGAAATTGTAAAATGGTTTTCAGTCATCGATAAATACGTATCTGACTTTTAAAGAAAATGGTTTTAGAAACGGAAATGGTTACCGGAGATTGGTTATCCATAACCAAACAAACCGGGCTAGTGAGTTGTATCGATTTAGACAGAAATTTGTCACAGTGCTTGTCGACAGCTAAATAAATTGTTTGTAGGAAAATAGACTTATATCTGGAGCTATTAAAAGAATCCACAGTAAGTAAAGAGTTAGTTAATGAGTTAAAAATATTCTTTTCTTAAAATAAAAAATGATTACACCACCAAAATGAATTTCTCGCAACCGTAACCGTGACACCGACATTGATTTCGTATGATGTCGTCATTTATGAGAAATGTATTCGTAGTGACTATTTCGGAGTAAGTAATCAAAAGGAAAACACCCGCCAAAGTCCGCGCCAATATTTGCTTAAATTTCTTATATGTACGAGTATATGTATAAGTATAAAATATATTTTTTAAATTTTTTCTTTTTGTTACGGGGTGTGTCCCTAGAGAGTGACATTGTGATGCTTTAGTGTTCACAGTATTAAGTAGTGGGTTGCCCAAAGTTGCTATCTACAGTGTGTGGTGACATTTAAATTTCTCTTTGCCCCCGAATTCCAGAATCTACTATCTTCTATCTGTATCATAATCTATGTATGTATGTATATCTGTATCTCTATCTCATCATAGATACGTTATTTTGTTCTCATCTTTTGATTCAGAGAAAATTGTAGCGTTCGTCGCAATGCACCAGTTTGTTTGCCAAAAAGTCAGGCCAATGGATGTTGTAGAGAACGAAGGTTATCTATTGGGGAGGGGAATAAAATCAAGGAAGGCATAGAGAATAAGCGACTGACAAAGCTGCAGCAACATCGCCCATTTAGTCAACGAAAAAGAAAATGGATATTCGTGCTCATCCTCGCTTGGAATGATTACAAGAAACGAAATGCTTCAGGAACTATAACCACCGAAATCCACCCAACTTTAGAAATTCTCGTATCTGTACGTAGTCGTATTACACCCAAATGCCACCCAAGCAACAGTCCTTGGAAGCGGAACCATTTGGCTTGGTTTGGTTTGGTTTCTCTGCAGCCCACCCCACGGTATGTTGAGCAAAGGACGACCAAAGATCTAGAAGGGACCATGTGGTATTGCTGAGGTTATTCTCTTAGGGAGTGGTAATAAGATTGAACAACATCCGGGGCAGCAGAAATTGTTACATCAGGGAGTAGAATGTCGCGTGTAGAGGGTAGGACTAAGAACTTAGGCGACACCACCAGAGGCAAATGGTGTTCGGTATGAGAGTACATTTTTCAAAGGCAATTTCATTTCATTCCTTCATCCACTCTTGAGAACAAAGAATCATGGAGTTGTATTCTCGTACTCGTATATTTACCACGTCCTCCCTTTGTATCCATAACTTTGTCTATTTTACGTTGCAGAAAAGTCAGAAAAGCCGAAGCAATCTTGTATAGGTGTATTTTTTATCTCAACGACCAGTGAACTGGTGCGACTGACTATGAAATCGTAGAATGTAGAATTGTGCAAATGCCTGTTCAAGACGGCAAGAAGACGTCTCAGAGAGATTTATTCCGCGTTTAATTGCTTTCGAGTGGTGCAATACAAAGGCTCTACCGAGTGTAGATCTACTCCTAACTCTGCTACTGATTAGAGAGCTTGTTTGACTGAACATTGGTAAAGCGAACATATATTGTAGAAACCGCCACACTACATGGTGTATTGAGAAGTTTGGCGTGTTCTACACTATTCTTATGGATGTGTCTTGTGCTCGAATTGGTTGGTGTTTTTTTTGTTCTCCCTTAAGAATGTGCATCAATTGCAGTCTTAGGGAGGAAAAGTTTTTTTTTTTTTCCATTCGAGTTGTTTCGGATGATGGGAACAGCTTTTCCAACTCACATACTCGTATTCCCATGCATTTGTAAAGTGTGGGTAATTTTTCCAAAAACGTGACTTATTTGTGGAACAATCCTCATACTCGTACACACTTGAAGTACCTTCTAGTTCGGTTCTAGTTCTGCTCTGTGAAGGAATACTGCATCAGTCGAACCAAATGCACGCATCAAATTGTATAAAAATGCGCCAATGAATACGAATACGAATACGATTGTATGCAATCATTTCCCTTCAATGCCTGGCTTCTTTGAAATTATTCACAGGATACCAGTTGTCGTATGCAGTATTAGGTTCATTGTTTGTTCAAGTTGTTTAGCGGCAATATGATAAGCGAGGGTGTGTAGCAAAAAGTTTCTGATTTTCAGATGTCTGCCACCCCAATTGAAAATAAGGGTAATTGTACAGTTTATCGGATAATTTTTGAAACAAGTTGGGTAAAGCAGTTGAAGATGAAAGAGATTTGAAGATTTCTCAGGTATCGCTGGAAGCGGAAATTCCTAATGCCGCACATACTATTTTCTAAGAGAACTTTTATGATACTTTGCAGCAATTTGCGAAGCATTAACAGTGTTAATTAGAACACTTTTGGATGGAATTGCGCATAATTAAGAGATCATTGTGTTCGTTTTGAACAAGGAGATTTTCTCCTTTGGAAATTTCGGGAAAGAGCCTTAGCAGGATTAAGTTTATTTCAACGGCTTTTGAAAGACGATAATCCACCCGTCGTCATGCAAGGTGAGACAAACAGACAAAAAAGCTGGAAAAGGGATATAATCCATGGCGTGAAAGGTATTTGATTGTCGGGCGTGAGGTGGTAGAATATGATTATGAACTTCTTAACAGTGTTGGGGCTATAATCTCAATTTTCCAATCCACAATGGCTGTGTTTTGGCCTATATAGATATGAAACATATGCACTGTTGTTTAGAACAATTAGTCAGAAGTGCAGACCTGCGATTTTCATCTGTACAAGGTTGTTTGTATCGGGGCAAGGACGTAAAATTGCTTCGACTCTGGGACAAATGTGTACACGAGAACGCCCCAAAACGGTGCATTGGGAATTCGTGGCAATTGGAGTAAGGTTCATTGTAAGTAGGCAACTAAGTTCTTCAATCGCATTTTTAAAAGCTGGAATGGGTCTATCTGACGGCAAGTGGCATCTGATTTTACATTTTGGATGTACACAAGCCTACGAAGCACTAAGTTCTTGAATCTCAGCAAAAATTTGGATGACTCTTGTGCAGTCTATTTAATTCAATCAGAAACTATACGAAGATTCCACAGAAATTGTAGTAAATGTTGTAAACAACACTTAATGGATACGAGCAAGTGTAATGACTTAATGGCTCTCCCAGAGTCAAGTTTTTAGAAGGTGAGCTGGGTATAAACTCAATAATGTGCTCGATTATTGGCTACGAGTATCTCCTCCCTTCATGAACTTAATGCTCAAAGCGTTTAGTTGCCGGTCTATCTTCAACTCAATTTCGGGCGATTCGACGGAAAATTTAATAGTTTAAGGAATGGCTGGAACAGCATAGGCACGCTACGTGCGATAAAGGTCAGATTCACTCAAGTTAGGACTCTCCCAAGTCGTCGTAAACGCTGTGGTACAGGCCAAAGCACGATTGTGAAAAGATGCTGACGGATATTTCCTTGGAAACAGGTAGAGTCAACTAGAGATATGTGAAAAGTTTCGTAGATTATCTACCTATATTGAAGTTTTATTAAAGGGCTGTTCCTTTAGAGGTACTTTTACAGTGGGCATTTCATGAGAGATTATGTATGCGTCGTGTCATACCGATATCGTATTTTTGTTCAATATAGTTTGATATTTCAGCATTGAAAGACTGAAACTGGCACAGCATCTTCAAATTAATCAGCTGTATTACGGAAACCAGAATTCTACGAGGAATGCGTGTCGTGAGCTTAGAACAAATTAAAATTTAAGACTTGAATGTGGTTTGTGGGCTTTGGAGTGATAGGATGCCATCAGAGATGCCGCTTCTGATGCGCTGCGTTTCACTCGTCCACCACAACGAAACCCCTGGTTCGATGATGAATACCGGCAGGCACATGCAGCTAAGCAAGAAGGACAAGAGCAGCTCATGAGCTCTATGAGCGGAAGAGGAGAGACAAACACCGGCTTCTCAGGAGGAAGAAGAATTAGCATAAGAAGCGCGTGGTCGAGGAAATTGAGAGATGCTACTGCAGGAATGAGGTTCGGAAGTTTTACCGAAAGGTAAAAATAACATGCCACGGAAACAAACCCCGAACCGAAGCCTCTAGATATGAACAAGGGAACATCGTAGTAGAATCGCAGTCGATGCTGAGGATTCGGAAAGACCATTTCTGCAGACTGTATAACGGCGATGACGAACCAAATACCGCTGTTAGGCAGAATCAATCGAATCAACCTTTCAACCTGGACGATGATGACCAACAATTCCGACCACCCGACCTGGATGAAGTGAAGATGGCTATATCGAAGCTTAAGTCCAACAAAGCTGCTGGAGCGGACGGCCCGACTGCTGAGCTCTTCAAAGCGGCAGGTGATGACTTGGTAAGGAGCATACACCAACTTATCTGTAAAATATGGTCGGATGAAAGTATGCTCGATGAATAGAACCTCAGCATTGTTTGTCCGATTCTCAAGAAAGGAGACCCTCTGAACTGCGCCAACAACAGAGGCATCAGTCTCCTTAACATCGCATATAACACCTTATCTGCCGTATCGTGTGAACGCCTGAAGCCGTTCGTCAACAACCTGATAGGTCCATATCAGTGTGGCTTCAGGCCAGGAAAGTCCACTGTCGACCACATATTCACACTACGGCAGATCTTGGACAAGACCCATGAGCTTCAGATCGATACCCACCACCTATTCATCGATTTTAAGGCCGCGTGTGACAGCATCTATAGAGACGAGCTATATAGAGCAATGTCTAGTTTCGGTATCCCTGCCAAACTCGTCCGTCTATGAAGGATGACGACGGAGAATGCACGCTGCTCCATCAAGGTAGGTAAAGATCTCGCAAGGCGATGCGCTGTCATGCGATTTTTTCAACATCGTACTTGAAAGAATTGGTAAAATTCTAGGCGTACCGATAAGTCTGCCAATTGCCGTCTGTTGTCTAAGAAAATGAATTGGAATCTTTACTGTGACTATCCATGTGAATATCCTTTCGGGCAGATAAACTTCTTGTCATAACGAAAAGATTAATTTTTATGGCGCAGATACGTAAGCAATCGCTGTAAATTCTCGACAGAAAGCCTTCCTGTAATTGTTCTCGTCGGCAAAGGGTCCATGAGCTTCATATTTGTTCATACGAATACGAGTTTAGATGGAAATTACAGGCTTCAACTCTTCATTGTCCTTAAATTGAAGGACTAGTTCGGCAAATAAAATGAAAATGGGACAGATTGATTACACAGAAAGGTATGACTCTGGTTTTTGATAGCATTCCATCACCCACCCAGTTCTTATACCAGCATACCTTTTGTACAAACCCTTGGCAACACTATGAATTGCTTGCGGATGGAATCCTATTTACCCTATAAAAAAGAATTCTCTCGAAGATACTCGTTTCTTTTCTTCTCCCTACTTTTAACGAAGAAGAAGTGCAATATCTTTATTTGAATTTGCTTAGTATCCCAACCATTATACTTTTCATCTATTAAGCAGTTTTTTTTTTCCTTCTTTTTTGTTGAATTAGGCAACTAAGTTCTTCAATCGCATTTTTAAAAGCTGGAATGGGTCTATCTGACGGCAAGTGGCATCTGATTTTACATTTTGGATGTACACAAGCCTACGAAGCACTAAGTTCTTGAATCTCAGCAAAAATTTGGATGACTCTTGTGCAGTCTATTTAATTCAATCAGAAACTATACGAAGATTCCACAGAAATTGTAGTAAATGTTGTAAACAACACTTAATGGATACGAGCAAGTGTAATGACTTAATGGCTCTCCCAGAGTCAAGTTTTTAGAAGGCGAGCTGGGTATAAACTCAATAATGTGCTCGATTATTGGCTACGAGTATCTCCTCCCTTCATGAACTTAATGCTCAAAGCGTTTAGTTGCCGGTCTATCTTCAACTCAATTTCGGGCGATTCGACGGAAAATTTAATAGTTTAAGGAATGGCTGGAACAGCATAGGCACGCTACGTGCGATAAAGGTCAGATTCACTCAAGTTAGGACTCTCCCAAGTCGTCGTAAACGCTGTGGTACAGGCCAAAGCACGATTGTGAAAAGATGCTGACGGATATTTCCTTGGAAACAGGTAGAGTCAACTAGAGATATGTGAAAAGTTTCGAAAATTATCTACCTATATTGCAGTTTTATTAAAGGGCTATTCCTTTAGAGGTACTTTTACAGTGGGCATTTCATGAGAGATTATGTACGCGTCGTGTCATACCGATATCGTATTTTTGTTCAATATAGTTTGATATTTCAGCATTGAAAGACTGAGACCGGCACAGCATCTTCAAATTAATCAGCTATATTACGGAAACCAGAATTCTACGAAGAATGCGTGTCGTGAGCTTAAAACAACTTAAAACTTAAGACTTGAATGTGGTTAATGGGCTCGTGAAGTGATAGGATGCCATCAGAGATGCCGCTTCTGATGCGTTGGGTTTCACTCGTCCACCACAACGAAACCCCTGGTTCGATGATGAATACCGGCAAGCACATGCAGCTAAGCAAGAAGGACAAGGAGCTGCTCATGAGCTCTATGAGCGGTAGAGGAGAGACAAACACCGGTTTCTCAGGAGGAAGAAGAATTAGCATGAGAAACGCGCGGTCGAGGAAATTGAGAGATGCTACTGCAGGAATGAGGTTCGGAAGTTTTACCGAAAGGTAAAAATAACATGCCACGGAAACAAACCCCGAACCGAAGCCTCTAGATATGAATAAGGGAACATCGTAGTAGAATCGCAGTCGATGCTGAGGATTCGGAAAGACCATTTCTGCAGACTGTATAACGGCGATGACGAACCAAATACCGCTGTTAGGCAGAATCAATCGAATCAACCTTTCAACCTGGACGATGATGACCAACAATTCCGACCACCCGACCTGGATGAAGTGAAGATGGCTATATCGAAGCTTAAGTCCAACAAAGCTGCTGGAGCGGACGGCCCGACTGCTGAGCTCTTCAAAGCGGCAGGTGATGACTTGGTAAGGAGCATACACCAACTTATCTGTAAAATATGGTCGGATGAAAGTATGCTCGATGAATAGAACCTCAGCATTGTTTGTCCGATTCTCAAGAAAGGAGACCCTCTGAACTGCGCCAACAACAGAGGCATCAGTCTCCTTAACATCGCATATAACACCTTATCTGCTGTATCGTGTGAACGCCTGAAGCCGTTCGTCAACAACCTGATAGGTCCATATTAGTGTGGCTTCAGGCCAAGAAAGTCCACTGTCGACCACATATTCACACTACGGCAGATCTTGGACAAGACCCATGAGCTTCAGATCGATACCCACCACCTATTCATCGATTTTAAGGCCGCGTGTCACAGCATCTATAGAGACGAGCTATATAGAGCAATGTCTAGTTTCGGTATCCCTGCCAAACTCGTCCGTCTATGAAGGATGACGACGGAGAATGCACGCTGCTCCATCAAGGTAGGTAAAGATCTCGGTCCAGATGTCCAGAAAGGATTAAGGCAAGGCGGTGCACTGTCCTGCGATTTTTTCAACATCGTACTTGAAAGAATTGGTAAAATTCTAGGCGTACCGATAAGTCTGCCAATTGCCGTCTGTTGTCTAAGAAAATGAATTGGAATCTTTACTGTGACTATCCATGTGAATATCCTTTCGGGCAGATAAACTTCTTGTCATAACGAAAAGATTAATTTTTATGGCGCAGATACGTAAGCAATCGCTGTAAATTCTCGACAGAAAGCCTTCCTGTAATTGTTCTCGTCGGCAAAGGGTCCATGAGCTTCATATTTGTTCATACGAATACGAGTTTAGATGGAAATTACAGGCTTCAACTCTTCATTGTCCTTAAATTGAAGGACTAGTTCGGCAAATAAAATGAAAATGGGACAGATTGATCACACAGAAAGGTATGACTCTGGTTTTTGATAGCGCATTCCATCACCCACCCAGTTCTTATACCAGCATACCTTTTATACAAACCCTTGGCAACACTATGAATTGCTTGCGGATGGAATCCTATTTACCCTATAAAAAAGAATTCTCTCGAAGATACTCGTTTCTTTTCTTCTCCCTACTTTTAACGAAGAAGAAGTGCAATATCTTTATTTGAATTTGCTTAGTATCCCAACCATTATACTTTTCATCTATTAAGCAGTTTTTTTTTCCTTCTTTTTTGTTGAATTTTTTTTTTATTCTACAATTTTCTTTTCGTATCTCATTTGTTCTTTGTCAACTGTCGATTCTTTTCATCATAGTGGTGGATAGAAGATAGCAGATTTTCTTTGTCCGTAACAAAGTGGGTACTTGATAAATGAGAGTGTGAAAAATGATTCCACTTAGACGTATCCTTAGAATAGAAAATTATTCAAGAAAAGTATCTTTTTCTATTTTTTTCTACGTTAAAGAAACACGTTCTCCAGATCAATATTGTTTTTATTGGGTCAGCAAAATTGTCCGATTTTTTTTCCTATTTTTTATTTTTCATATAAACGAGGGAGTTTTGCTGTTTGGATAATAAATGTTGATGGAACAAGTGCTGTATCTGGTAACTGGGGGCTAAGAAAACACAACCTGGTTGATAAAATTAGAAAATTTTAACAGAAAATATAAAATGCATTGTGCATTGTACATTTTTGGTAGGATTTATGGAAGGATTGGGTTTTCGTCAGTTTTTTTTTCACAAAGCTGATTCTAACCATGACGTCTTTTCATGGGGGGTTCTGATAGCTAAAGTATTTGGCGAATTTAACATTTTAAAAATGTTACGACCAATTAAAAATAAGTATCGCTAGCATGTCAGGCTGGCTGTCGTCGTTTTTACGAGGAATCAACAATATCCAAATCATTGCTGGTTTTATTGGCCACAAAGTCGAATTGAATTCAGTTGAAGTTCTCATGGAATCACAGTAGATGCATATCTAATTTCATACATGAGCTGTCGCAGTTTGATTGTTGCCTTTTATGGTTTTCCTTACGTAAGCCCTAAAATGTTGGCAACTTGTTAGCTCGCCTTAGAATTGATAGTAAAATTCGTTTTAAATTTAGGCATGTACATTTTTCCTTAAATACAGAACACATTACATTCCGTTTGGTCTCAACAAGAGAGGGCAACTTCCCAAAATGCAAGGCATGGTAGAATCAAATTGCATACATTCCGTTCGCGCCCAAGTTCACCTGATCTGACTGCAGGTGAGTTTTAGAGTTATTGTTGATTTTGGTGGGCTGGCACACTGCTGGTAGTGTATTCTACAATACATGTCCTTGTTATTGTAATCGCTGTTAATGAAACCCTCTAACCAGATCTACGACTTTGTACAGCCGATAAAACTCTTCGATATTGAGAAAGCAGGTGAGGAATTGCTAAAGTTAACCAGAATCTATTTGAAGTGAATGTTCAAATGTAACTGAACACTCCGACCTGTTTGGTGATATGTTTAGTGTAAATGCATAAATCGGCCTAAATTGTGTCAACAGAGACAGAACCAGTAATAGACTCATTTAGGTCACTTCGACATATTTCCCTGATGGTGACGTAAGAATTTTCAATTAATCAAAGGCAGAGCTCATACGCACGTCGTGAGCTGCTGACATTAATCTCTAAGCAATACGCCCCTGAACTTGGGAATTGTGCCGTTGGGTTAACTACCCGAGCATGTCAAACACCACAAGACAACTTTTTCAAACGAAAAACAGACGAAGAATTTGGACTATGCCGTAGGAATGCCCAGACCCCTAACAGCTGGTTAAAATGCTGCTGACGTAGTAGTTATGCGGGTATCACTGTCCAAGTTTACAATGGGATACGCGGAGGAAGGAGAATGCAAACCAGTCGCTCTTACAATGGTGATTGCTATTAAGATCAAGATCGGAACCTATTTCAATGTAGATTTGACATCAGAGAAAGACTTACGCATAGGCCATGGATATAAGACTAGAATGTGTGAATTTTCACTCATAGAAGGACTTTCTTAAAGATTGCTTTTTTGAGCTCCTCGACCAGTCGTATGAGTAATGTCCTAAGCTCATCCTTTGTAATTTTAACAACAAGTAAGGAAAGGTGAGCACATTTCGGAGCGCAGTTGGTAAATATAGCCTACACGATGCCAGCCCCGAGAATAGATTTACGTTATTCGATGGCACATGTTCCCTACAGCTGAGCAGACTGGTTACGCAGAATTCCAATATTTCTGATGTCCAAATGAGCTAACATCGACTCGAACTTCAATCTTATAAAATTTGAGCGCGAGTAACACTTTTAGAGGGTTTCTTTTCAAGTTTCTTAGTGTCCCAAAATGCTGGTCAGCATCTAGCAGTGGATATTTTAGACGTCACTAACAAAACCCCTGATTTGATAAAGAATGTGTATACCATGGCACTGCAAAGAAAGATAAGAGCTACCTGCAAACCCTATGTGAAAAAGTAAACCAGAGCAACAAAGTCTTCCTAGAAATTAAGAAAAAAATATCATAGAACTGCTCTATCGATACCATAAAGAAGTGTTTCTGCAACTCGCCATAACCGCAAATAGTAAACAGAAATATGCAGAGGTAAGGCTTTTCTTCCCAATTGTCCTCTAAGTCCATAGAAATAGTGGTTGGCAAGAGCTATTCTTCATGTGTTAGGAGAGCCCTTTTTTTGACGAAAGCATATCTTTGTTTCGCTTTCATCGCCCACCAAACCTATTTTTGCCTCTTCTGCCGCAATTCTAACAAAAACCTCATTGACATCCCGCTGGTTCCTCTTAATTATATCAATGTCGTTTGAAATATATTGTGCTTCTGAGGGTGGCTTGTAATTCGCGCACAATACTTTCAAGTACGATGTTGCAGAATTCGCGTCATAGTAAATCGCCCTCATTGACATCAAATTATTTGGTGACTATTCTTTCGACTTTGACAGAACAGCGGCTGTACTCCATTGACATCATCCATAGGCGAACGAGTATGACTCTGTTTAGCTCATCTATATGAACGCGTATGTATGCAAATATGAAAATTTTATTCATTTTGGTTCTACAAGGCCTTAAACTACACTGATATGGACTATATCAAGTTGTTGACGATCGGTTTAAGACATTCCCATACTACGCCAGCAAGAATCTTGTATTCAACGTTGAATAGACTTATTCATCTGAAGTTTGGGAATTCAGGGGATCTGCTTCCTTCAGAACCCAACAAATCATGATTCATATTCCATTTAGTACTTAAATCAGTAACGAACCTAGATTTCCTATAACGAGTTGGCCAAACACGTTTGTGCTTCAAGTACAAGGAATCAAAAGATGTCAAAAAAAAACTTCTTTTAGGAGAGAGATATTCATCTCCGAAAGATTTCTCACAAAAACGAATTAGATTCCTGTATGATAGAGCTCTTCCTTGAAACTTCTTGATTTTTTATCAGTAAAAACTGGTGCAGGAAACTAATTCAAATCAATTCTTCAAGACAGTTTTGGGTTCATAATTTTGTTTATTGCACAAACTGTGTTCTAGATACCGTCAATATCAGGTTTTGTTGAAGAAATTCCTCCGAGTTTGTCACGGAACTTAAAAGACAAGTTCTGCCAACATATAACCGGGACTGAGCGATTTAAGAAAAATGCCTCCCCTCTGTCGTCAGTAGCCAAAGGCGTTAGTTAACCTCAGATACTTTCGGTGATTTTTCATATAAGAAAAAAATTGGGCAAAGAGTTTATTCGGATGCCTTAAAAATGGCGAAGAAAGCCTCTTTAATGTCAAGAAAGAGAGCATTTGAGTGGGCCATAAAAGTCTTGATTGAAAACCCGCCTCGTTCAAGACGGCCTGCAATGGCAGTGGCTGAAGAAAACATCGATTTAGTGAGCTTTCACACTTTCACAAGAAGAAGGGGAATATTCGTCAAAGAAAATACTGGAATTGTGGAAGAACAACTCTTGGATTTTGCACCACAAAAATGCACCACCTCAAAGATCCCCATCCTTGTGAGTGACTTTTTGATCAAAAATGCTGCCATAACGACACGTTTTTATCTGATTTAAGATGTAAAACAAAATTCGCTGAGAGAACTGAAGGCAATCCCGGAATATGCCTGTAAAAATCCATGGATTAATAGATTGTTAATTGGTAAAAATAAACCCCCTTCAAATGGAGCCTTTTTTTTAAGGGACACCAACTCAATTTTGATGATAATTTGACTTGTGTTGGCTTTATTGACTCAGTCCCGGTTGTATTTTCACAGAATATACATATGAAGACGAATCAAATATCAACGGAATAATGCGGTTTCATTTTTATAAAAAAAATAAATAAACATTCGTAATATAAATCAAACCCACAACTGATTCACATGCAAAATATAAAAGATATAACTCAAATCTTGCAATAACATCTCTAATTTAACCCGAAAGATATTGTCTTCGAGTTTCTGCTCAGTGATTGAATATAATTTTCCAACGTCTATCTGGTTACGTCAGTTTTTACTGGTAAGTCTTATAAAAACTGCATTCTATGGCATAAAAAACTGAGAAAACAAAATCTTTTCTTTCTTCAATTCTTTGTATCCAAGAAGAACGAACATCGTTTTTATTGCTCTTCTTCTACCCATCCGAATGGAGGAAATTTATAATAAAAAAAAAAAAAGTTGGAAAATGAGTCGTCTCTTCTCATAAAAAACCATCGAACTCCTCATCCATTTTGCATGACATAACACAGACTATCCGTATCCTTGCCATTTTTTTTTCTCCATTTTCCATTTGCAGATCTTTCTTGCCTCAACCCATTTACCCTATTTTTCCTGCTATGTTGTCATAAAATCGTGATGGCACAGTGTTCAAACAAACGACAAAAAGGACCTCAGTCTGTACGTACTACGTACAAAAAAAATAATAATAATAATAAAATACCAGTAAAGTGGACGTATAAGGACGACACGAACACAGGGTAAATAACCAGAAGGACGAAATGCATTTTGCTATGAAAAAATAGCTCAGGTATGGTAGATGGAAAAGTACGGGTATCATGACTTTCTGGTCTCTCCGTATATTTTTATTTTCTATTCTTAAGTATAATTTGTATGCTTCTGGAAAATTTACCCCAAATTAAATTTCTTTCGTAGAGCTTAGGGTATCCTGGCCAGGCTATCTATAAAAATACAAAAGCTAGGTAGAGAGAAGGAGTAGATGCTGTCCAACAAAATGTAAGAATCAGTTCATTTGTTCATCATGTCAACATGTCAGCATTCGCTTTAGATGCGCCAGTTTGTCGACTGATCTGGTCTGGGGTTATCCGGAGATACATGATGGACGTCAACATTCCATTATACGAGTACTCGTGTACACAATTTTGTTAGGGTGCAAGTCCTAGTTCTAGTACTCCTACATCAGCAATTCGTATTCGTATTCCCTGACTGCATCCACACCGAGTATAAGAAAAAAAAAGAAAGTTATAACTCATGTGATGGTTCTGATGATACTTGGACAAGTATGTGGCCATGACTAACGAACCAACCAAGTTAAACATATGTTTGTACGAGTACATATGCGTCTGGGTCATTGAGATCTAAATATTCGGCTAAGTTTGTTGGAAAACAAAAACGAGGTCATTACACCCGAATGGAATGTAGGATGCGCAGGTCAATTTGTAATTCTCTCCTCAACTATGCTACTGGGTTACGGTTGCGGGATGCCGATTTCAAACATCCGCATTGTTGTTTTGGCACAGCCACAAACTTCTTCAATTAAATTCAAATGTACTGCGGTAGTAAATTGTTGTCTTTTTTTTGTGCTACCCTCTCTCGTGTCCAAAAAACCCCAAACAACTAAACAACACAAACAATATTTATTGTATTTATTCGCTGCCATCCGATAAAAGGGGGTGTGATATCGTGATATCGGGAGCCTGAACGGGACTAGTATAAAGCTGTTAAATTTTTAGATCCTCGTACTTATGCTCCTACCCTCATAGATACAATACACATACTCGTACATACTATATATTGCGGAAAATTTATCGCAGTTTTGTGGAAAGTCCTGGTTGTTTTCTTTGTTTTTCTGTCTGTTTTCAAATGTTTTTGGAATTCATTCAACTTTTCGAATAGGAAAACCACAAAAACCAGAAATTGAAACTGATGTTGTTGCAACACAACTCTCTGTGCGCATAAAGTTAAAATCGCTCAGCATTGGGTTGGAGCCATTTCGTAATTATGTAGATGATACTACCCAAGCCAAAAAGGCTACTGCTACTCGTTCTATTGCACTGGAATGATACTCGTAGTATCCCAACAAGCACTATATCAGCATCAGCATCAGCATTACAATTTCATATTTATTTCATTTTCATTTTATTTATAGTTGTAGTTGAAAGTAAGTTCCAAAGGATAGGTCTGTGTAAAATTATACTCTCACCATGACCAAGCTGTAGAAAATATAGTATGTAGTTTTTTTTTTTAATTTTTTTTCCAACTCACTGACTAAAGTTGGTCCTAAAGCGTTATGTACTGAAATTGCTGTCGTTTTGTGCATTGAATTGGAATCTATTGTGAGCATGAGCTCGAGTTCGCGTGCTTATGGCATTTCGGGTGAATTGCAAATGAGCGAAAGGACTTAGAGGATGAAGTTGTGAAATTTGCGAAGGTGTGGTAAATAGTAGTATGTACGTGCATTTATGCGCTTAATGGGATAAGTTATGAAGCTCAATGCAATCCGTGTTGATGATGGTATTGTTTATTGAAAAGATGCTTTTTAATTGGCAAATAATAGAAACTCCAATACGCATGGTTCGGCTTCAATTTTCGAAATACAATTTAAATTGAGTGGTGTTGAGTTAGGTTTAGCAGTTGCCTCCGGATTTCATGGTGATTTGTTCTATTTTGTTTCTGCCGCAGGTATATAACATACATTTTCTGAATAATATGGTACGTATGCGTGCATATTTATGGTCAATTTTCAAGTAGCAATCTACGGTAGACTAAATCATCTTCTTAGTAGATAATGACAAGTACTACTACAAGCTTTCTCCTTACTATGGGCAATGATCTTGTATTGTTTTACGAGTATTCAGCAGACCATGCCTCTGTTTCTGAAGAGTATTTAGGCAGTGTAGCACCGATTGGGAGTCGAACAAGTGAAAAATGCTTGAGCTTAACGCCGTCAGTACTACTTTTCTGTCTATGGGAATATGCACTTCGGCGCCTTTCATTTCTATTTCAAGAATGGTTATAAGATCGTTTTTTGAAGGACAATTTGCGCGTATATAACATAATTCATATACGAGAAGGTCCAGTGAATCGAAAATCGTGATTCCGAGGGTTATTACCTTTTTTTTTTGGTAAGTCGCTTTGTTCTCAGTAGTACATGCTCGTTTCTATATCGCTTCTACACTTTAAATGCGAGGCAGTCGTCTATTGGGTATCTAGAGCCCGTAGCATGACTTATAAAATCCGCACATAAATTTTGCGAAATAAGCGTCCCTTTCATGTGGAAAACCAAGATTCTGTGAACATGATGCAGGCAATAATTATACGGCTTCATCAATAAGGGACTGATCTTGGATATTCTGTGCAACTTGACGTGCTGCCACTGGGCGAGAGTTAAATCTAGGACATTTTAACAGCTTTTTTTTTGTATAATAAGCGCGCGTTCAGGGGGTTATTAACACCTTTTAAATGTCTGCACACAGCGATGAAAAGTTAGAGAGGAAAGAAGAAGGAGCACCGATACACGTTGGTTTTGAATGTTTGTAGATTATAATGACGAGGAAATAAGGAACTCCGAAAGTGGGCTTGAGGGTGAACTGATGGGCATGCCTAGAGAGACAGGTATTACGGTTAAAAGTGTGAAGGGGCGGAATGCTACTGGCAATTTCAGTGGAGCACTGGTGGTGAAAATAGTAACTGAACAGTGTCAATTGACTCTGTAAAATTGGCATCACATATATGTTTTATCGAATGGTTTCGAATCCTATCTAATAAGTGCAAAAAAATCTTTAGGCCACCTTACCAGATGTGAGCATTTTTGTTAAATTATTGGCAGATGAATGCCTTATATACTGAAACCCGATCAGGCAAGGCGAAATATCCTTTACGTCGCTTGAGGAAACCTACATATTTCGTAGCATTTTTAGCGACATTGAATATGTGGTCATCGAGAAAAGAAAGTTCTTCGGTTCTAGACAGCATTGATTTCGGTAAATACTAAATTCCACTCTGTTAGTTAGTTAACTATTTGAATATGCTGCTAATATTGGAATTTAATAAGCTTAACATACGCTGTCGTTGCCATTCTACAGCCGAATGGCAGAGATGTAAGCCTGTGAACGAAAATTAAAAGCGGAGAATAGTGTTGTCCGAAGTACTGTAGAGGGGAAATCGTTTATAAAGATTAGGAGGAGTGTCAGAGATAAAACGGAGCTCTGGGGCACACCAGCATTTATTTTGTGAATATCGGACTTGAAACCGTCCAAGACAACTTGACTTGAATATTCCGAGAGGTAGTTCACAGTCCTCCTGCTACTATACGAGAGCGAAAGCGGATTCATTTTATTGAAGATTGGAGGCACTCACTATGTTTCAAGACGTAGACCAAACACAATCTGGGATAGTTGATCTGAAGATTGGCTTTGTCCAAAGACCAAAGAGCTGGAATGTGAGACAGAATTTCTAATTTCTTGTTAGTTGCCTTCGTGATTTCATCAGCGATAATTGCTATCTAATTGCATTTCTATTAGGGAAGTCGCCCACACTCTAATATGGTGATAGAGAAGCAACCTCTTTTGTAAAACTGAGACTGGCACTCATTCTAGGGATGTATTTTTTCACCTCTTACTGAAAAATATCTATTTAAAAAGTTTTCTGTTAATATTGAACAAATTATTTAAATGTTAAATGAAATCTTTGTATAGTATATGGCGCCATTATACTTGCAGGATATGACAATTCATTTTATCGTTGTTCTTCGAACTCTCCTATTATACGAAAGCATAGAAAGGACTTAGGGTAGTAAGTGAATCCAAAAATCCATTTAGAATTTATCTAAAATTAAAAATAGTTAGATCGTTGTTGATTATGAATTTTTAATCCTTTTAATCCTAACAAACCTTTTCCAAGATCATTCACCTTTACAAGCCTTTCAGTTTAAGTCCACTTTCTCGCCTCAAGCCTACAAAAAAAAAAAGAAAAAATCTGTTAATAAGAATTTCAAGAATTAAATTTTTGGAAAAATATAGCTATTATACTCGTAAAGGGAAAAATGTGGCTTAAATACACAATACAATCGAGAGTTCAGATCTGCATGTGAAATATATGAACAGATCACTTGCAACAGAATAATCAGCAGAGGTTCTTAATTAGTGCAGAGAAGATATTTAAAATTTCTGCGGGATTTGCAGGACTAAAGGTAGATGAAAGCCTATGATATACACTGTTGATTACAACTTCAGAGTCTATTTGAATGCGAAGTCTTGCTATTTCGAGACGTGAGGAAATGCGTCGAAAACAACCACTATCAAGGTTACCAAGAAACTAGGTGATACGATCAAGAAAACTGTTTACAAGTTCCGTGATGAGATCTTTTAAGGATGACGCTATTAGCATTTTAAGTGATTTCAACATTTAAATAGGAAAAGTAGATGTTTGAGGCAATACAGTTGGAAAGCAAAGTCTGCATGATACTACATTCTCAAGCGGACTTACTTACTTACTTAAGGTGCTACAACAGTTCAGGGTGGACTTGGGCCTCAGCCAACAAACGACTCCAGCCAGCTCGATTTTTCGCTAGCTACCTCCCGTTTTTGCATGCCTAGTTGTATGTGGTCTTCTTCTACTTGCATACACCATTCTAGTCACTATTTTTTTCTAGTGCGCTGTCGCTCAGGGACGGATATGAAGACTTATAGGACCATGGTTGGTTTCCACCGTTCTACATGACTCAATTCCCTCAACCATTGGAACTTCACTCTTCTACTACAGATGGGACTGAAAATTACCCGAACAATTTTCTCTCAAAGCAGCCAAGAGCATCCTCATTCTTTTTTGATAAAATCCATACCTTTGTGCCAAAGAGCAGGACTGGCACTATTAAGGTGTTACTGGTATATAGGGTAACTTTTGTTTGTCCAAATGGAGCTTTGCTAGTCAATTGCATTCTTAGTCGAAATAACCAACGACTGGCAAGAGTTATTGTTGGCTTAATCTCAGAGCTAGTGTTGCTGTCTGAATTTATATCAGAGGCTAGATAGAGAGACTCCTTAAATTCCTTAAAGTTATATCTGTCGAGGGTGAAGTTCTATCCGAGATGTCGGAGTTGAATGTCCATTTTGGTTGACAGCGTATACTTTGTTTTACCCTCTTTGACTAAGCCCATCCTCGAGTATTAATACTCGAGAAAGTGTCACTGACATGGCGCTGCTCTTTGCCGATTATCTAAATATCATCGGCGTATGCGAGTAATTGGACTGAATTGGAGATTATGTCTTTTGTGTTGGCGCGTGAGTTTTTCACGTTTTTTACTATTCTTTCAAGTATGATGTCGAAGAAATCGACTTGACAGCGCATCGCCTTGTCTAAATCCTTTTTTTCCATCAAATGTTTCGGTGAGATTTGTACCGATCTGCAGAAAGTCATCGGAAATGTCCACACTTATGTTTTGAGTTTGGAAATTTTATCATTTTTAGTAAGAAATTTAGTAAAAAAGTGGCAGTCCATTCTGGGTTTACGAAATACTATTTCAGCAAACTGTTAAATAGTGTAAATAGCCCAAACTCCGTTGACAGACAGAATGAACAATTCAACCAACATGTTCACCTACCTGACTGAACCTAACTTGATGATGATGGACATAGGGCCAGCGCACACTGGACTAATTACCCCGGGGTAAAACTGGTTTTATAGAAGACGGAGATGAAGTGCGTAGAGAAAACGGGGTAAAATTTTGAACCAGAGATGAAGCGGTTGAACATCGGGGTAATCAAAAATACCACTACAAACAAAATCGGTTAATATGTATACACAATTTTACGTCGAAATATTCATGCCGTGTGCGATTGAAGTAAAAGATACCCCGGTTTTACCCCGGGGTAATATTAGCCCAGTGTGCGCTGGTTTAGTAAAAGGCATACATCAACTCGATCTACAGATTTGAAGTGAGAATCGTTGACTACGAAAAATAGAATCTCACTATCGTATGTCCGATCCATAAGAAAGGAGATTCCATAAGCTGTGCTTATAATAAAGGCGTCTCTCTTCTTAATATCGCATACAAAATCCTGTCTGTCATATATATATATATATACGGCGCTTGAAACCATTCGTTAACAATCTGGTTCATTTCTATCAGTATGCTCGCAACAAACTAAGTTTTCATCAAACGGCAAGTCTTAAAAAAAAACCAAATAAGTTCGGATTGGCACTCACCCACTTTATATCGATTTGAATGCAGCATATGACAATTATAGAGACGAGGTACGCAGAGCTATGTCTAGTTTCGGTCTACCTCAAATGATTAAGGAGTACGCTTGCGGTTCGGTAAAGGTCCGAAACACTCTCACATGACAACTAATTTTAAGAAGTAGTTATTAGCCATGAGGACACAATAGATAATGAGCTCACCCTAGGTGACGTGCACAAGTGGAAGGAATTTCAACCTCTATGCACTGCGAAACTTACAGCAATTGGTGACTTTGTTGAGGTTTATTGGTTGAGTCTTAGGTTCACTCCAGTATCTAGCTCCATCTAGCGCTTCTGAACCAAGGG
This sequence comes from Volucella inflata, assembly GCA_928272305.1. Taxonomy (NCBI): domain Eukaryota; kingdom Metazoa; phylum Arthropoda; class Insecta; order Diptera; family Syrphidae; genus Volucella; species Volucella inflata. Next base: position 9,128,005 of record OV743720.1, read on the forward strand.
ATTACGCCTCAATAATTCATTTGAAAATTCATTTGCGGATGCAACCTTTGTACGTCTTGGTTTTGACGCCTGTCTTTCGGAGACTTGGCTCTTAATTCCGAAAGCACTATAGTCCTGCATTAGAAGGTCTTTCATTTTTGTACCCTTGATAACGTCTTCAAATTCTCCTCTTTTCACTTTCCGTCAAACTTTCGTTTGGATATCATCGTATTCATAGTTTAGTTATGTTTCACTTTCGACCGTCTATATTTCGGAGATATAATTTATTTACACTCAACATCGGTCAAGTCTCTAGCCAGGGCGATTTTTCTGAATAATTCAGGAAGGATTTTACAGCTCTTACAAGCTTGATTTTTTTGGCCTTAAGACAAAATATGTTTTTGACATTTTAATTGAAGGAGACGTCACATCAATGTTGTCATTGCCTGTGTCATATTAGTATGGCCTATTACTTCTATTGTTTGATTTTGAAATCCATCGGCAGGGTATACGATGATTGCGAATTAACCCACGACTTGTGCAAGGTACACTATAATTTTCGACATAAATCGCAGCTTAGAAAGTAGAAGACTTCTGAAGTAAAACGTTAATCGATTCATCGAATAGTTTTAGCAGCCTTAGAAGCGACCATATGCTGGTCCTTCATCAGAACGATAAAGACTTTTGTCTTACTTTTGGCGAGGCATGCCATCAAAAGACTTGTGACGACTTGTCGTCCATTTGAAGTCCTCGGAGGCTCAAGTCACAATATATTAGTTTCTATGCGGCTCGAGTGGCAGATTTAAAACCAAACGACGTCTATGACTAGTAAAATTGCTGTGGAAGTTGCCTATAAGTGAAATAAAACATTGGCAGATACATTCGTAGTGTATGCTAATGTTGGATAAAAAATACAAAATTTTGTCAAAGATAAAAAGAAGTGCCTTCCTCCATGACATTTGCAGTTTGCAAAACAAGAGATAGTTTCCAAATTCACAAGGGACAACGAGATATATTGCCTTAAAAAAGGGATAGAGATAAACATAATATTTCACCTTTACAAATCTCCATACAACCCCGCTGGCGAACTTCTTGGTTAAGAATTTATTTATCCGCAAAACCTTATTTTTTATGCAGATATGTGCGGTATAATGTGACGCAAATCGCAAACGTAAACACTAGAGAAACAAACTTCCGTATCCGTATCCGGATTGATTTATTGATTTGATTATAAATTTATGGTAAATAAATTAAATGAACATTGCTCGATTTGAAAAATGACTTAAACATGTAATATATGGACCAAAATTGCACATAAATACATCTACGTGTTTTGGCATAAATATGGTTTCCTTACATACTCGTATGTAACATGTGTAAGTGTTGAAGGGAGTGCAAAATCAAATTGTTTATCCTTAACACGTTTGCCGAATGACTTCCTTTTGTACACAAATATTAGCATTTACTTGTACAATTCTCTTCTCGGCCAGAAATATTTTACGACACTTGGCCAATTATTTCGAAGCCAAAACGACATGTGCCTCGACAAATGTGTCTCGAGGTCGACATATCCTGTGAACACAAAACAGTAATACGAGTACAACACTGTTGTTCTTCATTTGGAATGAATATTGTAAAACTCATTCGTGCGTCGGGTCATAGGTGCAGAGCTTGAGGCAATAAATTTTTGGGGCGTTGCCACATATATACATTGCTCTTGGAGACGGGTGACTAAAGGCTAGAAACTAGTGACTAGAGTCTTGAGACCATGAGGACAAATACAAGACCAACGACAACGATGAGGCGTTTGATTTTCGTATTTTTATTTGCTGATTTGGGATAAGTTTTGTGGCGTCGACGGAAGTACAGTGCTCGTACTCAATGTACGAGTATGTTGTATTCACGTATGTGCTGTGAATGCATAATTAAGTATAACACATTGCTCAGTCAATGCCACATTGCGATGCAGTGAATTTCAATTTTGTTTGGTTGAAAATTCTTTAATTTGTGGATTTTTATTGAGACTCTAGGATTCAACTGTGGAATATGTCAAAAAAGAAGAACCATGTCTGTTATCCAGTATCCGTATTCATAAAGCAAACATCCAAATTCTCAAATATCCATTAAGTACACCCCGAACATACGTTCGCATAGTGCATAGATACATAAGATACTCGTACAAACTCACGATCTTAGCATAAGGAAAATAAAGATGAAATGATTTTTGCCGCAAGGATACTCGTATTATGTATATTTTGTCTATGGGCTTGTAGTCTCTTTTGTTTGCGATGCCAAAATAAAAGGAAACAAAGCTCTGGGTGAAGAGTGAAAGACTGTAGACAAGAAAGCCCAAGATACGAATCGACAAAAAGGTTTTTTTCTCTGCACTATCCCAAAGATTGCTTTGCTTTGGAATTACTCCTATTCCTCTTGCTCCTTCTTTAGCCTATTTTCTTCTTCTTCTGTGTATGTATGTACAACATTTGTAAACAAGGATTTTCTAGTCCTTATCATTATGAATACCCATTAAGATTGAATAGAGTGGGTGGTAGAGATGGTGTTGGTATTGGGTTGGTTTAGTTGTGCAAATGTTGGAAGGTATTCGACAAAGTCTTAGTGGTTGCAGGAGGGCGCAAAAATTGGGCACAACTTCAATAGAATGGAGGGAGGGTGAGAAATTGGTCATGAGAGAAAGAAACTATCAACTGAAATTTCATTGTTGTTTGCTTAGTTAATTTAGCCTGATAGTGAATTGTTCGTTGATTTACGATCTGTAATGCCTTTGTTTTGTTTTCCTTGGGCTTGGTATTGTTGAAGATTTTCTAGTTCAATTTATCATCTGTGGTAGTGTTTTGCCTGTTCTATAACTAAACAGATTAACCATTAATGATGTTGTTAATTTGGAAGATCCAATTGGGTTGAATGTATGTAATAAACCGAATAGAGGGACTGGACTTAATGGAGTTAAATCAATTAATTTTATCAAAATACACCAATTTGTGTGCACATACATTTGTATCTTCATATAAAGTACATTTACGTTGTATTTTTCACAGGTGTAATAGTATGGATATCGTTTAATTTTGGTAGCATGAGAAAATAGTTACTTTTTGTTAAACAAAGGTCTGTTGCCGGTGCGAGGGAAGGTACACATGTGTATTACTCTTGATTCAATGCCTATACACCGCGGCCTTCTGCTTACTTCTAAGGCAGGGGTTACACTTAAGTGACTTAGAAAATATTTTTACTGTCCCACGTTCTTTGGTTGGCTTTATTCGAGCTATGATCTCAGTTTGGCTGTATATCTGAGAATTAATTTAAACTTTTCATGTCTGTAAGGACCAAACAATGCATCGTAAGGACCTCACAATGATCTGAAATTGACATCCAGTTACTAAACTTAGCTTATCAGAGATTGGATTGGGAATAGATTTAAACTCAACAACGTTGAGTTTGATTTTTGATTTGAAAAAAGCTCTACAATAGTGATGTACCACAAGGTTGGCACTATGGTCCCTTACTTTTTTGAGTTGTTTTATATTTTTGGTTGCGGTGAGAAGAATGAGCATCAAGAATAGAATAGACATTCTGTGGTAAATGTTAACTTATCAGGTTCACCGTGATTTTTTTTAGAATAAAAGTCACCTCTCCCGAGATGTTTGGAATATTAAATGCAATGATGAGACGATTATATTCTGGTGCCAATCCAAGTCAATGCGCCCATTTGACTTTGATGGTGGATGCAGAACTGGTGCGTTTGTGTCCTACCGCTCTCTATGTCCTAGCCAACCAAACATATGAATTCTGATTCGTTTTGTGTCGCTATGTAGCCTATAAAATTGTTGGCTAATGCTCCTCCTTTACTCTTCGTCTTGAAATGATTAAGCGAGAAGGAGCTTCTGAAGGAGAACTGGGACGATAAATGTTTTATAGACCTGAATCAATTGACTGAGAGAGGATTTGGCACTTAGTGGCCACCTTTCGATTGGGCAGAGTTGCTCTTCAAATGATCTTTAAGGCAGTGTCGTTAGTCATATTAATTCAGGAATCTAGGTAGTAAAAATTCATGACTTTCTGGAAGTTTTGTCTGTCTTTTGTGATATTTGGTCCTTGTCGGCGAGATTGTGTGTCTTAACTCAGTGACAGAAGATTTTTCACCAGGCTCAAGCTTGTTGTTTTTGCTTCAGAGTTGCAAACGTATCTCTAAGAGTTTGGAGTGTTCCAACCATTACCGTCCAGTGATATTTTTCCATGGTTATCTTGCAAACGGGGCATAGATTCGTTCAACTTTCCTTAATATACTCGTATGCTGCCAAAGGCGACTTTAAATTTGGGAAAAAGGTGACAGGTGTCGATGTGGAATTTGAAGGTATTTCCTAATGTTTGCCATAATGTCGATAGTAAACCTTCCAGGCTTGAAACTACACTGATAAGAGCTAAGCCAAGAGCCAAGAGCCAGTTGGTTGTTAAACGGTTTTGATGATTATTATTTGATGATGATGATAGATGAGATCTCATTGGAGTTGTTGTGAAGATGCTGCTTTTAAAGTTGGCTGGGACTAGAGGATCTTCTTGCTTCTCCGTCTATACAAGTATAAAGTTTCATTTAGTGTACTCAAGTTTACTCATACGTATCTTAGAAATGACTTGTTACGTGCACTTCGCAGAGTCATCTCTTGTTTGCTGGAATAGTTCGACAGCTAAGCCATCAGTATCGACAGTCTTGTTGGAGCTAAAGTTAGTATCTGGCTTCTCTCATTTAGTCGAGGTTAGGAGAAACGAATTGTTGCCTATCCAGGTTGAATAGTTCATTCTGCCTAAAAGAAATGATTTTTTGAGGATAACTCAGTAAAATTTTTTCCACGAGTATAACATCTCTCAATTTCTAAGTATTCGGGGTTTGCACACTATTTCTAGGGAACACTTCAGACACTCCAGACTGAGATGGCTGAGTCATGTAGAGTGTATGGATACTAATCTTCGAATCCGCTTCCGAGGGACAGCGCAGTAGGGGAATGCCAAGACTCAGGTGGCGCACGCAAATAAAAGGGGACCTCAGTCAACTTAGCGTGTAAAACTGGAGGCAGCTAGCCAGGGATCGAGCTGGCTGGAGAGGCTTGTTTACTGAAGCCCGGGTCCACCGCGGACTGTAGCGCCACTTGAAGAAGAAAGATGGAAACACTTCGTCTTCGTTCCTTTCTTGGTAGATCTTACTAGCCGCTTCCTCTGTTTCTCTACATGCGCCAGAGGATATTTGCCGTCGTAGTGCTGGTTGAATGAAGCCTATCACGAACGTTACAAGGAGCTAACAGTGACCAGGTCTACTTTATCGTTATGCGAATGTCTTTATAAAGAAGAATTAGGAAGTATGACGTTGGAAGATTACAATCGCTCCAAACCGCCAGGGCCCTTGTCACTCAATATTCTGCGAGAGGCATCTGATCGTGATTGCGAAAAGTAGCGAGAAATGTATTGATGATAGCTGGAGTATTTAGTGGTTCATTTAAACTTGTACCTTGTTACAATCTGTGTGAAGAAATGAATTACTTGCCGGCAGGTAATCGGACGAAATGACTCCGCTACAGCGCAATCATAGCAGCCACTTACTGAACTGAGATGCAGGTGAACAAATTCACACCAATTTCGATACATTCTACTCGTAAACCGACAACTTCCCCACTAACTCCTGACTTTTGACTCTTGACTCTTGACACTTGACTTCACTTACTTTTGATTAAGATGTCATTATACGAGTACTTGTTTTAATGTAAATCATTTCCAAGTGATTCATGAAAAGCGCCTTGACGGAGATGTCTCAGATTTGAATCTTGTCAAAGTCAAATGTCGACAGTAAATCCATTTCTATGTGCATGTATCTTTTGTTTGTTTATTTTTAGCGCCCTAATGCGATTCCAATTAACTTTGACCTTTGCACAGTCAAAAGTCAAAAAGCAAATTTGCCTCACAGCATTTTACAATAAATTCGAAAAAAAAATGCTCATAAGTAGGTGACCGATGAAAAGTAAGCCCACCACATTGTTACAGTCAGCTATTTTATTGCAAATTTCATAAACCTCTCTGTGATGTTTCTTTTTCATGGAAAGAGTTTGAAAATATGCCGTGTCTTCGGCATAAAGCTTTTCTATTCAAATTTCTCTCCTGAATTAGAATTTTTCTATTTCTATTTCCATTATGTGTATTGTGCCTTTTTTTCTGGCTGAACACCCTTTGCGCCCACCCAGTGTCAGATGTTTTTCACTTTCAATTGTGTCCAATTGGATTTTTTTTTGCTGTCATTTTGGCGTGTCGCTTTTTCTATTGCAACGCTCTTTTTCTATTCCGGCCACTAAGCCGCCTCCGGGATGCCTAGAAATACTAAACAAACATTTTTGTTGTTTGAGGAGCGTTTATGGAGCTATTCCCTCTCTCCCAGCAGGAATGTTGTGGACATTTTTGCATGACTGATTACAAATATGCTGCTCGTACATGGGTAAAATGAAAAATCCAATCGAACTGTGGCAGGAGTGGTCAAAAAGAAAGGATACACGCATCGCTGGAATAAATTTGAAATTCCGATTGAGTGGTTGCACAGTGGAAGTGATTGTAAATTGAAATTGTTACCTCTCCAACCTTCCACAAAAAAGTGGTTAAAATGGAGCTGACGATAGTGAAAATTCAATAGAACATTTGAATTAATGAAACTATATGACTGGTTCGCTAAAGAATGGTCGCTGCATACCACATTCTAACAAAAAAAGCAAACAAGCAGTTCCACATCAACGAATATGTACAGAATATCTCTGACAATATGACGTCCTTGTCGTGGTTCTACTCTCTCTTAAAACTTCTGCATTTCAAAATTGATTTAAGCCCTAAACGAAATAGAGAAATCTACGGAATCTTCATCCAAAAGTTCACATTAGCATATCTTAATTTTAATGACTTCATCATCAAATAATTAACTTATACGGGGGTACATCTTTGTGCACATGCATCCTGGATCGTCGTTCTTTGACGCTCCGTTTTAAGAACTCATACTTCCCGTGTCCTTAGTATGAACTTTCTCTCCAAATTTAGATTACAATGTTAGAGTTTGAGGTTTTACTAATCTCCATTTCCTCGCTTTTGCATGAATGTACTATACATATTGGATTGGATAACTCCATCCTTGCTTTTTAGAAAGAACAAATTGTGCATAGTGCATAGTGTTGAGTGCAGAGGGTCTATAATAAACACTAGCACATGTGTGCAAAGTTTACAAAGTGTACAAAGTGTACAAAGTGTGCAAAGTGGTGCAAAGTAACAAAGTTGCTCAAGGAAAAGCGGAAATGATCCTTCTCCCTTATGTCACCGCCTGGATGTCTTCCTTCTATTAGGAGTGTAACTATGTTGCCCTAAGTCCACAAAGAACTTTCGTCTAATCGAAAGAATTTAGTGAAAAACTTTATTTATCTTCCAGTTGATGGCGTTTGTTATAGAGAATTCTTTAGTTCTTCCTCAACATCACCATCATGGTCTTGGTCTTGGTCCTTGGTGTAGTTCGTTTTTATCGTCCTTTTTTTTCTTCGTTCTTTCTGTTCTAATGTAGACATTTTATTTAATTACGCCTCATGGTTTAATGAAACAAAAGAAAAGAATATAGTTTCTCATTTTATCTCTAATTTTTTTCCGTATCTTTTTGCTGATTTACGAGTATATTTTTTTGGCTTCCTTGGCCCATTCCTATAAATAATTATGAATACTTCAATGCAATTTTCGGTGGAAGTTTCCATGAATGCTGCATCCGCTTGGGCTTCTCTTGGCATTTTTTATTTATTTTTTGAAATTCATGTGAATTTTCTTAGCTGGATTATTGTTTTCATCCCTGTGGATATGTGTATTTACCATCCATGCAAAATTTAATTTGGCGGTAAATCGTTTTACATATTCTTTTACGTTCTTTTGTAACACCCTCTGTAAGACAAGCTATATTTCCTGTCACACAGGGAGTGCTATAAGGTACCCATGTAGGACCTTCTTTATTCATATAGACTAAATAGATCTTAAAATGAAAAGTGTGCTTCTACAGGATTGTAATTTACATTTAGGCAGACAAAACCACGAATCCTCAACAGCTCCTATCCACACAATAGCAGTGGCATCGCTGTTAACGTGCCATCAGAGACTTTTTGCTAGGTTTCACCCGATTACCATCTAGAAATACAACTAAACGGTGTTGAAATAAAAGACGAGAGTTACTCTTGAGGTTTTCTAGCAAAAACAGAAGATATTGAGGGAGTACTCTCAGGAGTTGTTCCTAAGGAAGTTTTACCAAAGGCTTACATGCTGCCAATTAAAATACCCAAAACCTCTGTTCAGCAAAACTGCAACTTTCAAGGCTAACTGGAGGAAGTTAGCTAGTTAGTTAATGATAGAAGCCCAGTTTCACCCAAAATCATAACGCCACCCAAGTAACCAAGTGTATGACTTTTTAGATGGACCTCCGAGGCGAGATGCATTGCTTAAATCAACAGATCTTGGCAAAGTACTTGGAAAATATAGCCACTCAGATCCAAATCATAAATTGCACGAGGATTTTCCTTAGGGTTGCCATATGCTAGTCGATTTAAGACATCTCTCCAACAAACAGAATCTTTAAGAGGTAGAAATGGTTTTTTTTTTCTGAAAAGACACAGCAATGTGGTAGAGTAAAAAACTGAACATGGACACTTTAGTATGCCTGAAAAAGTTGTCAGTGTGAAGGACATGAGAAGAGACAAGTTTTTCTGTTAGTCAGCCAGAATATTCACACGAAAAAGCGCGCTACGAAATTTTACAAAAAAGAAAACAACAGAAATTTGACGATTAAAAGTCAGAAGATTTCATAAGAAGTTTAAGCAGCTATCCTTAAGACTGGAGAAGAAAAGGGATTTCACGCCTTCAAAAAAATGTTCTTAGTGAACAGCCAATTACGATGGGCACGACAACCGAAAGACAGAGTAAGATGCCAGATGAGCACCAACTGAAGATACTTTGTAGTTTCTAAGTCACTTACAATTTTCTTAGGAGGTAATGTCTCTCCTTGCTGCATAGAAATCACGCATTTACCATGTGTTCTGCAGTTTCGTTTCCTTTCATACAAAGACATTCAGTTTTCTGATTGACTATATATGTAAGTGATATCGAAGCTGGCAGTGTCCCAGTAGAAAGATGACCAATCGTCCCTTTAAAAGTTAAGAGATACTTGTAATTTAAATTTATTTTGAAAATGTTTCGTAGCTTGTTTTTTTTAGGTAGATGCACTTTGTTATCCAAAATGTTGGACTTAGCTCTCTTTAACTGCCACTTATGCCGTGGTATCAACCAGAGCTTTACTTTGTTTCATCAAGAAAATTCCCGAAGAGTATTGAAGCAATGTAGAACCGCTGAGCTTTTTAAAGCAGCTGGAGATGAATTTGTAGAGAGCATACACAGACTCATCTCTAAAAATTGGTCAAATGAAGGTATACCTGACGAATGGAATGTCAGCATCGTTTGCCCAGTCCAAAAAAAGGGAGACCCCCTCAACTGCTCTAACTACAGAGGAATTAGTCTCAGTCTCAGTGAATCAAATATTCACACAACCGCAGATCCTGGAAAAAAAACCCAACACTTATCGTCCCAGTCCTGCTGTATGGTGCGGAAGCATGGACCTAATTAAACACAGACGAATACATCCTTGGTCGATTCGAGAGAAAAGTCCTTCGCAAGATTTTCGATCCCATTTGCGTTGACGGAAGATTTAGACGAGAAGATTCAACGACGAATTATACGAGCTGTACAGCGGCATAGACTTAGTCAGGAGGCTTCGCATTGAACGTCTAAGGTGATTAGGACATGTAGAGCGAATGGACACCGACGCTCCGGCCCGCAGAGTCTTTGAATCCAATTCGGTGGGACAACGCAATAAAGGAAGACCTCGCCTTAGGTGGCGCACACAAGTGGAGGCTGACCTCAAAAAACGTGGCGTGCGAAACTGGAGGCAGTTCGCTAAAGACCGGGCTAACTGGAGAGGAAAATTGTTTGAGGCCCAGGTCAACCCCGGAATGTAGCGCCACCTAAGAAGAAGAAGAATAAACAAGTTTGGGATTGATTCTTACAATACTGCTGAGTTTTAGCCTTGATTATCTTTTAGCGTAAATATTGTCGTTTTGCTAATGAAAGAGTAGAGGAAGTAAAATGATCACATGATCACTACCCTGATGAGGACCATGGAACTAGACTCTTCACTTTCTATGCCGCAGTCTAGTTATTTTCTTGGCAGTCAAAAGTTTCCAGATGTTTATATTTTCATTTTTACATTTTTTACGTTTCTCGGTGAATTGTATCTGAAAGAGCTGTTATGCCAACGAGAATAGGAAAGTCGCAAGAATCCATAAATATGTTGAGAGCGCTTTCAGTGAAGTGTTTGTAGGCGACATACGAGTATATACCAAGAATATTGTCAGTATTAAGCTTAGGATTTAAATGAGTGGGCTGCGGATTTTAAGTAAGTTTGGAAGTTAAATATCTGAAATAGGGCAAAGTGGAGCTAGTTTTCTAGAAACTGAATTCCATCACTTGCAATTAAGGCAGAAAAACTTTTCTTCTTTCGCTCCTATAGACAGTTTGGTTGAACCTTTTTGGTGAGATCCTCTCTTTCTTTGGGTTTGGTCATGGTATGGGATCAGCCTTATTCGAGGCAACAAATAAGCACAACCCTTAAGTTCAACCAGATTTTTAGAACAGCCTACGACAAGATAGGGTAGAAGAATGGTGGAATGAATATTCAAATAAGAATAAGCACCAACAATCTTCTGCGGCCGTAACATCCGATCATGAAGCTTGCACAAGAAGAAGAGAAGGGAGTTGGACTGAACAATTGAGATACGAGTACTTGCGAATTTAGACAATTTAAGAAAATATTTCATCTATTAGTCTTGTCAAAGAAGTGAACAAATAAGAGTCAAGTTGGCCAGCAATAGAGTTTTGATTGGTTGTAGTGACGAATCTTGCAGTGAACGCAGGTACGGAATTTGAGGGTCCTAGAAAAACATACAAAAAATCTGTAGGAAGTTTCAGGCATATTTCTTGCAAAATCAAGGGAACGACGCGCAATTAATCATTTTCGGTGAAAAAGTGTCTTAAAGAAACGTCTACGTTATTTTAACGTCGCATGGGTTATGCATCTCGGAATCTGACCACCTTGAAGATGGAAGCCTGTCAGCAACCGAATTTCCACGACCAGATTTAAGACGAAAGCAAGAAATGACACCATATTTCAATGTAATGCATAGACTAAGGCTGTGACTAAAGAAGATAAGGAGAACATGCACATATTCTTCTAAAACATGTGATTGCCGTTTATGCCGTCTCAACTTGTGGACTCAAACAGAAGGTCAATTCGGCTTAGGTATACAGAGAAGAGTGGTTGTTTTCGAGTCGGTGCTCAATATTGTTTTTAACCATATCCGTATTGTTGGTCGATACCTTTGTGTTAAAGGTTCTTAATTTTTGGGTATCTGGCTTTGATCGGCTTTAGCTCAAAGTGAAATATAAGCGCTTTGTCCGAAACAGTCGATCTGATCAGGCAATCCGATGATCCGATCCGAATAACTTTTGGAGTGTAGTTTTGGAAAGAACAAGGATGAGTCAATTTGTCATATTATAGTAGATTGACGTGCTTACAAGACCCAGCTCCTTAAAGAATTGAAGCCGCTTGATCACTGAAAACAAGATTACTCTTGATTGTTTTTTTACCACATAATTTTGTTCAGGATTATTTTTATCTATTTGAAGTACTGCATCAACAAGCAAAATTGCCGCATTCAAAGTGACGAAAATCCATAAGTTATTATTAAGTCGCTGTTTGGTATGCTTCATTGGGCCATAGGCATATCAGATTTTTGATGGACACGTTTGAAAAATGCAGATACAGTACATGGATGTTGCATCTATAGGTGTTAAACTGTGACAGTTTTGTGTTGCTAATTGATAGTGTCTAAGTGTCGTTTTAAAATTGGTTGAAGTCCCATTGAACTTGATGTGCACGACTTTCCTTTAGTACGGTGTTTCTTTGCAATGGATTGTAATACTGTCTTTGGCAGCAATTTAGTGTCCCTGACGTCTAAAATGACGAATTCGGACCATTGTAATGTGTACAACTCATCGTTGCACTTCTCAAATCCTTTCTATTGAAATCAATCATCAGTCAAAAAAATTGCGCTGAAAGCAACTGAGGGCATTTCGATCTGCTTATGGTAGAGGCTATGCTTTTGTGCTTTATAGCAGAGCTGGGATCATAAACCAGCTGCGGAGAACTTGTTTTAGTTCAACGGGAAAGTAGCTTATTTCCCAGGTATCTCCTCAGTCCAAGAAAGTGCCAACTGAAGAGAAGAAGTGCTACCGGCCTCTTGATATTGAGTGGAGATTCTGGGTTTCTTTCAAAATCAACCACAGAACGGATATCTGATCAGAGGTGACAGTTGAGGAAAATTTCGAATGGTTTAACCCATTCAAATGTGGCCGATTCAAGGTGACAGTCAACTGAATGAGACTTGAACTCAAACAATCATATGCAGATAGACGAGAATTCGGTCCCGGCGGTTCGCTAGACCATAGGGAGCAAGCAGAAGGGGCCAAATCTCAGTGATTTTGTCAGAAAAAGTTAAGCTTGTTTTGAGTCATGGTACCGATAGGTTGTTATCTGATGGCAGACGCATAGGAGTAATTTATTGTTGCCAATTGTTCCTTTTCAGCCTTAAAATTCCCCAAATATTGAATGTTTTGATGGTCTTTGTTTCTAAAATTAAGATTGCCATTTTGAGACGATAAAATAAAGGCGTCACAACAATTGAACAGCCTTGAACATTGAACAAACAACAGGCTTTCCAAGACACCATGGTAAAAAGAAACACCAACAGAACAAGCGGGTAGATAGAGTAGAGAAATTTAAAGAGACTTGATCATAAGGACAGCGTTTAAGCTGTGAGGAGGTGCTACTAGAAGATTCAAGTTAATAAATTTTACTCAAAATATAATGAAAACATCAAAGCTGTAAAGTCCGAACAGAGATTGAAAGGATTTGAGAAGGCACTGTCATAGTAAAACTACAGTCGGTCCCAAGAAGCTGTAAAGTCTAGTCTATTTGCTCTATCTATCCCTCTGTCAGACAGAATAAACCACTCACCTTGGCAAGATGAAGCCAGGTCAGATTTTATCAAGCTCAAGTCTTACAAAGCTCCTGGATCCGATCTATTAACTACCAAATTATTTAAATCTGCAGGTGATGATTGGATATCGGACATACATCAATTTATCTCTAAGTCCGTCGACAAAAGTATTCCTGTCACACAGAATCTCCGCATGATTTGCCTAATCCCGAAGAAGGGAGATTCTCTGAATTACGCCAAATACAGGGGAATGAGTCGTCCTAACATCGCATATATGAAATCCCAACTGCCGTCTGATCGGACCCAATCCGTGTGGTTTTAGAAAAAATTCGAAGAGTCCCAAATCGGTATACACAACTTGTCATGGATCTCAAAACTGATTATAAGGGACGAGACTCTCAAGCTCAATCGACTATGCAGAATGATGGTGGAGAATACACGCTGTACTCCTTTAGGGTCAGTAAAACCTTTAGAGCCCGTAAATCATTTAAATAAGATGATGCGACATGGCCATAATAGGAAGATCACAGTAAGTTGTCAATGGATCGCTTGCGATTATTGAAGCAGGAGCTACAAAGGTATGTTTAGCTGTCAACAAATACGGATCCGACCCGTAGGACAAAAAACCACCAAGGCAGGTACAATATTAAGGTAGTAAGGGAATTTATATGTCATAACTCGGTTTAGCGGAAATAATGCTAAAAATCACTCTTGCCAATCGCTGCTTCTTAGAATAGATGGCAACCAGAAAATTTGTATAAAAGACCCTGTTCATCGTGGCCCAGCTTTACGACGCAGAAGCTTGGACAATAATGAAATTGGATGCAAGTGCACCCGGGCGCCTCGAATGAAAAGGTCTTCTGGTGGTTCTTCTCGGTCCCGTTTGGATCAATCGAGAATGGAGGAACCGTTTCAGCAGCAAACTGTAGAGGCTGTACATCGTTGACAACCAGCAAGACGCTGGTTCATTAAAAAATGCACATTCAACCAAAAGGGCTGAAAACATCCTTATCTAAGGTGGCATAGACCAGTGAAAGGCAACTCTATGTAATTTGGTTCCGCAACTGAACTGGTACTGGTCCACCATAGTTTCATAAGCCTTGTTCGCTGTCTTGTCGTTTGGTTAATTGTATCATGTCTAGAATAAAATATAAGTCCAAATTGATGAGTTGTTGACCCTGCAGGAGGCTTAGAAACTGCGAAGACTGGAGCTGTGTTTCGGGTCAATGTAATTAATCTTGTTGAGGACTACCTTGTAGGGGTTAAGGCATAATAAACTCTTAATGGCATGTCAGCTAAAGAAACGCACCGCGGTGACAAGCAACCTTTTAAACTAATTATTGAAAATTAATTTTGAGTGATTTCGAATAAGGATGACTTTGTGAGTCGTCACTGATTTCGAACAGATCTGATGTTGTCAGGCATTCAAGCGAGGAAAACATCTTAATAGATGAAACAGAGATTGAGTATCTACAATATCTGGTAATTTTATTTCGAAATCATGTTCCCAGCATACAAAACATGATAAAGGTAACAAGATTGACAAGCTAACGAATCTCTTCAACTTCCCATACCACAAGTAAAGCTACAACAGCTCAACATGTACAGATGAAGTCAAAACTGTCTTATGTTGTCGAAAATGGCTTTTGAAATTCTGGTAAAGCTGTACCTAAAACGAAAGCCCCAACGGGAAAAGGGTATTATGAATAAAACAAACATATTTCTACCTAGATACGAGTATACCTACTATGCATATGTAAATATTTAACCCTTCTCCATTACTCCGTATCTGAATGAACAGACAAAACTTTTTCATATTCGAACATCACACATTAACAACCCAAAAACACTACGGCCCATCTATTCCGTATTTCGTTATTGAAAAAGGATAAATCTGCCCTCAGGGATTAATGCAACAAAACTTCTTCGTCTTGATGGTTGTTTTCCCCTTTTTTTTTTTTTTTTTGATCAAATATTCAATATTCTCTCAATATTCTCCATGTCAATAGACTCATTGACTCGTGATTCGAATACGCAATAAAAGAGACTACCCTTATCCAGATATGAATAGTAGGTTTGTACATCTATCTATCCAACAGAAACCAAGATAAACTCATTAAGTAAGTTCGAAAACTCCTTCAAGCGTCAAATATTCACCACACTCATTTTGCTCGCATCTCTGTTCGTACATTAGTCACGGATGGGTCGGCATGTGTGTCTGTAAATTGCCTACATACACAGATAAACTCATTTATACGCCTGTCTATATTAAAATCTAAAAGCCCAATAAATTTTAAGATTATCACCAATTCAAAGGATACAAAGATATTGTACAACGATACGTAAATCCATATAGTACTCAATCTTCGATTCATGAATGTGGACGAGTATGTTATATTGGGTATGTGTGTGTTATTTGTGATATGCGTGTGACAAAGTTTTATCCATGCCATTGTTTTGGCAAAGTGAAGTTTTCCCATTAGAGGACTAACCCCATGTATTTCGGAAACCTCTAGATCATCGCCCAGAGTAGACAAGAACTAAACCGAAGAACAAGAAGAACGCATGGATTAGTTTCAAAGGGACGGGGGATGGATTCCAGCCCCTTAGGAGCATTTTCGGTTAGAAACAGACCTCCTCTGTCATCTAAACAACAACCGAAAACATCACTTGACACATGAACTTTCTCTATCTAAACTCTGGCATGTAACAGATTGTTTGGCATACGAGTATCTACTTGATGTAGGCCTAGAGTCTCCTTCGGTATATTGGTTTTTGGGGTACCGGTCTCTAGTGTTTCTTATAATGTTATGCACACAAGTTACTCGTTGTTGCAACAAAAGTAGTTTTCCAATTTTTGCTTTCTGTGTGTGCTTACTTTTTGTGTTTTTTTTTTTTTTTGTGTTGGGTTTCTATAACGATAGCGTTGTGGGCAATGTCAAGTCACCTTCGATACCTACTATCGCAAACATTTTCTAAAAATACTTTGCTCACCATCACTGGGTCTGATTATAAATTCCCTGATATGGCACGACCCTGTGGCAACACTTCATTGCTATTGCTCTTGCTGTTGCTGTTGCTGTTGCTGATGCTGAAACTGCTGCTTGAGTTGGAGCCAGAGCTGGCGCTGCTACTGCTAACGACGACATATCGACGCGACGGTCATAAACTGTGCAAATATTCAAAAAAAAAAAAAATAAAAAATAAAAAAAACATCCACACACACCATCCAAAAGCAATTCATGTGCATTTTGAATGTGATGCACTCTACTGCTCCTCATCTCTCGTTCGTACATACGGGTACTCGTATGTGTATCCATGTCATGTCGATGGGAATCAGAACTCACAAGCTATGTTTCAATTTAAAAGTCAAAAACTTCCTCCTCAGCAGCTTGTCGGAAAATAGTGCAAATTTGTATAAACGAGTAGAGAGGCGCACTGATATCCTTCCTTGCCTTCCTCGCTGTGCTGAAGTGCACACAAAGTGAGAAATTTTGTCACGTTTGTCATCGTTGCCGTCGTCGTTGTCACGGAGTATGGCAACGACGTCGTTGGCATCGTTTTGATACCGCTTGAATTATCCTTGAAAAAGACGACTTAAATGTTAAAAAAAAACGAAAGCCACTGAAGCATGGTGTTATAGAGGAATTTCCACTGCCACTACATTGTTTACAAATGCACGTCGTGCATATTAAGGAAATTCCCAACTATACACACACACACACACAGGAGAAGGAAAACTTTCCACCAAACAACACGTCAATTTGGAAAAATATTAACTTTTCCAAGCAATCGGCATCCGAAAGGGGTTGAAAAGGAAAAGTTTCCACCCTTCTCTAGTTATTTTCCAATTCAAAACCTTAAAAGGACACTTCCCCAGACATACTGAAGTACTGACTAAAGACTCTAAAAAAAAAAACCAGAGAAGAGAATACAGGTCGAGGAAAACCTCCTGATTTATGGGCTTGTTTTGGGCCATTATTCATCGCGACGATATGGTAAGTGCCTGCTGCCTTGATTTGTCTTCCTTTGGCTTGGTTTGCGCCCTCGTTTTGTGTGTGTTTTAAGTTTCAACTCCCAAACCAGCCATATCGAGGACAAGTGGCCAATCAATTTGGGGTAACTTCCGAGGCCTTGCAACTTGGACGATTTCATATCTTTTCTCCTCTCTCTCTCTCTCTCTTTATCTCTATTTCTACTCGTATTCAAGTGACAATGACGACTTCGATTACAATGACGATTACGATTGAATTGCGACTTAAACACAAAAGACCAAAAGCAACGGCCAATAAATGACTGAAGAGCTAAAATATCAAAATACCAAACAGATTTCCTTCTCTCGTTTTCGAAAAACTGCTATTTTCAATTTCCCTCCGTCGATTCTTTAGATGAAAACGGATATTGAATGGAGTTCACATCCGGCCTGACAATTTGTTTGTTTTTCTTTATTTTCCGTTCAACTTCGAATAGAATTGAAAACAAAAATAAACCAAAAAAAGAATGCCAGAATCCTGTTTCCCTTTTCTCAATTTTATATTGAAAAATATTTCAAAAAAAAAAAGAAAAAACGAATCAGTTCAAATTATATTTAAAAGGAAAAAGTTTGCTGGGAGGGAGGGCGAAAGGAAAATGTTGATTAATGAATGTTTGATGATTTCTCTTCTTTTATTCAGTCGAATTCTATTGTCATGAACGAATTGAGGAGAAAAGCACTTTTATAATATTATAGAATTGTTATAGAAAGAACGACAGGATAATAATCAACAAGAAAACGAGGATAAACCGGTGTTTAATGAGATGTGATTGTAAGTTGGCAAAGTTTTGTTTTTCTTTTGGGGGGGGGACTGAATGCTTCTCCAGGCCATTTGAAAAGTGTCTTTGAACCTTGAACTCTGGGATCGGGGAATGGATGGAGTTTTTCAATTGAAAAATAAGGCTTCTTGAAGAAATCAATAAGCGAATGTGGACGGAAATGATTTTCAACGCTGCAGTTACTGTCAATAACCTCGAAGAATTAGCAAGTTCTTGCCTTAAACTGTTGGGAATATGGAAGTTCTACACTTGGTGCATACTAGATAGCCATCTTAAAGCGAATCTGACTCTGTATATAGACGACGATGAAGACAAACATCCAGCTATATAGCAAAATAGACCATTTAACTAAGATTACGATAGCCAAAACTTGTATCTACCTGACCAAAACGCAACTAATCTGCTGGATATCACAGGTTACCGGCTGAGTTATTCAGAAATGCTGAAAGTGACTTTGTGGAGAGCACCAACTAACTCATATCTTAAAAATGGTCAGAGGAGTGTATGCATGATGAGTGGGTTATCAGCATTTATCACAAGAACGGGGAATCCCTAAACTGCGTTTACTATAGACGTATACGAGTAAGTCTCCTCAACATTCAAATCTGATCTGCCATATTGTGCGAATTTCTGGTTCCCATCAGGCCAGGCGATGGCGCAATAGTTAGCTCATTAGACTATCAAACAAACAGTCTCAGTTGGATTCCTAGCGGAATCCCTTTCGGTGGGCAATAGCAAACTCCCGAAAGTAAAATTGCCTACGAAAAAGCTTCTAAGGAGCGCCGTTCGGACCCGGCGATAAACCGTAGGCCCTGCTCAGATGTGACAAAAATGACAACATGAGCAACACAAATGATATCAAGAAGCTAGGCCATGGCCCATACCGGGATGCCAGCGCCACAGTGTTTTTTGTTTGTTTTTTATCAGGCCAAGAATGTTTACAATCAACCAAATCTTCAGTCGATATTTGATTTTGTGGTCGGATATGGCAGTATTTAGAGAGACGAGCTATATATAAAAAGTAGCCAACTGTTGGCATCTTTTTAAAAAAAGCTAAGAAAAACACACTGTTCAATACTTTCCAACGATTGTTACTTTGTTAAAAAGAGAAAACCTTCCGACTATTTATGAAATATTATTTTATACATCTTGTCAGCTCAGTTTCTTAGTACATTTTAGTTCGAAATCCTCAATTTCTGGCCATGAAAAATCGGTTATCATGCATAAGTAGAGCTCTCAATAGGCTTCAATGTTTCTTCCATTGTCGTATTGAAGGAAAAAAGGACCAATAATGCCGTCATTCCAAAAAGCACACCAAACTGTCACTCCTTCAGG
This sequence comes from Volucella inflata, assembly GCA_928272305.1. Taxonomy (NCBI): domain Eukaryota; kingdom Metazoa; phylum Arthropoda; class Insecta; order Diptera; family Syrphidae; genus Volucella; species Volucella inflata. The sequence continues at coordinate 9,147,300 of OV743720.1, forward strand.
ATGCATTGGCCCTTGTGTGGATTTTCTGAGCCCCAGCTGCAATAAATATGCACCTCATCTGGCAAACTAGCGTACACCACTGGAGTTGGTGCATTATTTCGGCAGAAATTTCATTTCAAAATTCGCACTGTTTCAGTAACACAGGATCCCGCTTTAGAAGGAACTTTGCAATATTTGCCAGCGTTGTTCAAGAGAAAATCGATCCATTTTATGCTGCGAAAATATAATTCTGAGTTTCTGTCAAATTTTTGAGCACTTAAGAGCTGTCAATGTCAGAATAATATATGATTCAAAAAGAAACCAACAGATGGCAGGTTTTGTTATATCTACCAGTCTGTGTGGAATGATGATGTGCAACATCTACTAGCTAATGCTAATGATATTGACATTATATTGATATGGAAGCTACCAAAATTGGGACGAACAACATTGACGAATCGGACACAACGTCGCAGTTGACAGCTACAACTTAAAGATAGTAAGGGACTTTGTGTACCTTGGCTCTGCTATCGATTCTCCAAGAGACACTTCAGAATAAATAAAACGAAGACCACTCTTAGTCACTTGCTGTTTCTTTGGGCCAAGAAGTCAATTGAGAAGTGACGCCCTCTCCCAAACAATGTAGGAGACTTCATATGTACTATATAAGACCTGCACCAAAGAGACGTAAGCTAACTTGGATTGTGCAATTGGAGGTAGTTAGCTAAGAACCAAAAAAAGAGGCTTGTTAGTTGAAGTACGGTAGTGCACCCATGCAAGTAAGAGTACTGATGGTCTTTTTATTCCTTCAAAGCATATTAGGACATCTGGCGTGGAAGCCCACTGATCGGGCAAACGAATAGGTACTTTTTCAAAATGCTCATTAAAGTTCGAAATCGTGGCGCTATGATCCATATGGTTTGACGCCCTAAATGGTCTCTTATATTGTGATGTACACTTGGTATCGGCAAAGAGGGATCTATAAAGCTTTTGTTAGCTCATAGGATGTCCTTCGTAAGCTTCTTGGTAGTGGTTTTAACAATCTTACTTTCGCATCGGTACGTTGTATCTTCTGCTTGTTGAGGTAAAGCAATGGGCTTTAATTCCAGATAGATCTCCTGTTGAGGTTGCTCCAATTTGACTTTTATTTGCTCGTTTTCTAGTGTCTTAGATAGAAAGACATTAGGTGCGGCATTTCTGAATCATACCGACATAATTTCGTCGTCATACTCATAAGCGTACTTAAGCCTGGTGACTATTTTGGTTTCTAGGTTGAATTTGTGCCTGAATTCTGAAGCCTATCGGCAATGTATCTGGTAATGATAAGCGTTATGGTCGAGTACTAAACAAATTTAGTTCATGGGCGGATTTGAGCAACGATAAGGTAGTGGTTGGGTTTCATTTCGACTTCGACCTACTGCCTGTTTCGGATGTCTGATGTTTCTATTTCAGAAAGACAACTAGTGAAACGTCGCTGTCTTTGCTATCTAACAAATATGATCCGGCGGATTTTGTGACAGTTTCGGTGTTTAAACAATGACAAGTTAGCTTGCATTACAAAAATTGACAGATCAGTCGCTTTTATCGGGCGGCCCTCAGTCAAGAACTCTTTCTTTCTTACTTAGCTCTAAGTTAGTAAAATTTTAGAAATCAGAGAGACAACACCGGGTCACTATTCTTGATGTAGATGTTAGAATAAGTCCTACTTGAACTGCCACATGCTTTCAATCAAAGTTGATAGGGAGAGTATTTCTAGAACTAGCATCTTTTAATTTTGTCTCATCCAAGCCGAAAATATCTGATCTTCAAGGTCAGGAGGAGGTACCACACTTCACATTTCAAAATTGAATCGAGGTTTATGTTGGAAAACCTTAAGCCATCCACAAAGCATCGGTGAATATTTCAGAAGCGTTGGTTTAACGGAGAGGTTTCTGACCATTTCGCAAACAAATTGCTTCGTTCGCTCGCAACGTTGTTGCGTTGTAAGATTTGTGTCACGTAGGATGTATGTGGTATGAAATCTGACAAATATCGAGCTCAGTTACGAAAAAAAATTTCCAATGAAATTGAAGCATACCTCTGGGGAACAAAATATGAGAAAGAGTATAGGTGAAATCACGGAACCCTGAGGGATGCCTTAGAAAATCATTTTTCGTCCTAGAAAGCCTAAGGTTTGGAGTTAAAGAAGAAGTGAGCTGTCGGTCAGAAGTGTGAAATGCAATTTTCAGAAATTTTGTGCTTAACTAAAAGTTTCTCGTGTATGGCTAGAATAGATCAAAGTCAGTCTACCAAGAACCGACTGGAATTACTCTCATAGCCGGTCGTTAATTGATAAACTTTCCCAATATTGACATAATTCGCCTTCATCACTCTTTGTCAATAGTAAGCCACTTTATGGTGATTGCCATGATTTTTATGAGCGTTATGTTTCCGTTTTTTGATTTCGGAAAGTTCAACTAACATAAAAAAAACTTTCAGAGTTTCTCCCATCACGTGTCGCCTTTGAGAGTCTCATTTAATCGGGCTTGTGTCCTATCAGAAAGTTTATTTATTTCACCATGCTTTGTCTACATCTGAAACTGATTCACCATCACTGACGAATACCAAACCAGTGCCATGGCAATTTATTTATCGGTTCACATCCTCTCATCGATATACTCTTCTCGTCAGAAACGATTAAAAACTTTTCATCGTTTTTCGCATGAATTAAGTTGATTTTTTCTTCGTCCTTTTTGTTTTTTTTTTTGTTATTTTCAATTAAACATTTCTCGTTGGCAAGGATGTATGGGCGAAAAGGTTTGTAAATGATTGGGTGGATTTTCCGAATAAATGTGTACACATACTGGTATGAACTGGAAGATATGTACGAGTATGTATACGAGTATCCTTGTACATCAGGAAAGTTGAGAGAAAATTGAGTTTTCCAATGGACTGCGCTTGATCTAGATCTAGGACTATACTCGTACATAACATGTGACTATACGTTTCTATACGAGTATGTATCGGTACATACGAGTAGTGTCGAGTGGAGGCGTTTGTACTTATATTGTAGTTGTAGCAATATATTTTATTTGTAGGTACTTCGATATCAGGACATCGGTTGACCGCATAAATTTATTGGGAATTCTCGAAGAGCATGTCCGGGCGATAATTCAATTGAACACCTATGTAGGCAATTGCCATCCGGGTATAGTACCAAGCACCTACTCAACTACGAATATAGTATATCTGGATATTCCCCAACGATAATAATATAGCTGATGTTCGAAACACTAAGCCTATAATAAACTTACAAATGCGTAATTCGCCAGAGAAGGCGTAATCTATGCCAGGCCTATAGATGTTTTGATTACATATATCCGAATATATTGTACTTGTTCAGATACAAACTCTGTATATGCGACAACCATTACACCGGTACATATTTAATTGGATAAATGGTGATAATACGGAAGCAACCGGAAGGACATGGCGTTGCAACATTAGAGGACAAAACTGAGTAATTTGTATCCTCTCAATTATTCAATTATCGACAACTAATGCTTTGCAAAAGGAAATTAATTGACTCATGATAAGTTCGGTACTTACTTGATGTATCCGTTGAGGTTTTCGTATTGAATTGATTTGATTTTGTTTTGAAATCAAGACCCCCTGCAACTGCTGTCCACATCTATAATTGAAAAAAAAAAAACAAAAAATTATTAAATTTAAAGACAAGACTTGAGCTAAAGAAAATGCCAAGTTTTGGCTCGCTTATTGTTCTATTGAGGTGGTCTGAGAAAAAATACGATAATGCTAAGTGATTTCCACACACAAAAAAACCTTTCGTCCTCAACGTGGATCCAAAAGCATTATTGTCGTCAGTGTAAGTTTACTACAGTCACAAGGTCGTAACATGAGGTCTACTGCATAAATTTCAAGAGACAGCAGCGAATTTCTGAATCAAAGACAGCACAGGTGGTTCTTAATCGATTGCGTAACATTGACAGCCTTAGGGAACCTGAAGAAGTTCTTCACGAAGATGTTTGATGTAGAGAGTGACCAATAGCAATATATGCCTTCTTAAAAGCCACTTAGAGCGACATTGAGGTCATTGAAGCCGCAGCGTAACTTGTAATCCATTTAAAGTGAAAGAGTAAGGCAATGAAAAGCTGAGAAGGTTTGCGAAGGTATTACTGAGATCTGAAGGAGTTAATTGGGTTTCTTATTCATGTGATTGGCAAGAACAATTTGAGACCACAATCCTTGTGAAATTCATAAAATCTAGTAAGATATTAGGAATGTGACACATTGTTAGAAGTTACGTGCTGGTGGCCAAAGAATTTAGATTCTAACTTTCTACGATTTGCTCTTTAAAAAAAATAATAAACTACCTCAGATGTCTTGAAAAGCTGGGACAGACTCCTGTAGTTTGCAGTGAACACGCGACTCGTCGACTCATTTTACTTGGATATTGAATAGATTCTGGTTCGAGGAGAAATAAGGACTCATGAACGCTTTACAGTTGAGCACTCTCTTGAAAAATGTTCTATTGACTGAGGAACTTGCAAGTTTTAAGACTGCATCAACGACGCGACTCGTCGACTCATTTTACATGGATATTGAATAAATTCTGGTTCGAGGAGAAATAAGGACTTATGAACGCCTTACAGTTGAGCACTCTCTTCAAAAATGTTCTATTGACTGAGGAACTTGCAAGTTTTAAGACTGCATCAACTTTTGGATAGCTTTTGTTCGCTCTAGACACCCTTCTTTTACTCAAATCAGATGGTGGATTTAAATCTAGTCGATAAGAAAATTTAAGACCCCTGGGCTACAGTTCCTATCTGCGACGATATCTGCTATCGATCATAACGACAACGAAATAAAGGCTCTGTCTGAGTAAATGTTCGGCCAAGACAAAGTTAAATGGCCCACTGACTCATTAAAAATATTCAAGGCACCGGGGATTGACGGAATCTTTCCAGCTTCGATTCATAAAAGTCAGGTTTCTATCCTGACAACAAAGGTTATTTTATTTGAGTCCAGCTTAAATCGAGATACAAACCAAGTTGAAGTTGTTCCCAACAATACCAGGTACGATTCCATCTGATCCACCTAATCGTCAGCACTATGGTGGAGTTAGATAAAATACAGGACCGTCGAGATTACAACGTCTTCAGCTACTCGCATGCAAAGGTTTTTATATCTCTATTGAAGCTCTCACTGGAGGTGGTGTAACCTCACATTTGTGTGTTAAAGAAGTGTAGATTCGCAGTGCAGTTAGGTTTTTGCAAACTAGAGAGATGAAACTTACAGTACAATCGGACTTCGTAAGCTTTATCTCAGAGAGTTCTCAGCTTGACATGATCGCATACCGCATACAAAAGATCCAATACCTCAACAGAAGGTTTAACAAAGTGATTCCAAGTCCATTAGCATAGGACTCCCAAAACCCAGTGTCAAGCGTAAAAGTAGGAAGTGGTATAGGGATGAAGCCATTGGCTAAGTACGCACTTTTCAAGCTTAGCTTCATGCTATCGATGGTTCAGTTTCATTCCCAGAACAGGGATGCAAAACGCACCCATCCATATACTCAAGTACATCCAAACTGCCCTTCAAGAGCTAGTCTCAAACTTTTCCACTCCGAATCGGTGGTACACTTGTTAGATGCTATTCAATACTCTGCATACAGTTCAACGGCTCATAATCTTGGCATTCCGAACTAAACGATCAAAATTTGGAAGAACAAAGTGCGTCTGTCCCATATTGGGTTTCGGCAGACTAACTGTTTCAAAGCATGACTTTATGTGCTGTAGGGAGGCATTCATTTCACAGAGAAAATTGTGTGACATCGATTAACAGGTCAGTAATTCTGCGAATCATACTAGCAATCGACGAGTCACAACTGCAGATACGTTCCCACAGGGGGGAGTTCTTCTCCCATTTCTATGATTCATCGTATTACCGACAATCTGCCGATAGTAATTGGTGAAATTTAGATATATTTCAAACGTTGAAAGGAAGGTCTAAGGAAAGTTTTTTTCTCATAGACACTAAGGATCCAAACAGTCTTCTGGGTAGCAAGTAGGGATTCAAGATCAAAGATATACTCGAGATTTGTATCGTCATAGTGAGACAATGCATATTTGCTAAAGGTGTATGGTGGCATTAAATTCATGGGAGGAACACAAACACGAACCAATTCAGAAAAGCCCAAGCTTGCTCACTATAAACGTACTCGAAAGCGTTCCTTCCTGCAGGACAAGGAGCGTCGTTTTTATTTTTTCATCGTCTCATACAGTATTGCTTGGTAGTTTCCATCAGTATTGCACATCTACTCGTCACCTCTGTTCCAAAATATTGTACTTCTCCGAGAATCGCTAAAGTCTCCTACTGAGACATCCGAACTTTGATCTCTGGAACTTATGGTTAGCCTGAATTCCTCGATTCTAAGGCTTGATAGATTGTAACAACGACAGGTGTAGTACAAGTTGAAGTATGTGTCGTAGAGGGTCTCCTGTAGCAACCCCTCTCAATACTGTATACTCGTATTGTCGATCCTGGGAACTAACTTAGATTATGTCGAGTGTTTTGTGATGATCTTAAATTACCTCCAACTCAAGGTATATAATACGCAATAGAGTCTTGTTTCAAAAGAGGTCTTTACATTTGACAATATGATCCTTATTTAGCATGAAGTAATCACAGAGAGCAAGCTTCTCAAGCCCGAAATCGTTGGTTATTTTCACTTACGTCGACTGCCTCTGACAACTTAAGCAATCAAGTGGACGGTGAAGCGCTGCTTCAACCACGAGAAAAGAGTAGATTAGGAATGACCAAGCATCTACCCTTGAATACAGTTTAACATTACAACCTGATTTGTCTTCCTTTTCAGAACCCAGGAGGAGATGCATACGGGGATCAACATTCAGACGCAATAGCAGAATTCGGAAGGACAACGTCTCAGTCAGTGTCTCTATCTAAGAAGATAACCTCTGTATGCACTGCAATGGATTTGGCTGAAATTAATTTTCCTTTAACTGATATCTCAATGCCTCTGGGAGTCCTTTCGCTGTATATGTTTGTCTTCGGCAGTTAAAAATCAAAACCATCAGCGAACCCCCCAGACTTCGCTATGACAAAAGCGTGCAAATGGCTTATCATGACCTTCATCCGTGAGCTACCCAAAGCCATATCACGGCTATGAACACAACTGATTGGGCTGATATGTCAAGTACACTTTACTGTGAATTTGGGACCATAAAGCGTAGGCGTCTTTTACTCACAATTATCTGTCGTAAAGATAATACTTGCAGAACAGAAAAAAAAAAAAAAAAAAACAATTCTTGATGAGCTCATATGGGGCAAAAACAAAAAATAAAAAACAAAAATTATGAAACGTAAGCGAGAGGGACAGTAATTTGAACATCCTTTGTGAACAGGAACTCACTTTAATGGCTACTATACCCTCGAGTGTAACATTATATGGATGTTGTCGCTGTCATTGTCGTCAAACATATGCCAAGTGTGGCCATCAAAATTGAATAACAACCATAAAACAACTTTGTTACATTCTCATACTTAATACGAGTACTTAGCTGTAGCGCACACTTTGTTGACAAAGAAGAAGGTATATCGTAATGTTTTGTAGTAAAGTGTGACATGAACCCAAACTTTCACACTTGATACCAATTAAACCACCAAATACCGTCAATTCTCATCAGGAATTATCCCCACGTTATCACATCCACGTCCCTGTCCCTGTCCATGTCCACGTTCACGTTCACGTTCACGTCCGAGTACACATACTAATCTCAATTAATTCCATTCCAAGAAACTATTAACCACTATTTCGCTTCATTGGTATTTGTGGGGTGTGCGTGTCAAAGCTATAGTGAGATACTTTATATCCACCCACCTCCAATTTCGGTGTGACCATAGGGGAATAAAGAAAACAACGCACCCCTGCATCCGCATTTAGAATTTTTCATAGTATCTTTTATCGAAAGGAGTTCATGCGACTTGTTTTGTATTTCGAATCTTTGGAAGCTGAAACGGATTGGTTTTTGTGTAAAAGTCTGGTCACACCGTCTGCTACTGCGACTGGTAACGCCGGGCGCCGCGCCGCGCTGCTGCTGTACAAGTATTATTAGCCATTAACGCGAAAGTACAAGTATAACGATAAAGTTTTACGTGTATCTGCATCTACATGCGAATCATTTGTATGTATGACTGAGCTGTAGAGCTGTAGAGCTGTTGTAGCGCTTTTATTATTTTATTTACAAAGTTTCCAAAGGTGCTGCGGGATGAATGGCTGCTCTGGATGTATGGATATGTGGATGTTATGTGTTGTTCTATATTGTATTCGATGCTCTCCTGCGTTAAAAAGATCGTAATGGGTACGAAACGAACACTAGAGAGAGGCACTTGCTTTGGAACGTGTTATGACCGTGTGCCCTGGCTTTTTAATATTGAACGAGTTCTTTGCACCACCCGCTTTCGCACCCTCATATTTCACCCTCATATCCAACACCTTGGATTGAAAATGGTGGATGGGGAGACAAATGGTAGGTTGGTTGAGTTCTGCTTGCATAGTATAACATGGTGTATGCATGTTTAATGTAGCTTACAGCGCATAGGTTTATTCATGTATCTGCGCTTATGATTACGAATTTGTTTGATGAAAAACTCGCAATTTTATTTTTGCTTATGCTGCCCTCCCCTGCTTGTTTATCAAAGCTTTCATCGTTGTAGTTATAGTCGTAGCTATTGCCGTCGTCGTCGTCGTCGTCGTCGTCGTCGTCGTAGTCGTCTATTCAGAGGCGTAATTGACCCAGAGACGCATTTTGCATTCCCTTTTTAAATTGCGTGTGTACTCGCATCATACTCGTAGATTCGTTTTCAGTACTAAAAGCACCCGCGTGCTTTGTTGCAACGTAAAATGATTCTACAGTCAAGGGGCGGGTGTCATTAAAAGCATCAACTGTTTGGCAAAGGAATTGAGAGTCTAACACTTGACTTTCCACTTTTTTTTACACTCGGTTCGAGGCAAAAATAACTTTTTTCAAAAGTGATAAAAAAGTCAACAAAATCGCGAATATCACTCGTACATCAACGTACTAGTTGAGATACGAGTACATACGAATACTTGTACCATAGATACTCGCATGTACTATATCCAATGGCTACTGCCATTAAACATATGCGTAGATACAAGTACGAGTACATAGAACGGACTCAATGACGCAAGGTCTATGGAATTTATTTATCATCATCAACTGAACGAGCATTCACATTCACATTCGATGTGAATGATAAGATGAATGGATAAATAGAAACTTTTGTTTGACAAGAAAGTACACAAGGCCTACGAAAAGATAGAAAAAGAATGAAATGAATGAAAAGAAAATGGAAAAAGATATTTCTGAGTATTGAGTACAAAGATTTCTAAGGCTGGTTTCGTTCGTATTTTAGACTTAGTGACAACGACTATAATCATCTGATTAGTGTTGCGTCATTCAAGTGGTTCTGGTAAAATCAGTTCGGAGGTGAAATTCCATTCAAGAATAACCTGTCTTTGCTACGATAACTTGATTATTTACCAGCAAATTTGGAATCACGTTTCGGATAACAAAAACGTCAACGCATGCGTCCGACGTCGATGGGGGTTTTAAATCCGAGAGGTGGAATTGTGCACTTTCAGCACTGAAAAATTACCTTGCATTAGCAGGACTAAAGAGTAAAGGTAAAATCGAATCTGATAGATTGTCCTTGCAGGAACTTGTGTACTTCAAAAGCAGAGAACTTGTTTTATTGCCCCGAAATTGTTCTTAACATCAACATCTGGGCTACTCCACAGTTGAGATCTAACAATCTTGAGCTACGAAATTCTCAGAGATTGTCCTAAATTTTTCGTTATGTCAGCTTCCCATATGTTTCGATATTTTCATCAAAGACAGAAGCCAAAAACATTGTATACTCGTACTCTGGTGCCTGGAGGATGAGTCTTTTCAAACGTTGCGATGGTAATACTTGGAATACTTCATGAGTCAGTTTCAAATGTTATGTGGGAGAGAACCTAGACTTTGAAGGAATGCTTGACCTCTCCCATCTACAATCTTGGCTGCCATACAACGTTCATTAAAACGGAAAGACTGTAGGGCGTCGACTTGACTCTATGTAAGAGGACAGATGAGGAATCAGAAGAGTTCATTTTACGCCGTGCGAATGAAAATAGAAGCTGGTCAGTGTGATCAAAATGGGTGACTTGATCAGAATGAAAATATTCAGAAAAGCAAAGTTGAAAGTATCAGTGTCATGCTTGGAACTCGCTTTTGACGTATGGAGATCGGTGAGGATCATATGTCCAAATGATGGCTTATCATAATGCATTTGGGATCTTGGCTGTGGATGTTGGTCGCGGCTTATTTTTGGCTATCCTCAAAGATAAGTCCAGTCTTGACTGCCATGTTGACATCGACTTTACTATTCACACTCTTCTTGATCGATCATAAATTGACAAAATCAAAGATCGGTACACAAGAGAGCCTTTGGATCTACACGTTAATAATCCCACTGAGTCAGTTTTCAAATTGCAGACAATAGTTTAGCTACCTTAATGCCTTCGAAGTAGTGATGAATGTTTTTTCTCATCTTCTTAATATCCATGCGATGGGCTGCACTCTAAAAACCATTCTTGAAACAACTATCACGGAAGTGGCTTCCGATTCTAGTCATATGAATCGGCTGTGACAACCCTTATCTTCAGTTCTTGCCACGTGAACTTGAGTCTTTTTCACTTGAAGACCTACAGATTTGTAGTGGCAATGAACTATACATAAAGGTATATTGTGCGGAAAAATATGGAAGGCATTAGTAGCTGCGCTTAAGGCCTTGCTCATGTTAGTAAATGAATGCAAAATCTTGTCTGGGTTCGTATTTGCAAGTCTAATCAGTGTTAGGACTATCCTAGCTTCTGTCAGAAGTAAACAAACAGACAAAGAACTTGCCTACTATTCTTCTGGTATGCTCCTCTTAGTTATTTGTTGAAAGTGCCTACACTACCAGAACTCGTAATACTAGCCGAATATCTACAATCTGATGCAAGCATAGTCCGGGAATCAACAGAGAATGTGCTCGGCGGTGTCATTATCACTCTCCCGGTAAACATCACAGGATGTGTGTCAGAAGCAAGGCCGTATTACCCCGACAGTAAGCATCTGTAGGACAGCAGGAAAGTCGCTGATCCCTTCAGGATATTGGAAAGCATACCATTAGACTGACAGAATACTAGGATCTGCAGCTATGCTCACCCGAAAACGAATTCGATATGCAACCATAAACAAAAGCCTGAGGAACATTCATCTGAGAGTAACAATTTCATATACAATCTCCTCCTCCGCGTTCCCATTGTGACTTGCGACTAAACCAAGACTCAGTGAATTCACGCTTCCAACAGCGTTCAGAGAATCCTTGACATCTCAAACTAACTTGGTAGTGGTTAGAGAGTTCATCAAGATCTTATACCTAGTTTAGTAGTTGCTGCATACCCAGAGCGAACCACCGATCCTTCCCAACATATGTACGAATGCGAATATTTATGCTTGAGGCACTAATCCTTTGTCCAGGATCGGGAAATATCTTCAGATTCTGCTGAAACTATCCATGAGTACCTGCGAGTCAAGTTTTTGCTTCGCAGCAACAATAGACCCTCATGCCTATGAGAGAATTGCTTAAATAAAGATCACTGGAAGCTGACTTTCAGAGTGCAGTCCATGATATGAAAATCAAAGAGAGATTTACTAGTGTGTTGCTATGTGTCATTGCATTTGTGACAAACCCCATTCCAAAAGCTCCTTTTCAATGCCAGAAAGCTGACAGCGCCTTGAGTCCTTTTTGCAATAGTTACACCGAGTCCTCCTTCCCTTTTCGCTTGAAGAAATTTACTTTACTGAAAGCCCATTTGTGGCGTAGAAGACGACATCACACGATTAGTTATTTGTGTTATTTGGTGAATACACGCGAATTTGCAAATTTAAAATTGGAACCCTTCTTGTCGCGTGGTTTTCATCAGGTCTTTAAATGTAGCCTCTCCGAATCTTTGGAGTAGGAGTCGGGTTTTCCAATGGGAACTTGACAACTTTGAATTTAATTTGTGAACGCACTCTTTCACTAATCATCAAACTGTCATTGTCAATTTATTCAGTAAACTCAACATTTTTATCATGGTAAAGTACACGAACGAGCAACGTCTGCAAATTATACAAATTTTCTACCGAAATTCGGACTCGGTGACTGCAAATTTAAGAGCGTTATTCCAATTTTCGGTCATAATTTTCGCCCTAGTAGACAGGCAATAACAAGTTTAGTGCAAAAATTTGAGTCTACATATTCGTTGTGTGATGTTGCCGTGTCAGTGAGATAACGGGTTGGTCGAAGTATCGAAAATATCGCTGCCATTCAGTCGTTCGTAGTAAACGATCCAAATCAGTCAATTCCACGGCGTTCTCAAGAATTGGGTATCGCTCAAACCACATTATGGCGTATTTTGAGTAAGGATCTTGGTCTACACCCATACAATATCAAGCTGACTCAAGAATTGAAGCCGATGGACCATTTGGAGCGACAAACGTTCTCCGATTGGGTTCTGGAGAAGATGCGCCAAGATGGTGAATTTCATGGCAAAATCATCTTCAGTGACGAAGCTCAGTTTTGGCTCAATGGAATCGTCAATAAGCAAAATATGCGTTATTGGTCGGGTGAAAATCTACGCGCGCTTCATGAATCATCACTTCATCTACAAAAAATAACTGTTTGGTGCGGTTTGCATGCCGGCGGCGTTACTGGGCCATATTTTTTCGTCGACGATAACGATCGTCACGTTACTGTGAATGGTCAGCGTTATCGCGCCATGATCACTGATTATTTTTGGCCCGAATTGGAAGATATGGACTTGGACAACATGTGGTTTCAACAGGATGGTGCCACAAGCCACACAGCACACGTTACAATCGATTTATTGAAGAGTTAGTATGGTGAGCGTGTTATCTCAAGAAATGGGCCAGTCGATTGGCCGCCTCGTTCGTGCGATTTAACGCCGCTTGACTATTTTCTGTGGGGCTACGTTAAGTCATTGGTTTATGCCAACAAGCCGACGACGTTGGAAGAGCTCAGAGCAACATTAAACGCGAAATAGCGGCCGTTTCGACCGAAATGTGTGGCCGAGTCGTTGAAAATTGGGTCCAACGAATCGACCGCTGCAAATGTGATCATGGTGGCCATATGAAGGAAGTCGAGTTCCATTCATAAATGTTTTGATTGTACTTCAAGCCGATAATAAAGTTTTTGAAATATCTCAAATGGTTTGCGGTTTATTTAAAAAAAAGTTGTCAAGTCCTTATTGGAAAATCCTTTACGTCAGTGCTAAGCAAGAAGTGAATATTACACTCAGCTGGAACTGGCGGTAGCTAGTCTATCTCTTTTAGTTGCATGCAAGGCGACTTAAAACCATCAAGGAAAGCAAAATCGTGTTTGATTGCCTCATCGCTTACAATGATGGAATCTTACAGGCCAGTGTAAAGACGGTACCAAAACTGTGTTTGAAATTGTATCTACAGGCAAGTTGCATCTCCCGGAATCATTCGCATGCCTAGAAGTGACAGTGGAAAGCGTAATAAGAAGGCAAGTCTTTATGTCATTTACAATAGGTTTAAAGCTTGTTTTCGGCATGAAATCTACAACTCCACGATCACATTCTTAAAATATCACAAATGCTAAGAAAATTAACACAAATTAGAGTCAAAAATATCTTAATTATAAGTGTTTTCTTTCAAAAACAAACCTGCCCCTCTGAGATCGCTCCAATTTCCAAGAATTAACTTCATCCATTCATACTACGCAAAATCCTTTTTAAGTCTCAATTACGTCAATCCACCTGTGAACTAATTTGCTTTTCACCTCCGTAATCATATCTGGTTCCACTAATTACCTGATATGGATATGGATACTCATAATTGCTTCTACGGGAATTCCTTCATTAAGACATATTTGCACCGACAAAAAGCCAAACCGAAGCACAACCATATCCCCATCCAAATTATCACCTTTTTTGTTTTTTTGGTTCGAAGCATTACATAACCGCGTGTGATAAAACCAGAAATTCAATTACCGCAGCTTAAGTATAAAAATATAACAAATCTCCAATGAAAGACTTCAAATCTTTCAATCCAACACGAGACTATGTATGTAGATACACAAGATCTAACACCAGATTTACAGATACTACAGACCCCAGATTCAAGATCTACTCTCATTTAAAATCGAAGAAATTGGAAAAAAAACGTCTCAAGTCCGAATGCGGCCGAACAAAAATGGCAATAGCGAATAAACAAATTCAGCAGATACAACAAAATTCAAAAAAAAAAAAAAAAAAATATTAAATCCAAAAACTACGACTACCAACACAACAACCAAACAAAAAAAAAGAAAAGCAATAAACTTGGAGAATTAAAAGCTAAAACATTGGCAAAAAGCTGAATAAATATTCCCCCAATGACATCAGTTTTGATTCGGATTCAGATTCAGATTCAGATACGGATTCGGTCAGATACTTGTGAAGTGTAGTATTCGTACATAGTACCAGTAGAAGTAGCAGCAGCAACAGCAACAGCAACAGCAGCAGAATAGCTTTAATGTCGATGACTTCAGATTGGTGGAATTCGGCGAAACGTTGCGTCATTCACATGTCCGATCCCCTTATGCTCCCCACTACTCGTACACATATGGATTTCTTCACTACATTGTCGTACTCATATATGTAATCGGATATTGGATACTCTTTCTGTAAAATTGGATTCACATTCGTTTTTTGTTGTTTTTTTTCTTTTTTGTGAAGTTTTCTAAAGCCTGAGCCCCAGTGGTGGTTACATGGTATGCAAGCATGCAATTGAGTTATTACAAAGCGCCAGGGAGTAACCATTCCCATTGCCATCTACTCTTTCTATGTGCAAACTAAAGTTTCCACAAAGGACGGAAGGACTTTGATTTTTTTTTATAAAAACTAGGGACGACCTACGAAAGGAAGGAAAGAAGAAAAAAAACTCAGCTGCCAAAAAGCAGAGGGAACAAGAGTGAGGACTAGTGCCAGGGTAAGATCTACGACCGATGATGTCGGAGCCAGGGACCATCACAACACCACCACAATATGACTTAATCGAAGAGAAAGAAACAATTAATCTAAAAGTCCTAAAAAGTCCTTTTCATTCTGTCGCCACTACTCGTACTGTTACGACAGACAATTTCTCCTATAACTTATGTGTGGCTCTTTTGTGTGCCTTTTTTAAGGGGTTTACTGGTCGGTGTGTGTTTTTGTGGTGGTATACCATATCAATGTGTTGTTCCTTGGGCGGTCCGAACCCGATTACTCCTTTTGTTATGGTTACTTCCTTGTATCTCCTGCAATTGACATATGCTTTTAGCTTTCACATCCACACATAGGAATATCTACACTAGGAACACACGCATGTATCCGGAAAATTTCGTACGTTCTGACATGGAAAAGGGTATATTGGTAGTGTTGATGGTAGGCCAAAGGCTAAGAGCCATAGACCGTAGGCTTAATTTGCGTGCAAACTTGTTATTTGGGCCAGGATATATGAGTAATGAATAATAAAGCTCATAAATGATGAAAGCAGAAGGATGATTAAATTGGAATTGGTTCATTAAGTATAATTTCTGTGAGTGGTAGATCGACTTTTGTTGTTATTTTCGATACTTAAATTGGTTGCCAACGCACCACAGACCAGATCACAGATGCGTCCATCCGAAAAATACGTAATTAAAAGGTTTTTTACAACGAATAGCGGCTATTAATCTGTTGAGGACAATGCTATAGATACGAGTACTCGGTTCGATGAAGACACGGAGACAGTCATGTACTCGTAGGTAGCGATAAGCTGTTGGTCTACGAGTATTCTTTTTGGACAATTAAAGTTAATGACAATGATGATGGGAGACAAGCAAAAACAAGTAAATATCGAATGGTTTGCCTGAAAGATATCGATGGATGGTGGTTGGTTGATTGAGGGAACCTCTGAATGTGGGTTTGTACTTAATTTAAGCAGAAAATATCTCTTTAAAAGGTGAAGGCATACATTTTACTGAAATAAAATGGTAATGACACAAAGTATTGACTTTATTATGCAAGATACGAGTATGCTGTGTTTAAATCCTCTACGGATCGGCGGAAAAGGAAAATAGATTTTAGATTTCACACTCGTATTTTGGTGTAGGTGAAACCAGTCGTTAGCAAGCTCTAAAATTCAGTGGCAGCTGTCAATCTGGGTCGGTGTCATAGTCGACATTTCAGGCAGTTCTTATAGAAAAAATAACCAACATGAATCTGAGTAACTCGAGGCGTGGTTTCCTTGCCTTTCTTTCAAATCAACAGCTTCTACAAGTTAATCACTTGGATTGCATTTTATGCACTCACTTACCGACTCTTGTAGACTAGAACGATACCTGTTTATGCTTCATTTGTACGAATCGATTGGATTAAGAGGTTCCTCTTATTTTTTTCCTTCAGGACTCAAAAACCAGGTCTATTCAGGGGCTGTAGCGGTGACTGCAGGATGTAATAAATGTCCCCAGTTGTGCACACTAAGTTAGTTGTGGTCTTCTTGCAATTGAAGCCACGAAACAAGCCCAGTTTTTCTATGGATAGATTCGAAGGCTTTCTTAGCCATTTAGGAATAAAAAGTTAGATTTCTTTTAGTATGTCCTTAAGGCCGCCCTTGTTTTGCATTTTTATTCAAGTTTTCGTCCTCTTACGACCCGATTTCCGATTTCCACCTATTAATCTCCGATTTCGGCGGAGAGTTCGAGTAACCTTAGTCTGAGATCAAAGGAGGATTCAAACATTCTGGGTTATCAACAAAGATGATCCACTTTCCTAAGTTCATTTCAAAATCATAACACATGCTTTGAACGTCGTCATCTATTTGTAGCGTGGACGCATTTCAATTGTAGATTGTCGATGTTCACCTTGATGCCGATTGGATACATTTTGAACGAGATCGATACCTATTTAGTGCAGGAAAATGACTTAGTACAGAGCACACCAAAACTCCTTTTCAAGATAGGAGATCCTCTAAGCTGCGGGAGCTATACGAGGATTGTCTAAAAAGTTTCCGACCGCAGCGTAAAGAAGCAGCACTATAAAAGCTAGTGAATGCTAGTTGAATGCAAGATTTAGGCATGAGAAAGCTGTCGTTAGACCAAAAACGTGTTGAAATGAACATTTCCAACGCTCTGTTGGCGCAGTTTATGCGCAATAAATCCGAGTTTTTTCGCCAATTAATAACTGTAGATGAAACTTGGATACAACATTATACGCCCAAAAAGAAAATTCGGTCAAAACAGTGGACTGCAAAGGACCAGCCGGTTCAAAAAAAGCAAAAACTGTTTTTTCGGCTGGGAAAGTGATGGCGACTGTTTTTTGGGATAGTACAGGAGTTATCTTAATCGATTATCTTCAAAAAGGAAAAACCATTACAGGAGCATACTACGCATCATTACTTGCCAAGCTGAAGGCAGAAATTGCGGAAAAACGGCCACATTTGCAGATAAAGAAAATCCTGTTTCACCAAGACAACGCGCCGTCTCACACCTCAGCGGTTGCCATGGCGAAAATCCATGAATTACGGTTTGAACTGCTTGATCTTCCACCTTATTCACCAGATCTAGCCCCAGGCGACTTGTTTTTGTTCCCTCATCTAAAAACTGCGCTCGGAGGACAAAGATTTTCGTCAAATGAGGAGGCAATCACCTTCGTGAACAATTATTTTGCATAGAAAAACGCCAAGTACTATTTGGGCGGGTTAGATAGATGAGAGCATCGCTGGGAGAATTGTACAGAGTTACAATGAGGCTATGTAGAAAAATAAAAATAAAAATTTGATAGAAAATGTCTCGCTTCATTGTTCGGTTGGAAACTTTTCAGTCAACCCTCGTAGATGCATCATTTTCCTGAACAAAATCTTCTCTGCCGTATGGCTTAAGTAAGACCGGCTTTAAAGTAAGATTCCCTGGCATTTGCCGAGCTTGTGACATCAAGCTTATCAGAAAAACTGCTCATCAATTGCCTTAAACGGCTTATCAGCTCGAAGTGTCTTCGAAATCTGCCTGAAGGAATAAAGTAATTACGGAAGGGCACGTTTTAGATGACGCGTATAATACGGCTTTAGCCGAACTTTAATTTAACAACTAAGGACATTCCTATCGTTTTCAGATAGCTTATCGATAATTCCCTTGCTCTTATCTTAAAAAACAAAAAAGTTGATAGTTGGTTTCGAAAAGTCTCCCTAGCCGTGGGTACAGGAGATGGCGTTACTCTAAAAACCTCGCTTGTAATCCAATGAAGTCCTTCCCTTTTTATTCTTCTGCAGTTTCATTAAATAAGTAATCGCATCTTGAGAGCCGAAGTGCAAATACGTACAAAAGTTACTTTAGAAAGCTCACCTTGACTTTGTTGCATATCCCTGGCCTATACTCTGGCCACTCCGTTTCCTTCATCTCCTGAATTGCATGATCAAATCTTCAGATTTAAGAGGGTTTATAGATAGTTTTTCTATCGCACCTATGTGCAGCTCCTTTTGCTTCCGTGGCTACCCTTGCTACTGAATCAGTTCGGAGTATGAGGGTGTCTCATTCATATCTGTTTTGGACTTCAGTGATGTGCCAGCTATTGTATCTGAACTTCCAATCGATTGAAGTCCTTATCCAATTCCTCAATGAATTCAAAGAGCACGGTTAGTAGTTGACGAAGAGATACGGAAGCTTGTAGGTTTTAAATTGTAATATTTATGACCTTCTCTTGTCTTAAATAAAGTCTCCGTGAGTCCTTTAATTTTTCACGACCGTAGCCCATCTTTAGTTGTCAATGGTACCTAGATCGGTCTCTTAACTGAGTTTGTCCATGAAGGCATTATAGAGGGGGTTATAGAATTTTAACAACACTTTTCGCCGATTGGCGGACAGTTTAAAATACAGCATACCTCCTAAAATATTTGAAAATTTCATAAACAATTCCAAAAATGGCTGTGTGTCACGCCCTGTTCTAGACAAAAAGCGGCCAACTAAACTCATTTGTTCGATTAAAAGAAGAAATATTACATTTATCCTAACAGCAGGTGTAGTAAAACTATTCTATTTGTAGGAATTCCCCAAATTCTCTTCAAATTGATGGACAGTTTGAATAGTTAAATGCCATTCCTGGCAGGTACACATTGCAAATAGTGAAAAATCAATTCGAAAAATTGCAAGAATGCAATCAAAAAATTTTTGACAAAAGCGATTGGCATGTGTCTTGGGGTGTGTTGCAAATATTTGTTTCTGATAGAAACGTTGAGTAGTATTTCAACAACGTCGTTTCTTGTATTTATGTGTATTACATGGATACAATTATGGTAGAACCCTTTGCTCTGCATATAGATAATAATTTTTGCCAGCCTCCAAATTGCAGTTCCACCCGTTGTCGTGCCGCCCTGAAAACAATGAGCCAAAGCTAAAAATAATTGACGATTTGCATGCAATATACTCGTATATGTACTCGACTGTAGTTGATGTGCATGTTTTTTTTTTGTATTTTTGTTGCTGCTAAACTACAGATTATAGGTTTGCTGAATCGGATGTTTTGGTGTGGCGTTCCACATTTCTACGCTGGCAAGTGCATATCGATATAAAATGAGTGCTCTACATGACAGGGGGTACAGCTGAAAAAGCGCAAAATATGGAAATAAACGTTGTAATAACTGACAAGACGACGACGTGTATTATATCTGCAGTAACCCTGGAGCTGTTTAGTAGAACATTGGTCGATCAAAACTTCTGTTGGAAACATATTTCGAATTGGTGTCTTGTATTTGGAATCCAGAGACAAGCCAATATAGAAGATCATAGTTTCTTTATCAACTGACAACTCCATAAAGCTTAGTCTGAAAAGTTAGAAGGCATATGCCCGGCAATGAAGAGCATTTTCTGTACAGACGGAGATATTTTTATGAACAATGCTCCACTAAAGTTGCCAGTATGAATGCTCATGTTCATCAATATCTCCCTAAGTCGAATGTTGATTCCTTTTCATGGAATGCTTCGCCGAACTCTTCATTTCCCAGTCATCATAATCTTCAAACATTCAAAACCAACCTAAGTCAACATTTCTCTTTTCTTCCTCCTTTTGGCATGCAGCCTGCGCTCTGTGCAAATACTCAAGAGCCGTTGAGAGGGCGCTATTCGATAAATGGGATTGGAAGAACAAGGATGCTCCAAAAAGACAACCTATGACCTCAACTACAAACGTCATGCGATGGACCTTTAACTCGAGGTACGATTATGGTATGCATAAGACTGCGATATCTAATCTCAAGATTTATACTAATGGATGGCTGAATACAAAATTCTCTGACATATATCTGATATGTTTCGAAACTCTGATTGATAAGAAAGATAATGAGGTGAAAGAATAGATCTATGCACGCATCGAAGAAGGGTACTATAGTTTCCCTCGCCATGGTACTATTGTCGTTTCCCAGCCCGGAAAGGAACATTACCGGCAAAAAGACAGCGGAACACGGAACTCTGAGTATGAAGGCCTTGAGATGCAAGATGACAAGGGCATGATCTTCCAAGCTGAATTCTCAGAACAACATTGTCGGATGAACTTTAGCACGTTTGTGACAGGCAAGGCATTTGTTGCTGACCTGATGGACAAATGGTCCAACAAGAGGTCTAACAAGAGGTCCTCAGAAGGAATAAATGCTGACGTCCACAGTCAGACTTTGAGCTACTTGGCTATATTCCGAGTAAAGGTCAATAAGGAAGTCCTGGATGGGCTATGCTCGCCTTTCTTTAACGATGAAACCAAGGGTCTGGCACTTCAGGTTGAGGGTTGCACTTCGGGGTAGATTCAACAATTCATTAAAAAGTTTAAATACAACAACAGAAAGAAGAAATCTTGAGCTTCTGACTTCTGATGATCCGGCAGTCTTCGGATGATGAAACGCTAAACTATAGCAGAATAGCTGTAGAGAACGCTCTTATGACGGGCTGCCATGTGTGGAACTTCCAAGGGAACTTCGCAGGTATATTCTATCAACTTTCAAAAATCTGTGTGGCTACCAACATACGCCGATGATGACGACAAAATTGGCAAAACTTAATGGCATTGAAATGGATACTCCCAAAGTAGATTGGCAGCTGGAATGAGAACGAAATCCACTGTGTACACCGAAAAATTGAACCAAACGTCAATGTCTAAAATTACAACTTTAAGGTAGAAAGGCACTTTGTCTACCTTGGTTTTGCTATCGATTCTGCTAGAGACACGTCAGAAGAAGATGGTCTAGACCTTGACCATCTTAGCTAAGCCCTTCTTTATGGCGCCGAAGACTGGACTACCGAAAGCGAATGGCTTTGGGGGTTACAATTCAATGATGGAATTATTCTATACACTAAGCTGAGCTGGCTATGAAGTATAGACCGAATGGACGCCAATGCTCATTTTTTAAACAAACGAAGTTTAGGAAGACTGTCCCTTAGGGAGCGCGCAGACGTAGAAGGGTCCCTCAACTGATCTTGAGTGGAGGCAGTAAGCTAGGGACCGAGCTAACTTCAGAGCTGAACTGTTATGTGATTTAAGGAATGTAGCTTCCTTAACAGAGCTCCACGCCCAATAGTGTGACTTCTTTATTCTGATGCTGTTTTCTTCTGCAAAATGTCGTGCTGCAAATGCCAACTGATGTCTTCATACCGTCAGCATGGAAAATTGGGAGTAAGCCAGGACTTTCTTGAAATAAGTATTAACAGCAACAGTGAAGATCTTGGAATCGTACGAGGGATAACTCTGTCAATTGGTGTCCTTTTGGACTAGGTATCTCTATAAAGCCCGTGTCATACCCTTGACAACGTATGGCAAAGAATTTTGACTGATGTCGATCGCTGATGAAAAAGTTCAAGGTGCAAAAGATCTTGAGCTGTCTACCTTTTACGAATTCAATTAAACAATGAGCTGTATGGATCTGTGTCATTTGCATTGGAATTTAGTGGTGGCGCTGACGGATATTGAAAGGAACAAAATTTTAAGCCTCCGTGGTGGAGGCTATTGGTCTCTTATAAGCGACTCGTTAACCCAATATGCAATATTTCATTTAAATCATAAACCAGCATGTATTTCAATTCAAAGTGTTAGGTTTTCTGCAAGATATATCGTCGAATGTGTGTAAATGTCCTGAACACACGAGTGCTATTGAGCAATTCGTATTATAAAATGAATAATTGCACGCGTCCTGTATGAAACTGCATCTACTCGTACATCCGTATCCGTATTTCAAATTCCATTGTCCGAAACTCTGGACCAACTAAAGTTTGTATAGGATAAAATTCCATGGCATACAATTGTTCCAGGTGGCTTATTCCCTTGTAATCTTCAATTCCAAGTGCAGAGCACAGCACAGTGTGGACGTGATGAAATTTACGAGTATTATTTGCAGCTTTTTTCTGCTTTTTTTTTCTTTGTTTTTACAGAGGGCAAAAAGTTGTAATAAAGCAGTAAGGTGGAGGTTTTTTTTTTTTTTATTATGTCCTAGGGACTGTGTAGTGCGGATACCTGAGTGTTAAAGTTTCTTCTTTGGGCAAGTAGTAGCAAAAGTTTAATTTGCTTTGTAAGATAGATTTCGGGAAAAGTTGGTTAGTTTTATGGACTCTAAGGGTTTTTGTTGCTTGCTATTTCACTTTGACATAAAGAGACAGTCATTTAAGCTACTTACGGGTTATTTGAGTTTCCTAGGTGACAGTTGAAATAGTTTTATTATATAAGACTGCAACTCCTCGCATGACAAGTTCCTTATTCACTTCCACAAAACTATGAAGAGGATGAAGAAAATTACTTCGTGTGTGTCTTAAGTGTTTAAGCCGACTTTCAAGTGCTCCAGCTAGGAGAAGTGAGGGTCTAAGAAGTGATTCTGTCCACACGAATTGGATGGGAGCAAAAAGTTTGAAAGCAGAAATCTGGACACAAAAACTATCAGGCCAAACGAAAACTTGATACTCCCAGAGCATTAAGCATTTTTCGAAGTTTATTGAACTAATTCTTCGGAAATTTTTAAATCTCCAATTTATTCGTATTCTGTGTCCGCTCCAAAAAGTTGTTTGAGAACAAGAAAACGCCCAGTTTCCTCTTTTCCAATGCTAAATTGGCGATGGGGTACATTATCGAAGCCTGAGACGAATGACTTTAGACTTTTGGATAGCTTTATCCTGGGAGCATTCCAAAACAAACAGTTTTAAGTCCTGCAAGTTCTACAGTCAGTGCTTCCCTAAAAGTATCTTTATGGGATAGCATAGCAATGCCAGAATTCAGGCCTTTGGAGGTGAGCTGAATGGAACTAAATGCATTGTTGGGATCAGTAGTCATTATGTAGGCGTTATAGGAATTCTATGCCTATCAACGTTTGACAAGTTTTCAGTGAAAACAAGGACCGAGTTCATAGTAATATGTTGCTTGAAGCTAGTTTCTACTTTTATCCCGGCGCAGTAGTCGAAGCGAGTAGTTATTTCTTAACACAAGCTCAAGTTTTTGAAGGCTTCAAGGGAATCTTCGGATAAGAGGGGGTTAAGTACGAAGAGAACACGTATAAAAGGTACATCAACAACTAAAGGCACTCAGCCATGCACCAGATATCGGAGAATTCACATACATCCCAAGCTAAAGGGGCTGTAAACGAATATGGGGAAGATCTAAATTTTTGTAGTGTAGTTTGAAATGTTTTTGTTTGAGATCGTATTTGGTGTGCTTTCCATAGCTCAACATACATAAAGGAAGTTGGCATTTTAAACACAGGCAACAAGATTCAGATCGGTAGAGGTTAGAGCTTCAGTATTTTGGGTGGCTGAAAATTTAAAGGAGCTAAAGGGTTCATTTAATTTTGGCCCCGTGTTGCTGCAGTTCCTCAATAGTGATGAAAGTTTGACTACCATGATATGGCAATCGCATCCAAGTTCTAGGCATTAAAATCTCCATCTATGAAGAGAGCAACGGATGTGGTGTTAGACGATCGAAATTTAGCAGAATGTGGTCTAAAACATCCACTCATCGAAGAACTGAATTTTCCAAATCAAAATTTTCACCTCCATATCTAAAAAAAAAGCCAAGAACTCAGGCCTACAGATCACATGAAGCGAGAGGTGAATTTTCATTAAATCATCTTCAGCAAGGTAGATGGTTGTGGGCGACGGCGAAATACATGCCGAACATGTCTTTATTTGGTGTGAAATTGCTGAATTGAAGCCTGTCTCTCTCTATCCCATTTCAGAAAAACTTCAAAGGTTGTCCGGCATTTAAGGAGTAGTCATACCCCCCTTGAGTGTTAAGTTCTTAAAAAAAAGACTGCACAAACAGTTTAATCCTAGTTTTTTGTGCATTGAATGTTAGGTATGGATTTCGACGCGGAGTTCGAAAATACGGTATCACTTGCCACATATCTCGTGAAACCATAGCATTTCTGCACGACACATACCCTAATCGGGTATTCTTCCACTAAGGCAGGTGTTATTTCCCACCTAGATCCTCCCATTCAGCGCCTATGGACTTCTGTGTTTTTGGTTTTCCAAAAGTTTAATGTTTTCTCAACAAGCATAGCCATAAATGAGGAAAACATTAAAATCCAGCCACACTTATGCCAAACTGTGACTAAAAGCTTTCGTCAACAAAATGCAAATGGACAATCAAGTCCACTCTAGTCAGTACCCTCTTTTATATTGACTAGGCCGACTAAGTTGTTGTAGCCAAGGTATGAATGCGAAAGTTCTGGACACTCAAATACTAAAGACTTTCGACAGCAAATTTGATGCCAAATGGTTGCAATCACAAAAGACTGCTGTCAACATCAAGCAAAGAAATCCACTGGACATACCTCATGAATAGCCCGCTGATCCGATGTGCCCTCAACTAATCCCCAAAATGAAGTCCGAAACACTAAAACAACAAGAAGGCATACAAAGCCTCAATACAGAAGCATGAACATGAACGTCGAATTCTTCGCAAAAAATGGAAAGGATAGGATAGTGGTTGACACAACTATAAAAAAGCGTTCTTACTGAAACGCCGTCCTGACGTTTAAAACCACGAACTCCGAACATAAATCTAAAGGAGAATGTTGAGAAGCATTGGTCATAGTCAGTGCTCTTCCCCTGCAGACTGTTAAATCTGCTAAAATGTGAAGATAGTCAACATTGTGCTAATATGAGTCATGAGTCATTTAATCAGGAGGACATTTTTACCTCGTCCTCACCGAATTCGAATTTTTCATTATTTTCAGGATATTTCGGATACTAAATCGTTTAGCTCCACATTATCCGTTCTCATGTCAGTATAACAATGATAGAAATCCTAACGATGGAGCATGAATTTGAATAGTTCTGCGATACGCTTGAAGAGCTCTTGGATAGCAGTGAGGTTGCCAATGATAGTGGCAAACATTTTCAGACATTTTGCTGGATCTAGTTAATAAGTGACTGCTGTTTCTTAATTTGGTCTTACAACATTTGCTTAAATACGTCTTTCGCTGACATACGTGCACGGAGGATGACAACAAAAGTCAAATAATCATCGATAGGAAGCAGCTATCATGATACATTAGCTGCGTCTACTCGCTGTGTATTGTTGCGATCCTCTTCATGGTAATGAAGCAAGACGTAGAAGTTGTATCATACTGATAGACAGACAATTTGAGTGTTCTGAAGTAAATGTCGTTAAAGGTTTCATTCTCAATCTAGTGTCTGATATTGTGGCAATAGTACTCGTATGATAGTACTGAATATGTGTTGTGAATCATGGTTCTCCATAAGAAGAATGGTCGCTGTATCGGAGCCAGTACCACCGCCCAATTGTAGCATCAGTTGGCAGTCTTGTAGTCAACTACTTGATATACCCTCTTTGCAAGCAATATCAAACACTGAGCCAGTTAGTAAAAGCAGAAGATTGTTAAAAGGCAAAGCTATCTGGCTCGCATGAAATCTGGGAACACCACTTGATAGGTAATTACCTGTGAATCCCTCATTTTAAGTACGATTGGAGGTCGTCGCATATAATTTCTTTAAATTTGGCTCCCTAAACGTTTTCTTTCATACTGAAGAGCAGAATTACAATGTCTGATCTTTGTAGTCGTACTGTATCTTTGAGGTGGTAAACGAGTTCTCCCAGCTCGTCTTCGTCGTACGTTTAAAGAGTACTCGTAACACTACCATAAACATCTCGAAAAGAATTACTTCAACCAATCCCTGTTTCATTAGACTACGGGTAGGTGCGGATTTTTTCTGATGAAACTTATGAAGGCTCTCTAGAAGATTCTTGGGCAGACGCATACACTTAGTAGAAAAGGAATGAATGGTTACTTTAAGACAAAAATTGTCTCCATGATACTTTGGAATAGTGAAGGCCTATTGTATGAAAACCAACTCTACGGCCCAGATAGTCCTCAAATTAAAGCTGAGCTGCATATATAAAGGGATCGGTTATCGCATTGAATGGAGAAAGATGTTGGTGTAAGTACAGATCTACCCCAGCTTGCCCTGTGACATCACCGATCACCGACCGAGAAAGCAACTCAGCGCCTGTAAGTGTTAACCGCATAGTGTTGGGCGTATGCGCAAATAAATAGTTGATAATCGGAAGCAGGCAGTTTTTATAAAAGATTACAGGAAGGTCCTCTGAGAAACTAGTAGTCTGTTAATGGATTTGGAATGCTCTAAATAGTCTTTTTCCAACGAAAATACCAGATATCAGCAAAGAAACAGTGGGTCAACATACTAGTTTTCTCAGGTTTCTTTTCGATTCCCCGTAACGAACTTCATGAAATCCTTCACAGAAGACTTCCCGATTTGGAGCTTATTTGGCTCGGAAAAGAACCAGAGCACTCCATATTCCTCATCTGTTTCAATATAGTATAAAAAACTCATTGAAAAGGAAAGATTTCAATGGAAATACACAATTGTTGAAGCAAACAATGGAGATACACACTTCTTCTCCTCAATAATAACTGGGGATAAACGACGATAGCGCAATGCAGGATAGAATAGTGATAGTCCATAACCATTTCTAGAATATTCTCCATCGATGAGTGGGTATTCTATTGAAATCTATTGGGCGATTCTCGTGAATTGCGAGAACAAACAATCACTGGCAGTGGTATACTTGCAGATATTACGAAGGCGATTATTATTCAAGTTGTAGGAATAGAGCAATCATCTCCTAACGATCGAAGGACTATAAATTTAAAATTAATGCTTTCTGTAAATAATATTTATTTTCTTCTATTTTGTTTGGTTTAACGAGCTACCACAACCCAAGAGAAAGGCAGATAACAAGAAAATAGGCACATTATTCTTGCATACACACAAATGCTTTCGTAAACAGAGGCAAGAAAAAAAGAAAAGAAAATAGAGAAACTTATTCCCCACAAAACTGCAGCACAAATGCGACAGAGAAGTACCAACTTTGTAATTAGAACCAACGCAAACAGGACATGAAAGCAGCAATGAGAAGGAGTGTATCCCCAAAGTGGAATGGTAATAGTACTAGCTTTGGTCGTACACTGAAAGGGGGTGTAAGGAGAGAAATATTCTCATACTCGCGTATGCATGTCTTGGCTCTTGATTCAAAGTCCTACAAGGACGATGCAATACACAGCAAGACAATGAGCCATGCTACAAAAAAAAAACCCACCGAATGGCAGGGAAAAAAAGGGAGGAATAAACAATTTCTAGAAGGGGAGCCAAGGCAAAGGAACGACGGAATAGTGCCAGAATACATACATATACATACATTCGTCTTCGACTTTTGCAAAAAAAAAAAACACAAAAAACAGATATGAGTACACGAGTCCATGAGTATGAGTATAAGTAAAAACGAGTACACCAACACTTAAGTCATGGACACCTGCACCAGCAGCCGTTGGGTGTAGGCGTTGGAAAAAAGTCCTTTTTGCTCTAGAAATTTCCAGAGTGCTGGAATAAAAACATGCACGCAGTATAAAGTATAATACTTACGCCCTCACCCTGTTTCGTATCATACTCGTATCTCACTCAGTTTAAGAATCACTGTGTGGGCATAGGCATAGTTTTGAGTGGGATTTACTTTACCCGCCCGGCCCCTCAGTTCTATTTTTATCCGTCAGGATTGTGTACATGATTACGAGTGTATTGTGGTTAGCGACCCTTCTTAGTACTGCATTTGAAAGTTTACTTTTTTTTTTCGCCACCCTTAGTCTGTTCTTCACAGGGTGTGAGATGGATTTTTTGCATTCTACGAGTAATACAAAAACGGTGACAGGATACACTGTCCAAAGTGATTAGAGTGTTTTATTTAGATATTTTCTATTTTTTTATTCAACTTTTTCATTTCGTTTCATTTCTATGCAAAACGGTTTTGCGTTAAATTTATTCGAGGAGGGTAACTTTCATGGAATTTGCATCAAACACAAAAACAAAAAAAAGAGAAGGAACCCAGGCATTTAACACGGTGCAAAAGAATGCCGGATATGCAGGTTACAATTTGTTTTAATATTTATTTTTTAAATTACCTCTTTTCGCTCTTCTGTGACTTGTAAACTTTGTTAAGTGTTGCAAATGCATTTAATAAATTAATTTCCATCTCATTCCAGTCCTGTTTTTTTTTCCCCCCCCTTGGGCATATTCTGGTTCAGCAGGAGCTGTAAATATAAAAAAAATTAAAATTATAATGGATGATTTAATTTGCATTTTGTAAAGTAAATAGTTAATACTAGAGCAAGAGAATACACACACAAAAGTGTTGCACGACCATGTAGATACAATTGGAGTTGTTTCAGAGTTTAATGCTTTTTGTAATTTTTTTTATCATATGAAGATTTAATTATTTTTTGAGTATAATGCACATATGGAACAATAAAAGTGGATGCTGAGCACTTGAAGTAATCATAAAAAATTTAATTTTCATCATCCAACAATTTCCTTTTATTGTTTTTGTTGTTGCTGTTGTTGCTGATGTGTTTTAATGATTTAAGGATGCTCAGGGTTAATGGTTGCATCGAGAATGTTGTCATTCAGACATTGTAATTGTAAATTAAAATTATGTGCATCGGTAAGTTGTAGAAATGTGGGAGAACAGAGCAAAGTGCAGTCACCGATTGATTTATATAAAATCTTTGGAATTTCTGATTTTCACTTATTAAGGGGTTTTTCATGAAACGCGGCCCCTTTTCATCTCATCTCCGAGGTTTCTTTCGACGAGCGTATACGATTTTAAAGAATAGGAATCCCCAGAACTATGCCAAATACAGGGATCCGTCTACCTGGCATCGCTTATAAAGGGTTTTCCAATAAGGACTAGACAACTTTTTTTTTTTAAATAAAACGCAAACCATTTGAGGTATTTCAAAAACTTTACTATCGGCTTGAAGTATACTATACTTCGTTCATATACCGTTCATACAACGGGCACGCTTGCAGCGGTCGATTCGTTGGACCCAATTTTCAACGACTCGGCTACACATTTCGGCCGAAACGGCCGCTATTTCGCGTTCAATGTTGGCTCTGAGCTCTTCCAACGTCGTCGGCTTGTTGGCATAAATCAATGACTTGACGTAGCCCCACAGAAAATAGTCAAGTGGTGTTAAATCGCACGAACGAGGCGGCCAATCGACTGGCCCATTTCTTGAGATAACACGCTCACCGTACTTGTTCTTCAATAAATCGATTGTAACGTGTGCTGTGTGACTTGTGGCACCATCCTGTTGAAACCACATGTCGTCCAAGTCCATATCTTCCAATTCGGGCCAAAAATAATCGATGATCATGGCGTTATAACGCTGACCATTCACAGTAACGTGACGATTGTTATCGTCGACGAAAAAATATGGCCCAGTAACGCCGCCGGCATGCAAATCGCACCAAACAGTTATTTTTTTGTGGATGAAGTAGTGATTCATGAAGCACATGTGGATAACGCATATTTTGCTTATTGACGAACCCATTGAGCCAAAAATGAGCTTCGTCACTGAAGATGATTTTGCGATGAAATTCACCATCTTAGTGCATCTTCCCCAGAACCCAATCGGAGAACGTTTGTCGCTTCAAATGGTCCATCGGCTTCAATTCTTGAATCAGCTTGATCTTGTATGGGTGTAAACCAAGATTCTTAATCAAAATACCCCATAATGTGGTCTGAGCCATGCTCAATTCTTGAGAACGCCGTGGAATTGACTGATTTTGATCGTTTGCTACGGACGCCTGAACGGCAGCGATATTTTCGACACTTCGACCAACCCGTTGTCTCACTTGCCTGTCTACTAGGGCGAGAATTACGACCGAAAATTGGAATTAACGCTCTTAAAGTTGCAGTCACCGAGTCCGAATTTCGGTAGAAAATTTTTATAATTTGCAGACGTTGCTCGTTCGTGTGCTTTACCGTGATGAAAATGTTGAGATTACTGAATAAATTGGCAGTGACAGTTTGATGATTTGTGAAAGAGTGCGTTCACAAATTAAATTCAAAGTTGTCAAGTCCCTATTAGAAAAGCCGATAGAACCCTATTATTGGTCCACATTATTGGTCTCAGCCAGTGTGGTTTTAGATCAAGAAAGTCCATCATAGATCAAATTTTTACACCATGATTCCAATTGATTTCAAAGCTCCAAATGATAGCGTGTACGCAGACAAACTCTACAGAGCAACATCTAGTTTTAGCATCCCTGCCAAGCTCATTTGAATATGTAGGTTGTCGACGGAAGATGTACACTTCTCCATCAGTCAGTAACGAGAAAACTGAGACTTTCAATGTTAGTAAGGGACTAAAAGGTAGACCGTTTTTATGTGATTATTCAACATCGTCTTTAATAGAACAGAATGAAACTCACAAGTCACTTCCAGCGGCGCCACTTTTCAAAAATCTGTTAAGTGCGACGAATGTTAGACTCGGAATGACTTGCAGTCAATCCCCTCAAAATTGAGATTTATCTGTACAAGGGCATCACCATCCAATTCTCCAAAGAAGCTTAGTATTTGGACGACATTAAAGTTAACAAAAGTCTGCAAGTTATTGTTGGCCTTCTGGAAGAAGGTGTTTGCAAACATGGGGCCTGTCACCAAGAGGGATTCAAAGGCCAATCACATCCTATACGTCGGTTATTTGGTTGAACAAACTCTCACGAAAATATGCCATTGCTACGTTTACCAGACTCTAGAGAATGGTGTGCTTCGACATGTGGCTCTCTCCTCTTAATATTCATATCCTGGGCCACACTCTCAAAGCCATTCTCCATTTAAAGAGAAGTGGTCTTTGGTAAACAACGCACTGGAACTTTGATAACCTTGCGCGCCGAATGACACTCGAACTCCTGCCGCAGAAAACATACAAAATCGACTTTTGCGGTATCTGGGATTGGTTTCGGTCAGAACCTGGTCCAGGAAAAAAAGAAGTCGGTTCTTCACGGATGGCTTCAAAAGAGATTAAGGAGGTGGTAATGGTGCCTTTCCTAGTTAGAACAAACCCAAACCTGATGACAACGAACTTCAATACATTGTGAAGAATCGGTGAAGGAGGTGAAGGTTGCCGAACCCTTTTATGACTTTCAAGCTGGCTTGTGAATCCAAGATTTTACTGAACCCAGTCTGAAGGCTAAGTTCACTGAATCTTGTTAATGAACTTGCATGGCTCAGAGAAGAGTTTCTTTCGACCCGAAATTTCATAAATTTTGTCTGCCAGATGGTACGAGATGGGAGCAACTTTCCTGCTGTCTGGTAGTAGGAAAATAGGCTCCGTACTGGCATCATGAAGGGAGAATACACGTTCGCACAACACTAAATTGCTCTGGGCGTAAGTGATAAAGCATCCTGTGATGCTTGCTGTCTACTGCTACGTCTGTAAATGTCTGGCCTACCTCCGTGTCAGGCAGCTAATTTCTGGCGGTGCTGTGGTGGCTTTCTATCACTGAATGTGAAATTTCACTAAAAGGAACCTGCCGTATACCTTGTACAGTATCATCAGGATTAAGTACAGAAAATAAGTCAAGGCAGCTAAGCTGAATAAATGAACGCCTTTCTGGTGAAATGACAAAGAAGTCATTCTCTTCCAGCAACGGTCGGATGGCCTAAATGTTTGACGAATTATTCACCAAATTAAATTCAGTTGAATTGTAACGTGATACAAACAAAACCACTTTCGCGGAACTGCTCTGTAGGCAATGTAGATCCTATGCGGGAAAGGATAGCCTAACTTACGCTGGAGGTTAGTAAAGATGGTCTTCATTCTGCTATTGGTAGAAATTCTGGAAATTTCGGGGTAAATCCCATACCAGCGAGCCGGATAACCTGCACAATTATGCTCAGCAACAGGAACATCGATGTAATACCATGAAGGGCCATTCTGAGAATCACGACTTCAACGGCACCCCTCAAAGAGTGTGATATTATACAATATTTGTTGTGGAACATAGATGGCAACGAAATAGTTTCGAACCTAAGACGGTAGGGAATAAAAGCCAATGCTTACGCAGAGGATGTGGTACTCATGGCCGCTGACAAGCCATCGTCAGATATACGATGGTTTAGTATGACGGCAATCCATAAATATAGGTAGAAACCTTGAGATAATCATAAAAGTAGGTTACACACTCATGTCATTGAAAACTACGACAACAGAGGGACTGGAAACTACGAGTTTACTTGGTCTTCTGCCCCTAAATGCAAGAATCGGGAGCTTAAAGTGCGTTGTTGCCTTTAAAATACCATTTGCCTCATGAACCAAATAGTGGAGGATCATTTTGATGAAGAATTCAAAAATGACTTTTACGATCAATTGAATTAGAGATGATCACATCGCTTGTCAGACTTCGAGTACTGCTCGAAGGTTTTGCCTTAATCATTGACATCCAAGCTCCCATTAAAAGTTTCGCTGCAAACGAAATTGAAATCAAAGCATGTTAATCGCTGTGTTAACTCTGCTGGGTCCATGACCACAAAAGAGTGTCAACTAATGAACATCAAAATGAGTTAGTTCGAAAAGGCACCTGGCACATCAAAGCATCAGACCTCCTCTCTGCACTCAGAACTCAAATGGAGCAAACGAATGAAAAGAAATTTTAAGAAAAACAACAAAGTTAAGGAAATACTAGTTTCTTAAAGACCTGTTAGAGCTTTCTGCAGTTTCATTTACAGTTATTTTCAGATTCGCAGATATGGCTGGATAATTGAGACTCACTCAAGGACCAAATGCCAAAAGCAGAAATAACAGCCACAGCAAACTGATTCGCCCTCCCTGACAATAAGTCTTCACAAATCCAAGTCCGCTGAGGTATATCACATAACCACGGAAAGATTACCTTATCCACTCTATAAGCAACCCAGTTTATCCTATGAACAGTTCGCTAATTCAAATTTAAAGACTACGAAGGTGCGAAAACATTTGCAAATTGAGGACCCGAATTTCCCAATCAGCAAGGGATAACTTGCCTCTAAGTGACTTTATGTGTGGATTTTAATCTTCTGACCTAATCGGGTCACTGACTGTCCATTTCAAGGGACCATTGAGAGCAGAATTACTTGAAATGCATATAATTTGATAAGATCCGCCGAAGGTTCTTAACACCTCAAAGAACAATCGATATATTTGGTCAAGAACTCAATAATTATTTTAAGATTTAATGACTCCAATGTGTCACCTTTAGAGTCACGCAAGGACTCATGTCGAGGAACGACACTCGTCAATTCACTGACGAAAATAGTTTGCTAAAATGTCATTAAAACTGGGAATAACCGGATCATGACTCTGAGGGAGGACTTACAATTTTTTTGCCGACTTAAAACGACAGGAGAGTGAGAATCTTCTCTGTAGGGTGACGACTTTACATTCCGAGCTCTACTATTGTTCACCAAGAAGGTTGTGACGTCAGAGAAATTTAGCTATTTGTCTGCTGGGATTCGAATTCTGACCAACTTGTTCAGTTGTCGACGAACTTTGTTGGGTTTATGTACCCAGATGCTCTACGAAAATCTATATTGGGGCCATTGTTTCCAATCAAATTTGTTAAAATAAACCCTTAACTGTTAAAAGCCAAGGAACGATTACATCACTCAATAAAGTTTTCAACCAAATTAACTATCAAAGTATCTGATCTCAACTCTAACGACAATTTCATTGACAAAACAAGCGCAGCAATATTATCAAATACGGGTACAACCAACAGCCACTAAACATACCAATATTGCACCTTCACATGCATCCAATTGCCAAATTGAATGAGCAAATCATGTTGAAACTTTTAATTTTTCGAATTAATTTCGATTTAAATTAATTCCTGCATTTGTGTATTCGTATGTGTACCCCTAACTGTACAAGTAATGTACCGAAACTAGAAAAGACCAAGCAAGGTATTCTCTAAGCTCGTCAATATTAAAAATCAAATTTAGCATAACAAGGGGTTTGGTGATTAGTTGTGTCCTTCCGACAACCTCCTTGAACTAAATAACAGAACCATAGAACGGGTTACTTGCACTAGTTCTAGTGTTGTACGACTAGGTGTATGTCGTCCTATCGTCCTACCTCACTTTACTATTGTAGAGTGTATGCGGCAAGGAGCCAGCTTTCTCATAAATAAATGACCGAAATGGGGTTGCCCAAGTATCCGTACGAGCAATGTTACGTTCTCGTACCATAGAAAGTAAAGTAGCAAAGCATTGAAAGAGAATGGGGGAGGGACTATGTCTATGGCAAAACGTTTTTCCAACTTGATATAGTGGCATACCCCCGAGGAACTCACTTTATAATGCTCGTACAAAAGAACCCAAGAAAAGTCGTCATGGCATACATACTCGTACGAGCGCATTGCCAACATCGACATTCGTTTCAAAACTCTGTTGAGGGGTTAGAATAGTTAGTAATCCTTTTGTTAGAAAGGAAGGCGGTTTCTCTCCTTCCTTTTTATTTTTTGTGTGTGCCACAATGACGACTGGCTGGTTGTAACAATTCGAACTAAGGCATGAGGACAGGACAATTTAAAGATTGGGGCCGTACAACGAATGGTAGTTGTACGAGTACATAACATAATACAAGAATACCTTTGGCCTTAAAGCAAAACATCCCTTACCTTTGGCTGGGTGAAATTTAAATTTCATTTTTAGTAGCAAGTAGCGCAATGAGTTCACCCCGTCCTTCGCGGTGACGTGTGTCCTTTGAAGTTTATGACTGAAGATTCCTATAGATATCGTTGTGTGGGTTTTAAACCCACAGATACTTATACTTGTACAAACAGGAGAAACTAATTTAAAAGGTCCTAAGAACTCGAACTCTGACACATCATCACATCACATCATGGGGCGCGGTGCTACAACAACAAGGCATATCAAGTTTTTCTAGTGAATGTGTATGGTACGTTATGCTAATTAAAACTCTGACTCTGCATATATACACACTTAAGGCTGCTGCCGTCTCCAACTCTAACTCTAACTCTAACTCTAACTCAGAGGATCTACATATGCATGGATGTGCTTGTATCTACATAGATACTCCATTTTACTTGGTTGTGCTTCACAAATCGTTGAGGTAAACCGTAAATAATGAATGAAATTAACACAGCGCACACATATCCCTGCTATAGTCCACAGTTTCGAGGCATCCAGGTGGATGGAGTACGAGTAATCGGAAGAGGATTCACTTCAGTATGCGAAATCGGATGTATGCGGTGTCGAAGTCCTCGTCGTCATCAATTTTTCCTTTTTTTTTTTTTAAATTCTTTCCCTGTTCTATGTACTCGTAGGTATAGTCCTCGTTTTTTGTGTGCTCTTTCATTTAACCCTCTTCCCTTGTTGTCA
The DNA here is from genome assembly GCA_928272305.1 of Volucella inflata. Classification (NCBI taxonomy): domain Eukaryota; kingdom Metazoa; phylum Arthropoda; class Insecta; order Diptera; family Syrphidae; genus Volucella; species Volucella inflata. Next base: position 9,183,157 of record OV743720.1, read on the forward strand.
CGCATTTGCATGACTGTAGAGTGGAATTTTAAACGTTTTTTCTTCCGTTCAACCATGTTCGAAATATCAGAGTACTCACACCCATACTGGTACGAGTACTATACACCTGATGTGGAGGAATAAAATTAGAACAGGTAGCAGTAGACAGATTGGAGCTTAACTGAAGTAGGTACGACGAGCACACGAGTAGTAACTTTCATCAGGACGACGGTGAAAATGCAGCACAACATTTGTATTCGTGTGCGGTGCGATAATTCTGCAGCAAGTGCAGATATGCCATTATGTAAGCTACCCCCCGCAACCCACTCCATCTCTCCCTCACACTTTCTCTACTCAGCCACAGCAGCTTATTCAGGATGTGGATTGTTTTTCTTTTTTAACTTATTTTTCATTCATCTTTATTTCACCCCCAAACACCTCTACAGGGTGGAACTGCGGGGAAAATACATTTTGCATGTGCCATTACCGTGTATTTATGATATTTTAGTGGTCATTCCGCAGCAATACTCGTACACGGAGTTCTGAAAAGTTTCCAGAATCTACACCAAACAGCACAACATTTTTTTTTTGTTTTTATTAATTTTTTGACCATTAAGCGGACATCGCACTTCATGTGATTTTTTTATTTTATTTCTCGAGGATCACCCACCTAAATTGAATAATACGAGTATATATATATTTTTTTTGATGATGAGCAAATAATTACAAATACAAAGTATTTTCTTTTTTTTTTATAAAATATTTCTTTCGGCTACTTTTAGCACAAAACTTTAGATAATTTGTGCAACAAAGAATGTTGAAAATATATGATGAAAACATTCTAAAAAAAATTTTTTGAAGTATGCGTCATAGTGATGATCACATTGTGTGGGATTTTACTAAAAGTAAATCCCATACTTGTCGATGGAGACATTTTTCTTTTTTTTAGGCAAAATCGGTTTTGGATCAAAACTAGTGGTTTAAGGGGGGGAAAATCGTTGAAATGATCTCAAGATTTATACCAAATCTTGCCAAAAATAATCAAAGTTCATTGGAGCTGTCGATCGAATTTAATTTCTCCTTCGCCGACGATAGTACTCTCTGCTTTTCATACTCGTTCCCGAACTCACGGTCCTGCTCTTCGGCTGTAGAAGGGGAACGGCAGCTTAATATCATTAAATTCCGATATTAACAGCATAACCAATTGGAATTGGAATTTAATGCTTCTAAAACACAATGCTGTCTGCTGTCACTTAAGCGAAATTCAAATACCCAGCCATTATCCATGAATGGCACTTGCATTGCTGAAGCCGAAAAACCTTCCATTCTCGGTATGTGTGTCAATGACAATTTACGTTCGAATGACCACATATTCGAAGTCGCTAAAAACGCTGCGAAATGTCTAGGTTTCCTCAAGCGATGTTAGACATATTTTGCCACTTCTGATCTGGCTTCAATATATAAGGCTTCATCTAGCCAAAATTGGAGTCAATGTCCACATCTGGTCAGGTGCTCATAAGACTTCTTAGCACCTACTAGATAGGATTCAGAACTTATAGGTGATGTCAATATTACACAGTCGATTGACACCCTCGACCACCGACGCAATGTCTGCCGCCACTAAAGACGAAGGCTTTCTTAACTGTCTCAGTGTTTCCTCTAAGGTTCTTCATTCAAAATATACTCTTGTCGGTGCTAATATTATAAAAAAAGTTCTTGTGCAGTGCATGTATGTATACAGGGGACGACAGGGTTAGAATATTGCTTTTTAAGTTGATAGGGAATTTCGTCCCCAGTTAAAGGCCACTAAAGCTGCTGAAGTAGGCGAACTGCCTAGTTGAACAAGCTGGAAAAATGCACTAGCTTATTTTTTATTTCATAATCATGTGTCCGAATCGACAAGAAAGGTGACCCTTTTGAATGCTTTAGAGGTTGGAGGTATTTATACCGGCTAAAAGCTAATTTCTGTAGTATTATCATGAACAACCAGCTTCGTCCGTGTGCGGTTTCAGGTCAGGAAAGTTCATCGTGCAACAAATATTTACACTACGAATGATCTTGAGAAGGCCATCAAACCTCAGATCAACAAACAAACGGTATGGGCCATGGCCTAGCTTCTTGACACTCATTTGTGTTGCTCATGTTGTCATTTTTGTCACATCTGAGCGGGGCCTACGGTTTATCGCCGAGTCCGAACGGCACTCCTTAGAAGCTCTTTCGTAGGAAATTTCTTACTTTCGGGAGTTTGCCATTGCCCGCCGAAAGGGTGATGGCGATTTGAAAAATTGTTGGTGACCAAGCCTGGAATCGAACCCAGACTTTCTGCGTGATAGTCGAATGAGCTAACTATCGCGCCATCGCCTCAGATCAACACTCACATATATAAAGTACGTTCTAGTGAGGCTATCTATTGGCATTCAGGTCGGAAAGGTAGATTCTTCTCTGACGTAACACACCGTCGGAATTTTATGACATTTTGACAGTGTGCTTGTGCAATCGTACTCAGAGTTCAACATTCGAAGGATATCATCAAGGTGGCCAAAAGGAACTAAATCTTACTTTACAACACTGTGACAGTTTGATGTAGTTCAAAGTGAGGACAACTTTGATTTGCTTTGGAGCATTGAATTCATCGTACTTGGCCAGAAGATCATGCAGAAGGAAGTTGACGTTTGTTGCATGATAATCCGTCATCGATAGGCAACTGTGACTGATTTTTTTTGGCTAAAAAATCCCATTTTACTTGTCAACCACAACCACTCTCCGCATTTGCAAGAACGAACATCGTGCGACTCTCACCTCTTCGGAAAAATGCATTTTGTGATGGAAAGAAAGAGTTGGTTTGTACCGACATCCTTAAGGATGCCCCAGCAGACAATCTAAAACACTCATTCGACAACTCATCAGGTTGTGCAGGATAACTGGATTGTGTTCTTGCTGCTTAATCGAGGTTGGTAATGAATCGGCAATAAGGCCTTCGTTGTCAATAAATATTAAAAAAAAATATGGAGAGTGTGACTTTTATAACACCGCCCAGCGAAAAGCGCACGATTTCCTTCAATTTCACCCAATTACTTGGGTACGCGGATGAGGGATCAATAAAGCTTTTGTAAGTACTGAGGCAAAAGCCCACAAAATGAGAGCCAAACAAAGTGCATCTTTGTTACCTTTAAGGCAATGAAGGACACTATTAAGTTCATAGCCATCTCCCGTAAGACCAAACTGGCTGACGATAACGTGAACCTTTCAATGGAATGAATGGATTTCAAACAACTTGGCAATGGAAGCGGTCAAAAAGAGATCGAAATGAGGACGACTTTAAGATGGACTAAGGTGATCTGGTGGTGATTTGGTGTTCTGAATATTGTGAACCTCTCCGTCCTTGAACAGAATTTATAGGTATCAACCAGATCGTTACCAAATGGTTTGAAGCATTCAAACAATATAACGACGGAATCCTGAAAACATTTGGTGTGCGGTCTCTAGTAAGTAATCTTTTAATGCATTAAGAAGAGTTAATTTAGGTATTGCACCCTACTTTACCTTGCTCGCGCCAATGCGCAGGAATAAATGAGCTTTATTTTGCTTATGTAGACATCTACGAAGCTATATAAGAACCATAAAGACGTCTTATAGAAAGTCAGCCTTGTTGATTTCCTGTGATCAAATACGACTTGGGAAAGTGTAAAATTCTGTGAACGTTAAGGGTGCATCCATTAGCGAAGGAAGTCGATGCTGTATGCCTTTTCATCTACAGCAAATAACTCTTTTTCTGGCTCATCTTCACTCAAAAGCGAATTTTTGTTACACTGTGTACAAAGAGCTCACTGACAACGGAGTTATAAACAAATTCCCTAAAATTTTTTCAAGAAAAGGGCTTGAGGCATCATCTAATAGGAATTTCGTTAGCCTTTTCTGCCTTAAAAAATATGTATGAAGTTGTAAAAAAGCTAGATACAGCAACCTTATAGTCGGGTTGAACTCGGGTTTTGTCTTAGATTTGACGCTGGCTGATGAAGGCTAGTCGGTAGCTGACTGCCAGAACGGCTTTGTGCAATCATACTATGTAGGAGACAAAGATTTATTGGAGATATTTGGGAGACTACTGCTTCTATAGTTAACCCACTATAGAGGGTGCACTTCTTTTAAATCAGGGAAGTGATACTAGAGTTTCACTATATCGAGCTAAATGACTTTTGGTTCAGGTTCCCACTCGTTTTCTTCAATAATGGATAATGGATGGATGGAATAATGGATCACGATGGAGAGATCATCATATGGACAGACATCACTGCCGTAGTTCAAAAATAAACCGGGCAGATTGCAAGCTGATCTCATAGAAAATGAGTATCAGGCTGTTGATGAACTTCAGACATTTGTGTCTGTCAAACCAACTGTCAGATTGCAAACGTATTTTTGTTTAGTACTTTTTGCAATTTTATCGTGCTGTACTCGTATGTCATCAAACAAGTGCAAGAAATTTTAGAAACTAAATTTACAGAGTACTTGCAGCATATTACACCCGACATAATCGACCATCTGAGACCCATGTGTGATGGCATGCCGTGGGCTAAGGCTTCTATGGCGGGTTCCTGCGTTTATTTCATGATTTTGTTTGTATGGAGTTTTGTATTGTGATCGGTCAAATCCGGCTGCTTGTACACATTTCTAAAGAAATTTTCGATCTCCTTTCGCGAGGAGAGTCAATATTGTAAATGAAATAAACTCGACCTCTATTAATTATACCAACAAGATTACTCAGACGTGAATTGAAAACAATTTTCCACTCAAAAATGCCGTCAAATCTTAGCCTCTAGGTTCGAGATCACAAGAAAAGCCTGACATCCGAATCAAGACTCAAATCCCTGTAGATGAAAGTAAGCTTGGTCTACTGAATTGGAAGTAGATAACCCGGGATTACAAAATCTTAGCTATGTACGGTCTGGAAAGAAAATTCGCCCAGTTTCGCCATGCATTGTGTTGCTTGACTTGTCATCAAAAGCAGCCTTTCGATGATTTGCTTACTAAGACGCTGTTGATGTCAGAAACTAATTTTTCTGCTTTTCAGTGTATAGACCGGGGATCGAACCCAGATATTGAATGGCGATTAGAGTAGACTATTCATAGCCCCTCATTATGGAAGGGTTTTCATTATTATCCTTGAAATCGCGTAGCAGTACATTAGGACTTGTTGAAACCTTAAACACGACGAATACATACTATATACTCAATCGAAATGAAAACTGTTTGCAAAAATTGAAACAGAAATTAAATCAATTTTCGTATAGACTTTGCCAACCTTATCTTCAAATTTGCCTCGCTTCTTATCACCATACATAAACAGACTCGTTTGAGATTACTTTTTTTTATTTTTTTTTATTTTCATTCGGAGACATGCATATTTGAGAACTCATATTGTTGCTGGTTTATTTCCGTCAGGGGTTTCTCAAGATAACAAAGATTTTCCACCACATCGTACAGTTTCCAGCACTTATTTCCAGACCACATCAGCCAAATGCATAATTAAGCATTGCCTCGCGCCATCTAATTTTCTACTAAATTATTTGCCATCCAAATTATGTAGACATGCGAAACTGCCACCTTATCCGTCATGAAAATTAAATATCTAATTGCGTTAAGAAATTCCCCAATGGCAAAAAAAATAAAAGCGAGGAAAAACTTGGCAAAAAGGGAGAAAAGAGAAAAGAGAAAAGCTTGCTTAAAACTGATAAAGTCAACCAACGGCTATATCCACACTAACATCCATTTGGTGGCGCCAATGCACACTAAACACATGGTAATAAGCGCAGTCACGCTACAAAAATACAAAAAGTATACGCCCCGTAGGCCAGCATTTCCACCCTTTACTAAAAAGCCTACGGGTGGGGTAGGCGAATATTAATCGGAGGACAAAAAAAAAAGTATCTAAAGAATTAACCCAGTTTTTTTACCAACTGATAAGTTTGGTTTGACGAAAATGTGTCATTTGCTGATAATTAAAATCACGCAGCTCTGGTGCAATGACACGGCAGTACAGTTGTATTCGTACATACGAGTAGTTTCGCCTGACAACAGGGTGGCAACGAACATTCTAGCGTTGCTCGTAAAATCGGTGAGAGAGATTATTCGTATCTCATCGTTTCTTGGATTATCTGTAGTTCCACTAAAAGCTCAGTCGTTTTCATTTAAAGATTATTGCATTTCCGATCAAATAATTGTTTGAAAATTAGAAAAGGGAGAGTGAAAATAGGAGGAAAATGAACAAAAACGATGTATTGTACAAGTGGAGATGGGAAAAAAGCGGATATCATGATTCATTTGAATTGCAAACGGAAGTAAGGAACTTGCAAGTATAGCAACGGCAACCCTCTGCAACTAATTTCTACACATTTCTACTGGATACATACGTAGATACTCGGATCTATGTTAGTTTGTGTGCGTTAGGGAGACAGGAAACGCAACGGAATCTGAGATTTCTTTCTTCGTTTCTTGCATACGTTGCTGCTATTTAATGTTAATGCAATCCAATGGAAGTAAATGAAAGTCTCTACTTCTTATGCCGTAAATTCTAATGGATTGGAATGTGCAGACAAAGTGAAATAAATTCACAGGGTGATAGTGTTAGATGAAAACCTGGCATGACTTCATAATGCTGGATTCTTACCACCTAATGCCACTTCTACCTTAGCAGATGGATTCATGTTAACCGCGAGGCCACTAAAAAGACATACTTCGCTGCGTTGGCTTAAAGAATATGTTCACCCTATTATGGCCCTCTAAACGTCTAAAGTCGCTGAGTATGTACCCAGCAATGTTGCTAACGTTGATCGATATGTAACGAAAATCTAGAGGCGACTTTCCAATTTTTTTGACTGTCAACCATTGCAAGATGATCTTAATATGATCTCAATATGTTGCCACAAAAACTTCCTTGTACTTAAGCTCTGTGGCGCTAGCAGCCTGGTATGGCCTAGCTTCTTGAGACTCTTTCATAGGCAATTTTAATTTCGGGAGTTTGTCATTGCCCGAAAAATTGTTGGCGATGCCAGGGATCGAACCATGGACCCTCTGCCTGATAGTCCAATGAGCTAACTATCGCACCACCGCCACCACCTTCCTTGTGCTTAACATAAACGAATTTCAATGCAATTCATATACCAGAAACTTTAATACTTCCCAACCGAACCGGCTATACATTGCCTTGAAATGTAGCTTGGCGCAGTTTAATGCAGAACTTGAGTCCTATTTGTGATAGAGAACTCAACATTTGCACTTATATTGATTCCATAATTAGCTAAGCTAACTATGCGCTCGGTTTACAAGACCTAGAGAATGTTTTAACCTTAATGTGGCAAAATTCCCTTACATCACCTATATTAGACTAATTCTCGAGTATGCATGCCAGGGATGGTATGAAAACCATATTTTCAAGATATCCAACAAAGTTGCCTATGAATTGTGCTGCATGTGCTCCCATGATCTGCCCACTTATGACACAAACTGCTTGGTGTACCGTCTTTGAAAAACGTTGCAAGTCCGCTACTCAATAATCACTGAATGGCACAGGACTTTAGAGAGACATTGTGTCGAAGTTTATGCACCATGTGCTCGAATTCCATTGCAACAGACGTATTCGCAGAAATGGCGCCCGACTCTGAACTGCAAGGTTAACTCAGTCCAGTAAATCATTATCCAGTCTTATGATCTATATGAAATTTGTACCCAATCCCCGAGGGTAGTGCCTTCTGGAAAGCCGATCATCAACGCTTTACTTAGAGTTTGTAGGGGTAGAATTTTGTCACACAAAAATTTCTAAAAAAAGGGGTACCTAGTACAGAGCCTTGTGGTACACGGTAAGTTACTTTGACTTTCTCGACGGAGTCACAGAGCCGGCATCTATTCAAAAAGTAGCTCGTTATTGTTGTATGAAAATAGACCGATACAGTCACTTCGCCGAGTTTAGGCTTCACTTCAAATTGAGGTTATAATGACACTCTTTTCGGGCTTGGGCTGCAGGTAATAATATGTTAATTGCTCCACAGTAGACCGTAATTTATGAAAACCGTACTGATAGTGTTTCAATAACCGGCAGTAAATTACAAGTGATTTGGTTAAGGATTTGCTGGGAATGGGTCTCAACTATTTGTCGTAACAACATCGGCCACCTTGGTCTTCTAGTCTCATTGATTCGATTTAGTAAGCTTTGCCGCAGACATCACTTTTTAATCGGGCACTCGACATGCTTTCCTTGAATCTCTCTATTTGCTATTCATCCTCATCCCGTGTAAGGAAATTCTGATTGGCTCTTCTTTTTAAGTACAAAACCGATCTCAGTTCCGGGATTTGGGTGGTTCATCACTACAAATGAGGTAAATTTGTGCCATTTTGCTGACAAAACATTGATGCATTGCTTGCATGATTACTAGGCGTAATATCCGAGTAGAAAGCTCCTGTCATTACCTTACTAACGACGAATTTTAAAAGATCTTCGTCTAGGATAAAAATACTCCATTTACTAGGCTTAAGTGTTGTCTCTTTAATGCTGGCGGACAATGGTACTGTTCTACGAATATAGAATCATAACAATGTGACATGGAAGCCTTCAAAAACCACTGAACTCACAGGAGACTACACACAAAATTCGCATGTGAAGATGTAGTATTTTTAAAAATCATCACAGCCAAAAGAATTTCACTACACAACATTATAAGATTTTTTGAAGTAAAATAAATTTAGCTATGTCAAATGAAAATGTTCCTATGACCAATAACCAGTGAGTCATCAAATTTATTGTGGACATTCCCACATTCTCTTGCAATCGATGAGTCGTCAGTATTTTCATCAGAAGTAGAGTGACATGAATTCTATTGAAAATATTAAAATTCAAAGGCTATAACAAACAACTTAGTGGATTTATGAACGAATAAAATAATAATTCAATCTACGAATAATGGATGTTTAAAGTTAAGTGATTGGAACGTCTGCACTCTGTTGGTCAGCTTGATGGCCGACTAGATTTAATATTATAATTATTGACGATTGGGAAAATTTATTTAAAAAGATAATCTGTCCATGTTTGGCAGGAAAAAATATTGTTAAGACGATATGGAAGATGGACGAAGGTTTTTGTAAAAATATCGAATGAACCACCAAAGAGTTTAACTTTAAAAGGTTACGAGCTAAATACCTACATCATTATTTAAGCGAACTACGCCAAATTCTAAGCTAGCACACACTTCTCTGAATAAACGAATACTTTTGGGGATGATTCATCCAATCTGAATGCAACAACCCCAGCAAGCATTTTTTACATACTGCTCCTGAAACTGCCTTTAATTCGCAGCAATATAGTGCTTTTCTTACTGTAAGACCTACTTCTGCATTCTGAAATCCTGTCTTGCTAGGTACAGTACAGTAGAATTCGATCTAAACTGAGGCAGCCATAAAAGGAAAAATCTCTCGATGGTTCTACTGAATCTTAGGACCTGTCCGCATATAACCTTCCCTGGTAAAAAATCCTCGATCTTCGAGCTGTACACAAGTCTAAAAAAAGAAGTACGGTTAGAATAATTGAAAAATCAAATTTGACACTTGCTCGATTATCAATTCATTCACTCCACAAAAAGAAACCCCACAAAGGATGACAAATGTCAAGAATCGCATGGTTTTTTGAATCATTAAAACAATGCTGTATTTCTAAGACGACAACCTTTAGGTCAGATCTGATACCATGCTTCGGAAGTCTGATATTTTTGAACAGAATAACAAGTTGAAAACTACTTAGTCTAATTTTTGATATAAAGGCAAAAGTGACACGCAAAACTGTAACAACAAGCAAACGGTAGAGTTCATGACGCATGTAATGGAAAGTGTCGCAATAACATCAACTTTATTGGGAAGGCATGTGGTTTTGTAAGAGTCGGGCCGTCCTATCTGTTTTAGGAAAGTCAATTGTCACTCTTATAATAAAACCATCAATTACGGGACTAATTCGGCACTGGTTTTTGTGAAACGATGGTCGAAGAAATTCTCAAAGCATAACGTCACAAGATCATTTCGCTTCTATCTAAGCTTATTCGAGTCTATATAGGAATATACAAACCCGGTTGAGGCCGTTAATAATCGCATGCACTCTGTCTTAATTTAAGTAGTGCAGCATGGAATCACCCGTCTCCTATGTAGATCATAAAGTTCAAGCCCCTTAAAAAAACGTAGAAGGGCTGCTGACGAACATTTGTATAATATATATAATAGACCATGTATGAACTGCTCTGCTTCAAACCATCGATGCACCCATTTATGTTCATCCCTCTTCCATCTTAATCTCCAGGCTCAATATATGTTATACGAACCTGTGACCACAATGCATCGAACTCGGAATACCTGGCAGCTCAGAAACGCCTTTCTTTATTCCGATGATCCTTTGTGAAATATAGTCCCCCCTATGTATTGTCTTGCCTTGGTCCTTGTCCTTAGGAAAGTTAAACTTGAAATACACCAAAAATACACAAAACTGACGTTCAAATGAACTAAACATATTTGTTTATACTTTTCAATGATCTGAAATATTTTCGCTTTGAAATAAGCACACTGGAGCTCTAAAAGACTTACTTCTTTTCCTCGATAATCGTATTGACGTCGCAGATTGGCAAATATTTAACAAGACGCTCCATAAAAATTGTTCACGAATCAGAAACCATAGAATGAATAGCTTTTGAGCAAATCCACTGGATACAGTTTTAACGATTTGCACGTGTATAGCGGCTTATGGTATCTTAATGTAGACCTTACCCAGCAATAGCTCGAAAATATCCAAGAGGATGTTTTCATTTTTACGAGTATATCAAGACACTGCCAGAGTTCTTGAACATAGAGAGACATTCCACAGAAATAACAGTTTTGACTGAAAAATTATAAATCATCTGCCTACCCTGTCTCAAGCGAATAATCAAGTTTAAGCGTGCTATCGAATATTAAGGATAAAAACGCTTTTAAATAAAAGCAGTATCTTGTGTTAGAAATCACTATGTGTCGGTCTGTTACGGTCATTCCGTATATATGCAAATAAGGTTTTAATTCTTTAAAATACTTTTATTTTTAACTACTTATATTTAAGCGTTTGGTGGGCCACCCTGTGCCTTTATTTTTTAGCACAAACTTCAACATTACCGAGTTTCCCAAATTGGGGATAAAATAAGCAAGCAAATTGGTGTTAATTTTAAAAGAAAATTCTAAATTTCAGAGTTATACAGGGTGATACGGCTGAAAAAAAATTAAACTTTAAATTTTATTCTATGAGGAGTTTTTGGACATTTACATTTGCCACTGTGGATAACGGTTGCATGCATTAAAAATGTGTACTTTCTCTAGTAAATGAAATAGTAAACTAACTTACGAAAGTTATTTTCATGGTCACCAATGCTCCGTTTTTGAATCTTACCTAGAAAGACATCGCAGCAAAGGAAGACCTCTCATCAGGTTGTGGGCCCAAGTAGAAGGGAATCTAAGCCAACTTGGAGTGGGTAACTGGAGGCAAATAGCAAAATACCGGGCTAACTTGAGGGACCGAACTATAGTGTAACCTTAGCAGGGATCTATTCAAAAGGGGAAACAAATATTATGAAGCAGAAGGTGGAAGATCGATAAAGTACATTTGGAATGTAGCAGTACAGAGGAAAAATTATCGTCAGTAGAGACATAACTCCGAATATGCTGCTTAGAGATCTGTATAACAGTGCATCTTTTCGATTTCCACTATACGGGGCTTTGAAATAATATACTCGATGCACCAATCATTTACGAGGAGCTCAAACAAGGGGTCAAAGTGCTGAAGCCTCTGATAAAATTGCAAATGATTTCCATAAATATGACACAAATATACTTGGAAGTAGGTTCGCCTTCGTGAATCGATCCACTGAAGCATTCTCTGCAATTCCTAAGAAACCTCCACTTATTTCTGGATATTTTACCATTGACCAAAAATTATAGCAAAATGGTATATCTCACGCTTTAAGCACTGTGATTTGGAGTACTGTAGCTCAATAGGGTTTCACAAGACCCATATGCGGATACTCAGGCAGTGGTTTGGGATATAAACCTTTTGACCGAGCTGTTCATAGTGAGATCAGATGACCGGAAAGGTTCTGTTCTGTCACGTGCTTACTCGTGATATGTGGTGAAGATTTAGGTTATAGTTTGGCAGCTGACATGAAGTTATAAGATTATGTTTTCAGTGCTCTTACAATATTTGCGCCCCCTTGTATTTGCTGAGGAGATAGTCCTGCCTACTTATTCTCCAGAGTTTTTTAAAGTCTAAACTAAACGCTTGTATAAATACTATCTATTCAATATCGAGTCGTAGCAAAAGACTAGGAAATAATAGAAAATTGAGACTAGATTTAACGGGTTATGATAATTAAACCTTACTAGTAGATACTGAAAAATAAGTTCCTAAAATAAGCCAAAGGTTAAACCAATCCAATCTAAAGAGTCTAAAAATCTAATTCTTATCACGAGAGTTAAAAAAGTTGACTGCTGATGAAGTGTCGAGATCTGCACATTGGAAAAGGAATCATTTTACCCATAACAACAAAATAAAAAAAAAACTTAATGATAGTAAGGCTGCAAGCAGAAACAAGATTCCTCAAGAGGAGCAACTTCCAACCATGTATACAAATTTGGTATCAAAGGCACAAACATCCAGACATCCACGGACAGTCCAGCACCCTTAAATAAGTCATGTATTGCTTTAAAACACCCCAAAAAAAATAGATCTAAAGAGTCTAACAAGACTAAACTATGGTGGTAATGAAAAGGCTGCCGAACTGGCCAGAAAGGCCTGATAAACTCTTTTTTAAGAGCCGAAACACAATCTCTAAAGGAGCAGTCAATTCAGCTTTTAAAAGCTGGGAGTACTTGAGATGATTCTCGAGTTTATGACAAGTCAAACGAGCCATCCTGCCCTTCAACAAAAAATGCCAATTGATGTCTCAATCTTAGTCGGCACGATATCAAAAACTTAGTAGGTAATCTTACAGGAGATCACGGTTAAAGACCTTAAAAAAATGAAACTAGTCGATTCTTTGGAGTGCGGACTTTGTCTTGACGAAGACGAAACAGCTGAGCATATTTTATGCAATTGCCTTGGCCTCAACAGAATTCGATGGAATATATTTTCAGGAAACAAATTCCCCTGCTGGTTGCGTTAGCAAACTTCATTCGGAAGGTAGAAAACCTACTAGTTTAGCTACAGTTCTGACAAAATTGGCAATTGGCTCTCACCGCGAGCACTACCTTTGTGAGTGCCAAGTCTACGTAGGCTTTAGGCTGCATGTTCTCGGCGAAGAGCTGCTGGGTGTAGGTCTTATACGTAAGACTGAGTAATTTTAGTAAAAGAAACATCCGTTGCCTCTATTCCGACTGAAAAAAAAACTATTCATGTTGCAGTTTGTCTAACTAAACTAAGTCATGGCAAAATTCATTATTTAATCAAAATTCGCTATCATTTACGACTTTGTTACGTGCGTTAGTTCTAAACTTCTTCCGATACATGCAAACGCCAAAAGTAAAGGAAATTAATAGCAAAATGGTAAGCCAATACCGAAATCCAAGGAATCCGCACAGTTCTCAAGAACGTTCAAGATTGTTCTGACCCAAGAACTTAAGACAAAAGACCATCGTAGAGGTCGGTTTTTCGTCGATTAGAATCATTGAAGGGGGAACGAGATCCAGTAAAGAGACATATTCTTGCCTAAATGGCAAAGTCAAATAAGCAAAATTACCGAATTTGGACAAAAAAAATTGGGTATTTGGAATGGTTTTGTTTCCGAGATGATGTCAGTGAGTCAGATACAGTGAATGGATCGCTCTATGTAGGTATACAATATTTTTTAGGGGGATAAAATAAAACTGGAGGGCTTAAACTGATGTGGCCACAATCTGATGTGACTTATCAAAGACAAAGTTCAGTTATCACTTGAAACGTCTCTATCAATTGGTCGCTTTCTCCGCATAATTTAACACTTTAAGACTCACCTCTTGTGGCTACATTAAGTCTTAAGTCTGCCAAAAAAATTCAGACAACTTGGAGGCAAATATTTGTTTTAAAATTTCTGGGGTATCGTCTAAATTATGCAAAATAGATAAATTGGGTCCAGCGCATCCGCTCATACAAGCATTTCTATGAATGACATTTGGATGATGTCATAATTTGACATAAATTATGTATGAGAGACCATCCCGGTAAAAAGTAATTAATTGTGATCAGTGCTTTTTCAAAGACATGTAAATATTTATCACACATCTAGGAAATATCTTCGACGTTTAATAAACCAGATATACAAGTAAATATAATTTTTTTTTAACAAAAAAAAAATCTCAATAATATTTACCAAGTATGTTGGAATAATAATTTGCATTTGTTGCACACAAAAAAAAAAATATCTAAACCAACAAAACAAATACGGACTTGTAGATAATTTTTCCTTGTCAAGTTAGAGAGAAAGTTTTATCAATTTTTTTTTTCTCTTTCTTCTTTTCCCAGTCCAACAGTTTATACAACTACGAGTATCTACCGAGGGGATAAAATAGATAGTCGAATAAAAATTCCAAAACAGATAACAAGCCAGATCTCTGTTTAACAGTATTCAGTAGAAATAAATGAAAAAAGGAAAAAAATAAAAATAAAATTGAAAACTTTACCAGAATTTCAATCAGAGAGTGTGGTCCGATTAAAATTTCATTACAATACAAAACACAAAGTGACTATAATTTATTACCATCCTGAGCGGCGGCCCCGAGGAGGTCTTGAGGTGGTGATGCGAGTCTTAGGTTTGGGAGAATTTTCGAGTATTTAGAAGGGCATGAGAGACCTTGACATGACTGCAATGACAAATTAATCTTCTTCTTTTGAGGGTGAAAAACTTTTATCTCTCACTTGGGACAGACAGACGGAAGGATACAAAATATAGTACGAGTATGAAAATACGTGTATTTTGAAACATTAAGAGAAATAATGTCTCTAATCGAAATCACATTCAATGAAATCATCGTCACAGTATCTTTGGTGAAATAGTGAAAATTGGGAAATCAAATACTGAAGCAGACTGAAATAAAATTTAAAAAAATTAAAAAAAAAAAAGAAAAAAATACAAATGTAGACCGCTAAAAGGAGGGGGAAGATAGGTGAGTTAACAAATTTGAACTCGAAAAGCAAAAACAAAATAGAGAAAAAAAATCGCTTAGCAATTTTTTAACATATGGGATACTCAGATACTCATACAGTGCACAAAATACAGAAAAAAAAAAGAAGAACTTAAATACAGTTGACGTAATTTAACCAAAAATAGAAACCTCTGAGACCATGAAGACACAGAGGCACAGGCACAGTCAGAGGCAGAGGCAGAGGCAGAGGAAGAGGAAGAGCCAGAGTCGAACTCAAATCGGGTGGGTGGAAGAAGGCGGAAGGCTTTAGCCATCAAGCAGCAGGCGGGAGCAGTCAAAAAAAAAAAAAAAAACAGCAATTTCCAGCAAAGTACAAGTACAAGTAACGTAGAAGAGGAATTTTTTTTCAATAAAAAAGAAAAATCCGAAACAACAGAAGTACAAATTCAATGCAAGAGAGAGGTAAATGTTAGAGGTGGTGGAAGAAGATGTACCACAAAATTCAGTAGATTTCTCTCTTACTCAATGTCCGTGTAGAGAGTCTGAGTATTTTGTGATCTATAGGTGCCGGATCCCCCGAGTGATGCTTCTTAAATTAATTGAATGTACAATATCTTCCGACTTCCATACGAATATTCGTATTTCGAATTCAAAATTCATAATTATACTCGTATCTATTGCTATTGAATAAAACGGAGATGGTGTATCTATTATGTGAATATGTGAAGTACTTACATTTCCAGACTGGAGAGATAAGACCGAAGACACATACCACTTCTACTGCTTGCGGATTTTGGACTTGGAAAAATCTCTCTTTTTTTTCGTTTTTTTGATTTGCTGGTTTGGAAAAAATCCAACTTCAATTAGTTTTCATCTACAACAAACAGTAACAGAGTACTGTGGAGAAGTTCAGGTTTTTTTTTGTTTTTTTTTTCATTTTGTTGAAAACTACAGGGCGCTAGATATGGAATCTCGCCCACAGGGATGACAACAACTACCACGACTAAGACGACGTTGAAGACAATTTGTTTCGACCACTACAATTGGAGATAGTGTAATATATGCTAGGCCAACACACATACAATTGGGGATGGCACTTATCTGTTAAAATTTTTTTTTTTCTAATTTTTATGCAAATTGTAGAGAAATACTTGTATTTGTTATCTGCTTATATAAATTAGATAAAACAAACAATTCCTATAGTTTGTCTGTGTCTATTTTGAGAATAAGTAACGGCTGTAACTATGTGTCCTTTGGAAAATGCACTTTGAACACTATTTACCTGCGATCGGAGCTTGGAAACTGTTTGAAACAACTGAGCGTTGTACTATACGAGAATGTTTATTAACTGCGCAGTTTTTTTTTTTTTTTCATTTTTTTTACGAAAGGCTACGTCATTTGTTCACACATTCACCACTTGCACTCGTATATCCCACCACTTTGTGTCTATTAGGCTACGTGTATAGTTAAACTAAGTCATAGTGCAAAGTTCGCAAAGTTTGCAAAGTTCGCGACGACGGCCAGCGGAAAAGTTGAAATTTTTTTTTGTTTTGCCTTTTTATAGACTACTATTGTACGTGTAGACTTTCTCACTTTTCTTTGCACACACTTTAGCCTAGAATAGGAGATATGTAGGTAGTTGCTTTGAGAGATACTGTTGTTAACCCGATTTGTGTCGACGATAGACTGATTACTTAGCAAATGCCGAACTAGTCGGAAGAATTTTGATCAAAAAAAATAAATAAAAAATGAAAAATCCAATAGTTTACAGAGAAATTTTTTGTTGTATTTGTTGTTTTGTATTTTTGTATTTTTGAATTTTTGAATTTTAAAATTTTTAAAACATCGCGAAAGAGAGTGCCGCGCCAAACAGTTGAACACTCACTAAGTCACTATTGTAGAATATCAGTGCCACCACCACCGGATGGAATATGAATAAGTTTCTAGTTCCAGATACATTCCGGGCTACAACTTCAACTGGCAATGCCGCCAGACACAGACACGACACGACTGTATGCCAGAAAGCTTTCCATTTGACATCAAATGTTGGTTTAAAATTTTTGTTTATTTTTTTCTTTTTCTCATTTTTCTTGCTGTTTCAATTCGAAAGAAAGAAAGCTCCCCCAAACACACGCTTTTCAAGACTACACCGAAGGTCGGTGTACGCAACTAAGCAACCGAGAACGACACTGTGAGTGAGCTAAACACCGACACAAATCACACACCGATTAGAGAGTTCAAAATCACTGTCGTAACTTGATTTCATATAAAAGATACTTTTCTTTACACAAAAAAAAAAAAAACCAAAAAAAACTTCAAATAAATAATTTTTGCTCTTCCATGAGATACTTTCCTCGCAATTGCCGGATGATGAATAAGCCTACGTCTATCGAAGTTCGTACTTCAGACTAACTTATCCGCAATCAAAAAAGTTCGTTGTATCTGTGCTCTCTTAGTAGTCGTGTACAGTGAATCAGTGCCGAGACTATACTGAACGTACTATCAATTTGAATTTGGTTTGTTGGTTTCGGTTTTGGTTTAAACGAAACAAAAAAAAGGTAAATACATACGAGTAAATGTATCTCAAGACCATGACCGTACTGTGCGAAAGTTCCGTTTTAACTGAAATACTTGAATGCCATCCAACTTGGACTTACTCAACTCGAACTATGTGCGGTTGTGGATGACGACGACGACGACGACGACGACTACGACGATGAGGATGATGTTGATGATGATGGTGATGATGATGATGGTAGTGATGATGCGAATGCGACTGTGTACAGGAATTCATCTTTTCCATTCTAACATGGCTTATACCGAATAATATGCCTACACACTACCACAAGTTTGAATGCAATCCCATGGATGGCATGGAATTCCATTCCAGAGCCATACTCGTAAAGTGGCGAAACTTTACCAAATGCCATGGTATGTGTGATGTCGTCGGCCGGCGCACGTGAACCATGGAATTAGTGAAGCTCTATCTACTGGTATAGCTGGAGATGGAGCTGTATCTAGAGTATAGCTGTAAGAGAGAAAGAAGAAAGTCCGATAGTGGTGCTGGTGCTGGTGCTGGTGCTGGTACTGGTACTGGTACTGGTGATAGTGCCACACTGCTGTTAGTATAACTGTGTTCAATGCACCGTTGTACACGCGCGCAAGCTTGCTTCATTTGATTTCTGTTATGCGCGCCCCTTTCGGGGTGAGCTCCAACCATCCATCCCGTCTGTCCGTCTGTTCAACTCGACTGGTATGTGAAGAGCTTTGCTTGATTGCATGCATAATAGTGAGAAGAACTTGAAACAGATACGAACCAAGTCAAAGGAGACCAACTCCAGATACTTCTTCCCCTTCTCACCCACCACCTAACTTCTATTTGAAATGAGGGGAAAATTTGTGCACGATGACGATTGTGGTAGTACGTATCTTTGTCGGTTCAAACAAAAATCGGGGCGGAAAGGGGAGGTGAAATTTAGTGAATAGATGGACGGACGACTCCGTTTCCATCGAGGGTGGTGTGGCGTTAGGTAGTGTGTTTGGTTAGGCGCATGGCTTTGGAGAGAGAGGACACCTTTACAGAACACAATGTTGTAAATGTTGGAATGTTAAAGAGGCCATTACTGTGCAAGTACCAAGTTGTGAAATGGAAACGGACGATGACAGTAACTCTTCAAACAATGGACGTGTGATTGAAGCTGATGGGTGCTTGCTGCTTGATGAAATTTTTTTTTATAATTTTTTTTTTATCAATGAAGGAAGAATTTTTTTTTTTATTTTTTTGTGGTCCTCGATTTTTTTTTTGAAGAAAGGAAATTGAAGATTTTTAAAGCGAGCGAATGATGGGGTGAGTGAAATTTTTTCTATTGATTGGCATGATCGAAGGAAGCACTTTTTTACTCCTCTTTTGCATATATCCTCGGCAGGATTTGGACTCCAGTTGGGGGATTTGAAACGAAGAACCACCAAGGGTCACTATTTTGTATTCAAAGAATTGGAGGTTATTTTTCAAAACTTAGACTATAGGAAGAGTGCAAGTTCACTTCGTATTTGCTTCGATTGTTAGAGAGAATTGTTTTGAATAAAGGTATTTGGATAATAAAATGCCACATCGCACAAGTATAAGTGCTGACAGTATAAAAGAGGCAAGACATGAGGCCTCCTATTAGGAGAAACCTCTAGATTTACACGGATATGTTTTTATATTCAATTCTACACGTCGTACCAGGCTCTAAAACATAGTTCTACCTCGGCCGAATTGGGGCTTTCATTACCACGTCAGATTCTCCTCTGATGTACTCATGCATTTCCCCTTCCTTTGATACTCATATCATGGGCTGCACTGACAATAACAAGGAAGTAGTCTTCCCAAAATATGAACAAGAGTTTTGATGTCTTTTGATTCAAGTTTAAGGCAAGACACCAGAACTTTTTTGAATACAGAACTGGCTTTGTCCGAGCTTAATAATGGATTTGACAAGGATTTGGGTCAGGAAATTATTGTAGAGTTCACGAAGCATCTGGATCTTTAGCGACAGCCCAGATGCCGAAAACTTTGCTCGCCCCTCTTACAAATTCTATGCATGTTCGAGAACGAAAGACTGCAAAGGAAGTAGTTTTGTTTGGGACGCAGGTTACAATGAATTCAAGGGTAATTGAAATCTTCGATGATCTTGCCAGAAATATTTTAAAATAAAGTTTTTCTAGACTCGAACTTGGGTTGGGATTGCACGCGTACTCTGTTAGGACTTTCTCTTACATTTTGGGTTTTCTATGAGCCTAACTACAGATGGGTTGACCAGGTTACTAGAAAATGACACCAAACAGACAATATTTTTGCAGATCATGACTCCGGCTGTTTGTTTGGCCAAATGCGCCAAGTTTCCAAACTAACAGAGCTTAACAAACAAAGTGCCTCGTCATTGATGACGATTTTTATGTAAAAATGTGCATCTTTTTCAAGCTTCAATAGAGCTAATCGAATTCAGAGGAAGTACGACGTGCATTATAGTCATTTGACTTTGATTTTGACTCAGATGTCTCTTGTTTTTTACGTGAAATCCTGTCTATGTTATACTTAATTTTATTGGATGTCCATACATCCACGGGGGCCTGAATAAGCCTGATCATAGTTTCGCCAAATAAGTGATATAATACCAAAGCGGAACCTGTGTTAAGGGGATAAGTTTAACTTTTGGTATGAATCGAGGACGACCTAGTGTCATGACACCCAGAACTAAAAGCAACTCCTTATGGGGTTTTTTGATACGATTTTAGGTCTAAACCATAGCCACAGAGATTCTTCCACAAGTTAGACCTGGACCGGAAAATTAGCGGCGGTTCAGAGAACGGCTTCCATAGCCATTTCAGGAGCGCTCCGTACCACCCCTACACCAGCATTGGACACCTTCCTACACCTAACATCGCTTGCTGGCAACAGTGCGATTCGACTCACTAATCTGCGTCTTTTCAAAAGCAGTAGCTTCGGACACGGCATGATCCTGGAGGAGCTACTAACAGGCAATACTATTAAAAGGGATGAAATCCCTTCCTTAATCGATTTCGACATTCCGTATGATATATTATATCCGGAGAGGAAGGACTGGCAGGAAAATGCAGTGATAAGATCAAACGAAATTGCAGTTTTCACAGATGGCTCGAAGACAGAGGAAGGAACAGGTTCCGGTATCTTCTCGGAGGACCCGGAACTGAGAGTGTCCATAAGGCTACCGGACACTAATAGTGTCTTCCAATCAGAGGTTCTAGCTGTCCTCAGGACGGCTGAGCTGACGCAGATGAGATCGGTATCCAATAGAGACATCGCTATCTACATCCACAGCTAGGTCGCTCTTAAGGCAATGGAATCGACCGTCGAATTAATACAGTCAGGGGCTGTCCCTCAATGCTCAATGCATTATGCATTCAGAACCGGGTGAGACTGTGCTGGGTTCCAGATCACTGCGTTAAAGATGGAAATGAACAGGCGGACTAGCTTGCAAGGAGAGGAGTGCTAGTCGACAATAGTGAGGTTTCTAACATCAAATCACCCCTCTGTACAGTAAGAGGCATAAGAAAAGACAATGAAGACTGTCAATATTAGGTGGTCGAATCTGGAAGGACATAGGGTATCCAAGGCTATATAGCTATAATAAGGAATCGCTATAAGGAATCTTGACAGGACACTGTCTACTGCTGTAACACGCAAAAAGACTAAAACTGACAAATACAGACACTTATAGATTCTGCGGGGATCTACAAGCGGTTGAGGACATAACACACATACTGTGTGAATGTGAGGCAATATCGCGTAGCCGAAGGAAGTTCTTAGGCAAATATTTCTTTGAAAACTTAGAGGAAATAGACGGTACGGATTTCAAAGGCCTTCTTGGTTTTTTTTGGAGAAATAAGGTGCTTTAATAGGGAAACTGCTTAGGTCTTCTGCAAATTGGAGTTGGTTTTAACTGAACTCACAGAGGATCGCGATGGGCCCGTTTTGATACCTAGTGTCTCTATGGCACACCCTTTTTTTCCTTACCTAACCTAACCTAGATCTGGACCGAGGTTCCTGGGAGCCAAGACACCTACCATACCGTATTTTAAGCCCTGGTGCGGACTACCGGTTTTCCTGCCACTCAAAAGAACCTATGAATGACAGCTTGTACAATAACTGGTCCAACCTCAGCAAATTTCTGTAGCGTCAGTCTAAAGATGTTTAGGATAAGAATGGTATTCGTTCTGTTTTCACTCAAAGACGCCCATCACTGGAGAACGGTACAGAATCGATAGATATCATTCTAATCTAATCTACTCATACAGAGCCGAAATATTCTCTTCACTTTTGGCGATTCGCTGGAATTGGAGCCAGAATCACTTTGTCTGTCTTTCGTCGAACAAAATTATTTTCAACTTAGAAAACTTTTCGCAGTATCTACCAACTAAAGACATGGGCATGATGCATCTTCGTCATTTAAAACGACAATACTTGGCATCTCAAGCAGTTTACCCAGTTGATTCATCCTTCGCCTTTGAAAATCCATTTCTAATTCGCATACGATTCCTTCTTTTATAGACTTGTAGGTGGTTATATCCATATATACATGAATTCGAACTTTAAACTATACAATACGAACCTTTCCACCTTCAGGTCATTCTTTTGTGCGAGTATAATTGATGTGTAAAACTTACGAGATCAGTTGCTTTGCTAATTATGTTAATTTTGTTAATTTAACTTTTACGTTTGAATTCTAACTGTGCTAAGTTTCATGTCTGCGATGTCTCGTTCCAAAGGCTAGAAGACTCTTCTAGTTCTGAGCGTTCTCGCAGCTTGTAGAGCCTAGTATTCGACAAAGTGCATTTTATTCAAAAAATTAAATTTTCACTTTATCTTTCTGCTAATTGGCCAACAGTTGGTAAAGCGAAGGATACAATACTGACGATGTGAGGATTTCTAAGCCATCGTAGTGCTCTTTAACCCGGCGTTGCTCCACCAACTTCAAACATGCGCCCATATTTATCGTATATCCATTCATTTTTCATTTGTGTGGTTCACATTGTTTTCTTCGACATTCAACAGGAATATGGCTTCATAATCTTTGCAAGACGTATTAATACGTTCATCCACTTTACAGATCGAAACTGGGCTTCAAGCTTCTTCACTAAGCGCAGGTTTAGGTTGATGTCTTCATCTGCTTATGTCTGCCACAAGGTTCCTTAACCGGATAGAAATTGGGGACCTTTGTGACGGTCAACACCCAGTCGCTCTTTATGTCCTAGCTATCTCAGGCGATTCACATGCATTTTTTCTTAGTCGATATCGCTTATTGGTTCACAATGATATCTTCCTCTCCAAAGCTTGTTTACGTTCATGGGACAAAAAATAATTCGTTGAACGTAGACATCTTGAGATTTCCTTAGGACTCTATCAACATGGTCTTGGACGCGCTAGCTACTCGTACCTATACATATATAAATAGTTGCCACTGGTCAGATGCTGTGTTTTTCTGTGGATGGAGTTGTTTTCGATTGATCCGAAATTTGACTTTTATATTCCTTGAAACGGCCACAATATATCTGTCTTCTGTGCATTTTGGTCGACCTGTTTTACCAAAGCCCTTTCTTAATTGCTCTATTGGTTTTCCACCGAGTTAAGTATATGTGCGAAGTGGGTATCGGCACACCAGAAATTTCAATGCTTTTCCACTTAACAAAGTCTCTAGGCTTTCAGATGCATCCAGTTTTGAACTAGTTATATTGCCCACACTGCAACGTCTTTTTGCTAAACAGTCTAGATCTCATTTAGGGAGCCCGGCGGTTCATTTGAAAAGAGTGGATCTTTTTTCTGGGTAAATCTCTAGTAACCTAAGTCATGTACTCGTAGCTTCGAATTCTGTGTGGCTGGAAACCGCAATCATATCGTTGCATCAAAACACTTAAGTCTCAGAGTGCGATGACAAAAAAATCCTTCTTGGTTAACAGTAAAGCATCCATGATTGGGGCTTGCGCACATTGACAGAAAAGCCATTGCTTAATGAGTAAGAACATATGGCTGTTGGTCTGAATCGAATTTCGACTAATAACCTAAGCCTTACTTACAGTCCTCAAATGCTATGAGACTTGAGTTCTAGTCCTGGTCTCCTGGGTGGAGCTTGCCTTGATAAAAATAAGGTGATTATAAACCACGTCAATACTCATCCCGAATCAGCCACTTGCAGCCACAGACATTACTTTAACAAATACCAAGACCTTTCCTGTCACTGCTGTATCTGTAAATTCTTCGTTGTGTTCGCTTTTTGTCGAGTCAATTCGTTTTTTTTAAATGTTAAGCTCGTACCCACAGCAACCCTTACTAAGTGAGCCACTTCCTATGGTTTACGATATCGCTGTGGCTTAAGCGTCGCTCTTCCTGTGTCATACGTGTGTCTAGTGATGACTGCCTAGAAAATGAAAATCTGACATTTACGGTTTTTGAATATTTTCCCTGCTTCGGTTAGATGGACATAGCCTTTTATGAGCGCTGGCTTTAGTCTGTCTGAACTGATAGCTACTTACTTACAAGAATGCAAGTCCTTAAAGATGAATGGTTTTTGACTGGAGTGATTTGAAACTGGTACAACAAGAACGCACTGAACGTACTCCTTAATACGATTTACGAAATCTGCTTGATACAATTGTTTGCCTTTTTGTATAAACTTACACGAAATCGTGTCCGTACATCAGTTTGACTGAAGTATGATAGTTTGCAGCTCGTCATGTAATGCAGTACGTAAACCCAGAAGTACCCGTGCAAGTGTCCCAGTTTGTTGACTATTTCGGTGGCATATTCGTGGTGGATGGTGGTAGCTTTAAAGGAACGACGCCAGCGCTTGATCATGTCAACAGATTGGGGATGGTGCGACTGCTTTCGAATCCATCAGATGAATTTTGAAATTTTTCAATTGGGCTTGAAACATGCCTTATCATTTTGGAATGCAAGATCGCCCCTTGTTGTAAATTTTGGCGAAAATGGAAAAAATGTAGTAAATTCCAAAGGAGTGCTTTACGTTGCTTTATAGCAATCCAGAAGAGTTTTCTATCAGTGAACGTAATTTAAATTCACCACAGATACCGTAGATCAAGCAGAAGACAAAATAATGCTTTTCTCCGGGCAAATCAGAATCGAATTTTCGCATCTAGGTCTCTAGTTTGATGGCATTTTGTTGAGGTGTAAAATCGCAGAAGCAGGGTGGCCAATTGACAGAGCACTTTTTGGCGATCAAGGATTGAAGGAAAAATGAAGAAAGAAGAGAATATACAAACGTCTAGTCGCCGTATAAAAAAATTTTACGAATTTTACAATTTGATCCCTCATCCGCCGATACATTCAAATTTAGCCCCTCACTGACAGTTTTACTGTTTTTTAACCTGGTTCGACGGTAAAAGTTTTCAAGGACTTTTCGATTCGATTTGTTCAAAATTGCATTTGGTTGAGCATAAATCCAATCTTGTTGGGTCTTCTCGATGAAAGATCTTATCGCTGACAAACTAATAATTGTCTGGAGACATCCTTGTCGCTGCTAAAATCTACATTCACTGCCACTTTCTGCACTATGACAACAAAAACAAGGCGAACTAATAGACCAATAACTAAGACAATCTAAGTAACAAGGATAAGAAATGAGAAATATTTTGCAAAAAAAGGGTAGTGTATCCTTATTTCTGTCCTTCTTCTTCAAACTAACTTATCAAACATGATCCTGCTAACGACCTATAATCAACTCCTGATCACCAGAAGCACAAATTGTTTTCCTTTCTTTTTCCCAAGGAACAATCTGGAGCCAATAAATCATTGCAACCGCAATATCTCCCTCACACCCCTCTATTCATTCACTTGCATAAAACAACAACAACAAAGAAAAACCCTCTTTCCTTTGTAGGCTTATGCCAGACCTATTTTTTTCTGAGATTCACCGTCTAAGATATATCATTTACTTTTCTGCAGTTAAACATCGATTCTCCATCCAGAGCTTCTTTGACAAAACTTTACCCCACACACATACCTATAAAACAGAAAAAGATCCTTTTCCCGTTGATTTACTCACACAAACACGTCCACGTTGAAAAAAAAAAAAAAAAAAAAAAACATAGAAACGCAGACTTGTAATGCTTTTGTGTTTGGCATGCAGTAGCATTTATTGCTTTCCCCTTTTAAGTGAGTCCTTTACGTCTCCGAAATCTCTTCAACATACGTGTATTATTCGCTTTAGCTTTGGCACCCCATTATACAGTCGGTGATTCACCACTACACTAGCAAAGGTACAAGGCATGCAAAGGGATGCAAATGATGCGCTTTTATGCGTGACCCCAGCACTGTACGAGTAGTAAAGAAACAGTGAGCACCCCGCGGAAAGCTTCATTTCACCACTCTCCCTTGTTGGAGTACTCGTACTTCTGTTTTGTTCTGTGTTCCTCCTTTATCGAGAAATACTCACAAACAAAACAGAACAAAGCGGGACACAGGAAAAAAAGCCATTGATATGTCCAGCAATGCGATGAAGAGAGATAGTATTCAGAAAAAAAGAAATAAAAATGAATGAAAGGACGAAAAGCTTTTCAACATTATATCTATGAGGAAGGGCGGTGGTGCTCGTTACTGCTGCCGCCACAAAGAGCCCCAGTGCATAGAAGTGCGCGCGTTTTTGTCATTCCATATTCGTACTCCTATCTCCGACAGTGCTGTTGTTTTGGTGGATTGAAGCGGAGTATAAGGGAGTTGTACTTTGAGCCAAAGTGCAGATGTGAAAAAGTATTAGGAACTGAAACTAGCGACAGATTGTAGCCAACTCAGAATATATTTGTATGGCTTAGTATCTTTTCCTTTTCAAGTATTTAGAATCAATTCAGATGTGACTCAAACTCAAAGGCAATGATGACTCAAAAGTAATTTGGTAAACGGGATACAGCTTCATTGGCCACTTTAGACTGTCGAAACATGAAATCATGGACAGATATACTCGTATTTCAGCCGTATATTCCGGCTACTTCAACGTTTATTGTCCTAAATTCCTAAAATCTGTATCCACAGAGTCCAAAGCCTCTACACTCTACAAGCTATAAGCTATCCCGACTATACTCTGCAATCTGATCCGTGATCTGTGTTGGCAAAGGCTAACAAAATAATGTGGCGTACAGGCTTTATTTCAAAACTGATCTAGTGATGTGAATAGGTTGCAGTGGCTTCGTTTACTAGTTCACAGCACGACTGAGTTTGAGAGAGGACAGAGTTTACTCCCTTTCCGGGTTGTGTACAGCACAAGGGGCAATGCAACCTTTTGTGGAGTACTTGAGAGCTATAGTAGACCTTTTACTTTATTATTTTGTAAATGGGGGGGGGGGGGGGGGATATGATCTTACCATCGAGATTTCTCTCTGCAGAGTCTAAACGTACAATGGATAACATGAATCTGCGCAACCGAAGCTCGGTTACTTTTGGTTCAGACAGGATACGAATATTTGGACAGAAGATGTTTCCTTGTTCAAGGCATTAGAAACAGATTCAGTGGCAACCTTATCTGAATCAATTCGAGGATTCTTCCGCATCTAGTCGGAATATCGATGTAAAGATGGTGGCGGAAGAGTTGCCAGACGATAAATCCAAGTACTAAATTGGCTCACCAAAAAATGTACCGCAATCGCTGAAGCCGGTGTCAATGATGACCCGATTTGGTTAGTTATAATGCGTACACAGGAACTTGGCTTAGTCCGTCCACAGCTTGGATCATTTTTTAACTAGATCTTGAACTCGACCCGTGCAAGAATTTATTGCTGCGAGTCGTCAGAACCAATTACAAGCTGATTTAAAACTATCTGGCACGTTGCCTTAGCAGGAGCGAAAAGTTAAAGTTACCGTTGAAGTTGGTTGAGGTCCACTTTTACTCGTGCGCACCACTTTACGTGTGCTCGTCCTCTGCTGCACCATTTCTTGGGCTTAGACCCGAATACTCTTCGACCGGAGCTATGTTGTCCATGCGCTCGACATAACCCATCCATCTCAGACGTTAGATAAATAGACGACCGACTAGACCGACCTAGACCCACATGATTCGTGGTTAAACCGCCTTTTCCATTCCCTGGCATACAAACTGTAGCAGTATCTTTCTCTATAAACAGCCAAATGTTTCTTCAACCACTTACGACAAGGTTCAAGCCTTTGCGCCATAGAGCAGATTTGAGGACAGTTTGGTCATGTTCCCCTTGGTGTTGTATGGTTTGTGAAAACCAGGATTTTACGAAAGATTGTGAGAAACACAACGGCTAAGATTCATATGGTCCAACGATTGCAGCTTTTAACATCAAAGTTTCAAGGCCTTATGTGCAACATGATGCGAGTCGATGTTGGCTTCTTCAGCTCACATTGAAGAATATATAATTCCAAAACGATTGGCCTGTCATACATACACAGTGTGACAAACAGTATCTCGCACACAAGGTATATCTCAGTAACCAAGAACGCCATCTATTTGTTCGAACATGCGTTTTAGAGGTTGAGTCTTTCTCTACTGCTTACGAAATTTCATGACATTTCGTTGACATTTAACAATTATAAAAATTATTTTTCCACAACACCTTTTCATTTGATTTTGAAATTTTTACATGAAGCATAAAGAGGTCAACAATTTCCACGTAAAACTTGGTAAAAATACATCAAAACTATTCCGACAAGTGTACCATGATGATTGTTTAAGTAGAACAATGCAAATTTCAGTTCGGACACATAAAATGATCCAAAAACCAGCTTCGACACAGGGACTGGAGGCAATTCCACAAAATGAGCGAGAAAAGGCATTTCCATCACTATTGAATCGCTATAATAAGGAAGAAAATATAAGTATTTCGGATGAAACCCCAACAAGTAAATAGAAATAGTTTTTTAATTATATTTTCTTGGCCCAGTCCGGGATATTATTTGCCACACTGTGTATGTGCACATCATTCATAAATTGAAATCAAAGTTAATTGAGACAGAAATTTTAAGATTAGTACCTAAAACTTGTCCATCAAGACTTTGCGAATTAACGCTACTCGATTGTTTTTTGTGGGGGTACATGAAATCGCTTCTTTTTGTGGATAAATAAGGAGCGATTGAGGCTTTAGAGGACCATACCTACCTACTTACTTTAGGTGGCGCTACAGTCCGGGGTGGACCTGGGCCTAAGTCAACAAGCGGGCCATAACACATTGATCAAAAAGTACCCGGAATGGCGTTACCATTGTTCCGATTTGAGTTCTGTTACGTAGCCAAGAGTACATCTATCTCTGGGTGAGTTGGCGATTTTTTGCAATTTTAGAAATAAATTTAAATTTGCAACAACGAACTTGTATTCAATTTTGCGTAAAATGTGGATTTAATGGTGCTCGAACGTTGAAAATGTTGGAAAAGTGGTTCGGCAACGATTCTCTTAAGAAAACGGTCGTTTACCAGTGGCACGAGCGGTTTAAAAGTGGTCGTGAGTCAATCAAAGATGATGGGGTTCACCAAATGAGCCGAGATCAAAAAAAAAACCACGTCGTTTTCAGTCAAAAAAGAAGCAATGCTCACGGTTTTCATGGATTACAACGATGTAGTGCATCATGAATTTTTTCCAGAAGGCCAGACAGTCAACAAACAGTTATGAGACGTTTGCGTGAAGAAAATCGCCGAAAGAGACCAAAATTGTGGGCAGAAAACTCGTGGATTTTGTCCATGATAA
The DNA here is from genome assembly GCA_928272305.1 of Volucella inflata. Classification (NCBI taxonomy): domain Eukaryota; kingdom Metazoa; phylum Arthropoda; class Insecta; order Diptera; family Syrphidae; genus Volucella; species Volucella inflata. The sequence continues at coordinate 9,212,523 of OV743720.1, forward strand.
CGCACCGTCGCACAGTGCCATCATTATTCGTAATTTTTTGACAAAAAATATATCAAATACCATCCAACAGCCACCGAATTCACCTGATTTGGCTCCCTGTGGCTTCTTTCTGTTCAAGCACTGATGGGCATACCGAAAACCGAATATAAAAAATGATTCGAGGATTGGATCAAGCGCTGGCATAAGTGTGTTGCAGTCGATGGGGATTACTTTGAAGGGGACAATATAGATTTAGATAAATGAACTTGTATAAATTCCGGGATCAAGGTGGTATACCATGAGTTTCTGCGAATATACCGCCTTAAATGCTCGGAAAATGAGTCAAAAATTGGACCAGAGTGATATGTTGTGCAGTTGCCCGTGTCGGTGCTCATAGGCACAATTTTTGGAGGAGAAGATACAACAGCGAGCTCTATGAGATGAATAGTGACATAGACCTCGGCTGAAAAGTGCGCATCAGTCGCTTGAGATAACGAGGATATGCAAAGTGAATAAAAAACATGTTACGGCTCAAAGAGTCTTTGATACTTATCCAGCTTTACGATGCAGTAGGTCCCACTTTTGTTGGCTAACAGCAAGAGCAACTGAAACAATGGACCAGACACTGCATTTTATGGAGAGGTCTGTTTGTTATGACTCGAGACAGTCACCTTGCAGATTTTGCCGAATAAGTGAAGTGACCAATTGGAGCGTATATGTAGGACTTACATTTTTGGGCAACCTCATAAAACAAAATAAAGGACAACGGTGATGCTATAACGAACAGAAAACCAGCTGACCTAGGGCTCTTTAAAGCGGTTGTCTCTGCAATCTAAGAGTTCGATTTCAAAATTGGGATAGAAATATTGCACCTACTACTGGTACAATGGTGATAGATATACAGATAGAGCCGGCCTTTACTTGCATATGGATTTGAAGTCAGCAAGAAGCATAGGGTATCAGGATTAGACAACATAGGCTCAATATGCACTCGTGGCTGAACAATGGAAAATCATGACCAGAAGCTCCTCGAACGAAGTAATGCAGCAGAGTAAACTGTCTCCTTAGTCAACATTCGGACACCTTAACATCTTGTCAGCAGTCTGTATATTGCAGAACCTATTAAATGGAATCAACACATGGTATCGCTTCAATATTTCAGAACGTTCCTAGAAGCCAACCTTAACTCAATGTTAGTGCATATATCCTAGACAACAAAGCAGTGAAAAAGTTTCATGTCGAACAGGCTTATTAAACCCAAAAGAAACTTTAAATACATTGTCAATCCTTAAGGACAACACGTCAATTGTGCTAAGTTTCAGACAACCACTACAGCCAACCTCTGGTTTGAGAAATTGAGAGGCCCACAGAGCGGAACTGCAGTAAGGAGAAGGGCTGCTCATGAAATCGATGAGCCACTACAAAGGTCTGTAGAAGAGGACGAAAGGGCCATAACATCAAATGTTATGGAGCGGTGCTATGCCGACCGACAACAAACAGCCCGAAACGAAGCATATAGGATTAAGGTTGGCACCAATTGGTTCTGAAAATCCGTAAGAATTATAGTACTTACTGTTGCAGGCTGTTTGAATTCACTTATAGCCAATACGTGTCATGTTAAGCGAATTGTAGCAAATCCGTCGACCTGTCCAAAAGGGTCTGGATAGCGGCATCCAATATAAATGTGAGAACAGACTGCGACTCGTAACTGCTAATGCTCCTATCTTACGTTGACCACTTGAGCAAAAGGAGCTATTTTCATTGCAATATCTGCCCGAGTTTGTCTGGCATTCAGATATGTTTCTTTCAAACAAGACACAAAGAAAATAGTACAAGTATCATAGTAGTGAAATAATTCAAAAGAATGCAACTTTGTTAGATCAGATACGCTTTCCAGGTGAATGCTTGCCATTGGCAACTCCATACTTTGGCTGACAGCTTTTTTCATCTCAAGAGAGCGCACTAGCTACGAGCATACTCGTGTACTGTTATTTCCTCTGCCTCTGCTGCTGCTGCTGCTACGGACGGATATCGATAATTCGCAGGATACCCTTCCGGTACTTCTATGGGACGTACGGTGCGGTACCGCACCTCCCACTTTGGTTTTTCATCTTTTATCACAGCAGGAGCAGAAGGATTATTAAAAAATTTTTGTTCCCCTTTATGCTGTTGTTGTTGTCACTGACTTGCTCCGTTTTATGTGGCGCTACTTCCTTTGTACATGAGAAAGTTTGTGGTGGCTGTAGCGGCAGCAGTAGCAACGGCAACGATGAAAATAACTCGGGACGAGGCTCTTCCAAAGTATAGTACAAGACCATGCTGCGGAAAACGTTTTTCCGAATGTGGTAGGTTCATTATATGTTCGAAGGTATGCAAAGGGTTGACGAGGACCAAATACCAGGAGTTGGGGAGGGGGGATGAAAACCCGATAGAGAGTAGTGGTAAGTACACGCCACCATCATCACCGTTAAGACAGAAAGCCAAAGCTTTTGTTAGTTTTAAGAAAATATTTAATTTGCAAGGATTTCATTTAGCAGGGGGTGGTAGGAATGATAGCACTACAGGGATGAGAACTTGTCATTTGTACTCCAGATAAATTGATGAGCGCATTGGATCCTGCCAAAGGTTGGCGTTCTTATTTTTATTTTTTTCTTTTAATTTTCTCCATCCCTTCACATCGTTTGTTGATTGGGTGGAAGTGGGGTAGAAGACGGGACTTTTGGTTTCTGTGGTACTCCACCAAGTGATTCTTTAACCGCCTAATTGGCAATGGGTGGCATCGTGGCATGGTGGTACGTAGTGTAGTGAATAGCGGCATTGGCGGAAATGCCAACCAAACTCTCGGAAACAATGGGAGAGTGAGGCGAATTTCTAAGGAACAAACCGACTGGGAGGGGAGATTAAAAAGTTTAAGAGGCGGATTGATGGAATTAAATTATCGCTGCAAAGAGGATGGATAAAATGCCATCGTTTAGTGAAGAAGATTCTCTTGTTTCTTCTTCTCGAATGGCGTGTCTTTAGTTATTTGAGACACGTTTATGGTCTGCAAAATAAATATTCGGTACGTTGTCGTGTTTTTTTTTCTTCGTTTTTCTACGTTTTACGGTCTACTGTTGGTCGCTGGTTCCTGGTGTAGTTCCGTTTTTTTTGTTGCCCATTTTATTTGTTCGTCCTTGTTGCTTATCTTGTATTTGTTGTTCTTCTGCTTTTTTTTTTTTTTTTTTTTTTTTTTTTTAAAGAACATGAGGGAACATTTAAAATGTGTTCCTTGCTGTTTTTGTATTGAAGGCTTAGAGGTTTATGTTTTTTTCTGTCCTTCAATTGAGTCCTTTTTTCTGCCTGCAACATCTTTGAACACATTCGCCTTTATGGACACACGAGTACGTGTCCATTATACAGCAAGGAAGTGAGCAATATTTGTTTAATTTGCGGAAGGACCAGTAGAATATTGTTGGATGATTTTTTTTCGTACTTTTGTACTTTTGCCTGTCTCTAACTCTCCTTATCTGGGTTCTAAAGTTTTTTTTTTTTTCTCTTTTTGCTGGCTGTTTGTTAGTGGAACAATTTGTTCGGAAGAGATTTTTTGTATCCTTCGTTGGTCTGAGAAATATGGGATCATCCAAGAAGACAGAATCAACTATGGTTAGTTATAGACCACTAAATCCTTCTCTGGGAACTTTAAAAAGTTGTAGGCTTAGATGATAAAGAAGGAGGGTGATCTAAATTATGAATACCTGACTTTAATATACAACAAGGTATGGACTTTCTGTAAAGTGTTTCAAGAATCTGTTGTGAGTAAAATGAAAAGTATCATCTAAGCATGGGACGCAATGTTGTTCTTAAAGGCAATAAGTCAGAGAAATCAGGTACTTCTTTGTCGATGGTACTACTTGCCAATGGAATTCTGTAGAAAAATCATGCCACATGAACTTTTCAAAGATCCTGTAATCGGTACACAAGTTTAGTGTCTATTGTCTCGGGACTATACTCCTCATCCAAACCAATATACGAAGTGGACTGTAGAATACAGAGGGAATTCCTCAGAATAGGAGATCAGACGATCTCATAGTCTTTCAGATAAGGAAGGAAGATTTGTTAACTAAGCGCCGTCCACCACCGGCTCTATTAGCAGAACTACCCAAGGTGAAGCTCGTGTGTTTTCCAGGCTAACTTTGCCAGGAACAGCTAATAAGGCAGCAGAAAAAAACTTGGCATTGCGAATACATCAAGTCGAGAATTGATAAAAATATATGGCCGCGTTTTATGTAAACGTCCATTTATCAACTCTTTGATTGGACTCTATCAGTGCGATTTAAGGCACAGCGCGCATCAGAAAACTCAAAATGTCCAGGTGGATAATCACCATAACTTCATCGATCTCAAGACAGCTCAAAACAAAGCCGTGTCTAGTTTTAAAATCTCTGCTAAACTCAGGTGTAACAAAGATAACTCAGGTAACAATGGAGAAGCCTCACTACTTCACAGGGATCGGAACCAGTACCACAGAGACCTTTGATTTAAGCAATGTGATCCTAAGCCATGTGACTTTTTACATCAAACTTTAGAAAATTATGCCAAATTCGTAAGCCCAACACCGGAGGCAGAATGTCCCAAAAGTTTGTACAGAAGAAGGAAGAAGGAGACATCGAGCGCCTAAAAATTCGTAAGGCAGTTGACCAAAGATCAGGCGAACTGAAAAGCTTTATTCGTTGATCCAGGTTCTGGCATATCTATCTCAGTATGTAAGTGTGTTTCCGTCGGTCTATTCCGATGTCATACTGTGAATTTTCGAGTATTTAGCTGCAGGTATGGATGGCAACGATTAATATAAGGCCTCGTTGAAGTAGCATCTTCCGACAGGTGCTGGTTCTTTAAATAACGAGAAAGAGCCTCTGCAGCCAAACATCTTGCAGTTCTGCTAATAAGCTCTACTTCACGCCTCCCCGTGGCGCCATCTGGGAATCTCACTGGAGACTGCTAAGTGAAGCGGACAAATGGCGAGTTTCCTGCGCCATTAACCAGGATTAGTGTCGGAAAAACAAAACAAGACCTTATCCGGGCTACTCCGACATATTTGGAGCTCAGGCCGGTAAGGATTTCCAGGACTTAGTCAGGGTCTTGGAAAAGAGATGGTGGCGGACGAGCCCTATAAGGGCCAACGGCAGCGCTCACATCCCGGAACGGGTTACTGGCTTCGGTATAACCGAGCCCTCATCCTAGGGGCATTAAAAATGCAACTGATCCTCCAGGTTGGGGGTTGTGTCGCCGGAGTAACTGCCCAGCCATTTCAAAAAAAACATAAGTTACGACGCATCAACAAGCCTCGGATATGGACGGATCTACTGTTGACAACCCACGCAAACGATTTAAGGACAATGAGCTTCGAATATGCACTTGGAATTTTAGATTCCTTAATAGACCACGTGCAGCCGAGCAACTAGCGGAGGCCCTAGACTGCTGCAAAGCAGACATAACCGCCATCCAAGAAATGCGATGGGATGGGCCGGACAAAAAGAAGATGAAAAACTTCGACATCTACTACAGTGATTGCCATCGACGGCAAAAGCAGCGCTTATTTGGATGCGGATTTGTTGTCGGAGGCAGACTAAGACAAGAAGTCCTCAGCTTCCGGCATGTGAGCGAGCGCCTCGTAGCAATCAGCATCAAGGCTAAGTTCGCCAACATTATCCTTATGTGTGCGCATGCCCCCGCAGAGGAGAAAGATGATGACACCAAGGATGCCTTCTATGAGCTCCTTAACAAGACCTACGAGCAATGCTCTAACTATGACATAAAAATTGTCCTCGGTGACTTTAATGCAAAGCTAGGAAGAGAGGGTATCTTTGGTGGAACGATCGGAAAATATAGCCGGCACAACACCACCTCCGATAATGTATTCAGGCTAATCGACTTTGCGGCGGGGCGAAACATTGTCGTGGCTAGCACGCGGTTCCCACATCTCGACATACACAAGGGGACTTAGAGAACTCCTGAAAAATCCACAGTCAACCATCGACGCAAGACACTTCTCCAGTATTATGGATGTCCGTACGTTCCGAGGAGCCAACATCGACTCGGAACATTATCTTGTTGTAGCCAAGGTACGGTTGCGGATATCCAAATTACGCCAAGACAAACTAATGCTGTGAGAAAATTCGACGTCAGACGGCTACAATTGCAAGAGATCGCCAAGTCCTTTTCCGATCGAGTGTCTCTTAATACTTTAAGAGGTCCAATACCGACAGCATCAAGCATCGAAGACCATTGGAAACACTGCCAAAACGCAATCAGAGATGCCGCTTCTGATGTGCTGGGTTTCACTCGGCCACCACAACGAAATCCTGTTTCGATGATGAATGCCGGCAAGCACATGCAGCTAAGCAAGATGCATATAAAGCGGCGCTGCTTAGAAAGACCAGAGCTGCTCATGAGCTCTTTGAGCGGAAGAGGAGAGACGAACACTGGCTTCTCAGGAGGAAGAAGAAAGAGCATGAGTAGCGAGCGATCGAGGAAATTGAGAGAAACTACTCCAGGAATGAGGTTCGGAAGTTTTACCAAAAGGTAAAAATAACATGCCTGTAGAGATGAACAAGGGAACATCGTAGTAGAATCGCAGTCTGCAGACTGTATAAAGGCTATGACGAACCAAATACCGCTGTCAGGCAGAATCAACCGAATCAACATTTCAACCTAGACGATGATGACCGACAATTCCGTTCACCCGACCTGGATGAAGTGAAGATAGCTATATCGAAGCTAAAGTCCACCAATGCTGCTGGAGCGGATGGCCTGACTGCCGAGCTCTTCAAAGCGGCAGGCGATGACTTTGTAAGGAGCAGACACCAACTCATCTGTAAAATATGGTGAATACGATGAATGCAACCTCAGAATTGTTTGTCAGATTCTAAAGAAAGGAGAGCCTCTGAACTGCGCCAACTACAAAGGCATCAGTCTCCTTAACATCGCATACAAGATCTTATCTGCAGTATTGTGTGAACGCCTGAAGCCCTTCGTAAACAACGTGATAGGTCCATATCAGAGTGGTTTCAGACCAGGAAAGTCCACAATCGACCAAATACCCATACTACCGCAGATCTTGGAGAAAACTCATGAGCTTCAGATCGATAAACACCACCTACTCATCGATTTTAAGGCCGCGTATGACAGCATCTATAGAGACGAGCTATACAGAGCAATGTCTAGTTTCGGCATCGCTTCCAAACTCGTCCGTCTGTGCAGAATACGCCGACGATATTGACATAATCGGGAGAAAGCAGCGTGATGTCAGTGGAGCTTTCGCGAGTATTGAGACGGAAGCGGCGAAAATGGGTTTAGCGGTCAATGAGGGCAAGACCAAGTATATGCTGTCAAGCAAAAAGGACAACCAACACCGACGTCTCGGACAGAACGTCACCCTCGACAGATATAACTTTTTGGTAGTATGGTCTTTGTCTTACTAAACTCCGCTATCAATTCAGATAACGACACTAGCGCTGTGATCAAGCGCAAAACAATTCTTACGAATCGCTGCTTCTTCTTCTTCTAAGAAAGCAATTGGCTTGCAAAGCCATCTCTCGAGCAACAACCCTGTATAAGGTCAAGATATTCTCAGTCCTGCTCAATGGCGCAGAAGCATCGAAATGATTAAAACTGGATGAGGGTGCTCTTGGCCGCTTTAAGAGGAAAATTCTTCGGGTGATTTTCTTCTTCTTCCCTTCTGCATAAACGGTGAGTGGAGAAGGAGGTACTACGAAGAACTTTACGGGTCTTACAGTCATCGACTTACGCAGAAAATGGAACGTCCAACGACTGAGCTGACTGGATCATGTAGAGCGAATGGACACCAACCGTTTGGTTCGAAAAAACCTCGAATCACAGGTAAAGGAATATCATGACTCAAGTGGTGCATGCAAGTGCAAGGTGACCTCAGCCAACTTAGCTCCGAAACTAGAGGTAGCTAGTAAAAGATCGAGTATGCTGGAAAAGCTTGTTCGCTGAGGCCCAGATCCACGCTTGATTGTAGAGCTACCCTAAGTAAGTTGGTCCAAAGAAGTTTGTTATTGGGATAGCCTTAATCATTATATGGCTCAATCCATATTGACCCAAGGTAGGTGACACCAGGTTTTTTGTGGGATACTGGCCTGGCTGGTTGCCCTATTTTGAGGTCTTTGACCAACCTGGTGTTTTGTTCTGAGCTAAACAGACTTTTTGATGTTGAGACCTCGCATTCTATTTTTTAAGCTTCGTCAATCAATAAGGTTGTCTAAAAAAAGCGGAAACAGAGCAACACTGACTTTATCGTAAACATATTCAGGTTTTCACTCCACTGAGGGTTGAAACGATTTGGCCAGTTACCGTGGGAGTGAGGGCCCCCAACACTTTGGTCCTTGTCTGACTTGTCAGAGGTAGAAAACATAGTGGGAGTCTCTCAGTTGGTTTCGACTCGTGTTGGAATAACAAATAAGTCACAGTGACCCTAAGATCGGCAAGTAGTTTCAGGCGGGTATCGATTTCGATTAATACAAAGAGTGGAGTTGAGCCCTCAACGCATTTTCGCTTTGATGTTACTAGTACTATCTTCTAAGGATGTATGGGAATCTCGTGAAATCAGGCTTGCATAGACAGGTGTTCCCATATGAACACATGCGGCGTTTTGGACTTTCAAGTCGGTAATTTCCCAGCCTACTAGCAGTCTTACTTTTGTTGGCTGAGGACAGTTCTAAAAGCTTCTGAAATAAAACCGTCCCATTGAACTCCTTTACCTCCGATATGCTCAGATATGGGATGCATCATTCCCAGTTCTATTGGGCCTTGTATCAAATGAAAACTAACAGTTTAGCACATCAGTGAAGCATCGGATCAACAGAAGTGTTGTAGCAGATATTCTCTAATCAAATTTAGAATACTAAAACAGAATAAAAACTCGCTATAACCTTTTAAATCTTTTTTTTCTTCTATCTCACCATCTTTTTTATGTATGTCTCTTTCCCTAAGGGCCAGTTTTTTTTATAAAATATTCGCCAACCACTGTTCATTTGGGCCACGGATATGCTCTTTTTGTGAAAATTTATTTTAAAACAGTTTTCGGAATAGAATTTCACATCAAACACGGCCCTGCAAATAAATTCAATTTAATTCGAATCGAATCCTTTTACACAATTTACAGTAATCCAACGAATTGGAATTTTTCGACAAATGCCAAAATCGAATCATAATTCAGCAGAATCCTGATGTTGTTACTGTTGCCGATGGTGGTGAAAATGCTGTGGCTGTCCTTTGCCCTGCCTTCGTCCAAAAAGAGATTTTCGAAAAATATTTCAAACCGATCCCTCCAACTGGAAAAAGTCCATACCCAGCTCCAGCACAACGAGCACATTTAGATAAAATCTAAAAATTAGCTGGCTTTGTAAAATTTTACAAACTCACCGAAAAAAAAGCAAAAAAAATCGAAAAAAGTGAAATTTGCTACCCGAAAAACCTCATTAGAGACTAGAAACGTTTCGTTCTGTGGTCGCTTCTACTCATGTCGATTTGGTTTTGTAAACGCGCGTTCCGAGCGTGCAAACAGCCAACACAAAATGTCCATGCCTAACGTACAAAAAAAAAGCGAAAAGAAAATTAGAAAAATTAGATTCCCTGACCGCCAAACAGCAGATAAAATTGATCTGCATATACGGCTGCCGGTGCCGTCTGCTGATGCCGTTGCCGCTGCCGCTGTCGTTTATATGTTAAACTGGGATTACCTAGCTGCCAATTTCATAAAATCAGCTTAGAGTTTTAGATGGGTGTTAGCACCGCATTCACTTGAATATTCACAATAGCAAGCACTACCAACCGAGTGTGTGTTGAGGAGTCGGCCGTCACCAATGGGACTTGTTAGAGGTTATTAGCTGGGTGCAAATTAGAAAATTGTTTAATTCTGGAACAGTGTGTCCTTTTCGGTAGTGTATTCGGATTCGTATTCGGATTCGTCCACACAAGATAGGACGAGAGTCGTCTGTTTAGAATATAATTTCCCAGGTCTATGAACGAGTATGCTACGAGTATATGATGAAATGTGGCGACCGAGAATGCTTTTGAGCGTCAACTTTATCCAAATATTGTGGTCGAGTTAAGGGTGGAAAATATAAAATTTTCATATTTTGCGGTATTAAGCTCATTACGGCGATTGCAGAAGTACTCAGTTCATAGGTGTAGATACATAACATTCGTCGACGTACTTATACGGAATGGGTACGAAAATGTGTGTTGTGAAGTTGGAATACATAATAGAGTTTTGTTGACCTAATTGAGGGGTTTTTCGTGCACTGAAATTAGGCAATAGTCCTTCCGGGCATTTTGATATGTTTTAGGTGGAATAAATGGCCTTACCGCTAATCGAACGAAAATTCTGACTGAGGTTTGTCCCAAGTGAACCAGATAAAGTGAGCTAATTTCATTGGCGTCAGATTAGATGTGATGCAGCCTTGATGGCGATTGATAAGTGATTTCGAATGCATTGGCTGGAGGCACTGGGTTTAGTTGTTGGTTTTTCTATTCAAAAGATATTTCAGCCGATGAACTTATTAATACAAAAAACGTTGTAGTATCCTACCACTTTAAACGCCAGATTGGTCCTTGGGAAAATATCATAGTAGTGCTCATTTGTATTCAATTTTTCACAGCTACAGTCTACCTTCAAAGCTTTCAATACTCTACTGCCTTGCCGTACAATTTTTGAAAGGGTGAAGCACTGGTTTGGTTACAAATTTGATTAATCCTTCCATTATTATTGAACTGTACAGCCGGTCCTTTAAGATAGAAACCAAAACTATCCGGTCTCAACCTCTTTTTCTCACACCACATAGTGTCGGGTTTTCCAATAGGGACTTGACAACTTTGAATTTAATTTGTGAACGCACTTTTTCACAAATCATCAAACTGTCACTGCCAATTTATTCAGTAATCTCAACATTTTCATCACGGTAAAGCACACGAACGAGCAACGTCTGCAAATTATAAAAATTTTCTACCGAGATTCGGAGTCGGTGACTGCAACAAGAGCGTTAATTCCAATTTTCGGTCGTAATTCTCGCCCTAGTAGACAGGCAATAACAAGTTTAGTGCAAAAATTTGAGTCTACATATTCGTTGTGTGATGTTGCCGTGTCAGTGAGACAACGGGTTGGTCGAATTGTCGAAAATATCGCTGCCGTTCAGGTGTCCGTAGCAAACGATCCAAATCAGTCAATTCCACGGCGTTCTCAAGAATTGGCCATCGCTCAGACCACATTATGACGTATTTTGCGTAAGGATCTTGGTTTACACCCATACAAGATCTGAAGGAAGATTTGAAGCGACGTACGTTCTCCGATTGGGTTCTGGAGAAGACTCGCCAATATAGTGAATTTCATCGTAAGAAATGGGCCAGTCGATTGGCCGCCTCGTTCGTGCGATTTAACGCCGCTTGACTATTTTCTGTGGGGCTACGTTAAGTCATTGGTTTATGCTAACAAGCCGTCGACGTTGGAAGAGCTCAGAGCCAACATTGAACGCGAAATAGCGGCCGTTTCAGCCGGAATGTGCGGCCGAGTCGTTAAAAATTGGGTCCAATTAATCAACCGCTGCAAAGGTGCCCGCGGTGGCCATATGAATGAAGTCGAGTTCCATTCATAAATGTTTGATTGTACTTCAAGCCGATAATAAAGTTTTTGAAATATCTCAAATAATTTGCGTTTTATTTTCTAAAAAAAGCTGTAAAGTCCTTATTGGAAAACCCTTTATATATACACATCTGTGGGGATCAAAGGAAATCACTGACTGGAGCAATTCATTTCTATTCAGGGAACCATGCAGACAATAGAGGACGCCGTTTCCTAGTTTTTCTTCCTCACATTGTCGGCTCAAGCGTATTCCTGTGGAAATGCTGCAGCGAGCTTAAAGGTCTACGAGTTTAAACTGCACCATCAATTACTTTCTTAATTAAATGGCTCAACAACCCGGGTTTGACCAGGGCCTCAACTACTATGCAGTTCTTTTAAGTATGATGTACTCGTAAAAACTGTCGTATGACAGCACGTCCCCTCGTCAGAAACCTTTTCCGATGATATCTGACTTTTGATTCCGGTTATAGACGACTTTGATTGAGTGTTCTCAACCGCCACTTTGCACAACGATTCCTAAACTAGACAAAGCTTATGTATCTCGTTTCTATAAACGCTGTCAAATGCTGTCTCGAAATCGATGAAAACATGGTCGGTATCGATTTTCTTTCGACTTCTTGAGTTCTTTTCAGTCTTGTACTCAATGTTTGAGACTTATACCTCTGTAGTTGACGCAGTTGAGAGGTTCAAACGATGGTGAGAATCTATTCAACAAGAATATACTCTTCTGACCAGCTCTGAAAATGAGTTGGTGTATTCTCTCCACAAAGTCATTTCGAGCAGCTTTGACTAATTCGGTCAGTTAGCCATCAGGTTCAGCTGTTTTGATGGATATAAGCTTCCTTCAGTTTGGTCAGGTGAAAACGTCCATTTTGGGGACTATCGTCCAAGTTGAATGGTCTATTCTGCCGTGATCCAGAAAAAGTATTTATCCTCAGCACCGACTGTGACTCTTTTACAGTGTTTCCTTCTTTGTTTCCCCTGTGTCATCATGTTTGTGTTCTGTTGCAGAGTGTTGCAGGCAGTCCGCCTGGCTCTAGGCAACTTGTACGGATTGTTTGCTATGCGCAGAGGGTTCTAGACTGTCTATCTGGCTCTAGGCGTATAGCGCTAGGGGAAAAAGTGACCGCCCGTCACCATTATAGAGACTCCTGTCTCTATTAGTTGTCCCCTCCGACAAGCATAGAAGCAGAAAGACAGGGTTCAATAACCCACTTCTTCTTCCCACTAATGTGCTTCTCCAAAGAGACAACGAACGTAATGGAGAAGGACCGGGTCAAATGGTGAAACGGTTGGGAGCTGGAGGGATGGAGCGGATGCCTTAACTCTACTTAAGGCTGGAGACTACCCATTAGGGGAGACAAAACAACATTTGGGACAAGGGTCGGCTATTTGGTGTTGGACCCTTGCAAAACAGATATGACCTATAGCGCTTTCCTTGCGCTCTTGTAGCAGACCGTCCGCCTGCTCTGCTGGGTTCTTAGGGCACTTGACCGTCCGTCGTACCTATTTATGTTGTCCTTCCAAGATACTGAGAAAGTGCACCGATGGCTGATGCGCCCATGGCTGCTCTTCACTCTCTCAGGATTTTGGAAGAACAACTGTTAAGAGGGAAAAGGTTCGAAGGGGTGGAAACGAAGGTTTTCAAGAAAAAAGAGTACAGCTTGTTGTGGTAAATTTGACCGCAACAATCTATAATGGCACGTTGGCAGCGATGCCACTAATCTTCGTTACTTACTTCTAGCAATAGGAGTTGTTGAGAGATTTCGTGGCAAACATTCGGCGAAGATTCTGGAGATCTCTTACGATTGCAGCTTTTCTATGTTGTAGTTCGTCTTTGTTGTGCGGCTCGAGAAATCCGCATTCGGATTTTGAATTCAACAAGGTGGTGATCCGAGTCAATCTTATCTCCCCGGAACGTTCGGACGTCGACTATACTGGAGGCATGTCTTAGGGGTATAGCAATGTGATCAATTTGATTTAGCTTTTCTTGATTCGCTGACCACCAAGTCCCCTTTTGTATATTGCTTTAGTGATATCTGGCTCCAGCGCAAAATAAGTAGAACTAAGTCCGTTGACAGATGTGGTGTCGTGTAGGCTATACTTACCAACTGTTCTACCAAAGATGTCCTCATTTGCTATCCTGGGGTCTAAGTCCCCTAGTAAGTTGTAACTGCATACTTCAGACATTGCACATGGGTCATGCCGAAGGACTTCTAGAAACATTCCTTAGTGGCGTCGGTCTTGCACTAAGAAAGGGCAATAGAGGCATATAAGGCGACTTTGATGCCGGTTGTCATAAAATGCCCGCTTACGTGTCGGAAATTCAAGACTTCTTACTTGAGTCTGTCGCATAAGCGCTATTTCTTTTCCCTAAAGCAATCACAGATCTTAACTCTCCCGCCCTATTCCATCGCACCTCTTGGAGGACGGTGATATCTTCGCAATTGCAGTCAAGAGACCCCTGCTAAACACTTCTTTAAATGATCCAAACATTTCTCGTCCACATCCAAAGTCGTTGTCCTTCAAACGTTTTAAAGGGCCTTCAAGAGTGAATCCATTTTTATCCCAGGCCATTAGTTAGGTCGCCATATCTTTTTATTCGTTTCCGTATAGGGTTGTGAGTCATACTAGCTGAACGTGCTCCTGCTGTTTTTAATTGCACCATTGCGGGTACCACTACTGAAAAGTAAGGCAAGCACTTTGAACTCGATTGTTATAGTGCTGGCGCAATCCAAGTTATGTGACATTCGGCAGTTTTCCAATCAACCGCCAAAATTTCTGCACTAAAGTATACCTTCACTTTTCTAAGGCCTCGGGCGATCACTTTTCATGTTCCTTATTCTTTCTTCTAAGGAGTCCATGTACATCAATTCTTTTCTGACCATTTCATCTCGGGTCAGTGGGACCTTTTACATTAAACTTCCTCATAATGAGTGGATAGATTGGAGCTGTCACTAGTATCTGCTTTCGTATCGTGGCTTAAATAAATTAATCGTTCGAGTTGCTGTTAGGTGATCGAACATTCATGATGGAGTAGTAGGCGGCAGTGATTGTTCGGCTTTAGCTCGACGGACATTCTAACTCAACTTACCTTACCATGCCAAATTGTTTAAGATTAAAGCCGAAAAAGCAAGAATACAAAAGAAACAGTTACGTTGATAGCTATCACCACCTTGCAAGACCGGGACAAGCGCCCTCTTATCTAACTTAACCGATGCTAGTCTAATTGCTACCTATCCGAACTAAACTAACGACCTAACACTTTATGAACAATTAACTTAACCTTACAAACCCTACCCCGAATAAACATGTCTCAGTGTTACACAATCATGACAGCTCCCTATGACCTGAAATAAGCCGGATGTTGTTGACTGAGGATGGCCAACCCGCACTTGAATGCGAGAACTGCTATTATTCTGGCTAAATATGTGAATGGTAGACCCTACTATAAATCACAGAAAGTCCATCAGTCCATCATTTATGCGTTAAATCACGTCCCGCGCCTTGGGCCCAATCTCCGTGGAGATATGATGTGTGATGAATGGAGAACATAGCAAATGCCAAAACAGGAGCGGATATCCTGGACCTCGCAACTTTCTCGTACGGCAACATGCGGTTCAGTCCAGATCGGCAAAGACAAGAAGTCAAAGCCGCAGAGCCGGAATCGAAGAAAGGTTCAGTTTTGGCATAGATTCCAAAAGTCTGACTCTAACTCATTCGAACATGGAGCGCTTGAACATCGGTAGGAAAGAGGCAAGCGGGCAAAAATTAACCTCAAAGTTTGATGATACGATGAGCACAGTGATGCCAGCGTTCCAAAAGAGATGGCAAGAGTTGAGGATATTTCAGGGGACCACTATCGTGGCGAAACCCACAAGGTCGGCACTGCCATCCAAAAATGGAGGATCATGTTTGAAGGCACGTCCAAACCTATGCGGGGAGAATGTTTCAGGTTATACATTGGTTGACAGTTTTGTGAACAGTTTTTAGCCAGATTTCTTTAATAAGCCTGTTTCCGTTTCCGAAACAAGCACATGACATGGAGGCCTTAACTGTATTACGATTTCCTCGTCGTCATATTTAGGGCACCTTTAAGGTGCCAACCAACCAACCAACCAACCGCCTTGGTTTTGGTGGGTTTCAAAAATAATCAGCTCAGCACGGATGCATTTTAAAGAGAAAACCATACATAGTTATAAGCATCCTTTCAACCCACTGAATAACAATTGCATAAGTGGTTTCTAAAATCAAATCTCACCTCAAATCGTAGTGAGAACACTCAATGTTCAAAAGCAACGAGTACAAAAGCGCTATTGTGGCTTAAAATGTTATACAGCTACAATATCACTCCATATTAATTCAGTTGAATTATATTTAATTCAAAACTCATTTCATAATTCACAGGATATCCATTAAAATATCTTTCCATCTACTAACCAAATCCGATAGCACCCTTCGTCCCACTGAACCAACAATGAACCAACACGTTCCAGTCGAAACCAGTCGAAACTCAAAGATAACATTTTGCTCATCAAGCGTATTCGCTTCAGGGTATCTACAACACAAAATAAAAGGAAAGGAAAGGAAACGAGACACAGTAGATACGGTAACATGTCCTGCTCAATTATCTACATTTAGGGGAAATCCCCTTTTAAGTTCAACTGAAATAAAAATCCATCGGACAACTTAAGTAACATGTAATCCCGACGATGATAATGGCAAATCCAATTAATTTCATCTCAATAATTGAATTCATCTTAAAGTGTTCCTGTTTCCGTTGTCGTTGCCGGTGCCGGTGCCGGTGCCGTTGCCTTTTGCCATTCGGGCTTATAGTCGTATCGGTATCTGTATTCGTTGGTAGTGGAGGGTAGAATGGATGACAAATAGGAGACGATGTATTCGCATCTCCATCACCCGCGTCCCTATGCTCGTACATAATTCCATTTGCAAAATTAAAGTGCTCTTTTGACACATTGACCGCGTTAACCTCGACCAATTTCTGGCTACTGTACTGCAAGTACAAAAGTCAAAAAAATCAAAAAAAATAAGTAAAAAACCATCCCTACCCGATAGTGACAAAAAAAAGGTGCTCAAATATATGTATGATGAAAACGAAATAAAAAAAGAAAAAAACCAAGAAACCATAGCACAGAAGGTGCATCTCTGAGATAGATGAGATGGTCAGTTGGCTAGTTGGTTGGACGGCTGAATGGACTACTCGTACATAGCAGCAGCCGTATCACAGCAACATTGATAATCGAATGAGGGAAGTACGTCACAACGAGATATTGTGTCCAGCCCTGTCCAGTTTAGTCCAGGTCCAGGCACTGGCTGGTCGACTGCTCGGCCGGTTCATTTGCTCATGTCCACTCTTTGTGTACTTATATTTAATTACCCACAATATGGTTGCAGGTATAATAATTTAACTTTTCGGTTATGGGGCTGTGCAACAGCAACCAGACTTGTGTGTTATTTCACTCTCTGTGCATATGCAAAGTTTCTCCCACATCTCGTACCCACAATGGACCTACCAGAACAACTCGCACACATTACCACCCAATCGGAGCAGGTGCAGTGCATATTTTTATGCGTATAAACTGAGAAGGATGCTATATAGATGCACAGATTCCATTCAGATTTTTGTGTTTTGTGTTATACGAGTATGTCCTTGTTTGAAAATGACATCAGTACAAGCAACAGAAGAAGTTGCAGAATCAGAAGATGGGCTCAGCTTAGCCTTGAGCGATTCAAAATCACACATACAGTCACCAGTCAAAAAATATATCCAACACCCAGAACCCAGCACTCTAGACACATTGTTGCTAGAGCCTTTTAATCAATATACCTACTAGTACCACTTCCAACACCACATCCTTCCTGGCTTTCTGCCTATTACAACAGAGAGAGTTATGGGAAAAATAAAAAAATAAAAACGACAAAGTCCTTCACAAGATTTCTTACTTTCTTTACTCACATTTGGTTGCATCAGTCCTCTCATCCGCTCCCCAAACTCTAGTCCCTGTTCGACGGAAAGTCGCATTTTTGTCACCAAAAAAGTTAATTGGGGAGAAAATAAAAATTTTTCGCTGAAAGGATGAACGAGGACTTGAAGTCATACACTCAAGCACACAGGACATGAAGTGTAGTTTGTATCATAGCTTTTAAGAAATCCCATCGAGTAAGTCTGTGTATTGAAGGCGAATACTGCGAATACTCGAACATTTACACAGAAAATTTATGAACATCGAAGTTAGAGTTGGAAGGACCAGCGGAATGGGCCAATATGGGAGTAGAAAGTCAAGAGTAAGAGTCAGAGTCAGAGTCATAGTCAAAGTGAGTCCATGGAGTAATGTGAGAATGCTCAATGGGATGTCCTGTAAATTTACAGTGGCAATAAAAAATGATTAAGCGCGCATACGAGTAACTATATGTATGTAGATACACATGTACGAGTATCTACGTAGAGAAAACGTAAAGTTCTGAGATTGCAATTTCGCTCCTCGTAAATTTTAATTAATCACTGCGCGTGCAGTAAGCAAACTGACATTGCCAACTTTACATACATATAAAGAATGCATAGATATATAGATGCTTGTATGCATAAATATACATCATCTTGTCGGGGGAATCATTCTGGTGCAATTGTCCTGCTTGACAGTAACACAATGGATTACATTGACATTTACTTAAGTTGGATGCGAATCATTTTCGCTGTCACTTTAAATTTAAAGTCAGCAGCTTTGGCTTAATTCAATCGGGAAAAATTAAGCTGTGGCATTTTTTCAAGGGACAATTTCTGACAGACATACGTCCTGTGCCAGTAAGTGTAAGTAAAGGATCAAGATTGATGTCAGGCAGCTGGATTCAACTCTGACAAGATGACTTGTTTTAATAAGTGATTACTTACTTTGTGATTCTTCTCTCATCCTTGAAAATGTCCCTCTAAAACCAACGTGGTATTGATGAGGTAATTAGTAAAGGACCTCACAATCTCATAGAAAAGATTGTGCCAATTAAATTCGGCTTGTTGAAATTTATTCCAATTTTTCGCATCGTTTCTGTAGGCTCCACTGCATAATGTGTTCATTTCCCGATAGACTTACGAGTACGTACAACATCGAATAGCTTTTGAATGGAGCCGATTTCAATTTTAAGGAATGGTGGGCATGGCACGGTCAACAACATCTGGTGCAAAGCCTAGTCCCATTTGCCATCCATTGCCAAGCTAAAATATTCAATTTGGCTCTTCCTGTTGTGGTGGTAGGTCTACGAGAGTACGTTACGGATAGGTTTTTCGGTTTGTTGCATTACACTTGTAATTATTTCATGAGATTTATCTTTTCGGCCCCGCAAAAGTAAACTCTGAGGGCACACGACAGCCAATGGTGAATGGCGAATGGTAAATAGCGAAGTAATGCCCCATCGGTGAATGCGACAAAAATTCCATTGGACATTCCTTCTACATTGGTTCCATAGTGCTTTTATCTACCCTGGCTACTACTGCCTACAACCTACTGCTTGGCTTCTCTCTTTGGGTTTTTTGGGGGATTTCATTTGGTTACCGTTGCCGTTCGCTTCTGGTTTTTGGCACCATATTCTCTCAGGAAGGACATGATGTCTATACAGATACCACATCCAACTCATCGATTTAGCTGTGTGTGATAACTCTCCAGCTTCCAGGTGAGTGTTTTCTTTTTTTTCGGATTTTAATGTTTGCAGCAGGTGATTCAATCCTTTCCTGCACTTAAAATCCCAACGGAACACTTTCTCTATGTGTATGGTATGTGTGTAGTCGGTTCTAGTTGTGTGTAAAAATGATTGGTGATAGTACTGCAAATGGTCGTTATTCCCTATACTCTGCGCCACTATATGTACACACTATGCTATGCTACACACGCTGCTCTGTTGAGAGGCCATAAAAAGACATGACCTTTCAGAATTTAGTCTCCTGAGGCATTCCAATTTTTACTGCATCATAAATTAGATTACCCTGAAGCCAAATATACGAGTACTCTCCTGCAGCCCAATACCAGTACCAGTACCAAAGTACCAAGTATCATACAAAGTACCACAGTAGTACCTTGTGCCAGTACCAGTTCATCTTTCAGCCTACTACTTACCCAGGCAATGACTCTTTGAAAATGAAAGAGCACACGACCAGGCAACAGCAACTGGCCAACAAAAAAAAAAAAAACAGAAAAGAGCCAACAAAAAACTTATCAGACCAGCGACCAAAACATTAAGTATACGCAGTAGAGTTCGAGTCCGTTGGCTGGCTTCGTTACGTGAACCCAACTGAATGTGACATCATGAGTTCCCCAGTTGGTTGGCTCGGCTGCTCGCTTGGATGGCCAGCAACCGACTATTGGAAACCACTAAAAACACAGATACGGATGCGGATTTACCTGCATCGGGTTTTCGGTCAAGGAGCCTCCCTGGGGTGCATTAACTTAAAAGCAACCACCCGATTAGTACTCTTACTCTCTCCCTTACATTTTATACACCGAACTGTGGCTGTTTACTTATGTAACGCGAGTTCGTTTGGGGTTAGATGTTCTGTTTTTTTGTTTTTGTTTTTTTTATTCTCTCAAAAGCCAGGCGCTTGTTGTGTCCTACCTGCCCAGGCTCTTTCTCCTTTGCTCTAAGCTCCTACAAAATGATACTCAAGGAAACTACAAAAAAAAAACAGAACATAGACGAATTCCTGGTACCATTCCAATATGAAATATGTTCGGATTACCATTAGAGAGTGCCGGGCTATTGGGTAGTGAGTTCTTGCCATATGCAATGTCCTCCATAATAATAAAATTCACACTTGGGTATTGGACATTTGTTGGATGGCTTCATATGTATAAGCACTTCGCAGTGACCATAAAACTTACATTGGCTGAGAGCCTTTAATGGTAAATGGGAATGCGGACGATGGTCAACGCACCGGCCTGACAGAGTCTGCCAAAACAAGAAGAACTGTAATCCCGGTCTATCGAAAAACTCGTTAAATTGCCAGCAAACAAAAAACAGGACCAATTTGCCTGGGAACACATGCTCCATCGAGTTTCGATTCCATAATTTTTGTTTTTATTGTTTCGCCAGGACGTGGTCAAACAAAATATTGGTAGGCTCGTTTACTGAAAGTCAGGAGGAAAAGATAAAATCGTTCTGGAAGCTCTTATAAGAAACTCCTACGAGAAATGAACACTTAAGGATGTCTAGGACATTTCCAAGTCGTTCCATACGATTGACGCCAGTGTCTGGCCATCTGAGGCTTTTATTTTCTAGAGGACCCTAGGACATTCAAATAACCTACCTATCCTAAGCGGAAGTCCAACAAGCTTACGGCTTACGGACGAGGTATTTAAAACTGTTGGAAATGACTTTCTAGAGAGCACACACAAAACTCAGAAGAGTTTTTGTCTGATGAATGGAGTCTCGTATCTGCCTCTCAACTGCGCCAACTATAGAGGCTTTATCAATGTGGTTGCAGACCGGAATCGACCAAATTGAACGAATTCTGACAGATCGATAGATCCTTAATAAAACACAGGAAATACCAATCGATACTTACAACCTTTTATCGAACTTGAGGCGCAGAGACAAGCTATATAGAGCCATGTCAAGTGTTCGTATCGCTACAAATTCTACCGTCCGTGCAGAATGATGCTGGAAAACACTCGCTGGCCCGAAAGATCGGTAACAACTTAACCAGAATCTTTGCTGTCGAAAAAGGTTTTAGACAAGGTAACGCTCTGTCATGTGACATTTTTTTATAAAATTTCGTGAATTACCAGCGTACGCCGATGATATTGGCATAATTGATAGAATTCAGCGGTCGTGACTAGTGCGACTGCTACTATTGAAACGAAAGCTACCCAAAACCGATCCCAAGAAGGGAAGCTTTGAGGTGGTAAGGATCTTTGTCCACTTTGGGTCAGGTGTTCTTTCTTCCAACAACAACTCAATAGAAATAAAATGAGGAATACCGATTGGCAAAATCGCTGTTTCTTTTGGTACGTCCAAACGGGTTTAAGCACTTGCTTATAGATGAGCAGTTTGTTATGTATGCTTAACTTGGAATGTCTTCCTAGTAGCCAGTACATTTGTCTGAATTTATTTTCAAGTTCATCACGTTTCTTCTTAACATGCGGCTTCCATTTCAGTTTTACATCTAGTGTCATTCCTAGATACTTTGCTTCATTTCCATATGGTATTTGTACCGAGTTAATGAAAATGGGAAGGTTGTTTATTTTCCGGTAAGTAAAATTAACATGAGTAGATTTGGTCTCGTTGAAAACAATTCGCCATATCTTCGTCCATTCGTAGTTTTTATCAAAAGCCGTTTGTAGCTTTCCAGTAGCTAACTCGACTGAAGTATCTGTAGGTAATATCGCCGTTTCGTCCGCGAACGTGACGGCTATGGTACCTGATTTTTACGGCATGTCTCGAGTATAGAGTAAAAACAATACCGGACCAAGTACACTTCCTTGCGGAACTCCAGCAGCGATCTCTTTAAATTCGGAGTATTCGGTGCCATGTTTAACGCGAAAAATTCTGTTTTCCAGGTACGATTTCAGAATCGTATGCAGCTCTCTCGGAAGAACCTGACTTAGCCTAAAATTTAAGCCTTCATGCCATACCTTATCGAAGGCTTGAGATACGTCAAGAAACACGCTAGAACATATCTTTTTCCCCTCTAGGGCTTTCTCAATTTCATTCGTAATTCTAAAGACCTGGTCAATTGTGGAGTGCTTAGTTCTAAAACCGAATTGATGATCAGGAATTAGACGCCTTTCTTCAATGATCGGTTGCAAGCGCTTCAATAGGAGTTTTTCAAATATTTAGATATTATCGGCAGAAGCGATATCGGTCTGTAGGACTTTTTTTCATTTAGAGATTGGCTTGGAACGTTTAATAATCTTAGCGCGGCATTTTTAAGTGGTGGAATTATTGACGACATTTCGGAATGTGGTTACCAGTGTCTTCACGTATCATTTGCCGATACGAATAGTAGTTCATAGCGCTGACTTTCTTATTCGTTTCTGCATCGGATTTTTCATTTTGATTTCGTTATGACACCCATCTCCTCCTTGCCAAAATAGATCTGGATATTGCAATCCGTCGTATGAGCGATGCGTTTCTGGGACTCGTTGGACCTTACTATTTCTGCGATGGAGTATAATATCGCGTGACTCGAGTTCTTGGCCAACTATAACGATTGCTATTTCATCAATCGTTGGAGCATTATATTGTCTTGCGTGTCGACCAACGGGTGCCTTATCTGCAAGAACTACAACTTTGTAATCGTCAGCTGGCATTCGTTCAAGGGCAGTTCTGAACAGTTGAATGAATTCGTTGTGTTGATCGAAAAATATTGAATCAAAAACGTTGATCGATTTGTTCATCTATGTTTCCCATGAAATAAATCTGAAGAAATTTGTGATCTTCGTCTGGAAGTGCTAGTAACGACCCAGCACGATGATAAATTTAGCCTTGCACTTTGAGGGTTGGCATGTAATTCTCGCGTATAATATTTTTTGTGCCGAACGATGTCATTTGGAAACACGAATTGTACTTCCGAATTTTTCCCAAGAAATATTTTGATTGGCTTGTGTTACATGGGACTAACGTCGATAATGGATCAGACGGTGGATATAACTCTGGCAATTTAACTTTCCAGCCACGCAGCTCATTCCAGGTGGCTCATTCTTAAATTTGAATCCCTTTCAATGCACACATAATTTGTTCATTCTCCCAAAAACAACACTCGGATGAAGACTGTAATCATAATTCTGATCATAG
Source organism: Volucella inflata (assembly GCA_928272305.1). NCBI lineage: Eukaryota > Metazoa > Arthropoda > Insecta > Diptera > Syrphidae > Volucella > Volucella inflata. The sequence continues at coordinate 9,235,942 of OV743720.1, forward strand.
TGCAGCCAGCTCTAATAATAATGGCATCCATGAATCATTCAGTGTTCGTCTAGACCGAGCTACTCGTATTTCTACCAATCGCTGCTCGTTTGGGAGTCATATTTTATAAGTATAAATCGCAATCTGAAATGCCACCGTTTTCAGTACAAAAAATTAGTATTTTCTAAAGCAATTGAAAGAAACTTTGTTGACGAATTTCATCGGGAAATGGGTTGAAATCAACTTGAAAAAATACAAAAATTCGGGATTGGAAAGCAATTAAAATTTAATTCCAGTTGCCGTATAAAAAAATATTTCTTATTTGCACTAACTCACTAATCGCTAACTCGCACTCGAACTTTTGATGTGAAATGAAGCCTTTTTCTCAATTTTCAACTTCAATCAGCGGAGCTGCTTGTCTAGGATTCCTTTTATCAATTTTAATTACTAATCTAATGATCGGCTTATCCCACTCTCGACCGGAAACTACTCATAAATACCCTTTTTATGTCATCTAAATTCGAAAGAAAGATCAGAGCTGCTCATGAGCTCTATGAGCGGAAGAGGAGATGCGAGCACCGGTTTCTCAGGAGGAAGAAGAAAGAGCATGAGAAGCGCGCGATCGAGGAAATTGAGAGATGCTACTCCAGGAATGAGGTTCAGAAGTTTTACCAAAAGGTAAAAATAACATGCCGCGTAAACAAACCCCGAACCGAAGCCTGTAGAGATGAACAAGGGAACATCGTAGTAGAATCGCAGTTGATGTTGAGGATTTGGAAAGATCATTTCTGCAGACTGTATAACGGCGATGACGGATCAAATACCGCTGTCAGGCAGAATCAACCTTTCAACCTGGACGATGATGACCAACAATTCCGTCCACCCGACCTGGATGAAGTAAAGATAGTTATATCGAAGCTTAAGTCCAACAAAGCTGCTGGAGCGGATGGCCTGAATGCCGAGCTCTTCAAAGCGGCAGGCGATGACTTGGTAAGGAGCATACACCAACTCATCTGTAAAATATGGTCGGACGAAAGTATGCCCGATGAATGCAACCTCAGCATTGATTGTCAGATTCTCAAGAAAGGAGACCCTCTGAACTGTGCCAACTACAAAGGCATCAGTCTCGTTAACATCGCATATAAGATCTTATCCGCCGTATTGTGTGAACGCCTGAAGCCTGATAGGTCCATATCAGTGTGACTTCAGGCCAGGAAAGTCCACCATCGACCAAATGTTCACACTATGGTAGATCTTGGGGAAGACCCATGAGCTTCAGATCGATACAGACCACCTATTCATCGATTTTATGGCCGGTGTATGACAGCATCTATATAGTCGAGCCATACAGAGCAATGTCTAGTTTTGGCATCCTTGCCAAACTCGTCCGTCTGTGCAGGATGACGATGGAGAATGCACGCTGCTCCATCAAGGTCGGTAAAGATCTCACCGAGACCTTTGATGTCCAGAAAGGATTTAGACAAGGCGATGCGCTGTCATGCGATTTTTTCAACATCGTACTTGAAAGAATAGTGCAAAACTCACGAGCAAACACAAGAGGCACTATCTTTCAAAAGTCCGTCCAACTACTCGCATACGCCGACGATATTGACATAATCGGGAGAGAGCAGCGTGATGTCAGTGGCGCTTTCGCGAGTATTGAGACGGAAGCGGCGAAAATGGGTTTAGCGGTCAATGAGGGCAAGACCAAGTATATGCTGTCAAGCAAAAGGACAACCAACACCGACGTCTCGGAGAGAACGTCACCCTCGACAGATATAACTTTGAGGTAGTTAAGGACTTTGTCTACCTAGGCTCCGCTATAAATACAGACAATGACACCAGCGCTGAAATGAAGCGAAGAATAACTCTTGCCAACCGGTTAAGAAGGCAATTGAGTAGCAAAGCCCTCTCTCGGACAGCAAAAGTCACCCTTTATAAGACTTTAATAATCCCGGTCCTGCTCTATGGCGCAGAGGCATGGACATTATCAAAAATGGATGAGGGTGTTCTTGGTTGCTTCGAGAGAAAAATTCTTCGGGCGATCTTCGGTCCCGTCTGCATTGACGGTGAGTGGAGGAGGAGATACAGCGACGAACTGTATGGACTGTACAGCGACATGGACCTAGCCAGAAGAGTGAAGATCCAAAGACTGAGATGGCTGGGTCATGTAGAGCGCATGGACACCAATGCTCCGGTCCAAAAAGTCTTCGAATCCGCCCCCGAGGGACAGCGCAGTAGAGGAAGGCCAAGACTCAGGTGGCGCACGCAAGTGGAAGAGGACCTCAGCCAACTTAGCGTGCGAAACTGGAGGCAGCTAGCCAGGGATCGAGCTAGCTGGAAAAGCTTGTTGACTGAGGCCCAGGTCCACCCCGGATTGTAACGCCACCTAAAGTAAGTAAATTCGATTCTGGACACTCAGTGCCCGAGAAATGGTTTTCGGGTCTTTGCCTTTGCAGTCTTGTTATAATTACAATAACAAATCAAACTTCTCAAGGATACATTTTTATAATCCAAAACACTATTATCTATGTTTGTGTGGGTCTATTTGGCATGGCACAGTGTAAGATATATATTTGAATTTGAATTGAAATCCGCCTTGGGCCGAGATACGGAGTTTTGGTTGTTTACGTTGCCGCCGAGATAAAAATGCAAATATGATTTTTTGAGCAAAATTGTTGTCAATTTTGAGCTGCTCTCAACCATTTTGGTTATTTTGCTTCAATTTCTGAATCCCCTCTGGCTAGTGCGACTAATGCTCAGTTCCTGAGATCTTTGGTGCGTTGAGGTTATCAGGTTCTCGGTCGGAAACAGCAATTGAGTACAAAGCACAAACACGAGAATATAATCGGTGATCAATCAGCAATCCAGTCTAATGAACTTTCTCACAATACTGAGTTTCTTTTAAATTTTTTGAGCTATTAAGAGCTGTCTGCGGCTAAATAACATATGATTCAAAAGGAAACCAACAGACGGCCCACTCATTACTTGGACATATACTTCATGGCCTTGATTCTAATAAGGACTGAATCGAGATCGCACCAGGTGTCCCATTAAGTTCATCTTCATTTTTACAAACGGCTTTAAGAGAGCCAACGCGATCTTCCCTGTACTATATATTAGTCCTTGGGTCTACCCATATGTTGCAACTTACTCTTATCCGAAGTCTTATGAATCCATCACAGAATCACACTTTCTGGGGTTTCGAAACTTCATGAGTCCTCTAAAAACATTTACAGGGGCTATAACTCAGCTGGTTTGTGGAAGATCTGCGACTATCCTGCTGCCATTTATGTAGTAAAAAAAAATTTTAGGCCGTCATCTACTGCTTCAAAATCCTTCAACAACTTAGTTCAATGAACAAGACCAAACTATGATGGGCTCCTGTCCATGAGAGGCCGACGAAGTGGACAGAAAGGGTTCAGAAACTCCCTCTAACGGACCTAAACCCCTTTGCTGCGTATCTAAACTAGCAATCAATCTAGCCACCATAAGCTGGGAGCACTCGAATTGCATCGCATATAGGGAGATCTCTATTAAACATGCAAAACAAGACTCAGAGGAGGATCTGAAAATTCGTAAGGACTGCTTACGCATCCTGTCAGCTCTGCTTATTAGCGTTCTTAGAAGCAATAGACTGAAATCCAGCAGATCGCTCATCTTTTAATGGCATGCTATCGGTGTACGAATAGGCAGTGGACAAGGTCTCCTGATGTTTGCACCTCCTTCAGATTTGGAGTACTTGAAGAACAAGGTTTGTGGTGACGCCTTGCTAACACTTAACCCCGGTTTTCTCAGATACTTTCTCACGGTAATGTACCATTGATGTAAAATTTAAGGTATTTGCATTCCTCTCATATTTGAAGGTCAAACAAGAAGATCCTCAATTGAGTCTCGGAAAGAGGGTCTAGTTGGACCAGCGAATAGTTTAGAACCAATTTTGCATACTGATGAGCTACGAGTAGGTCCAAGATTCCACCATCTATGGCGCAGAGACGTGCACAATATTTTTCTCGGATAATGAGTGTCAGCTGACTATCTTAATCAAACTACAATTAATAGGCCTGAAATGTTAATGGCATGTAGAATGAATTAACAATAACAGTTTGGAGTGTCGGATCGCCAGCTAAAAGACGAAATAACCATATAGGTATAGAAAACCTCGTGTAAAACTTTCTAAACCTGGACCCAATACAGAATCTTATTATATGTACTCGTATATGAGCACAAACCCTTCTCTAATTTTCGTACCCTTCGCTCGACAGTATCGCAAAGAAATAAGGGCATCTACAGCTTCACAAGGGCTACTCAGCTGAATCTAAATTATCAAAAGAATAACAACAGAATCCTCAAGGACATCCTCACTAAAATTATATATGTGTGAACACATTTAAATAAAATTCACTAATCCCGTACTATTTAAGTAGGTTTGTGTGGTGCCATCCTTTGCTCCAGGCTTCGTTCGTACACTCCACTCCACTCCACTTCAAAGAATTACAAAATTACCTTCTCTGCGTCCCTACAGTCGTGCATCTAATTTACATTTATCCTTTTGGCTTAAATCCCCATAGAAACATGTCAAGGTGTGAATCTAACCACCAAATGTACGGAAACATATTAATGATGACAGTTGCAGAAAACAACATTTCTGTTGCTACTACGAGGTATGTACTGCAGAGGCCTCTAAAATGTGAAATTTGAAATCTGAAATCTGGTACCTAGAAGTTAAAATCCCTTCATTCATGGCAAACATAGGCATTCGTCGCACTCGTATGCAAATGCATGCAACATCATCCTTATGCCTATTATCCATACAACTATGTGGCAGTCGGGTTAGAAAAAGCTTCGTAGATTTAAGAGCGCTTTACTACTAAGCATGACGGACTACGACACCATATACTCGTAGTAGGTTTGCCCTTAAGTAATGTACTCGTACTCGTACTCGTACCCATACTCGAAGTCATAGTCGTATTCGTTGTGTCTTACATTTGGATTCGGAGGATGCGAATCCTTTCGAGAGATGGAAAATGAGTGCTAGAAGAAGATTTATACCTCTACTATCTTCCCTTGACTATTGTTGCATCTGCACACATTTCAAAATACAGTGCACAACACAGTGTACACAGTGGCCACATTGCAACAATGCACATCACTCGCTCTTGGAAATAACTTTTCGGCATATGTCAGTCTTCCGTCACGTCATTAGTCATCATCATCTTCCGACGAAAGTGATGATTTTTTTCGTCCTCTTTTTATTTTGTTTCTGTTCACTGGAACTCTTTGAGCGTCGTGTGTCGTCTAGAGTCTCCTTGAAGGATGTGAAACTTTGTAACATGTGCTGCTCTGCCCCCAAAGGCATGGGTAATTGTTATTCTTTCCTGGGAGCAGCGTTTTTAATGAACTTAACCTGCGGGCAACTTTTCCTCTGACTTTGAATTATTTATCGGGGCTATAAAATCTACCCAGTTACCAAAACAACAAAATATACGAGTATTGTACCATGGGTGGTGGGACAAAAAACAACAAAAAAATTATCACCAACTTTGTCCATTCAATGGTGCATACTCGTACATATAAATATTTTGTGTGTGTGTTTTTTTTTTTAAAGAATGAAACTCAAAGTTTTTCTATTCCTTTTCTGGGAGCACAAAAACAATTCACAAAGTTTTTAGTTTTCAGTTGACACCATTTGTTGGAGTAGGTAGTTGTCAACAGCGTAAAGAGAATATGCCACCCAGTGACAGGAAGGGTGTGTGTTAGTTAAGTGAAATCAAGCCCAGAGTTACGAGAGCATGAACAGCAAAAAAAAAAAACAAAAAAAAAAACGAAAATGTTGAAAAAATATTCTAAAAAAATAATTCCATTGCATATCCTGTTATCAAGCAGGCATCCTCTAGCAGGTGAAAATACGAGTACCATGTCACCTTGGCTCAACCCTAGTCATTCAGCAGGAACTAGGGCTACCGAAACGGAGCCGAGGTTTGGGAGGGAAAAAATTTCGGAAACACTAAATCATATGTTGGCGGCCACCCGAAAACTTAGCACAAACACTATGGTGTGTGACACCGCATTACCGCACATGAATCTAGCTGCTGCCAGGTTCTAGTCCGATTCCCACAATGCACACTATTAGCCGTATACGAGGATGGTATTGGCTGTTGGTATTGGTTGAGCTGGTGCTACTGCAGCAGGATGTTGGTTTCGTAGTTTGTGGTAGTTTTAGCCATTAGGCCAGTGGGATGGCGCAGTTTTTTTTCCCCAGTTTTAGAATTGCTTTTTTTTTTACTGTGAAACAACGGCGGTGCATGTTTTAGTAGAAGTTACGCAAAACCGGTTGAAATTAGGTTCAATAAAATTTTCTAAAATCTACCTTCCCATGAGAGGTCACTTGAAAGTTAGAAATTGAATACAAAGTATCCTGATAGCAGTTTTGACAGGTTTCGAGTACTAAACGGAGGGTAAAGAAGGAATCAAAACAATCTTCTGAGCCGCAGTCCTAAGAACACCTCTCAATATGTTTGGGGTTAAGAGATTCAAACAACCTTGTGTTTGAAGGATTTCCTCAGAATATATGCAAAAAAAATTGAGCATTTCGCTGTACAAATAAGAATCTGGCAAACCATCATACCATGGAAAATCTTTGTATCCAGCCAGAAACAAACCTTCACATAGTTCCAAACCATACAAATCTGCACCACCAGCAGAGAGTATAGCACCAACCAAACTATAAATGTTTTCTGATATCATCTTGGCAGTATATGTACTCTTTGTATGTTTCTTTGACTGACATTCCTCAACCTTTCGAAGAAAGACGAGTAGGCGATTCAGTGAGAAAGTGCTGACCACATCACTACTAACTACCTGCAGCTTGTTGCGAGCGTGGTCTAACACTCTCATGATAAGCATCGCAGGATGTTTTTGCACTTAAAGTCACTTAAAGATGCCAGTAACCAGCCAGTAGTCTTTCCCACCAAAGGTCAGCAGCCGACTGTCAATGAAAGCCATAAAGTGGACACAGGTAGTTCTATTACAGTATCTTGAAAAACTCTTCTCTGAGCCCCCTCCCTAAGACGTACATAGGCAATTTAATTTGCCGCGCTCCCATTGTGACCAGGGACCCAAACCAAGCTCAATGAATACAGCCCTTCTACTGTATTTCCTATGGCAAGAGGGTGCGAGAGACGAGACGGATGGAGTTTCAGTAGAACTTCATCGGATTACCCAGGTCGCAACAAGTTCATCGCAGCCATCACCAAAGCAGTGTTGGGCATGGCTTAAGTTAGCACATTGAACCCACGCTTTAGGTTGGGGATCCGAAGTAGGGATCACTTCCGCACAGCCTGCGTGTATTATAGAATTCGACACAGACCAAGAGCCGAGCACTGCTATAGGCGTCTGGGGTTTGCCCACTTTGCAAGTGGAGACAAGACAGGTCCGGGCCACGGATATCTAATCTCAGCCCAATAGAACCACCCTTAATGAAGGAAGTGGTCTCCACCCACCCGAAGAAGTGAGGAGGGTAACAACGGGCTTGCCGAGTCAGAAGGCTCCTGGCCTATACGAGGTACCCAATGAGGTCTTCAAGATCGTGTCTGCAGAGGAACGGTATATTCAGTAGATGTTGGAAATTAGTTAGTTCTACTGGACAAGGGTAAACCAATGTCCATGATTCCGTCGTCATTCCGACAGCTATATGTGCTGGATAACGTCTGGAAAATATTGAAGAAGATGCTACAAGTAAGGAAAGAGAATGCTTCAGTCTCTCCGATAATCAGCATGAGTGCCGCGAGGGCCATTCCACGTGTATGGTGGCAGTTGAGGTTCTAGGGATTGTAAGGCCGGCTTGGCAAGCCCCCCACAAAAGGAAGAGTTTCGGCATCTTGGTCACGCTCGACTTCAAGAACGCATTTAACTCGCCAAGATGGACCGACATTCGACAGGTCTTGTAGCGGCAATGTGTACCTGACTTCCTTAGAAAGATGCTTGATAGCTATCTCCAGGATCGAGTACTTCGGTACGACACTTTACGGGGGCGAAGAGAGAAGCGGTCGATATCAGGAGTGGTCCAGAGCGCGACACAGCAGGGTTCTAAAAACTGCTTGTTTATGTATCCTCCTTTGGAAGGCAAATAAGTGTTTTCCCTTTGTTTTCATCATTAATAGAAGTTCATGTGCCATTTCATCAGAATCAACAGACAGCCGGCACGCCAATTCAATAGACATCAGTACATGTTGTACAAAGGACCACTTTTCTTTAAACGGTAAGAGCAGCAGCTCATGATATGAAAAGCAAATGTAAAAAGTTAATCTTCAGAGCAGAGCGTCTAGTTTGCTATCTAGATGACACCCAAATGTTAAACTTCGCTCAAAAAAGAGCATAGTGATGGCTAGATGAGGCCAACCAGTCAGTTTCCACCCATAAACGTCAGTTTTGAAATGTTTGATTGGCTTGAAAGGAGAGAGGCGATTTACATGATCTAGCAGGTATCGTCTGCAGATCATTAAAGTGCAAGCCGAACAACGTGCACCATAGCAAAAAAAACAGGATGCCCCTTGAGGGTGACTCTGTTTATCACGCACCGCCATCACATTTGAATTACGGTCAGCATCCTAAATCAGGGTGTTATCTCCCAGCATGGCCTTAGATAGTGACATGCACTATACATGCCATGCCATCTTGCTGAGATATACGTGTAGAGAAAGTTGAGTTGTCAAATGTATGTAATTTTCCTTGTCAAGCGCGCCTTCAATTCAGCCTGGTGAATTTAGCACATTCTCGCAAGATCAGAGGATGCATCCACAAAGAGTTTTTGTGCACATGAATCTCGACTATTCACCACATGCTCTTCAACATGACGAAAGTCCAACCGTCCAACAACAAGGGTTGTGGTAAGTATGTATGTCAGACTGGCTTTGGCATCTCGTAAGAGTTGGCGGGAGCTGGTTTGTATCCTTTTTACCGATGACAAATATTATCTCCGGTGTGCTATGCTACTCAGCTCACTTGTAGTCTCGGTGATAGGAGACTGTACAACTGTACAACTGTAAAGCAAATATAATAGCAATTAAAGAAATTCGATGCTCACTTGGATTTGGAATTGCTAAAGAATGAAAAGGATGGCAACGATTAGTATAAGTAGCATCTTCCGACAGGTGCTGGTTCCTTAAATGACGAGATTGAGCCTCTGCAGCCGAACATCTTGCAGCTCTGCTAATAAGTCCTACTTCACGCCTCCCCGTGGCGCCATCTGGGAATCTCACTAGAGGTTGCGAAGTGAAGGGGGCAAATGGCGAGTTTCCAGCGCCATTAACCAGGATTAGTGTCGGAAAAACAAAACAAGACCTCGTATTAGGGGCACTCAAAATGGAACTGGGCCTCCAGGTTGGGGGTTGTGCCGCCGGGGTAACTGCCCGGCCATTTAAAAAAAAACATAAGTTACGACGCATCAACAAGCCTCGGATATGGACGGATCTACTGTTGACAACCCACGCAAACGATTTAAGGACAATGAGCTTCGGATATGCACGTGGAATGTTAGAGCCAACAATAGACCACGTGCAGCCGAGCAACTAGCGGAGTCCCTAGACTGCTGTAAAGCAGACATAACCGCCATCCAAGAAATGCGATGGGATGGGCCTGACAAAAAGAGGATGAAAAACTGCTACATCTACTACGGGTCCTCAACAAGACCTACGAGCAATGCCCTAGCTATGACATTAAAATTGTCCTCGGTGAATTTAATGCAAAGCTAGGAAGAGAGGGTATCTTTGGTGGAACAATCGGAAAATATAGCCTGCACAACACCACCTCCGATAACGGATTCAGGCTAATCGACTTTGCGGCGGGGCGAAACATTGTCATGGCTAGCACGCGGTTCCCACATCTCGACATACACAAGGGGACTTGGAGAACTCCTGATCAATCAACAGTCAACCAGATTGATCACATTGCGATCGACGCAAGACACTCCTCCAGTATGTCTCTTAATCTCTCAAGAGGTCCAATGCCGCCAGCATCAAGCATCGAAGACCATTGGAAACACTGCCAAAACGCCATCAGAGATGCCGCTTCTGATGTGCTGGGTTTCACTCGTCCACCACAACGAAACCCCTGTTTCGATGATGAATGCCGGCAAGCACATGCAGCTAAGCAAGATGAATATAACGCGACGCTGCTTAGAAAGACCAGAGCTGCTCATGAGCTCTATGAGCGGAAGAGGAGAGACGAGCACCGGCTTCTCAGGAGGAAGAAGAAAGAGCATGAGAAGCGCGCGATCGAGGAAATTGAGAGATGCTACTCCAGGAATGAGGTTCGGAAGTTTTACCAAAAGGTAAAAATAACATGCCACGGAAATAAACCCCGAACCGAAGCCTGTAGAGATAAACAAGGGAACATCGTAGTAGAATCGCAGTCGATGCTGAGGATTTGCAAAGATCATTTCTGCAGACTGTATTACGGCGATGACGGACCAAATACCGCTGTCAGGCAGAATCAACCTTTCAACCTGGACGATGATGACCAACAATTCCGTCCACCCCACCTGGATGAAGTGAAGATAGCCATATCGAAGCTTAAGTCCAACAAAGCTGCTGGAGCGGATGGCCTGACTGCCGAGCTCTTCAAAGCGGCAGGCGATGACTTGGTAAGGAGCATACACCAACTCATCTGTAAAATATGGTCGGACGAAAGTATGCCCGATGAATGGAACCTCAGCATTGTTTGTCAGATTCTCAAGAAAGGAGACCCTCTGAACTGCGCCAACTACAGAGGCATCAGTCTCCTTAACATCGCATACAAGATGTTATCTGCCGTATTGTGTGAACGCCTGAAGCCCTTCGTAAACAACCTGATAGGTCCATATCAGTGTGGCTTCAGGCCAGGAAAGTCCACCATCGACCAGATATTCACACTACGGCAGATCTTGGAGATGACCCATGAGCTTCAGATCGATACCCACCACCTATTCATCGATTTTAAGGCCGCGTATGACAGCATCTATAGAGACGAGCTATACAAAGCAATGTCTAGTTTTGGCATCCCTGCCAAACTCGTCCGTCTGTGCAGGATGAAGATGGAGAATACCCGCTGCTCCATCAAGGTGGGTAAAGACCTCACCGAGACCTTTGATGTCCAGAAAGGATTTAGACAAGGCGATGCGCTGTCATGCGATTTTTTCAACACCGTACTTGAAAGAATAGTGCAAAACTCACGAGCAAACACAAGATGCACTATCTTTCAAAAGTCCGTCCAACTACTCGCATACGCCGATGATATTGACATAATCGGGAGAAAGCAGCGTGATGTCAGTGGCGCTTTCGCGAGTATTGAGACGGAAGCGGCGAAAATGGGTTTAGCGGTCAATGGGGGCAAGACCAAGTATATGCTGTCAATCAAAAAGGACAACCAACACCGACGTCTCGGACAGAACGTCTCCCTCAACAGATATAACTTTGAGGTAGTTAAGGACTTTGTCTACCTAGGCTCCGCTATAAATACAGACAACGACACCAGCGCTGAGATCAAGCGAAGAATAACTCTTGCCAACCGCTGTTTCTTTGGGTTAAGAAGGCAATTGAGTAGCAAAGCCCTCTCTCGGACAACAAAAGTCACCCTTTATAAGACTTTAATAATCCCGGTCCTGCTCTATGGCGCAGAGGCATGGACATTATCAAAAATGGATGAGGGTGTTCTTGGTTGCTTCGAGAGAAAAATTTTTCGGGCGATCTTCGGTCCCGTCTGCATTGACGGTGAGTGGAGGAGGAGATACAACGACGAACTGTATGGACTGTACAGCGACATGGACCTAGGCAGAAGAGTGAAGATTCAAAGACTGAGATGGCTGGGTCATGTAGAGCGCATGGACACTAATGCTCCGGTCCGAAAAGTCTTCGAATCCGCCCCCGAGGGACAGCGCAGTAGAGGAAGGCCAAGGCTCAGGTGGCGCACGCAAGTGGAAGAGGACCTCAGCCAACTTAGCGTGCGAAACTGGAGGCAGCTAGCCAGGGATCGAGCTGGCTGGAGAAGCTTGTTGACTGAGGCCCAGGTCCATCCCGGATTGTAGCGCCACCTAAAGTAAGTAAGTAAGTAAAGAATGAACCATCCAACAAAAATCTCAAACCTTCGACATGTAGTGAACTCATAACAATCCTCATCAAGGCCAAATTCTGAATCTAACCCTGATTCCCGTTCGTGTTCCTTCTTACTCCCTGTAAGAATGACATCATCAAAGACAGATGCTTTGACTTTCTAGATGGAGCTCACTGTCCAAAACTTGGCACCAAAGTTCAGCAAGAATGTCTTAAACTGTTTTTTTTTATCCGACAACACCGATGGTATAGTATAGTGTTTGAAAATAGTAAAATTGTATTTACTTTATCAGCAGGTTCCCACAGCTCAATTTTCATGAACTATACCCTATCAAGCAGCCGGCAACCAATCTGGATGTCCAAACTTTCCAAGATATCGACTTCGATCATAGCCTTGTTGTGGCAGGGTACGAATGCAAATACGAGTATACCAGAAACAACATAGTCAAATAAGGACACCATTCGCATTGGGTCGGTAGAGTTTGTACTGATCGCTTTTCTCGCAACCTTTTAAAAATCCCAGCCTCCATTCACAAACCGTAGAACGCCAATGGAATTGTTGTCATTGAGCCACCAGAAAGATGATTTTCATTAAATTGGCTACAAAGTGCGGCACAGACCGACGATGCATGTAAGTAGATATTTGCAGCCAAAGTAGAAGCAAAATAATGTTTTAGGCCGCGCTACATCGAAGGACGAAAGCTACTTGTAAGTTTACAAGCAAAAAAGAAGAAAAGAGGGTAGGCGCCTCGGAAAGAAAAAGCACCAGATGCGCTTAATCAGGAAAAGTGGAAGATGTTTAAGATAAAAAAGAGCCGGAATTAAAGTTAAAAGATGAGAATATGAAAAGACTACGTCTGCACACTATATGCCAGCGATGATGGTAACAATTCCACTGTCAGGCAGAATAAACCATTTTTCAATACTCTGTACGAAGACAAAAGGGAATTCCGTCCCCCTAGGGTTCTCAGCACCTTTTATTCGATCCACATGAAAGTAGAGCCCATTTTTGAGAACTAACTCTGACTAAACATCTGAAAAATCTGTCATCAGAAAAGAACGTAGACCGCCGACTAGCTTGGCCAGGTCGGAATAACTTCGAAATAGTTAAAGACTTTGTCTACTTACTCATTGCTGTGCTGTTACAAGCAGCATTGATATCAACACAACATTCAAACGCAGAAGTACTCTTGACAATCTACACATCTTTGGGCTCAGTATGCCATGAAATTTGAGTAACAGACCCATCACTCTTATAAGATAAAATTGCTTTCATATAAGGCCCTTATTCATCCCTGTCCTGCTTTGTTGCGCAGAGGCTCAGAACCTGTCGAAAGCGGATGAAGATTTAACCACGAAATTATTAGTGACAAAAATCTAGTCAGATGTCTACGGGAGATACTATATGTCGGAAACGGCCTCCAGTTTCGCACGCTAAGTTGGCTGAGGTCCTCTTCCACTTGCGTGCGCCACCTGAGTCTTGGCCTTCCTCTACTGCGCTGGCCCTCGGGAGCGGATTCGAAGACTTTTCGAACCGGAGCATTGGTGTCCATACGCTCTACATGACCCAGCCATCTCAGTCTTTGGGTCTTCACTCTCCTGGTTAGGTCGATGTCGCTGTACAGTCCATAGAGTTCATTGTTGTAACTCCTCCTTTATTCACCGTCAATGCAGACGGGCTTTGCATTTAAATCACGGAGGACAATTTTAATGTCATAGCTAGGGCATTGCTCGTAGGTCTTGTTGAGGACCCGTAGTAGATGTAGCAGTTTTTCATCCTCTTTTTGTCAGGCCCATCACATCGCATTTCTTGGATGGCGGTTATGTCTGCTTTGCAGCAGTCTAGGAACTCCGCTAGTTGCTCGGCTGCACGTGGTCTATTATTGGATCTAACATTCCACGTGCATATCCGAAGGTCATTTTCCTTAAATCGTTTGTGTGGGTTATCAACAGTAGATCCGTCCATATCCGAGGCTTGTTCATGCTTCGTAACTTCTTGTTTTTTTTTTTTAAATGGCCGGGCAGTTACCCCGGCACAATCCCCAACCTGGAGGACCAATTCCATTTTTAATGCCCCTAGGACGAGGGATCGGTTACACCGAAGCCAGTAGCCCGTTCCGGGATGTGAGCACTGCCGTTGGTCCATATAGGGCTTATCCGCCACCATCTCTTTTCCAAGACCCTGACTAAGTCCTAGAAATCCTTACCGACCTGAACTCCAAATATGTCGGAGTAGCCCGGATAAGGTCTTGTTTTGCTTTTCCGACACTAATCCTGCTTTATGGCGCAGGATACTCGCCATGTGTCCCCTTCACTTCGCAATCTCTAGTGAGATTCCCAGATGGCGCCACGGGGAGGTGTAAAGTAGGGCTTATTAGCAGAGCTACAAGATGCTCGGCTGCAGAGGCTCATTCTCGTCATTTAAAGAACCAGTACCTGTCGGAAGATGCTATTTCTACGAGGCCTTATACTAATCGTATATTTTAAAAAATGTTTCGGACATATGATGGAACCTTGATGCACACCTTAATTCATGTTTACAATCGTCACACTCAACCCCGCGTAAAATGTGTTGTAAAATCAAATGGCAAAAGAGAGCTTGGTTCGGATTAGGTTGATAAGTCAAAGATGTACGAGTATGACAAAACCCAAATGCGTATCTACTGCAAAGAGAACAAAAAATTGATTTGCAATCATGCGTCAGTTGCAAACATCATCTAATTTCAATATCACTTTAGAGAAGGGCTTTTTAGTCAATGCAATGAGCTAATGCATATTTCACTGTCATTTTAACGCCTAGCCGTCAGCAATGCGCAAGAAATCTGCCCCAAAGGATACACATTTAACGCAGCAGTAGGTCGCATATGCATTTCTATTGCACTCGTATGTACCTATATAAACTGTCAAACGGCAATAATGAAGCAAAAGATGAAAATCTGGCTTTCGGGAGATACAAGTACGAGATAGTGTGTGCCTTTGTAGGCATAATATTTAGTACTGCTACTGGCACGCTTTATACTTGATACTTAATGCATCGCATTTATGGAAATGATTATACTAAGAAACAGATTCAGAGACAAATGAGAGATATGTACCTACGAGTATGATGCAAAGAAGAGGAATAGCAAAAAAAAGCGAATGTTTGCGAATAATAGAGCACCTACCACATCAGGCACTCAAAATTTGGATCAAGCGAGTCAGAGTCTGAGTCTGCCTGCAGCGTAGACTGCCAAGCAAATACAATACAGACAAAGCGCACCTTTGATTTTTGCTTCTTTCATTTGGGCTTCATGTCAAATCCATTTCTCTGACGAAAAAAAAAGGGAAAAATCCTCAAAGAAGGAGGTAGGTAGGTATCCATCAAAAGCAACCTCAAGAGGCGGTATGTCTCGATATCGGAACGGGTATAGTATCAAAAGTGCATCAGGATACAGTAGGAGCAGCGACCGACTTATTGTCAAATGCACATGAAGATACAAACTCGTATACTCGTAGATACAACTAATACATACTCGTTTCTGCATCACCTGCCATGCGACCAATATTTTTATCAGACCGTTTATTCCAGGGAGAGACATCAGTTATCATAGTCGCGCACCAGCCAGTCCAACTCAGCCAGCCACATGACCATAGATCCGATGTGATGTTCCCAGGAATTATTTTATTCATGAATGAATATGCAAGATGTACGAATATCTAGATCGTAGTCGAGTCGGATTTCAAATTCAGAGAGTCGGTCGGTCTTTTATCCCCATTGGTTCGTTATTCTTTGGCTCTGACTCTGGCTCTGGTTCTGACTCTGGTTCTGGTTCTGGTTCTGATACTGTTACTGCTGCTGCTAGTATCTACTCGTACTAATGCTCTGTATCTGTGTATCTATATGTCTACACTGGCGACCAGTGTGGTTTTCTTTTTTCCGTTTCTGGTTCTGCTATTTTAATCATTAAGTCAAGTGACCCAAATTGATTCGTCGACGTTCGATGCTCCTATTTATTTCTCTGTTTCTGTTTCGTACAGTCATCATATGAATATACAAACGAACGACTCTGTGTTGTATGTGTGCAGCTGAAGAAGACTCTTTATGCTATGTATGGTCCAATGATTTGGACTTGGATGCCGAAAAGCCGAATTTCATTTAAAGAGACATTATATGGACGTGAGGTGAGTATCTTACCTAGAATTATGCAACCGTATGACCTTTTTGTTGATTTAGATACGTTTTTCTATTTCATCTTCTTTTTCTTGCAAGCCACAAGGTTTAAATGATTCGAAATTGGTTCTTAATAGTCGACAACCGTTCGATGGAAATCGAAGAAAATCTCCAAACTGTGAATAATTGCTCATTTTGAACAACAGTAGTCTGTTGGCCGCATTTACGGTACACGCAAAGGACCGCAACACCACGGCCGTACCGCCGCCGCCGCCGCTGTTGGTATACTCATATTCGTAGTCATAGTCGTATTTCGTTGCTGTGCATGTGCACAATACCGCGCGCGCGCACACCTCACATATGTACGAGTATACTACCTAGGTAACAGTGAGAGCTCTCACTTACCTAACTTACTTAAGAGTTCAAGCTCGAATGGAATGCGGAGAAAGTAGGCCGCGCACGAATTCTCAGACATTGACTGCTGCCGCTTCGCAATCCATTCAATCAGTCTGTTGAGCTGTTGGTGAGCTGCTGCCTTTGGTCTACTGCCTCACTACCTACTATCCGTCATTATCATCATCTTACCGATATGCTTGTAGTTACATAGATACTTTGTGGAAGCCACCTCTTAGATTATCTACTTGTATACTCGTATCTTCGTTGTATCTATTCTCTGAAGCTGAAGTACGAGGCAGAAGAAAGCGGATTTTCATTTGGCATTAATTCCAGTTGAACGGATGCCTCTGGCATTGGTGGAGAATGGCAAGGTCATTTACCCACAGATACCATGCAACTAAAATCCAATCCAACCTCACCGCACAGCTGGTTGGGGACAGCTAAGCAAAGCAGCGATATTTATAGAACTGACAAGCCATATGCCAGAGATGGATAGGCACTTCCAGTTAACATGGAAATCGTCGTTGTTGCTTTGCCTCAATGAGACAAGCCAACGTTTTGTGGTATTCTAATGAAAATTGTGGGGGCGGACAGTGGCGTCATCGTCACAGTCACTCATTATATATTTAAAAAAAAAAAATGTTTTTTTTGTTGTTGGAGATGGTCTTTGGGGTATATGCTGTGTCAGTTGATTACCATAAATGGCATTGGTCACACAATTGTAGATACTATCAGTGCCAGCTTGTTCATTCATTGATTTCTCATTCTGGTGGTGGTGGGGGCGCCCGGATCAGTGTGGGATGCAATTTGGTGATGAATGTAGTTCGTGCACCAAGTGAAACGTAAATAGGTTAGAAGGTGGGAATTTCACGGCACTAATTTGAAGTTGGTAAGCTTTAAATGGTGTTGAAAGAAAGTGTTCGGTTCCCTTCCATATGCAATGTAACAGATCATCTTTTCGTCGTAATACGTCATACTTGGGGGACTTTAGAAGAAAAAAAAACTAATGAGCCAAGTTAGTGAAGCTGTCTTCACTTTAAGTGAGTGCATTTCCGACAATTAAAATGGTGTATTCTAAGAGCAGTGTTTTGTAGTGTTTTAGAAGCCATTAGCTGTGCGTTAGCGCTTGGGATGGAGCTGAACCTCAGGCTGAAGCTCTCTCCATTTCGTAAGATCTTGGGCTAATCAAACCCAGTTTTCTACACCGAGTTAGCTACTTCTGGCCAGCTCAATATGACCATATACAGTTCGATACTATATTTGCTTCTATACGTAAACCACTGAAAATACTTTTCCCTCAAAGCAGCCTACGGCATTTTGTCCGCTTCTTGGCACAAAAAAACCGCGATCGGCAATAGTGATTTTTCGCAGATGATTGTAGATAACGTTTTCCAATTCGTGTTGGGTGGCCTTTCTTTGTTGTACTCCAACTTAAAGATAGCAAATACCTCAGCAGGATATCCCTGGTTCATTCTTTATTCTGGGCGAAATCCACACCTCTTTTTGCTCGGATGTTCGTATTTCTATTCTTAAGCAACTTTTTTGGATTTTGGCACATCGTCCGAACATAATTTCTGCAGAAAATGGCTTCGATCAAGCAGTTCATTGATTCTTTTCTTCTTTTTATTTGCACACAGAGTTTTAGAACAGCACTCATGCATCTTTGCAGCATCACCTTGCCCGCTATTTGTTCCGCTCCATGTGTTTGCCTATTTTCTTTTCTTTTGCTATGAAACTTAGCAAATGAAATGCGACATCTTTGGTAGTACGGTGTCCGGGATATAAGTATTCTCAGCGACTAAGTGCTATAAATGACCAGGACAAACAGAAGTCCTTAACAAGGACTGCTTTTACAAGCTCCAAAAAGCCTTTGAGCAATGGCCTGAATTTGACGTGGTGAATTTAATGCCAAGTTTAGCAAGTAAGTTTGGTATTACCGTCGGAAAAACAGCTTCCACGATGTCATCTCCGGAAACGGGCACAGGCTTATAGATTTCGCGACGGGACGTAATTCTATTATAGGCAGCACACGGATTCCATGCCTTGACATTCATAAAGCCATGTTGATGGTTGTTCAATAGACTACCAAACAATTTGATCAATTTGATTGCTCCAGTGTTTTGGATGTCCAAATAGTTAACAGAGACAGATCTTTATGAAGTAATTCGACGTCGAATTGATGCAATAGCCATACACCGCAAGTGGCTTTTCCGATCGATTCTCCATTTACCTCTTAAAAAGTCCAATGCCCCCAGCACCGAATGAAGAAAAATAGTGGCGTTTCTGCCAGAAAGCATTTAGAGGGGCTTCTCCTGATGTACTGGGTTCCGACACATCCAAACAAAGAAACCCCTGTTTAGATGACGAATCCAGAGATGCAATGTCTATAATCCTACATTCTTCGTTGTACCGAGCGGCCCTGGAGAAAAAAGAGACAGTCTTGAGATCTTTACGAGCAGGAAAGAGGGAAGGAACATATTCTCCACAGAAGAAAAAAAAAGAACACTGTATGCGTTCAACCGTGGCAACCGAGGCAACCGAGGCAAAAAATAAAACGAACATCTAAAGGTGTAAGTCCCGGACAGAGATTTGTTAGAATAGAGAAGAAAATCTTATAGTTAAACCAGAGTAGGAGCTGAGAATTTCGAACGATTATATATGCAGACTATTAGACGGTGATAAAATTTGGATGAAAATAGGCAACATTTCCGTCGATACAACCAAGTTAGGACAGCAATTTCCAAATTTAAATCTCACAAATCTCCTTGACCCGATGGCTCAACCGCCAAATTGTTTAAGACAGCAGCTGATGATTGGATACGAAGCATAGATCAACTTATCTCTAAAACCTGGATCGACGAAACTATGCGGGACAAATACGAGTAGAACCCTAGTCTGATCTTAAGGAATGGACTTCCTCTGAAGTGCACCTATTACAAGTGAATAAGTCTCCTGAATGTCACACATAATCCTGTATGCAGTATGAGATGAACGTCGAAGATCCTTCTTGAGTAGTGTGCGCTTTATTTAGCAGATCTTAGACGTATCTTTAAGGTTCCAAATCGATTAACACCACCTCTTCATCGATTATTGATGTACAAATCTATAGAAACGATCGTTATAGAGCCATCATGAACATGGCACTTGAAATAATCGTGCGTAATGCGTAAGCCATGTTGATGTGCTTATTCTACCTACAATTAAGCCCTATCGAAACCCGCGAATACAACCTTCAATCTGTAAGGCCAGATACTTCAAAAAATGGTGGCAGTAATTCATTCTGGTTGCTTCCATTAGATCGATTAGATCTCCTCCATCACTATTCCTACCTCAACACCTCCAGATCCCTTATCCCAAACACTACAAAGTCGAGAATATTTCCGGACTCCCGGGCTTCTTTCAATGAGATGGAACAAGACCACACTCTGTTGGGTGCCTGAAACCCGGAGGCTCCAGATTGATTCATTGCCGATGAATAGGTCAAACTCGGATCCCCAGGAACAAATATGAAGCAGCTTGATAACGTGAAACCACCAACGTCCTACTCGGAGCAAATGGCACACTAACAAGCACCTTTAATAGCAGACATCTGAAAGAGTAGTGTCTATATTCAATCCCAAGAGATCAAGATAACTTATCAACCTAAGGTGAGCCGATATATGTAGCTAAACTTGATAATTCCTTAAAATTGTGTACATCCGTTGCAAAATCCCTACGCGAATCCAACTTCCGAAATTAAACCTTGACAAAGTTATCTTGTGACAAAAAATCTTGTTGATTGCGGTACACGGTAAAACATCGGCCTCCCACTCTCTCGAAGTTGTTCAATACAGTACCAATTCGTCTAATTATGGAATGAAATATTCATGAATCATGACTCTGTAGCGTTCACTATCCACAGTGACCGTTTTGCCCGAGCTGTGTCAAAAAACGTTCAATGACTATTCCAGCGTAAACAGCACAGTGACTTTGTGTGGACGTAATGACTCTTCCTGCACTAGTCGCTGATTTTCAGCGCACCAAGTTTTTTTTGTTCACGTATCCGCATAGGTAAAAACGGCCCTCGTCACAACACGATTTTCTTTTTTACTGAAAGTCGTCCACTTCGTTGTTAAGATTTAGGAGGACCTAAACATAAGTTCATAGTCAACACCTATCAGATGATGGACTGCCTGCACTTGGCAAGGAAATATCACAAATCTTTCACCAAAATAATACGCCGCCGAAACGTGCGTGGTACGTCATCTGATCGATGTCGATCTGCAGACATCTGCAGCCACGTCAGCGATATTCTAAGCCAAATGAGAGGTACGAAGCCTTACAGGGCTTGCTCGGTCAAATGTTATTGTAGTATCCAGCTTAATGGCGCCTTGAACGACCAATAGTTCATTTTGACGATTATTCAGCGTTCTTTAGGAGTATAGCGTTCCATTGTTTACGAGTATCCATATAAATTCTGTTTGCTTCAGAACTTTTCCGCCTTCCCCATCACTGCAGAAGTTCTGGCAATAAACGAAGCCCTGTCCTGGCTGAAAAAAAGCTTGATGTCTGCAATGGATATCAGCATTTTTTCTGACAGTCAGGGCGCTATCAGATCAGATGGCAGAGCAGTTCAACATTCACAAGCAAGCAAACACTAAGCTTGGATGCTAATGGAAGAACAAACCTTAGGTAGACTGTTGGATCAGAATGCTTAGCGAACGGTCAAATTAGGCCAGGGCTGAATCTAAATTATTCTTAAAGTTTGGTCTTTCTGAACGTAAAACATCTTAGCGCTATCATTGGTTTTATCACTGGACACAGACTTATAAGTAAAGGTGCAAGAAGGCTTGGCATGGTTACAAATGACTTTTGCTTAAGTTGCATGGACGGGAAGGGCCAAAGACAATCCCCCATCTTCTTTGTATATGTCCGGCTCTCTCCCAAAGTCTACAATGACTTATCCTCCTTAAGTCTCCTTCACTTGGTCTTAAGTTTTGTTTCTAGAGTTCACAGATTCACGTGGCATCCAACAGTCACACTAACCTAACTTAACCTTGGCTCACAACTTTCAAAATCGAATTGGCATGCGAAATCTGTGGAATTTTTCGATAGAGTAGTTCATTATGGCCAACCTGTACAACTTCTTCAAATCCATCTTAACGATCCAATCTAACATGTTTCTAAGGATTCAAGTTCAGGAGATTGTTTATTATACGAATATTTCGCTTGCATAGCTATTCATACCGCTCAAAATACCAGAATGAACTCTGCGCTGATAGTTTAATGGAAACTTTTTTACCATGTGAAAAAATGCCTCTCCGACGTCTTAACATCTTGCTGTTGAGCAATTATCAAGGAAATCTCCCTACTGCGTCAATAGGTCCAGCGGTTGATTTATTTGGCAGAATCCTTATGCTTTGTCCGTAGGGATACTCTTACTCTGATATCGTTTCTTCTTTGAACTTTGCTCAGTACTATCGCAACGCCATCTGTTTAGAATTACCCAACTTCCCCCCCTTCGAAACAATTTCTATTTTTTTTTCCACGTTTGGTTATGTATTAAACAACTTTCAAGTTTACTTTCTGTGTATCCTTTTTCCTTTTTTTTTTTTTTTTTTTTTTGAAACCAGCTCAAGCAACTCTGCCTAAAATAATTAATTTGCGTCAGTTCCTTCATTAAGGTGTGCTTACACCACCCGAAACCTTTCGCTATCAGCAACCCCTGTCTTTAAGAATTAATTTTTCAGCTGTAAACCCTTTTTTTTTTAATTTGTGTTGACGGTAGGAACAAACAGAAGGATATATATTTTTTTTTTTTTTTGTAATTAATATCAGGATGGCCTAAATTGTTTGTTGCCGCTTTAATGAAGAGTTGTTGTTTTTTTTTTGAGCTGTTGGCTAGCGTATCTTTCATTTGCAAATATGTTTTAGAGATAGATTCGTTGTCTTTCGTCCCAGTATTGTCGAATTTTCGAATTTCAATTAACAGGGATACTATAGTATATACAATAAAATCGAATATGATGGTGAATTTAAGGAAAATCCTTACTGAATCCACCCTACGATTTATACATACTATATTTCAGAGGGTAGGAATGCAGCTTTAAATCTTATAAATCTTATGCAGATCATTGGAGTATTGGGTTAATTGGTTTCGGTCTCGTTGCAATTTAAGGGAGGCAACCCGGAAAAAGCATCTAGTGAATAGGAAGTATTTATAGCTCTAGGAGAAGCACTGCTGCAATAAAGGTCCTATTGCCACTCTCATTACAGCAAGAGGTGGTTGGGATACAAGTACAAGTACAAGTAAAAGTACTCGTATAAGGCACACTGAGTAAATTCAGAGTTTGTTTGAGAATGAAATTTAATTACTCTTACTTGGCTGCAGATGGATTGTATAATGAATGAAGGCTCTTGAGGGAAGATTTTCTCATTTAAAAATTGATGAAATACGAGTAGTTCCACAGAGCAAGTACAAGTACAACTACAAGCACAAGAACAAGCACTAGTGAATAAGTTTATTTGTTAAATGCTACAAGGGAGTGGGCCAAACTTTTGTAGAAATAGAAAATTAGAGTCCCTTTGGGCCGAACAGCATGAATATTGGCATTTCTATAAATAAGGATGACGGTGAGTTGGAAAATGGTGATTAAGTATTTGTCCAAATGTTGAAGCTCTTTAGATTTTCATAAATTAAGTTGGAAGAGAAGCACATTTACTGACAATCTTAGTTTGTTCTCGAAAATATCCACAGCTGCGAGAGCGATTTTAATACAATTTGGTGTTACGCGTGATAATTTTGGGACTGGAAGACCCCTTGCAAACCACTGCCCTGCTATGGATTCTCCAGTAATGAGCATAATCAACTAACACTACTTATCAGTTAGACAGATGTGTTGCGTTTTGTTCTTCATACAATATGAACGGTCACATCATTATGTAACCAACTTATTCAGCCATTATGACTAACGTAGTTGAAGTCGATAGCTTTCGAGTCCTAAGAGACGTAAAATGTAAAATGTCAGCGCCAGTATTTAGGGCCGATTCTTTCCTCCTTTTTGAGCGAAGCATTAAAGTTAATCTTAAACGGGAGCTACCCAAGTTCACGGGTTTAAGATCTTTTTGCACGTCGGGTATCCGCCGACTGCACAATAAATTAAACACCTTTACGAAAGGTGCTTCAAGCTAGTGGGTAACCTGCCAACCTTTGTGGTAACAAACCAACAAGGAAGACGTAACTCATGTGATGCGGCTTATCCGCTTCGAACAACCCCAGGCTTTGAGAAGATAAGGATTCGTGTTATATAAAATTGAATTGCCTACAGCACTCTACCATAAATGCTACTGAGCTATATAAACAGAAAATACATTAAGCGCACCAATTCAGAACGAGAAGGATCCGATTGATAACAAAAGAGTAGCCACACTCTATGAACGTGTTTCGAGAGCTCTATTAAAAGCTGAAGTTTTCGAATCCACAGATATTGGCTCAGCATTATTAGACTATTCAACAAAAACCAAATGAAAAATCTTGCTTCATTTGTACCATACCAACCTCACAGAGGAAAACCGGAAAAAATTCAGACGAGCCAGGAATGACTGCAACGCCTTTCATAAGCGGGTGAAATTTATATACGACCAAAAACTGAGGCAAAAAATACTACAATGTCCCAAAGGTAGTAACAATTTTTGGTCGTTCATCAAAACCATTAGAAATTCTGCGTCATCCTCCATCCCAACGCTCATTTACAATGACATTTCAGCTGTCAGCTCTTTGGCCAGCTAAAGCCTCGCTGATTGTGCTTTGTCTCCGCCTACACTTGAGTGCGTCGAATCTTCAATGGGACGAATGGGACGTAGTAGCAAGAGTACTTAAAGATCTCAACTCTTACAAATCCGCAGTCTCACCGAAAAGTGGAACCAACGTTTACATCAATCTGGCGAAAGCAAGATACTCGTAGTTGCACTTGATAATTTTAAGGCATTTGATAGAGTTTGGCATCAGGCTCTTTTGTCGAAAATGGGATGACTCTCTTCTTCAATGGATTAGAAATTACCTTTCGGAACGTTCAATTCAGGTTATTTTGGATGGTTTCAAGTCTGATATTCACAAAATAAATGCTGGTGTGCCCCAGGGCTCCGTTCTGTCTCCGACACTCTTTTTGATTTTTATCAATGATCTCTTGTCTGCTACTTCTAATCCAATTTATTCCTTTGCTGATGACAGTACTCTTTGGTTTTCATATTCGTTCCCGGACTCACGTCCCTGCTCTTCGGCTGTAGAACGGGAACGGCAGCGTATGTATAGCTCATTAAATTCCTATATAAACAGCATAACCAATTGGGGAACTACCAACAGAGTGGAATTTAATGCTTCAAAAACACAATGCTGTCTGCTGTCGCTTAAGCCAAATTCAAATACCCAGCCATTATCCATGAATGGCACTTGCATCATTGAAACCGAAAAACTTTCCATTCTCGGTATGTGTGTCAATGACAACTTACGTTGGAATGACCACATATTCGAAGTCGCCAAAAATGCTGCGAAATGTCTAGACCCCCTCTGATCTGGCTTCAATATATAAGGCTTTCATCCGCCCAAAACTGGAGTACAATGCTCACATTTGGTCTGGTGCTCCCAAGACTTCTTTGCGCCTACTAGATAGGATTCAAAACCGTACGATAAAACTAAAAGGTGATGCACAATCGATTGACTCCCTCGACCACCGGCGTAATGTCTCCTGTCTCACCCTGTTCTATCGCTATTTTCGCCACCTGTGCTCCTCTGAAATTGCCAGTAGTACTCCGCCCCTTCAAACCTCCAACCGTAACACTCGACTCGCTGTGAGTGCTCATCAGTACACCTTC
This sequence comes from Volucella inflata, assembly GCA_928272305.1. Taxonomy (NCBI): domain Eukaryota; kingdom Metazoa; phylum Arthropoda; class Insecta; order Diptera; family Syrphidae; genus Volucella; species Volucella inflata. The sequence continues at coordinate 9,261,403 of OV743720.1, forward strand.
AAGCCCACTTTTGGACGCACCCTGAAATATTGTGATACTTTCCTAAGCCGAACAACTCGCTCATGAAATACCCTGCCGTGCTCATTATTTCCTAGCCATTACAACCTTCAAACATTTAAAACCAACGCACATCTGTACCTCTCTTTTCTCCCTCACTAAATTTACTTCGCCCGCGCTTTGTGCAAACATTTTAAAGGTACACAAAATCCCTTGTGCGCGCAAATTGTAAAAAAAAGGCGGTAATTGGAACAACTGCCCATCGTAGTTTTCGAAGGCTTTTCGACACATATCGGGCAAACACTCTGCCAAAACCCGAAGGCCAATGGCGACAAATCGCAATTTCTTGGTGGTTGAGGAAATTATAATAAAGCCAAAAGGGGTAGCGTTGTGTGAGATGCGGCACCTGTCTTCCACATCCATATCTTCGTATTTAGGTAAAAATTTAGTCAACATTTGGTTATAGCGATGTGAATTGACGGTGACGGTTGCACTTACATTTTCGAAGATGTATGGACTAATGGCAACACCAGACCAAATTGCACACCATAGAATGACTTATTACGGATACAATGGTCTTTCGACACTTACGTGTGGATTTTCACTTCCCCATTTGCGACTATTTAGTTTGTTTACGTATCCACCGAGTGAAAATTGAGCCTCACTACTGAAGAAAATGTTGTGTGAAAACTGGACATCATACTCAAATCGGAATATGTCCTACGCATTCCGTGGTTTGCTGGCTTAAATTCGTGGGTGAGTTGAACTTTATAAGGATGTTGATGCAAATCCAGATACAAAATATGCCGTAAGACAAGCCCAACTGCTGTGCTCGCCGTGAATTCAATAGATTTGAATGTTCTTCAACATTTTCACTAATGGCAGCCATATTTTCTGTAGAGCATGCATTTTCACTATTTTTGTAGAAAGTTTTTACAATTTTAACACTTCCAGTGGTTGTTCAACGATCCATATTGTAAAATGGCAAACCTAGAACTTAACATATACAATCTCAGATGACAGTTTGGTTTGACATATGTCATTGAGACATGGATGTCAAATCCGGTCAACGAACTGGTTGACCCTATTCAAAACACACTTAAATCGAACAGAGTTTTTGACCTTAATTGACTCTGGGAATAAGACGATATGGACATGCGTAAGTTGTATATGGCCGTAAGCAATTTGAAGCGTGAAGTTGGAGGTATACAACAGGAGACCAATCTTACTGAACCGCCATGTTAATTGAAACTTCCGTCCATATCGGACAGGTTGTTGGTACCCTACACCTACAATAGAGGTGGAGGCGCAAGAAGCCTTATTAGATCGACGGCGGTTCAACGAGGCTGCAGTCACCAGATCGCTTCGCTAGATCATTTTTCTAGAATTTTTATTGAGGATAAAGTTTGGAGTTTCGGTAACTTTCGCATCACAAGGCTAGTTAACCTACTGAGTAAGTGGGGGCATACATTGCCAGAGATAGTAGAAGTATACACATTATGGTGAAAGAATTCTTAAATCGTTCATTTCATATGCTCTGGATTTCCGTTTCGTGTTGAGTCTTCAATCGTGAAGCTAAAGAAGTAAAATCTGCAAAACAGAGAAATAGTAACGACGCGAGGGTAAAGCCATATGGATTCCATAACTAGAGTGCCAACAGATTCTTTAACACCTGCAATTGCACCCAACAAGAACAAAGCCAGCTTAGGACAAGTTAGAAGATAGTGTCTATTCAACCATGAACAAAGATGAATCCCATTCTCAAAGCTAAAATAGGGTCCAACCGGACGTACAGAACCCAACAACCACAGAACTCAAGTGTCCCGTAAATACACCTTGTTAGGCAGCCAATCACATTCAAATTCGTGTCGTGTTCCACAGTTAATTCTCTCGATTCCCAAACAAAAACGATGAACGAAGAAAAAATTACAAATTTTGAAATACCGTCTAAGAAGAAAACCGCTAAGTTACCACACCATACCTCCAGTGGCAGGTAAACCTCCTAGCTATTTACAAATGCAGTGCACTACTCCTCTCGCAATCAAGTGTCGAAACAACACTTAAACCAAAATCATAAAACAATTTTCCAACAGGCAAAGTAGACGGTCAGTAGAAGAAGAAGCCAAGAGAAGTAAAGAAGAAGAGAAAAAAAAATCAAAATTCCATGGAATTTCCAACGGATTTGTTACAATTTCCCGTTACCGTTGCCTAACAGCTGTTTAAAAATACCTTTTTATCTAACCATCACGAAGTGGAGAAGGCGTCGAGAGGCAAAACTCCAATTAAAAAAGACCGCTCCGTAACAAATACCAGAGGACAACGACAAAGTCAAAGAAGAAAGATATCATTTCGCGTGTTGTACGAGTACTCATATCGTATCTGTTGCATGCGCCAATCTTAAAAGAAAGCCAAAACCAAGAGCAACCATACCCGTCAAAAGAAGTCAAAGACAAAAAACGAAAAAATAAAAACCAACATGAATATGACTATGTGTACGAGTACGAGTACGAGTAGACATCTGTGTATCTGTGTTACCACGAAGACGACTGTAAAAAGACAGCAATAACGACCATAAAAACGAGCGCAACAAAGAAATATGGTAAGAGATCATCAGCAGCGGAATGGAAATTCCATCGTCGAACCGGAAGTTCATTTACCCCGAGCAAACCAAACACTAACGCGCACATAACTACGAGTAAAGTCATTACGTTCCCATCCTTGTTGCGCTAACTACCAACATACGGTACGAGTATAACACGGCTACAGTAATGCCAATGACTACGAGTGGAGAAAAAGCTCTCCATTCATGGAGCATGCGCGGCTACTTTACTATATACCATCGATCGACGACTTTAACCATACAACGATCTTCTATTCTCTTTCTCTCACACGAACAACTCCGAAGCAACTCCACGCACTATTCCAGATCCGTGTCGGTGGAGTTGCTTTTGTGGCCGTTTTTACCTCCCACCGATCTTTAGGTGATCTTCGCCGTTGTTGATGGTTCCAAAGTTGCCGCAGTACTCGTACACCAGCCTACCTAACAATTAGAAACGAACTTGACACACTGACGCAGTTTTGCCGCTTCTTTATGATTTATTTGTAACATGCACTTGAAAACACGGCGCAATGTCACATTGACTTTGGTGTTGGTATTGGTATTGGTGAAGCGCCCACGACCCAAATGTGTTGGTATATACATATGTATAAACTATGGATGTGTAGAGTATTTGGATGGGGTATCTGTGTGAACCAATTCAATCGCATTTTGCAGCACTACCACCACACAGATACTTGGGTGATGGAGAACCAGTTTAGATTGGTGTTTCTCATTTGGAAAGTACGAGTATTTATGTACTCGGTATCTTTTTGCCCTCCATTGAGGAACAGGGTCCGTATTTTATTAATAGATACTTATTTGGTATTTTTAGAAATCATTATGTATTGTTAGAGAGATGTTGAAGGAAAGTGGGCGGGTTAGATACATGTAAGCCGGGCAATAGGGACGATTTCATGACCTTGATAATTTACGACCTATGAGGTGTAGAATTACAATAGAATATCTCACCGATTGACAATCTTAATTGATCGGTGATCTTGGATTTGAAATCAGTAAGCTGACGTCTGTTTTCAGTTGTCTCCGCTGCTCAGATACTTTGTTCTGAAAACAGACTTATGAAGATGACTTCCGTGTGTGTTCTGCAAGCTTTTCGAAAACAGTTTTACTGATTTTTAAAATTCATAGAGTACCTATGTATCGCATGTTGAAATAAAGTCTATCCTCTGGATAAGAACTATAAGACTTGAAAGGCTTTCGATAAGTTCAGATTGCCAATGTTCAATCAAATGATAACTGACACAAATCTTACGAGTGATCGGTTTCTAAAATCTGAGAGAAATTTCGTTCGTAAAGGTTGCTGATATATCCATTTGAAAACCTGTCATAGCTCTTGCTGCACCGGAACCGGCAAATGACATGCCAGCGCTATCTTGCGCTCTATCCAGGGGCAGATGGCTCAGCTTCAACGTCAAATTACCGGGTAGATCAAATATACGTGCTGCTGCCGAGCCTAACGCACCTCCAGTCATAATGGGTACGTACATGGCGGAGCAAATCCTGAAGGTTCTTGCAGTGAATGTAATTTCACTGATTAGGATTGAGCGAAGAGCCACACAGTTTAAGTTGCTTAAAGACCAAGCCCTTGATGTGCTTTTGGTTAGCGAAACTAAGGTACAAAATTATGCGAAGAAATCGACCCCACTCCATACAAGGAGGAGGCGTTGCAATTTTCGTAAGAAAAGGTATACGTTTTAAAAGAATATACAGTCGTGTAGTGCGTAGGTTTCAGGTTCTAGAAGCATTCATCATGTATATCCCTCTAAGTAGTGGAAAGCGGTTATACATGGTGTCTGTGTATGCACTTAAGGCTACTTCATCCACCCTATTCATCTCAGAGCTCGAAACACTTTTTCGATTTCTGAGACTGGAATTGGAGGAAAACTACTTCATTATCGGCGGAGATTTCAACGCCAAACATATAGATTTCGGAAATAATACACCAAACACTAGAGGGAACCTACTATTCAATTGGTGGGGTCAGCACAGTGTGTTGTATAGACTCGGCCAAAAGGCGACGGATAGTCTGTCGTTTCCCAGACACGGCTCCTATTTGCTCCATTGCGGTCTTAGTACCGAAATAACCGTTCCGAACGAAAATGCGGAATTGGATGAGTGTGTTCAAAGGCATTCCTACAACTATAGTAGAGTGCGTTGGACACACTTCTCCAGGACACTGACTAGAGCACTCTCCTCGAATTCGCTTTACCCACCGTCCAACAGAAATCTGTCAAACGAGGAGATTGACAGGTATCTTAAACTAATGGACGAGACAGTTAAACGGACTATGAACAAAACGATACCTCGGTATCAACACACTGACAACGAAGACTTGTTCCGCAATTCAACTATAGACGCACTGCACAGACATAAAAGTAGACTGCTGTCAAGACTAAGGACCTTGTACAGACAGTTTACTGACAGACATAACCCGGAGATTATGACATTAAAGTCGTCGATCAAAAACCTCCAAACATCAATAAAAGAAAATTACAGGTCTTCTGTAAGTTTGTATTGGAATAACAAAATTCGGGCTGTAAACACCAGCAACCCGAATATGTTCCCGCAAATAAATAAAATATTTCGGAGGAAAGATCAAAACGACGTTTCATGTCTTAAAATCGCCCCAACGACTGACAACGAACGCATACTCTCAACAGCAGGCATAGATCCAAATGAAGCTGTTGACGATGACAACTTCTTTGTGATCGAAGATCCGCAGGAGAAGGTAGAGGCTATAGGAGCGACTTTCCAGGAAGTGTACAGGCAAATGACATCATTGGTCCGAACCACGACCTGGAAAATCGAGTCCTTGTGCACAATTTCTACCTTCGAAATGAAATAGTGAACTGGCGAATCGGGAACACGGGTTTCACCCAGTTCAGTGATGAGAATATGGCAAATAATGTCATCGCCAATGCAAGGGAACAACCCCCGTTCATTTCAAAGGAAGAGCTTCAAACGATCTTCGAGACGATAAGAAATAAGAAATCAGTGGGAATCGATGGAATACCGAACATTGTGCTTCGACATCTCCCACTTGAAGCGGTGGACATTTATACCACCCTGTTTAACAATGCAACGATAAGAAGTAGCATCTTCTGACAGGTGCTGGTTCCTTTAATGACGAGAATGAGCCTCTGCAGCCGAACATCTTGCAGCTCTGCTAATAAGTCCTACTTCACACCTCCCCGTGGCGCCATCTGGGAATCTCACTAGAAATTGCGATGTGAAGGGCGCAAATGGCGAGTTTCCTGCGCCATTAACCAGGATTAGTGTCGGAAAAACAAAACAAGGCCCTATCCGGGCTACTCCGACATATTTGGAGATCAGGCCGGAAAGGATTTCCAGGACTTAGTCAGGGTCTTGGAAAAGAGGTGGTGACCGACGAGTCCTATATGGGCCAACGGCAGCGCTCATATCCCGGAACGGGTTACTGGCTTCGGTGTAACCGACCCCTCGTCCTTGGGGCATTAAAAATGGAACTGGTCCTCCAGGTTTGGGGTCGCGCCTCCGGGTAACTGCCCGGCCATTTAAAAAAAAACATAAGTTACGAAGCAGCAACAAGCCTCGGATAAGGACGGATCTACTGTCGACAACCCACGCAAACGATTTAAGGACAATGAGCTTTGGATATGCACGTGGAGTGTTAGATCCCTTAACAGACCACGTGCAGCCGAGCAACTAGCGGAGGCCCCAGACTGCTGCAAAGCAGTCATAACCGCCATCCAAGAAATGCTATGGAATGGGCCGGACAAAAAGAAGATGAAAAACTGCGACATCTACTACGGCAATTGCTATTGACGGCAAAAGCAGCGCTTATTTGGATGCGGATTTGTTGTCGGAGGCAGACTCAGACAAGAAGTCCTCAGCTTCCTGCATGTGAGCGAGCGCCTCGTAGCAATCCGCATCAAGGCTAAATTCGCCAACATAAGCCTTATATGCCCGCATGCCCCCACAGAGGAGAAAGATGACGACACCAAGGGTGCCTTCCACGAGCATTGTCGTGGCTAGCACGCGGTTCCCACATCTCGACATACACAAGGGGACTTGGACAACCCCCGATCAATCAACAGTCAACAAGATTGATCAAATTGCGATCGACGCAAGACACTCCTCCAGCATTATGGATGTCTGTACGTTCCGAGGAGCCAACATTGACTCGGACCATTACCTTGTTGTAGCCAAGGTACGGTTGCGGATATCCCAAACTACGCCAAGACAAACTAATGCTGTGAAAAAATTCGACGTCAGACGGCTATAATTGCAAGAGATCGCCAAGTCCTTTTCCGATCGAGTGTCTCTTAATCTCTTAAGAGGTCCAATGCCGCCAGCATCAAGCATCGAAGACCATTGGAAACACTGCCAAAACGCCATCAGAGATGCCGCTTCTGATGTGCTGGGTTTCACTCGTCCACCACAACGAAACCCCTGGTTCGATGATGAATGCCGGCAAGCACATGCAGCTAAGCAGGATGCATATAACGCTGCTTAGAAAGACCAGAGCTGCTTATGAGCTCTATGAGCGGAAGAGGAGAGACGAGCACCGGCTTCTCAGGAGGAAGAAGAAAGAGCATGAGAAGCGCGCGATCGAGGAAATTGAGAGATACTACTCCAGGAATGAGGTTCGGAAGTTTTACCAAAAGGTAAAAACAACATGCCACGGAAACAAACCCCGAACCGAAGCCTGTAGAGATGAACAAGGGAACATCATAGTAGAATCGCAGTCGATGCTGAGGACTCGGAAAGACCATTTCTGCAGACTGTATAACGGCGATGACGAACCAAATACCGCTGTCAGGCAGAATCAACCGAATCAACCTTTCAACCTGGGCGATGATGACCAACAATTCCTTCCACCCGATCTGGATGAAGTGAAGATAGCCATACCGAAGCTTAAGTCCAACAAAGCTGCTGGAGCGGATAGCCTGACTGCCGAGCTTTTGAAAGCGATAGGCGATGACTTGGTAAGGAGCATACACCAACTCATCTGTAAAATATGGTCGGACGAAAGTATGCCCGATGAATGGAACCTCAGCATTGTTTGTCCGATTCTCAAGAAAGCAGAGCCTCTGAACTGCGCCAACTACAAAGGCATCAGTCTCCTTAACATCGCATATAAGATCTTATCCACAGTATTGTGTGAACGCCTGAAGCCATTCGTCAACAACCTGATAGGTCCATAGCAGTGTGGCTTCAGGCCAGGAAAGTCCACCATCGACCAGATATTCACACTACGGCAGATCTTGGAGAAGACCCATGAGCTTCAGATCGATACCCACCACCTATTCATCGATTTTAAGGCCGCGTATGGCAGCATCTATAGAGACAAGCTATACGGAGGAATGTCTAGTTTTGGCATCCCTGCCAAACTCGTCCGTCTGTGCAGGATGACGATGGAGAATACACGCTGTTCCATCAAGGTCGGTAAAGATCTCACCGAGACCTTTGATGTCCAGAAAGGATTTAGACAAGGCGATGCGCTGTCATGCCATTTTTTAAACATCGTACTTGAAAGAATAGTGCAAAACTCACGAGCAAACACAAAAGGCACTATCTTTCAAAAGTCCGTCCAACTACTCGCATACGCCGACGATATTGACGTAATCGGGAGAAAGCAGCGTGATGTCAGTGGCCCTTTCGCGAGTATTGAGACGAAAGCAGCGAAAATGGGTTTAGCGGTCAATGAAGGCAAGACCAAGAATAACTCTTGCCAACCGCTGTTTCTATGGACTACGAAGGCAATTGAGTAGCAAAGCCCTCTCTCGGACAACTTTAATAATCCCGGTCCTGCTCTATGGCGCAGAGGCATTGACATTATCAAAAATGGATGAGGGTGTTCTTGGTTGCTTCGAGAGAAAAATTCTTCGGGCGATCTTCGGGCCCGTCTGCATTGACGGTGAGGGGAGGAGAAGATACAGCGATGAACTGTACGGACTGTACAGCGACATGAAGAGTAAAGATCCAAAGACTGAGATTGCTGGGTCATGTAGAGCGCATGGACACCAATGCTCCGGTCCAAAAAGTCTTTGAATCCGCTCCCAAGGACAGCGCAGTAGAGGAAGGCCAAGACTCAGGTGGCACACGCAAGTGGAAGGGGACTTCAGCCAACTTAGCGTGCAAAACTGAAGGCAGCTAGCCAGGCATCGAGCTGGCTAAAGAAGCTTGTTGACTGAGGCCCAGATCTACCCCGGACTGTAGCGCCACTTAAAGAAGAAAGAAAAAAATCAAAGCGGTACTTGTCTTTGAATGAACGTGTCACTCATTGTCGGTATGACTGGAAAATGGTCGGAGGAAAGATCGAAGCGTACGGCAATTAGTTGCACAGGCTTGTGCTCTATTTTTATATCTTCGTTATTCTCGATCGTCTTTTTGTCTGCATGTCCGAACATGGGTTTTAAGGTTTGAATATATTTCTTATATCTGTCAAAATTGCATCATATTTTAATTAAAAAAAATATTTTTCCTGAACACCTTTTCATTTGATGTTGAAATTTTAACACGGAACAAAGAGTCATTAAATTCAAGGAAAAATTTGGTAAAAATGCTTCGATGCAAGTGTACCAAGATGATTGTTTAAGTTGAACAGTTGTTTTTGAGTAGAATAAACGTTCTTTGGGCGGTAGAGAGATGCTGAAGTATGACAAACACACAGGAAGCCCAATTTCAGATCAGGGGCCTGAAATGATCCAAAAATTATGTGATTTTGTTGCAAAATTCGTCTCAACTGGTGAAACAGTTAGTGTTGCTTACTACCTTGAAGTTTTGAAACTTTTGATGGCTAGAAACTATGGTATCCAGATACCGGGATCCAGAAAATTATTTTAATTATGTTGTCTAGAGCTAGTCCGGAATATTATTTGCCACACTGTGTATGAGTGATTCCTGAGCATAACGTATACCCGGTTCGGCCCAGTTTTCTAGATGTGGATACTCTGCTACAGCCTTTCTTTATCTTAACGAAAGAGAAGTAACTTCTTAATTGTTAACAGATGGCTGCAAATATTTAAAAATCCAGTAATCCAGGTCAAGCTGGGCATCTTTTCATGGATCTGACTAGACTCTTCTGTTATCTCGCTGGTAAACGGCCTCCTATTATGAACTAATTCATTAGATTGGAATACGTCTGTGTTGTTCTGTATAGACTGCTCCTAATTAACTTATAACTTTCTTAATTAAGCCGACTTCAAAATGACTTGCAGAGCTGTTCGAGTGCACTGTCAAACTATCGTTTGGTCTAAAACTTTTTGATACCCAAAATGAATCCCAATACAAGTCAACAGAGAGAACGGAGAGACAAAACCAAGACCAGAAATAAACTTTCCCGTTGAAATATGACCTCTCGGCAGACCATTCTAATCATTTCATTCAGCACATTATTCATGCGGCTTTGCTGCTCCTCCAATTTTTCACAGTCACATGGTCGTACATATATAAACCGCCAGCAAATAGTGTTTATGCGGTGCATTCTCTTGAGTCTCTGTAACGAAAAATTATAATTTTGCGGCGCCTTTTTATGTGGTTGTGGGGGTTTGTTGTTGCATGGTGTTCATGAGTTTCTCGATGGTGTCACTAAACTTTGTGCATTTGCATTTGGTTCTCCTGCTCTGCCAGTTGCTGTTTCTTCTGCTACCGGTCTTGTGTTTTAGCACTCCTGCCTGAATTTTAACTGAAATTTATGAACTTGCAGGATTCGAGGCGAATAAATTTCGGCCAATTGCGTATTTGCGCAATGTTGCAGCATAAGGATGGTTTGTCTTGTAACACACAAATGGAACGGGTGAATGAGTGCAACTAAAGATGTCGTTAAATAAGTCTTCAACACCAAAAGAAGCCGACAAACTGGTTTAGACAACCAACACCAACATCAGAAAGGTCCTGGTACTCAGTATTCCTCTACCGAACTGACAAAGTTGACATTTAGGGAATTTTTATGACTCTGTTTAGGAGTGTCATGTTATAAAGACCGGAACCGGATGCTATTTGTGTTACGTTTCCCAGCGTACGATTTGTGGAGTATCCATGCTGGTAAATTTGTCTACTGTTACTCATACAAACATATTGTACAAGAAGGGGAGTGCTATGGCAAGTTACGGTGGTTGATTGTGACAGAAAGTGGTCATTTTTGCAAAAGGTAGTTTTCGAAGCTTTACACTTAATTCGGTCATTGAAGGGTCCTTGACATTTGGTGTTTTATTTTTTGTATCCATAACTGCTTAGCTAGTTAGGCTTTTGTAGCTTTTTCACTGCTGTTCTGCTGTTTATTTGTATTGGTTTGCTTTCGACTCAGGGGCTAAGGCCTACAATATATTTTGTTTATCGTCTTTCCGGTGGGGCGGTGTTTCTTGCGACTTATATCCGCTGGCGCTAAGCATATTTTCGATAATGGCGTTTGTGGACATATTGGAAGCTATTTTTGAAATGATTTCAATGAGTAACAGTGACTCATAACAATATTCACAGGAATATCTCCACAACTGCTCGTACTTGAAGTGAGTGAAAAGAAGGTTACTTTTGGATAATCCAGAGTTCTTTTTTCATTTCTGAGCCCTATGATATTAATAAGATGAGGTAAGTCCCCTAAAGCTAGACATATGGGTAAGCTAGAAGCCAGCACGCCTGGTGCACTGCTTATGCGAGTAATTTCCTCCTACTTTTCAGCTGAATAGCAGCTGCAAACATGTCTATTGAGGTGACCGGCACTTAAGAAGTGGCAGCAGTTGGATATGGTGATGCGCATTTTCGTTCTGAAATGTGACCGTTTAACAAATCACTTGCAAATCCCTGACTCAGCATAAACTAGACCAGTGTACACGGATCTAAGTTGTTTTCTCTTTTCCTTCTTACGGACACCGTAGAGATTTCCAGCAGCGTGAGACTCATGCAATGGTTGGTTTTAACTGATAATACCTGATAATTACTTAAACCTCTCTCTTGTCGTATGGCTTTAATCCACTCTGGAATGACGTTAACATTTCTTCAGGGCACAGCCATCTTTCTTCAATATATGCCGTATTGTGAATATTTGGTCGATGGTTGACTCTTCTGGCCTGAAGCCACACTGATATGGACCTATATGGTCGTTGATGAACGGCTAAAGGCGTTCAAACAATACGGCGGATAAGATCTTGCCAGTGATGTTAACAAGACTGATGCCTCTGTAGTTGGCGCAGTTCAGAGGGTCTCCTTTCTTGAGAATCGGACAAACAATGCAGACTTTCGTCCGACCATATTTTGCAGATGAGTTGGTGTATGTTCCTTACAAATTCATCGCCTGCCGCTTTGAGAAACTCGGCAGCTTTGTTGGATTTCAGCTATTGTTGCGGTAAAATTTACCACAACAAGTTCTACCCTTTCCCTTTCCTTTTGGCCTCACTCATCCACATTCTTTCCTGTTGGTTCTTCAAAATCCTAGAAGGGTGGTGGGCAGCCATGGGTCCATCAGCCATTGGTGCACCCTCCTAGTATCTTGAAAGATCAACTACAGCAGGTAGAACGGAGGGTCCGTTGAAGCAACCATTTGGAGGAAGGCGCGAGACCAGCGTCCAACGTTAGTAAACAGGAGCCATTCACAAAGTTTTCGGCTCTTGCCCTTGTGTTGTGCTGTCTTTCCAATCGGGTAATTTCCTTAGCCTTAGAAGGCATCTCCTCTCCATCGCTGTCTCTCCTGCCCGATCCACTTTTTGCACCACCCGTTTACTTTATGACCGTTGTCTCCGTGGAAAGGTATATTAGCGGGAAGAATTGGTGGGTTCTTGAACTCTGTCTTTCTGCTTTTATGCTTGTCGGAGGGGACAACCAATAGGTCTACGAGAAGAAGAGACAGGAGTCTCCATGAGAGTGACGGGCGGTCACTCCCACCCAAACCCTTTGTGCCTAGAGCCAGACGGACGGTCTAAAAGAACTTTGTCTACCGAGGCTCCGTTATCAATTCGTCAATTCGGATTACGACTAAACTAAGAATAATCCTTGCGTATTACTGCTCCGTTGGGCTAAGAAGGCGATTGACCAGCCCTCTCTCGACCTTAATTATCACAGTCCTACTCGATGCTCTCAGAGGCATGGACATTGTCAAGAATGAATGAGGGTGCTCTTGGCTGCTTTGGGAGGAAAATTCTTCGGCTTGTAGACGGTAAGTGGAATAGGATATAACGGTGAACTGTACGGGCTATACAGCTACATCGACTTAGCCAGAAGAAAGAAAATCCAATTAGTAAGATGGCTGGGTCATGTAGAGCGGATGGACACCAACGCTCCAGTTCGAAAACTCTTCGAATCCTCGCCCGAGGGACAGTGCAGTAGGGGAAAACCGTGAATCATGCGGCGCTTGCAAATGAAAGGGGGCCTCAGCCAACTTAGCATGCAAAACTGGAGGCAGGTAGCGAAGGATCGAACTGGCTGGAGACACTTGTTGACTGAGGGCCAGGTCCCCCTGGTCTGTACTGCTAAAAGCCCGTCGACAGTAACGAAGAAGCTCGCTTCTCAGTCTAAAAGCAAAACACCGCAAGCACCCCAAGAAATGTCATGATCTCATATGGGGGGGCCTCTTTTCAGACCTCCCATTACGATTTTCTGCTGGCAACCTGGAGGAGTAGGCGGTATGCACACCCAATTCAACTTGGCTTCTCATGAACCAAATTTACGCACGAGGAGGCACAGGCCCGTCCACCGCCTGCTCGTCCCTTTTTTTCAGTTATCACCGATGTTGTGTAGTTACCCACTGTCCCTCCACGCATCCTCAAAGTTCAACATCGTGTAACCGATATTTTCGAGCGTGATGTTGTTGATCCCATCTTGCGCAAACTAATAGTGTGCTCGGCGGTCGCATCTGGGTGATACTTCTACCGATTTGCGTTGAACTGCCCGTTTCCGAAAAAAAGCTGGGTACAGCGATAAAGAGTTGGCAAACGACCCTAGTACCGTTATTTAGATCTCTCTCGGGCGACCAATATAAGGCGTCAGCCTACACAGTACAGATCCTACATTCGTGACTTTATCACCCGCCCTACCGTATGTGCCCCCCAAAGTCTCGATCACATTCCTAGATAACGAAGTATCGAGCTCGTGAGGACTTCTGCACCCGCGACTTCCATAGAGAAGTCTCTTCTTACCCATCCTTGCCTAGTGAGGACAACCATTTCGGGTTTTTTGGGCCGACATCTCTAGCCCGTGACCTCGCATCCAGTATTTCACTTTAGCGACCACCCACCATAATCTGCACTCGGCCTCCATACGGGATCTCGGCGTCATGATCAGTAAGGCATTATCTGCAAAGCTAATCAGTCTGGCCATCGGAGGATGTTCTAGGGGCAGGATCCTGTCGAAGACGAGGTTCAAGAGATCGGGACCTAGTGCCGAGCCCTGGAGCACTTCCGACCTTAACCGCTTTTCTCTTCGTCTCTTTGTCATGTTATCCGAAGTACTCGTTGCTGCAGGTAACTATCTAGCATCTTTTTCAATGTAGCGCGGCACTCTTTAACAACAACGTTGATATACTTGCGGGTGTCAGTTTATTAGCAACCTGCCACTCTCTGGATACACTGACAATCGAAAAGAAAAGCCTTACTCAAAGGCTTTAAGGTTGTAGTCTCCATTGTTCTTAATGGCGTTTCTCCATGTAAGTAGAACCATACAGGCTATGCTAACGCAATGCTAGATATTTGGCTTTTAGTTGAATTTATGTCCAGAAACTATTATTGGATTCTTGATAAAACGGCGAGGGAACAAACTTGTTTTATCTTGAGCTTACACCTAATCCACATATTGAGTTCAGCTGTGCAGTCTGCTAAGGACTCATTCTACTGAAATTCTACAGCAGGTAGTCTTCCGTATAGCGGTATACCTTTTAGCCTTGCTCCTCGGGAAGGTTAGGTACTTCATTGGCTACCACTTTTCATAGAAGGGTATGGAGAACATCAGCTGTGGTCGGCCTTAACTAACACATCTCATGGCTGAAAATCCTTCTAGTTGTGCGCTGATAATTCTTCAAGAAAGGAACCTTAACTCCCTACTGCTAGTGTTCGCTGCTTTGGAATTGTTTAAGGCACTTTCAATGTCGAGGAAGTCCATATACCTTGAGACTGCAATTTCTTTCAATTAGGCATGTTATAACGTATAGCGTAGAACCTTCTTTCTGCTTCAGGTATAAAAACCACGTGACCTTTTTCCATAGCCTGGGGGTGTTCACCGAGTCTTGGCAACTATTTGGAATAACTGAAGCCATGCCGGAGGTTTTCTAGACTTTGGCAGAAAAGAAGTCATCCGGCCTTATAGACTTAAATGGATCAAATCTGTTTTAAGCTCAGTTGAATTGTATCTAATGACCAGATTGTATAGATTGAGCTCGGATGCCCCCGGGTAGTTCCATATTAATTGTAGTTCTTGGGGATTCTCCTAAAATTGATATGAAAGAGTGTCTTCCACGATATCTACTATTTGGCTTCTTCTAAAATTTCAATTAACGCTGCCATGAAAGTGCCATCGTAGAGCTCACACACCTCATCGTTACATTGAATTCGAAACTCATCTCGTAGGTGATAGATAAGCCATCGATCATTCGGAGAATTAGGCTTTCGAATGTTGCTTTTACTTCCCAGAGAAGTTTATTTTTCAATTACTCTCTTGGAGAATCAGGTTTTGGAGATAGGTTTAGGAGATAGCAAGTCATTTCACCAGAGTGGCTTCAATTTGCCTCTACATTACGCATTTCTTTAATTTGTGTTAGGCCGTAAAAGTCATTTGAACAATAAAGAAGAAGTCGGCCTTTTGGAAGGGATATAATGTAGCTTGCAAGGACATTCTTAGAAATTATTCCAATCTGTCAGCTGGATACTTTGAAGCTGAAGAGTAGTTATCTACGATCCGTCATGGAGTTATTCATTAAAATCTCTGGGAACTCCTACGGCATCACCTCTATTTCTTCATACTGAGATAAAACAAAAACAGTATCACACTACTCCAACCTTTGAGGAGTTAGCATCGAGTTTGTTCAGTATAAATCTGAATGGGCTTTGGCTTACCCATTAAAGGGCTTCTGCTTCTAATTTATGCATGATTTGTATATTTTACGATAGAACTCCGGTGGTACTGTAGTGGGATCTAGATAGAGCTGCAAAGTACAAGAATTGCATTCGCATATCGTAATTCGACCCTAACATGCTCCATATTCTTTCATCTTAACCCACAAAACTTCCCAAAGGCAAGAACATAAATCAAGAAATTGGAGCAAAACTGCGTTAAGCAATCACCAACACTAACTGGTGTGCAGTTTTCCTTTTTCCAACCATTCAGACAGTTTTCAAGTTTTCAATCACGATTATGCGTTTCATTGAGCACATACAAAGCACCCGAGACCGCCCCATTTTCCCAAGTCGTTTTAGCAAAACCAAGTCAAGCATCTCGAAAACTACAAATCACGCGTCTTTGATTTGTGATTTGCAATGTGCACTATTTACCCCCATCTTGTTCAACAATATTGTACTGCCACTTGATATTTCAATACACCAGCATAGAAGACGAATACGAAGCTAATATGTACTTCTTGGTGGTGCTCCAGTCGGGTTGTACTTTGTAGCGAACGGTGCCAAGCGTTGCGCTTCGTAAGACAAAACAACAAAAAAACTCAGAAAATACAGCAAAACAACAACCGACATAAAAACATTCCTTGGGCTCTCCAAGTTTATTGTGCTCCGTAATTTCATTTACCACTAACTTTCAAAGCGACAAAACTTTGTTAGAAAAGTTCTAAAAATGAAGAAGAACCAAACCAAACCAACTTCCCACAGTCAGTGCAAGGACATAGAAAAGGACTTTGCTTTTGTAGTAGCAAAGAGCACTATTCAGCCGAACTCTTTCTCGTTCCTGCCCGATGCATTGCAATAGCTACGCAATTCTATGCTGTTTTCTTTGCATGTTGCCAAGGATACGTGTATACATCTAATCCTTTCAAATCAAATTGCCAGCGCTGAACGTGTTCTTCGTTTCTTTATGTGCGAAGCGGGTCGCTTTTAATTTGTTTCTTACACCATCACATCTCCTCGTTGTGCTACCTATATACACTTTCTCATACTCGTACTTGTACTTGTACATATGCCGCCTTCGCTGTCACTTTTCTTTTTACTTTTGTCTTTTGTGCACATGTTATTAGTTCTCACTTTGTTGTTACCTTGTCGTCCTTCTATTTGTACCTGCAATCTACAAAGCAAGTGTAGTTCTCGTTCAAACATCCCAAAGTTCCAAATAAAATTCTCGACAAAATCTGAAAAATGCGCGTCTGATAGTTTTGACCAACAAACCTTCTTATAGTCTTACTTCAAAACAGTATTCTTCAGAGTTGGCTGAACTTAG
Organism: Volucella inflata; assembly: GCA_928272305.1. NCBI lineage: Eukaryota > Metazoa > Arthropoda > Insecta > Diptera > Syrphidae > Volucella > Volucella inflata. The sequence goes on from OV743720.1 coordinate 9,278,363, forward strand.
AACCATTCTGATGGCCGATCTATTCTGGAACACCTACTTGCTGTAGCAGTGAGTCATGTATGATATTTCTGATATTTTTCATTTATTTACATACTACTATGTCACTACGGGTTAGGCCTCGGCATCAATCAATTAACCCCTCCAGCTCGATTATTTTCCAACTGCCTCCGACACAAGCCTCCCAGTTGGTTGAAGTCCGCGTCCACTTTGATGCAGCACCTTCGATGAGGTGGTCTTTTGTTAAGATGTTGATCAGGGTAAGACTGTAAGACAGTTTAAACCAGAGTTGAAGCGACCAATCGCCCAAGAATACTCAGCCGAAAAATAATGTGCACGCCCGTGTGCTTCCGTATTCTCTTTCTAAAAGTTCCAAGCCTCTGTGTTATATAGCAGGAACGGACTGATAAGGATCTTATATAAAACCAGTTTGGTCGTACAAGAGAAGACTTTACCTCCTGAGCTCAAAGAAACAATGATTCGCACTGATTTCTGCGCTCATGCCAATTCAGCTTGCTACAGCGGAGCCAAGGTAGACGAAGTCTTCTACTTCCACGAAGTAATAGCTGACAATGGTGACGAACAAGCCACTGGGTACAGCACCTACTTTGTTTTGCCCTCGCTTACCGTAAGGCACATTGTGCCCAGCGTAAGTTTTTTTGACGGCTCCCTGTTACCCTCCAACCACATAAATGTAATCTTTTAACAATCGTGCCTCTTTTGTTGGCCAGTGAATTTTGGATAATGATTTCTGGATACAAAAGAGGAATAAGCTGCGACTTGTTGCCTTCAACCTTTCTTGAAATGTCAGGAAAAGGAAAGTCTCGTTTGGCTTATTATCGAGCTTAATGGAGACCGGAACTATCCATAGTCATCCGGCAAAACTTGGCCAACCAATGGTTTAAGATGCTCACATAATACGGCAGAAAAAATCTTATGGGCGAATCTAAGAATTGTTTTCAGCCTTCATTTGGCGCAGTCAAAACGGAGTTAATATCAGGATTCCATCCATCAAGAATGCTTTCATCTGATCATGTCTTTGCAGCTGGTGCACGTTTTAGGCCGAATCATCTTTGAGTGTTTTAAACTGCTGACCAGGTCCAGTCCGTCTACTTCAACTGCGTATATGATGAAGACTTTGTTTGTACTCAGCACGCATCGCTACTCTGCTACTAGTTGTCTATATTCATCTTTGCATAGTTTTATTCAGGCTTGGTAGGCCCTTCATCATGTACTCGTAGTTATATTTACACATTTGAGCGGTTCTGGTGCTATATACTTTTTTTTTTATGCATGCGCTTTTTTTCGTATTTATGGCCAAGCTTTGAAACCAATTCATCAGAAGCCATTTCTCTGGTGGCTCGTTGCTAACATTTCTATGAGCCTTCTACACACACTTGCTGTAGTAGCATTTTAAGTTCGAACTTTGATGCTCTACCTCGACTCCGTTGTGTGTGATATCTATAGGAGGAGTCGTGATCATACCTGGGTCACCGCTCTTAAGTTTAGCAAAAGACAGTACTTTAAGGATCTTTGTACGCAAATGTATGGGGTAAAATGTACAAAATCATAACCGCGAAGCTCAATACGCCTGAGAGCGGCACTAACTTGCCCGCTATTTCTCAGTAGAACTGAGAACTCACCGCTGCAATCGAGAGGATAGAAGATCGGAAAGCCCCGGTCCAGAAGGCTTACCAAATAGGGCTTTGAAAATAGCGATGAAGGCCCGCCTAGATGTTTTCGTTAGCATGTATAATGCATGCTTAAGCGAGGGAACATTTCCGGAACAATGGAAATACCAACGGTTGGTGTTATTACCAAAAGGAAATAAACCACCGGGGGAGCCCTCATCTTATCGGCCGCTCTGTATGCTCGACACTATGAGCAAAATATAAGACCGAATTATATGCAACAGACTACAGCCTATCTCGGACTCGCGGAATATCAGTACTGCTTTTGAAAGGGCTGATCGACAATCGACGCGATTAAAGTCGTAATAGACAAGGCCCAATCGGCCATAGACGGTAGACGATGGAAAGGAGGCAGCAAAAGTACTGCGCCGTGGTTACTTTTGACGTGAAAAATGCTTTTAACTCGGCGAACTGGTCGCGCATTTTACAATGCCTCGAAAGATTAAACGTACCGAAGTACATATTACGATTGATCAAGAGCTACTTTACCGATAGGTTGCTCCTCTATGACTCCGACGACGGGGAAAAATTATATAAAATTACAGGGGGCATCCCCCAAGGATCAGTGTTAGGTCCCTTAGTGTGGAACGTGATGTTTTATGACATTCTAGGTCTCCCAGTCCCCAGGGAAGCCGCCATTATAGGTTTTGCGGACGATATTGCTGTTGTAATCGCGGCGAAACGACTTGAAGAAATCGAGTTGTATTGCAATGAAGCAATAGCACTGATAAAAAATTGGCTATGCGATATGAGTTCAAACCTCGCGGAACATAAAACGGAACGCGTTCTCATTACGAGCAGAAGGGTACTAGAGACGATAACTATAAAAGTTGGAGAGCACACAATTATTTCCAGCTTATTTATAAACTGGGAGTAATGAACGATGCAAACGATTAATGCTTGCGAGAGTTATAGCCTCCATACAGCTGTACGGGGCACAAATATGGTCTGACGTCACGAATAAAAAGACACACATGAAGGGATTCAAATCTGTGTACAGATTATATGCACTGCGAGTTGGCAGTGCATTTCGAACGGTATCCCACGACGCAATATTGGTACTATCCTCTATGGTACCGGTCGGTATCCTAGCTTTAGAAGCTAGACGACTTTATGAAAATCGCGTGCAAATCGGGCCATCCATAAATCAAGCGAAGAAATTCGAAAGAGGCCGCAGTATAGAGACGTGGTAACTACAATGGAGCGAGTCCCAAAAAGGGAAATGGACGTACCGACTAATCCCAAGGATTGAAAGTTGGGTAAAACGAGAACATGGCGAACTGAACTACTATCTTACACAGTTCTTGACGGGTCACGGTTGCTTACGGGAATATCTATTCAAGCGAAACCGTGATTCAAGTTCGTCCTGTCCTCGCTGCGTAAACGTGGTAGAGAACGTGGAGGATGTTTTCTTCGAATGTGCGCGGTATGCAAACGAAAGAACTATATTGTGTGAAGAATTTTGTGAACGGCAAACACCGGAAAACATAGGTCAATATATGTTGAAATCTGAAGATCTTTGGGCTGCTGTGAACCATGCAGCAGTACGAATAATGTGCGATCTAAGGAATTTAGAACAACAACGGAATGCGAATTCGCTAAACACCCCGTGACGAAGCAAAAAGATCAAATCCATCCCTCGCGAAGTAATACTTAGCGGTAGTTCCCCGGGGGAATAAACGGAAAGATTCCCCGCGAGGTGGTTTTAGTCAGTAAGAATCTGACACTGCCAATGGACGTCGGACCATCGGTGCCTATCAAGGTTTCCACCTTCCCACGCAAAAAAAACCTGGGTCACCGAGGCCATGTTCAATCTAGGGACTCATAGAATTCAATTAAACTTGCCTTGCCAGTGACATCCTTTTTGAGTTTAAGTAATCCAATTATCTTTCTTTCGGCCTCTTCTTCAGACCTGGGGTGGAACTTGAGTCTCTCCTCCATCGTATAACAGATCTTTGGATGACCTTTGTTGAACATGGCAAAGGCAGCTGATTTTCCAAGCATGAAGTTTGTCAACTGTCCTTTTTCAGATGTGGAGATGTTAACACACTCGTCTGAAAATGTTTGGCACTGCTATCCAAGAGTCTTTCAGCGTATCTCAGAAAAATGGTGAGAGTTGGGAAAAAACGAAAGTACAGTCATTTTTTCTTAGTAGAACTGAATTGTAACCTCACGAGTTGCCTTGTGGGCTGTCACGTCATTTCTTATGATGGCTCTATCATCGGCGAAGAGAAGGTATTTCGGATAACATCAAAAAGCAACAAACTTTTACACTACCTGGGTGTACTTCAAATATAGTTTTAAATGCACCGGTCATTTCCTTCTATCACAAAGCCTTCTTACATACTTGTAGGTCGAGTAAACTTTGAAGTCTCAGCGCCATTCATATGAAATTTCCTAGAACTCTACTCGTATCTATTTTATGTTGATGAAGATAATGTGAAGATATTTAGTCTACGATAGTAGTTTCATCTTGTCTTTATACAGTGTCTTCATTCTTTAGGGGTCTAAATATTCGGAAGACTTCGGAGTGTATTCGATCAAGGTCGACTGCCTCCTCAAAATTTGCCATTTTCTCGCCTTGGGCAACAGTCCAGGGAATGGTAATGCGTATTTATTCGTCAAGTATTGTATTAAAGTACTCCATCCATCTTTTGCAAAACTCGGTACTTCCAGTTGGAGGATGTCTCTGCTTACACTCAATATATTTCGGCTCAATGTTTTGCGAGTTGTACTTTTTCTATAGCTGTCGCCTACTTAAAGGTTACGGGGGTACCTCTTCCAAGTCCAGATAGAATGCCTCTACTACTATAGAACGTGCCCTAACAACTTTTTTTGGCTCTTGTTTGCAACGATCGCGGTTTATTTCAAGACGAATCTTTTAAATGTTACCAAATACTCAGTCTACGTTTGGAGCGCTTGCCTTTTCTTCCTTACTGCCATTTTTGTCTTATTAGTCGATCACTACTTCCTTATTTATGTGAGCCCGTCCAGAGTTTTGGCAATACTCTAAAATATTTCCTCAAAGGTTCTCGTACCTTGGGTGATTAGCTCATCTTGGTTGATGGCATTTTGAAACTGCCCTCGCAAATTTATAGCCCAGATCTGGCCTCTTTCCTTCAAAAGCAGGCGCTGACTTGGTAATGGCTCGCCCAAGATTACATTGAAGCTTTTTAGACACTGATGGCAATGACGTACCAGCTCATTCGCACGCGACTAACAGCTCGCACCAACAGCCAACAACTACACGCACTAAAATCAACAGTGAACAACTTCACGATCCGGCGAAAGAAAAAGACTTCCAGACCACTACGTACCAGAAATTTCGAATGTGTCGGTAAAAGTCCCGAAATTCTGGAAGGAAAGGCCAGAATTGTGGTTTACACAAGTGGAGTCACAATACTACGTGGGGCGCATAATCTCCGACGTACGAAAATACCACACGGTCGTGGCTAGCATTGACAGCGATATCCTAAACCAAGTCAGCGATATTCTTCTCGATCCTCCACGCGAATTCAATGTATTCAACGTTGAAGGCCAAGATAATCGAACGCTTCACAGATTCCGATCATCAGCGACTTCTCTAACTTTTTCAAGAGATTGAACTTGGAGATAAAAAGCCATCCCAACTACTCCGAGAGATGCGAGACTTGGCAGGTTCCAAAATGGGTGAAGAGTTGTTAAAGACACTTTAGCTCCAGAGACTTCCCTCACACATGCGCTCCATAATCTCAGTAAGTACCGAACCATTAACAAAATTGATGGAAATCGCTGACAAGATTGCTGAAGTGAACGAGATATCTCAAGTATCGGCAATCAGCCAGCGCAATTCCCATCCAAATAATTTTCACCCGATGGTAGCAGCAAATTCGAACGTCAGATGGAGGAGCTTTCGCGCACGGTTGCGGAGTTAAAGGCGGATTTTTTTCACCACCGTAGGGGGCGTAGTCGGTCTCGCTCATGCTATCGCAGCGACAGTAAGGGCAAGCACGCCGCAAAGGACAAATCTATAGATGAATGCTGGTATCACCGTACTTACGGTATCGACGCAAAAAAGTGTCGATCGCCGTGCAAACACGGTAAGTCTTCAAACTAGATGGCCAGTTGTTAGCGGCGACGACTTCTGGCCAACATAACTGTCGCCTATTTATTCGAGATCGTACAAACAACAATTCAACCATCCTCATTGACACGGGCGCGGACATCTCAGTTCTACCTGCAACGGAAAGCCAACGAATCACGAATTTCTACATTTGGCACAAAAGCGACTGCGGTGGACTTGGGACTGCGCCGTACTTTTACCTGGGAGTTCCATGCACGAGACCGACGTTTGAACCCCGAGAAGCTCGAGGCAGCAAAAACCCAGTTCCAGCTTTTGATGGAGCAGGGCATTTGTCGACCGTCAAACAGCCCTAGGGCCAGCCCTCTCCACATGGCAAAGAAGGGAAGCAACAGTTGGAGACCGTGCGGGGTTTTTCGGAAGTTGAACAGCGTAACTACACTGGATCGCTTTCGAACTTGGGCAAGAGAGTGCACAGCCTGTCAGCGAACAAAGCTGTGGAGACACGCGAAGACACCCATTCATACCTATCCACAGATCGACGCCAGATTCGAGCATATCAACATCGATTTGGTCGGACCACTGCCACCCTCAGATGAGTTTCGCTACCTACTTACCTGTGTTGACCGATTTCCCAGATGGTTGGAAGCGATACCCATCCGGAATATCACTGCTGAGACGGTCGCAAAGGCATTGTTTGACGGCTGGATCTCGAGGTTCGGTGTGCGCAGAGGATCACCACCGACCAAGGTCGGCAGTTCGAGAGCCAACTAATCAAACAGCTAACGAGGTTCCTAGGCATCAAACACCTTCGAACGACACCATACCATCCGGAATCGAATGGGATAATCGAGAGATACCATCGGACGCTTAAGGTCGCTCTGTCTTGCCACGCAACGGATCAGTGGACTGACGTATTACCATCAGTGCTGCTAGGACTTCGCACAGTCGTGAAAGAGGACCTTGGGGCATCGACGGCAGAGTTCCTTTACGGAATTCCTCTTCGGCTACCTGGAGATTTTTTCGAACCGTCAAAGGACGATGTAAATACTCATGAATTCATCAAGCAACTTCGCAGATCTATGGCCAGCTTCAAGTCAACACAATCCGGCCATCATGATTCCCGGAAAGGGTTTGTACCAAAAAACCTCTACGAAAGCCAATACGTCTTCTTACGCAACGATGCCGTGAAGAAACCGTTAACGCCGACTTATAATGAACCCTACTTATTGGCAAAGAGGAGCGAAAAATACTTCCTAGTCAATCTTAATGGAAGAAAGGTAAATATATCAGTTGATCGACTAAAACTCGCATATATCCACAGCCACGCGAAGGACACCACAATACATTCTACGTTACCCGATGAGTCAAAAGAAAAGCAGTACGTGACACGAAAAGGAAGAAAAGTAACATTTCGGAAACCGTAAGAGAGCATCACTAGCGTTGGAAGGAGAGTACTGTGGAGACACTGATGGCAATGATGTACCAGCTCATTCGCACGCGGCTTACAGCTCACACATTTAATTATCAATCCATATTCGAATCAAACCTGAATTGTCATTAAAGATTAATTAAAAATAGAAACCATTTTTTCTTTCTTGGCATAAAGCCACTTTTAGTCACCATTCAAAGTATTCCAGTAAAGATTGAGACCTATCTTGTACATCGTTGCAACATGTAATCCAGTGTCACTCTGGTTTGATAAATCTACCGATTTTCTCGTTTCTTCATGGCTGCCTTCATATTCGCAGCTCGGTTTCCCTTTGTTTTTATTCTATTTGATAATAAACAAAACTGCATCAAAAATTGTCCTTATCTCACTTCGCATTGCTAACTTAGAGTGCGTATGCGTCGGTGGCTGATCCAAGAATTCCACTACTGAGATGATGCCAAGAATTTCGTTTGCAAGTTTAGGAATCGAGCTCACCTTCTAAACCTTTTTTCAATTTGCCCATTCATTGTTTCAACGTTGCCGTAATACGGTTTCTAGTTCGAAACTTTTGCCCGTCATTGTGCCTATTTTGTAAGGACACATTAAGTAACACCTGCACTGTGCAGAAGAAGTATTCTGTATGGTAATGCTCTCATGTACGTTCAGTTCCATGATGTATTGCAGATGTAAGACGTTGATGTTCCTCTGGCCTCTGGGCTGGTTCTGAACTGCTAAATTGCAAAAAGGAACCTCCGTAAGCAAATACCTTGTAGCTGTGTTAGTAGGCCACATTTAACAACTTCTCGTTTCGAACTACTCCGTTAGTTTCGAGGTAAAGAAGATACACGACGAGATAAAACACGAGATGATTGCCGAATGATTCCGGCCGTAACTGAAATCCCCTTTCCATGTAAACTGTGGAAAATATTCATTCAACTTCAGAGGTACCTTGTACAAGATGGAGAGCTTGAAGCTGAGTAAAAGGTGAGACAAGATGAATCAGTGCTGATGAGAATCTTTTGGGAACACCTCCTTTGTCTATCTTGGTAAGACACCTAGAAGCGTATACACTGGCATAAGGTCAATATTAACATTCCGACGGATGTTGAAAATGACTATTTCTGCTGTCAACTGGGTTTGCCTTTGAGTTTAAGTCTAACGGTGACCATGTTATTGAGGTGAATGATTTCTATATCTAAATAAGAAGCGCCAAGCCTAATTCCTGGTATGTCAACTACCAATTCATAGAAGATATATTGATTAAGCATAGACTGTTTTCAGATCCAACTAGGTATCCACTCAAAAGAAGCTGCTATCGAACCAGATATATCTACGACATTACTCAGCTGGTACGCAGACTACAATCAAATCAAAAGTAGAAATAGAAATAGCAGAGAGATCTTAACTTAAGGTATAGAACTGATTAATGCTTTTTAGAAAAATTATGCGAACAGCATTTCTGGCGAATTCATCTAAGTTACAAGGCCTTCCCCAGGGCTCCATTCTGTCTCCCACATTCTTTTTAATTTTCTTAAAAATCTTGGAGGTAGAATGGTAGCCTTCGGACTTAGTTTTACGGACAAATATTTACTGCATAACAATACTGGAGAACCTAACAACCCGATGCAATGAATTTAATAAATGATTGATATCCGTGAATGACACGCGCATTGTTGGAATCGAAAAATGTTCCATCCTCGGCCAATGATTACCCACGTTGCAATGATCACCTCGTCGGTGTCGTTAAAAATGCTGCTTAATAATTGTGTGAAACAAAGTAGACATGAGTTTGTAGAGTGCGATGATCACAAATAAAAAGGTGGGGTTCCTTTTGTGAGATATTTATTTTGACTTAAGTTTAGATAGCAAGCAAAAAAAAAAACGTAACACACTCTGGACTTTTCTGTCTTAAGACAAGGCCGAGGTAAGGCCACGACAGTGTCTTTAGACAAAAACTTCCAACAACGCACTTATATGAACAATCCTCCTAGGTAAGGCCTTGAAGTGATTGCTTGTACACGTTCGTCTGAGTGAGTCCCTAAATATGGCCTGGATCGAGTGCGGGGAGTAGTCATTAGTGATGTGGTTTCTATACGTGTCAAGGTTTGGTCCATAAAATGCAACATCAATGTGTTTTGGCGGAGATGCAATAGGGCTGATTTTTGCACGCTGTTGCAACCAATATGAAAAATTGGATATTTCTTGAACAATCTCCGGCGAGGCTTCAATTCGTCTCTTCTTTTCATTGGAAACGGGTGTAGATGGTTTCATTGGGACTACATCTTGTATTTTATCGCATGCCAGTTTCATATTGTTTAAGGCAATTGGCAAGGAGTTCTTAAAGTCGAATTTGATCTTCAAAGTACCAATACTTTTGGCTTATGGTCAAAATTATTCCCGCCTGTTGCAGGAAATCTGCACCAATCAATGTACAATTCTTCGTGGCTTTTGGAATAGATATAAATCGAATTTTTCTCTTTCTGTCACCAATCTTAATGTCACAAATTGTGGACAAAACCATTTGGTTTGTTGTTGTTCCATCAGCTAGGGTTACGTCTGCTTTGACCTTCTGCATTACGCACTTCTTTTCGGTAAGCAATCTCTTCAAACGAGTACTTGCTACGCTAATTCGTGCTGCCGTATGATAGTAGTGGAGATCGAATTAAAATTAAGGTATTCTGGGCTTTCCTTATTAACCTAAGAACAAGCTGAACAGCAATTTGGCGTAAGAGTCGATATCCTCTCTAGACACACGTCTAGCATAGCAGACAGTATACCATACTCAACTGCATCTCTTCATTAATTTCACCCTTAAGTTGGGAAAACAAGACCCGTTTCTTGCAGATAAACCTGCGCCAAGCAGGTTTTGGGGGTGAGAAAACCGATCGCAGAACTTTAATCAGCTCCTTAAACGTCTTAATGTTGGACCTTGCACCCAACCACCACGAAGCGGCGTAGTCCACCAGCAACCTTGGCATAGCTTTAATGGTGTCGCTGTCGGTGATCTTCTCCAGCTCCTTGAAGGTTGTGATCGCAGAAATAAATTCTCCCAGTGACATCTCTCTCTCCACGAAATCGTGCTGTACATGTGGTGAATGATCCACTTCGGGTGTTATTCGCAGAGATAACCGTGAGGAATTTTGTGAATTGTTCTTCAGAGAAATTCGCCATCCGAATGCAGTCAGAATTCGTCTCTGTCATATATATGAGCCCCACGTTGGGCGCCAATTGTAGAGTGCGATGCTCTCAAATAAAAATGTTGGTTTCTTTCTGTCCTAAGGCAGAAAAGTCCGGAGTGCGTTACGCCTTTTTTATTTGATAGCATCACACTCTACAAGTTATAAATTTTTGCTCTAAATTGGGCTTCAATGTTCATATCCGCCCAGATACTTCTAGGACCTGTTTACACTTTCTATATAGTACCTATATTGAAAACTTGGCGATTAAACTCATAGGTGACTCCAATAATGCTCAGTCAATTGACGTCCTGTAACATTGACTTGCTTAACATTATTCTATTGTCTTTCTTTCTAGTCATTATAACGTGCGAACATTCAAAACGAACGTATATCGATATTTGTCTTTTTTTTCTTCCTTTAATTGTTATCACTTGCGTTGTACCAACTATTTTTAGGCTGAACACAATCTCTTTGGCTCTCGTTGCTGTAAAAAAAACTGGCTCAGGATCGAAAGGCTTCGTGCAGTCAAAACCATAACAAACTGAGAGTCTCTCTGAAAACTTAGATCAAGGACTGCGAAATCTGCCTACTTGTATATTTCCTTTGGGTTTTAGGCACATTACAGTGCACAAAAAAGACCTAGATAACACTTCCAACCCGAATCTTCCTGCACAGACAAAATTTGCCATTCGTGGCTGATTTTAAAGTGATGCGTCACTGTTAGTCTCCGATTTTAGTATGACTTTTGACTTTGTGTGTCGTGAAATCATATGTATTTTCTCTCAGATGCTGCGCGAATGCAAATCGTGGTGCGAAAGGACGACTTCCTCTCAGCGGTATTATCTCTAAGGAAACCAAATTATCCAATGAACGTAAGTAAGGACTTAGAGCCGCACCCATTGGTCATTTATCACAAGATATTCGAAAACCTAAGATCCGATGAAAGCAAAGAAGGACTGATCCAAATTAAAGCCAGTAACGTTTCGGAATAGGAGGTCGAGGAAGTCCTCGAGTGCTCCTTAACAAGAAATGATTGTCTTGATTAATGCCTCGAGATAAGGAGTAGAATTAACAAGACAAGTTCGGTATGTTTTCGAGGATCTGGAAAAGCTGAATCAATGATATTGTACACTATGGATGCGTTCATGGAAAGAAGCAGATGCAGGGTTAAAGGTAGAAAGACGACTCTATTTGTAAAGCAGGCTTGACGCGAAAATAGCTTACATGTTTGCAGCAGAACCTGTTTGTGGATATGGTTGGTTTAAGAAAGGTATCATAGGAAAGATACAGATCAAGACTCTTCCTTGTTTGTACATATTTATGCTACTTTTGGTAAAATGTGTGCATCGAATTGACAAAGATGCACACCTGCAGACCTTCTCTTCTTTGTGAAATGGTCTTGCAGCAAGAAGGGCTGTGAAGAAATACGAAGGTAACTCTTATCCCTATGGTGTCCCTTACAACAGCAGTTAGACCTTATAAGGACATACAAAGCATATTTGTCATCCCGCTGTGCCGTCTTTAACTAGTTTCATGTCGATGCTTAGAGCCACCGGTCTAAGTTTGCTCAAGCATAACTTGTTTAAATTCACGCAGCGCTACCCAAGGAATTGTCTGAAAAAGAAATTCTGATGCAGGATGGCAACGACTAGTATAAGGCCTCGTAGAAGTAGCATCTTCCGACAGGTGCTGATTCCTTAAATGACGAGAATGAGCCTCTGCAGCCGAACATCTTGCAGCTCTGCTAATAAGTCCTACTTCACGCCTCCCTGTGGCGCCAACTGGGAATCTCACTAGAGGTTGCGAAGTGAAGGGGGCAAATGGCGAGTTTCCTGCGCCATTAACCAGGATTAGTGTCGGAAAAACAAAACAAGACCTTATCCGGGCTACTCCGACATATTTGGAGCTCAGGCCGGAAAGGATTTCCAGAACTTAGTCAGGGTCTTGGAAAAGAGATGGTGGCGGACGAGCCCTATAAGGGCCAACGGCAGCGCTCACATCCCGGAACGGGTTACTGACTTCGGTGTAACCGACCCCTCGTCCTAAGGGCATTCAAAATGGAACTAGTCCTCCATGTTGGGGGTTGTGCCGCCGGGGTAACTGCCCGGCCATTTAAAAAAGATTAAGTTACGAAGCATCAACAAGCCTCGGATATGGACGGATCTACTGTTGACACCCCACGCAAACGATTTAAGGACAATGAGCTTCGGATATGCACGTGGAATGTTAGATCCCTTAATAGACCACGTGCAGCCGAGCAACTAGCGGAGGCCCTAGACTGCTGCAAAGCAGACATAACCGCCATCCAAGAAATGCGATGGGATGGGCCGGACAAAAAGAAGATGAAAAACTTCGACATCTACTACAGTGATTGCTATCGACGGCAAAAGCAGCGCTTATTTGGATGCGGATTTGTTGTCGGAGGCAAACTAAGACAAGGAGTCCTCAGCTTCCGGCATGTGAGCGAGCACCTCGTAGCAATCAGCATCAAGGCTAAGTTCGCCAACATAAGCCTTATATGCGCGCATGCTCCCACAGAGGAGAAAGATGACGACACCAAGGATGCCTTCTACGAGTTCCTCAACAAGACCTACGAGCAATGCCCTAGCTATGACATTAAAATTGTCCTCGGTGATTTTAATGAAAAGCTGGGAAGAGAGGGTATCTTTGGTGGAACAATCGGAAAATATAGCCTGCACAACACCACCTCCGATAACGGATCCAGGCTAATCGACTTTGCGGCGGGGCGAAACATTGTCGTGGCTAGCACGCGGTTCCCACATCTCGACATACACAAGGGGACTTGGAGAACTTCTGATCAATCAACAGTCAACCAGATTGATCGCATTGCGATCGACGCAAGACACTCCTCCAGCATTATGTATGTCCGTACGTTCCGAGGAGCCAACATCGACTCGGACCATTACCTTGTTTTAGTCAAGGTACGGTTGCGGATATCCCAAACTACGCCAAGACAAACTAATGCTGTGAGAAAATTCGACGTCAGACGGCTACAATCGCAAGAGATCGCCAAGTCCTTTTCCGATCGAGTGTCTCTTAATCTCTTAAGAGGTCCAATGCCGCCAGCATCAAGCATCGAAGACCATTGGAAATACTGCCAAAACGCCATCAGAGATGCCGCTTTTGATGTGCTGGGTTTCACTCGTCCACCACAACGAAACCCCTGGTTCGATGATGAATGCCGGCAAGCACATGCGGCTTAGCAAGATGCATATAACGCGACGCTGCTTCGAAAGACCAGAGCTGCTCATGAGCTCTATGAGCGGAAGAGGAGAGACGAGCAACGGCTTCTCAGGAGGAAGAAGAAAGAGCATGAGAAGCGCGCGATCAAGGAAATTGAGAGATGCTACTCCAGGAATGAGGTTCGGAAGTTTTACCAAAAGGTAAAAATAACATGCCGCGGAAACAAACCCCGAACCGAAGCCTGTAGAGATGAACAAGGGAACATCGTAGTAGAATCGCAGTCGATGCTGAGGATTTGGAAAGATCATTTCTGCAGCCTGTATAACGGCGACGACGGACCAAATACCGCTGTCAGGCAGAATCAACCTTTCAACCTGGACGATGATGACCAACAATTCCGTCCACCCGACCTGAAGTGAAGATAGCCATATCGAAGCTTAAGTCCAACAAAGCTGCTGGAGCGGATGGCCTGACTGCCGAGCTTTTCAAAGCGGCAGGCGATGACTTGGTAAGGAGCATACACCAACTCATCTTTAAAATATGGTCGGACGAAAGTATGCCCGATGAATGGAACCTCAGCATTGTTTGTCCGATTCTCAAGAAAGGAGACCCTCTGAACTGCGCCAACTACAGAGGCATCAGTCTCCTTAACATCACATATAAGATCTTATCCGCCGTATTGTGTGAACGCCTGAAGCCGTTCGTCAACAACCTGATAGGTCCATAGCAGTGTGGCTTCAGGCCAGGAAAGTCCACCATAGACCAGATATTCATACTACGGCAGATCTTGGAGAAGACCCATGAGCTTCAGATCGATACCCACCACCTATTCATCGATTTTAAGGCCGCGTATGGCAGCATCTATAGAGACGAGCTACTCGTATATAGAGCAATGTCTAGTTTTGGCATCCCTGCCAAACTCGTCCGTCTGTGCAGGATGACGATGGAGAATGCACGCTGCTCCATCAAGGTCGGTAAAGATCTCACCGAGACCTTTGATGTTCAGAAAGGATTTACACAACGCGATGCGCTGTCATGCGATTTTTTCAACATCGTACTTGAAAGAATAGTGCAAAACTCACGAGCAAACGCAAGAGGTACTATCTTTCAATAGTCCGTCTAACTACTCGCATACGCCGACGATATTGACATAATCGGGAGAAAACAGCGTGATGGCAGTGGCGCTTTCGCGAGTATTGAGACGGAAGCGGCGAAAATGCGGTTTAGCGGTTCATGAGGGCAAGACCAAGTATATGCTGTCAAGCAAAAAGGACAACCAACACCGACGTCTCGGACAGAACGTCACCCTCGACAGATATAACTTTGAGGTAGTTAAGGACTTTGTCTACCTAGACTCCGCTATAAATACAGACAACGACACCAGCGCTGAGATCAAGCGAAGAATAACTCTTGCCAACCGCTGTTTCTTTGGGTTAAGAAGGCAATTGAGTAGCAAATCCCTCTCTCGGACAACAAAAGTCACCCTTTATAAGACTTTAATAATCCCGGTCCTGCTCTATGGCGCAGAGCAGGATGATGAGGGTGTTCTTGGTTGCTTCGAGAGAAAAATTCTTCGGGCGATCTTCGGTCCCGTCTGCATTGACGGTGAGTGGAGGAGGAGATACAACGACGAACTGTACGGACTGTACAGCGACATGGACCTAGCCAGAAGAGTGAAGATCCAAAGACTGAGATGACTGGGTCATGTAGAGCGCATGGACACCAATGCTCCGGTCGGAAAAATCTTCGAATCCGCTCCCGAGGAACAGCGCAGTAGAGGAAGTGGAAGAGGACCTCAGCCGACTTAGCGTGGAGGCAGCTAGCCCAGGTCCACCCCGGACTGTAGCGCCACCTAAAGTAAGTAAGTAAGATGCAGGTACACATCACCGTAAAAGCGAGTACATGCGACCCAATCATATCATTTATATTTCTCCTGTATCTTTACCTTTAGCCGCTCCGAATTGCTGTGAAAAGGGGTGACAAGCATAGAAGAACTAATGGGTGACTAAATTAAGATTTAAAATATTAATGCAATGCGAAGAATTCCTCTTTGATTCTTTAGATCTTTTGTTAGAGATATACATGGATACGACTTGATTAACAGGATCAGGAGCAAGAACTAAGAAACTAAAAACGAACCGAAATGGAAGGGCCACCTTCACCACCACCACCATCATCATCAATTAAATTCATTGGCAACGGCATCGTTGCCTTTGTCGTCGGTATGGAGTACTTATGTCCTTCATTTAGCAATTCGCGTTTCTTTTGGCTCTCCATTTTAAAATAATCGTTATCCTTGGTGCTGTTATGAATCTAGCAAATACCATCAATTGGATTGATGTGAAGGTGAGAGAGAATGCAAAAAATAAAACTAGGATAGCAGAAGAATGCTGCCGAATAGCTTCTATAAAGGAGTTTCATAGAAGGGTCTTCCTTGGCACCCATTTTTATTCTTTTATTTTTTCCTCCCTCTCTCGCTTTTATGCGAATATCCTTTGTGATGGAGAAGCAGAAAAAAAAGAGGTCATACCTATGCAATGCAATGAAATAGGAAGTCGTCGGTGATAGCTTAAGGGGATGCGGCATTCGTAGGATGAGGATGAGCCAAAGTTGTGAGAAAACTCTTTGAATGGTTGTGGGTAGTTGTGCGGATTTACTTTCGCAGAATTCTCATGGTGCTGAGTCGGCATTTCGAGAGGAAATTACTTGCCGGTGCGTTTCAACAATTGAACTTTCAAGTGAAAGCGTTGTTGAGGTTTGGTTGTTGAGGTGGGAAGGATTTTCCATTAACAGGACTATTCAGAAACTTGTCAGTTCGTTACATGAAAGAGTCCCATATTTGGCAAAATATGCCTTCTGTGTCGTTTTTGCCCGAAGAGTAAGTACTTCCTGAACCGCTGACTGATTGACAAATTTTCAGTGAATCCACAAAATCTACTTTCATAAAGTGAAAACTTAAAAGGGCGCCAAAACCCTGAAATCGCAATCACAATCACCACGTAGACGAAACCTACATCCTAAACGTACAACGACAACGATGGGCCGAGATTTAAGTGCCCTGTGAAAAATGTGACTTTTGTCTGCATGCGTACTCGGTTTGAGAACATTTGTCTAGTCTCTCCGTTGCACGTTGTACGAAGAGAAAGGACCGTCGTTGTTCTATCATAATTGCTTTTATTGCCAAACTCGACCTAGATTTTGAAGAATCACTATACATATGTGGGGGGAGGGGGGCTGGTTACGCCTATTTTACTTGCACGAACGTGTGCCGGAACAACATTCGTTCTTTCTTCATACTACGGTGGTGGTACTCATAACACGGCCTTTGTTGAATGTTGTTGTATCAATTGTTAATGGCAGCGTTCCCTTTGTCCTTTATGCATTTGTGAAAATTTGTGTCCAAACGGCTGAGCTAGAGCCCATCGTTGTCGTGGTAGACTGTTCGTTGTGCCTCGTTGTTGTTGATTTAAATAGAAAAGGATAATAATAAAACGTTTCGGTTTGCGGTGCGATATAACCGCAAAGCAGATACACATCCTTTTCCATTTGCACAAAAGAACCAAGCCACAACTACGAGGTAGGACACGTATAATTTTTATTTAAGGACATGAATTGCAACGCGCAGGGGGTTAAACATCAAAATGGCAGTAAAAAGAAGTTTTTCTTCGACGGCAAAGAAAAGAACGATACGGTAGGGTAGGGTTTGTGCCTCTTTCATTAGATTCACCCGAAGAAGGCACTCCATTAAGGACGATTGGAGAAGAGGACAAGCAAAAGGCAGTGTACAGTGTACAGTGTACACTCAGCAGAAATGAACTGGCATGGCATTATAATAACATCAAATACCAGTATGTCTTCATACTTTGGAGCTGTTGTTGCCTTTTAAC
Source organism: Volucella inflata (assembly GCA_928272305.1). Lineage (NCBI taxonomy): Eukaryota > Metazoa > Arthropoda > Insecta > Diptera > Syrphidae > Volucella > Volucella inflata. The sequence continues at coordinate 9,295,813 of OV743720.1, forward strand.
CCCGACGCTGGGTCTTTCAGTCACAGTCATAGTCATAGTCACAGTCTCAGTGCTGGTCACAACTTTTGCTGCTTGTTATCCTTATTGTTGCCATCATTATTTTGTACGTTATGTGAATTTCCTTCGTGAATTTTATTGCCACTGATTGCGGATACAATTTTTTCTCTCTGCTGTTCCCGTCTCTCGATTCCTTAGATAGTTTTCTATTTTGAAAACAGAAACAAGCCGTTGTGCTACTACGTCCAAGTACAGAGGACATGGAACATGGGACATAGAACACAGGACACAGAACATAGGACTGTGGACACACATCTCATTCGTAATTTGGAGGCCAAAAATCACTGTGTGTGCGAGGAGTATTTGGTTAGAACAAGACAGAGGGGAGGATTTATTTGTAGTCATTTTGCACCTAATTTCTGTAACCTCAACTGGTCGACCCTAATACCCTACCCTAAGTGCAACCTTTCCGGCAATGTACGAGCATTTCAGAGGACTGATTCCCTAACAAAGGGAATTATTGTCTCATCTAACATACGAGTATGCGTGTGTGGCACATGGAAGCCAAGCCAAGTCAAGTATTCTGCCAATTTCGACTACTGTCTGTGGGCATTTTACGGACGCCACCTTTGGGAGGAAGACCCAACCATACGGATACACAGTCGAAAGTTGAAACTAGGACTGCAGTGAAAATCATCAGCTCATTTATATTGTGTGGGTATCTAATTGAAGTCAGTCAGAAGCTCTCAAATATACTTTTCAGTTGTCTTCTCGTGTTTGTGGGGCTACGAGAATCCTATGAAGAAAGCGATGTAGAGACACGTCGACAGGTTGGAGATTATCTGCATTTACTCGTAGCTTCGAGTGTGAGGGTGTGGTTGGATAGAGGTGTAGGCGTTGCCGGATATGTGATTTATGGTTTTGTCAGGTGAGATTCGGGTTTGTTGAACACCATTGCACATAAGAAAAAAGTAAAAGGAAACCTTTTTTCAACCCGGAGTTTGAAAGATGATTTTTTCCTTTACACTCCAGAGGTGCAAAACAATGAGATGGAAGAAATGAGAAGGATGTCTTTGTGACACTTGGTAACACGTGTTTCAAGGATAAAACAGTTCAACATACAACCCTTCAAAATCCTTTGGTGAATTTTGTTTTACATCTTTTTTAGGTGATGTCATTTAAAGTGATTTCAAGACCTGTTTGATATTGATAGAAAGCTTCTTTAAACAACTCTGACACATTTAAACGTCCAGGGACAGGTTTGAGACTTCTGGCCGCTAGAAGAGATCCCAATCAACTTAGAATGAGGAGCTTTGTCCAGAATGGTCATTATATGAAGTATGAACGACTAACCAAGTTTTCAAATTTTAGGTGGCTTTTAAGGTAAAGTTAGCATAGAGCAACATTAGACGAACTCGGTTCGTTATATAAATCTTCAACACCCTAAGCCTACTTATCCACTGAGAACTTATCTTTTTGCGCCAAATTCACACTAACCTTCTCTGCTACCAAGGATAGTGACTCCACTAAGATAAGACTTATCATATGCAGCGATGCTAATACTCCTTCTTTTTAGGCCAGAAATACCTAGTCAAGCTATAAATACTGGTACACAACTGAACTCACCCATTACGAATGCAACACTGGGCGCATCCATTTTGTATTGATTGCGATTTGACAGTTGATATTTATGCTTCATTGTGACTTAAAAAATTTTTGACATTAATTGCTTACAATCATGGAATAGGGCGACATCTAAAATCGTATTGTTGTATGGCCTACTTAAGTGCAACATGGAAAAAGGCGATATCGTTAGAACGTTGCGACCGCTTGGAGTCACTCGCAATTTTGTGTATCGTCCTGTGAAGTTGTTTGAGGGTACTGGTGGAGTACGAGACCGTCAAAGATCCGGCCGTCCGCGCACTGTGAGAACTCCGAAAGCTATCAAAGCCGTGAAGAAACGAATCGACCGAAAACCGTTGCGAAAACAGAAAATCTTGTCGCGGGAAATACAAATTTCTTAAGCGAAACACTGGACACCTGTGTTACTCAGCCCGTACGCGAAGAACGCTTGCCGACAAATTCTGTTTACCGACGAGAAAATCTTCACCATAGAAGAATCGTTCAATAAGCAGAACGATCGTGTGTATGCTCGTTCATCCAGAGAAGCATCCCAACTCATCCCAAGGGTTCAAAGAGGCCACCATCCCGCGTCTGTTGTGGTATGGTGGGGAGTGTGCTACGATGGCGTTACCAAGCTCCATTTTTGCGACAACGGAGTAAAAACATCGGCCAAATTACTATACATCAATCGACCGTCTTGGAACCCATTGTGAAGTCTCTCAACCAATCGATATTCAACTTTCCAGCAAAACTCTGCTCCAACTCACAAAGCAAAGGCGACTCAACTGTGGCGCAAAAACAACGTTCCGGACTTCATATCAACGGATGATTGGCCAGCAGGTAGTCCAGACCTCAACCAGTTGGATAACAAGTTTTGGTCCGTATTAGAGGGCATGGCTTGCTCTACTCGACTCTCAAATATTGAGTCGTTGAAGCGAGCCCTTGTCCGTCCAGTGGACAATTTCCCCATGCATGAAGTGTGTCTCGCAATCGATGAGTGGCCACATCTTTTTTTCAATATTAATTCGTTTTCATTTGGCGCTGGTTTTTCTGCGTGCCAGTATTTATGACTTGACTAGCTAAATACAATGTAAAAGGCAATCATTTGCATTGACTACGTCATGATATCAGAAAACTTATAAGCAAGTCGCTTAGTATTATTTAAATATCAAGGCAGCATGGCACGAACGTGAGATTCAAATACTTTATTGTTTCCTTTGATGAGTTCAATTTGGCTGGTACAGATTGCATAAATCCTGTTGTGCTATAAGAAGGCATAAATTAGTTGCTAGGAGCTCTTCACTGCTAGCCTGAGATTAGAAATACCCTTAACCCCTGTTGGACAGAGTGGGAGCAGCCTTTATAACGAAAATCGGAAGAGATGATGGCCTATAAGTCGGACTTCCTTTATGACGAAGAGCATAGAAAGGATGGTCGAGCTCCTTGTGCGTAAATTTCTTTTGCGAATTCATCCTCTTTCTAATATACAACAAGCATAACATTTGAAAGGTCATATAGGAGCAAAATTGATGGCGCATTCGAAAAGAAGCCATACGCTCTGGGCATTTTCTTAGGCATTGAGGGTGCTTTTGGCAACACAACTTTCGCCTACATGTTATTTTAGTCAGGCAATACCTACGATGTTGCCGAATCGCTAGTTTTATGGATACGAACAATGCTGGTGAATAGGAAATTTCATTGCCAATTCTGACTGCTGCCAAATGTTGTGGAGGGTTAAACAAGGGCTTCCACAAGGCTGCGTCCTGCTTGCACTGCTATAAAGCATTTTGTTCAACTCCTCTCTCTCTCTTACTATCATCCTAAAGTACCATTTTCACATTTATTTTTCTTTCAAATGTTGACCATAACTGCGGCTAACATTCTCCATTTTAAAGTGCCAATTTTCGATAAAGCGTTCGAGCATAAAAAGTAATATTTGATCAATGACTCGGCCTCCAATTGATCCAAGCATGATCCAAGCGGCCGATTCACCGTGCCAATGTATGAAATTAGCTCGTAACCTTATTGTTCTCGCAATACAGCCATGATTGTATGGGCTGTATGGCTAGTGGCGCATCTTGTTACAACCAAATTTCACCGAGATCACGCTCTTCAATTTCAGACAGTTAAGCTATTTTTCTTATTGACGTTGCAAGAAATGGACCTCATCGCTCAAATACAGTGAATCTACTTGAATCTTTCAAGCACTCCACGACTACAATGAAGACCATTCAGAAGGTCAGCCAACTTGAATTTTGTTTGCTTTTAAACCAATAACCTCACGTCAAATACGCCATGCTGTTGCAAATCAAAGCCAAGTTGTTGATAACCATCGCCGAATCGATTCATTATCGGTTCGGTCATCGCGTACACTCTACGCCACCGCTGTTATATTTTCTTCACTACTTTACTATTAGATGTGGTCTATTTGGTCGCATATTATTAAATAATGAAAATTGAGTTTTAAACTTGTCGATGGTATAGTGAATTGTTCGTTTGGTAATAACACAATGAAATAATTTGAAGATGCTGCAACAAGCTAAATCTTTCCACAATGAAATATCAAACAATACTAAATAAAAGTTTCATATCAGTGTGACACTACGCAAGTGTCACCTCTCATAAAATCCCCAGTGGAAAAAGTACTTCTAAAAAACTCGACATTTATTTGCTGTATCAACCTGACAAACTTCGTAAGACTAAGCATATCATGTCGAAAACCTCCAAGGCGCTGATCTTAGCAGGCTAAGGCAGTTATTGGCAAAACATCGGGGTTGTCATCTAGGTGGTCTCACTGGAACCACACTGATATACTCGTAAAAGGGGCAATTATGTTCTATGCGTTGGATATCTGGTGGAACAAAAAAATACACCAATACTGCTAAAGCCGGGCTCAAAAGAAATTGCCTAGTATGCTTAGCTCTCGTCTAGACAAACTGACTTTTCCCCTGATAATTATATCACAAGATGCATTCTAAAAGTTTGATACGAGAACTGTTGTTGGTGCTATCTGAAATCCCCTACTCCAGTGCACAGGAATGTTTTCGCACAAAATCTGGGCTAAGCAAGAATGTATTAGGGTTTTCACGAACGACTTCAAAATCAATGTACAAAGGAATGCGACGCAGGTGTCTTTCTTGAGGACGACAACACTTAATTTTCTTTGTTGTTAAGCAAACTTTTCTCTGTCTTCCAAGTGGAGATATACAAAATCCTTGTTTCACTCAATACTTCCAAGCTCGGTCGTGAAAGCACAGCTTCTATGATGACTTTCGGTGCCTTGATAAGTACCCAAATATCAACAGAATCACAGGTAATGAAATTGAAAATGAACTTTCTAGGCAAGACCTAGAGGAGACCCGAACAGTTAGTTTGGCATAGCTGAAGATGACCAAATTGACGTAGACCAAACTAATGCCTACTGTCTACTCTAGGAGATCAGCGACTTTCCTGCTGTCATTCATTTGGAAGGACGGTGTCTACTTACTAGAGCCATCACTAAACAGTACGCTTTTCATTATCACTTAAATGTGCCAAACATTAGTGACAGAATAGTCTCCAGGGAAGACGACACCAAAGATCACGACTTGTTTCCGGCCTACGCTTGCATCATGCTGGAACCACTCGGTGCTGATGAGAGGAGTGCTTGTACTGTGGGCACTGAAACATGTACTCATTTTTCCAAAAGGAAGCTCAAATCGTCATCGTAGAAAACTTTCAGAGGGAGTTTTCGTTTCTTTGGACAGCTCTCTTGATTAAACTTGATTTTGACCATACAGATCAAACACTTAATGTGGTTAAGAATTTACTTTGATCGTTTTGGTTTAGCTGCCAACTGATACTAGCTCTGTCGATTACATTTTACTTGATCAGCACGCCTATGACAGTGGAGAACGTTCGGACTCAAAATCACAGACTTTTAAGCAGTGAAATAATACAGAAGACTGCTTATTTGGCTGCTATGCCCTTAATACTATGGATGCTTTGAAGAATTCAGCCGGCTGCACAGATAGTGCAGCTGACCGTTCAAATAAACAAAAAAACAATGTGGCGCTGGCAGTCCGGTATGGGCAATGGCCCAGCTTATTGAGACTCATTTGTGTTGCTCATGTTTTCAGTTTTGTCACATCTGAGCAGGGCTGGCTGCTCTGGCTGCACAACAAAAATGCGTCGAATACGAAATGTCACAATTGTGTCAAAACAAAAGAAAAATAAATCTGTGAACAGTGCTTGTGCCTCAAAAACAAGCTTTAATAAATACTTTACTTTACTTTAGGTGGCGCTACAGTCCGGGGTGGACCTGGGCCTCAGTCAACAAGCTTCTCCAGCCAGCTCGATCCCTGGCTAGCTGCCTCCAGTTTCGCACGCTAAGTTGGCTGAGGTCCTCTTCCACTTGCGTGCGCCACCTGAGTCTTGGCCTTCCTCTACTGCGCTGTCCCTCGGGAGCGGATTCGAAGACTTTTCCGACCGGAGCATTGGTGTCCACACGCTCTACATGACCCAGCCATCTCAGTCTTTGGATCCTCACTCTTCTGGCTAGGTCCATGTCGCTGTACAGTCCGTACAGTTCGTCGTTGTATCTCCTCCTCCACTCACCGTCAATGCAGACGTCACCGAAGATCGCCCGAAGAATTTTTCTCTCGAAGCAACCAAGAACACCCTCATCCATTTTTGATAATGTCCATGCCTCTGCGCCATAGAGCAGGACCGGGATTATTAAAGTCTTATAAAGGGTGACTTTTGTTGTCCGAGAGAGGGCTTTGCTACTCAATTGCCTTCTTAACCCAAAGAAACAGCGGTTGGCAAGAGTTATTCTTCGCTTGATCTCAGCACTGGTGTCGTTGTATGTATTTATAGCGGAGCCTAGGTAGGTAAAGTCCTTAACGACCTCAAAGTTATATCTGTCGAGGGTGACGTTCTGTCCGAGACGTCGGTGTTGGTTGTCCTTTTTGCTTGACAGCATATACTTGGTCTTGCCCTCATTGACCGTTAAACCCATTTTCAGCTCTTCCGTCTCAATACTCGCGAAAGCGCCACTGCCATCACGCTGTTTTCTCCCGATTATGTCAATATCGTCGGCGTATGCGAGTAGTTGGACGGACTTTTGAAAGATAGTGCCTCTTGTGTTTGCTCGTGAGTTTTGCACTATTCTTTCAAGTACGATGTTGAAAAAATCGCATAACAGCGCATCGCCTTGTCTAAATCCTTTCTGGACATCAAAGGTCTCGGTGAGGGTTTACCCACCTTGATGGAGCAGCGTGTATTCTCCATCGTCATCCTGCACAGACGGACGAGTTTGGCAGGGATGCCAAAACTAGACATTGCTCTGTATAGCTCGTCTCTATAGATGCTGTCATACGCGGCCTTAAAATCGATGAATAGGTGGTGTGTATCGATCTGAAGCTCATGGGTCTTCTCCAAGATCTGCCGTAGTGTGAATATCTGATCGATGGTGGACTTTCCTGGCCTAAAGCCACACTGATATGGACCTATCAGGTTGTTGACGAACGGCTTCAGGCGTTCACACAATACGGCGGATAAGATCTTATATGCGATGTTAAGGAGACTGATGCCTCTGTAGTTGGCGCAGTTCAGAGGGTCTCCTTTCTTAAGAATTGGACAAACAATGCTGAGGTTCCATTCATCGGGCATACTTTCGTCCGACCATATTTTACAGATGAGTTGGTGTATGCTCCTTACCAAGTCATCGCCTGCCGCTTTGAAGGGCTCGGCAGTCAGGCCATCCGCTCCAGCAGCTTTGTTGGACTTAAGCTTCGATATGGCTATCTTCACTTCATCCAGGTCGGGTGGACGGAATTGTTGGTCATCATCGTCCAGGTTGAAAGGTTGATTCTGCCTGACAGCGGTATTTGGTCCGTCATCGCCGTTATACAGTCTGCAGAAATGATCTTTCCAAATCCTCAGCATCGACTGCGATTCTACTACGATGTTCCCTTGTTCATCTCTACAGGCTTCGGTTCGGGGTTTGTTTCCGCGGCATGTTATTTGTACCTTTTGGTAAAACTTCCGAACCTCATTCCTGGAGTAGCATCTCTCAATTTCCTCGATCGCGCGCTTCTCATGCTCTTTCTTCTTCCTCCTGAGAAGCCGGTGCTCGTCTCTCCTCTTCCGCTCATAGAGCTCATGAGCAGCTCTGGTCTTTCTAAGCAGCGTCGCGTTATATGCATCTTGCTTAGCTGCATGTGCTTGCCGGCATTCATCATCGAACCAGGGGTTTCGTTGTGGTGGACGAGTGAAACCCAGCACATCAGAAGCGGCATCTCTGATGGCGTTTTGGCAGTGTTTCCAATGGTCTTCGATGCTTGATGCTGGCGCTATTGGACCCCTTAACAGGAAAAGGACTTGGTGATTGTAGCCGTCTGACGTCGAATTTCCTCACAGCATTAGCTTGTCGTGGCGTAGTTTGGGATATCCGTAACCGTACCTTGACTAAAACAAAGTAATGGTCCGAGTCGAAGTTGGCTCCTCGGAACGTACGGACATTCATAATTCTGGAGGAGTGTCTTGCGTCGATCGCAATGTGATCAATCTGGTTGACTGTTGATTGATCAGGAGTTCTCCAAGTCCCCTTGTGTATATCGAGATGTGGGATCCGCGTGCTAGCTATGACAATGATTCGCCCCGCCGCAAAGTCGATTAGCCTAAATCCGTTATCTGAGGTGCTGTTGTGCAGGCTATATTTTCCGATTGTTCCACCAAAGATACCCTCTCTTCCTAGCTTTGCATTAAAGTCACCGAGGACAATTTTAATGTCATAGCTAGAGCATTGCTCGTGGGTCTTGTTAAGGAGCTCATAGAAGGCATCCTTGGTGTCGTCATCTTTCCCTTCTGTAGGAGCATGCGCGCATATAAGGTTAATGTTGGCGAATTTAGCCTTGATACGGATTGCTACGAGGCGCTCGCTCACATGCCGGAAGCTCAGGACTTCTTGTCTTAATCTGCTTCCGACAACAAATCCGCATCCAAATAAGCGCTGCTTTTGTCGTCGATAGCTGGTTGCTCGGCTGCACGTGGTCTTTTAAGGGAGACCAGCACCTCCAAAATATGACTCCCCCTGGAGGGGTTCTCCTGGTCACCGACTACGCATCAGAAAAGGAATCTTACCAGAAGACCCATATCCGGGGATGTGGTTTGATTAAGAAGTCCAAAAAGTCTAGAAGCGATACAGCAACAACAGAATCTGATAGCTGAGCCACTGAAAACAATATCAAGTTGATGTGAAGCAATCTTTGCCTCATTTCGATAGTGTATATCTACAAACGTTTAATCCGCTGGCCCAATCATGTTTATTGCACCTAAATTGTATATTTGCTTATTTGCGGTGAACACTAAAAAGTATCTTCATGTCAGCTATTAAGCAAACCAAAAATCAATTATTCATTTAGATTGTTCAAACCGAACATAAAGTCGTTTAAATAAATTCAATTTTTGTTGAAATTCAGGTACACCTATGAGTATGTCCTGGATATTCCTGGATCTTCTGTTGTGCCTGTGTATATTTGTATACCGAAGGAGAAAATTAATTAAAATTCATCATCGAATCGGACTAAGGACGACGGAAAATATCTAATGAAGCTTACCAACACCATTGTTTAGAAAACGTGATTGGGCTGAGCCATAATAATTATGATACAGTCACCGATTTTGTTATTCTGGCCGATACCGAAGACGATGTCGATGTCGGTGTTGGTATTAGTGTTGGTGTCATTGTCGTTGGCATTGTCGTCGTAGTCATCATCGGTTTCATTGTCTTTCTGTCTGTGTTGACAGCTCGTCACTTTTCTTTTTTCCTTTTGGTTCCTTCTATTGTTTAATAACCAACACTTGGTTGCTGCCTCAAATATGTATGTTTTGTGCATGCATATACCCGTATATTGTAGTTGCACATCATCGCGAAACCATTGTCTACAAGTATCTGGTGCATTCAGTATATCCCATCCCCGCTGCCGTATAGTTAAAAAGTTAATTTTCACACGGGCTCAGCAATCATCATGTGTCGTCCTTAATTTTTCGAATCCTCTCCAATACGGATGTCTGGGATTCAGAGTCAGACTCAGACTCTGTTTCTGTCTCCATCTCCGTCACCGATTCCAATTTCAATTCCGACTCCCTATAAATATCCTTTTTCTGCAATCAGACAAAAGCAAAACTGCAGTTGAAACAGAGTGGAAAGAAATAAAACGAAAAAAAAAACATTTTATCACTTTTTGGCAAGCAATGTCCTTGTGCTCACTCCGAGGAAATGGAGTGCTGATGTGGCTGCTGCAAAAGGTGCAGAAGGACGGCTCCCGCATACCAACACCAGCAACAGCACCAATTCCAGTATCAGAACACCAGGGCACATCCACCCACTATTTGAATTTACTACTGCATGTTTCCGTAATTCATTCGAATTTATTTACAACATCGAAACTGCGAAATAAATACCATAATTACACACAATTAAATGGCATGATTTACAGTAAACAATTAAAATTGTCTCTAGGTACGAGGACTCGAATTCGAATGAACAATGAACAATGTACCAAACAAGAGACAACATCCTCCAAACATAGTGTTTCTGTGGCTTTTGTGTGTCGGTTGGTGTACCGATGCAGGAGTTTCTCACCATTTTAAGGATTGTAACAAAGTCTTTTGCGCTCGCCTTAATTTCAAATTTACAACTCTCTGCCTCGGCATTGTAGTTTTTTGTGTAAAAGTATGCCTCTTCCATGCATTTGGCCAAAGGAATCAAGGTGAACAGTAGTAGTTGTGCGGGTAGTATCCTGGAACTGGTTACTGTGATACGAGTACCACTGCAAGTGGTGGCAAAAAGTCAGAAACCTATAAGAACTTGGCTCTTTGCTGCAGTACTTTATGAGTGAAATTTTAAATGGAATTTCGGAATTCCTTGCAAAGGATGAGGTAGTCTAAGAAGAACAAGAACAAGAAGATGAAGAAAGTTTTTAACACAAAAGCACAGACGTAGGCCAAAATACAAGTGCTCGTATGTAAAACTGGTGAAACTGATGCGCATTCTTAACTTCTGCTGGGAAGTGCATGCTTTCAAGTGGAGTTGAAAAATCAACAAAAAAAAAGAAAAATCCAAGTAGAGCCATCGATAACCTTTAGAAGGAATATTTTCAGCTTGAAATCTATCCATTGTTTGTGGCGCACTCGTATACTCGCACAGGAACAGTGAATAGAAAAGAAATCTGAGAATTCTCTTTGTGTGTTGGAATTGGTTTAAAATATTTTTGAAAGTGTTTTCCTGTACTCGGGCGTATGTGTAACATCAAACACAATTTGGCCTCGTTACCGAGTTGAAAAACGGGGAAACTTTTGTGGAGGCAAATGGTCAATTTCAAGTTTGTATGAGTATACAAATGTACAAAGGTTACCTGGTTGCTGTTTTGAAAATTGAGAAAAGTTGCGATATGTTGTACTCGAATACGCACATTTTGACTATGTCATGGAGCAAGGTCAGTTAGTGACCACAACCAGTTGGATATACTCATGCACACGATCATACAAAAATTGTTTATCTTCAGCAGATATTTCCAAAAAAGCTACTTATCTATGCTGACAGGGAATTTTGAAGCCGAAAATATTGCACCTTAGTTCGAAAGTAACTAGAAGCTCGCTAAATGGGTAACATAAGCAAAAATATCACAAACTATTGACTCAGAAGGGATGGCAACGATTAGTACAAGGCCTCGTAGAAGTAGCAACTTCCGACAGGTGCAGGTTCCTTAAATAACGAGAATGAGCCTCTGCAGAAGAACATCTTGCAGCTCTGCTAATAAGCCCTACTTCACGCTTCCCCGTGGCGCCATCTGGGAATCTCACTGGAGATTGGAAAGTGAAGGGGACAAATGGTGAGTTTCCTGCGCCATAAACCAAGATTAGTGTCGGAAAAACAAAACAAGACCTTATCCGGGCTACTCAGACATATTTGGAGCTCAGGCCGGAAAGGATTTCCAGGATTTAGTCAGGGTCTTGGAAAAGAGATGGTGGCGGACGAGCCCTATAAGGGCCAACGGCAGCGCTCACATCCCGGAACGGGTTACTGGCTTCGGTGTAACCGACCCCTCGTCCTAGGGGCACTCAAAGTGGAACTGGTCCCCCGGCCCGGTCATTTAAAAAAGATTAAGTTACGAAGCATCAACAAGCCTCGGATATGGACGGATCTACTGTTGACAACCCACGCAAACGATTTAAGGACAATGAGCTTCGGATATGCACCTGGAATGTTAAATCCCTTAATAGACCACGTGCAGCCGAGCAACTAGCGGAGGCCCTAGACTGCTGCAAAGCAGACATAACTGCCATCCAAGAAATGCGATGGGATGGGCCGGACAAAAAGAGGATGAAAAACTGCGACATCTACTACGGCAATTGCTATCGATGGCAAAAGCAGCGGTTATTCGGATGCGGATTTGTTGTCGGAGACAGACTAAGACAAGAAGTCCTCAGCTTCCGGCATGTGAGCGAGCGCCTCGTAACAATCCGCATCAAGGCTAAATTCGCCAACAAAAGCCTCATATGCGCGCATGACCCCACATAGGAGAAAGATGACGACACCAAGGATGCCTTCTACGAGCTCCTTAACAAGACCTACGAGCAATGCCCTAGCTATGACATTAGAATTGTCCTCGGCGATTTTAATGCAAAGCTAGGAAGAGAGGGTATCTTTGGTGGAACAATCAGAAAATATAGCCTGCACAACACCAAATCCGATAATGGAATCAGGCTAATCGACTTTGCGGCGGGGCGAAACATTGTCGTGGCTAGCACGCGGTTTCCACATCTCGACATACACAAGGGGACTTGGAGAACTCCTGATCAATCAACAGTCAACCAGATTGATCACATTGCGATCGACGCAAGACACTCCTCCAGTATTATGGATGTCCGTACGTTCCGAGGAGCCAACATCGACTCGGACCATTACCTAATGCTGTGAGAAAATTCGACGTCAGACGGCTACAATCGCAAGAGATCGCCAAGTCCTTTTCCGATCGAGTGTCTCTTAATCTCTTAAGAGGTCCAATACCGCCAGCATCAAGCATCGAAGACCATTGGAAACACTGCCAAAACGCCATCAGAGATGCCGCTTCTGATGTGCTGGGTTTCACTCATTCACCACAACGAAACCCCTGGTTCGATAATGAATGCCGGCAGCACATGCAGCTATGCAAGATGGATATAACGCGACGCTGCTTAGAAGGACCAGAGCTGCTCATGAGCTCTATGAGCAGAAGAGGGGAGACCAACACCAGCTTCTCAGGAGGAAGAAGAAAGAGCATGAGAAGCGCGCGATCGAGGAGATTGAGAGATGCTACCCCAGGAATGAGGTTCGGAAGTTTTACCAAAAGGTAAAAATAGCATGCCGAAGCCTGTAGAGATGAACAAGCGAACATCGTAGTAGAATCGCAGTCGATGTTGAGGATTTGGAAAGATCATTTCTGCAGACTGTATAACGGCGATGACGGACCAAATACCGCTGTCAGGCAGAATCAACCGAATCAACCTTTCAACCTGGGCGATGATGACCAACAATTCCATCCACTCGACCTGGATGAAGTGAAGATAGCCATATCGAAGCTTAAGTCCAGCAAAGCTGCTGGAGCGGATGGCCTGACTGCCGAGCTCTTCAAAGCGTCAAGCGATGACTTGGTAAGGAGCATACACCAACTCTTGTGTAAAATATGGTCGGACGAAAGTATGCCCGATGAATGGAACCTCAGCATTGTTTGTCCAATTCTTAAGAAAGGAGACCCTCTGAACTGCGCCAACTACAGAGGCATCAGTCTCCTTAACATCGCATACAAGATCTGATCTGCCGTATTGTGTGAACGCCTGAAGCCGTTCGTCAACAGCCATATAGGTCCATATCAGTGTGGCTTCAGGCCAGGAAAGTCCACCATCGACCAGATATTCATACTACGGCAGATCTTGGAGAAGACCCATGAGCTTCAGATCGATACCCACCACCTATTCATCGATTTTAAGGCCGCGTATGGCAGCATCTATAGAGACGAGCTATATAGAGCAATGTCTAGTTTTGGCATCCCTGCCAAACTCGTCCCTCTGTGCAGGATGACGATGGAGAATGCACGCTACTCCATCAAGATCTCACCGAGACCTTTGATGTCCAGAAAGGATTTAGACAAGGCGATGCGCTGTCATGCGATTTTTTCAACATCGTACTTGAGAGAATAGTTTAAAACTCACGAGCAAAGATAAGAGGCACAGTCATTCAAAAGTCCGTCCAACTACTCGCATACGCCGACAATATTGACAAAATTGGGAGAAAGCAGCATGTAGTCAGTGGCGCTTTTGCGAGTATTGAGCCGGAAGCAGCGAAAATGGGTTTAGCGGTCAACGAGGGCAAGTCCAAGTATATGCTGTCAAGCAAAAAGGAAAACCAACACCGACGTCTCGGGCAGAACGTCTTCTTCTTTCTTCTTATCCTTTTATTAACCCTTTCCTCGTTATACGAACTTATGCGTAACGAGTTTCCCATTTTTACTGCATCGCTGCTGCTCCGCTTATGGGGTTGGCTAATGTCGCAGACCGCAGAATGCGTCTACATAAAGCTCGGTCCTGGACCGCTTCAGTGGTTAACCCCAGACGTTGTTGCGCATTTGCCATCTGAGAAATCCAGGAATTCTTTTTCCGACCTCGTTTTCTTACAGTTGGAGTGACCGTAGTTGATAGTGCCTTTTTAACCGGATTTTCCGCAGATCTTCTTTGAACGTGGCAATACCAACTTATTCTATTCGCCTCAAGCTGTTCGGTTACCGAATTCTTTATATGTAGACTTCCTCTTATACGCGTAGATCTAATGCAATCGCGTTTAGTGACTCCACTAGACATCCTTAACATTTTCATTTCCGCTGCCGTCATTTTGTTTTTAAACGCTTCGTACATTGTCCAGCACTGTGAACCGTATATAAGAGCTGGTCTAACAACCGTGGTGTAGAGTTTCCCCTTTAATTTAAGTGGAAATTTTCGGTCGCAAAAGATTCCCGAATTTTCCCGCCATTTCATCCATCCCACACTAACTCTGTGGTTTACGTCGTCGTCACATTTCGCTTCCATGTTAAGCGGGCAGAACGTCACCCTCGACAGATATAACTTTGAGGTAGTTAAGAACTTTGTCTACTGTTCCTTTGGGCTAAGAAGGCAACTGAGTAGCAGAAACCAGAAATTACAAGATACCGCAATTTATACTCCTAAAACTAAACGGAGTAGATTTGTCCCTCTCGGTCAGCGCGAAGTATCTGGGTGCAATTCTGGACAAACAACTGAATTGGAATCTCAACGTAGCGGAAAGAATCAAAAAGGCATATAGTGCTCTTTTTAGAAAAATAATTTTCAAATTTAAAAAAATTTCTCTTCTTGTTGATTCTCATAGTTTCAAATACTAAACAATAAAATTAATTTGAGTTTAAGACATTAATGTTTGCGATTCTGCTGCTATGTTCCTGCACCAAAAGAACACAAAATACTGTACTTGGCTTTTGATCAAGTAACATCCCACACACGCAAACATACGAGTAACATAACCCCGCCAACTATCATATAACAAAAATCAACAAACAAAATTGTAAGAGAAAAGGAACTTGTCTGGGTGCTACTTGCCTTGACTTAGTCGGAAGACACTTTGACTGTGCCTGACTTGACTTGGTTATTTGTGTCCGATTTATAGGAATTGATAAAAAAGGACATCCATCAAGTTGTCTAAAAATGCTGTCCAAATGATCCTAAGACTAGCGTAAGAATCCAAGTAGGGGTGTATACCAAGGAAATGCATGCATGCATTTACTCCTTTGGGTTCTTTGAAAGCATTATCTTGGATTGCAGTTGGCAGCATATACGGAACGTCACTTACAATTTTACTCATCACTCTTCTTGAAACACCTGCAAGTGGTTATGGTCGATGGTGGTGGTAAATTGTTTTTACTCCATTTTTGGCCTATTACATCCTTCAAATGGGTCTTCTTGATTTTTTGAAAGAGCACAGTCGTCCGTACTGTAGTTAAACAATATTCGTATGCTAGCTACACAATTGCTGAACTCGTGTGTCTTTTCTATTTTGCTCTTTCTTTCTTATGGAATGTCAACGTAACAATCAACCGGGCAAACATAAAACGACAGTCCCCGCAACAAGACGTATGTTCAATGTACAACATATGGAGAGGAATATTCGGCTGACTAAAGCATAAATTCTTTTGCGACATCCTAACGATACTATGGACTATTTGAACACAGTGGAGGCCATCGGTGGTAAGTTGGATTTTGAATAATATTCTTCAAAAATAGGTTTTATGAGTCTGATCAAGGAGTAACTTCGTCGTTGAACAGACAGCGCCTTACAAATAAAAATCTTATCTATCTTTCTAGTGAAACCTTTAACCGACGCTATGAATGTGTCATCAAATGTGACGATCTCTGAGAATCAAACAACGGATATACTAAACAAATTCTTAGAGGGGCTATTGCTTCTGTTCAGATGCGTCTCACTCTAGGGCAACGAATGGACTTTTGGATCTAACCTGGGTCTTTACTATAATATTGTTGTTAATGTGTAATTGCCAGAAGTTCCTGTGGGCAGACGCGCAGATCCTTAAGATGGTTCTTCGGTTACGAGTACCTATAAGATCATATTTGGTGCTTGACGCCAGGATCTAATTCATCTGCTTCTATGCGTCTCTCAAAAATTGGATTCCAGCTACGACATTGTAAGAAATTAGTTGTGATTTTGGTGCGATGATGGTAATCCTTTCGAGAGTTAAGGGCAGACGACTAGATTGTCACGTTCTAAGACAAGTAACCTTATGCACACCCTTGTTTGCTTAGCTTGCAATGACGGGGTACCGCAATGAAACTTTTGCTTTTTGTAACACTTTCATCTTGACCAAGGGCATTATTGTTCCAAATTGTCCTTACTCCATTTGACTTCAAGCCTGCACCGAAAATTAGATTTTCATGATCTGAGTCGGCATAGACACAGGTGACGTTACAGTAATGAACCATATTTTTGATGTCATTCTCAATGGTCCTCTTCCGGTCCATCCGGTCGGTCGGTCCATTTCCTGCTAAAAGTGGGCAAGGATTTCCTTCTGTTCTTGTATTAGTTATTGTGGAAGCGACGAAGGCAATCCTCAGGTAACTGCTGAGCATTAACATTAACCTCAGCACGTAGAGCAAATGGAGTCTGGATGTAGCCGACAGCTACCACAACCATTATTTCTAGAATTTTCAAAGTAGTAACACTTCCCGGCGCTCATTTTTGTTGATTTGGATTTGGATCATAAGGCAAAATTTATTAATTGAAGAACCATATCTGAAAAGGCTCGAGTTGATTTTTTGTTGTAGAAAGTCACAGAGCCATGTCGATGTGACATTCAACGACAAGACATTCAAAAACACTTGAACGGGTCTAAGCGCTTGGGATGACGTAGACATAAATTACTCAATATCTCATGAGTAGCGATATTTCGTTTCCTTTCGTTTTAAGCTTATGAAGCCACATCGCATCGGCTTTGAGTTTTAAAAACGATATTCCTCTTGAAACGTTGTCAGCGAAATTTTGCTCAGTAAGTACTAGGTGGGGTGAAAAGAAACCCCCTTGACCGCCCCAGAATGCGCTGCTACTGCATAAAAGGTTATGATGCCTTGAAGTCCGGTCATATTTAGGCAGACATGCCAAATTTCAGTGCGATACTGTCTTTAGTTTTCTTTTGACAAAACATTATTTTTTGAGAGGCAAAACGGCGAGCGAAACAAAAGAAAACTTGGATAAATATTATGGGGCTAATGCTCCGTCAGATTACACCGTCAAATATTGGTTTCGAGAGTTTCGTGGTAGCCGCAACTCCACTACCGATCAGGTCCGCAGCGGCAGGCCCTCCGATGCGGTTACAGAAGACAATGTCAAAAAAATACATCAAATGGTGTTGGCTGACCGGAAAGTGAAGGTGCGCGAGCTAGGAGATACCACAAAGATTAGTACTGAGCGCACAGGCCATATTTTGGGCAATATTCTGCATATGAAAAAGTTATCCTACCGCTGGGTTCTGCGCGTGCTCACTCCTGACCAAAAACACGAACGCGAGAGCACTTCCAAAGAGTGTTTGGACTTGCTGATGCGGAATCGGGCGGACTTTTGGCGTCGATTGGTAACTGTTGATGAAACCTGGAACCACTATTGCACACCAGAGAACAGAATGAGTGCCCGGCAATGGACTGAAGCCGGCACGAGTGCTCCGAAGCGGCCGAGGGAGGCTCAATGCGTCGGTTTTCTGGGATTGTCATGGCATTCTCTTCGTGGACTACCTCGAAAAAGGAAAAACCATCCACAGCGAGTATTACTGTGCATTATTGGAGCGATTGGAGGCCGAAATCGCTGCAAAACCGCCTCACATGAAGCGAAGCAAGACAATGCGCCGGCGCATAAGAGCATCGCAACCACGGCTAAAATCAATGACTAACGGCTCCAATTGCTGTCGCATCCATCGTATTCACCCGATTTGGCTCCCTCGGACTATTATCTCTTCCCAAACCTCAAAAGATGGCTCATCAATAAAAAATTCAGCTCACGCGAGGAAATCATGGACGCCACGGAGGAGTATTTTGCAGACCTTCCGGAAAATTATTTTTCGGACGGGATCATGAAGTTGCAAAATCGCTAGAATAAATGTATCAAACTAAAAGGGGCTATATACAATCAAATAAAAAAAATTGTTTTCATTCCCAAGGAGGTTACTTTTCACCCCACCGATTATGTGCCACCAGTCTTGTTTTTGATTGACTTTGATTTCAGTTTTGAAACCGTGGTATCTAGAGTCCTGGCAATCTGTTCAAGCAAATACAATCTCTGAATCCGTTCAGAATTCCTCTTACCCTTATAAATCGTTACGTAAACTTCGTGGCGAATGTGGCTCATATAGTCCTAGGCGTGTTGGCGGTACGAATAGTGTCCTGCTTATTCATTTGCTTGTTAATTCCAGGCGAGACCCAAGGTTGTTAGTGTGAGGAAATGTGCTCCAGAAGTTGTGGAACATAACCAAAACATTTGCGAAGTCTAAATCCCGTCGACATTCTGCAAGAACCGGACATGATGTCGTACATGCGAGAGTCATTTCCTAAAATTTTAGTCCCAAAAAAATGTTGGTGCAAGTTAATTGTTTTACACAACATGTAACCAAGTAGGGAGACGAGGCGGTCCCGTGTTGTATCGAATCGAGTTGATGCCACTTTTGATTTTTATTTTTCTTCCGTCTACTAGGGTAGTTTCGTGGACTCTGTGGGGCTGAAAGGCAAAGGTTTAGCGTAGAAAGATGTAAAATAACTTCCCCAAGAAACTGTGTTGTCATGACGGTTGAAACTTTCCCACCGAGACTTCGAGCAAAACGTAAAAAATATCATGTCCAGTGGGCATTCGTAACAGCGACAATCTGTCTGGTTTTGAATAGACTGAGGGAACAGATTCTGCAGACGCAAACTAAGGAACTCTCACAAGAAAACTGAAGGTCTACACCTTTCCTTTTGGGCTGCTTGTCATACAGTTAAGGCTAAGAGCAAATCATTCGTTTTGTGTAAGATTTGAACAATAGTATAGAACTAGCTCAATGGAGCAACAATGTTTAGTAAGGCTTTGGAGGGTTGAAGTTACAACGACAACACTTTAGTCAGCGAAACCAACACAAAAACTCCCAAATATACAACCAACGTACTGGTTAAAGCTACGGCAGAAGCAAGAAGAAGACTATGATTTTGGTGTTGGTTAAACTTCCGATGTCGGTGTTTTCGGCAGTTCCTTCTTTGACACTTTTGGAAGATTGAGCTAGTACTCCATCAGTGCTCCACAGCTGAATGGTTGTTTGAGAATCTGAAAAGTTAACACGGGCTGTCAAGGTCAACCACATACAGACGAGTTAAACGGGTTAGGACGAATGATGCAATCGGACTACTTTATCCACACTAAGACCTCTTAAGGTTAACCAGCTAAGGATAAGTTAACAATGAAAGAACGAGTAAAGGAGGTCGCATCACTTTATACACGTAAAATAAACAGGCATGCAAGACACTCTCACTTAAACAAGATAAATAATTGGTATCCGACTGCTTTTTTATTATTTATGACAAAACCTAGAGGCAGATGACTTCTAACACTTATTTTGTTTAGAATCTCCCCAGCGTATGATGCGCTAATGGAACTTCGCAAAGGTTGCAGGTTTGTATGCAGAAATCGATCCAAACAGTCGCATTGCATGGCAAAATACCTCCAATGGTGTATTTTTCGTACAATACGAGTAGAAACATGAGGTAAAGTGGGAACAGTTCAAGCACCCAGACCCAACTCACCAGCACTGAGTACATGCAGCCTGATGCTAACGTTGATACGACACTTACAAAAGGTTTGATCCATCATCACTCTCACAGAAAGCACCACGGAATGTTGTACTAATTATTTATAGCACACTTAAATGGAATAACCAGTGTCTTTTGGTTTTAGCGAGGGAGAGCACTAAAGTCGCTGACTTTTTATCGACGTCGGGGAGCATTCACTTGATCTGCTGACATATTGTACAGCCAATTCGGTGATCACATTGTAACCTGGCACTTAAACAAGAGTCGGTACATTAGCCTTTCTAAGTTGTTCAGAGAAGCCCTGCCTTCCCGGACAAACTTGATAGTGGTAAGAGAGATGATTCCTAGCTTCCCCCACAGAATTTTCTCAATATTATTCGCCCCACCCCTATTGCGTATATCACTGCTTGGAAACAGGCGCGAGTCCTGCTAACGAAAAGTGAAGTCTTCCAAAAAGAAAACTCTTTGATTTTTGCAGTTCAGATTCCGAGGATGCACGGGAACCGTTACAGTAACAGGAGGTCTTGTCTCAGAGAGTGTGGTCATACGACGAAGGTTAAGAGTCAGAATGCAAGGTAATCAAATTTATAGTGCGTGTTCCACCAAATACTAGTCCTTTATAAACGAAAAGTGGAACTACGATTGTAGCCCATAGGATGAATATCAAGGCAGACATTTTTATGCAGCTAAAACCTACCACTGTTTGAAGACTGAAACGTAGCAGTGCCAGCTTCTAAGATCTAAGAACTTAGGGTGGAAACAAAGTGAAGCAAAAAGAAAGAAACAAAATCGACATCCATCTAACGACTCGGAACTCATTTATCGTGAAATAAAGCCCACTTTCAAAACAATTGCACTTTTCCCTTTAAAGGACTGAACTAGAAGGACTACATCTGAACATCGGTCGCTTCTATTGACAGATGACTGGATGAGTGTAAAGCAAACTTTTGTTTCTTGGCAATTTTGTGCTAAAAATCGCTGCTTTCAGTTGACGCGTGCTATCTGCTTGACTCTAGGGCACCTCTGAAATCCGCGAATATTCTGACAAAACGTTGCACTCTGAAACCTTGTGGCAAGTACTTTGCTTATTCTGTTTAGCGTCCTGTAGATGTGACTCCCTCGCATGAGGTCAAAGCAGACAAGCTCGTTACTAATCTTCAATTCATGCAAATCTTCGATAAAGTTCCTTAAACGGTGGGAAAATGGATGAAATCCTTCAAAAATTGGAAATCGAGTTAGAATTCCTAACAAAATGTCGGAAAAAGGCTTTCAAATCGGTGGAAGTCCTCTTTGAAATCGTAAGGCAATCGGAATAAGAAGAACTTGTGATAGTAACCCTTGTGCTCCTCTTTTCGACTGCCTTGTTTGACCATCTACACACACTTTGTTGTAGGATGTTGTCGTCAACCCATGGTGTAAGGATTCAACTCTCTTAGCACAGACTGCCGGTTGCACAACGATACGAGTATACGAGTATCTATAAGAGCATACTATGTAACTTGTGTAGTGTGGTGTTCCTCCTTTTTTCAAATATGCTATCTTCAACAAAAATCAAGAGTTTCAACACCACCAAACCCATCTCTATGGCCCATCGTCCTTTGCCTATGGTATCCGTTGAAGAGCACTATAGTGGAACGAATGTGATGTAGGTAATGGTGTTGGTGACGTGCTGAGAGCAAGAGACCCTTCATACATCTAAATATGTAATACGTAACCATGTGTAGTTGTGTGTGGATTTGGATAAACGGAACGAACAAGCGAACAAACGGACAGACGAACGGACGGATAGACGAATTCCTTATCATTGAGAGCGCTGCAGCAAATCTAACATACTCCACGCGAACGCCACTTGAAAATTGCTCCCACCACCCATGCTATGGCGTGCAGTGTAAAAGTCCACGTATATATACCATATACCGTCATACGACAACGGTGTGTCGGTTGTACCAGCGATCATACACAAGTACAGGCTACAGGGTGGTTAACACGTTAAGATGGATGTGTATCTGGCAGCTAACTATCAACCACCGAATACCACCATCATCAACTGTAGAAAGAAAGAAATAGGCTGAACTGAGTTGGGTGTTTGGGATTGTGGATTGGATACTGGAGACTGGGGACTAGGTATTGGAGACTATGGACTGGGGATCGGGGACACGAGTTCTGGGTGTTGAACTCAACTGCATTGTGGGTTGAATTGAGTTGGATTGGGTCGGTATGCTGGCAAACGGATAAGGCCGAAATGGGGTTGAATTCAGGCTGAATTGCCGGGGTATTTCTCGCATCAAATGTGGGTCAAAGTGCAGTGCAACGTCCTCGACATCCGCATTGCTGTACTTTGGCTTTTTGGATAGGCTAGTTTAATTTTTATTAGTGATTCCGTGTGTATACACTCATAGAGTGGAGAGCTATCTCTGTATGGGTTTTATGCATGTTCGCCTGTGAATATGTTAAAAAAAGAAAAAAAAAAATCACAACACTCGTAAGCAAAGGTGAGGTAAGAGGTAAGAGCACTACGGGGCACGAATATTGGCAGCAGTGTGTCTCTAGTCTCTGGTTTCTGGTTTCTGGTTTCTGGTCTCTGGTCTCTGGTCTCTGCCGTCACTTACCGGGTACAAATTCATTTCCAATGGGATTCAAAGGCGACACTAAGGATTCCTGGATCTAACGATACTCCTTCAATGGTGGACAAAATAAAATGCACAAGACGACGAAGAAGAAGACTACACCAACGACAACGACGACGACGATGACGATGACGATGACTACGATGAAGAAGATGAAGAAGAAGGGTTGCTCTTTGGATTTTGCTATGACTTATTCTTTATTCGAGAGTAATAAAAATGTCATTAAATTATTTGTGTGTCGTCCATATGTAGTGATTTGTCGCCGTCGTTGTCGTTGTCGTTGTCGTTGTCATTGTCGCTGGTGTCGTAGTAGTCGTTTTTGACATCGACGACAAAGATGCAGTGCGATGAATAAGATTTCAACTTCAACTTCTACATACTCGTACTTCCATTTGCTACTTGTACTTGGTGCTTGCAGCCTGCATCTTGCAGTCTTTATCCTTCATTACCCCAAGGGTCTTTTGACAGGGCCGAGCCCACAAGGATGATACGAATACCAAACGAATATGCAATGCATAGCACAAGGATATAGGTGCCAGATGGATGATAGGACGTACGAGTAAAGCCATTTCCATGGATTTTAAGGAGAATGATAAATGTTTAGGGAATGAGTTCCTACTAGGCTTCATCTTTCCCTATACGATGCTGTCTCTTTTGCTGAAAAGGATAGATGGATGGATGTGATATGTGTGCGGCTGCTAATGCCTCCATGTGACGGTTTTCTCTGTTGCCATCTTTCCTACTAGAATGTTGTCCCTCGTTAATCTTTTCATTGATTTAAATTGATGCTCTTTTGCAAGGCATCACTTTTACCCAGCTGAGTATGGTTTATTGTGTGTGACAGGACATGCTCTACATTTAGTCGCAGTCTTCTTCAAGTGAATGTGTCAAACTAAGTTTTCTCTAGCCAAGAACATTTTTTCCAAACCTGACAAATGGGCCGGCTGTAGTATCTTTCAGATCAAAAGGAAACTTTTCCACCGCCTTTAGATGCATGATGTTTAGGTTTTCGATTTTTTTCTTCTTTTTTTTGTGTGTCCTTCAATTTTTTTTTTAAATTTTTGTTTTTTTTTTGACGTCAGGTCGACAGCCAGACGATTTTATATGCGGTTTGGCTGAGCAAAAAGAAATCCATTAAGAAAACGTGATGGATATGGTAAGTGAGGGGAACTTCATTCTTTTGCTTGATGAAAATTGTTTAGATTTTTTGACTAATGGAAATTAGATACTAATGGAAAATGTCAAAATGCATGTCAGGGTTCTGTTCATTTTTTTTGATATTCAGTTGAATGTTGCAGACAGAAATAAGGTTTTTCAAGGCAAGATACAAAGTGCAAGCATTGAAGGAGAGAATATCTTCTAGACGCTAATGGCGTTTTTACAAGACATTCTTTGTTTAAGAGTTGAGTTCTAGTGCGCACATCCTTCTGCAGTTTTAAATCACATTGTACACAGTGTGATGGATTTTAGTTGAAGCAACACACTGGGTTAAGGGGAAGGTTTAAGATGGTAGTCAATCAAAAAGAATTTGAATCATTTTCAGGATGCCATAAAGATACGATGCGTTTGATAGAAGCAGGTGCTCAGATCAGAGGCACCCTCGAAACTTCAGTGTTTGATTCAATGGATTTATATCAAGTCCGTGACTTTGTCGCAAGAACTTGCTATAGCTTCAATACACATCGTGCAACGTGATCCCTACCAATTAATAAGACTAGTTGCTGTCCAAAAATCTCCTTCAACTAGCGAATTTCTTCAGGTTTTCTACTTGAAAATAGTCACTGAAGTCTATGTGATGAAATTTTCTATCGCAACTACGGAAATGTATCCACCGGTGCATTTTCTTGATGGAAGGGCACTTTCTTCCCTGCCAAATGCTGCTTGTTTTCGTTGAAATGGTCCATTTAGTTGTTTACTGCTTTTACCTTCAAAGTAAACAACTTTTCATTGTTTGGCTGCCTCGCAATGGCAGGAAGACCTAAAAGTCGAAGATCCTAAGGCTATGAAACGCACCCAGGTGAGACACTGAACTAAGCATCAAGGATGACTAAGGTAAGGTAGTTAAATTGTATAACAATATCGAGGTAAATCTTCACGGCTATAATTCAGGTAGTAGTCGCTTTAGACGTAATCGACCCGCAATCTTCTTGCACAAGGGCAGGGCACAGATCCAAGAGATCCCAAATAAAATAATGAAGCAAAAATACCGTCCACAAAGGGGTGATCTTTCTCTATTCTCTAGCACAGCTGGAACAAAGTGCTGTCGATGGTGCGTGCGCTTAAAATCTCAAAGCTCCAGCTGCGATATAAACGAGAAAAGAGATGACGAAAGGACAGTCACTGAAATTGATTTACTTTTCGGAACTGATCACTTTGAGAAATGGCGATGCGACTTCTGCTGGAGCATTTCATATTAAAAACGGTGTCTGCAACAAGGCGCGGTTTACTCGCCGATCTTATTCAACATTTACACAAGCGATTTGATAGGTTCACTTCCCCATAGCATAGCGTACGCAGACGACTTGATAGCGAACATAACAGGTCCAAAAGTCGAGGTCATTAACATGCTTTTGCAACGTGACTTCGAATAAATTAGGCGATTCTGTTTAGAATGCCGTTGTCTGGTGCTTCTAAGGACACAAGAAAGAATTGGCGAAAATTTTCAATCATTGGACAACAGGGCCAGCCACTTGCTTGTCGAAATGTAGTCAGATACCTTGGGATCTGGCTAAACCAATATCTATATTTCAACAAGAATGTAGATGCTGCTCTTGCCAGAGTCAAAGGTGCTTTTGCCCTTACAAAGAGACTGTTCTATAGCAGCCAACTCCATGCTAGGGTGAAAGTCATCTGCTATATGGCCCTTATCCGGCCTATGATGGTATATGGGTGTCCCGTGTGGTTGAATGCGAGAGCAAGCGTAGGGTTCGCCTTCGTCTTTACAGAACACCGGAATCGGAGAACATACAATTCTATCCCAATGAGGTCCTATACAACAGGGCGAATCTAATAAGAGTAGACATCTTTGCTATTAAGTTGACTCGAAGGTACATTACAAGAGCAATGATCTCGTCCAACAACCTGATATCTGGGACCTACTACCCAGACTTTTCATATCATGAGAGTATGCGCTTGAAAGGCTTCGTCCCCCATGAAATAAAAGGGCTGATCCAAGATAAGTTTGCGGTGCCGCTACTCTTCCACGTAGCTCGGGCAGTTGGTGAGGGGCGACTCAACTAAAACAGAGACCTCGCACACGGCAGTATTGAACGTCTCAGGTATAGTATGGCGGTTTCAAAACGCGATAAAAAAGATATTGTTCTGCAGCGTCAACAAATTTGGTGGTTGGGTGAAGAAGAACTGATACCTTAGTCGTTTCCTTCAATTCCGGGTGAGCTTAGTCAAAAGGCAAAGTGGGCCATATCTTCCTTATTGTTTTGCAAATGGCCGACTTACATAGGTTAGGGTAGTTTTAAGGTATTTAGGGTTAGCAACTTATCGGAACTGAAACTGGATTTTCTTTGTGCGTCCCCAACACAGCCAAAAAATAGAAAGTTTCTGGCATTATGTTCGGATGAAACCTCCAAGAAAGCAAAGAAAGCCCTGAGAGCCCTGAAAACCTGAAATGGACGAAGCCGGCGTAGTTGTCAGGATGGCTCTATCGTCTCTCTAATGCTTTATATTGGGAAGACTGTGCAATGAAAATGCTGACAGCAAATACTGTAATACTTGTCGAGCTTACTAAGGCAAAGAATACTTTCACTCCAGCAGTGGGCTGCGTCATAGAAAACGAAACTCGTAAAATGAAGAGCTCCACGTAGAAAACCTTTGAATGATGATGACTTCTGGGTATCGGTGCAACTCTGAGAAACAGAGAATGTTTTAATCGTCTTATCATACAAAGTGTACATTGAATACTATTGTAAGGCTGACAGCAATAAACAAAATGTCCTTTTGTGCTGAATTCACCTTTGTTTTGTAAAGTTTGGTTGCTGTGGAAATAAGCTGCGAAACCAACGGAAAATGGCACAAATTCGTCGTTGCACATTATTCAAAACCAACAGGCACTAGTCGAACTCATTGAATAGTGTAATTCCACAAAGATGAGACTAATCATATGCGGCGATGCTTGTTTTCAGAATGATTTTGGAAGCAGCCAGTTGTTGGAGTGCCTTTTTTCTATGGAAATCTATTGAATCTTTTCTGTTTCAGTTTCAACGATTTAGCCGGTTTCTACCATATGATATTGCCGCAATGTCGCCTACCAGCAGGTAGCAAGAAGGTGAAGCTTGGTGAAATTCGATGATATATCCTCAGTTCGCCTGAGAAACACATCACATCTTTGAGCTTTTTTCTTGAAATGGTTCTGAATGGATTAACCACACCACTTCATTCTAGAAGAATTGGTCTTACCATTGCAATTTCTGGATAATTCACTACCCCTCGCCATTTATAGGAGTGTAGAGCAAGCATGGGTCATGCAATTCGTGGGCAGGATTTGACAATTCTGTTTCAATCACATACATCAAATCGAACTGCAATCCAAGACTGAATATGTTTAGTTTTAAATAATTCATTTTAGAGTATGGATCGTTTAACCAACCGTTTAACGTGTTAAAATTGTAAAAACTGATTCTGTAGTAGGTACGTTTCGATCACAACGAGCAGATTATGGTCGATAGAATCGCCCATCTGGAAGAAAATTCGAGGAGACTGGCTCTGTTACATATGTCTTAAGGCATCTTCGTCATCGAAATTCAGGGTCTACAGAAAATATGGTTGCCGTTAGTGGAAAGTGTTGAAGAAGATGAAAATCTGTCGATTCCATCTCGAGCACATCATTTTGCTTTCCGACGTTTAGGTTTGCATCTGCACCCTTTTAGAGCTCAACTTACTCAATAATTGAAGCTATCTGACTATAAGGGTGGGCACATCTTCGAAGAGCATTTGATGCCAAAGGAAAAAATTATAAAAACTCATGATCCGAGCCTATGCACAGTGGGTAAGTTCATCTTCAGCGTTACGAGAGATAAAAAATAAATGTGGGACAAAATGGTCAATCAGTCATCCTCAGTATAGAAACTGTTTCTTAACTACATGCGTACACTAGCGAGTATAAAAGAAGTATTGTAATAGGAGCAATTCGCTTCCTAAATTCCGTGTTCAATAGAGACTCCTCGATGCGGACGAATATCTATCATCTGAAACAATCAAAGGCAAGAAAAATCTCGGAATTAAATTTAGGGTTGCAGTTTACAGTATATAGGCCCACTTACCCTCAACGTCTACGATGTCTGAGAATAAGGTATCAATTGAACGGGTTTGAGTCATAGGTTTCAAAGAAATCAGCAAGAGGTAATCATTATTCTGGATTCATATACCATCAAGGAACAGTTGAAAGGCGACATGAAGCCTGGCACATGCACAACACTTCATCAATGAAAGACAATGTCAAAGGCAATTTCCCAAAGTCAATCATCAGGAGTATACACAATTGCGGCTGTAGTTAAACTTATTACTGAGGTAGGCAGCCATGTGCCAAGAATTAAGAATTCGATTAAGAACAGACTTTCCCAGATTACGAGAACAGGTTGTGGAATTGTCTTTGACAATGTGAACTTTGCTTCATCTACCCTAGAATCAAGAGGATTTAAAGCCATAATAGATGTCATAGTTGCAATCGGAAGCCCAAAATGCGGCAGAGTACCTGTGGAATTCAACGAAGTGTTAACAATATTTTATGGTGATGGTTTCTACATTTCTAAACAAAAGCAGATTGGAGAAAACTATTTGGGACCTTTCCCTATGGAGATCTAATCTTGTCTCCAGCCAGTGCCAGACTCATCACCCACACATAATGGCAACGAAGTATTAGATGAATTATATAAAAAAGAGACCTTACTTTTCATCATTGTTGGTGAAATCAGGTTTAGTCAAAAGGTAGATGGAAACTTAGAGAAAGATATGGGTTAAGCTTTTGATATGTCGCTTCTTGGAAAAAGTAGTCAATTGGGCGCATCCAAAGAACTAACCGCATATCCCATCAAAGCCAAAATGATGGGTAAACTCTAACTAAAAAAGAGGGCATACATACTCCAACAGGATTCTACACCCGTGCAGACATACTTGATTCACTAGGAATGGATAGCTATAATTTTTCGGTCACATACTGCAAGTCGTTGTAATTGCAACCGATTTTAGCAAGGCCTTTGATAAAATCTTCCATCGATTAATACTATTCAAATTGTCTGCTCTTGGCTTTGAACCTACACTGTTAAAGATGATATGTATCTCCTTACCTAGAAAACAGTTTTCATAGTGTTCTTTTAAGGTCAGCTCATTCGGCTCCACTTCTGGAGTTCCACAAGGCAGCCACCTAGGTCCTTTTATTTTTATATTAACCATAAACAATCTCCACAAGGTTATCAAACACTCGTCTGTCTCCCTTTACTGCACCGATACTAAGTTTTCAAAACCGTTTCCTCACCCATATTCCTTCCTCATTCGATAAGTTCTTGATAGTTTTTGATCTGATGCTTCAAAAATTGTTTAGAACTAAATATCACCAAACGCCAATCTATCACCTTTTCACATAAGTGGCACCAATCTCCTGTCCGACTCTACCTTCTACCCTTCACGACCTCGGCATTTTGTGTGATAGAGAGCTCAACTTCCGCTTACATATGGATGAGATAATCCTGAAATCCAACTCGATACTAAGTTTTGTAAAACAGTGGTCCAAAGAATTAACCAACCCTTACGTGACCAGGTCTCTCTATATTACCTTTGTTCGACCCCTTCTAGAGTACGACAGTCAAATGTGGTCTCCATATGATCGTGTGCATATCTCGATTTCCTCTTAGAAGAGCATACGCCCTGGAACGATCCCTTTTTTCTTCCCCCCCCCCCAGAAAAAAATTTAAGCTTCCTAATCGGGCAGAATCGTTCAAGCTCAAGCTATGATTTCCGTCTGCCATGCTAAAATACGGAAGAGGTTGCATTGTCTAATCTCAAGTCTGAACTACATCAAATGACCTACCGAATGAGACACTTAAGGCAGTGGGAAATGACTCTGCATACAACAACTCATTCACAAGATTTTGTGAGGCAAAATTATACTTGATGAAGGACTCCAATTAGAGAGGTCTTAACCCTGGCAAGTTCACAATTGATGAAGTAATTATACTACGATAGATTTTGAAGAGTATGCAGGAATTGCAGATCGAGGTATATAGGACGATGTTTAGTTCTGCTTCGGTATTTACTTATAACATTGCGTCTTATCATATAGTTATTTCTTGTCCAAAGAAGGAAATCAATGCGAGTTCCTGTCAAGAAATGTGAATGAGACCCTAATATGTCTGGACTCCTCACCAAACTAGAAGTATTGTGGTCATAGTCGAATGATGGCTGGCTTATTAGCTGCGGCATTACCAAAGCGATGCGGTTTTTCTCTCAACTGGAGTTATAGGTACAATTGATGAACTTGCCCGCCGAGCCACACAGGATTCGCCACAGGTGGTGGAATGAACCAGTCCTCATAGCACATTCTTCTACCATATTGGGTAACCTGCAGCCGCTTCCAAATAATATGAATAGTTATACGAGGGCGGGTCAATAAGTCCGTGACTTTTGGATTAAAACACAGATTTTTTGATAAAAAAATAATTTTATTTTTTAACGTAGTCTCCCTTGAGCTCTATACACTTTGTCCAACGCTTCTCCAATTTTTTTATCCCTTCCAAAAAAAATGATTTGTCGAGGTCCTCAAAATAGGCCTTTGTTTGCGAGATGACTTCATCATTGGAGTCAAATCTTTTTCCACCAAGCCATTTCTTCAGGTTTGGGAACAAGAAGTAGTCCCTCGGAGCCAAATCTGGAGAATAGGGTGGATGAGGGAGCAATTCATGGATTTTTGCCATTGCATTGTCTTGGTGGAAAATAACTTTTTTCTTGGCCAAATGAGGTCGTTTTTGTTTCAAATCGTCATTGAATCGGTCCAATAAGTTGGCATAATATTCCCCATTGATTGTTCTTCCCTTTTGAAGGTAATAAATGTGGATTATCCCGCGTGCATCCCAAAAAACAGTCGCCATAACTTTATTGGCTGACAAACCCACCTTGGCCTTCTTTGGCGCCGATTCACCCTTAGAAACCCACTGTTTTGACTGTTGTTTGTTCTCTGGTGTGTTGTGATGGATCCATGTTTCGTCCACGGTTACAAAACGGCGCAAAAACTCCTCCATATTGCGATTAAACAACGCCAAACCTTCCTGTGAAGTTGTTACACGATTGCGTTTGTGGTCGACTGTGAGCAAACGCGGCACCCATCTTGCGGAAAGCTTTCTCATGCCCAAGTGATCATTCAAAATTGAAACCACTGAGCCATGCGAGATCCCTACGGCTTCCACAATCTCTCGCACTTTCAATCTTCGGTCGGCCAACACCATATCGTGAATTTTTTCGATTGTTTCGGGTGTAGAGACCTCAACTGGGCGTCCAGGACGTTCGGCATCTTCAGTGCTTGTACGGCCACAACGAAATTCAGTAAACCACTTTTTTACCATTGAAATCGATGGTGCAGAGTCCCCATAGTATTTATCAAGCTTAGCCTTGGTCTCGGTAATGGTTTTTTTTCGCAAGAAATAATGCTTAATAAGCACACGAAATTCACTTTTTTCCATTTTCTCCTCAAATTAGTGAGTAGTCTGATAAAAATAGCTGTCAAACACAAACTAACTGACGCAGCAAGTTTAAATTTTGACAGGAGTCAACTGACAGATGCCTGTTGACAGGAGCAGTGTTGCTGTTTCAGTAAAGAGGTCAGAAATTCAAAAAGTCACGGACTTATTGACCCACCCTCGTATAAAGATCGCTTCCAAGGCTTCCTAAGAAGTTAAGGGAAAAGGGGAATAAATCTGCTCCGTGGTCAACAACTATTTTGACGACCGGACTCTGCAAAGAATCGCAAGAAGAAGCCACCTTGTATTGTTACTATTTTGTTTGGATATTAGATGGTGCCACTCTGCAAATGCTAGCGTGATCTTCGAAACCGCTTTCTGCTGTGGTATAGGTATAACTTTCATAATCAGTTCAGAAAAAGAACTACAGATAATTTTCAAGCAAAAATAATAGACTCTTTTAGCATCCGAACGTTCTGAATCTAGAAAAGATGATGGAAAGTTAACACCTAGGCAAGAATTTCGACAGCCTACATTGTTTTCACATGTAGTATTACAAGTAGAGTGCAAACAAGTTGCCACCATTTGACAAAAGATGGCCCCACCAGTAAGTTATGGTTGAATTTTTCAGATGTTAAATATCATATCGCAAAGTTGGACATCTGCCAACACTATTGCCCTGAAAAATTTGTGATTCGTACGAAAATGTCGAGTCTTAAGCCTAGTAAGCGTCATTTACCAGGCATAGACGAAATTGGGTTTTGCATTGAAAAAGTGCAATCTACGATCCACTGGTGTAGGAATAAAGGCTGTT
This sequence comes from Volucella inflata, assembly GCA_928272305.1. Lineage (NCBI taxonomy): Eukaryota > Metazoa > Arthropoda > Insecta > Diptera > Syrphidae > Volucella > Volucella inflata. Next base: position 9,327,939 of record OV743720.1, read on the forward strand.
GTCGATAACGTTCCGAATGCAAACGACCTTAACCAGGTGTTTCTTTCAATTTCTTCAAATAGTCCGTGCTTTACTCTAGATAGCCAACTATTTTTTAGTTCTGAATATGACTTCGAAGTCGTATCAGTAGTTGATGTAGTAAATAAAATTCGTTCTCTTTAGTCCAATGCTATAGGTGAGGATGGTGTACCCATTCGCTTTGTGAAGATGATATTATCGCATATTATAATATCTCTTAAAGACATAATAAATTTTTATATTACGTTCTCTTGCTTCCCTGATAGTTGGAAGTTGGCTTAAGTCATTCCTGTTCCGAAAAAACTCCAGCCATCTGTAGTTTCTGACTTTCGCTAAGTAAGTACTCGTATATTGCCTTGTTTTTCAAAGATCCAAGAGAAAATTCTCGCTCGCCAAATTTCAAGCCACCTAAACCAACACTGCTTGCTATCCCCTGTACAGTCTGATTTTCGAGCACATCATTGCTGTTCGACAGCAATATCCCGACGATATAAGGGTCAAATATGATGCAGACAAAATAACGGTGCTTTGCTTGCTAGATTTTTCCAAGGCCTTTGTAAGCGTAGATCACAAAGTAACATGTCACAAGCTCAGGCTATATTTTGGTTTTAGTGCAAGATTGGTGGGCAGGAGTACCGCAGGGATTAATATAAGGACCACTACATTTTTTATTTTTTAAAAACGACTTACCCAAAGTATGCCTGAATGTAAGCACTCATATCTACGCTGATGATGCCAATGTATAAGTACGTACTTGTACTTGTCACGACCGATTGGGCTCATTGAGGATCTTTTTGCCAGAATAAACGGAGAACTATCGGCAGTATACAACTGGTCACTGTGCAATGGTCTCAATCTGAATCCTAACAAATCCCAGCTTATTCTTATTTCTAAGAAGCATTACGATACTGATCTGCAGCCGCCAGTAAGCTTGAACAATAAGCAACTCAAATTTGTGGATGCTGTCAAAAATTTCGGTTTCAAATTAAATTATTTTCTCTCTGCCGTTGAACGTACAAACTGTGTTTTTGGACGAATCTATGTTGGGCTACGTAAACTTCGGTTGTCTAAGCTAAAGTTTTTGAACTCGTTCCGTCTCTTCTTTGTGTATGTCACCAGGCTCTGGAACCAACTTTCGACAAGAACAAAGCAAACAATAAAAGCCTTAAATTCAAAAGTTCCCTATTGGAAGGCTTTGAATAAGCAACACATAACTACTCTCTTCGAAACTTTTATCTTTTATCTATTTTCTGCACTATTCTTTATATCTATTTACTATTTCTTTTCTTCACAACCCTTCCTTTTCCAATATTTTTTATTTTTAAGTAACTATCACTAATGTTAATATTAAATTTAGTTTTACTAACAATTAATGTTGTAATCTATCCGCTACTTTATGTGCTATAAAAGAATTGAATTGAATTGAATTGAATTGAATTGAATTGAGTGCCTGGTGAAAAAATTGGATCCACTGCGAGCACGATAACCCAACGAAGAGAAAATCATGGGGACCGCGTTGCATGCCATCGGCCATCGACAGCCAAGCAGAATATTTGGTTGGACCAGTTTGGTGTCGTGTATTATGAGTTGCTCAAATCGGATGAAACCATTTATGGCGCTCTTTGCCGAACGCAGTTGATGAGATTGAGCCGAGCGTTCAAGGAAAGACGCACCCACTACTACTCCAGACAAGACAAAATTATTCTGCTTCATTGTAATTCGCATCCACATGTTGCAGCACCGGTCAGCGCCTACTGGGAGATCATAACTCATCCGCCGAATTCACCAGACATTGCCCCTACGGATTATTACTTGTTCTGATCAATGGCAATTGGCCTGTCTTAGCAGCACTTCACATCAAATTAAGATACCAAAAATTGGGTCGATTCATGGAAAGCTCCAAAAGATGAAGCGTTCTTCCGACGCGGTATTGGTATGCTGTCAGAAATTTGGATGGACAATAAAACATAATGCACCATTCTTTCACAATATGTGCCCAATTCTTGATAAAAAAAAAATGGCTGAAATTTATTTGTATTCCTGAATAAGCATAAGAAGGAGAAGTAGCCATCAGAAAATTGAACTGCATTCGCAAAGAGACAAGTCACAAACTTAACCTTTGAGTCATCGATACCAATACGGCGTGAAGTCCTCAATTTGTGTTAACTTACGGCGACCTCAACTCGTAAACAATCCGATGATATGTAAATACGAGTACACTAACGCACTGTCTCTCAAATCTAAAATTGTTTGACAAAGGACAAAAGAAAAACTGATAGAAGAACACTTCAACTACAAAGAACCGATAGCAGTTGAAACTATCTTTATTGATTCAAAGACGAAATTGTATCCCTAGGGAGTGTTGCCGCTTCAGGATATATACATCAAAATAAGCTGTAGGCACTTGGATTAAGAAAAAGGATACATCAAAGTGGAAATTTGTATTTTTTTAATATTACATATACCATGCCTCCTCGGAGAAAACAAGCGTATTGTCATAATCTTGACGGTTTTAGATAGAGTTCAATAGATAAATGAGATGCGCTCTTATCATTTTAAAAGTATTCTTACTCTTAATGTGCGACTTTTGGAGGCACGCATATTCTTCCATGTTTGACTAGCTTTCGTAGTAAGTGGCTGTTAGATTTCCGCTTAAATGTTGGTTGACATGTATGCTATCGACCTAAATTTTCAGTGTTTCTAGTAGTGAAGATTCGTATTCGGGCGATATTGAACTTAAAACTCGGGTCACAGTACTACGGAGTCCTCCACAATCGATGCTCTTAGAATTGAACACGCTTTTCCATTTGAATCCAAGTATCTGCTGAAAGCCCACATTTTCTCCTCTACCGAAAATGGTGTATGCCCCAGGGTCTATGTGAAAGTCCAAGTAAAACCTTGCACGGTCTCAACTTTCTCTCTTTGGGAATATTGGACATCTTTAAACAGGGAAGATGAAGAAAATTTGTATATTGAAAGACGCGAATACAAGATGCTTCAACGAGTTGATTAAAAAAAAATGGGATAACCATGACTTCATATATAGTCTTTGTGTCTCAAAACGGATGACAATGATAGTGCGCGAACTAATACAGGATTCGTTGCCGTGCGACGAAAGAAGGTACAGTACATTGCGGTATGATTAAAATGAATGATAGTATGTATTTGATAGATTATTTTTCTTTTTTTTTGTTACTTGTGAAAACATCATGTGAATTACGGTCAATTACTAATTACTACGGTATTATGCGCTCGGATCTATCCAATTAGAAATTAAAAACTTTATAGGGGTAAGCACTACCTAGTTTTTTAGCTTTAAATGCATTTTTTTCTATATACTCAATAACTCTTACATACTAACAAAAAATGCAAAGCTAGCTTAAAATTACTAAACAATCTTATACTAACTTACTGGCCCTACACAGGCACTCTAAGCTACTCTAAATTCTTATATCTATGTCATTCGACTTAATTTACATTGTATTTGTGATTACTTATTTTCTATACTTAAGGCTAAGAAAAAATTGCTATCAAAAAACTTAGCATATGGACCTTATTTTTTACTTTTTATAAAAACTTAATATCTAACTTAAAATAAACCTTAATCTACCTATCCTACATACAATACGTACATACACACAAATAGACATTATATACAATTATATACATACATTAGTATATGCCTTTGTATATACTAATATATATATATATTACTTAAATGCTAGCCTAAACCTATGTAAGCTGGCCATCGCTTTTTACAGAGCAAACAGATTGGTCAACTCTGCCTCATTAGTGAGGCTGGTCCGTAATTGACGGAAACGACAACGAAACATCTTCCCCATCATTCAACGGGAACTGCCGTGTGCGACGTCTCTGTTGTAGTTGAGTCGCCTGTCCCCAGCTGTTCGAGCGACATGGAAGATTAACGGGACCGCTGACCTATCCTGGATCAACCCTATCTGATCGAGGTAGAGGAATGCTTCCGGTGGAACGAAGCCGTTAGAGCGCACACTCTCATGATAAAGGTGATTGGGATAGTAAGCCCCAGATATCAGGGTATTCGTCGAGGCCGTTGCTCTTGCAATTTGCCTTCGAGTCGGCTTAATTACGAAGTTGTCCACACGTATTAGGTTCGCCCTGTTGTAAAGGACCTCGTTAGAATAAAATTTGTTGTACTCCGACTCTGGTGTTCTGTTAAAGGTATCTGACTACATTTCGACAGGCAAGAGGCTGTCCGTGTTGTCCAATGATCGAGAACTTTCGCCAATTTTTTCGGGTATCCCTAGAGGCTCCAGACAACGGCGTCCTGAAAAGAATGGTTTCCGACTTCTGAAAGTTGATTTTCAGCTTCCAGTCATCGCAAAATCGTCTTATCTTATCGAAGTCACGCTGTAAGAGAGTATTAATGACCTCGATTTTCGGACCTGTTCTGTACGCTATCAAGTCATCTGCGTACGCAATAGTATGGGGAAGTGAACCTATCAAGTCGCTTGTATAAATATTGAATAGGATCGGTGAATTGACCGCGCCTTGCTGAAGACCATTTTTAATTTAATATATTCCAACAGAAGTCACATCACCATTTTTCAAGATGAACTGTCTGTTGGTAAGCATGTTATAAAGAATGTACAAGAGTGGTTTACTGATCCCCAGACTAGCCAGCTTGTAGAAAAGACCTTCTAACCATTCAGTGTCGAAAGCCTTCTCCAAGTCAACTAGGCAGGCACCAGTACACTGTTTTTTGCCTTTATTCCATTGGATATCGGACATCAGTTTAGACGCGGCATGTGAGATAGCATGTCCTGCCTTAAAACCGAATTCGTTATCCGGAACTATATGTTTGTCCTCAACCCACCTAGTCAGAGCTCTATTGATTACTTTTTCGAACACCTTACTGATATTCGGAAGGAGACTCGCCGGATTGGATATATCCTTTCCCTTTTTGGGGATAGGTTGAACCACCGTCGTTTTCCAATGCGCTGGATAATGTGCATTATTCATTGCATTATTAAACAAGGTGGTATAAATGTCCACCGCTTCTAGAGGAAGATGTCGAAGCACGATGTTCGGAATACCATCAGTCCCCACTGATTTCTTACTTCTGATTGTGTCGAAGATCTCATGGAGTTCTTCCTTCGAAATGAACGGGGGTAGCTCACCTTCTCTGGAAATGACATTATTTGCCATATTTTCGTCGCTGAACCGGGTGAAACCAGAGCCCTCGGATCGCCAGTTCTCTACTTCATTTCGAATATAGAAGTTGTGCACGAAGACGCGATTGTCCAGGTCATAATTTGGGCCAATGATATCATTGGCCTTGTATACTTCCTGGAAAGTCGCCCCTATGGCCTCAACCTTCTCCTGTGGATCCTCGATCACAAAGAAGTCGTCATCATCAGCGACCTCATTTGTATCAATGCCTGCTATTATTAGTAACCGTTCGTTTTCTGTTGTCCGGGCTATTTTAAGATACTGAAAGTCGTTTTGATTTTTCTCCGAAATAGTTTATTTATTTGCGGGAACATATTCGGGTTGCTGGTATTTACAGCCCGTACCTTGTTGTTCCAATACAAACTTACAGCAATTCTGTAATTCTCTTTGATTAACATTTGAATATTTTTAATCGACGACTTCAGTGTCCTAATCTCTGGGTCTTGTCTGTCTGTAAACTGTCTGTATAAGTTTTTAAGTCTTGTCAGAAGTCTACTTTTCTGTCGGTGCAGTGCGTCAATAGTAGGATTGCGGAACAGATCTTCGTTAGTTGTTTGTTTATACCGCGGTATTGTAGTGTCCATAGTTTGTTTAATTGTCACGTCCATTCGTTTAAGGTACTTATCGATCTCCTCGTTTGACAGATTCCTATTGGTAGGGTATTCGAGGAGAGTGCTCTTGACAAGGTTGCGGAGAAACGTGTCCATCGAGTCTTACTGTAGTTGTAAGAATATCTTTGGACAAACTCCTCCAATTCCGCAATTTCGTTGGGTACTGTAATTTCGGTGCTAAAACCGCAATGGTCACTGTCATACACGAATGTGCGGAGACAGTTTAGCGTTTGTAAGTTCGTACCTGTCGGTCGTATACGTTCGTCGTGTAGCAGAAGATCCAAATAAGACCCGCCTCTGGGAAACGACGGGTTATCTGTCGCTTTAATACCGAGTCTGTACATAACATCGTGCTGACCCCACCAATCGAGTAGTATGTTCCCTCAGGTATTTGGCAAATTATTTCCCCAATTTCTGTGTCTAGCGTTGAAGTCCCCGCCGATTATAAAATAATTCTCCCCCGATTCCAGCCTCAGAAGTCAAAAAAGCGTGTCGAGCTCTGTTATAAATAAAGTGGATTGTGAGGCCTCAAGTGCATAAACAGAGGCCAAGTACAGCCGCTTTCCACTGCGGAGCGGGATGTAAATGACGACTGCCTCCAACACCCGGAACCTGCGCAACACTCTCTTGTACACTCAGGATCAGAAGTCGGTTCCAACCCCTTCAGCAGCATCGATTGCCGCTTTTCACACTTCGGTGTGAATGAGTAATGCTCCTTCGTCGTTTCTTTTAGGAGCTCTTTTACTTTCGCATAGCCCTCCACTGTATTACAGTGGATGGCATGGCGATCGTTCCCCAATCTCTTAATATTAAAATTATTACCTATGACCAACTTACATAGGTCCTTGGTTGCATTTACCTCTAACTTATAAGTGTTGATAGGAGGTACCTTTTCCTTCTTCTTCTGCTGCTGTTGTTGTTGTTGCTGGTGCTGTTGTTGCTGGTGCTGTTGTTGCTGGTGCTGTTGTTGCTGCTGCTGCTGTTTTTTTTGTTGTTGTGGTTGCAGCTGATCTTGTTATTGCTGCAGTTGTTGTTTCTGCTCTTTTTGTTGTTGGGAGCTCTTCACTTCGGATTGCTCCCTCTGCCTGCGTGCAGTTTGTCTCTGCTTTATTGCAAGCACTTTCTTTTTCAGCTCTTGATTGCTGCTGGTAAGCACTACCACTGTGCAGTTTGTGTTGAAACGTGTGTTGTTCAGAGCTCTAGCCAATCTTGCTTCACGATTCTCTCGTATGTCGGAAACGCAAAACGAGCGGCTGCAAGCAGCAAGTGACTTTTATGCGATAGCGAAATTCCCTCGAACAATTGGTGCGATAGATTGTACACATGTTGGCATTCAGTCACCAGGTGCAACCGATGCAGAACCTTTTAGAAATCGAAAGGGATGGTTCTCCCGCAACGTTCCATCGGTGTCGACAGGGAATTCGAAAATAAACGATATCGTGGCTCGTTGGCAGGTATGTATGGGCTTGAGGCTTTATAAAATTCAAATGGATTTTCATTGTTTTCTTTTAAAAGGGATCTACTCATGATCAGAGAATTTTCAATCCGTCAAGCTTAAAAAAACGAGAGTTTGAGCATTTTATCCTTATTGCAGATTCTGGCTACACAAATACGATCTACCTTGCAACGCCTTTCTTAAACGTTACAAATGCTGTTGAGAATCTGTACAACGAGTCAGAAATTCGAACTCGCAATTGCGTCGAACGCGTTCATATGCCGTTTGGAAAAGACGGTTTCCAACGTTGGTCACTGGCTTAAGGTGTACATTGGAAACAGTTCAATCAATCATAGTCGTTTGTGCTGTTCTCCACAACATAGCTGGGAGCATCATCAGTAACCACTGACAACGTCCGCTCTCGATTAGTCCGAACGTATTTTCAGCCAATGTTAAATCGATAACTAAATACGTATATAGGTAGCTGAAATTATATTTTCATAATTAAGTAAAAAAACTGATCATTAGCGTGATATTTATTTATTTATGTGTTCGAAACCAGGTTAAAGGGTAGCCAAACGAATGCAATGAACCTCCTTATCGTACGCAAGATGATTTTTCGCTGGCTGCAATTCATTGGCAGAACGTTCCCGATCCAGCTCAGCCCGTTTGGACTCAATTGCGACTTGTTTGAGATCTAAGGCAGCTCGCTCTCGTTCAAACTGATGTCGTCCTCTCTCGTCCTCTAATATCTTAATTTCGATTTTATGTTTTCATTCCGTATCGTGTTGCTTCTCTTCTAATGATTTCAGAATTTTCCATTTTACTTTGACGATTGTGCAATAAAGCGTTTAAAGGCTTCCTTAGTTTCGAAGGATTCACCCTCTCCCAAGTACGATCAGCAACTGCACCTTTGTTGGATAAGAACGACTCTATGCTGTGGTGTTCTGTCGTATTGAAGTCATCGATGGGCTTGCACCTCATCGAAAACCGTAAAAGTAACATCGTCGACAATGATATCTTCAAATGAATTTTCCAACATCTGACCCGCAATGAAGTAATCTTTTGGCTAACGCACTGCAGTGCCGACTTGTTTGCTGTTGAATGGTCTTTACCTCCGGATACCGCAATATCCAACATTGTTGCATTGGCTCGCTTAATGCTGGTAATTCGTTTTTGGGTGGACCACCAACTGTCTTTTTGGTATCTCTGGAAAAATAAATTGCAAGATTTCTCAATGTTGGGTTTATTTTATTGTTTTTTTGCACGCAGAGACTTTAAAGTTCGTTCCTGTGAGACAAAGATACAGAAAGAACGATTAAACAAGAAAAGAGATATGTACGAGTATATTGCAAGGTTGCTTACTTTGCCAGGCAGTGCAACATTAAACGCATGAGACCAACTCCGAGGTTGGCCAACTCTAGAATTTCTTGCACCCTAAGTATCCCAAAAAAGTGCTGAAAAAAAATCCTTATAACCAAATATTTCGGGTCGAAATCAATCACGTTCACAGGAAATGATGTACAGTCTCACAAAGGTAAAATCCAGCAGGTATGGCTGTAAAGCACTATTTCGCAATTTCAGCTCACAGCTCTCTTATCCTTGAAGGTAACTGATGGAAAGAGTTTAAGCTTAACCTTCATCCAAGAAAAGAAATCAAAGAAGCCATCGTTAGGGTAATTTGAATATGTCTACGTTTCCTAAGTAAACCATACCTTGAGACACAAGAGCGTAGCTAAATTTGTTGAAAAATCGGGCCTCACGAATGAACTCTATAACAAGGACACTTCGGCGGATCCAATCAAGCCACAGTTCCACCTCCATCCAATAATCCAATGTCTTCACTTCTTCATAGTCTTTGCGATCTATGGCGTCCTAGGGACTCTTTTAATTTTTCTGAGTCTGTTTGTTTGTCACTTAAAAAAGTGCCAACCCAGCTGCAGACCTGATTCAAATGGAGTCTTTTGTTAGTCTTTGACTTGGAGAAGGTTATGGACCAAATTTCACTAGAAAACAATTCAGATAAGTTGATATGTTAGTAACCTGTCTATAAAAAGTATCAAATGTGCCAGAAAATAAAAACAATCTCAGTGGCAACGCTACGCGCTAACACATCCAAAAGCGATAAAAACAAGCCCTATTACGTGTGTATAGTGTGCAAAAGACGAAGGAGTTTGCCTGTCCCATTTCATACAAAAAGGAAAGACATTTCCAAAGATAAAGCATCAGTACTAGTATCTACCGACGAACTACAGACATCGCTTTTATCGTGAATTTCCTAGATAATGCCACGTTTTTGCTGAAACATAATGAACTCTCGTGTCTACAGATCATTTTGTGCACATGAATAGAAGAATGTTTGTCGACAAATTGAAGCAACAAGAAACACCAACCAGCTATGACTGGCATTGTTACTGGGATTGGGTGTAGTCCTTTGGATGGGTAATAGAGAAGCTACGCACCGACAACTCTGTTTTCGCTTGAACAAATGTAAGGCAAATGGGTTCCCTTGATTAAGTGGTTGTACTGGTGGTGGTAGTGTGTTCCAAAGGAAAAGCAAATCTCTCCATTCGAACACTTGGAGGAATGGAATCCTTTTTAAAGAAGTTTGGATGTGCTTCTACATACATATTCTCATAAATAGTTGTTAGTCTTTAGTGGGGAGCCGCAAAACCTGACAGCTATTTTGCTAGACGAATTCATTTACGGAATTTTCAAAGGCATGAAGCGATGGCTGACGGGAGAACACATAAAAGAATTTATTATTGCGGCTGCTTGAGAAGATATCAACTACTTGCGAACAGTTATTTATTCTTGTGTACGAGTAGATACTAATTTATGATGAAGTGAATATATAATAAACTATTATAGATTGCTTTTGAAAATGTTGCAGAAACTTGACCTTAAATATAGGATGCACTGCTTGGAGCAATGGAGCAAAATGTGTTAAACAAATGTTTCGATATCTTTTGCGTGGTGATGTACTTTAACAAATGTAGAGAACTGGTCGGGGCCGACAATTAATTAATTAGTTGACATTCGTAGCGAAATTGGTGATAAGAACGATGACTTGAAGGGGCGATATGGTACCATTTAATATTCGCCTGGCACATACGGCCCATCCCATGGATTTGATTGAATTCTATCTAGCAAGTGTAGTGGTCTTGGAAGCACCAGATCAAATGTAAGCAATGCACTCCAATTTAGGGCCGATAAACGCCTTATAATTTGAGGCCGAACCAGATGGTCTAAAGTATTTCTTAAATCGCTTCTGGAAACATAGATATTTTGCAACTTTTTTGATGAAATCGAATATGTGACTATTCCAATTCTTAGTAGGTTGTCAGAAACAGCCTTAAATGCCGTTAACTCAGTGTTGTGGTTCCCCTAGTAATCCCCATCTCACTCTACAGCTAAAAATAAAAGCCAGGAGTTGGAAAAGTAATACGAAAAGCAGAGAGACCTATCATTAGTAAAGGAATGTACTGGGTCAAAAGCAGCAGACAAAACATCATAAATGAAAATCCAAAAGAATATCGGAGACAAGACGGATCCCTGCGCCTCACCAGCATTCCTTTGGAAAACTCGAAACCGTCCAAGAATGTTTGGATTGAACGTTTTGAAAGGAATACGAATCCTGCATATTAACATTCAAAAAGCGATCTGATGACAATATTCCGATCATCAGCAAGATTAAAGAAATTGGAATTGACGCAACGTGCATTTGTAGCGCTCTGCATGTTCGATAGTTTTGATCGGCCAACATTGACTAAAACTACTACCTACTTTTTCTCAAGCTCCGAATGTGGATACATCTAACGCCGCAAACAAATTTAAATTCTGTAAGAAAATTTGCCATTGAAAGATTTCAATTTCACGAAAATGACGGGCCTTTGCCGATCAATGCCCCTAAACTCCACTCGATGGGCTGCGCTGCCAGCAAAGCTTCCACCAAGCCATCAGAAACAGCGCATCAGAAGTGTTAAGTTTTATCGGGCCACCTCTGTAAAACCTGTGGTTTGAACATGAATTCTAGGTGGCGCTCAATAAAGAGGAATCCAACATCAGGAAAGGTATTCGGAAAATTTACCAGAAGTAATTGCATGGTCAACAAAAAAGGAACACAAGCCAGTAATAACGGATAATGTAACCATATGACCGGTTTGCATTCACTTCTGATGGTATGGAAGAACCATTTCCGCAGACTGTTCAACAGAACAGGTCCGCTGTCAGGCAAAACACACCATTGAACCTGGATTCTGGTAGGCAACAAGTTCTTTTTTTCAACCTTGGCTAAGCCTTGGATATGGCTTAGTTGAACAAAGCTGTCGATACTGATGACCTAGCTGCTTATCTTTCAAGGCGACCGACGTTGGATGACTTTGTGAAGAGGATGTGCAAGTATTGAAGCAGAGGTGGTAAAAATGTATTTAGCAATAAACGAAGGAGTGCCTAAGGACATTAAAAAAGGACAAACAAGATTTGAATGGAATCGTACGAGTACATCTCATGAAACACGTTAGAGTGAAGTTGCTGTCCTGTTTGGGGGAATTATTTTCTTTCGGAGCTAGATTTTCAATCACACGATGTTAAATTCCTGATTGGAACACAGATAACATTGTGGTAGAATCTGGTTAAGTATATCTACTCGCAGAGACTTTATGTCGGGGAAGCGGTAAAAATTAAAAAAACGGCACTACTATAATACGGGTCTACGCACTTTCAGATCTTAGTGATCAGAGAAGCCTGCGGACTTAAAATTACAGTCGGTGGCTGTTATCACCCTGGCAAACACAAAGTTAGCTCCTTGTTGGAAGGATTGGAAAGTATCCAGCATCTTGAAGGGCCATATAACTTGGACTTATAAATGAACCCTTCTAACTAAGTTAGACCTGTTTTGAATCGAAGCAATAGCATAGTTCTCTGTTAGAAATGTACGCGCCTTGCTCTACTTTTGTTCAACAGTGCAACAACATATGCGAGTTGTTGAGCGGACTTATGAATGATGATGCTTCTGAAGTTGGCTTGCGAGCTTCACACAATGCTTGAAAGAACGAAGTTGAAGAAATCATCTGACAAAGAATTTGAAGATCTCCTACCTTAACAGAGCACCGTACATTCTCTGTCGTTATTTTACATAATGGAATAAGCTTGGTAAGGATGTCAAAACTAAACATGGCTTTGAATAGTTCGTTCCTGAAGATTCTGCCATATGCGTCTTTGAAATCAATGACGAGGTGGTATGGACATGACTTTCCTAGACATCATAGATCAACCACACTGATAGGGGCGCAAAATTAATCATCCAATTTTGTTTTTTACTTACTTTTTTACTAAATAAAAAAAAATTATTTTGATTGATGGAAATCTTTACTTCGACCCTTACAATTTTTTCTGTTAAGTGGAAAAGATGCTATCCGCCAAGTGGCTGCCGCCAGTGTTGGTACACATTTATGCCCATTTTATCGCATTTTCCATGACTTTCCCCAAGATTTCCGGTGATAACTGTTCACATTCCTGTCGATTATTCTCCTTAAGGGGTGCGATTGTGTGAGGCTTGTTGGAATAAACCCGCGACTTCAAGTAGCCCCAAAGAAAGAAGTCTTGCTAGCCATGCCAAATTTCCAAAACGGGAGTTAACGCCACCAGGAAAGTTTCACTAACAATATCCAATGTGGCTCATGCTGTGTGTGCAGTTGCACCGTCTTCTTGAAACCGCATGTTCAACAAGCCCCGCTTATCCAATTCATGCAGTAGGAACTCGTGGCCCTGTAGCGTTCGCCATCAAAAGTGACCGTATTGCCGATGGCGTCCACAAAAAAATAAGGCCCAACCACTCCTAATGGCTCTTCGTGCAAGACACACGGATTTTCAGTGCCCCAGAAATGAAGATTTTGCTTATTGACGTAACCGCTTAAGTGGAAATGCGCTTCGTCGCTCTTGATAATTTTCGGCACAAAATCGTCCTCTTCGTTGTTGAGGCTGAGGATGACTTGACAACATAGCATATCGCTCCATTGCTTATCAGTTTGTATTCTACAGCTGTATAGCTCACAAATGTCTTATGTAATTGACGTACGACGCCATTTGCAAAAATTATAACATCTTCCTATAGGATGATTAATTTTGCGCCACCTTGTATAAACAGCTCGGCAGTGTATCGAATCCAGCAGTTTTATTGAACGTAAGCTTGGAAATGACTATCCTGACTCCATCTTGGTCGGGTGGAGGGAAATGTTGTCTGTGTTCTTACTGCTCACCATTATCGATTCAATGTTTGCAGAAATTATATTATAAACCTTTGCACCGACTGAGGTTTTACTATTAGGTTTCCTTCTTCAGACCAGAATCGAAGCCTTCTCTGGCACTTTCTTTCCTTTCTTTTAAGCAATCGGTGTTCTTACCTTTTCTGAGCACGCGAGACCTTCTTGTTCATTTCTGCAGTCCCGCTCTGAGTATCCCTTAGTTTTCCAGGTTTGCGTGTTTGCATTAGCCTCACAACCAGGGGTTTCTTTATCTTTTTCAGCAATCTCACTGATTACCTTCTTTCTACCGCGGTTATGTATCGAACTTCTAGAGAGGTTAAAGGAAATTCGATCGGAGAAGACCGTCGAGGTCTCTTGCATTTGTAGCCGTTGGACATCTAATTCCCTTATAATGGTTTGCTGGCTTTGGGCTGTCATGTATATACCTATCCATGTCTTGGTTACAACAACATAGTTCTGGCCTTACAATTGAATACCTCCATCTTTTCAATGCACCAACAAGCGCTTCTTCTTAACCAACTTACACGGACGGCATTGACATTGAAAGGAAAGATTGCCAATAATGCAATTTGTTGTATAAAAATGAAGCTTTACGATTATTCAAAGTGTTGTAGGCCAAACGTCGATATTTCCAGAATAAACACCGGCAAAAGAAGTACTGCACACCGCGCTTGGCAACTATTGCTGTTCCTTTGAGCAGAAAAGGAGTGCAAGTTCATCGTTAGGGCTATTCAAATAATGGCGATTATACAGCTTCGATTAAGAGTGATGCCTTTCCCTCTGATCAATCTCACACCAGAAGGAGTTTTAAAGAATTTTGGACACACAGTTCCGTCTTGTGATTGAATACAGAAAGAAAGAAATACTGCCAAGAACAAGAGGTTCATTCCTGACATAAGAGTAGTAGGAAACCGAAAGAATCGAAGATAATTTGTTTTAACAAAAACAAAAGTACAGAAGTTAAACTGGAACCCTGTGGCACTCCAGCTTTTTATAATAAATCTTCTACAAACAAGGAATTTAAAGTGTATAAAGACACAAAGCCATCACCTTCAATTTGTTGTTATAAAGTATCTTGTCTCCGTCTCAGAGAAGAATCTCCATTTGTCGAATTCCATTGGAATGCTTACTGTCTGTTCTCGGCTCTGGTCTAATTAAAGAAAGTGTATCTCCACATTAGTCCCAAAATTAACCAACCGCAATCAACGGCTTCAGATGAATCCCTAATTAAATGTCAAATTACAACCCTCCGCTCGAACAGCAATAGGCGGCATCGGAGGCAGCAGCAGTTGTGAGGATCCATCTATTTTGGAGAGAGTTGTGCAGCACTATATACATTCCGTAATGCTATGCAATTCCATTACGAAAAACGAACTCGGAGTTGTTTTGGGGTAGGTTGGTTGCCAGTGGCAGCTGGTAGCGAGTGAGTAGGGAGCAGGGAGCTTTAAAGAATAATGAGTCGCCTGGTTTTTTGGCGGGCGGCTGTTATGAATGGGCCGTGAGATTACAAGCATCGACATTTTTTCCCATTGCATCGCATTTTACTCTATTCTGTTGTGTGTCCCCGTTCAGCTCTGCTCTCTACATGGTGATGTTTTTATTATTTTTTGATTTTCTTGTTTTTTTGTTCGACTTGATGTAGCAGAGTCTCTGTTTTGTCAGAAGAGAGAGAGACAGAGTAGGTTACTCAGTGCGGTTCCGGGCGCATCTATTCATGTAAAACGAAATAAAGTTCATGTTCGTTTGTCAAATTCTGGCATAGATCCAAAAAACACAGAAAAGGCAAAATGGCGAGCGCATAATAAAAAAAACAACCCATACACACTACTAGCAGCAGGATAAACACCAGAGTGGAGATGCAGCAATAGCAGCAGTAAAACAGCAGAGAAAAATGAATCCTTGTTATCCTGTGTACAGGGAGTTGTTTAATTAGTTAATAAGGTTTTGGGCCAATAACCCAAAGGGAGCTGCTTCGGTATTGCTCGCTTGTAGTTGCATTTTCCGGTTTTGTCGTAGCCAGAGTTTTCCAATTTGGTTCTCAAATCGACTCGGCTTGCCTGAGATGGATTGGATTTGCTCCCCAAGTCAATGAATGCAGGCAATTCGGTCGTCGTTTTTTTGTTACATTACACAATGCAGATGAATCTAATATTATTTATGAAATATAGTGGCGGGTAAATAATTTGGAAGTGATTTACGTGTATCTCGTAAATTGTTGAACTTATACGAGGTCTCCTACAGGCACTCGTAGTCGACTTGAAAGTGGAGCGCGTGTTATCCTCACGCGACAGTATCGAGCAGAGAGGGAAGGATGCAGTGGTAAAAGTTATTAAACTCTGGCTTGCAATAATTTTTGTTAGCCTGGCAAAATTATATTTCGGAAATGATTCATGTTGCACCATGGTGTTAGAGTGTTACAGTGTTAGACCAACTAACGACAATGACGGCGACAGTTACAGCAACGACAACGACAAGCCACTGTCCCGGCGCTAGGCTAGAGAATGATAAAGTATGGAGAATAACACCCGCGGGGTTACGCGCCTCCTGACTTATGAATAGCATTCTTTTCACAACTAATTCAACAGTCTGATGCTATGAACATCGTCCTTTTTGCAGAGAAACAAACTGCGGCGAGGACATTTTTCCAGGGCAAGCTTCAAAAATAATTGCTGATGAGATAAGACCACTGTTACATATGAGCAAGACCAACGAATATCCTATACAGCAATTCAGATACATAGATGCTTGTTGTACGGCCAATGGCAAGGTTCAAGTCTCATAAGTTATTGTAAATGTTTTAATTGCTTGGGACAGAATATTCTGTAAAGAAAAATGTGCGCAGGATGATTTAATTGACAGGGGAATATGATTTACAGGACGACCGCAGAGCGGGTTTTAGGATTAAGGTCAACGTTTATTGGATAGATAGAGCAGATTTGCAAGGGCTTGCTTGTAAGTGGAATTGGGTTTTACTCGTTTTTGTGAGAAATCGATATTGAATGGCTTTTCTTGAGTTGGCTGTTATTGGCTTACTGTTTAGCTCATGCAAGTGCTGATAGTCTTTTTAAAGTCACATAGTATGGGTTGCCTGACTGACCATGAAACTACAGTCAGATTGGAAGACAAGCCAGTAGTCACAACACAACCCTCCTATGTTTTGGGGAATATCCAACTAAGTAGTATTGTAAACTTATCTCTTTTTGTGTGGTTGTCCATGCTCTGATATGCAAGGCCTCTGTAGTTTACATTGATGGCAGTCTGCTACCTAATTGCTGTATTTTATGGCACGGGGCTTCTATAGATACACGTCTTAGCGGTGGCAAAAAAGTATTTCTTTATTTTTTTATTTTTTAAGCTACGTTTTCGACGCTGTCTGTCAGGAATTTTGCTGTTGAAAGCTTAGTTTTATGAAGATACAAGCATCCACACTTAAGCCCCTGCTCATCAATATTCCTACCCTCACCTTCACGTACTGAAGCCTGTGAGCCTAGTATCTCTGACTAAATATGGGCAATCCAACGTAGGTCACCCTTGAAAAGAGAGGTACCGACGTACGTTGGTCTTAAATGTTTGCAAGTTATAATGATAAGGAAATAAAGAGCTTCGCAGGGCATTCCATAAGCTAGTTGTACGGTTTAAGAAAGAAGCACTATATTTCAGGCTTAGTCCGAAATTAGGCTTTGGTAACGAGACAGGTGTTAAATTTGAAAAAGCGGAATGCTACTGGTAATTTCGATGGAGCACCGGTGGTAAAAATAGCGATAGATCAAGGTAAGCCAAGAGACAATACTTTATGCAGAGCCGTCTCCGTTGATACGAGATAGAGGCCAAACTCAAAAGGCGCCTTAGGCACAGATTTCCGATGTCTTAAGTACAAAAAGTGATAGGTTGATGAGCCTGAGGCTTGCAGACTCATGGCTTCACCGCCTCCAGGAATGTGGCACGTAATTTTATGACAGACAGCTCTTGGGATGATTTCCAAACAAAAAGCTGCTAGCATTTCATGGACGGATCCTTATTTGACTATACCGGAAGTTCCTTTTTATTGGCTTGATCGTCAAATGAGCAATCTAACAAATTTAGATCAGCAATAGAGTTAAATGTGCTTGAACGTATGCTCTTAAGCTAAGTCTGAGTAACTTGACTTTGTCCAGTTTGTACTTCGGGGATATCTATGCGGCTTGGGAATCTAATTCGAAGAGAACCTTGTGACTGGAGAAGGATTTTAGTGGAAACTAGGATATCAAAAATTTTAAAATATTTTAAGCAGAAATTTAAGTTCTTGGCTTACTGTCGTTTATTCGTTTGTAGCGTCATTTAAGTTTTCTTGGAGTCCCTTGATATTCTTACCGTTGAGCCAGCTCTCCTGTATGAGGAAAACATAGGTACAGGCTATCCCAGGCACATCTCGAGTGTCCTAAATTGATCTTCACAATCGTCAGCATCATTATTCAACGGTTGTCAGTTATCATACCTTCTATGAACAGTCGGACAATGTGCCTCAAGCCAACCAAATTATTAAATCTTCTAAGCATCTCATTTGCTAGGATAACTTTAGTCCCAAGCACTATTATAAGCGGCTTATCTTGCCGATACATTTGCATAGAAACTCCTTCGAAAATCTGTCCTCGCAATATATGACTTTCGGCTCTCAACCTTGTAGCGTTTATTGGAATATTCCCCATTTTCTGTGGCGTTGTTTTATGATTTAGTTGGGGTAGGTAGAGCAATTCCAATTTTGGCGAGTTTGTCGGTCCTTCAATTCCTTGGGATATCTTTGAGGCCTGGCACCGACATATGTACATGGCTGTTGAACTGCTCCGCCATCTCCCTAAGAGATGATCTGCAGTCAAGGACTGAATTAGAATTTTGTGAAACTGAGTCCAGGGATTTCATTGCGGTGTGTTTGGCCATAGATATAAGACGTGGATCGTATATGGACGTCAGATGGCAAGATAATAGATGTATAGGTCTGAGGTCCTTTGGGACAACTTCAGAATATTTTTCGGTTTCAAGGATGAAAACTGCATAAACTTCTCTCCATGGCAAGGAAATGCGTACTGTTTGTAGTGTCGGCACCATCTGGCGTGTACTATCTGGCCTCGCAGACTTGAATGGTTTCAAGATATGCAGCAGCCAAGGCAGCTTGTCTTTTGTAGTCAGAACATGATTTTTGTCGCGACAGCAGTAGTCCTTATTTTTCCTCATAGGTTTCTGTCATTTTGCCACAGAATACCTGGATATCAGTTAAATTTTCTCAGATGTTTTTTATAATACTGTTTAGATGATATCATCCAACTTGTTAGTATTTGAGTGATAGTGTCGGAGACAAGGGTAATATCCAGGACTTCTTGTCGGTTTTTAGTGTTAAACCTGAGGTCATTGCTAGTTTTGGAAGCAGAAAGCTTTGAAATTTTAGTACCCGCAATCAGAAAGCAACTCACCTCTATCGTTAGTGTAGATACCGACCCCTACAATGTGATGTACGTTGGCATCGCATCCTATGATGAAGCCAGGAGGTTCCGAATTGTAGTGACAATTTCCCGTCTAGCGGTTATGTCAAGCTCGCTGAGATAAGAATGTAAGATTATATTAACTTAATCTTAAATCTTAAACTTCTGGTGGACGAATCTTTCGGTTCGTCGTCGGTTTCCATTTCCGACAGGGTGTCAGGGCTGCCGACAGTCGGTTTGGTTGTCACTTTGAAAGTTATGGGGTCGTCGCTATCCGATTCAGAATGCAGATTAATATCCCAGGATCGGTGACTCTATTTTGTAACTTAATACAAGCAGAAGAAGGTTGGTTATAAGCATCCAGCTCATACTTTTTGTAAGTCCTTAGAGTAGTAGACTCAAATCTGAACCGAATCACGCCTTCAGTCAGTACTAAAAGGCTGAGGGATGGTATGATCACAATTAACGCGCATTTATAACCTCGTTTAGTTCCTCCAGTTTTGCGAATTTCCATTCATGAGTCGGAAAGGTTGCGTTGCTGCGCCTTATTATCTCCAAGGTATATTCGAGGAAGGAGGGCTTAGCTGGAATCAGGTTTAGGTTTTGGGTCTGCTATGGACCACAACCTAAAGCTTTGCATCCAACCAGATCTCTTCTAATCCAGTCACAGCTATTATGTAAAGATCGAGCGATATTTGATTGGACCAAAAGAAATCCTTGTTACTTGCCAGCATCCATTGCTATAGAAGACAGTTCGGGAATTTTCCACATGATGGCCAAGAAGCTATCTCTAAAGCTTTCGCTTTGTAATCGCTCCGTCGGTGTCACTTTAATCGATCACCGCAGTCGTTATGGAGTAATTTAGGATTTCGCCCAAAGAAAAAAACTTCAGAGATGTGACGCTTCTGGCATTTTTTTGTAGTTTGCCGAAACTGGCAAGGTTTCCTCCAACGATTTTTGGCACTTGAAGGAGTCTTTTAGCGTTTTGGGAGTAGTGTTCTCTCGACCTCCGGAATAAATCCAAGGGTTTTGAGTTCGGCATTTCGGCTTCTGATGAAGTTCACCTTAGATGGGGCTTGTCGATGCGGCTGAACCACTAATTTCTCTTTTAAAGCAAAAGTTTAAGTAGAAGCAGAAAGTCCATGGCCTGCCACAAAATAGTGGCAGTGAAAATTTTCGAAGTTCGGCTAGTTACGCTTTTCTTTAAAAGGTGCCCCCTCACACAGCCCTTGAATTTAGCCAAGAGTTAAAAGCAACAAGAATTTAACTCTTGAGTTGCTAAAGAACCCCTATCTCTTGTTCTGTGGCCTTACCTGTTCACCTTTGGACATGAATTGACTGCTCTCCTCCTCCAATCAATAATCAATCTCAAACTTCTTCAATTTATTTATTTCTTTATTTTTTCAAATTCCAATCAATACAAATAAAATGTAGAAAACTCCCCCCGATCTCATGCGATTTGTCACACACACTCGAAATGCTAAATCAAGAAACAAATTAAACAAATTAGTTGATGTCTAATTAAACAAAATGTTATCTGTGCGCAGTTATGTCATTTCGAAAACATTTTGCCTTCTCGTTTAAATTAAGCTCCAAGATAATCAATTCAAAAAATGAATTTAACAGCGGCAAATGAGTATGTGTACATGTATGCAGTCGTATGTAGAAGTCATACATCAATTTGGGTTTAACTATCTATGGGATGCACTATCTAATCATGAACTTCGTACAATTATAATATTTTGCCAGCTTATCAGTTTCAAATTGTCCATTGCAAATTTTTTTCAAAAATATATTAGTACTTGGTGGAATTTTGAAATACATTTGACTTCGATAACGGGAAGGAAAGCAGATAAAATATAAATAGGACGGCTAAATTTATTTGACAGAGAATTTGTCGTGCCTCTCTATTGTGCCATAGATGGTGGATGGAAAAATGCACAACCCACTTACCTAGCAGAACTCTACAATAGATAGACTTCTTAAGTGGATATGCCTGAAATATATGGCAGAACTGCTGATATTCCACAGGATTTCTAACTGAGGCCACTACTTTGAAAATACAAAATATTCCTAATCCTAAATTTTCTCTAGATATTGTTTAGATGGCCTACTCTATTGATCTGTATAGCACTCGCTACAAGAAGGCCTTCGTCTTGAGGCATATCTCCGCTATATCTCCCACTCTTTTTAGTATAAAATAAGATTGGACCAAGAACACTTCTTTGGGGTACTTCGGCAGCGGCTTACAAAACTTCAGATTATTCAATTTCGTATTTAACCAGGGAAAGTCTTCTTGCAAGGTAGGATTTCAAAACCCAGTACAATTGCTGCGAAACAATCTTTTTGAGCTCAGACTTCAGGGCTGCCATGTATGGTTGAAGGTTTGAGGGACACCAATAAAACAGCTTAAATTCTGATCCGTTTCATTGGTTATTGTATAAACCTGGTCCATTGTGGTTGTTGGATTTTGAGGCTGAATGTATCTTCAAGAGATAAATGTCGTGTGCTTAAATTAGTGCTTGTTTTCTTGGCTCTGATCCTGATCAAAATCAGTGATGGGCACAGGGAAAGTCCTTTTTTTTTAAAAAAAAAAAAAAAAACAGATTTAACATTATTGCATCAGATCAGATCAGAACCAAAAGCGACTCACAAGTCATCCAAACTACAGTACGTGTTGTGCCAAAACTTTTTGGATTGAAAAATGGTTTGGCCCTCCTTTGTGGCAGACCCAATGTTTGCCAAGAACTCTTTTACACTATCAAAAAGTCGAAAGCGCCTTGAAAGTTGTTGATACAGCACTCCAAGTTCAAAGAAATTTGCTACCCAAGATTGGCCCTAGATACTTGGCTTCATTGGAGAAATGGAAGGTGATGCCTATAAGCTCCAGTCAGCTTCCTGCTTCTCGTAAAGAGAACAACTTAGGTAAGGTTCGGTTAAACAGGGTGTGCCATAAGATAAAAATTTGCTTCGAGAAGACTTACTGAAAACTCTTTTAGTGCCATCACAAACAAAAAGTAGCTGGGCATCGTCTAAAAGGCACATCATTTCAAATACTTGACCGTTGAAGTTAGGACTATTTAAACGCCAAAGCAATGGATCAAACGTTGTTTAGAAAATGCATGAAAGCTGTGAAAATACAACCCTGCCTTGTGAGCAACCCAGGCTTAGCACAACAATAACATTTTGGCCGAATTCATTATCCGTAATAAGAGCCTTATTCCAGCAATGCATTAATCTTCAAAGATAGTGGTTTATCTATGTATGTCATGCTACACATCCCGTCAAATGTAACGTTGTCGAAACCATTTTCAATGTTGTTGAAAATAACAAGCGTATGTTGGTTCAAGTCTTTCCTCTTAGTTTTGCAACTCAGTCTCGTTAGATCTTGATGAACATGAAATCGCCTTTCTGATTTTTGGTATAAAGTCTACCTCTACCCCTATTGATCGCCAGATTCACTAAAAATTTGTGAGCAGCTGGCTTATGACTTCTTGTAATAACTAAATAGATATACGCAATTGGTGCCAGGTGTCTTAAGGTCATCAAGGGATCAACAGTGTATTTTCTAGGCTCATCCATTACCACGGGATGTCTCGTTATCGGGCGGACTTTACAAGCACTGATGAGTCTTCCTTTCCTTGAGATTCATAAAATGGGCCGCATTACCAAAGCTATCCTCTGTTTCAATAGAAGTTGCCTTTGCTGCAACACTCACTGAAATTTTGATGGTTCTGCCTGTCGACTGTCGTTGGACTCTG
This sequence comes from Volucella inflata, assembly GCA_928272305.1. Lineage (NCBI taxonomy): Eukaryota > Metazoa > Arthropoda > Insecta > Diptera > Syrphidae > Volucella > Volucella inflata. The sequence continues at coordinate 9,350,694 of OV743720.1, forward strand.
GTCTTTTAGACAAGTCACCTGATGAAATGCAATCTGATGACAATGTTTAAAACTCTTACCACTTCCAAATTAGACCGAGAATGAAATACTTCTCTGGACTTAGTCAGAAAGCTGCATTTACTGAAAGGGTTCGCGGGATATAATATTGCCGATGTCCTTGATAGACGAACTCAGAGGAGAATTTCTCAGGATCCAAACCTATGTTGGACAGTTGCATGCTGAGGAAGACTTCTTTTAACAGTTGGGTAAAGTTTATTCGTCTAAATCTATATTGTCCCCTTCAAAATAGTCCCCATCGATTGCAACACATTTATGCCAGCGCTTGATATAACCCTCGAAACATTTTTTATATTCTGTTTTCGGTGCATCAATGCTTCCTGCAATTTTTTCATAACTTGCTCTCGGCTGCTGAAACGCATTCCCCGTAGTGGTTTTTAGCTCGATTGAACAGAAAAAAGTCACAGGGTGCCAAATCAGGTGAATTCGGTGGCTGTTGGATGGTATTTGTTGCATTTTTCGTCAAAAAATGCCATGCCATTCTAAATGATCCACGAGAGCCTTCGTGCCTTCACCAAAAGCCCTGATAAGAACAGTGTGGGGGAATGACTTGAATAGCGTCCAAAAGTAACCATCAAAACCACTGCACTCGTAAAATTGTGACCAACTATTGTTCAACTAAGACCCATCTTTGCAAATCTCAGCCTCAATACTACATGCTTTGCTTGAGAAGTAATACAAAACAAAAACTTAAAGTTCAAATCAATTTAGAATTTACATATATACCGAACATCAACAAGCTACCTTTCGAGTAAAGCTATCAATTGCTATCAATTGATTGATTTTAGCTGTCAAAACTTTGGAGACACAACCTGACCTGCACTGTCTCATCCGTGACATTCAACCGTCCCCAAATGAGATCAAAAATTTCTATCAACCCAGACGGCTATCATTATTTCCAACTTGACTGACATACGCAAAGCAGGATACAGTCAACAACGTTCAGGGAAGCGAAAGCCAAATGGGCAACCTCATGACATTTGTCACCACCGAACATTTATTGATAAAGACCTGGTGACATTTGTCATCGGATTATCTAGACTGCGACATCGTCAAGCCATAGTAGTCAGGACTACCGTCAAGCAGAAAACAGCAACAACAACCGAAACAGAGAAACACAAACACATAGATTGCACACATTCGTTATGACAACTATTTGTGTCCTTGTGTCTTCCTAAATGCGGAAGTTAAGCGTACTCCATTTTGACATCTCATTTGCGGTGGTGAAACGAGTACGTATGCTACTTGTCCATTGACGATAGGTGACTACCTACCAACAACTGACTACTAGCTACTGTCATATTGCACTTCAGTCTCGACAAATGTTTGACATTTGCATGCTGATAGCAACTCTTGAAGCGCTCATCTACCTATTCAATGTGATAATGGTTGTCATGCAACATTATGACAGAGTGTCACAGTCACAGTCAGAATCAGAGTCGGGGAACGAGCTACAGTCAGGTTTTAACTAATTAAAGTCAAAGGTGGTGGTAGCGTTTGGGGTGGTGACAACAAAAGTTTAAAAAAAATTAAATAATAACAAATGGAAAAAATTTGGTGCCTGGCACCTGCGACTGCATTCGAAATACTCGTATACCACCCAGCAAAAGTTTAATTGTGACACTGGACAGCTTTTTGCGGGTCACAGCCTTTAACACAGCCCTTAAACTGATTGCAATCAGCTGTGATTTAATGGCCATCATTTGAAAAGTTAGCAGTGATAGAAGGAAAAAAAATTATTTCTGTCCTTTCTCTTGGGAGTTTTCGGACTCCGGACAACCGGGGGTGGTGGTACTCCTCGTAAATGCTTCTATTTGTGGTTTGTTGCTCTTGGTAGGCTCTTTGTTTTTTTTTTTTTTTTTTTTTTTTTTTTTTTTTTCTTTTTTCAATTAAGGAAGGCTGGCACATAAAGTTTGCATGATTGGGTGAAGTTTCACAAGCGACATTGTCTTGTGTTTGTTTCTTATGGCATCTGCATCCAAGAACTTTAAATTCGAACATCAAGTTTTGACAGGAAATGTAACGGTGTAGACTGTAGACCACCGCGATGATTTATTTGTATATTTCACGCAGCCCCGTCGTATACTCTGCTATCCTTCTCACAACGTACGAGTACTCGTATACCGCTCGTAGATACATATATCCGTTTGTATATAATTGTCCAACTGTGACCCAGATTAAATGGTGAAATTGGATGAAATTTTAATTCTCCCTCAATGTTGCAAATGGCAGCATTTATTGATGACATGTCAGCGTTGTCATTTATATTGTAGTTGAAAAAGTGATGGAAATGAGCAGGCTGTTATTTGTAACAACTGCAGATAGCTTTGGTTAACTTCGGTTTTTAAATATTTCCCAGCGGATTGGATAGATATGTAAGCAGTGATTACGGGAGTTTTTATTTCTTCACCTAAGAACAAATGCCGTAGTGTGGCAATGACAGACATACTGCCCTCCGTTCCGAAAGCCAGGCATGTGCATTCGAGACTTTTGACGGCTAAATGTCTTGCTAATATGCCAGTTTTTGTAGCCCTGTTACTTTAGGGCTTAAGAAAATAACACGGAAAGTAGTGTTCTAGAAGTTGGCATAACCCTAAAGCACAAGATTGAGCAGCCCATGTTAAGTTGTTTTCGGGATTTTAAAGCTGGATGCTCATACTTTGGCAAACACTAACAAAATCGAAAAGATTGACTTAACTGTTAATGACCCAAGCAAACGTGACAGGCATGAGAACTACATTCAGAATGCACGTGGAATTTTATGATTTACTACTTAAGTTGCCATATCTTTGGCAACACCAGTGTGAGTATGTCAAATCTGACATTGTCACTGTAAAGTTTGACATTTTTAATGGTAATCATACTCAAAATGTTTTGTGATGTTTGTGTTGCGTACAGGTACTTAAACATTTATGACTTTGGACGTGGATTAAGCCAACAACAGGGTGCCGATCAGCCAAGGTTGCTTAATGTCACACTTTTTGGCTTTTATACATTTTGCCGTAAAAAGCGTATAAAATTCTATTAAAATGTATAGAACTGTGTTTAAATGTATAAAAGGTTATAAAAGTGTAAAAAAATATCTAGAAGTGTATACAATTTTACAAGTATCGGGTTTTCCAATAGGGACTTTAGAACTTTGAATTTAATTTGTGAACGCACTCTTTCACTAATCATCAAACTGTCACTGTCAATTTATTCAGTAAACTCAACATTTTCATCATGGTAAAGTACACGAACGAGCAACGTCTGCAAATTATAAAAATTTTCTACCAATATTCGGAGTCGGAAACTGAAACTTTGAGAGCGTTAATTTCAATTTTCGGTCGTAATTCTCGCCCTAGTAGACAGGCCATAACAAGTTTAGTGGAAAAATTTGAGTCAACGGGTTGGTCGAAGTTTCGAAAATATCGCTGCCGTTAAGACGTCCGTAGTAAATAATCCAAATTAGCCAATTCCATGGCGCTCTCAAGAACTGGGCATCGCTCAGACCACATTATGGCGTATTTTGCGTAAGAATGTATGGATCTACACCCATACAAGATCAAGCTGACTCAAGAATTGAGCCGATGGACCATTTGAAGCGACGTTCTTTCTCCGATTGGGTTCTGGAGAGGATGCGCCAAGATGATGAATTTCATTGCAAAATCATCTTCAGTGACGAAGCTCATTTTTAGCTCAATGGGTTCCTCAATAAGCAAAATATGCGTTATACCACTTTACCGGCGGTGTTATTGGGCCATATTTTCTCGTCGACGATAACGATTGCCACGTTACTATGAATGGTCAGCGTTATCGCGCCATGATCACCGATTATTTTTGGCCCGAATCGGGAGATATGGACTCGGACGACATGGAGTGGATGGTACCACAAGCCACACAGCACACGTTACAATCGGTTTATTGAAGAGTAAGTATGGTGAGTTCAAAAGATTCAATATTTGCTTACGACAACAAAGCAGGAATTTTTTACTTAGCCATATACTGGGATTTCGCTAAAAGGCACCACATGTGACTTGCAGAATACGCCCAAAAACTTTTAAGCATACCAGCTTCTTCGGCACAATTGGAAAGGGTGTTTTCCAATTGGTCTATGATCCATAGTGACTTAAGAAATCGTTTGGACTTCAACACGTAAAAAAGTGTGTATTATACGCGAACTATTATACGTCTACAACCCTGCGATCAACTCGCTTTCACTTTTGGTAATAAGCATCATCTCGAGCCGCTGTATTTCGCTGGTTTTCTGATTTCGAACATGGTCGCATTTCGCTACAGAACGAACGAACGAATTTCGTAAAAGTCGTCCAAAATCGGTTGTTGTGTCAGAAAAATCTATGCTGTGCGTGGAATAATGTTGCAATATCGTCTCGTGACATACCGTGAGATTGAGGGATGCCTGGGCATTAGTTCCAATCTCACACATTCGATTTGACCGTCAAAAAAATTTATTCGCGTTGAACGCCGCATAATTTGACAATCGCTCAAAACAAGACTCGTGTCGATTGGTGCCAAGAAATGCTGAAAAAAAAGTCGTCCATAAAATCATGACAGGCGAGGGAGGAAGCATGGATCTTTGCAAATGAACCTGAAACTAAAAAACAATCGACTGTAGGGAACTTTTAAGACGAGCCAAGTCCAACAAAAGTTGTTCACGATCAAAGCACTTCGATGCAAATGGTCGCCAGTTTTTTTTTTGGAATAATTAGACATGTCACCACCGTGCTATTAGCAATCGAAGCATTGTAAGCCAACATGACCCGTGTTATTGGGGGCATTCGGCCTCAAATGCTTGTTTAAGTGGTCGAAAACTTTGTCTCTCGGATGACATTGATCAGAAGTAGTCGTAGTGGGTATATATTGTGGTATGGTCGAAGTTGTGTTCTAAAATTGAACAAAACCTGTCCAGTGTTTTTCGTGAGCACTTGTCTCGACGGATTTAATTTCACGGTATGCCCTATGCTACGGGAGCAAGGGTAGACCTTCCCATCAATCTCCGTCGATCACAAGATGAAAAGTCGTCACAAGTCGATGCAAAGATCGAGCTAGCTGGAGACGCTTGTTGAGTATTGAAAGAAGGTTCGAAGTTGCACGGCTACAATGGAAAGAAATAGAATTTATCAACCGCGTCTCTTTCCATCTGTCTTATAGTCCCACATCACCAGAATCAAGAGTGGAGAACCAATGGCAATGTTGCAAAGAGGTCCCCAGAAATGACTTTCCCTATTAAAACGTCTACTATCAGGCAACACTGCATGCGAGGACGGAGGCTGAGTTTGAGAGCTGTTATCAAAACCAAAGGCAAACGCGGGATCACAGATCCCATCGATGAAAAAAATTTGAATTGACCGCTTCTGTAGACTGCCGTTGCCGGACAGATCTCTCCGTTCAACCCAAACAATGACCCTGAACACTTCCGTAATCACATAACCAAGATGGAATGAGGAATATCCAAAATCAAATCCAACAAATTCGCAGGAGCCGAAAGCTTAGCCACCAAACTAGCTCCTGCCAACCGCTGTTTTCATGAACTTAGGGAACAATTAATCAGCAAAGCCCTATCTCGAGCAATTAAGAGGCCGCTTATCATCCTTGTCCTATGTGTAGACCCATGGGCAATCTCAAAAGTGAAACTCACTAAGTTGCTTTAAGCAGATAATTTTCAGTACGATCTCCAATTACATCTGCGCTTTAGGAGTCTAGTTGCCAGTTGTACAGCGACATGGTTAGAGGTTTTTACTACAACGATTAGGATGGGTAGGTTAAGTAGGGCGCATGGACACAAGTTTTCTAGCCCAAGAGATCTGGAAATTCACCTCCGAGGAACAACACATTAAAGAAAATTGGCGCACGCAATTGAGCCTCAACCAACTCGACGTGCGTATCTGAAAGCTAATTATTGCAATGGCTGGGGAAGCATGTCACGCCACAAGGTAGTTAGCTAGAGAACGCTATGGCCAAAGAGGAATTTCACGCTACAATTAGGGTTAAGGATGCTCCAATCAGACTTATATTTTGTTCCATTGGAAAGAGTCGGAAGATTCCAAAACTTTATACCTTTCATGTCCTGAAACTTAATGGGAGCTGCTTTGAGTTTTTGTGTGTTCTAACTGAAAAGATATCTCATCTGCAGTTTTGCTCATATGAAACCTCACTGTCAATAAAAGCCAGAAGACCGACACCCTGTTGGATATTTTCGACGCCACATGTTTAGTCTAAAGAAGTTCGTTATCCGGGATGATACAGAGATACTGAGCTGCGCTGTAGAAACGGATGGGTCAGACCGTAAGAGTCCTCATTTTCGTTAAGAATAAAACATCTATTTTGAAAAAATTTAATGGAATCTTGTTTCAAGTACACAGATAGTGAGCTGCCCGCCTAATCGAGTCCATCATTGGGAAATGCATGCGATTTTTGGCATTAGCACAATTGAGTTAATCAACCAAGATACTTCGTATTGTAGTTGTGAAGACAGGACGCTGCCGTGCGGATAACATCTGTTTACCCTCGCCATCAAACATAAGCCGCAGTCACCATCCCCAACGAGAATCTCATTCGCCAGCATTACTTTAATCCTCAAAACTATTGACTCGGGTTTGTCTATGCCGTGCTGTCTGACCGAGTAGCAGATGCCTGCAAAATTTGTAATGTCGTAAGTATCCTCAATATTGATGAAAATACCAAGCGCGCACTCCTTTTTGACGAGAAAGCTTTCATTTTGAAGCGTGAGATACCTAAAAGGAGTACCTTTATAGGTACACCGATCTCGTCCTCTTTAGCATTTCGGAGTTTTCTTAGAGGTGGGTTTTCTGAACAGATCGAAATTTCGTTCACCTGAACTGCAAGCAACATTTGGCGGTTGTAGCACTGGGCTTAGTTGAATCTAATCTCAAAGCAATTTCCTAAGGTGACTTTGACTGCACCAAAAGGCTTCTGTTCCTCAGAACTGCGATCTTTTCTGGTTCTAGCATCGGTTTTATCAGAACATCGAGTCCGAGCAAAAGCATCCTTTTCTGTCCACTGCAACTAAGGCCTTTTTGGGTGCAACACCAGTCTCACCCGGACATAGTTGTGGCCTCTTGGTTCCATACGGAACAGAAGAAGTTTCGGTTTCGAGAACTTGATTGGTTTCAGTGGTTGTCAGCTCGGCCGATCTGTTTCTCTTCTCTATTGCCGCTGAAAGAGATCGACTTTTAGGACTCGTGCCTTCGACAGAATTTGCCGTCCTTTTGAGTCACGTTTTTTTTTTCTCTTCAATTGCCCCTTGGTAAAGCATATGTCAATTCTAGAGCTCGTCTGACCTTTTGTTCCTAGGGACAGCCACCTGTCTATTTTGATGGAGTTTTGGTACACTCTCTCTACAGAACATGCAGAAACAGCACCAAAAGTCGCCAAAGTCAGCGCGGGTGTTTGCCCTGGTTACAATCGAGAAGACCGCGGATGAATGGTAACTATTGCAGCCGCTACCTGATGTACAACCTATAAAAGGTTTGGTTTCGATGTCTTTGAAGCGAAATCACATTCAATCGGATTGTGTCATCGTGATCATAGCACATTTCCCGGTTCCAAGATACCAACCAAATAGCGAATGAAACAACTTCGCCGACGTTGATGGTTTGGTGGACTCACGTGCGTCGTTTGAATGGCGCTTGACTACCGTATTAACTAATCGTCCTTGAAAGAGGTGCTTGTACTCGTACATATAAAGTATGAAACCAGGTCATGTACTGCCATGAAATATTGAATCTTTCCTCGTGTTCTCAGATATAGATACAAAACGTAGCATGTTAAAAGCATACACATACGAGTATGTACTCGTATATAAACCTTGAGAGTGCGTTCGGATGCGGAAGCTATACTTCTGTGATGATGTCAGATTATGGCGATGGATAGCCAGCACTATGATGATTGATGAGCTTCAATGTGGCCATTGCTCCACTTCCCTTTTTTTGTCTTCTGTTCTGCGTATGTGCACAAGGATTTTCTTTTGCACTTATTTTCCTTCCTTTTTTTCTGCTGTCGTTTGTGGTTTCTTGTTGTGAAGGAAACTCAAGAGACACTCTGACGCATAGCCCCATTATAAAGTGGGTACAACACAGGGGGAAAAAACCAAACGAGAAAGGAAAAATGAATCCTTTCTCGGTGAGAGATTGGCGTAAAGTTTGTTATGAATTATGCCAATGCGAATAAGTAATGTCCTTGAAGCCGATGGAAAGGAACTCCGTCGTCTCCTGTGGACAAAACGGCGTCAAGCCATGTGGGCTAGTTTCCGATTCTTTTTTCACGCATTTAAGGTTTTTTTCCTTACCCCAGTTTTGTGCTCCCTTTTTTAATTCTTGTTCACATAAGGTTTACTAGGAATATTGCCTAGTGAACTACGTTAAAGTGAAACGCTTTTGTACAAGTTTTAATAAATATTCAACGTAATTCTGGCAGGTGGCCATGTTTGCTGGCTGCCTAACATCGTCTTAAGTAGGAAATCTCTACAAAGAGCAAGAGATTCCTAGTGTGCGCATAAGTGGCAAACAAATTATGGCTTAAGGTGCTTCTTGGCAAAGGGCATTACTTTGGAGTTGTTTTCTCTTACAGAAACATTTGTTACACGGTAGGTAGTAAAATATGTGTGGTGGTAAGGATTTGATTCACGACTTTAAGTTACTGCTTTTCGGATGAAAATATTAAAGTTAGAAAGTGAAAAATCCTGGGCTTTCGAAACATATTGGTTAGGAATATGAATACAGATACATATATAAAGGACACCACTCGTATTCATTTAAAAGTAGTCGCTACAAGAATCTATCAAGGCTCTCATCAAAAAGAAGAATCACTATGTGGGGTTTTCTTAGGTTTTTGCGCAACATGGGATGAATTTTGTTCGAATATCACATAAAGAGACTTTCGGTCGGAGTGTTTACAGGAGTTGAACGCCGGTATCAGCTTAAGAGCTTTATTCCTATAATAGTTGGTCCTGTGGATTGGACAAACAATTCTGAGATTTCATTAATCGAGCGTGTTTTCCTCTTTCCAAATTGTACAGATGAGCCAATCAGTGCATATCTTTACTCTCTTACTTTAAGTAGCACTACAGTCTGAGGAGGACATGGGCCACTGTTAACAAGTGTCTCCAGCCACCTCGAAACTTCGCCAGACGCCTCCAGTTTTGCACACTACGTTATCTGAAACCCCCTCCTACTTGGGTACGCCACCTACTAAGTCGGGTGGAAAGTAATCTGCCTTGAAGTCTGTTCATATTTAGGCAGACATGCCAAATTTCAGTGTGATACTGTCTTTAGTTTTGTTTTGACAGCTGATTGTTGTTGACGAGTTTGGCATCATGTTGAGTATGGACAAAAATGATTATCGTTCTCTCATAAAACGGCGAAGGAAACAAAAGAAAAGTTGGAAAAATATTATGGAGCTAATGCTCCGTCAGATTACACCGTCAAATATTGGTTTCGAGAGTTTCGTGGTGGCCGCAACTCCACTACCGATCAAGTCCGCAGCGACAGACCCTCCGATACGGTTACAGAGGACAATGTCAAAAAAATAGATGAAAAGGTATTGGCTGACCGGAAAGTGAAGGTGCGCGAACTAGCAGATACCACAAAGATTACTACTGAGCGCACACGCCATATTTTGGGCAATATTCTGCATATGAAAAAGTTATCCTTCCGCTGGGTGCCGCGCATGCTCACTCCTGACCAAAAATGAAACCTGGATCCACTATTACACACCAGAGAACAGAATGAGTGCCCGGAAATGGACTGAAGCCGGCAAGAGTGCTCCGAAGCGGCCGAGGGAGGTTCAATGGGTCGGAAAGGTTATGGCGCCGGTTTTCTGGGATTGTCATGGCATACTCTTCGTAGACTACCTCGAAAAAGGAAAAACCATCAACAGCGAGTATTACTGTGCATTATTGGAGCGATTGAAGGCGCATAAGAGCATCGCAACCACGGCTAAAATCAATTACTTACGGCTCCAATTGCTGTCGCATCCACCGTATTCGCCCGATTTGGCTCCCTCGGACTATTATCTCTTCCCAAACCTCAAAAGATGGCTCATCAATAAAAAATTCTGCTCAAGCGAGGAAATCATCGGCGCCACGGAGGAGTATTTTGCAGACCTCCCGGAAAAATTAGTTGCAAAATCGCTAGAATAAGTGTATCAAGCTAAAAGGGGACTTTATTGAATAAAATAAAAAAATATTTAAAAAAAAATTGTTTCATTCCCAAGGGGCCTACTTTTCAGCCTACCTAGTAATGCACGGCTTTCCCCTACTGCGCTTCGAAGACTTTTCGGACCGCAGCGCTAGTGTCTATCTGCTCTACATGACCCAGCCATCTCAGTCGTTGGATCTTCTTTCCTCTGTCTAAGTCGGTGTCGCTATACAGCCCGTACAGTTCGTCATTGGATCTCATTCTCCACCAACCGTCTATGAACCGAATAATTCTCCTCTCAAAGCAGACAAGAACACCCTTAACCATTTTTCATAATGTACCCTCCTAGAGTAAGTCTGGGGTAATTTAGGTCGAGACAGGGCTGATCAATCATCTTCTTAGCCCAACGAAGCAGCAATTGGCAAAGATTATTCTTAGTTTGGTCGTTATCCGTATTGATAAAGGAGCCTAGGTAGACAAATATCTTAACTACCTCAAAGTTACATCTTTCTAGAGTGTCGTTCTATCCGAGACTTCGGTCGGTGTTGGGTGGCCTTTTTTACTGACGGCATATACGTGATCTTACCCTTGTTGACCGCTAGATCCAATTTTTGCCGCCTCCATCACAATACTGGTGTAAGCGCCACTGACATCACGCTGCTTTCTTCCGATTATCTCAATATCATCGGCGTATGCGAATAATTGGACGGAATTTTGAAAGATTGTGCCTCTTGTATTTGCGCGTGAGTTTTGCACTATTCTCTCAAGTATGTGGAAAAATCGCGCATCGCCTTGTGTTAATCCTTGCTGGACATCAAAGGACTCCATGAGATCTTTACCGACCTTGATGAAGCAGCGTGCATTCCCCATCGTCATCCTGCACAGTCGGACGAGCTCGTCTCTATGTCGTCATAAACGGCCTGAAAATCGATGAATAGGCGATGTATATTGATCTGAAGTTCATGGCCTGAAGCCACACTGATATGGATTCATCAGGTTGTTGACAAGGAGCTTTAGGTGTTCACACAAAACGGCGATAAGGTCTTGTAGGTGATGTTAAGATGATAATGCCTCGTCGGGCATACTTTCGTCCGATCAAATTTAAGAGATGAGTTGGTGTATGCTCCTAACCAAGTCATCGCCTGGTGCTTTGAAGAGCTCGGCAGTCAGGCCGTCCACTGAAGCAGCTGTTTTGGATTCAATCTAAGATATTGCTATCTTCACTTCATCCAGGCCGGGTAGATGCAAGTGTTGGTCTACATCATCCAGGTGAAAAGCTTGGTTTTATCTGACAGGCGTTTTTGTTTCGTCGTCGCCGTGATACAGTCTACAGAAATGCTCATTCCAAATCTTTGGCATCGACTGCGACTCTACTACTATGTTCCCTTGTCCGTCAGGCTTCCGTTCGGGGTTTGTGTCCATGACACGGTTTTTTAAAAGACTTCCGAATCTCATTCCTGGAGTAGCATCTCCCAATTCCCTCGACTGGGCGGAACCGGTTTTTGTCTTTCCTCTTCTGCTCTGGAGCTCGTGAGCAGCTGTAGTCCTTTTATGCAACGTCGCCTTGTATGCATTCTCTTTAGCTGCATGCGTTCCCGGTATTTGTCATCAAACCAGGGGTTTCCTTGTCAAGAAAAACTCAGGACATCAGAAGTGGCATCGCTGGTGACTTTTTGGCGGTGTTGCCACTGGTGTTCTATACCTGCTGCTGGAGATGTGGAAACTGTCGCAAGGTCGAGTAGCCTGAATTTGGTATCGGAGTGGTACCTTGCAGACTATACCTTCCGACAGTACTACCAAAATTGCTCTTATTTCCTAGCTTTGCATTAAAATCGCCGAGCACAACTATAATGACATAGCTAAAACAAAGCTCGTATAAGATATCTTTGGTATCGTCATCTCTCTCCTCTGTGTGGGCCATCCCTAGCTGCTTCAAAAAGTTTCTCAGGCAGTTAGGTCGTCCGTCCTAGCAGCTCTGTTAGACTTTCACTTCGATATTGCCATCTTAACTTCATCTAGGTCAAGGGAATGGAACTCAAATGTCATCTTCGTCGATGGTTAGTTGTTCTTTTGTCTGTAGAAGCAGGAACTCATTCCTGCAATGAAATGTCTCTATTTACTCGATGGCTTGCGCTTCTTTTCATTTCTATTCATAAAGCTCACGAGCAGGTCTTCTTCTTCCAACTAAACGGCAATCAATTTTCCCTACTTGGTATCAATTTTCTCATGGGCCATCTGGTTCGATTGTTCCCACAGATAACTTCAAATCGATTAAGCAGGTCTTGACATTTGTATTTGCATACCCATTCACAAGCTTTCACAAACAGCATTTCACAGAATGAATTCATACGCACTATGTACGAGTATGCGTGATCTTTTCCATACCCGTACACAACACGTTTCAAACGTCATTTCGATTTGGTTTTCCATAGAAAACCGATTCGCATGTGACGAACAAAGAAAAATCATATCCCTTCATCCCCAATCACCACTCCTACACTGTCGAAGCAAATGCAAAGAATAAAACTTTATTATCCTTGCCAACGCAGAAAATCAGAAAATCCTTCCCAACCACGGTGATAAAACAAACTTGTCAGACAGTTTCACATTGATTGGAATCAAATGACTGTGCTTGGCATTCAGTTGTAGCCGTAGCAATAGAAACAGCAATGCCAATAGCCTCCACCACCACAACAGAGATGCACACAAAACGCTGCAGCATCCTTCCATCATCATTGTCGGTCGTTCTAGTCGTCGTCGTTGTCGTTGTCGTTGGGTAACAACAAAACTAACAAACGGACAACGCTCCAAGAACTCTCCACGATTCAAAACTCACAAAATAAATAAATACCAATAGCAATAGGCGGGGTTGGGATGAGAGATAGCTGGGCGAGTTGTTAGTGGAGTCAGGCTCAAAATACCCCATCCCAGGATTGAAATGTCCGCATACGTGTGCGGTGAGTGTACAATTCCAAAGAAATAAATAGCCTTTCAGTCCTTTATCCAGCTGTCTATGGACTTATCATTAATAAAACTTTAATTTCACCACCAGCTAATGATTTATACACTAAAATAGTTGGAGCAGCTATTTACCCGCTCCTTCGCATCTCGATTTGATATTTTGACCACTGAACGGTTCCAAATTGTTTATATGTGCTCGTACTCGTACTACTACTCTTCATCATTGCTGTTGCCGTTGTCGTCTGCCTTCTGTGGGCCAAGGCAATGAGAGTCCCAGTGGCTGCCACCCGCAAAATCCAACTTCACATCACAATGCTCGTCCTATTGTTGTTAGAGTGTTGGTGTGCTGTTGTGATTCAGTATGCTTCAGTATGTGTGATGTTTAAAATAATAATTTTTCATTTTGGCACATGACTGCATTTCGTCGTCGTTTGGGTTGCTGCTGTGATGATAATAATAATTGGTCTGGCGCACATAGGTGCTAGCATTGGGTCCTACTACACAACACTATTACCACTGCTACCATCCCTACCACAGATACGAATATAAGTTGACTCTGTTCTTGTTTTAGTTACTGGGGCAAGGATACACCATTGGAGGCAGGAGCAGAAGAACTAGTATTGCTGATGGTGGCAGCATAAGTGCATATTATCATTATTATTATTATTGTTGCCAGGTCTTTGGGGTTCGGTTTTTGGGTGGTTCATCATTTCAATACGATCCCGGTGTACCTTTTCATTGAATAGTGTATCTTGTCCCGTTCTATCTTTCCCTGCATCGCACTTAAATATTTTTGGATGCTGTGTTTACTTTGCTCGGTCACATTCCCTTATGTACGGGTTTTCGTTTGTATGGTAGACCGTTCTGGTCGATGGACATTTTGGCTGGCAATGCTTGCTTCTTTGCAATTGTGATTCAGATTTTTTTTATGTTTCCTTGGCCGGTGAAGGTTAAATTCTCTTTTAAAATGAAAATGTGCTTCGACCTTAAAGATTTTCTCCGGGAAGTAAAACGGCCACAATTGAAACGAATTGCCACAGGGTTCTATATATTTTCTATATCATAGATAGACATAGCACGGCTATAAGGTGTAGGGATCGAAATAAGGGCATGAGCTTGCCACGAATTGTCTCCGAGTCTGTAACTAGATAGTGTCTTTCTCATATGACTCGATCATAGTAGTCGGCACTATTCATTTTGTTCGGCTGCATCCTTGTCCAATAAAACAAGAATATATCTGGCCGAAAATCCAAAGGCATATGTACCAACATTGCGTGGTTCTGAGATGCAATAAGAGCACAGAGCTGTCGATATTGTTTGTAAAGTTCGACAGCCTTAAAACACCTACATACGCCCTCAGACAATTACGTGTAGAGATCTTATAGCCCCGATACGCAAGAAATCACAAATCAGCAGGTCAGATTTGCAAGATACTTCTACACCATCGTAAGGGGTAGAGAGATCCAGGTAAAATTATTTCCCAGGGATCCTCAAGAGTAAGGGCTTCAAGTTATCTGCCTGTACCTCGAAATACTGAGCCAATTCTTCTTCTTATTATTTTATTAACCCTTTCCTCGTTATACGAACTTATGCGTAACGAGTTTCCCATTTTTACTGCATCGCTGCTGCTCCGCTTATGGGGTTGGCTAATGTCGCAGACCGCAGAACGCGTCTACATAATGCTCGGTCCTGGATCGCTTCAGTGGTTAACCCCAGACGTTGTTGCGCATTCGCCATCTGAGAAATCCAGGAATTCTTTTTCCGACCTCGTTTTCTTACAGTTGGAGTGACCGTAGTTGATAGTGCCTTTTTAACCGGATTTTCCGCAGATCTTCTTTGGACGTGGCAATACCAACTTGTTCTATTCACCTCAAGCTGTTCGGTTACCGAATTCTTTATATGTAGACTTCCTCTTATACGCGTAGATCTAATGCAATCGCGTTTAGTGACTCCACTAGACATCCTTAACATTTTCATTTCCGCTGCCGTCATTTTGTTTTTAAACGCTTCGTACATTGTCCAGCACTGTGAACCGTATATAAGAGCTGGTCTAACAACCGTGGTGTAGAGTTTCCCCTTTAATTTAAGTTGGAATTTTCGGTCGCAAAAGATTCCCGAATTTTCCCGCCATTTCATCCATCCCACACTCACTCTGTGGTTTACGTCGTCGTCACATTTCGCTTCCATGTTAACGATTGATCCTAAGTACTTAAACAGGTCGCAACGGATGCGCAAATGAGCACGTCAAATGCTCCGTCTTTGAACGACTTATTTTAAACCCGTTTCTCTCTAGCGCATTTCTCCATGAATCTAAGGCGTTCTGTAAATCTTCGACGTTATCGCTAAGTATAACTGCGTCGTCAGCGAAGAGAATTGGCGTTACATTTGCTTCGCGCATGCAGTCTTTTAAAAGATAGTCGAATACTACGTTAAAGAGGAAAGGGCTAAGTACGCTTCCTTGATGCACTCCGACATTAACTGGAAATTCTCTTGTTAGTCCAGCAGAGCTTTTTACCGCAGTTTTCACGTTCCGTACATGTCTTGTATTATTCTAACATACGTTTCCGGTACGTTTTGAGACCTCAGCGCGGCCCATATGAGATCCCTAGGCACTCGATCGAATGCTTTCTCGAGGTCGATAAATACCATGTGTAATTCCTTAGACGAATCTCGGTGCTTTTCCATTATTATTCGTAGGCTTTGGATAGCGTCCACTGTCGATCTTCCTTCAACAAATCCACACTGGCTATTATCGAGCTTTATTATTTGCCGAAGACGTTCGTTTAAGACTCTTTTGACGATTTTCATTGTGTGTGACATAAGCTTGATTGAACGGTAGTTGTTGCATTCTCGAGTGTCGCCTTTTCCTTTGTATAATGGAACCAAGAAGCTACTTCTCCATTGATTCGGCATAGGTTGTCCACATTTTAATTTATTTAAAAGTTTCGATAGCCAAACGCTGCCGATCCCCTCCATCTTCGACCAAAACTCTGATGGAATGCTGTCTGGTCCCGCCGCTTTCCCTCGCTTCATTTTTCCAATTGCTATACTTATTTCTTCGATTGAAAAGTCCGAAACTTCCTCCTCGAATAGACCAGCTGTCGGCACGATATCACGTGGAAACTGTTTGTTAAGCAACTCCTTGCAGTATTCAAGCCACCGGTCACAAATTTCCTTTTCATTTGTTAATAGGCGACCGTCTGCGTTTTTGATGTATTTCGGCGAGGTTATTTCCATTGAATTTTTTCTCCTCTGTGCAGCGAGCTTAAAAATATTTGGCATTTTAGTACTGTACGATGGTAGAACTTCTTGGATAGCTTGTCTTCTATCTGCCGATCGTGAGGATATTTGTTCCAACTCCTGGTACAGGTTTTCCGCTTCTGCCGCTTGAGTTCGAGCCAGGACTTTCTTTGCGATCTTTTTAAGACGCTCGTATTCAAGAGACAGTCGAGCTTTTTCGATATCGTCGCTCCGATCGCATTTTGTCCACGCTTGGAATGCACTCTTCTTGTCGGCCACAGCTCGTTTGGTTTCGTCATTCCACCACCATGTTTCTTTGCCGACGTGATGGTATTTCGATATAGTCCCCAGATGGGACTTTGCGAGTGTTATGCATTCCTCGTGCATGCTGTTCCACATTTCTTGCGGGCTAAGAGAGTCTGCTATACCATTTATATTTTAAAGTACTTCTTTAGCCAGTGCGATAAATCTTGCGCTTCGTTCCTTCGATAGATTATACCACCGGATTTTTGGCTTTCCAAACGATGCCCGTGTTTTCGGTAGTTCCGCTGTGAAAAATTCTGTAGTGAGCAGACGGTGTTGGCTTACTAGCGATTCTCCAAGTATTACTTTACAGTCCTTAACACGGTTTCTCATCGACATTTTGCAGAGGTGATAATCTATTTGCGTTTCGTGGCCTCCGCTGCTATAGGTGATGAGATGTCGTTGATGTTTAATAAACATTGTATTTAAGACGGTTAAGCCGTACGCCTTACGTACGTACGTCTTCGCCAGCTGAATTTCTGGTTCCAAAGCCTTTACCGCCGTGGCAGTCCTCATAATCAACATTTGTTTCTCCGACGTGGCCATTTAAATCTCCGCCTACGAAGAGCATCTCATCCATAGGTATATTTCCAAGCAAATTACCGAACTCTGACCAAAATGTATCTTTTTCCGATTGGTCGCATCCATTTTGTGGAGCGTACGCGCTAACAATGTTCCACGTTTCATTGTGTATGACGAGTTTAACACTCATCAAGCGGTCGCTTATTTTCAAGATACCAACGATGTTGCTGAGAAGATCCGCTGCAATAACGATTCCAACACCGTTTCGTCCATTTACCGTTCCATGGTAGAACATTTTAAATGCCTTAGTTTCCTGTACGCACAGGATTTGTAGAGTTCTGCGCCGCATAATCGCTTCCAGTTCTAAACTTTTTGAGGTCATCGATCCGACGTTCCAACTTGCAAACCGAAGTTTATGAAAATATTTTGGAAACTTCATTTTGCCCGCCCCCGGAATCCGTCGGGCTCTGACACAAGCACTTCTGCTTGCTCTGGGATCACCCGAGTGCGTTGCAATCGTGGTGCCCAGCGGGGTAGTGCTATTAATTGCGATCATTTCCATGAAGTGTATCTAAAGTTTGAGTGGTTCGACACTTGTATGGTCATTTCGAATTGATTGACTGTTCTTTTACCCCACCGGTAGTCTCCAAACGTGGGAGCCCACTGCATACAAACTTGTGGGAAAGTTTTAAGGTGTTAAAGTGTCACAGGCTCATTTTTGGTGTCATAGTTGCCTGTATATGATTGGTGTCCCATTTAGTCGCCTCTTACGACAAGCTGGGACGCACTGCGGCACTATTCTTTATCCGATGCCGCACGGATGAAATACTGAGCCAATTACCCAAAGGTCAGCTGATTCGATTGGCGATGGCGATGGCGATGGCGCGATAGTTAGCTCATTGGACTATCACGTAGAGAGTCTGGGTTCGACTCCTGGCTGGGCCACCAACAATTTTTCAAATCGCCATCAGCCTTTCAGCGAGCATTGACGAACTCCCGAAAGTAACATTGCCTACTAGAGAGCTTCTAAGGAGTGCCGTTCGGATTCGGTGATAAACCGTAGGTCCCGGTCTGATGTGACAAAAATGACAACATGAGCAACACAAATAAGTGCCAAGAATCTAGGCCATGCCCCATACCAAGCTGCCAGCGCCACAGTGTTTTGTTTAAGCTGATTCGACTGACTTTAAACTTATCCATAAACCTGTTGCTCTCACGTGAATAACTTTGTTCACATCTTGGTAGAGCTAAAGGTTACGAGTATCTTGCTGGTTATGGTGTCACTCGTAAATTTAAGCAACTTACTCACTTAACATCAAGAGATTGGAGTAGAAGTTTTTTCATAAGAACTCTGACTGCGGTGCCAAGGGGTCAAGTACCCTTGGTGAAATTACTGGCACCAAACTGTTGAGTCGGATCCTTTGTCCACCCGATTTTTTAAAGACCTGAACCTGGATTGTGTGTGGGGGAGATTGTTAACACTTTTGTGAGGGAAACCCTCGTTCGGATGGATATATGCAAGCGGCTTAATGTAGCGAACTCCGTCTTTGCACAAGTAATGCACAGATCATGTGCCGCCAACCAACTCACATAGTACGGCCTTTGAATGCAATAAAACAGATATCACGACGGGGACAAACTTTCCGCATGTAAGCGAATGCCTTACGACAGTGGATTGTCAGAGCTAAATTCTGACTTGAGATTATGGCTCTACCGATGATAAGAATTCCACTGAACATATGATCTGTGCCTCGGCAATTACACCACACAGACCTCATAACACCACGTCTGGCAATTGATTCAGGTTTTAAGAATTTGTAACGGCACATAACCTCTTAGTTCCTATACCTTAGCATCCATAAAGGGACTGGGCATCCCCTTATCATTCAAACGTCAAGATACTTGGCCAACATTCTGGATATCTTAAGAGCTAACATAGCCTCAGGTTGTCACCTCGCTGAATGGAGCCAGCTTACGAATGCAGATATCATAAGGACTCATGTAAGGTCTCGAAATTCCGACGTCGAAAGCTGCTAGCTCGAATACCAATACTCAACTAGTCTTCAAAGAATCAGCTTCTGGTGTGATTGATTGCAAAACGTAGCCTCTGGATTGACTTAAAATTGTCAAAGGTACAACGTCGAAACTCGGGAGACTCTTTTGGGCATTATGAACCTAAAATAGGGGAAGAGTAGAGGCTTCCCGGATAAAAGAAAATTTACACGAGAAGCACGCAATCGGGAAATAGAAAGCTGTTTCTGCAAAAATGACATTCGAATTCTGTGCCTGAGTATGTGTTTAATTTTTTTGGAGAAGGATGTTTGGCCTAAGTGGATATTTTGTTGAATGGGTGGCATCAAATATTTAATGAGGAGACTAGATCTTACTGGATTTGAGCCACGGACTGATACTATTTACTTGTCAACTTCAAGCCTCATATGGCAGCCTGAATAGAGATGTTCTATGAAGGCATTACCGGCCAGGCCAAGCCCGTCAAAATTACTTTCGCCAATCCCTGTTTGCGTTGGCTCATGGCCGCAACTAAGTAACAGAACTCTCTCTCAAGAACGAAGCTGACTTTTTTTTTGCAAAACTATTATTAATTAGGTGCAGTTGTATGGGGCAGAAACTTGAACCTTGTCCAAAGCGGATAAGGAAGTCTTTAGGTGGATCTAAAGGAAAATGCTTGTGTTCCACAAGATTCAGCTACAAACTCTAGATCCATATCGATCTAGTCTGATGTCCACAGATGGCTGAAATATGTTAGACGAATATACGCGTTAGGTCTGGCCCAAAACTCTTCGAGCCTTTCCGTGAGGGATGACGCAACAGAGGATAACCGCAACTTATACGACGTACATAAGTGGAAGAAAGTTGGACTCCAACCAACATGGAGAGTGCCACTGAAGACATCCGGCCGGAGATTGTGCTATCTAAAGAGTCACGTTGGTTTAGCTCCAGGTTAACTCCGGCTTATAGCTCTACTTTACCGAGTATTGGTGGTAAAATAAGCGCTAGTACAAGGACGTGGGCAAATTTTCACAAGTTATAATCAAAAATGAATATATCAACGCTATGACGATATGTATTTGCCACCTACACGACCTCATAAATATTTAAAACTCTTTTTTAAAACTGCAAGAGCTACAGCTTATAGTACAGGCAACGCATCTAGCATAAACTGCCGTAACAGCAGTGATGAAAAGCAAGGGAAATAGTGTTTCGAATGTGCTCTGGAATGTCGTTTGTAACCAGAGCACAGCATCTTTGGTGGGCCGCTTATTTTTAAAGTCGCAACCCACTTGTTCTTCTATTTTCTAGAAGCTGTCCATAAGACTAAAGACAAAAACTTCTGCGACAGGACCGATGTTTAGCGAAAAAGTGTTCAACATTCCGATTAACAGACCGATCAGCTTTCTCCTTCTCGTTAGAGCACGACTTCAGCTTTAAGAGGATTGTTTGAAAGTCCATTTCTAGTGCACCATTCAGCGAACACGTCTAGGGCTGCCTGTATTGACCAGACAATCAGCAAGCATGACCCCATAGACAGTACAGATAAATAGTGATATAGACTTTGAACTCTACGTAGCCCCAAAGGAAATGGTCTAAAGGTGTGATATCACCAGATCTAGGCGGCTTATTAATCAGTCTTAGCCCTAAGTTAACTGTTGACCGAATCGTTCTCGGAAAAAGCATATACGAGTAGTTTCATGTGCTGTGTGAGAAGTGGCGGAAACAAATTTCGTCGATACCGCCGGCTTCAATATCAGGCAGAAAATAGACCATTATCATGGCGCAGTAAGAGGCGCCATTCACAGATACGTTCCGGTTGGCTTCCGTTTTGAAAAAATATGAACCGATGATTCCACCAGCCCATAAGCTACATCAAATCTGGGTTTTGCCTTGATGTTATGGGAAGAGCTGCCACTCCGCACCCTAATATGGCTATTTTGCTTCTTGACGTAGCATCGGGCAAAAACAGTGGATCTTCTGGAAGCATTTTAGAAACCCAACGATTAAAAAGGAGATGATTCAGAAGGTCGGTCGGTTTGAGTTCTTGCGTGAATTGAATTTTGTATGCTTTTAAACCAAGAACCTCACGTAAGATGCTCCAAGTTGTTGCATACGACAAGGCAAGCTGCTAAGAATGCACTCGATTTATCACTCTTACACTCTTCGTTGCCGTAGCTATATTTTCTTCAGATGTTTTGTATTTGGTCTCGTATTATCCAATTATGAAAATTAGATTTCAAACTTTTCAATAGAACAGGAAATTGTGCTTTCGGTAGGCCAATTATGTGGACTATAAGTTGCTCTTAGCACACGAAACACATTGCTCGTAGAACACTGATTTTTCTAATGCAGCTGAATAATTCGTAAACGTTGTGACGTGCTAATTCTTGCCGTGATAAGCGGCAATATTGAACAAAACTATCATGTGAGTGTGACACTATGCGTCCATGATCTCTCATGAACTCTGCACAGAGTACCACTATAAGAATCACCCTTAACATCTTCTGCATTTGCCACCTTGATTGATTAACTATTGTAACTGGTCTAAGGTCCTGCCGACGTGTGATCATCTTTTTTGATGTCCAGTATAAGGCTACACTAACTATTCGCCAGAGGCATCCCTAAGTATTACTTCACGAGGGACGGTATTGAGCTTTGGCTTCATTACTGTCCCTCAGCTTGCATATTACTCGAGTTCCTGTATCACGTACGGTAGTCGTTGTATTTACTTTTTAAGATATAAAATTCTAGCACCAAGCAATACTCCTTAATATTTGGTTGGATGTAAAAATTTCTTCACCAAAGAGAATATAACTCTCTCTGTCTTTCCTTCTCGTAATGATCACCGTTTTGGTATTAGGCCTGCAAGTTCTAAATTCGCCCTGCGGAGCCAACTTTTGATCGTAGCTACTGTTTCGTTGCAGTATAGCTCCATCTCTTCAAGGTGTTTGGCAACAACAACTACAGCAATGTCATGCGCGAAACCTATTATAGATGCTTCCTGGGAACTGGGAGACTCAAGACGTAATCATATATAGGTATAACGTTCCATAAAAGGGGCCCAGCACCGAACCTTGAGGCCCCTCCCCTAGTAACTATGCAATCTGTTTGTGAAGGAGATACTCTAGTACGTTTGATCTTTGGAGGCAGTGCATTATACGTGACTACTTCGCCGAGTAAAATGCGTTCATTACATCGACGGTTACTACGAGCTTTGTCTGTCACCGCTTTAATTGCGTCCACGGTGGATCGGGACCATATTGATGTTCCACGAGCTCAACAGTGGATTCGATGATGCCCTGGAGTCTATTGCATTATTCCCGTCCGAGAATTTTACCCATCGTGTCCAACATGCGGAGTGGACGGTAAAGATGAAGATTTATCCGGTGACTTGCTTCCTTTCAGTGGTAGTACCAACGGTTGAAATTTCCATGGATTTGGAAAAAGCCCCTTCCAGAAGGCATGTCTTTTCTTATTGCAATTTTCAACGCCCGGTTTGGAATATCATCGGGACCCGGAGCCTTCTGGTCTTCTACTCTAGCACACGCTACAGATAGCTCTTCGTGTGATAGAGTTGGTATTGGTATCTTGTCGGGCTAAGTAGAGCACCGTTTTTGGAAGGTAAACAGTCTCTACTATTCGGCGAAGTAATTGTGGGCATATCATACCAAGGGTGGAGCTGTGCCCTAAACACAGTTCCGCATTGGTATTATTTCAAGTAGCAAATAAGCGATGGCAAGGCGTACCCTTGCTCCCATGGATGTATGGGCATCCCGTGAACTTAAGTCTACACGATAGGTGGTCACGTTAAACACAAGACACATCTGTCTTCGGGCTCTGTAAGATAATAACCGAAGTTCAGCGATCTCTCCACCAGAACGTTGGGCGACGGCAATATTGTGTAGCCATGGACTCAAGTTTCAGTCGTCGAGTCACCTGAGTAGCAAATTCGCTTGCCTTTGACACTTCTATGATTATTGGCACATCTAAAGTGCCAATTTCAAGGGGCAAACGTCGACTCTGACCATTTTCTTGTCGCAGCTAAATTCAGAGCTCGACTGTCCAACGAGAAGAAGCTGCGAACCACTGCGTAGAAAGAAGAGGGCTTACGCAGCTTCCAAACTTAAGGAGATCGAAAAGTCTTGCGATCGTTAAAACATCCGGAGGTTTTATAAAAAAGCCAAGCAACTGGCTGCTGGCTACAAAACCGGAACGCAGGCTGTTCAAGACAGCTAAGGAAATCTAGTCACCGAAGCGCAGGGAATAGTAGACGTGTTTAAGCAGCATTTCCAGCAGCTGTTTAATGGGCATCATGTAGAGAGAGTGATAGGGCAAGAAGAGAACCCACGTCCAGACAATGAAGAAACAGTTCCACCACCTAGTATAGAAGAAGTTGGCTTAGCTATAAAAAAACAGCTAAAGAACAACAAGGCCGCACTCTCTGATAGTTCACCAGCGGAGTTCTTTAAATACGGTGGTGATGTCTTGATAAGAAGCATGCACCGAATCATCAACCATGTATGGGTGAAAGACAACATTCCCGATGACTGGACTATCAGCTCCATATGCCCCATCTACAAAAAAGGCGAACCTTTGTCTTGCAAGAACTATCGAGGCATATCCCTGCTTAATGTCGCATATAAGATCCTATCAAACGTACTGAACGTCTTAAACCCTTCTGCAACACACTAATCGGCACGTACCAGTGTGGCTTCCGGGCCGGCAGATCGATCATAGACCAAATCTGCACACTGAGGCAAATCCTGGAAAAGACCAACGAATTTCAAGTCGAAACACACCACATATTCATCGAGCCGCGTATGATAGCATACATCGTCAGGAGCTTTATATGGCGATGGTAGCATTTGGAGTCCCGACAAAACTGATTCAACTATGTCGCTCCGAACTACCATATTTCAAACATGCACCGGATTTCCGCAAGGAAATGCGTTATCATGCGACGTCTTCAATCTTGTACTGGAGCAGATAGTGCGCAAGGCAGGTGTCAACACGGAAGGCACTATCTTCAACAGGTCCGTTCAGCTTGTGGTTTATGCGGACGATATTGACACCATCGGTCGCTTCCAGCGTGCCGTGAAAGAAGCGTTCACGGCGATTGAAGAACAGGCGATCCGTTGGCACTGAAGTAAATGAGGACAAGACTAAGTTCATGCTATGAACAAACAATCAAGCATCTGCCCACCGCCTAGGACAAAACTTCACTATTGATAGCAAAATTTCGAGGTCGTTAGGGAGTTCGGAGTAAACATGAAATCCACAAATGACACCCTAGTGGAGATCCGGCGAAGAATTAGCCTAGGAAACCGTTGTTACTTCGGTTTGGCCAAACAATTGGGTTCAAAACTCCTAACTCGAAGGACGAAATGTGTGCTCTACAAAACCCTTATCCTACCAGTTCTGCTTTATGGCGCCGAGTGCTGTACGATAAGCAAGAAGGGAGAGCTGATACTGGGTTCCTTCGAAAGAAAAATACTTCAGCGGATGATGTCTGCACTGTAACTTTCACTTTCCAGTCTTCTGATCCGCGTGTGGTATTTGATATTTGCCCCAGCCCTGTGCATGTATACGTTTAATAGTTACCTAAGCACACACAGAATCCTCCAATCCGCCACTTGGAGAACTGGCAAAACTTCACACGGATTCACAGCAGTGAAGTGCGTTTAGTAAAGGGACCATTTCGATTGTTCAACCTTCTGTTTCATTTTAAGGTTACAAGAAGAGCTAACGGACTTACCGAGCTCATCTCGAGTTGACTGCTGTCGGATTCCTCCTCTTGAACAAGGTCAGTTCTAAGCTCGGTGTACTCTCCCGTGGATTCAATTGACATCGGAACGTGCTGGCTCACTTTCGTACAAATATCGGCTGAAAGTCATAATAGTCATGTTATGCTGCTTACAACACCAGTTTCAGTCGGATCTACTGGACAAGCTACCGAAGCGGTTGTTTCTCAGGGTGAATTTGACCGCATTAACCGACTTCAGGGATAAATAAACCCTCTTAGGCCTCTCCGGTGTCTTGGAAAAGCACAATTGAACAGAAATCTAGAGTGAAATAGGGTTAACCTGTGCATGTTGGTGTCTTAAATAGTTGATGTTCACCAAGACTAGGGATCAAAGCCATCAACAAAATATATCTTAAATAGTAATAGCTTCACCAAAGATTCAAACACCTCCAGAAGGAATCGCAAAATTGCCACTACCTCATGCCCGAGTCCGCATTGCACCGTTGATTTTTTATCCTTGCCAAGTACTCGTATTTAGCTCCGTGCATCGGAATGTATGTTTGTTCTTTCGTGACAAATTTTTCAATTTCTGCATTTATATGTCAGAAATAAATTTGAGTGGAAAACTTTTCTCTGTATGAGCGTGGGGTGGCTACAGGCAGGCAGGTAGGAAGCCAGGAGAGGATAAAAAATAAATAAAAACCAAGAGGAACTGGAAAATTTTGCTCATGCATCCTTGTGAATTGGCTGCAGTCTTTCCGTAATTATTATCAACATTTTTTTCCGTCCTGATGTGTTGTGTATTTTTATTCTGTTTTTATTTTTTCGAACGAAATCATGGACTAATCGTGTCGTGGACTATCGTGTGTCCTTTGTCCTTTCAAATTAACCCACTCACCTTTTATTGTGTGTTTTTTTCGCTGATGATAGATTGCAATGGTATTGTAGTCGTAGTCGTATTTTGTCTTCGCTTATCTTTTTTGATTATTTCCATAGGAAGGACACGCCTCCAGGATGTCGATTGTGAATTATAGTATATTCGTGTGCTCCTCAAATCCTCATATGGGGACTGTGTAAAGCTGAATTGTTATTTCACTTTAAAGTCGAATTCATGCCACTATGGCAGGCATCGGTGGTGGAAGGCAGGAAGAAACTGAAGCCGTGGCAGGCGTGAATAACTTGGCGTAAAGTGAATACGAATACAAATGTATTAATATGAATTTTCTCGACTTTGTAAAGGACGAGAGTGTGCTGCCGGAGCGGGGAATTCTGTAATACAAGGATGTATCCATACGTTATGCGAGAGACAGGACTAGTATGCGAAACTTAATGACTATACCCGAGATAAGCCTTGGGAAACTGAAACAATCTCTCTTGACTTAATTGGATTTTTTTTTTTTTTTTTTATAGTATGCTCGTCGTCGGAGTAGTTTGGGTTTGGATATTCTACGGTTGAGTGTTGATGTAGACGGGGAGCATTGGAAGTTTCGAAAAGTTTTTATTATGGCTTGGTGTAATGATTCCGATTAAATTTCGTTAATAAACTTCAATAAATATCGGAGAAGTAAATTATGTAGATGAGCACATCACATTACAGAGGATATGGCATGGAAGTAGTACTAAAGTACTACATAGCACCTCCAACAGGGTTAATCGAAGCGAATTCTGGTATACTACCTCTCAGGTGTGGCAGCACGACGACGCTTAATTCTGGCAGCAAAAATGAGATTCCTATGCGATTAATTTGCAATTTCGATTACACAGCCTGATTGGACTGATGAGGCGCGCGTCCTTAATGAAAGTATTACTCGTAGATATACGCGTAGGCAAAACACTTAAGGGATAACCAATTCGAGTTTCAAATTGTTGTGAGTTGAGTATTGAATGTGTCATACTTATGTATGTATGTTTGCAAATATGAAAGAACTCGCGCTAATATACATATTTTCTTTTCTTTTCTTCCGCCGACGTGCACAAGTATAAGAAAAAAATAGAATAAAACCGCGAACAACACGGTTCACTCGTAAGACCGTCATTTGACAGAAAACCTTGACCAAGACAGAGCAACTTTCAATTTTCAAAAGAGAAGGATGCTGAATTTCAAACTAAAGTCATGAAGTCGGTGGTAGTTCCTTCAAAAGCCCTGCGCCAACGTTTCGGTATGATTAGCACAGAATCTCCTCCAATGGACGAAAGCAAAGAAATATGTACTGCAAGGGCATAACACAGAAAAGCTATAGGGCCAAGAGAACAACCGAAAATTTGTCCATCATAAAAAGGGTTTTCCAATAAGAACTTTACAACTTTTTTTTTTTAAATAAAACGCAAACCATTTGAGATATTTCAAAAACTTTATTACCGGCTTGAAGTACAATCAAAACATATATGAATGGAACTCGACTTCGTTCATATGGCCACCGCGGGCACGTTTGCAGCGGTCGATTCGTCGGACCCAATTTTCAACGACTCGGCCACACATTTCGGCCGAAACGGCCGCTATTTCACGTTCAATATTGGCTCTGAGCTCTTCCAACGTCGTCGGCTTGTTGGCATAAACCAACGACTTAACGTAGCCCCACAGAAAATAGTCAAGCGGCGTTAAATCGCACAAAAGGGGCGGCCAATAGACTAGCCCATTTCTTGAGATAACACGCTCACCATACTTACTCTTCAATAAATCGATTGTAACGTGTGCTGTGTGGCTGTTGAAACCACATGTCGCCCAAGACCATATTTTCCAATTCGGAACAATCGGTGATCATGGCGCGATAAAGCTGACCATTCACAGTTACGTGACGACCGTTATCGTCGACGAAAAAATATGGCCCAATAACGCCGCCGGCATGCAAACCGCACCAAACAGTTATTTTTTGGGGATGAAGTGGTGATTCATGAAGCACATGTGGATTTTCACCCGACCAATAACGCATATTTTGCTTATTGACGAACCCAATGAGCCAAAGATGAGCTTTCTCACTGAAGAAGATTTTGCGATGAAATTCACCATCTTGGCGCATCTTCTCCAGGACTGTACGTTGCTTCAAATGGTCCATCGGCTTCAATTCTTGAGTCAGCTTGATCTTGTATGGGTGCAAACCAAGATCCTTACTCAAAATACGCCATAATGTGGTCTGAGCGATGCCCAATTCTTGAGAACGCCGTGGAATTGACTGATTTGGATCGTTTGCCACGGACGCCTAAACGGCAGCGATATTTTCGACACTTCGACCAACCAGTTGTCTCATTAACACGGCAACATCACACAATGAATATGTAGACTCAAATTTTCGCACTAAACTTGTTATTGCCTCTCTACTAGGGCAAGAACTACGACCGAAAATTGGAATTAACGCTCTAAAAGTTGCAGTCATCGACTCCGAATTTTGGTATAAAATTTTTATGAATTGCAGACGTTGCTCGTTCGTGTACTTTACCATGATGAAAATGTTGAGTTTACTGAATAAATTGACAGTGACAGTTCCTATTGGAAAACCCGATATCTCCTCCTCCACTCACTGTCAATACAGGACGGCACCGAAGATCACTCGAAAAATTGTTGTCTCAAATCAACCAAGAGCACTGTCATCCATTTTTTGATAATGTCCATGCCTCTTGGCCATAGAGCAGGATTGGGACTATTAAGGTCTTATAAAGGGTCGTTTTTGCTTCCTAGCCGAAAGAAGCAGCGATTGGCTAAAGTAATTCTTTGTTTGATTTCAGTGCTAGTGTCGTTGTCACAGTTTATAGCTTTATATCTGTCGAAGGTGAGGTTCTGTCCGAAACGTCATTGTTGAGTGTCCTCTTCGCTTGACAGCATATACTTGGTCTTGCCCTCGTTGACCGCTTAACCCATCTTCGACGCTTCCGCCACTGCACCTTATGTCAATATCATCGGCGTATGCGATGTTATGTTCGCGCGTGAGTTTTGCACTATTCTTTCAAGTATGACGTTGAAGAAATCGCATGACAGCGCATCGCCTCCTCTCAATCCTTTTTTGACATCAAAGTTCTCGGTGAGATCTTTACCCAACTTGACGGAACAGCGTGCATTCTCCATCTTCATCCTGCACAGACGGACGAGTTTGGCAGGGATGCCGAAACTAGACATTGATCTATATAGCTCGTCTCTATAGATGCTGTGATACGCGGCCTTAAAATCGATGAATAGGTGGTGTGTACCGATCTGAAGCTCATGGGTCTTCTCCAAGATCTGCCGTAGTGTTAATATTTGAGCGATGGTGGACTTTCAACACTAATATGGATCAGGTTGTCGACGAACTGCCTGACAGCGGTATCTGGTCCGTCAACGCCGCTACACAGCCTGCAGAAATGGTCTTTCCAAATCCTCAGCATCGACTGCGACTCAACTACAATACGAAGTTCTCTTGTTCGTCCCTACAGGCGTCCATTCGGGGCTTGTGTCCGAGGCATGTTTTTTTTGAGTTTCGGTAAAACTTCCGAATCTCATCCCTGGACTATTATGCCCTGGGTTTCGCCAGGTTAGCACCTCTCAGCGTCCGCCCCACTATTTCTACAGCACTCAACCATCAAAACAGCTTTATCTGGCTTTGCTTTGTTGCCAAGTGGGAATACTTCATCGAATCAGGAGTTACTGAAGGTTGATCGGATGAAATCCAGAGTTTTCGACAGCTGTGACACAACTTGTTTGGCATCGGGTTTTCCCATAGAGACTTGACAACTTTGAATTTAATTTGTGAACGCACTCTTTCACTCACTATTCATCAAACTGTCACTGTCAATTTATTCAGTAAACTCAACATTTTTATCATGGTAAAGTACACGAACGAGCAACGTCTGAAAATTATAAAAATTTTCTACCAATATTCGCAGTCGGTGACTACAGCTTTAAGAGCGCTAATTCCAATTTTCGGTAGTAATTCTCGCCCTAGTAGACAGGCAATAACAAGTTTAGTGCAAAAATTTGAGTCTAGATATTCGTTGTGTGATGTTGCCGTGTCAGTGAGACAACGGGTTGGTCGAAGTGTCGAAAATATCGCTGCCGTTCAGGCGTCTGTAGCAAAAGATTCAAATCAGTCAATTCCACGTCGTTCTCAAGAATTGACCACATTATGCCGCTTGACTATTTTCTGTGGGGCTACGTTAAGTCATTGGTTTATGCCAACAAGCCGACGACGTTGGAAAAGCTCAGAGCCAACATTGAACGCGAAATAGCGGCCGTTTCGGACGAAATGTGTGGCTGAGTCGTTGAAAATTGGGTCCATCGAATCGACCGCTGCAAATGTGCCCGCGGTGGCCATATGAACGAAGTCGAGTTCCATTCATATATGTTTTGATTGTACTTCAAGCCGGTAATAAAGTTTTTGAAATATCTCAAATGGTTTACGTTCTATTAAAAAAAAAAAGTTGTCAAGTCATTATTGGAAAACACTATACAGCGACGTCCGAAAACTCTTCGAATCCTCGCCCGAGGAACAGCGCAGTAGAGGAAGATCGAAACTCAGGTAGCGTATGCAAGTGGAAGGGGACCGCAGACAACTAAGGGTGCCAAACTGGAGGCAGCTAGCAAAAGATCGAGCTGGCTGAAGACGCGTGCTGACTGAAGCCCAGGTCCACCCCGAACTGTAGCGCCACCTAAAGTAAGTAAGTAAGGACAACAGTAAGAATTTGGGGTTTTCTACAAGAAGATGCATTTGATTTGACTGATTTTTCCTGCCATACAAGTGCAATATTATGGATAGAGTAAAGGAATATGCTATTGAGTACCCATACTAAGGAGAATCTCGGGTAGAAGCACTGAAAGCAAAAGCAAGCCTCGAAAAGCTATCAACCTCGTATCCAGTGAAATTTAATAAGTAAACTTTGACATCGTCGTGGAATGCCACAAACACAAATTCAAGAAAACTTACAAGGAATGCCTTAACATATACAAGAAAGCAATAAGCGACGTTAAGTCACAGGTTTGAGAAAG
Organism: Volucella inflata; assembly: GCA_928272305.1. NCBI lineage: Eukaryota > Metazoa > Arthropoda > Insecta > Diptera > Syrphidae > Volucella > Volucella inflata. The sequence goes on from OV743720.1 coordinate 9,381,640, forward strand.
TACCACAACCGCAACTCCACTAAAATCCACTTGATTCATTCCACTGAGCAATTGCTGGGACTCCTGATGAATACCTATGTTTTGATATGCATTTATAAACGAGGAAAAGTTGTTCCTGCCTATCAACAGCTTCTTCCCCTATAAATCACCAGATCTTGTCGAGATTTCAATTATGCTCCAGAAGTACTTACAGAAGGTACTGCCCCAGTTAACGGCCATTTTTCGTGGCTTCCTTCGATTCAACCACATCCCCATAACCTGGAGGCATGTTTGGGTCCCTTAAATTCACAAGAGAGGCCATGATTCGGCCAAGGATCTTAGACCCATTAGCCTAACATCCTTCATACTCAAGACCTAAGAACATATTCTGGGCGTGCATGTCTAAGATCTCCTTTGTAGAAGTCCCAACACACTCATCTTAAAGGTAATTCCTCCATGAGGTGGTGCAAACAATTGAGACATACATCCACTAAAAACAGTAAAAGTTGGCCTAGGAACGTGACATAAAAGGTTCCTTCGCCATGGTTCTTTCACAGATCTATCGATATACCGATTTCTGCAGTGCAATTCGGTTAGTCATGGGTGCGATGGGAGCATCTTCTGATACACAAATGGCATTGAAAGAAATAATGTTGCAACTTGAACACGGTCTAGAAAATGTCGGGATCGGCTGACTGTCGTATAAGTTGGATTGAACAATTAGCACAACTACCTCGTTCGTAGCCAAGTATCCTATGAATACCACATTAAGGCTAAGTTCGCTAACATAAGCGTAATTTGTATGCAGGAACTTACGGAAGAGAAGGATGACCTCATCAAAGATATCTCCTGACGCATTTCTCTTCTTGTGTCGTTGTTTCACCGAAGTCACGTACCTCAACTATTGTCTGCTAGCCCAGTCAATTGACGCCCACGTCACCTTGGAAGATTTTCGCTGTACCTTCATTGTTTTCAGCCTCCTAACCTTCACTACACCTTTTGATCTGTTGAAGCAGCTTTACGCTAGTTGTCTCCTGATATTGCTCAAGTTACCAAGTGACCAACTCGCGATCTAAGTTTCCCTGTTCCATTTTCAGGTTACTTGCGTAGGAGGTTCCCACTGTGCTTACCTGTCGTGTAACCTTTCGACCTTCTAAATTTCCTTACTTCTTCTCTTCTACTTTGGACATTTCTTTCCAGATTCATGTCCGGCCGGTGCTATTCGTTCATGATAAGACGCATCAACCAGTAACTCGTTGGTAATAGATTGGGTATCAGTGTAAGTGTAAGAACTTCCGGGCAAGAGGCTTGCACCTGCTGTTGGAACATGATTATAATGCACTTCATTGAGAAGAACAGTTGGTCCATCAACCGCTAACGAGCATCCGATTACCATTTTGTGGAATGGATACACAAAATATTAAAGACAAACTACTGAAAAGTAAGTTGTCTTGCCGTACCGACTGTGAGGAGCTGTAAAAATTTTACAAAGTGTCATCAACCATCAAACGCGTGTAATTGACTATCTCCTCTATTAATCGCGCAATGTCCTTGTACTGGCTTATACCCTATGACCGCCGGCGATCCATTACAACTTATTAGCCACACAATTTCGTCTTATTAACAAATCCTTTGCTCCCCCTTTTTACGATTTACACCCTCGGGCTGCTGGTCTACCCTTAGTGCTATATAATGACAACCGAATGAGATTACATGCCAAAGGACAACAAAATAAGGAAAAACAACAACAACAAAAATAAAAAAAAGTCAAAACGGAATCGGCAAACGATTTTTTTATTTAAACATGAACTACTGCCACTTTGCCATGCTGTGGCCTGCTGACTGCTGGCTCCCTCACTTCTAAGACTTTAAAGTCGTTCATGAGCTCTTTTTGTGGCATTACCAACCCCCGCCCTGTCAATTATTCCATTCAGCAACTCAACCCTCATGCTGTGATAAACGAGGGGAGGCTTATAGTATACTGAAAAGTAATATTTTTTCGAGCGCGGTCCTGCTTTGATTTATTGCGCTTCGGGAATTTCAAGAGTTTTGGGGATTGGAGGCAAAGCCAAAATGGAGGCGCATATCCGTAGCTGTACACATCCTTATTCCGAATGTTGTGCACCAAGCAACGCGATGTGGCTCCCTATTTTTGTAAATTTTTTTCTCATTTCTTCGTTTTTTTGTTTTAGGGAAGTTGGCGCCTCGCATGCATCGAAAGTGTATCACGAAATGAAATTTAAGGCGAATTGTTCTTTAATCCTTTCTTTCATACTCGTACATATGAGCTGTTGGATGGGGAGTAACTCGAAGGACTAGGCAAACGGAAGGGTTGTGTGTAAAGTGAATTTTCATTTTTGCTAATTTTGATTTCCTGAATTGTGTTAGTAGCTGCTGTTGGTTCACTGAATCCTTTATTTGGCTAGAGTTCCCTAAGTAAAGGATTTAGCTGAAATCTTTCCAAGTGAGTGCCAAGAAATCCATTTCGTGACTCTGGAAAAGTCGTCGTCGTCGTCGTCATCGTCGTCGTTGTGAAGTGAACATGTGGCACGCATCGAACAAGTTATTTCCTTATCTTGTTCAGAAGGGTTTTTCTTTCTCCAAGTTGGGCTTACTCAAAGAGTAATGCGTGACAATTTGTTCTAAGAAGTGTTGCAGGCAACTGCTTTGAATTCTTTAGAATACATCGTCTTAGAGGTTCACATGGTACACGAACTGTGCCGTGTTCCTCGGACATATTTGGACTTTTTGAGAGCTTTTGAATGTACTGCAGCCAAATTGACATTTTGCCAATCATTTTGGCTAAAGGAATTACCTTTTCGCTGTAAGAATTGGTCATAGGGTAGGTACATAGGTGTGTGGGTATATACTTTAAATCAATCAAAAGTCTTAGGGCGAACGCACGCAACATTTATGCAAATGAACGTAACGTCTGACTGCGGACAGGTTGACAGTCGTTGTGGGTTTTTAAGGTCCTAAGTAACTACGTCGTCGTTCTGAGGTTTGTTGGTGTGTATTGTACTTGGTGTACTTGTGAATTTCTTGTGTAATTACTGACAAATAGGGAAAACTGACAACGACGGTGATTTTTTGGACAACTAAATGCTATATAACGTGCTTGGGGCAACTAGGTAAACAGCTGTCCAAAGAGTTATTGCTGCCAATTAGTAAATAGTTTCCTACTTTTAGTCGGCTTTCTCTGTAATCCTCAGGCAATTTTTCATACCTAATACGAGTACGTCTTGAGAAGTGTGGGTGGATGAATTAGGGCAAAATCTTGATGAATGTCAAGAGTGTAAAAGCTCGTTTAAGTAAAGAATGGAGACACATCTACTGTAGAAAAACCTCAAAGTCCATAGAGTCAATAGTGGCGTCTACAGTTTAGAAAGGAGATAATCCCAAGAGATAGTCTAATGGGTGTCTAGTGCGAACGAATGGATAATTCATTTGAATGACTTGATAAGCAACAAAGGTATTCGTGTCTCTTAAACGTTGCATACAATAGAAAACGCATATGCATACCGACGTTACATTGCAGAATGCACATTGCTGATACAAATGCTTCTTTCGTACTAACTTAGGTCGCGCGGAATGAGCCTGGGCGTCAACCAACAGGCGTCTTTACCCAGCACCAATTTGGAATACCCTACAGAGCCCTTAGAGCAGTAATTACATAGAGACCGGACATCTTCACAGAAGTGATTGAGAGGTATATTGTAGAGGAGATATTCCCAGATCACGGGAAGTGTGCGAACCTTCAGAAAAGTTCCCCCGTCGTATCGCCCCATTTTCCTTCTGTATAATAGGCAGGTTTGTAGAACAGATCGTTTACTTATGACAATAGCAGAGAAAGCAGTGCACTGCCAGAATATCAATTTGAGTGCCAAATCTCCCGCTCCACAGTAACTGATATATCATAGCAAGCGTAGGCATCGAGGGACATCATAGACGATTCAGTACTAAGGAGAACTGTGCAGTGGTCACAATAGACATCAGAAATGCTTTCAATTCAGCAAACTACATCCTCAGAATCATATCTGGAAACAGAAAGACAAACGTTGATTCTAACGAGGGTGCCAAACACTACAATCTGACAGCAGGTATGCCACGAGGATCTGTTTTAGGCCCTTTGTAGTTAAATATTATGTTTGACGGTGTCTGCAGGCTTCCAAAGATATATGGACGAAATCGCTATAGTACATCCACGAAGTAGAATCGGCAACAAACGCAGTGATCTCTCGAAAACTTCGCTCGAAACTGCAACCTTCAATTTCGATGAACATAGAAAAGAAGCAGTTCTCATCACCAGTCCCAAAGCCAAGGTGTATGAGACCAAGTATTAAAATCAAAGCCGGCATAAAAGAACTTAGGTGTTATGGTCGGTAATAGGTCAAGGTTCACCTAGACATTGATCACTTAATCCTCGCTGACGAGTCGCAGGCTAGCACTGTCAAAATGATAATAGTTAGCTCATTGGACTACGGAGATTAGTCATTCTGGAGACCGTTGTCGTCCTAATAAGCCTACAATATGGCTAAATACGAGAACTTGACTAATATTCGACTAACAGGCCCAACATTTCTGTCAACCAACAAAGTCATGTTTAAAGGCAGACAGGGAGTCTCCCACCGGTACCTTCATGGTGTACGACGATTGATAGAGGTCCCTTTCTTTTGTGCTTGCGCCAGCTTCCCTCGTAGTGGGAACCGACGACTTTTTGCGCCAGAGCCGTCAATGAACTCAACCCAGTCATCTTGGATCTTGGATCTTGGAACCGTAAAATCATAACTAGACCGGTGTCTCTAACCAGCACGTACAGTTTGTGGTGGAATATCGTGCCAAGGATATACCATTAGCATCATAGAGCAAAATCGGCATGTTAAGGGCTTGTATTATGTCACATCGTTAGTACAAGTAAGGGCACTCTTATTCAATTCCCGCCTGACTGAAAGAAATAGTGATTGGCAAAAGTAATTCTGGGTGTAGTTGCTGCTTTTCTCATTACGCAACTGCGCAGCCAAGGTAAACGAACTGCACAGCTGCCATCAGTGATGAGCGTACCTTTTCCGATGACAGCATGTCCTTGGTTTTGTTTTCGTTTAATGTCAGAGTCGTTTTGATCACTGCTGCCCTAAAACTTATGAAATACTCACATCAATGTCATCCGCATATAAACGTATCTTTTGTATTTTATTGGCTTGTCAGTCCTGTACGGCGATGGCGATGGCGCGATAGTTAGCTCATTGGACTATCACGCAGACAGTCTGGGTTCGATTCCTGGCTGGGTCACCAACAACTTTTCAAATCGCCATCACCCTTTCGGCGGGCAATGGCAAACTCCCGAAAGTAAAATTGCCTAAGAAAAAGCTTCTAAGGAGTGCCGTTCGGACTCGGCGATAAACCGTAGAAGCTAGGCCATGGCCCATACCGGGCTGCCAGCGCCACGGTGTTTTTTCTGTTTTTTTTTTGTCAGTCCTGTACGATTATGCGACGGTGTTTAAAGAGTCAAGTGACGTCGTCTTCAATTCAATTCAATTGAAGTCGATAAGGTCTGTCGTGATGTTAGTATTTGATCGAACGTGGACTTTCCCAGCCTGAAATGCGATAATGAGCAAACAGAAAAAGAAATGCTTTGATGAACTTTTAAACAGATCGGCCACGGAGAAAATGCTTTTAATCGATGAGGATTACTTCGCGTCAAGTCAGAAAACGGATCTGAACTGTATCATGGTGGAAAATGTTTCAGAATGTAAATCCAAACTAAACTCATGCGTTGCCGCAACGGGTCACTACACCACCTGCTCTTATAAAGTGTAATCATCAAGATTTCTCTCAATTACTCGGCATTTTTTATGTCCGTGAACTTGCGTCAACATTATTTGTACATCTTTCGCGCATTTCTTTATGTATTCCCTCTTATATTTTAGAAAAAACTACGAATCCAACATTTTCTTCAATTTCATTTGAATTTTTATTGCAAAATCAACTATTTCCAGTGTGAACGTTTCTCTCTTTAACCACCTCGGCGACATCTATCTGCGAATTGGTTTACTTATCAAATTGTCAATTTCTACACCAAAGTTCGTATATATTTTAAATTTATTTTAAAGGAAATAAATGTTTAAAAATATTTTTCTAGATTTTCCTTCAAATTAAGCAGAATTTTCTTGATAATTTATAGAATTTTCCAATTCAGTGGATTCACCCGTCAACTTCACCAGTTGTCATCTTCTCGGAAATGACATTTCCATGTGCCAACCAGGTGACAGCTGCACTTGTGTTTGTTTATCAAATTGTGTGATGATGAGTTCGATTTGTGTAAATTGCAAGGAAGAAACCAAGAAATACAAGTGTCCAAGGTGTCTGGAACCCTAGTAAGTTGGTGCACAAACCGTGTTTCACCTGACATGCACTGTAAATTCTCAGTTTCCTTGTAGTTGCTCTGTGAAATGCTTCAAGGAACATCAGCAAAGCGAATGCAAAGCGCCCGAGAAGCCACCGGTAGCTCCCATTAAAAATGAAAACGAACCAACAATCCACCTTCCATTCAAGACTGTAGACACAGTCGATCCCGCCAAGCTCGAGATGTTAAGTAAGTATCCCTACTCAATTTAACTTTTAGAAACTAACACGATTGCCTATTCCAAACTTCCAGGAACCTGCGAGCCACTCAAGAACCTCCTCTACAATCCACACTTGCGAAACCTGCTGCACGAAATCGATGTTGCGCCAAGTGCTTGGAATGCAATGCGTGTAGCAATGCAAGAGCCCCTCTTCATTGAATTTGCCGACGAGTGCCTCAAAATCGTCGAACCTGCGACGGAAGATGATTTCTAAAATAAAACCACGTCCGCTTTTGATTATATAAAACCTCTTGTTCCGTGTGTAAGTATTTAGTTACAAATATAAAGTCTTGGCGAATGGAATCCTTAATTCTAAGAAAATATAAATTTATGTACAGAACTCCTTAAATGTGTTTTGGTGTAGTCGTCGTGGTAGCTGTTCATTGATGATGAAACCTGCTTCCTCTGAATTGATTTACATTGTTCCTGGTTCGAATTTGTGGTGACATGCTGTGGAATGACATTTTTGGCTCTACAAGTCGGCGGAATCGTGTGTTTTGCTTGCCGGTGCACCATCTGTAATGTAGGTGAAGAGATCTTCGGGGAAATTACATTGATCCACTTCGTGACCCAAGGCAAAGTAACGCTTCCTTAACAGATGAGCTGCTGACTTTGGCTGACGATTACGGGTGAAGACTCCTTTTTTATTCCCACCCACTCGAGTTACAGCTGAAAAGGAAAACCAACAAATGTGTGAGAAGTACTTGTGATAGTCGGCGAATGTGTGAACTCACTTTGTGCAGTCTTGAAGTCGGCGAAATTCCACACGAACTCTCCAATGAACCAGCCCTTCTTGCGTAGTATATCAAAGGCCCTGAAGTGCCTCGAGAATACCTCAACTTGGTACTCCTCCGACCATACGTACGTTGGCAGCTGCAAAAACATAAAATTATTCAATTTGAAAGAGAAACTTGACAAAGGCGCTTACGAAATGCAAACCCTCCACCGTGTCGGCTCCGTATTCTGACATGAGGACTGGTTTGTTGTGTCTCTTGTTCCAGGCAACAGCCTCGCTGACTATTCGGCTAGTGATCATGTCCAAGCGGCCAGCATTCGAGTACCAACCGTTATAACGATTAAAACTAATTATATCTAAGTGTTTGGCCTAGAGAAGAAAAGAAGACAAATGGTAAATTGGAACGAGAATCTGGGTCGTGAGGACTTACAGCTTTGTCGTCTGTGTTAGACACGGCAATGGCGGCAGTAACTGGGCGGGTGCGATCAAGTGATCTTGTGAAATTAGCTACATACCTACAGAGGATGAAAGATTTAATAAAGGAAATGGCAACTGAATGATGTAGATGGAGAGTCTTACTCAAAATATGAATCTGCATGGAATTGACTTGTTCTCGGCTCATTGGCAATGGACCACATGACCACGCTGGGATGATTCCGATCGCGATGGACCAGTTGTTCGATTGATGATTTGTGCTTATCTAAGAGAGCTTGACTGTAGTTTCTGAAATGAAAAGACCAGAGTTAGTTTGAAAGTACTTAGGAAGTGAAGCTGGGCTGTTTGGAGGTGTACAACACGAAAATCGACTGTTGCCCGCCCAAACTAGTTAAAATTTACTAACGTAAGCTTCTCTACCGGAAATTCCAGACGCAAAACTCATTCGAAATGAAAATAAAAGAAGGATTAGCTTGGACCCATAAAGTTTTGGAGACAACTACTGTAAATGCCACCACCGAAAGAAACACCTTCGTGGCTACGTAAAAGTCAACGACGTTCGACTTGAACTTTTGGCATGCGAGCGAAAACATTGCAATCACTCGACGATGCTTCCAAAGAACGATTCTAAAAACTCCTTGACAAACCCTGCGAGTAATGCCTAAAGTACAGAAAGCATTGCATACAAGACTTTCTAGCGGTCGCCTGATCATAGAGCAGTCAACCAAATTGATAACGTTACGATTGAAGTAAGGTACTCCTTCAGTGATAGCAAAATACCAAACGAAGAATGTAGACACAGATCACTACCTAGGAGTGGAATAACGAGGAAATTCAATGTTGGACGACTCCAATCACAATGAATCGCCAGAGCCTTTCCCGACCGAGTATCTGCCAACTTCCTGCATACCATACCGACCTGGCTGCCCAAAATGTTGGCTAAAGTAAAGTACGAATTCGGATTCTGATACGGTGTCTCGACCTTTTGGAAGAGGTAAAATCCGCGGATAACCAACTAAACGTAATTTAAGAAGAACAAAGTCAAACAGTGCTCCCTAAGCTCCCCAGAGCCCAGAGGGAGTTATTTAAAACTTGAACGGTACCCATAGCAACTTGCAGATCACCCATTTCTTGGTTGAACCAAATTTTCAGAAACCTGAAAATGATTAACGAATCACTTGAGGCTATTTTGTAGAAAGATTGGAATTCTACAGATCGAAGCAAAAAAAATATGAACAGCTTGTTCGGATTCCAATGTGTAAGTGATGAAAAGATCAACTGCAGTTCAAAGTCAGGCAATAGACAAGCAGCTCAAGAAGTGATTGATAATTCGTGCACTAGAAATGGGCATTTTATGCAATCATCCAGTCTGATTCATCCAGTTCTTTTTCAACGACGTTAAATATCGTTCATTCTGGACAGCAAACTTATTTGGACAAAACGTGTAACGTCCAAAACTTCCGAGACATTGTCGTCTTTCTGACAGCATAAAAGAGTTTTCCGTAACATATGGGAGGACCGCGTCGGTGCCTCTGGATCTACACGGCTATGCGTCAGTTGTCTAGTGGAACAAAGTTTCGCGAAAATACGTCACTGTTGCGTTAACCAGACTACGGTCTGTTTCCGCTATGCCTTCAAAACCACCTTCCATTTAAAAACCAGGTAGTTTTTGTTACAACACGTACGGGGTCTGCTGCAGCACAAAAAAGTTAGATTTCACTTTTTGTTAGGAAATTTGTGTCTGCAATGCTGATGGCAATGAACTGTATTGTGAAGAATCGATAGATGAGCCATCTGCGGCGACAAGTCGAGTTTAAAGATGCAACAAGTTATTTTGGCCCCAGCTCATAATCGGATCACGGGAAATCATCTTCACCGATGAAGTTGCGAGGCAAACTTAAGGAAGAGTTTTCAGTACCCGAACCTGCATTTAGAATGCCTGCGTCCTTGCTCATGGCTTCAATTAGCAGAGCATAGCTGCTGATGGTGTGATTCTTCAAGATGCTGGCAGACAAAACTAATGTCTCCTGCCGACTGCTTACTGACGTCGTGACGGTGCACTTAGTTTTTCCTAAGCAGCATCTTCGTGTGCTATGCGTGCGTGATACAACATTCTTTGTTGCTTTGTAAAAAGTAAAGGCCGGCTTTTCCGGAGGACATTTTTTTTTCTTTTTTTTTTATAATTTACGCGCACGCCTCAATATCCTTTTACTGTTGCCAGGGCGTGGGCGGAAAGATAGAAGGAGGAGAAAGGAAAACATTGTTGTGATGTAGTGGTTTGAAACACAGGTATATTTGGTTTCGATATTGACTCTCCAAGGGTTGGAGTCCGAATAGGACAAAGAGTTTTTCTTCAGTCGGAATGATTCAGGTTATAAATTTTAACGGTTGTTTTGTGCTTGAAACTCTACCACAGCCAAATCTACACACTTTTCGAAGAAAAGGGTGTCCGATCTCAGCATCGATTGTCGTACAATATATAGCTTTGTTCGTCCCATTCAATGCCTTTGTGACATCTAGGTTTCCTCTAGCACATATTTCTGTTTACCTCTAAGCCGGCTCTGTGACGTAGAACTAATGCTCTAAGAAGCTGTTCGTTGCTTCAATGGCTTTTGGAAGCAAATTTCAGTCATGATCGCATCAGTCATGCAAAACGAACGATAAGATGCAACCTCATGGTTTCTTCCAAGCCCGACCCGAAGTAACCACAATTACATACTTACTCTGTATCTACACTAGGACATTCGTCGATGATCATAATTCCGTGCTCATCGGCAAACTGCATAGATTCCTCCGAATATGGATAATGTGATGTACGGTAGGCATTCGCTCCAATCCATTTCAAAAGGTTAAAATCTCTTGTCAATAATGCAAAATCTAAGCCTTTACCACGAATCTGAAAAAGAAATATAAGAAGTCCATTGAATTATCAATTAACCAGCAGTGGTTTCATAACTCACATCGGAATCTTCATGACGACCAAATCCGCGGAAGTAGATTGGCTTTCCATTGATCATAAATGTTGTATTGTTCCATGTCAATGTCCGTATGCCGACCTTCAAGCGATAAACGTCTAAAACACTCGCATTGTCATCATGCAAAAACACCTCCATTTGATACAAGTATCCTGGTTCTGGATGCATTAAATACGGCCACCAAGCCATGGCTTTTGGAACCTTTAAGACTCCTTTCAAGTCTGCTTTTGAGGTCTCATTGGCTACGATAACACCTTCACTGTCACGAAGCTGAACTTGAACGTATAAGCCCTTCAGTTCATTTGTACCGTTGCTGCTCACTTTATAATATACAAAACCTACAAAAAAAGATACATATTGTTGAATTTTCACGGAAATATGGATAACAAAACCAAAATCGAACCTGTATTCTCCACATCAAGATCCGTAGTAACTTCGACTTCTTCGATATAAGTCTTAGGAGTTGTGTATAAGTGCACTGATCGGTGAATGCCTGCATAGTTGAAAAAGTCAAAGCTATATGTTTGCACAATGGCAACTCCTCCATCCCTAAAGTGACAAAAAAGAATTAGACGAAGTTCCTTCCTGTGTAAAGGCTCACTTACTTTGCTACTTCAGTGATTTTGCCCTGAGGCACTGTCGTTTGAATTAGGGCATTATCACACAGAACTGTAATGCGGTTCTCTTTGCCATAGTGAAGAAGTTCACTGATCTCTGCTTCGAATGGCAAATGTCCGATTTCATGTTTCACAGCCATCTCACCATTAATCCACTGAACGATACAAGATACATGAATTCAATAAATGAAACCCCAAAACGTATTCCATAGAACTTACCACAAAAGCTTCATAATGAACACTGCCGAATCTTATCCATACACGCTGCCCCACTTGCCATGATCGTGGCACAAAAAACTTGCGATCATACCACACTGTTCCGACATGATCCCTCAAGCTAGCCTCAGTTGTGACATCGTTATAACTGGCCGGTACTGGCATCGGGATCGTTGGCTTAACCTATCCAATACAGACAAGATTTCCATTCAAAGAACGTATGAACTGTGAAGACTATATTCGTACTTACCTTGCTTAGATCGTCCATATACCATTTATCTCGTACCCCTTGCGTGGGATTGCTTTCATCCGATTTCAGAAAGTTCCACATACCATCGAGGCTGCGGACATCACGTGTCTCAGACTCTCTCGGATATAGAACGCCCTTCGTTTGGCTGACCTCATTATTCAGGATGATCATTCCTAACGCGAAATGGACATAGTAAGCAATAGCGCCCATAGCAAAAAGCGAAAAAACTGCAAAACAGAATCAGAGAAAACCCAAAATCATAAATAACTCAAAACGAAAATAAAAATAAACAAAAGCGAAACTAAAAAGGAGTTCATGCATAGAAAATTCAAAACCAAACCTCTATCGGATAAATCCTTTTGTATAAGTCCTGCACAATATGATCTTATCAAGCAACAAGGCCTGAATATTGATAGTGAAGAGCCTCAACTTTGGCTGGATAAAACCCATCTCGGCACTGCCCAGGCATAGCAGGGACCACTGAAGATTTGGCGATTGATTTGGAAACTGAAGTAATCATTCCGAAGCTACTATAGAAGTTAGATCAAAGGATTGCTGTGTATTCTACAGAGGTGATCTTACCCCGATTTGCCAGACAATAGCTGGACAGAATTAAAGTGTCTAAAATTCGTCAACTCTAGGTTTGTTGAACACTGTCAGGTGGCTTCTTTGAAATGTTTAAGTGTGGTGCATTAGATGGTAGTAAAACGATCTAAATTGAAGCCAGAAAGAACGAAACGAAGTGAAATGTGAAGCGATGGGGGTTCGACACCATAACTAACCAACGTACAGTATGCAAACAATCTTCTTATGTTGCTGAGATTTCAAATGAAATCTAAAGCCTGCGAGTCCAAATCGATCTGTAAAATAACATCAAACAATAACATTCACGATCGTGCTACTAAATTCTTTTTTACGCCAAGGTAAGGTAAACATCTTCTGTTGACACTGTGAGGATCGCAAACGCGTGATCAAAATACCTCGCCCGAAGGCTCCCGATATAGCCAAGTTGGGGCATTCTCTTTTGACGGATTTAAGTTTTTTTTTTTTTTTGTTTTTTTAATGAGTCTTACAAAGCCTTTCAAAAAATCCTATTTTATCAGAAGGAACGTCGAAAACGCAGGGCTTTAGATCCAATTTGGAAGCCTGCAAACATGAACTAGTCGTAGGGCCGAAATCAGGAAGATTACTTCCCCAAACTGAATAACAACGACGATGGTCATAATCCCACTGAAGCGCAGAATTAATCACTCCCGACGGAGTATTGCGTCCACCTGACAATGGCAAGTATGATCTATCAAAACTGCTGGCACAGGAGGACTGCCGTTTGTGCTAAGGCAGCTAGATATGATATGGTTGAAAGCATGCACCTGGTCGTCTATTAGATGTAGTCAAAGGAAAGCATGCCCGAAACATAGAATCTCAGCATCGCTTGTCCGATCTACAATCTCTAAACAGTGTCAACTACTGAGAGATCGATCTCTGCGCAAGTCTTTAAACTGGTTAGAGTTCGGTTAATCCACTATCCATCCATATAGTGTCCTGCTGGTCTCGCCTCGCAGATTTCATCGCTTTACATAGGGGCAGAGCCGAAACGAGGAATAATAGATCCCACTGGTGATCTAAGGAGAACAGTGACTGAACTATTCCACTCCAAACTCAAATAACAAAACTGATAAGAATGTTAAGTGAAGTTTTACTCCTGCTAATTATAGATACGAGGGCGGGTCAATAAGTCCGTGACTTTTGGATTAAAACACAGATTTTTTGATAAAAAAATAATTTTATTTTTTAACGTAGTCTCCCTTGAGCTCTATACACTTTGTCCAACGCTTCTCCAATTTTTTTATCCCTTCCAAAAGAAATGATTTGTCGAGGTCCTCAAAATAGGCCTTTGTTTGCGAGATGACTCCATCATTGGAGTCAAATCTTTTTCCACCAAGCCATTTCTTCAGGTTTGGGAACAAGAAGTAGTCGCTCGGAGCCAAATCTGGAGAATAGGGTGGATGAGGGAGCAATTCATAGCCCAATTCATGGATTTTTGCCATGGCAACTGCACATGTGTGCACCCTTGCATTGTCTTGGTGGAAAATAACTTTTTTCTTGACCAAATGAGGTCGTTTTTGTTTCAAATCGTCATTGAATCGGTCCAATAAGTTGGCATAATATTCCCCATTGATTGTTCTTCCCTTTTGAAGGTAGTCAATGTGGATTATCCCGCGTGCATCCCAAAAAACAGTCGCCATAACTTTATTGGCTGACAAACCCACCTTGGCCTTCTTTGGCGCCGATTCACCCTTAGAAACCCACTGTTTTGACTGTTGTTTGTTCTCTGGTGTGTTGTGATGGATCCATGTTTCGTCCACGGTTACAAAACGGCGCAAAAACTCCTCCATATTGCGATTAAACAACGCCAAACCTTCCTGTGAAGTTGTTACACGATTGCGTTTGTGGTCGACTGTGAGCAAACGCGGCACCCATCTTGCGGAAAGCTTTCTCATGCCCAAGTGATCATTCAAAATTGAAACCACTGAGCCATGCGAGATCCCTACGGCTTCCACAATCTCTCGCACTTTCAATCTTCGGTCGGCCAACACCATATCGTGAATTTTTTCGATTGTTTCGGGTGTAGAGACCTCAACTGGGCGTCCAGGACGGCATCTTCAGTGCTTGTACGGCCACAACGAAATTCAGTAAACCACTTTTTTACCATTGAAATCGATGGTGCAGAGTCCCCATAGTATTTATCAAGCTTAGCCTTGGTCTCGGTAATGGTTTTTTTTCGCAAGAAATAATGCTTAATAAGCACACGAAATTCACTTTTTTCCATTTTCTCCTCAAATTAGTGAGTAGTCTGATAAAAATAGCTGTCAAACACAAACTAACTGACGCAGCAAGTTTAAATTTTGACAGGAGTCAACTGACAGATGCCTGTTGACAGGAGCAGTGTTGCTGTTTCAGTAAAGAGGTCAGAAATTCAAAAAGTCACGGACTTATTGACCCGCCCTCGTATTTCGGCACCAGAAGGGAACGACTAAGAACCTCTTCTTATATACAGTGTGGCAAATAATAAACGACACGAGCCATATCTCAGCAACCAAGAGCGCCATCTATTTGTCTGAACATGTTTTTTTAAATCTTGAATCTTTTTCTACTATCTGTCAGGATCTCATGACATTTGATTGACGTTTAACGATTATAAAAATTATTTTTCCAGAACACTTTTTCATTTTATGTTGAAATTTTAACACGGAACAAAGAGCGGTCACTAAATTCCACCCAAAACTGGGTAAAAATGCGTCAAAACCATTCCGATTGATGTAATAAGTAGACGGTGATTGTTTGAGTAGAACATTTGATTTCGAGTGGCATAAACGTTTTTTTTTTTGAGGCGCTAGAGAGACACTGGAGGATGACAAGCACACAGGAAGGCCAATATCAGTTCGGACGCCTTAAATGATCCAAAAAGGAAGTTATTTTGTTGGAGAAGACCGCAATCCTTCACTGAGAAGCACTACTAGAACCACTTTTCACGAGGATATGGGCAAAACAGAGGTCGAAATCGAGTGTGTGTGATAAATCATCCGCCGTATTCACCTGATTTGAAATTGATATTGACGTTGAAAGGATGCTTTTTTGACGACACTGCGACCATTCAAGCAACTTCGACACGGACACTGGAGGCAATTTCGCAAAATGGGCCAGGGCAGCCATTTGAATCATTATTGAATCACTAAAACAAGTGTATTGATTCGGAAGGAGAATATTTCAAATAAAAACACCGAAACAGAAATGGTGTTTTACTTACGTCCGGGATATTATTTACCACACTGTGTATATCTGTCAAATTTGTCAGTTTGCAAACTGCCAGAGTTATTTTTATTCAGTAGACTTGCCAATTTAACGTGATAACATACACGCTTCGAGGGCGTTGCCATATTTTCGAAATCTGGTCTCAAAATTATGATTTTTGCGCCAAACTTATACAGCACTTGCATCATACTAGGTGAGGTGAAAAGTAGTAACCTTCTTGACCGCCAGAATGCGCTGCTACTGCAAAAAATATTATGGTGCCTTGAAGTCCGTTCAAATTTAGGCAGACTTGCCAAATTTCAGTGCGATACTGTCTTTAGTTTTGTTGTGACAGCTGATTGTTGTTGACGTGTTTGGCATCATGTTGAATGTAGACAAAAACGGCGAAGGAAACAAAAGAAAAGTTGGATAAATATATGAGGCTAATGCTCCGTCAGATTACACTGTCAAATATTGGTTTCGAGAGTTTTGTGGTGGCCGCAACTCCAATACCGATCAAGTCCGCAGCGGCAGGCCCTCCGATGCGGTTACAGAGGACAATGTCAAAAAAATACATGAAATGTTGTTGGCTGACCGGAAAGTGAAGGTGCGCGAGCTAGCAGATACCACAAAGATTAGTACTGAGCGAACACGTCATATTTTGGGCAATATTCTGCATATGAAAAAGTTATCCTGCCGCTGGGTGCCGCGCATGCTCACTCCTGATCAAAAACACGAACGCGAGAGCACTTAGAAAGAGTGTTTGGACTTGCTGATTCGGAATCGGACGGACTTTTGGCGTCGATTGGTAACTGTTAATGAAACCTGGATCCACTTTTACACACCAGAGAACAGAATGAGTGCCCGGCAATGGACTGAAGCCGGCACGAGTGCTCCGAAGCGGCCAAGGGAGGCTCAATGGGTCGGAAAGGTTGTGGCGTCGGTTTTCTGGGATTGTCATGGCATACTCTTCATGGACTACATCGAAAAGGGAAAAACCATCAACAGCGAGTATTACTGTGCAGTATTGGAGCGGTTGAAGGCCGAAGTCGCTACAAAACGGCCTCACATGGAGCGAAAAAAAATTTGTTTTTGCAAGACAATGCGCCGGCGCATAAAAGCATCGCAACCATGGCTAAAATCAATGACTTACGGCTCCGATTGCTGTCCATCCACCGTATTCGCCCGATTTGGCTCCCTCGGACTATTATCTCTTCCCAAACCTCAAAAGATGGCTCATCAATAAAAAATTCAGCTCACGCGAGGAAATCATCGACGCCACGGAGGAGTATTTTGCAGACCTTCCGGAAAATTACTTTTCGGACGGGATCAAGAAGTTGGAAAATCGCTGGAAAAAGTGTATCAAGCTAAAAGGGGACTATATTGAATAAAATAAAAAAAAACATTTAAAAATTTTTTTTTCATTCCCAAAAACGTTACTTTTTACCCCACCTAGTATTCCACCCGATATAGTCGACCATCTGATGCCGCTATTCACCGTACTGTTGACCGTTTTCGTACAACATTTTCTCTGAAAAATCCACGAGCACCGAGACGCATAAGAAGAATGTGAAGTAAACAGAGTATTCTATCTGTTCAGGAGAGGGTTGAAGAAGGTCCAGATTTATCGATTCGACGTCGTTAACAATAGATTAGTCGTTTTCCATCCAGAATCTTGGTTTGAAGGCTTACAAAATCCAGCTCGTACAAAAACGGAAGCTGAATGACTATCGCTTGCGTCGAAATTTCGGTCAATTGGCCCAAAATCTACTGGCATTGATTTCGTTGTGTTATAATCGAAAAATTGTGCTCAGCGATGAGGTAAAATTGACACATTTTGAGCAAAGATAATGAGAGAGAAACGTCGTTAAATCCCAAAATATGGACAGTTCTGTGCGGTGTGTGAAATGGTGTATTTGTCCCCAATTGAATGACATGAGTGTGGAAGAGATGTAGTTCCAGGAGGGTGACGATACGTGCCATGCAGTAAGCGAAACATGCGATGAACGCAAATTTCGCGTAATGGACTTGTAAAATGGCCTCCGAATCTTGCGATTTGTCGTCTCTTGATTATATTCTTTGAGGGTAGGTAAAGTCGCCAGTCTTTGCTAGCAAGCCAACAACAATCGACGCATTGGAAGCCATCATTACACTTGTTTTTGTGGACATACGGCTTTTTACAACAATGAGTCATAAAGGCAATACATATTCGGAACTGTGAACGGTCAACGCGAGATAAGTGACAGCTCTTTATTGAGGCTCAGGACATGACCGAAACTCTAGAGTTACTTTAAGTAAAACAAAATCTCTAGTGAAAAGCTATTTATTACTGAGCAATTGCGTATATAACATGCGAGTATCTAAACTGGGAAGTCAACGAATTAGACTGCTTATAACCATCCAAATCTTATCTACTACACTGAATAAAACTGTTCGGTTCTTTTTAAAGATACGTGTATAAAATACAAAGTAGCCACACACAAAACAATTGAATTCAATTGAGTTCATCAGACTCGTACGCAAACCCTTACATCAAAATTCATCATTTACTCAATTTAGACATTATCTCGGTTCGGCAATTTTCCCCTATTAGTCACACCAAAACGAAAACAAAAAAACAACTTAAGGGTTGGTCATAAATCTTACCATAGTGGTGTAGCGACCATTGTATGAGCTCACTAAAACCCATTGCTAATGATGAAAACAAGCCAAATATCCAGCCCACCATTTGCTCCATAGTCGGTATCAGGATATCGATTTATTAATCGAAAACAGATACGACAGGGTTTCTAATGACGGCACTCGAATCTACACTTTCGAAGTAGTAAAATCAATCCAAACTCTCACGACCGATTGTAATGACAAACTCAATCGATAATGAATACATAGGTGCTCGTAAGTCAAGTCAGTAATATCGTTCCGCATAGGTATACGAGTGCGATACCATATCTTATCTTTAAGAGTCAGTTTTTGTTATTTATTAGTTAAATGAGTTTTGATAGTACGAGTTTTTTGACTCCAATAATGAATGCGTCTAATAACGATTTAGTTGTGCATGTACGACAGCAAGTATGTCTTCGAATTCTACCTTCACCTAGAGGCTAGCTAGGTTTCCCAAACAGAGCAAAACGCACCATCTTACCTCACAAAACAGCCAAGTCACACTATAACAACAACGCGATAATCACCTGCTGGCATATTTTTGTTATTTATTTAAACGTGTGCATCATGTGCCGCCACAATATGAATCCCCATATTAAGTTTTACACTAACCGTAGCTACGAGTATGTTCTCAGAGATACAATAAACACTTCAATCTAAACATTCAGAATACTTACATCACATGTGAGGCGTCCCATTGTGATGATGTCAAGCGAAGCCAAGTGGAAAAAGCGAACCATAGAACGTAGCGCAAATTTTTTTCAAACACCCGAGATGAAGATATGAAACAAAAAAAATATTTAAAAAAATTGTTTTGTTGTTTTTTCCTTTTTTTAAGATTAACAAAACGATTTTGTAAATAATTCTTTCTTGCCATATGCTTGGCGGAATTGTATCTTTTTTAGAGAATTTATCTCAACTCAATCCAAGAATGCGTATCCACACAATAGCTCACTGTAGACTCTCCTACAACTAATAGTTGTATTTGTATTTGTATTGAGTTAAGAAAAATCAACCAAAATCCGATACAAAATCCGCTAAAATGTGGATGGCGAGAAAAAACCACTTTCAAAATATTAAATAAGTTAAATGACGGTAATGCGACTTAAGTGTCAAGGAAACGACTCTCAGATACTTTTAAACACACGTTGGAGGCCCATAGTACGCGCCTTACCGAAGTGAACTAGAGAGCACAGAGCATCTAGACTGCTAGCCTAGTCCATATCGACACGACACTATAGCTTGTAGCTCGCAGGTGAATAACAAATTTTCTCTGATGACGCATCCGTTCAATTGAACTGCTTTTTGAGAAAGAGAATTTCGGTCTCTTCTCTGCTGGAATACTCATAATTGGTGGGGGGAGACACACAAAAACATTTGCTACAGTGTTCACAGGTCGCGTGATTTTTAATCAGTTCGTTGGGAGTTTTGTATTTCCAAATCGGTTCTTGTGGGGTTTTGGGGAAATTTATGTTTTTACCAAATAAAGAGAATTCTGCTTCATTTTATCATATATGTCAGAATGTTTGTAGATTTCAAAGTCATAGACATGCCGGATAGGAATAATAGACAAGTTGTTCCAGCGAAGGTTAAGTACCGTGCCGGACCGGACCTCATACCCACCGAAATATGGCCTAGAATCGAATGTCTTAGATTTAAGTAGCGGGAGATATTGCTAAATAAAATTTTGAGTCTAGATAAGATGTCTAACCAGTGAACGGATTGCTGTCTTATTGTAGTCTATATAGGCAACGGTGACACGAAAACTTCCGATCGACGCAACTAATGCCGCATACTTCATAGCGTTCAAGCCGGTTTTGCACGGATAATGATGGAGAAACACCAAGATTACTAGTATTCCGTCTTCATCGAGTTGGAAAAAGGCGTTAAGATCTTAAAAGATCTAATCGAAACGTAATAAAAGTCGGAACACTGTTTACAAAGTCTGTTCATCTTCAATGTATTACAAGTTTATATATTTTTAATAGTGGTCAAGGTTCAAGAGTCGACACTTCAACCTCTGTCGAAAAACTCTGCAGCACGTAATTGGCGGCTGCTGGCAAGTGAGAAGAGAAGAATGTCCGGACTAGGGCACTTCTTCTTCATCATGACTGTTTCGGAGGAATTCCATATACGGATTGAAGGCGCAGTCATGGATCTACTCGTATTTAGTTTAGCTACTTTAGAGTCATTTCTAAAAGGCCCTCTATCGTTGTGTGTAGACCCTGAAAGCCCGAATAGGGAGACCATAAATAGGCTACTGGCACCGGATTATTTAACTAGATATTTTGCCCATGGGTTTTGTTTAGGACCTGGCTTTTAACCCTTGAGCCTGTGCGTGAGAGAACCTTCCGCAACGTGCAGAACAGATAACAGTTTAGAAACACAAAACTACTGCCTCGAACACAGTTGGATACGAGTGTAATGTGAAACACCACAGCAACGGTTTTAAGGATAATGAATACCGGCCTGGCAACGATTAGTATAAGGCCTCGTAGAAGTAGCATCTTTCGACAGGTGCTGGTTCCTTAAATGACGAGAATGTGTCTCTGCAGCCGAACATCTTGCAGCTCTGCTAATAAGTTCTACTTCACGCCTCCCCGTGGCGCCATCTGGGAATCTCACTAGAGGTTGCGAAGTGAAGGGGGCAAATGGCGATTTTCCTGCGCCATTAACCAGAATTAGTGTCGGAAAAACAAAACAAGACCTTATCCGGGCTACTCCGACATATTTGGAGCTCAGGCCGGAAAGGATTTCCAGGACTCAGTCAGGGTCCTGGATGATGAATGCCGGCAAGCACATGCAGCTAAGCAAGATGCATATAACGCCGCGCTGCTTAGAAAGACCAGAGCTGCTCATGAGCTCTATGAGCGGAAGAGGAGAGACGAGCACCGGCTTCTCAGGAGGAAGAAGAAAGAGCATGAGAAGCGCGCGATCGAGGAAATTGAGAGATGCTACTCCAGGAATGAGGTTCGGAAGTTTTACCAAAAAGTAAAAATAACATGCCGCGGAAACAAACCCCGAACCGAAGCCTGTAGAGATGAACAAGGGAACATCGTAGTAGAATCGCAGTCGATGCTGAGGATTTGGAAAGATCATTTCTGCAGACTGTATAACGGCGATGACGGACCAAATACCGCTGTCAGACAGAATCAACCTTTCAACCTGGACGATGATGACCAACAATTCCGTCCACCCGACCTGGATGAAGTGAAGATAGCCATATCGAAGCTTAAGTCCAACAAAGCTGCTGGAGCGGATGGCCTGACTGCCGAGCTCTTGAAAGCGATAGGCGATGACTTGGTAAGGAGCATACACCAACTCATCTGTAAAATATGGTCGGACGAAAGTATGCCCGATGAATGGAACCTCAGCGTTGTTTGTCCGATTCTCAAGAAAGGAGACCCTCTGAACTGCGCCAACTACAGAGGCATCAGTATCCTTAACATCGCATATAAGATCTTATTCGCCGTATTGTGTGAACGCCTGAAGCCGTTCGTCAACAACCTGATAGGTCCATATCAGTGTGGCTTCAGGCCAGGAAAGTCCACCATCGACCAGATATTCACACTACGGCAGATCTTGAAGAAGACCCATGAGCTTCAGATCGATACCCACCACCTATTCATCGATTTTAAGGCCGCGTATGACAGCATCTAAAGAGACGAGCTATACAAAGCAATGTCTAGTTTTGGCATCCCTGCCAAACTCGTCCGTCTGTGCAGGATGAAGATGGAGAATACCCGCTGCTCCATCAACGTGGGTAAAGACCTCACCGAGACCTTTGATGTCCAGAAAGGATTTAGACAAGGCGATGCGCTGTCATGCGATTTTTTCAACACCGTACTTGAAAGAATAGTGCAAAACTCACGAGCAAACACAAGAGGCACTATCTTTCAAAAGTCTGTCCAACTACTTAATACGCCGACGATATTGACATAATCGGGAGAAAGCAGCGTGATGTCAGTGGCGCTTTCGCGAGTATTGAGACGGAAGCGGCGAAAATGGGTTTAGCGGTCAATGGGGGCAAGACCAAGTATATGCTGTCAATCAAAAAGGACAACCAACACCGACGTCTCGGACAGAACGTCACCCTCAACAGATAAAACTTTGAGGTAGTTAAGGACTTTGTCTACCTAGGCTCTGCTATAAATACAGACAACGACACCAGCGCTGAGATCAAGCGAAGAATAACTCTTCCCAACCGCTGTTTCTTTGGGTTAAGAAGGCAATTAAGTAGCAAAGCCCTCTCTCGGACAACAAAAGTCACCCTTTATAAGACTTTAATAATCCCGGTCCTGCTCTATGGCGCAGAGGCAGAGACATTATCAAAAATGGATGAGGGTGTTCTTGGTTGCTTCGAGAGAAAAATTCTTCGGGCGATCTTCGGTCCCGTCTGCATTGACGATGAGTGGAGGAGGAGATACAACGGCGAACTGTATGGACTGTACAGCGACATGGACCTAGCCAGAAGAGTGAAGATCCAAAGACTGAGATGGCTGGGTCATGTAGAGCGCATGGACACCAATGCTCCGGTCCGAAAAGTCTTCGAATCCGCCCCCGAGGGACAGCGCAGTAAAGGAAGGCCAAGACTCAGGTGGCGCACGCAAGTGGAAGAGGACCTCAGCCAACTTAGCGTGCGAAACTGGAGACAGCTAGTCAGGAATCGAGCTAGCTGGAGAAGCTTGGTGACTGAGGCCAAGGTCCACCCCGGACTGTAGCGCCACCTAAAGTAAGTAAGAATACCGGCCTTGCATTTGGATTTGTATGACCTTTAAAAGAACATAGCATATGCTGCAGTAGAACTCAAGAAAGCTGTAGAATAGAAAGTCAATTTAGGAGCAAAAAAGGAAGATTGGATAGATATGGACTTGTTTTTTTTAAAGAATGCCTAGACTAAAAGTGTTAAGCTTATATGCCAAAAGGTTAATGCTTCATATCAAACTGCATCAAGCCTTAATGTGAAAATATTCCTGAATTGCGTTCATGCCTTTACAGGCGAAGAAGATGACACCATCAAATATCATACGTTCAACAGAGTTGTCTCTAGAATCATTGTCGATCGCTTCTCCCCCAAGCTCTCTGAAAATCCTAGACCTCATAGACAACCTGTAGAACACCAACGCAAATGTTGTCAGCGAACTATCAAAGGAAATGCTTCTATTCCTATGATTTGGGTTGTGCCAAGTAGGGTAGTTGCAAGAACGTGCTCCGCAGATTGCTTTTCCTCTTAGTCTTTGCGGCTTCTGCACAATTCGCTGTGGGGAACACTTATTCATTGCGCATGTCTTCTTCGTGTAGTGTGTCGTGATTATATTTCTGAGCTTGAAGATATCTTTCTCTTTAGGTCTTGGGATCAAGCCTGGATAAATATGAAAGTATGTGTCACAGTAATTCCGATGACAAAAAAGACATTGGCGGTTCGACATTTTCAAACTGCCTTCTTTTTGTCTAGTCAGCTTGTCCAGAAGCCCAGGTCCAGGTTCTAAATCCCTTCGTTAAAATGCACTCACGAGGATGAGTTTGAGTTGTTTCGCTTCCTACGAACTATCTTTCTTTTATCATAGGAAAAGACGAATTCACTTTTTTCCAGTTCTTAGAGAGAATCGATCATCGAAAAGGAATGTGCTATACGATGGTTGTCTGAAAGGTTTCAGACCGCAACGTAAAGACAGCAGCACACGTCAATAAAAGCTTGTGAATGCTAGTTGTGCATCTATTGACAGTTACTTACCGAAGTTTCAGTCATTTTGGACGCGCAGTTTTTAGTTGACAGTCGTTGGAGTGAGTCAATGTGAGTGTTTTTATGAAAATGGAAAAATTTGAGTATCGAGCTGTTACTAAATTCTTGTTTTTGAAAGACAATACGCCTACGCAAATCAAAAATGAGTTGGACTCTGCACCATCATTTACCACAGTGAAATTTTGGGCAGCTGAATTTGAACTTGGCCGTAAGAGCTTGGGAGATAATGAACGTTCGAGACGTCCAAAAACTGCAACCACTGACGATAACATTGCTAAAGTTCACCAAATGGTGTTAGACGACCGCCGAATTAAAGTGAGAGATAGAGATAGAGATAGTAGAGGTTATGAAAATGTCCAAAGAACGTGTTTGTTACATATTAAATCAAGATTTAGGCATGAGAAAGCTGTGGGTGCCGCGTTTGCTTACGTTAGACGAAAAAGATGTTGGAATGAACATTTCCAACGCTCTGTTGGCGCAATTTAGGCGCAATAAATCCGAAATAAAAATTCAGTCAAAACAGTGGACTGCAAAGGGCGACCTGGCTCGCTGGGAAAGTGATGGCGAAAGTTTTTTGGGATAGTAAAGGAGTTATCTTAATCGATTATGTTTAAAAAGGAAAAAACCATTACAGGAGCATACTACGCATCATTACTTGCCAAGCTGAAAGCAGAAATTGCGGAAAAACGGCCACATTTGCAGAAAAAGAAAGTCCTGTTTCCCCAAGACAACGCGCCGCCTCACACTTCAACGGTTGCCATGGCGAAAATCAATGAATTACGGTTTGAACTGCTTGACCACCCGCCTTATTCACCAGATCTAGCCCCAAGCGACTTTTTTTTGTTCCCTCATCTAAAAACTGCGCTCGGAGGACAGAGATTTTCGTCAAATAAGAAGGCAATCCCCTTCGTGAAAAATTATGTTGCAGAGAAAAACGTCAAGTACTATTTGGACAGGTTAGAGAGATGGAAGCATCGCTGGGAGAAGTGTGCAGAGTTACAAGGAGACTATGTAGAAAAATAAAAATAAAAATCTGAGAAAAAATGTCTTGTATCATTGTTCGGTCGGACAATAATACTCTTCCTTGATCCAAAAATAAACAAGACCTCACTTCATGTTGCTCATTCTGCAAATGAGTATTTGTATGATCTAAGGGTCTAATATTGAGTACTGTAGAAATAGGGTAGGCACTGAGAGTAGTCAACGGGTTACTGGCTTTCGGTCTTACCGACCCTTCATCCTAGTGGTATCAAAGATGGAACTTGCTCTCCAGGTTGGGGGTTATACCACCCCCGGAGTAACTGCCAGACCGTAGAAACATATAAAAGTTCCAAAACATAAACAAGTCTCGGTTACGGATGGATCTTCTGTTGACAACCCATGCAAACGATGTATTCTTTAATTGGTAAAGACTTTAGAGAGGTTTCCATATTATGAGTGAGAGAACATGCCTTATGCATGCTTATGCGGCCTGCGGTGATTGAATTTTCACCAACTTAAAGACGCTCTTACCGTTAAAAAAACAAATGACAGCGCGCTTACAGTACGTACTTCATTTCAATGTTGCCACGCATTGGAGGCATTTTATTCAGGCGATTTCGTTTTGTCTTTTATTAACGATAGATTTGTGATTGGCGCTTTATGTAACTAAAAAATTCAACCAGGTTCCTGAACTCATTACTACGCAGAAAGTGGAAGAGATTTAACTTAATCCGCGACAAAGTGATTGCGAAATAGCTATGTATACGCATCGACACATACTGAAAAAATTAAACGAGCTTCAGATCAAGATACAAAAGTTGCACTTTCTTATCGATAGATAGAAAAAACTGTTTGGAAAGTGCGACGGACTTTGGCGCATTCCCAAATATTGACTTCTTTGGGGACATATAGGGTCATTCATTTCGTTCTTTCAAGTTGGTAGCGCTGGCATTTTACACCTGTCAAACTCAGCTGTCATTTGAAGTGTCATAATATTAGTTGAATGTTTGCCATTTACAATAATGGATCGCTTACAAATCGAACAGCGCGTTAAAACTTACTACAAAAGTGGTGATTAAAACGTTGCCACTTTTCGGGCATTACGCGATGATTGTGGTCGTCATAATCGACCGACTACGCAAGCAATCGGTACAATTGTGAAGAAATTTAAAGAGAGCGGAAGCTTTGCTGACGTCGTCGTAAAGCCTGTCCATCATCGCTCAGTCGAAAATATGGCTGCCTTAAGTACAAGTGTTGCTGATGATCCGAATTTATCGTTTTCCCGGCGTTCGCAGCAATTGAACGTGTCGTCCACCTCAGTATGGCGTATTTCGCATTCGGCTTTGCATCTCCATCCTTATTAAGTTAAACTTACGCAACAATTGAAGCCTACTGACCATTCACAACGCCGTAGATACGCTTCTTAGGTGTTGGAACAACAGACAATAAACACTGATTTTTCAAACAACATTTTCTTCAGTGATGAGGCACACTTCTCATTCGGTGGGTATGTAAACAAACAAAATTGCCGCATATGGGGCTCAGAAAACCCACAAGTGATCGAAGAGGTGTCGTCGCATCCAGACAAAGTGACTGTTTGGTGTGCTCTATGGTCGAAAGATGTCATTCGTACGTTTTTCATCGAAGATGCAAATGGGCGGACGGTTGCAGTCAATTCGGAGCGATATGGTCGAATGATAACCGATTTTTTTTGGCCGGCGATAGAAGATCATGACTTAAACGATATGTGGTTCCAACAAGACGGGGCAACAAGCCACACAACACGATCAATTATTGCTATATTGTGTAAGAAGACTGGGACGTAAACAATTCAGGTTTACACCATTCACTTTACGAAAGACTTTGCATCGCCTCACAAAGTTGGGGAACCAAAACGGGCCTAAAAACAACACTTCGCACTTCTATCGGGCCATACGGTGGCAACCGAATTCAACAGATGCAGGTCCATCCAATGGACTTGTGGATAAAAATATTCAAAAATGTAAAACTTAGGATATCTTTTTTGGGAGCAACTCAATCGCCCCAGGGGGCCCTGCCTAGACCGTACTTTATTGCTCGTAATACTAAACAAAAATGTGAGGAAACAAATTCGGGAATTTTAGTTAAAAAAAAAAAAAACACTAAAAAGGGAAAAATTGTCAAAACTTTTGGAAAATATTGACGACCAGCCCTACTAACACTGGCTTATTTTATCTATCCCTAATCGGATAAAGCGTGATAACTAAAAAAACAATCAGATATTGAGTGGAGTAATGTATAGATACTACATCAGGTCGAGGTCGCAGTGTTAAGGTACGAGTATTGTAAAAAGTCAGCAGATCAACTGGCAGTGGTGCAATGAGATTTTAGTGTTCGTTTTATTTTATCTAGCGACGGTGTTTTTTTTATTGCTATCGTGTCGTGAGACTGCGGTTTTCCTAAAGATATTTCTAATTTTGGGGGATTTTTTTTGGATGTGGTTTATTCCGATATGAGAAAAATATAACATTGACTCATGTAAATGGTCGCATGCAGGGTATTGTAAGTAAACAAAACTTAAAAGAGATTTATGCTCAACAGGGTGGTAATGATTTCTTAAAAGTGCAGCCAATAAAATGGAACGTCTTTTAATTTTTGCAGTACTTCGACAAAAGTTTACGCGGACCCTGCTACTCCATGTCAATCGCTAAAAAGTAGGCTGATTTTAAAGGGCCAAAAACCTCAATCACACTCGAAACCATCGGAAAAGTGCTTGATTCTTGGACGATAGGCGAGTGAAGGTTAGTGATCTCACTGAGGCTGAGGCTGTGGGGATATCGGAAGGAAGTCTTGCACAAAAATTAAGACATGCGAAAGCTCTGCGCAAAGTGGGTGCCGCATTTGCTGAATGCCGATCAAAAGCAAATGCGCAAAAGATTTTCGCAGCAATTTTTCGCGATTTATCACCATGAATGAGACATGGGCCCACCACTAATCGCCGGAACTAAGCAATGGGAGGACGCCAGTGATTCAAGCTAGCCCTAGACGACGAACATGCTCGCCGAACCTGCTCGTGCTCGCTATGTTTTTCTCGTGTAGGGCCATGTTCGCGAGCAAACCTCATTTTTGCTGTGAACGCCGCCGAGTTCATATCGCGGATGAAAGACAATGGCAATAGTCAATCAAGATTTTGTAGAAGAATTTATTGAATTATTTATGAATGCTCGCCAAATGTGCTCATCGTGTAGGGAATAAAGCAAACGGGCAAGTTCGGCGAGCATGTTCGTCGTTTAGGGCTAGCCTCAGCGCCAAAGAAAAGGATGTCGATTGCATCTGCAGGAAAGGTCATGGCCAGATTTCTTTGGGATGCGAAACGGATCCTGTTAAATGATTACTATGAAAAAGACTGAACAATTACAGGCGAATATTACTCTAACGTTCTTAATCAGCAAGATGCCTTAATTCGCCAGAAGAGCCCTGGCCTGAAGAAGAAAAAAAAACATCTTTCACCAGGACAATGCACCTGTACATTCCTATTTCCGGGAAGGAATACTGATGTTAGAGAAACGTTGGACCAAGTGTGTTAAAGTCAAGAGAGATTATGTAGAAAATTAAAATAATTCTTTAACTGGAAATCAAAGTCTTTCATTGTCAGGCGGAGAACTTTTCACCTTACCTTCATAATTGTTGCATCACATCTGGTTTTCTACAGCTTCCATCATATTTACGGATCTGATACTTCACAAGGTAAAAACTTCGTTTCATTTTCAAATAGCGTAGGCACTACAACTCCTAGGCACACCATCGCTCTCACCCACTAATACACCATAAGTTTAGAAAGTTTAACGATGGGAATGGCGTTTCTATGTCATTCACAGCGCCATCTAGACTAAGTCATATCTGATAAATTAATAAAGCGATTATAAGTACAGACAACGACACCAGCGCTGAGATCAAACGAAGAATAACTCTTGCCAATCGCTGCTTCTTTGGGCTAAAAAGGCAATTAATTAGTAAAGCCCTCTCTCGAACAACAAAAGTTACCTTACTAGGTGGGGTGAAAAGTAACCTCCTTTTGCTACTGCAAAAAAGGTTATGGTGCCTTGAAGTCCGTTCATATTAAGGCAGGCATGCCAAATTTCGGTGCGATACTGTCTTTAGTTTTGTTTTGACAGCTGATTGTTGTTGACGTGTTTGGCATCATGTTGAGTATGGACAAAAACGATTTTCGTTCTCTCATAAAACATTATTTTTTGAGAGGCAAAACGGCGAAGGAAACAAAAGAAAAATTGGATAAATATTATGGGGCTAATGCTTCGTCAGATTACATCGTCAAATATTGGTACCCTTCGGGTAGGGGTTAGAATATACCCGAGGTATGCATGCCTGTCGTAAGAGGCGACTAAAATGCACCCTCCGTATACCGAGCGCGAAGTGTATACTAATTATGCAATGAGTAAAACAAATGGAATTATTACCCCAGGTGGCAGACCAGCTATGCTGGAAAATCCACCCTCTACGGAGGTCGGCTCGATGGATTCTGGGGCGAGCCAATTATTGCATCTTATCAACCCGTTCGGAAAAAGTTCACGGGTTTCGAGACCTCCACCACCTAGATCTCCAAAACAAGAAGATAACAACAGAAGTCCAACGACATCAAAAACGTCGTCTTGTGAAGAATGGACCCCAGCGAAAATAAATAGCCTGAAAGACGAAAATACCGAACTTCGTACTAGGCTAACCAAAATGGAAGCGACATGCGAAGATCTTAAAAAAGAACTGGAAAAACTGAAAACCAAGGAAAAGTCAAACAGCGACGTTATGTCTATTGAATCTGTCAAAAATATCTACGAAACAGATGAAGAAGAGCTAGGTCGAGAAACCGACTGGATCTTGCAAAAACGCCCCGGAAAAGAGCGTAAAGCTGCGTCTTCTCCCAAAATCGTCTCTCAACGTGAAGCAAAGGGAGATGAATCGAAGAAAAATGTCAACAATAACATGAGTCCTGAAAAAATCAAAGCGGAAAAACAACGAACACCCCCGCCAATCAATTTCACTGGAGTTTCAGATTACAAGAAACTCCAAAACATATTGATGACCCTGCCGAGATCGGACTATATAGTAACATCGCGCAATAATAATGTATGGAAAGTCAACGTCAAGGACGCTGACAAGTATCGCATTCTTTCTCGCAAGTTAAGCGTCGAAAAAATCCAATGGTTCACATACGAGAACAAGTGCGAAAGATCTATTCGTGTCGTCGCCAGAGGACTGCATCCGTCTTGCCCAAAAGAAGATATCGTAAGTGATTTAAAAAACAAGGGTTTTAAAATCATTGATGTCGTCAACATCGAAAAGCGAGAGAAACAAAAAATTGAAGGAAAGGATATGACAGTTAAACGTAGCCTTCCCCTCTTTATGCTAACCTTTGAGAACACTGAACATACCCAAAAAATATACGATATTAAGTCAATCCTCAACATTATTGTTAAAATTGAGCCTCGACGCAAAAACTCGAAACTGATCCCGCAGTGTAAGCGATGCCAGGAATTTAACCATACGCAAGCTTACTGCCAAAAAGAGCCTCGGTGCGTAAAATGCGCAGGTAAACACCTGTCCAAAGAATGCAACGTAAGCAAACAAACCCCTCCGACTTGTGTCAACTGCAGGGGTAAACACGTAGCAAATTTCCGTGGCTGTGAAGTAGCAAAGGAGTTGCAAAACAGACGTGACAAGTTGTTTAAGCCACAAAAAGAGAATCCCAAAACTAAAGAAAAAACATCGGGATCTGCTCAAAATATCGTTAAAAACGCCAAGGCGAAAGTGATTGATTCCAGTGTTGAAAAGAAAGCATCGGAAAAACTTACATACGCTGAAGCTACAAAGCTAAAGGCAAAAGATTCCGGAGATCCTGCTTCCCAAGTATTTTCCGTTATTCTCGCGCAGCTTGAGCAGCAAAACAAAATCAATGAACTTATTTTAGATAAGCTAAAGAAGTTTGAAAATAGGTTCAATAAAAAACGTCCTTCGCCTAAAAAATGAAAAGGGAAAAATTAAACGTACTCACCTGGAATGCAAACGGAATCTTAGAAAAACTTTATGAACTTGAGTTATTCCTAAGGAAAAACGACATTGACGTTTGTTTGGTTTCCGAAACCCACTTGAAAAATGGGTCATCTGCAAAAATTAGAGGTTTTAAAGACTACTACGCGTATCACCCTTCGGGAAACGCGAGAAGCGGATCCTCTGTATACATTAAAGAGTCTCTTGAGCACAACGAAGATATAAAAGTAGAGCTCGAGTCTGTACAACTAATTGCGGTGCGCGTAAAATCGGTACGGAACTCCTTTACTATTTCAGCCATCTACTGTCCTCCACGATTTACGCCTTCAAAACATATATTTAAAAATATATTCAATTCTCTTGGATCGGCTTTTATGATTGGCGGTGATTTCAATACCAAACACACTTTTTGGGGATCAAGATGTGTCTCCCAAAAGGGTAAAATACTCTATAAAGCATGTATGGAACACAATTGTGACTTCTATTCAACGGGCAAGCCGACTTATTGGCCAACAGACACAACGAAAATACCCGATCTTGTCGATTTCTTCGTTGTTAAAGGAATTCGTAACTCGGATATAAACGTTGATGAAAGCTTCGATCTTTCCTCCGATCATTCTCCAGTCATACTGACAATGAACGACACGTTTATTAAAAAACAAGGACCATTAAGACTAACTGGACGAAATACTAATTGGGAAGGATTCAGAAATGAGATTAATAATAACCTAGAACTAGACGTTTCACTTAAAGCAGCACTTGAACTCGAAATCGAAATGGATTCTTTCGTTGAAATAGTCCAATGTGCTGCGTGGAACAACACACCTTGTCAACGAAAAAACACGGCTAAACGTAACTTAAACTACCCGCCTGAGGTAAAAGACATGATAAGAGAAAAAAGAAAAGCTCGCAAAAGATGGCAAACAACTCGAGCGCCGCAGGATAAAACACGCTTAAACAGGCTCTGTAATCTGCTCAAGGAGACTCTTAAAAGTTACAGAAATTCCGAAGTAAATACATATGTTCAAAACCTGACGGCAGGAAAAGAAACAAATTACTCGCTTTGGAAAGCTTTAAAATGCTTAAAAAGGCCCAAAATCCCCGCGCCACCAATCAAGGTCGGCAATAACGAATGGGCTAAGGGGGATAAGGAAAAAGCGGAGGTTTTTGCCGACTATCTTGAAGAAATTTTCAAGCCCTCCGACGGCCCGACACTGGCACCCGGCACCAATTCTTTAGAAATAGCATATAGTAATTTTGTAATGACAAATGCAACTCTTGCTGAAATCAAAACTGTAATAAGGAAATTAAAACCAAAGAAGGCTCCGGGGTATGACCTTATTACCGGAGAAGTTCTAAAAATGCTATCCCAAAAAGCACTTATAAAGCTCTTACACATTATTAACGCGGCTCTGAGGCTTGAATACGTGCCAAGCCAGTGGAAAGTTGCAGAAGTCATTATGGTACTAAATCCAGGAAAACCTCCAAACGATAAAAAATCATACAGACCCATTTCTCTTCTACCGATCCTGTCGAAAATCTTTGAGAGGATTTTGCTTAAACGTCTTCTCCCAATTATCGAAAACCAAAATCTTATTCCCAGCCATCAATTTGGATTTCGGACTAAGCATTCAACAATTGATCAGGTGCATAGAATTACTGATGTAATTGAAAGATCCCTGGAAGAAAAAAAGATTTGTTCGAGCGTATTTCTTGACGTCTCACAAGCTTTTGACAAAGTATGGCATGAAGGTTTGAAGTTCAAACTGCGACGAATTTTGCCATTAAAGCTTTATAATATATTGACAAGCTATTTTGAAAATAGAATTTTTCGCGTTCGATACGGAAATGATGTTTCGAAATTTAAAGATATCCTAGCCGGAGTACCGCAGGGAAGCGTACTGGGCCAACTTTTGTACCTTTTATATACAAGAGATATACCACACGTAGAGGATACTGTTCTCGCTACTTTTGCTGACGACACCGCTATCTTAGCGGTTGGAGAATCAATAGAAGACTCAACGGCGAAACTCCAGACTGCTTTAAATAAAGTCTACGAGTGGACAAAGATCTGGCGAATTACCCTTAATGAGACAAAATCTGTACATGTTGACTTCACCTACAGAAAGATAAATTACTTGCCCATTTCTATAAACTCGGTGTGTATCCCCTTTGCAAACGAGGCTAAGTATTTGGGAATGACACTTGACGCGAGGCTTAAATGGAAAACGCATGTTAGAAAGAAACGAAAAGAACTAGAGGCCAAATACAGTGAAATGTACTGGCTACTTGGTAAACATTCCAAGCTAAGCTTAGAAAACAAGCTGCTTCTTTATAAGCAAGTGCTAAAGCCGGTGTGGACCTATGGTATACAACTCTGGGGTTGTACTAAGAAATCAAATGTAAATATAATACAAACTTTTGAAAATAAAGTGCTACGACAATCTGTGCGTGCCCCATGGTTTATAAGAAATAATGACCTGCATCGAGACCTCTGAGTTACTTTCGTGGAAGATGAAGGCAGGAACTGCGCACGAAAACATAAAGTCCGGTTAAGCGGCCATATCAACAATACAGTCCTAGAAGTCTTGGACGAACGAAACATACTACGCCGTCTTCAACGAACTAAACCGTTGGACCTTGCGCGATAAATTGAAACCGCATTAAGAAAGCGGAATATGTAGGGTCTTCCATTGGAAAGTGTCCTACCAATCGTGACTAACTTATGAAATAAAAACTGCTTGATAAGTTCTACTTAGTTGCGGTATTAAAATCAACAATGAAGGGAGGTGTTTTTAGTGAGTAAGAATCTCACACTACTATGAGCACGCGCTTCTGATCCTCATAGTGTCTGATGGAAGATTTTCACCTGCCCTCGCCGGGGAAAAAAAAAAAAAAAAAAAAAAAAAAAAAAAAAAAAATATTGGTTTCGAGAGTTTCGTGGTAGCCGCAACTCCACTACCGATGAAGTCCGCAACGACAGACCCTCCGATGCGGTTACAGAGGACAATGTCAAAAAAATTGACATGGAATGGTGTTGTCTTACCGGAAACTGAAGGTGCGCGAGCTAGCGGATACTACAAAGATTAGTACTGAGCGCACAGGCCATATTTTGAGCAATATTCTGTATATGAAAAAGTTATCCTGCCGCTGGGTGCCGCGCATGCTCACTCCTGATCAAAAACACGACCGCGAGAGCACTTCGAAAGAGTGTTTGGACTTGCTGATGCGGAATCGGGCGGACTTTTGGCGTCGATTGGTAACTGTTACACACCAGAGAACAGAATGAGTGCCACGAGTGCTCCGACGCGCCCCAGGGAGGCTCAATGGGTCGGAAAGGTTATGGCGTCGGTTTTCTGGGATTGTCATGGCATACTCTTCTTGGACTACCTCGAAAAAGGAAAAACCATCAACAGGGAGTATACTATGCATTATTGAAGCGATTGAAGGCCGAAATCGCTCCAAAACGGCCCCACATGAAGCCAAAAAAAATTTTGTTTTTGCAAGACAATGCGTCTGCGCATAAGAGCATCGCAACCACGGCTAAAATCAATTACTTACGGCTCCAATTGCTGTCGCATCCACCGTATTCGGCCGATTTGGCTCCCTCGGGCTATTATCTCAAAAGATGGCTCATTAATAAAAAATTCAGAACTTATTGAATAACCTAATAGAAGAGAGGTGGTGTTGAAGAAATAGAATTCTAAAGGCATGCACAGTCGATAGAACCTGAGAACGGTTTGAGGCGGTCCTCAGAGGGAGGTACGATTAAAGGGTCGCTCCTAGGCAAAAAAAAGGAGAACTAATCTGAGGAATCGACATTGAATTCCCTCGATAAGGGAAACATTTACTCGGTGAAAGGTAGATCCAATTTGACTGGCATACTCAACCGAGACGAATGCCGTTTAAAGTCGCTGGACTTTTTTCCGTGGGTGTATTCCTTGGTCCATGCAATAAAAGCCAACAACGATTCCAAACTTGGAAGATAACATCGATCGTATCATTCGTAATTACGACAATTGGAGTATTCACAAAAGAAGCCTACGTGGTGGCCATACACCAGAAATCATTTTTCGTCGTTGCTACCTTTCATATGCAAATGCAACAAGAGGTACGTAGGTATCCACGTTTTAAATTGTTGGCAACATTCATGCTGTTTCTCAACAAATTACTCTGGAGATGGCTTGTCACCTTCTATGAGGTTTTTTTGAGCGTGAAGGCGGTTCCGAAAAATGTTTTCTTCATAGGAGGTCTGGCGTATGCTTGGTTAGAGATTAAGGCCACTTTCATACGATTCACTGCAGAAACTAATATGTTCGTAGCATTTTTACCGTAGGATTCTATTCTCGATTTTGACCCAGTTTTTAGTTGTTAACTAGCTTCTACGAAAGTATGTACACATACTATATATCACCTCAAATTCTTGAAACGACATTCATAGCATATCCATTCAGAAACTCTGCGCTAAGTCATTAAACTTTTTTTTTTAATTTAGACGATACCTATGGCACAAATATCTTTGTTTACCTTTGATCTTTAAACCTATCTCCTACTGAAAAACTGGATTCAAACCAGCTCTCGGTCTTGTATCTTATTTTGTTAAAAAAAAAAAATGAATAATGCAACATGTGCAATCGTTTTGAAAGAATTTATTATGAATTACCTTCGGTAGTCTTAGCCGTCTCAGTGGCTTGACGGTTTTTATCGATAAGAAATAAAGTATTGCAATGGCTCGATCGATTAAAAAGCAATAGCTGTTCTTAAAAGCTAACAATTCAGATACATGTACATATATCGATTGAATGTTGGCAGCTTGTGGATAAAGTTAAATTCGTTGTTTAATAGTTTTTTTTTACCAAAATGATTAAAATATTTCTGATAGACAATTAATTGAGACTGGTTTATCTAGATTAATTTATTTATCTTTCTGAGAAATCAATTCAGGTGGAAGCGGAAGCCCGCATTTATTCAGTTTAACACAACCTAGGTCTGAAACTTAAGAAACAACAGACCACAGCTAATGAGAATGGTGAATGAGATATTCGAAGAAGGAACTTGCTGCGCTTCAAATCGGAAAAGGTAACTCTTGACTTTTCGTACCATTTTAGAAATTGGTTCAGTTGAGTTATGAGAAGTACGTTGAATCAGTAAGTAGATAGAGGAAGCACGAGCATTGAAAATTACAACGTAAGCAGTTAAAGAAAAAAGAATTGTCTAGATACGCATCTCTTGGGCATATCCGACAGAAGTTGAAACGAGAAGATAATTCAGCAGTTTATCTGCAACATTGTTGTGTTCTTTAAGGGTATTCAAAGCTTGGTCGGTCTTGATAGTGTGATAAAACGATGGTGAAAGCTTTCAATCCCGGATATGTAAGCAAATGTAATCCAGAAGTTGTTAAATTCTTTGACAAAGCCAAATGAAGTTGGAAATCTAGCTCCCAGTCGTACAGGATACGGAAGTTGCGATATAGATTTAAACGTAGAGAAAATAGAAGTTGCACGTACGTGACAAAAATACAAGGAATGATTCATGACATTATGGGGAAGAAATGCATAGGCGGGGTAAATGAATTAATACTTTAAAAATTGCGACACAACGAAGAAAACAAATCGCAAGAGATTCAATCGCCGAGATACGAGTATACTGAAGATGAGCAGAGAAATGGCAGTTTTACGGAAGTTGAAGTGAGTGCCTTACCAACGAAGAAAGCATTTTCTTGTTTTGCTCTTTACAACAGGGTCGACTAATGTACAATGCATTTATTCCGATTCACTTAGAATATCAATAGCATACCGCTTGCCGGATTTTACCAGGCGTAACTACTGGCAATCCGAAGGACTTGCATGCAATTCGGAGTTGGCAAAATAAAACCTTGCTATCCCGCTGCTCTCAAAGCTATTGACTCGGTTACCATATCCACCAAACTGGTTGAGCAGTGCCGGAATGAACTAACCCGGCCGACAGCCCCCGAGAGGTAAACAGCCCAGAAAAAAACTCAGAGCCTATCCAGGGCTACAAAAGCGTATAGATGGGGCTAAGACAACAGGGGATCCCGAAAAACAAAGTGCACCGAGGCAAGGTGGGAAATACAACTCTCAAATTTAACCTCGCTCAGGTTCAAATAAAGGACTCAGAGGGGAGGTTAGTAAGAGCAGGAACCTGCCAAAACCCTTAGCCAGCCACACAAGTGCAGGACTGTCGACATCAGAGATGTCTTATAAGGGTGCATTAAGCCAATTTAAAGTCGCTATTATGTATGAAATGCATCCGAAGAAATCCCTGTCAGTGTAACGGAATGCCTACTGATCGAAGTGGACTGTGACATGTACACCAATGGATGGTTGGCTATCCATCACCTGCCACGACACAGAGACAAAAGATAGGCTCATATCGACGGTAAAGAAGATAAAGCCATTGCCAGAAGCCAATGATATGAAGCTGTACACTTGTATAACCTTCCTCCCGGACGATGACAAAATGCCCAAGGAAGTCTTCCTGTCAAGGATTGCCAAGCAGAGTCCTGGCATATCCACAAGAGGGAGGCGTATTTTTAGGTTCTTTAATTAAAGGAGTGGAGGCGACACCATGCCATTCTCAATCGATGAAAATCAAAGAAATACTTGATTGAGCATATTGCTTAACTTCTAGCAGATACAGATCCGTATCAAAGGTCTAATACGAGCAGAAGAAAACACCGCTATTCCGAAGAATACAGCTCCTCTTATCGGCTGCTGAAACTGCTTGATGCAAAAATGCCAACACTATCTGAAGCACAAAAAGCCCAAATAGATTGCCAGCTCTATGGGACATTATCTCGATGCCTAAGTGCACCCAAGTATGCACCCAGCATGCATAGACTTAACATGGATCATCTAGACGTCGCCTTTATCCAGGAGCCACATGTCCTGAAAGATCAGGAAAAGGGATTATCTACTAACACTGCAAAACCCAGAGCATGTATCTTAATCAATAACAATACAAAACTCTTTTCAATTCCAGAATTCACCAAGAAGGATTTGATAGTTGCAATAGCTGAGCTACATACCAGGGCAGGTAAGATAGAAGCTGTCAAGTGATCAACTTATCTCCCAAGTGACTCCAACGATTTGGATTTCCTGTCTCTGAAGGGACTGATGGACTACTGTGCTAAGAAGAACATACAACTTGTTGTAGACTGCGATGCAAATTCTAAATCAGAGAAGCAAACCCACTTCTATAAATGGCATTAGGTCAGAGGTCTCACTTTTACAAAAAAAAATTATTAGGAACTGGCAAGTATCATCCGAGGCCTCGATGTCGGACTATCGCCACATCCTATTTGACCATTTCTGAAAAAACTAGAAAATATTGAGCTAACGTGTGACAATCTTAATACGGCAATCACAACTGTCTTCCACCGAGCTTGCCCAGAAAAAGAAAAAACAGGCAATCCTCTAACACAGAATCCCATTAAAAAAATTGATAAATCTCTCAGAAATAGGGAGTTAGCAGTCGGTGGTTTCCTCGATATAGAAGGAGCACTTGGCAACACCGAATACTCCCAGATATATATTGTATGCTTGAGGATAAAACAATAAAAACCTCATTAGGCAGCAATAAACTTAGGGCTCTGCACTTAGTTCCTAAATAGAGCACCAAGGTGTGCCTCAAAGTTTATCCCAAGAAAAGCACCATAGTTGTATTCACTAAGAGAAAAAGGCGAAACAGACTCAGAAATGCCACACACTTCGGTGAAACAATAGAGTTTTCAACGTAAGTCAAATATCTTGGAATCACACTGGATGAAAAACCTACGTGAAACACCGATCTCTCTAAGACTATAGACAAAGCGGGGACCTCACTATGAACCAGCAAACGTCTTTTCTGGAAAAATTAGGGACACTGTGGATGTATTCGGCAATAACGAGGCCTATCATCACGTCTGCCGACGCCATCTGGTCGCATAAAGCAATGCAGATGTCAACACAGGCTAAACTCATATTGCAATCTTACGTGTATTCAAGCAAAACGAACTATGTACTTGGAATACACTTAATAGACAAATGTCTACCACGATATAACTTTCGGCACAACTTAAGAGTTACATTTCCTGACCGTCTTAACTGGGAACAGAAAAAACCTAGATTTACCAAGGATTCAAATGTGTGGTATACAGATAGATTCAAAAAAAATGAAGGAGTTGGGTGCGAAGACCGGCACAAAAACCATCCTCCATGCCAGTATGGACGTAAGCAGCTCCGTATTTCAGGCAGAAATCCACGCAATAGAGCTTCTCATTTGAGAGAATCTAAACAAATAAAAACATTTACATTCTCTTCGACAGCAAAGCAGCTTTACTTGTAATTAGCGCCTTTACAATGAAATCAAAACTGGTCTGGGACTGCCTCCAACTCCTACAACCACAGGCCACCACAAGTCCACCTAATTTGGGTGCCAGGACATAGTGGATATGAAGGCAATGAAGAAGCAGACGGACTAGCCAGAACAGGATCCGCATCCCAATTCATAATGGCAAAACCATTCTGTGGGCTATCAATAAGCACCATTAAAGAAAATACTGGGTGGGGTGAAAAGTAGCCTCCTTGACCGCCAGAATGCGCTGCTACTGCAAATAAGGTTATGGTGCCTTGAAGTCCGTTCATATTTAGGCAGACATGTCGAATTTCAGTGCGATACTGTCTTTAGTTTTGTTTTGACAGCTGATTGTTGTTGACGTGTTTGGCATCATGTTGAGTATGGACAAAAACGATTTTCGTTCTCTCATAAAACATTATTTTTTGAGAGGCAAAACGGGGAAGGAAACAAAAGAAAAATTGGATAAACATAAACACATAAACATTAGCCTCCTTGACCGCCAGAATGCGCTGCTACTGCAAATAAGGTTATGGTGCCTTGAAGTCCGTTCATATTTAGGCAGACATGTCGAATTTCAGTGCGATACTGTCTTTAGTTTTGTTTTGACAGCTGATTGTTGTTGACGTGTTTGGCATCATGTTGAGTATGGACAAAAACGATTTTCGTTCTCTCATAAAACATTATTTTTTGAGAGCAAAACGGGGAAGGAAACAAAAGAAAAATTGGATAAACATTATGGGGCTAATGCTCCGTCAGATTACACCGTAAAATATTGGTTTCGAGAGTTTCGTGGTGGCCGCAACTCCACTACCGATCAAGTCCGCAGCGGCAGACCCTTTGATGCGTAACAGAGGACAATGTCAAAAAAATACATGAAATGGTGTTGGCTGACCGGAAAGTGAAGGTGCACGAGCTAGCAGATATCACAAAGATTAGTACTGAGCGCACAGGCCATATTTTGAGCAATATTCTGTATATGAAAAAGTTATCCTTCCGCTGGGTGCCGCGCATGCTCACTCCTGACCAAAAACACGAACGCAAGAGCACTTCGAAAGAGTGTTTGGACTTGCTGATGCGGAATCGGGCGGACTTTTGGCGTCGATTGGTAACTGTTGATGAAACCTGGATCCACTATTACACACCAGAGAACAGAATGAGTGCCCGGCAATGGACTCAAGCCGGAACGAGTACTCCGAAGCGGCCGAGGGAGGCTTAATAAGTCGAAAAGGTTGTGGCGTCGGTTTTCTGGGATTGTCATGGCATACTCTTCGTGGACTACATCGAAAAGGGAAAAACCATCAACTGTGCATTATTGGAGCGATTGAAGGCCGAAATAGCTGCAAAACGGCCTCACATGAAGCGAAAGAAAATTTTGTTTTTGCAAAACTATGCGCCGGCGCATAAGAGCATCGCAACCAAGGCTAAAATCAATGACTTACGGCTCCAATTGCTGTCGCATCCACCGTATTCGCCCGATTTGGCTCCCTCGGACTATTATCTCTTCCCAAACCTCAAAAGATGGCTCATCAATAAAAAATTCAGCTCACGCGAGGAAATCATCGACGCCACGGAGGAGTATTTTGCAGACCTTCCGGAAAATTACTTTTCGGACGGGATCAAGAAGTTGAAAAATCGCTGGAATAAGTGTATCAAGCTAAAAGGGGACTATATTGAATGAAATAAAAAAAAATCCACCCAGTATTGAAAACTGGCAAGAGAAAAAGAAGCTACACTTCTGG
This sequence comes from Volucella inflata, assembly GCA_928272305.1. Taxonomy (NCBI): domain Eukaryota; kingdom Metazoa; phylum Arthropoda; class Insecta; order Diptera; family Syrphidae; genus Volucella; species Volucella inflata. The sequence continues at coordinate 9,422,787 of OV743720.1, forward strand.
AAGGAAACCGAAGCAAAGAAACAAGCCAAAAAATGTATGACAAGAACTCAGATTCGACTGATCATAGGCTTTCTTACAGGGCATAGCACAAGACAAGTGCAACGAGGACGTGGAAACAGCAGAGCACACACTATGCGACTCCAATGGTTTAATCAAAATACGTCAACGTTACCTAGGTAAATTCTACCTCGAAACGGCGGACATAATTGCCAGCTCACCTTAACACTTAGCCGCCTTTCTCACAAACTGCGGCAACATAGATGAGCTTTCAATGAAGGACATCACAATGGGATTATCGCAGTGATTTGGGATACATTATACCACCTCCCGTAAAAATCTAAATCTAACGTCATAGATGGGGAGATTTTCGTTTAACATGGACAACCAAGCCAAGTTGGTTACAGTTGGGTGCTTCGAAATACCCATATTCAATTGATTGGTTGAACACATCGACCAGAGAAGAATGCGGAACCAAAGATACTAAATACTAAATACTATTAAAAACAAAGCTAGTTGGAGTGCACATTTATTGGTTTATACTCGAACAGATACGCCTGATTCTCGTTTCGCATATGAAGCAAAGATGATTAAAATTTCAGTCACAATTTTCAAAATAAACGGTTAAACTAAATTTACTTACAAAATCACTACAAAACCTCCACCAAAACTAAATCCAAAGTAAACGCATGCAAAAACATTTAAAACAAAAAATCACCACTTACCGGAAAGTGTTCCGCCAATTGTTGCAGTTTTATTTCTAACTAACTTCAAATAAAATCAAATCGACCTGCCAAATTACGAATACCTTCGTTGGCTTGCGAATTTTACAAAATAACAAATGAGCAACCCCAACTTCGAGTGAAACTGAACTCCAACTTCACTCATCCGTTTTATTTATAACACAAAATCAAGGTGTGAATTCGTTAAGCATTTGAATTAAGCCAGCCTGCATTGTAGCACAAAAGAAAAAAATAAAATCGACAAAAAATTAGGAAAATATTTGGGCCAAACTTGATAAGATATTCATATCACTAAACTCAACTACATATTCTGAAAAAAAAAAAAAAAGTAGAAGCTACGGGCTCATAGATACCCTGTCAATCCAGCATATGTACGAGTATGTTGTTTACTCACAAATCACCAACACCATCACTACTGCCGCAGATTTGAATTTTTTTCGAACGACAGACGAATAGGGTTTAACTCAAAAAATTAGGATAACGACGAGACGTTTTATCTTACCGAATATCTCAATGCGCCGGCACTTGATCCGAATTTTTATTCGCATTCCTACAAATTTTCTGTACGGAAATGATTCTTACAAAATGTGGAGATACAGATAGAAATGCAGCACAGAGACAGGCTCCCTTTTGGTCGTTTTCGCCTGCAAGTGTGCTTAACCACCACCAACACTGACTGCAGCCATATACATTATGAGAGCCTTTATCTTAACACTCGTACACTTTAATATCCTCGTTTAATTCGATTAATGTTGCCAGTTTGAAAACTATATCTTTGCCAGTTGGGATTTGCAGCCAGACTGGCCACAGTTGGGCTGCAGAATTTAGTAGTACGCGGCCGTAAGTACTTAGATTCACGCAGAAATAAGCAATAAACTTAAGCACTTGCTGAAATACAAATAAGCAACGATTTGGTATCAACCCCTCTTATCACAAGTCACCCCCCCGCTCTTTTCTCCCGTATAATCGTTATCCATTTTTATAAGACCACCACGGTACTGTACGGAAACAAACTACAACAAAAAGCCACAGTCACAACAACAAGGTCAGCACTAAATCGTAATTCTGGAAGCGCCACAATGCGATTATGATATGAACGGAGGAGGGAACACGCAGGAATAGCAAACAAACTAAACAATTGAGTGTTGCACGTTTTCGGCATCACTTCCGTTCGAATGGTATAAAGGGTAGCAAACATGTATCAGGCACGAGCCACCCTTGCACCTACAATACGAGTACTCGTACATACGAGTAGCTTAGTGACAGCTTCGATGTTGACCCACTTTTCCAGAGAGACAGGATGAGGTAATTGATGTTTGACAAAATTCGCTGAGTTTTGAGTTTGACTTTAGCGCACAGACAAACAGACGCACGGATTCTTAAGTGTAATTAGCCTAGTTCGCTGGTCTCCTTCTCGTATCTAAACACTCTCCAAATCATCGATCGAATGAAATAGGGGGCAGATTAGTGTCAGTTGAAAAAGAGATTATTATTGCAGTGTTGATAGCGCTAGTGTTGCTTCTAATACCTGGCTTGTATACACGTATGACCTTATTTTTTTAAATAATTAGTCCATCTAGGGCTTTAAAGATAAAAATCGATTAGTGCAATGTGATATGTACCTTATAGATAAATTGTGGTTGTTGATATGAGCAGAAGTTTTTTTTTTTTTTTTTAATTGTGCTCTTGCCATGTGGCTAACCCCAACTGACGGGCATTGGGTTCCTTATCTGCCCCAAATGCAGTTTTCTGTGCTTATCAGTATGTAGAAACATTTGTTTTTGTCTATTTGGCGGTTTGTGTAGTTTGAATCGCAAATCCAATGAAAGCTTATTTATGTTACATGGAAGCGTTGACATTATGTATTTCTGTAAGCCGGATGATGTTACCAGTACATATGTATGTATGTGTTCATATAGAAAAAGGCATGTGCATTAGTAGTAACATATGACACCATTCAAATCTCCCTCACGTAGCAGCTTACATGAGTCGTTGCGTTGAATGCTATTTTCCATGACTTCTCCACATAATTCAGCCAATATTTCTGCAGTTTTACGTCGAATACCTATGTACCTCCTAGTCGTCTAAAGTTTCTGACTTGTTGGCAAAGACCAGAGCATTATAGAAGCCCTTTAAAAAAAACAGAGTCTTAAGGTGTTCAATCGCACGAGCTGGGCGGCCATTTCTCTTGATCAAACGTGGTAGAGCATCCAAAGACGACATACATCCCCTCCAAGCTTTTCAGTTCCAAGGCTTTTTTGCCTGCCGACTTGCCGGCACCATCTCGGAAGACCTATGGTCCGGCAGAAAAACCATACTAACCCGAAAGTAAGCAAAAGTTTGCCGTGCACGATAGTCATTTGGCCTTAGTTCAGGGTTTAGTACGATCTTGAGCGGAAGCAAGCTAAGTCATTTCATAAAAAACGCCACACGGACGTTTGAGAATTGTCCAGATTTAGAAAAAATTGCGCAGTCGGCTGTTAGTGGCTATGATTTGCAAGTGGTTTTCTGCTGTATTTCACTCAGTTTATCTGGAACCCATTTTTTTTATCTTGGGATTCTTCCCATGGCGAACCATGAGCTTCGCCAAGCATTCGATGCTATACAGCAGCAGTTTTCTGAAAATCAATGCTGTCCGCAAATCGTAGCTTCCAGGCCCGAAATTCAACTTGTTCAACGCTATAACAAACTACTCGTAAGCTGTTGAGGTGAGATGAAAATCGTTGTCAGATGTCAACAAACAAATGACGCTAATGACACAGTTTCATGATAACTACACTGACAACTTGGGCCATCTATGGGAACATTATGGTTTCATTTTAGAGACCTGTTACCTAAGTGGCCTTAATGAACAATCCTCCCCAGCTAACACAATCCTTCGGCTAACTGGCCCAAATTTCGCACTTCAAGTTGGTTTATGTCCCCTTCCACTTGCGTGCATAACTTTCAAATGGATTCGTACTTCATTGCGTCGTTTCTTGGAGTTAAATTCAAAGAAACTTTCAGCCGGAGCTATGTCCTATATTCAATACCGAAATACTTAAGGTCTTGTTTAAAGCCAGTTTGGCCTTACGATGCTCCATCGTATCTGTTACTCAATTGCTTGCCAACCCGAGCGCAATGTTGAGAGAGCTTGAGGGACAACCGGTAGAGACTTACGTATAAGGTGCAAACATTAAAATGTTATTGGACCTTGTGAGTAGAAAGGCCCAGAGTTTCCAAGTTGCGGAAGTAAGACTATTTGATTGGTGCTAGCTTGCTGTTTACGAAGCGATAGTTTACAATCTACTCTTGTACATATTGCTTTTACTGAAACTTCCTAAAAAGAACTTCAGTGATATAGTGGCTGCGGCAGATGCAAGCGAAGGTTTAAAACTCACATAAAAGCTCCGCGCAGGATGGTTTATGGCTTATGTATATCTATTACCTACAGTACTAAGCAAAAGGTAGTCCACAGTCTTTCCTACAGAGGAACAGCAAGAAAATCGCTGATCTCTTAAAGACATTGAAAACATTAGTTTTGTCTGCCGTTCCTCCTGCAAACACATGCCGTTTGTAGTAATGCTCACACAAAAGCCAGGACGCACACAGTCCTAAAACCCTTTTGCGTACAAGAAACTCACTTCAATGTCTTGCCCAGTAAGTTTATTGTCATTCCATCCCGATCACAGTCGCAATCTCTCACAGACTCATACTAGGCTCAGTGAATTCACTGCGTTCAGAGAAGTCTTTCTTCCATTTCACACTGGCTTGGAAGTGGTGAGAAGTTACAAAACGACTAAAAGCTCAGCTGGCTATCTTCGATTTTTTTTTTTTTTTTTTATAATTAGCGGGCACCCTTAAAATATTTGCACATAGCGCGGGCAAAGGAAATTAAGGAAGGGAGAAAAGGGAGGTATCCCATGTACGTTGGTCTTAAATGTCTGAAAATTGTAATGGCTAGGAAATACAGAGCTCGGCAGGACATTCCATAAGCGAGTTGTTCGGCTTGGGGAAAAATTATGATATTTCAGGGATCGTCCGAAAGTGGCCTTGAGGGTGTACTAATGAGCATTCATAGCGTCACGGGTATTACGGTTGGAGGTTTGGAGGGGCGGAATGCTACTGGCAATTTCCGTGGAGCACTGGTGGTGAAAGTAGTTATTGAACAGTGTGGGGTAGGAGACATTATGTCAGTGTTCGAGGGTGTCAATCGACTGTGTAATATTGGCATCACCTATAAGTTTTAACGCACGGTTTTGAATCCTATCTAGTAGGTGTAAAGAAGTCTTGGGAGCACCTGACCAAATGTGTGCATTCTACTCCAGTTTTAGGCGGATGAAAGCCTTACATATTGAAGCCATTTAAGAGGGGATGAAAAATTTCTTACAGAGCTTTTCGCTGCATTTTGGCGACTTCGAAAATGTGGTCATTCCAATGAAGGTTGTCATTGAAACACATACCGAGAATGGAAAGTTTTTCGGTTTCAACGATGCAAGTGCCATTCATGGAAAATGGCTAGGTATTTGAATTTCGCTTAAGCGACAGAAGACAGCATTAAATTCCACTCTGTGGATAGTTCCCCAATTGGTTATGCTGTTAATATCGGAATTTAATGAGCTTAACATACGCTGCCGTTCCCGTTCTACAGCCGAAGAGCAGGGCAGTGAGTTCGGAAACGAATATAAGAAGCAAAGAGTACTGTCGTCAAGGAAGAAATACATTGAATTAGATGTAGCAGACAAGAGATCATTAAAAAAAATTATAAAAAGTGTCGGAGACAGAATAGAGCCATGGGGCACACCAGCATTTATTTTGTGAATATCAGACTTGAAACCATCCAAGACAACTTGAATTTAACGTTCCGTAAGTTAATTTGTAATCCATTGAAGAAGAGAGTCATCGATCCCAAAAGCACGCATTTTCAACAAAAGAGCCTGATGCCAAACGCTGTCAAATGCCTTAGAAATATCAAGTGCAACTATCTTGCTTTCGGCAGATTTGTTCCACTTTTCGGTGAGACATGCCATCAAATCACCAGTGGACGAACGACCAAAAATTCTTACTACCTTTGGGGCATTGTAGTCTTTTTTGGCTCAGTTTTGGTCGTATAGAAATTTCAAACGCTTAAGAAAGGCTTTGCAGTCATTCCTGACTCGTTTAAATTGTTTCCGGTTTTCCTCTGTCGGGTTAGTCTTATAGGACCGAAAAACATTTCTCTCAACCTGACAGCCTCTTTACAGCTCTAGTCGTACCACGTCCTTTCCTTTGGCCTGATACTCTTTATCCGGTGAGAGATAAAGGATCTCATTCCAAAGAGAATAGTCTCTGTGATCATATCAGCAGCAGAATCTACATCGTTATCGAGGAAACATAACGACCAGTTAAAATTCCTAAAGAAGGTGTAAAGTCCGCTCCGAGAAAGCCAATTTCTCGTATTGCCACATTGTTCTTTAAGGAATTGTTTTTCTAACTGTGTGGCCAATGTACGAGAATTTAGCTGATATGACACAATGGTCCGACGAGCATAGAGGTGAGAGCACATCAACAGTGTACTTGTCAGGGTGAGAGGTTAGAAACAAGTCCAGGGTGTGGCGGTATGACTATCAACGTCTGGGATTCGCGTGGGCTCATTTACAAGCTGGGTCAAGTTGTTTTCCGCAGCGAAGATCTCAATACACCTTCGGGTGTGGTCTGTCCAGAATGTCGAAGCCAACCAGGCTCTCTTCCATGCCTTTAATATAAACAGTTAACCGCTATCTAGATTGCGCATCACGACGCTTTAAAGACTGCGTCTGTTATGGTACAATAATATAGTCGATCAGATTCTGGCGCAAACCATAACTAGAATCTTGCATAAGCAGTAGAGACGTATTTTACTAGAAGGTTGCTTCACCGCAAAACCGACATTAAAGCCATTTAGATCCAAAACATCCACCTCGGTGACCAGATCATTGTCTTGCCGAAAGTTCTGTTTACTCGTAGGGACGAGGATAATTTTGTCTCAATGGAATAATGAGCAAGCAAACTTGCCGTTTCTAAAAAGGCAAATCCAAAAATTCTTACACAAATAAAAGTCCTCTGATAACATAGATGTAGTCTTCAAGTTGATGGCATCATCGGCCTGTGAACTATGGGTATACCACACGAAAGTAAGATTAAATTTGTGTAGCGCGCAGGATCCATTATGATAGAAAAGAACCTTTCTAGCTAAGTCCGAGTCCTGTAAGTTTGACCACGAAGTTATTTGAAGTAGCATATTCCACTCACTACTCTGGAGGAGCAAAATGCCTTGATCTGGCGGTATAGAGAATAAGGCGTTTGTTAAACAAAAGGGTCTCGCTACTTATAGCGAGAATGCAAAAGTAGATGTTCTTAGAATCTGAAATATTTCCAGAAAGATAGAAAATAGTCCTTCAACCAATATACCTTATCTTGAAGTAATAGTAAAAAAGAACAATTTGACTTTTGAAGATAACTGTTGATGACATAAAATTGAGTCAAAATCGCAAAAAAAATCATCGAATGAGAAAGATGACACGTAGGAATTCTGTTTGTCCATTAGAAGATCACTTGGCAGAATGGACCAGGCCCACAACAATCTGATGACGAAGTATAAAAACTGGTAATCGATTCACTGCGAGAGTCCTGCAAGGATCGGCATTAGAATCAATATTGTGGAACGTCATGTACAGCACAGTTCTTCTCGATGACAATCTGCAACTTCCTATAATTTTCGGTCGTAATAATCGTCCATTCGAGAGTCAACATACTCACTATTGAATGGTCCTTTGCCTGAGACGATGCACCGGTCGAAGTACCGAGAATATCGCAGCCGTAAGAACTTCAGTTCAAAATAAGTCAAATTAGTCGATTCCACGTCATTCACATGAATTGGGAATCTCTGTCTAAATTTTGGCGAATTTTCCATGAAGAACTCAAGAACTGAAGCCTCTTGATCGTTTGCTGTATCGAAACTTCTTCGCTTGGCTTCCGCAAAACTTTGAAGAAAATCGTTAATTTTATCGAAAATTCATCTTCGACGATAAACCTCATTTTTGGCTAAACGACTTTGTCAATAAGCTAGATATAAGTTGTCGGACAACAACAAACCTACATGTGCTTCAAGCGACTCCATGGCATCCACAAAAGTGTCTGTGTGGTATGAATTGCATCTGGAGGTGTGATTAGACCGTATTTTACGCCATGTTTCGGGCTATGGAGTTTGCAATCGTGCCATGTTTGAAGAGCATTTTTGGCCAGAATTAAATGGACTTGAAATCAGTAATATGGACATGATACACTGCTGGTCGAATAATTGATCGATTGAGGGGGAAGTTCGGTAATCGTCTAATCTCGAGAAATGGTTCAGTCAAATGGCCACCTCGCTCATACGGTTTAACGCTGTTGGATTTATTTTTATGTTGTAACGTTAAATCGTAGGATAATGCCAATAAGCCAAAAACGTTAGAGGAGCTCATGAACAATATCGAACGCGAAATTTCCAAAGGTTCCGGCCGATATGTGAGGAAGAATATTTCTTTCACATTCCAATGCTCGACGAGATGAAAATGCTGTTTGTTTCGGGCGCTTAAAAATTCAGTTTGTGTCGAAACTGATTCCTCGTAACACTGTTTTATTACGCCTTCATTTCAATCGTTATCGGCTACATATCATAAATTTAAGTTGACTTTTTCTGCCGGCTGGTTAATGTTATCTAATTTAGAATTGAGGCACAATTAGCAGCGGCCACCATGGATGGTATAAAGCAAGATCTTGATCACGAATTTAGTTGTTGCACCACTGGCCCAATTTCGTCAGAGCGTTTAGTGATTAGACGTATAGCAGTTCTTCTTACAATCCTAATAGGCGCCCTAAAGAATATCGTCGTAAACCATTATCTCCACGAAAAATGGATGAATGTTACATTTGTATTTGTTCCACTGTAGTGGATACCTCCACGAAATCCACTTACTGTGACAGAGTCGTGGAATTTGAGAAATAGAATTCGTCTGTTTCCCAAGCTCAAAAATACCTGCATTCCCCCAGCAAATCAGCATATTTCATTTGAATTTCAATAGTGAACTCAGGAACACTGTCTCTTCCAAGTCCCTAAAAAAAACCAACCGCTAACCTTGCACCTGGTTCAAAGACTTGTGTATAACTATACAGTTGTTGATTTATACACATTTGACCATCAATTGAATGCCACTGATTCATGACTAACAGACTTGATTTTACAAGAACGTGATGCAAATTTCAATTCGTCACAATTGTCTTCGAGAATTCAAATTGCATTCTAGATTTCTGGAGGAGCCAAGCCTTTTGAGCCAGGCTTTCTTCATTGGATTGTTTCGTTATCGTATGGAGAAAATCAAAACAAATACTTGAAGCCGTTGTGTACGATTTATCATGGAATGCAATCCATGTAAAGTTTTAGGAACACCATCCATTGTGTTTTGCAAATGGGGCGAAAGGTTTGCAAATATTTGGCACATACTCGTATGAGCAACCGTAATTTGGGTGCAGTTGCTGAGTAGTAGATTCTGAGTAATCTGCCAGCACTTACTCGTACGATTACAACTTTCTGGCAGTAATGGAATCAACAAATAAGACTTTTAAGATTTATACAAAACATTAGCGGTTATTGACGTTGTGGAAAAGATAAAAACAACCTCACAGTCGCATTAAGTTTTTTGGCAAACAATATAGCCATAGAGATGATCAGTTATACATGCTACTGCATGTCGGAGATTGAATTTTATTATTTAATTTAGAGAAATGATGAATCGACCTTCTTCGAGGTGCCATATTAATTCACAGTATACGTTACTGTTGTACAGAAGGTCCCCATACTTCGAGCAATAAAAACTAGCAGCTTTAGGAAGTCACAGCTCTGATTAGATGTTATGTTGTGACAACAAATTGATCAATATGGGAAGGCTGAAGATTTCAAACGTACCGCCAGAATGGGGTTTTGGAATATCGACCTGAATAGGCAAAGTGTTTCAAACTTTTACATTACATGGCCAGCTGGCGGGGATTCTTTTAACTCCTGCGGGCGGCAGTTGAATACGGTTTCAACATGAAACAATGATTTTGTTGTGTAAACAACTTCCAAATGAGGTCATTTAAAAAACAAAAACGCAATTAAAAATATATATCGTCCACCTACATGAGCTAAAAGCCAACATTCTCATTACAGCCCTTGGCTATCCACGGAAAGACGTTTGATCTCAATTAGAGCACCTGCAGTCGAACAACGAGGAAAGGTTTTAGACAGGTTTCAAAGGAAAATCACTGCGATATACATATGTAATTTTGAAAGGGTCGGAAGCAAGAAGAACAACCGCAACATCTGCTATTGTAATTGCTACGGATAGAAGAGCCATAGTATAAAGAGTCAAGATTTGTGGAGCGTGATGCATGTAAGCGTCTAACTACAATCTACATAGAAGCTTAATTCCTCTACTTAAGACAGTATACATGTCCATGTCCTCTTAGAGGAGAATGAGGACGACTTTGTCATTAAAAATCGTTTCTAGGAATAACCAAACAAACCAAATGAACAAGTACGAGTATCATATAAAGATCGTTCGTGCCAATTGTGGACATATGTCAATAGGAACTTAACCACATCTGCAGCAGGTCCAAACATCTTTACAGCTACCAGCTGTTCTTATATCCCAACATCTATAAAGGATCTTGACAATGTTCTAAGCAAACAGCTATCAACCAGGCTGATCATATCCCAATTGGCCCACGGCACAGCTGCAATATTCATAATTTTGAAAAGTTTTAAAAGGCAAAGTCGACTCGAACCGCTGCAAAGATACGAGTCTTTACATCTGTAAAAACCAACAAAGAAAATTACGACGACCATGTCTTACTAACACTGCACTTGATGGTTTAATGAGCCCAAATTAGTATCATGTGAGTGATATCGATCTTGCGGTAGATCTAGATGGAAACCCAGGAATTTCAATTTTATGTCTTCAACTTCCCCATTGAATTCAAGTACAATCGGATCAATACCTCAAGATCATAATTTAAAGGAAAGGGCAAGACTTGCAGGACAATTTTGTTGGCAATGATATGGCATTCTAGTTCTGGTTTTCCAATACGGACTTGACAACTTTGAATTTAATTTGTGAACGCACTCTTTCACTAATCATCAAACTGTCACTGTCAATTTATTCAGTAAACTCAACTTTTTCATCATGGTAAGGTACACGAAAGAGCAACGTCTGCAAATTATAAAAAAATTTTACCGAAATTCAGAGTCGGTGACTGCAACTTTAAGAGCGTTAACTCATCTCAATGGGTTCGTCAATAAGCAAAATATGCGTTATTGGTCGGCTGAAAATACATATGTGCTTCATCACCACTTCATCCACAAAAAAATGACTGTTTGGTGCGGTTTGCATGCCGGCGGCGTTATTAGGCCATATTTTCGTCGTCGACGATAACGATCGTCACGTTACTGTGAATGATCAGCATTATCGCGCCATTGTCACCGATTATTTTTGGCCCGAATTGGAAGATATGGACTTGCGCGACATGTGGTTTCAACAGGATGATGCCACAAGCCACACAGCACACGTAACAATCGATTTATTGAAGAGTAAGTATGGTGAGCGTGTTATCTCAAGAAATGGGCCAGTCGATTGGCCACCTCGTTCGTGCGATTTAACGCCGCTTGACTATTTTCTGTGTGGCTACGTTAAGTCATTTGTTAATGCCTAAAAGCCGACGACGTTGGAAGAGCTCAGAGCCAACATTGAACGCGAAATAGCGGCCGTTTCGGGCGAAATGTGTGGCCGAGTCGTTGAAAATTGGGTCCGACGAATCGACCGCTGCAAACGTGTTCCATTCATAAATGTTTTGATTGCACTTCAAGCCGATAATAAAGTTTTTGAAATATCTCAAATGGTTTGCGTTCTATTTAAAAAAAAAAAGTTGTCAAGTCCTTATTGGAAAACCCTTTAGAATCAACCATGGGAAAAATCTTATACGGAACCCAGGAGTTAGAAGTGACAACTTCGTACACTATAGCTTGCATACCCGATAAAATAGTACGCAGTGGCTTGAGAACTGTTATTGGTGGCCTGCTAGTAACTGGGATATATGTAGATAGGCCCCTATCAAATTCCCCCACTGGAAAACTGTTTTGCTGCACTACAACTTGCAGTCCTATATAGGGAAGAACTTACCGGCATTAGTAGCCGATTCGTTGATAAAAAGGCCAACAAGTTGTCCACATGAAGTTTCCCACCATGTTCGAGGAACAATTAAACGTCACGCCAAGACTGCGAGACCGGCAGGCATTAGTCGAGATCACTGCCCCATTGGAACTTATGATGCATCCCTTCTAATATTCACTGGCGCAGCTGTAAAGGTGAAACCAGCTCTAGTCAGAAGCGAAGCACTCTTGGTAAAGCATTTTTTAACAACATAGTGGGCATTTGCAACATCGACTTCTAAAAGATTATCGATTTCTCCAACCTCACTGAACCGGACGGATTCTAAACTACTTTAGAGTTCACTAGAGTGCGCCACCTTTTGCGTTGACCAAGGGTGCGAAAAATTATTGTGCTTATTTTAAAATTTCGTGGTAACCATCAGGTCCTATCGACTTGTCAATCCTGAGAACAGGAACACGACGCAAGCACACCAGATCTGAATCAAGAATAGTTTGCTGAAATAGACATGGTGGTAGAAGAATCTTTAATAAGTCAACAGCAGCTCTCAAAGCCTCGAAACAAGTGACTAGCTCCTCAAAACCCCACACCTTTTACTAAGAGTTTCCAAAAACTACTTTTGTGAGAAACTTTGCACGCAGCAGGCTTGGGCAAAAAGTCTTGGACCATCGACACGTCGGCGAACGCATCGTAACACTCCACATCCGTACGAAACTTTCCAAAGAATGAATCTGATACTAAAACTAGACTACAATAAGAAAGGAGGACATGGCCTACAAAATTTTATGTCACATACCAACATAGCGGTTACCTGATCTTAAAAAAGTTAACCAAATTGATGACTATCAGATTGATTTTGTTATGTTATAGATATCCAACCATTTCATTTTCGTATCACAAGATCGTAATTGATTGACCCCTATTGGACTGACAAATCCGTCCTATCCTAGAAAAAATAAGTCTAAATCGATTCGATATTCAGCACCTATTGAAACGAGCTTCACTAAATGATGTCTATTTCTGCTATCACTTCTTGGACTTTTCATGGAGAACGCACTCTGTCTCGTAAGGCTTAGAATCAGTTTTACCGAGACCACACATTTCTCTAACATAGGCAGGCAAGATCACCAAAGTTCGTCTTTGAAAGCTGCAATCACAAGAAACAGTTAAAATCTTTGTCGAATCCCTCAAAATTCTTGCCACCATACATAAACCGTAGAATGGTAGAATACCAATGGAAATGTTGTCAACGAGCCATCAGAGAAGCTGGTTTCAATATGGTGGGTTTGAATAAAGCTCCGCAACAATAGAAACCTCTGGTCTGACGCTTTGGAGGACGTGAGCTCTCCTAGTAGATTAAAACAGAGGAGCAGATAATTCTCGGAAAAAAGTTACAAAGCCAGAATGAAAACCAGAAAGGACAATCAGGGAAAACTAGTAGTAGAGACGCAGTCGGTGTTCAGAATATGGAAATACCACTTCTGCAGATTATACTCATATACCACTGTCAGGCAGAATAAACCATCGTTGACGCAAGACGGTGAAGATGAAAGTAAGGTTGCATCGAAGCTAAAGTCAAATAAAGCTCCTGGCATGTTCGATGAGTGGACTCTCAGCACCGTTTGTCTGATCCATAAAAAAGGAGACTCTGTTGCGCTAACAACTAAGAGATTAGTCTGCTTAATATTCTTTTCTGATGTATCCAAAGCCGCATATGAAAGCGTTATTGGGAATAAGTTTACCAACCGCTGTTTCAGGAGGCAACTAAGTAGCAGAGCTCTTTCTCGTTAGACAAAACAGATTTTACATCCCAATACTGCTCTTTAGCTCGGAGTCGTTTCGATAACGGACGAAGGAGCACACGGCTTTTCAAGAGAAGAATACATCATCGATTTCGGCCACTTTGAGCGAAGACGTACGCATCTAAAGTGGAAGGACAAGAAGTCCAAAGTCACTTTTGGAACAATTTGTTGCGTCAAAGAGCAAAAGACAAAAATAAAAACAAACATTCAGATAGTATATGCCTTATTTACATGGGTAATTTGGGCAAAGCGATTACCTTATGGTCGATACGCTTACACGCCTGATACTTTTGTCCTTTTACAGTCCGTGGCACCTGACAATTACCGCCTTTATGGGAAATATTTTATGTAAGCCATCAAAAGCGCTCGTTAAACCGAATCACCTCCCCAAAAGGTAAACATTCTCAGCAAATCTTTTCATTCTTTTTTTTGTCGTCCCTCAGAACAAGCAACTATTACCGACCAATTGGTCATAAATAAATAATACCTGCAAACGACTACCTACAAGTCGACAGAAATGAATAAAAAGAAAAAAAAGAAAAAAAAGAAAAAAAACGATTCTAGCTGACATGTGACACTTTTGTGTGTGGCAATGTCTGTCGAAAGTACCTTCCCCCAGTCTGCTATGAATTCCACCATCTGGTCCCACAATTTTAACTCCCAGCTGATCACTCATACAAATTCTGATTACGTTGAAAGTGCAGCAAATGCAGAAAATGGAAGAAACCAACAAGTAAACAAAGCTGCAACTGATATTGAAAATTCTAAAGCCTGTCCGTATTGATTTATGAATTCATTGTCACCCTAGGTCTTCGAAGACTATTTCACAACAAGATAGCGTAAACGGCCCTCGAAGAAAACCACAATAACAAGACAAACAACAATTAATTAGACAAGTGACAGTTGCATGGATGTATTTTTTTGAACGACGCACACCCCAGCAGTAGATTGTCAAGGAGGAAGCGCATCTCCAACGCAAGCGCACTATCATCACCCATACCAACCCTTGGTTTGGTCATCACACCTCCCTTTGCACTTTTACTTTCGTTCGCACATCGGACAGAGTTCTGTGTGTTTACAGGAAATTTTCAATTAGAATGACATAAGCCAGCAAGAATGTGATGGCTTGTGGAAAGCCCTCCGTCGTCTATCCCATCAAAGGGAGACACAAAAACAACGTGATTTTCAGACACAAATTCTAGCGATTCTCGATGTTTTTTTTTTAACCCCCTCTCTGATCGGCGATTCAATTAAAACTGACACAAAACATAAAAAAACACAAGAAGAGACGGGGAATTTGGGTTCATTTGGTTACCTTTATCCGTAGTAGGTTTGTAGTTAGATTAACTGGCAACTATCGGAACTCCATGCACTTTACCAGGTCCCAGCTGGAATCCAGAAAACCAAAATTTAATTCACAAGGTTGGGCACTAGATTTAGCATTAGAACAACAGACAGACCGACAAAAACAAAACAACAACACTCGCGCGATAAATTCTCCACCCAACTCACAACAGCACTAGTGCGGCACTCACTTTGAGTAGCAGTGAACGCGCTCTCAAACCGACTCCAACCAACTGCCGAAGGCGAAAAGCGCACGCAAAAATCACACAAACACAACACACCCGACAATAGACAGTCGACAGTCGATAGCCGAAAGTCTTCAAGTTGGCGGTTGAGTTCTCCTTTTTGGCGTTCGCTATTGCTTTGCTGGTTTTCTGATTTTCTTTTCTTCTCCCAACCGTTTTTGGTGTTTATTTTGTCTTCTTCTAGATTCGCTTCTTTCTCCCCTTCGTGCAGCCTTGGACAAAAAGTTCTTTGAGTTTGAGTGGGTTGCATGCAGTTTATGTTTTTCACTCAAAAAAAATTTCTTAAGCAATCTATCTGGACCATTCATCAATTCACGTTCTCCAACACCAGCATGAGTTCTCGTGAAACTTATGCTTTGGAGCTTTTTCGTTGAGCAACATTTCGAAAGGGGTGTTCAGAAGGTTTGCGAGGATTGTGTTCTGTGAGCGACACATTCGTGTGGGTGGCAGATTGATTGTGAGTGCACTTTCATGTTGCAGTATTGTTAGCACGTGTGCAACGAGAATTTCCCACTTTAGTAAACGGGTCTAATCAATTTTTTCCGAAAAGGAGCTTACAATGGATTCAGATGTTACCATGTCAGACGATTAGTCTCGTTGTCCCTGTATTGATTATTTACTTACTAGAGTTTTGGGTAAACCTGGGCTGGCTCCTCCAGTTAGCCAGGTCCATAGCAAACTGCCTGCAGTCGACATTTATGTGGCTGTAGAGCTCGTATTCGTTGAATATCTCCCTCCACAGCTAGTCAATGCGAACGGGACCACATATTGTGCGAAGGATTTTTTCCTCGAAACGACTGAGGTTATCTTTGTCCGCTTTCGATTGAGTCCAGGCTTTAGTGTCATAAAGAAGAATTGGGATGATCAAGGTCTTATATAGAGTCTCCTTGGTTGCTCGGGAAAGGGGCGTTTTTTTCAAGTTTCTTCTAAGCCCAAACAATCAGCGATTATTTATTTTTGACTGCAAAGTGCAAAGTTAGACAAAGTCTAAGGGACTACCTCGAAACTATACCTATCGACTGTCCCATCTTGTTGACAGCATATACTTAGTTTTGCCATGATTAACACTAAACTCATTTTGAAATCTTCTGTGTCAACACTGTGCTTGGAAGATGTTGCCTTTCATGTTCCTGGACTGGACTTCAATCAACTGGCGTCTTCCGCTAGTTCGATCCAATGCTAGCTGCCTCCCGTTTCGCACACTAAGATGTCTGCTGAAGTCCCCTTCCAATGCCAAGCGCCACCTCAGTCTCGGTCTTTCTCTACTGCCCTATCCCAACGGTGGCGGATTCCAAGACTTTTCTGACCGCTCTACATGATTCACCCATCTCAGTCGTTAACAATGATGTTGGACCTTTAATCTTTTGGCTAAATCGATGTCGCTGTCCTCCTCCACTTACCGTCTGTGCAGACGGTACCAAAAATCTGCCGAAAAATATTTCTTTAAACCAGACAAAAACACCCTCATCCATTTTGATAAAGTCGATGCCTCTACGCCATTGAGCGGGACTGGAATTATTAAGTTCACTCTTGATGTTCGAGAAATGGCTTTGCTTTCTTAGCCCAAAGAAACAGCAATCGGCAATAGTTATTCTCCTTTTGATCCCAGCTCTGGTCTTTCTTTGTAGCGCCGCACAAGATAGCAACTGGCCTTCGATACCAGGTTCTAGTGGACCCCGTGAGAGATTAAGACAGACTCATTCAGAAAATTTTTTGGCGATCTCTTGGGATTGTAGCCGGCCGACGTCGAAATTACTCACAGCATTAGCTTACCCTTGCACTGTTCAAGATATCCGCTACAACAGGGTAAAAGGCCGAATCGATCTGGGCTCGTCAGAACATTCGGACATCCGTAATGCTGGAGTGTCTTGCGTCGATCTTAATGTTGTCATTTGGGCTGACGGTTGATTGATCCCCGCAAGATTGATTAGCATAAGTCCGTTATCAGAGGTAGTGGCGTGCAGGCCTTCTGTTAGCCTTCTATAGGTAGAGCATTGCTCGTAGGTTTTGTGCGAGAACTCGAAGCTATCTTTGGTCATAATCTTTCTCCTCTGTGGAGGCATACCCGCATATAAGTTTAATGTTAGCAAATTTAGCTTTCATACGCATTCTGCATTTATAAACAAATCAGAGTCCAATTAGGCTCCTCTTTTACCGTAGATGTAGCAGTTTTTCATCGTCTTTTTGCCTGGCCTATCCCATCGCATTTCTTCGATGGCGGTAATGTCGGCTTTGCAGCAGCATAGGACCGCCGCTAGTTGGCTGCCGGTGACCTTTTGAGGAACCCAACATTCCACGTGGATATACGAACTTCGTTGCCCTTAATTCGTTTGCATGGGTTGTCAATAGTAGATCTATCCGTATCTGTTGCTTGTTGTTGCCTGTTTTTTCTATGGCTGAGCAGTTACCACAGCGACGCAAACCGAACCTGGAGGGCTTTCCTTTTTGACACCCATACCTTGAGGGGTCGGTTAGATTGAAGCCATTAAACCAGTCACTACCGTTAGTCCATTTAGGACTCATCCGCACCATCTCTTTTTCAAGGCCCTGACTAAGTCTTACCAGCTGGAGCTGCATGGATATCGGAGTAGCCCGGACGAGGTTTCATTTGTTTTATTCTGGGATTTTACTTCGCCGTTGATTCCATCTGGGGCATTCATCCACTGTCGAGTTTATAGAGTTGCTATTTTTGTCTGCTGGTCAGCACTCGCTCTTATAAGTTTAGCAAGTCGAGTCCTGATGGACACCGACCATTAACGGTCACCATATGGATGTAAAATAAACACAATCGATGTGCAGAAAGGTTAACATCTCTCAGTGTCTACCCTATTTCTACAGCACGTTAAATAAAAAAAATCGGTTAAGTCGTTATTGACACAGACAGACGAGGTTGTCAGGGATGGTCGAACTAGATATGGCGGAAACCGATGTGGTCTACTTGAGCTTTTCCTAGTATTTCCCGGAGTTTGAAGGTTTGCTCGATTGTGGCCTTGCTGGTCTAAAATCACATCCTGGTTTAAATAGGGTTGTTGAATAAGGGTTTCAGAGGTTTACACAATAAGATCTTTAATGCAATCTTGAGAAGACTTATACCTTTATAGTTGAGATCTGAGAAATGATGTCTAGAAAGTGATTTAGAGCAGCCTTGAATAGCTCAGTCAGTCATATCCAGCTGCTTTGTTTGATTTCAGCTTAGGTAATGCTCTTCCTTCTTAATTTTGGTTAGGTGGACTGAAGTTTTGGCTGTCATCGACTAGGTTGAACGGTCTATTCTTCCCAATGGTGGGATATCCGTCTTCCTCGCCATTAAACAGTCTGCAGAAAAATTTGCTAATATTCTCAGCACCGAGTGTGACTCTTATACAAGGTTTCCTTCTTCATCTCTACAGGCCTCTGTACGGGTCTTCTTGCGATGACACTTTCTTTCTACCTGTTGGTAAAACTTTCTTATGTTATTCATGGAGTATAACCTCTTAATGGCTTCGACCGCGCGCTTCTTTTGCTTTATTTTCTTCCCCTCACTTCTGTTCATGAGCGGCTCATGTGCTCCGTTGCAACGCCGCTTTGTAAGCTTCTTGTTTCGGACGAAACCCAACACATCAGCCACAGCTCTCCCCTTTCTTGTTGCGCTTAGAAAATCCACTTTCGCACAACAATATTGCCCGGACGTCCAGAATACTGAAGGTATGCCTAACATCTATGGCAATGTGATCAGTTCGATTAGCGTTTCATGATTTGGAGCCCGCTTGACTCCCTATGTACAAATATAAAGGTGAGGCAACCCTGCGATTGGTATTGCTATATTTCGTCCTGTCGCAAAGTTAATAAGACTAAGTCCATTGTCAGACGTGGTAGGCTATGTCTAACAATTGTTCTAACAGAAATATTCTTATTTCCTATCCTGGCGTAAAAATCTGACTCGCAATGCCGAGCAAAGTTCATTATTTCATCCTCGACGGTAACTATTCCTACGACTCTGTGGATATCACTGTTTCTGATATACCATGGAGTATTCACGATTTGTCTTAGAACTTTGTTTTGATAGCTTTGGAGAATATTTCGGTTTCTTGGTTTAGTGAAACCCCGAAGTTGTATTAAACCAAATAGGTTTAAGCACTTGCTTATAGATGAGCAGTTTGTTATGTATGCTTAACTTGGAATGTCTTCCTAGTAGCCAGTACATTTGTCTGAATTTATTTTCAAGTTCATCCCGTTTCTTCTTAACATGCGGCTTCCATTTCAGTTTTACATCGAATGTCATTCCTAGATACTTTGCTTCATTATTTTCCGGTAAATACAAATAACATGAGTAGATTTGGTCTCGTTGAGAACAATTCGCCATATCTTTGTCCATTCGTAGATTTTATCCAAAGCCGTTTGTAGCTTTCCAGTAGCTAACTCGACTGAAGTATCTGTAGGTAATATCGCCGTTTCGTCCGCGAACGTGGCAACTATGGTACCTGATTTTTCCGGCATGCCTCGAGTATAGAGTAAAAACAATACGGGGCCAAGTACACTTCCTTGCGGAACTCCAGCGACGATCTCTTTAAATTCGGAGTGTTCGGTGCCATGTTTAACACGAAAAATTCTGTTTTCCCAGTACGATTTCAGAATCGTATGCAGCTCTCTCGGAAGAACTTGACTTAGCTTAAGATTTGAGCCTTCGTGCCATACCTTATCGAATGCTTGAGACACGTCAAGAAACCCGCTAGAACATATCTGTTTCCCCTCTAGGGCTTTCTCAATTTCATTCGTAATTCTAAAAACCTGGTCAATTGTGAAGTGCTTAGTTCTAAAACCGATTTGATGTTCAGGAATTAGACGTCTCTCTTCAATGATCGGTTGCAAGCGCTTCAATAGGAGTTTTTTCAAATATTTTAGATATTATCGGCAGAAGCGATATCGGTCTGTAGGACTTTTTTTCACTTAGAGATTTGCCTGGTTTCGGGACTATTATAACTTCGGCAACTTTCCATTGGCTTGGAACGTTTAATAATCTTAGCGCGGCATTTATAAATTGGAGCAGTTTGATCAGGGCTTTGACCAGTTATCAAATCATAACCAGGGGCTTTGTTATTTTTCAATTTTTTAATTGCTTGGTTAAGTTATCGTAGCGAAACTGTTTCTGTTCTAAAATTGTCCGGTGGCGTAATTATATAATTAGAACCTCCTGTTAACGCCTGTCTATCAAAAGGCTTAAACGTTTCTTCTAGGTGCTCGGCAAATAGATCCGCCTTCTCTTTATTTCTTGCCTTATTCGCCCATTCGCCATTATTTTTTCTTATGGGAGGAAATTGCGTTTGAGGCTTTTTGATTCCTTTCATGGCTTTCCAGAGGGAGTAATTTGAACTTCTTTCGGCAGTCAGACCTTCGAGATATGTAGAGATATTTCGATTTTTGTAATCTCGTATTGCTTCTTTCAATTTGTTGCATATGTGGTTTACGTATGTTTTATGCTGGGTAGCACGGGATTGTTGCCATCTTTTCCGGGCTCTCGCCTTTTCTCTCACCAGTTCTTTTATTTCCGGCGGATATTTTATTTCACTACTTGCTTTCTCTTTTCTCCTAATTGGAGTGTTGTTCCAGGCAGCGTTCTGCAGGACTTTGATGAATCTGTCGACTTCGTCTTCTATTTCGTTTTGTGTTTTTAGCGACACGTTTAGAACAATATGTTCATTGCAGTAGTTTCTAAAACCGTCCCAGTTAGTTTTGTTGTAAGTTAATCCGGGCGTCACTTCTTTCTTAATAAGGAGTATGCTTAGTGTCAAAATGACTGGTCAGTGATCTGAGGAGAGATCATAACTTTCCTCGATGTTTGTAGAAATTTTGGCTGCTCCCTTTGTGACAAAGAAGTCTACAAGATCAGGGGTCTTTGTTATATCCGAAGGCCAATATGTTGGTTTTCCTATCGAGAAAAAGTCAACTTTACATTGCATACCGGCTTCATAGAGTTGTCCCCCTTTCGTTATACTACATCTTGAGCCCCAGAAGGTATGTTTCGAATTTAAGTCACTACCAATTATAAAATTCGGTCCACGTGAATCAAAGATACCTTAAAAGTCATTCTTTTCTAGCTTGCATCGCGGAGGACAATAAATGGATGCAATGTTGTAGTGCAGGTGGTTATATTTTACGCGAACCGAACTTAACTGCATTGCATCGCTTTCAATCTTCATATTTATAGAGTGCTCAATACAATCTTTAATGAACAATGAGGATCCGCCTCTGGCATTTTTTGATGGGTGGTATGCAGGATAAGCACAGTATCCCTTTAGTTCCACACGAGGTCCTTTCCTCAAGTGAGTTTCAGAAATCAAGCAAATGTCAATGTTGATTTTTTGTAAGAACACTTCCAGTTCGTCGAGTTTTTTAATAAGGCCGTTTGCGTTCCACGTCAATATTTTAAGCACTTGTTGCATATTCATGCTTGAAATCGAGTTTTACGTATTTCTCTCTCGAGATTGCTCAATTTTTCAACTAAGAATTTATTTGTTCTGCTTTGCTCCTCAAGAGTCGTGAGAATTAGGGAGAAAACGTGTGCCACTGGATCTGGCGTAACACCGCTTTTCTTGTTTTCTTGCGAGGCAGCTTGTGCATACGTTAGCGCGTCAATCGGTGGCGGCTTTTCCTTTGCGGCTTTTCCTTTGCGATATTTTTTTGTAGATCTTTCGACTTTAACACGTCGGACATTCTTTCTTTCACTGCCTGTTCTTTAGTAATATTTGGTTTATTTGTATTTGCTTTTGGGTTTGGACGTAAGGTTTTTTTAAGCGTATCGCGCCTTTTTTGGAGTTTTTCGCCACTTCACATTCGCGATAGTTTGCTGGGTGGTTTCTTTGGCAATATATGCAAGACGGTGGAAGTTCTTTATTTAAGTTGCACTCTTCTGAGAGATGTTTACCGGAACATCTTACGCAACGCGGTTCTTTTTGGCAGTAAGTCTGCGTATGATTGAAGCCTTGGCAGTGCTTACATTGCGGGATCGATCTTGTGTTCTTACTATAGATATCTTCTTTGTTTTCGGACTTATCGAAACTAAGCATAAACAGTGGAAGTCCCCGCTTAACCAAGATTTCCTCGTCTTGCTCTGTTTTTCTCTTTTCTTTTTTAATAATATTTACGACGTCTAGAACTTTAAAGCCCTTTGCATGGAGGTCGCTTATAATATCGTTTTTAGTGCACGAAGGGTGAAGTCCTCCCGCTACTACACGTAATGGTCTTTCTGACTTGTTTTCGAAAGTGTACCATTGGATCTTCTCGGTGTTTAATTTGTCGGACAATGCTCGGTAGTTATCGGAGTTGTCAACGTTAACTTTCCACACATTGTTGCGCAGTGATGTAACCTCATACTTCCAGTCTAGCGTTTCTTTGAGAAAGCAATGCAATTTGTTATAGTCTGAAACCCCAACAACGTTGATTGCACGTGGAAGACGTAATTTTGTTGGGATTTGCTTTTTTTGTGACTCCTGGCTTTTATCTGGAACGACTTTAGGTGAAGAACCAGCTTTACGTCTCTTAGACGGTCTTTTCTTTAGGGTCCAATTTGTTTCGCGCGTAAGCTCTTCTTTGTCCGTAGAGTATTCGCGACTAGTTGAGCGGAGTGGACTGCTTTCTTGGGCTTCATTTACATCCTTTTTTTAAGAGTCTGGTTTTCCTCTCGGAGTATGTCTACTTGTTTTTTAAGCTCTTGGAAAAGTAACTCCATTTGCTTAAACTTCGTACGCAGTGTGTTGTTTTCCTCCTCCAAGCTTTTATTAGTCACTGAGTCCGTTTTTTCGATTCGCGTAGGCGCTTCGGCGGACTTCTTTTCACGGAGACATTCGATCTTGGTGGTGGAAATCGTGATATCCTTGAACTTTTAGAGAAGGGATCCAACGACTGCGATAAATTCGTTGAGTTTACTGCGTTATTTGCATTGTTTGTATTATTTGTTTTATTGGTTTTGTTTTTGTTTAGGTTCATATTCAGATCCCACGAGTATGGGAGAAGGGAGGTCCACCGCATCAGAGACCCCTGTAATGCGGTAAGGCTACGTTACAACCAGAGGACGCCAGGTATCCGGAGGGTTCCGTTCGCGGTTCTCTATTGATTTTACATCCCGAGCACCATTCAGGCCTTTACACGGGTCGCATAACACCTTGCCTTGAGGATGGGGTACTTATTTGAGTGGCGGCCGCTCACGGATCAGGGAATCCGGCCCAGATGGTTTTTAGTCGGCTCTTACGACAGGCATTCCTACCGCGGGCATATTCTAACTACTAACCGCAGGGTAGCTCACGTGTCGAACGCTCAAGACATTTTTACTTGGTCTGGCGCATTCAAGGAAAAACGACAGCATTTGGCCAAAATGCAACAGCTCTACCATAAGGACAATGTACAGATATACTAGCGCATAGCCGACAAGGCGAAATCCCTTGAGTTGGTCCTACTTCTAAACCTGACGATTCAATGATTGAATCCTCGCTCAAACAATCCTCTTTTCTGAAAATATCGATACGCAACTAAGCACCGTTGATTACTCAATTAGTCCTCTGAGCCTTAAAGAATGTACAGGAACCAGACGTAGTTTATTGTCATCCAAGAGTTGCTAGGACCTGATAATGGTTCTACTCACGTTATTGTGTCCACGTAATAGAATCATATTTCAACAAAATTATCGACCACAGGTGCTGCAGTTAAATTGTTTCTGGACCTTAAAATTTCACAAAAAAAAAAATACTTAAAAACTATTTCAGTCTTATACATGTTACACACACAACATTTCCCGTGGAGAACTCCCCTAAAAGGTTCCAAGTGGAAGGGAAAACAAATGAAAAATTCAACACTACCCCAATAATTAAATGTGACGCAACTTATAGATATAGAATAAGCCAAACAATCTTCCCTAATTACAACCACCCTGTTGTTAAAAGTTCATAAAGTTTTTAAGAACGCACACCTTGCGTGCAAATCATAATCTCCCGCATCTCTCCGTGCATTTGTTTACCTACTTTTATATTCAGAACACTGCTAAATTACCACGGATCCCTTTAATTAAAACTCTTTTACTAAACAGTGATTAAGTGTTAGTTGCCAGGTAGACTGAAGTTATAATGAATTGAAAACAGATTTAATCAGAAGACCATTGACCTAGTGATGGTTAGAGGTTTTATGTGAAATTGTTTGGGGCCAATGGTATGGATCCGTTTATGTTTAGAGGGATACGATTAGTTCAGGTCGGTTTTAGCTATTTTGAGCATTTTTTTTTGGTTGGTATTAGTACACCCACTCCTTACATATACTCGTACGTATGTATATCAAGACCGGTTACAGAATCTGTGCGAAGATGGAGCTCTGAAGAAAGAGTCTTATACTAGTATTTCTACCTAAGCGGTCTTAAATTTAAAACCCAAACATTGATATTGCCATCTGCAGTCGTGCTCATATGAGACCCAGCTATTATCGAATACCCTAACCGTAGACGCAGGCTGAACCGACTTAGATTCAGGTTCAGAAAAACCCTCATATGAGCTCTGCCTAGAAATTTTAGTGCCGATTCACTTTTCCGAAATCCCATTGTGACTTTGAATCCAGACATTTTGACATGAACTAGATTGTTAGTCGTGATAGACTTCATCAAGGCCTTATATGCAATTTGGCTGACACTGTGGATGCACATGCTTCGCTCCCTCTACCTATCCTTCAAAAAGTAGTCCATAGCTCGGAAGACAAACACAAGAGAGATGCCAACACCGCATCTTAAGTCGTTCTTGAAGCCATTCATGAAGACCTTACTACATTCCTTTTCTTGCTCAGTTTCAAATGTTTTCGGCAATATTAATTTTAATGTCATTGCCAGAGTCAAACGACAGTCCGTGTGCAAGGTTATCAAAACAACAGAACTTGTTGTATCAAAGACCACTTCTCTTCAAATGGAAGATGGTTTTGAGAATCAAGCTCATAATACAAATATCAAAGGAGATTCCCACTGATCTAAAGAAGAGGCTTCTGCAGCAGCAATGATATATGTTTGTGAGAGTCTGTTCAAACAGACAACCGACGTTTATGATCTTATTAGCTTTATCATAGCCGTGTGGATCCGGAAGGTATTCTTCGGTATCAAGCCCCCATATCTTGTCGTTAACATCGTGAGGACCCGCCGTCGGGCACAGAAACCAACTCAAGTTGGACGACTCTGGCTACAACCTTCATCCGCCTAACCAAAACGATGTGAGGATAGTAAAAACCTTGCTTCAATCCAACAAAGCTGCTAGATATGATGGCTTATTGGCCAAGGTATTCAAAGATTCATCGAAAACCGACTATGTCAAGATCAAAGGGTACATGACTTTATACCCCCAATTGTTCTAGGGTTCCAGTAAACATGTATCTACAACATAGTCCTGCTTAGTTTGTTAACTATTGCAAAATACAATGCGGTTCTGACATAATTTGGCTGAGTGGCAGCCCATTTTCCGATAACTCGGACGCGAATGTTCTTTTCTGATTAGATCGCCTTCGCCTTAGCACGTCTCTGGATATATTCGGTTAACAATCTGAAGTAATCTCTAAATCTATAAAAGAGAACACATTTTTCTGTTTGTCCGCGAGTAGGGAGTAGATACGTAACGATACCTCAACAATATATATATCAATCGATTTGTCGTGAGTAGCGGTATTTTTAGTTTAGAACTGGAAGCGATTATGCGTCGCAGAACTCTACAAATCCTGTGCGTACAGGAAACGAAGTGGTGTAATACAGGAAATAAAGCGCGTTTTCTAGATTTAAAAACTAAGGCATTTAAGATGTTCTACCATGGAACGGTCAATGGACGAAACGGTGTTGGAATCGTTGTTGCAGCGGATCTTCTAAACAACATCGTTGGTATCTTGAAAATAAGCGACCGCTTGATGAGTGTTAAACTCGTCATACACAATGAAACGTGGAAAATTGTTAGCGCGTACGCTCCACAAAATGGATGCGACCAATCGGAAAAAGATACATTTTGGTCAGAGTTCGGTATTTTGCTTAGAAATATACCTATCGATGAGATGCTCTTCGTAGGTGGAGCTTTAAACGGCCACGTCGGAGACACAAATGTTGATTGTGAGGACTGCCAAGGCGGTAAAGGCTTTGGAACCAGAAATTCGGCTGGCGAAGACATCCTTGTAGCGTGTAGGGCTTACGGCTAAACCGTCTTAAATACAATGTTTATTAAACATCAACGACATCTTATCACTTATAGCAGCGGAGGCCACGAAACGCAAATAGATTATCACCTCTGCAAAATGTCGATGAGAAACCGTGTTAAGGACTGTAAAGTACTCGTAATACTTGAAGCCAACACCGTCTGCTCATTACAGAATTTTTCACAGCGGAACCACCGAAAACACGGGCATCGTTTGGAAAGCCAAAAATCCGGTGGTATAATCTATCGAAGGAACGAAGCGCAAGATTTATCGCACTGGCTAAAGAAGTACTTTAAAATATAAATGGTATAGCAGACTCGCTTAGCCCGCAAGAAATGTGGAACAGCATGCACGAGGAATGCATAACACTCGCAAAGTCCCATCTGGGGACTATATCGAAATACCATCACGTCGGCAAAGAAACATGGTGGTGGAATGACGAAACCAAACGAGCTGTGGCCGACAAGAAGAGTGCATTCCAAGCGTGGACAAAATGCGATCGGAGCGACGATATCGAAAAAGCTCGACTGGCTCTTGAATACGAGCGTCTTAAAAAGATCGCAAAGAAAGTCCTGGCTCGAACTCAAGCGGCAGAAGCGGAAAACCTGTACCAGGAGTTGGAACAAATATCCTCACGATCGGCGGATAGAAGACAAGCTATCCAAGAAGTTCAAACGTCGTACAGTACTATAATGCCAAATATTTTTAAGCTCGCTGCACAGAGGCGAAAAATGGAATAATCGATGGAAATAACCTCGCCGAAATACATCAAAAACGCAGACGGTCGCTTACTAACAAATGAAAAGGAAATTTGTGACCGGTGGCTTGAATACTTCAAGGAGTTGCTTAACAAACAGTTTCCACGTGATATCGTGATAACAGCTGGTCTATTCGAGGAGGAAGTTTCGGACTTTTCAATCTAAGAAATAAGTATAGCAATCGGAAAAATGAATCGGGGGAAAGCGGCGGGACCAGACAGCATTCCATCAGAGTTTTGGTCGAAGATGGAGATCGGCAGCGTTTGGCTATCGAAACTTTTAAATAAATTAAAATGTGGACAACCTATGCCGAATCAATGGAGAAGTAGCTTCTTGGTTCCATTATACAAAGAAAAAGGCGACACTCGAGAATGCAACAACTACCGTTCAATCAAGCTTATGTCACACACAATGAAAATCGTCGAAAGAGTCTTAAACGAACGTCTTCGGCAAATAATAAAGCTCGATAATAGCCAGTGTGGATTTGTTGAAGGAAGATCGACGGTGGACGCTATCCAAAGCCTACGAATAATAATGGAAAAGCACCGAGATTCATCTAAGGATTTACGCATGGTATTTATCGACCTCGAGAAAGCATTCGATCGAGTGCCAAGGGATCTCATATGGGCCGCGCTGAGGTCTCAAAAGGTACCGGAAACGTATATTAGAATAATACAAGACATGTTCGGAAACGTGAAAACTGTGGTTAAAAGCTCTACTGGGCTAACGAGAGAACTTCCAGTTAATGTTGGAGTGCACCAAGGAAGCGTCCTTAGCCCTATCCTCTTTAACGTAGTATTCGACTATCTTTTAAAAAACTGCATGCGCGAAGCAAATGTTACGCCAATTCTCTTCGCTGACGACGCAGTTATACTTAGCGATAACGTCGAAGATTTACAGAACGCCTTAGATCCATGGAGAAATGCGCTAGAGAGAAACGGGTTTAAAGTAAGTCGTTCAAAGTCGGAGCATTTGACGTGCCCATTTGCGCATCCATTGCGGCCTGTTCTAGATATAATGTTAGATAGTTCTTCCGAAAAGCACTATCTTTAAGTTCTTAGGATCAATCGTTAACATGGAAGCGAAATGTGACGACGACGTAAACCACAGAGTGGATGTGGGGTGGATGAAATGGCGGGAAAATTCGGGAATCTTTTGCAACCGAAAATTCCCACTTAAATTGAAGGGAAAATTATACACCATGGTTGTTAGACCAGCTCTTATATACGGTTCACAGTGCTGGACAATGTACGAAGCGTTTTAAAACAAAATGACGGCAGCGGAAATAAAAATGTTAAGGATGTCTAGTGGAGTCACTAAACGCGATTGCATTAGATCTACGCGTATAAGAGGAAGTCTACATATAAAGAATTCGGTAACCGAACAGCTTGAGGCGAATAGAATAAGCTGGTATTGCCACGTTCAAAGAAGATCTGCGGAAAATCCGGTTAAAAAGGCACTATCAACTACGTTCACTCCAACTGTAAGAAAACGAGGTCGGAAAAAGAATTCCTGGATTTCTCAGATGGCAAATGCGCAACAACGCCTGGGACTTACCACTGAAGCGATCCAGGTCCGAGCATTATGTAGACGCGTTCTACGGTCTGCGACATTAGCCAACCCCAAAGTGGAGCAGCAGCGATGCAGTAAAAATGGAAAACTCGTTACGCATAAGTTCGTATAATGAGGAAAGGGTTATTCTTATAATGGCAGTAATAAGCAAAAATGTAATTATTTGAGTTTTACATACAATAAATCACAGATATGCGTAGGTCATTGCAATCAACAGCCGACCAGTGGAGTACGAGCATGTCCATGTTTATGAAGTTTTTTTTTTTTTAGACTCTTGAACTAGGTGGGGTGAAAAGTAACTTCCTTGACCGCCAGAATGCACTCCGTAGCGGCAGGCCCTCCGATGCGGTTACAGAGGACAGTGTCAAAAAAATACATGAAATGGTGTTGGCTGACCGGAAAGTGAAGGTGCGTGAGCTAGCAGATACCACAAAGATTAGTACTGAGCGCACACGCCATATTTTGGGCAATATTCTGCATATGAAAAAGTTATCCCGCCGCTAGGTGCCGCGCAAGCTCACTCCTGACCAAAAACACGAACGTGAGAGCACTTCGAAGGAGTGTTTGGACTTGCTGATGCGAAATCGGGCAAACTTTTGACGTCTATTGGTAACTGTTGATGAAATCTGGATCCACCAGAGAACAGAATGAGTTTTTTCTCATTTCTGGGATTGTCATGGCATACCTTTCGTGGATTACCTCGAAAAAGGAAAACCATCAACAGCGAGTATTACTGTGCATTATTGGAGCGGTTGAAGACCGAAATCGCTGCAAAACGGCCTCACATGAAGCGAAAAAAAATTTTGTTCTTGCAAGACAATGCGCCGGCGCATAAGAGCATCGCAACCACGGCTAAATGACGAATCAATGACTTACGGCTCCAATTGCTGTCTTTTTTTTTCATTCACAAGGAGGTTACTTTTCACCCAACCTAGTAGGTTTCTTGTGTAATTATTATTTGTCTTAGAAAAGTTATCTCATAATTTACACAAAATTTGAATTTTGCGCCATTTAATAGTAAAGTTCTGACAACGGACAAAAAGATATCTAACAATGTGAAAGCTGACATTTCGGGGTTAGTAAAAATAGAGCACTATACGAAAGAACAATATTTTAATAAAAAAATGAAGGTTTGTCAGCTACAGTAGAACAAAATCATCTTCAGTGATGAAGCTCATTTTCATCTTGATTCGTTAATCGTCAGAATTGTTGCATTTGGGGCTCAGAAAACCCACAAGTAATTGTTGGGAAACAAATGCATTTACAACGCGTGACTCTTGGGTACGGATTTTGGGCTAGAGGCATTATCGGACCATTCTTCTTCGAAAATGCGGCTGGTCAGGCAGTAACAATTAATGGTGTTCATTATTGTGACATGATAACCCAGTTTTTAGTGCCTAATTTACGCAAATTGGGTCTGAAATTGGCCCGTGTGTAGGCGCTTTACAGTAGGGTCAGTTGGGGTAAATGGACCAGCGCACACTAGACGATTTTTATCAGGGGATACAATATTGTACTACGTTGCCACATGTAGATTGTTGAGTGGCAGAAACGTGGGTTGCCATATATCCATCTGCCGGTACGGTTAGTGATCAAAATTAGGCCGTATAAAAACCTTTCGACGGAGAAAACAAGGGACTCCAGTTGAAGGTTTCCCTGGAGTAAAGAAAAAACTGATGCTCTTGGGAGGGTCGATGTAGTTCATACCAACAACAGTGAATGTCTTCACTTGAGAATGCTAATTCACATTGTAAAGGGCCCATCATACAAGGAGTAACTAATAATACCTATAAAGCAGCATGCAAAGCGATTGGTCTCTTGGAAGACGACTCTTAATGGGACAACACATTAACGGAAGCTACTATTTGCAGTTCATCGAAGTCGTTTTGGTATTTGTTTGCCATTATTAGAGCTATTTGTCAAGTGACCGATATTGTATTTCTCTGGAACAAGTATAGGCAACATATAGCCGAAGATATACTGATTTGACGACGGCGAGAGTTAATGTCAGATTATGTCCAATATGATCCAAATATTTTTGACGAAGGATTTTTAGAATTGAATAAGGTAGTATGTAGAAGAAATTTCGGGTAAATACATTTCAGATTTTGGACTGCCGAAGCCTACAAATATAAACAACCCTGAATTAACTAACACCGAATACGCCAAAGTAACTTCCTACGATGGCAATGATTAGTATAAGGCCTCGTAGAAGTAGCATCTTCCGACAGGTGCTGGTTCCATAAATGACGAGAATGAGCCTCTGCAGCCGAACATCTTGCAGCTCTGCTAATAAGTCCTACTTCACGCCTCCCCGTGGCGCCATCTGGGAATCTCACTAGAGATTGCGAAGTGAAGGGGGCAAATGGCGAGTTTCCTGCGCCATTAACCAGGATTAGTGTCGGAAAAACAACACAAGACCTTATCCGGGCTACTCCGACATATTTGGAGCTCAGGCCGGAAAGGATTTCCAGGACTTAGTCAGGGTCTTGGAAAAGAGATGGTGGCGGACGAGCCCTATAAGGGCCAACGGCAGCGCTCACATCCCGGAACGGGTTACTGGCTTCGGTGTAACCGACCCCTCGTATTAGGTGCACTCAGGTTGGGGGTTGTGCTGCCGGGGTAACTGCCCGGCCATTTGAACAAATTAAGTTACGAAGCATCAACAAGCCTCGGATATGGACGGATCTACTGTTGACAACCCACGCAAATGATTTAAGGACAATGAGCTTCGGATATGCACGTGGAATGTTAGATCCCTTAATAGACCACGTGCAGCCGAGCAACTAGCGGAGGCCCTAGACTGCTGCAAAGCAGACATAACCGCTATCCAAGAAATGCGATGGGATGGGCCGGACAAAAAGAAGATGAAAAACTGCGACATCTACTACGGCAACAATTGCTATCGACGGCAAAAACGACACCAAGGATGCCTTCTACGAGCTCCTTAATATTAAAATTGTCCTCGGTGATTTTAATGCAAAGCTAGGAAGAGGGGGTATCTTTGGTGGAACAATCAGAAAATATAGCCTGCAAAACACCACCTTCGATAACGGATTCAGGCTAATCGACTTTGCGACGGGGCGAAACATTGTCGTGGCTAGCACGTGGTTCCCACATCTCGACATACACAAGGGGACTTGGAGAACTCCTGATCAATCAACAGTCAACCAGATTGATCACATTGCGATCGACGCAAGACACTCCTCCATTATTATGGATGTCCGTACGTTCCGAGGAGCCAACATCGACTCGGACCATTACCTTTTTGTAGGCAAGGTACGGTTGCGGATATCCCAAACTACGCCAAGACAAACTAATGCTGTGAGAAAATTCGACGCCAGACGGCTACAGTCGCAAGAGATCGCCAAGTACTAGGTCCATATCAGTGTAGCTTCAGGCCAGGAAAGTCCACCATCGACCTGATATTCACACTACGGCAGATCTTGGAGAATACCCATGAGCTTCAGATCGATACCCATCACCTATTCATCGATTTTAAGGCCGCGTATGACAGCATCTATAGAGACGAGCTATATAGAGCAATGTCTAGTTTTGGCATCCCTGCCAAACTCGTCCGTCTGTGCAGGTTGACGATGGAGAATGCACGCTGCTCCATCAATGTCGGTAAAGATCTCACCAAGACCTTTGATGTCCAGAAAGGATTTAGACAAGGCGATGCGCTGTCATGCGATTTTTTCAACATCGTACTTGAAAGAATAGTGCAAAACTCACGAGCAAACACAAGAGGCACTATCTTTCAAAAGTCCGTCCAACTACTTGCATACGCCGACGATATTGACATAATCGGGAGAAAGCAGCGTGATGTCAGTGGCGCTTTCGCGAGTATTGAGACGGAAGCGGCGAAAAAGGGTTTAGCGGTCAATGAGGGCAAGACCAAGTATATGCTGTCAAGCAAAAAGGACAACCAACACCGACGTCTCGGGCAGAACGTCAACTTTGAGGTAGTTAAGGACATTGACTACCTAGGCTCAGCTATAAGTACAGACAACGACACCAGCGCTGAGATCAAGCGAAGAATAATTCTTGCCAACCGCTGTTTCTTTGGGCTAAGAAGGCACTTGAGTAGCAAAGCCCTCTCTCGGACAACAAAAGTCACCCTTTATAAGACTTTAATAATCCCGGTCCTGCCATATGGCGCAGAGGCATGGACATTATCAAAAACGGATGAGGGTGTTCTTGGTTGCTTCGAGAGAAAAATTCTTCGGGCGATCTTCGGTCCCGTCTGCATTAACGGTGAGTAGAGGAGGAGAAGAGTGAAGATCCAAAGACTGAGAATGGCTGGGTCATGTAGAGCGTATAGACACCTATGCTCGGGTTCGAAAAGTCTAGGAATCCGCTCCCGTGGGACAGCGCAGTAGAGGAAGGCCAAGACTCAGGTGGCGCACGCAAGTGGAAGAGGACCTCAGCCAACTTAGCGTGCGAAACTGGAGGCAGCTAGCCAGGGATCGAGGTGGCTGGAGAAGCTTATTGACTGAGGTCCAGGTCCACCCGGACTGTAGCGCCACCTAAAGAAGAAACAAATTGTAGCCCAAGATGAACATCGCATGAACATAGATTAAAAAGAAATATACGATGCGTTATTTACATCAATTGGCAGAAACGAAGGAAAGTTATATTTTCCTGGTGCTCCTTTAGGTACAGGAAAAGCATATCACATCAACTTGCTTCTTGGAAAAGTAAGATCTACTGGCGAAATTGCATTAGCTGTAGCATCGGAATAGCAGTTACACTTTTGGAAGTAGGCCGAACCGCTCATGCAACATTCTAACTTCCGCTAAAAATTGCTACTGAGGACACTAGCACTGTTTGTAGCATTTCAAAACAAAGTAATATTGGAAAATTGGTATGTGACTGCTCATTAATAATTTGGGATGAAACTACCATGTCGAACAAGTGCTAATGAAATCAATGCTTCATTGAAAAGATATAACTCAAAACAAATATGAGAATGTCGTTGTCAATATACGAAAAGCGGCATTTTTCAAAGTGGTTGCTTAAAATAAGAAATGGATGAATTTCACAAAACAATGTGAGAGTTCATCTAGATCAAAACCTGTGCATTTTTGTGAATGATTAGAATTAATAATATAGGTTCAAAGACTATAACTTGGTTCAAGGAGAGAGCTATTTTGTTACCTACTAACAATCAAGTCGGTAAAGTGAACGACTTGATTATCTCTAAAATTAATGCATGCAGCCTTCTGGATTGCCCCCACATAAATTGGTCTTAAAACAAAGGTGTCCTGCTATTTTATTGCGAAGCCTTAATCCACCCAACCGTGCTTATTCCCCGGATTCCACTGATACCAACGGATCTTCCATTCCAATTCAAAAGACTGCAGTGTCCAAAAACAATTGTCATTTTCAATTACAATTAACAAATCACAAGGTCAGACATCCAACGTTGCAGGCTTAGACCTAAGCGTCGAGTGCTTTTCCCATGAACAGCTATACGTAGCTCTTTCGCGCGTCACTTCCAAACAAAATTTGGAATTTCATATTGTGTAACCGAAATTCGGCTACAAACATTGTTTATAAAGAAATTCTATAATCAAAGGCAGTACTTCACATTCTTCACGTCTTTTGTTTTCTAAGTTACACCCGTGCGAAGCCTGGGCGGGTCGCTAGTGAATAATAAAATACATTGAGTACATTCGAAGAATTATTTTAGGAATGAAGACCATCTCAGCTGTTTTCTATGCGCTCCCAAAGCAGTGAGTGCAATGCTCTAGAACATCTTGTGTACAGTGAGCCTTCTTGTTTAAGTAAATAATCTGCTAGTGAAGGTCACAGCAAGAACTGTACTAGGTGAATGGGAATCGTTGCATGACCCAGAAAAAATCACTCTTGGGTGGGAATATCCACCTGGCGAACACATTGGGTCCTAAATAAAGTTGGCACTGTCATAACTTTCACCGGCAAGAGGTGCAGGTCGATAAAAATCTATTTTTTGAGACCTAAATAGGACAACAAAGATGGCGTTGCGTACCACAGAGAACTCTTCAGTTCGATAACTTCTACAGCATGGCTATCTCGCGTTTCGACGACGTCAATAGGCCACTAAGATCTTGAAATCTAACACCTTTAGACTTGTAGGTCTATGCGAATAAGACAGAACCTTGTAGTTCCACAAAGAAATAAAGCTTTGCCAAAGTTTACCAAAGCCTGTCATCGATATATCAAAATGTTAGTATAATCTAAAACAACGGGAACGTAAAGAGGAAACCCTTAAATATAGCAATCGATAAGCTATCTACTATAAGCACACAGAGATTACATTTCAGATTAGATAGACAAAATTGAAATAATCAAACCAATTTCATTAATAGTAAATGTATGGTCTAATTCTAGAAGACTCACAAGTTGAATTTTCCGTTAAAATGGTCCCTTCTCACGAACATATCTTAACATCTAGTGACAAATATCTCAACTTACTTCCAATTAGTAAATGCCGCCTAGTAAAAGGCTTCATAAACATTCTTGCTTATGAATATCTTCTTCCTTCAGCAAAGTCTCACACGCAATTCTAACTAAAGAAATCAACTCGTACATTAAGTCCAACCCGACAGATCCACATTTTATAAGCACTCCGCCCGACGACCAAACACAAAATCCCAGTACAAGTATACGAGCACCAATCGTTATCGAAAAGCAAAATAAAAACAAAACAAAAATCAACCAAAATTCACCACCAACAATCCGTCACAAGTTCTCGTGTTGAACTAGATTTTTAACTTCACCTGCAGTTAGGCCAAGTGTATCTTTAGAATAAACCAACGAATTGCTTACACGCACCCACCTTTGAACTCAAACACTGCCACCCCCAATCGCCACCTCCTCTGGGAAAAGGGAAAGTGGAAAAAAAAATCCTCAAACCCGCGAAAACACTCACACACGAGTACACTAAATCTGTATGTATTGTACATAGATTACAGGTCATGAATTATTTTCGCTATCCAAAAATAATCGAAACATGGGGAAAAATATCAAAGAAATCGGTACCTGCGACCCCGAAATGACAAGGCGACAAACGTAAAAGAAAGAAACGTGCAACACTTACAATTAAAACTATTTATTTGAGAAGGTACTAACTGACACCCGCTCTGCTACAACCGGATGTGGGCCACCCTTTGGCATTAATATAGAGCTGTGAATACTTAAAGCCGCATCCACATTGGTAGGAATGGATACTGTTTTAAAGGCAACATGCCATGCCAACAATTGTGTCAGACACACTACTCAGGGAGTGGATTCCTACACTTAACTGCCGGAATTTGGTTGGGCTTTGAACAAAAATGTTCTTTCTATGGTGACGTAGGTATAAATGCTTAATCTAATCTAGAATCTGCGGTGCTAACTTTTGCTCACTACTCGGCTTTCGAAATAGAGCATTTAGGCAAAGAGTCAGTCTATTGTATTCCTTGTGTGAAATTTGTCTGCCTTGCGTAGACAGATGAGTATTTGTTTCAATGGCCAGCACCAGCACATAAGTAGTAGTAGCTCCTCCAACCTGATGCGAACATAGCCCGGACATTCACAGAAGTAGTTGTCCACGGTATTGTTATTCCCTTCAAATTTAGGTGCTTAACAAAAGGATTGTGCTCCATCACAGCCTCAGTAAGCTTCTTGCGATCTGTTCTTCTGAAGGACAGCAGGAAAACCCCTCGCCTATTAGGAACGTCAGACCGATTCAATGGAGAGTTCTGCAATTTTGCTCATAACGAAGCTTTGGGTTCTGAGTTCATTAGCAAATAAGATGCTTTCAGACGCAAATACTTCGCCATCTTTAACGATTCATTACAATATAGTTAATCACCATGAGAATTGCGTTTATTTCCACTTTGAAGACGGACGAAAGTTTACCTAATGAGAAGGAACATCTAAAGTTGTCGTCCTGTCGAATACAACAAGCTCGGCTTCCTGAAACGGTCTTGGTTAAACGGTTATTCATTCCTTTCCTGGCTTAGGTTCTTATTGAAACTATTGCTTTGGTAATTTGTTTTGCTTTTTCACAACAACAAAGGCTCTGGTGTCATTGCATCAGACGGCATGTCCCAACGAACAAAATGCAAAAGCCAGTCTAGGTCATCGCAACTCCGACATCGAAGACTACTTCCTTTAAATCAGAAGGAGGCTTTGTGAGTGTCTATAAAATAAAAGCTAAGGACCTTTTCATAACCATGTAGATCCAGAGTATCATCCTCGGTAACAAGATATTGTACATGTATCGCTCCCTTATACTGTCACAAATTCAACAGTATCCTGGAGATTTTTGATTTGACACCCTCAGTCCAAAGAAGTTTGATATCTATGATGACACCGTTTTACTAAGCTTCGCTGGAGATGATGCCTTTAGGTATAAGATGAGTGAGACAACCAAGTCTTTTACTTTTCATTGATTGACACAGAGTCCATGTGTGGGGTTGCCTTATTCGTCAGAACAGATTTGTCTACGCCCTGTTCTCTGGCCAAGTTGCATATGCCAAAAGTTGTATTGTCGAAAGCACCTTCAATATCGACAAGAAAGGCCAGAGTGTACTCTTTTTTTTGTAGTATGCCTTCTATTCCACCAGATTTTCAAGTGCAATCTCGCAGGAATTACGACATTGGTAAACATGTTGTATCTTAGACAGAGAATGCATTCATAAAACAGTTTTGCACATGAAGGAAGTCGGTGACCGGTTTCCTCACAAGCCACCGACATTCCACTGGGCAGTATATCCAGCAATTCTGTCTTGAGGTATCAGCAGCCTCTCGTCGATATTTGTCCGATTTTTTAGAGTCAGTATCGCACTGGAACATATTCCCTTCACTTAAAGAGCGGTTAAGATGAACTTCGTACCAAATGAAGGCAACATACCTTGAAACCACAAAACAGATGTTGGACAAAACATGGAGCCTCAATTCGGAAATGGCAAACTGCCGGTACAATCAAATGGTTAGGCCAATCATAGTTAGTATACATATACAGAGACGACAGCTTGGTTGTCTGTGCATTTTAGGAGCTAATATAGCAACCACACAAGACCTCAAGTTGCAAGTCGTACGAACAACTTCCAATGAGGTAACGTCATTGGTCACTTGGAAATACTCAAGAAGATAGAAAGCAGTTTTGCCAAATCTTTAACTCTTGACCAAAAGAGCCCTTTTTCTTGATAGACATTTTGACACATTGGGAATCTTCTCCACTAGCACATATGGATTTTGCAGAGAAACTGATGAGTCTCTGAAACACTGTTACGTAGACGTATCATGAAGAGATCTGAAACGAGCTAATACTCGTACAGTTCCTGGTAAAAAAAAGGTCTTTGTCCTCTTTGGCATGGTAATAGCCATTCTATGCCAGCAGTTGATGTTCCCTCGGGAGTTGCTAGCAGCTCGTCCATACGATGGGACGTATAAACCCATAGGGGTTTATTACGTGATCTCTTCCTAGCTAGCTGGACACATTAGCTCTAGACACCATTCAAGTTCCCAGCAGCTTTCTCCATCTTTTGTTGTATTTAGAGTTTTGACAGAGCATTGACGGACTTGGCAAGGTCCTTCTGAGAGTGTAACCAGTTTGTTTTTAGCAGATTCCTCGCTTCCAATTCTAAATTCGGTTTGCTTATGATCTAACTTGGAAACTTTCTATAGCAATTTGTAACCGATAATCTCTTTGCCATACCTGTTAGATGATGTTAAGTCGACCTTCGTTACAAATGCTGGCTCAGAGCCAATATTATCGTCAACGTGATTTCCTCTCACGTTGCATTTGCTACTCCTCCAAATGAATATGAGTTCCGTCGTCCTGGAGCCACAGGCTTTGGTGGTAGGAAAAACAGGTTGACGATACGACAGTTTTTAGCCATTCACTTCGGCCATATTTAAGAGATAATTTGGTGTATGCAACATATCAAGTCATAGCCTGCCGCTTTCAAGAGTTTAGCAGTCAGGCCGTCTGCTCCATCAGCTTTGTTGAACTTAAGGTTAGATATTGCTTTCTTCACTCAATCCAGTTCGGGTGGACGGAAAAAGGGTAATGGTCGGAGTCGATATTTGCTCCTCGGAACGTTTGGCCGTCCATTATATGGGAGAAGAGTCTTGCATCGACTGAAGGTTGATTGATCAAGGGTTCTCCAAGTCCCCTTGTGAATATCGAGATGTGGGAACCGCTTGCTGGCTACGGCAATGCTTCGCCCCGCCGCAGTCCTGGTAGCACAACTCACAACCTTTAGGGACTGTTTCATTTCTGACACCCTTAGGATGAGGGGTGAGTTAAACCGAAGCATGTAACCAGTTCGGGGATGTAAGCGCTGTCTTTGGTTTATAGAGGGCTCATTCGCCATCATCTCTTTTCCAAAACCCTGACTTAGCCCTAGGTCTTACCTTTTCGAAATTTTTCTTCACCGTTGATTCCATTTGGGAAATTCATCCGCTGTCCTGTTTATCTGTTGATTAGTACTCGCGCTTATAAGTTTAGCAGGTCGAAGCTGGATGAAAATCGGCCAGTAACAGATGGTTACATCTCTCAGTGCGTACCCTGTTTCTACAGCATCCAACCGGCAAAAGAAAAGGCGTTAAAGCATTATAA
The DNA here is from genome assembly GCA_928272305.1 of Volucella inflata. NCBI lineage: Eukaryota > Metazoa > Arthropoda > Insecta > Diptera > Syrphidae > Volucella > Volucella inflata. Next base: position 9,462,194 of record OV743720.1, read on the forward strand.
ATTCTGCCTCACCCTCCATTGAAGTGCTCAGGTTTTTGGAAAATGCCAATCTATTCGCTGCCGTCAGCTCAACACTTCTATTTTTGTCATCAAGCTCTTTTGACGAAAATGCGCTCATTTGGGATCTAGGAATCTCCTCTTCAATGGAATAGAAGCCACCATTCGAAATGTTTATCTCATATTGTATTGCACGGTTTGAAGTCTGACGTTCACACTATAAAATCTGTGTGCCACAGGGCTCTGTTCTCTCTCCAGCACTCTTTTTGATCTTCATTAATGTTCAGTAGTTTGTTATTTTAGCAAAAAGTATATTCCTTCGCTAATTAGTGTACTCTCTGCTTTCCATATCCGTCCACGGACTTATGTATACCCTTGCTTTTCGGCTGTGGAATGGGAACAGAAGTGTGTTTTAAGTTCACTTAATTGTCAACTTTCATTAAAGCTTGCGTCATCAAAACAGAAAACCTTTCCATTCTCGGTGTGTGTGTCAATGCCAATTTACATTGTCATGACCACATATTTCATGTCGCCAAACGATGTATGCAAAGCTACGAGTATTTTCCCTCTGATTTGTCCTCAGTATATAAAGCAATTGTCCAGCCGACTTGGAATCTTCAGACCTGGACAACTCTGTTCAATCGTCATTGTCACGAGTTTGTCAGTAGTACGCCGTCCATTGAAATTTTCAAGAGCAACATCCGTATCGTCATGTATGCTCATCAGTATACCCTAAAGGCCGTTTTAGGACGAACTCTTAATTATCGAGATTGAATGAGCAGCCACTCAGGGAGTGGATTCCTACACTTAACTGCCGGAATTTGGTTGGGCTTTGAACAAAAATGTTCTTTCTATGGTGACGTAGGTATAAATGCTTAATCTAATCTAGAATCTGCGGTGCTAACTTTTGCTCACTACTCGGCTTTCGAAATAGAGCATTTAGGCAAAGAGTCAGTCTATTGTATTCCTTGTGTGAAATTTGTCTGCCTTGCGTAGACAGATGAGTATTTGTTTCAATGGCCAGCACCAGCACATAAGTAGTAGTAGCTCCTCCAACCTGATGCGAACATAGCCCGGACATTCACAGAAGTAGTTGTCCACGGTATTGTTATTCCCTTCAAATTTAGGTGCTTAACAAAAGGATTGTGCTCCATCACAGCCTCAGTAAGCTTCTTGCGATCTGTTCTTCTGAAGGACAGCAGGAAAACCCCTCGCCTATTAGGAACGTCAGACCGATTCAATGGAGAGTTCTGCAATTTTGCTCATAACGAAGCTTTGGGTTCTGAGTTCATTAGCAAATAAGATGCTTTCAGACGCAAATACTTCGCCATCTTTAACGATTCATTACAATATAGTTAATCACCATGAGAATTGCGTTTATTTCCACTTTGAAGACGGACGAAAGTTTACCTAATGAGAAGGAACATCTAAAGTTGTCGTCCTGTCGAATACAACAAGCTCGGCTTCCTGAAACGGTCTTGGTTAAACGGTTATTCATTCCTTTCCTGGCTTAGGTTCTTATTGAAACTATTGCTTTGGAAATTTGTTTTGCTTTTTCACAACAACAAAGGCTCTGGTGTCATTGCATCAGACGGCATGTCCCAACGAACAAAATGCAAAAGCCAGTCTAGGTCATCGCAACTCCGACATCGAAGACTACTTCCTTTAAATCAGAAGGAGGCTTTGTGAGTGTCTATAAAATAAAAGCTAAGGACCTTTTCATAACCATGTAGATCCAGAGTATCATCCTCGGTAACAAGATATTGTACATGTATCGCTCCCTTATACTGTCACAAATTCAACAGTATCCTGGAGATTTTTGATTTGACACCCTCAGTCCAAAGAAGTTTGATATCTATGATGACACCGTTTTACTAAGCTTCGCTGGAGATGATGCCTTTAGGTATAAGATGAGTGAGACAACCAAGTCTTTTACTTTTCATTGATTGACACAGAGTCCATGTGTGGGGTTGCCTTATTCGTCAGAACAGATTTGTCTACGCCCTGTTCTCTGGCCAAGTTGCATATGCCAAAAGTTGTATTGTCGAAAGCACCTTCAATATCGACAAGAAAGGCCAGAGTGTACTCTTTTTTTTGTAGTATGCCTTCTATTCCACCAGATTTTCAAGTGCAATCTCGCAGGAATTACGACATTGGTAAACATGTTGTATCTTAGACAGAGAATGCATTCATAAAACAGTTTTGCACATGAAGGAAGTCGGTGACCGGTTTCCTCACAAGCCACCGACATTCCACTGGGCAGTATATCCAGCAATTCTGTCTTGAGGTATCAGCAGCCTCTCGTCGATATTTGTCCGATTTTTTAGAGTCAGTATCGCACTGGAACATATTCCCTTCACTTAAAGAGCGGTTAAGATGAACTTCGTACCAAATGAAGGCAACATACCTTGAAACCACAAAACAGATGTTGGACAAAACATGGAGCCTCAATTCGGAAATGGCAAACTGCCGGTACAATCAAATGGTTAGGCCAATCATAGTTAGTATACATATACAGAGACGACAGCTTGGTTGTCTGTGCATTTTAGGAGCTAATATAGCAACCACACAAGACCTCAAGTTGCAAGTCGTACGAACAACTTCCAATGAGGTAACGTCATTGGTCACTTGGAAATACTCAAGAAGATAGAAAGCAGTTTTGCCAAATCTTTAACTCTTGACCAAAAGAGCCCTTTTTCTTGATAGACATTTTGACACATTGGGAATCTTCTCCACTAGCACATATGGATTTTGCAGAGAAACTGATGAGTCTCTGAAACACTGTTACGTAGACGTATCATGAAGAGATCTGAAACGAGCTAATACTCGTACAGTTCCTGGTAAAAAAAAGGTCTTTGTCCTCTTTGGCATGGTAATAGCCATTCTATGCCAGCAGTTGATGTTCCCTCGGGAGTTGCTAGCAGCTCGTCCATACGATGGGACGTATAAACCCATAGGGGTTTATTACGTGATCTCTTCCTAGCTAGCTGGACACATTAGCTCTAGACACCATTCAAGTTCCCAGCAGCTTTCTCCATCTTTTGTTGTATTTAGAGTTTTGACAGAGCATTGACGGACTTGGCAAGGTCCTTCTGAGAGTGTAACCAGTTTGTTTTTAGCAGATTCCTCGCTTCCAATTCTAAATTCGGTTTGCTTATGATCTAACTTGGAAACTTTCTATAGCAATTTGTAACCGATAATCTCTTTGCCATACCTGTTAGATGATGTTAAGTCGACCTTCGTTACAAATGCTGGCTCAGAGCCAATATTATCGTCAACGTGATTTCCTCTCACGTTGCATTTGCTACTCCTCCAAATGAATATGAGTTCCGTCGTCCTGGAGCCACAGGCTTTGGTGGTAGGAAAAACAGGTTGACGATACGACAGTTTTTAGCCATTCACTTCGGCCATATTTAAGAGATAATTTGGTGTATGCAACATATCAAGTCATAGCCTGCCGCTTTCAAGAGTTTAGCAGTCAGGCCGTCTGCTCCATCAGCTTTGTTGAACTTAAGGTTAGATATTGCTTTCTTCACTCAATCCAGTTCGGGTGGACGGAAAAAGGGTAATGGTCGGAGTCGATATTTGCTCCTCGGAACGTTTGGCCGTCCATTATATGGGAGAAGAGTCTTGCATCGACTGAAGGTTGATTGATCAAGGGTTCTCCAAGTCCCCTTGTGAATATCGAGATGTGGGAACCGCTTGCTGGCTACGGCAATGCTTCGCCCCGCCGCAGTCCTGGTAGCACAACTCACAACCTTTAGGGACTGTTTCATTTCTGACACCCTTAGGATGAGGGGTGAGTTAAACCGAAGCATGTAACCAGTTCGGGGATGTAAGCGCTGTCTTTGGTTTATAGAGGGCTCATTCGCCATCATCTCTTTTCCAAAACCCTGACTTAGCCCTAGGTCTTACCTTTTCGAAATTTTTCTTCACCGTTGATTCCATTTGGGAAATTCATCCGCTGTCCTGTTTATCTGTTGATTAGTACTCGCGCTTATAAGTTTAGCAGGTCGAAGCTGGATGAAAATCGGCCAGTAACAGATGGTTACATCTCTCAGTGCGTACCCTGTTTCTACAGCATCCAACCGGCAAAAGAAAAGGCGTTAAAGCATTATAAATTCTGCCTCACCCTCCATTGAAGTGCTCAGGTTTTTGGAAAATGCCAATCTATTCGCTGCCGTCAGCTCAACACTTCTATTTTTGTCATCAAGCTCTTTTGACGAAAATGCGCTCATTTGGGATCTAGGAATCTCCTCTTCAATGGAATAGAAGCCACCATTCGAAATGTTTATCTCATATTGTATTGCACGGTTTGAAGTCTGACGTTCACACTATAAAATCTGTGTGCCACAGGGCTCTGTTCTCTCTCCAGCACTCTTTTTGATCTTCATTAATGTTCAGTAGTTTGTTATTTTAGCAAAAAGTATATTCCTTCGCTAATTAGTGTACTCTCTGCTTTCCATATCCGTCCACGGACTTATGTATACCCTTGCTTTTCGGCTGTGGAATGGGAACAGAAGTGTGTTTTAAGTTCACTTAATTGTCAACTTTCATTAAAGCTTGCGTCATCAAAACAGAAAACCTTTCCATTCTCGGTGTGTGTGTCAATGCCAATTTACATTGTCATGACCACATATTTCATGTCGCCAAACGATGTATGCAAAGCTACGAGTATTTTCCCTCTGATTTGTCCTCAGTATATAAAGCAATTGTCCAGCCGACTTGGAATCTTCAGACCTGGACAACTCTGTTCAATCGTCATTGTCACGAGTTTGTCAGTAGTACGCCGTCCATTGAAATTTTCAAGAGCAACATCCGTATCGTCATGTATGCTCATCAGTATACCCTAAAGGCCGTTTTAGGACGAACTCTTAATTATCGAGATTGAATGAGCAGCCGAGCTCTTGATTTCCTAGTCATCATACCCTTTAAACATTTAAAACCAACGTACATGGGTACCTCACATTCTCCCGTACCTAATTTCCCGTCAACCGCGCTGTATGCAAATATTTGAAAGGTCCTTAGAATCCCTTGAACGAGCACAGATTACATACTCTTATTAAAAAAAATTAACCCTTACAAGGTAAGGGTAGGGACTTGAGTCATAACTTGATACAAAGAACAGAAGCTTGTCCTTGTTTTAGAATTTCTTGCGTTCCACTTGTGGACTAAATATTCCACTTTTCTGTTCTGTTTTCCGTATCGCTGCTCTCAGTATGGATGCGAACATTCTCTACTGATAGGTTGCACACGCTTCCGTAAAAATCCGCCTTTTACTCGTACTTGGTCCGTGTATGGCCAGCTTTAGTATGATTAGAGTAATAAATCGCTCACTCAGTAGGGTGGCCGATAATAAGAATACTCGTTCACATGAAATCACTCGCACTCATGCTCATTTCATGTAAGTGATTGTGGGTTGTACTCGAACACACGTGTACGTCGTACTAGTATATAATGTAACCACAACGAAAACATCAAAAGATTTGATGGGCATGGCACGGTGCTTGACCAAATTCTTGTGGATTGGCACCGTTCTGTCTCTGCAGACTAGTGAATTATGATTGTAATCTCATTCAACAAGTCAAGGTGAACCTTTGGACTGTGGGAATTGGAGTGGGTGGTATCAAGTATCACTTGTACAAATTGATATCAATCTGTAGCACGTATGACCTAGGTTTGTTGCTTGACCATTACTATATATATAGACACGACACCTTATCATTTTGGTGATGTACTCTTGACCAGTTTAACATGACTCGAAGAGGGATGACGCTTTGGCTTACTCTGTCAATTATCTTACCCTGTTTAAGTGAGCTTGTTGGTGGCGAATATCTGGGATGCACTGAAAGTAGGGATGTTCTATCACTGCATGGTCTTTGGAGCTGCTATTGTGAAGGAAAGACCAAACCACTGGCATATGCTGAGCAGGGAGGTTTACGAAAGGTATGCAGAAAAATTTACAGAACATTCGCAGTAGTTTTGAAATGGAGTGTCTTCTCTAAGCTGTCAGAAGTGAAGAAAATCCCTGTGCCGGGAAGCTTACTTGACTTCATGGATCAAATGGACATTACAAAGTGCTCTCGTGCAGTTTGGTATGAAAACGATTTTTTCGTTCCCAAAACCTGGAGAGAGGATAGACGAACTTGGTTACGATTAGACGGAATTTCAGCAGGCACTCACGTGGTAAGTTCTTGTGATTACTTCACTTTCAAAAGCAAATTTGAAACATCCGAATCTATTTAGTGGATCAATAGACAACTCATCATCTCTTACCAAAATGAAAGTTATACTCCCATCGAACTCAACGTGACAGATCACTTGTTCTATGGCTCAGAGAATCTCATCGCCTTGGCCGTGGATAGAGAGTCAGATGGCTTTCCAGGAATTCCGCAGTCTGTGACCTTTCATACAGTTCCAGCCAAACTTTTTATTCGAAATGTTTCAGTGAAAACGACAATCACAAACACAACAGCTGATATAAAATATAAAATCTTCGCCGATGGGTTGCTTCATGCGGATTGGTTTCGGATTTCTGTAGAAGCCCTTGACAAGGAATCCGTGTCAGTGGCTAGAAACGTTTCCTACTCCTTGGAGGGCAGTCTGACTATACCAAATTGCACCCTTTGGTGGCCAATGGGGATGAAACGTTCAGCTGGGTATCTATACACGTTAGTTTTCACCCTCTGCAACTGTCTAGTGAGAGATGTATACCGACAGAAAGTTGGAATAAGGGGACTTAGTTGGACGCAAAACTCTTTCTTGATCAACGAGAAGGTATTGTATCTTCAGGGTGCCGAAAGTAAAATAAGAAAAACATTCAATCCCAGGATGGATCTTAAGGATATCACTCTTCTTGACTGGTTGAATGCAAACACTTTGGCAATGAAGTTGCCACCGTCTGAGCAAATGCTTAATTTAGCCGATGAGTTGGGATTGTGTGTCATTTTGGGGTAAAATTGTTTTTCAATATCCATAATCAATTCCCTGTTAAGTGCTTGCTCTTCAGAAGCCCTCAAAGTGCCCTCGAGGATTTCATAATCCAATTTGGGAGTCATCCAAGTGTGATATTATGGTCAGTGTCATTAGGGGAGAAATTCAATTCATCCTTGCTTGATGTTTGGAGGAGTTTAGACGATACCCGGCCATTTACTTCGCTAGTTCCATTCACAACTAACAATTCGTTGCTGGTAACTATCACATCCGCCAACGTCTTGTCGTGCCTTCTTCCATTTTATTCCATCATTTTCAGATTAACAAGTTCGATATGATATCCTTGAGCCTTGACGATGTTCTCTCTGATGATTATGTCTTGGGGGATTCTTCCAAATTCATTCAGGACACGATGAAACAATTTCAGAAGCCCATCATCGTCATGTATGGGGATAAGTTACATTCTACATCCCACAAGGTACACCAGTAGACAAGTAAAGCTTCAGATCGTCAAATATATAGATAATCGTTCCTTACATCTAGATTCGAACCTTAAACTATGATCCTAGTTCAAAGATATCCGACCCTCAGAGGTATCTCGCCGATCCAGACACCAATTTAACAATTGTGGGCGAATTTTTTGGAAATCTCGTAGCTTCCGAGAGCTGTAAGGCCATCTTCGATTCCTATGCCTTCACTTTGGAGGATGGAATTTTCGATCGGAATCGCGAGCCAACCGTATTTGCCGATTTTATTCGTTCGAAATTCAAAAATTGCAAACCGTGTCGTCGCCGGATTCCACGCTGTAAGTATTTGAATAATCATCAAAGGCCCTGGCGTCCATGTTAGATTGATTGGAATTGGAATCCTTCTCCAAAATCTTGTTTGTGATATTTATTTTGAGTCAATAAACCTTTTCTTTTTGTATTGACTTTAATAAGTTGAAATAAACCAGCGATTTTTTGCTGAAATATCTCAACAAACTTATATAGAATATAGCCTATAACCTGACCAAAGCATTTATCAAAATTGTAAAGAAAACCGCTTAAAAATCTGACCACCAGCTCCCGAGTTATAAGCAAACAAACACCCAGAGAGAGGGTTTTTGGAAACGTACACGAGGACCATCATACCACCCATACCACTCCCCTTACTCAAAAGTATCCACATTTAATGACGTACAAAGTGAATGCCGTAAAAATAGTAGACACGAATATTTTTGAAGGTGCGTGCCACACATTGGATAGGTTGCGTGACTTTAATGGTTCTTTTGGGCTAGAACTAGATAGCAGTTGACCTTTACATCAATACGCTGTGGTGGTCTAGCAAAATAAATGTTTACAGTCTTTAAAATGGCTAGACCCAATGGAATAGGTTTAGGTTAAGTTTGGTAGTGGAAACTTAAAGTTCAAGGCTGCCACACAATCTTTTCATTTGGTAAAGACCAAAAATTAAATTTTCTATTTTGGAGGCATGTGTTTCCGTGGTGTAGTGGTTATCACATCCGCCTAACACGCGGAAGGCCCCCGGTTCGATCCCGGGCGGAAACAGATTTAGTCTTTTTTGCTCTCTCCACCTTTTTATGACAACGTTGGGGCATATTTTTGGAAGCCATTTGCAACAATATTCAAAAAAATTTGCAAAAAAAAGTTATCTCTGTTTCCGCCCGGGATCGAACCGGGGGCCTTCCGCGTGTTAGGCGGATGTGATAACCACTACACCACGGAAACAGCTGACGATATAGTGCAACAATACCCAAAGTAAACTCAACTATACATACAGTATGCCACAGGTTTCATTTTCATGCAGTTTTTTTCTTCTTGAATTATCTTTCGTGAACCAACACCCTCTTCAGAGAAAACATCCAGCAATATCGTCGACAATCTTACATCATATGGAAGGGGAGACTTATGTCTATCTGAACGACAGTCTCACTAGACTGAACCGTACTCTCCTGCAACATGCTATCAACTTAAAGCGGAACAAAAAATTGACTGCGGTGTATACACGATAGGAATCGGTTATAATCAAAACAATTGCTAATGGATAGTTAATAACTATATAACGAGCATTGCGGATTTAGGTGCTGCTGCAGCGATGAAAGAAACAAAATAAAAATGTTGCTGCCTATATTTTCTTTAATAATTTCTAATAAAATATTCCTTTCCTATCACTTCTACTTTTTCTTATCTATGTCTACATTCTTACTAATATCAAACTTTCTCTGATGCTGCTGCTGCTGTTTGGATGCATTACTCTTATTGTTGACATGGTTCTCGCATTCTTGATACATATGTATGACAATGACTAGCACATTTAACACTTTTAAACTTAACACCATTTACAAGTGAAGGTAGTAATAATGTAGATACAGTGCGGCATCAGATAAAGAATAGTGCCGCAGTGCGTCCCAGCTTGTCGTAAGAGGCGACTAAATGGGACACCAATCATATACAGGCAACTATGACACCAAAAATGAGCCTGTGACACTTTAACACCTTAAAACTTTCCCACAAGTTTGTATGCAGTGGGTTCCCACGTCTGGAGACTACCAGTGGGGTAAAAGAACAGTCAATCAATTCGAAATGACCATACAAGTGTCAAACCACTCAAACTTTAGATACACTTCATGGAAATGATCGCAATTAATAGCACTACCCCGCTGGGCACCACGATTGCAACGCACTCGGGTGATCCCAGAGCAAGCAGAAGTGCTTGTGTCAGAGCCCGACAGATTCCGGGTGCGGGAAAAATGAAGTTTCCAAAATATTTTCATAAACTTCGGTTTGCAAGTTGGAACGTCGGATCGATGACCTCAAAAAGTTTAGAACTGGAAGCGATTATGCGTCGCAGAACTCTACAAATCCTGTGCGTACAGGAAACGAAGTGGTGTAATACAGGAAATAAAGCGCGTTTTCTAGATTTAAAAACTAAGGCATTTAAGATGTTCTACCATGGAACGGTCAATGGACGAAACGGTGTTGGAATCGTTGTTACAGCGGATCTTCTAAACAACATCGTTGGTATCTTGAAAATAAGCGACCGCTTGATGAGTGTTAAACTCGTCATACACAATGAAACGTGGAACATTGTTAGCGCGTACGCTCCACAAAATGGATGCGACCAATCGGAAAAAGATACATTTTGGTCAGAGTCCCGTAATTTGCTTAGAAATATACGAGTACCTATCGATGAGATGCTCTTCGTAGGCGGAGATTTAAATGGCCACGTCGGAGAAACAAATGTTGATTATGAGGACTGCCACGGCGGTAAAGGCTTTCGAACCAGAAATTCAACTGGCGAAGACATCCTTGTAGCGTGTAGGACTTACGGCTAAACCGTCTTAAATACAATGTTTATTAAACATCAACGACATCTTATCACTTATAGCAGCGGAGGCCACGAAACGCAAATACTCGTAGATTATCACCTCTGCAAAATGTCGATGAGAAACCGTGTTAAGGACTGTAAAGTACTCGTAATACTTGGAGCCAACACCGTCTGCTCATTACAGAATTTTTCACAGCGGAACCACCGAAAACACGGGCATCGTTTGGAAAGCCAAAAATCCGGTGGTATAATCTATCGAAGGAACGAAGCGCAAGATTTATCGCACTGACTAAAGAAGTACTTCACAATATAAACGGTATCGCAGACTCACTTAACCCGCAAGAAATGTGGAACAGCATGCACGAGGAATGCATAACACTCGCAAAGTTCAATCTGGGGACTATATCAAAATACCATCACGTCGGCAAGGAAACATGGTGGTGGAATGACGAAACCAAACGAGCTGTGGCCGACAAAAAGAGTGCATTCCAAGCGAGGACAAAATGCGATTGGAGCGACGATATCGAAAAAGCTCGACTGGCTCTTGAATACGAGTGTCTTAAAAAGATCGCAAAGAAGGTCCTGGCTCGAACTCGAGCGCAGCAGCGGAAAACCTGTACCAGGAGTTGGAACAAATATCCTCACGATCGGCAGATAGAAGACAAGCTATCCAAGAAGTTCAAACGTCGTACAGTACTATAATGCCAAATATTTTTAAGCTCGCTGCACAGAGGCGAAAAATGGAATAATCGATGGAAATAACCTCGCCGAAATACATCAAAAACGCAGACGGTCGCTTACTAACAAATGAAAAGGAAATTTGTGACCGGTGGCTTGAATACTTCAAGGAGTTGCTTAACAAACAGTTTCCACGTGATATCGTGATAACAGCTGGTCTATTCGAGGAGGAAGTTTCGGACTTTTCAATCTAAGAAATAAGTATAGCAATTGGAAAAATGAAGCGGGGGAAAGCGGCGGGACCAGACAGCATTCCATCAGAGTTTTGGTCGAAGATGGAGGGGATCGGCAGCGTTTGGCTATCGAAACTTTTAAATAAATTAAAATGAGGACAACCCATGCCGAATCAATGGAGAAGTAGCTTTTTGGTTCCATTATACAAAGGAAAAGGCGACACTCGAGAATGCAACAACTACCGTTCAATCAAGCTTATGTCACACACAATGAAAATCGTCGAAAGAGTCTTAAACGAACGTCTTCGGCAAATAATAAAGCTCGATAATAGCCAGTGTGGATTTGTTGAAGGAAGATCGACGGTGGACGCTATCCAAAGCCTACGAATAATAATGGAAAAGCACCGAGATTCATCTAAGGATTTACGCATGGTATTTACCGATCTCGAGAAAGCATTCGGTCGAGTGCCTAGGGATCTCAAATGGGCCACGCTGAGGTCTTAAAAGGTACCGGAAACGTACGAGTATATTAGAATAATACAAGACATGTACAGAAACGTGAAAACTGTGGTTAAAAGCTCTACTGGGCTAACGAGAGAACTTCCAGTTAATGTCGGAGTGCACCAAGGAAGCGTCCTTAGCCCTATCCTCTTTAACGTAGTATTCGACTATCTTTTAAAAGACTGCATGCGCGAAGCAAATGTTACGCCAATTCTCTTCGCTGACGACGCAGTTATACTTAGCGATAACGTCGAAGATTTGCAGAACGCCTTAGATTCATGCAAAATGCGCTACAGAAAAACGGGTTTAAAATAAGTCGTTCAAAGACGGAGCATTTGACGTGCCCATTTGCGCATCCATTGCGGCCTGTTCTAGATATAATGTTAGAAGTTCTTAGGATCAATCGTTAACATGGAAGCGAAATGTGACGACGACGTAAACCACAGAGTGGGTGTGGGGTGGATGAAATGGCGGGAAAATTCGGGAATCTTTTGCGACCGAAAATTCCAACTTAAATTAAAGGGGAAACTCTACACAACGGTTGTTAGACCAGCTCTTATATACGGTTCACAGTGCTGGACAATGTACGAAGCGTTTAAAAACAAAATGACGGCAGCGGAAATGAAAGTGTTAAGGATGTCTAGTGGAGTCACTAAACGCGATTGCATTAGATCTACGCGTATAAGAGGAAGTCTACATATAAAGAATTCGGTAACCGAACAGCTTGAGGCGAATAGAATAAGTTGGTATTGCCACGTCCAAAGAAGACCTGCGGAAAACCCGGTTAAAAAGGCACTATCAACTACGGTCACTCCAACTATAAGAAAATGAGGTCGGAAAGAGAATTCCTGGATTTCTCAGATGGCAAATGCGCAACAACGTCTGGGGTTAACCACTGAAGCGATCCAGAACCGAGCATTATGTAGACGCGTTCTGCGGTCTGCGACATTAGCCAACCCCATAAGCGCAGCAGCAGCGATGCAGTAAAAATGGGAAACTCGTTACGCATAAGTTCGTATAGCGAGGAAAGGGTTAATAAAAGGATAAGAAGAAGAAGAAGACAGTGGATACAGGGCTAGGGCTTATCGCGGTCTCAAAATCATTCATATTAGTGCTCGTAACCTTAATGCCTATAAATTAAATTATCTAAGGAACATTTTAAAGGACACGCCAGTAGATGTTATTTGTATTAGTGAAACTTGGTCGGCCCCTGAAGTTGAAAATGTAGTTTATGATATCGATGGTTACAAGCTATATCGTACTGATCGCTTAACTAATACGATTGGTGGTGGTATTGCAATATATTGTAAATCAAACCTCCGCGGCTCAAAAACTGCCGAATCCATATCGTAAATGTCTTCTGTCATGTGTTTATACTGTTCGTGTCATATACGACGATCTTTTAGTTGCCTGTGCAACTTATGGAGCGTCGGTATGGTACGACGCGGCAACGAATGATGATTGCTGCCGTCAGATTTTGGCTTGCCAAAGAGTGGCATTGATTGGTTACCTACCTGTGTGCCGCACTGTCTCCACAGAGGCAATGCAGGTCTTGTTGGGAGTGTCACCTCTCGATCTGGAGGTGATACGTCGTGGTATTGCCTTCAAGATCAGAAAAGGTCTCCCGCTAAACGAGCAAGATTTGGTCTCCCAGAGGGAAGTGGAAGGCCTTTCCCAGAGGGAGCGTAAAGCCTTGCTTAACGCATGCGTGATATCTAGATGGCAATCTAGATGGGACGCTACCGAAAATGGCAGGGTTACTTACAGCTTTCTTAGGGATGTGCTGACCATGCAGAGGTTTCCTGAACGGAACTTTAACCTCAGCCTGGGCTTTTTGTTGACCGGGCATGGCTCCCTTAATGCATTTTTGCATAAAAGGGGGCTTAGCGGCTCGGCGAATTGCTCATGTGGAGCTTCCCACGAAGATTGGCTGCACGTTCTTTGCGAGTGCCCAAATTATTCGGAAGTTAGGGACTTGCATGCTATGGGCATTACCTTCAATGGTGAGACCTACGATGTCAGTGGAATTCTAACTGACACCGTATGGTTCGAAAGAGCCTGTAGCTTTGCAAGGGAAGTATTTCTTAGAAGACGCAGTAGAGAGCTAGCGGGTTGATTGAGAGTAGTAGAAATTGAGGTACTAAAGGCCGCCAGTCCTGGGCAGTGAGGTACCCAACTGAAAGTGAGCGCGAGGCTGCGAAGCTCGACCGGAAGCTATATTCTGGTACCACGGGAGGTCAGGGGCCCCTGGAACTATTGTTTCCAGCCTGACCTAGGAGTTGGCCCCCTTGTGGGAGTATCGTGGTGGCTGTGGTTTACACCCAAATTCGCGGGGAGAGTAGAACAAATGGTGCTTGGACATCTCATGATTTGATTGCTACGGAATCATTGGTCTATTCGATGTGGAGTTGCAATGCAACCGGATGCCATGATCCACAGAATGGCTAAGGTATTAGATAGGCCTCGACCCTTCACCAAAGGGGAAGTTCGTGCCTTACACACGACTTCGAATCTGGTACTGGTGGTGGTACCTTTATCCCCGAAGGGCGCTTTGTTTTGATATCTTGTGCGAAGACGCACCGTAGGCTTGAGCCTTCACGGCAGGCACCTACGTTAAACACATGTGACATCTGTAAAACAATGTATTAGCCTTCCGGAGGTAAATGAAAAATTATCCTTTTTCCAGAGATCAGTCAATGAGCTCTACAACAGAAATGTTACAATACGGACTATTAGTAAAAAAAACTTCCAAGTGTCCCTGGTTTACGTCCGAAGTAGTTAAATCCATTCGCAGTCGATGCTGAGGATTTGGAAGAACCATTTCTGCAGACTGTATAACGGCGATGACGGACCAAATACCGCTGTCAGGCAGAATCAACCTTTCAACTTGGACGATGATAACCAACAATTCCGTCCACCTGACCTGGACGAACTGAAGATAGCTACATCGAAGCTTAAGTCCAACAAAGCTGCTGGAGCGGATGGCCTGACTGCCGAGCTCTTCAAAGCGGCAGGCGATGACTTGGTAAGGAGCATACACCAACTCATCTGTAAAACATGGTCGGACGAAAGTATGTCCGATGAATGGAACCTCAGCATTGTTTGTCCGATTCTCAAGAAAGGAGACCCTCTGAACTGCGCCAACTACAGAGGCATCAGTCTCCTTAGCATCGCATATAAGATCTTATCCGCCGTATTGTGTGAACGCCTGAAGCCGTTTGTCAACAACCTGATAGGTCCATATCAGTGTGGCTTCAGGCCAGGAAAGTCCACCATCGACCAGATATTCACACTACGGCAGATCTTGGAGAAGACCCATGAGCTTCAGATCGATACCCACCACCTATTCATCGATTTTAAGGCCGCGTATGACAGCATCTAAAGAGACGAGCTATATAGAGCAATGTCTAGTTTTGGCATCCCTGCCAAACTCGTCCGTCTGTGCAGGATGACGATGGAGAATGCACGCTGCTCCATCAAGGTCGGTAAAGATCTCACCGAGACCTTTGATGTCCAGAAAGGATTTAGACAAGGCGATGCGCTGTCATGCGATTTTTTCAACATCGTGCTTGAAAGAATAGTGCAAAACTCACGAGCAAACACAAGAGGCACTATCTTTCAAAAGTCCGTCCAACTACTCGCATGCGCCGACGATATTGACATAATCGGGAGAAAACAGCGTGATGTCAGTGGCGCTTTCGCGAGTATTGAGACGAAAGCGGCGAAAATGGGTTTAGCGGTCAATGAGAGCAAGACCAAGTATATGCTGTCAAGCAAAAAGGACAACCAACACCGACGTCTCGGGCACAACGTCACCCTCGACAGATATAACTTTGAGGTAGTTAAGGACTTTGTCTACCTAGGCTCTGCTATAAATACAGACAACGGCACCAGCGCTGAGATCAAGCGAAGAATAACTCTTGCCAACCGCTGTTTCTTTGGGTTAAGAAGGCAATTGAGTAGCAAAGCCCTCTCTCGGATAACAAAAGTCACCCTTTATAAGACTTTAATAATCCCGGTCCTGCTCTATGGCGCAGAGGCATGGACATTATCAAAAACGGATGAGGGTGTTCTTGGTTGCTTCGAGAGAAAAATTCTTCGGGCGATCTTCGGTCCCGTCTGCATTGACGGTGAGTGGAGGAGGAGATACAACGACGAACTGTACGGACTGTACAGCGACATGGACCTAGCCAGAAGAGTGAGGATCCAAAGACTGAGATGTACAGCGCATGGACACCAATGCTCCGGTCCGAAAAGTCTTCGAATCCGCCCCCGAGGGACAGCGCAGTAGAGGAAGGCCAAGACTCAGGTGGCGCACGCAAGTGGAAGAGGATCTCAGCCAACTTAGTGTGCGAAACTGGAGGCAGCTAGCCAGGGATCGAGCTGGCTGGAGAAGCTTGTTGACTGAGGCCCAGGTCCACCCCAGACTGTAGCGCCACCTAAAGTAAGTAAGTAAGACTTTGGAACTCATTTCCAGAACATATCAAAAGAACGTAGAGAACCTCCGACTTTAAAGCGGTCGGATTTCAATATTTCTCCACACAGTATCGTTTTTGTCTTTCTTTTCTCTTGAATTCTCGTTTCTTATCTATCTTCTTTTTTAAATACGAGTATATACAATATTAATCAACTGTTATTTTATTTTCTTAAATTAATGTATGAATTATTGTTTTATTATTGTTAGTACTCTTAAAAGGCTATGTCTTACTTGTACTTTATGTATAAATAATAAATCAAAATCAAATCAAACAAACGTCCTAGGAGGGCTGCAGCAAACCCGCAAGCCTCGCAAATCTTCCGAAAATGATCATCTGGTCTATTTGCACCCAAAGCGTCGTGGGAGGCTCGGTTGTCAACAGAAATCTTGACCGTAGTCCTAGTGCAGGCTTTAATAAGTATTCCTCTAAACCTTGCTTAGCTAAGTTAGCTAAGTTAAGCCCCCGACAGTGTTTGGAATGCCTTGTATTCTGGTTGCTATCGATGAAGCCCTCAAGCCGTAAGGACTGCCTTACTATCTCATAATGAGCTTATGGTATTGTATGGTGTTGCAAAGGCCATTCGGGCCGGCGAGCCTTTTATCAGTCTGTTAAAGGTGTATTTGTGTTCTGTTCTCTCTTTTTCGCCCAAATTGTGACTTCTACGAAGGAACAAACTCAACTCCAAGTCTGATCGCTCGTCGAAAATTTTTCGACTATGTTTGTAAGCTTCTGCAAATGAAAAAAACTATGGCTTACATCGTCTACTCGAGAATGCCCGTACTGGCAGGCTGGAGTGTTTGCTTGATTTTGTGAAGAAAGGCGTTGAAACATCAGCGTTCGGTGAGATGACAGGTGACGCAGTGGTTTACGTCCTCGATTAGCTTCGCAGTCCATCCATCATCATCATATCATTCTATGCTTTCTGTGTTCCGAGGCCCTTGCCATTGCCGTATGTAAGCTCATTTTTCTCCTCGATTATCGTATCCACTCCAATTTTCTCCTTTTTGCCGTACACGTTTCATCATTTCTTTCGGGGTCACTGCGACTACAAGGACTGCTGGTTATGACACCGTTAGAAAAGATCTTACCTTCCTATGCTTATCTTATTGGAGTACATCTTCCCAAACCTCATAGCCATATAAAAGAGTGGAGTGTGTGATTGGCATTAGTAGCATTCGGATTTCCTGCGATTGCCACCAAGCTATCACTAAGCAATGCTGACTTCGACGCTAGTTATGGTCTGAACTTTATCTGCTACCAGAAGATGAATTTCGTATTTGGTGTCAGTACCACGTATTTTGCTGTTTCATTGCTTGTTTTACCTTCGCACCCAATTTGGAAGTTTACGATGATTGTAAACTTGTTCAGAGGGACTATTCCCCCATCATGACCTGATTCAGCTTCATTTGGGCATTCTTTATGTCTTTCGCTATATCATCGCATTAAGATCATCTGTGTATCCTACCTGGAAGGTATACTATTGTATAAGATGTTCCACAGAGATCTATCCCTGTGCTGCTCCGGGGTTATTTCCTTTCTTCTAGGGCCTGGTATCGTAGATCACCTGATTTTTGAGGTAGTCCTTCAGCAACTGCATGACGTAGTCTATTGTAGATTGTCGAAAGTATGTTCAGGCGAATTAAGAATATCACTCCCCCTGGTTGAATTGAAGGCACTTTGCACATCCAGAGTTCCCAACGGTACGATCTTCTTTGAGTAGTTATTGCCCTGGTGGGCGTTTTGGGCAGCCTTTACTACTTCTTTGATTCACCTGACCGCAGAGTGGCCTTTTCTGAAGGCATACTTTCTTGTGGGTAGGTCGCCGGATCCTTATACTGCATCTCTCAGCAGTGGTTTCAGTATTTATTTACGAGTTTCCCTGCATTATAAAACATGCAAAGTGATCTGTACGCAGATGGAGAATACAGGTTATGTTTGTTTTTGCCGATCAGCACTAAACGTTGCGTCTTCTTGTTCGTGAGAAGCCCCCTTCTTCAAGGCAGCAGCTGAGGACATGTTTGTAAGATTGTAAGTCCTTCTCTTTTTGGAGAATAATATTGCCCGTTCACGTACCAGTGCCGGATAGTTGATGATTTTGTGTTCTGTAGGCTCCTCAATTTCACTTTTGTGGGCTTTAATAAGTCATTAGTTTGAGATTCGGCAAAGGTGCCTCTAATCTACTTAAGTATTTCCTAGTGATCAATGATGTTACATTGTTAAAAGTTGCTTGCGCGGTGTGCAACTTGAGTGCTTGTACGGCTACTTTCTCTACATGCTTGTAGTTGAAATCGTTCTCATAGCCCCAGCAAGCGTTTTAAAGAACCACATGCACCCAAACAACTGTTGGAGACTCTAAGCTGCCATAAAGCAGATATCACTTCGGCCTAAGAAATAAGATGAAATGAGCTGGCCAAACAGAGGTTTAAAAGCTACGACCGCTTCAATGCAACTGTTACAAAAAAGAACGTAGACCATTCTTTGGGTGTGGCTTCTGATATTCAGAGCAGTTTTAGGCAAATAGTCGGCATTTAAGAGAGCTCCTCATAACTATTACAACTAAAAGGCTAAATTGTTAAATATAGGCCCAATTCATTCCCCACCAGAGGATAAGGATCATAGTATCCCGGAAAAATTATATGATTTCCCAGATCGAACATGTGCTCGGTGCCAACCTATGACATCACAATTGTACTTACTTACTTAAGGTGGCGCTACAGTCCGGGGTGGACCTGGGCCTCAGTCAACAAGCTTCTCCAGCCAGCTCTATCCCTGGCTAGCTGCCTCCAGTTTCGCACGCTAAGTTGGCTGAGGTCCTCTTCCACTTGCGTGCGCCACCTGAGTCTTGGCCTTCCTCTACTGCGCTGTCCCACTGGAGCGGATTCCTAGACTTTTCGAACCCGAGCATAGGTGTCTATACGCTCTACATGACCCAGCCATTCTCAGTCTTTGGATCTTCACTCTTCTGGCTAGGTCCATGTCGCTGTACAGTCCATACAGTTTGTCGTTGTATCTCCTCCTCTACTCACCGTTAATGCAGACGGGACCGAAGATCGCCCGAAGAATTTTTCTCTCGAAGCAACCAAGAACACCCTCATCCGTTTTTGATAATGTCCATGCCTCTGCGCCATAGAGCAGGACCGGGTTTATTGAGGTCTTATATAGGGTGACTTTTGTTATCCGAGAGAGGGCTTTGCTACTCAAGTGCCTTCTTAGCCCAAAGAAACAGCGGTTGGCAAGAGTTATTTTTCGCTTGATCTCAGCGCTGGTGTCGTTGTCTGTATTTATAGCAGAGCCTAGGTAGACAAAGTCCTTAACTACCTCAAAGTTATATCTGTCGAGGGTGACGTTCTGTCCGAGACGTCGGTGTTGGTTGTCCCCATTGACCGCTAAACCCATTTTCGCCGCTTCCGTCTCAATACTCGCGAAAGCGCCACTGACTTCACGCTGCTTTCTCCCGATTATGTCAATATCGTCGGCGTATGCAAGTAGTTGGACGGACTTTTGAAAGATAGTGCCTCTTGTGTTTGCTCTTGAGTTTTGCACTATTCTTTCAAGTACGATGTTGAGAAAATCGCATGACAGCGCATCGCCTTGTCTAAATCATTTCTGGATATCAAAGGTCTCGGTGAGGTCTTTACCCACCTTGATGGAGCAGCGTGTATTCTCCATCGTCATCCTGCACAGACGGACGAGTTTGGCAGGGATGCCAAAACTAGACATTGCTCTATATAGCTCGTCTCTATAGATGCTGTCATACGCGGCCTTAAAATCGATGAATAGGTGGTGGGTATCGATCTGAAGCTCATGGGTCTTCTCTAAGATCTGCCGTAGTGTGAATATCTGGTCGATGGTGGACTTTCCTGGCCTGAAGCCACACTGATATGGACCTATCAGGTTGTTGACGAACGGCTTCAGGCGTTCACACAATACGGCGGACCATATTTTACAGATGAGTTGGTGTATGCTCCTTACCAAGTCATCGCCTGCCGCTTTGAAGTCAGGCCATCCGCTCCAGCAGCTTTGTTGGACTTAAGCTTCGATATGGCTATCTTCACTTCATCCAGGTCTAGTGGATGGAATTTTTGGCCATCATCGTCCAAGTTGAAAGGTTGATTCTGCCTGACAGCGGTATTTGGTCCGTCACCGCCGTTATACAGTCTGCAGAAATGGTCTTTCCAAATCCTCTGCATCGACTGCGATTCTACTACGATATTCCCTTGTTCATCTCTACAGGCTTCGGTTCGGGGTTTGTTTCCGTGGCATGTTATTTTTACCTTTTGGTAAAACTCCCGAACCTCATTCCTGGAGTAGCATCTCTCAATTTCCTCGATCGCGCGCTTCTCATGCTCTTTCTTCTTCCTCCTGAGAAGCCGATGCTCGTCTCTCCTCTTCCGCTCATAGAGCTCATGAGCAGCTCTGGTTTTTCTAAGCAGCGCCGCGTTATATGCATTTTGCTTAGCTGCATGTGCTTGCCGGCATTCGCCATCGAACCAGGGGTTTCGTTGTGGTGGACGAGTGAAACCCAGCACATCAGAAGCGGCATCTCTGATGGCGTTTTGGCAGTGTTTCCAATGGTCTTCGATGCTTGATGCTGGCGGAATTGGACCTCTTAAGAGATTAAGAGGCACTCGATCGGAAAAGGTCTTGGCGATCTCTTGCGATTGTAGCCGTCTGACGTCGAATTTTCTCACAGCATTAGTTTGTCTTGGCGTAGTTTGGGATATCCGCAACCGTACTTTGGCTACAACAAGATAATGGTCCGAGTCGATGTTGGCTCCTCGGAACGTACGGACATCCATATTGCTGGAGGAGTGTCTTGCGTCGATCGCAATGTGATCAATCTGGTTGACGGTTGATTGATCAGGAGTTCTCCAAGTTCCCTTGTGTATATCGAGATGTGGGAACCCCGTGCTAGCCACGACAATGTTTCGCCCCGCCGCAAAGTCGATTAGCCTGAATCCGTTATCGGAGGTGGTGTTGTTCAGGCTATATTGTTCCACCAAAGATACCCTCTCTTCCTAGCTTTGCATTAAAATCACCGAGGACAATTTTAATGTCATAGCTAGGGCTTTGCTCGTAGAAGGCATCCTTGGTGTCGTTTTTGCCGTCGATAGCAATTGCCATATTAGATGTCGCAGTTTTTCATCTTCTTTTTGTCCGGCCAATTGTACTATGAGTTCATAAAACGAAGGGGTAGGTAAAAAAGACGTCTCCATAAGTGATGACGTTTAACCTTTAGCACGCAGTTCCGACATCTCAACATCTATCTAGGGATTTGGCAGTCTTTTAATTGATCAACAGTCAACGAGATTGATGTTATTCTGATAGACGCCAGATCACGTCCTCGAGAAGCCAACATCGACTCGTATAATTACCTTGTTGCTGCCAGGTACAATGGATTCAAGTAAGATCACTAAAATTCAACATTGAAAAGCCTTAATTCCAAGAGACCCCTTTAGATCTATACTAATCAAGAAGTAATGAGAGAGGCTGCTTGTGATGCTATTGAGTCCAAAGCAGCGCCACTTACAAGTCTCTGATATGAAAATGAATATGGGCCGGGCTCGTTCTACGATCGCCTGGGTAAACGTAATGCGGCAACATTCATTCGGAGTCGTGATCCAGAATTCCTTATTCGAAGAAGTGTATTCTCACGATAGACATGTATCTTCATCAATCTGTCCCAACAATTTAAGTCTACAGACCATATTAACCGAAGAGAGTTCGCCACTAGTCTCATTAAAGCACAACATGTGAACGGAAAGTTTTCCAACAAAATCCTTTCAAACGATGGTCCACATTCGTCCTAAACGTGCCACTAGTGGAACAATTTTCTACAAATGAGCTGCCGGGAATCTTCGAACAGGCAAAGTCTTTTTTTTGTACCTAAAATGTACATGGTATAGATTTTGAAGAAACGGGGTTCCAACAAGAACCAGCATATTATGTGAAATAATGACATTACGTGGCATGGTGGTGTAATCTTCCGCCCTGACTACCAATTCATCGCCATCCGACAAAGGTTTACTTAACAACCGTGCTACCACCCAATCCTTGAAAGTAGACATGGGATACTCTATGACACTGAAATTAAGCTTCACTTATGCCAAACCGTGCTTAAATTTTTTGTCAAAAGAGCCGAATGTGCCAGTTAGCCCAATGTCCAAGAGGGCATTTATCAGACGCGTTCTTTCATTCACTATTTTCACAAGCCTGCTCTATGATTTAATCAAAATGTCAATGTTTTCTCAACAAAAACTATATTTTATTTGAAACGGTCTTGAGACCCAGAATCGTCTGCTCCCAGTAACTGAAGGTATCCGGGTTATACTCGTAAAACTCGTGATTCCTCATCACAACCTTCATTTGCAAATTGGGGTACTAACTCCAAAGATACAGAAAATATTCCCGAAATTTCAACATCTTATACCAACACAGACTTCTAGTGGGCACTCACGTTATAGGGTACGAGGTGTTATTTCGAATATTTGCGGTACGACTGAGTATCTATCAGATTGCTCTTCGCCCAATGCAGGCAATTGAAACTTCTCATGAAAGCTTCACTAGGAAAAAAAAAGAAGCTTTTATTAAATGGTTTGTGTATTAGCTATTCTATTCGTATACTAAAGCACCCTGGTATGTGTTAAAATAATTGCAATTGGGTGCGTCAAATATGTGTTTCCGTGGTGTAGTGGTTATCACATCCGCCTAACACGCGGAAGGCCCCCGGTTCGATCCCGGGCGGAAACAGCTTCTATTTTTTTTTTTCGTTTTCTTTATAATCTCGCAGTACTTTTGAGATACTTTTTGTAATACGAGTACAAGGAGGGATAGAGTTCTGCAATATGACTCTACGGGAAAGTACCATTGAATTCGATTTTGACATTTGTGGAGCAAACAGAATTAACATTTGTGTGTACAGGCATTGCGACGCTATACTCCTGGATAAGAAGGTTTTTGGTTACCAATTCGTCAGTGATTTTAACGCAACGTGCATTTTGTGTGAGTTTTTCTGGCCGCCAAGCTCCCACTGGTCAGTCAATGCGGCGCTTAGCCATGCGACTCTTAGAGACTAAAACAACACATAATCCAAGGAGGCCTCGTACCTCTCATTCGGCAGTCGTGGCTGAAGATGTCGTAGAGGTTCCGTCGACATCGACCAGACGATGCAATTGCGCCAAAATTAATAATTAGGGACGAGGCCGATTTCCACCTATGAGGAAACATGAAGAAACAGAATTTGCGCTTTTGGGACACTGAAAATCTGCGAATAATACACGAAGAGCCATTACATCCATTCACGTCACTGCGTAATGTGCTGTTCACGCTATAATAGTCATTGGAGCACGTTTTTTAGAATGTCTCGGTTGAAACGTTGAATAGTGAGCAATACAAAGACATGATTAAGGCATTTTTCACTCCTAAATTGGATGAATTGGGACTGGAGGACACAAGGTTCCAGTAGGATACACCAACGACACAAACTCCACGTCCACATATCGCTTTTTGACGATTCGCAATAGCTCGCAGGATTACTCGATTTGACCGCCCTAGACTTCTTACTTACTTTCGTAGATGGAGGTAAAGTTCGGGGTAAGCCTGAGTCTTAACTAACAAGCCCTTTTAGTTAGCCCAGTGTTTAGCTGACTACCTCCAGTTGCGCACTCCAAGTCGGCTTAGTTCTTCTTCTACTATACGCCTTACCTATGGATGGCCATCACAGGCAACTTACGCGTAATTTTCTGACTTGGTCGAAGTCGCAATACGGTTCGTATAGTTCGTCGCCAAATCTACTCTTCGAAAGTCCATCAATGGAAAAGGGACAGAATATACCATATATTGAAGGATTTTACTGTCGCAACGAATGAGGACATCTCCATTCGCTTTCGATAGAGTTCACATTTCAGCGCCATAAGAACTGGGTCTTACCTATATAAAGAGTTTCCTTGGTTGTTCGGAAAATGCCTTATTATGCGATTAGCGAGAGATTAATATTTACAGCGGAGCCAAGGTAGACAAAGTAGTAGTTCTTTAACTATTTCAAAACATAGCTGTCGTCTGTGACAATATGTTCAATTTGTCGATGTTGTGTGTCCCTTCTTATTGACAGCTTATCGGCGGCGTTTATTTAAACACGAGCGGAAGCATCGGTGACAGCCCGCTGTGTTCTCCCAATTAAGTCGTTACCATCGGTGTATTGGTAAAGATTGTACCTCTAATGCTCGCTTCTGAGATCCTCACAATTGTTTGAAGTATGATGTTAAAGGATTCACATGACAGTGCGCCACTTTGTTTGAAACCGTTTTTTATATGGTCAATCTGCCATCGTCTTTGATGGAGCGGCTAGCATTCTTAATCGTCATTCTGCACAAACGATTGGATTTCCTGAGTGTTTTCCAAGAACTCCCGAAAACCGCACTGATAGTTCCCAATCATGTTCTTGACAAAAAGTATCAGACATTCGCACAATATGGCAGATAAGATATTATGTGCGATTCCTTTAAATTTGGCGCAGCTAAGGGGTTCTCCCCGCAACCGTTGCTGAGATTCCATTCATCAGGCATACACTCTTATGGCCCATATTGTAAATGGCCTTGCCTGCGTTTACTTGAATGTGACATATATTTGTGTGTCAATTCCATTTTCTTGCTGACATTTAACCTCAAAAACAAGTTGGCTCGATTCGGTCCAGTTTTGTGCCTGTAATCGTGCTTGAAACATGGAGACGCTTATTTGTTTTGTAAGGAAACAAAACAACTGAGGAAAGAAAAATTTTTGACAAAAATCTCCTCGAAAAACGCTAGTGCCAAAATTCTTTGGCCTAATTCCGTGATGGTGAAGGCATTAGCCCATTGTCTGGGCTAAAAGATGGCCGATCATCCGCGGAAATGAAGTTCAAAACATAGTTTTTGGGCCATATTTGATGGTTTTTGCCTTATGAACTGGACCAGAGTCTTGTTGAAAGTCTTGTGTTTTTTATAGAAATTGTTGAAGGGATTCACAACGTTCTCTAGAAAGTCGGTTTGATAAATTTTAACCGAGGTTTTGAAACCTATCTCACAGAAATGCAGTTAGGAAACCCCATCCTCGGCGAATCTCCTGCAAACAATCACAGAAGCCGAACTCTCGGAACGAATTCAGACGCGAGTTCCGTCAACGGTGTATATTTTCTCGTCAATAAAAATAATTTAGCTTAGACCGTTCTTCGCGCACTATCGGTACAATGCTTCCGATTTTGACTTACGTTTCTATTTCAATGCCGGCAAAAGGTTGATGTGATTCTTGAATGTTCTGAGTCCCAAATCACATTTGAAGATTCGCGAAATGCTGTCCTTGCTGATATCCATCTCTCGTACGATTCTCCACAGTTTTGATGACTTATGGCGTTCACACAGTGTGCAGTCGTCCGAATTTTGCACGGTGGACTATTACACTAGTATTCTTAAATAACTTCGCCTTTTTCGTAGCCGCATAGCCGCATTTCCGCAAACCAACAACGACAACACAATTTTCAAACGAGCCTCCTTCCATGATTACAAACAACTGACGTCAAAAACTCGTTTCGCGGGAAGTTTTCATAAGTCACTTGTCAAATAGACGTCACTTATCAAGTTAGAGTGGATGCGTTCATTTGTTCTTGGGAATGAATGTACGACTGTCATTTCGTGTACCAAAACATTTGCTAGTATCAGAAATATATCCGAGGTCACCCACCTTTGGGGTTATTCCCCAGGTAACATGCGACGGCCTTAGTAGCTTGAGTAATTTTGTTAATAACATCTGAGTTCCAATTAAGTTGTTTTATTGCGGGCCATTCCTATATATTTTACTTCGTTGCAGTGCACAATTGTTGAATCATTAAATGAGATCTGGTCAAGACTCAGATTTGATTGGGTTTGATTGTGAGATTTTCTTCAACCCACTGGCTTATCTTATTTCAAAGATATTTAGAGTGTTAATGCTTCACTTTTATGACTAAGTTGTCACTGTATTCTATTCTTCGATAGCCCAAATGACTAAGATTGAACAACTCAATAGTATCTGTGTCCCCGTAAAAGGTACGTAAGGCTACATCTGGTGAGCAATAACTACTGTCTAACAGAAGCTAATGGAACGAAGCCATTCATTTCGAAGAAAGAGCTCCAAAGGATCTTCGAAGAAGTAAGAAGTAAGAAATCAGTGAACATTGTGCTTAAACATCTCTTACTAGAAGCTTTGTACATATGTATACACGCCCCTGTTGTATAATGCCCATTATCTAGTCTATTGGAGAACTTCAACATTTCCACAAGTTCACACAAATGATCTGCTAGATTCACGCAGGCAACTTAATCGCGTACAAATCAGGTCCACAGATTGAGGTCGATAAAAAACTTTTGCAATGTGACTAGAAGTTGGAGATCAACTTGGAAACCATTCTATTTACGACACCTTTGTCTGGAGCCTCTAGGGACACAAGAAAGAATTGGCGAAAGTGTTTGATCATAGGACAACAGTCCGGGTAGCCACTTGCTTGTCGAATGTAGTCAGATACCTTGGGATCTGTCTAGACTAATATCTGTATTTTAACATCTACATGTTGCTCTGCCCAGAACCAAAGGTGCTCTTGACCTTCCAAATAAACTGTTTTGTAGCAGCCAGTTCGATGCGAGTCATTGCTCATCACCTTGACGGAGCACAAAGCCTTTGCTCGGCCCACGATTGTATTTAAATGCCCCATCTGGTTCAGACCACCTGAGTCTTAAGACGAACCTAACAATAGTCGACAATTTCGTCATCAGCTTCGTTTGAAGGCACATTGCAAGAGCGATGACCTCGTCGAAGAACCTGATCTCAGGAGCTTACTACCCCAATTTCATGTATAAAAAGAGGAAGAGCGTTGACGGCCTTATTTCACTAGAAGCATTCCCTTACCTTGATTTAAAGGGTCTGATCCAGGGGACAGATCAGCGGTGCTCCTTCAGAACCAGATGCATTTTTTATTTTTATCGACATAGGGCGCCCAAACAAAGAACTAGTCCATTGCACTTCTTTTAAGTTGCTTTAAAGAGAATTTAGCTACAGTTCCACCACGCCTTCACCGAGTACATGCACAGAGATAGCGCTTCGTGGTGTTGTCATCACTTTCACAGCAAGCATCGCAAAATGTAGTATCACTCATGCCCTACGTTCTTTTAGTGTTTAGCAAAAGTGTTGTGCTACTGCTACTAAAGGAGGAACGCCACTTACCTCTTTGGGAAATCAGGGAGCAGTCGGTTGATCTCTTGGAAACCTGGAGAGTCGTGCTATCTGCAGTGCTCAATTGAATCCCAAAGTCGGTTCGGGAACGGAAAAACTATTATCTGAGCCCAGCTTAGCAAGTCATTTGCCGATTTCATTTCTCGTGATACGATTGTAACTTGAGATAGAACTCACTGAACTTAGCCTTCTGAATGCGTTCACTGAAATCTTGTATTCTCGAACTAGCCTAACCTAAAGTCCAAGGAAAGTCTAGCAAGGTTCTTAGCGCGCTTTCTCCACATATTCCTCGCGATAAGCTCGTTTC
Source organism: Volucella inflata (assembly GCA_928272305.1). Taxonomy (NCBI): domain Eukaryota; kingdom Metazoa; phylum Arthropoda; class Insecta; order Diptera; family Syrphidae; genus Volucella; species Volucella inflata. The sequence goes on from OV743720.1 coordinate 9,489,889, forward strand.
AATTAGGATTGCATATATCTCACCTTGGAAGACAGAAGTAAGTTTTCTTAACGAAGAATGAAATCTATCGTCGTCGTCGTCCTCCAGAATGACACTATCACCGCACCTTAGAAGAGTTTTGAGAAAATCTTTTTCGCATTTCAGCAGCAGAAGTTCCGGTGTCATTGCTCCAGACGGCATAGGCAAGACAACTTCTTTTTAAATGGAAGACGGTGTTGATAGATTCATGAAAGCATCTACCTATAGAGGAGCGTCAGGCGTGCTAGGAAAAGCCCCAATGCAGCTAACGCAGCAGATCATTCTAAAGAGTCAGGGAAAGGCATCAGTGGCATATTTTCGTGAGAGACTGCACCGCCATTCAACCAAAGCATAGAATATAATTGGCCTTATCATAGCCATTTAGATCCAAAGAACACTTCTCAATGACAGGCTGCATGTCTCGCCGGTGACTCCTAAGCACTCCTAGAAGGCCGACAGAATCGAAGGCTTTCGACGTATAGTGTTTAGTCCATAGATGTTTGTTTTCCAGGATGGCACCCGAATACTGAACTTCTTTAGACAATTGGGTGATAAACCAGTAAGCTTCTCGTAAACGGAACAACATCAGCAATCGCCGATCACGTCTAGGGCTGCTTTAATCCACAAAAAAAGTGAGTCATACAAGCCGTTTAAATATGCGTTGTCGACAGCACCCTCAATGTCGGTGGAAATACCCAGCTCGTATCCTTCTTGTGTGCCTTTAATTCTGCCAAGAGAGCATGTTGCACTTTATATCTAGGATGTTGCACTTGCTACAGCCCAAAAAAACATTCTGAGTATAAGCATCGCAGCACATGATAAGTACCATCTTCCCGAAATCGCTGCTGTGGTTGTGGTAATGACCAAGCATAGGTAAAATAGGCAGACACAACTGCGGATTTGTGACATTCTCAGTTCGTTTCGTACCTTATCTTTGCAACAGATTAGTTTTGGTTGCAAATTTGTCCGAGTTTGAATGGTGAGAGTGAGATAGGCATATACAGACAAGTTCTCGGACTTTCCGATCGCTCATCACCTCTACCATCAGCAATGGTCATTTGAAATTTTGAAATCCAAAGAAGACAATTTGTCATCAACAAGTTTTGGTAACTAACAACATCTCCACTCACATGTTTGTTTGTTCTTTGATTTCCACTCAAATCTCTACATAATACCCAATGCTAGCATCACATTCCTCTCCCTTCCACAAAAACGACTCCAAATCTCTAGTGACGCGAGTATTTTATTCGTATGGTACTCGCGCATATTTATGTATCCCTCCGTGCTCATAACTTTTTCTAAGAATTTCAAAATTTGACACAGTTTCGGCGTTGAAATTTACTGCGGAATGTTTTCTCCATTACCATTTACATTTCCAATTCCATTTCTCGTTGCAAGTCACTTATCAAAGCAACGTAAACAAAATCCCGGATAAATCGTATTTCCACTGTTTACATCCACTTGACCCATCTTGGAGAAATCTGTATCCACGACGTTCTGCTTCTGAATGTGGAAAACCTCCATAAATTGATAAGTTACGAATAAAACAGATCTTCTACGAGTATGTGCGTAATAGCTTCTGGTTCTCGGGGGTCTGCGGTTTTCGAAATCCCCAAACCATAAGCAGTTAAAGTTCGCTCGAAAACGGAAGCTGTGAAACAAATGGTAAGGAATTATGCGACTCGACGATGACGAATTTTCTGATAAAATGCACCGACGGTGAGCTAGTCTTTGATAGTGAAAGTAGGTGGGAGTCTGGAAATGTTTACCGAATTTCCATCGAAACTGTTGCTCTGAGGGAATTCGCAAATTTTAGTTTAGATTTAGAGCGTGATGTAAATTCATGGTATGCATACCTTACAAGCAACTCATGCAACTTTCAGTTCTAAGTGGAAGTTTCCATTTTAAAAAAAATGAATCAAAGGGCCGCATTCTTTCTCTTAGTACTAAGGCCGCTGCCGGTGTTTAACTTCGATTTCCCTGACTATCGCAGGGTTTGTTACTCTCAGGCTCATTGACAGCAAACTACGAGGGCGGGTCAATAAGTCCGTGACTTTTTGAATTTCTGACCTCTTTACTGAAACAGCAACACTGCTCCTGTCAATAGGCATCTGTCAGTTGACTCCTGTCAAAATTTAAACTTGCTGCGTCAGTTAGTTTGTGTTTGACAGCTATTTTTATCAGACTACTCACTAATTTGAGGAGAAAATGGAAAAAAGTGAATTTCGTGTGCTTATTAAGCATTATTTCTTGCGAAAAAAAACCATTACCGAGACCAAGGCTAAGCTTGATAAATACTATGGGGACTCTGCACCATCGATTTCAATGGTAAAAAAGTGGTTTACTGAATTTCGTTGTGGCCGTACAAGCACTGAAGATGCCGAACGTCCTGGACGCCCAGTTGAGGTCTCTACACCCGAAACAATCGAAAAAATTCACGATATGGTGTTGGCCGACCGAAGATTGAAAGAGCGAGAGATTGTGGAAGCCGTAGGGATCTCGCATGGCTCAGTGGTTTCAATTTTGAATGATCACTTGGGCATGAGAAAGCTTTCCGCAAGATGGGTGCCGCGTTTGCTCACAGTCGACCACAAACGCAATCATGTAACAACTTCACAGGAAGGTGAATTGGGCTATGAGTTGCTCCCTCATCCACCCTATTCTCCAGATTTGGCTCCGAGGGACTACTTCTTGTTCCCAAACCTGAAGAAATGGCTTGGTGGAAAAAGATTTGACTCCAATGATGAAGTCATCTCGCAAACAAAGGCCTATTTTGAGGACCTCGACAAATCATTTTTTTTGGAAGGGGTAAAAAAATTGGAGAAGCGTTGGACAAAGTGTATAGAGCTCAAGGGAGACTACGTTGAAAAATAAAATTATTTTTTTATCAAAAAATCTGTGTTTTAATCCAAAAGTCACGGACTTATTGACCCGCCCTCGTAGTTCAATCGAAATACCCGCTATCTAGTGCGAATCACAGAATTTTGGGTTCGATCTTTGGAAGAGCAGGAATCCTCCTACCTCAGTCTACGCCAAGTTTCAGCTATCACATGTCATTGGTGTTACAATACATTGTATCTTTTGTAATTCAATAAGAACAGCCGATAATATTGAATCTATCTGCGGACCTTGAACTTGAATTTTTTGAGAGTCTTTTGTGTTGGTAGCACCAGGATGTTCCTTGGCGTGATGCGCCAGTTCGCTTCTTCAGCCATATTTGAGACTTCAGCGTGGTCTGTGTTAGGTTACGTTAAGTTACACTGGTGGACTATAGACTCATTTAGGCCATAGAAGGATCTTTATGATATTTCTAGATCTTCGCACTTTTAACTGAGGATTCTGGGGATCTGCTTGGAGTAGGTTGCCGAGTCTGTTCGAATATCTGGCACTGGCTTAGGAGTGAATGGTCGAGCTTCATGTGCTGTAAAATTGCATTACAAATGCGGAAATAGTGCGGGACTGGATCAAAAAAACTGCTGGCACTCGACTAAAAGGAGTACGCGCTGTGAAATTTCTTTGGGGGTTGCTTTCGACAACGCAACTCTTGGTTGTTATGATGTATCTTCGTTGGACTTTCTGCTTACCACTATCAATAGTTCTAGTGCTAATATTTAGGCATATGTGCATAGACGTTGAGGCTGTTCTGTCTGTTGGATTGTACCCACGGACTATCTGCTCTAAGGAGTTAGCAGCTCTTGATGTGATCGACGATTGGTGCACTAAAATAATGTTTCAGTCCAATAAGCACTTAAGATGCCTGGTGACATAGTCAGTGAGCCATCAGACTGGTCGCAATTGATAAGCTTGATATTCAAGAAGAAGCCCAAGCACTTGATGGATGTCACTCAGCGATGCACCTGCAGAAATGATGTTCGGGAGGCCATTAGATTTACGGGTGTTGCAAATTTGGGAGGACTTACTGCTGCAGAGAACCCTAAATGACCACCAAGACTGATTGAATCATTAATAGCGATTCCATTTACCTCAGTCCTGAAATATAGGTAGGCTTGATAGGTGCCACTTTCGTCTTAGATGTAACCAATGTCGAAAGGCGGTGTCTATTCTTCTCAATTATATTGACAGCCGCATATTTCTTCGCAATTTCATCACTGTGGCCACGAAAGTGTGGTATCAAATCACTGCTCATGCCAAGCCAACGTGGTATGGGTACTTCCTCCAAGCGGTGCAAGTACTTGTAAAATATGAGCTCTTCATCAACAATTTGTTTCGGTAATGTAGCATCGCATGAAAAATCTGCTCTCCAAAGTCGCTGAATAGCCATAATGAAGAGAGGTACCAACATGGCAGTGGGATCATAGAGGCTCGCAGTGTCACTGAGAACATGGTGTTTAGTTGTAGATTGTGTATCAGCCAATTTCATTTGGTAAAACAGATAATTTGAAGTAGAGTTCTGGTGTACTCGCAAGCCCATAGCAATTGCGGTTCCTGCTTGCAATTCAATCTTATCCTTCGTTGGCTTAGTCGTAAGCTGTGCCGACGTCTCTTTGAGCTTAAGCACAAAATCGATTTCTCTGGCCAAGCCACCGACCTGTTAAGTAGAAGAAGTCCCGCAGTATGAACCTTTGCGCTTGTGCTACTCGGCTGCGAGTTGGTATCTTGTTGCAATTATCCAAAGCACAATGTTGCGTTACGCTAATAGCCTCAGGTGACGGTTGTCAACTGATATGCGTGCAGTAGTTCCGTAGGATTTTCTCGTTATAGGACTCTTTGCCATTGTCTGTGCCGACTGTCAATATAAGCATTTGATGGAACATTTTCTCCATATCTGCTGAGGCATTAAATACTTACTTACTCGTTCTTTACTTTAGGTGGCGCTACAGTCCGGGGCGGACCTGGGCCTCAGTCAACAAGCTTCCCGATCCCTGGGTAGCTGCCTCCAGTTTCGCACGCTAATTTGGCTGAGGTCCTCTTCCACTTGCGTGCGCTACATAAGTCTTGGCCTTCCTCTACTGAGCTGTCCCTCGGGGGCGGATTCGAAGACTTTTTGGACCGGAGCATTGGTGTCCATGCGCTCTACATGACCCAGCCATCTCAGTCTTTGGATCTTCACTCTTCTGGCTAGGTCCATGTCGCTGTACAGTCCATACAGTTCGTCATTGTATCTCCTCCTCCACTCACCGTCAATGCAGACGGGACCGAAGATCGCCCGAAGAATTTTTCTCTTGAAGCAACCAAGAACACCCTCATCCATTTTTGATAATGTCCATGCCTCTGCGCCATAGAGCAGGACCGGGATTATTAAAGTCTTATAAAGGGTGACTTTTGTTGTCCGAGAGAGGGCTTTGCTACTCAATTGCCTTCTTAACCCAAAGAAACAGCGGTTGGCAAGAGTTATTCTCGCTTGATCTCAGCGCTGGTGTCGTTGTCTGTATTTATAGCGGAGCATAGGTAGACAAAGTCCTTAACTTCCTCAAAGTTATATCTGTCGAGGGTGACGTTCTGTCCGAGACGTCGGTGTTGGTTGTCCTTTTTGCTTGACAGCATATACTTGGTCTTGCTCTCATTGACCGCTAAACCCATTTTCGCCGCTTTCGTCTCAATACTCGCGAAAGCGCCACTGACATCACGCTGTTTTCTCCCGATTATGTCAATATCGTCGGCGTATGCGAGTAGTTGGACGGACTTTTGAAAGATAGTGCCTCTTGTGTTTGCCCGTGAGTTTTGTACTATTCTTTCAAGTACGATGTTGAAAAAATCGCATGACAGCGCATCGCCTTGTCTAAATCATTTCTGGATATCAAAGGTCTCGGTGAGGTCTTTACCCACCTTGATGGAGCAGCGTGTATTCTCCATCGTCATCCTGCACAGACGGACGAGTTTGGCAGGGATGCCAAAACTAGACATTGCTCTGTATTGCTTGTCTCTATAGATGCTGTCATACGCGGCCTTAAAATCGATGAGTAGGTGGTGTGTATCGATCTGAAGCTCATGGGTCTTCTCCAAGATCTGCCGTAGTGTGAATATCTGGTCGATGGTGGACTTTCCTGGCCTGAAGCCACACTGATATGGACCTATCAGGTTGTTGACGAACGGCTTCAGGCGTTCACACAATACGGCGGATAAGATCTTATATGCGATGTTAAGGAGACTGATGCCTCTGTAGTTGGCGCAGTTCAGAGGGTCTCCTTTCTTGAGAATTGGACAAACAATGCTGAGGTTCCATTCATCGGGCATACTTTCGTCCGACCATATTTGACAGATGAATTGGTGTATGCTCCTTACCAAGTCATCGCCTGCCGCTTTGAAGTCAGGCCATCCGCTCCAGCAGCTTTGTTGGACTTAAGCTTCGATATGGCTATCTTCACTTCATCCAGGTCGGGTGGACGGAATTGTTGGTCATCATCGTCCAGGTTGAAAGGTTGATTCTGCCTGACAGCGGTATTTGATTCGTCATCGCCGTTATACAGTCTACAGAAATGCTGTTTTCAAATCCTCAGCCTTGACTGTGACTCTACTACGATGTTCCCTGGTTCAGTTCGGGGCTTGTGTCCGTGGCATGTTTTTTTCACCTTTTGGTAAAACTGCCAAAACTCATTCCTGGAGTAGCATTTTTCACAATTTTCTCAATCGCGCGCTGCTCATGCTCCTTCTTGTGCATCTTGAGAAGCCGGTGATAGTCTCTCCTCTTCTGCTCATCGAGTTCGTGAGCAGCTCTAGTCTTTCCTGCTTAGCTACATGTGCTTGCGGCATTCGCCATCAAACCATTGGTTTCGTTGTGGTGGACGAGTGAAACCCAGCGCATCAGAAGCGGCATCTCTGATGGCGTTTTGGCAGTGTTTCTAATGGTCTTCGATGCTTGATGCTGGCGGCATTGAACCCTTTAAGAGATTAAGAGACACTCGATCGGAAAAGGACTTGGCGATCTCTTGCGATTGTAGCCGTCTGACGTCGAATTTTCTCACAGCATTAGTTTGTCTTGGCGTAGTTTGGGATATCCGCAACCGTACTTTGGCTACAACAAGGTAATGGTCCGAGTCGATGTTGGCTCCTCGGAACGTACGGACATCCAAAATGCTGGAGGAGTTTCTTGCGTCGATCGCAATGTGATCAATGTGGTTGACTGTTGATTGATCAGGAGTTCTCCAAGTCCCCTTGTGTATGTCGAGATGTGGGAACCGCGTGCTAGCGACAAAAATGTTTCGCCCCGCCGCAAAGTCGATTAGCCTGAATCCGTTATCGGAGGTGGTGTTGTGCAGGCTATATTTTCCAATTGTTCCGCCAAAGATACCCTCTCTTCCTAGCTTTGCATTAAAATCACCGAGGACAATTTTAATGTCATAGCTAGGGCATTGCTCGTAGGTCTTGTTAAGGAGCACGTAGAAGGCATCCTTGGTGTCGTCATCTTTCTCCTCTGTGGGGACATGCGCGCATATGAGGCTTATGTTGGCGAATTTAGCCTTGATGCGGATTGCTACGAGGCGCACGCTCACATGCCGGAGGCTGAGGACTTCTTGTCTTAGTCTGCCTCCGACAACAAATCCGAATCCAAATAAGCGCTGCTTTTGCCGTCGATAGCAATTGCCGTAGTAAATACCACCAGCAATTTGGTTAGGGTAAGATATCCAGTGACCGACACCCTCAAGGGATATATTAAATTTAAAAATGTATACAATTTTTTTTAATATATCATATTGCGTGCAAATTGTTCGAAATCTATTGTGTTGTTAAAAGAACAGCCATCATCCGCATTATCGTGATGTGAATTATTCTTTCCGAGGCACTTTGAAAAGTCAAGCGCATCTGGGTTAAAAGGATATAGAGCACATGCCCTAAACCCATTTTTAATTGTTGCCTTTTTTATGCTTGTGTCTAAAACTTTTTTCAATAGAGGAGCAACATGCTTTCACGTCATGCTCTCACGTCTCCAATCAAAACAGCTTTTTTCCATCCATTTTTACTGGGCAGCGACATCAGCTGGTTGTAAGATTCTTGTTGAGTTCGGTTAGATGCAAACAACGATGATATTGAGCTGGGTGCAAAGTTGTGACAAGTTGTATGACTTTTATGCCCATCCAAAAATAAAAGAACGGGGAACTTTATTCCATTATTTACTAGAGCAATATAGTTTTGATATATTTAAAAAAAAATGTCTCCTGTCTCCAGTCCTTTGGAACGGAATTCCCGACATCAAGAGGAATTCCTATGTAAGGCTAAATAATCATCGGGGGGGTTACCATTGCAGAGACCGAAAACGTAAACTCCTTTGCAGTTCCCTTATCTGTTTCGTAAGCATTTCGCGCTCCTTTTGGAGCAAAAACCTTAGCTGTTTTTAGGCAGAAAAGGAAGTTAGTCTCATCACCGTTAAAAATCCAACTTGGATCTTCTAGGAGGTCTTCGTTTCCAGTTTTTTAGAGGTAATCCGAAATTGCTTAAACCAGCCCCGAATATCGTTTTCCGAAACAATGGCAGATGCTTCAGGAGTTCGTACAGCTATTTCCGGATGCCGCCGGGGGTTTTTCTATGCGCATTTTTTAAGAATTCATGCACACTGTTTTGGATGTCTTCCTTTCGTCTTGGAAATCCTCTTTCATGATTTTGTTTGATCCAATTCACTATTTCCTGCTCTTCTTCAGCGGTCAGTATCGTGTCTGATCCATAATTTGGTTTTTTTACTTTTCCTATGGACCAGTTTATTAAGGTTGTGCGAGGAACATTAAATTTACCGGCGGCGCTCTTTTTTGGCATTCCTGCTTTAACCGCTGCCAAAGCCCTCTCCAAATCTTCTTGCTTGCATTGCCGTTACTTAGGCATTTTCCCTAAAAGCCTGAAATAACGACAAACAGTGAAAATTTTGACAATAACTGTGACAATCAAGGTACAGCAGCAGATTGAGATCAGATTGAGTTTTATGGTATTTGTAACTAACAATCCCAACGGCGTTCAATTAGTCAGTGATGAACACCTATGTCGGTAACTAAACTCATCGGACATTACTTTTCAGTTGTGGACACCCATCGATACATAAATTTTTACTTATTTTGTTAAATTAAGCAAATAACAAAAAGCCCGACTGCTCAATACTTGAAAATACCATTCACTTGTCACATCTGTAAATATGCTGATGTAATTTAAAAAAAGAGATACATACTCACGTGTTTCTTAAGGAAATCAGAAGTTTTTAAGACTCCTCTGCATAGGCGCACTTACCTCCTTGATTAAAACGAAACGAATGAATTCTAAATGTCAAACAAAGTCTTTTCTTATGACATTTGTATGCCTAAATACGTTAAAAATAGTTTTACTAGCATTCAGCCACTTAAAACCTGAAGAAACTTAAAAAACTGTGAAGGCTGACCATAACTGGGAAGGTGTCGGTCACTGGGTATCTTACCCTACTACTGCATGATGCGATTGATCACCCGCTGGATTCACTATTCGGTGCATTTGGCCCAAATTTTGTGGTGCAGACATCCAATGATCGGATTGAGGGTGCAGTATAAAAAAAAATAGTCGCAGGTCTGAATGCTCCCAATCAAGTTTTGTTCACTGTGCAAATGGCTTTCCATCGAGGGCACGTGCAATGCCTTCTGTGATTATTTCAGCCCATACACCCGCACCAAGTAACGCATCAACAACGTCCAGATGTGCCGAATGTAGGATCTGCCAATTGCAATCTACGTAGATGGAGCCAGCAGTCATCCGTTATAGATTAGACAGATGTGTAAGTCAGGTGATCGGCTCAATGATGTCCACATCAATCTTAATGCCAAACAGGGAATCATAATTCGAAGAAGTACCTGGTCACGAGTATACGTCAATTATAGGAAGTTTTAATGTCACAATGTATATTGCCAATGCGTCCTCTCTGTCTACGGGAAGCTTCATGACAGTTAACACAAGAAATGATTACCCAACTGGATCAACTACGGACTTAGTTGTTTCCTTCCACACATCATCGCAACCCCGTGTATACATGCCGATGCCACTGCATTATCTTTTACTACTTCGCTTAGCTTTCCATATATGTATGCCTCTGAAAGATCCCGTGAATGCATGAGCATTTCAAAGGCATCCTTAAATGCAAGTCAGTTTCTCAAGAAGCCCACATATCTAGGAACGGACATTGGCTCTAACCTTAAATCCATTGCCGCGGAATGAGTGTTGCGATGCTGCATTCTCAATGTTGTCTGCCGTACGTTTCGGTTGTGTTGCAGAAATCAAGCGATGTAGTTAAGCTATAGCAAAATTATAGTATGACTCTACATCATCCTATAGCTTAGTGTGGTCTTCAATCTCAGTTGGTTGGGCTACCCGAAAATGCGCATCTTGGATCTTGGATCAAAATGGATCCTTAACTTGGAAGTGCGTTCAAAAGAAGAAAGAAAAATAGGTGAAAAGTTAAAATTGCCGCCACCACTGCTTGGGATGCGTTCAGGAACACAGCTGTCACTGTTGCGTTCAGGCTAATTCGATTCAATCACAAATATTGTAGATACACTTGAACGTATTTTGCTGCGAAAGTGCGAAAACGAAATGGTTTTGGCCAGAATCGAACCAGGTGAGTCCAAAACCGTGCTTTTGTCTTTGTTCGACAAAAATTGTTATTTGCACACACAGCAACCGGAATATATCATTTTGTCTTGTCTGCTTTGGATGTTTGCATGTTGACTCATAAGATTCAACGGATTGTTGTATGAGTCGACAACTAAGACGTCCTGTCCGCTCCGATGTGTTTTCAGCCTAAGAGATCAGCAACTTTCCTGCAGTCGCTCAATAGGAAAAACAGTAGACAACTTACTGGTATCGTAACGCGGCACTAGGGTCTTTCTCGGCACTGAAGTGTTCTAGGTAAAAGTGGCACAAGAATCTGCGATACTGCAGGTAGCTCCCGTGCTTTGAGTGGCTACTGATACGAGATGCGCTCTTAGTACTGAGGCGCTTACTCAACTTCAAAATGAGTGGACTTTTCCCAGGAGTTTTATGGTCTGTCTCAGTTCCAGATAAGGAGTAAACTGTCTGGTTAATCTTCAAACTAAAACAGTCAATCGAGCTAGTACTGGTTGTCGCCTTTGTCACCAAAAAAGCTCTCAGCTTAAAAATGACGAATGTGTTGTTTGTTGATCATCGCGCCAGATCATCCTTCATTCAATTTTATCAGTAACCCTCTGTTCACATTTCGTAGTATAAGGAAAAGAAAAAAACACACACAAACATCTGTTCAAGTTCGTGTGTCATGTCAGCTCTGCACCTTTCATCCGATGACACACGCTTCGCTCCCTTGTGTCATAAAATGAATTCGTTTACCCATATCCAAACAACGCAATCCAGGAAGTTTCAGCCATGTTTACTCACAGTCATCCAGATGCGTCAAAGCAAACACAATCCGTAAGGTTTGTTGAATCCAATATTATCCGTTGAATGTTCCACTGTTTGTCATTACAAACACAAAAAACGAGCAGTATCTCGAGTAATCTATTGTACATCAGGACTCTGGAATCACCTTTTCAAACACAATTCTCAGAACTCTGTCTTCAGGGGGCTCCCTAAGGAGGCCACATTTAATTGCGATAAGCCGAAACACAATTGGATTGTCGTACAGAACAATACGATGACAATGTGAGGCCAATGTCGACTGATCAGCACGTGCTTTAGACAGAAAAATGCGAACTTCACAACTGCACCGCTGATAGAGGTGAATAATCGGTTTACGTAGTTTCCGGCACACCGAAAGCGGAAATCCATAAAAAAAAATAAAAATAGAGTTCTCCGTCCAAAAGTGTAAGATCGTTGAGCGTCACCTTGACATTCAGGCACGAGATGCACCCCCACTTACTCGTCTGACGTATGAATGGTCAGCTAATAGTCATTTCTACGTGATCAGCTGGTGGAAAGAATTTTTATTTTGGTCGTCATTACAAAATCTTGTCGCGCACTAGCCTTTCCCATAGTTGGTTTGGCTTCAACAAATCAAAAAAAGTACTCGCCTGTGAAACGCAGACGAATACGAGTATTGCAAATGCAACGCAACGTCAATTACCTTTCAATGTAAACCAAACAAAAAGAGGAGAAACGGCAGGAGCTCACGTACAAGGTAATGCAATCACAAAGATGTAAATGGGGAGGTAGGTAGGTAGATGTAGAACAAGGTAGGAGCTGGCACTGCAACATTCTCTTGCTGTATTCTGTATTCGTAACTTGGTGCAAGTAGGGAGTTATCGATGTAGGAAAGTTTGAGATAGGATACGAGGAGTACGTATCAGGGCTCTTGTATGAGTATACGCAGGTACTCGTAGATTGATTGGCAACTTTATCGTATCGTCGTGGTCACATTGCAGTGCAGTATATCTGAACGCGCGACGGATGCATTGCAATGTGTTTTGCTGCTACTTGATATGGCAAAACCAGGAATAAGAATCCGACATGCAGTGTTCCTCTTGTTTGTACGCACATGTTTGGAATTACTGCATTGTGTTGGGTCAGTCAGCTTCATTTCATTGTTTCAATGGGGCTACTTTGGACAAACGTTGTTGTGTTTTTTTTTTCTGCAAGAACTTCGATTCAAAGAGAGAGGGAAACATGGGAAGTTAAAGTGTCCGAGGGCACGATCCTTAATCCTTTTCAATCCGTATTGACGAACAACCTCCACGTGGCTTCTCCTAGATAGCTACAAATATCTGTACCCGCTGGAACAATGTAGACAGAGAGATGTTCAAGGTTAGTGGGCTATGAAACTTGGTGCTTAAAATCTCGCAAATAACAACTACATTCGACAAAAAATCGTCAAAAAAGTTTACAACCACCGTAAATGAAAAAGGGACACCGACTGATGAATGGGCGAACTTTTTTCAGCCCTCTGTCTAGATGATACATGTTTACGTAGAATATAGTGCTGGTCTCTAGGAAATGCTATACAAGGAACATGACTGACATGGGCAGGTCACAGAAAAATTCACAAAATACCCAACAATGAAATGGGACTTATAGCTTCATCTAGGGGTGCAACATAATAACTTTTCAGCAACAGATTTCATGGATTGGGACCATTACCTCGCCAAGGGCAGCAAACGCTTCGGTACATATAAAAATGCACATGGACATGGACAGCAAGAGTTCGAGTTTGAAAAGTTGCTGTCGCAATGGGTAGCCAGCTATTCCACACTCAATTTGCACTCCTCAGTTTGAGAATATAAAAATTCTAGTGGAACAACATGTTGTGATCAATGTATGAGCGGTATACGAGTGAGAATTTCGCGACGCCACTGGAAGGCAACACGCACCATACCGAGCCACACTTCAAGCAACGGCGCAAATGGAGGCAGAAAAAAATGATGGCGAAAAGCTTGATATACTGCGCGATAGGAACATGACCCAAAAACATTGCAAGCACCTGAAATATTATCCCAAGATCGACCCCAGATACTGTACTGTAAAGATAAAACCAAAATGGGCAGATGACCACGGCATGTAAAGGTCATAGAAGAACTACTTCTTTGACAGCTGTCCTGCAAAAAGCGAACGACGAAGAAGCGCCAATTGATGATGATGGAATTGCCGATCTACAGCCCGAATTCTGTCCCCAACTGGGTTAGTTGTAGATGGTGTCGAAGTGGCGACGTTATGGCCATCTTCAATTGGAGCATAACACCGTCTGATTGTAACTTTTCCTAATTTGCACTTGAGTCAAGCAGTTAGTTCGCGTTCAATCAAGGCAAGGTTTATTAGTAATTAGACTGATTTGTGGTGCTGGAAGAAAATAATCAGTCTTACTTCGGACCTCAAGCTGATCAACTTAGACTATATCACATTAACTCATGTTTTAGCTGAAAAACATCGAGGAGGATCCTTATGCTTCAGAGACTAATTATTTTCCGTGAACTATGGTCAAATGTCGGGCTTAATGGGGGGTCGTGTTAGTTGAGACCCGAATTCATTCCGAATTGTAGTGGCACCTGAATAAGTAAGTAAGTATAGTCAAATGTGTCCTTTTCTGTGGTTTTGCATTCTTATTCAGAGTAAAAGGATTTCTTAAGCTTGCAGCTCGTTGGGCTCAGAAATTAACCACAAAGAGCTCGCTATTCCTTCTTTCTCGAAGAAGCTTTCTATTCTATAAGAACGGCTTGGTCTTCGACTTCAAAAGATCTGTCTCGTTATTTAGCTCATCAACACCTATCCTTAGTTGTTGTTGCTACCGGACATTTTTTATTGATTTAACAGCAAACAACAGCGTACAGCCACTGCTTTCTATGAAATCGTTTTCTAATTTGAGCCAGTTTCATGACATACCTAGTGGTCGAATAATAGCCAATCAGGGAGTTGGCCGGAAACTCAAAGAGCTCCACAGCAAGCGTCGCAGAATGTTTTATCATTTTTGCTTGCACAAAACTGCTTGTAATGCCCGACATGACCAGTAAGCAGTCTACTACTGGTCGTATTGAGCGACAGTAAGAAAGTCGCAGACGCTTCAGAATCGTCAGGAAGCATTCGTGGATTCTGGTGGCACTTTGGAGTGTCATGCCCATATACAACCGAGCAAAATCTCTAACCGAAGAAACTGGCCCCAATGGAAGTTCGACTCCTAAAAAACCTTGTAGTCTCGGACTAATTTAGAAGTTGTAGGAGGTTGCAGCAGGATGGCAACGATTAGTATAAGGCCTCGTAGAAGTAGCATCTTCCGACAGGTGCTGGTTCCTTAAATGACGAGAATGAGCCTCTGCAGCCGAACATCTTGCAGCTCTGCTAATAAGTCCTAGTTCACGCCTCCCCATGGCGCCATATGGGAATCTCACTAGAGGTTGTGAAGTGAAGGGGGCAAATGGCGAGTTTCCTGCGCCATTAACCAGGATTAGTGTCGGAAAAACAAAACAAGACCTTATCCGGGCTACTCCGATATATTTGGAGCTCAGGCCGGAAAGGATTTCCAGGACTTAGTCAGGGTCTTGGAAAAGAGATGATGGCGGACGAGCCCTATAAGGGCCAACGGCAGCGCTCACATCCCGGAACGAGTTACTGGCTTCGGTGTAACCGACCCCTCGTCCTAGGGGCACTCAAAATGGAACTGGTCCTCCAGGTTGGGGGTTGTGCCGCCGGGGTAACTGCCCGGTCATTTAAAAAAAATTAAGTTACGAAGCATCAACAAGCCTCGGATATGGACGGATCTACTGTTGACAACCCACGCAAACGATTTAAGGACAATGAGCTTCGGATATGCACGTGGAATGTTAGATTCCTTAATAGACCACATGCAGCCGAGCAACTAGCGGAGGCCCTAGACTGCTGCAAAGCAGACATAACCGCTATCCAAGAAATGCGATGGGATGGGCCGGACAAAAAGAAGATGAAAAACTGCGACATCTACTACGGCAATTGCTATCGACGGCAAAAGCAGCGGTTATTTGGATGCGGATTTGTTGTCGGAGACAGACTAAGACAAGAAGTCCTCAGCTTCCGGCATGTGAGCGAGCGCCTCGTAGCAATCCGCATCAAGGCTAAATTCGCCAACATTAGCCTTATATGCGCGCATGCCCCCACAGAGGAGAAAGATGACGACACCAAGGATGCCTTCTACGAGCTTCTTAACAAGACCTACGAGCAATGCCCTAGCTATGACATTAAAATTGTCCTCGATGATTTTAATGCAAAGCCAGGAAGAGAGGGTATCTTTGGTGGAACAATCGGAAAATATAGCCTGCACAACACCACCTCCGATAACGGATTCAGGCTAATCGACTTTGCGGCGGGGCTAAACATTCTCGTGGCTAGCACGCGGTTCCCACATCTCGACATACACAAGTATTATGGATGTCCGTACGTTCCGAGGAGCCAACATCGACTCGGACCATTACCTTGTTGTAGCCAAAGTACGGTTGCGGATATCCCAAACTACGCCAAGACAAACTAATGCTATGAGAAAATTAGTCGTCAGACGGCTATAAACGCAAGAGATCGCCAAGTCCTTTTCCGATCGAGGGTCTCTTAATCTCTTAAGAGGTCCAACACCCCCAGCATCAAGCATCGAAGACCATTGGAAACACTGCCAAAACGCCATCAGAGATGCCACTTCTTATGTGCTGGGTTTCACTCGTCCACCACAACGAAACCCCTGGTTCGATGATGAATGCCGGCAAGCACATGCAGCTTAGTAAAAAGGACGCAATGCGGCACTGCAAAAAAATACCAGAGCTGCTCATGAGCTCTATGAGCAGCAGAGGAGAGACGAACACCGGCTTCTCAGGAGGAAGAAGAAAAAGAGTATAAGCAGCACGCGGTCAAGGAAATTGAGATATGCTACTCCAGGAATGACATTCGGAAGTTTTACCAAAAGATAAAAAAAAACATGCTACGGAAACAAACCCCGAACCGAAGCCTGTAGAGATGAACAAGGGAACATCGTGGTAAAATCGCAGTCGATACTGAGGATTTGGAAAGACCATTTCTGCAGACTGTATAACGGGGGTGACGGACCAAATACCGCTGTCAGGCAGAATCAACCTTTCAACTTGTACGATTATGACTGCCGAGCTCTTCAAAGCGGCCGGCGATGTCTTAGTAAGGAGCATACACCAACTTATCTGTAAAATATGGTCAGACGAAAGTATACCCGATGAATGGAACCTCAGCATTGTTTGTCCATTCTCAAGAAAGGAGACCCTCTGAACTGCGCCAGAGGCATCAGTCTCCTTAACATCGCATATAAGATCTTATCTCCGGTATTGTGTGAACGCCTGAAGCCGTTCGTCAACAACCTGATAGGTCCATATCAGTGTGGCTTCAGGCCAGGAAAGTCCACCATCGACAAGATATTCACACTACGGCAGATCTTGGAGAAGACCCATGAGCTTCAGATCGATACCCACCACCTATTCATCGATTTTAAGGCCGCGTATGACAGCATCTATAGAGACGAGCTATATGTCTGCTTTGGCATCTCTGCCAAACTCGTCCGTCTGTGCAGGATGATGATGAAGAATGCACGCTGCCCCATCAAGGTCGGTAAAAATCTCACCGAAACCTTTGATGTCCAGAGAGGATTTAGACAAGGCGATGCGCTGTTATGCAATTTTTTCAACATCGTACTTGAAAGAATAGTGCAAAACTCACGAGCAAAGATAAGAGGCACAGTCATTCAAAAGTCCGTCCAACTACTCGCATACGCCGACGATATTGACATAATCGGGAGAAAGCAGCGTGATGTCAGTGGCGCTTTCGCGAGTATTGAGACGAAAGTGGCGAAAATGGGTTTAGCGGTCAATGAGGGCAACGTCACCCTCGACAGATATAACTTTGAGGTAGTTAAGGACATTGTCTACCTAGGCTCTGCTATAAATACAGACAACGACACCAGCGCTGAGATCAAGCGAAAAATAACTCTTGCCAACCGCTGTTTCTTTGGGTTAAGAAGGCAATTGAGTAGCAAAGCCCTCTCTCGGACAACAAAAGTCACCCTTTATAAGACTTTAATAATCCCGGTCCTGCTCTATGGCGCAGAGGCATGGACATTATCAAAAATGTATTAGGGTGTTCTTGGTTGCTTCGAGAGAAAAATTCTTCGGGCGATCTTCGATCCCGTCTGCATTGACGGTGAGTGGAGGAGGAGATACAACGACGAACTGTACGGACTGTACAGCGACATGGACCTAGCCAGAAGAGTGAAGATCCAAAAACTGAGATGGCTGGGTCATGTAGAGCGTGTGGACACCAATGCTCCGGTCGGAAAAGTCTTCGAATCCGCTCCCGAGGGACAGCGCAGTAGAGGAAGGCCAAGACTCAGGTGGCGCACGCAAGTGGAAGAGGATCTCAGCCAACTTAGCGTGCGAAACTGGAGGCAGCTAGCCAGGGATCGAGCTGGCTGGAGAAGCTTGTTGACTGAGGCCCAGGTCCACCCCGGACTGTAGCGCCACCTTAAGTAAGTAAGTAAGGAGGTTGTAGCAAAGCCCATCCTGCATCTCAACGTTCATTTGATGACATTTTAGCAGTCAGCTCTTTGGACAAGAGCAATGCTTGCTGCGCATTTTGCGACCAGCTCAACACTTTCAGAAGCTAGTTTGTCCTCGTTAATATTTAAATGCGTAAAATATTCAATGGGACGAAATTGATTTCGAATTAATGGAACTCGAAACATCCGCTGTTCAAAGTGCTATATCTCTGAGCTACTCTTTAAGTGGTGTTCTTCCACGCTGGCAAAATCACTGCGTAAGCTTTTTCGTCAATCGTACTCTAGGACTATTTTCGAGCAAATGGAAGACAGCATTTATCCAGTCGAGTCTTGTTCTTTCTCCTCCTTCAGATCCATTGCATCAACGTCCCTTATTTCCAAGATCATGCGAACACTGATCCGTCCGTTCACGAAAACTTTTCAATGACCAGCAGTTCGGTTTTAGAAGGAAATGGCATGTCTCACCGAAAACTAGAACCAAGGCTGCTGCGCTTCATAATTAAAAGGCTATTTTGTCGAAAATGGCGACATGCAGGATTTCGTCCGTGCGGTATCGGATAAAGAATAGTGCCGCAGTGCGTCCCAGCTTGTCGTAAGAGGCAAATAAATGGGACACCTATCATATACAGGCAACTATGACACTAAGAATGAGCCTGTGACACTTTAGCACCTTAAAACTTTCCCAAAAGTTTGTATGCAATCAGTGGGTTCCCGGGTCTGGAGACTACCGGTGGGGTAAAAGAACAGCCAAACAATTTTAAATGAGCATAAAAGTGTTAAACCACTCAAACTCAAGATAAACTTCATGGAAATGATCGCAATTTATAGCACTACCCCGCTGGGCACCACGCTTGCAACGCACTCGGGTGATCTCAGAACAAGCAGAAGCGCTTGTGTCAGAGCCCGACGGATTCCGGGGGCGGCTAAAATGAAGTTTCCAAAATATTTTCCTAAACTTCGGTTTGCAAGTTGGAACCTCGGATCGATGACCTAAAAAGTTTGGAATCGGAAGCGATTTTGCGTCCCAGAACTCTAGAAATCCTGTGCGTACAGGAAACGAAGTGGTGTACTACTCGTATAATACTGGGAATAAAGCGGGTTTTCTTGATTTAAAAACTAAGGCATTTACTATAAGATGTTCTACTATGGAACGGCCAATGGACGAAACGTTGTTGTTATCGTTGTTGCAGCGAATCTTCTAAACAACATCGTTGGTATCTTGAAATTAAGCGACCGCTTGATGAGTGTTAAACTCGTCATACACAACGAAACGTGGAACATTGTTAGCGCGTACGCTCCACAAAATGGATGCGACTAATCGGAAAAAGATAAATTTTGGTCAGAGTTCGGTAATTTGCTTAGAAATATACCTGTCGATGAGATGCTCTTCGTAGGTGGAGCTTTAAACGGCCACGTCGGAGACACAAATGTTGATTATGAGGACTGGGCTTTGGAACCAGAAATTCTGCTGGAGAAGATATCCTTGTAGCGTGTAGGGCTTACGGCTTAACCGTCTTAAATACAATGATTATTTAACATAAATGATATCTTATCACCTATAGCAGCAGAGGCCAAGAAACGCAAATGGAAAAGACGACACTCGAGAATGTAACAACTCTCAAGCTGATGTCACACACGATGAACATCGTCGAAAGAGTCTTAAACGAACGTCTTCGGCAAATAATAAAGCTCGATAATAGCCAATGTGGATTTGTTGAAGGAAGATCGACGGTGGACGCTATCCAAAGCCTACGAATAATAATGGAAAAGCACCGAGATTCGTCCAAGAATTTACACATGGTATTTACCGATCTCGAGAAAGCATTCGGTCGAGTGCCTAGGGATCTCAAATGGGCCACGCTGAGGTCTTAAAAGGTACCGGAAACGTACGAGTATATTAGAATAATACAAGACATGTGCGGAAACGTGAAAACTGTGGTTAAAAGCTCTACTGGGCTAACAAGAGAACTTCCAGTTAATGTCGGAGTGCACCAAGGAAGCGTCCTTAGCCCTATCCTCTTTAACGTAGTATTCGACTATCTTTTAAAAGACTGCATGCGCGAAGCAAATGTAACGCCAATTCTCTTCGTTGACGACGCAGTTATACTAAGCGATAACGTCGAAGATTTACAGAACGCCTTAGATCCATGGAGAAATGCGCTAGAGAGAAACGGGTTTAAAATAAGTTGTTCAAAGACGGAGCATTTGACGTGCCCATTTGCGCATCCATTGCGGCCTGTTCTAGATATAATGTTAGATAGTTCTTCTGAAAAGCACTATCTTTAAGTACTTAGACTCAATCGTTGACAGGGAAGCGGAATGTGACGACGACGTAAACCACAGAGTGAGTGTGGGGTGCATGAAGTGGCGGGAAAATTCCCACTTAAATTGAAGGGGAAACTCTACACCACGGTTGTTAGACCAGCTCTTATATACGGTTCACAGTGCTGGACAATGTACGAAGCGTTTAAAAACAAAATGACGGCAGCGGAAATGAAAATGTTAAGGATGTCTAGTGGAGTCACTAAACGCGATTGCATTAGATCTACGCGTATAAGAGGAAGTCTAAAGTCGGTAACCGAACAGTTTTAGGCGAATAGAATAAGCTGGTATTGCCACGTTCAAAGAAGATCTGCGGAAAATCCGGTTAAAAAGGCACTATCAACTACGGTCACTCCAACTGTAAGAAAACGAGGTCGGAAAAAGAATTCCTGGATTTCTCAGCATTATGTAGACGCGTTCTGCGGTCTGCGACATTAGCCAACCCCATAAGCGGAGCAGCAGCGATGCAGTAAAAATGGGAAACTCGTTACGCATATGTTCGTATAATGAGGAAACGGTTAATAAGAAGAAGAAGGCGACTTGCAGGATTTATGAATCTTCTCTTCATTGGATTAGAAATCACATTTTGGAATATTTAATGTCCATAAAATAAATGCTGATATGCCACACGCTTCCATTCTTTCTCTGACACTCTTCTATTCTCAACTGTTGCTGGTACTCCTTGCTACAGACGCAGATGATTTAGCACATCACCGATTCATCACAATGGAATCTTACGCCGTCGTTCTATAAAAAGACGGTCTTACCTTACTTTAGGTGGAAATGGGACTCAGCCAACAAACACCTTCGGCAAGCTCGATATTTTACTAGCTGCCTCCAGTTTCTCACGCTAAGTTTACTGAGATCTCATACTTCCTGCATGTGGTTCTGAGTCGTGATCTTCTTCTACTGCGCTATCCCGCGGGAGCGGGTTCCAACAATTTTCGGTCAGAAGCTTTGGTGTTCAACCGCTCTAGATGCAATCTCCTGACCTTCACTCCTCTGGCTAAGTCGACGTCGCTATAGAGTTCATTGTTGTGCCGCCTCCTCCACTCATCGTCCAAAATCAACCGAATAATTTTCCTCACAAAACAGCCAAAAGCAAAACAGCATACAATTAGTTTCGATCTCATTGACCGCTAAACCCATTTTCGCTGCTTCCGTTGGTTTCTTCCGGTTATGTCAATATCGTCGGCGTATGCGAGTAAGTGGATGGACTTTTGAAAGATTGTGCCTCTTGTATTTGCGCTTGAGGTTTGCACTTCCAAGTCCTTAGCATCGACTGTGACTCTACTAAGATGATCCCTTGTTCGTCTCTAAAAAAAAAACTGGTAAAACTTCAAAATCTCATTCTGAATTTCCTTGAACGGGGGCTTCTCATGCTTCTTCTTTTTCCTCCTGAGAAGCTGGTGCATCACAACTTTGTTTGCATCTTACGGCATCTCTGATAGCTTTTTGGCAGTGTTGCGACTGATACTTGATACTTGATGCTGACGGCAGTGGATATCTTAAGAGATTAAGAGGGTCTCGATCGGGAAAGGATTTAGTGGTATCCTATACCCTCGATAGAAGAGGTCGTTCTTTTTCTTATCTACAGCATCCATCTCCTGTCTCGCATTATGAGCTTACACTGATGACTCGCTGATGTATTGTCCCAAAATCAAATAGGTATGGCAATTCCCGAAGACGTTCACACAACTTTCACAAAAGTAGTGACTCATGAATGATATAGCCGCAAGCCACCGATAGTTGTCGAAGCTAAAAAAAAGTTCAATATGAAGGGGACAGATACCATAGGGTCTATGACAGTTACATAAAATCCCCTGAACAATTCCAAATTGCTCTTTTCTTTTTAAGAATATGTGTCACATCCGATTGAGGTCGCAATGACTGTCAACCAAAATTGCCTTTGTGGTAAAAGTTACATCTAATTACATCCACCAATCTGCCTCCTCATCTCACTCCAAGCCCTTTTTTTCGACAACAGAAACGGCACTAATTACCAAGGCAAAATACGAGTAATACATTAACCCGAACCCCCTTCCTGCTGTGTCACTTGGCCACTATCAATTACGATTGCGATGACAATCCAGTCAGCAGAAAGCAAATATTTCATTCTTGTGGCTAATTAGATACACATGTGAGTACTAACAAACTTATGCAGTTTATGGTACTTGCATATCCTCAGCCCAAATGACCCACCTGAATGCAACTATAATTCTGTGGGAATTTCCAACTCAATTACAAGTATCACCATGATTTCATATTGCTCATGACCAGGTAATAAGCCACATCCGAATTGGCATTCTTCTACGTTTCGTCAGTTTAAAGTTTTTGTTTTTATTTTTGTATCTTTTCTGTTTGTGACTACAAAGACGAATCATCACGGAAATACGAATACGAATAAAGAACTGGTCACACTCGAAAAAGGCCCTCTGGACCCAATTGACAAACTGTAGAAGGCTTTAAGTGCTTGTAATTGCGACCATATCGGGCAAGTAATAGCTCGCAATGGATCGATTTTGATATGGCTACTGTGCGGGCGTTCTCTACGTGAAATGATTTCCTGAACACCAATGAATATCACCGCTATTCGTGACGCAACGGCAACCAATTAATCATGTCCAGATGAGCGCCCTTTGTCTGCACAAGGTAGAAATTTAAAAAGAAAAAATCTTAACATACCAGTAGTCGTACATGTAATGCTGTCAGCAAGTAAAGACTCCAAAGTCCTCAAGCTCTGGGTTCTTCATTTGGAGTTCTCGGCAATTATATTCGTACGAATATGACGTTCACTTTGGATTTGTTTGTTTTCGTTTCGATTAATTCGTGGATTTAACAATGAATAGCGCCAACGAATGTGTGAATACTTAATTAAGGTTAATGAGTTAACCACTAAAGCAGGGAAACAGTTGGCCAGTAGTTAATCCGTCGAAATGAGTCAGCTAAGTTGGATGCTGGAGAGCTGTATCTATGGATATTCATTTGAAAGATGAAAAGACAACTTTCCAAGATGCGTGCTCTGATTCATGGCCGCCGCCGCAAGCCGGAGAGGTTTATCAGTTAATTTGTTGTTTTTCATTTTATAAATTACCCGCGGGGAGTTTTGTTTTTGCCTGATTCAAAGACATTTTGTCTCGCGCAATTTGTCTCAAGAACACAAAGGATACGATATGATACTTTGAAATTTGATTTTGCTGTTGAAGATTAAGTGTAGCTGATAAAAGTGCCTCTGTGGCAACACGAAGTATTTTTTTAATTGCTCATTCGCCATAAAAATTACCAAATTAGTGGAGAACAAAGTTTGGATGCATACCAGTATCGGAATGGAAGTGGGCTGTGCAAATGTGCTTTTCAACGAAATCAATTTCGAATTGTTGTTGATTTTTTTGCCGTTGATGAATGGCTTGTTAAGTTTAATGTTCCAATGTAATAGCCCCGTTTGGGATGTGATCCGAAGAAATATTTTTAGAGGAGATCAATGATCCTGATGCAAGTCAAATATTTCCATTCATATATGTGTGTAGAGGTATCTATAAGGAATTTGTTTCCTTAAAACAAACCTCCTTCATTTTTTTTGGCTGCCTTGCCGTAGCAAGGAAGCATTAAGAGTCAAAGATCTATAGATTCTGAAAAGAACAAAGGAGAGAGTTGAAAGCAAGCCCCAAAGGCCTCCAAAGTAGAGTATACATAAATAGTAAAACAATATTTCAGTGACCCTATAGATTACAAACGGGCATGGACTCTGACTCTCAGTCAACAAACGTCTCCAGCCAGCTCGATCCTAAGCTAGCTGCCTCCAGTTTTGCATGCTTAGTTGGCGGAAGTGTTCATGTATTGATGTTATGTGTGTGGGTGAAACATGGTTCAAACCAAGATACCTGATGAAATCTATGACCTACCAAATTTCAAACTGCATAGGAATGATAGAATCACTGATACCACAGGTGGAGGTGTGACAATTTACTGTAAGTCAACTATTAATTTGGAAAGCATTTTTAAATCTAGTGGACCTGGTGTTGAGTTTATTGCTGTTGAAATAAGTGGCTGTAGTACTAAGTGTCTCGTCTCTTGTGTGTATAGTAAAAACCGAAGATGTTCTTCGGCGTCCTTCCTTCTAACTCTTTCGGTAATGTTGTGCACTCTATGAGCATATAATTGTTTGTGGAGATTTCAATGCTGATTTGTTAAGAAATGACTTACGCGCATTTCAGTTGAAAGACTCAGTGGTCTCTGTTGGTCTGAGTATAGTAAAATACAACCTACCCCACAACGCTTTGTCCCAGATTGTTCACCCAGTCTTCTAGACCTTTTTAAAGTGTCTGGTCCTAAGCTCGTCCTTCTTTCTGACCAGATATATTTTGATAACTCTGATCATGACCTTATCTTCCTGACATACAATATGAATTTACCTAAATGTTCTACTACTGATTCTTTCACTTATAAAGTCTTCAATTCGGTTGATATTAATGCCCTTCTACTAGCTACAACATCCGCTTCTTGGATGCAGTGCAGACTGCAATCTGATTTGATGAAATTTAATCAACATGTGCCGACAAAAACAGTGAAATTATACAACCAAAACTGTCCATGATTCACCCCCGATGTGATTAATATAATCAAGATTCGAAATAAATTGCACAGTAAATGGAAGCGCAGATCAACGAATGTCAATTGGGAAGCATTTAAACAAGCTCGAAATCATGCAACTCTGGTTATACGTGCATTTAAAAAGAACTACTTTGCATCAAAGCTTAATGCCTCTTTACCCGCCACTTTGGAGAAACATAAAAAAAATTGGCGTCTCTAAAGTCCTTAATCATCAGAGTGTTCTCGACCCAGATCTTCTTAATAATTTTTTGCAAGGGTACTTCCAATCGCCTAAAAAACAAAAGCAAATTCCCCTTCTGACTACCGACCAATTAGCATACTACCTTGTCTATCAAAATTTGTTGAAAAAGTCTTCGAGAATCAAATTCAGAACCATGTAGCTACTAACATCTGGTTGCACCAGAAACAATCAGGGTTTAAAGTAAATCACAGTTGCTCTACAGATATGATATATGTAAGTCTTCTTTGTCTTCTTGACTTTTAGAAAGCTTTCGATAAGGAAGATCACAACATCCTAAAGTGAAAGCTAAAAAACTTGTTCGGTTTCAGTGATAGAGCTCTCAAACTTATTGGTAGCTATTTATCAGGAAAATTTCAGAGCAGCAAATCCTCTTCTCTAAAAGCTTTAATTCAAGAAGTCCCTCAAGGGTCAATTCTTGGGCCATTTATATTCTGCATGTTCATCAACGATCTCCCATCAGTCTGCACGCAAACATCTGTGCATCTTTATGCTGACGACGTTCAACTTCATCTAGGGAAACCCTTTAACCAGCTCTCAGAGCTGGCTCTTCGTGTTAATGAAGACCTTTCTCAAATGTATGCTTGGTCTGTCGTTCCTTTCCTTCACCAATACTTAAACTCAAGCCGTTTAGTTTTCATTTATGCTTTCAAACTATAAAATTCATTACAACCGCGAAACAAACTCATTTCTAACCGTGCAATCTTCAAAAGTGCAGTCCTCTCGCATTTTTCTTCTTTAACTACCCATCCTTAATCCCTTCTTTGTTCCCTATAATCTCTGCATCTTAAGTAATTTAAGCAATCTATTCTTGTATCGTAGTTGTAAGTTTTTAAGTTGTAAATGTAAAATCAGTTCCACTTTCTATTCAATTTGTATCTAAAGTACTAAAAAATATATTTATCTTATTGTACATTCCAAATATTTAATGAAATGAAATAGTTTAAAAATGTCTCCTTCCACTTACGCACGCCACATGAGTCGCACTACTGGGCTTTGCCTCGAGTGCAAATTCGAAGACTTTTCGGACCGTATCGTTGGTGTCCATCTGCTTTAAGTATACGTTATTAGTTATATCCTTGAATACATTTCGTTTATTTTCCCAAATAATATAACGATTTTTGCGCTTTTGTGAAACAAGGTTTATTGAAAGGCATGACAGCATTATGTCATTTGTAGAGCTCTTCAAACGTATTGAGGAAATATCCATCAAGACGTGGGCGATGTATAGTATTCAAAAGCATCAACTCTCTTGGCAGCTATTCAAAGAAGTGTTTTTCTGGTAAGCCTAATTGTGTGCGAAACTTTTTAGTCTGCAATAAATCACACAAACCAGGTCATAAAATCTCTAAGAAACAAAAGAAAATGCCAGAGATTTTTGCAGAGACGCTTTTCAATCCGCGTCACAACTTGTCGGAGATTTACTTCAAGTTAACATAACAGCTCCGAGGATTTCTTTGAAACAAACAACACGCTCTAATCCAGAAACATTATTTCCTGAAGATTATTTAAGAGTCTCTATCCTTATTCCCTGTCTAGATTCCCTAATACAAAATCTTACCGACCGATTTATGGTCGACGAGGATGTTCTACCATTGTTTCAAGCCCTGCTCACGAGAAAATGAAATGGAAAAGCTAACTCTTTAATTCGATAACGCAATATCCTTGAAAGCTGTTAAAGCGGATTATACATACCCTGGTGTGAAAAAAATTCATCGATTCAGGAGTTTGAGCTATTTGCTTACAATTTTGCCACATTCCCTGCTACAACAGCTACCGTTGAAAGAAAATTTTCAACGATGAAAGGGATCAAAACAATATCCCGAAGCGCCATGGGTCATCCAAGACTTAGCGCACTTGCAATGCTGTCTGTTCACTCAGGTATTCATGTGGATCCAGATGATTGCTGTAAAAAAAACAATATTACAAGAATAATTGTTTATTAAATTTAATTTATATAAATAAAACGCAAACAAAAATAAAATATTTCTGCTGGTAAAGCTCGTAAGCAGCTCTAGTCCGTCCATGCAGCCCCACCTTGTATGAATCTTCCTTAGCTGCATGTGCCTGCCGGCACTCGTCGTCAAAGTGTGGGTTGTGTTGTCACAGTGATGCCTTTGATCTTCGATACTTGATGGTAGCGGCAGTGGAACCCTTGAGAGATTAAGAGAGACTCGATCTATATAATATTTGACGATCTCTGGCGATTGTACCTGTTCGATGTCGAAAATCCTCATTGTGTTAGCTTGCCTTTGCACTATTCAGGAGGTTATTTTTGATTCGGGGCAACTGTGACAGAACCCGCACTGATTCCAAGACTGGGTCCATTTGACCTCTTTGTAGCACTTTA
The DNA here is from genome assembly GCA_928272305.1 of Volucella inflata. NCBI lineage: Eukaryota > Metazoa > Arthropoda > Insecta > Diptera > Syrphidae > Volucella > Volucella inflata. Next base: position 9,517,321 of record OV743720.1, read on the forward strand.
AGAGGCAGCTAAACCTGGGAAAACAGAAACAAAAACAAAAATGTTTAGCCGCACGAGATTTTGATGGAATCACGAAGCCTTGAAGAAGGAAACCAAAAAAAAAAAAAACTGAATGCAGCAAAAAGAAATACGAGGGCGGGTCAATAAGTCCGTGACTTTTTGAATTTCTGACCTCTTTACTGAAACAGCAACACTGCTCCTGTCAACAGGCATCTGTCAGTTGACTCCTGTCAAAATTTAAACTTGCTGCGTCAGTTAGTTGGTGTTTGACAGCTATTTTTATCAGACTACTCACTAATTTGAGTAGAAAATGGAAAAAAGTGAATTTCGTGTGCTTATTAAGCATTATTTCTTGCGAAAAAAAACCATTACGAGACCAAGGCTAAGCTTGATAAATACTATGGGGACTCTGCACCATCGATTTCAATGGTAAAAAAGTGGTTTACTAAATTTCGTTGTGGCCGTACAAGCACTGAAGATGCCGAACGTCCTGGACGCCCAGTTGAGGTCTCTACACCCGAAACAATCGAAAAAATTCACGATATGGTGTTGGCCGACCGAAGATTGAAAGTGCGAGAGATTGTGGAAGCCGTAGGGATCTCGCATGGCTCAGTGGTTTCAATTTTGAATGATCACTTGGGCATGAGAAAGCTTTCCGCAAGATGGGTGCTGCGTTTGCTCACAGTCGACCACAAACACATGTGCAGTTGCCATGGCAAAAATCCATGAATTGGGCTATGAATTGCTCCCTCATCCACCCTATTCTCCAGATTTGGCTCCGAGCGACTACTTCTTGTTCCCAAACCTGAAGAAATGGCTTGAGGGAAAAAGATTTGACTCCAATGATGAAGTCATCTCGCAAACAAAGGCCTTTTTTGAGGACCTCGTAAAATCATTTTTTTTGGAAGGGATAAAAAAATTGGAGAAGCGTTGGACAAAGTGTATAGAGCTCAAGGAAGACTACGTTGAAAAATAAAATTATTTTTTTATCAAAAAATCTGTGCGAGTTTGTGGATTCTACCTAGCCTATCTTCTTCTCTAGACATTGAAATTCAGTGGAAATTGCGATGAGCAATGTTTCTTATTCTTGCTGATCCCCGGGTAATTTTCCCGCGTCGAACTACTCAAAACTGCAAATCAAAACAAACGCGAAGGAGAAAGAAAGTCTGATTGATAGTCGATTCAGGAATGTTGTGTAGGTATAATCCCAACTCCGATCTCGGCGTTCTCTAGATCGCCGTTGCCCCTAACAATGTTAAGTATATGTGCCTCTGTGTCAATTTACCCCGCGGGTCCCTGCCTATTCTTGTGGATCGGCCGGGGTTTTGATTCGGACGGGGTTTGATGCAATAAATTTAACTGCAACAACGTTAACTCTCTACCTTGTTTATATACCTTCGGCTCCTCTTTCCTTTTGAGTTGGAAGAGCGACCTTCGGCGGAGGTGGAGGGCAGCCATAGTCCCATCAGCCAGTGGCCCAAAGACCACAGACCTCGGAAAGGAACCCAGATAGGTTTATGGGCGGTTCTCTCCACAGAGGAGAACGAAGAGAATGGTAGAGAGACGACGAACCATGAGCCCATGGTGCGACAAGAAGTCTACCTGGCACACAGTCGTCGCAGTCCACTGGCGAGACGGGAAACTCTCAACGTGCATCATCAGGCAGGAAGTCTGAAAGTCGTCGACGGGTGGTCTGTTTAAGCCAAAAAACCCAACAGATTGGGGAGCGGCGGTGGTGTAAAGGCGGACTGACAAAGCAATTAAATACACAGCAACGACGTACCCGCTTTAAAACTTCGGTTCGATGGGTGAAGGGTCGACAAGCCCATTTTAAGCCACCATCCCACCGATGGAGCATAGGGTCATAATAGTTTTAGTGTTTTGCGAACGTTTTTTTCGTTGGAATTACAAAAGGCAACAGTTTCAGTAGAGCAGTTTTTTGTAACGTAAAATCGCGAGTTTTAATTCGTGGACAGAAAGGAAAAAGAAAGGACGAGGACGATGATAGACAGGAGTAGCCGGACAAAAGGGATTAAGAAGAATACGTCAAAAAGAGTTCACAGGCACCGCTAGGACTTAAAGCTAAGTACAGTATAGATAGTAAAATTCCACTTCCATTCATTGCTCGTAGAATACTCAAGTCGCTCTGGTTGTTTTCAACAGCACCTCTTAAAAGGTGAGTTGCTTTGCTGCACTTGCCTGCCAAATCTCTTTGTCGAACCATGAGTTTTGTTTTAGTGATACGATTCAATGCAGCGCATCAGTAAGGGCTTTTTTGGCGGGTTCTTGGTATCGCTGTTGAAATTAATCACCAACACTCAATGCAGGCTATAGGGGTGTTGAAATAAGTTAGGAGATACACAATTAACAAAGGTCCTGGCCGATTCTGTCGAAAAAACGTGCTATCAGCTACATTCTGCCTTGCAATTAGGTCCAAACGTTTTATATTCGAACTCGGTACTATGCTCGCCTATCGTGCTGCTTTAGATGTCCTGCGTGTATATTGGGATTGCTTACGTGGCAAGGCTAATGGCTTATTGTCAATTCAATTCAATTACAAAAACAAATCCCAACATTGTTGCCTTTTTTCGTTTACAGTGAATACAATAAATGCGGACTTATCTGAAGCTTTTATGTTTTATAAACGTAAGTAGAGTATTCTAAAAGGTTTTCAATGTATCCATAAACTGTTTGCACACAGCGAAGGCGAAGGAAAATTATGGAGAAACCGAAACCAATTCACATTGGTCTTGAATGTTTGCATGCTATTATGACAGTAGGTTTGAATCCTAACAGGTTCAGTTGTGTCTTAGAAGCACCTGGCCAGATCTGAGGATTGTACTTTAATTACACATAGAACCAGATCAGAAAGGTAAAAGTATTTCTTACATCGCTTGAGGAAACCTAGAAATTTCGCAGCATTGGTTGTCACTGACATACATACATACAGAGAAAACTCTTTTTTTTTTAATTTCGATCGTGCAACTGCCATTCATGGATATGGAATTTAGTAGGCCTAATATACGTTCTACAGGCGAAGAGCACAAACATGAGTCTTGGAACGAATACGAAAAGCCGCGTGTACCTGCATCACAGAAGGAATATATTGGATTAGAAGCAGCAGACAGGAGATCATTCTTGAAAACTAAAAAGTGTCGACGAAAGAACGGAGCCCTGTGGAACACCAGCATTTATTTTGTGGACATCATACTTGAAATCGTCCAAGGCAACTTGAATTAAACGTTCCGATAGACAATTTCAAATCCATTGGAAAAGAGATACTTGGGTTAGAAATGCACCTATTTTTGACAAAGATCTTTGATGCCAAACTCACTTTGGTTCCACTTTTCGGTAAGATATGCCATCAAATGACCAATGGGACTACTGATATGAAAACCGAAAGGTTAAAATTAATTTCGTATAGTATTGTTGTTGCGAACATAATACGAATACTACAAGAAAAGAAAATACTCTGAGAAAGTTTGACGTTAGAAGCCTGCACTTGCAAGGCGCGTCCAGTTCTTTTGTCGATGAAATACCCCTAAACCTCACTCGACGTTCTGCACCATCGGCATCCGAAGCATAGTGGCAAAACCGCCATCTAGCCAATAGGCTCTGTTGAGTTTCGCCTGACAGGCTCAGAACAAGGTGATTAAGTAGCATAGCCCGGTCTCAGACAACAAAAATACCGGTATATGCGGAATGTATGTATGAAAAAAAGAGGCTTTGGGTGATCTACGGGCCTGTCTTCATTGATGAAGAGTATAAAAGGACCGGATTCGACTAAGAACTGTTCAGTGGTAGGAACTTATTGTACTTTAAAAAGTCAGAACTCATCGTCCATCTTCAATTATTGAATGGGGATGACCACCAGCGCTACAGTTCGGAAAGTCTTCTAATCTATCACTGAGAGAATACGCAACAGCAAGTCAGTGTAGTCGGACCCAGGGTGAGATTTTTTGTTTGCGCCTCAAAGGGTTATCTTATTAAGCAAATCGTACAGATTACGTACATATAAAGTATAATTTAGATTTAGATGACGCCTGTTCAACTAGCATCCTTTTGTTGTGAAACGAAGTTGGCTGAGGTCAACTTCCAAATGTGAGTGTGGGTAAGATGAGGTAGTCCTCTAACCCCCTGTCCTTATGAATTGGAGTTGTTTGCTCCAGGTGGTCTTGCCATTTAATCCCGATATTCTTAGATTTTCTGATAAATCCGGCATCGCTGTACAGTATGCTGTTTAAACATTTCCATTGATTCAAACGGGACTCAGAAAATATTGTCCAGGCCTTTGCGCTATAAGCAAGAATGTCAGGGTTTTGTGTAAATTCTATTTAAATAAAAGTGATTCTGCACAAGATCTCCGTGTGATCTTCGTGGTTGTAAGGCTGAGAGCGGTCCGAAGTACATAAAGCGCCTTACTATCTCAAAGTCGTTCGTGTTTGCCTCTTAAATAGTCCTAAACGCTATTTTCCTAATTACTTTAATGTCGTCTTCTTATGCAGGCATTTGAATAGACTTTTTCAATGCGTTGGCTTTGTAGTTGGCTTGCGAATTTCGAAAGAAAAGTTCCTACAAACCAGGGGTCCACACGGGTTTTCCAATAGGGACTTGACAACTTTGAATTTAATTTGTGAACGCACTCTTTCACTAATCATCAAACTGTCACTGTCAATTTATTCAGTAAACTCAACTTTTTCATCTTGGTAAAGTACACGAACGAGCAACGTCTGCAAATTATAAAAATTTTCTACGGAAATTCGGAGTCTGTGACTGCAACTTTAAGAGCGTTAATTCAAATTTTCAGACGTAATTCTCGCCCTAGTAGACAGGCAATAACAAGTTTAGTGCAAAAATTTGAGTTCACATATTCTTTGTGTGATGTTGCCGTGTCAGTGAGACAACGGGTTGGTCGAAGTGTCGAAAATATCGCTGCCGTTCAGTCGTCCGTGGCAAACGATCCAAATCAGTCAATTCCACGGCGTTCTCAAGAATTGGGCATCGCTCAGACCACATTATGGCGTATTATGGCCCGAATTGGAAGATATGGACTTGGACGACATGTGATTTCCACAGGATGGTGCCACAAGCCGCACAGCACACGTTACAACCGATTTATTGAAGAGTAAGTACGGTGAGCGTGTTATCTCAAGAAATGGGCCAGTCGATTGGCCGCCTCGTTCGTGCGATTTAACGCCGCTTGACTATTTTCTGTGGGGCTACGTTAAGTCATTGGTTTATGCCAACAAGCCGATGACGTTGGAAGAGCTCCGAGCCAACATTGAACGCGAAATAGCGGCCGATTCGACCGAAATGTGTGGTCGAGTCGTTGAAAATTGGGTCAAACGAATCGACCGCTGCAAACGTGCCCGCGGTGGCCATATGAACACAGTCGAGTTCCATTCATAAATGTTTTGATTGTACTTCAAGCCGATAATAAAGTTTTTGAAATATCTCAAATGGTTTGCGTTTTATTTAAAAAAAAAGTTGTCAAGTCCTTATTGGAAAACCCTTTATCAAAAAAAAAAAAAAACCCGTTAAATGAAGAGAAAATTAACTAAAGTTGGCGCGAAACTGAAGAAGGCTGAGGAATTTCTCACCATCGCATTAGCTTAGTTAGTGAAACACGCAGACAGATAGAAATAAACAGAAAGACTACAATAATTAAGGTAGCGGACGAAAACTACTTTTTCAAAAAATTTGACTAACAACAAATAAAGCAAAACAGAAAAAGTATCTGTTGTAATGAAAAAACCACTCAAAATTGTTCTCTTTGTTTTCTTTCGTTGCTCGTTTCTCTTTCTATCTCTCTGGCATAAGTTCAATGTGCTCCGACGATGTGAAAAGAATAGCTGAGTAGAGTAGTAATGATTGGAACTCGCCCGGAGTGAGTTCGTTTTCATAATTCTTCTGAGTGTGAGTTTGTTTCGCTTTTTGTTGTGTGTTTTCCTTTCATCAATATTTTTTTTTTGTTCCTCCTTGTTGATGTCCCGATACTTAGTGTTTTAAATGAGTGAAGTTTCATCGAATTTCGAAAATATCCCTGCGCATGATCATCGTCCAAACGTGTTGCATTTTTATTCGAATTTTCTATAGTTTTTCCTGTAGTTATTGCATTCTTAAAAAAAAAAAAAAATGAATAAATAAATAAAAATAAAAAATTAGTTTTTGCTTTAAAAAAAATTATTTCCAATGAAAGTATCTCAGATAGGAATAAAATAAAATCAACTGTATACCCAGTCAAGTGGGTAGATTCAAATTTCAAGTCCTTACCAAGTGAAATTGTGTTGGTGTTGGTGGATGTCACTTTGAGTTAGATTTGCTGTTAAACGTCGCGTTTTTGTTGTGCCCCTTCATGTGTAAACTGTGTGGTGAAGTATGTTAATTTCGGTTAAAAGTTTATGAAACGAAGGAGAGATTCCAGCGAGTGGTTTGCCAGGAAAAGCGGAAATAGTCTCCAATAGAAAAGCTGGAGAGATTCACCATCGGCATTGTCGTTTCATCGTTTACGAGTAGTTGCGGGCGTGTGTTTTTGTTTTGTTTTTTAACGAAAATATGAGGACTACATACAGTCACTGGGTAATAGTGATTCCCTATACAATACTTTGGATAACAAGAACCGGATTTACATGGCCAGTTCGAAGTAAGATAAAGGATCCAACAAAGATGTCTCATGATAGTGTGGTAAGTACTCATACCCATATATATCAATCAACTCCCCTTATACATAGTTTAAGGACAATGGAGCACGTGGTGACTCATCTTATGAACTGTCATTGCTTTCCTTAAGTACTGAGTGGGAGTTGATGGTGTCCTGTTCAATATTAATCAATGGAGTGAGTTTTTTTTCTGTTATTTACAAATTTTGAATTTGAGTGAGATTTCTAGTTGGCAACCTCCGAAAGGACCAATCGGCAGATTTTTTTTTATCTTCGTTTAAGTTCTTATCCAGTCAAATGTTAGTAGGGTATTGTTTTTGTTAACCCAGCACTAACTTCAGGTATATATATCTGTCAAACCAATTGTCAGATTACAAACTGTCAGTGTCATTTTTATTCAGTAGTTTTCGCAATTTTATCGTGATGACATAGGCGCTTAAACAACTTTATCAAATTTAAGAAATTTGGTTCCAAAGTGATGATAAGAAGAGTGCGCACTGAAGAGAATATTGCATCCGTTCAGGAGAGTGTTGAAGAAGATTCAAATTTATCACTTTGACGTCGTTCACAACAGCTTAGTCTTTGTTCGTCAACTTTATGAAAACTTTTACGCAAAGATCTTTGTTTGAAGGCTTACAAGATCCAGCTCGTACAAGAATAGAAGGCGAATTTCGGTGAATGGGACCAAAATCAACTGGCATTGGATCCGCTGTTTTATCGAAAAATCGTCGCATTTGGAGCGAAGATAATCCACATGAAATTATCGAAACGCCACTACATCCCGCGTGGAGTCATCAAACCAAGAACCATTCTCCAATCAACTTTAGAAGGTTCAAATCTCTTGTCAATAGTGCAAAATCTAAGCCTCTAGCACGGAGCTGCAAAAGAAATATAAGAAGTCCATTGAATAACAATAACTCTCATCGGAATCTTCAAGACGACCAAATCCACGGAAGTAGATTGGCTTTCTATTGATCATAAACGTTGTACCGTTCCATGTCAATGTCCGTATGCCGACCTTTAACCGATGTAAAAACACCTCCATTTGATACAAGTATCCTGGTTCTGAATGCATTAAATACGGCCACCAAGCCATGGCTTTTGGAACCTTTAAGACTCATTTGAAGTCTCTCTGACATCGACGATGGTCAGAATCCCAGCCCCCATGACAGTGACGAAGTAAAGGTAGATGACGCAAACGGAATCCCTGCTGTGCTAAAGCAGCTAGAGATGACGTGAAAACTACACCAGTTCATCTATTAGATGGAGTCAACGGGAAGCATGCCCGAAACATAGAATCTCAGCATCGCTTGTCCGATCTACAATAGCATGAATCCCTAAACAGTTCGGTGATACCACTACCCATCCATATAGCGTCCATCGCTGATTTCATCGGTTTACACAGGAACAGAGCCGAAACTAGGAATAACACACCCAACTGGCGATCAAAGAAGAACAGTGATTCAGTGACTGAACTTCTCCACTCCTAACTAAAAAAACAAAGAAAGCTGATAAGAATGTTAAGTGAAGATTTACTCCTGCTAATTGTTGATTTTTCGGCCCCAGAGAGGGTTGGTAACCTAGTCGCGAACGACTAAGAACAACTTCTTAAACACAGTGTGGCAAATAATATCCCGGACGTAATTAAAACACAATTTCGGTTTATTTTTTGGAGTTTTTGTTTGAAATATACAGTGATTTGAGTGATTTGATAATGATTCAAATGCCTGCTCTAGCTCATTTTGCAGAATTGCTCGTGCCCGCGTCGAAGCTGCTAGGATGATAGCAATGTCGTTATTAAAGCATCCTTTCAATTTCAGTTTCGAGAACAAAGAAAAGAAGCCAGTACGTGGCAGCAAACGAAACAATCAACTTATCGAAGGAAGCATTGAATAAACGCATAATTTCGCGAAATAGACCTGAAAATTAGCCTCCAAGATCTTGTGATATAACGCCTCTTGATTATATTCTTTGAGGGTACGTAAAGTCGCTAATCTTTGCTGACAAACCGACAACAATCGATGCATTGGAAGCCAGCATTATTCGTGTTATTGAGGACATAACCCCACAAATGCTAGAAAAAGTGGTTGAAAAACCGTCTCTTGGATGACATTCATCAGATCCAGCCATGGTGGGCATATGCCCGAAGTTGTATTTTCAAATTGCAGAATGTATTCTCTCAATAGATCAGAAATACAATAAATTATTTAAAAAAATACCCACTATACCTACTCGCAATAGTTGCGTCATAAAGTGGTGGCAGCTATTGTTCAGCACATCAGTGAAAGAAGGTTGATTGACCCCTATCCTCGGATAAGGGGTGTGTTATTATATTGTAGCGTGTTCAAGTCAAGGTGTGCCCATGTAGTCTAATAGCCGCCGCCGCCGCCAATAACACCAACGTAGCGGCATAAGTATTCGGTACACAGGCGACTTGCATTAGTCCGGATGGCAATTAAGTTGTTTTGCAGTGAACAAATGGTGTTTGCAGGGTAAGAGTATCTTTCTCGTCTGGTGAGGTGAAATACTCGTACTGATTACGTCTGGTGGCACTAATGTTTTTATTTGTTTATTTTTAATTAGCACACTATAACTCAACACCTGATAATGGGTTTGTCATAATAATTTGCATGTATTTGGGTGTTTTTTTTTTTTTTTTTTTTTTGGAGAATAACCTATCCAACCAAAGGAAGATATTTAATTAATATTTTCAAATGGGATCGCCACGGATTGTTTATCCAGAAACATGTTCCTGATATCGTGACATTATCCTATTAATCTATCTTTTCATTTATAGTCTGCTTTATTGCCACAAAATAAGTGGCCCATGGTCAATATAAAGGAGATTTGTGCTATAGATACACATTCACCAAACACATTCCCCTAACAGTTCAACGATGCCAATAACTTGACAACAAACAAACAAGTTCTATGTGTTTGCTACTTTTTAGTCATCTCAGAAGCGACATTGTTGTATTGTAGCCTATACGAGTACCTTTTAGCGAGTCATAGGCCATATGTGTACATGTCAAAAGAACCTATTTTGGAATTCGTGACGTCGCTTATGCTGCGCCCATTGTAATACCATAAACTGTGCGGTGCGATAATAATACGTGAAAAAAGGTTTTTATATGTACATCTTACCGTATTGCATAGATTAAAAGCGTCAGTATGTGCGCAAACCAAATGGAATAGTTATTTATTGGTGAAGAAATAGAAACGAAACATAGATGATACTGAGTTCTTATTCATTAGTCCGTCAGTTTAGTCAAGTTTTAATACTTTATCTTTCCTTAAACCCGACATTCAATCCTCAGATCTGAACTTTCCGTTCAGTTTTGATCCTCATCTTGCCATAAAAGACAATTTGTCTTATTTGTACAAGTCCGAACTGAATAAATTGAATAAATTGAAATTGATCTTCAGTTCAAATAATCGATCTTCATTTTCTACCATTAACCTTAAATTCTGATCTCCGATCTTCAGTTCTGATCGCCGAACTTCATTTCTGATCTCAAATCTTCAGTTCTTAGGTTCGATTTTTACTTTGTTCTCTGATCGTCAGTTCTTATCTTCGATCAGCAGTTTTTCTCTCCGATCTTTAGTTCTCTTCTCCGACCTTTAACTTTGATCCCCGATCTTCAGTTCTGATCGACGATCTTTAGTTCTGATTGCCGATCTTCATTTCTGATCGACGATCTTTAGTTCTTATTTTCGATCAGCATTTCCATTCTCCGATTTTTTGTTCTCTTCTTCGACCTTCAATTTTGATCTCCAATCTTCAATTCTGGTGGCCGATCTTCATTTCTCTTGTCCGATCTTCAGTTGTCAACTCTGATCTTTAGTTCTGATCTCGGATCTTCAGTTCTTATCTTCGATCAGCAGTTTTTCTCTCCGATCTTTAGTTCCCTTCTCCGAACTTTAATTTTGAGTTCCGATCTCCGATTTTCAGTTCTTATTTTCGATCGGCAGTTGCATTCTCCGATTTCATGTTCTCTTCTCCGACCTTCAATTCTAAACTCCGATTTTCAATTCTGGTCACCGATCTTTAGTTCTCCTCTCCGATCTTCAGTTGCCAACTCTGATCTTTCAGCTATCTTCAATTCTTATCTTCGATTTTTAGTTTTGGTCTCCGATCTTTAGTTCTCTTCACCGATCTTCAGTTGTCATCTCCGATCTCTGATCTTAAGTTTTTATTTTCGATCAGCAGTTCTATTCTCCGATTTTTTTTTCTCTTCTCCGATCTTCAATTTTGATCTCTGATCTTCAGTTCTGGTCGCCGATCTTCAGTTCTGATCTTACATCTTCAGTTCTTATGTCCGATCTTTGATCTACAGTTGGAATTCGGCTCACTATAAAAGAGGTCATTTTTTTCGTTCACACGCAAATTAGCCTAGAAAAGAGCCCCGTCATTGAAGGCGATTGTTTAATAGAAATTAGGGAAGACTTAAAGTTTGTTAAGACCCCAATTAGTGAACTCCATTCATGATCCATAGCTTTTTGAGCTTAATTCCTGCAGTATCTCCATCGTATACGGGCGCAGGCTGTGGCCTTTTAACAAATTTTGAGCATAATGGACGGCGAGGGTTAAACTGGTGCCAAATTGACAATTTAAGATTTTTGGCCACATTTTTACTAACACTGGCTATAGTTTCTTATGTAGCCCGTAACCTCATCAATAAAGTTATCTAATATTTAAATCGGCCACTGGAAGGTTTTTACTGAAAGTTGTTACGATTTAACAATAATGATCGGCGGGTCATACGGTCTAGTTGAGCGATAGGACTACCGGGAGTTCGACCAGCACCTAAAAGCGGTACAAAAACGTGATGCATGTGATTTAAATCTTAAAAAAGCAGAAGGTTCCTCCACAAGTTTGACAAGCAGTTTTAGATCGACCTCGACGACTCGAACAAATGGTTTAGCTCGAGAACACAGGTTCTGACTTTTGGTATTAATAAAACGCGCTAAGAGATGGCCACTTTCATTTAAAGTTAAGCACACAAGTATATATGGAAGAGCCACCAACTAAATTACGGCGTTTACTAAAGACAGTCAGCAATCGACCGAGCTTGGTGGAGAGGTTTGTTAATTTCAGGATAATGCCATTAAGTAAGCAACTCGTGCAATTGTGTAAGATCACACAGCCTCTTACGAAAGTGGTATCTTTTAATCGTGCACCTATAGCGCCTGCCAAATAAGAAAGACAAATGCTACTGTTGCCAGCAAATAAACAACCAAAAAACTGAATCAGAAAGGCTAGATGTAAAGCTCTCAAAATCTTTGTTCACGTCAGGCCTTCATAAAGATATTTGTATCTAATGTGACAACTTTGCTAATTCATGTGTTTTAAGGGTGCTTTTGAACCTTCAAGAGGTCCGGTGGAACTGTCCACGTAGTAAACGAGAGTAGAGTAATATTTAGAACAAGCCAAATGGCTGGTTTTGCCATGTTCAATGTCACAAAATCCGGTGCGAAAGGTGTAGAGGCCTGAGTTCCAAAAAGAGGCCGATAATACATAAGTTAATTACTCAAATGCAAAGGCATCAGCAAATTATTGATCTCAAATCAATACAGGGTTGATCTAAAATACTTCTTATATCCTAACGATGTGACTGCCAAGTGATGATGTTGTTTTGAGAGCTCCTGACGTCTGTTTTGGATCTATTCTGAACTTTTTCATAGAGAAATTGAAGTCATTCTGCAAAAATGAGTTCAATAAAGTCCATTAATCTCATTTCGGAGACTGCGAATAGGTCCAATATGTGTTTAAACTCAATTTTTTAGTTTAGATCCTTTCCATCAATGTACTATAGACTCTATATACAATGCATTACATTAAATTAAAACATAAATTAACTTTAAATTGAAAAATTCGTATTTAACATATGTTCATACGTATATTTGCACCCTGTCAATATTGGGTTGCCCTTAATTATGAGCCCTTGGCAATTACCATTGGAAAAACCTTTTAATCACATCTTTAGTATGTATGACTTTTTCTAGCTGACAATTTCACGAAGCAAATTAATTAAATTAGTTAATTAAATGCAATTTTACAGTATTCTTCCTATAGGTCTGGTGAATGCGCCTTTATCGATAGTACGAGTATTCCCGCTCCCAGAATCAGCTGTCAACATGATTTACGCGCGATAGAGGCCACCAAAGTGTCATGTACATTGATTACACGCCTTACACCGGAACAAAAACGTTTTTATTATTTATAATTTATTTTTTTGTTAAATAAAAATAAACCTTTACTTCGTATTAAATTATTAACCGCTTCAATCAATAATGAGACAGCAGATTAATATGCACAAGGTTACTAGAGAGTCCATTCGCCCGTTCTTTGTTTTGTCTTTTTTTTTTTAGCGTAAATAACCTCGCACAACGCACTACCGGCTACATATCAGATATACGGACCATATGTATCGGTACAGAGCAAATAAATAAATTCAAAAAATTGCAACATTTCGAATGTTTACAAAAATCGAAATGTAGAGATACTCGTACACGAATTCACAATTATTATATCTGGCGCCAATGTCCAAATTTAAATATACAAGTACATACGTGTGCGGGTACATCCCGGCAGAAAGAACTCGGACGCTCACATGTTTTAGATTTGTGGGCCAATTAAACGAATTTCGCATATATATTGTAGTATGTAGTGCCCGTCTCTCTGAAAGTAATATCAACGGGACAATGGCAGTTTAAAAGATTCCAAAAAGAAGAAATGAAATTTATCAAACTCGTTTCAAACAATGGAAGCCGAAAGAGATGGAGAAGTACCGACAAAAAAAAAGAAGAAGGAAATTGAGCCCTCTAATCCCTGACAGGCACTCGACCTTTTCCCATTGTCGGTGGCTTAATTCGACAACTTCTATTGATAGAGGAATTCCTTTAGATACGAGTACCATATGTATATTGACAGAGGATTCATTGAGGAATAGGCAAATCCGTGAATACAAAAGGAGAAAGGACACACCCAACTAAAAAAAAAAAAAAAATCACTGAAAAGAAGGAATTTGTCAATAGTTGTTTAGTTGTTTAGATCTCAGAGTCAACTGTTTTAATTGAAGAGTATCTGTCTAAAAATAGAACCTTGTGGCACTTCAACTCAAATGAAATGATTCACTTTTTTCGAACTGAACGATGTTTGTCTTATTGTCTAATTAAAATTGATTTTTATTTTTATTTTTAAAATTATTGTACGGGTAGTAGGTATCGATCTTGCCAAACTGTCAAACTGTAACATGATCGTTGTTTGATTAGCAGGGGTTGTTCGCTTATGCCATCCCTTTAGTCATTCATTAATTCATTCCATCTATGAGTGGAAAGATGGAAGAAGCCCAAGAACAGAACTACAGTGATCTCTTGAACTTACTAATAAACCTAAACCATCTGGCGGGACGCATTCAATTCGATGCGCGACTGTCTGCGTATACACAGTCAGCTAAGTTAAAACACGAGTATATATGAACGGAAGTTAAATGGCTACCAATTCATACCCATGCTTGTGTACTTTTTCGTCATTTTTTGTTCGTTTTTCTTTGTCAGTTTTCCCTCCTTTTTTTTGTATTTAGGGAGGGCTTTTGTTTTGGTTTTCTTCTGAGATATTGTACTCGTACAGTAGGGACAAGATAAAACCGAACCAAATTGTATGCTGATATGAGAAACATATAACAGCAGAGTTACGAGTATGTGCAGCAAGTACTCGTATTTCTACTTGTACAGCACAAAATGTGTACTCATTGGCATACGAGTATAGAGGCTTGACCCTTAAAAATGTTGTGTGCGTGCAACGATAGTATCTATCATAGAAACGGCATAACCGGGACGTCTTATCAAACTCAGATTGCTACTTTGGCTCTAAACTGGTTCTTTATGGGCTTCTTCTGCTCAGTTCTGGAGCTAGTCGTACTCTCTCAGAATTTCGATTTCGGTTTTGGTTAGATTGAATTTGAAATAATGATTGATCTCGTAGAAGATACTTTGTACCCGTACTTTGAAATGGGTGTGAGAAGACATTTGTCTGTCTATCTATATTTTTTTATTTATAGAAATGAATATTTCCACAGCGATTATTATCGGTCATTGGTGTACTGTCATTATCAATATAAATAAATTTCGGGGCAAATTCGTGCGTAAGACAAATGACACATTCGAGGGGAAGGCCTTTTGCCACTTCCGATAACCTAGTTAAGTTTGTCGGACTCTGTTGACAATGAGACATAAAGGTATTTTTGAAATTCGGGGATTTGATAGAGTTACATTGTAATCATGTATCTGACAGAATGATTTCTATTTTTTTTTTTTTTAACTTCTTTTGAAGAATGACTGATGGTTGATAGTAGTGAGTTGATCGACATATTCACTTCATGGGGGTTCAGTTTACAGGCATAGGTGTTTCTTCTGTGTTTGTTTGCCTTGTGTTGAAAATTTACCGTTCACATAGACGAAGTGATGGTCGATAAAACCTATACGCCGGAAGGATTGCTTTCATTTACGAGTATGAATATCAGAAAGTTCCTTCGCAGAATTCTTGTTTTTCTCCTGGAGAGAACAGACAGACAGAGACACTTTTTGGTACCTTCAGCCTTCAGTCATTATGGTGCGTACGCATGACCCAGATTTTTGTGTTGAAAGCTTTTCCTGTCCTAGCTCTGTACGAGTACATGCTCAATCGAAAGATTCTTTTTCAATGCCTCTTTCATATTCGACATAACTTTGAACGAGAGACGGATCTGTGAATGCGTAGACTTTTTTTCGTCAGTTAAACAGCTTCTACGTTGACTGCGATATCCCTGTGATCGAGTAAATAGCATGGAGTCACCGTGTTGGCCCCATATAATTCATTCAGAGGATTCCTGCAGCTTTCTAAAATTCTTGGTCATAAGCTATGTAAGTTGTAAGAAAACGAGGTCGGAAAAAGAATTCCTGGACTTCTCAGATGGCAAATGCGCAACAACGCCTGGGGCTAACCACTGAAGCGATCCAGGACCGAGTATTATGTAGACACGTTCTGCGGTCTGTGGCATTAGCCAACCCCATAAGCGGAGCAGCAGCGATGCAGTAAAAATGGTAAACTCGTTACACATAAGTTCGTATAACGAGGAAAGGGTTAATAAAAGGATAAGAAGGTTTTTCCAATAAGGACTTGACAACTTTTTTTTAAAATAAAACGCAAACCATTTGAGATATTTCAAAAACTTTATTATCGGCTTGAAGTACAATCAAACAAACCCAATTTTCAACGACTCGACCACACATTTCGGTCGAAACGGCCGCTATTTCGCGTTCAATGTTGGCTCGGAGCTCTTCCAACGTCGTCGACTTGTTGGCATAAACCAATGACTTAACGTAGCCCCACAGAAAATAGTCAAGCGGCGTTAAATCGCACGAACGAGGCGGCCAATCGACTGGCCCATTTCTTGAGATAACACGCTCACCATACTTACTCTTCAATAAATCGATTGTTACGTGTGCTGTGTGGCTTGTGGCACCATCCTGTTGAAACCACAGGTCGTCCAAGTCCATATCTTCTAATTCGGGCCATAATGTGGTCTGAGCGATGCCCAATTCTTGAGAACGCCTTAGAATTGACTGATTTGGATCGTTTGTTAGGGACGATTGAACGGCAGCGATATTTTCGACACTTCGACCAACCTGTTGTCTCACTGACACGGCAACATCACACAACGAATATGTAGACTCAAATTTTTGCACTGATCTTGTTATTGCCTGTCTACTAGGGCGAGAATTACGACCGAAAATTGAAATTAACGCTCTTAAAGTTACAGTCACAGTCACCGACTCCGAATTTCGGTAGAAAATTTTCATAGTTTGCAGACGTTGCTCGTTCGTGTACTTTACCAAGATGAAAAAGTTGAGTTTACTGAATAAATTGACAGTGACAGTGTGATGGTTAGTGAAAGAGTTCGTTCACAAATTAAATTCAAAGTTGAGCTCGCTGATTGAAGGAGTAGACAGCAATTTCTAAAAAAAATATGTATTGCAGCGAAAATAAACCATTAATTCTAATTGGGAGATGCCGCACATCATGAACGGGTATTTAGCTGCTACGGCTAGCAACTAGGGTTTCGTAGTGGAATCTAACCAGCGTCCAACTTAGAATCATTTGGTGACTTCACTGTGTCTTGCTCATCTTTGTCAAGAAATTTGAGAGGCAATGGTTTGCGAAAATCAGCTTTGGATTCATTTGATCGATTTTGATAAATTTGGGGCATTCTCTCAGCGGGATATGACCGTAGTTTGAAACCCACTGTGAAACTTACCAAGGACTTCAACAACACTGTTGGTATTATCTCGATTGATTCCAGAATTCCGATATTAGTTTATCCTCTGATTCTTGATGAGTTTAGACATATGGTATGGCCTTTAGCCAGATACTGTCAAACGACTTTGTAAAGGGTGTAGTTTTTAGAGGCGAAGAACTTTAAATTGGCAATACTGGTTTCTATAATAGCCGATTGAACGGTTTTCGGTTATTTTGTGGTAACTTTGGTTTGGTAATATATCATGAAAAGACTCACACCGGAGAGAAGTTTCCAAATTGTTCAAACTTATTTTGAAAAACATGATTCCATTCGAGAAATTCATCGGGCATTACGTGCATTTTATGGGGCTCATAATCGTCCATCAGAGCGATTAATTCGAGAAATTATGGATCGTTTTTGCAATACTTGTTATCTCAACGATAATACCCATCCCGTATGCAGCGTAGTGTTGATGATGATCAAAATGTGTCAATTCGCCAGCGTGTTCAACAATTAAACCTGTGTCCATCCCTTTTATAGAAAATTCCGCGTAAAGATCTTGGTTTAGGTGCGATGTTTACCCATAAGTCAGTGACGAAACACCATTGTATCCAGAAAAATTCACCATTTGGTGCGCTTTATAGGCCGGTGGAATAATTAGACCATATGTGTTCAAAAAATTTTATGGTCAGAATGTTACAGTCAACGGTGAGCGGTACAGAGACATGATGACTAACTTTTTTGTACCTCAATTAGAAGGCATTCAATTTGCAAACATGTGGCTTTAGCAGGACGGCACCACATGCCACACAGCGCGTGATATAAATAGTTTACTGAAAGAAGAAGAAAACGATTAATTTCACGAAATGGATCTGTTAACTTGCCACCTATTTCGGGCGATTAGACGCCATTAGATTATTTTTTTTGGGGATATGTTGAGTCACATGTTTGGGCCGATAAACCAGAAACAATAGAGCACTTAAAAGCCAACATTTGACGCGTTATTGTCGAAAAACAGCCTGCTTTACTGCGAAGAATGTGTGAAAATTGGACTTCCACATTACACCATGTTCGAGCCAGCCATGGAGGTTACATGTCCGAAATCGTATTCAAACATTAATGCCATAAAATTATCTGTCAAATAAAGCCATTTTTATGGATATTAAAAATATTTTTCTATGTTTGATTTGAATTTAAAGTTCTCTGGCTCTAAAAGAAACTTCTTTCATAAGAATGGAAATTTCCATATGCCTTTTTTAAAAGCTCTTCAACAACTCATTTCAAACCTACGGGCACTGAGGCCTGATTATATCTTTCCTGTATAATTATGAAATGTCTTTATGAAGTATTATTGGCTCTTAATGCCTGTATAGCTTTCGGTAGAATAGGCAGTGACTTGACTGTTGTAATCCTAGTTTTCACACCAAAGCTGGTAAACTCTCCATATGCTCCCGAGACATCTGAGATTCATCAGTCTGTCATTCTTCTTCCTAAAGTTCCTCGGAGACTTCATCATAGAAAACTGTCGAACTGCAAGTATATGGTGGTTGCATTTAAAGATTCCGAGTGCGTTGACATCTTCTTGTTCCTCAGTTTTCTTCAAAAAGTGGGCATATATGAGTCCATCCGCAGCTTAATTCGCTTGTGTGGATGATTGAACGCCCAAAAGTGTGATCTACAAGTCGAAGTCATCCACTGGACTTGCACTACGGTCGATAGACCAAATTTCACAACGGCATAATGGGCTGGGAAAATGCACTTTAAAAAGGGGTTTACGCCGTCTTGTTAGAAAAAACACGTTAAGAACCTCTCAATGGCGGTCGTTTAAACTCTGCTTCACTTTCCACTCACAAAATCTGTTTTTGAAAAGTAAATAGCAATTGAATCTGCCTTCATCGTCTTGAAACTTAAACTTGTGACTTACTTTAACTTTGACTTTAATGAGCTGAATCCTGGAAGAAACGGGTAGAGACCACGGATTCCTAGTAAGCTGCGCACTGTTCTTATCTGAGGACTTTAACATTCGGCAATCCATCATTTTTCCCGGATACTGTACCTGTCTTCCAACAGAATTCAGAGCTATTCATCAAGCCAGTACTTGGTTCAGCCAAAATCCGAAACCCTGGTCGTATATTGCAATACACGGTCAAGTAGCCATCATATACCTAAACTCAAACACCATATCTTGTTGGCAGTTGTTGGATACTGCTTTGTTTAAGATCACATTGATTATTAAGATTGCATATGGACGCATGAGAAACCAATTCATTGACAGCTTATACTTCCGGGATCGAACCGTCTACCAAGATAATCCCAAGAATAGCTAGGTCATCGCCCATTTACGTCTGAGTCCCAGGCCACTTCAACGAGGACTACTCTAATCTAGTCACACCCAAGTGGTGCTGCATCTTTTTCCTTATATAGAGGCCAACCATCCTGGGTTTCTTCCGTCTAGTAGGAAACAGACCAATTGGTTACCCGCTCTCAAACTAAGTTGAGAATGCAAACCTTTCTTGAACGCAGTTTTTAGTCTGAAGTCACTACAATCTTGCCTATGTTCCAGGTCAAAATGAAACACTAAAGAATTTGATAGGCAACACTCAGAGGAGTTATCATCTGAACCTCATTGGAACTGCCTATGTCTTCGCTTGATTTTGATTTCAATCTGTTTCTTATGCCTTCAGGACGCAGGCAAACTAAACGCCCGTCGCCTAGGGAAAGTCAGCGGCAACCTTTTCCATTTCTTAGCACAAAAACTTATAAGCCGCTTAGCGGAGTCTAAACGTATCGCCATCGTTTAGCTAATCGTCAAAATACAGACGTAGCTTAAGAGCGAGATTTCCTCTACGGTATCTGGGTTGATTCTTATTACACTGCAGGTTTTATACGGCAATGTTTGGGGTGCAAATACTTGGTACACGGCAAGAGGTATACTCCTACAAAAGACCTTTTTTTCGTCTGAATTCTTTACCCCACATAGTGCGGAAGACAACTTCCAACAATTCCTTGTACACACGGAATCAACTGCACCAATTTCCGGCTGTTCTTCCGAATTTCCTGGAATGAAGTGTCCCTAAAGCAGGTCAGATAATTCTACGCACTATTGGATCCATTACTTGATTTGGATTGATACTTACTTCAAGAAGCTGATGTTTATACTGGATATGTTGATTTGGATAGGTGGACCATCTGTAACTGTAATTTAAGCGCCGTAAAAGCCGTTCCGTGATATCTGCTATCAGACTGGCAAACTGGACATCTTAGGCTCGCATTAAGTGTGCTCATCTTAAAAAAATTATACATATTTCAAATTCTATCTGCAGACTTCCTAAGCAGGCCAACAAGTAAAGAAAGTCAACCAGAGTGTTCTCAGAAATGTCTAAATCTGAAACAAACCTCTGAATTGAATCCATAAAGACGCCAGATAAGCGGTGACATAGTGAACGAATACAAACCGTCGCAACAAGAAGACAAACTTCAGTAGCAAGCCACGCAAAAGTTTTGTGGAAATTCTATTAAAGGCTTTAGACGGCTTGTGACTTTGAGACTATTTCCGCAGATAGACGGTTAAAGGGATCCGCTCGAATGTGGAATTCTGTCGGAAGATAGGAAACGACCGTTGCTATGGTTGGCCCTAATAAGAAGAAATAAATCTCCTTCAGTCGTAGAATCAACGAAGTATTTGTTGTTAGGATGAACTCCCCACGACGAATCACATGACGGAGGAAGAAGAAGTAGTGAAATTAGTCCCCTTTTCGTGCCCTGGCCTAGACATACATAGATAACGAAACACTATTTCCATGACTTTTCAACCATCCTTTCTTATTGCAACTTCTATTCCAGAATTCTTATAGTAACTATTTAATTAAAAATCTGTGTTAACGTTCCATCTGTCGCCGTAAGTAGGCACGCACAAAACGCACTCTCACAGCGTTGCATTGAATTTTAAATTAATTTAAATTGAATGCATGCACACAGATACGAGTACTCATACACAAATGAATGGGTACTTGAAGTACAAATGCATAAACAATGCGTTTTATCGTTTCCTCTCTTCCTATCCGCTGTACTCACGCAGACCCGAGGGTGTACAAAAGTAGCTGAAATAAAATTCAAAATCGAAAAAAAACAAAAAAAAAACTCAAAACACGACTACGAAAAGTTGTTGGGACGAGGACGACGGGTACTCGTACTCGTACTCGTACTCGTAGTACAACAACGCCAACGTCAGTCGACAACGTTGACGAAGACAACTGTAACTCAGCGCGAATAATTCAGCACAACAAAGAATAAAGTTGAGTAATTAAAATTTAACGATCCTCCAGGCGATATCCACCCTTCAGAGAGCTGGAAGTCATGCACTCAAAACAGTCCTCTTGTAATATATGTTTTCCAGTAGTTCACTGATAGATCGGAACCATTGTATTCCCAGCGTACTGCACCCACAAAAAAAAAGAGAAAAAAAAAAAGGAAACACCGTCCATCGATGACCGACGACCGACGGCAGTCGCCAGTTCTTTCTTCGCTCAATATTCGTCCGCTGGTCCGTCCAGAACTGTTAGCTAAAGCAAAATGAACTGTAAAAATAAACGCAAGTGTTCGTAATGCAATATACTCGTAATATAATTCGCTTTAATATTCACACTCTCCATCTCGATTAAATATAGCGTTCTGCGCGCACAAATCCTTAATTGTGTCACGTATTTCGTGCGACCCCTTCCATCCAATACACCTTCTTTACTAAACTTGTTTGGATACCATGGCACTCCCTAGAAACGAGAGAGAATCTTCCTCCTCCACTGGTGGGTTGTTTTCTAAAAACTTTCCCTTTAACCATGTTGTTGTGGAGCCATTTGATATCCTGGCGCACTGATGTATCCATAGTTTCATCGGGTCTGATAGTGTTGAGCTGTCGTCGTGTCGGTCTTTGGGTTGAAAATTTGCATTTCCCATTGAAGGCAACGCACTTGGAGAGTACAACCGACAATGGAGTTTGAAATTGAAGCCAAAGTTCATAGTCGGTAGTCGGTAGTCGCTCGTCCATAGTGTGCCTGTAGTCGTGCTCAATTGCACTTGCTTGATGCAACTGGACTAATTTGTGATTCTGAACTTGTGGATTCTGTAATAATCGAGAACAAGGATTCTAAGGAGAAAATGTCACCCAAGGGGCCAAATTGGTTTTTCAGTTTGCCACCCGAATACCCAAAGTTGGCGCCTTTGCTCTACCCTTAAAGCAATATACGAGTGTGTAGCTACAATGAAATGCAAATGTTCCTCGACAGACGTTGAATTGAAACTACGAGTAGATGTTGATTGAGAAGACAGTTGGTTTGTTCGACGTTTAAAGTTATTCAAAAGCATCTAAAGAGATTCAAACTAGTGTTTTGCATTTGTTTTGATTTGAAAACAAATCTAAATGCCTTTGGGTGCGATGTACGACTAAGAGACAAGGTCTGTTTCAAATTCAAAGTTGATATAGGATTTTGTGTAGACTTTGTTGCTTTTTCAGAAATGTACACCAATCCTGTTGGCAGAGAATTCTCTTCTACAAACATTGCTTGCTCATTTGGAACGTTTTCCCTTATAGATCCGATCACCAGCCAACACTATATCTCGCTAGTGGCCTCTAGAGCCGCTTTCTACTTGTTGTGCTTTCCTGTACCTTGTATTAACCCGGGATAAGACTGAAAAGCAGCGTCTAAGACTTTGAATCCGTGGAGCTCGTGGTTCTATTCCTCCATTTCCCGTCAACAAAAATGGGCCCAAAAATCACGAGAAGTATTTTTTCTCAAAACGGCCGAGTGCTTCTTTATTCGCTTTCGGCAGGGTTAGAGTCTCCTCGTTATAGGTGGAGAGACCAGAATGATTAGGGTCTTGTATAAAGCCAGTTCAGTATTGCAAAATAGGGCTCTATTAGTCAATTGCCTCTTAAGCCCGAAGAAACAGCGATAAGCAGCAAATTCTACGTCTGATTTCCGAGATGATGTTGTTGCTGCTAACAACTGCGGCGCCAATTTAGACGAAGTTCGTAACTACCTCTGTTACCTCTGTCTGTTATTCTGTGAGTAGATTTCATACTTTACAGATGACCGCATCTTACCGTCAGACCCATTTTGGCAGTAGACGCCTCCGTCTAACCTTCCAATTACATTAATGGCATTTACGTATGATTGTGATTCCTTTGTTGGCCAGGGAGTTTCGGACGTTTCTTTCGAAGTCACCTCCTTTCTTGTTGTTGAAAGTCACGTTAAATTCATAACCAACATTGATAGAGCTGCGAGAATTCTCAAAAGTAATCCTGTGGAGCTCCCTCTCCCTATGCATGAGCCCGTATGATGGTTCTGAAGTCGGAAAAAAAATGGTGAATGCAAATTTTGAGTTCCCGGGTCTATTTCTGAATCTGTCATAGGGATGGAGGACTCTCTCGGCCTAAAATTTCACTGGTATGGGCCAACCAACCAAGAGCAGAAAGGATCGTATGGGCGATGTTAACTTATTTCTTTTTAGTTCGCGTAGTCAAGAGGGAGCCCTTTCTTGTGGATTGAAAAAAACGATGTTGAGCTTTTATGCCTTTCATTCCATCTCCTGTTGCCTTTAATAGCTCAGTAGGCAGACAGGCTGTCTGTCATTAGATGCAGCCTAGCTTTAAGCTAGCTGCAAGAGCCTGTTTACATTCATCGTCAATCAAAAGATTTATTTGTGATCGCGGTTTGAAACCTATGACATCAGAAAGAGCCTCTCTGAAGGCTCGTAGACAACACTACCAATATCCGAAAGTGAAGACCTCCAAACTGGTTTCGTCATCCTCTATGTGGTCATGAACGCAAAAAAGCTTCATATATCTCTAAAACTTTTTGCTTTGCAGTCATCATAGTAGATGTCGTAGTTACCCATCAAAATTTTTGCCACCGTGTGGTCTGTTACGGTCTCTGATATTCTATGTGGATAACTGGAATCCACTGTCCTAAGCCAAGGCCATTAGTTATCTCTGAACTGATTCTTTTTCGCAAGGTTTCCGTCCTAAGGTTTCTGGCCCCGACACCTTTATTTCAGGGTTCCTACACAACCATGAACCTTCCTTCAGACCTACGTTCGTAATACGGAAGACGATGAAGTAGTTCTGAAGGAAGTTATACACCAAGTAGCTCAAACTGACTATTACTGTCTCCTTTGCCGCCCCTAAAGGTGTCCAGCAGGATTGGCTAGCCTACCTTTAGGTTCTCCGGCCTCCCCACGTAGAGGTGAGAGTGGCAGTTTATACCATTGGCGCACTCGGTACTAAATACATATATGTATTCGATTGATTTACTACATGAAGGTGACATAATCGGTGAAAAGATTTTGCCACATACACAAGGCACCGTTAACAACATGGCCAACTTGGCGGCAAACAGTTTATTTCCCATTTACTTGGTGAATGTTTCATCTCTTCTCAATCTCTTATAATTCTGTCAATCTGTACTTTTGCAAATGGCCCGTGCTTATCCAAGTTCCAACCCGCCGCCGCCGCCAATTGCAGGATACATAACCCCCAATTGCATTCGCTCATTTCCATATACTCGTATGCCAGTACGACCATAAATCATGAGATACTCGTACACACGTTCGAAAACATATGGTCCTATCCCAGTGCGCAACATAATGTCCATTTTAAGGCCAATAATTTACGGTTATATTGCATCGAAGCGCCCTACTGTGTATGTGTGTATCTGTGCATTGAAGCCAGATCTGTGGTTGGAACTGCCGGGATGAGGGTTAAGAGCTGGAGTTGGAGTTGAAGTTGGAGTTGGAGTTATCGTGCGGCGCTTTATCTGGTCAGACGGGTATTTCGCCGGAGTAGGTTACAATTAAATGGCAATTCACCTCTCTCTCTTGCGCCAGAGTGTAAGTGGTTTTTAATTATAAGTTTCCGTCAGTTCCAGCGTCGTTATCGTTGTTGTTCCCATGCTTCAACTTTAGCCATCGTGGATATTTCGATGGCCGCAGTTCGATAACATCGCAGATAAATTTCTGTAGTTTGATTGATGAAGAATCCGATTGATATGTGTTTGTTATTTCCTGAAAAAGAGAAGTAGTAACACTTATTCTGGCAGGGCAATGCATGGCAATAGTGGCATTCGAATGTTAAGTCTTGGCTCCCCACGTATGCAAGTGGTAATGCGGAATTTACATAAAATTCCCAAACTCGGCGAAAGTTTAATTTAAAAGGCTACAGCAGCAGGAATACAAATGCTCCGACAATGCACTCCATGCGGGGGCGCAACAAAGATCCACATTGTGCTTTGTGTGGCAAAGCGAAAATGATGACATCCTCCTCATGCCGGGGTGTGATATAAATCAAATCGTATCATATGGAGTAACTTGCACCAAAGTGGGAGGAGAGAAAGCAGCTACTCCATTGGCAGTTAGATGGCTTTTAGCTGGCATGCAAGTAAGCATTTCGTTTTGGCGATGTTGGCGATGATGACGATGACAACGAACGAAAACAAGAACGCGGCAAGCATAACAATTGGCAAAATGCAACGCGCACATTGTACATTCCTTCGGATTATTATCTGCTTGGAATGATTTATTCGGATAAACACATATTGGAGAGCGGTACCCATCAGAAGTAGTGCCAGATGCACTACAGATGCTACAAATGACAACGGACTCTTGACACCATCGTTGTGCACTTGAAGAATGCGTACTAAGCTCTGTGCTGCATCATCATCACTGTGTGTGTGCTGCATTACAAAAAAAAACAAAAGAAGAATAAATAAATTAAACCGAGTCATCCTCGAGCACAGAACACAATAGAGTGTGTGCACTCAATTAGGATTTAATTTCTTTATTCACTGTGGCGCCAACTGTTACAAGAGAAATGTCACTTACCACATGGGCAGCATCCATCACTAATGGACCTAAAATGCAGCTAATTTGTGCTCAATGCGTCATTGGTTTCGGTTTCAATTGCTGAGTTTGTTGCACAGTTTCTTAGGAGTACTCCCATCCATTCTACTCGCTGAAACTGGTAGTTTCTAAGTCCAAAACACGATTGGAATGACAGTCGTTGGGTGGGCACCTGATTAATCCGGTTTACCTTGGATATGTCATGTAAGGAACATCTGTGATAAAAGCCTCATCTTCTGTTTTCGTGCCCACGCAAGAAATAAACATTAGCGGTGTTGTTTCCTTGTAAACAGAGTCTTTCTTCTACTGTCAGAGCCAACACCTGCCCTGGTTTTTACTGTTCATTCTGACACCTACATCAGGAGGCTACTAGCGCCTTCCTTGAAACAATAATAATAATCTCAGTTCGCTCGTTGAAGTAAACAACGCCGATAGACGAGAAATGTATTTGGACATCGGAACAGGAACAAATTTCACACCTCACACGGCGATCCGTCGTGACCTCAGAAATTCAGACATTGTTCACTGTCAGCAAGACGATGTTAAGAGCAATACGAATACTTGTATCTTCTAGTATGTAAGGAGGAGAGAGTGGCCGATGAATCCTTGAAGGTTTAATGCAGCGTTGTTCTCTATCTACTTCCACTGGTAGGTGCACTTCAGTTTCAATACAATCTGGCACTTGTCAGGAATGTTAAACTGCTGTCAAATGTGATGATGCTGGTGATGGTATTGTTCATGGTATTGGTGTTGCTGCAGTGGTACTTAAAAAAATCAGTATATTCAGCAAACGGAGAGTATCATCCTTTGCTTGTAAATGTCATAGCCAACTGATTTTCGATTTGTTACCAGGAAGTCACCACTTGGGCTCAATTCAGGCAGCACTTCTATCATCACCAGCACATCATAAATCCAAGCAACGAGGACAGCCATGCCGCAAATGTCATCGTTGTCATCAACGTCCTTCTCAATGGAACAATTGGCAATTTGTGTGCAGCTCAAACTTACCATACCTACTCGTACACCGATTGATTGGTTGGATGTGGAGAAGGAGACGAAAGAATGTAAGGCTTTTTGAACACAACATAAGGGTGACATATCATGATGCATCATCAGCTGATTTTCTTTTGAAGACATAACACAACATCTATGAATCTTGAATGGAATGACACGACGACTAAAATACTCGTACAAGTCGAGGCTAAGACATGCCACTGCACCGTAGTACGTTGAAGCTACGGCACACTGCCTACGTGGCATAAATCCTTTTCACCTCTTTATCGCACGTCTCTGGCTGTGCTTTGCTTTTGGTTCTCCATCGTGTGGCACTCTTGTTGTATTATTTGAATAAAAGCCACGACAGGACGACTAAGGAAATATAATGCACCACAAGAAGTCCTTGAATAACGGGCTGATGGAGTCCGTTTTAAGTGGGGTAAGTCGCTAGTCTATTATATGCTACATCATCCTTATCATCTTTTTCTTATTTTTCTTTGCCAGTTCTTCCCTATTCAATACACAAGTGGCTTTCATTTGGTATTTTCTTCGTTTTTCTTTTTTTTTGCACTCGTACTTCTCTTAAAAAAACTTTCAAGTGCGACAAGACGAGAACGAGAGGAAGGAACAAAAAGAAGAAGAAGAAGAGTAAAAATAAAAAGAACTTGTCGAAGAGTGGTGGTGTTATTGAGAATGAATGAGGTATCCCACCGCAGGGTACTGCCTGCCATCTATTGCCGGTACTACGTCAAAGGGTCACAAATGTGTCATGGAATTAATGGTAAAAGCCTCTTCTCTTTCACCACTCGGTGAGTCAGAAAAGATTAATGAAACTGTAGAAGTCGTAAGTTGAGGTTGTTCTGATGAAATTGTACTCCTACAAGTAAGAGTAGTACTCGTATTCGTAAAGCAATGCAATTTGCGATCCCCTGATGACTCTATTAACAGTGGCTAATTTCTTGGGAAAGAAATCTGGTAAACCTGGAAGCTATGTTGGTTTCCCACGAGAAACTGAAGAAACAAAGAAAAATTTTACTTAAGCCACGTCGTGGAGATCGCAATCTTTATAGCTGAGCATGGACAATGATTGCCGCTCTTTCCATAGAATATGTATTACTTTCATCCAGAACGACTAAAAAAAAATCCATTGTGCTGACGAGAGTATATTTTGCGAAGATGCATCGAAGATATTGGCATTAGAAGACAAAAGCTCTAAAGACTTTATAAACAGATTTCCCTTCTCAATGCGCTTAGTCCTCGCGCCTTTTAGAGATTTGAGAATGCGGCTTATCCAGTCGGAAAATTGTGATCTATCTCCCTTCATCCAACTCACTTCTCTCTTTCAGCAACATCAGTCATATTAAGGTCTTTTGGCCCTAGTTTGCTGCCTTGTGGAATTCGAACTCGGGGGATGAGTTCTTAGTTGAGGTAAGAATGTGGTACCTAGAAAGTGGTTAAATTTTTGGAATACTATACCATCAATTGGTACCAATTTTACCGATTTATGCAATCGAACAATGTTCGACTCAGAGGACTGTTAAAATATGAATATCTTTGCTGATTAAAATAGCTGTTAACCTGATCTACCAAAGTTTAATGAAAACTAGATTCACAATACAACACACCAACTCAAAGTTTTTGTATCTCCGACCTAATTTAGTCTGGCAGATCGTCTTCGAAAGTGATGAATTATTCTGATTTACATTCTAAAGATCGTGCGCACAGATTCCTATGTCGTGACGGGATTTTATTACTAAAAACATTTGGCGCTCGAAATTCTGAAAGTATTTATCTCTCAATGGTGATCTGTCACATTTCATTAGTTTTACCCGGGTTAGATCTGAAAATTGTCGCTACTTTGGATTTCCTTTTTTGTTAATTTACTAATTTTGTCATTTCTCTAATTTTCAAAAGAAGATACAATCATAAGTGCAGCATAAAAACTAATATATTCCACTGATCACACGAATTTACTTAAGTCTCAGCCAAGGTTTATGTGAAATGTTTACATGGAATTTTAAGTAGCGACTCCCAAGTAACCATAAACATCAATTTCTTGTATTTATGTAGGAGGGTTTCCTTTGATTTTATTGGTCTTGTTAGAGTGATAAGTTTTATTGACATGTGCCATGGCGGGATGTGCATTATGTTTTTTATATCTTTTGGTTTCCTTATTTGGATTAGAGTGAAAATAAAAGAACGTTCGAAGAATTCAACATCAGATCGTTCAGCTTGATCACCATGAAACTGGTAGACATGGAGGTAAACAAGTAAATTTCGTTGCAACTTGTATCTGGGTAAGGATTTTCTAGATGAATGCGTTGTTGGTATACGTAAGATCTGATCTCAATCAAATATTGGAGATATGTATTAGCGTACAAGACGAAAAATAGTGGCCAATTGTGTCGCTTCTAAATGAATACCTAAATTTTTAGAAATCAAAGGCAAGAAAGAAAGAATTTAAAGTATATCAGTCGTCAACTTATCAATCCCTTTGCTACCCTAATCTACCAGGACTTTCTTCGCTGTTCAATCCTGGTCCTAGACCGATCTACCACTGTTTAGTATGTGACAGATTTGCAACAAAAGCACCACCTTCAAACATTTAGAATCGTTGACCAATTTTAAATTGGAAGATCATCTTGAACTCGATCAAGAATCGTTTGATCATCGCCCTACTTGACTTTCATCAAGAGCCTGACGCACCTCCTCTAAAGTCCATCATGCCAAATGCGACCAAAAGTTGTTCAAACAGTCTTGTTTTCCATAGCTGATAGAAGCTTTCGTCAACATCCATTGTTTTGAGTCATAGGGTAGGAATTCCAGTCCTGGAAGCCTTATATAACAAAAAACATTGTGGCTCTGTACAGTCCATACAGTTCGTCGTTGAATCTCCTCCTCCACTCACCGTCAATGCAGACGGGACCGAAGATCGCCCGAACAATTTTTCTCTCGAAGCAACCAAGAACACCCTCATCCATTTTTGATAATGTCCATACCTCTGCGCCATAGAGCAGGACCGGGATTATTAAGGTCTTATAAAGGGGACTTTTGTTGTCCGAGAGAGGGCTTTGCTAATCAATTGCCTTCTTAACCCAAAGAAACAGCGATTGGCAAGAGTTATTCTTCGCTTGATCTCAGCGCTGGTGTCGTTGTCTGTATTTATAGCGGAGTCTAGGTAGACAAAGTCCTTAACTACCTCAAAGTTATATCTGTCGAGGGTGACGTTCTGCCCGAGACGTCGGTGTTGGTTGTCCTTTTTGCTTGCCAGCATATACTTGGTCTTGCCCTCATTGACCGTTAAACCCATTTTCGCCGCTTCCGTCTCAATACTCGCGAAAGCGCCACTGACATCACGCTGCTTTCTCCCGATTTTGTCAATATCGTCGGCGTATGCGAGTAGTTGGACGGACTTTTGAATGACTGTGCCTCTTATCTTTGCTCGCGAGTTTTGCACTATTCTTTCAAGTACGATGTTGAAAAAATCGCATGACAGTGCATGGCCTTGTCTAAATCCTTTCTGGACATCAAAGGTCTCGGTGAGATCTTTACCGACCTTGATGGAGCAGCGTGCATTCCCGCGTTCACACAATACGGGAGATAAGATCTTATATGCGATGTTAAGGAGACTGATGCCTATGTAGTTGGCGCAGTTCAGAGGGTCTCCTTTCCTGAGAATCGGACGAACAATCCTGAGGTTCCATTCATCGGGCATACTTTCGTCCGACCATATTTTACAGATGAGTTGGTGTATGCTCCTTACCAAGTCATCGCCGGCCGCTTTGAAGAGCTCGGCAGTCAGGCCATCCGCCCCAGTAGCTTTGTTGGACCTAAGCTTCGATATAGCTATCTTCACTTCATCCAGGTCGGGTGGACGGAATTGTTGGTTATCATCGTCCAAGTTGAAAGGTTGATTCTGCCTGACAGCGGTATTTGGTCCGTCACCGCCGTTATACAGTCTGCAGAAATGGTTTTTCCAAATCCTCTGCATCGACTGCGATTCTACTACGATGTTCCCTTGTTCATCTGTACAGGCTTCGGTTCGGGGTTTGTTTCCGTAGCATGTTTTTTTTATCTTTTGGTAAAACTTCCGAATGTCATTCCTGGAGTAGCATATCTCAATTTCCTTGACCGCGTGCTGCTTATACTCATTTTCTTCTTCCTCCTGAGAAGCCGGTGTTCGTCTCTGCTCTGCTGCTCATAGAGGTCTTTTTTTGCAGTGCCGCATTGCGTCCTTTTTACTAAGCTGCATGTGCTTGCCGGCATTCATCATCGAACCAGGGGTTTCGTTGTGGTGGACGAGTGAAACCCAGCACATAAGAAGTGGCATCTCTGATGGCGTTTTGGCAGTGTTTCCAATGGTCTTCGATGCTTAATGCTGGGGGTGTTGGACCTCTTAAGAGATTAAGAGACCCCCGATCGGAAAAGGACTTGGCGATCTCTTGCGTTTATAGCCGTCTGACGACTAATTTTCTCATAGCATTAGTTTGTCTTGGCGTAGTTTGGGATATCCGCAACCGTACTTTGGCTACAACAAGGTAATGGTCCGAGTCGATGTTGGCTCCTCGGAACGTACGGACATCCATAATACTTGTGTATGTCGAGATGTGGGAACCGCGTGCTAGCCACGAGAATGTTTCGCCCCGCCGCAAAGTCGATTAGCCTGAATCCGTTATCGGAGGTGGTGTTGTGCAGGCTATATTTTCCGATTGATCCACCAAAGATACCCTCTCTTCCTGGCTTTGCATTAAAATCACCGAGGACAATTTTAATGTCATAGCTAGGGCATTGCTCGTAAGTCTTGTTAAGAAGCTCGTAGAAGGCATCCTTGGTGTCGTCATCTTTCTCCTCTGTGGGGGCATGCGCGCATATAAGGCTAATGTTGGCGAATTTAGCCTTGATGCGGATTGCTACGAGGCGCTCGCTCACATGCCGGAAGCTGAGGACTTCTTGTCTTAGTCTGCCTCCGACAACAAATCCGCATCCAAATAAGCGCTGCTTTTGCCGTCGATATCAATTGCCGTAGTAGATATCGCAGTTTTTCATCTTCTTTTTGTCCGGCCCATCCCATTGCATTTCTTGAATGGCGGTTATGTTTGCTTTGCAGCAGTCTAGGGCCTCCGCTAGTTGCTCGGCTGCACGTGGTCTATTAAGGGATCTAACATTCCACGTGCATATCCGAAGCTCATTGTCCTTAAATCGTTTGCGTGGGTTGTCAACAGTAGATCGGTCCATATCCAAGGCTTGTTGATGCTTCGTAACTTCTTGTTTTTTTAAATGGCCGGACTGTTACCCCGGCGGCACAACGCCCAACCTGGAGGACCAGTTCCATTTTGAGTGCCCCTAGGACGAGGGGTAGGTTACACCGAAGCCAGTAACCCGTTCCGGGATGTGAGCGCTGCCGTTGACCCTTATAGGGCTCGTCCGCCACCATCTCTTTTCCAAGACCCTGACTAAGTCCTAGAAATCCTTTCCGGCCTGAGCTCCAAATATGTCGGAGTAGCCCGGATAAGGTCTTGTTTTGTTTTTCCGACACGAATCCTGGTTAATGGCGCAGGAAACTCGCCATTTGCTCGCTTCACTTCGCAATCTCTAGTGATGTTCCTAGATGGCGCTACGGGGAGACGTGAAGTAGGGCTCATTAGCAGAGCTGTAAGATGTTCGGCTACAGAGGCTCATTCTCGTTATTTAAGGAACCAGCACCTGTTGGATGATGCTATTTCTCCGAGGCCTTATACTAATCGTTGCCATGCTGCCATTTTTGTCACATCTGAGAGCGGTCTATGGTTTATCGCCGAATCCGAACGGCACTCCTTAGAAGCTTTTTCATAGGCAATTTTACTTTCGGGAATTTGCCATTGCGATGATGACGATTCGAAAAATTGTTGGCGATCCCTGGGATCGAACCACGGACCCTCTGCGTAATAGTCCAATGAGCTAACCGTCGCGCCATCACCATCAACGGGAGTGTTATAAAGTGGGTTATAAATTTGTTGCCTTCTTTGGCCAACAAAACAGAGATTTTTAATAAAGCAGTTGCACAGACCATTGAAAAACAGTTCTTTCTAATGTTGGCACAAATGCTGTTAAAGAAGCCGCATCACAGCCTGCCACCTCTTCTTTGGTATCGAGTGTCTTGTTGAGATTGTTATCGACCTTAATGAAGCAGCAGATGCTCGCCATCATCACTCAATTGTCGACTAACCTGACCTAAAATCACACTAATGGAAGTCATTTAGATCGTTCACAAATTGTTTTAGGCTTTTGCACAATATGACACACCAGGTGTTGCATCCGATGTTAAGAAGACTGATATACTTGGCGCAGTTAAGAGATTTTGATTTCTTTGCATACCTACTAACTAAGCGAATTTTGCCACATAACATGCAATAAATCGCAAAAATCTACCTTTAAGCTTTTGTGTATGGCCCTATGGTATTCCTGGTTTATATCCGTTTTCGACATCAGTTACTATATCCCAAATGCCACTCTCTATTTAATCCTTAGGCACCATTCATCTCAAAGTGAACTCTGTTCCCTCTGTGCAACAAAGGCGTTTGTATTGTACACAATACCTCGACTTATGACTCGTCTACATGCGCCATTGCAGTTGAGTCATTGCATTTCATTTTCCACATGCAACGTCAAATCAAATTCTTTTTGAATGCAAAGCCGGAAGAACACAGCAATATCTCAAAGCACGCAACTCATAAAAACAAAATAAAAATCTGAACAACAAAAATGTCTGGAAAAAAAAATTATTAATCAGCAAATTTAAATATCTTGCTGCGGATTAACAAAGCAACGAGCACGAATACTAAATGCGGCTCACAATCCAAAACAAGAAAATCATACAGCACATCCGAAATCCCCAAAAAACTCACATCATCACACTATATACAAGTAGATACATCCACATCTGGGGGAAGCGATATATTTAGCTCCCGAAAATTTCCACAAATAGCCAAATATGGCGTGAAACTGGGTCATGCCATATGAAGGAAAGCTTTTTCTTTGCCACTACTGATCTCCTAGTATTCCAAAATGGGGGCTGGGTAATGTTTGCTGCATGCAAGTGGTGGTATGTTGGTTGGGAGGATTTAAGATTGCACGATTTGATATTTTCCAGGTGGTTTGTTGCCCTTTTCGCTTTGTTTGGGTGTTCGGCTCATTGATTGTGTTGTACAAGCAATGAAACACAAACAACATGTAGCATACTATATATATTTTGATCTGAACTTTGCTGTGTGCTATGCCTGGTGAGAGTTTCAGAGTTCCGGTGGTAAATACAACAAAACTTCTGTATCGTCGGCAACCGAGTGAAACGAAGGACACCCCGAATACTAATGGCAATCGGTGCTTTAAGAAAGAAATCCAAAATCACTGAGCGGAAGAATTATTATTATTTTTATTTTTGCTTGAAATACACTCAAATGTTTTGGCTTGGAGCAATGGGACTACCTGGTGGTCTCTTGGATGAGGATTTTCAGATGATGTCTGAACGAATTTAGTGTTAAAAAAAATGAGAATCAACAAGAAGGCACCTTGTTTCTTAGAATTGGTGCAATTTATCCATTTTGACTAAGCATCATTTCTGATGCAGATATGTATTTGCAATATACAATAGAATGTGCCGAATTTGACTGAAGATGAAGCGTAGTGTGTAGCGGAGAATCTTCAGTCTTTTATTTTTTGTACCTTAGATATTAATTAAAAATTAAAAAGTAAATAATAAAATAAAAATCTCAAGGCCTTTCCAGATGATTCCCAGATGGTTTGCATACCATCAGCTTTAGTTCCACGAATCAGTCATTCTCTACAAAATGTACAACGCTTACTCGTCCCATTGGATAAACAAACAAACAAATCGAATCAATACCAAAATAGACAATATTTCCTCCGGCTATGGCCACTTGAGTTGAGATGGCAATCCTTTCTCACGATCTATAGGATTGTATAGAACTAGCTGCAACCACTCCGACGCCAATCAGCTGCCGTATCCATTAGCATCCTATTCTTCATCAGTACTTGCAAATTCGCTATAAAAAGAACTCCATTCATCTTCATCAGTATCTACTATCAGTATCAGTGCATCAATAATCAATTGTAATTCCATTACAAGTACCATGCATTTAAATTGCGTATCCCACCACACCAGAGACACTCCACAACGGCTCATGCAACGAATTCGCACGTTGTGTGTTCTATTCACTCGTCCTGTTCCTGTCATACCCCTCCTCCCAAAAGCTTACTTAACACAGTTGCACTACTAATCTCATTGCAAGATATCGGGTATTCGCGGCAAACATTGACTACAAGTATACATATATAAATGGAACCCAGTTGGAGTGTATAAAGCTGCACATTTGCTCGACAAAGTGCATTCAACCCCCGCCGCCACAAAATAGAGACACGCAGACAAGTACCTCTACCCAACCACCATTAACCGCCCCAGTCGTGCCCATATTTTCAATTACAAGCATTCGTAAGCGTATTCGTTCATTCTCTTGCTCATGCTCAATCTAAATTTATTTTCTCGGGTTAATTTCCTGCAAGTTGGCCAGCGTTCGTTCTGTCGTCGTTTGTATGTATGTAATGTGCACTTTCTCTGTATTTTTGTACTCTTGTAGTCTTGTAGTCTTGTAGGGAGTAATTTTATTAATCTCCAATAATGGAAGTCATTGCTGGAAATGTTCTCCTTCTACCAACCCTAGGATGAATGTTGAAATTGATGTTGTTCGCGCTTTTCCCGACAAACTATACCAGTTGGACTCGTATCTTTAGATGCATCTGTATTGCAACAACAACAGCAACAGCAACAGATCCATTGAATGCTCTTTGTTTGGTTGGCTTTTCCGCGGTTCTCGCGCGTGATATGGTTATGACTAATTGATTGGATCTTTCAATATCGCTGGCATAAATACACCACACAGCTGGCCTTAAATGAACTGAGCATAGGAGGAGGATTTTATTGATAGGAAATCCTTATCCTTCATCGATTTCTAATGTTTACATATCAACTGACATCATGTTAAATAGAAATTGTATTGTCCGATTTTGTAGAGTCGACCAGATACTAGGTAGTCCCTTAAAGTCGATGCCCTACTTTAGCAGGTTTTGGGAATGAAATGCAAATCTGAGTTCGTCGGAATGATCACCTTGTGACAACGATCCGGTAAATAGACGTATGTAGCCATCCTGTGTGACAGTGTAACGACAGGATAGCTCCACTATAGGTGTAGCCTGCATAAAACACCAATCAAATGATTGTTGCCAACATTTTGACGTCCATTAGACTCTAAACCTTTTCTATTTTGAAAACCCGCAAAAGTAATCATTTTACTACGAACAATATGTGCCAACTGCTTGTATCGGACGTGGTATACGAAAAAAGTATGAGGAACAGGATAAAACCAAGCATGCGGGCTAGCTGTTGAAGGACAGAATTTATAAAACGTCAGGACGGGGCACATTCAATTCAACAGCAAGCTAAGTATTGCAGTCTAAAAGTGCAGCATAGTATCAAATCACCAGCCAGCCAAAGTTTTCTGAGACACTAGTAAACCGCGTTTGCTGTATAAAATATCTCGAAATAAGCCGAGATAGGGACAAGCTGACGCGCTGTCATGTAAGTTGTTGAGCATTTTACTTGACAGAATTGTGTGGAACTTACAAGGAGGCACAATGATATTGAAATAATTTGTAGAATACAATGTGATGTCGCCAGTGCGTTCGCTAGTGTTGAAAAGGAAACTGCCAACACACTGTCATCAGATATATGCTTCCCCGTACAAGGCGGTTGCCGTTGAAAAAGAAAACATTGTGAAACTTTATCTACGAAGGCCTCGTCTTATTTGGTCGTCATTTGGAAATCTCCTAAAGCATGCCATTTGCAACATTTTCGGATCAGGCATCCCCCAAATTAAGCCTGTAAAGCAATATTCTTAGTTTACACAGATCAAGGTCTCATTTGCCGTGTGTATGCTTAATTCATATGTCAGTCAGTGGTATGAGGTATGCGACAGTCAATGAA
Source organism: Volucella inflata (assembly GCA_928272305.1). Taxonomy (NCBI): domain Eukaryota; kingdom Metazoa; phylum Arthropoda; class Insecta; order Diptera; family Syrphidae; genus Volucella; species Volucella inflata. The sequence continues at coordinate 9,554,181 of OV743720.1, forward strand.
TTTGTTCCATTTCCAATCCGAATCGGCATCTTATGACATCTTCGATGTCTCCGACAGTGGATCTGCCTGGCGTAAATCCGTGCTACCTTTCCGAAAGGTCTCCAGCGTTCTTTACTGCAGCTGTGATGCGTGGCTTCAGCATTTTTTCCAGCAGTTTCCCTACTGTGTCGAGCATACATAGAGGTCATAGAGGATTAAGACTAGCCTTTGTCTTTTCCAAACTTCTGGAAATACCCCCTCTGCCAGGCATGCATTGTACATGTTTAGTAGTACTTGCGGGCGCTCAGCTGCTATTGGTTTGCTCCGGGACTGCATTTTTCACGCCGAGTTTTCTCATCACTATTTTGTATGCTAGGCCCCATAGATTTTGGTTTATATAGCGCCAGAGTTCTTCCCATTTTTCTTTCTTGCTTTTTATAATGGCGAGTTTTAGTTCCTGTTTTGACTTTTTATACTCTCCCTGCTCTTCTGTTGCAATACCACTTCTTCGGGCCCTTGTATATTTCCGTCTCTTGTGAAGGAATGTCTGTCTTAAGGTGCGTATTTCCTCCGTCCATCAGTAGGCAACTATCTTGGGATGAGTGTGTTTTATGCGCGGCATGCCTGCATTACATGCTGTCTTGATGCTTTTGAGAGTCTTTTCTACTTTGACTCTAGCCGAGCTATTTGCGTGGTATTCTGGCAGGTTAGCGTTCATCTGTGTGAGGAATACTTCGGAGCTTAGCTTCGCGGCATTCCACTTTCGCGTTCCCTTGATTTCTCTAGCTCTTGTTTTGTTTTCTGCTCCGACTAGGTAAGTCATGTACTCGTGGTCGCTGCCAGTATAGTCTTCGAGTACTGTCCATTGATGTAACTGGCTCACATAGGTATCCTAATACAAGCGTTGTGTCAGGGGTATTATCGGCGCACCCTGGTCTTCTGAAGGTAGTTGCAGTTCCTGAGTTAGCGGCGATAAGGCCTAGCCTATCTGCCATGTCTTAAACTCTTCGTCCTATCGAGTTCGTCGTCTGCATACCCCATTCAATGGCGCTAGCGTTAAAAACTCCGGCTATGATCAGATGGCGATTTGTGTGAAGCGCACAGTCCTCTATGGCGTCCATCTTTGCTTTAAAGTCGAAGTATATCAGTAATCGTAGTTCAACAGAATAGGCCATAGTAAAGAACCTTGTGGAACACCACCAGTTTCTTTCTGTATACGTAAATATTTAATCAACATTCTGGAGGGGGACCCAAAAGATAGCCCACTTTCTTTCTTTCCCACTGAGAGCAATATATCTTTAATTTTCTAGCCAAGACGATGATGCCTTTAGGCTTCTCGATGCATTGCGTGTATGATGCTTGGAAAAATGACAGTGCTAATGCAGTTTTCAGTCAAAATTTATCAAGAATTTCTGAAGTAGCAGCATCTAATGGTCTAGAAGTCTTTGACTCGCAATATTTTCGGCTGCATAGGTGCACAATTGTTTCATGAAAATAATAAGTCATCAACGGAACCAATTAAAAAAACCGAAAATTAATAAAATTCGTTTATCTAATCATTGTTGCCAAATAAAGAGATAACAGTGAGTTGAAACAAGTCAACAGGTGATAAAAAATATTCAGTTTGCCATCGGTGAAGCAATAACCAACAAGTTCGTTCAGTACATACGGATAGACACGGAGGAGATACATATTTACGAATGACATCAGCTAAAATCTTATATCAAAAATTGTTATCCCAAGGTGCCCTAAATCCAAAATGAATTCGAAGTGAACTCTTTGCTGGTTAAAAAGCTAAGATCACATACCTAACCCGGTGTCCTGGGTGCCAAGTGCAGCCGACACATGAACTGAAAGTCGAGCAAAACCAAAAAAAACAAAAAAAAAAACTCCATGTGCAAACTGGGATACTGGGATATAACGATTCTGGAGATTCTACCTCAAGCGATTTGCTCCTGAGTGACATTATCTCTGTCCTAGATGCTCTCTTCCACTTTGAGAGATGTATGTATCTTCATCGTAGTCATCGTATGCTCATTGTGAAAAACGTCCGACTTTGAATAGAGCTTCCTCGACAAATATTGCGTGCACTGTATATTGTGCGAATGACGACGATGGAGTCGAAGTCACAGTCACAGTCACAGTCACAGTCACAGTCACTGTCTCGTTGTTAGGTATCACCGCCGGCAATTTCTTTGCTATTCCTGATGCCGTAGTTGTCGTTATTTTGGTCTTCATCACCATCGTCATCGTCGTCGACACTATTGGAATTGACATGTGCAAGACTTAATAAAAGTGTCGTCACCAAAGAAAAAAAAAAAGGCCAAAGACAACTCAGAGTAGAAAATGATGAAAAAACGGAAAGCAACTCTGTGCAACCAAATGGAGTCAGATAAACAACTTTCCTACTTTGTAAAATGTTTCTGCATCTCCATCTGACACAGAGGATCCTCCGCGTGAATTCCAATTCTCCTCGTTTGTCGTCGGCCCACATTGACAGTACACCGACATCGACCGATTCTTTCAACTCAACCCCATGGAATTGGAATTGATTTTCGTTTCGAAATCAGTTTTCATTTTTTGCTCCCAAACTAGGAAACTGAACAACTGCCGGAGGAAGTTTCCGCGAACCAACAAAAAAAAAACTCAAATAGTGTCAATCTTATAGATAGTTATACCCCTCAGTCTATGTAGAACTATATTTAACCACAGATGCACTATTAGCCATCTTTTTTGTTGTTGTAGGGGGAGTAAACAATGTTGTTTGACACATGAATCACCAACGGAACAGTCATAGTTAGTACTCGTATCTACATATGAATAAAATGGATGGATTAAGCAGTTATTTACCGTTTTGTTGCTGCTTGATGAATATTGTAGAAGTGGCGTGCGTCGACAAGGCGCTGACAATCAATCAATCTTGGAGCCGGTTTTAAATTACAACAACTGACAACTTTTGTCGCAGCAATTCTGGGGAAGAAGCTGTGAAAGAATTTGAAAATACTACAGATGTGACAGCGTCAGTGACAGCGGAAACATGACAATAACAGTATAGCGCGGCGGCAATAAATTACCCAGACAATTATGGTGGTGAACGATCGGTAATTGGTTTCGGTCTTTGTCTTGATCTTGGTCTGTCATGCGATATGACTAAGAAGTTGATTGAAGTGTATCGCGTTTATCATCCAATTAAATCCTAATCATTGCAATTAGTGGTTATCTGCCACCTGATTGTATAATTCCATACTGCTAGCCGTTTAAGTTACTTAAATGGAATCTATACCCGTATCAGGGCAGATAATCTATCTCTTTTAAACGGATCTAGATTAGAAGGTATTTTTCATTATTTCTCAAAGTCTCATCACATATTCTAGTTTTATTTTTAATCTGCAGTCGATACAAAGAGCCAGAAGTTGAATCTCAGAGATTTGACTAGCTCCTGCTTCTGGTTTGATAAAATCTCTTTGGAATGGGTATTTTATAATCATGCTAATACTTGATACAATGATTTCACTTGTTAGTCACATAAAGTCATTTGAAGTCCCTTAAACTATCTAAAATCAGTTGGATTGATCCGAGTTCTGAAAACTAACTGAAGTCTTAGAGCTTATTGAAGTCATCCAAATGCATCTGACGTAACTCAAAGTCATATGAAGACATCGAAAGTCATGCAAATGCATCCGCAGTGATCTGCAATCACTTCAAGTTATATAAAGTTCCATTACCCCCCTGAAGTGACCTCAAACCTCTGAAGTCATCTAAGCGATTTTCCAACTTCTTGATCCCGTCCGAAAAGTAATTTTCCGGAAGGTCTGCAAAATACTCCTCCGTGGCGTCGATTGATTGATTGATGAGCCATCTTTTGAGGTTTGGGAAGAGATAATAGTCCGAGGGAGCCAAATCGGGCGAATACGGTGGATGCGACAGCGATAGGAGCCGTAAGTCATTGATTTTAGCCGTGGTTGCGATGCTCTTATGCGCCGGCGCATTGTCTAGCAAAAATAAAAAATTTTTTTGCTTCATGTGAGGCCGTTTTGCAGCGATTTCGGCCTTCAATCGCTCCAATAATGCACAGCAATACTCGCTGTTGATGGTTTTTCCTTTTTCGAGGTAGTCCACGAAGAGTATGCCATGACGATCGATACGACGCCATATCCTTTCCGACCCCTTAAGCCTCCTTCGGCCGCTTCGGAGCACTCGTGCCGGCTTCAGTCCATTGCCGGACACTCATTCCGTTCTCTGGTGTGTAACAGTTACCAATCGACGCCAAAAGTCCTCCTGATTCCGCATCAGCAAGTCCAAACACTCTTTCGAAGTGCTCTCGCATTTGTGTTTTTTGTCAGGAGTGAGCATGCGCGGCACCCAGCGGCAGGATAACTTTTTCATATGCAGAATATTGCCCAAAATATGGCGTCTGCTAGCTCGCGCATCTACACTTTCTGGTCAGCCAACACCATTTCATGTATTTCTTTTGACATTGTCCTCTGTAACCGCATCGGAGGGCCTGCAGTTGCGGACTTGATCGGTAGTAGAGTTGCGGCCACCACGAAACTCTCGAAACCAATATTTGACGGTGTAATCTGATGGGGCATTAGCCCCATAATATTTATCCAACTTTTCTTTTGTTTCCTTCGCCGTTTTGCCTCTCAAAAAATAATGTTTTATGAAAGAACGAAAATCGTTTTTGTCCATATTCAACATGATGCCAAACACGTCAACAACAATCAGCTGTCAAAACAAAACTAAAGACAGTATCGCACTGAAATTTGTCATGTCTGTCTAAATATGAACGGACTTTAAGGCACCATAACCTTATTTGCAGTAGCAGCGCATTCTGACGGTCAAGTAGGTTACTTTTCACCCCACCTAGTATATGGTCGTTGTCAAAGAAGCTATAGTAACGGAAAATGCTCTCAATCTAGATCTCCACTTCAAGGTGTTCCACAGGACTCTATACAAGGTCCGATTTTTTTCACCATATATATTTATGATATAGCTAGCTGTTGTCAAAACGTATCCTACCCTTGGCCTAGTGGATGACCTTTTTGTAGGGCAAATGAAGACCTACATACAGTCTAGCTTTGGACTCTTAACAATGCACTTGTCTTAGACCCGTCAGAGTCGCAGACAATATTGGTTTCCAAGAATCAATATGAAATCAAAAATGTTTCGTATTTATCAATAAATAACGTAAAGATCGCTTTCGTATCCATTTTTACGTGTCTAGGTTTTAAAATAAATTGTCGACTGTCCTGTTCTGACCAAGTTAACGAAACGGTTAGTCGTATTTACGTCTGTCTTCGGAAGCTATGGATATTTGCTCGTCTCACTCCAATTAAGATACCTGTTATTTCTTACGCCGAAACAATATACTGTCAGCATGATTCAGTATCTAGAAATAAATTCCAAGTTGCCTTTAGCAATATGATGCTCTATATTTATTGCTTGCGCAGATACGACCACATCTCACCATTTGCAAGATCATCCTTGGTTGTACCCTGCAACAATATTTAAATGCTCGAAACTGCATCGTCTTGCACAAAATAATTTACACGAAATCCGTTCCATATTTGTTCACTAAGTCTAACAACTCAGACCGTCAATTGTGTTAATTCATTGCTACTCTTTTTCATCAGCACCTATGAACTCACTGCCAGAACACTTAAAAAGAACGTCGCTGTCAATATTTTTCTCGTTGAGAAGGAAATACAGATTTTGAACATCTTAACGTTGTTATGGCCAATAACATTCCTTAAAAGGCAAGTGATGTTTCTTTGATAACCGTCCAGTTGTCCATCGGAACCATCGGATATATTAAGCAACTTAAGGCGGTCTTATCTTAAAGGATCTAATTTTTTTGGGACAAGCTCTAACTGAACCAAGCACGCTCACGAGAAAAAACTCCATCCTCTCTAACTCCAAACCTTATTGTTTCGAGAATATTTATAATTTTCTTCTGATAATACCTGCTTTAGTCTTATGATCGGTGAATTACAAATCGGCGCTAGTTACAAACGGCTACAACGCCCTAGTCTCTGTAGAGTTAGACTCTGTCTGTTGTTCTTGATTTCCACACCACGGCGATGTCGCCTAAAAAGTTTTAAATGAACACTTCGCTTGGAATCAATAGCCACAAAGTTTCGTCTCATATCGAGTTTAACAGTAAGGGCCCTAAGATCGACCCCTGTGTCACATCATAATTTGTTTCGTATGTTTTTATTTGTTTGCCAGAGTCACAAAGAAGTAAAAGATGAAGAGTAGCTCGTTATGGTCTAAAGGAAATAATCCGGTATCTCGGTCCGATAAAGACGAGTCACAGATCGCCCCGTTTAAGGCGTGTGCCCCGTGTTCCTTAGTGCCTTCTTTATAGCCCTTGCCTTTTTAAAGGGTGTACCATTTGTTTGTATCTTTTTTAATAGGCTATAGAAAAAATACACTGTTCAATATTTTTCAACGAATGTTGCATTATTGAAAAGAGTAAACCTCCCGAATAATTATGAGATTCCGCTTTACTCAAATAACTGTGGCGGCCTGCTTAGCAGTAGGCCATCTTATTAACACAAGTTTTCAATACATTCTCGATTGTTTCGGGATCCATTGAACAAAACCGTTTTTGAGTGCTTGAATATCTATTCATAGTTCGCAAAGTATTGATCTTCAATTGCACCCCACGAAAAAAGTCGAACGGCGTCAAATCGCAGCTCCATGGCGGCCAAACAACAAAATGGAATGTTAAAGACGTCTGTGCGGCTTGTAACCCCACATCAAATAGTCACACATTAAGGATGCATATCTCTTGTTCGTTACTACCTGTGAATTTTCCAAGACCCAAATACGTCAATTTTGCTTGTTTATGTTGCCGCCGAGATGGAAATGCGCTTCATCTGAGCAAAATTGTCGTCAACTTCGAGCGGGTGGGCATTTTCCTTCAAATCCTCAGTTGTTTGGATAGTAAAGCGAACCGTAAAGCGATCGGTTATCAATTCGAAAACCAGTCTCACGAACTTGCTTTCACCAGCGGCAGTTGTAACATTATTTCGACCGAAATTTATAAACCGATTTAGGTGTGATAATACTCGTATCTCACAAGTAGAACCGTCTTTCTACGCTGTATATACCAACGGTCCCGTTCTGAGATCCATGCATTAAAATTCCCTACCATTTGGGCAGGATTGCTACCTGCAGCGTCGGCAAAAAGACTATCAAAGATTATTGCGAATATTTCGGTAGTATCACTAAGTGATACCGAACCCGAACGAACAATTGCTTGCAAAATTTCAGATGATGAATCAAGAGTTGATTATTGTTATCTGCAAACAGTGCCAGAGAACAAAGATCCAGACGATGCTGCTCAGATACTTAGACCTTGAGCTGAGTAACGCTTCTAAAAGACGTCAAACAGCTTCTGACTTTTCTCTGAATTGTTTACCAAACGAATGCAACCGAACTTGACCTGTACCAAGAAACTTAAGCAGGCTGAATGTGAATCCAAAACTACAATGGCTTATCTGAAATTTTATAACAATGAAACAATGTGCCAATCAAAAGGAAATTTCATTCATGGTGTGATCTGTAGTACGACGACGTGACAATTTGGAGAAAAAACACTTGTAGAACTGCAACGACGATTAGAGGGAAACGTGCCTAACGAACGTTTTGGCACGCGCATCTGGCATTCGAACAGCTCATCCCGCCTAATAAGAGTTTGACCCCTGTACATCCGCTAAATAAATTTTAAATCATTCACCATTCACGTAATCGACGGTTTGACATTAGACTTTTAGATGACTAATAGGCGCTGGCTGGCGGGTCAATTTAGATGGTTGACTCTACAAGTCAATTGTTATATAGTAATTCGTTCCACAGAGCATGACAACTACCTACGTGAGAGTTATTCTGAATCCGAATCTCCAAAGATTCGCCTTTTTTGTATCTTTTGTTCGACAACTACTGTAGCAGAACATTCACTTCACAGATCCAAATGACATTTTGTACGATTATGCGAATGAATTCAACATCACCATCACTCCGGTTCGTGGGGCTCATGTTATAGTCGCGATGACCCATGAAGAGTCTGTTGTGGCCTTTGTTTTCAATTTGATATTCTCCCCCTTCTGGTGGGTTCTAAGAAGTGATTTGTGCTGTTCCTCCTCCATCTCTTATGGAGAGGCGATTAAAAAAAATGTTCTTTTGTATGATAGTCGTCATACGGTTTGGTTTATTTTGATGTTTTATGCTTGCGCTTATTGTTGTTAGTTGGCTTTTGTTAGTGTTGGGGCCTATGTACGAGTACGAGTACGAGTAGATGTAGATAGTTGGTGCTGTTTGACGACTTTTAGAAGCGTAACACAGCTCAAGGTCTAAGTATCTGAGCAGCATCGTCTGGATCTTTGTTCTCTGGCACTGTTTGCAGATAACAACATTCAACTCTTGATTCATCATCTGGGATTATGCGAGCATTTGTTCGTTCGGGTGCCCATGTCATGGCTGATTTACGAGTATCCAGGAAACAGCATTTACTGCATTCTAAACCGGCGAGGAAGGCAGGGTGTAAGAGCCGAGGTTACAATCATTCGCTGATTGCTAATTGACGACGAATGACTGATGACATTGGCGGCGCCTAATTGGGCTTTCAAATCGATAGATGATTCGCATTAAACCTACATAATGTTGCCACTCACATCTTGCAGCAGGTGGTTCATGTTGGTATATCCAACTCGCAAGTCGGAGCGGGATGTTGGGGTTATTTGGTTATTAGTACACAACGATGACAGTACGAGTACGAGATGCGGATTGGTATCCATAGATAAGTGCATAGTGTTGACATGAAATGTTGCAATTACGCATCAAAGTGTGATATTTATGCTGGAACCCACAAGTGTACAGCTTGTGAAAAATGATGCTGTTTGCGCTAACATATGTGACTTTTAATGGACGTTAATTCGAAAGTCAAGTTAGCCTTTCAAAACAGATTGGCAGGTTGATTTTGAAGGCGACTAATTGCTAAGTGCAAACGAAAACAAAAGCAACGATAATGAGGGAGTTGCACTTGCCGGTTTTACATAGTTATTAGTTGAGGCTTATGCAAGAGATTGGTGTCTGTCATTTATTTTCATTCAGAATTTCATTTAATCTCAAATCAGGAGTTGTCAGAGGGCCGTTTGGAGGACTGTTGACCGATTTGAATAGTTCGTGATGGGTGTGTGAAACTTCTCAAATGCCATAGTGCCTGGCTATGGGAAAGTTTTTGTAGCAAATAAGGCTGTTGATAAGATTTGTATTTTAATTTATTCTGGCAGGGGATCTTGTGCTACTCCCGAAGTTAGGTCAGGAGGCGATTTTTAGTAACCTATCTGTTTCATAGAGCACTTGTTTCGTTTTGATATGCAGAGCGAGTTCATCCTCATCATCCCTGGGCCTACAACAACAGCTCTCTCCATTTGTTAACATCAAGACGGTTTAAGTTCCCATTCTCTATTTTTCTTCTGGACATTTGAGCTCTTTGCATGTAGCGTTGATTGAAATTTCTCACTCTTTTGTTGAGAGATTAGCAATCGATTTAGTAGTAAAGTGCCACCAGTCAGATGCAAACTGAAGCCAAAAGAAATGCTTCATGATCTTAATCTAAGCAAAGCCTAGTGCCTCGTTAGGAAGTCAGTAATCATTTTACAGACTTTCCTACTGAGGGACAGCAAGGCAGTCGTTGGCCACTAATAGACTTCGGAAAGCATTCGTTTGATCTTCCGGCACGAAACTGTCAATAAAATCCCTAACCGAGGCAGTCTTAACGTAGGTTTGGACGCTGAAAACTCTCCTTTCAACCTCATATCACATATTTTCCCCTGATTCCATTGCGATCTGAAACCCAAACAAGAATTCTCTGTGAAAAAACGCAGCTTGACTGGAGTTTTAAACGCTGATACCTTCGTATCACACTTTTACGAAATGTTTTTTAATATGAATGAAAGTTTTGATCTTATAAACAACGACCTTCCCAGTCAAGCTACAAGTAGCAATACTGATAGTCTATTTTCTTTTACTAATAGCAAAACTGTTTACATTATTCATCAAAATATTAGAAGCTTACGGCAAAATTTCGATTTATTAGCAAGTAACCTAGAATCCTTTAAGAACTTGCCTGAAATTATTTTCGTTTCTAAAATTTGGATTTATTCTTTCGACGTTAATGAATATAGTATACTTGGTTATAAGTTCTTTGCAAATGCCAATGACTCGTATTCTGCAGGGGGAGTTGGAATTTTTATACGAGATTTGTATGATTTGGATGAATGTGACGTGAAGCGCTATAATTTGGTGAGTGCAGAGATTATAAAAATATCTATTAACGTAGGAAATGAAGATTTTACTTATGTTTGTGTGTACAGATTTAATTCACAGTCAGTTCATGTGTTTCTAGACGAATTTCAAACTTTTTTATGTGATGAAAAATCGATTAACCTTGTTGTTTTAGGCGATTTCAATCTGGATTTGCTAAACGCTATTCCTGTGTTAGATTTATATCTTGCGCTTATGGCAGAGCATGGTTTAACCTCTTTAATGAATGATATTACTAGACCAATTGCAGGTACTTGCATTGACCATGTATTTGCTCGTTTTTTGAGAATTAGCTCTAATGCTTACATTGGTATCAACCTCGATCTTCAAATATCTGATCATTGTATGACTGGTGTAATTTTTAATGGCTTGGAAAGAAGAAAAGAAAAAAAGCATAATTTTCCAAGAAAGTTGAATAAATTTAACTACGAGCTGCTGAATAATTTACTGCGTTTCGAAAATTGGGAAGAGGTGTATACACAAGATAATGTATCTACGGCTGTTAATTTATTTTTGACAATATTAAATAATTATATAAGCTCAGTTAGCTATGTCGCTATCCCTAAAAAGACAGATTTCAGGCTAAAGCCTTGGATAAGCTGGTTACTTCTTAGGAAAATTAGGTAAATACACAAATTACGGAAAAAGTGTCTTAAACATCCACAGAACGCTAGTCTAAAGCGTCGCTATAACCGTATGTATCGAATAATAAATAATGAAGTACGAAAATGCCGCGATGATTACTATCCCAATCAGATAAGGGCTGCGCTAGGGAATCTTAAACAAGAATGGAAAGTGATCAATAAAATTATGAATCGAAGTGTAACCAAGCAAAATAACTCTTTTGTCTTAAAAAATGGAAATAATTATGTTTCAGAACCCACCGAAATAGCAAACGAATTTAACAAATACTTTGCTTCAATTGGGCAACATTCTTTTCAAACAAATAATTTTAACATTTGCAATTATTGTTATCCTGAACCCAGGCTTACAGACATTAGTTTTGAAAGGGATAGCTTCTTTTTTGAACCAATTTCTGGGGTTGAGATTTTGAGGACCATCCACTCCTTAGTAGCTCTAACTCCTGTGGCAACGATAGTATTTTCAATGTTATGCTTAAAAACATTTTCTTTAATATTGTTTTTATTTTGGAGCATATTTTCAATTTGAATATCCTGTCCGGATGTTTTCCTGGAGTTTTAAAATGTGCTATTGTTATTCCTCTCTTTAAAAAAGGAAGCAAACATGAAAAAAGGAACTTTAGACCAATTTCACTGTTGTCTTCTATCAGTAAAGTAAAGAAAAGAGTGTTAGAGTATCTGAACAAAATAAAATTCTTCAGTCCAATGCAATTTGGGTTTAGACGCCCTTTTAGATTTCTGCTCCATTATACAGAAAGGTTTGGATGAAAAAAGATCTTGTTCTGGACTTTTTGTTGATATAACAAAAGCATTTGATATGGTTGGCCATAAAATTATTCTAAACAAGATACATAGTTGGTTTATATCCTACCTAAAAGACAGAAAACAGAAAGTGAAAATCGAATCCAGCCTAAGTAACTTTATGGTTATCAACCTTGGTGTCCCGCAGGGCTCGGTCCTTGGACCTATATTATTTCTCATATATGTCAACTCCTTGGTTTTTTTTACCCAGCCATTTGTAGGAAAAGTCAGGGCTTTTGCAGATGATCTTAGTGGGTGATATAAACCATGATGTTGACTTTGGTTCACGGAGCATAAGCTAAAAGTAAGCGATAAGACAAAACTTATGTTTTTTCAGTCTTACCACGCACGAGTCTCCAGATATTGAGGTCGTATTCCATGCTTCTAAATGTGCAAGGTTTAACATGTTTCACATTCCATCTTCTGTCCAATGCTCTAAAATGTCTTTCGACGTGAATGTTCCCTGCCAGGACAGTTGCTTTAAAATTGAAAATGTAAGCCATTTTAAATACCTAGGTGTTATTATTGATCGAAATCTAGGTTGGTCTAACCATATTTTAAGTTTAAAGCAATATCTGTTATCTACCGTTCGCTCATTCTACCGTCTAAAGAAATTTTTTCCTTTTAATACTCTAAAATCAATTTATTATGGGATATTTCAGTCGAAAATGCAGTACGGTATAGGATGTTGGGGAAGTGCTTACCTGAGTAAAATTCAGCCGTTGACTGTTCTACAGAAGTGTGTCATACGGAAGATCTGTGGTTCTTTTCATCTGGCCCACTCCATGGAATTATTTAGATACATGCAAATCCTACCAGTTAGGCATCTGTTTTATTTTAAGGTCTTAAAAATATTTTTCATCCGAGATGGTTACATGCAGAGTCCGATTTCTAACGCTTACAACTTGAGGAGCCATCAACAATCTCTTGTCGCTATTCCTGCTTTTCGTACCACCTGCTACAGAAATTCATATTCTATTCTATCCTGCAAATTATTCAATATTCTCCCTGTAGATACAAGATTTTTAGGTAATTTGCGTACTTTCATGAAAAGAGTTAAACAATGGCTTTTTAGCTACAATCAGAACGAAATCGAGATTTTGCTACACTACATTGACTTATAGCTTTTAATATACTCTAAACTAATTTTCCTTATGAAATTTTTTTCCTTTTTGCATCTAGAGTAAAATGGTTCTTAATTTTTCTCTTTTTTTTTATTGTTCACCCCACTGTTAATAGCTTAATATAAAGTGACATTTGCCTCTATTTATGTTATTTAATACAAAATGTCACTAACTATTCTCGCATTTAAAGCTGCAACATACTTTTGTTATTTTTTTTTTTAGAAATTATTTGTAAATTGTAAAACGATGATAATGATAAATAAATAAATAATAAACTTCCTTTACGAACTATTTTTCATAGCCATCAGAAATGCGTATACATATGTATTTTTGCTTATGCCATTATAGCCGCCAAATAAGGCATCAATTCCGCAATCTAGATCAGCCTTGAAGCTATCCTTAACGACCAAAATTTACTCCTAAGCATAAGAAAGGTCGATTTCTTACTTTCGCAGTTAAGGAGGTAGCAGCAGGTGGCGCGTCTATTGATTCTCTTTACACGCAAGGTGGCTTGGCTTTGAGAGTGTAAAGCAATAAACTAGTCCTAAACAGCTGAAGACTCATTTGTGCATCTAGAGCAGAGCTAAGTACCGCAGTCAGACCATACCTCGGGGCTTTGTAAAATCAGGAATTACATAATTTTGCGAAGTTTTGTTTCACCATAAAATTGACACATAGCCGTGTTGGTTCACAGGACCTTTCTCGGCATTATAATCCGAGAAGACACCCAAATTCTAAGCTTTTTTGGAAAAGTGGATGATGATTACTTTAAGTCTGATTCAGTGTTGGGAGGATTCACTCAATACCTTTTTTTTGTTGCAGCAATGGTCGATCACTTCTAGACCTATCTGCATTTAAGAGCAGGTTGCTGTGTATAATTTTCCAGATACTACAGATGAACCATCCGCATATGCTTGATCGTAAACTTTTTCTTATGACCATCTCATGCTGGCTGCGGTGAGGATCAGGAATCAGTATTGCTTTGATTCACAAAACTAATGACTCGTCCGGCTGAATCGCATATGCAGTAAAATGTTGGGTTGTTGAAAGCACTTTCCGTGTCGATGAAAATGTCCATAAAAAAGGCCTATGAAAATTCGCTGTAACTTCTCCAAAAAATGGGCACTCGACTGGGACCAAAACATCTTTCTCATGAAGGAACTAAGAGAATTTTCGTCGATCAGCATGTTTTCCAACAGATTTACTGACCAAGACACTACCGTCCTTATTCCAGCCGTCTTCCGTTCGCATTGTCTTTACCTTTAGTCAAACTTCTCAGGCCTTCGTTCCGAAAAGTGGATGTAACATTTTATTTGGTTTTGAGAAAATCTCATGTATCTTTGCAGTGCCGTCTTGATCGCTTTCTATGATTTTCTCGGGACTGTTCATCAGATCAGAGGTTTAGTTTTAGTGGTCACCAGAAAACAGTAAGGCTAATGTGATATTTCTCTCCTACGTCTTGTTTGCTTGATGGAACTGTTGTAAGTCTTGTTAGCTTGATGATGTGGCTAACCTTCTATGATGTAAATCCAAGACCTGATACGAAAGCGTTATATTTTCTCTTCGGCATTTTGTCGTCGGAAATTCCCTCATTTCTTGTCTGGCTAAAACACGTTAGTGGTCTGAAACGGGGGTTCATATTCGGCCTTCTTTCTCATCTATCGGAGATTGGGGGCATAACAGGCTTAGTTTGGGAAATTTATTCCTGATGTGGACTGACAACTGAATTCCTTTAGCATTGCCCATTGTAGATGCCATGATTCCTTCTTTTGTTTCGCACACTGCAAGGTATTCTACGATAGCTCTGATATTCGTGTGAGTTAAGATATTTCTGTATATAGTTGGCTGCAATTGGTGTGCAAAGAGTCCGTTGTGTCGGGATAGCGAAAAAGAACTCTTTTGTGGAAAAATTCGCTTCAAAGATTACTTTTAACGCTTTCCTGCTCCAGTCTTCTTAGTTGTGAAATAAATACTAAGCAACCATTGGATGACTTGACATGACTTTAGACTCATCGTTGGTCCTATTCTGAAACGTTTTCTAGGCCGACAGAAGTGACCGCACATCTAGTCATCACTGGGCGGAGTAGCTCTTGGAATCACCATGCATTTTTACTACTTCTTAGACGGGGTGCTTCTTAATTGAACGGTAACCAACTTTAAAAGTCTCTGGCAAGATAGACTCGCAAAACACTGACTTTCAGGAGGTGTCTCCAAACACGAAGGTGCGAATCATTCTGAAAATTTGGTTCCAACATCCATAATTTTGTATAAAGCCTTTGAAGGCTGTACGGCCCTGGCTCTTGAGGTGTCTTTTTGGATATGTTGTCTTCGCTCCTACCTCTTTTGATATGTTTTTTATTTTTTGGTTACCAGATTGTTTGTTGGCCAATCAGTCATTCGTCTTTTTAGGAAAAAACTTGTGTAATCTTCTCCTGATCGTCATTAGCTTCGATTTATGGCAGTCTACTGGTTTCCACACTTCAAAAATCTTTAACCACAATCTTAAATCTTAACTCTGTATCTGTTCTGCTCCGATCAGCATCAAAAGATCATTCAAAAGCCAACTGTATCTAATGTTTCTTGGCCCTTTGATGCGCCAATTCACCCAAAAGATTAAGATTTTCGGACATCAATGAGCCACAACTCGTAAATCAATCTTGCAGCTCTTTTTATCCATCTGTTCTCGTGCATCAAAAGCAATAACAAGATTTTCCTTTCTCGATCTGTGTACCTATATCTGGGCAGCTAAGTATCAATATCAATGAAATACGCGTTCGTTCCACTTCAGGCAACTTCTCTCGTGCCTGCGACTGACTTGTTTTTGTTTACACTCACTTGGTAGTGTTTTTTGGAAAACAAGTTTGCACTCAAATAAAAGCGGTTTTAGTCTAACACTCCAATCTCACTCCAAGGTGGCTTGCAATACCACTCAAATGTTGGAGAATGCCGCATTACAATGCAACTTACATGGATTTGCATTTGTTTCACAGACGCTAACCACTTTCTGAGAACAATTATGTCGTTGAGTTTGTCGCAAGTTGTCCAATTACTATAATGCGAGTTCGAGTGGGCACGATTAAGACAACGGAAACAGGATAAACATTCTCTTGCGCCTCTAGAGGTAACATGCATAACCAATGTAGTATAAATAGTAAACCTTTGGCATGAGGACAAGCTGATAGTTCCTTCCTTCGATTAGATATGCAACATGCAGACCGGAAACGACACTCATTTCCAGAAGAAGCAAACAGTCAAAGGGTTCTCTATTAAACAGACATATGGTATGTCACAAAGGAGCGACCATATGCTCGTTGCAGTAGTACTTACTTACTTCGTGTTAATTTCATATTTTCCCATAGAACACTTAAAGCTGCGATCACGCCAAAAACTGATTCAGCTATTTAGTGTTACTACAAGTAATTGCGAAACTTAAGAAGCCCATAGATGGCTCCACATCGTGAGATGTCCACGAAATGTCACTGCCGTTGCGTCCCAATTACGGTAGTACGAGTTAGCCTCACCAAGATCTCCCACCATCAACACGTACTCTTCCCTCGAAGTACTAATTAGCCACTACGCATTCATGGTACGTTGCCACCGGCTAAGTGTCATTTTATATTGATTGCCACGAATTTATTTCTACGATGATGAATGAGTAGCGACGCGAGTAAGAGACATGAGGAACAGCGCCAGTTAAATGAAAAATGTTGGAGTCAGGGTAGTAGACACAAACAAACTGTGCACATACGAATGTTGTGGTGATTTAAGTTTCGTGTGACATACATATTTTCCATTCTACCGTTTGAATTGGTGGGCGGTCTATGAGGGGAATGATTTATACGTGGGTTCTCGAAGGGGATTGAGAACAGTTGTCGTGGAGGTATGAAGTGGTTTATTTTCAAACTGAAGGTCGGAGCTGTGAGTCATGCTTCGTAAGGGTGTTAGCGAGCCAATTGTTTGAAATTCCTAAACATAACAGGCGGGATAGAGTGTAAAAGTGATGCAAACCTAAGGGACCGGAAAACGTTGGTTTTGAATGTATGGAAATCAGAAGGGGAAACAACAAATGTTCAAAATGTGGCTTATATGGGGACCTGGTAATCGTATATGTGCAGATGTGAACCTAAATGCGACCACAAGAGCTCTATCTATTCCGTTGTTTTTTTTATTTTCTTTAAATCGTAAGATAGGTCCTTTGATCGATGTTGATCGGCAGGCGGTTGGTGCACTCAGTAACTATCGCAGGCACTTGGTTTAGTGATGTATGCCTAAATTCACCTCTTTCCTGTCCAAGTCTTCCGAAATCGAGTCACTACTGACTCTTTTCCATCTTTTACACTTACAGCGCTCTACTGTGAAGGATATGTCGCGGCATGTCCACTCTGGTCGGTGTTAAAAATGTAAATGGCAGTCAAGTCACAGTAGACAGTGGTAAAGCATAGTATGTATTGCCGAAGTTAGAGTGTTGCTTGCAGTTCTTACCCACAAGACCCCTGAAAAGGTGAAATCAGGAATACTTTTACTCCTTAATTAAGTAATTCTTTGCTTGCAGCAGAAATGACAGAAATCTGTATACAATAAACCGCGGTTGAGAGGAGTAACGATTCCGAATAGGACTATTTGGTTAAGGATACCCCAAAAAAGACAAGCATCCCTGTAACAGGCTTCATTAAATACAATTTGTAGGCTCTAAAGATTATGAAAATGGGGACGATTCATAATATAGCGATTCCCCTGTAGGTTCTAGCACTGTAGGCACTGCAGTAAAACGCTTACTCGACTTTCGACAAATGACTTAAAAGAAGTTGTAGTGCCTCACAAGCCTTCGGACTTTGGGAGATTTGAGTTTGTTTAATTCACTCCGTGCGCTCACAAGCCTTCTAAAAGGTGTTTTTTTTAGCTGCATGAGAAGTTTCGATGCTTTTTGTCTATGGTTTGAAAGCCGTCAATGTCAAACTGTGTCGACATTTCTGTTCAGTAAGGTTTGACAATTCATCATGAATCGTTTAATGCCAGAACAACGCTTCCAGATTATTAAAATTCTTTTTGAAAAAAATGAATCTGTTCGTGACGTTCATAGGGAACTTCTTCAATTTATGGTCAACTTAATCGGCCTAGTGAGCAAGCAATTGGTGCTGTTATTGATCGTTTTCGTGACAACAATCCTAAAGCTGTCAACGAATCACCATTACATCAATTAAAATTGACTGTTTGGTGCGGTTTACACGTTGGCGGCATAATCGGTCCTTATTTCTTTCGAAATGAGGAAGGAGCTACCGTTATGGTGAATGGCGAGCGCTATCGAGCCACGCTGACTGATTTTTTGTTTCCAAAAATTAATCAGCTAAACATCGTCGACAGTTGGTTCCAACAAGATGGCGCAACTTGTCATACAGCGCGCTTAACCATCAATTTATTGTAAAATCAATTTGGTGTCAACTTTATTTCCAGAAGTGGTCCTGTTAACTGGCCCCCTCGTTTGCGCGACTTAACGCCCCTCGATTACTTTTTATGGGGCTATGTTAAGTCAAATCTTTATGCCGACAAACCAGCAACTCTTGAATCATTGGTAGCCAATCTTCAAGGCACCATTGACGCCATACGGCCAGATTTATTGAAAAAACTTTTGAAAAATTGGATTGCTCTAATGGAACATGTTACTCATAGCCGCGGCGGGCATATGCCCGAAATCATATTTAAAAAATAAATAAATGAAATTATCTACCAGATTATAATAATAAAAAATTCATTTCAACAATACTTCCGTCTTGTATTATTATTTAAAGTTCTCAAGCTCTTAAAAAAAACACCCTTTATAAGTTTGCATTTATTATAGGAAGTCGCCTATGAAGATAGTTACCCAAGCCACCAAATGCGATGACGTGGCTATTTATTCCATCAGAGAAGTGTCGATTACTTAGCTTCCTGTCGCTGTTCGTTTTTGAGGTTTATTGACTGTTCCAACTAATGATCAGTAGCATGGTTTCGACTCCTCAGAAAAGGGTTAGCTAGTTTAGAAATAGTTGGTAAGGACTGGCACCTACCAATTTTCCGGTTTATTGTGATTTTCGCTGGCAAACGATGCGAACCGCTTGGCGGGATCTTTTATCTTTTAAGTTTTTGCCAGTCGGTCCACGTTGCCATTTCGACACGATCTTCGACATAAGTAACAGTGCTACCTCTGTTCATAATATTGGCCCATAAGACTCCATTGTAGCTTCCTAGATATCACAAGGACTTCCCTGTAGACGCTATTTTGTTTGATTTGTTGATGGGCTTTTCTAACTAAACTTAACCACCTGTCTGATTGAGAAGCTTTGTATGGTATTCCCGAAATCAGGCCAAAGCTGAGCCTAGCCAAATGATAACTAGACCCGGAAAGTTTGAATTCTGCGACAACACTATAATTTGTTCATTAAGTGATAAAGGAAGCTTTTACAGACCAACAGGGAATGGCTACTTGCTACGTTTTTTTCAGGAATAAATAAGCCGATTTAAGCGGGCAGATTTGCGTTGCCTTTTGGTTTCTTTAAAAAAAAAAAAAAAAAAAAAAAAAAACACTGTGGCGCTGGCAGCCCGGTATGGGCCATGGCCTAGCTTCTTGACACTCATTTGTGTTGCTCATGTTATCATTTTTGTCACATATGATCGGGGCCTACGGTTTATCGCCGAATCCGAACGGCACTCCTTAGAAGCTTTTTTATAGGCAATTTCACTTTCGGGAGTTTGCCATTGCCTGCCGAAAGGGTGATGACGATTCGAAATATTGTTGGCGATGCCGGGGATCGAACCACGGACACTCTGCGTGATAGTTCAATGAGCTAACCATCTTGCCATCGTCATCGTATCTTTTGATACGAAGCAAGATTAGGATAGGATTCGAACTTTTACCGCATGCATCCTTCACGATCTGTATACCTCGCTTTCTGGGTTACCATCTCCCATTTTATGGAAAGAGATACACAAATGTGGGTCTGCGGTAAAATTTGAGACTGAAAGCTAAAGTCGATGGGGCTCGAGATGCTGCTAAATATTCGTAGGCGAGTGCCAAGGCAATACTTTCTTAAAGACAAAGTCCAAAGTGGGATTCTCTTAAGGTGAGGTCTTACTGGCATTGATACTTGACGCCTCCCGTTGTAGTTTCTATCTACTGTTACTGTTCACAATCACAGGTATGCTGTTGGTGATCTCAAAAGTCCGGAAGAGTAAGGTTACTTCCTGCTGTTGGGAAGAAAGAGGAATGTATACTTATAGACACCATAGAGACATACAGTACTGTGAGATTTGTGCAGTATTTGGGTTCAAACTAACCTGATACTCACATTAACCCCCTACTAGTTTCTCTATCTACAACACAAGATTCTCATCTGATACCATGGCCTCTTATTAGTGGGCTTCTACTAAGACCTCTTATATTGTAGTAACTCTTCGTACTAGAGATTTTCCCGGATGGTAACCAAGAAGAGTATATCACAAGCGCCAATGCAGATTGGTTCTATTTCATTCTGTACTTAAACGTGAGGAGGCGATTTACGTACTAGCAACTGACCGAAGGCGTTATCTGTGGTCCCCAACGCCCATGCAACGCAACATAGCGAGAACGATGTTTTCGATCGTGATGACCAGGCACAGCCGGTCCACTAACAGTGTTCTAGTGTTCACCTTCTCTCCGTCTCTTCGTCATATTGTAACACAGCACTCAATCTTAGAGATAGCTATCCAAATTCTCTCTAAGGCAGTCCAATACAATTTTCTACCTTCAGGGATCTCGAATGTGAGTCCATCTTATCGAGCGAAATGCCTTCTAGACGTGAAGCTAGCACTCCTATTCTTGTAGACTCTTAAGAAGTCAGCCTCACGATGGCAAGAATCTCGGGCTATAAAATGCCTTCGCTGAACCAAAGGTTATTGTTGAGGAGATGCAGCAATCTTTTCATCTCACTATTAGTATCATCTCCAGAAGATTTGGCGCGTTATCCACCAAAAACAGCAGTGGTAATGCTGATGAAGTCAGGAAAACGGTTGGCTTGCACAGAACCTTGCACCTTTCTGCATGAAATATAATTCAATAGAGGTTTGCGGTTATAAAATTGCTGTGCTGAGGAATAAAGCCACATCGCAAGGAGATGAGCATCTGGTTGAAGATTGCCACATTCCGATCAAGTAATTAATTTGACGTGTCCTTGATGCGTGATGTCAGTCTCGAAGAACTTTATCTAAAGACTTTCGGGCTGCTCCATTCTCCGGCACTGATTGAATTTAAATCCTAAGATTTACAGATACCAGTCCGTGGAATCTTTTAGTGCTTTTTTGAGTAGAAATACGAAGAATTAGAATTAAGACTGTGAAATGTGATACCCTGAAGCCATTTGTTCTATAAAAATAATCATCGAAACCCAAAAGTGTATAAAGGTTGATTAATCCGGTTCTTAATATAGGTAGATCCGAAATTGATAAATTATCGCTGAGTCTGAAACCTCTTAAAAGGATGTGCTATCGTGAAGTATTATTGATTTATTTGCGAAGCTGGCATTCTTTCGCAAGCGGTGTCCAATAAGTTAGCCGTGTTTACCGCTGTTTTTAACCACCACTTGTTCCAAGAATAATCATGTTTGCCATATCTTTCACGTTAACAAACCTGTCAGGTACTTTCATCATCTACCCGCCAAAAACAAAAAAAAATTACAGAAACGAAATACAAAAAAAAAAATGCTGGCGCTTTTCAATTGGCAAATATGCTTTTGCATAATCATCGATGTCTTCATCGCGTCGCTAGTCGCTATAAACAAAATCAAAAAGCGATTTCGACTGCATCGCTGCACTGTGTCGCCGTTGGTCTCTGAGAAGTACCTAGTAGCAACATGATCAGCATTGGCAGTGGCGGCGACAACGTTGGGTATAAATAGCTGAGTACGATGGTGCAAGACCAAGCGTATGACGGAATCTATTTCCGTGACAGCAAATATTTTGATTGTCTCATGTCGTTTTTTGGAGATGAAACGGCATAGGGCTGTCACATACAGAAAGTAATAACGTTGATGACGATACTGATGACGACGATGCGATGAGATGCCCATGGCTTGGAGATCAAAGTCATCTTCAGTTGCTGCTGGCGCTGCTACAGACAGATAAATGAATTTTCGTCGAAGAAAATATATGCATAAACCATCCAGTATCCAACAGTTACGGGATAGGGAGTGGTTTTTTGAGAATTTGCTCGATTACGCGTCTGAAAGATATTTCCGTAGCCGAAAGTGTCACTCATTTGAATTATTTTAGAAACAGAAACCCGAAAAATGAACAAAACCAAAAAAACAAATTTTTTTGTATTTTTTTGAAAGAAGGGCAACCAACAGACGTCTGCCGGCGGCAGGCAACAGCACCAGCAATGACATAAAATACATGAAACGCTCTTCACGGTTTATTTTTGGGTCGGTGCTCTGAGGCGGAAAATACTGGCGCATTGGCATTGAATTTGTGTGTAAGGCTGGCCATTGTTGGCCCAATGATGTATTCATGTGAAATTGCATTGTGTAGAGGTGCATCGGCCTGTAAACACTGTTCACGTTGGGTTTTGGGAAAGAGTTTGTTAATCGTTTCCTCCCGCAAATTGAACTCAACCAGTGCTTATGAGTATGTGAGTGGTTAGTTGAATGGTAGTACGTGCTGTTAACTAGTGTCCCTGGACAAACATCCCAAACAACACATCCATATACCTATTCCAACGATAAATGGATTCTACGTACTATATAGGTACAGGCGTAGATACCCCTATGGATGGTTTCAGTTCGGAACGTGCCGATAGGGTGTTTTAGGATATTTCACTGATGCTGGAGTTTTGGTTGAATTGAAAGTTATCAGTCGACGAGAGTTAATGAAGGAAATTGAGTAATCACTTGAGCCTTGCCGGGGAAAGTTGTTGAATCCCGAAATCGATATTTTTAAGGGTTATGGTTCGTCGATGAAATTTGACCTTAGGCACAGTCTTCTTGTGATCTAAAAGGTGTGAGTATTTCTGATCAATAATCCCTAGTGTCAACTCTTACAATGTTAACTTTTCTGGAGGTAAAGCTCCAATTTGCCCAAGTCAAATGACTACGAATGGCCTATCTCAAGGATTATTATCGAGGGTTATTTTGCTGCAATTGGGAACGTGGTTCGTATTTATTGGACCACTTCTCTGCCTACCACCTAGTAGTAGAAACAGTCAACTTGTGTTGTAATGATAAAAGATCTGAAGTTGTCGTAGGCTCTGACAGCCGAACTGTCTACCTCAACACAAAGTTGAAGCACTGCCATGTCTATGGAAGATAATTTTAAACCAGTTGCTTGTACCTTAGTGTGAACATCTGTGGTTGTTGTGCACGTATGAAGAGTTAGAGCAAAGTTCTACTTAAGGGTGCTAGTATCTGACACCAAAATATGCGTTTGCTTCCTTTGATAGCTTCATGTTACCTGGCGCCGACGCCAGGTCCGATATCCGTTGGCAATTCTGTACGAGTAGTCCTGACCATATCGAACCCTGTGGCTTTATACCAAAAATCGGAAAATCGAAACCAATCAGCCTGACTTCCTTCATGTTGAAAAGCCTGAAGAGAGATTGGATGGGCTTCGTGTGCTCAAAACTGTTCATCGACTGCCTCCTTTGTCCAAGATGCAACTCGAACGAGGGGAAGATCCTGCGGGACTGCATTTCACGATTTGGTAGCTACAAATAAAAGAGAAATCGACAAGAAGATGTACGAATTGGACATTGTCAGTAATATTAAGGGTGCTTTCGGCAATGAAATTTATGACTTACTTATTTACTTTAAGTGGCGCTTCAGTCCGGGGTGGACCTGGGCCTCAGTCAACAAGCGTCTCCAGCCAGCTCGATCTAGCTAGCTGCCTGAAGTTTCGCACGCTAAGTTGGCTGAGGTCCCCTTCCGTTTGCGTGCGCCACCTGAGTCTTGGCCTCCCTCTACTGCGCTGTCCCTCGGGAGTGGATTCGAAGACTTTTCGGACCGGAGCATTGCTCCGCTCTACATGACCCAGCCATCTCAGTCTATGGATCTTCACTCTTCTGGTTAGGTCGATGTCGCTGTACAGTCCGTGGAGTTCAATGTTGTAACTCCTCCTCCACTCACCGTCAATGCAGACGGGACCGAAGATCGCCTAAAGAATTTTTCTCTCCAAGCAATTAAGAACACCTTTATCCATTTTTGAGAATGTCCATGCCTCTGCGCCATAGAGCAGGACCGGGATTATTGAGGTCTTATAAAGGGTGACTTTTGTTGTTGCTACTCAATTGCCTTCTTAACCCAAAGAAACAGCGGTTGGCAAGAGTTTTTCTTCGCTTGATCTCAGCGCTGGTGTCGTTGTATGTATTTATAGCGGAGCCTAGGTAGACAACGTCCTTAACTACCTCAAAGTTATATCTATCGAGGGTAACGTTCTGCCCGAGACGTCGGTGTTGCTTGACAGCATATACTTGGTCTTGTACTCATTGACCGCTAAACCCATTTTCGCCGCTTCCAGCTCAATACTTGCGAAAGCGCCATTGACATCACGCTGGTTTCACCCAACTATGTCAATATCGTCGGCGTATGCGAGTAGTTGTGACGGACTTTTGAAAGATAGTGCCTCCTGCGTTTGCTCGTGAGTTTTGCACTATTCTTTCAATTGCGATGTTGAAAAAATCGCATGACAGCGCATCGCCTTGTCTAAATCCTTTCTGGACATCAAAGGTGAGAATTTTACCGACCATGATGGAGCAGCGTGCATTCTCCATCGTCATCCTGCACAGACGGACGAGTTTGTCAGGGATGCCAAAACTAGACAATGGTCTGTATAGCTCCTCTCTATAGATGCTGTGTGTATCGATCTGAAGCTCATGGGTCTTCTCCAAGATCTGCCGTAGTGTAAATATTTGGTCGATGGTGGACTTTCCTGGCCTGAAGCCACACTGATATGGACCTATCAGGTTGTTGACGAACGGCTTCAGGCGTTCACACAATACGGCAGATAAGATCTTGTATGCGATGTTAAGGCGCTCAGGCCGTCCGCTCCAGCAGCTTTGTTGGACATCAGCTTAGATATTGCTATCTTCACTTCATCCAGGTCGTGTGGACTGGATTGTTGGTCATCATCGTCCAGGTTGAATGACAGTTTCAATATTTTCTCGACTAAAGCAAGAAAACAGACCCCGGGAACGGTATATGATGGCGGCGGTGAACTGGAGGTCTACGTCCTGTCTCTGTCCTGTCTTATCATCCGGATCCAAGGCGCTGCCGGTTTTCTGTGAATGTTAATGGATTTTCGGCAAAACATCTGAAGTGGGTCCTATGGATCTACACGGCTTTGATAAGAACCATAAACGGTCTGTATTGGCTGCAGTGGTATTTCTCTAGCATTCATGGTTCAGTTTCAGACGCACGTTATACTTTTTGTTTGAAAGGAAGTAGTCTTTCGATTCTATTCCAATGGATATGGTGTTTGACTTTTCCTGCACTCAGAAATGTTTTCGAGCAGATAAAGAGCCAAGCAAGAATGACTTCTACACTGATCTAGGATACGGCGCTTGGGGGAGGACAACGCTGGATTTCATTCTAGTCTGCGAAGATATAAACAGTACCGATGACGATGAAGTATGGGGAACATTTCAAGCTGTACGGGCGAAGAAGAAGCGGCCGAAACGCCAGCAAAGTTGTGCTAAAGATCCTATCATCGGATCCAAGCTAGTTTGGGCAAGCATTGCTTATTTAGTCGGAGTCTGAAGGCTGAATGACTTGCGAAGTGCTTCTCAACATCTGGACTTATGTTATGTCTGCCCGCATTCGCGGTAAGGAATTCCATTGATAGCTGAGTTTCGTGCAGATGGCATTACTTTCCAAGATCCTGGCAGACCAAAAGAATGCTTGCCGACATTTCACAAAATTTTTGTGAATTTCATACTCTCCCTCAATAGGAATGTCTATGACTGCGCTTTGGCATTATAAGGGACAATTGGGGACCTTAGTTTGTCAACCATAAGTGACACAACATTCTGCAATGCCTGCTGTGAGAGTGTTGATACTTGGTTGGTACGTGAATCAGACTGCAGGTTCTTGGCCATGATATGATGGGTACTGTTCCTGTGGACATTTTCTTACTGAAGTGCTTAGGAATTATTCCAAGGAACAAAGAAGAAATACTCGTTAAAAGCAGTTGGGGCCCTCTTCTACAGATAAAAGGGGTATGCTTGCCGTGGAAGAACGAGGTCTCCTACAAAAAGCACTCTATTGTAGCTAGTGTCATGCATAGATATCCCAGCTAGTGTTTTACATCATTTCCAGACCTGTCTGTCCTATTCCTTGAATTCTAGTTAAAGCTAACTTGTATTACTTGGTTTCAAATAATCATTCATGAGCTGCTCTCAGGGTATTGGTGCGCAAAGTGCGAACAAGTGTCAATTTATGTGGTACTTCCAAAGCAGGCGTTCTTGAACATCGTTCGTTTCATCACTTCCGCTCTCTGTAACCGCTAAGGGTAATTCAAACAGAAAAATTAAAATGACACCACAGCAATTTGCTGTCCATTCAAATGGAACAAATGCTCATTTGCATTACATTTCAAATCGGTTGAAATCGATCTGAAACAGCATCTACTTAAGCCAACTTAAAATTCTCACAACAATTGCCACGTCTGAGTTTGATTGTTCCACTGATCGGGATTCAATGTGAAAATTCCCACACCAGAGGCATCCAGGATAGAGAAGTGAAACAATCGTAAATTACAATATGATCCTTCGTCTTTGAGTTTTTTTTTTTTATTATTTGTTCATCGTTGTCCTCTGCTAGTGGGTTGAGTTTTATGGAAAACGAATGCAAAGACGTGAAACCCAGCAATTGCCACCGCATGCAAAGCCAATGACCTACAAACCACTCTTCAATAGATTCTATCTCTGCACTGAATTGAATTAGTCAGTACACTACACATTACTATGGGTATATCTTTGAGGAGTATCTATGGGGCTGTATCTGTATCTGACTGGCTGACTTGGTGGCTGTCTGACTGGTACATGCTCCAATAGTCGTTTAGATTTAACTGTGTAACCTCTTTATGTATGCGAAATAGGGTTCTCTGACGACTTACAGACACGTAGAAGTGCCACCATGCCCCACAATCAAACAAATCCAAAAGCTACATATAGACACCGTTCATTCGTATACAGAAGAGTTGAACTGAACTTTATATCATTCCCAGGATAATGCACTCCTTGTGTGTCGTTGAGTTCGGTACAGTTCCACCCTTCTGCCCCAGGGCCATAAGTTGACTGAGTTGAATAAGTTGGTGTAAGCTTGTGTGCTAAGTTAAGACAATAAATAAATTTCCGAGGAAAATACCTTTTAAATTATGTTTTCCTTTTTTTTTTTTTGTTGCTGCGAAGTCAATTGAATTTATTCGTCCTCACAGTATTGATGGAGTTTAGTGGAACCCACCCTGTTATTTATATGAAAGCTTTTCTATTGCCACGTCTGACGGTCCCGCTGGCTGGTTCTTTCAATTCATTATCGGTGAATCGGGTGCGCCGTTTACTGTCATTGTTGAGTTGTTATTTAATTTTTTTTTTCTTCATGCAGTGTGGCAACACCTAGTCTGTACAGTGTGGCAGAAAAGTTGTGTGCCTCTTGTATAAATGTCTATTTTGTTAACTTTTATATTCTTTTACGAAAACATCAAAAAATGGACTACAAGGGCAGTTGTGAACGCCATTTAGGCTATCGATTCTGTGCAAGACTTGTTAATTTTTGTTTGTTTGTTTGTTCGTAGTAATCTTGGAAACCACCTGATAGACTCTGTTGGGGTTTCCGGCAAAATTTCAAGCTTTTACTGGAGAAGGATATGACGTACATCATTCCCTTCGACTGATTTGTGTTTGAAAGTTCGAGTCATTATAGTATTTCAGTGCCACTGTCATTTCGAATATCTGCTAAACTTAAAGAACACTTACTTTGTTGCCTCTCTCTGGTCTCTCTGTCTCTATCTGTTGGGTGCCTTTCAGTTTGTCTTCATGGTACATTTGTTTTCATATTACACAGATCAATTATGGGAGCATCAGGTAGAATGTGTTTGTCTGAGTCGTGTCTACTAATTTGTACTTTTTCTGCCATAAGCATCGTCGTCACCCTTATCGATGTTGTTACAAATATAGGTGAAACAGCTCTATCCCCTCCTGGGAGACATAAGTCAATTGCACCGCTAATTGCTGAAGCAGGTGTGGTGCATGATGCATTGGAAGTTCAATCACGTCGAATCTGTACAAATGAATCTTTCTGCAGCTTAAATGAACAATTTTTAGCTCCCGGATGTCAATTAATGAAATCCAGTCCATCATTAGTTTTTGCAGCACTGTAAGTGCTGTACACAACCCTATTGTAAGATTTGGTAGATCTCTATCTAACTCTGAGAACTCGCTTTCAATAAAATAACCACAAATTGTCTTGAACGTTCTACCGGCTAAGAATGCTTGGGACATGAGGTCCTTATGTACATGAGGAAAGTGGGAAAGGTGAATGTGATTTAGCTGAAGAAACGTTGGCGAATCCATCGATTTTGATGCTGGAACCACAACAAGAAACATAGGGCAATATTAATTCGAAATCTCATCAATTCACTGTGCTTGCCTCATCGACACTTTTAAAGTGCGTTCCAGAAAATTCAAAATGAATTCAGGATTTGTTTGTTTGCGTTGGAGATGCCAAAGTCACTATCATGCACTAAATCGCTTACGATAAAGTTGTCTTACCATGAAACTGATCTATGGGCTTTATTGAAAAAAAAGGATACTTCAAAAGGAGAAGCCTTGCTTTTCATAAATTAGCCAAGATTCATCTTTGATGCAATAGTAATACCCTCTGTTACGGGCAAAGGGAACTGCCAAATGTGCCGATGGACGAGAGTTTAGGATTTGAACTACCTTGGGACTGAATTGAATATTGTCAAAGCTGAACACCTGTTTCCCTGAGATTGAACGCGACGACAAAGAAATGATGCAGCTATGACACTTCTGTCCTTGTATATAATGTTTAAGAGCCCATTTCTGCCTCCGGCGGCATGCCTGCATTTCCATTTTAGGACAGCAGCCGACCTAGCACTACTAATGCTGAACTAAAAGTAAATTTAGGAGCTCTTAACTTGAGCCCTGGGCAGAGTAATTTGGGTGGCACATCGCCAAGTCTAGTGTTTGAAGGCAGTAGTATTGGGTCTGAATCAAGCAGATGGAATGAAGATCTTCGACATAGAGAAAACCTTGGAGTTCTATTCCAAGACGCTCATTATTGGTATGAAATATAATATTAAGCAGTTGGTGAATTAAAGTAAATTACATGAATTGCAGCAACCACCCCTGCCAGTATTGGTGATGACGGCAGCTCCACCATCAATCTTGCGGCTGGTTTCACTACCAAATAACGATCACTTCATCGTCTGCATAGGTGAACGTAGTTGAACTGTGAAAAGAAGAGGACAATGTTATCAACCTTGTGGAACCCTATCTTCTACAAGGAATTTACTTCATGCAAACATGCTATTCAGGACCTCCCTTCCAGTGATTTTAAATAGCTTGAATAAGGCTGTAATGGTTCTGCCATAGCTTTGCTAAAGTCAGTCAACAAGACTTTAACATGAACTTATTGGCCTAAGTTTGTGTTGACCAAGCTTTCAAAGACCTCAAGAAGTGCATCAGTGCACTCGTTTGTAAACTAGAAGTTATCAGGACGCCTTCGGTCAAGCTAACCCATTGACAATATTGGCTTTGTGAATTCATTTGTTGGTTTCGGAATGCGGCCACATCGTTTCGCCGCCATTTCGATAAGCAGTGTGCCCGGATTTAGAGAATGATTGGTATCCTTCTGAAGTTAATTGGGCCTAAGAACTTAAGCCAGGTGATCATGCGCAGTGCTCCACTTTTGATGGTTGGAAAACCAAGAGAAGAGCACTGATGGACTTCCACATAACTAAAGGAGAGTCCCAATGGTGTTCATGAGAAAACAACGTATCCGGAATATGTCATTACTGAGCTGGGTTTCACTTCTTCGAATTCAAAGCTGGCATTGATTACATAGTGACAGTTAATATTGTCGTAACAAGATAGTCGTGACTTGGATTGGTTTCTATGGTCGGACAATACGTTGTATACGTAATATGCGTGTGATACAAACCAGTGGTTTCACGGGCGATTTCCTGGCCATATAATCCACACGCTGGTAACCAAAGTTGTCCACTGCGACTGCGCGATCTAACGCCGTGACACTTCTTTCTTCGACGCACTGTGAGTCTTGTGTCTATGCTTACCAAGCAACCATACTTTCTGAGTTAAAAGCGCATAAATTCAATGTTTTATCGCCGAATCGGTCCAATGTCCTTTTGTTCATCTTTTCAGACATAATCACGGTTAACGATGTGTATTCGAGAATTCGATTTCAGGGCTTCATACAACTTTTAAAGGATTTTCGTTCAATGTTCGGTGTCTCCGAGGAATGTACCTCAAACAACGAACCAAGTAGTCATCATTGTACAAGCTGGACGATCCGTATTGAAATCTTTTACCACAACAACGATTTCACCATAAGGCGTCCAGTTTTAGTAGCGGCTATTTGACATTTTTGCTTCCCCGTCGAAGTATCTTTACACCAAACGATGATCATCTTTGTTACTTCAATCTAAATTGTGGTCGTAAATATTCAATTTCTTTCTTCAACGTTGGACTTCTGCACGCCTCCAACTGACTTCGTAGAGAAGAGAAGACATTGGTATGGTATGGCGAAATATACCAACCATCGCCCCCAAATTTTATTTCAATGAGTTCCACCTTGGATCTTATGGCCTCTAGTTAAATCTGGGGTCCTGAGCATCTTTACGTTCCTGTCGCTAACAAAATATCTCTCCGTCCCGGATGCACTGGAACCCATTTCGGAGTACGAGTAGTAATCTTCGTCATCTCCGAAGATTTTTCTTCCAGTTGTAGCCATGGTTTAAAGTAAAGAAGTTCAGTGAACCTTTGGACATTGGTTTTGAATGTATGAAGGCTATAAGGGGTAATTTCGTGTTTTCCTTTCACCAGATTTTCAGGTTTTAACAGTTTAGATACTTCTTCAGAGGCACAGATTCTCACGAATTTGACTTTTAATTTTGAAAAGAAACTGTCGCAAGTTTTTTTAAGCTTTTTAATTCCACATAGTGATCGAATTTTCTTGGCATCTACTGTAGAACGCACCTTCTTGATATCAACAAGTTTATCAACACCAACGTGTTGTTGGGTGTGGCAAGCTTCCTGACCTTTTTGTTTTTTGTTTTTTTTTTTATCCATGTGGCACACGATTCTTTTATTACTACTGACACAGGCGGCCAAGGGTTAGGTTAGGGTACAAGTATAGAATTTAGTAGTACGTGCACCTTATTTTGTCTAAACCGAACAGTGCTATCTGGTGATTAGCTGGAAGCTTGCAGCACCACCAGTAGCAAAGCGACCGACGTTGGAATAGCGCAATACAATTAATTAGACGCCAATATTTGTCTTATCCCCCAACGATAAATTGAAAACACACACATACACACATACACACACACCCCTTCACACAAGACTGTGACTTGATATTGGTGTTTACTCAATACGATATCGTGAGAAGGATAAATGACGGTTGGCCATCAAACGATCTGCTCTGTCGGTGTCTGTCAATGCGGCGCGTTTTGCCATATTTCTCTGAACTGAAGTAAAACTCACCCTCACCATCATACTGGTCCGCCAAATGCAATATATGTCGGCCAATATCTCATTCGGTTTCAATAGAATTTTTTTTCCATTGCCATTTCTCTAAACTCGCCCTTTGGCTGCGTTCATGTGGCAGGCAGAGTTGTTGTAGGGTGGGATTGGTATTGGAATTTATTGCTACAATTTGTTAGTTAGTGTATAGTTGTTGTTGGTGGTGGTATTGTGGCCGATACACATTACTTCTACTCCTACTCCTGTTGGTCGGTATTCGTATTCCTATTTGGATTCATTGGATTTCGTATTCAATAGGAACTGATACCCGGTACTCGGTACTCGGTTCTCGGTACTCTTAGTCCTTGTTGCATTGTGGGACTTTAAAGTTAAATGTCCTGTTTCGGGAGGAGTGCATTGTTATGATATGCGAAAACTGGTAGCATTATACGGAATTGGGGCAATAGAATTATAATTTCGAATTTAGAGAGAAAGTGTGTTTTGTTTTCGTTTGAATTCGATTCTCGTTGCTGGACTCCATTGCAGGACGTTTTTGTTTACATTGTAATTGGGCGATGAATAGGAAAGCCGTTAAATTAATTATTTCCGTTGCACTTTTTTTTCCCCCCGAAACAAAGGAGTGTGAGGGAGTTTTTTGTGTGGGAACTTGCGGCTTAAGGGATGCATTTTATGGAATTAATTTGAACAAGGTTTTTAGAGGCTTACGGCACTAAATTGTGTCGATAATGAGTTTTACCTAAACAATGTACAAATAAGCAAAGTTACAAACGAGAGGATTCCGTGAAAGGTGGTAGGCTAACTAATTAAAATAGTATCTTTGTATCCGTAATAAGGATCATTGTACACCTTTCTTCATTGATAGGACTAGTGAAAGTCTGCTTTCGTTATCTCAGCGTTCACGGAACTGACTGTCGATCATGTTGAGCTAAGGAGATACGTGAATCGTGACTTTTATATAATTTGGCCGATGTTCTTGCAATTTTAAGTCAAATGTTCGCCTTGGAGTCGTCTTAAATTTCCGATTTGTTGCCATAAATTATAGAAAAAGAATTCCGAAATAAAAGTGACGTTAAACCGCTAAAACGGGAGGGGCAATCGACAAAGCTATTCATTGTGGTAGGATGATTACCGAACTTCGTCTTAAATAAGTGGAATGTGCCATGCACCGTAAGACAAATGTCATCGAATTGAGTGACTGTATCTGTCTCACTAGCGTTATTTCGGAAGAAATAAGGCCTATGCTCACGTTCGGCATAAAAACCACACCTAACATCCAATTTCATCGGATACGGTGCCTAGTGGAACGTGTCATCCTCTGTACTTGTATGCATCGTCACTAAGAATAATTTTTCGTTGAAAATCCGGATCTTCTTTCAGCTTCGATAGAGTCCAATCAGCGAAAGTTCGACGACGTCATTTGATATTTGATGTTCTGGGGGACATATAGCCAACCAATTTCTCAAAACACCCCACAGGGACATTCTGCTAAAAAAGACCACGATGAATCGATTAATTGCGGTCTTGACTTACTAAATATGGAACGACTATTTCTGCAGACTGTACAACGGCGGTTATGGTCAAAATACCGATGTCAGGCAAACTAACCCATTTCTCCTGAACAAAGATGACAAAGAATCCCATCTCTCTGAAATGGACCAAGTAAAGGTACCAATATCGAAGCTAAAGTCGAGGGACTGCTCGCTAGTGAGAACATGTACTTGCTATCTGTAAGATAGGCTTCGAGGAAATACTGCCCAATGAAAGCAGTTTCAGCAACGTTTGTCGAATAAATTGGCAAGGTATCGCATGCGCCTCCAAAAGATTATGGCCTAATACGTGTAGACAGTTCAAAAAATCTTTTTAGTTCTGGATTTGCTGAATTCCGGCCAGAATCGTTTTAAGGTTTGACTGGTTGGAAGAGTGCAGATTGGAGGTTCGATACTTTGGTCTGCCAGTTCTCTTTCTCGGAAAGTGCTAGGGAACGAGTATATCGTAACCTTATGTTGTACGACAACGCTTAACAAGCCTCGATTGCCATAGTATCATCCCTGTTGGATATTGCATTAATTGACTGAAGGTCCAGCCTC
Organism: Volucella inflata; assembly: GCA_928272305.1. Classification (NCBI taxonomy): domain Eukaryota; kingdom Metazoa; phylum Arthropoda; class Insecta; order Diptera; family Syrphidae; genus Volucella; species Volucella inflata. Next base: position 9,587,890 of record OV743720.1, read on the forward strand.
TCCTGGTAGTGGATGTTCAGTTATTTAACGAATTGACTGTGCTGAACGGAGTCTCATTTGTAAAAATGGAAGAGCTTGAATCTAGTTCTCTGACAAATGGGCGATGAGGGCTGTCTTCAGTGCCCAGTGCCATAGGTATAATATCCCGCGTGTGAACGCGGCTAAATTCAAGGAGTTGGCCAAATCTTCGAAACAAGGGAGATTCGAACTGCCGCCCTGAAAATGCATCGGCGACATTGGTTACGGTGGCGTCTTCTATTGAAACTGCTTCTGGCCAACGAGCTGCTCGATCACTACATGTGACTTTCTAATTTAAGCTTGTACAGCCCCTGAACAACCTGAACATGGACTATGTCCATGTGGAACCTGCCCAAGAGCTGGTCTAATATGTCTATAGATCTTGCTTTGCTTGACAGTGATACTGTCTTATTGGATGCTCGTGTACCGGGGTGGCTTAGGTTCTTCACGGCTTTAAAAGATAACGCACGCTTAAGTCCGGGCGTGATGTATGGGCGAGCACGGCCAGAAGATGTTGCGCAAGTGATTGCTCTAGGAGAATCCGGGAGAATAAGACTAATGAACGTAAGTTCTGACTGACCGTTTTTATTATCTGTACCTCCGAGTCGTTGAGCTGCTCCTTTAGGATGTCAGGGTTGTCTAAGACTGTCGTAGTCATAAATGTGGCGATACGAGACTGGGTGTTAGAAACAGCAATTTTCTTTCACTTGACGTATCGTATTTCCATTGAAAATTGAAATATGAAGTCCAGGTAACGTTGATGACCAGAAGTTTCTGTGGGTCATGGTGTGTTATGGAAAACAAATGCATTCGGCCTGTGATTGATGAAGATGGAGAACGATCGGCTCAATCAATCGGCTTTGGTTCTTCTTTGGCTTCAACTACTTGAAATAAATCTGCTTTAACTGCGGTATTTGATGCTTCACGGATAAGACGTTGTTCAACATCGGGCAGTAGATGGGCTAGCGCAGCTGCTACCGCTAGTGTTTTGTGGCAACTTTGTAAAACAGTTTATGCGGTTGTAGACCATGAGAGAGGCGAACGGCAAGCATTGATGAACACAATTAAGAGCTCCCAAGAAGCGACGAAGTTCATAAACTGCGAACTGTCTTTGGTTGTAGTAACCCTGGTATCCGTATGCCGGTACTATCAACAAAGTCATGCAGGCAAATTCGTAGCAATTTCCCAAAATTTTTAGCTGTGGCTATTTCTCAAATGTCGTCCGAGGCTTTGTGTATAAGATGGTATGCACGGGCGAGGTCTATCCTTTTTAATATGGCCGGCACGATTCGCTGAAAATCCATTATCCCTCTGGGTATCAGTTTGGGATGCTTACGGAGTTAAGACGACGGTTGCCGGTTATATTTTTAAATTGCCACCATACTCAGCCTTGTAGATTAAGATGAGTCTGACTTTGGCCGTGTACATCCATAGGATAGTCTTGAGGTTATGTGCCCATTTTCTACCAAATACGTATACAACTGCATGCTTATAATGCGACCGTTTCTTCTTTTGCGCGTCCCGTCTGTGAAAGGAAAGTTTTCATTAAAAACTATGCTCCACAGAAGAGGTGATATCACTCCTCCTTAAGGGGTACCCCTCGATACTTATCCATCGTTGCATTGATTTCTCAAACGTTCTGTAAGCTTGATGTGGTGCCGTTGCCGTGTTTTTACCTTTTGTACGGGCATGCTGAATTGAGGCTTTGACTTCGAATTACTTCCGTTCAGGTTACTTTGTGTACGAGGGTCAAGCAGTTTTTAAAATGAATAAAGTTAGGCGTATGGACCTGAGTTATTTGCCTGGGCTTACCTACCTTGGGAATGAATGACTGAGCAATAAAAGAGACATGACACAAGACAATGATTATCTCAGTCCTTCCTTGCGGTGCCGAAGCTTGATCATCGACATTGCTTGCATCAGTGGAGAATGGATAAGATGCTACAACAGCAATACTGCGATGCAACCTCGTCAGAAAAGCTCAAATAAACCAGCTTAGATGGATTGGTCATAATGAACGAATAAACTTCAGCGTCCCTGCTCGAAATGATTCGACCCCAATCCAGAGAGCCAACTCGCAGAGCAAATTTCGTGTTGGGAACTATTATATTCACAGCTGGCAAATGCCCACACTTGCAAGAGAGACATGTAAACCGAGTTGCCGGTCCATCCCGGATCTTAGCATCATTTATATAAGCAAGTAAGAAGCCGGGGCCTAATAAATCCAACAGGATGTTCTCAACTTTTAGCATAACAAGTGCATTGGAGAAAGCTTCTGTTTTGGTTCTTTAGTTCCTCCTCAAAAATGTCGTATCTTTCATGATGAAGAATGTCTGTGAGAATGTTTAAGGACATAATTATGAAAGCGGTCAAGAACAATGCTATAGATACTACAGAACGAAGTGAGCAACGCAAACAAGAGACAGTTAAGAAACCCGGAAACTGGGAAAATATAAATCATGCCACTTCTCCTGGCAAGTATTTCAATTTTTTTTTTAGCGAATTCCATTTAAGTGTTGCAATGCAAATCATTTGTAATAAATTCCAAACAAATGCAGTTAACTACGGACGCACTTTATCTCCTTAGTTTCAATATTTTTTTGTTTTTTTCTTTATTTCAAATTGGTGCCCGTCTCGCCCGGAGCTGATTTAGCATCGTTGTGTGTCGTTGCCTTTGTCATGATAAGCTCAAAATAAAGCAAACAGAAAAGCGCCACATGCGAGCATAACGACATAACATCATGCTTCCCGCTGATTAATCTCTCATACCCGAGCTGCGTTCCAACATTTTTTCTTGTTGGTTGTTTTTTTTTTGCCCATATTTTTCAATCCATGTTCGTAAGATCGTACCGAAGATACGGAATCGGAGAGATACACTCATACCCATATAGTCGTTCTTGTAATCAACTTAAAATAAATAGAGCAAGCCATATGCTACTCCTTTTCCTGGCATTTGTGCATTCCACAGACTGAATCATCTATGAATTGGTTTGCCACTACTCTACAGCGTTCTAAATCTGATCAATTTATAGATACATAGGTAGTCGTTGGCAGGATAAGAAAAAAAATCCATGTCCAGAATTTGTGCTTAACATTCTGCCTCTGTGCTGCTCAAAGGATGACAATATAAATGCATATGAGACAGGAGTAGATACTCGTACTTCGTATAACTTTGTACCTATCTCTGCTACTCATATCCATCCGTGTATCCGCCTTTGATGCAGCGCAGCGGTACGATATTGCATGAAAATCTTTTACGTCCTTTGAAAACATTGAATCGAATTCATAACCGAACAACCACATAGAGAACAAGACTAGTGTGCAGAGGTCGGTTGAAGGCTGAAAAGCAAACCCCATATTCTTGAAATGCGATAAAGTCACATCCGGACATAACCTGAGAGAGCGCAGACTACGAGTACGAGTACGAGTAGGTGCTGATTTCTACCTACATTCATGCAAAGTGCCAACTGAAAAGGAAATGCTCTTACCATGTCCTTTATACTTTATACTTTATACAAGTGCAGGAGCACATCCTGAGGATAACTTATTCAAAAGACGGTAATCTTGAGTCTTTTATGGTGCATCGATTTAAGGGCCTTTCAGAAAGTGTTACGTTTCGTTTCGTTTCGGTTTGGCTCTTGTCGTATTCTGCAAATCATCGATGGCAGATACAGCAGCGCGTTCATTGAATAGATACGGTTAGGTTAAGAACGAGTATGTATTGCCTGCCGAGTCGCTTTTCTAATGACACTACAACCGAGAGACAATCGCAGTGGTTTTGGTTGCTGGATTTCGATCACGTTTTTGTTTTTGGGTGATAGCAGGAGGAATGCTTATTTTGAAGTTTGCATTTTGATTTGTATGCAGAACATGTGGTCTACGAATATCGGTTACGCATGGTAGTTGAACCAAAATGTCTGAAAATAGCGTCAACGGAAATGCATAGTCCAGCCTGCGCATAGTAGCCACTTAAGTTGAATTCAAACACTGAGTCATCACTCACAGCCATCATCAATTGCAGAAATGAATATAGCTTACTTGTATGTATGTTATGAAGCCAGCTTTGGCAGGTGCGAAATTCAAAATTTGGTCATTGGATACAAATTCGCAAAAACGGATGTATTCGTACGTATACATAAGGTGTGTCCCCAAGTGGCTCCCAACGGTCTGGGCTGGTGATTGATACGATGGCATCACGTACAACTATTAACTCAAGTCAAAATGTCTGTATACAACTAAGTTAATACAAACCGGAAATGAAAACAGGAATTCGTTGGATAATTGTTTGTCGTCCAACTTGTGACTTCTGACAAACTTCAGACTTTAGGTGTTTTGTATGCAAGACAGAACAAGGAAGAATGGTAGACTAATGAAATGATACTCAAACACCACCTGACAAATAGCCGTTGTCGGTGGACAAACATACTTGTACACGAGTCTCACAGGATATTAGTTTCATGCTTTGTATACAAATCTCTGTTAGGCCACGATACACAGATTCAGACCATAGTCAGTAGAGTTGTCAAACATTTTTATGGAATTTTTTGGTGGCTCACAATGTTTTTTTTTGGTTTTTTTTTTTTTTTAATCGGAAAATCAACTTTCGCAAAGTTACGACCCCATTAGCAGTTGCAATATGTTGTGACATTGCAAAGCAAACAAAGGACGCACTTCAGCAGATACTACTCTTCTGCGTTGACTAATGCTCCCAGGAATGCGATTGCGACGCCCAAGACCTTGCTTATACTCTCTGGTTCTTCTTGTTCCTTGTCTTCCCGATTCCTCGCACAACATCATGTGATTTATGTTTTTATTTTTTATTTTTGTCTTGTCTCTCGATTTCGTGTTTGTATGTAGTTTGTTTCGAATGACTGATAAGAGCAAAGGGGCGATGTTTATACACACACACTATCAGTCAGAGTTGCTTCCTAAGTAGTCGTATACGATAACTTCCCGGGCCATAGCAGAGATATGTGGTTAATATAGGGTGAGACAGTCATTCAGACAGTAGAAGGCGCAAAACGGGCGCAGATCAGCCACACTCTGTGGGAAATGTTACGCAACGTCAAGAGGGGCTTAAGGTATGACCAACGACGCTAAACTTCTTCAGGTGCACAAGTAGTTTACATTCCAGATTACCTACGGCCGAATTCCATGCGCAATCCGGTGTAACAAACGAAAGTCGCTTCCCAAGACCCTTATCATAGTGCACCGGAAGAAGCTGAGGTCGAATACAATGGCATAAGCACACCTCCAATCGTAATGATTACCAACATGGCAGAGAGTAATTTAAGAATATTTTGTGTCGAATGAAAAATACCGAGAAAACAGATCCACACTGTTTAGGTTGCCCAAGGATCGAGACAATAGCTAACCGATTATTGACTGAGGTATATTGTATGCTCTGTGTCTCCAATAGCCACCGTGACCAGACAGGAACTACAAAGGATGGTAGTTCTTCTTCTTCTTTAAGTGGCGCTACAGTCCGGGGTAGACCTGGGCCTCAGTCAACAAGCGTTTCCAGCCAGCTCGATCCCTGGCTAGCTGCCTCCAGTTTCGCACGCTAAGTTGGCTGAGGTCCCCCTTCACTTGCGTGCGCCACCTGAGTCTTGCCCTTCCTCTACAGCGCTGTCCCACGGGAGCGGATTCCTAGACTTTTCGAACCCGAGCATAGGTGTCTATGCGCTCTTCATGACCCAGCCATTTCACTCTTTGGACCCTTCACTCTTCTGGTTAGGTCGATGTCGCTGTACAGTCTGTAGAGTTCATTGTTGTATCTCCTCCTCCATTCTCTTTCAATGCAGATGGGACCGAAGATCGCCCGAAGAATTTTTCTCTCGAAGCAACCAAGAAAACCCTCATCCATTTTTGATAATGTCCATGCCTCTTTGCCATAGAGCAGGACCGGGATTATTAAGGTCTTACAAAGGGTGACTTTTGTTGTCCGAGAGAGGGCTTTGCTACTCAATTGCCTTTTTAACCCAAAGAAACAGCGGTTGGTAAGAGTTATTCTTCGCTTGATCTCAGCGCTGGTGTCGTTGTCTGTATTTATAGCGGAGCCTAGGTAGACAAAGTCCTTAACTACCTCAAAGTTATATCTGTCGAGGGTGACGTTCTGTCCGAGACGTCGGTGTTGGTTGTCCTTTTTGCTTGACAGCATATACTTGGTCTTGCCCTTATTCACCGCTAAACCGTTTTCTTCGCTGCCGTCTCAATACTCGCGAAAGCGCCACTGACATCACGCTGCTTTCTCCCGATTATGTCAATATCGTCGGCGTATGCGAGTAGTTGGACGGACTTTTGAAAGATAGTGCCTCTTGCGTTTGCTCGTTAGTTTTGCACTATTCTTTCAAGTACGATGTTGAAAAAATCGCATGACAGCGCATCACCTTGTCTAAATCCTTTCTGGACATCAAAGGTCTTGGTGAGATCTTTACCGACCTTGATGGAGCAGCGTGCATTCTCCATCGTCATCCTGCACAGACAGACGAGTTTGGCAGGGATGCCGAAACAAGACATTCCTCCGTATAACTCGTCTCTATAGATGCTGTCATACGTGGCCTTAAAATCGATGAATAGGTGGTGCGTATCGATCTGAAGCTGATGGGTCTTCTCCAAGATCCGCCGTAGTGTGAATATTTGATTGATGGCGGACTTTCCTGGCCTGAAGCCACACTGATATGGACCTATCAGGTTGTTGACGAACGGCTTCAGGCGTTCACACAATACGGCAGATACGAGTAAGATCTTATATGCGATGTTAAGGAGACTGATGCCTCTGTAGTTGGCGCAGTTCAGAGGGTCTCCTTTCTTGAGAATCGGACAAACAATGCTGAGGTTCCATTCATCGGGCATACTTTCGTCCGACCATATTTTGCAGATGAGTTGGTGTATGCTCCTCACCAAGTCATCGCCTGCCGCTTTGATGAGCTCGGCAGTCAGGCCGCCCGCTCCAGTAGCTTTGTTGGACTTAAGCTTAGAAATAGCTATCTTCACTTCGTCCAGGTCAGGTGAACGGAATTGTTGGTCAACATCGTCCAGGTTGAAACGTTGATTCTGCCTGACAGCGGTATTTGGTCCGTCATCGCCGTTATACAGTCTGCAGAAATGGCTGCGATTCTACTACGATGTTCCGTTGTTCATCTCTACAGGTTTCGGTTCATCATCGAAGGGAAGGGGTTTGGTTGTCGTAGACGAGTGGCGTTTTGGCAGTGTTTCCAATGATCTTCGATGCTTGATGCTGAGGGTATAGGACCTCTTAAAGATTAAGAGACACTCGATCGGGAAAGGACTTGGAGATCTCTTGCGATTGTAGCCGTTTGACGTCGAATTTTCCCACAGCATTAGTTTGTCTTGGCGTAGTTTGGGATATCCGCAACCGTACCTTGGCTACAACAAGGTAATGGTCCGAGTCGATGTTGGCTCCTCGGAACGTACGGACATCCATAATACTGGAGGAGTGTCTTGCGTCGACCGCAATGTGATCAATCTGGTTGACCGTTGATTGATCAGGAGTTCTTCAAGTCCCCTTGTGTATATCGTGCTAGCTACGACAATGTTTCGCCCCGCCGCAAAGTCGATTAGCCTGAATCCGTTATCGGAGGTGGTGTTTTGCAGGCTATATTTTCCGATCGCTCCACCAAAGATACCCTTTCCCCAACCTGGATTATGCCAGGTTCCATTTTTAATTTTTACTGGTATAAGTCCGACGAGCCTGCCAAATAGTTATTGGCGCTCTTTTTTCTTCTTTTCTTATCGATTTTTACATTGCATATTCTGAGTGACTCCATCCAGAATGGGGAGCCTTACAAAAGGACTGATGATATTGCTCTGGAAAGTATGTAGAATTTTATAAGTGTATTTAGATCCACCGATATTAGGGAATATTCGCTACTTTTTGTGTTTTTTGTCCAACATAACTTCAAGGTTCTTTATTTTGTTTTGTTGGGCCTGATGGTTTCGTAACCGACTTGAAAATTTCCGACCTCTTCTGAGGAAAGTTTCGGTCTTAGTATCGACTAGCTCCGATCAGGCTGAGATAAGCCATTTTTTAATTGAGCTATTGCTTCATTTGTTACGGATCCCACTTCATGAATCTGTTTAGCTACTATCACGAAGGCAATGTCTTTGGCTCATCACAAGACCGATCCCTGTGGGACTTTTGCAATGACCTTAGTAGAATTTTACGGCTTTATCGGAATTGTACCTCAGCTTGCTGTTGTTGACATAGTTCATCAATATACACCACAAAAAAATTGAGTAGATGCAGCAAGTGCCTTTCTTAGGGAGAACCACAGTTCTACTTTGTGCCGTAGAGCCATCTTTCCCTATGATGGTATCCTTTGCAATGTCGACTACCGTTCGTAAGTCATCAAAAGTTTATCGCTCTTCTCGGAAGCCACATTGGTTGTCTAAGAGGGCCATTTTATCTTCTGCTGCTGCTAGCAGTTTTTTATGAACTTTGCTCTTGGGAATCTATCCCATGGTGTCTAAGAGGCATATTTGGCAAAACCAAATGATGCGTTATAATTTTTCGGAGAATGTTCCTTCTTCTAGACACTTTTGGATTTGTCATATGTCTTAATTGCTTTATTTGAGATACCGTCAGGTCTTGCCGCATGCCCTCAGTAACTTCTTCAGGGTGATATGTGGTATTTCCTCTGGATTGGCATCTTTTATAGAGCTGGTGATTGCGGGAAAATGTTATCGATGGGTTACTACAACCTTTCAGTGTCACCCTGACAATTTTGTTTGCCTTACCCTATGGATTTATGTGATATGATTTGACTATATTTTATTTTTCTAGATAGGTTGTATCTCGTTAGTCTGGCCTCGTTCCTGCATGGTGCATTTTGCGACGACTCCTTAAAGACTTCGCTCAGAGAGTTCTCTTTTTTTATCGTTCCACCAGTCTTACAGTGAGACCTTCCTGTTATTTTTTCCTCGACGGGTTTCGGCTGTTCGACTTAGAGTCCATTCCTTAACACCTATGTTTTGAGGTCGTCAGCTAGTTTAATTTTTGGATTGATTAGTATTAGATGGATGGTTTTGCCTGCACGAAGTCTTCTATTTGTTTGCTTGCTTTGAAGGTTTAGTGTCCACATGTCTAAATTGCTGTCTGATTTGCCTTATATGGATGTCATCTTGTTCAATTCATGGATACAAGAGGCAGGCACGAATCAACCATTGTCCATTGAGGTCCCAGTACCGAAATTACCATTCCGAATGAAATCGAGGAACAGGGTTTTTTCACCCAAGGTATTTCTACAATTACAGCAGCGTCCGATGGGCACACTTCCCTAGGATATTAACTACAGAACTCTTCTTGAAGTTGATTTACTCCAAAAGGAATCTGTCAAACCTGGAGATCGGCAGGCTTAATGAACATCAAGACATCAGAGTTGTTGATCAAAAATTTTCAATATTAACAAAGGTAAAGATTTCATCAATGGCAACCGATTGGAAGAAGCAACTTTCCTAGAAGAGAACAAGGCTATTGATGGCCAGATTCAAGACCCACAAAATTCAATTCTTTTGCACACTTTCCATATGAAGAATTGGCAATTTAAGATCACAAGACTCACTGAGCTTAGTGAGGAAATAATGGCAAATACGAGTAGTGTACAGTGGCTGTATGCAGCCTTTGAACCACTGTAAAGTTAAAAATTAATGGAATCAGTTGATTAATTCGGTATTGTGCTTCTCCCGCAAGATGCGGTAAATGAATTCACCACTAAAGCTCATTATCAATGAATAATTGTTGTGGTGCAGCTCTTCCTTAAAAGGGGTAAATACACGTCCAATGCGGTTTCAAAAATTAGCTAACAGTGGTCAATTAGTTGAAAACAGCCACTTGTGATGTTATACAATACATTTCGCGCTTAAGCTTTAAACTAGAAGTAGTGGGCATTTAGAGAAGGTCTTCGACACAGTATAGTAAGAGAGTCTTTTGTACGAGCTAAACAGTGAGGACATAAGTATGCTACTGCTATACACTGTTTTGAAAATGTTCACCAGCAGACAGTTCATATTACTGGAAATTGATGTGACTTCTACTAAAACAGTCTGCTACTAGACGTGCTTCGTTCTCTGTTTCTATTCAAAGTAACAAGCCAACGCAGTTCGAATGACTAGTGGATTCCACTCATATAAAATACACTGAAAAAAATTTACGTAAAAATTGTGTCTTGCCCTTTGACTTCTTAACCTTGCACCTTCAGCAACCGAATTTCTTAGAATTTTTAACTGATCAGTCAAATGAATTCCAAGAGAATAATTTGTTTAGTAAATCTTAACAGACTATGACTCAAAGAAAACAGACGAACTCCACACAGAAGAAAACCAACCATCAAAACCGCAGCAATACCAACAATCTTTTAGTGACTCGGTGGGTCAGCGAAATTTTGAAGTCCATTATTTGAATTTTTATTTTTGTTTAGTTCAGTTTCCAGGAATAGCTACACGAGTAAATCAAAAAGATCTAAACTTAGCACAGCAGTGAAAAAAAACTTGCCTCTGTAGGAAGAGATCAAACTGCGGTTCATGTAATTTTCTGGAAAGTCAATTGCGTTTCAATTGGTACTGTCATCTTCTGCGTCTAACTCATTCTATTAGTTTGATCTTGATGCCCGCATTTCCGTCTAAACCTTAGGAACAAATTAGCTTATTCTCCACTCCACTAGCCAGGGCGGCTCTCATCACGTATGACGACTATAGTCTGACGATAAAAAATTAAAAAATAAACTGTAGACGACACCAGAGTCTTAGGTTTACATGATGCAAATTTCAAGCGATGTTGTTCAGCTCGTATTCTATGTGATTCAAGCTCTATCTTCTAGTACTCTGATTTGGCTATCTGCTTCGCCGTTCTTGATTCGTCCTTTCGTTGAAGGCGCCAATGTAGCTGTCGGTCATCAATATCTTCTCATCACATACTTCAAACCGTGGCCTTTCCTTTGTCATTCCTATTCTTCTTTATTTCTTGAGATTCTTCGAATAGAATTAATTTCAATGATTTGGAATGTCCTCTAATATTGATAGACATATTGATAGACTCTCTAGTGCTCTTGGTGTTACCATCTTATTACAGTACATCGGTACAGTTCCTTTTCATAGGAGGTTTTCCTGAATCTTTTTCTCGACTTGTCAGCTTTCTGAAAAAGAATTTCACCTTTCATTGGGGAACCATTGAGCCATTCATCGATATTTTGTTGCATCTTAACTAGCTCAAGAATTCTTGCATAAGTCCGTCGCTTCTGATAAATCCGCAACTGAATAATCAAAACAGCGCTATAGCAATCACCATACTAGGAATCACAGGCTTTCCATCCTATCGCCTTTCCTGATAGCAATTAAGTGCCTCTGCGAATTCCTTGTTGCACTCGCTCTTTCTATATTTGCTCAACCTAAATGGCCAAGTTCTTCTTTTTATCTGTTGAGACAAGGAGCCAGATGTTCCGATGCCAGTAACCCACTTTGTGGATTCGATCGCTGCCGTTGGTCTATTAAGTGTTCCCACGTCACCATTTCTTTTTTAAGATTTTGACTTAGTCTCGGACTTAGTTAGTTGAGGTAGTTATGGACTTTGTCTACCTAGGCTCCGCTATGAATTCAGTCGACGACACCAACGCTGAGATAAAACGAAGAATAAATCTTGCCAATCGCTGCTTCTTTGGGCTAAGAAGGCAATTGACTAGTAAAGCCCTCTCTCGAACAACTAAAGTTACCCTATATAAGACCTTAATAATCCCAGTCCTGAGGTGCTCTTGGCTGCTTTGAGAGGAAAATTCTTCGAGTGATTTTCGGTCGAGGAGGAGATACAACGACGAACTATATGGACTGTACAGCGACATCAACCTAACTAGAAGAGTGAAGATCCAACGAGTAAGATGGCTGGGTCATGTAGAGCGGATGAACACCAATGCTCCGGTCCGAAAAGTCTTCGAATCCGCCCACGGGAGACAGCGTAGTAGAGCACGACCGAGACTCAGGTGGCGCACGTAAGTGGAAGGAGACCTCAGCCAACTTCGCGTGCGGAACTGGAGGCAGCAAGTACAAGATCGAGCAAGCTGGAGACGCTTGTTGATTGAGGCCCAGCTCCAACCCGGACTGTAGCGCCACCTAAAGTAAGTAAAGACTAAATCTGGAAAATCCTTACCGGCCTGAGCTCCAAATAAGTCCGAGTGCCTAATTTGAATGATTCGTCCTGCTATATAGACGAATTAAGGTCACCCCTTGCTCAACTTCTGTGCCGGTCTTGACAATGTCCTTGGAGTAGCATCGCCCAGTATCATTTCGCTGTCCTCTTTCCTTGATAGTAAACCTTGATAGGGCCACTTGCTGTATGGACAAGTGGCCAATTTTTGAGTTAATTATGTCTCCCCAGGAATGTTATCAACTTGCAATGCTGTGAGATATAATCGAGGTCATGAAGTGCCACCGGGATAGGGCGAAGTTGCTGAAAATGGCTCAATTATCCGCTACTCCGCTACACAGATTCTATTAGTCTTCCGCCTTTTGAAGTCCGCAAAATATAATAGATGCCTTTCTCGCTGCATAAAATGACGCCGCAACAACAAAATGAGTAGAGAGGCTAGCGCAGAGTTCACAATGACAACAGACTTATCGATCTAAGATTTTCGGGACCTCTATGCTGTCGACTTACTTTCTTTTTGTTTAAAGCTAATTCTATCTTCTTGCTTAGTTCACTCCACCAACTACAAAGGCATCAGTTTTTTTAACGTCGCATACAAGATCTTATCTGCCGTATTGTGTGAATACCTGAAGCTGAAGTTCGTCAGCAGTCTGATTGGCTCATATCAGTGTAGCCTCAGTCCACAAAAGTCCACCGTCGATCAGACCCATGAACTTCAAATCGCCCGGCTGTACAGGACGACGATTGAGAATATGTTACATTCTACTCCATCAAAGCTGGTTAAGATCTCAGCTATGCACTGTCAGGCGACTTCCTTAACATCATTCTTAACTGAAAAGTGCAAAACTCACACGCCAACACAAGAGGTACAATCCTTCAACATTCCGTCCAATTACTTGCGTACGGCTGGAGAGCGTTGTTGGTTTACAGTCCTGTAGGGACACCTTAACTTAGTAAGTAAGTTAGTTTCCCATTTGTTGGTATCTTGCTATAAAATAAAACACTGCTCAATATTTTTCAACGATTGTTACTTTACTGAAAAGGTAATCGTTCCAAAACTATGGAGTATTATTCTATTCAAATATCTGCCTCGTCGGGCTTGACAGTAGGCAATCCTTTCAACCCCATTTTTCAATAAATCTTGAATGGTTTCGGCCCTAATTTCACTAATATCTTGTCCAAAATTGTTCTTGAGTGTCTGAATCGTCTGTGGATTTTCCGCATAGCATCGATCTTTAATGACACTCCACCAAAAAAGTCGAACTTGTAGAGATTTCTGACGGCCAAGCTACACCAAATCGACAGATTACTTTGTTCACAAACCTACGTACATCACTTGCAGTTGATGAATTATACTGGCTACGTCGGGAGGCAAAATAGGCATATTTGGGGTGCCGAGCAACCCATAGAAATTCAAGAGCTGCCATTACATACAAACTCGTATATAACAAAGGTTTGTTGTGGTTGAGGCTTTGGTGGAATCATCTGCTGCCCATTTACTTTCAAAACTGGGGACGGCCGAGACGTTGCTGTGAATGACGCCCGTTATAGCGTCATAATAACGAACTATTTGCTGGCCTAGGTGGTCTTCGAGACATTTGGTTTCAACAAGACGTCGCCACTTGGCGAAGAGCCCGTGAAACCATGTTTTTTTTGTGGGAAGGATTCGCTGAAAGTTAAATTTTGGGCTGAAGACCCGTTGATTGGCCACCATGTGGCATCACCCGTGTGTACTTTTTATGTTGAGGCTACATAAAGTCCAAAGTCTCCAGGGACAAGCCAGTTACGGTGGAGGAATTGGAGGAGAGCGAGTCATTAGTCAAGCACAACACTTAGCCGCAGTTACGGCCAACGTTCAAAATTCCTCGCATTTTTTGTGTACCTATGTAAAATAGTCCTGAAACCACCCACAGTCACCCTTCTTATCATAAATCCCCTTCTTTTCCTAACTAGACTGTCGTCATTTATCCACTCAGTGGACCATCACCGCTTGCTGTTTCACTGAAATTGAAAATTTTTCACTTAGGTTCTGCGAATAGAGATAAAGCTGTTATCGGAAATTGCTCCGATTAAGCGATGCGCTTCACTTTATCGTGCCAATGAAACGTTCAAGTGTGCACTACACCAACTGAACAACAAACTTTAGTTTTTTTTTTTTTTAAAGTTTTCCCTTTGAATTTGTTTGCCACCCTTTGGAAGGGTGAATCAATGAATCCACCGATGTACGAGTATACAAACTATGCATCGACGAGTGCAGTAACAAATTGTGGCTATAAATCGGTTTTGATACAAAATAGTATCTCTTCCACAAAAATGTGTACATCATTCCCGTCTGAATATCTCCAGGTTAGCAAAAGGAATCGGCAAGTCACCCAGCCACCCTAAAGTACCCACTGGCATTTGCTCAGTTTTTCGTTGACGATAGTGTGTTGGTGTGGAGTTTGATGTGTAAGTATGCTCTGCTCCGCTACAATGAATGACCACATAAAACTCAACGACTTTGACAGTTATTACAAATTGAAACTGTAAATTTTCCCCTAGTAAGCGAGAGCTATAAGGTGGCATGGTGTATGGGGTATGGGGCATGAGGTGGGAATCCACCTAACTGCCCCAAACCATCAGCGACTTATCCCCGTGTGTAACCTAGGCCAAGTTTTCAGTATCCGCGCCAGTCGCTTGAACCGAACTAATGCCATGTGAAGTGGATTATGGTGTCATAGTTGACCGAACGACCCATAGAGTCGGAGTTGGAGTACATATCGCGGCGGCTGCTAGTCATAGTAGTGATGGCTGTACTCGTACTCATAGATGGCGTCGAGGTAGAATGGATAGATGGATAAATGTACCCGAAACGCCAGTGCATTCGTTGTTTAACGCGTTGTTCCGCACCAAATTACCACGCCCCACACCAGAGGGTATCGTCATACACATATGTACACACTCCTACTCGTGCTCGTACTCGTACATTATACGGATACTCCTTTGGGTTATTCATCACCGTAATAAATATGTTGCATTAATTGCGAAAAGTACGAGAGCGAGTATTATAGTTTGCAGGACGAGCCTCTCGACGATGACAAGGACTCGTACACGACGGCGACGACGACGACGACAACACACGTTACGATACGATGCGACCACTTACATTGAGAGTGGCAATAAAAGCCAGAACTGAGTTGGATATTGTTGGTATTGTTGCTGTTGGTGTTCGTACTGTTGTTTAGGATGCGAGCTGCTGAATTAAATTTAATTTTTATGACGACGTCAACATTTAATCCTCTGAATGTGCATATATTGTCCACAATATCGCATTATATCCTGACTCATTTTGATCATACTTATCCTTGGGGACACTACACTGGTACATCTATTTAGAGAGACCTTTCGACTAAGAAAGATTTGGAACCAAACCAGTGCACTGTAGATTTATGTAAAATGTTCCCCCAAATCGAAATCGTGTAATCATGTGGTGACTTGGTGGCCTTAAGGTTGCTCTTGGTCTCAGGTTGTGTTTGACTTAAGGGCAATGACTGTATGGTTGATTGTGACACAGTTTTGCTTTGTTGACATAAATGACTTCATTCACTTGATTACGTTATGACTTGAACTCGGTAAATACTCGTACACTTCAGTCAGTTAAATGTTTTGTAACGAGCTGAAGTTGAGTGACCTGTTGGGTAATGCCACATAGTAATTGTTTACACAGTTCAAGTCTTTGTGAAACTTCGTCTTGGCTGTGGCCGGTGTTGTTATTTATTTAGTGACAATTCGGATTCCATCAAAAGTGCGGCATGTTTTGTCGAAAGAAGTCAATGGATATCGTGTTTATGACAGTGGAAATCCAATGATGCTTTATCAATCAATGATAACTGTACCGTGATGGATTTGCTAGATCTGACACCACACCTATCGCACTGTTGGCATAGGCGCAGGATTTCAGATGAGCTGGTGTGTGCCCCTTCTTAGACAAACTCCCGCTGCCCATATGCTACTCTAGAAGCCTTGGGGGTCCTAAGTTGGTTCCGAAAATCTAGTCTTAGCACTATGGGCCTATCAGGTTCCGTATACCACTGTTAGAAGGTTTAACGGTTACAATAGCAAGAGATTCCCAGAGTCTTTGCCAACCTCGCTTGCTTAAACACCCAAGTGTGCATGATTTATGGGTATGTTGACAGGGGAGCATTGGGAATGCCACCTGTGGTGTCCTAGGTTCCATAAGACAATCAAAAACAAGAGACCTATAGTTTGATGACTAAGTGATCGAAGCAAAGTAAAGACGTTAGCTGAGACATCTTAGTAGTTAGAGCTAACTAACTTCCAAGCGGTGAAAACAAAATATTCTTGTAAACCACTGTCAGGCAGAATAAAAAAAAAACCATCGACCCAACAAAATTGAAGAAAGGATAGCAATTCGCCAACTGAAATCTAGCAGATCCGAAGAGAGCCAAATAGTTTGGCCATCGAGTTGCTGGAGGAAGTGCTTAGGTAGAGAGATTGCAAAGGCTTATCTTCTGTACGTCGCTGAAGAAAGTAGACTGCGCCAAATAAAAGGTCATGGTAAGCACCCCTTCTGTCTTATTATATAGACGTCTAACCGATGGTCCGATCCGCAATTACGACGGCGCTGTCAGCTCTGGAGGTAGATGATTCACTTAGGGGACTTGTTCAATCACATGCTTAAGAGCAGGATTATCAACTCCTCTCACCCTTTCTCTGGAACTTCGTGGTTAACGAACTGCTGATATACCTGGAAGAGGGTGGTTGCAGGGTGGTTGCGTATGCGGATGACGTTGCTATAGCCGTCTCAGGAAAACATCCACATACGATTAAAGAGCTACTGCAGTATAATCTTAACATATGAACAAGCTGGTCGGATCGCTGTGGACCGGAAATAAACCCCCATAAGACCGATGTTGCCCTCTTCTCCAGGAAATACAAAATTCCGACCTTCCCTCAATCAACGGTACTAGCTTGGTCTTCTTCGATACAGCGAAATATCTGGGTCTAATTTTCGACAGGAAACTAAGCTGAAAGCCTAACATTCAAAAAAGAGGAAAGAAAGCCTTAGTAGCCATCGGGAACAAATGGGGCCTCCATCACCCATCACCCATTGGGTAAACATCTCGGTCATAAGACCGATACTCACCCTCGGGGTGGTTATGTGGAGGGCGGCCTTAGACAAAGCAGCGAACTGCATGAAGCTAAGTAAAGTCCAAAGAACAACATGTCTGGGAATAAGCGGAGCCCTACGCACTACACCCTCCGCTGCTCTGGACACTCTGTTTCACCTGACACCCCTCGACATTTACAGCAGACAAGTAGCCGCCAACGCAGCTATTCGCCTTGAAAAATAAACATTTTGGCCACGCAACTATTCTTAACGAACTAGAAATCCTATCAGAAATCATCGACTACGTCATACCCAAACAATGGTTTGACAAGGGCTTCCATGTAATCATTCGCTTCAGATCCTCTTGGGAGGAAAATGCCTTCCTGGATGACAATTCAATCCACTTTTACACCGACGGTTTAAAGACTGTCAGTGGGGTTGGTGGTGGTGTTTTTGCCGATAAGCCTAACCTTAACCTATCCTTCCGCCTCCCCAACCACTGTAGCGTGTTAATTCTGGCAGTTAAGGAAGCCTTATCTTGGCTGAAGAAAAATGTAATATCTGCAATGGATATCCGCATCTTTTCCGATAGTCAGGTCGCTATCAAGTCCCTGGACTCATGCTCTCTAAACTCGAGAACAGTCATGGACTTCCGAACATCTCTAATGGAGATGGCGGAGTAGTTTAACTTTCACCTTTGCTGGGTTCCGGGACATAGAGACATTACAGGTGCCATAGGTAACACCTGAAAAGGAAAACGTAGGTATACTCATCGCTCATACCAGAAGCTGCATGGATGAGGAGGAAGAGCAGAAATCTCCACCTAGAGGCTTTCTTCCACAACGACTTAAGTGACTTAAGCAACATAGATACTAAAAGTCTCCTACGCTTTATTAAGAGCTCCAAATGGTTTCTGGAGTAGGAGGATCACAGATCCCGGTGGAATTACAATGGGCCAATAGGCTTAAGTGGGTTGGTTTTTAAACAGCCACTTAAACCTAACCTAACCTTGCCGATGGTCCGATGGTCAATACCTTATAGGTTCACATCAGTATTGGATTAGATTGGTAAGCCATGGCACTGGGAGTAGAACAAACCAACCAAATGGAACTCTGGACCGTAACTTGGGATGGCTTGACATGTTTTTGGATCTCCTTATGTCGTTATATCTAATAACAGCGAGTGACATGCAGTTCTATTGCAAGTATTAATCTCCACGCACGGTTATTGCCTTCTCAAATGATAGGGTTGACAACATATTGAACATTCGGCCATCTCTAACCGTCATCCTTTGGCGTTGATGAAACTGATCCATAACTTCACATCAGAAATGAAAACGGCAACGCAAAGGACTACTTCAGCAGTGGTCACAGTTTTTTTTTTTGAGATTCGCAGTTAATGATTCAGACGGGTTATTTGAAGCAAAGACGGTTGCCAGTTTGCCAGTGTATACTATGCAGACTGCAGACTTTTTGGACACATTCAACTAGGAATTGATGAAAGAACGAGTGTTCTGGATTTCTTTCACCGCAAATCATATTTTTGTCATAGTAATTGTGAAATTGAATGAATAGCGCAACGGAGCACTTCCTCATTTAACATATTCTTCAGATTCAGCCCCCTGCAAATATATTTTTGTTCAAAAATAGCTTCGAGGTAAGTGATTTTCCTCCGAAGAAAAAGTTATCACCACAGCAGAGGTCAAGTTTGCCTAGTCCGAAAAATTGTATTACTCAGATGGCTTTCGTAACATGGAGCATCCATAACTGTGGTGAATCTATCGGTGTCGAGAGAGAGAATTAGCTCACGCGTCTATACAGATCGGCACTTTCATCTCAAGAAAAGGTGACACACGATGATATGACTTCTTGGCCTTCACAGTTTTTTTTTTTTTTTGTATAATTGGCACGAGTTCAAGAGGTTATAGCACTCTTAAGATGATTGCACAGCGCGGGCGATGGAAAATAAGGAACGATAGAAAGAGAGGTACCTATGTACGTTGATTTTGAATGTTTGGAGGTTATAATGACTAGGGAATAAAGAGCTCGGTAGGGCATTCCATAAGCGAGTTGTTTGCCTTAGGAAAAAATCACGAGCTTTCAGGGTACGTCCGAAAGTGGGCTAGAGCCAAAGAACAGGGAAGTGAGTCCGGGAACGAATATGAAAAGCAGAGAGTACTGTCGTCAGCAGAAGAGATGATTGGATTAGAAGTAGCAGACAAGAGATCATTAATGAAAGTTAAAAAGAGTCTTGGAGACAGAACGGAGCCCTGGGGCTCCTGATAAAAACATGTTTCTTCTGGGACTGATTTGATTGAACCCGTCGTAAACAACCTGATTGGACCCTCTCAGTGCGGTTTCACGCCAGGAAAGTCCACAAACGATCAGATTTCCACACTCCGGAGCTATATAGAGCGATGTTTAGTCTTGACATCCCTGTCAAACTCGTCCGTCTGTTCGCATAATATCACTGGGGCAGTGAATATCAGAATTGAAACCATCCAAGACAACTTGAATTGAACGATCCGAAAGGTAATTTCTAATCCATTGAAGAAGATAGTAATAAATTCCAAATGCACGCATTTTCGACAAAAGAGCCTG
Organism: Volucella inflata; assembly: GCA_928272305.1. NCBI lineage: Eukaryota > Metazoa > Arthropoda > Insecta > Diptera > Syrphidae > Volucella > Volucella inflata. The sequence continues at coordinate 9,607,772 of OV743720.1, forward strand.
ATGCCAAACTCTGTCAAATGACTTAGAAATATCAAGTGTAACTATCTTGCTTTCGGCAGATTGATGTAGACTTTGGTTCCACTTTTCGGTGAGACATGCCATCAAATCACCAGTGGACCTGTTGCTACGAAAACCGTACTGCCGGTCATTAAGAAGTTTTCGTCTTTCGAGATATTTCATGAGCTGACTATTTATCAGCGTTTCCATTACCTTGGAAAGAAGGGACGTAAGTGCAATGGGTAAGGGTATGTAAGAGGAGAGAGAAGAAGATTCGCCTTCTTTAGGGACGGGCTGGACCAATGCTGTTTTCCATCTGCTCGGGAAGAGTCCTAAAGAATATGATTGATGGAAAAGCTTACGCACTGGTTTTGCCAGCGTAGAAGAACATCTCTTCAGAAGAAGTGGAGATATACCATCTGAACCAGCGGACTTGTGAATAGTGTGATCTTTAAGTACTACGTGCGAAAGTGGATTCGTTCCATTGAAGATTCGACGCACTCAAGTGTAGGCGGGGACAAAGCACAATCCGGAAGCGTTGCAAAGTGTGCAGCAAGGAAATTGGCCTTGTCCAAAGAGCTTACAGCTGTCGTTGTAAATGAGCGTTTGGATGGAGGATGAGGCAGAATTTCTGATTTTTTTGACGAACAACCAAGAATTTTTACTACCTTTGGGACATTGTAGTATTTTCTGCCTCAGCTTTTGGTCGAATAGAAATTTCACACGCTTAAGAAAGGCGTTGCAGTCATTCCTGGCTCGTTTAAATTTTTTCCGGTTTTCTTCTGTCGGGTTGGTCTTATAGGACCGAAAAAACAATTTTCTCAACCGGATAGCCTCTTTACAGTTGAACAATTTGTAATAAACTCATTAGCAAACACAACTGGATCAACGACTTAGTCCCAAGGATCTGCGAATCTGCAGCAGAGAAACGACAAGGCACAAAGAGGCGATATTTACGTGCAAAGCGGCAGAAATAGAGTTTGAATCAACAATTTTTATTGATTGATGAAGAACGGTTTACGGTATTATGTTTTGAGCACGAGTCATGGTTCAAATTTGGGTCACTCTTGCGAAAAGTTGGGACTTTATCTCTCAAATAATATCTTAAATATTTTCCTCTAAGACCTTAATAGTTTTAGGTTCATCCGCATTCATCAAAGACTCTGCAATGCCCTACAAGAAAAAGTCGAGGGGCATCAAATCCCACGAACTCGGTAACCAGTTCTTTCCCATTGTCGAGTCGGGTTATTAGTAAATCAATGGTTTCATGAGTAGAGTGGACAAGTAGCATTGAAAACACGTATAGCCAGATGAATGTCATCTATGTGTTCAAAGAATTCATCACTGAGCTGATTGATCGTCGACTGTGGCGCCAAGATGATGCCAAACAGTGCACTTTTGTGGGTGTAATTCATTCTCATGAGTCTCTTGAGGACTTCTTCTTATCCTTTTATTAACCCTTTCCTCGTTATACGAACTTATGCGTAACGAGTTTCCCATTTTTATTGCATCGCTGCTGCTCCGCTTATGGGGTTGGCTAATGTCGCAGACCGCAGAACCTTTCTACATAATGTTCGGTCCTGGATCGCTTCAGTGATAAGCCCCAGGCGTTGTTGCGGAACAGGTCGCAACGGATGCGCAAATGGGCACGTCAAATGCTCCGTCTTTGAACGACTTATTTTGAACCCGTTTCTCTCTAGCGCATTTCTCCATGAATCTAAGGCGTTCTGTAAATCTTCGACGTTATCGCTAAGTATAACTGCGTCGTCAGCGAAGAGAATTGGCGTTACATTTGCTTCGCGCATGCAGTCTTTTAAAAGATAGTCGAATACTACGTTAAAGAGGAAAGGGCTAAGTACGCTTCCTTGATGCACTCCGACATTAACTGGAAATTCTCTCGTTAGTCCAGCAGAGCTTTTAACCGCAGTTTTCACGTTTCCGTACATGTCTTGTATTATTCTAATATACTCGTACGTTTCCGGTACCTTTTGAGACCTCAGCGCGGCCCATATGAGATCCCTAGGCACTCGACCGAATGCTTTCTCGAGATCGGTAAATACCATGTGTAAATTCTTGGACGAATCTCGGTGCTTTTCCAATTATTATTCGTAGGCTTTTGATGGCGTCCCCCGTCGATCTTCCTTCAACAGATCCACACTGGCTATTATTATTTGCCGAAGACGTTCGTTTAAGACTCTTTCGACGATTTTCATCGTGTGGGACGTCAGTTTGAGAGTTGTTACATTCTCGAGTGTCGTCTTTTCTATTTGCGTTTCTTGGCCTCTGCTGCTATAGGTGATAAGATATCATTTATGTTAAATAAACTTTGTATTTAAGACGGTTAAACCGTAAGCCCTACACGCTACAAGGATATCTTCTCCAGCAGAATTTCTGGTTCCAAAGCCCAGTCCTCATAATCAACATTTGTGTCTCCGACGTGGCCGTTTAAAGGTCCACCTACGAAGAGCATATCTTCGGTAGGCATATTTCTAAGCAAATTACCGAACTCTGACCAAAATTTATCTTTTTCCGATTGATCGCATCCATTTTGTGGAGCGTACGCACTAACAATGTCCCACGTTTCATTGTGTATGACGAGTTTAACACTCATCAAGCGGTCGCTTATTTTCAAGATACCAACGATGTTGTTTAGAAGATCCGCTGCAACAACGATTCCAACACCGTTTCGTCCATTGACCGTTCCATGGTAGAACATCTTAAATGCCTTAGTTTTTAAATCAAGAAAACGCGCTTTATTCCCGCTATTACACCATTTCGTTTGCTGTACGCACAGGATTTGTAAAGTTCTGCGACGCAAAATCGCTTCCAATTCCAAACTTTTTGAGATCATCGATCCGAGGTTCCAAATTGCAAACCGAAGTTTATGAAAATATTTTGGAAACTTCATTTTGGCCGCCGGGCTCTGATACAAGCACTTCTGCTTGCTCTGGGATCACCCGAGTGCGTTGCAATCGTGGTGCCCAGCGGTGTAGTACTATTAATTGCGATCATTTCCATGAAGTGTATCTAAAGTTTGAGTGGTTTGACACTTGTATGCTCATTTCGAATTGATTGACTGTTCTTTTACCCCACCGGTAGTCTCCAGACGTGGGAACCCACTGATTGCATACAAACTTGTGGGAAAGTTTTAAGGTGTTAAAGTGTCACAGGCTCATTTTTGGTGTCATAGTTGCCTGTATATGATTGGTGTCCCGTGCACTGCGGCACTATTCTTTATCCGATGCTGCACGGAAAAGTCTCTTGAGGACTTGACTCATTCAAATAAGAAAACCTTATTTCGTTTGCCCACATATCTATGAGGCAAAGCGAGCCCCTCAAGTTGCTGGGATCTTGACCATTTGCGAAGGCTTGGCCTCTTGGCTAAGTTTCTCCACCAGTTGCAGGCTCATTTCATAGGCCAAACTCTTTGTGGAATTGAGAATTTCGAACCTTATGCCACACTTTTGTTCACAGCAACTCCTGTTTTGTTTAAACATTTGGACGAAGCGTCTCTTAAGATTTTTATTTTTATTTTTAGAGGTAGAACACTTTAAATTGAAATAAAACACAGGAATAGGTTTTAATATCCATTAAATTGGCTTTATTTGACAGATAATTTTACGGCATTTATGTTTGAGTATGATTTTGGTCATGTGGCCCTCGCGGCTGGCTCGTATATGGCGCTATCTGGAGGTCCAATTTTCACACATTCTTCACATTATAGCGGGTTGAATTTCAGCAATAATGGCCTTGAAGTGCTCCATTATTTCTTGTCCATCGGCGTAGACATGCGAATCTACATATCTCCAGAGAAAATAATCCAATGACGTCAAATCGCACAAACGAGGTGGCTAGTGAACAGGTCCATTTCGTGAAATTAATCGTTTTCCAAATGTTTCTTTTTGTAAATTAATTGTGTCGCGCACTGTGTAGCATGTGGCGCCTTCTTGCTGAAATCACATATCTGCAACATTAATGACTTCCAACTAAGTTACGAAAAAGCTGGTAATGATTCCACTGGCTCGTCAAGCGCACCAGTTTTTTTAATTATTCGGTTGTGATGATGTTTCGACAAGGGATTGTGGATTATCATCGCTGTAAGCAAATCTGTTTATTGACAGCTGTTTAACCAAAAGTGTGCTTCATCACTGAAGAAATTGTGGATCAATAGCAACGTTTCCTTCGGCTCATTCACCAAATGTTGGCGTGGCTTATATTTCTGCACAAGTTGATTCTTGTAAGCATGTTAACCAAGTTTGATTGTTTGTCAGGATGACGAATTGACACATTTTGGTCATCATCAATAGTTTCTCGAGTTGAACCATGTTTTAAAAATAAATTTCAACTATTTGCAAACGTTGCTCCGAAGTAAGTCTGATGAAGTGATGAATTGCCAAATCGAACTTACCTCAAAACAGCCAAGACCTGTCAAATCAGTTGTCACTGAAAATAGTGTTGCCAATTGAAAGTTCTCTGCCTCTAAAAAACGATATCTAAGTTAGTCGATTATAAGGACCAGAGATCAAGTTACATTCAAGTTATATCCATTCACTATGATTTGTCAAAAAATCCCAAACATAAAGTCAAATAACTGTTAAATGTGACAGCATGGTTAAAAAGTTATCCCTTTTCAAAAATTTATCAGTCGAAGGCCGCAACTGTGGACACAACTGCCTGGTGGTCAAAGCAGTTTAGTTGTACAGAGATAGAGTCAAGTTCTTTGTGGGTCGCACTTAAAAGTCGTACCTAATGGTCATTTCGTCCACATAAACGGCCACTTTGTTTCCATTTTCGCAATCTCTGTCCAACACTGATTAAGCCTCAAAAATTAATTATTTGTTGTAATGTTGTAATGTCTTCCTCCCATTTCAACGTTCATGTATGAAACTTTACTTCAACTATTTCCTTGTTCAGGGACTAACTTCTGTCAGGCACTTGCAAACAAATTAATTTAGAGTCGTTAACCCTTAAATGTTCCCCCTTTTCTCTCTCTCTCTTGTTGTCTCTGTTTAGTTATCTCTCGAACAATTTATGGACTTTTGAAACATATTTTCGACATTGGCTTCTTCCTAAGCAGGGCAAATAAACCGATAGACAGACAGATAGACAGACAAATGCCAACTGTCAGCTTTGGAATTTACAACCATAAATCGTCTAGTCTACGAACCATGAATTGAAATCGCAAATCTCCCCCAAAACTACCACAAATTACAGTTCACCCTGTACCGTCAACCCATACCCCCCCCCCCCCTCCCTTAAATGTCACATTGTTCTAATTATTAAATAAACTCGAATAAACCAATTTAACCAACCGCCACAAGGATCACCTACCTTCTTCTCTGCCATCCATCCACCCACGTCCCACATGTTTGCCACCATATATTTCCACTTGAACCTTCTCCCAATGTCTCCAAGGAACCTTGTCAAAAAAAAAAAACGAAGAAACCGAAGAACAAAACTCTCGGGAAAAGGCAACAGAGAGGGAAAAAAAAATTATATTTATTAATAAAATGAAAAACAAAGTTTTTCCCAGCTGAGTTGGAGGACGATTCACCCCTACTCCATCTCGTCATCGTCGTCATCATCCCTTTGCACATTCGAATACGTATAAGTACATATACTCGTATCCCTTGGTCGGTCGGTTGGCTTGTTGTGCCACCCACCCCCAACCATTCTTCTGTTCAGAGTCAATTGGCGCTGATGGAAATGGCGCGCGATTCTCCTTTGCCCCCAGAATTGTGGAATTGTATGTACATAAATAATATTTTTAATGGAATGGAAGAAGTATTCGTGGCTAAGGCAGGAACGAGCTATGTTGAGAAGTGGAGAAGACCAGCAAAGACGAAGCAACAAAAAAAAAAAACAAAAAAACGAGTTCAATCTGACATGGTTCTCTACTTACACTAGATTAGATGGAACTGCATGTGGTAGTTTGGGGGTAGTTTGGGCGAGGCACTCGTAGTTTTGTAACTCTACCCACTGTTGTGTGTGCGTATAAAAGTCTTAAGGCCACTCTGGCCATATAAGGCAAGTCATCTTCTTAAGGACACAAGACGACGCGCCCTATAGTCATACTCGTATCTCCATCTGGAAACTTGTAACCACGAGTACGAGTATGAGTATGTTGTGTTGTGAGTTTGTCAGGCGGGGGGGATGAATCCCCGGGTGGATAGGGAATATAATTTTGCAATTCCTTTTCGGTTATCGTAAGGTTTTTATTTTTTTTTATTTTTTTGCCGTTTTTCCTTTGCCGTTTATTAGCATTTGAAGTCCTTAAACTCTAATGTGATTGGAATTTGTTTTCGTCTTCGCGAGTGGAAACTTTGTTTATCATCTTGTTGCTACCGGTGGGTGGGTGTTTTGGGCCTGGCAAATTCATTTCATCATCATCTCATCGTCTCCTCATCCTCCTGTATGTGAAGTAATTTTCCTCTTTTATTGGCCTTTTAATTGGATGCCACATAAAAATTTGATTAATTTGGTATCAATTGTTTGGTGGCTGAGAGGAGGGGATTAAGTGGAATCCTAGTGGCGACAATCTGCGCGCATACACACACTCCTACAAAACAGCCATGCGGGTTTTATTGCCCTCAAATTCCATCGGTGAGGTCATTTGACGTTGCATTTCGAATGCTATTACCACAGCTATCGCCAATTACCCTCCTCTTCTCAATCGCACTAGGGCTGATTGTTGTAATTAACAATCCATTCAGAACTAAGGTTTTAATGCTACGGATACCATACTCTCTGTTTACCCTCCCCCACATCGGTCAACTGCAAGTCCAATGCAATAAATTGATTGCATTACATGGACTCGAATTAATCGTGAAATGCGTGAAATTTTTATGTTCCAATCTGAGTGAGACTCGGATAAGCGTTGTGTAAAAGTAGATGCATGCATCTGACAAATTGGATATGTAGGGGCCGACGACAAATATTATAGCCTACCTACAACAACAGAAAAAAAATTACAAAATTATTTTTTTATTATTTAATTTGGCTCATTTTGGGGGTGGGGAAGTGATGTGGAATCAGAAAATAAGCCAATTACGTGGAAATTAATTCAGAGTAAGTGGTTTTATGAGGATGCAATCATCCGCACCGTACAAGCTGTACATAGGCTCGACGAGTTTATCCAAAAGTGAGTGAATTAAGGAGGTCAAGCGTCAGGGTGGGAGTCGAAACATGTCCGGGGTCAGCTGGGGTCCGGAGGGTTATACAGTCAATTTTATGAATTTCTTTTTAATGCTCCAAAATGGGACAGAATTCGATCATATGTGTGTCCTCTCTTACTACTTACCTATAGTGCATCTCTATTGGGTTATCGCAATCTTTCGTTAGCTGCGTGGTTGAGGTGCATTTCACTTATATGTGCTCACTTAAATGAGATCGTCCTATAACGGGTTGTGCATTTGGATTGGAGTCGAAAACTTCCCGGGTCAGGATGCTGGGGTCCATGAATTCGAAGTGACTAGACATTTAAGCCGGGCTAACCGGTTCGAATAAATCTCCTACCCAAAGAACTTTCCTCTCGAAGCGCCGTAGAGCATTTTTAACTACTTTGTGTCTAAGTCTCCAAGCATCTGTACCCTAAAGCAAGATTGGGATGATCAGGGTCCTGTCTGAATTTTTCTTGACTACTTGACATGATTCCTGATGTTGCTGTCGGGCTAGATAAAGGAGCCATCATAGTTGCAGCTTCCTATCATGACGTGTTGTCCTAGGCGTCGGTGCTGTGTATCTCTCTTCTATTGAAAACTAACTGTGTTCTCTACATTATGCCAATGTCCTTCTCATATGTGAGTAACCGGACAGACTTTTGAAAGATGCTGCCTCTGAAGTTACCTTGCCAGTTAGCATGACAACACATAGGCTTGTTTAGGTCCTTTTTTGACATTGAATGTCTTGGTTGTGTCATTGCCAAACTTGACGAGGCAGCGTGCATTCTCTTCATTGCAGAATGAGCCAAGCAGGGTTGAGGAATCTGAACATGGCTCCGTCGAGTTGGTCTCTATAGATGATGTCGTATGCGTCTTTAAAATCGATGAGGGGGTGGAATGTTTTGATTTGGAGCTATAAGTTGAAAATTTGATCTGGCCTAAAACCAGCCGGTCAGGGTTTTAAATGCGATGTTGAGGGGATTTCCTCGTCTGCACTTTGCACAATTCAGGCCATCTCCTTTCTCTGGGACTTTGACTTTGAATTTTCATACAATCTTTCAGTGGCTGTGGGCTGTTACGGATATGCGCATCAGTATCTTGGCTACAACAACTCGATATAAGCTGGTCAGATCGCTCGGACATCCAAAGGTCACAAGAGAGCCTTGCACCCATTTGGTTGATGGTTTGACGGACAGCAGTAGGGCAGGCCCCTTTATGGAAAGGTGTGGAAACTGTTTGTTGAATATAGTTACATAACGTCCCGCCGCGGAATCAATAAACCAATTTCTGTTTTGGGTGTTAATGTCATGGAGACTGTACTTTCTCACTGTATTACTACAGAAATCCTCCTCTCGCTTGGGATTCAAATAGCTAAAAACGATTCTCACGTCATACGTAGGGCCTTGCAAAGGGGCTCGTAGAAGTAGTCTTTGGGCTTTCGGTTACTTATCTGAAGCTCAAGATTCACTCTCTTAGTTTACATCTTAGGCACTTGTCGCACCGGCTGTCTATTACATGCTCCTCCTTTTAACCGATCCATCCGGTTGCACTGCTTCGATGGCGTTATGTCTGCTCTAGATGTTCGACTGTACGCGGTTTGTAAAGGGTTCAAACATTCCACGTATCGTGGAATCGATCGATCGTCGATCGTCGTTACTCTTTGCGCTGCTGGCCCAATTTAAGCTATAGGACAATCAGCAATCGCCAACGAGATCCATCCTCTACTTACTGACTTAGATGGCACAGTAGTCTTGGGTGAACCGAAACAAGCCTAGCAGAATCTCTCGCTACCTCTAGTGCTGCATTTCAAATTGGTTAATCTTCGCCTCGGCTAATGTCTTTTTCTTACTACTTGTATCCCCAAAGCCAGGATAGACACAGTCCTTCAATATCTCGAGGTTATAACTGCCAATGGTGATGTTCTGTCCAAGTGGCCTTTGCTGATGACGTCATGTACTTTCTGTTTTTATCGCTTCCACCTCAATACTCACGGAGGTTTATTACGGGTTGTTGTTATCCACTGACCTAAGCTTGCATCTAAGATCGCAATGAGATCACGGGAAGTGAAATCACTGATGAATTTGCAAGACAGCGCTAAGAAGAGAGAACTGCTTGAGGACTTTGGCGTCTTTAGTAAGGGACGTTACTATGTCTTTAATAGATCTGCGACTTTTCTTATGTCCTCAGTAGGAAAGACTATCAGGAAGACTATCGCCATCCCCGTACAATCAACAAGTGTCTGTATTTGTCAGTTTTAGTTTCTTTGCATGTTTCAGCAGTATACAGTGTCCTTTCAGTATTCATATTAGCGTCCTAAGTTTATCCCTATTTAGCTTAATAAGCTGCCTAGATCTGTTACCGTCAAGAAGCGGCCATAGAGCCTTTGATATCCTATGACCTTCCAGATTTGACCACTTTATGCTGGCGGCTTTTATGGTCTTTTCTTCAATAGTGCCCAGTGTCCTGCACAGTCTCACCCGGATCTAAATGCTTTGAGCATAGTGCGACATCCCCTGACTGTGTCAGAGTTGATGTTGGTTGTCCCCATTGCATTAAGAGCGGCCTGGCTGTCGATGTAGATAGCGATATCGCTGCCAGATACCGATCTCATCTGCATAAGCTCAGCCGCCCTGAGGACAGCTAGAACCTCTGACAGGGTCCGGTAGCCCTATGGATGCTCTTAGTTCCGGGTCCTCCGAGAAGATACCGGAACCTGTTCCATCATCTGTCTTCGAGCCATTTGCGAAAACTGCAATTTCGTTTGGTCTTTTCACTGCATTTCGTTGCCAGTCCTTCATACGGAATATCGAAATCGATTAAGGAAGGGATTTCCTCCTCCAGGAACGTGCCGTGTCCAAAGCTACTGCTTTTGAAAAGACCCAAATTAGTGAATCGAATCGCACTATTGCCAGCAAGTTTTTTTTTGTCTGCAAATCAAGCGGGGTTAGGTGCAGAAAGGTGTCCAATGCTGCCGTAGGGGTGGCTCGGAGCGCACCTGTAATGGCCATGAAAGCCATTCTCTGAACCGCCGCTAGTTTTCCGTAGGTTGTTTTCTTAGTTCTTGCTTTCCACCATGCCAGTGCGCCATATGTCAGCGTGGGTATCGCCACTACCGTATATAGCCATAGTGGGTTTTAGGCCCCAAATTTTTCCCACAGTTCTTTTGCATATGAAAAGAGCATTATATGCCTTTCTGATTCCTTCTGCCAATTCAGTTTCTTATCCAGAATCCCGCCAAGATACTTCGCACTATCCGAACGGGACAGATCCACCTCGCCGAGCTTTTGCAGTGTGAATTGCGGTATCTTGTACTTTCTGGTAAAAAGAACCAGTTCCATTTTGGAGGGATTGACATTGCGACCACAGCTGCATGCTCAAGTGCTGATCGTCTTCAAAGCAAGCTCCATGATCTCACTTTAAGTGTTTAAATATTTTCCCTGCACTATTATGACCACGTCATCCGCGTATGCCGTGGCGCTAATACCCATTGAATTAAGCTTTTTAAGGATGTCATTTATGACCAGCAGCCAAAGGAGTGGAGATATAACTTCCCCTTGAGGGGTTCCCCTGGTCACTGACATTCTACCCGACCTTTGTCCAATGGAACAGTTTGTTACCCTCCCTGCAAGCATGTTGCAGATCCAATTTGTTATGCCTTGTTCTATGTTTGCGTCTACTAAAGCATCTTTGATGGCGCTGAACTTCACGTTATTGAAGGCCCCTTCTATATCTAGGAAGGCCGCCATCGCAAACTCACCGAAGTGAAGACTTCTTTCAGTTTTCCCACCATCTCATGTAGGGCGGTTTCTACGGATTTGCCCTTCATGTAGGCATGCTGCGACCCGGTCAAAAAATCGCTTCTGCTTCTGTTGCTGACGTGAATTTCCTATAAGCGCTCCAGGGTTTTAAGCATAAAAGATGACAGTCTTATTGGTCTGAAGTCTTTTGTTGTTATGTGCCCTTGCCTGCAGGCTTTAGGTATAAAAACCACCTTTACTTCTCTCCAAGCTTTTGGAATATATCCTGTTTTTAAACTGTATCTCAGAATTTCCATAATTTTTTGGATGACTACCTCCGGCGCTTTCGGCAGCATAATGGGTAGAATGCCATCCGGGCCGGGGGATCTATACGGTTTAAAGGATTGAATTGCCCACCGTATTTTTTCCTGGTTTATAAGAACACCAATGTCCCCTTTAGAGAGAGAAAGATTGATGTCACCAGTGTGCCGTGGCAAGCCGGAGTCAGCTGATAGTGTGGATCCAGGAAAAATGGGTTTCCACCAACGTTACCAGGACTTCCTAGCGGCTTTCAGCCCACGTCCCGTTATTATGCCTGAGGAACCTAGGGACGCTCGCTTTTTTTGAAAGCATTTTGCGTAGCCTCGAAACTTCGTCTGTTGCCATAATAGATTCGCAGTGCCTCTGCCATGATGCCCTTTTCGACTTCCTAACTAGGTACTTGAATTGCCTTTTGCAATCATAGTACTCATTCCACGTACTGTCACATTCGAAGAGCTTCGCCCTATTGTAGAGTTGCTTTACCTCTTTTCTTTTAAGACCCATTTCCCTATTCCACCATCTCGGCTGGGCCTTTTTAGGTGCTCGGTTCGCTGGACAAGCTTTCTCGAACGCCATCGTTAGACCTCTACTTAGATTTCCTACCGCCCTATCTAAGGTGTCATTTTTATCGCAGGTGATTGCTGGGTCACCAGATGTGTGTTTACCACTTCTGTATACTTAACCCAATCAGCTTTCCTGGGATTCCTTTGAAAACTACATGCCCTACCTATATTCTGAAAGTTCACCTTGAAGCGTATCCATCTGCGATCAGACATTGAAGCTTCGTCGACTACTCTCCAATCAATGATTTCTAACTCTTTTGTGGCTGAGGTAAGAGTAATGTCTATCACCTCCTGCCTGTTTTTCACCACAAAAGTGGGAGAATTCCCTCTATTGCAAATAGTAAGGTTGGATAATAAAATAAAATCAAACAAATACTCACCTCTTGTGTTGGTATCTCCGCTTCCCCACTGTGTGTGATGGGCGTTCGCATCATAGCCCACCGCCAGCATCCGGTCTTTCTGCCTCGCCATGTCCCTTAACTTCTCCGAGATGACTACCTCAGAGTCGTAGGGTAGATAGGACGAGGTCAGACAAAGTGGTTTGCCACACTTCTCTCACAAATTACCGTCGTGAGATCACCTGAGCTGAAATTGTTCAAATGAAATCTTACCTTCTGCCCTGAAGAACAAGTCATAATTTGTTAGGCTGAGCCCCTGGATCGCATTGTTCCAGGGCTCTTGTATGAGTATAGCTGTGACGTCCTGTCTGGCGATATACTCCACCAGACAGGCCGTCGCTGCCTTACTGTGGTGCAGGTTTATCTGCAGCACTTCCATCATCTTTGGGGGGTTCCTCCTCATCATTGCCCTTAGTCGATGGCTTGCCCATCAACCTGTCCATACTGTATCTTACCATACCTTTTGATTTCTCGATGTATGGTAGGCAATCCCTGTTCAGGGACAGCAAGAAATGCTGGCCATGCTGCCGCCTAGGCCCCGTCTTAAGGACTCTCCATGTATCGGCTTTTAGCTCCCGATTTTGCACATGCAGTAGTCCTAGGAGCTTCTCGGAGTACGTTTAGGGACATGAAACCCATACCCAAGCCATCGGCAGAGTGTACTTAGCCAACTCTGCCACCGTCGTATATTTTAGCTTGATGCCTTCCCAGGCATCGCTCACTCCCTCGTTAAATCGCCTTATGATGTCGACGGAAGGCTTATTCCCACAAGCTACAACCTTGCGTCCGCCTTCCCAACCAGCGCCATCGAATTGAAGTTCCCCGTTTCCTGTGGTGGATAACTCCATCCATAGGGCGTTTTGGAACAATAAATTTGGTGTGTGCACCTAGGGCTGTTATTCCAAAATCGCGCCAAAAACGGTGAGAAGTCAGTTGGGTACTCAGGTACCCATCTCTTATTACAGTCCCGCCTTAAGTAGAGTAACTGAATTTTTTCAAATAAGAATACATGGCCAAGAATGATGTTTGGGCGAGCTGGATAGACAAACATGAGGACGAATTGATTATCCACCTCTTGTGTACCTTAACCCGTCAAATTGGGCAATGCAAGCAGACCTCTTTCAATAGTCAATCCGGCCTTTGAAGAGGTACAACATTGGAAACTCCTTGGTTTGATACGGACAAATGAATGAAAAAAAAACCGGATAGCGACAAAGTTTAAATGAGTAAACAAAGCCTCCATAAACATACAAATTAAGCATCCATTTGTCAGACTCAGTATAACTACTTTCCCGCCGAGTCACATTTACGAGAATTGTAAAACTAATAAGTGTGGCGTCTGCTAACACAAAAATGTAGACGCACTTCTTGACCAATCTAAGAAATACCTCTCGGAGCGTTTTCACTCAACAGAGATAAGACATCAGCCCTACAATTTAAGCCTTTGCCACCCTATCAAATCCACTTAACTCCCAATCACTTTATGTGGCAATAAATTTTGAGGAAAAATGGTAAAAACTAAAAAAGTCTCTAAACCTCTGACCAAGAACTCCGATCGAACCTCGGAAACTTTCTCAATCAAATTAAATCACTCTCATTGACCAAAAGGAATGCATAATTTATCCGGAAAGAAGGAAGGAAGGAAGTTATAGAAAGCAGTAACAAAAAGTGGCAAAGAAAAAGGAACCAAAGAACGGTTTCAACCCAACTCACCTGCCACATGTCAAAATGAAATTTAGCATTTTTATGAGTCAGTGATTCCTTTCCCTTTCCCTTTTCCTTTCCTATTCCGTTCTTTCCATGCTTTGTCTTGTTCAGTGCAGCCGTTGCCAATCCACCCAATGTTGCCAGTACTCGTACTTACGAGTATGCCTCACGAGTCGAACGTGCAAATAAAATCTATCCGAACACATCGGATCAACATGAATAATCCACTAAGCCCTTCCAGAAAGACAAAAAAAAAACAAAAATTAACTAGGAAAGTTGGAAGGGGGGAGGGGGGGGGGGAAATATCCGACAAAGCATAGGAAATACAAAACAAGTCAAGGCATACCTACCATGGATATGCAAGCCAGTGTACGACAGGGCTAGACAAGGAAAGGAAGTAATCCTACGACCCACAAACATGGAGGACTACTGAAACTGTCAAAACTGATTACTGTATAAGGTTTCCATTGATTTTCAATCGATGTGTGCCGGAGAATGGGCGCCCGCCTTCAGCTGAAGAGGGTCGAGAATATGCAAATAAGTTAGCTCTGTACCCTGTGTACAAGTGTACGAGTGTGAGTATGAAACAAAAGTAACAGAGCCTACAATATCACACATGGCGTCCTCGTCCTGGCTCATATCCTGACTCATGATTGTGTCTGTTCCCGAGGACGACGCACTCTCGGAGGTTTTGACTTTCGATTTAATATGCGCGAAGCCTTACAAGTTTCATTTCTTCGTTCGTTTGGTTCTTTTTTGTTTTGTTGTTTCTGGAATTCAAATTCAAATTTCGATTAAGCGGTAGTGTGATGCCGGTAGTCGACATTGAAATTCCTTGCTCATCCATTGTACTGTGCACGATATGGGGTTTAGGACATGTACTCGTACATATCGAAGTATTCACCCCTTTAGCGATTGGGCAAAAAGTTATCACATTGAAAAGCAACCCCCTGAGATGTAAATAGGGAGAGAGAATCGTTGCATTAGTCCGTGCGACTAAAACCCACTCATCGAAGAATTCACTTGAATTGAAGAGGCACATCCCATCACCATCATCATACCTTCGGTCTAATGAGTCGTGGATTATTCAAGTCACACAAGGAGTGGTAGTCTTGTGTTGTACCGTGCTTCGTTGTCATTGTCTTCACCATCAATGGCGAAACTTTTATTCGGGAATCGATTTCCGTTTCATCAGAGTGGGCTTTTCAGTTCTCATTCTCGAGAATTCTGACACCACCTACACTTTTCCAACAGAACAGCGATTCTCTTAGATATCCACCAAATTCTGACATCTCAAAGACAATGACTTCAGCTTAGACTCAGAGTCGAATGAAACAAGTTACTCGTACGAATGTAATGTCAAGGGGTTAACACGTGTGCCAAGTTCAGTTAAGTTTCAGATACTTTTTTGGTGTTCCGTTTCAGATATACGAGCTTGTACTCAAGATGTTTGCGTGTAGTTTTGAGGCATTCTCTCACGACTGAGCCAGCAGTGATGAGTTACAAATTGAAAACATGAGCAAATCGTGTGTCCCGATTTTTTTTTTTTTGTTCTCCACCGCATCCATACACTCCCTAGAGGATGCGAGCGATGATAATTCTGAGTAATGGGAGCAATTCTTGTTTTGGATGTGATGCGACTCACAATGATGATACGATTCAATGTGCCATTGTGAGGCACTTACAGTTGTTTGGATGTTACCAATCGTGTTTTCGATTTCCTCCTGATAATGTTTACATTAGAGCTGGAGAGTGGTGTTGAAGGTAGTGGCACAGTTGAAAGGTTTCAGATAGATTTAAAGGTTGGTTTTTAGGTTGGGTTCACCTTCCCCCTGATGGTGGTGATTTGAGTACTTAATAAATCTCCTTCATCTTCTCAATCAACTCATTTTGGAATCTCTGATGGTTCCTGAGATCTTCTCCTTGAACTCCCTCTGGATCGGCAATTCTGCTGCTACTGGTCAATCCCTTAACCTACCCCAAATGTCATCGTATGCATTGCAAAAAAATTGTCAAAAATAGTAGAGTAACGATAAACTTAACGACGTGCTACTGCTTTGACAGTTGGTATGCAGAGGCATGTAGATCACTTCACCACTGTACAAGTATCCCAGTATTAAGCACGAACCACCATCAAACAAGAGTGGCAGTACTATAAATGCAATTTACACTGGCAACGTCTGTCTCTTTTAATTAAAATTGCAGCAGGAAATTTAAATCTTCATATCGACCCACTTACCCCTTAGTCTATCTGTCTGTCTGTCTCACTGTATGTCGGTGTCAGTGTGTAATCCCTGAACCGAATCAACAAGTAGTAACATGGTATGCTCTGCTCAGTAAACGAGAAAAGAAATCACAGATCAAAATTAAATTTTCACCCTTACAACCTTGGAGTGTGGTGCCTTGATACCCAGCATCCTACTGCAATCATGTCTGACTTCTGGTAACTGCCTACTGCTTTTTCGCTTCTGCCTTCTGTATGACATCAACTACCTAACAGAAGTTTCTGGTTTTCCCGCATTTTAATGTCCTTATGAATATCCTTTTACGAATAAGTAGATACCAACGGGCTTTAGGGACTGGGATTGGGCAATTGCAACAATATTGGTAGCAAGCAAATGGTATTCCACGTGTAGCTGATCCATTTCTACGTACCTACTCGTATCTACGGATACAGCTCTTGTAAGGCACCTCTTTTCGAATGGATTTTGTCGCAGTCCTGTGTTGCGTAATTGTTATGAGGATTCGAAGTTCCCAAATTAAAGAGGTGTGAGTGGGGTTGAAGCCAACGATAACAAGGACGATGATGACTGCGACTACAAGAACGACGCGACGAATAGCGAATGCTGGTGCAGTTAGCATTATTTGGATGCAAACTCAGACAAATTCCAAACCGACCAAATGAACAGTACCATCGCCAGCGAAAAGCTGAATTCCATTCAACCGACCGAAACTACTTAATGCCCAAAAAGTTTTGCAATATATTTATAGGCAAAGGGTTTGGAGAGTATGGTCGTCGTGAACGGGCGTTTCCATGCACACACAGCGGGTTATGAAAAGGGGCGACTGTTGGGTGACTAAGGGCTGATGGCAAGGCTATACTCGTAATAGTATGAGTACATTGGGATTTAAAAGTTTCCTGGCACCAATTCGGTGGTGCTAAGCTGGTAATGAGTATTTTAAGCGACAAAACTGCTAAATGTCGGGTGTTTTTGATTAGGTTTTGGTTACACTTGAAGTGGCTATTGCAATTATGAGTGGGCTTAAGCGGATCCGGTTGGACTTACTCGTAGAAACTTTAGTGTCACAGTTTTGATAGTCAGTAGCTCGAAGTTGGCGTCTTAACATTCAGAATGGATTGATCTTCAAGTTTTCTATATTTCTGGTTGTTCAAAAGTCGAACACGCTTAAGCGCTAGTTTTGAAGGAACCAAACTAATGTAGGCCG
Organism: Volucella inflata; assembly: GCA_928272305.1. NCBI lineage: Eukaryota > Metazoa > Arthropoda > Insecta > Diptera > Syrphidae > Volucella > Volucella inflata. The sequence goes on from OV743720.1 coordinate 9,625,102, forward strand.
ATTTGTTCGACACCCCTCCATTGGCCTATTTTGATGGCCAATAACAATTATTTTTAGGTCGAAGTTTAAGCAGTCACATCACATCATGTCACCTTGTCTGAAACCTTTCTTGGCATTAAAGGTCTCGGTTAATTCATTAGCGATCTTAATGGAGCACCGATGATTATCCACAGTAATCCTGCACAACCTGATGAGTTTGGCAGGGATGTCAATGCTTTCCTCTGAGCATACTTACAGATAAGCAAGTATATGTTCCAACATAAGGCTGCGCCAACATCTCCGATATTGCTTCTCTAATTTAGTCCAGGCCAGGTGAATGGTATATTCTGTCTGCCTGCTGGATTTTGACTATTTCTACTAGTTGTGCATGTTCATCTTACAAGCCTTCCATTCTGATTTTATTTTCGCTTTCTTCATTCAAAGTTAAGGATTCCCTTTTCCTACATATTAGCGCCGAGTATCGCACCATGATGCGAGCGTAAGCTGGTCATTAAGGAAGTAGTACTGGGCGGTGTCGTCATTACTTTAACAGCATGCGTCGCAGTATAATTGGGTCTCATAAAGGCCCCAACTGTCAATGGAAGCCCTGTTTGCGTATGTTCGGGTGCTGAAATGTCTCCGTTGAGCCTGGTTTTATTTTCTGTGATCCCATTATGACCTTTGATCCCAGAACCGCTCTCTTAGTTTAGCATTCTGACTGTGTTCAGTGAAGTCCTGGCACTTTAGTCGCAAGAGAAGCGTTCAAGAAGGCTCAGGTCCGTGTTAATTATTAATACAGAATCAAATACGTCGCCTCCTCTACCGATTCCTCAGAACATAGCTTCTTGCCAACAGGATTGCGTAAGTTTTCACCACGAGGATTGCAATTCAGCATTGCCGTCCTTCAGAAGCACACCAGCGCCACATTTTTTTAAATCGGTTGCGGAGCCCTCCACATTTGGAAGTTATCAAAGCCCGAATGTTTGATGTACCTGGGACCACGATTTTTTTTTTTAACGGAATATCGCTCTTAGACTTCTCCGCATGATATGAACATCAACCCGAGCGAGATTCATCGATGCGCCTGGAGCAGAGCCTATACAGATTGTCTGCTTAGCAGTAACCTTATTGGCTTTGGAATTCAAAAGGACATTTCTCGGTGACAGGCCCAATGTCTTATTATTTGGACGTCTCCCTGCTGCCGACCCAAACACTTGCTAAACGTTGCGTTTTCGAAGACACTCTCGATGTCGATGGAAATGGGCAGCCCCTCTTCCTCCTTGTCGAGTGTACCTTCGATCATACTCCCACCAGATTTTGAACCGCCCTCCTGCATTTTCTGCTTTGGCAAGGATATGTTGCATCTTGGACAAAGGACGTAACGCATTCGCCAAGCAGTTGTGCGTTCGTCGATTTCTTCTCTCCATGTTGAAGAGGGTTGGTGCAAAATTTAAAGGAAGTCGGACTAATAGCTCTGAAGCTCTTGATGAGCATGTAGTCCCTCTTTTCCGATTGTTGGCATAGAAACCATTCTCACTGTTCGCCAGGGTGTAGCTCTGTATGCCAGTTCCAGGCTTCTTCAAAAATATCAGCAGCTGATCCTTACATTTTCCTAGCGTAACTGGATATATGTATACCATGCCGGTGCCAGGCTACTTAAAGCCATTAAAGGAGGCAACAGCATGTTTAATGGACTATCTTTCACCAGAATCGATGAGATATACCAGCACCGACATATTGAGTTACTCAGCTCTTCGTTTATAACAGCTTGTTGTGAGCTTGTTGCGAGCTTTACAACGTTCCAAGATCTCCGTAGACTTTCAGAAACAAGCGGTCATTCTCTATCCAGCCAAAACACTATCAACTGCGGTTATAAATTAAAAGAAAATAAAACGAAGGCGAATGAACTTGAATTCAGACATTGATAAGTAACTGAAACGAGCCTGAAACTTAGCTGAGAAAGACTCGTCAGATGTTGACGTTGCAGGCGTTCATTGAATAAGGTTGGTGAAAACCAGAAGCCTCTGCTAAAGCAACTGATCGATCGCTCTGTGTAGCTAGCTGATATAGTTATAAGGATCCTGTAGATGCTGTCATTTATCTGACTTGCAGTGCTTTAAATAGTAAGAACGCCGTTTGCTTCTTAAGTTTGAATATCTCTGTCTAGATCTTCTTATTCAGGGAGGCGAATTGCTATACCCACAGTGACTACTAATGTCCTTTGAACATAATTTCTACAGCAGCTTTTCATGGTGAGTTCTATTCAGTGCTTCTTTGGCTTCCGCTCGTTTGCTTATGGAATTCGTTCTAATTCTTCGCTAAATAGTTCGTTTCATGTTTCTAAATTTTTACATATCAGCAGCATTTGGTTTCTCTGGTTGTGTGAAACCCAGCTAATCACAAGAAGCGGCTCTGATGGCTCGAAATAAAGTATTACCTATTCGAAATGTTCGAAATCTCCAAATTCTGCAGCCCTATTCGGCGTCGAGCGTTCTGAAACTGCCAGCTTCATTTTTGGATGTTAGGGTCGGAGAAGCGCTAGTTGGAATATATTTCGAAAACTCAGTTCCTATGTCTACTCGTCTTTCAAGACATTTTTTAACTCTGCTGCCATACATGACCTCTTTCATTATTGGACTTGGTGATGCGATCGTCAAAGACTTAAACTTCAGGTCTGAGAGCATGTCTAAGTAGTCCCCGGCAAAATCATTTGAAATAAGTGGATATCCGGCTTAGACAGGTGAATCTAGCCTTGATTTGCATTGTATTACTAACTCCCACAGGTGATAGTTGCCTGCGTTCCTTAAATGATGAGTCTGATATCGAATATCAGCTGCCTTGTCTCTCCATAGGGCTCAGCGTTTTTCATTTTTCCCAGAATTGTATCGGTCTACGGCGCTCATTAATTGTTCGGCTGCAATCCACTATAAGTCCGTGCTGATATGGCGATTTCATGTCCATACATCGTTGGCTGTTTGTCTCTCCACATCTGTACATTGTTTCAAAAGACCATATGTGATGCCAACATTACACAGTCGATTGACACCCTCGAAAACCGACGTAATGTCTCTTGCCTCACCTTGTTCTATCGCTATTTTTACCACCAGTGCTCCACAGAAATCGCCAGTAGCATTACGCCGCTCCAGACCTCCAACCGTAATACCCGTTTCGCTATGAATGCTCATCAGTACACCCTCAAGCCCACTTTCGGACGTACCCCGAAATATCGTGATTCTTTCCTTAGCCGAACAGTCATTATAGTCATTATAACCTCCAAACATTCAAAACCAACGTACATCGGTACCTTTCTTTCTATCCTCCCTAATTTTCCTCCATCGCCCGTGCTGTGTGCAATTATTTTAAGGCTACACAAAATCCCTTGTGCGCGCTAATTATTAAAAAAAAAAAAATATTATTCTTCCCTCACTTTCTCTTTATTAACATCCTGGCTAGGTGCTTGGAGCAAATGCACTAGATTTCACGTAGCTGTGCAGACTAGGTGTGGTATGGAAATGACAGCTCATGTTGTACTCAAAACAGAGGGACTATTTCAGACGACTCACACACTCAAGAGTCAAATGACTAAAGCTTAGCCCCTAAGAACTCCCACTGGTATCATTAGAGTCTGCCATACTGTTCTTTGTATTGAATGGCTTTATACCCCGGCCGATACAGAACTGCTGACGATAATAATGATAATTACCACGAACAAGTGTCTTCCTGACCAGGTAAAACGTATGTATCCGTTGGATGCTGCGATCGGCGTCAGAATGACACTTGGGATATGGTAGAAAGCAATAAGTCAACAACAGAATTGTCGCTGCGCAACCATCTATAAGTTGTAAGTAAAATCGCTCTACTGTTGGTGTGCTGATTGGTTTTGAATGTATGACGTTTGTAATGGCATGGAATATAGGTCGATTAGCTAGAAACTGTTCATTCATCGAGCTCATCAGCAGCCGATATTAGGATCGAGCTTTATGTCGGAGTAGCTTCCTTGCTCCATTATGATTTAACTCTGGCCAGCTCAGTCTAGATATGAACAATGTTTCATCGAAGCTCCTCTCTCTAATGGGTCTCTGATCTTCTTCAGAGGAGGAATCGGTTTTCAGCTGACCTGCTCCACATGTTTGAAGGTTGTCTGCTATATACCAGTCGTAGGTATATGGCGTATCACATCCATGGCGTCGTGTTCTTCATAGTATTGTATGCAAATATTCAGTGCATTTCTTTGCTGGGTGAAGACCTTATTTTGGGACAGAGCTACTCAACCAATGTAACTCTCAGATACTGAAAATGCAACCCCCAATTCATAACTTTTTAACTTACGAGTAAGTAACGACTCAAAGTGAAGAAAACAATTTCCATCCATTTACTTCTCAAATTGCATTTCCTCATTCTCATGAAATTCAAATAATTTTCTTTACATTCTTGCGCAAACAGATTGTCAGAAGAAAAGAAGAAAACAACCAACCTGTCCACCCACCTTTTACTAGGCAAATTCTATTATGTACACCTGAACTACTAAGACTTCTTCTTGAGAACTTCGATACAGTACTTGGTTCTATACAAAGGGCTTACTTCATAGGCTTCCACGAAGTATACCCGCTCGTACACATGCCCACGAAACAAACAAACAAACAAGTAAACCAACTAACAAATAAACAACAGGACTACCCCAACTAAAACGTGGAACTTTGTTTCCTATTAACGGGGTCGGCCGCTGTTAGGTTGCATTTCAAATTCTCAGGACAAAACGTCCTGCGCAAGAAAATTACGTGCTCCATCAAACTTGAACCACAAACTTGTGCCATTGTTTATTGTTCTACACTCGAATGGAAAACTAATCGTAATTTCACCAGAAACCGACTACCCTGGCTGTCTGGTGTAGTGGTGCTCCTACTAACATAATACTCGTACCTTTGCCTAAGGATGCAAAAACGTGACACTCACTGACCAGGTTGCACAGAGGAAGGAATGTAAGCGACATGTTGATATAACATGCAACGGAAGCAGTACCAACTCACAAAAATGCTATGCTGCTCCTGCCTGCCGCAACAAACTACGCACATTTCGTGAGCTGCATTATTTGCTCCAAGAGGTAAAGAGGATGCTAAACTCATCCCCTCAGCCAATCTACAGTTTGCCCTTAGGGGTTGCTATGGATTTGTAGAGTTTGCTCTCTGTTCAAATTGCATTACATTTACGTAACCTGAGATGGGATTCCTTTTGTAGATTTGTAGATCTGGGAATGCTGAGGATTCTAAGGACTCAGACTAGAACCGAAACACAGAACAACTTTCCTACACAATGGCCAATGGAAATTATAATAATAATTTGCACGCGCAAAAAAGGAAACCAAGGACGGTACTCTACTCATAGGAAAAAAAAACAGAAAAGAAAAACCTTAACCAGAAGATTGATTTAAGGTTTTTAGTGAAAGAAAGAACGAGTTCCAAAGGACGAAGAACAAAAGTCTTTCCTTCTATCCGCAGCAGATACTCGTACTTTATATTTTATAATTTCAAGAAATACTTGCGCTGATAACCTAGATGATGGTCTACCTAAAGAAAGATACTCGTACTAGACATTGCAGAGCAAAAAGATTCAAGAAACCAGACAACGAAATTATTCAAGCAAACGAAAGGAGCGAACGACTAACAAAAAATCCGGATATTTCCATTCCATCCTGGTGGTTGGTGGAAAAACTGGTACGAATACAACTGCAGAACGAATAAAGTCAAGAACAACAACAACAGCTACAACAGTTTAAAGGCAAAGGGAAAGCATGTCGCTGGTTGTCTCATTGTCTGATTGTCTGATTGTTGCAAGTGCGACTGCAGGATAATTTAACTACGGCAGTACATTGTTGCTCTAAGGCCACCGAATACTTTCGACACAAATGATTCTGATTCTGAGTCTGCGGCAGGCAATGTGAGGTGGAAATTCGGAGAAGTATCCCCTCAGGCTGAAGGATGACTTTCACTTGGTTGCAGGTTTACGAGTAGGTGGAGAGAAAAGATATTGGTTTCGAGTGTGATCTGATACAGCGGCAAAGATTGCATTGGATTTTGCGATTGCAATTAGTTTTTTGTGAGCCAAAAGCGTTTGTAAAAGGGTCTATTGGCTTTTAAAATTCAAAACTCACCGATCAATAAGACAGTGTATGTACGCTCGATGATTGCTTAGCTAGGCTTCCTTGCTTACAGTGTCCCTTATTACTTTTCGAACCTATTGAGTGACTACAGTGTCGGTGGAGACAATTAAACAGCGCTTTTCACAATTGATGATTGGTACTCTTGGTCAACACCCATCATTCTTGAAAGAGATTTCCCAGAAGTGTGAAACTGAATTGATTTTCAATAGAACTTTGCTTGGCGTGGGTCACTTTTTTACGAGTCAACGGATTTAGACTCAGCCCCTCAACATTCGCAAAGCTGTCGCAAAAGTCTTGGTTTGTCTACCCAGAACGGCCCTATTCAGATGAAGTATTGCATGAGTTGCACGTAAGATGCCGTAGGATGTTTTCTTAAACAATAGGACTAATTTGTAGTTGCGGTAAGTCGCATTGAATTAAGCTTAGCCCCTCAGATTTTTCACTGCTCTCTTGTGGTGCTGTTTTATCCTTTGTATGAACTGTCTTTATACTGCGAGAATATTGCATCAACAACGGTTCAAAGATACAAACGATGATGATGATAATTGCCAAAAACAGATTGGGCGCTAAGAAAGGTCTTGCTACTGCTCAGCGAGGGAATAAAGTTGAGAAAATGTGCTGATTGGTTTTGAATGTATGACGTTTGCAACGACTTGGAGTAGAGGTCCATAGAATAGAAACTAGAGGGCAACGACTTGAAGATATGGGGAAATAATGGAGGCTAAGAAATTGTAGAGATAAAATCAACCCATCACATGAAATGTTCACTCAAACAAAAGGAGTGGATATGATGCTATGCCACAGCCGCACCACTGCAAAAGCTACCTATGACGACTACCCTTTGGACGTCGATGTTTTGTTGAAATCATGAGATACAACATATCAGGAGAAGAGCGAAGGAAAGAAATTTAGATATCTAGACAAGTGAATGAAGAAGGTAGTCGTATGCAGACAATCCATAAACAAACGGCTATAGAGTGGTTTGTATCCTTGCACTTGAAAGAAAAATCACGGCCAAGTCTGAGCACTGGCTACCATCAGCGAACCGTATGTGCGTTAACAGACTCTTTATCAAGGAGTCGCCTGGACTGGGCGCTGCATTAAATTGAGCCTGTAAAATGGAAGGTGAATATATGGAAAGGCGATATCAACTATCTGCTGCGCTGTTATGAACGTCAGTTTGAAGAGAGATGTGTGGAGTCCCACAAGGAACGATGTTAGGACCCCTTTAATGGAATAATGTTCTGAAGATACGAGTGCCTAGTAATGGCAAGAACATTAGTTGCGTTGACGTGGTTGTATAATTTCATGAATGCAATCTGATTATAAACGTAGCAAGTATCAATTGGTTGCCATCTTAGGGTCTAGTTGTTTTAAGACTGCCACACAATGAACACCTACATTCAAAACGTCCACAAAGGTGACAAGGTAAAGTAACAAACTTCTTTTGACAAGTCAACTTCCGCCTGGGATGTTGCAGATGCGAATAAGTTGAGTGGATAGGTAGAGTACAGGGGAAACTATCTACAATATACACCGATTGAATGTGCTCTGTTTTTGTTCTGGAATATGACTTTGCTTACTTACTTTCTTAAAATCTCTGCCTAAGACACGGTGGCCCTCTACTTTATTCCAGCTCAAAGACATTTTTTCCAGCTATCCTCGCATACGATACCAAAGCACCTTTTCCTTTACAGTTTCTATTATTCGGCTAGCAGGATCAATGTTTTGAATTGAGCTTTGAGTAGGTTTATTTCGCCGAAGGGCTGAAGTTTCCTATGGGAGGTTAACTCCTTAATCACTTCTAGGTGATGGACACATGCTTCCTTATTCATTGACATGGTTTGATCCACTTCAACTTCAAGACCATTTCATTTCATTTGTTCCCAATTTGCGATAAAAGCCCCGATGAGGGCGGTCGTAGAGTGACCGATGCTGTCAATGTCGTCTACACAGCTAAGAAACTAGACAAATTTTTTTGAAGATAGGGCCTTCCGTGTTCATAGCTGGCCTGCACATTGCACGGCGTGTTTTCCAGAATCCCGTAAATCAGTTTTTCCGGGAATTCAGCCATTGACTTGTAGAGCTCAAGTAGACAAATATTGTTATATGCGGCTTTGAAGTTGCTAAGTCGGTAAAGACTCATGGTTTTGACTGTAAATTCGTCATCGGTCCTTCTTTCATGCACTAATACTAAGAGGTCAGCTCATTACAAATATATCAGTTGCGGACCCTTCCATACCCAGAATGGGGACAGATGGAAGTACGTTTTCTTCTTTGCCTCTCTCTGTCTGTTGCCTTTTAAGTGGCTGCTCTAAGAGCAAACACTTGATCATGATCTCCATGTGAAAAAAAATCATTGCCAAGATGTTTTCATCCGAGGAAATATAAGATACAATCGAGCTTCTCAAGAATTTTACAGTCTTTGATCTTACTCAGTTACTGAATACAGCTCAGTTTCGTCCTACCATGGCGAAATGGTGAAATCCGAAATTCCGAAATCTGGTTTTGAATGTACGGCAGTTGTAATGGATTATATTTTTGTGATACTGAATCTCCGAAAATGTTATAAAGAGTATCTATAACTCTGCAACCGTTCAATTTCGTAGAAGTAAACCACTTCCAACTGCTCTAAATGCCAACCCTATTAGCCTCAGTTTTGACACACAGCGATAGGAGTAGGCTTCCATCCAGCATACCTATAAGTCGTCGATGTCAATCTATGAAGTCTATTAACCCATAGCCATACCTATTCTTTCATTCAGGATGCGACTCTGTTTTTAGATTAAACTTCTCAATGTTCATAATCAAAATTGGACCTGAGCCAAGTACGAGTACGAGTAGCAGATGTTGAAGTGTCCTACATCAACATTTACTGTAACACCTAGTTTTGTTAAATGACTGATATTCCGGTTGCATTCTAAAGAGAAACATTTCCATTTTTTTGTTTGTTCCTTTCATCACCATCCCGTGCCTGGTATCATTACCTCGTCAGCAATGATGACAAAAGTTTTCTGTGTTGTAAGGTAGTTTTGTTTTTTTTTTTTTGTGTCCTTCTCCTCCGCTTACTGGTTTTTTTCATAAATTATTCTAATTTCCTTCTCTTGTTATGTATTTTCAGTACAATTACCTAATGGAGTTTGGATATCTTCCAAAATCAGACATTGAAACGGGAAACCTGAGAACTGAAGACCAACTGAAGGATGCCATTAGGAACTTGCAGGTAAGCATCATGATCATACTCCAATCTTCTCCTCCTTCATTTCCTTTGGGAGGGAACTGAAACTGCTCCGAAAAAAAAACAACAAAAAAAGAGAAAAACCGAAAAACCGTGTTGTCCTCTTCAACGAGAAGAGGCAGAGGCAGAGGCCTTAAAGCTTGAAATCAACAATAAGGACGAGCTAGAGCAAAATGTGTCCTGCTATGGTGTTTTCTTCGTCGAACAAAGTTTTTTTTTTTAAATATTTTTGGAAAGAAGGGGGAGGAAAACAAAAGTCCATACTTATACAGCGGCTTATGTTAAAAAAAAAATAAAAATATTATCTCGTCCTTTGCAGAGATTTGGAAACATCCCAGAAACAGGTGAAATCGATAATGCCACACGAAAGCTGATTTTTAAACCACGTTGCGGTGTACCTGATAAGATGGCTGCACCAGATTTCACATCGGATAATCTCGGCGGCAGCAGATGGTATGGGAATAGTGGCGGTGGAGATGGTAGACGGCGACGACGTCCAAAACGGTTTGTAATCCAGGGAGCCAAGTGGGATCACACCGATTTAACATGGAGGTAAGTGGTTTGAGCTGTTTTTCTTTATTATGTTTGTTCGTTACTACTTCCACAGGTGGTAGTGGCGGTGACTGTCAGCAGATACGAATAGACTATCTGTGTATCTGTATCTGCTTTTGGTTCTGTCAGTTCCACTGCCTTTGTCTCATTAGCTTCTGTTCTATTGTCTCAAAGTGGGTCTCATTCAGTCAGCTTGATTAGTATATGCAGGAAAAAAATTACACAACCAAGACGTATTCATGGGATATTCATTGTCCAGCATGGGGTTTTCCTTCTATCCTTTCGTCAGAAGTCAGAATGTACTCGCACTCATATTCATGTTCGTACTGCAACTACAATAGTACGTTGACGGTGCGCGCGTGCGATTATTTTTATAGCGCAATGAAATGGAATTATGAAATTTTATTCATTTGTCCTTGTTGGATGGTTAAGCGACGTTCCAGAGCTGCTGCGACTACAACCACTACGACGAGTACTTGCATGACTCAGCGAGTGTGAACTTCATTTCTGCTCATTTAATAAACGCCAAATTAAATTTCAATGGAGCTAAAGCTGAAGATGGTTCTGGTACTGAAGCTGGAGAAGGAATGAAATGTAGTACGACACACTCATAGTCTTTTCATTTCCCATCTGTTTCTACTTCTACTCTGGCTACAGCTTCTAGTAAAGGCTCCACGACAGATCCTGCTCCAATCCGGCGTTGGGGGAAAAAAATGTATTCTTATGCTTAACTTTATGCAAAATTGCTGATTGCATAATTTAGCATGGAACATTAGGTACTCTCCGGGAGGGTGGCGGTAATGGTGTGTAGAACCAAGGGATGGTAGGGTTCATTCTATTCAACCGATTACACATACATCTAGTACCCTGAAGTAACTTTGCTCTGTTCTGGCTCTGACTTTGACTCGGGCTCTGACTCTGTTACTGGCTCTGGTTCTACTTTAGATCAACGTTAGCGCTGTTTGTTTTAATTAATTCAAAATGCATGAGGGCGTCGCTATGAGGGTGGGAGAGTTGGTTTTATACGTACATAGTACTCGTCGTTGGGTTTCAGGCTTTTAGTTTGACTGTGTTTGGTAATAGTGTAGTGTAATTGCATAAGAGGGCAGCAACGGGGTGTCAAATATTCCTAGTCATAGTCCTTGTTGTGCCTCCAGTCATCCCCTCAGCCTTAGAAGTATTGATTATTTTTTGTAATCCCAATCCTCATACCAGTCATCTGTTTATCGTGCATAAGGGAAGTCGCATATGGTACAGAGTCACTGACAATGAGTTGTGTGTCGCATCTTTAAGTTGACAAATGACTCGAATTTGACAAATGGGAACTTAAAAGATGCTGTGGAAGGTATAAAAAGTGTGTCACAGGTTTAAGGGGAGATTTAATGGTCATGGGAGAGTTAATGATGGAAGTCTGCAAGGGACAGGTTTTCTTAGCAACATGTACGGCTTTCCGTGTTGGGATGAGATAATCCAGAATGTCGTATAGTAGGGAGATGGTTACATAGACATCAGGTTTCAATTGAATTGACTTAAATTAGGTCTACTCTTCAACTCTTTAAGAATGCTTATAAGTTTCGGAGTAGGCCTATGTCTCTGGCTGATGTCCGTTTGCTTTCTCCGAAAACTTTGAACGGATTCAGCGCTAAAAACGGCCGATTTTTATACACGATCCTTATATTCGTAGTTCTTGCCCAGATGTTCCAGTATACCTTTGCTGTTCCCTATGAAAACTTTCGTCACGAAAAATGGAAACGTTGGACTCGTTTGTGGCATTGGATTTAGACATCCCCAGCAGCTCGTTGCAGAAGTATTCCTCAACCTCAGTCAAGGTGCAGTAGGACGTAACGTTGTCCGATAAACTAAACATCCTCTGTACAAATTCAATGTCTCTGAACTGGGACGATGCTCTTCTTCCACTTAGTGTTACTTAGTGCTATGATTTCCATAATTATATTGAGAGCTACCAAATCAAATGCCGGTACTATTTCCACAAGAAGCCGATGTGGATCAAAGTCTAAACGTTGCTCAGGAAGCAATTGTTTTAAATCTGTGGCATTTACGATTGCAACTTAGGCAGTTTTGTATCTGTTATCACGCCTAGCACATGTCACTTACTGCTTTTATGGTCCGTACTAGCATTTCCACTAGGCAGTCGAGATGCGTCCCAAAAAGACACCATTTGATCTAACATGGTCTCTGTTTTGCCTTAGGTGCTTAGTAGAAACGCAGACACTTGTTTAAACCCTGATCCGCAGCTACAGTCTGGTAGCAAGTTCGTCGCTGATTTCTCAAGGACATGGTTTCTTACATCCTGGGAATTTATTTATGCTGAAACATGTAGTCGTAACAAGGGTTCAAGTTCCGGTAAGTCATCTTCTGAGCCATGACTAGTTTTGACAACCATTCACAGCCGACACACCCCATCTTAGAACAAAATTCTAATGGGATGCTATCTGGTCCAACTGCTTCACATGTCCCGCGGCTGATCTTTTATCTGCCGATTCGTTCTAGGTCCTCGTAAAGGCTTCTTGAACTGCTCTTTAAAGTGGTGTGTTAATTTTTTGATTGAGAGGGCCCTCTGGAGTCGGATTTTGTTACGACATCCCATGGAGACAAGAAATCACTGAACATAAAGAAATTGATGATTATTCCACCAGTTGTACCTCGAGGTTGTGAACTGGAAAAGGCTTCACTAAAACTTTCTTTGCTAGTGTGGACCACTTTCAGGAACCTCATATCGGTGTAAAGTCTGCGGTGGATTACAGCCTTAGCTAACATGTCGGGATAAGTAGATGAATATGGCTAATAAAGTCATCTTCCCTCTGCACTGAAGTCCAAAACATTCTGGGCCAAGGTGCCCAGCCGTACGGTTCGCTGATTCACTCAATAATGATGCTGATGCAGCGAAGAATAAATTACGCGAAAAACTCAAAAGCCGAAGATAGTTTTCATTCGCTTTCAGCAGACTAATGAAGGATTTGGATGATCAGGCTCCTTAAGCTGCTCAAGAGTGGGTTTTACTACTTCATTGCCTTCTTATCTCAAAGAAGAATGGATTAGCATCTTCAAGTTTTAGCTGCCTATCATGAGGTTTTGTCCTGGGGGTTGACCATCGCTGCCAGTCCTAATCGTTCGTTTAACCTACTATGTCAGTGCAGTATGCGAACAGCTGAACGTACTTTTAAAGGAGGACATGCCGCTGGAGTTGGCTCAATTAAGAACATATTGCTTTGAACAGCTCGGCAGTTAAGCCATTTGCCCAGCAGCTTTGTAGGGCTTAATATTGGAAATTGTTGTCCTGCCTTCTTCTTGGTTCGACGAATATGTTGTCTGAAGTCCAGTCGTATGTTCTTCGTCATCAATGCTTAGATTTAAGGATTCTGTGTACCGATTGTGGTACTACTATAAGGTTTCCTTTTTATCCTAGCAAATTTCGAACTTCATTCTTCTACAAGCACGCGTCATCGAGCGCTTCTTGTGATCTTTCTGTTTTTGTCTGAGGAGCCTATATTCTGCCGTTCTTTTCTGTTCGCAGAGCTCACGAGACCCACTTGTTCTTGACTGCAGGGCCGCCCTGTACATCCACTTTCTAGGTTTGTCTGTCTGAACTCGTCTTCGAACCAGCGGTTTCCGTGTCATGGAGGGTCAAAATGTAGTACATCAGAGGCGACATATCTTATCGCCTTTTGGTACTGATGCCACTGGTCCTATATGTTCGATGCTGGCAACGTTAGATTCCTCGGGAAGTTGAGAAAGGTTCTGGCGGTCACTTGGAATTGCAGCCTCTCGTTGTTGAAATTGCTCACTACCTTGCTGACTTGGGCTGTTGCGGATGTCCGCATTTGCATCTTAGCTACAACCCTTTCCTCGTTATATGAACTTATTTTAACTGCATCGCTGCTGCTCCGCTTATAGAGTTGGTTAATATCGCAGACCGCAGAACGCGTCTAAATACTGCTCGGTCCTGGATCGCTTCAGTGGTTAGCCCCAGGCGTTGTGCCTTTTTAACCGGATTTTCCGCAGATCTTCTTTGAACGTGGCAATACCAGCTTATTCTATTCGCCTCAAGCTGTTCCGAAGTCTTTATTTGTAGACCTAATGCAATCGCGTTTAGTGACTCCACTCGACATCCTTAACATTTTCATTTCCCCTGCCGTCATTTTGTACATTGTCCAGCACTGAGCACCGTACATAAGAGCTGGTCTAACAACCGTGGTGTAGAGTTTCCCCTTCAATTTAAGTGAACATTTTCGGTCGCAAAAGATTCCCGAATTTTCCCGCCATTTCATCCATCCCACACTCACTCCGTGGTTTACGTCGTCGTCACATTTCGCTTCCATGTTAACGATTGATCCTAAGTACTTAAAGATAGTGCTTTTCGGAAGAACTATTCCGTCTAACATTATATCCGGAACAGGTCGCAACGGATGCGCAAATGGGCACGTCAAATGTTCCGTCTTTGAACGACTTATTTTAAACCCGTTTCTCTCTAGCTCATTTTTCCATGAATCTAAGGCGTTCAGCAAATCTTCGACGTTGTCGCTTAATATAACTGTGTCGTCAGCGAACAGAATTGGCGTTACACTTGCTTGGCGCATCCAGTCTTTTAAAAGATAGTCGAATACTAAGTTAAAGAGGAAAGGGCTAAGGACGCTGCCTTGATGCACTCCAACTATAACTGGATTTTCTCTCGTTAGTCCAGCAGACCTTTTAACCGCAGTTTTCACGTTTCCGTACATGTCTTGTATTATTCTAATATACTCGTACGTTTCCGGTACCTTTTGAGACCTCAGCGCGGCCCATATGAGATCCCTAGGCACTCGGTCGAATGCTTTCTCGAGATCGATAAATACCATGTGTAAATCCTTAGACGAATCTCGGTGCTTTTCCATTATTATTCGTAGGCTTTGGATAGCGTCCACCGTCGATCTTCCTTCAACAAATCCACACTGGCTATTATCGAACTTTATTATTTGCCGAAGACGTTCGTTTAAGACTCTTTCGATGATTTTCATCGTGTGTAACATCAGCTTGTATAATGGAACCAAGAAGCTACTTCTCAATTGATTTATTTAAAAGTTTCGATAGCCATTCGCTGCCGATTCCTTCCATCTTCGACCAAAACTCTGATGGAAAGCTTTCTCATCCCACCGCATTCCCTCGCTTTATTTGTCTGATTGCAGGTCCGAAACTTCCTCCTCGAATAGACCAGCTGTCGGCACGATATCACGTGGAAACTGTTTGTTAAGCAACTCCTTGCAGTATTCAAGCCACCGGTCACAAATTTCCTTTTCATTTGTTAGTAAGCGACCGTCTGCGTTTTTGATGTATTTCGGCGAGGTTATTTCCATTGATTATTCCATTTTTCGCCTCTGTGCAGCGAGCTTAAAAATATTTGGCATTTTAGTATTGTACGACGTTTGAACTTCTTGGATAGCTTGTCTTCTATCTGCCGATCGTGAGGATATTTGTTCCAACTCCTGGTACAGGTTTTCCGCTGCTGCGCTCGAGTTCGAGCCAGGACTTTCTTTGCGATCTTTTTAAGACACTCGTATTCAAGAGCCAGTCGAGCTTTTTCGATATCGTCGCTCCAATCGCATTTTGTCCTCGCTTGGAATGCACTCTTTTTGTCGGCCACAGCTCGTTTGGTTTCGTCATTCCACCACCATGTTTCCTTGCCGACGTGATGGTATTTTGATATAGTCCCCAGATTGAACTTTGCGAGTGTTATGCATTCCTCGTGCATGCTGTTCCACATTTCTTGCGGGTTAAGTGAGTCTGCGATACCGTTTATATTGTGAAGTACTTCTTTAGTCAGTGCGATAAATCTTGCGCTTCGTTCCTTCGATAGATTATACCACCGGATTTTTGGCTTTCCAAACGATGCCCGTGTTTTCGGTGGTTCCGCTGTGAAAAATTCTGTAATGAGCAGACGGTGTTGGCTTCAAGTATTACGAGTACTTTACAGTCCTTAACACGGTTTCTCATCGACATTTTGCAGAGGTGATAATCTATTTGCGTTTCGTGGCCTCCGCTGCTATAGGTGATAAGATGTCGTTGATGTTTAATAAACATTGTATTTAAGATGGTTAAGCCGTAACACGCTGCAAGGATATCTTCGCCAGCAGAATTTCTGGTTCCAAAGCCTTTACCGCCGTGGCAGTCCTCATAATCAACATTTGTTTCTCCGAGGTGGCCGTTAAACTCTCCACCTACGAAGAGCATCTCTTCGGTGGACATATTTCTAAGCAAATTACCGAACTCTGACCAAAATGTATCTTTTTCCGATTGGTCGCATCCATTTTGTGGAGCGCACGCACTAACAATGTCCCACGTTTCATTGTGTATGACGAGTTTAACACTCATTAAGCAGTCGCTTATTTTCAAAATACTCGTACCAACGATATTGCTAAGAAGATCCGCTGCAAAAACGATAGCAACACCGTTTTGTGATCGTTCCATGGTAGAACATCTTAAATGCCTTAGTTTTTAAATTAAGAAAACGCGCTTTATTTCCGGTATTACACCACTTCGTTTCCTGTACGCACAGGATTTGTAGAGTACTGCGACTCAAAATCGCTTCCAGTTCTAAACTTTTTGAGGTCATCGATCCGACGTTCCAACTTGCAAACCGAAGTTTATGAAAATATTTGGGAAACTTCATTTTTCCCGCACCCGGAATCTGTCGGGCTCTGACACAAGCACTTCTGCTTGCTCTGGGATCACCCGAGTGCGTTGCAAGCGTAGTTTTAAAGGTGTTAAAGTGTTACAGGCTCATTTTTGGTGTCATAGTTGCCTGTATATGATACGTATCCCATTTAGTCGCCTCTTACGGCAAGCTCGGACGCACTGCGGCACTATTCTTTATCCGATGCCGCACGGATGTGAGGGATAATAATGCCTTGTCGAGGAGCTCGTAGAAGTAGTTTTTGAAAAGGTTAGCATTCTACTTTATTCTTTCGCCTACGTTCCCTTACATGCCCGATGCAGAATAACAAATAAGCGCTGCTACTTCTGTCCCTGAGCACCTGTTGTTGTTGTAGCGGTCGCCAAAACAATTTTACATCCTTCGTTGTCTTTTCATCGTTTGCTAGGGTCGTCAACAGTGAATTTGATTTGAATCCAAGGATATAGGCTGGTTTGTCACATTTTTACCACCACCATGTACTATTGTGGTCCTTGGGAAGGCGTAGGCGAGTACCGTGAAATGATCTTATAAGTGTACGGATTGAGAAACTTATTTGCACCGTCTAAGCCTGAGTAACTTTTGAAATATTTATATTGGTGTTCTTGGGATGATTTCTCCCACTGTTCCTTCGCGTTGCATGCAACAAAATGCATACATACACACAAGCAACACTCAAAACAAGCAAACAGCTTCATTGCATACTTTTACATGGCAATCTTTCTGCCTGAATTCCTACAACTTTTTTTGTCTTTTTTTTTTCTTTGAACCAACTCACATCGAAGGTCTTCATTTAGGCGGCATTCGAAACTTATTGTGCACCCCAAACATTGGCATAACCGACATTCGACAACACACGTCCTGACACCACGAAGTGACAAAAAGAAATGAAAAAAAATAAAAAAAAAAACAAGGGAAAGGACACTGAAACAGAGAACAGAAAAAACCATCTCTCGGAACCATTTATCATTTCTTGCGATTGCCTGCGATTTACAAATGATAACATCACATAAATCAGAACACACGCTGACTGACTCTTCAACTCGCCCCGATTCCTCAGGACTCCAGAGACATTTCTCCAGGAACGACAAAACAAAAAATAAAAACACAGAAACAGAAACAGAAACAGAAACAATTTATCCACATTAGCCAGGAGAATTGATTTTTTTGTTGCTGTTTGCTAGAAAATGAATTAAACAAAGGACGAGTGGTATGCCGTACATATGCGGATTCAGATTCAGATTCGGATTCGGCATGGCGCGGCGTCAAAACTTACATGTGTACGTTTGTGTGTAAGCAAATGACTTGGAAAGTGTGAGCAAGTGAGTTTAATGAGACGGAAACGGAAACAACATGGCGACACGAAGTTGATTTACTTTCTCACTAGTGACTAGTCACCGCACAGTTACGAGTATATATCACACTACTCGTATACCATGGCATGGTAGTGCCATTAGTAATAACCCACCGGTGGTGGCGGTGTCATCTAGTCATTTAGCCATCTAGTCATCTACTCGTATGTTTGTTTGTACGAGTATGTACGTACATATCTGTAGGTAGTACCGCTTCGACCGCACCCCTGATGACGCTCAAAGACTTAAGGTTATTATTTGTAACTTAATGGAAGGTGATTGCGGCGGCGACGTAGTCCTAATAAAATTAGTCTCCTGGGCTATTATTAGTCGGTAATAACCTTCTTTCTATGTACGCATTGCGAAGACTGTCAGCGGTGCGACTGCCGCCATCTCTACCGCCCCCATACTGTTACAAATGAAATTCAATTGAAGCCGACAGAGTGCGCTAAAGGATGAGATAACAAAGATTGCAGGACATGGAAGTGATGGCAGCAGCAGCAGCAGCAGTACCAGCAGCACCACCACTAACATGGAAAACAAAACGAAAAAGAAAATTGGAAAAAAAAGGAGAAGAAAACCTAGAAGGACACACCACGAGATGTCCCAATTTAATTACTGTGGATCGTACCCTCCTAATTGCCTATTACCTTCCAACATAAACTGCTTTTAGGTATTTACTCCCTAAGGGGCAATCCAACTTCACTTCACTCCCACTCACTTGGCGGTGACCACCGCTGGCATCACTATAACCTCTGCCACACGACTTGTGCTCGATGCTAAATGGATTTTTTCCTGCTTTGTCGCCATACCAGCACCACAACCTTAATTATCATCATCAGCTTCATCATTATTATCATCATCATCATCATCATCATCGTCGTCGTCGTTTGTCGTTCTTCATTGTAGTCGTCCTCCTACTCATCGCATCGACCTCGTCAAATTGATGGAAGTGCGATGTTCTATTGTCGACATTGAATCTTCACATCATAAAGAGCGAACGCCTGTAAAGGTTGCATTGCACATCCCATACGACTACAGTTGATTGAGTTGAGAATGTATAGCTATTGGCGCCAGTCCGACGGTTTAATGTCACTTTTTTCCACCACCCAGCCTTCAAAGTCCTTTATTCGACTTAATAGGGTGTCCTCCTGGGGAGAGGAACAGGAACATTTTATAAAACCAATTTAGGCCAAGTAAACGCAAACATTCAATGAGGTTTGAAAGATGGCTTTTTTTTTTTTTTTTTTTAATATTGTGAAGGACTAATAATGTGGGTTGATAGGGCTGGGAACCTTTCGGTCTTTAACTGGTATTTTCGTATACATTTGCTTGGTTGGAGATGAAGACAGGTTTCTTATGAAAACCCAGGACACCACGACTAATTTGTGAACATTCAAGGGAAGGGTCAAGGTTATAGTATCATCTTCGTTAGACCTCACGACTTTTGATGTTCATTTCTATCATTTTTGAAAGGATATCGGTGTTTAGTGTTTGACTTATTGCCGCCGTATGAGTGGGTAATGGAAACGTATGAGCCGTGGGCTCATTAAAATTCCTGTCTATGACAAGGCACAATATGGACTTAGACGAATTCCATGGGCAGAGACTACATAAGGGTTCGGTGGAGTGAAATACTATTTTGACAAATTTGAATTTTATTTATGAGTTCTAAGGCATTTGGGCATATAGTCGGTGAATTACTAGATCTTAGTGAACGAACTACGCGCTTGTTGCCACATAAGGCACTGCT
Organism: Volucella inflata; assembly: GCA_928272305.1. Lineage (NCBI taxonomy): Eukaryota > Metazoa > Arthropoda > Insecta > Diptera > Syrphidae > Volucella > Volucella inflata. The sequence continues at coordinate 9,644,818 of OV743720.1, forward strand.
CCTTTCCCGCAGATAATTTTGCTGTTATGTTCATAGCCACAGAGAAGAGTTTTGGCTCTGCGCGTAGAATGTTCAGACTTTCAACAGATTACGTGCAAGCAGTCGAAAAACTATAAAACCAACTTTGACCGCTCTAAAACGGATTTCAATGCCATCCAAGAACTGTTTGTAATAGGCTCAATAGGCGGCGTTGGCATCTGTTTACACAGACAAATTAAAGCCCACGAAGGGGACGTGCTTCGGGATTTTCGCAGCTAAATCCGACTTTATCTGATACTTTCGGTGATTTTTTAGGAGAGGCCCTAGACTGCCGCAAAGCAGACATTACCGCAATCCAAGAAATGCGATGGTATAGGTCAGACACCGCTTAGATGAAAAACTGCAAAAAACTGCAACGACGTTTTGGGAGGCAGACTAACGCAAGAAGTTCTGACTTTCTGGCTTCTGATCTAGCACCTCATAGCCTATAAATGTGCTAACATTAGCCCTTTACTCGGCCATACCCTCATAGAGAAGAAGGATAACGACACCGATGATAGCTTCTACAAGGGGACTTGGAAAACTCCTGATCAATCAACCGTCAAACAGATGGACCACAATTGCGATCGACACTCCTACAGTATTATGGATGTCTGAACGTTTTGGGGACCCACCATCGACTCGTACTATTACCCTGTTGTAGCCAAGGCACAGTTGTGGATATCCTGAACAGTGCAAACAGGGCAAGCTAAAGCAGTAAGGAGTTACGACATCGCGAGTGATCGTCAAATCTTTTTCCGATCGAATCGTTCTTTATCTTTTAAGTGATCCACTGTTGCTAGCATCAAGTACCTAAGACCAGTGGCAACACTACCAAAAAGCCATCAGAGATGCTTCCTCTGATGTGCTGGATTTCATTCGACTACCACAACGGCAATCTTATGCAGCTAAGCAAGATGAATAGAAGGACTAGCTCTATGAGCAGAAGGGGAGAGAGACGAACACCGGCTTCTCACGAGGACTCTATCTATAGAGACGAGCTATACAGAGCAGTTTGTAGTTTTGGCATCTCTTGCATACTCGCCTGTCTGTACAGGATGACGATAGAGAATCCACGCTACTCCATTGAGGTCGGTAAATATTCCACCGAGGACTTTGATGTCAAAACAATTTAAACAAGGCGATGCGCTGTCATGCGATTTCTTCAACATAATACTTGAAGAATAGTGTACATGCAAACGGGAAAAAAAATCATCGAAATGTGCGAAACTATAGGCCTTTCGTTACTTAATGGACGAACCAATAGTGATCAAAAAGGAAATTTAACTTTCTTAAGAGGTACCGCGTGATCAACAATTGATTACTATCTGTTGCAGGGGAACTGGCTTAAGTATGCAACAGAACTAGAAGTTTCCGAATCAACATACTTAGACCACCTATCAATATCCGTAAAAATAGAGTTAAATTTGCGACAAACCAATACTGAAGTTCAGCGAAATTGCCTTCTTCCAAAACTACGCCGGAAAGACGGAATCTTAGAAAGGTACAAAGTGAATCTTTCTCTGGAAATCAATAACATAGAAAATAACGAACTTCTATCTGCTAGAGGTACGGAAATCCTCACGAACTGCATCTTAAACGCAGCTAAAGCCTTGCAAACAGAAACAAAGAGACCAGGAAGGCAGCCCTGGTATGATTGGGAATGTGAAAAAGCCAGAAAAAAATCATTCGCCTACCTTCGTCTGCTAAGACTCATGGGCACCGACCACATAAAACGTATGTACCAGCAAGCAAATAGAAGCTTTAAAATCATATGCCAAGAAAAACAAAAACTCTACATAAATAATTTGTCGCTAAAACTTGCGCACACCAAAGACAGCAAGTCCTTTTGGAAACTTGCTAAAGCATTGAACGGTACGTTATTTGCCCAAGGAATCAAGGTTGAAGCGACTACTTTGGCGAAATACTTCGAAAAATTGCTGAATCCAGCAGTGGACCGGAATGAAATACAATTTGCACTACCGTATTCCGAAGTAAACTCTTTAGACTCACCCATAACCCAACTAGAAGTTGAAAAAGTTATAGATAGGTGCCGCCTGAATAAGGCTCCAGGGGAAGATCGTATTACTTATGAATTCTTCAAAAATGCAACTGACCTCTTCCTGCAAAAGCTCACGGAAACATACAATTATATATTTACAACTGTTCCGAAGTTCCAGAAGCTTTCAAGAAAAGTATAATCTTTTCGATCCACAAGAAAGCAGATCCAAACGATCCATCCAACTATAGAACCATAGAGGGATTTCGTTTCTAAATGCTGTTACTATGTGAAAACGACCTGCTAAGCGAGTTTCAAGCCGGGTTCCGTAAGGAGTACTCCACGACTGACAACATATTTACTCTCACAAACATCGCTCGGATTTACTTGGACCGAGGAAAGAAATTATACGCTTTCTTTGTAGACTTTAAGGCGGCTTTTGACTCCACCGACAGAAGATCACTATTTCTTAAACTCAGCAACATAGGAGTCTCAACAAAAGTTCTGAAGGTTCTGCAACAATTTTACGAAGGCAATACAGCGGCGGTGTGCGACGAGAATATCGTGTCTAATCGGTTCCAAACAAACACTGGAGTAAAGCAAGAATGTCTTTTGAGTCCTCTTCTTTTTTCAATATTTTTGGATGATCTAGCTTAATTTCTCCCGGGCGGGTTGCCTCTTGAGGGATTTCATACTCGTATAAACTTTTACTCTACGCCTACGACATTGTAATTCTCGCAGAAACTCCAAGCTGCAACAGTATTGCCGTATGTGGAACCTGCAAGTTAATACCAGCAAATCCAAAGTCTTGATTTTTCGAAATGGCTGGGGGCGTCAAGCAAGGAATGAAAAATGAACCTGGCAGAACGTGGAACTGGATGTATTCAAGGAATACAAATACCTCGGAGTTCTGATCACCTCACAAGCATCCTTTAAAAAACACCTGCTAGAGAAACTGAAAGAATCTCAACGTGCGATTAATTGCAAATGGAAAGGAATTCTGGGGAAAAGGAATGTAGCACCAAGTGTGAAGTACAAGATTTGCGAGGCGGTAATGAGGTGAATAATGTGCAATGCAGCACAAGTGTGGGGGGCTTGGCATTTTGAAGAGGTAGAAAAACTTCAAAGATACTTCCTTAAGAAACTGCTTAGGCTTCCTGAAAATACAACAACTTACATGTTACACCTGGAAACTGGACTACCAACGCTACATACGAGGGCGGGTCAATAAGTCCGTGACTTTTTGAATTTCTGACCTCTTTACTGAAACAGCAACACTGCTCCTGTCAACAGGCATCTGTCAGTTGACTCCTGTCAAAATTTAAACTTGCTGCGTCAGTTAGTTTGTGTTTGACAGCTATTTTTATCAGACTACTCACTAATTTGAGGAGAAAATGGAAAAAAGTGAATTTCGTGTGCTTATTAAGCGAAAAAAACCATTACCGAGACCAAGGCTAAGCTTGATAAATACTATGGGGACTCTGCACCATCGATTTCAATGGTAAAAGAGTGGTTTACTAAATTTCGTTGTGGCCGTACAAGCACTGAAGATGCCGAACGTCCTGGACGCCCAGTTGAGGTCTCTACACCCGAAACAATCGAAAAAATTCACGATATGGTGTTGGCCGACCGAAGATTGAAAGTGCGAGAGATTGTGGAAGCCGTAGGGATCTCGCATGGCTCAGTGGTTTCAATTTTGAATGATCACTTGGGCATGAGAAAGCTTTCCGCAAGATGGGTGACGCGTTTGCTCACATGTCGACCACAAACACATGTGCAGTTGCCATGGCAAAAATCCATGAATTGGGCTATGAATTGCTCCCTCATCCACCCAATTCTCCAGATTTGGCTCCGAGCGACTACTTCTTGTTCCCAAACCTGAAGAAATGGCTTGGTGGAAAAAGATTTGACTCCAATGATGAAGTCATCTCGCAAACAAAGGCCTATTTTGAGGACCTCGACAAATCATTTTTTTGAAAAGGGATAAAAAAATTGGAGAAGCGTTGGACAAAGTGTATAGAGCTCAAGGGAGACTACGTTGAAAAATAAAATTATTTTTTTATCAAAAAATCTGTGTTTTAATCCAAACGTCACGGACTTATTGACCCGCCCTCGTATCTTCACGCTTAGACTGCACTTCCTCTATATCAGGAAAGTTTCTGCTCAACCAAGTCATCGTCTTCCTCACAAGGTTGCTATGTATCTTATAAACCGAAACCTTAATTTCTATGCGGAATGGCCATGGCTCAGCCAAGAACACAATGTGCCTTTGCACGAACTAATCGGAAATGAAACAAATTGGGATAGCACACTGAACGAAATTCTTTAAAAAATCCACTACTCAACACGGGAGCGTTTTGACGCAAAGTCAACAAAGCCAACCAAGATCCACATATAGAATACTACAGCATGAACTTGGGGAAAACAGCTTCTTTAATGACCGGAACAGCGTAGAGACCATCTCAACAATATTCAAAGCCAGAGGCGAACTTTTGCACCTGAACTATATGCCATACAGAAACAACGGAGGAGGCGAATTTACACTGTGCAATCTGGGAACGAAGGAGGATGTCCGGCATTTTATTGGAACGTGTCCCGTATTAAATTCAATCAGAAGATCCTTTTGATGGAAAAAATGCCCTATCACTAAATGAGATCACAAACATCCTAAATTAAGCTTTTTAGTTCAAATTTATTAATTTCTTTCTCTCGGCTGACGGCAAAAGCCATCGCTTATTTTTTGTTATTTTTGTTAAACTTGTAAATATTGTCACAGAATAAACAAAATATTACTTACTAATTAGTAAGTGTACAACCTACGCTCACTCATATGGACATATTCGGAACAGAGCAGGGTGATGTCAGTGTCTATTTTGCGAGTATTGAGACGGAACTGGCGTGAATTGGTTTGATGATCAACAAGGGCAACGAGGACAAAGTACAAGCGATCAAGTGAAAAGAACAATAAACACCGAAGTCTCGGACAGAACGTTACCTTCGGGAAAATTAATGACTTTGTCTACCTAGGGTCCGGTATCAAATCAGACAACGACACCAGGGCTGAGATATAATGAAGAATAACTCTTGTTAGTCGTGGCTTCCGTCCCACCACCAATAATGTTAGAACTATTGTGACGAAGCGTAGATTCACCATAAAATCATTTAAAACAGGTAACTCCGATGTGTGTAGAAACTTCCTTACATGACTAGGTCTTCCACTATCAAAACTCAACATCAGTCTATGAATGCATCTACTTAAGCTTGGGAAGGCAGTCCGGCTCACTTCTATTTGTTAGATACTCGTATATCAAAGCATTGCATTTTCAAAAAGATGGAGATCTACTCGGCTGTTCTTCTCTGTTGGTACTTCACTCATAAATAAGCATGGTTTCCACGTTTGGTTGGAATACTCTCAGATTTATTTTGCCCTAGATAAAAAGTCGCTCAGGGTATCTAAGGCCGACTACCATGCTAAAGTCGGATGCCAAGGAAAGTTGATTAAAGCGGCGCTGATGTGATTTGAAGTGCTCAAGTTCTTTGTTTTAGATCTATTTTGTTCACCTCTGACTCCAGGTTAAGAGCTATTTGTCGCAGGTCCAATATCCTATGTAGGAGGAGGCGAACGTCATCAGCCTAGTGATGATCCCACCCTTCTCCCAATCATCAGCGATATCTTCCGTTTCTCATGCCTTCGTTATAAATGGCTTTAAGTGCTTGGCATGGAATGAAAGCGTTTTGCCGGGATCCTCTATATGCCAACTGCCTTGGGAATTTGTTATGACGTGACACTCAACTGAACTTCGGTCCAAATAGCTGTTGTCTAAGTGGTTAAACTTAGCTCCGACATGCTTACACTATTTAGCAAGCTATTGCTCATGCGAAGTCAGCAGACCTCCGTTGAGTTTCTTATGCCATTCTGGACATCTACTTCGGAGTGCTGTACTGCTGAGGTCGATACTCGTACAATCCGTACTTAGAGTTCGATACGCTTACCGATCTATCTCCTGGTGCTTACCGCTAGCCGTATGTTTTGGCCTTGTCGCCTTTTCCGATAATTTTGTCAGTCGCTGCCATAAAAATATTTTTCACAGCAGCGCTCCAATGGTCGTCGATTTGAAGTTAAGGTGCTGATTGCTTATGCATTTATCCTCCTGAATCGGCTGTAGCTGCCATTAGATTATGGTTCGTCTATATTCCGATGTTAGCTCCATGATTGTCACGGACGACTTGCGTGCGCTTTTCAGCTTCGGCTGTTTATAGGTGATTGATCTGATTCGGTGTATCTTCCCGCTCAATCGAAACCCGGCTGATCTTATGGTAGTCCTTATGGTCGAGCAGTTTAACTGCAAGGACCAGGCGGTTGTCGTCCCAAAAGTCAACAAACCTTTTGCGGTAGTCATTTCTTGTATCCTCAATGCTGTGTGGTGCCATCACATGTTTGAGTGCGGTTTTGTTATTGCCAGTGCGATCAGCACAATGTCTGTTGTCAAAATTGTAGCTGCTCTCGCTATGCCTCTGTAATCCCTATTGACATCCTCATTCGCGTAGTTCAGCAGGGTGGCGCAAAAGTTATCACCCGACGTTCTTTGGTTGTAATTTTTTTATGAATGAAAAATGTTGGTTTTGCTTTTGGATTATGTTTGTTTGATGTCTTACATTTTTTTCCGTTAAGTCGAGAAGATGATATCGGCTAAGTGGCCGCCGCCAGAATTGATGACCGGTCGAGCCCGATTTATGGAATTTTCCGGCACTCTTGTCAGAACTTCCGGCGATAGGGGCGCGTATTCTTGACGGATAGGCTTACTGACATAGCCTCTTGACCTCAAAAACAGCCACAAAGAGAAGTCTGAAATGGTTAAACGAAGCGATTATGCCGGCCAGGGCAAATCGCCAAAACGAGAGATTAGACGACCCGGAAATGCAGTCCTCAGAATTTTGGTTGTGACTCGTGCAATATGCGCCGTTGTTCCGTCCTATTGGAACCACATATTCTCCAGTCCCAACTCATCCATTTGAGGAAGGAGAAAGTCGTTGAACAGTAGTCGTTCGGAAAAAAATAAAACCCGATGACGCCCAGTAACTTTTAGCGGGTGTAATGGCTCTTCGTGGCTAATACGCGGTGCCCCACAAGTAATAATTCTGTTTATTCACATATCCACAGAGATGGAAATAGGCTTCGTCGCTCATGATGATATTCGATGAAATCGACCTTGCAGTCGAGATTCAGCACAACTGTCTGCACTCTGTAAGGGAACGTCTTACAGTTTTTCAGCAAAATTCTCTGTAAATACCGCCGAATGATGCCCTGTCGCGCGGCACGTCGTCTGGTCCTATGCGACATCTTCAACCACAGCTGCGAAATTCTTAGCAAAACAGCTGCTCAGTGGGCGGCCAGATCCCTCATCATCTCGTGTTGGCCTATACTCTTCTAGACGGGGGGTTAAACTTCATAGTGTTTGTCCAGCTTGTGTCGGATGACCGGGAAATCTGCGCCGAAATTCACGCTGCGTCAACATCACCTAGTACTTCTGACCTTACCCTTGAATCTCACCGTCAATATCTTGTCTCTATAAAATGGACATAGGCTGCCTCTAGCTTTGGGGATAAGTAACAGCTCAGTTCCGCTTACTTCTGTGTGATGTCCAGTGTGTACTGCATGCATTTCCACTTTAATTGAGGGAATTTGGGATCTCAGGTCTATAGTCAATTGTCATCAAACAAGTATCGCAGTAGTCGCTACTTGGAGGCACTGAAGTAGGGCTTGTCTGAAAAGCTGTAGGTGTTCATCTCCAGAAACATCATCTCTGTGTAAAGTAGCATTCGAATCCAGCTCTTTTTTGTGAACTCTTTGGGCTATCCATAGGATACCACAGCCAAATACTAGTAAACAATTTTCAAATATTTTTTCAATATCTGCTCACTCATCTTGCGAAAGAATGGCATTTCGTTTACATTCCAACTTACCAATATTTCGCTAGCATTTCCGATAATATTCCAGCAGACTCACCACCACTACACATGCCACATAGACAATTTTAACCAGATTGCTTGAAGTGGTTCATCAGTGGTTTACCACTAAATGTCCGACTCTCATCCAGCTCTCAATAATAAAACCCAAACAAATGCCCACATCCTGTGCGTACAAATTGTAAACAAAGTTCAGCCTAGGCCAGGCTTACAAACGATTCCAACTGTGGACATTCGAGTCGTTTACAATGGAAATCCAAACATCCAGCTGCTGTTGCAATTGTAACAGTTTGCCTCACAATTAATTGTGGTCGATTACAGAATTTTGAAATTTTTGTCTCCATGTGCCATGCCAACACCCGAACATAGCGTCAGAACACCCCAATAAAACGTCGATTTTGATCGGAACACATAATATTGTATGACACACATTCAGGCGTTCCCGCCAACCGCCAACTGAAAGGAGGCTGATTTTAATTACACACATCACACTTAGTGACAGTTTAAACCATTAAACCACTGAGCAACCGACGCACGTCTGTCTGTGCCAATGCCAACCGCCAACCCTCTCCCTATTTGGGGGTGTGTATTGGGCTGTGTTGTTGCATTAACAAAAAAAAAAAAAAAAAAAAGTCTACCTCACCGCCGCGCCGACGTGATTTTCGGGGAGAATTTTTCAACTGAACTTGGCCGCCACAATTTTCTGTTTGTGCATTATGCAACGCTGTTCACCGCTACTTTAATTAATGTTTATGCGGTCAATAATGTTGATTGCCATATTGCGAATTAGTTTTATTCAAATTCAGTTGGAATACAGAGGGATTGGCAACCTTCATCTCCCTCCCAAATATCCTGCAACAAGCAACGAACAAGAGACACAAACTTTAAAGCACTTAAGAGCATCCTGCTTGTTTTGAGGAGCCGATGAAAACAAAGATCACAGTAAGAGACCCGGTTGTATATCCTTGCAACTGGTGTAGCAATTAACAGTTGTTCTTTTGGACGCACCCGCACTCAAAAGTCTCCTTTTTTATCGAAAGGACATTCTAGAGCTTAATTATTACTTGGCAATACCCTTGTTGTGTTTCAGTTCATTTGTCGCGTGCATTTCAGTTACACTGTCCCCTGTTTTCCGTTTTATATTGCTTCAAGGACTTTTGGGAGGGAAACACCAGATGTCAGAGGTAGACGAACGTTGGAGAAACTTTCCTGCAATTCTACGCGAAAGTCTTAACTTTTATTCGTCCAAAGGGGTCGAAAGTGGGAAGTCAAGCAGAATTGACAGAGGGGTTGTTAGAAAAAGAGTGAAAAAAAAAGAAAACAGATCGACCCTGTACTGTAAGACAGACACGGTCCAGTAAATGAGCATGGGGTCAGCGATTTTGCACAAGATGATGAATATTCCATTGCAGGATTCTATCAAAGATCGCTTGTTAGGAGTACTGTTGTCCCTATGGAGTCGCTTTATTGCGCTCTTCAAAGTATTTTCCCACAACCTTGTCGTTCTAAGACAAAAAGTGGAGGATGGTTGTTTCGCTACAATTAAATGACGTTGTTAAGCTATGATGTTCGGGTCATGCCTTCCAGTTAACGAAATTGAACTCAAGGATTTTCTCTCTATTCTCTCATGGAAGGGAATAATAAAAAGGACCTTCCCTATCCCCCTCAATTGTTTGCTTTCACTGAAAACATCTAACACTTAAATAAAACATTAAAGTTGTCTTGAAGCCCTCTGTAACTAATGAATTAAGGTACGTACTTATCCTGTAGAGACTATTCACTCATGTCTTCTAGATCATGATCTCTTATGTGAGTCCTTGATTGAGGATTGGAGTTAAAGTGCTGCCTTTAGCGATCTATTCATTCGCGGACTTGTGTTTTTGGTATTTCTCTATTAAGAAACAAGATTTGTAAACACACAGCCACTTTCTCAAACCTCACCAAAGTCTGTATCTCCCAATCATAATAACCTTCATACATTCAAAACCAAAGTGCAGCGGCACCTCGGTCATAATGAATTCTAAGTCAATTGTGTGAACGTTCCTTAAAATCAGAAAAGACCCGACTAATCTTGTTGTAGACAATCTGATCGCATAGTATGTTACCAACGACAAGATGCGTGACTATTTAGGAGTTTTTCGGGACTCCTAAAGGTGCTGAAATACAGACTTCCTTACTTTAAGTGGCGCTACAGTCCGGGGTGGACCTGGTTCTCAGTCAACAAGATTCTCCAGCCAGCTCGATCCCTGGCTAGCTGCCTCCAGTTTCGCACGCTAAGTTGGCTGAGGTCCTCTTCGACTTGCGTGCGCCACCTGAGTCTTGCCTTCCTCTACTGCGCTGTCCCTCGGGAGCGGATTCTAAAACTTTTCGAACCGGAGCATTGGTGTCCATGTGTTCTACGTGACCCAGCCTTTGGATCTTCACTCTTCACTCGTCGTTATATCTCCTCCTCCACTCACCGTCAATGCGGATGGGACCGAAGATCGCCCGAAGAATTCTTCTCTCGAAGCAACCAAAAACACCCTCATCCACTTTTGATAATGTCCATGCCTCTGCGCCATAGAGCAGGACCGGGATTATTAAGGTCTTATAAAGGGGACTTTTGTTGTCCGAGAGAGGGCTTTGCTACTCAATTGCCTTCTTAGCTCAAAGAAACAGCGGTTGGCAAGAGTTATTCTTCGCTTGATCTCAGCGCTGGTGTCGTTGTCTCTATTTATAGCGGAGCCTAGGTAAACAAAGTCCTTAACTACCTCAAAGTTATATCTGTCGAGGGTGATGTTCTGCCTGAGACGTCGGTGTTGCTTGACAGCATATACTTGGTCTTGTACTCATTGACCGCTAAACCCATTTTCGCCGCTTCCGTCTCAATACTTGCGAAAGCGCCACTGACATAACGCTGCTTTCTGCCGATTATGTCAATATCATCCGCGTATGAGAGTAGTTGGACGAACTTTTGAAAAGTAGTGTCTCATGTATTTGCTCGTGAGTTTTGCACTATTCTTTCAAGTACGATGTTGAAAAAATTGCATGAAACCGCAACACCTTGTCTAAATCCTTTCTGGACATCAAAGGTCTCGGTGAGATCTTTACCGACCTTGATGGAGCAGCGTGCATTCCCCATTGTCATCCTGCACAGACGGACGAGTTTGGCAAGAATGCCAAAACTAGACATTGCTCTGTATAGCTCGTCTCTATAAATGCTGTCTTTCGCGGCCTTAAAATCGAAGAATAGGTGGTGGGTATCGATCTGAAGCTCATGGGTCTTCTCCAAGATCTGCCGTAGTGTGAATATCTGGTCGATGGTGGACTTTCCTCTCCTGAAGCCACACTGATATGGACCTATCAGGTTGTTGACGAACGGCTTCAGGCGTTCACACAATACGACAGATAAGATCTTATATGCGATGTTAAGGAGACTGATGTCTCTGTAGTTGGCGCAGTTCAGAGGGTCTCCTTTCTTGAGAATCGGACAAACAGTGCTTAGGTTCCATTCATCGCGCATTCTTTCGTCTGACCATATTTTACAGATGAGTTGGTGTATGCTCCTTACCAAGCTATCGCCTGTCGCTTTGAAGAGCTCGGTAGTCAGGCCGTCCGCTCCAGCAACTTTGTTGGACATAAGCTTAGATATTGCTATCTTCTTCACTTCACTTCATCCAGGTCGGGTGGACGGAATTGTTGGTCATCATCGTCCAGGTTGAGAGGTTGATTGAAATACAGATGGCGGATAATGTCCCCAAAATACTCGTATGTCACGTTTTTTGGAAGAAAGAGTCGCAGAAAGACCACCACTCCCACGAAGCACCCAAGAGCCTCGTATAATGATGGTTTCTAATCGGCCCTGCAAAGTAGAAAAAACACCCAACGACCTTTGGATTTACACGTGAAATGAACTTTTATTTGTGCACTCCAAGTCTGACTCCTGTGGAATCCGATTATTTGCTTGTAGAACTTAGTAGCGACTCTCGTGTGTCGTTTTAGCGCCACTTTGTATATATTTCGGTTGGCAAAGGTTCTCGTGGTTTCTTGCGATTACATCTTTTCTACTTCTTCTGTTCGGCTTGAAAAATCCAGATTCGTACCCTGGCTGCGACAAGCGATAGCCACCCTGTGTGTATATGGATGTTGTGAAACCTTATGCTGTCCGTAGTAACATTTAGTCCCGCCGCAAATTCGATAAACCGAAATCCTTTTTCATGCGGAGTCTGGTTCTACCAAAAATGTCCTTATTTCCTATTTGCTTAAAGCATTGCTCATATGTTTTGTCGTGGAGCTCGTAGAAATAGGTTTTTGGTGGCGCCGTTCTTGGATTCCATATATTAGGCTTATGTTAGGGAATATCGCTTTGATGGGGATCGTCATTCTTGCCTAAGTCTGCCACGTGTGACAAATTTATATTATTTCGCCGATATTTCCGATAGTAGTCACCATAGTAGATACTCGTATCACAGTTTTTATCTTCCAGCGATATCCAGCCGGTGGACTGAGAATTTTACGTGCAGATCCGCAAGTCACTTTCCTGGTTTCTTTTGCTGGGATCGACAATCGTAAGGTCATTGATACTCGTATATGTACGAGTGATTAGGATATTTCTTGGATTTTCCGTGTTAAGGAAGTTACCCCGACATACAACTCCTAACCTGTAACCCCCAGAACAAGGGCCCGGTTGGTCTGATACGAATGACTTACTTCGCGGTGAAGAGTTCCCCCTGAACTCTTATTTTTCAAGATCAAGCTTCAGGTAGATCCTTATTGATCCATGCTCCGAATATGGTTAAGAACGTCACAGTTGATTCCATCAAGGCGAGTTTCCCCGCTGCACGTCCTTCGTTTAAGGGCACAATAAGACTAACGGCTGCAATGGGTCAGAATTCAAAGAACCAAGTAAGCAATCTTTAATCAAATTTGACAGTGTATGAGGTTATGGTTATAGAATTTGGACAGTACAGCTTTAGAGGTTTTAGTAATTAATGTTGGGGAAATTATGATTAAAAAATGCAGTGTGCGGGTGCAAATTTTACCAATAAAATGTTTTATTCGAGCTACGTTGCCTTTTGGATCGTTTACGTCGTAAGGCGGACAAATTCAAATCTACTAGTTTGGTAAAGAATTAAAGAATTAAGGTACTATATTCTAAGTCTAAATCTAAGGCAGCCTATTCCTTGTCGCGTTAAAGAACTTGAACTTTCGCAGACGAAAACTTACCGAAGAGTACATAGCCAGCATCGAACATTTGCTGACTGGGCTTTGGAAAATTTGTAAGTGGACTCCAATTTCGGATGGAAAATCTTCTCCAGTTTCAAGCCCGTTTTTGGAAAAATAGCTACATACCATTTGTCAACATTGTCGCATTTGGGGAGACAACAATCCACATGAAACCCATCAGTTGCAAATGCTTTAAAAAAAGGTGATTGTTTGGCGTGGATTTCGTTTTATTGACTCGTAGTTGCTGGCACCATCATAACGGTTATTGGCGAAAGGTATGCTGCAACTAAAATCAATTTTTTGGGGCTTAAATTGGAAGATACCAAGATGACTATTGGTTCTACACCACTCAGCGCTTGCAGCAAATGCTCTGCACGACATGTTCGACAGCTTGGTTATCTTGATTTTTGGCAACGTCAACAGGCAATCAAGTTGTGTGTTTTAATGTCGTGAGACTTCTTTGTTTTGGGTCACGTTAAATCACGCGGTTATGGGGATAAGCCACAGACTATTGATGCTTTAAAAGCCAACATAACCAACGCCATCAATAATACTGGGAGAAATTTATACGGTCATCAAAATTTGCGTGGCGCACCCAGAAAAGCCGCGGTGGTCATTGGGTAGATATCACATTCCATATAAAATGCAAACGTATACTCGCATATGAAAACGTAAATGTAATATTTCATCAAGATTTTGATGTTTTGCAGTAGTGGCACCTGCACTAAGTTGAATTAGCATACCTGTTTGTGAATATCCGTTCTTTATGAGTAGACTGCACTAAGTGTTTAGTTTACAACGGGTGCAATACTCACACAGTAAACAGGTATCGGGTGATTCATTCTTTTTAGTTTTCAAGCTGTTAGAGCAGTAATGAAGTGAACCTGAAATGCAGACGTCTAATACCGAGCAGGCACAACGTGAAGGAAATGATGCGGTTTTCCCCGCCATTCTTTGTATTTATCACTAGCGAGTTATTGCTTACTATCCGGTAATACGAGTATGATGCGATTGAAGTCAGAGTCCTATCTGTTGCTCTGCCTGCAGAATTGAAAACCAATTGCAGAAATCTTGGTCGGGCCTTTGTTAGCGTCTAGTTTGAAGTCTGGAGGTCATATAAGCTAGACCCCCTAGAACGAAAGTCAAATAAATGCCCGAATTCGATTTCGGACTAAATTCTGCCAACTTGGGGGACAAAGTAGATCCTCATTGAACGCTTTTTGTACGAAGCCAAATAGAAATTAGAAAACCTTATTTAATTTGGTCTAAATCAGGGATTTTTGCTCCGAGCTAAGCCCCTGTCTATCTGGTCGGCCTAATCGGATTTTTTTCTCAGAATCGATTTTTGCGTGAAAATTTACTCAAACATCGGTCTGTTAAACCGCAGGACTACGAGCCATGGTTCTCCTCCGGAGGCATGTACCTACCCCCGAAACATCAAGTACTCAGGACTATTTATCCAAAACAAACCATAGCCATCGGTACTGTTGGTCATTATGACATGATATCGACCTGAAACCACCCCGAAGTCTTGATTATTTCATGCTTCATATCATATTACGTCGCTTCGAACTAACGCACATTAATTACACTACACCCCCGCTGCTTAATTTTTTTTTTTTCTCTTTCATCCAGTTCAAATGTCAAGCCCACTGAACTTTTTAAAATCTGTTTTTTATTTGATTACCAAGCACCCCCCAGTTGAAAACATCAATATTAAAAATTTACTCACTAATGGCAGCAACTAGAAACCATACTCGTATACTACCCCGGATCGGACAAGGACACGAATCCAGCTTCAACTTCAATTTCAGTTTCAACTTCAACTCACAGCAATTGCGCCCATCGGGCAAGTTCCAAAAGTAAACCAAAAAAATAAAAAGTAAATAAATATATAAGATTCAATCCTCCTCAAGGACCACTCACCAGCATCACATTGGTGCCCATCAGCCACAAGGATGCCAAGACAAACAGAAAAAAAAAAAACGAAAAGAACCATAAAAAGCATGAAACTACGAAGCGAAAAATAATTTAATCTCTTAAATTTCGCTGTTTATGAGAACGCACTTAATAATGAGGTCAAATCATTATTCGGGGGAAAACCGCAGATTTTTCATTGCTCCTTCTTCTTCATGCCCTTCCACACACCCGTTCGTGTCAGGCGCCATGACAAAAGTTTACCCAATCTTTCTGTTTTTATTTTTTTTTCGATTTTCTCTGTGTGCGTGCGGTTTCATTTTAGAAGACTATCAAACGTAAACACTAAACCAAAGTCCTTTCTGCGAACAAGAACAAAGGAAGTGAAATTTTTGCCAGCGGCCCGCAGTGTCGTGATTTTCACTGCCAAAATGAACTGCAAGAACCACCTGAAGGGTACCACCAAAAGGCAAAAACAAGGAGAATTACCTTTGAAAAGGAGCTAAAGCCAAGGAAAGAAAACAATTAACAATATTAAATGTAAGTGCTAGTTCATCAAATTTTGTTTCCTGCCAGCGCTTGTATGACTGCCACATCCGTACATCTTTCACTCGCACACAAGTAGCTGTATTTGTTCGGTTAGGATATTTGGTATCCGGCGAGTTTGAACGTCAATAAATAAAAATCCGCGGGCAATGAGCTTTAGGTCGACACTACTCTATACTCGTAGTACATGGTACTGGCATGTAGTTCTCGTTCGTCCTAGCTCCCGGTATTCTCCAGCTAAAATCGAAGGATAAGCCTTAAAAGCCCCGGCCAGAAGGTGGAAGGTGGATGTTACACAAAAATAACGACTTAAAAATTCATAACGTAGTCGGAACATAGTCGGAATGTACTCGTAGTTTATGTCCTGATATGAGTACGAGTTCTCCCACCCCCAGTATGGTGGCTTTCCGTTTTGTACGCTCATATTTTTGCGTTCATTTTGCCAGATAGCCATCATTTAACAGAGTCACTTGACTGTTAGCTGTTGGCTCTGTTTCCCTTTATTCCCTATTCCCATATTCGTACTCGTACTCGTTTTAGTATCCTCATAGCATGTCGTTAGTTTGTCGCCATTCTCGTTTAGATAGATTCGAATTACTCTGCAGCACCATACCATACTCGTAGTAAGAGGGACTTTGTTTCGTCCGTACAGACCCATACCATGGCCCATTGCTCGACCGATATCCAGATATTTATCAGAGTGGCAGCATAACTTGCCGGATTACACTCGAAATTATCTCAACAAGGATTCATTAATCATTGCCCGTTTCAGTGGAGTTTTCCATCATTCACACAATGGAAGACATTTATACACATTAGCACGTTATGTATGGCGTATGAACGCCGTGGACGTTTGAAAGGGCTTACTGGAGCCAGTAACTCTTTTCTTCTTTCCTCTCTCTCTCTTTTTCACTACAATCCTTGCTTGAGCCCTGGTATTTCTATTCGGTTTTTTGTTTTGTTCGTTTTTTTTTTCAAATTAAAAAAGGCAAAATTAAATGTCGGGCGATTAAGCAGTTTTTTTTTCGCCTTCTCAGCATGGGTGTCGGTCCCGTCGTCATTGAGAAAATTCTGCTTCAAGGCGTGAGGACTTTTGCCCCGTGTCGGTTGGCAGAACTTGGATAATGAATGATTGTTTACTTGCACTTTGGCGAAACGAGTTCATTTATTTAAACTTAAAAACGTAAGCTTATTGTTGAGTGGAGTGATCGATCTAATTGATTTGCTATGGAAGTAATTGGCTCAAACTTGACTTTTTGTCAGAGCGAAATCAATTTCTTATATCTTCAACGTCTACGTTGTCTTAATCCCTCGAAAGCCATAGGTTGGCACTTGTTTCTTTCTTAAGAATGTTTCTGGCAGGTGTACCTAAGTGGGCTCTACTTCATCAGGAAAGTGGATTCGAGGGTTTAAGTTTTGACCTTACTCAACTTATTTTTTGAAGTTTTACTCCGTTTGCCTCGGTTGCCATTTGGAAAGCTAATTTTTGTGTCGATTGATTCAAGCGATTGAAAACTACGAAATCGCTGCCAAAATGAAGTCGAGTAAGACCACCACACTTCGACGTTAAAAAAAAAGAATAACAAGAGATGTCTAGAGCCTTTGCCGATCGCGTTTCCCGTAAATTCTCTAAAAATCCAAATCTCCATATACAAACAGAAGGACACCAATGGAAATGTGAGCCATCTCAGAGCTGCGGTTCGACCACGTGCAGTCGAACAGGGGCATATAACCTGCACTTCAATGAATGGTGGAGCTGCTCATGAGCTGTACGAGCACAAGCTTCTCGGAAAGAAACCCCAAGAAACCCTTGCGACCGAGGAAATGTAGAGATGTAACTGCAGGATGAATATGGGCGGCACGTAGTAGACTCGCAACCAATTCAGAGAACGATGGCCAAAATACCACTGTACAGGTAAAATGAAAAGAATTTTGCTCCCTGTTTTTACAGTGTGTAGCAACATCGTAGCCCAATGCCTGAATTCTCCCCATCGTTTGTCGAAACCACAAGGGTGCATACCTTCGACTGGTCCAATTATGAAGGAATGAGTCTTCTAAACGTCGCTTGTGACATCTTCTTTGTTGAATTATGTGAGCAATTGAAACCATTCATGATCAATGCAGTTTCAGGCCAGGAAAGTCCGCCCTCGATCAAATACTCACATTGGCTGATTTTGAGTATTTCAAATGGACTCTCACTATATTTTTGTTGACGCCAATGCCGCGTGCATAAGCACGAACTGTACACTGTCTAGTTTCCAAACTCACTGATCAACAAATGATCCATGATCGCACTTAGATGACATTGATAAGATTGGATCAACACAGCTTTCCATGAATCTTTAATGAGAGTTGAGGCGGAAGCAACCAAACTAAACGCAAATGAGGGCCAAACCAAAGATTAGCCAGAACGGCACCATTGGCAGTTACAACTTCAAGGTAGTTACGGACTGGATCTTCCTTGGTCACGGAGTAAAGAGCAGCAACGTCATCAGCGCTGAAACCAGATACAGAGTTATATCTTGTAATGTTGTAACGTTGCGCTCTATGGCCTTACACCTTATTACCACTGTTCTATTCTATGGCGCCGAGGCTTAGACTTTGTCGAAAGCAGATATTTTCGGTCCTGTTTGTATTGGCGGGGAATGCAGAAGAAGGTTCAACTACAAATTCTATGGTCTGTAATTGTTGGGCCATGTTGAGTGAATGGACACCACAACTCCGGCCCAAAAAGTCTTTGTTTTTGACCCCGTGAGGATGACCATAACTAAGATGGAGTGAGCTAGTGGAAAGGGACTTTAACCATTTTGGAGTTAGGAGCTCGAGTCAGCTGGCGAGAGATCATACCAGAGAAGGTTGTTGGTTACCCTATTTTTTTCGAATGTCTTTCTCTAGGTATTAGGAGTTTCTTGAAGTGCTGCCACGTCGTTGCCTATAATAGCGCTTTCATCGGCGAAAAGAGAAGAACTTGTTCCTGATTTATTAATGTGCTTCTTCACTACTGAATCTTGCGCGTGTTGCTGGCAGCCCGGTATGGGCCATGGTCTAGCTTATTGACACTCATTTGTGTTGCTCATGCTGTCATTTTTTTCACATATGAGCGGGGCCTACGGTTTATCGCCGAATCCAAACGGCACTCCTTAGAACCTTTTTAATAGGCAATTTTGCTTTCGGGAGTTTGCCATTGCCCGCCGAAAGGGTGATGACGATTTGAAAAATTGTTGGTGACCTAGCCAGAAATCGAACCCAGACTCTCTGCGTTATAGTCCAATAAGCTAACTTTCGCGCCATCGCCACATTAACTGGAGTTTAAAAGCATTGTGTTGTTGTCTGTTGTTTGTGTTGCAAAGTATGCGACAATCGACGTGCATTCTTCGGAGAGTCTGTAACTCTTTCCGACGGGACCACACCGGTTGGTTATTGATCTGGTCTTTTTCAAACCGCCAAGTTTCCCTTATTACATGGAGCCTGGCTCATAAAATAACGTCATACCGGTTTCGTTGGCTTTTCTCTGGCTTCCTTGTGAAAGATTTTGACTTACTAGAGGTTTGCCCAACATCATTTTTCAGATCCACCACTGCGATGTGGTGATGATATCCGCCAAGTGGCTGCCGCCAGTGTTGATACAAATTTGTGCCCGTTTTATCGCACTTTCCATGACCTTCTGCAAAATTTCTGGTGAAAACTATTCACATTCCTGTCGAATATTCTCCTTAAGGGCTGGGATTGTCTGCGGCTTGTTGGCATAAACCCGCGTCTTCAAGTAGCTCTAAGGAAAGAAGTCTGGGATGGTTAAATCGGGCGATCTTGCTGGCCATGTCAAATCGCCAAAAGGGGAAATTACGCGACCAGGAAACGCTTCCTTCACAATATCCATTATGGTTCGTTCTATGTGTGCGGATGCACCCTCTTTTTGAAACCACATGTTCACCAGGCCTCGCTCATTCAATTCCGGCAGTAAGAAGTCGTTTATCATGGCCCTGTAGAGTTCGTTAGTAACAGTGACCGTATTGCCGATGGCGTCCTCAAAAAAATACGTCCCAATCCCTCCTCCCGCGTGAACGCCGCACCACACAGTGGCTTTGAGTGGATGTAATGGATCTTCGTGCATCACACGCGGATTTTCATTGACACAAAATCGCCTTCTTCGTTGTTGAGATTGAGGATGGCTTGACAGTAATTCACACGCGACTGACGGTCGAAGGCATTAACTGATGCACTGTTTGCACTTTGTACGGGAACATGTTTAACTTTTTCACTAAAATTCACTGTAGGGTCCGTCGGGTGATGCCGAATTGTGTAGCCCGTCGCCTGGTTGACGTTTCTTCGTTCTTAGCGACATCGGCAGCCATAGCCGCGATATTCTCGCCCGAATAACCTGTCTGGTGACGGCCATGCCCTGCATGGTCTCCTGTGGTTCCAGTCTGTTCGAGTCGAATAGCTTAGCGCCGGAATGTTTGCCTAGTTGACGCGACATGATTAGGAAATCGACGTCAAAATTCAGGCTGTGCTAACAACACCGACTGATTATTGGTCAAAAAAATCGACACAATCATTCCACGCTCTTGCGGATTATAGCGCTCCATTGCTTGTCTGTTTGTATACTGCAGCTGTCTAGTTTACAAATGTCAAATATGATTGACGTACGACGCAATTTGCAAAAATTATAACATTTTCAGACAGGATGAATAATTTTGCGCTGTATTATCTAGAGGATCCGGTTTGCAGAGCTAAGTGGCATGCATTGTTTCCGACATTTCGCCATTTGATTTCTTGAGAACTCGATTAAACGTTGCTGCAATACGTTTTCTAATTCGACATTTTTACCTGTCATTGTGCCAATATTTCGGCTTGCCATTCCCAATATATTTTCAAAGTCCCCATATTGCTTGCCCTTGAAAGCATCGAATACATCTATTTCTAACGGGGTAAACGATGACCAAATATCTTCGTTCATTCTGTTGTTTAAGTGATCATTCTGTGCACAGATGAGATGGACTAAAGGTCTTTTACCAAGCTGGAATAGTGAGACTTTTTAACCACTTAATTCACAGAAAGCCTAGAACTAAGCACAACTAACCACTTAAAGTTTCTGTAAAACTTCCAACTTTGAAATTTACAAAAAGAAAAAAGAAAAAGGTATGCCGCAAGGCTCCCATTTATGGCCTACACTTTCCATATGTATTTATACGATTTTTTTTTTTTTTTGTTTTTTAAGGGGAATTGTCTCACTTTAGCGCACCATTCCATCCTTTATCGCACACGTCTTGCTCCTTACGTAAGAAGAAGACGTCTAATTTAAACTTCTTCAAGAAAACAGATAATTTCGTCTTCTTTGAAAGAAACTCAGCCAATCTCCAGATGCACTGTTCCGTCCTCCTACTTAGAGCTCATCATCTTCTGTCACTCATTCATTTGTAATCGCAAAATGTCATCCATGTCGACACAGTTTTTTTTCTTTCTATTTTTTTTTTTTTTTTTTTTTTTAAATTTCATTTTTTACTTAAAGTGATTATCAATTAGAGGGCGTTTACTCTACCCTACCCTCCAGGCAGTTTACTTCACGCTCTGGGCTCCGGCTCCTAGGTCTGGTTCTAATGATGATTCTGATTCTGGATCTATTGAGGGTTTGAGGCAAATTTATAATTACCATTCGAGTGGGCGGATTACACTCATTCGCCTAGCGTGCGACGCTCATTCATTCTGTCATCTCGACTCCCTAGGGATGGACAGAAGTTCTATGTATTGATTACAGTGTACTTTACCATGACGATAACGAAAGAAGAACTTGAAGATTGGGTTGGGGACTAGATAGAGAGTTTTTAATCGCTTCGGTTGACACGAACGAGCGTAACGAGTGCAAATCTGATTGGAAAGTGTTTAAGGATAAAATATTAGATAATCAACTTGAAGTTGAAACTCGTGACGTAAATTTGTAACTGTTGTTGGAAGTTGTATTCTTTGAGAGCTTATTTAGGACTAATTAGTTTATTAAAGTATCTTTTTGCAGTGTAAGGCAAGTTTTGTGGAACATTATTCGTCCTGTCGGTGTATTCTGGCATCGCTCAGATCTATTCAACAGTATTTCGTTGTTTTCTTTTATAGTGACGAAAAAATTCAGCCTTGAGGTATCCCTGAGTGTTTGTGGTTCCTCTTCTATACAAGGTATTAAACACACAAATTTTAAAATTGATAAAAAGATACAAATGCAGGAGTCGAACGCCTATTTGGCCTTAGGTGAAAGATTGCCTTTCGCCCGTCTTTTCAGAGAATGTGTCATCGAAGCGAATTGCCTTTCTGGACACGTCCGGAACATCTGCGGTTGTGCTGGTTGTGTAAAATAGAATTGCTGTGCCACCAGATTGGGCATAATATTCAAAGGACAAATTTCTTTGCTCAGTACGTAAATACGTGTTGAATACAAAATGTTTGTATTATCACATTGAATTCATTCAGGAACCACGGATGTGGAAACAATGAATAAACGATTGTGGATCTGAGAGACTTATTGTGCGAAATTCAATCTCTTTTCTGCTATTAAACCGTCAAAAGCTACTGCCATAACCTTCAGAATGAATGGAGAATGGTAAAATTGCATCAGCCTACATCCTCTGTGATTCGGAGTTATCAACCGAACCAAAGCCGAGCTACTGGATCCAACAACTTTTGTGATGCTTATTTTTTGGTCAGCAAACAATTGCAAAGTAAAAGGCAATCATCGCTTGCGCCATCGTATGACTCGATTATAAACAATGTTAGCCATCATCATGTGCTCTGCAATGAAAAGTTCTACATTCAACAGTTTAGTGCTCGAATAGAGATCTGCGGTACTAACGTAAGCAAATGAAAGTTAAGACAAGTTCTAGGGAAGTCTAGAACTGGAAACCGAAAGAATTTTAAGAGACTACTTCGGATTTCAAAAACGACTTTTGAAAAAACATCGACTTGTTGGTGAAAGTCTTAAAAGGATGAAACCAAACAGACAAAGAGTATCTCAGAGTTCGGTGATCAGATCGAAATTGGCTTATCACCAGCTTCTATCATAGAAATGTCCGTAAGTGGTATCTGGTGACAGGTGACGACAGTAAATACGCTGGTCAATCGTTTGTTGGTATGAAGGCTCATTGCACTGTAAATTCAAGTCAATTGTGAAGCCTGCCTTATAGATCGAAATCTGTTCGTTCCAAAGCACCGTCAACGAAAACTTGACTCATTGACAAGCATAGCAATCCGTTTCCAATGAACATATGTCGCATCGGCTACATCAAAGCGCTTTTGGATTCCTGGTAGGGTTATCAAGCTTTCTACAAGACATTGTGCTTGATATTGGAACCCCTATTCCTGTGGGAATATGAACCCGTGTTTCTCTCTAGTTAGGATTTATTCAGAGTCCGAGGTAGGAAAGGAATGTACTCGGTTCTTCATCGTTGGGTCCAGAAATGATATAGAATTCGGATTATGAGTCTTTTAAAGGACAACAACCTCTTCTCAAGCCGAGACATACGCAATCATCATGGCAATGAACTGCTAATGTTGGAAATATCTGAAGTCGAAGTCGCTTTTTATGGACCGGGAAGCTGTGTCTATTGTCTTATTTAACCTTAAGCCTTCAGGGAGCCTAGGCTGAGTTCGCCAAATTTTGTCTGTGTCCTAAGTTACCTTTAAAAGCCAAAAGTTGTTTTGGGTGGCATCACTCCTTAGATTGCTGACAAAGTAAACGAATGTCCTGAGGTAATGAGCCGTGTTTTTCCTTTCAATCGGCAGTAAGAATGGTACAGTGTACTCGTATACTACTATTTGCAGCCCAATTAACACGACTTCCTATAAAGCTTACTGCAATAGTTGTCACGACACTGTGGAGCACTTTCTCGGCAAATGCCTGACTTATGACAGCATCTGCTGGCAGACAACGAAAGCCTACTAACTTGTTTACTTTTACGGTGTAACAGCACGAAGTGGATCTGGGGGTTGGGGCCCCGCTTCTCAATATGTGAGATCTTTGGTTACCTCGTCCTTGCCAAGATTATTGAAGTCGCCTTCCACATGCGCTCATTCCTCTACATGTTTAAGTCATCTAAAGCGACTGTTATGCTCTTTTTTAACCCAATCGATGTCGTTTGAAATGCATAAATCTAGTATGCCAGTTGCACGGCACCCTCGACGTGGGTAGAAAATATTCATAAGCCAACTGAGACTTGTAGGAGATGAAGAACAAATAAACTTTAATGTTTCGGGCTTAGAAGTTTTTTATTCATCAGATCAGTGGCACCTCTCTATTTTTTTGAACGCCAGATAATGCCCCTTAATCTGGCGACATATGTAGGTGGCATCTTAAAATTTTAAAGCCAATGATAGTTGCTACGATTTAACCAGTTTTAAGCGGTCGGTCATAAGGTCTTATTGAGTGGCAGGACTTCCTGAAGTCCCTTCAAGGAATTAAAACTCGGTGCCATAGGAGTCAGAGCCCTCCGAACTTCGGCCCAGGCTTGACTTGAGAAAGATATGCCCCACAGAACGTCATAGTGGCTGTGGTTAAAACCTAAGGTCTCAGGAAGGGTTTCCCAATTGGTTGCAAAACGTACTGGATCTCGTGACCCTAAGATGGGCAATATGTTTAAGGTCAGCCTCGATTCACACCAAGAGTGGAAACTGTGCCTTACAAACGGGTTCCGAACTTTTATCAAAGGAATGACGGATAGCGCTGGACAGACATATATTGTCCTGCCTTTCTTAAGCGTGTGAAATTAATATACGACCAAAAACTGAGGCAGGTAAT
This sequence comes from Volucella inflata, assembly GCA_928272305.1. NCBI lineage: Eukaryota > Metazoa > Arthropoda > Insecta > Diptera > Syrphidae > Volucella > Volucella inflata. Next base: position 9,669,246 of record OV743720.1, read on the forward strand.
AAAAATGTTTGCCTCATCCTCCATCCCAACGCTCATTTACAATGACATTCCAGCTGTCAGCTCTTTGGACAAGGCCAATCTGCTTGTTGCAAACTTTGCAGCCAGCCTAACGCCTCCGGATTGTGCTTTCTCCCCGCCTACACTTGAGTGCGTCGAATCTTCAATGGGACGAATCCCACTTAAAGATCTTAACATTCACAAATCCGCTGGTCCAGATGGTATATCTCCCCTTCTTCTGAAGAGGTGTTCTTCTACGCTGGCAAAACCACTGCGTAAGCTTTTCCATCAATCCTACACTTTAGGACTCTGACAGAGCAGATGGAAAACAGCATTTGTCCAGCCCGTCTCTAAGAAAGGCGGGTCCTCTAACAGACCCATTTTACTTACGTCCCTTCTTTCCAAGGTCATGGAAACGCTGATAAATCGTCACCTCATGAAATATCTTGAAACACGAAAACTTCTTAATGACCGGCAGTACGGTTTTCGTAGCAACAGGTCCACTGGTGATTTGATGGCATGTCTCACCGAAAAGTGGAACCAAAGTCTACATCAATCTGTCGAAAGCAAGATAGTTGCACTTGATATTTCTAAGGCATTTGACAGAGTTTGACATCAGGCTCGTTTGCCGATAATGCGTACGAGTATTTGGGATCGACGACTCTCTTCTTCAATGTATTAGAAATTACCTTTCGGAACGTTCAATTCAAGTTGTCTTGGATGGTTTCAAGTCTGATATTCACAAAATAAATGCTGTTCTATCTCCGACACTCTTTTTTAATTTTCATTAATGCGCTCTTGTCTGCTACTTCTAATCCAATCATCTCCTCTGCTGACGACAGTACTCGCTGCTTTTCATATTCGTTTCCGGACTCACGTCCCTGCTCTTCGGCTGTGGAACGGAAACGGCAGCGTATGTATAGCTCATTAAATTCCGATATAAACAGCATAACCAATTGGGGAACTACCAACAGAGTGGAATTTAATGCTTCCAAAACACAATGCTGTCTGTTGTCGCTTAAGCGAAATTCAAATACCCAGCCATTATCCATGAATGGCACTTGCATCGTAGAAACCGAAAAACTTTCTACTCTCGGTATGTGTGTCAATGACAACTTACGTTGTAATGACCACATATTCGAAGCCGCCAAAAATGGCGCGAAATGTCTAGGTTTCCTCAAGCGATGTAAGAAATATTTCACCCCCTCTGATCTGGCTTCAGTATATAAGGCTTTCATCCGCCCAAAATTGGAGTACAATGCTCACATCTGGTCAGGTGCTCCTAAGACTTCTTTGCACCTACTAGAAAGAATTCAAAACCGTGCATCAAAACTTTTAGGTGATGCCAATATTACACAGTCGATTGACACCCTCAACCACCGACGTAATGTCGCTTGCCTCCCCTTGTTCTTACGCTATTTTCACCATCAGTGTTCCACAGAAATTGCCAGTAGCATTCCGCCCCTCCAAACCTCCAACCCGTCACGCTCATGCTCATCAGTACACCCTCAAGCCCACTTTCGAACGTACCCTGAAATATCGTAATTCGTTCCATAGCCGAACAACTCGCTTATGGAGTGCCCCACCGAGCTCTTTATTCCCTAGTCGTTATAACCTCCAAACATTCAAAACCAACGTACATCGGTACCTCTCTTTCTTTCCTCCCTTACTTGCGCTGTGTGCAATCATTTTAAGGGTACTAACAACTCCTTGAGCGCGCACTAATTACAAAAACAAAAAATCCTAACCTCCATGGATATATGTAGGTATGGGCATCTCGTGAAATTTAGTCTCGCAAATATAGTGTTTCACGTAAAATACTGGAGATTTCTTCACTTTCTCTGTGTCAAAGTCCGATCTTTACGTCTCCTCATTCATGCTTTTGTTACCATAATTAATTGTCTCTAGCCAATGCTTACTTGTCTGAATGCAAGGACACAAACGGTTTAGAGCTTTGTCTTGCATCGATTGCATTGTTATCAATATTTTTTATGATGAGGCACTAAAGTCTATTTTAACGCCTGTAGAGGCCTGTTTGGGGCCCAACTATTCCACATGCATTACCAAAGCACTTGACCACTCCTTTTATTTGCTGAGGATTCAAATCATTCATGTCCGAGTAATTTCCAGTCTGGAGGACCACATCCTCGACGAAATAGCGCGTTTAAGGTCATGTTTTCTGGAAGACAATCACTTTTCCGCGGTGTAAAACTGCAACTCTGGCCTTCACTTGATTGGCTCGGCATCCAAGCTCTTCCCTAATCTGGATCATGTTGTTTTTTTTAATGAAAAATCAATTTCCAGATTCAGTTCGCCAATGAAGACAGCCTTCCCAGGCACTTCCAAGCCAAAACAATCCTCTAACTAACCTCGTTAGGCCTTGTTTGATCCTTCAAGTTCTGTGACCAAATTGACCCATTTCCTATAATTTCGTACTGAAAACCACACCTTCTTGCCAATCACTTTCCTTTAATTTTCCAACTCACAAATTACCAAGATGTTGGGGTGTTGTATCCTTTGGCATTTGGCATGTCTTAAGCGCAGGACATACTCGTACAATAAGTTCAAATAGAGTCCTTTTCGCGCTTTCAAATCACATCATCTTTTATCATCATGACATCAGTACTTTTCTACATCTGTATGGTATGTTCTTTTCATATCCCCCATCCATCAATGGTGTGGAGGGTTAGAGAGGGGAGGAGAAGAGAAGAAAAAGGAGACAGGGAAGAACCGTAAAAACTCTAGGAAGGAAATTCAACAAATGAATAAACAAGTGCTGGTCGATGTGGCGCCAGAAAACTTGTTACGCACAAAATGTGAATTTCAAATTGCTCAAGAGTCGGTCGTCTTCGTCATCGTCCTGCAAATTGACTGCAAAACATCCTCCTCATGATGGTAGAGTCGTGCCATGATGATGGAGTTGAGTGTTGAAATGGATGGATGGGTAAATTGAAATGAGGCTCGACCCCACTTTTGTATCCCTGTTAATGACCATAGTCTGTTGCTCCTTCTGCCCACTGAGTGTAACCTCGTACTGTTACTCGTATTCGTACTCGAGCTCGTATTTTGTGTCGAGAACGAGATTGTGGAATCCACTTCAGAAAAATCTCCATACAGACGTTGTAGCCAGGGATAGATTGGTTAGACTGTGGTAGAGGCATACCAACACGCACTCTGATGCTCCTCCTAGTGTCATGCCAGGGACTAGCACCCTTCGAAAACTCGCAAATCAAGAGCATACTGAGGCCATATCGTTTTACATCGCAGCTGACATTTGCATTTTCCAAATCGTTAGGAGGTTTTTGGTTTTTCTTTTCTTCTTTCTCCTGTCTGGTCTGTCGTTTTTTAACAGCCTCCTCCTCCTTTGGAGTGGAAGAAGGCTTTTATTTTTTCGTTCTTGTTTGCCTATAGTCCAGCTTCTGTCACACGTTAATCTACTTTGTAAGGGACGAGGATATGGTGCGGCAGCATGATGAAAGCGTAATGTCGTTGACGCCAGAAATAAACGAAACGAGAGTGATTGAAGCAATGATGATGATGATGGCGACTATACGAGCACGAGTATATTCGTACGACCGTACGATAAATGAATGATATCTCACGATGAACGGATACAAGTAATAGCGAATTGCAAATCCCGAACAAATTGCAAGTAAAATTCGGGTGCTTTCTAGAGGATTTAGCGAAAACCACTTTCGCAATTAAACTGTGCGAACAACACACGATGTCGACCACGACGAAGAGCATCCTTTTCGATGTTGGACGCGTGAGAGAGTGTCTGGCTCTTGGGGTATTAATTTTATTATGTCATCGATAGACAGATGGTGTGTCATACTCGTAGTCGTACTCGTAAAAGTCCTGACACGGCATACTCATAAAACGAGTGCAGTATCCGAGATTTAAGTTGCCCTGGAATGTGAAAAAGAAACATGACCGAGTTCAGGACCACCCTGAAACGCAAAAAAAAAAAACAAAGACGCATTCTCGGAATCAGAGTCCACAGGCTTTGAAAGGAGTTCACATCGACAAGCCGGGAGAGGCAAGCAAGTGAGTTAGTGAGTGAGATCTTAAAAGGATTTTTATATTCGCAACATGCATCAAACCGGCACAATTGAACGGGGGGCCAAAGTCTGTATTGCAGTGCCATCATCATCATCATCATCATCTCGACTGCTGCGCTCGGATGAAATTACTTTTTGTCAGGGTTACTACCACCACTTCGCAGCTCTGTCAGTATGTCGAAGGTGTTATTTTTTTTTTTTTTTTTAGTTGTTCCATGCCCAGCTTGGTGGGTCGGTCGTGGCACCCTTGTTTGGGATAAAATGTATTTTCTCAGTGGCGCGCTATGTTACAACCCATTAAAAGGATCATTACATATCCTTGGCATTTGGCAATGGGTAATGTGCTAGATTTTCTTGTTTTTCTGTTTATTTTGTTGTTTTCGCCGGACCAAACCAAACCGAACCGGACGAGACCGACCGTACATCCGGAGGATGAGAAGGAGTTTGGGGTTTAAGATGAAATGCTGCACCTTCCACCATTTGATTCTGCTTGACGACATTTTTCTCTCATTCTAGTGGTGCAACCACCATAAAGTTTACATTTTGTTTAGCAAAGAAACAAGTGAATCTTTCCAAGAACGCTGATGTGTATAAGACTCTTCTTTTGGTTGTTAAGTGGCATTTACCATCAGTGAATATCCTTTTTATGTCAGGATAGCATCACCAGATGGTGTGTTTTTGTTTTTCTTTTCCGCTAAAGAACAAAAGCCGAAGACGTTCCTTGAGACGAGTTGACTCTTTTGTTATTCGTTACGCTATCCAATGACGATCCCAGTATCGTCGTGGTTGTCTTCGTGTCGTGGTCCTTCTGCACTCTCGGATTTCATGGGAAAATGAGAACAGATTGTGTCTTTTGTTTTATAATTTAAAAAGAAGATAAGAAAAAGGATATAAAGTGGGATATGGGATATAGGGGTACATTGCAAGGGTTATGACCCATTTTGTTGTCGAAGAAAGACACTGGTTTTATTCGATGTGCCAGCACGATCAATGTGTGTGATCTTTACGAGTACAAGGAGCATGAGGGAGCACTTTCAATAGCAATCCACATTTAAGTAAACAATTTGTGGAAGTAGAAAAACATTCTGAATCTTTATTTTTACCAGATTTACCTCTTTCAATTAATAAAATAACGTCTGTCTTTTATTTCCTTGTTTTGCAGGTAAGAACCAGAAACTCTCTTGGTCTAGTTATGTAAGTAAACTCTGTCAACTTGAAAAGATATCAAACCAATGCAGCTACATCTAAGCGTCAGCCTTACGAATTCGCTTTTTAGACAGATCGATCAAGTTCATTAGGAGATACCTAATACAGAAGGCGCTCTGCATAGGCTTGTCAAAACGTAGCTGAAGCTTTTTGACTCTAAAGTGCCACTCTTACTTTATCACAAATGATCAGACGAGAAAACGTCTCATTGATTGAAAACTGTGTTCCTGAGAAGCTGGACTTTATACCTACATTTAACCAAGTAATGAACAATTTTGGCTCCTGGCCAACGCAGTGGAATAGAAACGAGCGTACAAGCTAGAAAAGGAATACTATGGGATATTTCCGTGTCAAGCAAAAGATACATCAAAGTTCGAATCGCATGCGAAGTTATCGTTAAGTAGCCTGGGTAATATAATTTGGCCTGCATCTGTCGTCGATTGCGGAAAATCGAGTGAAACTTCTGACGTTATCTCTTAGTCTTCTCCAGCTTCGGCCTAGATGATTTGCTTCTTCTTTGACTGAACTGCATCAAAGTGAAGCTGGGTCGACCAGTTAGCGGATTCCATGGCAAACATGATAAGCACCTGGAGATGTCGCCCTCTTTATAAGCCACTTGACACCTCGTCCTTGTATTGCAATGTCTTTTGAACTCTGACTAGTTCTATCATACTTTTACTTTACTTTTTAATTCATTTTTATTATTTCTTTCTTTATTACTTATATTCTAGACAAAAATGCTTAAAACTAATTTGACAATGACAATAACTTATTCTAGCTTACTAACTCTTACCGAGCGCTCTAAACTTAACAGCATCAATCTACTTTGCCTTTCGACCTTAAAACTATCTTATAACCAATACAATCTTTTATTTATGCAATTCATGAAATTTCTAAGAAAATAGTTTTAGGAGAAAACTTAGATAACATATCATATGGCATAACATGTCAGGATGGTAAGCACTCGTGGTCTCGAGCGCCTGGCAATCCTCAACATCATGCACAATCACCGCCCAGACTTAACTGATGCCATGAAGCATCAATCACTTCTAAGAAGTGCCGCTCTATGTTAGAGAGTCCAGCCCTTGCACGAGATCCCCCTAACTATCCTTAATCTAAATTAAAACTAGGAGAAGTGTGTTGCCTCAGTAACTTACCGACCTAGGAAAACATGACTACCCTCCCTACTTCCTTAAGCCACCACAATTTGGCGAACTGCCTTTCGGCATCGACCCGATCCCTTTCCGCAATCACGGTACTAAAACGGAGGAGCTTCTGAGCATTAGCGACATACCCGTCGTAGATGAGCCGCTTGTCCTTCGCACTGCGGTGGCGGTGGTATATTACCGGCATACCATCCCTACTTTGCATTAAACCTTTAGCATCTATATGAAGAAAAGCCTCCGGCGGGATAAAGCACGATAGAAGTGAGGTCTCGTGGCACATGTCATTGGGGTAATAAGCCCTAAAAATCAGGCTATTGTCCCTGGTCATTGCCCTTGCAACGTGCCTTCGAATCACCTTAATCAGGAAATTGTCAATCCGATTCAGATGAGCCCCATCGTAAAGGGCTTTGTTGGGATACTATTTTTTGTGCTCTGATTCTGGTGTTCTATACAAACCCAGACAGGTCTTAAGACACGGTCTTTCAAAAACCCGAATCTTTTCCAGCTGAGACGGCGCTTTATTAAACCACACAGGGCAACCATATGCGATGACTGGCCTGATTAGGGCCATATATTATATGACCTTCACCTTGGACACAAGTGGACTGCTGTGAAACAGCCTTCTTGTCAGGGCTAAGGCCTTCTTGGCCCCAGCGAGACAAACGTCCATATGTTTGTCAAAATACAGATATTTATCGAGCCAGATACCAAGGTATCTAACTACGCTCCTCACCGCTAATGGCATCCCGTGTTGCCCAATGGTGGCCAAATTTCGCCAGTTATCTCTGGTATCCCTAAAAGCCCATCTCAATAGAGTCCTAAAGAAGATTGTTTCCGAATTTTGGAATTGATCGAAATCACACTGCAGAAGGGCATTGATGACTTAGATTTTTGGACTATCTAAGATTTTGCTCACAATCCTTTGAGCAAATGAAAGAACAAAATTTGGGTCAATTTGTACAGTAAGCTATGCCTCATTCAATACTTTCAAACATTGATTGTCCTGCAATGCAAATTCGTGAGGTGGCGGTGGAGAGGTTAATGGTTTTAGTTTTGCTGGAATTTATCTTCAACCCATCTAGGTGCTGCAGAATAAAACGCTTATCACCTGTAAAAAAAGTATGGGGGAAAGCATACAACCTTGTCGTATTCCTCTACTTTTTTGCAAAGCCTTACCTTTGGATCTCTGGTAAGATGTTGTTTATTTAGAATCCACCTGCTACGAAAAGCAAGCCAAATAAGTTCTCTGTTGATTCCATCCAAGGTTGTTGACATTGTGACTAAGAATTCTAATTATGTCAAGGAGTCTTTCTATTGAAGCAGTTCGCATGTTGAATGAGGCAGCCATAAGGTTCCAATGTCCCTGTCTCGGGAGTTTGAAATGACTTACTGTACGCTCGTCAGTTGATACTCAGCTGTCTTTGTGGTAGGTTCACTGTAATCCTATTGTCTCTTCTTCTCTGTACCCTTGATTGTCGGTGGACATTTGGTTGCAACAATTATTTTCCTCGTCCTCAGTCGCCAGATTTGTTGGGACATAGCATGATGATATTCTTTATTCTACTTAAGGGCTGTAAAGTTTCCCTCACAGTGTAGGTACTATGCGTCTTTCTTGTCATTCTCAAACCTACTTAATGCTGGTGGATATTGGTGGGAAATTTATCTCAGTAATGTCAAACATTGCCTCTACATGTTGGCGAGAATTTCTTGACACTCCTTGATACCTCGCCGGTATCTGGATTTTTCACGTTCTTCACTGCACCGTCATCGTTGGATCCATCCTTATTAAGGACTTTATGTCCACATCATTAGAGGTAGGAATTAAGTGATGTTAGCCCACGTTTAATTGTCCTTTGTCTACGCTTCTACTTTTTCCATGTTCTTCTGCACTTCGACCCTACGTAAAAGACGGCACCTTCTCCACTCTTCCAGCAGAAATATTGTTATTTTCTACTTCGCGTGGCTTGCTTGTAGTTGTACTATATTGCCTAAGGCAGCTTCTTAGACACCTCGCAACATTCAGGACTTTGGAGCTCGTTTTGCACACGTAAAAGGAATGTGCTGTTGTTTCTGATTCCATCATATGACCACCTATAAGGTTCACCATACTTAGTAGGTTTGCTTCTGCAGGAACATACCAATCCTCTTTATCCTCCTCCTGCCGTTCTGAACACAAGGACGAACTCTTCGTTTTTTTTCTTTTTTGCGACTTTCGACTAAACGTGTCATCAGATGCTGCCGTCATGCAGAGCCTGGTCGTTCATTCGTCCCTTTAGTGTTTTTTTTGGACCGGGTCCTTGGTGTCAACACCACTTTCACAGAGGACGGCTGTAAGTATTTTGAGTTCGATGAATTATTCTTGCCAAGATTTCATCAGGCGCTTTGATACTATTGCATCTCACATTGGCTTATGTATGGAGTGTCTTGCATTGCCACTTGAGCTTTTATATGTTCCCCAAGTCCGTAAAAAAAAACGCGCGATCGAGGAAATTGAGAGATGCTACTCCAGGAATGAGGTTCGGAAGTTTTACCAAAAGGTAAAAATAACATGCCACGGAAACAAACCCCAAACAGAAGCCTGTAGAGATGAGCAAGGGAACATCGTAGTAGAATCACAGTCGATGCTAAGGATTTGTAAAGACCATTTCTGCAGACTGTTTAACGGCGATGACGGACCAGATACCGCTTCCAGGCAGAATCAACCTTTCAACCTGGATGATGATGACCAACAATTCCGTCCACCCGACCTGGATGAGGTGAAGATAGCAATATCTAAGCTGATGTCCAACAAAGCTGCTGGAGCGGACGGCCTGACTACCGAGCTCTTCAAAGCGGCAGGCGATGGCTTGGTAAGGAGCATACACCAACGCATCTGCAAAATATGGTCGGACGAAAGTATGACCGATGAATGGAACCTCAGCATTGTTTGTCCAATTCTCAAGAAAGGAGACCCTCTGAACTGCGCCAACTACAGAGGCATTAGTCTCCTTAACAACGCATACAAGATCTTATCTGCCGTATTGTGTGAATGTTTGAAACCGTTCGTCAACAACCTCATAGGTCCATATCAGTGTGGCTTCAGGCCAGGAAAGTCCACCATCGACCAAATATTCACACTACGGCAGATCTTGGAGAAGACCCATGAGCTTCAGATCGATACACACAGCATCTATAGAGAGGAGCTATACAGAGCAATGTCTAGTTTCGGCAACCTTGCCAAACTCGTCTGTCTGTGCAGGATGACGATGGAGAATGCACGCTGCTCCATCAAGGTCGGTAAAGATCTCACCGAGACCTTTGATGTCCAGAAAGGATTTAGACAAGGCGATGCGCTGTCATGCGATTTTTTCAACATCGTACTTGAAAGAATAGTGCAAAACTAACGAGCAAATGCAAGAGGCACTATCTTTCAAAAGTCCGTCCAACTACTCGCATACGCCGACGATATTGATATAATTGGGAGAAAGCAGATTGATGTCAGTGGCCCTTGCGGGAGTATTGAGACGGAAGCGGTGAAAATGGATTTAGCGGTCAATGAGGGCAAGACCAAGTATAGGCTGTCAAGCAAAAAGGACAACCAACACCGACGTTTCGGGCAGAACGTCACCCTCGACAGATATAACTTTGAGGTAGTTAAGGACTTTGTCTACCTAGGCTCCGCTATAAATATAGACAACGACACCAGCGCTGAGATCAAGCGAAGAATAACTCTTGCCAACCGCTGTTTCTTTGGGTTAGGAAGGCAATTGAGTAGCAAAGCCCTCTCTCGGACAACAAAAGTCGCCCTTGATAAGACCTTAATAATCCCGGTCCTACTCTATGCCGCAGAGGCATGGGCATTATCAAAAATGGATGAGGGTGTTCTTGGTTGCTTCGACAGACAAATTCTTCGGGCGATCTTCGGTCCCGTCTGCATTGAAGCATAATGGAGGAGGAGACACAGCATTGAACTGTATGGACTGTACAGCGTAATCGACCTAACCAGGAGAGTGAAGACTGAGATGGCTGGGTCATGTAGAGCGCATGGACACCAATGCTCCGGTCCAAAAAGTCTTCGAATCCGCTCCCGAGGGACAGCGCAGTAGAGGAACGCCAAGACTCAAGTGGCGCACTCAAGTGGAAAAAGACTTCAGCCAACTTAGCGTGCGAAACTCGAGGCAGCTAGCCAGGTATTGAGCTGGCTTGAGAAGCTTGTTGACTGAGGCCCAGGTCCACCCCGGACTGTAGCGCCACTTAAAAAAGAAGAAGAAGTCCGTAAAACACGAAAGACTGTGTACTTGGAGACCACTTTAGTGCCGCACTTTCGTGAAGAATCATGTGAGGATTTACACTGAACTGTATGGGGTTCCGTGCCAGAGCCGGATCGGTGTTGACCAGAAGTGGACCTGCGCTTTTGGGTCTGATAAAGCAATCACAAACGAGTTCCCATCCATTGCAATGATGCATGTAATTGGATGCTTTGCTTGTTGCTCTTAATAGTCCTTATGTACAGGTATACTCTAAGGAACCTATGATGTAGCTGTACTGTCTATCGGATTGTCCCAACTGACTGCCCGGTCATTTATCGGTGTACTGATAATAAGCTTATTGCCAACAAACTTTTGTAAAATTAAAGGTGTTCTTAAGGCGAGTTCTTTGGACTTGAACAAGTTTTTAAAAAAAAAATGCTTTGACATATTCTTAATAGGTTGCAGGAACTCGGTGCTTATACTGTCGATTTTTGTGCTGTGCCCTTCGAAGGAGTGACATATGTTCGATGCAAGAAACATACAGCAACGTCCAACGGACTAGTTCTTTGTTTGAGTATCCTGTTCCGATGGAAAAATAAAAAAAGGAAGAACGATGGAGTTGCTGAGCGACAAGAGGAATGAACGACAATTCAGAGATACTTCCTAAAGTCGTCATCAAAGAACACCAATTATTGTTTCATATCAGAGCAAGCCGCGGTGCCTTCTGTTCGACTCTGTCATTGATTGTGTTTTTCGTCAAAAACTTCAATACCAACTGAAGGATATTTTTGCTTAAGCAGATTCGGGTATTCCACTGTCAACAATTCAAAGCAGTCATTTGGCGAATAGTTAACTTGAAAGGAACAAACGGTGATTCCTTCTTTATTAGATCCACAAACGTACATCTCCATATCCTTGTGAAATAATTTTCAATTTCTTTCTCGACTGCATCCTTTGAGAGTCAATCGGCTTATTCGCGAGGGAGGAGACGACGCGACGTTTTCACTTATTCGCCACTCCTGGCACCTTTCTCATAGGACGCCTTCCTGAGAAATTATCAGGGCGAAAGATAAAATAAAAAAATAAAAACCTTTCGCCGAACTTATTGTTCGAGTGCATAAAAATGAAAAGACGCCTTCAATCACTTACTATTTCCTCTACATTAATCCTTGATGGGTCCTCACTTTATAAAACTCATTTAAGAGTTTTATTTTGTCGTTTTCTTTTTTCTTTTCTTCCTTATTCTCCTTCTTCTTTACCCTTTTCTTCCTTTTTTTTGTGTTTGTTTTCGAACTGAAGTGGGCCATAGGTAGCTAAGAGCAGTCTCTTTTCAATTTTCATCATCAACAGCTATTCGGTCGTTGGTCGATGGTCGTCGGTCGTCGGTCGTTCAAGTCGTAGTCCTTGTCGTCGTCCTAATCCAATCTTTCCGATAAAATTTTAAATTATATCCATCGCTAGTCACCCCATTTCAAGTGGACAGTGGCATGCGAAGATGGGTGTATAGGGATGCAGCAGATCCTCTTGGTGTTTGCAATGTAACACACTGAATGTCCCCTTGTTGGGCGCCACTTTAGACACAATTTTTCCCTTTCACTTCTATTCCCTTAAAGCTATTTCCAATTTTCGTTTTTTTTTTTGTTTTTTTGTTTTTTTTTAATCATTAAGCTCCAGATACAAGGATACGAAAAACGAGATTGAGAATGCTACTGTTTAAGATTTAAAATACTCTGAAACAAAAGGATGGCAAGTTTCATTTCCGCTGTGAGCGAATGCGGCAGGAATGTTTGGTGACGTTAGCGAGAGAATGGGCCAAAAGGAAAACTATTTCCGGACTATAGGTTGAGAAGTGGAATTAAAATAGAGAAGAGGATGCCATTATGTTAAACGTTGTGTTTTGTGCGACAGAATCTGGTAATAGTCTCACGAGAGGTAGTTGGTAGACGAGACGTACTCCATGCTCATATTCGTACTCGTTCTTGTATTTTGCATCGCTCCGAAAAGATGGTGTGTCTCTGTCCTCAGTGCCGGTTTCCGTTTCTGCCTCTGTGGGTCTATTTCTCTATGTGTCTCTGGGCCGTGCCTGTTAATTAAAACTTTTAATTCCAGTTGAAAATTTTATCTGGGAAATTAAGCTAAAGAGACTGAGTGCGCAAACGAAACAGTTGGTTTCCATTCTGAAGCTATCGTCCTTTTTGTTTGCTATTTCTTCTACTACTACTACTACTGCTACTACTACTTCTACTAGAAGTCCATTCAATGTCCTCTCCTGGCAGAGACGGCACGCGATATTGTAATTATTCCAAAAGAAGGAGTAAAACGGGTCAGGTGGTTCAGTCTCTCCCAGAATCTAGATTATGGGAGGGGGAGGGGGGGGAGGTATTTTTTCTGAGCAAAAAAAAAGTTCATCATTATCGCAGGAAGGACAATGATTTCCTCTTTGAAGCGCTTTAATCTGTGGGCTCTTGCTTGGTTTTATTTTATTCTTATTTTCGGTATCCTCTTTCGTCCTTATTGCCAAATGACAGAAGCAGCAGCAGCATTCAGGTCCACCGACCTGAATACTACTGCCATCACCGCGTTTTTGCGGTGACAAATGTTGTGGACTAATTATTATTTTTTTATTTATTTTTTTTATCAAGGACAAAGGGTACCGGTACCGGCTCCGGCACCGGCGCTAGTACCTTCATTCTCCTTCTCAATTCAATCCTTGTACTGGTATGGTGTTGTTGTTATTGTTAATGGTGGGGTAGCGGTAAATTTTAATTAAGTCAGCAGCGGTTACCGGTGAAATTTGAAAAATATCAAGCCAACTACAAGCAAAGCGGTAAAAGGGCGCCCAAGAGGAAGAGGTTTATTCTTCTTTTCTTCTGTTCTTTTGGCGTTTTTTTTGTTTTTGTTGTTTTTTTTTGGTCATCAGTGAAGAATTTCCTTCCAAGAAGGACGAGGGCGGCTTACTTACGCAAGAAAAAGGAAAATCAACGGGGTTCTTTGTGATCCCTTTGTTGGGTTCATTATAAGCGTTTGTTGGAATAAAATGCTTTCAATTGCTATTCAAGTGGTTGCTTCGTGTTTTTTATGGCTTCCTGTTGAAATGGATGGGGTGGAACTGAAGCTTTAAGGGAACATTTGGTTCTAAATTTGGACATTGTGCGTGGAGGAGTTTCGTTTTTTTTTTTTATATTTTTATTGTGTCGGATGGAAACTGTGGCAATCATTTAATGATGAGATAACATGGTGTGGTCATTTAGGCAATCATATGCTGTGCTGTAGTTGAAAAAGGGGCAAACAAATTGAAGTGTAATGGAATACAAGTTCAAATGAAACACTGCCTGTGAACCAAATTCAAAGAAAATTACTGGAATAATGCCTTAGATCCCTCAGACAAGGTATGTACTCGTATGTACTCGTGTGTACCCTTAACTGCGATTGCTCAGTCCTGTGTAGAAAGGGAGAAACAACGGATTCTGTGAGTTCAACCTTTCGACTGGATTCAAAGAAGGTTTGGGTTCTCGGACTAGTCATTGGAGGTTTATGCAAGGCTTTGAACCCAGCTGCAAAGCTTCGCCCCTTCAACTGATTTTTTACAAGATTTCATATATCTCGTTTAGATGGCGTTAGTTTTCCTTAGGAGGACTAATATCTCACGTTGGCGTCCTCAGAAAGACACTATTGCCACATTCTACATGGGTTTTTAAAGCTATCCCTACAGATTCGACTACAACCCGATTTTGATTTGGCCAAAAACCAATCCTGGACACGGAAAGTTTCGTATTTTGATCAGAATAGAAGTTCTGTTGTCATTGCATCAGACAACCCCTGCAAACGATTTAAGGACAACGAGTTTCGAATATGCGCATGGAATGTTAGGTCCCTTAATAGGCCGCGTGCAGTCGCCCAACTAGCGGAGGCCCTAGACCGCTGCAAAACAGACATTACCACCATCCAAGAAATGCGATGGGAAGGGCCGGACAACACGAGGATGAAAAACTGAGGCAGACGTCTTGAGTTTCCGGCATGTGAATGAGCACCACGTAACAATTCGTATCACGGCTGGAGAAAAGAAGATGACGACACCCATGATAGCTTCTACGAGGGGACTTGGAGAATTCCTGATCGATTAACCATCAACCAGATTGACCACATTGTGATCTATGCAAGACACTCCCTCACTATTCTGGATGTCGGGACATACCGAGCAGCCACTATTGACTCGGACCATTACTCTGTTCAACCCAAGGTACGGTTGCTGTTAGTCTGAATACTGCAAAGGTAAGCTAAAGCAGTGAGGAATTTAGACGTCACACGGCTAAATTCGCAAGGGAAAGGGAAATTCCTTCTCTGCTCGAGTCTCTCTTAATCTCCCAAGAGGCTCACTGCTCACTGCTCACCAGTATTAGGTACCGAAAACCAGTGGCAACACTGCCAAAAGATCATCAGAGATGCCGCTTCTGATGGGTTTCACTCGACCACCACAACGAAACCCCTTAGATGACGAAACCCGGTAGGCACATACAGCTAAGGAAGATGCATAGAAGGACTAGTGCTGCTTACGAGTTCTATGAGCAGAAGAGGAGGGACGAACCCCGGCTTGAGCTATACTGAGCAATGTGTAGTTTTGGCATCCCTTGCATACTCGTCTGTCGGTGCAGAATGGCATTGGTAAGTCCACGCTGCTCCATCTTAGACAATTCGATGTGCGTTCATGCGATTTTTTCCACATAACACTTGAAAGAATCAATTCAGAGAACGACACCAGCGCTAAAATCAAACGAAGAATAACTCTTGCCAAACGCTGCTTCTTTAGACTTAGAAAGCAATTGAAAAGCAAAACCCTCTCTTCAACAACCAAAGCCACCCTATACAAGACCTTAATAATCCCAGTCGTACATTATCAAAAAATGGATGAGGGTGCTCTAGGCTGCTTTGAGAGGAAATACGGATGGATGTCAATGCTCCTGTCCAGAAAGTCTTCGAGTAGGCCCGCGTGAACTAGTGCAGTGGAGACAGTGCACGAAATTGAAAGGGGATCTCGGCCAACTAAACATTCGAATCTGAAGGCAGCTGGTAAAAGTTTGAGCTGCTTGGAGACCCTTGTTGACTGAGGACATGGTCCACCCTGGACTGTAGTGCCACCTAAATTAAGTAGTCATAGCTGAAAAGATCCAGGTTGCGAGCCCCATGTCTTGCTGAAACCTCCTTAATGCTCCCAGAAGACAGACAGCGCCTTAAAGTCTTTCGACATAACATGTTTCGTTCAAAGACTTTTTATATCCAGAAGGACACTCAAATACTTTGGGGAAACAGGTGGTGTAATTTTTAAGGACAAGATAAGTCAGACCAGGCCTTTTCGTAAAGGGAACAACCTTGGTTTTGAAAGGATCGACGCCTAGACACGATCCAACAGACAGTAGAGCTACATCTGCTTATTCTTAAGCATAGTCGTCAGAAGTATTGAGAGCAATGGGCAGTGAATTGACCAAGATACACTATACTATAGTTCGCAATGCAAACTGGACATCGCTTTTTGGGCAACCCCTGATTACACCCGCTGTCAGCATCCATTAAATGTCCAGAACGTTTTCCCTCCTGTCGAGAGTGCCTTTACTTCTGCCCACCATATTTTGAAACGCACACTCGTATGATCCGCCGCATTGGGAGGTTTGTTGCATTCTTGAAGCAACCGCGTCGCCAACATCGATGGAAGATGCCGGCTAAGTCGTGTAGTGTTCCTCGGTTCACTTCCACCTTCGTGGATAGAAGCTGCTTCTGAGCATGTTCTGATTATGTTACCTGGGAGAGTCTCTCCTTTTGACTTGGTGTAGGTGCCATCAGAGTTTTTGAATGATTCCAGTCGGTCGATTTTCCATTTTATGGAGTTTGACTAACCGGCTAGTTACACTCTTTCGATAACTTTGGTAACTATATAGGGAGAGTCTACTGTTGCCTACTTTTTTGCAACACAACTTCATTAGCTTTTTGTGCCGATACGTTAGCCCTGCAACAAGGGAAGAAACCCTAAAATTTCCCTGAAAGTGCCTGTGAGGTTCCAACAGAAGGCACTAACCAATCCTTATTCAGTTCGATTACACCACCCACAAAGTTACTTTCCGCCAACCGTGGAAAGTTTTCGAAAAGTTAACTTCGATCACTGTACTACTAGGTGGGGTGAAAAGTAACCTCCTTGACCGCCAGAATGCGCTACAACTGCAAAAAAGGTTATGGTGCCTTGAAGTCCGTTCATATTTAGGCAGACATGCCAAATTCGGCATCATGTTGAGTATGGACAAAAACGATTTTCGTTCTCGCATAAAACATTATTTTTTGGGAGGCAAAAAGGCGAAGGAAACAAAAGAAAAGTTGGATAAATATTATGGGGCCAATGCTCCGTCAGATTACACCGCCAAATATTGGTTTCGAGAGTTTCGTGGTGGCCGCAACTCCACTACCGATCAAGTCCGCAGCGGCAGGCCCTCCGATGCTGTTACAGAGGACAATATAAAAAAAAATGAAATGGTGTTGGCTGACTGGAAAGTGAAGGTGCGCGAGCTAGCAGATACGAGGGCGGGTCAATAAGTCCGTGACTTTTGGATTAAAACACAGATTTTTTGATAAAAAAATAATTTTATTTTTCAACGTAGTCTCCCTTGAACTCTATACACTTTGTCCAACGCTTCTCCAATTTTTTTATCCCTTCCAAAAAAAATGATTTGTCGAGGTCCTCAAAATAGGCCTTTGTTTGCGAGATGACTTCATCATTGGATTCAAATCTTTTTCCACCAAGCCATTTCTTCAGGTTTGGGAACAAGAAGTAGTCGCTCGGAGCCAAATCTGGAGAATAGGGTGGGTGAGGGAGCAATTCATAGCCCAATTCATGGATTTTGCCATGGCAACTGCACATGTGTGCACCCTTGCATTGTCTTGGTGGAAAAGAACTTTTTTCTTGGCCAAATGAGGTCGTTTTTTTTCAAATCGTCATTGAATCGGTCCAATAAGTTGGCATAATATTCCCCATTGATTGTTCTTCCCTTTTGAAGGTAGTCAATGTGGATTATCCCGCGTGCATCCCAAAAAACAGTCGCCATAACTTTATTGGCTGACAAACCCACCTTGGCCTTCTTTGGCGCCGATTCACCCTTAGAAACCCACTGTTTTGACTGTTGTTTGTTCTCTGGTGTGTTGTGATGGATCCATGTTTCGTCCACGGTTACAAAACGGCGCAAAAACTCCTCCATATTGCGATTAAACAACGCCAAACCTTCCTGTGAAGTTGTTACACGATTGCGTTTGTGGTCGACTGTGAGCAAACGCGGCACCCATCTTGCGGAAAGCTTTCTCATGCCCAAGTGATCATTCAAAATTGAAACCACTGAGCCATGCGAGATCCCTACGGCTTCCACAATCTCTCGCACTTTCAAACTTCGGTCGGCCAACACCATATCGTGAATTTTTTCGATTGTTTCGGGTGTAGAGACCTCAACTGGGCGTCCAGGACGTTCGGCATCTTCAGTGCTTGTACGGCCACAACGAAATTCAGTAAACCACTTTTTTACCATTGAAATCGATGGTGCAGAGTCCCCATAGTATTTATCAAGCTTAGCCTTGGTCTCGGTAATGGTTTTTTTTCGCAAGAAATAATGCTTAATAAGCACACGAAATTCACTTTTTTCCATTTTCTCCTCAAATTAGTGAGTAGTCTGATAAAAATAGCTGTCAAACACAAACTAACTGACGCAGCAAGTTTAAATTTTGACAGGAGTCAACTCACAGATGCCTGTTGACAGGAGCAGTGTTGCTGTTTCAGTAAAGAGGTCAGAAATTCAAAAAGTCACGGACTTATTGACCCGCCCTCGTACCACTAAGATTAGTACTGAGCGCATCCGCCATATTTTGGGCAATATTCTGCATATGAACAAGTTATCCTGCCGCTGGGTGCCGCGCATGCTCACTCCTGACCAAAAACACCAACCCGAGAACACTTCGAAAGAGTGTTTGGACTTGCTGATGCGAAATCGGGCAGACTTTTGGCGTCGATTGGCAACTGTTGATGAAATCTGGATCCACTTTTGCACGGCAGAGAACAGAATGAGTGCCCGGCAATGGACTGAAGGCGGCAGGAGTGCTCCGAAGCAGCCGAGGGAGGCTCAATGGGTCGGAAAGGTTATGGCGTCGATTTTCTGGGATTGTCATGGCATACTCTTCGTGGATTTCCTCGAAAAAGGAAAAACCATCAACAGCGAGTACTACTGTGCATTATTGGAGCGATTGAAGGCCGAAAGCGCTGCAAAACGGCCTCACATGAAGCGAAAAAAATTTTGTTTTTGCAAGACAATGCGCCGGCGCATAAGAGCATCGCAACCACGGCTACAATTGATTACGGCTCCAATTGCTGTCGCATCCACCGTATTTGCCCGATTTGACTCCCTCGGACTATTATCTCTTCCCAAACCTCAAAAGATGGCTCATTAATAAAAAATTCAGCTCACGCGAGGAAATCATCGACGCCACGGAGGAGTATTTTGCAGATCTTCCGGAAAATTTCTTTTCGGACGGGATCAAGAAGTTGGAAAATCCCAAGGAGGTTACTTTTCACCCCACCTAGTATAGCAGTGTGCATTCATGTATAACAGGATTGGTACCCTCGTCGTCCTTTGTCGCGTCGTGCTCGGTGTACATACTCAGGTTATAGGTTTTGTACGGCTAAGGCTGACTGACCATCCAACTTGTAAGCTGTTAATTTGGCCTCGTGGTGGGCTTCGTCCTCACAGTCTTCTGAAATGACTGGTATAGAAACTCCTCATAAAAGTCACTTGCGCCTGACAACTGACAAATTGCCTCTAGACCACGTACATAATTCAGAATCCTGAATAAGTACGGTTTCAGGACAAACTGAAGAGGACAAGAACTGAAAATCGGAATCTTAAATGTCAATCCACATCCAATGTGAGCTCTTGAGTGAATTGAATAGCTCATCACCATCGACGTCTATGTTACAGGATGTTAGTGCAGATCCGATGGGTCCGACTTCACAATTTATTGTTAACCTCAAATTGTTCGTTTTTTCCCTCGGCACTCCTTAAATATTCATTTCGTATTTTTTTAAATACGCAACCCCCCCTCAAATGTCCTTCGCTGAGTTTACACGGTTACAACATTCCTCCCCAGTTTGTTGGTTCATCAAATTTAAATGCCTTGCCGTTCGAATGCGAATACGTTTGTTCAACAAAAAACCAAAAAAAAAAAAAATAAAAATTGCATTTAACTTGGTTGAATTATTAAATTACCGTTAAAAATAAAAACAACAACAACAAATTGTAATCGCTCACGTGGAAGAGGATTATTGCCTAGCTTGGTTGGTAGCTTTTTGATGGTCAAAGTCAGGAGTCAGTTTAAAGTTACATAAATCCACAACGGTGGACACAATGAAATGCTACAAAAAGAAGGATACACAACAACAACAACAACAAGAAAAAACAATATGCGATGCGGTGGTAACAGGATGTTCAATTCAATGAAGTCATCGATTCTTGAATTCAAAAACACACACAAGAGGCATTGGCAGGATTGCCACTTATTCCACCACCACCTCCGTGCCCAAGATTCCAGTGGAGGGTTTGGGGAATTTCACCCTCACCGAAAGTGTGTATCCTCGTATGGGGTGTCCCCCACAAGAGGAGGAAAAAAAAAAACAACAAACAAAACCATGATTCCGTTATTTACCCCCAAATCGTGGTTACCGGGAACAGTTCTCTCTAGTGGGTAGCACTGGATTTTCAATTTTTTTTTTCTGTGTCCTTTCTGCCGCTTGTGTCCCATTTTGAACCGCTGCTTTGAGTCTTTCTCCAATTTTTCCTTCCTTCTTTGGTTTTTTTTTTTTTTTTTTTTTCTGTTTGGCTTTGTTTTCGTGCAGAGTTCTTCTTTCATTTTATTTTCCAATCACCGCTATCGATTTATTTTGTTTTTACTTTTCTTCATTGGTGGGGGGTGTGAGGTGTGGGTTTTTGTTTTTTTTTTTTGCTGATTTATTCGGATGTGTGTTGGTGGGATTTCGTCCTATTTGAGGAGATTTTCCTATTCCCGTTTACTGGTGATCTGTAGAGAGTGAAAAATCTGAATGATTATTGTGGTAATCGAAATGGGTACACATCTGAATATGGGGCTGGTGTATCCGTGCGGCAATGTTCTATGCGTTTCAGGATGGGCGAAGGAGCTAATGCTGCGAGCTCGGAAATTGAATGATTCAAGTTTGAATGGGAGGAATGATAGCAGCTAGTACCAGCAGCAGTCAGTTAAACCTAGGCGAATTGATTTCTGTCATTGTAGAGTGCCAAGAGTAAGCAATTTAATTGTTGTCCTTGCCGTAGCCAGGCATTTGGCAGACATCAACATACGACTTTGTGAGGATTTCCGTATTTTGTTGTTTTGTCCTTTGAACTTTGTTGTTGGTGTAAACAAATGCCAAGAGGACTGCAGATGTTGTAGGTCTTCATTTTGCCTTTTCGCAGTGTGAGTTCAGGGGAAAAGAATTAGCGAAATTGAGTGATGAAAGTGAGTCAGTAATTTGTTGCGAAATGGCTTCCCTTTCAAAGGAAAACAAAAAAACAGTCGCAATACTCACCCTAGTATGTACGAGTACTAGTACAAGTGGTAGTATGTAGGTGTTGCAGAATTGAAAGGAAAACATTGACTTTCTACAACAGTTTGAAGGGAAGACGATATGGTTGCGATTTTTGGTGCTTCATAGGCGTGGACGTCCAAACGGACAACGACTTGTACATCTTGTTTATGGCTTTCTTTTCTTTGGCTGTTTGGCGTAACAGGAGTCAACGATCGTGACGTTCTGGAAGCAACCCAGGTGAAACTTCGAACTAAGCTCCAAACACATCCACACTAAATGCTTAATGATTAACTATATGGAGGTGAATTTAAAAGCTTGCATTCCAGGTGATACTCGCAATAGCCTTGAGTCCTTGAAGAGGTAAACTCTGAAAAACTGCCGTCAACTGCCCTGCCCCTTAGTTGAAGCATAAAATAAGATGACATCAGTAAGAACTGCCGATCGCGTCATTCGTGGAGCGCCTATGTAACCTATTCTTTCGTCCTGACCAGTGCCAAGAGGAAAAATACTAGACCTCTAGTATTGCCACCTACAAAGGCTACACTTCCAGTGGACAGATTGCTGATGAAGCGTCTAAGGCCATTAAAGAAACCAAAACAAGCGGTGGTTATACCAGGAAAAAATCAGTGTAACAACCGGCCATAGCAAACGAAGTAAGTCCGTTTTTTTTTTAGTAAGAACTTAACACTCTGCATCAAATCAAATGAGTGGGTGTACAATGCCTCAGCATCTGCTAAATCTTTCAAGCACGGCTGGGATTCGAACACCGGATCTTCCGATTGGTAGCCACTAGCCAGTTCCCTACCACTTAACTCACGGCCGGGCTTTGCTGAGAAACAATTTATTCATTAGCTGAAGTTAAAATCAGGGGAAGTTGCAGGGAAACTTAATTCACTGGGAATAGTTTGGCTCCTTGGTCACAATGGGATCAGGGGAAATAAAATCTTGGATAAACATGTTAGGCAATAAGGAGACTTTTTTGGCTCCCTTGGTTAGGACTACCTGACTATCGATGTCAATTCATATTCATATTGCCAACGCTTAAAGGACAAATATATTCAGATCTCCAGTAGAAGTCAGTCGTCTATGTATAAACTTGTTGATTCGCGTCAGTAGAACTGGCATTGACCACAAACAGGCTACATAGTAATGCTGCTGTAGAGATTGCTTACTTAGCTTAGGTGGCGCTACTGCCCGGGGTGGCTCTGGGTCTCAGTCAACAAGCGTCTCCTGTCAACTTGATCCTTCGCTAACTGCATCCAGTTTCGATAACCTTAACAATATTTTGAATAAGGTCTCTTCTACTTGTGTGCTCCACCTGAGCGTGGTGTTCTTCTACTGCGCTGTCCTGCGGAGGCAGATTCGAAGACATTTCAGGCATCCATACAGCTGGATGTAAAAAATTCGACAGAGAGAGTGGCAACTAACATTTAATGGGAAGACTAAATTGTTCATGAGAGAGCTGGCGGCTTGTTGTTGTTTTCTAGTCAACTATACATCTTACAATTCGATTCGAATGCCGAACCTTCCGATTTAGAAGTCAGTTCACCACCACTTGCCATGGCCACCCTTTGTCAGTTGGTTGATCAAGAGTTCTCCAAGTCCCTTTGTGAATATAGAGATGTGAGAATCGCGTGCTAGCTACGACAGTGTTTCGCCCCGCCGTAAAATCGATTAGCCTGAATCCGTTGTCGGAGGTGTTGCCGTACAGGCTATATCTTCCGGCAGTACTTCTACAGTATTTCTCCCGCCAGAGATAATTTTTAAGGCATAGCTAGGGCATTGCTCGTAGGTCTTGTTCAAGAAGTCGTAAAAGCCTTCTCTAGCGTCTTCATCTTTCTATTTCTTCATCATCCAATGTATGGGATAAATAGAGGAGCAAGAATACCAGAATAATTAGTATCTCAGATGTAAATGTAGCGCCAGTCTATTCTTAAAGAGATTAAGACAAGAGCTTATACCAAATATTGGGGAGACTGATGCCTCTAAAGCTAGATGGCATCGTCTAAAATGTTATCAATTTGTTTGACAAGGCTAAGATCTCTCAATAATTATTTAGGTCAAATCGTCCAAGCACTATCCTAGCTCATTCATGAATCCTGTCTATGTGCAGATCCCCCAGGACGAACATGGGTGTTGGAAAGTCAGTGATGAGTGAGTCAATAAGCATAATGAATGATTCCTTATAAAAATCGGATTAGAGTCATCTGTGCCATCAAAACAGTGGTCACAAGTGGGGTTTATGAGTGAAATTTCGCAATCAAAAGCCAAACCCTGTGTAGTCTAGTGAACTTTATTTCCTCGAAATCTTAGCTAATATTACAAAGAAGGATAGGATGCCTGTTGTGAATAGCTTGTTCAGCGTTCTTGAGCTCATGTAAATCCGTTTGCAAACGAAGTCGCTGATCTTAAGAAGAAAGACTGTCTTATCGTGACCTCTTCTTAGAGCATCAAATTGCTGGAACTTAGTCGAAGTCAACATCCCATCTTGTTGTCAAAGTGAATCACAATTTCTACAGAGTTCAAAAACAGATTCCCTCCCTTCCATATGTCGTTAATTTTTCATGGTAATGGCTTCATTATATCCTGGCAGCTGATGCACCACCAACCTTAGCTTTAACCGCCGTCATGTTGCTAAAGCTGGCAACTATTGCCAGGCCAGTTTTAATCTAAAGCTGCCCATCCATTCAATGAAGATTCATAGTTTAGTTATAGATTAGCAGGGATGTTAGTCCTTAATCAATTTTATCCACAAAGTGGGATAAGACCACGGTGAGTCTTAGACTTAATTTTTTTTCGACAATCACCGTAGTATTAAGATTAACTAATCTCTTCTGATTTCAACATGATCTCCTCGGGTCTAGTAACCCTGTGCAAAGCTGCGGATATATGATATGTATCTCTCCTGCGATACTTCAATAGTGTTACACGTATTTCAAGGTAGCAGCCGTAAAGCTTTGCCCGCTGAAAACTGTCAAAAGGTTGTTGCCTTGTGCAGATGGATAGTGTACATGTTTCAGTTATAATTGGTTTCCCATCAGTGAATTGAAAGGCATCGTAATACCCCCAATGAAATTCCCCAATTTATTTTCTATGCAGTCGTCGAAGTCGCTTTATACTCTTGGACTTACCTAGCTTCTTGGGCTTCTAGAGTCTAAAATCGCATCGTGATGGAGCTTCTACACTTTTACCTCCTAATAGGGTCAGCGGCAACCCACATTCGTCGATTAGTAGTCGATCGTCTACGGGAATGCATACCGGATTCGAAGCATATTCTGTCTTTGCTTCTAGATCGAATTGTAAAAGACGTTAGAGGTATATCTTGGATGAAAGCTTGACTGCGTGAACTAACTCCAGTGTGTTTGTCTTAAGGTGATGCAATTCAATCGATTACCCAATTACACACTTTCGTAGATGAAAAAGTCCAATCAGTCATGATCCACTGTCACAATGTGTAGATAATTAGGTAACAGACTATCAATAAAGACTAAATTGTCATCTGGCTATGTCCTCATGAGGAAATCTCATCCGATTTTCGTACTGTTAAAGCCCAATTGGTGTGCCTCGTCTCCGCACTGTTATCCATACTCAAAATCTAAATCCTTTTCAAACTCCACTGCTCTAATTATTCATCTTTGCCCTGCACTCCACATACAAACATATCTGATTACTCTCCTTTCTCCACGGTGGCGGCGGTGGCAAAAGCAGGAGGTGAAGGGGATAGAGGAAAGGGATTTCTTATCCAGCAGCCAACACACATATTTTCCTACCCAGTGCACCCTTTTAATAATCAATTTAACTGCAAACAACCGACGAAGACGCCTTCATGCAGTGTGGCTATATGTAGCCATGACTGTGGCCATGACTCTGGCTCTGGCTCTGGCTCCAAATCTGGCTGTGCTGGAATAACCTAACCACTACTGCATGAGCTCTCTGATGGATTTGGAGCTTGAAAGCCCTCCTTCTATTCTTTCGACTGGATATGACTTGCTATGTGTACACATCAGTAGACAGTAGT
The DNA here is from genome assembly GCA_928272305.1 of Volucella inflata. Lineage (NCBI taxonomy): Eukaryota > Metazoa > Arthropoda > Insecta > Diptera > Syrphidae > Volucella > Volucella inflata. Next base: position 9,694,541 of record OV743720.1, read on the forward strand.
GGGATAAGATATAAACCCTAACAGCAATATGCTTGCATCATGCACTGAATCCTCACAAGTCCAGAAGCCGACGAAGAAAGAAATTGAACAGGAAAATGCAAAAAAAAAGAACAAACTGAACATAAAGTCAAAAAGAAATGTCCTTCCAAGGCAAATTGGAGAAGGCGGTGAGGCAGTTAATTTTTTTTTTATTTAACTACTACTGCTCCTATCCTGCTGTCCTACCCTGGCGTTGTTGTCGTTTCTAATTCCTTCCTTACGCCTGGTCTTTTTGTCATTTGTTGGTGGGGTCGGTGATCACACTACTCCACGACAATCGGTCTTTTTCAGTTTTTGTTGCGACCCGGTCGGTTCGAGGTCTTTTCAGTTTTTTCGTGCTGAAATGCGTGAAATTTGAAACTTTTTCTCCATTGTCCCGTACTAATTTACATAATATACTTTTAGTGAACGCGAAACTGTGTCCTTGTACACAAAGCATAAGCTTTTGCAGCAGAAAAAACAAAAAAAAAAAACAAAAAAAAAATTACCAGAAGACATGGTGAGGGGGACTCGAACAACAACATATGTGTGAGTGTGTAACTGTGTGAGAGTTTGTATGGGGACTGTAATCAACCCGCTTTAGTAGATGGATTTCTGCTTCTACACAATAATGTGTGCAAACACCGTACAGTACCGACTACGAAAATGAAAGGACAAACCAACAACGACAGAAGGCAAAAAGGACAATAGTGATGAGGTACGAGTTTAGGGCGATGGGAGAGAAAATGCGAGGGCGAGTATGAAACCAAACTGTCATTTAATATCCGCAATTAAAGTGGTCATCAATCAAAAAATACTGAGGCTCCAATTTCTGTCCAATCAACCATCCAACCAAGCATTACTACACCACCACCACCAGTATCAGTGTATACGATCCAGTACCGCCATTAAATAGGACCTACATACATATCCATAGCTAGCAGGAGCACATTTCTGGCTCGGTCATCACCATCATCGTTGGCGTTCTCCTTCGCATTCTCCTGTTGTGTGCATTGGTCTGCTATTGTGTTCGTTATCAGTGTTCGCTCTGCCCCTGGACCTTATAGTTCCTGATTCCTAGTTCCTGGAACAACAACTCCGATTAAGACCGTTTTTTTTTTTTTTTTTTTTGTGGGTTTGTCTATATCACTACCGCACAGTGTCGTCCTTTAATTCCCTCCATGTACAGTACGAGTATCTCCTCCATCTAAACATTATGCTGGCACTAAATATGTTTGTGTGGGATTTGAGGGGTTTTCGATGAAAAGGACACCTTGGTGGTCAGTCGATCTATTGAGAAATCGTAGTATGTGGTAGCATTGAACAATTCCAAGAACGTGACGATATCATTAGACCACTGCTGCTATTAACACGGCTTCTTTCATTGTCTTAACACTCACAGCAAGCACATTCCTATTGCCTCCACTACTTGAATGGTTGTTTGTCTATCTGTCGATATGTCTATCTATCTAGCTGTCCTTTTACTTGACTGTATGTCCGGTCATTCGAGTTAGATATTTAATTGGAAACTAATGAGGAAAGTACCAGCTCTCTCTGGTACTGGTACAGTGGTACTCGTACGAGTGTGTGGAGATATGTTTATCTAGAACGCGACACAGGAAGCTTGTCCTAAGCACGTTATTCCTGTATCTTCTATCTGGTTTTACTGGTGAAAAGGGAGTCCAGTTCCAACAACATAACCAACACCTTACGCGCATGTACTCGTATGTGTTGATTGCATTGCAGGAATTTTTCGGCTCCCTAATTAGAAAACGGAGGAAGTGCATTCTGTAGTCCTTTTAAGTAGGGGGTTTCATGTTGCGTTTCCGGTTCTCGGTTCTCGGTTCTCGGTTCTGTGGAATGTGGTAACTAGAAACTAGTCAGATTGACCACTATGTGGTTAAAAAGGATACTGGTTTGGGTAAGGTTTTATAGGGTACCACAGGTGTCACTCTTCGTTCATTGAATCTGTCGCTGGAAAGGACAAATAGATAAAATCTAAGTACATCGAGGTTATTGATTCTACAGTTTTGTATCTTTACACTGAGAAAAGTAGAAGACTTTTGAGCCCAGCCTGCAGTTAGAGATGAAGATGTCTTGTGGATTCATAATTTGTTTTCTCCTTTTACAAAGTCATTCAAAAGTCTGTCGAATGAAAAGATTTTCTGTTGAAAATTTGACTCCTAGGATGACGTCCAGGTCTTGAGTATTGTATTCTAACGTAGTGAACGTATTTTTTGATTGAGTGGGACCTTAGAATATTTAGATTTCTCTCAAAATCAGGGTAAATTCCCACAGAGTATCCTTATGTTTCTTTATAGGACCTTTAGCTGCTTGTTTCTTGACCTAGAGTGAGCAGCTACACCCAGATAATTTTGTGATTTTTCTGGAAAAGAAAGCTGCATTCTCGTGGCTACTAACCTCTCGACATTAAAGGCTTCACTTCATCATCTTTTTAAAAGTTATTTACGTAAGTTCATTCTGCTATACGTCGCCAAAAGCCCGGCAGGATAGTTAGCACATCCAAAACCAAATTTTCAGCGGAAATCTGAGGTCTTTAGTAAACTATACAGATGCAGTTTCACCGAGGCACAAAGAACCACAGGTCGTGGCCCATTACGGCTAAAGCTTTAGTTTAGACTTTAGAGGATCACATTCTATCCTTAACCTTTCAGTTAAATGTTGCCATCGTTCGCCACCAGCAAGAGCATTACTTAGATTATGGTGGGCTTTAAACTTTTGATATTTAGCTTTTGGTTTTGAACAGGATCCTTGGCACACTGGATATGCGCGAGTGAATGCAGCCTTCGTATATTTTTAATCTTTCGGAAAATACCAACACTTAATTACAACGGCCGCGCTTTCGTGTCTTCGCACTCATTCGCAAAACCTTATATGGAACAATGTCAACGTCTCCATTTCAGTCGTTTATATGAAAGTTTTGCACAAAATTGCATCGCCAAACCAAGGAAGCAACTGTTTGCTAATTTGCTAAGGATTTTCCAATATTGACTTGATAACTTTTTTTTTAAACAAAACGCAAACCATTTGAGATATTTCAAAAACTTTATTATCGGCTTGTACTTCAAAACATTTATGAATGGAACTCGACTTCGTTCATATGGCCACCGCGGGCATGTTTGCAGCGGTCGATTCGTTGGACCCAATTTTCAACGACTTGGCCACACATTTCGGCCACACACGGCTGCTATTTCGCGTTCAATGTTGGCTCTGAGCACTTCCAACGTCGTCGGCTTGTTGGCATAAACCAATGACTTAATGTAGCCCCACAGAACGAGGAGGCCAATCAACTGGCCCATTTCTTGAGATAACATGCTCACCATACTTACTCTTCAATAAATCGATTGTAACGTGTGCTGTGTGGTTCGTGGCACCATCCTGTTGAAACCACATGTCGTCCAAGTCCATATCTTCCGATTCGGGCCAAAAATAATCGGTGATCATGGCGCGATAACGCTGACCATTCACAGTAACGTGACGATTGTTATCGTCGACGAAAAAATATGGCCCAATAACGCCGCCGGCATGCAAACCGCACCAAACAGTTATTTTTTGTGGATGAAGTGGTGATTCATGAAGCACATGTGGATTTTCACCCGACGGATAACGCATATTTTGCTTATTGACGAACCCATTGAGCCAAAAATGAGCTTCGTCACTGAAGATGATTTTGCGATGAAATTCACCATCTTGGCGCATCTTCTCCAGAACCCAATCGGAGAACGTACGTCGCTTCAAATGGTCCATCGGCTTCAATTCTTGAGTCAGGTTGATCTTGTATGGGTGTAAACCCAGATCCTTACGCAAAATACGCCATAATGTGGTCTGAGCGATGCCCAATTCATGAGAATGCCGTGGAATTGACTGATTTGGATCGTTGATTGAAGGAAATGTTTCCACGAAGAAGCTACATTTAGATTTAAAAGCTAGGTGTTAACGGCCTCAATTTTCTCTGGTAAGGCCGAAACTTTTCTTAGACTGGCGCTTTTCTACTGATCCTAGGATGGACAGCCAAATAGGACCAAACTCGAATAGAAGAACGTTAGAGAATATCTTTGTCTGCCCTAGCTAACGTCAATGACTTTACGCCATAGCGCAGGACTCGGGTGATCCGAATCTTAAACAGAGACTCTTTAATGTTCTTAGTTCTAAGAAACAACCACTGGCAATTGCAATTCTTCGTTTGATTTCATTCTGTCAGACTCATCGATGTACCATTTGTTATGTGTTACGTTCTGGCAATGATGTCAATGTCATCAGGTTGTGCAAGTGCAATAGTTGCACAGACTTTTGCAAAAACCCTGGCGTAGCCTTGCACAATCTTGTCAAGTACGATGTCGTGAAAGTCCCGATCACCTTAGTTGTTTTGATTGCCCTCAATTTTGAAGCAGTGTTCTGCACTGTCATCCACTGTTGCTATCATATGCATGATGCATAGATGGTGAGTGTTGATTCGGAGTTCTCAATTCTTTATCATCTGCAATAGTGCAGTTTGATCAATGCTGAGTTATCCTGGCCTGAAACCAAACTGACAGGTACTAACTAGGCTGTTCATTCATAGATTAGGAGGCTTATTTTTCTGTACTATAGTTAACGCAAACAAAAGGCGACCTGTGTTTGTTTGAATGCATCTGCCTACATTCATAGTGACATCGCTTTGAAACCAATAACAAGAGAAGCAGCTTCGTTGATAAAATGTTCGTTTTAGCTCGTTTAATATGTTTATGGAGGCTTTTGAGAGGGCTTCGGGTAAACGCGATCGACAGATCGGTCCCCAGCGATTGCAGGTTTTCAATGTGGCTGTATTGAGGTAACGAATCAAGAGCCTTCGCGAGTTGTACAGTAGCACGTGGTCTGTTACGTATATTAACATTCCATGTGCAAAGTCAAAGTCCAACATAGGAGGCCTTAATAAATCTCCTGGACAAATGATTCGGTTCACGATTCAGTGCTGGTTGCTTCGCTGAGGTTATGAAAGCAGCCTTCGACCTTCTCAGTTTTCTAGTCCTCGAGAAACATTGATGTCTCTTTAGATTTGAGCCCCGAATACATCGAAATAGTTTCATAGGAATATACGCACCTTGTAGTTCATAATGAATAGGGTTATGGTAGCCACTGCTAAGCCTCTTATGGGATTCCTCGGAGGTCCACTTCATGAAGGAAACGTGCCCAACTGAAAACACTCTTCTGACTTCCTCGTCTGCAACTGTCAATAACGTCTCGCAGAAGTTGGATACCCTACTTGCAGTCTATGATACTAGGCTCACATAGAAGTGAGAATACGAGTTGCTGGCAGACGCCTGATTATTTTAAAAAAAAACCCAGGTGTGGCCTAACCTTGCCTTAAACCAGATCGGACATACTCGTACAATACTCGGGTTCCATTGATAAGCGTTCTTTCCTCTGACCAAGTCCTAAGAAATGGGACATGCTCCATCATCATGGTTATGCTCGGGCTTAGAAATACTACTACTACTACTTTCACATCAATTTAGTCAGGTGAATAGAAATCTTGGTTACCAGCAATTAAGTTGAGTTGTTCATTATGCCTGACAGCGAAACTCAGCACCAACTGTGACTATACTATTGAGTTTCCCCCCTTGACACGTTCTTTTCATCAGTTTTGCCAACATTTCGAACATTGTTCGTAGAATCTTGTTCTTTTCTCGTAGATTTCCGGAGTAACTCTCGTTCAGCTATTTAGCGAATCGTTTTGCTTAATCTGAAGTCTCTATCAAACCAAGGGTTTCATGCTGATAGTCGGATGAAGCTCAGTACATCAGTCGTGGGATTTTCGGCAGCTTTCTGCCATCAATTTGACTGATTATCCTCCCCCACAAGTACGTTCTTTACCGCGCGAAAACGCGGAATGAAAGGGGTCGTGTAATGGCATGAGTTGTGCAACAGAAAGCCCGTGTGCCCAGTACCGAGTGAATTGCGCGCGCTCCCCGTTTTGAGTAGTACATTCTTTCCCACGTGATTGAGCGCGGTAGTAAGAGTGAAATCATCATGGACGTCCGACATTGGTCCCGCTGGCTCTCAAAAAATTCTACCGCACGTTCCAGCGAAAACTGTTGAACTGTTGTATACTCCAACACGTTCAAGTTTCACGCGGTATTTCGCGAGCGATTGCCTATTAGACACAAACTCCTGGAGTGTACGCTCAAAGAACGCGTAATTTCGCTAGTGAAAGACTTTGTTCCCAAATTTTGGTACCACGTTCTTGGCGCGCGATATTTCACTCGTTCTTTACCACACTCCGGAGTGTACGCTCCAAACATGTGGTAAAGCGCTTGCGTGTAAAGGTCACAATTTAATGCACGTTGTACTGGCCAGATTTTAGGGTCTGTTGCGATTTTACCTGTTCAACTTTATATCTTTTAACATCTACAATATCCATAGTTGCAGGAACTACATTAGCTGCTGGAAATATTCTAGTGAATAGTACTCATTTCTCTGGGGCCCTGAGAAAGCTAGTATTGACAGATTAGGTCTTAACACCAACGTACCTCTTGGTGTAGTTTGTCACATTTTCTAAATTCTGTGGATAATACCGAATCACCAACCGACATCGGAGTTATGCTGCCGTTGCATTTTATCCTGCTCAACTCTCGCGCTTGTGAGTTTCACAGATTAAGCCCGGTTGAACGAGTGCAGTACTAGATGTCTGTTGCATGAATCATTTCTCGTCATTATTTTGGGAATTCATCGTAAAAATTCGCCTTGAGGGTGGCCTCTTAGAATGTAGATTCATTCTCTGGTATTATACTCGTAAGTGGCTGGTGACACAACTGAAAAGATGCTCAAAGCTGCTTTGGATTTCTTTGACAGGCAGACCGATAGAGACAGAGCACTCTCTTACAGTTGACTTGTTTTTTTTTCTTCATCTTAAGGTTTCACAACTCCACGGTAACAAAACAAAAACAGTTGTCAGTAACTCAGTTTAACTACCCTGTGCCAGGGCATAGGCACTCCCTCCATCCAACCTATAAAAAAATCTTTAAACTTTGCATAAAAAAGGCGCCAACACAAGGACTCAATTTAGACATTTATTCAGTCGATAAATTGTCGTTTGAGGCATCCCATTTCCAAATCTTATTCCAATTCCGGTCGCAATACCAATCCCCGAGACCAAATACTCAACACCGCAACGCCACAACCACTAGGACAGTGTCAAGCGATTCAATAATGAAGAATTACGCCCAAACAATAGGCTGACAAAAGGAAAAAAAAAAAAAATAGAAAAAGGAAGAAAAGGAAATGCTTTAGAACTTAATTACACAGCCTTAAATATTCCCATCACGGAACATCAATTGACCATCGTTATGTGCTTCATGTCGGCAAGAGCAGAGGTATCCGTATACAAGTATCACAGACAAAGTCGGTCTTCCGTTTTCCCTAGACTTTGCCAACAGTTGGGACTCTTGAAAATCGATCGATCGCAATGGAGCCGTTAAAGAATTATTCCTCCGTTTGCTTCCGTTGTTGTGAGTCGTCCTTTTATCAGAAAAAAACGTTAACTCTTTTCCTTTGACATAATTTAAGGATTTTTTTTCCTGTGGCTTAGTAATGACAAGAAACAAAAAAAAGAAAACATCCTCCATTCCTAGAACCTATTTTGCAATTCATCGACATCATCATCTACTTTTCCACCCGAATCCACTTGCGGGTTCATATCGGCCAATTGGTCATAGTCGGGGTTGGAGCTACAGCAGTAACTGAAAACCCACCCCCTCGACACATTTTAACTTAATGACTTTTCCGTTTTTTTTTTTCTCTTCTTGTTCTCCTAAATATTTGATGCGTCCTTTTGGCTATAGAGTCTCGAGGTTTTGACTTTCTTTTTTGGTGTTCTACCGCTCTCAGCCTCAAGCTGGGTTATCCTTCGGGTGTCTTCGTTGGTTCCTGATGTTTTTACGTCAAATTGGAATTGAATGAATTTATTATGCGCAGTAATTTTAATTTTGTATAAATTTTTCAACAACAAAGACTAGTCGGGGTATTTTGAAATTTTCAAAATACGAATAATATTGCCAGCCATTTAGATAATCAATGTGCAGGAGTATAGGCAGTCCTTAAGTCTTAGTCTCAGTCTCTTTCGGTGTGAGGGGGGAGGGGGGGGGGAAGTCATTAAATCAAGATACGAATATCCGTTGAGATTGACAATTAAAAATGTATCTGTGTGTTGGATTTTTGGAGGTGTAACCTTGAGGAAAGGCGAAAGGCGATCTAAGGCGGTTCTACTTCAATGCTTTCTTCTATCTTAATAAAGTGTGTCCTTGATGGGTGTTGTTGGTTGATGAAGGGAAAGGGGATTAGGATAAATGGAAAGGACACTGCAGATTATGTAGACACTTTATCTAATAAAAGGGTTGTCTTCCAGTTGCTAGTTGTTGGTTGCTGGTTGTTGGTTTTTGGTTGATGGTTACTGTTTCTCGGTTTGTGTTTATTTATTCAGAGCTCTATATTCATCATTTGGTTGCTGATGGTGGTCATGAAGGAGGACTGGGTGTTGTTATGAGCCCAAGGCCAATGGGCGACGTAATACCAGTGCTATTTCAATTTCCAGTGGAATTTTAGAAGATTTTTTCGACGAATTTTATTATAACGAAGTTTTATTATTTAGATTGTTCTAAACAGATGTTTGCGATTTGAATTAGGACAAGGGAGTAACCTTATATGGTTTCTTCGTTTTCAAAGGACAGGAATTTTCTAATCCGAAGCCAGGTAGGCCTGCATGTTACTTCACTGACCAATCGTCGATCTAGTCGCCTTAGTCTTACCTGGGAAGACCTTATCATTTAATTGATTTTGTTGAGCTTGTATTGCTTCGAATGGTTTCTTATGAGGTGTGACGTCCTGTCAGTTTCGCAGATGTATGTTTGAATATTTGCAACCGAACGGACGATCCAACAGAGAGTACTGGTACGTTTTTCTGCTCCAACATCTACTCAAACAGTGGGAACACAACACCGCCATCAGGTCAATCCTTATTCACCTCTGCCTTTCCATATTGGCCGCATTCAGCAACCGAGACTTAGGTCATATTCACCAACTTTATCGCTAAAGACCTCTCGCTCGTATTTTTTCATTCCTGTTTAGTGGGCCTTCAGTTCTGCCCAATCAGTTTTAATGTGCATTCTTACAGGACCTTTGGATTTGATAGTCATGCTGCATATAAGGCCGACAAGGCATTCACAAGGCAGTCAAGCACACATGAAGCTGAAGTGGGATGCTTTATGACAAGAAGAAAGTGAGTTTGATATGTCCGAAGCTTTTGGCGATCGTAAAGCCAACTTTTCTGAGTGTCTTTATACAGACTTCTCGTATCCTTTGCCAGGGGTTCGGTATGTATGGCGATGCCAGGGTAGAAGTGAAGATTCTTTACAGACTTCTCAGATGCTTGGCTTTACCTCTTTGTAGCATATTAATTGAATTGGATTGGAAGTGGAAGTCATGAAAGGGAGCAATAGCGCATTTCGTGACCTTATCCGTCACTATAACCAATCGCAAATGCTAACATCGACAAGTTGTGTTACTCAGTTCACTTTTTGTTTCAGTAGTAGAAGCTGGTTCCGACCATTACTCACTTTAACTTGCTGCTGGAAATATCTTTCTTAACTTCGCCAAGTCGACAATTTCGATTCGGCTGCGATTCGCGTGTTAAGTACGGGTCTATTCACAAACGTACATAATAAAACGGGAGAATAAAGTAGGGCAAAGCCATCAGCCCTGAGGGACCCCATTATTTTGGTATTCTTATATCAAATTCTTAACGGGTAGCAATCTACTTCAGTTGTTAATGGATTCGTTGTAGCCAAGCTGACTCAAATCTGGGAAAAGTTTAAAATTATAAGGAAAAATGGTGAAATTGTTACCGTCGTCTGGTAACTAAAATATATTGACCCTCTTGATCCGTTGCCAGGTGGCTTAAGGCCTGCAGGCCAAATAAGTTGAAATCCTTCAACAGCTATGATGCTATTCACTGTACACTGCATTTTCTATGGCCTATATGGCTTAAAACATAGCCGAGGCTTACATTCATGAAGACAATCTGATCCAGTCAGGGCTGATGGTTGGCTCTCTCAAGTGGGACGCTACGCTTTTCCTTTACACGAGGGCATTGGCGTACTACACATATCGTATATGAGAACTTGGCGATACCAAAAGTTTCTCCTTTTACGCTCATTTTAAGATGAATGTGGTATTCGAGGATGACCTAAACACTCGGTAGAATGCATTTGAAGAAGCATCTTATGAGAAAACCTCAATATATCCATTGATACATTACTAAGCCTTATCAACCCAAATTTTTTGAAATCCAGTTGCGGACCATTTTGGCAATACCCATCGGTTGCATCGTCATTCAGATTAGCCACCGTTTTCAAGCCTTTCTGCCCGAAGAAGACTGTTTTCTTTGTCTGGAAGCTGGTGAAAAATTCGCTTTTCTTTTATGTTCAATCCCAAAACTGCTCTCTATAGCCTCTCATTGTGCTTACAGTGTTTGTTACTTGGAGGCTCGAACAAGAACGGACCCCAAAAATACACCCAGCGGGCTTACAGTCTCCAACTGGTCTTAGCAACTTTCTGCGGCAAACTCTTCAGTTGTTGGCTATAGTGCATCCAATTTGTTACATTCAAGCTTAGAGAGCTCAGCTTAGTTGAAATTGTTACTCTAAATATGCTTCTTCGAATCAGGCTAAAAGTAATACAGACTACTAACGTGGTTTAAAGGTTTTCGCATTTAAAAATTTATTGAAATCCTTGCCATCCACCAGCATTCAGTCATCGATTTTTTAATAAACAGACGTGGTGCTGGAACATGACCGTTTATGATTTGTTTAGTCTGCCGGTCCAGAAAGTCATACCATCCAAACCCAACTGTCAATGTTAGCCCTCGCCGAGAATGCAGGCAGTCTTTACGCAGATTTGTATCCTGAAAACTCCCTTCTTTGCGAATGGTATTAAGTTCATAAATGATCTTATACCAGACTCAGTGAGTTTAGTCTTCCGACTGCGATCATTGAAGTCTTGCTTGCCTAAGCAAGCTTGGAAATGATGAGAGGGACCAGCGAGACCTTAAGTGTAGCTTGGCTGTCACTATGAATGAGCCATACACCGATTCTTCACAATATAGTTCATTTCTTTCAAGATTGTGTATATCTTCGCTTGGAAGACAAATGCAAGATGTTCGAAAGAGAAGTGAAGTCGAACGTTGTCATGTTCAAAAAACTCATAACCGCCGCATCTTAGATCGTTATCCGTGAAAGCTCGATTACACAAATTTTCTGGTCGACACCATTTCTGGTCAGGGAAAAGGTCGATTTCTTACCTTCGAAGCAACAAGGAGGTCCGGGCAAAAGACAGTCAACTCGCCAAGTCATCATAACTTCGTATTTTACCTCAAAACACTACTTTTTTCAGATGCTGGTAGAATATGGTTTCGAGAAGACAGACCATGATAACAATGTCAATCGAAGAAAGATTCATCATTGCCTCTAGAGCAAAGCCAGGAGTCCTAGAAAAACTTCTAAGCACCCCAGATCGACCATTCTTTAGAATCTGAAAAGGTCCTTGCAAAGTAACACAACCCTAATTGCGACGAATGGGCAAACCACGGTCTCCATTAAAACTGGCGGATACGGCACCAACATCTTCCTCTGTATGAATTCTACGATTGATTTGCTTGCTCAGCCAATTACGACGACCGTAAAATGGTCCAAATGCGCAAGAAATATTTTTTACAGAGCACGAGTTTCGATAGTAAAATTCAATCATTTGTGAGCCTTGTTCGTATGTAGGTCTTTCCATGATGAAATGGCAAGGTTAACTGAGCATGTACCTAGTCCTGCCATAAGTTCTGTTACAAATATAAAACGCTATAGAAGAAAAACAGTCAACATATTGTATTCAAAATTGTTTCATTTATTAGACCGCAATATTGATTATTGAAAACAAAACTGGATTCACTCGAAATGACTGCCTTTTGCTGCAAAACAAGCTTCCAAACGGTGTGGCCATTGGGATATAGCTGTACGTACGGTTTCCATGGAGATCGGTGAGGCTGCTCTGGTTAATGCTGTTTTGAGGGTTTCCAAATTTCAACCATAATCCAGTGGATTCAGATCTGGACTCCCCAACGTCCAAACTTCTGCTCCTATAAAGCCAGGAATGTTGATTCTGAGCCACTTCTGGGTGGTTTTGGCTTTGTACGCTGGAGCAGAGTCCTATTGGAAGATCCATCTGTATCCATTGAAAAAGGGTATTGGTCAAACCCTTCACAACACCCTCTAGCACCAGTTTCTACGGATTTTTCACAGAAATGGAGGGATGTGACACCAAAGTGAGAGCCCCCTACGAAACCATATTACGGAAGCAGGATTATGTCCACGTTGAACCCTTGGAACAACTTTTTCCGCTTTCTTAGACGAAGAGGCATAAATTTTGTCATTTTGTTTGTTGAAAACTTCTTCTGTGGTAATTATTTTCTCATTCGCAAACATAATGTTTTCGTTGAGGAGTTAGAAGGTGGCCCGTGGACCGAGGATAGGCATTCATCATCCCGAATCAGCCTAGACATGGATCTGGTTGATATGTCCAATTTCTTCAACTTGATCTTCTGCTTCCTAAGGGGATTTATCCGAATTCGTTCACGCACTGCCTTTACCACCGCTTTCGTACGGACGACGCGCGGGCGATCACTTCTTGGCCTGTCCTCTATTCCGGAAAATTCGTCGAAGCGAGCAATACCCCGATAAACAATTATTCTCGATATTCTGAGTGGTTTATGCAACTGGAAAATTTGGCCAGCATTCTTTCCGCACGTATGCAACGCTATTACCGCGACTTGATTCTCTTTAACGCCCCACTCCATGGTAATAATTTGCAAACTGAAACCAAACTGACTAGTATTCTGAAAAAAAAAGTTAACGGTTCTATGCCCGCAAGAAGTTTTGAACGATAAGCGCTGAAAATTGTGTAACAGAACTTATGGCAGGACTAGGTATGAATTTGACACATGTCACGAGTCACCCGTGAACTGTCAAAAATAGAACACTGGAAAGCCAAACGGTAAAACAATCACCCAATAGTAAGAAGACGGCGTATCTATAGACGTCTGCACATTAGAAGGTTGATATTGGAATCACCTCAGTCGGACAAAATCAGCTGGCTTTGCCATGTTCAACGAACGGTGCCAAAAAATCGGATTTCACAAAGCAATAGAGACTCAAATTTTAAGAAGACGAATCTAAAAGAAGAATAATTAGATCACTCAAGTCCAAAACCATCGGCAAACATTTGAGCTTACTAACGAGGTGATCCAAGAAACAGGCGCCTATAGAGCTTAGAGACGACCCTTTAAGAAGAGTTGAAACAATAAATGTACGTTGGAGAAGTAGCATCCGTTGACAAAGATAAGATAAGGTACACTACAACTCCATATGCTCTTCTGAATTGAATTGAATTTATTCTTTTAAATATCTGCTTCCATCAGAAGATGTTTCTTTTGTGGTAATCGGACATTTTGCTAAAACAACACTTCTACTCATCCATCTATAGGTATGAACCTAAGTGAGCCATTTATGTTTGGTCCACTTCGCCGACTCACTCCACTGACATCCATGAAATTGCCCAACCTTTTCGAAACAACTAATCCGTAATGAAGTCGCCCTGTATTGCACGTCTCCCCACTCTCTATCTGTACAAAGTGCGAGAGGATTTAATTAATTGCTGTAACCAAGCCAGCAAAGGCAAGCAAGTCCTTCCCATTCGGGAAGGCACAAATAAAAAATGAAAAAAAGAAAAAAAGAAAACAACTCGGAGGCAACATCCCTGTGGCATTTTAAATCTCATTAAACATTTAATTTCTGGTCTACGCGTTTAATTACAAAATGCAATAGTAAAAGTGGCGGCAAGCAGCTTTGCTATCGATTAACCGTACTCGTAAAATTGTATAAAATTCAATTGCAATCGACATAGATACTTGTAGAATCCATGCACATCTACGTGAGTTGGTATACAAAATTGAGATGATTTTACGAAGTATTGGTGCGGAAGGATGCGGGCGAACGCATCGTTGGGAAACTCGACCATGCCATATGACGAACAATGGTGTCGTAAAAGTGGACACCACAGATTAAAGCTGGCACTCGGTTCTGCGTCCGAAGGAGGACGAAACAACTGGAGTTTGGATAGAATTCCACTGTCATTTATTTGACATAATTTAATGCCGATGCCATTTTGTGTCGTCCATTCTGGACTGTGCTTCGTTATGTGCAAACCATGTCGTTCAATCTCAGGTGACACCATGATGAAATGGTGGATGCAGCTTATGTTCATCCCTTTCGACCACAAGAGAAGAAGTCCTTCAACCTAGTAGATTGAGGGTGGTTGGAACCAAAGAGAGACTGACTACAGGTAAGGGTTTCCTCACAGGTGGTAGTTTGTGGCAAAATGAAGTAAAGGAGATGTACAGATGTGGTGTCGGTTAGTGTGATGGTGGTGGTGGTGGTGGTGGTGACGAGCCAGTCTGTGGTATGATGTCGTCACATCGCGATGTCCTTTCTCTGATGGTGTTGGTAAAATACGCAAAAGAATTTACAACCGCAATGTCGCGTCGCCACGAAAACAATTAACTTTTCTAGGATTTATTGCGAATGAGTGGTGGTGGCAGTTGTAGTGGGAGTAGGAGTGGGAGTGGGAGTATTCGTACCAGCAGGGACATACGATTTCTTGGAAGGTAAAACTCACCGGAAAGTTGAAGCCAACATTCCGGTACGGCTATATGTATGAGTACTTGTATTTGCGTGGAACATTTCCTTTAATTGTCAATCGGTTTAATTATTCAAATTAGATTCGGTCGGATAGGAGAGTTGTTGGAGAGAGTTGAAATGGATGTTGGCGGCATTGGGTGTGTTTTCGTGTTTATCGATCTACCAAGGACAAACAAAAACACGAGAGGTTTTGTGCAGCATTGAATTCTCATTAGTTAAAAAGTTGAAAGTTCTGAGAGTCTAGAAATGGAAGATTCTTCTTATGGTAATCCGCACGCACCTAATTTCCTGAGTTTCTATCACATTGCGTTCTAGACAGCCTGCTACCTTCGAAATTCGACTGGAAACATCCATTTTTTGGGTGGTTTTGCTTCTGAACTATTCACAGAATTACCCGAAAGCTATCTCTTCCGTCTAGTCTCGAGGAGTTCAAGTAACGTACTCGATGTCTTTTGGTAGATGATCAAGAGCGTTCAAAATAATAGTTTGCCGACTTCGAGATGGCTTTTGCCTACTACTTCTTTTTGTACGTAGTAGTTAGGGTATGTCTGTCTAGAGCCGCAGTTGAAATGGTTCTTAGGACTTCACTTTTGTATCCAGAAGCCGATCATTGTCCAAGATAGTTCTAACTTTGGTTGACAGTTGTAATGAGCTAATTATGGTCCATTTTGTGTAGTAGCTAGGGGCAGAGTTGTTCATTAGTCCGATATGAATTGTTCTTTGATTCATATCCTGAAACCGTTATACTTTCCAGACTGGTCTCGGCCTGGTTGAGGCATTTTTTTTGTGCGACTAGATCACTGCAGGGCCCGCTTTCCGATATGTCAGTAGGATGTGTAGCACTCTCCGTCTTCCACTCCTTCTTCTTAAAACAACGCCTGAACGTTATCTTGTTCGGTCTTCGACAAAAGGCTTCAGTCTTTCATGCTCTTGACACTCATGTGCCTTCCCAATGTCTGTTTTGGACGACTTGTTCTTCTCACTAACCAGGTAAAGCGTACGTATCACTGAAGTAGACTTTGCATTCAAAGGTAAGGCCGTTCCACTGTAGGTCAAGTTGGGAGCCTCATGCCACTTGGAACAATTCCCTTAACACTTAATTTGGCCAGAAAACTCTCAAAATGGTAAGGAGAGATCCTTATACTAACGTCACAGCATGCTGTGTTAGGTTTCTCCATACTTATCGTAGTTTGAGAAGCACCCCCAACAGGAGAATAATGCGGAAAACTCTTTACCTATTAAGGACTTCGAACGGCAGCAACATTCATAAGCTAATTTCCTTTCTGTGATAAGAGGCAGAAGCTCTTGCACTTCTATTGCCATGCCATATAATGGCAGCTAAGAGGAATCATTTAGCTGTAGTTGATTGGAGCTGCATCGTCTGGTATAGTCCTTGATAGTACTGTTTATAGTCCTACTGTCTACAATGCTTAGCTTCAAGTTCAAATCTACATACTGCTGGCGCTGCTATAATTTGAACGAAATTCGAGCCACGTACTCTGCCTGTCATGCTTGCTTCAGAGGTTTTGGCGCACTGTGTCATCCTAAAATCTATCGGTGTTGAACTTGACTTTCGCTAGCCAAATAGAACGACGTACTTAAGCTAGTTTTATTCTGTCGTAGATAGCTCTTCTCTTCGGGCATCGAAATGTTACTTTAATGCCGCTACAGTGTAATTTATCTGGTGCGATGTCCACTGCATGTCAAAAGAAAGTCATGTCAAATTTAGTACTTAAAGTGTATGTCTCTGATTTTTCAGTTTGCGATAACATGTACACTTGCGGTCATAAAAACCGCACCATATCAAAATGATTGAAAAATTGTTAATAACTACGATAATAATTTTTATAAAAAACTGAAGTTTTTGTTGAGTGCTCCGCAGTAGTTTATAGGTATTTCTATCTAATTTCCATCTATTTATTGAATGTTTGAAAAAAGATATTAACGAAGAAAGAAAAACCAGTTAATTTTTTTTTTTTTTTTTTTTAAATATTTTAATACAGTCATTGGTTAACAAAATCAAACGATACATTTTTGATGTATGTGTATATAAGATGTTTAGATATGCCACTAAAAAGTTATCAATACCGAGTTGCTCCTCCTTTGGCGGTTATAACCGCTTTTATTCTAGAAGGCATCGAGTTTAATAGAAGTTTAGTAATATCCCTTGAAATTTCAGTATTCCATACATGTTCCAGAACTTCATTTAGCTTTTTTTTACTCTCTGGTTTATGTTCAGCCACCTTACGTTTTATTACATGCCACAAGTGTTCGATTGGGTTTAAATCGGGCCAATTAGCTGGCCAGTCTAGTTTGGTTATTCCGAGGTCATCAAACGTTGTCTTGAGCTGAAAATTATTGAAAGACTCTAGTTACTTGTCTGTTTATTATTTATAAAGGTGCAGAATCATCTTGAAAAATGCACTTGTCAGTATACGAATGATGCTGTTCAAATGCTGGTACCAAAAACTCCCTTACTACTTCTCCATACTTTGAGCGTTCATAGTTCCATTAACAAAGTGCAAAGGGCCCAAAACGTAAAAAGAAAAACATCCCCAAACTATCTGGTTTTGAGCTCTGCTCTCACACGGACAGCACTTTTAAAGCGATCTTTCATGCTAATTCGTTGTAATACATTGCCCGTCTCCTAGTGGATCCAAAATTTTCTTTTTTCTTCATCAGTCGTACGATAGTTGAATGACAGTATCCTATTTAAACCGCAATCTCACGATAGCCAAGCCCTGCTTTGACTAAATTCAATATTTGAACTTTTTCGTCCAAACTGATTTTTTTTGCACTGAATACGAGGCCGAACTCCGCTATGGCATTAGGCATTTTTTGAGAACTCATTAGGTGGTGCGGTTTTTATGACCGCAAGTGTACATATACTCAGCATATGTTTCAGCCTCTTGCCTTATTTTCCCTGGTCCTCTCTGCATGTTGGCATTCAATATGAAGTAACTGCGCAGTTTTTCCAACACGTAGTACTCGTATACCCAAGGAAGAGGCAGCTGACTTCTCAAAGTAAGAACAGTGACAATGCATTTTTTGCTTTTAAAATACAAAACTATCTTTCTCTAAGTCCAGGAATGGTTTCTACGAGGATCGGAGCCTGAAAAGAAGTCGGGTCTTCAAGAATGGGCTTAAAATCGATCAAGGAAATTAAAAATATAAAGTAAAAAACAATTACAAACAAAATTTTCCTGTTCAAAATAAGATTAGTGTTGCTTGCAACTACAAAAAAAAAAAAAAACAAATTTATCAGACATTAAAAAAAAAATAGATCTTAGACAAAAGATTACCTTAATACTTAGTTGTAAGCCCCTTTATTCTCTAGCACTGATTTGCAGCGACGTCGCATGGAGTCCACCAAATCTTCGCATCTCTTGGTGGTAATATTCTGCCACGCGCTTTGCAGTACTTGCCAAAGGTATCTATTATTGGCTTGCTTTGCGTTCGTCACTGTTTTCCTTAAGTCACACCACAAGTTTTTTTAAGGTCTGGTGACTGGTAACCCAGTTGACCCGAAACCATTCCTTGGCTTTTCTGGTGGTATGTTTCGGGTCACTATCTTGCTGAAAGACCCAGATTAATGGCACTTCATATTCTGCATAAGACAACATTATCCTTGCAAAAATATCAACATATACTTCTTCTTCTTCTTCTTATCCTTTTATTAACTCTTTCCTCGTTATACGAACTTATGCGTAACGAGTTTCCCATTTTTACTGCATCGCTGCTGCTCCGCTTATGGGGTTGGCTAATGTCGCAGACCGCAGAACGCGTCTACATAATGCTCGGTCCTGGATCGCTTCAGTGGTTAACCCCAGGCGTTGTGGCGCATTTGCCATCTGAGAAATCCAGGAATTCTTTTTCCGACCTCGTTCTCTTACAGTTGGAGTGACCGTAGTTGATAGTGCCTTTTTAACCGGATTTTCCGCAGATCTTCTTTGAACGTGGCAATACCAGCTTACTCTATTCGCCTCAAGCTGTTCGGTTACCGAATTCTTTATATGTAGACTTCCTCTTATACGCGTAGATCTAATGCAATCGCGTTTAGTGACACCACTAGACATCCTAAACATTTTCATTTCCGCTGCCGTCATTTTGTTTTTAAATGCTTCGTACATTGTCCAGCACTGTGAACTGTATATAAGAGCTGGTCTAACAACCGTGGTGTAGAGTTTCCCCTTCAATTTAAGTGGAAATTTTCGGTCGCAAAAGATTCCCGAATTTTTCCGCCATTTCATCCATCCCACACTCACTCTGTGGTTTACGTCGTCGTCACATTTCGCTTCCATGTTAACGATTGATCCTAAGTACTTAAAGATAGTGCTTTTCGGAAGAACTAGTCCGTCTAACATTATATCAGGAACAGGTCACAACGGATGCGCAAATGGGCACGTCAAATGCTCCGTCTTTGAACGACTTATTTTAAACCCGTTTCTCTCTAGCTCATTTTTCCATGAATCTAAGGCGTTCAGCAAATCTTCGACGTTGTCGCTTAATATAACTGTGTCGTCAGCGAACAGAATTGGCGTTACACTTGCTTCGCGCATGCAGTCTTTTGAAAGATAGTCGAGTACTACGTTAAAGAGGATAGGGCTAAGGACGCTTCCTTGGTGCACTCCGACATTAACTGGAAGTTCTCTCGTTAGCCCAGCAGGTTAAAAGCTTAACCGCAGTTTTCACGTTTCTGTACATGTCTTGTATTATTCTAATATACTCGTACGTTTCCGGTACGTTTTGAGACCTCAGCGCGGCCTATATGAGATCCCTATTCACTCGATCGAATGCTTTCTCGAGGTCGATAAATACGAGTACCCTGTGTAAATCCTTAGACGAATTTCGGTGCTTTTCCATTATTATTCGTAGGCTTTGGATAGCGTCCACCGTCGATCTTCCTTCAACAAATCCACACTGGCTATTATCGAGCTTTATTATCTGCCGAAGACGTTCGTTTAAGACTCTTTCGACGATTTTCGTTGTGTGTGACATAAGCTTGATTGAACGGTGGTTGTTGCATTCTCGAGTGTCGCCTTTTCCTTTGTATAATGGAACCAAGAAGCTACTTCTCCATTGATTCGGCATAGGTTGTCCACATTTTAATTTGTTTAAAAGTTTCGATAGCCATTCGCTGCCGATTCCCTCCATCTTCGACCAAAATTCTGATGGAATGCTGTCTGGTCCCGCCGCTTTCCCCCGCTTCATTTTTCTGATTGCTATACTTATTTCTTCGATTGAAAAGTCCGAAACTTCCTCCTCGAATAGACCAGCTGTCGGCACGATATCACGTGGAAACTGTTTGTTAAGCAACTCTATGCAGTATTCAAGCCACCGGTCACAAATTTCCTTTTCATTTGTTAGTAAGCGACCGTCTGCGTTTTTGATGTATTTCGGCGAGGTTATTTCCATTGATTATGCCATTTTTCGCCTCTGTGCAGCGAGCTTAAAAATATTTGGCATTTTAGTATTGTACGACGTTTGAACTTCTTGGATAGCTTGTCTTCTATCTGCCGATCGTGAGGATATTTGTTCCAACTCCTGGTACAGGTTATCCGCTGCTGCCGCTCGAGTTCGAGCCAGGACTTTCTTTGCGATCTTTTTAAGACACTCGTATTCAAGAGCCAGTCGAGCTTTTTCGATATCGTCGCTCCAATTGTATTTTGTCCTCGCTTGGAATGCACTCTTCTTGTCGGCCACAGCTCGTTTGGTTTCGTCATTCCACCACCATGTTTCCTTGCCGACGTGATGGTATTTCGATATAGTCCCCAGATGGAACTTTGCGAGTGTTATGCATTCCTCGTGCATGCTGTTCCACATTTCTTGCGGGCTAAGTGAGTCTGCGATACCACCGGATTTTTGGCTTTCCAAAAGATGCCCGTGTTTTCGGTGGTTCCGCTGTGAAAAATTCTGTAATGAGAAGACGGTGTTGGCTCCAAGTATTACTTTAAAGTCCTTAACACGGTTTCTCATCGACATTTTGCAGAGGTGATAATCTATTTACGTTTCGTGGCCTCCGCTGCTATAGGTGATAAGATGTCGTTGATATCAACATATACAGTCTGGTCTATTATCCCAGAAATCAGATGGATGGGCCCAACACCTTGGTAGGAAAAACAGCCCCAAACCATTATTTTTGAACCGTCGCACAATGCGTTGACCAGTGGACAAAAATAAAAAAAATGCAATGTGCGATAAGGAAATGTAATGCTGCGGAAATTAATTGACACATATCTAATAACAGTTAATTCGTATCTTTGTTTTATATATACTTTTTTTTTTTTGCTGTAATAGCGGCATTTGTCTCAGAAGGTAAGGCAATTTAAGCACTAATTCTAGTTTGTAATAAAATTTCACTAAAGGCCTTCTTGTGAGGCAATAAATTTCAATAAAGTTGAAATTTAAACTAGAACGTACCTAGCTGTAGCAAAACCCTTTATGTCATTAACTTTCTCTATTCTTATACTTTGCAAAAGCAAAAACTTTTCTTGCTAATAATTGCGAACCTTTAAAAAATCCGCTTTTTGCAGGACAAACTCTAATTATAAAAAACGAACAAATTTTTGAAAAATGGGTTTCGATCGCCAAAGGTTCAAGGATTAAAATATTAAACCATTATATTTTAAGTTCACTAAGAATAAGCAATTGCTCAAATGTTATTAAAAGTGATTTGATTAAAAAAATCATAGATTTTGATAGCAATCTTGCCTGACGATGGAAAGAATGCTCCCGAAACGGCGCTATGCTTTTCAAGCGTTACGACGTTTGGTTAAAAAGCGATTTTTTACTTCCTCAGAGTCTTATAAATATAACCAAAAAAACTACTTCTTTTGATCTTCTGGATACCAGTCGTTGAAGACCACATAAGCCAAAACGAAAAAGCGCAGAGTAGAAGATCTCTTGATCTCAAAAATAAGTGAGGAATTAAAATACGCGACAGAACTGCCTGACGGTTTATATGGTGCAGGGGCATCAGGGGCAAGTGTTGAAAACAGAGCAGTTTTATTAGTCCAAGAAGCCTAAGCATTATATCTAGACTTAGGTCTTTCATAAAGAAAATATAACACACACCCATTAATAGAATGGCAACAGAAACAACAGTATCTGTTAATCTCCAAGAACTGCTGAATAGGAATGGTGAAAGTGTAGTTGAAATTGCTCATATAGACCAAAACACTACTGCAACTTTAGTATGTAAATGGGGCTTTGACGGCAGTTCCGGGCATTGTCAGTACAAACAACTGTTTGCTGATTCAGAAAGTACAGGCGAATTTTTATTTTTGATTCCGATAGTACCGGTATAGTATCGGTATGGATCTGTGGAAAAACCCCCGTCCTTCTTCAACTATGTACTGCAGACCAATCAAATTTTTATTTATGAAAGAAAATGCAAAACTTGTGCGAGATGAAGATGCCAAAATGAATGAACTTGTAGGTCAACTCCTTAGCCATTGCACACGAAAAAATGATATACCTATTGAACAACTCTCAGAAGAAGCCTTAGAAGCCAGTCATAAGGATTTTCGAAAGAATCGCCTAGCTCACACTAGGAAATCGTCACGAAAATATACCAACGAAGACCTAATGACTGTGCTATTACTTAAATCTGATCCTGTAATTTCCGAATATAGGAATACATTTTCTCACAACAAGTTAAGGAAAGACGATGATGATATCAAACAATACTTAACATTACCAGAAATATGGATTCATCATTGAAGATGTATGATAATACAGGTAGTGAAGACTCCGCTGAATCTGACTAGGTGTAAGGACTTACCACGTTAAAAAGTTAATTTTTTGTTCTCAACATTGTATTATTTTCTTAAAGTTTTGAAGAAGTCAACTAAGAAAGTAAAATCGTTTAATTTTTTATGTGTCAATAAAAGCTAGGTGACGTGTTCTTTGGCAAAAGCTATCCGAACTGCTCTTTGCTTTTTGGAGAATAATGGTACCTTGCACGGACTTCGAGCGTATAGCCCTTCATTAAATGGCCGCCTGCGGACTGTGACAGCACTAATACTTAGCCCCAACTCCTTTTGGAAGACATTTGAAGGTGCAGAGGTGTGCGCCTTGCTATATCTTACAATTCGCCTGTCCTCCGATTCTGATGTTTTTTTTTTCGTCCACGACTTTCGGGCTTATGATGGTGCTTTATTGCGTCAGCAATCATTGGAGCTGTGAATCCTATGATTTCTTGGATTTGCTTTTACGTTTTTCCATCGGCTCTTAATTTTAAAATTAATCTTCTTGCCTGCTCGGTGCAATGCTTATTGCGGCCCACTGTTTAATAAAAAGTTTAAGATTTTACTATAACCTAAATTAAAATTTTTTATTTGTTCTTACTTTTATGTTTCTAACTTTGATTTTAATTTTTAAGCAATTTTTAAGTCAGTTAATTAGGACATTACTAATTTTTTGAACAGCTGTATAAGCACTTCGCTAGACCTTTAATGACTGATGTGATACTACAACCGACATGCAGTGGAAAATATGATCAGTATTTATTTTGTCAATTACCGTTATACATTTCTGCAGGCTGCATTCAAGGAAAACGTAACAAAATTTGCATGGAATTGCTTGGGATACGAAAATTAAAAGTGCACTACTATTATTTTGAACACAGCTATACTAGGTATACTACTTGGCCGCCAGAATGCGCTGCTACTGCAAAAAAGGTTATGGTGCCTTGAAGTCCGTTCATATTTAGGCAGACATGCGAAATTTCAGTGCGATACGGTCTTAAGTTTTGTTTTGACAGCTGATTGTTGTTGACGTGTTTGGCATCATGTTGAGTATGGACAAAAACGTTTTTCGTTCTCTTATAAAACATAATTTTTTGAGAGGCAAAACGGCAAAGGAAACAAAAGAAAAGTTGGATAAATATTATGGGGCTAATATTCGGGAGTTTCGTGGTGGCCGCGACTCCTTTACCGATCAAGTCCGCAGCGGTAGGCCCTCCGATGCGGTTACAGAGGACAATGTCAAAAAAATACATGAAATGGTGTTGGCTGACTAAAAAGTGAAGGTGTGCGAGCTAGCAGATACCAAAAAGATTAGTACTGAGTGCACATGCCATATTTTGGGCAATATTCTGCATATGAAAAAGTTATCCTTCCGCTGGGTGCCGCGCATGCTCACTCCTGACCAAAAACACCAACGCGAGAGCACTTCGAAAGAGTGTTTGGACTTGCTGATGCGAAATCGGGCGGACTTTTGGCGTCGATTGGTAACTGTTGATGATATCTGGATCCACTTTTACTTGGCAGAGAACAGAATGAGTGCCCGGCAATGGACTGAAGGCGGCAGGAGTGCTCCGAAGCAGCCGAGGGAGGCTCAATGGGTCGGAAAGGTTATGGCGATTTTCTGGGATTGTCATGGCATACTCTTCGTGGATTTCCTCGAAAAAGGAAAAACCATCAACAGCGAGTACTACTGTGCATTATTGGAGCGATTGAAGGCCGAAAGCACTGCAAAACGGCCTCACATGAAGCGAAAAAAAATGTTGTTTTTGCAAGACAATGCGACGGCTAAAATCAATGACTTACGGCTCCAATTGCTGTCGCATCCACCGTATTTGCTCGATTTGGCTCCCTCGGACTATTATCTCTTCCCAAACCTCAAAAGATGGCTCATCATTCCTCAGCTAACGCGAGGAAATCATCGACGCCACGGAGGAGTATTCTGCAGACCTTCCGGGAAAATTACTTTTCGGACCGGATCAAGAAGTTGGAAAATCCCAAGGAGGTTACTTTTCACCCCACCTAGTACATGCGAAGATTCGATTTAGACGGAGAAGTATCTGCTTTTGTAGCGAGAGCGAAGGAGAACATAACGTCGTGCTGAAAGCAAACAGGTTCCATTACTGAAGGCTTTTTTAAATTCAGCCGAAAACCAAACTCACGGAGTTTTGTTTAAATCCCAGATCAAAGCGGGATCGAAATGATCGTAAACGAACTGACTAAGTAAGGCCAAGAGGAATGTTTATTTCTCAGATTTGCAACCTACGTTAGGACTACTGACGTTAGGTAAGGCTCACATTAACAGTCGGGTTTTATATGAGCATAACTGCAGATGCCATGCCTCTCGTGGACATCGGACGGCAGACCATTGGAATGATTTCCGTCCACTTTAAGAGGTTAACAACCTACACTATATTTTGTCTTCCAGTGTTGTTTTCCTGGAGTACTATGAAGACACCATTAAGCACTAGCACGTTTTCTAAGA
Source organism: Volucella inflata (assembly GCA_928272305.1). Classification (NCBI taxonomy): domain Eukaryota; kingdom Metazoa; phylum Arthropoda; class Insecta; order Diptera; family Syrphidae; genus Volucella; species Volucella inflata. Next base: position 9,719,584 of record OV743720.1, read on the forward strand.
ATGTCCACCCTTTAATAGCATCAGACTGTAGATACTCGGCGCTGATGTGGCTGGTGCTTGTTTTGCATGCACTTTTTCACAGAACAATACTGAATATACTGAATAATTCCTGTAAAAGGACTATGCAAGGATTGCAATAGACTTGTCTAGGTGCTCTGTTCAGACAGAAAAAAGAAAAGCAAAAAAACAAATCTTTGGAACGCTATCAGGAACAACGACCTTCTTTTGTATCTCGCCCAGTCACATCCTGTTAAGCCGCACCGTATTTTTGATACCCCGTTCTGTCTTAATCTAGGGCTTCTTTCTTATTAGATAGATAGATGCGAGTATTAGAAACAGATTCTCAATTCCTTTCCATTTAGTTCTTTTTATTCCACCAACTACTAACTAACAGGATTGTAGATAACAGGATTCCAACCAAGGAACCAACATCCGTTGAAAAATCCTACTTCTCTGAAGCGTCATACAGTGGCTCGTGATTATATTGCACACAAGTTTCGAAACACAGTGACAAATTGTACTAACTTCACGAACAGTAACTCCTGTCCATGAATCCACACAGAGGTATCGTAATTTAAGCTACCTGGTTATGAATAGTTATCTTGCTAATCCACTCCAATCAATTTCTTGTTATCTCACTGTGATTGCTTTTGTTTCTCCAGAAAAAGACAAAATTAAAGTCTCAAAAATTCGTCCAAAATCTATCTTAATTTCTGAGTTATTTGTGGTTTCTTGTTGTCAGAGTAGATATCATTCCTTAACTAACCCTTAGTCCTGGGTATTAATATTTTTTTTTCATGCACCTGTTGCCCATACTAAAATTGGCTTTCTCTACAGCTTACATAGATATGAATACATACTCGTACAAATGTGGTTGTGGACTAACAAAAATCTACATACTCGCACACTGACACTCGACATGACGACACTTTATAAGCAGATTCCATTTAAATTGATGCGTCAACTGTATAAACCGACCATCAATTTCGAGATGCTTTCTGCTTAGATTAGGTATCATAATTGGTATGCTTAGGGCGCTCCATCAATGCTTAAACAAATTTTCCCCAAGCCGTAGCAGCAGGCTATCGAGGGTCTAGAGAATGGAAATTGTAGAATGCTCTTGTGTGCAAAAGCAGTGTTTAAATGTTCATCCATATGTACGAGTATCTATGGATGTTTTGTGTGTGTTGATATGGATACTCACAACCTTCAAGAGTCGAAAATTTTTGGGTGAAACCTGATAACAGATTGAAGGGTAAGAGAAGCCGGAGAACAGCTCATACCACTTTTTCCATTCAACAACACACATTCAATTTGATTGTCCAACAAACATAGTAGAGCACATGAGACATGAAGAGGCACCATCATGTTACCAGACCAGAGCAACCCTTAATTTTTCCAAATGTGGGAGGAAAGTGGACAACATTTTTGCGTTCTAAATGAAAAATTAACACTTCATCCCGACTCACCACCGAATCGAAGCAACTCTCACTCACTCGACATGGACAGTCGTAAATGTCACCAATTTGTAAAAGGTTTGCCCTCCAACTCTGGCCGTCCGACTCTATTGGTATTGGCTTTGACTTAAACTTCAGCATAAGGCACAGCGACGTGTAGTAATTGCCAAGGGGTTGGCTTGCAACAGCCATACATACTACATACGTACATACATCAAATTTGACTTTCTGTACAGCTGAACTCGTTCTACACGGAGCATATGCATATATTAAATGGGGACACTACCAGGCACTAAAAAAGCTCATCACATGCGCACTAAGGGTATCTCTTATACACTGGTGATAGTAGATGAGAGCTTTTTTTCTATTTGTGTTGGGGGTAAGGGAAGTCAACTCTTATACTGGCGCCGGGGAGACGTGAAAAAATGTCGCTTTCAACCAGTCAGCTCCAATGTGTGTTTGTGGTTAGTCAGTCGCTGTGCAACTTGCATCCTGAAAACCAGTGCGAAAGCACTAAAATATTATATCCTGAGAAATTCCAAGGAGACTAGAATACACAGGCATATTGGCTAACCAAAGAACAGAAAGAAAGAAAAGAAAAAAAAATAAAGAAAATCATCACAGTAAGAGTGCGCTCGCGCCCTTACCACAAACGGCACATATTTCAGCCCTCATTTTACCGGCTCTGATACTTCCACTGGCACTGGCACTGGCACTGGCATTCGCACTGTGGCATACACAATGTGTTCTCGGTCTTAGTCGTTCCTGATACTCTTGGTAGTTCTGCTGGAATTTTGTGGCCTCTTATCGCCCCCAGGCTGGAGTTCATTCAAATAGAACCGCACAGCTGAGTTTTCATTTAGTCGGTCGCTACTTCTCGGAGTGAGTACAACGCATTAGTCGTCTATATAAAAATAAAAATTAAAAATTATAAGAAAAGTAAAAAAAACCAACAAAAACAGTTATCCGCTGAATTAAGGACTTGTGAATATTTTAAAAGTGTTTTTGTTGCCTCTGTGTGTATATAAAACTAAATAGAGAAACTACAAGCAGCAACACAAGGGATCCTGGAACGAAAGAACAAGCAAAAATCTGCTTCTCTTCTGAATTTGGATTTTCTTCCATATTTTGTTATTTCATTTTTTTTTTTTTTATTGTTTTTCTGTTGATTCTGAAGAGGCACCTGAGTCATCAGCATAATCCTCCAGTTGATCTGACTCCACAAGAGGCCTTTTATCACCGCAAAAACCCAGAACACACGGCAACGGCAACGAGTAAAAGTAGAAGCCCTTCTCAACTCTGTTAGTGGTTTGGAAATGACATGTCACAAGGACCTTATTTTTGATCCCCTCTACTATGGCTCATTGTGGCAGCTCAGTTTCTAGTTAAGTAACCGAAGCTGCTTAAGGTGGTTTGGCAATGTGGTACACAACAAAAGTGAGATACAAAACACATACCTTCCTCATTCAACCCACAGAAAGGTGGTTTTTCCTTTGCCTTCGAATACATAAGAGGACCGACCAAAAAGTGCCAAAAACAAAAAAAAAAAAACCAAAAGTGACTACTAAGTGACAGTATCATCCAACCAGTGTGTGTCGTAAAATAAATGTCCTGTGCTGCATGAGACGAACTTTTGCCCTGTGTCTCCCTTCGAATTGATGTTAATTACTTTCAATTAAAAGTAGAAAATAAAAAAACATAATTCTTCCTCACGAGACTTGCTGTTCATTTTGATACACTCGTATCTACTCATGTGTGCCACATAGATACGAGTGCCCTCATCGATGTATAACAAGATACTATTTTTTTCTTTCTTTTCTTGTACTTGACTGTAAAGTGTAAAAGTTTAAGTGTTCACCATCGTCGTCGTCGTCGTTGTAGTCGTCGTCGTCGTCGATCGTCGTGCTTTGGTGGAAAGTTGTTTAGTTTCTCACTTCCACAGGAACCCCTTTCCTGGAACTAATAAAGTTGGTTTGTTTTTTTTTTTGTGTTTTTTCTCAAAGACTAAAAAAAATTCAAAAACTCTCTCTGGAAAATATTAATGAGTCAGTTTTGTGAAATTCATAGAGCAAGTGTTTCTGAGGGAGTTTCCCAAGCTCCCCAAGACTTTTCTTTCCACGGAATCCTCCTCAATTGATTAGCAAGTCTGTTCTTCTTCTTCAAAAGAAATAAAAAATCAAATACACTACTCTCTGGCAGCAACCACTAACACACAGCTATTCATTTTCGAAAGTATACGGAAAGAATAAATCCAAAAATGACACTAAGTGAAAAAGTTTTTATTGCCTCAAGTGCTATTGAGAGACAGACAATTGTGTTGGGTCGATTGATCCGGGTAAAGATGAACCCACTGAATGAGGTAAGAGAATAAATCTATTTTAAAATTATTAATCATAAAAAATAAATTTTTTTTTCATTTTTTTGGTTTGACATTGTCCCGTAAAAAATATTTCTATCAGAATTGGAGCTCATTTTACGAGCTGATAAATATGATAATTTGTTCCTTGTTAGTTCGAAGTGTACTTCCTGAAAAATGAAGACTTCGACGGCGTGGGTATAAGAGTTTCATTTTATCGTTTTCGTGCCACTCTTGGAGAGATTTTTTTTTGGAAACGACTTATGGACAGAATGAGTTTATATACCATTAGATACCGTCTATGTCCATTAGGGGTCTAAGTAGATTTATGGCCGATAAATTTTCTGACCTCGATCTCAACTAAAAAAATCGGTTTCACTTTATTTTCTCCTTAAGTTAAATTTTTATAATATAATTAATAAAAATAGATATATTAAATTTTAAACCAAAAAGCGAATATTAAAAAAAGAATAAATAGGAAAGTGACAAATAAGTCCACTAAAGATACAACAGATAGCAAAATAGTCAAATTGATTTTTTTTTAATGCCCATTTTGGCCCTTTTATGTCCCTGTTACTGAAATTTATCAGTTCTTTTCGAAATGATAAGTTAGCGCTTAAGCAGTTAAGTCTAATACCAGTAGTCTAGTAGTCAAAGACGTAGTGTCGTTATCACGTCAGAGAACGTTGTCACTCAATGCAGTAACTTAGCTTAGCAAAGCTCATCACGACGTCGTTCCTAGTCAAAAGACAGCTAACAAGTCGCTGCAGTTACACTCATATAAAACACAACTAACAATGATGGCCCTTACCGAGGATGCACATAATTTTGGGTCTCGACAGATTGTTCTTTGACCTTACCTAGCAAGTCAATCGGCTATTTCATCTTCCAAGATGAGACCAAAACCAGTCTCAGTAAATTCATTCTCGAACTAGCTTGGAAGACACTTCAAATAAAAATGCAAATATAATTAATAGGCATTAGGATTGAGTGTGTTTCCGCTTGGAAGACCGCTTGGAAGACACAGTCTTTCTAACAAAGTTTTAAATCTAATCTTGTCCATCTCCAAGAGACCAGAGACGAATTCGAAATCGGTTTCGGAGCCATCTGTGAAGACTCGACTGCATTCCTTTTCTGGCTCAGATCCTGGTCAAAACTATTCCTGGGCGTCAGTAAAGTCAAGGGAATATCTTTTTCGGCAAAACAGGAGTTCCAGTGTCTTTTCATTAGACGGCATGTCCATATGATCAGAGTCAAAAGGTGAAGAACCAAAGACTGCTTTTCTTTAAACAAAAGGTGGCTGTGAGAGTTCAGCTCTTGATATGGACATAAAGAAGTGGGAGATTCAACGGAAGTTCTTTCAAACGTACTAGGAGGCAGATCGTCTATTTGTGTTTGTTAAAATCAGCACTGATGTATTTTCGTGTAATTTTTTTTCGAAGAGCAAGAGATGCACATGATCTTATCGTAGCATTGTAACATTTATCTAAACAAACCTCCTCGGTGATAGGTCCCATGTCTTACCAGAAGGCTGACGGCTCGCTGGACATTTTCGACTTAACATGTTTAGTCCAAGGAAGTTTGTAATCCAGGAAGACACTCAAATACTCAGCTTAGTTTTGAGAAATGAATAGTGATGTCTCCTTCCCAACAACAAGGGAACAACATCAGCTTTAAGAGCAGACTAAAAGATCATTTCTAGTTCACAAAAAGTTTGTGTAGCGCTGCCTGCACTTTATCAGCCCTTTTAAGTGCTATGGCTTATTTGATCTTTTAAAGACTTTTTGATATTTTTTTTAACTCTTCGATCAGTAACGAGTCTAGGTTTTCTTATTTCTAATGAATCTGTATTCAAACACCGTTTGGGTTCTAAGCACGAATCGGTGTCCCCGGAGTGGTCTTTTGGGCTAAGGGAATAGCCGGAAGCCACACGGTGCTTAATCAGGCGAATACGTCTGTCCCTAAGAACCAATGTAAAATTGAGTGTTTTTTGGAACCATTCAAGATTTGGCTTTTTTCAGGCACGAAACATCCTTCAAAATCATTGAGGTCTCCTATTGTCAACCGACGAATTTTGAGCAGCTAATCTTTGAATTCCTTGACTCGTTGTCATGATGTTTATGTTGATAGCCGTCCAAGGCGATCTTTGTCTTACACGCTTTCTCTGCCTTCTTTGAAGTATTTGTAGCACTTGTAATAAATTTTTTGTGAGAAAGTTTAATCACCGAACCCCTTTCGCGATTCTTCATTTCCTGTCTTACATTTTGAGACCGTCCTGAAGCGAATTTAGCGAAGCATCTACCTACCAAGTAACGATGATCGCGACGTTGTTTCTCGACTAAGAGACCCCAGAATCGAGAATTTTCATTAATATCTGCCAAAGGACTCACGAGTGATCTAAGAAACAAAACATTAAGTCCGCTTTCTTGACGACTTTGTTGTTCTTCAAACATCTTCTGTTCAACGTCGTTTTCTTTGATTTGGTCTTTGAGGACCTTTGTTGTCGAACTGCTTATGAGGTTATGATTATGATTGTATTAGCATAAGAACCATTCATCGGCTTGCTTTTTTAGTAGAAAATCCTAAACGCCACAGAAAAGAGTAACAAGACTCACTAAACACTTCGTCTTAATCTACTTATTCACGAGTTGCGACTTATATTTTAGTTTTTAAGGCATGACACTATCACATACCATTCTTCACATAAGATCCTTAAAACTCTTCCAAACGTTTTCTCTAATCTATGAGAATAACAACTAGATTCTTCGGGACGTGAGAATAGTTCCCCGAAAGAACTTAAATTGCCCCTTAAGCTGACTTGACCTTCGTAATGGCTTATTTGGTGCTGTGAATGCTGCTACTGACTGTCCTTATGTCGGTTAAAAATATTCATTTTATGTGGCATAATATTCAGCAATAAATAGTTGTTAAAGTTTTTCGTGTCGTTTTTGCCTTTATAGGGTCATTGCGTATATGACAGCCTCCTCGTTTCGGGGAGCAAGTCATGTTGCATTCAAAGACATACTCTTGGTATACTACAGCCTCAATTATGATACAAAAATTGAAAAAATTGTGTGGGGCACTCGTTATTGAACTTCTGGAAGCGCATCTCTCATGAATTTGAATGCTTCGGCATGCATTTTGTAGTAATAACTACCTGATAACTTCTTCAGCGAAGTCTAGATATTAGCAGATGTTAAACTGACCTTATAAGTCTGTGTTTGAAAAAGCTGTGTACAGGGGGCACTTTTGCCACAAAGACAAAATTGGAAGGGTTCATCCATCATAGCGCATTTGCCAACTTGACTTAAAAATCCTTCCAAATCGTAAGCCTAGGTTGTAGTTTGAGAGAAAATGTCAAAGAGCAAACAAAGTGGTAGGCTTACGACTTTTCAGAATTTACGACGAACAGATACTTTTCCAGTTGTCGTTCTAAGATCAAGTAATTAACAAATCCTTAGACCCACATCAGGGTAAGGTCTTCTTCCTGATGTGACCCGTTCCTTCTACCGTCGGGCTGAGGTCCTTGGAAGGGGATTAAGCATTTGGTACAACAAAAAACAAAACACTGTGGCGCTGGCAGGTTGTCATTTTTGTCACATCTGAGCGGGGCCTTAGGTTTATCGCCGAGTCCGAACGGCACTCCCTAGAAGCTTTTTCGTAGGCAATTTCACTATCGGGAGTTTGCCATTGCCCGCCGAAAGGGTGATGGCGATTTTGAAAAATTGATGGTGAGTCAGCCAGGAATCGAACCCAGACTGTCTGCGTGATAGTCCAATGAGCTAACTATCGCGGCATTGCCATCGCCATTTGGTACAAGGTGCCCTATAGTTCTAAAGATTTTCAAGTAAAACTTTGTTGATGCGACCCTCCAGTGAGCAAGACACTAGTTAAAACAGCTCGCAACAGCAGTATAGCAGAGTCACCCTAATCGAGTCACGTTTTGATGGGTATCAGATTTATATTAATGATGCGTCCTTTAACACAATTTTGAGATGTTTTAATTTGTCTTTCGACCTTGGCCAACATGCTTGTCCCAATTATGTTTAATTTTCCAAACTTGAGCTATTTTCTGTCGCAATTATCTCCCCACAAAGAAGTCTTCATCGAGGAAATTTCATCAACTCTCCTGCCCTTACTGACACCAAATACTTTCCCAATAATGAGTCCGGCTTCGAAACCTATTTACTCATTAGCAATCCCAAGAGCAACGTATTTAATAGGGTTTTTCTGAAAACAAAAAAAATCTTATTATAGTCCACACCGCTACCATTACAGTGCGAAGGCTAAAAGGTATCCATTACATCCACAACTCCCAAAACCGAAAAAAATCAATTATGCAAACTCTTCGAAAAATTTTCTGCATCGTTAGTTTTAGAAAAAATATTCAGTTTCCTCTTTCGATATTTTGTTTCAATTAAGAAGGTGAATCACTTTTTTTTGATAATGTAAATGTTACTTGTTGGAAAAAAAGAAGACTCTACGATTGAAAGCATAATTTGACATATCCGTAGGGAACGTGCTCTCAGATCTCTACATCTTGCAGCAACAAAATCCTGCATCCTCTTCATATAGTTTGATCTGTGACAATCCTTATAAGTGTTTAAAAAAACAAAAAAAAACAAAGATACTCTCGAAAATCCGAATGTCACTTTACCGGTCGTCAAACATGAATTCTATTTTTCGTCTCACTCCGGTCTGTCCCGTGTTCCTCAACTCGACTCAAGTGAATTGAAATGAAATTTTTAGTGCTTTCCACCTTCACATTTTGGACAGAATGAAAAGCAACAAAAAAAAAAAAAACCAAAACAACGACAAAAAGATACACATCACAGGATGTGTCAAGTGGCAGGCAGTGGAAACACTTCTTCGGAGAAAGCAACCCTTCCAGCATATGTAGTAGCCGAAGAGTTCTCCCTTGTGCAAGTGCAAAAACTCACCACCACATCACTACATCACCACAGTACAATGCATTTAATGCCGAGTGGTAAAAAAAAAAAAAAAAAAATATGTCCACCTACGGATCCACAACAGGATTCGGTGAATTGAAATGGTTGGCATACCGATATCGGTTTTACGAACACTTGTGTTATCTAGGGAAAATTTCAAATGTATTTCCCTCCCCCATAGTATTCTGGGATTTCTTCTTTTTTTTTTGGTTTCGGCATTTCGATTGCATTTCAATGTTTTTGGGAATGGCTGTGGATCCAATGATCATCGCGATGTTAATAATTTTACGCACCAAACCAAGGACAAACGCAACAGGATGGAGCACAAAAAGGTGTTCTAGATAGTAAAATATATTTTTGTTTACTAAAAGATTTTATTTTTCTTCTTCATATTTGCTTTAAACAATAAAACACTTTTAAAACTTAAATTTAACCCAACGCCCTTCCAAATCATCCAAGGATGTGATATCTGTTTCAAAGATATGAATCACTTGGAACAATGAGCACCAAGGCATTACCTCTGAACAGGTTGGTGTCTCTGCTTCAGAAAAGTGATTTTACATCCTTGGATGACTCGCGAATCATCACTTTCCCTTTAAGATTGCCGTCATCAATGTAAAAACAATTTTTCACTGCGCTGCAGTGTGCTCTTTTGCGGAAACTACCTTCCTGTATCCACTATCTATTTCTATACTTAAAGTTAAGAATGCCTCAAGAGACAGATCTGTTACCTACACTTTTTATTTGACATTTCCGACAGAACTCATCGGTTTTACTTTTCACTTTCAAAGTCAGTACATTATCACACAACTAAATCGGCCATTATTGATATTTAAGGCTTGTAAAAGATATCTGTTTCGGCGATTTTATTGTCCTAGTGTCCCAAGGTGGCAACATCAAAATTTTGTCTTTTGAACACACTCTCAAAAGACGAACGAATTTGTATAGCCAAAGGTTTCTCCCAAAGTTCTTATTCTTTTCGGAAGGGCCGATTTGTATGTCTCGTACAAGGGTTTCCGCATCATCTCGGATGTTTTGGTGTGTTGGTCAAGGAAACCAAATATTCTAAGCGCTCTGAGGGTTTGCTGACTTAATGCAAGCTGCTTGGGGCTACTCGTAGACTTTTGGAACATAAATAAAACGGAAACAACTTAAGCTACCACATAGTATTGCAGCCAATCGACGTGGACATTGTTTACAGATATGATGCCCTTAATATCGGCGTCCGTATGTCGACTACAAAGCTGTGGTCTGGTCAGTGGCAAATCTTTGCACTTCTGCAGTGGTAACTTACGAGTACATATAGTATATGTACGTAATTCACAATTCGACGGAAGTATCAGGTCCCCCTGTGGTCCTTGAGTTGAGGGCAACATGTATCAGATTTGTTTTTGTGGGAGTCTTCAAAAAGAGATAATTTCGGGCTGGAAAGGGTCCGGTTTCCTTCTCTTAGATGGCAAGGATACCTTAAGGAAATAAACATCCAAGAACAGGCTTCCAATTCGTCCATTCTAGAAAGATGATGCTCACTTAAAACTGATTTTTGATATTCTAAGAGATCCAGCTCGTTGCCTTTTTAAAAAAATGGTCTTGTTGATACCATATGATGATTGAGAGTTCCGCCAAAATAAACATTAAGATCATGTTCCAGTTTTACTGTCAATTACTCGAGCGAATTTGCATCCTCATTCAATGGACAGATGTTATTTTGGCTGTGCTATTCCCGATTCTGACAAAAGTTGGTGTTCCGTAAGGTTCCATACATTGGCCTGTACTTTATTATTTAGAGAAAGGACCATTTTTAAGTTGTTTTTGATCTATATGACGGAAGATACGTATACTATTCAGTCGATAAGTTCAGCGAGAGCGTAAAAGAAAAATCCCTGGGAGATTCTGGTTGATATACTCGTATATGCAACATAGGCTCATATGAAATACTTTCTTCAGTTGTTGTATCAACTTGGACTTCAGAAATGCTATTTGGTAAGAAACGAGATCTTTCGGAACTAGTTGTCGCTTGGAAACACTCGCTATTTGGAATATCACTCTGCGAAAAACTTCGAGAATAAGGGAGTATTTCGAGACCACTTCAGACTCTGACGTGCATCTTAAGGACTCCGACTGCTTGCATGGCTATGTAAACTTGAGTTAACTGAAAATCTCTGCGAATACAGAAGACACAAAGAAAAAATTGAAAAATCTGGTTCTCGAATTGCTAAAGAAGATTTGGAACTTGGTGTATACAAAGGTACACGGACACTTGCTCACAGTCCATTGAAGGTAAAGGTAATGAAAGTCGAAAGTTCTACGCATCCAGATTGGGAAGAATACCCACCGACCATAAGAGGTTGAAAAATCTTTCAAAAGACAGAGCGATCAAGTATTCGCTTAGTCATCAAGAGGGAAGAGCCAAAACTCATTCCGTGGGTCCGATGGGGCCTGCATCACATGGTATAATGGAGAGTTTGCTATGACAACGTTACAGACTTTTATTTTTGCGAGAAAGGGATATAAGATTCGAGATAATTTTGTTTTGGAAGATATTACGAAGCCTCTGAACCTTCGAGTCAACAAAATTCTGCTCAAGCATAAGATGATTAAATTATCCGTTGAATTATAAACAAGTCAGCTTCCTTCAAACCAAAAATATTGGGTGCTTTAAGCGAAGCCTTTTCTATCTGTGAATTCTTCCTCAAATGGATCATTTTGACATTCTTTTAGTCGTAGATACGAAATGAAGCCGTAGAAACCATTTTTTTTTTAAAGTTCTTGGTTCTCTTTAGACAGCCCATAACACGGCCCAGTCTCTGTTCTTCACAACGGTGAAAACGATACACAAATTCAGTCGGCATGTTGTTGATATTTCAAGAACAAACAAAGATGTAGGCCCAAAGTTTTATTTCGATTTTTTTGTTGCGCTACAAGGCCTATAATCTCTTGTGTCCTTTGAGTCTTTCATGGTATAGACTTGCGATGCCTACTGTATTCTAAAATGCAATCAACCAGAGGATAATTCAATTAAACATTCTCATTCTGTCAGAATCATTCCCACAGGCAATACCCAACCCTTCATTTCCAAATGAAAAAGGCAACATACAAAAAAAGGAAAAAAAAAAGGCAGAGACTCCCTGCGAGAAGTGACAATCCATTGGCAGCATTAAAAATCGATTTAGAGATGCGCTCCGCTGGACAACTTCATACCTAAAAACCACACCATCAGCGCCATTCATACGGGGCTGCTGGTAGACACAAAACCTACGGATACTCGTACATGTAACTCTTGTTATTTTTTTTTGTTGCACTCATCATTCGTATCGTTAATTAGTTAGGTTAGGGGTTGTGTGTTTTTCTCCCTTAAATTTGTATAATACAATAGACTGTGGTAATTGATATTGAAATTTTGAAATAGTCTTCCAACCCCTCAGCATGCCTGTTATCCCCCCTCCCAAAACCAACGAGATTTACTCGTACAGTCGTACTCAATACTCATATTGCCTCATCGTTAATTGAAAGCAATTTTGGTTCAATTGATTGCGTTTACATGTGTCAGGATTACATCATTTGAGCACTCTAAGTATCTCCTCCTCCGAAGATCACTTTATTGGTTGTTTAGGAATGTAAATGGACTGACACATCGAACCTTGGTTCGGCTTTACTCCGAGTACCGTCATTGACATCAAATGACAACCAAAAAAAAAAAAAAAACTGAAAATAGAGGAAGTCGAGTCGACGATTTCTTTTCGGACATTCGTTAACTTTTGGCAATTGGAAATTTCCCAATAAATCAGATCCCATTTAGGTGGAGCACTAATCTTTGGGCAGATAGGTGGACGCTTACATAGACCCTGGAGAAGACGAAACGAGACATGACCACCCAGGCTATTCATTTACCTAAGAGCTGGGAGACAATCATGAAGATTTTATTAGCAATCAATAACATTCGGCATCGTACAAATCACACACTTATCCAGGAGAGATATCCGTACCTTGGGACACATGGGCTGTAGGTATGGTATTGTTTCCGGGTAAGAGATGTACTACAGCAGTGACGTTGGTCCTCTGGACCAATAATGGAAGTTTGTGTTTACTTAATACCATTTGTCTTGGAAGATTTATGTGCCATTGTGGGCATGGAGTTTGGGCATAGGAATTCGGTAGTTTGGGGAGTGTATGAGAGACGACTAAGTTCCCGGGAGATACGTGAAATACTCGTAGTCTCCCTGGTGAGGTAATATTCTACTTTACTAGATACATTTTGGAAGGTTATTTTATTTCACTTGTTTTGTTTTTTTTCTTGTTAGGGGAGAGCAAAAAAGCGGTTAAACTGTGATTCCCTGCGGAGGTGTAATGAATAGATTACATGGGAATTTACTCTCAAATAGCTGTGCCTTACGAATAAACCTATTGCTAGTCCTTATGGTATGGATTGGAATGAGTTCTAGAACTCACCCTTGTTACTGGGGAGGTGATAATTTATTCGTATGGCTAACGAGGCTTGTTTGCACAGAGTCCAGGGCAATATACTCGTTTTCTATTGGGGATAATCCACGGAAAATTAACTCCTTTTAGCGAAATGACGATGAAAATGTGAAAAGGGGAAAGGGTGCTGTAACTACTCCAATGTGTTGACTAAGCTGTTGAGAAAACAATTTAAGTGGTGCGACTTAATGGAGCTAGTTGTAAGTGAATTCCATTAAACGCACCAGTCCCTGCCATTGGCATATGGAACTGAAATATGCCCAATGAAAAGGATGAGGACGAAAACGAAGAAGAGAAAGAAATTTTTGGTATAAAATAAGAGGACCAGGAGGTTTTTGTCTTGTTCATAAGCATGTTAAACGATAGTCTCCAGGGCTTAACTAGATGTAAGTTGGACAGTAATTCTAATTCTTGTTGAAGCTGAGAAGGATTTTTCGGTTGTGACATTCAGAATCTGCCAGCTCCGCTATATATCAAGTTTGATGTGTTCTCCAATTTGACGGAGTACAGATATAGAAATTGCCAATTTATACAATTTTTGGTTATGAACCAACCTGTGTTCCTCGGAAGCAGGGTGCTGATGTTTGCTTGGCAAGATGCTACAAACTCTTACGAGTCTTTTTTTTAAAGTGTTGCTTCATTTTCCTTCGTTCTTCTATAGTAAATCAAAAAAGGTATATTGAAGGCATCCTGCCACTCTGCCTCTATAAAGGCACTAAATTCATCCGTCCGACAAGATTAAATCAGTCGAGAGGTGTTAGAGGCCAGTCTCATCAGACGTCATCATAGGTTAGACAGTTTTTCAAGGCTTTCCATAAGAGAGGTATGGGTTCTTTATAAGCACCTCAGGCTTTCAGCTTTTGGTTGTTCTCACTCTGGTTGTTCTCACTCTGTTCATGACTGCTACCTGTTTAGCTGCCTCTTCATTCGTCTACCTAACTGATGCTCTTGATCAAGTAACAACTGTTAGCTAAAATATCGACTTGGGTGGCTATGCTTAGTTCAGCTAGTCAACTTGACTTCCGTATTCTTCAGAAAGCTTTGAAAGTTGCTTAATGGTGTTTGACTAGCCTTATTCATATAATTCCCCTGAGGATACGAGTGCTTAAGTGTCATCTAACGCTAACACTTATCTAAATTGTCAGTGACGTTCGTTCAGTCGTATTATGCTCCCTTGAGCTTCTTCTTGCCCTCAGTCTTGTCTCCAACAAAGTATGTTTTACTATAAATGAGCGCCCTTTAACATCTTCAATTAAAGAATATTCAAAATGCTGTGAATAATTCTATGATTGCAAGATCGGAATGACTTGCACTCCCTTGTATGTTGTGGTACTTCAATATCTTATTGTGCACAGCTTAACACATCGGCTTTGTGCACTTTTTAAACTTTTTAAGGCAGTGTGTCTTAATTTTTTTTTAAATCAACATTTACGAAGGAATTTGCTTATTCCGGTCCGTTCTCAGAATCCAAAGATTCTTCAGCGATATGGGCTGATGCTCTCAGCGACTGCAACCAGGATGGATCCCTTGATGATTTCCTGTGTTCTGTTCTGAAATAGACAGGTGTACGAGGGTTGTCTGAAAAGTTTCCGACCGAACAATGATACAAGACATTTTTTAAATTTTCAATTTTTTTTTTTTTTTTTCTACATAGCCTCCTTGTAACTCTACACACTTCTCCCAGCGATGCTCTCATCTATCTAACCAGTCAAAATAGTACTTGGCGTTTTCTCTGCTAAATAATTGTTCACGAAGGTGATGGCCCCCTTATTTGACGAAAATCTATGTCCTCCGAGCGAAGTTTTTAGATGAGGGAACAAAAGAAGTCACTTGGGGCTAGATCTGGTGAATAAGGCGAATGGTCAGGCAGTTCAAATCGTAATTCATGGATTTTCGCCATGGCAACCGCTAAGGTGTGAAACGGCGCGTTGTCTTGGGGAAACAGGATTTTCTTTTTCTGTAAATGTGGCCGTTTTTCCTCAATGTGGTTTTTCCTTTTTGAAGATGATCGATTAAGATAACTCCTTTACTATCCCAAAAAACAGTCGCCATCACTTTCCCAGCCGAAAAAAACAATTAATTTATCCTTTTTTTGGAGCCGGATCGCCCTTTGTAGTCCACTGTTTTGACTGAATTTTTGTTTCGGGCGTATAATAGTGTATCCAAGTTTCATCTACATTAATTAATCGGCGCCAAAACTCGGATTTATTGCGCCTAAACTGCGCCAACAGAGCGTTGGAAATGTTCATTCGAACACGTTTTTGGTCTAACGTAAGCAAACGCGGCACCCAACGCGCGGACAGCTTTCTCATGCCTAAATCTTGATTTAATATGTATCAAACACGGTCTTTGGGCACTTTCATAACCTCTACTATCTCCCTCACTTTAATTAGGCGGTCGTCCAACACCATTTGCCAGCCTTCCTGTTTAGTAAGTCTTTCAAAGACTTTGACCTCTAAAAAAGTGTTGTCTAATGCCGAGATTCGCCAGTATATTTTGTCATCTGAGCTGAATATGAGTTGGTGCGATCTACAACAATTCAGATAATGTCCTGGGGGTGATAGATTCGTGCCACAAGGTTATATGGTCCATGAGGTGTATTGCTTTATTATGTGCAGTGTGTGTTCCTCTTCTTAGGTTACATTGGCTGAAAACAAAGCCTCGGCTGGTGGGTAGGAGGAAGTCCGAAATGGCCTATGACATTCGTGTTAGAATTGCTCTTCCAAACTTAGCATCTTGATCTTCAGCTTAAATTTTCGGTCTTCAACATGCTCTAATGATGTAGGTTTTTCGTCTTGTAGTTCTCTGGCATATTCTTTCTTTTCAACAACAATCTAATAGATGTCCTGGACTTACTATGATGAACATCAAACAATTACGGCATAACTAGATACGGTACCCATCTTAGGTGACTTATGTGCACTTTGCTGATCAATCCAATGTCTGTTTGCAGCACTCAGCCTCTCTACGTCAGTGCTAAAATATGTTCACGGCAGAGGTCTTTCACTTGTCCCAGGCGTCTGAAACGACTGAGGTGGACTTAACTGATCAAGTTAATGCCGTTGTGCAGGTCGTAAAGATCACTGTTTTCGATGCCGCTGCTGCCAACAGTGAGTATAGTGGTGCTTTAGAGCATTAATTTGCTTAAAGCTGCATATACGGTTCGAATTCCCATGGCAAGTTACCAAACATCCATCGATCAATCCTTGGAATGTCTTCTAACGAAAGCAATCTTTCCGGGCCAAACTAGAATCTGTTGATCGAAAACCTCTAAATAAAACTATTTAACTGGTTGTGTTATTGAGTCGGAAGAGGCTCAATCAATGATTTTATAACAGACTTCCAAGAGCACACTCGTACGTCAAATTGAAAGCCGTTTGAAGTGCCGCTGTCGGCTATACCCGAATCTTACGCCTTGGAAAGGTTCGATTTTTTCAATATTTGGCGCCCGACCGTGAACCAATCAAAGAACATAAGTTATGGAACCTACCACCAGCTTCGATTGACCTTGCATCGGCTAAAGTAGGTATAGCTTCGGTCTCAAGCTTTTGCTATGTTTTAGGTTAGTTAGGGCTAACACTCGTAGCGGATTGTGCCTTTTGTAACGATTGAAACTAAGTAACATTTCTCGGAGTTGTTCAGCTTCTTCTAGGTCTTTGTCAGTAGACCAAACTCTGAGTTTCCACCTGAGAAAATCACTAAGTTCTTGTTCAACTACGATTAGCAAAGTTAGGAAGCCATCCCTGGTCCTATTCGATGTTAACCAAACCGCTTCACTAGAGCCATCAGTTTGCTTAACATTTTCTTGCCAGCAGACCAGGGAGGCTTATGAGTTAAATGCCGCTTATGAATCGGCTATGTTTCGGACTTAGTTGAGTCTCTGACGTTTCAAGTGCATCCTGCACGAGTACAGGAGATGTGTAGAATCTCAAAGGCCAGCTGGATTATTAGAACAATAAAGTTCTATTTACCAGTTGTAGGTATATCCGATACTGATTCCAGCGTCTGCCACAGAATATCTAATGTAACTCTCGTGGTCTAATAAAGACACTAAAGTGTCATTAACGTTGGAAATACTCCAGTGAGACGAGGAAGGAATTCATTCAAGTAGAGCTTTGCTTATTTGTATTCTCTGAGTCGACGAGTATGAATATATTCTGTAAATTGTAAGTGTGAGTCGAAACCAAATAACTTCTTCTGGCAATAATCCCAGTCCAGAATCACCTACTTACCACACCTTTTGAAATGGATTACACAAATCCCTGGTTCATGGAAAAAGCAGCTTAATCTAGTAAGCAGCACTTACGAGTACATAAATAAAGCTCTACACAGCTAGGTATGTACTTGATGTTTAGTCAGATGGCCAGGATGAAAAAGTATCTCATTGGTCTGGCAAAAACAAGTCGCATGTACGAGTAGACTTGTATGTGAATGTAAATATGCAAAATATCGCTTTCTCAAATCTCTACATAATTTGTTCTAGGAAATCCCTAAGCCAAACAATGTTTATGAACTGCTGCTACTCCTGATGTATTTGTTGCTAGTTCCTTGCTGTTCTTCACTGCCATCCAAACATTGAGAAGTATCCAACTATCCAGGCATTCGATGTGTAGATACGGTACTCGTATCATAGGTACAATTCACGTTTTGAAGGCATGTGACTGTTTACAGCAGTCCGAGATTGGGGTCCTATCATCATATGCCGGTGCTTGCCAGTCGTTGTGACTAATTTCCTGCCTGCGTCCCAAATCTCACTCACTGTTTCATTTACCGTCGATGTAATAAGATAGCCTGTGGCTGAGTTTTATCTCGAACGTGTAGATGGATCCATATTTTGTTGGCAGCTGATGATGAGATGAGAAGCGTACCACCATCATACTTCTTCCGCTTGGCTGCTTATAATCGATTTTGGCAAGATGGATACGCTACGGATGCACGGTATAAAATCTCTTCTTTTTTTTTTTTCGTTGGTTATTGCTTCTCTCCACCTGATGTTGGCTTAAGATTAAGGCATCGAACTTCGGGTGGGGGATAACAAAGATTTTCTTATTTTCCCTTTCTCTCTCTCTTTCTCTCTGTGTCATAAGGAGGACAGGACTCTATTGCAAGGTGGTGGTGGCCAGGATATCAAATTACAAATATCCCCGAACAAGTGCATTACCACAGATGGCCGGGATTTTTATGAGTCCCTCCGTTACCTGAGAACTGAGACGTGGAGATTGTTTTTTTTTTTATGGGAAGAAGCCTTCATGCATGTGTTTTTCAGTTCAATTCCATGGACGGACTTGTACTCGTATGTACTCGTACTTGGTTGTATGGATTTTGTGCGAGTGTGGGTTGACTTTGTTTTACGATCAATGTGGTTGGATTTAGTCCTTTATCCTTGTGTATCGATGGTACATGGAACTGACGTTCTTTTGTTACCACCATCATGGCATTTGGCGCATTGAAGGAGGTGAAGATGGCGCGGTATGGCTGGTGCTGTTGGTTATGATTGAAAGAATCTAAAACATTCAAATACACGACTCTGAGGACGACCCCTTTGCGTCATTTTGATTTAATTTCGTCCCAATAAATTGTCATTTGCAAGGATACGAATACGAATACGAATACGAATACGAGTACGAGTTTGAGTGAATTTGAAAAGGGGTATGAAGTCTCTGGCTGCTGTTCATTGCTATAGCTGGTATAGCATGCAGTCGACTCGGCTCCAGTCTGCCGCCAGTTCTCATTGGGGCTTAAGTGACTGAATAAAGTCAGTATGTCGGTCTAGTTTTTGAATGCTGAAATTCAACATGGCAATGATTGTAGTGCAGATTGCTACTGCTATTAGAATACTACCCACATATGTACATACGTCTTCTACTGCAGACGTCATTGGCAGAGACAGAGAGAAGGACGACAGGCGATTTTAAGCAGGCATCAGCAGGAGACATACTTTAGCTGGAAATGACTGAAATAAATGAAGCATTGTGCAGGCATCACATAAAATTCTAGAGGAATATGACATCCTGAAGTGTAACGAGAATATATAGAATTTTCAAGAATAGTACAATTCATATGTGAATAAGTTTACTGTCTTACGTGTGACATAATATTTATTCATTTTAATCGGACCGGGGGCAGGAGCAGAACCAAGTAGAAGGTTGTTGGTGGATGAAAGATGGTAGATCAACTTGTAGTTTGTTTTCTTGTTGTGTTGTACTCTTTCTATTCTGTAGAAAGTGATTCATCACGACATGACTACCTGATATACCTACTCGTTGTTGTACTCGTATTACTCCATCTCTAACTCTATACGATTACAGTCCATTAGTCAATGCCAAGAAAGTTTCTACTTCATCTGGTAGAGCATCAGCACGTAGTCGTAGTCGTCCATCTACTCTACATTCAGATTCAATTAAATCATATTTGCAGGACAAGTGATTCTGACATTCGGTGCTGGGAATTCATCGGACTTTGGGACCATACGAGTGTGTACGTATGTGGCTATGATTTTTCTTATCCCTCTCTCTTCTTTTATTCCAGTAATTGGATTGAAATCTTTGACTGTTCGAATGGACATATTTGACAGATATCCCAGAAACTTTGCACCCTTTTAATCCATTAGTAGTTTTTGGCCAAAACTCTGTCGAAGCAGTGATTGTGATTGAATGAGTGAATGAGGAACCGACTGAGTATCTATTTTTCCCACAAGACAAATTCAACGTCAGAGTACGAGTATTGCTTATTCAGTAAAAGGCAATCGAATGGGAAATGTTTTGAACCACTTTTGGGCATTTGAGCGGTTGATTGGAGAAAGAGTTAATCGCTCATGGAGATAGTAGCTGAGATTTTCATATTTATTCTGACAGTTTCCTCTTACAGAAGCCAATGCTACATTGTTCAGTAATCAAGCATGTCACCACCCAGCGTAATTTTCAAGAAACCAACTTCGACGAACTAATATATCGGATAGGAGTATATAAGTACTCACAAGAGTGGAGAGTCGGTCGACTCTTCAGTCAAAATAATGTAAAGTATGCCACTCGACGGGAAATCTTGTTCACCAGTCACCAGAACGTCAGCAAAAGTCATTCTAAGTATACCATTCTACTCAAAAGTAGAACAGGTTCTATAGCCGAACCCTCTGGTATACCTTTTTGAATTCCTATTTTCTCTTACACAAGCAACTATCTAGTACAAGCACCTTCATACCCCTTGTACATCGATTGGAAGCTTTGCACAAGTTTTTTGTAAAACTTCCAGAATGTTGTAGACTACCTAATAACCGTCTTCGGCAAGGTTACATGATCTTTTAGTCTGCCTTATCCTATTCGGTGGTCTAACTCATAACTAAGAAAAGCTGAAAGGAAAGTCACCAATGAAGACTGGTACCAATTTGGCATAGTAACAAGTCAGAAAGGACTTGGGGTGGTTTGGTGGGGTTGTTTATCTAAACTTAGTTAAGGTCTCAGACTTTGTCGGTCTTGGGCGTGCATTGGCAGTGCTGGGTTTGGTCCCAATATAGACTGCTGTCTTTTTTTGAAAAATATTGCTTGCGTTCATGGGCTGGACGATGTCGTCTTGCCTAGAATGGTGACCTACTATTGAAAGCTACAGACAAAGCCGAAGCCAAAATGGTAAGTCACCTTATTGTTATGTTTATTCTTCATTGATTTGGATAAATTCACTTACTCAATGCAAATGGGTTCTAATGGAATGACCAAGTGGCTAAACCCGTCTATTACTACACCAAGAATTCTGGTTTCGATCACTAGGCCAAATGACGAAAATTATGCCTGCGTTGGCAGGCAATCGCAAGACTATTGAAGGGAATAATTCAGGCCCAGAAGACCTTTCTCTGTTGACAAAATGACCGAAACAAACAACGAACTGTGAGTGGGGAAACTATTCCTTGACACGCTTTCGAAACGTAGTTCTATGCTCTTGTAGCCTGCATGTTCATGTAATAAAACGACTTATAAAGAGGCTTTCGAATCAAAAACGGCTCTTCAAGTCTCTTGCTCGGCATCTCTGATGATAATCGGACAGTTTCTCAATTTGTCCTCTCGATACTGTCAGAATAGAACTTCTTAAGTGGTTTTGGGATCAGAAAAATGTCGCCAGTCGAGCTCATTTCGCTGTGGCCCTCAAATAGTATCCACCCCATGAGATACAACATGTCTGATGATTTGATGGCAATATCCTCACTGGTCGTCTTGCGAATTGTGTTCACTAGGCGATGAGTTTCGTCTTGTACGGGATGTCCGCATTGGTAATACAACAAGCAGTCGGCTTAAGTCAAGAATGGTTGCTCTGAACTTCGGAGTTTGAGAATACTGGAGGTGTGTCTACCTAGTAAAGTCATAAATGCTGGTACACAGAAAAATCAGCGTCAAATGAAAACGAATTAATATTTAAAGAATTTTGTTTTTTGTTTTTATTGGGCTATTCAACGGCTACAAATCTAAGCACAACTTACACGAAATGACTTCCATTTGCCTTCCGGCACGACTTAAGACGATGTGGCCACTCATCGATTGCGACACGCACTTCATGCATGGGGTAATTGTCAACTGCACGGACAAGGGCTCGCTTAAACGACTCAATATTTGAGCAAGCTATGCCCTCTAATACGGACCAAAACTTGTAATCCAACGGTTTGAGGTCTGGACTACCAACTGGCAAATCATCAGTTGATATGAAGTCCGGAACGTTGTTTTTGAGCCACAGTTGAGACGTTTTTGTTTTGTTAGCTGGAGCAGAGTCTTGCTGGAAAGTCCATGGCTTGTTGTTGAATATTGATTGGTTGAGAGACTTCACAATGGGTTCCAAGACAGTCGATTGATATACTTTGGCCGATGTTTTGACTCGTTTCTTGCAAAAATGGAGCTTGGTAACGCCATCGTATCACACTCCCCACCATACCATTAAAGACGCGGGATGGTGTCCTCTTTAAACGCTCGGGATGAGTTGGGATGCTTCTCTGGATGACCGAGCATACACACGATCGTTCTGCTTATTGAACGATTTTACTACGGTGAAAATTTTCTCGTCTGTAAACAGAATTTGTCTGTGAGCGTTCTTCGCGTACCGGCTGAGTAACGTTTTCGATCTTCGCTTGAGTTTTCCCCTTAATGCGGCCGCGAGCAGGTATCCAGTGTGTCGCTTGTACGCGCTGAGTCCTAAATCTTCTTTGATAATGCCAGGCATGGATTTTTGCGAAATTTGCATTTCCCGCTGTTTTCGCAGCGGTTTTCGGTCGATTCGTTTCTTTACGGCTTTGATCGCTTTCGGAGTTCTCGCAGTGCGCGGACGGCCGGATCTTTGACGGTCTCATACTCCACCAGTATCCTCAAACAACTTCACAGCACGATACCCAAAATTGCGAGTGATTCCAAGCGGCCGCAACGTCCTAAAGATATCGCCTTTTTCCATGTTGCGTTTAAGTAGGCCAACTACAACAATACGATTTTCGATGTCGCCCCATTCCATGATTGTAAGCAATTAATGTCAAAAACTTTTTATGTCACAATGAAGCATAAATATCAATTGTCAAATCGCAATCAATACGCAATGGATGCGCCCAGTGTTGCATTCGTAATGAGTGAGTTCAGTTGTGTACCAGTATTTATGACTTGACTAGGTTCTTTCAAACACAATGTGTTCCATCTGGTTGAAGGTTTTGCGATAAGGCGAATGCGAAGTTACAGTCTGTTTGATAACATCGTACACGACAAAAATTGAAGAAGAACTTATAATAATAAAAAAAAAAAATCAATTGTACTGGTTTATTTTGTTTATTTACTTAAATGCTTTTCAATTAATATGTTGTCCACTCTCCTCCATTATCAATAATTGCTTGGAGTCTTCGAGGCATGCTTTCTACAAATCTTATAGCATAATCTTGAGACAAAGATCTCCATAAAACTCGTATTTTTCGTGATAATTGTTTGACCGTCGAGATCTTCTTTCCTTGGAGCTTTAGCTTCATGAATGCCCAAACATTTTCAATGGGATTTGCATCCGGCGGCTGTGATGGCCAATCTAAAACATCGACGTCATTTTCTTGTTTCCTCGCATTGCACAAACGCCTGCGATGTTTCGGGTCATTATCTTCTTGCAGTAACCAATTCTCATTCCTTCTTTTAAACCACCGTTGGGCAGATGGTAATAAAGCCTTCTTATAAATTTAGACCATGTTAGGTGCGTTTAAGTTATTTGTAAACATGAACAAATTGCCAAATCCTTGTTTTGAGAAGCATCCCCAAACGTGCACCTTTGCCGGGTGTTTGACGGTCCGCTGGATTGATTTATTGGATTGTGTACACCAGGTATGAGTGATAGGAGACCATTCCCAAGAAGAAGCTTCATCCAAAACAATAACGTTGTTCTAATCTCTGTCCAAATTCTCCTTGACCCAACTGAGTCGTTTTTCTACGTGTTTTTTTGACAGTAGTGGTTTCTTTATTGTGCTTCGAAATTTTACATTATTGGCTAGTAAACGTCTTCGTATCGTATCACAACACACATTTAGACTCCTTTAACGTAAAATCCCTTGTCCTCCACGTAACGATAGCAGAGGATTTTTTTCAAACACGCGTAGAATCATTTTGTCCTGTTTTTTTGTTGTTTTTGGCGTAGACCCACGATCCGGCATATCATCCACATTTTTAACTTGGGAATAACGGTGCACCCGCTTGCTAACAAATGCTTTTGACTTTTTCATGTATTTAGCAGCTGCTCCGTATGACATTGTCGGTCCTTTTGGATGCGTGCACAAGAATACTGCTTCATAACGTGATGCAAACGCGACACTCATTTTAAAATACTTCCGTCTCTGACAAAAATTGAACACCCTTTAAATTTTTTTATTCAAAGCATCTTAGCAGAAGTATTTGTTTATCTGCTAATGCAAATGCCACTTCCAAACCGGTTTTCATAAACGAGTTTTGCCGTATACGATCTTATCAAACGGACTGTACCTTGTGGATGTTGTGTGTTAGTCATGCTAGCTGTTATGAGTGCATGTACAGTATGATATATAACCATTATAGGTGATCTCAACATAGGCTCATAGGTGGAATCTTCAAAAAAAGTTGTCCGTTTCTTTTGTGGGAGCCAGAGCTCATGAGATTATTGTCGCTCTTGTCAATTTTTTTTTTTTGTTTGAAGACAAATGAGTATCTTAATAAGTTCCTGCTCTTGCTTCAAAAGCATTGTCATAGTAGAAGTCACAGTTTTTTGTCCTCAGCTACTCAATCCATCCTTCTCTTCTTAGATTGTACACGTAGTTGTTGGTGTGTAGGACCACCCGTAGTTGTTTAGCTGAATTTTGCCCTTAAAAATCCCAGAATAACTGTCGTTTCTTGAGTTATCAATAGTAAAATCAAAGAAACCTTTTGTTTGATGGTACCTCATCTGCTGCCACTTCTGACTATATTACCGATCAAACGTCAAATGGTTTGAGCTGCGTGCAATCTTGGAAAATGTTGAGGTCCGATTTGGAAGCCAGTAGGTCGAATGAATTGTTATTTTTGAAATGTTAAAAGA
Source organism: Volucella inflata (assembly GCA_928272305.1). Lineage (NCBI taxonomy): Eukaryota > Metazoa > Arthropoda > Insecta > Diptera > Syrphidae > Volucella > Volucella inflata. The sequence continues at coordinate 9,744,360 of OV743720.1, forward strand.
AGGCTGATTTATAACACCTTTTCTGGGCCTCTATCCACGAGTGTCCCAAAATGAATAGTCCGTGTTTTTTTGCCTATACATCACATTGTCACATAGTGACCCTATTTAATCAGGAGCAAAGTGCTAACAGATTTTACGGCCATAATTCCATTCATGAACATGTTTCCAACAAGAGCCATAGAAAACAAACGACAACCGACTCAAATATAACATATTGTCTCTGATATGATTTTTTTTTTTACGAGTATGATACTTCGTTATAGATATGAGATATTTTTTTCCATCATCATGCGACAGAAAAAGTTCCCCTGTTACAGTATTCGAGTACTTTGTAGTTCGTACTTCATACTTTGTACTTCGTATCCGGCGTAATCCGGTCGCTGTAACTGCCTCAGTCGTCTTCTCTCTAGGACACTCTCATGGCAGAAATTTATTGCCTGAAATGGAGACAGGCAATAAAGTTCAGAATGATATTTATGCAAAGTAAATTATTCGTCGTTAAATGAGTTTTGTGTTCTTCCAGCAAAGTTTAGTCGAACATCGAGAGCGCTCTCTCTCTCTACCCCTTTCTGTATCACATTCTCAACCCCATTTACAAGTCGTTTTTGCGTATACAATGCTATGTAGGGCGGACGCCCTGTCTACAATATATCTGTGACTATGGCTATGACTAACGAAGGCTTGTCTTTTAAGCAGTTTGAGGCTTCAGCTTTTCGTTTCCTACTCGTGTCGTAACCAAATATAAATCATAAATTAATTTTGTTCGAAAAGTCGGGTGGTGGAGATTGTTGTTGTTTTCCTGATCCTTGTTCTCCTTCTCATTTCTCGTTCTATTACGACGCCCATTGTCGGCATAGGAACAAGGTGTGCATGCCAAGCCAACATTGACAAGAATTTTTCTTTTCCTTTTTTTTTTTTTTTTTTTTTTTTCAAAAGTCCCAGTCCCAGTCGCAATCTCATTCCCAGGATACCCTGAAATGCCTTCCAAAAGATCAACATCGCCTCGAAAATAATAATATTTTGAGTTTAACGCGGGAAGATTATCACTTGAGTTGGCGGTTGGTTGTACGGGACCCGGTGCCTGGTGCCTGGTGCCTTCTTGCCATTGAGATTCCCCCCAAGGACAAAATAATGATGTTGGGATGCATAGGCTGATGCTAATGCTGATTCTGATGATGAAAAATCGCTCGAGCGTTGAATATTTAAATGCGCGGCAATTTTTATGCCACCAATGTGTTGTGTGCGTTGCGCTTTGGTTGGGTGGGTGGTCTGGTTTAGTGTGGTTTGGTTTGGTTTGTTACCACTCTATAGCGGTAGACATCCTCTGAAGTATCAAATTGTTTTCACTGAAAACTGTCATATAACTTAGGTTGGATGGAGGGATTTCGATGGGGGGTGGACGCTTTATGAATTGTGAGCCCTAAAACGTTTAAGAGGATCTCGAAGAGTATACTCAGATGTTCGTATTTTGTTGGAATTTTGTAGCGAATTTTGGGTCTCTGAAATTATTTCAAGAAGGAAGTGCGAATTTGTCGAGGTAATCTATGATGCGCTCATAGTGGATAAGAAGACCTAGCGACGCACAGAGGGCTTAGGGTGTAAATTCTTGAGATATATGGTATGTCTCACTTCTTGGAGTAGGAGAACTGGTAAATTATATTATGAAGGAGCTTAAGCGTTGTCAACCCACCATGACAGGAGGTGACATTTGAAATTGAGAAGAAATTTGTAAGCTGTCAAATAAATTTTTGAAAACTTGGGAAGATGTCACATGTCTGTATTTCTATTACCAGTTTGCGCTTCTTCTTCTCTTGCATGAATATGAATTTCGAATGTCTAAATTGTATGTGATAATTGCTCAGGTGTAGTAATTCTCTGTGCTGAGATTGGATTGCTTATAAAGTTCCAGAGAAGACACCTCTGATAGTGCTGGTAAAACTACCGACAGAGGTCAAGATCGCGCTACAATCTCTCTTATGACCCATGGAAAAGTTACCTTCTTTCTCTCGCTTAGGAGTATACAAAGGTGGAAATTCCTCAAAAACAATTGACACCGCTTTAATCTTCAACTTTTTCAGGAACTCAACAAAAATGACTCCGTCTGCAACTTGATTCATTTCACTGTCAGCATTAGCGCCCAGAAACCTCTGGGCAAAAACCTACAATTATGTCTTGAACATATCCACTTCTTAGACATGAAGCTGTGAATTCGGCCAAAACAGAGTTTCTTCACCAAAAGAGTCATGATGCCTCTCACAAACTCCAGTCGTGCAAAGTGGGGTCACGGGACTAATTCTCACTTAAGGAAGCGTCATTTGGCGCCCTGAAATGGAAACAACAGCCAATACGAGTACACTACAAACTGCTTGTAAAAGTAGAATTGGCGCGTTTAGTACCTCTCCAGTTATGTCTGTTCTCCGAATGGGACTCAGGCATCGGAAGAGCTAACCAGTCTACATAAACTACATCGTGGCCTCTCATATTCAACTGCCGAGTGAAAACAACGCAAAGTCTTATTCAGTAAGTGTAGCCGTGCGGCTCTTGCGTTGGTGCAAAGGCCTTCTTATTCCTAAACCACTGACATACAACCCCATCTTCCAAAGCGAGCCATCAGCCATTCATAAGGTCGCTCTTGCTCGAGCCCGTATGCTCGAAGTACGAGTAGTTTGACCAAAGGCTACCGCCAATCTCTTAACGAGGGAGTTAAGCAGCACAACATGACGATAGCCACTACGTCGCTGAAGAATTCGCCAGATCCTGATCTCTGAGAACAAATAGTAGACAGCTTAATACCAATGCCACACTTTAAGCATTTTCTAAGGCCAGTCATAGATGGCTTTAACGAAATAGCTGAAGGCATGGAGACTTTTGTGTCTGCTAGATCGATGCCATTGAAAGACGCACGCAACGATTGATATCTGTTGAAAATGCATAGTGAAAGAGGAAGAAGAATCTGTGTCATTCTTCTTTTGAAACTTTTCTGTCTTCACAAATCCAAAGTCTAAGCGACTATATGTTCAGTCACCAAAGTGTCCGGGATTGCAACGAAAAATTTTGAAGTACTTGGATAGAAACGAGCAGTTAAGAGTGTGACCGGTATGAAGGAATTAGAAGGAACGCACCAGAAAGGCGTCAGAATTTGGTGGGTATTCAAAATTGGTACGGAACCCATCTTATTCTTATTTGTAGAAACGACGAATGCCTTTTTTCACGAAGCCGCTTTTCTTGAACCTTGGCTGCAGAAACGTTAAGATAACCTCCGAAACGAAGCAACAATTCAAACATCAATTTGGTTTTCATGTCACGACCTACGGTTGATGTATCTGCTGCTTAAGAGGTTAGGAAAGTACGAAAAATGCGTTCTTTTTATATATTTATAACACCGGGAGGGAGTTGTCCTTTTCGTACCAAACTTTATCAGGCTTAATCAGAAAACTGACTGTGTATAGCCACTGTATGCCACAAGGTTCAGTCTTAGGCCCAATATTGTGAAATAATGAGTATGGTGATCCCAATAAAAGCTGTTATTTGGACTCGTTGGGCAATAAAGTCATATTGGCTGTGTACAAAATACTAGTTGACCGCCACTGTTTTGGAAGAAAATAGCAGCAGTATTCCTTTGGTTATCTACCGCCTGAAATCGAATAATTGAAATTGAATAAGTGCTCATTAAGAGTAAGAAAAGCGACGGCATCTGAATCGAAATGAATGAAATGACTTTCCAACGTTTCATTACTTAACTTGTGTACCCCGTTGAATTGCCAATCATCAACTAGAGTAGGTAGCGCCAATAGTTGTGAGTACCTGAATGTACCACCAGAAATATGCTGGCATTTAACATAAAGTTCAATAGCCGCCGGCTTTAAAATTGTCATGTGTCTCAGTTATGACGGAACTGTCACAAAATATTATAGGAATAGTCGATCGCTATTTATGACCAATTTGGAAAAAAGCCCAATCTTGACCCCAACTCACCGATCAGTAAGCTTACCTGAAAGCCAGTCTATTGACTTTCCCGCTGCTGTTGCCTCTAAATAGAGCTAACATGCAGGTATGCCATCATCCTGGCAAGGTCATCTTCCTTAGTTTAGGAATTTATTGGGTCTATAACTTAATTCGTGCGGTTTGCTAAGAGATGGCGTAACTTGTATTATTCCATTGGAACATGCGTTGGAAAGCTTCTGTCGTTGTACGTCATTTCAGTATATGTCATTCTTTTGAAGAGTAAACAACAATAATTATTTTTAACTCAAATATGTCGAACTTTGTGCCTGAAAAAGTGTTTTTGCGGGGAGTTCTTCTTCATTACTTTAATATGAAGAAAACTGCTGCCGAAAGTCATCGTATTTTTGTGGAAGCTTATGGTAAATATGCGCTAGCTGAGCGAACGTGCCAAAAGTGGTTTGCACGTTTTAAAAGTGGTGATTTTGGCTTGGAAGACGTGATCGTCCTGGGCAGCCAAAAAAGTTTGAAGATGAAGAACTGGAAGCATTACTCTATCAAGATTGTTGCCAAACACAAGAAGAGCTCGCAGAATCTTTGGGTGTCACTCAAGCAGCCATTTCAAAACGTTTAAAAGCAGCTGGATATATTCAAAAGCAAGGAAATTGGGTTCCACATGAACTCAAGCCGAGAGACGTCGAAAGGCGGTTTTGCATGTCCGAAATGCTGCTGAAACGCCACAAAAGGAAGTCATTTTTGCATCGGATTGTTACTGGTGATGTAAAATGGATCCATTACGACAACCCCAAGCGCAAAAAATCATATGTGAAACCAACCAGCCAAATCAATAGCAAAGCCGAATATCCATAGCGCGAAGGTAATGCTCTGTATTTGGTGGGATCAGATGGGTGTGCTGTATTATGAGCTGCTAAAACCGGGTGAAACCATCAATGGACAATGCTACCGAACACAATTAATCCGTTTGAAGAGAGCAGTAGCCGAAAGACGCCCGGAATATGCGACCAGACACGAGGCAATAATTTTTCATCATGACAACGCTCGGCCCCACGTTGCTATTCCGATTAAGAACTATTTGGAAAACAGTGAATGGGAAGTCGTACCCCACCCGCTTTATAGCCCAGACCTTGCCCCTTCTGACTACCATTTGTTCCAGTCGATGCAGAACGCCCTCACTGAAATACGGTTCACAGCAGAGCAGAATATCAAAAATTGGCTTGATTTATTCTTAGCTGCCAAGCCGGCGCAGTTCTTCCCCAAATGTATCATACAGCTTTAGCCACGGATACACCATCCCCGACAAAACATGCTGGGAGCACTGTTAGACCTTTCTGTTATCTTCTAGCCTTCCCACACTTTGGAATGTCTCTCAAGACGAAATCTTAACTATTCATCAAATTGCGACCTGGCCATCGATGAATAGTATACCACAAGCCTTGTTTGGGGTTATCTGTTCTTCATATCCAGTAATGACACGAAAATTATATAAACCAGCTGCTGGCAACTCTGAAGGCAATCTTGACTGCTAGCCTGGTATGGATACCGAACCGCAACAGGAAATCATTATGTCTTCTTCATAAGCAAAAGAAAAGTGAGAATAGTCGCGCTTCATTGTGAATGCAACTTCTACTCAAAGTATTGCAAGATACTGCGACACTGCACCTAAAAAACCTAGTGGGCAGAATTGAAGACGATATTTTTGGAAGAAGGAAGTATCTCCGTCTGTAGTGAGAACCAAGCAACTCCGATCTAGTTTGAGAAAACAAGATGCATCTGAACGAAGGCGTAAAAAATACGTTCTCATTGATAGTTAGGTTTCATGTGAGCATAGCTGCAGACGGCATGAGTGCAGGAGGAGTACAGATTCCATGGCTCTTAGGTACGAGTATACATAGATGGAATCTTGGAATGAAACCACCAAGTTGAATGTCAAGAACAGAAGAGTGTGAAACTGAATTCTAAGGTTGTCTTGTCTAGATTCAAATGCTACCCGTATATCTGACCTCTCCACTTCGACTAAGTACCACATGGGCACAGTAAAGACTCTTAAGAGACTCGCACAATGATTGGTTGGAACCAATCTGATACTCACTAAAACCCCGTCCTGTCGCATGGCTTCAATCACCTTGGAACCGCGTTAACTTTACTTCGGGGTAGAATCACCATTCGGGTTATTAAAGCACCATAACAGCAACGAGGAAGCTCGCCTCTCAGTCTGAAAGCCACACACCACAAGTATCCCCAGTGGTACCGTGGTCTCTTATCGTAGAGCATTTTTTTTAGACCTCCCATTGCGATGTTCTACTGGCAACCCAAAGGAGTCAAAGATATGCATAACCAACGCAGCTTGGCTTCGTATGAACCACCTCAGGGCAAAAGTCGCATCTGTGTCGTGCTTTTACTGCCATACAGTGCAGATGTACGTTGAAGTACCCGTGTACAAGGAGAAGCTGGGAAATATAGCAATCACACCATGACTCCGCTTTGGCCAGGGGCTCAGCACTGGTTTTTTTTTTTTACTTTTTAATTCATTTTTATTATTTCTTTCTTTATTACTCATATTCTAGACAAAAATGCTTAAAACTAATTTGACAATGACAATAACTTATTCTAGCTTACTGGCTCTTACAAAGCGCTCTAAACTTAACAGTATCAATCAATTTGCCTTTTGACCTTAAAACTATCTTATAACCAATACAATCTTTTATTTATGCAATTCATGAAATTTCTAGGAAAATAGTTTTAGAAAAAAACTTAGATAACATATCATTTTTGTTTTATTTTTGGGTAAAACTTAAAACTATGTCCCTACACTACTTAACCTACCTAAACTACTTAGCCTAACTTAAGTGTAATCAGGATGGTAAGCACTCGTGGTCTCGAGCGCCTGGCAATCCTCAACATCATGCACAAGCACCGCCCAGACTTAACTGATGCCATGAAGAATCAATCACTTCTAAGAAGTGCCGCCCTATGTTAAAGAGTCCAGCCCTTGCACGAGATTTCCCTAACTATCCTTAATCTAAATTAAAACTAGGAGAAGTGTGTTGCCTCAGTAACGTACCGACCTAGGAAAACATGACTGCCCTCCCTACTTCCTTAAACCACCACAGTTTGGCGAACTGTCTTTCGGCATCGACCCGATCCCTTTCCGCAATCGCGGTACTCAAACGGAAGAGCTTCTGAGCATTAGCGACATACCCGTCGTAGATGAGCCGCTTGTCCTTCGCACCGCGGTCGCGGTGGTATATTACCGGCATACCATCCCTACTTTGCATTAAACCTTTAGCATCTATATGAAGAAAAGCCTCCGGCGGGATAAAGCACGGTAGAAGTGAGCTCTCGTGGCACATGTCATTGGGGTAATAAGCCCCAAAAATCAGGCTATTGTCGCTGGTCATTGCCCTTGCAACGTGCCTTCGAATCACCTTAATCAGGAAATTGTCAATCCGATTCAGATGAGCCCCATCGTAAAGGGCTTTGTTGGGATACTATTTTTTGTACTCTGATTCTGGTGTTCTATACAAACCCAGACAGGTCTTAAGACACGGTCTTTCAAAAAACCCGAATCTTTTCCAGCTGAGACGGCGCTTTATTAAACCACACAGGGTAACCATATGCGATGACTGGCCTGATTAGGGCCACATATTATATGCCCTTCACCTTGGACACAAGTGGACTGCTGTGAAACAGCCTTCTTGTCAGGGCTAAGGCCTTCTTGGCCCCAGCGAGACAAACGTCCATATGTTTGTCAAAATACAGATATTTATCGAGCCAAATACCAAGGTATCTAACTACGCTCCTCACCGCTAATGGCATCCCGTGTTGTCCAATGGTGGCCAAATTTCGCCAGTTATCTCTGGTATCCCTAAAAGCCCATCTCAATGGGGTCTTAAACAAGATTGTTTCCGTCTGCATACGCTATAGAGTGATTGAAGGAACCTACTAGATCACTTGTGTAAATGTTAAACAGGATTGGAGAAATCATCGCCCCTTGTTGTAAGCCGTTTTTAATATCAAAGACTTTGCTCGAAGTGACGTTGCCACATTTGACAACGAACTTCTTTCCCATAAGCATGTTATAAGTCATATGTAGCAGAGGTTTCGGCATACCCCTCCTAGTCAACTTATAGGAAGACTCGAAGATGCACAGGAGGTCATCTTTTCGCACGACCAAATTAGAGGAAGCTCGCTCATTGGCGACGATGACATTAGCCAATGAATACCGTAAAACCGTGGTTCTCGGATCGCCAATTTTGAAGTTCGTTGCGTAAATAATAGTGACTTACGTAGGCCCTGTTATAAATGTCGTGATTACGGCGAACCGGATTGTTCACCGTATAAGCGCCCAGCAAATCCAGTTTCTCCTGAGTCGGCACTTTATGGACTTACCTATACCAACCATCAGTAGTGTCTGTCTGTTCTCTGTCGACACATTGAATGTTGTGATCTTTCCGCCTAAACAATTTATTTATTTGCGGGAACATATTCGGACAACTGGATTTTGTAGCCCGAATCTTATTGCCCCAGTACAGACTTACAGCTTTAAGGTTTTTGATCACTGACTTCAATGTTCTTATTTCCGGGTCTTGTTTGTCTGTAAACTGTCTGTACAGTTCCTGAAGTCTCGTGAGTCAGTCAGTCTACTTTTGTATGCGTACAGTGATTTTATTGTTGAAGTTCTGTACTTTTTGATCTGGTCTCCTTCGGAGCATTCTACCCTAGGAATAGTCTGCTCCATTGTTTGTTTGATAACGTCTTGTAGCGTTAGTAAATCACAATCGATTTCGTCGTTGGGCAAGCTTCTGTTAGTCGGAGGATCAATTCCATTCAAATGTAAATTCCGCTTTAACATTCTGGAGAAGCCCGACCACCGTACCCTACGATAGTCGTACGAGTACACTTGATCTTACTGCTGCAGCAGCGTTTGTTCATTTGGGATCCGTATTGTGGCTGCGAGTCCGTAGTGATCATAAGGCTTAGCACTGGTATGAGACCGTGCATTCAACTATCCAGAATTTCGTCATTCCATTCCTGCTCCCAACACGCAACGATCTACTTCTCCTGTCGCTATCTTGTTCAGAATTCGGGAATAGAAATTTAACTCTACGTCTAAAAAAAAAAAAAACAAACATCTGCTGCTGGGCCACTCCTGGCATAAAACGCTTCTCTCCGTTTATCATGTCGTACCGGAGTACCTTTTAGTTATCTGGCATCTTTCTAAGGAAGCCCAGTACGTTCTGCCGCCACAAGGCCTCTCGGATATCGGTCCATCATCATGTTCTACTAGAACTCACTCTCTTTACTTAATTTGTTTACCCTGTAATCATCAATTACATTTTAATTAACCTTCATCTGCCTGCAATATTTATTAAAAAGGTTTTTTTTTTTTTCTTTTCAGGTAAGTGCAAATCAAAAGTCAAGTCAATCAGTTCTAGCGACTCTGGAAGTCCTGTCAAAACTGCCAGCTAACCAAGGTAGCTAACAAAATCTATTCGCTTCCCATATGTGTTTGTATGTATTTGTGTACAGAATACATGCATAAAATCACATTAATTTGAAGAGCTTATTAACTAAGTGACCAACTCACATACTTAGTTCTCTAATCCTTTTGTCAGATCTGGTGCGCTGCCACCCAACTCTTGGCGTTTTGTATAACGTGACAAAATGATTAACATCCGAAGAGGAGTATCCGTATACGAAACAGAAATCCACACCCGCAAATTCATGACACAGGTTACACAATCCATCATTCGAAGGGAGCAAAATTTCACAAATGGTGATCCAACTAATATGTTTGCCGGGCCATCGACTTTATGGACCCCTCTTCTCCATTTCTGTTCATCATGCTTCCTACTGGTTTGGTTTGGCTGTTCGGTTGATCGTTCACAAAGGTTGCAATGGAAAATGCTTCACAGTTCGTTCATAACTGTAAGTTATTTTTTTGTTGGTCCGTTTGGTTGAATATTGTATCGGACCTGGACGGAGAGGCAAAATTGAATACTCGACCTGTACCGAGTGCCGCCTCCAGCAGCGCTCCGAATCCTATTCCATTCCTGTGGCTCAGATGGTCATAAATCACTCGAATTATAGGCTTCGTCGGGGACTTAAACAAGTTTTGGTCTAGCAAAGAGGTTACGTCAGGTGAATGTGTAACTGTGTAGGTGATTTGGTAAAATGGTAAAGTGTCCATCACATGGTCAGTGTCGCAGTTGAAATAAGCAGCTTCCAAGAGATGGACTTTTTGCTGATTCTCGTAGAAAATTTGCATGAGTTGGATTTTGTGTGTGTATGAAGTGTATGGAGTGTGTGTATATTTTAGGGTAGGTGGGAATGGTGGAATGGGATACGGATTCATCCTCGTCCTAACCGCATGCATAAACAGGTATGACTACGAATACGGGCAGCTATGTAGAATAGAGAAACGAGCATCCTTGCTCTACTCGTATACTATTCGTACAGTTGAAGGACATCACATCGCTGCCACCGCATGACTTTCATAGCAAACACTGAGGTGTCCGGAGACTAGACTTCTACCAGCGATTCATTCATTTCATGGGCAGGAGTGTACGGGTACAAATGTACAAATATTAAATTGCAAATAGATTGAGCGGAAATAAAGCGAAGTAGCAGCATCAGATAGGTTTCGACGTTGAATTGTCGAGGGTGGGAGCCTGGGATTTAAATCCTTTCCCTGGCTAAATATTGTATAGATGTACGAGTATCTGTATTCACTTCGGACCAGTGGATCTACATATGTATTTTGCGTCCTGGTCCCATTCTCCCAGGTGAACCGACAGATGTTAGTGTCATAACTTCTGGAATTTGGCCTATTTCGATTAGCTTCTAATATTTTAGTCCACCCCCTTCTCGAATTGTGTTTTTTGTTGGCCATAAATAAAGCTGCCGGAGATATTTTCTAAATATTTTTACTCCGGGATCAAGGGAATACATTAAGCTTTGTCTTGTCTTTGTACGGACAGGATACACGATTTTTGTGGCAAACCCCAACCAAAACCAAAACCGAAAGAAGGAAAGGATAGTGCGATAGGCCAACCTATACATACGAGTATACCATTGTAGGTAGGCTAAAAATAAGAAAAAGAAATGCCAACGCATAATGAATATTTTCGTTGATAAATATTTATTGTGGAGTCAACACGTGTAGCATTGATCAGGTTGACATCAGAAGTAGCTTACATAACAGGCAGAAACAAGCAAAGGATATAAAGTGATATACTTGTATTTTTGGGATAGATTTTTGCTTTGATGGCCTTATAAAGCAACAAGGATGGTGACGTGGGGTTCGATTTTTCTTTACATGTTGAAATGTAAATCGGTGGATATGATTCGTGGAAGTGCTTTGTTGTCGAAACAAATAAATCGAATCTCGAATCTCGAATCTGGAATCAAATCGAATGTTCGATTACTGAATGCTTTTCAAGTCGGAATTGACATCCATTTGTTTGCATCGTCAGCAGAATTCTTTTGACGGTGTAGTACTTCGGATACCAACTTGACATTGTGATGTTTTTTTTCAGTTTTGTTACGCAAATTTGTGCGTACTAATGAGCGGAAAAGCAGAGAGGCAAGCTAGTCTTTCAGTATTTACAAAATCATTAGAAAGTTACAAAGGTTCAGGAGCACAATAATTCCGCTGGACTAAGGTAACCGTACAACCACACCTATTCATTCCAAGCAGATAGTTGAACGGTCTCAACACTGGTCCGTCTATTGTTCGGTCTGCAATTCATTTGATCTCAGTAGAGCATCGCACCAATGTCAGTGACAAGGTTATGAATGATTGCATTACTAAGAAGCCTGGGGCAGAAGTTTTGCTTAGATCTGAGATTTTATCAATAGTTCCCTTCAACTCACTGCAACAGAGCTGAAGGCTTCCTTTACCACGCAGATTTTCCCTTTTTCGATGATAAGCTTACTGTTGATTTGTTGAAAGGCCAGCTCACTCTTGTGTCTTCCACAAATTCTATACCAGCAAGCTGATGCGGGCGAAAGGTTAATACTTGCAAAGGTAGTGCTCCGCTTTGTTGTCTTGATGTTGGATCCCTCTTAATTGTGCTGAAAATTAAGTACTTAGGAGTGTCGCATAAGAACGGCAGTAGCAGCCTGCAGGACATAGGCAGCCCCACTCCTCTGTCTACAGACCAATTGGACTCTTAGGCATGAGGTGCTTATTCCAGCGAAGTTTGCTATTCAGGACGATGCCGAAATTTGTAGCTTCGTTGTGGAAACAAGTGGTCAAACTTATAAATACCACCAGTCAGACCAGTCAGTTTTCTCCATCAGTGTTGTCGATCAGGTCTTAGGCTTTAGACCACACAATCGCTAAAAACAATCCAACAGATGGTCGTACTCATGATCCTTTTGATGAATGTGGGATCGGATTCAGCCTCGCAAATCATCTCTTTTGCGACGTCAACACGGTCTCGCTTTTGCATGAAATTGAGGTCTTTTGGCACCAACTTTGCTGCTACTCGACGAAAACCCTAATCATTAACCAAAATGTCTTGGACTGATCCATAGGCAATGTTCAAGTCCTCCGCTATCTCTCTGATGGTTAATTTGCGGTTATTGACCAACATTTCTTCTATTTCATCAATGTTTTCGTCGGTTTTCGATGTTGATGGTCTGCCACTGCGTTCATCATCTTCGATTGATTCACGACCACTTTTGAACCGCTCGTACCACTGGTAAATGACCGTTTTGTCTAGAGAATCGTTGCCGAAACACTTTTCCAATATTCGCGCACAATTAAATCCGTTTTTTACGCAAAATTTAATACAAGTTCGTTGTTGCAAATTTAAATTCATTTCTAAAATTGTAAAAAATCGCCAACACCCACAGAGATAGATGTACTCTTGGCTACGTAACTTTTGCAAATATCGAGCTATGACGCTAAGTTTTAGAGGGAATATCAACAACAGAACTCAGATCGGAACAATAGGAGCACGACACGGGAACTTTTTGATCAAGGTGGTATGCCTGAGCATACGAGCAGATGTCAGAAATAATGAGGGCGTCGACCAATATGCACCATTCCAATAGAAACAGGATGCATTGGATAACTAAATAAATTTGTTTCTTGCTTAAGTACTCAGCGCAGTCCACATTGAAATAGTTCCATAACCATCTCATGTGGCATACTGTACATGTCGAACGTCATAGCTTCCTAGCGTTTGAGGTTAGTTATGCAGGATAACCTGTCTGTCTACATACTGTCTTAAAAAAAAAAACAGCCCGGTATGGGCCTTGGCCTAGCTTCTTGACACTCATTTGTGTTGCTCATGTTTTCATTTTCTGTCACATCTGAGCGGGGCCTACGTTTTTATCGACGAGTCCGAAAGGCATTCCTTAGAAGCTTTTTTCGAAGGCAATTTTACTTTCGGGAGTTTGGCATTGCCCGCCGAAAGGGTGATGGCGATTTGAAAAATTGTTGGTGACCCAACCAGAAATCGAACCCAGACTCTCTGCGTGATAGTCCAATGAGCTAACTATCGAGCCATCACCATCGCCACATACTGTCTTGTGCGGCTAAAAAATCGATGATTATCGGCTAGATAATCGTAGTTTCTTTGATCTTGGACCTAAACCAAAGCTGAAAAAAGGAGTGAGGAGGAACAAACAACTCCCTTACATGAGGCTTGAGTCGCATTCAGATTCCGCAGACACACTACTTCTGTAGTTGGTGTGTTTCAAAGGGTCTCACCTCTTGAGATCGCACACAATACTGAAATAAGATTCATCAGGCTTTACTTTGTTTGTCCGATCAGTCAACTAGTGTCTCCTTCGATATTTTTGTTGGTTCTCGATCTCGACTTGACTTGATAGCCTCTGGTTTTACGCACTTTTTTACCTAATCATTTGGATCAAAAGAGGTATCTCTTGCTGCCGGTACCATAGAAGTTCTAGAGTGGTGTTGGGAGACTCGATCAGAAGAAGTCACAGCAGCCTCTTGCCTGCATTCGTAACTTTGCTTCAACAATGTAGAGGTCTGAATCAATGTTGACTCCTTTGTACAGCCAGACATTTAGAATGTTAAACTTAGACTGTGCCTTGCGTCGATCTCTATATACTAAATCTAATTTTTCACTCTTGATCACATGTCCACCGAACTCGATAGGTGTCTTACAGACTATGTGTTCCAATTGCGGCGACAAAAATGCCCCCTGTTCCTTACTTGACTTCGTAGTTATGTCATTGCTCGTGTGTCTCGAAAGCAACCTTTGCCAACAATTTTCTCTTCTATTGTGATCTGTGAGACACGATAGCAAAGCACGCTTAGGTTAGTAGCAACATCCCTGTAGCTGAAATTTTTTTGCTGTAACCGCCGGTTCTTTTCTCTACCAATCGGCATGGTCGATGTCACTGTTTCTGTTGCTATTTTTTTGTGTCAGTGATGCTTGCTTTGTAGCGTTCTATACTCCTCGTATGGTAATATGAACAGAAGTTTGCCCATTTTGACATATTGTCTATGAAGAAGCCGAAGAGTCATCAAAAGCCTTATTTCGAAGCAGCTCAAATCAGCTATAATGGAGCTAGTCTCTGATGGCCTTAATATCGATTTAAGATGCGACTCATGTATTGCGCCGAGGGGGCATCTGAGGCAACAGCCAAGGTGGCTTTACAACTTTGCTGGACTTTCTCATGACTTTCGAGCTGATTCGAGGATGCAAGACTTCACTAAACGCTGAATTTACTGATTCTTGTTCCAGGTCAAAACGAACTTGCTAGGGAAGACTTAGATAAAATGTTTTATCTGAGGATGACTCTTCAAGTTGCCGGTAGACCAGGCTAATACTTTCCGACCGACGGTGAGCAGCTTTATCAACGTCAATCTTCACAAACATCAATCTCCAAAACCCCAATCTTACACTTCCGGCCCTTACAGCCCCTACGACTTCACTTTTATCGAAAATGAGTTTGTTTTCTTCAATTCGAAATGGCTCTGGCCACTCATTTTACAGTATCTCCTCCATGGACTTACTCTTCTTACAAGCTGTCGACATATCAATACCCAGAGATGACGGGGCTACCTTTGTGGCTAGCTCTTGTACTTCATCAGATCAAGCATCAGCCCCGTGAGGGAATTGATAATTTAGTTCTCTGCCCAACCATTCTGTGGTTCCCATTGACATAAGCCACACATGTTTGCAGGTCTTTTGTTACTCTGTTGTTTCTAGTTTTTTTTCTTTTTCTCAAGAATCTGTCTACCACGTCTCAATTGTGTCGACATTCCAGTTAAAACCACGTGCCAACATTTAATTCTCAATCTATCGCCTCAGCCAAGGAAGGGTTATCCCAATTCAGGCAGCCCCTCGAAAAGACTGAAACAATTGAAATGACTCAAGCATTAGAGCAACCGCAAGTTGTTTATAATCATGATTAACAATTAAATGATTAAATGTTGGATTTTAATTGCTTTCACTGGTGCCTGTGCCTGTACGGCTTGTGGTGGTGGTGGCGTTGTGAGTTGTGGTACCCAAAAACACACACAAATTTGTGCGTTGTCGAGAGAACACTGTATGCTGTATCCAGTGTTGTATAAAAGTTTTAATTGCTCTCTGGTGAATCTTCATCCAGCCGTTCTCATCCTGAATTGTATTATTTTCCATCCGCCCTCCAATGACAGAGAAAAATAAAAAAACACACTCAACTGGATTTGTATGTGTGGCTGGCTGTGTGGCATGTATCTGAATCTGTATCTGTGCCTGTCTGCGTTTTGTTTGACTCGGAATTTTGGTTGCTTTCACCATCCCCTCCATCTGTGAATTGTGTTGTTCTCTGGTTTTTGAGTTGCTTTGTCTAAATTAAAACCTAAAGTGGATCAGAGATAAGAATTTGGAAAATGTTATCCGAAGATTTTCGCAAAAGTTTGCTGGTGTTTGCGGGCGTTTGCGAGTGTTTAAGGGTGTCTGAGGGTTGTGCGGTGACGTGCTGCTGGGTGGCAATGTAATCTCTTAGTTGTGGTTCGCCTTGTACAATGCCATCTCTCAACCATCTATCCAGCAGTTCACATGAAGGAATGAAAATAAGGAGCCCGATTGCGGTGAAAGTGTAGGGTACGGAGCATCAAGTAAGAAGTACTTTTGCCTGCCCCATAAGGAATGAAAATCATTTAATTTGTCACCAAGAGCAGAGAGACAAAGTGCTGTGGGAAATTTTTGCATAAATTCGTTGAAAATTTAAATGATTTTCGCCTGGCAGTTGGTTCTTGCTGTTACTGATGTCGTTGTTGTTATTGTTGATAGATATCATCCTTGAGCGAATTTCATTTAATTTTTCGCCGCACACACCACACTCTTGTACACCGTTTTGGGAAAGGACACAAAAGATTTATGAGAAAAAGAAAGACTTAGACCAAACTAGAAGATGATTTCCATCACAGTGGACGTTATAATGTCGTAAAATTCACAATTTGAATTGTTCCCTTGCGAGTATTCCACTCGTACCCTCTTGGGGATATGTGAGAGATAGAGAGAGAGATCACAAATTGCGTACGCTATCCAACTTAAGGCTAGCAGCTATTTTCAACGCAATTTGCTGCCGAATTGGTCCTTATGAGATGGCACTGCTTCTCTAGAGAAGACAATCCTTCCTTCGAGAAGGCTACACTTCCCAGATGGAATGTTACCAGAGATTTTATTGTCGCCACACCCTGGAATCAAATGAAGACGTTAAAAAATCTGGTCTGAGTAACTTATCAACGTTATCGAATCCTGTTCCTTAACCCCATTAAAGGACCCTTAAAGTTCACTCCTTCAACAAACGAGTCGGGTCTGATGGCGTTCACAGAGTGAGCAGAGGAAATAAAAGGAGCAAAATGATGTTTTTTAAACGACGTCAAGGATTTTTTTTTTTTTTATCGTACGTTATCACGTCCTGCTGTATATGTATGTAGGTACTCATATAAATGTACGTATGTACACGAGTTATACTACTGTCTATATGGGAGTTTTTTTATGTTCGCCGGAAGTGTATTACCTGCCACATGTTACGACAGTTACCTTTCTATCTGCCAAGCCAGTAGCAATCCAGGCGCAATCTCTCAAATGGGGTTATTTCCTTTTTTTATTTTCATCATTTTGTTTAAAGAGTTTTTTCTTTTTGTTTTTTTGTTTTGTCATTTTCAGTGGCTCTTAGTCTGTACTTCACATTCTCATGAACGTGTTTTCTTTTCGTTTTATATTTTATCTGTTTTACATCAGGAGAATGAGCGGTTTCGTTCTGTTTTTTTTTTTGTCTTTTCTATTTTTCATTACCCAACTTTGGATGATACTGGTAATGTAATGATTTATCTGACATCTGACAGGGATGAGTAGGAATTACAGTGGAAAGAAACACCCAACCAAATACGAATTTTCTCTCTCATTGCAATTTTCATACATTCAAAACCAACTATCAGTAGATATTTGTTTTGGTTAAGTTAAGTCACGGTGGCGGTTCTGGGCCTTGGTCAATAAGTTTCTCAAGCTTCTAAAAGTAATATTACCTCTGTTTAGCTTGAGGCCTGTAATATACTTTATATATGACCTGTTCAGGGATGGCCTGAGTCCTCAAATGCATTCGAGAAAGAATTATCGTTTTTGCTCATTGCGCACACAATCAACTCTCCTCCGTTGAGACGGGTTTTTTGGTCGATTTCTTGGAAATTTTTGCCACTGTCAGCTGCATATGATATTGGTTTTGGTTGCCCATGATCATAGCTTTCCAACTCTTCAAATCGCGAAAACAATGTGCAACTCTGTCCATCTAATCCTCAATTATTTTCTGCCACATGACCTCTTTCTTAGGGCAGCCTCCTTTTATGTCTGACTATGAAGCAGAATTCCCTTGCATGAACTTTCCAATGAAGATATCTTTGCTCCTTAAAATGAGACGCATCCGCTGCCACCTAAAGTGACGTCTTTGTACCAAACCGGGTGAAGTTCTCTGTGAGACTTCTGCAACTTTAGGTTGACTATTTAATCAAGGATTCAGGGCAATGAAACCATCTCAGTTAAATTCGTAAATTGTTGCTTTTTCTGATAGCACACTGAATTGTACCCCTCTGATAACGTACTGTTGTGGTTTTCACTCCTCCCTAGGATGTCTTATTCAGGCCGATTATAGAAGGTTAGACGAACATAGTTTGTGAGGCCTCAAGGTGCTTAGATATTCATTGCTTGTTAGTTCTATTATCTAAGAAACTGCTTCCCTGTGTATTGCTTCAAAATACTCATTTAAATTCGGGATTGGCACGCATCGTCTTGGAAGTGCGTGTCCCAGTTAGCTTCTTAATATTACGGGATACGATATTGGGCTTCATTTAAAATTTCGCTTTTACTCCAGTTTGAAGATCAAGTTCAAAACACTCTTTTGTTCAACAAAACCAAGAAGCAACTTTTATCAGCATGTTGGTAGAGATGTTGGTAGAGGTCAAAGTCGATAGTGTACTGAATCTACTTAAAAGTGGAAGCCGCGTTCCTATCTGCCTATCTCGTATATCAAAAAGACAACTACTGAACAGTCAGGTAGCCGCAATGCACCCTATACTATTTGGTGTTCCATACGTTCCATATGAATACTCAAGTAGTGAACCTTACGGATAATTAGCATAGCATGGGCTAGTTTGGCTTTTATCAGTAAGCGATATCATTTTTTCCAACGCCAAGTCCTGACTCGAGGTTTCTGTCGCTGCATAACATGGTTTGGTAACGATTTGTTTTTACTCTTTCCTGAACCCTGGCCGTCAATTTGCGGGCACTATACGACTTTCATGATACAAGACTCTTCTGTACTACTGGTGTTTGCATTATTACTTCGTCGGACTTCGTTACCAGGCAAAGTCACTCCTTTTTAAGGAAAAGTGTTAAACAAATTCGTTTGAAAGGTTCCGTTGTTTAAGGAAATCAAGTTGAAATTCAAAACTTTCCGGGCCGGGACTCAGAACATCTCCTCCATTCTCAATTGAGGAGAGCGGGACTGAAATTAACCGGAAGATATTCTCCTTTAAAGCGTCCGAGAACATATTAATCTAATCGGTTTTTCAATAAGGACTTGACAACTGTTTTTTCAAATAAAACGCAAACCATTTGAGATATTTCAAAAACTTTATTATCGGCTTAAAACATTTATGAATGGAACTCGACTTCGTTCATATGGCCACCGCCGGCACGTTTGCAGCGGTCGATTCGTCGGACCCAATTTTCAACGACTTGGCCACACATTTCGCCCGAAACGGCCGCTATTTCGCGTTGAATGTTGGCTCTGAGCTCTTCCAACGTCGTCGGCTTGTTGGCATAAACAAATGACTTAACGTAGCTCCACAGAAAATAGTCAAGCGGCGTTAAATCGTACGAACGAGGCGGCCAATCGACTGGCCCATTTCTTGAGATAACACGCTCACCATACTTACTCTTCAATAAATCGATTGTAACGTGTGCTGTGTGGCTTGTGGCACCATCCTGTCCAAGTCTATATCTTCCAATTTGGGCCAAAAATAATCGGTGATGTGGTCTGAGCGATGCCCAATTCTTGATAACGCCGTGGAATTGACTGATTTGGATCGTTTGCTACGGACGCCTGAACGGCAGCGATATTTTCGATACTTCGACCAACCCATTGTTTCACTGACACGGCAACATCACACAATGAATATGTAGACTCAAATTGTTGCACTAAACTTGTTATTGCCTGTCTACTGGGGCGGGAGTTACGACCGAAAATTGGAATTAACGCTCTTAAAGTTGCAGTCACCGACTCCGATTTTCGGTAGAAAATTTTTATAATTTGCAGACGTTGCTCGTTCGTGTACTTTACCATGATGAAAATGTTGAATTTACTGAATAAATTGACAGTGACAGTTAGATGATTAGTGAAAGAGTGCGTTCACAAATTAAATTCAAAGTTGTCAAGACCCTATTGGAAAACCCGATATTTTCATCAGCGCCCAAGCTTCTGCGCCATAAAGTATGATCTGGATCCTGTCTAAAGTCTTTCTGGTTGAGAGGACTTATTCCTCTGTAGTTTGCGAAGTGCAGCGGATCTCTATTCTTTCGGTCTGATAAATAACCTGAGATTTCATTTGGAGCGCATGGTTAGGTTCCCTCAGACTTTAGAGATGAGTAAACTTCGGATCCCATCACCACCTGCTGCATTAAATAGCTTGACATCCTGTGGCTTTGCTAGACTAGAACTGAAAATATTTGTTTTAACTTCACCTTGGCCGCTTGGACGGAAATATTGCCTGTCTTGGTCCACGTTGAGTGGTTATATCTGACGGTGGAAGTTTGTTCGTCGTCGCTGCTTAACAGTCTACAGAGATAATCTTTCCCTACTCCCAGCGCGGACTGTGGTTCTACTACGAGATTCCATCCTCCATCTAGGCAGCTTTCTGCTTTGTCTTTACAACTTTTGCATGTTCGTTTTATTTTTGTGGTAAAACTTCCGAACTTCATTCTTCAAATAGCTCCTCTCTAAGGCCTCGATGGTGCAATCTTCGTGCTCTTTCGTGTTTTCTTTGAGAAGCCCATATTCTTCTTTCTTTTCTGCTCCTAGAGCTGTTGATCTGCGTTTTTTCCTAAATTTGACTGTCTGTATTCGTTATTGAACCAGGGGTTCCTGTGCTCAATCGGATTAAAAGCGAATTCATTAAAGGAGGCCTCTCCATGGTCTTCTACGCTTGATGCTGACGGCATCGGACTTCTCTAGGTGTTAAGGTGGACTCGATTAGAAAAAATTCTTTTGAATTGTTACAGATGTTCGCGTGTTTCCTGGCTTACTTACTTACTTTAGGCAGCGCAACAGTCCGGGATGGATCTGTTCCTCATTCAACAAGCATCTCCAGCTAACTCAATCTTTTTCTAGCCATCTCCAGTTTCGCACACTAAGTTGGCTGAGACCCGCTTCCACTTACGCGTGCCACCTGAGTCTCTACCTTCCTCTACTGCGCTGTCGCTAGGGGGCGGCTTCGACGACTTTTCGGACCAGAGCATTAGTGTTCATCCGCTCTACATAACCCAGCCATCTTAGTCGTTGGCTAGGTCGATGTCGCTGTACAGTCAATACAGTTCGTCGTTGTATCTCCTCCTCCACTCAGCGTCCATGCAGACGGGATCGAAAATCAGTCGGTGTTTCCTGGCTATGTCATGATAATCATCCGAGTCGATGGAAGTTCCTCGAAACATTCTGACATCCCAAACAATATGATCAATTTGGTGAACGGTTTGTTGATCATGAGTCAGACAAGTTCCTTAATGGATATCAAAGAGTGCAAACCGTGTGAGGCCTTTAATACTATTGGACTTGCTGCTTATTAATTAACTGTCTTCGCAATAAAACAACAATTTCCTGGCAATGTCGAGTGAAAAAGGTTAATGCATTCTGGCTTCAGGCTTTTCGTCTTTTCCAAGAAGCACTGTCTACTTATTAGTCGCTGTAGTCCTCAAAATAAAACTCACAAACAACTTCTAACCTCCTTCCAGCACTCTATTATGCACACAAGCTTAGGCCATTTTGATGTCTGTCTCTATTTCTATTTTCTCTCTGTCTGTCTGTATGGCGTACGTATGCCGCCATAACTTCGATTAGCACAAATTGAGTTCAACTGAAAGTGTCAACATTCATTTCAATTAGATCTGTGCTACCACACAACAGTCATCTGCTTATGACTAATTGAACATTATATATGATACAATGTGTGTATCTACTATACAATGTCAGGGAGATCCACGAGGAGAAGGACACAGTGAAGCACATAACAAAGCAAACACTTTATTTGATGTGCTTTCGCACTTTCATAACAATAAAACAACATATACAACAAACTAGACCAAAGCAGGGCGGAGGGGGGAGGGGGAGTGTAGAGCTGTAACAGCTTTTTAACTTGCCACACACTAAAAAGCATCCGAGCAATTAATCATTTTCCCATCAAACGTGCTCTGTTACTTCTACTGCTAGCATCAATCAATTTCGCAATCCACTTTCTCTCCCTCTCTCTCTCTCTGTCTATCTCTATCTTGTTTGTGTTAGGGCCGTTCCTTCTAAGAATTGGGTAGGGTGTATGTGTGGCATTACATCGTTTTTTTTATTTTTTTATTATTATTCCACTTCACCACCACGTCATGCCTAAGTAACTAACTACTAAGTGCTTTTAAAAGGGGTAAGCCTGGAGAGGACCTATTCTATTTCCTTCTCTTTCTCTAGATCTCTGTAGGTCTTTCTAGTGCTTCTACACCGCTAGATACGCTTGGTTCAACCAGCCACTTTGTCAACAGTCGTTTTATGGTAAACACAAGACTACACCTACAAGAAGAAAAAGAAGGAATTTCTCTTTAATTTTCATGCTTCCGCGCTCTGCCACGTACGAAAATTTAATATCCTGAATCCAGTTTCCAGCATTGCACACACACAATAAGGAGTACGCATACTGTACAGATGGATAGAATGAAAAGTATGGATATGTTGGGTATGATAATATGATGGTACGATGGTACGCATGAGATACGCTATTGTGCAGAATATGTCACAATAATGACAACATATTCGTAGCCCTACTATACAGACTCACTACACATAAATGGATTGTTGTCATGCACTATGTCATCTTTCAACAGATTCCACTACTCTCTGGTGCTCGTACGAATGCTCGCTCGTACCTACTACTGCTACAGCTTACGCCATTACGGTTGCCACTGCCACTGCCGTCATTGGGATAGAACAAAGTAGGCACTTCGTATTAATTATATGGCCGTGTGCACAAGGACACTTACCTCAAAAGAACGTTCACCCCCAAAGTCCCCTCCGCATACTCGAAGGTTCTGCCAACTTGCTAAAACCTCATTTGACAACGACATGCAACGTGACTTTGGTACAATTCAACTTTTTTTTCTTTTTTTTTTGCTCTATGCTAACTCACCATCTCGTGTATAAGTACTCGTACATATGTACATACGCATCTTCAACATCAAGCTAAACCTCATCACAGTGAACCAGCTCGTCATTAAGGTAGCTAGCAGATACACTCTCAATCCCACCCCCACCCATTAAAAAGGAGGCGGAATACGAGTCACTCGTACCTTTCCATAAAAGTGAAGTTTACAGGGTTTTGTTGAGCGACATGTGTACTAGGAGTGGAACCAGCGCAGCGCCCACTTCTCTCAACCTCCATTCCATCCTTTACCTGTGTGCATTCCTCTAAAACCTCGAATGTCCTTCCTTTCGTCCTCTGTGAATGAATGCATTCTGACTTTCGCCTTTCCTACAACTACACCAACGATGATGATGCTGATATGTCGCTATATGATGGAAACATAGCGATGGTGGAAATATAGAAGTATACATACAAACACAAGTATAAGTATGGGTAAATGTACAAGTAGCGCCATCTCGCTAATTACGTGTGCATTTTTAATAACTTCACCTATCAAGGAAGTGAGAGATGATGGCATGTCGTTTTAGACGTCCCAGCCATCACAGAAGTGTAACAGAAAACTTACTTCAAACTACTCGTACTTACCGTTAAATTTGAAGTGTTTTCTTCCCCCACATCTTGACGGTTGAAATGTTAAAAACCGTTTTCCCACCCCAAAAAGCCACTTGGTGGGTGAATAGGAAAATGGAAGTAAAAGTACCACCCAACTCTTATTTCGTAGTAATAACCGACAAAACCAACAAAACTGTGAATGCCTTTGATACATAAAATCTCTAACACAGCACGGTTGACGGTTGACGGTTGAACCAGGAACCCTTAAGCACATCGATGATGTCTATCTGTCAACGTAGGTCACAATCTTCTCAAGCCCGTATCCTGTCTGCGATTCTTCACCACGTAGGGCACTTTCAATAAAAAAGAAAAAAAAACAAAAAAAAAATCACAAAACTCAGCAAAATGGCATAAAAGTTATACAAGTACGGCCATGCCGATGACAGTGATGGTTTTTGAACGATTTTAAGGCAATTGAAGCGACCAAACGAGGGCTTCCTCAGTCCCGAAATAAAAAAAATAAAAAATAAGGAAAAGGGGAAATTTTCTCATTTAAAAAGCAATTATTCGTCGTTTGGTGAACATTGCCTTGGCCGTTTTTGAGCCTTCAACAACGGTGTTGAAGGATGTGCATCCTGGTTTTGTGATAACCCTTTCTACACGTACTCTCCTTCTGTATTTCATACTTTAGTGCGTTTTTTCTTTGTTTGTGTGTTTATAAGGATACGAAATATGTACGAGTATGTCATTTCGGTTTTATGAGAAAAGGACAATAACAATGGCGATGATAATATTTCCATCAACCACATCTCACAGGAAGAAAAATATATGCATACGTTAACGGAGTTAAACGAAGGACAATACGGGTTGTGGCCGTATCCGTATCCGTATTATTTGTTGTATCCGTAAGCGTAATCGTCAGCATCACCGTCCCGTCACCGTCACCGTACCGTATCCCTGTATTCATGTCCATGTCCGTGTTCGTGTTCGAGTTCGCATTTTTATGCGTTTTTTTTTCCACTCGCTCGTTCTCTGTCGACCCATATCCATTCGTATCCTTGGATTCGGGAGCAGTCTTATACTTGCTGGGTTTATGAACGAGTATTGCTTTAGGGAGGAAACTACTACTTAAACGTGGCCAAGAAATGTCCGGCTGTTATTAAACTCTCCAGTCTCCAGTGTACGAGTATTCTGGAATTTCCTGTGTGTTGGCAGTTGAGTTGCATGGTGATAACATAACAAGGACATGCAGTCGTGGCATGGTGGTGGTTAAATATGAATTTTACTACCTACGGAGATTTGTTTTTGTTTTTATTTTTTGTTTCTGTTGACCTTTTTTCGTTGTTTTTGTCACTTGTTTTGGTTTGGTCTCGTTAAAATTGACCAGAGGACATAAAGTTTAAGTGATCAGTGAAGTGTGAATGATGGGCAAGAAATTTACATCTGGCAATGATTGCGACCGTGTGCTCATCAAGTTTTCAAAATGGCCGTAAAATATTATCAAGAGGTATTGTGTTGGGTTTTTTTTGGGTTGGGTGGGTGGAGGCAAATGGATTTTTTTATTACCCGAACACTGGCTTCCTGCTCATGTATATGGATGAGTAGATATATCAACGGACAACCGTCTTGGTAACGCAGTCTCAAAGTCTCCTCCTTTTAGCATTAGCGGAGAAGTCAATACACCGCCGAAAGGGTCATGGCGATTTGAAAAATTGATGGTGACCCTGCCAAGAATCTAACCCAGACTCCCTGCGTGATAATCCAATGTGCTAACTATCGCCATGCATTTACTTCCTGCAAAAGCCTTCTTGCAAAAAGTCCTGCATTTAAGTCATTATATAAAAATGTCATCATTCGCACTGCTCTTTAATAGAAAAAGGCTTGGGACTTACATTTCCGTCGCCGCTTGTTATTTAAATCTGTTTTCAGATACACAGATCAGCCCTGTGCCGAAATTAGTTCAAACTTGTAGGTTCTCAACTAACTGATAAGTTCTTAGACAGAAGTGGCCTCAAAACGAACCCTTGTGGCACACCATTTGCCTTGTTCTCATGGCCAACTGATTTTTGTTTTATTTGTATATTTTTATGTCAACGCTTTTCGTATATGATGTGGTACGAGTAAGTAGAGGTGCCTATCGATCCTTCTTACTCGTATTACTAAACAAATGAGAAGGAGCTTCAGTATTGACTGCTGTACCTACCACATCACTCTTTAAATTTTGCTAGAAGAAAGAGAATAGATGAATGAATAGCACTGGCAAGACTCTTGACTGACAAAATTGTCCCCTTTTACAGAAGTAGCTGAAAGCCTGGAACTGAACAATATTACAGAAGAAGCGACACCTAACCTCTGAAGCATAGAAGACATCCTAGGTTTTCTGTATCCATTCTCAAACATGAGTTTATTGTTTTTTGAGTCAATCGTAATATTTTTTAACATAAGAGGACCTTAAACTTACCCTTGTGGCACCCCGTTTTTTGTTTGGTTTTTCTTGAATCTGTATTCACAATTATAGAGTGCATGATTGTGCAAGCGCAGTCTCCGTCTGCTAAGTCGCATACAATATCTTTTGCAAACCTATGTCCGGCTGAAAGGATACTTCACTGCTGAGAGAACTGGACATTGGTTATGGCAAGAATCTTATTCCACATACCTTCCTCTTACTAAAAATGGTTTCGAATACCGCTTTCCGCATAGGGTATTCATTCGATGTCAAAGTGTCAAAGTCCTCTTTCAATAGTGCTATTGTGTCGTCACCCCGTTTAGGAATCAAAAAATCTTCGGGCTAACTACAGCACCTTTTGCGCAGCTTTCTGACCAGGTCAATGTCAATAACTCGTAGAGTTCATTCATGAAATACTTTCTGGTACAGGCGACAGAGAACATCTGTATTTGTTGTTGCTCATGTTTGTACCTCCACATAGAGCAGAGCTAGGATCAAAAGGGTCTTATGTGTAGTCTATATACAGCTCCTAAAACCACTCTAAAAGGATCCAGCGAGGGCGTTCACAAGTAATTTCAAGGGCTCGCGAAATGCGATGGTCGAAATCATGTACGTGATAATAAAAAGACTGATTGTTGCACTAACTCTCTACCAAGATATCTCCTGCTGCCAGAAATAGCTCGACAGGCAGTCCGTTAAGTTCAGGTAGCAATTTCACAGCTGAAGTCTAACAAAGCTGCTGGCGCAGATTTGTTGTTCACTGAGCTGTTCAAAGCAACCAGAAATGATACAGATCAATGCATCATTTATCCGATCCATTTTAAAGGAGAACCTTTGGATTGCGTCAACTACAGGGAAATAAATCGTTTACTCTTGCCAATCAATGTTACTTAAGGCTTAGGAAAGAATTGAATAACAAAGTCCTCCCTCATTTATACAATCGGTCTAGTAAGATTTCGAACTCTGATAGACGACTCAAAGACGCTCCTGGAGACAGCACACTGGAGATTCTAAGGTGGCGCACGCATATGTATCTTTCAAGAACTATCCGGACTATAAAGTAAGTTGGCTCTACGGTTCACCACCCTCGTAATGCTCATTATCTCAGTCGCGTGGACGAAAATCTTGACTTTCCTAGACCAAGTTAAATAGTTCATTCAGCCTGATAGTTTTGACCGACTGTGCCTTTTCTTCTGCTCCTCTGTAAAGATTTCTGCTCGGGTACTGTTAATTTGACACGTCTTTCTCACCTTTGATAGAACTTCCTATTTTGCTCGTAGAGAGCACTGACCGCGCCGTTTAAAGGTGCATCACCCCCTACATACACTGTTTTTCAACATTTGATACAAGTTGTAGGGGCTTCGACTTGAGGTTGAAGTTAACATCTTCCAAAATGATTTTGAAGTCATACTTAAGGCGTGGCTCTTAGGCTTTGTTGAAAAGCTCCTAGGAAAACTCTTTGGTAGCATTTCAATTTCTTTGGCGGACTTAGCTTTGATGTGAATTGTAACTTAAGTTCAACACTGCCTCAGTCGGTCGTTTTCAACAAACCCACACCCAAATTGCCATGGGATCTATCACAGTTTTTCATTGTCCTGGCTATCCAGGAAGTTTTTTCTGCACGTAGTCAATTCAACGTCTTTTTTCCTTGTTTTTGCTCTTTTCTCATGGCCATTTCGTGGTGGCCACAAAGTGATATTGTCACTTTTAAGGATATCTGGATATCTAGGGGTTGATCCACTGATCCAGTTGAAAGCCCTATCGAAACATTGTATATCTTAAGCCAATCCAAAGGCAAAGTCAGGAGAAGATGACAGTTTTACAAGTGACAACATTGTCCTTGTCCGAAATGACTCAAAATATTCCGAAAAATGTCCTCAAACATTCATAAGTGAAATTCCTCTTTAATTTGAAGGATTTTCCATCCTCCGACGCATATCCACGCATAAATCTCTTTTGTACAAAAATTCAAATTAATTTGTTTACCCTTTTGCAAGATTGTTTTTCGTTCATCGTCTATGTCCGCAATAATCCTTTTTTGTCATGCCCCATCGACTTGTCCTTCTCCCCCCGGGGGTAGCATATAAATTCCTCAAAATACGTGCTTTGCAAAAAAGAACTGGGAATATGATTGTCCACTTTTATCTCATGACAATCCTTGGAATGGACAGTAAAGAAAAGGAAGGATATCCAGGCACGAGCACAAACACACATCCATAAAGACGCATTGGCCATAACCGCTGCTGATATTCCGTATAAGGATAAAACGTTTATTTCCATGGAACATGACATTTATTGCGCTGCCATGATATTTTTGTTTTTGGGATGACCAAAAAGGAGCAAACCAGGACCCAGTTATATATGTATAAGCTGATGTCGAGTTACACGAAAGGTTTGGCAGGCCAACTCCAAATTCCAAACTCCAACACGATATCGGGGATAAAGAAGAAAATCTCCTCGATTCGACAATGCTCTTAACAGTTAATTGGAAACAATGGCCACTTGACATTTATTTTTATTTTTATTTTTTTTTGTGTTGATGCCCCAAAAAGGATGCCATTTCGTTGGTATACTTTTGCCCGTCTCATCCTTTTTAAGAAAACCTCATCGTTCCCATTGCACACAGAAACACGTACACAAAGTGCGGATTAGTAACTGGCTTTCATCCTGCAGTTACCACTTTTTCCAGAGCAGACATCAGCAAACAATTTCATAGTGCAAAACTATTAAACGCGAAGAGTTAGAACGAAAATGAAAAAAAAAATAAAAAAATAGGATACGAATGGAGGGGATAAAACGCTAGTCCGCAAAATGAAATTTTCTCCGAAAAAAAAAAAAAAAAATTATATCCCCTCCGAAGGGAGAGGTTTTCATCCTAACTAGTACCCCTAGAAGTTTCACGCGAACGCCTGCAACTCCCAGGACTCCTGTGAAGCTACAAAATCTTGCACTTTTGATAAGGACACTCTTTGAGTTTTACTATTATTACTTCTCGCTGTGCGGTGATGTTAGGTACCCGTACACTAGTACGGGAGAAGAGGTGGAAATATCCTTGAGATGGTGCAAAAGTTACACGAGCACACAAGTACCATAGAGAGCATTGTACTGGCGTGCACCATTCAGATGAAATTCACAGAAAACTCAGAGAAAAACTTCTTCCAAGAGTGGGTGGTAGCTTGACCTGAATGTTACCCAACTACTGCGGTAACAAACCGAACCGGTCGTATATCCTTGTTACTTCTTCTCTTTTTATACCTCCTTCTCGTCCTGGTCCTCGTCCTCGTCCTCGTCTTCGTCTTTTAGCGCATTGTGGTATTTTTGTAATATTCATTTATCCGGAAGGGCGATATCAACGTCCGCAATCTACACTCCCACTTGGTCGAGGGTGCTCTTGAAGAACTTTTGCTGAAAAATGCAGTTTTGTTCCAAGCGTCATTGGTCGGGGGTATCCTACTTTATGTTCAAAGTCCTTATACTGGAGCACCAGCTTGAACAAAAAAAAGGAAGAAATGAGTGAAAAAAAAATCAATTGAACACGTTCTGACTGATGCTTGAGAGGTAGCAGCAACAGACCCTTAAGTCGCCACTACCTTGGCAAGCTTGTATTGTATTGAATTCGGGATATCGACTTATTATCTAGACAAGTGTACTTGTAGTTGTTTTCGAAGCTACTCATCCTTTTTCGAGTGCTTGTTAATAATGCTTTACAGCCGGAAAGATGATTGAAAGTGATTGATCAGCATTCTTCATATCTTTGGCGTCGGCGGCGTCGTCATCATTGTCATTGTCGTTGTCGTTGATGAGGACGGATTGTGCTAAAAAAAAAAATAGCTGATGTGCCTTTGAAATGGATTTACGATCTTTCGAAGAGTTGAAGAGTTGAAAAGTTCTTCTCTCTTCACGAATGAGGGTTGGTTGTTTAATTGGAAATAATTAGAAACGACATTGAGTTTAGAGGGTTTTTGAATGAAGAAGGCATCGAAAGAGGCCTCTTACGTATTGGTGAGGGGGAATGTCTTGAAGTTACCAAAAAGTGTATTTTTATTGACAAAATGACATGGCATGTTGTAATGAAAAGTGACAGAAAATTGGCGTCAACAATTAATCTGCGACTGCTTTTCGAAAATCCTTCTTTTAGAAGTGTGGATTTGTGCCCCGTCTGGTAACTGTCTTTGGAATATATTCAATTGATCCTGTGTGTAGGAATCATTTTCATATCAAAGAATATTTACTTCATTTTCTGTCATGCAAAGGGAGTCATTTTATAGTCCAGAATCTGCTTTATGCACTTAGAGCAGTGAACGTCCATCACGTATTTCGTAACATTAAGTATGTGTCGCGAGAGACCGGGGTAAATGCTGGTTTTAATCATCAGCCCTCTCCCCTTTTTCTAACCACTTCTCCCCACCAGCATGAGCTCTCTTTCCACTAGCGGCCGTCACCTTTGACTTAGTTCATCTCTATTGGATTGTTACTTTGGGGTTTACCAACCTTCTGCGCTGTTTTTAAAAGTCCGTAATAAAGCCTGCATCATGCCCCCTTCTGATAGTCTGTATAGATATCGGCCAAGACTACCTTCAATGATTCATGCTGTAGAATGTCTGAATAAGGTTTATCAATTCTGACTCTCGTCTCTATACCTCCATGGTCTTGGTCTCTCGGAGAAGCTGATTTTCTTCATCTTTTCTTCCGTCTTGAACAAGTTAAGGCAAGCAAATCTCGATCGTTTTTTCAGGAATTTACTATAAGAGTATTCAACCCAACTAATGAGTTCGGAAACTCTACCTGTATAGATATAGTTCAAAGCCTTACAAATAATTCAGCAACAGTTCAATATTTGGAATTTGGAGTTCGAGTCATAATCGTTCGGGCATCACGAATACCGGAGATTTTCCTTATGTCGAGTACAACCATCTTCTTGATAGGTTTCGACCAGAAAGCTGTCAAGTGTTCATGGAAATTTTGTGGACTGAAGGCGCGTAGTGACCATGATGCCGTAAACTCGATTGGTCTGAGTTTATTTTCACATCTGTTGTCGTGCAAAGGAGCCTTAACGCTTCTTCTTCTTGGGCATTATAGTCGCTCATCTCTGCTGTTGAAGCACGTTTGCATTCATACCCGGGAGTTGTTAATCCTTTATGCAGAAGTCACCATAGGAGAGGTTATAAGTTCATCCCACTACACTTTTTGCACGCCAGCGGTATACGTTTTGTAGCGCTGCAGGGTCTGTGCTACTTGTTCGCCTGCAAGGATCTGAATATTCCATGAACATAACTGTCTGTTGTCCCACAATGTGTACTGGCATCCAACCTGATCAACCACGTTTGAAGGTATATTGCCAGTTACCCATTATAAGAGTGTGAGCGCTTCCCTATCTGGAATGCCTACGACATCATGTCTATTTCGATATTCCGGCCGAACAATCCTCAAAGAACTTAGTCCTACAAGATGTCGTAGTAAGATTCGCTCAAATGAATACTTGGATCTACTTAAGCAGAATTCCGCCGCAAAAAGTTCTCTTTATTGCCCTGTTTCTATCGAGCTTACTCACTGAAGTTCATCGGTAGTGTATTGTCAAGCATCCTCTGTTCCTCGAAATGAGCCTAATCTTGTCTCATAGGAGTTCTAATTCAACATGGAGGCTTAATATCTTGGACTTGAATTAGAGGTTATGCTCAGAAACCACACGCGATATGCAAGCATAGACTGGAGACTTAACACTTCACGGTATTTTCATCACTCTTACGTGGACTGTTGTTTCAATAACATCTGACCTACTTATGTGCTCATACCAGCTCTCTGCAGTTTATCCTTCTAAGGGACAACAAGAATTCTGTGACGTTGGGAAGCATTCATTAGGTGTGACGACATTCTAGAGAGTTATGCTATACTTAGAAGAGACCCAACTGTCAAATAGAAGACGCATGCTTAAGACCTGAGAAACTCTCCTTTTTGCCGTGCTTAACAAATTTACGATCCCATTGAAACCTGTGACCCTAGGAACAGTCGGTAATGTTAGCATCTTCGACTGCTTTTAAATTATGCTGACTTCGTTTGTTGCGGTAAATTTTCCCGCAACAAGGTTTACCCTCTTTCCTTGATCATGTCCCTTCGTTCCCTCTTTTCTTTGGAGTGGGAAGACCGAGCTCTGGCGGTCCCATCAGACAGTGGCCCACCGACCACATACCTCGGAAAGGAACCCACATAGGTAACTTGTAAGTGGTGAGAGGCTTAAGCAAGAACCTAAACGCAATATACGAGTACACGCTGCCTGTGCTTTAGAGAAGAGAGCTGCTATCGATGATCCAACAGGCAGAAAAGCTGGGTAAGACCCATTGAGTACGATAGGCACATACTCACAAATAAACTTGTGTTCACTTGCAATGCTCTAATCCACAAACTACTGATTCGTTTGGGTCGATGAAAATGCCTAACATATACTACTTCTTATCGGGTGCGGCTTCATTTCCTCCCATGAGATTCTGAGGTGTCACATAGAGTCCTTTTCATGGAATCACATTATTCATTGGCGGTAATATTGAATTAAATGTGTCTGACCCAGCGCGGTGGATCCAATCTTTGAATAGGCAAAGTATAAAGTTCTTTTGAACTTTTTAGACGGCAATTTGTTCTAAAACAACCTTCAACGTACCATGATTGCCTTTCTGTCACTCTAATTTAGCTCTTTGGGATGATCGAACACAATATTTTCAAATTTGGTGCCTTTCTTGTCACCTGTCTTGTCCATGTGACATGCGATGGCGATGGCGCGATAGTTAGCTCATTGCACTATCACGCAGAGAGTCTGGGTTCGATTCCTGGCTGGGTCACCAACAATTTTTGAAATCGCCATCACCCTTTCGGCGGGCAATGGCAAACTCCCGAAAGTAAAAAATTGCCTACGAAAAAGCCTCCAAGGAGTGCCATTCGGACTCGGCGATAAACCGTAGGCCCCGCTCAGATGTGACAAAAATAAAAACATGAGCAACACAAATGAGTGTCAAGAAGCTAGGCCAAGGCCCATACCGGGCTGCCAGCGCCACAGTGTTTTGTTTTTTTGTTTTCCATTTACGAATGAATGGCAGTTTTTTTTATAAAATGAACTGAGAATTGGTCCTTCTTTACAGACGACACAAAGTAAATCCACTAATCTACTCAAGGCTCACCAGATAGATAACACATTTCGAAATCTACTCATCCATATCCAGGAATGGTTATGACTTTGTCTTCCTCGAAATCAAAGTTAATTAATTCAAATACTTCCAGAGAAGTTCTTCTAAATCCAGCTTAAAACCCACTTCGAAATGTTAAGTACTTTTGACTTAATTACAATATAATACCACAAACTCGCCCCTCATAACTGCTGACAACCGTCGTTCCTTAGAAACGCTTTCAAGCGTGCCTTAAAATCGAGCGCCAAAGACTCACCTTCTGCTCTTAATTAATACCTCCAATAATTTGATACGAGTACATCATTAAATGAATCCTGTTTGGTCTAATTGAATTCTTCAAGCAAAAGTAAAAAAGTATCAAGATATCATGCCATGGCAAGGAAAAAATATCAATTTTCCTCCACCTCTGGATTGCGAAGTTTCCAAGGAAAGGCCTTGAGTCGTCGTCGTAGTCGACAACTTTATAATTTAATAAATCCGAACGTTGCGAATCACCGACCAACGACTGTGGAATAATAAACTTTGTTTAGTTTTGGAATTCCAATCAAAAAGTTCCCCTCCACCAACCCCGTACCCGGGCTGGTATCCATCCCTCTATCAGGTCACCGGCTGGGATGCTTTTTCACAGAATCGCAAAAAAAAAAAGAAAGAAGAAAAAACATAGAAATAGAACTGCTTCTGGTGAGTGACCACTGGCTAAATCTCTATCAAAATCCGTGGAATAGGATGTGTTTTTTGTTCTATTTTTCAATTCTTTTAAACCACCTCCCAAACCCTGAATAGGTTTTGCCAATCGCCCTGCAGAAACAACACGTAATCCTAGTCCCATCCACACCGTCGTTTCAATTGAAATGAATTTTCGTCTATCCAAAATCCGAAATCTGAAAACTGAAAACTGAAAGCTCTATGCCTGCCATTGAGTTGAGGCAATTTAGACTATGCTGCTACTGCTCCTATCCTCCTAAAAAGCGACCGGTGTGATAGAGTACCAGTTCTAGTGGTGGTCAGTAGGTGGAATAACTAACAAAAAAAAAAAAAAACCCTTTTGTTGTGCGTCGCCCTGTCTCCGCAGTCCCAGAATCAATCAAAACACAATTCGAATTTAAATTTCATACACAAACGAGCGAGTTGTCCCAAATGTGAAATTTTAATCGAGGAAATATTGAATGGCTAGATGATGACGATGATGATGATGATGATGATGATGTGAACGACGGTACGAGCTCTCTGGCTGGACTGAGTATGGAACCTCTATCAAGCTACCGACTGGTCAGGAGATAAATGATTATGATAGACATGAAACCCAAACCTTTTCAAGGATGACGATTCTGTCGCCCACCACAACCCTCTACCACCATCATCATCATCATGATGATGCCAATCGTATGTGCTCGGCATTTGCATCCTTCCACCCTATATCGCGTTAGAATTGGCCAAATTTTCAAGGAGTGAGCAAAAAAAAAATAAAGGGAGCCAACTTGCTCTGGAATCCGAGCATTGTCAGCCCGCTCTGGCGCGCTCAGCTTTTCAATGTTTTCATAATGAATTGAAAATGATGAATTTTTATTTTCACTCCAATTGACAGTTTTGTGTCGGGAAACGTGTCCTGAGAGTTGTGTACGAGACATGGAGATGGAATTTTTTGGTTTTTTTTATGCACTCACCTACGTACAGATTGCTTAAAAGTTTTTTCATTTAAAATAAATTTAAATTACGTCAACCGGGGCGGGGGAGTGGAGTATGGTAGTTAGTGGGGTATCCTTTTTCATTTAAAATTGATGGGGATTTAATGTATTTTTGATTTAATTTAAATTCCGGTAGTTTAGTACCATAACTGGTACGAATGTGGAATATCTAGATGCAGACTGGTGGTATTATGTAAGGTTTTGATACAGATAGCATTTGATTGAAAATTCCTTGGAAACCAGCATGACCAACGTAACATGGTTTTCCAAATCCATCGATGGATTTCGTGTGAACGTTAACTTCACAAACCTTTGTTTAAGTCCCGAAATATCTGCTAATTTTGTCCGCTCAGAACACAGGGTCCTATACGTTCCCTTTCTGCCATATTCCCCGAAAATTCCAATGTCAGCAGTCACGCAGGAAGTTGTCATAATTTGTTAGGATGATGTCACATTGTATGTGTTGACTACATCCTGATAGGGATAACACTAACATATATCGAAAAAGTATCTTGCTCTATCGTTGAAACTTCTACAAAAGTCCAACCCCAGTTCCACATTGAGCCACAGACCTACAACTTTCCATACTCCACCACAAAGTGAAACCAACCAGTTTCTCAAAGACGGAAGTATGCATGAGCTATGAATAGACTGACAACGTTTAAGTGTACTACGGTTTGAAGTGCTAGCTTACTCCATGCGATTCATTTTGTTCGCCTATTCGTTTAACGTTGACGCCTCACACGTCTAAGGTCGATGAGAATGGTACTTGTCATTGAGGTGGGCCACTCTTCACAGTGATCCCATAGGGTTATGCTCGCGAGATCCAGCCTTGTGAGTACATTCAGAGTTTTCAATGGTTTCTCGCATATCTGCTCTAGATTATGTTTAAAACTTGAACAACTATCAGCAAAAACTCCAACATACTTACTTACTTATCGGGGTCCCGACCAGTGTAGGACTCTGCCTGAGACATTGCAGCCTTCCATCCCAAGTTTTTCAAACCAAGCGCTCTGGCATCAGCGATGGCTTCGTCTTTGAAACGGAGGTTCGGTCTTCCTTGTCTTCTCGAACCTGGGGGCTGAGTTCGAAGATCCTCTTAGTTGGAGCATTATTGTCCATTCGCTCGATGTGGCCGAGACAATTTAGTCGACGTGTTTTGGCTGTTTTGGCTGTTTTGGCGTGGACTACATCCACACCTTGGTCAGCTCATAGATCTCGCGGTTGTATCTTCTCCAGTATTTTTCTTTCGAAGGAACCCAGTATCAGCTCTCCCTTCTTGCTTATCGTCCAGCACTCGGTGCCCTAAAGCAGAACTGGCAGGTTAAAGGTTTTGTAGAGCCCACATTTTGTCCTTCGAGTAAGGAGTTCTGAACCTAATTGTTTGGCCAAGCCGAAGTAGCAACGGTTTCCTAGGGTAATTCTTCGCCGAATTTTTATTAGGGTGTCATTCGTGGAGTTCATGTTTACTCCGAGGTAGGTGAACTCCTTAACTACCTCGAAATTGTTGCTATCAATAGGACGATTTGTCCTAGGCGGTGGACAGATGCTTGTTTGTTTGTTGGTAGCATGTACTTAGTCTTGTCCTCATTTACTTCAGGACTAATGGATTTCGCCTGTTCTTCAATCGCCGTGAACGCTTCTATCTGGGCACGCTAGGAGCGACCGATGATGTCAATATCATCCGCATACTCCAGCAGCTGAAGGGACCTATTGAAGGTAGTGCCCTCCGTGTTGACACCTGCCCTGCGCACTATCTGCTTCAGAACAAAATTGAAGAAGTCACATGATAACGCATCTCCTTGCTGAAATCCGTAGCATGTTTGAAATAGTTCGGAGGAAATACTTCCAAACTGCACGTTGCAGCGCGTGTTTTCCAGCGTCATGCGACGCAGCTGAATTAGCTTTGCCGGGATCCGAATTTGGCCATCGCCATAAAGAGCTCCTTACGATGTATGCTATCATACGCGGCTTTGAAGTCGATGAATAGGTAGTGCGTTTCGACTTGAAATTCGTTGATCTTTTCCAGGATATGCCTCAGTGTGAAAATTTGGTCTATAGTCGATCTTCCGTGCCGGAAGCCACACTGGTACGTGCCGATTAGTGTGTTGCAGAAAGGTTTAATACCTTCACACAGGACGTTGGATAGGATCTTATATCTGGATCTGGTAAACCATCAGAGCCTGCGACCTTGTTGTTCTTAAGCTTTTTTATAGTTAAGCCAACATCTTCTATACTAGGTGGTGAAACTGGTTCTTCATTGCCTGGACGTGGGTTCTCTTCTTGCCCTATCATTCTCTCTATATGATGCCCATTAAGCAGCTGCTGGAAAAGCTGCTTAAACACATCTACTATTCCCTGAGCTTCGGTGACTAGATTTCCTTCGCTGTCTCGAAGAGCCTTTGTTCCGGTTTTGTAGCCAGCAGCCAGTTGCTTGGCTTTTTTTTTATAAAACCTCCGGATGTTACTACGATCGCATGACTCTTCGATCTTCTTAAGCTGGGAAGCTGCGCAAGCCCTCTTCTTTCTACGCAGGATCTTCTTTTCCCCTCTTCTTCTGGCTCGATATTCTTCTCTCGCTGCCCTTGTTTGGCGCTGCAGCACTTTCTTGTGTACATCTTCTGTCACCTTTTTCCTGTACACGCATTCATCACCATAACACGGGTTGATGATGTCGCGATACTGGCATCACTGATTGTTAGCGTTTGTGGTAGACTAGTGCACACAGGAGGGTCTCATAGTCAGGCGCTCCCTATAGGCTCTGGCTACTCCTGGTGTGCTAAGGCGTCCAACGTCGAATTTCTTCTTCTGGGCGCTTGGACAGTCGAGCTCTGAATTTGGTCGCGACAAGAAAATGGTCAGAGTCGACGTTTGCCCCTCGGAATGTGTGCACGTCGCATCGATTAGCACATGGTCGATTTGGTTGGCGGTTCGACCATCTCCAACATACTTAAGAAACAATAGAAAAACAATTTAATCCCCTCTAACTGCATAAAAACACTTTAGATTCAGTTCCCACTCAGTTCGCCAAAGATACTCCAGCTCTCAGTTCTTTGGGCCAGATTTCACACTTCTCAGCTATTCCGACAGTACCTTTAAATCTGTATGGCGCAAATCCATTTTTAGGCTCGTGTTGTAACTAGGGGCCCCTTAAATTCTCAAAATACTCAAACCCACTGATTTCCATCTTCTGAATAGGTGTTCTTCTAAATATCATTAACAAATCACTCCGTAAGGTCTTGTATAAATCCAGCTATTTACGATCAGTATTTGTCCAGCTCGTCCTTTAAAATGGCGAATCATCCTTCGAATCCTTCTCCTCTAACCGACAAAAACCTTACAATATTCCTTCGTTTTTTTTTTTTTAAAAAAAACTGTTGGTGTGCCCCAGGGCTCCATTCTGTCTCCGAAACTTTTTCAATTTTTATTAATGTCCATTAAATTTATATTGTTTACAACATAACTAAATGGGAAATTATTTTCTGTCATTTAAGTGAACCCTGAACAGCAGTCTACTTCTTCAAGCCTTCAACCGAACCACCGTTTAATTTTGAGTAGTCATCAGCTAACGTTTAAGGTCATGGTTGGTTCTTCTTTCGTTAGCTACTCGAGGCAACTTTTAAACAATGTGCTGTGCATGGTTATCTACCTATCTTACTTTCTTCTCAAATTTTCCAGACTTTACCCCTCTGGAAGTGTAGAGTTCAGGTACGAGAAGTACTTCTTAACCTTCCAATCCTTATTCTATCTTCTAAAAAGAGGTTTGCGATATCAAACTCTGTTCTAAAGAATATATCAGAAGAAACCTTCGGAGATTGCAGATTAATATGCCGTCAGCTAGCCGAATAACACCACAATGTCTTAAGCCCTAGAACGATGTGTCTTAATTAGTGTCGAACTATCACTCTACCGACTTTCCTACAGCCTGTTGCGTATATAATGAGCTCACACATCCCAAGCAACGAAGCTACTGACGAACCAACCAGGCTCACGAAATTGAAGCTTGCACAACCTACCACATGTAGCCTTCTGTCTAGAAGACACCGAAAATTTCAAGAGTCCAAGTTGCTACCCAATCATCTCGATTCAACGGCCTAAGACTGCAACTTCGCACATTAAACTTTCTGCCATTCAGGAACAAAAACTAGATCTAGGGTCTTGTATTCAAAGACTCTCTTCGCTGAAACGTTGTCGTCCCTTTGCTCGATGTACATACCTGTAAACTGTCAACCTATCCGCCAGGTTTTTTGCAAGAGTTCGGAAAAGTCCTCCATTTTATGATGTTCAGCATCTTCCGACGAATTACCTTAAAATTAAGGGTTTTTGATCTTCAACCCGACTTCTTAGGATATTGGATATTAAGCGGTAGAACTTACTCGTCTAATATAAAAAGATTTGGTAGAAACAAGGAAAATCAAAACCACTGCTGGCATACCGCATGGATGCCAATTTAGGCCACAACTGTTGAAGAAAATCAATGCAAGCATGACTACCGCCAATCTCAATAACTAAGGAGGCGTCATTAATTTACTTTACTGACTTTGAAATTTTTTTTTTACAGCCAAATCGTTGGTAAAGCTTTAGTTAAACAGATTGGCAACAAAAAGCTCTCCAAAAATCGCAAACATCGACTCTATTCCTTTTAACCGATTCTGATGGCTTTCAAGAAGACCAACAAACAAATTTTTACTTGTAGTGTACCGACGTACGTGCCGCAGGAATCCATATTGGGGCCACTTCTGTTAAAGCCGTACGTGAAACTTGGGACCAGAGCAGCGCAGCACTGCCCTAAAAAAATATTGGATTAGGGATTATGGAAGGAGGTTACAGGCTACAATCCTCGAACATTGAAAGGGGAAGGGGAATCAGCAATTTCACACATTTTATTGATCTGATTTATACGCTCTCCAACGTTTCAGTACACGTTCCAACAATTCCTAGAGCAATCTCTCAATTTCTAACTCAATCTTGACTCCTTCGGCATACATTATAATTAATTTGAAACCCAGGAACAGGACATTCATTTATCATTCGAATTCAGATGATGGGTGCTAGTGCTGTCCTCATAAGATGCATCCAAAGCCCAAGGATGATTTTGCACCATTGAAGTGTATAGTAAGCCAGTAGCCAAAAAGTCAATTTAAAGTTGGAAAACATTGTTTGTGCAAATTTTGGAAAAGCTAATTAAATTCGGATATCCTTTTTGGTTCCTTGCTGGATGTTTTTGTGTATAGGAAACATGAAAGTGCCGGTACTGCCTGATGATATTCATTCGTAGGACCGAACGTTTCCGATAAATAAAAGTGAATTACAGTGATTATTCCAAAGTCGTAAGTTATTTTAGGCAAACTTCCGCCTCAGCTCCTGTTGTACTCTGGTAATATCCTTTCGACATGTTGCGATACATGAGTAGACATTTACACCCACAAATGTACGTACATTCGTGTGCACAGTTGGATGGGAAGGACTTGGAGTTGGAGTATAGTGTCCTGGAATCGAGTCAACCAGTTGCATGTAAATCTTTAACAGAAGCCAAAGGGATGTAGATTAATCTTCTTTCCTTCTTCTCCATTCATCTCAGAAACCTGGCACCAGCAACAGAAACAGAAACAGGACCCAAACGCATTAACTAGCCACATGCACACAGCCACATTTGTGCACACTTCGAAGAAAAAAAACAAACCAAAGTGGACGCAATTTAAGGTCGTTTGTTAGGCAGCCGAGAACCTCTACTACGAGTACCCTTACCCTGGGGGTAATTTTATTACACTTTGGGCATTCGGATACCTAAAGAATGTAGGAAAAATGACCAGAAACAGCACAAACATCTAGACGACGACCAGAAAACAACAAAAATTACACGAACAAGGCCAGGGAACGGCCCAACAAAAAACAAAAAACAAAACAGCCAGCACTAAAAAGAGTTAAGACACACAGACGAAACAGAAGAAAAAAAAAATAAAAAATTGAATCAGAATGGCAAACTGCCCTGTCACTTTGCTTGGACAGAGGGGCTGTTCCAAGGGGAAACAAAGGGTGCAAAATACAAAAAATACAAAAAAAAACCTAAGAGAAAAGAAAAACCGTTTACAGGGTGGGCTTGGGAGCGTTCAACCTGAAAATTGTGCATTCTCACAGTTTTCCTTTGGAATTTCTTTACCTTGTTCTAAGTAAAGCGAATTATGGAGGCAATAGAGCAGCAGTGTTTTTTTTTGTCTCTCATTTTTCTGTTCTGTTCTTTTTATTTTTGCTGAAAACGCGAGAATTAATGCAATTAGCTTCTTTTACTGTTTTTTTTTTGTTGCTCCTTCTTGTTGTTGTTATTTCCAGTTCGCTCCCCATTCCCATTGTACGTAAGTTGTTAGTTGTTATCCTTGGGGTAGGACACTTGCTACAAAAGTTATACTCGCATTCAAGGGATGGTTGTGTTGCAGATGCTGTCTGTTGTGTTGGAATTTTTTATTCATTTCATTTTCAACCAAAAGTTTTTCTTGGGAAATTGGGGATGACAAGTTTTGATTGAGAATAGGATGGGGTTGGGTGGGTGAGCTTGGGTTTTTATCATTTTTCTGGTTTTCTTTGATGAAATTGCTTGGAAAGGATTTTCTGTGTAGGAGGGCTATTATGTATTATTTTTTTTTTTACCTTTTTTGAAGAGTGGAGAGGGAATTTTTAAATACCAGTTATTGCCTTGTCATGATCTTTATTCCAAACAGGGTACAGAATAGGAAAGGGTGAACGTATTGTAAGAAATTACAATGAGGTTACCCCTTCCTGTATTTAACATAAGCTGCTGACTCGTAGAAAACTTCAAAGTGAGCGCCTTTGATAGGCACATTCGAGTACGTATACCCTGTGCCTCGTCAGCATTCGATTAAAAATAGCTGTCCCGGATTATGACCAGGTTTCGTGGGTCTTTGCGTCAGGATAGCCTTTTGACCCAGCAACTATTTGAAGTATTTTACGAAATACATTGTGGAGGTACACTCGTATCATTTTGAACAAAGCTGCTTTAAACTGGAGTTCCCACTTGACTTTATAGAGATTCCCTTCATTAGTTAATTTAAGAAGTCCATTCAACTGGACGAAGACGACAAACAATTCTGTCCATCTGGTCTAGACGAAGTTAAGGCAGCCATACTGCAGCTAAAGTCTAATAAAGTCGGACTACCTGTTGTCTGTATAGAACAATATATAGTACAATCGAATCCCAGATTCATATCTGGATGACAAGAATGTGACTGTTTTGAAAGAGAATGAAGGAATGACCTCTAAAAACATTACGGACTTTACAACGATATCAGTCTAGTCAGACGTGTACGTTTCCAACGTCTGAAATCTTCCAATATATCCCAGCACATAAATGGTACAGCTGCAGCCAAAAAATCAACAGAGGATGACCATATGTTAGACGGTCTTAGCAAGTAAAAGAAGATTTCAGGCAACTTGAACTGCAGCACTAGTGGCAGTTGGCGATAGATAGATAGAAGGTGAAAAGACTTGTTGCATGAAACCCGGATTCACTCTGCGTGCCGTTGTGGATATCGAACATTTTTGAAGATACTACATTTGAAAAGTTGCAAGAAAAATAAATGAAGTAAGAGTATCAACGATAAATGTCGAAGAAGTCAAAACTTCGTTTTCAGCAATCAACCATGTGAAGCAAGTTAACTGATGAAATGACGTTATATCGTGCTTTAACCATTAAATGAGACTTCAGTGCTGTGCATGTTCGCAACACAGCAACGCATTGGATAGAGCGATTTAGCCCTCACAATGCGATCTTTTCAGCAGTAAAATTGAACCGCGTTCAACGTCTTAAACAAGCCAACTGAACCACTAAATGAGCCAATTGGCCCGTTTAGGTAGGTACTTAAAAGGAAGAGCCTTAGATCCTATTCCGTTGTGAACATTTTAAACATGATTTCGATCATGGTTGGTTGTTTTTGACTACTTTCTGGGCTACTCTTTCGAGCATTTGCGGCTTGAGATAAAGCTTTGAATACTAGCTTCCAAGGTGTAATCAGTTTGTGGTTTGTCACCAGCAACCAACGACTCTTCAAAGCTGCGTAAATAGTAATCGAGCTCCATTAAAACAGACATTTCATGGACAGTATTACACGTAGGTTGAATGTCGTCTATATTTTAGAAAAAAAAAATCAATGACCACTGTTCAGTTCTGACGTCTGGGCTAATTTTTAAAAATTTTGTGGGTGTATTCCAGACCCAAGAGTCTCTTATGGAGTTGCACTGCTCCAAACACGGAAAAATTAGTGTTCCATCCAAAATTGGTCCTTGTCACTGAACAGGAATTTTTCAATAAGAATAAGAGTTGACTTCAAGCTTGTTAAGAGCTCTATCCACAGTTCATGCACTGGCTGCATCATAAAATTTTTTGGTTTTGATATTTTCCACATTTTTTCACAAAGTGGATGAATTAACTATTCTAGATCTCCTGTCACATTCTTACTCACAGAGGCGACAGTTCCTTCTGTACACATTATTGGCTTTGCGTCGTGTAGGGTCAATTATAAGGGTCAAACGAATCACGTAGTCTTCTGAACGTTTCGCAAATTGAAGTGTACTTCGAGTTAAAGGCTTTTCATGATGGTTTGGCCAACACCTCTGAACATAAATGTCAAGGAATTGTCAAAAACGATAGCACGTTTTGAAGGTTAACAAAATAACACCCTTTATATCTGGCGAGCAGTCACATCATTTAGAACACTGCTCCAAAATAAGGACTGATCTTCTAAAAAGGCCAGGATAGTGCTTCTCAAGAGTGTTCTTAAAAAAGTCTACATAAATTTTATAATGACAGATAGGCATGATCATGATGCTTTCTGTTTGGTCCCGTTCTTCTTCTTTAAGTGGCGCTTCTGTCCGGCGTGGACATGGGCCTCAGTCAACAAGCTTCTCCAGCCAGCTCCAGTTTCTAGCCAACTGAGTCTTGGCCTTCCTCTACGGCGCTGTTCCTCGGGAGCGGATTCGAAGACTTTTCGGACCGGAGCATTTGTGTCCATGCACTCTACATGACCCAGCCATTTCAGTCTTTGGACCTTCACTCTTCTGGCTAGGTCCATGTCGCTGTACAGTCCATACAGTTCGTCGTTGTTTCTCCTCCTCCACTCACCGTCAATGCAGACGGGACCGAAGATCGCCCGAAGAATCTTTCTCTCGAAGCAACCAAGAACACCCTCATCCATTTTTGATAATGTCCATGCCTCTGCGCCATAGAGCTGGACCGGGATTATTAAGGTCTTATAAAGGGTAACTTTTATTGTCCGAGAGAGGGCTTTGCTACTCAAGTGCCTTCTTAACCCAAAGAAACAGCGGTTGGCAAGAGTTATTCTTCGCTTGATCTCAGCGCTGGTGTCGTTGTCTGTATTTATAGCGGAGCCTAGGTAGACAAAGTCCTTAACTACCTCAAAGTTATATCGGTCGAAGGTGACGTTCTCATATATTTGGTCTTGCTCTCACTGACCGCTAAACCCATTTTCGCCGCTTACGTCTCAATACTCGCGAAAGTGTCACTGACATCACGCTGCTTTCTCCCAATTATGTCAATATCGTCGGCGTATGCGAGTAGTTTGACGGACTTTTGAAAGATAGTGCCTCTTGAGTTTGCTCGTGAGTTTTGCACTATTCTTTCAAGTACGACGTTGTCTAAATCCCTTCTGGACATCAAAGGTCTCGGTGAGATCTTTACCGGCCGTAATGGAGCAGCTTGCATTCTCTATCGTCATCCTGCACAGACGGACGAGTTTGGCAGGGATGCCAAAACTAGACATTGCTCTATATAGCTCGTCTCTATAGATGCTGTCATACGCAGCCTTAAAATCGATGAATAGGTGGTGTGTATCGATCTGCAGTTCATGGGTCTTCTCCAAGAATAGTGTGAATATTTGGTCGCTGGTGGATTTGCCTGGCCTGAAGCCACACTGATATGGACCTATCAGGTTGTGGACGAACGGCTTCAGGCGTTCACACAATACGGCAGATAAGATCTTATATGCGATGTTAAGGAGACTGATGCCTCTGTAGTTGGCGCAGTTCAGAGGGTCTCCTTTCTTGAGAATCGGACAAACAATGCTGAGGTTCCATTCATCGGGCATACTTTCGTCCGACCATATTTTAGAGATGAGTTGGTGTATGCTCCTTACCAAGTCATCGCCGTCCGCTTCGAAGAGTTCGGCAGTCAGGCCGTCAAGC
Source organism: Volucella inflata (assembly GCA_928272305.1). Classification (NCBI taxonomy): domain Eukaryota; kingdom Metazoa; phylum Arthropoda; class Insecta; order Diptera; family Syrphidae; genus Volucella; species Volucella inflata. Next base: position 9,789,318 of record OV743720.1, read on the forward strand.
AGCTTTGTTGGACTTAAGCTTCGATGTAGCTATCTTCACTTCATCCAGTTCGGGTGGACGGATTTGTTGGTCATTATCGTCCAGGTTGAAAGGCTGTTGTTTGGTCCCGTTGCTGTAAGAAATCACAAAAATATGCAATTAAGGCTGTTAAGAGTCCGATTGATTTGACTTCCGTAGAACTAGCTAGTAACTTACTCTGGTTTTCCTTCTCTTTTTCCTTTCTCAGGCGTGCCTTCAAGAAAAGACTGCGAACGATGCCTCTAAATTCTAGTTACATACATACGAGTAGTTAGTTTCTGCTAAATTGATTAACTTACTAGCCGCATCTGTTTCATCAATTCCAAGTTTCTGAGTATGTAAATCACTTCCAACCAAAATATCGACGATAATGTCCTCAAAAACGATGTTACTCAGCAGTAGAGTATGGATGTTTTGACGACCTAAAGATCACCTAGGCGCTTGGTAGTGGATAGAAAAACTGTTTTCATACTGCCAGTATGCACCCCTTCATCACCATATTCTCATTGCGGTAGTCTTTTTAAGAGCTTTCTGTTTAAATTGGACCGTGTAGAGATATCTGTTAGACTGTCTCAGTAATACCATGAAATCCCCTAAGAATTCAATGACGATCCTATAAATCTTGTTACAGTCTGTTTGATAACATCGTACACGACAAAAATAAAAGAAGAACTTATAATAATAAAAACAAATCAATTGTACTGGTTTATTTTGTTTATTTACTTGAATGCTTTTCAATTAATATGTTGTCCACTCTCCTCCGTTATTAGTATTTGCTTGGAGTCTAACTTTTTCATGTATTTAGAAGCTGCTCCGTATGACATTTTCGGTCCTTTTGGATGCGTGCACAAGAATACTACTTCATAACGTGATGCAAACGCGACACTCATTATAAAATACTTCCTTCTCTGACAAAAATTGAACACCCTTTAAATTGTTTTATTCAAAGCATCTTAGCAGAAGTATTTGTTTATCTGCTAATGCAAATGCCACTTCCAAACCGGTTTTCATAAACGAGTTTTGCCGTATACGATCTTATCAAACGGACAAACGGACTGTATATTGCCAAGCCTTAACAAAAGATAAAGCACTACGGCTCTACTTCTATCGAATCCCGAGAATTTATTGGTGAATGTCCATGACAGTGTCCCTTTTTGAGAAGGGGGGTAGCTTCTGGTACCTCTAATGGGATTCAACAAAAAGTGTCCATGACGTGCTTCGCCACAAGCTAAGAGTTTAATCACCAAAACCGAGATTGCTGAAAGATTTGATGCAGGATTTATTACCACAAACATAAGACGGCTAGTTTTTTTTGCTTTATTGACAGAACTGAAGTCCTATTAACTTTGTTCATATAGTGAGGCGTGATGTATCAATCGTCCTTAAAAGATTCTGAATTGTAAGTTCGAGTACTGTGGGTATGTGAAAAACATGACAGGACTGAAGAATAGGTTCTCACCGTTTTTCTCTTTTTTCGGAGAACAAGATTAAAGGACTTAAGCAACTCAACAATGCTGAAGAAAAACGCTTTGTCATTGGAAACACGAAAATGTTCATCGTTCATTTGATATTATTATTTTTTATTTATTTTTTTTTTGATAAACAAAAATTGATTCGATGTCACATCAAAGCGGTAAAACATTTATTACCAACAGAGAAAATTCAATTCAATTTTACAAAATTTCATCAGGACACGACACAACAAATAAATTTCACCCTGCCGACAGAGTTACGTGCCATTATTTGCTTGGCGAGGAGGAGTGAAAAGCTTCCGAAACATACTCGTACTCACGACTGTTGAAACGACAGAGAATTTACAACAGCAAGTGGAAAAAAAATGGAATCCACTATCTGTGATAGATGACAAGTTCTATCTTCGTGCGACGCATCAGTATCAACAAAAAAAAAAAAAAAAAACTAAAACACGGTGGAAGCCAAACTCGACGTCGGACCGACCCATCAAATTGCAACAACTACCCGACATCATGCAAACTAAGGATACGATGCAATTTTGTGTAACATTGCTGCAGGACGAAATAATCCACAATAATAAAATACACACTCCATGTCGCGAGAGGGTTGCCATTTCCGCTTCTGCCCCATCATAATTCCTCTAACTTTACTCACACCCGTCGAATAGAAGCTCCTGTGGATGTCCTTACTTTAGGAGGCACTCCTATGGGGAAAATCCCACCGCTTGTCGGCAGCAACTATGATGGAAGCTAATGGTGCTGCTGCTGTTCCTTTTGATCCTATGTTGGATAGAGGTCGTCCTTTAATGTTCCGCAGCAAAATGTTATCTCCTGTGTTGATTTTATATGCACCACAAGACGACTATGACTATCCGTACATTCCTTTCTGCTTGATGGTTGTATTATCTGTGTGACGGCCTTGTGTCCTGTGCTCTACTGTTCTGAGAGTAATTTCCCGTCTAAGATGTGTTTTTTTTTTTCTTTTCTTCTTTCCTCTCTGCTACCCCTCTCGATTCCTTTCCTTTAGAAGGACTTGGTCGTACGGAAATAAAAAAATTAAAAAGTCAGGAATTGAAATTTTTCGGCAGGATTTCAGGAATCCATGTTGGCTTGTGGTTAAATATTTTCTTATACTCAGTACCGACAACTCCACTCCACTCATACAAGAACCCAGGAACCACAACAAAATGACTGACTAGCAATGCGCAAAGAGTAGTAGTAACATACTTGCCAATTCAAAATAAAAATAAAAAAAAAACTTCATAAAAAAAGGGCGAAGAAAAAACGGATTTTGAAAGGATTTAGTCGTTGGAATCAGGATCATACACAGCAGGGATACGAATACAAGTACAAGTACTCATAGCCAGTCAGCCAGAGTGATGAAGTCAACGTTTTCGTCGCTGGTTTAATGGGAAGCGTCGAGAAAGTGCTTAAAAGTCGTAAAATACAATTTTGTCCCAGAGTGATGGGAGCTTGAAAATTTATTTTGAAATCCATTAAAGCCATTCAAAAGGAAGTTAGTAGGATCCTCCAAAATAGGAAGCAACTTCGGAGGGCTTGTTTTCATTTAGTTGGAGCTTCCTTAGTAATCTAGGTGAGGATTTGAATGAATTTGTTGCATGAACGCCCGGGAGTTATTCAAAAGTGTTCAGGACATGAGGTTGATTTTAATTTTATAAATTGACAGGTCGACAGGGATTTAGTACTTTATGATTTATATGGATAGTAGTTAAGGAGAGATTAATTGAAGATGTTTCTACTTAATGCCTCCTCTGTCTACGTTTAACGCTGCTGTTTTCCCCTCATCAGTGGACTACCATCCAGTAGTCGCTTTGACACGGTGTTCAACTTGTTGCCTACTACATATAAGATCCGGGTTCAAATCAAGGTAATACTTACTATACTGAAAACTTAGAAATAAAAATTTGCTAATTTTACCACCCTTTCGGTAAGAATGCCCTACGTGGTCTTCGACGAGACCAATTGAAAGCTTGGGTACTGTCCGAGAATTCGTACCTTTTTTTGGCCTAGTGGTTCGCCTTTTCAATGCCTTTGCGATACTCATGTACCTATACTAGAGAGACCTTGTCAGGAGGGTTATTGATAAGTACAAGGGGAACTTGAATCTAGTACTTTGAGTACCGATCGAATGCCCGATAGTATGGTTTCTTTTTGAATGTTTTTGTTTATGTTTACTTCCAATAAGGGAGAGAGACGAGTTCATAGTTCTACCACTTCTGCTCGTACGCCTTTAGACGCTTTCGAACCAGCAGTATACGACTTTTGTGAGTCATCGTCCAGCTATACATTGTGTGTTTCATTTCCCCCTTGTAAGGAAGAAGACCCTTTACCTCTTTAAAAAGCTAATGGTGGTACAATTGATCTAGAGCTTAAGATTTGGCAAAGGTGCTTTCTGTGATATTTCCTGGTGAGCAATGAAGTTACCTTCTTTGAAGTGGTTTACACGATTAAGTTTGAGTGTTTGTATAGCTGCTTCCTTTTGAATTGCTAGATGTAGCAGAGGTTAGTCTAATAATGCTCCGAGTCCGCGGTTGGAGCCATTTTATAGCCTCTGCATAGACACGCAAGCCGTTTCATTTTTATTTTATTTCTCTCCACCCCTCCACCGCACTAGTTAATTGTTGGTTTAAGGGTTGGACTCCACGATTTTTCCCAAACCCCGTTTTGTGGTACACGCTCGTGTGTATTTCATAGCCTTGCTTGTCGAGATAAGCCCCCCAAGTAAGCTTTTTATCTAAATTTACGCCCATGTTCTTAACCTCTTCCCTCAAGGACCTTACTCCACCATGAAGAAAGCCTAGAATTTCTTAAGTTATCCTTAGGTCTACCATATTTCTGTTGCACCTTGTAATCATTGGATTTTTACCTATTCTGACGAGGGCTTCTTCCATCGATCTATCCTTTAACAGTCTTATGCTCCCTTTGTGTCGTAGACGTGTGTGGGTAATGCTGAGTTTGTGGATTTGCCTTTTTTGGTAGGTGAATTGTAAGTTGTGAAGCCGAGCTCTAGGTCAATCAGCCTTTCCATAGTCTTTAACCTGAAAGACGAAAGGAAGTTTGTGGCCGCCCTTGGGTATGAAGATTACCTTAACTTCGCTACAAGTCAAGAGTAATCCAGTGAGAGACTGGATCTGAAGATTCGAACTTATGTCGATGTAGTGGGAATATACCGTAGGGTCCAGATCATTTGTAGGGTTTGGATGGGTTTGTTGTCAATCTTTTCAAAGGTAAAAATCTTCATTGCTATGAAGTCAAAAGGGGTCAGTGATAATTTGCAATACACCGTCCTGTTGTTCGTGGTCCGGTACGTTCCTGTACCCGCAGAAGAAGCGTGATAGCACATTCTATGCTCATCTCTTTACTTTTCGATGTGCTTTTGGGAATAGGGATTTTTGTGACTATGCAGTGGTCGGAATTTTCCTTAAGTAGCAGAGATGTAGCATCGGAAGGTCCTGGGGGTGTTGTTCATCTCTGTCGCTTGGAAGAGCCTTTTAGCGATTTGGACACGGTAGGGAGTCCGTTTTTAAGAATTCTGTAAGCCTACTCTTATTTCCTTTTGTTTCCCCATCTATCTCCACCTTCGGAATAGATCCACAGACTTTGATAATGAGTACCACATTTCGGCGTTATACGTAAAGCGCCTAGATAGGAGCTCTCTTTCCTGGTTGAGCTTCTACTAGCTCCTTTGATTGGTAGCAGCAGGGCGTCCATGGTCTGCCACAGACTTGTTGCTGTGAGGAGTGGACGAAGTGGTAGGACCATGCTTTGCCACGATCCTTCCGTTCCTTGACAGCTTTGTTTTGGGCTCGCTGCTTTTGTCCTATAAAAGATTACTATGGCCTACCACAGAAGTTTTTTGCTCGCCACTGCAGGAGCCCAGTCGGTAGTCGGTCCAGTGACCGTATTGCCGCCCGGTAATAAAGGAGTACCGGCCTAGGGTTTTGTTTTTTCTGTTAGGTTTTCCATAATGGTTCCACGAGAAGGTCCATCTGTAGATAGTTTCGCTGTATACAGATAAGGCTAGCTAGTCCGGAGGTCGCCAGGTATCCGGATACTCCATTAACGACTGAGGTATTTAGATGCTAGGCCCCCAGCCAGGCTGATCATCGGCACAAGTCGTATGACGCCTTGATCTGGCCCGGGGATGATGGGACTGGTGAGAAGGTGTAGTTTCAAGGCTCATCTGGAGAAAGTCTCGAGAATCATTGACCTTACTCAGCCTCTGCGACTCGACAAGTTCTATGCCATCTCGACAAGGGCAGATTTATTTTTCCATACGTCAGATTGAAGATGTTGCATGTTAGGGAGTGACCTTCTGGTGACAGTCTGGTCAAGTATCAGACTGCTTAGAGAAGTCCTCTGCAAATGCTTTGGATCCAACGATGGGGCTCAGTGTTGTAAAGATTTGCAAAGATATCAAGTTCAGACATAGAGGTATGACAATTCCTGTCAGTGGTGTCCATATTGTCGACATAGATCTGATAGACATGGAATCCGCTATCCGTCGCAACATGGAGAATATAAGAACTTGTCGGGGCAGGTGACTCTTCTGATATCAGTCCGCGCTGATTGTTTCGACTTATTTTCCAACGATTGTATCCTTGTGGTGAAAACCCAAGTATGACTTCGCGGGTACCCCCGCATATATACGGTCATGACACATCATTGGCCTTGCGATCGGAAGTTCCCGAATTAGGAAATTGACGCCACCGTTAAGAATACGTGGTGCCATCCCCGTCCTATTTTTGTTTGATAAAGTTCTCGCTTTGTTCAAATAGTTCTTCGTCATCATTGAGAATCGTTCTTGCAAGTCATATCCGACATGTGTTATGAGCCTGATTCTATGTCTCCTCTAGCCAAATGGTGACCTACTTCAAGACCTAAAATCCCTAAGCCCTCCTCGTAAAAGAAATGAATAATATCTGCTTGTGGATGCCCTAGTTCGAATTCAATTCATTTGGTAATCCGCTCCATCGAATGTTCACCTAATTTGCATTCTCATCGCCTATTCATCGCCCATCATTTAATTTTACACTTAGTCTTCTGGGAAGTAATAACCCTCCTGCAAGTCCTCTCATTGACTAAATTCAATGTTGCTGTACGAGGTTTTATGTAATCCTAAACCGTGAAACGAAAATACCACCATCGAAACCAAATGGCATCTTAAAGATTTCCTCAAACATAAATTCCAATGGCATTCCTTCTAAGCACACATATAGTACGAGTACGAATACGCCCACCCATCCGCAGGATGTCTTTCCGATGAACATCTATTTTGAACAAGAGAACCTAGAAGGGCCAAAATCTCTCGAATAAATAATGTGAATCTGCGCGCCTACTTACAGAAAGATTTGATTTCAATTTTACTCCTCACATGTCCTTGTAACACTTTTTCTCTTTCTCTTTTTTCTTTATACGATATCAACTGTCGTAACGTATGCGATGATAGGAAGTCAGGCTATCGAATTCACAGTGTTCTTCATTCTTGAGGCACTAAGATGAAAAAAAAAAAATAAGAAGATTTGGTACAAAAGGATGCGGCATATGATGATGATGCTCTGCAGTGCTATTTTGGTTTTAGATTTAGCTTTTCAATGCTATCTGTCGTATGTCCTTTTTAATGCCACCGCAAGGAAGAAACCAACAAAAAAAAATAAAAAAAAAAAAAAATGAATTTACCTCCGAGTCTGAGTAGATATGTGGTTTTTCCTTCTGAGAGGAGTTTCCACAGGAACATGACGTTTGCTCCTGCAAATAATCCTTGAGAAGAAAATGAAAAATCCTTTTCTCTTTTTGTTGTTGTTGGAGATTTTTCCCTTTTCGATAACACACAAATCGCAACCAGACAACAAAGTCAATTCGCCGCATGATTTATAGGAATTTATGAGAATTTATAGAAAAGTTGCTTCTTCCTTCTGGCCCTGCACCCAACATCAGAAGCGGGACTCTGTTAGCAAAACCAGGATATGAATACGAATAGCTCCTATGCAGATCTGTTGTCGTGTCGTTTTTCTTTCTTTTTTTTTGTGAACAAACATTGCTCGAAAATACTTATCAATGGTCGAGACTGGGGGCTACAGAAATTTAAGAATATTTGTATCCTTTTTTGGGAAAGATAAAATTGCCATAAATGTAACCATCAACTATCAGCAGTGTAACCATCATCGAAGAAGGGAAGGGATGAGTATAGAAAACTTTTCTCATCATCTACGGTCTCCATACAAACTCATACACTCAAAGTTGTGTGACAACATTCTAGGTGCATAGTTGAAAGTGGGATTGGAGAATATTTCCTTTGAACTTTGGGCTCACATCTGACCCTAAACATCACCCCGTACGTTTTCTTTCAACGTCTCTCTTGTACAAGGCGCAAGTTATTCAGGATCAACAAATATACAGAGCCATTATCTGAAGGACAATTGTTTACATTTCATATGAAGAAACTTTAGGGACTTAATGGAATGAGTGGTGTGGGTGGTTTGAGTTGATGGTTATGTATAGGTATGTGCGGAGGGGTCAAGTAAACAACTAAACTTTCTTACCTTGCCGCATGTGGCTCCATTTTTTTTAAGGATATAATTTTCCCAGGAATGTGAATATATTATTTAAAAATAAAAATGAAAACAAAACGAAGAAAAGGAAAACAAACTCCTAACTAAGGACCGACCTCTTGAAAAAGGTGAAAGCGAACGAAACGATTTCATGAAATCACAGAATAATTGCATTTAGAAGGAATGAAATTGTGTCCTCCAAAAAAACCCATCGGCGTTGTCAGCATCGTCCCTCGTCATCAACGTCCTTCCCGTCGTCTCATTGAAAATTTATTCCAACTAATAAACATGAGTCACCTGCCAGGGCAAGTTGACGGTTGTTTGGCGCTTAGGATCCAAGTTCCTTGAATCTTCTTGTGTCCTTAGGTGTGAGTATAAACGAGAAAGAGAAACGTCTTTGTTTGTCAAAACAAATTATGAAGAGATCGACCCCTCAGACACTTTTGAGGCAAAACAGAGGCAACCAGAGAAATACTTGTACAACTTTGTAGGATGAAAGGAAAAAATTTCATTAAAAGTAGAAGGCTAAACGGTGTTTAAATACACAACCATGGTAGAGGGTACGGATTCAGTGCAGCCTTTAAGAGGATTCTCAAAAATATTTTAGTCAACGGGGGCTTGTATGCCACCAAATTTGTTTCCTGGCAGACAGAATGTATGGTACTTCCTCTTCAATTTCCTCTCTCTAACTCTCCAGTTAGGACTGTTTTTCTTAGTAAGTTTGACAATTAAGACTTAAATTTTTTCTGCCATAACATACAGGGTGACTGCTGCTTTGAATATGTGTATATGTTAGCTCATCAGAAGCAATTTCATTTTCACCAACAAATCCATGCAATGCAGCCAATTTTTTCATCAAACCCAGCTCATTCAATTGGGCTACGTGTCATTCTCAAATTCATGCTCTATAATGATCAGATAGCCGTGTTAGGTTTGCACCGAATGTTGTGTATGTATGGTGCTATTTGACAAGTCTTTGATGGTCTTGTTGATTGTTCTGTGGTCGAGTAAATATTTCCTCACCTTACGCCAGGGAAACTGTGGTATACAATAGGTACAATAGATACCAGCGGTCATTTGCGACTGGGTTCTAAATGGGTCCCCTTCGTCGAAGCACAAACAATTTTTGATCTAAAAAGTAGCCTAAATCACGTCCAATGAAATATTTTTTCTTTCGGTAAAAGTACAATCAAAGTCGGTCCAATCCTTACCGAGAACAAACAAACAACCGATTCATTCCAACCTGCTTCTAACATTGCAACAATCTCAGCTCATGGGGCTCCTAGCTCTTGACCGTGGCCTGGGCCTAGGCCACTTATCATCTTCCTTTGTGCATTCTTTATCATCGTTCTTAGATGTTTGGCCTGCCAAGCTGATGCTGATTGCATCGACTGCTTGAGACAGATTTCCGAGTTGTTCCCTAGTCGGGCAGTGATTAACTAATGATGCAGTAAAGCAGTGACCTTTTGGCATCCTCATTTTGTCACCGCATCTATTTTGGACTTACATTAGACTAGAGGCAACAAGCCCCTAGCATCTATTTTGTGGCAGGTGTTTGCCATTGTCAGTGCCCAATCCGATATCATGCTCGGCTTACTCTTAAAGTTTACTTTGGCCGGAGCCCGTTCCGAATTCATTCTTAGACAACATCGGTCCTACTTCGTGTTCTGGATGTCAAGTGGGAATCATCTATTTTCATCAAAAAAATCAAGTGGACTTAGGTTCCACAGTATCTGTTACTATTCTCTATTCAAACCATAATGGCACTTTCCTTGGAAAGAAGAATTCGATCACATAGACTGACGACTTACGTTAGATATTCTAGGAAACGTTGGGCCATTTGACTATCAATTCCATCTTGCATACACAACGTTTGTTTTCATGTATCACCATTGTTTTCAGTTCGGAGAGGTAAAACAAATACTTCACACCATTATCAGTATCTACTGGATCGCGTGTAATGCAAGTCCCCAAACTGATGCTGAGATGCAAAGTGCAGACAAATTTTACTTTTGGCCAGTCATCCTAGAGATTAAAACTTTTCTTTTTGAAAACTGTTTGAAGAAAAATTTTAGTCACATCTTGACATTAACCCAATAGCAATTAGAAGTTGTTACAGGTTCTCGTGACGGATTTGACGTTACATTCACACATATTTAGATGGAAAGCCATCTAGGTCAGAATATAGCTGAGAAACTTGCAAGTCATCCTTAAGAATCTTTAGGCGAGAAGTAAACAAAGCTTAATCTAGATGCTTACTTAGTTTCAGCCAAGAATCACCAACATCCAGGACCCGATGGCATGATTTCTTCCCACCTCAGAATGATTCTTTAAAATGTCAATGTCCCGACATGAGTAGAAGTCTAAAGTTAATCATCAAATTCACCCTGTGTCCAAAATCGTGTCGGGTGTTCCATTATACACAGACAGTCAAACAGCAGAACATCTCTCTCTTGCGGATTCTGGGAAAATCGGACTTTCCAGAGAACTGAGTCGCTGATGATGGTGGCTAGTCTCGGATCAATAGAAAAAACTTGACCATTTCAGCCGTTACACACAATAACACTCAGAGGCCATTAATAGTTTGAATCACTGAGGGATCTAAACCGAAATGGACCATTCTCAATCTTAAATGATCAAGAGCACTGATCAGCTTCAGGAGGACTGTATCATTGGAAAAAACATGCAACGATTGAGTATTCCCTACAACGTTTCCTGCAGGGGCTACAGACATGACGGTCAGTAAGCGGCACACTCTTTGTTGCAACGGCCAATTTTGTTTTTCAACTGAATGGGGATTGTGAGGTCTAAAAATTATCTGCTCGATGAATATCACAGATCTGAAATATTTGTCAAGAAATATTTTTGAGGATAACATAGAGCATTGCCTTTCCACGCGCTCTCAGTGATATCAATATGAGCTTACAACTGAGTCTAAGTGCACTTCAACAAGGACGAATTTACTCTAACCTAATCTTTTTAGATAGTTCCTCAGTACGGGGTAGAATTGAACGTCAGTAAAGAAAGGTGTCCGCTTAACGCGGTCCTTCAGCTTCGCACTCCATCATGGTTAAGATAGCTTAAGACGAGATATTCTTCTACTGCGTCGTCGCTCCGGGTAGACATGCCCAGATATCTCAGGTAGCTGGCTGATTTTTATTACCATGTCTATGTCGTTATACAGCTCGTAAAGTTCGTAGAATTGAGCTTAAAACGACCAAAGAGATCTTCATCTGCCTTCACTTATATCTATACTTCTACGTCATCGAATAGGACTGAGATGATAAGAGTATCCTATAGTGAGGTGGCTCATTCACTCATGGACCATTACTCGATAACATTCTTAGGCCAAGGAAACGTAGATTTGCACGTGTTACTCTTCGATTTGGAATCATTATCAGAGTAAACAACAAAGCCGAGGTAGGCAATCTTCGGAACAACCTCAAAGTTAAAGTTGTCTTTTGTGACGGGATATATTTGGTTTTACCGTCATTCACAACCAAAGCAATGTGAAGCCACCTCTGTTTCAATACTTGAGAGCACACCAGTGTCAGTTTCCAGTAATGTCGATATCATCGCCGTTTGCAAGTTGTTAGTGGAGACATGGCTATGTCTCTTTAGATGCTATTACGAGTATAAGCGGCCCTTAAGTTGAAAAAAATGTGGACTGTATTTAGACTAACTGGTGGACTAACTGGTTCTTAAGTTGCACTGATAGATACTCGTATCGTTCTGATCGTTAGAAATGGTTTCAGGCGTTCAGAATACCGATGACCCTAGAATTGGCATAGTACTCGTAGATCAAGGTGTTTACTCGCTCATCCGTGCAGGTATTTGTTGGCTGGACGTTGAACCTTCAGGTTATATTAGAGAGAAAACCACACTCACCTTGTAAAATGTTCGATTTACTTCATTCAATTTGCTGTACAAACACAGTTTCAGCATTCTAATCGTAGGATTCGCTCTCCAAAGTGGTTTAACATAAAGAACCCCATAAGGGTCCTTTCTCTCTTCCTTGAAGCTACATCCAACCAGACCAGGAGCTTCAAGTCTCGTTAATGCTAACGATCCTGTTTGTAATGTAAACCGTCCTATTAAAACGCACATCATTCGTACACCTTCCGTTTACCCCTGACAGTCTTCACTGTGTGTCACACAACATCACCTCCCACTGCTCATCCAGGTTATCATCGATGTTATTCTTTTTGGTTTTTTGTCGGAAAAAATCCATTTACGAACTTTGTCGCCGTAATAACGCTCATTTGTGTGCGGTGGTTGATGCCTGTGCTTGGAAGGACTACACAGTAATGATGGCATAAGCTTCCGCAAAAGACTTCATCATCGTTTCGCTTTCATAACCTCTACCCAATGGCTCCTTCCATTATCCTTATAAAAAAAAAAAAATAATAATAATAATAAAAAATCGACACTGAATGTACACACTACGTACATACGTACATATTTATACTATATATATACTCGTATATAGTATAAAAAAAATTAAAACCATTTTAAGAGCTGAATACCCCCGAAAAATGACGAATGAGCTGGAACCACCCCAACCCCATGGCCTCCGTTCTGGTCTTGCAGTACACGTTCTGACAGTAATGTGCTTATTTTTCTGACACAAGCTTAAAATTTATGAGATTTTTGCGCTTCCCCTGTAAAGTGTTAGTCGTCGTGCGACAATACCATACAGTCGTATACGAGGATTGCCTCTCGTTTGTCCGTATGTACGAGTAGGTGTAGGCGAATATGTCGCGCGTATAAAACATGTTTGAATTATCTCATTGGATTATCTTTCTTTGCACTCCATCCCGCTCCTGTCTAAATGTTGCCGATCCCCACAGTCACTTTGTTATCCTGTGCCCGAACTACCTCCTATCGCTCCACAAATACTACTAGTAAGTGCGCGCGTGTGTGTATGGGAATTTGAAAATTGCTATGCGATGATTATTGAATTATGCAAATCGCAAAATGATTATCATTATAATCGACATTAATCCTCCCGAAAATAAGCACACAAACACTAAACCAGGATACCCGGTGACGATGGTGCTGGATACGAAATGGTGTTACTCGCAGTGCTTTTGCCTTGAATATACATATGACACCTTGTGTCACATTGCTCTGATCACACACTGATGATGTTCGGCGGCGGCGGCGGGTTTGTAATACCGGATTTGATTAAATTTTTTCGCCCTTACCACCTAAAGGGATGGGACTGAGATGGTGGCGGTGGTAGTGAAGGAAATGCTGGAAAGAGTTTTAATTAATCCTGTAATTGTGACCTTATTACATCGGAGCATTTTGGCTCAACACCCTTTTCCGTGGGTGGATTTACGAGATGGCTCTGATGGTTTCGCATGAAGTCATGTCGGTTAATGTTATTCACCGTGTGGAGTGATAATCAGTAATGATTGCAAAACGTATATTTATACATATGTGTTGGCGTGTGTGTGTGTGGGTTTGGGGGATGTACAATATTTGTAAGCATTTCTGGGATTTCAGACCGGATGTTCCGGTCTTGGAAAGACGGAGAGATACGAGTATGTTAACGTTATTTTGAAAGCTACGAGTATAATCAGATTTATTATAAGATTTCAGTAATAAAATTGTGTAATACGATGTTTTATAACTTTATTTCACCTCCATTCTCTCTCTTTTCTCTCTTTGCAGGTGAGTGTTATGAGATTTGTAATAAATGTGTCATCTTAAGGAATAAAGTGAGTACACGTTTTCAGTTATGCTTTTGGGAATCGGGTATGGTCTTCATTTTCAGGTGATTTTTTGTGTCGTTTCACGGACTAAGTGCCATTGGTGGTGGCGATGGCGCGAGGGTTAGCTCATTGGACTATCACGCAGACGGTCCGTGGTTCGATCCCCGGCATCGCCAACAGTCTTTCGAATCATCATCACCCTTTCGCCGGGAAAGGGCGAAAGTAAAATTGCCTTTGAAAAAGCTGCTAAAGAGTGTCGTTGGGATTCGGCGATAAACCGTAGGCCCCACTCAGATGTGACAAAAATGAAAACATGAGCAACACAAATGAGTGTCAAGAAGCTAGGCCATGGCCCATATCGGGTTGCCAGCGCAGTTTTTTTTTTGAAGTTACCTACCTTAACTTAATGACTTTAAAATAACGGGCTCCGGACCCGTGTGAAGTCTCTGCCGGATACATCTGCGATGGCACGCTGGTTTCAGTTTTCCAAACCAAGTGCTCTGACATTTGCGATAGCTTCGTCATTAAAACGGAGATTCGGCCTTCCTTGTCGTCTCGAACCCCCAGGCTAGAAATCGAAGAACCTCTTCGCTCGATGTGACCGACCCAATGTTGTCGACGAGTTTTAGCTTTTGGGACTTCATGTACAGCTCGTACACTCGGCTTCGTAAAGCAGATCTGGCTGGATAAATTTTTTAAAGAGCTTGTACTTGGTCTTCCGAGAGAGCAGTTTTGAACCCATGATGATGGTAACGGTTCTTCATTGATTGGATGTTGGTTTTCTTCTTGTCTTATCACTCTCTTCATTAAACCCATTTAGCATCTGCTTTAAGTCAGCTGCCAGTTACCAGTTGCTAGACTTTCTTGTAAAACATCCGGATGTTGTTTTAATAGCGAGACTCTTTGATTTCCCTGAGGTGGGAGATTCTGTATGTCTTCTTCTTTTTAAGGAAGATTTTCCTCTCTCCCCTACTTCTGGTTCGATACTGTCTCCTCGCTGCCTGAATTTTGCGTCGCAGTGTTTGCAAGTATGCATCCTCTGTCGCCATTTCCCTGTTAACGTACTCATCATCATGCCACGGACTTATATTTTGGAGTGGCTGGTAATCTACCATGGTCTGGACTACCTCCTTAATAATATCGCGATACAGGTTCCACTTAATGATAGAGTGTGTGGGTGGTGAATGCACCGCGCAGTGTCGCTCTTTAGACTCTGGCTACTCCAGCCGTGCTAAGACGTCCGATATTGAAGTTTCTTCGTTAGACAGTCGAGTCCTGAATTTAGCCGTAACAAACAAATGGTCGGAGTCGACGTTTCCCATTCGGAATGTGTATCTGGAGAGCGCCAGATTTATTTGTGGATCCTTAGCCTAGGAAACCTTATGCTACTTATTACAATGTCACGATCCCCGAGCACAATTTTGAAGTCGTATATGTCCAGGAAGTCATAGAACTTTTCCTTGATAGGGTTATTGTAGAACTCGCATCCTAAAATTTGCATCCTTTTGTAGAAACTATCATAAGTTTCGCAAGGTTGTTGGTTTTTCATAACCTTACAATGGCTTAACACCAAATAAATTGCATGCCACTAATTAAGGCGACAAGATCTTGAAGAGCTTTGATGTTTTAAGCATAGGAGATGAAATTCTTCTTTTCATTGATTTTACCTAAGCCTTTGACTGCTCGATGTTTCTATATGACCTTTGCCAAATCAGTGTCTTTAGCAAAGAGTCCTTCGTGGTACGAAGCCATCGCTTGTAAGATATTTATTGCAAATATCCATTCGTAGTTAAAATTATTTGAAGAGCCAGTATTGATAGCTAATAAGTAATGCAACAGCAGCTCGATATTTTAAGAATGTATTCTGTAAACACCGAGCTTGTTTTTTTTATACTAAGCCCGCGCTCAAGGAGTTATTAGTTCTCTTTAAATGCTTGCACACATCACGGCGGAAGGCAACTTAGGGAGGAAAAAAATAGAGGTACCGATATACGTTGGTCTTGAATGTTTGCAAGTTGTAATGAGCTGGGAAATAGAGGGCTAGGGAATTATCATCAGCTTGGTGTACGAGTTGGAAATTAAAACGATGTTTAGAACAGATAAGTCCGAGTCTTCTCGAGAGCTAAGTTTTAAAGGACATTTGTAATTAGGCTTTCTAAAGTACAGAAAATTCCGTCTTTAATCTTTTGAGTGAACCATGGATTGTTTATTTTTTTCCTTCCAACAAGTGGTCGCAAAAGGTAATCAATATTCATTTTGAGTTCAGGAAATTGACACTTTACAACAGATGTGCAGTATCTAGGTGACTAAATAAGGTTATCGCACACATTGAACAATGAAAAGACATTGTATGAAAACTGATAAATACGAGGGCGGGTCAATAAGTCCGTGACTTTTTGAATTTCTGACCTCTTTACTGAAACAGCAACACTGCTCCTGTCAACAGGCATCTGTCAGTTGACTCCTGTCAAAATTTAAACTTGCTGCGTCAGTTAGTTTGTGTTTGACAGCTATTTTTATCAGACTACTCACTAATTTGAGGAGAAAATGGAAAAAAGTGAATTTCGTGTGCTTATAAAGCATTATTTCTTGCGAAAAAAAACCATTACCGAGACCAAGGCTAAGCTTGATAAATACTATGGGGACTCTGCACCATCGATTTCAATGGTAAAAAAGTGGTTTACTGAATTTCGTTGTGGCCGTACAAGCACTGAAGATGCCGAACGTCCTGGACGCCCAGTTGAGGTCTCTACACCCGAAACAATCGAAAAAATTCACGATATGGTGTTGGCCGACCGAAGATTGAAAGTGCGAGAGATTGTGGAAGCCGTAGGGATTTCGCATGGCTCAGTGGTTTCAATTTTGAATGATCACTTGGGCATGAGAAAGCTTTCCGCAAGATGGGTGCCGCGTTTGCTCACAGTCGACCACAAACGCATGTGCAGTTACCATGGCAAAAATCCATGAATTGGGCTATGAATTGCTCCCTCATCCACCCTATTCTCCAGATTTGGCTCCGAACGACTACTTCTTGTTCCCAAACCTGAAGAAATGGCTTGGTGGAAAAAGATTTGACTCCAATGATGAAGTCATCTCGCAAACAAAGGCCTATTTTGAGGACCTCGACAAATCATTTTTTTTGGAAGGGATAAAAAAATTGGAGAAGCGTTGGACAAAGTGTATAGAGCTCAAGGGAGACTACGTTGAAAAATAAAATTATTTTTTTATCAAAAAATCTGTGTTTTAATCCAAAAGTCACGGACTTATTGACCCGCCCTCGTACATCCTTTGAACTATATTATAGAAACACTATAATTACGTCATGATATGGGAATCATGGGGGAGAAATTTGATCCTTGTGTGCTACCAAGTCAACTTTAGAACCAGGGAAAACATTTTTCAGTGAAGGCACTTTGTCAGGCTGAAAACAAGTGGGGTTGACATCCTTCGCAAAATGAAAGCCCATTAAACTGATAGATTTTTGCTAATAGTCAGACCTCTACATACCTCTTTTTTTATAAGAGGATACATTAGATGCCATATATAGGACCACAATTAGAAATTCTATATTTTCATCCAAAATTTTCTTTTCGATTCGAAGACTCCCAACTGAAACGTCGCTCTCGTTTTCGTGGCAAAGTTGGTGTCGCTACACAACCCATGAGTTTTTGGCTTTTATCATACTACAGCATGGACTTCTGAATCATATAACAGACCTGGAATTTTAGACGTCGTACAAACTCGTCACATTATGTTTTATTGGAAGTATTTTCCATCGCAATACCATCTTTTTTTCAACATACGTATACCGCTCCGGAAGAACGCTTCATCTTCTGAGGCTATCCACGAATCGACCCAATTATTGGTAGTGAAGACGGAGGGTGGGGTAGAATTCCAATTATACAGGAGTAGTAGTGGTCGCGTTTTTCCTTGAGTGCTCCGCTCAATCTCATCAATTGTGTTCAGTGGAGAGCCCCAGTAATATTTCGTTCGGTTGAAGCAACTCATAATACGCGACACCAAGCTGATCCCACCAAATACACAACATACGTTTATGCCTGGCAAGCAGCATTTCATATGCGCAAAATCTGGGTTCAACGTTTCTCGGTTTCAGTTCACATGGAACCCAATTTCCTTGCTTCTGTATGATTCCTAACAATTTTAAACGAAGTGAAATTACTTAGACCTCGCATTGTGTCCTAAATTTGATGTACCTTTGGTAGGACATGTTGAAAAGCCTTACGACCCTTACTTGCTATGTTACTTTCGGAACAGAGAGCTAAATGATAGCTGGAAGCAAAGAAATGATAGCCTTTTGCATTGCAGTTTCTTACGATAAAACGCTTCATATCTGAAGTTTCAACCATAACTTACTGGTGGGGCCATCTTTTGTCGAACGGCGGAAACTTATTTGTACTCCTTATATTTTTTGTTTTGGATATCAAGGATGGGCTCTCTTCAAAGGCCATTGCTTGTGCTTGCGGTGGTTATACAAATTGTGGTAACCACTCATCCACGTTGAGGATTTCAGTGCCGTTTCTTGTAAACACTGTTTTCGATGGTGACCTCCTTTGACGTTCTGTACAGACTGACGGGTTTCATGGGAGCTAGCTAAAATCTAAAATAATCGAATTAACACAGTGTATGGTTCCTTAGAATCGAAGGCTTAAAATCACCGAACGATTCACCAAATCCCATGATACCACGTTCTTTTGCCGTATTTCTTTCTCGATGGACCTTGGAGACCTCTACTAATCTCGATGGAGCAGCTTGCAAAGGTTATCTGGGCTTGGAACGGATTATGACGCAGCTGTCTCGACAATACTGACTGACCTAGTTAACGATGACTATAACATCTTCAGTTTCATTAGGAATTTAGCAATGTAAAGGACAGTTCAGCTGCCCCTGTCTTGGTATACAGTCAAATGGACCAAATACCGGGAAAGGTGTCATTCTCAATTTGATTTTTACATACATACATAATTTGACCAAAGAATATGTATATTTCACCATTCATAGGAGTTTTCATGATAGGTGGGCTACTAAGTATTTCTCTAAAGAAGAACAAATTTTAACCGCCCGAAAGATCTGCATCAGACATTCAAATACGGAGAAAAGAAAATCACAAAACTTGCCATCACAATTGAACTCAATCTGCGAACATTCAAGAGTGTGGTTTTCTTCATTGACTCACATCTATGTAGCTATATGTATGGTATATCTCCCCCTGCGTCAAGCAATCCACCATCCCTTTTGTAGAAACTTAAATCGCAACTAATTGATATCAATTGCTGATGTATATTGGCATCAGAGGCGACAGTGTTTCGCGCAATAGCACAGAACCATTCGATTGGCTTCAATTGATTCAAATCAAAATTTCATAGTCAGTCCAAGTACTGACGACGACGACAACAAAAATAGAAAAAGAAAAAAAAAATCGATTAAGAACCGAAAGCAAAGGAATTGACTGGCTCCACTGAGACTTGAGGCACGCCATCTAAAACAAACTTCCATGAATATTTTATCATTCCAAGAAACAGTCGACAGAAGGGCAGCTTTCCCTCCTCAATTGGACTGGGAATAGCAATGAGACTGCGATTTGGGATAACAACTACCGACTGGGAATTGAGGACTTGAGGACTGCAACTCGAAGAACGTATTGATTCTCATTGTGTTATAATTTATTTCGATCGCTGTGATTATAAGCAATATTATAAAAGGGCACAGCCCTATCAAACAAATACGAGTATAAGAAAAAAAAAAACTCCTCTCCAACCTCATTGTCCCAGTCGCTGCCCTTTTATTTCAAAATTCCTGTTCGTTTTCGTCCTTATTTTTCTCTGCAATTTTCCTGTCTTTTTCAATGTTTTCCATTTCATTAAGCCGTAGCACTCACTATCTACTGTGTACTTTTGTACTGGCTGCATTAGTGTCAAGGGAGCGACTGGGAGTTTGGATAAGTCTACTTGTGACTATTCGTGCCTGTCACTCCTTCTAACCTGAATTTATACCATCACCACCACGACCATCATGTCTGTGTTGTGCTCAAATGGATTTAAGTTTTTTTTTGTAAGTTTTGGTGCCTCGTGCCTCGATCTCGTTGTTGTTCTCGTTGTCCTTGCATGCAATCGGAATCGATATAATTTTCCTAGCAATTTGGTTTTGATTAAAAGGACATGTGTCCTGTCTGTGTTTCTCTTTCCGTTGATGTTCCTGTTAAATGTTCAATTTTCTCACCCTTCCCACTTGTTCACTGTGTGGTGCAGAAAAGTTTCTTTTTTTCACGAAACTAATAACAAAACTCATATCAGTTCACCCTCTTGGATTGCTGTTGTATCATATCCTTCCCAATGATGAGAGTAATAAGTCTACTCAACAGCGAAAAAAAAACAACATGTCCTGGTTCGCACAATAACAAAACATGTAACGAAACGTCGTTACAAATTGTAAAACTTTTGTCATAACCCACACATTATTCGGACGCTGAATTCCACCCCCGAAAAAGCCGAAACAGTGGTTGGTGGGAGGAGGACGACACCCCTAGTCTCCAATAGTTGTTGGAACCGTGAAAAATAATACGAAAACTTAAAACTTGTTAAACTTTTAAATTAATTTTTCTCAAGTGGTGCTGGTGGATGGTAGGTTACCCTGCCTAGGGTGCAGCGGTGCCATATTGCAAACAATCGCTTTATCTCAACGACTTTCTACATGTCCATTCCGCACTTGTGGCCAAGAGTCGACACTTCTATTAGGGAGAGGTTGGGCAGAGAGTGATACTAGGGTCTGCTCCGGCTAGCACATTGGTGTGCGCAAAGAGACAGAGGAAAAAAAGAAACGTTGCTCATGTCGATTGCACCCTTGCATCATCATTCCAACCATTCGCATCGCCACCTGTGTGTTGTCGTTTGGTGTTGCAAAACTTTTGCAAACAATGCCCACCGACCAAGTCAAGAAGAGAGTGAACTGTGTGCATAGAATGGAATGTCAGTGGAGAAGTGGAAAACATTGACTGAGAGTGGGAAAGTGAAGCAATTTTCACTTGAAGGGTTGATTCTGTTTCTGTTAGTGTTACTGTTACTGTTTGTGGCCTTTCCATTTGCCCTTGTTCGTCCTTGTGAAATTTTCCACTTGTATTGTACTTGTTTGAGACGTCCCCGCCGTCCTTGTCGTCCTCTACATCATCATCATCATCGTAGTGCTCGTTGTTGTCGTTGTCGTTGTCGTTGTCGTCATCGTCGAATTAATCATTTAACATCGCCCCAACCGCGTTCGAAGTTGGACCAAACTCCAGTCTCCAGCTTAGCTCATAGTTTTACAAGGATTTTAAAATGGAAATCCTTTATTGTTATAAAAACCTTCATCGCCTTCGTTGCCGTCCCCAGCGATGTCATCCCCGCCGCCGCCGACCTTACTCGAACAATGTATAAATATTTTTTGTTTGAATTGTCGTTACTATCCTGGGTACAAGTATATCATCTCACCCTTATCCCCGTTGTCAAAAGGGTTGATTCGTCCACTCGAGTGCATCTGCCTTTAGCATATTTCGAGAAAAGGTCTCTTCTCTTCTCTGTCCTGTCGCAGCCAGAGCTCCAGATCGGGTCTCGAGTTCAGAAGCTTTTCTGTTGCGAAATATTGTATTCATATAAGGACATTCACTACACAGCAGCGGGTGAGATTCCAAAGTGTGTCATTAATATTTGCGCTGCTTCTACTCTTGCTCTGTGTCAATTACTACATATACAT
Source organism: Volucella inflata (assembly GCA_928272305.1). Taxonomy (NCBI): domain Eukaryota; kingdom Metazoa; phylum Arthropoda; class Insecta; order Diptera; family Syrphidae; genus Volucella; species Volucella inflata. Next base: position 9,810,843 of record OV743720.1, read on the forward strand.
ACTTGTATCTCTGTATCTGTGGATCTGTGTGTTTGTATAACGTTCAGTGCTTCTGACAAATGACAGTTAAATTAATATGCTTTGCTGCATATAATTTTATTCGGCATAATAAATTGGTTGTGACGGTGATATGACGGGTAGTGCAACAAGGCGACGACCAACTACCAACTACCAACTACCAACGACCAACGACCGACGACGACGGGAGAAGATCAGGGGTAGAACTGAACGATTTCACAGATGAAGTTAGTACAACAGCAATGGCAGTACGGACGGATTTGGATATGTATGCTAACAGGGGAGGTGTCAAATATTTATGCGCTTCTTTGAAGAATGAAGACATCATCCTAGATTTCATTGTTGCCATTGTTGTTCCTGATCATCATCATCCTCATCTCGTCTCTCTGTGTGTGCACCATTCGAATAGATGGAGGAGAATGAGTAGTCATCAATGCAAATTAAGGATTTTCAGTGGATTTCTGTCGTATCACAATGAGTTTTTGTTGGAAATTGAGGGCTGTCACCTGCACACAGGCCGATACGTTCAGATGGCTGCTGGAAAATATTTCTCTTCCTCTTCGTGCCACAATTAAGGTTTATAAATGACCCTAAAGGCTTGAATAGAATAGGACTGAGTTAGAGAGAACTGCAACTTGTAACTTATCTTTAATCACAGGTCGGGAAAGCAGCCAAAATGCCAATCAGAGCGACACTAGGTAGATCTAGTTAAACGTACAAGGACTATGAATTTCAGAAATTTCAGATCTGCCCGATGAGTTTTAACACACACGTCAATTTGTGTATCAGTTTGGATCACCCTCCAGGCTTGGAAATGGTTCTTAGAAACCTACTAAACTTCACGTCTTACCTGCGACGTGATTTGAGTTGAATTAACAATTGCTTCATTCTGCTATTGTCCATAAGGCTCGACTTGCGCATTCCCAATTGTGGGCAGCCTGAGCAAATCATACTTCTTACAACGAATTTCCAAAGACATCTTCTCAAAATCATTGAGATTCACAGTGAATTGGCATTCCTTATAGTCGACGAACAGCCCAATGAAGCTCCTGGCTTCATTCTGTTTTGTTGTTCTTCCTTTTTAGTCAATTTCTTGGAAAGAACCAAAGAACAACCAATTTCCTTTGTGATCAACTATTTCGTAGAACGTCCTGTTCGGCTTCTGTACGAAAAACACCGCTTGATGACTGGATAACTACGTTGTTCTAGGAGAATTGGAGACAGCTATCTCACAATCGAGTTGTGTTCCTATTCAGCACGAATGCCATCCATGAGCCGTAGGAGCCAAAAATGTTCCTGTACCATTGGCAACGACTCTTTCCTGTTTGCGTCGTTTTCATGATGCACTCGTCGGGTGTACTAAAAGATGGTATTCTTGGTGCTTGGGCTTGTCATGTCTCACAAATCCCAATGTTAAATGAAATATAAAGCCGGCTAGTGTCTACCGAACCTGAGGCGCCTTTACTTTTTCCACTACTTGCTGCCTCATTTGAGAGACGCAATAACTACTGTCCTGCTGTGGGCACAAGGCGTCATTCGCTCAACGGATTTCGACTTTTCATCTCCATTTGCTGGATTCAATCTCGGCAACATCTGCTTTAGTAAAGTCGAGCAAGTATTTCTGTGTTCCTTGACAGGACATGGCTTGGATCTGAACTTAAAGTATTGAAGCCCCAAGCCCCGGCAGAGTCATTATTAAGCGTCTTTCGCCTTATTATGGAACGAAACATTTCCATACTCGTATCAAGCAAATGCTTTTTTCCTCGTATAAACCCGTATAAACCCCCCGGTCTTCGGATCACTAATTGGCTACTAATTGGCATTCCCTCTTGGACCACTATCTTTTTTGAGCCAAGCTGTATAAGAATATGTCCCATATGGCGACAGTCGCTCAATGGGTTAAATGCCGCGAGTTTCGGGCACTATAGACCATAAGCGGATCATGTCCTTACTCTTCACTAAAAGTAGGACTAAGTAGGTTCATATTCGGTGCTTTGAAATGCGAGGTTTGGAACTCTGTGCAGCCCATACATTTCGCTTTGGAACGTGTGTTCCATACTTCATTGATTCAAGCGAAAGGCCTTTCTCTCAAAGTAGTCGAGGCATAGTCATCCGTTTTTATGGGGCTCAAACTTTTGCGCCATAGAGAAGGACTGAGATGATCGCTGTCGTAAATGTTCTAAAGTTGCCTTCTAAGACAAAAAAGCAGCGATTCGCAGGAGTCACGAGTAATAGCGGAGTCGACGTTGATAGTGTCTTACTACCTTAACGTAGAAGATAGGGGCCTATCAGACCTTTCACGAAAGGTCTTACGTAACAAAACTGTTAGACCAGACAGAGTTTACATGTGAGACCAGGAGACCTACTCCCCTGTCGTCATAGTTCAGGGGGTCTCCCTTCTTTGGTATCGGACAAACAATTAGTCTTGGTGACGTGTCGATGTTTTTCCAATATCGTATGTTTTAAATAGCTCGGTCTTAAGCTAAGGGGTCTAGCAGTTTTGTAAGGCTTGAACTTGGGAATTGCTGTCTTGACTTCATCTTTATCGGGTTTCTGTCTACAGAAGTACGCTTTGGCAAATTTGTTGTATTTGCTGGTAGAACTTCAGCACTTTATACCTTTGAAAGCACCCCTGAAGCCTCTTTCTTGTTTATTTAAGGAGCCTAGGTTCTTTCCTTCGTTTTCGTTCGTTGAGCTTGTAAGGGCTTCTCTAAATTTGCTCTAGAGCCACTTCATACATCCGATATGGGTCGAAAGCCCGCATATCAGAGGCGGTCCCTCTTATTGCTCTTTGGCAGTGATGCCACTAGACTTCTACCTTCGAACCTGGTGGTGCCTAACTCCTCGGAATACTTAGGAAAAGACTCTGTCGGTGTCTTGTAATTGTAGCTGTTTGATATTGAATTGCCTCGTATAGGTTTGGTAGTTGGGCTATCAGCATCCGTATCTTGGCTACAAGAAGATGTTAGAAAGTTGGGACATCAAAAACACAGGCGAAGTGCCTTAGGTCGACCTCAATATAAACAATTTTGTTGACGATTGCCCGTTTTTATTCCCACAAGACGTGGAAGCAGTTTCAATTCCCAAATATGCCCTCTTTGTCTAGCCTGGGATTAGATTTACCAAGGCGGATTCTCACGTTATATTTCGGAAATCTCTTGTGGGTTTTGTCGAGGAGGTTTTAAAAGCAAGCCTTGGTAAGGCCGTTTTCCCATTCTGTAGTAGCGTGGTGGAGTATGAAACGAGAACATCTGGTCTGAGTCGTCAGGTGTTCACTTACATGCCTGGGGCTCAAAACTTACATCTGTTTTCTTATCGTCGAATCCGAAGATCATTTTCCCTTAATCGTTTGTGAATTCGGTATTATCCAGAGTGTAGGGGTCCGTACCTAACAGAGTAGTAACTTTACCAAGGCTTCTCCAGCAAATCTGGAGAAATTTGCTGTTGTAGAAGTAAATTTTAAGTGTAAACCGCTGACCAATTCACGATAAATATTGGGACATGAAAATAAAGGAAACGAAATACTCTTAAACCCGGTCTGACGTGCCTTAAACCCCAAATTGTTTAAACTTAACCTATTTTCTGTATTCTCAGTCATAAGCTCAAAAATTTCCAAAAAATCACGTTCTGTGACAAAATTGACATTCAATGTCCAACAAAGAGTTCTCACTCACTTTGTTGTCCAGGCAAACATTACAATTAAACCAAATTACCCACAACCCATTGAGGGGGGGAGGGAGGAGTTGAAAATGTTTCCAACTCTCAACAGTTTCAACACCTTTCTGATAGTCTCTGCTGCTTCGTTGTCATCCCCTAATTTGTGCTTATTTCTTTTTTTTTTGTTGCTCGTGGCAATCCTTGTGTCCTGTTAAATGTCATTGTGTCGGGGAATGGAATTTTGCATTTGTATGTACGTCGATTCGATGTAATCACTTTTACGTAGGATCTGAAGAAGTTGTGGCATAACAGGATTAATGAGAAGGGCTTCTTAACAACTATTGCCATCCACCAGACTAAAGTGAATTAAAGTGACCCCTAAGGGGGATGGTCGGAAAAGGGTTTGGTGTTGCACTAATTGGTCACATGCCGGTGTGTGCCTCCGATACAAAGACGCATTAATTATTTCAACGTATTGCTATTGCGTTTACATAGATGCTTAATTCATTAGCTCGGTCAGTTTAACTAGAGCTGAATTGGGAGCATTTATGGGGGTTAACATTGGTGGTGGGTGGTGGATGGTGGGTGGTGGCTCTTCCACAACATGTCGCATGAATGTCTGTGCCAATAAGGCCAGCAGATGGCCAGGCAAACTGTTTCGGTACGATAATGGATGGACATCTACACCAAGTAACCATACTCAGATTCAAGTTGGTCGCTAGCTTCGTATATATATATTTGAACGGCTTAAGGGGTTTTACTCCCCCCATATGAACGGTCTCTCATTTAATTTCATTACATCGAAGGAATAATGCACTCGACAGAGGCCTAAAGTGCATTGAATTGGCTTTTGTAGCACCCACATCCCACTCCTATCTTATGGCCACTTGGAAACTTGGAAACTTGGAACCATGCCTTAATGCTTTGCTAAGGCGCACGAGTACAAGAATTCGGTGCAATTTTAATTACCGGAGACAAACGGGATGATACATCGGTTCCTCGGTTCCGGGTTATTGCCTACCAAGAGTGAAGTCATGTAATTCTTAAATTGGGAGGAGGTCTCTCACTCCCATTTGGTAGCAGAAAAACAATAATAGTAATTATAATTAAATTTTACAGTCATGTGAGGACCGGAGAACTGGTAGCCGTTTAGCCTTTCTATTTGCAGTGTTGGGCAGAGCAGTTATTGGTATCTCTTACTCTTGGCACTGTGCTGTGGAATTTGTAATATGGGCATGGTTGGTATTCCATGAATTATTGGGCTTAAGACGAAGGATTCGGATATCTGGAGTTGGATTCCGCAATTGTAAAATAAAATATAAATTTTGTTTTTGAAGGGTTCGAGCTGAATTGGGCGTGGGCTGAGGTAGACGGGGGAAAACTTTAAAAAGTCTTTTGGGGCCACTCCCTGGAAGGCAATAACATTGATTGGTTTGTGGGACGATGCGCAAACAATAGCAAATAGACGAAGAAGAAGTGGCGGGAGTGGAACAAGATGATGGAGATGTTTATTCGTGCTGGGGCTCCTTTGGCACTGTGCTAATGCCAATTGAATTGGCTTTCTTAAGAAGATTACAAAAAAAAGTAGAAGAAGGAGGAAAAAACATTGAAGAACTGGAAAACTTTAAGCGTAACTCGAGGGATCATCATAACTGGGCATTGTCTCCCTTTTGTTATGATTTTTTTTCGTTTTCTTTGGTATTCCTTAGACTTTGATGGATTTCTTGGCTTTTGATGGATTTTCGGCTTGATAATGGGTGATGGCGCACTGTGGAAGTGGAATTTAAATCTTTCCTTCATCGGCTGGCTTGCTTACGCTTTGTAAACACCTCTGACTCTTTAGATACATTTTGAGATGGTCCAATAAACCTTCCCAATTTGGACTGCTTTGACAAGCTGCCTCCAGTTGAGTACTCCAAGATTGTTGACTTCCTCTAAATGTGAATCAACAACTCCTTAAGCCGCGGAGCCTTTTGCCATTTGCCCACGTGGCCTTGCTGTCCGTGGTGATTGATATGAGGTCGATGTCACAAAACATGTCCTGTATGTGTATCTTCTTTTCCAAGATTTATCAATGCAAACAAAGCCAAAAATTACTCGTAGAATCTTGAGTACTGCATGATAACGAATACCTTCATGTACCTCGCCAACAGCAATGCTTTGCAGAGCAGGACTGGGATGTGTAAGGTCTTATGTATACCACCTTGATCAGAAAGTTCAGAAATTAAAAATACAAGTTTATTTATCTAAATTTATATTGTCCCCTTCAAAGCAATCTCCATCAACTGCAACACACTTATGCCAACGCTTGATCCAATCCATGAAACATTTCTTATATTCGGTTTTCGGTATGTCCATCAGTGCTTCCTGTGATTTTTCCATTACTTCCTCTCGGCTTTTTAACTCGATTGAACAGAAAGAAGTCACAGGGAGCCAAATCAGATGAATTCAGTGGCTGTTGGATGGTATTTGTTGCATTTTTCGTCGAAACATTAGGAATAATGATGGCACTGTGGGACGGTGCGTTATCATGGTGCAAAATCCACGAGTTTTCTGCCCACAATTCTGGTCTCTTTCGGCGAATTGCTTCACGCAAACGTCTCATAACGCCCAAATAATTCTCTTTGTTTACAAAAATTCATTCACCGTTGTAATCCATGAAAACCGTGAGCATTGCCTTCTTTTTTGACTGAGAACGACGTGTTTTTTTTGGCCTCATTTGGTGAACGCTATTCACTTGCCTGATGTCTGGATCGCGTGTCGTACTCACAAGCCCACGTCTCGTCTCCAGTGATTATCCTTTTGATAAATGTGGGATCGGATCATCTCTATTGCGACGTGAACACGGTCTCGTTTTTGCATGAAATTGGTGTCTTTTGGCACCAACTTTGCTGCTACACGACGGAAACCCAAATCATTAACCAAAATGTCTTGGACGGATCCATAGGCAATGTTCAAGTCCTCCGCTATCTCTCTAATGGTTAATTTGCGGTTATTGACCAACATTTCTTTTACTTCATCAATGTTTTCGTCGGTTTTCGATGTCGATGGTCTGCCACTGCGTTCATCTTCTTCGGTTGACTCACGACCACTTTTGAACCGCTCGTGTCACTGGTAAACGACCGTTTTCTTTAATGAATCGGTGCCGAAATACTTTTCCAACGTTCGCGCACCATTAAATCCGTTTTTTTACGCAAAATTTAATACAGGTTCGTTGTTGCAAATTTAAATTCATTTCTAAAATTGTAAAAAATCGCCAACACACACAGAGATAGATGTACTCTTGGCTACGTAACTTTTGCAAATGTCAAGCTATGACGCTAATTTAGAGGGAATATCAACGACAAATGTACCAACTTGACAATAAAAACAAAACCCAAATCGGAACAATGGGAGGCCACACTTTTTGATCAAGGTTGTAGAATTCTACTCTGTCCGATCCGGCGATATTGTGCGCCGCTTTTAGTAGTCAAATATCTGTTTCAGTGTGTATTGGGACCACACAATAACGTATGATAATAGGGAGACTAATTCAGTTCGTGCAGTTTAAAAATGAATGAAGACCCGAGCAGGAAGGCACATTATCGTTGATATTTGAGATCTAAGCAAGGCTTAGTATATACTGTCATCCATCAACGTTTGGAATAGCTTTGCATTGTCCAACTTGTTACAAATTTGCTATAGACTTGAGCAAAGTCTGACATAAACCTTGGCTGTCGTTACCAAATTTTGCAACAGTGTTTAGAGGGCTTGGAAGTTGCTTTTGCTATAGATAAAGGTACCCTACTCTCAGTATCCTTTACGGTAAACTCCCTTTCAATTAAAATTGCATTCATCTGAGTCTAGAAGTAAGGCACATATTTACTTGCAGCATCATATGTTAGATTTATTTTGGACCACCCTTTCCTAGTTCTGTTGTTATCCCTTCGGATAGACTAAGTTTGAAAGGTCCATGCGGTTTGTACCGATAATAACCTACAAGGTGGGGTTGGGAGCGGAACCTTATATCAATGAGTATCAGGACGAAATCCTCTTAGGAGCTGCGTTGTGGTTAATTTAACAATTACGTTCTTTGATTCACTAAAAAATTCACCCAGGAGATACAATACGTTCTAGCCGTGTAGATCTACGAAACCTTTCTCAATGACGCTGCTTGAAAATCGCGATTCAAAAATATTCTTCTCTCCAAAAACTTTTTCTTTTCAGTATAACACCAAAGAGTGAGCTTTGTTAGAAGTAATGAGTCGAATGTCTATTACGGGTATCTCTAGGTTGATTGATTATACTTATTATAGCTCGAGCAAGGCCTTGTACGTTGACAAATAGTACAGAGGATGCATTTGTAAATCAGTCTTGCATACCTATACATAAAGCACAAACATCATTGTTGCAATCTTCAGCAGGAACGAGTAAGACTGGAGAGTCTGAAGCTCCTGATGAATGAATAGTGAAGTTGTTTGCTCAGAGGTTTATTGAAAGAAGTAGACGGAAAAGTCTGAACCGTTTCGAATCGTAGTTGCCATTCGCAGATATCACCAAACACGTATTGCACTACGAGTACTAAACTCTCTCTAGTTAGTGCAATGTTCATGTTTGTAATAGTTTCCCCCACACCGTGTCCTGTTCCTAGTTTGAATGGAGTTTTTGTACATCTCCGGGATGTCCCAATTGTTTTTTCTTGGAATCTTTTCCCCCCGGTAAGACTGTTTGAAGCTCGAATCTCTGGCCCTTCAACAAGTAGTTAACAACATCAGGCAGTATACTATACGTAATAATAATATATGGGGTGTAGTGCACTGAGACCTTATGGTCTATTGTGGCCCCTACTTATACCTTGGAGAGGTTTGCTCCCTCTTCCAGAACTCCCTCACAGCTTAATTCACCAGGAATTATGCTGGAGTGTTTATGCTCTGCCGTTGGCCTTGTCAAGGAAAAACCTACTCAGAGCACGTCATCGAGACCAGTTTCTTTTATGAATCTAAGAATGAGCAGTGGAACCGTGGTTGGTAAATCCTTTCCTTGATTCCAGTATGTGTTCTGAAGTTTCTGTGGAATCATTGCAGAATTTGCATAGATCTTCAGCTGATATCCCTATTTTCTTTAGGTGTTCCCTGTGTTTACAATGCCCCGTTAGGAAACCAGTTAGGATACGTAGATTATTTTTGCTAAGACTGATACATGCTTTAAATGAAAAGTTTTGGCTTGTCTCAGACCTTGGAGATCAGGAAAGGTTCTAGCCCTTTTCTCATTTTCCGATTTTCTGAATTCTTCGCGTAGGGTGTGTTCCCCTATCCCGCAGAATGATTCAGGTCATATGAAGGATTGTGCTGCCCCTTTTTTAGTAAAAGAGTACGCCACCTCATTACCAGTGATGCCCACATGGCCTGGTATCCAGCAGACAGATACTCTGTTTTTCTTGCCCAATTTGTTAAGACTTTGTAGGCATTCCCATTCAAGCTTGGATTTAATGACAAAGTTGTCCAGTGCTTTGATAGCTGCTTGACTATTTGACATTATTGCTATGTCACAGTTTCTGTAATTCTTTTCAAGATTGATTCAAACGCATATTTCTATGGTACTCTTGCCCATGGATTCGTGGTGTTTCGTTCTTGGCCCAATCACCCCTGCACCAGTTCCCTCGTCAGTTCTCGAGCCGTCTGTATACCACTTAATCGTGTGGGTTGCTCAGTCCATAGATAGTGGATTTACTAGCTACTGCCTTGCTGCTGTAAGTGCAAGTGTTGCTGATGACCCGAATTTATCGATTTCCCGGCGTTCGCAGTAATTGAACGTGTCGTACACCTCACTATGGCGTATTTTGCATTTGGATTGTCATCAAGTTTAACTAACGCAACAATTAAAGCCTGCTCGACCATACACAACGCCGTAGATACGTTGCATCCAGACAAAGTGACTGTTTGGTGTGCTCTATGGTCGAAAGGTGCCATTCGTCCGTATTTCTTCGAAGATGTCAATAGGCGGACGGTTACAGTCAATTCGGAGCGATATGGTTATTGCGTGCGAAATTTCCTGGTCGCTTTATTTCACGTTTTGGCGACGTCAATTGGCCACCAAGATCAAGCGATTTGACACCGTTGGATTTTTTTCTGTTGGGCTATGCAAAGGACCGTGTTTCCGCGAATAATCACCGAACTCTAGACGCATTAAAAACCAACATTACCCAAGCTATGGCCGAGATACCGCCCTAAATGTGCGAAAAGTGGTTAGAAATCGCATGTTGCGAATCTTCCCGAGGCGGCCATTTGAATGTGCCGTTGGTCGAGAATACTGGATTCGTGTCTTCCGTCTACCGTCAATCTGATTTATCGTATTTTGATTAGTGCCCTCGTAAATCCTGCAACTACCCTAAGACCGTTTGCTAACTTGGTGTCGTGCAGACTATGCATGCCCATGACGCTGCAAAAAGTGCCTGCTCTTGTTCATAAGTTTTATCCATCAGCGAAGACTTGAGTCATCACAATGACAGGAGAATTGTCACTTCCTTCTTGTAAAACACTTTCCTTACATGAAGTAATGATTACTTTTGTAATCGATCACAATATCTCCTTTCAGCTTCATGGAAGAACTGAATGACTTGTCAAATGGTGCATTCTTAAGAATGGGGTTTGGTTTTTCACCATTATACCAAAGACGATAACAATGACTGCTTCTACCATTTTCAAAAATAAACCTCTACTTAGAAGATCCTTGTAGTTGGAGAGCCCTCCTCTTGGCAATTCACTTTATTGTGTCAGGCGTGTTCCAATTAGTTTCACCACTTTACACTATTTCAAGTGTGCCGCAGTTTTTTTTTTCTTCTGTTTGCTGTTTGTAGAGCTCCGTACGTTTTGTGAATTCTCGTCCGAAAGGAGAGTGCACCCTCCGGAAAACATATGAAGACCATCACTTTGCCATCATTAGTGTCGCAGCAAATATATAGTATACCCAAGTGCTAGGGAGCAGTTGCTATTGCCACTCCTTCTGGCCGCGCCATATTTACACACAGGATATGTAGAACTGTTACCATAGTAAGTCGACGTCGGTGTTGGCGTTGGCGTTGGCGTTGGCGTTGGCGTTGGCGTTGGTTTCACAGTATCGGTGTCGGTTTCGACTGTGTTTTTTTTATCTTCCGGCTTTGCTGGCTGACTGGATGTCGGCTCCACGGTGGGAATCATTGTGTGTGATATATTTGCCACCACGGACAGTGTTTGCATACAAATCGACATTTAAGACTTTTACGTGCTAGCGCGCCAAGTCATCCTCCTTTGTCGGCGGCGTCTTCCTCCTTCTGTTATTACTATTTCTAGCTTGAAGGCAACAAAAACAGGGGAGTACGAGATCCTGTTCTGTGTCTTGTCTAACAAACGATATTGGAGGGAGTGTTGTATTGGTTGAATATAACAAAATCAACCCCTCTACCCCTGGGTAATAGACAATTTTTATCGTTTAAAGTCCAATATTCCGGAACGTGTCCTGTTTACTGATTGTTGAAGTGAATTTTTGGCGGCGGATCCTTTTTCGCAAAATTAACTCGGGTATCTGTGCTGTGCACTCGTATCTTCACCATTCTATTCAGATTTTGGAAAGCAAATCGAACTTCTTGAATGAAATTGACCATTTGTTGCTGTTGTTTCATGATTCTCTTTTCGGCACCTGTGTCCCGGGAATTAAATGTCTCCTTAAGGATTGAAGAAGCCTTAAAGACTTCAACATCAGTTTCCGTTTATTTTCAATCAGCGTAAAAGTGTAGCAGTGAGCGCCGCCACGTCTAATGACAGTAATTAGAATAAAAGGAGAATGAATTTGCGAGAGAAGAGTTGCGAAAATGTGTTCACGTGCCATTTGGGAATGTCCTTTATATCACTTAAAGGAAGACCTGGTAGAAGTGCAGTTCAAAGGTTTTTGGGGTAAGAAATTCCATTACTTGAACGAGGTTTTTGGTGTCTAAAAACAATTTCTGTCATCTTAATTGCATTAAGGAATACTATTAGAGTGAAACAGAGCAAGACGAGACTAAGGATTGGAATAGGATTTTTGCTGTTGGAGGGTTGGTAACATGGTATCTTTCATACTCCTAATGACGAACATGCCATTCGTACTAGCACTCATACTCATACTCGCATCTGTGATGTAAAATATGAAATTCTTAAGCGGTCATGACACGTTAAAGTTGTTCTCTACGTAGTCTTGGTTGTCTTTATCGTCATCTGCATGGTAAGTCCTCCTTTTTCGTTTTTCGGGTCTCGTTTTGTCGTGATGGATTTACATTTTGGACCGTTTAAAGGACTTTGACTTTGACTTTCTCTCATTTTCCTTTTCTCATCATCGTCGTCGTCGTTGTGTTTAACTCATTCCACGAACACGTTAAATTTTTTTTTTTTTTTTTTTTTTTTTCGTTTCATCGTTTCTCGGTACTTTGAGGTAGGTATCAGGGTATTCAACATTCTCAAGGAGACGACGACAAACGGCAGACTAAATTAAGTTTCCAATTTAAGAAGTTGTAACTAATTTGGTGTTTTTTTTTTTACTTTTTCATCTTAAGAAAGAGGGTTTTCAGTAGAGGAGGAGGGTACAGGCTTAGCGTGAGGACGAACTTTGGCTAATGGGAATTCCGTTTTGTGTGTTTGGAGGGTGTGCTTGCGCTTGTCAATATTCGATATTAATGAGCGTCATCCTTCTTATGATTTTAATTTTTCTTTTGTTTGTAGATAGTAAACCTGTAAAAAAGGAACAAGATAGAGGAGGACTTTTTAATTGCACAACAATATAAATTTATATAGACATTTTTAAACGGCATATAGTAGCGCAAATTAGTGGGAAATATTTGGATAAAGGAAGAAGTGTCTTCTATTGTGGATCCTGACTTCAATGTGAGCTCCACAACTGAAATCGTGTACATAAGACTCTTCTAGAAATCAGAAAGAAAGATACAAAGCATATGACACCAGGAACATCCAGAAAGAGAATCGAAGAGAATAGACCACCTTGTGGAACACCAGAGGAATATGAAACTGTAGATTATATGGAGCAATTTCTTTCGCAGAATCCTCGCCATCTTGAGGCAGTTCATTGTCGATGATCGGTCTACAGTCTATCTATTTTTCTTAGTTTTATTCAACAGTCGTCTAGCTTATTTACCTTGGGTAAGGAACTACAAGTCGGTACGAATCTTAACAGCTCTCCTTTCTGGTATCAACGAAGCTATTGGGTCTATTTTCACCAGAGGCCTCCAGCTATGATAACCCGACAAAAGAGTGCCAAATATATAAATTATTTTGTTTGGTAGACTCTTTATGCGACCAGTTTTTCAATGCACTGCACCCACTTTTCTCCTCCTTTGCTTGAGATTTAGGCCTCTACGCACACCAAACAAAAGGTCTCGCAATTCCCTTCTTCACTTGTGTCTGATTCCTTGGCTATTTTCCTCCTCTTCGCTTTAATTTTATCAGACTTCTTTTTCTTCTTTGAGTAATTGGGATCCTTCTCTGTTTTTCATTGAACTCAATTCGTATAGCCTCTAGCCTCAGGAGTATCGGTATAGATAGTTGATTTTCGTGTCTTGTTTTTTCTTTGAGTTTTAGGTTTCCTAGCTGATGCTTTTGGAAAAGGTCGCAAAACTTCAGGTGAAAAATTAGGTCTGCCAATATTTCTAACTTCATCAGCACGGTGGACCTCTGAGCTTGTAGATGGTTGTGGATTTAAATGAGATAAAGTTGTCACAGTAAAGTTGCTAGGACCTTGAGAATCAGCAGAGTTTGCCAGTGTTATACATTTCATCAACTGGATCAGACATATCCGCAGTTTGGTTGTTCTCCGAAATTGTGATTAGATGGGAGTTTATATGGACTTGAGATGCTGTTCTCAAGCTTCCAGCATCTGCCAAACTTGAAGGTATCGGTCTATCCGTTACATACGATGGCGCATAATCAATTTCAGTAAATATGTCTCTGTTAAAAGGCAATATTCCTGTAGTCCTAAATCCGGCTTCGATATTATTATAGGTTAGCGTCAAAGGCAGAGCGATTCTTACAATTTCTGGAATATTGTAAATCGTCATTGTCTTACCTGGATTGTTCCTTAACCAGTTGTCTAAGGCAGAGTTCACAGCGATCCAATGGTTGAAGCCTGTGTGAGCAATGCGGTGGGAAAGAAAGAACCACCATGCCATTTTCTTTACAGAAATCCAGAGCATGGATTGATGTATGGGAAGAATGGTTATCCAGCAGAAGCAAAACCTTGTGACTTATTGAAGAATTAGTATGTTGCTGGAAGTGTTTCAACAATTGCGCGAACTCCTTTTCTTGCATTCATCCACTGGCATTGCCTGTTCCAATTTTGAACCAATTGGACCATCCTCCACAAAATAACTTTGGTAGCGGAGACGGGGAAAAATGAAAAAGGGAGGGATAGCGTTTCCGATAGCATTTATTGCGATTGTCACTGTGACAAGAGTTCCTCGTTCGCCTGAGGTCAAAGCTCCAACTCTGTTAGGCTTTTGCACGGTTGTCACCCCAGTTTCGTCAACATTGTAAATGTCTTTTGAACTTATATTTATCTAAAACTGTTTGCAAGTTGTCGGAAAATAATTTGACTTGACACTTACAACATTGAAACTGGTTGCTCTGGAAAGGCTAGTCGGTTGAGCACATCTAATTGTCAATTGTTGGTGCCTCTTCTTGAACGACGAGAACCAATTTTCTCCAGCTAAAGAGTTAACGTCCCACTGTGGCGGCCTCCTTATTCCATAGTACACTGCCAATTCATACGCCACTTAACACACCCAGGGTGGATGTATATAAAAACCGCAAGGGACCTAAAAGTTAATAGGAAAACAGTTGCTACTGCTATTTAGAATTATAAAGAGAACCTGTCAGTTGAAAGAAAAGAAGGGTCTGGTCGAAAAGTCGGTTTTATGAACCCAAAAAACGGTCACCCAGATTTTGAGCCTTCTTAAAAAAATCCGAACATTTCTAAACGTAATTTGGCAAAAAAAAGCAGAATGTTCAAATTTCTTAGTTCATAAAGTGAAGAGAAGTATGGGCTTGAAAACATACAAGGTCCAAGAGGTTCCAGATCGGAACGTCAAAAAAAATTTGGATGCGAAACAACGGACAAAACTTTTGCAATTAAATTTTTTGATCAAATTTTCATGCATTGTAATGGACCATGAATCGTATGTTTTTTGCTGATTTCATGATTTCAACCAGCTTCAGGGGCAGGCATTCTATACCGCCAAAGGTAGAGGAAATGTTGAAGCAAAGTTTCGAACCCAACCTAAGGCGAAATTTCAAAAAAAATATCCTTGTTTGGCAAGCAATGTGTTCTTGCGGGCTCAGAAGCCAAACTTTCACCACGACTGGTTCAGTAAATGGCGAAATTTATGTAATGTAAATGAGTGCCTGCAGATGCGCTTAAGGCCTTTTTACAACAATCATCGAGAAGTCCCCTTATTTTGGCCTGATCTTCAGCCTCATGTCGCTATAGAAAGAGAACGACGGATTGGTATGAACTAAACAACGTTTCGGTGGTGCCCAGAGAGGCCAATCCTCCAAATTCGCCAGAACTTAAGCCAATTGAAAGATATTGGGCCCTGGTCAAAAAATAGTTAAGGGCCACCAAAAAAGTTGCCAACTCCCGGGAAGAATTCAAAAAATGTTGGAAAAATAGCTCTAAAAAGGTGACAGATGATGGAAGGTGTTCCTGAAAAAAATAAAAAAATTTGTAAAAAATAAAAATTAATATTTTTGTTAGTTTTTACAGATTTGGAGACATGAAATACCTAAATGCTTTTAATTTTTTTTAATTTTTTAAGTTCTATCTTGACTGTATTTCTTATTAATTTTTGATGGGTAAATTTTGTTGATGGCACTCCTTAATAGTCCAGCTACTATTGACGCTTCTGTTTCAGTATCCTTAAAGGCTCCGAACTTCAATGATGTCGATAACGTCAGGTTTAGAATTGTAGTATCTTGTTGAGGAAATGTCATGGCCTATCACCTCCTTTTTTAGTACCAATAAATGGAAATGAATGAAATGGAGCAGCATGCTTTGGCCAAAAGCAGACCGACAATTTTAGCGGGACACTGAGGACTAGATATGACTCCCAATAGCTCGTCTTCAAAATTGCTGTCTTATGTGGACTTTTTCTCAAAACCAAACAACGCCGTGTAGATGTATTACTAGCTTTGTGAATTTAAGCCGGCACTACTAGAACCCGGCGGATGTTGACTGCGGCCAAAATGTGATATTTCCCTGCAGGGTGGCATGCTATCTTCACTGCCTTGGTTTATGATGTTTCTCTCTTTGCTTAACATTTTTACCAACATTTACATCAACCCTTGGGAGTTGGCAGATGATGAAGTTATCGGATTGTGCTTTTCGTCCATTTTATCTAGACTTAATCGACGATGGCTGTACCTTGCTTCACAAGAAGATAGAATTGTTCTGCCTTATTCAGTGTTAACAGGCATCGCTATCCGTGTTTCTAACGATGTCAAGACTTTGGGTGTTATCCTAAACAATAAAAATTTCTTTGGTCGGTCGGCTTTCTGGTAATTTCAAGGAGGTTTCCGCAAAACATAGACTTGCAACTGAACAGAATCTTTTTAATCCACACGGCTGTGGAATGCGTGAAAGCTTGCATTGATGTAACCAGACTCCAAAGAATTGTCTGTTTTGGTAGCTTGAAGGCTTTCTCTATCATAACATGTCTTTTCTCATCAAGGGCTGTGCTTCTCAAAGCAATCTCCTATTTGAAGGAGGTAGTCTTTGAGACAATACGCCCAGGAGTTTTGTTGATCTTGCGCGCCGACTGTCAAGGGACACTGGGCCATAGACATTTGATCGTCTGATGATGTGATAGCAAAGCTCCTGAAGAATCTGCTTCTGTACCGATAGCTTCACCGTCAAGATGCACTTGAGACTTTCTGAGCCTTTTTACAACATTAAAGGTAGTTCGAGGATGAAAGATTTCTCCGAACGATGTCGGAAGGCTGAGTTCGATGAGTCTTGTTAAGGTCCCATGTCACGATGGGATAGTGGGAAGTGGAATCGCTGATTAGCTTAGTAGGCTAGGTTCAAAAAGTAGGTATACCTGTGTTAAGACTACCTGGGTCTTTAGTTAATGCTTCCGCTGATAGTTGAGCTTTTGTGTTTTTATGTGCCGCTGGGTTTCGGTTGAAAAGACTATAAACGAGACACTAGGCGTTTGCGTAGTAGCTCAATAGGTATGTTAGGGATTAGCGACGCAACGCCCTGCAACGCTTTCTGCTGCTGAAACTATTGGGACTTAACTTCTGAAGCGTAAAGACCGATAAATTCCAGGGCACAGAATGTTCAAGAAGTACAATAGAATAGTTTTCTGAGCGCTCCATTCCGGCAAATGGTTGACTATCTGATGTCTATTTGCAAGGTATTAGGGCAAGTGTTACTGCGAGCAGTGGAAAATTCTGTGGACGGACAGGACCTGTAGTATTCCTCGATTGCGAAGAAGTTGTTAAGATTTTCAGAATTGTCAGTGGCCTTAGAAAATGATAGAACGAGCGCAGCTGTTGGTGAAAGAGACTGTTTTCTTCAACTTTTCATCGATGGCCTGCCAGGGTATACTCGTACCTATCGTCTTTTCTAGAATCAAAATCAATCGAATTCTTTAAATGCTATTCGAATTGATTCTGTTATTCTAAGAATTTGCAAGAACAAACAAACATGGAGTACACTGTTGAAACACAAAGTTAAGCAACCAGAATTTTCGAGAAGCAACCCAGTCGTGTCTGTTGATTTCTTAAAGAATTATCGCAATCATCTGCTTGAATTACTTTGACAGAACCGTGAAAAGTATCTGAGTATTCCATTGCCTCAGGATGCTTGTGTCACATTAACATAGCTTTCCACTTGACGTACAGCTATCATGCTACCTCTAACTAACATCATCTCCCAAACCCAAAAGTGCCCAAGAACCTTGAATATACGAGTACTCGTACGTGAATGTGTCTTGTTGTGTCATTTCGCTCAAAATGTTCGACAGAACAGCGGCAACATAAGCAGTGGCAGTAACAAAGGAGCGAAAACGATTTATATGGTTATCCTTACATATGCACGCCTGGTTCATGTAACCCCAATTCAATCGGATTGTTAATAATTTATTATCAACGTTTCCGTTGCCTACCTTTACCTTTACTGCACCTACCTTCGTATGGTGTGGTATGGTAGTTTCGAAGAATGAGTATCTACCGATGCCAGTCCACAACAGCTCCTCCATTCCTTAAACAACAATTTCGAATTTGATTTGGGGTTGGGGTGTACGATTCAATATATAGTATACTCGTCGTATACGAGTACTTACGTATACAGAAACGTAACCATTTTATTGAACAATCTCTGCGGAATTGTTCGGTATTGCCATGAAAGGCACGGGGCTGTCAGTCAGTCAGTCAGTTAGTTAGTTAGTCATTTGTTATACTGGATTCTCTGTTCTTTTCAGCTTTAGTCGTTACTTAACGGATCGATTGTTGTTATATCACCAGTAGCAGAAGCAGTAGCAGCAGTAGAATATAGGGGTGGTGGTTTCCTTCCCGAAAGCAGTATGATGTCATCCACCCATGCATACTCGTACAACATAATAGCATCTTAAATGCCATTTATATAATTTAAGCGTATTACGCTCATTCGCAGGGTTTATAAATTGATATCCTTGTGATTTAGGTGGGAGCCCAACCCACCCACAACTAGGTGGGTGAAGAAGAACAACAAAAAGTAATCCTCAGGGTTGGCTTTCATTAGATTTCGAACTGGAACTGGGACTGGGAAACACGCTATAAGAAATCAGTGATTTGGAGTTACCCTGCCCAGCCCTGAGCGCTTGCCAATGGTTCTTCTTCACCTTTTTGTAACGAGTTTTCTAGCTGATTGAGCTTCCTCCTACCATATTCCGTTTCTTATTGACTTTGGGGTGGCATGGACAATGAGAAGAACAAATTCTCATTCTTATTGTGGCGGCGACAAAGAAAGTATGTAGCAGGGGAACTATGGAATATTGAATTAAGTAACGCACGGCAAGAAATTTAATTAGAATCGTGTATTTTATTTTCGTTGATACGAATGGATGCGTGTCCTTGTACGAATAGACGAAGATCCTTAGATCTATGATATAAACCACCCTTCAAGCAGCAGTCATAAACTCCTAACTCCTTATCAATATGATGTCGAAGAATCGAAAGAAGTCAAATGAAGTTCGTACACCTTTTGGCTGGGGGTGAGGGATTAATAAAAATCGGAAAGCTTGTACAATATACCAGACAGACAGATAGACAGTAGAAGGGGAGTTGTGTAAGCCGAATTCGATAAACGCAAATGACTTTTTCAAATTCGTAAGACGTTACTCCTCTACTAGAACTCATGTACTTCGTATCTGTATCTTTTCTTCTTTTTTTTTTCTGTTATTTTCCGCGACGTCTATGTATCTTGCCTTGAGGGCTACACAATATTCGATAACACACACTTTAGGCAGGCAAAAGGACACAAAACAAGAACAAGAAGTAGAAGTAAAACTTGTAACGGAAAAGCTCCATATGCTGCACAGATAGGAAATAAATTTTCCAACCCCCTTAAGGTCTGCCGCCGTGCCGTTCCATCTTAGTCGTGAGGTGTAAAAGTCAGAGTCAGAGTGGAAAAAAAAAAAAAACAAAAATTGTTAAATGTTAAGTGATTTTTTGTGACTTCAATTTGAAACTCAACGGCACCATAGCGGTAGCGGTTGAGTCTTGGATTGGGGTGTGAGTTGGTGATAGCACAGAACTTGGGGGGCTGAGATGATGGAAATTGGTATTTTGCTACCATTTAGTGCTTCAGGGTAGATTTTCTGGTATGAGGAATGAGATGAGAGTCAAAATGTCAAACTAAATTGAATCTGATGATGAGTGTTGGCGAAAATTGATGTCATCGTCGATTTGATACTGATGATGGAGCATGGCAACGAACGAAGGGAGCACGTTCCCCGGCCAAAATGGCTGTTAATGAAAATGCTTTGCTGTAGTCTTCTCGGCTTTCGTGTTTTTATATTTTTTTTGTCGTTTTTTTTTCTGCTGGTTTTGAAACATTTTTGAAACCATTAAGATACTTTGATGAAAAAGATGAGAGATCTGATGGAGTGGTAGACACACACATTCATGGCTCCATTAGGGTGGCAATTTAGAGTTGGGGGGTGGGAGAGAGGGAGTTGATTTTCAGATTGATGCGAATGTTAAAATTTTATATAATCAAGGGGAACTTAAAGGGATGAGCGATACGAGAGGATGTTGAGTTTGTATCTTTCTATAAATTTCCAACACCATTTCCCTTTATTTTCTTTAGATCGTTGACGAGTTCAGCTTTAATCTTTCGCACTTGCTTTCCATGAGTTCACTTAAAGTCCATCGTCTTTTCCGGAATGACCCAAACTTAGTTCGGGTTCAACTCCTACAAAGTGCACTGAAAATTAAGAAAATTAATTTCAACTTGTTTTCGGAAGGCGTATCTACTCGTACAATATAAAGGACGCCAAACATCAAGAAAGGCCTGGTTTTAGTGTGAGTGTCCGGTTTTTTTTCAGATTGATATTGATTTATCTTTGCTGGTTCTAGGTACTACCTCCAGTGATTTTGATTCGTGAGCAACTTCGCCAAGAGGAAAGGGTTGAGTACTCGGGCAATGTAACGAAAAACATAAGCTGGAACTCAGCCTTAAAAGGTTCGATGATTAGGAGTCTGCCGTGGCGCAGAGATTAAGTCCTTCGGCAAGAGGAAGGGGTTCAATACCCAGACAAAACATAAAAAATTGCTCCTCACGCAATTCTCTTATTTTGTAGGCAACGATGGTACTAGGAAACTCAGGATTATGCCTATGAAGGACTTCTAATCAGTTGCCTGTGGCGCAGTGATTGAATTCGTTAACCACTTCGAAAAGAGGTTCGATGCCCAGACAATGCATCAAAAAACAGAAAAATTAATTTCTCACGATATCACTATTTCTGCAGATCTATTCATCAGCACTGCTTTAATCCAGTAAGGTAGTGATTTATCTACGTCGTAGTGGTCCGGCCGGCTTTTGTCGAAAGCATTATCCAGGCTAATGAAAGTCCTAAGCAAGGTCTCCTTTTTGTCGAATTGACCAGATTTTAAAGCGCACTTTGACAGTGTTTTTTGCTTTTTTAGACATATTGCATTTAACGCGGGCTAGACAAAGACTTACTCTTGCGAAGAGTTCAATATTAATGCCAGGCAAGCACTGACATCCTCATCGGAGCTCCTACTTTTGTAACACTTTAAGGCCGCATCTATCACGGCAACTGATGACAGATACCAGTTACTTCAAGTAATGTTAACGTTACTTCGTTCATTTGCAGCTTTACAGATGGGACCAGGCTCTAAGCAATTTGTCTGAGCAGTGTGTCTCTGACATCAAACAGCGAATTTCTGCTTTTGACGAAGTGAACCAGTGTTTGCAGTCTTCATCCGCGTTTTCAACGAATGACGCTACGGTTGTGGACCCTTGAGGTCACATAAAGTAAGACGAGAACCAACCTACTGTTGGACTTGTCGCCAGATCAACATCTTCGCCGGGTTTGCTTCTGACATAGGGGTTACGGCAACTCAGAATTGGCTATGGAGGCATACAAGGAAGCGAATGTCTTGCCAGTTCACCTTTGGCCAGAAGTGGAAATATCATAATGGGGCCTGCCATGCCTCAAGGCTGCGAACGACTACTCCTTTTGACTCCGCCGACACTCCGGCTGAATACTCACTTACTTTAGGTCGCGCTACAGTCCGGGGTGCACCTGGGCCTCAGTCAACAAGCTTCTCCAGCCAGCTCGATCCCTGGCTAGCTGCGTCCAGTTTCGCACGCTAAGTTGGCTGAGGTCCTCTTCCACTTGCGTGCGCCACCTGAGTCTTGGCCTTCCTCTACTGTGCTGTCTCTCCGAAGCGGATTCGAAGACTTCTCGGACCAAAGCATTGGTGTCCATACGCTCTGCATGACCCAGCCATCTTAGTCTTTGAATCTTCACTCTTCTGGTTAGGTCCATGTCGCTGTACAGTCCATACAGTTCGTCGTTGTATCTCCTCCTCCACTCACCGTCAATGCAGACGGGAGCGAGGATCGCCCTAAGAATTGTTCTCTCGAAGCAACCAAGAACACTCTCATCCATTTTTGATAATGTCCATGCCGGGATTATTAAGGTCTTATAAAGGGAAACTTTTGTTGTACGAGAGAGGGCTTTGCTACTCAATTGCCTTCTAAACCCAAAGAAACAGCGGTTGGCAAGAGTTATTCTTCGCTTGAATTCAGCGCTGGCGTCGTTGTCTGTATTTATAGCGGAGCCTAGGTAGACAAAGTCCTTAACTCCTTAAAGTTATATCTGTCGAGGGTGACGTTCTGTCCGAGACGTCGGTGTTGGTTGTCCTTTTTGCTTGACAGCATATACTTGGTCTTGCCCTCATTGACCGCCAAACCCATTTTCGCCGCTTCCGTCTCAATACTCGCGAAAGCGCCACTGACATACCGCTGTTTTCTCCCGATTATGTCAATTATGTCAATATCGTCGGCGTATGCGAGTAGTTGGACGGACTTTTGATAGATAGCGCCTATTGTGTTTGCTCGTGAGTTTTGCACTATTCTTTCAAGTACGACGTTGAAAAAATCGCATGACAGCGCATCGCCTTGTCTAAATTCTTTCTGGACATCAAAGGTCTCGGTGAGATCTTTACCGAACTTGATGGAGCAGCGTGCATTCTCCATCGTCATCCTGCACAGACGGACGAGTTTGCCAGGAATGCCAAAACTAGACATTGCTCTGTATAGCTCGTCTCTATAGATGCTGTCATACGCGGCCTTAAAATCGATGAATAGGTGGTGTGTATCAATCTGAAGCTATGGGTCTTCTCCAAGATCTGCCGTAGTGTGAATATCTGGTCTGGATCACTAACACCTAGAAAATCTTAATGATGGTGCTAAGATTCCCAGGTAAGAGAGTATAGGTCTTCAAGAATCTCGAATTTGTGGACAATATCGCACTCGTCGTGACAGTAAAATCCGGAGAGAAGGGTGAGTGCAAAATGCGTTTGATGGTCACGAGAGTAGAGGACTTGCTGCGTGGTCACGCTTATGAGGTGGCGGTCCAAAAAATTAAATTCTTTGTCCTCACGAAGGAACGATGGTTTTTGAGCGGTCCAATGTCGGGATCCTACGAGAGATCAAAAGAAGGTTTCTCGCATTGGTCCTGAGGTGTGCATTGCTGTGCGGCGACAGGGTATAAACGGATTTTCTGAGTTGGGATCCCCAAAAGCGCCTTACCACAGTACAGCCCTTCAGGTCTTTCCAGATTCAATACGCTCACTGCAAAGTTTCTGCGTCAATCGTTATGGCGAATATGGGAATCGTGTCTGTCATATCTTATATCATATCATATCTGCTATACCTTACTCACTTGAGCTATGAGCAAGGCAATTTGCCAAGCACGAGAGTGGCGATCGCTAAATGAATAGCCGAAGGAAATGCGCTATTAGAGGTGCTGATCTCTGTTAAAATGACTTCTCCGAGTTATCAGGGTTGCTACAGAGGATCTGAATAGATGGCTATAGATGGTGAGAGGGAGATACTTGCGGTGGGTGTCGGCTGAGGACCAAGCCCACTCGTTATTGTCACTGGATTCATTGAACCCATAATGTGGCTCCTGCAGTATCGTTAGCGATTAAATCGGAAAAACAAAACAAAAAATTAAGAACGTGGGAGAGAGAGATTCTCTGCTTTTGACTAAGCGCCTCTGAGTTTCCAGTCTGGACTGGAGCTCGCTTCTTATATCTTTTTTATCTCCAATTTAAGGTTGAAGACTACAGATGTAATAAAGCAAAAGTTTGAAAGGTGACTATATCTCAGGCAAAGATCTTTAACGGATCAAAGGTGGTTTTTGTCGATGAGTGTGCGGCATAGAAATAAGTGTCAAAGATAGAGGGCGCGTCTAGTGCTATCCCTTTGGATATTGGACCGGAACTAGATTTAGAAATGCCAAGTATGTCACACCATGCAATGAAACAACCTACTTCATTGGAGCTGTAACTTTTACAAATATTTTCTCGTGTGCGGTCTTCAGAAAAGCCAGAAGTTGCCATTTGTTGACAGATTCATTGTAATTACATGTCTTTCCTTTGAGAGTTTACATATTTTTGCTCCCCTCAACAGATTTCTTCCGCTAATATCAAACATAATACAGTCCATTGAGCAGCAGAATAGTTAAAGCTCTTAAGTACACATTTTAAAGTATCTTCATGGCAAATAGCTTCATCTTGAGATCATAGTCATCATCCTCAACGTTTATAAAATATGCACGGTTTACATTTTGTTACAGTCTTTCCAAATACTCCAACTTTTCGTAAATAAAATGAAACACATCTCCCATCTTAGCCGTAATAACCTCTCTTGACTAAAAGTGACCCCATGAGGTAAGCCGTTAAGAGCTTCTTAAGGGATAATCCCTACTATAGCTGCTCATTATATCCTCTCCATTCGGCCAAATTAAAACCAAAAAAAAAAAACGAAACAGAAAACAGAAAAAAGCGGACCTTTCTGCTGTCACATTTAATCGCATAAATACCCCAACTCTGTTGGCTTTATAATTGCCCACCACCACTCTGCTTTTCACTCCAATCTCAGAGCTACTTCACGCAGATACAGATACATGAATACAAGTAGACTTCCTGCAGGTACTAATAACTTTCAATGTAACATTATTCGAAATAAAAAAATATAAAAATCGCAGAAAAACGTAGAAAAAACATAAATGAGAAGGCGGCAGCCTCATGCAGTTTTATTTTATTCACTTATCCTGGCCTTCGTCCCGGTCCTGCCGCTAGCACTGGGATTCTGATTTTGATGCCTTGTGCTTGGTCCTACCAGGATAAATACTTTATTATGGCAAGTCCTTGCACGTTAGACCGCTTAAATATTTATGAATTTATTCAACAATAAATGGAAATAAATTGTATTGCTCAAGAGGGCCAAAGACATGGGTGGGAGAGTTGGCTGAGATCCTGAAATGGCTGGGGCGAAACATGAGAAGGATTTGAATTGAGGATGGGACTTGAAGGTGATAGATGTAGTAGGTGGCAACTGGCAAGTGACAACAGAAAACAGAAAACAGAAAACAGACAACAGACAATCAGTAAGGATATGGTGGCCGGAAATCACAGGCGTTCAAGGACGGAAATGAGAAAGATATTTGGGATTTGCTTTTAGTAACATTCTAAGGATGGATGCATAATGCTTGATCTGCTGCGAATTGCCTTTACTTTCGGTTTCATTTTGAGTTTAACTTTGATAAGTGTGTTGGAGAGAAATTAGGGCTACAAAATACGAATGCGAATACCATAGCCTGGGGGTACTTTCTACAACATGGGTATGTGTACTTTTATGGGGATTTTGTATCTTATTTCTATGGGTTTCGCTTTTCTCGTTTTTATTTCTTCTATTCGTACACCAATGGAGTTATGCCAATTTCAAGTTAATTTCCTTTTTTATTATTTCTTCGCACTTTGTGATGTTGTTTTGTTTTAATATCCGGATTTTCGTTACTTTTCTACTCTCTTTCTGTATCTTTTTTCTCTTCTACAATCTAATGGATTATTGATGTGATTTACTGACAATAATTTGTTTGTTTTTTTTCTGCTTCTTCTCTTTGCAGGTAAGCAATGGCTGGAGTATGGAGAAATGCGTTTATTTTTTGTAAGTTAAGTTAAAAAAACATTTAAGGATAAATTGGTGCTTGACTGGCTGTACTTGACTGGTATGTTACCAAAGTAATTTTTGGAGTATAGGAGGAAGACCACTTTTATTGGTTGTACGCCACTTGATCAGAGATCGTTAAGCGTACGTTGAGGGGTATTTAAGCGCGTTTATCAAGCGACCCAATTGCACCATCATTTTCATTTGTCTACCACAATTCATTGCAGTGTGCTAACCATCTAAGACGTGCCTGGTCCAATTTTTGAAAACGAAAATTTACACCCAGCATTGCGATGACCTGGCGAAAAGTCTTCCGCTTATTTTGTGTTTTTTTTTAAGTTGCACACTCGCCACACTCTGCCAGCAAAGGAATTCATTAATTCATCATTGGTGTCGAATTGTTTCCTGAAAAAAATATTCCGTTTAATTCCGTTGAGGGCTGGACATTCCTATAAAATGTGTTTAGCTATTTTGTTGAGGTGATATCTTAAACCGTGATGTCCTCCTGAGGTAACCTGCTAGTTTTACGATATCGTGCCGAAATGTGTTGGCATTTTCGTTGAAGGGCCGAATGGCTCGTTTGGCCTTTCTTAGACATTGGCTATTCTCCCAGCATATCTCGAGTGCTTCAGGTCTATTAAAGGGAGTTTCTGAGCCATTTCTGGCCAGTTCGTCAGGCTTTTCATGCCATCAATGCCTTCATGACCAGGAACTTGCCATAGTTTAGTCTTGCTCTTAGGTGTTGAAGCCGTACATGATTGATTTGGAGTTAGTGATATGCTAGCTAAAGGAATTTATAGCTGCTTGATTGTCCGTGAATAAATGGATGCTTGCGTCTTTGATACTAAAGTTGTAAATATGACTTGCACGTTCTTGGAATTTTTCCCATTTTTAAGGTGATGTTTGTGTTTGGTCCGTGCTGGGACCAAACCGTGGGAATCTCCGTGGATAATCCCTTATCGAAGCATAATGTGTTTTAAAGGTTGTCTGTTGCTGCGCAGATCATATCAAGTTCCGGTATTTCGGAGAGCAGGGTGATCCGGGTGATCGCTGAGACTTAAATCTTTGATTAGTACTAGATTTGCTTAGCTGCGTAATGCCACTTTGTTAATATACATAAAACTGTAAGGGCTTTAGTTCTATTATTGCTCTACTAGGTGGGGTGAAAAGTAACCTCCTTGGGAGTGAAAAAAAAGAATTTTTTTTTTTTTTAGCTTGATACACTTATTCCAGCGATTTTCCAACTTCCTGACATTGTCCGAAAAGTAATTTTTCGGAAAGTCTGCAAAATACTCCTCCGTGGCGTCGATGATTTCCTCGCGTGAGCTGAATTTTTTATTGATTAGCCATCTTTTGAGGTTTGAGCCAAATCGGGCGAATAGGGTAGATGCGACAGTAATTGGAGCCGTAAGACATTGATTTTAGCCGGCGCATTGTCTTGCAAAAACAAAATTTTTTTTCGCTTCATGTGAGGCCGTTTTGCAGCGCTTTCGACCTTAAACCGCTTCAACAGTAATACTCGCTGTTGATGGTTTCTCCTTTTTCGAGGTAGTCCACGAAGAGTATACCATGACAATCCCAGAAAACCGACGCCATAACCTTTCCGAGCCATTGAGCCTCCCTGGGCCGCTTCAGACCACTCGTACCGGCTTCTCTGGTGTTCTGGTCTCTGGTGTGTAATAGTGGATCCAGGTTTCATCAACAGTTACCAGTCGATGGCAAAAGTCCACCCGATTCCGCATCGGCAAGTCCAAACACTCTTTCGAAATGCCCTCGCGTTAGTGTTATTGATCAGGAGTGAGCATGCGCGGCATCCAGCGGCAGGGTAACTTTTTCATATGCAGAATATTGCCCAAAATATGGCGTGTGCGCTCAGTACGAATCTTTGTGGTATCTGCTTGCTCGTGCACCTTCACTTTCCGGTCAGCCAACACCATTTCATGTATTTTTTTGACATTGTCCTCTGTAACCGCATCGGAGGGCCTGCCGCTGCGGACTTGATCGGTAGTGGAGTTGCGGCCACCACGAAACCCTCGAAACCAATATTTGACGGTGTAATCTAACCAATACAACTTTTCTTTTGTTTCCTTCGCCGTTTTGCCTCTCAAAAAATAATGGTTTATGAGAGAACGAAAATCGTTCAACATGATGCCAAACAAGTCAACAACAATCAGCTGTCAAAACAAAACTAAAGACAGTATCGCACTGAAATTGGCATGTCTGCCTAAATATGAACGCACTTCAAGGCACCATAACCTTTTTTGCAGTAGCAGCGCATTCTGGCGGTGAAGCAGGTTAACCCACCTATAATAGTAGTTGGGGGGGTCAGGCATGAAAGGCTCCGAAAACAGACAGACATGCAAGCTGCTGAGCTCTTTTGACCTTTAAAATAGCTTTCTTTTGCTCGGCTTTAGTTCACCATACTATAGAAGCATATGTTATGATGGTGATCTTTAGAGAGATCCCTCATGTGCTGCCATACATGCGACGGTAGACCCACAAATCGTTGGTTGCTTTAGTCAATTTGTTCTTTAAGTGAGAGTTTCAATCGAGCCTTTAATCTAATATTACGTAAACCTCTGGAGAAATTTTCCCTGTTTTTTTGCACCGGTCTAGGACTGTCTTAGTAATCTCTTTAGCCACTTTGTCCCTAACTATGGTGACTAGGTCATCGGCATAACCAATTGTTTTATAGCCTAAGTTACATTATTTGTTAAGCTGACCATCAATGACGCCTGATACCGAATTCGGCCCTGGTGAGGTAGTAATTATCCGGCTTTCAATCATCGCTTTGACCAGTAGATATTATCAAAGATCCTTCTGTCGGTTTGTCTTCTGATACGCTCATTGTCACAGGTCAAACTTGGTGCTCTGACATCCATGTCATTAACTCTGAATATTGGCTACGAGGGTGGATCAATGAGTCCGTAATTCTCATCTCTCTCCTTTGAACTAAACTCTTCAATTATTTGATCCTTCCACTGAATACGATTTGCCGAGGCCCTCAAAGTAGGTTTAACAAGACCGGAGAATATAGATACCGGGAGCGATTCATAGCCCAATTCATAAGGTTTGGCCATATCGGCTACGCACGTGTACAGCCGTATACTGCCTTGATAGAAGAGCACTTTTTTCCTGGCCAAATGCTCTTATTTTTGTCCAAAGTGTCGTTGATTTGTCATATTCTCCGTTGACTCCGTTTTCATTTCGAAGGTAATCCATGCGAATTCTAAAAATCTTTCGCCACACCCGCCTTAGAAAACTATTTCGACTGCTTTTTGGCCTTCGTTGTGTTGCAATCAATCTATTATACAACACATTTCATCCACTGTTATGAAACGGCCCAAAATGCTGTTGAAAAAGCCTAAACATCAATTCAGAGTTTGCAAGCGAATTTTACGTTTTTCTCTTTCTTGTTTAAATTCACGCGGTTGTCTCTCAGACAGTTGTATATAAACAGATGGTAGGTGACCATTTACCAAGTTTGTTTCAATGCTTATAGCAAATTCATTAGAAGGAAATAATGCGGAGTCATCAGCATAAATAGGTGTTTCACATTCTGGTAGTATTGGGATATCAGATGCATGTATGTATGTTATACGAAACGGGTCCCAAAGTTGAACCCTGAGGTACAACAACGTGAAAGTATACCAAGTCAGAGGCTTTGGACAATTTTACAAAGATGTGGAGAAAGATTTAGATTTCTCAGTTTACACATTATGCCATACAGAATCAAACGTCGATTTTCCTATTGCACGGTTTCTTTTTATGCTGTTGCATATACGAAGAGCCTGATGGGAAGCAGTACCAGTTCCAAAACCGACTTCTTGATCAGGGTACATTTTTCGGTCATTAACAATCTTCAACATTTTCTCCATTAGGACATTTTCGTAAATCTTGCTAAGGCCGCTTAGTAACCTTTTTGGCCTATAGCTTTCCGGTCTATTTGGGGGCCTACCTGCTCTTAGTACAGGCTACTTCCTATACTACCTTCCAGGGATCTGGAAAATATTGAAATTTTAAACATGCGCCGATAGTGTTTTAAGATTTAGGACGGATGAGTGCCATATCTGGGGACTGGATCACTGCAAGTTAGTCTTTAGAAAATTGATAATGTTAACCGCCATCTTATAACCCTTTTTGCTCTGAGGTAGTTGATAAAATAGCAGATTCTTTGCCGAAGTAAAAGTGGAACATTTAGAGATTTGCAACTGATATGCTTGTCTAACACTGGCCACCATTCTGCTGTGAAATGTATTGGTTTAAATCTGAGGGCTGAAGTGTAAAGCCAGTGAGTGATTTGAGGTTGCATTTTCTATATTTTCTGTATTTTTTGGCTGCAGTCCGTTCTCCAGGGATTGACTTCTTGACTTTGACTTCTTTGGAGCGGATTCATTTAGAAAAATCCATTATTTTGATTGTCACTTGATCTTTGGGAGTTTTGCCACAAAAACTCCTGCGGCTACCACTTGAAGAGCTCCAGGTACTGCTCCAAAATTAACAGCCATATTCGCTTGCTGGCTACCAGGAATAATTGCGATACCCATCGGACTCCTAGCTTGTCATATGGAATTTTGATAGCTATTTCGTATGATGTGCCTACGGCCTCTGCTACTTCGCGCACTTTGAATCTACCTCAGGAGCGCTCTTACCTAGTGTCGATAAGAACTGAAGCATGCTTTTTACTAGACAATTATCTACAGCTGTAAGCTGAGTTCAACATGTCAAGAATTTGTTTGAATCGGGTTTGGTACTTCTAAATTGTTAGCCTGGACATTGTCTCAACTACGATGTTCCCTTGTTCGTCTTTACAGGCTTCGCTTTGAATTTTGTTGTTTTGACACGCCCTTGTTTCCTTTTGGTAAAATTTTAGAACTTAAACTTCGCACTTTTTAAACTTCGGCATTTCCCTTCGGTGAAATTGGGTTTGATCTTTCGACACAATCTTGTAGTTCGAAACCCGTCCTCCTGTACAGTTTGGCATGGTTTATCTCCTCTTCGATTAATGATCACCATCGGCATTCATCGTCGAATCGTTTGCAACCTAGCACATCAGAGGTGGTTTTTTTGGTGGCCTGCTTTGGTGATGAGGTAGATGCAGTCCGATAAAGTTTTGCCGTTCTCTATCGCCAATGTCAGGTGTTAAACTCCTCACAATATATTTCTGGCACTCAACAGCCTTTGATATCGTTTGAACTCAAAATCTGCCGAAGTCTGGAGGAATCCTCGATCCGTACAATTCTTCCGTCTGCCGCATATTTCGTGTGCTTGTTTCGACGTTGTCTCGTCCCCCGGGTAGTTTTTTTTTTTTTTTAGTTTTACTTGGGGCATTGCTTATGCTGTATATTCTCTAGGAGCTCGTCAAGCTTTTGTTAGTAGCTTCGTCGTTTTTCTTTGATATCTGATAGGAACTTACATCGCTTAAGGGTCTACAGCGCATGATTGTATTAATATCCGGTCCATCTCACCGCATTTCCCGGTTAACGATTATAGCAGTCTTATAAGCTTGCATTGTTACAACTAGTTGTTACTTAGCATCGGTCTGTTAAGAGTCCTCACTTTCAAGCTACACATCCGAACGTCATTGTCTCTGACACGTTTGCTTGGGTCATCAACTTAGGTTTTGTCCCGAAGGACTTCTAAGATGGATATTACAGTCGTTCAGGTCAACAAGATATCTAGCCACCCATACCATAAGTTTCCATTTAGAGCTAGAACCAGAGACGCTCTTAGACAATCTACGATGGATTTGCACTAATACCTTAACCGGCTAATCACCTCAAACGTTGAAGTTGACCCAGATGATCATGATCAGTTTTTAGTCTTTATGGCTTAGTAAGGCTTATACACGCTCGCTCATCTGTAGCCGACTGAAATAGGTGATGAAGAAAATTAGCGCAACGTTATCGGCGCAACGTTCTCAGAACCAATGTCATTTGCAGAATGAAATAAATATCTTCTGTAACTCTAGCATCGAACGAGACTTAAGTTCCCACCTCAAATTTATTTGTCAATGTCACGAGCAATTTGCATTTCTTCTTCACTTTCCCTCTGTATTTGAACCAAGTCCGCTTTCCGCTCTCCTGATACAATCTAAATTCATCACTTATGTTTTTCTCTTCAAAGGACAACATAAAGAAAAAAAAAAGGAGAAACAAATTTAAAATGGAAATTCACTATCGCGAAATACTACGCGCAATCACTTTGCCCAAAAGGCACAGACTATGGTCGTACAAGTTAGGCAAAAAGGTTAAAAGCTTCGTGGATATCCTTAAATTGTCCCTAAAATGGCGTGAAAAACTTACAACAACACCAAGCATATTCAGTCTTTTGGGTGAAGTTTTCTTACCGTTATTTTACCACCGGGAAAAAGGAACTCTATCAGTTAACGCTTAAGTTGGGTCTTGCTTCAAAAGTAACATACAACAACAACAAATGATATGCAATAAAAATGGAAATTTAGATACAAAACAGCTTAAACAAAAATTCAAAAAGGACACAAAAAAAAAATAGAAGAACGAGTTGGAGTATAAAATTTACCCTTACCACCCACTCAGTACCCAGAACCACCCTTAATCCATGCACAATACCACCGTCCGTATCCTCCTGTTATTTTTTTTTCTCAGCTGCCATTCAATAGCAATGAGAACAAAATACTCGACATTCCCTTAAAGAAGTGTAAAGAAGGTATGCGACGGCGAGGGTTGATAAGGATAGGATTGGGACCAAGAGAAGAAAACGGACCGAGGGAAATAAAATAAAACAAAAATTGAAAAAGAAAAAAAAGAAACGAATCTTCTAAAGAAAGGAATAAAAATGTCCTTGCGCCTTTTGTTGTGTATAAGTGCCGTCGTCTTCTTCTTTTACATCATTATCATCGCCAACGTCATCATCATCGTCATAGTCATAGTCATCCCCAACTCTCGTCATAGTCGTTCCAAGTCGTCGTCGTCATCATCAAAAACATGTACAAGCGCGCATAATACAAAGAGCTTATGAGTTGTGTGTGCTGTGTAGTGTGTCATTTGTCCTTATAAAATAATGCGAAATAAAAATAATATACATCCTTCAAGCCCGGACCCGGACCCTACCCACCATTCAATACCACCACCATTCCGGCCCTGTCTTTCTAACACAATACAATGCCAGGAGAGGACCTTATGCTAGGCGAACCAACCAAAACGAACACAAAAAAAAAAAAAAATTCAAATCCAAAGGGGGGCGCTGTAAAAAAAAAATTACAAAAATAAAAACTCCTGGATACATATGCAGGCAAGCGAGAAATGTATCTGTTGACACGAAATGGCAAGTATGTCGGAGGTGGTGGTGGTGGTGGTGATGATGGTGGCAGTCGGATGAACTACTGGAATGGGTGCTAGAACACAAGTGTACGAGTACACCCTCCTCCATTTGATGTCATATCCACTTGAGGTACTTAAAGAGCAACAAAATAGAAAGAAGAAAAAATGAAGCATCAGAATAAAACTCACAGTTTAGCGAACTGCTTTAACAAAAATTTGTTTTCTTCCCAACGGATGCGAAACTGGAATCCTCTTCCTTCCACTAGCTATAGTCTCTTCTTTTATTCAACCCTTCTTACTGTAACCCGTTTCTAACCATTAAGGTTTTGAGGTTGCTGCAATTCAGGAATTAAATCGGTAGAGAGCTAAAAAGAGTTACAACATCCCCCCCTGAGCCAGTAAAACGAGAGTAAGAAGAGATTTTCCAGTTGAAAAGAGGCATTTTTTTCGTTTTGTTTTGTTTATTCGATTTCTTTAAAGCTACTCCTTACCCTTGTCCCGGCTTATGGAAAGGAATGAAGGATTTGTTAAGGATGGTAAATTGGGTGCGTTGGTACTTTAAGGATAAAATTGTGCGGAAAAATAAGGGCAGCACGAGATTTAGTAGGAAAGACGGCTGTTGTAGTCTTGAACTATCTATCATTCAACAAAACCCCTTTTTTGAGAACCCTTCTGTTTTTTTCAAGACAGCCTACCTTTTTTTTTAAGGAAGCAACCACACATTGCGCCCTCATTACCTCAAGATAATTGGAAGGCTTGAATCGTATGCTAGTTTATTGAAGATTACGGCTCGCACTCATAAGGAACGATGAGCCTTGCTGTTTTAAAAGAGAATATACAATCTCGTTAGTTAATCGGGATCTAAAACTGAGGAGCTTAAGGAACAAACACTTTCCATAAATTTGCCGATGCTGCAAGAAGTTGCCATGAGTTTAATTCTACATTCTTGTTTAGTTTAGTTAGTTAGTTACAAATAAAATCTAACGAAACTCTCTTAGTATCGGGCAACTGCCAATAAAGTGGTAAACATATTCTCTTTCCCTGAGTTTGCAAATATCACATAAAATAGGTAGGTCCGCCTCTTATTTTAAAAATCATTATCATTGAAAGCAGTAGTCGATTCAAGAACTTGCGAGTTGTAGTCGAGCTGGCTATAAATCAACCTATACTGCGAAAATTGTGCTTTCGTGACATAACCACAGTAAGCTGAAGGCCTTACACCATCCAATATATATTCAAACACGTTTCTTAGAACAGCGGGACTGATGTCTTGTACTATTTTTCCACACTCAACCGCCTTTTCTTCCCACTCTTTGACGAGGTTGCCTCTTAAAGTGATTATCGATTTGGGGACCATAGTGGGGTGTCTTCCTTCGTCCATCTTTTGCTGCTTCAATATATAGTCGAATTGGATCTTCAATGTATCTAAGAATAACGGTGGCGGCAACCGAAAAATTCGCTTAAGCAAGTATCTTAGAAACTGCTCCACACACACTTGAGCACGCTAAAACCAAATGGAGGAAGCAGTGGCACGAAATATCTGTATCTTTGCGCTATGGTTCATAAGCCTACTCTCCATGCAACGTCCCCATACTGAAGAAATAGCTCTTTTCGCCTCAGCTAATTTCGTTATAAAATGCTTTTTAAAGTTAAGATTTTGACAGACCACGACACTGAGGTACTTATACTCCCACACAATTTCCAAATTCTGACCTTTGTCCACCTTTCGTTTCTCGAATATCTACCACCTCCATCCCTGAAGATCATCATTTTTGATTTTCCTAGACTTACAGTCAGATTCCAAGGATCACAGTAGCGTTCTAGCCGATTTATCATCCGTTGCATTCCCTCAACTGAGTCCGGTAGAAAAACGATGTCATCGGCAAAAATGAGGCCTGGTATCCGTAAACCTCAGAGCAAACAAAATAAAGAGCAAAGTACTCATCACACATCCTTGCCCGAGTCCCATTTGCGTTTCAAAAACCTCCGACGTAAATTTGCCGGGTAAATAATGGCTTTTTTTGAAACTGTCTGGTATCGCTGCAGTTTCGAAAATTCTATTAAATTCTTTAGTTAGTGCAGACAGGAACTCGGATGTACAGTTTATTTAAAATTTCGAAGGAAACCTGCCATCTCCTGGAGCTTTTCCCGCTTTTGTTCTCTCCAAAAGAGTCCGTAATTCCAAATCTCTAAACGGAGAATCTAGCAGATTGTCTAGAAAAAGTGGCGCGGCATTCTGTCAGAGGGGTGAAAACTGCGCAGTGTTTTGTAAACTTCTAAAGTCCTCCTGAAGCTCGAGCGCTTATAGTGAAGAACCAATCCCGTTTGTTCTTTCGTTTATTGTTTTGGCAGCTTTCCAGAACTCCGCAGAGGACATCGCTTAATTAAGGCATTCTATGGATTGTTCTTCATTTAGTTTACGCTTGGCCAGGCAGATCTGTTTATAATATTTGTTGGCTGTTGCATAAATGATTGGCAGTTCTTATTATCTCAGCAAGACTCTTCATGTCAAAATTATCGTGTTGTGCGTGTTGTGCCCTGTGTTTTCTTAGTTCCGCATTCACATTTTTTTGGTAAGCCCGTAGAAAACAAAAACTATTATTCCAATGTAACTTTGGCAGGAGATTAAGCGGTCTTGGACAAGACGTTTCCGTTTCCTGCATTTGATGAAGCTACAGTCATACCCAGCCAATAAGGCTCTCCATTGGGTTCGAAACGAAATCGTAAATCTTGAGAGTTTAACAAATCGTGTTCTAATAAATGGGTAATCGCATCGACATATTGTAGTCTTAAAATAACATCTAAGAAAGGAAAAATTGGCTGTGAATAGAAAGACGATTTAAGGACAATGAGCTTCGGATATGTACGTGGAATGTTAGATCCCTTAATACAACGAACACGTGCAGCCACGTAACGGAGGCCCTAGACTGCTGCAAAGCAGACATAACCGCCATTCAAGAAATGCGATGGGATGGGCCGGACGAAAAGAATATGAAAAACTGCTATATCTACTACGGCAATTGCTATCGACGGCAAAAGCAGCGCTTATTTGGATGCGGATTTGTTGTCGGAGCCAGACTAAGACAAGAAGTCCTCAGCTTCCGGCATGTGAGCGAGCGCCTCGTAGCAATCCGCATCAAGGCTAAATTCGCCAACATTAGCCTTATATGCGCGCATGCCCCCACAGAGGAGAAAGATGACGACACCAAGGATGCCTTCTACGAGCTCCCAAACAAGACCTACGAGCAATGCCCTAGCTATGACATTAAAATTGTGCTCGGTGATTTTAATGCAAAGCTAGGAAGAGAGGGTATCTTTGGTGGAACAATCGGAAAATATAGCCTGCACAACACCACCCCCGATAACGGATTAAGGTTAATCGACTTTGCGGCGGAGCGAAACATTGTCGTGGCTAGCACGCGGTTCCCACATCTCGACATACACAAGGGGACTTGGAGAACTCCTGATCAATCAACTGTCAACCAGATTGATCACATTGCGATCGACGCAAGACACTCCGCCAGTATTATGGATGTCCGTACATCGACCCGGACCATTACCTTGTAGCCAAGGTACGGTTGCGGATATCCCAAACTACGCCAAGACAAACTAATTCTGTGAGAAAATTCGACGTCAGACGGCTACAATCGCAAGAGAGCGCCAAGTCCTTTGCCGATCGAGTGTCTCTTAATCTCTTAAGAGGTCCAATGCCGCCAGCACCAAGCATCGAAGACCATTTGAAACACTGCCAAAACGCCATCAGAGATGCCGCTTCTGATGTACTGGGTTTCACTCGTCCACCACATCGAAACTCCTGGTTCGATGATGAATGCCGGCAAGCTCATGCAACTAATAACGCGGCGCTGCTTAGACCGGAGCTGCTCATGAGAAGAGACGAACACCCGCTTCTCAGGAGGAAGAAGAAAGAGCATGAGAAGCACGTGATCGAGGAAATTGAGAGATACTACTGCAGGAATAAGGTTTGGAAGTTTTACCAAAAGGTGAAAATAATATGTCGCGGAAACAAACCCCGAACCGAAGCCTGAAGAGATGAACAAGGAAACATCGTAGTAGAATCTGCCGAGCTCTTCAAAGCGGCAGGCGATGACTTGGTAAGGAGCATACACCAACTCATCTGTAAAATATGGTCGGACGAAAGTATGCCCGATGAATGGAACCTCAGCATTGTTTGTCCGACTCTCAAGAAAGGAGACCCTCTGAACTGCGCCAACTACAGAGGCATCAGTCTCCTTAACATCGCATATAAGATCTTATCTGTCGTATTGTGTGAACGCCTGAAGCCGTTCGTCAACAACCTTATAGGTCCATATCAATGTGGCTTCAGGCCAGGAAAGTCCACCATCGACCAGATATTCACACTACGGCAGATCTTGGAGAAGACCCATGAGCTTCAGATCGGTACACACCACCTATTCATCGATTTTAAGGCCGCGTATGACAGCATCTATAGAGACGAGCTATACAGAGCAATGTCTAGGTTTGGAATCCCTGCCAAATTCGTCCGACTGTGCAGGATCACGATGGAGAATGCACGCTGCTCCATCAAGGTCGGTAAACATCTCACCGAGACCTTTGATGTCCAGAAAGGATTTAGACAAGGCGATGCGCTGTCATGCGATTTTTTCAACATCGTACTTGAAAGAATACTCGTAGTGCAAAACTCATGAGCAAACACAAGAGGCACTATCTTTCAAAAGTCCGTCCAACTACTCGCATACGCCGTCTTGGAATCCGTCCCCGAGGTACAGCGCAGTAGAAGAAGGCCAAGACTCAGGTGGCGCACGCAAGTGGAAGAGGACCTCAGCCAACTTAGCGTGCGAAACTGGAGGCAGCTAGCCAGGGATCGATCTGGCTGGAGAAGCTTGTTGACTGAGGCCCAGGGCCATCCCAGACTGTAGCGCCACTTAAAGTAAAGAAAGTAGGAATAGAAAGAATTCACATGCGCGTCTCAGTACTCCAAACAAGAAAACAATACCTTCCTCAGAGTCTCAAAGGAAATCCAACTCGCTTCTTAATTTGCATTAAACTTGGTTGTCAACAATGTACTTTACAGAAACATACTCATAGATACGAGTAATTGTCAATCATACTGACTTGAATCAACTGTTTTAGAGCTGACAAAGCCGAACCGACGTACCTACTGAGTGTAAAATGCCTGAGGGCACAAGTTTTGGCCCAGTTTTTAGTTTGAATATCACCATCCAGATGTCTTCCTTCCCAATAAAACTAAGTTTTTGTCAGGGCTACGTAGTAAACAGTCATTCCTTTTGAACTTGCAGCGTCGAGTATGGCTCCACAGCTCTGACTCCCATCGTTATCTCTGCAGGATTCTGTTCGAGCTCTAGATTTTTGTACTTTTCGAAATTTCATCGTCTTTATAGCTCTTAAGAAAAAGCCGATTTTTTTCACAAGCAGGACTTGGGAACACCTCACTTGTTTTTCTGGAGATCGGACTTCGCACGTACAGCAAAACAAAAGGGTGTCATTGTATGTTCTTTTCAGATCACTTCATCAAACTAACAGCTGAGATGTGTCAATATCGCCACTGGTCTTCGACGACCAATGCTGCCAGTATAGGCCTTACGAAAGGTTGTGGAATACGGTCGAAGACTAAAAGAGCCAATTCAACTGAAAGTCTACTCTTGGCATTGTGAGACGATAGCTGGTCAGAAACAAATTAATTTGCAACATTTTAAGCGATGAGTTAATAGTAAAGATGAACGAGCCTTCTTGCCAGTTGAAGGTTTCTGTAGTCTTAAACACATGTAATTCAAATAGATGCTTTCCACTAGAGTTTTAAGTCCACATCAAGGTGTTGGTCTAAACAAAGAAGAGACCCATGTCTCATGGAATGTGGATTTCCACTAGAAACGCTTTAAAAGCAGACATCTTCTGAATTATCAATGTGTCTGCAGGTCTGTGGAATTAAACGAACTTCCGTTCTGTCGACCTTTGGCAGAATCATTCTTTCTAATCCCTAAAAGAATTTGAGTCATTAAATGATCTTCTGGGAGAAGGAGACGAACGGTCTTATATCTTAGGACGACTTCTTCATACAAAACAAAAGCATATCTATAGTTCCATGAGCATAATCCTCGTTCCAGATTCTTAATTTAACTGCATCCATATACGAGTATTTGTACAATGATATTTCTAAGCCATCACATCAAAGATGCAGGAAAACAATTTAATTCATCTACAATTGCATTTGCACACTTGCAGGATTCGCACTTAGCCTTGCATCCTTTAAAGGATCACAAGTTTCAAGTAAATTGCAAAAGTGGATAATAGCACTCCGATACCAAAGCTCAGGTTTTGATGTGCACAAGGAGACTCGAAGAGCCATACTCGTTGAGCTAAATGCTCTGAAATTTGCATCCGAAATCCTTATTGCGGCATCAGAGGATATATTCTGGGAAATTGAGATAACCCAATGGCTTAGTGCTGCGGATACGAGTATTCCTAGGGTAATTTGCTTATTTTGTGTGATTGCAAGGATGCGCAACAACATCCCATCCAATGGCCATCTACTTCACATTTCTTCCCCATCGCCCACATCTGTTGTATCTCTTGCATCTCTTCATCCACATCGTACTCGTATATGAGGAAGATTAAGTGATAGTGTGCATCAGCAAGTGATAAAACCCATTACAGGGGGGCGGACATCACATCACAAGCTGACATCCTGGTGAAGGTGTAGAACATTTAATGCGAAAACCATTTTAATTACACAACGATGGATGAGGACGAAGGATAAGTTCGAATCATGAGGACTAACTACTACGACAATGATGTTGTTGATAATGATGAGAACGATGGTGAGCAAAACTTTTCTAATTGCTTGTCCCTCATTTATGTAAATCTTATACTAACACTAGCAAGAGCAAGAGCAGAAGCATCACGCGATTTGGCATGCCAGTCTAAGACACGAAGAAGACGAAAGTAAAGCCAAAAGCAGAGGCAACATCCACCCCAAAACATCACGACGTGCTTATAGGAATCATCTCGATTGCCAAAGCGATGATGCGGAGTGTGGGAAGAGATTTAGATATCGCATTACATGTAGTTGCACTTAGAGAAGATACGAGGACTATCCAAAGCACAACATTAATAGCAACAGCAACATCAGACTGAACTTTCGAAATCCTTTGGCAACAACTAAATAACTAAACTACGGAACAACCAAACAGCCAAACAAGCGAACAACCACTTTGCAACTTTTTGGCACGAGATTGTTGCAGTATACTCGTACCTGTTAAGCACCCTCGGGCCAATTGGTAGCAGGGGGCAGCCAATCGCTGCTGTGTTAGTTTCTGTTTAGAGGAGAAGTAGAAAATTTGCGATGAGAAACAAACAAGAGCAATCAATTTATAAATGTCAGTCAAAATGCGGTTTTGCAGAAGATTGTAATTAATCGATTTTAGTTCTCTCCTTTCTGATTACCGCACCCCTTTAGTGGTAGTTGGCGTCGTTGTCGTTGTCGTCATCTTAGTCCTTAGGAAAAACGGATTCCATATGGAGACACACAGAAAAACGAGAAGAGTCTCTGAATAAGAAGAAACAAAGAAAGTGGTCTTTATGGTCCGCATGTGTGATGGTGCTATGAACAGTAAATGCCACTTTTAACCCCCTTTCCCAAGGATCACATACCACATTCGAATATGTTTTGTATGTTATAGCATCGCACAAAGCCACATTAGGCGATAGACTCCATAGTCTATAGTATACTCTATACCATGGTGGCGCTTACCCCAGGTTTGACAACGACAACGACAGCGGGGGAGTTTTAATGGATTTCAGAAACAAGAATGTGTCCGACGATGTTGTCAACTTTATTGACGTTTGCCTTGTTCAAATTGAGCGGTGCTCTCTGGCCGGGGTATGGCTACGGACGGATCTTTCAATGGAAATCTACATTGCTATGGAGAGTGACTGTCATACTCACAAATGGAAGAACACCCGACGAACCGCTTGACATTTACCAAACCAAAAATGGAACAAAAACAAAACACAACAAAACCGAGAGGGAATATTAGAAAACGAAATTTGAGCTTGAACACAACGGTGATGATGATGATGATGGTGATGGCTGGTTAGATAAGTGTTTTGGGTGAAATAGACCAAACAGCCGACCGACCGTCCGACTGGTCTATGGGTCATAGGCAAGGATATCAAATATCATGTTGCATGCTGCGGAGTGGCATTTGATTTTTATATATTCGGGTTCTGCTTATGTCCCAGGCAAAAGGATTAGAAAGTAAACTCCATTATTTTGTGTCTGTGGTTTGAGTTGAGTAAGGATTTCGGGTTAGAGTTGATGGGTCCTTCATTATTTCAATTTTTTTCCGTTTTTTTTTTTTTCTAGTTGTAACCCTCTTTCTGTTTTGTCCTTGAGTACACCCATCCATCCTTTCGTACATCATTAGGATACCCACACTCGCTCGCACCCCAGTAGCCGCACTCGTACTCGTGAACATGGAATGCTTCTGTTTTTGAGTGCGGTTTTATATTTAAAGGATTTTTTACGGTTAGATTAAGAAGTGGAGTGGCTTCCTAAAGTACGTTATGGCATGTTTGGAGGCAATGATGAGGATTTTTAATCGAAAGTGCCATGGGTGGGTTGTTCCCTGCAAACGAAAACAAAGCAGATTAATGCTGGCTGTTGGCTATTAATGTTTTTTTTTGCTCTTGTTTTATCCCCTTGTTGTTGGTACCCCTTACGTCCTAGAGAGAAAGATTTTACGGGTTTAAGTAGAGGAAAACAGATGGTTTGAATGGTTGTTAGCTTTCGAGATTGATTTGTTAACCGTACAATGGAGAGAGTGGGAGTTTCCTTTCAAAAACAGACAGAATAGGTGATACTTAAAAAAAAAATGTGAAAGATCCTTTAGCCATTGTTAATGATTCTACGGGGGTCTTGCGAAAGTAACATCGTTCAACAATATCCTTTTAATTTTTGGGGTAAGCCTGCGTTGAATCATTGTGCGTGTCCACGTACATTGAAGTCTATGTAGGAGATAAGGGTTTTCCCTACTATAAAACATAAGGAATCCTTTTCTGGGGCGTAAACTGTTGTAAACTCTTTAAATATAAGTAGAAACCTACCATCATATGAGGTGAAACCTAAATACTCTTAGAGACAACACAACTTTCATTGGACTACTAGAACCCTCTATGTGGTCAACCAGAGAACTTACTCTTAACAAGTAAACAGCGATTTTGATACGATATCTCCATTTGAACTCACCAAGTCATCACTGTTGTCATTGGTGTTAGAGCTTCAGTCGTCTG
This sequence comes from Volucella inflata, assembly GCA_928272305.1. Lineage (NCBI taxonomy): Eukaryota > Metazoa > Arthropoda > Insecta > Diptera > Syrphidae > Volucella > Volucella inflata. The sequence goes on from OV743720.1 coordinate 9,852,878, forward strand.
AGATGAGTTTTGTTGAACTATTCGCGGACTACTCAGGAACTTCCACGACGACGTTTGAACCAGAAATCAATTATTGTCACGAAGGGGCTTTTGCTTCTTTAATTTCTGTGATGGTGCTACGAGGTTTGTTTTAAAACTTTCCGACCTGTGGCCATAACTCTGCGCTGGCATTATTCTTCGTCAGCCAGCGGGTGGGATCTTTCGAACTGAATCCAATTTAAGCTTACAAGACGCTCCCTCAGAGTTTTCGCATGTTAAACCAGTTCTGGTAGTAAGTTTATGGAATGAGTCCACTCGTCGCATGTTATCGTGCCCTTTGAGTGGAATTTTGAATTCTGAGCATTTTCAAAAGTCGTAGGTGATGACGCCGGGATTATACGGCGGCTGGCAAAGTTGTATTTTGCCATCAACTGTTGCACAAGATTTGCCGAATGCGCTGGTGCATTATAATGGTGAAAAAGCCAGTTACCGCTCCCCCAATTTCGCCGCTGATTTTATTTCACTTCTTCACGGAATTTTTTTCCGAAATCCCTTTACGCATTCCATACATGTGCACAGTGAAAAAGCGGTTTTTTAACCAACGTAAAAACAATTTGCCAATTAACGGAGACCTTATAAGAGAAAAAGCTAAGCGAGTGTACAAACAATTTGTTGGCATACAAGGAGGTTCCTTTAATGCTAGTTCTGGGTGGTTCCAAAAATGGAAAAGAAGATTTGATATACGTTTGCTGACCATGAGAAAAGCTAGGGGCGGAACCGGGACCAGTCGAGCCATTTCAAAAGAAATTACAAGCCAAAATGCTGTAGATTTATTACGTAGATTTAACTGCATTGTTTTGGAAGATGTTGCCAAAAACCACTTACGTTTCTTTTGCTGAAAAGAATGCTCCTGCTCAATTTACGTGAAGCCGTAGTTTTGATCTCAAAATCCTGGGATAAGGTGTCATCGCAGATTCATGAAAAGTGTTGGAACCCAATCCTAAATGAAGACGGTGATGGATTCATAAATGGAGATGATGTGCCGTTGTCCATTCTTAGAAAACGTTGGAGAAACAACCTGGAAAATGACCAATATGAATCCTTACAATGTTTTCTGGCAAGAGTAGACAACCAGTTAACTTTCCCTAACATTTGTTTTCGAACAAGAATTGGAGACATACAATTTTTTCCAATCTCACAGGAGTACACAGGAGATGATATCAATGAGTGGTTACATGATGAAAATGTTCCGGATTCAATAGAAGGCATTGAACCCGAAAGTGAATCGGATTCCGGTGATGTAGTCGACAAGGATGTAATTCAAATCTTCGATAAGGCAACATACCCGACAACATGATTTTTTTTATAAGAAGCGCTGTGAATGCTGTAGATTTTTTGTCCATTGCTGTGAAAGAGCATTATGCGTTAACCCAGGCGCGATTTTGAAATTGTGGATTATCTGGTTGAGGTCCACAAAATGTCGAGAGCCGACAGATTTTATCAATGCGGTCTTGGTGTTTCATTGCCCTTCTCTTCATTCTGCTAAATAAAAGTAGGAGTGACAGCATGCAGCCTTGTGGTACGCCTTTTTTTTTCATTGGTTTTGGAGTAAACCTGGTGGCTTACCACTGTTCTTAACAAAAAATTTTGAACAAAACTCTGTTCATATGAATTTGAAACTCTTGATGTCGAAGCCTCCTCGAAGTTGATAATCAGATTGTAAAGCGGAAACCTAAACACAACACATAACCTACAAATTATCCAAAAAAAATTTATAGCGATATTTACATAGAACGAATGTCTGATATCGGGTTTCAGCTCAAATATTCCTTGGTCTTGTCATACTCCATCCATACTCCGGCGAATAAGCAAGTTTTGAAAACTTTCTAACAATTCCAGAGCAGAGAAACACTTATTTTTTGCATACAATGTCGTTAATTCTGGCGCCAGCTTAAAAATATTCCCCAGGGAAACCTTCAATGCACTGCCTTGTACTGCTTCAGAGTCTTATTCACGGTTGAAACATTGAGCGATATGCATATATTTTTTGGCGCGACAGTAAACGCTCATTTCTCCCACTCACTGTGTCACTTTGTGATAAGATATCCTTGCGTTGTAGTCGGCGAACTAAGACACCGGTCTCTGTTGATGCTGTGCTACATCTGGGACTAGTTACCTTGCTGTCACGGATGATGATTGCGTTTCATGGCAATACCTTTTTCTTACTCCTTTTGGCTTTTGGAAGGACAGGTTTGAACTTAGTGCCTCCTCATACTATAGAGTCTATCTAGCTCGATATACGAACTTGAGACTGAAAGAAGATGCTGTTTTGCAAGAGTTAACATTAAATGACTATTGCTAGGCATTAAGTTGTATATTGCACCTAGTTGATCACAAATATTCCTCCTATTTTAAGTCGAAGCTGCTCCCAGTGTCTAGCATCATATAATGGAAATTTTTCTAAGTCTACTCTCCAACTCTCTGGTCCTCCATAAGCAGTTCATTCACTTCACATCTTCCGTCTATTTTGCCAGAATAAAGTGAGCGAATGTATAGCCACTTTCTGATTTCACTTAGTCCCAAGATTTCTATTTGACCGCCTGAGGATCATCTGCTGCGTGTCGATGGATCAAGTTTCATAATACGATCGTAGTCCTTTGGTAACCAAAGGTCACAAGCAAAGTACACCATAGCTGACTGGGCCTTATTCATCAAACACTTGTCCTATTTTTTGGTGCATAACATTCGCCATTCGTCATATTTTTTTCACGATATCCAGTCATGAATTATGGCTTACTAAGGAGCAGTAAGGTGTCTGGCTGCGGAAGCTACTTTAAAACTAACAAAAAGACTTAAGAGCTAGGAACCAGGGGAATGGTGGGGGAGATCTTATTTGAGACGAGGAGTGCTCAGGTTAAGATCAAAAAGAGAAGTTTGAGTTCGGAGCATATGGGAGACTGGTTCGTTGGAACAAGTACGACTCTCGGATCATCAACAATTCTTCTTATATATTTTTTTTATATTCGCTTTCACTTGAATTTCATAGCCTTTCGTTAAAAGATCAGTAAACGCTTCTGTAATCGGTGTCAACAATTACACTACCTACCACATCAGCTCCCCGTTCCCGTAATTATAAGCATACAATAGACTGTCCTTCCTCCTAAGGAGCGGTAGGAAAATCGCTGACCTCTTTGGGACGCATCCTATACATTTAGGCCAACCCAACTGACAGCGAAAGCCCTAACTGTTGGCGCAGAGAGCTCTCACGTACGCTCGAGTCCTGAGAAATTCTTCTTTTAGCCTTGTCTATCAAGTTTATCGGCGATTTCATTTACCATGAATTCTGTGATCCAGAAAAGACTCAGCAAATTCAAACTGCGTTCAGAGAACCTTTTTATCCTCGAACTAACTTTTAACTCGTAAGAGATTCAGCAAAACCGCAAGTGCTACTTTCTTGTCGTTGCAGATACTTGGCCCTACTTGGCCGCAATATGGTTCATTGTCATTTGAATTGCGAATATCTTCCATTTGGAATACAGACGTCAGTTTTCTTTACAAGAAGTGAAATCACAAGCGGATGTTCTTTACAAAAAAAAAAAAAAAAAAAAACACTGTGGCAGCCCGGTATGGGCCATGGCCTAGCTTCTTGACACTCATTTGTGTTGCTCATGTTGTAATTTTTGTCACTACCTACGCCTACGGTTTATCGCCGAGCCCGAACGGCACTCCTTAGAAGCTTTTTTCGTAGGCAATTTCACTTTCGGGAGTTTGCCATTGTCCGCCGAAAGGGTGATGACAATTTGAAAATTGTTGGTGACCCAGCCTGGTATCGATCCCAGACTCTCTGCGTAATAGTCCAATGAACTAACTATCGCGCCATCGCCATCGCACTCCGTTTCCGTATATGTCTTAGGTTTCCGGTACCTTTTGAGACCTCAGCGCGGCCCATGTGTAAATCCTTAGACGAATCTCGGTGCTTTTCCATTATTATTCGTAGGCTTTGGATAGCGTCCAACGTCGATCTTCCTTCAACAAATCCACACTGGCTATTATCGAGCTTTATTATTTGCCGAAGACGTTCGTTTAAGACTCTTTCGACGAGTTTCATCGTTTTGTTGCATTCTCGAGTGTCGCCTTTTCCTTTGTATTATGGAGCCCAGAAACTACTTCTCCATTGATTCGTCATAGGTTGTCCACATTTTAATTTATGTAAAAGTTTCGATAGCCATTCGCTGCGGATTCCCTCCATCTTCGACCAAAACTCTGATGAATGCTGTCTCGTCCCACCGCTTTCCCTCGCTTTATTTTTCTGATTGCAGGTCCGAAACTTCCTCCTCGAATAGACCAGCTGTCGGCACGATATCACGTGGAAACTGTTTGTTAAGCAACTCCTTGCAGTATTCAAGCCACCGGTCACAACTTGGTGTCATATTGTACCTCATCTCTGTTTTATTGGTATGCCTCAAGGTTCTTTCCTTTTTACGATATTGTTTCTTATCGTAAATCGTCAATAAATGATTTGGAATATTATTGAGGTCGCCCTGCTCTTTTCATGTAATGTGACGTGATTTATCATTGATATGAATTCACACCTGTCCTTGAGGTTAATAGGTCTCCTGTTACCTGTTGCATTTAAGAACAATTCAAACAAAATCAAGTGCATCCAATTAGTTTTTGCTCAATTTATTCACTTACCCAACAACCTTTTAATTACTTGAAAATAATATTCAGTGTTACGAGTAGAAGCAAATCAACTTCAATCAGACCAAGAACCTTAGGCTTATGACAAAATTATTGCCCCAAAACTACGCTCTGTTCAGCAAGCATCTGAATTCCCATTGCTAATCAATTCCATTCAACCGATTCACACTCCATAAGCTTAATTAATTCGAATAGCAAACATCCAATTGCAATATTTGTCGACACAATATTTTCATCATTTAATCCCGGACAAGACTAAAGTTCACATTTTGGTCTGACCTATTCGAAAATCGACACTCGGACACCCGAACACCCGGACACCCCAGCTCTGCTATACTAGAGATAGTCGTTGTCTCATTTCAATTGGAAATCCAAATGTTTTCATACAATTTTCAAACAGACTCTGCAAATATTCCTTTTATTCAATTATTTGCAGGAGTACAGACAGGAGGGGATATGCAAGTACGAATACAAGTGGCCCGATGTTGAAAGGTGTTCAATGGACGATGGACTCATCGCTATGTTTTGAGAGTTTTTCTATTTTTTTGTAATTTTTTTACGTCGACGGGAAAATGTTTTAACAAGAGAAAATGAGAAAGTAAATTCGATATGCAAACGAATTTCAATCGAAATGCGACGGGTGGAAGGACCTTTTTTCCCCCACCCCAACAGCAGAGATACTATGTGTTTAATTTAATTTAATAAGTCCTCTCTTTTTGATTCTCATACTTTTGATGTTGGCAAGATGATGATGATGTAAGAACAAAGTGTAGAGGGAAAACTATCATAAATTTGAATTTCCCTGAAGGATTGATGGGAATAGAAATCACTAGAGAATTGAATGGGAGTATTTTGAGCTTTTTATAGAAACGTGAATATACTACACCCCCACATATAGAGGGATATGGCAAGGAAAAGACGACTGTACTGACCATATCCAAGTTAGGAATACTACATGTCGTTTGAAATTAAATTCATGTCTTTCATCTCTAAGGCTTCACTTGGGGAGTACTCGTCGTATCTTTTTGTTTGTTTGAACTGGTTTTTCTTTCTTTTATTTTTATCCCTTCTATGCATGCGCTGTGGTATGTAACATACAAGTGTATGAAATGGAAATGGGAATGGAAATGGTATCCATGGCCAGGTCATCCTGGAGAAGAGCAAACAAAAGGGCGAAGCCCAAAAAGTGTCACTCTTCATATGAAGAGATATAACAAAAAAAAAAAAAAAAAAACTGAGCTAAAGCCTTCGATAGATACGGAGTATCGAATGACATTGGTTGGATGTGTCCTTCTGGTGATGGTTGTCATGATGGTAGCAAAAACCTCTGGCCTTTACCCAAGACCATGTGTGAAAAGTAAACCCGATTGGTATGCACGACTACTGCAATCTAGTCGCGTCATTATGTTCCGTCCACATGGATGCATCCAATTTCTGGACGAAGTAGCAGCTACTTACCCTCGGGTGAATTGCAAGAGGTAGTCGTACTCTCCTCGTCGTCGGTATGAAATCGAGACGTTACATTCTCTCCATTTGGCAAGTGGGTAACAAAAAAAACAAAAAAAAAAAAAACAATAAACATGATTGCCATCATATTCTGGATGGGTGGAATGGATTGTGGTGGAGTGGTGTTAACTGCCAACAAGGCAGCCATACGAATACGGGTATGTGCTCATACTATCCCTGTATTCTGTGCATCATCAGCCAGCCAACCACAAGGGGGCAAAATGGGCGAAAGCAGATCCTTTTTGCATTGAATCAACACGAATAGTTTCCCACTTTCTAGTACTCATAGTCCTTGAAGTTCTTCTTCTACAGCCGTCCTCAACGCTAAAATTGCTTCCATTGGGAAATGGAAGATGGTAGTAGACAGTAGCAGGTATTCTTGAAGATTTGGCGACTAAGGACTTCTGTGTATTGGCAGTGAGAAATGTTTACTCTTTCATTTGTACTACAATTTTTTGATCGGTCTGGAACTGTGTGCGCGTCCTATCATCTGTCCATCTGACGATCTGTCTATCTGTCTATCTGTCTATCTGTCTGTTTGTCTTGTCAAGGAATTTTCAGGATTTCTTTTAAGCTTTCCTTTATCAATAGAAAAGACTCGAACAAAATAAACCAGAAGCAAATAATATCAAAACCAAAATCGATTGTCAATTATAATGTCGCACACAGCAACAGAGCGAACAGCGCAGCATTGAGCAAAAATCGACAACGAGCAGCGACAAAACGAAAGTCTTTTGTTCGAGCATTCCTAAGAGAGTTGTTGTCTTCTTCTTTTGTTCCAACATTTCATCGCGGGGGGAATGGGGTGAATTCGTTCTACGATATTGAGTTTCTTATGTGAGTTCTTACCCTCCATGGGGCAATCATCCTTCAAATATAGTATCGTATTTCCGAACGAGCACACTTACGAGCACAGACATTAGTTGTACGAGTATATTTTTTTGTTTTTTTGTGTTTTGTTGCTGTTTTGTCCTGTATTGGATGGTCTGATGGCGGTCGATGGGTCCGAATGTGCGTGTTGTATTGGTTAACTCAAGTGTACTAGAGTAGTGTATGGTGTTGGAACGTTGACGTCAAATGAATGAACCTAAATTCGATTTATTGGCCGAGAATAATTGATAAGGAACGCTTCAATCAATCGTCTTTTTTCTTTCGTCCGTTGTCGTTGGTTGTTGGCTGTTGGTCCGTTCCCATAGTCGTCTTCGTTCGTTCTCTTGTCTTCTTTGTTACTGTTGTCGATTTCTTTTTCATTAATTTGCTGAACTCGACGAAATTACAAAGTAAAGTGTAACAATGTATCTGTGGAGAGCTTTGGTGTGCTCTTTTGGATTGCAATTAACAAGTTATCGGATTGGCTTAAGTGATGGTGAGTGTTTTTTTTTTCTACTATGATTTGTGTAAATTTTTGTATCGTGGAGCATGTTAACTGAAAACGGAATCAGTGTCCTTCAAATTGAGAATCTAGCCCACTAAATGTGGGTTCGAAATTTCAGTGATTTTATTTTTGTATGTTTTTTTGTTCTAGGCTTGTCCTTTTTGGAGTCGGTTTTTATTACTTTTGGGTAACACCTTCGCTGGTTTTATGTTTCCATGCGTGTCTGGAGGTCTAGATACTCATATGTCTGTTCTGAGGCAGGTCATGGGAATCTGTCTACGAGTGACGAACATTACTTATTAAATCAGTGTTGTAGATGTCCAGATGTAAAATGAATCAAATGAATTTGTCTAAATGTCCTTATACTTATAAGCGGTTTTTTAACTCGATTGAACAGAAAAAAGTCACAGGGAGCCAAATCAGGTGAATTCGGTGGCTGTTGGATGGTATTTGTTGTATGTTCCGTCAAAAAATTAGGAGTAATGATGGCACTGTGCGACGGTGCGTTATCATGGTGCAAAATCCAAGAGTTTTCTGCCCACAATTCTGGTCTCTCTTGGCGAATTGCTTCACGCAAACGTCTCATAACGCCCAAATAATTCTCTTTGTTTACAAAAATTCATTCACCGTTGTAATCCATGAAAACCGTGAGCATTGCCTTCTTTTTTGACTGAGAACGACGTGTTTTTTTTTGGCCTCGGCTCATTTGGTGAACGCCATGTCTGGATCGCGTGTCGTACTCACAAGCCCACGTCTCGTCTCCAGTGATTATCCTTTTGATAAATGTGGGATCGGATCATCTCTATTGCGACGTGAACACGGTCTCGTTTTTGCATGAAATTGGTGTCTTTTGGCACCAACTTTGCTGCTACACGACGGAAACCCAAATCATTAACCAAAATGTCTTGGACGGATCCATAGGCAATGTTCAAGTCCTCCGCTATCTCTCTAATGGTTAATTTGCGGTTATTGACCAACATTTCTTTTACTTCATCAATGTTTTCGTCAGTTTTCGATGTCGGTGGTCTGCCACTGCGTTCATCATCTTTGATTGAATCACGACCACCATTGAACCGCTCGTGCCACTGGTAAACGACCGTTGTTTTTAGAGAATCGTTGCCGAAACACTTTTCCAATATTCGCGCACAATTAAATCCGTTTTTTACGCAAAAGTTCGTTGTTGCAAATTTTAATTCATTTCTAAAATTGTTGAAAATCGCCAACACACACAGAGATAGATGTACTTTTGGCTACGTAACTTTTGCAAATGTCAAGCTATGATGCTTAGATTTAGAGGGAATATCAACAACAGATGTACCAACTTAACAAAAAAAAACAGAACTCAAATCGGAACAATGGGAGCGCCACACGGTGGTTATTCAGGGAACTTTTTGATCAATGTGGTATGTTGCTGCCTAACTAATGGCTATTGGCAACAAACTAGTTAGTGGATAGCGCTCAAACTCGGCGTCAAAAAACTACATGACAGTTGTACCAACATAGCAAAGGAATTTTTTTAGGAAACTACGAGTATCAACGCGGGCCGTTTAAATGCCTCGGTCCCGGTTATATTTTGATAAAATGTGTGGTCTTCTGTTAGTAAAAAGACTTGCTCGTCCTTGCTGGTGCATGTATCCTTGGTGCTGAAATAACGGATGATTCAAATCGTTTTTTCATTTCATCGTTCCAGCACTAAATTTCCTTATTATTGTGAAGCTGTCTCTACAAATTTCCGGACTAAGTGTTGGCACTATCCACACAGTGGTACCACATACTTTGTTACTTACGTCCGTAGATTTGGTCACTGTCTTCTCGTCACAATGGCAGTGATTTCGCTTTATGTAAGTTGCGTCCACATTATAAGCATCTAATGTTGAAATCGGTTGCTTTTATCAGCATGCTAAGGGCTTGTTTGTTAGAACTGCTTGTCGGCTGTAAAATCATTCTTGTTTAAGATTCCATCGCAGAGGCTTTTGGAGCCTTAGGTGGAGTGAATTTGTGGGTCAACAAGGGTATTTTGTTATCCTTCTGTATATCCAACTGGGGCTTTATTAGCGCACCAAGCAATATTCAGAGATATTTTAGCAATGTGATTAGTAAAAACTCCCCCTCCTTACTCCTATTATGATAAGCTGAACGTTATCCAGTTAACATCGCAAGGAAACAATGAAACCTATCTGATGCATGGAAACGTTGGTCTTGAATGTACGGCGTTCATAATGGTAGATGACCAGGCATTCTAAGTATTTTCCTGCTACAGATGCTACAGTACTTCAAAGTAAGAACTTTCTCAAAAGGATATTAGCACCTACAAAATTGTATACACAAATAAGCTATCCTAACAATGGAAGACCTAAAGTGCGTATTGAAATCCTAAAAGATACCATCAGACTCAATCACATTGAAGTTCTCTGCATCTAGTGGCACATCGTTAAGTCAATTGCATTCGCGTTTTACACGAATATATCCCATTGTGGAAGAATTTTTTTCTATCTTCCAACTATCTTTAGTAACACTATACTCGTACTCGTAATAGAATACCTGGTACTCATACACATATTTGTACCAACAATTCAAATCTATTCAAAGTCACTGTAGTTATTGTCATCGTGTGAATTGTACGTACGAATGCGAATACATTTTTTTCCGGATATGTTTAACGCGAACAATTGTGCATTCAACTGTCAAAGGATACCTTTTTACCGGATCCACAGAGCAAGATACAAATAAAAATATTCGTTTTGTGTTGGATGGATATATAGGTACCATAGAAGCACCCACACGAATCCAATTACGGTGTAGAATAAACATAGAAAAAAATACATCGAAAAAAATTGACTGACTGAAAATAAAAGGATAATCATCCTGAACAAAGGAAAACGATGAATATACGACTATAAAGCTTTTCAGATTGGAGAAACCTCAGTAAAATAAGGAAAAAGATACTTTTATTCCTTCAACAACTTCCCACGGGCATATTCTTCTTCATTCTGGTTGGTTGTTTATTTTTTCTAATCGTATGAGTTTGGGTATTGAAATAGAGAGACGTCTTTGGAAACAACTGTCCTTCGGGTTGGTATCAATATTTCGTTTCAAGAACGAAGGGCAACAATTTTAATGATCACCGTTGTCGTCGATGAGATACAAACAGGTGATGTCATACTCGCACTCCGTCGAAACTTGGAAACTTGGAAACAGTCTTTGTTCGTTTCTATTCATCGAGGATTGTTAAAAGTATATAAAAGTTTTTGTTCCGTCTGTTTTCGTTTTGATTTCAGATGCTTAAAGGATTTACCGATGACAGTAAGGAGTGTTTACCACGCGCTTATGCACGGTGTAGTGTAGTTACTTTTGTCGATGTAACGTGCTTTTCCTAATGGGGACAACTTATTGTCACGTTGTCTTGTCACATGCAAAGAACTTTCAAAAGGATGTCAGAAGGGGTTCTCCTTTTTTCTTTTTCTTTTTGTATTCAGTTGAACTTGTAGTCAGTTGGAGCGAGGCAAAGTGCAGGTCTACTGTAAATTTGTTGGGTATATCATGTGGGACCGGCGGCGGCGACTGATTTAAGCCAAAAGAACTGATAACATGCAGAATGAGTTGGTTAAGCGTGAAAGTGTGTGTCCTCGTTTGGTGGTAGCGATATTTTCGGGTAAATATCCTTTAATCGGGATAATCCTTTTGCAAACTTTATGCTTTGGCTGATATTGCACTGCATATTAGACAAAACCTTACCTCCCATGCTGTGGAAATATTTTCATACTTGTACTCGTACTCGTACTCGTACTCATATCGGTGTTCCATTGCACGGATAGTTAAATAGTTTGTTCAAGGGAATAGTGACAATATCCGGTGTTCTGCTCTGCACTTTGTTAGATAGTGGCTGAAAGTTTTTCACTTTTAATTAAGCTTGTTCCTTAGATTATGTCAAAAGGGAGTTTTTGCTCTCTGTAGAATATTTCAGTTTTGGTTCGTTTATTTTCTTGTTTTTAGTAAAAATCGTTAATTTAAAAATTAAGAAAAAATAATCGCGCAACATTTTTTTTCTTGCTTTGACTCACTCAACCTGGGTGTGATGTTTAAGCGTTCGGTATCCATCACAACCTCCTTGAGTGAGCGATAGCAGGACAAAATTTCATCTATAAAGTTGTGGATTGTTTAAAAAAAAATTTTCAAACAAAGTGATAAAACGAGAAATTTAAGTGATTTTATTTTTAACCAAAATAATAATTGTTTTTATGTTTTTTTTTTTTTTTTTTAAAATGAAAACAGTGTTGTGCAAATTATTAAGCAACAATATTCCAAGTTCGAAAAAAATGTGTTTGGTTTCAGATTTTTATTTAAATTTTTTTTAAAACTAAGATTCTGTACGCTTATAAGGTTTTGTACGTTTCAATTGAGCACATGTATTGCAAGAAATTATACTTTTACGAGGGCGGTCCCAGAAGTACCCTACCCAACAAAGAAAACACAAAAATTTTGGAAAAAATTTATTTATTTCTCAACATAATCGCCTTTCAGCTCTATACACTTTTCCCAGCGATGTTCAAAAAGTTCGATACCCTTTTTATAATAAGAACTGTCTTGCTCCTCAAAATAGCCATTAACTGCCGACATCACTTCTTCATTGTTGGAAAATCTTTGACCACTGATCCTTTTTTTCAAATTTTGGAACAGAAAATAGTTCAAGGTTGCTAAATCTGGCAAATAGGGTGCATGAGGTAGCAATTCAAATTTTAATTGAAACATCTTCACGACACTGTTTTTGCTCGAGTGTGAGCAAACGCGGCACCCATCTTGCACATAGCTTTCTCATGTCCAAATTTTTTTAATATGCGATGTACCGCACTTTTTGAAATGCCTGCAATGTCTGCTAGCTCGCGCACTTTCAGTCGACAATCAACCAGTACAGCTTTGTGGATTTTTTTAACCATATCTGGAGTCGTCACCTCATTTGGTCGACCACTGCGATGTTCGTCTTGGCAGCTCGTGCGGCCCCGTTTAAACTCGGCAACCCAAAATTTTACTGTTGTAAATGAAGAAGCAGAGACACCCAGAGTAAAATCCAATTCAGCTTGGTTTGGGCTGAGGCCTTTAAATAAAAGTATTATATCACATAACGATGACCAATTTTCTCCATTTTCACAAATTCACTGACAACGTTTAATATTGACAAATACTAAACAACGTGGCGCTTTCAAACTTGAAACATATGCTTTATAGACTGAGTACTTTCTAATACAGTGATATTTTCAAACAACTACCGCCATGTCTTGGTCAGGCTGGGTACTTCTGGGACCGCCCTCGTACATACGTACTGAGACAGACAGTAGAGAAACCTTATTACTTATATGGCTTCTGGTTGCACTATAACATTAAGAACGATGGTAAACAGATTATAATGCATGGCAACGCATACACCTTGTTTAAGTCCTTTTCTGAGATTGAAGATCTCGGTTTTGCAGCCAAACCAAGACAAGTCTCTGTATAGGTCTTCTTTGTAGATGGTATCATATGTGGCTTTGAATTCGTTGAAAATATGATGTGTATAGTGGACTTTCATGTGTTAAAGTCAGGCTTAAAGGGCCTTTTACGAAGGGTCTTAGGCGTTCTCTTAAAACGGCAAAAATAATTTTTTGTGCGATGTTGAGGAGGCTTATTCCCCTCTTAAAGATCGGACAAACAATGATAAAGTTCCATTTGTCGGGCATATTTTCGCCCACCCAGACCTAACAGATGAGTTGATGTATGCTTCGTATCTAATTACTAGGCGCTACTTTAACAGCTCGACAGTTACGCCACCGGACATCCAGCAGCTTTGTTTTCCGTCGCATTTTAATAGTTTGCAGACTACTACTTTACTTCCTTTAGGTGGCGCTACAGTCCGGGGTGGACCTGGGCCTCAGTCAACAAGCTTCTCCAGCCAGTTCGATCCCTGGCTAGCTGCCTCCAGTTTCGCACACTAAGTTGACTGAGGTCCTCTTCCCCTTGCGTGCGCCACCTGAGTCTTGGCCTTCCTCTACTGCGCTGTACCTCGCGAGCGGATTCGAAGACTTTTCGGACAGGAGCATTGGTGTCCATGCGCTCTACAGTCTTTGGAGCATCACTCATCTGGCTAGGGCCATGTCGCTGTACAATCCATACAGTTCGTCGTTGTATCTCCTCCTCCACTCACCGTCAATGCAGACGGGAGCGAAGATCGCCCGAAGAATTTTTCTCTCGAAGCAACCAAGAACACCCTCATCCATTTTTGATAATGTCCATGCCTCTGCGCCAAAGAGCAGGACCGGGATTATTAAGGTCATTTAAAGGGTGACTTTTGTTGTCCGAGAGAGGGCTTTGCTACTCAAGGTTGGCAAGAGTTATTCTTCCTTTGATCTCAGCGCTGGTGTCGTTGTCTGTACTTATAGCGGAGCCTAGGTAGACAAAGTCCTTAACTACCTCAAAGTTATATCTGTCGTGGGTGACGTTCTGCCTGAGAAGTCGGTGTTGATTATCCTTTTTGCTTGACAGCATAAACTTGGTCTTGCCCTCATTGACCACTAAACCCATTTTCGCTGCTTTCGTCTCAATGCTCGCGAAAGCGCCACTGACATCACGCTGCCTTCTCCCGATTATGTCAATATCGTCGTATCGGCGTATGCGAATAGTTGGAAGGACTTTTGAAATATAGTGCCTCTTGTGTTTGCTCGTGAGTTTTTCACTATTCTTTCAAGTACGATGTTGAAAAAATCGCATGACAGCGCATCGCCTTGTCTAAATCCTTTCTGGACATCAAAGGTCTCGGTGAGATCTTTACCGACCTTGATGGAGCAGCGTGCATTCTCCATCGTCATCCTGCACTGACGGACGAGTTGGGCAGGGATGCCAAAACTAGACATTGGTCTGTATAGTTCGTCTCTATAGATGCTGTCATACGCGGCCTTAAGATCGATGAATAGGTGGTGTGTATCGATCTGCAGTTCATGGGTCTTCTCCAAGAATAGTGTGAATATTTGGTCGATGGTGGACTTTCCTGCCCTGAAGCCACACTGATATGGACCTATCAGACTATTAGGCATGTTCATTTTGTTGTATCGTAATTTGGAAACTTAGACTTTAAAGACACTAACAAGGAAACATGTCGTGGTCTGCCGGGAAGAATTTTTATGGTTTGGTATCCAGAAATATTTTACTTTTATTATTTATTTATTTATTTGTAATGCTTATACACTTTAAGATACAATATCTTATAAGATAGTGAAAAGCTAATTAAGAACAATGAAAGCTAGTAGAGTAGTTGTACCAAATTAAAACTTAACTAGAAAAATTTATATAGGTAAAGATTAAAATTCATAGTAACTATGTATTAATTGCTTCGAAAAATATATCAACAGATTTGTAGAGAAATAGCTGCGTAATTCCTTTTTAAGCCTTGAGGTGCTTGTACCTAAATTAGTTCTTAAATTTCGCGGTAGTGAGTTCCAAAATCGAACTGAATTTACGAAAAGTTGACGTTCTGATGTGAGGGATGTGTATTGGGGGTGAATTAATTGACCAAACGAATTGTGCGAAGAGGCAAATCGAGTCTTTTCGTATAAGTATGATGGTTGACGTGTTACGAGAATATCCGATAGCAGGGCTAGGTTGCGAAACTTGAGATAGCTCTCAAAGAAACTATTAGCTATTAAAAGAAACATTGAGCTTTCTTCTACTGATTGAGTCACAGCTACAAAAGATTTCACATCCGTATAGTAAAATAGGAATAACCAACGATTAAGCTAACACCAAGCGCGTTTTAGTTGGAGTAAAAGACTGTGTTATCCATAAATTACGTAACACCCTATATACCTTTCCAATGGCAGCATTAATGTGATTTTCCCAAGTTAACTTGCAATTAACTGTGACCCCAAGCTTCTTTGCAGTTTCAACATAAACTATTGCGGAGCTTTTCAACAAAATATGTGGAAAATACGAAAGATCCAGTGGTTTCTTTGATATGACTACACACTTCGATTTCCTAGCGTTTAAAGACTATCCGTTAAGTTCAGACCAACGTGAAATTTCCTCAAGATCTTCGTTGGTAGAGTAAACTCCGTTCTCAATTAAACCAAGTGGACAGCTCATATACATTTGAACATCATCAGCATACATATGTGGCGAACAGTTGTTTCTAATGGATGGAAGGGCATTTACATATAATGAGAACAATAGAGGGCCAAGTATAGAACCTTGAGGGATACCACTAACAGTTGGAAGAAAATCTGATATATTGTCATTGAGCTGAACTGATTGCATTCTGTTGTTTAGGTAGGATGTAAGCAAATGCCTTGGAAAAGTCTAGGAGCACCAAAAAAATTATTTTTTCTTCATCTAATGTTTGTCGTTTATCGTCGGTAACACTCAAAAGGGCGGTAGTACAGCTGTGTTTCGCACGAAAACTTGATTGCTTTGGTGTGAGCATATTATTATTTTTAAGATATGTGCTCATCTGTTTTTGCAAAATACGTTCAAGCCTTGGACAGAAAATTCAGAATTGAAATTGGTCTAAACTCATCAGCTTTTGCACTTTTTGGAATAGGTATAATTTTCGCCAACTTCTACTGAGTAGGGTACTCTCCTTTTGTCAAAAAAGTTTTAAAAATGAGGGTGATAAAAGGCAATACGATTGGTAAAAGTAGCTTCAGAAATATAGGATGCATTTTTTCTAACCCAATGGCATTTGACTTTATCGAGAGTATACTTTCTACCACATCAGCACTATCGACCGATCTAACATCAAAACTATTGACACTTTGATGATTAACAGCCAGGCTCGACAGCAGTTCAATCACACCTAACGCGGACGAGAAAGGCCGAAACAAGAAAATCGGGCTGAGCGAAATGCAATCAATGCTGTCATTACTGTCTGCCAAATTTCACTTTGCCTTGCCAATACCTATGCCGCGTAGATTTTTCCTCAGCTGTCGACCACTTAAGCAGGTGTTCGGCTTGCTTTAAAAATGTTGGTATCATCAGCTCAGAGCATGAAATGAATCAGCAAGAGAGAGAAAGAGGCAAGAGTATTTAACAACGCCACTCAACATCATTTATAATGTAGTTGGGAGAAATAGAAAAGGTCCTATGTGGGTGCCTTGCGGAACATCAGGGCTATACAAGACGGGTCCTAAAACCAACAATATGATAATGATTTTTCAGGTCAGAAGATGTTCGCTTTAAAAAAAAAGGGTTCAAATCAAGGACAGACAATTCAAAACTAATCAATTGGGGAAAAATTTATATCTTTCAAAGGCTTTGGTGAAATGGCACACATTTTTTAATTGTATACCGACGAAGGAAACAAATTTAACAAGAGTTGAAGTAGTTAAATTATCTTTTAGAAAGGTGTGCCGTCTTGGGGAAATAACAGAATTAGACTAAATCTTAAGGGTTCGTTTAATATTCAATAGAAGATTTTGGGTACATGGGAGGTACATTTTGTTTCTCCTTTTTGGGATTATTATAGGAGCTTTCAAGCCATCTGGGCTAATTAAGAGTTCACCACTAACTTGTTGTAACTTTTCTTTGTAACGATCGGGATCAAAAATTTGCTTGATAAAGAGGCCGAAGGAGATGTTTAGTAGATTAATGCGTAGTCCTTTATTAAAAATTTGGACTAAATTCTGTTTATGATTCAAATTATGACCAAAATCAAGGAGATTTTTTATTATCGCAGCAACAGGTATTTTAGTATCATTGCCACGATCAAAGTCAATATATTGTCATTTGCACCAAAGACAACCACTTTTTACCCAGTGCTTCAAGATGAAGATGTGGATTTCAGTGATTATGAACCGGAGCCAGAGGAGCTGGAAAAAACTTTATATAGTAAAAGTAAACCGATCTTTGGAGTCTAATGAAAATAGCAATAAAGTTTTTATTCAAAAATTTATCTCAACAGGATTTGAACTCTGCTTTATGTAATGTTATGTATGCCTTTACAATTTGGTGTTTTGTAGACGAATTATCAGTCATTGGCCAATTTTTTTTGCATTCGATTGGCTTCTCGAAGGAAGAAATCTACCCAACCTTTGATGGCTCTAGTTCAGTTTCAACGAAACATTGTACACGGCGAATGGGGAAAGCAATCAATAGAAGTAAGGCTGTTTCTTTCCTCTATTGGATATTGTAGAAAAGGTAGCGAATTCTGTCTAAGAAGACCCAACCGGTGTCTGCCAATTTTTTTTCCTAGCGTCTTCGACTGCATCTACAATTTGTTGCGTGTTCTTCTACTTTCTAACTGAATTTCATCGGGCTTCTTGTAAAGAAAGCACACTTTCTACATAATTATCTAAGTTAGAGCTTAAGAGTAACAGACTGAGCACCTTTTGATTGTAAACCAGCCAAAGAATTTATCAAAATCGAAAGATGCAGTAACTTCTCAGTCACTCTCTTTGTGGGCGATTTTGGATGATGCTGATTGCGATCTCCGACGTGAACCTAGCCGCAGTTGAGAATACTAGGATTATATTGTTTCCACCAGGAGTGAATGCATTCATAAATTTTTCTTCCATACTCATGTCATTGATTTAAAGTCGAATTAAGAGGTATATTAGTTCGATTTCTTATCGTTTTTTTTTTTAAATTTAAAAGTCTTCAAAAGTGGAAATATAGTATGTAGTAGCACCCTCATCTGTTACAAATTTTACGTCTCTAGACATTTCTTTGTAAAGGAAAAGCTGATATGTGCGAACATGAGTCGAAAGTTGGCTACAATTAAACTCGTTGCCTACAGTCATTGCATTGTATGTATATTTAATTATCATTGCACCCTCCACCCAGTTCATTTGAAGGTTTCTTGCTGGCGCAGTTCATTGATTTCTAAACAATAGACCAAGTCGTTTTGAAGATGTTAAAAAAATAATTATGTCAAGTTTTGTAAAGGGTGTTTTTTAAGAGCTTGAGAACTTTAAATAATAATACAAGACAAAAATATTATTGGAATGAACTTTTTATTATTATAATCTGGTAGATAATTTCATTTATTTAGTTTTAAAATATGATTTCCGAGATATGGCCGCCGCGGCTACGAGTTACATGGTCGATTCGATCAATCCAATTCTTCACTACTTTTTCCAATAAATCTGGCCGTATAGCGTCAGTAGTCGCTTGAATATCGGCTTCTAATGCTTCAAGATTTGCTGGTTTGTCAGCATAAACCAATGACTTAACATAGCCCCATAAAAAGAACAAGGGGGCCAGTCAACAGGACCACTTCTTTAAATAAAGTTGACACCAAATTAATTTTGCAATAAATTGATGCTTAAGCGCAGTTATGGCAAGTTGCGGCGTCTTGTTGGAACCAAATGTCGTCGATGTGTAGCTGATTAATTTTTGGAAAGAAAAAATCCGTCAGCATGTCTCGATAGCGCTCGCCATTCATCGTAACGGCAGCTCCTTCCTCATTTCGAAAGAAATAAGGACAGCGTGTGAACCAAACCGCACTAAACAGTCAATTTTAATGGATGTAATGGTGATTTGTTAATATCTTGAGAATTGTCTTCGCGAAAACGATCAACAACTGCACGAATTGCCTGCTCACTAGGCCGATTATAGGCATGTTGACCGTAAAATTGGCGAAGTGCTCTTTGAACTTCACCATCAGATTTATTTTTTTCAAAGTAAATTTTCACAATTTGGAAGAGTTGTTCTGGCATTTAACAATTCATGATAAATTGTCAAACCTTACTGAACAGAAATATTAATACAGTTTGACATTGACAGCTGTCAAACCATAGACAACAACCATGGAACTTCTCATGCAGCTAAAACACCTTATTGATGTTCGATCCCTGTTGGAATGTCACGTATATAATCAGCTGCCGTATATTTTTTTTCCATGCATTATAGTTTCCTGGATGTCTTGAAGTTCTGTCTTAAGAATTCCGTGCAATCGATTTGTCCTTTCCGATTATGGTAAACTTTTTACGCAAAACTGTGAGCCAAAATTCAATGATTGAGTGATTGTTGTCTTAAGGGCCGAATAAGTCACCTTTGTATCGAAAAAGTCAAAATGGGAATTTTCTCTAACCTGCCTTCTTCTTTTTAAGATGAAGAGAAGCTCCAAATTGACAAATAAGTGATTGGTATCGGTTTCAAATTAAGTCTTTTTTAGAGACTGACACCGCTCAAAAATTCTCCTTTCTTCCAGACTCGGCCAAACGTTAAAGAAGCTCCATTCGCTGAGAATCTTCACATTTTATCGAATTTCATTAATACGAGTATGTACGTGTTAGTCGCTTACAAAATCATTTTCAGCTATTTTGAATAGTTAAAATGTGGTTCTTTCAGTCTACGGATACGGAGTGTCTCCAATGTCTATATACAGCCTCTCTCCGAATCCATCTTCCTGTTAGAAAATTCCTGTTCTTTCTTTCTTAAGATCTCTCGAGCAACAACTGCTCGTCTATGCAACGTCACTTAGCATAGGATCCATATGTTTGCTTACATTACCAACTCATGTTCTTTTTTTCATATTCTGCCATCCTTGATCTTAAGTGATTTTCTCCTTATTAAGTGGCAGCGTACTTCAAATTTTTTCCACGGTGTTAGCTGGCATGAGTACCATGTCTTTAAGTCTGAACTATTTCAATGTACGTCGAAAGATGTTGTCCTTCCTCAGAATTCCTTTAAAATCGGAGTGTCGTAATCATTGCTGATGCATACAAGTATGCCTTTCTCCGGAGTCCGTGAAAGCTATAATATCTTTTGCATAATTGTCTTCCTTCTCCATAGAAGAACAAATCTATGAAAGCCTTCATGTGAGCAGATTGAGTCTTACCGTAAAGTATTCGTAGAATAAAGACCTTATGTGTGGAAATCACTTTTAGAGGCAAATTCAAAATTGTTTGACCCCCACAACCATTCTTCTTGATTCTTGTGAAATGTTTGACATTGTGGCTTCATAAATTCTTGATTCATTTGGAATCCATTGAAAATGCAAATTGTTCTCTCAAACATATACAATTCGAGTGCCCCCAATTAGATAGATTTGATTTAATTGAAAATTGTGTCTGCTACAATTGGTGAATTCGAATGTTCTGCTTATTGTTACTTACCTTTTCCTTTAAAAAAAACTTTCCGAAGTGAAGCATTGCTACTATTAATCAGGTGCCCTTCATGGTCCCTTCTTTAAATGCTTTGACCGATTGGGGCAATGTCAATTAGTTTCGAACAACTTCTTTTCTAAATAAAAACGATCAGAAGCCTATGTCAATCCAAGGACTCTTCATCAAATCTGTTAAAAATATTTTTGAGAAATACTGCAAATGCATGAGTCCGCATACTCGTGCACCCATGAATTTATCCAGATGCTTTTGCCCAGGGCGATCATCCAATTGTGACCAAAAACTTAATATTTCAGTAGACCGTGTGATGAAATGAATGAAAACTGCCAGTCTACTAGCTTCAACTTAGTAGAGACTCACGACTTTTGTCAATAACCAATCCTTTCACATGTACAGCCAATTTTGGTAACCTCTCTATGAATCAAACTCCACCGATAGCTGATTTTGTACTTCCTAGAGACTTTCCTGTCGATAAATACCCTTTTAGTGCAGTTCAATTTAGCAAAGTCATCAAAAAGTCATCTTGCATTTCGCCACAAGACATACCCAAACTCACATCACATCCCCCTTAAGAGGGTGAAGCACCCTTAAACCGTCAAAAATTTCTCGTGCGAAGTACTTAAACAAGTTCAAATGTTAAATGCTCGATTTCACATGTGTAGTTCGACTTACGAGTAGTTTGTAAGCTTCTTTTAGCTATCACCACTGGCATGGTGCCGTTGGAAGGTCTACATATTTTCGCACACCACCCTTTTCTTGAATTTTCTCTGAATTTTCACATACAAGTCTTGTGAGGGTGTTCTTATATACTCGTACATATCTGGATGGTTACATCACCCCCTCCCCATACATACACTAACATACGTGTGCACTCATATGGAATTGTTATTATAATTAGATTTCTTAGGAGGATAATGGAAATTGATTTTTTCATTAAGTTACGAATGGTGGCATGGGACGTCGAATCGCGTACCGTTCAATACTACCGCTAGGAGGAGTCTTATTACATGGATGATTGACTAGAGCAAATGTGTATCTAAGTAACTAAAATACTTGTACTCGCACAATGATATATCATAAGCTACGAAATATGGATTTTTATAGGCACAATTGTTAGATACGGATACAAGTCGTCAGTAGGAGTATGTTACAAGCCATATGGTTGAAAGGTAAAATATTAGATTACATGCGCTGTAAGTTGTGAATATTGACAAGGGATAACAAAGTAGTTATGTCAGTTGGTGTTTCGTATTCGGTATTCGTACATATATTTTGATTGATTGGTAAGATTTGTGATGGTGTAAGGTAGTGAGATTGTTATGATTTGTGGAGAAAGTTAAGGAGGCAGAATCTTTATAAATCTAAGAGCACATCAGCAATTCATATCAGATTCTGTATCTCACATTTAAAAATCTGACAAGACACACTGAAGTGGTGTATCACTCCCACTTTTGAAAGCCTCAAAAATTAGTCTTATTCCTACCGTACAGTGCAGTAGTAATGCATGCAATTTAGCTATTAGAACTGCATTATGGTAGGTACTGTGCTTATACCTACAACTTGCCATAAACAAAGATTATCGCACAATATGAGACAATCAGACAAAGTATGTAATCTATACATTGTCTCTTATATTTCTGTCAAAATCCGTACCTGAGTCTGTAGACCACATCTTTTGATTTGTAGTCACCGGATACCCCTTTTAGCCACAGGGTTTTGAGGATATGTCCTTCACTGTAGCTGATGTTGTACCTGAATTTCAAGCAGACAATTGTTTGATTTACCTCAGCGACTGCACTGGTTTTTTTAAGAAGCCTATTCAATGCAGTCGACTGATTATGTAATGGCCTTGTACAGTTCCAATAAATTCGACTTACCTTCAACAAGACAACCTGTTGACAACCTAATGCATTGCGTCTCAAGGTGATCTTAATGTTGAGTTAAGACTGCATGTAATTCCGTCCATTTACGAAAATAACTCCTGACATGGAGATGGTATCAGTTGACATTTTAGGAATAGAGCTAGCACTAGTCCTCCAACGTTATACTGCTGCTTGCTAAATTTTTACTTTTGGAACCTTGAAAGCGACACTAGTTATGCATCAACTTGCATTCAAATTTTTCTTGTATTTTCCGAACAAATTCGCTGGTCTTAACTATGCCACAACTGACTACATTCGAGTAGTTTCATTTAGTCTTCAGCGTGCCTTCTAACAAAAGTAACTAAAGCCAGTTCCTAGCCTTTCTTGATGCTATTTCTAGGCCAAGCGCATTCGTTCATATCAATCGCTTTACACTCCTGTATACTTAGTCTTTCTTATGAATAGAATGGTAGCTCATCCGCTAAAATGTTACATTTTTCCTATCTTAATAAAGTCGTTTAACCCCACTCACTGTGCTCAACGAGCAATGTCGAATAGATGGCTATAGAGATGTGTAAGCAAATTTACACACACACCATTCACACACCATCAAAATGAAGCGAGAATAGCAATATCCAAGCTAAGTTTGTCAGTGCGGATTTTTGCCCTGTAAGACCACCATTGGACCAAAGAGTCCAACTCGATACGCAGCATCTTTTTGTTACATTTAAGGTTGCATCTAAGGAGAAGAGCTATGCAGAACCATGTCATGGTATTTTTGCTAAATGCGTCACGTTAGCAGAATAAAGATAGAGAACGCTCTTTAGCCCGTAACGGTCGTAAACATTTTTTCGAGACTCTTGAGGTCAAAGAAGGATTTAGACAAGCTGATGTGGTGTCATGTAACTTTTGTCAAACTCACCAGTCAGCCCCTGAGGCACAATTTTCCAAGTCCTCGATTGAAACCCGGAGTGACAATATAACAGACCAAGACTTTTCCTGAGGTGGCGCGCGCAAGTGAAAGGGACACTCAGTCAGTGGAGTGCGGTAAACTAGAAATTGAAAAGCCTATTTGTTGAGGCTCAGCTCCACTCTTTACCATCATTTATATGGTAATATATGTACCACCATCAAAGTATAACAACTCGCGTATGGAAAGCTTTTCCCAGCAAACGGTGCAGTGCGTCAATGCTGTAATATTACAATGTCTATAGTTTTACGGTCTCACCCATTTGTTGAACGTACTTTTCAATGATCTCGCAAAGTCGCCAAGTCCTTTTCCGATAGAGTGTCTCTTAAAAGGTCCAATACCGCCAGCATCAAGGATTGAAGACCACCGGAAACACTGCCAAAATGCCATCAGAGATGCCTCACTCGTCCACCACAACGAAACCCCTGGTTCGATGATGAATGCCGGCAAGCACATGCAGCTAAGCAAGATGCATATAACGCGGCGCTGCTTAGAAAGACCAGAGCTGCTCATGAGCTCTATGAGCGGAAGAGGAGAGATGAGCACCGGCTTCTCAGTGGGAAGAAGAAAAAGCATAAGAAGCGCGCGGTCGAGGAAATTGAGAGATTCTACTCCAGGAATGAGGTTCGGAAGTTTTACCAAAAGGTAAAAATAACATGCCTGTAGAGATGAACAAGGGAACATCGTAGTAGAATCGCAGTCGATGCTGCGGATTTGGAAAGACCATTTCTGCAGACTGTATAACGGCGATGACGAACCAAATAACGCTGTCAGGCAGAATCAACCTTTCAACCTAGACGATGATGACCAACAATACCGTCCATCCGACCTGGATGAGGTGAAGATAGCAATATCTAACTGAAGTCCAACAAAGCTGCTGGAGCGGACGGCCTGACTACCGAGCTCTTCAACGCGTCAGACGATGACTTGGTAAGGAGCATACACCAACTCTTCTGTTAAATATGGTCGGACGAAAGTATGCCCGATGAATGGAATTTCAGCATTGTTTGTCCGATTCTCAAGAAAGGAGACCCTCTGAACTGCGCCAACTAAAGAGCCATCAGTCTCCTTAACATCGCATACAAGATCTTATCCGCCGTGTTGTGTGAACGCCTGAAGCCGTTCGTCAACAACCTGATAGGTCCATATCAGTGTGACTTCAGGCCAGGAAAATTCACCATCGACCAGATATTCACACTACGGCAGATCTTGGAGAAGACCCATGAGCTTCAGATCGATACACACCACCTAATCATCGATTTTAAGGCCGCGTATGACAGCATTTATAGAGACGAGTTGTACAGAGCAATGTCTAGTTTCGGTATCCCTGCCAAACTCGTCCATCTGTGCAGGATGACGATGGAGAATGCACGCTGCTCCATCAAGGTCGGTAAAGATCTCACCGAGACCTTTGATGTCCAGAAAGGATTTAGACAAGGCGTTGCGGTTTCATGCAATTTTTTCAACATCGTACTTGAAAGAATAGTGCAAAACTCACGAGCAAATACAAGAGACACTACCTTTCAAAAGTTCGTCCAACTACTCTCATATGCCGACGATATTGACTTAATTTGGAGAAACCAGCGTGATGTCAATGGCGCTTTCGCGAGTATTGAGACGAAAGCGGTGAAAATGCGTTAAGCGGTTTATGAGGGTAAAACAAAGTATAAGTTGTGAAGCAAAAAGTACAACCAACACCGACGTTTCGGGCAGAATTTCACCCTCGACGGATATAACTTTTAGATAGTTAAGGACTTTGTTTACCTAGGCTCTGCTATAAATGCAGACAACGACACCAGCGCTGAGATCAAAGGAAGAATAACTCTTGCCAACCTTGAGTAGCAAAGCCCTTTATCGGGCAACAAAAGTCACCCTTTATAAGACCTTATTAATCCGGGTCCTGTTCTATGGCGCAGAGGCATGGACATTATCAAAATTGGATGAGGGTGTTCTTGGTTGCTTCGAGAGACAAATTCTTCGGGCGATCTTCGGTCCCGTCTGCATTTACGGTGTGTGGAGGAGGAGATACAACTACGAACTGTACGGACTGTACAGCGTCATGGACCTAGCCAGAAGAGTGAAGATCCAAGCATGGACACCAATGCTCCTGTCCGAAAAGTCTTCGTAACCACTCCCGGGGGACAGCGCAGTAGAAGAAGGCCAAGACTCAAGTGGCGCGCGCAATTGGAAGGGAACCTCGAGATCGAGCTGGGTGGAGACGCTTGTTGACTGAGGCCCAGGCCCGGACTGTAGCGCAACTTTAAACAAAACAAACAAAACTTGTCAATGACCTCAACCTAGCAGATTTCTGTTAGCTGGTGAGAAGGAAGAGAGAAAGAGCCTTTGCCAGAGTTCTTGGGAAGACCAGTCAACGAGCTCTTTTTAAATTTGTTGGAAGTGTTTTTTTTTTTTGCGGTGCTACGTCACACAGTCATACGACAATCTGGATAGGAGCGGTAACGAGCTCTTAATTTAGTGTTTCAAATCATAGACTAAGAAACAACATGGTGACGTGCCTCAGGGCTCCGTTCTATCTCCTATATTTGTTAGGTCTGGTTCAAAAGCAAAAGATCAGCATGTTTCGTGCTGGGGCATAATCTTTAAATATCAGGCGATTTCTTTCTTAAATTGGTTAAGAGAAAAAACCAGCTGAAGTACATGGTATCAATAAAATATCGTGGTGATGATCCTTGTAGTTCTTTTCGTGCCAAGAGCTGGACATAAGCCGAACAGATTAACAAACCTAAAAACGTCAGCTTGGTTGGCAAGCAATTCGACAAAGATGTCCCATCAAGAGAGACTTCTTAAACTTTCTTGTGGCTGCTGCCACAAAAACAAATATCTATGCAGTTGAACAACTTTCTTCCGTTTCATGTTAGACTAAGGTCATTTTGAAATCATTCCAATATTTATGACCACATTTAATGAAAAGGTAAATTTCTTCCTCACATACTAATCTTCCAAAAGGCACTGCCTTTAAGCTCGTTCATCTATGAGAATAAAACCTTCCTAAACATAGCTATGTTAGGTTGCCCAATTCATATTTCATATCATCATCCGTCGACCAAAATTTCTATCCAAGTTCAAGATAAACTCAACATAGCTTCTCATTTCATTGTTGTTAGTTTTGGATTATAACAGATAATACAAAAAAAAGGACTCACATTTTGATCCTTTTTAAATATAAAAAGAGAAAGCGAGATACGAGCATACTTGTACAATACTAAACCGACAAACTTTTTCACCAGCTGTCAACTACTTGAATAAATCCGCTTTTGCTACTCCAACGAAACCCTTTCTATGATACTTTCTATGCGAATATCTCTATGTTTAGTGTAAATGTGTGTATTCGTATCTATGTATCACTTTGCATAAATTAGGATATGAATGCTCCATTATTACTTCAAACAGACCTTCATCTGCACGCATTCACCCGTGTTAAATTCACATGGTCCAAAATCCAGGATTCCAACAGGATTCCAGCAGGATTCTAAGAATCAATTACGTACGAAGGAAAACAGTAAAAAACAAAAAGAGGGGAATTCACTCTATCGCTCTCCCATAGAACCCTCTTAAGATTCAATTCGGCCTGTTTTTTTTTTGTTTTTTTTTTCATATGCTTTCAGGTCCACTCATTAATTCAGGGCAGCCAGTCGACAAAAACTTCAAGCCCTTTAGGCTTAAAGGGATTTTTAATTAATTTTTAAACAACAAGTGGAGGTCCACCTTCAGTGTTTGGTGTTGGGGAGTATCGGCACAACCCGATTTGCCATCCTTACACCAAGTAGAGAAAATTAATTAACCCCTTGTAGTCAAAGGAATAAGGAATTCCAAGGCATTCGTTCGAAGGTATTTTAAATCGCTGTAATCGTTGTTTGTGGAATTGCACTGAATCGATGAGAACTACGAATACCATATAAGAGCATGTTATATGGGATATGGGATACATATCTACTCATTTGCGTCCTGAAGGATTTTCAATTGGAATCCAAACGAGTGAATGTACGAGTATGAGCATTCCATGGTTCGAATGGGAGAACTTTTTAAATCTATTAATGATCACCAACGCACCACTAAGCAATAAGGACTCAGGGAGAACGAAAAGTGAAAAATCGCGACTGCAAATCGTCGAGTTAAAAACATTTAACCTCTCTGACTAACCCTAGTGCTACCACTAAACCACACCTATGACCAAAGTATAGACATACCAACTATAAACAAGGCACCTTCCATCCCTTAGAGTACAACAAACAGCATATACATACGAGTACAACTTGTTGAAAATTCATTATGCCACTTTTAAACGATCCCGAGCGGACGAACAACCTAACAATGAAAACCGAAGGACGAACGACCTAGCCTTTATTTGTATGGTAATGTGTCGCATCGTGGGTACTGGCTGTACCAGGTTGGAGCGGGAATTTGAGAAGCAGCCACTACTACCACCATTACCACATAGCACACACAAATGATGAACTTCAAACTGCCTGCCTACAACGAGGGTACACTTTGACCCTAGTTACCACAGAATAAAAGCTAAAGATACTCGTATTTGAATCAGTGACATTAAAAGACAAAGCGAATAAGAATAAGGAAGAGAATAAGGGTATCAACGCCAGCCAGACATGAGGGAACTGAAAAATTCCGAAAACCTCCCAACCTAAAGTTTTCCTTGAGAACCAAACAAGGCTCACGGAGACAAAGGTATCATGTTACTCCGAGCATGTCGTTGTCATCTTCGTCTTAGTCGACGTAGTAGTTAGTTTGATTTAAATAAAAATACATCACACGTAGGTAGTTTCTTTGGCAGTAACACGTTTGTCAAGCAACCTGTCCTTGAGTATGGTATTCCCAGTGAAGGATAAGAGTATATTCACCAATCCATGGCATATGCCCGTCACCCACTCAGAGTGGGTTAAAGGACATGGCGACGAAGTGTCGATAATGAAATCAGTAGAACTTAATCCTGCTGAAATTCAATTGCAATAACCAACTTAAGATTAGTTTTCAAATTAACACAAGACGTTGTCGTTGTGATGTTGAAGTTGATGTTGATGTTGTCATCGATTGTGGATTCATAGATACCTGAGCCGGTCGGTACCCTGGTGGTCTGGTGGTCTGATCAGGATGAGTTGGGTTAGGTAGTTTGGTGAATTGGCAAGGTAAAACTTTACAAATAGTTGATGCCGTTGTTGTGTCATACTTGATGAGTATCCATACATATACGAGTACATATGTATCTACATCAGTCAGGCTGATTTTGCATAGATTCTTCTTCTTGTATGTCCCACAAAAAAGAGAAGAGTGAGATGAATAAAGAGAAAACGAAAAAAAAAAATTCAAAATTTACAGGCAAAAGGTAAAAACTTTTCTAAAACCCGAAACAGAAAAGTTTATCATCCTGTGCGCCACTTAGGTTGAAACCAACATTTTTTTTTTCTATTTCTTCTTCTGAGTTCTCCTTAGATCTTCTTCTCCCCTGTGTGTTGAATTTTCTTCTTCTTTGGCGTTTCCCGCTCCCTTAATCCAACGTCCTTTCTCTGCTTTCACTTTATATAAAAGTTGTTGAAGATTAGGATTAGTTTTAGAGTTTTGGAAGAGAATGTCATGAGCATTCTTTTGGGATAGTTTGACTCGAGTTTGGAAATGGCGCCCAACAGGAGGTTTGACTGGTTTGGACTTTTAGTAGATCCTTTAATCCGTTTTCCTGTCATCATCGTTTCAAAAGGTACACCGTATGGGTAGCCGTTTATGTCGTATTTTGATATTAGTTGTATACGGTGGAGGTGGACATGGACCTACTCGTAGACATTGAGAGCGGGGGTAAGGATGATTAAATTAGTGACTTTTGATTGATGAGTTTTAGTTAGAGTCACCCTTCTATTGCAATTCGAAAACAACGGAAAAAATAAGTTAAATTCTTGACGGGCTATAGTTGATTGATTTTGTTCTGTGAAGGTTTTCGAATCCTTGTCGATTAAGGAAGGATGAGATTTTGAAGTTGTTTGATATTACCTATCTATAACTGATAAATGTTCTGGTACACAGTTTTTGCCTAATAAGAAAACGAATGAATATTTTTCAACACTTTCTGTTGCTATTTATTGGGTCATCCTGGCGACGGCGATGGCGCGATAGTTAGCTCATTGGACTATCACGTAGAGAGTCTGGGTTCGATTCCTGGCTGGGTCACCAACAATTTTTAAAATCGCCATCACCCTTTCGGCGGGCAATGGCAAACTCCCGAAAGTGAAATTGCCTACGAAAAAGCTTCTAAGTAGTGCCGTTCGGACTCGGCGATATACCGTAGGCCCCGCTCAGATGTGACAAAAATGACAACATGAGCAACACAAATGAGTGTCAAGAAGCTAGGCCATGGCCCATACCGGGCTGCCAGCACCACAGTGTTTTTTTTTTATTGTGTCATCCAATGGCCTCCATTTGGCTTCCAGCGACGGCGAAGTAGGTTTGCCCACTCATCGATTGCATTGGGAAATTTACCACTCCTCGGTCTTTATAGACTCAATACTTGCATGTCGAATAGTGCAAGCCATAGTCTCCACAACGGGCCTTAGTTTGTCATATTATGGATTGCGGTTTGGCCTACCAGATGTAAAATTTTTCGTGCAAATGAAGTTCGGAACATGGTTCAAGACTATGTTTGAGTCGGGTTTGCCTTATGAGCTGGAGCGAAGGTCCACGGTTAATTGGCGAATAGTATTGTATTAAGCGGCTTCGGCTTCACTAAGTTCATTAAAAGATTTCGACACCTTTCTCACAGAAATGAATCTCGGTGACTCCATCGTAGGCGACTCCCCATTAAACTATCACAGAAGCTTGGTGGTGGTCACGTTGAGCTCTCGGAATAAGTTCGGGCTTAGACCAGTGAAAGTCTTCTTTCGATTTTAACTTACGTGTCTGTTTGATGACTTGTGACGTTCGCACACAGAGTTTCATGAGATTTTCAGTGACCGCAACATCTGAAAGATTTCGCCTTTTTCGTGGCCGCTTTTTTCCAGGCCAAATTCGACAACACGATTTTTTAAGAAGCCCCGAACAATAATTCCACTGATGAAAATATTTTAGAGAAATTGTTGATACAATGGCCAGATTCAGTGCAATAGTTTCGCCGTCATGATTGGTGGCGGGACCGATTTCTCCCATAGAAGGATGCGTCTAAATTAGCTTTGGGAAAGTTTCTGATATCTTTTAGAGATTCTTTCCGCTAGTGGTACTGCCTGTACTGGTCACAGCATCTACTTCAATAGTTGAGTTGCATCCGTTTAAAGTTGGGTTTCGAACTCGTGGAATTCGAAACTTCAGGAGTCGTCAGTGCTTGGCAAAAAGAGTATTGGTGTCTCGAAAGTAAAAAAACTTACGCCCAGATACCTGTTAGAAATCGGCAGATTTCTCTGTCTGACTCTGGACATATCATACGTATCCTTGGGGATGACTCAGTCGTTTTTATTCCATTTTCCGGTGACAGGTTGTTCTCGTTGGTGTCGCCCAATGCTTCACACTGCGCCAAAAGGCGTAAGTAAGCACCAAACAAGAATCTAGACCGGAATGTATAGTTTAAAGGACTCCGCGGACTGGAGAGTTCTCCTTTTAATTCTTCGACCTTCGTCTCCTTCGATATTTATCCTGAAAAATGTCCTTTGGCTCTTCATTCTGGTGCGGTAGAAAACGACTGCGTCTTAGGTGCCGCACATAAGTGAAAGGTGGGAACCCTTAAAATGTTTGTACACAGCATGGAGGAAGGTTGCGGCAGGTTGTGGGTCAACTTATGATGTTTCCTTTTCAAACGAAATTAAATTTTTCCCTTAAATGTCGATGGTCATCAAAATGGTACATGTTTCATGGCACCAACATTCAGTGTTTGCATTCGTATTTACCGAGTTTCCTTCTGCAGGCGAATTCGTTGACAATGGTAATTACAGTTAACGAACGTTTACCAATGACTCGTTGTCCCTATTGGAGTTTGTCTGTGTTTGTGGATCATTTTTATCTTCTCCTTTAGAAATTAACTCGAAAGCAATCGAATCAAATCCCCAACTCGAGAGCAAACGACACGTTGCAGTTATAGCCTCGTCAAGGTTTGTATTTGTTTTGTCCACCCCTTTTATCCACCAACAAAGTACATTCAAGTATTTGCACGTATCACATTGAATTCCCGGGAACTAGAGGATTGACTATGTATTCATTTAGATTATGAACAGAGGACATGCTTCTAATTGGGTGTCAATACAATGCAAAGTATTTCACCCGAGTATGAGATACATTCCGACAGAGCAAAAAAAAAATTTAAAAAAATAAATAAAACTCTGAAAAATAAAGGCAATACGTGATACTCGTATTCATAGTGTTAGCTCTAATTGTGTTTGCAAGGATTTTCGATTTCGATTTCGATATTTAAACTTTTGTTTTCTTTTTTCTGTTATCCTTTTCAGTTTGGTCAATCAGACGATGTCCACACTGAATGCTGGAGATGTAAGACGTGTCCTGACTAATGCATTGGCGGTATGGGAACAAAATTCCAAGCTAACATTTCACGAGGTTTACAGCAACCAGGCGGATATTCAAGTCCTTTTCGCTAGGTAAGTCCCACGAGTACTCGCATAAAATCTAAGAATCATTTGATGCCTTGATGGAATCGATCAAAGAGCAGCAGTACTATAGTAAAGGTCAGAATAGTATGGACCAGAGCGAAATAACTTTAACCCAACTTTAATGACGAAACAGTTTTACGCGCATCCTTATCCCTTTTTTATGGTTTGCCAACACCCAACTTTATGCCGCCTTTGATCGACTTTCCATGGTGTCCTTTCAACGCAATGGCATTGCATTAAAACTCAATATTGCGATGAAATGTCCTGATTTTATTATCAATCAGGATTCAGTTCAGTTGAGTTAAGTTGAGAACGGGAGATGGAAGAAATTTTATGCCTTTTATGTCACACAAAACAAAAAACAAAACAAAAAAAAAATTTGAAGTTACGAGTAAAATGGTATCTTTTGCAGGCAAAATCATGGTGACGGATATGATTTTGATGGTCCTGGCAGGGTCCTGGCGCATGCATTCTATCCAGGCGAGAATCGTGGTGGTGATGCACATTTTGATGAAGAAGAGAATTGGCTTCTAAATGGACTCCACACAGATGAGGGTAAGTTGATAATTAAAAACATAAGAGTTGTCCGGCTTTGGTCGTATTAGCATTCAGGATCAGGATCACACTCTGTGATTCTTGAGAGTTTCCTTCAAAGTTTGACGAGCAATTTGTTACAGTAAACATGGAGGGTTTTTTGGATTCTTGTTTTTGTTATTTTGTTGATTTTTGCTTTGCGAAATGAACACATTGATGATGGCGACAACCAAACAAGGATACTGCGTTAATCCCAGCAATTTATCAGAACGGAAAGAAATTCAAGGACTTTTTCCCATTAAATTAAGTGGGCGATTCGGTTCTGCTTTTTTTTTTTTTTTTTCATATTCTGTGTGTGCTTATCTGGTGTTAGCTGTGTGTCCCTTCTCATTTGACTTGTAGGGCGTGGCAATATTTTGTTATTACCACATCACATTGCACCACAGAACAGACATAGGACATGTGAGGAGAAGAAGAACGATTAAGGGTAATCAATCATTTAGAATGGGACTGAAGCCTCGAACAAAAATTAATTGATATTGATTGGTGATGGGTGGCCCTGGTGATGGTACTGGTGCTGGTGGTGGTGCTGGTGGTGGTGCTGGTGTTGGTAATGGTACTGGTTATGTTGAAGTTGGTCCATGCCACAGATGTGACATGGCAGATTTGGGAAAGAGAATTTGGTGTTGGCCAGAAGTTTAGTTTTATCAAAAAGTTAAATGTACTCGTACAAGTAGTAGCAGTTATGTTAATTTATCATCATAAAGGAATGAGTGTAATTTTTCACTGATAAATCCAGAGCAAGGGGTATGGGATTTTGTGGCCATAAAACCTGTGGAAAGAGCTGTGACAACAGATAAGTCATTTGGATTTAATGAGTTGCTTTGTTAAACGACTGTGTGTGGATGACATTAAATTCAGTCGGGGATTTAGAAAATTTTGCATTTAACAGTGCATCATTAAAGCTGCCGCTGTGAGTACCTACATAAAATGAAGGAAGTATTAGCCACAAGTCGGTTTTGATAGCTTTTTTTTATCGTTCTGTGTTAATGAATTAGTCATTGAAATCGTAACAATGACATGGATGAATGTTTGTTATCGTTGACGTCAGAGTAATTGGTGATAGTCATCACATGGTCATTCCGAGAAAAAACATCTCCCCGATTTCAAAAGAGATAGAGCAGCTGTAGAACTTTGTTAGCCTTTTCCATGGCTAATGCAGGATTTACCTATTACCGAACTTCATCACTCGAAAGAATCTTTTTATTTTGACCTCTGTATTAAATTTCAAACAAATTACTTTCTTAGATGACTAGATCCTGGTTGCCAATCAGCTGATCTCAGGTGGTGAATCTCGCCTAATAGCTAGAGCCACTTGTGTAACTCTGTACTCTCCTGAAGAGATTTCTTGTAATTTAATTAAATACTACCTGATTACCTCTTAAAACTTCTTCTACGAGTACAAAGTAATTCGGAATATTGTTGTAGCGATGCAGAATATCAATCCACTTGGGAGCATAGGGCTTCCTCTTGGCATCTCCATCTCACTCGGTTGAATGCAGTTATCTTTACACTGTTTCAAGTGAGGTTGAGTTTTCCTAGTTCCAGGAGTATCGATCATCTCCAGGTGTTCTTGTTACGGCCTCTGGATCTTTTGCCTTGAGGGTTCCACTATAACGCCATTCTGGTAATGCTGTCGACCTTTTTCCTGATGGTATGTCCGATCCATTTCCATTTGCGTCTCTTGATCTATATCGCATTTGGTTCCTCTCTTGTCATTTCCGACAGATCCACGTTCCTGATGATATTTGGCCAGAATATTCGACATATGGTACGTAGACATTTGTTGATGAATACCTGAAGTTTCTGTATGATGTTGTTGGAAATCCACCAGGTTTGGCTGCCATATATCAGTACTAACTTAACACATGAGTTGAATATTCTGAGCTTCGTGTTTCTGGAAATCTGAGAACTCCTCCAAATAGGTCGTAATTGGGCGAATGCTTCTCTTGCTTTTCGAAGTCTGTTATCAACGGCCGCTTCTGCGCTGCCGTCTGTTGTTATCATACTACCTAGATAGCAGAAGCTATCTACATATTCGATGGGGTTTCCTACGATGGTAATGTCCCCTCTGTTGCAGGTGTTGATCCTCATGGCCTAAGTCTTCTGGATATTTATCTCCAATCCGGCGCATCGTGCTGATCTTGCGAGGTTTTCTAATTTAGCTTGAATGTCACTGGGATTGTGTGTTAGAAGACAAAAATCGTCCGCATAGTCTAAATCCTCGATTAGTCGTGTGAGACTCCTAGTTAATCCACGTCTCTGCGTGCAGACTTCTCTCATAATTTCATTCAGTACGATTGTGAACAGTTGAGGTGAGAGTGGGCATCCTTGCTTTACTCCTGTATTTGTAGTGAAAGAGTCAGTGATGACGCCATAATGTAGTACCGCGAGATCCAAATCTGCGTACATTGCTCTGATGATGTTAATTATTTTTTTGGGGTATTCCTTTCATACTTAGGGCTCTCCATTGTGCAACTCTTTTAATGGAAATAGATGAATAGCAGGTATAGAGATGTACGCCATTCTATAGACTGCTCCACTATTATGCGCAGAGTGTTGGTTTGGTCTGCACAACTTCTATGTGGGCGAAGGCCAGCCTGTTTATCTCGTAGATTTCCTTCGATTTTGTTTTGAAGTCTCCCTTGAATGACTGTTGCAAGTATCTTGTATATGGAGTTAAATAGAGTTACTCCTCTCCAGTTGCTGCATTCTTTCAGGTCGCCCTTCTTTGGTAACTTCACGATTATACCTTTTTTCCAAGATGAGGGTAGTCTTTCTTCTTCCCATCTCTTTCTGATGTGAGGATTTAGAAATTCTGCTGATGTTCTGCTGTCAGCGCGTAGCAATTCGGCTGTGATACCATCCTCGCCGGCTGCTTTGTTACATTTCATTTTCATTATAGCCTCTTTTATCTCGTTTACACTAGGTGCTTCACATGATATTCTTAAGTTTTTGTCTGTGTGGCTGTTTGTTTCATCTTCATACATTATTTCGTTGTTGTCATCTACGGTATTGCTAATTTCTTCGAAATTTTCCTTTCATCTTTGAGTTTGGTCATCTATGTTGGCTAGTAGCATGGCGTTACGGTCTTTGACTGTTTGGTTCCTGTTACACTTTCGATTTGCGAGACTTTTTATAATCTGGTGTAACTCTCTCAAGTGGTTTTATCCCGTAGCTGTTTCTGCCGCCATGACTTTTCCAGGAACTGTTTTTTGTCTATTTTAGCGGCGTTCTTTACTTGCTTGGCAGCGATGTTGTATTGACTGCTAATAGCTGCATTGTTGGTTAGCTGCCGCTTTAGTTCCTTTCTTTGAGATAAAAGGTTTCATGTTTCAACAGATATCCACATTTTTCGTTCCGGCTGTGCTGGATAAAGTGTTTTTTCTTCGACTTGATTGAATACTGCTTCAGTGTCTTCCCATATATGATTTTCCGCTAATGTTGATGTCTTCTCTAGTAGGTTGTTCACTAGTTCGTTTCTTGTAGGTACACTTGGGAGTTGTTGGAGGTTTATACGTCTTCTTCTTCTATGTCTGGTTGTTCTTTGTGCCTTCAACTTGATCTTAAAGTCACCAGGGATGAGTTCGTGGTCGCTACCGATATCTGCGCCTCGTCTGAATAGATATTACCATACACTTGTGGTAACATTTTTGGACGACCACCAGGTTGACATATAGGGCTTACACTTTTTCTTTCATTTTTATGCTCTGCCTTACATTTTAATAATTTTTAAACGCTATCGCATCAGTGCGTTCCAGATTTTAAGCAAGAAGTTGATGTTCAAAATTTACTTTAAATGATATAAAGCAATTGTGGCTGGTTCGATAGCAGCTGACTAATCTTCCCATACCAGACTACTGGACTATAGCTCCAGCTCAATGTCTTAATTCTGTCTCACCAGTGCGTACTTTACCTTTAATTGCTGCAGACTTAGATATTTCTTGGATTCTCGATTCTCAGGTTAGGAACCAGATATTTGATGTCTGTCTGTAAAGGACGTAAACTATCACTTGATATCTGCTATACGATAAGTAGAGCTCTTAACTGATTTTGATGGCACATCCATATTGAATACTCCGTATGACCAGTTTCTTTAAGGAGCTTTCCGAATCGATGTCTTGCACCCTTTCAAAATGATCCTAACGAGAACTGATGGTTTTTTGGAAAGCCGATTTTATTTTGGTTTGATGCTTCAATTCTTTTGACTTTCTCGCACCTCGCTTTTTATCTGTATGTACTTCAGGTCTAGGCACTAAGAATCACACGCCAAACAGTTGGTTTGTTGAAATTTACTCCAGCCTCGAACTTGATTTTATATATGGAATGGCTCTTTACAAAAGCCAAGAAGGCCTTTTGAAAGCCGTGCCGTCTATTTCCTCTAAGTTTTCAAAAAAGTATTTTCCCAAGAATTTCCTTCGGCTACGCGATATTGCTTCACATTCACACAGTATGTACTCGTATGTTAT
The DNA here is from genome assembly GCA_928272305.1 of Volucella inflata. NCBI lineage: Eukaryota > Metazoa > Arthropoda > Insecta > Diptera > Syrphidae > Volucella > Volucella inflata. Next base: position 9,890,028 of record OV743720.1, read on the forward strand.
GTTCTCAACCGCTTGTAGATTGTGTCAGGATTCCTATTAATGTCCTAAGCTTAAGTTTAACTGGATTTCTAGATCTTTTACCACCCAGAAGTGGCAATAGAGCCTTTGATACCCTGTGTCCTTCAAGATTCGACCACCTTATGTTTGCAGTCTTTGTGGTCTTTTCCTCAATAGTGTCCCTTACTGTACAGAAGGGTGGTTTGATGTTAGAAACCTCACTATTGTCACACTCTCACCCGAGTTCTGAAAGCGTGATGCTTTGAGCATTGTGCGACAGCCCCTGACTGTATCAGAGCTAATATCGGTTGGTTGTATTGCATTAAGAGCGGCCTGGGTGACGATGTATGTAGATAGCGATATCTCTCCTAGATACCGATCTCATCTGCATCAGCTAAGCCGCCCTGAGGACAGCCAGAACCTCTGATTGGAAGACACTGTTTGTGACCGGTAGCCTTATGGATACTCTTAGTTCTGGGTCTTCTGAGAAGATACCGGAACCTGTTCCTTACTCTGCTTTCGAGCCATCTGTGAAAATTGCAGTTTCATTGGCCTGATTACTGCATTTTCTTGCCAATCCTTCCTCCGGATATATTATATCATAAGGAGTGTCAAAGTCGATCAAAGAAGGAATTTCATCTGTTAAAATAGGATGTAGCTCCGCTAGGATCATGACGTGTCCGAAGCTACTACTCTTAAAATGAGTCGCTGTTAGGTGCAGATAGTTGTCCAATGCTGTCGTAGAAGTAGTGCGAAGCCCACCTGTAATGGCTACGGAAGCCGTTCTTTGAACCGCCGCTAATTTTCCGTAGACCGTTTTCTTATTTATTAGGCCCAAATTTTTCCTACAGTTCGTTTGCATATAAAAAGAGCACCTTTCTAGTAAAAAGAACCAGTCCGTCTTGGAGGGGTTGGCATTGTTTCTGGTGTTGATTCGCAAGCTTATACGCACTCCAGCTACATAATACCCGGATTTCACAAAAAAAAATATCTTTAAGACTTTGTGCTGTAAAGGTCCCTTAAAGGAAGGAATTCCAGGAAGGAATTAAGGATTATTGTCCTTTGTTTTGTTTATTGGGGTCATCACCAGTTAAGTACCTTCACGACCGCAAGATTCTTAAGTCCAGATTCTTCGGAAGGTGCATACACTCCCACAATTCGTAAACTAAAAACAAGATACCACGAGCACGGACTCTAGGGTAAAATGCAAATTTGAATCCAATGATTACTTCTCCCAGATGTTAAGCAAATTTATATTCCCTAATCAGATAGTAATTTTCAGGAACAATGACAATTTAAAAAATCCTTCACATCACTCGCTCCAAAAAAAAAACGTTTCACCTCTGGCAAGTTGCCGCAAAATGCATATCACTCCCCCATGCATCCAAATCATTAACAAAATCACCAAAGCAATATGATTCTCTAATCAAGTTAATCCACACGCGCGTCTGAGCCAAGTCATGCGTCCCCTTTCGATATCATAGATAATGCACACCTATTCCCTTGTCACTATGTGCAAACCTACGCAAAAGTTATAAAATTCAATTACACGTCATTGGCAATATCACAACTCCATTTACGAATGAAACTGATAGTGATGGTGATGGGGATGGTAGGTGCGTTGCGTCAATTTAGCGATTATGAATTGTCGCCTAATCGCAAACAAAAAGGGGCTAAAAGATAACAGGAAACAGGAACCAACCACCAACCACCATCCAACATCACCTATCGGCAATGTTATTCATAACAGCAACCCCAAGTTAATTAACCATTTTGCTGAAATAATTGCTATCGACAAATATTTGACTAGTCAACCGATACGGACACCATACTATCCTATATCTCACATATGAGTACCTACACCTGATATGGCTGGGGAAGTAAAAAAAAAAGAAAAACATCCAAAAAAATTATACCGAAGCCTGGCAATATAAATGAGTACAAAGTGGCTGTAATAATTCTAACTAAAACGATAATTACGTTGATAAAGTTTCATAAAAATTCAATTAGTCCTTTTACGTATTTGTGATTGTGTATGCCCTTTAACGACTGTTGATTTGATTGTTGACCACATAAAATATTTCCATTTGAATTTGACTGCAACTGGTCTTTCTTTCTTTTCAGGAACAAACCTCATGGGCGTGGCAGTTCATGAATTCGGACACTCACTTGGCTTGGGTCATTCATCAGCTGAAGATGCAATCATGTTTCCCTGGTATCAGGGCTACGAGATTAATGGTGATCTACCAGAAGATGATAGACTAGCTATTCAGACACTTTACGGGACCAAAGAGAAACAATGGGGACCATATAACCCTAGTGGGCAATATCCCACCCGGCCAACTACAACAACAACTACCACAACAACAACTACAACCACTCAAAGACCACTTCGATATTATCCCGAACGTAGAGAACACAACTATCCGGAAGACCCTCGACGAAAGCCGTCTTGGGAAAGAAACGATTATCCCCATAATCGACCATCCTACCCACGATTTCCACAAAACGATCCACGATATCCTCAATATCCGAAGACAACACCTCGTCATCATAATCATAATCCACATCTTAATCCAAGAATGCATCATGAATATGATACGCCCGTTCGAACTCCAGCACCGAGAACTGAAGCACCACCAACTCAGCGTCCAACTGTTCGATTTTATAATCCCACATCACCACCTCATTGGCCACGTCATAGACATCGTCCAACCATGCGACCGAAGAAGATCAAACCTGACGGATGTAACACCCATTACGACGCCATATCGATGCTGCGAAGAGAGCTTTTCATCTTTAGCGGTCAAGTAAGTTAACCAGTCCACCAAACAAACTTTCTCTTAATAATGTACTTCTTATTTTTTTTTTTTGTAGTATCTTTGGCGTATCGGAGAACGGGGCTTATACCCTGGTTACCCCCATGAGACCAGAAGACTATGGAATAAACTGCCAGAGAACTTTACCAAAATCGACGCTGTATACGAGAACAAACGGGGAAAGATTATTTTCTTCATCGGTAAACGGGAAATTCATATCAAAATCTATTAAATAGTTAAACGTAGAATTTTATTTTTTTTTTTAGGGAAACTATTCTACTCGTTCCATTCGGCGGAACTAGAATACGGATACCCTCGTCCATTGACCGATCTTGGCATTTCTGATCGAGTTGATAAAATAGATGCAGCTCTTATTTGGGGCTTCAATAACCGCACCTACCTCTACAGTGGTACATCGTATTGGCGTATGGATGATGAAACGGGCAAAGCTGAATTGGACTATCCCCGTGACATGAGCATCTGGAATGGCGTTGGCTATTTTATCGACTCTGCATTCCAATATACAAATGGAAAGACATACTTCTTCAAAGGCTTAACCTATTGGGAATTTAACGATAATGTAATGCGTGTAGCACACACAAAACCAAAGTTATCCGCCTACAAATGGATGAATTGTCCACGAATCGAATCGAACGACATTGATGAGAATCCCACAATCAATGCGCCGCTTGTTTCGGAAAGAAATTTCCCAGCGACGGCAGCGTCTTCGAGACCGAGCTCATGGTGTAACAGTATCCTAGCAACAATAGTTCCATTTTTTTATATTTTATTTCTTATAAGAACCTAACTATAGGAAAGTATAAGAGGAAGGATAAAGATACATATGTGCTTGGGTTCAGTGGTTCCTTTGTTTCATGGATGGCATCCAACATAGTTACAACTGGGAGGACTGCTGTATAATGTGTTGTTTGTCTTCTTCTTGTGTTTAAAACAACTACTCGTAAGAAATGATTTTATTGTTGAATTGCACTACATCTTATGTTAGGGCCATCTATTATTGATGGATAGTACGTTATCACAATTAATCAATCAATTGGGAGGGAAAGGTTATTGTTTAGGGATTAGTGGTGTGGCAGTAAGAGTCTACTGAGGAGACTGATTTGTAGTTTGTAGTTTGTTTCGTTGTAAATTCTGTAACTCTTTATCTTGTATTATAAAAGTTGCATGAAAAAAACCCTCCGATATGGAAACCAAGACACTTCCACTTCCTCGGTATCGTCCACCCATTAGGTTCCTACTATGAAAAAAAATTGTTTTTTCTCTGCAAAAAGACAATGGTATTGCTGCATTCAAAACTTGACATACCATTTCCAAAACCCACCATTCCCAATGAGATCCTCAAAAATTATGTAATATGTGGTAAGTTTTGAATACTCCAGATATGTACATAGTGCGGTCCGTAAGTTCTTTCGAAGTTGAATTTGATGTCGAGTATGTGGGTCCGATTTTTCAGATGGAAAAAAAAAGCTTATGCTGGGTAACACTTTTTAAGTGCCTTTTCGTAACGGCCGAATGACCGTGAGGGACATCAAAAGCACAAAAGCAGTGGCATCGTATCTACAGGTAAAACAGAATATTTACCGATCTTCCAGACGAAAGTGTTGAAACGCTTACTAGCACGAGCTTCAACGTCTATTCTCACTCGGTAGCAATGAATTGCTCAACGCTGCCCTATCGACCGTGTTCTGCGAATTCGTCATCTTTGGAATAATTTCCTTTCCCCAAATGCGAAATGCATTTGAAGGGCTTAAAATAAGACCCGATTGTGGTGATTTAAAACGCTGTGATCAACCAACTTATCACAACTCCAAAAAAATGCTTAAAGAGATTAAAAACCTTGCGAACTTAGCAACCAATAGTAGCCGATGCTAGTGGTACGTTCACAAGGTATATTTTCATCGAAATAAGAATCTGCCACTGTTGGACTCGTTTCTTCCCAAACATGAAAATGTACCTGAAGGGTTCACAGGGTTCGACACAATTGAAGTGATCCAAAGCCTTGAGACAATTCTGAAACAAGGGATTAACATGCGATGTATCGCTTCAACTGTGTCATATTTAGAGTATAGAAAGCAGCCAAAAACTCACTTATCTCTGTGCTTGTTTTTACCCTAGCACGAAAACTTATGGACTACACTGTGTACATATAGAAAGACCGAAAGTCTGCACCAAATTTATTTTTCACAAATGTGCCTTAAATATTCTCACCGCTAACAATACCAAATTAAATCAAACTTGAGAGTATCCTCAGTTCGAGGATGCACTCTGTTGCAAAAAGCCTACACCGAAATTGCCTGCATTAAAGTATATTTTAATTAAGTGCCTTAATACAAATGTAACCAAGCTGCAGCTAACAACCCGCACAAATCGCATACATGGACCATCTTGTTTAAAATGCTGTCCATATCTGATCACAACTCTCTCTCTATCACCAAATGGCCTTTTAAAAATGCACCTCATCACGATTACGAGTAGATCAATATTTTTTTTTTACCGTTTACAAATTTATAAACATCGCATTATATTCTCATTTAAATGTTTTTACAAGTTTGTATATTTTTTTCATCTCACACTGCCAGCACCTCTTGTAACATCCGTACTTCTTTCATATTTTTTTTGTTTTAGTTCTTTTTTAGTTTTAATGCTTAAGGTTTAGTTAAGTTTTAGCCGTACACAGCCATTTCGTTATATTAAATGTATGTGATACTATTCTAATATCTCAAAATAAAAATAAACAAAAACAAAAATTTGATTAATTTAAGACTTACAAAAAGCTGTGTCGCTTTTTTAAAAAAAAAAAAAAAAAAGAAATAAAATAACGTTATTTTGTAAAAGTTATACCTATTACTCCAAACTCTTAGAATTGTAATTTTAGCCATGTATACAAATTTTAGTTGTTTAAAAATAAATAAGGATGATCAATCGAGGATTATTTGTGTTTTTATTTATTTTTATTCAAGCCCAAGGACATGACATATGATATTTGTACTCGTGAGTAAAGAAAATGCTTCCATGGCTTTCTCAAGCATAGTGGCAACACTGTTAACTATACAGATTCATTCTGATCCGCCAATGTTACATTAAAATGGTCCTCGGCGATTTAAATGCAAAGGTTGGAAGAGAGGACATCATTGCTAGTACTGTCGGAAGGTATAACCTGGACGACACAACCTCCGATAACGGATTCAGGCTAATCAGGTAGTTCCCTTATCTCGATATTCAGAAAGAGACTTGGAGAACTCCTGATCAATCCTCTGCTAACCAAATTGATCACATTGCAATCGACTGGATGATCTGTTGGCTAAAAACTTTGCTACAAACGAGTATGATAATCTCGCAAATCATTTTGCACAAACATTTTCTTTAGACATAACATTCATATGTGCGAACATAAATCTTACTCGGGTCCATCCAGCAGTGCTTAACGATCAATATATATGAATGAAGTTAGTACTGAAGGAGTACAAAAAATTCTTAAATTACTTAAAGACAACAAATCAACATGTGAAGATGGTATACGACCAAAGGACTTAAGAAATAATGCTGAGGTTCTGGCTCCGGTTTTAGCAAAACTTATAAACTTGAGTCTGGAGCAATCAAAGGTCTTCAAAAGATTTTAAATATCCGTCATTCGACCGATATACAAGGGTGGCCCAAAAAACGATATCGGGAACAACCGTCTGATTTCAATTCTATCGGTAACGGATAAAGTCCTCGAAGAGGTGGTATTCAAAAGACTTATTGAATATTTAGAAAAATTTAATATATTGTCAAAAAATCAGTTCGGCTTCAGACAGAAAAAAAGTAAAAATCGGTTGTTCGGTGATTTTTCAAACCAAATTAACCAAAATCAAGAAAAGAAAACATAGCACCATAGTACTTTTTATCGATTTTAAGAAAGCCTTTGATACGCTATGCTATACAAATATTCTAAAACAGATGGAAAAAACGAACATAGGAGGACCACTTTTGCCACCTAAAAAAACGTAAATATAAAGTCAAAATTAAACTTAGGCTTTCTTTGCAAAAAAAAATCCTCAAAATATGGAGTTCCACAAGGATCCAAATTAGGAACGTTAATTTTTATTATATACTCGTACATGAACGATATGCTTGCAGCTCTTAACAAAAGCACACCTTACGCATACGCAGACGACACGGAAATTATCGTTAACCACAAGGACGTTGAAGCAGCTGAAAAAATCATGCAAAAGGAGTTTGATATAGTCACAACATGGTGTCATGACAACGGCCTGATCATAAATGCAAAAAAAAATAACGAAATTAATGCACATACGTCCTCCGCACATCCTAAAACACAAAAAGGTTAACACAAAGGTTAACAGTCAGCAACTTCTTCGAGCTGATGACAACTGCTCGACGATCGTGGATAATGTATCTATACGAGTATACAAATATTTAGGGGTCACCGTCGACTACAATTTTATGTGGAGCTATCATGTTGAGGCACTAATAAAAGAACTCTGGGGATCCGCTGCCGCTCTTTTCCATCTTAGCAGATGTTCTTCAACAATCCTGTTATAGCTTAGTGGAGTCTCACCTCACAAGGTATGGCATCCTAGCGTAAGGCAACACACCGCAGCTCAAGCGGCTAAACTCATTGCATGCCAGCATACAAAAAATAGTTAAAAAGTCAAAACGACATAATGGTAAAGACATAAGACAATTCCTCACAATAGAACAATTGTATAAGATGGACATACTATCAACTTTCAAAGATGATAACACCTATAAGCTACTAACCCAACAAGCAGTTAACACACGTAGAAGACAACAAAATAAGTTTTTGGTCCCAAGGTTCTGGAACGAATATGGAAGTAGAAAGTATGCAGTTGCTGTTCCGGCAATATTTAACGAGCTTACAACAAATTTAAACAACCTCCCGAAACCATTTTTTAAAAAAAAAATGTTAAGAAAATGTTTTTGAATTCAAATGAATAAAAGAGAAACTGTTTTTTGTATTATGGATCTCCGAACGTTCTGAGGACCCAAGGTCGACTCGGACAATTACATTGTTGCAGCTGAACTGCGGTTGCGGATATCCCAAACAGCGCAAATGCAAGCTAATTTTTTGAGGTCGCCATATCCTTTTCCGATCGATTCTCTCTTAATCTCTTAAAAGGTTCACGACCTGGGCTTCGAGCTCTTCAAAGTGGCAGGCTATGACTTGGAATGGAGCATAAACCAACTCATCTGTAAAATATGTTTGGACGAAACTATGTCCGATGAATATTACCTCAGCATTGTTTGTCTGATCATCAAGAAAAGGGACCCTCTGAACGGCGCCAAAAATTCTGACTACGGCATATCTTGGAGAAAACCCATGCGCTTTAGATCGATACACACCCCTTATTCATAGATTTCAGATCGCATATAACAGCATCTGTAGAGACGAGCTATGCAAATGCAGTGCAATGTTTAGTTTTGGTATCTCTGCGAAACTCATCCGTCTGGCAGGATGACGCTGACGCTGTTCCTTCAAAGCTGACAACGATATTAAATGTCGTAAGAGAGTTTAGAAAAGGCGATGCGACGCGTTTCTTTGACATCCACAAGATGGCGCGGAATTTGTCACCCGATATTTTTTGGCTGTATTTTTTTTTCCATTAAGTCGAGAAAATGATGTCGACTAAGTGGCCGCCTTGAGAATTGACCAACCTGGCCCGATTTATGGCATTTTCCGTCACTCTTAAAAGGACTTTCGGCGATAGGTACTCGCATTCTTGACGGATATTCTCTTTGAGGGCTTCAAGATTCTGATGCTTGTTGACATAGACTCGTTATTTAAAAAAAAAAAAAAAAACCATAAAAAGAAGTCCAGAACGGGTAAATCGGGCGATCTTGCCGGCCAGTGCAAATCGCCAAAACCAGAGATGAGGGGACCCGGAAATGCGGACCTCAGAATTTCGGTTGTGACTCGTGCACTTGCTTCATCCTGATGGAACCACATATTCTTCAGTTCCAATTCATCCAAGTATGGAAGGAGAACGTCGTTGAGCATGGATGCAAAGCCATCGTCTATTACAGTAGTCGTTTGGCCCGAAGCGTTTTCGAAAAAATAAGGCCCGATAACGCCTCCAGCGTAAACAACACACCATGTAGTAACTTTGAGCGCTTGTCGGTGATGCATTTTCTGCACTTTTTAACGGAACATCTTACAGTCTTTCATCAAAATTCTCTGTAATGACCACTGATTGATACCCAATTGCGTGGCACGTCGTGACCCTCAGCTGCGATAATCTCGGCGGAACGGCTGCCCTGTGGCCGGCCAGACCTGGCAGCATCTCATGATGTCCTATGCTCCTCTAGGCGAGTGGCTAAACGTCGTAGTGTTTACCGGGAAATTTGCGCCGATTTTGGCGCTGCGTCAACACCACCAACGAATTATTCCGCAAAAGAAGCCGCAAGAATTATTCCGCGTTCTTCATGAGTATAGCGTTTCATGTTTTATTGACGTATTGCATATTTTGTATCTGTTTACTTAACAAATGGTAAACGAGAATTGACATTTGCGCCATTTGCAAAGATTATAGCATCTTCCGATAGGGTAATGACATTTGCGACACTTAGTACTTCAAAGAAACGTGTGGAAATCACAAGCGATTTTTTGTTGCTCAAATTTTTAAAAGTCTGTAGGCACTACAATCGATTTTTATTAGGTGGAGCTGACGAAAAAAGGTAGAGTAGGACAGAGCGATGGGGATAGGATATTATGATATCAAAACAAATAAAACTAATAAAGAGGAATAGATTCAGGATACAGACATTTGGAGGGAAACGGAAATAGAAGGGAAAGGAATAGCCGATTGTGAGGCATGCTTGTAAAACGCAGCTCAGCTCGCTGGATAGGGTACTTCTTGTCTCCACAATTAAATAAACCACTACAATAATTTGATTTACCATGCCGTATGGAACATACATTTTTGTTCCAATGTTTTCACCATACTGATGATCGCTGGTTGGTGTTGTTTAGCGATTCTAATCGATGTGCCACTCAAAAAGACCTATGACCGGTAGCTTGTAACTGGACAAATCATAGCATCAGTGGTGAAAGGTCTACCAACGCTTTTTATTAGACAACATCATTGATGGACGAAGCCTTGATAATTGGGCGGGGGCCCACTACAACTACAATAAGTTCTCGCTATTTTTTGATGAAAATGCAACTTAGTTGTAGAAAAAATGGTTACTAATGAATAATTCAAAGTATTGCCTATCGCTAGCTACAACTTTTCCCATATTTCTGTAGGAGCTCTAATACCATTGCTGTAAAAACGTTCATCTCCTGAGGCTATCCACGAATCAAGCCTTTTTTGATATCTTCAAATGAGCGAAACTGCTGATCAGTCAGCCCATCTGCCATCGAACGGAACAAGCAATAATCAGGTGGCGCAATATCCGGGGAATATGACGGGTGGGGTAGGATTTCTCATTTCAGGTAGGTTTTAACGAGCGTTGTCATGCTGTAGAATCACTGTGGGTCAATCGCTTCAATTGAAGTCGATACCCCAGTGATAATTTCGTTGGGTTTCAACAGATCATCATAATTAACACCAACCTGGTTCCACCAAATACACAGCATAACCTTCGCAGCGTGAATATTCGATCTAGCCGACGATGTAGAAGCATGTCCGGGCAGCCCCCATGACTTTCTTCTTTTTGAGTTGCTGTAATGAATCCATTTATCTTAACCCGTTACGATGCGATAAAGAAAACCCTTTCTTTGTTTGCCAAGATAGACAAAGTCCTTAACTGCCAATGATGACAGCATCAACCTTCTTTTTCCCTCGCCCATCATCTTACTCACTTCGGTAGCATTTTATTCTTTTTTTCTCACAAGAAAGCATCATTCGATTCAATGCGCTCTAACATTCTTCTTTTTTGGCTTCATGTACGTACATTCATCTTCAAACTAGAGGGTTTTTTGTAATGACACTTTAAAACAAATCACATCAAGGCAGCTTCCACAATGGCTCTTTGACAACCAATCTGCATTCCGTTCGCTAGATTTTAGGAGAGCTTAAGGAAAGCAGAATAAGAATAGGTTTAGCTGTTTCTTGCAGCTGCAACCGTCGAATATTGATGGTCTTAACTGGAACAAGGTAATGATCGGAGCATTGCGTTAAGATTTCGTAACCCAATTTTGGAGTCATAACTGAGTGGCTGAGCATACGTATTTCGGTTCTAAGTGGTTATAGACTTAAATTTAGATGCTGTTATCCTTATCCTCTGTATGGTCATGTATACGAATGAGGCGTATGTTTCCGAATTTGATCTTGATGCAAATTATTGCAAGGCTTTCGCTTACATACCGAAAGCTTAATACTTTTTGGCCCAAATCTTCCTCGAATATCAAATCAAATCAAAACAGTCACCGTAGTTGATGTCGTAGTATTCTCTCCTCTTTTTTCCAGACACTTCTTGCATTTTATTAATATCAGCAGTGTCAAGGGCTTCCACGTTATTAAGCAAAACGTGAACGAGAGTTTTAAAATTCAGTGGTCCCAGCCGAAGTTCAGTACAGTACAGTTTTTTTGTTTCAACGGTGTGGAACTTAAACCAAGCGAAGCTCCCAATCTAGAGGACTTAATAGGGCCCCTGGATAGTGTCCAGCTAAACGATCTTGTGTCAATACCTTCACAGATTACTGTCGTTTGCATATTCAGATTACTCGACGAAACCATGGATCTTTACACGTGGGTTATGAATTTGTACAGGTAGGTGTGCACCGAGTAGCTCAAACTGGCTAAAGCGGTGGATGTCGCCAAGTAAAAAGTACTAGGCTTCCAGGTTCCACCTCCACCATTAAAAACGTCGGCTCTTTTAAACTTCGCAAAGCCAAAGAAAACAAGGAAAATCCCCAAAGCTAAAATAAATTATAAAAAAAAAACCCCAACAGTGTATAAATATATATTTAAATTTTTATTGATTTCACATCAGCCATAGTTTTAAAACGAATTCCATGTTTATATTTATATTATTTTAATAGAACGCGATGTAGTAAAAAATAAGAAACAAATAAAATACTTTGAATTTTATCATCGCATCGAAAAGTATTCCAAAACGCAAAACTATCAACTTCATTTGCTCCAATGTTTACTTGTTTCTATATCTCAATTCTTAATCTTTCATTATCGAGTTATTTTAAAATGATATTGAAATGTAAAAAAAAAATATGCAGTTAGTTTAAAAAAAAAAAAAAACATATTAATGAAAAATAAAATAACAAATCTGCTTAAGGCAGGGTATATCGCACATATGGAACTTCCACGTCGTTGCCGTCCTCATCATTGCAACAGATTTCGAAGACCAACGATCTTTCGTGTGGTTCAATGCGTTTTTTTGACACTCGACGTACAACTTCGGTCATTGGCAAAGGCATGCGCTCAGCACATTTAGCCTTCGGCATAAAGAATGAGTACAACATAGAGACACCCTGTGACAACATTGTTATTTTAAGTTTCTCCTGATGCTCGAAATAGTCGAGGAATTCTTGTAGAGTTAGTTCGCCTTTCACTTCGAATCGATCCCACAAGTTCCACTCTTTACCGTAGTAGGTATTCTTTTCGGCTGGCAGAGGCTCCGAGAAGCCCAGGAAAGGTAGAGCCAAATTGATGAAACCGTTCTTGAATTTTGAAAGTGGCTTTTGACTATAATTAAATAAAAGAAACAAATTTAAAAATTTGTTCTGTTATAGAGAAAAAACTGCTTGCTTACCCATGCAAAAGCTTAATAACTTCTAACACAACAAATCCAGAAACAACCGATGTCGTTGTGGCAATAGCTGGAATAATTTTCCCAGCGATTAACTTTGACTTGTGCCTATCAGCTGGGGGAATATTATAATTGGAGGCACGAAGATTTGATGATGCCACAATAAAGTCCATGTGGAGGTTATTATCGTCGTCCTTCTCAAATTCAAGTGGTGTAATTTTGAAATTTAATTTACCCAAAGCAGTTAGTTCTGTAAGAATGTTATTAACACGATGTTGGTCTACTTCGCTATCATTGTCAAATTGATTGTTGGCAGCAGCATTTTCATTTACTTCGATTTTAACACCAGAGCGGGGCTTAAATTCGGGTACCTTTAAATTTATTAAAAACATATTTGGTATAAAAAATAATTCAAGTGATTCCCCTTGTTTGAAGGTACTTACATGAATTTGTGAAACAAGATCTGCTACAGTTTGCCGGTTACGGACTTGTGGAAAACCATAGACTTCTGCCCTGAGATTTGCAGCTGCATAAATGTAATCTAAATGCAACGGATTGTTGACATCGAATGTAAGCGGCTCAGGACAACGTTTCGGCCCAGACCAAAATGGTTGACCACTTGAGGTTAACTGATCTGGCGGGAAGTTAAACAACAGCTGCTTGATTTGATTGGAGTATTGTTCCTGCCAATAGAGACGAGCCCATTTGACGCAGTCAGCAAAATCTTTTGGTTTATCATCGATAAGAGCTTTCTGTAAGGAAAATAAAATCAAACAAACATATTTAAAGCAATAGATTCAGTTAGAAATTATTTATAAAAAAAAAATTCTGTAAGGTCATCGACAGCCTACAGTAAGACTATTTCTGTGCATTCACCTGCATTTTAATTTGAAACACTTTGTCATCTGTGTCATAATCGCCCATTATTGTCACTTCGTGATGGAATAATTAAATTCACAGTGACCACGATTGCATGGTAAGTAATTGCTTTGTTTATTTATGCACACGCACGGATAGTCTTGCATAACAAAAATGAATCACTTTTTGGCTGGCTTTCTCACAAATTGTACGAGTACAGACAAAGTTTGATTGAAATAGAACAATCATTTGTATAAACTAAGTCGTTATTTACATTTCTATATGAAATTTTTCACAGCGACCTCGTTGAATGCCGTATACACACTGGCTTATGAGCTTAAGTCATATAAGCGCGTTACTACTGCATACAATTGCGGAGCCTATGGGTATTTCTAAAGAAAATTGTGAGATTCAAACTATGAGTAGGACGACTTTTTTTTAAGTAATCTTAAGACACACAGGCCGGTCAAGCCTAACAAATCATAATCGACGTAATTAAGTTTATAAAACTGGAAACTACAGCGTTTCGCAATAAAAGATATAATTTCAAACATCCCGATAGCACTTCACCTTTCGAGAAATTCCCGCAAAAGTTAAAACTACGCCATTAACAAAAACGTAACAATACTCGTACACGCTTCAACAGCGCATTGGAATCGTTTCAAAATTCACTACAAAATTGCGAACATTTGGTTGAAACAATTCGAAAAGTAAATACTTTTCTCGACAGACTTGAATCATCTCCTCATCCCGCAATCGTATAATTTGTCCAGAAATTTCAGTTATTGGGAAAAGTTTGTGATGTATAGAACAGAAATCGTATCCATTTGAGAGTAACAACCGCGAAGATGCTTTCAGAGTTTGGCAATCTCAAAAGTGGGGCACAACACAAACAAAGACGAAAGGATTCAATTCATGCAATAACTTCGTCCTCCGACCATAAGCAGCGTTCTAAAATGGAATTGCGTGTTTGAAATGCACGAGTTGGATCATTTCTAAGACCTTATTTCTTAGCACATTTGCAGCATTTGGGTTCTGAAAAATCCAAGAATGATTCTTATGGTTAATGTACCTGTCTTTCTGATCGGTGAGGTTTTTGGTCAGGATACATAATTTGACTTTATTTCTTCGAAAATGAAGCGGGTATTCTAACGAACTATGTTCAATGAAGTCGCCCCTTCCTATGTACCACCCATATCGCTCTGTTGCGAAAAACATTCCCTAGCCGAATTGTTTTCGGGAATGGTAATCAAAATTCCATTCTGAGATCATGGCATTGAACAACATGCGACTTCTTCCTTTGCAGCTTATGTGCGAAAACAAATGGCAAAACTTTGAAAGTGGAAAATGAGTTGAAAAAGTAGTTCATACTAGCGTTATTTGAAACCTTCCTTTTGTGCACAAAAAATGTCAAAACAGTGATGTTGAAGACCAGGTCTCATAAATTTACCTGCGGTATTGATGATGTGGGCAGTAACTGTCCCAGTGGGGTTAAAATATGAGAAACGGGTATATTAGGAATAACATCAATGGGTGTCCGATTGAATCATGCCCCTTGTCCTGCACTTAAATATGCTGGCTTGAGCATTCAATTTAGAACCTGCTTTCTCACTTCATTATTGATAACGTTTTATATATCGGTATATCGATACCCTCGCATCTACATACGGTATTTAAGCTTAATCCTTTAAATAATGAAATAGAATGCAATGATTTAATGAAACAGAAGAATTGGTTAATAATGCGCTCTATACGAAACGCTGTCATATACACACTGTGGCAAATAATATCCCGGACACAAGCGATATCGCAGCAACCAAGAGCGCTACCTATTTGTGTGAACATGCGTTTTAAAGCTTGAATCTTTCTTTACTATCATTTCATGACATTTGGTTGGCATTTAACAATTATTAAAACTATTTTTCCAGAACGCCTTTTTCATTCGACGTTAAAATTTTAGCATGAAACCAAGAGCCGTCATCAAATTCCCCCCAAAACTTGGTAAAAATGCAACAGAAACATTCCGATTGATGCAACAAGTAAACCGTGATGATTATTTGAGTAGAATAGTTGTTTTTGACGCCTGAAATGATCAAAAAACCGCAATGCTTTTCTGAGAATGATGGAAGAGTGCCTTAAGCATGAACAAAAAGACTATTCGCACCATTCCTTACGAGGATTTGCCCACAACAAATGTCTCTGTTGCACGATAATGCACCGAGACACACAGCACTCATTGTTCGCTAATTTTTGGCTCGACATCAAGTGTGTGTGTTAAATCATCCGCCGTATTCACGTGATTAGGCACCGTGCGATTCCGATCATTCAAGCAGATTCAAAAGGGGCACTTAAATCACCATTGAATTGCTGTAACAAGTGTACTGAATCGAGAGGAGTACATTTAAAATAAAAATACCAAAAAATAAACCCAAATCGTTTTTTAAAATTTTTTTCTAGAGCCGTCTGGGATTTCATTTGCCACACTGTGTAAGTCTTAATGTAGAAGAATATGTAATGACTGCCCATCTAGTGTCGATTGGAATTTTGTAGGATTCACCACATTTCATTTATTACTATTCTCATCTCTTCAGTTACAGTTATACAGCACAGCAAAGGTACTCTAACAAAGAATGCGCATCTTTTTCAAAATTCCTTCATAATTCTTTCTCGCATAAAAATCGAAGGAATTAGCAGTTGAAACCACCCAAGGTAACCACATTTCCTCCAATTTTTGTCAACCGACGGAAGCATATAAACACAGTCTAGTACTGATTTCAATACAATATTCTAACCAGTTATTTACGGCTCCTAAAAAATATAAATTTAGAATATATAACAGAAACGTTAGAATGGAAAAAAAAAACATCTTTAAAATGTCGTTATAATGGAAATCAATCCTCGTTGGATTTTGTCAAAAGATTACAGAAAGGACAATTTTTTCCACAAGAACATAGCCACCCAATCAAACCACAATTGGCCATGTATACCTAGTCTAGTAAAAATTGCTGACGAACGACTAAACGTGTTCACTGTGCAAGAACTGTTTAATATTTTAAGTATGCAACTCTGCAGAATAAATTCTTGTAGCTATTGTTATTTACAATCATGGAATCGCGCAGCAACAAAAGTTTGGTTCTAGTAGTTGGCCTTTACAAAAGGACGAAGAATAAGCTGAGACCTTTTGCGGCTTCTTCAAATAACTCGTAATTTGTTACGAGGGCGGGTCAATAAGTCCGTGACTTTTTGAATTTCTGACCTCTTTACTGAAACAGCAACACTGCTCCTGTCAACAGGCATCTGTCAGTTGACTCCTGTCAAAATTTAAACTTGCTGCGTCAGTTAGTTTGTGTTTGACAGCTATTTTTATCAGACTACTCACTAATTTGAGGAGAAAATGGAAAAAAGTGAATTTCGTGTGCTTATTAAGCATTATTTCTTGCGAAAAAAAAACCATTACCGAGACCAAGGCTAAGCTTGATAAATACTATGGGGACTCTGCACCATCGATTTCAATGGTAAAAAAGTGGTTTACTGAATTTCGTTGTGGCCGTACAAGCACTGAAGATGCCGAACATCCTGGACGCCCAGTTGAGGTCTCTACACCCGAAACAATCGAAAAAATTCACGATATGGTGTTGGCCGACCGAAGATTGAAAGTGCGAGAGATTGTGGAAGCCGTAGGGATCTCGCATGGCTCAGTGGTTTCAATTTTGAATGATCACTTGGGCATGAGAAAGCTTTCCGCAAGATGGGTGCCGCGTTTGCTCACAGTCGACCACAAACGCAATCGTGTAACAACTTCACAGGAAGGTTTGGCGTTGTTTAATCGCAATATGGAGGAGTTTTTGCGCCGTTTTGAAACCGTGGACGAAACATGGATCCATCACAACACACCAGAGAACAAACAACAGTCAAAACAGTGGGTTTCTAAGGGTGAATCGGCGCCAAAGAAGGCCAAGGTGGGTTTGTCAGCTAATAAAGTTATGGCGACTGTTTTTTGGGATGCACGCGGGATAATCCACATTGACTACCTCCAAAAGGGAAGAACAATCAATGGGGAATATTATGCCAACTTATTGGACTGATTCAATGACGATTTGAAAAAAAAACGACCTCATTTGGCCAAGAAAAAAGTTCTTTTCCACCAAGACAACACATGTGCAGTTGCCATGGCAAAAATCCATGAATTGGGCTATGAATTGCTCCCTCATCCACCCTATTCTCCAGATTTGGCTCCGAGCGACTACTTCTTGTTCCCAAACCTGAAGAAATGGCTTGGTGGAAAAAAATTTGACTCCAATGATGAAGTCATCTCGCAAACAAAGGCCTATTTTGAGGACCTCGACAAATCATTTTTTTTGGAAGGGATAAAAAAATTGGAGAAGCGTTGGACAAAGTGTATAGAGCTCAAGGGAGACTACGTTGAAAAATAAAATTATTTTTTTATCAAAAAATCTGTGTTTTAATCAAAAAGTCACGGACTTATTGACCCGCCCTCGTATAACGCTATGTGAAGTTCTTCTAAAATACAGAACGGCTTCGAGCCCGACAGAGAACCGACCGGACACTCAAATCGTATGCTTCGAAATAAGAAAAGGAAAGACACTAATCGCATACAACAGACAAACTGAACAATAACCCACCGGCAAATTCTGTTAACTGGCAAACATATCTTCGGTTGACGAAAAACTTTCAAAAAGAGAATAATGCTCTGCCATTTAGGGAAGTTCATTCCAAAGAATTTACAGGGCAACAGTCCCATATCAATAATGGCTAAGGGGCTGCTAATGATATTGTATAATAACACAACCGACCTTCATATTGTCGAGAAAGGAGTCAAAATTTTGGCGAAAGATTATCTCAGAATTGTTTTGGAAAACTTGATAAAGCCTCTTAAGCAAATAATGTTCACCACCCTTTCTTGATCACTTCATTAAAATTTTATTACAGCTCATGAAGTGAAGAACACTCAGAAATGATTTTCACTCAACGCCGTCTTGAATCGAATAATTGGCCAACTGGCAGTTCACACCTCAATTCATTGGATTGCAAGTGATGGCCAGTTTTATAATACATATCTGGCTCAATTCGACACCGAAGTATTGAGTCTTTAAAAGCGAACCCTTGTCAGAGGAGTGTATAATTTGCAAATGCATGCTACGATCCATGATTGAAAACCAAATGGCAACCAATTCGAATAATGTGATCAACGTGTTGTAGCTGCTGAGTGATCCAGTAAATTGAAATTAACTCATTCGGATTTCAGTTCAGAATCCAACCTACGGTAACTTTGAGACTGAGGTAACTGAGACACTTCTGCAACTTTTTGGAGAACCTGCAACGAAAACAAGTTTCAGATTTCTACAGAAAGTAAAAAAAAAACTTGCTCTTTTCATAAAACAGTCACACGTTCATACAATGGAGATAAGTGTCACAACAATCAGACATCGCTTCATGTCGAACCAGCCTGAACAATAAATGGGTTTGGTTTACCTTCCTATTACCATCCCATCCCATCCCATGCACGTAGCATCTTCACATAGTATATGTAGTATCTAAAAATGAAAATGCCAATTACCTTGCCCTTATGTGGAACTTACAAGGGGGAAACTTAAATCAGACACTCCATTTCACACCTCAGAGGTAACAGCCTGAAACTGACCTAAACCTCATTCAAATGGTTTGTGCATTAAAAGTGATTTTGTGTTAACTTCCTCCAGTGGCTCACACATTTTTGTTAGAGCGCGTCGAAGAAGACCTCACCCAGTGGTCTTGATTTGTTGTAGCGATTTCCTTTCCAATTTTGTGTTCCTAGCTAGACCTAGTGGTCCAAATGACCACGGAAAGAGCAGTAAATGACAAGAATTTTATCTCCAATTAGTATTGGAACGTCTCATTGTTGTTTAAACAATTCAGCTAGAAGAACTCCGCGATTTAACAATTGTGAGGGCGTTCAAGACAAAACTGAAACTGCTACTACTACAACAGCAGGAGACTACATATAATGTGCCTGATGTAGACGAACACATCATCGGCTTGGGTTTCAATACAAGTTGATACAACTAATGAGTTGCCGACAATGGCTAGGTGCATCTTACTGTTAAGCAAACATGTATGAAAGTCGAATCTATTCCCAGGAGTGTCTTATGTCGATGAACAAATCGTTACTGATGATAGTAGGTAACCATTGCCACAAAAGTATTCCTCCACGTCGCAGCCAGCCTAAAGAGAATTCCATTATCTCAATGCCTTGGATCTTGTTTAAGAGATAAAACGATAATTAATGTCATCAATGCTCAACAAACAACCCCGTATCTGGATTCTTTTCAAAACGAAACAAGATCCCAGAGCTGCACATCTCTAATATATATTGAAGTTTCGCAACCCGTCCAAGAAGCTTTGGCATGTTACTGAAAGCCCGATGTGCGACTGTTCACTTCTCTGGTTATTTCCAAAAAGGGTAACTGAGAAAATAACAATGGCATTTTCATCAGCTCGTATTCATATTTACTCAGGTTGTAGAAAGAGATGGTGAGCGCGAAGTTACAATCAAACTATCGAATCTCTACGTTGGAAGCGAAGTTAACAGCAAAATTTGTACCTGTAAAGCGAAAAACGGCTTAAGTATCATAAGAAACATTTGCACTAAGACCATCTTTGTCGATTTTCAGGCAAAGTAAGGAAGAAAGGCCTTCTTCGGCAGAAGTATTACCAGCACTTTGGCAACAGACTGCAGTTTATCGACCATGCCCAAAAAATAATAAAAATGGAGAAGCAAGTTATTCCACAACAAAAATGGACTTTACATTCTTCAGACAAAAAAAACGAGGAGAGGAACAAATTATCCACATTGCTTTCAACGGAAGGGAGAGCTCAAATATTCAGAATATCCGAAGGACTTAATCTAGCTAACATCTTTATAATCAGCCGATGGATGTGTTAGGTTTCAGAAGGAGGAAACCCTTAAACGTAACCATACCCAATTCAAGCACTAAGGACTCATTTGAAATAAAATAAAATAAAACAAACCAAACTTCAACTCACCTTGACAGATTCCAAAATTTCCAAGGGCTGTATGCCGGGCAGCTTTAAAATTCTCTCAATAAAACCAGGATCTGATATATATTGTGAAGCGTTCTCTGCTGCTTGCTTGAATACACCCTCAAAAGCATCACGTGCCCATTGTAGAGTATGTTCAATGGCATTTGGGAAGTTCTTCAATGTACAAATTGGTATACTCTTCTCTGGTGGATCTTGTGACGAACTATAAGATTCTGTTTGGAATGGCACAATTACTTGCACATTTCCCATGGTACCCAATGTTCCAGAATCAACCAATGGAATACGATTAAAGACACATTTGCGATCCATGTAAATACGAGCATCGACATTGTCCAATGCATTAGCTACACCATCCAATTTACCAAAGAACTCTTCGGAGAATACCTTTTCGGTTTCAGCTCCAACACGCAATTCATATGCTGTCACTTTAACATCATTGTTCATGCGTTTAATAGCTGTTGCTGCAGTTAATGCTTTCGATTTTTGCACGTCTTTTGGACGGAACAAGAATTGCCTGTTCAAATTTGATTTTTCAATGAGATCCATATCGGTGATGACGATTTCACCTTTTCCCGAACCAACTCCAACCATTGCAAAGTTTTTGAGCAGTTCACAGCCAATGGCACCTGCGCCAACGATGAAATATCTTAAAAAAAAAAAAAAAAAAAAAAATAAAAAATAAATAAATATGTAATTCATGAGTCTATTCTCTGGTCTTTACTTACTTAATGTCGCCGAGTTTCTCTTGGAATTTCTTTCCAAAGATTGCGATTTGTGCGTCATAGCGTGAGCCTGTTCGTTGAGCATCTGCTTCATCGAGCTCCTCATCTGGTAGACATTCTATAGCATCGTAGTACAAAAATTGGAATATTGGCGTGAATTTTCCACTACAAGCCTTAAGCACCTCTTGAGCGACGACACCACCGATTGCTGCATCAATGGGGCAGCAATTGCCAGAGCAGATCTTCGAGAAAATTAGCACCAGTTCTTCATTGATATCTGGATTTACAGACTTGCACAACTGTAGGAATTTCTGAGCGTCTTCGTTATTCCATGGACGTGGACAATTGCCAGTTTCTTCAATGAACTTATGCAATGCGGCAAACGCTGTATGCAAAGTTGCTGGATGATCAAATTTACCAAAGTCCGAAATGACAAACTCAGGTTCTTTTTCTGCTTCAGCCAAAGGTTTGAAATTGATGGTTTTTGGCATCTTTACTTGTGTAACGATACCACCACGGATGTACTCACTGAATCCAGTTGTATCGCCAATGCTAAACGTATACGGTCCAAGAACACTGATTTTAATTGGTTGGCAACCATTCAATTCGGTCATTCCTTGGACCTCAGAGAAAGTGACATAATCTCCGTCATTAAGCCCATGACGTGTTTCATCCAAGCATGTCACAACTCCCTCTGCGTCCTTGGTGATTCCTGCTACCATAGTCGACAATGGTTGTACACCATCTTGATCGAAAATGGTAAAGTTTTCACCAAAATCACAGAAAATTTTCGTAAACAAGCCACGGCTCTCAGCAATGATAAGAGCAATGCCATTGTCATGGGCAAACTTTCCGATTCTTTGTTGCTCCTCAACATTCGAATTGGTAAGCACAATAACACGATATTGCCGTAGAAAATCTTCAGTAAGATCGCCTGTATAGGCTGTAGTGCGAACATAGTTATTCAATTCAGCCAACTGACTGCAAGAAGCTTCTGCACGATTCTTTCCAATGTCTGCTTCACTCAAATAGAACTGTGTAGACAGATCACGGATCTAAAAAGAAAAGAATAAAAAGAACAGCAATAATTATTCAATTGTTGTTTTATGGTTTTGTTTGTTTTTTTGATGGGCATGAATCATATCAGCTATAAACTCTAACTGCATTGTACCGAAATGAAACAAATTTAAGATGCCAAACCAGACCTGTGTCTGTGATCAACAGCGTGTCGTGTCATTAACCCCAGATGGATGGACGGTTTTTTTTTTTTTTTTATGGCGCAGAAACAATGAAAAGCAGAAATATTAGCCAGAAAAACATGCTCACATGACATCATAGCTTGTTTCTGCATCGAATTCATAAACAAAAAAAAAAGTTCTCAGTAATTGGCACCTTCTTGTATGTGATTAACGCTGTGTTAATACGTATTTTCTATTTTTAATTTCAAAAGGTCCTTCCTTTTTCGATGATGTGACGGTCTTATCGCACAACTAGTGTAGGTGACCGATATGTAATTTGTTTCAATAGATTGTCGACAACGGAAGAAAGAAACCTATAGATTCTAGTAATAATCCAGTGTGTAGATAAGATAACAATTGAGGTAGCTACTTGTGTACCTCAGTTGAACAGGAAAACAGTAAAAAGGTCTTATTTTAGCATATCGACCTAATGAAAGGAATCAATACTCTTTACATTTAAGAAAAAATAGTCATTAGAGACCGACCTTCATGCAAGGTTATGAGAGTTGGTAAGACACTGCTGACTAAGCCTAACTCCCGAAAGCAATTTTATTACAAAATTGTGGTTTTTTTCCCTTTGACTGAAATGTGAACTAAGACTTCTCCGTAGGGATTGCAATAACACGCTAAAGTCAAGTGTACAGCAGTTGAAATTTGAAATGAAAAAATCGATGATGATCCAAAGTTCAATGTCACATTATGTGTAGTAATTACTACAGTAATTGTCGTGGTTTTGTTTACTGCTTATAAAACTTTCAGGAAAAAGGTAATAAAAAACGTTAGATTATGTAACTACGCAGCTATCGAAGCGGAAGCGGCTAGAATTGATTTCATGGTAAATGAGACAAAAACCAAGTATATGTTGTCATCAAAAAAAGACTCTCAACATCGACAACTTGGCCAGAGCGTTACAATTGGCACCTATAACGTCGTCGGCAAAGAAACATGGTGGTGGAATGACGAAACCAAACGAGCTGTGGCCGACAAGAAGAGTGCATTCCAAGCGTGGACAAAATGCGATCGGAGCGACGATATCGAAAAAGCTCGACTGGCTCTTGAATACGAGCGTCTTAAAAAGATCGCAAAGAAAGTCCTGGCTCGAACTCGAGCGGCAGAAGCGGAAAACTTGTACCAGGAGTTGGAACAAATATCCTCACGATCGGCAGATAGAAGACAAGCTATACAAGAGGTTCAAGAAGTTCAAACGTCGTCCAATACTTCAGTGCCAAATATTTGTAAGCTTGCTGCACAGAGGCGAAAAAATTCGATGGAAATAACCTCGCCGAAATACATCAAAAACGCAGACGGTCGTTTACTAACAAATGAAAAGGAAATTTGTGACCGGTGGCTTGAATACTGCAAGGAGTTGCTTAACAAACAGTTTCCACGTGATATCGTGCCGACAGCTGGTCTATTCGAGGAGGAAGTTTCGGACTTTTCAATCGAAGAAATAAGTATAGCAATCGAAAAAGTGAAGCGGGGGAAAGCGGCGGGACCAGACAGCATTCCATCAGAGTTTTGGTCGGAGATGGAGGGGATCGGCAGCGTTTGGCTATCGAAACTTTTAAATAAATTAAAATGTGGACAACCTATGCCGAATCAATGGAGGAGTAGCTTCTTGGTTCCATTATACAAAGGAAAAGGCGACACTCGAGAATGCAACAACTACCGTTCAATCAAGCTTATGTCACACACAATGAAACTCGTCGAAAGAGTCTTAAACGAACGTCTTCGGCAAATAATAAAGCTCGATAATAGCCAGTGTGGATTTGTTGAAGGAAGATCGACGGTGGACGCTATCCAAAGCCTACGAATAATAATGGAAAAGCATCGAGATTCGTCTAAGGATTTACACATGGTATTTATCGACCTCGAGAAAGCATTCGATCGAGTGCCTAGGGATCTCATATGGGCCGCGCTGAGGTCTCAAAACGTACCGGAAACGTATGTTAGAATAATACAAGACATGTAAGGAAACGTGAAAACTGCGGTTAAAAGCTCTGCTGGACTAACAACAGAATTTCCAGTTAATGTCGGAGTGCATCAAGGAAGCGTACTTAGCCCTTTCCTCTTTAACGTAGTATTCGACAACGTCGAAGATTTACAGAACGCCTTAGATTCATGGAGAAATGCACTAGAGAGAAACGGGTTCAAAATAAGTCGTTCAAAGACGGAGCATTTGACGTGCCCATTTGCGCATCCGTTGCGACCTGTTCCGAATATAATGTAAGACGGAATAGTTCTTCCAAAAAGCACTATCTTTAAGTACTTAGGATCAATCGTTAACATGGAAGCGAAATGTGACGACGACGTAAACCACAGAGTGTGGGATGGATGAAATGGCGGGAAAATTCGGGAATCTTTTGCGACGGAAAATTGCCACTTAAATTGAAGGGGAAACTCTACACCACGGTTGTTAGACCAGATCTTATATAAGGTTCACAGTGCTGGACAATGTACGAAGCATTTAAAAATAAAATGACGGCAGCGGAAATGAAAATGTTAAGGATGTCAAGTGGAGTCACTAAAGGCGATTGTATTAGATCTACGCGTATAAGAGGAAGTCTACATATAAAGAATTCGGTAACCGAACAGTTTGAGGCGAATAGAATAAGCTGGTATTGCCACGTTCAAAGAAGATCTGCGGAAAATCCGGTTAAAAAGGCACTATCAACTACGGTCACTCCAACTGTAAGAAAACGAGGTCGGAAAAAGAATTCCTGGATTTCTCAGATGGCAAATGCGCCACAACCCCGGGGGCTAACCACTGAAGCGATCCAGGACCGAGCATTATGTAGACGCGTTCTGCGGTCTGCGACATTAGCCAACCCCATAAGCGGAGCAGCAGCGATGCAGTAAAAATAAGAAACTCGTTACGCATAAGTTCGTATAACGAGGAAAGGGTTAATAAAAGAATAAGAATAAGAAGAAGAAGAACTTAGAGGTAGTTAAAGACTTCGTCTACTTTGGCTCCACAGTTACAAGTAGCAACAGTACCAGCACGGAAATAATACGTAGAATAACTCTTGCCAACTGCTGTTTTTTTCGAGCTCAGAAGGCAATTGAGTAGCTGAGCCCTCTCACGTAAGACCAAACTGGCTTTATACAAGACCTTAATTATCCCCGTCTTGCTCTCTGGCGTAGATGCAGGACATTATTGAAAAAGGCTGAAGAAGTCCTTTGCCGTTTCGAGCAAAAAATATTACGTGTTATTTTTGGTATATATTTCTGTATTGATGGGGAATGGAGTAGGAGCTTTAACCACAATTTGTACGGGCTGTTCATCGACATAGGCTTAGTCAGACGTCTACAGATTCAAAGCCTAAAATGGCTAGGCGATGTAGAGTGAATGGACTCCACAGTTCCAGCCCGAATAATCTTCAAACCAGAGCCCCGGGAACTACGTAGAGGAGGACAGCCAAATCTACGGTGGTGCGAACAAGTGGAAGGGCACCTCAGCCAACTTGGAGGACAACAACGATTTTTTTTTTTTTTTTATAATTTACGCGCGCCTCAAGGGGGTTATGATACCCTTTTACGGTTGCCAGGGCGCGGGCGGAAAGATAGAAAGAGGAGAAAGGAAAGCATGTTGTGATGTAGTGGTTCGAAACTAAGATATATTTGGTTTCGATATTGATTCTCCAGGGGTGGGAGTCCGAATAGGATGGAGAGTTTTTCTTCGCTCGGAATGATTCAGGTTATAAATTTTAACGGTTTGTTTTGTGCTTGAAACTCTACAACAGCCAAATCTACATGCCAGTGTTATGGCTTCACACGTAGATTTTTCTGACTGAGTTCCAATTGCACAAATGAAAAACTTGTCATGAGTAGGATTCGAACCTTGACCCTCCGAGTGAGAAGCGATGGCTAGTACCACTACACCACGGCCACCCCGATGGAAGCAGCTAACGAAAAATCGTGTCAGCTGGAGATTGCGAATTGAAGCAAGATGAAAAAAGAATCATACACATCGTAAAGACTGTCCTTTTCTTCAGATATTTTTCGACGTGTCCCATAGATAGACCCATAGACCTTCGTATAGCTTATTCTGACTAAATTACTTTTAAAATTTTATGCCCTCAGTTCTATCCTCTGATCTAAAGACTTACTTACTGTTCCTTCTACCTACGTCTTTCTTAGATGGTTAAGAAGCATCATGTCATACTGCTTTATTTTTCTGACTATTCAACTTACGTTAAAATGTAGGTAAAAAGACGAACTGATATGGCGACTACTGTGATCGTTAATGTTCCTTCATGACTTCACTAATCACTTTGATATTGAGGGCACAGCCTATGAAATACATTGGGACATTGGGACTTTAACAGATCCCACTATAGAATTATTCAAACTGTCGGTTGCTATTGATAAACTCGTCATGTTATTGTAAATATGTATGCACCGATATGTACAATAGACAGCGACAAAAATAGTGCGAAAAAAAAGAATTTCAATTGTTGTACAATCTTTAACACAGGCTCAAGGTTCACAAAAAAAATACTCCACCACTGCATACTGATTGATAGAATACATGCCCCTAATGTACTCAATTCAAGGTTGCAGATATTCCCCAATCATTTTCCGAACACCGCGCATTCACTAAAAAGCTTAATCTTGGATCAGATTGTATAACCCTCTGATTTGCCATTGGACACCATAAATGACAACGAAAAGTGGCGGAAGCGCTGCAAAATTATCAAGAAAGTAGTCAAGCCAGGGCTCAAACAAAATCCGAGCATCGATAAAAGATATATTCTTCGCTGACACAGCAAAAGAAAAAAGAAAAAAACTTTTCTGCGCCCGAAATTCAAAGAAATTCATTAGAACATCTTCCGGGAATTGAAAACAACACTTTTACCAGCTGCTATTTGCGCATAAGGTAATGTGAATGAAACCAGACCCGGTATATATAGTATGTATGTAGTTCCTGCCCCTATCCGAGCAGAGATAAGTGGATTCAAAACTAAAGGGTGGGCCAGTCTTGATTTCTTTTTGAATCATTTGAGCTCTCGTGCGATCAAAAAATAGTCAGAAACTCAGTAATATATGTGTATTTTCGTGGTACGAAATGGATCGATTGCAAAGTTACTTCCAAAGTTGGACCAGTGCACCAACTGCAGCTGATGTGCACAAGTTGTGCAAAAGTTCGTGAGACTGGATAACTGATTGATAACCGAACATATTCCCATGTTCGTCCCGTGATCTTGATGGAGGATATTGCAGCTGTTACCGAAAGTATGCGTCTGAACCCGAGAAATTCAACGAATTCTCTGTTTCGGCTTTTGTGAAGCTCAAAATCGACGAAATTTGGGGCTAGGAAAATCCACATAAAGTCAAAAAGAAGCCAGTGCATCCTGAGCGTGTGACTGTTTGGTGTGGTTTTTTTGGAGTGGCGGCATTATTGTCCCATTCTTCTTCCGAGACGACAATAGAAGAAATGTTACTTAATTAATTTCGAGGAGCTAAAGTTTTTAGCAAGATGGGGCTACGTGCCATACAAGCAGTGACACAATCGATTTATTGCACACTACTCAGTTTTTAACGGGGTATGGCTCACGGAAACAGCCGTGAGTATTGTGTCGAGTTAAGTAAACAGGAAAACATTCCAATCTGTCCCGGAAAACTTGGAGGGCATGTTTTATTTCATTGCCAAAAATACAAAAATACTAGGCCTCCGCTCATCAATACCGTACACTTACAAAAAGCGGGGGCAGAGCAATACTGACCATATCGTAAACATCTTCAAATTTAAACGAAGGTTGTTACGATTTGACCGGTTACAAGATGCCGGTCATGTCCTGTTAAGTGGCAAGAGCACCGGTAGTCCACACCAAGACTTAAAACACGGCACCGTCAGAGTTAGGAATCAGAGAATCTTGTTATGAACTGTTGTGGAGTTGGAAGTCAGCGCTCGTTTCCTTGACCCTTAGATCGGAAGAGGTTTTAGTTGCTCTCGACTCATATCAAGGCTTAAACTCTGCCCTCAACACAGTTTCGCTTCGGTATTATTGAAATCGTTCACTTGATCAATTTAAGGAGTGGCCCACACTCAATAACATCATTTTCAGAACGAGGAAAACTGGACTATTGTTGGTAATAAGGCGCTGCTGAGGATACGGCCTTAAGACGGCCGACGGTGGAATCGTGGTGAGGGGGAATTGCTGCCTAATGCAGATTTATTAGTAGAGTTGGTTAAGATGGTGAAAATTCGATATTTCCCATGCATGTCGACGAAAGACCACTGGAGTGGAGTCTACCAAACACTTAAGTGTGCTGTACATAAGTGGCACAACAACCTGCCATAATTATCTTGAGAGTGAGAGGTTCCTTTTAAGTTGCAAATACCCTGCGTCTTCTTTGAAAAACTAAAGTTCCAGAGAAAGCTACATACAAGTTCAATGGACTAGTTCCTTGAGTGCTCTGTTACGACAGAAAAAGGAAAATATGCATTTTCAACACATTCCAAGGAGACGAAAGCGTAAACGCTTCAACGATAAGAAATCAGTCAGTTCAGTTAACAAGCCAATTGTACTGCACTGGGTAAACCAAATTCAAAATGCGCAGAACCTACTTTCGGTACCACCGACACATCCAATAATTTTCTGTTTTTCAAACATGTTCGACCTAAGAATGACACACATACGAGGAGACCAAAACATACTTGCATTGATTTTTTCCCACCCCACTTTCAAATATTGTTTTTTACTGCTCGTATGTATATGGCACAAAAGTAATTAGAATGGTTCTCCCTTAAAAAAAGCAACTCACTGCCAACTGGTTTAGTGTGTTATCACAGAGATTAATTTATTGCCCGACGTTGATATGAAATCACAATCACTCTCCACAATTTTCCAGAATATTCACCAGCAAAAATATTCTACTCACTGCTCTGGAAAAGGTGGAACTGAAATCGAAACTGAATATGAATAGTTTGGGTTGGTGAAGATGGCTGCGCCCTTTATCACTCCAATGCTGCATTGAAATTACAATTTCAACTGATGCTGCACATTGTCCGCTTCTTGTTGTGTAAACAGCAACCAGCAAAAGGGATGGATCCACCACATCACAGTGGAGAGCAGAATTGAATAGAATGCGGGGTGGTAGCAGAAATAGAAAGTGAAACTTGCACAGTGCACCATACCGCGATGGCCCACAATCCATCCAACCGACTCCCCGGGCTACCCCATCCGAAAGTCGAACAAAGAACAACACGGTAACGAATAAAAGAAGAAAAAAAAATCAATAAAACTGCAACTGCAAAACATAAACACTCGCCAAAGTGGCAAACATAATTGGAATGGCAAAAATTACTCCAAATTCTTGGCAATGTCCGTTGCACACCGCCTTGTTAGGAGGGCGCCGTTGACACGGCCAGTTATATTTTTAGCTCAGCCAAGAGCAAATTTTCAACCGAAAGAAAAAGACCAACACAAAAAAAAACCAACAAAACGAACCGAGAAAAGCAAATTTCCATGGCGAACGTCACTCAATAACAAAGAAAAAATTCAGAAAAATAAGGAAAAATATATTTTTAGTTGGAAAATAGTGCATTTTCGGGCGTCTCGAATGCGAGGGATATACTTGCGGAAGACCGAAAAACTTGCAAGCTCACAGCTTGAGTAAATTGGCAAAAATATCGATTTATCACGGCGGTAACGGATCTGATCTAACCTCACTTCTATGACGACATGCATAATTTTTTCTTTCTCTGCGATTCACGATTTGTAATTTGCGCTTTGTGTGCGTTGGGTTCTATTCTATGGTGGTACTCCCCCCCGGCGAAAATGAATCATCAGTACATGGAAATTGAAGAGAAACTGCTCGTCATGGCAGGAATTGAAGATGAAATATCAGAAAAATCGAAAAGAATCCGACAAACGAGAAGAGAAAGAGAATAATTTAGTTTTTGCAATTGAAACTTACGGTACAAGGTAGCTTGTCGTGTAGAGTGATCGATTTCACACCGCCGAGAATGACGTTCTTGGCGATTTCCAGGCCGAGGCCACCCAATCCAGAGACGAGAATATCCGAATTGGCCATGCGACGCATTGCATCGTGACCGAGAACGTACAATTGGCGCGAGTAGAGTGCCTCATCGATATCAGCTCCAGAGGTATTTCCACTGTTTGCCATTGTTGTTGATGCTACTGTTCCTGCTGCTACTGATGCTGATGCTTGGGCTGCTGCTCCTGAATCCTTTTCTACTGTGGTTACTCCTCTTGAAGAAGATGATGAAACGTTGGCCGCACAAGTACTGCCTTTGCTACTGCCTGTGCTGTTAATATTGTTGTTGGCACTCGCGCTACTAATAGTCGTCTTGTTGGTGCTGGTTCTGGTGCTAGTGTTGGTGCTTGAAATGGCCGAAGAAGACGGCGACGGCGACGACGACAGTGATTGTGCTGCTTTCACTGTAGAATTTAACGAAACAGAAGAGGATGACGATACTTCGCCAACAATGCTGCTACTAACTGCTGATTTCGTATTGGTGGAGGTTGATGTTGGACTTGGATTCGATGGAGTTGGGGTTGGAGTAGTATCTGCAACAATGGTAATTTGTTCCTTTGAATTGTTACTACTGCTGCTGCTGCTACTACAGCCGGTTGATACTGGTATTGTGGTAGTCGTTGTTGTTGTGCTTTCCTCCGCGGCTACTCTGGCGGTGGCCTTTGCCTGCTCGTTCGCAAGCAGCTTCCGCTTCTTGGCGGCTGGGGGCTCAACGGAATTATCGAGAAATTCAGTACTAGACATCGGGCGGCACCAGGAACGATTTTAAATCAATTTTGTTCTACCTCGCTCGCTCCGACGTATGGGCTTAAGGTGTTTCTTCCTTCTTCCTTTTACTCCGGCTGATGCTTTACAAGTTCTACCCTTGCACCTACTTCACACGGCTGTGAATTTTCCCACAAAACCTTAACTCCTTTTAGATTCTATTCAATTTTCAATGTTCACAAAGGCGAAACATCCACTATTCCACGAGCTATTCACAATTATTGTGCAATTCACATAGAGAGGCGACAGTGTCTAGTCTCCGGCTTGATATGGGGGCGACGCACACAAACTCACTGGCACTTTGGCTGCTTTTGACTCTTGACCAGTCGGTTGGCTGTTGTTCGTTTGTTATTCTTAATTGATTCGAAGCGCAAATTGTTTTTTTGGAATTTCCTTTTAATTACTAAACGTGCAATCACTTTGAAAAAGCAACAAATTTAATTTGCTCGGTGAATATGCAAAAAAAAACGAAGCCACTCACGGCAGATCTACGAATTTCCACACACAAAACGATTGGACTAACAGGGAAGTGAGAAGGAGACGACTGTACGGTTTCAGTTGTAAGAATGTGCTCTTTGCTGTTTTGCACGCCGGCGTAAATTTACAAACTTGACGAAGCAATTGATATGTTGCAGTTGGCACTAGTGATTTTGGGCGACATCTGGTTGTGGTGGGAGGATGTTTATTGGGGAAAAATGTACTAGCCTACGGAAATGAGAAGTATTCATTTTATTTTAATTATTTTTATATTAGAGGAGAAGTTGTGGTTTCACTGAATTCATGTCTATCTAGAGGAAACGTCTGCGCTGGAGTTATGTGCGGCCGGATTCTCTTTATCTGCCGAAGAAGGATTTCTGTCAATGGCTGACGTGTCCTTATGTGTAGCAGTTCGCTGGAGACAAAGTTTGACCTTTTCTTATGTGCAAGGGGGCACTAGTCCGTTTTACGCCTTAGATTAGATTACGTAAGAGGTGGGAAATAAGGCCTTCTAACTGCGGCCTCAATTGGGCCTATTGTGATTACCTCATAATTAAAGTTCAACCATGATGCCGGATTTGACAATAAATGCCGACAGCTCTTTGGGGGAACTGATAGAAATGTCTTCTGCTTCGAGGTAGAATTTACCTAAGTAATGTTGACGTATGCTAATTAGGCAGCTGCAGTGGTATAGTACATGTTCTGCTGACTCTTCGCATTCGATGCACAATCTACAGATATTGCCTTGTGCTATTCTCATGACCATTGAATGTTTCTTGACTCGACAGTGTCCGGTCAGAAAGCCCGTGACCATTCGAATTTGACTTCTGTTTAGGTTTAGGAGTTGTTTTGTTTTGTTGTGGGAAACTTTTGGTGGGAATAGTTTGGCTTGTCTGTTACCTTTAGTATTTATCCAGTAATGATGTGCTTTATCTTGGAGCCATTTTTAATACTGTTTTTAGCAGTGCTAGTGGGTAAGCCACACAATGGTCTGGGCATTACGAATTGTGATGCAGATCCTTTTCTGGCTAATTTATCGGCTTTTTCGTTCCCGTCGTGGCCGCTGTGTCCTGACACTCAAATGAAATGGACTCTGTTTGAGTTGGCTAGCGTTACCAGTAGCTGAACGCAGTCCCATACATAGCATGGCAAGCAGTGCTGCTTGGTTCGCCTATCTAGATTCTCTCGGATGCATAGCTCTATTGCATGAATCTCGGCTTGAAAAACGGAGTCGCTTATTTCTAAGCTTGAGTATAGAGAAGTTCCTGCACTGGGTCCGAATACTCCGACTCCAATTCCTTCATCTCTCTTAGATCCATCCGTATACCAAAGGAGGGAATCTCTGACAAATGTGGGATTGTTCTCTTCCCAGTTGCTACCGTCTGGGAAGGTTACTTTGAAGTTGTGAGTGAAGTTATATCTAATTTGGTGGACATCTGCCTGTAAAAGTAACAGTGGGTCTCGCTATGGCAGTGTACATCCATAGCATTATTTTGGGATTTAGGCCCCAGTTTTTGCCGGCTAGACTTTTTTGGAGAGATGAGTATTTCAGGTAACCTTTTCAGCAAGGGTTACTCCCAAGAATTTGGCTTCTTTTGAGAACTCAATTGCTTTGCCCATGAGTGTGGGGTTCCTTTCCCGCGTTCTTCTCTTGGTGAACGCAACTATGGTGCTTTTTTTGGGACACAACAATTGACGCTTAGACCAACCTTTTTGCACCACTAAGTGACTAGGTTAAGTGCTCTCCGGAGGCGACCCGAGATGGGTTCTTCAAATCTGCCCCTGATTAGGATTGCAACATCGTCTGCATATCCGAGGACATAGAACCCGAGTTTATTGCTGCCGAGTCTGGATAGGAAATTCCTGTTCTCGAGCATACTTTTTATCCAACTACATGTGGTATTAACTACCCCTGTGTTATGGATGCATCTATGTATCTGGGTATGTTCCGTATTGTCGAACGCTTCCTCGATAACAAGGAAGCAACCAACAGCTTCTTCTTTGTCTTTGAGTGATTTCTCAATTCTTGACGTAAAATTCAGAAGGGGGTGGGTGGTTGACTTCCCTGCTTGGTAGGCATATTGATTTTTGTGTAAGGGGTATATACGTAGAGCCCCATCTCTGATGTGCCTACCCAGGATTCTTTCCATAGTTTTAAGGAAAAAGGATGTGAGACTAATCGGTCGGTAAGATTTTGGTATTCAGATGGATGGAATATATAATACTGAGACTTCTCTCCAGCTTTTTGGTATACATCCCCATGCATAGCTTGCGAGTGCAGAACCTGACACACAGAGAGTTATTGCTCTGGAGCGGAGTTGTCTGGCAGCGTCGCAGAAAGTAGTGTCAGTTATGAGTTAAGTGCTTAGGAGCTAAGCAAAAGTGAAGCCCCTAAGGGATAGGAGTAAAGTCACCAACCTCTGATATACCTTACCGAGAACTCAGCCAGTCACGGCGTCATGAAAGCTCTCCTCGGAGCTGTTTGAAGCGTGTTTGTTGCTGATTTAAATTTCCATTTTGTAAGTTATGTAAGCGGTGGTTAAGGCTTATAGCGCAGCTTGGTTGTCGCTGCAGATGGTTGGAAATGTGTGGTTCGTTGTCATCAATCCATCAGAATGGCGATGGCACTTGAGAGGCAGATGATTCATTCATTCATTGAACAATGGAATGGCGATTCCATTCACAGCTAGATGAATCAAAGGAGTTAGCTTACTGCATTACGTAAGGAGACACACCTTAGTCTTGAATGATGTGCCGACAGTCTCTCTCTTTGCCTAATCACTATTTATTTATCTGAAGCTCATTTATCAGGTGCAGTGAGCAGATTTTCATTTTTTTAAAAAAAGGCTCGCGTTTCGTTTTGGAAAATGAGGTGCAAAATTTTGTAGGTGCTCATCCAAGTAAGATCTTCCCTTTCCTACTCGTGTCCATGTCTTGTTATATAAATCTCGGCCTTCATCTTTATAAATTTGAAAGAGACTTTATCCGTTGCTAAAAGACTGTGCAGAGCAGGTTAAGGCAAAGCTTAAATCAGCAGGATAAAAGAGGCTCGTATGTATTATATTTGACAATTTGACGTTCTGTTGTTGTCCGTCAGAGTAAGGGTAACAAAGATCACCGACACAATATGTTACGAACTGACTTTCTTAATGGGATGGCGAGTGATTTGTCAATTTCTTCAATGTTAACCGATAAACGTCAAAACGGATACCTATTAGTAGACGATTTAATGAATAAAACATGATAGAAACGATGTCCGAATAGAATGAAATTCAACCCTTCACCCGTGGTAGAATTTAGGAATTCTTGGTGTGTAAACAATAAATGCGCTCTCTCAACTTTTAAGCGGACACAATCAATGTTTACGATCTGGAAAACCAATGCTGCAACAGTAAGCTCTCAGCAAATATTTGTTACAGCCAGTAATCGACTTAAGGCCATCCATCAATGCAGACTATGTTGTTCCAGAAGACGAATCCGTGGATGAGAAAATGCTTTAGAAAGAAGATTGCCAAACCTGTTACTTACTTACTTACTTTAGGTGGCGCTACAGTCCGGGGTGGACCTGGGCCTCAGTCAACAAACTTCTCCAGCCAGCTCAATCCCTGGCTAGCTGCCTCCAGTTTCGCACGCTAAGTTGGCTGAGGTGCTCTTCCACTTGCGTGCGCCACCTGAGTCTTGGCCTTCCTCTACTGCGCTGTCCCTCGGGGGCGGATTCGAAGACTTTTCGGACCGGAGCATTGGTGTCCATGCGCTCTACATGACCCAGCCATCTCAGTCTTTGGATCTTCACTCTTCTGGCTAGGTCCATATCGCTGTACAGTCCATACAGTTCGTCGTTGTATCTTCTCCTCCATTCACCGTCAATGCAGACGGGACCGAAGATCGCCCGAAGAATTTTTCTCTCGAAGCAACCAAGAACACCCTCATCCATTTTTGATAATGTCCATGCCTCTGCGCCATAGAGCAGGACCGGGACTATTAAGGTCTTATAAAGGGTGACTTTTGTTAACAGAAAAAGGGCTTTGCTACTCAATTGCCTTCTTAACCCAAAGAAACAGCGGTTGGCAAGAGTTATTCTTCGCTTGATCTCAGCGCTGGTGTCGTTGTCTGTATTTATAGCGGAGCCTAGGTAGACAAAGTCCTTAATTACCTCAAAGTTATATCTGTCGAGGGTGACGTTCTGTCCGAGACGTCGGTGTTGGTTGTCCTTTTTGCTTGACAGCATATACTTGGTCTCGCCCTTATTGACCGCTAAACCCATTTTCGCCGCTTCCGTCTCAAAACTCGCGAAAACGCCACTGACATCACGCTGCTTTCTTCCGATGAAGTCAATATCGTCGGCGTATGCGAGTAGTTGGACGGACTTTTGAAAGATAGTGCCTCTTGCGTTTGCTCGTGAGTTTTGCACTATTCTTTCAAGTACGATGTTGAAAAAATCGCATGACAACGCATCGCCTTGTCTAAATCCTTTCTGGACATCAAAGGTCTCGGTGAGATCTTTACCGACCTTGATGGAGCAGCGTGCATTATCCATCGTCATCCTGCACAGACGGACGAGTTTGGCAGGCATGCCGAAACTAGACATTGCTCTATATAGCTCGTCTCTATAGATGCTGTCATACGCGGCCTTAAAATCGATGAATAGGTGGTGGGTATCGATCTGAAGCTCATGGGTCTTCTTCAAGATCTGCCGTAGTGTGAATATCTGGTCGATGGTGGACTTTCCTGGCCTGAAGCCACACTGATATAGACCTATCAGGTTGTTGACAAACGGCTTCAGGCGTTCACACAATACGGCGGATAAGATCTTATATGCGATGTTAAGGAGACTGATGCCTCTGTAATTGGCGCAGTTCAGAGGGTCTCCTTTCTTGAGAATTGGACAAACAATGCTGAGGTTCCATTCATCGGGCATACTCGTACTTTCGTCCCACCATATTTTACATATGAGTTGGTGTATTCTTCTTACCAAGTCATCGCCTGCCGCTTTGGAGAGCTCGGCAGTCAGGCCATCCGCTCCAACAGCTTTGTTGGACTTAAGCTTCGATATAGCTATCTTCACTTCATCCAGGTCGGATTGAAAGAATTGTTGGTCATCATCGTCCAAGTTGAACGGTTGATTCGGCCTGACAGCGGTATTTGGTCCGTCATCGCCGTTATACAGTCTGCAGAAATGGTCTTTCCAAATCCTCAGCATCGACTGCGATTCTACTACGATGTTCCCTTGTTCATCTCTACAGGCGTCAGTTCGGGGTTTGTTTCCTTGGCATGTTATTTTTACCTTTATCTCTCCTCTTCCACTCATAGAGCTCATGAGCAGCTTTGGTCTTTCTAAGCAGCGCCGCGTTATATGCATTTTGCTTAGCTGCATGTGCTTTCCGGCATTCATCATCGAACCAGGGGTTTCGTTGTGGTGGACGAGTGAAACCCAGCACATCAGAAGCGGCATCTCTGATGGCGTTTTGGCAGTGTTTCCAATGGTCTTCGATGCTTGATGCTGGCGGTATTGGACCTCTTAAGAGGTTAAGAGACACTCAATCGGAAAAGGACTTGGCGATCTCTTGCGATTGTAGCCGTCTGACGTCGAATTTTCTCACAGCGTTAGTTTGTCTTGGCGTAGTTTGGGATATCCGCAACCGTACCTGTTACTGCCGCTCCGAAATTAAAAATAAACCAGAAGGTATAGGAAGCTTTTAAAAACCTGAACTGTGCCTTCACCAGGTGTTTGCTCTTCACCGACACGGCCAGCTAAGAAAACAATCATGCAGATCGTCCTTTCTATGGTGGTAACCAGCTCAAAACCAGCTCCATACTATTTATGAAGCTGCAAGTGAGCTAAATAACACTCTACGCCTTAACTGCTATTTGTCATCGGTTGTTGTGACGGATGAGGCCTTTAAACAGTCTGTTGGTTTCTATAACAAATCCAGTTATGCAACAAATTGGTATACACCAATTGGAAAACCGGAGCTTCCCCCCTTGGCACATGGGATTTAGGTAGAACGCTTGGCTCTACTGAAATGAATCCTCTTCATCTTGCTCTTTTTATATTATATAGGCGCTATGGCGATGGAGCGATAGTTAACTCATTGGACTATCACGTAGAGAGTCTGGGTTCG
Organism: Volucella inflata; assembly: GCA_928272305.1. Classification (NCBI taxonomy): domain Eukaryota; kingdom Metazoa; phylum Arthropoda; class Insecta; order Diptera; family Syrphidae; genus Volucella; species Volucella inflata. The sequence goes on from OV743720.1 coordinate 9,927,848, forward strand.
ATTCCTGGATAGGTCCCCAACATTTTTTCAAATCTCCATCACCTTTTCAGGCTGCTTCTAAGCTTCTAAGTTGTGCCGTTCGGACTCGGCGATAAACCGTAGGCCCCGTTCAGATGTGACAAAAATGACAACATGAGCAACACAAATGAGTGTCAAGAAGCTAGGCCAAGGCCCATATCGGGCTGCCAGCGCCACAGTGTTTGTCAGAGTTCCTTAAGCCCCAAACCTGCCTTACGACTGCCGACTTCCCTGGGGCTTGTATTAATTGTTCGTTTTATTGTGAAAATAACTGCGGATAGCAGAACTCTCAGCAATGCGTGCATACCAAATGAACAATTCCCGACGTTCCCAGCTCATCAGCCTTAGATCTATGGCACTGGGTTTTTGCTACACAAAATAGTGCTGATATTACGTGGCACCTTCTGCATCAGGTTATACCTACTTGACTGGGTATAATGGGTTCTGATGCTGAATCGACTTTCCTTGAAGCGACAACGTAAACACAAAGAGGGCCGAAGAAGAAATAAAAGACAATTTTTCGCTCACCTTCAGTTCTGAATGTATCTTTTGAGTCGTTATCCACGATAGCAATTTTTTGTTATCCGATCCATTAAGTAGCTGCAAAACGTACGTTCTACCTGGTTGGACAAAAGTGCTGAGCTGCGAATAATTGCTCTGCCTCTTTGAGACGATACACGCCCATGGGTCTGCAGAATTTAGCAAAATAGTACTCCAAGGCAATCTCTTGTGCCCTGTTCGTAGATTCTGAAGATGTTTTCAGGTATGAAACCTTTGGCAGCATGTGCACCTCATTGGTACGCGGACTACAAAGCAGTATTTACCTGTCACTGTTACGGAGCAAGGTTGATTTTGTCTCTGCCCTCTGCATAGTGTCAAGGCCTGTCTGTGGATGCGATTTCGCCGTCCATTTCATTGCAGATCACAACGGCTAGTGCTTGTTTGCTTCGAGTTGAGACTGGGTATAGCCCAAAATCGATTCTGTTCCAGTACTTGTATCGTTTGTATTTTATTTGTATTTTAGTCCTGCTCTTCGACACGGTCATGGACAGAGGCATGGACATTATCAACAATAGATGAGGATGCTCTTGGCTGCTTTGAGAGGAAAATTTTTCAAGTGGCTTTCTGTCCTGTCTTTATAGATGGTTAGTGGAGTAGGTACAATGGCGAACTCTTTGGTCTGTACAGCGATATCGACCCAGCCAGAAGAGTAACGATCCAATGAAACTGGCTTATTTAGAGCGCATGGACACCAATACTCCGGTCCGAAAAGCCTTCGAATCCGCGCCCGAGGGACAGCGCAGTGGAGGAAGACCGAAACTCAGTTGGCGCACTCAAGTGGAAGGGGACCTCAGCCAACTTAGCGTCCGGAACTGGAGACAGCTAGCGAAAGATCAAGCTGGATTGGGACGCTTGTTGACTGAAGCCCAGGTTCACCTCGCACTGTAGCGCCACCTAAAGTAGGTAAGTAATTTGTTGAAAGCGGACGCTTTTTGAAATATGAAGCCTTAGATATTAAAGACGTTACAGAGAGCTTATCCTACCTTTTATCAGGAAAACTGCCTCAGTCTCAGCCCGAAACGTTACAGTCTCTCTATTCCTTAGCAAACAACTCCATTGAGAATTATATTTATTTGTTAATGATTTATATTTCAAACAGACTTAAAGTAAAATTTAAAAAAATACACTATTCTGTCAAATCCAATGATCCGGAGTTTTCTACACCAACATGCTACAAATATAGGAAAGGTTATGAGCTGCACCAAGTCGAAATAAAACTATGCTTACTCAGGCATATATTTAGCATCATTCTCTCGTTTCTTTTGCTCGTACATTCGAAAATTATCCGCCATTTGTAGGATACTCTTTCCAATTCGCTTCTTATCGATTTTCCTTTGTGCATCATCCGAAAGACGGTCCTTATTTTCTGAAATTCGTCCAACAAGACCGTTGTTCTGAAACGTATTCCGTGATTAGATTTTGAAGATACTATCTCAGACCTTTGAACTTACTTGAATATTTTCAGAGTCTTGAGGATTGGTCCAAATTTCAGTATCTCCATCGCTCCCAGAGGTTGATGAGAGAGCCGGTCTTGCTGGTATTAACGGTGAACGAACACAAACCCTAAAAGGAAACGCACACAACAAAAGTTTTAAATTGGGAAGAAGCCTTCTCTCATGGGCTTCTCCTTTGAAAAAACAACAAAATTCCATGTAAAATATTTCAAAAAACTACTTGTATTCGGCTTAATAAATAATTTAAACAATTTGGTAACACTTTTGTCTATAAATGTATAAAGTTGTGCGTTAAAGTATTCGTATTCGAGAGGAACCTACTTGTTGACGTCCTCCAGTTTCTTGAGCAAACGTTCATTTTCCCTGCAGACAATCTCCTGATCGCGCATTATGATCTCTCTGATCGTACACAAGTGAGTGTTCTCCTGGCGAAGGGTCTCATTCTCCTGCATGTAAAGTTTTACCAGCTCTGCTAGTTCGGATCCACTAAGCTCAGCTAATCGTTCCAAGTCGACCTTTGGCAGGGTCGGCTCTGTTGCTACTGCAATGTCTGTGCCTATGGACGTTTCGTGATGTAGATTGAGGGCGGCTTTAAGATGCTCATTCTCCATTTCCAAGGAGTTGATGTCTCGTTTAAGGCTGAGTATCAAAGCCTCACGGGGATCCATGATGATCACTGGTTTAGTTCGAATCAGTTTAGCTCGACAGGCATATCGAAGGGTGTTTAAGGTTTCAGCATAATTATAGTGAGACGGTGAAACGCATGCTATCATTAGAGTGACACCGTTTCCAGCTAAACTGTCAGCTAAAAGTTTGGTGAGCTGACTATCTCGATATGGAATGTGACCACTACGCTTTCTAGAATCACTCAGGGACGCGATGCAATATCCTGAAAAAGAGAGTGTGTTGAGCCATTTAAAGGTAAAAAGTCAATCACGTTAGTTGTAGTGTGGAACTCACCTAGTACCATGAGACTTTTGTTGATGTTGTTGGCCTCCTCAAGAGTCTTTCCTTCGCTCAGTGTCTTCTTTGTCAATTCACTGCCCGCCAGATCGACGAAATTGATTTTGCCATGCTTGGAAATGAATACGTTTCCATCTGCTTGCTGCTCCGAAATGATGTGCACTGTTAGAATTGTATGGGATCTTGAGGAATGGTCATTCATTTGATGACAACCCGTGGCGCGGTTTCGCATACCTAAATTTTAAAAATACAAAAGTTACGACCAACTTTAGTTATTAAAATCACTAAAGTTGCATTTGCCTTTGCAAATAGATGTTAAACCTCTAGACACTTCGTTTTTTCCTTCAAGACTAAATAACAGTCGATTCACCAGATCTGGAAGTTTCTAGATCAGCCCAGTGTTGTCCACTTAGATCAGATCGTAGCTGCTCTCGAAATTCATCGAAAACCGAACATCGACAACCTTCCAACTAAGCTGGAGGAAGATTGACTCAGTTATACGAAGACCGATTAAAAAGTGTTAGTTGACCTGAACAGTGCAAAATGCCTTTTAGCCAACTAACAAGAGCTCCTCAGGGGTAGGATGTTTGGAAAAAGAAGTGTTTCGGTTGCGCAAATACTTGTTGAATTACGTGATTGCAATACCAAATGTTTAGTTGCTTGTGCTTACAAGAAAAAGAGAAATTTCTCCTCAGTTCCTTTGTTCTCTGTTGGTTCCGAATACTGTGCACACTACGATCACACTATAATCTGTGGCGATTTTAACGCTAACTTATTTAAAGCAGACTCAGTTTGTTTTCAAATGAAAGATTTAATTTCGTCTGTAGGAATAAAAATTCTCAACACTACATGCGCTACCCGTTTCGCTGAAAATAGGTTACCCAGCCTCCTCGATCTTTTTATTGTCACTAATCAATCTCCTGTCCTTTAGTTTGATCAATTATAGTTTGATATTTCTGATCATGATCTACTTTTCTGTACTTATGATGTGAACTTGGTGAAAAATGTTGTGCCTATAAAGATTTTAGCTCAATTAACATACTTGCCCTCCAGACTGCTACCCTTTCTGCCCCTTGGGAGCAATGCCGTCTAAGCGCTGACCCAAATGAAAAAGTCTTTGTGCTGTAAACAATTCTGACTCAATTGTTTGATCAGTGTGTACCAACGAAAACGGTCAGAATTATAAATAAAATGTGTCCGTGGTATACTCCTGAAGTAGTTCGCTCTATAAAAACCCCAAACAAGCTGTATAGAAAATGGAAGCATAGACCATCTACTACTGCCTGGTCTGAGTACAAGATGGCACGTAACAACTCGACTTCTATAGTGCGAATTTCTAAAAAAAACTATTAGGCTTCCAAATTGAACACTTGCTTTTCGGCTAAGAAACTTTGGAGCAATATTCGTGAAATCGGTGCCACTAAAGCTACCAGTGAATCCAAATGCTCTCTTGATCCCGATGATTTAAACGATTTCTTCCTTGGTGAAGGGCCCAGTCATTGCAACTTAAATTTTAGTCAAAATGAAAACTTTACTGTGCCAAGGTTGGATGATTTTGTAGTAGCAACTGAAGACGAAATTTTTAAATGCGTGGCGGCGGTCAAGTCTGGCTCTAAGGGTGAGGATGGAATACCTATATTACCTTATATTACCAAAAATTGTCTCACATCTCACGCATGTTATTAACTGGTGCATTAATACCTCAACCTTTCCACAATGCTGGAAAGTTGCAAGAGTCTTGCCAATAGCTAAGACACTAATTCATCATCCCCTGCCGATTTTAGACCTGTTAGTAGTCTACCGTGCTTATCAAAGGTCTTCGAGAAGATAATATCAGTGCAGATAACAAAGCATTTATCATTACACAAACTGCTGAGCCCCCGGCAATCCGGTTTTAGAGCTGATCACAGCAGTTCCACAGCGATGGTGAACTTGATGGAGGAAATAAGGCAGGATTTCGACAAGGGATTTGTTTCGCTCCTCTGCCTGCTAGACTTCTCAAAGGCCGTTGATAAAGTTAATCATTCAATCCTATGTTGGAAACTGAGAAATAATTTTGGGTTTAGCGAAAGGGCGTGTGAGCCAGTTTGTAGTTTTCTTTCTGGCATATCGCTAAGGGTTAGTTGCGGTGAACATTGCTCATCTCTTAAAGAAATTGTGCAAGGCGTTCCTTAGGATTCAATTTTGGGCCCTATATTATTTAGCATGTTTATAAGTGACCTCCCATCTGTGTGCAAATATGCTTCAGTACACCTCTATGCAGACGACGTACAATTTCATTTAGCTAAAAACTTTAAGGAGTTAGCAGAGCTTGTTTTTGTTTTAAGCGAGGAGCTCAAAAATATTTATAATTTGTCAGTATCAAATGGATTACTCTTGAACCCGATTAAAACTCAAATAATCCCTATTTCCAAGAAAAGTTTTAACTTAAATATTTTACTAGATATTTATCTAAATAATAGGAAAATTAAAGTTGTTGAAAGTGTAACCAGTCTTGGCTATGTTATTAATCGCTCTCTCAGTGGTTATAACCACACTAACTTAGTGTTTGGTCGTATATATGCGTGCCTTCGGAAACTGTAGCACAGTGCTTACTACACTCCCTTGGAACTACGAAAAAAGCTAGTATTAACAGTCGTATTACCAATTATTTCATACGCTGAAGTTGTTAACAGTAATCTTGACTCATTATCACATCCGCATCCGTTGACATGACCATGTGTCAGTGCATGCTAGGGACTTACTCGATTGTTCCTTACAAGAATACATCAACGCCAGAAACTGCATATTCTTACATAAAATCATTCATAAGAAGTGCCCGTCTTACTTGTACAATAGGCTTACTTTCATTCGGTCCTCAAGAACCATTAGCCTTATTCCATTACGTTGCAATTACCTTATTTTTCATTTACACTGTTAGACTTTGGAATTCATTACCTATACATATCAAAGCCATATCTAGTAGCTCGAATTTTAAAAGTGAAATTTTTCGACATTTTTCCTCCTCAACTCGCCCACAATAGCCCTGCCCCCTTCCTCTGTTTCTACAAACCTTTTACTATTCTTCACTCTTACTCCTTTTCCATAGGTTAAGTTTATTCTTTATTTTTATTTTTGTAAGTTTAGTTTTAATATGTTCATACATCAAAAACCTATAATGCTAATGTATTGCACTCAGTACTAAAAAGATGTTTAATCTTAATGTACTCGTACAAACCATAATAATGAAATAAATGAAATGAATGAAATGAAACTGAATGCTTTATAGTGCTGCTCCGAAGAATTCGAAACTCAGCTGTCATATAGAAGTAGTGTGTCACTGATACCGAAAATACCGGGCTCTTGTCTGCGTGTTGAAACGCCAACTTTTGAACTAGAAGTCCGGCGTACGGCATTATACAATGAAAAACAACAAACATTCTAAGTCTTTCAGTAGCATCAAATACGATTAATCCATCTGATAAAACCAAAGCGAGTGAACGACCTGAAAAGCTGAATGGCTAGTGTATGTCTTAAGCTGCTGCAAGGAAAGTGTCACCGGCATTCAGGACATGCGATGAAATGGGCAAACACTTTTGCTATCGACATCAACAATAGAAGTTTTATGAAACCTTAAGATATCTGGTTTGTTCTCTTAAAAACTATAACAAACGTTTGCTGAGACTCACTAGGACATCAATTCCGAAGTGCCAACAATAACTCAGCCCACCAACAACGAATGTGGATCTCAAAGGCAGTACAGCGCCAAGAAAATATTAAGTGAAACTTTAAGGTCAGATGGCTACAATAGCAACAGATCGGTGCACCTTTCACCGATTGATCTTCCTCGACCTCTCTTATAACAACGCTTCTCCAACATCAAGTGCGAAGGCGTAGTGGAAATGATGCAAAAAGGTGAAGATTGCCAGAATGCCCGACGGCTGAGCCACCTAGCTCTTTACAGCTGGATGAGATGGAATACTAAAAAGGATACACCAATTTATGTGTATACTTTAGTCATGGGAGGGTAGATTTAATTTCTGATATTAAAAATCATGAGCTTTTTCCCCCTTACTTCAACGTTTTTTGAAAAGATGGATTTGAAAGAGCTGATAATCCCTATGGCCGAGGGGTTTTACTAGCAATCAGAAACTGTTTTCATACAACTCCTATTGACATTCTTCATACCGACAATTTTGAGTTAATATGTGTCAGCATTACACACCCCAAACGCTGCCTTTACATACTTTGTTGTTACATTCACCCATCTCAACCAATTGAGTGTTATCGACCTGTTGTTCATGCAGTGGATTTTTTGACCGATGAAGCACAACCTGAAGATATTTGATGGCGGACTGCCTAACAAACTCAAGTCTATTTCAGATTAGTGGAATACCCAATATAATGAACAGACAACTCGACCTAGTCTTCACTTCCGATTCGGATAACTGTGTCGTTTATAGGAGTGATCATCTTCTTTCCAACCTAGACCACCTTCATCCGCCTTTGTCAATTATAAACATGTGTCGATTCGGAAAATTAATTTTCATTTAATTTTAGAAGAGCCGACTTTAGCAAACTTAAAAGCCTTATCAGCAACATTAACTTTGATTTTATCGCTGAAACAACAAGTATTGATCTTGCCCTATCAACTTTCTATTCGTAAATTTTCTCTTGCTTCGCCCAATCGGTTCCATATTCCTTTCGAAAAGGCTGCATGTTGCGCTCTCTCCGCAATAACAGAAACAAGCTGTGGAACGAATTCTTAAGAACCTGATCTGATTCCGACTTCACTAACTATCGTTTTGTATATAATGGTTTTTCTGGACTTTGTTAGTCTCTTTAACTTGAGTACCTTTACCGCATGCAATTTAGCTTAGTCTCGGACCCCAAATGCTTCTACCAGTTTGTTAATACCAAAAGAAAGTCTGACGGCTACCCATCTACTCCCTTAATCCCTTCTTAGTGAATCTTCTGCCGACCCAAAAGCCATGCTAATTTCTTTGCCTGTTATTTTAACAAATCTTTTTGTAAGCAAACAGCCGAACCCGATCCTAGTTACTTTCGCTATATAAGAAACTGTTCAGAAACTTAAAGATGATTTTTCGTCCGGCCCTGATGGAATTCCGATTATTGTAATAAAAATGTGTCCAAGCCCCCTCGGTCGAAGGCCAAAGGCGATAATTATAGGCCCATAGCAAAACTCTCTTCCATACCCAAACTGTTCGAAAGCATAATCTATCAACAATTCCTTCCGTACTGTAGGTCATCTTTCTGCACAAATCAGCACGGTTTAATGAAAGGTAAATCCACTACCACTAACCTAACAGAGTTCGTATCTAGGACGCTGTGTGGTTTAGAAGACGGTGATGAAATCGATTCAATTTCCACAGATTTCAGCAAGGCTTTGGATAAAATTTCCCATCCACTTATCATTTTCAAACTAAAAAAACTTGGGTTTTCCCCTCCGTTTGTAACATGGATCAAATCCTATTTAGAAGATCGAGAATACAGAGTCATCTTCAGATCCTCAATATCCGATATCCGACCCCATCAAAACAACATCTGGTGTCCCTCAGAGTAGCCACCTTGAACCAATCATCTTTATCCTAACGATTAACGACATAGATCACGTTTTAACGAATTCTAATCTTTCTATTTTCGGTGACGACATGAGAATTTCCAAAGTCATTTCAATGCCTTCTGACTCCCATTGCTTGCAAGATGACTTAAATGAGTTTTCGGTATGGTGCAAGCAAAATAGTTTAGAGCATAATGTCAACAAATGCCTAGCGATAACCTACTCCCGCAAATGTTTCCTCCGTCTCAAAGAAACTACTTTATCTGCGATGAGCCTATTCTGTCCGCTACCGAAGTAAGGGATCTAGGAATATTATATGTTAGAGAATCGAATTTCGACTCACATATTGACAGCATTATAAATAAAGCTAACTCTGCTTAGGAATGAGCTCTAATAATGATGATGTAGAGCAGCAGTCCTGTTGAATGGCAGAGACATAGGTTCACTCATGGGCATGGAATGGTCTTTTAGTTACAATACTTAAAGCGAACAATTCTAAGTGTGCTATTCGGGACAGTCTGCGTTGAAGGAGTGTAGATGAGAGGATATAACGAATAAATAAATTGTGAGTGTAAGGCCGTGAAATTTGTCAGAAGGTGCAGAGAAAACGCATGGACACCAGTGTTAGAGCTCGAAGGAACTTCGATTTCGAGCCAAGCCAGTGGGGTGTGTAACTGGAAGCAACTACTTAGAGATCAAGTTTATCTGCGAGTTTTTCTGTCGCAATCCCATCGTGACCTGGAATAGTCGACGCGCAAGGTCATCAAAGTGATCATTCAGTGGGTGTTGAACCAAAGGCCGCTTCCTTATTTTAAACGAAAATAATAACAGCAATAATTTGTTTTTGGAAGAACTTTTCCACCAGGCAACCAATTAGCGCATAGGTTATCAAAGCCCTGTGGATCCTAAGAGCCTTCTCAGTGAGCGGCATCTTGTCTTGCCGAGAGCTCTTTGCACTGCTTCAAGGCCGATAACGCCTTAGAGGCTTTCCGTGAAGCACATTTAGTTCATAGAAATTCGCTATACAGGATAACACCCAAATAATTAGGTTCCTTAAAGATTTTGATGGTTATACCTTTAACCCTTCGTAGCATAATGTGACAGTTATGTTACAAACCTTTCCACGGCCCGCAAAAACCAAAATATGTGCTTAAGTCCATTACAAATCAATGTAACTGTACCTATCAACATCGTTCTATGCATTTTCAGTTAATTTCAGTTAATCGCATGGGGAGCCCATTGTTGGTTTGAATGTCACTCGCCGCGCAAATGGTAAAGTTCCATGCGTGTGAATATTGTAAAATTAAAAAAAAAATGTTTAGAAGTATTATCCAGTGTTTATTTCTGTGCAAAGATATAGGTAAGATCATTGCTTTGAATAATGCTTTATGGTTATGTGGAATATTCCAGTAAATATTTTTATTTGTTGTAAAATATGTTTGTACCATTTCTGTTACAATGAGTTAAAAGGTTACAATTTTATATGCCGACCATTACATGTTTGTCTATGCCATCAATTTATAGTTCTTTTGTTGTCGGAATGGCTGTTCGCAGTTTGGGAGATAATGAAATTACTGAGGAATATTTCAATCATGAGGACAGCGAGGACGGCTTTGAGGGTGATGACGACAGTATTCTCGATCCCGCTTTTAAGCCCCCGGATGGTGAAAATCACGATTTTCAGTCTGACAGTGAGGTAGATGAGATAGGCATCGATAGATCAGTTGAACTTGGCGAGACTATTGTGGAACCTCCCCGTCCTTCTACGAAAACACATCAGGACATCGTCAAAGTAAAAAAAAATTGAGTGTACGCTGGAAGAAGAAAAATCTTGATATGAACGAGCACCATCTTCGTTTTATCTTCGGTGATGAGACCTTGGGCTCGGACGTTTTTCACTTAAAAACTCCGATTACATTTTTTTTCCTAAAAATATTTCCCATGGAATTAATTGACTACATAACAGAACATAAGACTTTTCGTGTGACAAAAACAGATATGCAACAATTTATAGGAGTAGTTCTCATTATGTCATTGGTGCAGCTTCCAAGAGTAACAAAACACTGGAATAGCTGCATAGGAACACTCTTGGTAAAGGAAACTATGTCAGCGAATATAATTGAGAAGATAAGACAATATATTCACTTTAATGATAATTCTCAAAATACTTCTCACGGGCACTCTGATATGCAACAGTATTTCCCCGTAAAAAATATCTGTGTGTAGATGAGCAAATTTGCTCCACTAAAGCAAGGCATAGCTTGAAAAGGTATAATCCCAAAAAACCAAAGAGATGGGGATATAAAGTCTACGTTTTAAGTGGTGTAAGCGGATTTGCATATAAATTTGAGGTGGAAACTGAAGCTGAAGATTGTCTTGAATCTGGGGAGCCAGATTTAGGCGCTGCATATAACGTAGTTGTTAGACTGTCACGAGACATTCCAAGTAACCAAAATTATAAAATATACTTTGACAATTATTTCACCTATTGACTTTCACTTATTGATTTTCTTGCCAAACAAGGTATTCTTAGTCTTGAAACAATAAGAAAAAACCGAATATCCGACTACAAATTACCAACGAACAAGGAGCTTTCTAAAAAAGAACACAGATTCTCGGTGGAAGCAAACGATGGCAAGTCCGTATGTTTTATCATTTCTTGGATCTTGCAATGTCTAATGCCTGGCTGTTATACAAGAGAGTTCGTACAGCAAAGAACATGCAGGACAAACAACTTTTGTCGGCCGATTTTCTGCTCGAGGTCGCAATGGTGCTGTGTAAGTTGGGTACCAAATAAAACTTAAAGCGTCGAACAAATATCGAAATTCGTGCAAAACAACATAAAGGTCCAGCTCAAAATATTCCTCCAGCTGCTATAAGACAGGATCAAACTGGACATTGGCCAGTATGGTCTGAAAAAAGAATTCATTGCAAGCGTCCAAACTGCAAGGGTGTCTCCCAAATATTATGTCTCAAATGTGACGTGGCATTATGTTACAATAAGCAAAATAATTGCTTCAAGGAATTCCATACATCACAGATATGTGTACATACCTTGTGACATAATGTGACACAAATGTCACAGACCCTTTTTTCATTACTGATGATGATTTTTGCAAAGGGTTTTGGGGCAAGGACTTATAGGAGGATGCCCTTCACCTTGCGTGCCATTGTCACAGACTCAGTGATTTGAGACAAAGAATGATGGGAAGTTAGTAGTTCCATGTGTTCTCATTGCTTTCTACTGCTTTATTTAGATCACTCTTTAGATTAGCGAATGCAAAGAGATGGCTTAGACCCCCTCAGGGACTAAATAAAAACCAACGCGAGACAACACGTAGAACCCAAAACTAGCAACCGCAATCCAATTCCCAGCCCGCCCGTGTATCATATATATATGCTATAGAACGCTTTCGCTTCCAGACGTCATATCAGCCCTCAAATCTAAGGTCTCGTCTTAGGTAGTAAATGTAAGTGGAAGGAGACTTTAACCCTCTGCGTAGCTGGAGGCGATTCCGCAAAATACCGCGCTAACTGAGGAGCCCAAGTGGTTAAAGCCCTGATCCCCGAGGACTGTTGTACAATAGAACATAGTAGCACTTCGAATACAGCACTTAACACCATTGTTATGCCTTTAATGCGTAATATGGTAACAGAAAGCCGAAGAAATAGGACTCAAAGCCCAAAGGCGCGTCCCTAGCAATACCCTACTACCCACGAAGTGGACAACTGATGATCCTATCTGCCTAGTCCCTCTCTAATTCGAAAGAAACTCTTTTTATTTCTTTAAGTTGCTAATATGTCTACATAAACATTCAATCGAAGCCAACAAAAACACATCAATCAGATAATAACTCGGCTCTAATTGCCTCCTTCTAAACTAATGGCATACCGCACACCACAAATAGCAGTGCACAGTTCCGATGGGGGAAACTAAATTTCATAACTTATTACGTTTCGAGTAAACAATCGACTGATTGACATTTCTTCCGTTTGACGTCGAGTTATAAAAAAAAAAATCGAAAATCGATTCTGCTGCTTAAAAATTCCTAGCCGTCCATACCTAATTTGCCAATAGCACTTTTCTAATTCTATTTATAAATTTCTGATGTACAAATCGATGCATCCTTTAAAATTACCAGTAACCATCTTTGCTTACCTTCTTCCAGCACTGCCAGCAAATCGTCCAGCTCCTCACAGTCCACGGTGAACAGGTTCTCCACGAAAAATCCTCCAGATTTCTTCGACCATCTCACAGCCAGTGGTTTCCGGGCTGACCCTGGATTTAGCAAATCAATGACCTGTAATTAAATAGAACCAAATTGACCTTGACTTGATTAGAGAAAGTCACTTCAAAACAGTGAATATAAGATTGATGTTGAAAACTTGCCACAACCATATGGCAGTCCTTTTGAAAGGTTAAGCAGGTGCAATTTAAAATTCGATGCAAATGGAAGTAATTGACTTTTGAAAATGTCCTACTTTGAATGTGCCCTTGGTGATTGGACTAACTATACTTGGTGTATAGTTATTAATTTAAAAAGAAAAAGTCAACTCATTGAGTAAACAACGGACAAATTGAGAGGGACGAAGTAGTTGGGGGAAGTAGGACATGGGAGGAGCACAAGTCATGCAAGTAGTGACCAATTGAAGGCATTTCTCATGGCTGATCTGAGAATGTTTACTTTGATATGCACACTGCCCTTATGATTGATTAAATTAAACACTATCACGATGTAAATCGCACAAATGAAATGACATTTTGAGTTATTGCTATTATTGATCGACATTAGTCGAATCGACATGTACTCGTACCTAGTCAACTTTTAATTAATTCCCTCATTTGCGATGGTATACAGTGTCCTTTTAATAGAACAGGATGGTGTATAATTAAAGTCGTAATACGACTGAAATACAGATTTAGATTGATAGTCCAAAAATCATGTATAATTACTGAAACACGTTTGAATCCATCATGGTACACATGAGGTCAGACAACAGGCGCTTAGGCATGCAACGTTATTGAAGTAACATTTCAGTAATAACTGGAATCAGTGAAAGGACCTTTAAAATAGTTGCGACCTGACAGATCCAGGAATCTTAATTGTAGCAAATTGTTAAGGCAGCAACAAAAAAATAACTTGTGAGCATCTAGCTCGTACGTAAGAAGGGGTCCCAGTGTAATCCAGGATCAAGTGCGTGCAAGAAAGCATTATAGTGCCAGAAGCTCCTTAAATTCTGTCTATCTAAGATCAATGTAAACAGAAAATTATCAGCATGTATTTGCTTACCAGGAGTCATGATATCGTACATTATGGACACCACTGTCATGGAGCTTTCATAAGATACGTCAAAGAAGGAGCAGAAAACAACAAACGTACCAGCCTCAGAAGAACAATACTCTCATTGATACACTATGTTAAAGGACGAGAAGACAAATAAATAAAACTTTCTTCAATTCACTACGGATGGTTTACATAAGTCTACTTTCCCCGAAGTACAGTAAAAAATGCTGTCTCGGAAAGTAACAGATCCTTTAAATATGGCGTTAAAATACCGGCCTGCTCAAAACTCAAACAGCCATCTGCCGATTTAAGTTGGACAAGGAATTTATAAATCCTCCGATTCCACTGATTCTTGCGGCTCCTTCTAAGGTACTGTGCTATGTTGGAGAGATTCAGACAGGCGGCTAGTCATAGCGCTGCTCCTAATGTCTTGAATTCGTATATTTAAAAGGCTGCATAGGCATCAGAAGAGGAAGGATCTAAAGAGTTGCTTACTTTGAGTCTAGTAGCGGAAACCTTAGGCTTCACTCATCGTATAGAAAGCCTTCTTCTTCTTCTTCTTATCCTTTTATTAACCCTTTCCTCGTTATACGAACTTATGCGTAACGAGTTTCCCATTTTTACTGCATCGCTGCTGCTCCGCTTATAAGGTTGGCTAATGTCGCAGACCGCAGAACGCGTCTACATAATGCTCGGTCCTGGATCGCTTCAGTGGTAAGCCCCAGGCGTTGTTGCGCATTTGCCATCTGAAAAATCCAGGAATTCTTTTTCCGACCTCGTTTTCTTACAGTTGGCGTGACCGTAGTTGACAGTGCCTTTTTAACCGGATTTTCCGCAGATCTTCTTTGAACGTGGCAATACCAGCTTATTCTATTCGCCTCAAGCTGTTCGGTTACCGAATTCTTTATATGTAGACTTCCTCTTATACGCGTAGATCTAATACAATCGCCTTTAGTGACTCCACTTGACATCCTTAACATTTTCATTTCCGCTGCCGTCATTTTGTTTTTAAATGCTTCGTACATTGTCCAGCACTGTGAACTGTATATAAGAGCTGGTCTAACAACCGTGGTGTAGAGTTTCCCCTTTAATTTAAGTGGAAATTTTCGGTTGCAAAAGATTCCCGAATTTTCGCGCCATTTCATCCATCCCACACTCACTCTGTGGTTTACGTCGTCGTCACATTTCGCTTCCATGTTAACGATTGATCCTAAGTACTTAAAGGCAGTGCTTTTCGGAAGAACTAGTCCGTCTAACATTATATCCGGAACAAGTCACAACGGATGCGCAAATGGGCACGTCAAATGCTCCGTCTTTGAACGACTTATTTTGAACCCGTTTCTCTCTAGCGCATTTTTCCATGAATCTAAGGCGTTCTGTAAATCTTCGACGTTATCGCTAAGTATAACTGCGTCGTCAGCGAAGAGAATTGGCATTACATTTGCTTCGCGCATGCAGTCTTTTAAAAGATAGTCGAATACTACATTAAAGAAGAAATGGCTAAGTACGCTTCCTTGATGCACTCCGACATTAACTGGAAGTTCTCTCGTTAGTCCAGCAGAGCTTTTAACCGCAGTTTTCACGTTTCCGTACATGTCTTGTATTATTCTAACATACGTTTCCGGTACGTTTTGAGACCTCAGCGCGGCCCATATGAGATCCCTAGGCACTCGATCGAAGGCTTTGTCGAGGTCGATAAATACCATGTGTAAATCCTTAGACGAATCTCGGTGCTTTTCCATTATTATTCGTAGGCTTTGGATAGCGTCCACCGTCGATCTTCCTTCAACAAATCCACATTGGCTATTATCGAGCTTTATTATTTGCCGAAGACGTTCGTTTAAGACTCTTTCGACGATTTTCATTGTGTGTGACATAAGCCTGTCTTCCAAGTGTAGGCATGCGCAGTTCTGATCCCAATGAATTTTATTGTAAACAAAAGGTGACAAAGTGTTTGCGTTAGAAGCGATAGCTGAGCTGCGCTTCAAGCCTTATTCATTGCTCTTAAGACTTTCAAGCTAAGAGGTGGTTTTAGCTCCTGTCTCATAATTGCTTTTAAGTGCTGCCACTCCAAAAACTACACCAATCATCAAACCAGTCTCACGAACTTTTTTCACAAACTTGCGTACACCAGCTGCTGTTAGTTCATCATTTCAACTGAATTTTTTTTTCAAAACTCGCACTGTTTCGGCAAAACGGCATCTACTTTGGAAGTAACTTTGAAATATGTTATTTCCCAAAATTCTTTAAGGTTAAAGTTTACGTGATCGTCACCAAACAGCGGTTGAGCTGTCCCACAGGCTACAAGCCGTTAGAGAGGTGAGGTGACGATTGGAAGAAAATGGCCTAGAGCAAGAAGACTTGCTTGTGCACCGAGACTAACGGTACAGCATAGGTAACGTCGTATGAAGTTTGCTCGCCTTCACCAGGATTGGACCGAGTCCAGGTTTTGTCTACGCTCACCAGATGGAATCTACAGAATGTGGAGACGGTCAGATGAGAGATACTCTTCAGCAACAGTAGTACAGCGGGAAAATTTTTGGGGAGGTTCCGTCATGATATGGGCAGGAATTTTGATATCCGGAAAAACGTTGTGGAAGGATCGATAGACTCGAGCTACTACATGTGGTTCCCTTCGCACCATTCATTGGACAAAACTTCTTGCTGATGCGGGACAATACTCGACCGCACGTGGCCAGGTGCGTTACGGAGTATTTACAAGAGGTAGAAATCGACACAATGGATTGGACTGCAATGAGTCCGTACATGAATTCCATTGAACATGTTTGGGACCTACTAGGGACAAAGATAAGGATGCGACCTGCCCTTCCAGAGACACTCAGGAGCCCGAGAACCGCTTTGATCGAAGAATGGGACACTTTGGGCGATACATTTGTCACAAACGTTATCCGAGGTATGACCCGGCGAATAATAACATTACTACATGGTCCCGGATGCAATACCCACTATTAAAACAACGTAGACTTGTTAAAAAAAAAAGATATTTTCGAAGCTTTTGCCGATTTTTCTGAATTTATGGCTTATGTTTTTTTTTGTACATAAATTACTTACTTTTATATAAATAAACAAGACAATTATAAAAAGAAGCGGTTTTTTTTTAATTACGCAAAGTTATCGCAAAATTTCAAGGTGCGCCACTTTTTTGGTAACTCAGTGTATTTCGTACGGCGCAAATATTAGGTTGTTTTTTAAGTTCTACGGTTTTTCAGGGTTAAATTTAAGGCCACATTTTTGGTATAAAAGCTTATTTTAAATCCCTCAGATATTGTCCATTATAATGTCTCTTTTGTAAAAGTCAGCAGACTTATGACTTAAAGACAAAAGCTATGTGTGGTTTGGCGTTGTCTCGATGGAAAAAAACGCTTTTCCTATTCGCCAAGTCCGACCGTTTTTTTTTCTACTGCCTGCTTCAAAGTATTGAGTTAAGAGCAATTTTTAAAGGCATTTGTTGTTTGATTGCGTAAAAGCAACTCGAAGCATAGGACACCCCACCAATCCCACCAAATGCTCAACACGACCTTTTTCGGATAGAAATCTTGTTTACCGACCGATTGCGTTGTCTTACCAGGAGCGCACAACCTCTTACCCCGGATGTTGTTGTAAACCACCCAATTTTTGGTCTCTCGTAACCACTTTTTATTTTTTATTTCTTAAAGAACTTAACACTTATAGTATAATACCTTAGCATGTGTTAAGTTTCTTGGAAAATTCGACAGAGATAGAAGAAAGATGTTTGGGCTCGGTGGTTATTTTTCTCCATTAGTGAGAGCTGGCTTGTTGTATAATCGATTTTTGTTGACTGAAAAAATACAAGTCTTTCGGAAACGGTTGGGATCGGAACACCGACCTTTCCGATTTGGAAGCCAGTTAACTACCGCTTTACCCACAACCACGCATCCACTATTTTCAGAAAAGCCTCAAGCGAGTTCATTTTCAGAAAAGCCTCTCACAGACCATTATGTGATTTATTTATGTTTTTTTCCACTGAGTTCGTGAGGAACCCAAATATCCACCTTTTTCGACATTCCAAACCTGTGAAAGGGTTGCCCATACAACCGATGAATCGCTGAGCGATCTTCCGTGTCTTCAATTGCCTGCAGCCAAGATTTGATCGTCGTCTGTGGTGGATTGACGTCCAGAGCGAACAGCATCAGCAAGGTCTGTATTTCTTGAACGAAAGCCTGTAAGCCAACGCTGACAAGCGCTTACAGCCGAATCTCCATACACGCTGCAAATCTCGCGTTGCGCCTATGTCGCTTTGACACTTTTTTATAGATAAAAAAGCAAAATATGCCGAAAATGGGCTATGGGCTTTATTATCCTCTATTTTACAAAAAAATATTGAGCACTTAAAACACGTTCGATTGAAACAAATTAACAATTTCACTACTTCTGAGAAAATAACCGCAAAACTTATTAAACAACCCAATATATCATAATACTGAGTTTCTGTGAATTTTTTGAGCTCATGATTCAAAAAAATACCATCAAATGGCTCACTATTTAGTTCAAGAATGCAAGACTTCTCTCAGAGGGCTTAATCAAGAGTTTAAGTCCCTGGTCGCAATGGGATCATGTGAAATGAGATAAGATTAACTTGCTAGTCAAGGCGGAGAGGAGAGTATTATATGATCTTATCCTTATAATATGATCCGTTCTCGGTTAGGGCTTCCATTGACTAATGCTGCTCGACGTCTCTAAGAGCTTACCAGTCTTGCGATGCTCGCTGTGAGAGTAATGTTGACGATCTCTGATATATCATCGTCATCATCTGATATATTATCAGAGATCGTCAACATTACTCTCGTGTCGTGCTGTGCGTGTCCATGCAATGCTCGCATCAGGCTGCAGATACTCATCGGTGATATGATGGCTGCTGATAAAGTAGACTCTTTATTACTTTTTTACTGAAGCGCGTCCTCATCGTTCTATGAAAGGATGAAATCCCAGCTAAAGGAACTAACAAGAAGTAAAATATAGTAGACTAGTTCTTAGCTTTGATCCGACATAACGTGCTTCCGTAAAAAGAAGACAGGTGTGTGTAATATGAGGTGAAGTGTTGGTAAGTATTATTCCTCCAGCAGCGATTATGAAGATAAATATGAGGAGCTCTGCAAAAGTCACTTTAACGAATCGATAAACGCTTACAGTCGAAGGTGCCTCTTTTTCTACTGCCCCTAACAGGACCAAGAGGAAGAAAGCTATTAACACCAATTACTTTAAGGATTTTGAACATGTATAACTTAATCGTAGCTTTATTATTGATTCTTTAATTAGTTACTACAATAAGCACTTAGACCAAAATGACACCAATGCTCCGGCTCGCAGAGTCTTGACTCTAACCCAGAAAGACAAAGGAGTAGAAGGGGACCTAATCTTATGTGGCGGTGCTTGTGGGACCTAAACTGACTTAATACTGGTATGCCACAGGATTCCACTTTATCTGCGACACTCTTTTTAATTCTGATTAATGATCTCTTGTCTGCTTCTTAAAATTCAGTATATTCTGTTGCTGACGACAGTACTCGAAACGACGATGTGTCCCTTGTCTCTGCTTTTTTTCCGTTTTCCAGCTGGCGAGCTAATTGCAGTTAAATCTGAATTAAGAAATTTTTTAAGACTTATTTGGAAGAGCATGATGAAGTCCACACAAAATCATTGAAATAGGACAATTCCAAGATACTTGATAAGCCCAGTAGACTAGTAAAAGTCCAGGCACGTAGATTCAAGTGAATCAGAAATAAGCCAGCATATTTAGCATCGATTTCAGTAATGAATCATGGCTTCGAATAAGCTGGTTGCATTGGACTTAAATCGTGACTTACAGATGCATATATGCTGCTACAATATATTAAAAAACGGAAAAGACAGCCGCCCCTAAAACTAGAAAGAATCTTTACGTTTTGTCTAGGGAGCATAAAAAGCTGCCTTTTTACAAAAAAAAAGAGGAAACGATGACTATCCACTATACACACTACTCAGATTCTTCCTGCTAAAGACACAGGAGAGAATGCTTGTGGTTCATATGGCAGGAATATATCCTGTCTAAGATGCAACAAACCTATCAGTCTGGTCTCATTCATGTTAAAGAGCTTGGAGTGAAACGTCGAGCTTTGTTGGCGTAGAACTTATATGCTTACAAAAAGGCATGGCATGGCCCGTTGACCGGCCCCCTCTATTGTTGTGGTGCATGTTTGTTAAGAGTTTGTTTAACGCTCCCAATAATTCTGATGTCTATGATCAGGCATATGCAGATGATGAAGCTGTAATGTCGGTTGCATCATGTCTATCGACTGCGCACTCTAAACCTCTCGCAGCACTTGATGTAATCGACGATGTCCACTATCACAATCCTCTTAAAACTAATCTTGTTCTCTCAACAAGTAAAAGGCAATTGACTGGTTTGATTCATCTAGTATTAAAGTCACTAGTCACTATCCGTTTCTCCATCAAGCTAAAAATTTGAATATCATCCTGACAAATTTCTTTAGATCTAACATATCAGTCTGGAAAGCTCTAGGACGCTGTCGCAATCCCGCTTGTCGATAAAAATGTTCTTCTGGATCTGGAAAGTTATAAAAATATCTGACTGATGCTTTTACCAGATCCAAAAAAAAGTATTTCTTAGCTGCATGACGGCATTTTGCTGCCTCGACTGAACCAAAGCAATTGTCGCCCTTCTCTGCTCTTAAGGTACTGCTTAATCTACCTCCACATTATAGGTATATTCATGTCGTAGTCTGAGAGTGCAGTCATCTTTCATTAAAAAGAAGTGATCATTGGTACAACACGCACTGAAATATGAAGAAGCTTTCATCAAGATATGGAGCTAGCTATCATAGAACCGATTATATCCTTAGCGTCCGTTTTCTGACTCCAATAAAAAGTCTGTCTTTCTACAGTGGAGCTTCTCTTAGCACACTTCGCTCTGCTTATGACGCTCTGATGAATCTCCCTTTTCTGATATCCATTTACACCATAAACCTGACTCTCAAGGCCATTTTCCTTTGGTACAACACGTACCACCTGGTCTTTTGGGTAGGCTGAGTTATGAAAGTAAAGTAAAGTCTTCACGGTTGGCTCCAAAACATATTCAGGATAGGAGCTGGAGGATGGCAATGTTAGATTTTATTCTTCGTTAAAGATACTTGCATCTGTCTTCCAAGCGGTGATTTAAATAAGCTTGATTGCAACGAACTACTCGTATATTGTCATAAATTTGTGGGAGAGGTGAAATACGAGTATACCTATTACCTTTAGCTCGGATAAACTTTGGAGAGATTTTTGAATGGGACACAAAATTTGTGTCGATCGGCGTACTAGGCTTAAGCAAGGATTAGAGGAGAGTTTATGAAGACCCGAATCTATTGCCTGCGTGCTCGGTTCATATGTGCATTACAGCTGACGGTATAATTCTCCAGATAACCAAACGAAGCTTCTCTAGGAGGTCAATGATTTTCCTGCATTTCTTCAGTATGCTTCAGGCTGCTAACTCGGGTCATGCCAGAAGACTAAACGTTAGCTTTTGCTAAGTCCTGGTGACATAACATCCTGCTAAGCCTGCTGTGAGAGTGATGACATCGCGGGACGCTACTTCTGTGAGTTTTCGGCCTATGCGTCACATAGCAGATACTTGGCGCTGATGTGCTAGCTGCTGGCACTGAAGGCACTGTATCAATGAAGCGTTAACTCAATGATTCGAAAGACATGAAAAATTTCTATGAAACAGACATGCAGAGAGTAAAATGTACTATTTCTTCGCCTGAGCGCATTGTACTGACAAAAAAAATAAGACGGAACGTTTCTGAAGAATTGAGAAGTACGTGCTAAGTATTTTCGTCTCAATTGATGATGCTTTCGTTATCGGAACGTTTATGTAACTCGGCAACAGCTTTGCGTACACAAACCACGGGTTTCTTGGGTATTAAACACATTTCTTTGTCAATATGTGATGAATAAGGACTCCCCACTGGCCGTCCTCTAGCTTCTTCCTTAATTTCTTAACAGTTCAAACGCCAGCGTTAGTTGGATTCTTTTAAAAAATTTAACCCCGACTACTCTAAAAGGTAGCAAATGATTTTTTTCCACGCTTGAATCTTGTTAGAAATCATTCACATTTGAAAACAACTCACCTTTTCATTGTAAATTTCCAAAAACGAAGCCTTCAGAATGAAATGGGTTTCCTTGCGATTTTTAATCAACTGGAAGAGGTACAAGAACGATCGGAAGATAAGTCCATGTCGTCGATCATTTGGATTTGGCTTCGGTTTTCCAGTAAACTGAAAAGACAGACGGAAAACAAAGTAGAAGTGTAGGCAGATGGACAAAATGGATAAAAAAAAAACCTACCAACTCGGGCGGTCCAGTTAATGTATGTGTTTTCCCCGATCCAGTCTGTCCGTAACAGAACGCCGTACAGCTGAATCCCTCTATTGCCATCTCAATTATCCTCTTGATTCCAGAATAATCCAAAATATCTTCCTGAGTTGCGCCAGGTTCAAAGACCACATTATACGTGAAAACCTTAACATTTTGTCGATTCCTCGAAGCCTTAGTACCCGAACCATGTCCTTCAATCTACAAAAGAGCAATACATCCATCTGATATTTGAAAGAAATCGATCAAGATTTATTTATACCATGACTTGTCCATTTCCGGGAAACTGTAGGACCATTCCGTGATTTCCACGTTTCTCCTTTTCACTTAAGGGGCGAACACGCACCACCACATTTATATTGTCATCTGGAGTAGATGGTTCACTACCTGTTGACTTAGATGCGATTATTTCCAATGTATCTGCGCTTCCGATTCTGCAAGTTAAATAAATAAATTCTATTTTCAAAAAGTATGAAGAAATAAAGGATTTATTTTTTTCTTAAGGAAAGAGGAATCAAAGGACGTCAATTCAAGGGTGACGGTGAAGGTCATGTTTGTGGAGCAATGTCGCGTGACTAGGAAATTTTCTTAGCTGGGTTTTTTTTTACGAGTTCGAGTATTCTTCGAGGGTATTACCCTTTTGTAATGAATTTCTGCTATAGGAACGAAGTTTTTGTTATTTTTAATCTGATTTTACTAATCAGACGATGGAGTAAGTGGTGTGTGAAGTGTGACTACACGTCTTACCACTACGACTTTATACAATATATTAGATTTGTAGATTGAATATTCATGAGATGCGATAACGTACTGTGTGAATCAGAATTCGGTGATTTCCTGGGAAAAAACAATAATATTTACTTTCTAAGTTTTTCGTTACGAAGTGCCAGGCTGCGTGTAAAGGTCGGGACAGCTAAGAAAAATATCACAACGAACTAATCAATTTTGCGTACACTATACGTGAACACAGGGGTCAGAAGAATAAAACATTTTTTAGGACTCACATAAACCTGTGTTAGGAGTGGTTTAGTCCGTGGTCGGCATATTTATCGATTGTAAAATTGCTTGAGGATGTACTCGTAAGTGTAGGTGCTAAAACTTGTTGGATCAGAAAACATTTAGAAAATTTCTTCTCCAAGTTACATAGCGTTCAGCCCAATTTAATTGTGTTTCGGTAGAAAAATCCGAAGGTTTCTAAGCTCCTTTTCCCAGGGACACGTCAATCCTTTGTCATTCTTTATTCAGTCGATCTGAACTTTTCCCTCAACCGAGGAAGTCTGACTCAACGGATCATTGTTATATTGAAGGTATATCGCAGGAATATTCGCTAACATCTAAATGCAACCTGGTGAATTTCACAGGAAGTACCGAATCCTTTCGAACTTTAAGTAGCTAAGAAGGATGTGGCCAAAATCACATCATCTTCAACTTACGGTGCCTACTATTGTACAAGGTGGTGCAAAATTGATCATCCTATAGAAAGATGTTATAAATTTTGCAAATGGCGTCGTACGTCAATCATATTTGACATTTGTGAACTAGACAGCTGCAGTATACAAACAGACAATCAATGGAGCGCTATTCTCTGCAAGAGCGTGGAATAATTTTGTCGATTTTTTTGTCCAATAATCGGTAGGTGGTGTTAGCACAGAGTGCATTTCGATGTCGATTTCCTAATCGTGTCGCGCCAACTGGGAAAACATTCCGGCGCTAAGCTACTCGACTCGAACAGACTGGAACCACAGGAAACCATGCAGGGGGTGGCCACCACCGGACTGGTCATTCGGCCGAGAATATGGCGGCTGTGGCTGCCGATGTCGGTGAGAACGAAGAAACATCAAACAGACGACGGACCACGCAATTGGGTATCAAGAGACGGTCCCCACAGCGAGTTTTTAGTACAAGACTCACACATGTTTCCTTATAAAGTGGAAACAAGCCATGCCCAATCTCAAGAAAGAAGAGGACGATTTCTGGGGCACTGAAAATCCGCGTGTGATGCACGAAGAGCCATTACATCCACTGCGGCGTTCATGCGGGAGGAGTGATTGGGCCGTATTTTTTTGAGGACGACATCGGCAATATGCTCACTGTTATTACGCTACAGGGTGCAACCGCATACACAGCACGAGCCACAATGGATATTGTGAAGGAAGCGTTTCCTGGTCGCGTAATCTCCCATTTTGGCAATTTGGGATGGCCAGCAAGATCACTCGATTTAACCATCCCAGACTTTGGGGCTACTTTAAGTCACGGGTTCATGCCAACAAGCCTCAGATCTTGCGAAAAGTCATGGAAAATGCGATAAAACGGGCACAAATTTGTAGCCAACCAACTCGAAACACTGGAGGCATTAAAAGCTGATACAAAATTAAGGATTCGATCAGAAACTGCGATATCTTCAATAACGATTGCCAAATTTTGTATTTTTAATACGGATTTGTAATTGGACACACACCTAAGGAAAAAGTCAGGTTCTTCAGGAACAATAACGAGCGAACCTGTACCAGGTTTTAATATGCGAACAACCCCAGTGAAATATGAAATCCTAAACTGAACAGTGTTGAAAGCATGATGCAAAAATTCTACTCAGTTAAACAATGCCAGACTTGAAAAGTGGCACTTTGGTAGCGCAATAAACATGCACAATATACCACGAACGCCCGCAAGGGCGCATTTCTTCAATCAATAGATACTTCCACTTTCAGAATAATCATATTGTGATAGTCCTAAGACACGCATACTGGATATCAAGATACGAGTAAACTCAGATCACTCCCAAGTTGTAACTTAGGTATGAATGCCTAATTTCGGACGACCACAACCGCGAAAGATCAGCAAAAGTTTGCCGATGGTATCTTCATCAATTTTTTTAATAATCCGACGGGAGACGGGAGCGTATAGATAGTGGTAATGCTTCAAAGAGACAATCAGAAATGCCTCCTCAGATGTGAAGGGTTTCACAAGGTGTCTATGACTCAGCGACAAATACCGACGGGCACTCCCATTCTAAACGCAATGAGGAAGGCTAACTCGAGAGCTGTTGTTGTCATGTATCAGCAGAGGAGAACAACCGAACTCAAACTTCTCCAGCTAAAAAGGGTGAAAAACTCGAGGGCCAGAAAGTAGACAGTCAAAAAACACCAAACTATAATTTGAAAGACAATTTCTTGCTAATGCAGATGAATTTGATATAGTCGGAAGAAATCAGTGGGATGTCAGGGGAGTACTAGTTACGAGTAGTATTCAATTCGTTGTTTAAATTGATAGCGGGGCTTTGGTAGACAAAGTTCTTAACTACCTCAAAGGGTGAAGTTCTGCCCGAGACGTCTGTGTTGAGTGTCGTTTCTAGTTGACAGCATATACTTGGTCTTGTCCTCATTGACTACTAAGGCCATTTCGACGCTTCCGTCTCAATACTCGCGAAAGCAAACCTGACATCATACTGCTTTCTTTCGATTATGTTAAGATCATTGGTGTATGCTAGTAATTAGACGGAATTTGAAATTTTTAATTGTGTTGGCGCGGGAGCTTTGCATTATTCTTTCAAGGTAGAGATGCCAAAACTAGAGGGATGCTCTGTACAGCTCTTTTCTATAGATGCTGTCATACGCGTCCTTAAAATCAATGGAAATGTGGTGTGTATCTACACATGTGAAGCCACGCTGATATGGACCAATCAGAATGTTGACGAATGGCTTCAGGCGCTCACACAATATAGCAGACAAGATTTTGTAGCTGGAATGGTAGTTAGAGTAATTAAGAGTGTCTTCTTTCTTGACGATCGGACAAACAATTCTGAGGTTCCATTCATCGGGCATACTTTCGACCAACCATATTTTACATATGAGTTGGTGTATTCTTCTTACCAAGTCTTCACCTGCCGCTTTGAAGAGCTCGGCAGTCAGGCCGTCCGCTCCAGCAGCTTTGTTGGACTAAAGTTTCGATATAGCTATCTTCACTTCATCCATCATCATTGTCCAGGTTAAAAGGTTGATTCTGCCTGACAGCGGTATTTGGTTCGTCATCGCCGTTATAAAGTCTGCAGAAATGGTCTTTCCAAATCCAGCATCGACTGCGATTCTACTTCGTTGTTTACTTGCTCATCTTTACAGACTTTGGTTCAGGGTTTGTGTTCGTGACATGTTTTTTTTTACCGTATGGTGGAATCTGATTCCTGGAGTACCATCTTTCAGTTTCCTTGACCGTGTGGTTCTCATGCCCTTTATTTTTTTTCCTGAGAAGCAGGTAGTCAGCTTTCCCCATCTGTTCATAGAGCTCGTATGCAGTTCTAGTCCTTCTGTGCAGCTGTGTAGCCACTTTGTAGGAGTCTTGCTTAGCTGTGTGTACTTGCCGGTATTTGTCATAAAACCAGGTTGGCATTGTTTGGGATACCCGCAGCTGTACCTTGGCTACAACAAGGTAATGGTCCGGGTCGGTGTTGGCTCCTCGAAACATTCAGACATCCATAATACCAGTTGTTCGGCTGCATGTAGCTTGTTAAGGCACCTAACATTTCACGAGCATATTCAGAATTCGTTGTCCTTAAATCGTTTGCATGGGTTGTTGACAATAGAACCATCCGTATTCGAGGCTTGTTTATGTTTCGGAACTTTAATATTTTTTCTATGGCTGGGTAATTACCTCGACGGCGTAACCTCCAGCATGGAGAACCATTCCATTTTTGTTACCCCTAGGAAGAGGGGTTCGTTAGACCGAAGCTACAAAAGAAGACAGTTCCAACACTGGATATCGCCAGGTTGACATCTCTAAGTGCCTACCGTATTTCTACTGCACCACACTTCATATGAGTGTAACCATTTCAAAGTTCCATCATATGCTGGTTGATGCAACGGTTACCTATAAGCTATCTGATTGTCTCGCATGCAGATGGCTATGCTGAATTTTTTTCCTTTGGAGGCCGTACTGGGCTTCGAGTTCTGTTTTCCTTACAAGCAGAATAGTGATATGTCTCTTTACTCCGGTTATCATATCGTGCTCTCGGGGGCTCTCGGGTGCTTAAAAACAAAAGTAGTTTTCAGTCCTTCTTGCATCAATAGAGGAGACGTTTTAACAGTGAACTGTGTGGGCTGTAATAATCCGGCTTAGATGGGCACCGACCGCGTGGGCACCAGCGGTTTTCTAGAGAGGCAACGCTGTAAACATGGAAGGGAACCTCAGCCAACTTCGTGAGCTCAACTGGAGGTAGCTGGCAAAGGACTGCGCTATATGGAGAGGCACGTATCTTAGGACTAACTCAGAAACATTCGAGAAACGGGTAGAACTAGGTCACGAACCTAAGAAAGTTAAGAACTTTCCTCTAGAACCATACCAAGCTGAGTTGGTCTTATTGAAGATCTAACATGGCCTGGATTAATTTTTTTTTTACTTCGTTAAGAAAGTGGCTATTAACAAAACTACTTCTTAGTAGTTAACGTGTTCCATTGTCCATTTTGTCATTAAATCAAATTAGGGCTATTTGAAAGGGATTCTCCTCAAATGTCATTATCCCATTAATCATATTGTTTCTCTAATAGGCGAACATAATGTAAGCTAATGTTGGAACTTTTCGAAGCCTATGAACTCGTTTCCTCTGATACAACTTAATTTAACTCAAAAAATACCAGTCTCGGGTGTTTCTATAAATCAGTTTCTAAAAAAGAAACTGGGACGACGAAAATCAATAGGCACTATCACTTATCGTCAAATTATTGACCCCTCACATTTCAACATATTTTTACTTACTCGTAAGAGTGGTATACATTCCACCTACCGTTGTCCAAATATCGGCATTTATAAGGTTCAATACAAAATGATTCTAGTGCGGAGTAATGTCTTCGATTTCACATCAAATTACTGCGGTTCATCAGTAAAACGTTGCTCGTTTTTAAGACCAATTTCTTCGAGGCGATCAATCATCAACCCCTTGTTCCAAAGAAGAATGTGAACTCGGTTATTAACACGGACAATTTAGGAGTTATTCGAAAATCAGAGTTCTCTTGTTTATTCACCCCAAATACTTGGTAGCTAGTGACTAGCCCTTCTATTCAGGAATAAAAGAT
Organism: Volucella inflata; assembly: GCA_928272305.1. Classification (NCBI taxonomy): domain Eukaryota; kingdom Metazoa; phylum Arthropoda; class Insecta; order Diptera; family Syrphidae; genus Volucella; species Volucella inflata. Next base: position 9,956,148 of record OV743720.1, read on the forward strand.
TCCCTTGGAGTCGTAATATCGACCGGACTTTGAATTAAAGTCAGTCTAACGTGGCATACCTCATGCCAACAAGTTTGGTACTTTTTTTTTTTTGTTGTTTATTTTAATCAATTAATTATATTTGGAGTAAATTAACATGAAGCCATTAGGAATATTGCCTCGTCCATAGGTCTACATGTCCAAACGTCATATACCACACTCGTATTTCGAAGTTAAACTGGAAGATTCTCGGATGTAGATAAAGTACAAGTGGATAGTACAGATATCTGCTTGGACATATATTAGAGGAGACAGTAGATGGGGGAAGATGGGGAAGGGCGACTTGTAATTGGAATGGATATTAGGGTTCACGATAGCGTGCTGACGAGGGTATGTAAATATTACTGCACGACAAGTCATTGGAATTCACATGAAATGCAAAAGGATTCTTAAATGTGTTGCATTCAACCGAGTTTGGTGATATTTTTCCTGCTTATCGGTGCCTCTGATTGCATGACGGGAATATAATTACGAGAAAAGACAATCATTTGACGACAGAAGGGCAAATATGTGTAGTCTATAGTTCAAAATTGGATGTTCTTGTAAAATACAATAAATGACGACTATGTGTTTGGTGATGGAATTTTTTAAGCCGAAAGTGTGCAACAGCAAAGGTAGTGTATGAAAGTCTTTAAAATTGAAGGCAATAATCTGAATCACCATTCAATCGTTGAGCAATGGGTTAAAGTCTGTCCGATGAGTTACACCAAGAACTTCCTGAGAAACAGAACTTGTAATGCTATCCTCCATTGGTTTTTGATATTCCATATTCTACTAGAATTTGGGAAAAGTTAAGCCGAAATTGGCCAAAAAACGAATTAAGCCTGGTAAATCTGATGAAAATTAAAAAAACGTGGGCTTGGTGGTTTTATTTCCCTCTATCCAGAGAAAGAAAGAGTTAAATACAAACGTTTCCAGTTTCGCAAGCTAAGTTGGCTGAGGTTCTTTTCCACTTGCTTGCGCCACCCGTGGTCTTCTTCTACTGCGCTGTCCCTCATCCACTTTACATGACCCAGCTATCTCAGTCGTTGGGTCTTCAACCTTCTGGCTAGGTTTATGTCGGGGCACATTCCGTACAATTCTTCGTTGTATCTCCTCCTCCACTCACCGTCAATGAAAACGGGACCGAAGATCGCGCGAAGTATTCATCTCTCAAAACAACCAGGAACACCCTCATCCATTTTAATAATGTCATGCCTCTGCGACTGGGACTATTAGGGTCTTATATAGGGTAACTTTTGTTGTTCGAGAGGGCTTTGCTAGTCAATTGCGTTCTTAGCTCAAAGAAAAAGCGATCGGCAAGAGTTATCCTTCGTTTGATCTCAGCGCTGGTGTCATTGTCTGACGGTTGGGTGCTGTCTAAATAGAGTAGGCAATTAGAGATGTCATCCTGGCGATATCAAGTGTTGCAACTATTTTCTACACATCAATTGTATTTAAAATACCCCCAAGTGGTAAACGTTGGGTACTGGTCAATTTCTATTTTGACTGGACTTGCTAAACTTATAAGCACGAGTGCTTACCAGCAGACAAAAATAGCAGCACTATAAACGGAACAGTGGATGAATTTCACAGAAAAAAAACGGTGGAAAAAATCACGGAACAAATGAGAGGCTTCTCCGAGATGTTTGGAGCTCAGGCCGGTAAGGATATTCGAGACTAAGTCAGGGTTGGTTGGGTCATAGATGGAAGCGGAAGAGTTCTTAATGGACCAACTGCAGCACTCACATCCCAGAACGGGTTACTGGCTTCGGTCAAACTGACCCCTTGCCCTAAAATGGAACTGGCCTTCCAAGTTGGGGTTTGTGCCGTCGGATTAACTGCCGGCCATGGTAAAGTACAATAGTTCTGGAACATAATCGAGCCTCGGATACGGATGGATCTACTGTTGACTACCCATGCAAACGAAAGACCCTCTTTCTTTAAGAAAAAAATTATTTGGTCTATAACTTTCGTGCGATTTGCTAAGAGATGGCGTAACTTGTATTATTCCATTGTTATTATTCCATTGGAACATGCTTTGGAAAGCTACTGTCATTGTACGTCATTTCAGTATGTGTCATTCATTTGAAGGGTAAACAACAATAATTTTTTCACTCAAATATGTCGAACTTTGTGCCTGAAAAAGTGTTTTTGCGGGAAGTTCTTCTTCATTACTTTAATATGAAGAAAACTGCTGCCGAAAGTCATCGTATTTTGGTGGAAGTTTATGGTGAACATGCGCTAGCTGAGCGAACATGCCAAAAGTGGTTTGCATGATTTAAAAGTGGTGATTTTGGCTTGGAAGACGATGAACGTCCTGGGCAGCCAAAAAAGTTTGAAGATGAAGAACTTGAAGCATTACTCTATGAAGATTGTTGCCAAACATAAGAAGAGCTCGCAGAATCTTTGGGTGTCACTCAAGCAGTCATTTCAAAACGTTTAAAAGCAGCTGGATATATTTAAAAGCAAGGAAATTGGGTTCCACATGAACTCAAGCCGAGAGACGTCGAAAGGAGGTTTAGCATGTCCGAAATGCTGCTGGAACGCCACAAAAGGAAGTCATTTTTGCATCGGATTGTTACTGGTGATGAAAAATGGATCCATTACGGCAAAGCCGAATATCCATGGCGCGAATGTAATGCTCTGTATTTGGTGGGATCAGATGGGTGTGCTGTATTATGGGCTGCTTAAACCGGGTGAAACCATCAATGAACAACGCTACCGAACACAATTAATCCGTTTGAAGAGAGCAGTAGCCGAAAAACGCCCGGAATATGCGACCAGACACGAGACAATAATTTTCCATCATGACAACCCTCGGCCCCACGTTGCTATTCCGGTTAAGAACTATTTGGAAAACAGTGGATGGGAAGTCTTACCCCATCCGCCTTATAGCCCAGACCTTGCCCCTTCTGACTACCATTTGTTCCGGTCGATGCAGAACGCCCTCACTGAAATACGATTCACATCAGAGCAGAATATCAAAAATTGGCTTGATTCATTCTTGGCTGCCAAGCCGGCGCAGTTCTTTTGGGATGGGATCCACAAATTGCCAGAAAGATAGGAAAAATCATAACTTCAGATGGGCAATACTTTGAATAATACTATTGTACATGTTTTTCTTAAATAAACGTTCAAATTTTGAAAAGAAAAACCGTTATATACCCAATACTTTATATGTTTTTTTAATAACTTAAAAATCCATACACGGATTCAAGTCAAAATCTAATGCCAGCGATTCAGCACGAAGTCATATCATCTGACAAAAATGTAAGTCAATATCTTTCGGCCTAGAACTAACAGATCAAAGTATTAGACCAAAAGACTCTAAAAAATACCGAGGAGCAATTGTGGACAATAGACTAAGCTTTCGGCCTCACATCGATTATACAGGCAAAATGGCATAGAAGCCCCAAGCAGCATTCTCTGGAATACTGCCAAACATCGGAGGACTGGGATATGCTAGAAGAATCATAATATACATGGTAGTAAACTCAGTCCAGTTGTAAGCTGCCCCAGTTTGGTTGGGGACCATTGCGACAAAGGAAGCAAAGAGAAAGTTGTTATTAACGCATCGACTTAGCGCATCAAGGGTAATCGAAGATTTTAGAAAGATTTCGGACGAAGAAGCTTTTGTTATAGCCGGGATTATAGATGCTGCGAGCCAGATGATCAAGGAAGAAGAAAGAGCTACTCGGTGACTCTGTGGAACCCACAGATTTGTCCCATTCATAGACGTTTAGACAAACCGATGGCATACGAGTAGAAACTGTAACTACCATCTTACGCAGTTCCTATCTGGTCACGGTGGGTATCGAAAATATCTGCACCGCCTTGGACAGGATAGCCCACCGTTTTGCTTAGACTGCCGAAATTAAGAGGAAGGTATTGAGCATGCATACGCATACGCTAGGTACGATGGAGAACTGACATATCAAACCCACTGTAAATAGTTGACCAAATGTTAGGGTCAGAAGAAAATTGGATTGAAATTTCCACATTTATAACAAACATGCAAAATGAACTGCGAAGGATGGAAAAAATAAGATGCGCTGATGCAGAAAATGCTCATATGTGATGATACATACTGTCCTTACCAGCCACGAGGAGAGTGGTAAAAATCAAGAATTCTGCAGCGGAGTGAACGAACTCACACACGCACTATACACACCATATCATATACACTATACGTAAACTTACAAATCCCCTCTTTCATTACCTTTCTCTCTCTCCCATCATATCTACCCACATTGACAGACAAACACTCAAACCTTAGCAATTCACTCAAGTAGAACAGAAACCCAAGAGACCGTGGACGGCCTAATAAGCCAACTATATGCCAGAATACGAGGAATTGACTAACAAGCCCATGATTTCTGGGCAATGGATATTCCTCTGCTCCACGAAGTTATGAGGTTCCGCAGGGTATAGATAAGGACATTGTTACTTAGGAGAGATAAGGTTAGGTGAGTAGGAGTCTCACACTGGCACCTTCTCGGTGTACGGCAATGCAGCTTCTCCCTTCGACCACAAAAAGAAAAATACACACATACAGAGACATATTTTCTTACATGTTAATCAATTTTCATTAATCATTTATAAAGTCCTCGATATTTTCTACAACTGTCTCTCAGCGTTGTACATGCTTGCGATTTTCGTTTTATAGAAACTGTATGGTTTTCCATCAAAAACGTCGTAAGGTAGTTTTCGACAATTTCAGCGGACCCAAATTTAATTCCATTCAAACCGTCCGGAAGGGATCGAAACAGATGGACGGAACGGAAGGAGCATGGTCTGGGGAATACAGTGGGTGCTGAAGGATCTCCCATTTTAACTCCTTTAATTTTCGAAGCTTTTGCCGGCTGATTCAAAAAACGTTAGTTTTTATAACTCCTAAGCAGAGTAATAACCACAGAGACTCGGTTCAGCTTTTTTTTTTATCGACAAGCACTGCGACATTCACGTTTCGAGCTTAAAAGTGAATCCATTATTTTTTTTAAATGACGAAATGTAAACGAATGGTAAACATTATGCTAATTCCCAAAACACATGTGCAGTACTGCTGACAGCTCTGCCCGTGAAACAGATGTGCAGATATTTTTTGAAGTCAATTGCATCGGTTGCTGTCATTTTACAGCTACTGTCACTTATGTGAGACACTGTCGAATTTAGAAATGGAGATGTACTGCAGAACGGTGCTGCGTGCAGTATTTATATGTAACTTCGCGAATAAAAATATGTGTGTTCTAATATCACTGCACACAAAATTCTGCTCATGTGTTTTGGGCATAAGTCATCATCAATCTCAGAAGGGTGTCCAGAATGGGGTTGATCGTCCAAAGTCATATCACCGTTCCGAAATCAACCAAATCACTTTTTAACGGTTCTTACAGCAGGAGCATGATCTGCATACACATTCTAAATGTTTTTTTATTGCAGCTCCAACAATCACTCTTTTCTCCGAAAATCGTACGGCATTACATGGAGAACGTGCAACTTTCGTTCTTCACACACAATTCAACCTAACGGAGTCTAGCGATGAAATGACTTCTGATGCCGTGACATGACCTATCTAGGGGTATGCAACAAATGCATAGAACGAACAATAGTTTCGTCATACAGCAAATTTTCCGCCACGTATAAAGATCAGGCACGAACTTTTGCAATGATCCAATATAATCCTTTTGTGGCGTGCTGGAAATCATATGCTTTTCGTTTTCTCTTTTAGATTATTTTCATTATAATGCAATCGATTTTACAAATGACGTTGTATGTCAATTCGGTTTTAAAATTTTTGAAGCAAATAGAATAATTTTTTTGATGAACAATTCGTCAGTGACTTTGGCGCAACGTGTCCGACTTCTACTGGATGTGGACGTGAAAGCATGGTTTCTCTTGTTTGGCCAAAAATATCGCTGCCGTCGCTGCTGAAGATGTCGTAAGGGTTTTATCGACATCAACCAGATGGCATGTTACATACGTCTTTGCGGCGCATTTCAATGAAAGACTTGGAAATGTTTCTCTTTCAAATAGCAGAAAGTCTTTCAGCTGATGAGGGTTGACCGTGAATCGTATCTAAGTTACAAAGCCATAAACTTTGGAAGCCCTTAAGGAAAACATATGTCAAAAAGTGAACCAAAGCTTTGAAAAAAATTATTGTAAATGTCATAACAACAGCTGGAATGGTTATCAACAATGGGCGCCACTTAAGGGATATAATTTTCAAAACTTATTGAAAAGATAATAAGCATTTAAGAAAACGCATTAATTTGATTTAATTTTACCCAGTATAGCCATAAATTCTGTTGCAATTTTCATTAGGAATAATCCCGTTAAATATTTTTTTCCTAACACGTGTACTTATAAGTAAAGAATAGAAGCTAGTTTGGCTCAAGCTTTCGATCAGTTAATATGGAGAGGGGCATCAAAGAAAATCGTGTCGCGGTAATCGCTTGTGAGAAAATTCGAACCAAATTTTCGAACTTCTCAAACCATGTTCTTGAAGGTGTTGTCAAGGGCTTAACAATAACCCTTTGCAACGGGGAAAGATGGGTCTTCCAACAAGATTCTGCTCTGGCACACAAAGCCAAAACGACGCAAGAGTGGCTTAGATGCAATATATCGGATTTTATCGCTGCTGCAGATTGGCCATCAGGAAGTCCAGATTTAAATCCGCTGGACTACAGATTGTGGTCAGAGCTGGAGAGCATGGCTGGTAAGACTCCCCATCGAAATTTGGACAGCCTTAAGGCAGCTTTAATAACAGCAGCGTTGTCGATTCCCATTGAGACAGTGCGTGCCGCTATAGAACAATGGCCGCTGCCATTTTGAGTAAAACTATTTTTCTTCAAACTTATACATTGTGAACTAATGTAAGAAATAAATTTCATGGTAAAAGATTTACTAGACTTTTTTTTACTGGACTTTTAAAATGTAACAGAACTTATGGCTGGACTAGGTATACATTATGGCGACTTTGAACAAGGTGGGCGAAGTAGTGTCGTAATGTGAATTGGCTGTCATTTTGTTAGAAATGAAAAAAAAAAACAGAAACCCTGATTTCACGAAAAGTTTTTTTGTAGGTTTAAAACGGATGACATTAAATTTAGAAATTATATCGGTCAAACGACCTCATCCTGAGTTAATGCACGTTTATGCTCGTTTTACGACATTTTGAATTGTTGCTCGCAAAACACCTGCTCCAAATTGGTGATCGTTTTTTCAATGTTGGTTTTCAAGACTTGCTAAGTTTGTGGTTTGTTGTAGTAAACGGGAGACTTTATTAATCAGAGGTCTGGTGCCGGGCCAGTTTAAATCGCCAAAATGGGAGATCACACGACCTGAGAATTGATAATTTAAAATCTCTGGTTGCTCCGTCCTGGTGGAACCCAAAATGCTCAGAACCCAATCCACCAACTTGCGGCGAAAAGAAAAATCTCGTTTAACTTCTGTCAGTAGCACTCACCAGTTACGGTCACAGCGGTCCCAATGGTTCTTCTTGCATTTCATGTGGATACTCTGTAGCCAAGAAACGCAAATTTGGTTTATTCATACAGGTACCAAATAACTTAAGTGGAAATGGTCTCCATCGCTCATTATGATTTTGGATACGAAATCATCCTTTTTAACAAAGCATCGGAGTAGGTTAACCTTGCTTGACGCTGACAGCAGGTAGCAACGAACGTCTGCTTATGCCAAATTCCTTGGTTGAACGAGCAATAAGGGGCCGGCCAATTCTTGCGACATCTCTATTGAACCCATTATGCACGAGACGCTCAGTCAAATGCTTAAAAGCTCGCTAACAAGGTGCAGGATGTCGAGGAAAACGGGGACGAAATTTAAACTGGGTTAAAATAATAGACTGAAAATTGGTTAAATCAGCAGTAACAATGTGTATCGCTCAATAATTTGTGGTCAACTAACACAACCTGTCCACAGCATACATAAATGTCAAAGCACCATGACATTTGACTCCAATTTCCCCGATTTGTATTTGTGATACTGCCTGGCTGAGTTCTGCATAAGAACCATAGTTTTTCAACAAAAGCCATGTGGTTATAGCATGGGTCGACCCTTTCAGAGATAACTTTTATAACATTTCAAGGAATGGTGTCTACTTAAAGACTATAGTGTTGAAGTAAGTACATTGATTAGTCCACATAAAATTACTTTCGGTGGCAACAACCATGGAGATAAGTCTAAGGTAAGTCTTCATAAAAAAAACACGCCTACCATACTCCTTACAAAGCAATGACCACACTAATATTCTGGAGCCTTCCTTTTTTTTAAAAAAAAGGTGGAATAGCATAATAAACAACTTCAATTTCAATGGTTAAGAAGGCCTTCAATACATAGTCCAATGGTAACGAATAGCATTATATTCGCTGTTTCGTTTGGTGAAGGAGGGAATTGAATAGTAATTCCATCTCATCCAAAATACTCGTAACTACGAAGACTTTTAGTATATACGACCTGAAACATTCCGTTCCTATTTTATGGCACTGAAGCATGAACTTCATCGAACGTACCGAGATACCTTCAACTGCTTTGATGGACTTTGGAGGAGAAGATTCAACAACGAATTATACGAGCTGTACAGACACATCGACCTAGTCACAAAACTGACCACCAGTCGCCTAAAATGGTTGGGACATGTACAGCTTATTCATACTAATGCACTGCCCTGTAGAATCTTTGAATTTAAACCGAAGGGTAGAAGATAACCTCACTTAAAGTGGAAGGAGAACTCAGTAAACTTTGAGTGCGCACTCACTTTAAACATTAAGGCAAGAATGGAGATAATTGGAGAAGCTTGTAAGTTGAGACCCAGGTTCATTTTAAACTTTTACGCCACCTAAGTTGGTTTGAAACATAAATAAAGATTGAAACTACATTTGTCTTAAGGATGGCAGAAAACTTTGTTGGAAAAGTGCCCGGGATTAGGAAGGAGAGTACCGAGTACCTCAGCCCGAAACTTCTAACAGGTCGGAAGCTTGTCACGTAAATAAGTACGTTATTAATGTCCCTTTACCAAGTTCTATAATTAATCATTTTTATTGATTGTTTTTAAGAGACCTTTTTATCAATATGTCTGACAAATATGTGACGCAAATCATTTGCATGATGAGTGGCGTGGCTTGCTTGTGAAAATCAAACGATTTAAGATTTTTTTTTCTTTTTTGTCTCCGACTCAAAATTTCAACTCCAAATACTCGTACATAAGTTTAATTTTAAAATATTAACAACTTTCAATTTCCTCCAATTAATATTCAAAATACGAAGGACCCTTGCCCAATTCAATGTCAATTTCTCCCACGCTTATACCCTTGTACTTATTTACAACATGTGTATATTTAGCAACAAGGTTACATCCGCCTTCAACTAAGCTGAGAAGAATCACAGCTTGAACCCTGGAATATTATATAAACTTTTAAACTTAGTCAAACTTCCAGCTCCCTCAGTCATGTGTTGATATTATTTTACTACAATTGCTGGGATTGGGCATATTCTATTAGCCTCTAACAGATGTGGTAAATTCCAAAACTGTTCGATATCTTTAACCTTGTGATATCTTCAAAATTAATACTTTCAACTCCTTGAATTGAATAGCAATTTGTAATTCTTACGACGACGATAATAATAAAAATCGTATCCTAAGGACACCAGACATACTCGTAGAGCACAATGACAAGATAGTCTTCTAAATTATTCAACGATTACACCTCATTAACATACATACATACATACCTTTGCTACAGACAAAGTGATATCTGTGGTTTTAGCTAAATAACGGATTTGCGTGATTTTAAAAATTTATCATTTCCTACCCATACTCGTCACTTAGATATAACTGCAGCAACTGCAGCAACTGCAGCATGGACTTACTCATTCTCACGGGACCGTAAAAACACAGGGGTATTCCGAGATCTGTCATTACTGCTACTGCCAGCTGAACTCCTTTGCCGTATTCCGTTATTTAGGCTTTTAGACCGAGGTATAGTATCCTTTTGCCTTGGAGGTGTTTTAATTTGTTTGCGATTTCGCGACGGAGTTAATTTATTAATGGAATGCGGTACACTTGATGCGCGGGTAACCATTTTCAGTTTCGAATCATTGCATTTTTTCACTTGAACCACGTATCCAATAAAACATTATTTCCGAACAAAACAATCTGATTTGGTTCCGTCTGTAGGTCTATTATGGCAAAAGACTTACAATTGACTAAATCGTAGTTCAAATGGTAAAGGGCTGTTCGAATAACGCTCTATCTGTAGTTGACCGTATGTAAATCAAATTGAGCGCCAAACAGTTCGCTCTTTTTGACGGTCACCTGTGTTGTGGTAGACGAAGAGTCCGAGGAATTACCATTAATTCTGAGGTGAGATATGCACTGAGAAAAAATTCATACTTACTTATTAATATGTTGCGCCACAGTGCGAAGTGAACGTACTAGGTGGGGTGTAAATAACCTCCTTGGGAATGAAAATATGATGATTTCCTCGTGTGAGCTGAATTTTTTATTGATGAGCCATCTTTTGAGGTTTGGGAAGAGATAATAGTCCGAGGGAGCCAAATCGGGATAATACGGTGGATGCGACATCAATTGGAGCCGTAAGTCATTGATTTTAGCCTTGGTTGTGATGCTTTTATGCGCCGGCGCATTGTCTTTTTTTCGCTTCACGTGAGGCCGTTTTGCAGCAATTTCGGCCTTCAATATTTGCAATAATGCACAGTAACACTCGCTTTTGATGGTTTTTCCTTTTTCGAGGTAGTCCATGAAGAGTATGCCATGACAATCCCAGAAAACCGACGCCATAACCTTTCCGACCCATTGAGCCTCCCTCGGCCGCTTTGGAGCACTCGTGCCGGCTTCAGTCCATTGCCGGCCACTCATTCTGTTCTCTTGTGTGTAATAGTGGATCCAGGTTTCATCAACAGCTACCAATCGGCGCCAAAAGTCCGCCCGATTCCGCATCAAGTCCAAACACTCTTTCGAAGTGCTCTCGCGTTTGTGTTTTTGGTCATGAGTGAGCATGTGCGGCACCCAGCGGCTTGGATAATGCAGAATATGCAGAATATTGCCCAAAATATGGCGTGTGCGCTCAGTACAAATCTTTGTGGTATCTGCTAGCTCGCGCACCTTCACTTTCCGGTCAGGCAACACCATTTCATATGTTTTTTCGGAGGGCTTGCCGCTGTGGACTTGATCGGTAGTGGAGTTGCGACCACCACGAAACTCTCGAAACCAATATTTGATGGTGTAATCTGATGGAGCATTAGCCCCATAATATTTATCCAACTTTTCTTTTGTTTCCTTCGCCGTTTTGCCTCATACTCAACATGATGCCAGACACGTCAACAACAATTAGCTGCCAAAACAAAACTAAATACAGTATCGCACTGAAATTTGGCATGTCTGCCTAAATATGAACGGACTTCTAGGCACCATAACCTTTTTTGCAGTAGCAGCGCATTTTAGCGGTCAAGGAGGTTACTTTCCACCCTACCTAGTAGAGTTTAGAGGCGCGCTCCAAGTTGTTTGAGGTCGTTTTCCACTTACGTGTGCCACTTAAGATGGTCGTCCTTTGGTACGATGTTTCTTCTGGTGTGTAGTGTCCATTCGTCGAACATGATAAATGGACCGCTGTCGCTGTATAGCCTGTACAGTTCGTAGTTAGATTTCCTGCTCCTTTCTCCGTCATGGAAAATGGGCCTCTGGCCTATATAACAGGATCGGAATGAGAAGGACTTTGTGCAAAGGTCGATACCTAAGAAATGTTATGAAAAACAAGTAAACACAAATATTTATCATCCAAAATGAGTTTATTGCTTTTCAAAATACCCTCCATAAAGATCGGTACATTTTTATATGTGTCTGGAAGATTTTTCAAAGCAGTTTTTCAACTTCTAACGAGGTAATTCCAAAATATATGTTTTAAACGCCTCAACCACTTCGTGTCATGATGATGATAAATCAGGGCCGAGTGACCCATCATTTCAATGTTTTGAGGGTATTAAACCACTGGTTTCAGTCGACCTGTGAGAGCGACAAGACGTGATGTAGAATGATCCGTGTTTGGTGGTGATGAACCATTTCGAATTGACCGTTCCACGTTGCTCTATTAGCAGAGTTGCAACATGTTCGGTTTTTCCGAACTAAGGGGCAACTATCTGCTTTGAAGTGCTTCGTGCGCAAACAGCTTTGGATAAGGGACATGTTGAAAGACTCATACAGTCGATTGCTGATTAATTTCAGGCTCATATGTATAGATTCATCTTATAGACTAGACGTCTTGTGCCGCGATTGAATTTGTTCAACATTTTCTTGGACCAATTGACTCGAGCTTTTTTCTGAGCGATTGTTAAATTATGCGGTAACCAACGCGAATAAATCTTTTTAACGGCTCATTAAAAATTATTTCAAGAAAACGTACACGATTCAATTGCATTTTTTGCTATGATGAACGTTCTGAGCAAGTGTACAATTGAAAAACATCAAACTTAACGTTACTAATGTCAGATTTGACGGATCTACACCGATATTGCCAATATCAAAACTTGAGAGCGCTGTTACTCAATCACCTTCTAATCAATTTATACTCGTATAAGTATATCTTGAAGTTGTAACTGCCATTGGGATGTTCGACAAAACCGTCAGTGGTTTGCGTGCTTTTCTGATGACAGCTTATACTTTGCTCTGCCCTCGTAACTGTCCGACCAATTTTTTGCCCATTCTGTTTCAATACACGCGAAACCTTCATTGAAGGCTCGCCTTGTTCGTTCAATCACATATCGTTGCATTAATAGAAAAATGTCTGAAAATTTGCTACGCATGTGCACAGTTCTAAGGAACGAACTACACTACTGCTCCCTTGTGGCCAGAGAATGGTCTTACACTTGCGACGTTTTTCTACAATGTTCTGACAACCATTAGGGCCATGTACGACCTCATAACTCAAAAACGCCGAATTCTGAGTCCTGACACTTTTCTATCAAAGCAGTGGTATGTACTAGGTGGGGTGAAAAGTAACCTCCTTGACCCCCAGAATGCGCTGCTACTGCAAAAAAGGTTATGGTGCCTTGAAGTCCGTTCATATTTAGGCAGACATGCCAAATTTCAGTGCGATACTGTATTTAGTTTTGTTTTGGCAGCTAATTGTTGTTAACGTGTTTGGCATCATGTTGAGTATGGACAAAACGGCGAAGAAAACAAAAGAAAAGTTGGATAAATATTATGGGGCTAATGCTCCGTCAAATATTGGTTTCGAGAGTTTCGTGGTGGCCGCAACTTCACTACCGATCAAGTCCGCAGCGGCAGGCCCTCTGATGCGGTTACTGAGGACAATGTCAAAAAAATACATGAAATAGTGTTGGCTGACCGGAAAGTGAAGGTGCGCGAGCTAGCAAATACCACAAAGATTAGTACTGAGCGCTCACGCCATATTTTGGGCAATATTCTGCATATTCTGCATTATCCAAGCCGCTGGGTGCCGCGCATGCTCACTCGTGACCAAAAACACGAACGCGAGAGCACTTCACGGAAGAGTGTTTGGACTTGCTGATGCGGAATCGGGCGGACTTTTGGCGTCGATTGGTAGCTGTTGATGAAACCTGGATCCACTATTACACACCAGAGAACAGAATGATTGCCCGGCAATTGACTGAAACCGGCACGAGTGCTCCAAACGGCCGAGGGAGGCTCAATGGGTCGGAAAGGATATGGCGTCGGTTTTCTGGGATTGTCATGGCATACTCTTCGTGGACTATCTCGAAAAGGAAAAACCATAAACAGCGAGTATAACTGTGCATTATTGGAGCGATTGAAGGCCGAAATCACTGCTAAACGGCCTCACATGAAGCGAAAAAAAAGACAATGCGCCGGCGCATAAAAGCATCGCAACCACGGCTAAAATCAATGACTTACGGCTCCAATTGATGTCGAATCCACCGTATTCGCCCGATTTGGCTCCCTTGGACTATTATCTCTTCCCAAACCTCAAAAGATGGCTCATCAATAAAAAATTCTGCTCACGTGAGGAAATCATCGACGCCACGGAGGAGAATTTTGCAGACCTTCCGGAAAAACTTCATTATCCATCTAAAACAAGGCCGAATTCATTCGAAACTAAACGATATAAGGTATATTATACTGCCTGCCCTGTTCGAATATGCAATATGCAAGTGTTAACGACGTTTATCACGGCTCTAGTAATTTTTTCAGTGTACTGAATTTACATACAGAAGACGAGAATTAACTCAAACGAAACGACCACCGATTGCGATTAGTGACCAATGTCCTGCATTTGATTCATGCGCATATCGCACCACTACTCATTTTCCATTGAGAACACTTTTTCCCTCCCTCAAAAAAAGGTTTTGTTTTTCTTCATAGAAAATAAAGACTTAGGTACGGGTATGAGTATACGAGTATTGTTAGAAAATTTTAATGAACTTTACTGTTAGTTGTTTTCATTGTCCTCACTGACTATTTGTGCATATTGCACGTGTCAAAATGAGTTTTATATCGCACGGAGTTCATTATCACCTACATACGAATACACACTTGTACTACAATATGGCTATGTTGATTGTATGCGTCTTTTCACAACATAGTAGTGTAATTGATTGATTAAAGGATACGGAAGTTGGTGCATACTTTAACGACTATCGAAGGGAGCAATAACTTTTATGTGGAAGATTTATTATTAGTTGAAGTCTAAGTACATATGTGTGGTTTTATCGTTCATAAACAACAAACTTTCTATCTCTTTGTTTGATTGATAAAGATTGTTTGAGAATTCAGAATACTAACTAAACAAGACATTTAAACAAGTCTAAAGCACTTCCTAGGAGATTCGATATCTATCAAGTCATTAATATTTGTTGAGTTCCTAGATTAGAACTAGTAGAAGCTTAGATAGAATGAGAGCGTTATTCGAATATTCGTTACATACTCGTATTTAGGATACCACGCCGAATTTCTTAAGTTCAGTGCCCCCAGAGTACGGCTTTATTATGTATTGAAACATAATCGATATCATTAGTTATGCTTTATAACATCATTCGAATGACACTCACGGGATTGCTTGCATGAATAGATTCTCTGGATCCAATTGTCATGAACCACAGACTGGGATCTAATGTAGCCCCAAAGAAAACAGTATTTATGTGTTAAATCACACGAGCAGTGGGGCCAATTGACAGTGCCATTTCTGGCGATGAGAAGATCACCGAACTTGGTTTTTTTTTTTTTTTTTACAATGTAATAAACTCGCCCTCAAAGGGTCATTAGCACCCTTTAAATGTTTGCACACAACGCGGGCGTTGGGAAATAAAGGCGAATAGAAAGAAAGGCAGCGATATACGTTGGTTTTGAATGTTTGAAGGTTATAATGATTAGCGGCGTTCACATTGTATCGTACGACCGGGTCGACCAATTTTTTTGATGGACCAAAATATTCTAGGTAGTACTATGGGAAATGGTCGTTCAGATCGTTAGTATGGTAGTTCAACTTTTTCGCTTGGTCGAACGATATAAAGTTGTGTCACAAAAGAATCCTCAACCAAATGAAAGTATTTAGCTGTAATTAATGAGCCCAAAGCTCATTATTTGAGTCTTACTCCTTTAAACAGCTAAACAATCAAGGGCCTTTGTCTCAAAGGATCAACCTTTCCAGTAGCTACGCACTGCAGGGAAGTGGAGGTCTCCTGCGCCTTTATTTCAATGTCGCTGTCCTGTTGGGTAGGAATCGAAGGATATAGCAAATATACGCAGCTTAAAAAGTAATAAATTCTCTACTTGCGTCAACGTTTTTAACCAAAGGCGCGCTGTTTTATTACTCAAAAACAGGTTGGTCCAGCTCCAGATGGCTCAGATCTGAAGCTTCCTAAATAAGACCTTGTGCCGTTCCCGCTATTTCCGTTTTTATTGATGTAGCTCACTAATCATCAACGATTTTTTTTTCAAGTCAAAATTCAACTCAAAATTTCATGCACCGCAAGCAAATTATCCAGTACAGCTTTATGTACCGAAGACTCAAACTGGAAATCAATTAAAGTTTGTAGCGAGTTTGAAGCGCTGTCTGACTCAAAACAAAGTGTTGTATCCTTGTGTCCTCATACTGCCGCGGCTGTTGCGGGCGACTTCGATATACGAGTATATACTTTTAGGTGACTTTTACATTCTGGACAGATAAAACAAAGGATGGTAAGATTGTAGCTAGATATATCCTACCTTTCTGATAAAAAACTGGGCTTTGTGCTCTTAGTGTGTTCAATTTACTGAAATATCTAAGTCCTTCATAGAAAGATGAGTAAGCGCTTCAGTGATTAAGTGCTTACAGTAACAGAATCCACCACATTAGCATCGAATATCTGTAAGGTAATGCGGGTGTTCCCTCGACATTCACAGAGGTTTACTTCGCGGTATCATCATCACTCCCACATCCTGCGATATTGTGTAACTTATCTCCAGCAAAATAAGGCGCTTTACAAAATCGTAGTAGCTCTTCAAGACGGCACTAGCCATCCTGCTGTGCTACTGTCTAATCTTTTTAAGATTTTGGGATTCATTCCTTTAGTTTACC
The DNA here is from genome assembly GCA_928272305.1 of Volucella inflata. NCBI lineage: Eukaryota > Metazoa > Arthropoda > Insecta > Diptera > Syrphidae > Volucella > Volucella inflata. The sequence continues at coordinate 9,972,755 of OV743720.1, forward strand.
GGAATTGATCGTTTTTTTTTTTGGAAAATCCATTCTTCTGCATAGCTCTTGGAGTTTATTATTATATCACGACTTTCAATCCCTTAAAGGTAAATGAAATCGCTCGAGGAGTTAAGGGATCAAAACGACTAAGAGATTATTTTTTAAGGGCAACCTACATCACAGTTTCAAGACGGCGAATTGACAAGTCGGCGGACAGCACGATTACCCAACAGAGCGCGCAAAAGATCGATTCCTTGATGGCATTGTTGAGTGGCATGGCGCGCAATCGTGCTCAAACCAAAGATCGTTCGAATCCACGTTTTTAATTACAGCCCTGAAAAATTCGGTAATCATAACTCTATAGTGCTCACAGTTGACCAAAATGGCGTTTCTAGCAGCATCTTCGGAATAAAATGGCCCAGTGTTGCCACCACTTTAAAATTCGCACTAAACTATCACTTTCTGCAGATGCATTGGCCTCTCGACAATCAAGTGCTGGTTTTCAGATCCCCAGATAAGGCAGTTTTATTTGTTAAAATATCTACGAGATGAAAATGATTTTTCAGCTAAATTTGTTGTCCAATTCGATCTGCTGCAAGGGCCCAACTGGGAAGCGATAACGAAGCCTATGGTCATTTGCCTTCAATTGCTGAGTCAATGGAAGCTTGTAAGGAAATAATCTGAGACCTTTGTGCAAAATTCTCATTAGGCTGATGATGAAATTTTTATTTGCTGAAAAGATCGATCACGAGTCGACGTTTCTGGAATGAATTGAACACTCTCTATCACAGTAGCCACATTCTAACCGATACGTAACGTACGACGACGTGAGTGTTGTCTGCTAGCAAGCCAGTCTTACGAACTTTTGGCACAAACTTTCGACTTAAACTTCTTTTCAATAAACTCATTTTTTGGGCAGCACATCATTGGCTTTTGAAATTAGTTTGCAATACTTCTTAACTCTGTTCAAGCGTTAATCGATTCATTTCGTTCTGCGGATATGTGACAGTCAGAATTTCGTTTAGGAAAGAACTGTACATAATTCAAATGATCATCTGCTATTTTTGAGAAGTACTTTTAGCCATATTCACCTTATTTTACCTATAATCATAATCTTGTTTGAGGTTTTTCAGCGTACTACATCGAAAGATCAATTCACTGATTTATTTCGCAATATAACTAAAATTTTTGTTTTGACGCATATTCGCTGTAGTCCATAAATATGATCAGTTAAGAAACGGCCGTTTTAGAGATTTTCAAGATGAAAGCAGAGACAAAAATATCGTAGCAATGGCCGTGGAGTTGGTGATATTCGAAAGATAACTTAATTCTTAAAAATAATTTCGGACAAATCGGCCGCGCGACTGACTTAGAAAAAGACCAATTTGGAAGTACGACTTTTCAGCCACATTTTGGAATGTTGTTTTCTACTCGTAATAGACTAGCGTCTTTACATATTGCTACGAAAACGAATACAGAGGTATTTAGTCACATGATCTTGGAGGGTTATTCATGAGTTCATTATTATGCTCCTATCGTTTGCATAAGAAGCAAAGTGGAGAAATAATCATCCATCTGAAGCGCTCTCCATTCGATGTAACATCTTGGGCGCCATAGAGACTAAAATTTATCAAACAGCGACATTTTTGGATAATAGCCGCATCTCAATTTTGAATTCTTTTTACCTCAAATGCAGGAATTTTGCTTTTAAAAAAGCTATGCAACCAGAAATGAGCCTCATATATTTGATAATGAAAACGAAGACTAAGAGCGATCTGGTTTTAGTCCAACTCACCGACTGCCGCTCACGAAGCTCAAACGTCTTCGATTATTGCACGAGCTTGATCTTATTATCTGATGAACAAAGATGGTTGCAAAAAAATCTTCTATAAAGTGGATGGTCAATAGGAATCAACGTATGCTGGACCTCCTCAAAACTACTATCCACACCAGCAATAGCTTCTTCAGCCAAATTAGCCTTAGCTGGAAAAGGTGTTACTAGTTTCTAATAAACACGTTCTAGAGACTTTAGTTATTATCAAGAGTTGCTTATGAAAGCTGCTGCAAAAAAGATGAGTCGTTCCAGGCTTAAAGGACTTTGTAGACTGCCTTGGTATACACTTATTTAATCTCCGAATTCTCCGATTATTCCGTCTTGACTTTAAGTGGCGCTACAGTCCGAGGTGAACCTGGACGTCAGTCAACAAGCGTTTTCAGCCAACTGGATCCCTGGCTAGCTGCCTCCCGTTTCGCACGCTAAGTTGGCTGAGGTCCCCTTCGACTTACGTACGTCACCTTCCTCTACTGCGCCATCTCTCGGGAGCGGATTCAAAGACTTTTCGGACCGGAGCATTGGAATTTTGGATTATTTCATCTATCGTTTTATATATTCTTATCAATGTCATCGTACTTAAAGCCGCGTGGTCGAATTTTTGATTCAACTTCTCGCAAAGCAATTAAATTTGATATACTATACTACATGCACTTGGATTTTGTGCTGAAACTGTTTGCAGTGTACTCGGGTTGTGTTCCGTCCCGAAAGAGGATTGTAAGTTGTTATTGATTGAGAATAGAATATAAGATTTACAGAAAATAAAATTGGATTCAGAAATACTAGCCGAATTTATTTCTCGAAAAGGGATCGCCGAGCCTGCTGTGAAACATTAGTTTTATTTTAATCATCGTTCTTTTGCTTCTGTGGAGTTTTTTATCTGCTTTGGATTGTTCACAAATGCGCTAGTTTGTTCGTCTGAGTTGTTCTCAATCACAAGGTTTACGCTACACGTTGTTCGGCGTATCAAACAACTTGGTTTTGCAGCAGTAGTTTGTGGCCTGGTAAAGAGTATAGCCATCATCCATCATGGAAGGTAGAAAGTTCAGTTGCAGTGCCCCCAGATGACGATCAAATGTCAGTCCAGTCCAGTTCAGTTAAAAAGTTTCTTATTTTTCTTTCTTTTTCTTCTTTTTCCAATATTTCGTCTGTAATCAACACTGCAAGAAGAGTGCGCGCTTTCATGTTGATGCTTCCAAATTACCCTCACAAATGAGGTCCATCGACTATGTAGTAACATGTGAACGCAAGGGATTTTTTGGTCGTTCGTATGATTTGTGGTACAATGTAAGCGCCTTTCTCAACAGGGCATTTCATGAGGGAGTTGTTCGGCTTAGGAAAGAATAATGATATTTCAGAGTCCGAAAGTGGGCTTGAGGGTGTACTGATGAGCATTCATACGGCCAGTTTTACGGTTGGAGGTTTGAATGGCGAAATGCTGAAACTAGCGATGGAACAAGGTATGGCAGAAGACATTACGTCGGTGGTCGAGGCTTTCAATCGACTATTTTTCTCTCGATTTTGAATCCTATATACCTAGAAGTCTTAGGTGCAGCTGAACGGAAGTAAGCATTGTATTCTAATTTTAGGCTAATGAAAGCCTTATATATTGAAGCTAGCTCAGAAGAGGTGAAATATTTCCTGCATTGCTTGAGGAAAGGTTGATATTTCGCAGCATTTTTGCGGACTTCGAATATGTGGTCATTCCAACGTCAGTTGTCATTGACACGCACATCGAATAATTTAAGAAGTAAGTGCCATTCATCGATAATAGCTGGGTATTTAAATTTGTGATGGCGATGGCGCGATAGTTAGCTCATTGGACTATCACGCAGATAGTCTGGGTTCGATTCCTGGCTGGGTCACCAAAAATTTTTCAAATCGCCATCCCCTTTCGGCGGGCAATGGCAAACTCCCGAAAGTAAAATTGCCTACGAAAAAGCTTCTAAAGAGTGCCGTTCCGACTCGGTGATAAACCGTAGGCCCCACTCAGATGTGACAAAAATGACAACATGAGCAACACAAATGAGTGTGAAGAAGCTAGGCCATGGCCCATACCGGGCTGCCAGTGCCACAGTGTTTTTTTTTATTTAAATTTGTCTTTGGCGACAGTGGATAGCATTGTGTTTTAGAAGTTGGTAGTTCCCCAATTGGTTGTGCTGCTAATAATGGAATTTTATGAGCCGAAGAGCAGGGACGTAAGGCCTGGAACGAATATGAAAAAACTATTCAAGACAACTTAACTCAAACGTTCCGAAAGATAATTACTAATGCATTGAAGAAGAAAGCCATCGATCCGAAGTTCAAGCATTTCCAACAAAAGAGCCCGATGCTAAACTCTGTTAAATAACAAGTGCAACTATCTTACATTCGCCGATTGATAGTTTCACTTATCGTAACATTTTTGGAAACTCTGGCTTAGGGAATACCAGTACCAGTAGAGCCCATCGCGGGGGGAGATCTGGTAATAGAGGAACTTGGTCCAGTGCTTCCTCTTGAGTGTGAATACCGGTAAGGATGGACAAGAACAAACAGAATCGGTCATCTATGCCTAGCCAGCTGTAAGTCTTCCCGTATTAGATGTCACTACTGGGATGCAATGGTAGTTACTCGTAGTATTTAATTACAAATAATTTATAATAATTTTCACAAACGTTTTTTTTTTTTAATTTAAATGCATCTTCGAAACATGTTACGATAGAAATCAAATGACTGAGCGCGTTCCAAATTCTAGGCAAGAGTGAGTCGATTTTGATGGGTCGAGAGCATAAAAATTGATTGCAAATCTACATGCGCCACATAGGGTGGTGGCCAATTTATTTTCAAATTAAAATAAGGAACGCAGTTTCTTTTTCTGATACCACGTTGTCCATCTCGGCTTACACTTCCACTTTCAGGTGCACTTCAGTGTTATTTTTGTTGTCTGGATTGGAGCCTTCTCTAATAAACTTTTCACTGTTTTCGTCTTCGAATATGGGAATGAAATTGTATAATACTACGCAAGCCATATTATATTTAGGGAACCGAAATCTTTCTTTTAGCAACGCAAATTTTGTAAAATAGAAGAATTGTTTGCAACAAAACGGATATTTTGACATTTAATGTAAATAAATTTACTTTCGTAGCACATGTGTTCATATTCTATAGTACTTCACTCATTTTGTCCCCTTTTCTTTTATTTTTAATACTTTTTTTTATAGGGACGTTGGGACAGCTCGCTGCCCATCAAGTGGCTCTTATGAAGCGGCCTATTCATCCTGGGACAGCCTTTGCATTACTTCAGGGTGATAGCTTTCCTTGCTCTATACTCCGCCGTCTGTCGTACATCCCCCTTCCTCGTTTGAGCTTGGGGGTTGCGATACTTGTTTTCATCCTCTTTGTAATCCTTTAAGATACTAGTATATCTTTCGGCGATATGGAAAACTCAGCTCATGAGTTTTCGTGTTCTTCTATGAGGGTGTGCTCTGGCTTTCTCCTCTCTTCTTGGTTTTCAGCAAGGTTTCGATAAAGAATGATACTCGATTACAGCTATATTCACTTGAGATCATCTTCAATTTAATATTTTCGGGGGTGTTATAACTTATCTCCGATTCTGTGCTGTCTTTCCGCTGTCCATCTACTGCACGTAAAGAAGGTGTGAAAAGCATCGTCTACGAGTGAGTCGTCGTACTGGCACGTCGCATTGTCTACTTTCCGCATCCTGTGTTGGTATGCATTAAAGTATCCATGTCCTATTAGAAACTGCGTATTTTTATAATTTATCTCGAGGCGTTTTCGCTCTGTCCATTCAGCAATGTCTCTGATTAGCCTGGCGGTCCATCTACCTCTTGTTTCAGAGTTCCATCTTAGTTGCTATAGGTGTTTGGTGAGCTCTTTTGCATCAGTGGTTGCCGCTTCCACTCCTACTTGCGTCCTCTTCTCATACACCAGCTTTCTCTCTGGGGCTAAGAGATCAATGGGTGCCACTCCTGCAATGACAAGAGCGGCTAGTTCTCCGCGTCTTTGTACTGCTGCCGTCTGTTTGAATGCATCTACTCATATTTCGTATCCATACAGAAGGATGGCGTGTGTGATTGTCATGAGCAGCCTTCTTTGCCATGAGCCTGATGATCGATGCAGTCACTTTAGCAGCTCGCTCGGAAGTGGATTTAATATGATACCAGAAAGAGAGTATCGAATCGATAGTTATTCCAAGGTACTTTACCGCTTTTTTACTGACAAAACAATTAATTTTCCGGCAATCGACGTAAATCGATAATCGGATTTAAAAAAATAGACAAAGTTTATCAAAATAACGCATCATATATCATGGCGAGACAAATCATCGAGACCCGAGTGTAGTTAAAGCTTGTGATTTGCTCAAGTTTATCATTTTTTCTGCACTTCAATTGCTCGTTCAGAAACCGCCATTCGCCTTTGTCGTGCGGTTTCTCAATATTTACGTTGAAGCCTCAATAATGCAAAACATTCCTTCCCTAGATATTGAATTTATTTCTTAAAAAAATAAGCAAACAATAAAGCTACCCAAATTGTTTTGTTTTTTGTTTTGATTTATTATATTCTCCATTTTTATGTATAGTATATCAGATTATTTAGCTTGCTTTGTTTTTCCTATTTGACATATCTATATGTATTGGAACAAAAACAAAAGAAAGAATAATTAAGACATTTAACAATAGTTCATTTAACTGTTATTTCATTTGAATCATCGTTTTAACTATTAGATTCCTATTATACGCATAGTCATGTTTCAAATTTATTTTAAATAGAAAATAAGAAGAAAAACATTCCGTCATGCATGCAAGTGGTAATTAGCTCTCGGATATTGAATAGGTGATAGTGTTATTGTTTCGATTTTATTCTTGTTTTGTTGTGGCCTATTGACATAACTGATTACATAAATTCTAATATTTTACCCAAACTACACATAAAAACTGCTTCCAAGGAAGTGTACTTAACCTTCTCATTATATAACTTAATTAAATCCTTAACTTCTACTTAAAAAAGTAAATCTTTTAGCAATTAAATAATTAAATTGTACAGATTCCACGCGCGATTAATGTGTGGATCGATTGAAATATATATTTACAAAGATATTAAATGAACTTCTGTGTTTTTGTTTTTTGTTTTTACAATTTTCTTAAATCAATTCATTTAACATTATTTTAAAATTACATATAATGAATTTTAACTTATTTTCCAGAACCTCCCAGAGAACATTTATAAGATAAAGGTTAATTTATAATTAATAAGCGTATTCCTCATGTGTTCGAGTAAGATTTTTTTTTTGTTTGATTTGTTTTAGTCTAAAGGTTGTTTTACACTGGTTATTTACATTATGCAGTTGCTTGACCCCCTGGGAAGGGTTCTTAGTTAGCCGTTAGTGATGCAAAAGCGTCCTGAAAAAGAAATCAAATTTAAATAGATTAGATATGCGATATAGAAAATCTGTGGAAAAAAATAGAGGGGTGGAGAAGACCGATTTTGTGCTCTCGAATAGATGGTTTCTTTACAGCTACTTCTATACGTATTGCATTTCGTGGAACGCGGTACTGGTACTGGTCTATTGTAAAAGATAAGATGAGGATATGATAAAATGATGATCTTTCATGTAAGCTTCATTTAGGAACAAACAGATAACAAAAAGTTGATGAAAAACATCATTGGTGTGTCACTTAGTATGGGCAACATAAAGTTGTGCATTTTTTTTTATCTACTAGGTGGGGTGAAAAGTAACCTCCTTGACCGCCAGAATGCGGTGCTACTGCAAAGAAGGTTATGGTGCCTTGAAGTCCGTTCATATTTAGGCAGACATGTCAAATTTCAGTGCGATACTGTCTTCAGTTTTGTTTTGACAGCTGATTGTTGTTGTTGACGTGTTTGGCATCATGTTGAGTATGGACAAAAACGATTTTCGTTTTCTCATAAAACATAATTTTTTGAGAGGGAAAAGGGCGAAGGAAACAAAAGAAAAGTTGGATAAATATTATGGGGCTAATGTTCGGTCAGATTACACCGTCAAATATTGGTTTCGAGAGTTTCGTGGTGGCCGCAACTCCACTACAGATCAAGTCCGCAGCGGCAGTCCCTCCGATGGAAAGTGAAGGTGCGCGAGCTAGCAGATACCACAAAGATTAGTACTGGGCGCACACGCCATATTTTGGGCAGTATTCCGCATATGAAAAAGTTATCCTACCGCTGGGTGCCGCGCATGCTCACTCCTGACCAAAAACACGAACGCAAGAGCACTTCGAAAGAGTGTTTGGACTTGCTGATGCGGAATCGGGCTGACTTTTGGCGTCGATTGGTAACTGTTGATGAAACCTGGATCCACTAGTACACACAAGAAAACAGAATGAGTGCCCGGCAACGGACTGATGCCGGCACGAGTGCTCTGAAACGGCCGAGGGAGGCTCAATGGGTTGGAAAGGTTATGGCGTGGGTTTTCTGGGATTGTCATGGCATACTCTTCGTGGACTACCTCAAAAAGGAAAAACTATCAACAGCGAGTATTACTGTGCATTATTGGAGCGATTGAAGGCCGAAATCGCTGCAAAACGGCCTCACGTGAAGTGAAAAAAAGTTTTGTTCTTGCAAGACAATGCGCCGGCGCATTGCCACCACGGCTTAAATCAATGACTTACGGCTCCAATTGCTGTCGCATCTACCGTATTCGCCCGATTTGGCTTCCTCGGACTATTATCTCTTCCCAAACCTCAAAAGATGGCTCATCAATGAAAAATTCAGCTCATGCGAGGAAATCATCGACGCCACGAAGGAGAATTTTGCAGACCTTCCGGAAAATTACTTTTCGGACGGGATCAAGAAATTGGAAAATCGCATGAATATAAGTTTATCAAACTAAAAGGGGATTATATTGAATAATATTGCATTCCCAAGGATGTTACTTTTCACCTTACCTAGTAAAACATAACTAAAAGTTGCATGGGATTGCTGTGAGAATTCTTTTAACTCGCTCAAACTATTGCAATACATACCTTAGCCTGCGTTTAATTGTGCGTGAAATATAAAAAATTCTATCAAGTTTTGTGCTTCCAATTGTGGTAAGTTAGAACATGGACAATTTTAAGCAGCATATTTCCATATTTTGCTTTATTGCTTAGAAAAAAAGCAAAGAAGACAACTGAGGCAAGAAAAAATATGTGCAAGGTACGGCAAAAATTCAGTAGAAAAATTGTTCAGTTAAATGGGATTAGCGCTCCGGTACAACATTCGAGATTAACAATTAAATCGAAGCATTGGTACAACCATCAACCCATTTAAGGTTTCGGTGGGTTGCTTAAGCTAAAAGTGTCCGTTGAAAGTATTTATGGCCATTTGAAATCGTTTGGCTTCGTAAAGAAGCTCGACATTTGACTCCCAAGTGAGTTGATATTCATCTGACGAAGCGCTCAAACGTCTGCATTTAACTCACAAAACGATCGACTCTTGAAGTGTATGATCATGGGCGACGAAAAATGGATTGTCTATCAACAAATCCGAAAAAAAAAGTTGCCGTAAAAACTCTGAAAAAAGACATATAGAAAAAAAACCGTGTTAACGGTTGAGTGAATAAATAATAATAAAAAAAAAAAAACAACTTCCCAAGTTAATAAACAGACAAATGTCGGTGTTAAAACCATTTCAACTTACCATTGTTGCACTCTGAGAAATTTCCCCTATATCCGAGTTTGTAATTAAAGCTGAGGATACAGTTCGTTTGAATACTTGGGTCGACATTCAGCGCAGAACCATTTACCCTGTGGTGCAACCATAATACCCACGCATTCGAAATGAAACCATTCAATTAGACAATTGTCTCCATCGCATGCAATCATTTCCGAGACCTCATCGTATGGGCAACGACAATAGCAGTAAACACTTTCTCCATCGCGTGCTTGTCTTGCTCCGGCTGGTGGTCTTATCGGGTAACGTATGTTGTTGCGTTTGAAATACTGAATAGTTGCGAAATCGGGATTAGGCAAGAGTGCTGGTGGAATTTTTTGATTAAATGCCGACGCTTGAGGTGACGGTGGTGGTGGAGTAGCTGGTTTCATATACGTAGTGACAGGTGTAACAGGTGTTGATGGTTTTGTTATTGCATTTGGCGCCCATGATGGTACTGTTTCAGAGGCTAAAGTTTTTGGAGCAGGCAGCTCTAAATCATCATCACTACTATCGGTATCATCCGAGTCATCTCGACTTGATGAATACGTGTGATTGGCAGGTGGCGGTTGTGAAGGAGGAGCTGGGGGCACTGGTGGTACAATACCAATAGCAGAAGGTCGAATTTTTAATAGGGGTATTGGTGGCAACGCACGTTGTTTCTTCTTTTTGACTTGATTCGATTTTTGATGAACACGTTTTTTGGTGTGACCACTGGAACCACCTGGTGTTTTCGGAGTTCGTGGTGTTCGCGGTGAACGCGGTTGTTTGTTTAGCAAAATACTTTTTGATGGAGCAGGTAAATCCTCTTTTCGCCACGTAAGCTGTGGTGGAGGTTGCGGTTTAAAGGTTCTCGAGCCGATCATAAGTGGAGTACCCGGTGTGTTTTCATCATCACTAGTGTAACCATAGAACTTGTTTGGTCGTCTGGCTCTTTTGGAACGCTTTAGCGAATTGTCTGCATCGGAACAGCTACTGCCCTCACTCATGCGAGTATGGAAGAATGGTATAGGTTTCACTAAGTTCATTTGTAAATTCGGTGTGATTGGTGGTTGGTGAGCAACTGGTGGTTCAGCCACCCCTGGTGATGCTATTAAATTATGTGGTGGTTCGAGATCTATTTCGGGAACCTGCATTGAAGTCTGATGGATTGTTGGAGGTTGGACCACCATTTCAACTTTGTTCACTGCCAAGTTAAGTTTTATTGGCGGCACTGCCTGAGACTTACATGTTGACTTTCGATCACGTTTTTTCTTCTTAAGCTTGATTTTCCTCTCTTTGACCATCTCCTCCGGTAGAGATGGTGTTGAGGGACGGCTGTTTTCCATTATATCAAAGTTATGCGATGGACTTAAACGCATCTGTGCCCGCAATTGTAAACGTTTTTCGGCCAACAATTCGGAGGCTAATTTCTGTGGATGCTCATCATAAAATTCCTCATCAGTCTCCGATTCAGCTGTTTCCAGATCTGTTTCAATCAGAATTGGTTCTAAATTCTCTTTAGCTGGTGACGGGACTGGAATAGTTTTCTTATCTTCGACTACAACATCGATGTTCTCTGAGAGGCTAGCCTTTTGTGAACTTTCACTCTTCCATCGATTGCGTTGTTCAGCACGTTCTTGTTTTTTCTCGGCTGTTCTGCGGCGGCCCTCTGATGTGGAGCTATCACTGTCTTCGTCCGAACTGGAGCTACTATTACTACTTGACCCACTTGTGCTACAACTGCAATTAGAACCACAAGAACAACTGGAATCTGATCCAGAACTTGAATCACTCGATGATGATCCACTGGCCGTTGTTTTTCGTTTCTTCTTCAATGGTGAATGCGACTTTTCACGAACTTCTGGTTCAGGTTTATCGTTTTCAGTATCTGACAAGAGATCCAACGGTTCCGGCTCTATCGACATTTCTGATTTGCGCTCTTCTATTTGAGGTCGAGGTCTGATCTTATACATTGCACAATAGTCATGATCCGAACAAGCCACATGAAGAATCGGCGTTGGGTAATTATTCTCCGTAAGCGACTCTTCGTCGTCTTCATCCGCCTTTGTTTGTTGGCTGGCTTGGAACGATTTGAAGTTCTCCCAAATGTCCATTATTTTCTCTGTATCTTTCTCGACCTTTGGCTCTTTCTCATCATCTTTCTCCTCTTCCGATGGAGGTGAAAGCATAACATTTGGTACCAGCGAGTCCGGGTCGTCAGTCTTAAGTTTTTCATTATCCGACTCTTCACTACTATCGCTTTCAGACAAATTTGGAGCTGTCAAATTAAGATCCTCGAGACTTTCCTTATTCCGATTCTTTTTTTTCTTTCGCTTCGACACTTGGCTGATTTCTTTGCCTTCCTTCTTTTCTTCGACTTTTGGTTTTTCTTCTATGTCGGGCTTTTTGTCTTCTTCTTTTGGAGTTTCTTCAGCTTTTACATGGTCTTCTGCCTGATTTTTAATATCCGCCTCATTCTCCACTTTTTCTTCGGTTTTTATTTCAGGCGGAGGTGCATGCAATGCACTGTGTTTGAGAAGAAGTTTTCTTGAAATAAATTTCTCCTCACAATTGTCCTCGGTACATGGGTAGCGGAAGTCACCTGAATGCACTCGCTTGTGGACTCTCAGATAGGTTGCCTTAGAGAAGCATAAATTACACGATTCACAGAAGAATGAGGTAGGTGGCACACAGAAGTGGTAAACATGACGCCAACGCTTTTGTAAACATCGCTTGCAGTTGATACTTTCAGTGCCATGCTTCCAGAAGAGATGTTTTGTGATGTCCATCTTGTTGCGGTACGCAATTCCACAACGATAACACAAGTGATGAAGTTTATGCTTCCATACATGGCTGGAGAGTCTGAAAATGAAAAAAGTTTAGCTGAGGAACAATTAAAAAAAAAAAAAAAATCATAACTGACCTTCCTTGCTCACGGCAGTCTTCTAAGCAAATATCACAGGCAAAATGCTTCTTTCTCAGATGCACCATCAGTCGAAACGGCGACGGAATTCCATCAACTTCACACAGACAACAACGAAATTTTATATCAAACACAGTCACTTTATTCGGCGTGCCTGGGCATATATGGCATAAGATCTCACTGAAGCTGAAGAAGTTCGACCGACACATGAAACATAGAATTGCTGTCTTAAGATGCATCTTTCTGTTGTGCAAATATAGATCCTTGTGCATTTTTGTTGAGAACCTGCACTGAAAACATTCAAATACACGTTCATCGCATGGTATAACGTTGCTCTCTTTTGGCGGAAAGGAGCAATAGCTTCCCAAATTGAAGTAATGCTCTTCTAGATCTGGAAGGAAACTCTTAAGTTTTGACACTATGGTCGATGGGAGAAGTTCTTCTGCTGTTATGGAGTCCACTGTAGCGGCAAATCGATGTTGGGCAAGCAAATGAAGCACCAGACTGTGTCCATTGACTGCTATACGCCTTGCGTGATTGCAATAGAGACAGAGGGAATATACTGCATTTACACAAAACCTCACAAATTCAACAATTTCAAACTTTTCTAGTGGTCGATCTAGAAGGAGATCTGTTATTTGGACATCGTCACTAGCCACTTCGATTCCATCAGTTGGGGCTATCTTTTCAGCAACAACTTCGATGTTTTCGTCTTCTGCATTATCTGGTTTCGAATCTGAATCTTCGGCTGTTCGTTCACTGGGCTTCTTATCTTCACTTTGCACTGCTATAGGAGTAAAGTCCAGTGATGGAGGAAGCGAGCGAATCGGTGAATTGCTTGGTTTTTCGTCGATGTCCATTGTGGAGTTATCTCGATTCTCAATTGAATATACATCTAAATCTGTGGAGATGTCCATCTTCTCTGATTCGGTGGCGTGTTCCTTTGCGTGTTCCGATTCTTTTTCAATGTTTTCTATATTTTCTCGCTCGGAAACCTCCCGCAATACTGCTGGACTCACTTCCGATTGGGGGTTGGGTGGAGATGCCCAGACAGAGTTTGGCGTTGGCGGCGGAGTTGGTGAATACATTCCATATTCCGGTGTTTGCCAATTGCTAAGTGTTGGTAAAACAGCAATTGGACTCAGACTGGGGCTCAGACTTAGATTAGACAGAGGACTGGGATTGCAACTGCGACTTGGACTTACTGAATCGTTAACATTACTCAGTAAATCGTTTGGAGTCGAAGGTCGTATGGCTTGTTCTGCAGGTTCTGTAGACTCTGACTGTTTCGGTTGTTCCGGTGAAGCTGGTGAATGTGGCGGCTCCTCAATTGTTGAAGGAGGTGGCGCCTTTTTTAAATTATTCGTTGGCTCTAGCATTTCTTTTGTTCGCTGAATGTCCAGTTTCGTCTTTTCAATCTCCTTTAAGATTCGATCTAAATTTGAACTGGGATTGTATTCGTCGTCCCAATCCTGGGTGTTGTCCTTCTCATCCATGGAACAAGCATCATTTTCTTCGGAATCATCATCTTTTGCATTTGTGTCGCTTACGCTATTACCAATATTATTTTCAATGCTCTGTTGTTCTATTTTTTCCTGATCTTCATCCATATCCTCGTCATCCTCACTTTCCGTAGAGTAAATTTCAGATTCGACTGCCTTTTGGAACTCCTTTGGCACACGTAGCTTTATCTTTGGAACTATCAGAGGCTTCGGTTCGGGTATAGCTTCGGGAACTCTGTCAGGTGGCAGGGTAGGTTTGTTCGCAACAGTTTTTTGCATCTCTTCCTGAAGACGTTCACGTTCGTCAAGAGCTTTAAATGGATTCACACCTGCCATTTGGGTAACAAAGTTGTTGCTGCTGCATGTCTCGTCGATAACCATATTTGTGCTGTCGTCTGACTGATAGTTATACTCTTCAGAGTTCTTTTGCGGTCGGTTTTCAATGGGATGCGGCAGTGTAAATCCATTTTGTTTGGGGAGCTCTGGTGAGAGGTGTGGCAACGCCGGAACAGATGGTATTATTTGTAACGACGGTGGTAGTTTTATTTGATTGTTATTAAAGGAATTCTGCTGATGGATAACTGTTGTTGCTATGGTTGTTGCAACTGGCGTCACTGTGGATGGCTTAGGGATAGGGATGTTGGACTTAGTTTTACTAGCAGCAGGAAGTGCTTTCGGTTTTTTCTTAGCTTTCGGTCGTTTTTCTGGATTTGCTTTACAGTTATTTAGATGACGCCCCTTTTGGTGACACAAAGAACATGGTTGCATGTATTCTGTACACACGTGGTCGGAGAACCTTTCATGTTCGGAAAAAACATGTTGACAGGTACAGCACATAAGAAAACGTGAATTACCATCACCCTTGGACACACTTCGAAGTTTTTCCTCCGAATTGAAGTGATTCTGTTCGAGATCGTGTTTGATTTCTAGATGAAGTGAGAGTTTTTCTGCCGTGGGAAACAACCGTATGCAATACAAACATACGTGACGATTGTGAATCTCTCGAATGTGGAGGAAAAGATTCCAGTTCTCATGATAAGTACCACAGGATGCGCAAAAGTAAAAACGTTTCTTCACTGGAGGATCAGCTAAAATTTGGAGTTTTTTCAGCTCGGATCGAGCTACTTCTGGGGTTTTGTCTTTCGCTAAGACCACAGCCGTTTGGACCGTTTGTGTCGATGGATTCGTTGGCATCTCCTCTTGAAGTGCCGACAATGATTTCTTGTGATTTTCTTTAAAAAGACAAGCCTTGAGGTGCTCTCTCAGTTGGGTAAATGTTTCGAAAACAGCGCTTTTGCATTTAAAACAATCAAAGTTGAGTTTTGGAACGGGTAAACTATTGGCTGTGGCTGTGATGTACTGAGCAAATGGGCTGGGTGATGGTGGCTTTATTACAGGAGATGGCGGCTCTATATTTATTTCACAGGCACTGACTGGCTGGGGTGGACTTTTAACAACAAGTTTCTGCGGCACATCTGGGCTTTTATCGTGCACCGCATCTGATTTTTGTAGTTCTTTCCCATTTTCTGTCTCTGCAGGGGACCTTATCTCTGGCTCTCTTAGAGGACTTATTACTGAACATTCCATTTGCGATTCTAAGTCGGAGTTGGTATTTGCAAACTCTAAGACAGGACTACTCTCTGCAGGATCTAAATGCAATTGCTTGTGTTGGGGTGAGTCGCCCTCACATTCGCTAAGCTTACGCTTCAGCGATTTTGTTTCAACAATTGGCCCACTCTTTTCCAGCTGTTCTGTTATTGAGGGTTTTTGCGGTAGTATTTCTTCTGCTAGTGGATGATCTATAACTAAATTAAGTGATGAAGTAGATGATGCGGCTGAAGAACAACTGTTTTCATCAAGATCATGTATGGATAAGGAATGGTTACCATTTAATTTTGGTAATGGCTTTGAGGATTCTACTACTTTCAAGTCGTTCACCATATCGTCTTTTAATTTCTCCTTTTGCTCTTCTTCATTTTTTTCAACGTCTTGTTCTTTTGCCACCTGTTCTTCTTCCTCTTTTTCAACGTCGTGTTGTGCTTCATATTTTTCAACTTCTTGTTCTTCTTCCCCTTTTTCCGCTTCTTGTTCTTCTTCCCCTTTTTCCGCTTCTTGTTCTTCTTCCTCTATCTCGGCTTCTTGTTCTTCTTCCTCTTTTTCAGCTTCTTGATCTTCTTCCTCTTTTTCGGCTTCTTGTTTTTCTTCCTCTTTTTCGGCTTCTTGTGCTTCTTCCTCTTTTTCAGCTTCCTGCTCTTCTACTGCCTGTTCTTCTTTATCTTCTAGTTTTTTAACTTCTGATTCTTCTACTTCCTGCTCTTCTTCATTATCTGTACTCAAATCGAGTACTGTCACTGCAGCCTCAGTGTCGTTCCCTTTGGTCGTTGTTTCCATATTATCGGTTTCAACACAGTCAGAATTTGCATCTTCGCTTATTTGTTCTTGTGTGTCATCTTCTACCACTTGAACTTTTTCTTCTTCTTCTTCTTCTCCTCCTGACTCTTTGTTAGCTTCGTTACGAGCTCTTTCATCGTCATCATCATCGTCTTCATCGTCATCTAAATCGACAATTGTCAATTGCTGCTCTTTCTCTTCTTCATCTGACGAACTGCTTTCAGAGATTTCAATTACTTCACCTTGAGGGGAATCTAGCTTGGTAGGTTGTGTTGTTTCTTGTGGCCATCCTTCCATGGAGACCGTCTCGGATGATGCTGATTCGTCCATAGGTGCTGTTGTTTCTTTTTATTTTTTGATCTGAAAAGATTAGGAAAACATTTCGGTGAGTAAGACTGTCAAAATGGCATAGATTTAAGAAGTGTAGGAGCAGTTTAATTTAATAAAGTTAACATATTGCTCTTCCCGGTGAATTCTGCAAAGAATCAGAGAAATGCCAGGAACAAGAAACTTGACAAAAATGACTTAAAAAACAAATGACTTAAGAAACATTTGGTAATGTCCGAAATAAACAGAATAAACCTTTCATAACATTTATAAGATTGAACGAGAGGAGATGGATGATAGATTGTCTAAGCAACGGAGGAGAAGCTTTCTTGTTCCACTGCATAAAAACGACTAAAACACGTAGGGCATATTAAATGCACGAGAAAAAAACGATAAACTAGCAGAAGCTAGAATGTTTTGGCAAAGGGCTACCTATTCCGTCGAGCTGAAGTTGAAAAACCGCGGGCGTGACATAGCCACCTATTTCCTACACCATGGATACTTCCCAAGCCGTCTATGTTGCAATCGCCGGCATGTTCTATCAATTGTGCTAGTTGGACTGGTTCTGCCAAGTGTGAAGGAACTATTAAGGTGGACCTTCAGTTTAAGTCTTCTATATGCGTTTCTCTGGGTTGACAACAGTATTCATTTCAGATTGACTTAAAAATCAATTCCGGATATCGAAGGCGGCAAGACCCTCCTTTACTACCTCCAAGAGATAACCTGACATACACTAATGGCGGATCCAGGAAACATTCCGGATAATGCCCGTAGAAACTTTCGTCTTTCGTACCGAAACCGTAGAGAAAAACAGAATAAATCTTGCTCAATTTTAGGGACTGCTGAACGATGGTTGAACAGCCACGCTATCATGATAATAAGGGCTGAGCTGATCAAAGAATTTAAAGATGGACGACCACTAACTTCTAGGGTCAATAATAAACAGAAAACAGAACAGTGCCTTAACATAAGCCTCTCCAAGATTTCCTGGAAAGTGATGACGTTGAGGAAGCGGTTCTTCGAAATTAACAGTTTTTCGACCGACAGAGAGAACGAACGTCGGTGGTGCTGCACCAGCCCGAACTTCCCGATTCCATAACCTGCCTTGCCTCAGTTGTTGGACAGGAAACATTAATTGATTAATATGCAAATCGGCGTGAATATCGGGCCATCCACCGACATCGACTACAGCCCCGCCGATTCGTGACAAACAGTGGAAGTACATTACATACCGAATACATGACTACTCAGCTGCGGATCATTTGGCTGGTTTTTTTCTGTTCAAGAGCATCGAGGAAAGGGTGCATGAAGCACAAGACTGCTTTCAGAATTAATCTTGTATTTAAGATACAACATGTTACATGTTACATGTTACAGTGAGGTCAAATCACTAGCTGGACGCAATGCATTATAAATTTTGAGTGGGGGCCGAGGCATCCATTTACTTGGCTTTATACAAGCTAAACTTTACTTAAAAACAAACACAAAAACTAGATAGGGAATGATGGATGACATCTACAATAGTTGGAGCCTATGTGTGATTAGATTGAAATCAAAAACGGAGGCGTTGGAGTTGACCTTTGGGAGCATACTTGAAGATTATCTTAAGATCAACAAAAGGGGACCTAGATGGGTGCCTTGTGGGATACCAGAAGTTGCTAAAAGCAGAATTGAGAGGTCCGACCTAAAGCGAACGCTATAGTGACTGTTTTTCATACAAGAACGGGTCAACGCCGTCCGAAGACAATTTGAAAGCTTACCACTTCATATAAAATATTTCCGAAAGTTGGGACGGTAGTTACTTAGTTCATTCTTTGATCCCTTTTTCTGAACTGAACTTTTTATGAAAGAGATCTTCCAAAGGAGTTGGTAACAGTATGTGGGTCAGTAGATGATATATTATCGAACGACAGATTAAGGGAGGTAACCGTCAAATGTTCCCTTGTATTTGACGAATTGATAAAAATCCCTTGGATCCCTAATAAAGCGTTTGTAGAGGCAGTTAAAGAGGTGGATAAATTGGACGTAGATTCCAAGGTAGCAAGAGTAGTTAGAACAAGAGTTGATGCAAAAATAAAACGCCTATAATTTACTTCTTTTGTTTTGTAAAGAGCAAAGTCTGCTTTTATACCAGGGAAGTAAAGATGATGTTTTATGGCGAGAAAAGGGATCCGCAATTAAAAAAATGGAGACATCAGTTTGAGATAGGTTGATAATATCAAAACAAAATTTGTTGAGATAGATATTAATGTATGACAAGTTGTAAGAAGAATAAGAAGGGGAAGAAGTAGACTGGAGTGGAGAATTAGGAAAAATTAGAGCAGAAGGGCAGAGTTAAGTTACAAAATTCTACTGTGGACAGCGGACCACAAGTAAGAATAAGGTTTTAGTTGCCTATCGATGGAGTTAGGCACGCCAATAACATGGCATAGGCTTAAGTCTGTTTTGCGACCAATAAATATACGTTCCTTGGTTGAACTGACTGTAAAAGAGAATTGATCTTCAGCAAGGGCAAATTAAAGTCACCAAATAAAGGGTGACCACATAGCAATGATAGTTTTTCTAATTGCTATGTTTCAGCATCATTGGGCATCGCCAGAAAGTCAACCTGGCTTATTTGCGATTGGATTTGGGCCTACATCCATTGTGCTGAAGCAAGAATTGAAGCCGGACGACCATAGATAATGCCCTGAATTAGCTAATTAAAAAAAAAAAACACTGTGGCGCTGGCAGCCCAGTATGGGCTATGACCTAGCTTCTTGACACTCATTTGTGTTGCTCATGTTTTCATTTTTGTCACATCTGAGTGGGGCCTACGGTTTATCGCCGAGTTCGAACGGCACTCCTTAGAAGCTTTTTCGTAGGCAATGTACTCGTAATTTTCGGGAGTTTGCCATTACCGGCCGAAAGGGTGTTGGCGATTTGACAAATTGTTGGTGACCCAGCCAGGAATCAAACTTAGACTCTCTGCGTGATAGTCCAATGAGCTAACTATCGCGCCATCGCCATTACCTAATTATATGCTAGAAATATTGGCGGAGATCTGGATTTTGGCCAAAAAATTATCTTCTGGGACGAGGCCCATTTTTGGCTCAGGGTCTATGTCTTCATGCAAAATTGCTGTTACAAAGTCCACAAGTGTTCGGCCAAGCATCAATGCGTTCACAATGGTTGACTGTTTGGTGCGGTTTATGGCATGGCGACATCATCGGACGTTATTTCTTTCGAAATAAGGAAGGACACACCATTATTGTCAATGGTCTCAGGTATAAAGCTATGTCAAACGACTTTCGGTTGTCAGAGATCGACGACATCGATATATCCGAGCTGTGGTTAAAAAAAGATGACGCTACGTGTTATACAAGCGACGCAACGCTGAAAGTTGTGAAGAAGAAATTTGACGCCTGGGTCATCTCATGGGGAGCTTTCATTAATTGGCCGCCGCGATCATGCGATTTGACACCACTCGATGGCCAACATTCGACACATATTGCACCGAGTAATCGAAAATTGGACCGACCGCTCGAAGCACTGTTCGCGAAGCCAAAACGGCATATAATGGCATGAACGTTTACTTTTTTTCATACCGTCCTAATCCGGTCACCTTTTATAAGGATATCGTCGATGAAATCAGTAAGACCCACTAATTGGTCAACCGCTTTAAAAGCAAGGTTGAAACGAGAGAATGTAACAAGCCTATTGAGAAGTGTTACCTAAATTGCAACAAAATCAAGCTCAACAGAAGAAGAGATAGCGATAAGAGAAGGGTTAAGGTCATTGTGAATGACCAGTAGGACGGCTCAGCATGAAGAATCAAGTTTAGGAAGGGTATTAGCATCAACCTCGGGAACAGAATGATCGTCATTTCAGTAAAAATTATAAGAATGTGGAATAATCCTCTTGCTCTCTTTATATCAGGCACCAGATTGGTTTCTGTAAGAACACAGATGTCGATAGGAAGGGCTTGCAACTTGGATAGACAAGCGTAAGTTTTAGAGCGTAAGCCTCTTACGTTTTGATAGTATGTAATGTAAGTGTAAGAGGAAGATTTTTGCGTGGAGGAGTCGGGGAAGGTGGTTGATTTACAGACAAGGAAGGCAAGTATATTGGTCAGCACGGCTACGCCGAAGGTGGTAGAGACTTTAAATGTGTATATAGTTCCGGAAAGCAGCGTTATCATCATCCTGGCGGTAATTGTTGTAAAGATTTCAGAAAATTATATCAGTGGAGGGACCTTCCTATTGGATAGCGACCATGACGCTTCTTTTGTTTTTTCCCTCAAAGCACACAGAACTGGATTTGTCGTGAATAAAGGCGAAATAAAGCGTCATTGTCGTTTTTTTAAAAAATATATTTTAGCCTAGCTCACCGAAGCAATTTGTGGTGTCTATATTTTGTTTGGTCTTTTAATCTTAGAAGGTGAACGGTATGCTCGGAGATTCTAATGCAAACATTGTCGTAGCTAGCATGTGTTTTCCACATCTATGGAGAACTCCTGATCAATCAACCGTCAACCAGAAATCGTCTCGGACAATTACCTTGTAGCCAATGTATGGTTGCGGATATCCCGAACAGCGTGAAGACAACCTAATCCTGTGAAGGTTTCCGACGTCAGAGGGCTACAATCACAAGTGATCCTCAAATTTTTTCTGATCGAGTCTCTCGTTATCTCTCAAGAGGTCCACTGTCAATAGCATTAAGTATGGAAGACCAGTGGCAACACGGCCAAAATGCCATCAGAGATGCCGCTTTTGATGAGCTGAGTTTCACTCGACCACCACAAAAAAATTCCCGATTTGATGGCGATTGCCGGAAACCACATGCAGCTGAGGAAGATACATACAAAGCGTTGCTGCATAGAGGAGAAAAAGAAGGAGGATGCAAAGCGCGCGGTTGAGAAAGTTGAGAGATGCTACTCCAGGAATGAGATTCGAAAGTTTTACCAAAAGGTAAAAAAAAACCATACCACGGACACAAATCTACATCGTCCAGGAATTCCGCCCACCCAACCTGAATATAGCAACATCAAAGGTTAAGTCCAACAAAGCTAATGGAGTGGATGGCCTGAGAGCCAAGCGTCCGATGGAAGAGAAGGACCGATGTCGAATAACCATATCATGCCAAGTCATAAGAAGACTTTCTAGGGCCCTAACCATCGCGATCCTGCTCTATGGCGGTAGAGCATGGACTTTAGCTAAACCGAACTAAGATGTCCTCGATCGATTGGAACGCAAGATTCTTTGAACGATTTTTTCTTTTGGAGAATGAGATATACACATCGACGACGAGTCCGAATGATGCGCCAACATCAGGAAACCAAAGTCTTTGACTTCTTTGACTCTTCGAGGGCGAAAGACCTCGCCCTAGACGAATCGTACAACTGGAAGACAACAACGATGCTGAAGTGCGCAGTTAAAGATCTCGGGCTTTCGTGAGAGATGTTTTAGTAAAATTTCAATTTCACCTCGGCTAGAAAGATTATGGCTTCCGTTGCAGCTCTTTTCGATTGCTAACAGAACGGGGCCAGAATGACAGATGTATGGCGAGCTGATCGATGATGTAAATGATCGTGACACTTCATTTTACCAAACCAAAAAAAGGTTTTTTCAATTCTAACAAACAAAGTGTCTCAAAACCGTGCACAACACTACAAAATCATAATTAAATGGACAGCAACAACAAAGTGCTGACGCAGAGTAAAAATAGACAAAAAATTAGCATTCTTCTCCCGCTAATCCATTCACTGAACACAATTATGCACATCAATTAAAGAAATTATCTTGGACCTTGTCCAGGTCAACCAGAATATGTTTCTGCTTTTCCTCAAGTGAACTCCATCAGCCTGTGTATAATCTGATAACAAAAACCAACTGCACTTTGTAAAGATTGCCTTCTTCTTGCGTTCCTTTCTTCAGTTCACTTAATTTATCTACATATGTACTTTGCAACGCATTTTATGATAATTTTATGCACATACTTGTACTTTCTCACATCACAGGAGTCGTGTTATTGTTTCCTATCGAACCACTGCACTACTGAATCTCTAAATCACTTTATCACTCAATCGCTCCAACTAGGATTTCTCAAATTTGTCTAAATTTATCACGGATCGCCAATTGTGTATAAATAAACAATTTTTTTTTTTTTTTTTTGACTTTCGTATGTGCGACTGAACGCAGAACTTTGAAAATAGAAAATAAAAACACGTTTTCAAATGCGCCCGCCTTTTTTTTCGGTCCTACAAATCACGTTTCCTCTCAATGCCATGCGATTTGTCTCGTAAAACCAAACAAAGACACGCAGTTTACGGGTAATTTTCGAAGTTGCTCGGAATTATTTACTGGCTGAAATTAAATCCTACTGTTTACCTGATTCTGAATTTGTTTTTTTGTTACTGTTTCCCGGATGTTTCCAGTCCGGAACCACCCTCTGCAATGAATCTTTGATGACTGAGAACAAGAAATGTGCTCTTGTTGGCACGAAACTTTATTCAGAAATCGTTTTCTTCTTCGTTTTTCCCTCTTCTATTGTTGTTTGTTCACTTTCTATTGATGGTGGTGGTGAATTATGAACGAGATCCGTCGTGGTTGTCGCCGCAGAGTGGCCCAGCCAACGAAAAATGGCGTCATTGGGTTATTGCGCGACCAGCGGAGTCTGCACAAACACTTTTCCTTTTTTTTCTATTCTCTTTCAGAATCTCTTCATAAGTTTGAACTAAAAATATTTTCTCGTACTTCCAAGCAACTAAAATTAGAGACTAGTTTAGATAGACTCGTTTCTTTTTTAAAAGAAAAACAAATTCACTTTAATCCCACACTATCCACCGTCGGAAAAGAAAAAAATAATTATCAAGCGAAAGATGGACAAAAAAAAAAGCAGGGTTCGCGAAATGAAAATTTTGCACGTTGGCTCTGATAGTAAAACTTTAAAGGTAGACGTTTGGAAATGCAACTAATTTGTGCGGAAGTATTTTAAGATTGATTTAACTGTGATTATTTGTAGTTTTCCGTAGTCGAATTGCACTTTTATTCAATTGTAATATCGAGCACAAACAATTCGTGAAATTTTGGCGTTAGCCATTTTTAATTCGTCCAGTCAGGTTGGGAAACATTGAAAATGTCAGTGTCACGCAAAATGACATTTCGCAATTGTTTCGTTAAATTGGGATACTTTTTTCTATGGAGAAAAACACGCGGTTGCATGAAGTGAAATTTATTCAAATTGGAGGTAGTTATATAATTAATTGAACTAATTTCAAACTGGCGATTTGAATGGGAAATTAGTAATCAAATAATATAGGTCTTCAGAGTTTTTCTTTCAAAAGATTGGGAATGTGACTTCGTGGATGTGGATTTGTCAGCAAGCATTGGTTGGTGTCCACAATAAATTTATCGCAAGTGTGTACTAGATGATTATGGCTGGATATTACAAATTAAAAAATTTTTCCATTTTCAAAACAGCAGAACAAACTTGAAGGAAACTTGGAAATTAGGGAATAACTGATTCTATCGTAAACAATTTAAAAAAAGGCTTTCTTCTTATTCCTCAAATACGTTGCATTTATGTTATCTAACCTCAAGTTAGATCCATCCTGAAGAGTGTTTTTTAGATTTACATTGACGGTACACCCAGGTTCTTTGTTTAATTCCAAGCTGTAAACTGCTGTTTAAGATTTTTCTCGCAGATCATGTCCGGATTAATCTGTAGGTGGGTAAAAGAAGATGTCTTGTAGGCTACCCAGTCATTTTGTGATCTATCGGGTGATTTGTTGGCTCTGGTTTTTCAGTGTTCAATTTTTGACAGCTTACGCGTGATTTATGACATGTGTCAAAGTCAGTTAGCATTGCCATTTTACCATGAAAAGATTTAGTGACCAGATTTCGCACCAATTTACAAAAGGAAGCCAAAACACCTGTAACAGTGTCAGATTTTCGGTCAGTGGGCTCTAGAAAAACTGAAGAGGAATGCGCAACCTCAGGCAATACAAGAGCTGCTAATGCACCTTGAAAATGCATTGTTTTGTGTGATTTATGGTCCGACGGAATCATTGGGCCGTATGTTCTTGAGAACATCGTTACCACCCTCTATCGTTCAATGATTTGGTTTTTTTTTTTGACCAAAATGCACGAGCTGAACCTGGCCGACATGTGGTTTAAGTAAGACGGCGCTGTATGTCACTCGGCAAGCGATTTGATGGGCCAATTGAGAAATAAGTTCGGTGAAAAATTTATTTCTCATTTTAGAACGGTAGATTAACCGACTAGATCCCTTTTTTTACCATCCGTGCCGATAAGCCAGCGTCAATTGCAGCCTCTGAAGACAATATAACACTTGCTAGTATCGAGATACCAGCTAATATGATTGATAAAGTGACTTAAAATGGGACTCTCCGTATGGACCACTTAAAACGTAGACGAAGTCAACATTTACATGAAGTAATCTTTAAAAAGATGGCAACGATTAGTATAAGGCCTCGTAGAAGTAGCATCTTCCGACAGGTGCTGGTTCTTTAAATAACGAGAATGAGCCTCTGCAGCTGAACATCTTGCAGCTCTGCTAATAAGTCCTACTTCACGCTTCTCCGTAGCGCCATGGCGAGTTTCCTGCGCCATAAACCAGGAAAACCAAAACAAGACCTTATCCGGGCTACTCCGACATATTTGGAGCTCAGGCCGGAAAGGATTTCCAGGACTTAGTCAGGGTCTTGGAAAAGAGTTTGTTGTTGACAACCCACGCAAACGATTTAAGGACAATGAGCTTAGGATATGCACGTGGAATGTTAGATCCCTTAATAGACCACGTGCAGCCGAGCAACTAGCGGAGGCCCTAGACTGCTGCAAAGCAGACATAACCGCCATTCAAGAAATGCGATGAGATGGGCCAGACAAAAAGAAGATGAAAAACTGCGATATCTACTACGGCAATTGCTATCGACGGCAAAAGCAGCGCTTATTTGGATGCGGATTTGTTGTCGGAGGCAGACTAAGACAAGAAGTCCTGAGCTTCCGGCATGTGAGCGAGCGTCTCGTAGCAATCCGCAACCTTATAAACGCGCATGCCCCCAAAGAGGAGAAAGATGACGACACCAAGGATGCCTTCTATGAGCTCATTAACAAGACCTACGCGCAATGCCCTAGCTATGACATTAAAATTGGCCTCGGTGATTTTAATGCAAAGCTAGGAAGAGAGGGTATCTTTGGTGGAACAATCGGAAAATATAGCATGCACAACACCACCTCCTATAACGGATTCAGGCTAATCGACTTTGCGGCGGAGCGAAACATTGTCATGGCTAGTACGCGGTTCCCACATCTCGACATACACAAGGGGACTTGGAGAACTCCTGATCAATCAACAGTCAACCAGATTGATCACATTGCGATCGACACAAGAAACTCCTCCAGTATTATGGATGTCCGTACGTTCCGAGGAGCCAACATCGACTCGGACCATTACCGTGTTCTAGCCAAGGTACGGTTGCGGATATCCCAAACTTCACCAAGACAAACTAATGCTGTGAGAAAATTCGACGTCAGACGGCTACAATCGCAAGAGATCGCCAAGTCCTTTTCCGATCGAGTGTCTCTTAATCTCTTAAAGGGTCCAATGCCGCCAGCATCAAGCATCGAAGACCATTGGAAACACTGCCAAAACGCCATCAGAGATGCCGCTTCTGATGTGCTGGGTTTCACTCGTCCACCACAACGAAACCCCTGGTTCGATGATGAATGCCGGCAAGCACATGCAGCTAAGCAAGATGCATATAACGCGACGCTGCTTAGAAAGACCAGAGCTGCTCATGAGCTCTATGAGCGGAAGAGGAGAGACGAGCACCGGCTTCTCAGGAGGAAGAAGAAAGAGCTACCAAAAGGTAAAAATTATATGCCAAGGAAACAAACCCCGAACTGACGCCTGTAGAGATGAACAAGGGAACATCGTAGTAGAATCGCAGTCGATGCTGAGGATTTGGAAAGGCCATTTCTGCAGACAGTATAACGGCGAAGACGGACAAAATACCGCTGTCAGGCCGAATCAACCTTTCAACTTGGACGATGATGACCAACAATTCTTTCCATCCGACCTGGATGAAGTGAAGATAGCCATATCGAGGCTTAAGTCCAACAAAGCTGTTGGAGCGGATGGCCTGACTGCCGAGCTCTTCAAAGCGGCAGGCGATGACTTGGTAAGGAGCATACACCAACTCATCTGTAAAATATGGTCGGACGAAAGTATGCCCGATGAACGGAACCTCAGCATTGTTTGTACGATTTTCAAGAAAGGAGACTTTCTGAACTGCGCCAACTACAGAGGCATCAGTCTCCTTAACATCGCATATAAGATCTTATCTGACGTACTGTGTGAACGCCTGAAGCCGTACGTCAACAATCTGATATGTCCATATCAGTGTGGCTTCAGGCCAGGAAAGTCCACCATCGACCAAATATTCACACTACGGCAGATTTTTGAGAAGATCCATGAGCTTCAGATCGATACACACCACCTATTCATCGATTTTAAGGCCGCGTATGACAGCATCTATAGAGACGAGCTAAATAGAGCAATGTCTAGTTTTGGCATCCCTGCCAAACTCGTTCGTCTGTGCAGGATGACGATGGAGAATGCAAGCTGCTCTATCATGATCGGTAAAAATCTCACCGAGACCTCTGATGTCCAGAAAGGATTTAGACAAGGCGATGCGCTGTCATGCGATTTTTTCAACATCGTACTTGAAAGAATAGTGCAAAACTCACGAGCAAACACAAGAGGCACTATCTTTCAAAAGTCCGTCCAAGTACTCGCATACGCCGACGATATTGACATAATCGGAAGAAAGCAGCGTGATGTCAGTGGCGCTTTCGCGAGTATGAGGGCAAGACCAAGTATATGCTGTCAAGCAAAAAGGACAACCAACACCGACGTCTCGAGCAGAACGTCAACTTAGACAGATATAATTTTGAGCCAGTTAAGGACTTTGTCTACCTAGGCTCTGCTATAAATACAGACAACGACACCAGCGCTGAGATCAAGCGAAGAATAACTCTTGCCAACCGCTGTTTCTTTGGGCTAAGAAGGCAATTGACTAGCAAAGCCCTCTCTCGGACAACAAAAGTCACCCTTTATAAGACCTTAATAATCCCGGTCCTGCTCTATGGCGCAGAGGCATGGACATTATCAAAAATGGATGAGGGTATTCTTGGTTGCTTCGAGAGAAAAATTCTTCGGGCGATCTTCGGTCCCGTCTGCATTGACGGTGAGTGGAGGAGGAGATACAACGACGAACTATATGGACTGTACAGCGACATGGACCTAGCCAGAAGAGTGAAGATCCAAAGACTGAGATGGCTGGGTCATGTAGAGCGCATGGACACCAATGCTCCGGTCCGAAAAGTCTTAGAATCCGTTCCCGAGGGACAGCGCAGTAGAAGAAGGCCAAGACTCAGGTGGCGCACGCAAGTGGATGAGGACCTCAGCCTTCTTAGCGTGCGAAACTGGAGGCAGCTAGCCAGGGATCGAGCTGGCTGGAGAAGCTTGTTGACTGAGGGCCCAGTTCCACACCGGACTGTAGCGCCACCTAAAGTAAGTAAGTAAGTAATCTTTAAAAAGTAAATGGCAAGCATTAATTTACGGAGTTCTGAACTTAATAGGTCACTAACCTCAGGAGTCTCCCAGTCTGACAGCCAGTGTTCTTGAAGATACTAGGTAGTATGGAGTAAGCAGCGCTGTATAAGACGCTTTCGTCATGCGTGGTCTTCCTGAGACTGTTCCTTACTACGAGTATTTTAGCGGCCTTTATAATTTTTGAAGTGTTCGACATCTTCAAATTTTTCGGAGCGCAGCCAACGGTCTTTGACTCACTTTCTAACATGTCTTAGGGACTAAGGTCAGATTCCACATTTATGTATATCACACGGTACGGTTGGGTGGAACCTCTTAAAGTTTTTTGAGTTGTTTTTGCGATAAGTCTAGTTTGCATATAATCCTGCTTCTGGTTTTTGCCAAGATGTTATGACTTGACCGCCTAGGGTTGCGTCGCTAATTAAGTCGTCTACAAGGGTCGAGATAGCAGTGGTAAAAGGCAGAATGTTGCTTTATGCTGTGTTGTGCTCATCTGACAGGGTCGAGTAGCACTGATGGTGTCGCTAGGATTAAGGCTTAGCAGATATTCTTGAGCCTCACAGGGCTTAGCACTGCCTGGGCTTTCGATGCCAGTAGGGATTTTCGAGTTTTGGCTGAGAATCCTGCTCAAAACGTGTGATAATAAACCCCAAATCGTTCAGGCAGAGTTATCTATAAATGAACTCAATATACGAGTATAACATTCCTACACATGAATACAAGGATGGATGTGAAGATGGTATGATTACCTCTTCGTTTTCCTTGCCCAGGGGCTTATCCTTCTTATGACAAGCCTCTATGGAACGACAAGTCTATTCGAATGTTGACTTGAGCTTGGATTTGGTGTTTATCGTATTTCTACCCACAGTCTCCTCTTCAGTGTCTTATTTCGATTCCAACTTGCAATCAAACATTTTTAAACAAAAATTCACGTTTATTTGGTTTTCCTTTTTAACATAAAAACACCCATTCAACATATACAAAAAATAGAAACAAAAAAACTCCTACATCCTAGTAGTTCCTTCCGATTACACGATCCAAGTCATTCCAACTGCACGAATAATCAATCTGCAGCAGACCCTTTTTACTCAATCCAAACTTGTTGCCGTAAGTATTGCTATAAATTGATGACCTTCTGCCGATCGTACTGCCGTAAAAGCTGCTTCCATACGTCGATGGAGGGCTGGAGTACAGTAGAGCGTTTTGTGTCTGTGACAAACACTCGTAACAATCTGGAACAGAGCAGGCATATGGTGTTTCCCCGTAAGGACTGCAGTAATCATACGGTGTTGTAGGATAGTCGATTTTTGGTTCAGGTTTGGGTAAAACCATGCCTCGTCTTCGTGAGATCGCTCCAAATCCTGGTGTATGAAGTCTCAATGTGGAAACACTTTCTTCCCCGCAGCTGCTGGTTCTTTCCGATGGTGAGGAGCTATTGAAATCTTCAGAAGGAAACACATACACTCTGTATTAGGATTTACAAGTAGAAATCATTGAACTTTTTCTTACCACGATATCTGTTGTAAGCTCGTTGCTCCTCGTCGTCAACATATTCGTCGTACTTGACTGTGTTGAAGAGTCCTCTGGAATCCATTTTGGCAATACAATCTATGCACTCTGTTTCGGGTGGTTTGGACATGTAGTAGTACTGAGTGGGGACAGGCTCGCCAGCTGGACTTGGACACATTGAGGAATCATAGTACGAAGTGGTTTGAGGTGTTGAGACCATCTTCCTGCAAGAACGGATACAAAGGTGAATAATTTTGCCTTCTGGCCAACAGAAGGGGAGCAAACTTACTTGCGCACGTAATCATAGTTCTCCAAGTCCCAAGGATCAACGTAGCACCTTTGCGATGGCAAAATGTTCGTCCCGTAGATGTCCTCTGTAGTATCTATGGAGTAGTAAGTGGAATCAGAATTATCCGCCGGTAGGGGATACTTTGGTCCACGACGCAACGAACGAGATGTAGTCTCACGCATCTGAAATGGAAGAGAACAACTCTTGATATTAGGACATGAACAACTCTCCAGCAGATCAAAGCCAAAACATTCAACCGCGCTACCTCGCCGTTAGCACTTTGAGGATTCGATAAGAATAATTAATGGAACGTGCCGCACACAGTCATGCAACACTATTTGTATAGCTAACATGGTCTATGGTCTTATGGCAGTCGATTGCTTGGTCGGAATCACTTTTGGGGGTTTCTTACATCAAGACGACTTGTGCGGCTGTGGCAGCAACGCAAGTGTACAGCACATGAATGATTTTGAATTTAAAATTTAAAAAAATAAATGAAAATTCTTCGATACAATCAACTGAGCATTAAATTGACTACCCAATGCAACGTGGAGTTGCCTCTAATAAGCCAATGAAGAGGATTTCGTCATAATGAATTGAATTGTTTATAGGTGAGTGGTTATGGTTGGTAACTTCCCAGATTGACGAAGGAGAGGAGGAGGACAGGTAAATCATACGGTCTGGGGTCGTAAGAATTGCGTAAACTTTTCAACTGTGGAAGGTTAGTAAAGATGGAACTGGCCACACATTTATATGTGAATCCAATTGAACAATGTAAGGCAGTCATGCGAATTGATTTTATGAAATAAAAGTGAATGACAGGATGGAAAGTGAATGACTGGAGAAAAGTTATGATTAGAACTGCAATGATGACTTAATAGAAGAAAATTGATAGTTGATAGCTATCAAATCACTTTTGTTCCAGTGAAATCGGTTAAACGATTCTCCATATTTCTGTAATTGGATCGAATTTTCTGAGACTCGAAAGCTTAATCGGAATTAGTGGCAATTGTAGAAGTAGAAAATGTCATCAGCGTCATTCAATTTTCTAGAATTGCTCAGTCATTCGCCGAAATATAATATAACCGAGTATCTATAGCCTATTGTGAGCATAGCTCGGACACTCACAGCCGTGAAGTCATCATAAATTTCAAGGATACCAGCAGGATACCATGTCACTTATACCTAGTACACTACTAAGGTGCTTAGAAAATACGTATTGCAACGTAACCATCCAACAAGGAGTCTATAGTTGTTCCTACTTGGGGAGGAGGAAAATAGCCGGATTCTTAGAGAACTCGGGAAGACTTGGTTTGGTTCGATAGAATCCTGGAAAGTCATGCTATCTGCAGTTATTGTTACACAAAATTCTGCTGATGGGCAGTTGAGCAATTCTAGTCTGAGCCTTGCCTAGTCATTGACGATCTCACTTTCAAGGATGATGTGTCCGTCCTGGGACCAATGCTTTTCTCATGCAGCCTCTTCACTACGTTCAGTGAAGCCTTGCATTGTACGAGTTATCTTGCGTACCTCTCTGTTTGGTAGACAGACGTAAGTTTTCCTAACGAGGAGTTGAAATCTAGCCTCGTCCTCCTCCATAGAAGTGTCAATGACAATAAAGGCCTTAGGCTCTGTGACAGAGGCTAATTGTGAGGCAATTTTAACCAATTTAACTGAAAATAGAATCTCTGCCTGCCACTTCTATAAGTTCTTTCTGTATTCATCATCTTGAGTAACCATACGCGTTCTTATTTGCC
Source organism: Volucella inflata (assembly GCA_928272305.1). Classification (NCBI taxonomy): domain Eukaryota; kingdom Metazoa; phylum Arthropoda; class Insecta; order Diptera; family Syrphidae; genus Volucella; species Volucella inflata. Next base: position 10,004,529 of record OV743720.1, read on the forward strand.
TCATAGCAAATATATCGGTGCCTCGCTGTGGTTCTATGGTTTTCTTGCCCAAAAAGGTCTCGACTATATCATTAAACGTAATTTATCGCCTACAAAGCTGGTATGATGCACATCGACCGTCCTGGATCAAAAATTAACAAAAAGGAGATGGTGAAAGCTATTATCATTTTGGTAATCGGAGCTGTCGACTCCACTTGCTTTGTTAAAATTTTGGATCCATCTGGTACAAGAGCAAGAGCAAGAAAATGGCTTTGACCAAAGCTAGCAAGAAATGGGTCTACGTTGATTGCAAAAAGTGCAACGAGAATGACTTAATGCAAGCCCACCCATCTAATTGCTTACTCAAAGATTCGTTTGATCAAGCAGCGTCAAAGGCCCACATCATGGAAACCCCTTTAAATAATGTCAGCATTAAAGGCAAAACCAAAAGGATTGAGGTTGGTTTGGAACAACCATCCAATGTCTTTGGTCAGCTAGAAGTTATAGATTGCGTTTGTGTTACCAAGGGTGTAACCAGCCATTGCCACATAAAAAATTACTTCAGTGTGAACAAGAGTTTGCAGAAAGTTGCTTGTATTGTAGCCTGAGATCCAAGTCGTGTGTATTTCACTGTCGCACGGGTCGGTCGGAAGGGTAATTATTATTGTATCGAGATCAAAGAGCCAGGGCGGAGCTGGAATCCACAATACGAATGGCAAGAGCAATACTGCACTGAGTATAATTTCACTCACAAGTTCATTAAGCATAAGATTTCTTTCCGTAGTTGCTACAAATCTGCGTCCCATGGATGGGGTGATCTACAGGAGAAGACGCTTTCAGTGCTGCAACTGCTCAAGCATGTATCAGAAATCGATTGGGAATTAGGTATGTAAAAATTTATCTGTTAAGTATTGCCGTATAAAAGTATGTCTAGGTCTCAGCATCATTTGTCTGATAAACAAGATATGCTAAGGGCTTAGCCACGTCATCCTAGATGACTAGACTCCAAGGCTCCCTAGAGTCTACACTTCTCCACAGAGCCTTCTGATCAGGGTTTCATTTCATAAACAGCTTTCTCCTTCCACATCCTCTAATATTCTCTTCTGTTGTTTCTTTTGCTTCAACAATTCGAAAATTTGAACTCGAATCTACTTTCACAGCACAGGTGGAGTTCTCCTAGACACCACCTTCCCTAAAACGATACTCATTTGTTCTGCTCCATTTTGGTGATGAATAAAGAATCCTTGTTCCAACAAGAGGAGAAACAGATAAGCAAAACTCGTGACTTCGTGTTGGAGTAAAAGCAGTGCGTTGAGTTTAAGGATTTAAAATTTAAAATTAGGAAGCTGGATTTCATACTTTAATCGACCTGAAAGATCTAATGTACAAGTGGGGTTCCACAAGGTTGGATGATTTCACCGATATTCCTTTGGTTGTAAGGAAAGTATGCTTTTTACGAAGATTGATTCCAACCCTTCTGCACCTTTTGCAATTTCCAAAGTGAAAGTAGTATCCTTGTTCAAAAAGACTACGTATGGCGCTCTCTTATTTCCGACAAATTCTAGCGCCATATCAAGACATTTTTAAAGGTTTTTTGGTAATGACTCTCTAGAGAAATTCGTGGATTACAATTGATCTCGAGGTTCATGAAATATGGTGAAGCCGCCAACAAAGGCGAGTAGTGATGTTCAATAGGGATCAGTAGTGTAAATATTTGCTCTGAGTCTACCTTAATTTTTTGTTCAGTAATCCTCTTTTTTAATAACCGGAATCGGTACTGTCATTTGTTTTAACCACACTGTTACCTTTGCGCATAAAACATTGCGGTGTTCCATTTGAGTTAAATGTCATCGGGAACCCGTGCAAAAATGGCTCAACAACCTGCATTGAACAGCACTCCAACGAATACAAATGCCGTGTTTCACGTCACGTCAGAAATAAAAAAGAAAATAAAAGAACGTTAAGCTCTTTACTATAGATGACGTTGATACAGAAGTCCCGATATGCACGGTGATTTTAAGAAAATGCGTAATTTAGTAACCTTGTTAATATGTAAGAGTAAAAGACAGTACTATGAAACTAGGTTTCATACTAACCAGTCAAGTTCTGCCTTCTGGAAAACGACTCGTGATGTCGGTATTAGATCTCGCAATGAGCCTGTTTTAGGAAATTTTGATGTCAATGACCTGAACAGAAAATTTGTTATATCCTGTTCTTAAGCAAACCCGATTGACTTTTCCGTTTTTGAACGCAATACCACGAATCCAAAGCGGACTTTCTCATTACAATGTGTGGATGAAAGCTGTGTTGTGGATACTATTCTCTCTATCCGATCAAAAGCAGTGGGGCTAGATGGTGCATAGCAGACGAAGATTTAAATGCTCTTGTCTGCCATTAGCAAGCACATTACACATATTTATAATACTATCATTACCACCATCACAATTTCTACCTTCGAAATGAAATATTAAACTGGCGAATCGAGAACTCGGGTTTCACCCAGTTCAGTGACGATAATATGGCATATAGCGTACGCAGACGACTTAATCGCGTACAGATCAGGTCGAAAGATTGAGGTTATAAACATTCTTTTGCAACGTGACTTCGATAAAATTAAGCAATATTGCGACAACTGGAAGTTGACGATCAACTTTCAGAAGTCGGAAACCATTCTGTTTAGGACGTCTTTGTCTGGGGCCTCTGCGGATACCAGAAAGAACTGGCGAAAGTTTCAGATCGTGAGACAACACGGGCAGCCACTTGTTTGTCGAAATGTAGTCAGATACCTTGGGATCTGGCTAGATCAATATCTATATTTTAACAAACATATAGATGTTGCTCTGGTCAGAGCCAAAGGTGCTTTTGCCCTTACAAAGAGACTGTTTTATAACAGGCAACTCGATGCGAGGGTAAAGGTGATCTGCTACATGGCCCTTATCCGGCCTATGCTTGTATTCGGTTGTCCCGTGTGGTTCAACGTGAGAGCAAGTCTTTTGGAAAAGATTCGGGTGTTTGAGAGGGCTTGCCTTAGGGCTTGTCTTCGCCTATACAGAACACCAGAGTCTGAGTACATAAAATTCTATCGCAATGAGGTCTTGTACAATAGGGCTAACCAAATAAGAGTGGACAATATTGTTATTAATTGCAAGAGCAATGACCTCGTCGAATAACCTGATCTCTGGGGCTTACTACCCCAATTATATTTATCACGAGAGAGTTCGCCTTGCGGCTTTATTCCTCCAGAAGCGTTTCTCTACCTCGACATGAGAGGTCTAATTCAGGATAGATTAGCGGTGCCGTTAATCTTCCACGTCGCTCGAACAGCTGCGGAGAGGCGACTCAACTACGATAGAGACGTCGCACACGGCAGTGCGGAGCGCCTCCGGTTCAGTAGGGCGGTAGGGAATCGCGACATGAGGGATGTTGCTCGGCAGCACCAACAATTTTGGTGGCTTGCTGAAGGAGCGGAATCTACGTCGTCGAATTCCTCTAGCACAAATAATAATACGAGGGCTGGTCAATAAGTCCGTGACTTTTGGATTAAAACACAGATTTTTTGATAAAAAAATAATTTTATTTTTCAACGTAGTCTCCCTTGACCTCTATACACTTTGTCCAACGCTTCTCCAATTTTTTTATCCCTTCCAAAAAAAATTATTTGTCGAGGTCCTCAAAATAGGCCTTTGTTTGCGAGATTACTTCATCATTGGAGTCAAATCTTTTTCCGCCAAGCCATTTCTTCAGGTTTGGGAACAAGAAGTAGTCGCTCGGAGCCAAATCTGGAGAATAGGGTGGATGAGGGAGCAATTCATAGCCCAATTCATGGATTTTTGCCATGGCAACTGCACATGTGTGCACCCTTGCATTGTCTTGGTGGAAAAGAACTTTATTCTTGGCCAAATGAGGTCGTTTTTTTTTCAAATCGTCATTGAATCGGTCCAATAAGTTGGCATAATATTCCCCATTGATTGTTCTTCCCTTTTGAAGGTAGTCAATGTGGATTATCCCGCGTGCATCCCAAAAAACAGTCGCCATAACTTTATTGGCTGGCAAACCCACCTTGGCTTTCTTTGGCGCCGATTCACCCTTAGAAACCCACTGTTTTGACTGTTGTTTGTTCTCTGGTGTATTGTGATGGATCCATGTTTCGTCCACGGTTACAAAACGGCGCAAAAACTCCTCCATATTGCGATTAAACAACGCCAAACCTTCCTGTGAAGTTGTTACACGATTGCGTTTGTGGTCGACTGTGAGCAAACGCGGCACCCATCTTGCGGAAAGCTTTCTCATGCCCAAGTGATCATTCAAAATTGAAACCACTGAGCCATGCGAGATCCCTACGGCTTCCACAATCTCTCGCACTTTCAATCTTCGGTCGGCCAACACCATATCGTGAATTTTTTCGATTGTTTCGGGTGTAGAGACCTCAACTGGGCGTCCAGGACGTTCGGCATCTTCAGTGCTTGTACGGCCACAACGAAATTCAGTAAACCACTTTTTTACCATTGAAATCGATGGTGCAGAGTCCCCATAGTATTTATCAAGCTTAGCCTTGGTCTCGGTAATGGTTTTTTTTCGCAAGAAATAATGCTTAATAAGCACACGAAATTCACTTTTTTCCATTTTCTCCTCAAATTAGTGAGTAGTCTGATAAAAATAGCTGTCAAACACAAATTAACTGACGCAGCAAGTTTAAATTTTGACAGGAGTCAACTGACAGATGCCTGTTGACAGGAGCAGTGTTGCTGTTTCAGTAAAGAGGTCAGAAATTCAAAAAGTCACGGACTTATTGACCCGCCCTCGTACCTAAATGATAAGATAATTTTAAGTAGCTTAAGTAGCCTAAGTAGATTAAGAATAGTGTTTAGGTAGTTTTTAAGTTTTAGTTTTAAAAGATGATAAGAAAAATATGTCAATTTACTAAGTTTTTTGTAATAAAATTTATTTTTTTAGGTTTAATTCTGTTTAATACAAAATAACATCAAAATAAAATGTACGAAACGTCGAAAGACAAATGTTAATTGTTAGGTTTAACTTAGAGTGTCCGCATGGGGCCAGTAAGTTAGAATAAGATAATTTTAAGTTAATTAAGAGTTATTGAATTTAATTAAATAAAAATGCATATTACTCGTAAATGAATGAATGAATCATTACCAGCAGTGTATTTCCCAGCGATTGGAACAATAGAAAAATAATACCAATTCCCAAGACGTCTTCGCCAAATAAAAATGAATTCAGGCCCATTACAATTCTTCCATTTCGGAGCAAAGCCTTCGAAAAAATTGTAAGCAAACTCATAATGGATTTTCAATCAGGATTCAGAAGAAAGCACAACTGCATCACAGTCTTACTTAAGGTTAGTGCTGATATACGTTCTGGTTTCGATAGGGGCTTGATGTCCGTAGGAGTTTTTCTTGATTTCTCAAAAGCATTTGACTCAGTAAACCACGAAATTTTGCTATTTAAACTCAGGAATCAATTTGCTTTTGAGAACTCTATCTGTCAGCTCATTACATCTTACCTTCATAACCGAACACAAACAGTTTTCTGTGAAGGTAAAGTCTCAACAAGTTTGAATGTTGTGGCAGGTGTGCCTCATGGCTCCGTTCTTGGTCCGCTCTTATTCATTTTTTTAATAAATGACATATCGAAGTGTATCAAAAGGTGTGAACATCATATTTATGCAGATGATGTACAGATTTTGAAAAACTTCAAGAAAACTGAAGAATTGTCTGCAATGAATGAGTTGAATGGAGATATCAATGCCGTTTATACCTGGTCCAAACTAAATGATTTAAACCTAAATCCGTCAAAGACAAAAGCTATGTCCTTCAATAGAACGTCTGTTGATATTACTTCGTACCCTCTTCAAATTAACAATACTACCCCATCGACTTTGTGAAAAAATTCAAAAATCTAGGTATTTACTGTAATGAGTGTCTAAATTGGAAAACTCATGTAAACCACATTGTCTCTAAAATATATGGTATTCTCCGTGAATTAAGTCCCACCATGCAATATCGACCTATCAACGTTAAATTGAAGCCTATTAAGACATATGTTTTGCCTATTATCCTTTATGGATGTGAAATCTTCTCGAACGTGCACTCTGTATCGACCAGAAAGCTAAACGTCGCCTTTAACAGCTGTGCCAGGTATGTCTTTAACATCCGTCGCTGCAATCACATTTCTTCCTATGTAAAACGAATCATTGGCTGTTCCTTAACCACGCTGTTAAAAACTCGTATTGTCCTCGCTTTGTTTAAGATTATAAGGAGTGAAATACCATATTACCTATACCTAAACTAAGCTTTGTGCAATCCGAAAGGACATTCAATTTAAGTAGTAGTCGACAGTACATGCAATTTATCTATGGAATCAACTCCCTCCAAGCTTAAAATATTGTACAGAGATTTATTCATTATTAAATAAAATAAATAAAAGACGACTGCTCTAGCAGGCTGTTACCATCAACAACTGAAGAACACGTCGACGAAATTAAATGTTAACTGATCATTAACTGTCATCTGTGCTAAACCAACATCTCTATTGAATGCATTCGCGGCATCTTAAGTAATTTATCGAGCTTAAGAAGTGCCGCTACAGAGCAGGTGATATTGGATTAGATTTTCATACAAAATAAATAAATGTTGATATTGGTATGGGTATGCCTTCCAAGGATGAATTCGACCAATCACTTGTCAAACTTACCATTACTGGTAGCATGACGTGCGTCTATGAGGACAACACGGAAACCAGACATCAAGCGAGCGAATGGTATGTCTCAAACGAGCCAAGACCGAATAAATTACGTTGCTTGCAGCTATAAAGGAGGCGAGCCTCGCTATTACCATGCCTTTGCATCCGCCAATTACGAGTATTATTTAGGGGTTATGAGACGTTTGGATGATGCAAACCTTCCCCCTCAATGTAGAAAGGAAATTTGTCGATTTCGTTTCCTGTCAAAAATATTGCAAGGATCGTACAGCTCCTGTTTTGATGGATGACTCGAACGATGGCACAAGTGCAACAACGACATAATGCAGAATAAATTTCAAATTCTCTTAAATAATTCTTGTGTACATATAGTACGAGTACATCGGTTATATTCAACAGAGAGACCCAAAGGTCAAGCAGCAACTTAAATATCAACCAAGTACTACTCTAAAGTTAACAAAGTACAAACATTTTACCACCAATTCAAACCATACCATCACCTGCAAACAGTGCAGATAGTTGCCCCTCTAAACACACAAACTAAATGACACTTGTTCCAAATTAGATATTCAGGGTTACCATCATAAATTCAAACAAGCAAGATTCCATACGATAAACAAGCAAATGTATGCACGATGCCAACATAAGACATCGACTTATGAACCAAATCAACTGCTTCAACAGTGGGAAACCAAAGATTCGCTTTTCAGAGCATCGAGTCGATACAGACCTGTTGAATGGATTATTCCGACAATGAATTGTACAATACAAGACACGACATCGAAACCACATTGCAGATGCATAGATATACATAGTCTTCAACTTCATGATCTGATCCATGGAAAGGAAAACTCAAAACAAATGTTATTCTGTCCAATCACATGGTGTAAAAGCAATTGAAAACCTGAAAGAAATGGCGCGACAATAGTGACGCCGGTCGCCCCCTCTGCAGTAGCAATCTTTTGAGGAATAACAACGTAACAACTAAACTCAGTTAGTGATAGTGTTCCAGGGATTGTGATATGAGATTTCCCATTGGCATGGCTAGAAAATACTTCGAAACAATGGAATATCTCTTCAAAAATTTGTCTTCAATCACCAATTTGTTGATTACCGCCGTTCTGCAGAATCTTTATGATGGTCTTAATGGTCTTAATGATGCCCCAACTGAGGTCACTTCTTGTTTTTTTGCGGATGCGTTTAAAACCACATAAACCTCAATGTTATATGCGTACAAACGAAACCCCATCCGCCCGGAATTGTGAATTCGACATCGATGGCAGCAGTTTGATTTTCTTAGTCCACTATGTGGAACATTTTGTAAAAAAAAGTCCGGACCTACAAAGGGTTTTAGAGGCGATGAACTTTAAATTGGCAACACTCTATAATGTGACAGCCGATTTGACAGTTCTCGGTTGATTTGAGATAAGTTTGGTTTGGCATTTCTTCATGAATAGATTCGCATTGGAGAAAAGTCAGCGAATTATTTAATTTTATTTTGAAAAACATGGATCGATTCGAGAAACTCATCGGGCATTGCGTGCATTTGATGGTGCTCATTATCGTTCATCACACGATTAATTTGAGCAACTTTGGTTCGTTTTCGCAATATATTAACTTTAAACGATAATTCGCATCGTGCAGCGAAGACTTGATTATGATCCAAATGCGTCAATTCGTCATCGTGGTCAACAATTAAACATGTGTCCATCTACTTTATGGACACGATCATCGTTCGCGTCCAACATTTGGAACATTTTCCGCGACGATAATTTACAAGACATTATCGAAACAACATGACATATAAAACAAGGCCACCGTTTAGTTGCGCTTTGTGGTCCAGTGAAATCATTGGTTCATGATTATGGTCAGAACATTACAGTCAACGGTGAGCGGTACAGAGACATGATTATTAACCTTTTCGCATCTCAATTGGAAGGCATTAATGTTGCAGGAACGTGATTCAACAAGACGGCGCCACTTGCCATACAGCCCGCGATACAATTAATTTGCTGAAAAAAAAATTGGACGAATGATTAATTTCATGAAGTGGACTTATTAACTGTCTACCTGGTTCGTGTGATTTGAGGCCACTAGATAATTTTGTTTAGGGATAAGCAAAGTTGCACACCTACGCTGATAAGCCAGAAACAATTGAGCACTTGGAAATAGGGCTTTAAAAATAGCGATGAAGGCCCGCCTAGACGTTTTCGTTAGCATGTATAATGCATGCATAAGCGAGGGAATATTGCCAGAACAATGGAAATACCACATTACCAACGGTTGGTATTATTACCAAAAGGACATAAACCACCGGGGGAGACCTCATCTTATCGGCCGCTTTGTATGCTCGACACTATGGGCAAAATATTAGAGCGAATTATATGCAACAGACTACAGCCTATCATTGAAGCCAATGATGGACTCGCGGAATATCAGTACGGCTTTAGAAAGGGCCGATCGACAATCGACGTGATTAAAGTCGTAATAGACAAAGCCCAATCGGCCATAGAAGGTAGACGATGGAAAGGAGGCACTAAAAAGAGCTGCGCCGTGGTTACACTTGATGTGAAAAATGCTTTTACCTCGGCGAACTGGTCGGGTTAAATGTACCGAAGTACATATTAAGATTGATCAGGAGCTACTTTACCGATAGGTTACTCCTCTACGACTCCGACGCACGCCGGGACGAAATTATATAAAATTACAGGGGGCGTACCTCAAGGATCAGTGTTAGGTCCCTTACTGTGGACGCGATGTATGACAACATTCTACTACTCCCAGTCCCCAGGGAAGCCGCCATTATAGGTTTCGCGGATGATATTGCTGTTTTAGTCGTGGCGAAACGACTTAAAGCACTGATAAAAAACTGGCTACGCGATATGAGTTTAGACCTCAAGGAACGTAAAACGGAATCCGTTCTCATTACGAGTAGAAGGGAGCTAGAGACGATAACTATAAAAGCCAGAGTGCAAACAATTATTTGCAGACCAATTATAAAATACCTGGGAGTGATGATACCAGCATCACCTCGCATACGCTTGCAAGAAATTGTCGAAAGCGAAAGGCATTCTTTCGAAACTCATGTCGTATATCGCCGGCCCGAAACAAGGCAAACGATTAATGCTTGCGAGAGTTGTAGCCTCCATACAGCTGTACGGGGTACAAATATGGTCTGACCGCACGAATAAAAAGACACACATGAAGGGATTCAAATCTGTGTACAGATTATGTGCACTGCGAGTTAGCAGTGCATTTCTAACGGTATCCCACGACTGGTATTGAATTGGTACCAATCGATATCCTAGCTTTAGAAGCTAGACGACTTTATGAAAATCACGTGCACATCGGGCCATCCATAGATCAAGCGAAGAAATTCGAAAGAGGCCGCAGTATAGAAGAGTGGCAACAACAATGGAACGAGTCCCAAAAAGGGAGATGGACGTACCGACTAATTCCAAGGATTGAAATTTGGGTAAAACGAAAACACGGCGAACTGAATTACTATCTTACACCGTTCTTGACGCGTCACGGTTGTTTTCGGGAATATCTATTAAAGCGAAACCGTGGTTCGAGTCCGTTCTGTCCTCGCTGCGTAAATGCGGTAGAGAACATGGAGCACGTTTTCTTCGAATGTGCGCGGTATGCAAACGAAAGAGCTATATTGTGTGAAGAATTTGGTGAACGGCCAACACCGGAAAACGTAGTTCAATATATGTTGAAATCTGAAGATCTTTGAGCTGCTGTGAACCATGCAGCAGTACGAATAATGTGCGATCTAAGGAATTTAGAACAGCAGCGGAACGCGAATTCGCGTAGCACCCCATGACGACGCAAAAGTTCGTCCCTCGCGAAGTAATAGGTAGCGGGGGAAGGTGGTTTTAGTCAGTAAGAATCTGACACAACCAATGGACGTCGGAGCATTGGTACCTATGCAAGGTTTCCACCTTCCCACGCACAAAAAAAAAAGCATTAATGCTTTAAAATTATCTGTGAAATAAAGTCAATTTTATGGATATTTTCCTGCATTTTATTTTTATTTAAGGTTCTCCACCTCCCCACCCTTTATAAGATCAATCTATTGCAGGAACTACAGCTACGATATCATGGCTAGCGACGAAAGTTCGCCGATAGGCCTTTTAAGAAGCTTGCAGTCTACTCTTGTTATTATTGAACAATTGCGCCAAATGACTGGTGAAAAGGACATTAATCGAGGATGATGACTCGTATAAACAGTGGCTGCTAACAAGGTTATGTCCTGTATTCATTGCTATAGTTCATGTTTGTTCGAGTTCTGCTCGGCGCGCTCATTGTTTTGACGTCTATGCAAAGGCCTACGCGGATTATGTAGGTGTACTGTCAGGTGGATTATGTCGTGATGGACTGTCTGCGCAGGCAGGGCTAACCGTGATCGATGATTGGTGCGGTAGAAATGGGCTTTCAGTCAATCTTCTTAAAGTTGAAGTTGCTTTCTTTCCGAGAAGGAGGAAGCTAAGTCTACTGCGACTCATTTAAAGCGTAAAGGCATCACCATCCTTTTCATCTCCAAAGAAGCTCAGTATTTGGCTGTCATCCTAGATAACAAACTTCTATGTACTAAACATGCTATGTCGACAGCCTCTAAGGTGTTACCAGTCTTCTAGTAGTGTAAAGAAACTATCGACAAGGCATGGGGCATGTCACCGAGAGGGTCCTTTGGATATGATACGGTTAATTATATCCTCTTCATCCGTTGTCTGTTAGAACAAGCTTTGTCGAAAATATGTTTTTGCTGCATTTACCAGAGTTCAAAGAACAGTCGATTTCGGTTTCAGGGCGGCTTTCCCCAGCTCTAGACACACTAGAGGTTTTAATGACCTTACGCGCCGACTATCTTTTAGACATGCCATCTGATGCAATGACACCAGAACTTCTGGTGCAAAACAAAATAAAATTGACTCTCCCCTGTGCTCAGAAAAGGTTTCGTCCATAATCTGGGCCAGGAAAGAATTTTATTCGGCTCTTTACTGGTGGCTCCGAACTGATTTAGCATACGCACTAGTGTCTCTCTGGAAGATGACAAAAATCGATTTTTTTTCTCTTCTAAGAGAAGATATACACAATGGAGATATATGTATACAAAGCCTTTACATCTGTGGCGATGATTAAACTGCCCCCAAAGCCTTGTCAAACACTCCTACGGCTTTCAAGCTAACTCTAAATAATGCAATATTTCACTGAATGCAGTCATAAGGCCAAATTGACTGAGTCTTGTGTGGGTTTCAGGTCACTGTAGAAACAGATTAAGACTCAGATAACTCATGTTTGGTCTTTCTGCGTCTCATCGGAAGACCAGGCGAACGTTTCTCGACATCTCAAAGAGGTCAACTGCTTTGCTGCAGTCTTAAGTAGAGAAGACTGCAGATTGCTTCGTAATAGGGCATTATACCTTTGATAAGCACTTGAATGTGTTGGTCATAGGTGCTACAACATCTGCGACGCTTTCTGTGAAAGTTACGACGATAATGCAGAGCAATTCCTCTGCGAATGTCCGCTCGCATCAGGCTGCAAGTACTCGATGCTCATGTGTGGGGAGCTAGCACTGTGGACACTTCCTACGGAGGCTTGGTCGGTGATTATTTATATGAAAATATAGACGGCATTAGTCCGGACTATATGTAGTACTGCCCAGGAAACTATTACTGAGGACTGGATTTGACGCCAACTTCATATACCGATGCAGACCAGTAAATTGGACGCCGAGATCGTTCAGATTGACGCATATCCTTTCCTTCTTGTAGTGAAATGTTAAGTCTTTGGTTTATGCCACAAACTATTCATGCCTTTGAAACCATCATTCAGCGGGTGACTGGTGAGAAATGGCTCCAAAGAGTGGCTCACAACTTGACTGACTGTATGCGTTTCTTCACAAAGAATAAATATTTCTGATTTAAATTCAATTCTTGCTTTATATAGGTTTATGTGTGAAACCTTGTGGGAACCCAATCCAAATCCATTTCCTTCTGTAAAATTTCGATGAAACATACTCGTACTTCGACAAAGGGGAATTTTTTTTCAAACTGTCAGCACTATCTGGATGCACATATGTATATTATAGAATACAAAACATCACTGCAGCATTGCAACATCGCTGCTAGGGGCGAAGATACGCAGGTTATACTCGTACCTGTCGACTGACGTTGCTGCTACAAATAGGCTTACTAAAATTATAAATCATTGGTAGGCCATCACCAATCACTCGATAGTGGTTTTTCCAGTAACGAGGCTTTGATTCACAGGAATTATGTAAGGACTGAGGTTGGTTGTCGGCTGCTGGTTATTACTCGTAGTTGTTGGTCAGGAAGTGTTTTCTTACACAAAGGATGCAATATCATGACTTGCATCACATCGAATAGAGTGGCACTGAACTTGTGCGCGCTATTTAACTTCGACTTTCTACTCAAACTGATGGCTGACTTTGAATTCGATAGCACCAGCGCAGCACCTCAAAACAAATCAAAGTAAAGATCATCAAATTAAAATAATTGCCGTGCATAATATTTTATTCGAATTTTCTCTTGTCGTCTCTTCTCTTTGATTATCTTGGCTGTTGTGTTTGTTGTAATTAATTTGATTCGCTTCACACCGTTTAACAATGCGACTATGGTCTTAGGTTGTCTTGTCTTGTGTTGTGTTGATGTCTGGCAGAGATTTCATCGGCATTGTCATGAAGATTTTCACCTGGCCGAGATACGAATATCACGTTCGCGGAGCTACTTAAATTAACAAATATGATGCGTGTATGAGTACGAATACAAGTGCGGTGTACTCGTATCTATGGGATAATTAGAAACATGCACTTGAACTTAATTTGAAGAAAAATGGTACCGTGAAGCATCTGCTTGCACATCACACCATACATGGCAATGTGGGCGAAGACGATCGCGCTTGTGATATTCTTGGAGATGAATGAATGAATCAATCTTTGGTACAATAGCTTTTCACGAGACCATTTTCTCGCACTCGCATCTGCAGTGCTTTTTTGAGATGAATTCCGAGTAGTTGATGGAAAAGTGAAAATGTATCTGAAAGTAGGTTTTATTGTTCGCAGATTCGTATGTGGGAAGAATTTGTTGTAATTCTTTGAAATATGATGTGTCGGATCCGAGATGAGGTGTGTTGTTTGAGAAAGGAAGGGTCTCTTCTCATTTGAATGCAATGCCGTGTCTACCTATAATTGCAGTAGGAGTTTCATTTGGATAGATACAGCCGCTTTCTGATGATTCTGCATTCGCATGAGAGTTGTTTTTCTTTTCTCATGAGGTACATACGAAACGTGTTTTATGTATTGTTTCGAAGATGTGAAACTAAGAAATTATTCGCATTGTCATGGATACAATATCAAAGATGATAAGTATTCGAATTTCATAAAATTCTTATAGAACCATCCATTATCATGAACCATCTAGAAAGCTCATAATGTCCATAAATTTTAAAAGACTAAATTTGGAAAATATGGATCCAAAAAACAAACGTTTCAGGAGCTTCGTGTAGGGAAGATCAATAGTCCAAGATGACTAGATCACTAGAACTTGAGGGCCTTGAAGTTTCTTATGCTCATTTTAACTTGTAGATCCTGAAAAGTCTTTCTTCATCAATTTCGTGAAGTTTAAAATCTCCAGTTTACATGAACAGTTCATTCAGTTTAAATTTAAGTCGGATGTTCAATGTTCTTTTCTTTCTGAATTCAACGGGAAAGTGTTTGATATGCAAGGATTCTCTTAATTTTTAGCTCAAAACTGACCTCGATTTAGTCGAATCTGAGTCTAGATCAACAAGCAACTCCTGCCAGCACGATCTTTCACTAAGTGCATACAGTATCGTACTCCAAGTTGGTTGAAGTCCACTTCCATTTTCTTGAAACACCACAGCGCAGTCGTCATGTGCTGTGTCGTACCTCTGGGTAAGACACGAAGACTCTGAGAAGGAGCTGTGGTATTCAGTCACTCAATTTGGCACAATTTGGCACAATCTCAAACAGAAACCTGACTAGACCGATGTGGCTGTATAGCCCGTATAGTTTGTGGTCGAGCCTTCCCCTCCATTCTCCATCAATCCAAATGGCACCGAGAAGTTCGCTCAGTAATAACATCACACAGACCGAAAGAAATTGTCCGATCTTGAACAAAAACATGCCTCTTTTGTTAAAAAGTCACTTGACATTGAATATAGGTCTCGGTTAATTCATGACTGACATTGATGGAGCTGAAAGAATACTCTTTAGTCATCCTGCATGACCTGATGTTTCGCAGGGATGTCTGTTGCTATAAATGGTATCATTTATGTCTTAAATGCCGACAAATTGAAAGAGATTTCAATACCTATAGCAGTATCAATATTCGATTGATTGTGGACTCGCGTGACCTTAAAAAGGACTGGTATGGACCAACCGGACAATACGGAGATTTATTTTTCTGTATACGTTACAGTCTCATTTACAGACTCTCATTTATTGTGAAACAGACCCACTATGCTCAGATTCCATGCTTTCGGGTAAACATTCCTTTGACTATAACTTATAGATGAGCTGGTGCATGTTTTCATCCCGGCCGTCTTCAGCGTTTTCAAATGGCTTAGCATGTAGACTGTCTGAGCCGGCAACTTTGTTAGGACGGAATTCTCTCATCCAATGAGTATGGTACCTGACAGCATATTTGACAATCATCGCCGTCTCACAGTCTGCAAAAGAATTCTTTTCATATTCTCAACATCGTCTTCTTGTTGTCGATGGCCATAAATGCAGAATTTCGTTTTGGATGAGTGGTCCTGTCACGTTCGTTTTATTCTCTTTCCATTTCCTCCATCGTGCGCTTTTCGTGCTATACTCGTATCTATTTCTTTATAAGAAGACTGTGTTCTTCCCTTCTTCCTTCTCTTCAATTTAGCGCAGCTCTACATACAATTATGATTTCTTTTCATTAAGATCTTCCCACAGTCATCGGCAAACCAGAGGTTTCATTGCGGTCAACCGATAGTAGAGAAACTTTAAGCTGATCAAATCACCTGGCTTTTCCATGTTCAACACAGGTCGTCGGAAGATCCGGTCAAGCTCAAGTTCCAGTCGAAATTCAAAGAAGGGGCTGAAATAAAAATAATTGCACCACTCGAATGCGAAACTAGTTGGCCTAACTAACTAGGTGTTTGATGTGGTTCTTAGGTTTGCAAATTTAACCAGCCCCACGAGCGGCGCAGTAACAATGTAACATTAGAAAGCATAAAAGAAAAGAAAATTAAAGGAAGACCATTATTCACAGGGAATAGAGTTTCGACCATTTTTATGCCCTATCGTGAGCTGTTTCTTATCCTTACATGAACTACATTTATCTGAGGTGTTGTCATTTACCAATTATTTTAGGAAGTAAATTCCTTTGCATAGCACATTTTACAAAGAGACAAGAGAGATGGTTCAAAAATACCGACTCTTCACTCGAAGACCGCTTTGATTCTGCTAATAGAGAAGTTATGACTCAATGCTTAAGAGGAGCAGAGGTTTATACCTTTTTGTCTTTCCAAACTTATCTTATGCTTTGCAACTTTTCTTGGCTAAATCTATATTTATTGAGTTAAAAAGACTAAGCCGTGTAAAATCTTGGTTCATTTGCAACAGTTTTGCAATTCAATTACTTGAAACATATGTAAGTCTGTGTCATAGGAATTTAAGAATCGGGATGGATCGGAACGCATCTTCGATTCATTTTTAGCTGCTGAAGCTTAGAGGCCCACCTTTAATAAAAAAAATTGACATATTACATTCACATGGCATACTTTCGAGCGATTTTATTTTACAGGTATACAGGTATATTTTACAGGGAGGATTTATTTTCCTGCAGCTCCATTGATCTTTAGGCTAGATATCGCATTGCAGGGCGCTTCTTAGTCGCCTGAACGTTCATCGTTCAGATTGAAATGATTTTTCCTACTTTACAAATGCGAATGTCAACGACCCAACGTCTACCATCTATGTCTCTGTATGCTACTTTCGGTATTTGCATTCTTTTCAAGTTCTTTTCATAGTTTGGTTGAACTTGCGAATATTATTCCTACAGGAGCATTTCACTATTGCCGCCGTCGGGCGCTTCTCTGATTTATTGTTCTTCATTCTTAAGGATTTTTCAAAAGCGACATAACAATTTGGAAATTTACTGCAGTTGCAGCCACAGTCCTTAGATAAGTGTCTTGTTTCTGGCTCCCATGCGGTGTATCAGTTGCTGATGCTTTGTCCAAATGTAACAGCATGTTATGCTTCCTTGCGCATTTTGCGCACCCACGTGATGGGCAACTTGGAACGATATGGCCGAATTTTAGGCAATATATGCAACGATTCGTCCTTTTTACCACGTCTAAGTGGTTGCCTGGGGTTAGGCGTAAGAACATCTGGCAAGCATACGGTTTGTGACCAGTACCGGGGCATAGTGGACAATTGCCATTCTCTGCTGCGACTGACATAAACGAACGTGCCGTAGAATTGCTTGAAGGTTCTTCAGAGGTTCTGCCCTTATTTCCCAGAGCCTCTGAAGATTGGAAGCGAACTTCTAGAAAGCTCAGGAACTCCGATAATAATGGCAGAGCTGTGGGTTATTTCAGCGACTGTTCGTACAATGTATGAGTGTTGCGGTCGAGCTTCTTGATAAGTAGATGAACCAGTAAAGGATCCCAGTTCTGAGTGTCTACTCCGAGATTGTTGAGTCCATGGAGGCACTCTTGCGTGGTGACATGCATTGTCTTTAGTCCTGTGGCGGATTCCGTTGACAACGAGACTTGTTGTAGTAGGCGATTTAAGAAAGCCGTTGAAAGGAGCCTCAGATTATTGTATCGATCTTGTAGCATTTTCCAGGCTGAAAAATAGTTCTCGTCGGAGATGCTTAGATGTCGAATAAATCGTTCTGCTTCCCTCGACAGGTTGGTTTTTAGGTACCACATCTTTTAGCACCCTGACATTGCTTGCTGATACACCATTTGGGTGAATCGGTTGAATTTTGGAAGTACGATCCGGGGAAGATCGAATTTTGTTTTGTCAATTGGTGTGGATTGTTGCAGTACAGAATGACAATCGCATTCCACCGCGCACCGTACTAAGGTTTCATGAACCTCAGCTTCCATTTTGATGTAGCTGACCAAGTCGTGGCCAGCCGCTGATGGGTTATCCGTTGACTCTCATATGTTGTTCTGTATGCCTTCAATTTGGGACCACAGGTTTTTGGTGCTCTCTTCCTTAAACTCCCAAAAGTGTTTTGACGTTGCTTGTAGCTATCGTAGATCGCCTTTAAAGCATCATAATAGCCCTTTTCGAAGTACGGATGACTGAGCTCGCTTGCATGAGCGGCCCTGATGTCGCTGTCTGTAACGTCGAATTGTTCCCAGTGCTCCTCGAGTTTTTGGAGGCGCACCTGGAAGTAGGTTAAAGTTTTGAGATCTGCGGAGACTTCTTGTAATTCACGATGATCTGTTCGATTTCCTCGCCTGTTGTACGTTGGGTCTCTGCCTTCTGATCCATGATGAATTGTGAAAAATGTTTCCTTGTCAAATTTCACAGATCAAGCTAGATACGTTGCACTAATCACGTCGGGGTCACCAAAAAATGTACGTATTGTAATGTCGCCCAAGGTGCATGAACCTTGACAACTACTGATAATACTGGTGCTTGAATCAGAATACCAGAATACCAATGTACGTTACAAGAGAGAGTGCTGGCCAACGATGAGATTACACATCAAGTTATGTGTTCGGTGAGGTTCCAAAAAGAACTGTGTCGCTTTATTTTTGGGTTTCTCTTAAATACTAATTACAATAATTGATTTTGCCCGGTAAGCATACAGCACGAGCAATGGATAATCGATACATCGATTATTCGAGCGGATGTCTACCAGGCATGTGAAGTGCTCACTCAACAAATAATCATATGCTCTTGCGGATGTTTACAGTGAGCATAAGTAAGTGCGAAACAACGAAACAGAAATATGAAAGAAAACTATTTTTCCCTCTTGCATTTTACATGACGCCAGCAGTGCAAAGGGCAATGAAATGTTGCTGCACAACTTAAAGAGCGCCTCCTCCAGTTTTTGGTTGTTATAAACGTCCCACCGGATAGGGTGGGCGACCTACCTATATAGTGCATACATTCGGCTCAACACTTCACTATTTAATGCTCCAGTGGCAGTGCGACAAAACACCGATCGAAGTAATGAAAATATCGCAGCCGGAATTTTGCATTGGGAATCTCTCAGTCCACTCCACATTGTAGCGAGTTTTGCATAACGATTTTGGCCTTTACTCTAAAAAGATCAAATTAGCTTAAAAAATGAAGCCCTTTGGCCATTTCAAGTGCCGAAACCTCTTCCATTGAAGTCTGAAAAATTTTTGAAGAAAGTCCTCAATTTAATCGAAAAATCACCTTCAGTGATGAGGCTCATCTTTCACTTTGTCAGTAAGCAAAAATGTCTTATTGGACAGCAACAAACCCACATGGGCCTTAAGACACTCAATTTGCATCCACAAAAAGTGTCCGTATGGCGTGGAAGGTGTGATTGGACTATATATTTTTTTTCGATGAAAATGATCGCCAAGTACGGTCAGTGGAGTTCGTCATCGTGCTATGTTGGATAACTACTTTTGACCAGAATTGGATAGACTTGACATCAGTGATATGTGGTTCTAACAAGATGATGCTACATTCCACACAGCTGGCTTATTAATTGATCTACTAAAGGGGAAGTTCAGTTCATTTTTCGCTTGTTCTTTGAAACTTTGAAAAATAAAGGACCCGATGATTCCGTTCTTCGATTAAGCACAGCAAGCATAAAGTTAGAGTGGCTGTTGAAACAACCGAGCCTATTGTAAATCTTAGGCAATATATAGGCAAGAGCCTAGAATAATTGGCCAACCTCGGTGTGAGGGGTATTCAGAGCTGAAGAGGTTTCGTGGAACCTTTGCACTCACGAACAAAAGCTGACAACGAAACAAACTTACGTAATCTCCCGCTTACTGCTACGAGTACATTGTGACTGCATAGCTACACGCATTCTCGATGTTTCGAATGACTCTAATATCCCCTATAACTTTTCGAAAAATTCATAATTTGAATCATATAGGTATCTGCCATCGAACAGGTTACATGGTATTAGCCAATAGTGTTCAGTGTTGTAACGAAGTTCGGTGCGAATACGGTGCGAAAACGGTGCTTCAAAAGCGTAAAATTTGAAGGTGATGAGAAATTTCTGTCCTAAATAGGCCAGTTGAATAAAACATAAGCAAATGCACTTACATATGTAAATGGAATGTATTTTTTTTTAGATTAATAAAACCCGTACTTGTCTAGTATTTCAATAAATTTCTTGCTGACCTGTTTCTATCACCTTTCAACTCCAACATATTCAAATTTTCGGCCCCAAACATAGTACAACAATTTCACACCACCGGTTATTATGCGTTGTAAGATCAGGTCGGAAATTCCCACCTATGGTAAATATCATTCGATAACAACACTCTCTGATTTTCCAAATTAATATTCTAAAATTGCGACAACCGGTAGCAGAAACAAGTTTAGATTTTCAATATACATTTGGTTGATATTGAGGCATCGGTCCCTCCTCTACTATAATACAAATTTTTTCGTCTCATGACAATAAATAACTTACAACAAAATTAGCATAATTCATCCGAGTTTTTAAGTATCTCCGCACACGTAATACTCGTAACCAACAACTCTCATTTATTAATTTCGAATCATCATTACTTCGGCTTTTTTTGGCTGACCTCGAAGTATCGACAGCCACAGCGAATTTCTATGGCAATATAAATCTAATAGCCTAGCCCTCCCCACCTGGGTATTGAATAACTTTGCATTGCATTATTTCGCAAGTCTTTTCGAGGAGGATTTTCTTTCGAATTGCGTGAGAATGGTACAAGTATTGTCATTAATTTTCACTGCCAGATTTTTCAATGAGTTTTTATGAGAGACAGAAAGACGTATATTTGCGGCAACACATGTGAAAATAAATTACCCTTCAATTTGGGCAATGATAAATATTGATCTGATCAATTTGAACTCACAATCAGTAATCAATTGGATAACCGATTGAATAATGGTTATAGAAATTTCCTCTTAGATACGAATAAATCATACGAAAGTGGGTGTGGACATGAGATACTTTTCATCAAACCTCAACTCTGTTTTTTACAAGAAAGTTCAATTAAGAAAAGTCGAAAAGAGTGAATAAAAATCTTGCACACTAGATTATGTATCTACGGATACCACCACAACATCAGCTTCTAATCTCGCGTTGAACTCTTAATTTAAAGGTCATTCCGGAAACCATGAGATCAACATCCGTCGCACTCGACTCAACTCGACCCGAAAATATGAAAAAAGTTGTAACAAACTTTTTGCGCCATGGTGAATTGACAATGTTACCTAATGAGTGCGTGGGTAATTTCATTTGTCATGAATTGTGTACTCATTGGAGGATTATGTACAAGTACTTCAAATAATAATAACTTACAAATAAATCTCATTGTGAAGAGTCTCAGTTGATGTTTGGATTTGCTTCCAAAATTTAATAAAAGCACTTGAAACCGGAACGAATGAATAGAGGCCGACCTGTCCAAGAAAGGCTTCTCCATTTATTTTACTTATACTGCATAATGAGGGTATGCTCGTACTAAATGTACGGTTTGATCTGGGAATTCCATCTCTAACTTGTATTGTTTAAAACCAACTTCGGTTGTGGAAAAATGTGTAATTTTATACATTTTCACTAAAATATGAGTTGAAACTGGTTACTACCTACGAGTATCATGACCACAAACAAAATAACATTGCACAAGACGATGTTGATAAGAGGAAAACGAAATTGCAAATACATGGAAAAAGGACTGGAGCTAAAACTGAACCTTGTGGGAAACCAGTAATTTTCTCAAATCAATCTCAATCGGCTGTTAAAAATATTTTGCGAATTTTTCTCTGAGAACAAGAACAAATCTGCTGGTTTCACAAATACATGCTCCATTCTATGCAAAGCCTTCTTGTCATATCTGGACCTTCGAGAAGGCTATTGGAATTTTTTTGAAAAATACCAACTTCAAGTTAGCTTTGTAAATATGCTCTAACATATGGTATAACATGGTCATATGCTAAGATACAAATATAGTATAAGAAGTGCATAGTTAAGCTTTACGTGCTTATAAGGACCTGATAAACCAACTTTTGCTTTAAATAAGGCTTTTACTTAAGACTCGATCGATATGTTGGCTTCTTCGTAGAACTGTTACCGATTAGACAATTCGTAAACAGGTGTACTGGAGTAATATTCAACGAATTAAACGGCCCAACAAAACGATTTATTTCCTGAGTAAAATCTTCAAGGATATCCTCAATCACAACGATTATTATGAGGGACTTTCTAAACTCCTCTCTGGAAAATATGGCCGGCGATACCTAAACCTTCATACAATAAACTGTTTTTTCCGTAAACTAACTGATGAACCTTTTTTGTAACAGTGAATATACTTTGAGACACTTACCCTTTAGTCCAGTGACGGTAGCAAAGCAAAATCAAGATATTTTTGGTCATAAGATTCTTTGAAAAACTTTTGGGCCCTTGTGAATATACGGGCTTTGGAACTGATGATATAACAGCGAATAAATACGAGCTGTACGATGGTATTGACCAGATAAGATAAGATATTAACACCCTGATCCTGATCCAAACGTACCTCGCATTAAAAGAAGATACTGGAACAACGATGGGAAATATTGAAAAGGGGGGCTTTGTTGCTGAATCATTACCAACAGCTTTAAAAATAAATTTTGGTCGAAATAGTGCACGAACTACAGTTGGTGTACACAAGTTAAGTTTGTGTGGAAAGTTGGTGAGACTGATACGCTGATTGATTACCGAATATATTTTCGTGTTGGTCTTGTGCGCTGAACGGAGAATATTGCAGCTGCTGCCGAAAGTGCTCCTATATCAAAGAACATCAGTCGCACTAGTCTAAGGAGAATTTTGCGTCAACATCTCGGATTATTCGTTTACAAGGTTCAACCGGTTCAGAAATTAAAGCAAAATAACCACGGGCTTCATTATCCCTTCTTTCTTCATCATCTTTTCGAATGAGGAGCATTTCCACCTCTTTAGCACGTAAGTGGCTTTGAAAATCCACACAAAGTCATAGAAAAGTGAATGCATCCTGAACGTGTGACTTTTTTTTTAGAGTGAAGATTTTATTGGCCTATTTTTCTTCCATGGCGAGAATTTATTTTTTTTTGCTGTTAGAGACAGCGGAGCAGCCGTACATCCATTTTCATCCACACAGCTCCCGTAAGAACCGTTTAAAGGTAGGTGAATATCATTGGCGTGTCTGTTCATTTAAGACTGGGCTCTGATGATGACGGTAGCGGCCGATATGTGACAGTTCAATGACAAGAGCTTTTTTATCCTTTTTAAAACAGCTTGATAAGGGAATTAAGTCGTAGTAAACCACTATAAGGGAAGTGTTGTTTAGTGTGTAAAAATCGAACAGTACTGTGAGCTCCAGGTACATAGTGTCTATGATCATCTAGGGTAATTGCGGGAGAGATGCCGCACCCAACCAAACTCATTCATCTAGTCATGCGCGGGAAAAAATTCGTTTTGCTTTTAGTCCGTTAGGTATTCAAAGGAAAACGTACGAAACAAAGCTATGGAAATTTTTCAAAATGTTGCTATTTGTCGATCCAGAAACAGGTTATCGCGTGTTTTGTCAAGTTTAAGTATTTTTTGCCATTAATTAGTGTTAAAAGAAGTGGATGGAGTGATTTTTTGTTTGTTTTCGTTTTTTGATAGTTATGCAGCGTGGTGCATCTCCCTCTCCCTCACTACAGGGCTAGATGCCGCACTTTTTTTTAATAAGATGCCGCATCTTGAGATGATGCATGGGAGCAAGCAGCGTCCGTTGTAAATGAAGCTTCGGGATTCAGGGCCTCAGGAATTTACCCCTCTAGTCCTCAAGCTATTCCAGACCACTTTTTCAGCATATCGGACTCGGCTGCAGTTGAAGTTCACCAATCAACAGCTCTTCCTTCAGAAACGATGACTTTATGTCCTGAATCGGACTTGAAACCTGCAGTACAAACCAATAGCAATACCTCGAACTTGAAACTGGTTATTCCAAGCACCAGCAATACATCGCACACCTGTAATCACTCTGAAAATGAAGCGCACACCTAATCATTTTTCAAGCCTACGCCAACCAAACTCCTATAAGAAATGTTACCAATACCAACAATTCCAGCGCTGATTTTTTCAAAACGAAGGCAGGAAGCAGAGTTCTTAACATCACCCAGTTCAATTGAAAAAAAGAAGAATGCCAAGTCTCCGAAATCCCAACCAAAAAAAAAGGCTTCAAAAAGAAAGATTCAGTCGGCAGAGAATAGTGGTAATTTTTTTTGAAAATTAAAATTTGTATTACTTTTATAAAAAATTACATGGATTCTTAAAAAAGCGCGGCATCTCTCCCGCAATTACCCTACCTACACAAAAAAAAATTAGAAAAATATATAAACTACAACCTCAAATTACCCATTCGAATTACTTCGATTGTAGTAGCATGTCGGGCAAGCCTGGACAAACAAATAAACAATTGGCCTGCCTATGCATCAAGGATTCTTTAAGATCAATACCCAGTTCTGCGCTAGACAAACTTCTTGACCTTCCTCCTTTGGACATCTATGGAAAGCAGATAATGACCTCAAATGGGATGGGCTAACAAATAAAAATACTGAATCTGGGTACCCACTATTTCTACCCAGAATTGGCACAGCCCTTCACATCCATTGAAACTTTAAGGATGATGAAATGCCATGTGCTTCATTTAAACTCATGCCTAAAATGGATGCGGCAGAAAAAGGCAGATTACAGGTAGTTTGGTTTGGTAACTTTTCAGCAAAAGAAATTGCAAAAACTTGGCACTAAATACGGCCAGACTTAATTGCACTGAAAATGTTGATATTGTTTGGAACACCTTTTTTGAGGAAGACTGCATATTTTTTTTTAGCCAGTTTAAAGAGATCCAGTATGGAATCCTTTTGTTTTGACAAAGAGGGAACTTAAAAGGAAAAAATTATGCAGTTCACTTACTAAAAATAGAATCCATTTTTAGCGAACCTAACAATTTCTGAGAATTAAAGTTCTACCACGGCAAAAAACGCCAATGGATGAGCTACCAGTAATCTGCTCCTGCGAAAATATAAGCATCTGTGCATCTTAGAGTCACTAAGGAACGATAAGTCGTCGGGAGTTGACGGTATCGCAAAGCTCGTATTGAAACTTATGCTCTTAAAAGCAGATGCGAACATCCTTTCCTGGAAAGAGATAACGTTAGGTGGATAAGGAAGAGAAGGATGGATGATAACCATATGATCTTCACCAACAACCTTCGTTTTACGACCAGACATGACACACAATAAAAAAAAAAGCAAGAACCAGTATACGATAGCGTGCCCCGTTTAGGGCAGAGACATTTCTATATGTAAGTTACTAGGATGAGAATGCGGAAACCTCTGCTACAAATGAAAGAATTTCGTTTTTGAATGAGACAGTGTAGTTTCGAGCAAAGTCTTTAATATATAACGTCTCTGATACTCTTTAACATTTATACAAAGGATGTAGTTGATTCCCTAAATCACGATATGGAATTCACAGATGTCTGGTAGCTTAAAGATCAGGTTGAAAAATCGGTCATCAGAGCGTGAATTCGAAACTGAAAAAGTCTAAAATAATGTTGATTTGAATTCTCAGGGATTCGAGATATAACTGGCCAAATTTGTTCATCATTATTATAGCCTAGACGATAGCGCTCAATTTCCTGATAAAGGTGATTTGAAGGCACACCACAAGAATAATATTTAGTGACAACTGCTTAATTTCCGGAAATATTTATTCTAACGAAAGTTATTGCTAGTGTCGCATCGATTTCGATCTAACCGCCCAGAGAGGATGGTATTGGTATTCCGGTAGTACTCATGTACCACTACTTTCGGCGTGGGAGAACTGAGCAGCTCATCTACGGCAGTAAAGTTTTCTTTCCTCTAATCTAATCCCTCGATTTCTAATAACAATAGGATCAACGCCGAAAGGAAGTTTTCTAAATTCTGCTGGCTAAGGTGAGAGGTTCTATACGCTCTCCTAGGTCACTGATTTACTTATACAATTTACTACCTCTAGTTATAAGTTAGGATGATATCTATTGGGGGTCTTTGTGGAAATACTTGGCTCGTGAATATGTGCTAGTGTCTGCGAGACGTAATCGATAGTTAACGGCCTCGCTTATGCGATGCTGATGACTCCCTGTCATAGACACAATGAGGATACCTCGCAGCAAGAGCCAACGAATAAAAACTAAATAAAAAACACAAAAGACAAATGACTGTTTAGATACTGCTGATTACGAGCATATATCATGGTCTTTCAATACTTTTAAGACTGATGCTTTCTTGATGTTGATTATGTTCTTTTGAGCAAAAAACAAAAACTCTTGCCTGCAGGCATTGCCATCACTTAATTCAACCTCAAAGCAATACATCTCCGAATCATGATGTAAACTAAAAATTGACAAGCCAACAAAACAAAAACCACTGAACAAACATTAACGAGCACTTGATTGCTTATCTTTTCACACTTATGCTTCTTGTCTACCCGTTAAAAAAAAAACAGAAAAAATAAGCATCAAACCTCAAACTCCAATAATTAAAATCACCTGTGTGGCGTAGAAAACTCATTAAAAATTAACTGAATTTTGGAACGACTTTCGCTTTGCCGAAAAGTAATAATATCTGAAATCCAAAGTGATCAAACCAGAATTCCGAAAATGCGGAAACTAGTTCTCTCCATTTCATACACGGATCATCTCATCTATTCAATTAACTGAAACACCCCAGCAACCTTGGAAATTCTCCCATTTTTGCGTATTCCTAGTGTGTTATGCCCACTTTGTGTATCCGCCTAGCACTTCGCTATCTAACATATCTACCCGCGTAGAATTCGAAATTAGTACAGAACAACTGAAGAAGATATGAGTACCACCTCCCACAACCGGCACATACTCGTATTTATAAAATCAAATGATTCACCTTATTTGTAGCACACTAAAGTTGGCTTAAGTTGATTTATCCAAAAGTGTGTCGCTTAAGGAGACAGAAGAGAACAATTTTCTAAATAAGCAAACACGATTCGTCGAATCACTACACACACAGAACAAAAAACGAAGAAAAAATCAGCGAAAAATTGTTCGAAATCACGTTACACGGCTTACAGCGATCGACGACCAAACCAAGACGACGATTGGAATCAAACTAATTGGAAGCACCAGGGAAACAAGCAACTAAACCAGCTACCTCCGAGCTGCGAATAGCAAGAGATAAACAAAAACCCAGACCGGCCAAGTGGGAGTCGATGTCATAACGCAGCCAAAACGGACTGCAAACGCTGCACCGCCTTTAAGTCGATTGCAATGGTACGAATGCGAATACTTGCTGCGATCACTATTTTGTTTTTTCTCTATCAGTCGAACGTTGTGGAGAAATTCAAATTGGAAACGTAGTACTCGTACTGATTCAAATTTGGCCGTTTAATACCGTTGGTGCAGGTCTTTTTTGCTTTTTTGTAGTACTCGGGTACCGGAAGGGTACAGAAGGTACGACTATTTCAATCGAATGGAGAGTTAAGTTGGTTGCTTTGGGTACTTTGATAACACCGATCGTACTGTGAGAACAGGGGTGATTGGCCTTTTTACTGATCTGTACATTGCAGCGGATCATAAGGCACACGTTTGCTGCGAGAATCACTCAAGTGGAATGCAACTATTCACATGCGGATACAATGATTAGTCATGGAGTGTACTCACGCTCAAAATGCACTGTTGACAGAACGAAGATGCAAGTGATGCTTTGCATGGAAACTGACCTAGGCAAACGATTGGTGGATGGGTGAAAGTTTTATGGCAGAGACAGACACGGGCTAGATGAATTGGTCTCGGTTGACCAATTTTTTTATTACTGAAATTATTATTATTATTTTTTTGATTTAATGCAAATTGATTCTTATCTAGCCGACGGTGTCAGATCGGTAGGCACAGACAATCGAGGAGAAGGTGAAACTTTTCTTTCAAAGATCCACCTGATATGAGCTTATGTAAAAAGTGGCAGCGTAATGACGATATCGAACTTGATTGTTAAAAAGATACGAGAAACAAGAAAACAGTAGGCAGTTACTCGTATATTGCAAATATGATACTTCTTTAAATGTGATTGCCTCGTTCGTGAACAGGATAAACAGGAGCCCTATTCTGCTCTTTTTGGTTCGAAATACGAGTAATACAGCTTTCCTATATGGTCGACATTATAAACGAAAAAAAAGAAGAAAACACAGTAACAAGGGACTCGAAAGATTCTTGACACAGGGAATCTTGAGCATCTGGCAAATGTATGGGTACAAGTGCCCAAAAACATTTCGCATTAAATTTATATTAACTTGACATGCGCTCATGATAACAAGAACGAGGCGATAACATACAAGTATATGAACTCTAAACTCGATCCCAAATACGACGCTTAGATGGTTTTAAATAATATTGACACAAATATCTTTGAAGTTGGAATACTTGACCGGGTAACTGACATCATGAGAAGTTGCTACAGCTACTACACATTTCTTTTCTTTAGAAGGCACCACAACTCGTAGTCGAAAAGCGCCGAAGCACAGCATCTTCAGCTGACTCGGTTTTTTGACAGCTCCTTTCCATTGCGCATACGAAGTTGGCTGAAGTCTGTTTCAATTGGGCACGCCACCTAAGATGAGTTAGTTCTCTGAGAGGAGCCCAAAAAGTTTCCAGGCTTCGACGCTCCGAGAGATCTGAACTTTTCTGAAAATATATGCATCGTTCTACAGGCCCCACTCTTGGAGGAGTCCAAAATTGTTAAGGCTGGTGTCTTAGTACCTACGCCGAGTTCCGAGCTTTTTTGACTGTCCATACAGTTTCTCTTCCTCGAGGCGCTCGACAGCATTTTCATCAATCACCACGCAACGTTTCTCCATCAATATCCCTAGACTTTGAATAGCGTATTGTCTCGACCTGCTTCCCATGATTGCCATAGATTTTAGCAATTTTGCACTGTGGACGGCCTAGATATCTCTCGTTTATTTTCAAAGTATAAGTTGACAGATTCTGCGATCAGTGGTTGTTACAATTTTTCTTTTCGCTTTTGCCTTCATATAGTAGAACAAAAACGCTCTCTCCACCAGTTAGGCATCTGATTGTTTCACATAATTTAATTAGGCAGAAACGGGAGTTATTTAAATCCTATAACGGTAGGTGTATGATCCAGACTGACTCCCGCCCCCGGCTTATGGAATTTTGGAGCTATTCCCACAAATTTACCAACCTGAGCTGGCCTCATACCTTAATTAAGTTGTGCCTAAAGTTTCACATTGTGCAATGGTGGTTGAGTTTCTTTTATCAATGACCAGGTGAAGAAATGGCATTATTAAAATTCCGGGAGACATTCTCCGGTTGTCTATCCAGATGGGACCGAAAACCAGCCGTAAAAATTTCATCTCAAAGCAGTCAAAAGCATCGCCATTCATTTTTTATGTCTATGCCTCTGTGCTATAGGGCAGGACTGGGATTATTAAGGTCTTACGAGTATATATCTTCTGATCATAAAGTACCGTTAATTTTCCATTCAAACAAATCGCGCTTGAGATATTGTCAAAGGTGTTTTTTTTTTAAGGTTGGTACATCTGTCATCATCTGTCATTTGTCGGGAGTTTTTGCGTGTTAACTTTGTAACAAGACAGTGATTGTTGTGTTCAGCGAGTTTCGAAATGTCAAATTTAGTTGAGCAAAGATTTTGCCTGAAAGTTTGCGTTTCAAACAAAATATCATATGTGAAAGCTTTGTCAGGGACTCGACAATGTCAATGTCAATGTCGTTCGGGTCGCTACAGAGCGTTGTGCACGAAGTTTTAAGCATGAAACGAGTTGAATCGCGGCCTGTGCCGAGAGTACTGAATTTGTGGCAGAAACAACATCGCATTGATGTCGCTAAAGAGATGCTTTCTTTGGGCAATGGGTCTATGAATATGACATCGAAGCTAACAAACAATTATCAGAATGGTGCTACTCAGACGAACAACAACCAAAAAACCACGACAGATTCGATCCAAATTGAAGGCTTTGTTGACCTTTTTCTTTGATTTCGGTGATTTCTTCCGCTAGGACAAACAGTAAATAATGAGTATTACGTAAGTTCCTTGTGACTTTTTCCTATTCCCACGACTCAAGTTACTACTTCGAGGAAAGTGTTTTGAGACGATTTCAAAATCGGCCTACGAAAGTGTTTTGAAGATTGGAGGAAGCTTTGAGAGGACTTTGCTAGACAATTGCTTTCTTAGCCTAAAGAAGCAGCGATTGGTGAGAGTTATTCTTCGGTTGATCTCAGCGCTGGTGTCGTTGTGTGAATTGATATCGGAGCTCCAGCAGACAAAGTCCTTAAATACCTCACAGATATGTCTGCAACGGGAAAAGTCCTGTCCGAGATGTCGGTGTTGGATGTCATTTAAAGAGATTTCCGGAACATAAACTACGAAGCATTGCGCTATGACATTTCTAGTAAAAATTGGGATAGTATATATCGTATGCTCTTGGTTGATGATCAAGTAAACTTCCTCCAACATCGAATCGTCTCATTGTTTAACAAACACCTGCCTTTAAAAGCAAAAACTGTCAAATCAGCTTCAATCCAGTGGCTAACTCCAAATATTCTTCAACTCATGCATCAACGAGACAATGCTTTTAAAAGTTGGAAGAAGTACAAGATTGAAGAGTTCTTCGAACGATATCGATCACTCCGTAATAAAACTACCCACAAAATTAGAAATGCTAAGCGTGCTTTCTACAGCAGAAAATTTGGTGCTTGTTTGTCCGGAAAAGAAGTCTGGAAACAAATCCGTGAAATTGGTATAAGTAAAGAAAAGCCAAAAACTCCTGAAAATGTCGATTGTGACAAACTTAACTCGGTATTCTCAACATCAGCAAATCCAAACCCTATAAACCCACCTCCACTTGATTTGTCGCCGGATGATGACAGTACTCTTCTTTTCAATTTTTATAGGGTATGT
Organism: Volucella inflata; assembly: GCA_928272305.1. NCBI lineage: Eukaryota > Metazoa > Arthropoda > Insecta > Diptera > Syrphidae > Volucella > Volucella inflata. The sequence continues at coordinate 10,035,415 of OV743720.1, forward strand.
TAAGAAGATGTTGTTGAAGCTCTACTAGGAATTAAATCTAATGCCATGGGACGAAACCCACCCGAAATTTGTTAAGCTTCTGCTCCCTTATATACTACTCCTTATTATTCACATTTTTAATAACATCCTTACAACGTCATCTTTCCCTTCGCAATGGAAGGAAGCTAAAGTTATTCCAATCCAAAAGAAAACTAACGAAAACTCAGTAGATTATCGACCGATTTCGAAACTCCCGTTTCTTTCAAAGGTATTTGAGAAAATCATCTTTGCACAAATGCAGAGTCATCTCCTAAGTAAAAAACTGGTAAGTGACAATCAGTCGGGTTTCCGCGCAAAGAGGAGCTGTAAGACGGCCTTATTGTTGATAATCGATGATATCAGAAAAGCTGTAGATGAAAACAATGCCACCATTCTCACCTTTCTCGACTTTTCAAAGGCCTTTGATACTATCAACCACACAATTCTTTGCTCAATACTATGAAAAGAGTTTATGTTTTCACTCCATTCAGTGAAACTTATTTTCTCTTACCTACATGGGAGGCAGCAACGGGTTGCAGTGGGTGAACGATTTTCAAGGTCTTTATCAGTAATGCATGGTGTGCCTCAAGGCTCAATTTTGGGACCACTACTTTTCTCTCTCTATGCAAACAAATTACCTAAGATAGTCAAGCATGTCTCTATACACATGTTCGCTGATGATGCTCAGATCTATCAAGTTTTCCTCCAAAACACTACATCGAAGCTACAAGGCTAATAAATGAAGATCTTCAGCGTATACTAAACTGGTGAACGTAAAATGACTTACTTTTCAACCCTCCTAAATCGAAAGCACTCGTGGTCCACAAAAAATTGCTAGATATTTCGCATTTTCCACCTATTCAACTAGCCGGAAGCCAGATAGACTACGTTCATTCTGCCAAAAACCTTGATATTATTTCCAACCGGACCCTGACCTGGGCCACTCATATCAATTATATTGGGAAAGTATATGGTGGGCTACGCGCTCTTTGGGCTACAAAACTCTTCATTCCTATAAAAACAAAACTCCTACTAGCGAAAACTCTTCTTTTACCCATGCTTCTTTATAGCTGTGAGATCTTCTGCTGCCCAGATTACAAGACTAGGAGAAAACTTAATGTCGTGTATAATAATATTGCCCGTTTCGTTTTCAATTTAAAAAGATATGACCATGTTTCCCTATAAGCAATGCAAATAAACGGTTGTACCTTCGACAATCTGCCTATATATAGAGCCCTATGTCTGTTGCATGATGTCTTGCAAATTAGGCAGCCAAACTATTTATTCAATAAGCTTTGATTCCTTCAATAAACCAGATCACGCTTGCTGGTACAAAAAAGTTTTGTCTGTTCAACCTCTGAACGTCAGTTTTTTATTAGCTCAGTACGTTTGTGAAATTCTCTGCCCATAAACATTAAAAAGGTTCGTAGCACAAATAATTTTAGATCATCTGTTTAAAAATATCTGGCCACTGGAACTGTCACATACCTATAATCTTGAATGCCCGTAAAACACTTTCTTTATCTTCTTTAAAATCTGTTATTAATTATTTTGTAACCTCCATTTTTCTTTCTTTTTGTCTTATATATTATAATTTGTTTGCACATATACTTAAATTAATTCTAAAGCCTTGCAAACCTTAAAAGATGCTTGTTATCTTAAATTGTAACCGATAATGTTCTAAATGAATAAATAAATAAATGTCATTTCTGGTTGACAAAACGTAATTTCGACGCTTCCGTCTCAATACTCCCAAAAGAAAAATTTACATCACACTGCTTTCTGTCGACTGTGTCAATGCCAACGGCGCGGGTGTTTTGCATTATTCTTTCAAGAACGATCGCCTGGTCTAAATAAATTTTTTGACATCAAAGGTAAAGTGAGATCTTTACCGACCTCGATGTAGCAGCGTACATTCTTCATTTTCATCCAGCACCGATGGAGTTGGGTAGGGATGTCAAAACAAGACGTTACTCTGTACATCTCTGTTCTATAGATGCTGTCATACACCGCCTTAAGATCGATAAAAAGATGACCTGTATCGATTTGAAGCTTATGGTTAGCATATTTGGTTGATGGTGGAGTTTCCTGAAACCACTCGGATATGCACCATCAGGGGGGTTACTCGGTACTTCGATTCGAAAGTCAAAACTATTCGAAAGTACAATTCGATTCTATTTTAAATTGGCACTCTCTAACACTTTCGAATCGAATTCATCGAAAATGGGAGAAACACTCATTTTCGAATATTTTTTTCGAGACTTGCGATTTGACTTAATAAATGTCAGATGCCGAGCGGTTTGTTCAAAATTCAATTTTATGTGAAAAAGTGAAAAATTAAAGTTTACAAGATAAAACAAATGGATTCTGTTGCTTTATGGTTTGAGGAAGATGTATCCCGCGAGGAATGGATTGAGCGAAAAAGGTTAAGGGATAGATCTAACATAATGGAGCTAAGTAATGTGAGGTAAACAGGAACAAAACAATAAACAATGCATAGAATAAGATTTTAAATACATATGTATTTATTTTCACTTCAGCTTTGTGAATAACTTCCGTCTCTTCAAAGAAGTATTCAAATATGTATTGGACTCCATAAAATTAACTAGCAACTCGAACTGCCTTACTTTGGTATGCAATGTTTTGTTTGCTTCCCTGAAACAACAGAAATAAGTATTTTTGCTATCATCCAAAGTAAAAACTTACATTTTCACCGACACTTGCACCCTTTCGCAAACAAAACATCAATCGAATAAAAAATCCGAAACTCGAACGATTTTCCGATTTTCGAAAAAGAGAGAATTTGAAATCCGAATATCGAAATTCGGATTACTAAGTGCCAATTATTCTAATTCGAGTGATTTGATATTAGAATCGAAATACAGAGTAACCCCCCAGGTTGTTGACAAACGGCTTCAGGCATTCACACAATATGGCAGATAAGATCTTTTACGCGAATTTAAGAAAACTGATGCCACTGTAGTTGTCGTAGTTCAGAGAGTCTCGTTTCTTGAGGAGCGGACAAACGGACAAGCGATGCTGAGGTTCCTTTCATTGGGCATACTTTCGTCGGACCATATTTAAAACATGAGTTGGTGTATGCTCCTTACCTGCTCGCCTGCCGCTTTGAAGAGCTCGGCAGTCAGACCGCCCGCTCCAGTAGTTTTTTTTTGGATTTCAGCCTAGTTATGGTTATCTTCACTTTATCCAGGTTGGGTGGACGGAATTGTTGGTCGCATCGTCCAGGTCATCGCCGTTATACAGTCTACAGAAGTGTTCTTTCCAAATCCTCAGCAACGACTGCGATTGATCATTATTTCACTATTACCACAGGACAGCCACATTCTGAACCTTAATTTGTGGATAATTGACTATTTGCGCCATCCCGTCTTGTTGAACAAAGTGGACTTAGTGATGTATCGTCGGATGATACGAAATACGTCTTTTCTTTTAAAGTGCGTTAATTAATTTGTAACATTCAATGCCATTTAGAGTTTTTTTTTAAAAGACTTCTGGCCTTGAAGACCTGTATTAGTACTTCCAAATTGATCAACTTAAGTATGTCACACCATCCTAAATAAAACTCCAGAGTGAACGTTAGATTGTTCAATTTGAATTTGTAATATTGCTAATATGAGTAGGTACGACTATGCACTTGTATCTCATGATAATGAAAGGCTTTAGCTTGCTTCTGGTATTTAATTGAACTCCATAAACTCTTGTGCCATTGTGGCAAGTTGCACTATGTTTGGATATGAGAATACCAGCCTTTGGTTGGTAAGTTGAAAATGGTCAAATGGTGTCGCCGACAACGGATGAGGTACGTGATTCGCCTTCGAATGCCATATTGATGCTTATGGTACGTGCGTTACTATGCACACAGCTTATGATTAATTCTTCGTATCAAGTAAACGTAAAATAAATATTTTTTGCCATTTTGTAACTCTGTAAAAGTTTTTCTGTTTTTTCATCTTTATACGACCGACAAATGAGCAACGGTAATGAGTAATGGATTCCGTGTATATTTATTGCAGAAACTCAAACAAAGAGTGCATAACTCTCCCATGTGTCGGCCAGTTGACAGATGTTTTTGATTATTTGACATTTTTTGGCGTAAAAACAATTTCAAAACGACTTTTTTGACAGTCTTTGCAATTGTATAAATAGTTCCAATTTGTGCTTCTCATGAGCCAAAACATTGTTCATTCAATATTTGGTCAACAATTTATTGAAATCCATTAAAATTAGTCTTTGGAATTAGGTACATCACAAAGCCATCTTTAGCTTCAATCAAAATATACACTATTAGACGGATACAAAATCAAATGTGCTTCATGAGACGCCACTACATCTACGAGTACAAATGGCTGTTTGTTTTGGTTTTCATGCCGCCGGCCTCATTGTGCCCCATATTTTGATGGTGATGGTGGCCGTCACTTTATGATAAATCGAAAACGCTATTGGGATATGTTGGAACAGTATTTTTGGCCACAATTGCGTGCACTCAACATAAGTGAGATGTTATTTAAACAGGATGGCACCACTTCCCATACAAACAAGATATCTATTAAAGTCAAGGTTTGATAAGCTCGTTATCTCAAGAAAATTTTTAGAAGGTCTTCAAATGAGGAGGTGATGTTTTGGTACGACAAATGCACAAACTCATCAATTGAGTTTGGGAGAAGGAGAGTAGCTATGCTCGATGACTGGACTAGTAACTCTATATGCCTCATCTATGTCCTGCAAGAGCTATCGAGGAATATCCCTGCTTAGTGTCGCATATATGGAGTTATCCTTGGTACTGTTTGAACGTCTCAAACCGTTCTGCAACAAACAAATCGGGACGTACCAGTGTGGCTTCCAGCCCTGCAGATTGACATTAGACCAAATTTTCACACTGCGAAAAATCTGGAAAATACCAATGATTTTCGAGTCGAGACTCACCACCTTTTCATCGACTTTAGAGCCACATATGCTAGAATTTATAGTCAGGAGCTCGGGATTCCGACAAAATTGATCCAAATTTGTTGCGAAACATTGAAAAACACGATGTTCAATGTGCAGTTTGTGCTTTTTCGAATTGTTGTAAACATGCACCGTATTTCGGAAAGTAGATACGCCGTCATATGATTTCTTCTTCTTGAACATATTGTACGTGTCAATACGGAAGGCGCTATCTTCAACAGATCAGTCCAACAATTGCGAGACGCGAACGATATAGATATCATCGCCCGCTTCGAGCATGGCATAATAGAGGCTTTCACGGCGATTGAACAACAGGCAATGTTGGTAGGCCTTGTAGTTGATGAGAAAAAGAAGAAATGCAAGCTTTCCACCGATTAGGACAAAATGTTACTGTTAGGGAGTTCATCTACCTTGAAGTCAACATCAACTCCAAGAATGACACCTTACTGAAGATTCCACAAGCTATAACCCTGAGAAACGGCTGCTTCTTCGGTTTGACTAACGACCGAGGACAAGCTCTATAAAACATTGATCCTGCCAGTTCTACTTTGCTGCGCCGGGTGCTGGACGATAAGCAGGAAAGGAGAGCAGATACTAAGCTCCTATTATTTGTTTAATGGAGACAGGTAGAGAGTTCCAAAGTCTGGCAGTGTGGACAAGAAAGAGGCGTGAAGTGTTTAAAAAGTTAGAAGAAGAAGTTATTAGGTTCAATGTACGTGTTGACTGGACAAATTGCAATTTTTCGAAGAGATATTGTGGTGAACGATTATTTATTATTTTGTGCATGAATACACAGCACCAAATTTCCCAAAAATTTTGAAATGAACAACCAAGGACATGTTTGTGGTAGACAGAGACATGGTCATATCTTCTCATTCCATAGACATAACGCACCATATCATTAAAACAAACAAGTAACTTGTGATGCGATTGAGAGTCTAATTTAGGATATACAACTATGGCATAATCAAATATTGGCACAAGCAAAGTCTTAATTAATCTGAGTCTAGTATCCACAGGTGTAAGACTGGAAAACAGCCAAAACTTACGTAACCATGCATAAATATGCGCTACGATCAAATTTGCATGTTCAATAGCGGAAAGGGATCTATTCAACTTGTACCCAAAGTTTACAACTGTATTGGAAAATATAAGCCTACAAGAATTTATATAAATAGGGAGTATCTCTCCAGGGTCATACTGCTTTTTAGAAATCATAATTAATTGCGTTTTTACCGGATTCATGATTAGACCATTATTTTGAGACCATTTCACTATAGAATCCATTAATCCAATTGGTCGAGAAAGGTATAGCTGTGCATCATCCGCATATAGATGTATAGATGCATTACTGCATACATGTGGTAGGTCGTTAATGTAAAGACAGAACAGGATTGGGCCAAGAATAGAACCCTGAGGTACCCCGGCAAGTATATTTTTTGGCCGGGAACATTTTTGTTCAGAAAAAACATTTTGAAAACGGTTTGAAAGGAAGTTCCTAATTAGATGCACTGAGTTGTCGCTTAACCCAAAGTACAGCTTTAACTTCACACATAAAATGTCATGATAAACCGTATTAAAGGCCTTAGAAAAGTCAAGCAAGCATAGCAGCGTAAGAAATCCCTTATCATACTCCATTCTGATATCATCAAGCACTTTTATCATAGCCGTTGAGCAGCTGTGTTGAGCACGGAAACCAGACTGTACTGGAGACAATAAATTGAAGCGATTTAGGTGGCTAGTAATCTGCTTGGCGATTATCTTTTCAAAAACCTTAGACAGGCATGGTAAGATGCTAATTGGGCGATAGTCAGTGGTGGATGAGGGATTGGCTTTTTTTGGTACCGGGATGACCTTGGCTTGTTTCCAGCACTCAGGAAAAGTGGAAAACGCAATACAAAAATTAAACAAATGGATGATACAACCTACAATATGAGGAAGTATCTCTTTACGTGTAATCTATCATCTCCGATAGCGTTGGATTTAATATTTCGAATATGATGTATAACGTCCACTTCAGACACACCTTCAAAATCCAAACACCGGGTGAAACTGAAAAAAAGATTGCTGTCTGGTATAAAACAAGTGTTGGTACTAGGACGAGAGAGGAATGAGTTATTAAGTTCATCAAGGTCAGGTATTTTTGTTAGAACATTGTTTTTACCAAGTCCAAGAGAGCGTAAATTACTCCAAAGTTTTGTCGACGTTTGGTTAGCACTTAGTTTGGACAGGAAATATTTTGGTGATAGATGAAGATAAGTTTCTGGCCCTACAATATGACTCCCAATTTTCAGTATTAGGCCTATGTTTCCATTTGGCATACAGTTTCCTACGTGCTTTTATACTCGTAGTATCGTGTACTTCAGAAGTGAACCATGGACATTTTTTTACCAATTCAATGGGATTTTCCGTTGATCTTTATGGGATCCCACGAACAATCACATCACGAAGGCGCTCTTTTCGCTGAAAATCAGCCGACTCCTCTTTTAGTTTGCGGTTATCATCTCGTAGTTCCATGATGTCGCTCTCGAACTGTGCCACTCTGTTATTAAAAGAAGCAATCGCTTCGCACAGTTTATTAGTAAAACTTTGTTCGAATTCAGAGAGCAACGATTTAAATTTTGTAATTAAACTTGTTTTCAAAACACGAAGATGTTCAGATAGGAATGCTTTTATATCTGTTGGCTTCAAAGGTGGTGTATTAGATTTCAGATGGCTGTAACCTGACTCGAATTTATCTGGAGTCACTGCAGTGGCCAAGGCGGATTTTTCTTTGAGAGTTTGTTGGCGAGTAGTTGACATATTTTCATAGGCAGTAACACAAATCACAAAGTAAAAAAACACTTATATACGGTTTTATTCGAAGTTTTTATGCGTACAAAGATGTCAAGTAAACCAAATAGATATTGGATTGTATTACTTACTTTACTTTAGGTGGCGCTACAGTCCGGGGTGGACCTGGGCCTCAGTCAACAAGCTTCTCCAGCCAGCTCGATCCCTGGCTAGCTGCCTCCAGTTTCGCACGCTAAGTTGGCTGAGGTCCTCTTCCACTTGCGTGCGCCACCTGAGTCTTGGCCTTCCTCTACTGCGCTGTCCCTCGGAGGCGGATTCGAAGACTTTTCGGACCGGAGCATTGGTGTCCATGCGCTCTACATGACCCAGCCATCTCAGTCTTTGGATCTTCACTCTTCTGGCTAGGTCCATGTCGCTGTACAGTCCATAGAGTTCGTCGTTGTATCTCCTCCTCCACTCACCGTCAATGCAGACGGGACCGAAAATCGCCCGAAGAATTTTTCTCTCGAACCAACCAAGAACACCCTCATCCATTTTTGATAATGTCCATGCCTCTGCGCCATAGAGCAGGACCAGGATTATTAAAGTCTTATAAAGGGTGGAGGGCTTTGCTACTCAATTGCCTTCTTAACCCAAAGAAACAGTGGTTGGCAAGAGTTATTCTTTGCTTGATCTAAGCGCTGGTGTCGTTGTCTGTATTTATAGCGGAGCCTAGGTAGACAAAGTCCTTAACTACCTCAAAGTTATATCTGTCGAGGGTGACGTTCTGTCTGAGACGTCGGTGTTGGTTGTCCTTTTTGCTTGACAGCATATACTTGGTCTTGCCCTCATTGATCGCTAAACCCATTTTCGCCGCTTCCGTCTCAATACTCGCGAAAGCGCCACTGACATCACGCTGTTTTCTCCCGATTATGTCAATATCGTCGGCGTATGCGAGTAGTTGGACGGACTTTTGAAAGATAGTGCCTCTTGTGTTTGCTCGTGAGTTTTGCACTATTCTTTCAAGTACGATGTTGAAAAAAACGCATGGCAGCGCATCGCCGCATCTAAATCCTTTCTGGACATCAAAGGTCTCGGTGAGATCTTTACCGATCTTGATAGAGCAGCTTGCATTCTCCATCGTCATCCTGCACAGACGGACGAGTTTGGCAGGGATGCTGTCATACGCGGCCTTAAAAACGATGAGTAGGTGGTGGGTATCGATCTGAAGCTCATGGGTCTTCTCCAAGATCTGCCGTAGTGTGAATATCTGGTCGATGGTGGACTTTCCTGGCCTGAAGCCACACTGATATGGACCTATCAGGTTGTTGACGAACGGCTTCAGGTGTTCACACAATACGGCAGATAAGATCTTATATGCGATGTTAAGGAGACTGATGCCTCTGTAGTTGGCGCAGTTCAGAGGGTCTCCTTTCTTGAGAATTGGACAAACAATGCCGAGGTTCCAATCATCGGGTATACTTTCGTCCGACCATATTTTACAGATGAGTTGGTGTATGCTCCTTACCAAGTCATCGCCTGCCGCTTTGAAGAGCTCGGCAGTCAGGCCATCCGCTCCAGCAGCTTTGTTGGACTTAAGCTTCGATATGGCTATTTTCACTTCATCCAGGTCGGGTGGAGAGAATTGTTGGTCATCATCGTCCAGGTTGAAAGGTTGATTCTGCCTGACAGCGGTATTTGGTCCGTCATCGCCGTTATACAGTCTGCAGAAATGATCTTTCCAAATCCTCAGCATCGACTGCGATTCTACTACGATGTTCCCTTGGTCATCTCTACAGGCTTCGGTTCGGGGTTTGTTTCCGCGGCATGTTATTTTTACCTTTTGGTAAAACTTCCGAACCTCATTCCTGGAGTAGCATCTCTCAATTTCCTCGATCGCGCGCTTCTCATGCTCTTTCTTCTTCCTCCTGAGAAGCCGGTGCTCGTCTCTCCTCTTCCGCTCATAGAGCTCATGAGCAGCTCTGGTATTTCTTAGCAGCGCCGCGTTATATGCATCTTGCTTAGCTGCATGTGCTTGCCGGCATTCGTCATCGAACCAGGGGTTTCGTTGTGGTGGACGAGTGAAACCAAACACATCAGAAGCGGCATCTCTGATGGCGTTTTGGCAGTGTTTCCAATTGTCTTCGATGCTTGATGCTGGCGGCATTGGACCTCTTAAGAGATTAAGAGACACTCGATCGGAAAAGGACTTGGCGATCTTTGCGATTGTAGCCGTCTGACGTCGAATTTTCTCACAGCATTTGTTTGTCTTGGCGTAGTTTGGGATATCCGCAACCGTATCTTGGCTATAACAAGGTAATGGTCCGAGTCGATGTTGGCTCCTCGGAACGTACGGACATCCATAATGCTGGAGGAGTGTCTTGCGTCGATCGCAATGTGATCAATCTGGTTGACTGTTGATTGATCAGGAGTTCTCCAAGTCCCCTTGTGTATGTCGAGATGTGGGAACCGCGTGCTAGCCATGACAATGTTTCGCCCCGCCGCAAAGTCGATTAGCCTGAATCCATTATCGGAGGTGGTGTTGTGCAGGCTATATTTTCCGATTGTTCCACCAAAGATACCCTCTCTTCCTAGCTTTGCATTAAAATCACCGAGGACAATTTTAATGTTATAGCTAGGGCATTGCTCGTAGGTCTTGTTGAGGAGCTCGTAGAAGGCATCCTTGGTGTCGTCATCTTTCTCCTCTGTGGGGGCATGCGCGCATATAAGGCTTATGTTGGCGAATTTAGCCTTGATGCGGATTGCTACGAGGCGCTCGCTTACATGCCGGAAGCTGAGGACTTCTTGTCTTAGTCTGCCTCCGACAAAAAATCCGCATCCAAATAAGCGCTGCTTTTGCCGTCGATAGCAATTGCCTCAGTAGATGTCGCAGTTTTTCATCTTTTTTTTGTCCGGCCCATCCCATCGCATTTCTTGAATGGCGGTTATCACAAAAAAATGGTTAAACAATTGCTTTAGCGACGGAACAATTCCAAGCACGTCTATTCACTCAACACCGCGTTCTAGCTCAAAAGAAACCACGATACCCAGCCGCCGGATTAGAGATGACAAGGAAGGTCGAACCTCCGTTTTAAAGATCGAGCCATCGCAAATGCCATAGGGCTTGATCTGAACAACTGTCTAATTTTCCAAAAAAGAAATAAAAAAACACATGCTGAGGCATTATAAGTGAATTCATACCCACTTGAGTGCTTTAAAAAAAGAAGAAGAATGGAACGCTGTATTGTCTCAGGCGGAGACACTTTACGGGTCATGAGTCTGTTAATTACTTAGTAAGTAAGTTATTTAAAGAAATGGACGAGTTAATTCTCTGTCTCGTTTAGAGTCAATATTCAAAGCGAAATTGCTGCCATATCGGCCGAAATGTGTGGAAAAGTGGTTTAAAATTGGCTTCACCGAATCGACCGCTACAAACTCGCTCGTGCTGGACATATGAATGAAGGCGAGTTCCACTCAGTCACAAATGGAATGAGAGGCACTTTAATTGTAAATAAAGGTTTTTTTTTACGATATCTCAAGTAGAGTTAGATTAGAAAAAAATATCTAGTCCTTAAAATCTTAAGGATGTTACGTGCTGGAAGGGTTACAGTGATAGTCTTTCTTAGGAGATGCTAACTTAAAATAAGACTCAGAGCCTTATGTTAACATTAGCATACAAGTAAAGCAGAAATATTAATTTGTTGTGATTCGACGAAAAGGTCATCGAGTGTCAATGCTATCTATATCTTAGCAGGCATGACCTGATAATTCGTACAGCGACATCATTTGTAAACACGGAAAGTACTTAAGTCGTTGAATAAATTATGTACAAAGGCCTAATCTCTGTGACATTGTGTTGAACAAATCTACAAGCACTCCAATTTGTATCAACTCAACCAACAACATTGTTTAGATAATCCACAAACTTTCGCTTCGTTTACTCGTATCTCTGACAAAGGTCACCGAACATGCTGCCGGAATGTTAGATTAAATAATAACATTTTCCATTAGAACTAGAGCAGCAAGCTTATTTGTGGCATTTTTTTGTCACAAATTGAACGTGACCATTCCTAGAACTATTGTCACGCTCGTCTATAAAAAGAAGGCGAAAGCGCGTCAAAAATAACATTTTCCCTGGAAAAATCTCTCTCTCCCACAAAGAAAAGTAAACAAAAATCAAACAAATCAAACAACAAAGCAAAATGACCGATAAAGACCTCCAAAATGAGCCGTGCTCCTCAATTAAATTTATTAAATTCCAATTGTTGGCTTGGAATTTATAATTCCCCAGCTTCGGACTTGGACTGACGAAGAGTGATACGTTTTCATATGAAATGTAAATAAACGCTTGACATTGTGTGGCAGTGGTAATTGGAAGCTCTACAGTACCCTAGTACCTAGCGTCTATGTAGTTTTGGCAGCATTCTCATCGCATCGCAGCGGTTAGAGGCCCCCAAAGGCGATTCAAGGTCCGGTTTTGGCTTTTTTGTTTGCTTTGGTCTTTAATGTTCGGTGGCTTTGGGGAATGTGCCTTGAAGAGTTGCTAATTCAGCGTCGCCTAATTGACATGCCCAGTGGTCATCACATGCGCTTTTGTAATATCGATCTTACCCGCAGTCGCTGGCAGTTGGCTTTTCTTTGCTTGTAATTAACCTTCAGTGTTGCACAATTTGAAGGTGAAAACTAAGTCTACTACTCGTATCATGACACTAGAAGTGTTGTACGGATAGAAGAAGCCATCACCTGTCATAATAGTGTCCAGAATTTGTCCGAGTACGAGTCGTACCTGGAATGTGATTGATTGAGCCCGGATGGAGTAAGCGATTAAGTAGTTCTCCAGTGAATGCTTATGTGACATAGTCATGCGACAATGCAGCATCTGGATTACTGGTTGCCTTATAGTAATTACACACATAGTTGCGTAACTCACTATAATTTGAAACTGGTTCACATCGTCTCAGAGGGGCAAGCGCTTAATGACATTTTTTAGGCCTTTGGCTTAGAGGCTGGTTCGTTGTATGAGTAGATGTAAATGGCAGTAGAATTGGTTGCATTTGCTCTTTGTTGAACACGTGCGTATGCAGCGATATCAACATATGTACATATGTACTATACGTATGGATTCGTATTTTGTTGCAGTGCGACTGTAGCAGTTTGGACATTTTAGGCATTCTCAGCTCCATATGGTGGGCAAAAAGTTTAGCAGGAATGTCATTCGGCGTCAAAAATGTGTGAAAGAGATTGTCTTTGTTGCATTTGGGTTTGGTAACCTCGATCAAGACGTTTAGTTTTAATTGGAGTTATAATTTGCGATAAATCGTACGAATATCTTCTTGGCAGCGTACGAGCAGAGAACGACGACTGTACCACTACTAAATTTTGATTTTTTAAAGATATGTATGTACATAACTTTATGGCATTAATGATGAAAAATATAATAATTGCGAGCATATGGCCACCACGGGAGGAAAATAGTCCAGTGGAGTTACATTCACACGATTCTACATGCCAGGCGACAGGTATATTTCTAGAGACAATGTTATCATCGAACACTTGTTTCAATAACTTGATTATTTCACCGACATTATGGCATATGGTAACATCATATTACGACCAAAAGTCCTACAAATCTTGTTCACAGTTTGGAAACGAAACTGATTGGGTGCTGTAGAAATAGAGTATGCCGTGAGAGGTGTAGGTGATACCCAGTGTTGCAACTATTTTTGCTCATAAATTGTTATTGGCTCCAGTCTAACCCACTTCTCGTCTTATGGTCCTCTAGGTTGTAGGTTGTTCTGCGGCGCTAACTGCCAGGGCATGGATAAAAGACGAAATTTACGAAGCAGATAGGAGCTTTGGGATAAAGACGATTTTAAAGTTGACAACCCTTGGAAACGAATCAAGGACAACGATTCAGATTTGCACGTGGAATGTTCAGAACCTCTATAAGCCATGTGGAAGACTGCTGAAAAGCAGATTGACAGCATTGCGATTGACTCAAGACACTTCTCCAGTATTATGGATGTCCAAATGATCCGAAGAGCCAACATCGACTCGGAACATTACCTTGTTACGGCCGAGGTACGTTTGCGAATATCCCGAACAGTGCAAAGGTAAGCTAATGCTGTGAGGAATTTCGACATAGACGGCCACGATGGCAAGAGATCGCCAAGTCCCTTTTCCATCAAGACCCTCTCTCGCTCACCATTAAATATTGAAGACCAGTAGCAGCACTGCCAAAGAGATGCCTCTTCTCATGTATTGGGTTTTACTCGATCACCACAATTAAATTCTTGGTTTGAAGACGAGTGCCGGCAAGCATTTGCAGCAAAGCAAGATGAATACATATCGGCGTTGCATAGAAGAAGACGAACACCATCCTATCAAGAGGAAAAAGAGGGGGCAAGGGAAGAGCACGGTCGGGGAAATTGAGAGATGCGACTCCAGAAATGAGATGAGGAAGAGCACGGTCGGGGAAATTGAGAAATGCGACTCCAGAAATGAGATAATTTACCAAAAGGTAAAAAAAAATTCCACTGACACAAACTCCGAACCGAAAACTGTAGGGGGGGAAAAAAGGAACATTTTAGTAGAGTCGCAGTCGATGCTAAGGCCTTCTAACGTTTGTAATTGGGCAATGGATACCTGCACATACTTTGATATGCATTTGGGATCCATCCGTATACAACTTGTTACCTTCAAGGTTTGATGTCTCTTACTTGTCAATTAGGGTTTTCAATAAGCGAAGTCCGGTTGTATATTTCGTTTAAAATAATCCGACTATACTGCTAATTGCCACTTTCTTAACATTGATGTTAAGTGCTGTAAGACAACCCCACGAGCTGATCGTAAAATACGAATAGGGGATATTTGCATCCAAGATAATTGGAAGCTGTCAGTGCATTTGTTGCCCAGCTAATATCTAAGAAGTTCATATCAGTTTCGCAGAGAATGCTACGGCGCAGATTTACGAAAATGAAGTTGGTTGCGAGAAAGCCGGCCCGCAAACCTCAGTAAACTGCACGCATGATCCAGAAGCGTTTTATACATGACGGAGCTCTTCCAGATGGAGACGCCAATTCACCCGGGATGAACCCGATAGAGAGCATCTGGGTGCTCCTAAAGCGGGCCGTGGCTATAAGTGCTTTGACCGCCATACGGACGCTCATAGAAGATATCATATTTGATCGAAATCATAACACGGACCTCTAGGACACCATTCAGTCAGGTATAGAAAGTATGCCTCGAAGAATAAATGCACTTATCGCAGCTAAAGGTGCACAAACTGAATTTTGAAAAAAAGGCAAATTCTGCATTCCAACACTTTTTTAAATTAATGAAAAAAAAGTTTGCTGTTCTTGTTGTTTTCCAACAAGACAGAGGACATAAAACTAACAATTTTGATAAGAATCCCAAGAAATCGACACCTAAAGGCAAAATATTGAAATGTTGCACTGTAAGTTCACTTAATTGAATTATGATTGGGCATTTGCTTGATTTTTGTTTTGATTGGGTAAGTAAACTGAAAAATAAAGACAGTGCCATGAAGTAAGTACTCGTAAATGGCCACTTTACAATCTTAGGACGGAGAGTGGAGGAATATGGGTAGAAACCAGTACTTAGTTCAGAATAATACGAGGGCGGGTCAATAAGTCCGTGACTTTTGGATTAAAACACAGATTTTTTGATAAAAAAATAATTTTATTTTTCAACGTAGTCTCCCTTGAGCTCTATACACTTTGTCCAACGCTTCTCCAATTTTTTTATCCCTTCCAAAAAAAAATGATTTGTCGAGGTCCTCAAAATAGGCCTTTGTTTGCGAGATGACTTCATCATTGGAGTCAAATCTTTTTCCACCAAGCCATTTCTTCAGGTTTGGGAACAAGAAGTAGTCGCTCGGAGCCAAATCTGGAGAATAGGGTGGATGAGGGAGCAATTCATAGCCCAATTCATGGATTTTTGCCATGGCAACTGCACATGCGTTTGTGGTCGACTGTGAGCAAACGCGGCACCCATCTTGCGGAAAGCTTTCTCATGCCCAAGTGATCATTCAAAATTGAAACCACTGAGCCATGCGAGATCCCTACGGCTTCCACAATCTCTCGCACTTTCAGTCTTCGGTCGGCCAACACCATATCGTGAATTTTTTCGATTGTTTCGGGTGTAGAGACCTCAACTGGGCGTCCAGGACGTTCGGCATCTTCAGTGCTTGTACGGCCACAACGAAATTCAGTAAACCACTTTTTTACCATTGAAATCGATGGTGCAGAGTCCCCATAGTAATGGTAATGTTTTTTTTTCGCAAGAAATAATGCTTAATAAGCACACGAAATTCACTTTTTTCCATTTTCCCCTCAAATTAGTGAGTAGTCTGATAAAAATAGCTGTCAAACACAAACTAACTGACGCAGCAAGTTTAAATTTTGTCAGGAGTCAACTGACAGATGCCTGTTGACAGGAGCAGTGTTGCTGTTTCAGTAAAGGTCAGAAATTCAAAAAGTCACGGACTTATTGACCCGTCCTCGTACATAGAAAGTCTACCAGTAAGTACTGTTTCTGTAGAATCGAATGGAATAAAAGGGTCTGAGATCTAGGGGACTATTCCTGTACACGAGTCGAGTGGAATATTTGTCGCTTTCGAGTCGAATGCAAAGTGTGGCAAATAACGTTCCGGACACGAGGAATGTCTCAGCAACCAAAAGCGCCATATATTTATCCGAACATGCGTTTTAAAGTTTGAATCTTTCTCTACATTTAATTGACATTTTACAATTTTTAAATTGTTTTTCCAGAACACCTGTTCATTTGATGTTGAAACAAAGAGCGGTCATTTAATTTCCACCCAAAACCTTGTAAAAAAAGCATCAGACATTCCGATTAATGCAATAAGTATACTGTGATCATTGTTTGAGTAAAACTGCGTTTTTCGTGTAGCATAAATGTTTTTTAGGCGGCAGAGAGACGCTGGAGGATGAAAAACCCATAGGAGGGCGCCTGAAATTATCCACAAAATACGTGATTTTGTTGCAGAAGACCGCAATGATGCACTGAGAATGAACCTAGTTAAGAACATCTATGACATCTTCGTCTAACGGAGGAAAACTGTGCTGTTTTTTGTTGGCCCTCTCCCGTACCTTGAATATGCGCTTAATTCTGGGACAGTTTCTTTTGAATGTTGGTCTTGTAATAGAACCAAATATATAAAACATAACATCAGCAAACAAAATATCTAAATATGTATAATATGAACGTTGTATGTAATTACCTTCTTCATCCATTGACATCTCAACAATGTTCTGTCATTGGCTTACTTATTTGGAGGATCCATTTCTATCCTCAACCTACATTATGTTAAATTAATATCTGATGGATCACTCGTCACTTGCCACTCGGCAACAGAGTGTCTAGCTA
Source organism: Volucella inflata (assembly GCA_928272305.1). NCBI lineage: Eukaryota > Metazoa > Arthropoda > Insecta > Diptera > Syrphidae > Volucella > Volucella inflata. The sequence goes on from OV743720.1 coordinate 10,052,581, forward strand.
CTACCTTGATCAGAAAATTCCCTCTAAATCTTAGCGTCATAGCTCGATATATGCAAAAGTTACGTAGCCAAGAGTACATCTATCTCTGTGTGTGTCGGCGATTTTTTTTCAATTTACAACGAACTTGTATTAAACCTTTGCGTTAAAAAAGAATTTAATGGTGCGCGAACGTTGGAAAAGTATTTCGGCAACGATTCTCTATTCCGGGAACTTTCTGATCAAGGTAGTATTTCATGAGTCTTTTATTAATGTTTATTTAGATTAGATTTATTTAGAAAGATTAAAAAAAGAATACCCACTTCCACCAAACTTGAATAAAAATTTTGAATGAGTAAATTCTTACGAAAAAAGCGGACAAGTGCGAGTTGACCGCGCGTTTACAGGATTCCGTACGTTGAAATTTGTTTGTAGTTTTTATTATTATTATTGTACTATTATTATTTAGTCGAACAATACCAATAATTTATCCCAAGAACAAACTTAACATTCTAGTTAAAAAAAAAAAACATTCGAGCGGCAAATGTTAATTTGTACGCACAATATTGAAAGATTTACCATTTTAGGCTAAGACCCTAGGCTTCTTGTAGGTTTGCCTGTAATCTACAAGTCAGGGACTATGCTATGTACTTTTTTAAAAATATTTTAGGTTTAGTATAGTAGTTTCTGCGATAAGGGGGGTAAATTTTCATCTATTTTTATAAATAACTTCAAAACTAATTACTTTAAAATTATAAAAAAAAAATATATTTGAGACCCTTGCAAAAAGCCCTTTTATGTGTTATTTTTTTTTTTAATTTCCTAATTTGCCCCCCAAAAATGATCCCCATGTTCAAAATTTATATACTCGTACTTACGTTATGTGTTCGTGTTTGGGTCCAAGAAATACATTTTTCCCCCCTTTATCACTCCACTTGGGAGCATAGGGCTTCCACTTGGCATTTCCATCCCACTCGGTTGGTTGCAGTTATCTTTACACTGTTTCAAGTGAGGTTGAGTTTTCCTAGTTCCAGGAGTATCGATCGTCTCCAGGTGTTCTTGGGACGGCCTCTGGATCTTTTGCCTTGAGGGTTTCACTCTAACGCCTGTCTGGTAATGATGTCGGCTTTTTCCTGATGGTATGTCCGATCCATTTCCATTTGCATTTGTACCATATATGGTACGGAGATATTTGTTGATGGATACCTGAAGATGTTGTTGGAAATCAACCAGGTTTCGCTGCCATATATCAGTACTGACTTGACATATGAGTTGAATATTTTGAGCTTCGTGTTTCTGGATATCTGGGAACTCCTCCATATAGGTCGTAATTGGCCGAACGCTGCTCTTTTCGAAGTCTGTTATCACCGTCTGCTTCCGCGCCGCCGTCTGTTGTTATTTACTACCTAGATAGCGGAAGCTATTGACATATTCGACGGGGTTTACTTCGATGGTAATGTCCCCTCTGTTGCAGGTGTTGAACCTCATGGCCTAAGTCTTCTGGATATTTATCTCCAATCCGGCGCATCGTGCTAATCTTGCGAGGTGTTCTAATCTAGTTTGGATGTCACTGAGCTTATGTGATAGAAGACAAATATCGTCCGCATAGTCGTAGTCCTCGAGTTGTTGTGTGAGTCTCCAAGGTATTCCACGTCTCTGCGTGCAGACTTTTCTCATAATTTCGTCCAGTTGAGGTGAGAGTGGGCATCCTTGCTTTTCTCCTGTATTTGTAGTGAAAGAGTCACTGATCTCCGTACATTCCTCTGATGATGATAATTATTTTTTGGGGTACTTCTTTCTTACTTAGTGCTCTGCACATTGCAACTCTTTTGATTGTGTCAAAGGCCTTCTGGAAATCGATGAACAGCAGGTACAGAGGTGTACGCCATTCTATAGACTGCTCCACTATTATGCTCAGAGTGTTGGTTTGGTCTGCGCAGCTTCTATGTGGGGCAGAAGCCAGCCTGTCCATCTCGTAGATTTCCTTCGATTTTGTTTTGAAGTTTCCCTTGAATGATTGTTGCAAGTACCTTGTATATGGAGTTAAGTAGAGAAGAGTTATTCCTCTCCAGTTGCTGCATTCTTTCAGGTCGCCCTTCTTTGGTAATTTCACGACTATGCCTTTCTTCCAATATGACGGTAGTCTTTCTTCTTCCCATGTCTTTCTGATGTGGGGGTATAGAAATTCTGCTGATGTTCTGCTGTCAGCGCGTAGCAACACTTTGTAGTTGTTGGAGGTTTACACGTCTTCTTCTTCTATGTCTGCTTGTTCTTTGGGCTTTCAACTTGATCTTAAGGTCACCAGTGATGAGTTCGTGGTCGCTGTCGATATCTGCGCCTCATCTGTTCCTGACATCAGTTAACGAGCTACGCCATCTTCTGCTTACGCATATGTGGTCGATCTGATTGCGTGCGCGGCCTCCTAGTGACGTCCAGGTGTACTTGTGTATATCTGTGTGGGGAAAAATAGCGCCGCCGATTACAAGTTGAATGTTGAATGTTTGTGTTTGACATAATTCGACTAATCTCTCTCCATTGATGTCCAGAAATCCAGAAGTACATATGTGTACCAAATTTCAACTTAATCGGCCCAGTAGATTCGGAGCAGACGGACGGACAAACGCACGAGTGATCCTATATTTCATTTGGACGTACGGAGCCCTGAAAATATCTCAAATTTAGGAGTACGGCATGATTTTGGCATAAAAACTAGTTTCAATTTCTGTGATGCATTGTTCTGCAATAATACATTTATTATTTATATATATATATAGATTTGTTCATGTTTCTCTTTTTTGTCTGTTTGTTTGTTTTGCTTCGGGAAAAATTTAATCGATCCGAAGTCATTTTTCGCTCTATCTAGGTTTTAAAATTTTAAATATAATATACTCATACATTTGTAATTGCCATATTTACATAAAATCTATTTAAACTTCACGTGTATTCATATTCTAACATTTTGTGTTTGCAGTTTAAAACATTTACATAAATATATCTGCATTTAGTTTTAGTTAGTTCTTGTGTTTTTTTGTTTTGTTTTTGTTTTTTGCTTTATTCAACAACAGAGTATTGTATTCCGGGGAGTATTTAAAAATAATTTAGTCATGTTTGACAGCAATAAAAATATATAATTTAAAATAGGTCTAACTACAGTTTTGTTTTAGATTAGATTAATTCACTTCGTATCAGCATTAGACATAGAAAGTCATGTCATTCACTTTCTCTCTTTTCTTGTTTAGTTGATTAGAAACGCACAATCGATTGGACAAAATTGACACATAAATACAATAAATTCGCTTTACCCTATTGTCCTAGTTCTTTCGTTTTGTTTTATGCTTTTATTTAAGGTTTGTGACATGCATGTGTTGTACTGTTCATTGCATTACGAGGACACTGATCTGGGACTTTATACTGGGCTCATCAGGAATGGTCGATTTTGGCATGCGTGATGGTAGTAAAGCCTATGTTGTAGATTCCAAAAGAACAGCAGCAGCTAACTCTACACTCCACCCAGTTTTTTGAAGAGCTTGTTCACACTGGGGACGATTGGCAAGACCAAGTCTGAAAAAGAATAATACAAAATGAAATACAGAAAAAAATGTTACACCACTGCTTTATTTTGTTAGAATTAAGAAAATACATCCAGTATAGGCGATCGATTCCAGGGCTAGATTGAGATAAAAGGAATCAAGTTGCTAACGATAAACGCAAGGGTTAACAAATATATATAAATACATAGGAGTTGGGCAAGAAAATAGTTTTTGTATGGTCCTTCTTCATCTACCATCTTTATCTACATATGTCGTATGACGAATAAAATAATTAGGAGGAAAAAGGTTGCAATAACGATTTCCGATTGTTTACTAAACATGTGCAGTCGAATCGCAGGCAGCATTATTGCATCCGTTGATGGTTATTCTACGAAAATTATTTCTTGTTTTAATTTTTTGCATTTTGTCTAAAATAAAGGGTGAGCTTACGGGGCTTGTTTTGGCCTGGTCATGCATCTCGAATTTTCCCCTACCTGTTTTTGGTGCCATATGACAAATAATTATCCAGAAGGTGCTATTGATGTGGAAAGCCAAGTGAATGTGGAAATGGATGATGATGGGTTCGATGAAGACTACAATGATGAGAAAGAAAAGCTTCGTGAAGAAGCTGCTACTGCCACTGCTGTCCGTCCTCAAGCTGAGACTGATGCTGCCCATTTTATATCCAAAAAACACAAAATGGTACAAAGATCCACCAACGAGTAATCGCATTCATCCTCATAATATTATCGATTACACTAGAAACAAGCCAGGGCCATTGAAAAACTTGATTCCATTGATCCATTTACCATCTTTTGATCCCTAATCACCGAAGATATGGCTCACGTCGTCAATCGAGAAACGAATCGCAAAGCCAATCAGATAACAGCTGTATGGAGTGAAGCAAAGCTAACTAATCAGAAACAAAATAAAGTGTTTACTCTGAAAGCGTATAATTTTGTATGCTGGAATGTGTAAATCTAACAGCGAGCCTGCTAAGGAACTTTGGGGCTCAACACATGCTCCAATATATGAAGCAGCTTAATCATATAATTGTTTCATATCCATCACAAAATTTATTCGCTTTGATTGCGATAAGAAGGACGGAGATGATGCTGCTATTGATGATTTGTGGCTTATGTTGCAGTCTTATTTGGCAGCAGCTTACAATCCGCACGATTCGATTACCGTAGACGAACAACTTTTTCCTTATTGAGGAAGGGCACGTTTCACACAATACATTCCATCTAAGCCAGCCAAGTACGGAATAAAAGTATGGTGGTTGTGTGATCCGAAGGGTATGATTTATGGTGGAAAGATGCCGGAACCGGAGCGGAAAAATCGGAAAAACGATTGTTATTTTTGAAATTGTTGACGTGACAACTGGCAATTTCAAACATTGAAGAACGACCCACCAATCTACGAATAACGTGCTATCTCAATATTCAAAATGCTATTGAAGCACATTAGATGTTCTGGTAAGTTGAACTGAAAGCCACGTAAAAAAAATTAAGTAATTACACCAACACCAGGACCTATTCCTTCGTTTGTACCGCGTTCAAATCGGCCATCATGCCACTTATGTCGTGCGGAGTGCAAAAGCCAGCGGAAAACTCGAGCGTATTGCTATTGCTGCAATAATGCGGTTTGTGCTGAACACTCAGCACTTTTATATCGGTACCAAACAGCTGCACCAGCTACACAGACAAAATAAATATTTATTTAATATATAAATTACTTAACCTATAAATTTGTTGTTTATTTTTTGTTATTTCTCTCTACAATATACATTTTCGGAATGAAAACAACTATAAGTTAATAAGCAAAACAATCAGGCACAACTGCATAATGATAATACCGTAAAAATTGTACACAAATCCTTGTAGGTCCCTATGGACCTTGTTGCAAATATACCGCTATCAAAGCTGTCGCTGATCGGAGGGTAAATCCTAGTCTGACTGTGCGAATTCGACCTGCTCAAGGGCACACGAACCACAATACAGACGATTCACAGGGGGCCTTTCCAAAATGTAGTCAACAGTTATGTCAGATGCACATCAATCGGTAACTTATTTTGAAATATTTCGACACTCGTATCTCATGTGACGACTTTTCAATATCTAGCCAAATTGTCGGGATAGATATGTTGATGCATGAGTTTCCAACAAACCAACGATAGTTGCAATGTTCTGTGAAGAATCTGCTAAAACATTAATGTTCTAAAGAGTCAAAGACCCTTTATTAATTATTATGAATTGAAAACAACGACATTCAGTTATGTAAGTGACATTTTCGGAAACTTTACAAACCACATACAGCACCATTCTAATTTAAGAAGTGCGGTGAAATACGCCGCATCGTACTTAAATAAAAAACTTTGACAAAATACTAGAGATTAGTATTAGTTTGTCATATGCATCAAGGTTAGATTTGCCAACAAAGGACGCCCTTGCCAAAGATTGTTTTCACCAAGTCTTCTACCAAACGGAACATTGTTCTAAGCACTACGTTAAAATCAAACTTAGTGATTTGTAGGCCAATTTAGCAAGGGAAACCATTTTTGGTGACGTACTTAGAAGACATAGCTTAACCAAAACCAGATCTAAAAATAGACTCATTAAACCGAAATGCCATTATAGCTAGCTAGCACAAATACATCACACATTTACAAGCAACTGTCTTTAGTTTTAACAGAAGTTTCTTCTTGTGTGAGACTTAAATTCATGGAATGCCCATACATTTAACCGCTTTGAGAACTCAGATTCCATCGTCTCTTGCCGATTTTAGGGTCACTGCGGCCGGAAACCTTTTCTGAGTTTTAAATTCAAAACACAGCCATCGTGACGCTCCTTAACAAGTCAGGCCCAAAGCGAAGCTCCGAGTTCCGCGGTGTCGTGTTTTAAGTCCTGGTATCGAATAACCGGTCGTCCTGCAACTCAACAGGACCTATGAAAGGGAGCTTGTTACTGTTCAAATAGTAGCAACCTTCGGTGGCTTAATTTTAAAGACGTTTACGACAAAACCAGTATTTGCTCTACGACATTTCATTATTAGATCACATCATTAAAAGGCCCTAGTGCAACTATCAAGGACTTGCCTCTTAAACCAGACCTGACAATCTCCTAGTCAAGTACTAACTCTTCTAGTCAAATATTCTGCATCGATTTGGATTCCTCCTTGATTTAGCTGAGGCGCATATTCTAATATTTCAGGTGCTAAAAAACCAAATGTACGAAGAGAAAATATAAGGACGGCAGGATAGAAGCATGCGGACCTAAAGACGACAATTAAGGCCTTTACACAGTCAACATTCCAATGTCAAGCAGAACGTGGACGATGATCAACAAAAATTTCGTCCATTCGAGCAAATAGGGATCTGTATAGCGATATCTAAAGTAAAGACCATTTAGGCCGCAGAAGCAGATTTTCCGAATTATTATACACCATCCCATCTTTAAAATTTGCAGAGTTTCAGCACCGTTCGCCTGACTTACAAGGATAATGACACAACGGCGAAACGGTAAGACATTATTTGCATGGGTTTCGTTGTGAATTTAAACAACGCCACAACAGTAGAGATCGATCAAAGAATCTTATTTGTCAATTGTATCCTTTGACTGAGAAGGAACAAACAACGAATAAAGCATTGTATTGTGGAAAAGAGTTCGTTTGCCCTGTCTGCAGAAACAGAATTCAGAGAAAAAAAAGCACGACGCCATATTGACCTTGTCAGGTAGATCGGCATTCCTAGGGTTGGAAGGCTACTATGTCAGGGAGAATTCGGTGCCATGCTCATGTGTAAAGGGACCTTAGTCAACTTGGTGTACGCAACTTAAGGAAAGACAGAGTTAAATGCAGAGAGCCATTGGTTGCGATCCATGTCTACTATAGACGATAGCCCACCTAGAATATAATATAGCTGAAGGTTCTAATGGAAGATTTATAGTATGGAGAAGCATGTAGAAGTACTTAATTGTTAAATTGAAAAGACGTTTGTAATCGAGAAACGGTGTTAACAATTCTTTTAAACAAAATACCTAGTGACGAAGATTATCAATCTGATTATTGAACCTTAGACGATATTCCTGAATTGAACTTTTGGCATCAAAGGCTTTGCTGAACTTTTAAACTCAAGTATCACGACCACTCTTTTTAAAATCGAGGATTGTCAAGTAGAACGCCATTGACAATGTTCCGCGATAAATATCTCGCATTTGTTAGTCGCTTAATGAATTTCCCGTGACTTTTGTTGGCAGAGCTGTTCCTCTGTTCTCCATTAGCTCTCGGCATACCAAGTGACAAAAAAAAAAAAAAAAAATGAGACAATGTTCGGATTGGTCAACACCTCTGCTACTGTAACGCGTAGGCGGCCGATTCGATACTAGATTAGCAGTCCAGACTAGATTAGGGTGTAAGGTAAGACGCTTATGAAATGGAAGATGCGTTTTCGTCGTAGAAAATCACTTAAAATAAAAGATTGTCGATTTTAGGATGATAAGTGATCGCATGACTAGGCTCCGCATCTGATAAAAATCATTACCTGTCTGGCGATTCCATCTAAGAAAATTTCTACGTCCTCTTGACAACTTTAGGAAGTATATTGTTAACATTTTATGTGGGAACTTTGAAGACAAAATGGCAAAGCAGGCTTAACGATTAACAGCAAACAAGGGATTTTAAAATATCGAATTTGGAAAAGCTAATAAATCAAGTCAGGTTGTGATTGATGTAAAACAATGTTCGCTGGATTAGTCTGATTTCAGATAATTTAACATCATCTCATGATGTAACCAATAAAAGGGAGCTTCAACATTCGACACCAAGAATTTACCCGACACAGACGAAGAATATAGAGAACCTTGAACAAAATACCCTCTATTATTACATTGTCAACTGGAATAGGGTTTCATCCCCAAAGAATTTAAAAACACTTTAGTCTTGACTTGACGAGTTTCAGGATGGGTATAAAAGTCAAGGAAAGGGAGGAGAAAAAAATTGTAAATTGAAATGACGCTTCACAGTCTTCAAACTCCAGCATATCAAGAGATTAGAAAAGCACTTGAAGCCGGAAGTAAGCACTGGAGTAGATTAAACAAGAACTTCTAATCCCTGCTTCCTTTGTGAAATGTTCATTGCTATAGTTTATTATAACCATTGTCATGGGATATTTTTTTTTTACAATTTACGCGCGCCTAAGGGGCTTACGATACCCTTTTAGCGATGGCTAGTACCACTAAACCACGACCACCCCCTAATGATATGATTGAAGAACATTGCCTGACTGGTACGGTCCACCGTTTCATCTTCTAAAAAGGAATATTGGGGAACCCTTTTAATGTATTATAAATGAGACCCACAGGTAATCGAAACGGAACCCAAAGCGACTTAAAAACGTTGCCATTACGAGGAAACCCTACCTGAAAAAAAAAAAACACTGTGGCGCTGACAGCCCGGTATGGGCCATGGCCTAGCTTCTTGACACTCATTTGTGTTGCTCATGTTGTCATTTTAGTCACATCTGAGCGGGGCCTACGGTTTATCGCCGAGTCCGAACGGCACTCCTTAGAAGCTTTTTCGTAGGCAATATTACTTTCGGGAGTTTGCCATTGCCCGCCGAAAGGGTGATGGCGATTTGAAAAACTGTTGGTGACCCAGCCAGGAATCGAACCCAGACTGTCTGCGTGATAGTCCAATGAGCTAACTATCGCGCCATCGCCACCCTACCTGATGTTCTTTAATAATTGAACTTTCCACACTCACCTTGATAACTGATCAATTTTGTAATACCGAATAGCAATGTTTGGATCTCCATTAGCAGCTTTCAAGGCAGATCTTACATCTGATTCTGTGGCCGCTGGACCCAAATCGTTTAGCAACGTATTTATTAATTGTACCTCGAGACTCTCGGTAGTAGCATAAATACTTGCCGCCGCAGATGATGAAGCAGCTCCAGCTGTGCAATTACTTCCATCTTCAGCTTCTTGTTGTTGTTTTAACTTTTCCAGTCTTCGTTGAATTTGCTGTGCAGATAGTTGGGGAGGTGCCAGTGGTGCAGGTCTGGTAGGACGTAGATAATCATCGAATGACACCTCATCATATATCACAGGATTCATAGGCAGGTGTGCCGATCCATTGGCATAAACGGCAGCTCCATGTAAAGCACCACCGTTTAAAGGCAGTTGACCATAATATGTGGATGGTGTGGGCGCTACACTATCATACATCTCGCGCGATACACTTCCATAAACGCTTGCAGGTACCGAATTATAGACGTTTGTCGTTTTCGGAAGGACAACCCGATTTGACATTACCATTGGACTGTGATTTGCTTGCACCGTTTCACCACCAGATGGGACAAATGTGTTCTGATAGAAATCTACTGGCGGTTGAGCATAATACTCATGATGACCAGCGACTTTTTCATACCATATTTGATTAATCACTGAAGCTGTTGTGGGTTGAGTAGTTGTTGACTCCTGTTGTTCACTGTTGTTATGCCTTTGGACAAGTTCATTATCGTTGCTTGCGTAAATACTGCTTCGATTTTCTGTTACTACTGAGCCATAACGTTCGTTCTTTACCTTCGGAGAGGCACCATTCGAAGGAGGCGATGAATTTAGATTCTTAAGCGGGATAAGGTTATTTTTGTACACTGTCTCTTTGTTGGCGTATGTTTGTGTAGAATTCCGTTCAAAATCTGTATGACTACCAGGCCGCTTGTACATATCCTTTTCTAACTCTGCAATAAACGATTTGTCCAGCATTTTCTCTGATCCAGAACTTTCTAGGCTAAGAGCGCTTAAATTCTTTCCAAGAGATTCATTGGAATTGGATGTAAACTGCATAAGACCACTAGACTGGTCTTGATCTTGAGGAATGTTCTCCTTGTTTTGCGAGAACATGAGACTCTTTCTAGCCGATGGGCTGTCAAATACTGAAGTTGTAACTGATGCTTGCTCGGGGGAGTTATTCGAATGTTTGATGACATTTGAGTACAGTCCCTCAACCGGTGGGCTTGTATCAATACCAGACGTGTCAAAAGGATCCTTAACCGATGTCTGGGTTAGCTCCAAAGTGTTTGAGTAGGTAGGAGGCATTTGATATGGTGGAGGCTCAAGACGATACTGACCCGCCGAATTCGATTGTACTTGCTGCTGTGGTGGTGATTCCTCTGTTGGTACTTCAATGGGTGCATCAAGAATACAAAACGAATTATCCACTTTCAATGATGAGCTTTGACTGGTTTCTAGGACTCCGAATTCTGGAGAAATATCTATCAAAATTCCCTCTTGTTGTTGCGGATGTGACTGTTGACCATTACTTGTCATGTTGCTAAGCTTTGGCATCGCTGATGCTCTTTGTTTTATAAGTTGTTCACCACCTCGCTCATTTACAAGTTTGTTGTAAGCGAATTGTTTAAATGTGGAAGACTTGCGTTCCTTGGATTGATAGGAAGCGCATTTACGGTTACGGTTGTCAGAATGATCTACAAAATAAAACTTGTCAAAAGGAAAACATTAAGATTTTCGACTAATCTTACCACCGCCCCTAAGTTGAACGTCGCTGTCAGAATGAATGGGTGGTGCACCTAAGGCTGGTCCTCCCCAACAAAAGCCAAATGGAGATCCATGTCCTCCTGCAACTTGTCGCAAACCATCGTTTACTGGACGGATTGTCTCAATAGTCATCTTATGCTTCTCTAGTATGCTTCTGCAATGTTTAATATTGAAAAGGTGAACAGAGTCAATGTGAATAGATTTTACCTTGGAAAGATTCCAATTTCGAAGGTCTTTTGGTTCTGTCCTTTGATCAACTTCAATTCTGGTCGCCCATCGATTATCGCAATTGTATCATTAGCCTCAATCTTCAGCTTGTTTGGTTCGGCATACGGTTTCGTTGCTTTAAGTAACTGTGGAGTTGCACCAACAAGAAATTCTCTAAAATTCAAAAAGTGTTAGTTTTCATTGATTTTAACGGATTTCTTCTTCTTACCTTATAGCAGCAAAAGTCGGCCGTTCTGATGGTGTCTTATCCCAGCATTGCAGCATCAACTCGTAAACATCTGGCGGACAAGCCTCTGGATGATGAAGTCGTTCACCCTCTCGATCGATTTTTCTTAAAATCTGCGATCCATTTAAGCCAACCCAGGGATCCTCTCCAAAAGTAAACATCTCCCACAATGTAACCCCAAACATCCAAGTGTCTGATGCATGACTAAATTGACGATAACGCAGTGATTCTGGTGCACACCAAGGAAACGGAACCTTTTTATGCTCGGACATGACATAACAATCGTCCTCTTGCGGCAGTGCTCGCATTAGCCCAAAGTCACCGATTTTTATTTTATTCCCAGAAGCCAACAATACATTACGGCATGCTAAGTCACGGTGTAAAAAACGTTTATGCTCAAGGTATGCCATGCCTGTTGCTATTTGAACCGACCAGTTCCAAATATTTGTCAATGGTGTGTGTTTACACTGTCGTCGAAGTGTGTCCAGTAGTGAACCTTTCTCCGCCAGCTCAGTGATCATCATCATCGGTTGCGACAGAACTACACCATGTAATCGCACCAAGTTTGAGTGGTCCAATGCGTGCATAGCTTGTACCTCTCGAAAGAAATCATCAATGATGCCTGGTTGAGTAAGATTATCTGATTTGAGGACTTTTACTGCTACTGGTATAATTCGATTGCTTGGAGCATTCCATTCTCCTTTGCGCACAACTCCAAAAGAACCATCGCCCAGCTTAATGCCTAGCGTAACATCCTTCTCATGAATCAAACACGTAAGCTGAGTGTTCTGATTATCTTTTGGTGCGTTCGGTTGTTTCTTATTTGGCTGCTTACCACCACCGATCAATTTTGAGAGTATATTTTTCCGCCACTGATGGGCTTTTTTCTTCCGAACGGCCTCCATTAGCCGACGAATAGCTGGTTTTCCCAGTCCGCAACGTTCCAAATCGGTTGGTAGTACATAGTCGAAATGAGCCAAACGTGTCACCTGCAAATCATCTCGAATCCTAGCAAGGAATTGTTCCAGCTGCACTTCACGTAAGAGATCCTCTAACCATTCCGTCTCGTTGTCAGCCATTATGAGTGTGATGTGATTTTATATGAAATAAATTGGTGTTGCTAATCTGTCGAAGCAAAGAAAATAAAAGAATGAATGAATGAATGACGCACGACATCAAAATCGGACGGTTAAATGCAGTTTCTTGCACTATTTCTTATCTTAAAGCAGATTAAGCACTTCAAAATAAAAGAAAATGTTTGTGGACTTTGTAAAGAGGTTTTAGTTACTTCATAATGTTCAACATTTTTGAATCAATGAAAACGAATAATGAGAAATGAGAAGAAGCCTTGGATTCAAGAGAAACTAAAAACTGAGCACGCGATCATCAACGGAGACTAATTAATCAATTAAACGCTGGCGAACTGTTTTTCTTTTCTTTTTTGTTAACGCTATCTACGACAATATGATAGTGTGAGCTTTAGCAGCGACTACTAGCAGTTTACTTGGAAAAATAAATAACTTAGAGTAGAGGTTTACGACTTTGATAAAAAAAAAAAAATTGAGACTTTTGCTGTATATAATCCGATACGAGTGTGGATGTAATCAAATTTTATAACCGCAAGCCACGTGAGGTTGCTTACACCAATTTAAAAAAAAAAACAGCAGTTTAATAAATTTTTAATTACTTACTCGTACACACGGCCGTTATGACAGATCGCTTTCAGGTATTAAACGGTCCATATAACATGTAAAGGTACAGTGATGAAACTGAACATTACTCATACATGGGTGGCTACAACGTGTAGCAATTGGCGATCAATTTTTCTCTGAACTTTGTGTGTTTATTTCTCATATCTCATTCCCGGCAAAACACGATTCAATTATAAATATTGAAAGGAACGGATGTTGTATGAACTGCAGCGTCGTCAATCGTCAATAGGTAAAGCAGTTGGACTCAGGGGAAGATTATATGCGAGTCAGTATGAGACTATCTAAAAACTGGTTTGATCCACGAGAAGCAGCTTGAGACCCTATTAACTGGGGAGCATGATGAACTTTGCATGATTCTATGGCAGCAGTCTGTGGCATTAGAAGTGTCATGAATGAAACAGTGCTACTGCAGTGCAGTACGTTTGAGAAAACAGTTGAAAGAGCCTTTAAGGACACTTCCGGATCCATATTAACAACATTAAACACAAAAATGAGAAAATCAAACAGAAAGACCCTCAAAGGATTCTCCCCAAAAACCGATACCAATGAAAATCAGACAATACATTCACATCTAGTCGAGAGGAAGGCCTAAGAGCTCTACTTGACGTCAATCTCCCAGTCTCGCCTCTAATTCAATTATTTACACCAAATGTTAGTTCTGATTCTAGTATCTATCATACCGATAGCGGAACAGTCTGGTTGGAAAAATCTTCAGTTACAGTCCCTTTGATAAGTTCGTATACGGCAAAACTCGTCTATGAAAACCGGTTTGGAAGTGGCATTTGCATTAGCAGATAAAAAAAATACTTCTGCTATGATGCTTTGAATAAAAAAATTTAAAGAGTGTTCAATTTTTGTCAGAGACGCAAGTATTTTAAAATGAGTGTCGCGTTTGCATCACGTTATGAAGCAGTATTCTTGTGCACGCATCCAAAAGGACCGAAAATGTCATACGGAGCAGCTGCTAAATACATGAAAAAGTCAAAAGCATTTGTTAGCAAGTGGGTGCACCGTTATTCCCAAGTTAAAAATATGGATGATTTGCCGGGTCTACGCCAAAACCCACAAAAAAGCAGTACAAAATGATTTAACGCGTGTTTGAAAAAAAATCCTTTTCTATCGTTACGTGGAGGACAAGGGATTTTACGAAAAGACGTTTACTAGCCAATAATGTAAAATTTCGAAGCACAATAAAGAAACCACTACTGTCAAAAAAACACGTAGAAAAACGACTCAGTTGGGCCAAGGAGAATTTGGACAGAGATTGGAACAACGTTATTTTTTCGGATGAAGCTTCTTTTTGGGCATGGTATCCTATCACTTATACCTGGTGTACACAATCCAATAAATTAATCCAACGGACCGGTCAAACACTTGGCAAAGATGCACGTTTGGGGATGCTTCTCAAAACAAGGATTTGGCAATTTGTTCATGTTTACAAATAACTTAAACGCACCCAACATAATCAAAATTTATAAGAAGGCTTTATTACCATCTGCCCAAAGGTGGTTTAAATGAAGGAATGAGAATTGGTTACTGCAAGAAGATAATGACCCGAAACATCGCAGTCGTTTGTGCAGTGCGTGGAAACAAGAAAATGACGTCGATGTTTTAGATTGGCCATCACAGTCGCCGGATGCAAATCCCATTGGAAATGTTTGGGCATTCATGAAGCTAAAGCTCCAAGGAAAGAAGATCTCGACGGTCAAACAATTATCACGAAAAATACGACTTTTATGGAGATCTTTGTCTCAAGATTATGCTATAAGATTAGTAGAAAGCATGCCTCGAAGACTCCAAGCAATTATTGATAACGGAGGAGAGTGGACAACATATTAATTGACAAGCATTCAAGTAAATAAGCAAAATAAACCAGTAGAATTGATTTTTTTTATTATTACAAGTTCTTCTTTAATTTTTGTCGTGTACGATCTTATCAAACGGACTGTAAATGATGCATAAAATCGTTTCAGCCTTTCAAAGCAACGGGAACCCACGGAATCATTCCAGCTCTGATTAAATAAAAAATCAGGTTGCCACTCTACAAAGTATGGTTCCCTTGTTTAGGTCCAGCTTCAATCTGGGGAGCATTCTACAAACCTGGAGAAAGGTAAACGTTACTAAGGCTACAAATCCAATGAGGTAGCTACGTGGGTAAGGTGAGAGATGCCAGTTTTCAAAATTTTTTTCTTGTGGTTATATGTTGGCACATCTTTTATAAACACACACGAGGTTTCGAGTCGATCTGTCAAATATTTTTTTATGCACGGTTCCCACTGCGATTTTTGCCGACATGAATAGTGGGTTGGGTGATGATACCTCTTCGCAATCCACAATACATAGATGAGCATCAGAATTCATACGTGGCAGAACAAGTGTGAAAGATTACCACGGTTCAGGAAAGCCAAAAATAGCAGTTAGTACAGAAATGATCGATAAAGTGCAGGATATTGTTTTTTTTTTTTTAAACAACTTTACACTCAAGTGGGTATGCCTCAGCATGTGAAATTGAAAAGTGGTTATTTTGCTCCATGGGTGGCATCCAACATTAAATGGGGAGACTAAATTTTTAGTGAGAGCTGGCTTGTTGTATTCTAGTCAACCTCACATCTTACTTGATTTTTTTTTACTGAAAAAATGCACGGCTGGGATTCAAACACCGAGTCTTCCTATTTGGAAGCCAGTTCCGCAATGCTCTGCCAACCTGGCAATAATAACCATTTACGCTCTTATTGGCTTTACACTACTTCAGTAGTGTCAGAATATTACAAACAGTTGAGATGAAACCCGCAACCTTACAACCTTCATTTAAAAGTCCTGAGATCGATATCAACAGCACGGTAATTAAATGGAGAGGTCCAATATAGAGATTTGAAGTCAGCGACTATCGTATTTACAAAACCCAACATCGAACCTTAAAAGTAAAAGTGGTGTACAGATGGATCCAAAATATATACTGAAGTGGGTGAAGATCTCCACATCCAAAAACAAACTTTGTAAGGCCAATGACATAGATTCATTCTATCCATATATTCAGAGAGATTTAAGAGAGGCGACTCTAAATCGTCAGTACTTACCTAAAAGAAACAAAATCAGCAACACAGGGGTATTGATGGAAATGAAATCGCCGTTGAACTGGCTAAGATTCAGCTAATCCAATCAATCAAAGGCGGAGAGTTTTCTGTGGAATTTCTAATTCAACAATAAATTCAACGATCAAAAGTTGGGAGGCAATTTTTGTTTATCCTGTTTGGAGAGCATAGCGGGACTTCGCCTGTGAAAAACTTTTTTATGAATCCAACATATAGTATGTTGCTAACTTTCTGATGGGATACTACCGATATCACCTGTACAAGATGAGTAGGTGTCAACGGAGAAGACTGTTTCAATGCTGCTGAAGGGCAAATTGAAAACGAGACGTCGGAACCCTTTGATTCATATGAATGCCGTTAGCATTAAGTGTGTGGCTGAGGTCAAATACTTGGGCATAACGGTGGGTGAGCGCATGAAATTCATGCCTTATCTCAAGCAAATGAGGAAACGCATGTTGTGTGCTGTAGGCCAGGTGAGGCGCATTCTGCGATCTGACTGGGGGCTTAACAGGCGTTCTGTTCGTGTCATATACGACGGTCTTTTAGCTGCCTGTGCAACTTATGTAGCGTCGGTGTGGTATGACGCGGCAACGAATGATGATTGCTGCAGTCAGATTTTGGCTTGCCAAAGAGTGGCATTGATTGGTTGCCTACCTGTGTGCCGCACTGTCTCCACAGAGGCAATGCAGGTCTTGTTGGGAGTGCCACCTCTCGATCTGGAGGTGATACGTCGTGGTATTGCCTTCAAGATTGCCTTCGCAGGGTTGCGAAGCTCGACCGGAAGCTATATTCTGGTACCACGGGAGGTCAGGGGCCCCTGGAACTATTGTTTCCAGCCTGACCTAGGAGTTGGCCCCCTTGTGGGAGTATCGTGGTGGCTGTGGTTTACACCCAAAGTCGCGGGGAGAGTAGAACAAATGGTGCTTGGACATCTCACGGTTGAGCATATGTCGTAGCCTGCTACGATTTGATATCTTGTGCGAAGACGCACCGTAGGCTTGAGCCTTCACGGCAGGTACCTACGTTAAACACATGTGACATCTGTACAAGATTAGTATAAGTCAGGAAACTGAATATCGCATTTGCACCATTTAAGTTAGTAAGGTTATAGATAAGAGGACGCGCTTCCATCTATCGTGCAAAAGCTCACCAGCTCACGAAAGAGGCACACGATCTTTTAATTACTGGCGTTCGCGGAAAACAGTCAAAAAAGCTCCGCAGTTACAAGCAGCAACGTCAATTGCACAGATTTACTCTTGCCAGTCCCTGTTTTAGCTCAGGAGGCAAAACATCCCCTTATAAGACCAAACTGGCTTTATATTGTATAAAAACTTTATCAACGCGGTCTTGCACTATGGCGCAAAAACTTGGATTCTGTCGAAAGCAGGGGAAGAAGCACTTGACCGTTGATGGGAAACTGAGAAGGTTTATTCGCGAACTGTACGCCTAAGATAGCCGAGCCATGTTGCGCGAATGAATGTCAGAGCTCCGGCCCAAAGAGTCCTCAAGACTAACATTAAAAGACGGCGCAGCAGTGAACAACAGAATCAAAGGGGCCACACGCGTAAAAAGAAACTTAACTTCCCAAAGGCAGCTGACAAAAAATCGTGCTAACTGGAAAGGCTTGTTGATTGAGTCCTAGGTTCATCTTGGACTGTAGTAGGTAACAAGCCAAATGAATAAACTCTTTCATAAGCGAAATAATGCGTTGTCATTCTGGAATGTAAACAAATATCAGGGAAAGAGTAAAATGACAAATGTTTGTTACATATGGTACTCCATAAAGTACATATAGTAGTAGGTACTATATAAAGTACATATACAAAACGTATTGTAGTTGAATGCACTCTGACTACAGAGACCCACAATGATTTCGGGAAATACCAGCAACAGCACGTGAAACTGAGGCTTGCTGACCAGTTTTTTTTCAACTTATTACTCTTTGTTTGAACACGTGCCGTGACTAAAGAACAGACCTACCTTACCTCGTTCTACGAATATGTGGGTAATCTGTCTGCGACCGTAAATTCTAGTAAACAATGAGGGAATATTGGCTGAGTAAGGAATCGATGGCGCTCCAACCATTAGACGTCATGAGAGGGTGAAGAGGTTATTTTTATTTTTAATAGAGCTCTCGACAGTGCTGAAATTGGAATGATTTCAACTGAATCAACGGCATGTCGCACATTTTGGTAATAGCATACGATATAGCACAGCTGGAAACGATTTTAGAGTAACTTTCTTTGCTGCTGTTTGCTTGATCTTGTTGTGGTCAACGCGGCTGAAAAAACAAATCGATTTCCTACAACCTGTTGTCAAACTCTTTTGGTACTATCTGCATCAAGTCCTTAAGAACAGTGACTTCGGTGTCAACACGCTGTTGTGCTGAGTTTCACTCGACCACCCCTACCAAACTTCGGATTTGATCAAGAGTACAGGCAAGTACATGTAAAAAAAAACAACTCATTGCATGAAGGAACTAAAGGAGTGGGTAGGAAAGTTGGCTTCACCGAAGTGAAAAGAAAGTAGCATCAGAAGCGAGAGATGGAGGACAGTGGTGATATTCCGGGAAGAACAACGCTCAAAGTTTTAACAAAATGTAAAACGAAACGTGTTAAGCCAAAAGGACCGTAATAGAATTCTTTCCAGTTGAGCAAGGAAATTCAGTCGTAGAGTCGTTGTTGGTGTTTAGAGTAAACGTATTGCGAAAACGATCCACAGTTTCTCGAGCTAATAGCTCTGATGGACAAATATGACCACAATAAAATGCACGTGCATGCCCAATGAGTTTCTCGGATTGAACAATGTTTTTCAAAATAAATTTAAACAATTTACAAACGTTACTGCGGCTTGAGTCTAGTTGTAATGAATTGCCAATCCAAACTAACCTCAAAAAAACTGAGAACTGTCAAATCGGCTATTACAGGAAACAATTTTGCCAATTTATAGTTCAACATGATATAAAATATAAAAAACAGCAAATCGAACCATCGATTCATGGAGAACACAATTAGCCGGGAAGGTAATTTCACAAAATGCACCAATTGGTCTTCGAAACAAAGCCACTTGACGGCCATCGAATATTCTTTATTGGCCCATCTAATGGCATTAGCTTTTGCCAATAAACCATCAACCACACAGTGTGGCAAATAATATTCCGGACACGAGCCATATCTCAGCAACCAAGCAGGCCATCTATTTGTCCGAATATGCGTTTTAAAGCTTGGTTGACATTTAACAGTTAAAAAAATTATTTTTGCAGAACACCTTTTCATTTGCTGTTGAAATTTTAACATAGAATAAAGAGTGGTCATTTAATTTCCGCGCGCAAAATTCGGTAAAAATTCATCAGAAGCATTCCGATTGATGCAACAAGTGTACCGTGATAATTGTTTGAGTAGAACAGTTGTTTTCGAGTGGCATAAACGTGTTTTGGCCGACAGACAGACAGGAAAGTAAACTTCACTTCAGGCGCTTGAAATGATCCAAAAAGTACGTGATTTTAATGGAGGAGGCCTTAAAAATCAACGAAGGGACTATTCGAACAATTCTTCACGAGGATTTGGGCAAAAGTTGGTCTCTGTTGCAACACTTGGCTCAAAATCAAGTGTGTGTGTGTGTGATTTGGCACCGTGCGACTCTCTTTGCTCCGGCAATCAAAATCGAAGTTGAAAGGTAGCTTTTCGGCAACTAGAGTAGGTATTTGAATCACTATTGAGTCGGAAAGAGAAGATTTCGAATGAAAACACTAAAAAATAGACAGAAATCGTGTTTTAATTATGATTTCTAGAGTCGTCTGGGATTTTATTTGCCACACTGTGTATTAATCTCTTGGAAGCTTGTATAGTAATTTTGTTTGCAAAGTAAAAGCTGGTCTTCGCGAAAAAGTGGTCAATAATTGGACTGACAATTCGACCCCTATGTAAAACGTTGTCAAAGTATTAAAACAATCAATTCAATGTTCTCACGCTCAAAAAAAAAAAATCTCATTAAAAACTATAAACATTGCAAATTTGAAGACCAAAAACTTTATAAAAAAAAAAAACCAAAGGCAGGGTAATTTTAATAGATAAGATTATGAAAACCTACGTACTGATTTTGGACAAGGAAATTTGTTAGTAATTCATGGTCTCCCACAAAAGCCAGATAAAGTAAGCCAATGACTTTATAAAAAGCCGACTGGCAAAAGGTAGATTTGAAAGCTGCTAAATTTAAAAATGTTCATGGGTGTACGTAAGCTGACTAATCATTGCACCACTGACTGACACCTCAATGACTAATAATGTTCAAAGTGGTTCCACTTCGTCACAGAAGTAAGAACTGAATTCTATTTGTTGCCCTACAAATCCCCTGCACCATGAGAGATAAGAAAATGTGAATCATAGTACACATGGCAAATACATGGTGTAATGTCCAAAATTTTGCACTATTCAATGATCCCATGAGGTGTCGGCAAATATTGGTTTGACTTCCAATCACTTCGTGAAGAGCAGCCTTAATAAGAGTAAAAGTAAGAGAGTGCGGGACTGAACTAAGTGCATATCGCTCACTCCTTTCAACAACGTCATATCTCAAAAATTGGAGATTTTTAGTTATGCCTGCTTTCAGAATGCCGTGAAAGAGTAGTATATCCCTGCAAGATCGTCATATCGATCTGCTGCATTGTAAACAGCTCAATCGGAGGATAATATTTATTTTTAATACATTTTATTCTGTTTGGTTGTACCACATGAAATCTCCGATTTTACATGTGTCCCAGTTTGTCACTTTTTTTGTGGCTTTTGCTTGGTAATAAGTTTCCTGCAAGTATTTCTTAGTAGTCCCAATGTATTGGGTTGTATCATATGAAATCCGTAAATTTGTATTCAATCAAAATATGATCCGTTGGCATCTATGACATTCTTCCAACGTCATACAAGGTTAAATATTAATTTTCCGCAGAAGTGCTGACTTTTTGAGGCAATGAAATTTTCAAAGGCTTTTACAACCTCTGCTCAGTTTCGGAAGACCTTCTGCCGGTAAAATGAGTGCGGATTGCGGAAAAGATGGTAATCCATTGGGGAAATATCAGGAGAGTACGGTGGATGCGGAAGAATTTCAATTCCCAACTGCAACAGTTTTTACACTATTACTTGTGAGGTATGGGATCTAGCATTGTCATGCAAAAGGATCAGACCGTGCCTATTGACAAATGCAGGTCGGTTTTCAGCCCATTTGGCATGCGATATGTCGATTTCTTCACAATATTTTATAGCGTTTATCGTTTCTCCTGGTTGAAGAAATGAAAAGTGGATTGGTGCTTTCGAAGTTCACCAAATTGTCATTATGACCTATTTTGGATGAAGATCGGGCTTGGGGATGTGTTTTGATTTTTCATTTGCATCCAACCACTGCCCAGATCTTTTACGATCATCGTACAGCATCCACTTCTAATCACAGGTGACTATCCGGTGCAGAAACGGTCCAGTTTGGTTTTTTAATGTAAGAAATCTGCGAGTCCCAGGTGCCGCCGTAGTTTTTGGGATTCGTTCAATTCATGGGGTATGCACTTATCGAGTTTCTTTACCTTTCCTATGAGAGCAAGGTGTCGACTTTTTGTCATTGGGGATACTCCTATACTTTGTGCAATCTCCCGCACCGATTTCGTTGGGTCCGCATCTACCGTTGCTCTTAAAACATCGTCGTCAACTAACGTTTCCGGCTTCCCACGTGGTTCATTTTCGAGGCTGAAATCCAAACCAACGTCGATTTTAAACTTCAAAATCAGACTCCTCAAACATCAGGTTTTTTTAGATATGACAATGTTGAAAGGAGTGAGTGATATCAGGTTGTAGAAAAGTAGGTCAAAGAGGCCCCGCAAGTTGAAACAGATGGTGATGGTACCTCAAATCAGAAGAGAATTTATTGCTGTCACACACAATAGTGGAGATTGTGGACAGCGAGCTCTGTTTTCCTGGGGCGATCGATTGAATCAACATGGATTAGTGCAGAGCCGAGAATTACGAGGGCTGTATGATAAATACCTGTGTTAGGTAAGAAAACGTATTAAAAAAAAGAGTTTTTCTATATTTACCAAAAGTCTCCTTTTAGCTCGACACATTTAATCCAGCGTCATTCCAATTTTTTCAAACCATTCGAAAAAATATGATTTGTTGAACTCCGCAAAATAGGCCTCTGTTTCGGCAATAATTTCCTCGTTTGACGAGAATCGCTTTCCGCCAAGCCATTTTTTCATGTTTGGAAACAAAAAGAAATCATATGGGACCAAATCTGGAAAATACCATAAGGTGAGTGAGGCAGCAATTCGTAGCGTAATTCGACCAACTTTGCTGTGGCGTTGCGGACAAGTTTTTGCTCCACTGTTAGCAAACGCGGCACCCATCTCGCCGATAGCTTTCTCATGCCCAATTTTTCGTGTAAGATATTGTGTATGCGTTCAATTGAAATGTGTACAATGTCAGCAATCTCTTTGACCTCTGCCCGACGATCTGCTAACACGATTTTATGGATTTTATTAACCATATCCTCCGTAGTCACCTCAATTGGACGGCCTGGGCGCTCTTCATCAGAAACGGATGTTCGGCCACGCTTGGTATGCAACTTCACTTTGATTTCCTCACAAGTCTTCTCATGAAAAAAAAAAGAAATCGTATCACTGATCGATATTGCTTTTTCTCCATGATTGCAAATAAACACGAACTTGATGGCGCTATATGATGGCATACACATTTTGCATCGGTGGTGTCATCAGTCGGTAAACACGGGTACTTATCATACAGCCCTCGTAATGCCGATTTCTCTGTGATAAAAACAAATATCATCTCGAAAAGGTGAGCGAGATGAACTTTTGCCACGAGCTAATGACCTAGGTCGACGGATGTGATATTTAAGAGTCTTGGTTTCGTGGAGAACGTCACTTATTGCCTTTTCAACAAATTCTAATCTTGCAGTGATTACCAGATGGCCATTACGGGTTTGCTTCCTGCAATATTTTGGAATACAATTTCTGCGTTTTTAGCTAGCTCGTCAAGATTAGGTAACTCAGCTATTACCAAGAGTGGTGGTAGTGCTGATGCTGGCGTCTTTAGGTTTTTTCGTGTCATGTCTCTCTTTTCCCGCAGAAGTTTAGATGGTTTCAGCAACCTAGAACAAGACGTTTGGTAGTTCCCTGAGCTTTTGTTGTTAAGGTATACCGACACGCTCAGTGCGACCTGTTTTGAGATGATTATACTTGGCG
The DNA here is from genome assembly GCA_928272305.1 of Volucella inflata. NCBI lineage: Eukaryota > Metazoa > Arthropoda > Insecta > Diptera > Syrphidae > Volucella > Volucella inflata. The sequence goes on from OV743720.1 coordinate 10,076,138, forward strand.
TGAACTGGCGGATCACGGAGCAAGTCTGATATATATTGGGTTGTTGACTTCATCGTTCACGACACGAATGAACCAAAGATTCAGGTCTTGTTTAGGGTGTCCAATTTTGTAGCCGACTATTGAGGATCATAGCTTTTAACACTTCTTCCATCATGTTGAGTTTTCGATCTTATTCTTGCTCAAATTTGGTTTGTTGACGCGTTTGTCTTTTGTCGTTGTGACCATAATTTTCTTTTAGGTCAGAATCAATAGGCAAAGAACCACATCGCCTGGCATCACATACGAAGGAGAGCCAGATAAAAATTAAAAACCGAAATGGAGTTCAGGCTCAAGGCACGCGGTTAATTTCTCTGATCTTGTAGTCCAAATGAGTAAAACGATTATATAGGAATTGATATAAGTTTCCGCCGTTTTTTCATCAAAAATTGGTCATTTATTGTGAATGACTGGTACATTTTGTTTTATTTGAAGTATTTTCCATTGCTAGCCACTTTTTTCCCATCTTTTTGACAGGATACTGGTACCGCGTCAAAAGATCTCTTCATCTTTTATGACTTTTCGCCAATCGACCCAATTTGTGGTAGCTTCATGTGAATTGAAGTACTGCTCAGGCAGGCCATGTGCTATCGATCGGAACAAGTGATAATCGGAAGGGGAAATGTCAGGTGAATACGAAGGGTGGGGTAGTACTTCCCAGTTGAGTGTTTCAAAGTATGAGTAGGTTTTGACCGACGTCACAACTTGTGGACGAGCATTATTATGCAGGAGAATAAATTTGTCCTATATGGAGTAGTAGTGGGCGCGTTTTTCTCTGAGTGCACGGCTCAATCTCATCAATTGTGTTCGGTTTAAGCAACTTATAATACACGACACCAAGCTGATCCCACCAAATACACAACACGAGTTTTCTTTTCATGCTTTGGGCTATCGTTTCCATATTTCATAACCAGTGACCATGCGATGCAAAAAACCTCTTTCGTTTATGTCTGACAAGGAGCATATCACATAAGGAAAGTTGGCCTTCAATGTTTCTCAGCTTCAGTTTAGATAGAACCCAATTTCCTTGCTTCTGAATATTTCCTTATAATTTTAACGGTTGGAAATTGCTTGCTGAATCACTTCTAATGTAGGTGCAAGTTCTTTTTGTATTTGCACAAATCTTCCTCCAATAATGCTTCCAATTCCATATCTTCATACACTTTCGGCCTTCCGAATACGTTCTTTGTCTTCAATGTCAAACTCACCGTTTTCCAACTTGTGACACCACTCTCTACATTTTCTCTCATTTAAAGCAGCCTCACCACATGCTTCTAAAAGCAATTGTTGCGTATCAGCTGCATACTGCGTTTGCTCATAATTGACAACAAACGCAATCGTTTGAGAACTTCAAAGGAGTGTTTGCCGATGTTCAATCACATCTCGAATGGGTTTTTGCGTCGTTGCGTAACCGTGGACGAAACATGGATATATGACAAATAATCAGAGACGAGGGAACAGTCGAAACAGCGGACTTCTCCTGGTGAAGCAAAGGCCAAGAAGGTCAAGGTGCTTCTGTCGGCCAACAAGGTCAAATCAACTATTTTTTGAGATGCTAGCTTTGTCACCCACATCGATTAATCGATCGGTGCTGATTTTACCAAAATAAATGTTGTTCCGCCAGCACAACGCATCGACACATAAGTCGCAATGACAAAATTGAATTAATTAGCTCCTTATCGAGCATATTCTGTTTCCAAACTTGAATAAATGAGACGGCGGTAAGAGACTTGGGTTCAAAGAAGAAGTCATCGATGAAATAAACGTTTTCTTTGGGGGTCTCGAGAAATCGTTTTATTTTGAGAGCATCAACAAATTGGAGAAACGTTGGTTGAAGTGTATTAAACTAAAAGTTGACCCATCCTTGTAACATACTCGTAAGTATTGTGGGTTTTTTTCGGGTGTAATTTCTCAATTGCCATAAAATGCACAAAACTAATTTAATGCTGATACCGTTATTGAAACTAATATTTTGGATGTATTGCTCATTCAGTTTGCAAATTTCGTTGTGTCAACGTCATTGTAAGCATTTTTAACAGAACTTCGAAGTGGGATGTATCAGAAGTGCATGTTGGACATACTACCTTGATCAGAAAGTTCCCGGAATAACCACCGAGTGGCGTTCCCATTGTTCCGATATAAGTTCTGTTTTTTTTTTGTTAAGTTGGTACATCTGTTGTTGATATTCCCTCTAAATCCTAGCGTCATGGTTGACATTTGCAAAAGTTACGTAACCAAAAGTACGAGGGCGGGTCAATAAGTCCGTGACTTTTTGAATTTCTGACCTCTTTACTGAAACAGCAACACTGCTCCTGTCAACAGGCATCTGTCAGTTGACTCCTGTCAAAATTTAAACTGGCTGCGTAAGTTAGTTTGTGTTTGACAGCTATTTTTATCAGACTACTCACTAATTTGAGGAGAAAATGGAAAAAAGTGAATTTCGTGTGCTTATTAAGCATTATTTCTTGCGAAAAAAAACCATTACCGAGACCAAGGCTAAGCTTGATAAATACTATGGGGACTCTGCACCATCGATTTCAATGGTAAAAAAGTGGTTTACTGAATTTCGTTGTGGCCGTACAAGCACTGAAGATGCCGAACGTCCTGGACGCCCAGTTGAGGTCTCTACACCTGAAACAATCGAAAAAATTCACGATATGGTGTTGGCCGACCGAAGATTGAAAGTGCGAGAGATTGTGGAAGCCGTAGGGTTCTCGCATGGCTCAGTGGTTTCAATTTTGAATGATCACTTGGGTATGAGAAAGCTTTCCGCAAGATGGGTGCCGCGTTTGCTCACAGTCGACCACAAACGCAATCGTGTAACAACTTCACAGGAAGGTTTGGCGTTGTTTAATCGCAATATGGAGGAGTTTTTGCGCCGTTTTGTAACCGTGGACGAAACATGGATCCATCACAACACACCAGAGAACAAACAACAGTCAAAACAGTGGGTTTCTAAGGGTGAATCGGCCCCAAAGAAGGCCGAGGTGGGTTTGTCAGCCAATAAAGTTATGGCGACTGTTTTTTGGGATGCACGCGGGATAATCCACATTGACTACCTTCAAAAGGGAAGAACAATCAATGGGGAATATTATGCCAACTTATTGGACCGATTCAATGACGATTTGAACAAAAAACGACCTCATTTGGCCAAGAAAAAAGTTCTTTTCCACCAAGACAATGCAAGGGTGCACACATGTGCAGTTGCCATGGCAAAAATCCATGAATTGGGCTATGAATTGCTCCCTCATCCACCCTATTCTCCAGATTTGGCTCCGAGCGACAACTTCTTGTTCCCAAACCTGAAGAAATGGCTTGGTGGAAAAAGATTTGACTCCAATGATGAAGTCATCTCGCAAACAAAGGCCTATTTTGAGGACCTCGACAAATCATATTTTTTGGAAGGGATAAAAAAATTGGAGAAGATTGGACAAAGTGTATAGAGCTCAAGGGAGACTAGGTTGAAAAATAAAATTATTTTTTTATCAAAAAATCTGTGTTTTAATCCAAAAGTCACGGACTTATTGACCCGCCCTCGTACATCTATCTCTGTGTGTTGGCGATTCCGGGAACTTTCTGATCAAGGTAGTACTTTATTGTTCTTGTTCCGGAAAAAACCAGAATGAAAGTGAAGTCACTAGAGAGATCCAAAATGTGTATCCTGACATTCAATGTGGAGGGAAATCTCACTTTTACGGTAAGGTAATGCTCAAAGGAACTCAACGTAAGCCATATGACCTTCCATTGACACCTTACAAATATGGAGACAAGTTATAAAGTTGAAAAAATGCGTACCCCCACCGCCTATCGACACTTGCACTGAGCGTTATTAGCGCCATAATCAAAAGTCGTTTTTGATTGATCGGATTGTTACCGGAGATAAAAAATTTCGCAAACAATGGCTTAGTCTAGAAGACATAGCAGCACAACACATCAGATATGAATTGCACCCGCTTAAGGTACTACAGTCTGTATGGTGGAATGTTAAGGGGATTATCTTTTTGAGCTGTTGCCTCGTGACCAGACTACCACCGCAGACGTCTACTGTCATCAGCTGTGTAGATTAAAGTCGCCACCAGAGCACTTACTTCCAAGTTTGGTGTGTTCTATGCCCTCAGGATAACTCTCGACTATATTGGGAAAAATTTGTGCATCCGCCTTAGTTACCAGATATCCCTTTGTTCCGAAGTCTGCAAAACTTTTTGATGAAAAAATTTTAAATTCTCGGGACGATACCCAAGAGTCTTGTAATATTTTTTTGTCCAAGGAAAACACGACTCAGGACTTCGCCTAAGGCAGAAATCTAAGGTTGTTTCTTTGTGCTCAGGAGGCAAGTGAATAATAGAGTTCTCCTTCGTTTTAAGGACGAAGAAGCTCTTGGCCGTTTCGAGAGCAAGATATTGCCTGTGATTTTTGGTCCCATTTGTTTTGACGAGGAACTGATGAATATATTCAACCACAAACAGTATGACCTGTCCTGAAACTCCAATGACGGCGGTCACCGAGGCGAATGGGGACTTCAACCATCTTGAAGTGCGACACTGGCGGAGCTTATTGATTGAGGCGGAAGTTCAACATGAACTGTAACGCCAGTCAGTCAAAGTGGGTGATGAAGATATGGAAGAAATACTTTTGCAGACTGTTAAAAAGCGAACATGTCCTAATTTCGCTGTAAGACGAAATAAAGCGTTTAACATGGGTTGTGAGAGCAGTATCTACACCAGAGTACAACACAGCTTCCGAACCTGGTACTCAAAGTAGTAACTTGGTAGAGAGCACAAACAAACTCTTTTCTAAGATTTGACCAAAGTAAAGTAGGCCTGATTAAATAGAACGTCAGCATTGATCTACACGAAATCAGACCCTCTAAAGGGCACCAAATATAAGGCATAAACGATCTGTTTGGGATTTCCCAGAATTGACAAACCATTTACACTAAATTCCAGGCCGACACTCACCACCTTCTTATCGATTGTAAAGCCGCGCATGACAGCATCTTAAGAAACGAGCTACATGGAGTCATGCCCAGTTTTTACAACTGCATCAGCTGTATCAAATGAAGACTACGATTGGTCAATGCTCCGTAAAGATCGGACACAATCTCACCAAGACTTTTTCGACATCATATTTCATAAAATTATGCAAAACTCGCAAGCCAACAAATTCCCGAGTCTGTACAACTACTTGCATACGCTGATGACATTGATATCGCAGACAAAACCCAGCGAGCTGAAGCTGGTGTAAATATTGAAACAGAACGGCAAAGTTGGTTCTGTTGGGAATTAGGGTAAAATCAAGTACTCGTACATATTGGGATGCACAACATCGACAAATCGGGGGGAAACATCGCAATAAACGGCTATAGCTTTGCGATAACTGCCTTCTTCGACTAAATTGTTAATTTTGGCATGGCCTCCTCACCAGCAATCCAGCAAAGAGTTACTCTTTCCAGCCGCTGCTTCTCCGACCTAAGAAGGCAAATGAGTAACACGACCTTGACAAGAAGCACTCAAGTCCTGTTCTATGGCGCATAATCGGGCACGTTATCAGAGTGAGGATATCCTAAGCCGTTTTGTACACAAGATTTTATGAATGATTACGAGTTCTGGAGAAAAGAAACTCTATCAGCTGTACAGCGACTCTGAATGGTCACAAAGTGCGCACGAGTACAAACGTTTGAAAATCTGAAAATGTAATCTGAAGCCTCAAGTATACATGTCGATTATACTCTGATAAGAGTGAAAGGTCTGATAAAACCTCCAAACCGTTTCCTGGTACAACTTCTCTCGTCTCCAAACACTTATACTTTCTGCGATAATGTCACACACATAAGTGTCTTGAGTAAAACCGATGTGATCGCATCAATAAACATTATAATTTAACTCTGCCATTTGGATAATCAAAGCCGTAAATGCCTGCTCACAACAAACACAACTGACTGATAGGGCACACAAGATACGACGAGTATCTCATATCTCATATCTCACACACAAAGCTGTTGACGAGTACATAACACATAAGCTGACCCTGAAACTAACTTTTATAGTCACTTTTCAAGTGGGGATCGTCCAGTAGATCGTAATGTTTTCTTATTGCTTCGAATGTACATACGTACAAGTCTGCCCCTAAATAAAAAAATCCGACTTCCGGCGAGGGGATTTTTTTCTCTGTTTTTACTCGTAACTCCTCTATGTATGGACATGGATGGAACTCGCCATCGTCATCGTATCCAGGTTGTTCACATTTCTTCACCTTTAACCGGATCAGACGCGCGTGAAAAAAAGGGGGTTCCGCTTAATTTTTTCCGATTCTGTGTAATTGCATGAGGACCGAAGTTGAGTGCCAACTTGAGAAGCAGTTGCTGCCGAAGGAAGTGAATCACAATTTTTTTTTTTTTCGCAAAGTCTCAGGGAATAGTAATTCTACATCTGACTGTAGGGCGAACGTTTTTTTTTTTCGGTTCTGTCGTAATCAAAACAAAGCTGGCATTGTGCTGCAGAGATACGAGTACGAGTACGAGTACGAGTACGAGCAAGAGCGTGGACACGATAACGATTACGTCTATCTTTATTACCTGCAGCATGGGTGATTGGAGGTGTTATCTAAGCAGTTACAGCACCCAGATACCAGACTAAGACGACTGCTGTTCGAAGATAAGATATCACAACCACGCGCCTTCTGAAGAATGCAATTATAATTATGAAGGGGGTCATCAGTCCCGCAGGCATTTGCATACACATCTAATAGGCGCGAGCGAAATATTTCTATATACACGTAAGAGGAGCATAAGAAACGCCTTCAGATGGGATGCGCCCATGCAAAAACCCCAAGACAAACCAAAGCAGAATGAAAACAACACCAGCGAAGCAGGGGAGAATATTAATACATTTGAAGGAGAAGACGAAGAAAACAAAACTTTCTTCTCCCTAATTAGCGAGTTACAGTCAAGCCGAGCGAGTGCCAAGCACATAATCGAGTAGTCAAGCCGATCGTAATTGCAATTTCAGTTGCAGTTGCAATTAATTCAGAGCAACGCATTTTGCAATAACCTCAGACTAAAGATAGACAACAGCACCCGATCGGCCAACCGTAAGCCCCGTTCGAGAAGACAAAAGCGATCTGATGTTTTTTTTGCTTTTTCGTTTCTTTCATTTTTTTTTTCGCTTTTTTCTTGTTTTTCTCATCTGTCTTTTCGCATGTATACTTTGTGAAATCTGAGAAAAGCAGCAGGTGCAACATATGCACAAGCATCCACCAGCCATCATCCATCAAACCGACAAACAGGCAAACCAGCAACAACCACACAATCGAAAATGTGTGTGAACAAACAAATATGTTGTCCCTTCGAAGCACACGCACCACCAAGTACCAAGAGAATGCAGAAAACTCTTCACTGCACAAACAACTTACTCCTAAGGGACTGGAACTTGGACTGGGATTGGGACTAGGACTCATCCCATGGGACTCTGGGAATCACGACATTTGGTGAAGAGATTTTTCGGTTTTTCAACTTATTTCCAATTGTAAATGTGTACTTACGAGTGGTTTACGGGTGCGGGGGTTCAGGTTCAAGCTCACTTTGTCTGTCCTGTGGTGTTTGTTGTTTTTTGTTTTTTTTTTTTAGGAAAATTCTATTTTTACTGCGTCATTTCACTGCATTATAAGTTCGCACAAACTACCTCTAGCTTATTGATAATTTATTAATAACGATTTTGTGCGTTCAAGCGAACGTGGAAACAAATTAAAATGCAAAAACACGGAAATTAAAACGAGAAAAATGGGAAAAACCTCACCCACGGTTGCGACAGCACAAAACGACGACAACGATTTACAGTAAACGTACACTGAACTCTGTAGGTATTGCAAAACTGAAGTTTAGACAGATGGACTGGCTTGGCAGCTGTCACTGTCAGTTTTGTTATTGGTAAATAAATTGCATGCAATAGTTTCATACTGAATTCGTATAGATGGCGTCAGTTTTAATAGAAAGTCAAAGTATTCATTTCTTAGGTTTACACAAAAGCAGCTGTCACAAGTGGATGTGCTGTTTTAAGAAATTATTTTGGAGCTGCATTGACAGTGAACATCTGCCCTTAGATTTAGATATTCACACCGTTATAATGTGTAGCATCCATTTTGAATATACGCATTCTGGTCGACGGAGGCAGCTTTATTTTTTACGTTTTCAAACCGTTGATTCACTGGCAGTTCACATATTCACTTATTATAGTTAATGCATTCATATATTGCAGTCCAAAAGAGAAGAAAAAACACCCTCAACAATAATAAGATATTATCAGCTGTCTTCTGTCAAAATAGATACCCATTGGTACATCTTTTTCACAATGCGGAACTCCAGAGCAACGGATTGGTGGATTTTTTGGGCCGCGGCTGTAACCATCGCTGGCCTTGTTGGATGGCGATGGCCGGTGAATCCCCAGGAGATTTGTTTTCAAAAGAAAGTAGGTGAAGATTGCCGTAGATCCTACTTTTGCAATTAACAAATGGAAAACAGGTCTTAAGCTAATTTATAAGATTGATTTGGCCACTTTCCAGGCAGCAGAGTTGTAGAGTTTGGATTTTTTTTTTTATTATTAGCGTGCGCTCAAGAGGTTGTTAGTACACTTAAAATGATTGCAAACCGAACGGGCGATTGAAAATTAGGGAGGAAAGAAAAAGAGGTACCGATGTACGTTGGTTTTGAATGTTTGGATGTTATAATGACTAGGAAATAAAGAGCTAGGCAGGGCATTCCATGAGCGATTTGTTCGGCTTAGGAAATAATAACGATATTTCAAGGTACGTCCGACAGTGGGCTTGAGGGTGTACTGATGAGCGTTCATAGCGAGACAAGTGTTACGGTTGGTGGTTGGAAATGGCGGAACGTTACTGGCAATATCTGAGGAGCACTGGTTGTGAAAATAGCGATGGAACAACGTAAGGCAGGAGACATTACGTCGGTGGTCGAGGGTGTCAATCGACTGTATAATACTGGCATCACCTATAAGTTTTATCACAGGTTTTGGATCTTATCTAGCAAGTGCAAAGACCAGATGTGAGCATTGTACTTCAATTTTGGGCTAATGAAAGCCTTATATATTGAAGCCAGATCAGAAGGGGTGAAATATTTCTTATATCGCTTGAGGAAACCTAGACATTTCGCTGCATTTTTGGCGACTTTGAATATGTGGTTATTCTAACGTAAGTTGTCATTGACACACATACCGAGAGTGGAAAGGTTTTCGGTTTTAACGATGCAAGTGCCATTAATGGATAATGGCTGGATATTAGAATTTCGCTTTAGCGACAGCATTGTGTTTTGGAAGCATTAAACATACGCTGCTGTTCCCGTTCTACAGCCGAAGAGCAGGGACGTGAGTCCGGGAACGAATATGAAAAGCAGAGAGTACTGTCGTCAGCATTAGAAGTAGCAGACAAGAAATCATTAATGAAAATTTAAAAGAGTGTCGGAAAACGGAGCCCTGGGCACACCAGCATTTATGTTGTGAATATCAGACTTGAAACCATCCAAGACAAATTGAATTGAACGTTCCGAAAGGTAATTTCTAATCCATTGAAAAAGAGAGTCGTCGACCTTAAATGCACGCATTTTCAATAAGACAGCCTGATGGCAAAGTCTGTCAAACGCCTTAGAAATATCAGGTGCAACTATCTTCCTTTCGCCAGATTGATATGAACTTTGGTTCCAAATTTTCGGTGAGACATGCTATCAAGACACCAGTGGACCTGTTGCTACGAAAACCGTACTGCCAGTCATTAAGAAGTTTTCGTGATAGGTATTTGAAGATATGTTCCTAGATAATTTAAATAGTAGGAAGAGTTGATGCAAAGGAATATCCGCAATAATTCGTCCCCTTTATTTCGTAGAGAGTGGAGTATATACATTAAGGAGAGAATGTAGAAGATGATTTATGGCGGGAATAGAGCACATGAAAGCAAATGAGTTCGAATATATCTCTGTAAAAAATAGAGAAGGAATCGTTTCAACATAGATTGGTAAACTTGAAAAAAGCCCTGCTTAGATAATTAACATAAATTAAAGACTAAGAGGACGAACAAAGTTATTGAAAGCTGAAAGTGATAATGATAGACACAATAGTGAGGAGTTCATGGGATGAGTTGTGAAAATGAGACCAATTGCCTTTCCATATAATTGACTTAGACTAGAGTCTGTAAACCTATTTCATTTTGATAAAGACAGATTACAATTGCCGGAGATAACGATATCATCAAGAGAGTGTGATGAGCCAATTAAAATTGTAAATTGCATCTAAAGAACCGCGTAAGTGTTATTTTAACTGATTCAAAGCCGAGCTTAAAATAAGACGAAAGTGGCAAAAAGTGAGGAGTCAAAGCTGTTGTGAATGGCCAATAAGACATCTCGACAAGGAGAATCAATTATAGTGGGTGTATTGTCATCATTACAAAGGACGCAGGAGTAACTCCTGGTTTTCATGTTGGAAACGGAAGTTCGCGCATCGAAGAAAATCGTACTTTGTGTCGAGGCTTGCTGTTGGCTCAATGGGTTCTTGAAGAAGATTAAATTCTCACTGATACTCATGAAACTCAATTATGCTTACAGAACGACTCTATCTGACGCCTGGTTTGACGTCAGCTGGAGTTCGGCAGTTAGTGGCCAATATCACCGGGCAATAATCAGCAATTATCATGGAGGGTACTGATCGGGATGAAATGTGGTTCTAGCAAGACGGTGCTGCGTACTTGAAATAAGCAAGTCGGCGAAAATTTTGGCTATCATCGTTTTGGCTATTCTGCTTGATGGCGGGAAGGTGGGCTTCTTGGCAGTTATATACGTTCAATCTGCAGAAATAATTTCTCTGTACAGGTTTTTGAAAAGTTCTTTTCAACTATTGGTAATTTTTCCGTAAGATTTTTCTGGAGTAAAATCTCTCAATTTGTTCGATTGAGCCTTTCCCAGCTGCTCCCAGTTTCGTACGCTAAGTTGGCTGAGGTCTCCGCCACTTGAGTCTCAGCCACTCTACATGACTCAGCCATCTCAGTCATTGGATCTTCACCCTTCTGGTTAGGTCGATGTCCCTGTACAATCCGTACAGTTCGTTGTATATTCTTCTCCACTCACCGTCAATGCAACCGGGACCAAAATACATCCGAAGAATTTTCCTCTTAAAGCGGCCAAGAGCACCCTTATACATTTTTGATAATATCCATGCCTCTGCGCTATAGCGCGGGACTGGGATTATTAAAGCCTTGTATAGGGTAACTTTTGGTCTTCGAGAGAGGGCGTTGCTAGTTAATTGCCCTGTTAGCTATATGTATTCTCCGCTGACGTCGTTGTCTGAATTTATAGCGGAGTCAAGGTAGACAAAGTCCTTAATTACCTCAAAGTTATACCAGTCGACGGTGACATTCTTTTCGAGATATCGGTGCTCAGTGTCCTTTTTGCTTGACAGCATATACTTGGTTTTGCCCTCATAGCCGCCAAGCCAATTTTTGCCACTTCCGTCTCAATACTCGCGAAAGCGCCATTGACATCGCGCTGGTTTCTTCCGATTATGTCAATATGATCGGTGTATGCGAGTAATTCGACGGACTTTTGAAAGATTGTGCCTCTTGTGTTTGCGTGTGCGTTTTGTACCATTCTTTCAAGTACGATGTTGAAGAAATCGCATGACAACGCATCGCCTTGTCTAAATCCTATTTTGACGTCAAAGGTCTCGATGAGATCTTTACCGACCTCGATGGAGCAGGGTGCATTCTTCTTCGTCATCCTGCACAGATGGACGAGTTTGGCAAGAATGCTAAAACTAAAAATTACTCTGTGTAGCCGAACTTCGGATATGCTCGTGGAATATTAAGTCCCTTAATAGGCCATGTGTAGCGGAATTACTAGCGGAGGCCCTAGACTGTTGCAAAGCAGACATAACCGTCATCCAAGAAATGCGATGCAAGTGGCCGGACAAAAAGACAATGAAAAACTGCGACATCTACTACGGCGATTGTTATCGATGGCAAAAGCAGTGCCTATTTGTATGCGGATTTGTTGTTGGAGCCAGACTTAGAAAAGAAGTCTTTAGTTTCTGGTAGCTTCGACATTAAAATTGTTAAGCTGGGGAGAAAGGGCATCTTTGGTAGCACTGTCGGAAGATATAGCCTGCACTACACCACCTCTGATAACGGTTTCAGGCAAATCGACTTTGCGGTGGGGCGAAACATTGTCGTAGCTAGCACGCGGTTCCCCCATCTCGGTATACACAAGGGGACTTGGAGAACTCCTGATCAATCAGCCGTCAACCAGATTGACCGCATAACGAACGACGAAAGAAATTCCTCCAGTATTACGGATGCTCGGATGTTCCGAGGAGCAAACATCGACTCGGACCACTACCTTGTTGTAGCCAAGGTACGGTTGCGGATATCCCGAACAAGGCCAAGACAAGCTTATATAGTGAGGAGTTTCGACGTCAGACGGCTACCATTGAAGAGATCGCCAAGTCCTTTTCCGATCGAGTCTCGCTCGTCCACCACAACGAAACCCCTGGTTTGATGATGAATGCCGGCAAGCACATGCAGCTCAATAAGATGCATATAAAGCGGCGATGCATAGAAGGAGTAGAGCTGCTTTCGAGCTCTATGAACAGTAGAGAAGAGATAACTACCGACTTCTCAAGAGAAAAAAGAAGGAGCATGAGCACACTGTCGAGGAAATTGAGAGATGTTACTCATGGAATCAGGTTCCACAAAACTGTGAAAAAAACATGCCACGGACACAAACTCTGAACCGAAGCCTGTAAGGACGAACAAGGAAACGTCTTAGTAGAGTCGCAGTCAATGCTGAGAATCTGGAAAGATTACTTCTGTAGACTGTATAACGGCGACAGCAAAACAAATACCACTGTCAGGCGGAATGAACCTTTCGACCTGGACGATCTAGACCAACAATTCCATTCAGTCGACCTGACGACAGTTGATGACCAAAATATGGTTAGATGAAATATGCCCGATCAATGAAACTTCAGCATTGATTGACCGATCCTCAAGAAAGGAGACCCTCTTAACTACACCAACTACCTACCACTCCAGGTATAAAATCTTGTCTGCTGCATTGTATGAACGCATAAAAGTCATTCGTCAACACCATTGGTCCGTATCAGTGTGGCTTCAGGCCAGGAAACGCCAACATCGACCAAATATGCACACTACGGCAGATCGAGCTATACAGAACAATATCTAGTTTTTGGATCCCTGGAAAACTCGTTCGTCTGTGCAGGATGACGTTGGAAAATGCACGCTGCTCCATAAAGGCCGGTTAAGATCTCACCGAGACCATTGATGTCAAAACAAACCGATGCGCTGTCATGCGATTTCTTCAACATCATATATGGAAGAGAAGTGCAAAACTCACGCGCCAACCCAAGAGGCACAATATTTCAAAAGTCCGTCCAATAACTCGCATACGCCGATCATATTGACATAATCGGAAGAAAGCAGTGTAATGTCAATGGCGCTTTCGCGAATATTGAAACAGAAGCGGCAATAATGGGCTTAGAGGTCGACGAGGGTAAGATAAAATATATGCTGTCAAAAAGGAGGTCGTTAAGGGCTTTGTCTACTTAGGCCCCGCTTTTAACTCAGACAATAACATCAGCGCTGAGATCGTGTCAATCGCTGCTTCTTTGGGTTGAAAAAGCAATTGACCAGCAAAGCCCTCTCTCAAATTACAAAAGTTACCCGATATAAGACCGTAATAGTCCCAGTGAGTGAGGCAGGAGGAGATGTAGCGACGAAGTGTATGGACTGTACAGCGACTCAAAGTGGCGTAATGATCTAATAAGGAAACTTTTACAGCATAAAATCATGAATAGTCAGATACAACAAACAGATCAAGAAGACTTGTAGGGGAATCCGACCTAAAACGGGTAGCATGAGAGTTAATAACCATAATCCCTGTAGAAGTAACATATTTTAAAGCCGGCAAGATCTGTTATCGGTTTTAAACAAGTCAGCGTTAAAGTCACTGCAAAGTATATGTTAATGTTTTTATAGTTGAATGGTGGAAGCAATTAAGTTAAAGGAACAATTATGGTTGGGACTATAGACTATTCCAACTAAACAACGCAAATTTTTATTAAAATTTCAATAAAAATGATTTCAGTGTCATTTCCCACCGACTTTCCCAAAACTTTACAACTCATGGGAGATCTATGGTAAATTTCAATACCTCCACCAGAAACTCTATTATGCGGAATCAATTTATAGTTAGGAATCCTATACATTTTTGCGTAATTCAGCGTCTTAAACCTAAGTTTCACTCACTCATATAACATCAACTCCACAATCTGTCTGAAATAATCAAATTTCGAAATATATTGATTGAAATTTTGTTTACTAAATTTCTGCTGACAGATTTGAATGCTGCTTATACAGAAAAAGTCGGAAGCACCACCAACTCTAAGCCCTTGAAAAGATGCTCATAGTTCGATACAAAACAACCCAAAAACCAACTGGGAACCTCATTGCATTGGTTTTGAATGTATACTATTTATAATATCCGTGCGGCATCGGATAAAGAATAGTGCCGCAGTGCATCCCAGCTTGTCGTAAGAGGCGACTAAATGGGACGCCAATCATATACAGGCAACTATGACACCAAAAATGAGCCTGTGACTTTTTAACACCTTAAAACGTTCCCACAAGTTTGTATGCAATCAGTGGGTTCCCACGTCAGGAGACTACCGGTGGGGTAAAAGAACAGTCAATCAATTCGAAATGAGCATACAAGTGAGCAATTAATAGCACTACCCCGCTGGGCACCACGATTGCAACGCACTCGGGTGATCCCAGAGCAAGCAGAAGTGCTTGCGTCAGAGCCCGACGGATTCCGGGGGCGGGCAAAATGAAGTTTCCAAAATATTTTCATAAACTTCGGTTTGCAAGTTGGAACGTCGGATCGATGACCTCAAAAAGTTTAGAACTGGAAGCGATTATGCGTCGCAGAACTCTACAAATCCTGTGCGTACAGGAAACGAAGTGGTGTAATACAGGAAATAAAGCGCGCTTTCTAGATTTAAAAACTAAGGCATTTAAGATGTTCTACCATGGAACGGTCAATGGACGAAACGGTGTTGGAATCGTTGTTGCAGCGGATCTTCTAAACAACATCGTTGGTATCTTGAAAATAAGCGACCGCTTGATGAGTGTTAAACTCGTCATACACAATAAAACGTGGAACATTGTTAACGCGTACGCTTCACAAAATGGATGCGACCAATCGGAAAAAGATTAATTTTGGTCAGAGTTCTGTAATTTGCTTAGAAATATACCTATCGATGAGATGCTCTTCGTAGGCGGAGATTTAAATTTCCACGTCGGAGAAACAAATGTTGATTTTGAGGACTGCCACGGCGGTAAAGGCTTCAGAACCAGAAATTCAGCTAGCGAAGACATCGTTGTAGCATGTAGGGCTTACGGTTTAACCATCTTAAATGCAATGTATTGAACATCAACGACATCTTATCACCTATAGCAGCGGAGGCCACGAAACGCAAATAGATTATCACCTCTGCAAAATGTCGATGAGAAACCGTGTTAAGAACTGTAAAGTAATACTTGGAGAATCGCTAGTAAGCCAACACCGTCTGCTCATTACAGAATTTTTTACAGCGGAACAACCGAAAACAAGGGCATCGTTTGGAAAGCCAAAAATCCGGTGGTATAATCTATCGAAGGAACGAAGCGCAAGATTTATCGCACTGGCCAAAGAAGTACTTCAAAATATAAATGGTATAGCAGACTCACTTAGCCCGCAAGAAATGTGGAACAGCATGCACGAGGAATGCATAACACTCGCAAAGTCCCACCTGGGGACTATATCGAAATACCATCACGTCGGCAAAGAAACATGGTGGTGGAATGACGAAACCAAACGAGCTGTGGCCGACAAGAAGAGTGCATTCCAAGCGTGGACAAAATGCGATCGGAATGGAATTCGACGATATCGAAAAAGCCCGACTGGCTCTTGAATACAAGCGTCTTAAAAAGATCGCAAGGAAAGTCCTGGCTCGAACTCGAGCGGCAGAAGCGGAAAACCTGTACCAGGAGTTAGAACAAATATCCTCACGATCGGCGGATAGAACACAAGCTATCCAAGAAGCTCAAACGTCGTACAGTACTAAAATGCCAAATATTTATAAGCTCGCTGCACAGAGGAGAAAAAATTCAATGGAAATAACCTCGCCGAAATACATCAAAAACGCAGACGGTCGCTTACTAACAAATGAAAAGGAAATTTGTGACCGGTGGCTTGAATACTGCAAGGAGTTGCTTAACAAACAGTTTCCACGTGATATCGTGCCGACAGCTGGTCTATTCGGACTTTTCAATCGAAGAAATGATTATAGCAATTGGAAAAATGAAGCGGGGAAAAGCGGCGGGACCAGACAGCATTCCATCAGAGTTTTGGTCGAAGATGGAGGGGATCGGTAGCGTTTGGCTATCGAAACTTTTAAATAAATTAAAATGTGGACAACCTATGCCGAATCAATGGAGAAGTAGCTTCTTGGTTTCATTATACAAAGGAAAAGGCGACACTCGAGAATGCAACAACTACCGTTCAATCAAGCTTATGTCACACACAATGAAAATCGTCGAAAGAGTCTTAAACGAACGTCTTCGGCAAATAATAAAGCTCGATAATAGCCAGAATAGCCAGTGTGGATTTGTTGAAGGAAGATCGACGGTGGACGCTATCCAAAGCCTACGAATAATAATGGAAAAGCACCGAGATTCGTCTAAGGACTTACACATGGTATTTATCGACCTCGAGAAAGCATTCGATCGAGTGCCTAGGGACCTCATATGGGCCGCGGTGAGGTCTCAAAACGTACCGGAAACGTATGTTAGAATAATACGGAAACGTGAAAACTGCGGTAAAAAGCTCTGCTGGACTAACGAGAGAATATCCAGTTAATGTCGGAGTGCACCATGGCAGCGTCCTTAGCCCTTTCCTCTTTTACTTAGTATTCGACTATCTTTTAAAAGACTGGATGCGCCAAGCAAGTGTAACGCCAATTCTGTTCGCTGACGACGCAGTTATACTTAGCGATAACGTCGAAGATTTACAGAACGCCTTAGATTCATGGAGAAATGCGCTAGAGAGAAACGGGTTTAAAATAAGTCGTTCAAAGACGGAGCATTTGACGTGCCCATTTGCGCATCCGTTGCGACGTGTTCCGGATATAATGTTAGACGGAATAGTTCTTCCAAAAAGCACTATCTTTAAGTACTTAGGATCAATCGTTAACATGGAAGCGAAATGTGACGACGACGTAAACCACAGAGTGAGTGTGGGATGGATGAAATGGCGGGAAAATTCGGGAATCTTTTGCGACCGAAAATTGCCACTTAAATTGAAGGGGAAACTCTACACCACGGTTGTTAGACCAGATCTTATATAAGGTTCACAGTACTGGACAATGTACGAAGCGTTTAAGAACAAAATGACGGCAGCGGAAATGAAAATGTTAAGGATGTCTAGTGGTGTCACTAAACGCGATTGCATTAGATCTACGCGTATAAGAGGAAGTCTACATATAAAGAATTCGGTAACCGAACAGCTTGAGGCGAATAGAATAAGCTGGTATTGCCACGTTCAAAGAAGATCTGCGGAAAATCCGGTTAAAAAGGCACTATCAACTACGGTCACTCCAACTGTAAGAAAACGACGTCGGAAAAAGAATTCCTGGATTTTTCAGATGGTAAATGCGCAACAACGCCTGGGGCTTACCACTGAAGCGATCCAGGACAGAGCATTATGTAGAAGCGTTCTGCGGTCTGCGACATTAGCCAACCCCATAAGCGGAGCAGCAGCGATGCAGTAAAAATGGGAAACTCGTTACGCATAAGTTCGTATAACGAGGAAAGGGTTAATAAAAGGATAAGAAGAAGAAGAAGCATACTGTTTATAATGATTGAGGAAAAGTGAACTTAACATGAATGTTGTTTGACTTACTTTGAAGCTCATGGAATATGGTGGTAAATTAATAAAGAAACTAGGTTCTCTAAGAAAAAACTCGATTTAATTTACTAGTATAGCAGTACTCAAATTTATTCCACAATCTCAGTGAGACACAAGTGCAGTGAACGCTTTTATCTACACGAGTAGCACTGATTGGAGTTGATTTCTAGAACCCAGACTGTAGATAACTTTGTATCCGTTTTGCCATCTTATACTGTCTGATCAATTTCAAAATCAATCGAAATGAAACGATTATAGAGAAGTATATGCCCCCAACTACGCATTTGATCAATAAAATTTAATTTTTCTTCGGTTTCACGTTAATTGATACCAATCATGTTTCGGTGATTGAAAAACACTTGTCGGGATCAAAACAGGGATAATCTAATCGATATTCCTACATCTAGTACCCAATAACATTCCTTTGCATGCAATGACGTAAACCTACCTCGTATATCCGCATCAGAGTAATATCGTTATCAGAGTAATTTACGCAGTTTTAGAGCTGCTTATTTCATTCAAATTCAAAGCGCCTTAAGGTTCTCCTTGCACTCAATTGCTTTAAATACACAATACGAGTATCTGTGATAATTCAAGATTTCCCAATCTCTATTGTCAGCTTATCACTACACCACTCATCAATGCAACCAAACTTATCCAAAATAGTGTCTTCCAAACGAAGTTTTATGTGTTAATTTGTTTATGGCCTTTCCTGTCTAGTCGTTAAGCCTGTATCTTTGAAGTAAACAAAAAAAAAATTTGCTGTTTCTTTTTTCTAGAGACAAAATTTGATTCGCGTATCTAGAGAATGGAAATCTAATCAATTTCTCATATCGGAATGTTTTATGAAAGCGCATTTACACAGAAATATCTGATATCTGCAAAATAAAAAAATAAAAAAAAGTTCAACAGCCGAATGATGTTTTTTTTTTGTTTTTTGAGAACCTCAAAGTGACGTGAAGCCATTCGAGAAGTCGTCAATTCAGTCTGCGTTTAGGCCACCGATGAGTACAGTTCGAAGGTTCTGCTTTAAAAAAAATTTCAAAATTGGCTATAACGGATTAGGTTACTTGGTTAGTACTCCCCTCCTGTTGTTTTGTGTTTTTGTTTTTCATCAAAACTTTTGTTAATTTATTTTTTAACTTAAAACCTTAAAATCAGTGGTCGTTACAAGTTTAAATTGAATTGAAATTTTTGGGAAAGAAATTAAGTGGATGTAACGTGAGTCCTGTGACTTTTTGGAAGTTCTAATGAGGCTTTTCAAGTAATTAAATAGACGAACAGTGATTTCGAAAACACAGGTTTTTTGATTTAATTGTTCAAAATTACGGTGTTACAAGGAAGTGTGGGTAATGTAAAATTACAAAAAAAATGGCCTTATAGTGTTGACAGTGGAGTTTTACAAAACTAATTAGTGCCTTTGTGTGAAATTACTTGAAAATTTGATAATTTATAATGGTTTTCTAATTAGGGAAAAAATATTTAAAATTTTTACGAATTTCGTTACCTATATGTTTTTTTCTGTATTTCGACCTCACGGAATATTTTTTTGTTTTTCATGGACAGGAAATTTATATTAATTAAAGTCATTAAAGCTACTTGTTGGTGATGTGTGTTAAGGGCTAGCCTCGTACGCATTGAATTCCTTGATAAGTGCTGACTGATACATTGAAACGGAAAATTTATTTTATATTAATTCTCATCAAAAAGTAGAGAAAAACATCCGGAGGAGTAGAATCATTTGCAACTTTCTTAATTGCACCCACGTAATGGTTTTGTTTTTGGTTTCGAGGCAGACGAAAGGGGTTCAATAGAATATAAGTCGAACAGAGTACGTTTTGTGCGTTTCAAGTATTATTTCCATCATGTTTTGAAAACGATATCGCTAAAGTGGCCGCCGCCATTGTTGATTACCATTTGGATTCTTTTTATCGTATTCTCTACGGTTTTCTTCGTACCGGACGATAGGATCTTTATTTCTTGACAGATGTAGATGTACTAGTAAAAATAGGCAAAGCGCGATATCAGGCAACCGCGAAACGCCTACTTTAGAATGCTAGTTGCACCTTGTGCAGCATGCGCCGTTTGCTCAATTCATCGAACTGAGGAATGACAAATTCATTGATTATGGCTCTGTAGGGCTCACCATTCACAGTAACTGTTTGGCTCTCAAATAAATGACCCAATGACTCCTCCAGCGTAAACAGCACACAATGCAGCGACTTTTCGTTCTTTACTCGCAGATTTTCCGTTTCCAAGAACAGAGGAAATGGGCGTTCGTCCGCTTCGTTGTTAAGATTCAGTAATGCGTGACCGTAGATTAGACGCGAGTCACGATCACTTTGTATGGAAACATCTCAAAGTTTTTAACCAAAATGCGCTGCATGCGTTGCATCGACGAACTCTCTATGACATCTGCAGCCACGGCAGCGATATTCTCAGCCGAACGAGAGATACGAGGACTTGTTCGGTACCGTGTTGTTCAGTTCTTTAAGAGTTGTGCATTAAAATGACCAGTGGGAGCCGGACGACAGGGAAAATAGGAACTAAATGCACATTGCGCTTATATTACTGTCAACTGGTTCATCAAAACATCATGCTTATGCACACAAATCTTAGCTGCGATTGCTTTACAAATGTCAAAACCAAGTTAAATGTCAATTATTTGACGCATTTTGTAAAATTGATGACAGTTTGCTAAAGGGTCGGGTCATACTAGAAGGTGGCCTTGAACCTTGTACTACCTGTAACGTAGTACAGGAGGAGTAAGAGGAGTCCTTCTACTTAATCACATAAAGATTTCAAAACAATAATTAACTTCATCTCAGTTTTCAATAACATTTTGACTGTGGCATCGACTAGACTGTTCCGACTTCATGTTATCATTGTGCAAAATCCACGAGTTTTCTGCTCACAATTGGTTATTGACCAACATTTCTTTTACTTCATGTTTTCGCTGTTGATGGTCTGCCACTGCGTTCATCATCTTCGATTGACTGACGACAACTTTTCAACCGCTCGTGCCACTGGTAAAAGACCGTTTTCTTTAGAGAATCGTTGCCAAAACACTTTTCCAACATTTCCAACGTTCGCGCACCATTAAATCCGTTTTTTACGCAAAATTTAATACAAGTTCGTTGTTGCAAATTTAAATTCATTTCTAAAATTGTAAAAAATCGCCAACACACACAGAGATAGATGTACCCTTGGCTACGTCACTATGTCAAGCTATGACGCTAAGATTTGGAGGGAATATCAACAACAGATGTACCAACTTGACAAAAAAAAAGAACTCAAATCGGAACAATGGGAGCGCGACACGGTGGTTATTCCGGGAACTTTCTGATTTCTGTACGATTCAGTTTTGGCAATCACTGGGGCCATATCCTTTTCCAGTGAAAATTCTTTGAGATTTGGGAACAGGTGGAACTTGCTGGCAGCCAAATCTGGAGAACACGATGGATGGATGGAAAAATAATTATGCAGCTCTGCCATCGTCGTGACCGACTTGTGACACGGTGCAATGTCTTGGTAAAAGAGCGCTTTTTTTCTTCTTAAGTTAGGGTAGTTGGTCCACTCCGGACTGTAGCGCCATCTAAGAAGAATCCCAATATACGGACTCCATAACTTAGCCAGTCGATTTTTGAGTTTTTGGATGCTTTGGTTGGCTTTCGGCATTTACTGAAGATCAATCTTTATAATTTGCAAACCTTGACGAAATGGTAGACATTGAAAATATTAAAACACCTATGGCAGGATGAAGTATGTGCACAAACTCATTAGAATAAAATCGTTCAAGCGTCTCAAACGCGAGCATTTTTTTCTAAAATAAACGTGCTTTCACATTGCACCATACAAGGCATTCTTATATTCACAGACTCAGTACGGATAGGGGGCAAGACGTTTAAGGAAAAACCCTCCTGCAGCCAAGGCAGATCGTTCTTTGAAATCGGTTAAAATCAAACATTTGTTTGTGAAAGTAGTACCTTTCAGTAGACAACAGACGCATGGAATGTAATTAGTCTGACATAGTCCTGTTGTTCCAAAGGACCCTCCTTCGTTGGAAGCCTCATTTTATGCCGAAGGCTGACAGCGTCTTGCAAGTTTTCGACATGCCATATTTAGTTCAAAGAAGTTCGAACTGTGTCAAAGGTCTTTTCCAAGTTAATTAAATGGGCAATAATGCATTGTTTCTTGTTTTTGTATATAAAAACCGAATTTGTTAGTCAAGGCTCTACTTATTACCTTTTAATGTATTTTTGATGTTTGTAAGAAGACTTATCGACTAATCGACCTCACATTACGAGACGTAAATGGTGGTCCATCTGTTGGTTCATTTTTAAAAATCCTATAAAAAAATCCGTTCAATAGTTTTCAACGATTGTGTCTTTATTGAAAAGAGCAAACCTTTAGACTAATTATGGAATATTATTCCTTTCAAATGATTGCCTCAGCTGGCACGCCAATAGGGATGGGTGATCAAATTTTTCAATACATTTTCTATGGATTCAGCCCCTATTTCACGAATAGCTTGACCAAAAATGTTCTTGAATTAATGAATCGTCTCTAGATTGTTCGGATATCAAACCGGAAAAAATAGTTTACATGCGTCAAATCGCAGCCGCCACGGCCAAACAATATCACCAAAACGACTGATTACACGTTTATTGAATTTAGTGCGCAATAAATCGATTACTGGATGGCTTCTATGGCACGTAGCCACATCTTGCTGTAACTATACTCGCCCAGGTCCAAATACTTAATTTCCGGCCATAAAAAATCTGGGCCATAAAATTGTCGTCAATTTCGAACTCTAAAGGCCAAACAAAGAGCGATAACGAAGCGGTTTTTTATTTTCTTTCAATTTTAAATTCCTGAGTCAATTGACAAAGTTCAAGAGAATAATACGACATCTTTATGCGAAATTCTCCTCAGGTTGATGAGATCTTAAGCGTGTTGAGGTTGTGGGGTTTAGGCACTATTAAGTGCATAGTTCAAAAACAACAAAAAAACAAAAACACTGGCGGCCGGGTGTGGGCCACGGCCTAGCTTATTGACACTCATTTGTGTTGCTCATGTTGTCTTTTTTGTCACATCTGAGCGGGGCCTTCGGTTTATCGCCGAGTCCGAAAGGCACTCCTTAGAAGCTTTTTCGTAGGCAATTTTACTTTCGGGAGTTTGCCATTGCCCGCCAGAAGGGTGATGGCGATTTGAAAAATTGTTGGTGATCCAGCCAGGAATCGAACCCAGATACTCTGCGTGATAGTGTAATGAGCTAACTATCGCCGCATCGCCATGTGAATTACTAGGACGAAAACAGGAGTAATTTCGGTAAACAATCAGCAAACCAGTCTCACCAACTTCTTCACAAACTTGCGTATACTAGCGCCAATTGGTGCAATATTCCGACCGAAATTTCTTTTAAAAATTCGCACCCACTTTGGAAGTAATTTCACAATATTTCGCAATCTCTATTCAAACGTAAATTGATACGTACATTTCTTGCTATGAAAATATACACTAATACTGAGTTTCTGTCAAATTGTTGAGCTCATAAGAACTATCTGTGTGAAAATAACATTTGATTCAAAGAGAAAGCAACGGATGACCTATCCTTCAAGAATAATTGATACATAATAAGGTGTTACAACTGTCCACTTCCTCTTTTCAATGAATAAACAATAGAGGCACAATATTCGGTATCAAACCCGTTCGCAATGATCTTACTTCGCAGTCGTTTGAAAATTGCTTCGAAATGAATGAGAGTAGTTGCCTCTCGTCTTCAATGAACCGAGTTAGCTCTGAATTATCGAATCGCCAATCTGGCGTACTCTACAGTCTTTTTAGAAAGATGAATACTTCTTTCAGCTATAAAACGAGTAAGGTATAACAATATTATCCATCACAGAATACTTGTATCCGCAAAATGATGTGAGCATAAACCGATTGTCAATTATCAGCCACATAGCAATTTTCGCAGGAGGTCACGCCTACGCCATTCAGGTCTTGAGCATGTAAGCACTCTTCAGCCTATACAGTATAACGGCAAGAATGTTGCTGACTTTTAAGATCCACAGGGTGACATCTATTTGAGAGGTATTCTTTGTAAAAAATTTTGCTCCCTACAGTTGTATTCACAGAAAAGCCAACTTTCTATAGAAGCTCTAGCTCAATACAAGAGTCAGTGTACACATACCCGTAAAGTCTTGCAACTACATTTAGATAAGGCTTAGATTCTCAACCTAGCTTCATTAGATACCACAATCTCAACCTGCATCCGACACAGTTCAGATCACGTTTCAAGGATTTCTAATATGCTGTGTAAAATTAGAGATAGGCTAGATCGTTGTTGAATGGGCTACCACTTGCTACTCTTTAAAAGCTCACTTTCCGCCTTTTTGCTTCTACCTACAGTATAGTATTCATTTTGACCTCAGCTAGTGAGTTGATCCCTCAGCAATTTGGGCTCGAGGCACCCAACAGTGGAGTTGTAGAAGACACTTTTCTACGAATCTTTTAATTCATTTGATTTCTGTCAAAGACACTGACATTCACATTCTGTATAGCTTGGGAGTGTAAGAGCTAATTGACTTCTATTCAAAGCTATCTGAGATCAGCGAAAAGTTTCAATTGAAACCGAGAGATTGCAAGCTCTCTCTGGAGACTGGGCATTGTGCAAGCCACCTAATGGCTGGTGCTAAGTACAGCACCTATGTCCAGATAATGGAAAAAATCTTAAAACGTTTTTGCTAACACGAACATAAAGCCACACAATGTGACAGTAAGAGCTCCAACAGTCAACGGAATTTTTAAAGCAATACAAAAACGAAAGCAAAAAACAAATTGCAACCGTGGGTATGGTAATTAGAATTTTAAGGTTTTTTCCCAATAATATTTCGACCAAAGATAATCTAATCAAAGTTTGACGTTTAATTTGACTTACGTCATTCGAATTTATTTCATTTGATTTGTCAAATGCAATGAAAAATTGTTGATGTGATCGTTGATTATGAGCAGATTGAAAAATAAGTCTCAGATACTGATTAATGCAGTGCAATTTGATGTTTAGATTAAGATTATGATATCGATGACATGTGTCAAAAATCTCAATTTGAAAACCATGCTAAATTTTCTGGATTTCACTGTAGGCCCACTTTCCACATGTGTGAGGATATATTTTTTTGTTTAAACCACAAAACGATAAAACATCGATAAGAACTAAATATCGATCCGTCCATAAAAGATGACCAATGAGATTTCGATAACAATTTGTATATAATATATATATTCGAATTTCGCCACCAGTCTAAAGTTCTATAGAAATTTTTAAGCCCGGCGCTTGCCGTTCACAAGAACTCTTTATCGCTACTAGGCACTTGAATATACGAAAAACGAACCTAAAATCGGACATATAGTAGTTAAAATAATAAGTATAAACTCAACCAGTTAATTCAGTAAAATAAAATATATGTAAAATACTAATAAAATCATTAAAAACTTATTACGATTATTCGGTCATTTGCAGATCAATGATCAGATGTCTAAAGATTTATCGCCGCTTATGAATGATTATCGATAAGATTTTGGTTTTTCGAATTACGATTTGCGATATGTTTAATGATTTTACAATTCGATTTGATTAGATTCATCGGAAATATGTGGTATAATTCTATTGTTGTGGGTTATGTTTCGCCTTAAAAATTTACAACTCTGCGTAAATGGATCGTAAAGACCTTTTCTCGATTGACGCAGGCACGATCGTATATACGAACATTATTCTTAGATAAAAAAATTGAAAGGTATTTTACCTATAGTAGACAGGTTCCACATTTTATAGATACAGAGGAAAGAGTGGAAGTACATGCATTCGTTCATACCCGTATGTATATAGATACTAGTATCGTACCTACAAGTTTATTAAAATTGTTGTTTGCAGTTTAATTATACACAGGCACGTCTATTTCTCATTTGTAGACAAGTTCTGCCACAAGTTAAGCCTTTGTTTATTCATTTAAAGAATAGTTTATTGACGTGCTGCAAATGAAGTCGTACTTAGTTGGAATAGCCCATTAAATTGAGTAACTTAGATAGATAATACCGACTAAAAACAATGTTGTACCTATCATATAGTGAAGATTTATAAAACAAAAATTTTACAGGCTTCAGAGAAGCCTAACGTAAGTGGTTAACCTTCTCGTATTAACAAGCGTACACTTGTTCAAAGTTTGTGTCTTATTGTTGTGGTTGCTGTTGTTTTATTTCATCTATATATTCGTTGTTAAAAGAGATAAAGGTCGTTCGGGACTGAGTTGAAATACGTTTGGAAAACTGGGTAACTACAGTGTAAGTTTACATAGCTGTGCAACACCCTATTGTAAAATAGTTTTAAGGTTTGAATGAGGTGTAAATGTTTTAAGTGTAGGATGTAGTATGATACCCTATTTCCTCTCAAAACTTGGGTTTACATTCCCACTGTAAGTATTTCAAAATTCATTTTAAGAACTCATAATGACAATCGATTTTTAACTCCCCAAGCAGTCTCTGCTGAATGGAGCTCAAGACGTAGCTCTACTTTACATGATCTTTCCCTATTTTGATACGAGTACTTTTGTATTTAAGTGGCTGAGCTATTTTTCTTGTGGCTCCTGTTGAAACCGTGGCTAGAATTTAAGCATCTATTGTAGTTTGGAACAGATTTTCCGATGACCTTCATTAAACATGGCTAAACCTGAAATTTGTCTATTAGTGTAAAAACCTCGCCTAATTCTTCAAATATCATCACACAACACACCCGCCGACATTCGTGGGATTTTCATTTTTGTCGCTGTTATATCTCCTTCATACTTCCGGAAAATTTTCAAACATTGAGATGCGTAAATTAACGCCAAAAGATACTGCTGCATAAGCATACATACAATGACTCATTCTTAATAAATTTCAGGAGCTAGATTTGCTGGTCCTTCTAGTGGATTTATCCAATTGTGTGTTAAGAATTACCTGGGAGTCAGTCGCGACGTTGCTTACGATAACCTTATCATCAGTTGAGTCTCATAAATGTGCTGGTTAAATGGAAAATCTTGTAAAGTAAAAGAGATTGAGGGCAGTCTTGGCTTTTTTCAACTTAAATTTCGACTTCTCTCATCCTTCCAACTGTGCATTTGGCTTTGCGCAGAAGTTCCGTCAAATTCTTTTTCTAAAGAGGTGAATACCATTTGTAGATATTTCAATGGCATCCGCAAACTTTAAATCGTACTGCGTGTCCATCTTCCACCCACGAAGCGGGATGGACTGACATGGAGTTTTATTATATTGCCTTGTCGGTGGTCTAGAACATTCTAGTATTTTTTTATAGTGTGCGACAGTGGAACAAGATACTCGTACTTCTCTTCGCTTCTCATTATTTTATTGAACAATATCGTCTTAAACTTAAGATTTCCGATTGTCGCTCCATCCGATCAGACTGTGTGTTCCCTGTTCATTCTTTTAACTGTTTGGTTACCTCAAGTTTCCTGGAAATCTGCCGTTTCCTCGTCATGCGCGATCGCCGCTGTACTGGTTGCGAATTCTGGGGTAAGTAGCACGTTAAAATACTTCATCCGTCTATTGCAAATCTCACTGTTTCTCGCTATCAACGATCCGTTCTTGTCTTCAATATATACCTAGTCAAGTCATAAATACTGGTACACAAAAAAATCAACCTCAAATGAAACAAATTTTTTTTTGTTTTTATTGGGGTTTTCAATGGCTACAAATTTTAGAACAACTTATTCAAAATGACTTCCATTTGCCTTCCAGCACGACTTTAGACGATGTGGCCACTCATCGACTGCGAGACGCACTTCATGCATGGGGAAATTGTCCACTGCACGGGTAAGGGCTCGATTCAATGACTCAATATTTGAGTGTCGAGTAGAGGAAGCCATGCCCTCTAATACGGATCAAAATTTGTAATCCAACGGGTTGAGGTCTGGACTCGTTTTTGCTTTGTGAGCTGGAGCAGAGTCTTGCTAGAAAGTCCATGGCTTGTTGTTGAATAATGATTCGTTGAGAGACTTCACAATGGGTTCCAAAACGGTCGATTAATGTACTTTGGCCGATGTATTCACTCCTTTCTCGCAAAAATGGAGCTTGGTAACGCCATCGTAGCACACTCCCCACCATTTCATAACAGACGCGGATGCTTGGGATGCTTCTCTTGATGACCGAGCATATACACGATCGTTCTGCTTATTGAACGATTCTTCTACGGTGAAGGTTTTCTCGTCAGTAAACAGAATTCGCGTACCGGCTGAGTAACGCTTTCAATCTTCGCTTGCGTTTTTCCTTCAATGCGGCCGTGAGCAGGTGTCCAGTGTGTCGCTTGTACGCGCTGAGTCCTAAATCTTCTTTGATAATACGATACATGAATTTTCGCGAAATTTCCATTTCCCGCGACAAGATTTTCTGTTTTCACAGCGGTTTTCGGTCGATTCGTTTCTTCACGGCCTTAATCGCTTTCGAAGTTCTCACAGTGCGCGGACGGCCGGATCTTTGAAGGTCTCGTACTTTACCGGTATCCTCAAACAACTTCACAGCACGATATACAAGATTGCGAGTGATTCCAAGCGGTCACTACGTCCTAAATATATCGCCTTTTTCCATGTTGCATTTAAGCAGGCCAACTATGTATAACATTACGATTTTCGATGTCGCCCCATTCCATGATTGCAAGCAATTAATGTCAAAAACTTTTTACGTCACAATGAAGCATAAATATCAACTGTCAAATTGCAATCAATACGAAATGGATGCGCCCAGTGTTGCATTCGTATTGAGTGAGTTCAGTTGTGTACCAGTATTTATTACTTGTAGGTATTTGATACGCTGTGTCGATATTTTTAAAGTATTGAACCTTTTTCTTGGCCCTTGACGTTGCAATTTCTCTATTAGTTATTGCCGCCATATTGCTACTTTCCTCGCACCTATCTTTGCAATGTTTGTAGTCTTACTGAAGACGCTCGAGACGATAGAACTAGTGGTCTCGCTGTATTTACCATACGTTCAAAAGGCTTGTCTTTTGTTTCTTTCACCATTGCCTATATATGTAAGAGGACCGGGCGCTTAAAAAATATTTTTCGACCTATTCTGACATTTTCCTTGTTTCAAGTACTTATCCAATATTTTTGCTCGCCGATATTGAAGAGTTCAGTGGCCATACCGAGATTCTGCGGACATTCTTAACCCCCTTTTTGTTTCATCAGAGAATTATAAGAATTTAAAGAAGAAAACACAAAATTAGTACCGATTTTGAGACATCAGACGCATTTTGGATGAATTTGTGTAAACAAAATATCATATGAATAGGAGAGCCGATTCCGATGAGATAGACCCGGGCAATCCTGAGGATATTACAACCACCTACATCAGCATCAAGAGTGCACCAAAACTCTTAACAAAAGCCAGAAAATCTTCGAATTGCCTTTGTTAACTGCCAAAACCAATCGTTGTCGCTTCTTAAGCGATTTTCACATTTCGATTATTAAGCATCGTCGGCAAATACAATCAGTTTGAGCAATTCAACGGTCTTTTGTGCTTCTTCAGCTGGCCTGGAACGGTATTAAAAAAGGGTTGTGACGTCGCAGTTTTGCAGTATAATACGCAAGATGTTCGGGCTCAAATCAAATCATAGAGTGAATAACACAACATGAGTGGTCCTTGAGTAATGCCGTAATGGCAGCAATCTTTTCATTTATTTCGAAAAAATCAAATGACGATTCGGGTAGCCCCCATACCAAGCTAGGTAGGTATTACTTGTCCTTGCTGAAGGAGAATGAACGTAACCCCGGGCTATCGAACAGGTTTGAAGGACTCAAAAATAGACATAGCTCTCTTTTCTGTCTCTAAACGCTTCTGTTCGGGGTTTGTATCCGCGGTATTGGTAAATCCTCTAAATCTCATTCCTGGAGTAGCGCCTCTTAATTTTCTCGACCCAGCGCTTCTCGTGGGCATTCTTATTCCTTCTGGAGAGCCCGTATTCGTTTCTCCTCTCCTGCTCATAGAGCTCGTGACTAGCTCTAGTCTTTCTTTGCGGTGCGGATTTCGTGCGTCTTGCTAAGCTGCATGTGCTTGCCGGCATTCATTATCAAATTAGGAGCTTTGTTGTGGTGGTCGAGTAAATATCAGCATTCGGCAGTGTTGCCACTGGTCTTCGATTCTTGATGCTAGCAGCAGTGGACCTCTTAAGATATTATGAGAGACCCGATCGGAAAAGGGTTTGACGATCTCTTGCGATTGTAGCCGTCTGACGTCGAATTTCCTCATAGCATTAGCTTGTCTCTGGGGTGTTAGGGATACCCATGATCGTTTCTTGACTACAACAATGAAATGGTCCGAGTCAATTTTGGCTCCTCGAAAGGTTCCAATATCCATTACACTGCATCAATCACAAAGTGGTCAATCTGGTTGACGGTTGATTGATCAGAAGTTCACCAAGTTGCCTTGTGAATATCGAGTTGTGGGAGTCGCGTGCTAGCTGCAGCAATATTTCGCCCGCAAATTCGATTAGCCTGAATCCATCATCGGTAGTACCGGCAGTACTAGCAAAGATACCTTCTATTCCTAACCTTCCATTAAAATCGCCAAGGACATTGTTCGTGGGTCTTGATCAAGAGCTCATAGAAGGAATCTTTGGTGCCGCCATCTTTCTCCTCTGTGGAGGCGTGCGCGAGTATAAGGCCAATGTTGGCAAATTTAGCATTGATTCGGATTGCTACGAGGCGTTCGATCACATGCCGGAAACACAAGGCTACTTACCTAAGTCCGCCTCCAAGAACAAATCCGCATCCAAATAGGCGCTGCTTTTGCCGTCGATAACGCATTTCTTGGATGACAGTAATGTCTGCATTGCAGCAGTCTAGGACCTCTCCTAGTTGTTCGGCTGCTTGTGGCCTATTAGAGGCCAAACATTCCACGTGCATATCCGCAGTTCGTTGTCCTTTTTTCGCTTGCTGGGGCTGTCAACAGTAGATTCGTCCTTTTTCGAGGCTTGTTACCTTTATCTTTTTCCATATTTGTGCAGTTATCCCGGCGGCACAACCCCCCATCTGGAGGATCAGTTCCATTTTTGATACCTCTAGGACCATTTTATTGCTTATCCGCCACCATCTCTTTTCCAAGACCCTGAATTAGTCTCGGATATTTTTATCGGCTTGATTCCATCTAGCGAATTCATCCACTGTCCCGTTATATAGCGCTGCTTTTTTGTCCGCTGGAGGTGAAATAAGCATAATTGTTGTGTAGAAACAGTTGCAATACTAGGTTTTACCATGTTGACACCTAGTAGCGCTTACCCTATTTTTACAACATCTAACCCAAAGAGGTGATTGGTTGATTTTTGTGGCCTAAAACCGCACTGAGGTCGCTGAGGATAGGCTTTAGGTGATCATATAGAACTGTAATTGAGATTTTGCAGGCGATCGCCCCGTTCGAAGGTCTAAAAGGTTATGTCACAGTGTGCATATTTCTCAAGAGTCAAATATGGCAATATAAGGTCGTTGTCATTGTAATTGACAGATAACCAGGCGCATACTTTGATGTTGATAAAGCCGTTTACGAGACGAGGTCTTAGACATCCAATAAGATAGGATGAGCTCTTGCAAAACAAGAATTTATTTGGCAAACATAAACAAAGAGCAGGTCACAAGCCAATGCTATGTGATTTCCGTGTGCCCTCTGTCGTAACCTTAAATGCAATTCTTCTCCAACGCACCCTATTTTGTTGTAAAAACAAGTGTCGCAAACAAAATGACTACGCTAATTACCCCCAATTATTCCGCGCGGTATTTATTGTTATTGATGCGTCACACGTGCTTTTGTTTCCGACTCTTTTTTTTTATCAGCTATGCATACACTTAAGTAAACTTTTGTCTAAAAACTGAAACAGACTTACAAAAAATTGTTTCCGATGTTTTTCGTTTTATTTTATTGTCACAGTTCAGGGAATTATTAGTGTCAACAAAACTTGTTCAACCGAAGCAGCACTTCGACTCTGTAATTGACACAAATTGTTACCTTTAGATAGAGATACGTTTTTAGTAATTTTTATGATTTATTCATTTCATTTCAGATAAGCTGACCCGATCAACAGTTTGATAGGGAAACATGGATAATAAGGGTTTCGTGCTTGAAGAACCAAAGGGCGGCAAAGCTCCAGCGGAAACGGTTAGTTTTAAATTTCAATCCATAAAAAAAAACAGTCATTTGAAAATCTGTTGTTTTTTCTTTCAGAATGGAACAGTTGTGGAAACAAATGGAGCAGTTATCGACGCTGAAGAAGGTCAAGAGGAACAAGAGGGACGTGAAAAATGGGACAATGACATTGAATTTCTTCTTTCGTGTATTGCCCTGTCTGTTGGACTGGGTAACGTGTGGCGATTCCCATTTGTGGCCCTGGAAAATGGCGGTGGTGCATTCCTTATTCCCTATATCATAATTCTCATATTAGTTGGAAGGCCGTTCTATTACATGGAGATGCTGATTGGACAGTTTTCGAGCAAAAACAACATAAAAATCTTTGACTTTGCCCCAATCATGCGAGGTGAGTGGAGATTGAAATGTCCTCAGTGATCCATTTTTGAATTAAATGGTTTAAATCTTTGTAGGTGTTGGCTATGGCATGGTTTATGTCACTGCAATGACAGCTAGTTACTACGCCAGTTTAATGGCTCTAACGTTCCGATTTTTGGTATCGTCATTTGCTAGTGAGCTACCATGGAGTAAATGCCAAGAAGAGTGGGGTCCGACCTGTATTAATTCCGATTTGACTGGCAATTTAACTGGCTTCGAGGGAAAAAAGGTTCCATCGGCTCAATTTTATTTCACGTATGTGTCGGTTTCGAGGTCATCTGTGCTTGGTTTAAGTTTTTCATTTCATTTTAGGGAAGTGATCCTACGAGAGAAAACTCAGATCGATGACGGAATTGGCTACCCAAATTGGGATCTAACACTTTGTCTTCTCCTATCGTGGCTGATTGTAGCCATAATCATGATCAAAGGTGTCCGAAGTTCCGGAAAGGCTTCCTATTTCTTGGCCATTTTTCCATATGTGGTTCTTTTCATCCTGCTGATCAGGGCTGTTACACTTCCGGGAGCCGGTGATGGTGTTTTGTATTTCATCACTCCACAGTGGAATATGTTACTATCTCCGCAAGTGTGGTATGCCGCAGTAACACAATGTTTCTTCTCTCTATCTATTTGCTTTGGAAGCATCATCATCTATTCATCTTACAATAAGTTCTCTCATAACGTGAATAGGTGAGAACTACCCACATTCTTTGTTGTGACATTCTTTTCATTTACCAATCATTTGACTCTTAGAGACTCCAATGTTGTGACGTCCCTAGATACATTCACATCCCTGCTCTCTGGTGTAGTGATATTCGGTATTCTTGGCAATCTCGCTCATGAGACTGGCAATGATGATATTTCGAAAGTCATTCAAGGAGGAACAGGTCTAGCTTTCATTTCGTATCCAGATGCGATATCTAAGTTCACAGTTGTTCCACAGGTAAGATCCTTAACAGAAAAGGTAGACATTTTTAACTCCACTGTGGTGAATTTGCAGCTGTTCTCGGTCCTATTCTTCCTTATGCTCTTCGTTCTGGGCATTGGGAGTGAAGTGGGCTTAGCCACATGCATAATGACAGTACTTTTGGATAAATTTCCAAATACCAAACATTGGATAATTGTAAGCGGTATTACAACTTGCGGAT
Organism: Volucella inflata; assembly: GCA_928272305.1. NCBI lineage: Eukaryota > Metazoa > Arthropoda > Insecta > Diptera > Syrphidae > Volucella > Volucella inflata. The sequence goes on from OV743720.1 coordinate 10,109,939, forward strand.
TCCTTGTTGGACTTTTGTATGTAACTCCGGGTGGACAGTATATATTGAATTTTGTGGACTACTATGGGGTGACGTTTCCAGTTTTGGTTATAGCTATTGGTGAACTGCTCGCTCTTAGCTGGTGTTATGGTGAGTTACTTGATATCTTTCTATCATCGTTTTAATATCCTTTTTTCTTTTTGATTTTGTAGGAGTGAATCGGTTCTGCAATGATATTTGGTTTATGTTAAACCGAAAGACTGGTCTTTATTACAGACTCTGTTGGGGTATTATCACTCCTGTATTGATGATAGCAATTATGATTTATACATTTGCTGACTATGAACCAGTTCAATATAATGGTTATACTTACACGGACGGGATGTATGGTAAGTTTATGATTAATACCCAAATGGTTCGATACTTCAATGAAATCATTCGGTCCATGTAGACCAGCTCCCACTCCCGTTTCCATTTTAGAACCATCCGTATACCACTGTATGCCATTTTGGTTGTTTGGTGGGTGTTAACTAACCCATGCTTCTTTGCTGGGAATCTCCGTGAAGAACCCTTTCTTGAAGCATAAAGTCTTTTGAAGGCGCTCTGTGACCGCGCATATCATGTCTAGTTCTGGTACGTCAGAGATTAGGATCTTCAGGTCCGGATGTACACGGAGATCCAGCTCTTCGGCTTGTGCCAGACTAGTTGAGCTGCGTAGAGCCACTTTGCTTTTTTTTTTTATTTGGTTGCGTCCAAGGATGTGATAATAATCTTCGAAAGATATTAATAGCCCGGGCTTTCAGCATGCACGATTCGCAAACCCCAAGTACGCGATTTCGGGGATGCGCCTACGTACTAACCTACACCCTACACTCTGCTCTGAAGTGTGGCAAGTAAAAATCTACTTATCCGTAGTTACGTTCTACCGATTTACAAATATCGGGTATAAGTCGGTAGGTCCACCTCCCCTTTGTAGATTAGTTCCATCTCTCTTGCCACCCACTTGTGCTGCGCTGCTTTTCTTCCAGCTTGATATCTTTCACTGAAACTCCGGGTTCCCGAATTTTGGCATCGTAGGTCCTTTGTAGCTCAGTAGCCAATATATCTGCTGGAAGCATTCCCGCAATGACATATATAGCATCGTCTGACACTGTCCGATATGTCTTTCTTGCGTATGACTTAATTTTCAATGGTTGTGCCCATATTGGTGCCGCATACTTTGTGGTTGACTGTAGCGCTCACCTTTGTAGCTTTGTCAAACGTTCTTTCAAGGTGTTCCTTGTAAGTGAGCATCGATCATCATACCTAGATATCTGATAGCCAGTTTTGATGTTATATCGTGATCGGCCACCCTGATCGTAATTGTTTCTCTTTCCTTGCGACTGGTTACCAGGACTGCTCCCGTTTTATGTTCTGCCAGCTCCAACCCAACTGTTGCCATCCACCGTCTAACTTTTCCAATACATTATTGCCAATGTCTTCTATCTCCTTCAGGTGTATCGCCGCCACAACGATTGCAATATCATCTGCAAAGCCTATGATTTTAGCCTCAACCGGGATTCCAAGTCTTAGAACCCTGTCGTTCATAATTTTCCATAAGAGAGGTCCTAGTACCGATCCTTGTGGAACTCCGCCAGTTATGTGGAACCGCCTTACTCCATCGTCGGTATCGTATCGTTTTATTAAAAACCATGGCACCATCATTGACCTCAGAGAGTGTACTATAAGCCCCCAGTTTAGAAAGATGAACGCATTTTTACGCCCAACGTTAATACAGCGCCGAATTTGTTTGTACCTCCTCTCCATCTTTTGCCCTGAATGGCTTTTTATAGGGTCGTAGTTACCTTCCGAATAGCACCTACTGTAGGACGAGCCTTTCTAGATCCATACTGCTGGTTTGAGAGTCCTCCGGCTTCATCAATTGACACCTCCAATCGGTTGCATATAATTCGCTCCAGTATTTTACCCATCGTGCCTAGTAAGCATATGGTACGGTATGACGAGGGCTCATCTGGTGGTTTATTCCCTTTGCGCAGCAGAACAAGACGTTGCTTTTGGTCTGGAAAAACCCCTTCTGTCAACCACTTGTTATACATTTCCACGAATGCTTCTGTATTTATTTTGACGGCTAGCTTAAGGACCTTATTTGGTATGCCGTACAATCCTGGCGATTTATTATTGCTAAATCGTTTGAATACATCCAGAAGTTCCGCTCGCGTAACTGGTGGGATCTCACCTATTTCCTGCGGTGGTTCTATATGCTCTGTTGGTGTTTGCTGTGGAAATACTCCCGACACTATTTTTTGCATCAGCAAAGGGCACGAGGGTGGGGTTCCCTAGAGCCCAAGAGCTCTATGGCACTTGCTGCGTATTTCTGCTATCTCTTGGTTCCACCCGTATACTGGTGGCCGGCGGTTTATTGGCGTTTTCGTACCATAGATGCGTCGCAAGCCCTAGATACTGTTGTAGTAACCTCCGCCGCCATCGTGTTTGCTGCTCCTGGGTTTATTGTAGATTCTCCAAAAATCAAGAAAAAGATGTTTTCGTCCAGTGCTCTTGTTTTTCACCCCATTCGTTGTGCCTTCTTCGGAAGGCGCTTCTGGGTTGCTCTCCTTGCTTTCACTTCAAAAAGGATGGCCTGGTGGTCACTGTGGTTTTACTGACTTCAAATGACGATACTGCTTCCAGCAGAACCTCTCCTCTCCTATTCGTCCATATGCTGCCCCAATCAGTGGCCCATGCGTTGAAGTCACCAGCTATGATTGATGAAGTTCGGCCTCTATCATCATCCACCATCCAGGGTTCTATTTGGAGATGCGTAACAACTGTATATATATACCCCATTGACCTTGGCTCGAACGAACCCTATTCCAGGTGTCATCATTCTTTCTTCAATTGCGTAGTCTCCGCAGGTCCAAATAGCAGCTCTCTTCGAGGCGTCTGCTGCCCAAACTTTATCATCGAGGTTCCTATAGGGCCACATCAATCTTCAGCTCTCTAACTGCTTGTGTCATAAGGTCCTGTGCCGCTTCGCAGTGATTTAGGCTAAGTTGCGGCACTTTCATATTTTTCTGGTGGCCTTTACAGCTTCTTGGTATGCAGGGCATACTGAACTTCCTGCCGCGTGTTTGGTATTGCTACTTCTTCTTTCTTCACAAAGAACGCATCTTGGGTCATTGTTGCAGTACTTGGACACAAGTACTGCCCGCACTTGACGCAATTTTCGCTTCTGTCCACAGTACTTTTACACACCTTCGCAAGATGCCCAAAGTTAAAGCATCTGAAGCATCGCAGAGGTAGTACTTTTTTTCGTATTCGGCATACCGACCATCCGATTTTTATTCTTCCTACCTCTAATATATTTTTGGCAGCGTTAATTGAGAGGCTTAGGGATTTAATGGCTGAGGCCTGAATACCTCGCAGTTCCTCACTCTACTCGGACAGGGCATGGCCAATCTCTTCCTTTGTAGTGACGCCGTCTAGATCTTTGGATTCAATAAGCACCCTGTGCGTTAGGCACCTCACTTCTGCAACTTCCTCGAGAATTTGTCCAATTTTTATTCGGTGCTCCGAGGTTCTCTCATCCGATGCTTTCTTGAGCTCAAGCAATAATTCTCCATGAGCCGTCTTCCTTATTCGAGTTACATCAGAGCCTAGTCCATTTAACTCCGGGTGGGTCTTCACCTTTCTGAATACATCACAATAGGATATTTCGCCAGTCTTCTTAATTACCAATGCATCCGGCTTGAAGACCAAGGCCCATAGAATCCATTGCGTCCGTTGCGTTGACGTTATCGATTGACAGCTGGATAGAATATACACTTTGTTATGAAAGCAGGCCCATAAACAACGGACGGACGGATAAGGTAGATTTACTTTCCACTTTTCAATCCGTTGGCAGTTCACACAATCACAGCACTTTCATTGGTGGAGACATTGAGAGAATGAAGAGAAATTTTCATAGTTACAAAAGAAACACTCTCAGCAATAACAAAACCTCACCAGCTATATTCTGTCAACATACATATGCCACGGATTCTATGGGACTGTCATCTCCATCAAATACGTCAACGTCAACCTAACCGGCATCGTAACGGACGCAACGGATTCTATGGGCCGGAGCCTTGACGGGGAATCTGCCTCGGCTTTTTCCCACCACTTTTGTCCACTCCGCTTTCTTGTCCCTACGTCTTGTAGTTTCTACGACTGACTCAATGTCTAGAGGCTTCGCCTTCAGACCCATGGTCTTGTTCGTTTGCTTTTTCTCCCTTCGGCCCTTATGGGCGGTTTGTTTCACCTTTGTTGCCCCATTTATTTTTCGTGAAGGTGTCAGCGTATGATGGTGTCGATGCTTCGGTGTTTGATCTACTACGAGTAGTAGTCCTTTTTCGCCTGGGCTCTGGTAGTTGTTCCAACGACTGGGGACAGAAGCCAATTCGCTCACTTCTGGTGCTTGGCTTGTTTGAGTGGCTTTAGATATTTCAATATTATCTATTTTATCCTTTCCACCTCCTACTACACAGTTGTATTGTCTACGTATTGCAATTGCCAGCTTCCTTATATCATGGTGAATATTATTTTTCCCTTTGATAAATTCCACCAGCGCCGTGATGGTTTTTCCCAGGAATTTTATGTCTTCACGCTTTTCTTTTTCTTCGCTGGTTTCGGACGTCAAACCGCTAGTTGGTGTTTCACCGAGCTGCTCGCTTCTGTGTTGCTGCTCACTTAGTAGTAGTGTAGACGGGGTCTGTGTGCCCATGCTCTCTTCTTGCGTTGCTGCGTCCGTTATTCTTCTGTTTTATTTGTTTGTATAAAGTTCATAGTTGGATTCCATTAGTATTGGGGGAAAGGAGGTCCACCACATCAGAGACCCCTGTAATGTAGTAAGGCTAAGTTACAACCAAAGGGCGCCAGGTATCTGGAGGGCTCCGCAGAGCCACTTGTCTGACGTGCAAGTGTAGGGATGTTATTCCTATTATTGCTTCTATAGCCGCTGTTTGGCAGGTCCGAAAGGCTCCGGATATACCCAGGCATGCTAAACGTTGTACTTTTTTAAGCTTAGCAATGGCGGTTTTCTGAGAAGTTTTAGTCCACCATACTAGAGAAGCATATGTTAGGATGGGTCTTACCATCATTGTATAGATCCATAGAGTGATTTTAGGCGATATCCCCCATGTGGCTCCATACATGCGGCGGCAGGCTCATAAAGCGTTGGTTGCTTTAGTTATTTTATTATTTAGGTGTGAGTTCCAATTTAATCTTTTATCCAGGATTATCCCCAGACATTTGACTTCATCAGATTCTCTCAGTCTAGAACATTTCTACATCCCTGCCTCTGATAATGATGACCAGGTCATGGGCGTAACCAATTATGTTGTAGCCTTTGTTAGTTTATTAAGCAGGTCATTTATGACCAGGGTACACCCTCCTGGGGGCAGCCTCTTATGGCTGATACTGATGCTGAAGTCTGTCCAGATGAGATGGTTATTACCCGGCTCTCTAGCATCGCTTTTATCCAATTTATGGTAAATCTCATTAGGTACAAAATCTTGTGAACTGATTCAACCATTCAGTCGTCATGGCTTGAGTCCCTGAGGAATTCGTCATATCCAGAGCTCGAGTCCTGAATTCCATTTGAATCTCTTCGAATCGGCATTGATTTCATTCGAAATGTCATGTTCGTTTGTTTTTTTGTTTTTATTTCAGTTGTCGGTTGGGTGATTTCCTGCCTTGGAATAGTTCAGATTTTCATCTGGGGTATCGTTGGATATTTTGCAACACCAGAAGGAAACAATCGATTTGCACGAGGATTTGAGCCATTAGACGACTGGGGTCCACTCGAAAAGAAGTACATCGTACCATACCATGAAATGGTTGACGAAAAACGAGCGGAATCTATGCAAAAGCATGGCTGTTGGGCTAAGTTTAAGGATAATTTGTTTTCTTAGTGTTTTTAGTGTTTAAATTAATAAAATATGTCACGACCTTACATTAAGCAATAGTCTTACTCGAAACACAAAAAAAAAAAAAAACAAAACATGAGTGCTTGTGTCGATTGTGATAAATAACTTCAATTATGGTTGTGCCACATGTTTTTAATTTTTTTATAATTTTATTGGTTGTTTCCTCGAACCATGAACAAAGCGGTTAGTCATAGTAATTAACTGACAGCATGGCTTGCATAAAGATAAATCAGAGTTTGCACGTTGAAATAAAAGATAAGTCTCTATAAAAGTGTATCATAGTCAACATTGTGCTCAATTGCAGATTGATATCGACTTAATTGTATCTAACGTATTCGATTTCAACTTTATTAATAATTTTTGATTATTATTTCTAAATAGCCTGTCTGATTCGATAAAGCTTGGCAATAAAATGATTGATTTAATTTTAATTAGAAATTGCACTTATAGTGAGTGGTTAGCTATAAACTAAGTGTTTGCTGATCCATTCATACGAATATATGTTATCATAGATTGTTAAGAGTTAAGAATAGTTATAAATCTAAGACAGACATAAATAAAATAAATCCAAAATCATAAGAGTTGAAGTGTCTCTTAACGAAAAAAATAATACGCAGCACAACCCTCGGGCTGGAGGACCACGTTACGAGTCACCATCATACTTACACTTTGGAGGAAAGGGGCTAATTAAAATCCAGATTCTAGTTTGATTGGCTTAAATATGGTTTTAGCAATCATATTAACTAGCACTAACGCTATGTCAAAAAACTTGGTGAGGTGTGACGGGAATGAGATATCTTGTTCGTCTACAACAGAATTTTTGGCGTCAGTTACTCATCAAGTAAGAAGATATGTTGATTATTGTCAGGTTTATCAGAATTTTTTAAGAAAAATTTCGTGCTAAAGTATTCTGCTGATGTACAATATACTCGTATATTCAACATCTCCTTGAGGATTCTACAACCCCTACTTGGCATTAAGTACGGTTTTTGGAGATTCGTCTTAGATCTCCCTAGTTCCATCCTAGTTATCTGCTTGCTCTTCGATTGTCCTGTGCCATGTGGGTCCAGTCGATCTAATTTTTTTAAGCCCAGGGTTATCGGATTTCACATCGGATTACAAGGACTCGAATTATCGTGTTTTCCCAAAAATATGTCTATTCCACTGCTACTTTCGTTTGCGTTTTTACCGGAAATCCTCAACACTTTCGGCGACACTAATTGATTATTTTGGAATCACCATCGCTTGTGTTCGGGGCGCTAATGGGTATTCAAAAGTCCTTGTCTTATCCTCACTGGAAATTAAATGTACTAATATTCTTGCTGGAGGGCAAGTATGGTCTGCGCCCCTTCTAGCTTACACTATTCTAAATAAATAACATGTTCAACGTTACTTCACATCTTTTCCTTTCCAAACGGACACCACGCCTCTGAAAAGGCAGGACCGTTCAAACGGTTCGCGGTTTTTGACCAACACACTCTGATAAAGGTAGGTACCTTGAATACTAATATTCTTCTCGACCGAGAACGTGAAAAATATGATAGTTTTAGAGTCTACCAATTAAAACGTAGCTGAGGCAACATCGTCGGGTACTCTGCTCAGGAAAGCCCCACAATAAAATCCACCTACGTGAGGCAGGCTTCATGGTGTCAAGAAAGGCCCTCAAAAGTTATCTGCCTCGGCAGCAACACGGTAAAAGAAACTTGATAGCCAGATTCTAGTGTAGGGTAAGACCCATCACCATTACACAGTGTTACGCCTTAAAAAATCTGGCAACTAAGGACGACAAGGATGGCACTCAAAACAAGTTAAGCGCCGCTAAAAGTGCAAAATAAAGCGAATACATTGTCACTGTGGCGCGTGATCTAAATGCCCAAATAGGCATCTACAGACCAGGGCTCAGATACGATTATAATTATGCGTACACATAGCTTCGGAGAGCAGAATGATAATGCAGAAGGTCTTTTAGATTTTTGGAAAGCTAATCGCCTTGTGTAGGACCGCATTTTTAAAGCAATCCGCCTTCCAGAAAGCTGATGGATTTACGGAAAGAGTATTCAGCAGTTGACGAAACGCCGTCGTTGAAGAAGTTGTACCCTAGACATTTGAAATAGATGTGAAAGATTCAAGGAAAGGGTGCACGATCATCACCTTATGGTGGCCCCTCTCAAACTTCGAATTGACTTCACAACAAGCTTAGTAAAATTAAAAGGATTCACAGAAACAACGTCGACAACCTTAGAAACGTTTCCCTTACCAACTGATGTAATATCCTTTATAAGGTACCAGGACCGGGAACCAGTACCAGTGATATTGCAACAATCTGTGGGAACTTTTATTCCAAGAGCTCAAGCAAAACAAAAGAAAATCCTACGACATCAAAAGGCTAAAGACCTTAAATCTATGAAATATTTTTGGGCGACGAATAGTACAAACACATTCGTACATGATACGCAGATCCGCTGATACGGTTGAACTCGGCGGCGAGGGTACACAGCGCTAAGCTGGAGACTTATCTCCACAAATTGACTAGCACGGTGCTCAAAACGCATAGGATCAACTGGATCTACCAAAATTATGAGTATTTAAAGATAAGACTTCTTGTAGCGTCATTTTGGCGGCCTACGCTGATAATGTTGGCATCCAGCTACCAAGAAAATTTCCGCGGTTCTAAATGAAAGACTCATCCACTAACTATTGGTGAAAACTTGGACTTGTTTCAGTAACTAGTCACAAGGAACTGGGAAAACTGAGATTGGACTATCTATGCCCGCACGATTGCTTTGTGTAATTTTATATTCCAAAGTGAACTGGAGAGAGAACTTGGGAAATATGTATATCTTAAAAGGAATTAAAGCTACCTAGGGGCTTGACATTAGCTGCATATAGTATACTGATTTTACACAGAAACCTTCACATTAATCTAGACATGCGCTTCACTATTCCTGTGGAAGTCTTAGCTATAAAGCCCCACTATGATCCAGAAGATATTATAGACCAGGTTCACCCTAATACAATGAACAAAGCGCTCTCGCTGGATCGAATGCTCTCATATTACCCCTTTAACTGAATATTCCTTATAGAAAATCCTGGAAGGAATCTGTGGTGGAGAAACCTAATCACCAATATAGGGCAACTGGGTTTACGTCGATGGTTCTTAAATGGACGCTAGAACAAATGAGCTAAGGTCCACTGCGAAAACCTGAAAGTTAATCGCTCTTTTGGAATAAATAATAGTTGCAGTCTCTTCTGAGTCAAAAAAGCCGTCATTAACCAGGCCTCAACAGCTACATAGTAAGATAAAATTGTTAAGTAATAATTGGTTCCATAGAAGGTTCGATGCTCTGCAGACGGTGGCATGACACAATGTTCACGTAAAGTCCGAGACTCCGATGAGTAAAAGCAATGGCATTAGGTCATATTCGGCCAGTTCAGATCACTATTGTTTTTCCTAGTGCCAAAATAGTTAATTTATATTTATAGGCATGGCATAGACGTACATATCTTGGGAAGTGATTCCTTTTCAGCTCGTACGTCCACTTTGAATTGCTGCATCGTGAGCGTTTATTCAAAGTTTATTGTTGAGTTTTATACAATATTTTTTAGTACAAGTATCTATTGCGTGCAACTCTGACAATAACAATTTAATAAATAATAAAAAAAATTTTAGGAACCCGAAAAATCGAGCCAAATTATTAGCAGTCCCTGATAAGATCAACGTGTTACCCTCTATAGACCTTATTTCGATATTGTGTCGACTCTAAATCGATCACAATGACTTGCGTCAAAACAATCATTTCTTATCACGCATACTTGTATCACATTTATCAGAAGTATGATCTAAAAGATATTTATATCTACTGCCAATTTATACGTCTTATCGTATGTGTTCGGTACAATAATACTGCGCCGCCTCTTTGAAAATTGAGATAATCAGGCGAGCATGGGTGAGGTCCGATATTAATCTCTAAAAGTTGTTGGACAGAATTTCTAGATTATCGTAATTTTTTTTTTCTTCCTATATACATTAAGAACGTTTTATACTCTTGAACAGGCTCTTCGCAAGTTAAGAACCAAATCGAAGACCAGTAAATAAAAGATACGTAGAGGTGTTCATAGTAAAATATTGGAAATTCTTAAAGGGGATGGGATCACCTCTACCTAGATGGGGTAAAAAAATTGTATGCCCTCACCAGGAGTGATTATCATTCAGTTGTGCGCATTTATATAAAGATATGTTGAGGTGCACTTCGACCAGTTGGAGGTTCATTGTGAAATCACGTTGGAGTGCGATCCTGGAATCAAAAGGATTTCTGAATAAATTGTGTCAAGATCGGTGATCTTCACAGAGAAGAGGTCACTTAGATCTCTGAAGTGGAAAGTGAATAGAGATTGAATTCTAATGCGGGCTAAGCAAGGGCAGTTGCAATGAAAGTTTACCACGATTTATATTTTTCTTCGTCTCTCCAGCTCCTGTTGAAATTGTTCGAATCAACTCTAATTCTCCTGATTACTTAGTATCGATGGTGTGCCATACTAGTCTAGACCTCTCAAAGTCATCTTTATGAGTCCGCTTATTACTGACCTTAGAAAGCATATTTTTAAATTTTTTTTTTAGGGATCCGAGCCTGGCAGTACTGAAGAACTGGTGGACCTCTTAAAGAAGACTTTTGCAACAGCTCCTTTGATTTTCTTAAAAACTATTTGTGAAGGGGCAAATTACCTGTTTGAAAAGTTCCTAAATTCAGTAATGAGATGTAAATAAATTTATATTCGTTCAATTATTTTATATTTAAGCTAGTTATGTGTCAAGTTTTGTTACAGTTGGTCGCATATTTATTTTTTCTAAATTTTTTTGTTTGAACGAATCTTCTTCGTCTCCTTTTTCTGTTAAAAAGAAATATGACCCCAAGTCACATGGAGGAAATCTTTGATAACACATTGGGGGAATCTTCGCCGTCGTATTTCACGGTAAGAAAGGGCACAGCTTTGTTTAAGCATGACAGGGACAGCTTGGAAGATGACCGGAAGAACTATAGGCCGTCGACATCCACCACTTTAGAAAACATCGATAAAATCCATAAAATAGTTTTAAAAGGTCGAAGATTAAAATTGCGGAAAATATGTGATACTATCAAGACCTCAACTGAGAGGTCGTTTCATATTTTCACTGACGAATTAGGATTGAAAAAAATTTCAGCAAGATAACGCATTTGTTAACCGAAGAACAAAAATTCAATCGGGTTAAAATTTCTAGAAAGAATCTGGCGTTATTTTGAAGGAATACCAGCAAATTTTGAGAAGTTTTATAACCACTAATGAAACCTGGATTCCCCATCATATACTGAAAAAAAAAGAACAATCGAAACAATGGAAACGTAGTGGTTGTAATCCGCCGAATGCAGTCAAGACATGTGCATTGGCCGGAAAAGTGATGGCGTTAGTGTTCTGGAATTACAGGGGAATTATTTCTAAGGATTAGCTCCCTAAAGGGCAAACAGTTTCAAGTCAATACAACGCTAATCTGTTAGATAAAATACCTGGAAAAAATTGCGAAAAAAGACCGTATTTGGGTAAAAAGAACATCCTTTTACCCCAGGACAATGCATCAGCGCACAAGTCAGTTGCTGCCATGGCTAAGCTTCATGAACTCCGGATTCGGAGTACTATACAAGCCACGGTTTTCGCCTGATTTGGCACCATCACAGTATTACCTGTTCACTAATTCAAAAAATCGCTTGCCTGGACGAAAATGTTTAACCAGCGAATAGGTGGTAGCTGAGGCAGAGCTGTTTTTTGAGGAGTTGGGGCAACGGCTTATGAAAAAGGTATAGAAGCGCTGATTGATGCAATAAGTGTATTGAAATAAGAGGAAAATATGTAGAAAAAAAAGAGTACAAACAAGTTATGGTCAGGCCGAGAACATTTTAAACAGCCATAGCGTTGTCTCCATTCACCCATTTCTGGAAGTCAATTTTAAGTTGGTTGAGTGTAAGTAGGTTCGGGCAGTCTACAAAGCAACAAAAGCAGCCCAATTGAATACGAAACTTGGCCGATGAGAGGAATAATATGAATATCCCAAGAAAGTTATACATTATCTGCAAACATGCATATGAACTTAGCAGTGTTTGACAATCTTTGGCGACCCTTTACGTAAAAGAAGAAAAGTATTGGTCCAAGGACAGATCCCTATGGCACCCCACTTTGTAAGCTTAAATTCAGTGCAAACGCATTGTTTCTTTCCATTTTGATAAGATCTTATAAGGGCTATGGACAGTTCAGAAAGAGAACAGTCTTGGAACCTGTGGTAGCCAAGATATTGATTCAAATATCCGTAACAGGCTGAAGCCAGCTTAGGAACGTCGAACAGCATCATTGCTAAAGAGCAAGCAGAGAATCAGAGATACCAATCCTTACATACTGGGTTTCAACCCATTCCATAAATCCTAGGTTCGATGGCTAATGCAGACAGGCATATTTAGAGCGGGCATATAGAAAAGAACGAGTGATACTCACGAGTGAACTCCAGGCGCACCATCTTTCAAAAGTATGTTCTGTTCTAAAGGAACACATAGGGTTCGCGATTATTGAGGCAGAGGTAGCGAAGATGGTTTTAACCGTGATCAAGGAAGCAGAATGTCACAGTAGGCAGACCTAACTTTGAGGTGGTAGGAGACTATATTTACCTCGGCTCCGATATCAGCTTCTACAACGATACCAGCGCGGAAATTATGTGAGAAATCACACTTACTGACCAGTGCTCCTATGAACTTAGAAAACAATTGGGTAGTGAATTCCTTTTTAAGGTAGCCAAAACACTTCACACAGAACCCTTATCGTATCAGTTCTCCATCCCAGAAATTTGGACGCTGGCGAAATTGTATGAAAAGCGCTCTCGGGGACTTCAAAGAAAAGGTTTTTGGGTAGTTTTCCACCCCGTTTATATAAATTTAGAATAGAGGAGTCGTACAGTGAACTAGCAGGTGTTCAGCATAATCGACCTCATCATAAAGCTCAATGGCGTGAACTCATGGATATCAACGCCCTGGCGAGATCCCTCACACAAGTAAGAGAGGACCCCAGGCAGCTGGTAAAAAACCGCAACAGCGGGAAAGGCAGATTCGCTGCCCTCACGTCCACACGGACTGTAGCCACACGTAAATAAATAAGTAAGTCAAGATATCGAGTCCCTAATAGCTTAAAGAGGAGATATAGTCACAAATTTTTGTTATTGAATGTCACGGATATAATGACTGCGCATAATGGTAATGTCCATCAGGACTCGGGAGCTCAGGCCGGTAACGATTTCCGAAACTAAGGCTGGGGTTACTGCCCGACCACGGAAAAAGATACAAAAGTTACGAAGCAACAACAAGCCTCGGATACGGACGGATCTACTGTTGACAACCCATGCAAACGAATTAAGGACAACGAACTTTGAATATGCCCGTAAAACGTTAGGTGCATTAACAGGCCACGAGCAGCCGAACAACTAGCGGAGGCCATAGACTGCAGTAAAGTAGACATACTCGCCATCCAAGAAATGCGATGGGTTGGGCTGGACACAAAGAGAATTAACAACTGCAACATTTACTACGGCGATTGTTAACGACGGCAAAAGCAGCGCCGATTTTGATGCGGATTTCTTGTTGGAGACAAACTTAGGCAAGAAGTCTTGAGTTTCCGGCGTATGAACGAGCGCCTTGTAGCAATTCGCATCAAGGCTAAATTTTCCAACATTTGTCTGATATGTGGAGTGCCCCACAAAGATACCTTCGATGAGCTCTTGTACAAGACCGACCAGCAATGCCCTAGCTATGGCATTAAAATTGTCCTTGGCGATTTAAATGTAAACCTAGGAAGAGAGAGCATCTTTAGTAGTACTGTTGGTACACGACACCACACCTCCGATAACGGAATCAGGCTTATTGACTTTGCGGCGGGGAGAAACATTGTTGTAGCTACCACGCGGCTCCTACAACTCTTTATTCACAAGGGGACTTGGAGAACTCCTATGAAACATGCTACGGAAACAAACGCCGAACCGAAGCCTGTGAAGGGAAACAAGGAAATATCATACTACAGTCGCAGTTTATGCTTCAGAAAGACCATTACATAACGGCGATGATGGACCAAAAAACCGCTGTCAGGCAGAATGAGCTTTTCAACCTGGACGATGTAGACCAGCAATTCCATTCACTCGACCTGGATGACGGCAGGCGATGACTTGGTAAGCTACATACACCAACTCATCTCCAAAATATGGTTAAACGAAATATACCGATGAATGGAACCTCAGCATTGTTTGTCCGATCTTCAAGAAAGGAGACAGTCTAAACTACACCAACTACCACTCCAGGTACAAAATCTTGTCTGCTGCATTGTATGAACGCATAAAAGTCATTCGTCAACACCACTGGTCCATATCAGTGTGGTTTCAGGCCAGGAAACTCCAACATCGACCAAATATGCATACTAGGGCTGATCTTGGAGAAAACCCATGAGCTTCAGATCGATACACACCACCTATTCATCGATTTTAAGGCCGCGTATGACAGCATCTATAGAGACGAGCTATACAGAGCAATGTCTAGTTTTGGCATACCTGCCAAACTCGTCCGTCTGTGCAGGATGACGATGGAGAATGAACCCTGATCCATCAAGGTCAGTAAAGATCTCACGGGGACCTCTGGTGTCCAGAAAGGATTTAGAAAAGGCGATGTGCTGTCATGCGATTTTTCAATATCGTGGATGAAAGAATAATGCAAAACTCAAGCGCAAACTACAAGATGCACAGGAACTCAAAAGTGCGTCCAATTACTCGCATACGCCGACGATATTGACATAATCGGGAGAAAGCAGCGTGATGTCAGTGGCGCTTTCGCGAGTATTGAGACGGAAGCGGCGAGAATGGGTTTAGCGGCCAATGAGGGCAAGACCAAGTATATGCTGTCAAGCAAAAAGGACACTGAACACTTGCGTCTCGGACAGAACGTCACCCTTGACAGTATAACTTTGAGGTAGTTAAGGACTTTGTCTACCTAGGCTCCACTAAAAATTTAGATAAAGACACCAGCGCTGAGATCAAACGAAGAATGACTCTTGCCAATCGCTGCTTCTTTGGGCTAAGAGGGCAATTGAGTGGCAAAGCCCTCTCTCGGACACAAACTGTACGGACTGTAGAGCGACATCGACCTAACCAGAAGAGTGAAGATCCAAAGACTGAGATGGCTGGGTCATGTAGAGCGGATGAACACCAATGCTCCGGTTCGAAAAGTCTTCGAATCCGCCCCCGAGGGACAGCGCAGTAGAGGAAGACCGAAACTCAGGTGGCGAACGCAAGTGGAAGGGGACTTCAGCCAAATTGGCGTGCGAAATTGGAGGCAGTTAGCAAAAGATCGAGCTAGTTAGAGACGCTTGTTGATTATCCGGCTCACCCCGGACTGTAAAGTAAAGTAAGTAAGTAGGCATCATGTCAAATAACATAGACTCGGGCTGCGTGAAAAATAAGACTTCACGTTAATCTTCGTGAATCTCATCTTCATCGTAGACTTTACTATATGCCATCATTATTTGAGGACATTTTTTGATATACGTTTTTTAGAATTATTATTAAAGTTTCCTTGATATACGGCAGCTAAACCAGGAGTTTGTGGAGTCACCTAGGTGAGGCTCCTGTTTTTCACCCCTGTTGCAGTTTCGAATTAATATATTCGTCATCGGCGAATGATAGTAATTGTATAGACTAGGAATTCACGTATTCATAGACTGGTTTGAGAGATAATCAACATTCTTTCAAATATGATGCTGAAAAGTTAAACCACGACTTGTAGTTTTCATAATCTAAAAAAGAGAAGCATCTCGTCACCATGAAGCCAGACCTCAAAACCTCCTTTCCCAAGTTTTCGCACCTATCATTTATTTACAATATTTATAAGTGTTAAGACTTTTATTTTCAGTTTATTACTTCGAGAATTTACAAGGATCCAATAAACCTTATCTATCGTCGAGTACGCAAAAGATTAAAACCTTTTCGGCTTATTGAAATCTGTATTGCGACTCACGTGCAAATAAATCTGAATCAGTGAAACTCTCGTTGTCACATGAGATTTGTTCGTACCTCATAAAAATTTCACTGATTTTCAGTAGAAAATGAGTAGATACAATCCATCTTTGTCGATGCAATTAATTATACATGTTTTATGCAATAAAACCTTAAGATAACGAACCTGATAAGACAGTGATTGAGTATGGCATGCTATAAAAGTTTGTTGAACTCAATATCAATCGGTCCACCTACTAGTATACTGAACTGCAATCCAGCAGGCCACCTATGAAGTACTTGTAGTATTCAAAGTGGGTTTCGATAAAAAGCTTGAACTGTGAGTATAAAATACAAAGCTTCCTATACCAAGCCTCAGCCGTGAGGTTGTCGCGTGCCATATAAACACGATCCAAAGCGTCGCCGCAACTGTACATATGTAAATTCCCCTATTATTTGTCAGATACGAATATCATACAAGTGCGAGTGGTAGTGTGGTATTCATCAGAGACTCATTCCATAACGTTTTCCAGTTCAACCGAGAACGAGTTATTCTCTTATGTTAGGTTAGGATGTTTAAGTGTTTTGAGCTTTTTGGCAGTTTCTTGTTGACTCGACGCTCGATTGGGTCGTTTTTGGTTCTTGAATTCAGGAGATCCGCTGCCGAAGGCTAAGTGGCTTGCAGATAGAAATTGTTTCGCGTTCTGGTGTGCTCGTGATTTTTCCCAAAGTGAGTTAATTTGTAATGAAATCGCGGTTGCATTTTCATTGCAAACAGCAAATAGTTTACATCTGAGACATATCCGTGCTGAGATTGCGAGCGCGCCAATTGATTTTAATTATAGCACTACAATTTCGAGTAGGTGAATCGCAGAATGCATCCGTTTGTTTCGTTTAACAGTGCAACAAATAAATTGTCATCAATTAATGCCTTTAGATGTAAAAGTTTGATCAATTGTTTAAGTGTCAAAAGTTAGAGGTACAAAATGATATGACAATCTCTGTGTACTATAGTGACAGGCGGTATTTTTGTTTGCTTAGTTATTCGTTCTCGTACCTTCGCCCTTTAGATAATCGAGATTACTTTGACTAACAATGGTGTTGTGAAAACATACATAGATTCATTATTTTACAATGAAAAATAAATGAATGGATGATTGCCACATTAGACGCTCGTTAGTTGCGACAATACCTGTGAATCACAGATACGAGTGTATTACCTGGTGTGAATTGTTCTTTTTATTTGTTTCACTTTCAATTGGCGACACTGGGATAAAGGAAAAAGCAATTAGTTATCGTGTTTGTTCTAATGACTTGCTGCTGCCTTGGAAGTTGAAAGTTGGCCTACTATATATCGTGAATCCTTCTATCAGGATCAGGAGAATTACACTATTCTCCCCAGTTTTTAAAACGAACGTTTACCAATGTATCTCAAATGTGCAAATCATTATTCGTGACATCGATGTTTGTTTGTAGTTTTGTGACCCACATTCTTTTTTTTCGCAGAGACTATGAGACATTTCTTATCTATAAGAGTGAATTCGCATCAGGAAAACAAATATTTGGTGACGATGTGTCTATGGAGGCCCCTGTGGAAACCAGAAGTCAATAAACTTCAGTCGCGATTTGCAAAACTCCACTTGAAACCTGCGAAATCCAGTTGACCGCCTTATCTTCTCTGAGTGTGTAGTGTAAGATTCCCGTAAATAGGAATTGATGAGTGCGGCAAAGAGCTACCATTGATTGTGTCTTCAAAAAAAACTCACATGGCTACGTAGCTGGTGGTTTAAGTAACTTTTGAAGATGGGAGGTCTGGGTTTTGTCATTATCGACCCTGACGGTCCATCGTTATTCCATATTGTCGTATGAACTTGGCACGGATGCCAAAATTAGATACAGTCTGTATAATTCCCCTATAGAAGCTGTAATATGTGGCTTTGAAAACGATTAAGAGGTGGTGAACTCTTGGGTTTTTTTCCATGATTTTCCTGTGGTTCACAAGGAATCTTAGGCGTGCACAGGATTTCACATTTATTAATGCGATTTGCTCCGCTGTGGTTGGTCCAGCTCTGGGGTTTCTTACGTCGGGCATAATTCTCTCGACCCAGATTTGAGTTGATGTATGCTTTGCATCCAATCATCACCTGCTGCAGCTCAGAAGTGAAACCATCTATTTAAAATTGAAATCTGTCCGCCTTTGTCCAAGTTGAATGGTTCATTCTGCCGCTTAACCGCCTGCAGAGATAATATTTCCAAATTGTCAGCACAGACTGTGGTGCTATTGTACTATAAACTTTTCTTCTCAATCCTGGCAGATTTCTTGTCAGGCTTTACGGCTATAGTATGTTCTTTTGATAAAACTTTTAATCTTAATTTTTCTGGTAGCACCTCTCTTAGGCCTCGATCGAGCGCATCTTGTGATATTTCGTTTTTGTTCTGAGGAGTATATGTTCTTCCTTTCACATCTGTTCTTAGAGCTCCAAAGTTCCCCTCGTTCTTTTATGCAGGGCGTACATATATCCGCTGTTTTTCTCGATTTACCTGTTTTAATTCGGTATCGATCCAGGAGCGGCTATTTTAATTGCTTTTTGTCAGTGATGGCAAAATTAGGCTTCATGTAAGGTCAAGAGAAACTCGACTGGAAAACAACCTAGCACATGTACAATCCACACCGTTCAGTACAATTTTGTTGCAACCAATTGCATCAAGTGATCTTCTTGAGGATTGATCTCGCTACAAATATGACAATCTTTCTTGTTTTCGTAGCCGTTAAACCCGAAATGAGACTCATTGTTGAACAAAATTTTATGGTAAAATTGGGACAACTTCCAGTTCATTTAAAACTCTATTACTGAAGGCCTAACAAAGTAAAAGGCCACGTGACTTTAGCTCGTACACCAACTGTATCTTATAAGCCGTGAGTCAAAGATTTTTACGAAGAATTTCTAAAATAGTAAATGGACAAAGATCAGGTTGCTGTTATGACACTTTACATCAAAAGGGTGCTCATATCCTAGAATTGATCGACCTAAATGGCAAGCGTCTTAGATATACGAGGGTTGTCTGAAAAGTTTCCGACCGAACAATGATACAAGATATTTTTTCTAAATTTTTTTTTTATTTTCCTACATAGTCTCAGTCCCAGCGATGCTCTCATCTCTCTAACCCGTCCAAATACTACTTGGCGTCTTTCTCTGCAAAATAATTGTTCACAAAGGTGATTGCCTCCTCATTTGATGAAAGTCTATGTCAAAAAGAAGTCGCTTGGGGCTAGATCTGGTGAATAAGGCGGATGTTCAAGCAGTTCAAACCGGAATTTTCTTTTTCTGCAAATGTGGCCGTTTTTCCTCAATTTCTGCCTTCAGCTTGGCAAGTAATGATGCGTAGTATGCTCCTGTAATGGTTTTTCCTTTTTGGAGATAATCGATTAAGATAACTCCTTTACTATGCCAAAAAACAGTAATTAATCGGCGCCAAAACTCGGATTTATTGCGCCTTAACTGCGCCAGCAGAGCGTTGGAAATGTTCATTCGAACACGTTTTTGGTATAACGTAAGCAAACGCGCGGACAGCTTTCTCATGCCTAAATCTTGATTTAATATGTAACAAACACGTTCTTTCGACATTTTCATAGCCTCTACTATCTCTCTCACTTTAATCCGGCGGTCGTCTAACACCATTTGGTGAACTTTAGCAATGTTATCGTCAGTGGTTGCAGTTTTTGGACATCCCGAACGTTCATCATCTCCCAAGCTCTTACGGACACGTTTAAATTCAGCTGCCCAAAATTTCACCGTGGTAAATGATGGTGCAGAGTCCCCATACACAGAGTCCACCTCTGCCACTATCTTTACGTTGCGGTCGGAAACTTTTCAGACAACCCTCGTAAGTTACATTTTAACTTCAAAAGAATTTATTTGGGATACTTCACGTCTTGAGCAAGATTAGGTGAGGTTACAGTGGCTTTAGAAGAAAGACCAACTCACTAAGGCTATTGGCTTACCGTGATGCTACGTAGATCTGTGAATAAGGCTCCTCAGTGTAGTTTTGTTTTTGTGAAGGGAGCTGGAAATGTGCAAAACAAGTGGAGGATTATCTCCGCCTCCTCTTCCTAGTTCATGCTACAGTTTCAGAAGTCGTCTGCAAAAATGCCATGCCTTCTTGCATGATTGCCTATGGGACACTGTCCGGTGATGACATCTGTGATAGCGCTCATATAGTTTCTGTTTATAAAGATCAAAATTTTAAAGCAATTCATATCTAGCATTAGCCAGATTTGTCCACCTAAGGTTTGTTCTTCTGTTGTGATAGGCTTATCTGAGAAAATACCCCCACCATCCCCGCTGTCAGTCATGGATCCATTAGTATACATCTTTCTCCCACAAAAATCTAGAGGGTGCTAACATGGATGTCTCTGTCAAACCAGTATTAGGGCATAGCTAAGACGATGATCTCTGGAAGAAATCCTAGTAAGTTAGAAATACTAGTGTGGCTAAGTAGTTAATTTAATCACAACCTAGTTACTTGCAAATATCAAGGAGCATCACTTACTTACTTTAAGCGGCGCCACAGTCCCGGGTGGACGTGAGCCTCCGTCAACAAACTTCTCCAGCCAGCTCGATCCCTGGCTAGCTGCCTCCAGAGTCGCACGCTAAGTTGGCTGAGGTCCTCTTCCACTTGCGTGCGCCACCTGAGTCTTGGCCTTCCTCTGCTGCGCAGTCCCTCGGGAGCGGAATCGAAGACTTTTCGGACCGGAGCATTGTTGTCCATGCGCTCTACATGACCCAGCCATCTCAGTCTTTGGATCTTCACTCTTCTGGCTAGGTCCATGTCGCTGTACAGTCCATGCAGTTCGTCGTTGTATCTTCTCCTCCACTCACCGTCAATGCAGACGGGACCGAAGATCGCCCGAAGAATTTTCCTCCCGAAGCAACCAAGAGCACCGCCATCCATTTTTGATAATGTCCATGCCTCTGCGCCATAGAGCAGGACCGGGATTATTAAGGTTTTATAAAGGGTGACTTTTGGTGTCTGAGAGAGGGCCGTGCTACTCGATTGCCTTCCTAGCCTAAAGAAACAGCGCTGGTGTCATTGTCTGTGTTAACAGCAGAGCCTAGGAAGACAAAGTCCTTAACTACCTCAAAGTTATATCTGTCGAGGGTGACATTCTGCTCGAGACGTCGGTGTTGGTTGTCCTTTTTGCTTGACAGCATATATTTGGTCTTGCCCTCATTGACCGCTAAACCCATTTTCGCCGCTTCCGTCTCAATACTCGCGAAAGCGCCACTGACATCACGCTGCTTTCTCCCGATTATGTCAATATCGTCGGCGTATGCGAGTAGTTGCACGGACTTTTGAAAGATACTGCCTCTTGCGTATCCTCTTTCAAGTACGATGTTGAAAAAATCGCATGACAGCGCATCGCCTTGTCTAAATCCTTTCTGGACATCAAAGGTCTCGGTGAGATTTTTACCGATCTTGATGGAGCAGGGTGCATTCTCCATCGTCATCCTGCACAGACGGACGAGTTTGGCAGGGATGCCAAAACTTAATATTGCTCTGTATAGCTCGTCTCTATAGATACTGTTATACGCGGCCTTAAAATCAATGAATAAGTGGTGTGTATCGATCTGAAGCTCGTGGGTCTTCTCCAATATCTGCCGTAGTGTGAATATCTGGTCGGTGTCGGACTTTCCTGGCCTGAAGCCCCACTGGTATGGATCTATCAGATTGTTGACGAACGGCTTTAGGCGTTCCCACAATACGGCGGATAAGATCTTATATGCGATGTTAAGGAGACTGATACCTCTGTAGTTGGCGCAGTTTAGAGGGTCTCCTTTCGAGGAGCATCAAGTGAAGCATATTATCCACTGCCACAGAGGGAGTATTACGGGAGTATACGTTTTATAACTGTTTAGCCATAACAACTCGTTTAAAACCGACCAACGATCGGTAACTTTCACCCTTTTTAAAAAAGACAAACGCAGCACGCTCATCTTGAGGATATCTTGAGGATAAATCACGGTAAGCACGGCATACAGCTACAACTACACAACAAGATCGCCTAATTGTCGCAAAAGGAAGGGAAGTATTGGGTATATAACTTGTGCAATAGTATTATTCAAAGTATTGTCCATCTGAAGTTATGACCTTTCCCATCTTTCTGAAAATTTGTGGATCCCATCCCAAAAGAACTGCGCCGGCTTGGCAGTCAAGAATGAATCAAGCCAATTTTTGATATTCTGCTCTGATGTGAACCGTATTTCAGTGAGGGCGTTCTGCACCGACCGGAACAAATGGTAGTCAAAAGGGGCAAGGTCTGGGCTATAAGGCGGTGGGGTAAGACTTCCCATCCACTGTTTTCCAAATAGTTCTTAACCGGAATAGGAACGTTGGGCCGAGCGTTGTCATGATGGAAAATTATTGCCTCGTGTCTGGTCGCATATTCCGGGCGTTTTTCGGCTACTGCTCTCTTCAAACGGATTAATTGTGTTCGGTGGCGTTGTCCATTGATGGTTTCACCCGGTCTTAGCGGCTCATAATATACCACACCCATCTGATCCCACCAAATACAGAGCATTATCTTCGCGCCATGGATATTCCGTTTTGCCGTTGATTTGGCTGGTTGGCCGGGTTTCACATATGATTTTTTGCGCTCGGGGTTGTCGTAATGGATCCATTTTTCATCACCAGTAACAATCCGATGCAAAAATTACTTCCTTTTGTGGCGTTCCGGCAGCGTTTCGGACATGCAAAACCGCCTTTCGACTTCTCTCGGCTTGAGTTCATGTGGAACCCAATTTCCTTGCTTTTGAATATATCCAGCTGCATTTAAACGTTTTGAAATGACTGCTTGAGTGACACCCAAAGATTATGTGAGCTCTTCTTGTGTTTGGCAACAGTCTTGATAGAGTAATGCTTCCAGTTCTTCATCTTCAAACTTTTTTGGCTGCCCAGGATGTTTATCGTCTTCCAAGCCAAAATCATGCAAACCACTTTTGGCATGTTCGCTCAGCTAGCGCATGTTCACCATAAACTTCCACCAAAATACGATGACTTTCGGCAGCAGTTTTCTTCATATTAAAGTAATGAAGAAGAACTCCCCGCAAAAACATCTTTCAGGCACAAAGTTCGACATATATATGACATGACATATACTGAAATGGCGTACAATGACAGTAGCTTTCCACCGCATGTTCCAATGGAATAATGCAAGTTACGCCATCTCTTAGCAAACCGCACGAATTAAGTTATAGACCGAATAGACAGAAAACAACACCTAAAACACACCAATTGCCGTTCGAAAACCTCAGCGGTGAACGATAGATGAATCGAGTGATTCGATTGATTCGATGTTTCTGAGACATGATGCGGTAACCCTTGTAAACGTTCCTTTTTATGTAACCCAAAACTGGCAAGGGGTCTTCAAATCATCTGAGCCATCGCTTTCTTGGTCCACATTTGTATCCACATTTGTTGGTTTTCCGTTTGTCCTCTTTACCAAATCATATTCATTTGACTATTTAAACACACGGATACATGTATGTTAATGCTAAGCCACCGTTCGAACCTCACTGACTGGTTCAGTATAAGTCGGACGTATCGAACATTGAACTTAGTAGATCTTTCAACAAGTTTTCGAGTACTCACTGATTGAATTAATAGGTTTTTACAAATTTATGTGACACCAATATGTGCAGCCTTCAACAATAATCCTCTTAGTTAGTCCGGTCCTAGTGCTGTTTATCTTTTAATACCCAATCCAAGCTGGTTCAAGTGCCATTCTACATCCACCTAAACCTTGGTCTTCTTCTCTACGCTCTTTTTGCCAAATCGAACCTCCGAAGTATCTTTTTAATTATTCCTAGGTAAATGTCGTTGTAAAACCGCACTAACAGGAGTAGATTAGTGTCCAGTAACTATTATAGATGCGTTGATGAAGAAGGCTAATGTGATCGCATTTAGAGCACTCGGTGGGATTTCCCTAACTGGTGATCGAGAAAATTATACTTTGATTCCTTTTACCAGGCCATCACTCATCTGATCAAGTGTTAGATTTGGTTTGAGTGCATAAGCTTCCATAAGATTGAACCTTAAACAGAGATATTAAATTGTTAAATTTGCAACTTTATTGGTTCTGAGCATCGATTTTCCTGACAGCAAAATGTTGGGGTCTTGGTGCAAGAAGTATCTACTTGTCTGTTGTCTCTGAATCTAAAACCAGAACTACTTCTTTATGTCCATGGTTTTCAGTTACAGAATTGCTACTTAATGCGATCTTTTCACCTCCTGGTAAGCCATTAGTACTTTGTTCCTAAAATATCGTCATTTTTCACTTCCAGAGCTCTACTTTCGTTTTCGGATTAATTTCAGCAATTCCTCTAGTTTTTTTTTGCTTGGAATCGTTATTAAGTGTGGGCGCTATGAGCTACAGTAGAGTGAGTTAGATATTCCGTCAGTCTCAAGGGTATGATTCTAATCACACATTGTCAACATTACGTATTCTCTAAATATCGGTTAGACTAATCAAATTCATTGCTAAATTTCACAGCCCCTACGTCGTGTAGTCCTTCAGTCGAAAGAGTTCCAAAGTCAATAAGAACACAGGGCAACGTTGCAAGTGGCAAACATCCACATTTTGTTAGGTCAAATTATGTCATGTTAAATAATTGCACTCAACCAACTGACTTTCAATTTCAGTCGAAGTCACAAAGTACGAGTATGTTGGCATTTGTTGCACAATAGTTATTTCTGAAATGCACAGCTACTGAGGTACGTGGCTGAATGTGAATTTCTCATGTTGATATTGCTGCGAAAGCTACGACTGTTTGGGCGAAAGCAAAACAAAATTCCATTATGGTCGCGTCAATCGTCAGTTCTACGAATCTAGGCGACACGATCTGAGTAACTGGTATTCGTCGTTAACCTTCAACAGTAGGCCAACACAAATATTCGTAAACTAGCTTTTATCCATTTTAGGTATACCTGTTATTTGGCGGCATGAACATTGGTGGATACGTGAATCAGGGGTACTATGGCACTCTTGGGTCAACTACCTCCATTCCGGGTGCTTACAAGACAGGTTCTACTACCACCACCGTCTCAACCATAAGCTTGAATGCCAGCAGTGAGGTGAGTACATCTATACATTTGTATACAGACGAACAAATAAACACTTTGTTGTCTCATTTTAGAAACCGCTGAGTGAAGACCGCTTGAAATCAGATGCAGATGAGGATGCAGAGGTTGGCCGTGATACATGGGGCAAGGATATAGAATTCTTGATGTCGTGCATTGCTCTCTCGGTTGGATTGGGTAACGTGTGGCGATTTCCTTTCACTGCTCTCGAGAATGGTGGTGGAGCATTTCTCATTCCCTATCTGATTGTGTTGTTTCTGGTGGGGAAACCGGTGTACTATATGGAGATGATTTTGGGTCAATTTTCCAGTCGAGGGAGTGTTAATGTTTTTGATTTTTCACCAATCATGAGAGGTGTTGGATATGGACAGGTGTTTGGTACAGCTGTTGTAACTACATACTATGCCACTTTGATGGCCCTTACTCTGAGGTACTTGGTGGGATCGTTTTCAGCTGTTCTTCCGTGGAGTTATTGTCGTGAAGACTGGGGAAGTTCATGTATCGATTCGAAATT
Organism: Volucella inflata; assembly: GCA_928272305.1. Taxonomy (NCBI): domain Eukaryota; kingdom Metazoa; phylum Arthropoda; class Insecta; order Diptera; family Syrphidae; genus Volucella; species Volucella inflata. The sequence continues at coordinate 10,135,575 of OV743720.1, forward strand.
GAAAGGCAACGTAACACATGCAGAGGGTGTCCAAAGGATTCCATCAGCTCAATTCTACTTTACGTGAGTCCTAAGAAATTTTTTGAATGATTTCTCAAGGTTCATCCCGTAGGAAAATAGTGTTACAAGAAAAGGAGTCAATTGATGATGGAATTGGTAGTCCTAACTGGGAGTTGGCTATTTGTTTAGCTGCGGCTTGGATTACGGTAGCTGGAATAATGGTCCAAGGAGTACGGAGCTCTGGTAAAGCTTCGTATTTTTTAGCACTTTTTCCGTACTTCGTAATGGCTATACTACTTGTTCGTGCACTGACTTTGCCAGGAGCATTTGACGGGGTATTGTACTTCATTAAGCCTCAATGGGGAAAACTCTTGGATCCGAAGGTTTGGTATGCCGCTGTGACACAAGTTTTCTTCTCTTTGGCAATCTGCTTCGGCAACATCATCATGTATGCGTCATACAACAGATTTGGTCATAACGTTTATAGGTATGCATACCTTCTGTCATTCCACCTCTTCTGATCTCACTTCTTTTGTCTTTTAGAGATGCCAACATTGTGACAACCCTGGATACATTCACGTCTTTTCTTTCGGGAGTCATCATTTTCGGAATACTTGGCAACTTGGCACACGAAACTAACACTAAGGATATCAAGAGTGTGGTTCAAGGCGGTACCGGACTGGCATTTGTGTCATATCCTGATGCGATAGCAAAATTTAGTTTCGTTCCTCAAGTAAGCATGACCACATAACTCAAATCGATCTCTCGGTGATCGTGTTGTTTTAGTTATTTTCAGTTTTATTCTTCCTAATGTTGTTCGTCCTCGGAATTGGAAGCAATGTTGGAATGGCATCCTGCATAATGACAGTGATCAAGGACAAGTTTCCATCGTTAAAACACTGGCTGATCGTGATCATCTTGACTGTAATTGGATTTTCAATCGGACTGATCTATATCACTCCGGGTGGACAATTTGTACTCAACTTTTTGGACTTTTATGGTGCGTCATTTGTGGCATTGTGTTTGGCCATAGTCGAGTTGGTAGCTGTCGGTTGGGTTTATGGTAAGATCAACAGAAACTCAATTTTGTGGAATGTGATCATAACTCCATTTTAGGTGTCAAACGTCTTTGTCAAGATATATTCTTTATGCTCGGACTGAAGACAAGTGTCTACTATAGACTATGTTGGGCTGTCATAACACCCCTGGTAATGTCAGCGATTTTGATTTACACTTTAGTGGACTATAAGCCCTTGCAGTATAACGGCTACACGTATACGAATGGCCTTTATGGTAAGAAACTAGTTAATTCTTTCTAACCGACTTAATTAATCTAAGTTGTTCTGTAGTTCTTGGTTGGTGTCTATCGGCATTTGGAATAGGCCAATTGGTGTTTTGGGGTATCCATGCTGTATTTCAGCAACCAGAAGGGACAATTTGGCAAAGAATTTTGTCAGCTTTTAAGCCACAATTGGACTGGGGTCCAATAGATAACAAACTCAGAGCGACCTATAAAAATTCAACAGACGATAGTAGTGCGACAATGTTCCGGAAAAATGGATTTTGGCACAGAGTTTACGATAATATCTTTGGATAGTGATATGGGTTCCTGTCGTGATACAAATAAGATTGTACCTATTAGTTGTTATAAGATAGATTATGTATGTCTTGCCGAATAAAAAGATAGAAAATGGATTTTTTATTTAAGACCTAATCTACTCAATTTGGATCGACACGGTTGCAACTGACAGAGAAAGCATAGACTGACAGCACAAGAACTCAAGAATCAACTCAGGCAGAAGGCTTCACTGAAATAGGTGATCGAATAAAAACTGAATTCTCCTAGGACGGTGAAAATGTATTTGCAGTTGAATATAAAGCTAAGATACTGCACTCTTTTACGCTTAGTCGTCACTGGGCCTAAAAGTATGCCACATTTCAAGGTTGATCATTCATTGCTGATCGCCAATAAAGGTTTATTCGAATTTTTTTAAAACTGTATCTGGCTCTTTAACCCTTCGATCAGCGACAGCTTTGATAGCGTTATATTAGCAACAAGGTCCATAGGGACCTACAAGGATTTGTGTACAATTTTTACGGTATTATCATTATGCAGTTGTGCCTGATTGTTTTGTTTATTAACTTATAGTTGTTTTCATTCCGAAAATGTATATTGTAGAGAGAAATAACAGAAAATAAAGAAGAAATTTATAGGTTAAGTAATTTATATATTAAATAAATATTTATATTGTCTGTGTAGCGGCTGCAGCTGTTTGGTACCGATATAAACCGCATTATTGCAGCAATAGCAATACGCTCGGGTTTTCCGCTGGCTTTTGCACTCCGCACGACATAAGTGGCATGATGGCCGATTTGAACGCGGTACAAACGAAGGAACAGGTCCGTGGCTTTCAGTTCAACTTACCAGAACATCTAATGTGCTTCAATAGCATTTTGAATATTGAGATAGCACGTTATTCGTGGATTGGTGGATCGTTCTCCAATGTTTGAAATTACCAGTTGTCACGTCAACACTTTCAAAAATAATAGTCGTTTTTCCGATTTTTCCGCTCCTGTTCCGGCATCTTTCCACCATAAATCATACCCTTCGGATCACACAACCACCATACCTTTATTCCGTACTTGGCTGGCTTAGATGGAATGTATTGTGTGAAACGTGCCCTTCCTCAATAAGGAAAAAGTTGTTCGTCTACGGTAATCGAATCGTGCGGATTGTAAGCTGCTGCCAAATTAGACTGCAACATAAGCCACAAATCATCAATAGCAGCATCATCTCCGGCCTTTTTATCGCAATCAAAGCGAATAAATTTTGTGATGGATATGAAACAATTATATGATTAAGCTGCTTCATATATTGGAGCATATGTTGGGCCCCAAAGTTCCTTAGCAGGCTCGCTGTTAGATTTACACATTCCAGCATACAAAATGATAGCCAAAAAAGCATTAAACGCTTTTAGAGTCAACACTTTATTTTGTTTCTGCTTAGTTAGCTTAGTTATCTGCTTGGCTTTGCGATTCGTTTCTCGAATGACGATGTGAGCCATATCTTCGGTGATTAGAGATCGAAAGATGGTAAATGGATCAATGGAACCAAGTTTTTCAATGGCCCTGGCTCGCTTCAAGTGTAATCGACAATATTATGATGATGAATGCGATTACTCGTTGGTGGATCTTTGTACCATTTTGTGTCATTTTTGGATATAAAATGGGCAGCATCAGTCTCAGCTTGAGGACGGACAGCAGTGGCAGTAGCAGCTTCTTCACGTAGCTTTTCTATCTCATCATCGTGATCTTCATTGAACCCATCATCATCCATTTCCACATTCTCTTGGCTTTCGAAATCAATAGCACCTTCTGGATAATTTGTCATATGGCACCGGTTTTTTTTAGACAAAATGCAACAAATGAAAACAATAAATAATTTTCGTAGAATAACCATCAACGGATGCGCTAATGCTGCTTGCGGTTCGACGGTTCGACGGATTTCCTCCTAATCATTTTATTGGTCATACGAAATAGATAAGGATGGTATATGAAGAAGGACCTTCTCTATAATACCCGCAGGTCCCTTGTCGCTAAACGTTTTCAAAACGAAATAACTCGAAATGTAGTGCACGCATCTTTTCGGAATAGGTTTTAATAGCTTAAGCATTGTTTTTCTTCTAGAATACAATAAGCATCAAGCTTCTAGCACTTGTATAAAAATATTTGTAAACATTCAAAAAATCAAAAGGTCCCTAGGGACCTTCTCACTAATCGGAGGGTTAGAGCGCAAATACGGAGTATCGTAGATACTTTTGTCATGAAATGAAGCGAGAAACCAAAGGTGTAACCCTTCTTTACAGCCTTGTTTAAGGGATAGAATTTGTTGACCCTGTTTAAAATGACGTCTGTATATCGATGGGATCTTGTGAATATAATTGAATTAAACGACTGGAGCATTGATAACAAGACATTTTGTGAAGCTATTTTAACTTTAATATTAAACTAAGGACTATCGACTACTCGCCATACTACTAAAGGGGCTCGTTAGTTAATAGAATCCGTTGATGTATAGATCTTTCTTGTCGATATTCCTGGCATAAGATCGTGTCACACATATTGCTGGCAGAATGGAATTACAAAGTTCGAAACAGGAAGAGGTGATCGTTATTCGAACGGTTTGTCAATGTCGGTGACCCTCATAGATTAAAGATTTTTGAGATCCCGAAAGTGGCAGCTGTTTAGTTTCTCCTGCCAGGATAAGGAAATTTTTGATTACTTCGTTCTCTGGTAGATTGATGTTAGAACGTCTTTCTTATACAAGCCACTAGACTGCTAATCATGAGTGAGGAATAGTCTTACCATCGTGGCGTAAACTAAGGGTATGCCCTTGGGTTGTAGACTCCTCAAGAAACAGAGAGTGGCGTCAAGTACAATAACTTGTGTGGGAAGATGAAGGGTAACCTTATTTTTCAATGGCAGTAGTTGACAGTTTCCTCGTTATAAGAAATGCCACTGTATACTCCCTCAGCGAGAAATATTTTTCGGACGGCCAGAAGAGAGAGTATAGTATAGTCATGATCAATTTACTTCTTCTCTGGGCATGTTGGAGATTTGTCAATATGTGTGGTTTAGAAAATTCCTTACTCTACCGAGAATTACTACTAGACCGACCGAGTCTGAGATCCTTGAGGAGCATTTAGTAAATTTTACTGGATTTGAGTATAAAACTTCTTGTCACCACAATGCAGGCACTGGATATTATATCTGGTTTGAGGCGGATTGCTGAACTGAAGCCTAGAAAGTGAGCGTTCATAAAGCACCCATATGGTGTTCAAGTATGTAAGTTCAATATTCGTGTTCGTGCAAAACTTGCCATAGTCTCGAATAAACTGAATAAACTTCGCCAGGTTCTACGTGAACCTTTCCTCACATTTTCTTTGTAGATACTTGGAGATTTCTCGAGGGTCATTGTGGACGAGTTGTAGTAAATGCAAGATTAAGAGAGGAAAGCAGTTCGTTGTAGAGTTTGTCAACAATGTGGATTATGCTTACAGCTAGATTGGCAAAAATTATCTTCTGTGTTTTTCCCGTTCGATGATTATGGTGCAAAAAAGCGATATCAACTGATGAGAGTAGGATGGTTAATCTGAGATTATTTGAGATAAGCGTGAAAGTTGAAATAATGAGTTAGTGTCAGTACTGTCCCAAAGGTTATAGTGCGTGTTTTTGTACCGACATAACATGATTTAAAAACAAAATGACGGCAGCGGAAATGAAAATGTTAAGAATGTCTAGTGGAGTCACTAAACGCGATTGTATTAGATCTACGCGTATAAGAGGAACATATAAAGAATTCGGTAACCGAACAGCTTGAGGCGAATAGAATAAGCTGGTATTGCCACGTTCAAAGAAGATCTGCGGAAAATCCGGTTAAAAAGGCACTATCAACTACGGTCACTCCAACTGTAAAAAACGAGGTCGGAAAAAGAATTCCTGGATTTCTCAGATGGCAAATGCGCAACAACGCCTAACGGCTAACCACTGAAGCGATCCAGGACCGAGCATTATGTAGACGCATTCTGCGGTCTGCGACATTAGTCAACCCCATAAGCGGAGCAGCAGCGATGCAGTAAAAATGGGAAACTCGTTACGCATAAGTTCGTATAACGAGGAAAGGGTTAACAAAAGGATAAGAAGAAGAAGAAGATAACATGATTTCCCCTTAATTGTAGATAATCTCATTGTCCAGCTTTTTGAAGTAGGGCAGGCACCCAAATTATCATTATTTTACCGTTTGCAACAAAATTCGTTCTATTTCTAATATGTTGGCATGAATTGTGTCTTAGTCTCAATATTTAACACTTCTTAGCCCTTACACTCTGTTTGGAGTCAAACTTTCTTCGAATTTATCGGGCGGATTAGTAGTAGAATACATAGCTCAGAGTCCGTAGTACAATCGAATAGTAAGTCATTAATCAAATTAGATCCTAAAATCTTGGATTGGTGTTTTCAGTTGCGTCAAATGGTGTGTAAACTTTAAAGATTCCGTATCAGGGGCTTCCAGAATGCACAATTCCAGAAATTACTCAGCGGGGCAACTAATGATATGTTTTCTAAGTGTGTGGCATATGCATGCCTTATTCTTTGGATCCTTTGCAGCTTGTTTTACACGTTTGTTATGTGCAAATCTTCATCAAATGTTCTTCTGACAGCAACATTTTGTCAGTTATTGAGTGTGGGTTTGATCGGGCAAAAGGGGTAAGCTATCGTGCCTGAAGCAGTGCAGATACTTCAGAAAGCCATTGTGATCAAATAGACACTGCATAAGGTGGTATGTATATACAATCACCGTGTCTTCGACTTATTCAGTCTTGGATTGTCTTTATTAATTTAAGTAAATATCTTTTTGTTGTTTGTTTTGTTCAACACCAAATAGTTATTGATGCTTCCCGTTTTTAGTAAGCATTCACTTTGATGCCGCCAGCGTCAGACTTCAGTTAAACATGTATTCTAGCCATTTCGTCTACAAGGATGTTAATGCGGACCATTCCAGCTATAACAAAGGTGGCATAGTCTGGGATGTGCCAATCGTATCCAAAATCACTTTTCCAATTTTTATTCAATTGCAACCCCTAAAATTTTTAATAAGCTTCCACTTTCAGTTAGGATATCAGTCCTTTTCCAGTGGGTAAGCCATCTGTTGGTATGTTTTAAAAGACAAAAACAATGTTCAATATTTTTCAACGATACTTACTCTATTGAAAAGAGTAAACCTTCCGACTAGTTATAAAATATCATTTCATTCAAATGACTGCCCGACCTGGCATGTCAATCAAATTTTTCAATACATTTTCAATACATTTTCAATGGTCCTTCCCCTATTTTAGTACAGCTTGGCCAATTTTGTTCTTGAGTGTCCAAATCGTGCATGAATTATTCGAATAGCATCAACCTATAATCGTACTCCATAAAAAAGAGTCCAACGACGTCAAATTGAGGTTTTTTAGCAATGTCACGGTCTCGATAATCGATAAGGGCGATGTCGACGGATCCATTTCTACCGATCGGTGGCAGTTGGTCAGTTCAAGCAACTTCTTGGCCATCATGTGCGAAAACCCCGGACCAACTCCCATCACAAGCGACGCTGGCTGGGATCAGGGACATGTCAATTTGATTGCTTGCATCAAACCAAAGGCATGATTCGGTTTGGTTTCGAGTCTTTTTACCTAAGGATCTATAAAAAGGAAAAGCTGGATGCTGATAAGCTGATAAGCAACCAGCTCCTCCTTTACTAGAAACCATAAACTATCTTATCCTAAATTGGATAGCGACGACTCCAATCAGTTCGGGATGACTAATAAGACGTCGGCATCCATCTCTGGATTTACATCAGAAGTGGATACCGATGACGAAACAAGCAGATATCCTTTACAATCAGACTAAGGGGATGATCTTTTGGGCTCGCCTTCAGAATCGGAGGACTCTTGAAGCATCGTGGCAGGGGTTTCTTTAGAAGATTGCAGCAATGACGCTACGATTTCGCCAGATTAACCTTCACGACTCAGAAAAGGCTTCGGCCGCACTACTTCTGCGTCTATCCAAAGGTGCAGATGACTGGATAGATGGATTGCTAAAGACGTGGTTCATGGCCTTAGGACACCTCTTTATACTAAAGACAAAGGTAAGATCAGAACTCGTATATTAGTGACACGTAGCCCAAATGCATATCTACTTCCTAACCTCAGCGACCCCGACTTAACCGTTGGCGGGCTGGAAACGGCCAGAGTTGTCTTCTAAATACCATCGGCGTATCTGGACTAAATGGGCCCTCTCCCTGGTAAAAACCTGATAAGGGTGGTAAACGAAGCAGGAATACACAATACTGACCTCATCATGGGATTCGATGCTAACGCGCATCACGTAATATGGGGCAGAACCAACACCGACGACAGAGGTGGAGTTACTTTGTGTATACCTTATTAGTACTAACCTCATTGTTTGTAACACCGGTAATGAGCGAACATTCATTACAAGAAACCGACAAGAAATGCTAGACATCACTCTTGTCTCCGAACTCATCGATCATTTATTAACGAACTGGATGTTATCGTCTGAACACTCCTTTTCAGTTTCTCGACTTTCTAATAGCAAGGGACATGCTTGTGTCTCGGATAGGCGTTGTCTCAGATATCGCTGTTGGGTTACACATTTCTTTTTGAGGCAACTGATGCATCAACTCCACATAAATCAGATCGTAACCAAAATATATTTTTAATTATAGATCTTTCCGAATAATGGCTTCGATTTCTTTTTTCTAATTGTATGGATGAGTTCCGTCATTTGTGCTTTCGTTTAGCTAAAATATTTTTTCCATATAGTCCACAATTATATCTGTCTTTTTCAAATTACTTTTCGGCCAGTAATTATCAGCTATTTTAAGAGGTGGATTATACGGTATAGTATCTTATTTGATGCTATTTCCTTCGAACTTTTTTTTTGTGATATTAAGTCTAAGATTTGTTTTGAATACCTAAAACCAATTTCTTTCTTTTTAGTTGGAGGAGTGCTTCTCCAAGCTACTCTTTGTAGTTGGTGCGTAAAGGCAAAGTACTTCTTCTTCAAGCTGATCTTCCTTTAGCAGTTCTGTGTGAACTGTCATTTTTTTTTCAAGGATTTCTTTGAAACAGTTCTCATCAGTATTTTTATGTCTCTTTCAAGTATGATGCTTAAGAAGTCACATGACAGCGCATCTGCTTCTCTTAGACCTTATTTGACATCAAATATCTGGATTTAGTGGTTAACGACATTGACGGGACAACAAGCGTTCTCCATCGTCAATTCTCACAGACGGAAGAGTTTGGCTGGGATGCCAAATCAAGCACCATTCAATGTTTGTTGAAGAAGAAATGGTAAACTCTTTTGGTTTTTTTTTAGTATCTGCTGGAATGCGAAGAATTTAATCAATCAAGCTGTTGACAAAGGGTTTCATATGTTCACATATGACAGAGAAAATCTTCCATGCAATAGTAAGAGGGTCTCTTTCATCGTGCAAATGATGCTGAGATTCCATTCATCAGCCATACACTCTTCTGACCAGATCTGAAAAATTAGTTCTTCCGTATTTCATATTCAGCACCGACTCTATTGCTACTACAAGGTTTCGTTCTTCATCTTTTCAGGTACGGTTCTCAATGCCTTGACACGGGACAGACTTTCGGTAAAAACTGCGGGAATTCGCATTCGTACCTTAGCTGCAACAAGATTTCGATCTGAGTTGGCTGACTAATAGATTTGGATGCCCAGAATATCTCAGGCAAGCCTGTTGACTAACGCAAAATAATAAATTTGGTTTAGTAGCTCAGAGGCTATGCTAACCAATAGTCCTACCAAAGATGTTCTCCTTTCCTATTCTTCTTCTTCTTCTTATCCTTTTATTAACCCTTTCCTCGTTATACGAACTTATGCGTAACGAGTTTCTCATTTTTACTGTATCGCTGCTGCTCCGCTTATGGGGTTGGCTAATGTCGCAGACCGCAGAACGCGTCTACATAATGCTCGGTCCTGGATCGCTTCAGTGGTTAGCTCCAGGCGTTGTTGCGCATTTGCCATCTGAGAAATCCAGGAATTCTTTTTCCGACCTCGTTTTCTTACAGTTGGAGTGACCGTAGTTGATAGTGCCTTTTTAATTGGATTTTCCGCAGATCTTCTTTGATCGTGGCAATACCAGCTTATTCTATTCGCCTCAAGCTGTTCGGTTACCGAATTCTTTATATGCAGACTTCCTCTTATACGCGTAGATCTAATGCAATCGCGTTTAGTGACTCCACTAGACATCCTTAACATTTTTATTTCCGCTGCCGTCATTTTGTTTTTAAACGCTTCGTACATTGTCCAGCACTGTGAACCGTATATAAGAGCTGGTCTAACAACCGTGGTGTAGAGTTTCCCCTTTAATTTAAGTGGAAATTTTCGGTCGCAAAAGATTCCCGAATTTTCCCGCCATGTTAACGATTGATCCTAAGTACTTAAAGATAGTACTTTTCGGAAGAACTATTCCGTCTAAAATTATATCCCGAACAGGTCGCAAGGGATGCGCAAATGGGCACATCAAATGCTCCGTCTTTGAACGACTTATTTTAAACCCGTTTCTCTCTAGCGCATTTCTCCATGAATCTAAGGCGTTCTGTAAATCTTCGACGTTATCGCTAAGTATAACTGCGTCGTCAGCGAAGAGAATTGGCGTTACATTTGCTTCGCACATGCAGTCTTTTAAAAGATAGTCAAATACTACGTTAAAGAGGAAAGGGCTAAGTACGCTTCCTTGATGCACTCCGACATTAACTGGAAATGCTGTTGTTAGTCCAGCAGAGCTTTTAACCGCAGTTTTCACGTTTCCCTACATGTCTTGTATTATTCTAACATACATTTTCGGTACATTTTGAGACCTCAGCGCGGCCCATATGAGATCCCTAGGCACTCGATCGAATGCTTTCTCGAGGTCGATAAATACCATGTGTAAATCCTTAGACGAATCTCGGTGCTTTTCCATTATTATTCGTAGGCTTTGGATAGCGTCCACCGTCGATCTTCCTTCAACAAATCCACACTGGCTATTATCCTTTCCTACTCGTATTATTGTTAAGAAATTGCTCATACGTCTTATAGAAGAGTTCGTTGAAATATTGTTTGATAGCTTCGTCTATTTTTCCGTGGGAGACCAGGCTGTGAAACCTAACATACAATACGTTTATAAATTTATGTTTTTCTCTTTCAAAAAGACCCAAAGTATCATAAGTTATACATCCTCTATCTAACTCCTACAATCCCTTTTGAAATAAATTTAAATTTAAAATTTACGGTAACCTTTCCTCAAAGCTGAGGAAAAATTAATTTTAATTAAAGTTTAAAAGCTTTTAATATCTAAATTATTTTTCCCTACCTTAAGTCCGTAACTCAGGCAATTCGTTATGTTAGATAATAAATCCAAATCGAAAAAATGCAGGTACTCGTACCACGGTTATTTTCCAAAATGGAAAACTACCGTAGCTACGTAGCACTCTACTTAGATACATTGGACTTTTCAACATTCTCAAAGAAAAAAAAGAAGAATAAAGTGTAAATAAACAAATGCACGTACTTATCACCAAGAAATTGCGATTAGAAGAAAACCAGTAACTATGTCATTACCCTGAGGTTAGGCCAAACGCTTCTTAATCCCATTGTGCCCGCAAAGTACTTTCATACAGACAGATACGTGCACACATGCGCATGTATTTGAATATTGTTCTAACGATTTTGATAAGCAAAATTTGACACATCTAATCTTAGTGATTCGAAGTTTAGCTTTTTATTCCTCACCAAACCGAAGACGAATAGGTCTTGCTTAGTGGAAATGGAAGCAGTTAAGGATTTAATCAGAATCTGGCTAGCTGTCTGCATTTCAAACTATTTCGGTCTATCTCTTCATCTTTTGAAATTTACACAAACAAGCTGTTGGTTTTGTTTATGAGGAAGAGATTGAATGATTAATTAAAAATTTAATTAATTTTATTTATATTCATTGTCGTTGGAAAATATTTAAAAATGTAGATAGTCATCGAAATAATCGATCATATTTTAGGGGATGTACAGAAGATAAACACCTGCGTAGATAAAACAACTGAACCGAAATCTTCGATTAAGATACATACAGGACCAATCAATGAGATATCTTAAAATTTCACGAGTCATGTTCAAAAAACAAATATCGAAATTAAATATATGTATGCTACCCAATCTCTAAATGGCAATTTCGTGCCGAGACGAGCATTGGTGATAGGAAATGTTGTTATCATATCTTAAAACTGGAAAACCCATCAAGTAACGAGTTTTGGCATAATTGGTGCCAGGCGCACATGTCGTACCCTATTTCATAGATCGAACTTTGATTCGCACGTTAATTCAAACTGCGTGCGACAATTAAACAATGGGAATCTACGCACATAATATATATATGTATCTACTCATGGGACACGCACTTTTAAGTCTTAAATTAAATTAGAAAATTAGATTTCGTTCTTCCTATGTGTGAGTTTTGCTGGTTGCAATATGTACTATATTTAATCAAATCTTGTGCGCATGGACAGAGTTGATTCTCCAGTTGGATTTAACTGGGATTTTTGCTGGTTTTACATCCGGCCCTTCGTGTGATTAAAATGAACAAGGCAAGTGTACGAATTCTGTTTCTCTCAAGGGTTTTACGTGGACACTTTTCGTGTAGAATTGCATACGCGCATTTACGGATAAATGCTATTTAAAACATCTGCCATTCAATAGGTCCTTACTGCTGCAGTGCAACATTGCATCGAGCCGTCGGGAAATCTACAGCGATCATTCCACGATTGTTCAAAAGTTATTTGCATACTAATGGCAGACAGTGATTTAAGTATTACCTATAGCCACCAGGATTCATCCACAAGGGAACCAATTCATAGGTCAGGCCGGAATCGAAGTTCCAGAAGCTGATGACCTACCTTTTTTTTCCAGAAGTGGCCGCATTTTAATCTTTCTTGCTAAGCATCCGAGTATAGCTGCTTTGGTCGACGCACAGATAAAACTATGTTCATAGCGACCTGAATCCAAGATTTGTCATCTATAAAGCTTCCAACATCACAAAAGCCTGTTCGGAACGCCTTTTGTGTTCCACGTGAACGCGTGCCAATGTTAGACGCAAGTTCGCGCGATGCCAACACATCAATACGGGCCAGAATACGGAAGCCTGTCCAGAGCTTACCGTGTTTCAGTTATACTAATTCGAAAATTGAGGGCACAAACTCAACCCTTAATATAAGTCGAATCCGACCTTAAACCTTCTTCTTCTTATTATCCTTTTATTAACCCTTTCCTCGTTATGCGAACTTATACGTAACAAGTTTGCCATTTTTACTGCATCGCTGCTGCTCCGTTTAGGGGGTTGGCCAGTGTCACGGACCGCAGAACGCGTCTACATACTGCTCGGTCCTGAATCGTTTCAGTGGTTAGTTCCAGGCGTTGTTGCGCATTTGCCATATGAGAAATCCAGGAATTCTTTTTCCGACCTCGTTTTCTTACAGTTGGAGTGACCGTAGTTGATAGAACCTTTTAACCGCATTTTCTGCAGATCTTCTTTAAACGTGGCAATACCAGCTTACTCTATTCGCCTCAAGCTGTTCGGTTACCGAATTCTTTATATGTAGACTTCCACTTATACGCGTAGATCTATAGTAATGCAATCACGTTTCTTTTTAAACGCTTCGTACATTGTCAAGCACTGTGAACCGTACATAAGAGCTGGTCTAACAACCGTGGTGTAGAGTTGTAGCGTTGTAGAGTTCAATTTAAGTAGACATTTTCGGTCGCAAAAGATTCCCGAATTTTCCCGCCGTTTCATCCATCCCACACTCACTCTGTGGTTTACTTCGTCGTCACATTTCGCTTCCATGTTAACGATTGATCCTAAGTAAGTACTTAAAGATAGTGCTTTTCGGAAGAACTATTCCGTGTTCTGCAAATCATCGACCTTATCGTTTAGTAAAACTGCGTCGTCAGAGAAGAGAATTGGAGTTACATTTGCTTCGCGCATGCAGTCTTTTTAAATATAGTCGAATTCTACGTTAAAGAGGAAAAGGGCTAAGTACGCTTCCTTGATGCACTCCGACATTAACTGGAAATTCTCTCGTTAGTCCAGCAGAGCTTTTTCACGCTTCCGTGCAAGTCTTGTGTTATTCTTATATATGTTACGTTTCCAGTACCTTTTAAGACCTCTTGCTGATCTTAGGCTCACGATGCCCACTACTTATTTTCTACTCCACAACGGGTCAACCAACTTGTTGAAGATACTTTTTGCGACTTTAGGTCTAAGCCGTAGCCACCATGACGCTTCCACTAGAAGGCGTACCTCCTTCAAGTAAGACCCTTATTGAAGTTCAGAGTTCCTGACACTTATGGAATTGAATTTTTTCTGGTGAAGACTACCAGTAGTCCTACCAACCAGCAGGACCTTATGACAAGTTGCTTGTAAATGCTCGAATATTAGAACCCTTCGGTGGTGTCATTCAGAAAGCCATACTGATAAGTATTGATATACCTTCGTTTATTATTAGACTACGTAGCCTCCATAACTGGAAGGAGGCTTACTTTGTTCTGAAAAGGACGACTTTTGTGGCTAACGTGAACCCCTGTCGCTGTGGACTTTATTTCACGGGTTGCCCATTATCCATAATGTCAGTCAATCTGTTTTTATTCTCTGTCGCGGCTGGAAGAATGGCACTTGATAGCACTTACTCCGTGCGTTTACTCTACTTATGACCTGGACAATAGCGTCTTGGTGCACAACTTCTATATTCGAAATGAAGTAGAGAACTCGCGATCCGAGGGCTCTGGTTTTACCCGGTTCAGCGACGAAAATATGGCAAATAATGTCATTCCCAGAGAAGGTGACCTACCCCCGATCATTTCGAAGGAACAACTCCATGAGATCCATCTCCATCTTCCTCTAGAAGCGGTGGACATTTATACCACCTTGTTTAATAATGCAATAAATAATGCACATTATCCAGCGCATTGGAAAATGGCGGTGGTTCAACCTATCCCCAAAAAAGGAAAGGATATATCCAATCCGGCGAATCTCCGGTCGATAAGTCTCCTTCCGAATATCAGTAAGGTGTTCGAAAAAGTAATCAATAGAACTCTGACTAGGTGGGTTGAGGACAAACATATAGTTTCGGATAATCAATCCGGTTTTAAGGCAGGACAGGCTATCTCACATGCCGCATCTAAACTGGTGTCCGATATCCAATGGAATAAAGGCAAAAACCAATGTACTGGTGCCTGCCTTGTTGACTTGGAGATGGCTTTCGACACTGTATGGTTAGAGGATTTTTTCTACAAGCTGCCTAGTCTGGGGATCAGTAAACCACTCTTGTACATTCTTTATAATATGCTAACCAACAGACAGTTCATCGTGAAAAATGGTGATCCTATTCAACATTTATACAAGCGACTTGATAGGTTCACTTCCCCATACTATTGCGTACGCAGATGACTTGATAGCGTACAGAACAGGTCCAAAAATCGAGGCTATTTTTACAGCGCGACTTCGATAAGATAAGACGATTTTTCGACGACTGGAAGTTGAAAATCAACTTTCAGAAGTCGGAAACCATTGTCTGGAGCCTCTAGGGATACCAGAAAAAATTGGCGAAAGTTCTCGATCATTGGACAACACGGACAGCCTCTTGCCTATCGAAATGTTGGGTAGGGTTGATCCAGGATAGATCAGCGGTCCCGTTAATCTTCCATGTCACTCGGACAGCTGGGGACAGACGACTCAACTACAACAGAGACGTCGCATACGGCAGGGTGGATCGTCTCAGGTTCAGTAGGGCGGTGGGGAATCGCGATAAGAGCGATGTCGTTCGGCAGCACCAGCATTTCTGGTGGTTGAATGATGGGGAAGATGTTTCGTCGTCGTTTCCGTCAATTACGGACCAGCCTCACTAATGAGGCAGAGCTGACCAATCTTCGTAAATAGCGATGGCCAGCTTACATAGGTTTAGGTTAGCATTTAAGGAATATATATATATACTAGTATATATGAAGGTATATACTAGTATATGTATATTATTGTGCATAATGTCTATATGTGTGTATTGCGTATATAGGTTAGGTAGGCTAAGGTTTATTTTAAGTTAGATATTTAGTTTTTATAAAAAAAAGTATGTCCAAACTAACTGCGTTTGCTTTAAGTCTTCTTCTCTTCTTAAACTGCCTATTCGACGTTCGATTCTTTCGGTTCCCAGGATAGGCCTCTCCATCGCTCAAGCTAAAGACTTCCGAGTGCCGTGGGAATCGAGAGATCTAGCGACTCTTGAGCCAACACCTAAATTAATATGTTGGTTGAGGCCTCCAAAATTCACACCCTAGTTTAAACAAGACGGTTGTTGTTACCGCGAGTACTACTTCTCACTGAATATAAGCCTTTTAGATTACCTCCACAGTCCTTAAGCGTTTCACCATTTAGGGCAAATTCATGACAGAAACTTCCGATATTTAACTCTTCCTGGCACAAGATGCTACCAAGAAAAGAAGAATTTCCATTTGATTTATTGAAAGCAGATCATGCATTTTCTCATTTTGATCGGAGAAATCCCACTCTATAGTACTCGTAACTCATCTAGACATCTAATCAAAAATGCAATTATCAGCATAAATAATGTCACTTTCAGTTGAATAAATTTAAAGTGCAAGCGCTTAGTTAGAGGTGAGTTTAACAGTGTCAGGCTTACTCACTTATTCATCAATTTATAGATGATCCTAGTGTTTGCTTCATCATACTCGTACTATCGGGTACGAAAATAATTTTAAAATAAAGCTTAGCTCAAAAACTCGTATCTAAGCCCCCAGGGCGGACGGGTCAATTTTCGCACTACGTAAATATCATAGAACAATTAACGACATCGATCAAAGTCGCCACCAATATAATATCTACGTCAGAACTTTTCTTCAGTTTAGTGCTACAAATAGATGCAGCAAACTGCTCGTGACCACCTACTGACAGCTAGAAAATCCCCTTACTCATTCTTATTTATTAAAAAAATACAAAAACCTCTATCGATGCGGTACAATCCAAGGCTGCGCCTTTTTCTCATCTTGGCATTTTTTTTTTCTAAGAATTGACAAGTAGAAATCCTACAATAACATAAATCTGCGATGTGTTTAGAATTTTATGTTCTTTTCTTGAAGCACGTGGAAAAAATGCATTTTGCACGCGACAAATTCGTTAGATTCTGCGATTGTATGTATTTACTTGTATTCGATCCAAGCACGCTGACCCAGCTAATCGATGTTTTGTAGTCAATGTTTTGTTTTTATTAGAAAAGCATTGTAAACAACCAAAAACGGAATACGAAAAGATACAACTTAAACGAGTTTTGTTTTAGAGAAAAGAAAAGTCTATAAACGTATGTTAATGTTTTTGAGTGCGGATTATGTGACCTGTTTCACTGAGCTTGATTTAAAAATTAAGAAAAAACAACAATACCTGGTCTATTGGATATGTTTCTGCTGGAGATGGTTTTTTTTTAGAAGCAGCAGATACCACAGTTTTGAAGTCACAAGGCGTTCTATCAAAACACCATGAACCCTTTATCGTATGTCGTTTCGTAAATAGCTCGCCAAAGTTTAGTGCAATGTGTTTGTTAGAAATTTACAGAATGTACCATTCTTAACCCTTATGTCAATACGACATAACCATACGTGCATACCCGGGTATCCAGCCCGTCTAATCATGTTAAATATGGTAGAGCCTTTCTGTTTAGACATTTAACCGGCAGGACCATCTGTAATTTATCGTTTGCTGAATATCATCGGCACCAATAAGAGACTTATTTCAAATGCTTAACAGATATTTCCGTAAATATTTTATTCCATATGAGGAACTTACCGTCGACGAGCAACTCTTTCCTTTCCGTGGTAGGACTAAATTAACGGAATATATACCTTCGAAACCCGCCAGGTATGGTATTAAAATCTGGTGGCTATGCGATGCAAAAACTGTATATGCACTACGGGGCAATATGTAGGTAAAGGTAAAGAACCAGATAAGCCTCGAGCGACAACCCAGGGAGAACAAGTAGTAAGTCAGTTAGTGCAATCCTATAAAAACACTCGACGAACAATTTTTTCGCATCACTTGAGCTAACCAAAAAACAAATGTTATTGAATTTGGGACTAGTTAGAACACTAAGAAAAATAAGCCGTATATACATACCAACAAAATTTCTACCACAGAAAGAACGTGCTGTTTTTTCTAGTGAATTTGGATTCCCTGATAATGCAACATTGTATTTCAACGAGTATGTGCCAAAAAAGCAGTGGTTCTATAGTCCACAGTTCAATACGATAGAACAATTGGTGGTGTGAAAAGTAAGCCAGAAATCATAAGATAATACCGTTCCACTAAATGCGGAGTTTATACTTTTGACAAAATCCTTGGCGAATACTCCACAAAACGCCGAACTTAAGGGTGCCCGTAAGCTTTTTTTTATAATATTTTAGACGTCGCTGCGTTAGCAGCACATATAATATTTAAAATCAACAAACCAGAACTTTCAATATCTACATGTGCACGTTGCAAAAATTTGCAGAATCTCGGAAGAAACCTTGCAATGCCATCTATAAGGACTCAATCGAAATCCCCATATACTCGTATCTACCGCAACTTCAACACCAGGAATGGAATAGAAGTAATGTTCGAACAGAGTGTAAAAGTTTAAGTCTCAACTTCCAGGCACCAGTCTCCACAAGAGAAACGCGATAGGACGCATAAAATCAAAAGCCAACTCTACCATATATACCATATGGTAGAAAGACCAGAGCTGCTCATTAGCTCTATGGGTGGAAGAGGAGAGACGAGCACCGGCTTCTCAGGAGGAAAAAGAAAGAGCATGAGAAGCGCGCGATCGAGGAAATTGAGAGAGATTACCAAAAGGTAAAAAGAACATGCCACGGAAACAAATCCCGAACCGAAGCCTGTAGAGATGAACAAGGGAATATCGTAGCAGAACCGCAGTCAATGCTGCGGATTTGGAAAGACCATTTCTGCAGACTGTATAACGTCGATGACGGACCAAATACCGCTGTCAGGCAGAATCAACCTTTCAACCTGGACGATGATGACCAACAATTCCGTCCACCCGACCTGAATGAAGTGAAGATAGCCATATCGAAGCTTAAGTCCAACAAAGCTGCTGGAGCGGATGGCCTGACTGCCGAGCTCTTCACAGCGGTAGGCGATGACTTGGTAAAGAGCATACACCAACTCATCTGTTAAATATGGTCGGACGAAAGTATGCCCGATGAATGGAACCTCAGCATTGTTTGTCCAATTCTCAAGAAAGGAGACCCTCTGAACTGCGCCAACTACAGAGGCATCGGTCTCCTTAACATCGCATATAAGATCTTATCCGCCGTATTGTGTGAACGCTGAAGCCGTTCGCCAACAACCTGATAGGTCCATATCAGTGTGGCTTCAGGCCAGGAAAGTCCACCATCGACCAGATATTCACACTACGGCAGATCTTGGAGAAGACCCATGAGCTTCAGATCGATACCCACCATCTATTCATCGATTTCAAGGCCGCGTATGACAGCATCTATAGAGACGAGCTATATAGAACAATGTCTAGTTTTGGCATCCCTGCCAAACTCGTCCGTCTGTGCAGGATGACGATGGAGAATGCACGCTGCTCCATCAAGGTCGGTAAAGATCTCACCGAGACCTTTGATGTCCAGAAAGGATTTAGACAAGGCGATGCGCTGTCATGCGATTTTTTTAACATCGTACTTGAAAGAATAGTGCAAAACTCACGAGCAAACACAAGAGGCACTATCTTTCAAAAGTCCGTCCAACTACTCGCATACGCCGACGATATTGACATAATCGGGAGAAAGCAGCGTGATGTCAGTGGCGATTTCGCGAGTATTGAGACGGAAGCGGCGAAAATGAGTTTAGCGGTCAATGAGGGCAAGACCAAGTATATGCTGTCAAGCAAAAAGGACAACCAAGACCGACGTCTCGGGCAGAACGTCACCCTCGAAAGATATAACTTTGAGGTAGTTAAGGACTTTGTCTACCTAGGCTCCGCTATAAATACAGACAACGACATCAGCGCTGAGATCAAGCGAAGAATAACTCTTGCCAACCGCTGTTTCTATGGGTTAAGAAGGCAATTGAGTAGCAAAGCCCTCTCTCGCACAACAAAAATCACCCTTTATAAGACCTCAATAATCCCGGCCCTGCTCTATGGCGCAGAGACATGGACATTATCAAAAATGGATGAGGGTGTTCTTGGTTGCTTCGAGAGAAAAATTCTTCGGGCGATCTTCGGTCCCGTCTGCATTGGCGGTGAGTGGAGGAGGAGATACAACGACTAACTGTACGGACTGTAGAGCGACATGGACCTAGCCAGAAGAGTGAAGATCCAAAGACTGAGATGGCTGGGTCATGTAGAGCGCATGGACACCAATGCTCCGGTCCGAAAAGTCTTGGAATCCGCCCCCGAGGGACAGCGCAGTAGAGGAAGGCCAAGACTCAGGTGGCGCACGCAAGTGGAAGAGGACCTCAGCCAACTTAGCGTGCGAAACTGGAGGCAGCTAGCCAGGGATCGAGCTGGTTGGAGAAGCTTGTTGACTGAGGCCCAGGTCCCCGGACTGTAGGGCAACCTAAAGTAAGTAAGTTATTAGAAGAAACAGAGAAGAGATTGCTAGAAAGTTCAAAAAATTGCAAAAGTCCTTCTGTTTAGACATCAGATGCCAAAAACAAGGAAGAACTACAGATTATAGAAGTACAGACCGAATTGAAGGATCTCAGAGAGATCCCGGCGGAAGAAGATGAATTTATTCATAAGTTTCTAAGTCTGCCAAGCGAATTGCATGACAAATGCCCACAAACTTCTAAGGAAACACTCATTTACAGAAACGCTTTTCCAAAAACAGACATTCCGTCTAAGAAGTCGCACCTAAGTCGGACAGATTTAATACATTTCGAAGACAAAGGCTACATGAAGCTGCAGAATTTGAACTTGATTCTAGTCACCTTTGCCGAGAACTATTGGTGAAAAACAATTTTATATCAATGACAAATCCTGACGCCACGCGTAAACTGCTTATTGGAGCACATCTAACAATGCCAGAAGAATACCACGGTGTCTTTGAAGAAGACCAACGACATCATTTGAACACTCTATTTCTCACAGGCGGTGGTTCCTTCGGGAGTTTTCTTAGACATCTCTGTCTGAAACTAGTTATCACTGTAAGGCAGTACAAAATAAAGCAGGAGCCTGAATAACACGTGTCTTTATGCAGCCACACACTCAAATGTAGTGCTAACGCTTGTAGCTAGCAGTGCCAAAGACGATGTTAATCGACAAATGAACAGTATATGTACTTAACATGGCTGTTCATTTCTATAAAGAACTCGGAGAACATCAAGTCCTTCAGAGGCAGAGTCCTAAAGAGCTTCTATCGAGGTTTATTTACCTGTCTTTTCGAAATACATTGAAGTGGGTCATGTAAGCTATTATCTGGATTTTGTATCGCAGAGGATTCTTTTCAACACAAAAGGGAAGAAAGAAACGAAATTTCTACATTTGGTTGATGGTCCAATTGTAACGTCATCCGTTATTATTGCTACTCTTATATAAAAAAAAAAGAGGTCGATGGTTAAACCCCTTTTTAAATGTTGAAATTTGGAAACTGTGTGCCGGGTTTTAAAACCCTGAATCCATGCAGGACTTAGTGCTATACAGGTTGTTTTTCTGATGATCCGCCCAAAGATGGTTTCTTCACCCACAGCACTAAGAGCTTCTAGCAACATTTTGATGGCAAAGCTGAGGCTATGAGCATATCGACCTATTCGTTCAAAGAATTCTTCTTTGATGCTTTCATCCTTTTCTTCAGCAGGGCCATAAACATAAATCAGGCTTTTATTACCGAATTTGGCCTAGATGCCGATTTTAACGAGTCTCCCTCATATCAAAATAAAGGTCGTTCTCCTTCCTTGTAGTAGTCGCCGGAGGTTCTTGTCTGTCCATCCCATCGCACTTCTTGAATTGAGGTTATATCTGTTAAGGCAGCACATAGTGTGTTAAGGGTTCTAGCATTCCTGACGTTTGTCAACATTATATGGGTCCGCATACTAGGCCATTTTTTCAAGGCAATTAAACATGATTCAGTGTTCTTGACACAAGTGGCAGAGCGAAAAGTCTACAGCTCCCAGTGTCGGATCAGGTGTTATGACATAAGTCATAACAATTTCAAAAATGTTGCTTTTAGTATTTACTCGTATCTTCATCAATATTTTTAAAATGATTGTATCTTTCAACTAGTATGCTATTTAAAATATGTTACTTTTAACTGAATACTTGAGAAGTACGTAAGTAAGCCATCCTGATTGTCATCTTACCTGACATATACTTTAATAATAGTTAAAATCGCCAGTGATTGTAGTTTATGTGGATAACTATCGGTCTACACAGCTATTTCTCGACAAGTGCGTAATAATGTCAGGCGGGAATTTTAGAAATCACAACAATACTATCTCGATTCTATCAGTACTACAATAGTTTGATGGACATTATTAGTTCTAAATATAATACAATTAGATATCGCAAAGCATTAGAGATTGTGCAAACTAAATTGCTTTCACTTTGAAAGTATTTAGTTTAGTTAACCCCCAGGAATTACTTTCTTATACGAGCAAGACTATCTCTAAGTAATCCCTATTTTCGTTTCTTTAAACTTGGGGTGGTAAAGGAAGACATTATTCTTTAAAGCAATGACTTTAGCCACCGTCAGCAGTCATACTGTTCTCCTTTTTTGATGAATATTCCCCGGAATTCCACTTTATGATGGACTGGGGTTTGTAGAATCTGACTGGTTTTGAGCTATGATAGAAAAAAATATTCATAATATTTGTGGGCTGCTAAATGCATATACTGCATGCACGGTTATTGAATCTGTAGCGCATATAACCTTTTCATCACTTAGCAATAAATTTCGAGGTATACAGTAGCAATTGAACCCCTAATGGAAAGTAGTGATCACCATGTTTAGACGGATCAAGGGTTCTTGAATGGCCAATCAACCTGCACTCAAAGCAACTTGAAAGTATGTGATCATGGAAACTAACTTATATGAATATGCCATCCCGCAGGCCACTTTTAATGCAAAGGCAAGAAGTCATCAGAGCTCGATGGTTTATACGATCGAGCAATAATATATTTTCGCGAAATATCGAAAACGTTTGGTAAGTTTTGGTGTCGATGAGTAAGAGTTTTCAACTAGAAAATGATGCAGTAAAACTTTCGTCAATGCCGTGGAAAATGCCAAGTTGGATCTTAAGCGTCTTAAAGCTCAGCAGTAGACTTAGGAGCAATAAACTTGAACATGAAACTTGGATTTTTGATAGCGTGCTCTGTCCAAGTGGTCAATTAGAAACCAGAAAAATAAACATATTGACGTGAATTTGATGAACTTACTAACTAAAGGACTGTTTTTGTTGAATATCAAAATAGACACGTCTTATGTCGAACTAGGCATGCAGAGATTGCCATTGAGGGACAACAGTTTTGGAACAAGGAATTGAGTGGGAGGAGGCATCTTTAATTTTGTATTAATCCAAATATCTTGTTTGCTAAGCAAGAGCGCCATATAATTACGAACATCAACAGAAAGATTACAATTTATGCGAGTTGAAAATATAAAAGAGATCTCATGCCAACCACTAGAAAGTCGGTACACATATTTGTCGACAGAATTTTTCGTCAAGAAATCGGAAAAATTAAAGAAAATGGAATCACCAGAGATTGAAATACTAGTGGCGAAGCCTGGGAAAACTAATACATCTGACTTAAGACAGGGCATCTAATCTTTGCGGGACCCCATTGACGTCTGCAGACGAGAGAATTGGAAGATTATTTGCACCGTTCCCTCCACCCTATGACAGCATCCACAGCTCTTGTCAGTTTCAGCTACTTGGCACGCACGGCCCTTAAAAGCAACATCGAAATATCCAAGAGAACAAATGGCAGTGCAAGAAACCATATTAGGTCAAAGCGGCCAGCCTACTGGCACCCGATTACTTATGCCGAACCGTATATGCATTCATTGCAATTTGCTGCTGCCCAATAGTTCAATAAAAAAGACTTTTCAGGACAACCTACAGCCTTAGATACAAACCGTCCCCAGAAAATGCGAATTTCGGCTTTGCACATGGAATGTAGAACGCCCAACAAATCAGGTGCTACTAAGAAATTCTGGGAGGCTAAGAAATGCGACAGAATATAACGACCATAAAGCGGATGAAATGGTACTGCATCTACTGCAACGATACTGATTTAATTGTGGATTTGTGGATAAAACACTTTAGCTTTTTTTATGTTAGCGGTAATATAAGCCAATTTGCAGAGGATAACGATAACAGCACCAAAACCACGTTCTATGACCTCATAGACCGAATACAAATATTTAGTGTTCCAGTACATAATGAAACCAAGGATGCCTTCTACGAGCTCCTCAACAAGACCTACGAGCAATGCCCTAGCTATGACATTAAAATTGTCCTCGGTGATTTTAATGCAAAGCTAGGAAGAGAGGGTATCTTTGTTGGAACAATCGGAAAATATAGCCTGCACAACGCCACCTCCGATAACGGATTCAGGCTAATCGACTTTGCGGCGGGGCGAAACATTGTCGTGGCTAGCACGCGGTTCCCACATCTCGACATACACAAGGGGACTTGGAGAACTCCTGATCAATCAACAGTCAACCAGATTGATCACATTGCGATCGACGCAAGACACTCCTCCAGCATTATGGATGTCCGTACGTTCCGAGGAACCAACATCGACTCGGACCATTACCTTGTTGTACCCAAGGTACGGTTGCGGATATCCCAAACTACGCCAAGACAAACTAATACTGTGAGAAAATTCGACGTCAGAAGGCTATAATCGCAAGAGATCGCCAAGTCCTTTTCCGATCCAGTGTCCCTTAATCTCTTAAGAGGTCCAATGCCGCCAGCCTCAAGCATCGAAGACCATTGGAAACACTGCCAAAACGCCATCAGAGATGCCGCTTCTGATGTGCTGAGTTTCACTCGTCCACCACAACGAAACCCCTGGTTCGATGATGAATGCCGGCAAGCACATGCAGCTAAGCAAGATGCATATAATGCGGCGCTGCTTAGAAAGACCAGAGCGGCTTATGAGCTCTATGAGCGGAAGAGGAGAGACGAGCGCCGGCTTCTCAGGAGGAAGAAGAAAGAGCATGAGAAGCGCGCGATCGAGGAAATTGAGAGATGCTACTCCAGGAATGAGGTTCGGAAGTTTTACCAAAAGGTAAAAATAACATGCCACGGAAACAAACCCCGAACCGAAGCCTG
This sequence comes from Volucella inflata, assembly GCA_928272305.1. Taxonomy (NCBI): domain Eukaryota; kingdom Metazoa; phylum Arthropoda; class Insecta; order Diptera; family Syrphidae; genus Volucella; species Volucella inflata. The sequence continues at coordinate 10,160,542 of OV743720.1, forward strand.
TAGAGATAAACAAGGGAACATCGTAGCAGAACCGCAGTCAATGCTGCGGATTTGGAAAGATCATTTCTGCAGACTGTATAACGGCGATGACGGACCAAATACCGCTGTCAGGCAGAATTAACCTTTCAACCTGGACGATGATGACCAACAATTCCGTCCACTCGACCTGGATGAAGTGAAGATAGCCATATCGAAGCTTAAGTCCAACAAAGCTGCTGGAGCGGATGGCCTGACTGCCGAGCTCTTCAAAGCGGCAGGCGATGACTTGGTAAGGAGCATACACCAACTCATCTGTAAAATATGGTCGGACGAAAGTATGCCCGATGAATGGAACCTCAGCATTGTTTGTCCAATTCTCAAGAAAGGAGACCCTCTGAACTGCGCTAACTACAGAGGCATCAGTCTCCTTAACATCGCATATAAGATCTTATCCGCCGTGTTGTGTGAACGCCTGAAGCAGTTCGTCAACAACCTGATAGGTTCATATCAGTGTGGCTTCAGGCCAGGAAAGTCCACCATCGACCGGATATTCACACAACGGCAGATCTTGGAGTAGACCCATGAGCTTCAGATCGATACCCACCACCTATTCATCGATTTTAATGCCACGTATGACAGCATCTATAGAGACGAGCTATATAGAGTGGTCAAAGCATCCTGGTCGATTTGGAGAAAATGTTCTCAAAATATAGCCGAGATGTTTACAAGGATGGTATGCGATACATAAGAAAAATTTGGAGTAATCCAAGGGAGTGTCCATAGTCCTTAGCTTTGCAATGTCTGGCAAGATTTTTGATACAGAAGCAACACGTTAATGGGCAAGTCAGCTGATTTTTCCATGTTTGATGAGGGTTGTCAGAAAGTCTGGTCTTAAAACAGTAAAGGCCGAAGAAAATTCGTTCGATCACTCAAACGCAAAACCATCAGCAAACTCTTGTCCCCATTACAGAGGTGATCCAAAATAAATAGGTTTGTAAGCCAACCATAAAATCTCAAAGTAGCAATATACAAGGTAACGCAAAATTAATCATCCCATTTTGTTTTTGAATTACTTTTTTACTAAATAAAAAAACAATAATTTTGAGTGATGGAAATCTTTATTTTTTTATTTACAATTTTTTTTGTTAAGTGGAAAAGATGATATCTGCCAAGTGGCTGCCGCCAGTGTTGATATACATTTGTGACCGTTTTATCGCATTTTCCATGACTTTCCGCAAGATTCCGATCGCATTCCTCTCGAATATTCTCCTTAAGGGCTGCGATTGTCTGAGGCTTGATAGCCAAAATCGCCAAAACGGGATATTACGCGACCAGGAAACGCTTCCTTCACAATATCCATTGTGGCTCATGCTTGTTGAAACCATATGTTCACCAAGCTCCGCTCATCCAATTCCGGCAGTAAGAAGTTTTTAATCATGGCCCTGTAGTGTTCACCAGTAACAGTGACCGTATTGCCGATGGCTTCCTTAAAAAAGTACGGCCCAATCACTCCTCCCGGCTTTGAGTGGATGTAATAGCTCTTCGTGCATCACATGGGATTTTCAGTGCCCCAGAAACGAAGATTTTGCTTATTGACGTAACCGCTTAAGTGGAAATGCGCCTCGCCGCTCATGATGATTTTTGACACAAAATCGTCCTCTGCATTGTTGAAATTGAGGATGGCTTGACAGTAATTAACACGCACTCCATTGCTTGTCTGTTTGTATACTGCAGCTGTCTAGTTCACAAATGTCAAAAATGATTGACATACGACGCCATTTGCAAAAATTACAACATCTTCTGATAGGATGATTTATTTTGCGCCACTTGTACAAAGGTAGGTACTTTGGGGAAATATGCTGCTTCGAATATACGTGGAGTGATACGAGATTTATTTATGTGTATCCCACCCGATACGACATGAATATGGAGTGCATTGAAAATTTAACCATTACTGACTCATCGTATCAAAGTTTGGAACCTATTAAGCACTATCTAAGACTGAAAAGAACTTTTGTTTTTGACCGAACTTTGACCTTTGTCCGTAATACAAAGTTCACCTAAAATTGTATAAAAAAAGTTATCCGAAAATCTCCAATATTCGCTAATGCCACATTGCCTGCCAGTAGTTTTGTATTTATCTTATTAGGCGCACTTATTAGTTTTACAACTTTTATTACAAAATTTTATAAAGACGGCATTGGACATTCTTACTTTGAAGTTATTCCGATCACATATCACTTCCGATTCCGATAAAATGTTTATAGCTTTAACTTCCCAATTTCTTGAGTGCAACTGTTTACAATAGACTATGGCTCTTTCTATAAGTTTACCTTAGAAACCCTGAATTCTTTAGTATCTTTTATATTCTTTTTATTAAAAACAAACAAGGGGTTTGATACTAGTAGTCTATCTCAATTTGAACGCCATAAACAGTCGTATAAAGTAGCTATGAGTGACAATCTTTTTTTTAACCACGAGGATTTCTCTGATGTAACCATCTGTTCTTTCTGCATTATACTCGTAATCGCTAATTCAAGTGGCTCGAAGGACACTGAAAAAGAGCTAAAACTACAAAAAAAAAATTTGAAAGAAATATATTAGATTCAGCTTCAAGTTTAAGTGGTAAGGTTTTGAATTCACAAAATAAGAATTGGCACTCCCCAGGGCTCTATTTTGTCTACAATACTTTTTCTTACTTTCATAAATGATTTTCCTTTGTAATGATTTGTCTCAATGACAGTGTTAGTACACTCTTATTCTGATATTGATATTCAGCTTTATATCTAGTGCTCGAATGAAGATTAAGCAAGGCAGTGACGAATTAATATTTTAATGAAAATAAAGCCCGACATCAAGTATCATCTCCTGAGGAATTTGGTGTTAATTCATCCTAAAATGTCACTCTTTGCCTTTGTGGTAAAAATATTTCTCTCACAAATTCACCTCCCCAATAAGCGGTTACAGTGGGTTGCAGGCTGTACATTAAGTTCATGACGATGAGTTTAATAATACAGATTAGGTTCCCATTTGAGGAAGAAGTTTTTTATTAATTCACAGTGAAATATCACCACGTATCTCTTGAACAACATAGCCTCACTATCTTTTGAGTTCTATACTCATTTCTGCATCCCAATGAATTGCACGGCTTATCACTAAACCAGAAAATCTTCATCTAACCAAAGCAGTACTCATCCGAATTCCATTCGTTCCTCGGGCAGTGTCCGATGATTCTGATTTGGTCACTACTACACAACTACACTTTTTGGACTGATCCTTAGATTTTTTTCTATTGGGGAAATTCAATAGCCTCTTGTAGAAAAATGATTAAGTGCTGCAGTGGCATAGTGCTAACAATACCAGCACCCACTTCTTCAGCTCCGAGTATCTGAAGCATGGCGAATATCACGGACACTCAGAATGATGGTTCTCCCCTGTATCTTCATTACATTTGCAGGATGTTGTGCCATATATGACCAGGACACTTAGATTTTAGCAACTAAAGTGCCTATCTCGATATCAGTAAGCATCCTGCAGTCTTTACTACTGAACAACATCAGGAAAAGCGCTGACCTCATTGAGACGTCGGAACACATTCGTTTGGATTGCCGGCAATATGTAGAGTAATGCCACCTGCTGTTACGCTCTTATGAAAACCAAGTATCAAAGATCCTGCAAAATGTTTTGCTGAGCATTGCCTAGCAAGTTAACCGGTGATTTCATTTTCTGTGATCCCATTACAATCAGATTCAGTTAATCTGTTTACACTCCTAGAAGACCGACATCACCTTGGAGGCTCACGATGTTACGTGTTTAATATAAAGATTTTTTTTTATCCAGGATGACACCCAAAGGGCCAGCGCATACTGGACTACTTTTACCCCGGGGTTAAACCGGGGTAACTTTTACTTCAATCGCACACGGGATGAACATTTTGGGGTAAAATTTTGTATACCGATTTGTTTGTGGTGGTATTTCTGATAATTTTCTCACCCTTGCGTGTATATGTTTTACCCCGATGTTCAACTGGTTCATCTCTGGTTCAAAATTTTACCCCGTCTTCTCTTCGCACTTCACCTCCCTCTTCTATAAAACTAGTTTTACCCCGGGGTAATTAGTCTAGTGTGCGCTGGCCCAAACACAATGCAAAGCTTAATTTGAGAATCGGATAGCGATGCCTTCAAGCACTAGATGAGTCACTCAATATTATTCTTTTCATAAAGAGAATAACCATGCTACTTTGGCGATAAAATCGTCAACGACAATTATGGCACATGGCTTAAAAGAGTTTTTCAAAAATGTTGCTGAAAATTGTAAACCAGGTATATCCGTCGAATTCAATAGCAGTAATATAAATTACTTAACTGACAAATCGAGTCAACTCTCCTTTTATTATGGGCTAATTAACAATCTAGTGCTACTCAATATTATCAATAGCTCGAAAGCTAAAAACTCTACTGGAGTAGATGGCATTAGTAATGTGATAATTAAGAAGATTGGGAAGTACATATTAAATCCTTTAAGGCATATTATTAATGAAAGCTTCTAGCGCGGTATATTCCCTAACTGCCGTCAGTGGTTAATGGATTTATAAGCAAGGAAGAAACTTGTTCGAATACTGGGGTCCCACAGGGGTTAGTACTCGCACAAATCCTTTTCCTTGTTTACATTAACTCTATACTTAGCTTTCCCGTTAACGGTCATTTAATTGGCTATGCTGATGACATAGCACTCTCATATGCAGACCTTTCTTTAGCTGTCATTCGGGACCATATTAACTCTGACCTAGATTTGCTTAGAACCTGGCTCAGTTACCATCAACTTGAGCTTAGCACAAAGTCTAACGCGATGTTGTTCTTCTTATCCAACTTGAATGCAGTCATTGAAGGAATTACTTTTCATGATATTTCTTGCGACAAGGTAAATTACACTAACAGCTGCTTTATGCTTGATTTTGTTAAGGAGTATAAGTATCTTGGGATTGTAATTGATGATAATGAGATAATAATGCTATATATATCCTTGAACAAAATCTTTCACATGCGCAAGCTTATCTCGCATAGTGTGCTCTTGTCTATTTATTATGCATTGGTTCAATCTTGACTTGTCGACTTGAGTACGGTATCGCATGCTGGGGCTGTGCTGGGATTTCCAATAAGGACTTGGCAACTTTTTTTAAAAATAAAACGCAAACCATTTGAGATATTTCAAAAACTTTATTGTCGGCTTGACTTACAATCAAAACATTTATGAATTGAACTCGGCTTCCTTCATATGGCCACCGTGGGCACGTTTGCAGCGGTTGATTCGTTGGACCCAATTTTCAACGACTCGGCCACACATTTTGGCCGAAACGGCCGCTATTTCGCGTTCAGTTTCTACTCTGAGCTCTTCCAAAGTCCTCGGCTTGTTGGCACGTAGCCCCACAGAAAATAGTCAAGTAGCGTTAAATCGCACGAACGAGGCGGCCAATCGACTGGCCCGATGAAATTCAATCTTGACGCATCTTCTCCAGAACCCAATCGGAGAACGTACGTCACTTCAAATGGTCCATCGGCTTCAATTCTCGAGTCAGCTTGATCTTGTATGGTTGTAAACCAAGATCCTTATGCAAAATACGCCATAATGTGGTCAGAGCGATGCCCAATTCTTGAGAACACCGTGGAATTGACTGATTTGTATCGTTTGCTACGGACGGCCTGAACGGCAGCGATATTTTCGACACTTCGAACAACTCGTTGTCTCACTGACACGGCAACATCACACAACGAATATGTAGACCCAAATTTTTGCACTAAACTTCTTATTGCATGTCTACTAGGGCGAGAATTACGAGACTTCCGACTTCACCGACTCCGAATTTGGGTAGAAAATTTTTATAATTTGCAGACGTTGCTCGTTCGTGTACTTTACCATGATGAAAATGTTGAGCTTACTGAATAAATTGACAGTGACAGTTTGAAGATTAGTGAAAGAGTGCGTTCACAAATAAAATTCAAAGTTGTCAAGTCCCTATTGGAAAACCTGATATAAGTAATCTAAATTCTATTATTACAGCACAGAAAATAATAATAAGAGTATTGCTTTGCAAAAACTACAAAAACTCTCCATTCAACTTTTTCAAGAAACTAAAATACTTCCTCTACGTTTCATTTTTATCTACGAAGCGCTTAAAGAAGTGCTAAAACTTTCATTAGATATAGAATATATTCGTTACGAAATGAAAATACTGTTGACGTTCCCAGAGTTTATAAGGAGCACAGTCGATGTTTTTTTAACTACTGTAGTACCAAATATTTTTAATAAGCTGCCGTCTGCTTTCAAAGACTGAAGTAGAGTCTTCAAGTAATCTCCTAGCACTTTCTTCATTTACATTCAATTGCTCCTAGATTTTCCGTTTTCAATCTTACTTTCATCTTTATTTTTCTTTTTTTGGTCTCGCCTCCGTGGTCCTTTTTTTAGTGGACTCTCGTTGTTTACTCGTATTTCGTCTCTCTCCATCCCCATTTTCGGATATAATATTTATGCTTTACATTTTTTTTTAATTGTCACATACTTGCAACTTGTTGTATTACACCACAAAGTGTGTTATTATTTCATGTTATCACACGTATTTTATCAAAACCCAGAATTCGTTTAATTTGTATTTTATAGAAATTCTACTTACTAATTAGATTCATTATAGCTTATTGTACCTTATATTATAGATATTTTTTGACAATGAAATAAATTGAAATTGAAAAATTGAAAATATTCGTTCTCATCGTGTGAGCCTTGAATCTGCCCAACAGACGTTGGACCCACTTTCGCCTAATGAGACGAGTATAAAACGTCATTAAACCAAACGGAAACTGTGCCTTCCTCGCTCAGGAAATTTTCATTTAAGATTGTTTGATTGCGGGTATAAAGCAGTTATTAACTGACGTCGTAATTGGCCTATTAAGTACAGGCCACTAATATTGGGCTCAAATCGTTCAATCCTCTTCAAACTATCTATGTCGATTACTCGTACACTTAAGCTAAGTTCAGACCATTGTCAGATCTGTCAGTAAAAAAATTGTCTAAAATGTCTTACAACCCTGTGAGCTTACAATTTTTTCTGACAATATTGTAAGAAACGTCATTGTCAGACGGCCTCCTGACAATAAAATATTCAAGTATCTGACAACCGTCTGAACACGTCTGAACACATAATTTTCATTAATTGTCAGAGAATGGAAAATTGTCAGACTCATTGGAAATTGTAAGAAGGTGTTGTTAATGACATCTAACAATTTCTGACAATTCCTCAATTGTCAGATAATAATTATAGAGGCGAAATCGGTACATTTTAAGTTAGAGTGTAATTTTTGTGCAAAATTTATAACAAAAAGTTAGATTTATGCGAAGAACAAAAAGTTGAAGATGATGTAGAAAAATCGACCAAAATCTCCATCTCCAAAAAAACAAAAAAAAAAAAAACAAAAAAGTTTTTGTGGCAATTCTTCATCATCACTGTCTTCCAACACATAGGCAGTGAAAATGGTAGCTAGCTGGATATTACGTTCCATTTTATTTAAAATACTTCAGATTGCATTTTTCTCTGCACACGACGAACAAAACTTTCAGTTTAATTTCTCTGACAATGCCTCTCAATGTATCAAACAATTTTTCATAAACAATCTTCCAATCGTGTGAACTGACAATTTTCAACCTGACAATATTTTCAGAAACGTCATTGTCAGAAAATTGTCAGACGGCCAGCTGGCAATGAGATTGTCAGACTTTATACCAATCGTGTGAACTGACAATTTTTCATTGTAAAATTTTTGCAATTGTCAGCTAATTTGCACACATTGTATGACAAATGACAGATCTAACAATATTGTCAGACCAGACAATCGTCTGAACTTAGCTTAAGTAAAAACAACTGTCAATTATCACAATTCGATGTCAGTGCACTGGCTGCAATTTTGCACCTTCCGAATGCCATTTTAAGAATTTTTTCATTGCAACTTATTCTTGAAATTATATCTTCACCAAGTGTTCACTTCGAAAACGTTGGCATAAAGATAAATAAGCGAAACAAATCCCTGTGGCTGTTTACATAAATTCGGAATTTTAAATGTTCCCACTGCCGCAAAAATTAAAATTAAACTGTAAAGAGCTTTCAGATACATATTCAGAGTAAATTTTTAAATTTGCAATAAAATGGCGCAGTAAAAATTCCGAAAATAACAAAAAAAACAAATTGAAGTAAAAATTGTAAAAAAAAGGGGAGAATCCAAATTCAAATAATCCATTAAAGTATCAAGAAATCGTTGTTAAATAATATCGTTTACTACAATCGAATTTAAGAATAAATTGCTTCCTTGCAAATGATCGTCAAATACTCAAATACCGTCCTACAACTATTCCTCAATTTTGAATTCCACTCAATATAAAATTATCTATCAAACACTTTTGACGGACTGTGACTGACTGTGACTATTGTCGCTGTAAACTGTTATCAAATCCAAGGTTTTTCTACCTCTCTCTACAGCAGTGACGGTGAATTTTCGAAAGCCTGAGATTGTCAGCGTAACATGAGCACAGCTGATGACAGATCCATCTCTCTAGATACTCTATATAAAGTGACTATCGATCAGCTGTGACTTTAGTCTGTTAATTGCTATCCAACCGAACGGTTGCAAACAGAAACCTACAACAAATAACATTCAAAAGAAAATTTGAGTGATAAACGACAAAGCGCACGATACTACTCGTATTTCATAAAAAAAAAAAAAAAAAAAAACAAAATTGTATCTGAATTTGTGCGTTTTAATTTCAGAATTTCGGAATTTCAACGTGTTCCCATAAAGTGCATCAAAAGTGCGATTCGATTTCATGCATCCCGGTAAAGCGTTCGAATTTTTGAAATTACCCTATTCCTAACATGTCAGAGATTTAGGCAGCGTTTAAGGATAAAAAACAAAAAATAGAAATAAATAAAAATTCGTAAAGTCAAAACGAGATAAATTGAAAAATTTTCGTTTGGAAAAAAAGGCGACCCAAGTTAAGTTTTTTAGTTATGAAAGAAAACCATTTCAACGTCGAGCATAACCAATTGGAATTCAAGCTGAGAAGAGTGCAAATATATTATTTATACAATAAATCCATCAAAAGAAAACAATTTAATTATTCGGAGATTTTAAGTACATTAAGTGAAAATCAAAAGTGAATTTGTTTGTTTGTTAAAAAAAAAAAAAAAAAAGTTTTGTTCACACAGGATATTCTCAAACATTTAAAGTGAAGTGTAAGACCTGTGCAACAAAAAAGTATAAGAATTAGAGCATCACAGTCAATTTGAAAAGGAGCAGGATTAAGCCATTCGTTTTCGTCCAAGTCTTTTGCTGATTTTGAAAAGGGTAAGTTCGAAGTGCAATCCTTTGGAATCACAGTGTTTGGTTAATTTCTTTTCAAAGGAAATTTTAACATTTATTTGACTTATTTGGTAATATCAGCTTTAAACGTTGATTTTATTGTTTACGGAGACTCGAATGCAAATCAAGTAAAAGACGAATTGCGTTATTTCCAATTAAGAGTCCTCTTCTCCTCGGTTGAACGGGGTTTTGTCAACAAAACAAAAATCCAGCACGATTGCCTAAGGAATACAGACCTAGTCGTCTGGACATATCCATCTCTCTGCTGTTTCTTTTTGATCAACTCTCATTTGATTTTTTTTTTCAAATCATGATCTCATAGACCTTAATGTCAGCCAAAATTCCACAACCTCTGCCTCTTGGGAGCAATGCCGAATAAATCCTTAATTGTTCGAAAAACTTGTTGCCTTTCGAGGTATTATTATGTAAAATACTCTGTTGGAAAGTAAGGAGTGTCAGTGACCGAGCCGTAAAATTTATTAGGAGTTTCGTTTCTGAAAGGCTGCAAGGAATTATATCTCACGAAACACTTAAACCTATTTCAAAAGAGGTACTTCAGATATCGATATTGCGACCAGTTTTATATGAATCTCCATGTAGATGATGTTCAGCTTCATTAATCTCGTATAGTATATATATATATATATATTAAAAAAAAAAACTTGTTGATCACGGATCTGTAAGGGGGACTATTGACAGTGATATTTCTATTTTCTTCTTCTTCTTGAAAAAGAATACTCCGATGATGAAGCTGGTCCATAAACCGTACCAAACAGTGTATTTTTAAGGTAGCCGATGGATGAGCTTTAGATTATCTTCGCTTCAATTTCGACGATTTGGCTTACGAACGTCTCTCACATATAAGTGAGCCTCTTTACTCAACCAAATTTGAATGTAAACAAGTGAATCGATTTCCAACTGTTATAGTGCAAAGTCACGATGCAAACGATAACCGATTCCTGCAGCATTTTATTCTTGTAAGCGTATTAACCAAGATTCGTGCTCAAAGTCTCTTATTTAATTGAAGGACACGAGATCCTTTGGATCTTCTTCTCCACCGTCCCCAACGAGGCCGATATTTTCCTGGAAGTCACTGGGAATAAGAAAACACCATTTGGAAAAGGCCATCGACCTATGAGCCACACATGGTTTCCATGAATATTGTGGACGTGGATGAATAAAATGCTGTCTTGACGCTTTTCAGATTTCTGAATCGAGTGGATTCATATTCAGATTTCCCGATGCCTATTCCTCCTCGATATCTAAGTCAGAATATTAACAATGTTTCATTCCTCCGTGGTTTTGAATATCAAAAGGTATTAAACTCTTCACAACACCTTCTCTCACATTTTTCTGGTGAAATTTTATCTCTGTTTTCTGTAGAATGGATAGATGCGACACTTTGTTAGGGTACTCCCGACCAAATCACTCTACCTTTACAATAGAGATGGCACACATTAGAACCCGTGAAAATTTAGTTTATCATTTCATTTGCTGGAAACACTTGAAAAGAGAAAAGGTTTTCGTAGCTATTTCCACCGTACTATTGCTAGAAATGTTTGCACCCTATTTTGCAAAAAAAAACTTAATACGTGCTCCGATCTGGACATGAATATTCGAAGAGATTTCTCCATGTTCTGTCATGCATTGCTTTTGAACCGCACTTATATGGACAACGAACGGCGAAACTTTTTTCGAATGCCCTTTACATCAGACAATTCGCTAAAGTTACCATTACCCGATTTACCTTCATTCTTGATTGTCCGAGTGCTTTTACTTACTTACTTTAGGTGCCGCTACAGTCTGGGGTGGACCTGGGCCTCAGTCAACAAGCTTCTCCAGCCAGCTCGATCCCTGGCTAGCTGCCTCCAGTTTCGCACGCTAAGTTGGCTGAGGTCCTCTTCCACTTGTGTGTGCCACCTGAGTCTTGGTCTTCCTCTACTGCGCTGTCCCTCGGGAGCGGATTCGAAGACTATTCGGACCGGAGCATTGGTGTCCATGCGCTCTACATGACCCAGCCATCTCAGTCTTTGGATCTTCACTCTTCTGGCTAGGTCCATGTCGCAGGTCCACTCACCGTCAATGCAGGCGGGACCGAAGATCGCCCGAAGAATTTTTCTCTCGAAGCAACCAAGAACACCCTCATCCATTTTTGATAATGTCCATGCCTCTGCATGCTTTTAGAAACTCCAAAATTTGGCCAACATTCTGTCCGCACTCCATATAAATTGTTCATGAATGATGAACCGAAACTGGCTAGTAATCCCTACTGATCAATGCTGGCATTCTGGCAGATAGTAACCGGTAATAAAACTTAGGACAGGATTATGCCCTTCGACGTAACCTACTTGATTTCGTTTCTTAGTTTAATCCTTCAGTAAGCTACCAAAATTTCTGTGAGGTGCTACTGAGCTGCATCCCACATATCAAGACTGTTTCTAACATATTCAACCAGAGATGCTCAGATCTGTCATCTATGACGAATTTAACGTAGTTCAGTTGCCTGTCGTCAGCTATTCGAATGAAATCGAAGATTAGTAACACCGCTAGACTATTGGCCCTTTTTCATGCATGTTGATTGTGGTTAAGAGCCAAACAATTACCTAGGACTGTATAAGGGGTGTTAGAGGCATACAGTTTTTCTAATTCAATAAAACATATATGTATTCGTTAACATCTTGGTAGAGACCACGAACTTGGCTCATTTTCAGGGTCTTTAAAAGCTGTATTTATAATGTAATGTTCTTGTTGAACTGAAACGATGTGGATTTCTTAAAGACAGATTAAAGGCTACCATCCTTTATGATTTTCTTTCCAGAATACTGCGTGCTTTAGAACATGGTAAAAAGTGGATGTGATTGCTACAGACTTTAGCAAGGCCTTTGATTAGGTCGTACACAGGTCAATTCTTTTCAAGTTCAATGCTTACTTTTAACTTGAGGTGATTTGATGTATGATATCAACTCCTACAATACTTGGAAGCAGGCTAGTAGCTAGCTAGTCAATTTGTGTTCTCATGTATTGTCATCATACAATAGAAGTTAAAATTTTTTGTCCTCGCATCTTAGATTGTAGCTGTTGGTGTTTAGAATCACCCGTAGTTGTTTAGCTGCATATTGCCATTAAAAATCCCAGAATCACTATCGCTTCTGGAGTTATCAACAGTGAAATCAAAGAAACATTTGGTTTAATGGTAACTCATCTGCTGCCTTTAGTGGCTCAACATTCTGACTATATGCCGATAAATCTTCAAATGGTTTGAGCTACGTGCAATCTTGGAGTATGTTAAGGTCCGTTTTGGAAGCCAGTAGGCCGAATGAATAATTATTTTTGAAATTTTATAAGGAGGCTAATTTATAACACCTTTCATGGGCCTCTATCCACGAGTATCCCAAAATGAATAGTCCGTGTTTTTTTCACTATACATCACATTGTCACATAGTGAGCCTATTTAATCAAGAGCAAAGTGCTAATAGATTTTACGGCCATAATTCCATTCATGAACATGTTTCCAACAAGGGCCATAGAAAACAAACGACAACCGACTCAAACATAACATATTGTCTCTGATATGATTTTTTTTTTGGTTTTATCCTCTATTACGAGTATGATACTTCGTTATATTGTATTTGACCCAATTAAAACCAATTCTGGTGATCCACAAGGCAGTCACTTTGGTCCACTCGTTGCGACAGTCAATAGTATTGCTAATATTTTTAAGGAAAACCAGCCATCTCATTGGGGAGTTGTCTGTGATTTGTATTACTAAAATTAATTTCCGGATCCATTTGTTTCCGGATTCCATAACTAGCGAGGCTTACCTTGCCCTATCGGCTTTATAAACGATAGTCTTAAAAATTCTCTAACCCTTGCACTTCAAAATCTCCTAATTTCGTCGTTTTTTGGTCACTTTTCGAGCATGTTAGCTAGGTATGGTTATCTTTGACTGATAACTACATTCTACCCTGCTTATCTGATAAATTCAAAATGCTCGGCCCATTTTCATAGGTAAAACGTCGAAAATCCGATCGTCCCTCTTCTTAAGGCCAAAAATTACCAAACGACACATGGTTTAGATGAACCATTATGCCATATGCTACGTCAGCCTAATAGACTACATCACATGTTCGATTATCATAGTGGTAAAAGCAGCTTCGGAAACCCCCTCAACAAACTACGACCCTGAACATCCCCATAGTTTAGTTTTAGTTTATGTTGAATGTTATAAGTTGTCCGGGGTCAGCCCAGGCCTATAAATTTAGTTAATTTATTGAAAAGATAATTTGATGCCATTACCATGATTTTGCACACATCGTCACCGTACGAGCATCTGATGCCATATATCGGTAATAACTCGGCAAAAGTTGGTATTCAAGTCTTCTATTTCATCAAGTCTATCGGTGCGGCGTAGACTAATGATTTGTTTCCTTCAATAACTTGTTTGTGGTGAGCGGTAGTGTCGTCTTGTTAAAAGCACAGCTCTCCTATCATGTATCTACAGCGCTCTCCATTGATAGTAACGTTTTGGCCGGCATCATTTTAGAAGAAATGAGTAAAGGCTTGGTGATATACTTGATCCAACAATCAAGAGCAGTTTCGTGGCCTGTGCACAACGTCGAATTGATTTATTAAGGACCGTCTAAATACTACTCTGCACGGGTGCAACAGCTTCGTCAGTGCGCACTGAACGACGTCTCTGTGGATGTTTTTTTTACCAATAACAGTATGCTTGCGAAATGGCCGGTGATTAGCAAGGTTAGTTTCCTTAACTTTACCACGATTTTTGGTATGAAATTACCCAATTTGAAGCATTTTTCTGGCCTTACAAAATTGAATACAAATCAGCTGTCAACTGTCAAGCTTTTGTCATTTTATGATTATAATTCAACTTCCAAAGGAAAAAACAATATCTAAGTGATTAGGGCTGTATTATTTTCTCTCATTACAATACAACGGTAATTTCAAAACTAATGCACAAATTAGAAACACTGATTAGAGAATGATGCAAGTTTAATGAAAATTGCCTCAGTTCTTGTTGAACACTTGAAGAGCTAAATGAACTGACGTAAATAGATGGCAAACTTTCAACATTTCAGGCTTTTCCACTGATAGCCTCAAATTGTGTAGACACGATATATGTTGAAGAGTGGGAACACTTTTGCCGGAATTTTTCTTGTTGGGAGATATGAAACAAATGGCATCTGTAGGTGTCACAGGATCGTCAAAAATCTTTCATTCAAATTGAATCATGTGGCAAAAGCTTTATAGGAAGTCGTGTCACAGTGTATCTTTGACATAGTCGCTTCCATGAAGGCTATGAAGGCGAGAAGGATTACCAACGCCCAGAAAGGGTTAACACATCAACTGACGAGTCAAGTGTGAAGGTTAAGCCGTATTTTCTAAATCGAGAAATGTGAGAGGAAACATCTTGTCCTACCGGAGATACAACATCTGTTTTTCGCATTTTAAAAATAATTTCGACTCGTTGGGTCCGTTACTTTGTGGTCTGGATATTGCAACACTATTAAAATAAAGATTTTCCGTTGAAGTTAAAGCATTCCTTCTGAACAGTCGCTATGGATGAAATGCAGATTAAAGCTTGGAACCGGAGATAAGTCCCTGATAAACGAGTAGTGAATCCCATCCTCTTCCGTTCCAATAAATGTCGGCAAGCCCAATCAAAAGTCAAGCAGACAATGATTTTTGCCGGAGATCAAATTCTACGTCGAGAAATGTGACAAGTCAAAAGACGACTTCTCTTGAACACTCGTAATCCAGTGATTTTGCATGACGATGCACGTCCCAAAATTTTGTTGACTTACGGCAAGAATACGGGTGCTTGCCTTGTCCTCTTAACTACGACTTATTCAAAAAGTTAAAGCAAGGTGGTCTACGTTTTTCATCTCTTCTAAAGCCAACTTATTCGGCAGTTGAACAGAAGTTGTGAGCTGAATGGCATACCGAACATTTCAAGATGTTAGGAATTAGTGATTTAAAAGCAGAAGACTACATTGAAGAACTGTGAAATATTAAATGAAAGTCCAATCAAGGATAATATAACCGATGTCTTGCTCTCGAATGCCTGTCGCAAAACAGTGAGTGCAAGGCAAGATTTTTCTAGCTGGTTTTGTTCTTAAGGAGCAGTTCTTAGAAATCTGGTCCCTTTCAAATTTATCAGATTGGCAGCGTGATCTTCTTTTGGCGAATGTCTGCCTTGCATTTCTGATGCTTCATCTCGGCAACTTCAATTTTTTTTTGATTTGACATTATTGTAGACAATTCAGTTTCGTCACCAGTGATTAGATGTCTATGGGCTTCGTCAGATAAATTTCTTTCAACTCACGCTGCACCCAAATATCGTGCTTCCTATCAAAGCCAAGCGAGACCAAATGGCCGTAAATGCTCCCAATAGAAATTCTCAAAAGTCCTACCAGACCGTCAGCACTTCCATCTGAATAATAACCATCATGGAGTAGGGAAAAGCCGAAACTTTTTTCCTGCCTCCGTCACTTTCTTCCCTTTTTTAAAGTAACCAACCAAAATCTAGCAATTGCAAGCAGAAAATTCGACCGAATAGGGCCAACCTTTTTCTGTTTTTAGGTTAAGTGTCAATTACAAAACGGGAGCAAACATTTGACACATGTTTCACGCGCAGGCACAAATAATCGCGGGCAAATTCATCGATTACAAAAAAAAACTCAAAAACAATTCAATAAGTCCGAACAATTTTTGCACACAGTTTTGTTTTGTTTGGTTTGAGTGATCTTAAATCTTAGATCTGTGGAAATATTAGAAAGAGAAACGTAAAAAAAGAAAGTCTTTTCAAATATTTTGTCTGTTTATTGTAAAAACATAAATCAAGAAAGATGTATTTGTGCTTTCTAAGAGACAGATTAACTATCCAACAAAGCAGATACCCCTTGTCTTATCAATTATTATATTTACAAAGCGACATGATGATTTGTATGCATTAGGTATCGCTTGTTTCTCTTTTCAAAATGCTCCTACTGTTTGCAAATTGAAACAAAAAAAGATTATGTTCAGGCTGTTATTAACAAATGAATAGAATTAAGATAAACATCCATAAGATTCAGTGTAGAAATTCCTTGGGATTTTCATGAAAGAACTTCATTTCTCTGAAGGGAGTCTCATCAAAAATTTTGGGGTTTTTACGGTGCTAACTTATTGCAACAAAACAGTAAGATATCTCCAAAATATCGAGATCCACTTAAAAATTGCAAAACAATCTTCAACAACAATTTACTTAGAGGCAAAAGAATTAAAGAAAACTGCTAAATACTTCGCAATATAATATTTAACACTCCATCACACCTGTTGAAGTAGACTAGATGGATTTCTTAGTTTCTTTTTTCAAAGAGTATACACACCCCACCTTAAATTTGATTTTGGCCTTCACATTATGAATCCCAGCTGAAGATCATAACAAATTGCTTGGCTATATTTGGTCAAATAATTTAGCTCTAAGAATTTAAGAATCCCCCCAAACCACACTAATGAATTTTGCAAATATTAAAGAAAAAATCTAAATATCTACAGCAAACAACTGCTAAACAATAACGCGTTTCTCACTCCATGTCTTCAGATATCACTCATATTTAAAGCATCCTATCATCCAGCATAGAAATGTTAATTTCTTGAGCTGTCACTAGGTACTCACCAAGCCAATCCGTCTATCTAATTATCTCCTCATAATTGCAGAGTCATTTTTATTGAATAAAATTTGCAATAGTTTAGCCAATACGGATATAGATTGGAGTATATTGTGTACTTGTATTGCGGAAATTTACTGTGTAGCATTCCGGTGAATCTGCCAGTTGGTTTGAATATGAAAAATATCAAACCTATCTACGTACGAGTATCTGTGAGAGATTATATCTTAAAGCGCAAAGAAAAACAAATAGAAAACCAATTAATCCAGTTGGTCTTATCTGATTTCGCAACGACTTCATAGCCTGAGATTTATATCGCCTACGACGACCGACGTGACGCTATTTTATCGCCCCGAAGGCATTTGAATTTTTCATTCAAGAAATATCTAAACACTGCAAAATAAGTTGATAAATGACTATTTTTGAACAGGATTCAACGATAAGGCCTCGATAAGCCTAGCGAATAGACAAACATGTGCTGACGTTGGCGAGGCTGATTTTCACACGGGTTTTGTTCAGGTTTTGATCGCCGCTTTGCCGGTCTGGAAAAGTAAATTTTTAACAACAAAAACGCGTTCTTTCACCGCTCTTGACCTCCGTTAGTAACTGACCCAGTTATCTTAACTTTATTGGCAATGTGCGTACTTAAGATACGAGTATACGCACGAATATGATCATGATCACGGCCAATAAGGTCAGCTAGATGCCGGTCTCTACAATTTCAAGAACGCTAAGCAAACAAAAAGTACCATATGTCTACCTAAAATGCAATTTGTTTTTTTTTTTATATATTTTGATTACACTAACAAAAATAAAGTATCACCGGATTGTACGTTGTTTGGTATTGTATTCGGGTAAGACCGACAGTTGACACAAGTTTATAGCTTTGCAAGCAGCAATTTATTACAAGAAATATGCGCCTTGAACTTGACTTTAAGGTACGATTTATTGTTTTAAACTTTTGATTAAATCGAACAGGGTCGTTTGATATTAAGTGATATACATCTGTGTCTATCATAACTGGCACTATACCAGTAGATACTTTAGACTTCAAGACAAACTCCTTATTAGGCGCTCCGTAGGATTATCTGCCTGGATAACAACTCGCATTTCTAACATTTTTTTCATCTTAGTCTTTCTTCGACCTCCTTGAGAAAATGTCATGAGATGCCTGCCTCATAGAAAGGCCAATAAACGCAATAAGAGAGGAATCACGGCGCGACTTGCTTTTTGACAACTCCGAACGTCGAAAGATTGAGCGACAAATTTATAGCGTAAAAGGATCGTAAAGTCAGAAAAGTAATTTTTTTTTCTGTCAGAACAGAATGCTCAGACAATAGCGCATTTTACGTATTGCATATTCTTTCTCTAGAATTTCCTAGTCTTTCGTAGAAAGATGAGTATGATAAGTGCTTCTATGTTAAATTGCCTACAGTACCAACATCAATCACATTAGTGCCGTGTACCTACGGCCTGATGCCAGCGTAAGTCGAATATTCACAGAAAGTGTCACTGGATTTTGTATCACAAATATGCAAATGTGTAGTTGCCCGTCACAACGCCAATAAACAGTCCGCAATCTGACTTGCTGAGGGCCAGCAGGAAGGCCACTGACTCTTAGAGAAGCCGGGAAACATTCGTTTTGGCTGCCTGCAACTTGGCGAGATATACCATTTACAGTTGTGAATGAAACCCAACTTCGATGAAGGCCTTAACGAGGGATGCAGTAAGACCTAACGTAGCTTCGAGTTTTTCAGAAATCTCACCTCGTCTGGCAAGTTCCTCGCCGGTTTTATTTCCCGTGATCTCGTTGTGATCTGGCGTAAGACGAAACTCAACCTGGAAGTCATTAAAGGGCTTAGTAAGGCTCTAAGCGCAGCTTGAATGTCGCTATAGATACTAATGCTTGGAAAACAGGCTCAGATTCCGACCGAAATTCGATTTTGTATTTTTTTGCAGCAGAAATTCCGGTGTCACTGCATCGGATGGTCTTCAAAACTCAGTGCCTGGCCCCATATTCTGCCAACAACTTAGTTATACGAAATAAAATTTTTGGTGTAGCATAGAAGCTTGTTCTAGAGTATGACACACAAATACTTAGCTTTCTTGGAGAATTGGATGGTAATCCCTTAAAGCACTAGATGAGGCAGAAAAGTCACCTTCCCCTTTCTCGTAGAGAGAACAACCTCAGTTTTGTACGCATTGACTGAAAGCCCATTTGTGGTGCAGCAATCGTTGATCTTGTCTGGGGCCCCAGCGATTTAGAGTAGACAGTCGCCAAACGTGTATGCGTCTACAATATATTTATAAAATGACAGAACTATTGAGTATGTTGGGCACAGAGTCGACCAACATGCACTATAGACGTGGAGACAGAACGCCGCTTTGATTCTGACCAAACCTTTAAAATGAGTTGGTGTATGCACTCTACAAAGGCATTTTCAGCAACTTCGGCTACCTCGGCCGGTAAGCCGTCGGGTCTATTTTTCTCGTACAGCTCACAATCGGATTATGTCCTTCGTTGCGACAGCGCTTTATACACTTCTTGTTAAGCTGCATGTTCTTGTGGATATTCTTCGTTCAACGAGGAATTGCTTTATGATGACACGTTAGCAGCGATGCCACTAGTCTCCGGTACTTAGTTTAGTGGTATAGTAGTTGTTGAGAGATTTCGGGATACGCGCTTGGCGATTATGCTGGAGCTAGAATGGCAAATGCAGCTTTTCTACGTTACACTTTCAATCAGATGTTCTTCTTCTTCTCAAAAATATCGGGGGTATGCTTTGCCTTTATCCTAATGTAAGCAATTTGATTTATCGTTCCATGATCCAGAGATCACCGTGTTGCCTTGTAAAATATCTTTTCCGTATTGCAATCACCACGGAAGCTTCAAGTCCAAGCGCAGATCCAAATGTCGTTATCCTTTTAACGTTTTCAAGGGTCGTCAACAAGAAATACAGTTCTATTTGAGACTATTACTCGTCATATTGATAACCCCTTCCGTGTAGAGTTGTAAGCCATATGGCGACCAGTATATTGCTACTGTCACTTTACCATGCATCAGTAAGGGTTTACTTTTGCAGTTACCAGTGGCCATTACGATGAGGTAAGGCAAGCATTTCGTTGAGAACTTGATTATTCCACTGTTGGCCCAATCCAATTATTGCTAAGTCAACAGTTTCCCAATCCATCTGAAGCCCAAAAATAACTCAGAGCAATGCAATTCACCTTAATAAGGACACGACTTTAGCTCTCTTTACTCTGTTGACTGCATTCGAGTATACTAACGTGTTCTTTATCTAAGGTCGACAGCAGGGGTCTTACGGCGACAGAAGGACTGTTTATCTTGAGACGATGACCCTTCTATTCAAACACTCTTATAAAAACCTCAATTTTAAGACGGTCCACTGAGGAGTCTGCCAAAGATTGACCCAGAAATCATTCAAAACTATTTCAAACCTGTTGTAGATCCATCTAACCAAACTTATTTAAATCCACAAAAAGTGTACAAAAATAGACCTAACTCAGTTAATTATGGGTCTATGGGTCTAATTCAGCTTAGTATGAACATCGTGCCCGAGATTGATGGGAATAACAATAACAATCAGTGGTATGATCACGAGTCTGAATTTTGTTTATTGACAAACGGTAAACAAATCAAATTCGTTGGATGGATGTTAATTAAATTTCGATCATGGACTATGATGACAAAAGCCAGAAAGAAGTCTTTTATTTGTTATTGTTTTTTTTCTTCTGAGGCCATACCTTTTTTTAGTTATAGTCATTTCGAAAAGGCTTACATACTCGTAGCATATGTTTACTATACAACAAACTAAAATAACAAATTCATTTACGTATTTAAAAGTTCTTTTAAGGTGTTCCTGGCTATCTGTCAAAAACATTGTCACAACAAAAGTGGTGGCATCCTCTAAGACTCAGTCTAAATTCAATAAGAAGTTCTCCACTTTTTGTCCTTGAATAGAATGTTGTTGTTAAAGTCTGAAGATAAATCCCTCCAGTCAGCGTGAGGGTTAACTAACTGCATCCAATAGCGCACTTTAAGATTGTTAGGATCCCCTTTGAGAGGAAGATCTAAAAGATTCTTTGGGCCGAAGTGTTAGTTTAAATTTGTTCGGCCCGTGCTAGCCATTTTATGTCCATCAGTGCTTCCTGCCAGTACTTCCTCTCGGCTGCTGAAACGCGTTCCCCGTAGTTCTTTTCTACCTAGATCGAATAGAAATAAGTCACAGGGAGCCAAATCAGATGAATTCGGTGGCTGTTGGTTGTATTTGTTGCATTTTTCGTCAAAAAATTACGAATAATGATGGCACTGTGCGACGGTGCGTTATCAAGGTGCAAAATCCACGAGTTTTCTGCCCACAATTCTGGTCTCTTTCGGCGAAATGCTTCACGCAAAAGTCTCATAACGTCCAAATAATACTCTTTACTTACTGTCTGGCCTTCTGGCATGAATTTATGATGCACTACACCATTGTACTCGTAATACATGAAAACCGTGAGCATTGCCTTCTTTTTTGACTGAAAACGACGTGGTTTTTTTGGTCTCGGCTCATTTGGTGAACGCCATTCACTTGCCTGATGTCTGGATTGCGTGTCGTACTCATAAATCCAAGTCTTCAGTTTCCAGTAATGATCCATTTGATGAATGTGGGATCGGATTCAGCCTCGCAAATCATCTCTTTTGCGAGTCAACACGGTCTCTTTTTTGCATGAAATTGAGGTCTTTTAGCACCAACTTTGCTGCTACACGACGGAAACTCAAAACATTAACCAAAATGTCTTTGACGGATCCAAAGGCAATGTCCAAGTTCTCCGCTATCTCTCTGATGGTTGATTTGCGGTTATTGACCAACATTTCTTTTAATTCATCAATGTTTTCGTCGGTTTTCGATGTCGATGGTCTGCCACTGCGTTCATCATCTTCGATTGACTCACAACCACTTTTGAGCCGCTTGTGCCACTGGTAAACGACCGTTTTTTTTTTTTAGAGAATCATTGCCGAAACACTTTTCCAACATTTCCAACGTTTGCGCACCATTAAATCCGTTTTTTACGCAAAATTTAATACAAGTTCGTTGTTGCAAATTTAAATTCATTTCTAAAATTGTAAAAATCGCCAATACACATAGAAATAGATGTACACTTGGCTACGTAACTTTTGCAAATGTCAATCTATGATGCTAAGATTTAGAGGGAATATCGACAACAGATGTACCTACTTAACAAAAAAAACAGAACTCAAATCGAAAAAAATGGGAGCGCCACACAGCGGTAATTATTTTGATCAAGGTGGTACTAGCAAGTAACAACTAAAGTAATGAAAAACGATCGAATGCCTAATCAGTGGAGGATGAGCTATCTTGTTCCACTGTGTTGAAAAATACACGTCAAAGAAAATGGCAAAAACCAACGATCTGTGTCACAACTACATAACAATGTTGGACATTGAAAGGATTAGGAGCACCGTTCTTATTTAAAAAAAAGTAAAGGCCGTAATGTCACCGGCGTGAAAACTTCACCAAACAGCGCACCTTTGTGAACGTAGGTAATTGATTCTCAAGAGGCTGTTCAGGTTCTGTCTCTCTCGAAACATAGAAATTCTGTTTGTTTTAAACCCCTTCGAGCTAAAAGTGAGCCTCATCACTAAACATGATTTTTTGGATAAAAATATAAGTCAACTTCAGGCTGCCGGTTGAAGTCTATAGACTCGTGCATCAACTGCAAACAAAGTAGCGCTCGGTGGCTTCTGTGCATTGTAAACCTTCATTAAAACTATTCACAATGGCATCATGAATTACACTCATATCCATCTAAGAATTTAGCCGTCAATTTCAACGATCCGAGGATTTTCCGTGCTGCTGGTATTAATACCAGTCCGACGCAGGATTAAGATACTTTCGCAATTGACCTGTCAGACACAGTTCTTGTTTGCTGGTAGTCATTAGCATCTTATCATCTTGTTTTCATCAACTCACATTTCTGCTGAATAGGCCCCACCGGCTTGCTACTTATTTCTGCATCTGCGGCCTTCTAAGATCCGTTCTATTTCTATTTATTGAAATTTTTGGACGCACAAATTTTGCCCTTAGACTGAACCTTATTCGGGAATAAAACGAAACAGTTCTTGGCTGCAAATAGACTCAAGTTACACAGCTGCCCTCGGAAATTTACTGACGTCGAATTCTAAACAATAACCAAGTAGAGACACCGCGTGGCATCCTTTTTAAGCTCCACTCAATTTTGTCAGATAGCTGCAAAATAGCCGTTGGTGGTCTTCTCTTAGGAACTCCGCACATACCAATCATTCTAGGTTACCACACAGAAAAATGTCTCACCAGCCTACGTATCACTTATTTATTAGCTGCCTGGCTCAACCAAAGTTCAATATCCTGAAGGACATTGCCATATGCAGAGACAGTTAAGCACATCATAAAATTAAAAGAGGTTCAACAATGCTGCGTATCTATGCATTAAGTAATGGAAGAGCACTGAATGGCATCCTGTTGGATTCTGTGAACTGAGAAGCCACGGCGAACTGTGCTGCGGATAAACTAGCCCGAGACGGATCTGTTATACAAGATCAGCAGGCACGTTGACGACATCAAGTTATCTACGTCCTGCGTCAAATATTGACACATTTCCAGCATTAAATAGTGGTGAAGAATATGAGTAGCTTCACAAAAAGAATCAAATGCGCGATTCCTTTGAGACTGCCCTGCTTTGTATCACATCAGAATGTAATACCTACGTAGTTTCCACTTCCGAGACCAAAATAATATTTGTTCTATAAATTCTCTCCTACCAGCACTAGTTGAGGCATCGCTTTGGACTTAGCACTGGCTTAATTGGACCTCAAATGAAAACCAATATATCTTTACGAAAGTTGTTCTTCTTGCACATTTCAAACTCGATTTCAAGTTGAATGAATTTGACGATCGGAGAAATCTTCTTTCCTGATTCAAGAAGAGTCTTAACGTTCCAGGAATTAATCGATGTCCGTATTTATAAAAGGATCACTCAATTTCTGAAGGCATTACATCAGTTTCAAAACACTCGAAGTTTGGCTTCTAAAAAAAAAAAAACACTGTGGCGCTGGCAGCCCGGTATGGGCCATGGCCTAGCTTCTTAACGCTCATTTGTGTTGCTCATGCTGTCATTTTTTTTGTCACATTTGAGCGGGGCCTACGGTTTATCGCCGAGTCCGAATGGCACTCCTTTGAAGCTTTTTCGTAGGCAAATTTTTACTTTCGGGAGATTGCCATTGCCCGCCGAAAGGGGGCGATTTGAAAAATTGTTGGTGACCCAGCCAGGAATCGAACCCAGACTGTCTGCGTGATAATCCAATGAGCTAACTATCGCGCCATCGCCAATTGCCTTCTTCAATTTGAAATTTTCAAAGAGATTTAAATATAACACCGCTAATTCAGATAAAGTAGGACTTACTAACCGAGTGACAATATTTTCGGTTGAAAAGGTTCGTTACATCTATCCAAAGATGTTACTTCTATGAGGATTCTTACGTGTCATTGTCCTTCAAATGCAAAGTTATGGCTTAAAAATGAGGACTTATTGTATGCTCAGCGAAAGCCGATGCACGTTCAAGGCCATGTTTGTAGATTATAACGAAAGGTTCTAAAAATAGGAAGAGAACCAGGTTTGAGAGATATTAAGTCGATGTTTGAGGGTGTCAACCAACTATATAATATTGGCATCGCATATCGCAAGGTTTAAAATCCTACTAAGCAAGAGCGCAGAGATCTTAAAAATGAATGATAATTAAAAATATTGTCGGTGATAAAAGGGAGCCCTGGAGGAAATCAACATTTAATTCATTTAAGACAATTTGAATTGATTCTCAGAGATAATTTCTTAAAATCGCCAAGGGAAATAGAGCCTTTTTCAAGTGCCTTGGGCATATAGAACGCAGCAATAAATATTGAGGTGATCTTTATATTCACTTTTAAGTATGGCATTGCCAGCAAAATACCAGTGGACCTTTTGTTACAAAACCGCATTACACGCCATTGAGAAGTTTTTGTGTCTGCAAATATTACATGAGCTGACAGTATGTGAGCATTTCCATGATCCACGATTTCAAACAGGATAATCTTATTGCTGATTTTGAAATACTAAAGAAGATAGGAGGCACTTTTGCCAAATTTCAAATTCTAGACCAGTTGGATCCCATAAGGGAGTAATGGAAAACAGATCTTAAATGATTAAATGATGATTCACAAGTGTGGTATACTAATAATTCGAAAACGTCTCAAAGCTAAGTGGTGAATAGGATGTTTACCC
The DNA here is from genome assembly GCA_928272305.1 of Volucella inflata. Classification (NCBI taxonomy): domain Eukaryota; kingdom Metazoa; phylum Arthropoda; class Insecta; order Diptera; family Syrphidae; genus Volucella; species Volucella inflata. The sequence continues at coordinate 10,185,911 of OV743720.1, forward strand.
AAATCTCGGTTGCATTGTCGATTCCATACGGAACTGGAATCCTTATTGGAAGCTTAGTTTTTTTTCTACAATAACTTTCTATTTTTTATTTTTTATTTTTTGAAATGTTAGCCGTAACTGCCAATGTTGGCGCGTTCGAGATTACGAGTGGTGTTTGGCCAACAATTTAGAAAGTGCTGACATCCAATTCCTCACTTGTAGCCAGTTTATCTATGTAGACTTTGGAGAAAGGAATAGGTAAAGGGATGTGATGTCACATGATCTAGGCTATTTTGCTCATTGATGAAATGTTTAAGCCAGGAATGGGTCTCGTCGCTGAATGAATTTTTTCTCGAAAACGGTGGATATTTTTGTAGCTTTTTAAGTGTCCAATCCCTGTAAGGGAGACGATCTGGAAGGTCAGCCCGCTGTAGTTCCTAAAAGAATTAAATTTTGTATGATTTACAATCAAGATCCTTTTTTTTTTTTGGTAGGTAGGTGTGAAAATCTTCATAGACACTATGATTGAGATTCTTACACACTAAAAACACGCCTCCCTTCTTAACGACTACAACTAAGTTACCTTATCAAGTAGTTTCCGTTTCAAATAACGTTCGCGTGGGGTAGGTAGCTTTCCAGCAAAAGCACCTGCTAGTATCACTATTATATGCGGATAGTTCTTATCGCACCAGATCGAATGGTCTCGTTCCTTGTAATCGACGCACTAAGTTTGTCTCGTCCGGAATTTGGAGTATTTTATTATAACAATGACCATGAAGACGAATACGGAGTTTGCGAGCAAAGTTCATTAGTTCGTCCTCGATGGTAAATATTCCTAAGTCTCTGTGGATATCACGTTTCTGATATATCATGGAGCGTTCACGATTTGTCTTAGAACTTTGTTATGATAGCTTTGGAGAAAATTTCGATTGCTTGGTTTAGTACAACCCCAAAGTTGTATACCGTACGTCCAAACAGGTTTAAACATTTGCTTATAGATGAGCAGTTTGTTATGTATGCTTAACTTGGAATGTTTACCTAATAGCCAATACATTTGTCTGAATTTATTTTAAAGTTCATCACGTTTCTTCTTAACATTTCAGTTTTACATCTACATCTAATGTCATTCCTAGATACTTTGCTTCATTTGTATATGGTATTTGTACCGAGTTACTATAATGAAAATGGGAAGGTTGTTTATTTTCTGGTAAGTAAAATAAACATGAGTAGATTTCGTCTCGTTGAGAACAATTCGCCATATCTTTGTCCATTCGTAGATTTTATCCAAAGCCGTTTGTAGCTTTCCAGTAGCTAACTCGACTGAAGTATCCGCCGTGTCGTCCGCGAACGTGGTTACTATGGAACCTGATTTCTCCGGTATGTCTCGAGTATAGAGTAAAAACAATACCGGGCCAAGTGCACTGCCTTGCGGAACTCCAGCCGCGATCTCTTTAAATTCCGAGTATTCGGTGCCATGTTTAACACGAAAAATTCTGTTTCCAAGGTACGATTTCAGAATCTCTCGGAAGAACCGGACTTAGCTTAAAATTTAAGCCTTCATGCCATACCTTATCGAAGGCTTGAGACACGTCAAGAAACACGCTAGAACATATATTTTCCCCCTCTAGGGCTTTCTCAATTTCATTCGTAATTCTAAAAATCTGGTCAATTGTGGAGTGCTTAGTTCTAAAACCGAATTGATGTTCAGGAATTAGACGTCTCTCTTCAATGATCGGTTGCAAGCGCTTCAATATGAGTTTTTCAGATATTTTAGATATTATCGGCAGAAGCGATATCGGTCTGTAGGACTTTTTTTTCTTTAGAGATTTGCCTGGTTTGGGGACCATTATAACTTCGGCAACTTTCGATTGGCTTGGAACGTTTAATAATCTAAGTTCTCGTAGGGATACTGTTTTTATTCTAAAATTGTCCGGTGCCGTAATCATATAATTAGAACCTCCTGTTAATGCCTGTTCATCAAAGGGCTTAAGCGTTTCTTCTAGGTGCTCGGCAAATAGATCCGCCTTCTCTTTATCTCCTGATCCTGACATAAAATATTCCAAAGCTGTTGCATATGACACGACAAACTGTTGAGAACACCGCCGAATCGATTTATCTCAGTCATCGCGTACACTCTTTGTTCACCTCTACGTGCATATTTTGTTCATTGCCTGCGGGATGTAGTCTATTTGGTCATATAATATCCAATAATGATAGTAGGTATAGCAAATTGGGCTTTCGGTTGGCCGATTATGTGAACCATAAGTTGTCCTTAGGGCACGAAACACACTTCTCGTAAAACGCTGATTTTCGTTATAAAACTGAATAATTTTCAGATGCTGTGCAAAGCTAAATCTTTCCATGATAAAATGCCAAACAATATTGAACAAAAATAGCATATAAGTCTGACATGACGTATGAGTTATCTATCATGAAATTTCCACTGGAAAAGGTACCTCTAAAAGAATCCGCCTTTAGTTAGATGGTCTTAAAAAATAAGCTCTCTGACTGGATAATTAAGAGTGATGGGCGCGTCACCTTCTTTGTAAAAACATCTTTACAGATTAGAAAACATCTCCACTATAACGTGTAGCTTTTGCTTTAAAATTGAAAGGTGTATAGAATATTTAATCCCCAACTGTCCACCACTAGTACGTAGACCGACAATCTAAAGATGGATCTGAAGGCGATTTCGCTTAAACGTTTGATGTGGAAGGCTTTCTGTCCTGCCATTTTAATTTATAAGGCCACTTCTAACGATAAGAAGATTTCCGAACTTAAGTCGATTGTGGGACGCATTGCATCGCAAGCGGCACCGTCCCGTCCCAATTTATCAAAAATAAAAACCAATTCGACTCGATTGCCCATTTTCGACTTGCTGGCATCATTTTAGAAGAAGTACAGCCGAGCAACTAGCGGAGGCCCTAGACTGCTGCAAAGCAGACATGACCGCCATCCAAGAAATGCGATGGGATGGGCCGGACAAAAAGAAGATGAAAAACTGCGACATCTACTACGGCAATTGCTATCGACGGCAAAAGCAGCGCTTATTTGGATGCGGATTTGTTGTCGAAGGCAGACTAAGACGAGAAGTCCTCAGCTTCCGGCATGTGAGCGAGCGCCTCGTAGCAATCCGCATCAAGGCTAAATTCGCCAACATAAGCCTCATATGCGCGCATGCCCCCACAGAGGAGAAAGATGATGACACCAAGGATGCCTTCTACGAGCTCCTCAACAAGACTTACGAGCAATGCCCTAGCTATGACATTAAAATTGTCCTCGGTGATTTTAATGCAAAGCTAGGAAGAGAAGGTATCTTTAGTGGAACAATCGGAAAATATAGCCTGCACAACGCCACCTCCGATAACGGATTCAGGCTAATCGACTTTGCGGCGGGGCGAAACATTGTCGTGGCTAGCACGCGGTTCCCATATCTCGACATACACAAGGGGACTTGGAGAACTCCTGATCAATCCACAGTCAACCAGATTGATCACATTGCGATCGACGCAAGACACTCCTCCAGCATTATGGATGTCCGTACGTTCCGAGGAACCAACATCGACTTGGACCATTACCTTGTTGTAGCGAAGGTACGGTTGCGGATATCCCAAACTACGCCAAGACAAACTAATGCTGTGAGAAAATTCGACGTCAGACGGCTACAATCGCAAGAGATCGCCAAGTCCTTCTCCGATCGAGTGTCTCTTAATTTCTGTCAGGCCGAATCAACCTTTCAACCTGGACGATGATGACCAACAATTCCGTCCACCCGATCTGGATGAAGTGAAGATAGCCATATCGAAGCTTAAGTCCAACAAAGCTGCTGGAGCGGATGGCCTGACTGCCGAGCTCTTCAAAGCGGCAGGCGATGACTTGGTAAGGAGCATACACCAACTCATCTGTAAAATATGGTTGGACGAAAGTATACCTGATGAATGGAACCTTAGCATTGTTTGTCCGATTCTCAAGAAAGGAGACCGTGTGAACTGCGCCAACTATAAAGGCATCAGTCTCCTTAACATCGCATATAAGATATTATCCGCCGTATTGTGTGAACGCCTGAAGCCGTTCGTCAACAACCTGATAGTTCCATATCAGTGTGGCTTCAAGCCAGGTAAGTCCACCATCGACCAGATATTCACACTACGGCAGATCTTGGAGAAGATCCATGAGCTTCAGATCGATACCCACCACCTATTCATCGATTTTATGGCCGCGTATAACAGCATCTATAGAGACGAGCTATATAGAGCAATGTCTAGTTTTGGCATCCCTGCCAAACTCGTCCATCTGTGCAGGATGACGATGGAGAATGCACGCTGCTCCATCAAGGTCGGTAAAGATCTCATCGAGACCTTTGATGTCCAGAAAGGATTTAGACAAGGCGATGTGCTGTCATGCGATTTTTTCAACATCGTACTTGAAAGAATAGTGCAAAACTCACGAGCAAACACAAGAGGCACTATCTTTCAAAAGTCCGTCCAACTACTCGCATACGCCGACGATATTGACATAATCGGGAGAAAGCAGCGTGATGTCAGTGGCGCTTTCGCGAGTATTGAGACGGAAGCGGCGAAAATGGGTTTAGCGGTCAATGAGGGCAAGACCAAGTATGTGCTGTGAAGCAAAAAGGACCACCAACACCGACGTCTCGGACAGAACGTCACACTCGACAGATATAACTTTGAGGTAGTTAAGGACTTTGTCTACCTAGGCTCCGCTATAAATACAGACAACGACACCAGCGCTGAGATCAAGCGAAGAATAACTCTTGCCAACCGCTGTTTCTTTGGGTTAAGAAGGCAATTGAGTAACAAAGCCCTCTCTCGGGCAACAAGAGTCACTCTTTATAAGACTTTAATAATCCTGGTCCTGCTCTATGGCGCAGAGGCATGGACATTATCAAAAATGGATGAGGGTGTTCTTGGTTGCTTCGAGAGAAAAATTCTTCGGGCGATCTTCGGTCCCGTCTGCATTGACGGTGAGTGGAGGAGGAGATACAAAGATACAAGATACAACAACAATATGGACTGTACAGCGACATGGACCTAGCCAGAAGAGTGAAGATCCAAAGACTGAGATGGCTGGGTCATGTAGAGCGCATGGACACCAATGCTCCGGTCCGAAAAGTCTTCGAATCTGCCCCCGAGGGACAGCGCAGTAGAGGAAGGCCAAGACTCAGGTGGTGCACGCAAGTGGAAGAGGACCTCAGCCAACTTAGCGTGCGAAACTGGAGACAGCTAGCCAGGGATCGAGCTGGCTGGAGAAGCTTGTTGACTGAGGCCCAGGTCCACCCCGGACTGTAGCGCCACCTAAACCAACCAACCACAGCTCAAAGATACCACCGGAAAGACACCAAATAGCTTGGAATACCTCAGGCTGTTTCCTGGAACAAATGTGGCGGATGCAGGATTTAATAAGACGCGCTGAGATATTTTCTTCAATATCGGCATTTGGCAGTGAGTGAGATGGAATAAATAAGTCGCTTAGTCGCTTTGTCTGCTTAGGACGACTATAATGCTAACACTTTTCTATAATTAAGAAATAGGCAATATTAAATTACGCCACCAGCATATCAGAGATTCTTTATCGAAAAAACACGAGTGTATCCCGCTTTTAAAATTAAAATAAAATTTATGGATTACTTAAGCCTCACATGTCGAGGTGAAGCACAAGAGAAGACCAAGAACTTTACGACTGAGTCATTCATTTCAGTCCTTCTGTATGGGATTTTCTTTCATGTCTTCTCTGCCTTCATGTCATCAATAAGATTTAATTGGAATTTGGCATTTTTGGAGGGTTAAGTCCATGTCCCGAAAATATATTTATTCTCATTTTAGGAAGTAAGCCAGTCTCAATGTAAAAGGAGCGACCTCTTTTAGTTAACTTTATCGCAGGGTTTTTATCAATCAAACAAAACACAAAAAAAAAAAAATTAACATCACGGTTGCAAGATTGACTCAGGCTACGAAATGTAAAGATATTCTCTCGGGCGGATTAATGCATGACCTTTCAGAGGTCTCAAACAGATGAAAATCTTGTCTTCAACGGTGAGTCATTTAGAAATCACTTCTTGAAGTTTCATACAATTTTAGCACTATTGCCACACTTATGCAAAACGATTATCACGATTCGATTTTCGATTCGATTTCTTCCTTCTACAAGTATACTATAGGTACAGTGTGTTGACAATTTTTTTTATGATTTAAAAGATTTAATTAAACTGTTAATTAAAAGCCCATGAGTTCTTAAGAAACAGTTAATGACTTCATTCCTTTATTTGTTTACAACCGAAGATGTATGTTATTTTTTAGCATAGATTTTTGCAGAACCACTAAATGGTGTGAAGTTCCATTCATTCCAAAATAAAATTCACTTTCGCATAGATGTTTTAATTAATAACCTTGTGACTTTTGATTTCTTTTTTTCGAACAACAGATACAGTTTATTTGTTGTGTAGTGTTTTGGATGAGCAAACTCAGTTTGATGATCCCATCATCACTAGGTATTGCAAATTAGATTGGTAAAGCCGTCCATCTAGACAGAATCTACAAATATCTGTTTAAATAAAACCAACATTGATAAGAATAAATTTGCATGCATAGGAGTATACGTAAAATATAAAAAAGCGATAACTGTGCGTATGTCGAACTCAGAAACACTGACCTTGGCCTTTAAGAAATCTGAAACCCACGTTTCTTTGTGGTTGTATAAGTATATCTTGTTTTAGATAGTCGTACGTTTTGGCACCCTATTCGTAAACTTGATAGACAATCATTGGCGATGGCGATTTGTTATCAATTTGCTAAGATACAGCCTCATAATCACCAGATATTGATGTAGTAAGGTGCGGTTGATGCTGACTGAATGAGCGAACAGTCTTTTGTCAGCGAATCAAATGAACGAAATGCAAATTGCTTTGACTATTTGTATTGACCCACAAAATTTATTTTGCATATATACAAAGTCCATACAAGTTTTTTCTTATTTTTTTTTTTTTTTTTTGTGGGACAATCTAAATATTTACCTTTCCACATGGTTTTTGGTGTTGTTAAGTCTCTGAATCTGGACAGTGGTACTACTGTAACATAAGCAATTCTCACTATCATGTTCTGTTCACTTCTCTCGATCATCGAACGCGTATTCTCTCTGTATGAACTGAAGATCGTCTTAGAAGATATGTTTTTGATTATACATTTCAATCTCGCGCTCTCTCTCTCGGAACAAGCCCGCTCTGTAGAGGCAGATTTTAAATCTTCGAGGTTTCAGAGGCCTCGGCCTCAACAAAGCCCAGTGTGATTTGTAGTGCGCTTTACAAAACATCGCTTCTACCTAAGATGTGATTTCGAACAGTATAGTATAGCTTCAGCTGTTTTCCTCTCGCTTTTGTATAAGACGGGTGAATTTCCGCTTCCTATTCCAGTACTAAGTGGTCGGAGTGTTATCTTTGCCAGCCTATTCTATCATTGTTCGAGTTCAAATTAGATCCAAAGCTAATGATAGACGGATTGTTTCGCAGTGGTGGTCAACGGCACATGTTTCACGCGATTTTTTTTCGATTCTGTTCTTTTTTTTTTTATTTATTTATTGGGTTGAAAAAGTTAGTGGTGATAATAAGTGATTAAGTGTGCTGTCTGTGCTACAATAAATGGTGGGAGATTTTTGTTGATTTGTGTACCTAAAGGTACATACATACAAACATATATGTACCTATATGTACAATTCACATAGAGATTTATTTAAAGTTTTGAAGTTGTCTTTGGAATGCAATCGCATATGTGCATCTTACTCTCGTGTATACCGAATGAATCAATTGAATTCGATTCCACTCAAACAATTCAATTTAATTATTTGAATTTGAAGTATCTACAGCACGATGGAATCTAGTTCAAAGTCAGATAACTATAATTTTTGGATAGACATTCAGTCATTTTCTGTTGAAACATAAAATACATATTCTTTAGATGCAGTTTGGAATGCTTCATCCCACTCCATGTGACATGAATCACAATGAACAATTCGCACTGATTCAATTAAACGTCGGTCGGTCGGTCGGCTTGTTCTTTTCTTTTCCCATTCATCTGTCAATTACTACTTTTCTTTTTTGTTGTTGTAATTGTTCCTTTATTGTATTGTAGTTGCTACACGATTATGGGTTTTAGTTTGTGGATTTCATAAGCTGATACTGTAGTAGATACGTATGTGGATGCTGCCTGATGGCGTTTTATATTGGAATCACAACACTACTAGTCATGTGTATCGAGTTGTAAACAAAAATACCATATGTACTCGTATGTTTGTTGAACTTTGATTGACGATGGCTATGTGGGATAAAGTGGTAGCTTTACTTATACGGACGGACATACGCGATTTTATATACTCGTATCATCATTCAATTGGAGATGCAGCTTACCATTTAGAAAGTGAAATTCGAGATACAAAGACTATCAGTTAGCAGTACATAAATGGATATGCAATTACTCGTATTTTGCTGATTTTTCACTTGAAATACTTCAACAATTGGATTCAAATTGGTCTCTCATAATCAGACACAGAACGCGCACAAAGTTTCTCATTTTAATCACTTGTAATCCATGACTTGACCTCATTGTTTGTTCCTCAGATGAGTTATAAATAGTTGTTGTTAGACAGTGTCTTTGAATTGCGCAATTTATCGCTGTTTTCCCTTTTGCGATAAGTCGAAAATAATTTGATCAATATTAAAATTTTGAACAAAAGAATGTCATCATCTCTTCATAATAGATACAAAAGATCGAGATCTGTTCTGGACCAAGATTTTCCAAACTATTTTACGTAGTTTTCCGATTATTAGAAATCCATTTTGATTTATTTTTAGTAGGAGTTAGCATTGGGTTCAAGTCCCAGGAAATATACTGAAAAATAGAGAAAAACTATTTCTGACTCTTTCACATTGTTGCCAGTCAAAGACAAAACTCCGAAAGTGAAAACATCTGCTTGCGGAAAATCTCTAAATCTCTTGTTGTTCAAAGCCAGACAAACCGTAATTTCCCTCGTTCAAAGATTAAAGCGACAACGCAGTACAGAGAGAGGATATGCGTAGGCCAAAAGTGAATTTCTGTACCATCAATTTCTCAAATAATTGTGTTTCTCATGAGAAGTTTAAGAGATAATTAATTAAATCGCCGGCAAAATAATGGCATTGTCTATATGTGTTTGGCAATAGTGAATTCAGTTAGATTGTATAGTTAATTACTCAAGGTGGGTGGATAATAATGAGATAGTTCGCAGTAGAGTTGTGTGACGCCAATCCACCGTCACATTTTTGTAAAGTATCGCCCATAGGTTCTTATTCTCTGACAAAGTTGTTCGCTTAGATTAACATTCATATCATATTTATTTTTGAAGCCCTACGTGTACCTACTTGTTGGAGTATGACATTCTCAGCTTGATTCTTGTACAGAGAACACTGATTCTTCAGATTATGAACAGCATTTAGAATGCATGCTTTCCTGATTCTGCTGCAAACACACAGTTTGGTGTCATTGCGGTGTGCCGAGACGAGATGTAAGTAGTTGTCTTCTTTCTGGACCTCCATCTTAACTATACGGAGTACATTGCTGATGACCACTTTACACTATAAAATATTCCGCACCTTCCAATTGTATAAGAGGCGAGACTTACTATGCTCGTATGAAGCGTTAAGCAGCCGAAGCTGACCAGACATCATCTCGTTTCAAGGTGTCCGAATCCTTGTGTAGTGGAATTCAGTACTCGAAAAGGAGAACGCATATATCCCTAAGGTTGCCGAAATCTCTCAGGTCTCCAGCTTTTGGAAGTTGGCTGATTATACATCTGCTAAGAATGGGTGTAGCACTTCTACAGAAATATTAAGCACGGATTAACATAGCTCAGCAGGGATTGAATCAGTATCCACCACTTTGCTTCCCTTGAGATACATCATTGGCGTTTTATTTCAGTTTCCTTTGCACCTCGAAATCATATCACCATCGTCTAAGTAGTCAAGGGCTGCCATGAAGAGTATTACTTGGTATGCTAATCCCCATCCCAAAGCAGAGTTTTGATATCTTTCTTTTTTTTTCATAAGATATTCGGCTTCTAGTTTGGCTTTCTGTACTGCTGACACCGCTTCAGTCCAAGTCTTATTAGCTAAACGACCATAGTGTTACATGACAACCAAATTTTACCATTGTGGCTAGAAGATGGGCTTCCCAAATATTTTTATGTAAGAAGTATGGGTCGAACCAACACAATTTCATCAGGAAACCCTCAGCGACGCCAATAGAAGTTGCTTTTTGTACTCTTTCACGAAAGGCTGATTACTCACTTATAAATCAATAACAGTTCCGTATTTTTGACCTCAGACTGATGCACTTATGCAAGGAATTGGAGCCTAGAATCCGAAGAACACTGTTACCTATATGATAAATTGGTTGACTTAGATCATGTGTTTCCTGATATCTGCTAGGTCATATGCAACGAAAAAGTCTCCAATCATCCTTTTTATCTTTAAATGTGGAGACGATTCCATAAGGTTTGGTTAAACTTTCTGAATTCAGAACTTTAATGAAGCTTTATGGTCGATCTGTTAGTGGAAGATGAACGTAGACCCTCATATTAAACATCTAACGTTCAAGCTACGAAGTCATCTAATGAGGCCTTAATAAACAGTTGGCGCTTGTTCTTTATCAGGACCTGGAAGTATATACAGTCGACTTTCGTTAATTCGACTTCAGCTTCATCAGTATTATTTGTTGGACAGAAGTTTTATAAGTTATCGAGTGAGGCTCTTGCTTCCTTTACTGACACCTTTGCCAAAGACTCTGATGTATCTTCCTCATCTTCACCGTTGCTGATTTCATTTGTATCCATAGCAGAAAAAATTTCGCCATCGGTTAGAGAACCCGAGACAGCAACATCTTCATCCACCTGAAGAAAGTCATAAAATCTCACACCAACTCAGTGGTGCTATTGCTGCTTCGTCATCTTCCGAAATTATAGCCTGATTTTCCTGATTTTCTTTTAGGAAACCGGATTTTTTGAAGCAGTGGAGAATCGTTAGTGGTGCTACAGCTCTCCACGCCTTGTCCATCAGTAAAAAGCCGTCAGGACCATGATATTCGCAGTAAGCTGATTGTCGAGAGATTCTACAAAGAGCTTAACAATTTCTTTGCGATAAAACGTCTTAAAATTATGGATGATGCCTTGATCCAATGGTTGCAATTTAGAAGTGGTATTCGACGGAAAAAAGGGGGATATCGTCGACAGTGCAATTGTCTAAGAAGAGTAGAATTTTCCACTTTTGTCGTTTCATCTCCACGTTAACTGTCAAAAGCTAATCGTTGAAAACTTCTGTGGTCATCTAAGCTTTTTTGTTAGCACGATAAACAGTTTCATACCTTTAAACCATCGCGGCTTCATTGCTTTTCCTATCACTAGGGGTTTTCATTTTGCCAATCCGTCCATATTTGCTGCTTGTTTTCCCCCATGACATTTTTCATCTTTGAAAGTAAGAGTTTTGTCAGGTGAGCATTTGAAAAAGAGGCCGGTTTCATCTCGAATATCATAGTTTTCTATCAAAGTCTTCAACTTGCCATGCCAATCTAAGCAAACTGCACCATTAACACTTCCACCTTCCCCACAAACTTTTTCAACCCAGCTCCATTTCTCTTCCTGAAATTTGTAAGCCATTCTTCAATTGCCGCAAAGTTTTTAATGTTTGCTTTTTCTTTGAATAAGTTTCCGCCAATAGACAGTTTTTGTCCTCTACACTGTCTAAGCCAAATGACCAGGCTTCTAGGCGAGGAAATTCACCTTTAGTGGTTCTTTTCCTTACTCCAGTAGTTTGAGTAGCATAAATCTTCTCCTTGTACCTTATTATGGTTGAGAGTGTATTCAGAGGAATCTTATATTCTTTTGCGACATCACTTTTCGTTCCACCTCCATACACTTTTTCGATTAACTCAGTCTTTTCAGCAATCGTCAAGCATTTATACTTTTTAACTAACACAAACTTTTAATCCTTAACCAACGAAAACTGAAACTAAACACCAAACAGAAGTGTGTGTCAAAGTACATAATCATTACAATAACAAATGCTCGTGCAACGATAAATTGTCGAGTGTTTGACACCTATGAGTTCGAATTATCGCTGGTTTGAATTAACGAGAGGCGACTGTATGACGGTAGAGAGCTGGTAGTTAGCTAGAAGAAGGCTGAAAAGAGCCGCTAGTGATCTAGAAAACTGCTCCTGTGCTACTTGGTTGTATTCCGAGAATCGAAAACAGTCAGTCAGGAGATTAGTGAGATGGAAGATAAATGCTGACATATTTTAGGACCCGATGGTATTGATCTGGCATTAACTTGTCTACTCCATTTCGTAGGCTAAGCTCGAAGTTAGTCTCTAATGAGGTAATGAACCGGATATAAAATAACAGATAGCTCCTAGAGAGGGCTGTTTGTGAATAAAAGGCTTTTGGAACAAAACTTGGCTACTTGTGCATTCAAATATCTTTTAGTCTTTCCAATGCATTTTGTTTTTTTACGACTGTGGAACAGTTAACCTGAAGTCTTTTGAATGTAATGTGTGAACGGTTCCGCCTGACAACCATGAATTTCCTCTAAAAAGCAAAATTAGCGAAAAGCATTCAGACAAGATTCATATCCATTATGTTGCCACTAGTAAAACACTAATGTCTCAAGAATCTGTTGATATACATCAAAGATCGATGATCTTCATTTAAAAGAGATCATTTAGTTTTCAACAGAGCACTTTCAAAGGTAGTGCGCCGTTTCCTCTTCTTCTGTTGCACGTGTTTTTCAATGATACAGTGAGGTTGATCAGCCCCTTAAATCATTAAGAGTATGGAACAAATGATTCCAGACGCCGCAAAGTTGTTTCGATAGGCCGACTTATGACCTAGAGAGTGCTTGAAAATTTGTCATTTGTTTGTCGTAGGGCATTCGTGGTTTGACTCTGTCAAGATACCTACTGTTTGTATCCAAAGACCGAGTTCATTAACGACGCATTTATCTGGGACGTCCGGATCTCCTGAAACTCAACTCGTGCCTCTTAGCCATCTCGATAAGAGAAATGTAGCAATCTCTAGCGCAGGGTAAAGCTTGGATACCCAATATTCTTTGAGAAGCTCAGGGCGGTGCCATTTAACTTGGATGAGATATTGCAAGATAATTGGAATTACGTCTGTCTTACGCTAAGCCCAGTGCTACATTTCCATCAGGAGAATAACATACGTCTAAGCCATGCTATTGAAAACGAAACTGAATTAGCTTCAGATAGAGTCAAATGTGTGTTGCCTTTATGTTCAGTTCTTGAAGTAAGTTGATGGTAAAGGAGATAACATACTCGTACACACGTTGTTGAGAGCTCCTTTGATATCAAGGTATGTCACCAGAGAATGATTTTTCAATGGGCAATAAGAGGAAATGTGACACATGGGCTGGAATTTCTACTGAATATGGAAATGTCCCTGAAAGTTCATCCAAATCCAAGCTAAGGCCGAAAACCCGGTAATTTGTTTTACAAAATTGATGAACAAGTGATTATTTGTATCTAGATAGGATAATTTAATACGAATATATTAGTAAATTGAAATAGCATACGGTATGGGACAACTCACCAGGATGCATACAAATGATTGCTTTTCCAGGCGAATTCTCTTTATAAATTTAACGTCGTATAAGATACTTACTTATCTTAAGCAATTATAAACTACCCAGCAGGCGATCTACTCGCACGTTACAGATTACATTTAAATTAATGCAAAATTACAATAAATTGCGACAACCTGCCACGAATATAAAACGAGATTCTTGAGGCTTTCTTATGACCTATCACGATTCATATGCGGTTTGTGGTTTTTCCAAGATCTAGGAAAAAACATCACCACGTTAGTGATATCTTCAATCTATCAAGCAGATATTGAGGTTTGAATTTTAATTTTTATTAAACTCTATTCGCACGAAAGGAAAGTACAAACCAATGTTACAAAATACAGATCTGCATCTGATACTCCCACGACAGCCGGCTCATTCATTGTTTGTATCTTTAATTACCGATTTGTCAGAATGTTGACTGAGTAGGTTCAGACCTGCCGTTACTAGATGATTAAGTGCTCTTCTCTCTCCCCACGACTAATTATTAACTTTTATTATCTAATTACAAGTTTTACAAATAAAAAAAACTTTTTACAATTTGTTACTTTTCTCATCCAACAGATAACGCACTAAAATGGTTGGCGGTGCTAAAATTAAAAATGATCACACCACAGCTAATGATCCAGTGATCAAGTATATGCTTAAGGTTCGTGAGGATCATGCTCGACAGCAGAAAAAGGACTATTCGCACGTGTTCCGGAATAAATCACGTTTCGACTTTATCCGACTGTCGGCGATAGTTGTGGGCATAGAATTTGCCTATGCTGCTGAAACGGCGTTCGTATCACCGATCTTACTACAAATTGGTATTGAACACTCACGCATGACTATGGTGTGGGGACTGTCACCTTTACTCGGATTCTTCTTAGCGCCACTCTTGGGATCAATAAGCGATCGATGTAGGCTAAGTTTTGGTCGACGAAGACCGATCATATCCGTTCTGTCTCTGGGAATCTTTATCGGATTGCTGTTAGTACCACATGGAAGAGATTTGGGATATGTTTTCGGTGATCGTTCCTTTGATGTGATGAGTTTGATTGGATTCAATTCTACAGAAGGTATTGCAGAGGCTTTGGTGTCAGATATACCCGATGAGAACGGTGGAAGTTTTAAATTTGCGGTGATCTTCACGATTTTGGGAACGATTCTGCTTGATTTCGATGCTGATACCTGTCAGACACCAGCAAGAGCGTATCTTTTAGATGTATGCATACCCGAGGATCATGCAAAGGCTTTGAGTACGTTTTCGATTATGGCAGGTGTTGGTGGAACCATCGGATATGCTGTTGGTGGAATCGATTGGGAATCAACAGCGTTTGGAAATTTTCTAGGAGGAAATATACCAACTGTCTTCATGATTGTCACAATTTGCTTTGTGCTTTGCTTTTTTGTGACTGTGACAAGTTTTAGAGAGATTCCCCTCCCATTGATTGAAAGTGATGATCTGCTAAAGCCACTCTCAGCGGAAGCGATTAAGGATGAGATTTCTAAGAACAACAACGAGATCTATTATATAAAAGAGGTTAGTACATTTTGAAGAAAACAAAAATAGCTCAACTTGATGATTTCTGCGTTTGTTTTTTTACAGACAACATCATTGGAGTCGAAAATTGCTGAAAAGGATCCTAAGATTCAAGCGAATAATAATAATGAGCCAGGTGCCATTGTTGTTGCAAATGGAGTGACAGGTGATGTTGAATCGTCCAACTCTAGCAACGATATCCATGAGAAGGATGACAAAATCACACTAACGCAGTACCTAAAGAGTATTGTCTTTATGCCAAAATCGATAAGGATCTTGAGTTTGACGAATCTTCTCTGTTGGATGGGTCACATTTGCTATTGTCTGTATTTTACCGATTTCGTTGGTGAAGCAGTGTTCCATGGTGATCCAACTGTACGTAAAGATAAAATCCATTTAAATAATTTAGATTTAACAAATTTACTGTTGAAGGCTGCACTCGATTCAGACGCTTATAACTTGTACGAGGAAGGAGTCCGATTTGGTTGCTGGGGGATGTCGATTTACGCTTTGTCTTGCTCCCTTTATTCAATGGTTGTTGAGAAACTAATGGCTTGGTTTGGGTAAGTTCACAAATTTCAGTATTTCCATCCACCCTTCTTACAAAATGTTTCATTCATTGTTTTAGAACCAAAATCGTATATATTGGTGGAATCTTAGTTTACGCCATAGGAATGCTGATTCTTGCAATATGGCCGTCAAAACTAGGAGTTCTACTACTCAGCTCGACCGCTGGAGTGATCTACGCTACTTTATTTACAATGCCATATATACTAATAGCTAAATATCATGCAAAGGGTTGTGTAAGTATCTTCAATTTTTGGTAGATCACTTCTGACTTTTGATTAAAATTTCAGTTCAAAGTACGTAGTGGGGAAAATGTGCCCCTGAAACAAACTCGAGGTCTTGGCACTGATATTGCCATCATCAGCAGCATGGTATTCGTGGCTCAATTGGTTATTTCACT
This sequence comes from Volucella inflata, assembly GCA_928272305.1. NCBI lineage: Eukaryota > Metazoa > Arthropoda > Insecta > Diptera > Syrphidae > Volucella > Volucella inflata. The sequence continues at coordinate 10,202,059 of OV743720.1, forward strand.
GAGTATAGGGTCACTAGTGTCCTTGATGCAAACAACTAGTGCGGTATTGTATACAGCCAGCGGACTGAGTATATGTGCAGCTATATCTGCATTGTTTGTTATGTATATTTAAATAGTAGTTCTAATTTACTTGTTTATATGTGCGCTTGTGTGTGTGTCTGTGAAGGCTTTATGCTTTGAGTCTTGTCTTTTGTATTATACCTTTGCTGCAGGTGAAATGAGCTTTTGTATCCTTATTAGTTGTTAAGACGTTTCCTTGTGAATAAAAGCGAATTTTTTTGTGTAAATATTGAAGTGAATTGTTTTGACTTGACATACAAAAAAGGAAAGAGGAGTTGGATCTATGATTTTGCTAGTTAGGTAAACTAATTTTTCGGAAGCTCCTTGGGCAATATTAACTCAAAAGGCTGTTAGAGTCATTCAAAAATGGTCATCAAATGGACTTTTGTGACTTTGACGTAAAGATCAGGGCCAATTTGGAGGACCTCAGCGGTGCGCATTACTAATCACCCTTTCAGATATCAGCCCCCTTCAATCAAAGTACCCAAGACAATCGGAAATTATAACATGGGACCGAATAAGCACTGTGAACGAACTTCATCAGAATCTGCAGCGCGGAAATGGTTCAATCTTTTCTCTTCTGGCTATTCTTCCAATCCAAAGATAAACTACTCTCTGTTCGCCCAATTAACATAAAAAATAAAATTCTTGGGAAAAGTCGAGCAAGATAGGCATATCAAGATTGCCATTGAAGCTAGCCATTGATCATTTGAAATGGGCTGGGAACAAAAAAAAGATGAAGAAGCAGAAGAAGTTCTTCATGAATTGAGAGCCAAAAACGTAATGGACTGAGTCGAAATCTGCGGTACGTTGTTGAAACACAATGGAAGGCGTAATAAGGGATGATGAAAAATGGATCACATATGATATTAGCAAGCACCAACGATTGTAAGCAAAAATGGTGACCTGTCACAAGCGAAACTAGGATTGACAGCTCAGAAAGTGATTCTGTGTGTGTGGACAAACTGGAAGGGAATTAGCTATTATGTAATTCAAAAAGTTAGATCTGAGGTATACTGTGAATAACTCGAGAGGATACGACAAATAATTGCAAGAAAAAGGCCCAAATTGACCAAGAAAAGGTGGGGTGAAAAGTAACCTCCTTGGGAATGAAAAAAAACATTTTTTAAATGTTTTTTTATTTTATTCAATATAGTCCCCTTTAAGCTTGATACACTTATTCCAGCGATCTTCCAACTTCTTGATCCCGTCCGAAAAGTAATTTTCCGGAAGGTCTGCAAAATACTCATCCGTGCCGTCGATGATTTCCTCGCGTGAGCCGAATCGGGCGAATACGGTGGATGCGACAGCAATTGGAGCCGTAAGTCATTGTAAGTAAGGCTCTTATGCGCCGGCGCATTGTCTTGCAAAAGCAAAATTTTTTTTCGCTTCATGTGAGGCCGTTTTACAGTGATTTCGGCCTTCAATCGCTTCAATAATGCACACTAATACTCACGAAGAGTATGCCATGACAATCCCAGAAAATCGACGCCATAACCTTTCCGACCCATTGAGCCTCCCTCTGCCGCTTCGGAGCACTCGTGCCGACTACAGTCCATTGCCGGGCACTCATTCTGTTCTCTGGTGTGTACTAGTGGATCCAGTTTTCATCAACAGTTACGAATCGACACCAAAAGTCCGCCCGATTCCGCATCAGCAAGTCCAAACACTCTTTCGAAGTGCTCTTGCCTTCGTGTTTTTGGTCAGGAGTGAGCATGCGCGGCACCCAGCGGCAGGATAACTTTTTCATATGCAGAATATTGCCCAAAATATGGCGTGTGCGCTCAGTACTAATATTTGTGGTATCTGCTAGCTCGCGCACCTTCACTTTCCAGTCAGCCAACACCATTTCATGTATTTTTTTGACATTGTCCTCTGTAACCGCATCGGAGGGCCTGCCACTTGATCGGTAGTGGAGTTGCGGCCACCACGAAACTCTCGAAACCAATATTTGACGGTGTAATCTGACGGAGCATTAGCCCCATAATATTTATCCAACTTTTCTTTTGTTTCCTTCGCCGTTTTGCCTCTTAAAAAATAATGTTTTATGAGGGAATGAACATCGTTTTTGTCCATACTCAACATGATGCCAAACACGTCAACAACAATCAGCTGTCAAAACAGAACTAAAGACAGTATCGCACTGAAATTTGGCATGTCCGCCTAAATTTGAACGGACTTCAAGGGACCATAACCGTTTCTGCTGTAGCAGCGCTTAAGGAGGTTATTTTTCACTCCACCAGTATAGTCTTTGCTTACGAAAATCCCAAACCACACATTTCTACGGTATTCCGTCAGAAGATGTAAAAGCCTCGTAATGAACTTGGAATGCACCCATTGCATGGTTCAGATGCATGAATTTTTTGGAAGAAAAAATGGATGTGACTTTCTTACGAGACCCAATATATAGAAGCTGATACTCAGAAACTGGAAGCCACCATTTTCGATATGCAGTGTAGCTTACAAGTATAACTTTTAGACAGCTGGGGAGTTCAAACATCTGATTTTCTTCATTCCGAGTGGACTTAGACGTAATAGCTGGAGCAATGTTTCGCTTAATGCTTCGCGAAAACATAAATTTGCTGGAAGTCCTTTTTACTTGACTACGATTGATTTAACCTTTATACTGCCAAATTACAGTTAGGAAAACGTGATTTTCGAGTAGTCATGATGAAACTGTAGCAGTTTACACAATGTTTGCTGGTTTGCTTCAGAAAGCAGATGTGTAGCACCATAATAGAGAAAGTTGCCACAAATAATCTGGTGTCCAGCCACTTTTAGCAAACAAATAAGTGCTGCTCCGGAAGAGTATAAAGCTAAAAACTGGAGGAAAATAAAGCCCTGGGTAGAAAGAGAAGGCTCACGCAAACTCTCTACTCAAGATTATCGAAGATTTTCAAGTTCTCTAGGAAAGCCATACATTCTGCCATCTGCGGTCTTGAAATCGAAAAAGAGGTGGTAACACTATACAGCCGACATGATCTTGTACGAGATATGTAAAGATGCCTCTATATTTTAAACAGTTTAAAGGGTTTCATCTCTTGTAGATCGATGTTGACGATTTATTCATCACGATATCATCCCCGGCTGGCTTAAATAGATCGACAAGTAGTCCCTTTGGTGTGTCAGCGTTGTTATGCTGAAGTTTAGACATTGGTCAGAGGGGCGAAAATATTGTATTTCGTCGCCAAATTCGAATCGTTTATTCCTCTTCTTAGTTTGGGTGGTCATTGCCATTTAACAGTCTGCAGAAACGATTCTACTATGGGCTTTGGTTTAGGTCTCCCTGGCTTGGCACATTCACTTTACATGCTCCGAATATTGTTCCTGGTATAGAACCTCTACATATCGCCGATAGCTTACTTCTTAGGCTATTCCTTTTCTCCGGAGCGGTCCATATTCTTGCTTGCTCATTTACTTGTAAAGCTCACTGACTGCTCTCGTTCTTCTATTCAGCCTCACTTCATAAGCAAGTTCTTAAGCAACGTGTGTGTGCCCACGCTATTCGTCAAGCAGGGGTTTTGAAATCGTCCTTAAGACAAAACCAATACAGCACTTACGACATTTCTGATATTCACATCGGACCCACTGATCTTCAGTGCTCAAACCGGGTTGTCATAGCATTGAGGAGAAAATGTGGGTCTTAAGATCGGTAAAGATTTTGAGGGTTGTTTCCATTGCAGTCGTTTAATCGCTCCGATGTTGTGGAATCTGAAAAGTCGGTAGATTTACTTTGGCTGCAAGTAGATGCGTTCAGAGTCAACACTGGCCGCTCAGAATACAAAGATTTTACACTCAAGAAATTTGGTTGACTATTTTGTGGTCTTGTTATTGATATTTCAATCAAAACGATTTACCTAGAGCACAGCTGGAAAGTCTTGTTAAGGAACCAATAGACAAATTTTTGTTGCAACGTCTGTAAGGGTAAGCGCGGACGGAGAAAATGAAGGTGAAGGCTTCGTACTTTAAAACAAATCTGCAGTAGTCATCAAAGTATATATCACAAATTGTTACCCTCCTTTTGCCATCCCACTTCCTAGATGACGGTAGTACCAAAAGCAGTCTAGGACATCCTCGGATTATTCACCTGCACGTGAACAAATTTAAGTATTTGATGTGCAAATGCGAACTTAGTTGAAAACGACGCACGAAAGGTTTTTTTTTTATAATTGGCGCCCTTAAAATGTTTGCACGTAGGGCGGGCGAAGGAAATTTAGGGATGGAGAAAAGAGAGGTACCGATGTACGTTGGTCTTGTATGTTTGGAGGTTATAATAACTAGGGAATTAAGAGCTCGGTAGGGCATTCCATAAGCGAGTTGTTCGGCTTAGGAACGAATTACAATATTTCAGGGTACGTCCGAAAGTGGGCTTGAGGGTGTACTGATGAGCATCCATAGCGAGACGGGTATTACGGGTGGAAATTTGGAGGGGCGGAATGCTATTGGCAATTTCTGTGGAGCAATGGTAGTGAAAATAGCGATAGAGCAAGGTGAGGCAAGAGACATTACGTCGGTGGTCGAGGGTGACAATCGACTTTGTAATATTGGCATCAAATATAAGTTTAAACGCATGGTTTTGAATCCCATCTAGTAGGTGCAAAGAAGTCTTGGGAGCACCTGACCAGATGTGAGCATTGTACTCCAGTTTTGAGCGGATTAAAGCCTTGTATATTGAAGCCAGATCAGAGGGGTAAAAAATTTCTTACATCGCTTAAGGAGACCTTGACATTTCGCTGCATTTTTGGCGACTTCGAAAATGTGGTCATTCCAACGTAGTTTGTATTTGACACACATACCGAGAATGGAAAGTTTTTCAGTTCCGACGATGCAAGTGCCATTCATGGATAATGACTGGGTATTTGAATTTCGCTTTAGCGACAGCAGACTGCATTGTGTTTTGGAAGCATTAAATTCCACTCTGATGATAGTTTCCCAAATTGGCTATGCTGTTAATATCGGAATTTAATGAGCTTAACATACGCTGCCGTTTCCGTTCTACAGCCGAAGAGCAGGGACGTGAGTCCGGGAACGAATATGAAAAGCAGAAATTACTGTCGTCAGTAAAGGAATATGTTGGATTAGAAGTAGCAGACACGGGATCATTGATAAAAATCAAAAAGAGTGTCAGTGACAGAACAGAGCCCTGGGGCACACTCGCATTTATTTTGTGAATATCAGACTTGAAACCATACAAGACAACTTGAATTGAACGTTCCGAAAGGTTATTTCTAATCCATTGAAGAAGAGAGTCGTCGATCCCAAATACTCGTACATGCATTATCGACAAAAGAGCCTGATGCCAAACTCTGTCAAATACCTTAGAAATATCAAGTGCAACTATCTTACTTTGGCCAGATTGATGTAAACTTTGGTGGTCCTGTTGCTACGAAAACCATACTGCCGGTCATTAAGAAGTTTTCGTGTTTCGAGATATTTCATGAGCTGGAGATTTATCAGCGTTTCCATGACCTTGGAAAGAAGAGACGTATGTGCAATGGGTCTGTAAAATGAGGGAGAAGAAGATTCGCCTTTTTTAGGGACGGACTGGACGTTTCCTATCTGGTCGAAAAGAGTCCTAAAGAGTAGGATTGATGGAAAAGCTTAAGCAGTAGTTTTGCCAGCGTTGAAGAACACCTCTTCAGAAGAAGGGGAGATATACCATCTGGACCAGCGGATTTGTGAATGTCTTTAAGTACTCTTTAAGTACTCTTGCTACTGCCCGAGTGCGAAAGTGCATTCGTCCCATTGAAGATTCAACGCACTCAAGTGTAGGCGGAGACAAAGCACAATGCGGAAATAGTGATTTGGCTGCAAGATGTGCAGCAAGCAGATTGGCCTTGCCCAAAGAGCTGACAGCTCGAATGTCATTGTAAATGAGCGTCGGGATGGAGGATGAGGCAGATTTTCTAATGTTTTTCATGAACGACCAACAATTTTTACTACCTTTGGGATACTGTAGTACTTCTTGCCTCCGTTTTTTTTTGGTTTCACACGCTTAAGAAAGGTGTTGCAGTCATTCCTGGCTCGTTTAAATTTTTTCTGGTTTTCCTCTGTCGGGTTGGTCTTATAGGACCGAAAAAACAATTCTCTTAACCTGACAGCCTCTTTACAGCTCGAGTCGTACCACGGCTTTTCCTTTGGTCTGATACTCTTTATCCGGTAAGGGATTAGGATCTCATTCCAAACAGAATAGTGTCTGTGATCATATCAGCAGCGGCATGCGGGTCATTATCGAGGAAACACAACGACCAGTTCAAATTCCTAAAGAATGTGTTAAGTCCGCTCCAATTGGCTTTCTCGTATCGCCATACTATACTGTTAGGAATTTTTTCTCTAACTGTGTACGAGAATTTAGCTGATATGACACAATGGTCCGACGAGCCTAGAGGTGAGAGTACATAAACAGTGTTCTTATCAGGGTGAGAGGTTAGAAACGAGTCCAGGGTGTTTGTGTTGTTGGGTGTTGTATCCTGTATGAGGATACAGGGATACAATTCTTTGTATGGAGTCAGACAGCGCATCAAACTCGTTAAAAGTTGAATTGCTGTCCAGTTTGGGGCTTCTGTAAATAAAGCAGTAGTGGATAACTTGCTGACGGAGATGGAATTTTAACCATATGAAATTGAATTCCGGATTGGTAAGCTACATAACTACGCACGTAGATGGCGAGACCGCGGTGAGAAAAGAATAATGGCATTAGTTCGTAGCCAGGCTTTATTTACAGATGTGGACGTAGACAGAAAAGTGATTAATTTTCAGCCCGCGAATATTTGCTATGTCCACTTTAAATTCCCGAGCAATTACAAGAAAAAGAACAAAAAAAACACAACACCGACGATGCTAAGCTGGATGTTACATCGGCTTAGAGCAAACCTAATCTGAAAAACGAGATCTTTTCTGAAATCTTGTGAGAGGTACAAAAAGGAGTCTGATGCCATACGTCCTACCTATGCAAATCAATCTATTCTGGGACGATACTATAGCGTCGCTACTTTTTCCTGTTCAGCACTCCCTGAACACTCAATCCCAAGCCCAATTCTCCGTGGTTAGCAAGAAGAGTTAAAATAAGCGGAGATGTTATAAAGGCATAGTTACAGAGAAGTGCCTATCCTTACCCTATCCAACATCCTGCTGCCACCACACTTTTCCCAATAGCTGCTCCAAATATAAAAAAAACAAGCATTTTTACCATTCAACGGTTTATTCAAATGTAAGCTCACCGAGTTTCCAACGATCATTTCCGCTTCCGTCAACAAAAGCTTATATTAACCGACAATCTTTCAACTAAGCTTTCACGTTGCCTTCGCCCCAAAACTATGCAACTCAGTTTAATTACATCGTTTGCAAGCTTTACTAGTCGATCACAATGCCTCTAAGTATCTGTATCTGTATTCAACATAAAATCATCAATTTGCGGGCCGACAATATTGACAGAAAAAAAGCTACACTCTGGCCAAACGAATCTACTACCTGAAACAGTCATAGTCTTCCGTACCTCAATCTAGTCGCACAGACTCATTCATTCCCGTGCTGACAACCAGAATATTAACTCGAGTACGCCATCGATTCAAGCTCAGTTCGCTTCGCAACCTCGGTTAAGTTCAACGTGCTCAAACGGAAATAACCGCGTAGTATGGTGTGCGTATTCAAAACTTGACGCAACTATAAGCCAATTTAAAAGAATAAAGTGTCCCGCAACTCGAAAATCTGAAAATTAGAAAATCGATAACAAGTGTGTGTCGGTTAAATAAAAGTGAATTTTCAATTCATCTCATAGATACAACAAATTCCCGGAGTCGTATGTGGATTTTTTTTGAAACAAAGTTTTTTCCTGCACGAAGAGTATAACTAGTGAGGTAAGTGAGTGTATTTGCAGCATAGTTACAGACACAGAAACCTAGTTTGGTGATTTCCTGCTACACAACCAGGGTTCCATGGTTGGCAACGAAAGTAACCGTTCAACTGTGCTACGGGGGCTCGATGCATTCGATAGATACGAGTATGTTTTTAGTGGGGAAGCTCTGTTTTTTGTTCTTGTTCCGAGTTAAGATTCCAGGCTAAGGCCTTCAAGAACCATTCACTTTTAACTCTTGTTTTCGATTTACAAGTAAGCCTTGTACACGGTGGTATTTATTGGCATACCGTCATTCGGTTCTGCCCGAGAGAAGTATACTCTAAAGCTTTGTCTAGGTATTAGGTAACCGATCCAGTAATACCGGCGACTAGATGAGCCAACACTATGAATATGGCCACCTGTTTGTAGTTTTCTCTTTGATTGTTCAGCGTGTAACAAAGGTGTCATATGTGTTGTATGGAATTAATCTGTGAATTGTTCGTTATGTTGCTATTTGGTAACAGATACTGACTATGTACCATGGGTTACGGCTTATGCAGAACCGGGACGGGGTTAGGGGAAACACATCGTGGCCACATTAATCTTGAAATTTCATCAAACGGCCAATATACTGTAGTGTTGTGTAGTGGCGAGCAAACACCACTCTTGATGGTGGGTTTAGGTTAAATTAAAGGCAAATGTGGCTCAGTGCCTTATGCGTGGAGAAGAAACTGCAAGGAACCAGTTTTTGGCGGTTTAAACCGATACACTCCGGTTGTTGGGGAGAAATTTTGATTAATATCTTGTTTACAATTTTTGTTTTTGGTTTTGGATTTAGTATTGTTACCGAAATTGTGTACACTTCGAGAGAGAGGTTTTTATTTTTTTTTCATTTTATTGCGTTACAAATAGGTTACACTTGACCGAAGCCGTAAGCAAAAGGAGAGACATAATCGCACGTCGATGGATAAAGCAATGACCATCATCATTGTTAACCTTTTCATTGAAGGGGACTGCAAATCCAAGTGGGCTAATTGCCTTAAGCCAAATGTGTCGAAACAAACGACACATATCTACTTAGTTGTGCATTTAAGGTGTCAGCGGATTGAATTTGGTTGGTCTATTTGATCTTGGGAGCGCTTAAACGGTAGAGTGACACAATCGATTCTTTCTAATTCGAAGACGCGTAAAAATGTAAATAGAAATCTGTGTCTTTTAGTTCCTGGTATTTGACTAGCCAATTTGTCAATTCTTTTTGGAACTGGTTTCAGGTCTGTTTTCTATTTTCAGTGCATTCAAGAGGAACTATTACGAAATTGCAACAAAGTGGTCATATGGTAGTGTTGGTCTATGCATCCAAGTCGAAACTTATCCTGCTGGTATAGTTCCTAGTTACCAGCAAAGTGAGTTTGAGTTTAGTACGATTAGTTCGAAAGCAGAAAGATCAGGCACTGGAACCTAAGAAATCTGTCCTTAGAAACAAATGCCTTCGCTATACTTCTTATCCTTTTATTAACCCTTTCCTCGTTATACGAACTTATGCGTAACGAGTTTCCCATTTTTACTGCATCGCTGCATACTGCTCAGTCCTGGATCGCTTCAGTGGTTAGCCCCAGACGTTGTTGCGCATTTGCCATCTGAGAAATCCATGAATTCTTTTTTCGACCTCGTTTTCTTACAGTTGGAGTGACCGTAATTGATAGTGCCTTTTTAATTGGATTTTCCGCAGATCTTCTTTGATCGTGGCAATACCAGCTTATTCTATTCGCCTCAAGCTGTTCGGTTACCGAATTCTTTATATGTAGACGTCCTCTTATAAGCGTAGATCTAATGCAATCGCGCTTAGTGACTCCACTAGACATCCTTAACATTTTCATTGCCGCTGCCGTCATTTTGTTTTTAGACGCTTCGTACATTGTCCAGCACTGTGAACCGTATATAAGAGCTGGTCTAACAACCGTGGTGTAGAGTTTCTCCTTTAATTTAAGTGGAAATTTTCGGTCGCAAAAGATTCCCGAATTTTCCCGCCATTTCATCCATCCCACACTCACTCTGTGGTTTATGTCGTCGCCACATTTCGCTTCCATGTTAACGATTGATCCTAAGTACTTAAAGATAGTGCTTTTCGGAAGAACTATTCCGTCTAACATTATATCCGGAACAGGTCGCAACGGATGCGCAAATGGGCACGTCAAATGCTCCGTCTTTGAACGACTTATTTTAAACCCGTTTCTCTCTATCGCATTTCTCGATGAATCTAAGGCGTTCTGTAAATCTTCGACGTTATCGCTAAGTATAACTGCGTCGTCAGCGAAGAGAATTGGAGTTACATTTGCTTCGCGCATGCAGTCTTTTAAAAGATAGTCGAATACTACGTTAAAGAGGAAAGGGCTAAGTACGCTTCCTTGGTGCACTCCGACATTAACTGGTAATTCTCTCGTTAGTCCAGCAGAGCTTTTGACCGCAGTTTTCACGTTTCCGTACATGTCTTGTAATATTCTAACATACGTTTCCGGTACGTTTTGAGACCTCACCGCGGCCCATATGAGATCCCTAGGCACTCGATCGAATGCTTTCTCGAGATCGATAAATACCATGTGTAAATCCTTAGACGAATCTCGGTGCTTTTCCATTATTATTCGTAGGCTTTGGATAGCGTCCACCGTCGATCTTCCTTCAACAAATCCACACTGGCTATTATCGAGCTTTATTATTTGCCGAAGACGTTCGTTTAAGACTCTTTCGACGATTTTCATTGTGTGTGACATAAGCTTGATTGAACGGTAGTTGTTGCATTCTCGAGTGTCGCCTTTTCCTTTGTATAATGGAACCAAGAAGCTACTTCTCCATTGATTCGGCATAGGTTGTCCACATTTTAATTTATTTAATAGTTTCGATAGCCAAACGCTGCCGATCCCCTCCATCTTCGACCAAAACTCTGATGGAATGCTGTCTGGTCCCGCCGCTTTCCCCCGCTTCATTTTTCCGATTGCTATACTTATTTCTTCGATTGAAAAGTCCGAAACTTCCTCCTCGAATAGACCAGCTGTCGGCACGATATCACGTGGAAACTGTTTGTTAAGCAACTCCTTGCAGTATTCAAGCCACCGGTCACAAATTTCCTTTTCATTTGTTAGTAATCGACCGTCTGCGTTTTTGATGTATTTCGGCGAGGTTATTTCCATTGAATTTTTTCTCCTCTGTGCAGCAAGCTTAATGCATTCGCTATACCTTGAACAGAAATCCCCTGCTGGAAGGGATTTCTAAAAGGACACAGTATTTATCTATGAAAAACGAAACAGAATCCCACGATTTTATTGACATTGTTGGAACGACTTTGGCGGCGGTTGAGTTCATCGCACTCTTGAGATGTTCTAAACAACTACAAAATAAGAATCGCTGTAGTTTGGTTTTAGTGTTCACTTTTTACCACTCGAGGCTGACTTTATAGCAAATCATCTCAAAATGAGATGCAGCTGTTGGATTCTTATTCGTGCTTGCCACTTAAGGCCTTCATTCAGGTTTTGTTAATGTTTTCCAAGTACTGTATTCGGGATGTCTTAATCCTTTCCAAATGGACTAATGTCTATTTTCCTGCATTAGTAGCAACTGAGAAATCTGAAAAATATTACTCTTCGGAAGGACCTCGATAGTCGTCGCTTACTCAAAGAGGTGGGAACAGTTTAATCTGCTTATAGATCTTCTCTGCCGCTAACTCTATCGAAAAAGGATTCCTTAAATGTCCGCATCAAATGACACCAAATTTTCAAACACAGCTAATCAGCAGAAAACCGATGCATAAAGATGTCGCCCGCAACCCGGTTTGAATAGAACAACAAAGTCACGTGAACTACAATTCTTAAAGGAAATTCCACTCTAAAACAAAGCCCTTTTCAAGTAGACAAATAAGTCCTTAGGCAACTCCTTAGTTACAACTTGTATGTTCCCAAATGTGACTTAAGAAGAGACTTCCATTCTTGAACAAGTTTGAAAAAAAAAATTACGATTTTGCAGAAGGTTGTGAATGTATATATTCTTAACTCGTTACGAAAATGCAATGACTCGTATATTTCATTCCGAGATTGGCCAAAACCAACTCAGTATGCATGTAAAGTCAATTTCTTGAAAATGGGTAGAATCTCGGAGGCTAGAAACAAGAAACGTAAGGTAAAAGTACTTTAAAAGACCACTTTTGAATCAGTCTAATCATCTTACTTGTTCCAATTGTCAGTTCACAACACATGATCCGAAAGACATTAAAGCTTGACCTTATCGTCCGCATTTGTTTGAGCATTGTCGCAAGAACTGTTGACATCATCGTCAGAACGTCATCCTGAAGGTAACCCTTTTCACCGGAGTCAGTATTTTAAATGCTACATAATGCTTTGTCTATACCATCCAAGCTGGAAAAATTCCACATAACATAAGTTACATTGTCGCAGGCACCCGCAAATGTCGATAAAAAGAACCATGCTGGCCCTAGAGCTGTGTTCTCTATTCTCAAGTGCATGTCCAATACAACAAGAAAATTTTACAAGATGCTGTATGGTCCTACATACGAATACTTCGTAGCTGCGTCGAATGATGTTGTGCCACTTACGCTTACCACAGTTAGATGTTAAGCAAAAACGTAGTGCTCCATTAATACGTCAATAACCACTCTGCATACTTTCTTACTCGAAGGTAGCAGTAATGTCGCTGACATCTTAGAAAAAAAGGGCTGTGTTCGATTGATCTACATCCCGGTATGTCATCCAATCTGAAGTTAAACTGACATGAAACCCAAGTGTCATTGAAAGAATAAGCGGGAGAGTAACTACATTCTAAGTCTTGCCTAGCAAGTTATTTTGTGATCTCTTAGGAAACTGCGTCCTAAAAAGACAAAGTATGTATCATAGATTCTGCGTTCCGATCGTTTCCAAAGAAGCCCTTTGTTCGCTAATACATGATCCGCCCCCGATTCTCCACAATACGAGGATTTTTCATTGCACTGAGGATTGCGTCTATCTCCTCTTGGAAGTTAACCCAGCATCTTAGATATTTTAGAAGCTATTCACGAGGACTGGCTCAGATTACGATCAAAGCTTTTTCCTCGATTTTAACATGATGGGAAGCAGAATAATTGATTAGACGGTCTTGATATAAAGATAACTCCTACTGTTTGCCAGAGTTCTGGCTTCTTACATGTAGGCCAGTACCAGGTTAGCACTGTAGATTTTCTTTAGAGTTTTTCATTATTGCACACAGATCACCCTAACCGATGACATACTCATACATATGTACGAGTATACTACATACCGCTTGTTAGTCAGCTCAATCCCAACTTCGATGTTAAGTAAAGAGCTGGTTCTGATCGAGGAAAAAACCGAAAATCTCTGCTTTCGACTCAGTGCGCTCGGAGCTAACATCAGGCCCTCTTAGTGTTTCGTCTCCGAATAATTTGCCTGTTTTTAGGACTCTGACTTGCCTGTCCCCGCTACCGGTTTTGACGAGAGAGAGGCAGGACCACAACGGTAATTTTTCAGGATAAATTTGATCCCGTCAATTAACTTCCTTCATCTTCTTCATCTAAGCATCTTGTACATTTAAGGTCACTGCTGCTCTTGTTTTTGCTGATGCATCTGACCTCTTGTCTGATTTTCATTTGTTGGAACTCTTACCTTTGTTGGTTGCAGCATTGGATTAATCCAGGCACCGTTCGCGCGAAAGGTCATCGACAGCCAAAAACGGTCTTGTCGTTGGAAATTGCTATTGAAATTCGGCAGACGATAAGAATGCAATTGGAGGTCAGTCGCTCTGTGACTCTTTTCTGTCATCTTCTTCTTCTATGAAACTGTTCTTTAGTGTTCTCAGAGTGTGCCTTTTATGGAGCCCTTTCGATGGATTTGGTTTCTTGGTACAAAACCTTGAATAGCAATACTCATCTAACCTTTCCTATGGGGTTTAAGCATAACAATGGCTGAGGTTCTTTCTTTAGTTTCAGCCCAATCCACCGAACGTATCGGAGAAAAGGCCCCAGTGGTCATCGTACTATATTCGAAAGAACTTGCCCTCGGCCGGCGTCTTTATCGGGGGATCCAATCCATACTACTTAACCATTCAAAGTCTAATCTGGAGGCTCTTAGTTCATCTTGTTTCAGATGATGTTTCAGACTCTAAAGCTTTTCTACTATAACAAAGGTGCCCAACAAAAGAAGAAGAAAGCCAAAATGTTCAATCACTGTCAAATGGTTGTTCCTTAGATTGTCTTGAGAGAATTCAATATCCAGAATCTTATCCTCATAGTAGCTATACAGATGCAGAGATCAATTCTGTTTCGGATGTAAATTTTCTATTACAAATTCATCAAAGAAAAACATCGAATGGAATGAAACAAAAGTTAAAAGTTTGAATAACAGATTGTCTGCGACGATTCATACCCGTAGATCAAGTAACTACTGAAGATCAGTGATCGCCGGTGATGTCTCCAACTATAAACCAGTTGTAACTTTTCAACAGTCGCTGTTGTCTATTAGAAAGGAACAACTTCAAGGTTTAGTTCTCATAGAAATTTTCCTTTAATTCAGACAAAGCAATACAATTGTCTGTTGACTATGTTAAGTTAAACCAAACATGATGTACTTCTACGTATGGCAACATACTCGTAACATACTTCCTAGATCAGTTCCCGGTAATTCTAAGCAACTTGTATTACTCACTCTATCCATGGCCAATAGTAAACTTTTAAGCCACTCATACCAGATGTACCTCTGAATTTTACTTCCAAACCTCTGACATCATCAGTGACGAATCAAGTGAAAACATCAAATCCACCTCTGTTGCTCAAGATCAATATAGGTAAATGCAAAACCGATTATAACCAGGTTCAGTCCGCTTTGCACCGAATCATAGCTCGTGGGCACAATGCTATACTCCTACCTTGGTATGTGTAGCCTTTCTTTGAATAAATCATGAGGTGCGTTCAGAATTGCTTCCCAAACCAGTTACTAGTTCTTCAGAACTGAAGAGGTATATTTCTTTTTTTTTACCGATTTCTAGATTTACATAATAAATATCTACAGAACTAGACCTTTAGAATGAGTCATTTCAAAAAAAGTACCGACAAACAGCAATCAATCGCCAGCGATCTGTGATTCTTTGACGTGTTTTTCAAGTATATTAGAACAAAGATACTCGTACTCGTGCATTTTTGTTTGGGTTAGAGATACAATTAAGATTACCTTCGAGTAATTTTCAAGACAAACAGTTATAAAATTTTAATTGTGAGCACTTTAGAGATAAAGATGTAATAGATACAAACAGTGACATACTATAGTATATAAAGAGCATTGTAAAAAGTAGAGTATTACATTTCTGGGCCGTTCTAAACGGAGAAATTTTTCAGATAACAGGAAAAAATAATTGTGTCTGTATCTCGCCTATACTATGGAATTTAGAACAAGAGAAGATACTTTCATTTTTCGATGATACTCGAAGTTCAGCCTAAGAAAAGTCGAAGTGAAGTTTGAGGCATTAGTTCTTTCACGATTCCCTCGCTTTGGCAAAATGATAAGCCTTTTTCGGGCATAAAGGTCTAAAGAAAAATGACTGCAGTCTAATAAAACGGCTTGGATAAATCTTCCGATGAGATATCATCCTGGTTCGGGTTTTGTTCTGGTATGAGCTGAGCATATTAGGGCAGTGCTTCTTGGAAGACTAAGACATTCTGCTGTCTTGTGACATCCCCTGTCAGTGACCAGGGGAACCCCTCAAGGGGGAGTTATATCTCCACTCCTTTGGGTATTGGTCATAAATGACATTCTCAAAAAACTTAATTCAATGGGCATTAGCGCCACGGCATACGTGGATGACGTGGTGATGATAGTGCAGGGAAAATACTTAAACATTTTAAGTGAGATCATGGAGCTTGCCTTGAAGACGATCAGCAGCTGTGGTCTCAATGTCAATCCCTCCAAAACGGAGCTGGTTCTCTTTACCAGAAAGTACAAGATACCGCAATTGACACTGCCAAAACTCGGCGGAATGGAGCTGTCCCTTTCGGATAGTGCGAAGTACCTTGGCGTGATTCTGGATAAGAAACTGAATTGGAATCTTAGGGTAGCGGAAAGAATTAAAAAGGCATATAATGCTCTTTTCATGTGTAAAAGAACTGTGGGAAAAATTTGGGGCCTTAAACCTGCTATGGTGTACTGGCTATAGACGATAGTGGTGAGACCCATACTGACATATGGCGCACTAGCATGGTGGAAAGCAACAACTAAGAAAACGACTTACGGAGAATTAGTGGCGGTTCAAAGAATGGCTACCATAGCCATTACAGGAGCGCTCCGTACCACCCCTCCGGCAGCATTGGACACCTTCCTACACCTGACACCGCTTGATTTACAGATAAAAAAAACTTGCTGGCAACAGTGCGATTCGACTCACTAACCTGGGTCTTTTCAAAAACAGTAGCTTCGGGCACGGCACAATCCCGGAAGAGCTACTATCAGGCAATACTATTAAAACTGATGAAATCCCTTCCTTAATCGATTTCGATATTCCGTATGATATACTATATCCGGAGAGGAAGGACCGGCAAGAAAATGCAGTGATAAGATCAAACGAAATTACAGTTTTCACAGATGGCTCGAAGACAGAGGAAGGAACAGGTTCCGGTATCTTCTCGGAGGACCCGGAACTGAGAGTCTCCATAAGACTTCCCGACACTAGCAGTGTCTTCCAATCAGAGGTTCTAGCTCTCCTCAGGGCGGATGAGTTGATGCAGATGAGGTCGGTATCCGGCAGAGATATCGCTATCTACATCGACAGCCAGGCCGCTCTTAAGACAATGGAGTCAAACAAAGTAAACTCTGACACAGTCAGGGGCTGTCGCACAATGCTCAAAGCATTATGCGTTCAGAACAGGGTGAGAATGTGCTGGGTGCCAGGACACTGCGGTATAGAAGGAAATGAACAAGCAGACGAGCTTGCAAGAAGAGGAGGGCTACTCGACAACAGTGAGGTTGCGAATGTCAAACCACCCCTCTGCACAGTAAGGGGCACTATTGAGGAAAAAAATCATAAGGGCCGCCAGCATAAGGTGGCTGAACCTGGAAGGACATAGGGTATCAAAGGCTCTATGGCCACTTCTTGACGGTTACAGATTTAGGCAGCTTATTAAGCTAAATAGGTATAAGCTTAGGACGCTAATAGGAATACTAACAGGACACTGTCTACTGTTGAAGCACGCAAAGAGACTAAAACTAACAAATACGTACACTTGTAGATTCTGCGGAGATCTACAAGCGGTTGAGGACTTAGCACACATATTATGTGAATGTGAGGCAATATCGCGCAGCCGAAGGAAATTCTTAGGAAAATATTTCTTTGAAAACCTAGAGGAAATAAACGATACGGACTTTAAAGGCCTTCTTGGCTTTTGTAGAGAAATTCGGTGCTTTAATAGGGAAACAGTTTAGGTTTTCTGCATTTTGGAGTTGGTTTTGACCCATAGGGGATCGCGATGGGCCCGTTCTGGTGCCTAGTGTCTATGTCTTATGGCATAGCCTATTTTACCTAACCTAAGACATTCTGCTCTACTCTTCTACTGTTTAGGCAGTTAATTTCTACTTTGAATTGCCAGCGAAAATGTTAAACCTTTCCTTTGGTTCGTTTAACTGCTTCTGAAACTCAGAAGAACAACCAAACAGTACACGACTAACTGCCTACGCCTATCTTCATAGACAAATAAAGGATCGGTACAGGTACAGTGCCGTAATCATCTTTGATCAATTAAAACTAAGATTTGCACTTTGTGAAGAGGCTTTAAAAAGAGGCGAGCATAGTAACATCAATGAGATATTGCCCTTACACTCGTAATGGGGACATCGTCTGTTATTTATTGGCAGACAGGCTCTTATCCCTGAAGAACTTAAGGCTCTTTGAACTCAACAAAATGCGACGTTCCGATGAGTCCCTGGCTGCAGGAGAGTGGTAGGCAAAGAACAGAAAGATATGATAGCTCGAATCCACACTGCAGTCAGATACTGGTGGCCGTAAATCATGTGCTTCTTTGGTAGACTTTAGTCTAATAAAGCTTTTAGCCCCTATGGCTTCACTGCCGAGCTGCTTAAAATACCAAGTGAGTAGTAAAACCCCCTCTTTTGCAATCAAAAACACTTTACACGGCGCAAGAGCCTTGATTTCGACGAAAATAGATAAAATACACTCGGGCATTTTGGTATAGGACCCGTTTGCATCAATGGAGAAGACCCTTCAACAGCAAACCTTACGACCTGTACAGAGATGCCGTACTCGTCGGGAAAGGTAGTAAAATTCAGCTTAGATGACCAAGTCATTGTAAATGCACGCCTTGCTATCGCTCTCCGTCAATTCCTTTGACCCATGTTGAAGGCACAGGTCCACCTTTGGTATGAGAGGAGGCCGATTTTAAATCTCTTACTGATTCAACTACCTATATACATTGGGTGAGCAGCAGGTGCACCCTACCTCCATTTTAGATTGAAACGGCAGCCAACGTGACGCTCCTACAAGAGCGCCTATCTTTTCAATTCAAGCCCGGACTAAAATCCGGGGGGTTTTTGACTCAAGTGGAAATGGTTCACAACTAACTTCATGTGCGCATGAGGCAGTTATCATAACTGGAAAGGCATACTAGCTTAGCCATGGCTTACCCCAAACTGTAGGGCCGAGATTAGTAAAATGGGGGAGAGCGACAGCGATCCTAAGAATGTCACAAGCTGTCACACTGGGAGAGACTAAAATGGATGCAAATCTCATGTCAAAAGCTGTAACAAGAAGTGGTTTTCACCGTTTTCTTATTGTTAGATAGCGAACGATCAGCAGGTTTATAGATCTCGCCATAATGGCTCACACGAGCGGATTAAGCTAAAATCTATCAAACAGATCGGATTGAGTATCTGTTGGCAGGATCGATTTTGATTTAAGTTCATCCTAAAAATAAGATGTATTCTAAGCTCTACGTCTGCAGCTCTACGACTGCTACGTCACTTAAGCTAAGTAAAGGATTGTCTATGCATAACTTGTGTTTATTGTGAAAAATGTGATGTACGCGGTTACTTGAAAGGACGGAGCGCTACTAGATCGGTGTGATCTACCTTGCGGTTGGAATGTTTTTCTGACTCAAATTTCGGGTACCGAAGGAGGGGTTCAACGCACGATCAGTACGATGTTCTATGTGGACCACAATGTGAATTGATACAATGGTAGTGAGGCGTTTCATCAACCTTTAAGTATGTCAATTCCAAGTAAATACATATTACAAAAGCTGAAGCTCGGTGATTCCTGTCCTAGTGAGCTGAGTCAATGGGAATTTCAGTCGCAATATTGTCATAAATGCCAAATGTTCTAGGAAACACTACGAGAAATAAGTCTTGGCCAACAAGATTTGAAAATCTCTCCTCTATGACACAGTTCACCAATCTCAATATCTTTGATTTCTGAGAAAAATAGAATCAGTTTCTAGATTAAGATAGCAGCAAAGATATATGATCAATCGGATGCCAGTTCCAAGAATGCCTTACTCGATTGACGAACAACATTACTGACTTCAAACCAGAGTCACTGCACCTCCGACATCTTATATTGTTTGGAAAATAAAGTCAAGGTCTTGTGCTACAAGCAACTTTACAGATTGATCGTGACTGATCGTAGCGCTCGTGAATGAAAACAATTCATTTTAACCTGCTCACGGTCAACGGTTGCTTTAACATTAAACGCTCAAAATAGAAACCCTCTATTGCGATTATTATCTGAATTTTTATTAGTTAGCTCTATTAAAAGTTTTTCTTTTTTAACCTAACAACCGAAATAAGGTTACAAATTGTATAAAGGTGTTAACAACGTTTATTAAAAGAAATTTTATCATTATCTCTCATAATCACTCACACTTCATTTGATTTGCTTTCGTTTACATTTAGATACAAATTAAGAATTTATCGCTTTAGTACACATCATTTAAGTTAAATTAGCATTCAGGTGGTAATAACAGATAAACGAACATCATTACGATCAGATTTGCAAATAAGCCAGCCGACATTAATTCTGCCATTAGACAATAACTCAATTAGGTGTCCTATGTTGATTGCATCAGACTATGACGACAGGAGATTTTGACGAATTTATATCGTAAGTCACGTAAAGGTTTTCTCCAAAACCACAAGCATACACCTGTCTGATAGTCGAATATTTTCGGGAATCACCTGCTAACCTGACAAGATCGTCTTGTTTGTCATTCTGCAGACATACTTTGGATGATCTACATTCCATGGTTCACAACAACAATCCGTTTAATTAATATTTCATACAACAAACATCACATTGGGTGGGAATGTACCGACCAGATCACGTGCAACAAGTGTTTGTAAAATTCCATCCCTACCTCAGTTTCATCATTGCTTCAAATTGTATGTAGGTAGAGGATCACCTTGAGGTAAGTCTATCCGTGAGTTACGTTGCGTACGACGACATCAAATCAACTTCATGGTCAATTGATCTTGAAAATGCAGCAAGGGGGGAAATAGAGAATACTCGTAAATATAGAAAGTAAAAGCTCAATCGAATCGTTTGATTTGAGTCACTGGGGAACAGTAACTGCTGAGCTATGGTCAATGTTATATACAAATTTGATGATATTCCTCTATTATCACATACTCGTTTGTGTTCATACTACTCGTAGTAAGAGTGCAACGGAATTTTAGCATTTTTTACAAATTTCCTGGTTGGAGGAACCGGTTCTCAGAGATACTTTTTACTTTGTTTGGTTCTAATGACCCAGCTTTGAAATTAGACCAAAAAATATCTCGCTTAACAACATCTGGTTAATAAAAAATTTCATTTTCTGAATAAATTTAAAATGTAAACACGTTATTAGTAACATTGAAATTATTATGGTTATGGTTATGGTTATGGTTACGGTTACGGTTATGGTGGTGGTTTTATTTTTATTTGCGGAACCGATGATGACTAACAGCTTTAGGAATTGCTATTCTTAGAATGGAACTTTTTTGAGTGTGATTAGGTAATTCGGGACTCGGTTTTTTGAAGACCGGATATCATCATAATTTATGATATCAAGAGAAGTGAAATTAGAAAAACCAGCTCGATCAGCTTCAGCATAGAAAAGTCTCAGATACCTTTACTGTCCTAGGCACGACTTAAAGGTCTTCCTTGTTGATATTAGCCTCAAGTAGAAAAAGGAGAGCACCAGATACACTTCTTATGTATATGATGGGGTACGTTTTCCACCAGATTCAGAATGAAACCCCTGTTTTGAATGTGAATGTTGGCAAGTGCATGCAGCTAGACTGAAAATATACAAAGTAGACGTGATAATCCCCGGTTTGAAAAAATATATATTTACAAGGTGGCGAAAAATTATTCATCCTTTCGGAAGATGTTATAACTTTTGCAAATGGCGTCGTACGTCAATTATATTTGACATTTGTGAACTAGACAGTATATGCAGTATACAAGCAATGGAGCGCAATACTCCGCAAGAGTGTGGAATTATTGTGTCGATGTTTTGACCAATAATTGGTCGGTGGTGTTGGCGGAGCATTAATTTCGACTTCGATTTCCTAATCGTGTCGTGCCAACAGGGCAAACATTCCGACGCTAAGCTACTCGAATCAAACAGACTGAAATCACAGGAGACCATGCAGGGCGTGGCTGCCACCGGACTGGTCGTTCGGTCGAGAATATCGCGGCTGTGGCTGTCCATGTCGATGAGAACGGAGAAACATCAACCAGACGACGGGCCACGCAATTGGGCATCACCAGACGTACCCTACAGCAAATTTTAGTGAAAGACTTACACATGCTCCCGCACAAGAGCGAACAGTGCATCAGTTAATGCCTGCTGCCCGTCAGCCGAGTGTGAATTACTGTCAAGCCATCAACTTTAAACTCTACAACGATGAGGACGATTTTGTGTCGAAAATCATCATGAGCGAGGAGGCGCATTTCCACATAAGTGGTTACATCAATAAGCCAAATCTGGGGCGCTAAAATTGCTATAAAACGGGCACAAATGTGTATCAACACTGGCGGCAGCCACTTGACAAATATCATCTAAATTCTAAAACAAAATTGGATGATTAATTTTGCGCCACCTTGTATAAACAACGAAGCGCTTGATCGAAGCCATGGAGTAGTAGACCTGTAGGAATGATGTTTGCTAGTTTTACCAAAAACTTACATACCTAACAAAACACTTAGAAGAAGAGCCAAAGTCGACGTTAAGAATTTGCAAATATAACATCTGCAGACGCTGTAAAAGCCAAGCAACACAATGGCAAGCAGATTGAACCACTCAAAGTGGGTGACGATCGATAACAAAAAAGGCTACCTGAAGTATAGTTTGAAGCAGTGAAGATCGATCTACTAGAAAGCATACACCAAATGATCTGTAAAATATGGTCTGACCAAAGTAAGCCCGCAGTCCGCAGTCCGCCAGAGTGGCGACCCTCCAAGCTGCACAAATTAAAAACAGATCAGTTTTCCTCAATATCGCGTACCCAATTTATCCTCCGTACCCTGTGGTGACTAGAAACATTGTCTCAGTAATATGTGGTGTTTTTGGTCCACAATTCAATAGATCATCTGGAAAAAGAACCAGACGACGCCCACCAATTGTTTATTGATATTAAAGTCGCATACGATAGCACTCATAGAGACGAGCTTAAGAGAGTCATGCTAATTTCTGGCATTAGGGATGCCAGGGACGCGCCCGTCTTTGGAAGATGATAACGACTATTCCAAGGATTTTGAATTTCTAGAGAATTTTTGACATGGTGTCAAGCCGCCATGTGATTTCTCTAACACTATGCAAATGCCAATACTCGTGGCACAATATTAAAAAAGTCCGTAGTACAACCAATATGCGAGGAAATCAGCAAACTTTCTCCGGAGAGCTTGCGCACATTTAATAAGAAGCGTCAATGAGGGCCTTAGTGGTAAACAAAGCTTAACCAGAGTACATCCTTATGAAAGAAAGGATACCCAACGTCAGCGATTTGGATTGAAAAAGGATTCACCATTCTGTGGTTCGCTGTGCTCGCAAACTCTTTCCAATCACTCTGACAAATAAGTCCCTTTCACGAGCAACACAGAAACAACTGTGAACGATCTCTAATATTCCAGCCCTTCTCTGGACTCTTTGGTTTGGGCTTACACAATTTGTCGAAGATGGTATAACAAGGAATTCTATGGGCTAGATAGCGATAATGGTCTTCACTCATTGGCCCCGATTGTTAGGACGTGTTTAGCAGGTAACACATCATTTCAGTGAGCGTGATTAGGTCGAAAGGAATTTCTCTTAACTTGGTGTATGTAACTAGAGAGAACTGTTGGTTGAGGGCCAGGTTCACTTCGAAATGTAGAGCCACCAAAAATTCCAATCACTATCAATACTTTTATGCAACTGCTTTAAAGAGAAGGCTTAAACTCCTGTTTTAGCTACATACACTAGATTGGTTGCGGTTTATTTACTTCCTGATTGCTCCACCTAACTAAATCGGTCTTTCCTTTTACTACGTTGCATCCTGGATTCATCTTACCAGAATGAGTATTGCTTGCTTTTGGTGCTTTTATTAGATAAATACCGAATCCATTCGATCTTCTTCTTCTTCTTATCCTTTTATTAACCCTTTCCTCGTTATACGAACTTATGCGTAACGAGTTTCCCATTTTTACTGCATCGCTGCTGCTCCGCTCATGGGGTTGGCTAATGTCGCAGACCGCAGAACGCGTCTACATAATGCTCGGTCCTGGTTCGCTTCAGTGGTTAACCCCAGACGTTGTTGCGCATTTGCCATCTGAGAAATCCAGGAATTCTTTTTCCGACCTCGTTTTCTTACAGTTGGAGTGACCGTAGTTGATAGTGCCTTTTTAATCGGATTTTCCGCAGATCTTCTTTGAACGTGGCAATACGAGCTTATTCTATTCGCCTCAAGCTGTTCGATTACCGAATTCTTTATATGTAGACTTCCTCTTATACGCGTAGATCTAATGCAATCGCGTTTAGTGACTCCACTAGACATCCTTAACATTTTCATTTCCGCTGCCGTCATTTTGTTTTTAAACGCTTCGTACATTGTCCAGCACTGTGAACCGTATATAAGAGCTGGTCTAACAACCGTGGTGTAGAGTTTCCCCTTTAATTTAAGTGGAAATTTTCGGTCGCAAAAGATTCCCGAATTTTCCCCCCATTTCATCCACCCCACACTCACTCTGTGGTATACGTCGTCATCACATTTCGCTTCCATGTTAACGATTGATCCTAAGTACTTAAAGATAGTGCTTTTCGGAAGAACTATTCCGTCTAACATTATATCCGGAACAGGTCGCAACGGATGTGCAAATGGGCACGTCAAATGCTCCGTCTTTGAACGACTTATTTTAAACCCGTTTCTCTCTAGCGCATTTCTCCATGAATCTAAGGCGTTATGTAAATCTTCGACGTTATCGCTAAGTATAACTGCGTCGTCAGCGAAGAGAATTGGCGTTACATTTGCTTCGCGCATGCAGTCTTTTAAAAGATAGTCGAATACTACGTTAAAGAGGAAAGGGCTAAGTACGCTTCCTTGATGCACTCCGACATTAACTAGAAATTCTCTCGTTAGTCCAGCAGAGCTTTTAACCGCAGTTTTCACGTTTCCGTACATGTCTTGTATTATTCTAACATACGTTTCCGGTACGTTTTGAGAACTCAGCGCGGCCCATATGAGATCCTTAGGCACTCGATCGAATGCTTTCTCGAGGTCGATAAATACCATGTGTAAATCCTTAGACGAATCTCGGTGCCTTTCCATTATTATTCGTAGGCTTTGGATAGCGTCCACCGTCGAACTTCCTTCAACAAATCCACACTGGCTATTATCGAGCTTTATTATTTGCCGAAGACGTTCGTTTAAGACTCTTTCGACGATTTTCATTATGTGTGACATAAGCAGTTGTTGCATTCTCGAGTGTCGCCTTTTCCTTTGTATAATGGAACCAAGAAGCTACTTCTCCATTGATTCGGCATAGGTTGTCCACATTTTAATTTAATTAATAGTTTCGATAGCCAAACGCTGCCGATCCCCTCCATCTTCGACCAAAACTCTGATGGAATGCTGTCTGGTCCCGCCGCTTTCCCTCGCTTCATTTTTCCGATTCCATTCGATCTAGCCCAATTCATAGGTCTCTTCTTCTGAAGCACTACATCCAGTATGGCTCCAACTTTACTATCTGCACTATGGTATTTATTCAGTAAGATCCGTTTCATCTTGGTAATCATTGAGTCATTTACGGAATAGCCTTCGGCTTTTCACGAGCCTTATGATGGCTTTAACATTCAAAATTCGAATTTCGAGCCCCGGATACAAAACAAGGTATTCAAATAAATTTGAAGACCAGCAGCCCTCAGACGACCAGGGCCTAATCTCTCCCACTCACTGTGTGATTCGTCTTGTGTAACACTGAGAGAGGACCGATGAAATTGTTTCCTTTGAACTGAACATGTATTTCGTGTAAGAGTTTCGGACAAACAACAGAATCCAAACACGGAATCATATATATCGACTCCTTTCTCCCAAAGGAGGAATGGAAAAAAATGCAAAAACAGTCATAAATATATTCAAACTCTCAATCACCACCCAAACTATCTGGCAATACCTTCAATGGAGAAAAAGAATATTTTTGGCTAAATAATCATCTAACATTCCACAAATGTCATTGTCTTATGAAACACGAATGAACTGTGATTCAATTTGATTCAGATACATATTTCAATGAAAGGAAAAAATGAATCTTCCACAGCAAAACAACGGTCACAACCAGCTACCAAGTCAAGGTTGTACGTTGCCAGCATCTTAAACTCTTTATTTGTTTTACTTCTTTCTTGTGTTTCGAATGGCCACAATTTTTGTATAAAAACCAGTGGAAACCACATTAAACAGACGTTAACTGGTTTCACATCAATGATGTTGTTCTTGCCATTGAAACTTCAATTTCAATTTCAATTTCAACGGCGTAGGTATGGATAGTTAACGAGTAACAGTTTTCAAAACTTACTGACTAAACGAGCAAAAGATGTATAGGACTTGAGTTATCCAACAGTGCTAGATGTCATCTATCATTTGTTTGAACTGTAGATGGCCTATAGCTTGGTCTAAAATGTGTAAACTTCAGCCACTGTCATGTTTACATTTCACAACTTTACGTGACACAATTGTCATGAAACATGCAACATTGCACATGAGACTTTGAATACTAACAAAGTAATAAATAATTAAGTGCAGTATGTCGAAACTAACAGATGTACATAGATACAATTGTAGTTGTTTGCATTGCTGATTAAAATGTTTGAGCTATTTCAAACGGATCTTTAAAATGTCATTAAAGCCGAATTCGAAAGTGCAAACTCATAATAAATGACACAAAACAACTTCTACAATTACTTTAGCAATACTTTCAGAATGCGGAAGATAGAAAGGTACAAAAAATGATGAGGGTTCAGGTGTAAACTTTAAGATGGAGTACTTCTTGTACTCTAACTGGATATATGCCCTCAATAGTACTGAGGCTTAAACAGACGGAAAATTGATAGACAAGATACAAATTTGCCGGCCGTAAGACTAAGAAATGCATGCTTATCATGGGTGATGGAACCTTAATTCGATAGAAATGTGAATATAATCATCTGTAAGACAAGAACATTGTCTCTGAATTAAGAAAACTCTTGCGGTACTCTATCACTTACAACTCTGATACGTTTGATATCTAAATAAAGAACAAATCAATTGACATTATTGATGATGTACGATGGCAGTTCTAGACGCACCCAGATCACCATTTATTCTTGGCTGCTTCAATGGGACTACTATACTCGCGGTAGCAAGAGTTTTGAGTTTAGAGTTTTTTAGTTTAACAAACCTAAGTCCTCAGTTGTAAATGGCACTTCTTACCTTGACAAGGTGTTTCTTTACGCTGACAAACAAAGACAGTACTATTTTTTGATATTGATACTGTTATTTATCGACGCACATCTCTCAATTGGAATACGAAGTTTTCTGGCATTTGGCCATCCTTAACGTCTCGTACTTGTTGCCCGGTATTTGAAGACCTTTAATGTTGGAGTACGCCAATGTAGAAGTTTTAATTTCTAACCTTTTGGGCTTTGTAATTTAATATAGACGGATACAAGCATGCATATTAATCAAGGCCTTAAAAGTACTTTCGATTCCATGAACTTCGGAGATAAGATCCCATCAAAAGAACATACAGAGTAGACCATTTAAAGTTGGCCCATCTGGCAACCCTGTAACTTTTGACAGCGCTGACAAATCGACAAATATCATACCGCGTTGGAAACGTCATTCGAAGGCAATTTAAACCATGGAACAGTATACTCCAAAAGTACGCACTGAAATTGATCTTGAAATTTGGCGAAAAATCATCATGTCAGATGAGGCACATTTTTCGTTGAATGGAGGCGTAAACAAGCACATTTGCCGCCGAAAATCCTCAATTAATTGAAGAATAGCCTCTTTACGACCAAAAAAGTACAGTTTGATGCGGTGTTCGGACCGTATTTTTTCGAAGACGATGATATAGCTACGACAAGCGTCGTTATTGAGTCATGATAACGGAATTTGTGATGCCCATTATTCGTGAAATGATATGGATAACTTCTGGTTTCAACAGGACGGGACTACAGCTTAAGCTTACTTACTTTACTTTAGGTGGCGCTACAGTCCGGGGTGGACCTGGGCCTCAGTCAACAAGCTTCTCCAGCCAGCTCGATCCCTGGCTAGCTGCCTCCAGTTTCGCACGCTAAGTTGGCTGAGGTCCTCTTCCACTTGCGTGCGCCACCTGAGTCTTGGCCTTCCTCTACTGCGCTGTCCCTCGGGGGCGGATTCGAAGACTTTTCGGACCGGAGCATTGGTGTCCATGCGCTCTACATGACCCAGCCATCTCAGTCTTTGGATCTCCACTCTTCTGGCTAGGTCCATGTCGCTGTCGCTCACCGTCAATGCAGACGAGACCGAAGATCGCCCGAAGAATTTTTCTCTCAAAGCAACCAAGAACACTCTCATCCGTTTTTGATAATGTCCATGCCTCTGCGCCATAGAGCAGGACCGGGATTATTAAAGTCTTATAAAGGGTGACTTTTGTTGTCCGAGAGAGGGCTTTGCTACCCAATTGCCTTCTTAACCCAAAGAAACAGCGGTTTGCAAGAGTTATTCTTCGCTTGATCTCAGCGCTGGTGTCGTTGTCTGTATTTATAGCGGAGCCTAGGTAGACAAAGTCCTTAACTACCTCAAAGTTATATCTGTCGAGTGTGACGTTCTGTCCGAGACGTCGGTGTTGGTTGTCCTTTTTGCTTGACAGCATATACTTGGTCTTGCCCTCATTGACCGCTAAACCCATTTTCGCCGCTTCCGTCTCAATACTCGCGAAAGTGCCACTGACATCACGCTGCTTTCTTCCGATTATGTCAATATCATCGTCGTATGCGAGTAGTTGGACGGACTTTTGAAAGATAGTGCCTCTTGTGTTTGCTCGTGAGTTTTGCACTATTCTTTCAAGTACGATGTTGAAAAAATCGCATGACAGCGCATCGCCTTGTCTAAATCCTTTCTGGACATCAAAGGTCTCGGTGAGATCCTTACCGACCTTGATGGAGCAGCGTGCATTCTCCATCGTCATCCTGCACAGACGGACGAGTTTGGCAGGGATGCCAAAACTAGACATTGCTCTATATAGCTCGTCTCTATAGATGCTGTCATACGCGACCTTAAAATCGATGAATAGGTGGTGTGTATCGATCTGAAGCTCATGAGTCTTCTCCAAGTGCCATAGTGGGAATATCTGATCGATGGTGGACTTTCCTGGCCTGAAGCCACACTGATATGGACCTATCAGGTTGTTTACGAACGGCTTCAGGCGTTCACACAATACGGCGGATAAGATCTTATATGCGATGTTAAGGAGACTGATGCCTCTGTAGTTGGCGCAGTTCAGAGGGTCTCCTTTCTTGAGAATTGGACAAACAGTGCTGAGGTTCCATTCATCGGGCATACTTTCGTCGGACCATATTTAAGACATGAGTTGGTGTTTGCTCCTTACCAAGTCATCGCCTGCCGCTTTGATGAGCTCGGCAGTCAAACCACCCGCTCCAGCAGCTTTTTTGGATTTCAGCTTAGTTATGGCTATCTTCACTTTATCCACGTTGGGTGGACGGAATTGTTGGTCGTATCGTCCAGGTTGAAAGGTTGATTCTGCCTGACAGCGGTATTTGGTCCGTCATCGCCGTTATACAGTCTGCAGAAATTATCTTTCCAAATCCTCAGCATCGACTGCGATTCTACTACGATGTTCCCTTGTTCATCTCTACAGGCTTCGGTTCGGGGTTTGTTTCCGCGACATGTTTTTTTTACCTTTTGGTAAAACTTCCGAACCTCATTCCTGGAGTAGCATTTCTAAGTTACCTCGACCGCGCGCTTTCATGCTCTTTCTTCTTCCTCCTGAGAAGCCGGTGTTCGTCTCTCCTCTTCCGCTCATAGAGCTCATGAGCAGCTCTGGTCTTTCTAATCAGCGCCGCGTTATATGCATCTTGCTTAGCTGCATGTGCTTGCCGGCATTCATCATCGAACCAGGGGTTTCGTTGTGGTGCACGAGTGAAACCCAGCACATCAGAAGCGGCATCTCTGAACGCGTTTTGGCAGTGTTTCCAATGGTCTTCGATGCTTGATGCTGGCGGCATTGAACCTCTTAAGAGATTAAGAGACACTCGATCGGAAAAGGACTTGGCGATCTCTTGCGATTGTAGCCGTCTGACGTCGAATTTTCTCACAGCATTAGTTTGTCTTGGCGTAGTTTGGGATATCCGCACCCGTTACTTGGCTACAACAAGGTAATGGTCCGAGTCGATGTTGGCTCCTCGGAACGTACGGAAATCCATAATACTGGAGGAGTGTCTTGCGTCGATCGCAATGTGATCAATCTGGTTGACTGTTGATTGATCAGGAGTTCTCCAAGTCCCCTTGTGTATGTCGAGATGTGGGAACCGCGTGCTAGCCACGACAATGTTCCGCCCCGCCGCAAAGTCGATTAGCCTGAATCCGTTATCGGAGGTGGTGTTGTGCAGGCTATATTTTCCGATCGTTCCACCGAAGATACCCTCTCTTCCTAGCTTTGCATTAAAATCACTGAGGACAATTTTTAAAAATTAGCTGGAACAAATCTCCTTCAACTAAAATAAATTTCAAATGGACAAAAAAAAACGTTTTTGTTTTATGTTTTTCTTCAGAAACAATTGGGTCAACCCTGCATCTTTTGGTTAAAAAGCCAGCTAGGAGCTTCTCGAATAAGCCGTAGATCTTCTGGAGCTCTGATGCTGCGCGAATTCGCAATTTCAAAAAATGTCTGCCCTTCTCTATTCTCGAATCGATTTTAGTATTTTAAATAAACGGTGACAATGGGGCTTTTAAAAATTCTTTCGATCATTAAGTGTCCGATATGGTTGGCCGTTGGATCATTTAGAGTTATTCAGGTCAGGGCAATTTTTTCCTAGCAAAAAAATATCTGGGAGGTTTAAATTCCAAAGGTGTCTCCCTTATTAATTTAATCATTGTCCTCCAGTTATGATGTTAATTTCGTCTTTTGTTGTACCTTTAATCTTGATGTACTTTCAGCTTCGTTTTTTTTTTTTTTAACCTGACTCGCTACTGACGATTGAGAAGCACTTCGACCTAAGAAGATCTTTTGTGCTGAATTAGTCAGAAATGAAAATAAGGCTAATAGGGTTTCTACCTATCGAATGAATTTTGAAATTTTACCAGCAGGGGAATCCCGTATTTCAGAGATGCCGAGTTGTTCTCTGAAGAAGGTGATCCGCCTGATTCCGTTGACAGCTGTTTCTTCATCTTCGAGACAGAGTCGGCATTCTGCGGAGTCAGCAAGTCCTATTTTGCGGAGCGTTGTGTCTGTAAGATACCCTACTAGGTTTCTGATATCATACCGATTTAGATTCAGACATCTGTCTGCAATTTTATTGAAGGGTAGGATGTCTCGTTTGGCCTGCCTTATTACTGGAGTCTCCTCCCAGTATGAGATGCATTTTGAGTACTCCCCAGGAAGCATTGAACCTTTCTTGGCCAATTTGTATACCTTTTCGTTTCGGTCAATGCCCTCATGCCCAGGAACCCACCATATCTTGGTCTTGTTTCTTGAGCTTAGTTTGGAGGGTATTGGAGCGTATTGAAGCAGTGTATGACTGATTTGGAGTCAATAACGTGCGAGCTAAAGGCATTTATAGCTGCTTGACTGTCCGTGAATATATGGATGTTTGCACTTTTGTAACAAGAGTTGTATATCAGATTGGCGCATTCTATTGATATGTTTGTGTTCGGTCCATATATTTCCGCTCCCACTCGTATTTCCTTTCTAGAACCATCCGTATACCTCTGTATTCCATTTTGGCTATTTGCTGGGAATCTTCGTGGAGAAACCGTTCTTGAAGCATAAAGTCTTTTGAAGGCGGTCTGTGACCGCGCAGATCATGTCTAGTTCTGGTACATGAGAGAGTAGGATCCTTAGATCCGGGTGTATGTGGAGTTCCAGCTCTTTGGCTTGTACCAGGCTAGTTGCTGATTTGCAAGTGTTGGGGATATAGTCCTATTATTGCTTCTATAGCCACTGTTGGGTAGTTCCAAAAGGCTCCGAATATACCCAGGCTTGCTAAACATTGCACTTTTTTAAGCTTAGCAATGGCGGTCTTTTTCAGGATCTCAAGCATAACATCCAAACTGAAATTGTACTCATTGATAATTTTGACCTTCGGATGGTGGTCGCTTGCTACAGAAGCCGTAGTGGTCACATGAATAATGTTATACTCCTTTCAAAATTGCCATAGACCAAACTTCTACATTGATTTCACAATACGTGTGTGTTAAATTTAATGAAAACTTCTACACTAGCTGTTGGCTCACCCTTTACTTGTAGGCCAGTACATATCTTTCCATTTTCTGAACTTAAACATCGCTACTGTGATGTGATGCACAAGTCTTGTGGCTTAAACTTTTAACCCATGACCTTGATGACATAATCAGCGAAATTTATCGTTGTACTTTCCCGAAAGACCAAAATTCTTAGTGTCTCGTCTTACATACATTGCATTTAAGAAAAGAGGTCTAAGCACCCATCCTTGAGGAATCCCTACCGCTACATAGTTGAGTTATGTTACATTTATTTTCTATGTCCAACTATTGACACATATGAGATAATTGGTGCAAATTTGTATCCAGCATTTTTAGGCCTCTGTAAACATTCCGCTTTTACCAGCTTGAAATGAATATGGATGCTTGGAAAGGATATAAGAACATCATCAAGTGATAATGTGTATTTGGCATTACGATTGGCTTTAAGAGCTATAGTCCTGCAGCCTTAATGAGTTTCCGAGCCGATTAGAGTTTAATCTCGAAAACGACCTTAAAGTTCAACTAAGTACTGTCGGCATTCTTATCATTTCTGTCAAGGTCTGTGTGGGATTCAAGATCCCTCGGATGTATCCAGATCCCGATATGTCATAACTTTGTTATTGAGGATAGTAATTGGAATAAAACAGATATGTGGGCTGCTTCAGAGTTTATTTTTTATAAATTGCTCATCAAAGAGAATGAGAGAGAGATGCACCAACAACCTCATTCAGATGCATTTGAAATACTCGTACCTAGAACAGCCAAGTTTGTCCAGACTATTGACATTGCGTTTACTATCTCATTTACACGACTAATCAGATAAAACGATAAAGTTTAATGAGAACACAAGCCTTCATTGTTTCTATGAAAATATTTCAAAGCGACAACAAATCGCATCAGACAGGCCAGTAAACAAAAGCCAATCTGTGAACGTTTCAAGGGTTTTATTGTTTTTATGATATGAAAAACAAGAATTGCAAACAACAATACCGCTAAATTGCACAGACTAACAATCTCGAACTACATGTCTGAGTGCTCATATTGAATGTTCTATTGCCTTTCTGTTGCCTTTTAATTACTCTTCTATTCAATTTATTTGTTTATTTTTTTAATTTTACATTTCAGATAGAAATGACTACACGTGTGAACCCTGCTTTCGTTGGAGATGACGGCAAGACCACCACCAATGGAATAACAATACCACAGCGTGGTCCACCACCGGATCCGCCCAAACAGCCCTCCAATGTAAGTCTTTCGAAAGTTTATAAATTTTCACCAATACAACCTTGTTTATATTTTTAGAATGCAGCATCAAAACCCGGCTTAGAACGTGATCTCTGGGGCAACGATATTGAGTTCCTACTCTCATGCATTTCCATGTCCGTTGGCCTAGGCAACGTATGGCGTTTTCCATTCACAGCCTTGGAAAATGGTGGCGGTGCTTTTCTTGTTCCGTACCTGATAGTATTATTTTTAGTTGGTAAGCCTATCTATTATCTGGAGATGATTGTTGGGCAATTCTCAAGTCGGGGATCTGTTAAAGTGTTTGATTTATGCCCTGCCATGAAAGGTAAGTTAATTAGAAATCAATCTCGAACAGTGTCATTTATCTAAAATCACCCTTTCATTGATATTCATAATGAAAATGAAAACCATAGGCGTCGGTATTGGCCAGACAGTATCTATATCAATTGTAAGCACATACTATGTAGCTATAATGGGAATAACACTAAAGTACACGTGGGATTCCTTTTATAGCATCTTGCCATGGACCGTGTGTCAGGAATCATGGGATGCCGTTTGTGTAGCATCTGCAGAGAATAGTACTGCTTTTATGAGCAATAGTACTGGCCTAAGTACCTTAACTAGTGTTAATGATAGACAAACCTCAGCTGAATTGTATTTCGTGTAAGTCTACATACTAGTATATCTGTATTTTCTTGGTGGTTGAGGTAAAGATACATACATATATACAAACATATATGCTGGGATAAAGGTGATGGAATAATTATTGCATGCTCTTTTCAGTTTGCTTAAACAAGTGTAGGTCAGGGCGGTCTGTTTGTATGATAGATACATTACTAAAACAAAGTAGATGATTCAATATTTGAGAACTCTTGCAACAGAATTTTATATTAATTGCTGAGAAATTGTTATTTATTACAGGGTCAATAAAAATCACAAAACAAATAGATTGGAATTGAAAGAATTCAATCAAATGGTTTGCGGTGTGGCAGCTTTGCTAAATAGTGTGAAAAGTTTATAGTTTTTTGCGTTTCATTTTGTTACTTGTTACTCTTAATGGGGGGTAGACAGATTGTAAGGCTATTGGAACGCGTCAGTTAATTGCTATGGAACAGTCAAGGTTCCAAATGACAAAGTCATAATGAATATCATAACTTTGCCAAATTCCAGAAAATATTCTACTTAATAGGAGACCGAAAATGTGCTACGAGAATGAGGCTAATTGACGTTTGATCGTGTACAGTGATCATCATCATTTCAGCAATTCTAGATATCTGTCGTTGGATTGTCGGACCATTCGATTTAATTATTTTTTATTTCTTTTTCCAAAGACCTTTAACAAGGTCGTAATCGTAATAAATTGTTTAACCAGGAAGACCATATCATCGGACATTCACATTCACAAGACGATCCATCTTCAATAAATTTAGTTTGTCGATTTTAAGAATTTTTCCATTGAGTTCCGATACTGGCATATGCATGTGCGAGTTCATTTCTTGTTAAATAATGCGGAAAGGTTGGCAAATCTGTTCGTTCTTCTCGGCAATCCTAGTTGCGACTTGATTGTACCTTAAAAATCCAGTTTTCTCAAGATTTGGTTTCCAGTTTTCCCACCTCTACGTTTGAGAACATTAGGCAGCAATCACGACCACTTTGTTGTTGATCAAGACCATTTCAGATCCGAACTTGCATGGAAAATCTACTACAGAAAATGAATTTAAATTTGCTTTTGATTGATGAGCATTTGTTCGGCCCCTCTTTCCTAAACCTGACTTTTCTTGGCTTTAAATTTTTGCGTACTGTGTACACTGATAATAAGCCGTAATGCCTTCGATGGCTCCTTGCGATGCTTAGTATCCATGCTCAATGTCGTGATCCTCTGAAGTACTCAAAACTAATCATTTCTTTTAGACCTTCAACAATTGTCGGCCTTTCAGCTCAAAAATTGATAATTAGTGGAATTGAAGGATAATCCTTGATGTTCATCAACCTATCTAAGAAAGTAGAAGTGCAGGTGTGGAATGAAAGAAGATCTTTTTACCTGATTTAGCTTTTTTGTAAGATAACACAAGCTGCACAGAATTCCTGTCAAGTATTTTGTGCGCAAAAGCATGCGTGATAGATGCTGAAGTGATCGCTTCCGGCTTCAGCAAAATCTTTCATACTTTTTCTACTTAGATGATCGACATTACACGTTCTATTTGGGTTCATGTTCAACCCTTAAAAAATTTCTCATGGGGTACCTCAAGATAGTCGTATTGGCTCCATTTTGTTCATTCTAACTTCTTCTTATCCTTTTATTAACCCTTTCCTCGTTATACGAACTTATGCGTAACGAGTTTCCCATTTTTACTGCATCGCTGCTGCTCCGCTTATGGGGTTGGCTAATGTCGCAGACTGCAGAACGCCTCTACATAATGCTCGGTCCTGAATCGCTTCAGTGGTTAACCCCAGACGTTGTTGCGCATTTGCCATCTGAGAAATCCAGGAATTCTTTTTCCGACCTCGTTTTCTTACAGTTGGAGTGACCGTTGTTGATAGTGCCTTTTTAACCGGATTTTCCGCAGATCTTCTTTGAACGTGGCAATACCAACTTATTCTATTCGCCTCAAGCTGTTCGGTTACCGAATTCTTTATATGTAGACGTCCTCTTATACGCGTAGATCTAATGCAATCGCGTTTAGTGACTCCACTAGACATCCTTAACATTTTCATTTCCGCTGCCGTCATTTTGTTTTTAAACGCTTCGTACATTGGCTAGCACTGTGAACCGTATATAAGAGCTGGTCTAACAACCGTGGTGTAGAGTTTCCCCTTTAATTTAAGTGGAAATTTTCGGTCACAAAAGATTCCCGAATTTTCCCGCCATTTCATCCATCCCACACTCACTCTGTGGTATACGTCGTCATCACATTTCGCTTCCATGTTAACGATTGATCCTAAGTACTTAAAGATAGTGCTTTTCGGAAGAACTATTCCGTCTAACATTATATCCGGAACAGGTCGCAACGGATGTGCAAATGGGCACGTCAAATGCTCCGTCTTTGAACGACTTATTTTAAACCCGTTTCTCTCTAGCGCATTTCTCGATGAATCTAAGGCGTTCTGTAAATCTTCGACGTTATCGCTAAGTATAACTGCGTCGTCAGCGAAGAGAATTGGAGTTACATTTGCTTCGCGCATGCAGTCTTTTAAAAGATAGTCGAATACTACGTTAAAGAGGAAAGGGCTGAGTACGCTTCCTTGATGCACTCCGACATTAACTGGAAATTCTCTCGTTAGTCCAGCAGAGCTTTTAACCGCAGTTTTCACGTTGCCGTACATGTCTTGTATTATTCTAACATACGTTTCCGGTACATTTTGAGACCTCAGCGCGGCCCATATGAGATCCCTAGGCACTCGATCGAATGCTTTCTCGAGGTCGATAAATACCATGTGTAAATCCTTAGACGAATCTCGGTTCCACACTGGCTATTATCGAGCTTTATTATTTGCCGAAGACGTTCGTTTAAGACTCTTTCGACGATTTTCATTGTGTGTGACATAAGCTTGATTGAACGGTAGTTGTTGCATTCTCGAGTGTCGCCTTTTCCTTTGTATAATGGAACCAAGAAGCTACTTCTCCATTGATTCGGCATGGGTTGTCCACATTTTAATTTATTTAAAAGTTTCGATAGCCAAACGCTGCCGATCCCCTTGGTATGAGGCTCTTTCGTCGAAAATGCGCTTCGAGTTGTCTTGGATGGTTTCAAAACTGATATTTACACAATAATTTCTGGTGTGCCCCAGGGCTCCGTTCTGTCACCGACACTCTTCGAAATCTTCTCGTCTGCTACTTCTAATCCAATTCCCAGACTCTCTTGCTTGCTCTTCGGGTGTAGATCGGGAATGACGCGTATGTTAAGCTCATTAAATTCCGATTGGGAAACTACTCGTAGCAATAGAGTGGAGTTTTATGCTTCCAAAACACAATGGTGTTTGATGTAGTTAAGCACCACCCAGCCATTATCTATGAATCGAAATTGCATCGTCCAAAGCGTTATGCGATGTCGATGTCGGCAAAAAGTAGCGTAATATCTTAGTATTCTCTAGTGATGGAAGAAATATTTTACCAACTCTGATCTGGGCTCAATATATCGGGTTTTTTGTCAATTTATTCAGTAAACTTAACATTTTTATCATGGTAAAGTACACAAACGAGCAACGTCTGCAAATTATAAGAATTTCCTACCGAAATTCGGAGTCAGTGACTGGAACTTTAAGAGCGTTAATTCCAGTTTCCGGTCGTAATTCTCGCCGTAGTAGACAGGCAATTACAAGTTGTGTGATGTTGCGTGTCAGTGAGACAACGCGTTGTACGAAATGTTGAAAATATCGCTGCCGTTCAGGCGTCCTTAGCAAACGATTCAAATCAGTCAATTCCACGGCGTTCTCAAGAATTGGGCATCGCTCAGACCACATTATGACGTATTTCGCGTAAGAATCTTGGTTTATCTTTGACCCAAATTGGAAGATATGGACTTGTACGGCATGTGGTTTCAACAGGAGGGTACCAGATGTCACTAGAGTTTAACGTGAATACCTGTCATGAAGACTTAACCTCACGGGACGCCCATACATCCATTGGAGCAAGGGTACGCCTTGCCATCGCTTATTTGCTACATTAACAATTAATACCAAAGCGGAAATGTGTTGAGGGCACAAATCCACCCTTGGTATGAGTCGAGGCCCACCTAAAACCTCTTACTGATCTTAGGGTCTCAACACCCAGCACTTATAGCCACTCCACTCCGGGTATTGAGCCCTAGCAGGGCCACCCTCCCTGCGATTTAGGTTTAAACCACAGCCACCGTGACGCTCCCAAAAGGGGGCCAACCTCAACAAGCTAGGCCCGGACCGAAGTCCGGGGGGCTCCTAACTCCCACGGTACAGTGTTTTAAGTCCTGGTATGGACTACCGGTGGTCTTGCCACTCAACAAGACCTATGACCGGCAGCTTGTTACTGGACAAATCATAGCAACCATCAGAGGGAAAGGGTCTGATAATATTTATGATAAGTCCAGTATTTACTCTGTCCCCGCTTTATATTAGACAACGTCATTGATGGGCGAAGCCTTGATAACGGGGCAGGGGCCCAAAGGAGGGTACCACAAGCCACACAGCACACTTTACAATCGATTTATTGAAGAGTAAGTATGGTGAGCGTATTATCTCAAGAAATGGGCCAGACGATTGGCCGCCTCGTTCGTGCGATTTGACGCCACTTGACTTTTTTCTGTGGGACTACGTTAAGTCATTGATTTATGCCAACAAGCCGAGGACTTTGGAAGAGCTCAGAGTGAACATTGAACTCGAAATAGCGGCCGTTTCGGCCAAAATGTGTGGCCGAGTCGTTGAAAATTGGGTCCAACGAATCGACCGCTGCAAACGTGCCCGCGATGGCCATATGAACGAAGTCGAGTTCCATTCATAAATGTTTTGATTGTACTTCAATATGAAATATCTCAAATGGTTTGCGTTTTATTTAAAAAAAAAAGTTGTCAAGTCCTTATTGGAAAACACTTTATAAGGCCTAAGACCTCTAAGACTTCTTTGCACTTCGTAAATCCGATTTAAAATTTTTCAATAAAACTTACAGGTAATGCCAATATAACACAGTCAATTGACATGTGTCCAGCTTCACCTTGTTCTATCGCAAGACTTTAACAGTAACATCTGTCTAAGTATGAATGCTCATCAATTCAA
Source organism: Volucella inflata (assembly GCA_928272305.1). Classification (NCBI taxonomy): domain Eukaryota; kingdom Metazoa; phylum Arthropoda; class Insecta; order Diptera; family Syrphidae; genus Volucella; species Volucella inflata. The sequence continues at coordinate 10,240,930 of OV743720.1, forward strand.
CTACCGGACATATTCAAAAGTATCATCATTCCTCCCTCAGCCGAGCAAATCAATTATGGAATGCCCTGCCGAGATCTTTATTTCCTAGTCATCATAACCTGCAAACATTCAAAACCAACGTACATCGGTACCTCTCTTTTTTTATCTCTAACTTTCGATTGCCCACGCTGTGTGCAAACATTTTAAAGGTGCCCCAAAACAACAATGGAATACAATGGATTATGCGGGGGAACTTAGTAATACATGTCGCATTATGGTCATAAGAAATCTCTTAGAAATGGTTGGAAGGAACTAAAATAAAGCGTGCGATAGAGGCTGAAAAATATACAATAAAAAACAGGGCATAAGTATGTTACCGACTTACAAAAGTTGGTTGCAATAATAGACAGGAATTCTGCCTAAAATACTCCCATTCTGGACCTCCTAGGTTAGGAGGAAAGGCTTACCGGTAACAAAACGTCAAAAATCTCTTGCTTCAGGACAATTTATAAATGTATTTCGACGACAAGTTTAACATTTACCTTGCTTTCGCTCTAAAGCGGAGTGAATCTTATGAACTTTGAAGACTGAGTCGGCTTTCTTCCACTTTCAAACTCTTCTTCTAAAAACTCTTTATTGCATACGGTCAACGGTGTCATTTCCAAAACAGAAAATTCAACTCATTCACATTCATTACTACTACCGCCAATTACATCACAATCTTACAATAGCTTTGCACGTCACATCAACATCACTAACCGTAACTAACACATATCACGTAATTAATTGAATTAAAAAAAAAAAATTAAGTAAAAACACTTTCACAAGGTGTCGGAATTGGTCAAGTATTCATGGTGGTCCTTCTTGCGACATATTACGAATCGATTGTGGCTCTGATCTGCTACTACTTCGTACAGTCATTCATATCACCGCTTCCATGGGCTCATTGCCGCTCAGAATGGCAATCGAATTGCTATGATTCGGGAGGCCCCATTGATTCAGATGAACAGTTTAATTCAACTTCTACTACTATCTCACCTATAACTCCTAACACCGAGTATTTAAGATATTTGGAGAAAGCTAGTAATGAAACGATCATGACCAGTTCTGAGTTGTATTTTGTGTAAGTGGTGGTTGGTTTATATTTATTTTCTATGGTTCAATCGATTGAGTTGACCCTTTTAAAATGGAATACCTTACTTTCGAAATGTAGAAAAGAAGTCCTCAAGGAGTACGATACAATTGCCGATGGTATTGGTGCTCCTAATTGGCCACTTGTGGTTGGACTATTTGTATCGTGGGTCGTTATATATTTAGTCATCATTCGTGGTGTCAAGAGTTCTGGAAAGGCTTCTTATTTCCTTGCCATCTTTCCATATGTCATTATGATAATCCTTTTGATTCGAGCTGTTACCTTGGAAGGATCTGCAGAGGGAATCATCTACTTCATCAAGCCGCAATGGGAGAAAATCTTGAGCCCCAAGGTGAGGATCAACTGGAATCATCAATTTAGAGCAGTGGTTATGGATTGATTTTTTCTAGGTTTGGTATGCAGCCGTGACTCAAGTCTTCTATTCGCTGTCGGTGTGTTTTGGCAATATTATCATGTACTCATCGTACAACAAATTCAACCACAATGTCCATAAGGATGCCACAATAGTCACCTTACTTGATACGTTTACTTCGCTCTTGGCGGGCTTCACCATATTCGGAATCTTGGGTCATTTGGCTCATGAAATCGGAACGAGTGACGTTGGAACTGTGGTCAAAGGAGGAACTGGCCTTGCTTTCATCTCATATCCTGATGCTATTGCCAAGTTCAAGACTGTACCACAAATTTTCTCCGTCCTCTTCTTTGTCATGTTATTTGTGCTTGGTATTGGCAGTAACATTGCGATGACTTCATGCACGATGACAGCTATTAGAGACAATTTCCCGAAAATCCCTCAATCAGTCTGTGCTTTGGGGATTGCTGTGTTTAGTTTCATCGTCGGTTTGCTTTATGTTACACCGGTAAGTCCCAGTTTATCCGCTATCTCCTTCATTCTCCATAACTTCGAATTTGTTTGACTCTTACAGGGCGGCCAATTTATGCTGACTCTGGTGGACTACTTTGGAGCTTCTATGATTGCGCTTGTGCTCGGTATCGCCGAGCTTTATATACTCGCATGGGTTTACGGAGTCGATCGAATTTGCAAGGACACCGAATTCATGATCGGACAAAATCCCGGCTGGTACTGGAGAATTTGTTGGGGAATCGTCACCCCTGCGATTATGACAGCAATCTTGATCTATACGTTTGTCGCCTATGAACCTCTGACGTACAAGGATGTAGAGTATCCGAATTGGGGCTATTGTAAGTGAAACCTTTCTGAATACTATTTCAAATTTGTTTGATTGCTCTTTCTTTCCATAGCAATTGGCTGGACGATATCAGCGTTGGGAGTGATGCAAATTCCTATTTGGGCATGCGTTGCAATCATTCGTCAACCTGGCAACACGGTTATGGAGAAGGTTCGCGGTGCCTTTAAACCAAAGCCAAACTGGGGACCAAGTGATGTTACACTCCGGGAACAGTATCACAAGGAGATTGATATATACAAGGAGTCCACAAGGAACCTCGGATTCTTTGGCAAAATAAAGAAAAACATTTTCGGTTAGAGATTGGCCTATCGGTGATCTCTAATTAATTTATTTGTACTTAAAATAGCTTTAATAACGTCTAAACTATAAAAATTGTTTAGATTAACTCAGTTTTGTAAGAAATAAAAAGAAAACATTTACATGAAAGGAGTACAGACATTTTTATTTGCTGCTTAACCATCTCAGTGTGATTTTTGAAGCAAAAGCATCCCTTTAAGGCTTCGTTTTCTCCATAAAAGTGAGAAAACCGCCGCAAGACGAATTTAACAAGGATCTTTTGTCCAAAATTTAACTTTCTGCATCCTGTCACCCTGAAGAAACGTCCAAGAAACGAAAAATTCCAACACTCGGATCTGAGTAGAGGTTCTGTTCTCCTGTTTCCTGGGCCATTAACCAGGATTAGTGTCGGAAAAACAAAACAAGGCCTTATCCGGGCTACTCCGACATATTTGGAGATCAGGCCGGAAAGGATTTCCAGGACTTAGTCAGGGTCTTGGAAAAGAGATGGTGGCGGACGAGTCCTATATGGGCCAACGGCAGCGCTCATATCCCGGAACGGGTTACTGGCTTCGGTGTAACCGACCCCTCGTCCTAGGGGCACTCAAAATGGAACTGGTCCTCCAGGTTGGGGGTTGTGCCGCCGGGGTAACTGCCCGGCCATTTAAAAAAGATTAAGTTACGAAGTATCAATAAGCCTCGGATATGGACGGATCTACTGTTGACAACCCACGCAAACGATTTAAGGACAATGAGCTTCGGATATGCACGTGGAAGGTTAGATCCCTTAATAGACCACGTGCAGCCGAACAATTAGCGGAGGCCCTAAACTGCTGCAAAGCAGACATAACCGCCATCCAAGAAATGCGATGGGATGGGCCGGACAAAAAGAAGATGAAAAACTGCGACATCTGCTACGGCAATTGCTATCGACGGCAAAAGCAGCGCTTATTTGGATGCGGATTTGTTGTCGGCGGCAGACTAAGACGAGAAGTCCTCAGCTTCCGGCATGTGATCGAGTGCCTCGTAGCAATCTGCATCAAGGCTAAATTCGCCAACATAAGCCTTATATGCGCGCATGCCCCCACAGAGGAGAAAGATGACGACACCAAGGATGCCTTCTACGAGCTCCTCAACAAGACCTACGAGCAATGCCCTAGCTATGACATTAAAATTGTCCTCGGTGATTTTAATGCAAAGCTAGGAAGAGAGGGTATCTTTGGTGGAACAATCGGAAAATATAGTCTGCACAACACCACCTCCGATAAAGGATTCAGACTAATCGACTTTGCGGCGGGGCGAAACATTGTCATAGCTAGCACGCGGTTCCCACATCTCGACATACACAAGGGGACTTGGAGAACTCCTGATCAATCAACAGTCAACCAGATTGATCACATTGCGATCGACGCAAGACACTGCTCCAGCATTATGGATGTCCGTACGTTCCGAGGAGCCAACATCGACTCGGACCATTACCTTGTTGTAGCCAAGGTACGGATGCGGATATCCCAAACTACGCCACGACAAACTAATACTGTGAGAAAATTCGACGTCAGACAGCTACAATCGCAAGAGATCGCCAAGTCGATCCAAGATCGGCAAGCACATGCAGCTAAGCAAGATGCATATAACGCGGCTCTGCTTAGAAAGACCAGAGCTGCTCATGAGCTCTATGAGCGAAAGAGGAGAGACGAACACCGGCTTCTCAGGAGGAAAAAGAAAGAGCATGAGAAGCGCCGAGCAAACACAAGAGGCACTATCTGTCAAAAGTCCGTCCAACTACTCGCATACGCCGACGATATTGACATAATCGGGAGAAAGCAGCGTGATGTCAGTGGCGCTTTCGCGAGTATTGAGACGGAAGCGGCGAAAATGGGTTTAGCGATCAATGAGGGCAAGACCAAGTATATGCTGTCAAGCAAAAAGGACAACCAACACCGACGTCTCGGACAGAACGTCACCCTCGACAGATATAACTTTGAGGTACGAGTAGTTAAGGACTTTGTCTACCTAGGCTCCGCTATAAATACAGACAACGACACCAGCGCTGAGATCAAGCGAAGAATAACTCTTGCCAACCGCTGTTTCTTTGGGTTAAGAAGGCAATTGAGTAGCAAAGCCCTCTCTCGGACAACAAAAGTCACCCTTTATAAGACTTTAATAATCCCGGTCCTGCTCTATGGCGCAGAGGCATGGACATTATCAAAAATGGATGAGGGTGTTCTTGGTTGCTTCGAGAGAAAAATTCTTCAGGCGATCTTCGGTCTCGTCTGCATTGACGGTGAGTGGAGGAGGAGATATAACGACGAACTGTATGGACTGTACAGCGACATGAACCTAGCCAGAAGAGTGAAGATCCAAAGACTGAGATGGCTGGGTCATGTAGAGCGCATGGACACCAAGGCTCCGGTCCGAAAAGTCTTCGATCCGCCCCCGAGGGACAGCGCAGTAGAGGAAGACCAAGACTCAGGTGGCGCACGCAACTGAAAGAGGACCTCAGCCAACTTAGCGTGCGAAACTGGAGGCAGCTAGCCAGGGATCGAGGCCCAGGTTCGCCCCGGACTGTAGCGCCACCTAAAGTAAGAGGGTAAGGCCTCTTCATTTCAATTTGGAACAAGGTCAAAGTCACTGTATATAGCCCTTTGTCGGGATCAGAAAGTCTTCTAGGATCATCGTCCAATTTGAGTGATTTATTCCATCTGACATCTGAGTATTGGGTTTCTTCGCCGTTAAATAGCTTGCAGAAGTAGTGTTTTCAGATTTTTAGCACCGATGGATAACATCGGTTGATACTAACTAACACTAACACTAACTAATTGCGCGACAGAATAGCCCTCGCAGAGTTTATTCAGATGCTGATTTGCCCTTCAGAGATAAACTTAGAGGACAAGATTTGTTATTTAGGAATGTGAGTGAAGGCGTGACAACGATTCGCTTAATTTGCCAACATAGCCACCATAAACGTCCAAGCTCCGACAGAAGAAAAGTACGATCTCACCAAAATCTTCGTCTACGAGTTCCTCGCCAAAACCTACGAGCAATGCCCTAAACAACACATCACTCAGTAAGTCGCTGGTCTGACACATAAATGACACCACTATTAACAGGCCTTTGTGATTTATGGATAGAACTGACCTTCAAACGATACGTGTTAAAATTTCGTGACGTTCCAACTATTAGTTTTCAAATTACAGTGGTTTTAGTGAAACATGCTGAACGCTCTGGTCGCCCAAAACGGCTGTTGTTCTGGAAAACATAAGGAAAGTCCACAAAATAGTTTTGGAAGACTGTAAAGTGAAGTTGCGTGAGATAGCTGACATCTAAAAGATATCAGAACGTAGTGTGTTTACAATTTTACACGCAAATTTGAGCATGCGTAAGTTGCTTTCCGAATGGGTGCCGGATCAAAAACAGCAAAGCGTCGACGATTCAGGTCGCTGTTTGGAGCTGTTCAAGCGAGATAAGAAGGATTTCTTACAAAGGTATGTGACAATGGATCCATTACGACAAATGAGTAAACAGCAGCCGATGGAAGCCGTCCAAAGCGACTAAACGTTGCGTTGCAGATTTATGGCATACGAATTCTCGGACGCGCATTGTAGTTTGTTCATCGAAAGAAGAAAGGCAAAACTATAACTTTGTTGTAGTCGAGACACGTAAGCAGTTATCTGTAACAACCAAAGCCAGTAAACAAAGATGAAGAAGTACAACAGTGACCGGCTCCAATCGCAACAGAACGCCACGGCATTTTGCTATCGCGCTACATTACTGCCAAAGATTATTTACTGAGGTCGTCACTCATGTGCTACGTTTATGATCGCCTCAACAAGAAACGACTAGTTTGATTACGAATCCAGGCAAGCTAATATTTATAAAAAACAGCGCATTTGCAGATCTGAGGACTCTACAAGCAGATCCTAGGATCTTCAAAGAAAAAAGAACAGAGCACAATAAAGCCTCGATCGAGATCGTAGAAAAATAAGGTTCGTACGATTTTAGCAAAGGTCTTAAAGCGCCGTTTTTAAAGCACCTAAGTCATCCTCATAGTCCCCTTAGCAATGAATAGCAAATAGGTGATCCGTTTACTAAAGAATGTAGCATATTGTATTGTAATTTGCGTAGATTACCACTCTTCACAGTATTTACATTATTATTTCATCTCTGCAATTCTAACTTACAAGGTATAATACATTTCCTTCAGTACGACTATCCCCAAATCATAGTTTTATCTTATCAGAGCACTGGTATCAATTTCATCTGTTAAGATGAGCCTGAGGTGCTATAAGAAAAACGGACAGGAAATTGTTTCAACTAAAGCAACAATCTTGTCACACATCTCACTTTCAAAAATCATCTGAAAATGTACGTAAGCAATTGTAAATGGTTCTTTTTCAGAAGCAATCTATCTGCCAGTGTATCAAGGGCTAAGCAAACATCAATTAATAAAACAATTAATTGTAGATGACAGAGTTGCCGCTGAAAGCCTATGTATATGCTCACTACCTAAGATGCAAACACTTAAATACTCACTTAGATGTGCTAAAATTCAGTGAGGAATCCAGACCTCATCTAATAATGCTCTCAATTTAGGGCGGTTATTTATAACTGTGAATGGATCATGCACAACGAACTTCGAATATGTTAAGCTAAGTACGTGTAGCTGAACAACTAGTAAAGGCATTGAATTGCTGCAAAGCGAATACTACCCTCAACCAACAATCTGCGACGAGATGGCCGTACAAAAAGAAAAGGAAAGACTGCGACGTAATTGACGGCAAAAGCAGCGCCTACTTCGATGGGAATATGTTGCAAATATACTTCTAGCAAGAAGTCTTGAGTTCCCGGCATGTCAACGAGTTGCTCGTAGCAATCCGTATCAATGCTTTATTTTCCAATATTAGCCCTATATTCGCGCACGTTCCCATAGAGAAGAAAGATGAAGACACCAAAGATACCTTACTGCCTTAGCTACGACCTTAAAACTGTCCTCCGCGATTTTAATGCAAAGCTAGGAAGAGACAGTACTTTTGGAAGATATAGCATTCACGGCACCACCTCTGACAACAGATTCAGGCTAAACACTGTCGTTGCTATTACTCCGTCCACACAACTCGATATTTAAAAGGGGTCTTGGAGAACTCCTGATCAATCAACCGTCAGATTGACTACATTGAGATCGACGTAAGACACTCCTCCGGTATTATGGTTGCTCGTTTCGAGGAACTAATATTGACTCGGACGATTACCTCATTTTAGCCAAGGAACGGTTGCGGATATCCCGAACAACGAAAACGCAAGCTTAAGCTGTGAGAATAGTAAAAGATCACCAAATTCTTTTCCGATTAAAACGGCTTACCAGGAGGAAAAAGAAAAAGCATGAAAAGCGCGCCCTTTCAAATTGAGAGATGCTACTCAAAGAATGTGTCTTTTATCAAAAAGTAAAAGAAACATACAACGGATTTAAGCCCAAAAAAGAAGCCTGCAGAGGCGAACAAATGAAAGTTGCAGTAGAGCCGCAGTCGATGATGAGCATTTGGAGAGAGCATTTCTGTAGGCTGTATAACGACGTAGACCAAAAATTCGGTCGACTTGAACTCAATAAAGTGAGCATAGCAATATCTTAGTTTAAGTCAAACTAAAGCAGGCGATCGCTTGGTAAGGAGCATACACCATCTCATCTCTTAAATATGATCAGACGAAAGTATGCCTGATGAATGGAACCTCAGCATTGTTTGTCCGATCTCCAAAAAGGAAACCCTCTTAACTGCACCAACTACAGAGGGATCGTTAAATCACATACAAGATCTTACCTTGTAACGCCTGAAACCGTTCGCCAGCAACCTGATTGGTCTATATCAGTGTGGCTGATAGGAAAGTCCACCATCGACCAAATATGTACACTACGGCAGGTCTTGGAGAAAGCCCATGATATTCAAATAGAAACATACCACCTACCCATCGATTTTAAGGCGCCATATGACAGCATTTATAGAGACGACCTACGCGGAGCAATGTCTAGTTTCGGCATCTCTGCCAAACTCGTCCACCTATACAGGATGATGATGGAGAATGCACGCTGCTCTATCAAGGTCGGTAAAGATCAAACCGATGCCTTTGATGTCAAAAAAGGATTTAGACAAGGCGATGCGCTGTCATGCGATTTCTTCAATATCATTCTTGACAGAATAGTCAAAACTCAAGCGCCAACACAAGATGTACATACTTTCAAAAATTCCGACAAAGAAGCGTGATGTCAGTAGCACTTTCGCGAGTGTTGAGACAGAAGCAACGAAGATGTATTAAGCGGTCAATGAGGGCAAGACCGAGTATATGATATTCCAGTCCTACTCTGGGGCTAAGAGGCATGGAAGGTGAGTAGACGGAGATTCATCGACTTAGCCAGAAGAATGAAGGTCCAACGACTGAGATGGCAACGCTCGATGTCTTCAAATTCGCCCCCTAGGGACAGTGCAGTAGAGGAAGACTAATACTCAAGTGGCGCTCACAAGTTGAAAGGCACCTCAACCTCGACCTCCTATAGTGTCCGAGGAATTTTTTTAGATTTGGTTGAATCATTCTTTTGTTTTTACAGTTTGTTCACTTTGAACACATCTCTAGGCTTGTCCTTTAGTTGACAGGTGGTATGGAGCAGTGAGTTTATGTCGGTACTACCCGCACGATGGGACAACACAGCGACCCATCCTGCTAGCATCTGTAGCCAAAATAAGTTGTAATTGAGTCTTAGGGCATCAAAACTTGAGATGAAATAAGTGCCTTCGCATCGATTAGTCTCAAAAGAGAAAACCAACCAATGGCGAGTTCTCTGGATCATTTAAGCGAGGATTGGAAAGGGAGGCAACAGCATTTGTCCAATATGAAAGTGATATTTCAAGACAATGCACGAGAGCACACGAGTAGCTCCTCCATCCAACAGATTTAGCCCCCAATTACAGGTATGTTTTCAACCCTGAAGAAGAAACAGCCAGGGAGACTTTACAACTTTCTAACCATCATCATGTCTCATCATGAATGTTAGAAACATGCTCAAACCAATCGTTTTTATGCATCCAAAGTCTAAAAATGATTCAAAATGTTTCAATTTGAGTATCAAAAATGCTTTATTACCACAACCCCTTCCTCTTTACATAAATGCATCCTAAACAGCAAGACTCCTCCCAGCACCTTGATCGAATATCAAAGTAAGACTACCATCAACTGGAGCTACCAAACCCGTTGGCAGTGGTTCCTTGTCCACAAATATCCTCTACAAAACAGAAACTATTCGTTTAACCCTTTACACTGGACATCATACTCACCTTAACAATGTCAGCCTTGGAAGCACCACAAATAGCAAACACACAACTCTTAGCGTTGTTTATTAGTGGATAAGTCATGGTCACCCTCCTCGGCGGTGGCTTTGGAGAATCATCTATCGGTGCTATGAGCCGACGTTTCTCCCCCAACAACGAATGTCCCGGGAAGAGGGAACAAGTATGTCCATCCGGACCCATGCCAAGGAGTAGCATATCGAATTGTGGAATGGTACCAGCTTCTACTTGGAATTCCTTAAGTATTTTCTCTTCGTAATCCTTTGCGCACTCCTCCAGTGTAAGATTAGTGTTAATTGGGACGAATTGACTCTCTTTCAAAGACGTCTGTGGAAGCAAAGCCGACTTATAAGCACCAAATGTAGAATCACCATCGGATTCGGACACAAATCGTTCGTCACAGAAGAACAATCGCCACTTGGAGAGATCTGTATTGATGTTAGGAATTGCCCGACACAAGTAGTTTAACAGGGAACCACCTGTTACAACAGAATCATATGAGGACGAATCTATTAGAAAATTTGCAATTCAACTCACCGGAAAGACCAACTCTGAATACACCATTCTCGGCGATAGCTTTCTTTGCTTGTTTGGAGATTTCGGTGGTCAGTTTTTCGACGACCTCGTCCTCGTTCTTAAGAATAAACTTTTCCATTTTACTCGAGAATAATGCGGCGTGGAAAATGCTATCTAGATGGTGAAGCAAGAGATGCAGAACGCCAAACAAATTGCAGTACAATGGCAATTTGTGGTGACCTTGGCATGAACATCAGACTCCAGCTGACAGTTGACAGTTTGTCCAGCTTTTAGTCAAGAAATAAACCAAAATGAGTGCCAAAGCTCTTTGAAATAGCTCCACCAGGGGGCACACGTGTTGGAAGAAAGCTTAAATGCAGTGGTTGGGAATCTGTGCGCGCGGAATCTCGATTTTCATTTTGAAAAATTGTGCAATTGGTTGGTAAAAAAGTGGGTCTATTTGGGATGCAGAATGGAATATTTAGAATATCTGCAAGCTCCCTAATTTGGACGTGTGTTTAAGGTTTAAGTGCTGATACATGCAAGCTGTTGGTTGTATGAGTTGATGTGCTGAACTTATTTCTGCATGGCTCTTCTGTAGATAATTTCACTTCGAATGTTCCAATTAAAGACTTAATGTCGCCCCAAACGACAAGGCCATTTCTGGCAATAAGACCGCCTGTGAAGTTTATTTTTTAATAAAACGATAATAACTTGAACCGTATTTAGGGAGCAAAATGTGCCTCGAGGATGAGTTTTCAATGAAAACACGGATCATCTTCCATTTTCAAAATGACCAACCAGCAGAAGTACGACGTGCACAATGGCCTTAAGTCTTGAGCCAATACGATCTTAAACGGAAGTTTAGCCAAGCGATTGCAAAAATGTCCAGGTCTTGAAATGGATGTGGAATTGCTTGATTGATTTACAAGTGAATAAAGATTTGCAAAGCTGAGAATGCAAGAGTGATCCATCAACTTCCCATGTACCCAGCACGGGCCACTAATTGGTGATCTCGAAAACATGTGCTTCCGAAGGGCTGGGTAGCTTGCCACACAGCAATCGAAACATTAGAATCATGCGATTTGAATCAACTGGATTGCTTTCTTTTGGTTTTTTTTTAAAAGAAAGAGTGTATCCCAATAACCCAAGAACCATGCCTGTACTGAAAGACGAGATTCGATAAGACATCAACCTCAGTTTTGATTGACGAATTAGTTCGATTACCTGCACTTAAGAACAGATGATCGCTTGACACGATTCAAACGAGAAAGTTAACCAACAAATCTGCACTATAATAATAGTGGAGATAGGAAGCCGCCTTGTGGCATTGCTTTTGCTCACAAAACCAGTGAATAGTCTTCCTTTTTGTCAAGTGCTCCTTCAATTCTGGCAACTACATTTTGAAGCGTATGCTCGCAGGATCTACTTCATAGGTAAGCATGTTGCATCCTAGACAGGGCATGCATTCGCAAGGCAGTTGTGCACATGGAGAAGGAAGTCAAACGTTTAGGTCTAAAGCTTTTGGCGAGCATGTAGTTTATTTTCTTCCGTATAAGGTTCAGTATGAAGGCTACTCACTGTTCGCCAGTTTTTCGGTATGTACACTTGTATGTAACCTGAATAGCAGAAAAGATTCTCTTTAGAGTTACCATCGGATGGTCTACACCTTTTTGTAGCCAACTTGAAAATATCCCATCGATGTCTGGCGACTTAAAGCCATCGAAGCAAGCAAACAGCGTGTCTGACGGCATCATCCGAAGTTTTATATTTTTCTTTACTCAGTCCTTGCCGGTGATGAACGACTGTTTCGTTCCTGGACGTGTAAGTTCAAAACAATTGATAAGGGCACCGTTCAGGTTCTAAGCAGCTTCATCTAGATTTGTTTAATTTTGAGTTCAGACAGACCATTAGCTGACTTGATGCTATCTTTTCCTTAAAACGTTTCAAGTTGGTTTAACGTTGATGCCTTCAGACGATAGTGTGAAATGCAGAAGACAATTGCCCATCACGATGCATTTGCTACTGAGCCGAGAGGAACTGCCATCTTAGTATAGAAAAGGACCATCATCCTGGAGTCCCAGAATTCAATGAGTTCGATTGCTGTCTTCGACTGTGGTGACCATATTCCCTTACACATCCATAACCAGAGATAGGTATGGATGTTCCCAGAGATCCTGGATGCCAATGAAGCATCTGCACCTAATTCATTTAAACCAAATTCATTGCGAATACTTTTTAATAGGATAAAACCTAATCTGCTTTGCTGTCATCAATACGAGTAACCCACCACTGCTCCCGATTCTTCCATTTACTCGTATGTCAAGGCAAAGCGATGAATCCCTTAACCAATACCCCGTCGAACAATTAACAGCTGCAGAAGGAAGAATTTTGTTAAGCGGCAGCGATTAAATGCTGCCAAAAATGTGTTGTTGCAGCAGGAGCAGTACGGTGGTTAGGCTGGTGGCGCTACTCCACTGACCATCGGGAAAAGCGGAATCCTTCCTATTCAAAACATTTTAGCCCAGTTTGGCCCCTGGACATGCTCGTCTCTATATTTTGTTTATTTTTTTTCCACTGTTTGTGTATGTTTTTTTTTGTCGCAAAATGGAGGCAGCAATTAATCTCCATAACCGGTTACCGCGAAAAACGTTTTGTGGTTTCACGCCATGTTCGCGAAAACGAGTCGACGCTTAAAAATCCGTGCTAAGCATTTCACGCACTTGTGCTCTCACACAGACATACTCACAAACATGGCACATGCCTTTGGCCATTAAAATGACCCAGTGGTGGCTAGTGTCGTTGCCAGCAGCGATGGATAGAGCGGGTTGATTCCATGAGGGGTGCTCAGTGGCTGGTGGAACATTAAAATTCTCGAATAGCACTTGGCATTAATTGGGTGGCCGAGGATTGTCCTGCTCCCGGTGGGTGTTGGAGTGTGTGGAGTGTGTGTTGTATGGATGATTGGTGGTGCACGTTGTTTGCACGGCCAAAGCAATTTTTTCTTTGTTTCGTGTTTTTCCTTTTATTTTTTCGCTGCTGTTGTTGGAATTTTTTGCACGCAAGGATACTTTTGTTATTGTTTACACATTTGGTTGCAATAAATTGAAAGGACATGTGTACGTGTAATTGCACCTGGGTATTTTTATATTGGCGAATTGTGGACTCTGGACTCGTTTGTTTGTGCACAGGAGTTTTCCGGATGGACTGACTGGAGTGGGTATGGATGAGATATGCAATTAAATGGGGTGTGATGATAAGGGTGGGTGGATTTCCAATCACCTGAATTCGAGAGGTGGATTTAGATATGCGGGCTACAGACGGAAAATTGGAATATGGGTTTTGGTATGCACGTGTGTTTTTAATTCAATATCCCAAAGGTCAACAACAGGCTTCAATTAGAGTCGAATGTGGGTTGATGAATTTCTTTTCCTTTTTTCAAATTTAAAATACACAATCAGCGGAGCAGAGTCGCTAATCCTTTTAACATTAAACACTTGTAAAGTGCATTTTTTGTAGATAATTCGGACCAACAGAAGGATCTGCAGATGGTTCGTTATCAATGTGTGTGAGGTATTTCATGAGAAGCACTTTTATCTCGCAGGTCGCAATACAATATAGCTAGGTTCTTTCTTGTGAACGACTTTGAAGAGTAAAGAGCAGCACCGATACTTTAAAAAGACGTCCAGGTTACATCCAAGAAGTTGAAGAGCTTCAGATGAAATGTGACCAAACAGGCGAAGATTGAACACAAATCGTGCAATAGAATTGAAAGCGACTTTTAGTTTTTGTAGTGAGGCCGAATCAGGATCTGCAAACAGCGCACATTATGGGTATTATTAAAGCTTTAACCAGTTTTAGTTTAACTTGTGTGGGTAAAAGTTTTCTTGTTATCGATAGACCTCGTAGCGATGTATAGATTTTGTTTATAATAGAATTAATGTGCGCATCCCACGTTAATTTGTTGTTGTTGCTATAGCGTCCTTAACCATGCCAATGGGAAAACTAAGGTACAATTGAACATAATCGGCATATATACTCGTATGAAATCGACAGCGGGATAAAACGGAAAGTAATTGATGAACAAAGAGAACAGTAATGGACCAAGAATGGATCCTTGAGGAACACCATTATTAACAGGGAGAAACGAAGACAGAATTTTAATAAAGCCTGGATGAACATTATCTAGTCCGACAGCTTTGCATTTAATGTAGAGCAGGCAGTGAAAATAAATTTTGATTATCATGCCGAATTTTCTTGTGGTCTGTGGCTAGTGTTGTAATGAGTGTAAAGAAGCTAAGGTTCAACTCATCTATATCAATCATGTCGTCAGAAACTGCAATATTATCTTTACTTAATCCAATACGACGAACTTCATTCCACAGAAACTTGGAAGTACGATCTGAGTTAAATCTATTACCATAACAATTAAGCTTAGCGGATCTTATGAGTTTGGTAACGAGATGACGGGATGTTTTAAAATTTATTAGCATTTCTGCAAAGCCGAAGCGTTTCCAACAGCGATATGACACATCTCTCCTTCTAATGTCATTTGAGAGTCAGGGACAACTGTGCGATTTGATAGACGTGTCTTAATAGGAACGTGTTTGTTAAACAAGTAGTTAATTGCGGTGGTCAGGAATTCGGTTTGTTTATTAACGTCAGAAGTAAAAAAAATTGTGTTCCAATCAATTGACGAACAATCACTACAAAGACTTTCAACATTGACACTGCGGAAATCGCGGTACTGAATGGGCTGAGCTAAGTTTTTATTCACATGTAAGTCAAATGTAGCAATAATGAGATCGTGACAACAGATTGTTTTGGCTAAACCTTTGACCAGGGGCTTTATTAAGGATCTGGGCGGGTTTCCATCGTAAAAAAAAAAAAATAGGTCAGAGGCAACCAGGACTGGGAAATGTTAGGATTGGGATATGAAGAAGTGCCTTGAAATGGGTTGAGCAAAAGGTTGACCACAAACAAAACGACTTTTACTATAGCGAACACGACGCTTATTTCAATGTTGATCTGGTTTCTAAGGCAGACTTAGACGAGAAGTTTTAAGCTCTTGCCATGTAAGGGAACGCTTCATGAGAATTCGCATAAAGGCCAATTTTATCAAGTAACCTGTGTTATCATAAAAAACAACAATTCCTTATATTTAGTTTTTGAAGATTATTTTTTATAAATGTTGGCCATAATTGCGGCTAGAAAGGTTCCAATTTCCGATGATGCATTGAAGCAATGCGAGTGGTGTTTGACGAGTGACTACAGAAATGTTGGCCTCCAATCATAGCCGGTTTATGCGTGTAGACTTTGGACTGTACATAGCTATAAGAGAAAAAGTCTAGAGGTGGTATAGTGAATTGTGCGTTCGGACGTTCGGTAAAACTGTCAAACTGATTGTCAGACTGCAAACTGCCACTGTCAGTATAATTTTTGTTCAGTAGCCTTTGCATTTTTATGGTGATAATGTACACGCTTCAACAACACTATCATAATAACATAATCAATACCCTGAGACCGCTATTCGCCGTATTGTCGATCGTTTTCGCACAACATGTTCTTTGGAAGATGCATTTTACTTTCCCGATTGAACGACATGAATTTGGAAGAGATGTGGATCCAGCAAACAAAACAATCAACTTATTGATTTCGCATTATGGACCTGTAAATTGGGCTTCAGGATCTCTTGATTTAACGCCTATTGAATATTTTCTTTCTACGTCTATAGTCTACGTTGAAAGTCTAATAACAATCAACGCATTGAAAGCTTACATTATAGTGTTAATGATTGAAAAGTGGTCGAAAACTTCGTCTCTCGTATGATATTCATCAGATCTAGCCGTGGTAAGCATATGCCCGAAGTTATGTTCAAAAATTAGTTCCGGGAAAAACAACAACCTTTAGAAATTCAATCCGATGTAGATATACTACCTTGATCAAAAAGTTCCCGAAATAACCACAGTGTGGCGCTCCCATTGTACCGATTTGAGTTCTGATTTTGTTAAGTTGGAACATCTGTTGTTGATATTCCCTCTAAATCTTAGGATCATAGCTTTACATTTGCAAAAGTTACATAGCCAAGAGTACATCTATCTCTGTGTGTGTTGATCAAGGTAGTATACTCGTATGTAGGGTCGTCCAATTATTGGTCAGGATTTGACAGCCCTGTTTTAATCGCATACGTCAAACCGAACTGTCATCCAAGGCTGCATGTGTTTAGTTTAAGATTTGCCTTATAATATGGATGGATTAACGTGAGCGATATCACTGGTGAGTAGGCTGATACTCACATCGATGATAAACAGGGAAAATCTCGATACGGACAGCCAAAGCAGCTGGGACATCCGCTGTCGAAACTACCTCCGTAAATCGGAAAAGGTGGCGAGGATGGAAAAGGTAGGAACAGCTGGCTCAACTTCTGCGCCTGCCGCTTCTATCGCTGCTACTAAGAGTGTGAAAAACGCACATCAAAAGGTGAGAGCTCTGCTACGTAACGCTAGGCGTAAGCAAAGAACGAAGGTTGTGATCCCAACAACCTAAGCCAGTGGAAAAAGCCGCCTTCGAGAGAGCGAAGGCCATCCTGGCCAAAACAATCTCTCACTCTACAGGTGACTGGCATGGGAGATGTCGCTGTAAAAGCGGGACAGGAAACCGATCAGGCGCTCTCTACCTCCTATGCGGCAAAATTCGAAGAAATACTCTCTGGACCGAAGGGAAACCTTGGTAGCAAGAGAGACAGATTCGACAGTACCGCCGAGTAGAACGACGCGAAAAAGTGAAGGCTGGTACTTTACCCGCAACGCGTCGTAAGCAAAGCGACCAGAAGCACGAGCTTCTCGTTGCTGTCATAAACGAGCTGGGACCATGCGGTCGTCTGACAATTGATCAGTGGAAAAACGTCGAAGAGAAGTTCCAAGACGCCCTATGGAAGGAGTTATTCACCACAGGAAACACGGAACTCGATGGTGCTGGTTGGGAAGGTGGACGCAAGGTTGTAGCTTGTGGAAATAAGCCTTCTGTCGATTTCATAAAGAAGTGTGCGATACCTGGGACGCATCATACCAAAATGCACGGAGGTGGCAGAGCTGGCAAAGTACACTCTGCCCACGGTATGGGTATGCACGTACCCCGAGAAGCTCCTAGGACTGCTCCATGTGCAGATAAACCTGCGCCACAGTAAGGTAGCGACGGCCTGTCTTGTGGAGTACATCGCCAGACAGGACGTCACAGCCATACTCGTGCAAGAGCCCTGGATCAATAAGAACAATGTGATCCAGGGACTCAAGCTAAGTATTTATGACTTGTTCTTCAGGGCAGAAGGAAAGATTAGGACAAAAAACAAATAAAAACATTTCTTTTGAATGAATTCAGCTCAGGTGATGTGACGACGGCAACCTGTGAGTGGAAGTATGGCAAACCACTATGTCTGACCTCGGCCAATCTCCCCTATGACTCTGAGGTAGTCATCTTTTAGGGGCTTGGAGAGGCGAAAAGACCGAATACTAGTGGTGGGCTGTAATGCGAACGCCCATCACACACAATGGGGTAGCCCCGATACCAATACAAGAGGTGAGTGTTTGTATGATTTTATTTTACTATCCAACCTCGTTATTTGTAGTGGAGAATTCACCCACTTTTGTGGTGAAAAATAGGCAGGAGATGATAGATATCACAATTACTTCAGATATAGAAGGGTTAGAAATCAGGGAGTAGTCGATGAAGCGTTTTCAAATGAATCCCAGGAAAACTGATTGGGTCAAGTATACAGAAGTGGTAAATACACATCTGTAGACCCAATCAATAACCTGCGATAATATTGACAACTTAGATAGGGCGGTAGGAAATATAGGAAGAGGACTAACGATGGCGTTCGGGAAAGCTGTCCAGCTTACTGAACAACCGAAAGGGTTCAGCCAAGGTGGTGGAATAGGGAAACAGGTTTTAAAAAAAACAGAGGTTAGACAACTCTACAATAGAGCGAAGCTCTTCAAAAGTTACAATACGTGGAATGAGTATTATGATTGTAAAAATCAATTCAAGTACCTGGTTAGGAAGTCAAAAACAGACGAGGCTTCAAGGCAGAAAAAACGACGAAACGTGGGCTGAAAATAGTTCTGATAACGTTGGTGGAACCCACATCCCTAGATCCACACTATCGGTTGACTCCGGCACGCAATGTAGCGGAAAGAATCAAAAAGGCATATAACGCCTCTTTATATGCAAAAGAACTGTAGGAAAAACTTGGAGCCTAAAACCTACTATGGTGTGTTGGCTATATACGGTGGTGGTAAGACCCAAAGCAACAAATAAGAAAACGATTTACGGAAAATTATTGGCAGTTCAAACAACGGCTTCCATAGCTATTACAGGTGCGGTATCTTCTCGGAAGACCCAGAACTAAGAGTGTCCATAAGGCTACCGGACACTAGTAGTGTCTTCCAATCAGAGGTTCTGGCTGTCCTCAGGGCGGCTGAGCTGATGCCGATGGGATCGTTATCCGGTAGAGATATCGCTATCCACATCGGCAGCCAGGCCGCTCTATCGTACAATGCTTAAAGCATTATGCATTTAGAACCGGGTGAGACTGTGCCAGGTGCCAGTACACTGCGGTATAGAAGGAAATGAACAAGCGGACGGGCTTGCAAGAAGAGGAGCGCTACTCGACAGTAGTGAGGTTGCTAATGTCAAATCACCCCTCTGTACAGTAAGGGGCACTATCGAGGAAAAAACTATAAAGGCTGCCGATACAAGGTGGTCGAATCTGGAAGGACATAGGGTATCCAAGGCTCTGTGGCCACTTATCGATCGTAAAAGATCTAGGAAGCTAACTAAACTGAACAGGGATAAGCTTAGGACATTAATAGGAATCCTGACAGAACACTGTCTCCTGCTAAAACATGTTTTGCAAGCGGTTTAGGACATAACACACATATTGTGTGAATTTGAGGCAATATCGCGTAGCCGAACTAGACGCCACGGATTTCAAAGGCCTTCCTGGCTTTTGTAGAAAAATTCGGTGTTTTACCAGGGAGATTGTTTAGGTTTCCGCCACTTGAAGTTAAATTCAACTGGTCGGACAGGGATCGCGATGGGCCAGTTTTGATACCTAGTGATTTGTCCCTGTTTAACCTAAGCTAATCGACTACAAAAATAGCGATTCTGCTCGCGCTTTACGAGCAGATTATGGTCTAAATAATTGTGTATTTAAGCATACTATGGGCAAAACTGTGAAAAAATTAGAGGAGACTGGTTCTAAAACAGATATCTTAAGGCCCGTCTGTCATCGAAATGGACGCTCTACAAAAAATATGGCTACCGTCAGGTGGAATCCTCTTAAAATGCTGTTGTACGAGAGTTGTCTGAAAAGTTTCCGACCGCAACGGAATGCTAATTGTGCATCTTTTGACAGTTACTTACCGAAGTTTCAGACATTTTGCACGCGCACTTTTTAGTTCACAGTCGTTTGAGTGAGTCGATGTGAGTATTTTTTGTGAAAATGGAAAAAATTGAGTATCGAGCTGTTATTAAATTCTTGTTTTTGAAAGGCAACACGCCTACGCAAATCAAAGATGAGTTGGACTCTGTGCATGGGGACTCTGCACCATCATTTACCACAGTGAAATTTTGGGCAGCTGAATTTAAAAGTGGCCGTAAGAGCTTGGGAGATGATGAACGTTCGGGACGTCCAAAAACTGCAACCACTGACGATAACATTGCTTAAGTTCACCAAATGGTGTTAAACGACAGCCGAATTAAAGTGAGAGAGATAGCAGAGGTTATGAAAATGTTCAAAGAACGTGTTTGATACATATTTAATCAAAATTTAGGCATGAGAAAGCTGTCCGCGCGTCGGGTGCCGCGTTTGCTTACGTTAGACCAAAAACGTGTTCGAATGAACATTTCCAAAGCTCTGTTGGCGCAGTTAAAGCACAAAAAATCCGAGTTTTGGCGGCGATTAAACTTTGATGAAACTTGGATTCACCATTATAGGCCCGAAACAAAAATTCAGTCAAAACAGTGGGCTGCAAAGGGCGAGCCGGCTCCAAAAAAAGCAAAAACTATTTTTTCGGTTGGGAAAGTGATGGCGACTGTTTTTTGGGATAATAAAGGAGTTCTCTTAATCGATTATCTTCAAAAAGGAAAAACCATTACAGGAGCATACTACGCATCATTACTTGCCAATCTGGAGGCAGAAATTGCGGAAAAACGGCCACATTTGCAGGAAAAGAAAATCGTGTTTCACCAAGACAACGCGCCGTCTCACACCTCAGCGGTTGCCGTGGCGAAAATCCATGAATTACGGTTTGAACTGCTTGGCCATCCGCCTTATTTACCAGATCTAGCCCCAAGCGACTTCGTTTTGTTCCCTCATCTAGAAACTGCGTTCGGAGGACAGAGATTTTCGTCAAATGAGGAGGCAATCACCTTCGTGAACAATTATTTTGCAGAGAAAGACGCCAAGTACTTTTTGGACGGGTTAGAGAGATGGAAGCATCGCTGGGAGAAGTGTGTAGAGTTACAAGGAGACTAAGTAGAAAAATAAAAAAAAAAATTTGAGAAAAAATGTCTTGTATCATTGTTCGGTCGGAAACTTTTCAGACAATCCTCGTAAATCTTATCCACACTATTTTTATATTTGTTTCTTAAGCTGTAGGACTGTTTACTCGTACACCATTCACAACCACCCACGTAAGAGTCTAATGTCGATTTGAATAATACAGAAGCAGGATTTGTACCTGATTAAGAGCAGACAACACTGTACCCTGTGTTTAGAGTTCCGCGTCATTGGGGGACTTGAACCCACCAACCAACCCCAAGGCGACGTCAGTTCTTCTTAATCAAGGGAAAAGGATACGGCAAGGCTACACCACTAAACATTCAATCGATAAAATTGCGTTTTAATAAAAATAATACAAGTATCTCTTACGTCACTGTACAGCTGTTTACAACTTTCAAAGACGTAATTACTTCGATAAGCTCCCTACAGCAGACTCCTCTATTTACATTGGTTTGACATACCCCCAAAGTTATAAAAATAAACTGCGCACACCTGTTCCATCCAGGATGAACCCACCCGTGGCTCTCCAACATAACTCTTACAACTTAAGTCTCCTTCGAAGCGAAGAGATAAGACAAGACAACTCACCATGTCAGTGTGTTACAGGGGCACAGCTGGAAAAAATCTACCAAAGCCAAAAGGATATTGAATAACATCTCTTAAATCATCAGTTGGGCGCTTCATCGGAAACTGATGTCATAATTAAGGACGGTGCCATCTGCAGCGACCTTCTTTTGACTGATTATGAAACATCTCTCTCTCTCTCTTTCTCTCTCTCTGTCTGTATATGTTTAGTTGTCTATTTATTGTGTCTTTTTTCTACTCACTTCCCTTTCGTCGTTGTTCGGTTAGTGAGTTCGTTTAAGAAATAGGGAACCAGGAATTTCGTACAAAACGAACGACTCTAAAGGGACATAAATAGAAAGATGTTGGGAAACCTTTATCCTATCGCTCTTTTACTGTTGCTACTGCTGCTACTATTTCACATGGTAATGCGCCACCCTCTAAAATAGCCCGACCTTCCTTCACCAATTCGGTAAGTCACCAGTGACGACGGGGGCTAAAGCAGGAAAACGATTCTTTGCCACCAAAAACGCATACCCATTCTTCCCAGATGTAGTCGTAGTAGCAGTTGAAGCGCCAGCACCAGGATTGAGAATAGAATTTCACAGAAATCCCTTCGGAGAACTGATTCTGATGCTGAGACTTGTGTGTTTGTGATGGCTTGGAAATTGTGAAGCCATATCTACGAGTACGAATATAGAGAGAGTATTCGTAGTATTCGCTGTGTGGGGCACATGGGGCGTATGGGGTGTATGCCATGTTGAGTATGGTTATTTTTCTTTCTCCAAAATTCTCATTCTCTTTGGTTCAGTTTTGGTCATCCACCCATCCAATCCCAGATTCAGATAGTTTGTCGAATTGTGCTCAAAAAAGGAACCAAGGATGGGACATTGGATGCCAGAGGAGACCTAAGGGATGAATTCGTTTTCGTATTCGAATTTGCATGTGGCGCCCCAGCGAGAGACACACATACACAGCACACATATTCATACTCGTAGTCGTTTTCATACAGCCGGAATACAACTGAAGCGGAAGAGGCAACAACATCGGTAAGGAGGCAACAGTGAACCCCACAGGGACATGGGTTGGCAGATGTAGAATTATTAAAGATTTTGAATACCTAATTATGAAACTGTCAGATGCAAAAGTTTTTGGCAAAATGATTAAGTAAACCTCCATTTTAATCATTGAATTGCGATGGAAATTAATTGTCACTGGCTGTGATGTGTTCTGGCAGCGCTTCTGTTCTAATACTACGAGAACGAGTACGAGTACGACGAGTACTAATAGTTGGCTGGTATTACTCATATACTCGTACTACTGGTTTGCTGGTACACATACATAGTTTGTTTCCGGCTGCTACAATACTATACTATGCCATTGCCAGAAAGTTATTTCCCGCTGCAGCACACAGCACACAGCACACTGCAACTTACTGTTGATGTTGTTATTGGCTTCTGTGAGCTGCAAAGCCACTAAAAGAGAGACGAAAGGACCTTCGGATGTGGGTAGGTAGGTAGATGGTGGTAAATAGTACTCATAGTGTGCATTGTAGTAGGGATTGACTGCGGTTTAGAGTTTGAAAGCGGTTCCGGCTTCTGAATTTCGGACTCTGGGTTCTGAATTTCAGATTCTGGCTTCTGTGTTCGTGTTCGTGTTCGTGTTCGTTTTCGTGTCCGGAGACAATGAATTCATAAGTAAGCTTAATGCAGGTCCTGACCGATGTTTTTATTAATCTTCATAAATTAAAAGTTTTTTTCTGTGCTGAGCGAGAAAAGTGTCACTTGCAAGTGTGTGGTTCTAAGATATATCCTCTCCGAGAGGGTTGCTTATTAGTTATAAGTTGGCTGTCGTACTTCATCATCATCCCTACCAATTTATCGATTGAATTTTAATCAGCATTCACAGACACTTGGATTTTCTGTCAAAGTTATTGGTTAGGAGGGAAATTATTAAAGTTTTTGGACACATAACGCAGCAGACAGTTACTCTGTGTTGGCGGAAGTCCTATGGAAATGTGAAATAATCTTACTTTTGGTCATGTAAGATCTATCAGATGGAGAAACATTTAGTATCCTTACATGTTTACTTTTGACGATTTGAGAGGTTTTATCGAATATCTGTATGGGCTTTGGTCTACTCTATTTTTATTTGTGACATTATCCTGCTGTGTTTCTGTAACTATGAATTGCCATGATGGGTTATTTCATCGTTTAAAAGGGTGAATTGCGTTGTAAGATTGTTTTTTTTTGTCCATTGTGGGTGGATTTATTCTTCTTTGTACAGGTGTGCTTAGTTGTGGCTTCTATAACCAGGTTTTGGAGAGAGTTATGAATTTGTATAGAAGTTTATCTTGCTTCTCTGCTTCCTTTTATCCATCATGTCAGTATACTTTTAGTGGAAAGGAAGTAGGAAAATTTGTTATGCGAATGGATTGCATAGACAGTTGGGTGCCGCGGCTGCCATATATTTTTTTTCGTATCCCTCTTATATGACCGTACAAAATGTGTACTTCGTGTTTGTTTATTCAAATACGAGTATTACGTTCAAATTATAAAAAAAAAAAGACTAAGGTCGTGGAGCATTACCCCTAGGAGTGGATATTTTTTGACTGAAAGATGAAGGACACATAGAAAAGAAGAAATGCCCAGAGTCCATTAAAAATGCTGTTCTTTTCGGATGATATTACTATTATACTGTTACAGTATAACCAACGAAGCCAGAAGATGACATGACACCCATAAGATATAGGAGAAAGCTTGCTTTCCCAACAATAATAGGCCGACAAATGTCCAAAACTATGCGAATAATTATTTTTGTCCAAAATCCTTCTCTGACTAAGCGCCAATAATAGTGGTGGAACTTGTGGGCTTCTTCAAATTTTATCAGTGAGAAAAACTCTGACAATACCGAAGGCATCCACTATCGGGAGGGGCTATAGCTCGAAGGTTGATTCACATAGACATCCTTACGAACACCTGCTGTCTCAGAGTGGTTAAATGTTGCAGGGTGAATTCTCCACAATTAATCCAAGCTTCTATACGCATCCAACTTGATTGAATAGCAATTTAACAGAATCCCGTCAGATACTGAATAAGCAATGGTGCCAACAGTTTGCATGCCAGTTTCCTTACTGGGCTACTTTAACGTCTTTCGAGTTTTGGGAAATAAGAACTTAGGACTAATCAGAATGCTACTCAGGGAAGATTTCTTTATTTAATTAGTTGCTTTAGGTGGCGCTACAGTCCGGGGTGGACCTGGGTCTCAGTCAACAAACGTCTCCAGCCAGCTCGATCCCTGGCTAGATGCCTCCAGTATCGCACGCTAAATTGGCTGAGGTCCCCTTCCACTTGCGTGCACCACCTGAGTCTTGGCCTTCCTCTACTGCGCTGTCCCTCGGGAGCGGATTCGAAGACTTTTCGGACCGGAGCATTGGTGTCCATGCGCTCTACATGACCCAGCCATCTCATTTGGATCATCACTCTTCTGGCTAGGTCCATGTCGCTGTACAGTCCATACAGTTCGTCGTTGCATCTCCTCCTCCACTCACCGTCAATGCAGACGGTACCGAAGATCACCCGAAGAATTTTTCTCTCGAAACAACCAAGAACACCCTCATCCATTTTTGATAATGTCCATGCCTCTGCGCCATAGAGCAGGGCCGGGACTATTGAGGTCTTATAAAGGGTGATTTTTGTTGTCCGAGAGA
The DNA here is from genome assembly GCA_928272305.1 of Volucella inflata. Lineage (NCBI taxonomy): Eukaryota > Metazoa > Arthropoda > Insecta > Diptera > Syrphidae > Volucella > Volucella inflata. Next base: position 10,266,233 of record OV743720.1, read on the forward strand.
GGGCTTTGCTACTCAATTGCCTTCTTATCTGATCTCAGCTCTGGTGTCGTTGTCTGTATTTAATGCAGAGCCTAGGTAGACAAAGTCCTTAACTACCTCAAAGTTATATCTGTCGGGGGTGACGTTCTGTCCGAGACGTCGGTGTTGGTTGTCCTTTTTGCTTGACAGCATATACTTGGTCTTGCCCTCATTGACCGCTAAACCCATTTTCGTCGCTTCCGTCTCAATACTCACGAAAGCGCCACTGACATCACGCTGCTTTCTCCCGTTTATGTCGATATCGTCGGCGTTTGCGAGTAGTTGGACGGACTTTCGAAAGGTAGTGCCTCTTGTGTTTGCTCATGAGTTTCGCACTATTCTTTCAAGTACGATGTTGATAAAATCGCATGACAGCTCATCGTCTTGTCTAAATTCTTTCTGGACATTAAAGGTCTGGGTGAGATCTTTACCGACCTTGATGGAGAAGCGTGCATTCTCCATCGTCATCCTCCACAGATGGACGAGTTTGGCAGGGATGCCAAAACTAGACATTGCTCTATATAGCTCGTCTCTATAGATGCTGTCATACGCGACCTTAAAATCGATGAATAGGTATTGGGTATCGATCTGAAGCTCATGGGTCTTCTCCAAGTGCCATAGTGGGAATATCTGGTCGATGGTGGACTTTCCTGGCCTGAAGCCACACTGATATGGACCTATCAGGTTGTTGACGAACGGCTTCAGGCGTTCACACAATACGGCGGATAAGATCTTATATGCGATGTTAAGGAGACTGATGCCTCTGTAGTTGGCGCAGTTCAGAGGGTCTCCTTTCTTGAGAATTGGACAAACAGTGCTGAGGTTCCATTCATCGGGCATACTTTCGTCCGACCATATTTTACAGATGAGTTGGTGTATGCTCCTTACCAAGTCATCGCCTACCGCTTTGAAGAGCTCGGCAGTCAGGCCATCCGCTCCAGCAGCTTTGTTGGACTTAAGCTTCGATATGGCTATCTTTACTTCATTCAGGACGGGTGGACGAAATTGTTGGTCATCATCGTCCAGGTTGAAAGGTTGATTCTGCCTGACAGCGGTATTTGGTCCGTCATCGCCGTTACACAGTCTGCAGAAATGATTTTTCCAAATCCGCAGCATCGACTGCGGTTCTGCTACGATGTTCCCTTGTTTATCTCTACAGGCTTCGGTTCGGGGTTTGTTTCCGTGGCATGTTATTTTTACCTTTTGGTAAAACTTCCGATCCGCATTCCTGGAGTAGCATTTCTAAGTTACCTCGACCGCGCGCTTTCATGCTCTTTCTTCTTCCTCCTGAGAAGCCGGTGTTCGTCCCTCCTCTTCCGCTCATAGAGCTCATGAGCAGCTCTGGTCTTTCTAATCAGCGCCGCGTTATATGCATCTTGCTTAGCTGCATGTGCTTGCCGGCATTCATCATCGAACCAGGGGTTTCGTTGTGGTGCACGAGTGAAACCCAGCACATCAGAAGCGGCATCTCTGATGGCGTTTTGGCAGTGTTTCCAATGGTCTTCGATGCTTGATGCTGGCGGCATTGAACCTCTTAAGAGATTAAGAGACACTCGATCGGAAAAGGACTTGGCGATCTCTTGCGATTGTAGCCGTCTGACGTCGAATTTTCTCACAGCATTAGTTTGTCTTGGCGTAGTTTGGGATATCCGCAGCCGTACCTTGGCTACAACAAGGTAATGGTCCGAGTCGATGTTGGCTCCTCGGAACGTACGGACATCCATAATACTGGAGGAGTGTCTTGCGTCGATCGCAATGTGATCAATCTGGTTGACTGCTGATTGATCAGGAGTTCTCCAAGTCCCCTGTGTATGTCGAGATGTGGGAACCGCGTGCTAGTCACGACAATGTTTCGCCCCGCCGCAAAGTCGATTAGCCTGAATCCGTTATCGGATGTTCAACAATGTTGTTGAAGTTCCCTGCAGCAGGATTGGTACTCATTTGAGAAACCAGTAAGAATGTACTGAATAATCGTCTTATCGGTTTATTTCGAAACAGAAATTTTTAATTGATTCAGACGAATGCCGTGTTCTTTTCATCAGCTGTTGGTGTACCTCAACGTCACTACAATGATACGGTAGTCCTGAGGCTAACTGACTCCAAGATTTTAGAACTTTCTGCCATGAGTCCCACCAGTGTCGTGGTGGCCCATGAATTCGTGATGAAGCCGCCAAAAGCAATGCCATTTCATCCCAGCCATATATGTTTTTTCAGTTTTTCTACGCGGATTACCCAACATTCAGCAGACAGTGAAGTGAACTTATCTAGTGAATAAACAGGCGTTCCATCGGCGATCTCTCTAATGGTACAATTTAGCCTTGGTCTGTTTAGAGCAATATCTTGTGCCGAGCTGACGAGAACTAAACTCTTCAATTGTGCAGCTATTTCACGCCCCTTTGCAAAAATGGGTTTTTCTTTTTCAAGAAGGTCCCATTCGAGCTTTATCAAGGACCATTCCTTGGCCCTTAGCTCTTCTTCAATTAATGTACCTGTACCGACGATTTCGTGACGACCTCCATGTTGGTTTAAATTGGGATGTGCAAAAGATTCGCTTGAGCTAAATTGTCTGCCGTGGTCGTTTATTCTTTCAATAAGTGTTCTTTCGGACCTGTTTATCGTAAGGTCCCTTTTCCTCAACCCTTCTTGGAGTTGCTTCACGTTCATTCTATCCATTTTGCTATCAAAAAAATATTCAAAAAAATCGTTATCCAACATTCTTCTCTTATCCTTTTATTAACCCTTTCCTCGTTATACGAACTTATGCGTAACGACTTTCCCATTTTTACTGCATCGCTGCTGCTCCGCTTATGGGGTTGGCTAATGTCGCAGACCGCAGAACGCGTCTACATAATGCTCGGTCCTGGATCGCTTCAGTGGTAAGCCCCAGGCGTTGTTGCGCATTTGCCATCTGAGAAATCCAGGAATTCTTTTTCCGACCTCGTTTTCTTACAGTTGGAGTGACCAAAGATGATAGTGCCTTTTTAATTGGATTTTCCGCAGATCTTCTTTGATCGTGGCAATACCAGCTTATTGTATTCGCCTCAAGCTGTTCGGTTACCGAATTCTTTATATGTAGACTTCCTCTTATACGCGTAGATCTAATGCAATCGTCTAGTGTCTCCACTAGACATCCTTAACATTTTCATTTCCGCTGCCGTCATTTTGTTTTTAAACGCTTCGTACATTGTCCAGCACTGTGAACCGTATATAAGAGCTGGTCTAACAACCGTGGTGTAGAGTTTCCCCTGTAATTTAAGTGGAAATTTTCGGTCACAAAAGATTCCCGAATTTTCCCGCCATTTCATCCATCCCACACTCACTCTGTGGTTTACGTCGTCGTCACATTTCGCTTCCATGTTAACGATTGATCCTAAGTACTTAAAAATAGTGCTTTTCGGAAGAACTATTCCGTCTAACATTATATCCGGAACAGGTCGCAACGGATGTGCAAATGGGCACGTCAAATGCTCCGTCTTTGAACGACTTATTTTAAACCCGTTTCTCTCTAGCGCATTTCTCCATGAATCTAAGGCGTTCTGTAAATCTTCGACGTTATCGCTAAGTATAACTGCGTCGTCAGCGAAGAGAATTGGCGTTACATTTGCTTCGCGCATGCAGTCTTTTAAAAGATAGTCGAATACTACGTTAAAGAGGAAAGGGCTGAGTACGCTTCCTTGATGCACTCCGACATTAACTGGAAATTCTCTCGTTAGTCCAGCAGAGCTTTTAACCGCAGTTTTCACGTTGCCGTACATGTCTTGTATTATTCTAACATACGTTTCCGGTACGTTTTGAGACCTCAGCGCGGCCCATATGAGATCCCTAGGCACTCGATCGAATGCTTTCTCAAGGTCGATAAATACCATGTGTAAATCCTTGGACGAATCTCGGTGCTTTTCCATTATTATTCGTAGGCTTTGGATAGCGTCCACCGTCGATCTTCCTTCAACAAATCCACACTGGCTATTATCGAGCTTTATTATTTGCCGAAGACGTTCGTTTAAGACTCTTTCGACGATTTTCATTGTGTGTGACATAAGCAGTTGTTGCATTCTCGAGTGTCGCCTTTTCCTTTGTATAATGAAACCAAGAAGCTACTTCTCCATTGATTCGGCATAGGTTGTTCACATTTTAATTTATTTTAAAGTTTCGATAGCCAAACGCTGCCGATCCCCTCCATCTTCGACCAAAACTCTGATGGAATGCTGTCTGGTCCCGCCGCTTTCCCCCGCTTCATTTTTCCGATTGCTATACTTATTTCTTCGATTGAAAAGTCCGAAACTTCCTCCTCGAATAGACCAGCTGTCGGCACGATATCACGTGGAAACTGTTTGTTAAGCAACTCCTTGCAGTATTCAAGCCACCGGTCACAAATTTCCTTTTCATTTGTTAGTAAACGACCGTCTGCGTTTTTGATGTATTTCGGCGAGGTTATTTCCATTGAATTTTTTCTCCTCTGTGCAGCGAGCTTAAAAATATTTGGCATTTTAGTACTGTACGACGTTTGAACTTCTTGAATAGCTTGGCTTCTATCCGCCGATCGTGAGGATATTTGTTCCAACTCCTGGTACAAGTTTTCCGCTTCTGCCGCTCGAGTTCGAGCCAGGACTTTCCTTGCGATCTTTTTAAGGCGCTCGTATTCAAGAGCCAGTCGAGCTTTTTCGATATCGTCGCTCCGATCGCATTTTGTCCACGCTTGGAATGCACTCTTCTTGTCGGCCACAGCTCGTTTGGTTTCGTCATTCCACCACCATGTTTCTTTGCCGACGTGATGGTATTTCGATATAGTCCCCAGATGGGACTTTGCGAGTGTTATGCATTCCTCGTGCATGCTGTTCCACATTTCTTGCGGGATAAGTGAGTCTGCTATACCATTTATATTTTGAAGTACTTCTTAAGCCAGTGCGATAAATCTTGCGCTTCGTTCCTTCGAAAGATTATACCACCGGATTTTTGGCTTTCCAAACGATGCCCGTGTTTTCGGTGGTTCCGCTGTGAAGAATTCTGTAATGAGCAGACGGTGTTGGCTTACTAGCGATTCTCCAATTATTACTTTACAGTCCTTAACACGGTTTCTCATCGACATTTTGCAGAGGTGATAATCTATTTGCGTTTCGTGGCCTCCGCTGCTATAGGTGATAAGATGTCGTTGATGTTTAATAAACATTGTATTTAAGACGGTTAAGCCGTAAGCCCTACACGCTACAAGGATGTCTTCGCCAGCTGAATTTCTGGTTCCAAAGCCTTTACCGCCATGGCAGTCCTCATAATCAACATTTGTTTCTCCGACGTGGCCATTTAAATCTCCGCCTACGAAGAGCATCTCATCGATAGGTATATTTCTAAGCAAATTACCGAACTCTGACCAAAATGTATCTTTTTCCGATTGGTCGCATCCATTTTGTGGAGCGTACGCGCTAACAATGTTCCACGTTTCATTGTGTATGACGAGTTTAACACTCATCAAGCGGTCGCTTATTTTCAAGATACCAACGATGTTGTTTAGAAGATCCGCTGCAACAACGATTCCAACACCGTTTCGTCCATTGACCGTTCCATGGTAGAACATCTTAAATGCCTTAGTTTTTAAATCTAGAAAACGCGCTTTATTTACTGTATTACACCACTTCGTTTCCTGTACGCACAGGATTTTTAGAGTTCTGCGACGCATTATCGCTTCCAGTTCTAAACTTTTTGAGGTCATCGATCCGACGTTCCAACTTGCAAACGGAAGTTTAGGAAAATATTTTGGAAACTTCATTTTGCCCGCCCCCGGAATCCGTCGGGCTCTGACACAAGCACTTCTGCTTGCTCTGGGATCACCCGAGTTCGTTGCAACCGTGGTGCCCAGCGGGGTAGTGCTATTAATTGCGATCATTTCCACGAAGTTTAAAGTTTGAGTGGTTTGACACTTGTATGCTCATTTCGAATTAATTGACTGTTCTTTTACCCCACCGGTAGTCTCCAGACGTGGAAACCCACTGATTGCATACAAACTTGTGGGAAAGTTTTAAGGTGTTAAAGTGTCACAGGCTCATTTTTGGTGTCATAGTTGCCTGTATATGATTGGTGTCCCATTTAGTCGCCTCTTACGATAAGCTGGGACGCACTGCGGCACTATTCTTTATCCGATGCCGCACGGAATAAAATCGTTATCCAACATTAAATGTCTGATTTGTTCGCAAAAATGTCAGAAGCATATCTCAACATCGTTATAGTTTGTGTTTTTTTTTTTTTTTTTTTTGAAATACAACCTATTCACTATACAACAACATATACTTCAGTCATCGAACAGAGATGACAGTATGCCTTTTCGTCAACAGAAAGTGCAAACTCACACATAGAAACATTCACCAAAATGTTTCTTCCAGACTTTAGTTGTAGCTTGAGACCAACAAATGCCTTTTCGTATAGGAAAAATGCATGCAAATCAGTCAGATAAGCTACAACTGTCTCTTTCTCTTCCAACCACCATATTTCTTATACGTACTACCCACTAACACAGCAGTGGCGACATATACTCTTCTCTGCATTCATTTCCTTGAGCAACAGAGATAGCATTACCTTTTCATAGTCTGAAAATGCAATCGCAAACTGTTTTACTCATTCCAGGAAAATACATAACGGTTAATACCGCATTTCAGCTAAAGCTTCAAATTTAACCTCTACTACAGTTTTACAGGCCAGAATCAAAAAATAACTCATTTTCACTACCAGACTCGAGCACAGAATCATTCATTTCACAATATTTCAGAATTTCACAAATATGCTCCGAACACTCACCCAAAGCCACCAGTTCTAATAACACTCACACACGTTGTATCAAAACAACTTTTTAATAAGTACTCTCACATTTGTTTTTTTACTGTTGGAACAGATCCATTCCCGATTCTGATCTTTAAAATCTAAATTTATTAGTCTTCAAATAAATTTTCCAAATTCAACTGTTTTACTATTGCTTTATAATTCTTCACATCGACTATTCTGACACAGATTCACCACCAGAATGCCGGGTCTTCTTCGTTCTCTCTTTCTACTTCTCTCTCTCTTCTGCGGTGTTGCCAATTGTTTGCGTTTTGCGTTACAAGGTATTTTTTCCAGTGTGGATTTCATGTAGATCACGTATCCTTCATGTAGTTTTTAGTCGACTATTGTTTGACATTTCATCATGGAAAGACTTAGCCCGATAGAACGTCTACAAATTATTCAGCTTGGTAATGAAATTAACCGTTATATGACGTGTGCTTAGAGCAACTTGTGTTCCACATAATCGGCCAACTGAACGCACTTCGGCCAATGCTCGAACGCGTCGTCGAAAATTGGAACTTCAGTTAACTACAGTTACGTCCAACAAATAAAGGAAATCGTCATCAAAGAATTAATATGAAGAATGGTGCTTTTATATGATAATAAGGATAACCCGATAAGATTCAAGTTTTTGATTTGTTTTTATTTTTTGAGAAGGGACTTCCAAAAGAATCACCTTTTGTGTATTTAGTGAAATTTTTTAGGCTTGGTAATAAAGTGCCAATAGTATCAGCACCTATCATACGAGTATCAAACCAAAGTACCTGCAGACTGTAGGAAGCTCAGGCCGGACACTTACATACATATGTAGGTGGTACTCTGGAGTTTCGTCATCTCTCTCACAGTAAGCATCGCGTGGAATTGTGTCACTAATGCCCAGCACACTTTGGTGCTTTGGAAAAGCTTAGTGCCACGTCAGTCAGCATACTTTCCTACTAAGGCCTAGGTTGAGCCTGTTCTACGATTGCTTACAAAACAGTTCAGTTCATAAATCGACTAAGAAGACATCCCTGAGGACCCGATTATATTCCTTTTCCCGTTCAGATGCTGACTGAGACAATTTGTTTTAGTCAGCAGAATAAGTTCTGGTGTCATTGAATTAGATGGCATGATCACAAGGCCGGGCATAAGACACTTTCAGCGCACAGGATCATCAAAACTCCAAAGACGACTTCTGTTTCAACGGATCATGGCTTTGAGAGCCTATGATATGAATATTAAAGAGATTCATCGTGCATCTAAAGCCTTTTACGAGAAATGTGTTTCGAGAAAGCCCATGCAGCCAAGCCAGTCCGTTTTTAAGAGTCAAGTGAAAGACGAAGTGACGTTTTTTCGACCGACACAAAGCATATACTCGTATGTATGTAATTGATCTTTTTATGGCTGTGTAGCTCGAAAGAACCTTCTTCTTACCGAAAGATCCTTTGCATAGCTCTTCCAAAGAAATTTGCTTTCCATGGTGAAAGAAATGTAATTGTAAAAGAATGAATGGTGATACCTTTGTGCACTACATGTGACAGGGAATGTAGCTGGCTGCTTCCTGTAAAGAAAGCCAGTTATGAGAGGTTTGATTGAAGCCGATTTAGAAATACCCCAATCATCGATCACTCGCCGCCTTGCGGGAAGCCCAAATGTATCCCTACTATTCACCAGAATTGCATTTATCCATAATACAAGTCATTAATCTACGCCATGTTGTTTGGCAGAGTTCCAGATGCCGTCAAAAGTTGCGTTGCAGAAAGCACTCGTTAATTCCACTCATTAGATTTTGAAGCATACTCTCGCAGGAAATAACATTGTTGCTAGCTTAGACCAATTCATTTCCAAGATTTTCCTAAGAAAATTATTATCAGCAACTTTCACCCGGTTCACGTGAGTTTCATTAATACACGAACTAATTTCCTCTTTCAGGGCGTTGGTGGTAGTGGGCTTGTTTGCATAAACCTTTGACTTCAAAAAACCTCAAAGAAAAAAGTCCAATGGCGTTAAATCGCAATATCTGGATGGCCAATTCTGATCGCAAAAACCGGCCGATTACACAGTTAGAAATTGAGTCATGCAGTAATTGAATTGTTTCTCTGGCTGCATAGCATGTGGCACCGTCTTGATGAAACCACATGTTGGTCACATCCATATTTTGTAATTTACTTACTTACTTACTTTAAGTGGCGCTACAGTCCGGGGTGTACCTGAGCCTCAGTTTTGTAATTTAGGCACTAAAAACTGGTTTATTATGTCACGATAACGAACGTAATTGTTACTGCCTGACCAGCCGCATTTTCGGAGAAGAATGGTCCGATAATCCCTCCAGCCCAAAATCCGCACCAAACAGTCACACAATGTGGATGCATTTGTTTCTCAATAATTGCTCGTAGGTTTTCTTAGCCGCAAATACGTTAATTTCGACGATTAACGAAGCCATCAAGGTGAAAATGAGCTTCATCACTGAAAATGATTTTGTTAGACTGTAGCTGACAAACCTTTATTATTTTTAAAATATTGCTCAACAATGAAAATGCGTTGTTCTTTCGTATAGCGCTTAGTTTTTACTAACCCCGAAATGTCAGCTGTCACATTGTAATCTTTTTTTCCGCTGTCATCACTGTACTATTAAATTGCGAAAATTTAAATTGAATTATGGGACACCCTTTACAACTATTTCCTGCGTTCTTCCGCTATACATTAAGATCAAAACCTTTGGACCTAGAGCGATAAAAGAAAACTGCGTTTAACAGCGAAAAACGCATGAACACTCTGACTCGAAATCTTCTGCCAAACAAGTCTATTTTAAGTTTCCGCCATTTTTTATCAAAAATTGGGCATTTACGAGTATTGTGAACAGAACGTAATGTTCAACTATTGCTAGCCACTACTTTTCCCGCTTTTCTGAAAGGCTATCCACGAATCGGCCCAATTTAGAGTATCTTCATGTGATGTGAAGTGCGAGTATGTTTTGACCGTTTACATTTTTCTCGGCTTCAATTCATATATTGTATAACCCAATTTCCTTGCTTTCCTAATGATTTTAAACGATTGGCACGAATCATCCCCCAATAATGCTTCCAATTCCGCATCTTCATAAACTTTCGTCCTTCCGCAACGTTCTTTGTCCTTGACGTTAAACTCACCGTTCTTAAAATTTGAAACCATTCGCTACAACTTTTCTCATTTAAACCACCCTCACCATACGCTTCTATAAGGTGAGACAAAAGTTGTCATCCGATGTTCGTTTGCTGTAATTTTTTTTATGAATGCAAAATGTTGGTTCTGCTTTTGGGCTATGTTTATTTAATGTCTTCAATTGTTTTGTATTAATTCGAGAAAATAATATCGGGTAAGTGGCCGCAGCCAGAATTGATTACCATGCGGGCCCGATTTATAGCATTTTCCATCACTCTTGCCAGAACTTCCGGCGATAAGGAAGGAGTCTGAGCCTTGTTGACAAAGACTAGAGACAAAAAAAAAAAACTCACAAAAAGAAGTCTGGAATAGTGAAATCAGGCGATCTTGCCGGCCAGTGCAAATCGTTAAAACGAGAGATTAGCTGACCCTGATATGCAGCCCTCAGAATTTCGGTTGTGGCTCGTGCAGTTTGCGTCGTTGCTCCAGCTTGTTGGAACCACATGTTCTTCAGTCCCAATTCATCCAATTGAAGAAGGAAAAGGTCATAAAGGAAAATGGCTCTGCAGCGCTCGCCGTCCACAGTAGTCGTTAGGTCGAGGCGTTTTCGAAAAAATAAGGCCTGATACCGCCTCCAGCGTAAACAGCACACTATGCAGTAACTTTCAGTGGGCTATCCATGGGTTAAACGCGGATTTTTGGTACCCCAGAAGCTATAATTTAGCTTATACACATATAAGATGGCAATGGGCCTCGTCGCTCATGATGATTTTCGATGAAAAGTCGTCTCCCGCGAGGTCGAGTTGCAGAATGGCTTGAGCGTAGGTTACACACGCTTGGCGGTTAACAGCTAACAGCTGATGCACTGTCTGTACTTCATAAGAGAACATCTTACAGCCTTATCAATTCTTATATCGATGGCGATGGTGCGATAGTTAGCTCACTGGACTATCACACAGAGAGCCTGGGTTCGATTCCTGGCTGGGTCACCAACAATTTTTCAAATCGTCATCATCCTTTCGGCGGGCAATGGCAAACTCCTGAAAGTAAAATTACCTACGAAAAGCTTCTAAGGAGTGCCGTTCGGAATCGGCGATAAGCCGTAGGCCCCGCTCAGATGTGACAAAAATGACAACATGAGCAACACAAATGAGTGTTAAGAAGCTAGGCCATGGCCCATACCGGGCTGCCAGCACCACGGTGTTGTTTTTTTCTTTTTGTTTTATATCGCTAGAATTAATAAACCCCCCTTCAAATTTACAAACACAATTCCTTATAATATCACTCGTTGCTAGCTCTTCCTTCTGTACAGCGGTTGCTCGTTCTGGCTGTTCTATAGTGTTAATTCCAATGGTGGTCGTCGAATGCGCCTTACGGATTGGACAGTTTGGGGCTGTATGTTCCGTCCTCTTGCAGATGTCGCACCTTTGCCTTCTGGCTGGCTCAAGGCAATTGATGGAGATGTGCCCTCCCTTGTTGCAATTGAAACACTTTATAGGAGTCCAGGATGGTTTTGTTGATTTCTCCAACGTTGGCGGCAACGCTGCGGGTGTGTGAGCTACCCGCGTGATCACTTCAATAGATTTCTTACCAGGAAGCCGATTGTTGACGAATCGCTCCACGGCAAACGGGGAATCCCGGAGGCAGAAGAACTCCTTCGTTGCGGTACTGTCTTGGAATTTGTTGTCGTCTATTCCAAGTCGAATATACTTAATGATGGATTTGTCGTCCAGACTGAACTTTCGACCCAGAGCAATCATCTTGTGTACGTACTCAACGATATTTTCTGTTCTATGTCTTACTCGTTGCTGCATTTCAAGGTGATAATCGGCTTCCACTTTGACGTTTGGGAAATCGAGTTGCAGCTGATTAGCAAAGTCATCGAATCCTTCAAAAATGTTTGACAGCCGATCCACCCAGATTTTGGCAATGTCTCGTAGGTTTGTTTGTGCAGCTATCAACGTAGAGATGTCATCCCAATCGTAATTCGTTGCCAACCGTCGAATTTTCTTGACGAACAGATCGGTTGTTGGTGATGTAGGATCGTTTGGGTCGAATGAAAGAATGAGAGAGCAGATTTCTTTGATTTAAAATCTGTTCCGGGAATTGTCGTTGCCAAGAATTACTTGCCTGGGAATTGGAAACTGCGGAGTTCCCCTTGGAAATGTGACGCTTGAAATATCGTTGGTTTCTGATTGTCTCAGCGTTTTGTCGTTTAGAGATGATTGCAGGACTTCAATCGACTCCCGTAGCTGTCTGGTTTCGTTGATGACGTCTACATTTGGCTCACGTTGAATAGTAGTAACATCTATAGACCTACGTGCTGTGGAGTCATCGTCGTCGTTGGCTGTACTGTTAAAAGGTAAGGTAACACTTAAATCATAGGATTTTACTTCTCTCTCTCTCTCTCTCTCTCCCCTAATGTATAACGGCTGTGATATTTCCGTACTAGATCTCACATCTTATAGAGGTGACCTTATTTTAGTCTGCAGGGTTTCCGGGCCTTGAGTTAGTATCGGACACCCTAATGAGCTTGTGCTCTGAACTGGTAGATAAATTGAGGTGTCGGGTGTCTAGACTTTGGATTTACATAGGCCAAACCGGATTTTGTATGGTAAATTGGCATTGGTTGGTTTATTTGAAATTTGCTCGTTGTAGGTACTAACAGAACACAAATCACACTTCGTACCACAAAAGAGATCTAATTTAGTGCCTGTCTGTTACAAATGATTATATAGACACAACTTTGAAGACTTAACTCTGTAGGTACTTTAGTCTGAATTGTCTCCCATAACCGACTGCCTTTCGTTACCCCAACCGGATATAAGATTACTCCTGGATACTTCACAATCCCCAGGGCGCCCTTACACACACACACTGGTCCCAATATGGAGGGAACAAAAAATGAAATTCGTTATTAACGAATCATGTTCTTGCATGTCATCATGCATTATTATCTCTGCATGCACAGCTCTGGAAGGACCTACCCGACGACGATGGTGAACAATTTTTTGCCTGCCATCTTTGGTTTTATTGTTTCCTTTACTCTCACAATTACTGTTTAGTTTTACCACCATCATTGTGCTAGTGTCATATCCTCGTTGACGTTGTCAACTAATCCAAGGACGTGGCTTATCTGTTTGTATAGGCTCAGCCACTCGTCGTTCCAACTGGGGCAGACAATGTACCTATATAGGACTAGCAGGAGTAGTACTCATAGCACCATCATTTCTGGAATAATTCTCCGTATTGAGCACATCCGCATACGGCATGTGAATCCTGAAATCTGGATTTTGCCGCGCCACGGATCGTCGTCACCTCGTACTCAAAAAAAAAAATGAGCAACACAAAAAAAAAGAAAGAAAAGAAGACAGCATTCCTGATTTTTATTGTAACCCCTAACATTTTACAGAGGGTGGTGGGTGGTACTGGATGGGAGCTGGTGTACTTTACTGGGTCGATACTATGTACAGGGCGACTATTGGTATTCCACCTAATCCTGCACGTGGCTGGCAAGTGTAGATTTCGGAGCCAAAACAAACACATTCCACAAATAGCGCTCTCACACAAAATGCCATCCAGTGATTCGCACTCTCGAACTCGTATCTCGTATCCTTCGTCCTCATGAGCAGGGCAATGGATGCTGTGCTGTACGCTTTGACAAGAGGTGGGCGGTTAGGTTGGGAAGACTGGTGAATGTTTGCAATGGAGTGCGCGAGATAAGGGATGCTCCCGGCAACTAGGACATTGTGACAGGAGCCTCAGGCAAAATGTTGATAGTCAGGGTGGGAATATGCGATCGTAATGAGTATTTGCACACCATAATTAAGGGGAGTGTGTATTTAGTGGCTGATAAGACTCAAACACATCTACTCTTCATCGGGTTGTATTGCTACCCTCTGCAGCGCGCTAAGTCCATGATGATGATGGGAAAAATATTAGTCCAAAATGTGCTAAGTCGCATGAATGTTGATTAAGGGGGCGGTGATGGCCACAAGTGAAAATGACTTGTCGTGAGCCCAGGTAGTGGAACTGTTCAGGTGGCAGGTTTATTTCATACGACCTTGCTCAATGAATGAGGTTAAATCTCCCACTTTCAAGGGACAATTTTCAACATGAATAATTACTTTTACAAGAAAATGAAAATGAACTGTTATAATCACATATCGTTCACGTAAGAAGAAGGGATTGCTTTAGCAACTTGAATTCATCCAAATTCATGTAGTTAGTGACCTACTTTCGGCATGAATTGACGTCCCACACAGACTGTCATAGATTTCAATCGCAACATTGATGACGGTTTCCTATTGTTTACTTCACGTTGGGGCAGGCAGCAATAGGTAATGGTATCCTTTGTCTCATGTTGTCTGATGGCTAATGTAGTCTCGCACCATACCTAAAAGACACTCTCCTAATACCTACAAATCTATTCGAATAACACGTTGATTGTGAAGCTTATGAATAACGCGAAGATAGGAAGCAGCAACATCGCGCTCAAACATCTGGCCCTAAGGGACAATGACCACGGGTTTGTCTTATTTACAGAAATCCAACCACCTCCAATCTATCTCAACTGACGATCTCAGAGGGAGAAACAGCAACCGTTGACGAATTAAAAAGAGATTCTCTACGATAAAGATAAGTTTTTAGACACATAACCAGAATCGAAGGAGGTGAAGGCTTGTCTAGTTGATTGTAGCAATGATGCTTATGTTTCCCCGCAATAGTTTCCAACACTCAAAAATGGTCTTGGGGCCATTCATAATATTTCTATTTAAAGACGCAAAAACATCATCCCAAGAACCGCGGATTGAAGAAGGCGTAGTCCGTGGACTTGGGACGCCTGAATATATTTCGCTCTATACAAAATACAAAAAAAATATCAGAATGTGTATACAAGTGAAACGTGTCCTTTATGTATTCTTGTTGCCTAATCTGAGCGAACCCAACATAATTGTTGGCAGACTGGAGACTTCCAAAGATTCCTGCTAGCTGGCATCGGGATATATTGGCCACAACCAAGTGGTCCCTCTCCCTGGTAAGAGCCTAAAAAATGTGATCTTAAGAGCCGAAAGCCAAAAAACTGGCCTTATCATCGAATGGACCTCACCATACGCCCATTACTCTTCGACACATATCAGGTAATAACTCGACCATAACTTAGCGAATACTAGTTTACTGTGTGTCAAGAGTTTGCGGATTGTGTTGCTAAGCATGACCTTTTGCATAGCCCACAAAAAAATCCAACGGTGACGAATTACAGGCCTCTGGTGGCCAGTTTAAATCACCAAAACGCGAACTAACTCTTGCAGGAAATTTTTCTTGCAATAAGACAAAACAGGTAGTGTTCTGTGAGATGTGGGACCGTTATGCCTTCCACATCCCTATCTTTAAGTTGAGGCCAAACAAATTCGGTTAACATTTAACTACCGTACCTTGGCCACAACAAGGTAATGGTCCATGTCGATGTTGGCTCTTCGGAACGTTCGGACATCCATAATTCTGGAGGAGTGTCTTGCGTCGAACGCAATATGGTCAATTTATTTGACGGTTGATTTTTCAGGAGTTCCCAAGTCCGTGAAACCTACAAAAGTGTTTCGCCCCGCCGCAAAATAGATTAGCCTGGATCCGTTAACGACGGTGGTATCATGCAGGCTATAACTTCCAACAGTACTACCAAAGATGCCCTCTCTTCCTAGCTTTCTAGGGTCAGGCTAAGGTTGATAAATTTTGCCTTAATGCGGATTGCTACGAGGACCTCGTTCACATGGTCTCAACTCAAGACTTTTTGCTTAAGTCTGCCTCCCACAACAAATCCGCATCCAAATAGGCGCTGCTTTTGCGTCGATAACGATGGCCGCAGTAGATGTCGCAGTTTTTCATCTTTTTTTTGTTCAGCCCATCTCATCGAATTTCTTAGATGGCGGTTATGTCTGCTTTGCTGCAGTCTGGGGCCCCCGCTAGTTGTTCGACTGCAAAAGGGACTAACATTTCACATGCATATCCGAATCTCGCTGTCCTTAATTCGTTTAAATGGGTTGTTAACAAAGCATGGCCGGGCAGTTACCCCGTCAATACAACCCCACACCTGGAGGGCCAGTTCCATTTCTGATACCCTTAGGGGTTGGTTAGACAGAAGCTAGTAACCCGTTCGGGGATTTGAACGCTGCCGTTGGTCCATAAAGGGCTCATAAGCCGCCACCTCTTTTCCTTGAAAATCCTTATCCACGTGAGCTCTAAATATGTCGGAGTAGCCCAGCTCATTTGCTCTGGTATTTTTTCTTTAAAGTCGATTCCATCTGGGGAATTCATCCGCTGTCCTGTTTATAGTGCTGCTGTTTTTGTCTGCTGTTCAGCACTCGCGTTTATAAGCTTAGCAAGTCGAGTCCGGTTTGACAGTTTGCGTTGTTTGTCAAAGCAAATTAACATTGTCTTGGCTTTTGACTCTTTTAACGAGAGTTCTGAGGTTTTGGCTTGTCTGGCGGCTTCCACTCTACACTTCTTGATGATGTTTACTTTAAACAATCCTCTCTCCATTGTTCCAACTTAATCTTTCCAGAGTGTCATAAAAGAAAACGCAAAACCGACTTAAAGTCCAAGCACCTAGATCGGCGAAAGGTTTTGATACGAATAATGCGTTAGCTGAGGGCTTAAAATCCTAATCCCGTTCCCAGGATAAGCTGCCGCTGCTGCGAGTACCACTTAGAGTACATAAAACTATCTAAATGTCTTCCATGCTTGTCATACATTCATGTTTACCATGTAAAACTGGGAGCCCAATCGGCGTCGCCTATGCTAAACGAAGACAAGATGGAGTGCATTGTAAACGCCCTTTTCCCAACTCATCCGGTCAGGCCTCCCGACAACACACCAGCCCGATGACAGGAAACTCCAGGTTTAGCGAAGAAGAGTTGGGATTAGCCGCACAGACAATGAAAAACAGAAGAGCACCCGGCCCAGATGGAATTCCAGCAGAAGTAATAAAAGTGACTGCCCAAGCAAGCCCTAACCTGCTGCTCAACATGTACAACAGTTGCGTTGAAGAAGGAGTCTTCCCAAAGAGCTGGAAAAAGCAACGATTGGTACTGATCAGCAAAGGAAAAGGAGACCCAGACTCCTCATCAGCGTACAGGCCCTAATGTATGCTGGACACCGCGGGAAAACTGATGGAAAAGCTGCTCAAATCACGGCTCACAGATGCAGTGCAAAGATCGGGAGACTTCGTAGGAAGGCAGTACGGGTTCAGGAAAGGACGCTCCACGGTCAGAGCTAGAAGTCTGTTCAAACCGCCCAACAAGGAAGTTGCCGCTCTAAGAAAATCGTTTTGCTGGCAACCCTGGACGTAAGAAATGCATTCAACTCAGCCAAGTGGAGTGATGTACTAAATGCGCTAGAAAATAGATTTAACATCCCTGCATATCTATTACATATGATGAAGGACTCTCTCAGGGATCGGGAGCTGATCTACGAGGCCACAGAAGGCCTAAGAAGGAAGGAAGTAACATCTGGAGCAGCACAGGGATTAATCCTGGGACCAGACCTCTGGAACATCTCCTATGATGATATACTGCGGATTGATATGCCCGAAGACACCTTTCTCGTTGGGTACGCAGACTATATTGCGGCAGTGATAACGGCAAGAGACACTGAAAACGCGCAAAGAAAGTTGAACCAACTCATACGACGAATAACGTTCTGGATGGATGAGCAACATAGAAAACTGAGATAGTCCTTCTGACGAAGAAGAAAATCCCCACACAAATAGACTTCCAAATTGGCTCTGAAGTCATCAAGAGCAAGAACGCGGTGAGGTATTTGGGATTGAGGCTTGACACAAAACTAACTTTCTGGCAACAGATAAAGTACGCAGCGGAAAGAGCCTCTAGAGTTACAACATCACTTAGTAGATTAATGGCGAACATAGGTGGTCCAACGCCAAGTAAGCGTAGGCTATTAATGTCGACAACGCATGCCATTCTCCTATATGGAAGTGAGATCTGGGCAGACGCGCTTCGACAAGAAAAGTACCGGAAGCAGATGGCGGCAGTGCAAAGACGTGGAGCTCTACGCGTGGCCAGCTCTTACCGAACGGTGTCGGAACCAGCCGTCCTTGTAGTCGCAGGAGTGACTCCCATCGATCTCCTAGCAGCACAAACGAAGTAAGTCCACGAAAACAAGGCGGAAATCGGATTCGAAGCGGCAATCGACTAAGTAGAGCAGCAAACGATACGGAAATGGCAAGAGCGCTGGATCTCGGAAAGCAGAGGAAGGTGGACAGCGAGGCTGATAAGAAATGTGACCGAGTGGAAAGACCGGAAACACAGTGAGGTCAACTATTTCGTCACCCAGTTCCTCACCGGACACGGAAATTTCAAAGCCTTTTTACATAGGATCGGCAAAACGGATAGCCCAGCCTGCCAGTACGGCGACTCCCCAGCAGACGACGCACATCACACATCACATCGCCGGCAGAAGATGGGAAGCCCAACGCACAGCACTGGAAAACAGCATTGGTGACCTCAACCCAGAAAACATAGTGGCTTAAATGCTGACGAGTGACCTGAACTGGGAAAGAATTTGCCAGGTTGTGGAAGATATTCTCAGAACAAAAAAAGGAAAGGAGAACGATACCGGGAAAGCACGTAAACACGAAAGGGTGTAGAATCACAGCCACTTGAAGTAATACGAAGAGCGGTCCCATGGGGTTGTGTCAGAAGACATAGGGTTGGGAGGATGATCCGAAAGCATGCGGAGAGAACCGGACACACGGGGATGGTCAACGCCAACAGACCTCCTTATGGTGCATAAGGCATTTCTCCTCCCCCCAAAAGGAAAAAAAAAAAAAATGTTAGACTTGACGAATTGTAAAGTTGCTGTGGAGAATCCCAGGTTAAGACCGAAATTTCTTACTAGACTGAAGGATTTCTTAAACAGGTTGTTGTATAAACACCATTTTAGGCACCTCTAAAAGGAAATGTTTTATCGAAAAATGATTCCATCTCATCCACTCCTGAAACAACAACCACAAACTGCACTCTGTCAAACCCATTGCCTGCTGAAGCTGCTCAAAATTCCCAGTTTCTTCAACTGAGTCCCATTGATCGGATTATTGCCATCATCTGATAATTCGCTGGGAGAATCTAATTAAGATAACTGCTGTTGCTACATTATCAGCACAGCAACAGCCGCATAACATCCATCTATCCTGTAGGTTCAAAACATTTCACCCGCACTTAGGAGTACTGCTGCCGCCACATCACTCAAAACCAAACGAGACAATCCCAAACCCAAGTCCAAACCTCCAACTCCACCCCATGCCCATCATCTGTGTTTTTCCCAAAGCAATTCCATGTCGTGTTCACGTTCAGTGTGCAGTTCGGTGTTCCCAGTACCTACTGTGTTTGCTCTTGCTCTCGAAACATGAGTGAAATGTGTGTTCCAACGACGGCTGGTTCAATGCGCCTCGGCCCCAATCCCCCAGGAAAAACACCCGAAAGTCTCCTTTGGCATTTTAATGTTGCCCAAGGTGCTTGTGCATGGTAACAGACTGCTGCTACTACTGTTTTTTTTTTTTCACTTCACCCTCAACCCACAACGCTCGTCTGTCGGCGACCAACCGCCACAATTCGGAAAAAGGAAATTCCAAAAATAAAAAAAAAAACAAAAAGAAGTAATGAATTGGCCGAAACTGTGGGAAGGCAGTAGGGAAGAGTGAAAACAGTGAAAACACTGAAAACAGTGAAAACAGTGGAAGCAGTCGGTTTCTTCGGCTTAAATATGAACACATACAGCAGCCCCCATCTGGAATCGCCTCCATCGAGCAATTCTGAAAATAGGAAAGCTTCATACGCCAACTTGGATTGACAGGCAACCCTCATTCACACAGGGTTGACGCCACTGCTACTTCTGCCACTACCACCGCACACTGAACAGCCATTGCCAGAAAGGATCTGTGAGAATGGGCACAGCTGATGCTGCCATGAGGAGGATTATTTTCGGGTGGTTGTCGTAGTGGTGGTGCTTCTAAAGAAAAGGCCCGGTTACCACCATTCACCCAAAAGAAACGACGAAAAGAGCTTTTTAGTTCGAATAAGGGGGTGGCAATTGGTACTGGGTACTGGGTACTGGGTGATGGTACGATGTGCTTGCCATTCATGAACTACTGAGGTAACTCTGTTTACACAGGGTGTACTGGGGGAGGCTACTTTGCCTTTGCCATTGCCATTGCCTTTGCGTTTTCGTTTGCCTTCGCATTCGTCTTAGTCTTCAAAAGTGTTGGAAGGACGAAAAACGTAACAAAAACACAGCACACAACACATTTCTTTGATATTAGCAGCAGCTGTAGCCTTTTCGAGCACTACGATAGCTGTTTCTTCCTCTCAGGGTTGTGCTATCGTTGCCAAGGCCTGTGTGTGGAATGTCGAGTTAGCTGGGTTAGAAATGGTGAATTGGCACTCTTATGCGGGTGCAACGATTAACTGGAAAGGGGTGCGTTTCTCTTGGATTTTTTTTTTGTTTTTTTTTTGGAGAAGAAATCGTTTGAAATACTTGTCGTCATCGTGGATGGTGGAAAAGTTTTGAACTACGAGTAAGAAAAAAAAATTGTCGATCTTCTTTGGAGTGCTGGTAGTACCACCACAGAGGGGCTGTACTGATAAGAAGATGGGGTTGAGGGGTTTATGTTGATTTTACACCCATCTGCACGTAATTAATTGAAATGTAGACGGGAGAAATGTCAGCTGTAGGTACAGTGATGAGTATCTGCATGTAAGGGACTACCCCCCTGTATGTCTATGTTGTTTTAAGGATAATTGATTGCATTATCACTTCGACAGGGGGATCGGAGTGGTAGAAAACTTATTCAAAGGGTTGCAGGTAGACCCAAGTGTAGAATACCTCAAATGATGATTTTATTCGTCATAACGAGCAGAAAACTGCTGAGGCTTTCTCACAGACAATTTGCTTGGCTTTAACTTTTTGTTGGTTTTGATTTCGTTTTTTGTTTTGTTTTTGTTTTAGTGGCGTGTTTGGTGCTCGGTGCTCGGTGCTCGGTGTACACTGCTTGGTTGTGGTGTCATGTTTTTCCGCGACTTTTGGCGAAACATGGCACCGTTTTTGTTCACGTGTCAACGAATGGGCTGCTGCTCACTTGTGCTGGTATCTCAATTTGGTTTTTTTTGCATATTTCCATGCCTACAGCACATTTTGGTCTGGTAATCGAATAACATGCAATTTTCGGAGAATGACAGCAACGACGTGGCGGTGGTTGCTAAAACTCTATTCCACAGTATTGGAACATCTCTCGTTTGGCGGTGGTTGGATGGTGTGGCATTGGGTCTAGTATCTACTGGCTGGGCCACAATTTAGGGTTTTGGCTCGTTTTTCCCTTTTATTTTTTTGATTGTTTCGTTTGTTATGTGTCGGTTTAGTGTGGCGCGGTTAAAATGGAAACATGTCGATGGATGCGGTATGTCCTTGTCGACATAAAGCATCTCCTTTTTGGGTGAAAATAACATGACTGCTACAACAGATACAAATATTGATGCTGATGCTGATGCTGATGTTGATGTTGATGCTGATGCTGATGGTTGGTGGAAGGATTTCGAATTGATGTCGATGTAAAGGGGAATGGTGCAGAAGAATCGGGGTAACGTAAACGGTTCGATTAGCATTTAGATTAGAGCTATTAAGCAAGGGGAGGGTTGAATATAACTGCTTGGCAGATTATCGAGGGTTTTACACTGCAGAGGCATTTAGAGAGATTTTTTAAGCAAAACTCCAATCGTAATGGTGCCGCAGCTGTTATTCTCTGCCTTTCAAATTTGCTAAAGTTAAGACATCTCCTAACTGAAATGGAATTGGTGAAAATATTCAAACCAAAATCATTTACAGTACTCCGATACAATTGTCAACAAACTCATTATTTCTTCAACCATTCAAAGGCACAACAACAGCGTTTGACGACGATACAGCTATTTCCTACTCGAATAATAGTTATTTTTATCTGAATGCTGACTCAAACTATTATGTAGAACTACTACTTGCTACTAAGCAAGCAAGCAAAGCAAATTTGTCACTTCAATATCACTCGCTGGGATGTCCTCGATTTCGTTTTAAAAATCCATATACCGCTGACTTACAACTTTTTATGTTCAAACTAAATGTTCCAATAACGGTTTCAATATTGACCGAGTACCTAGATAGGTTTAAGTAATAAGGTGTGGTTTCAAAAATTTTCGAAACCTGTCCCGACCTCTGAAGATCTCGCTATTCCAAAAGTTGAAAACAAAAAACACTTTTATGTTGAAACTCCGTCTCATGTCTTAGAGTTTATTAAAATTAGAAATACGCACAGGAGAAATTGGAAAAGATATCGATTACCTCTTTTTACAAAAATCTCTCTGGAATATAGCTAAATTTATAAGAAATCAAAACAGACAAATGTCGTGACTCAAAAGTAGAGGAAAGACTGTTAACTTAACAGATTTCGACAAGGCATAAGTACTTGCTTAAAATTTTGCACAAAATCAACGTGTATCCCTAGGCTTAGGGGACACTACACAGCTGTGGAGTGCTTTAATACAATTGGCATAGAAACTCCAACGGGCGAATTGGTATCCGAATTAGACACAAAATTCTTTTTGGCCAATTTAATAACTAAAAAACCAGGTGGACTTGACCAAATTAAAAAAATGTTTTTCTTAAAAACTTCCCTAAAATAGGAGTCAAATATTTAACATATATTTTTAAGGCGTATTTTAAAATGCAATATTTTCAAAACGCATGGAAAAGAGCAAAGGTGATTCCTATACTAAAAGCAGGAAAGTCTACAGTTAGGCCTGAAAGCTACAGACCAATAAGTTTATATACTTATTTACTTTGAGTGGCGCTGCAGTCCGGGGTGGACCTGAGCCTCAGTCAACAAGCGTCTCCGGCCAGCTCGATCCCTGGCTAGCTGCCTCCAGTTTCGCACGCTAAGGTCCACTTGCGTGCGCTACCTGAGTCTTGGCCTTCCTCTACTACGCTATTCCTCGGGAGCGGATTCGAAGACTTTTCGGACCGGAGCATTGGTGTCCATGCGCTCTACATGACCCAGCCATCTCAGTCTTTGGATTTGCACTCTTCTGGCTAGGTCCATGTCGCTGTACAGTCCGTACAGTTCGTCGTTGTATCTCCTCCTCCACTCATCGTCAATGCAGACGGGACCGAAGATCGCCCGAAGAATTTTTCTCTCGAAGCAACCAAGAACACCCTCATCCATTTTTGATAATGTCCATGCCTCTGCGCCATAGAGCAGGACCGGGATTATTAAGGCTGTATAAAGGGTGACTTTTGCTGTCCGAGAGAGGGCTTTGCTACTCAATTGCCTTCTTAACCCAAAGAAACAGCGGTTGGCAAGTGTTATTCTTCGCTTGATCCCAGCGCTGGTGTCGTTGTCTGTATTTATAGCGGAGGCTAGGTAGACAAAGTCCTTAACTACCTCAAAGTTATATCTGTCGAGGGTGACGTTCTGCCCGAGACGTCGGTGTTGGTTGTCCTTTTTGCTTGACAGCATATACTTGGTCTTGCCCTTATTGATCGCTAAACCCATTTTCGCCGCTTCCGTCTCAATACTCGCGAAAGTGCCACTGATGTACGATGTTGAAAAAATCGCATGACAGCGCATCGCCTTGTCTAAATCCTTTCTGGACATCAAAGGTCTCGGTGAGATCTTTACCGACCTTGATGGAGCAGCGTGCATTCTCCATCGTCATCCTGCACAGACGGACGAGTTTGGCAGGGATGCCAAAACTCGACATTGCTCTGTATAGCTCGTCTCTATAGATGCTGTCATACGCGGCCTTAAAATCGATAAATAGGTGGTGTTTATCGATCTGAAGCTCATGGGTCTTCTCCAAGATCTGCCGTAGTGTGAATATCTGGTCGATGGTGAACTTTCCTGGCCTGACGCCACACTGATATGAACCTATCAGGTTGTTGACGAACGCCTTCAGGCGTTCACACAATAGGGCAGATAACATCTTGTATGCGATGCTACAATACCTCTGTTGGCGCAGTTTAGAGGGTATCCTTTCTTGAGAATCGGACAAACAATGTTGAGGTTCCATTCGTCGGGCATACTTTCGTCCGATCGTATTTCAGAGATGAGTTGGTGTATGCTTCTTTCCAAGTCATCGCCCGCCACTTTGAAGAGCTCGGCAGTCAGGCCGTTCGTTCCAGCAGCTTTGTTGGACTTAAGCTTAGATATACGAGTAGTTATCTTCACTTCATCCAGGTCAGGTGGACGGAATTGTTGGTCATCATCGTTCAGGTTGAAAGGTTGATTCTGCCCAACAGCGGTACTTGGTCCGTCATCGCCGTTATACAGTCTGCAGAAATGGTCTTTCCAAATCCGCAGCATGGACTGCGATTCTACTGCGATGTTCCCTTGTTCATCTCTACAGGCTTCGGTTCGGGGTTTGTTTCCGTGGCATGTTATTTATACCTTTTGGTAAAACTTCCGAACCTCATTCCTGGAGTAGCATCTCATAATTTCCTCGACCGCGCGCTTCTCATGCTCTTTCTTCTTCTTCCTGAGAATCCGATGTTCGTCCCCCCTCTTCCGCTCACAGAGCTTATGAGCAGCTCTGGTTCTTCTATGCAGCGCCGCTTTATATCTCCGCTATATATGCATCTTGCTTAGCTGCATGTGCTTGCCGGCATTCATTATCGAACCAGGGGTTTCGTTGTGGTGGACGAGTGAAACCCAGCACATCAGAAGGGGCATCTCTGATGGCGTTTTGGCAGTGTTTCCAGTAGTCTTCGATGCTTGATGCTGGTGGTATTGGACCTCTTAAGAGATTAAGAGACACTCGATCGGAAAAGGATTTGGCGATTTCTTGCGATTGTAGTCGTCTGACGCCGAATTTCCTCGCAGCATTAGTTTGTCTTGGCGTAGTTTGGGATATCCGCAACCGTACCTTGGCTACAACAAGGTAATGGTTCGAGTCGATGTTGGCCCCTCGGAATGTACGGACATCCATAATACTGGAGGAGTGTCTTGCGTCGATCGCAATGTGATCAATCTGGTTGACTGTTGATTGATCAGGAGTTATCCAAGACCCCTGTGTATGTCGAGATGTGGGAACCGTGTACTAGCCACGACAATGTTTCGCCCCGCCGCAAAGTCGATTAGCCTGGATCCGTTATCGGAGGTGGTGTTGTGCAGGGTATATTTTCCGATCGTTCCACCAAAGATACCCTCTCATCCTAGCTTTGCATTAAAATCACCGAGGACAATTTTAATGTCATAGCTAGGGCATTGCTCGTAGGTCTTGTTAAGGAGCTCATGGAAGGCATCCTACTACAAGGCGCCCGCTCACATGCCGGAAGCTGAGGGCTTCTTGTCTTAGTCTGCCTCCGACAACAAATCCGCACTCAAATAAGCGCTGCTTTTGCCGTCGATAGCAATCCTTATTGGCCTGACCTCCAAATATGTCGGAGTAGCCCGGATAAGGTCTTGTTTTGTTTTTCCGACACTAATCCTGGTTAATGGCGCAGGAAACTCGCCATTTGTCCCCTTCAGTCCAGTGAGATTCCCAGATGGCCCCACGGGAATGCGTGAAGTAGGGCTTATTAGCAGAGCTGCAAGATGTTCGGCTGCAGAGGCTCATTCTCGTTATTTTAAGAACCAGTACCTGTCGGAAGATGCTACTTCTACGAGGCCTAATACTTGTCGTTGCCATCAGGTTAGGTTGAATAATATGGCAGATAAGATCGTGTAGGCTATGTTGTAGACACTTATGACTTTATTATTGGCACAATTGTGGACCGGGAAAATGATACGCATAGGTACACTCTTCTACCCAAATTTGAGAAATGAGTTGATGTATGCTCCCTATAAAGTCATGTGCAGGAGCTTTGAATATCTTGGTTGGTAAACTACCAGGTTCGGATGTTTTCTTTGATTTCGTTTGATTGCGGCTCCTTACTTCATTTTCGTCAGGTGGATGCAACTTTTGGCTATCATCGTCTAAGTTGAATGCTCAATTCAGCCTGACGACAATTTGCAGAAAACGATTTTCCATATTCTGAGCACTGAATGTGATTCTACAACAAGGTTTTCTTCTTCATAGTTACAGGGTTCTTTATTGGTGTCGATAAAACTGGAGTTCAATCTTTAAATATCTTCATTCTCGCGCTACTTGTGCTATGTTTTCTTTTTGTGGAGAAGTTGTTTTTTTCTGTCTCCTCTGCTTGTCCGCCCGAGCATATTTTGTCCTTCGTTCCAGTGCCACTTTATATGCTTCTAATGTTCTTTCCTATAAAAAATTTCTTTGTGGTGGTTGGGGGAGAAATTGGTGCACCAGTTGCGGTGTCTCTAATAATAAGTTGGCGGCGATGCCACTGGCCTTCGGTACTTGATGTTGGCGGCATAGGAATTTTTGAGGGATATCGGTATACGCGCTCGATGAAAATTCTGGCTGTCATTTGCGATTGCAGCTTTTCGTCTTATATAAATATGTGGCCCTTAGAACAACTGCATTAACAACTTGACAGCAACAAGGTGCTCATCCGAGTCTTTTTTGCCTGGCCGGAACATTCGGACATCTAGTATACTGACGGCATGCCTTAATTCTATAGCAATTTGATGAATTTAATTTAGCGTTTCGGGATCCAAAGACCGCCATGTCCTTTTGTGTATATTGACATGAGGAAACCGTATAGTAGTGATATTACGTCCCGTCGCAAAGTCAATAAGTCAATAAGTACGTTGCCAGACGTGGTGTTGTGTAGGCTATTCTTACCATTTGTCCTACCTAAGACGATCTCCTCTCCTTTCCTGGTAATTAAATCGCCTAGATCGATTTAATGTCGTACTTCGGAGAAGAAACATTTTTATCTTCCGTAAAAGATAGAAGATAGGCACATATAAGACTTATATAAGCAATTTTAGCCTTGTCATAAGGCACTCGCTTATGTGTCGGAAGCTTAGATAACTTAAAATGCAATTTATTGGTTTCAACTTATACACTTGTCAGGAAAAAACTTTTTTTTAAAATGTCAATGTCACCCATTGCATTGTCAAGTAGTTCTGAAGCAAACCCCAAAACTACGCACTGAACTTCTCAATGCTAAAACTTTTGAAACCAACATGCATTCACCTCCTGGAAAAGTTGCATAGTTAGGCAGTTGGCAACACATACATACCAGTTTATGTACATACACACATGCAGTTCGCTTCACCTTTCTTCAATCAACTAATTCTATGTCAAAGTACAATAAGCACTGCAAAGATGCCAAATTCAGTTCACTTTCTTCGAAACAAAAACCAAAATCCAACAGATGGCGAGATGGCCCACCAAATGGAATAAATCAAACAATTTTCACATGTTTTCAATTTCAGAAAAATCCACACATGTTTTTCGAAAAAAAAAAAAAAATTTTTAAGGGAAACAACTTTTTTTTTTTGCAACCGTCCAAACTTCTGATCTCTTGCTCAAGAAGTGGAAACACAAAGATTTCCATATGTCGGAAAATATTCAACTTTGCCATCCTGTCTGACGTTCGTAGTCGTACTCGTACATACAGATACAGACATTCATCTCTAGATACACTTGTTCGAACAGAAGGCATTACTCATATGCTTTCCCCAAAAATATTATGAATTACTGCTTCTCTGAAAATTCATGTCGCCACTTTTATTATCGGCTCAGAGAGAGAGGCAGTAGCAAACGCAGAAGTATTCGTACTATGCCAGCGCCAACTGCCATTAAATTCTGTTGCTTGCATAGCTGCTACTGCATTGAGGAAACCAAACCAACGACAGTGATCTAGAGAGTGGTGGAGTAGAGGGGAAATTTAGGAATAAACTACCACACAGTGCCACAAGTGCCACTAATCGAAAGCAAACAATGTGCCAGAAACAAAACACCTGCATGCCAGATGTTTGCAAACAAACTGTTTCATCATCGGCACAATCATATTCAACATCATCATAGCTTTTCTTTCACATCCCTTTGCGTCCCTTTATTGTTGTGACGGAAGAAGAGGGTTGGTTTTTCTTACACTGCCATCACCACCCACAAATTCTCTTGGCAAGTGGTTTTGCTATGCAAGAGGAAAGGCCCACACACCTACTCGGCAACATTCTCAAACAACAGACCTAACCGAGAGCTCCAAGTGTTGACAGTGGCGCACTAAAACTATGTGTTGTTGGCCCCATGTTTGCCAAAGGACATGTCTCCTACGACGACAAAACGGAACCGACGACTACAAAGACAAGGATAACGACTACGATTGCGACTAGGACTGCGACTACGACTACGTTTACAACTACGATGACGATGGCGATGGTTCCAGCGTTAACAGCAGGAGGTTGAAATTTAAATTACAATTCAAATGGAGAGCATCCAATGTGCGGTAGGATGATGCAAGCCTTCTAT
The DNA here is from genome assembly GCA_928272305.1 of Volucella inflata. NCBI lineage: Eukaryota > Metazoa > Arthropoda > Insecta > Diptera > Syrphidae > Volucella > Volucella inflata. The sequence goes on from OV743720.1 coordinate 10,294,603, forward strand.
TCAACACAAATGGGTTGTTGCAGGCAAGCCCACGACACGACATTCAATACAATAGCGGTAGGTGCTGTGCTGATGTTTTTGTTGCCATTGCTGCTGCTACTACCGCTACTGCTCCTGTCTGTGATTGGTGAGCTTGAGTAATTAAATAATTTGATTCCGTTCCATTGAAAAAGAAATGAAGCCTGCCTGAAACAGCAGTAGTAGCTGCCCCCACAGTGTAGCAGTCTCAGCAGCACCACCACCAGCAAACAATCATCTGTCAACATCTCACTTGCCAGCCGACACTTCACTATCGGACGTTTGGATGGCATAGCTTGGCCTGGCTATTGGTGTTGATTTTAAAGGCGACTCGACAGATTGATATTTTATTGCACAATAGAAATTTAATTACTGTTGCAATTAAATTTTCAATAAATTCCCCAAAGGTGGGGTAGCATCCCGGATCCCCCTAAAGGACGACAATGAAAGGCAAATTTATTTTCTCATCATGGGTGTAGATATGCAGTTTAAATCAAGGTGTATACTCACACTCGGTAATATCTATACACAAATGCTCAACTAAATGTCCTTTACAAATTCCACCATCTGTCACGTTATATGTATGTCAGTGACAGCTGTTGTTGTTCATTGGCCATTGTAAGGGAAATTGTCCCTTATTTTGCAAAACATTTGTTTTTGTAGTCATATTTAGCAGATGTTGGTTCAATGAATGCCTGATGTGTTGATTGTCATAGAGCAGTGACCTTTTGATGAAAAAATTTGGTCTAATTCAAAGGTGGGTAGAGGAAAAGGTGGTGCCATAGGTGGGTCCCCTTACAGTCGCAATCCCAACAGCAGCGGCGACCATAATGATGAACGAATATTTTCTAAAGGATATGTGGCTTCGCTATCAGATTAGTTTTCACAAAATTTTAGTTGAAGGATATATTCTAAGTAAGATACGGTTCTTTAGCCTTCTACTTGGAGTCTCTGGAGCATCCGACTGTTGCTCAAGTCTTTGCATAGCAACATCTTTTGAATGCTGAACTAATATGCAAGTAAGCTCACTCCTTAGCTGAGGTTGTACGTCAAAAATAACTTGTACGGGCAATTATTTAAGGATATGTACCTGTAATGTCGAGATGCTTAAGTGAAGTGACTCCTTTCAACTGAATAATAAATAGGCTGACGACAGGGATTTACAGACATACGGGACAATACTAGACAATACTGCTCTAAAAGGGAATCTTGTGAGATCTATTACAGCCAATAAGGCACGAATAATCGAGAGGATTTTATCGGTAAACTTACAACTTGTCGCCCAGCATTATTTAGATAATGTCAAGTGACCAAGGATGCTTTAAACTCTTCTCGAAGAAAAATATGTGTAAGAGATGACGCAGCCATGATACATAAATTGTGGTAGATGACATCGACATCAAGGTTTGCAGAAATTGCATTTTTTAGCACGGCGATCGGAATATATCTATGTACACCAACCCTCCTACAATGAGGTTGATCGTCTTCGCTGCAACAAGGAACATAGTATAATCAGATCCCAACTTCTCTTTTGCCTGATGTCGCTGCAACCAAGAGAGACAGACATTTTTTCCCCGACAGGGGATGTACGGAATCCGATACAGAGAACGCTCGATGTTCAAAAGCTTCAATCACAAAGGATAGATCACATCTCCCCTTTCAGGTAGAATACTGGGGAAAAAGTTGTCGCCGTCCAAAGCCACTTTTTACGATAGAAACTAGTGGCATGATCAAGAATGTCACTGCGCACGACGGAGCATACCCAGTAACCCTGAAGTAGGGTGTAGCGTGAACGGCCATTCATAATAATCTGCGACAAAATCAATGCACTCCTACTCTCATAGAGACGAAAACAGACATCTGATGGAAGAAGTCCACAGCTGGTTTACAATGTGAAAACAATGGCGAAGGTAACAATTCTGCGGATATACAAGATATTCTAACCAACATCGTAGTTGTTGTAGACGTTGATGTTTCACCAACCCATTAGAACAAAATTTTCAAAGCAATTGGACGTTTATTTTATAACAACAAAGCCTTGAGTGCGAACTTACTACAGCTTTCAGAGCTCCTCCTTAGCAACTCAAAATCCACAGTAAAGCCTCTCTCTCAAACAGTGGCAATTAAGGGGAATACTTTACTTTAGAGGACCATGACAATCCAAAAACAAAGCCAATCTCTCAAACAGTGGCAACTTTCGAGAAATAAGCCCTCCGAGTACTATCGTCCTAGAGCTCCTTCTTAGCAAAATATACTCGGAAGACCAACAGAGGCAAAGGTCGAGAAATAAATCTTTCGAGTTTCATAAACAATCTTGTATCAAGGGTATTTCGCGACTGAAGCCTGTTCCTGGGGCCTTAATTCCTGGGTAAGACCATTAAAACATAAGCTTTGACAGCTAACGCCTGCTCACCGATTCCATAGTTCGATGATTTCAGGATTCGGCATCATACACCTTGGCAAATGCGAACGGAGACCCCTTTCATGTGATTTCTTTAACCGGACGACGGAGAAAAAAGTCTTGTATATCTTTAATAAGAATTGTATGTTGGTCACTTACGCTGGCGGTACAAACATTAAAAAAAAATAAGCAGGCCTGTGGACAACTACTCTTCCGATGTGATCGCTGATTTTGAGTATGTCAGATTCACTATTAGTATCAACAATAACATCAGCTTTGAGATCTTTTGTTCGTTCGTAAGGCGTTGCTATTAGTCCGGGTGGGCCTTATCTAGAAAGCTTCTTCAGTTAGCGTGGTTTTTGGCCAACTATTTCCATATAGTTGAGATCCGCTGTGTCCCTCCGTAAAAAACCGCCCTACTTATCGTAATCATTTCCGGCGACTAATAGATATTTTTCTGACCTTGTTCTTGTTGCTTTACACCTTGTAGAATTCGTTGAAACATACGCTCTTACTTGGGATCAGACTATGGGGCTTTTAGGGAATTAGATTATGGATTGACTAGTCTCCATATCCAGAATTTTCGACTCGCCCATGCCGGGGTTTATCTATTACAAGCGAAGTTACCCAAATAACCCTTCAACATGTAAAGTCAGCTCGGAAAAGCCAGTAGCGCAGGATACGTCCGACTAGAAATAGGCCTTCCTTCTAAAACCAAGATGCTATCAAGGAGGACAAAGCTGACTGATGTGACTCATCAAGTGCTCAGGGGAATCAATATCGGCCTTTCCAAAAAAGATACGACTTTGGGTTTCACCCAGAATAAGATATTTCTTTGGTCTGCCCAATTGGCCGCTTCTAAAATCTCCTTGGAGGCATTGGCGTTCTGGGGTTTAATAGAATAATATAAAAATACCAATTGTATCCCATACCTCGATTGATTGATGGAGCAAGCTTGTTCCAGAACTCGAGGCTTCTTTAAACGCAGTCTTACTTTACTTTAGGTGACGCTACAGTCCTGGGTGGACTTGGGCTTCAATCAACAAGTGAGTCTCCAGCTGGCTCGACTTCGTGCTAGCTTCCTCCAGTTTCGCACGATAAGTTGGCTGAGGTCCCCTTCCACTTGCGTGCGCCAGCTGAGTCTCGGTCTTCTTCTACTGCGGTGTCCCTTTGGAGCAAGATTCGAACATTTTTCGGACCGGAGCATTGGTGTTCATCCGCTCTACATGACCCAGCCATTTTAGTCGTTGGATCTTCACTCTTCTGGTTAGGTCGATGTCGCTGTACAGTCCATACAGTTCGTTGTTGTATCTTCTCCCCCACTCACCGTCAATGCGGACGGAACCGAAAATCACTTGAAGCATCCTCTCAGAGCAGCCAAGAGCAACCCCATCCATGTTTGATAATACCCTTGCCTGACGTCAAAGAGCAGGACTGGGATTATTAAGGTCTTACATAGAATAACTTTTATTGTTCGAGAGAGGGCTTTACTAGTAAATTGTCTTCTAGGCCCAAAGAAACAACGATTGGCAAGAGTTATTCTTCGCTTGATCACAGCGCTGGTGTCGTTGTTTGACTTCATAGCGGGGCCTAGGTGGACAAAGTCCTTAACTACCTCAAAGTTATACCTGTCCAAGATCTGCCCTAGTGTGAATATTTGGTCGATGGTGGACTCACGTGGCCTGAAGCCACACTGATATGGACCTATCAGATTGTTGACGAAAGGCTTCAGGCATTCACACAATAGGGCAGATAACATCTTGTATGCGATGCTACGATGCCTCTGTTGGCGCAGTTAGAGGGTCTCCTTTCTTGAGGATCGGACAAATAGTGCTGAAGTTCCATTCATCGTGCATACTTTCGTCCGACCATATCTTACAGATGAGTAGGTGTATGCTCCTTACCAAGTCATCACCTGCCGCTTTAAAGAGCTCGGCAGTCAGGCCGTCCGCTCCAGCAGCTCTGTTGGACTTCAGCTTAGACAATGCTCTATTCACTTCATCCAAGTTGGGTGGCCAGAATTGTTGGTCATCATTGTCCAGATTGAGAGGTTCATTCTGCCTCATAGCGGCATTTGTTTCGTCGTCGCCGTTATACAGTCTACAGAAGTAATCTTTCCAGATTCTCTACTACGATGTTTCCTTGTTCGTCTCTACAGGCTTCGGTTCGGGGTTTTGTCCGCAGTCGTGATTATAAATACACTCAGTCTTGTTTGAGTCCTAGATAATAGAAATGAGCAGGAAATGAGGTCGTCGAAGAACTTTAAAGACAAAACTCAAAAGAGAGATCTCAAGTACCCTAACCTCCAGGATGGCGGCAGACTTAACAAACTAAAACATCAGCAAAGTTACAGTCAGTAGGCAAGCCTGCACATCACTATTTGACATACAAGGTGGGGCAAAAGAAATGTCACAATGTGAATTACCTGTCATTTTCTTAGGAGTGAAAAAAATTGTGCTCGTTTAACGGCATTTTGAATTGCTGCACATTGAATTGTTGCTCTCATAACATCTTACTCCAAATCGCTGATTTCTTTTTCAATGTTGGCTTTCAAAACTGGTAAAGTTTGTGGTTTTTCGTGATAAACGCGAAGTTTCAAAGAGTCCTAAAGGAAGAAGTCAAAATCGCCAAAGCGGGAGATCACCTGGAAATTGGTGATTCAAGGTTTTCATCGTTGCCTTAGGGGTTGCTTCATCAAATTGAACGCAAAGAACCTCTTCTTGTGATGGTGGGTGGAAACGTTGCATGAGGCACCAATGGTCCGACGCTCATTGGTAGTGCCGGATTCTTACCGGCTAAAACCAACTCCATTACTGGACAGGCCAATTTTTTTCTCCCCGCAGGACTACTGCTAGGCATTTCTTCCCGGGGTACTAAATGAGGACTTAGCCTACTCTATTGTTCGCATTATTCGCATTATTCGCATTTCGTTTTTCGAGACTGCGTACCGCCGCATTACTAACGACGCTCCAGTTTTCATTGCTCTCGAGCATATAACTGACGATATTCCGCAAATCGGTCCCGTAGATCAATTCTTTCGGTTTCGTATCGTGGGCAATGAAGAAACGGGTGTTCCGCGTTTTCCGAAGCTGTTTCACAATGCGGACAGTTTGGATTGGTTTCGAATCAAAGAGATATTCTCTGAAACATCCAAAAAACTGGGTCAGGTAGAAATTGATTTCGTCGTGTTTCCGTTTAAGCCAAACATCGGCCAATGGTATGAGACGGTGCGTCCATCTTCCATTTAGGAATTCATCCCATTGTTGTTGCCAGGTTGCAATATTTCTGATTTCTTTCACATTTTCTTTCCTCGTTGTCTACCCGGCCATTTCGTACTTGCTAGCGTTTAAGTTTTTTTTATCTCTCCAGCGAGTATATCGATGGGTAGCATTGAAGATACGACGAGTATAGCCTATATAGTTCAAAACGCGCTGGCGACCCTTAGTGCGCTAAAGCGGTGCCCGGATTTGACGCCCCGTACGTAAAATGTCACCTTCGCGGCACTTGACCATATTTCTGCTGCGTCCATATATATGGAACTGGCAGCTCCTGAAAGAAGAAGTCTTTATTCCGATATTACTCATCAGCCTTGAGAGTGCACTAATAGTTTGTTCAAAATGCTGTTTGAAGCCTAGACGAGTGTCAATAATCACTCCGAGGTACTTAATAAACGGTTGAGACACGACTTTATGCTCTCCAACTCTATACTTTATGGTTTCACGGACTTTTCTACTTATGATAAGCACTGCTTCGGTTTTCGGGTCGTTCTAATCTAACGCTAGCTAGCCATCGCCGTACCGTAGCTACTGCCTGGTTATAGTGCAGTTCAAATTCTTCTATCGTTTTTGCCTCAGCTACCATAGCGATGACGTGCGCAAAGCTGATATTTGACGCCTCCCTTGGAATCGGTAAGCGCAGAACTTCGTCGTACATAACGTTCAATAGCTGGGGGCCCAAGGCTGAGCCTTGTGGTACACCACCAGTAACCCCGTACGACATAATTCCCTCATCGGAATCATAGAGTAGGACTCTATTCGCGAAGTAACTCTTCCTTAACAGGCAAGGAATCTCTGCTGATGCTTAATTGTATGTATCGTTGTCTCGTCCATGTTTGTGGACTCTCTCGGACTTCCTCGGCCACACTAGTGATATTCTCGGCCGAATGAGCAATACAGGGCCGGCCGCATCTACGACATCTCTAGCAAACCCAATCAGTTTTACGCTGCTATGCTGTGAATGTCCGATATACGAAGGTTTCCTTAGCTGTTGTGATGGGTGCTGATACCGAAAGCACTTTAACACTAAAGCGACCTCTACTGAGGAAGCAAAACATTCGAGGCCAAGGTTCATAGTAAATAATTTGAATCAGTGCTGTTACAGACGGATTTATAGGCTCTACACCATTTCAACCATAGCTTTCAACTTACCTAATAATGTGATATGAATGGCATTCGAAAACCGCCACAAATTACCCCAATTTCATTTGCAAGCACTAACCTACCACATTAATTCGACGCCACACAACCCTTTGGCCCTGCTCGTATCGTTGTCGTCGGTCGGTGTCGTCTATCAATTTTCGCCCCGCTCAATTGTCACAACAAATCCATTTAACATCCATCAACCCCAGGAAGTGTCAAAGTCATAGCACTTTCCATTCCACTGACGACAACAAATCTCGCCAAAATGAGCACGTAGTCCTTACATTGCACGCGAGAAGAACAACTGAACAACAAAATAGAATGAAATGACAAAACACAGAGTGTGTTTGGACAGATATTCGCAACAAATGTTGGTGCAGCAGCAGCATTCGCACTGGCAGTTATCAAAACACAACACAGGGTGTCCCAACGGCACATACACAAGCGAGTATTCATATTCATTTGTATCTTCACCCCGTTTTGGATGTAAGGGGTCGCCTGCTGCCACAATCAGCAGCTGTAGAATCGTTCAAAACACCGGCTGGCGCTACTGCTGTCCCATTCATCCAGATTCGAAGGCATGGGGCAGAGGCAGCTCTTCTTCTGTTATCAATGCTCTCCGGACTGTTCAACAGCTGTTCTCTACATAGCGCAGACTCCAAAATTACTACCCATACTCGTACACATCCCATGAGAACGATTTCGAATCCGAAAATCGAAAACCGAGTCTGGGACAAACTAAAAGTGGACACACCGAGTCAGTATGGAATAATCCAAAATAACACTGCAACGATCGACCTCGGTACGAGCAGAGGGTAGTTACAGTTCGTATTATTTTCTGGTCGGTGTACTAAAATCAACAACAACAACAACAACATCAACGACGACGACGACGACGGCGCTGCAAGAAAAGAAGAGAGAGAGTTTTTCTGTCTGCCTGTTTGGCTATGTGTATCTAGTATCTACAGACAATTGAACAACATCGGCATTCCTGTATTCCGGATTCGTTTGTGCAGTTAAGTGTCAGTCGAAATTTGGCTGTAGAACAGTTTGGATGCGTCAAGTGCGAGAGGTTTTCACGATTTTTTCCGTTTCATAGACGGTGTGAAGATTTTCGGTTTGCTTTTTTTTTTTATTCATGTTTTCTGTTCAGGTATTCATTCTTGTACAGTGAATAAAAGATACATTTTATTGTCGGTGTTAGGTGTACTCGTACTCAAAATCGTATACCATATAGTGTGAGAGGTCAGAGTAAATAAATAATAACGCTGCTGACTTTGTGCAATGTAAACAAGAAATAAGAAGTTTGAGGCAGAAAAGACGAGTTTACAACTACGTGTAAACAATCGAAGGATACAGATAGAGAAGAATTGAATTGCATTCAACCTAACACGTGTTTTTGTTGTTCTCCCTCTCAATAAAGATGCGATTCATTCGGTGCAATTAAGAAAATTCGCGCGCGCGAAATATACCAACAGATACGCGTCGTAGTTACGAGCTCTAAATACTAAGATACGAAGTGATATTTTTTCAGCTTAACTTGCAGATTTAGGAGCATAGTTTGTACTCAATAAAGTGCGACTTTGAACGTTCAACAGTAGAAGCAGCTAAAACCAAAGAGACAACGTCTGTCCAAACAATTATGGTGAGTCAGCTTGATGTGCTAAGTTCACAAAAAAAAAAAAAAAGGTATTTTGTGTGTGTTTTTGAAGTAGAATGCTGGTGCAATTTTGTATCAGTGAAACGGACAGACTGGTGTCTCTGACCAGAGAAGTCTTATCTGCTGCCTGGCACTGTTGTATTCGATTTTGCCAGACATTTGTGCAGGTGGTTCGAAGGTTCTTTGCGGCTTTTATTCTCTTGTTGTTTTTTTTTTTTTTTTTGTGTATTTCACTTTGAAATCCACCAGCCACTTGGAGCTGCACAACTGCTTCAGCCAACAATTATTTATCTCCACCACAGATGTTTTAATTTTTTTTTGTTATTTTTTTTTCTCTTTTTCGTAGAATATGTCATACCTATACTAATGTGGGTATGTTTGCATTTATGAAATTCCACAAACAATTTACGAATTGTGTAGTGAGTTACTGCGAATGTTGGCACTGGTCAAGATCTGATGAATGAGCTGCTACTGCAACTTCCAGTCACGATTTGTGACATGTAACCGAACTGGTTTATGTTATTTACAAACTGGTTCCTTTGCGAATAGAAAATTTCTAAGGAACATACCTAGATACATATCCGCGTACATATTTACAAAAAGGTATTTTGAATCTATGCATTCTGCTCATATACAGTGAAACTAGATATATTTTGTACCTTTCCCGTACTACGAATAGAGCTCACTGTCAAAAGTAACTCGTATTTGCAGCGATCTTTTAAGGTTCCCTACTTGGATGCAGATTTGGGTTATTGTCTGTGCAAATTAAAGTTGTGTGACGCTTACCGTAAGGCCATGCATGTGTAAATGAACAATATGTTGTGATGTATCTTTGTTTGCACATGCCTAGTTGTGTGGCAAAAATTGCTCATTCGCATGAATTATTGGAAAAGTCTAGTCATGGCGAAGGGCGGCAAAAAAAACTGTCGGAGGGAGCCTGCTTTGTATCAGCTAAATAGCTTCATTCTTAAAATCCTTCTTCCAATTCAGAATCCGAGGTATGTAAGTTGAACAGAGTCCTTATTTTCCCATGCCCTTCCACAATGTTCGGGGCAGTAAACAACTACTTTTCTAATGTGGGTGTTTTGAAAGTAATTAAATGGATAGAACTTGTATTTTTGTGCCACTATACCTATTGTATCTGTGTTTTTAAATTTAGAAGACACCAACACATACGATAACTGAACTTTGTTATTTTTGAATTAACCTTTAGCAGTCGAATATGTGCATCTTTTTTGAGATACTGAGTCACTGTGTCGCAAATACGTAATGAATTTCATCGATGGCACCACAGTCCGACAATAAACCTAGGCTTCAGGTTAAAACCTTCTTAAGCTTATGCTGTTTTTGGCCACCTACTTCCAGTTGAGCACACGAAGGCTTTCTTCTGCTTTCTTATCTTCAATCAGTCTACATGTCCTAGTGTTTTCAGGTAATCTGACCACATCAACGTTGCTGCTAACATCGTACAGCTCGCTGTTATATTTTGTACAAAGCGGGGATGAAATGAAAAGTGTCCTTATAAAGCCTTCTTTTGAAATGGCCTCCTCTCCGTTCGATTTCTTATGAAGTGTCATAATCACGCTTAAAAGAAGAGCCGAGACACCTCCCTAAATACTCGTATCTTAAAGTTGTGGCAGAGGTACGCATTCCTATCATTCAACCATTGTTGGGGATACATTTCGTACTATAGTACCTACATTCACTCAACATGAGGCAAAATAAACGGAAGACTACGAATTGTCGATTCAGCGACTATTACAATAGTTGGCCCTTGTCCGTTCACTTTATTGGCAATTTTGAAAGAAAACATCTTGCGGTTTATAAAGTGTAGGAACCAAACCCACCATGGTATGCGACAGGAGTTCGTGGATCATTCTTTTGAGCACCTTGATTGGGTTGTCCATTGGCTACAGATCTTAGAACAACTTATTCGAAATGACTTCCATTTACCTTCCAGCACGACTTAAGACGATGTGGCCACTTATCGATTGCGATGGGAAAATTGTCCACTGCACGGGCAAGGGCTCGCTTCAACGACTCAATTTTTGAGTGACGAGTAGAGCAAGCCATGCCCTCTAATACGGACCAAAACTTGTAATCCAACGGGTTGAGGTCTGGACTACCAGCTGGCCAATTATCCGTTGATATGAAGTCCGGAACGTTGGTTTTGAGCCACAGTTGAGTCGTTTTCGCTTTGTGAGCTGGAGCAGAGTCTTGCTGGAAAGTCCATGGCTTGTTGTTGAACATTGATTCGTTGAGAGACTTCACAATGGGCTCAAAGACGGTCGATTTATATACTTTGGCCGATGTTTTCACTCCTTTCTCGCAAAAATGGAACTTGGTAACGCCATCGTAGCACACTCCCCACCTTACCATTACAGACGCAGGATGGCGGCCTCTTTGAACCCTCGGGATGAGTTGGGATGCTTCTCTGGATGACCGAGCATACACACCATCGTTCTGCTAATTGAACGATTCTTCTACGGTGAAGATTTTCTTGTCAGTAAACAGAATTTGTCTGTGAGCATTCTTCGCGTACCGGCTGAGTAACGCACTCGATGTTCGCTTGAGTTTTTCCTTCAATGCGGCCGTGAGCAAGTGCCACGGCTTTGATCGGTTTCGCAGTTCTCACAGTGCGCGGACGGCCGGATAATTGACGGTCTCGTACTCCACCAGTATCCTCAAATAATTTCACAGAACGATACACAAAATTGCGAGTGATTCCAAGCGGTCGCAACGTCCTCAAGATATCGCCTTTTTCCATGTTGTATTTAAGTAAGCCAACTACAACAATACGATTTTCGATGTCGCCCCATTCCATGATTGTAAGCAATTAATGTCAAAAACTTATTACGTCACAATGAAGCATAAATATCAACTGTCAAATCGTAATCTATACGAAATAGATGCGTCCAGTGTTGCATTCGTAATGAGTGAGTTCAGTTGTGTACCAATATTTATGACTTGACTACGTATTTAAGGGTGGACCATCTGATGGTACCTTTTTAAAAGAACTGTAAAAGACACATTGTTTAATATTTTTCAAGGATTACTACTTTATTAAAATGAATTAAACTTCCGATTAATTAAAGAATGTAACCTTATTTAAATGATTGCTTCGGCTGGCTTGCCAGTAGGCCATACTGAAAACCCAATTTGCTAATACATTTTTGGTTCCTGTCCAACGAAAGTTTGACCAATACTGTTCTTGAGTGCCTAAATCTTCTCTGGATTGTTCGCATAGTTTTGAATTTTAATGCCACCCCACTTTAAAAAGTCGTTATACACAATTATTGAACTGAGTGTGCAATAAGCCGACTGTTAAACGGCGTGTGTGGTACCTAGCTTCATCCTACCGGAACTTAGCTCGCTAAGGTACAAATCCTCAATCTCTGACCATAAAAAACCTGCGTCGTTAGTGCTCTCCATTGATTGTAACGTCTCTTCCATTACCGAGTAAGAAGAAAAAGAGCTTCAAACACTATCCCAAACATTCACATATTCAGAATTCATTGGCTTCTAGATGACTATGCGTGGATTTTCCGTGGATAAAAGCTATCAGCATCAAAGTAACATATCATTCAAAAATATACCCACGACTTACATATCCGTCAATAGTGATGCTTAACCCCATCCTGCGATGCTGAAATATTTTAAATCTCGCTCTGGATCTGACCGTTTATATCCAATTTCACTTCCTCTCTTTTCCAACTTTGCTATTTATTTTGGCAACATAATTAAGATGAAATACAATCTGAACTTGTCAATAACCTTAAATGTTTTATTATCTTATGTTAATACGGAATAGACATCGGATCACCATTAATCGATTCTGAGTCTTTTTAACATTGCCGTGATTATTTCATAAGTGATCTCGAACTTCACGCTTTACATGAGGAGATATGCCCACTTCAGCCAATAAAACTGTGGCATTTGTAAAGGAGAGGATACATTAATTCACCGAAAGAGCAAGACACTCCAAGTCGCAATTGTCGGCTTTCCATCGTTTTATAAAAATGTGTTACTTCTCAGATCATTCCCTATCCACGCTTTTTCAACTCTCTATCTCACACAAATTGTCCAACCTCTAATTAGTTCTTAATACGAGGGCGGGTCAATAAGTCCGTGACTTTTGGATTAAAACACAGATTTTTTGATAAAAAAATAATTTTATTTTTCAACGTAATCTCCCTTGAGCTCTATACACTTTGTCCAACGCTTCTCCAATTTTTTTATCCCTTCCAAAAAAAATGATTTGTCGAGGTCCTCAAAATAGGCCTTTGTTTGCGAGATGACTTCATCATTGGAGTCAAATCTTTTTCCACCAAGCCATTTCTTCAGGTTTGGGAACAAGAAGTAGTCGCTCGGAGCCAAATCTGGAGAATAGGGTGGATGAGGGAGCAATTCATAGCCCAATTCATGGATTTTTGCCATGGCAACTGCACATGTGTGCACCCTTGCATTGTCTTGGTGGAAAAGAACTTTTTTCTTGGCCAAATGAGGTCGTTTTTTTTTCAAATAATATTCCCCATTGATTGTTCTTCCCTTTTGAAGGTAGTCAATGTGGATTATCCCGCGTGCATCCCAAAAAACAGTCGCCATAACTTTATTGGCTGACAAACCCACCTTGGCCTTCTTTGGCGCCGATTCACCCTTAGAAACCCACTGTTTTGACTGTTGTTTGTTCTCTGGTGTGTTGTGATGGATCCATGTTTCGTCCACGGTTACAAAACAGTGCAAAAACTCCTCCATATTGCGATTAAACAACGCCAAACCTTCCTGTGAAGTTGTTACACGATTGCGTTTGTGGTCGACTGTGAGCAAACGCGGCACCCATCTTGCGGAAAGCTTTCTCATGCCCAAGTGATCATTCAAAATTGAAACCACTGATCCATGCGAGATCCCTACGGCTTCCACAATCTCTCGCACTTTCAATCTTCGGTCGGCCAACACCATATCGTGAATTGGTGGAACTGGGCGTCCAGGACGTTCGGCATCTTCAGTGCTTGTACGGCCACAACGAAATTCAGTAAACCACTTTTTTACCATTGAAATCGATGGTAAGTATTTATCAAGCTTAGCCTTGGTCTCGGTAATGGTTTTTTTCGCAAGAAATAATGCTTAATAAGCACACGAAATTCACTTTTTTCCATTTTCTCCTCAAATTAGTGAGTAGTCTGATAAAAATAGCTGTCAAACACAAACTAACTGACGCAGCAAGTTTAAATTTTGACAGGATTCAACTGACAGATGCCTGTTGACAGGAGCAGTGTTGCTGTTTCAGTAACGAGGTCAGAAATGCAAAAAGTCACGGACTTATTGACCCGCCCTCGTAAAACAGAGTATTGACATCCGTACAATTTTGCCGGTTATTTCTGTAACGAAATACTATAGAATTACCTGTGTTTTTACCTAAATAGTTTTCCGGTTTAAAATCTGTTTCGACCTTTTTTACCCAAGTTCTTTTAACACCAAGTCCGCCCTTAACCGCCGCTGGAAGGCAACATCAAATAAACCACTCCCAGCAAACCCCTACCCAGCCTATACAATCATCAGTCTGATACCAAAGCTCTTTAGTAACGCTGCAACACGTTAGAAAGAGAGGAAGTAGCGTGTGATGCGGTGCTATTTGGAATACCTGAGCTTTCAAACGAGAACCTCAGAAACCTATTCAATAGGGACCCTCCTAAGATCTTCTGTATCATGTTCTATAATAGCTTTATGTGAAGTACCTCAAGAATGTCAATTCGGTCCATCAGTTTTTGTCCCTGTAATGATAAAGATTTTATTATTAAATCAGCAAATCTCAACTTCCGCTAACTCAGATGCAGGGCAAGATTATTTGTTTAACTAGCGGTGACCTTCAAAGGGAATGAGCGTTAGCTTGGGCGGGGTGGGATCTGTTCTACGACGGCGCCTTCATAGACGACCACCATAAGCTTTATAAGTCCTTTCCGAATTTTGTTGTGTTAAGAGAAGATGTTCTTTTCAATTTACCATTAATTCGGAGTACCTCAAGCTTGTCAACTTAGCCCTTTACTATTCGTCTGACAATTAAATTATAGAAATTGTCGTTAAGTGATTTCAAACTCGTACTTATTCTCGAAAGGATGTTTTTATAATTTCACGTCTTCCAACCTACATGATTTTTAGCCCCAATCATAGTAACAGCCTGAGCTGGCTTTTATCTGCGACAAAAGGCTTTATTTGCATTTTCAAATTGATGTTTCATAGAACGGATAAATCTACTCAAGGACTTACCAATTCTGAGTCAAAACAAGTCCCTTTATCAGCTGTTAAAACACGATAAGATCTGAAAGGGTTCGTCTCTTGCTTACTTGGCATACAAACGGCATAACCTGCCATTTCTTCACGTCCACTATGAGTAGCACTAACACGGATGGTTTAGAAGAGCTGGAATAGCTAGTAGTTATAGAATAGTTTGTGTACCAGTAAACCGATGGCTCAATTGACAAACATTGTTGCTGGTCGGCCTTTGATGTCTGGGAAGCAACTTCTGGGTGGAATCCCTTGCGAGCCTTCTTAAGTTGGCCAACTCAAAAACTAGAAGAAGAAGCTGTTTGATGACGCACAAAAGTAGCAGTTTTTCGAAAACTGCAAAACAGTAATGATGTCGCCATGCTTCACGAGGTACATGTTCTTGCCAACATGGTAATCGCACAAGAATCTTGGTGCTTGTGGTTGTAGATGGCTATGTTGCATGACTTAAGGATACGACCCCAATATGTGGGCTTGGTACCGCCATCATTTCAGAGATGAAGAGACCTGCCCGAAGCTTGTGGAAACAGTACTTGTTGTTCTTATCTTGGGGAAAGGCCTACACAAGGTTTACACAATTTTCAGTCGAAATGTATGCTGCTTACTTCACCCAGATGCATTTATAATTGTTGCCGTCCATTTCTAACTTACCCTATGGATATGGTCAATTACATGATAGGTATGTTTGCCTTAGTGGCCACGATTTAAGTGCAACATTTGATTCTTTTTTCCTAGAATAAACCCACTTGTTCTACTTAAATTTTTTCTCACAATAAAAAATGCATTCAGTGGCCAATTTAACAAAAAAAAAAAAAACAACCAATTGTTGTGCGCTCCAACATAAGTCGTGAACACGAACAACAATCATAGAAATTGATTGTATGTGCTAGTGCTTGTTATATTGCGACAAGTCCGTGCTAGACTGGGTACTCTTGCCCAGAAACGCAAATGACAAGTATAATTGGCCCGTTCAATTGTCTATTCAACCTGCCAATGTCGGCGAAATCCCCATATTTGCTACCATGCTTTTACCGAATGAACATGCCTAATCTGAAATCAATTTTGCTCAATTCGCATTCATTATTTATGAGCAACAGTGTTACTGGCTACACACAATTGGAAATCCAGGACAACTCAACTCACACAATTCGGCCATTGCACACTTGTTTTCCGTACTCAGTACTCAATTGAAATTAGAAGTACTATGTCTCTCCAGATCCAATACTGACAAGTGTGAGCAACACTTAAGTGTGAACAATTAATGTTGGAAGGGGGTGAGTGCCCACAACTGTCGCCTGGAGGGTAAACTTCATGTCCAGTTTGGGAATTTCCAATTTTTCAAGTCTCAGGTGCAGTACGAGGAAAAAATAAAATTATTAAAATGTGATGACCATCTGGATCCTTCACTACCACCTTCATAACCATCCAATTCAATCTATCTAGCCAATTAGCAACCCTACGAAAATATACTCGTCAAATGTCGACACAACAGAACTCTCACACTATACCGCATCCCTAAACCGACTAACCGCTCATCCCCCGATGAATACAAGAGTCATTTTCACTCTGCCACCCTCTATGTAGACAATCTCTCCTTCCCTGACCAAAATAAGGAACTCTGTTGCGAACAAATTGGCTCTGCCATAAGAACCATTTTCGCACCCTCCTCGTTAAACACACACAATCAATCAATCACGTGATTAGCTAGTAAGCAATTTTGTTTCGCCTGCTGCTGCTGACGATGAGGACGACGGCGCTGACGACGACAACAACAGAAACAGAAAGAGGATCAAGAGCAGAAGCAGGAGCAGGAATTGGAACAAAATAAAGCCAAACATCAGGTGAGGTGCGGCACATACAGAAGCTACCCCAAACGTCACAAACACATACACACATAGAAACAAAACACACAGGGAAAACTAGAAGAGACGAAGACTAATGATGTGACATCCGCAGGCACAGGTGAATGAAAACGCGCATATGAGGCCCACAAAGAGCATAAAAACCGCCCCACTAAGGGCGGATGCATAGTTTTATGGTTATTAGAAAAGTACGAAAGTAAAACAATTACGGGCGGTTGCTACGAATACAAGTACCATACCACTTCCGTATCCTATACTCACCCACATTACACGGTGTTCTATTGCTATTACCCAACCAACTAGAGAAGGGTTATTGCGGGACCAACGAACACAGTTGCTCTGCTGGCTGTTTGAACATAAAAAAGTGCATAAGGGTAGTTTCTCGGTTATGGGTGAAGTTTTGCGAAATTTTGAATGGCACATCGCCGCAAATTATTGCTATTGCTGTGTATCCCGGTGACAGTATTGTTTTATTTTTCCAACATTACCGGGTGACATTTGGTGGTAAGTTGACATTAGCCATTGAAAGAGCTTGTTTTATGGTCTGAAATTAGGCAGAGCATAAATGTTTAGTGAGTTTTATGAAGGGAACATGTGGCATTGGATGTCACATTATCGGCAAGTGATTTTTATTTCGCGGCCACCATTTTAACCGTAGTGCTTACGCATAACCATGATTTTTACGGTCATACTCATAATGTAAATTAGGTTCTTAGGAGCCTGTCCCTATGAAATTCATTCATGAGGAAATGCGTCATCTTGGCGAAGGTTTTTGATGACATTTCTTTCGAGCAAAAAAAGATACAGATATGGAAGCTAAAGATATTCAGCAGCAATAAATTGTTTGGGTAAACTTACGACTGCGCCACATTCACCTACTATGTACATATGTAGAACCTAATTCGTATGAGGACGCATTACGGTATTCTGAAACATCGTTTCCATCAACTTGACGAAGAATGTAGTCAGTGAAAAAGATGAAAATAATACTCTGGAACTTTCAGCAAAGTTTGCAGCCTCTATTGGACGGGATGGTATACCAAATTTTGCCTGATGGCAACCAAAGCGACAAAAGGAAAAGATGTCGACTCTTTTCTGTCTATAGATGAGCAACTTGGAATAAACTCGGACTGTTTGAGATCGAAGCTGATTCAAAAATACTATTGAACGTCATGAGCAGTGGTAAAACTCTTTGTTTTGAAAGCCAGCTTCAGTTTGATAAAAAGAAAACCCAATTTGATGGCGGAACGGAGAACCCAGGCGGAAAGAGCGAAATTAAATGATCTTGTCGAGTAGTCAAGGATGGCTTATATTCAAACTTAGGAGATGTTGTTTCGCAATCGATAAATACGCGACAAACGTCTTTTTCAGAGACACAGGCAAGAGGGTGAAATTTTTAAGATATGCGTTCAACATAAATCCAATCACAAAGAAGTGGAATAAGGCTCTTAACTTACTTAGCTTAGTAGAATTATTTCCTAGTAACAACCTGGGCAAAAACTATGGGGAAAACAGCAGATTGTACGGAAGAAGTGGTAAGCAAAGGGCTTTAATGAATCTATCCTAGACGTGGAGTCGAAGTGGATGGCTTATGATCATGCGATTCGAAGTATTGTTGAGTGTCATTTAATAAAGCCATAAGAGGAAATTACCTTCTTAACCAGCGAAAAGAGGAATATCATATTCCTCTGTATAAAGGCACAGGCGTCACGATAAACGGTAACAGCCATCAACCAGGTAAGATAATTTCAAACAAAATTAAAATTTAATGGCAAATTCTAAACAAGGCTTCCCAATAAAAGGTTTAATTTCGATTTATAGGCTACGGTACGGATCCAACGACTGAGAGGTTGGGGCCATGTCAAATAAGTAGAAACCAAAGACCCAGCCCAAAGAGGGTTCGAGTCTAGGGGAGTTGGCGCAGGAGAGGACAACCGCATCTATGAATTTCTACAACTTCAACGCGCTGTTGTTATAGTGAGTCCAAACTGATCTAAAAGGTTGGACAAACGTAACAAATTTTGATTGAACCAAATTAGAATAAACGAATCCTCAGTTCAGTCCTCAATCCGCTAGGCGAACACCAGCTCTAGACGAAGACAGATTAATCAGCTGTGGTAATAGAAACGCAGGAGTTTAAGAGCCTTCTTATATGTATGCTTGTAGGAATGAAAGCGCTCTTTCTTACAAGGCATTCAGGATGCCATATTTTTCAATGATGTTCCTCAAAAGAGTCACATTTCATTTCCTTAAGCAGCTTAAAGTGCTGGTTTAAGAAAACTTTTAATAAAAATGTCCCTTCTTCGCTGAAGCTAGTTTAGGAGTTATAAAAGCGTCCGCTTTTGTGGAACTTGGGAGCTTCTTTCCTAGAAATGGTCCTTCAATCCATTATGTGAATTTGTTTTAACATCGTACTAGGTTCTTGTTCTGAATTTTTATTGTGCAAAATGGTTTTCGTGGCATTGGTAGTGCCGGAATCTTAACAGCTAAAACCACATCCACCAAGACTTCGCTTAGTTTGATTATTTAACCTGTTTGCCTCACTTTGTCGCTCTAACCTTCTAAGGTCACTGAGCACTTTGACAATATGGACAGTTTAGGATGTTTTCGTGTTTGCGCTTAAACGAAAAATGTCTAAAACAGTTTTGTGCTGTCAAAAACTAAGTCATATACTAGGTTGGGTGAAAAGTAACCTCCTTGACCGCTACTACTGCTAAAAAGGTTATGGTGCCTTGAAGTCCGTTCATATTTAGGCAGACATGCCAAATTTCAGTGCGATACTGTCTTTAGTTTTGTTTTGACAGCTGATTGTTGTTGACGTGTTTGGCGTCATGTTGAGTATGGACAAAAACGATTTTCGTTCTCTCATAAAACATTATTTTTTGAGAGGCAAAACGGCGAAAGAAACAAAAGAAAAGTTGGATAAATACTATGGCGCTAATGCTCCGTTAGATTACACAGTCAAATATTGGTTTCGAGAGTTTCGTGTTGGCCGCAACTCCACTACCGATCAAGTCCGCAGCGGCAGGCCCTCCGATGCGGTTACAGAGGACAATGTCAAAAAAATACATGAAATGGTGTTGGCTGACCGGAAAGTGAAGGTGCGCGAGCTAGCAGATACCACAAATATTAGTGCTGAGTGCACACGCTATATTTTGGGCAATATTATGCATATGAAAAAGTTATCCTGCCGCTGGGTGCCGCGCATGCTCACTCCTGACCAAAAACACGAACGCGAGAGCACTTCGAAAGAGTGTTTGGACCTGCTGATGCGGAATCAGGCGGACTTTTGGCGTCGATTGGTAACTGTTGATGAAAGCTGGATTCGAGTGCTCCGAAGCGGCCGACGGAGGCTCAATGGGTCGGAAAAGTTATGGCGTCGGTTTTCTGGGATTTTAATGGCATACTCTTCGTGGACTATCTCGAAAAAGGAAAAACCATCAACAGCGATTACTGTGCATTATTGGAGCGATTGAACGCCGAAATCGCTGCAAAACGGCCTCTCATGAAGCGAAAAAAAATCAAATCAAACTGAAATCAATGAATTACGGCTCCAATTGCTGTCGCATCCACCGTATTCGCCCGATTTGGCTCCCTCGGACTATTATCTCTTCCCAAACCTCAAAAGATGGCTCATCAATAAAAAATTCAGCTCACGCGAGGAAATCATCATTCCAGACCTTCCGGAAAATCGATCAAGAAATTGGAAAATCTCTGCATTAAGTGTATCAAGCTAAAAGGGGACTTTTCATTCTCAAGGAGGTTACTTTTCACCCCACCTAGTAAAGGTAGGTTTCGCCGTGATTTCATTTAAAAAAACGTCAATCACTGGCTTAAGTTAGTGTGCCCACCTTACCTGGTCACAGTCTGGGCTGTTTTTCTCGGCCATTTGAGATCCGCTCGATTTTGGCACTCCAACTCGCTTTCAATATCTCAGTACAGAATATGAATAATCATTCGACAATCCAGCCAGCAGCAATTTCATTTTAGAGAGATGCGTGGCACGATCAAGTAATGCAGTTCATCGTGCCAAAACCAGCAAATAACCCACCATCTCTTCTGAGCTTCTATTGCAGTTTCAAAACTAAGTTGTTTCTTTCTTTAACCGTCCTTGATTTTTAATACGGAAAGCCAATAAGTCGGAGTCTTGGTGATTTATTTTCGGATCTAACAATTCATGCAAAAACCTTCCTTTCACCTTCACGTATGAGGATTGCATTCTAAAATGCATGCTGTTTTGAGTCAATCTCATGCTTTTGCTATTTTACTATTGCTAGAGCAGGAGTGTATCTAGGAAAGT
Organism: Volucella inflata; assembly: GCA_928272305.1. Classification (NCBI taxonomy): domain Eukaryota; kingdom Metazoa; phylum Arthropoda; class Insecta; order Diptera; family Syrphidae; genus Volucella; species Volucella inflata. The sequence continues at coordinate 10,315,544 of OV743720.1, forward strand.
GGGTTTTTTGGCAAGGATCCCAAAGACTCACTGCTGGATGTCGTGTAACTACCATCTTCTCCTTCTTTAAGTGGCGCTACAGTCCGGGGTGGACTTGGTCCTCAGTAACAAGCGTCTCCAGCCACCTCGATCCCTGGCTAGCTGCCTCCAGTTTCGCACGCTTAGTTGGCTGAGGTCCCCTTCCACTTGCGTGCACCTCCTGAGTCTTGGCCTTCCTCTACTACGCTATCCCTCGGGAGCGGATTCGAAGATTTTTCGGATCGGAACATTGGTGTCCATATGCTCTACATGACCTAGCCATCTCAGTCTTTGCACTCTTCTGGCTAGGCCCATGTCGCTGTACAGTCCGTACAGTTCGTCGTTGTATCTCCTCCTCCACTCACTCACCGTCTCGAAGCAACCAAGAACAGCCTCATCTATTTTTGATAATGTCCATGCCTCTGCGCCATAGAGCAGGACCGGGATTATTAAGGCTTTATAAAGGGTGACTTTTGCTGTCCGAGAGAGGGCTTTGCTACTCAATTGCCTTCTTAACCCAAAGAAACAGCGGTTGGCAAGTGTTATTCTTCGCTTGATCCCAGCGCTGGTGTCGTTGTCTGTATTTATAGCGGAGGCTAGGTAGACAAAGTCCTTAACTACCTCAAAGTTATATCTGTCGAGGGTGACGTTCTGCCCGAGACGTCGGTGTTGGTTGTCCTTTTTGCTTGACAGCATATACTTGGTCTTGCCCTCATTGACCGCTAAACCCATTTTCGCCGCTTCCGTCTCAGTACTCGCGAAAGCGCCACTGGTTGCTGGCGAACGGTTTCAGGCGTTCACACAATACGGCAGATAACATCTTGTATGCGATGCTACGATACCTCTGTTGGCGCAGTTCAGAGGGTCTCCTTTCTTGAGAATCAGACAAGCAATGCTGAGGTTCCATTCATCGGGCATACTTTCGGCCGACCATATTTTACAGATGAGTTGGTGTATGCTTTTTACCAAGTCATCGCCCGCCACTTTGAAGAGCTCGGCAGTCAGGCCGTTCAGCAGCTTTGTTGGACTTAAGCTTCGATATGGCTATCTTCACTTCATCCAGGTCGGGTGGACGGAATTGTTGGTCATCATCGTCCAGGTTGAAAGGTTAATTCTGTCTGACAGCGGTATTTGGTTCGTCATCGCCGTTATACAGTCTGCAGAAATGATCTTTCCAAATCCTCAGCATCGACTGCGATTCTACTACGATGTTCCCTTGTTCATCTCTACAGGCTTCGGTTCGGGGTTTATTTCCGCGGCATGTTATTTTTACCTTTTGGTAAAACTTCCGAACCTCATTCCTGGAGTAGCATTTCTAAGTTACCTCGATCGCGCGCTTTCATGCTCTTTCTTCTTCCTCCTGAGAAGCCGGTGTTCGTCTCTCCTCTTCCGCTCATAGAGCTCATGAGCAGCTCTGGTCCTTCTTAGTAGCGTCGTTTTATATGCATCTTGCTTAGCTGCATGTGCTTTCCGGCATTCATCATCAAACCAGGGGTTTCGTTGTGGTGGACGAGTGAAACCCAGCACATTGGAAGCGGCATCTCTGATGGCGTTTTGGCAGTGTTTCCAATGGTCTTCGATGCTTGATGCTGGCGGTATTGGACCTCTTAAGAGATTAAAAGACACTCGATCGAAAAAGGACTTGGCGATCTCTTGCGATTGTAGCCGTCAGACGTCGAATTTTCTCACAGCATTAGTTTGTCTTGGCGTAATTTGGGATATCCGCAGAGGCTCATTCTCGTTATTTAGAGAATGAGCACCTGTCGGAAGATGCTACATCTACGAGGCCCAATACTAATCGTTGCCAACCGTAACTACCATCAGATAGTTTTAAATTTTCAGCTTTTGAAGGTTCCTTGGATATACAATAGCTTCCCTCAGTATGGCAGACTCTGTAGTGCCTTCGATATTTCCTCTAACGAGCGTTGTATTTGTCCCAGTTAAGAGCGGGGATTGGAATTTTCAGTTGCATTACGAAGTTTCCTCGCCTTCTTTCCATTGTATTGTTGTAGCTCTTAAATCCACCATTATCGGGAGTTTTTGAATTGATTGATCTTTGTGAGGAGTGGGTGAAAATCGTCCTTTGTTTTCCGCGTGCAAGTTTAACTAAGTCAGCAACTGGAAGAAGTTAGCTTACAATGGACCTGGATGAAGATGCCATGTTTGCCCTGTACTCTAGCGTGACCTTATAGAAATCAAAGTTTTTTTTTCTCGCCAAAAGCTGTTGTTAACTGTTCTAAATTCGGAAGTGTCTGTTTCTTTGGAAGTGTCTCCTTCTTAAATGTCAATAAAGACTTCAATTTCTTAGCCGCCTGAGTGCACAAAGCTATATTTGTCCTCTGTTACTTGTCAAGTCAATGAAAATAACGCAACAAACTTTACCATTCGCGTTGTTATGTAAAGAAACATCTCTTATGTTGCTCTAAAGGTCATAGTTGAATTAGCTTTTTTTTTCCCAGAATTGAAACACCCCCACCCTCTGGATGAAAGTGGCTTTTCCTTATTTGTTTTTACAAAAGGCAAATCTGCGGGAAGACTGTTAGTGTTGTAACTTAAAAGAATTATGCAACAACACCCGCATAACGCTGATTCTTAAAATAATAGAAAGAAAGAAAAACGTAGCCTTCATTTCCATTGGTAGAAACGACAGGAAACCCGAGGGCAAGCCGTTTGCTTCTTTTATGTGCTTTCTTCGAGTTGTCTGTATGTCAAGCCCACCTGTGTGCGTGTCTTTACTTTAGTAAATCTCTCAATCGAAATCGAACAATTATGGACTCGACATTCAACAAAAATGCTCTGTACCTCTTGCTAGTACTACTCGTAAACCAACGACACCGGCACCGGCAGAGCAGATTGGGTGAAAGTCTCATCCTTCGTTTCGTGTCTACTTTATCTGCAAATGTCAGCTGACATTTGAACCAGTAACTGTAGCTATAGCTGTAGCTGTGGCCGCAATACTCGTATCAGGAGTGCCATTGGAAAACGAGTATAGTAAGCAGGAGAGGTTAAACGGGTGGCAGAGATGAGATTTCTATAAAGCTAAAGGCACATTGTGTGTACTCGTATAGCCACTGCCAAACACACAAAATGTTCCCTTTCCCAGTCGCTAACAATATTTTCGTATTTTTTTATTTTTTTTTTGTTTTTTTTTTTTGTTTTTTGTTTTGTTTTGTTCCAATCAGTTTTCCCTTCTCATCCTGAAATATACTCGTACATAAACACAGACATAGAAACGTACACACATACCCCACTGACAAGGAGATGTGGAGTCTAATTCTTGGAAAACTACCCTGGGTGTGGGGTGGATGGGTTGTGGGTTATTTCTCGGAAAAGAAGGCAAAGGAACAACCTAACCAACTGGTACTGCTATTGGTGCTGTTGGGCTTGTGCTGGCGCTGGTACTGGTGCTCCACTCTGCATTCTGGAAACAGATGTGCCATGCCATGCCATGCTATGCTATACCAAAGTCATGCCGGGCCATGGTGGCGGTAGTGGTGAAAAATCCATCGCCGAGTGTTCATGACATTTCTCTTATTACCTTTTTGCCAAAGTGGAAGTTTTCCATGAGATTACTACCCGCAAGGGGCCACGGGAGAATTACTTCTGTATATGGCTGGCTACCACCCAATATCATTACTATCTGTATCTCAACACCTCCTACACTCTCCTCCAACTGTAATGGTGGTATTTGGAACACACAAATGTTTGTCAATCTGAATGGAGAGCATTTAATTTTCTTTGTTTCCACAATTACCCCCTTCCAACCTTACAAGGGTGAGTTAATTTTTCATTCCTTTTTTTTGGGGATATTTTCTCTTTTTTCTTTTTTCTAGATTTAGGGTGCCAGGTGTTTGATGTTAGCGCAGCCTCGTCAAGAAACAATCGTCTAACACTTTGCCTGTCCCCACACTAAGTGAGTTATATACACATATGTGTACATATCTCAATAGGCTTTTTGTCGGTCGTCGACTTTATACAGACAGGGAGGTCGTCGGTGTATGGTGATACAGGAAAAAAAAAAAAAAAAAAAAAACCACCCCACCCAGTTATAACAGCCAGCATCAGCTGTTGGATGAGGGAGGAAGGAAGGAAATCTTCTAATATTGCTCTGCCAAATGTTGCCAAGCTCTCTTCATGACGTGCACACATAGCGCACACACAACATCAGGCATCCATCAGGCACACAAGGCGCTCGCTTCCAAAGCCAACACAAAACACACAGAGATTTGACTGTAATCTCGATGCAGTGATTCTGGAGGTTCCACCATATCTCGTGTACACTCCTCTCTCATAGCATTAAGCACTGGCAGCATCACAAAACAGAGAGAGGCAGAGGCCAGATGAAGCACAGATGCTTGAAAATGTCTGGAGCAGATTCTTTTTAAGTGTGCACACGTTTGTGCTGCCTGATGCTTTAGTTGCCTCGCGGATGTACGAGGGCCAGAGAGCTACCACCCCTGGTAGCAGTCGATGGAAATGGAAAAAAATTATAATAATACAGTGCCCCGGCCCGGCCAGTGAGAGTCGTCGGGTGGTGGGTATAACCTGCTTCTGGCAAGCACATGGTCATAGTGGTGCAGGGGGTTGTATGAAGGAGTATTTTTCCAAAGTGCTGATGGTGGTGAATGGGGGCTATTTCGGTGAAATCGCTTTTATTTTATACGTCCTCTCTGGACAGCTGCTTTAAATATCGATGCTGGTCTGGGAAAAATCTACTATTGGATTTAAGTAACACATGGATTAAGTGAGAGGCAGGCAGGCATGCAGCCAGTCAGTCCGTCAGTCAGTCAGTTAGTTAGTTAGTAAGGTTAGCTGGCACAGGCACAGGCACACAGAGATTGAAAATGCCAAATGGGCGCGTAGTATGGTGTTGGAAAAACAAACGCCAAGTGATTTGCCAATTGATTTGATTGCGAGTGTTTCATTTCAGTTTTTCTTCTTCCAATGGGACTTTCTGGAGTTGGCCAATATTTGGAGGGGAGATAGAGGAGGAAGATATGTGGTGAACGTGTACGAGTACATCTTGCGTGAGTAAATCTTTTCGTTGGTAGGGTGGGGGAGGGGGGTGGTGCAAATATATGAAAATTTATTTTGATTGCTTCGATCTCTGATTCGGATACGCACATAAGCATAGCACAGAATGTGTGGGTGTCATAGAAAGATGATGTGTTTGTTTTGAAGATGATATGGTTCCAGATATTTACATTCTTCATTTCTCATCTTTTCCAGGAACCTAGTTTGTACATCATTTGATAAGACCATTACAGTCCGTCAGTGAATATTTTCTGCGTATGCTAGATGAAATTGGGTGCAGAGTCGTTACTTGGCCATCAAAAGCCCAAGACATCTATGATTTACAAGTCAATCCACATTTTCCTTGATAACTCAGCAAAACAATGAGGCATGAGTATCTGTTAAGCTTAACGATGTAATGATTGAAATCCTCTCATACACCGATCGTCCTACGAAAAGACGAGACATTTCCCTCAACTAACGTTTGAAATTAGTAAATATTTGTAGTGCAGCACAATCTTTTAGGAAATCTTCACTGCGATCCACGGGGAATCTTTAGACAGAACTTGATTGACTCCAAAAACCCAGATTCAGTCCACGTTGAAGTAAACATCACAGCCACACAAAAGGTTTTGTGACTCATCGTTAAGCGCAATAACAACAGATTAAGAGCTAAAACCTTGAACCCTTGAAATGACATCTTGGTGGAGTGGTATTTTGGTTTGGGGAAACAGCTGGGCTCACAACTTATATTTCGAAAGACCAAAAGGATGCTTAAAATTGTATTCTCAGTTCTACAATACCGTGCTACTGGTCACACAAAAAGCAAACCGCCCGCGGTAGCTTCTAGTAAAGTTGCTGAAATTTTATAAAAAAGATTTAAAGACAGAATAGTCCACTTAATGCGCAGTCCTTAATCACTCAACTCTGCAAATCAATTAAAAAAATAAAAAAAATTCTAATAGTTGAGGATCTTAATGGCAACCTTGCGGAACTCAAAGAAAACTGTTCATCGAATGATGTTTCAATTCAATTCAATTCTTTCCCTCCCTGATCGAAGTCGATACATCGCAAAAAATGGCATCTTATCCAAGCGAGTTCCCGGGTCGTTTCCACGAAAGAAGTAGGTAAATCGTTTGTCTTGACGATTTTGAAAATTCAATGGAAATTCAATTCATCCAAATTATCCGCCGTTCTCACAGTGTTCTATTACCCCTTCGATGATCATCGAACATCTCTGAGATTTGGAAAACATCTTTTCGGTTGAATTTCATACGTCCTCACTTGGCATGGTGGTGGTCTGTTTCAAGTATACACACATGTAGTACAAAATGTATTATTTCGACTTTTGTGCTCTTTTCCACTATTCTGTGATGATTACCAGCTGCAGCAGCTGACTTTTCGATTGCCAGAGGTCGGTGGTGGCGGCGTGTCAGTTTGCGCGCGGATGTTTCACAGATGGCGATAGAAATTAAACAGGGGAAAACATAAAATAAAATTTAAAAACAAAATACTCAATATGTACGAGTTACGATACGAGTACGTGTGTCGGAAATGTTTAGCAGATTGCGAGAGCTGCTTGCCCCCAGTTGATATAAATTTTCTAAACTCACACCATGAGTATATTAAGAGCATCATTTAGACATATAGTGTTTTCGTAAAGAAAAGTATTTTTAGGATAATTTCACTTTCAGGAAAGGAGAATTGAAGGAGGGTCAAATATACCATATCTGCTCTAGTTGTGGTATGGGGAAGCTGTCAAGATGATCGTCATTCAAGTGATTTCCTCGATCGTCATATGAGAGATGTATGGAATGAAATATTGGCAGCAATTGAAAACTTTTTCATAAATTTATGCAAACTAACTGCCTACCATGTGTGCAAAATGCATTGATAACGAAGAAGGCTAAGAATAAATTTAGCAAATCCTGATTGTATATCATTTCACTGCAGAATCTGAACACTGCTCTTTAAGTCCGTCTTATCTATCCATTCATATTATTATCGTCTCTCTTTCTTTAGAAATGTTGCCTGATCGCCAGGTTTCCTTTTTAACAGCATGGACGTCGTTGCTGATATGGTTCCGATCATTATTCATTTGGAAATGCGATCGTGTATCTTTCATCGGATGAATAGTCTCTAATGACCAGTTTCACAGTGACCGTTTTAACTGTCGTCGTCGTTTAAAGTTCCGTTTAAGAATTTTTCGGTTTCACAGTGCTCGTTTAAACCAAAAGTTTAGTTTTGCTCGTCATTTAAGTTAAACGACTGCACTCTGCAGTTGAAACTTTCGTTTGACGTGTAGTACACGAACATTTTAATTTTTTTTTTGTTAATTGTCATTTCATACGCTGTCAAACGAGTGAGCGTGCAACGAAATTTATTTATTTATTAAAAGATTAACATTCGGCTTCGAAATCATCTGCAAAAAAATGTGTAGCATTGTTTTCCATCACATTGCCCTCTTAAAAGATAAATACATAAAATTTCCAACAACAGAAGAGGAAAAGGTACAGAATGTGAACGGATTCCATCAATTTGCAAGATTTCCTAGAGTGACTGCTGCCTTTTTTTCAACAACATAGCTTTAACAACTGCGTTTAGTTAACTGAAGGTTTATTTTGCACTGTGAAACCGAAAGAGTTTAACTAAAAATTTAAACTTTCGTTTAGGTTCAGTTAAACGCCCGTTTAAACTGTCACTGTGAAACTGGGCATAAGAGTCTGTCAGAATTAGAGAATTTTTAATTTTTACAAGACTAACTCGACACAGTAAAACCGAAAAAAGTTCCAATGGGTCCTATTGTTGATCGATATATATTTTAGTATTGTTGATTCAAGCCGTATAATTTAATTTACCGACATTTTTGACACTTGCTGCGGAAGAAATAACGTTATCGACGTTTGAATTTTAAAAATTTCGGTTTTTGTAACACTGCGTCTCCACAGGCAATATTTCAGGCAATGACAATATCAATGGCAATGGCAATTTAAAATATAGGTGGAGATTTCATTTCGGGCAATATCCAAATATTCCAAATGTCAAATGTAATTATGTTATTGAACAACAAACGTGTGCGTGCCATCCGAGCAATTAAATTATTAAAAGCCTTAGAGATAATTTTTTTGGCGATTCTATTTTTTTTTGTCGGCCGCAAAGCTGGTTCGCAAAAATGTTATTTTCTTTTTTACCTATTCCACGCTTGTTTTACACTTTTCGCCTTTTTGAAAACTTTGAAACGTCAAATTCATTGCCTTTGCGATGGAAATCAATAATTGCCTTGTATGCGGCGGGCAATATTGACATTGCCATTGATTGAGCGTTTACACTAGGAAATTTTAAAGCAATGGCCATGCCAATGGCTTCGAGTATTGCCTGTGGAGACGCCAAGTTAAATCGAAAGAAATTTTAAGAATTCAAAAAATAAAATAAAACAAAATGGAAGTGATGAGTTATTTAGATTCAGATAGTGATAGTGATATTGGTGACTATGCGAATAGTTTTGCGATGCAGTTCAGCTGATATTTTGCAATTGAACGATAAGGAGTGAATTTAATACAAAAAATGTATTTCTACTGGTCTAAGCTCAGTTTAAGTTTTAAGCGCAACTTTCGCCTTCAACAAAATTGCGTTCCAATACGTGCGTATGGAACTGGAGCATTTGCTCAGACAAAGAAAAAGACAAGGCTCATTTTCCACCAAAGAAAAGTTGGCTGACTGTTTATGCTTTTTGGAAAAAACTTTAACGTCTACATTGCGCAATTCACATTTTCGCTAGTGCTGTCCGAACTGTTAGAATCATTAGAAAACATTCTTTGCACCAAATGGATACGCCTTGAAATGAATGTGGACGAAGAGAGGGAAGCTAAAGCTGACTTTTTCCAAAAGTGTGTTATTCCGGGTGTAGTAATGGTGGTTGATGGAAGTCATTTGCGCATACAAGCGCCTTCTTCTTCTTCTTCTTCGTATCCTTTTATTAACCCTTTCTTCGTTATACGAACTTATGCAACGGATGCGCAAATGGGCATGGCAAATGCTCTGTCTTTGAACGACTTACTTTAAACCCGTTCTGCAAATCTTCGACGTTATCTCTTAGTATAACTGCTTCGTCAGCGAAGAGAATTGGCATTACCTATACACTTGCTTCGCGCAAGCAGTGTCTCAAAAGATAGTGTGGACGTGTATGCCATTGAAGTGTTGGCCGAAACATTAGCGGTGGAATATACTGTGGATGAAGAGGCCACATATCCGAAGTAGGCGACACAGTCACAGTAGAGGAAATGAGTCGCTTTCTGCCTCATCCTCGATTCCCCAGCTCATTGAATAGGCCATTATGCTTGTGGCATACTTCGCAGTCATATGTATATATCCGCCTACACTTAAGCACATCTGTAGAGTTTGGACCGTCAAGAAGCGTAATCTTAAAGATCTTAACACACAAAAATCGGCTGGTTTTCATAATCGAAAGGCCTTCTTGCACACTGGGAGAAACACTGCGAAACCTTTTTACCAGTCTTCTTTCTGAGTAAATTTAAAGCGTTTGTATTGCCGGTCAATATCTCTCTTTTCCTATAAACCTACTGCAGTAACGATGTTTACTTTTAAGGTCTTGCAAACGTTAAACAACCGTCCGTTGAAAGTCTGAAGAGTATGGCTTACATAAACTCGCACTTAACATTAAAAAAAGCATTTGACAGAGTATGGCGTCGAGTATTTTGCCGTACAAGTCTCTTATGAAAGAGCTCGCGTGCCCTTTATTTCCAGGTCATAACAGTCTGCAAACATTTAAAAACAACTAACATCAGTATCTATCTTTCTTTTATCCTTAATTTCCCTTCTGGCCGCTATGATTGCTTATTTGCGGGTAAAACTGGATGCAACGGCTGCTGGAAAGTGATCGCATAACGAACTATTCTCTGTTATCAGTTGTGGATACATATACTCGAACTCAGCAATGTTTCAAAAAGCTATAACTCTGAAAAGTTTCTTCACTTCTTTATGTTGCATGCTGCACTGGCGGATATATTGAAATCCTGGCGAATAGTTAGAACGGACCTTTTACCGAAAATCGGAAAAGAACTGCCTTAAAGCATAGGGTAATTTAGCTTTGATCGACAAATGCACTTATGCACTGAAAATGGGCAATCTTCCCAAAACTTAGTTATTTCAGGATACCCCCGACCATCGCTCTCCGTCATTTCTTTAATATTAATTCGGAACCCGTGTTCAGATCATATGTTCTACGCTTGGTATGAGTCGAGGCCGACTTAAAACCCCGTGCCTACATTAGGGTCACAGCAACCAGTACTTATTTTAACTCTACCTCAGGTCAAAATCAACTGCGACTTAAGACTTAAACCACAGCAACCGTGATGCTCCTACGAGGGGACATATGACATATTTCTATTAAGTCAGGCCCGGACTAAAGCCCAGGGCTTTAACTCCCATGATATCGAGTGATATTAAGTCATCTTGATGTGGACTACTGATAGTCTTGCCACTCAACATCTACGACTGAAAGCTTGTAACTGGCCAAATCGTAGTAACCCTCAGTGGCGTTAAATCTTAATATGTTTACAAAAAGACCAGTATTTGCTCTGCTCCCGTTCATTATTAGACTACGTCACTGATGAGCGAAGCCTTGATTAATAGTCGAGGACCCAATTCCAAGTCACAATGGGGTCTGGGGTAATAAATCCTCGATAAACCTGTTGGGCAAGGCTAAGACTAAAGTTAGACATGAGTATCTTGGTTGGACCAGCATAAGCTGCTGGACTATGCGATTGCAAAAGCTGCAGCTTATTAAGGAGATAATTTGGCTCTCGAACTTGAACATGGTTTTACAGAAACCAATCCAATCATTGACTTAGAAAAGTAAAAGGTTCCGTGAAATAAGCCCATGCGAAATAAGGCCATATCTGAAAATATGGCCGTACTTCGCTTTCTGAAAGTTAAATAAGGCCAAATTAACTTTTCCACAGTGTAATCCGCTCAAGGGTCAGACTGTAATAACTTAAAATTGTAAAAATTTGCTTAGATAAATCTAACTTATAGGCGCCTGCCTGACAGTTGTTGACATACCCTTAGCGGAGCGACGAAGTCGCATGAGCGGCTAAACCCTGCGAAGAAAAGGGCGAAACCCTTTGAGCGACCGAAGCGAGCCGTCCACCATAGAAATTTGGTTAAATTCACTTTGGCAAAGTGAAATATAGCCAAATGTTGAAAGCAAGATGTTGAGTACAAAGTCCACTTAAAACTTTGGCGGCAGCATGATTAATATGAATATCCAAAGAGAGTTGAACTAAAAATCATACCAGAGGTTTTAGCAGAGACAGTATACACACTCTTTGAGCATTTCATTTATATGAATAGACTGAAAGGCTGAGAGAAGCTATTCGGTGTTATTAAAGTACTTTCGACTTGTTTGCATTAAGTCAAAGATCACGAAGATCCCAAATTAAGATTTTTATAACCGAGATTTCGATAAAAAGATTACGAAATCTCACCGAATGCCGACTAGATTTTGTTTGAAATTTGTACAGTGGTAGACAATAGTTTAAGGGCACTCTATTTTTTTTTATAACAAAAATATGGTTATGGTCACTGATTAAACTTGTGTTCATCCATTTTATGCAAAATTTTGTGTAAATATCTTGGTTTACGTGCTAACAAGATTCAACTTGTGCGGGAATTGAAGCCACACGATCATCGTTCGCGCCATACATATGGTGAATGAGCCAAAGGAAAAATTGCTATTGATCCACAATTTCATTTGAAAACTTGATTCAGTGATGACGTACATTTTTGGCTAAATGGCTATATCAACTATTGTCGAAACACAATGATATCCAGAAATAGTTAACGTTTAGTGCCTATTATGAGCTGGTGGAATCATTGGTCCATAAGTCTTGAAAAATGATTATGGTAAGATCGTTACAGTCAATTTTCAGACTTTTTCGTGCCTCAATTGGAAGCCACGGACGATTATTTTCATGAAATGGACCTGTTATGTGGCCACGTCGTTCGTGCGATTTGACGCCATTAGATTATTTTTTTTTTGGAAATATAAAGTCGGATGTGTTCGCGGATAAACCATGTTTGAAGCCAAAATTGACGAAATACAGCCTAATTTACTGTGAAGAGTGTGTAAAAATTGGGCCTCCAGATTACGCCATGTACGAGCAGTCGCATATTTAAACATTAATGCCATACAATAATCAGTTTAGAGTTCTCCGCCTTTAAAAACAAGAACCTTTACCTTACATTACTTAGTCCTCTACAGATGGTATGTAGTAAATGCTGCCCCAGCATGTTTGATTAATATCAGGGAGAGGACTAGTATAGTCAGTATTTTGAAAGTCTTGGTAAAATTGTTTTGGAAATTGTCACGCTTACAAAAGCTTGGAGCAGAAAGTTTGTTATTAAAAAGCAGGGTAGAGATGTCGGCATCGAAGATAATAGTAAGTGGGTGGCAATACATGAGCTTATCGCTGCCAAATGCATTGAATGAATTATAAAGGGTGGTCCAACCATAATGCACGATGTTAACTGTGAGTCATACTTTAACGTCAAGTTTTTTGCCCAACTTAATTTGACATTTCTTTGTTTCAGTGTTTGACAAATTCAACCATGGAGAGGTACACAATTGAGCGCGTTAAGATTTTTGAAGCCTTTTACGAAAATGGGCGTTCAAATCAAAATACACTTTGTGATTTTTCAGCATAATCGATCAAATGTGTCCACAATCAGGAGAATTGTACGAAAATTTCAGCAAACCGGGTCTGTTGAAAATGTGAGAACACGTGCGCATGCTCGCCCAGTTCGTTCTGCGGAAAACATTGCTGCGGTTTATTGGCTGGCGGCGTCATCGGGCCGTACTTCTTCGAAAATGAGGTCGGCCAAACAGTTACCGCGAATGATGTTCGCTATCGCGAGATGATAACGGACTTCGACAGACGGCCAGAAATTGAGGATATGGACTTGCACGATATGTGCTTCCAACCGGATGGTGCCACTTGCTACACAGCCAAAGAAACAATAGTTCTTTTGCGCGAGAAATGGTCGATGGTCGTGTTATCTCACGGCGTGGCGATGTTAATTGGCCGCCATGATCATGTGATTTAACACCGTTGGACTTCTTTCTTCGGGGATATTTAAAAGTGTACGTCAATAAGCCAAAAGCAATTCGAGAGCAAAAGGATGAGATAATTCGGCACGTTAACGACATTGAACCTCAAATATGTCTCAGAGTCATTGACAATATGGACCATCGGATAGAGGTATGAAACCGAAGCCGTGGCGAGCATTTGGCCGATATTTTGTTTCACACATAATTGTCATAGATCCTTCCATCATAATAAAAAATATTAAGATAATTCTCTGAAAACTTTTTGTTTTATTTACAATTAACATCGTGCGTTAATTATGGACCACCCTTTATATTCAAATTATTGTCGATCGTTAGCTAAGACATTTTTCCATCTTTCTTTTAATTGGTGGATTCTGCGCCAATACCACTACTAGTCTCTAAGGCCAACCTTTCATCAAGCCAATTTTTCACTTTTTCGTTTGAATGAAAGTGCGTGCTGCATCGATCAAAACAAGTAATCATCCGGAGGGGTCAAGTCTGGTGTTAGTTTATTTATTTGGTTTGCAACAGATGGACGAGCACTTTCGTGATGGAAAACAACTGTTACGTCTCTTTGGCATATTCTAATCGTTTTTGCTTGGTTGCAAGGTTGATGGTTGGCCAAGGTCTACAAATGATGATTTGCACTTGGGATTATCGAAATAGATCTACTTTTCATCGTCGTTAACTACGAAAAAGTCTTTTCTTTTGTGCCGAACATGTGCAATTTCTGAAATGGTTTTTCGCATTTCGCCTTTTATTATATTGTATTTGACAGAATACAGATTGCAGGGTGTTTGCTTTAGTCGTGACGGAACACTACTCATATGCTAAGCACTTTAGTGTTCTGGGCAAACATATACATGACACAATGTTTTCCAACGCCTGCTGTAAAAGTATAGACGACGGCGTGGAGCACAACATCCACGAACCGGGTTTTTGGAAGAAAATATGCTCACATTTCTTTTCCTGGAAAGTGCAGCGGAAAGATGTCAACAAAACAGGACTAATGTTCCTACCTGCTCAGGTCCTACAATAAGTCAATGATATTGTCGGACCTTACGGGGTAGATTTGAAAACTAGCTTAGGAGTAGGAAACGCTAAGATCGGCGACTTCAATTTTGTGATCATTCAAAGAAGTTTGATGATGATGACAATAATTGTGAATCGTTAGTGTTCCCAATCAGCTGAAGTCAAAGCATCCAGCTCGAAGGACCAAGATCATCCTCCTAGAATCATTTATTTTGCCTGTCTGACTCTGAAAATCTGAATAATGGTAAAATTTAAAAAAATCGATTCGAAACTTTCGGACAAATAATATTAACTTGACTCGAAACTGCGGAATGTTATGAATCCACAAGTGTAAGTCTAAGTTAAAGTAGACGTCGAAATCAAATTGGATCTGCCTCACAAAGTTTAAAAAGTATCCGTTGCACAAGAGTAAAATTGAGGTGCAAAGAAACTGTGCAACATTGATATCACCTAGCCTTGAAGAAGATGCATATTGACGTTGATTGACTCTTCTGATCACACACACTGAGGTACTTTTGTCTGGAAATGTCAAGTCATCACCTGCTAAACTTATTCTCGTTTTTGAAGTGTCCCCTGGCCGTCATGGCCGTAGTTTTACGAAGGGAGGGTTATCCACACAGTTAGGGTACCTACTTCTCGTACCAGCATTAAAAGAAGGTCTGGCAACTTTTCCAGCAACTTTATGCCGTCCGCTCAAAGCCAGGGTCCAGCCCGGTTCATCCTGTAAAACTTCTCAACCTTTAAGTCGAAGAACAAACAAAAAGTAAGAAATTCAATTACTGAATGTTGTTTCCGGATTTTCCGTCAAATGCGAACCCCCTACTGGCATGCTTATCTCGGCTTACCCAAGCACACATCGACCGACAGCTCTATCTTTTTTGGCGTTTGTCGTTATATTGTTGTCATTTTTGTTTTTCTTTTCCTATCTCTATACCGTCAACTCTCAGGCAGTCAATTACTACGAGTACGAGTATACTGAATGAAGGGTGGGACAATAAGAGCACAATAACACCGGGTGCCACCCTCTCGTGGGATTTTCTCACACATCACATGTAATTTTGAAGTGAAATTCCCACACCCCCAATCAAACTATGTATGTATTTACGGATGCCCGGGTTACTCTATGCTCTGTGATTTACTTGTACGAATACGCACGCGAGCAGGAAGGGGGTGATGTCACTTTCATATTATATGTCAAAGAGGGGGCGGTTTTTGTCGTCACAATATAATAAATGGTGCGGTCACCACTACACTATTACGCCGCTAGAAAATGAATGAAGAAGTTCGATTCAGTCGTCCGGTTCGATATTTTGGGACTTCCTTTTGCGTAATCCGTTCATATCCGAACTAACATTGTCGACCATGTGTCACGCTCACGCATTGCAGGCATGGGTTCGTTGACAACTGTTATTTCGTCGACTAATTTATTGACAGACACAGGGGGGGATGAGATAGTTCTTATTACGTGATTGCCAAATTAGCCCCTCGTAATGAAAATGAAAATAGTCAGGAGTCAGGCGCGATATCGAAGTCGTTATCATTTCGACTACAAATTAGAATATGATGGTTGGCA
Organism: Volucella inflata; assembly: GCA_928272305.1. Classification (NCBI taxonomy): domain Eukaryota; kingdom Metazoa; phylum Arthropoda; class Insecta; order Diptera; family Syrphidae; genus Volucella; species Volucella inflata. The sequence goes on from OV743720.1 coordinate 10,331,308, forward strand.
CTCCCCAATTTTCGGAAGAAAAAGGATGCAGCAATCAGCTACACCTGTGTCATAGTGTTCCCCGTTTATTCCAGTTTTTTTTTTTGTTTTTTTTTTTTAATTGAATTCCAACGATGGGACACGTGCCAACATCTGCGACACGTATCGCAAATGTATGGAATGTGACCAAACGATTTCGAAGTACGTACAGCGGATGAAAAAGGGCAAACAGAAAAAAGAAGAAAACGAGAGTCCTTGCTTCTACCCCCATCCGTTACATAGTGTAGTTAGTGCTCACAACTGTAGCACCAGAAGGCTATATCAAGTTGGTCATGTGGAAGGGGAGCGGAAGTAGCTAGGAGAAAGGATGCAATTAGGCTTTTGCACAAGGAGTGAAGCTTCCATGCTACTCGTACTTGGAAGTGGAAGCGTTTAAAGTTCAACGGGTAGCACGTGTATGTGAACGAGGAATACTCAGTAAGACGAGGAAGAGGAACACCGACTAGTAGAGAACAGGAAGACAACCCCCAAGTACGTCTTCCGTTGGTGGTTTCTTTGGTTTTACATTTGCCTTTTAGTTCTGCAGCTGGACTTTGCTCGGTTTGGTTTGGTTACATTTTTTTTGGTTTTTTTTTTTTGTGGAAATGAGACTGCCGCATGTCCTTTATAACTCCGTGTCGGTCACATTTACACTTACTTTCAAACACATAGACATATGTATATATGTACAAATGTCTGCAGCAGTTTATAGGTTACGTTTTCAGCTGCTACTGTTACTGCTGTTGCTGCTGGCGGTTGGCATAAAAGACAAACCAACACCGCACAAGGACGACAATGTGGTGCTAGTGATGGTGGGATAATAGATATTCACTATTCTGGTTGACTTCTGGTCCTGCCAGTTACAGCTAGAACTTTTTCTTTTTCCTCTCTAACACACTTATGCACATATATGTATATATAAACGAGGGTTGAATATTACATGGAGACGAGAAAGGATGGTAGGGATGTCGTTTTTCAAAATACAATCCTTGCTATGGGCACAGGTGTCGGAAACATTTACCAGCTGTTTCCGCATTCATTCCAATTTCCAAGGCGAGTTCAGTATTGAAATTATGCTACCGTTCTCGTGTGTCCTTCGTCTGTTTTTTTTTTTTTAGTTGTTAACAGCGAAGGTGTTGGTATTAGTGCTGCTGCCATCGTGTTCGCATTCGGAAGCTTATTTGCACGTGGTTTAGATGTACCAAGTGTTGTTGGCTCTTTATGCAACAATACGGACAATAATCGTGTGTTTTTATGAAAGGATATGCAAGGACTTTTGACTGAAATTTAGAAGCTGCTGCTGTCTTCTTGGTTTCACTGTGTCAAGAACACCGATTACTTTCTATTTTCTAGTTCGTATTGGGAGCCGAATATGTGCTTTTGAATGCGATGAAATACTAAGGCTGCGCGGGTTCAAATCCCGCCAAATGTATGGAATTTGATAATTTTATGTCCTACCATTGCTGGCTTTGTCAGGAGATCTGTTCTGGATATTGCAGGATTATTCGTTATTATTGTCGAAATCCGAGGGATAAAACTTTTTTCTGCCTGGAAAATTCTGGATTGTAATTGGTATCACCATTGGTTTGTCAGATCCTTTATTCTATGGACATCAACTCACTCACCAACCAAGGTGACTATTTTATCAAAAAGTTTCACGGAAATACCAATTAAGATTTTCTTACTGAACCGCACAGCTTCTCGCCAAATAATGACGCTAAAGCCCGAAGTGAACCTCAGGCTCAGCAAAAAAGTCTCTCTAATTAGGACTATCTCCACTCAGTTGCCTACAGTGTCGCACTCCACATTGGTAGACGTTTTTTTCACTTGTGCTAACATACGTAGGTATAGTTGGCCTATGCTGCGATGTCCCTCGGAATTGAACTCGACGACATTTTGGGCCGGGATTGTGGCGTCCATTTGCTTAACAAGGCCTGGCCATTATAGACGTTGCATCAGAAGCCGGCTGACTAGACCGATGTGGTTGAATATTCCCTGTCAATACCAACTCAATTCAACCAGAACGCAAAAATTGGCTAGAGTCGTTCTGTGTTTAATTTCTGCTCTGATGTCGTTGCTGCTTGTAATTGTGGAACCATGGAAGGCAAACTCCTTAACCAGGTTCAATTATTGATTGCAAATAGTGAGTTCTGGCCAAGACGTCGAAGTTGTGCGTTCTTTTCTGATACCAGAATGTCCTTTTTTCTGTGTTTTTTTTTTGTATCGCCAAACCCATATTGACCGCTTCCGGCTGATTCAGGTCTCGTCGGGTCCATTATCGACCTTGATAAAGCAGCGAGAGTTCTCCATACCCATCATAGTGCCTTAAGTTTGGCAAGGATTCCAAAACTAGACAAAGATTGAGTACCGATCTGAAATTCTCGGGTCTGTTTTTTTTCTCTGACCTGCCTTTCAGATGATTTGCTGGCTATCCCAACTCGGGATATTTCAGGAGGAAGGAATTCTTCATCGTCTTTGGCAATGTCCATTGCCTATTTCTAGGTTTCTATTCTCGGTTTGAAGCTTTGGCATGATCGCGCTTGGCGGACTTATTTTTCGACACAGCGCGGCATTATCTGCTTCTTGCTTGGTTGCATCGACCTCAGTTATTTATCTTTTACAATTCAGATCAGTTATTACAAGCGGAGTTCAAGTTCAGGTCTCCTGGGCATATGTATGCTTTGTAGAATGTGACCTTACAGTCGACTGTGAATATAGACTTAAGTTGATAGCTCGTGCTATTTTTCATAGTCCTGCACTAGCAGGAGCTCTAATGGAGCGCTCTATCTATCTCTGAAATGCTGTCAATTGCTGCCTTTTATTTGGTGTACAAATAGTGTGCTTTGGTGCAAACTTGTTCAGACTTCCTCTTCATGCTATGATCGTGGTCCTACAGGCTTAAAAATAAATCAGCATAGTGTTTCAAACTGATGAATTGATTCTTCAATAGTGTAGGTAGCTTAGAGCGTCTAACTTCTTGAGAAACGGGCAAACCGAGGGTCCTTCTCGCAGGTAAACTTTCAAAGCAACTCCTGCTCTTTTAAGTATTACAGTTCAACAGATGGCTCGTTTGCTCATGCACTCTTATTGTTTCTTAATTTGGTTATATTGGTCAGGTTTACGAGCTGTCAATATTTTCAGATCCTGTTCAGGTCTCGCGTTCTAAAATTGTTGTGTCTGCCCTAACCATGGGACTTTTCGAATGTCTTAAAAACCCTGAAATAAAGAAAGTCTTAGCAGACTCTTGCAACTGAAATTGTCCGACGTCAGATTTTCTTTATAGTACTTCTACAGTGTTTTGATGTCTGGAATACCCGTATTTGTACCATGACTACACCGTTTTGTTGTGGTCCACTTGAGTGAATCACAACGTCATCGGGCTTCTGGCAGATCTCCTTCTGAATGTTCAAATCTGAGAAATGCCTTCTGGGTATGATAGTATGTTGACCTTCGGCAAAATCGAATACCCTGCGTAGGTTTTGAAGGCGTGGAGCTGTTTTGCTCTTTTCTAATTCGGTCCTAAATGTAGCTTGACTACTACAATGCAATACATCATCGTACCCTCGACATTATTCATGTGATCAGTAGGGTAGCTCATGGAAATAAGTAATCCTTTTTCGCTTAAGAGACTTTGTAAGGCTTATGTTGAATTGTTTTGTCAAGTGGATGGAATCAAGCTCATATCCCTGATGCTCAAGCCTTAATATTCCTTTGACAAAAAAGATCCGCATTTAAAAAAGAAATGGTCCTTGTCTCGTAAGCGATCTGTTTTGAATTTCCGGCTCGCCGGAAGGTCTAGCAGGTTTTCTACCTTTAGAATGAAGTTAATAGCTTTACGAGTAGGGGAATCCTTTAGTTCAATGGTGTTGATTTATTCCTTGAAGAAAATATTCCGTCTGATTCCGTTGATGGCTGGACATTTACATAAAATGTGCTCAGTTGTTTCGTCTTTTTCATGACAAAGTCAGCACTCCGGAGAGTCGACTAGTGCTATTTTGTTAAGGGAATATCTTAATCTATGATGTCCTGCAAGGTAACCTACTAGGTCTCTGATATCGTGCCGACTCTCTGACCCTGATCAGAGGAGCAGCGTTTAATCTACGCACGGCCCAATTCTTAACCCGAAGAAAAAGATCAAGAGATTACCGCCTGTAGCTGACAACGAAACTACGAGGGCGGGTCAATAAGTTCGTGACTTTTGGATTAAAACACAAATTTTTTGATAAAAAAATAATTTTATTTTTCAACGTAGTCTCCCTTGAGCTCTATACACTTTGTCCAACGCTTCTCCAATTTGTTTATCCCTTCCAAAAAAAATGATTTGTGGAGGTCCTCAAAATAGGCCTTTGTTTGCGAGATGACTTCATCATTGGAGTCAAATCTTTTTCCACCAAGCCATCTCTTCAGGTTTGGGAACAAGAAGTAGTCCCTCGGAGCCAAATCTGGGGAATAGGGTGGATGAGGGAGCAATTCATAGCCCAATTCATGGATTTTTGCCATGGCAACTGCACATGTGTTTGTGGTCGACTGTGAGCAAACGCGGCACCCATCTTGCGGAAAGCTTTCTCATGCCCAAGTGATCATTCAAAATTGAAACCACTGAGCCATGCGAGATCCCTACGGCTTCCACAATCTCTCGCACTTTCAATCTTCGGTCGGCCAACACCATATCGTGAATTTTTTCGATTGTTTCGGGTGTAGAGACCTCAACTGGGCGTCCAGGACGTTCGGCATCTTCAGTGCTTGTACGGCCACAACGAAATTCAGTAAACCACTTTTTTACCATTAAAATCGATGGTGCAGAGTCCCCATAGTATTTATCAAGCTTAGCCTTGGTCTCGGTAATGGTTTTTTTCACAAGAAATAATGCTTAATAAGCACACGAAATTCACTTTTTTCCATTTTCTCCTCAAATTAGTGAGTAGTCTGATAAAAATAGCTGTCAAACACAAACTAACTGACGCAGCAAGTTTAAATTTTGACAGGAGTCAACTGACAGATGCCTGTTGACAGGAGCAGTGTTGCTGTTTCAGTAAAGAGGTCAGAAATTCAAAAAGTCACGGACTTATTGACCCGCCCTCGTATTATCTTCTCCACCACCATCTTTGTTTCGACATTTTGCCAAGACGTAGTTGAGTATATTTCTGGTTATTCCTACGCCAAATTGCTAACCGAGCTCATGTCTTCAGATGTATGCAATTGTGTCTAAGTGATTCGTTACATTTGTTCCTAGTCCAGTCATAAATACTGGTACACAACTGAACTCACTCATTACGAATGCAACACTGGGCGCATCCACTTCGTATTGATTGCAATTTGACAGTTGATATTTATGCTTCATTGTGACGTAAAAAGTTTTTGACATTAATTGCTTACAATCATGGAATGGGGCGACATCGAAAATCGTATTGTTGTAGTTGGCCTACTTAAATGCAACATGGAAAAAAGCGATATCTTTAGAACGTTGTGACCGCTTGGAATCACTCGCAATTTTGTGTATCGTTCTGTGAAGTTGTTTGAGGATACTGGTGGAGTACGAGACCGTCAAAGATCCGACCGTCCGGGCACTGTGAGAACTCCGAAAGCGATCAAAGCCGTGAAGAAACGAATCGACCGAAAACTGCTGCAAAACAGAAAATCTTGTCGCGGGAAATGCAAATTTCGCAAAAATTCATGTCTGGCATTATCAAAGAAGATTTAGGACTCAGCGCGTACAAGCGACACACTGGATACCTGCTCACGGCCACATCGAAGGAAAAACGCAAGCGAAGATCGAAAGCGTTACTCAGCCGGTACGCGAATTCTTTTTACTGACGAGAAAACCTTCACCGTAGAAGAATCGTTCAATAAGCAGAACGATCGTGTGTATGCTCGGTCATCAAGAGAAGCATCCCAAGCATCCGCGTCTGTAATGAAATGGTGGGGAGTGTGCTACGGTGGCGTTACCAAGCTCCATTTTTGCGAGAAAGGAGTTAATACATCGGCCAAAGTATATTAATCGACCGTCTTGGAACCCATTGTGAAGTCTCCCAACCAATCAATATTCAACAACAAGCCATGGACTTTCCAGCTAGACTTTGCTCCAGCTCACAAAGCGAAAACGACTCAACTGTGGCTCAAAAACAACGTTCCGGACTTCATATCAACGGATGATTGGCCAGCTGGTAGTCCAGACCTCAACCCGTTGGATTACAAGTTTTGGTCCGTATTAGAGGGCATGGCTTGCTCTACTCGACACTCAAATATTGAATCGTTGAAGCGAGCCCTTGTCCGTGCAGTGGACAATTTTCCCATCGCAATCGATAAGTGGCCACATCGTCTTAAGTCGTGCTGGAAGGTAAATGGAAGTCATTTCGAATAAGTTGTTCTAAGATCTGTAGCCAATGGACAACCCAATAAAAACAAAAAAAAATTGTTTAAATATTAATTCGTTTTCATTTGGCGCTGATTTTTCTGTGTAACAGTATTTATGACTTGACTAGGTACATTTGTCTTACAGACGTAGCGTACTGCGAAGCGATATGTAAATGAATGAACATAGGCCTTTCCTGGCCTCGGTCTTTGGAATGCCTATATCAAAGCATCATAAACGATACTTTCAAAGCTATAATAGAAAAAGGGGTAGCTAAGGAGAAAGGTCGAAACTGTGTAACGACATCCTATTTATAAAAACCCTGACTAAAGTTGGCTACCGCTTTCCAGCTTTGCGGACATAAAAGCGAAAGCCCTCAGCAACTTAAAGTGCAGGAATATTTAAATCGAAATTAATTGCAATAATTATTCGCCCCTTTTCCTTCTTCTCGAAACCGTCATCATTTTAGTTTTTTTTTTTTTGAATAGACAAGCGACCGCACGCAACCACATGGACAGATGCCCAGATTTGTGAGAGACACAAATAAATAGCGCTCTGCACCACTAATAATTCCTTCCACCTTCCTTTACAGCTGGCCGCCCTCTCCACCACAGAAAACAACTTAAAGGAAGATGCTGACGAATGATGAGATCTGCGTTTGATTTTAAAGCCCCTTCTGGTTTCTGTCCAACAAGTTGAAGGTGTCTGCCAGTGACAGGGGCGCTTTTTGTGCTCAAGAAGACCTCTTTCCCGCCCTCGAAAGTAAAATTATTTTTTTCCTTTTTTTTGTGCCACACATACTTGTACTCGACTGGTATACAAAGTTTTGTTTTTTTTTTTGCCTTCCTCTGGTTCTGGTTCTTCTTTTTCATATTTTTCGCTTTAACGTTTTGGTGCTTTCAAAAGCGTATGACGAATGGAGAGCGTGTCAACAACACCATGTGGTGCTCTTCTCCTTGTGGTTTTTGGATCATCGGGAGATGCCTTTGGCACACACTCGGTTGCTCCTAATGGAATGTCTAATTTCTGCTTTCTACGCGTTCTCAAGTGTTCAAGTATTCTTCACCTCTCAATAGCACGATGGGGTGGTATACCGGGGGTGGATTTCTCTGATTGTTGAAGGGAAAACGATTTTTATTTTTATTTTCTTTGTTAATAAGAAATATTCTGCCAGTTGGTGGAAATTCGTACACCTTTTCCTCGATTACATTTAACCGCTTGACAAGATTTTCCATGGATCGCTGAGTAAAACGAATCCGACAGATTTTTTATTTTTTTTGGAATTCTCAAGAAATAATTGAATTGGGTTTCGATTTGAAAATAGCAATTGGGTGGCACTCAAAAAAGGAAAGCAGACCAATTAAATTGAATTGGATATTGTGAGTTGAATGTTTTGAGAAGGAGTTGACCCTAGGATGGATGTTTGGGTTGTGATTTTAAGTTAATTAATGAAATACCTGCTGCTGAATGATTTGAGGTGATCAAGGACCACCAGTCCCTTTTAAAAAAAATACATTCAGTCCAATTTTGCAGACGGAGTATGTCACTACACGTAAAAAAAACAAGCAGGCATTTAAGAGGGTCAGAAACGAGCTTGTATACAACGCTGTGGAGACCTATAACCCAAAAGTTGGCGCAGTTGAGATAGTCGCTTTTTCTGTGGATTGGACAAAGACAACTGAGATTCCCTTCATAAGGCATACGCTCTTCTGACCAGATCTGCTGCTTTGTTAAATTTCAGGTTAGATATTGCTAACCTTACTTCAGTTTGGTCGGGTGGATGGAAACTTTGGTGATTATCGTCTATAAGTTGAATGATCTTTTCTCTCTGATGGCGAGATGTTGGAGCTTTTTTTTCCTATACAGTCTGCAGAACAAGTTCTTCAATAAACTGACGACCGTTCACTACTTCTACTCTACTGCAAGGTCTCCTCCTTCATCTTCACACGCTTCTATTCCGGTTTATTTGCTTTAACACGTTGTTAAGACTTCCGTACGTTATTCACGGAGTACAAACTCCTAAATCTTCGATCGCGGTCCTATTTCTTTTTCTAGCTGCTCTCGTCCTTATTTGCAAAGCGGTGCTGTTAGATGTGCTTGTCGGCATTTTTTATCAGATAAGAAATTCCTTGGTGGTGTTCGGACGAAACCCATCACACGTTGACAGTGATGTCACTGGCCTTCGGAGCTTGATGCTGGCGGCATAGGAGTTGTTAAGAGATTTCGGGATACGCGTTCGGCGTATATTCTGGTGGTCTCTTGCGACTGCAGATTTCCTACGCAATACCTTCTAACAGTTGCCCTTCTTTGTTGTGGCGCTTGAAAAATCCGTTTTCGCATCTTGACTGCAACACGGTGGTGATCCGAGTCAACGGTAGCGTGCCTTACGTCTATCACAATGTTGTAAATTTTATTTGCAGTTTCTTCATCTGGAGACCTTCATGCCCCCTTGTGATGTGTTTGCCGCCGACAAAGTCAATAAACCTATGTCTGTTGCTAGAAATGGCGTTGTGTAGGAAGTTCTTGCCAATTGTTCTATCAAGGATGTCCTTTATTCCTATTTTTTCATTAGAATCGCATATTACGATGACGGAGTTCGTAGAAACATAGGCGTATATTAGGCTTTTGCCACCGAGCTTAGCCTTAATGCGGATTGTCACATCTTCGGAAAAGCGCGTTTTCTGTTTCTTGATCACCATAGTAGATGTTGCAGGCTTTTATTCTCCTTTTGTTCAGCCCGGCTCAGCCTGATCTCTGTGTGATAGAACTGAAGTCACTTTCTTTGTTTGATAGAACAGAGGAAATACGAAGGGTAAAACTAGAGAAACGAATTGTAAGCTCTTTATCTACAATATAACGAGTCTCGGATTTTTAATTCTCTGTCACATATGTATCTTGATCTAGTCGACATGCCATATTCCCGTAAAAAGGTTACAAGCTACATACTCTGCAAACAGAGTTCTCTTTTATGATGCCTAGAAGGAGTACCGACTAAGGATACACAACTGAGGGTAGTTGAGGACTATTGTGGTACACCACAAGGCTGGGTTCTAGTTTCCACTCTGGAGATTGTTGTGTGTATGCGAAAAAATGGCGACAAAATCGCTGTGCTGAGCTTCCTTCATGTGAGCGAGCGCCTCGTAGCGATCAACATTAAGGCTAAATTCGCCAAAATTAGCCTTATATGCGCGCGTGCCCCCACAGAAAAGAAAGATGACAATACCAAGGATGCCTTCTATTAGCTCCTTAACAAGACCTGCGAGCAATGCCCTAGCTATGACATTAAAATTATCTTCGGTGATTTTAATGCAAGGCTAGGAAGAGAGGGTATCTAACGGATTCAGGCTAATCGACTTTGCGGCGGAGAGAAACATTGTCGTGGCTAGCACGCGGTTCCCACATCTCGACATACACAAGGGGACTTGGAGAACTCCTGATCAAACAACAGTCAACCAGATTGATCACATTGCGATCGACACAAGACACTCCTCCAGTATTATGGATGTCCGTACGTTCCGAGGAGCCAACATCGACTCGGACCATTACCTTGTTTGATTTGATTTAATTTAATTTAATTAAATTTGCTACAATCGCAAGAGTTCGCCAAATTCTTTTCAGATCGAGTGTCTCTTAATCTCTTAAGAGGTCCAACGCCGCCAGCATCAAGTATCGAAGACCATTGGAAACACTGCCAGAACGCCATCCGAGATGCCGCTTCTGATGTGCTGGGTTTCACTCGTCCACCACAACGAAACCCCTGGTTCGATGATGAATGCCGGCAAGCACAGGAGAGACGAACACCGGCTTTTCAGGAGGAAGAAGAAAGAGCATGAGAAGCGCGCGGTCGAGGAAATTATGAGATGCTACTCCAGGAATGAGGTTCGGAAGTTTTACCAAAAGGTAAAAATAACATGCCACGGAAACAAATCCCGAACCGAAGCCTGTAGAGGTGAACAAGGGAACATCGTAGCAGAACCGCAGTCGATGCTGAGGATTTGGAAAGACCATTTCTGCAGACTGTATAACGACGATGACGGACCAAATACCGCTGTCAGGCAGAATCAACCGAATCAACCTTTCAACCTGGACGATGATGACCAACAATTCCGTCCACCCGACTTGGATGAAGTGAAGAAAGCTCTATCCAAGCTTAAGTCCAACAAAGCTGCTGGAGCGGATGGCCTGACTGCCGGGCTCTTCAAAGCGGCAGGGGATGGCTTAGTAAGGAGCATACACCAACTCATCTCTGAAATACGATCGGACGAAAGTATGCCCGATGAATGGAACCTCATCATTGTTTGTCCGATCCTCCAAAAAGGAGACCCTCTGAATTGCGCCAACTACAGAGGGATCAGTCTCCTTAACATCGAATATAATATCTTATCTGCCGTATTGTATGAACGCCTGAAGCCGTTCGTCAACAACCTGATAGGTTCATATCAGTGTGGCTTCAGACCAGGAAAGTCCACCATCGACCAAATATTCACACTACGGCAGATCTTGGAGAAGACCCATGAGTTTCAGATCGATACACACCACCTATTCATCGATTTTAAGGCCGCGTATGACAGCATCTATAGAGACGAGCTATACAGAGCTATGTCTAGTTTCGGCATCCCTGCCAAACTCGTCCGTCTGTGCAGGATGACGATGGAGAATGCACGCTGCTCGTATCAAATATTAGACATCGTACTTAAAAGAATAGTGCAAAACTCATGAGCAAACACAAGAGGCACTATCTTTCAATAGTCCGTCAAACTACTCGCATACGCCGACGAAATTGACATAATCGGGAGAAAGCAGCGTGATGTCAGTGGCGCTTTCGCTAGTATTTAGACGGAAGCGGCGAAAATGGGTTTAGCGGTCAATGAGGGCAAGACCAAGTATATGCTGTCAAGCAAAATGGACAACCAACACCGACGTCTCGGGCAAAACGTCACCCTCGACAGATATAACTTTGAGGTAGTTAAGGACTTTGTCTACCTAGGCTCTGCTATAAATACAGACAACGACACCAGCGCTGAGATCAAGCGAAGAATAACTCTTGTCAACCGCTGTTTCTTTGGGTTAAGAAGGCAATTGAGTAGCAAAGTCCTCTCTCGGACCACAAAAGTCACCCTTTATAAGACCTCAATAATCCCGGTCCTGCTCTATGGCGCAGATATATCATGGACATTATCAAAAATGGATGAGGGTGTTCTTGGTTGCTTCGAGAGAAAAATTCTTCGGGCGATCTTCGGTCCCGTCTGTACAGCGACATGGACCTAGCCAGAAGAGTGAAGATCCAAACACTGAGATGGCTGGGTCATGTAGAGCGTATGGACACCAATGCTCCGGTCTGAAAAGTCTTCGAATCCGCCCCCGAGGGACAGCGTGGTAGAGGAAGGCCAAGACTCAGGTGGCGCACGCAAGTGGAAGAGGACCTCAGTCAACAAAGCGTGCGAAACTGGAGGCAGCTAGCCAGGAATCGAGCTGTCTGGAGAAGCTTGTTGACTGAGGCCCAGCTGCTCCCCGGACTGCAGCGCCACTTAAAGTAAGTAAGTAAATCGCTGTGCATTTTATTTCACGACACAACATTGGTCTTCCAACATTTTGTTAGATAGTATGTCTTAGTAGTTATCATGGAAATACTAACAGACGTGCTGTATAGCGTATAGTTTGAATACATCTCATAAAAAAAAACCAGCACTATCCATAGTGAACGAATTTATGTGACTTTTTGTGACTCGTAGGGCTTCAGTAGTAACTTTCTGTATCATCCTTGAGCAAGAATGAAATCCTCCTTTTTACTAGGCTCGGGGTTATTCCGGATAGCTTAACTCTGCTTTATACAAGCGGATGAGGGGCTGTCGTGATGGAGAGTGAAATAAACTGAATGTCTAGACAAGGGTTCATGATATCCATAATTCGCTCAGTGAGGATTTCCTATACGGAAGAGAGTTACTGATCTAAAGTTTTGTGGGTTTTCATTCAAAGAGATGAGTTACAGTAGACCAGGAGAATTAATTTTACGTGGAACGTTGAAACTATTCATCCAAGGGTATCCCATAGCGAAAAAGCGATAAACCTTCTTTGCTGTCTTCTAGAACGCATGGAGTATTAGATATGATTTCTGTTAGGGTTTGGTTGTTAATCTACCCTTTAAGAATTAGTATTAGTTATTTAAAAGGGTAGACTTAGAGTGCTCTCAAAGAGCGTCTGGACCAGCCTTGCAACCGTCTTTAAGTTTTTTGATCTTCTCTTTTACTAATTTTGGAGTAACATCCATCGAAATAAATTGTGTTTAGGAACATCTGTTCAAGTAGAAGAAGTGAACCTGATTAGAGTATACAGCGTGGTTAATCAACGCCTGGCTAAAAAATTGAGCATGTAACTCAGCGATTTGAGGATCTTCAGAGGATGTATTGCCGAGTTTTAATTTGAAGTATTGTATTTCGGGTCAGAGACTAAACTGTGATTGATATGATTTAAATAAATGAAATGTAGTGATTCACATATTCCAGAAATTGGGGTTTGGTAGTTATGAAAATCTAAATCGGATCGTGATCTAGGTACCTAAGTGTGTCATAGTTTATTTCTCTTGTTACGGATTGGGCGTTATTCATTGTTATACAAATGTGGAGATGGTGAGGACTTATTTTGAGCCAAAAATGGATCAGATTATCAAAATATATGTACCTCAATGCTCTTAATTGATTAGCAAGGTGTCTACATAGTCGGAAGCCTGTTTATTTGATTGAGGGAGGCGGAATTTCAATTAGGGCGGTTCCTGCCAAGAAGACGCTCTATATGACCCAAAGGTCTATCGTTGTTGTGTTTGGAATAATAAGCATTTTGCTACGGATTCAGACTTGAGGGACCATAAGATAGATATTTCGTTCTAATGACGATGTTGGCTCTCCATTCTAAATTGTGCGATAATCAGAATGTGGTTTTCCTGGTTCGATTTTCGCTGTCTTTCAGTTGAAGCCTAGTTAATTTTGTGACAATTTTGGTAGTAAGTCAATATGCATACGATTACTAAAAACTCGATATTATTGTGCCGATCTTAAGGGCCATGTACACCCATACGCTTCCACGACATAGTGATTCCTTCTACATTCTAACAGATTGATGAATCCAATGGGATGATGGACTATCAAAATTTGTCTTATTTTTCAAACATACAGAAGACACTTTCCATTTGGTTTACCTTCTTGCCGTCAAAAAATTTCCTTTCCAAAACACCAAGACATTCTCCATTTGTAGAAAATCATTCATTTTTCTTGTATCTCTTCACCTGATGAGTTAAATATATCACTGACCAAGATTTTACTGACATGAAGACAACACAACACCTTCTCGTACACACCTGTGCAATGTTACTGTAAATTGTTTCGAAAGAATTCTATTTACTCAACGTTCTTCTTTATCTCATCGAATTCTCAGGAAGACTCTGGATACATTCAATCATTCGTCGCTTGGGTGATGGTCTTCTTATTAATAGACAGCTGGCATTTACTGTTTCATCCGAACTATTTTGGTGAGGAAACATTTTAAGGTAAACTGACCAAAAGTGTTTTGGGAATTCAGTGAGGTGGTGGAACAGCAACACGCATTACACATAGAATCAGTAGCAAGAAACAAAAATAAAAAAAGAAATTGTAAATGGAGAAAAATGTTTACAAAACCTCCTGTCCGATATGTTCTTCCTAATGTTAAGGGTTTTTTCGAAAGTAGACAAATTTATTTAGCCAATAACCATCCCGGATGAAAGCTGTATCACAGAGTACAAATCCTGTTCTAATCAGTTGAGCGGTTCCTGAGATTACCGGGAGCAAACAAAGTATCTTTTCAAAGATTCTCACACTTTATCCAAAGAAAGTTTCATTTCGTGATTTGAAACTTAATTACGTTTATATTCTCATTAACTGATTTATAATGTCTCACTCATTTGTATTTACAGATGGCTCTTGATGGCAAGGCAATAATCAAAGAGGAAATAACCGACAAAGACGCATTCGAAGCTACAGCAACCGCAAACAATCGACGAAGCAAAGGTGAGTTATTCGTATTATTGTATTTTTTTCTCTATCCTCTACACATTCTATTCCGTTTATCACGTGCAAACATAATAGCAACCCCTTTATCGTGCAACAACCCTTGTCAGAGCACACTGGTTGGTTCCCATCAACATGATTAATTACCACAGACAAACCACCCAACAACCACCCACTTATGAAGCAGCAATCGACCATTTTAAAGATGAATAGCAGACAAGTGCTCACCGAATGACGTAGACGACGCACGATGAGAACGATGATGATGACTACGTCCACAACGACAACGACAACGACAGCGAAAGCGACGCTTAAATCAATCTTTTATACTCTCCTCTGTCCCTGAATTGACAGGTGTCCAGCATGCAAAATTCCCACTGTTCTTCGTGTTTTTCTTTTTCCCTTAATGTTGGTATGAATGTTTTTCCTATCTACATAGGTTTTCCTTCATCCCTTATCTATTGGTTTGGGAAACCGAGAAACCACCCACATACCCGCTATCCCACATTTGAACACAACTGTGGGGTAAGATCTGCGAAAATATTTTGATATGTTCCGAACATGTTACATCACAATTTACCATCACACTTCTTGAACGACTAGCACCAATCTCCAGGACTTTTGCTTTTGCTACTGCTGCTGCTTGTTTTGCTTTGCTACTACTGCTATTCTTGCTACTCCTGCTTTCGCCTCAACTACACGACTATAGCCCATTAGGATTCGCTTTGTTGGTGGCCAGCCATCCTCGAAGAGTGTGCTTGTTATCTCACGATGGACCTTACTCCGGCTACTCCTCATCTACTCCGCATGTTCCTGCAGGTTAATGTGCAACAAGGAGCAAATTCCTTTTTTTTTTTCCTTTTTATTCCTCGTATTTTTCTTTCATCCTAGAAGGGGTGGGGGGGGGGGGCAAGCAAAGAGATGGGTGGTAAAATCCGGTTAAAAACGACACAAGAGGGTGGTTTACTTGAAGCTCTTCTCATAAATTAACAAAGGATGTGCACATTCCCATCGTAGGACAGCAGCTAAACGAATGAAAGAACTTTTCACAAAATCATCTCTTCTTCTGTGTATGTATGTATGTTTGTATCTTTTTCTGTATATACTCGTTCGTATGGATGTACAATGAAAGCGTGCCTCGTATTGTGATGTGATGGAATGAAATCGAAGAGATAAAAGATGTTGACGCTTAAGGAGGCTTCAATGTTGTTGTTGTACACACAAATGACGACGATGACGATAGCGATGGGAGTTAGAGTGGGTGTCGGCTTATAGCTCTTGTGGTGATGTTTCCTTCACTTTGTATGCTCAAGTATCTATCGTCATGTGATGATTCTCTCTGAGAAAACAAGAAAAAAATGTATCCTCTTTCACATTTCTGATAAAGGTGCAGAGGATCGAGAGAAAGCAAACACAGATGGCCCAATTCTTCAGAAACAACTGGCGATGAATGCAAAATATTCGTAACAGACAGAACTTTTGCCAATGGTAATACAAGTCCCTCTTAGACATAGAGCTGAGTTTAGAATTTAGAGAGAAGTGGGACTCAGTACACAGGACTCAGGATTCAGAACTCATGTAATGCATGCATGACCTACGGCCTATTCACTTGTAGGTTCCTTACCAGAAGAGATGGCTGCAACAGCAGTAGCAGCACAGAAACTTTTCTACTACATGGCAGATGGCAGTGACTGCCCGAAAGGATTACTCAAATTCTCTGTTTCCTTCTATCTCACCCTCAAATGCACATTGATGTGGTTGTGAACTACAGAGCTAAAGAGGCAGACGATGAGAAGGTAACGATGAAGAAATTCAATGCTGTTTGGACAAGCTAATGGGAAATTTCTCCGTTGTGGCCAGCTGCTAAAGTACAAGTCTTGTTTGCAATACTCAAACTCAGGGGAGCCATCCTATTTGTGTCGCCTATTTCCACCCATCGCAGTCATGACGGACATAAAAGTGCAGATGTACGATGTAGGATGTTTTCTTTATTTATTTTTTTGCTGTTTTTTTTTGTCTCGAACTATTTGAAAACTACAGTATTTGCAGGGGGCTTGCAGATGGAGGTGATGATAAAGCATTTGTATCTAGTCATTTGGCCTTAATAGAGGGATGGAATGGAGCTGATGTGTGATTTGGTGACATTGAGGTGCACTTTCGTTAACTTTGCGATATCTCTATCCGAAAAGATATGCAATTGTCTTAATTGATTAGTTAGATTAGTTTTTCTTAGCTGAAGATTTTATTGCCAAAAGCGCGGTATTCTTTATGCATTATGAACCACGTACATTCAAGACCAACATGATAGATAATTTTGTCCGATGTAAGCCCGACTTCCGCGTGCCACTGCCACCTACTCCTGCATCGAGGATGCCTACTACACTCATTACAATCTCATGCATTCGGAAAGCAAGAAACTATGTTCACCCAGAGACAAACTGTTCAATTCTCCTGAAAAATTGCAGTCCTAAGCATTCAATTGTAATCACCTTCTGACTCTAAACGTGATATGATGATGTACCGTCTTCAAGTCAAGTGGAGGTGCTCCTAACATCACCTGTATTTCCTCGATAGCGGCAGCGCCTCAAAATTCAAATTCTAAACTGACTTTTCATACACCATTCTCTTAGTAGCCCGTCTCACGCAACATCAGTTGCGTCAGTTAATATTGTCGAAGGCACCCTTAAAATTAATAAAAGTGCATGAGGTGTAACTGCTCTGCAGTCCTGGAGAAAAGGGCATGCATCCTCGACAACCTTGCCCAATCTGAAGCTAAAGGACATGGACCCGTTCAATCTTTCCAAAAGTCTCTCCACCATGTCGTGTGTTAGATCAGATCTTATTATAAGACTTCAGGTGGACAACCACCCATATCGCCTTCCAATCATGTCATTCAAATGAGTCAACCGACATTTAAATGACAAAATCTTCATCTTGTACTAATGGCGATTTCGTTTTAAACGGAAAATGGCTTTGAGGGTTCAGCCTATTATATGAATATTGAGGGAAGCTATATTCCTTCTGGAGAAAGACCAGGCGTGATAACCTTCTTGTTGCCGAGTTGGACCGCTCTTTGTAATCTAGTTAAATCACAACGAGGTATTTTCACAAAGGCTTGTTTCATCAAACAACTAAGGATATGATGTAACTGGCTTTTCCAAAGGACCTCGGTGGTAATACCTAAGCTTGTCAAAAGCTCCTTTACAGTATTAGAAAGACGAAATTAATCCAAAGAAGTTTTTTTTTCCAAGATGACACGTTTGATGGAAAATAGCACGGAGATGCCTTCACAAAAAAAAACTGGATGGACTGAGAGCTCATTTCTAAACCTACAATCGTTCATCAAGTCTGGAGCTGTCTGCGCTTTAGAATTCAAGGCATGACATGTATATTAATACGTATACATAATCTCTAAATCCTAAATCGTAGTCGTCAAAGGCATTGACACTCCCAAATGGTCAGGGCAGAGCATAAGTTTCCGATAGATGACTGGGTGGATTAACGTGCCTGAAGAATTACGTCTTTAAAATTTCCACACGACAAGACGAATAACCTTTACTGTTGATTTTGCTGATAAACTATAACTTGACATTGTTTGAGAAAGTTTCCTGCTTAATAAGCTCCCGAGCCGTTAAAGGTTTCTATCACGGGCGATGTTTCTAGTTCGTCCTTCCAACCTAAATATCGGGTTTTCCAATAGGGACTTGACAACTTTGAATTTAATTTGTGAACGCACTCTTTCACTAATCACCAAACTGTCACTGTCAATTTATTCAGTAAATTCAACATTTTCATCAATGTAATGTACACGAACGAGCAATGTCTGCAAATTATAAAAATCTTCTACCCAAATTCGAAGTCGGTGACTGCAACTTAAAGAGCGTTAATTCCAATTTTCGGTTGTAATTCGCGCCCTAGTAGACAGGCAATAACAAATTTTGTGCAAAAATTTGAATCTACATATTCGTTGTGTGATATTGCCGTGTCAGTGAGATAACGAGTTGGTCGAAGTGTCGAAAATATCGCTGCCGTTCAGGCGTCCGTAGCAAACGATCGAAATCAGTCAATTCCACGGCGTTCTCAAGAATTGGGCATCGCTCAGACCACATTATGGCGTATTTTGCGTAAGGATATTGGTTTACACCCATACAAGATCAAGCTGACTCAAGAATTGAAGCCGATGGACCATTTGAAGCGACGTACGTTCTCCGTTTGGTTCTGGAGAAGATGCGCCAAGATGGTGAATTTCATCGCAAAATCATCTTTAGTGACGAATCTCATTTTTGGCTCAATGGGTTCGTCAATAAGCAAAATATGCGTTATTGCTCGGGTGAAAATCCACATGTGCTTCATGAATCACCACTTCATCCACAAAAAATAACTGTTTGGTGCGGTTTGCATACCGGCGGCGTTATTGGGCCATATTTTTTCGTCGACGATAACGTTCGTCACGTTATTGTGAATGGTCAGCGTTATCGCGCCATGATCACCGATTATTTTTGGCCCGAATTGGAAGACATGGACTTGGACGACATGTGGTTTCTACAGGATGGTACCACAAGCCACACAGCACACGTTACAATCGATTTATTAAAGAGTAAGTATGGTGAGCGTGTTATTTCAAGAAATGGGCCAGTCGATTGGCCGCCTCGTTCGTGCGATTTAACGCCGTGCGATTTTCTGTGGGGCTACGTTAAGTCATTCGTTTATGCCAACAAGCCGACGACGTTGGAGGAGCTCAGAGCCAACATTGAACGCGAAATAGCGGTCGTTTCGGCCGAAATGTGTTGCCGAGTCGTTGAAAATTGGGTCCAACGAATCGACCGCTGCAAACGTGCCCGCGGTGGCCATATGAACGAAGTCGAGTTCCATTCATAAATGGTTTGATTGTACTTCAAGCCGATAATTAAGTTTTAGAAAAATCTGAAATGGTTTGCGTTTTATTTAAAAAAAAAAGTTGTCATGTCCTTATTGGAAAACCCATTACATCAAATCAAAATGATGTTCCAAACATCGAAACAATTAGTAATCAGAAGGGGCCAAGGCTAGCGAATACGGCGGGTGGGCCCGAACTTCCCAAATAATGCAACATGTAAACGAGCATTGTCATGATGGATGGGCATATTCTGTTAGTCTTTGCTTCAATGATCGATTTATTTTCATCAGTTGTTGACGGTAGTGATCCCCAGTAATCGTTTCACCAGGTTTTAACAGTTTAAGTCCACCATTCCATTCTAGTCCTATCAAATACACATTGTTTCCGTGGATATTCCGTGGATATTCCGTACTTGTTGTTAGGATCCCGATGTCTCTTTTTTTCAATTGACGTGGAACCCAATCTCCTTCCTTTTGGAAGGCTTTTAAACGTTAAGAAACAGTTGTACGATTAACTTTCAATGTTTCTGCGAGCTATTCTTGTGTTTGGGTCGAGTCTTCATCTAATAGTGCTTGCAATTCTGCATCTTCGAATTTCTTCTCTGGTTTTCCACGGTCTTTGTTGGAGCATATTCATCATAAACTGTCATTAACAATCGATGACTTTCAGCAGCGGTTATCCTTGCAAATGGTCCTAATCTGGCACAAATTCGACATATTTAAGGCGACAAAAAAGAAGTTGTTTGTAAAATCAAAACCTTTGACATAATGATTTCTATTGACAGTTGTTCCCTATCCAAAATACCATATTTGCTATCATTGACACAAACCATATGTTAAGCCATCTGTTAGTCAAATCGACATTTTATATCCGTACCTGTTATCTTTCCACATAATGCATAGCAGTAGTAGTCTTTATCTTTGGGTGGATAACTATTCCGTTCCAGCCATTGCGTCCGTTAGGTAAGACCAGGGTCAAAAGTGTTCTGAATTTGAATTTCGCGTTTTCCCCCAAAGTGTTGTTCGTTGTTTTCCAAAAACTTTAAGGTTTAATGTAATGCGTTCGACGTTAAAACGTTTTCGATGTGAAGTTTTTAGCCAGCAGAAGAAGTTGACTTCTAGTAAGACTAAGCTAGGAAGACCAAAGTACTCTTTTTAAGTGGCCTGATGTTTAGTTTTGGTCTTTAAGCAGCACGTAGCTTGATGCTGACAGAGGAGTCCGTTTTGTTAGAGTACACACTTGTTCATTTCAATTCAATTCGTAGCCAGAATTTGACAGCCCTGTGTCACTCACATACGTCAAGCCGCACTGTCATCCGAGACTGTATAAGTTTAGCTAAAGCTCTGCTGAAATTGTTAAAATTTTGAAAACTTACTACAAAAATAGTGATTCAGGACAAATCATCAATCTGAACAAAACTATAAAAAAAAAATTCGAAGAGACGGGCTCTGATACATACGAGTATGTCTTAAAGCTTATACATCATCGAATTGCACGCCCCACAATCTTATAAAGTTTAACTCACTTCGGAATTGAATACAGCCGACCGGGGAATACGTAGAAGATACGACGTTTGGATTCTTGAACATCAACCAATTTTCACAAAATATTTTCTTCAGCGATGAGGCTCATTTTTCAAAAAAAATTGCATCCACAAACTGTCACTGTATGTAGTGCAATTGGGTCCATACTTCTTCGAAATGACTAAGGTTTAACCGTCACCACCATTTCTCATCCCTATAGCCAAATACTTACTTACTTTAAGTGGCGCTACAGTCCGGGGTGGACCTGGGCCTCAGTCAACAAGCGTCTCCAGCCAGCTCGATCCCTGGCTAGCTGCCTTCAGTTTCACACGCTAAGTTGGCTGAGGTCCTCTTCCACTTGCGTGCGCCACCTGAGTCTTGGCCTTTCTCTACAGCGCTGTCCTGCGGGGGCGGATTCGAAGACTTTTCGGACCGGAGCATTGGTGTCCATGCGCTCTACATGACCCAGCCATCTCAGTCTTTGGATCTTCACTCTTCTGGCTAGGTCCATGTCGCTGTACAGTCCATACAGTTCGTCGTTGTATCTCCTCCTCCACTCACCGTCAATGTAGACGGGACCGAAGACCGCCCGAAGAATTTTTCTCTCGAAGCAACCAAGAACACCCTCATCCATTTTTGATAATGTCCATGCCTCTGCACCATAGAGCAGGACCGGGGTTATTAAGGTCTTATAAAGGGTGACTTTTTCTGTCCGAGAGAGGGCTTTGCTACTCAATAGCCTTCTTAACCCAAAGAAACAGCGGTTGGCAAGAATTATTCTTCGCTTGATCTCTGTTGTCTGTATTTATAGCAGAGCCTAGGAAGACAAAGTCCCTATAGCCAAATGCTAACCGATTTTTTGTTGGCCTCAAATCGAACGGGGGATGTGGAAGATATTTGGTTTTAACAAGACGGTGCCACATCTCGCACAACATGATCCGTTTTGTCTTTATTGCAAGCAAAATTTCCTGGATAAGTGACTTCATGTTTTAGTGATGTGAACTAGCCACCAAGATCGTGTGACTTGCCGCCGTTGAATTGCCGCTTCTGATGCACACCATTCGAAAACTCTTGACCCTTTGAAAACGAATCTACGCCAAGTTATGTCCGAGTTATTGCTCGATATCTGTCGAAAAAAATGGACATGGAAAATTACCTTGTCAGAATCATGTCCTGCCAGAACTCCCGTGGAGGACAATTGGATGATGTTATATTCCATTCATGATGGAAAGATCCAAACAATACATTGTAATAAAAATTGTATCGAAATCTAAATGATAAAAGAGATTTATTTAAATTTACTTTTGGAACAACAAACTGGAAGACGGGTCTCTCAATCTCTAAGGCGTTAGTGGAGAACTTTAGATTGAAGTCCTTAGGAATAACATTAAATATGGCTTTTGTATCTTGGCCACTTTTATCTTTTATTGACAGAAGTCATTATTCTCTATTTTGCAGGTCGCTTGTGTCCCCGAACCCCTTTCCAAAGAGCCAAACGAACACGAATCCACCCACCCTCATTCATTTAGAAAATCTCAATATTTGCGTGAATATTTTAAACCCAACTCTAACATATGTGTTGACAATTATTACTCAACTGTTACATAAAAGAGACAAAGGGTAACAATGTAAATATAAAGCATCCACCCCTACTGAATGTACGCAATAGGCACACTCGTCCCATACAATGGCAATCCCAGCCAAGCTAAACCAAAACCAAAGCAAATCCCAGTGCGGGACACACATTTCTCTTTGATGGAATAGACCATATGACATCAATATCCAAGTTGTACACTGCAGAATGCCTACTGCTACTACCACTACATAGTTCTGCATTATTTGTGATCCATAATGTTAAAACATGTGTTTGCATTTCAATCTTTGTGTGATTTTCCCAACTGGCACAGAAAACACACTGCAAGGGGATGAATTGGATGGAATAACTGAATGTATGCAGCAGGTTCTGTTTGCAATTGGTCTGTGGGTTTCTAAACATGGTCACCAAAGAGAGACGAGCACTCTGAGGTTTACACGACAGAAGCACAATCACATGCATTTATTAATAATATAAATTTAATCTTCATAAAATTTACACAAACACAAATACGAGTCCTAACCGATTTCCTTAACACACAGGTGGTAATGCGTGCAAGGATAATTGTCGAACTCCAGATTCACCGGAAAGTGCAAGAGCAGTTGCACCACGTTCGCCCATGTCACCGCAGATACATCATTCTAGTCTGGCACCACCTCCAAGACCAAATCGAAATTCAAGCTCATCACCAGTGGTAAATGGTGCTACAACCACACCTCCACCACCACCACCACCAACAGCCCATGTTGAACAGGCAAGGCTTTTGGGTAAGATTCGAAAGTTTCTTGGGTCATTGGTGCAACTGTCACAGGATGTGCATCCCGAAGTTAGTGAGCGAGTGCGAGCATTAGTACTTTCATTAGGGGTAAGTACGAAAGTTCAAGAATCCGAATCGTTTTACATTTTATTTGAATTTGAATTTGTTTCTTTTTTTTCCCCTTCATCAGAGTGGTGGAATCTCAATCGAAGACTTTCGAATAGCACTTCAAGAAGCCATAAATCTTCCACTACGACCCTATGTCATTCCATTGCTTAAAAATCATGTCACAATGCTTCAGCGTGAAATAGCCGCATTGTCAAGAGCCACAAATCAGGTGCGTTGAAGTATTTTAAAAACTTTTCAAACCAACTTATGACGATTTATCATTGCTTTAGACTCCGATTCAGTACGTGACGACGAACGAGAACGCAGTCATGGAGTTCAGTCATGGCCCATCTGAGTATCAGGATATATTTGTTCAACTCGAAACAACGTCTAGTGGTTCGGCGTCAAATGGCAACGGATTAGTGTTTAAACGTCGCTCGTCTGACTCTATAATGGATCATCATAATGGAGTTCAAGAATGGAATGATTATATGTATCCAGCGGTGAAAAGATTGCATCACAATCCACCACCGGGTGGGTATGTTTCTGGTCAACCGGCATCATTGTTCGAATATTCGGGAAGTAGTGCCAGCAACCAGGGTGATGGTGGATTCGGTGGCATGTTGGATAAGGTAGAACGAACTAAAACTGATTAAATCAATTTTTTTTAAATCAATTTTATTCATTTCCCAAAAAAGCCCAATCATAGGGACGACAGAGATATACGTGCCTCTGTGGAAACTCAACGAATGAATCGTATTGGTGGAGAGGAAGAATGGAAGAATATTCATACAATGCTCAATTGCATATCGGCTATGGTTGACAAGACTAAACGAGCCATAACAATCCTTCAGCAAAGAGGTGTTGAACCTCAATCAAATAACTTTGCAGAAGTTTCATCAGCAGCAGTTGTAGAGATACGACGTCAGACAGAGGAAAAAGTGGCGGAATTCAAGCGGAACGCCGAGGAAGCTGTTAATCAAGTAAAAATTATAGAAATCAGCTCTTGAAGGATGACACATAAATATGGTATCTTCTTTATTTTCAGGTCAAACGTCAAGCATGCATCGAAATTCAAAGAGCAGTGGCATCAGCTGAAAGTCGAGCTGCCGAAGTTATGGCACAAGAACGACTTCGCATGGAGAAATTCTTTGTTGAGATGAGTCGACACCCAAATGAACGTGACCTAGATAACAAATCCCCATCCATAACAACGGGACAGAATGTAAATATCAAAGAACTGAATGGTAAAGTAACAGCCTTCTCATGAAACACTTATTTTCTTTGTAGGCTTGCTGGAACTGTGGACGAAAGGCAACTGAAACTTGCTCTGGGTGTAACCTAGCTCGTTATTGTGGTGCATTCTGTCAGCACAAAGATTGGGAACATCATCATCAGGTAACCAAAAATCCTCAATCCAATTATTCTCCAGATTTTTCAATTGTCTTCTCTTCTTCTTAGATTTGTGGCAGCCGCTCCGATGTCACTACCAAACATCCATCACAAGTTATCGCACTTTCGGCGAGTATCCGTGGCACCTTATCCCGGTCGCCACCAACTCCATCACAATCATCACAATCCTCATCACAGCCACCCTCGAGTCAGTCAAGCGCAGCATCTCTAGTCTCAAACGGTGTCAATTCTGGCAGTGGTGGCTCTAAATGACGCATTCGCATGATGAAACCCAAAAAGAAATACTTATGCTAGTCAAATTAACTCTTAAACAACCCTTTACGGATTTTCTTTTTCTTTTTTATTGTAATATTATTTATTTAGCATAACTGTACACAAACTATTAAAAAAAAAAAAAAACAAAAAACAAAAAAACATAAAACATTCGATGTATGTGTAAAATCGTGCACTATTCAGTCAGTCAGACTTAATTCTTTTCGTTTTCTATGAAAGGAAAGTGGCGAGGAGTTCAAAACGAACACCGAAAGCGAACCCTACTCGGTCACACAAAATAAATGAAAGATAGTCGATGTAGGCATTCTAGGACTTTTATTAATGTTACATAAGAGAATAAGGATTATAAATAAACAAACAAAAAGAAGAAAATCTAATTCCCAAAAGGATAACAACTAATATATGTATATTTTATTTATTTGAGTGTCATCAATCTGTGTATAGGTATATAGGTATTATTTGTTTGGCAGCTATGTATGTATGAATAACTTCTTATCTTTCGTCCATTTTTTTTTTTTGTAAATTTAGCTCTAAGTTGTTCGATTTTGTTTTAGTTTAGTAGCGAATAGATATACGAGTATTCGCACAACTTATGCAACAGTAATTGATTGTAAAACTTTGCGGAACAGTGCAATAAATCCATACACAGCAACATTTACTGAGGACCCAGAGGAGGTTATTTTTTTTATTTATTTAAGTAAACTATAGTGTAATCCTTGAATCCTTAATTGAAATTTGTTTTTGCAAAGCCAGAAAAACATAAGAAAAAACCAAAAGAATACAGAAAAATCTCATAAAGCAAAAGTTATTGTAACTGAAAAAAAGAAATGTGATTATTTTAAGAATTTTGAATGTTTCATTTTGTTAAATAAAAAAGAAAAACAAATAATTTATTTATTGAAAAATCCAGAGAGATATTTTTTTTTTGCACTTGAACTCAGGCCGAAAAGAAATCGTCATTTTTTGGAATGAGAGTGATGTCAGATTGAGGACCGAATGGCAGACAAAGTTTCAGTCAATAAATCCAACAACAATCTTTGGCACTGGTATTGGCTGGAATTTTATCTGCAGAAAATGAGTGATGCGAGGACGCATGCGTCGGGAATTAAGTCTTTGCCCATCGACTCAGTCACGTGGTGAAGAGCCTAGTACCAACCCTTATCGCATGTCCTTGCAAATGAGAGTGGGGAGTCTGCTCGAACTATGTTTCTACTTTTTCATCAAGACCGTGGGAAGTAAATCTCATACCACCTTGATCAAAAAGTTACCGTGTGGCGCACCCATTATTCCGATTTCTTATCTTAGCGGCATAGCTTGACATTTGCAAAAGTTACGTAGCCAAAAGTACATCTATCTCTGTGTGTGTTGGCGATTTTCAACAATTTTAGAAATGAATTAAAATTTGCAACAACGAACTTGTATTAAATTTTGCGTAAAAAACGGATTTAATGGTGCGCGAACGTTGGAAATGTTGGAAAAGTATTTCGGCAACGATTCTCTAAAGAAAACGGTCATTTACCAGTGGCACGAGCGGTTCAAAAGTGGTCGTGAGTCAATCGAAGATGATGAACGCAGTGGCAGACCATCGACATCGAAAACCGACGAAAACATTAATAATGTAAAAGAAATGTTGGTCAATAACCGCAAATTAACCATCAGAGAGATAGCGGAGGACCTGAACAGTGCCTACATATGGATCCGTCCAAAAAATGTTGGTTAATGATTTGGGTTTCCGTCGTGTAGCAGCAAAGTTGGTGCCAAAAGACCTCAATCTCATGCAAAAAAGAGACCGTGTTGACATCGCAAAAGAGATGATTTGCGAGGCTGAATCCGATACCGCATTCATCAAAATGATTATTACTGGAGACGAGACGTGGGTTTATGAGTACGACATGCAATCCAGACATCAGCCAAGTGAATGGCGTTCACCAAATGAGCCGAGACCAAAGAAACCACGTCGTTTTTAGTCAAAAGAGAAGGCAATGTTCACGGTTTTCATGGATTACAAGGGTGTAGTGCATCATGAATTTTTGCCAGAAAGCCAGACAGTTTGCGTGAAACAATTCGCCGAAAGAGACCAGAACTGTGGGCAGAAAACTCGTGGATTCTGCACCTTGATAAAGCACCGTCGCACAGTGCCATCATTCGAAATATTGCAACAAATACCATTCAACAGCCGCCGAATTCACCTGATTTGGATCCCTGTGACTTATTTCTATTCAATCGAGTTAAGAAACCACTACGGGGAACGCGTTTCAGCAACCGAGAGGAAGTAATGGAAACATCGCAGGAAGCACTGAATGACATACCGAAAACCGAATAAAAAAAATGTTTAGAGGATTGGATCAACTCTGGCATAAGTGTGTTGCAGTCAATGGGGATTACTTTGAAGGGGGCAATATACTCGTAGATTCAGATGAATAAACTTTTTGATCAAGGTGGTATGCGAATTAGCGCTGGCTTTTCGGGTCTATTTAGTTTGAGCTACGTGGTATACACCTCCGTTAATTGTTACTTCGATAAAAAAAAAAAAAACTAAAACGGCTACTATGACTACAACAAACAATTATGCAGACGCTTATTTGGAATGCTAGGGAATGCTTCATAACAGAGGGGTGGTTTGCGTTTATGCCACTGCAGAGTAAATGGGAAACAGCATCAAAGATGGACTCTGACCTCCTAGACCGAAATTGTGCTACGAGATCTAATAGCAAGGCTGGAAAAAGGGCCGGAAAACAACTCGTAGGACAATGGATTCAGGTTTTTATAATTTTGTAACAGAGCGTAAATTTTAGTAGCTGGCACATGATTCTCACATCTGAACAACCAGATTGATCATATTTCGATCATTGCGAGACACTCCTCAAGCATTCTGGATGTCTAAACTTATTGAGTCGGTGTATTCGGATCATACCCTTGTTGCAGCCAGGGTAGGAGTACACATGTACAACGCACAATAGAGTCAAGAAAGACCACCTAAGTTCCATCTTTGCCAATTGCGTTTTCCTCAAGCTTTTCCAAAATTCAAACCATAGAGAAGGATATCAACGAGCCGTTAGAGAAGCTGCTTCTGATGCAATTAGTTTTACAAAGCCACCACAAAGAAACTTTTGGTTTGACGACATAAAGCCGCCCTTCTCGTAACCTATACTAGCAGAAAAGAAGGGAATAGCGCAGATTTTTTGGAAGAAAAAGGGAGAGCATAAATAGCACATGAATAAGCAAATCTGAAGATTTTGCTGTCGGAATGACTTTGAAAAACTTTATCAGATCATAAAACCAGAGCTTCTACTACTACTGGCAGAGTTCAGAAAATACGGACAGAATAAACCATTCACACTGGATGAACATGAAAAGGAATTCCGTCCCACTGATCCATGTCAAGACTTAGGTCTAAATAATCTACTGGCGCAAACGGACTTCCTGCTGAATCATTTTCAGCAGCTGGAGATAACATGCATCATACACTAAGGAAACTGTATCAGCATAGGCAAGAAAGGAGCCCCTCCTTAGTATCCCGAGTCTTAAGTGATAAATCTCCTACCCGTTAAATGTTTTCTTTATAACTACCTTGTGATCAAAAAGTATCCGGAATTCTTCAATAAAACGAAAGCGGTCCAATTTTTCATCGGTAATCATTTTATTCCCCTCAAAGTGTAATCCCCATTAGAAGCAATACACATATTCCAATGCTTCCTTCAATCTTCAAAACACTTTTCATAGGCCGACTTTGAAGTCGGCTTCAGCTCCTTCTCCTTCTGCCTCTATCGCCTTAATCATCTTAAAATGATTTTGGCGACTGCCACCCGAGTCGTGGAAGTAGGAAAAAGACACAAGGAGCCATGTCAGGTGAATACGGAGCTTGTGGAACTGTATGGACGTTGTTGTTTTTTTAATCAAATAGTTGCGTACAAGATGAGATGTGTGACCTGGTGCTCAAACGCTTCAATACGCACATCTTATACTCCTTATCCAATCCACTGTCTGGCCTGGCGGAAGAAATTTGGAGTGGAACACACAACGGCAACCAAAGAAGACGGTCAACAAAGTCTTGAATTTGGATCGACTCTATCGTAGGTTTTTGGGTTTTGGCTCGTCTGAGAAGCGCCATTCCGATGATTGTTGATTAGGTTCGATGTCATATTCAAAGACCCTTGTTTGTCACCGATGGCAATGATGCCATCGATAACATTTTAGCCCTAGAAAAGCATTTCTTTAGCGACATCAATGCGGTGCTGTTTTTGTAACAAATTTAGCACTCTCGGTACAAGCCGCCCATAAACTCGTCTTATGCCCAAAACTTCGTGCACTACGCTCTGTTCCGACCCGAACGAGTCACCAAGATCGGCTGTTATCTTCCTGAGTCTTACACGACTATAAGTATAATTTTCTTTACTGTTTTGATATTTACGGCAGTCATATAACTACTAGGTGGGGTGAAAAGTAACCTACTTGGGAATGAAAACAATTTTTTTTAAAAGTGTTTTCTTATTTTATTCAATATAGTCCCCTATAGGCTTGATACACTTATTCCAGGAATTTTCCAACTTCTTGGTCCCGTCCGAAAAGTAATTTTCCGGAAGGTCTGCAAAATACTCCTCCGTGGCATCGATGATTTCCTCGCGTGAGCTGAATTATTGATGAGCCATCTTTTGAAGTTTGGGAAGAGATTATAGTCCGAGGAAGCCAAATCGGGTGAATACGGTGGATGCGACAGCAATTGGAGCCGTAAGTCATTGATTTTAGCCGTGGTTTCGGTGCTCTTATGCGTCGGTGCATTGTCTTGCAAAAACAAAATATTTTTTCGCTTCATGTGAGGCCGTTTTGCAGCGATATCGGCCTTTAATCGCTCCAATAATGCACAGTAATACTCGCTGTTGATGGTTTTTCCTTTTCCGTGGAAGGCCACGAAGAGTATGCCATGAAAATCCCAGAAAACTGACGCCATAACCTTTCCGACCAATTGAGCCTCGTGCCGGCTTCAGTCCATTGCCGGGCATTCATTCTGTTCTCTGGTGTGTAATAGTGGATCCAGGTTTCAACAGTTACCAATCGACGCCAAAAGTCCGCCCGATTCCGCATCAGCCAGTCCAAACACTCTTTCGAAGAGCACTCGCGCTCGTGTTTTTGGTCAGGAGTGAGCATGCGCGGCACCCAGCGGCAGGATAACTTTTTCATATGCAGAATATTGCCCAAAATATGGCGTGTGCGCTCAGTACTAATTTTTGTGGTATCTGCTAGCTCGCGCACCTTTACTTTCCGGCCAGCCAACACCATTTGATGTATTTTTTTGACATTGTCCTCTGTAACCGCATCGGAGGGCCTGCCGCTGCGGACTTGATCGGTAGTGGAGTTGCGGCCACCACGAAACTCTCGAAACCGATATTTGACGGTGTAATCTAACGGAGCACTAGCCCCATAATATTTATCCAACTTTTCTTTTGTTTTCTTCGATGTTTTGCGAAAATCATTTTTGTCCATACTCAACATGACGCCAAACACGTCAACAACAATCAGCTGTCAAAACAAAACTAAAGACAGTATCGTACTGAAATTTGGCATGTCTACCTAAATATGAACGGACTTTAAGGCACCATAACCTTTTTTGCAGTAGCAGCGCATTCTGGCGGTCAAGGACATTACTTTTCACCCCACCTAGTACAATCAGCTACAATACACTTTGCTCAACATTGACATTCCGAAATTCGCAGATTCGTGCTAAAATGTGGCGGTTTATTTGAATGGGAAATTCCCGGTACTTTTGATCAAAGTGTACGCCCCAAATACGAAAATTTTGCTTGTTAGGCGTAGCCGCTGAGTTGGAAATGCGCCTCATTTAAAAAGTTGGCTGAAGGCCAAACAGCCCAAACATAACAAAGCATGCTGTCATTTCGCTTCACTGAGTCAATTGGACCTTGTAAGCGAATAATCCGAGATCGCTACGTAAAATTCTTTTCGACTGATTCTGGGATTTAGGCACACACTTTCGGCAACAGCTGCAGTATTCTCCGTTAAACGCACTACACATACAAGGGGATACGCTCGGTTATCACTCAGCAAACCAATCTCCCAATTTTCTTAACAGCTACAGTAAGTGGAATTTCTTTTCAAAATTTGCAGTGTTTTGACAGCATAGCATCCACTTTTGAGGGTATACGAGCTGTAAGTGTCAAAATAATATTTAATTCGAAAAGAAACCAACAGATGCCCAATCCTCTATTTGTCGATTTCGGAGGTGCATCGTGTATAGCTATATCGTGCTTTTTTTTTGACATCCTTGCTTGAACCGCGAGATTATCGGAGATGAGCATGTGAAATTCTCGCTAAATGCTTCAAGATAATTCTACGCGATTGCATATGGCTCTTGTTTAACATCGCCCTTGAAAGAATCGTGTTGCACTCAATAATCCCGCACAATTACTTGCTAACGCGAATGATATTGATGTGGTCAATCAAACAGGGAGACGCCAATTAATTATATGAGTCGATGGTAAACGAGGGAAAACAAGGTGCGTCTAACACGACTTCATAGTTACAAGCAGCATCGACATCAAACCAGCAATCTGACGCAAAATAACTCCAGTTAATGGCTGTTTCTTTGGGAGGTAATTGAAGAACAGAATCCTCCTTCAGAGTCCTAAATATCCTGGTACTACTCTTGGACTTTGTCGAGAGTGGATTAAGAAGCATGACGTATGGCGCAAACATACGACTATGAGCTGTAGACTCTATTGATCGATTTCGATCACAATAAAGATTTTAAGCCCATCAACATAGCGATCACAAGAAGCCTTTGAAATTAAATCAAAACTGTTCTGGGACTGCCTGAAACTCCTACAATTACTGGCCACCATAGACAAAGTCCATCCTATTTGGGTGCCAGAACATAGCGGATACGAAGGCAATGAAAAAACAGACAAATTAGCCAGAAAGGATCCGGATCCCATTTCATGATGCTAAAACCATTCTGTGGGGTATAAAAGGAAGTATTACAACCTGGCTAGAGGAAAAGGAGCTACATTTCTGGAGGGAAATACACAAGCCAAGAACTTTATGCCAAACAGCTGCCACAAAAAAAAAGCAAACAACTACTACAATTATGAGTTAAGTAGAAGAAAGGTTCGACTAATCACAGGCTTATTGACAAGGCACTGCCGTATGAAATAACACCTGATGACCATGTGCATAGCACAAGACAATATATGAAGACTGAGTAACGAGGACATGGAAACAGCAGAGCACATACTATGCGACTGCAATAGTTCAAACAAAACAAGTGAACGTTACCTAGGTAAATTCTACCTCAAAGCGGCGGATATAACTGCCAGCTTACCTACAAATTTAGCCGCCTTTCTCACATACTGCGGCATCATAGATGAGCTTTAAATGGAAGACATCACAACGGACCCGCCTGTGGCCGCAGTGATCTGCAACATTATCTTATCTAGCGATCACCAGTAGCTATTACTGAATGACCTTCAGTATCGTCAAAGAAATATGGTCCAAAGATATCGATTCCGGTCCAAATGGCGCACTTTATGAGGGTGTTATGATCGTTTGTATATTATTTTGTAATAGCTGTTATTTTGATCATTTACGAAGGTAGCTTCGATGATATGTACCTCGTCGATCAGCTTCTGTGATAATTGAATTTCCAAGTATGCTGAAAAGAAGTGTCTGCATGTTAAGAACCCTTTAAGCAAGGCCAATGCGAAAAGTGTCAGCCGAACTTCATGTCATCACAGAATGTAGCAGACTCATCCTTGCAACAAGAATGAAATAAAACCTCTGAAAGAGTTAAACTCAAACTCGTTAAATCGGCGCTATGCTGTTTCAATACTCTTTAGGACTATTCTTCTACTTCTTCAGAGACTCAATTCATCATCTCGAGTGCCATAGTCTTCAGAACGGACTTTAGTTTGTAGTGTAATGGATTGAGGTCTGGGCTGCCAGATGGCTAATCCTTCGTTCAGAAATTGATTTTTGCCTTATGAGCTGGGGCGGTGTACTTTTAAGGGGTCTACGGTTTATTTGCGAATAGTTTTTTATTGAGAGGGTCCACATCATTATCTACAACTCCCGTTTGATACACTTCCGCCGAGGTTTTGACACCTTTCTCGCATAGATGGAGCTCGGTGACTTGAACGTTGCCGACTTCCCACCAAACCATCACAGAAGCTGGTTGTTGGCCACGTCAAACTCTCGCAACAAGTTCAAACACATGTCGTAATGACAGAGCATACTATACACTCCATCGTTCTGTTTGTTGAACGATTAAAAACGGTAAAAAAATTGTTTGTCAGGAAAAAGAATTCGTTTGTGACAGTGCTTCGCGTACTAGTGAGGCAAGGCTTTCTATTTTGATTAACGTTTCTTTTTTTCAATGCTTTTATGAATAAGCGACTGGCTTGTACTTGTACTTATTCCCCGGGACAAGAATTTCTGCTATGATGACTTGCTGCGTTCGTACAGTTCGCGGACGGCCGGGCTTTGCACGATCAACTACACCATCAGTATAGTCACATAAACCCACGGTGCGATTTTCGTGGCCGAAACATCCAAAAGATTTCGCCTTTCTCATAATCGCATTATTGCAGGGCAAGTACTACAACACAATTTTCGGGCGAGTTACTTTCCATGATTGCAAGCAACAAACGTCAAAAACCTTTTACGCGTGAACTTTGCATAAATGTCAATTCTCAAAAAGATGCGTTCATTGGTTTTGACAATGAATGTGTTCATTTTGTGTACCAAAACATTTGCTAGTACAAGGTTAAAGTAACAACGACAAGCTGTTGTAGGTACCTGAACACGCGGATATTAAAGGAAGTAATAAAGCCCATGAACGGCTGATCTCTTCTATGGCCCATTCAAAGACGTAGGTAGACAGGCTAAAGTTATTTGCTTCTGGGGAAAAGCAAGAACACCTCTGAACTTCTAAAGATTTCTAGAAACATTTGTTGGCCTACCCATATTCTTAAACATTATTCCCTTTCAAATTGTGTTAGCGAAAAATTTAAATGTCAATGGAAGACTTGACCGAGTATGAAAATGAAGTCTGAGTCTATGGGCTTTTCAAAAATATCTGCGCCACATCATTGTCCATAGTCCCAACGCAAAGATCTCACTGTATGGTGGCGCAGGAACGAAACTTCAGCGACCTTTTGGTGAGTCGTGAGTGTCAGTGGCTAAAATGATAAATGATTCTCGTTAGGTGATAATGGGCTAGTGGCCCAAACGACTCTTAATGATATTGCGCTCTGATAACACTCGTCGGTACAGAATTTAGGACTGCGTTGATAGGTAATGACGGATTCCGTTTCATCATTGCAAGACATACGAAGATACCTCTCAACTCCATGCTCCACCACCTAGTTTACTGAACACTACCGCCACTTAAATAAGTTAGTTATATAACGATGTGTAAATTGTGCACAGTTTCATTGAATAGGACAGCTTTTACCTCTCCTTGTGGCCTCATGTCAAAATATTGCAACCAACTTAGTGCCTAGTTGCCAGGATCGACAGCTCTGTAGACATTTCAACACTTCTTCAAGCTACTCGTCAGCATGACAAGGAAACAAGTCCTACACACAAACAGTCACAAATACTTAAAAGTAACCGAAAATAGGACACAAACAATAGGTACGTACAAGGGAGCAACCAAACTTCTTTAATTCTTACCTAACTCAAACTCCCTCATCAATACTTCGTACCATCATCGCAAACCACAGAAAGGATGAGAACTACAAACAGCAAGCAAAAGGCTGCCAAACGCATTCGAGTTCTGTAATTGACACATGTTACGCTTGGAAATAGCAAAATACGGTAATCCACATGCACACCGGGAAAAGAAATTCTCTTTCCTGGCTTCCTGGAGGGCTTCACAACAAACTGCCAACATGGCAGTATACGAGTAACTCTATGGGTGTATGAGTATGAGTATATGGATGAAAATGTTATGGGGTATCCAAAATGTTCCACATTCCTTAGGAGCTTACAACGCCACTACCACCAAAAGTTCTCGTTCTCTTTGAAATCACAACCAGATGTTGATTGAACCAAAATAAGGTTTCACAATCACCACCAGCATTATCCTTCCTACTCCATGTACCCAATCTCCTGCTCTGGGGGTGGCGGAGGAAGCAGCAACTGGCAACTTCGAATACACTGGGTAGGTTACCTTAATTTCGCACAATTTATAGAATCAAATGAAATGCTCAGAAGATATGTATGGATATGTCCTTTGGGGAGCTTTATAAGGGAATGAAATTTAAGTGAAACTCCAACTCAACCATCAATGGAAACTATCGGTAACGACATGATGTTAGAAAGATTATGGCCATAGATACGAATAGCAGTTAGAGTAGGAGCATTTTGACGAAAACAATACACGTCAATGGTTTGGTGTTCTGTTCTGATCAGATTGGAATAGCCAGTGAAGGTAACCAAGATGTCAGCCCACCTCTTGATCCATTTCCTTCTCTATCGATGCAGAAAACGATTCATGTGGTTTGTTGTTACCTGCACAACCTAACATCTCTACCATCAGCTATCGAAGCAACCGCCCACCGGTTGCTAGCCCTTAGGTGGATTTCGGTTTTGGTTTTGGTTTTCATTTTTGGTTTTCGTTTTCATTCTATCCCTACGGTGGATGAATGTGTGCACTTTTCAACAAACCCAATGGAGAGGAAGGGACAATTCTACGAAAGACTGCTGTCATAACCTGCTGTTGTTGTTCAAAACAAATCAAAAAAGCACTCACATGCGGAATTATTGTAATTTGTGTTCCTGGCAGCAGCAGATACTCTGCCTCATCTTCGCTTAATTCCAATTTACTGAACGAATTGGTGTGCAAAAGGAGCACCTTTTGGTGCGTCGACATCGGTGGCAGTGTCGGTGGCGGGTGATGCTCCAGTGATGGTGGGAACAATAAAAAGCTTATGTCAAGTGGATGTTAATCTATTGGCGGGCATTTTCACCATTTCCATCATGCCATCAGGCTACCACCACCATGCCATGCTGTGAATTCGCGCGCTACTGAGTAAAAGAGCACTTGTCACAAACAGAGCTGATTGATATCCCTGTTGCCGGTGGCGGCAGAGGTAGCGGCTGTGATGGTGGTTAGAGTTTTGGTGAATAGTAACCGTGCCGGCGACGTAATAATTTACGGAAATCCTTTGTATTTGATGCGTAAATGGATGACAAGTGACGCACGGCGGGAGTGAAGGCGGAAATAAAAACTCATATATGGAACGTTATACTTTTGGGAAAAATGTTTTCGGTGTTGCTTCGGTAATGGTGAGGCGATGATGATGGTGGCTATGATGGTTTGTATTTGGTGTAAAAATCTGCGAGATGAATTTGCAGTAGATTGGTTTGGCCACACAATTTGTCGGGTTTGACGAATCCTTTCATGAAAAATTCGTTGGCGGTGACTAGATTTATCAAAGAATCAAAACATTGACACAGTTCTTTTTCTCAGAAAAGGGAATTTGTGTTTCAGAGAAAGATACTTTGGAACAAAATACAATTTATGGCGATGGAAAATTAGGAAGGAAAGAAAGAGAGGTACCGATGTACGTTGGTTTTGGATGTTTGGAGGTTATAATGACTAGGGAATTAAGAGCTCGGTAGGGCATTCCATGAGCGATTTGTTCAACTTAGAAAAGAATCACGATATTTCAGGGTACGTCCGAAAGTGGGCTTGGGGGTGGACTGATGAGCATTCATAGCGAGACGGGTGTTACGGTTGGAGGTTTGAAGGGGCGGAATGCTACTAGTAATTTCTGAGGAGCACTGGTGGTGAAAATTGCGATAGAACAGGGTAAGGCAGGAGACATTACGCCGGTGGTCGATGGTGTCAATCGACTATTGGCATCACCTTTAAGTTTTATCGCACGATTTTGACCACCTGCCCAGATGTGCGCATTGTACTCCAATTTTGGACGAATGAAAGCCTTATTTATTGTAGCCAGGTCAGAGGGGGTGAAATATTTCTTACACCGCTTGAGGAAACCTAGACATTTCGCAGAATTTTTGACGAATTCGAATATGTGGTCATTCCAACGTAAGTTGTCATTGACACACATACCGAGAAAATAAAGTTTTTCGGTTTCGACGATGCAAGTGCCATGGATAATGGCTGGGTATTTGAATTTCGCTTTAGCGACAGCAGACAGCATTAAATTCTACTCTGTTTATAGTTCCCCAACTGGTTATGCTGTTAATATCGGAAATTAATGAACTAAACATACGCTGGGACATGAGAGCAGGGACGTGAGTCCGGGAACGGATATGAAAAGCAGAGAATACTGCCGTCAGCAAAGGAATAAATTGGATTAGAAGTAGCAAACAAGAGATCATTGATGAAGATTTAAAAGAGTGTCGGAGACAGAACGGAGCCCTGGGACACACCAGCATTTATTTTGTGAATATCAGACTGGAAGCCATCCAAGACAACTTGAATTGAATGCTCCGTTCTTTCATATGGCCACCGCGGGCACGTTCGCAGTGCTCGATTCGTTGGACCCAATTTTCAACGACTTGGCCACACATTTCGGCCGAAATGGCAGCAATTTCGCGTTCAATGTTGGCTCTGAGCTCTTTCAATGTCGTCGGTTTGTTGGCATAAACCAATGACTAAACGTAGCCCCATAGAAAATAGTCAAGCGGCGTTAAATCGCACGAACGAGGCGGCCAATCGACTAGCCTATTTCTTGAGATAACACGATCACCATACTTACTCTTCAATAAATC
This sequence comes from Volucella inflata, assembly GCA_928272305.1. NCBI lineage: Eukaryota > Metazoa > Arthropoda > Insecta > Diptera > Syrphidae > Volucella > Volucella inflata. The sequence goes on from OV743720.1 coordinate 10,369,020, forward strand.
GATTGTAACGTTTGCTGTGTGGCTTGTGGCACAATCCTGTTGAAACCACTGTTGCAGTAAAAGTTACCACAACAAGTTCTACCCTTTCCCTTTCCTTTCGCCCTCACTCATCCACATTCTTTCCTGTTGGTTCTTCAAATTCGTAGAAGGGTGGTGGGCAGCCATGGGTCCATCAGCCATTGGTGCACCCTCCTAGTATCTAGAAGGATCAACTACAGCAGGTAGGACGGACGGTCCGTTGAAGTAACCATTTGGAGGAAGGCGCGAGACCAGCGTCCAACGTTAGTGAACAAGAGCCATTCACAAAGTCTTCGGCTCTTGCCCTCGTGTTGTGCTGTCTTTCCAATCGGGTAGTTTCCTAAGCCTTAGAAGGCATCTCCGCTCCATCACTGTCTCTCCTGCCCGATCCACTTTTTGCCCCACCCGTTCACTTTATGTCCGTTGTCTCCTTGGAGAAGTATATAAGCGGGAAGAATTGGTGGCTTCTTGAACTCTGTCTTTCTGCTTTTATGCTTGTCGGAGGGGACAACCAATAAGTCTACGAGAAGAAGAGACAGGAGTCTCCATGAGAGCCATGAGAGTGACGGGCGGTCAAAACCTTTACGTCTAGAGCCAGACGGACGGTTTGGAACCCTCTGCGTAAAACTGATATCACCGACGCTCTACTTGGTGACGGACGGTAAAATTAATAGGTCTGTAAAGACTGAACCCCTATCTGCGTGCCCAACACTACCGAAACACAAAACCAAAGGGATTCACCGGGATGTCGTTGGTTTGTATTGGGCAACGTTCCAAAAGTAGAACTTCCTCCACAAAGAACCGTCGTTTTAGTTCCGCGTTTCGCCCTCACTTCACCCCATCCGATCATTATTAGAAACGGATAATGATCAGGATGTATGAATTCGGTTAGGCCATATATTGTTGGCAAAGTATCTTTTTCCTTTTTTTGTATATTTTGAGAGGGTCTGGTGTTGCATTGGGGCTGAATGCAACCCCAATGTCGTGGGAAAATATTAGCTCGGGCCAAAAGGGAAATCCCAATCTTGAAAGGAATTTCCCAGATGTGGGAAATAAGAATGGGACGTGCATGAGTGTGTGTGAGAGAGGGAAAGCAACGGTGGTTCAAGAAACAGTGGCACACTTCAGCAAATTTGCGGAGTGGTGCACACAAAAGCCAAAATTGGCCCGTGGCAAACTCCCGAAAGTAAAATTGCCTACGAAAGAGCTTCTAAGGAGTGCCGTTCGGACTCGGCGATAAACCGTATGAGCAACATGGGCAACACAAATGAGTGTCAAGAAGCTAGGCCATGACCCATACCGGGCTGCCAGCGCCACAGTGTTTTTTTTTACGAACTGGGCATCGCTTAAACAAAACCGTGTAAGATCAAACTGACTTAAGATCCTAAGCTGGATGATCATTTGAATCTATTCGTAACATTTCTGGCAAGGTAACCTTGTCAACAAGCAAAGCATCCGTTATTGGAAAGCTACAAATCCCCTTCAAATTGAGTGTTTGGTGTGGTTTTTATGCCGGCGGCATCACTGGGCCGTATTTTGGAACATATTGGAACGTTACATATTGCGTGCAATCAGCATTGAACAGATATGGTTTCAACAGGTAGGCGCCTAACGATTAAGGTACTGAATTTGAAGATAGTGAGGGGTGGAATAGTCAGTTAGTCATCTCGCCAGAGACATAAGACGTACTCAGAGCCAACATTGAATGCATAATTGCCGGAATATCGGCCAAAATATGTGGATGAGTATTCAAAAATGGGCTCTAATGTATCCTAAGTTAATGCATCTATATTTGATTGAAGCTTCCTTTGTACAGATATCCGTCAAATGGTGTCGAAAACATTCGCTAGTCCGTAAAGTCAGAACAAATCTGTCTGAAACCTTTAATATCAAAGATGTTTTACGCAACACATTCGACTTTTTATAGTAACTTAAGAAAATTGTGCAAAACTGGCACGCTAACATCAGGTTTCCAAGAGCCTGTTGCCTGATATTATTCGCAGAATGCCGTGAGTTTCCCTGAGGCAAATAATCGGACTGTATGTTTCAATTGGCAGCAATGCTTTTCTGGTGGTTAAATATTCTGCTATTAATTCTGAAATTGACTTTTCAGCAGAAGAAATTAATTTCAAAATTCTTTGAATGATTTTAGGTGCTGTATGCGAAGTTGAGTTTTGAAATAGCAGATTTATTTATTTAAGGCAAATTCTGCCAACTACATTTATCGTATGATATGGCTAAGACATGTAGGGGAATTGAATACTAACGCTTTGACACGAATAGCCTTCGATTCCTGCCCAAAGATAGGACGCAATAGAGGAAGACCACGCCTGTTGCCCGTACAAATTGAAGGAAATCTCAATCATCTTGAAGTGTGTTACTGGAGATAGTTACCTACCTTTAAAGAATGTTAGTAAGGTTGATCAAATCGCTGAGAGATAACAGTGTTCTGATTCACCAATTGCGATACTTCCGTGCGCCTAAAAGAATGCACCAGCTTTTGGTCTAGTCATCGATCAGGTTGCACCGAGTGAGAACCGAGTTTGCATTCCTGCGGTGATCCAAAGAAATCTGTTTTTTTCCAAGAAACTTGCAATATCTGAAATTGTTAGCGTAAAATTTACATTTTCTCTCGCAACTTTGATACCTAAGCAATGGTCAAGATGCGGGTACAGATATTTTACAACGTGCTTAGATAGTTTCCAATATTTTTAAATTAAGCAAAGTTAAGATAGCTGGTCAAACAATGCTGAAATGCCAAGGATTGATTTTCACTTTGATGATTGTACGATCAGTTACTCATATGATAATGACGAACTTAATACTTACGAGTTAGTAGATCAAGACTTCAAAAATTTGTTTTTACAACAAGCGAGACTTGCAAAATCAGAAGTCATTGTGATTCCTTGAACATATAACCTGTTAAATGCCCATTCATATTCATAATATTAATTGTTAAAGCTATCTAGTACAGCCCACCAAATAATTCCATGTAGAAAGGTTAAATTTAATAGCACCCTTCGGTAAAACCGGATTGAGTTTATTTTGCTTTGTAAACAAGAACACTTCAGAGTGCAGTCCGAATGACGATGTGCTTGTGTTTAGACATTGATAACCGTCACAAGAAAATCGCCTCTTTCCAAATTGGAACGATTTCTATTCGCCTACTACTTTCGGAAGATCACTGCCTTCAAGAAATAAAGTAATTTGAAACCACCTACACGTAATCTCTGACCGCAGTGTACGTACAGAAACGAATACACTTATCACTTCTTATACCATGTCGTAATCAAACTAATACTAAAATTCCCGGTAATCATTATATTTCACACAGAACGTATGTATACTGAAGTAATTCTCGACCAGTGTGGCCATATACAATTATACACCTAAGTTTTGATCTTTTAATAAAATAACAACATGCCTGTGGCACCTCACATTGGACCAAAACTTGTCGGCAAGTATATCACACGCATTATCTAGTACGAGTTCAACCAAATCGATCAAATTTTGGGCGCTTGGGACGGTTCTGTTTTCTGCGTCATGTCGGCTTAGTGCGATAGGATTATCCGTTTTCCATTGCATGGCGAACTGTGCATCTTGATTGGTGTGGTCGGCTACAGTTACTTACATATGAAGTTCATAGCAAGTGATACGGTTTGCCAAAAATATTTTCAGAATAATACAGAGACGTATACATGCGCAGGTCTGTGGTTCTGCAGTTACAGTGGAAGCCAGTCATCGATGGTTGGGTGCTGTAGAAATAGGGTGGGCACTGAGAGACGCCAACCTGACTTTATCCAGTGTTGCAACTATTTTCTACACATCAACTGTGCTTATAATACCTCCTTGTGTTAGCCGCCGGGTCCTGGGCAATGTCCATCCGGACTGGACTTGCTAAAATTATAAGCTCGAGTCTCTGACCAGCAGACAAAAATAGCAGCAACATAAACGGGACAATGGATAAATTCCCCAGATGAAATCAATCCCGAAACAAAATAGACTTTATCCGGGCTACTCCGACATATTTGGAGCTCAGGCCGTTAAGGATTTCCGAGACTAAGTCATGGTCTTGGAAATGAGATGGTGGTGGAAGAGCCCTTAATGGACCAACGGCGGCACTCATATCCCAGAACGAGTAACTGGCTTTCGGTCTTACCGACTCCACGTCCTAGGGCTTTCAAAAATGGAACTGGCCATCCAGGTTGTAGGTTGTGCCGCCTGGGTAGCTGCCCGGCCATGAAAAAAATACAAAAGTTACAAAGCAATAACAAGCCTCGGATACGGATGGATCTACTGGCCGGAGGCAGCTAGCCAAAGATCGAGCCAGCTGAAGACGCTTGTTGACTGACGGTTAGGTCCACCCCGAACTGTAACACTGACTAAAGTAAGAAGTTACTCATCACACACTGGAGGTTTGTTATACTACCTCAAATTTATCCTCAATCTTCACCCTCAAGTTGCCCATCTTAATCCGCACAAAATCTATCTTTCGTTGAGGGAATTTGATGTTATGGGGTTTTCTTTTAAGTAGCCTGCATGTTTCAGACTTCCATTATTTTCTGTATTTAAAAGCCAAAGTTTGTTAATGAAAATTTACTATGCAGTAAAGTATCACTCCTGTGATAAACTAAATGAAGGGTTAGGATTACTGGCCGATATTGTTAAACGTGGGCTCGTTTGGCACTCAAAGTGGACAAACAAGCTCTTCGATAAGGATACACTCGGGAAAATGTTACTAACACCATAGAGAACTGAACCAGGTCATGTCCACCCGGTGCATCACAAAGCTCAGACGAACACTACGTAAAATTTGTAGTCCCTGCTACAGATAGAACTATGAAAACGAAATCTCATAGCAAACTTCCATCAAGAACGACGCATACTGGTATAGCAGAGATCCAGAGGTAGGCCAAACTTCCCGAAGCAACAAGGTTATATCTTTCTGGATATAAGGTTTCGTTTCTTGCCAAAAATAAGATCCAAATCAATGACTTAGTATAGCCCCATAAAAAGTAATAGAGAGGCGTTAAGTCGCGAGATCGAGGGGGCCAGTCAACAGGACCACTACGAGAAATAAAGTTGACACCAAATTGATTTTGTAATAAATTGATGGTTAAGCGCGCTGTATCATAAGTTGCGCCAACTTGTTAGACCAAATATCGTCTATGTTTAGCTGATTAATTTTTGGAATCAAAAAATCAGTCAGCATGGCTCGATAGCGCTCGCCATTCACCGTGACGGCAGCTCCTTCCTCATTTCGAAAGAAATAAGGACCGATGATGCCGCCAGCGTGTAAACCTAACCAAAAAGTCAATTTTTATGGATATAATGGTGATGCTTTAATTGCTTGAGGATTGTCTTCGCAATTTTGCTTGTTGACGAAGCCAATTAATCAGAAATGAGCTTCATCACTAAACACAATTCTTCGATAAAAAAAAGCTCATCTTCGGGAAGTTTCAAATTAGCCCAATCAGAAAAAAATGGGATGTGGACGATGGTCATTTGGCTTTAATTCTTGCACGAGCTATATTTTATAGGCACGTAAGCCAAGATCCTTACGTAAAATTGTCCACGTAGTCGAAGGACAAAGGCCAACAAGCTGAGAACGGCGACGAATCGACGTTTCGGCATCATCTTCAACACTACGCGCTACAGAAGCAAAATATTCTCTTCGGTTGGCACATTTCTTTATCTTGTTAATGGTTTTGAATCGAGAAGAGTAAAATTAGTGCGAAAACGGTCAATAACTGCACGAATTGTTTGCTCACTAGGCCGATTATGTTGACCGTAAAATTGACGAAGTGCTCTATGAACTTCACGAACAGATTTATTTTTTTCAAAGTAAATTTCTACAATTTGGAAGCGTTGTTCTGGCGTTAAACGATTCATGATTAATTGCCGATCCTTACTGAATAGAAATGTTAACACAGTTTAACATTGACCGCTGTCAAACCATAGACAACAACCATCGAAACTTCTCATGCAGCTAAAAAGACACCTTTTATTTCCCTGTACCGGAAAGAACCTAAGCTGCTATGGTTAATTGAGGGAGGGTTTATGATTAGAATTTTATATTTCCTGTCAAGAGGACAGTTCTATGGGGGTTCATTTCAAATCCACAGCGGCCCGATTAACAGGTTGATCTGAGAAGATTTTGTGGCACGAATTATTTAATGGCATTGAGATTGTTTCTTGAGATTACTATAGCAACATTATCCTTATATGCAACAGTCCTGCTACCACCCGCTTTAATTTATATCAGCACTTCATTAATCACTAACTTCCAAGGATAGGGTGAAAGGATATCGCCTTGCGGGTTACCTCTGCTGTCACTTCTTTTCGCAGAAATCCCATACAGTTTGAGTGGATAAACCTGCTAATAAGCCTATGACTGTTTAACTTCCCAAGTGAGTTATCTATCTTTGGAGTTGATAGCGCAATTGTGATTGCACCTTCTTTATCCAGCAATGCGACCATTGTACGAGTATAATCTCTATAATATAGGGATTATTTGATTTAGCTAGTGAGTGAATGTAGAGCTATTTTCACCGACTTTCCCTTACAGCAGGAACGTTGAGCCATAGACAAAAGTCTCGGATCAATTCGAGATAGTTTGGGATAACCATCAGTTGTTCTAGAGTTGACAGACCTACTTTTGTGCATAGGTCTGCGGTCTTTTTTTGACGAAATGAGAGGGAAATATGTGTCATTTCTACGCAGCTCCTCATGTTATTCTCTGACCTTGACAGGGTGATATTGAAGGAGCTTAGTAGCTTGGTAGGTATTATTCGGTCCGATCCAGAAGACTTGTATCATGTAATTATGTCGTCAATCTTAGCCGCGGCTGTATAGGGAGCTTACGAAAATGGGTGGCCAGTAGCAGATTGGGTGACTCACCGTAGGTTCGTAATATTGTTAAAGAGTGTTTTTCTAGACCGCGATGCCTCGAAGGTTTCTGATATGATATTACAAATGCAGCAGAATATATATCGAAGCCTTTTATCGTTGGGGACTATAACAGATACATGACGTTGATTTTACTGACCGCGTTATGGGACGGTACAAAATAATGCTGAATAGTAAAAGCCGCCAAGAAGGAATTTTATACTAACATCTTGACTTGAATTGAGCAAACGCCTTGTTTTTATACATATAAACGTGTACAGAAGGCGAGCTCTTCCAATGAGAAAATAACAATTTCAACAGACTTTTGCCTTAAAATTGCAGAAGTTGTATGTTAAGTAGGCACTAAGCCTGGGGAAACCAGGAAACGCAAGACCGTTTTTTTAGCATAAAATACAAGCCAAAAACCACAAAGCCTCCACTTAACACGTTCCCCTTAAATTTATTGGACAAGATGAGGTTTCACATTGGCCTGTATGGGCTGACAAACGAATGCAAGACAGTTAACTCAACCATAACTATGTCATCTTGTACTCTTATTTCAATAAAATTTCAGGATCATACATTTAACAAAACTTTACCAAAAAATATGTCATTACATCCGAGAAAAGTTAGCATAAATCAGACGACTGGCACTCGAGTTATAGGGGAGCAAACAAACAGCTCAATAAACAGATTCATTGAACATTATAAATTTTAAAATATTCTACTCTGGTCACACTAATTACCGTATAGAAACAAACATTATGGGGTGGGAGCCTACAAAATAATTCTCTTATCACTACCTCGTAGGGGATTTAAAAGATTACGCAATCACTATCAGATCTAATCGCCGCAACTTGAGTTCGATTTGCGGTTTTGTTGTTTTCGAGCGTTCCGCCCGCTTTGTCAGTTCCCCAGTGACAATTAGACGACAACTTATTCAAACCGTGGACGGTAAGGCTGAGGAGAACATAAATCTGACACACAGTCGAGGGCTAAGGCACAGTACGTATCTTCATAGTTAGTCACTGTTCAACAGTGCTGCTGATCGGTTGTGTTGCGCGTGTCATATAGTTTTGAGTTTTGAGTGTTTTGTTTTGTTTTTGTTTTTTTTTTTCGTTTCAACTCTCAGTTCGAGTTGGATTCCGCGCAGTAAAAATTTCATTGCAGCAGTGTTGTGTTGTGTTGTGTCCTACGAATTTTGACAGTTAATCGCTGGATTGCTATACTTTGGTTTGTTGGCGACAAAACCTCAAAGTTGCAAATCGGTAGGGAAACACAGCAAAAAAAATCCATTTTTGATTCAAAAATTCTATTCAAAGTAGTGCGGTTCGCGTGTGGAATATTATTAATAAAGAATTGGCTTGCCAATTGGGCAATTGCCGACAATGAAACACACCATAGTTACCAATTCACGCCAAGTGTCAAGGTCCAACTACATATTCTTTATTCCATTCACAATTCATTTAGATACAAAGTATTTGTATCTACTCCTCGTAGGTATTCGTATAGATGTTGTTATTGTTGTTGTTGTTGTACGAGTAGAGAGTACTTTTTGTCGTACATTTTGTATCTAAAATCACAGAGGGCAGGGGCACGGACACTTTGGATAACTATGGATACGAAGTACGATACGAATATGCGGCGATTGCTTAACTTATGTGTATCTATGTATGTGGTGTTGTAGCTGTACCTTTATCTATCTGTGCTTTGTTGGCATACAATGAGAATGGCATTGTAGCACCACCAGCCGCGCTGGAGTTGAATGAGGTTTCCTTCTATATAGTTTGCCCGAATACACCCACACACAACGGAATCGAATGATGTTTATTATTTCATGGATTGATGGGGGTGTGCAGGTGCAATTTTGTCACCATATCACCCCACATGTCACTGTGTTTGCGTTGGGCTTATTTGGATGCAAAATTGTTGAAGGCTGCCTTTAGTATGAAACAAATAAAAATGAAAAAACAAACAAATAGAAATGACGTCTTATCTGTCAGATTTGGTACATGCTCAGCGGGTGGTGTGTTTGATTGTGGCAATTGACAGTACAGTGAGTCGGTGAATTGTTTGGAAAGATTTTTCAATAAAGCAGAGAAAAATAACAGTGATTGCTGGACATGAGTTAAAAGTGATTTCCACGCAGCCTGAATGGGTTTGAGTTTTAAGAAAACAAGTGATGAATGGCTTTGTAGTAATTAAATGTATCTTGTACGTGGTTTGCTTTTTTTCAAAAATGACAAGAAGAATACTATAGAGTGCTGGATTAGGTTATTAAAAAAAAAATCTGTCCTTAACAAAATTTTTGTTTAGCTAGTTAATTGTATAAGAGCACGCCAATATTTTCAATTTTTTTTCAATATTTTGCGTCACACAATATCTACAAATCGTAGAACACCTTATTCGAAATTGTGGCCATTTGCTTTTTATAGCGGCTTAACATACTTACTTACTTTAGGTGGCGCTACAGTCCGGGGTGGACCTGGGCCTCAGTCAACAAGCTTCTCCAGCCAGCTCGATCCCTGGCTAGCTGCCTCCAGTTTCGCACGCTAAGTTGGCTGAGGTCCTCTTCCACTTGCGTGCGCCACCTGAGTCTTGGCCTTCCTTTACTGCGCTGTCCCTCGGGGGCGGATTCGAAGACTTTTCGGACCGGAGCATTGGTGTCCATGCGCTCTACATGACCCAGCCATCTCAGTCTTTGGATCTTCACTCTTCTGGCTAGGTCCATGTCGCTGTACAGTCCATACAGTTCGTCGTTGTATCTCCTCCTCCACTCACCGTCAACGCAGACGGGATCGAAGATCGCCCAAAGAATTTTTCTCTCGAAGCAACCAAGAACACCCTCATCCATTTTTGATAATGTCCATGCCTCTGCGCCAAAGAGCAGGACCGGGATTATTAAAGTCTTATAAAGGGTGACTTTTGTTGTCCGAGAGAGCGCTTTGCTACTCAATTGCCTTCTTAACCCAAAGAAACAGCGGTTGGCAAGAGTTATTCTTCGCTTGATCTCAGCGCTGGTGTCGCTGGAGCCTAGGTAGACAAAATCCTTAACTACCTCAAAGTTATATCTGTCGAGGGTGACGTTCTGTCCGAGACGTCGGTGTTGGTTGTCCTCTTGCTTGACAGCATATACTTGGTCTTGCCCACATTGACCGCTAAACCCATTTTCGCCGCTTCCGTCTCAATACTCGCGAAAGCGCCACTGACATCACGCTGCTTTCTCCCGATTATGTCAATATCGTCGGCGTATGCGAGTAGTTGGGCGGACTTTTGAAAGATAGTGCCTCTTGTGTTTGCTCGTGAGTTTTGCACTATTCTTTCAAGTACGATGTTGAAAAAATCGCATGACAGCGCATCGCCTTGTCTAAATCCTTTCTGGACATCAAAGGTTTAGGGGAGATCTTTACCGACCTTGATGGAGCAGCGTGCATTCTCCATCGTCATCCTGCACAGACGGACGAGTTTGGCAGGGATGCCAAAACTAGGCATTGCTCTATATAGCTCGTCTCTATAGATACTGTCATACGCGGCTTAAAATCGATGAATAGGTGGTGGGTATCGATCTGAAGCTCATGGGTCTTCTCCAAGATCTGCCGTAGTGTGAATATCTGGTCGATGGTGGACTTTCCTGGCCTGAAGCCACACTCATATGGACCTATCAGGTTGTTGGCGAACGGCTTCAGGCGTTCACACAATACGGCGGATAAGATCTTATATGCGATGTTAAGGAGACTGATGCCTCTGTAGTTGGCGCAGTTCAGAGGGTCTCCTTTCTTAAGAATTGGACAAACAATGCTGAGGTTCCATTCATCGGGCATACTTTCGTCCGACCATATTTTACAGATGAGTTGGTGTATGCTCCTTACCAAGTCATCGCATGCCGCTTTGAAGAGCTCGGCAGTCAGGCCATCCGCTCCAGGAGCTTTTTTGGACTTAAGCTTCGATATGGCTATCTTCACTTCATCCAGGTCGGGTGGACGGAATTGTTGGTCATCATCGTCCATGTTGAAAGGTTGATTCTGCCTGACAGCGGTATTTGGTCCGTCATCGCCGTTATACAGTCTGCAGAAATGATCTTTCCAAATCCTCAGCATCGACTGCGATTCTACTACGATGTTCCCTTGTTCATCTCTACAGGCTTCGGTTCGGGGTTTGTTTCCGTGGCTTGTTATTTTTACCTTTTGGTAAAACTTCCGAACCTCATTTCTGAAGTAGCATCTCTCAATTTCCTCGATGAGCGCTTCTCATGCTCTTTCTTCTTCCTCCTGAGAAGCCGGTGTTCGTCTCTCCTCTTCCGCTAATAGAGCTCATGAGCAGCTCTGGTCTTTCTTGCTGCTGCATGTGCTTGCCGGCATTCATCATCGAACCAGGGATTTCGTTGTGGTGGACGAGTAAAACCCAGCACATCAGAAGCGGCATCTCGGATGGCGTTCTGGCAGTGTTTCCAATGGTCTTCGATGCTTGATGCTGGCGGCATTGGACCTCTTAAGAGATTAAGAGACACTCGATCGGAAAAGGACTTGGCGATCTCTTGCGATTGTAGCCGTCTGACGTCGAATTTTCTCACAGCATTAGTTTGTCTTGGCGTAGTTTGGGATATCCGCAACCGTACCTTGGCTACAACAAGGTAATGGTCCGAGTCGATGTTGGCTCCTCGGAACGTACGGACATCCATAATGCTGGAGGAGTGTCTTGCGTCGATCGCAATGTGATCAATCTGGTTGACTGTTGATTGATCAGGAGTTCTCCAAGTCCCCTTGTGTATGTCGAGATGTGGGAACCCCGTGCTAGCCATGACAATGTTTCGCCCCGCCGCAAAGTCGATTAGTCTGAATCCGTTATCGGAGGTGGTGTAGTGCAGACTATATTTTCCGATTGTTCCACCAAAGATACCCTCTCTTCCTAGCTTTGCATTAAAATCACCGAGGACAATTTTAATGTCATAGCTAGGGCATTGCTCGTAGGTCTTGTTGAGGAGCTCGTAGAAGGCATCCTTGGTGTCGTCATCTTTCTCCTCTGTGGAGGCATGCGCGCATATAGGGCTTATGTTGGCGAATTTAGCCTTGATGCGGATTGCTACGAGGCGCTCGCTCACATGCCGGAAGCTGAGGACTTCTCGTCTTAGTCTGCCTCCGACAACAAATTCCGCATCCAAATAAGCGCTGCTTTTGCCGTTGATAGCAATTGCCCTAGTAGATGTCGGAGTTTTTCATCTTCTTTTTGTCCGGCCCATCCCATCGCATTTCTTGGATGGCGGTTATGTCAGCAGTCTAGGTCCTCCGCTAGTTGCTCGGCTGCACGTAGTCTATTAAGGGATCTAACATTCCACGTGCATATCCGAAGCTCCCTGTCCTTAAATCGTTTGCGTGGGTTGTTAACAGTAGATCCGTCCATATCCGAGGCTTGTTGATGCTTCGTAACTTAATCTTTTTTAAATGGCCGGGCAGTTACCCAGGCGGCACAACCCCCAACATGGGGGACAGTGACTTAACATGCTCAGGCCAATTTATCGATCGTAGCACGCGATCGTTATTTCGATAAGGGCTCAAAGTCTCAGTATTTTGGTGATGGGTTTGAATAAGCCCTATTAAACGGTAAACAGATTGTTATTCAACGGGTTATGGTGTAGACCTTTAGCTGACCAATTGCCCCGGAACGTTGTTGTTGAGAACTCGTGAGAACTTGAGGATTGTCAACCGCTTATTGGCTTACATTTAGTTGAAGTTTTGTTTAGTTTTTCGCCAAAATGAAGGTGGGTAGCTTTATTATACTTCACTTCGTAAGGTATCGATACTGTTGTGAAATTAAATCCGCGTTTAAATCGCTAAACGAGTTCTAACACATTTTTTGATGACCGAGTAAATCGTTATATTCATTTCGTAAATTCGTTGTTTACTGGATACGCAGAGCGTCCAAGCTTTGAATATGTTATTGCTTCAATGCGAATGAGATTGATTGCCTAAAATGTGTTTTACGCTGACCAAATACCAAGTGAAATTTATATACCCTGCGTCACGATTTTCCTGTTTCTGTAAGGATTTTCATTCGATTCGAGATAGCTTAGATTTGATGAAGCTCGGAGTTCTGGCAACGCGCAGGCGGTTAAATCATCACCGGTCTCAAACTCCTCCCGCACACCTGACTATCTTCACAGTACAGATAAAAGTAGCGAGTGATTCCAAGTCGTCGCAAGTTCCGAAACCTCTCGCTTATTTTCATGTTGCATTTGTTGAGCTCAACTGCAACAACACGATTTTCATTGTTGCCCAAGTTTTTATGTTGCGATAATGCTAAATATGTGATGAATGGTGTTAATACATCAACAACAATAACTATATGTGCTTCCTGTATGCTTATGAAGTGAAAGTACTATACAGTTTCGACACAGTTTTCAAAGTTCAGGCTCTACTTCAGCGAAAACCTGACTAATGTTGCTCTTTATTCCACATCTGCTTGCATAATTGAAAAGAAAAAATTCCGATTGTATTAAAATGCACAAAATGAAGAAACTCGAAGTTTAGACCCAACATCGCGAAGGTAATCGTCAACAACAAGTAAATAGTGTTGGTTACAATGTGTATTTAAAGAGCGATCTCTAAATAACAACTGACTGCTAAGAAACTTTAACCAAAAGGCCAATGACCCTCCTGACGTTCAAATAGGTGCAATATAGACATATGCATTCGCGTATGTGAATATCAAGAGTTGCCAAGGCCAATAATATGGTACATCAGACGAACTGACTGACACGTCTTCCAATTAATTTTTTACTTGAGGTGGCGCTACAAGCTAGCACGATCTTTCGCTAGCTGCCTCCAGTTTTGAATGTTAAGTTGACTGAGGATTCCATCTACTTGCGTGCGCCACCAGACTCCCGGCCCACCTCTATTTCGCTGTCTTCCGGGGGCGTTGGTGTCCTTCACCCTACATAACCCAGCCATATCAGTTATTCTCTGTACGGTTCGTCGTTGTATCACCTCCTCCACTCAGTGTTGTGCAGAAGGCTATGTATTATGTCATCGCATACCACTTAAGAGCATTTTTGATAATGTCCGCCATACAGCGGGACGAGGACTATTGCGGTTTTATATATGGTCACCTTTGCTTTTCGAAAAAACATCCTCTGTTGAGGATGACGTTTGTTCTGTCCGAGCCGTCGGTGTTAAGTGTCCTTTCTGATTGAAAACATATGCTTGGTTTTGCCTTTACTCTCCATGGTCATCCTGTGCAGCCAGCGGAATTTGGCAGGGATGGTAAAAACAGACATTTCTCTGTCGTTGGTCGTTAGTGGACTTTCTGGCCTAAAACCACACTGATATGGATCAATCAGGTTGCTAACGAAAATCTTCAAAGGGTCTCCTTTCTTGAGAAGCGGACAAACAATGCTACGGTTTTATTCATCGGGTATACTTTCGTTGGAACTGATGAGTTGGCATATGCTCCTTACAAAGTAATCACATGCCACTCTGAACACCTCGGCACTCAGTCCTTCCGTTCCAGCAGCTTCATTATAGAATGATAGATATCATAGACATAGATATGGCTATCGAGTAGACCGAATAGTTGGCCTACATGATAAAGGTTGAAGGTTCATTCTGCCTGACAGGAGTTTTTAGTTCGTCATCATAGTGTTTACAGAAATGCTTTCTCCAAATCTTTAGCATAAACTGCTTCCTACTACCATGTTCCCTTGTTCGTCTCTACAGACTTCGGTGCGGGGCTTGTATCCGTGGCATGCTTGTTTTTTTTTTTGTAAGACTGCCAAATTTCATTCCTGGAGTAACATCTCTTAATTTTCTCGACCGCCGGTGTTTGACTGTCCTTTTCTGCTTGTAGAAATTGTGAGTAACGTTTTTTCTTCTATGAATCTTGCTTAGTTGCATTTACTTGCCGGCACTCATCGTCAACATAAGCTTCTCGATTTATGTCTCCAAAAACGTTGTTATCATGTTCCGATACTGCACGTTATAAATCATATGTATCTAAGCTGGTTGTTTTATAAAACTATAGTCGACGTTCTATAGTCCTTTGTCTGGATATTGTAATCAATATCGCAAACTGATAAGTGACTTTTTCTCGTCACGAAGTCCATCAAAATTGGGAAATTTTCCGAGTTTCAAATATAATTATCGAGTTTGCCAATCATATAAAAGGCTCTAAATATAAATCTGTAAATCTATTAGAGGAGGGTACATAAAATTATCAACAAAAACCTTCAAAAAAATAACCTAATTGGACAGAAGAAAACAATTTTGTTTTTATTGAAAAATAAGAGCAGATTGTCTAATCTACTTTTGTTCTAATGTGCCCCCCTTAGTTGTACTTTGATCTTTCTAAAATACTTCCTCTTATTCAAGTGGCATTTTCGTAAATGTATAGTAGTCCCATCCGACAAAGGGAAAGAAATTATCATCTACACTTTCAAACTTATCTTCCAAAGGTCAATTCAGTCCGTTTCTCCTATCAGCTCTGCATAATATGTCATGGTTGTATGTAGGTTTGCTGCCGTCATCAAAAAAATCGTTCCTAATTCATTGATGCATTGAGGCCATTGGCGGGAGATACTTTTATACAAAAAAAAAAAAAATATCAATTGTAGATGATGGTGTTACTATTGTACGAGTATTTCGCGAAATATAAAGCGTTTCTCTGTTTGGTGATTTTTATATGCGATGAGCGACAGAACTTTGAATCTTAAGTTCAAAGACACTTGCTGCTTGCCTCACATGTTTGATAGGAGAAGTATTCATGCTCATAAGGCATGCAGAGCGGGTCGTTCTCATTTATAGACTACGACTACCTTCGATAACTCGCACTCGTACTCTTAATAGTAATCAAATCGAATTCGAATTTAGTTGGTGGCGAGGTTAGAAGAGTTTTGACTGCAAGCGGTGTTTTTGTTTTTAATTTTTAATATTGTAGTTGTTAGTTCGGTGACGTTAAGTGAGTCTTTAAACAGTCAAGTGTCAAGTCCATCCTTGAAATTAGCATTCATTCGGCCGGACTTAGTCGTTGTATGATAGTTAGGTGGCCTTTGATTCAAAATAACAGTGTCACAAACGCGATTCAAATATTAAATAAAACAAGCAGTACTCGTGCGACTCCGACTCTTATATCGGTAAGTAAAATGCGTTGACATAGCTGGAAGCGTTCAAGGAAAACTGATTCAGATTGAAGATATAGATTAAATAATGTAATCATGATGGAATTTGCTTTACATGGTTTAATCTTTGTGGTTAGTGATACAGAAATTGATTAAGGATATCTTTGAGTAAATCATGACTGTTATGACCTTCGGCGAATAGACTTGATAACATGATAAAGCACCCTACAACACCCACAGGCAATCACTGGTGTTGACAACATGTTCAGATACATTTTTTTTGTGAATATTGAATTCTAACAAGTGTCAATTTGTTAGACATAAAATTACAACTTCGGAGCGTGAAATCAATTTAACTTAGTCAGCCGACACTTATGCAAATCAACTTTAATGCAAGTGGCGAATAAATTACTTGCTCGGTGGGTTTATTAGTCTTGGATTTCTTTAGTGTGTCAGAATTGACATGTCATTTTTGGAATACTGAATGCACTTTGCACTAGAATATTTCCGCGCAATCACAGTTCATCGGAATTTTATGATTTTGTGGCGCTGATATTTTGTTATATATTTTTTTTTGTGCTTACGGCATTGATTGTTAGTCATCTATTTGGATTTCTCATGGGCGTCCAATGACAAATATGTTAGATAAAAATATTTACTTTAAGAATGAACAGGTTGAGTGAGTCAGTGAGACACTGCTCAGATAAAACATGTCAGTTGTGATGAATTAAAATTCTGTTTTCGTTTAGTTTTTTTTTCAAGCAATTTAATAACAATTAATTTTGACATACGAGTATGTATGTGGTTTTTTTGGACACATTTTCTTGTATTCTGTCATTAGTGCCGTCATCTTAAATATACAGTAAAATCTCGATAAATCGTAGTGCCAAGGGAGCTACAGTTTATTACGAATTAAAGAGGTTTTCAAATTAGCGAGATTACGAATTATTGAGGGTTGAGAAATTAAAATTCAAATAAACAGGGTTTTATGTTTTTTTTTATTAAAAATTAATTTTAGTATAAAGTATTACATTTTTTATGTACAAAGAACAAAAAGCAAAAAAAATAAGATTTCATACCTATAAAATACATACAACAAATAAATAAAAGAAAACTTCATTTAACACATTTAACACAAGTATACATACATATTTACATATCCACAAACAACAAAAAAAATATGCAGGATCTCAGGAAGAATAAAAATCTGTAATATTTTCTGACAGAGATATTGCTTGCGCTCGTTATCGATTGCGTTGTCCAAGGTGACAATCGTAGAAAAAACATCATCATCATTAAAGTACGCAAGCTATTTATGCAAGCCTTCGCTTCCTTACATGACACAACCGGAAAGTCCTCGTCATCGTTACTTCTGCTTTCATTTACATCGTCTTCGTCTGGTAGCTCCAAAATGTCGTCGTCGGTAAAAATTCCTGCAACAGCCATGCCGTCATCAAAGTAAACAAAATCATAAAACGTGATTTCTTCGCTTTGAGGCAGGCGATTCCATTCCGAAGAGCCTACAGTAGTCGACATATTTTCATCACCAGCTGCTAAATGCAGTCCTTTCTCGACGAAACCACATGCGGAAACAATTTTGTATGGTGGATTGGCTTACATTTTGCCACGCTTTGTCAGCAATATTCCTAGCTGAGAGTATTTAGATATTGTACTCCTTTTCATCTTCAATACAATCTAGTAGCAATTGTACCACTTCCTTGCGGTAATGGGTCTTAAAATTTTTGATGATGCCCTGATCAAGCGGCTGAAGTTTTGGGGTCGTGTTCGCCGGCAAAAACTCTATTTTCACATGACTAAAAACGAAAGTGTCGACGAATAAAAGAATTTTACGCTGTTGTCTTTCTATGTCACGGTTCAATAATTTCAGCCATTCACTGAATAATTCAGACGTCATCCACGCCTTCCTTATGTGTTTGAAACATCTAGGTTTCACTGTCTTGCCGATCATCAAAGGTTTTAACTTTTCAGTGCCATCCATATTTGCGGTTAAGAATTGTAACTCTTTCTTTACTGTTTTTGCCGCCATGATATTTTTCATCCCTAAAATGCATTGACCGATCAGGGAGGCACTTATAAAATAAGCCTGTTTCGCCAGCGTTAAAGATGTTCTTAGGCTCATAATTTTTTATCAGTTCGCTTAACTTTTCTTTCCATTTTAAACAGACAGCATCGCTTGCACTCGCACTTTCGCCACAAAGTTTTCGAAAAGCAATGTTGTGTCTCTTTTTGAAGTGGCCAAACCATCCTTCACTTGCTTTGAAATTTTCAATGCCCAATCTTTGTGCAAAAAGTTTGGACTTTTCTCTTACCACCACTCCGCTAAGTGGCACATTTAATAGTCTGCATTGGGAAAACCATGCGACAATTGATCGTTCCAGCTCAGGGAATTCAGCTGTTTTGTGCCGCTTCATTTTACTGTTGGAAGGTATTTCGGCTTAACAAACAGTTTCCACGTGATATCGTGCCGACAGCTGGTCTATTCGAGGAGGAAGTTTCGGACTTTTCAATCGAAGAAATAAGTATAGCAATTGGAAAAATGAAGCGGGGGAAAGCGGCGGGACCAGACAGCATTCCATCAGAGTTTTGGTCGAAGATGGAGGGGATCGGCAGCGTTTGGCTATCGAAACTTTTAAATAAATTAAAATGTGGACAACCTATGCCGAATCAATGGAGAAGTAGCTTCTTGGTTCCATTATACAAAGGAAAAGGCGACACTCGAGAATGCATTAACTGCTTATGCCACACACAATGAAAATCGTCGAAAGAGTCTTAAACGAACGTCTTCGGCAAATAATAAAGCTCGATAATAGCCAGTGTGGATTTGTTGAAGGAAGATAGACGGTGGACGCTATCCAAAGCCTACGAATAATAATGGAAAAGCACCGAGATTCGTCTAAGGATTTACACATGGTATTTATCGACCTCGAGAAAGCAATAGATCGAGTGCCTAGGGATCTCATATGGGCCGCGCTGAGGTCTCAAAACGTACTGGAAACGTATGTTAGAATAATACAAGACATGTACGGAAACGTGAAAACTGCGGTTAAAAGCTCTGCTAAACTAACGAGAGAATTTCCAGTTAATGTCGGAGTGCATCAAGGAAGCGTACTTAGCCCTTTCCTCTTTAACGTAGTATTCGACTATCTTTTAAAAGACTGCATGGGTGAAGCAAATGTAACGCCAATTCTCTTCGCTGACGACGCAGTTATACTTAGCGATAACGTCGAAGATTTACAGAACGCCTTAGATTCATGGAGAAATGCGCTAGAGAGAAACGGGTTTAAAATAAGGCGTTCAAAGACGGAGCATTTGACGTGCCCATTTGCGCATCCGTTGCGACCTGTCCCGGATATAATGTTAGACGGAATAGTTCTTCCGAAAAGCACTATCTTTAAGTATTTAGGATCAATCGTTAACATGGAAGCGAAATGTGACGACAACGTAAACCACAGAGTGAGTGTGGGATGGATGAAATGGCGGGAAAATTCGGCAATCTTTTGCGACCGAAAATTTCCACTTAAATTAAGAGGGAAAACTCTACACAACGGTTGTTAGACCAGCTCTTATATATGGTTCACAGTGCTGGACAATGTACGAAGCGTTTAAAAACAAAATGACGGCAGCGGAAATGAAAATGTTAAGGATGTCTAGTGGAGTCACTAAACGCGATTGTATTAGATCTACGCGTATAAGAGGAAGTCTACATATAAAGAATTCGGTAACCGAACAGCTTGAGGCGAATAGAATAAGCTGGTATTGCCACGTTCAAATAAGATCTGCAGAAAATCCGGTTAAAAAGGCACTATCAACTACGGTCACTCCAACTGTAAGAAAACGAGGTCGGAAAAAGAATTGCTGGATTTCTCAGATGGCAAATGCGCAACAACGCCTGGGGCTTACCACTGAAGCGATCCAGAACCGAGCATTATGTAGACGCGTTCTGCGGACTATGACATTAGCCAACTCCATAAGCGGAGCAGCAGCAATGCAGTTAAAATGGGAAACTCGTTACGCATAAGTTCGTATAACGAGGAAAGGGTTAATAAAAGGATAAGAAGAAGGTATTTCGGCAATGATGTCCTATTTCTTTAAAATCGTCGTCAGTGTAGATGTAGGACTGTTAAAGCGTTTTGCCACATCGGCTTTTTTCTCACCATCGACAATGGCTTTTAAAATTGTTTTTTTTTTTCAGAAATTGATAAACACTTATGGGTTCGTCTTGAACTCATATTCAGACAAAAAACAACACTGAATTATAGGTTAAATGAGGGGAAAGAATAACGACTGCAATGCAAACATAGAGCAATAGTTGCCATTTAACACACATTCTAGTGTAAGACAATCCTTCTTGCTTTCGCTTCCCAAGTTTTTTCTTTGTATTCAAACATTAACATGTGTAATAATCGTGAAAAGGAATTGACAGAGAAAAAGATGATTTTTTTACGAATAAACGGGGTTGTCAACAGAAACGAATTATAACACATTTGATGACTTTGCATACGAAAATCATTGCGAATTAACGAGGGGACCCAAATGCACTGTTTTTTTACGATTAACCGAGATTTTTTTTAAGGGACCAGCAGTTTATTTCGAATAAGCAGGGTTTACAATTTAACGGTGTACGAATTATCGAAATTTTACTGTACTGTAGAACTCGGAAATTAGTGTTGTTATTATACTCGTATAAGGCTATATCTTGGGAAAAGAATAAAAAAAATGTCATGCGATTTTTTTAAGTGTTTGTTTAGAGCATTCAAGTTTTTTTTGCTATCATGTTTTGAAAATTATATCGCTTAGGTGGCCACCGGCATTGTCGTGCACCATTTGGGCTAGTTTTCTTCAGAACTTTCGTCCACTTCTTGACGGATGTACTTATTGGGGTGCTGGCATAGTTTGTGACTTGTTCACAAAAGCCCGTGACTTTAAATAATCCCATATAAGGAAGAAGAAGTGCAAAAATGTGATATCAGACGGCGGGAGATGCCTGCTTTCGAATATCGGTCATGGCTAGGGTAGTATGCTCAGTTGCCTCGCAGAATGAGTAATTTAATATCATGACTCTGACCATTGACAGCGACTATTTGGCCTGCGCCGTTTTAAAACAAAATGATCCAATTACTCCTCTAGTGTAAAAAGCAGCACACCATACAGTGACTTTGAGATGGATGTCGTGGCTCTCGTGCATTACCCGCGAATTAACAGTGCATTAGAACCGAACAGCTTTGTTTTTTATGTTATATATTTACTAGGTGGGGTGAAAAGTAACCTCCTTGGGAGGTTTTTTTTATTTTATTCAATATAGTCCCCTTTTAGCTTGATACACTTATTCCAGCAATTTTCCAACTTCTCGATCTCGTCCAAAAAGTAATTTCCCGGAAGGTCTGCAAAATTCTCCTCCGTGGCGTCGATGATTTCCTCGCATGAGCTGAATTTTTTATTGATGAGCCATCTTTTGAGGTTTGGGAAGAGCCAAATCGGGCGAATACGGTGGATGCGACAGAAATTGGAGCCGTAAGTCATTGATTTTAGCCTTGGTTGCGATGCTCATATGCGCCGGCGCATTTCCTTGCAAAAACAACATTTTTTTTTGCTTCATGTGAGGCCGTTTTGCAGCGATTTCGGCCTTCAATCGCTCCAATAATGCACAGTAATACTCGCTGTTGTTGGTTTTTCCTTTTTCGAGGTAGGCCACGAAGAGTATGCCATGAAAATCCCAGAAAACTGACGCCATAACCTTTCCGACCAATTGAGCCTCATGCCGGCTTCAGTCCATTGCCGGGCATTCATTCTGTTCTCTGGTGTGTAATAGTGGATCCAGGTTTCAACAGTTACCAATCGACGCCAAAGTCCGATTCTAAACACTCTTTCGAAGTGGTCTCGCGTTCGTGTTTTTGATCCGCAGTGAGCATGCGCGGCACCCAGCGGTAGGATAACTTTTTCATATGCAGAATATTGCTTAAAATATGGCGTGTGCGCTCAGTACTAATCTCTGTGGTATCTGCTAGCTCGCGCACCTTCACTTTCCGGTCAGCCAACACCATTTCATGTATTTTTTTTACATTGTCCTCTGTAACCGCATAGGAGGGCCTGCCGCCCTCCACTTGATAGAGGAATTGCGGCCACCACGAAACTCTCGAAACCAATAATTGATGGTGTAATCTGACGGAGCATTAGCCCCATAATATTTATCCAACTTTTATTTTGTTTCCTTCGTCGTTTTGCCTCTCAAAAAATAATGTTTTATGAGAGAACGAACATCGTTTTTGTCCATACTCAAAATGATGCCAAACGCGTCAACAACAATCAGCTTTCAAAACAAAACTAAAGACAGTATCGCACTGGAATTTGGCATGTCTGCCTAAATATGAACGGACTTCAAGGCACCATAACCTTTTTTGCAGTAGCAGCGCATTCTGGCGGTCAAGAAGGTTACTTTTCACCCCACCTAGTATGTTCACATATTCATATAGGTACTCGTAGAAATGGACCTTGTTACTCCCGATTATTTTTGACACAAAATCATCCACTTCGTTGGTGAGATTCAGGAGCGTGTGAGCGTGGGTTGTGTGCGATTCACGGTCAACATCGATCAGCTGATGGGCTTTCTACGCTTTTTACGGAAACACTTTCAAGTCCTTTATCAAAATGCGCCACAGAGACATGCGTATTAGGGCTAATTGCGTGGCATTTCATCTGGCCGATGCCGACAGAGCCTCTACAACAATTTCCAAGCGAGAGTTATGCGGACTTCCAGAGCTCACTTGATCCCATGTTGTTCCAGTTCTTAAGAGTCGTGCAGCTTAAACTCGCATTGAACGACCAGTTAGAGCCGGACGGCCAGGGAAACTGGAGCTAATTACTCGTTACGCCTAAATCACTGACGAACTGTTTATTAAAGAAAACATCGTGATGATTATTCCACGTTCTTCAAGAGAATATCGTTGAATTGTTTATTCACACAAATTCTTATTTTGTTTGCTTCACAAATATCAAAACCGAATTGACATTCGACGTCATTTGTAAAATTGATGGGAATTTCCAAAAGGGTCATACGATATGGGCCAGCTTTTCTATGAAATCTTTTAAGCGACTTTGAGTGCTTAGGATAGTGTCGATATGCTTTTTGGAGACATTTCCCCAAGCTTCAGCAATTTCGGTATAGCATCTGGGACTCAAATTACAAGTAATAAACATTTTTCTGGACTTCGATTTTGGTATACTTCCTGACGTAGCCATCACAACGATTGCAGTCTTCGAATCATTAGTGATGGTTCGAAAGTATTTAATTTTTTAAACGACTTCGGTTCTTCTTATAACTGGACCAGTTTGGGTGCTGTGCACCAGATTCAATGCAGCTGCTGTTTGATATGGATTTCACTAAATCGTTGTCTTGACACCATTTCGAGACAATCATCTAATCCCTCCTGCATTAAGTTTTTTTAAAAAAAAACATAAAACGGAAACTGATCAATATTTTTCAACGATTGTTGCTTTATTGAAAAGAGTAAACCTTCCGACTAATTTTGAAATATTTTTTGTTTCAAATGACTGCCTCGCCTGGCTTAGCAGTTGGCCATCTTATCAACTTTATTTCTCAATACGTTCTCTATAGCTTCGGTCTCTACTTTACGAGTAGAGTGAAATTTAATGACATACCACTGAAAATAAGACCAACAGCGTCACGTCGCAGCTCCGTAGCGGGCAATCAACATCATCAAAACGACTGATTACACGATTAGTGAATTTTGTGTGTAATAAATCTATTGTTGGACAGCTTGTGTATCAGATAGCCCCATTTTGCTGAAACCATAGCTTTTTCAAATTCCAATCCTCAATTTCTGGCCATAAAAGAGTGTCAAAATATCATAAAATATGATTCAAACGATACCAATCGATGACCCAACCTGTATGTAGCTTTTTATGCTTCACCAGATTGGTGACATCGCCTGCATATGTAAATGCTTTTCATTGATTAAAATCTCGCAGAAGTTTATAAATAGAAAAATGAAAAATAAATTTGTCCGAGCTAAGAGCCTTGTGGGATACCACATTGCTATTTTCTTCATCGATGATTCCTTAGAGACTTTTTCCTCTCTATCTGTTAGACAAATCTTTTTAATCATTCCGCTATTTTGCCTCCTATTGCAATTGTTAAAAGAATTTCAAGAAGTTTCTCGTGCGCCAGTATGTCGAAAGCTTTGCTGAAGTCTAAGACTTATTCAAAATCGTATACAAAACGTTCAAAATTTCTGCAATAAGCATTCCAGAACTCTTTTCTTTCTGGAAGACGTATTGGTTTGGATAAAGAGGTTTTTGGTAACAAAACCAGTGTAGTACAAATACAGGTCTGCAACTCGCTTCATCATTTTTCAATTCACTTAGGTAGTAGAACATAACCCTTTTGATGACTTCAATTAAACATGTTTGACGGAGAATGAGTCATTTCAGGTACTAAGAGCAAGGTGGGACAGTGTCAGATACAAAAGCTTCTAACAATCTTTTTCTGTAGCCTTCTTTCTCATAATAAAAACGTCCTTGCTTTGTCTACTTGAAGACTTCATCCAAAACAAAAACTCAGTGAGGCAGAGTACACTTTGAAAAACAATTGAGGCTGTTTTTTTTTTTAAAAATAGTGAAACGACATATTACTCACGTGGTGTGTCCTTAATATAAGCACCATTCTGCAATGGCCAACTTGTCTTTAGTTTTAGTTTTTGGTTTTAGTGAAAGTTCTGCAAGAATCATAACTAATTACTTAAGTAATCGCTGTCAAAGGGTTGTGGTTGGTGACAAATCCTCTCGTATTAGGAACATACATGCAGGAGTACCACAGGGCTCAATACTGGGTCCAATATTATTTTGCATATTTATAAATGACCTCCCCAAAGTTTGCTCTAACGCTAGTCTTCACTTCTATGCGGATGATGCGCAGATATACTTATCTAGACCGATTGGTCTAGTTGAGGATCTTGCTTGCAGGTTGAATGAGGATCTATCCGCAATCTACTAATGGTCACTACGTAATTGTTTGACCCTCAACCCAGCAAAGTCTCAGCTGATTTTAATATCAAAAAAACTTTACGATACTGAACTACTGCCACCCATTCACCTCAACGACACGCAATTGCAGTTCGTGGAGACTGTAACCAACCTGGGTTTTAAGATAAACCGCTCTATCTCCTGTGTAAGCCACATCAATTACACTGTGGGACGAATTTACGGAGGTCTACGCAAACTTTGGCTGCTCTCTAGTTTTACTCCTGTTAATACTAGGCTGAGACTTGTTAAAACATTACTTGTTCCGTATATTGAATATTTATCAAAAAAAAACTACAAGCGGCGGAACGCAAGAATGTTTGAATATTGAAAGATGTAAAATATAATTCCACTTAGAAATCAAATCTTTAAACATTTCGGTGATTAAATTCTACATACCTTGGTGTTGGTGAACAAAGTTTCGAATCCATTACTAAGGAAGGGATGGAGTAAAGTGCATTTCACAACTCGCTCCTTTGAAATCAAATGCCACTTCAGGTTAACAATTTCTAGTTGAGTACAATGTTGAAATTTTAGAGTTTTTTTTAGTTGTCTTTCGGTTTTGTGATTTTAAAGCGTCTCAGCCAACAAATCTAACAAACCTTTCCTCAATTATCTTGCATTCTTATATCGTTGAGGCCCTTTTCCACATTTGCGGGCAACCTAAGCTAGAGTCTTCTGAAGCATTGGCATCTATTCGCTATGGGGACATGGCTCAACCATTGTGGACGAGCGATGTTGTCACAGAACAGCTCCTTGAGTTCGTTGTAATGCGAGTATCTCATCTTTAGCGTAAGTGGACTCAGAAATCAATAGATGAATCTTGCACTTAAAACAACCACAGACATCTTTTTTGGCCTCGCCTAAGGTGCATGTTCTTGCGCCATAAATCCGAGTTAGGTATTGTGTATGAAGAGTTTCCTTAGTGTTGTTCGAAGGTCCTTATTACACAATTGCCTTCTTAGGCCAAAGAAACTGCAACGCTTGCTTTCTGAGAAGGTGTTGAGGTTAAAGCGATGTACTCGTAGTTAAATGCCTCAGAGTTGCTAATGTCTATTGTGAATCTTAATCATATGCAATGTGAGCTTTCTGGTTGAGAGTATCGCTTTGCCCTCGATTAAAGCTGCACTCACTATTATCGCCTTTATTGCACTACTTACAAAAGTCGCTTATGTCCTGCTCTTCACGATTTGTCACACCTCCGCTTGTAAGACAAATGCAAGTTTACCTAATTAAAAGTTGTCTTCCTCCGAAAGGAAACCGATTCACATCATAAATTGGTTTTGGAGCCATCCGTGACGGAAATCATTCTTCAGCATTAGGAAGTCGCCATGTCAATAAGCCAAATCAAAGAGCTATTTACCCCCATGATATGAATATTAAGGAAAAAGAGATTCATCAGTGCGTCTACTCGTAGATGACCTCCACACAACGATACGTTCACCGTTCTTGATCAGGTCATTCCTGTTCCTACTGCCTTAACTATACATTTCTGTCTTACCACAATCACAAAATGAGTTTGTTAATTAGCTATTTCTTGGTTTTGTCTTCTGTTCATCTTACGATACACAGATTCTTAAACGTAGGCTCTATTTTGCTGTTCTTGCCTTAATTTGTAAAAGTAGAGGATCAAGCTTAGATCCTTGTGGCATATAATCTTTCCCAAAGTGTATACTTTTAAATGCACAATTTACTTCATCGACCGCTCTCCTAACTTATCTATAGTCTTGTTGTTGTCCCTGATTAGATTTAGCTTTGTCATAAAAAAATTACTTAATTATACTGCAATATATGAAGCATATCTACGAGTATAGGCAACACTTTTCAAAAGCTAATCACGCTGAAAACCCTGATAGCGACAACCTGCTTATCTGAGTAATAAAAATTCCTTATCACATCACTTAATTGAGTACAAACAGATAATTTACAATCTAAATAATGACACATTTCCCCACCTATTTCAGGTGGTAGTCAGTAATCAGAGGCAGCGATTTTAAGCAACCCTGTCAGTTCGGCAAGAATTCCTTTGCGAAAATGTTGCTCGAATTGAATTTTAAACAGCGCAATGCGACAATCCTATTCACATCTTTGATTGGACTACTTATTTCGGCGCTGGTGAAGGAGAATCCCACGTTATGTGTCATATTTCTTGGAATCACTGTTTTTTTACTAACTGGAAACAGACCTACACATGTTTACGCTGTTGCATCGACCCTACCAAGGGATTTAACGTAAGTTCCCATCAGATCTCCAACATAACCGAATCTCTTATTGAAAATCTTTTTCAGGGCTGCTTATCGATTTTTTAAAATACAATACCTTCTGTACATATATGAATGGAAGGGCTGGACGGTACCGAGGATTTTTCAAAATTTCTTGAAAAAACATCCAGAGAAGCCGGCCTTTTTGATGGATGACAGAGTGATGACATTCCAGGATATCGAGGACTTTAGTAACAAAATGGCTTCGTATTTCAAATCGAAGGGATATAAGCGAGGAGAATCCATTGCCCTTCTGATGGAGACAAGACCTGAATACTCGTGTATATGGTTGGGTTTGTCGAAAGTCGGTGTTGTTACGGCTCTGATTAACTCCAACCTTAGAAGGGAGACATTATTGCATTCGATAAAGGCAGCTAATTGTAGGGCTATCATAGTCGGAACAGAATTGAGTTCAGGTGAGTACAGAACGTAAAAATCTGGTTTAGAAAAAATTTCAACATTTTTATACGAATAGCTCTTACCGAGATTGCTAGCGATGAGGAAATCAAAAAGCTCAGCGTTTTCCAATTTAGTGACGAACAACAGAGAGAAGCTGATACATTCCGAGTTCTAGATAACGCTGTCGATTTGACTTTGGAGCTTAAATCACACAAGGCATGCGATCTTACTCAAGATATCGCGGAAGGTACTCCAAAGGACAAAATGGTCTACATCTATACGTCGGGGACTACTGGTATGCCTAAGGCAGCGGTCATCACTCACCTGAGGTTTGTTTGCTGTTTGTTCTTATGCGAGTAACCATTAAATTGACTTTATTCACTTTTAGATACATGTTCATGGGTGTAGCAGTCCATGAGATGATGAGCATTCGTAACGATGACATCATTTATAATCCTCTGCCATTGTATCACACTGCTGGTGGTATCGTTGGTGTTGGTAATTTATTCCTTCATGGTGTTACAATGGCTTTGCGAAAGAAATTCTCTGCGTCAAACTTCTGGACCGATTGTATAAAGTATAAATGTACCGTGGCTCAGTATATTGGAGAACTCTGCAGGTACTTGCTTTCGACGCCACCAAAGCCAGAAGATAATAAGCACTCAGTGAGACTCATGTATGGAAATGGGTTGCGTCCACAAATTTGGTCACAGTTCACTTCGAGGTTTAATATTTCTGAGATCGGTGAACTGTATGGGTCTACCGAAGGAAACTCTAATTTAGGTAAGTCGAAGATCTGAGACTTTTTCTTAAGCAAAGTCACCGAATTTTGTTTTATTTCTTTGGACTAAAAACATCTCTTGGACAATTTTCAAAGTGATAGTAGCTACAAAAAGGAAATGTGTAAGCTAGAAGGACTTGACAGACAATACTCTACGATTGGCAACGGCCAATCATAATGAGTACTCCCGAAAGCTAAGCGTATGGCCTGCGAACTTGTAGTCTAAGGAAAGCTGAGTTATTAAGAATTGCCCCAAACCAACTTGCTAGATTGACATGATTTTTCTTCCCAAAAATATCTGCCTCTACGTCTGCACCATGGGTCGAAAAATATGAACATTATCCCTATTTCTCACCTTGATTAACTAGGTTTCGGTGCCTAAATAATGAACAGGTGGTAACGATTTAGAAATTCGCCGATTTGCTGAAACATAAACCAACTCAACATGTGAAGATCAGAGCGTTACATTCCCACATAATGCTGTTTTTTTATTTTTGAGATTTTCCAAAGTGTTAGACTCGTGCAGAGGTTGTGATCGAACCAACTTGATACTCACTGGAATCGCCTTTCTAGCCGAATGTCTTAAATCCACCGTGTTACTGCGTTAGCATTACTTTAGGCTGAAGACACCATTTAGGTTCTCCAACAGTATCAAGCAATGTCGCATTGCATTCAACATTAAAGACACTCATCGCAAGCATCGTAATAGGTACCATGGTCTTTTATCAGAGGGCTTCTATTCAGACCGCTATTGCAGGTATTGCCTTGTTGATAGCTTAAGTGACTTTTTAACGATTCATGCCTAGGCGCGAGAAAGCCAGTTACTCTGGCCTGATCCTCCATATCTTTCCTTTAATACTGACTGGACGTAGGCACCCACTGTCATGCATCATCGCAAATTAACATAACAGGGACGATGTATTCAGGCGTGAGTATCAGCTTGTGAACCCGTAGAATGTTTGCTTAGCAGTATCATCCACGGCAAAAGTCGTATCTGAGTGATGCTTTCACCGTCATTCGGCAGAGATATTTATGAATTGGGTCCAACCATGGGCACAGCACGGGTACGTCCACCTACTCACCGTTGTCCTAATTTTGCTGAGACAACGCACGTTAGCATTCTTTTCCGCCTGTTCTTGAGCCAGCAACAATCACCACAACGGCGGTTATTTATGTTTTGCATCCTTAAGCCTCTTGCGGGTGGCCAACTCAACAACATCAGTTTTGACAGTGTAGCCGCCGTGTTGGTTGCCTTTCCAATGTACTCTGAGGAAGCAAATTATCGAATTACATTCACACGGAACTCACCCTTCAACCATTTTGCATAGAGAGGACAAAGTCATTATCCGGTAGCCAGTTCAATACTCTTACGATCGCCCGCGCCGTCGTATGTGAGATTTCAGAGCGCCGAATCTGGTCAATTCCCGACGTCACCCCGAATGGGATTGGCAAATTATGGAGTTGAATCAATAGATCTACGCAAGGAGCCTGCATTCGATTTGATCTTCCAGAGGTACTTTTGCTTGTTCACTAGTTTGCTTTTTCCCAAAGCTAGTTTCCAGGCCAGAAATTAGTGTTTGTATCATTTCACTGAACTCGTCCCTGTAGCTTATCCTGTGCCCTCCTTAGGAAATTCTATGATGTAATCTGTAAGGTTTATGATTGAATCTAAATGAAGTAATGTTTTCTTTTTTTTTATCAAATCGTAGCCAATGTGGACAACCAAGTAGGAGCTATTGGTTTCGTTCCAGTGTGGGGAGAAAAAATTCACCCCGTCATGCTAATCCGATGCGATGAGGATACTGGAGAACCAATTCGTGCACCCTCTGGACGTTGTATAAAGTGCAAGCCCGGCGAAGCAGGCATTTTTATTGGAAAGGTCAATCCGAAGAGAGCTGTCAACGCCTTCAGTGGATATGCTGACAAAAAAGCCACCGAAAAGAAACTCATACACGATGTATTCCAAGAGGGTGATGTCTACTTTAACTCTGGTGACATACTTGTCAAGGACATCTTGGGTTACTTTTACTTCAAGGACAGAATGGGTGATACATTCCGTTGGAGAGGAGAAAACGTTGCTACGTCAGAAGTTGAAGCCATCATCACAAATGTTGTCGGTCTTCAAGACTGTGTTGTGTATGGTGTTGATGTAAGTTCGACTTTTCATACCTTTCTTACCTGTTTTGTCTTTTAAATGTACTTCTTCTTTTACTTGTAGATCCCTCATGTTGAGGGCAAAGCCGGTATGGCAGGTATAGTCGATCCTGATCGGAAAGTTGACCTCCATCAGCTTTCAGCGGGTATCCGTGGAAGTCTGCCCGTCTATGCACAACCTCTGTTCATTCGTCTATTATCTGAGATGCCAAAGACAGCCACGTTTAAGCTGAAAAAACGTGACCTCCAACTCGAAGGTTTTGATATAACCAAATTAAAAGATCCAATCTATTACCTGAACAAAGATGGAATCTATCGGGAGCTAACTTTAAGTCAGTTTGATGGTTTGCAGACAGGAAAGGCGAGATTGTAGGACGATGATTGGGATTTAGTCCAAACGAGGCTTAGACTAAGTGTTTTATTATTAATTTTGTTTTGTTTTCGTTCGATTCCAACGACGTGCTGTGCCTTTTTAAGTTTAGAGAAGAAAATAAACAACTACTATACAAGAGAAGAAACATTGTTAAGTGAAGCCATAGACCGCATGACAGTAGATTATGTTCTTATTGAGTTTTTGTATCTGTTGTAGTGTTTGTTGAGCAACTGTTAATAGTTAAAGATTCCAAATAAAGTACTGATTAGATGATTATTAAGATTGAATACTTTTTTGCTATACAAAACTGAATCTCTTCCATATTGGTGGTCTTGATAGAGAAGTATGGACAAGAATCTCAGGTTAATCGTTCATTTGCATCGAAAAAGATACTGATATCGGTTGTCGGATAATACATACTATATATCATTACTTACTTACTTACTTTAGGTGGCGCTACAGTCCCGGGTGGACCTGAGCCTCCGTCAACAAACTTCTCCAGCCAGCTCGATCCCTGGCTAGCTGCCTCCAGAGTCGCACGCTAAGTTGGCTGAGGTCCTCTTCCACTTGCGTGCGCCACCTGAGTCTTGGCCTTCCTCTGCTGCGCAGTCCCTCGGGAGCGGAATCGAAGACTTTTCGGACCGGACCATTGTTGTCCATGCGCTCTACATGACCCAGCCATCTCAGTCTTTGGATCTTCACTCTTCTGGCTAGGTCCATGTCGCTGTACAGTCCATACAGTTCGTCGTTGTATCTCCTCCTCCACTCACCGTCAATGCAGACGGGACCGAAGATCGCCCGAAGAATTTTTCTCTCGAAGCAAACACGAATACACTCATTCATGTTTGACAATGTCCAGGCCTCTGCGCCTGTTGTTGTCCGAGAGAGGGCTTTGCTACTCAATTGCCTTCTTAACCCAAAGAAACAGCGGTTGGCAAGAGTTATTCTTCGCTTGATCTCAGCGCTGGTGTCGTTGTCTGTATTTATAGCGGAGCCTAGGTAGACAAAGTCCTTAACTACCTCAAAGTTATATCTGTCGAGGGTGACGTTCTGTCCGAGACATCGGTGTTCATCAAAGGACATCAAAGGTCTAGGTGAGATCTTTACCGACCTTGATGGAGCAGTGTGCATTCTCCATCGTCGTCCTGCACAGACGGACGAGTTTGGCAGGGATGCCAAAACTAGGCATTGCTCTATATAGCTCGTCTCTATAGATACTGTCATACGCGGCCTTAAAATCGATGAATAGGTGGTGGGTATCGATCTGAAGCTCATGGGTCTTCTGCCGTAGTGTGAATATCTGGTCGATGGTGAACTTTCCTGGCCTGAAGCCACACTCATATGGACCTATCAGGTTGTTGACGAACGGCTTCAGGCGTTCACACTTATCTTATATGCGATGTTAAGGAGACTGATGCCTCTGTAGTTGGCGCAGTTCAGAGGGTCTCCTTTCTTAAGAATTGGACAAACAGTGCTGAAGATCCATTCATCGGGTATACTTTCGTCCGACCATATTTTACAGATGAGTTGGTGTATGCTCCTTACCAAGTCATCGCCTGCCGCTTTGAAGAGCTCGGCAGTCAGGCCATCCGCTCCAGCAGCTTTGTTGGACTTAAGCTTCGATATGGCTATCTTCACTTCATCCAGGTCGGGTGGACGGAATTGTTGGTCATCATCGTCCAGGTTGAAAGGTTGATTCTGCCTGACAGCGGTATTTGGTCCGTCATCGCCGTTATACTCGTACAGTCTGCAGAAATGATCTTTCCAAATCCTCAGCATCGACTGCGATTCTACTACGATGTTCCCTTGTTCATCTCTACAGGCTTCGGTTCGGGGTTTGATTCCGCGGCATGTTATTTTTACCTTTTGGTAAAACTTCCGAACCTCATTCCTGGAGTAGCATCTCTCAATTTCCTCGATCGCGCGCTTCTCATGCTCTTTCTTCTTCCTCCTGAGAAGCCGGTGTTCGTCTCTCCTCTTCCGCTCATAGAGCTCATGAGCAGCTCTGGTCTTTCTAAGCAGCGCCGCGTTTTATGCATCTTGCTTAGCTGCATGTGCTTGCCACATTCATTATCATTAATCGTTTCTATTGAATGCAGGGCTTGGGCCATTTGGGCAACCGAGATAGGAATCCTTCGCTTCTAAGTTCTACATACTTCCCGGTGTACCAACCCATCCGAGTGAGCGCAGATAGAAAGCATTGCCGGACAACAATTTATTCTTTTCGGAAAAGGCAAAATAAAAATCAATAAGTGTTTGGGCTGAAGGAAAGATGAACATTCTAAATGCCTGGTATCACATTTTCTATTTGTCACAAACTGACTTCCTTTTTCGTCGCAAAATAGGGAACTGTGATTCAAACACCCGATATCGTTCATTTGTTTTTTGTGGATTGAAGATTCGTATCTTAGCTTTTAGGCATTATCACAATCTTGGTAAGAGCTTGAGCCTATGTCTATCATGTCAATGTCGTCAGAGTTTAGCCCAAGAAATGGAAGGATTTGTTGGGCGATTCTGCTCTCGGTATCGATATCACATCATTTAAACCAATTTTAGTACATGCCAGAAAACACGGCGTTTTCCAGGGTTCTATGGTATAACAGCCTGCGATCCTACCTTAAAGCCGGCTGACTAGGTTTCCATACATTTTTTTATGACATTGAATGCACTGTTTGATCACATTAAGAGATGTGTCATATCGGGTATGTGGCTGCTTGGATGCTCTTTGAAGGCTTATTGCATTCCAGGCCTTCGGAGACGTTCAACTTTAAAATGTAAACATATTTCCAAACTTCCGTTAGATAATTGTATATTATAATCGTATTCTATTGATGCGCACTGACTAAAAAAATTAACAGATTGGGCATTCGCGCTTCTAAACGAACTTACGTTAAATATATCGAATAAGTATGTGATCTATTTTGTGCCGGTTCAAATATTGAGACTTCGCAAGTCTGTAAACGCCTGTTGAAAGGACCCAGGTCCACCCTGGGCTGTAGCGCTATTAAAAACAACAAAACAAAAAACAAAAACAAAAAAACGTCTGGAAATTTAAGTCGGCGTTTCGTGCAAAACGTACTTGGTAGTGTGTTACTAAAAGTGTGCGTAGATAAACGTGCCGGCCTAGATTGTGATCTGATGAGCTTCATTGTCCTTAGAAACTTTTTCAAACGAGTTTAACAGCGTAAATCATACTATACTATACTATACTATATTCTCCGTCCAATGGCGCTAAACACTGCTCGGGTGTTCCTCAAGATTCCATACTAGGCCTTCTCCTTTTTTGTATTTTATTAAGGATATATCCGAATGTTTCACGACCTCCGTACACCATATTTATGCCGATGTTGATGTTACTTCAGTAGTACATATACTTGGAATTTACACGTAAACAGAGTAGTATGAAAAGTTTATAGCGCTCTTCGTGGTCTAAGCCTCACGAAACACTACCTTCCGGCAGATGTTAAGCTGAAATTGGTAAAATCTTTTATTTTGCCTATACGGAAAATACGCGGACTTGGACCATGTGTCGGAGAGAAAACTAACTGTCGCATATAATAGATGCGCAACTAAGTTCTCGGGGTTTGTCAATAGATCGCTCCAGCAGTAAGTGCTGGTCGATTTTGATATATCCAAAACGTCATGAACCAAGTTTAGACATATGGTAATCAAACCATTTTGTCACATAAGTGATTTTGTTTTGGCGTCATATATTTTTGGTTGTGTGAAAATGTCTGATTTTGTACAAAATATTCGTCATTTGTGGGAAGGGCGGGTAGGGGTTAGAATATACCCGCGGTAGGAATGCCTGTCGTAAGAGGCGACTAAAATCCATCTGGGCCGGATTCCCAGATCCGTGAGGGGGCGCTGCCACTCAAATAAGTATCCCATCCTCAAGGCAAGGTGTTATGCGACCCGTGCCAAGGCCTGAATGGTGCTCGGGATGTAAAATCAATAGACAAAAACGAAATAGAAGACGAAGTCGACAGATTCATAAAAGTCCTGCAGAACGCTGCCTGGAACAACACTCCAACTCCAAAAAGAAAAGAGAAAGCAAGTAATGAAATAAAATATCCGCCAGAAATAAAAGAACTGGTGAGAGAAAAGAGGAGAGCGCGCAAAAGATGGCAACAATCCCGTGCTCCCCAGCATAAAACATACTTAAACCACTTATGCAACAAGTTGAAGGAAGCAATACGAGATTACAAAAATCGGAATATCTCTACATATCTCGAAGGTTTGACTGCCGAAAGAAGTTCAAATTACTCCCTCTGGAAAGCCAT
This sequence comes from Volucella inflata, assembly GCA_928272305.1. Classification (NCBI taxonomy): domain Eukaryota; kingdom Metazoa; phylum Arthropoda; class Insecta; order Diptera; family Syrphidae; genus Volucella; species Volucella inflata. Next base: position 10,404,340 of record OV743720.1, read on the forward strand.
GAAGGGAATCAAAAAGCCTTAAATGCAATTTCTTCCCATAAGAAAAAATAATGGCGAATGGACGAAAGGAGATAAAGAGAAGGCGGATCTATTTGCCGAGCACCTAGAAGAAACGTTTAAGCCTTTTGATGGACAGGCGTTAACAGGAGGTTCTAATTATATAATTACGGCACCGGACAATTTTAGAATAAAAACAGTATCGCTACGAGAACTTAACCAAGCAATTAAAAAATTGAAAAATAACAAAGCTTCTGGTTATGATTTGATAACAGGTCAAATTCTCAAGGAGTTGCCAAAGAAAGCCCCTTATCAAACTGCTCCAACTTATAAATGCCGCGCTAAGATTATTAAACGTTCCAAGCCAATGGAAAGTTGCCGAAGTTATAATGGTCCCGAAACCAGGCAAATCTCTAAATGAAAAAAAGTCCTACAGACCGATATCGCTTCTGCCGATAATATCTAAAATATTTGAAAAACTCCTATTGAAGCGCTTGCAACCGATCATTGAAGAGAGGCGTCTAATTCGTGATCATCAATTCGGTTTTAGAACTAAGCACTCCACAATTGACCAGGTCTTTAGAATTACGAATGAAATTGAGAAAGCCCTAGAGGGGAAAAAGATATGTTCTAGCGTGTTTCTTGTCGTGTCTCAAGCCTTCGATAAGGTATGGCATGAAGGCTTAAATTTTAAGCTAAGTCAGGTTCTTCCGAGAGAGCTGCATACGATTCTGAAATCGTACCTGCAAAACAGAATTTTTCGTGTTAAACATGGCACCGAATACTCGGAATTTAAAGAGATCGCTGCTGGAGTTCCGCAAGGAAGTGTACTTGGTCCGGTATTGTTTTTACTCTATACTCGAGACATACCGGAAGAATCAGGTACCATAGTAGCCACGTTCGCGGACGACACGGCGATACTAGCTACAGATACTTCAGTCGAGTTAGCTACTGGAAAGCTACAAACGGCTTTGGATAAAATCTACGAATGGACAAAGATATGGCGAATTTGTCTCAATGAGACCAAATCTACTCATGTTAATTTTACTTACCGAAAAATAAACAACCTTCCCATTTTCATTAACTCGGTACAAATACCATATGCAAATGGAGCAAAATATCTAGGAATGACACTAGATGTAAAACTGAAATGGAAGCCGCATGGTAAGAAGAAACGTGATGAACTTGAAAATAAATTCAGACAAATGTACTGGCTACTAGGAAGACATTCCAAGTTAAGCATACATAACACACTGCTCATCTATAAGCAAGTGCTTAAACCTGTTTGGACGTAAGGTATACAACTTTGGGGTTGTACTAAACCAAGCAACCGAAATATTCTCCAAGGCTATCAAAACAAAGTTCTAAGACAAATCGTGAACGCCCCATGGTATATCAGAAACAGTGATATCCACAGAGACTTAGGAATAGTTACCGTCGAGGACGAAATAATGAACTTTGCTCGCAAACTCCATATTCGTTTTCATAGTCATTGTAATAATAAAATACTCCAAATTCTGGACAAGACAAACTTAATGCGTCGATTACAAAGAATGAGACCATTCGATCTGGCGCGGTAAGAACTATCCGCATATAATAGCGGTACTAACAGGTGCTTTTTCTGGAAAGCTACCTGCCCCACGCGAACGTTATTTGAAACGGAAACTACTTGATAAGGTTACTTAGTAGTAGTCGATAAGAAGGGAGGCGTGTTTTTAGTGACTAAGAATCTCCCACTACTATGAGCAACGGGTTCATAGTGTCTATGAAGATTTTCACACCTACCCACCAAAAAAAAAAAAAAAAAAATTTGTGGGAAGGGCGGCTGAAGCGCATCGAGAGCTCAAAAAAGTTTACGGAGATGCTGCTCTAAGTGAAACAATGTATCGTGATTGGTTCTGTCGCTTCAAAAACGGTGATGGAAGGCGAAAATCCTTCGAACATACTGAATTAAAGAGAAAAGGAGAAGAGCTTGTTTTAGCACCAGGAGTCACCCGTAAAGTCATTTCCAAGCGATTTCATGCGTTGGAAACAGAAACAAGGACTTTGGGTTCCTTATGATTTGAAGCCAAGGGACGTTCAGCGTCGTTTTTTCGCCTGTGATTACTTCTTCTGGTCGATGGCACATGGTCTGGCTAATCAGCAGTTCCGCTCATAAGAATACATCGAAAAATGGCTTGATTTGTAGCTAGCCTTAAAAGATGAACACTTTTACCGTAACGGCATTCGATCTCTGCCAGAAAGATGGGAAAAAGTTGTAGCTAGAGATGGGCAATACTTTGAATGATTCATCTGTCATCATTTTTTCACAATAGATTTGCATTATTATCAAAAAAAAAAAACAGCGAGGACTTAGTTGTGCCCCTAACATCTTTGACATTAAACGGTCAAAGCACTTTACGAACTTAACGTAAATAATGACCTGCTGCTCCTTAGTAGCCTTATTCAATTCTAGAACCTGACTATTGCTTTAAAAATAATAAATAACATAGAACCAGAATATGTATTTAAAAAACAAAACACACGCGCTGGCAGCCCGGTTATGGGCCATGGCCTAGCTTCTTGGCGCTCATTTGTGTTGCTCATTTTGCCATTTTTGTCACATCTGAGCGGGGCCCACGGCTTATCGCCGAGTCCGAACGGCACTCCTTAGAACCTTTTTCGAAGGCAATTTTACTTTTGGGAGTTTGGCATTGCCCGTCGAAAGGGTGATGGCAATTTCAAAAATTGTTGGCGACCCAGCCAGGAATCGAACCCAGACTCTCTGCGTTATTGTATAATGAGCTAACTATCACGCCATCGCCATCGCGATTTGAAGTGATAAAATTTGCCAAATGGAGTATGCAAAGAATTTTACCTAAGCATAAGTATCTTACAATTAGCAATTCATCTATTAGATTCGAAGTCAATCAAACAATTTGATTTGCAGCATATGCCTTCTTAAAATCAGTACTGTCATATCCCCTTGAAGGAATCTTGCTGTGAAGTACTGGTTAAGCTCCTAGTTGGAAGCAATCAAGAGTCTGGTTCTAGAAATTCGCAGATGCTACCAAAACTTAAATGGAATTTCAGCAACTCAACTAGGTATCAGATCAACCTCAAAGTCTCGCTAAACAGAAGTACCGATTCCGAAATATCATAACATCCATCACAACCTGTATACGATCTGTTTACCCAACTGTTGGTAGCAACAAAAAGAAATTGATACCAATCAAACGTTGGTTTGACGGGGATTGCCGGCGTGCTAGACAGAGGTCGTTTGCGTGGTTTAAGTCCCTCTATGTATAATGAGTTCGGCAAAAATCAAATACTTGGGAGACATACAAAGACATATGTGTATGCAAACGAAACAATTACTTTGTGAAGGAGTCTAGTAGACTGACGCAATGCAAGAGTTCTACCGATTTTTGGAGACTGGTAAAGCACTTGAACGGAAATAAGTTTACGATACATCCAGATCTCACAACTGCTGTTCTTTATTTACATTTTTAGGAACTGCTAAATTCTCTCGCCCCAGTAATGTAATCATTGCCTATGCAGAACCGTGAAATGAAAATCTGGTTTTGGATGATTGAGATTATTAACACTTTGAAAAGCTTAAAATATAGAAAGGCGGCAGGCTCCTACGGAATACCCGTTGAGTTCTATAAGTACGGAACCATTGAACTTATAAAAAAGCTCACCATAACGTTCAACCAAATCTTACAGCATGGAACCATCCCGCAAGAGTTTAAGGAGTCCTTAATTTTTCCTTTCCACAAAAGAGGAAATACTCAAAATCCGGACAATTAGCGTGGGATAAGTTTTCAATAAATGGATTAACCAAAAAGGCTTATTAAAAGAATTCCAAGTCGGTTTCAGGCCTGGTTACTCCACGGTCGATCGCAATATTGTGCTAAAGAGCATTGGAGAATGCTTCCGTCAAAACGGGAAAAAACTTTACAGCTTCTTTATCGATTTTAAGGCGGCATTCGATGCGGTAGATAGACGTGCGTTTATTTTCAAGCTCTTTGGACTTGAGATGCCTCCAAAGTTTGGAAAAGTTTTACAAAATCTGTACAAGGAAACTTAAGCCGCAGTTTGGAATGGAGAAGAAATATCAGAATGGTTTCAAACAGAGTCTGGCGTTCGACAGGGGTGGGCACTGAGTCCTCTGCTATTCGCACTTTTCATAGAGGTCCTAACGGATTGCATTAGTGGAGGTGTAGAGTTTGCGGGGACTACATTAAAGACCCTCCTTTACGCTGACAACATAGTGATGCTATCTTACTCACCCCAATCGCTCTAACTGATGATCAACCAATTGTATAGGTACTGTACTACTTGGAATTTTAAAGTTAACCTCAACAAATCAAAGATAGTGATCTTCAGAAACGGTGGTGCAAGAAATAAGCGAAAGATGGTTCTATTATTCAATACCTATGGAAATCGTGGACGAATTCAGATACCTAGGAGTGCGCCTTACAAGAAACTTAAGTATGGAAAGAAACTTGTTAAGGCCACGAGTGCTATTGGAGCCACTTGGAAAAAGTGTTTTGCCAACAGAAGTATGGCGCATAGCTGTAAGTTCCATGTTTTTGATGCAGCTGCGAAATCAATTATGTTCTATACGTCACAGGCAGGAAGAAAAGCTTCTGAGGTTTTTTATTAAAAGGATATTCCATTTGCCTTCGAACACACCAAACTACGAAATAATGTTAGAAACAGGACTATCTCCACTCTTCATCCAAATCCTCAAAGCCCAGGTAGACTACAGTATCAAAGTTTTGAACATGCATAATGAAAGGCTACCGAAGAAGGCATCCCTTTACTTAATCAACCGAATACACAGCTGGTATGCTGAATGGAACGAGCTCGCGCAATGGTGTGGTAAGCAGCTGGACCTGCATATCGAAAATTAATGGAGAGGTAAACTGCATAAGATAATTTCTATGGTTGATGAGCAGCCTCGAGAGAAGATAATCGAAGAAGCCACCACCTCTGTCTACTTCAGAGTTGAGAATAGTGTGGAGCATATCTCGATGATGGTGAGACTTCTTGCCGAGCTTCTTCAATTGAATTATATGCCATATAGAGAGGATCTTCCCGGCCTATGTAGTCTGTGTAACCGGAGAGAAAGAGAAAGAGAAGATGTCTTTAATTTTCTAGGAAAATGCCCGGTCCTTGTAGAAACGAGGTAATCCTTCTTCGGGTGCAATTATTTAACTGACACGGAAATGGTAGCGATACGAAATGGAGGTGCAAATACTTTTTGCGTACTGCAAAAGGAGGCGCAAGCTTACCGAAACAGAATTCTCAGCGAAAACTTTTGAATTCAAAATAAAAAAAGAAAGATTGATGGTAGATACTGAGCTGTAAGGAACATAGCCATAATGAATGTATTTATGTAACGGCTTTGCCATGCTAAACTTGATTTTTTTTGCCATTGTACAAACATGATTTGAATAAGAAAATAAAAAATTAATAAAATTAAAATTAATTACTGGTTAAGCAATTTATGAGTCTTGCCAACGTTCTCGGGAATAGCTAAAATCAGAACATTTATCAATGACATCTAGGGGAATACCAAAAATCAAAGTGAGCTTATCTAGAACTTCCCTGAAATACCCGGCAAAACTGATGATAATCCGTCTAAAAGGAAAGTTTCAGACCTGAACAAAACTCCATATTTAACCTTGCCGTGGAAAGAGTACGATTTTCTATAAGGTGGACGCCGGATATAATAAGGAAGATAGCTACCGACGTGCATATATTTTTTATCTAATTGCTCTGATGAATACCTAGTTTAGTTAAAATATAAAGTGTAAAGTACTCGTATCTAGCTTTCAGTTAAAGAGTAAGTCATAAGTCTGAGTTAATTAAAACATCAAGAAGTGAAAATTAAACGACAACTTGCTGGCAAATGTGCATTATCACACGCCAAACCGATTTCTTCATAAATTCCATTAGCCAAATCAGATGTCATGGTTCATTTTATCATTCTGTTCACCCCCCTACAAATACATCAGGACAGTACAGAAAGCCTGTAGAGCTGTACAGATGCATACGGATACACGAGTATTTGTTAATTCCACGAGAACCCAAATAACAACAACCCACTTGTGCCGTCGATATTATAGTTTTGCATACTGGGCCTGACCAGAACTAGCTACGTTCCCTATCATTGTCACCACTTTAGTGCGCTTCGAGTGATAAAAACTAAAGAAAAAAACTGAAAAAAAAAACCTAAAATAAACATCAGCATTACCACCACCAAGTGCACAGGACTACAGGAGTAGTATGAGTAGAATAAAAAAAAAAATCGAAATAATCATAAACAAGCGTAAGGATAACAACATAACAACAACAGAGCCCAGAGAACATTGAAAAGACTACACAAGAATACTGGTGGACTGGTGGACGAACGCGGAACGACAGCGGCGGTGTTGGATTGAGCCGGAGGAGGGAATAGAATTTCCGAAAAGGACATTCATCCATTTCGCACCGATGGCTGGTGGGTGCTCTATAGCGATTTAATCTCATTGGAAAGCGCCCAACAGCTGCGACTGCAAAGCTTTCGAATTATTGGGAAATTTAATTTTTCCCATGCGTGTTGGACGAGTAGAACCACCAACCGAGACCGACATAACATATACTCGTACGAGGACGGCCATTCCATCTTATTTTTTTTTTTTTTTTGTTTTTTTTTTACTATCCGTATCCATATCCTTCTGTTGGGAGCTAAGTAACATATTCAACGTCAATCTGATGTTTCCGGTGTGATGTGTTGTTAAAAGTGTTTTTTTTATGCTGAAACCTTTCACCATCTGTCTTGTATTTTCATGCTTCAAATAGGTACCTGGGAATTCCCAGTGGTAAATCTGATGTCCAGAATGGCTACCTAAGTAAGTTTCATCCCAATCTCAAGCTTATACCAATATGGGATGCAGACTTACTCAAAACCACCCTCACCATCATTTCAACGAGTACGAGTACGAGTATGAGTATGAGTATCGTGGCAGCCTGGACACTTGCTAAAAATCCATTTTACTATGTTCAAATAAATTCTGCCAGCCAAATGATTCGTGTGAATTGTGCACTTGGAGCGCTAGAAGCTCTACGAATAGCCAAAGTGGTACGAGTAGTTGCAGCCCGCCCAACCAACTTATTAAAACATTCTGAAGGGTAACATCCGAGTCGTCGTAATCGTCGTCGGTTGGAACGGAAGCAACGTTGTGTTGGACAAGGTGCTGCTTTTTCCCATTAGTCATTTGGAAAAATATCCCAAAAAATATTTTATTATATATTCGTATTCGTATTCGTATTCGTACGGTGCGTTTAAAACGGTATCTATGGTGTAATGTAATGTGTGTGTTGGAAGAAAAATATAATAAATGGTAGGTGGTGGATTTTGTATTCATTTTTATCGCATTTTGCAGGATTCCACAATCATTCGTGTCCTTGTGTGTGGGGGGGATTTCATGATGGTCTCATTGATTTATATCCTGAGATACTATACTCGTAGTTGGATAAAGGGTTGCTCGTATGGGAAACGATTTGTTTTGTCCAACTAAAATCCAACCATTTGTGGAAGGATGAATTGGTTACAAATTTTGTTTTATCGGTTATTTGCATTTAAGTTCTCCTACACAGTTTTATTTTTTATGGAGGATCAGACCGAAAGATGTAATGCTTTGAGAAGCACTAATGATGCGGAAGTTTTTCTTGATGTTATGCTTTTTCTTTATTTCTGGTGTTAGTCAATCTCTTTCTACACAATTGGTGACAAGGGAGATCTTTGGAACTTCTTGCCCCAGCTCCTTGACCATAGAAAATACAACAATTCATAGAAGGGACAAACGCCAGCAGCATACCGATCTTGGGAAAAACTAAGGACTTCAAATATTGTAGAAGACTGATCTAATCTAAACATCTAATGGAATACTAATTCAAATCTACATTAAAACGGTAAGTGTATATGGGTTGATCTCTTTTTTACCAGAAGTCGGCAAGCAGTGGAATATTAGAGGAATTACAAAAAAGCGAGTTAAGCTTGTCTCAGATAGTTATAAGTTGCGCAAAATCTTAGTCTACTCTGTGCCTTGTACACATCGATCTCTTGACAACAAAGCCATAGATCAAGGAGAATACTTAGAACATACGTCTATAAAATGTGACTTAAGTGTTTCGAGTTCTTCATGTACGTTAAGTTAGTATAGTCTAAACATTCAGGCTACAATGAATTAGACACCTTAACGTCTGGTCAAAAAGTACTAACAATTCCCCATTCAAACAAACCGTGCTAGAGATATTGTTAAAAGCTTATTTTTTTTAGGTTGGTGCATCTGTCACCTTATCCGGGCTACTCTAACATATTTGGAGCTCAGGCCGGTAAGGATTTCCGAAACCTTACGAAAAGAGATGGTGGCGGAACAGCCCTTAATTGACCAACGGCAGCACTTACATCCCAGAACGGCTTAATGGCTTCGGTCTAACCGACCCTTCGTCCAAGGGGTTTCAAAAATGGATCTGGCCCTCCAGATTGGGGGTTGTGCCGCCGGGGTAACTACCCTGCCATGGAAAAAATACAAAAGTTCTGAAACATAAAAATTCCTTGGGTACGGATGGATCTACTTTTGACAACCCATGGGTGGCCGTGGTGTAGTGGTACTAGCCATCGCTTCTCACTCGGACGGTCAAGGTTCGAATCCTACTCATGACAAGTTTTTCATTGTGTACTTGGAACTTAGTCAGAAAAATCTGAGTGTGAAGGCATAACACTGGCATGTAGATTTTGCTGTTGTAGAGTTTCAAGCACAAAACAACCGTTAAAATTCACAACCTGAATCATTCCGAGTTCTCCGTCCTATTCGGACTCCCACCGCTGGTATACCAAATATACATGAGTTTTAAACCACTACATCACGACAATGCTTTCCTTTCTCCTCCTCCTATCTTTCCGCCCGCACCCTGGCAACAGTAAAAGGGTATCATAACCCCCTTAAAGCGCGCGTTAATTATACAAAAAAAAAAATGTAAGCGATCGCCTCGTAGCAATCCGCATCAGTGCTTAATTTGTCAACATTAGCCTGATATTCGCGCTCGCCCCAGAGAAGAGAAAGAGGAAGACGCCAAAGATGCCTTCTATCAGCTCTTGAACAAGACCTACGAGCAATGCCCTAGTTATGACATTGAAATTGTCCTCGACGATTTAAATGCAAAGCTAGGAAGAGTGGGCATCTTTGGTAGTACTGTAGGAAGATATAGCCTGCAAGACACCAATTCCAATAACGGATTTAGCCTAGTCGACTCTGCGAAGGGGCGAAACATTGTCGTAGCTAGCACGCGGTTCCCACATCTCGATATACACAAGTGGACTTGGAGAACTCCTGATCAATCAACAACCAACCAGATTGATCACATTGCGATCGACGCAAGCTATTCCTCCAGTATTCTGGATGTCCGAAAGTTCCGAGGAGCCAACATCGACTCGGACCATCACCTTGTTGTAGCCAAGATACGGTTGCGGATATCCCAAACTATCCCAAAGGCAAACTAATGCTGTGAGGAAATTCGACGTCAGACGGCTACAATCGCAAGAGATCGCCATACCCTTTTCCGATCGAGTGTCTCTTAATCTCTTAAGAGGTCCAATACCGCCAGCATCAAGCATCGAAGACCATTGGAAACACTGCCAGAACGCCATCCGAGATGCCGCTTCTGATGTGCTGGGTTTCACTCGTCCAACACAACGAAACCCCTGGTTCGATGATGAATGCCGGCAAGCACATGCAGCTAAGCAAGATGCATATAACGCGGCGCTGATTAGAAAGACCAGAGCTGCTCATGAGCTCTATGAGCGGAAGAAGAGAGACGAACACCGGTTTCTCAGGAGGAAGAAGAAAGAGCATGAGAAGCGCGCGGTCGAGGAAAGTATGAGATGCTACTCCAGGAATGAGGTTCGGAAGTTTTACCAAAAGGTAAAAATAACATGCCACGGAAACAAATCCCGAACCGAAGCCTGTAGAGATGAACAAGGGAACATCGTAGCAGAACCTCAGTCGATGCTGAGGATTTGGAAAGACCATTTCTGTAGACTGCATAACGGCGATGACGGACCAAATATCGCTGTCAGGCAAAATCAACCTTTCAACTTGGACGATGATGACCAACAATTCCGTCCACCCGACCTGGATGAAGTGAGAATATCTATATCGAAGCTCAAGTCCAACAAAGCTGCTGGAGCGGATGGCCTGACTGCCGAGCTCTTCAAAGCGGCAGGGGATGACTTGGTAAGGAGCATACACCAACTCATCTGTAAAATATGGTCGGACGAAAGTATGCCCGATGAATGGAACCTCAGCATTGTTTGTCCAATTCCTGAACTGCGCCAACTACAGAGGCATCAGTCTCCTTAACAACGCATATAAGATCTTATCCGCCGTGTTGTGCCTGAAGCCGTTCGTCAACAACCGGATAGGTTCTTCAAGCCAGGAAAGTCCACCATCGACCAGGTATTCAGACTACGGCAGATCTTGGAGAAGACCCATGAGCTTCAGATCGATACACACCACCTATTCATCGAATTTAAGGCCGCGTATGACAGCATCTATAGAGACGAGCTATACAGAGCATCCCTGCCAAACTCGTCCGTCTGTGCAGGATGACGATGGAGAATGCACGCTGCTCCATCAAGGTCGGTAAAGATCTCACCGAGACCTTTGATGTCAAAAACGAATTTAGACAGAGCGATGCGCTGTCATGCAATGCCTTCAACATCATTCTTGAATGAATAGTTCAAAACTCACGCGCCAACACAAGAGGCACAATTTTTCAAAAGCCCGTCCAATTACTCGCTTATGCCGAAGATATTGTCATAATCGGAAGAATGCAGCGTGGTGTCAGTGGCACTTTTGTTAGTATTAAGATAACAGCGGAGATAATGAGCTTAGCGATCAATGAGGGCCCGACGTCTCGGGGAGAACGTCATCTTCCACTGATATAACATTGAGGTAGTTAAGGACTTTGTCTACCTAGATCAAACTAAGAATAGCTCTTGCCAATCGCTGCTTCCTTGCACTAAGAAGCCAATTGACTAGCAAAGCGGCCCGTTTTGTGGACATAAAAAAGTTAAGAAATATTTCTTGCCAACGTTCATACCGCTTTGCAAGCTCCATATTCACCTGATGTGGCTCCTTGTGACTCGAGTTAGCACTTCGTCGAAAGGGTTTTGAGATGATTGAGGCGATAAAGGAGAATTCGCAAAAGGAACTGAAGCTGATTCCAAAATCGGCTAATGGAAAATGTTTTAAATATTGAAGGAAGCCTTGGAATATGTGTTTTGTTTCTTATAGAGATTGCTTTGAAGGAATTAATATGAATATCAATGAATTATTGAACCGCTTTTGTTTTATTGAAGAATTTCTCGTACTTTTTGACCAGAAGGTAAGACGCAAAGTTAGGGAACTCAATTTGAATCAGGCTGACCATCAGTGTAAATTGGGATTTTCAAGGAAACAATGACCCAAACAAAACAACCTCCAGATACAGCTCAGATTCGCTTTACAAATATTTGGTATGCTGAAGGCTCTGAGTATGTTTCTAATCTGTGTTGCTTACTGATGCCAAAGCCTCGCCTTGTGGCAGTAATTCACACAATTGTAGTCCTGATTCTAGAAATGCTTAAAACTGTTAAGTGTTAAGTACGTGATGCCTACAAGCCTTCTGTGTTCAACGTTATTTCTTGGCATCTGATCCACATATTGACATTCATGAAGGGACATGGTGGTTTCCTGATGAATTTCTTACCACCAGATTGGTCACATTCCTGGTTAAGGTACGAATCCGAAAATCGTTAACGCCGCTACGAAGAGAAAATACTGGGAAAAAGTTTAACTATGGAAACCACCTGTGCATTAGGTGTCTCAACCCGCCAGCAGCATATTTGCAAGCCCCAAATTAACTGTAAGGTTATGGTCAAGGTGAATCTTCCCACTTTGGCACTTCTAGCTCCATGCAACAACGGGCGAATTCTCAAGATGGAATTAACGGTGGCATGTACAGTTCCGGTTAGGCCGAACTACTAAGTGTAATCCCTAAATCAGCTACTTTGACATATCTGGATACATAGGGGTCTCTAATATTGAGCCAGGGAGTTGAAAAAGATTTGACCCTTATTGGGTCAACAGCAGTGCCCATAACCCGAAGTGGATTATTGGCACCGGAATATCTAACATGATGTCCTAAGGTTTAAACAAGGGCCTGGCCCTCCAGGTTGGGGGTTGTGCCGTCGGGGAAACCTCCCTTCAATCTTCTTCTTCTTATCCTTTTATTAACCCTTTCCTCGTTATACGAATTTATGCGTAACGAGTTTCCCATTTTTACTGCATCGCTGCTGCTCCGCTTATGGGGTTGGCTAATGTCGCAGACCGCAGAACGCGTCTACATAATGCTCGGTCCTGAATCGCTTCAGTGGTTAACCCCAGACGTTGTTGCGCATTTGCCATCTGAGAAATCCAGGAATTCTTTTTCCGACCTCGTTTTCTTACAGTTGGAGTGACCGTAGTTGATAGTGCCTTTTTAACCGGATTTTCCGCAGATCTTCTTTGAACGTGGCAATACCAACTTATTCTATTCGCCTCAAGCTGTTCGGTTACCGAGTTCTTTATATGTAGACTTCCTCTTATACGCGTAGATCTAATGGAATCGCGTTTAGTGACTCCACTAGACATCCTTAACATTTTCATTTCCGCTGCCGTCATTTTGTTTTTAAACGCTTCGTACATTGTCCAGCACTGTGAACCGTATATAAGAGCTGGTCTAACAACCGTGGTGTAGAGTTTCCCCTTTTATTTAAGTGGAAATTTTCGGTCGCAAAAGATTCCCGAATTTTCCCGCCATTTCATCCATCCCACACTCACTCTGTGGTTTACGTCGTCGTCACATTTCGCTTCCATGTTAACGATTGATCCTAAGTACTTAAAGATAGTGCTTTTCGGAAGAACTATTCCGTCTAACATTATATCCGGAACAGGTCGCAACGGATGTGCAAATGGGCACGTCAAATGTTCCGTCTTTGAACGACTTATTTTAAACCCGTTTCTCTCTAGCGCATTTCTCCATGAATCTAAGGCGTTCTGTAAATCTTCGACGTTATCGCTAAGTATAACTGCGTCGTCAGCGAAGAGAATTGGCGTTACATTTTGTTCGCGCATGCAGTCTTTTAAAAGATAGTCGAGTACTACGTTAAAGAGGAAAGGGCTAAGTACGCTTCCTTGATGCACTCCGACATTAACTGGAAATTCTCTCGTTAGTCCAGCAGAGCTTTTAACCGCAGTTTTCACGTTTCCGTACATGTCTTGTATTATTCTAACATACGTTTCCGGTACGTTTTGAGACCTCAGCGCGGCCCATATGAGATCCCTAGGCACTCGATCGAATGCTTTCTCGAGGTCGATAAATACCATGTGTAAGTCCTTAGACGAATCTCGGTGCTTTTCCATTATTATTCGTAGGCTTTGGATAGCGTCCACCGTCGATCTTCCTTCAACAAATCCACAATGGCTATTATCGAGCTTTATTATTTGCCGAAGACGTTCGTTTAAGACTCTTTCGACGATTTTCATTGTGTGTGACATAAGCTTGATTGAACGGTAGTTGTTGCATTCTCGAGTGTCGCCTTTTCCTTTGTATAATGGAACCAAGAAGCTACTTCTCCATTGATTCGGCATGGGTTGTCCACATTTTAATTTATTTAAAAGTTTCGATTGCCAAACGCCGCCGATCCCCTCCATCTTCGACCAAAACTCTAATGGAATGCTGTCTGGTCCCACCGCTTTCCCCGGCTTCATTTTTCCAATTGCTATATTTATTTCTTCGATTGAAAAGTCCGAAACTTCCTCCTCGAATAGACCAGCTGTCGGCACGATATCACGTGGAAACTGTTTGTTAAGCAACTCCTTGCAGTATTCAAGCCACCGGTCACAAATTTCCTTTTCATTTGTTAGTAATCGACCGTCTGCGTTTTTGATGTATTTCGGCGAGGTTATTTCCATTGAATTTTTTCTCCTCTGTGCAGCGAGCTTAAGAATATTTGGCATTTTAGTACTGTACGACGTTTGAACTTCTTGGATAGCTTGTCTTCTATCCGCCGATCGTGTCACCTTCAATGCCTTCAATGTCACAAGAAAATCAGTTAAGAGACACAACCAGCCGTAGATAAACGGATTTTTTTCTTAGAACATTGGATAGTTCAGTTACAGCTAATAACAGCAACACTGACCTTACTGTAACTAATCATGATAATTTTAATTATCTTGAGATTCACGGTGTGTTAGAGAGTGATGTGGCTAAAGCCTTACCCAACATCCAACAAACGCGGTAGAAGTAGATTGTATAACTATTAGGTTTATAAAACTTTGCGCAATAATGTCGTACGAGAGATTAGAGCTGTTAAGTTCCAGTTTTATGCCAACCGTTTCCAAACAAATGCGGGAGGTCGTGTATTGTGGAAAAACTTACGGGATTTGGGCATGGGAAAGCAAAATCCAGGTTTTTCTTGTAACATAGACGTTAACGATCTAAACCGAAAATTTTTATCGCATCTTCGGCCTGAACTTACGAGAGTAAATTACTCTTTCTATTGCGCTGCACCCTCAAGAGATACGGGTCTTGGTTTTGTAAATGTTGACAGTCGAGATGTTCTTGAAAGCTTTCTTTCTTTAAAATCGAATGCAGTGGGAATTGACGGAGTACATCCAGTGTTTATAAAAGCTATAATCCCATTGCTGTTGCCATACATTACGCATACGATGAACACGATATTGACAACTGGAGTTTTTCCCCAACGGTCGAAAATGGCAAAAATAGTCCCAATCCCAAAAAACTCCATAGGTGATGAGCATAGACCTATTTCTATATTGCCATATATCGCAAAAATCTGCGAACGTATAATACAAAAGCAACTGAGTGAACATTTAAGCCGTAACATCTTGTTGACTCCTGCCCAATCTGGTTTTCGTGTTAAACATAGCTGCACTACTGCTTTGCTTAAGGTCATAGATGACATAAGGTCAAATTTAGATGAAGGTCATATTACGTTCTTAGTCCTCTTAGATTTTTCGAAGGCTTTCGATACGGTCATCCACACAGTCCTGTGTCATAAACTACAACACTACTTTAACGTCTCACAGGTAGAAATAAGATTGATATCTTCCTACCTCTCCGGAAGATCACAGGCGGTGGCCGTTGATAATAATTTATCTGAATTTCTTCCCCTGACGAGAGGTGTTCCTCAGGGGTCAATTCTGGGCTCTCTTCTGTTCAAGCTGTATATCAATGTCATTAAGCATTCGTCAATGCATATCTACGCTGATGACGTACAAGTTTATAAAAGTTGTGCCCTTGGCCTTATCGAAGACTGTGTCTGTAAAATAAATGAAGACCTCAAACTGATTTCAGATTGGTCAGTAACATATGGTTTGACCCTTAATCCAGTTAAATGAAACTGTCTAGTGATATCTAAGAAAACTTTAGATTTAACATATTTCCCACCCTTAATGGCTTGTCAATAAATTTTGTCAATTCCTCAAAGAATTTAGGCGTGGTGTTCAACAGAACACGCGATGGCGATGGTGCGATAGTTAGCTCAATGGACTATCACGCAGACAGCCTGGGTTCGATTCCTGGCTGGGTCACCTACAATTTTTCAAATCGCCATAACCCTTTTGGCGGGCAATTTGCCTACGAAAAAGCTTCTAAGGAGTGCCGTTCGGACTCGGCGATAAACCGTAGGCCCCGCTCAGATGTGACAAAAATGACAACATGAGCAACACAAATGAGTGTCAAGAAGCTAGGCCATGGCCCATACCGGGCTGCCAGCGCCAAAGTGTTGTTGTTGTTCAACAGAACGCTTAAATGGAACGATCATATTAATGTCATAGTTGGTAGGACATACGGCGTTCTCCTTACTTTATGGACAGCACATCAATTTACTTCCTTGAACACACGCCTATTACTTGCAAAGTCTTTGGGAATTCCAGTTCTCATTTATGGTTGTGAAATCTTTTATAATTGTGATGCTGCCAGCAAAAGCAAGTTACACGTAGCATTTAATAGAATCTTTCGTTATATATATGGTCTGAGGAAGTATGATCACGTTACCCATTTATCTAAAAATCTACTGAGCATGACTTTCGAAAACTACATCAAGTTTCGGACGCTGGTTCTTTTTTTCATCGTATTTGTTTAATTAGCTCCGATTTCCAGTATCAAACAGATCTTCTTGTTTAATTCTGCCGCGGTTCTCTTGCCTAACATCTGAGAGACAATTTTTCATTGGCGCTACTCGTCTTTGGAATTCGCTCCCTCTTCAATTACAGGGAATAGACGACGCACTACATTTCAAAAAACAGTTAACTATACTCGTATATTTATCAAATCTTAGCAGTTGAATTCTCTCTTTAAAAGCAAGCTTCTTTTTCTTTATCTTCTCCTTTCCTTCCTCTTCTTTTCCTTAAATTTATATGTTCAATATTTTTTAAGTTAAATTTATATTTATATTTTTATTAATTGTAACAATATCATTTTGAATTCTGTATCATTATTTTTACTTACTCCCATAGTACTTCCATTTTTGCTTTTTAACTTTGATATTCTGAACTATCTATGTAATTGCAAATCTTCCACAACCTTATAAGCTCTGAGCTTACTGTGTCAGAGGTTTATTGAAATAATAATAAATAAATAAAATAAATAAAATAATTATGCCCGGGATATATTATCATCTTACGCACATTATTAACTCATGTATCATGAGATCTGAGTTTCCTTCAGCTTGGAAATATGCTAAAATTGTACCAGTGCCTAAAAATACTACGAGGAACCGGCTGGAAGATGTTAGGCTTATTAGTATTTTACCGTGCCTATCAAAATTTTATGGGATTTTATTAAAAAACCAAATCAATGAGCATATAAGTTCAAATAAAATGTTATCTCCGTTTCAATCAGGCTTAAGAGAAAATCACAGAAGTACCACGGCTGCAAGAAAAATTCTAGATGATTTAAGAAGAGCGTATGATAAGAATAATGTATCTATTCTGTGCTTATTGGACATTTCAAAAGCGTTTGACTGTGTAAACCATCAACGCTTAATTGAGAAGCTGAAAAGTCAATTCAGTTTTGGTAATAGCGCTGCATCTCTTATATTTAATTATTTAAATGGCAGATTTCAACAAGTACAAAATAGTCAGGAAAGTTCAAATTTTCTAGCGGTGCATTCAGGTGTCCCACAAGGATCTATTTTAGGACCACTCTTGTTCTCATTGTTTATAAACGACATGCCTAAGGTCTGTCTTGCTGGTATATCTGTCTAGACCGATTGGCCTAATGGATGATTGTATAGCTAGACTTAATGAGGACTTGGAACGAATTTATAACTGGTCTGTTCTCAATAAACTGTCCTTAAACCCTGCTAAATCTAAAGCAATTGTTATCTGTAATGACAGGATTTATTCCAGTTGCTTGCCACAAATACATTTAATGGGACAATTTATTCCATACGAAAACGAGGTGAAAAACTTAGGAATATTAATACTATATATCAACTGCAATCTTTCCTGTGAAAGCCATATCAATTAAGTTATCAAAACAATATATGGTGGTCTACGCCAACTTTATATCTCATCCGCCTTTGTCCCGACCTTAACAAAGCTTAAACTCGTAAGAGCTCTGTTTATGCCCATTATAAACTACAGCTCAGTAGTGTCCTTAAGGAAACTAGAATTAGCATTTAATTCGGCGATTCGCTACATATATGGTCTGCGTAAATATGACCACATTTCGAGATTTTCCCTTAAGCTTACTGGATGTACCCTTAGACAACATATAAATATACTAAACTGCACATTTCTGTATTAACCTCTCAAAACTAAACAACCGACTAAGTTCGGCTCATTCAAATCGTACCCAAAATATACCAATACACATATGTATATATTGGGCTCAGGGACTTCAATGCTAAAGGTGGAAAAGAAAAAATCTTTGGTGGGTTAGTTGCTAAGCACAGAATTCACGAAACGACAACAGACAATGGCTTCCGACTAATCGGTTTTGCAACAGCTCACAATACTGTGTAAGGTAGCAATAGGTTGCCAAAGCTTAGGATCCACACAGCTATATGCTAATCGATGTGGCACGCATCCAACATCCTCGACGTACACATATTCCGAGGGGCAAATGTCAACTATGACCATTTTCTTGTTGAGGCTAAATTCAGAGCTCTATTGTCTAACCAGAAGAAGTTGCGAACTGCTAAGAAGAAAAATTCGACGTTGGACACCTGAACACACCTGGAGTAGTCAGAGTATGCAGAGAGCGCCTAAGTGAAAAACTCTCCACTTCGCGGTTACCCACCACCAATGCCAGGAATCTGTGCTGCCAGCATCGCAACATCATTAAGGTGGTAGCCGAAACCGCTGTAGGGTACGAACCACCCTAGAGAAATGAATGCGTTTACCGGAACAAGGTGGCAGAATGCTCCAGCGAAAAACAAAGGCAGCGAGAGAACAGCATCGGGCCAGACGAAGGAAGAAGAAGATGTTACTGCGTAAAACAAAGAGATAGGGCGTATGCACCAAATTATTAACCAAGTATGGGTGGAAGAAAGCATTCCCGATGACTAGAATCTCAATTCCATATGCCCTATCTACAAAAAAAAAAGCGCTCTTATGTCTTTCTGGGCATATTCCAGCCTAATATCGCATATAAGATCTTATCCAACGTACTGTGTGAGTGTTTCAAGCCGTTTTGCAGCACACTAATCGGGAAGTATTGGACAAGTGTAGCCTCCGGCTCGGCAGATCGACTGTGGACCAAATTTTCACAATGATGTAATCCTGAAAAAGACCAATGAATTTCAGGTCGAGACTCAGTACCCATTCACCGACTTCAAACCCGCATATGAGTGTTTTCATCGTCAGGAGCTCTTTACGGCGATGGCCAAATTCGGGATCCCGGCAAAACTGATCCAGATGTTTTAGGGACGCTAGAAAACAAGCGATGTGCAATTTGGAAGTAGCTCCTTCGAACTATTTCAAATGTGCACCGGATTTCGGCAAAGAGATGCGCTATCATGTGACTTCTTCAATCTCAGGGCAGGGTAGGTGTCAACACGGAAGGCACTATCTTCAATAAGTCCTTTCAACTATACTGGGATATTTCAGCTACAAAGATTAACATCATTGGTCGTTTCCAGTATTCCGTGATAGAGGCTTTCACAGCGATTGAAGAACAGACGAAATTTGTTGGCCTTGAAATAAACGAGGACAAGACTTAGTACACGCGATCAGCAAACAAAGCAGCATTTGTCCACCGCCTAGGACAAATCGTCACTTTAGCAATAATTTCGGAATAGTGAAGAAGTTCGCCCACCTCACATCGAGCGAAGGGACAATAATGCTCCAGCTAAGAAGATCTTCGATTGCAAGCCCCCTGGTTCGAGATGACAAGGAAGACCGAAACTTCGTTTTAAAGAGGAAGCCATCGCAGATGCCTGAGCGCTGGGTCTGCTTATCGCGGAGGATAGAAGGCTTCAGCGTCTAAGGCAGAGACTCTCCACAAGTCGGGATCCCGTTAGGTAAGTAAGTAAGTATGGTTATGGTCCAAGTCTATATTTCGTGCCCGTTCATAGAATTTTAAGACTAAGATTTTCTCGAATCACCGCAGTTGAGACAGTGGTACAAAGAGTGGAGGCTACCCACACGTGAGCCTATGTCCCGACAGCCTCTGCAGAGGTCATCATCGGTAAGACGCAAATTTATTGCGTGCACCCTCAGAAGATTATGACTCGTGAATAATCCAACAAGCACAGGTAGTTAAGCACTACTTTTTAAGAAAATTGTACTTGTTCTGGATTTGCGGAGTTTTGGGCAAAATTGGCTTGAGGTCTCGCAGATTGGATGGTTTCTCCATCTATTATTGGATTTTAATTGTTTTGTTGCGTTCTCAGTGTGCAGGGTGTTTTAATATTTAGATCTGCCCCTCTTTCTGGGGAGGATCATTTTCAAACTAGCTTTTTTGCACGCTCATCGCCTGCTACTCGATTGTGGTCAAGGACCCATTATAGCATAGCCTTGCGCTGAACGCAAAGAGCCTTAAGCTCTTCGTGACAGCGCTTCACAAGCCTTGATTGGATTTTGACTGCCGCGATGGGGTTAATGGGATCCTGGTTGTCAATAAATATAGAGATATTCTCGTGGGGTATTGCCTTCATTGCAGCAAGTTAAGGTGCTTCTGCCTCAGCCAATATCTCAGCTTACAAGAGGCCACTATAGCTCGCAGGTATTGTGAGCGTTTTAGGTTCAACTGAACGAAGAAGATCCCGGCACTGGTCCTTATCTCTATTTTTGTTTCAATCGCGAAACTGACTATCAAGTATTGTTCTATTTAGTTTCTATCCCACTCCCCTCTGCTTGTGGGAGAGTATTGGAGGATACATCCAGTTCATATGTAAGGATCACAGCGTGGCTTTTCGATATACCTTTCGAGATGGTATAATCTTCCAAATATACGGCTGCATGCGTGGTAAACATGCTTTCGATAAACGTTCTTTGTCATTGAGCCCTCAACTCAGGTTACTTTCAAGTACGATACCTATACATGAAGCGCTGTTGGATAGTCGGAGGGTTGTACCATCTAATGGTAGCACATGTCAAATTGAAGCATTATCCTTTTATGTGTGAATAAAGAGCCAGTAAATGTGTTCTGAGTGCAAGACCCCATATTACGACCAAATCTTTTGTGAATATTGTTTTGGCAGATCAATGACAAAAGTACGAAATCTAGATCCATAGCTATTACTCGTATCTTTCGTATGATGACTATGATGCAATTTTTTAAACCGACCCTGAATAAACAGATAATACTCGTATTTGTAGATGGATTTGTTTTTTAATTTGAGTTCCATTTTTCAGGGGTCACAGAGTAAAGAAGAACCTGCTTTGTTGCTGGTCTTAGCTTGCACTTTCTCCACGACCTAAGCCACAGTCACATTTCGACTGCGACTCCTGCACAATTAACATTAATTCAAATTTCAATGTACATCATACAATGACTGGCATTCCATGTTATCGAACGCGAACACATGTTTAACTTAAAACTCGTCGTTCTCTTTCGAAAAAGGAAATAACACAACTCGTAGCGTCATCACCCAATTTAGCTAAACTGTGGCGGTGCTGGAATTTCAGTCATGCTCGTTAATTATCCAAATAAAGAGCCAGTCACAATCCCATCGCTCAGGATACTCTCGTAACCACCGTCAGCCACCCTCTTCGGGCAGTTAAACATTACCTCGATTTGGTGTTTATGGCAGCAACATCTCGGCTATTATTCCCATCACCGCCCCCTCTCCCCCTCACCCCACATTCACATAGTAGGTGTAAGGGTGTGTGTGTGTGACATATTTTCCCATCATTAAAATTTTCTACCGTCAATAAATTGGAAAAGACCCGCACTGGTCGCGCATACCTACCTCTCAAGCGTAACGCAATTATCAC
The DNA here is from genome assembly GCA_928272305.1 of Volucella inflata. Classification (NCBI taxonomy): domain Eukaryota; kingdom Metazoa; phylum Arthropoda; class Insecta; order Diptera; family Syrphidae; genus Volucella; species Volucella inflata. The sequence goes on from OV743720.1 coordinate 10,425,867, forward strand.
AAAACTTTTGTATGGGACGCTGTATTTTGGTTGTGTCAACCCTCTGGGGTGGGAAGCAGCGGGCACAAATGCTTTTAATTTTTCCAAATTTACACGCAAATTTCTGTCGTAATAAGTCTTCGTTAGTCCAACAAATGGTAGCCCGGACCCCGTCAAACGTCCCATTACCGAAGCAAACCGAATCGAAGAGGAGGAACTTAAAAAAATCTGCGTCCCGTCCGAAATGAGAATTATGGCAATTTTACGATTCATTTGGATTTGCCCTCTTAGATGAGGAGAATGGGGTGGTATGATAAGCATCCCCAAACATACACACGAACATGAATAACACCCAACAACCAAGAGACGACCATTACGACGCATTTGGCATTGAACAAACTCAAATATTGAATTAAAGGCGGGCTAACATGGCCCGGCTGTTGTGCTGATAGAGCTGAGAACGGGCAACTGGCAACTGGCAACTGGCAACTGGCAACTGGCAACTGGCAATAGGCAAACTGAGAGCTGGGAACTGGAGATTGGAGATTGGAGCTTGAAGCTACGATGACTTTGTGGCCATATCTCAGCATAAAACAAAGAAACGCAATGGCTGAACATGGAAAAAAATCGCCTTCGATGGTGGTGGCGATAAATTTGTCATATCGTTCTTAATGCTCCCTCCGCTTGGGAAAACGGGAATAATCCGAATTTATGGTTATAGATTTTTGTAAATGTGCCACACAGAGGGCGCCCCCCACACTTTCGGATACTTTCAGATACTTTCAGATACTTCCGATACTCGGATACTCTTGAAGCTCTTCTCTCTCTCTCTTTTGGGTACTTAGTATGTTACAATCGGAACACAACAACGAGGCTCAGTGCAGATACGAGTACTTTTGTATCTGAGAGTGTTTGGTTTTGGTTCTGATTTTTTTGCAGTTTTTTTTTTGTTTGTTTGTCGTACCTTTTTGCACATGTTGTCAAGCTGTGGGTGGTTTAGGGTGGCAAAGTCAAGTAATTGGTAAGGCGGAGGATATTCTGGATACCCTGGATACCCACCATAGCGCAGAGACACATTGTTTACAGGTGTGCTGCTCCACCTTCCTTATAATTGCTCCTGCGGATTTGAACTTTTTGAATTTGTTCCTGCTGCTGCGGCTGATGCTGGGCTTGGTCGCTGTTCCTATATGTGTTGGTGTTTTTCATTTTTTTTTTTTTTTTTTTTTTTTAAGGGCACTTCCTACATCTTTCGGCTTGGTTTTATCGTTTGTCGGAGAACAGAGGATTTTTTTTTTGTATTCGTGCGTACGTATTCGATTGCCAAATGGCACCCCATTTGGTTTTCTTTAATTTGTGTGGGGCCCAGGAGCGTTGTTTCTTTGTGCGGCACTGGTGCAAGTTATGTGGATAAATGACAGAAGTGCTGTTATTTATTGGCTTATTGCGTTTTTTTTTGTGTGTTTTTGTTATTTTTTTTCTGGTTCGTTTACCCCCAGACCATCATCACCATCGGGCGGTTGATGATGGGTGGCGCAACACCCTGAGGTTGTAAGCAGATTTTTTGGATCAGAATCAGGACCGTATTTAGCATCCGCTCACCGCAATAGAAGCAGCAGCCAAGTGCAGAGTTTTGTCATTTTTATTGCTAATCGATTGTGGGAGATTATTAAGCGATTTGGCGTAGAGATGGGACTGAAGCTGTTATGCTGTTACCCTGGCTGGTGTGGTTCTTCAGTTTGGTTTGGTTTTGGTGGTGTGACATTTTCCTGCTGACCCAGAAGGAAAATCTGGAAAATGTGGTGTTTTATTGTCGTTTTTGAGGATTTATGCGCGGCGACAGCTTCATACAGCTGCTTCAATTTGGTGTCAGTAGCCAGAACCATAACCACATCCTACCACTGAACCAAAGTATGTATAAGTGTTGTAGGTACTCGTCCTCGTACTAGGATTTGGCTTGGATTTATGGGCATTGTATCGAATTTTGGTAATTTCTTCGGGCTAATATCTGAGTAATTTTTAGAGAAAGAGAAGATTGCAGGAATATGTGACTTCGAATATGTGTCACATGATAAACGGCGAGAGAAATTGGACTCAGATTGTGGGTTCTTCAATTCAATAAATTCGAAATGGTGCTACCCAAGGTGATGGATGATGACAAATGGATTCGAGTTGTTGAAAGTTTTTTGATTTAGATAGAAAATCAATATGGGCAGGAAAATGTTGTATTCAGAGGGATTTGAAATGATTCGGGGTAAAGAAATCGACTATATTTCAGGATAACTCCTTAAACATCGTGATAATTAAGGAGGAAGTAAGCGACTTATGCCAGAAATCTTGCATGGTAATGCCGCTCTTTCTATTGCCAGAACATTCAAGTTCTTCATTTCTTACAAAAACTTCCTTTTGAGTCCTGAACTTTTTGATTGCTAAAGGAATTGGACATACCTATGGTTTTTTTTGGTGGGAAAGATCTTATGCAGCCACGCAAGACTGAGATATATCTTAGAGTAAAACCAACAACCTGAGCTAGTTTCTGCTTTTTCAAAGAGGTTTCACAGCAGACTTTTTTTGCTATCGAAACAGAGCAGTCAGACGAATAATTAGTCGATTGTACTTCTTGTAAGTCCCGCTGAATAGAAACTATCAGTCTTTCTCATTTCAGATGAGTAAGTGCTTCATTGATAAAGTGCCTACAGTATCAGCATTCACTACACCAACGCCGAGTACCTGCAGCCTGATGTAAGGTTGTCATATCCAGGAGCAGCAAACACGATGGCGGCGGAGGTTACTAGAACAGTATCTAGGGCTTACGACGCATCTATGGTACGGAAAACGCCAACAAACCACAGGCCACCAGTATACCATTGGAACCAAGGGATAGCAGAGCTACGCAGCAAGTTGCATAGAGCTGGAAACTTTGCCAGCGATCCAGGGGTCAGCTCTCTCACCAGGATTTATAGGTGCAATATAAAGATAGGCGTAGGGACCTTGAATGAGCCAAAGCAAAAACAACAGCTTTAGGGAACTCTGCGAGTAAGCAGATATTAATCCTTGGGGTACTGCCTACAGGACGGTCATGGCAAAACTAAAGGGCTCTAGGGCACCCCCACCCTTGTGCCCTTTGCTGATGCAAAAAATGTATTGTATAACAAGTGTTTAACAGAAGGGGTTTTTCCAGACCAATGGAAAAAGCAACGCCTCGTGCTGCTGCCCAAAGGGAACAAACCACCAGATGAGCCCTCGTTATACCGTCCCATATGCTTACTAGACACGATGGTAAAATACTGGAGCGAACTATATGCAACCGATTGGAGGTGTCAATTGATGAAGCCGGAGGACTCTCAAACCAGCAGTATGGATTTAGAAAGGCTCGTCCTACAGTAGATGCTATTCGGAAGGTAACTACGACCCTATAAAAAGCCATTCAGGCAGAAGATGGAGAGGAGGTACAAACAAATACGGCGCTGTATTAACATTGGACGTCAAAATGCGTTCAACTCTCCAAACTGGGGGCTTATAGTACACTCTCTGAGGTCAATGATGGTGCCATGGTTTTTAATAAAACGATACGATACCGACGATGGAGTAAGGCAGTTCCACATAACTGGCGGAGTACCACAAGGATCGGTACTAGGACCTCTCTTATGGAACATTATGAACGACAGGGTTCTAAGACTTGGAATCCCGGTTGAGACTAAAATCATAGCCTTTGCAGATGATATTGCAATCGTTGTGGCGACGAAACACCTGAAGGAGATAGAAGACATTGTCAATGAATGTATTCGAAAAGTTAGACGGTGCATGGCAACAGTTAGGTTAGAGCTGGCAAAATAAAAATCATCAGGGTGGGCGATCACGATATAACATCAAAACCGGCTATCAGATACTTAGGTATGATGATTGATGCTATACTCACTAACAAGGAACACCTTGGAAGAACGTGCGACAAGGCTGCAAAGGTGAGCGCTGCCTTATCAAGAACAATGACAAACATAGGAGGACCCAGACAACAAATGAGACTAGTTCTGTCAAGGGTGGTGCAGTCAATCACAATGTATGCGGCACCAATATGGGCGAAAGCATTGAAAATTAAGTCATAATAATTTTGTCAACAGACTATATACTCTGAGAGTTTGCTGTGCATATCGATCAGAGTCAGATGATGCTATATATGTCATTGCGGGAATGCTACCAGCAGATATACTAGCTACTGAGTTACAAAGGACGTACGAAGCCAAAATTCGGAAACCCGGAGTTTCACTGAAAGATATCAAGCTGGGAGTGCGGGGTAAGAGAGATGGAACTAGTCTACAAAGGGGAGATGGACCTACCGACTTGTACTCGATATTCGTAAATGGGTATAACGTAACTACGGAGAAGAAGATTTTTACCTAAGTCAGCTCCTAACTGGACATGGCTGCTTTCAATCATATCTATACAGGTTTGGTCTGAAGGAATCTCCCTTCTGCTTAAACTGCGGAGCAGCTAGGAAAGATGCACAGCATGTATTTTACCACACTTCAGAACAGAGCGCAGAGAACCAGAGGAGAAAATTGGAATTCAGATCTGTTGGAGACTGTCCAGCCTCGGCAGGCATCACATTGCAATTAATAAGCAGTTATCACTTTTGAGTTGTGAATGATATCTGGTCTATGAGATCACCAACTTTGACGTAGGAATAATTGAGGCATGACTTTCTCCACTCTCCCAGTGATGTCAAAATAGAGTTGCGACTGGCTTAAGTGCATCTCAATGAGGAACGCTCTCATTGTATCTGTCAGTTTTTTTTTACCGAATCGCCGCTCAGCATTGTGTAGGCCCCATCAATTGAGAATAAGATTCCTCCTAGTGTGTGGAGCATTATTTTTCTAATCTCTATGTTTGGCAATGAAATTTACCTCATACAACCGCCGGTTCGAAGTGCCTCTAACTCTCATATAAATAAGTTGGAGTGTGTTGCTTTAGGTACAACGATTGTTCACCAAGCAGAGGAGTGTACCTAGTCAAGTCATTAATACTGGTACACAACTGAACTCACTCATTACGAATGCAGCACTGGGCACATCCATTTCGTATTGATTGCGATTTGACAGTTGATATTTATGCTTCATTGTTACGTAAAAAGTTTTTGACATTAATTGCTCACACTCATGGAATGGGGCGACATCAAAAATTGTATTGCTGTAGTTGGTCTACTTAAATGCAATATGGAAAAAGGCGATATCTTTAGGACGTTTCGAACCTCGTGGAATCACTCGCAATATTGTGTATCGTTCTGTGAAGTTGTTTGAGGATACTGGCGGAGTACGAGACCGTCAAAGATCCGACCGTCCGCGCACTGTGAGAACTCCGAAAGCGATTAAAGCCGTGAAGAAACAAATCGACCGAAAACTGCTGCAAAAACAGAAAATCTTGTCGAGGGAAATGCAAATTTCGCAAAAATCCATGTCTCGAATCATAAATGAAGATTTAGGACTCAGCGCGTACAAGCGACACACTGGACACCTGCTCACGGCCGCATTGAAGGAAAAACGCCAGCGAAGATCGAAAGCGTTACTCAGCCGCGAAGAACGCTCACAGACAAAATCCATTTACTGACGTTCTTCACCGTAGAAGAATCGTTCAATAAGCAGAACGATCGTGTGTATGCTCGGTCATCCAGAGAAGCATTCCAACTCATCCCGAGGGTTCAAAGAGGCCACCATCCCGCGTCTGTAATGGTATGGTGGGGAGTGTGCTACGATGACGTTACCAAGCTCCATTTGAGTGAAAACATCGGCCAAAGTACATTAATCGACCGTCTTGGAACCCATTGTGAAGTCTCTCAACCAATCAATATTCAACGGCAAGCCATGGACTTTCCAGCAAGACTCTGCTCCAGCTCAAAAAGCAAAAACGACTGAGCTGTGAAGTATGTAGGTACAAAATAGATGGTTCTACCAACCGGAGTCTATGTACATGCTACACAGCTGTTCGCTTTTTGAAATAACAGCCTTTTTCTTATGGAAACTTGAGCACGACCATTTGTTGGGATTTTTGTTCCATATTGTGAAACGGATTTGGAGAACAACCGAAGATGACGAATTCTAAGGTATCCAAATGACTGCAGCGGACACAAGCACTCAGCGAACTCACGCATCTGGAGTGCTAACAGTTTGAATCAAAGAGGGCTTAACTTTTATTTCGCCAAATGAACCTGTTGGAGAGGATATGTGGTAAAAGTTCAATACCACACCCGCCTTAGGGAAGAATTTGGGCTGACTAACTACAAACGACATCTTGTATCCGTTTTCTGACAATATGGGTAATCTATCCCATATATTCTCAGAAACTCTACAAAAAAGCTCATCGGACGTTCATACTAGACACATCTGCTTCAGTGCTAATGTTGGGGTACTGATGGAAGCTAACGCTGGAACGAAAATTCCATTAGAAAAAGAATTTCGAATGTTGCATTTGCAAATCCATTTATCCACATCGGCTTGTCAGATTCTCTCAAAGAATACGAAAGCAAGACTGCGATCCAGACCCCTATCTTTATGCCTTCTGTCGGTCGTCTACCCTGTAAGTAACCCAAAAATTGATCCCAAAAATGGAAATAATCGTGTATCTGGCATTGAAAAAATCAAAACTCGTTACACTCCGCCCGGAATAATGAGACAGAAAATTCGTTAACCCAAATGAACCGTTAAATGAATATCATTATAAGGTAATGTCATGCCCTTTTATAATCATCCGATCCGTTTGCTGCCTTGTCCCATTTGTTTCCAAGTGTTTAGTTAGTATTTTGTGTTCAAAAATGGCAACATCAAAGAATACACGTGTACGGATATATTGTTATACGTATCGTATACCACAGGATTGGAAAAAAAAAAAAAAATCACTTCTGCGGGACAATGTATCTTTTCGTGTAACCACACCACGCAATTGTCGTCATGTTAGGCTCCCCAGAAAAGGCAAGATAATAAAAAACAATTACAAGCTCTCCTCAGGGGACAAGGTAGTCATGCAACAAATTTTTTGGAACCTTAAAGGCATATTCTTTCTCTGCAGCATGTGCGCCCACTTTTTTTCCCAATTGAAACCAGAATTGCCTACAAAGTACACATTATTTACCTCCCTAGTGCATCCTCAGTGTATTAATTTTCTCATTCTTGTTACACAAACTCGAAAAAATGAGAATAAAACAGGAAAATTGGATATACTATCACTTTTAGAAGTGGCGATCCTGTTTTTTGTTTTTCTTTTTTCTGGGGATCACCGTTGAAAGAGTCTTCTACAACGGCAAACGAAGAGATCAGCGAGATTCCAAAGGCTAACGAAATTCGTAAGCTTTTCACCCCTCAACAAAGAAAGTTTTTGCACACATTGTTCCTTTGCCAATGTGGGTACAACGAAGCATACGGGTATCTCTGGGCGTTTCTCTTTCGAACGTATCTGATTAATTTGAATTCAGAATTGAGGATGAATTAACACCGTCAAGTCGTACGCATCTACGTGCGGCAATTGCTGATGACATCTCTTCTAGTGAATAATAAACGACAGCAATTGTGAGTTAATTTATTATTAAAGCGATGATTAACGCTCTTCTGTGTTGATTTTAATATTAAATAAAAATTTGACGAATCTCGAAGTGCCGGTGGGTTCCATAAATGGGCCTATCTATATATTTTTTTTTTATCAAGTCGACGTGCTAATTGTCTGTCTTCCTAAACTTATCAATATCCAATTTACTATACAGTCGGGGTGGTCATTAGGCTCAAGCAACAGCGTTTTCTAATTGTTCAATTCACATGTAGTGATGCACTATGTGCACTGAGTCCATTTAGAGTTTAGCACTTCATTTCATGCATGATAATCTGAAAAAGCATTGTTCCTTTGGATGCGTGACATATCTTCGGTAGTCTAAGCCGATGAATTTGAATCTTGTGGTCCCCTTTGTTATATGTATATCCCTCACATCTCTTTTTATAATTCTTTCTACCAAACAACATGAACAGCCGAACAATCGAACTTTTACCTGTCAAAAGTTTCAGTGATATAACTTTTTTTTCAATGAGAAGCGAGGAAAAGTCAGCGTGCTGACGTTTCTGGTTTTCTGTCCAAAATGTTGCCAGCATTTCGAAAAGTTAGGGAGATTCGAAACCGCATTAGGGGTCCCCTGCAGTTTTAGCGATATAACATCAAGTCTCCACACAATACTTTGCGGGATTCTGGTAGCTAGGATATCCCCGAGTCAAGATATTCCACATACAGCATGTTGGAACTGTGCCTTGAATCGATATGATCAATCTTATTATATTCTTGATCAGTGGTGGCGATGGCGCGATGGTTAGCTCATTGAACTATCACGCAGAGCGTCTGTGGTTCAATCCCCGGCATCGCCAACAATTTTTCGAATCGTCATCACCCTTTCGGCGGGCAATGGCAAATTCCCGAAAGTAAAATTGCTTACGAAAAAGCTTCTAAGGAGTGCCGTTCGGACTCGGCGATAAACCGTAGGCCCCGCTCAGATGTAACAAAAAAATGACAACATGAGTAACACAAATAAGTGTCAAGAAGCTAGAGCTAGGCTATGGCCCATACAGGGCTGCCAGCGCCAGTGTTTTTTTTTTTTTTTTTGGCCATTAGTTGAATATTTGGCCATATAATCCCACTTCTAAGCTGGCATTTTCATAGCGGTTAAAGGCCGCTTTAACTGCCATGGCTATGCTGTGAAAGTTTCACGCGCTTCTTAACGGAATCACCTCTATACGAGTGTGTTTCAAAAAATATTGCCGCCTGTTTCAACACCTCGAATAGATGATAAAGAATTTTTAATCGACTTTCGGATATGTTAAAAAAAAAAGAAGCTCAAAATAGGTTATTCTTTTATCCACCTGATCTGATGGTAGTGCTCGTATCACCAAAATGTCCTAGATGCCAGTTTTAAGATAAACTGAGCTTATATTATGTACCAGAAGGAGCAGCAGTGAGTACGCATTAATACGCCCTGCCTTGTTGGACGAAGCATTGAAATCATCCCTAAACAATCTAGTTGGCCTCTATCAGTGCATGATCATGTTCTCGGCAAATTCCGACGAAAATTTTAAAATTCTTTCTTTGGATAAGTAAAATTGGTTAAAGTGTGAAAGTTGACGAAGAAGATCGTCCGTTTTTCCGTTACCCAGGGAAGCAATTCCGCCGAGAACGTTGATGTCAGTAAGAGTCTCAAACAAGGAATTGCACCGACAAGTTTAGTTAAATTTTCAACAAAATTGTCGCCAAAGACTGGCTAAATTTGCTGGATGGGGTTCGTTATGTTGACTTTGAGTCCATCAATTGTTTGCGGTTTATTTCCATAGATCGTGGATTTAAGGGAGCCTCAAAGGAAGAAATATAAAAGCGTTGAATCCCACAATCACGGTGGCCAATTCACGTCGCCGATGTGCGGCATAACCATGCTTTCAAATTGCTCGTGCAGAATGTCCATCTTGACATGCCCTGTGTGGCAAGTTGCGCCGTTCTGTTGAAATAAAATTTTCGGCAACATCTATGTATATTATCCAGTTTACGCCACAAGAAATTAATAAACATCGATCTGTACTCCCCACCGCCGTTGACGGTTGTGGCAACGTCAGTTTCGTTTTGGAAGAAACGTTACGGACCGATGATTTCGCCAAACCAAAATTCGACCCAACAGTAACCTTCTCGGAAGGCATTTTGTGCTAGGATACCTCGACGAGCTTCGTCGCTATAAAGATGTTTTTTTTTTAGGCGAAAGTTGAGTCAACTTCAAATTGCTCCAGAGCTTATGAGGGAATACACGGCGTTGTCCATGATCGTCTACCTGGGTCAGTCGAATTTTATAGGGGTGTAGAAAGACCCAAAGCAAAATTCGCCAAGTTGGAGCCGCAGAGAAGCCAAGTTCTTGTGAATGACGAGGAAATGAATGCCTTGGGTTTTCCCATAAACAGTCATGCAGAGCAGCGATGTAGGGGTATTGGCTAATTATTTATTGAGCCGGTTGGCTTAAATTTGGCATTAAACGTTGAATAGTCGAAGCGAAGAAAAAAATCAAATTGTTCGTTTACAAGGTCCAACTGACTTAGGAATTGAAGCAAAATGACCATCCGCTTCGTTATCGCTTCTTTTGAAATCAATGACAATTTTTCGCAAAAAGTCATCTTTTCAGATGAAGTGCATTTTCTTCTCGACGGCAACGTAGACAAGCAAAACAAGAATTTATTCTATTGATGCTTGGAGTAGAATGAGAAACTTCCAACGAAGGGATATGATGAACTGTATTCAAAACTGGAGTAAGAAAAGTTCAGACAATAGAGTGTTTTCCCTAATGAATCGACAAGGACAACTTTTGAAACCAGTTAAGATGGTCAATAACGTAATATCGAACGAAGATTGAATCATTGAAATATGAGAACTGAATGTCAAGACCTGGACCCACTTAAACCCAATCGTCAATATCTTCAATATTTCCATAGCGAACACCACAACCAGATCAATCACTTACTTACTTTAAGTGGCTAGCTGCCTCCAGTTTCGCACGCTAAGTTGGCTGAGGACCTGAGTCTTGGCCTTCCTCTACTGCGCTGTCCCTCGGGAGCGGATGCGAAGACTTTTCGGACGGGAGCATTGGTGTCCATGCGCTCTACATGACCCAGCCATCTCAGTCTTTGGATCTTCACTCTTCTGGCTAGGTCCATGTCGCTGTACAGTCCGTATAGTTCGTCGTCGTATCTCCTCCTCCACTCACCGTCAATGCAGACGGGACCGAAGATCGCCCGAAGAATTTTTCTCTCGAAGCAACCAAGAACACCCTCATCCATTTTTGATAATGTCCATGCCTCTGCGCCAAAGAGCGGGACCGGGATTATTAAAGTCTTATAAAGGGTGACTTTTGTTGTCCGAGAGAGGGCTTTGCTACTCAATTGCCTTCTTAACCCAAAGAAACAGCGGTTGGCAAGAGTTATTCTTCGCTTGATCTCAGCGCTGGTGTCGTTGTCTTTATTTCTAGCAGAGCCTAGGTAGACAAAGTCCTTAACTACCTCAAAGTTATATCTGTCGAGGGTGACGTTCTGTCCGAGACGTCGGTGTTGGTTGTCCTTTTTGCTTGAAAGCATATACTTGGTCTTGCCCTCATTGACCGCTAAACCCATTTTCGCCGCTTCCGTCTTAATACTCGCGAAAGCGCCACTGACATGACGCTGCTTTCTCCCGGTTATGTCAATATCGTCGGGGTTTGCGAGTTGTTGGACGGACTTTCGAAAGGTAGTGCCTCTTGTGTTTGCTCGTGAGTTTTGCACTATTCTTTCAAGTACGATGTTGAAAAAATCGCATGACAGCGCATCGCCTTGTCTAAATCCTTTTTGGACGTCAAAGGTTTAGGTGAGATCTTTACCGACCTTGATGGAGCAGCGTGCATTCTCCATTGTCATCCTGCACAGACGGACGAGTTTGGCAGGGATGCCAAAACGAGACATTGCTCTATATAGCTCGTCTCTATAGATGCTGTCATACGCGGCCTTAAAATCGATGAATAGGTGGTGTGTATTGATCTGAAGCTCATGGGTCTTCTCCAAGAAGACTTTCCTGGCCTGAAGCCACACTGATATGGACCTATCAGGTTGTTGACGAACGACTTCAGGCGTTCACACAATACGGCGGATAAGATCTTATATGCGATGTTAAGGAGACTGATCCCTCTGTAGTTGGCGCAATTCAGAGGGTCTCCTTTCTTGAGAATTGGACAAACAATGCTGAGGTTCCATTCATCGGGCATACTTTCGTCTGACCATATTTTACAGATGAGTTGGTGTATGCTCCTTACCAAGTCATCGCCTGCCGCTTTGAAGAGCTCGGCAGTCAGGCCATCCGCTCCAGCAGCTTTGTTGGACTTAAGCTTCGATATGGCTATCTTCACTTCATCCAGGTCGGGTGGACGGAATTGTTGGTCATCATCGTCCAGGTTGAAAGGTTAATTCTGCCTGACGCGGTATTTGGTCCGTCATCGCCGTTATACAGTCTGCAGAAATGATCTTTCCAAATCCTCAGCATCGACTGCGATTCTAACTACGATGTTTTCTTGTTCATCTCTACAGGCTTCGGTTCGGGGTTTGTTTCCGCGGCATGTTATTTTTACCTTTTGGTAAAACTTCCGAACCTAATTCCTGGAGTAGCATCTCTCAATTTCCTCGATGAGCGCTTTTCATGCTCTTTCTTCTTCCTCCTGAGAAGCCGGTGTTCGTCTCTCCTCTTCCGCTCATAGAGCTCATGAGCAGCTCTGGTCTTTCTAAGCAGCGCCGCGTTATATGCATCTTGCTTAGCTGCATGTTCTTGCCGGCATTCATCATCGAACCAGGGGTTTTGTTGTGGTGGACGAGTGAAACCCAGCACATCAGAAGCGGCATCTCTGATGGCGTTTTGGCAGTGTTTCCAATGGTCTTCGATGCTTGATGCTGGCGGCATTGGACCCTGTAAGAGATTAAGAGACACTCGATCGGAAAAGGACTTGGTGATCTCTTGCGAATGTAGCCGTCTGACGTCGAATTTTCTCACAGCATTAGTTTGTCTTGGCGTAGTTTGGGATATCCGCAACCGTACCTTGGCTACAACAAGGTAATGGTCCGAGTCGATGTTGGCTTCTCGGAACGTACGGACATCCATAATGCTGGAGGAGTGTCTTGCGTTGATCGCAATGTGATCAATCTGGTTGACTGGTGATTGATCAGGAGTTCTCCAAGTCCCCTTGTGTATGTCGAGATGTGGGAACCCCGTGCTAGCCATGACAATGTTTCGCCCCGCCGCAAAGTCGATTAGCCTGAATCCGTTATCGGAGGTGGTGTTGTGCAGGCTATATTTTCCGATTGTTCCACCAAAGATACCCTCTCTTCCTAGCTTTGCATTAAAATCACCGAGGACAATTTTGATGACATAGCCAGGGCATTGCTCGTAGGTCTTGTTAAGGAGCTCGTAGAAGGCATCCTTGGTGTCGTCATCTTTCTCCTCTGTGGGGGCATGCGTGCATATAATGATGTTGCGGATTGCTGCGAGGCGTTCGCTCACATGCCGGAAGCTGAGGACTTCTTGTCTTAGTCTGCCTCCGACAACAAATCCGCATCCAAATAAGCGCTGATTTTTCCGTCGATAGTAAGCGCCGTCTTTTTGTCCGGCCCATCCCATCGCATTTCTTGAATGGCGATAGGGCCTCCGCTAGTTGCTCGGCTGCACGTGGTCTATTAAGGGATCTAACATTCCACGTGCATATCCGATGCTCATTGCTCTTAAATCGTTTGCGTGGGTTGTCAACAGTAGATCCGTCCATATTCGAGGCTTGTTGATGCTTCGTAACTTATGCTTTTTTTTTAAATGGCCGGGCAGCTACCCCGGTGGCACAACCCCCAACCTGGAGGACCTGTTCCATTTTTAATGCCCCTAGGACGATTGGTCTGTTAAACCGAAGCCAGTAACCCATTCCGGGATGTGAGCGCTGCCGTAGACCCTGACTAAGTCCTTGAAATCCTTTCTGGCCTAAGCTCCAAATATGTCGGAGTAGCCCGGATAAGGTCTTGTTTTGTTTTTCCGGCACTAATCCTGGTTTATGGCGCAGGAAACTCGCCATTTGCCCCCTTCCCTTCGCAATCTCTAGTTAGATGCCCAGATGGCGCCATGGGGAGGCGTGAAGTAGGGCTTTATAGCAGAGTTGGAAGATGTTCAACTGCAGAGGCTCATTCTCGTCATTTAAGGAACCAGTACCTGTCGGAAGATGCTACTTCTACGAGGCCTTGTACTTATCGTTGCCATCCAGATCAATCACCTAGCAATAAATTGATGTTGATTAGAGAGGAGATGGCACAATCATGTATTGCAGCCTAAAAGTGCGAGTACTTTGTGCTTTGTAAGTAAGATGTAGAAGAAAGGCCCTTAGCAAGGCTTAACTACAGCTCTTACTGTCTGATAAATGGATACAATTCTGGGAAAATGTCGGTAGCTTTGGGGATTTTCTAACTTAATCGCATATCGATCACAGAAATTCAAGGAAGGAATATGTCCGGATCCTACAGATATCATATTTCAAAGAAAATATGGCCATGGAGCAGACATATGCTTTGTTGTCCGCCACCTATTTATTCCATTAATCCGCGAGCAGATAATTATAGTTCATCTCGCGCGATAAAGTTTAGGTTTTGAAGATAGAAGCAACGCTTCTGAAGGGTAATTGTATTTGACACAGAATGGACCTACCTGATATGAAGCTTGTTCACCTTACGTCAGAAAGCCCTTAATTTATCCGTCGCCCAGAAATTTGTTGCGGTTTGGATCTTTGGTGTGTGACTTTAGAGCTAAATCAGTTGAAAAAGCCTCGAAAACGATTGTACGAGCGTTTTGTTAACATTTAACTCAGGGTTTCTGGAGGCGACAAACCAAACTCTTGAAAGGAGGTTTGAGGATCGGTTTGATTAATGAAGGTTTTGCCCTGCAGGTCTAGATATTTTCTAGATATCATAGAACAACTGGTCTTATCATGTACATCTTCAGAATGACGCCACCGAATGTTGCTCCTGTTAGAACACCCCATAACTTAAAACACGGTATCGTGGGAGGCAGGACTTCGGGCCGGACCTGACTTGGTAGAGGTAGGCCTTGTAGTAGGAGTGTCACGGTGGGTGTGGTTAAAACCTAAGATCACAGGAAGGAAGAGGTTCTCAGTCGGTTTCAATCCAAAGTAGAGTTGCAATAAGACCTGGGCACCGTAACCCTCAGATCGGCAAGAGGTTTTAGCTCAACCTCGACTCGTATCAAGAGTACAGCTTGCTTCGTTTTGGTGTTCAAGCGATCGCAATGTATTATCATACATACTATTGTGTCCAAAAACTAGTCAGAATTTTTCGATTTAAATTACGCGGGTAAATATTTTCGCTCAATATATTTTTTTTAAGTTGGTACAACTGTTACTGACTTCCATGCCAAATTATATGTCAAAATATTCATTAGTGTTTGAGTTACGCTTGTTTTTGTGCGACACAAAATGTTTGAAATTATTCAACAAAGAAGTGCGATCAAATTTTGTTCCCTGAATGGAATAAATGCTGTTGAAAATGTTGAAGAAGGCTTACGGGGACCGAGCTCTACCAAAATCAACTCCATATGATTGGTATAAATTGTTCAAAGAAGGTAGAGAACGCGTTGAAGACGAAAAGCTTCCTGGTCGACCATCGACCTCAGCTTACGATGCTCACATTCAAAAAGTAAATCAATTAGTGCGTGCAAACCGTCTATTAACTATAAGAGACATTGCTGAAGAAATTGGTGTATCAAAAGGATCAATTAATACCATTTTGAAAGACGTTTTGGGCCTTAAACGTGTCAAGTCTCGAGTGGTACCAAAAATGCTGAATTTTCTTGCACTGATTCTTCGTGACTTTTTCGCCAAAAATGCAACCAATATCGTTCCGCAATTACCTTATTCACCTGATTTGGCTCCGTGTGACTTCTGGCTATTTCCAAAACTCAAAAGACCACTCCGAGGAAACCGTTTTGAGCCGACTGAAGACGTGAAGACGTGAATCGGCGCGCGCTTTGAAGGCTATACCGGAAGAAGACTTTTTGGCATGTTTCGAGGAATGGAAAAAGCGGTGGCATAAGTGTATTATAGCGCGAGGGGACTATTTTGAAGGGGACTAAATTGATTTGGAAGAATAAATAAAGATTTTTTTGATTTATAAAAAAATTCTGACCAGTTTTTGGACACAATAGTATATGTGCTTGCTCCCATGAAGCGCTCTAGGTGATGGCCACGGGGTGCTTAGAAATGATCTCGTGTCGAATATTTTTGTAAAATATATTAACCTCATGTAGGAAGCATTTTTCTCGCGCAAGCTGGTGTGAGTGTATCTACTTCAATTACTACCTCGTAGTGGTGGCTGTAAACATACGTAGAATAACCTTAAGCAAAATGTTAGTTCTTCAGTTTTCGCAGTTCGTATTCCTCAGTAGCTGCTCTAAGCTTCCTCACTAGGAATGTATCTTACCAGCACACTTCTCCTATTCGGAGGTAGCTAATGACTCGTTATACTAACCGTTAAATTGACAGATTCGCAAATCTGTTACGATTTAATCCTTCATTTCCTTGACGCATTAGTGAAAAATTTTGTTCATCGATTTTAATTCCGTTCATTGGAAAATATAATTTAAATCAAATATTGAGTGCTGTCATTCGCTTATGCCAAAAACCCACCCCCACTTCGCACCTTAAATCGCTGTGGAAACGAGAAAAAAAAAAAAAAAATCCTCAAACCTTAAAACAGAGAGATATTAACATAGATTTGCCTTTTCAATTAATTTGGTTGACCGAATCACCATTATTTGCATTTGGCTATCGCACCAAACAATGCGAATCAATGCCAAACTATTTACAGCCACCCAATCTAATTACCTTCCAATCCCTGGCAATCCAAACACACAATGTGGGCTGTCATCCGCACACGAATCCCTGTACATGATGTGAATTCTCTCACAACCTCTAACACATCCACACCAGAGAGATGTTTGTTTGTTCGTTTTACTATAACTTTGCTGCATAAACAAGCGACTAACCCAACCCTACCACCATGTACGATCCTGGATGCCGGATGTTGGATGCCGAATACCGAATACCGACTACAGACTACAGACTACCGACTACCGACTACCGACTACCGACTACCGACTGTCGACGGCCGAATGCCGGGTTCTGATGCTAACCCATTCTATACCGTACAGCATGGTACAGAGCTGTTCTTAACTGTGCTTCTGGAATCCAGTGCTGGAAAATGCGTGCAGTTAATAACAAAACTGTCAACTGCAAATTTTGCGCTGCTGATGTTGATGGCGGTTCTGTTACCCCGTCAAAACGTCCTAAAATCTGCCCCTGCTCACAAGGATGTGTATTCTAATTAATAAAGGTGTACCATTGAGATAATGGATTGAAGAGGATTGTTCGCTGCCTGAAGGATCTTCTCTAGGCCACTGCCACCTCACCATCACTATTATCATCCCCATTGCCGCCGTGCGTCGGTCGCCGCTACTACCCGCAGGTGTTGTATCTCCCATGAGCAAAACAAACAATCGTTTCGTGCGCGATTATTCTCTCAAAACAAAATAAACCAAAACGAAAAATCCCGCAAATTTTTTCAACATGCAAATTCAATTAAAAATTAGAATACCATTCCCCCCACCAACACCCCCGCCCACGTTTTCAACTGAAAGGGTTTCAACTGAATTCACAATTGGACATCGGCAGTGGGTGTATGTTGGAGAAGAAGTACTATAGATAGAGGTGGTGGGCTTCATTGGGCGCACGTAATTAGTAAGCGAATGCTTTCACATTCCAATAGAGAGATTAGTTCACGAATCCAATAGCCGGCCGCAAATGGCGTTTGCACAAGTGCAACAATTCCCAGCGATTGCTACAAAAACGTAACGTATCCAACAATTGCGAACGATTTCCTAAAATGTCCAGCAACAACAAAAGTTGTATCACAAAAAAAAACAAAAATAAAATTGGAAAACAAGGATTCGAGGGAAAAATCCTCATCGTTCTATGTGGTGATGTTGTTGGAGGAAGGGAGAAAAATCATCAAATACGAGTAGACGAAGGATAAAAGCGCATTCACACGCGGTTCAATTCGCTCGAGGCCAGTATGCGATTTCCCACAGGATATGAACAGATAGACGAGGCGAATGGTTCCTCTCTCTCTCTGAAATTGGTGAGATACGGGATTTCTTGCGAATACAGAAGGGATTACCATCATCATATCCAGACAGGGATGTCCGCCTGGCATTGGCAAATGGCAATTGCCAGCGGAGTGTGTCAATAGCTGGTCGCGAGATAAAGATGCGACTACTCGTGCACATGAATTCGTAGAAGGGTTTGCTGATGTGTCCAACAGTTGGGCGTTGAGCGAGCTAACTGCAATACCGAATGGGCAAATGTGCGATAAAGTGCAGGATTAAGGGTTTATTTACAAAACGAACCGAAAGGGTGGGTGATTGAAATTCAAAATAAATAAATGCATTCGAGTATTGAGAGATACGGACGAGGATGTACACATACTCGTATTTGGATTCCCAATAGACCCTGACAGGGGAGGAATTCAAAATTGTTCATATTCCTCTGTGGTAGATAGGATTGTCAAGTTATACAAATCAGGATTTCACTTATCATTAATCGCCCTTTTCTACTCCTTTATTCGAGGTTTTACTGATGAGAATTTAAATACATATTAGAGGGCGTTACCAATTTGCTTAATGTCTTTCAGGAAACACCAGCGACGAAGAATCGATTGATAGCTTAAGCTTGTTTGGAAATCCAGGGATCAAGATGATGAAACACTAAAAAATGGCACACTATTCAATTTCTGTTTACACATGATGACCCAGTCTTTATTAGATTGGTCCAAGATACCAACCCTTTATAAGAGTCATGACTTCTATTTGCATTTTACTTAGTTAAGCTTCTACTCGCCGTGTTTTTTGCTGGAGATTTCTTTCAACTGACAACTTGGTTAAGATCCATGACGTCAAACGCAAACATGTGCTTATTAAAAAAAAAAAAACAAAGACCTCCAGGATAGTCAAGAGGCCACGCTATATATGTAGACATTAATTTTGTTGCTTTACCAGACACAAAATGTATAAACCTCTTGCGGGTAGTTCCTCCACTCTTTTAATTGGAAAACAAACTTCAGATCACGAATGAGGAGCTTTTCGAGCCAACAGTCAGCTGGTTCGATGACCACTCTTTTGCGAAATCTCTGAGCTATACTGAGACTGTATTTTGAAGTCGGAGCCTAGGGGTTGAACATAGAACGTCGGGTGAACGTTTTAAACAGCGATAAGGAGGTAAACGCAATGTTCGTGGCAGGAACCATTGGAAAGTCGAGCAGTCTGTGCACTTCTACCATAATCCTTATCAAGATTTATCGATATATGATTCCTTTGGGTTTTGTTTCTTTTGCCATTCTCATCTTGCAAAGTTCCCATTAGAGTTCTTTCATTCGGGACAGCGGATGAATTCCACAGATGGAATCAACGAAGAAGCAAAATCCCGAAAAAAAAAACAAATAAAACCTTATCCGGGCTACTCCGACATATTTGGAGCTCAGGCACATAAGGATTTCTGCGACTAAGTTAAGGTCTTGGAAAAGAGATGATGGCGGATGAGACCTTTATGGAGCAACAGAAGCGATCATATTCCTAAATTTCATGAACGAGTTACTGGCTTCCGTCTAATCGAGTGTCCTCGGGGTAATTGCCCGGCCGTAGAAAATAACATAAATTGTCAAAAAGATGATGAAATACTGCGACATCAATTACGGCGATTTTTATCGACTGCAAAAGCGGCGCCTATTTGGATGAGGAGAAGGATGACATGTCGTTGGAGGTAGCCTTAGGTAAGAAACCTTGGGTTTCCGGCATGTGAACGAGCCCCTCGTAGCAATATGTATATAGTAAATGCGTAATGACGATACCAAAGATAGCTTCTTCGAGCTCCTGAACAAGACTTACGAGTAATGCCTTAGCTATGACGTTAAAATTTTCCTCAGCGATTTTAATCCAAAAGTAGAAGGACAGTCGAAAGGTATGGACTGCACGACACCACCCCGGACAACGGATTCAGGCTAACCGACTTTGCGGCGATGTGAAATATTGTCGTAGGTAGTACGCGATTCCCACATCTTGAAGAACTCCCGATTGATCAACCGTCAACCAGATTGACCACATTCCCATTAACGCAAGATACTTCTCCAGCCAGTATTATGGATATCCGAACGTTTCTAGGAGCCAACATCAACTCAGACCATTAGCTTAAGCTCTCTTAATTTCTAATGATGTTCACTGCCGCTAGCATTAAGCATCACCTGTGGCAGCACTGCTAAAAAGTCCCCAGAGACGCCGCTTCTGATGTGCTGGGTTTCCTTCGACCAATATAATGAAACGATTACTTGGTAAGAAGCATATCTTACCTGCATCTGCAAAATATGGCCGAACGAAAGAATTCCCGATGAATGGAACTTCAGCACTGTTTGCCCGATCCTCAAGATTGGAGACCCTCTGAACTGCGCCAACCACAGAGGCATCAGTCTTCGTAACATTGCATAAAAGATCTTATCTGCCGTATTGTGTGAACACCTGAAACCGTTCGTCAACATCGTGATTGGTCCATATCAGTGTGGCTATCAGTCAGAAAAGTCCACCATCGATAAAATATTCACACAACAGTAGATCTTGGAGAAAACCCATGAGCTTCAAATTATTATTATTATTATTATTATTGGCCCGGGCCAACCCTAGGGCCAACCTAGGCTTAAAAACTAACAAAAACATTCTTAACCTAATGGGGCGAGGGAGAATATTAGTCGGGGGAGATGTTATGGGCGTGACGTATTCAGCAGGTCTTTTTTAATTTCATGTTTGCTGCTATTTAGGTCGAAGACTTCGGCGTAGTTGTCTGTTATACGCAACGTTCTTGATAATGGTTCGAAGTGACCGTAATTGGTGCGGTAAGTTTGGATAAGGAGAAGTGGGACAGATCTTAGGTTACGGGTATTGGGAGTGAATAAAATGTTTTGTGTTATCCCCGGGCAGTTCATGTTTCCAGTCAATAACTGGTGTATAAAAAGTACATCAGCGACTTCACGACGTTTTTTAGGGTATGCATGCAAATTAGTTTTAACCTATTTTCATAGGGAGGTAATCCATATGGATCGGCCCAAGGGGGACCACGAAGTGCAAATCGGATAAACCTGCGTTGGACTACTTCGATTCTTTGAATGTGGATTTGCTTATAGAGTGACCAAACTTGGCTGCAATATTCTAGAAGAGGCCTTACAAAAGTAATGTACAGAGACCTTGCAACGTAGGGGTTGGTAAACTCTTTTGACCAGCGTTTGATGAAGCCAAGTGCAGAGTTAGCTTTATTTATAATACTGTCAATATCTGAGTCGAAATTCAATTCCCTGTCACATATTATTCATAGATCCCTTACTTCGGTAGTGGTGGGGATAGGCTCATCGCAGATAAAGTAGTTTCTTGGAGGCGGAGGCAGACGTTTGCGGAAATACGTTATCGCTTGGCATTTGCTGACATTAAGCTCCAAAAAATTTTGCTTGCACTATACCGAAAACTTATTTAAGATATCTTGCAAGCAATCGGAGTCAGAAAGCATTGTTATGACTTTGGAAATTCTCATGTCGTCAGCGAAAATAGAAAGATCAGAATTCGTTAAAACGTGATTTATGCCGTTAATCGTTAGGATAAAGATGATTGGTCCAAGGTGATTACCCTGAGGGACACCAGATGTTGCTTTGATGGGGTCGGATATTGAGGATCTGAAGATGACTCTGTATTCTCGGTCTTCTAAATAGGATTTGATCCATGCCACAAACGGAGGGGAAAACCCAAGTTTTGTTAGTTTGAAAATGATAAGTTGATGGGAAATTTTATCAATAGCGTCCTAGATACGAACTCCGTTAGGTTAGTGGTAGTGGATTTACCTTTTATGAAACTGTGCTGGTTTGTACAGATAGATGGCCCACAGTACGGAAGCAATTGTTGATAGATTATGCTTTCGAACAGTTTGGGCATGGAAGAGAGTTTTGCTATGGGTCTATAATTATCGACTTTGGCCTTGCTTCCTTTTTTATGAACAGGGATGATGTAAGATTCCTTCCATAGGAAAGGAAAAGTACCTGTTGAAACAGACAAGTTAAATAGGGCAGCGAGGTGAGGACCGAGATGGCTAAGACACTTTTTTATTATTGGGTATATAACTTAATTCGTGCGGTTTTTTTTCAAAATTTGAACGTTTATTTAAGAAAAACATGTACAATAGTATTATTCAAAGTATTGCCCATCTGAAGCTATGACTTTTTCCCATCTTTCTGGCAATTTGTTGATCCTATCCCAAAAGAACTGCGCGGGCTTGGCAGCCAAGAATGAATCAAGCCAATTTTTGATATTCTGCTCTGATGTGAACCGTATTTCAGTGACGGCGTTCTGCATCGACCGGAACAAATGGTAGTCTGAAGGGGCAAGGTCTTGGCTATAAGGCGGATGGGGTAAGACTTCCCATTCACAGTTTTCCAAATAGTTCTTAACCGGAATAGCAACGTTGGGCCGAGCGTTGTCAAGATGGAAAATTATTGCCTCGTGTCTGGTCGCATATTACGTATTTCAGCGTATTTCGGCTACTGCTCTCTTCAAACGGATTAATTGTGTTCGGTAGCGTTGTCCATTGATGGTTTCACTCGGTCTTAGCAGCTCATAATATAGCACACCCATCTGATCCCACCAAATACAGAGCATTACCTGCGCGCCATGGATATTCGGCTTTGCCGTTGATTTGGCTGGTTTGCCGAGTTTCACATATGATTTTTTGCGCTTGGGGTTGTCGTCCATTTTTCATGGACTTCCTTTTGTGGCGTTCCAGCAGCATTTCGGACATGCAAAACCGCCTTTCGACGTCTCTCGGCTTGAGTTCATGTGGAACCCAATTTCATTGCTTTTGAATATATCCAGCTGCTTTTAAACGTTTTGAAATGGCTGCTTGAGTGACACCCAAAGATTCTGCGAGCTCTTCTTGTGTTTGGCAACAATCTTCATAGAGTAATGCTTCCAGTTCTTCATCTTAAATTTTTTTTGGCTGCCCAGGACGTTCATTGTCTTCCAAGCCAAAATCACCACTTCGACAGCAGTTTTCTTCATATTAAAGTAATGAAGAAGAACTCCCCGCAAAAACACTTTTTCAGGCACAAAGTTCGACATATTTGAGTGAAAAAAATTTATTGTTGTTTACGCTTCAAATGAATGCCATATACTGAAATGACGTACAATGACAATAGCTTTCCAACGCATGTTCCAATTGAATAATAACAATGGAATAATACAAGATACGCCATCTCTTAGCAAACCGCATGAATTAAGTTATAGACCCAATACAATGGCCGGAATTCCATCAGGGCCTGACAAATAATCATTTTTAAGTTTGGTAATGTTTTCAGAAACCAAAGATGTTGTTATATTAAATGAAATGGATGACGTCTCTGGACAGTTTCTCATATAGCTAAAGTAACTAGGATCGGGTTCGGGTGTTTGCCTACAAAAGGATTTGTTAAAATAACAGGCAAATAAATTAGCAATGGCTTTTGGGTAGGTAGAAGAATCACTAAGAAATTTGAGAGTATATGGGTAGTCGTCTGACTTTCTTTTGGTGTTAACAAACCGGTAGAAGCGTTTGGGGTCCGAAACTAAGTTAAATTGCATGCGGTAAAGGTACTCAAGGTAAAGAGACTCACAAAGTCCAGAAAAACGATTGTATACAAAACGATAGTTAGTGAAGTCGGAATCAGATTGAGTTCTTTAGAATTTGTGCCACAGCTTGTTTCTTTTATTGTGGAGAGAGCGCAACTCCTAGTTATACCAAGGAAGAGCGTACGTGCAGTCTTTACGGGGAAATATGGAACCGATTGGGCAAAGCAGGAGAAAATTAACGAATAGAAAGTTGATAGGGCAAGATCAATGTTTGTTGTTTCAGCAATAAAATCAAAGTTAATGTTGCTGATAAGGCTTTTAAAGTTTGTTAAAGTTGGCTCTTCTAAAATTAAATGAAAATGAATTTTCCGAATCGACATACATGTTGCCGTTTTCATAAGAGTATATAATTGACAAGGGCGGATGAAGGCGGTCTAGGGTGGAAAGAAGATGATCACTCCGATAAACGACACAGTTATCCGAATCGGAGGTGAAGACTAGGTCGAGTTATCTGTTCATTATATTGGGTCTTCCACTAATCTGAAATAGACTCGAGTTTGTTAGGCAGTCCACCATTAATAATTCTATTTCAGATGACAAATTAAGAGAGACAAAATGAGACGAGTCGTTGGAAGGCGCCCACTTCAGGTGAGGGAGGTTGAAATCGCCTACTATAATAATACTATCTTCAGGTTGTGCTTCAACTACCGAGTGAAGAGAAGACTGGGTCATGTAGAATAGAGTGCCGGAAAGAGTGCTCAGTAGGGGAAGACTGGCACACGCAAGGTATGTGAACCTTAGCCAACTTAGTGTGTGAAGGCAGCTTAAAGTCGAGCTGGCTGGAGAGGCTTGTTAACTGAGGCCGCGCTTTAACATTTTTTCTATTTGCGGTGTATTAAGTCAACGATTCGTTCATTGGTTCCATTACCACATATTAAAAAATTAATTATTTGGAGCCGACCGAGGAGAGTTTCCGCACACAAGAGTACACCTATCTCGCCGTACTTCTTGGCTTATACTATAGCTTATAGTTCATAGTTTGGAGTCATTTTCGCAAACTTAAGGCTCGAGCTCAAAGCTAGTGTCTTCCCGATTGATGCCGGTTTCATTGGTTGGTTGTAAAAAAAAATTCGATCTGCGAGTTGTTCACCTATCATCATATTGAAAACCTTAAACTTGCGTCATTCCAACAAAGATATTATTCTATCTATGTCTTTTTGAAAACAGTCGTGTAATTTGCATCAGTAACGAGGGTACAGTGAAAAGTTCTCGGCCTTACAATGAAAAACTGTTAAGAAATGATTTTATTTTCCTACATAGTTACACTTGGTTTTAACAGACTTGCCTTCCTGGAAGAGAGAGTCTGGAAAGCCGTGAAAATATTCATCTGCTGCCTTCTCATCTGCTTCATTGGATCCGAAAAGCATCCCAAAAACTTATTTCTTCAAGTTTGGCTACAGATGGAAGTCTTAGTGTACCACATCAAGAGAATAGGTGGGCCGAGCAAATTGTACAACCAATACCGCAGTTTTTCCATCGCTAACGTACACTTGTATGCAGCTTAAAGATGAGTCAGTCCTCTTTTTTAGCGAATTGTACATCAAGCTGGTCAAGAAAGTTGGAGTTACATTCGCATGTAATTGTTAAATTAACAGGATGCCTTTCGCATCCCAAAACACGCTGGTCATGACGTTTCCGACCGATGCGATCAACTTCTCTTTCTTTGGCGCTGAATCAGTGGCTTCAACCTACTGCTTCTTCTACTGGCAAAATCGTTTGCGCAATTGCATTTGATCGGCAAATTCAGTAAATGCGGCACCCATCTTGCGCAGAGCTTTCGCATCCCTAAGTGTTTGTGCAAGATGTTTCGCACCCTTTCTTTTGATATCCCTACAGCCTCAGCTATCTCAACAACACGATATCACGCACTTTTTCCGATGGTTTCGGCGAACTTGTCGAGAGAACAAGTTGAAACTTATGATACGAACTAATGAAGCATGCACCCAGGCAGGAAACGTACATTTTTTGCTAATTGTAACGGCATCTCTGTGTCAGGCCGATAAGACTTCTTCTTGCCCTCATAAGTTGATTTTTTGCCGTTACATTTCATGTTCCGAAACCATTCCCTCCCTCGTTTTTACTAGTTAAGCTCGATAAATCCAACATACCTATTTAAATCTGCACCGATTAGGTACCTATCATCAATATTGTGCCCCGTGCTAAGAACATTCCACGTTTCGTACTTAACTATCAGCTTTAATGTCATAAGGCAGTCGCTTATATTTGAAACGCTTCCTGGAGCTCCGCTGTCAATATCATGTTGGCTACAGAGACGACTCTTAGTTCAAGGAGTGGGCACTGTTTCCTACATTTCTCGGATAGGTTTCTTCCGTATTGTATGGATTCAACATTGCCGTAATACGCTTTTTTCGTTCTAAGCTTTTGGACGCTATTGCACCGATGTTCCAGCTTGCGTTGCCAAATTTACTTCTTGAAACCATCATGTCGCTCTTCGCTGGAAAACGTCAAGCTTTCAGTTCGCATCGTGGTCACTTCTCCGATGTGCAGAAGGAGTACCCAGCGATTAAGAGTATTCATATGTAGGTATACGTTCACTTCCACGATACTGTACTTTCGTAGTTTTCTCGTTTCATATGTGTCCCGAAGGTATAGTATGGTAAGGTATAAACTCGACAATTCTGTCCCGCCACTAGTGAGAGCCCGATCATGCATACAGACAGACTTTGGAAAGTCTCATAAAACGTTAATACGCCTCAGGCTCATCTATGGTCTTAAAGTGTCTGAATACGAATCCTCCCCATTAAGTCACGTTTTGCGGCAATCACTGGAATAAACTGCGGCAATATTCAGTTAGATGCTGTACATCTAAGCTGCTGGTACCTACTTAGTACTGTAAAAATCAGATCCACTGTTGGTGAATACGTCTTCAGCCCTATGAAGAAAGTCTTGACTTGAATAGCCTAACTAAGATATTCGTCTATACTTAGTCCGCTAGGCCCCTTAAAAAGATCGTCTGCATCTAATTCACCTGAAAATCCTCAAATTTTACAGCGACATTACATAAGTAGGTAGTTGCAAAATCTAAAAGAAAAAAAGAAAATTCAGGTCGACAGTGCAAAAATATCACCACATCCAGGAGATGATTAAAAATTCATCCTCTCCACATACACACTCATACTCATATTTCTCCTCGTTAGATCTATTTTAAACCGAAATTCACTGTACGAGTAATGCAGGCGACGAAATTCAAGTGTTGCTATCCTACACGCCCTTTTAGGCCTCCCCAACCTGGGGGACACATACGAGTATATGGTATGTATACCTATGTATGCACACTATGTATCTTTCCATCTATTTATAAAGTCCTCTGTCCTAAAATCTTTGAATCTCAGAATCTAAGAATCTCAAAATAACCATCAAATTTCGAACAGATTTTGTGCAAAAATATTCGACGACGGTGAATAATCGTATTTAACAAGTAAAAACTTCAGATAGCTTCAATTCGAAATGAATAGGCGCTTAACTCTACATAAAGCCACTTAATATCCATAAGATACATTCTGAATCATCCGTTCTGTACATGCCATGTCAAAAGGCAAGGAGGAATCAACCGACAGAACAACGAAAAAAGAACACAAAAAACAATTCAAATTTGCAGTCATAAAGTGAGTGAAAAGTTAAGAAGTACGAGTATACGAGTGGATATAAGGAACAAACCCTGAAGGCAACAACGACATAGAAGAACAAAACGAACGAAAGGAACACCAAGAAGAGGAAGTTATTGCATGTCGGCTTTAGTCGCAAGTCCAAGTCCAAGAAGACAAGGATGAAGTGAAGACCAAGCCAACAACTGACGACGACAAAGACAAAGATGACGATGAAGACGAAGTACGGCAACGAGTACTACTATAAGTACTGCTCTTTGTATACGACTAAAAACATGTAACGCTACATAGATTAAGATACATAGCCCGATAAGATACAAACGTACATATAGATGAATATACTTGTGGTGTTGGTTGAATAACTTAGTATGTCCCTCGGTCGCCAGTCAACCCAACCCAACCCAATCCAACCCAATGGACTCTGGAGGCAGCGCGACAACCGACAACTGACAACCGGCAACCGACAACCGACAACCGATAACCGTCAAGCGACCAGCGAGCGGTGAGCGGTAAGTACGAAAGTACTAAGCGAGTGGAGTTAGAGTAGCACAGCGCCCCTATCGTGTTCTTCATCGTCTTTAGCACTGCTGCTACTGTACTTATACTCGTAGCAAATGCGAGGCGAGGTTCACCATTCCAGAAAGTGACGAGCTGCACTTCGGTTGTGTGTTCTCCTTAATATTGTACTTGCCCGCGATTAATATATATATTTTTTTATTATATACATACATATACTCGAATATATATGTATATATAAATCTTTCTTCTCCGTTCGCTTTCTTCATTTGATTTTCCGTTTAGCAGTTGTTGTAGCTGTTGGTTTTTCTTTAAAGTTAATTTACATCCGAACATTACTAAGCGACTAGACTGACGAACCCCCAGAGCGAACCAACCGACGAAAGTGTGTACTGCACAAGCGGGATTATCGATTGACGGTCCAACAAGCAGAACAAAAACAGAAATCATAAATTTTATCGGGTGCCTTGGAGGAGCCTCAGTTTCAGAACTCCTCTCAGTTACTAGCTGATCGTGCTTCGACGTTGTCGTTTTCCTCCGCTTTCTATTGCTCTGCATTACTGATCAACGATCAAACGATCTACGGATTAATTTCTATTAAATTGAATTTTTTTTTTTTTTTATCTTTCTCAAAAGTGTTACTCGTATTTTCACGTGCGTGTTTATTTGTTTCAATTTTGATTAATTTTTTTCTAATTTAACAAAGCAAAAAATAAAAAAATGAGGGAAATCGTTCATTTGCAAGCCGGTCAGTGTGGCAATCAAATCGGTGCTAAGGTGAGTTGAGATACAATTTTCTTTTGGAATTTTCTTTTTCTGCCCATCCAAGCAGATTTTCTTCTGTTGCTTTTTTTTTTGGATTGAATTGGATTGGATTTTTTGACTAGCCATGTAGAAATTTAATGCTAAATCAGCTCGTAGTATCACATGGGGAGAGAGTAAGCAGCAATTTGCCATTAGCCGGTCGCAATAAAAATATATAAAATTAATTGGGTGCTGCTTTTCGTAGTGGTGGTGGTGATGTACTCGTATTTGAGATACAAAGATACAAAGATAATCGCTTAATGTGCCTTTTTTTTATTAGTTGATAATGGCCACAGATGTGCAAATAGATAATTGTGAATATTTGAAGTAATTATCAGCATTTGTTAGGTTTTCCTACAATTTGGCTGGAGATAGACCAGAGTGGTGTAGTAACGAAAGGGATTGATTATTGAAGGTTCGTTAAAATGAGAATTATGACAAAAATTCACTCATTCCGGAATTACGAGTATTAATCCTTTGAGTCATGAAATCATTTTTTTTTTTGGGGTGACAATTGCCATCTGCTTGGAAAAATATTTATTTTTTTCTATATTTTGTTTTCCTTTAAATGTCTTATTACAAAAAAAAAAAAAAAAAAAACTTATGACACAGTCGACTTTGTTTGTACTCGCATGTCATCCCTAAGCTTTAGGCAAACCTTTCGTCGGAAATGAAAAAAATGACTTACTCGTAATCCCTCTGTTACTTGTTGTTGAGGTGGTCTCTTCGTTGTTCGTATTTAGAATGCACAGTACATTGTGAAATCTAGAGAATATCGTATATCAATCCGTACTCTACAGTCCGAGATTTTATTCCAAACTAATCCTTTACTTGCTGCATTAACACATCTTAATTTTAAATGGCAGTTTGGCTTACATTTAATTCATTGCTACGAAGGGATTGATAAAAGAGCTCTCATTCCTTAGTGATTTAAAATTGATCAGTCAATCAATGGAGAGTTCATTGCAAAATGTCCTTGGTTCTCCGATGTTTTTTCTGCTCTTACGACTCAAAATTTAAATATGAAGCTTAATGCCAATCTTTTCGGTATCTGTTTCTTCAATTCTATTGATGTAGACTAGAGTGATCTATCTATCAGGAATACCTTGAAATTTCGAAACCAAAACGATCGTTACCGAGATCACTAAGGATCAGAATTTAATCTGATAAATAGCTCCCAATGTTTTTTTTAGAATTTTTACAACTTTTTCTAAATGGGATCTAGAAGTAAGTTGTCGGTTGAAAGAACAGTGATTTTTAGCATGCTTTGTATCTGTCGATGGAAAAATATTTAAATTCAAACTTATAATGCCGAAAAGTTACTACAGAATGTCTGATTTGAATCAAAATTAAGTGCACATCGTTCTACATGACCGCCTTTTGGGTTCTGGGATAAACGCCACTGACAAAATTCTTCACCTTTAAGAGTTAAGGAAATAATTTTCGGTTATCTTACTGATATTTGAAAATGAGTAAAAGAGTGGCTTGTGTGTTAAAGTTTTCCTAAATTAATTTTTCAGAGATGTATCCTTGATTTTTTTTTTTAGCTATTTATGACTCTGATTTGTGTGCTGAGTTAACTCTAGCTTTAAGATTATATTTTTTTTCATAATTTAAATAATTTATTTATTTTTAATAAGGTACATAAACGAAAATAAATTTTAAAAATCCTCTGCCGCAAACGGGAGCTTAAAAATAGGTCTCTTTGGGAGATGCTAGTAAAGATAGCTTTTCTAAGAGCTATAAGATTTGAAATTGAGAAAAAACACACACAGGTTGAGTAGACGAGCCAAGGATGTTTTTTTTTGGTTAAACAGGCAGTCTTATGGCATTAAAAGTTAGAAATGATTTCTGGGCATATGGCCAACGTATGTGGGTCTCAGGAACTGCATTCTGGAGTGTTAGATTTTTAAGCCAATGACTTCAAATGGACTAGCTGCCCCAAATTTAACGTAACCAGGACCCAGGTTTATTTCTATAGATAATTATGTCGTCAAACACTTCCTTAAACAAGTCTATAGTTTCGCCTGGATTACGGCATGGGTCACCATCCTGTTTAAATCAAATGCCCTGCAGATCATGTTCATGCACTTTTGGAAACAAAAATTCGCCGATCATGGCGATCATAGATTTTGTTCTTTTTTGAAGAAGTACGGCCCGATGATCCCGCTAGCCTACAGGTTCTTACCAAACAGTGCATTTTTTGACGGACATTGGTGATTGAAGGCTGACCCTTAGCTGATCCTCGCTTCAAATTCAACACTTGGCTTCCCAAGTGCCTAATCAGCGAAATGAAGAGAAAAAATCTAATTGCCTGGCTTCAATTTTAGTACCAATAAATTTAGTAATCAATCCTACACCAAGTCGATAGGGTCAGGCCAAATTCTTGCGCACGGTAACGAACAGATGGATTAGGATCCTCCTCAATGGAGGAGGCCAGTGGCTTGAAGTCCAGAAGTGAGAATGTCGTGCGAAATTGTTCAATTTTGTGACGAATATCCGACTCACTTTACCGAAAAATTGGCATTACACTTAATTTACTGGTTTTTGTATTCGCCTTTCGAATTTTCCACTTCAATTCAGTGGTTTGAAAACGTCTATACTATTTCAAAGCTTTTTTTTCTTTAACATCATAATGGCAATGAGGCCCTGAATTCGCTGATACTTCCACAATTGATCAAATTGGTTTCCTTCGCACTTTTCTTTGGATCTCGACTGGAATTTGAAGGGGTCTTCCGATAACCATCTTATAAAACGAAATACCTACTGGTCGCTTAGCCTGAAGTTTGTTCATTATTATCTAAAGTCTTGATCCTAAGGTAATTGTTATAGATGAAAATAAGATAAGTTGTTCCCTCAGGGGAATCAAAAAACAAGATGCCCTGTTTCGGACATTTCGTCATTTGGTTTCTTTAACGCGTTTTGCATCGATTTAACTTTGTCGTAATACGTTTGCTTGCGATGCGAAATATTCCTTGAAAACATCATATTGCTCGTTACAAGAAACCGTCCATCATCGTCGCTTAGACACTCTAAATTTACGATCGGATTTTCCAGCTATATCCGCTCCAAATAAAATCAGACAAAAATTGTAGGCCACCCCTCACTGTACACAAGATAGCAAAACAAACAGCACAGTGAATATGAGAGATGTTTGGTCTAAATCAGGCGTCAATTCTTTAATTTTATAATGAGTTATAGCTGTTAGATTGCATTGTACAGTTTTCTTCGTGAAATGTCGTTGAGTTTCCCATTAACTGAAATCAGTAGCTGTTACAGTTTTTTTTCGTGATGCCTTTGCTTCATAAAGTGCGATGTGATAGTTCAAATCTATTCGTCTAGATTTTTTTTGAAAGAATGATGCATTTTCCCACTTCTGGTTCATTACTCTTCTTAAACGATTTGTCTTCCTTGAAATGTAGGTTCCTTCTTGTGCGTGGCGGTAAATGTGAGGTTTTTCTCTTATTTCATCTCACCTCACTGTTGTCGTTCTTCCACATAGTTTCTTAGTCAAAATGAACTGCCGCCTTCTTCGCCGAGATCGAGTTGTACACTTCTAATTTCTTGAAAGGATAGGAAACGGCCAATAATACGCCAAGGATATGCGGCTTAAAGCTTATGCAAAATATCTTTTTCCAATCTGAACAGTTTTGCATGATTATTTATGATGTTGATGATCAAGAATTCTCTCGTCATGATGACATCACATCACATCAATTTTCTTGCAACACTCATATCTCTATTTTTGGTCCAAAAAATGGATGCGAAATAGGTCTTCTTCACAAGAAATGAGCAGAAATACGAGTACATGAGGAAAAAATGTTCCTTTTCCTGCCCTGTTCTTTCGAATGAAATAGAAATTCTAAGTTCTTCAATTAGGGCTCTACGTTTGGCCGATTTTTGACTCAATTATGGTGGCATTTGTGGTAAAAAAAAAATAGGCCAACGCCATTACCGTAAACAAAGCAAACATAGACAAATTGTATGGACAAATTTTTCGCACAAACTTGCGAATAAACAGCAGCAATAAACAAAGAAAGTCTCTACTCATTGAAGGGATTTGCAATTCCAGATAAATGCCACTGAAAGTGTGAATCGGCAGATAAATTATCTGCAAACAAACACACACTTTTCATTGTTACAATTCTCATGAACCAAAAATACGAATGTGAATAATCGTTTACCCGATCTTAGTAATGCGAGTAATATCGTAAGTTTTTCCCATGAATTGTTTGCTCTTATCTGTGTTGTGATCAACATTTATGGGGACTCCATGTGACTATGTCTGACTATTAATTTTATTTTTTTTTGTGAAAAATATCTTTAGGATCTCTGATTCAGCAGGCGGTCGGTCGAGTTTAGTTGAAAGAAATTCTTCATCATGCTCGTTCTATGTAGGTATTCGTAAGAAAAACAAGAACTACGAGTACGTTTGATTAAGAACTTCCTCGGAAGCCTATCGAAAACTTTGTGTCTCGAATTACAGGAAGTCATGTTAATGTGCACTTTGTGAACCGAGTTGCACTGAACTGAACTGAACTGAACAAATGTAACCATTTGTGGTAGTGAAAGGATATCCGAATTATTTTCACCAGGCAGCCACAAAAATACGAGTTCTCCTGTATGTAATACGAACACTCGTACACGTGTTGTGCATAATTAAATGTTAGAATGCACATAAGGTACACTTACAACGAGTGTTCCTCGGCTTACGAATATACGAGTACAATATATGTAGATAAAGATATTGTACATTTGTAAATGATGACTCATTGGGTCGGAGTCATGTGTCATGTTTCATTTTAGGACAAAGAAACGTTATCAATTCTGTCGAGTCAATGGTGTTTGTATTGTTTTTTCTATTTATCTGGTTTTTGTTTTTGCCAGTTAAATCAACGACTCTCATTATCACATATGTATCCCCGGACTGCCTATAATACATTCTTGTATCATGCACTAATAAACAGTTGTATCTTATATGACTTTCATTTCACATGCATGACTCTATACGTAGACCACATGAGAGCGTACCGCGCCAGCTGAATGCAATGGTAGCAGCGGAATATATCTTTCTTATCTTCTTAACGTTCACAGATAAGACCCGACAGATAGATCCTCTAAATTTTCATTCTTGACTACTTTTATGGAGGCAATTAGTTAGCCGCAAGATGGGAGGAAGCATGACTTGCAGCAGTAAAACCCTTCAAGCCCATGAGAGTCACTTACTCGTCGTACTTCTAATGTATCTGAGATTTTTCTTTCTACCGCCTTTGCGTTTAGATTCGGTTATTTTTTTTTTTGTATTTTTTTTTCCATTTTTCTCGACTTTATTTCTTAAGCTATAAAGTTGGAAGAAAAAAAAATAAAACAAAATAAACACCGACCCGACGAATTAATGCATTTTCTCTTTGTGTAGAGTCAGGCCGAAGAAGAAGTCTGCCAAAGTAGCAAACGAAAGCCCATCATCATTTGGATGTAGCTCATCATGCACGAATGCATTTCATAATTACCCCACTTGAAGAAAGGAATTACTTACATGAATAAAAAGTGAAGAGGGAAGAAACATTAATGTTGTCTACGGATAGATACAAGTACAAACAACAACTTCAAATGATAGTTAGATAGATATTCTTACAAAGTACCTACATATATAGTGGTGAGAGATCCAAGTAATGGAACGACAAGCTGTGCAAGATCACTTTCTGGGAACACTCTGGGAAATTGTTTCATCAATTTTTTTTTCCTTTTTTGATTTTTTTTTGATTTTTTATCTTTTACGAAACTTCACAATGATCAGTAGGTACTTTTTGTTTTGGATTTGAAAAAAAAAAGTAAAAAAAATTGTAAAAGCACTTTTTACTGTGTTGGTTTTAAGCAATCGAGATTGGCATACTTGAGTAGAAATTTTGTTACTTAGATGATCGGTTGAAGAGATGGATGATCATTAGAAGGTCTTGAATGTGAGAAAAATCTTTTAGGAAAAGTGTTTTTGATTACCAAAATTTGATGTTTAATGGAAAGGTAGATAATTAGGAAATGAGAGTCATTCATAATTTCTTACCAAAAAGCTGGGGAAACTTAACATTTGATTGCTACATGAATGGTGATTAGGAATCAGTGATAAGTCGGAAATTCTTTAGAGAAGGGTACTTTTGATTAATTGATGTGGACCTGCCCATTTGTTTTTTTTTAAGCATATCGCATCTTTTGGGTAAGTGAAGGGATCACTTAAGATTATTGATTTTCTCAAAAAATAAATCCGTCATATGGAGAAGAGGAATTTCCGTGAGCAATGGCTAAGCAAATGAGCTTGGGAAAATTAAGATGCATACCTATCTGTAGCCAGTATCTCTATGTTGAAACAATAGGCAACACGGAAATGGAAAGCCATGAGCGAGACATTTCCGATCTTTCACAACGATGTTGGGACTATCTATTTACTAATTCGATTTTTAACCAAACTTATATACCTGTTCATTCAGAAATATTGCTTGGCGGTGTTTGAGTTTCGCAAGCCATGCTGGTTCAAGTCCGTATCCGTTTGCGGGTCCCATCTGAGGCGAATTTTTTTTTGGTGTTTTTAACTTGGTGGAAGATTCGAAGACTCTCCAGCTGGAGCCCTGGTGTTCATGTGTACTATATGCCGATGAGTTAGGACTCTTTTAGATGTTCAACCCGTTGGTTCTAATAGTAATTAATTCTCCCACTCCACTCTCGGTTAAATCATATAAGGCTGATCAATTGAATTAGTTCGTCTCTTCATTCTCGTTTGATTAAGTCCAAGCCTCTGTGTCAAAGAGGATGACAGGTGCGATTAGTGTTTTTTAAAAGCGCTATTTTGGTTGTCTGCTAGAGGAGCCCCCAAAAGAAAGCAGGGATTAACAAGAGTCACGGAATCTAGGTCTGGCAAATGCCCTTGACGACTTTGAACTTTACCTATCTACTGTGACGCTGTGTTTGAGTTGTGAAAGATTTGTTTTCTTTTTCGATGGCAGCTTGAACATACTTCTATTTCCACACTTATAAATGTGATGTGCCTATAAAGTCTATCTCAAACACAGTGACAAGGAGTTGTAAGGACTTGTCAAATATTCTGTATCTGATGTTGGCTTGCGAGTTTCGTTCAAAACTCCTAAGATTTCACCAAAACCATTCCCGACCTCCATGGAGCAGCGACTTTCTTTATGCTCACCTGAAAACCGGGGCAGGCTTGGCAGGGATGCAAAAATCTGACATGGCTTCGTATACTCTTCGCAGGCATAGCCTGTCACAGGATACTTTACGGTTACGGTTGTGGACTTTTGAAATCCGAGGATATGGTCTAATCGATGGTGTTCCTTTCAAACTTTGAAGAGGACTTTGGTCCTATAGATAGATCTCATAAGCCACTGTAGTTCATAGTTCTTCTGTTTAAAGTTCTAGCATTGATAGGTGGTGATTGGCCAAGACCTCGTTGCTTGCAAGTCTGCTGCTTTGTGACAAGACTTATGCGTCGCCGAAGGTCTACCGAAGTTAAGGTATATCTTGCGGGTTCTTACGATTGCTATCTTACGATGTTTAATTTCTGTACAGTTTTTTTTTCCTACGGGAATGTGTGCATTCGAACCTTGTCTCTTATAGTGGTAATGGTCCGAGTCAAATCGAAATGTTACTACTTTCGCAATACTGGAGGAGCACTATGCGTTAATCGCAATGTGCTTAGTCATCGCCTGATGAATGTCGACATCCGGGTGCTTTCTGTTGTCATGCCTGAAACTCAAGACTTCCTGCCTTGTTATCTTTCTAATGACAAATCCACTACCATAGCAATAGCTCTTGTTTGTCTTTTCGGTACTAATGACCGTAGTATACATATCTAGAAATTACATCCTTGGTCTGTGGCTTTCACCCTGAATCTTCCTGCATGAACTTAATGCAAGAGCATAGCTTCTGGATCATTATAGAGCAAAGTACCACTGTAGGTTTCTATTTAATCTATTTCAATCTCATGCCCCTCTGAGAGGATAAGAAGATTATTACTTGCGATTCAATAGGTGTTACAGTTTTTCGTGTTGCATTTGCCTTTAAAGAGTTAAACAGGAAACTCTTTTTCTCTTTAAGAGCGGAATTCGATCATCTTTTATCGTTCTATTGAATGAATTCAGGGGCAACTACTTACTTGCTTTAGGTGGCGCTATGTTGACATCTCTCAGTGCCTACCCTATTTCTACAGCACCCAACCGTTGAAATGGGCCATTAGAGCCCGAAATTTCGTAAAATCTTCAAGCATCCGATGTCAAGAAGATATAAGACCTTTTGTTATATATTAATCAAGCCGTACAGTCGATCCTCTCTGAGGTATGCCTGCAGGACTATTTTATGGTCTCTTTGTATGTATTTGATGTGTTTAATTACTGATTCTATTTATAGTTGTCAAAATGACTCGCGTTTCCCAACGCTCGATCAGTACTTCACAAAAATCTTTGCATCTGACTGAAGTAGTCCGAGTATGACGAATCACGAATCATACCATAGAGAATACTGTATCCAGCGTCGTATCTAATACTCTTATGTGTTCTTTAATGGCAGATTAAGTCATTTAACGATGCGTAAGTTAAAAGTGTTAACCGCCTGGAAGTCTAATTAAACTTTAAGAAAGACCCGTCAACAATTTGACTTCCAGTACCCCATTCGTTTGCTTAAATTTATTTATTTAATTTTTCTTTCCTCCTAATTTGTTGACCAACAATCAACATTAAATCAGCAAATACTGGTCCATCACTATTTATCTTTGTTGAACTCTGTCTGTCTGTCTGTCGAAAAAGTCAAATTGGTGTGACATGTGTCATGTTCTCATAGAAACAATCATCACACGATCAGTGGAGAATGTTTCCTCGCTCAAAAAATAAAACAAAAAGGAAAAGAAAATAAAATAAATAGATAAAACTGCATGGCAAGCACAATGGAACGAAAAGTATACGACGAATACCGAAAATAGACTCGAAAGCGAGGTATTCGTGGAATTAAAAAGATCACCGATCTTGATGACTTCCTCATGGGCATTTTAAGACGAAAGATAAACTAAGAAACTGCCACTAAATTCTAGAAAATTACTTAGATGGGGAGGAGAGTGAGTGTACTGATATAGACGTTCCAGCGAAGTGTTCCAAATATTTTAACAAGACAAACCCGACACGATCGGTAGTGGATAGACTCACACTATTGTTTCAGATAAAAGTCAACGCTTGCATGACAGCATGGAATTTATTTCCTACTCCAGATACATTCCTGGGATGGAAAATGTATTAGAAAATCTAGAAACAGAGGATGGGGTTGGTAGTCATTTGACAAAAAAAAACTAATGAAGTTTCACATTCTAAGCCTTTTTGAAGAACGAGAATAAAGCGACGATCTTGGGATCATGCTTAAATGTAGAAAGATTTATGACACGGGTGATCTTATTCAATTCTATTTCCACTCAATCTTATTTCTACAACATCAGATGTAAGCGTTTCAACAAATAATACTATTTTTTGAATGATAATGTTTATTTTAGACAAATATGAATTATTAAGACAAGACCAAACACCCAGCTGTGTGGTACACCACTTGTACTCAAACGTAAATCTAAGAACTTTCCAATTAACGGAGAAAAGAGGAAATGATTCTGTTGCCAGCATAGTATTATATAGGTGCAAATGAAAAATAAAAAACCGCAAACACCTTTCACATCTGCGGTTCTGTTTGTCACCGCCGCTTTTATTACCTTTTGACCACAGAGCGGGAAGTGATCTGAAATTATCATACATACAGACAAGTGTGTCATTTCAGGAAGATGCGAATAACAGATAGCTAAGAAGCACACGCTACAAATAATTTTCTGGATAAATTAAATGTTGGTTTTACTCGGACAAAACTGAATAACAGACAAACGCCAGCCAATATTTCAAAGATTTTTCATTGGAAAATGAAATTTGATACTGCGGCAGGACTTAGTCCGAAAGCAACTGTTGTGTACATTCTATAAAATTTGAACTCACCATATGATTACTCTGCTTACGTACCTTTTGCTCTCAAACAAACAACTCAAATTAAGAACTAGACTAATGCTTTGTTTATACGAGTTAAGTGTCTACAGCACCAGTGCCTTTCACCTTAGCGTCAAGTGCATGCAGTAAGCGGAAAGCCAGACAGTCAAAGAAATATTCTTCCGCGCTGTCGTCATCTAGGAATGAATGTTAGGGTGTTGTGTCATTCAAATATGCCTAGCACACTAACATTAGTCCTCAGTAATAGCGTAGTGCTTCGTCATAACGCGAACAAGAAGTTTACATTATTTCTTACTGAGTGACAGTTGACCTCTTAGAGCTGTTGGCAAGAATAGTTTGATTTGCCGGCAATTTGTAGAGTTATTCCAACCGAATTTTTTTTCATAATGACCTGTAATCTCTTCTCATTGCGTTTCTAGCAAGCGCATCAACGATTTTGTTTACCATGATCTTATTGTGACCATGGACTCAAGCAGACCTCTGTAAATTCAAGCTTCAATGAAGTCTTGTGTTCTTGAAATATCACAGCTTGCAAGTCTATTAGAAATCAGCTTGACTGTTGACACAGATACAAATGGTTGGCTTACTCCATCGATTCTTCACTATTAAGTACTTTGCCTTCAAGACTCCGTATATTTCCTCTTGATAGAAAGACGCGTTGTATTAAAGAACACTTTTTTTAGACGGAAGATGGCTTTAAGAGTGCAGTCCACGGTATGTATATACAAAAAAGTCTGCAGATAAGACGGGACATTCTACTTTAGATTCCGATAAATGCTGCAGTAACTTTGTTAAACCAGATGGCTGGGACACAGGATACAATTGGTCGTAATTTACCCGTCAGACCCCTTCTTGGTGATAGACCCCGAGTCTATCCGACATCTCCTTCAAACTGCTGAAATGCCGACAAGGTCTTAGGTTCTTTCCACGTAACATGTTTATTCCAGAGGAGTTTGTTATCCACAATGACACAAAAATCCTAAGCTTCTTTGAAGAATTGGATGGTGATGCCTTTATGCACAAGATGAGCCAGGTTAGTCAGCTTCCACAATCACGTAAGGAAGATGACCACAGCTTTGACTGAAAACTCATTTCTAGTGCATTAATCAACGATCAAGTATGGGAATGCCTTCGCCTTAGAGCGGCCAGTTGCTAGGCATGATGCAACAGGCTGTACATAGACTTCAAAACTATTAAGAGCATTAAGCAGTGAGCTTAGCAACAAACACTATTGTGTCTTCTTTGCGTAACAACTTTACATGCGGACACCCCGGAAGTCTAGTAGGCGATTACATTGCATTTGCTCCTGGCGTAGAAATTATTCTGATCGACCTCAGTATTCAATGAGTTTGGCAACTGCCTTTGGAAAAATAGCCTAACTTGACGCAACGTCAAATTTGTGCCACGATACCAGGCATGTTTTTGGCATTTCCAATCGCTTGTCTATAGTGATTGAACCCGATTCCACAACCATGGTTCCTAAATGGATATTATATGAAGTTTTGAATTGAATTGAAATGCAGCGGCAGACTTCGTAATTCGGGTGTTGTTCTGAGTAAATAAAATAGATAAATACTGGGGTTGCCGTCTCTTGTCTTCATTCATTTGGAAACAAAGTGGAAATTAACTCTTCCGAGGCACAGATAGGGCGTGAGTCGTACCTAGATTTAGTAGTCTCATCAGAAGCACTAAATCCACAACGGGAGAAGAGTTATCATCATTTCCACTTACATACCTTACTTCCTAACGACAAAATTCTTTTCAACTCCTTCAATTTTGAGAAATATTTTCAAAAAGTTATTTGGCCTTTCTAACCGTTTTAAACTTAAGCTGAAACTATCGTGAATTTCATCAATGTATCGACCTAATGTTAATTTGTTTTTTAGGACTCAATCTACACGTTACTTGGTGCTAACCAGTTATAATATCTCCGTCAGTAGTTGACAAAATATTACCAGATTCGACGGATCAGAGCTTGACACAATAGAGTTCGAAGTTGCACATTTAGGAACCTTATTTTCATTTATATCAATGTTACAGCGATAGGCTAGTAATTTCTAGCAGAACAAGGTCAAATATCATATCTAAAACTATTTAAAAGCGACTATCATAAATATGTAGGTAATTGATAAATTGACATTGGCATTGTGCTCATCTACCTATAAAGCCTAAGCACATGGAGTGCAAATTGGGCAATATATCAAGCCAAGGTTAAACATGATCATGACATGATCTCCAACGAAGCATAAAACCGTTAAAGCCGCTCCAAAATTCATGATCTA
The DNA here is from genome assembly GCA_928272305.1 of Volucella inflata. Lineage (NCBI taxonomy): Eukaryota > Metazoa > Arthropoda > Insecta > Diptera > Syrphidae > Volucella > Volucella inflata. The sequence continues at coordinate 10,466,451 of OV743720.1, forward strand.
AACCATCTCAAAAATCATCTCAAAAACTCGGCCATCAACCCTCATTAATTTTCATTACTTCCGATTGTCGAAAATCTAAGATTGAATGTAATTTTCTTTGCTATTCAATTTACTCGTAATGATCTTTTCAATAAAAGAGATCTTATTTGATCGATTGAGATAGTTTTTACTGTAAAGTAATTCTCTGTGTAATCTAAGGTCTTATGATTGGAATTTCTTTTCTTTAAAATTCCTCGACTTGGATTAAACGCTTGGTTGGTTTTTTTTTTTTGTTTTCCCTCCCCATCCGGAGCTAAATATAGGCCTGTGCTGCACGCACGCAGATACTCGTCCCGTACTCTCACAAATTCGAAAAGTTTAAGTTTTATTCTTCTTTCTTTGGTGTTGTATTTTATTTTTCTAATTTATTTTGGCATTTAAATTTAACTGAGCGCAACACTGTAACCGCAGACTTATTTACTCGGTGGTGCGTTGGGCGAAGCAGCTCCAGAAATAGAATTTATATTTCTTCCCCCCCCATTTTTGTATCTCTTAATCATCTTTGCTTTTCTTTTTGGCGTGATTTTTTTTTTATAATTTTTTTTTTTATTTTTACTGAAAGGCAATGGCCTGAGTGGCGCGCCACAATTTTCTTAACAAGATACAAATATTTGTTCCGTAATCAGAGTGTGAATTACTCTTACATGTAATCAAGCGCCAGCACTTAACTGTAGTATATAAAAAAAAGTAGTGGATAAGCAACGACAACGACATCATTATGTCAAGTAGCTGTCAGAAATCAACGGTCATTGAGTTTCAAATACTAACCGAAGCAAAACGAAATGTGAAAATCCATGATCATCTATCAGTACTGACAAGTAACAAGCACTTTGAACAGCTGTCTGATCAGCTGACATCATGATCTTGCATATAGTATAAGTGATCTTGGACATTTCATTAGCCATCTTGTACAATGTTACAGTGACAATGAGTGGTTACGAGTAGCTTTCCCAAGCAATGCGCACTTGCAATTTCACAAATGCGAAATTTGACGAGTTAATTAGCCTCTGAATATAATGTTCTATTCGTTTTGCAAGAGGGTCGCCTGAGCACATTTTCTAACAGACATTGAACTTTGCTTAACCCAGTCATTCTTGTACTCTTTTGGAACCGCAGTTCAAAATTTCATGTGAAAGGCGTCAAATAGATAAAAAAAAAAAAACCATTTCTAAAATCTTAAGACAAAGTCTAGTAGAAACTCTGGGAATCATAAAAACAGCGAGTAACAGCAGTAGAAGTAGAGATTTTTTTTTTATTGTTTTTTAATTACCAAGTATCCAAGTGAAGTGAACGAATTTTTTCCATTTTTCTTCAACTTTGCGTGTCTCATGCATGGTTTCATGACTGGAATATGTGGTGTAAGATTAGCCAAAAAGGGGAGATCTAAGAAAGATACTGCACGAGGAAGACAAGAACTGGTTTAAAATTAATTAATTTAGAAGAGAACATCATAAAATAGTACATCATCACTTTACGACACTGTATAGTGTCAAAAGAGGACCATGAACAGTATTATGTATGAGTATATGTAGAATTGCGATCTTGATGATAATCTCTAAGGAGTTGGTTTGGTTTCATAACTGAAAATCTCAGAATTTATGGGAGGTGAAAATTTATGCAATATATGAGTAATATTTTTGACAGATCATTAAATTTGAGAGATACTCGTATAATGATTAAGTGATCTTGTCGCTATGAAAGTGATCAGTACGAATAGTCTTAACATATCCTGGATAAAAGAAGTAATTTATACTTCAGGAAATTATTGGTTTTAAGCTTCTCAAGAATTTAAGACTCTGGGTGCAAGGATGAGCTTGCTGATCCTAGAAAATCCTGATTTTTGTTTCTTTATGTTCATGTTGGACAAGAAGTGATCTGAGTATGAAAGATACGTCTCTTGATTGGTAATAGAAAGATCAATCAATAGTTCCATTGTCACGATCACTCATATTCATTTTTAACTGTTTGACTGTTTAATTGCAAACAGCACTTAAAAACGAGTCGGCTTACAGCACAAATGTGTGCAATTATATCACTTTACAACACCTTAGTACTTCCACACCATAAACATATGTGTATATAACGAATTTGTGTAATTATTAAGACATCAATATGATTTGAAAATCATTTGTGGATCAGCTTTTATTCTAGTCTAAAAGCAACATCTAATATCACTAATTAACAGAAATTCCTAAGGATTCTTTGCATTTCACATACCAAGAAAAGGCCCACAGAAACGACACGGTGTATACACCTACAGAAGTATTTTGTTAAAGTCCAACAACACTTGATTCCTACAGAAGATTTATCAGTAATAAAAATTCCCAATTTCGAAGAATCCGAATATTTAGATACTCCGTCAAGATATCATAAAACTTTTCACTCAACATTTCATTTTTCAGTTTTCATTCATGGATGTGTGCATTTGTTGGTCTAAATAAAAAAATACTGTCTTTGATGAAACCTGTCAGCCATCCTTAACGATTAATCGTCGTTCTTTTATGACTGGAAAGTTATCTCAAACAAAACATCATCCAACACCTTAAACTAATAAGTTTCATCTTTCCATCAGAAACTACAAAAGAAAAATGTGACATTTTCAACTATTTTAGACTCTCGTTGGGCGCCAAATTTTATCTCACTTCCCTGATCATTATGTTAGAGATGTTCAGTTCAAAGTTTTCTTTTTATTGACATCGAAAAACACTTCAAACATATAGACAACAAATCAAATTATCCACTCCTGGTAGGCAATTAAAATCTCTTCACCCACTTCAAACAAACTTCAGCCTAAACATGTTTTTTTAAGGTCGGCACGACTCAACATTCATTAAGGAAGTTGTTAATCAGAAATAAAAGAAAATATTTACTTTCTCTTCGGTCTTGATTTTATTTTTTTTTTTTTAAAGCAAATTAACACCCGCAGTTGTCTACATAGTCCACAAAGTCCCTGTCGTCATACTAAAAATAACCTGGAACCTGTACTCGTACACGAGTATGGCGTAGCCGAAGTGCATCTGAGAAGATGTCACTTCACACAGTCGCTTTTTCTCGCTAGAAACCATGAGTAAAGCACGCACCACATGCCCTGATTTAGGGTGGTAACGATATTTTTGAACACCACGCAACACCAACGACTAGAAATTCACACTGGGAAAGCAAAAGATTCCTCAAGGGAGCATCGCCTCAAAAATAGACTTAATCGCTCCCCTTGGTGATGGATTTCTAAAATAGCTGCAGCAGCAATAGCACTCTGTGTCCTCATGCAACGTTGCTTGAGCTACTCGTAGCTTGTTATTTACAGTGTCTGCCTCCCAAATTTGGAATGCAAACAGTGTTTTTTCTTTTTTTTTTTTCTAAATTTTAATTTATAATGAAGCAGGCGACTCCAATTCGGAGGACATTTGCATCCGTGCGTATGAGAGAGTTGAGTTAATTGCGCGTGCGCCCATGTAACATGCGCAATCAGGTGCTCCCAATTTCTTTTTAACTTTTAATGATTACATTTTGTTGAATTTGACGCTACCAAATTTGGTGTGTAAGCAATCAAGTGATTTTGGCTGACATGTTGACCGAGACAAGACTACCCAGCATCAACAAAAAAAAAAAAAAAAAAAAAAACAACAGTGTCATAGCAGTTGCAAGCAACTTTGTGGAACTAAGCTGCTTTGTAAAGGCAACTCTTAAGGCTTTAAGCAAAAGCAGTTCTCAATGGACGAGACAACTTTGGGAGGCTAATTGTTGTTCATAGAGGGGCGCAATTTAGTAAACTGATCACGTCTGTCAAGAGATTATCTATCGTTTTGCGTGATGATGTTTTTTTTTTTTTAAACTTTGTTTAACGTATACGTATTCGTACTCGTGCTCATTGGATAGATATCGTTGTCAGTTCGGAGAAACATTCTAGATATTGTAATGAGAGTAATTGCTGTTGACTTGCACCCAAAGGGGGATATACAAGCGTAATTGATTCAACAGACAAAGCAGCATCCTCTCCTTAGTGTATGAGTATAATTATTTGTTACTGCTTACGCTCTACGCATACACACCATGCAACAGATACTAACATTCGTACTCGTCCATATGAATACAAGTTCATGGACGAAAATGCCAGAGAGCGGTATCCAACAATTAACTAGGTTAGATGAGTTCAGTTCATTTGCATTAAGGTTGCTTTGTACGAGTATAACATACGAGTATACTATATGTATGTACTTGTACGTACTTGTATCTGCGTATCTTAACGGATACTTGGATAAGTCTAGCTGAATGATGATCAGCTGGGTATCCCGTTTAAATTGCCTCTTAATGGATTGGTAGACATTTTTGATTAATTGCTGGAAAGTTAAGTGCTGTTAACTGCTTGCAATCGTTCTAATCGTTGCAATTGTTTGAGGTAGTTGAAGCAGTTAAAGTAGTTAAGGCAGACAACGCATTTCCGCTGAATTCTTCAAATTCTCGTTTACACTTTGAACGCCAGAGAGTGGAACTTTCTACAAATTCTTTATGATGGCCTGCAGAGAATGTTTATGATACCGGTTTTGAGGCATAGAATTGCACTTACTTTGTCCGTTGTACAAAGTATCGAAAATAGATTTGTATGTGTACATGAATATGCAGGTTTATTAATGAATTACTGCTTACATCTTAATTACTCAGTTACTATTGCTTCAAATAATTCAGCCATCAGCAATAGACAAAGAGTGGTTTTGGTTTTGTCTCTTGTTGATATTGGCATGAAGATCAATTAATAAACACTCACCACTTTTAGATAATGAAGATATATTTCTGAAACATGTTAACCCTGTCACGACACGATGATCAAGTTTAGCTTATAATCCGAGTACGAATCGCATCAACTATGAAATAAATGGCAGAGAGGTAAAGGCTATAATTCCTTGTATTTATGTGATAATTTATTGTTGAGCTCTGTGATCATATTTATTGATTCAGTAGTATTTTAAGAAATTCAGCGAAACCTTAAATATTCTAGCATAAGTTTTGACTATCCGAACATGAAACGAAAATAAAGTAACGAGTTCTAGATGCTATTCAGCGTCAGGTTTAAAAAATTCAAAATCAACTATAAGAATCTAAACAACAACACAAGAAACAACTCATTGTCCTTCAGTGGACAGACATTGAACCGCTGCATAGTTTGATGATGACATATTGAAACACACTTGCTCCAGAAGGTCACTTTAAATTTGACGTTGAATGCAGGGGAAGCCTGGACCAATTTTTTAAATAAAAATAAAAAGTAAATCCTCCGCTGAATTATACTTCTTCAGCAGCAATGTTTCACGATCTATCGACAAAAAATATTAAAATTCTTTTCCTAGATCACAAGTTTCACAAGATCGGCTAGAATTCCACTCTATTAGGATAGTCATCAAAACCTACTGAGGATTACTAATTCAATGAGAAAAAAGGTCGACCTCATATCTACTTGAAAATCTCCAGCTGTATTGCTTTTAAGGCATCAATGTCTTAGGATATGCTATTCCTTTTATAAACCCTTTCCTCGTTATACGAACTTATGCGTAACGAGTTTACCATATTTACTGCTCGATCCTGGATCGCTTCAGTGGTTAGCCCCAGGCGTTGTTGCGCATTTGCCATCTGAAAAATCCACGAACTCGTTTTCTTACGGTTGGAGTGACCTGTCTTAGGATATATCGACAAAATTCCTTTATAAGATCACAAGCTCCTAATATTCCCAAAGGTCGGAAGCTAAAGAGTATGTATTCAGCGGCTTTTACTGAAAAATACAGACAAACAAATTTGATATCATTTCTGCCTGTAAATCAATCTATATTGCACCTTAAGCGACACACAGGGGCATCTGCTGAGGGTTGTGAAATGAAAAAATATTCTGAAACCATTCCTCTTTGCAAATGTTTCCCTGAATTGCATCTTAACCCCCGCATGTATGTATCTTGAAAGAAATATGTTGCAAACCCTTTGCATGATCATTTGATCACTTTTAAGATCCAATAGCGCCCTACTAAGATATTCAGCGGGTCTTACGAACATTGTGAAACGAAGAAAAATTGTCGACACCATTTTTGCTTGAAAATTTTCGCTAAATTTGTATCTTTAGCATCATTGTGAAAACCTTTATCGAGAATAAAATGCTGGAACTTCTTTGCAAACTCTCAAGATCATAACAGTGTTGTAATTTATCGTATTAAGCTATTCAGCCGCTACTCTTGACGGTTGAAAAGAATTAGTCTCATATAATTTTTCCCTGAAAATCTTTCGCTGAATTGCATCTTTCTTGTCACAAACCGCACCCAACATCTGACTCCAGGTGTGCTACATCACTTTACACTTTTCCATGGCCATTCTTTTCTATAAACATTTGCCGTACAAGCAAATTAATTTGTATCTTCTTGCTTTGTTTTTCGTATAATTTCAGTTCTGGGAAATCATTTCTGAGGAGCACGGAATCGACCCCAACGGTATCTATCATGGTGACAGTGACCTGCAATTGGAAAGAATCAGTGTCTATTATAACGAGGCATCAGGTATGTGTTTGAAAATTAACTCATGGCGCATAAATCATTTGGGGAAACGCCCTTCTTAGTGGAATTAAAGCGAAATACCTTCACGGCTCTAAAACTCCAGATATACTGCACACTTTATACTTCACACTGCGCGCTATGCACCGCTGTTGGTTGCATACTGCATTCTGCATCTATTTGGACATACATATACGAGTATGTGTGGGCATGAGCATTCCCTCAAGTGCAAGTGCAATGAAATGTCCATAACTCAGCGATGGTGGCACATTCTAGCAAATGATTCATTACGTGAGTACTCAACTCGACTCGTACTCGTATTATTTGTACTCTTATCCATTGCTGTTGGAGATTCAAAGTATGCAAAGCGCTTTGACGCTGCTTTACCTTTGAATTTTACGCATTGCGCAAGCGAATGGTTGCCCATTTTTAGTTCGAGGGTTTTTATGGACTTCCTTTCGAAGCAGTGGTGGATAACCAAACGTGCTAGGCATTGAAGATCGGCTATCGCTATTCACTCAGTGGGGCAGTTAGTCACTGAATGATAAATACCCTGCACATCTGGGCCTTGGATTTTAATTTGAGAGAAATTTTAACGCATTCGATACTTTTTTAGCGGTGACACGTTCATCAGGTGGTAAATATGTACCACGTGCAATTCTGCTCGATTTGGAACCAGGAACCATGGAGGCTGTTCGTTCCGGTGAATATGGACAGCTCTTCCGTCCGGATAACTTTGTGTTTGGACAGTCAGGAGCTGGAAATAATTGGGCTAAAGGTCACTACACCGAGGGAGCTGAATTAGTCGACAATGTCTTGGATGTTGTACGTAAGGAATGTGAGAACTGCGATTGCTTGCAGGTAAGTTTGTCATTCGCACCATTACAAATCAACACTTTTATATGTTCCTTTACTGCTTTTAGGGCTTCCAGCTAACACACTCACTTGGTGGCGGTACTGGATCTGGTATGGGAACCCTTCTGATATCGAAGATCCGTGAGGAATACCCTGACAGGATTATGAATACCTATTCTGTAGTGCCATCACCTAAGGTGTCCGACACCGTAGTTGAGCCTTATAACGCCACATTGTCGATTCATCAATTGGTGGAGAACACCGATGAGACTTACTGTATTGATAACGAAGCCCTCTATGACATCTGTTTCCGTACACTGAAGGTATCCAATCCCAGCTATGGTGATCTAAATCACTTAGTCTCATTGACCATGTCTGGTGTGACAACTTGTCTACGTTTCCCGGGTCAACTTAATGCTGATCTTCGTAAGCTAGCCGTCAATATGGTACCCTTCCCACGTCTGCACTTCTTTATGCCTGGCTTTGCTCCACTCACTTCTCGTGGATCACAACAATACCGTGCCCTGACAGTCCCTGAGCTCACCCAACAAATGTTTGATGCAAAGAATATGATGGCTGCCTGTGATCCACGTCATGGTCGTTACCTTACAGTGGCTGCCGTTTTCCGAGGACGAATGTCAATGAAAGAAATCGACGAACAAATGCTTGCCGTTCAAAATAAGAACAGTAGTTACTTTGTTGAATGGATCCCCAATAATGTTAAGACAGCTGTATGCGACATCCCTCCAAAGGGCTTGAAAATGTCGTCCACATTCATTGGAAACACCACTGCCATTCAAGAATTGTTCAAGAGAATCTCCGAGCAATTCTCTGCCATGTTCAGGCGTAAAGCTTTCTTACATTGGTACACTGGCGAGGGTATGGATGAAATGGAATTTACCGAAGCTGAGAGCAATATGAACGACTTGGTATCCGAATACCAACAATACCAAGAAGCCACAGCCGATGATGAGTTCGATCCCGAGATGAACGAAGAAGTCGAAGGTGAATGTGTCTAACACTCGGCCAAAGGCGTATGAAGCTATAAAACGAAGCGTATAAAAGTTCCAAAGTTCGTTAAGGACATTCACTTCACCATAAAGGAAATTTATAATGAAAAAATCTCTCCCTCTTTCAAAAATTCACACCCCTCATCTATCGTTAATATACTAGTTACTTAAGAACTTCAAATATACATGCATACTCGTATATCACGGTCTTCAAATAGGTCGGCCCTTGAATCCGGCCTGTTCTCAAACATAGAGGCCTTCTAGGAATAAGGACAAATCTATCTATTAACACAAAATTCCTATGAAAATAGATTTTAACCATCCAGGACGTGTGTGTAATTTAATTCATCAGAAGCGACATCAATTAAAAATTCTCTCATTTCTAAAGTTTCATTCTCATTGTGTGTAGTCAGGTGTCACCCAAAGATTTTGAAGAGTTTTATTATAATTTTTTTGTTTTAATTTATGTTTTAACTCTATTCTCTTCGAAATTTTGTTCATTTTTCGTTTCATTTGTTCAGCGTCATTTTATTGTTAATAAGCATTTGTACTCGTATTTCTGTTTAACGAATAAAGAAAACAAAAACATAAACAAAACATCAAACGAACAACAGCAAACTTTTTGTCAAAACTTTATTTAATATTATTTTTTATCTCAAATAAAATTAAACCTAATAATTTATGGGAACGGTGTTTTATTCGCAAGATTGTGGCTTGTTGAGTCATCAAAAGGACACAGGCCGTTCACAGCCCTATGAGAACGTTGCTCCTAACTTATAAAAGAAGTTTATACAGCTTTTATCGTACCTAAGGGCATATAGTAGATGCTGCAAAAATGTTGCCGAATTAGTTCCATCCAGGCAACTATGACACCAAAAATGAGCCTGTGACACTTTAACACCTTAAAACTTTCCCACAAGTTTGTATGCAATCAGTGGGTTCCCACGTCTGGAGACTACCGGTGGGGTAAAAGAACAGTCAATTAATTCGAAATGAGCATACAAGTGTCAAACCACTCAAACTTTAAACTTCATGGAAATGATCGCAATTAATAGCACTACCGGGGTAGTGGGCACCACGGTTGCAACGCACTCGGGTGATCCCAGAGCAAGCAGAAGTGCCTGTGTCAGAGCCCGACGGATTCCGGGGGCGGGCAAAATGAAGTTTCCAAAATATTTTCCTAAACTTCCGTTTGCAAGTTGGAACGTCGGATCGATGACCTCAAAAAGTTTAGAACTGGAAGCGATTATGCGTCGCAGAACTCTACAAATCCTGTGCGTACAGGAAACGAAGTGGTGTAATACAGGAAATAAAGCGCGTTTTCTAGATTTAAAAACTAAGGCATTTAAGATGTTCTACCATGGAACGGTCAATGGACGAAACGGTGTTGGAATCGTTGTTGCAGCGGATCTTCTAAACAACATCGTTGGTATCTTGAAAATAAGCGACCGCTTGATGAGTGTTAAACTCGTCATACACAATGAAACGTGGAACATTGTTAGCGCGTACGCTCCACAAAATGGATGCGACCAATCGGAAAAGATACATTTTGGTCAGAGTTCGGTAATTTGCTTAGAAATATACCTATCGATGAGATGCGCTTCGTATCGGCGGAGATTCAAATGGCCACGTCGGAGAAACAAATGTTGATTATGAGGACTGCCACGGCGGTAAAGGCTTTGGAACCAGAAATTCAGCTGCCGAAGACATCCTTTTAGCGTGTAGGGCTTACGGCTTAACCGTCTTAAATACAATGTTTATTAAACATCAACGACATCTTATCACTTATAGCAGCGGAGGCCACGAAACGCAAATAGATTATCACCTCTACAAAATGTCGATGAGAAACCGTGTTAAGGACTGTTAAGTAATACTTGTAGAATCGCTAGTAACCCGCTAGTAACCGTCTGCTAATTACAGAATTTTTCACAGCGGAACCACCGAAAACACGGGCATCGTTTGGAAAGCCAAAAATCCGGTGGTATAATCTATCGAAGGAACGAACCGCAAGATTTATCGCACTGGCTTAAGAAGTACTTCACAATATAAACGGTATCGCAGACTCACTTAGCCCGCAAGAAATGTGGAACAGCATGCACGAGGAATGCATAACACTCGCAAAGTCCCATCTGGGGACTATATCGAAATACCATCACGTCGGCAAAGAAATATGGTGGTGGAATGACGAAACCAAACGAGCTGTGGCCGACAAGAAGAATGCATTTCAAGCGTGGACAAAATGCGATCGGAGCGACGATATCGAAAAAGCTCGACTGGCTCTTGAATACGAGCGCCTTAAAAAGATCGCAAGGAAAGTCCTGGCTCGAACTCGAGCGGCAGAAGCGGAAAACTTGTACCAGGAGTTGGAACAAATATCCTCACGATCGGCGGATAGAAGCCAAGCTATTCAAGAAGTTCAAACGTCGTACAGTACTAAAATGCCAAATATTTTTAAGCTCGCTGCACAGAGGAGAAAAAATTCAATGGAAATAACCTCGCCGAAATACATCAAAAACGCAGACGGTCGCTTACTAACAAATGAAAAGGAAATTTGTGACCGGTGGCTTGAATACTGCAAGGAGTTGCTTAACAAACAGTTTCCACGTGATATCGTGCCAACAGCTGGTCTATTAGAGGAGGAAGTTTCGGACTTTTCAATCGAAGAAATAAGTATAGCAATCCGAAAAATGAAGCCGGGGAAAGCGGTGGGACCAGACAGCATTCCATCAGAGTTTTGGTCGAAGATGGAGGGGATCGGCAGCGTTTGGCTATCGAAACTTTAAAATAAATTAAAATGTGAACAACCTATGCCGAATCAATGGAGAAGTAGCTTCTTGGTTTCATTATACAAAGGAAAAGGCGACACTCGAGAATGCAACAACTGCTTATGTCACACACAATGAAAATCGTCGAAAGAGTCTTAAACGAACGTCTTCGGCAAATAATAAAGCTCGATAATAGCCAGTGTGGATTTATTGAAGGAAGATCGACGGTGGACGCTATCCAAAGCCTACGAATAATAATGGAAAAGCACCGAGATTCGTCCAAGGATTTACACATGGTATTTATCGACCTTGAGAAAGCATTCGATCGAGTGCCTAGGGATCTCATATGGGCCGCGCTGAGGTCTCAAAACGTACCGGAAACGTATGTTAGAATAATACAAGACATGTACGGAAACGTGAAAACTGCGGTTAAAAGCTCTTCTGCACTAACGAGAGAATTTCCAGTTAATGTCGGAGTGCATCAAGGAAGCGTACTTAGCCCTTTCCTCTTTAACGTAGTATTCGACTATCTTTTAAAAGACTGCATGCGCGAAGCAAATGTAACGCCAATTCTCTTCGCTGACGACCCAGTTATACTTAGCGATAACGTCGAAGATTTACAGAACGCCTTAGATTCATGGAGAAATGCGCTAGAGAGAAACGGGTTTAAAATAAGTCGTTCAAAGACGGAGCATTTGACGTGCCCATTTGCGCATCCGTTGCGACCTGTTCCGGATATAATGTTAGACGGAATAGTTCTTCCGGAAAGCACTATCTTTAAGTACTTAGGATCAATCGTTAACATGGAAGCGAAATGTGACGACGACGTAAACCACAGAGTGAGTGTGGGATGGATGAAATGGCGGGAAAATTCGGGAATCTTTTGCGACCGAAAATTTCTACTTAAATTAAAGGGGAAACTCTACACCACGGTTACTAAACGCGATTGCATTAGATCTACGCGTATAAGAGGAAGTCTACATATAAAGAATTGAGGCGAATAGAATAAGTTGGTATTGCCACGTTCAAAGAAGATCTGCGGAAAATCCGGTTAAAAAGGCACTACCAACTACGGTCACTCCAACTGTAAGAAAACGAGGTCGGAAAAAGAATTCCTGGATTTCTCAGAGGGCAAATGCGCAACAACGCCTGGAGCTAACCACTGAAGCGATCCAGGACCGAGCATTATGTAGACGCGTTCTGCGGTCTGCGACATTAGCCAACCCCATAAGCGGAGCAGCAGCGATGCAGTAAAAATGGGAAACTCGTTACGCATAAGTTCGTATAACGAGGAAAGGGTTAATAAAAGGATAAGAAGAATGCCGTCGGGGTAGCCGAAATAGGAAAGTTCTGGAATACAAAGAAGCCTCGGATACGGATGGATCTGCTGTTGACAACCCCTGCAAAAGAATTAATGCCAACGGACTTCAGATTTGCACGTGGATTGTTAGGTCCCTTAAAAACCCACTTGCAGCTAAACAAGTATTGAAGGCCCTGGACTGATGTAAAGCAGATATTACAGCCATCCAAGATCTGAGATGGGATATGCCGAACAAAAAGAGAATGCAAAACTGCGACATCTACTATGGAAATTGTTATCGACGGCAAACCAAAAGGTAAAAAGAACATGCCACAGACACAAACCACGAACCGAAGTCTATAGAGAAGAACAAGGGAATATCGTAGTTAGAGTCGCAATCAATACTGAGGACTTGGAAAGTGTATTTCTGTAAATGCAATCGGAACAAAGCAGCGTGATGTCAGTGGCGCATTCGCGAGTATTTTTCTTCCAAGACTGCCATGGAAAAAACGTTACAGTCAATGAGAGCCCAACAGAGGCATGATAACCGATTGTTATGGTCAGAATTTGTGGGATGCTATTCAAGATTGATGCTATGCAAACAATTCAGAGACGAATTAGCCTCTCAAGAACAAAATTGGCCGAGCTATTCGTGAAAAAGGGGCCAAAACCGAAGGTTTACTCTTTTCAAAAAAGCAATAATTGTTGGAAAATATTGAACAGTGTTTTTGTAAAGACTTTTAAGCGACCCCGAGCATATAGCCCGTCCAAGATGGTTTTTAGCAGGGATACATTGCAGGCGGATCTAAATTCAAACATTAATAATGAATATTAAGAAGCTGCGACGATATACTCGTAGTTACAACTCGCTTCCTTCACACCTGCAGCAGACCCGAGTATTTAGGATGCAATCGAGTCTACGATTTTAATTTCTCAAAAACCACTAACTGCAAACTTCCGGAATTTTCAGACTTTGTTTATATCCTTGATTACCGAAAATAAAACGTACGTCCCCATTATAAAAATCTTTATGGCGGTTAATAATGCACTAATTACGTTGTCTACCCTCATGTGTAGATTTCTACACATATGGATAGCAAGTGCATTTCATATAAAAAGTCATTTGCGTTAAGTGTTTTGCAAGTGAATATCGTTGGTATATTTAGTGAAATTTATAAAAATAATAAAAGATAACAATGTCAAAAGCAAGATATCTGACAGAGGAAGAAACGGAAGCATTTTTGAATGAAGGCGATGACGATATCAGTGATGTTTCTGGAGACAGTGATGACGAATTTGTGCCAGAAGAGAATATTGATGATGCCGATAACTTAGATTCTGACGAAAAGCAAGCGAGTGGCTCAAATGAAACCAACGAATCAATTGTTGAAGTTGAAAATGTGGATCCACTGCTTGTTTCGAAAGATGGTATTGTTTGGCAACTAGAGCCATTTCAGCATCAAAGTGGTAGATTGCGGAATGAAAATATAATTTCTCTTCATCCTGGAACAACAAGATATGCCAAAGCTCGTGTTGATGGCATCAAAAATGCTTTTTTGCTTTTCTTCCCACCACAAATTGAAAATAGCATTTTGAAGCATTCAAATGCGTATGCACAAGCAACATATGGTAAGGATTTCAAACAAATCGATTCGAATATGTTGCAAGCATATATTGGTGTTTTGATTTTAGCTGGGGTTTATAGGTAAGTCGTAGTTGCTTTCCTTTTTATTTCAACTGATTCTTAACTTTATTACTTTTAGATCGTAAAACGAAACTACAGTTGAATTGTTTGACGATATTAACGGTCGTCCGGTGTTTAGGGCAATTATGTCGAAAAAAACGTTTTAGTATTTGAATCGAGTTATTCGTTTTAATGATGTCATTAGCAGAAGACAGCAAAGATCTACAGATAAATTTGCACCGATTCGGGATATATTTGATAAATGGTCCAATTTATTGAGTGACTACTACGATCCACATGAATGTGGGACAGTTGAGGAGCAATTACTTGGTTTTCATGGAAGATGTAAATTTCGTTAATACTCGTATATGCCATCAAAACCGGTAAAATACGGACTAAAATTCTAGTTGCTGGTTTGTTCTTATACCTGATATGTTTGGAAAATCCAGCCATATTTGGAAAAAGCGATTGGAGCTAGTTCTAGTGAAAAAAGACAAGACGAACGAGTAGTTTTGGACATTGGAAAAATACGGAAAATGACGGAAAAATAAGTGTATAAGTCAAATCGACTGAAAAAAATTTACCAGCGATTATAGCCTATTACAATATAACAAAAGATTTGTTCGTATACTACTTTTTGAAATTGCAAGACCCTCTAATGTTTTTTTTTTCATTCAATATAGGCGGTGTGGATACGGTTAACAAAATGCTCACTTGTTACAGCTGTAAAATAAAATCTAACAGATGGCCAATGGCTGTATTTGCAAACATGATTGACATTTCTGCTTTGAATGCATTAATTATTTTCAAAGAAGTGAATCCGAATTGGCAAGCAACACAAAAAAACAACAGTAAGAAGGAATTTTCTACGCGAACTTGGAATATCCCTTGCAAAACCACTTATGGAAGCTAGTAGTGCGAAGCCAAGATCAGCATCGTTTGCTTTATTGCTTGCAACTGTTGTGGAAGAAAGTTCACCATCGTCACCTTTAGAGGATGTTTCTGCATCAACTTCAACAAATGCACCAAAACGGTCAAGAAGCGTTCCACCACAAATTAAAGGCAGAGCAAGATGTCACGTTTGCTATGAAGAAAAATCTGCCAAAAAAAATAATGTCCATGAGACGATTTGTTGTTTTTGCACAAAAGCTGCATGTTAAAATCAACATAATCGAAATGTATGTGTAAAATGCATTCAAGAAAATTTAATTTGAACCTACCTACCTTCTCTTGGTATTTTTTTGAAATAAATTGCAATTTTTCGGCTTAATTTCAAAAAGAATTTAGAAAATACATTAAAATCCCATATGTGTAGAAATCTACACATGAGGGTAGAGAACGGAATTTTTTTTTAAAATGAGATGAAGGTTAATTAAGTATCACGTCTTCGTCTACATTTACTATTTTTGAGGTTCCACTTAGAACACCATCCTGTCGGCATTCACAACGGGCGTGTTCTCTTTCCCAAGAGGAGTAGTTTAATGTTTAAGGAACTATCTACTTCATACAAAATGTTCACAAGGTCGCAACCCTTAGATATCACTATTGAACACAAGATGGAGCTACTTTATTTTGTCCAATACACCAACCATTAATATTAAATCAACTTGCAACATCTTCCTATACACAAACCCAAAGCTTTCAAAAGAAAAGTTCCATTGTTGCAAATACTAACGGCGAAGTTTTAAATAACAACTTTTTTTTTCTATGGCAGTGGAAGAGAGTTCTGAATCTTTCAGATTCCAACCAGAGGCGGAAGTACTCGTATATCAAAGTATGATACACACATTTCCAGATAGCTGTTGGAATTACCGAGTTTTCCCTCTGAAACCACAAACATTTTACTATTTGGTGGCGATTTGCATTCGACCTATTTCGAACATAACGACGATTGCTGGGTCTAATTTTTTCAGATGGCAACCGCAAGATCCCAGTCCCAGTTCCAACTTAACCATCACCGTCATCATCATCAGTGGCAGTCATCGTTAGACCATAAACCGAAAGGGAAAACGAAAAACCACCAAACGTCTAAATCGAATCTAAGCCCCTGTGTATCTGTGTATCTGAAGCTATCATAGATACGGCGCGTTGAGCACGTTACATAACTTTCATAATTTTTATTTCATTTCGTTTCTTCTATTCGTGAAGTTTCACTTTCGTGCTCACTCGCAAGTCTATCATGAGAAGTCGTCAGTTAAAGTAGACAAAGGCAATGACGATGGCGGAGACGAAGACGAAGACGAAGTAGAAGACTATAGACCAAGACTAAGACCAAGACGAAAGCGAAAGCTAAGAGACGAAGTATCGCCCGATGACTTAGATGGGCATCATGCATGCATGGTTATTTGCTTTAACTATTTTCCACCGATCATACTCGCAGTTGTAGTATCTATCTGTCTGTTTGTTTGTTCGTTTTATGTTACACGTATCTGTGTGCTTCTTTTCTTCTTCTTTGTCACCATCATCAACATCACCATCACCATCACCAGCACCATCAACATCGTCTAAGGCTAAGTCTTCTGCTGTTGGAGAGTGAAAAGAGCCAAAGCAGTAGGCCAACAGTACCAACGACATCGCCATAACTTGGCTGGTGGAGAAGAAGAAAGGCATTATGTATGCAAAATGTGGGTCAGTGCGATGAAGTGCAGATTTTATAATCATATTATGCGATGAGAACTGGAAAAGAAAAAAAAGAAAAATAAAATAAAAGATACAACGAAATAAACCAAAGAAAATGTGGATAGATCGTGACAAAGAGGAGGAGGCTTTGTAGAGTCGCAAAAGATACGACTAGAGGCCTGGTGGTCTGGGTGTCTAGGGGTTCTCTGTGCCAGCTAAACTTCCTTAAACGGGGCCTACCCAGGCGATAGTGCAAGTTCATAAAAATAGAAACAAACAGATTGACCGCGCTCACAACAAAACAGCGGCGATCCGACCACGATGCCTATAGATACGAGTACATGCCGATGGCGATGACAACACCAACCGGCGAAAATCAGGAAAAGTTTTCGACGGTTTTTTTATTTTTAAACTCGTTGGGTTAGGAGAGGTGCTCGGGAGATCCAGTACAAGTAGTTCGTAGGTTGGCCATGTCAAGATGGATGATGTTAACTATGTCTATGACTATCGAAGCTGATGATTATGATAAAGATAATCATGATGATAGTGATCATGAAGGGACTGGTTTTTTGTTGTTTTTTTTTCTTTTGATTGTCAGGCACTTTGAGGCTTATCTTGATTATACACAAACTTCAAAGTTAGAAGGATCACTTTTAAGTGAAGACAATGAAAATGAGGACAGATTCGAGCGAGATAGATGGAAAAAAATCGATGGTAACAATGGTAAAGATCACTGCACAGCATGATGTGAATTATGAAATCTTTTATAGATTGATGGCTATGGTTCGATGCACTACTTTATTGTAGAGCTGAAGTTTCTGACAAAAAAAAAAAAAAAAATAGTTGCATGCACCTGGTTAGCTTGATGAATCGTTCAAATGAATAAATACTTTAATCATACATATTATGGCATCACAAGAGGAAGTACGCATAAATACTATCCTTTTGTAAGGACATCCTCACAAAGAAACCCAAGGGAAGACTAGGAAGGGTTCGTTTTTGACGAGCCCTGTCTAATTCAGGTAAGATAACTACATCTCAATGATAGTTAATTCTTCAAATTAATGTCATACTATGCATCCTTTTGTTTTTTATAAGCTGCATCTCTATAGAGGGACAGACGACATTAAAACAATATCTCGTGGTTTATTTTGCAATCTCCCACATCTCGACATACACAAGGGAACTTGGAGAACTCCTGGTCAATCAACAGTCAACCAGATTGATCACATTGCGATCGACACAAGACACTCCTCCAGTATGTTTCGTTCCGAGGAGCCAACATCGACTCGGACCATTACCTTGTTGTAGCCAAGGTACGGCTGCGGAAATCCCAAACTACACCAAGACAAAAATTCGACGACAGACGGCTACAATCGCAAGATCTCCAAGTCCTTTTCCGTTCTAGTGTCTTTTAATCTCCTAAGAGATTACCGCCAGCATCAAGAATCGAAGACCATTGCAAACACTGCCAAAACGCCACCAGAGAAGCCGCTTCTGATGTGCTGGGTTTCACTAGTCCACCACAACGAAACCCCTGGTTCGATGATGAACGCCGGCAAGCACAAGCAGCTAAGCAAGATGCATATAAAGCACCGCTGCATAGAAGGATCAGAGCTGCTCATGAGCTCTATGAGTGGAAGAGGAGAGACGAACACCGGCTTCCCAGAAGGAGAGCATGAGAAGGGCACGGTCGAGGAAATTGAGAGATGCTACTCCAGGAATGAGGTTCGGAAGTTTTACCAAAAGGTAGAATGGAAACAAACCCCGAACCGAAGCCTGTAGAGATGAACAAGGGAACATCGTAGTAGAATCGCAGTCAATGCTGAGGATTTGGAAAGACCATTTCTGCAGACTGTATAACGGCGATGACGGACCAAATACCGCTGTCAGGCAGAATCAACCTTTCAACTTGGACGATGATGACCAACAATCCCGTCCACCCGATCTGGATAAAGTGAAGATAGCCATATCTAAGCTTAAGTTCAACAAAGCTGCTGGAGCGGACGGCTTCACTGCCGAGCTCTTCAAAGCCGCAGACGATGACTTGGTAAGAAGCATACACCAACTCATCTGTAAAATATGGTCGGAAGAAAGTATGCCCGATGAATGGAACCTCAGCATTGTTTGTCCGATTCTCAAGAAAGAAGACGCTCTGAACTGCGCCAACTACAGAGACATCAGTCTCCTTAACAACGCACATAAGATCTTATCCGCCGTATTGTGTGATTGCCTGAAACCGTTCGTCAACAACCCGATAGGTCCATATCAGTGTGGCTTCAGGCCAGGAAAGTCCACCATCGACCAAATATTAACACAGATAACAGCAGATCTTGGAGAAGACCCATGAGCTTCAGATCGATATCCACCACCTATTCATCGATTTAAAGGCCGCGTATGACAGCATCTATAGAGACGAGTTATATAGAGCTATGTCTAGTTTCGGCATCCCTGCCAAACTCGTCCGTCTGTGCAGGATGACGATGGAGAATGCACGCTGCTCCATCAAGGTCGGTAAAGATCTCACCGAGACCTTTGATGTCCAGAAACGATTTAGACAAGGCGATGCGCTGTCATGCGATTTTTTCAACATCGTACTTGAAAGAATAGTGCAAAACTCACGAGCAAACACAAGAGGCACTATCTTTCAAAAGTCCGTCCAACTACTCGCATACGCCGACGATATTGGCATAATCGGGAGAAAGCAGCGTGATGTCAGTGGCGCTTTCGCGAGTATTGAGACGGAAGCGGCGAAAATGGGTTTAGCGGTCAATAAGGGCAAGACCAAGTATATGCTGTCAAGCAAAAAGGACAACCAACACCGACGTCTCGGGCAGAACGTCACCCTCGACAAATATAACTTTGAGGTAGTTAAGAACTTTGTCTACCTAGACTCTGCTATAAATACAGACAACGACACCAGCGCTGAGATCAAGCGAAGAATAACTCTTGCCAACCGCTGTTTCTTTGGGTTAAGAAGGCAATTGAGTAGCAAAGCCCTCTCTCAACCTTTATAAGACCTTAATAATCCCGATCCTGCTCTATGGCGCAGAGGCATAGACATTATCAAAAATGGATGAGGGTGTTCTTGGTTGCTTCGAGAGAAAAATTCTTCGGTCTTCGGTCCCGTCTGCATTGACGGTGAGTGGAGCAGAAGATACAACGACGAACTGTATGGACTGTACAGCGACATGGACCTAGCCAGAAGAGTGAAGATCCAAACACTGAGATGGCTGGGTCATGTAGAGCGTATGGACACCAATGCTCCGGTCCGAAAAGTCTTCGAATCCGGTCCCGAGGGACAGCGAAACTGGAGACAGCTAGCCAGGGATCGAGCTGGCTGGAGAAGCTTGTTGACTGAGGCCCAGGTCCACCGCGGACTGTAGCGCCACTTAAAGTAAGTAAGTTATTTCGCAATCGAAACTTCAAATTAGTTCTCACTTATTCGGTGTGTTCTACGAAGAGATATGCAACTCTAATTTGGAAATTTACTATAAAACCTGCGATGTTTGCCACAACTTATCTGAATCAAATACTGAGATCAAATCAACGAACTACAGGGCGAAAAATATCTGAAGAAACATCCCGTGGTCAAGATCCACTGGACAAAATTATAATTTTTGATTCTCTTTATTTAGATGGTAAATGATCCAGACAGGCTCCGCAATCTCTTAACAGTTTCTAACTGATACACTAGGCAAGTTCTCTGCCTAGTGTGCGTTATGGAAGGAATCAAAAACTCTCCTGCTGGAGCGTCTATATTTAGTTGGCCTGTTTTAGTTTTCTCGGGACATTGATGCACATGTATCTGCTAGGGTCGATATAGAGGACGTTGTTATATCTAAGCCATCGAAACTTTAGAGCTAGACGAATTTTGAGATCAAAACGACCAACGATATTTTTATTCGCATCCGCTTACATACATGCAACTGTATTATAGCGCGGAACTGAATTGATTGTGTTTATAACGAGTGAGCCATCTGCAGGTATCATTTGAAAAAAGCTATAAAAATACACTGTTCAATGTAATTCAAAAAATGTTGCTTTGTTGAAAAGAGTAAGCCTTCCGACTTTTTTTTCCTTTTATCACTCCACTTGGGAGCATAGGACTTTCATTTGGCATCTCCATCTTACTCGATTGGTTGCAGTTATCTTTACACTGTTCCAAGTGAGGTTCAATTTTTCTTGTTCCAGGAGTATCAATCGCCTCCAGGTGTTCTTGGGACGGCCTCTGGATCTTTTGCCTTGAGGGTTCCACTCTAACGCCATTCTGGTAATGCTGTCGGCTTTTTTCCTGATAATTTAGTATGTCCAATCTATTTCCATTTGCGTCTCTTGATCACTCTTGTCATTTCCAACAGTGTCACGGTCCTGATGATGTTTGGCGAGAATATCCGACATATGGTACGGAAACATTTGTTGTACTGACTTGACACATGAGTTGAATATTCTGAGCTTCGTGGTCCTGCAAATCTGGGATCTCCTCCATATAGGTCGTAATTGGCCGACTGCTGCTCTTGTTTTTCGAAATCTGTTATCAACGTCTGCTCCTGCGCCGCCGTCTGTTGTTATTATACTACCTAGATAGAAGAAGCTATCTACATACTCGACAGGGTTTCCTTCGATGGTAATGTCTCCTCTGTTGCAGGTGTTGATCCTCATGGCCTTAGTCTTCTGGATATTTATCTCTAATCCGGCTCATCGTGCTAATCTTGCGAGGTGTTCCAATCTAACTTGGATATCACTGAGCTTATGTAATAGAAGACAAATATCGTTCGCATAGTCTTAGTCCTCGAGTTGTTGTGTGAGTCTCCAAGCTATTCCACGTCTCTGCGTGCAGACTTTTCTCATAATTTTGTCCAGTTGAGGTGAGAGTGGGTATCCTTGCTCTTCTCCTGTATTTGTAGTGAAAGAGTCACTGATGATTCCATTATGTAGTACCGCGAGATCTGAATCATCGTACATTGTTCTGATGATGATTATTATTTTTTGGGGTACTCCTTTCTTACTTAGTGCTCTCCATATTGCAACTCTTTTGATGGTGTCAAAGGCCTTCTGAAAATCAATGAACAGCAGGTATAGAGGTGTACGCTATTCTATAGACTGCTCAACTATTATGCGCAGAGTGTTGGCTTGGTCTGCGCAGCTTCTATGTGGGCGGAAGCCAGCCTGTTCATCTCGTAGATTTCCTTCGATTTTGTTTTGGAGTCTCTCTTGAATGATTGGTGCAAGTATCTTGTGTATGGAGTTAAGTAGAGTTAGACCTCTCCAGTTGCTGCATTCTTTCAGGTCGCCCTTTTTTGGTAACTTCACGATTATGCCTTTCATCCAAGATGAGGGTAGTCTTTCTTCTTCTCATGTCTTTCTGATGTGAGGGTATAAAAGTTCGGCTATAGTATAGTATAGTGGTTGATTCCTACACTAGCGATTTGCGAGACTTTTTATAATTTGGTGTGACTCTCTCAAGTTGTTTTGTCCCGCAGCTGTTTCTGCCGCCATTGCTAATTTTTTCAGGAACTGCCATCCTATTAATAGCTACGGCTCCTTATTTACGTAAAGCTTCACCAAAATTATCGAGTCGTCTATGGATTGCTTGCACAGCTTTAATCTTCAATGGAAACTCACAAAAAGAGTCCAACGGCGTCAAATCGCAGCTTCATGGCTGCTTAGAAACATCACAAAAACGACTGATTACACGATTATTGAACTTAGTGAGCAATAAATCGATTGTTAGATCGCTTTCGTGGCACCAAGCCACATCTTGTTGCAATTTTAGTTTGCCCAAGTCCTGGATGTTAATGTAAAATTATCCTCGAGCTCCTCTCCTCGTTTGAGATTTTCGGGCTAATGTTCGGTTATTAATCAGCAAATCAGTTTGACGGATTTTCTTCACAATATTCATTATACCAGCAGTTGTTCCGGGAACACGGTATTCACTTTATTTCTCAACGTTGGTCAATTGTCAATTATTTCATTTCAAACCGCGAAAATATACTATCAAGTTGTTACCAATGTCTTGACAGATTTTATTGTCAGTGTCAAAAAATATATGATTCAAAAAGATACCAGCGGATGGCCCATACTTAACGTAGAGGCGCCCTATGTATGTCGTATAACTCAGCTGTCTTCTTACGCCAAAGATACGGTAATTAGCAAGTCTAACTTTGTTTTATTTCCGAAATTCTTTCATAGTTGGATACAACGCTCACATCTGGTTAGATGTCACAAAGACCCCTCTGCAGTTGCAAAGTAGGATTCAAAGGAGTGCGATAAAACTCGTAGATGATGCTAAGATTACACCACCGAAATTTCTAGTAGCATTTCGCCTTTTCAAACCTCCGACCCCACTTTCGGATGCACTCAGAAGTATAGTGGAATGCCCTGCTAAGCTCTTTATTTCTTAGTCATTACAACTTTCAGACATTTAAGACCAACGTACATCGGTATCTCTGCCTAATTCCTCCCTAAGTTTAGTTTCCTTCGGCCGGGCACTGTGCAAACAATTGAAGGATACTTAAAATACCTTGAGTTATTCGAGGAGTCAAAGTAGTTTGCCAATTTCGATGTCCAGCCCGAGTCCTGGATTACTTACGTATTGAAAAACTAGTTCGTTTTACCTTCATTTACAGATAAATAATATTTTGCTCGAATGCCCCAACACACAACTGTCTGCTTCTTTCGTCCTGTCAATAATATAAATGTCATCAGCATGTGCAAGTACTATAGACTTTTAGAAAAAAATTTCTCTGGTCATGGCTTTGAGCTTCGCAAAATTATGCTGCCAAATGACGGTGCATCAATCTGTCTGGGAATTCTGTTTGATAATGAAAGGCCTCGGTGAAATTGCTTATACCTTTATGGAGACGCGAGCAAGGTGGTCAGTGATGCAAAATTAGATAAGGCTCTGTATAGCTTGCCTCTACAGATGCTGTCATATGTGGCTTTGCAATCTATTAAGAAATGGCGCTTATTGTGGTCGTGTTAGCGATTAGATGAGCTTAGTACATGAGAAGCTGCATTTCTGATGACTTCTTGGCATTAAAGTTGAGAATACGCAATCAAAACAGGTTCTAAAACGTTCCATGGCTCACACTAGATATTTTGTTCGAGTCTGTGGAAATGTTCGTAAATCTCTAATGCTGGAGTTGTGCATTTTGTCGATCGCAACATGAACAATTTTGTAAAATGTTTTGTATCCTATTCAAATGATTTTAACATCGTATTTAGGATATTGCTCGATGAGATATCGAGGAGTTCGCAGAAGTGAACTTGCATCAGCAAACCCTGACACGGAATGTCCGCAACTTTAAAGAAATCCGCACCCAAGAGGAGGTTGCTTCAGTTCTCTTTAGCAGTGGCCATAGTACGTGTGACATTTTTTTATCCTCCTGAAGTTGCACTTAAGTAATCTGCCATGCCGGTTGATGGCGCCACCAAATTTATCTATTCTATGCCCATCTTTTGAGGTACAGACATTCCTTACAGGACATTATAGTGTTGCTATTTTTTCCCAACACTCACTCTAATAAATTGAGCAGGACAAGTACGGCAGGTCCGGATCAGATCAAGTAGGTGGCTATGAGTCACAGTCTAAGAAGCAGACATCCAGGAAATGCATCAGTTTCAATATATTACCTGGCATGGCCAAGTGTTGCACGATTTTGTACTTATTTCGAATAAAATACTGATGCATTTCCTATCAGTGCCGAACTGAGTACTTACAAGTGATGTGGTACTAAATACATAAACTCAAAGTGTTTGGTTTCAGAGCTCCTGTATGCATTTGTAGAAAGGCCCTGGGAATAATAGTCAACCTTTCTAGAGAAAAATGTCTTATAGAGTGCGACAGATGTCGACAAATTCGCTTGTTACCCAAACAAAAGCGAGAATTTCCTCACATACAGAAAACTAAGCACTCTCGACGTCGTGTCCACCAGACAATGTGTTTTTTTATGAACCCGCTGCTCATAGTAGTGTGAAATTCTTACTCACTAAAAACACGCCTCCTTTCTTAACGACTACAACTAAGTTACCTTATCAAGTAGTTTCCGTTTCAAATAACGTCCGCGAACGTGGCTACTATGGTACTTGATTCTTCCGGTATGTCTCGAGTATAGAGTAAAAACAATACCGGGCCAAGTACACTTCCTTGCGGAACTCCAGTATACAGCGATCTCTTTAAATTCCGAGTATTCGGTGCCATGTTTAACACGAACAATTCTGTTTTCCAGGTACGATTTCAGAATCGTATGCAGCTCTCTCGAAGAAACTGACTTAGCTTAAAATGTAAGCCTTCATGCCATACCTTATCGAAGGCTTGAGACACGTCAAGAAACACGCTAGAACATATTTTTGCAGTACTTAGTTCTAAAAACGAATTGATGTTCAGGACTTAGACGTCTCTCTTCGATGATCGGTTGCAAGCGCTTCAATAGAGATTTGCCTGGTTTCGGGACCATTATAACTTCGGCAACTTTCCATTGGCTTGGAACGTTTAATAATCTTAGCGCGGCATTTATAAGTTGGAGCAGTTTGATAAGGGGCTTTCCTTGGCAACTCCTTGAGAATTTGACCTGTTATCAAATCATAACCAGGGGCTTTGTTATTTTTCAATTTTTTAATTGCTTGGTTAAGTTCTCGTAGGGATACTGTTTTTATTCTAAAATTGTCCGGTGCCGTAATTATATAATTAGAACCTCCTGTAAACGCCTGTCCATCAAAAGGCTAAAACGTTTCTTCTAGGTGTTCGGCAAATAGATCCGCCTTCTCTTTATCTCCTTTTGCCAATCGCCATTATTTTTTCTTATGGGAGGAAATTGAATTTGAGGCTTTTTGATTCCTTTCATAGCTTTCCAGAGGGAATAATTTGAACTTCTTTGGGCCAGCACACACTGGACTAATTACCCCGGGGTTACTTCGGGGTAAAACTGGTTTCATAGAAGAGGGAGATGAAGTGCGAAGAGAAAACGGGGTAAAATTTTGAACCAAAGATGAAGCAGTTGAACAACGGGGTAAAACATGTACACGCATAAATCGTCAATTTTAAGGGTGAGAAAATTATCAGAAATACCACTACAAACAAATTCGGTTAATATGTCGACACAATTTTACCCCAAAATATTCATCCCGTGTGTGATTGAAGTAAAAAAAACACCCCCGTATAACCCCGGGGTAATATAAGTCAAGTGTGCGCTGGTCCTTTCGGTAGTCAGACCTTCCAGATATGATACTCCGATTTTTGTGGTCTCGTATTGCTTCCTTCAACTTGTTGCATAAGTGGTTTAAGTATGTTTTATGCTGGGGAGCACGGGATTGTTGCCATCTTTTGAGTGCTCTCCTCTTTTTTCTCACCAGTTCTGTTATTTCCGGCGGATATTTTATTTTACTACTTGCTTTCCCTTTTCTTGTTGGAGTTGGAGTGTTGTTCCAGGCATCGTCCTGCAGGACTTTGATGAATCTGTCGACTTCGTCTTCTATTTCGAAGGCCAATATGTTGGTTTTCCTGTCGAGAAAAAGTCAACTTCAGATTGCATACCGACTTCATAGAGTTGTCTGCCTTTCGTTGTATTACATCTTGAGCCCCAGAAGGTATGTTTCGAATTAAAGTCACCACCAATTATAAAATTCGGTCCGAGTGAATCAAAAATGCCTTTAAAGTCAATCTTTTCTAGCTTGCATCGCGGTGGATAATAAATGGATGCAACGTTGTAGTGCAGGTGGTTTTGTTTTACGCGAACCGAACTTAACTGCATTGCATCGCTTTCAATCTTCATATTTATAGAGTGCTCAATACAATCTTTAATGAACAATGAGGATCCGCCTCTGACATTTTTTGATGGACGGTATGCATGATAAGCACAGTACCCCTTTAGTTCCACACGAGGTCCTTTACTTAAGTGAGTTTCAAAAATCAAGCAAATGTCAATGTTGGCTTTTTTTAAGAACTCCTCCAGGTCGTCGAGTTTTTTAATAAGGCTGTTTGCGTTCCACATCAATATTTTAAGCAAGATATTTAGGATGCTTTTAATACTATAGATGTCTTCTTTATTTTCGGAATCATAGAAACTAAGCATAAAGAGCGGAAGTCCCCGCTTAACAAGATTTCGTCGCCTTGCTCTGTTTTTCTTTTTTCTTTTTTAATAAAATTTATGACCGAACGTCTAGAACTTTAAAGCCCTTTGCATGGAGGTCGCTTATAATATCGTCTTTAGTGCACGAAGGGTGAAGTCCTCTCGCTACTACACGTAATGGTCTTTCTGACTTGTTTTGGAAAGTGTACCATTGGATCTTAAGGGTGTTAAATTTGTCGGACAATGCTCGGTAGTCAACGGAATTGTCGACGTTAACTTTCCACACATTGTTGCGCAGTGATGTAAACTTATACTTAGATTCTAGCGTTTCTTTGAGAAAGCAATGCAACTTGTTATAGTCTGAAACCCCAACAACGTTGACAACAAATCCTGTGCGAACAAGAAACGAAGTGATGTAATACAGGAAATAAAGCGCGTTTTCTAGATTTAAAAACTAAGGCATTTAAGATGTTCTACCATGGAACGGTCAATGGACGAAACGGTGTTGGAATCGTTGTTGCAGCGGATCTTCTAAACAACATCGTTGGTATCTTGAAAATAAGCGACCGCTTGATGAGTGTTAAACTCGTCATACACAATGAAACGTGGAACATTGTTAGCGCGTACGCCCCACAAAATGGATGCGTCCAATCGGAAAAAGATAAATTTTGGTCAGAGTTAGGTAATTTTCTTAGAAATATACCTATCAATGAGATGCTCTTCGTAGGCGGAGATTTAAATGGCCACGTCGGAGAAACAAATGTTGATTATGAGGACTACCACGGCGGTAAAGGCTTTGGAACCAGAAATTCAGCTGGCGAAGACATCCTTGTAGCGTGTAGGGCTTACGGCTTAACCGTCTTAAATACAATGTTTATTAAACATCAACGACATCTTATCAGCTATAGCAGCGGAGGCCACGAAACGCAAATAGATTATCACCTCTACAAAATGTCGATGAGAAACCGTGTTAAGGACTGTAAAGTAATACTTGTAGAATCGCTAGTAACCCAACACCGTCTGCTAATTACAGAATTTTTCACAGCGGAACCACCGAAAACACGGGCATCGTTTGGAAAGCCAAAAATCCGGTGGTATAATCTATCGAAGGAACGAACCGCAAGATTTATCGCACAGGCTAAAGAAGTACTTCACAATATAAACGGTATCGCAGACTTACTTAGCCCGTAAGAAATGTGGAACAGCATGCACGAGGAATGCATAAGACTCGCAAAGTCCCATCTCGGGACTATATCGAAATACCATCACGTCGGCAAAGAAACATGGTGGTGGAATGACGAAACCAAACGAGCTGTGGCCGACAAGAAGAATGCATTTCAAGCGTGGACAAAATGCGATCGGAGCGACGATATCGAAAAAGCTCGACTGGCTCTTGAATACGAGCGCCTTAAAAAGATCGCAAGGAAAGTCCTGGCTCGAACTCGAGCGGCAGAAGCGGAAAACTTGTACCAGGAGTTGGAACAAATATCCTCACGATCGGCGGATAGAAGCCAAGCTATTCAAGAAGTTCAAACGTCGTACAGTACTAAAATGCCAAATATTTTTAAGCTCGCTGCACAGAGGAGAAAAAATTCAATGGAAATAACCTCGCCGAAATACATCAAAAACGCAGACGGTCGCTTACTAACAAATGAAAAGGAAATTTGTGACCGGTGGCTTGAATACTGCAAGGAGTTGCTTAACAAACAGTTTCCACGTGATATCGTGCCAACAGCTGGTCTATTAGAGGAGGAAGTTTCGGACTTTTCAATCGAAGAAATAAGTATAGCAATCCGAAAAATGAAGCCGGGGAAAGCGGTGGGACCAGACAGCATTCCATCAGAGTTTTGGTCGAAGATGGAGGGGATCGGCAGCGTTTGGCTATCGAAACTTTAAAATAAATTAAAATGTGAACAACCTATGCCGAATCAATGGAGAAGTAGCTTCTTGGTTTCATTATACAAAGGAAAAGGCGACACTCGAGAATGCAACAACTGCTTATGTCACACACAATGAAAATCGTCGAAAGAGTCTTAAACGAACGTCTTCGGCAAATAATAAAGCTCGATAATAGCCAGTGTGGATTTATTGAAGGAAGATCGACGGTGGACGCTATCCAAAGCCTACGAATAATAATGGAAAAGCACCGAGATTCGTCCAAGGATTTACACATGGTATTTATCGACCTTGAGAAAGCATTCGATCGAGTGCCTAGGGATCTCATATGGGCCGCGCTGAGGTCTCAAAACGTACCGGAAACGTATGTTAGAATAATACAAGACATGTACGGAAACGTGAAAACTGCGGTTAAAAGCTCTTCTGCACTAACGAGAGAATTTCCAGTTAATGTCGGAGTGCATCAAGGAAGCGTACTTAGCCCTTTCCTCTTTAACGTAGTATTCGACTATCTTTTAAAAGACTGCATGCGCGAAGCAAATGTAACGCCAATTCTCTTCGCTGACGACGCAGTTATACTTAGCGATAACGTCGAAGATTTACAGAACGCCTTAGATTCATGGAGAAATGCGCTAGAGAGAAACGGGTTTAAAATAAGTCGTTCAAAGACGGAGCATTTGACGTGCCCATTTGCGCATCCGTTGCGACCTGTTCCGGATATAATGTTAGACGGAATAGTTCTTCCGGAAAGCACTATCTTTAAGTACTTAGGATCAATCGTTAACATGGAAGCGAAATGTGACGACGACGTAAACCACAGAGTGAGTGTGGGATGGATGAAATGGCGGGAAAATTCGGGAATCTTTTGCGACCGAAAATTTCTACTTAAATTAAAGGGGAAACTCTACACCACGGTTACTAAACGCGATTGCATTAGATCTACGCGTATAAGAGGAAGTCTACATATAAAGAATTGAGGCGAATAGAATAAGTTGGTATTGCCACGTTCAAAGAAGATCTGCGGAAAATCCGGTTAAAAAGGCACTACCAACTACGGTCACTCCAACTGTAAGAAAACGAGGTCGGAAAAAGAATTCCTGGATTTCTCAGAGGGCAAATGCGCAACAACGCCTGGAGCTAACCACTGAAGCGATCCAGGACCGAGCATTATGTAGACGCGTTCTGCGGTCTGCGACATTAGCCAACCCCATAAGCGGAGCAGCAGCGATGCAGTAAAAATGGGAAACTCGTTACGCATAAGTTCGTATAACGAGGAAAGGGTTAATAAAAGGATAAGAAGAAGAAGAAGGAGGTGGAAGACGTAATTTTGTTTGGATTTGCTTTTTTTTGTGACTCCGGGCACTTATCTGGAACGACTTCGGGTGAAGAACCAGCCTTACATTTCTTAGACGGTCTTTTCTTTAGGGTCCAATTTGTTTCGCGTGTAAGCTCTTCTTCGTCCGTATGGTATTCGCGACTAGTTGAGTGGAGTAGACTGCTTCATGGGCTTCGTTTACATGTTTTTTTTCAGTGTCTTGTTTTCCTCTCGAATATGTCTACTTCTTAAGCTTGGTACGGAGTGTGTTGTCTTCCTCCTCCAAGCTTTTATTACTCGCTGAGTCCGTTTTTACGCGCGTAGGCGCGATGTGATGGTTGATGCTGCTCATTGATCTTGAAAATCCGTAAAGCAGATTCTAGAGAATTTATCTGTTTTGCTTTACTTAGAAAGGTTATACTCGTACCAGACAAAACTGATGTTGTTGTGCAAGCCTGATGCTGTAAGCTTTCTATGACACTGACAGATGCAGAAAAACTACGAGTATGTTGTGTCAGATATAGAGGAGCAATGATGAAACTACGGCCGTTCTAATATAAGATTGGAACCAAGCTGCCGAATATCGTTACTTTCTATATGATTTAACACAGCGGCAACTGGGGACTTTGGACACCTGTAAGTTCCTTTGCGATGTCGAGCATGGTCCTGCTATCTGACTGCTTCCTCTTCTCGGGTGGCAAGTGCATTGATATAATTGCGCTTATTACGCCTAACTTTAAGCTGCATTTCCTTATGTTTTAAGCGGTATTGAACCTCCAAATCGGGTCATTCTCCTGCTGAGTAAAATTTGGGCCTTTTTTGCTTTAATCGCGGAGGCTCTTAACGTTCTAGAACCCATTGTCCGTTGTCTTAGTAGATTATAAAGAAGGTTTTCGTCTTGGACCTTATTGTGTTTAAGAGTTGCGGGTTGACGCGTTTTAGACCAACCCATGCTTGTCTTGTTATACTGACGTAGGAAACTCACCTATCGTCTCTTTTAGTATTCGTACTTTCCGGTGAAATACTTAGAAGATACCATGGACAGGTGTTGTTAAGGTTTTATCCACAAACTTGGTTGAAACTGGTGCAATTTCGCCTGGCACACGCTCATCCTTGGTATGAATCGAGGTCGGCCTAAAACCTATTTTGTTTGATGGCCGTAAATCTGTTTATTTGACCAACTGTTGGCAAACTTTGATGAAAATCTTCACGGCTAACTTGACATACATACCGGACCCCAGCGAGCATAATAAATCCTTTGGATCTTTCTTGCTATGTTATCGCTCTGTAGCGATACCCTGATCGCGGTGAAGGCTCTACTTAATACCTTTACCACTTCACAGACTTTTAACTGGCATGGCGTCGTAATGGAGCGTAAGTTTTCACTAAGGGACATCACCTCCTGTCATACATACTATGAAAGTTATGCCAATCCTGTAAAGTACTTCATTTGTGGATTTCCGGCTAACGTTCGTATTAAATTCAAGTATTAGGTCCTGATGTGGTGGATGGCGTCACTGTTTTACTTAATCCTTTACATCCATTACATGAATTGGCTTAGTGGAAGACATTTGAACTACAAAGAGATATAGGACAGGAGAAGAGAAAATTTGTAAAAGAAATGCCACATATGAATCTTATACTCGCAAAGCAGAATCAAAGAAAGGCTTCATCTTTGCTAGAGCAATCAAAACGTCTTTGAAGGTGATTGCTGCATGGCACGCAGTGTGGCGTTATGTCACTTATGTCTGCTTACCGAAGAATGCTTGAACAGATATTAGCAGTGTGTTTTGTGCTAAATAAAATACAATTTTGCACAGAAAATTGATTGGCACCACAAAGACTCCTACAATGCACCCAACCTGCAATTAGCACCTTCCTCCATAAGTGACATCCACCAACACGATATTAGATACCAACCTCCTCCTAACCCCTTACAAACTTAGACTGACAAATTATTAGTGAAATTTCTGTTTTACACTCTTGAAGACGTGCACTCATCATCATCATCATCATCATCAAGCCTTCTTACCACTAACAGCAACAGCAAGCAATAGTCAGCAATAGCAGTAGCGCTGCCATCAGATCGTTATCACATGCCAAACAAACATCACATAACATTATGTAATCCATTCTTCGTCTACCACACCGTCTACCATAACGCCAAACGCATACATGCAAATAGTCAGCTGGCACGAAGAGTCTTGAGGCATACCTAAGTCGCTCCAATTGACCATTATACCAGCGATAGGTGGTCAATCTTAAGTAACACACAGCACGATGCTGATACCGATATTGAATCGATGCACCGCGCATGCATTTCCGCTGCACAGAACAACAGAGAACGATGGGGGAAGATAGTGAACGTCTTGCGGCTGGTTCTTTGCACGTTCCGGGATTGTAGATTCAGACGGATTCTTCGCTTCGATTAGGTGCGCGATTTATTTCCTTTAGGTTTAGAGGGAGCTCTGGTGGTGTCTTTCCTCTTTACAACCACCAATACTACTGGCATTGGTATGGCTACTAGCTGCTGCCGATGTTACTGCTACATCGTCGTCGTCGCTGCGCAGCTATATCGTCTCTATGGCTCTGACTATGACTGTAGCTGTTGCTGTAGCTGTGGATGTAGCTGTGGCTATGGCTGTGTGTCTTTGTTAAGGTGGATGGAAATTTAGGTCAAACGTATTTAAATGGACAAACGAGCGCTGGTACGCGGTGCGATGCCGTATATACACGCTTGTTGGGCGAGCGAGTGCGCGCGCAGCTATGATATAATCGGCGACGTCTCTCCGCTTAAAGTCAAATGTTGCGCAACATCTACAATAGTGTAGTCGTAGCCGTAGCTGTAGTTTTAGCTATAATTGTAGCCGCAGCCGAAGAAAGCCATCATCGCGCGACCGGACCAGACCGGACCGGGTGTGCTAGACAAGAGACGAGCTATTTGGTCACTGCTGTTGCTGCCGTTCAGTTCTCTTTTTCAAACTACACTCAAGAAGTGGATGGTCTTAGACGGTTAGTTGGCCGATCGGTGGTCGTGTGGTCGTCTTTGGACGATGATGGTATGTGCCATGTCCATCATACGAATATGCATGCGGTTTGCCGTTTGTAGTCATACTGCAGCTGTATGAATACTCGTATATGTAGTTGCCTCGCCTGCAAGCGATGAGGAGCCTGACAAGTGATGAATGGCCCAACGATTGGAGGTTTTTCCTCTTGTTCTTCTGCAATTTGGCTGGTCTTCCCTGCTTGGGTGTGGCGTTTAAGTAGTTTCTTGGGTCTTCGAATGGAATTCGGTGGCTGTTGTAGGAAGGCAGGCTTTTTACAAGACTTTTTGATATCAATGGTGGGTTTGGTGGTACACAAGTGGTATGTACTAGTTGTGGTGCTAGCCTGCGGTCAATTTATTAACCACACCGTATACGAGTATTCATAGATAGCTTAGAGAATTGTTAAAAAATAAAAATAGAAACTGAAAGAAAAAGTCTCGACAAGTCTTTTGGGCCAATTGCTCATCGGAGCGTGGCGTACTAGTACAACTCGCCTAGGTTACTTTCGGAACCGAAAATAAAAAAAAAATAAAACAAAACAGAAACCGAAATCTACTACGGCTACGACGAGGTAGACGACGAAGACTTCGACTACAACTACGACTGCTACGGTGGGTGCATACTTCACCAATTCGGTGGTGGTAGCGCTGTTACTATTCGTATTATCGCTTCTGCGCGCAGAATATACGAGTACTCGTACACCACTCAAATGGATAGGGTTTCATTTTTCTTCCTCTAAACCTGGCATATCTGCGGTGCTACATAGGTAGATTGCAAAACAGTTCCTTTCGGTACTTAAGACGGATCTAATCCATTCGCGCAACTGGTGCAAATGTTGGTCGATTGCTTGCTTTTAAGTTTATGGGATGCAGAGGAATTTCCATGAAGTGGAAAATTAGATTCGGTTATCGTGCATTTTTAAATTAATGAAAGTGTCTTTTGGTACTAAATAACCCTCCAAGGGTGTAAGCAAAAAAGGTGACACCTTTTAGGTAATGAAACTTAAAGGGCGTATCCTACCTAAATTGGATGAACAAAGATATAGACGATGTCTCTTGAAAGTGAAGGAGTGAAATAAAAAACTACTCTTTAAAAAGGCAATGAATGACGAATGACACCAATTTGTCGTTGCGTGGGCTTATTTCCTTTTTCATTTTGCAGCCAAACTCATTGAATACCTCAGGAAGTCGGGACTCATCAAAAAGATCTTCTGTCTTATTCTCGTGGCGCACTTCCGAGATATTCTGAGCAGATTCGGTTGACAACCAGATCCAATGCTGAAGCTCCAAGTAAGCTGAATAACACAACACTCCATAGCTGGCATTTATCGTCGGTTTAGGTAATAGATAAAATCATCAAGTATACTGCTGCTTTGATGTCACATATGCAGTTATGGTTCAAAGGGGTTAGGACTATTTGATGACAACTTTGAAGAGTATCTTTACTGTTAATCAATGCAAATGCATCCTCCGTCAAGAGCACTTTCATCGACCTTCTAATGGCATCTGCAACTTAAACAGACAGCACGGTACAGAAAAATCACAAGTTTTGTGGATCAAAGCAATAATGGTGAAAAGTACTCTGATTACAGACTCTGATTCGGCTTGATGGAAGTGAATGGAAATTGTCCGCAGGTCATCGTCCTTTCTTCACTACTATGATGCACTACACCAAACTGGGCTTAAAGTTTGAGAACTTGGATTTTTTTCTATACTAATATGAGGAAGCTGATACGACAGCATTGCGATGCTCTTATGCGCCGGCGCATTGTCTTGCAAAAACAAAATTTTATTTCGCTTCATGTCAGGCCGTTTTGCAGCGATTTCGGCCTTCAATCGCTCCAATAATGCACAGTAATATTCGCTATTGATGGTTTTTCCTTTTTCGAGGTAGTACACGTAGAGTATGCCATGACAATCCCAGAAAACCGACGCCATAACCTTTCCGACCCATTGAGCCTCCCTCGGCCGCTTCGAAGCACTCGTGCCGGCTTCAGTCCATTCCCGGGCACTCATTCTGTTCTCTGGTGTGTAATAGTGGATCCAGGTTTTATCAACAGTTACCAATCGATTCTAAACACTCTTTCGAAGTGGTCTCGCGTTCGTGTTTTTGATCAGCAGTGAGCATGCGCGGCACCCAGCGGCAGGATAACTTTTTCATGTGCAGAATATTGCTCAAAATATGGCGTGTGCGCTCAGTACTAATCTTTGTGGTATCTGCTAGCTCGCGCACCTTCACTTTCCGGTCAGCTAACACCATTTCATGCATTTTTTTTTACATTGTCCTCTGTAACCGCATCAGTGGCCCTGCCTTTGCGGAAACTTCGGTAGTGGAGCTGCGACCACCACGAAACTCTCGAAACCAATATTTAATATTTGGTGTAATCTGACGGAGCATTAGCCCCATAATATTTATCCAACTTTTCTTTTGTTTCCTTCACCATTTTGCCTCTCGGTATCGCACTGAAATTTGGTATGTCTGCCCAAATATGAACGGACTTCAAGGCACCATAACCTTTTTTGCAGTAGCAGCGCATTCTGGCGGTCAAGGAGGTTACTTTTCACCCCACCTAGTAGTCTTTTTTGAACCAACCTCAGTGTTGGTGCCGGTTTTTTGATAGTGTAAGGGAGCCTCGACAAGACACTGCTGTCACTGCTGCTTTTACTATTCACCAAAGAACGGTCTGCCTCGACGGCATGGAAGATTTCCTTAACACGTCTACCAAATATTCTGGGCTCTTGAAACCATCTTCTATTTATTAAAAAAGCTGGTCTTTGGTACAACACGCAGTGGAGCTTTGCTGACTGCTGACTTTCCGTCTGTCTTTTGCTTATAGCCGTATGGCAATGACATGCAAATTCATGTTGCTTTGAAAATTCAATTCAAAATCAACTTGCCCTCTACCCAGGAATAGATTTTGACCCGAATTTGGTCCAGGGAAGGGTGAACTTGTTAAACTCTAAACCGAGTGTCTACGTCCTTAGTTAGGAGTTCCATTGACAGTTCGATTCATATGTGTAAAATTGAAGATGGCAAGGCTCTCCGGGTTGATGACAGACCAAACGAATGCTTCTCAACATTTTAAGAACGCGTGACGAAGATGTGACTATTTACTGCCGCGTGATAATGGATGAACATTAATCACACATAATATTATGACGCCTGCTGTAAAAGTGATCCACGGAGTGAATACGGACCATTTCCGACTTCAGCTCCTTCGATTGCATTGGCCTGCAAGCTACTCACCGCTAATGCGGTGGAATTTCAACTTCAGGCACTTTATTTCTGATACGTTAAGAAAAGTCTTAACGCTGTGTTCCGACAAGAGAAAGGTCCTTGATACTGATTCATTTATCACGAAGGCCTTGCGGACCGTTTTCTACAGATATCATGCTCGGTGGTCAAGTTGGAATTTTATACCATGAGCAAATGCTAAAAAAATTGTTCATTGATTGCCCAGAAGTTCCGAAATGCGTTGCAGCTACATCGTCCCTCTTATTATGGGATTGTAGTAGATATATAGGCAAAGACACAAAGTTATATTGCTTTGGTCCCGCACTTTCTAAAACTCGTGCAAGACACATTTTAAAACGTCTTTTGAAAATGGACGAAAATAAAAACTAAATTGGTTGTGTCCCTAGGGCTCAAGACGTGTTCATTATGTTGCCATCGTTCCGGGTTTTCTGTAAATAGAACCAATTACACTTGATGATAAATTTTAACATATTCTCTGTGCACGTAGATACGATTTTTTTAAAGAACAGATTCAAGAAATCGTCACCATTCTTTAAATGTTTCACCACAGCCCGGCGAATGAACATTAGAAAAAAAAAAATAGGGTACCGAGGTTTGTGGGTTTTGAATGCCTACAGGCTATAATGAAAAGAAAATAAAGAAGAACATTTCACAACCAAATTGTACGGCTTGCGAGGAGGGTCTATGATAGACTGATGGACAGATGGATGGATGGATTGAAAATATTTTCCGGTTTTGACAATGTATTAGTTGCTGAGTCTCTATAATTTGTCCCATCGAAAGAAGGATGCATTTTGCTTTGAAGGCCTTAAAATCTACTCTTCTTACTATGCAGCTAACATCGGAATTAAACTGGCTTAACGCGCGCTGCCGTTCCTATTCTACAGCCGAAATGCACGGACGTTATTACAGAAAGAATATGAGAAGCAGGGACTATCTTCAGCAAAGAAATATTTTGAATTAGAAACAGCATTAAGAAGAATATTGAGGTAACAACAGAGCCCTGAGGTACACTAGGGTTTTTTTTCCTGTGTATCAGACTAACGAATTTAACTAAATGCGTTGAAAGGTTTTTCTAATAGATTCATCGATCCCAAGTGTACAGAGGACGATGCCAGACTCATTTCTTATGAGCTTTGGTTCCATTTTGGGGTGGAACATCCCATCATAACTGGACGGTACTGCCAGTCATTGAGTGATATTATTTTCTTAATGTACTTGCAGAGGTGACCGGTTATTACAGTTTCAACGAAAATAACAAAAACACTTTTATAGAAGAAGGTAAGATAAACTATGTGGACTAGTGGGTTTGAATATGTTAAGATTAGCTTGGGTCAGAGAAAGAAAAACTTCCGGGGAGATCTGCAGAGCATGTTCAGCCACCAATGGAGCTTCTTCCAGCTAACTTATCACACAAACAATTCGCTATAAATGCACAGAGAAGCCCATTAGAGATTATTTAGAGATATACAGCAGCCTTTTACTGTCCATAACCTTATAGTGCTGGATACCAGCGATCTGATTGCTACCTGATTGTCAAAGTAGAGACAATATCGGTCTACGCTGTTTTATTTATCGATAGCCAGTTTGTAATCAGGTTAATGGCCATGATTGCAGTCTGGAAGGATTGCAATATGCCTTAGAAGGTTCAAAAATAGTTGAATGTCAAAGTCTTCAAGGCGGATTTCTATAAACACATTTTAGCCTACTATAGATACTTATGAAAAGAATTAGGCAGAGCTGGCAACGTGTCTGGGATGGTGCAACTGAAAGTAAACGATAAATACAGATATGACCTGCGTTCTAATCACTCGATCAATAAATGTTCCTTAGTTTCAACTACAAATTTCAGAGCTGTACTTGTCTGCACAACTACAGTCTTTTTGTAATTGTTGAGATCGCCAAGCAATCTGTTGCTGTTTTTTCGGTTAAACTCCTGTCTAACTTGAGCCCCAGGTATCCTCTTTTACTTTAGGGCAGTCAATAAAGGCCTTGTGTACACTCTATAGTATATGTTAAGATTCTCATAACTTAGAGCTAATTAACATCTAGCAGTTAAGCTTAAGGGCAAACAACTATTTCCATTCTATTCCTTCCATACCTACTCCTTTGAATCGAACAGTCTTCACGCAAGCTCTAAATATGTACATTGGTAGGAAGTACTACATCTGCGTTGAGTACCTGCAGTCTTATCCTAGTATAAATGGAAATTTATAGTGTAAGTGCTCTACGACGTTGCCGTCAGTCACATTGCATGCGCCGCAGGAGCTTGTGGTATTCCTGTTGAACACACTTTGGTGCCTAGTGGTCCATTAAGACGGCGAGTCCAGCCTTTTATTCGTAAGAAAAGCAGAAAAGTCGCTGGCTTTTAGCAGATACATTAAGATGCATTCGTTTGTTCTGCTTGAAACCTAAAGAGTCTGATACATATACGACTACTATGCCGAAAAGATCTCTCAGCCAGTTTCAACCATGACCATAATAACTACCAAAAAGTCAAAAAAAAAATTGAAATTTGAAATTTGATACACCAACCAGACGACTGTAGGAACCTCGAGTCCAATTCGTCGTTCAAGAAATTGTTGAAGTTCCTTAACCCGATCGTGCTTCACGTATTCTTAATTAAAGTGCAATGCATCACATCTGATATAATCTCCACCAAACTTGATGGCTCTGGATTTTCAACAAAATGTGTGGTCTCAGCATCTCATCAAGTTAACATGGAATCTTCTCATTGTATTTAGATACGAGTACTCAAACAATTCGACTTCTTTAACAGCTGACCCTCTAAAGTCAACGCCAAAGTGCAAACCTCTATTGACCGTGTGTGCAGTTTCTTCTTACTGTCTTATTCGTACAACACTGCTATGACATATCCCAAGGAATTTCGTGAGAAAACCCCTTAAAAACTGACCACTGTCGAACCGGTGTATTCAAAAGGTTCTTGCTCTCGTTCGTACCTATAGTTGGTATTGTTTTGTCCAGCGACAGTGTAGTTGGTGGTTTGTCATTTGGTTCTTGTTGCGACAACGGAAACTTTTTTTTTTTTTTTTGTTGTAGCATCATCGCCTTTGGGGCAATGTCCGAGAGTTTGAATTTTTCTTTTATTAGATATGACTTTGCTTTGAACTGTAACGGTGTGATGCCGCTATGAGATAAAAAACCTTCAAAAATCTGGGCACCAGGTCATATCCATAAAAACCACGAAAGAAGTCATAACGCACGCATTGGACAGGAAGTCGGCGATGCGACAACAGAATTAAAAGATTCATTCAGAAAAAAAGAAAAATAAAAATAAATTACTTTAAGTCACGAGTACGAGTATCTGTAACTTTTGTATTGTCGGTTTAAGGTACCTAGGTTCAGTGTTCCAATTCCAGTTCTACTTCTTTGGAGTTAAGATACATTGCACTCCTCACGTTTGCTTTCGCATCCATCACTAAACAGTACTCGTATCACACGAATCAAGACAACGTTTCTGCTGTGTACGAGTATCTACTGCAATGGAAAATTCTTAAGATTGCACAACTCTAACTTGGGTCGTCGATCTGAGAAGCTACTGTTGCTTGGCTTAGGAAAACGGATGGCACACGGGCATACGGGCACACGGGTACCACGAGATGGGCGCCTTTGTTTCGGGCAAAGTCTTTCTGGTTTAACTCCGATCATCTCACCGTTGATACATGATATCCATTTGTATCTATCTATCCATGCAAGTTTTATACTCGTACATACATATCTCCATCGTTGTTGTCGTAGTTGCACAGCTGTAGTCATAACTATGGCTAGTTTTGGCTAGAATTCGATATAGGGAGAGACTGAATGATCGACCAGGCTGAAAGAGGCAGAGACGCACCACTTCCACAAAATGAAACCGAGAGTGGGCAAATCACCATATCTCTATGCATCTATATCAATGACTAGGTTTACATAGTGCACAACGACGTCGTCGCTCGTCGCCACCAAGAGTGGTGGAACAAGATTTACTCGCGATGTCTGACTGTGGATCGTCGAAGTCGTCGTTGTTGTCGTCGTCGTAGAGGAAACTAGGTCAGTTGTGGAACTAGCTGGCATGGAAAAGCTACTCCACGGGCACAACTACACCACCACCATTGCTTGGTGTTTTGCTGTGCAGCAGGCCTGCGCACTTTTGGCCAAAGAGGACGACCTGTTCACGAAGAGTACTAAGTTTCAAGAGTCGACATCGGCACATTAATAATACATGATTCGGTTGCCTTCGATTTTACTCTATCATTCAGTTGGGTTCAGGCGGAATACCCGATTTACTAGCAGAGAGGCCATCGATCGGAACAGGATGCCGATGCCGATGACGATGACGACGACAACGACAACGACAACGACAACGACACCGACATAAGCCACAATGACGACGTAAACGTAAACGATGCTAGGTTTTGTGAGTTCAAGCGGCATCGACGGCGTCAGCGTCAGTGATTGTAGTACTCTGGGCAGTTATAGATTTAATTTTCTATGTCAGACCTATAGCAGCTGAGTACTCTGTGTACAGAGAAGCTTTGGTTTTATTATTGTTTTGAGTTGAGGTCTCTTGGGTGCCATGACTGCAAGTCGCCCACGGAGACAGGGTGAGAAAAACAAAGTTTGAGAGTGAGATTATTTATGTTACTTATGCAGCGGCGGCAGTGTCATGTTGAAGATGTCAATTGTCAGCTTAAATTATTGTCTGTGTGGCATTAACAATGAGTTGGGGGTGGATGTGAGAATATATTTGACAGAAGTTGACTAAGTGAGAATCTACATACGTATCGCACTGTGATAGTTTAGACGACGTAACACAAAAGAACTGTTGAATGGTCGAAGTCAGATTTTTCTCGTAGCAGGAGTCCAAAGATTGTTTTCCAGCGCACATTCAATGTGCGCACTTGTTTCTGAAGCGTAGTCTCGAAGGATCTTTAAATTCAACCAATCTCTCCATTTTCGAGGCTGTTTTCACTGTTTACGAGGGATTGTCAGACGCAATAAGCATTCTTTTCGGCACTGGCAGCAACTATCTTTAGCTATGGCCAGTGTCCAAGCACTGAAATCACAATGCTTGAACGTTCCAACTTACTGGCATCGCTATATTTAAAAGCCTATGTTCCTACTGCCGGTGGTAGCAGTAACATTGAATCCGTAGGAAATAGAGTAACGCAACGACGAACGGAACAGAGTTCTCAAATTAAGAACTAGACCATTATCCTCGTTGTACGTTCCTGTATCTAAAATTTCTCTGCCTTCGGAAAAAAGATGCAAGACAAATCTGAATTCAGTCTTTTGACAACGTTCGGTGAAGTCTAATATTCACAAACTAGTTTGGGCGTCTTAAGAGAGTTTAACAAGGCTGTCAATACGATGCTTAACAATATGGTTCATTGCCATTACTTTGTTGCGTATATCTTAGATTGGAAGACAGACACAGGCATTCCTACCGAGCAGAAGATCTAACGATGTCGTCATCCAGAAGACACTAGCGCCGTATCCTTATTCGGTTTCCGGGACAGCCGAGTGAAATTTTCCTCCTGTGAGCAGGAAAGCCGATTTCGTAGCGAGTAGGCGATAGTTCTGATGTCTATAAGATAGAGCTAAGAGATGGATGCGCAAGTTTATCAAAACCATGCAGATCATGATATGAGTGCCGAGGAGAGGGAGATCTATCAGTTCATATAAAGTAGAACCTAGGTGACCTACGAAACGCCTCAGGGAGCCGTAGCAGCCTGTTCTTTGCAACCTGGTGAAGCAGAAGTGACGACGAAGAGAGCTACTTTACACTACCATTAGGCCAACAGAGTCTTGCAGATTTTGAGCATGACATATTTAGCCCAGAGAAGGTTGTTATGTGGAATGAAGCCCAAACTGAGCTTAGTTGGAGAACTGAATGGTGATGACAATAAACGCAAGATGAGCCTGGCTAGTCAAATTCCAGAACGTACGGCAAAAAGAGTTGAAGAAGCCAAAGGAGTCGAAAGGTCTAACGATTCTCGGTTCAGCACCGAATTGACAGGCAGCACTACCTTGGAAATGGTAGAAAACACCACGAGTTCATAGTCGCTATCAGTTGGAACTACCTCCTGATTTGTATCAACTTTGGCGTCTAGCTTAGACGTCTTATCGGAATTCATAGACAAGCTTAGGTAAACAAGATCGCGATAGAGTTATGTAACGAATGCTTGCCATTTACTTTTGGAAGATTTTCTCGTTTCAATGTTGTCTTCCAAGTCTGCAATTGACGCTATCGGTGTAGACGTATTGATTTAACGTATCGCAGTTCAAAATATCTTAAAGACGCCAAATCGCACGATCTAGCCGGTCTATTCACCGGTCCAAAATGAGAGAACTTATTTATCAATTGCTCCCTCGATTCGCGTTCTGCGTGGCATGTAGCGCTGTCTTGCTGGAACCAAATGTTGACCAGGTTCAGTTCGTGCATTGAACGATAGCCGGCACCATTGACGTTAATACTGTTCTCAAGGTCATCCTTGAACAAATATGGGCCAGTGATCTCGCTAAACCATAAATCGGACCATACAGTGCATTTTTCGGGTGTATTGACAGATCTTGTATTGCCTGAGGTTGCAGGTTGCAGCCAGAGACTAGCTTCATCGCTGACGACAATTTTTCTATGAAAAAGCGGATCTTTCTCCAGTTTTTCTAAGGCCCACTCATGAATAGTGCAACGCGGTGGCAATTCGTTCGT
This sequence comes from Volucella inflata, assembly GCA_928272305.1. Lineage (NCBI taxonomy): Eukaryota > Metazoa > Arthropoda > Insecta > Diptera > Syrphidae > Volucella > Volucella inflata. The sequence goes on from OV743720.1 coordinate 10,509,542, forward strand.
CTTAATTTTTTGCACGAGCTATACTTTGAAAGGTTTAGGACCAAGATCCTTGCTTAAATTTTTCCACGTAGTTGAGTATCACAATCCCAAATGCTGCGAAAAGCGACGAATGGACAAATCACGGTCTTAATTAACACTGTCGGATACACCAACAACACTTCCTCTGTACGCAATCTGTGCACACGGGTAGGCGGTTTTATGTCCAGCAGCGTAAAATTTGTGCGAAATTTGGTCACAATGGCTTAGTTGTAGCCTTGAGAGTAAGACGATTATGACGACCGTAAAACACTTTTAACAGAGCAGGACGAATTTTTGATAACAAGATTCAATAATTCGTAAGCGTTGTTCGGCTGCAGGTTAAGTTAGGTTTAAGTGGCTGTTGAAAAACCAACCCACTTAGGTCTATTGGCCCATTGTGATACTCCATTTGGAGCTCTTAATAAAGCGTAGGAGACTTTTAATGTCTGTGTTGCTTAAGTCACTTAAGTCGTTGTGGAAGAAGGCCCTTAGGCTGAGCATGTCAATCCAACCGCCCATCTATGATTTGTTCTTCTGTTAGCATCCAGCTTTATTTCTTGTTTGCACGTAGCGATAGGTATACCTATTTTTCTTTTTCAGTGGTAGTAGTGGTTCCCATATTGGCAAGTTCGTCGGCCCTGCAATTCCCTGTAATGTCTCTATGTCCCGGCACCCAGCAAAGCTGAATATTAAACTACTCCGCCACCTCCATTAGAGATGATCGGAAGTCCATGACTGTTTTTGAGTTTGGAGAGCATGAGTCCAGGGATTTGATAGCGGCTTGAATATCGGAAAAGATTCGGATATCCATTGCAGATATTACATTTTTCTTCAGCCGCGATAGGGCTTCCTTAATTGCCAGAATTTCCGCCTGGAAAAACACCATCGGCAAAAACACCACCACCAACCCCACTGACAGTCGTTGAACCGTCGGTGTACAAGTGGTTGAATTGTCATCCAGTAAGGCATTTTCCTCCCACAAGGATCTGGAGGGAATGCTTGCATGGAAGCCCTTGTCAAACTATTGTTTGGGTGTGGTGTAGTCGATGTCTTCTGGTAGGATTCCTAGGACGTTAAGAATGTTTGCGTGGCCAAAAGGTTTATTTGTCTGCTATAAATGTCGAGGGGTGTAAGGTGAAACAGAGTGTCCAGAGCTGCAGAGGGAGTAGTGCGTAGGGCTCCGCTTATGCTCAGACATGCTGTTCTTTGGACTTTACTTTACCGCCTGCCGTTCACTGCTATGTCTATGGCCGTCCACTACACAACCACCCGGAAGGTGAGTATCGGTCTTATGATGGAGATATATAGCCAATGGGTAATGCGAGGTTGGAGACCCCATTTGTTACCGATGGCTTTTTTGCAAGAGAATAAAGCTACATAGGCTTTCTTTACTCTTTCTTGAATGTTGTTCGGGTGCAAGTCTTTTCATGATGAAATGGCAATATTTGTTTGACTTTGGCACATGTCACGGACATTTGACACGTCCACTGTCTCAGTTGTCAAAAATAGAACACTGAAAAACCTGACTTTCGGTTTAATTGTGGAAACAGATTAATGTATGCTCTCTCACGTAACTGCTTTAGTTATTGAAAATGAATGGCTCGGCAGACTTTGAGGCTGGTCTAGTCTGGTCTGTGTTTTTCAAGCTACGAAATCCCTACAGATATGTATCTGTTTGGGTATTGTTGGGCTAACACATTCTGTTCCCTTTTTGACGAGACTTTCGAGTAACAACTTCCCGACTCCTCGATCACGTGCTCTTCTTTCGGTGTCGTTTTCTCTGATGACGACAATATTCCCTGCCACCACATCGTACCCTCTTCCTATGAAATCTAGAAAGTCCGGAAGTTGAGTCTGTTACATGCAACACTGCCCAAAGTCCATCCTGATCTGGATGCTTTTGTCATTCGACTTCGACGTTGACGCCATATCTGGAAGACAAATAGCTTTTCTGCTCAGATATCCTGTTATGTGGTTAATCTAACGTTTGGCTTACATCAAACCTTTCCAACTTACGCGAAACACCGATTCCATTCTCCAAATCGGTGTATTCTTTTCGATCTGCATAATGCCCTTTCATATTCAAAATACCTTTCGTACACTTTCACTTCTCGTGCAACTCATGTCTGCTTCGAAATTCAATAATTCAATTTCAAATATTTACCTTCGGTGGTTCCTTTCCCTTAAGTCGGATCACGTCGATGCATCTCTGAATCGAATTCGATTCTGATAATTGGGGAGTCACGATTGCAAAGCTAAAAACCAAATCCATAATCCGTATTCGGAGTCGTAGTCGTAGTCGTATTCGTACTCGTGTTCATATGTGATGCATCTACGGATAGTCATATGTAACCGCCTTCACGAATGCAACACTTCAAAATTCAATGTTTGGATTACTTGAATACGAGTACTTTGAAACATTGTGGTGGTGTACCGAGTGTACCTATATATACTCGTAGACTCCGTGTCCTGTCTTAAGATGACAAATGTGGCAAGACCAATGAAATACGACCTCACGAATCTTCCAAGTCGAACTAAAAATCAAAATCGAAAGACGGTTGTCTCAGATTTTGTTGGATTCGATGGAAAGTTCATTGCCTGATGAATTGTACTCGTATTGTACCATTATCAAACCGCAAAAGCCCATGGGAAAAAAATTTGAATCTTATCAAATGTGAACAACATACAATCTGCAATCTGCTGCGAGCGTAGAAAGAAAGAAACCTACAGGCGATCACTTGCTGAGATAACATTTGCTAAACATGCAATCCATCTGTGTACTTAACTTTGTGCAAATTGTTGGCTTTAAATTGTCTTTAAGTTGCTCTCTGGTTGGCTTTTAGCTCAAAAGACACAACTCTGTGTTGTTCGGGATTGTTTTTTTATTTTTTGTTTTGGTTTTCCACTACAACAACCTTTAACCCACAACTGACGGACTGGTCAACTCCAGTCGTCAACAAAACATACAAATACGAATACATACTCGTTTAGTCTGACAGTAGTCAATAAAGCTGGTTCTCCTTCCTCTTTGGTTTTTTTTTTTATTATTTTCTGTCAACTTTTTACGTAATGAGATACAAAGATACAAATTTAGTGTAACGCATAACTTGTGCTTCTTTACTTTTCTGTTTCTATGAATGTACGAGTACTTGTACCTTGCAGTTGTACTCGTATCTACTCATATTCGTAGTCGAAGTCGTATTCGTATCTTTGTATCTAACATATATGATGATTTGGACGTGTACTGCTGAGGTACCGTTTTGCGTGCGGCTACTTACGTTGACACTTCATAAAAATTATGAGAAGTTAGCGGTATTCAAGTTTGATATTACCCATTAGGTATATTGTCTTTTGTTTTTGTAATTGTATCTGCATCTGCCTTTTCTTCAAACCGCTGTTAGTTTTATAGGTCTTCTTTTTTTGGGGCGGTTAGTTGTGTCTAGTAGAAGATGCATACGAGTACATATGCGTATGTTGTCCTTCATGATAATTTGTGTGTCGTTAAATTGTTTGACGAGTTTTTGTCGGTTCGGTGTTAATGTTGTGGCGATTTGAATGAATGATAGTTTCCTGTTAGATTCTAGGAAGTTACGGGGATGCGATTAGTGGTTTAGTAGGGCATAAGTGGGCAGAGTGATGTGGTTTTGGATAAACACTTCAGTGGAAATGACAACTGGTTTAAGGTCCATGAGACAGTTACTAATGCAATAATAAAGAAATGTTCATTCTTTACCAACTAAATCATGTATAAGACATGCAACTGATTGGATGGGTTTTTGTTAAATAGAACCTTAGCCTTTCAAGCTGAATGATAACACGTCTCAATGTAAAGTTGTAACCCTTAGTCCACGACTACAGATACAGTTTTACTTATTAAAAAACTCATTGCCTACAGACAAAGTAAATTAAGAATTTAATATACCAGTTAGCCTTCGTCAACCACTAACAGTCGCTAGCTGTCTAGCTGGGGCAAGTTGGTTGAGGTCCTCTTTCATTCCTTTGCGGAACCCTAGATGTGTTCTTTTGCTCCGTCCGCAGCGGTTAAAAACGAAGACTGTTCAAGCCAAAGCTGTGGTTTCCATTCGCTTAACATGGCTCAGGCATTTCAGATTTTGGATCCGTATAGCCCTTACTAGACCAATGTCCCTCTACAGCCCATGCAATTCATACATATATAAATCTTGGCCTCTATTTATTTTGGCCGCTTCGGTATGAATTAGGGTACATCTTGCACGATTCTGTCTAGGGCGATGATAAAATAGTCACATGATAGCGCGTCGGCTTATCTGAAGCAGAGAGATTTCTTAATAGTCACCTTGCACAACTAGACGGACTACCTATGCACTATTATATGCAGCTTTGAAGCCGACAAATGGATGCTGAGTGTCGATTTGATATTCCTAGATCTTATACCAGATCATTTGCTATGTAAATACCAGCTTGAAAGCAAACTGGTATGGATCAACCAGATTGTTCATAAATGGCTTCAATCGCTCACAGCGGATAAGATCTTATAAGCTATTATGTAGTCATGAGATCCTCTATAGTTGGCGCATTCAAAGAAGTCTCGTTTCTTCTGGTTAAGGCAAACGACGGTCAAGTGACTGCTTTGAACGTGTTTTATCTGATCAATCATACAGAAGAACCAACAAAATCTGCGCCAGTATCTTTATTAGTCATAAGCTTCGATATCAGCAATTTAACTTCGTCTAGGTCAGTAGAATGGAATTCTCTTCTGTCTTCATGTTGAGTGAAAGGTTCCTTTAATCCACTGGTAAAATTTGATGTCTTCATATCCTCGACTACATGCTTTTTGTAATTTTTACTTTTCTCTGCGAGCAGCCTGTGCTGCTGAACCCTGAGAGGGTTCGAGAGAAACGCAATCGGAGAAGATTCTCCTCAGAGTTGATAATTTGGTGGTCTTCCTTGGCTTCATTGTGCCGAGCTCTGGGCCAATCCCGACTTCAACCACTTTTCTCTTTGGGTTTGTGTCGTTTTGTCCCGGAGTACTCAATCTCAGAGATAGTTATCTGACTGACTGTTTAATGTTATCTTCACGTTGAGTGCAAAGAAGATGCCGACACTCTTCGTCTGCTAGAGGCTTGCCAAACTCTGTTTTACAATCCCTAGAACCTCAGCTACCGCCATACGCGTCGAGCTGAGCTCAACCTGATTATCGGAGAGATTGCAGCACTCTCTTGTCCTTACTCGTAGTATCTTCTTCAAGATTTTCCGATGTTATCCAGCATACATAGCGGTCGGAATTTGGACGAATTCATGGGTTGGTATTGTAATCAAGTCGATAGAAAGCGGAGTGTTAGCAAGAGCTTCACAGCGTGATTCTCTGTTGAGTCGCGCTACGTCCCATCCGATGGCGCATATAGTGCTTCCCTTGAACCCACCATGAAGGTAAAGAACTGGTAATCAATCCCCCTATAGTTCTGCCGGACTCTCCAGGCAATCATTCCGGCTAGTGCAAATCACCATAACGAGAGATTAGGCGACTCGGAAATGCAGAGCCCGAAAATTCGATTGTGGCTCGTGCAGTATGCGCCGTTGGTCCATCCTATTGGAACAACATAATCTCCAGTCCCAATTTATACAATTGAGGAGAAAGAAATTTATTGAGAATGGCTCTATAGCGCTACCCGTCCACAGCAGTCGCTTAGCCGGCAGCGTTTTCGGAGAAATAATTTTGAGTTGTTGTAATGGATCTTCGTGGGCTATACGCGGTTTTTTAATGCCCCAGAAGCGATAATTTTGCTTATTCATAGATCCACAGGAATGGAAATGGACCTCGTCTCTCATGGCGATTGTTGATGAAAAGTAGTCCACCTCGTTGTCGAGATTTAGTATGACTGAGCGTAATTTGATTCACTGTCTGCACTTCGTAAGGATACTTCTAACAGTCTTTCACCTCTATAAAGACCGCCAATTGCGTGGCACATCGTCTGGTCGATACTCCGAAGTCCTCTGCGACATCTTTATCCACATATCAAATATTCTCAGCAGAACGGCTGCTCCAGGGCCGGTCAGACTTGGCAGCATTTCGTGTTGTCTCATACTTTTCTAGGCGAGCGACTAAACGTCATAGTGTTTGCCCAGTTGATGTTGGATGAATGGGAAATCTGCGCCGAAATTCACGCTGAGCCAACACCACTGAAGTATAGCCATTCATGTCTTATCAACGTGTATTTTGTATCTGCTTACTTCACAAATGTCGAAGTACAACTGACATTTGCCGTCATTTGCAAAAATTATAGCATCTTCCGATAGGGTCATGACTTTTGTGCAAACTAGTAGTATCACGTGGAATTTGCTTCAATTTATACAGTGAACAACATTAAGGTGTGCCCATAATAACTACAATGACATTGCCGATTCAATTAGTAAATTAAGAACTAAATTGGAGTCTTAATCCTCCTGTTTTTGCTCACTTCGGGGGACTATGGGAGTCAGGAGTGAAATCGGCCAAATTCCATTTAAAACGGGTTTCCCGAAATGAAGCGTTAAACTTCGACGAGTTTAGCACGCTTCTATTTCAAATAGAAGGGCGTCTCAACGTGAGACACCTCTGCCCATTAACGGATAACTTTGACGATTTTGCCATTTTTATCGGGACTTCATGCAATATAATACCAGAAACGGACCTAGCAAGCGAAAAACTAGATCTACAGACCGATGGAAAGGAGTACAAGATTCAAGATTAGAAGGAATGGAGCGGCGAGTACCTAATTCGTCTTCGAAATCGTCCAAAGTGATTGAAGACGGAGAAGCAGCCCAACGATTGAGACCGAAATGAGATCGAAATGACTTCTAGCTCGAATCATGGAGACAAATCCAGGAGATGATAAGCTCAGCGGAGTACAGAAAGTAGTAGCTCACATGTAAGGGAAAAAGTCAGGAAAGTGGAAAAGTTTTCTAGCCAGCAACTTTATTAAAAAATTCAGACTTTGAAGGAACATCTTTACAAACTTGTATAACAGGAAAAGACCTGGTAATTTATGCCATTTTGTTGCCTTATAGGGCTCGACTCGCAGGGAAATGAAATTTATTGACAGACGCCAAGTCTGAAAGGAAATGGAAGTCCAGCCGCTGCAATGTAAAATTGGCCAACTTACCGACCGTTTAGACTGATATTCCTTTAGTCGCTCGAACCGCTCACTTTGAATTAAGTTACCAGTGGTTATTTCGTCACCGAATTCCCAGTCAACGAAATGCTTTTTCTTAAACCAATTAAGCCACCTCTGGGTAATTTAAATTAAAATTAACAATTAAACCCCAAAACTGTGGACACACAAAGGAGTCACACACAAAAGACACTATTTATTTTCATGGCGCTGCAAAAAATCATTAAAACTGCAATACGGACACTAACATGAGAGGGGGGCAACTTGGCACTGGTAGTGCCACTCTTAGTAATGTCCATTAAATAATGAATTTCCTCCGGAATGCGAATTGTGGCAAATTGTATGTGCGAATGGTTTATCCAATTTACAAGATTAACACCTTCATCCGAATGCACCACAAGGAATTGTGAATTGTTCACCCAAGCGACTTCTACTCGTATCTATCCATCCATCCATCCATCCATCTATTTACAAGTACCGTCGCATTTGTATCTATCAGTCCAACCATCGACAATTGCCAACTGAGAATTGTATTGACTGGTCCTATTCGTACTCGTACAGCTGCTGCCACTATTGCTTTTGTTATGCATTTTCACGGTAAATTTACAAAAGACTTTTCGAAAAAACAGAAAAAAAAAAGAAAAACAGAAAATATCGAGAAAAAGCAAAACCAATCAACCTAATACGAGAGTGATTATAATTTTCCAAGCGAATTGTGTTTTGCTGTTGAGATTTCGCAACCTTGCCTCCATTCAGCAAGAGCTCAACTCAACTCAACCCAGCTTAGCTCAGATGATGATGGTGATGATGATGATGATGATGATGCCGATACCGATGCTGATGCCGACGACGTCTATGTCGATGTCTATGACTACCATGACGATGTCTATGTGGATGTCTCGATGGATAGTGATGGTAATGGTTTGAATATTACCGAAGGAAGTTAGGCGGAGCTTTAAAGTCGCTTGGGGATATGAATAATCAGGGCGATCCATCTTCTAAGTCGATCGGCCCAGCCACAGTGTACAAGGACTTTTCGCTGGCAAAATGCTAAGCAGATACACGATTACCAGTAACTACTAGTATTAGCCCAAGTCGAAAACAATAGAAACACCACAGGCCGAACACAGATACTAGAACTCGCCGACGTATGAGTACTCGTATGTGATAGGTTTGTGATTGGGAATATGACAACATTGGGTCGATTTACTGGCAGTATTCCCATCTCGAATGCAGTCATATGCGCTCATAACTAATTAACAGCATCTTTGGCGCATTAATGCAAACACAATTCCTTGCATAACATGAGCCAATTTCCATAGTGGAGCAGCTTGTGTACTCGAAGTACGATAGCACTAGCACCAGTACCAGTACCAGTAACATCACCAGTTACAGTAGCAATAATGGGTAAATATGACTCTGAGGTGATCGCGTTTTCTTGCAGCACACGAAAGGCCATCTCTGTGGAAGATTGCATTCGAGGGATGTTAATATGAAGTGCTGCTGGAGCAGTTGATTGCCTAAATTGCAGAATTTTCTACTTCAATTATTTCGAAAAGACGTATAATTACTAGTACGAGTACATATCTGACGGGAATGAGAGTCGAAAAATATTGTGACATCACTGGCAAAAAAACAACGAAATGATCCCACTTCCTCTCTATGTATATGGTCGCATCTTAGGAAGTGCGAAGACTCATATTCGTATCTGGTTTAGAGATACAAATATGACTATGAGTTGCAGTTTTATGTATGCATGGCAAGACCGCTACTGTTGCTTACTATCTTTGCGTATGTACTTTGAGCCGATCGTGGCGGCTAAAAAGGTGCCGGAAAAGAGGCAAAGAGGGCACTTGAGTGCGTCTTTTGCAATCTAAGATTGGTGGTTGAATGACTGAGGTGATGGTGGCTGGTTGGTTGGTTAAAGCTGGCGGTGAGGTACATAGAGTGCGCGGTTTGTGATTGAATTATTGGAGTAGAACCACATGCAATTGCTGGATCAGTTCGTTAGTCTTTTTTTTTTAAAGTTTCGAGTTCCCTTCATTTTATCGTGATTAAATGTTATGGCTTCGCAAAATGTTATACACTTTGATTGGAACTTGGTTAGATCAGCAAGAGTTTTATTTTTGTTTTTTTTTAATAAAAGATACATAAACAAGACGAACTCAGGTTTGAAATGACAGGCATACCTTCAAAAAAAACCTCGAAAGACCTAATGGAATTGTCACCCATGCCAGTTCCAAAAACAAAGAAAGGGGCTGTTTGCATTTAGTCTATTGCTACAGAGCCCTAAGTTATCACCGCTGATGAAAAGATCGCTTAATGTACAAGGAGATGACAATCTTATATGGAACTCATTGACTAACCCAAAGTAAATGTATTGAAAGCTATGACTCCCTCACTTTAGCATGGATGCTTATGCGTGAATGGGAAAAAATTAACTGAGCATCGGTTATCAAATAGCTAGAGAATAGGCCAGAAAAAATAGCTCCATAAGCCTTACCTCTCAAGAGAAAATTGAAATAGTCTCATACGATTGTTCATGGATATATTCTTCCTTACTTTGGTTGCTCTTAACACTGCAACCTTTGTTTCGTAGACATTATTTTCCAGTCGTTATGGCTTCATTTACATCTTGAAATGGTCCGCAGCGTTGTTGTCGCATATTTCACAATTCACCCTCCAGGGAACCGAACCGCATATTCGAGGAAGAATTTTTCTCCCGAAAGTGTCTGCTCTGTTTGCCTGTCCAGCAATTGGATTCATATAAGCAGGGGTTTCCTAGGGTAAGCTTTATCCAAATATCCACTAGGCAGTGTACTTGACGTTAACGAGATAACGTCCCTTAACGACTTCGTGTTCACTATTTTTTGTTCAGCAACGTTGTGTTCTTCACAGTGGACAGATCTTTCTTTGTTTTTTTACAGCATGTTCTTTGTTGTGTTCTCATTTACCTCACTGGACACCTGTTCCTGTTCCAGAAAACATCTGCTTCAGAACTTACTTACATTAGGTGGCGCTATAGTCAGGATTGGAGCTGGTCCTCACCAGGTCGATCTTTCACTTGTTTTTGAATTTGATGGAGTGATGGAAAGTCTTGACATAAATCGCGTTAGTTTTTGCAGGATTTGCTTTACCTAGTGTGAAGACTTGGTCAACGGTGAATTTGGCGACCACGCTTTTACGCTCCGATTAGTGTGTTGGAGGAGTGTGTATCACAACACGTTAGATATGCCTCAATAGTTTTAAGAAGACAAACAACCACCTTTCATGAAGATGATGCATATAGAGCTGATATTCTAGTCATAAGGCATGCTTCATCCACCCGCATTTGGCTAATTACCTGTAAGCTCCACTGTTAGACCATTAGTACCGGCGGCCTTGTTGTTCATCATCGTTTTGATTGCTGAGACAACCACATTTAAAATAGGAGGATCTTTGACTTCTTCATATCATTGACTGGAACCAGATTATCAATCTGTTGTTCATTAGTAGCTCCTGCGATTCGGTCGGTGATTTCCTTAATTATCCCGAAGAGCCTGCTTTAACCCTGCTGCCAGTAGCTAATCATTCCGGAAAAGGATCCTGATTTTGTTCATTATACCTTAGGCTCTTTTTCAGTTGTAACTCGTGACCTACAGTGGTCTCGGGTATCTCCTTGATTGGATGACCAATTCATAGCAGAGACTTTCTCGCTCGGGCGGTCTCAGTCTTCTGGCTAGTCCAATGTTTGCGTTCGTGTTTCCGGGAGTCTGGGTTCGATTCCTGGCTGGTCAGCAACAATTTTTCAAATCGCCATCACCCTTTCGGCGGGCAATGGAAATACTCCCGAAAGTAAAATTGCCTACGAAAAAACTTCAAAGGAGTGTCGTTCGGACTCGGCGATAAACCGTAGGCCTCGCTCAGATGTGACAAAAATGACAACATGAGCAACACAAATGAGTGCCAAGAAGCTAGACCATGGCCCATACCGGGCTGCCAGTGCCACAGTGTTTTTTGTTTTTTTTTGTTTCCAACGTTAAATTTATTTTTCCGGACAATTTTAAGCTTGTACTCGTTAGGTAGTCGGGCTCTGAATATGACTACAACAAGGAAGTGGTCAGAGTCAATGTTTGCTACTCTGAATGTCTGCTTATTCAGAGTACTGGGTGCGTTATCGGTCAATTTGGTTGGTGGCCCGACCATTTGGGAAGCATCAAGCTTCTGTATGGATTTTTAGTAATGGAAACGTAATGGTACTAATCATCTCAAATTCTCCCTTTTAAATGTGGAGGAGTCCATGCTTTCCGATATTTTGACACCATACTCCGTGATACCAACCTTTTCTCGAAATTCCTTAAACTTCTTCAATAAAAACGTGTGAGCACTTCACCCTGGTGTTTCGAAATATTATCTTGTATCGGACTACAATTTTGTTATGGATGGTGGTAATACCTATTCTACAACGCGTAAAGACAGAGTAAAGTTTCACCAGCGTTGTACTTCCATTTGAAACCGTTAGGCTACCGTTGTGTTCATCTAAGGAATTCTTCCGCTGTCATATGCGTACCACACACAAGTTATGTTCCAAAGTTGACAGGGCTTGTTAAAAATAAGTATTTCTAGTGAGGCCATCGATTGGCAATTACACGCGTCCGAAAGATAAGTCCTTCATGATGCTGTCAAAATTTTATGACATTTGAACGAATAGAAGTGGTGGTACGAGGTGGGGGACAGTATACTTGTGCCATCGGCACAAAAATGTGAATAGGCTAAAAATTGCTTAGAATTGAACATTCGAAAGACATCATTAAGGAGGTCAAAAGAGCAACATTGTGACTAGTGATGGAATATAGTATCTACAATAAAATCCAGAGAGGAAGCACCCAAGTGCTGAGTGGAAGGCGCCACACATGCCAAAATTCAAAAACTTTTGTGTGGAGAAGTCAAAAGCGGAGACAATGTTGGTTTGCTATTCCGATACCAAAGGTATTTTCCACCAGGTCAAGCAGTTAATGCATAATTCTATCTTAATAGTTGAAGGCGTTTAGTGCACCTTGGTTGTGGTCTTCGGCTAGAATGCATTGCAGAAAGTAGTTGGCGTTTATTACATAATAATGCCCCATGTCATAGTGGAGACTTCATCGATTTTTTGGCTACTAGATAGATTTTTGACCATGTGCCTTTTTGCTTTCCGGAAAAATGCATTTGCCGATGAAGGGAAAATGTTTTGTGGTCGGAGAAGCCATCCAAAAGCTTTTATCGATGCTCTGATCAACATCCCTGATGTCGATCTAAAACACTCCTTCCACAACACTCTTTCCAGAAACATGAAGCTCAGAATATTCAACTTATGTGTCAAGTCAGTACTGATATGTATATGGTAGCGAAACCTGATTGATTTCCAACAACATCATACAAAAATTTCAGGTATTCATCAACAAATGTTTCCGTACCATATGTCGAATATTCTGGTCAAACATCATCAGGAACGTGGATCTGTTGGAAATGACAAGAGAGGAACCAATTGCGATACAGATAGACAGACGCAAATGGAAATGTATCGAGCATACCATCAGGAAAAAAGCCGACAGCATTACCAGAATGGCGTTAGAGTGGAACCCTAAAGGCAAAAGATCCAGACGCCGTCCCAAGAACCCCTGGAGACGATCGATACTCCTGGAACAATGGAAACTCAACCTCACTTGGAACAGTATAAAGATAACTGCAACCAACCGAGTGAGATGGAGATGCCAAGAGGAAGCACCACGCTCCCAAGTGGAGTGATAAAAAAAGGAACAAAAAAGTCAACGTACGCAAATAGTTGCTTGTAGTTTGAAAAGTTATGGCGCTGGTATTGTCAATTAGGAGATGAGGCAACTGAAAGCCGCTCACTGTTCTTACCTCCTTTGTTTCAAGGGGGCAACATTTTTTCAGATAGATCAAAAGTCGCACACATGCTTTCACGATTACTTCAAAGCGCTTTTTACGTTAAGCTTTACAATTTTGTTGGATCTGACCATCTTAGATGTGTGGATTTGTTTTAAGCAAATTCCTCTGCTCATAGGGCCAGAAATGATGACGAAGCATAGGGTCAACATATCAATGAATAACACCGTTTTAAAGTCACTTGATCCGATCGTGGCATCCAAAAAGCAAAACTAAAAACGATTTTGAAATCCAGACAATGAATAAATATGGAAACATCAATAAAGTCATACCTCATTTAGAACAATGTATCTGGGACTAAGAAATCGTTAAGCCATTAGGCACATGCGCCCATTTTAACACCTTCAAAGTCTTACAAATCATTTAAGCCCCTCCAGCATCCATATCGGGACAAACAGATGATTCGTAAAGTAAATACAAAAGACATAGATAGTAGTTCAACGGCAAATCATCTAAAGTCATTAGGTGCATTTGGAAGACCTCGCTTAAACTCATTTAGCAGATCAATGTTAACACAACAGCGATTTATAACTGCTCGCAAAAAACTATTCTACCTCGTTGACGTTAAATCACAAATTCCTCTATGCTAGCATTCCGTAGTCACTTTTTTTTCCATAACAATCCGAACAGCAGGCTAACAAAATGAAACAAAGAAATCCAAATTCAGCGAGTTGACCTTCCACAACCGAATTCGCCGGCCAGTACGAGGTACTCGTACAAAAGCGCACCAGTACAGACACTCGTACTGGAGTTGAGATCGCGCCACAAGCGAAAATCGTAATTATTTTGCTCAATTAAATTGCATTCGATGCAAATTGCAGTCACAGGGTTCAATGGCTTATTGTTATTAGTATTTTTCTTCTTCTTCTGTATACCCCCAGCTCTTCTTTGCCCCTCTATGGACACTGGTAATTACTTTGTTTGGTTTCTTTTTTTATATTGTGGAGAGATACATGTTTCCAGTCACATCGAATGAAGTATCTTTATACGAGTACAAGTGTCACCCGAGGAGGAAAATGGAAAAAAAAACTGCTCGAACGTGTACTCTACATCCTGATCACTATCATATGAGCAGTCGATGGCGATAGCTTAGAATTTTCCTCATTTCCTTGCCCGGTGTCGGTGTACCTTATATTGTGCATATCTTGGGCGAGTACTCGTATCTTTTACCAGAATTATGTAATAGATTACAGTTTTCATTTTTTTTTATAATTTGCGCGGCAAGGTACTTATCCACAGAATGAAAAATCACATGCTCGCACCGAAAAAAAGAGGAAAAATCACTGAGGAAGAAAAGGCATATCCGACTTGCACTCATCAAACTGAAACTTCCAAGCACCAAACATTAATTTTCGTCTTCGTCGTCTTCTAAACATGCCATACCAGTGGAACCATGAGTGAGGTTGATACACAGTGATGCTTAAAAGTTTTCGGAAACTCAATCTACTCAACTGAAGTCAGATGCCCTTATGACTTTCCTTGAGAGAGAATCACTTAAAGACTTCTAAACGGCTATTGGTTAGGTCTTTAATAATAATATGATAAATCGTAATAAAGCGCGCTTGCATATTTTGTTGCAGTTGCAAATATACGATCAGGCAGGTAACGATCGTTCAAACCCAGTTGGTAATTGTTTTTCTACGATGAAGTGCACCCGCAATTGATATTTCTATTGAAGCCTTACAATGAGCCTTAGAGAGGGAGCTAATTACGAGCTTAATTAAATGGCAGTTGTAACAAAGAAGAGATCGGCAAGAAACACAACTACCATAAGACAAGTTCAGCATCAAAAATGGAAGCAGTTAGGGTGCAGTCTATACTGTTATGAGCCTAATTTTGGACGTTGTACTTACCTTCTTGACTTGCATTAGTATGGCCTTTATTACAATAGAATTAACCTTTTTAATAGAAAAGCAAGTAACCGTATTACAAGGCGATTCTTTTTTTACAGCACGCCACGTTTTTGGGGAACAAACTTGCAAGGAGTCATGTTGGACGGTACGGTACGGTGGATGGGGCAGCAATTTGTTCACATAAATTCCGTGTGAGTGAGCGTTTAAACGTTTTTCTTATATTATACTCGTATCATATCTTTGCCATTTTCGTATTTTCACTTACTGCGGTACTGCCCTGTGATCGTGCTTACTTTAAAGTGTTAATTAGCAGTATTCTCTTTAAACAGGAGAAAAAAAGCCGTAGGCATAGGACAATCTTCCCTCTGTCTCTGCTTTCTGTGGAATACATTTATTTTGTGGCTTAGCCTCTGTCGTGTAAAAATGGGGTCAGGTTCAATCAACGGATGGCGTTTGAATATAGAAACTCGCGCGAATTGAAGGAGCTCTAAACATTGCTTCGAAGTTGAGAGGCTTGTTCGCATATTGCCGAATATGATATCTCATGGCATAGATGGTGAATGGTTTCCATAGACAGAATCCAACTTCGGCCTTTTCTTGCACGTTTGTCCTCCCAAAAATAATTGGAACACAAATCAATTTATTATCAAAAATTACTTTGTCTTCTTTTTCCTTTTATGTCTTGAATCGACTCAAAATGGGTCCCACGAAGTTGTAATCTAAGTTTCAGAAATAGGAAAAAGTCAAATGGTGTCATATGTAGACAATACAATGCTTGCTTGATCATTTTGGTAGCGTTTTTGGTCGAAAAGTCATTTACAAGGATGGATTTCTCAGATATCGTGGATATTATCGTGGCGCAAGAGTTGTTTTGTTGCAATTTTGGTCTTCTTCAGCGGATACTCTCCCTCAAATTCTGAGTGAACAACACAGGGAGTTTTAAGCAACTTCACGTCCCTCTTTGAACGCTCTGCTCTTGCGTTCGAACAAGAAATTCCATTCGCAAAACAAAATTTCAAACAAACTCTTTGTTGAGATATATTGTGATATTGAGATATCACTTGAGATTAACTTATGTCTTTGGCTTACTGACAACAAACTAGACAGATGGCGCCCAAACTCAGCATCAAAATATGTAATTGACAATTGTAAAGTTATAAAAAATATAGGGAAACAATTTTTAAGAAATCAGTAATGCGGGCCGTTTGAATGACTCAGTCCCGGTTTGACAGAATGTATAAATAATTACGGATCGATCATGTTCGGAGCATCCAAGATCAGTTTTTGAGCCAACATTGCTTTACTGGTTCAGATTCAGGTCCAAACATTTCATGTTTCGTATTCCTGGGTAAAGGGAAAGTCGGTTTCGTACTCTTTTGGCAGCATGAATTATGGTGTCAATACATCAGACACGCCTATTTGACAGTCGATGCGCAAGGTCATCAAAACTTCTGCGCATTGGTATTTATGACAAGGATTCCCCCAGAAGCTAACGGACCGAGGAAGGAAATTAATCCGATTGATCTTCTGTTCCTAATTTTGCATTGCTGGCAGGAGAACAATTAATCTTGATAGCTGGAGCGTTACAGAAAGAGAGCTGGAGGTCTAAAGCAACACTGCGATGAAGAATCGGGTCTCACTACAGGTTGAAAATAAAATTAAACGATTTCGAATGAACCCAACTGCTCACTTACGGTGGCTGATTCGCATTTACACACGAAATACTTCTTGTAGAGTACATAATACATAACACTGCATGAGATTTAAGTTGTTCCATGCAGTAACTGAATTGCATAGACGAATTTGGCGAAGAAGACCTAATCCCACGTATTCGCTTCGGCACTATACCTCTGGTATGGATTCCGAAATAGTGTCCTAATCTACTTAGCCTATGAAGTCTGGTTCTTCTGACAATATTGCTGTTCGCTGTAATGTCTTCTTCTCCAAATTCAGTTTGTGCAGACAGGACTCTGATTTATCCTTTAGTAGCCGTTGTAGTCCAAGGAAACAGCGATTGGCAAGGGTAGTTTTTTAATTAACTTTTAGAAATGAGTAGTTGGTTGAATTTGTTGCAACCAAGGCCAGACAAAGTTAATAAATACTATCTTGGAAAACTGGCTCAGCTGCATTCAACTGCTTTCCAAAAAAACACGTTAAACACAATCCCTCATTGGTAGACCAAAATCGGAAGGCGATTAAGAATTGAAGTCACTATTGTCAACTCGGTGATTCCATATTTTTCCAATTTTTCTTAACTCTGAACGGTGACAAAAGTTAATTTACTTTCCTTCTTTCGACGTCGCCCGAGATTTGAACACAGAGTTGCGTAGTAGTTACCTAACTTAAGCGGCTTACGTTGCAGCTAAATTTTTTTCGGCAGACGTCCAGGTGGAGAAGATGATATGACAAAGATTTATGCCATGATAGAGGCTCAGGAAATGAGATGAAGGCTCATAGAGAAAAAGTAGGATAGTTACATCAACTTAACACAAATCTTGCAGCAACTGTAATGAAACATCCCCCAACTGATTGTCATGCAGTCGTTACTGAAGGAAACATTTGAACAGATTTAGCGACCATAGTTTGTCTGAACACCCATGTTGCTGCCAACCTATGCTTTACTGAAAGAACGAAAAAAAAACAAAGAAACTTCATTTGTCGCTCGTATTGAGCTTTTATGAATTGAGCAAAATAGAACACCGAAGATGACGGAACCACAACAAGAACATAAACGGTGAAGAGTACCTCCTTCTGGAGTGGAAGTACGGAAAAGTTTTAGACAATATCCGCTAAGCCTCTTCACGCCCTTAAAAACGCATCTGTTTATACAGAATGACAACATCTAATAACGCTGTTAAGCAACCTTAATATTGCACTGGAAAGAATGATACCTTATGCCAGTTGGTGTAAGCCAAGATCCTTCTGTGACTGAAATAGCACCTTTGTGAACAAGATGCGGATAATCTTTCGTACGCTTGTCTTAAAAAGATTTCTTTTAGAAAGCAGAATTACTTTATATACTTTCTTGCATCTTCCCATCCCTAGGATTCGCTTCCCTTATGTGAGACGGAATTTTCCGCATTTTCCGTTTCTCAGAGGAAGTTGCTCTTACCCACGCCAGAAGATCAGAGGTTTATTGCACCTGTTAGTCATCTTACTAACAAGAAAGTAAGTGAAATCAAAGAAGTTTGAAAACTTTGTCATCCCACTGTTCCGATCAAGTCGAGTAGCACCGACGAAAAAGAAAAAAAGAAATTTACAAAGTCGCCACAATAACAACACGTAAGGAAGCTAGAGCAAGCAAGATGCCAGCACAACAGCCGCAGCAACACCAGCAACTACAACACGATACCAACAGCAGCAGCAGCACTAGCTGACAAATGCAACAACACCAACCAGTCCCAACCAGCAACACTACACACCGACTGTATTTAGACAACAAAAACAATTTAAAAAGAACACAACAACAAAACTCAAGACTCCGACAACTTCAGAGCGTAAACTAGGTCACCGTGTCGATTTGGTTGGTTTTTATAGAAAGTGAAAACACAACATAACACGAATCAAGAAGCAGAGAAGTAGCAGTGGAGGAAGAGGAGAAGACGCACAAGACGAAGACCAAGAGGAAAGGAAGCACAATACCACAAAACCTACCAAAAAAAAAAACAAAAAAAAAAACTTTTAAAACTTTTAACACAGACCCATGCTGTCTTTGGAATACGAAATGTGGCCGGGACGAATCGATCGGTGGGGCAGACCAAGAGGAAACTCACTCAGTCTTTACGGGAACTAATAGTTGGACTCGTAGCTCTAAAGTCTTGAGATGGTTGTAGCGCCTTCTGATGGGATACCCACTGTGAGCGATGCTGTTGGAGTACAAATCTAGCATGTGGGCTTGAGATTCAAATAAAAATCCCGCGTTTTTTTTTTGTTGTGTCTTTGCAGCTTCTGGTTGAGAAGGTGATATGTTGTGTTGCAGTCAGCTGATCATGGTTTAAATTTGTTGGGATGTGTGTGTAGAATAGATATATTTAGTGACGTAGCTGCGAGTTGAGATAAATGCCGGATCTTGAGGTTGAACTGGGGTCGTTTCAATGGAAACAGAAACAGCTGCGGAACTTCAAATTAACAGACAACACTACCGATTAGAGTAATGGGTCCCCGAGAATTGATCCTTTTGTTGGTTAGAAGTGTTTTGGAAGGTGACGAAATGCCTGAGATCAAAAGTATACAGAGTTCAAATTCCTTGAAGTGATGAAACGTGCAAAGAATTTGTTGCGATTAGGGTCAATTTAGCTTTAGACTGATTCCGAGTTTCATAAACGATCAGAATTAGACCATTGTGCCCACGAATTTGATTTTGTCGAAAAGGTGAATACCTTCCTTTATGAATTACGAGTACGAGTATGTGTATGTAGCTCCATATCAAGGAGTACTGCGCTTGGTACTGTCGATGACATAGGAATTTCAAAAGATTTATGAATGGCAGTGACATACTTGTACATTTGACTTTAGAAGTCACCCTCTGGATCTATCTAGACAGATAGATCTACAGGGACTGTAAAATGAAGAGTGAAACACGATTCATTCAACTTGAGAGTGATATTATGCGGTACAAATGCGTAGCTAAGGGAAACAAGATCATAGTGTACTGGTCAATACCACACGCTAACCAGAATTATTCGTGAACATATGTGATCTGTGTATACGTCATCTGAGGCACGGAAGACAATAGTGAGACATCCATCAAGAGCACAAAGGACATAACAAAAGATGACTTACAGTTCATCTTCAAGTCAGTAGTCAGCTCGACTACTTAGAAGTGGTTTTTCACCGAGTCTACGTACAAGCAAAAACTTCGGAAAAGGACGGATTTACTGTTGACGACCCCGCTAAATGAAATAAGGTCAACGACGTGCGACGGAATGTTCGCACCCTGAACAGAGCTTGAGCAGCCGAACAAGTAGCAGAGGCCCTCGACTGCTACAAAGCAGGTATAACCGCCATGCAGGAAGTGCGATGGGATGGGCCGGGAAAAGAAGGATGAAAAACTGTGATATTTACTACGGTAACTGTTACAAAGAGCAAAAACAGCGCTTATTTTGATGCAGATTTGTTATACGCGGCAGACTCAGGCAAGTAGTCTTGAGTTTTCGACACGTGAGTGAGCGTCTCATGACAATCCGCATTAAGGCTAAATTCGCCAACATAAACCTAATATGCGCACCAAAGATAGTTTCTACGGCGATTTAAGCCAAGATAGGAAAGGAGGACATCTTCGGTGGCACGATCGGGAAACACAGCCTACATGAAACCACGTCTGAAAACGGACTCAGGCTTGTGGACTTTGCCGCGGGGCGCAATGTCTTTGTAGCAACAACACGATTTCCTCATCTCAATATCCATAAGGGGACGTGGCGGTCTCCAACCAAATTGATCACATTGCGATCGACACGCGGCACGCCTCCTGTATTCTGGATGTCCGAGCCGCCAACATTGACTCGGACTCGTAACAAAGGTACGAATGCGGATATCCTATAGTCGACAACAACGAAGTACAGTGAGCAATTATGATGTCGAAAAGCTACAACCGCATGAGATCGCCAGGATCTTTAGAGAGCGCGAATCCCGACTTCTCGAGACGAGTTTTACCGCAGCAATAGCTAGTGCAGATGACCAGTGGTGCCATTGCCAACAAGCTATCACAAGGGTCGCGAATGATGTGCTGGGTTTCAAACGACAATCATTGAGAAACTCCTGGTTTGACGAAGAATGTCGATTAGCGAACGCAGAATAACAACAAGCGTATAAAGCGGCGCTGCAAAAAAGAACAAGAGCAGCTCGCGAGCTCTACGAGCGAAAGAGAAGGGGAGAACACCAGCTTTTAAGAAGGCCAAAAAAAAGCGTACGCGATCGAGGATGTTGAGAGATGCTACTCCAGGAACAATATACGGAAGTTTAACCAAAAAGTGAAGAGAACGTGTCAGGGGAAAAAATCCTGTTCAGAGACCTGTGGAGATAGCGATGAAAATCTCGCAGTAAAATCACATTCGGTGCTGAGAATATGGAAGAACTGCTGCAGCCTTTCTAATGGCGAGGGGGAACAACACCTCGCTGTCAAGCAGAATGATCCATTCATCCCAGACGATGATAGCCAACATTTCCGTCCGTTCCAAAACGAAATAAGGATAGCAATATCCAAACTCAAGTTCAACAAGCCTGCTGGCCCTGATGGTCTATCCGCTAAGCTTTTGAAAGCAGCTGGAGATGACTTTGTAGAGAGCATACACAAACACATCTCTAAAATTTGGTCAGATGGATGTATCTCAGCATCGTTTGCTCATTTTGCCATTTTATGTGATCACCTAAAACCCTTCGTCCATATCAGAGTGGTTAGGACAGGGAACTCCATAGCCGATCAAATATTCACACTACGGCGGATCCTGGAAAAACGCCAAGAAGTCCAAATCGACACAAACCACCTTTTCATCGATTTTAAGGCCGCCTGTGACAGCATCTTTTGAGACGAGCTATATAGAGCCATGACTAGTTTTGACATCCCTGCCAAACTCGCCTGCCTGTGCAGGATGACAATGGAGAATTTTCGCTGCTCTATTTAGGTCGGTAATGACCTCACCGAGACTTTTGATGTCAAAAAACGATGTAGACAAACTGATGCGTTGTCATGCAATTACTTTAACATAATTCTTGAAAGAATCGCGCGAAACTTCCAAGACAATACAAGAGGTACGAAATTTCAGAAATCCGTTCAACTACTCGCATATGCAGATGATGTAGACATAATTGGAAGAACACAGGGAGCTGTCGAGGGTTCTTTTGCGGGTATTGAAACGGAAGCGGCCAATATGCGTCTGGCGATAAAAGAAGGCAAAGTATTTGCCGTCAACAAAAAAGGATACACTACACCGACGAATTGAACAGAACGTTCACGATAGACAGCTATAACTTTGAGGTAGTTAGGGGCTTTACCTACCTCGGCTCTGCTATTAACTCTGATAACAACATCTCATCAAAGATCAAACGAAGGATTACACTTGCCAATCGCTGTTTCTTTGGGCTTGTAAGACAATTAAGTAGTTAAGTCCTCTCCCGAGCGTCTAAGGAGACACTCTATAATACATTTTTCATCCCAGGCCTGCTGTATGGAGCGGAAGCATGGGCCTTATCAAAAGTAGACGAAGACATCCTAGGTCGATTCGAGAGAAAAATCCTTCGCAAAATTTTCGGTCCTGTCTGACTGACTTTGGAGGAGAAGATTCAACGGAGAATTATACGAGTTGTACAGCGGCAGAGACCTAGTCAAGAGGCTTCGTATTGGACGTCTAAGGTGGCTAGGACATGTAGATCTAATAGATACCGGCGCCTGCAGAGTCTTTGAATCCAATCTAGTGGGACTACGCAGTAAAGGAAGACCTCGCCTTGGTTGGCGCACACAAGTGGAAGATGGCCTCAAAAAACTTGACGTGCAAAACTGGAGGCAGTTAGCTAAAGACCGGGCTAACTGGAGAGGAACATTGTTTTAGGCCCAGGTCCACCCCGGACTGTAGCGCCACTTTGTTATGCTATCTCCAGAATTTCTTTTACACTGCATCAAACTTGGTGATCATCCCGACGACAAAATCGACAAACTTTGGCAGCTCGTATTGGGCTAATAATTCAGGGTCTCCCTTAATCTAGAAGAACAGTCACTTCAATATGAGCAAATTTTTTCTAGCTGCATCCGGTTGAACGTGAACAAATTTTTATATTTGAAGCCTATAACCGTGTATAAAGGAAGTAAGTTTGTCATTGTTGGAAAGTTGACAAACATACATGCATCAAAGCTTAAGATATATGTATGTATGTGTAAGTACAAATATGCAAACAAAAAACAAGTTTCTGAGTGTGTGCTTTACTATGAAATTATGCAGTGCAGTAGTGCAGTTTCACTAATATTGAAAACGGATATGCAATAGGCAATGTTTTTGATATATTCGGACAACAGTGCCAGAGAAAAAGAATATTTTCCGTTCTGTGGATTGAAAATATGATCATTAAACTGTCAATGAAGGACTAGCTGATGAACTGCAGATGTCAATTTGCAAACTCTTTTACTTCGAATATAATCCTGCCGAATCAAAGAACAAGTGATTTCAATTGAACATCAAGCCATGCATTCATATGGACAGTTTGAAGCAGGAGACGCCTTCCTGACAAGATCATCCCTCGTATTACGGCTCTGTGTGTATGAAGATAAAAATTTCGAATATCACAAAATGATCGAGATATCTGCTTACAAATGCGTAGATTTATGGAAGATCACCAGGAGATCAAAACCCCATGAAATTAGAGAAGAGGTTCAGATAAAAGTATTCAGAAAATGGCCTATATTGAATTCTACAAGGAACTTAGCCCTCCAGTGGTAAATGGTGATGGAGAACATGAAAAATTTTCTTATTTTGAAAGGATCGTCCTCATTAACAGACGCGCAAACACGTTAGCAATACAGATTTGGATTGCTGTTGCAAGTCTCAAAGAAAAAATTTAGCAAGGTTTACACCCCGCTGCGACTATTTTGCCCCAAGCACAAATGGGCAAACATGATCATTTGAAAGGACTCTGTCCGAGATTTTTCTGGCCAACTAGAATAGATCGAAGTAACGCATAAAAACAAGTCAATAACCGATTGACGAAGCCTCATAAAATTAAAAAGAAGAGGTTGTCGCTTGCTTACTCCATTAGGCTAAAGTGCTGGATGCCGTAAGCAAATATGTTAAAGGCAATTCGAATAAGTTGAAGAAAGATGGAGAGCGTTGTGGATTTAAATGATTTAATGACGTACTGACCATTTGAAAATTATCAAGTCGTGTAGAAACTAGAAAAAGACCTTTAATAGGCCTTCAATTCACGAGATTCTATCATCAAATTATCGCCTGTTATCGGCTAACATAATAGTCGGCAGGGGAACAGGGAAAAGCACAACCAGATTGCTCACGTCGAACTGACCAATGTAGATTTTGACGAACTTAACAACAATAAGATAAATGCCGACAGCATGATCATGAATCTGCAAGAACTGCAATCAAGTAGAGGCAAACCTTTAATTCTGTCAATTTACTTCGATCTGAACGTGATTGCCATACAAGGCGGAGTCCTAAATATCTATCAACGAAAAGCTACGGAGTTCTAAGTGAAAGGATCACCAGTGCAACTCAATTCTCGCACCATAAATCTTGAGAGAACTTAAGCACCTGGAAAGGACTTGGATTGACTTCAGACATCTCCGGTCCCGGGCATGATCTTTGTGAGCTTGAATAGAATTGATAACATGATGCTTCGAATTATAAAATGCACCAGAACCCGACGAACAGCTACAGAACCTCTGTCTGGATATCGAAGAAATTTATTTGCATTTTTGAAGTTTGTCGATTCTGAGTACGACGCCCATCGTCTGGACGGTGGTGTTTGTAGTTTTTATGTCAAAAGCAAGTAAAACTTCTAATAAGCTTATATGCGACCTATCAGTCTGTCGTTTTTTTTTGCAAAAGAGTACGCAAGGATCAATGAGGACTGTCGATCTGCGAGAATGGTTACCAAAAATCCGAGAGTGTTAAAAGATTTTGCGCGGCCCTGAACTAGGTGCCTAAGCAGCGAACTACGTCGCTGATGAACTGGTTAAACTTTGATCCCTAAATATACTCTCAATTCAACAACGTCAGGTCATCGGTATTCCACGACAAACGAATGATCGACTTTTAAAGCGCGCTCTAAGAGTCCAGCTACAGATGTGAGATATCTGTGAGACATCTAGACTTATGGTATACCGCCCATTGTTGAAAAGATTAAGAGAGGTGACCTTAGACTTTAGGAGAAGAGGTAACTTAGTAAATCAGTTACCACTTTCCATTTATCTGCCTTTGACAAAGTCTTCAAAAAACCTTGATGATTCCAGATATCTGTGCACCTCACTCACATACTATGGATCTATATTTGCTACAAGGTGCACCTTAACGAGAACATCTCTAGGATTTTTGCCTAGACCATTTTCGTTCCGAATGATATGAGATACTAACTTGTTAAGTCAGGGCATGGTTCCATTTCATTTTTGCTCTCCAAATGCATGGAAGTAAACTGCTTATTATTCATTTTTAATAATACAGAATGATCTCCGAGCACAGGTTAGATCACATCATTACGAAGCTCTCTACAGGCTTTCATTGCACATCTTTTCTTTCAGATTGGTTAACCAGATCAGAAGAAGATGATTCCCAGGCCCGGACTCCCACTCTTCTCCCATCAAGTCTCTGTAAAAAGGGTCAGTCTGGCCCTTTATCTAATCAAGAAATATGTAGCAATCTTGCTAAGAAATCGAGGGCAGAATCATGAATCAAATACTACTACTACATCGCCTACTAAATTAAATTTCACAACGATTCAAACGACACTACATTATCCCTCCCATTAACCCGGAACTACATACCATTAGGCACATAACACACTTGTTTTTTGTTTATTTTTGTTTCTTCTTTTTTTTTTTGGCCAAATTGATTAAGGCGCCCAAACAATCAGAAATAAAACAAGAAACCCTCCCCGCTAATCCCGTTCGAAAATTTTGTTTTGTTTTGATCAAAATCAAGACCCAAATTTGGTATCGACTGATGGCATCTTAAGAAAACCAATTGTGAAGAAACTGGGACGTGTCCACCACCATACATGTGGACTACCGAAAATTTTCTCTGACCAAGCCAATTAAAATGCTCAATTCATCCCACATACAGGTAACAATGGTAGCTGGTAGCGACCACAATAGCTGCACTACTATCAGCCCATTTGCAGTTCAGACATGCATCGTACCAAAGACTTGTGACCATATCACCACTCCGCCATGGGTTTAATTGACATGGCACGACTGACTAAATGAAGCCTACTATTCGCCATAATCTCCTGTCCCGTCGCGCCGTCTTCACTTTTCATAATAAAATAAAAATTTGCCTAGTCACGTCTGAGCCGTCACCATCAGCATGCGCGCGGCGTTATTAATGATTCAGGTAGCAAAGCAAACCAAAGCCTGATCTCAATCCACGGCGTAATCGAAAAGCGAAAGTGTGACATCTTTTCACTTTCAAGGCCGATTGATGAATTGAAAATCAACACAAGACGAAACTAAAAAAAGAAGAAAAAGCAGAAAACCCAAAAATCAGTTCGAATTCACCAAATGAATAACGGTGATCAGCAGAAAAGATCACCAACAAAAAATAAACATCAAATCAAAGAAAAGATACACAGTAACAGGGACAGATTGAAAAGATTCAAAACTTGGCCCTCTTTTCACTTTCAATGGTGTTCGGCTATGACAATCAAATTACCGTTAAACTCTTATGTGGAGGGGCGAATTTATGTCACGAGCGAATTAGCATTTGCTTGGGTTTTTGTGTCAACCCAAAGCCCTTTCACTTTTTTTGTTTTTTGTTTTTTGTTTTCTTTTTCGTCGCTTTTTATTAGAAGTCATCGAGTCGATGCAAAACGTCACGTAACGTGAAGATGTTACATCTGTCAGATCGTGATCATGATCAGTCATCTGTCAAAATTGACAGTTAGAAGGTGAAATTAACATCCATTTTCGCCGTGCCACAGTACCACTGTGGTTGTGTTGCGCCGCCGCCGCCGCCGCCGTCATCATCCTATCGACCTTGGACTTTACTTTTACTTTCGATTGGTTTGTGGTGTGCCTACACTCTAACAATGGTTACTACAATTCGTACTTTTGCTATTGCAAAAAAAAAACAAAGAAAAAAAAGAAATTGGAAAAAAAAGCAAAGAAAAGAGAGAAAGATAAACAAACGTCAAAGACAAGGCAATGAGTTTGCGCCTTGCTTGTAGTTTGTAGCACCGATGTGATTGATGTTGACAATTACCGACAACAGCGGTTTGTTGGTTTATCTGATGTTTTGTTATTCTCTTGGTTTTTTTTGCGCGCGGGAATGGAGCCAAAATGTCAAACCAACGACTAGTTGACCTAATTTTTTGTTTCAGTTAAGCCGGGTGATCTATTTTGATAGAGATTTGGCAGTGATCTTTCGCAGGATTGGCTAGAATTGTAAGCACATTTCGTTTTAGGTTTTTTTTTCAAAATCAAATCACGGAACTATGTTCCCAGAGACTTCTCACCTCTGTATTACATCACATTGCCACAGAAAATCACTTAAACAATCTGAAACTAAAATTGCCACCACAATCTCGAGTAAGTGGAATTCTAAGGCGTCCAATCACGGCTCTGCCACAAGTCATTAGCTATCTTTCCATGGCACCTACTTACAAGACGTTACAACCTGAAAACCACATCTATCACCTCTGTAGCCTCCTTTTGTTGTTTTCAATTTGATTTTCATTTTCATTTTCATTTTCATTTCCATTTACGTTTTCGTTTTTGGTAATCGTTGTCGTTTTCAATTTCATTTGAATTTTCATTACCTAATCACAGTTTTAACCTAGATAGCCTTTCATTACTGACGATCACATTCTGTGTCGTCGACTTTGTAGTCGTTAGCTGCATTTTCGGCATCCCTATAGCCGGTCTTCTAAACGATCTCTGACTAAATTGCTGACTGACAATAAAAATAGGCGAGAAGATACCTCGAGCCCAGTGATAACCCCAGGTGACTGTGTTATGTACTAGTATATCCAGCTCCCTAGTTTATTTCTCCTGGTTATCCGATTCCCAGATCTGCATAACAATTGAACTTCCGACGAAGACACGATAGATGATCAAAGCTGAAGTTCGGATTTGGATCCTGTGCTCGGTGCTGCTCGATGGTACTTGGTGGTGCTTGGTAGTGTACCAGCGTGGAATTTAAGTTGTTCATTTGCGCCGATTATATAACAGTTGGAATGAATGGCATTTTAATGACGTGACGTGTGAGCCCTCTTCATCGTAAATCGCAGCCAAAGACATCGAAGACACGATGTCGAAGAGGGAGAAAGAAAAATGAAATCTAGATCACGACGATGAAGAAGGGAATCCATCTGAAGATTAGCGTAGGCTTGAGGCATCCGCATCATTGATTTAGAGACGAACCAGTCAAACGAGTTTTGTGGGAAATTACTACTATAGGTAACCGTGTAAAGAGTCGTTGTCGTCATCGTCGTCATCGATTGTAAGCCGGAACGACAATCAACGATGAGACACCACCAGAAAGAAGGTAATACAAAAGAGAAAGATAGAATTGGAAACGTTGCGGCCGGGGAAAAAATCACTTTCGATTTCGATTTTAAATGTGTGCTCTGTGAGCAGTTGTCACATCATGTAAAAAAAAATGTAAAACCAGCGATCAGAGGAGTCTTCTTCGTTTGCTCTGGGACAGCACCAAAAATACCTTCAGAGTGCATCTAACTTCTAGTCTTGTACGAGTATGGCTTTGTGATGATCGTGTCTTGAGCTCGAACAACCGTGATACAACATTCATAGTCGTACTCGTATTCGTACATTCGTACTCGTACAGCACAGACAAATGGTACGGATAAACCTCAGTCAGTTCGTCGTGGCTTGGGAAACTAGGTCGCAGCTTTATTAGCATCTAAGTGTGGAGAACGTGGTGGAGAAGGTTTCTTCTTGTTTTTTGTGTTTGCTATTCATCCATCTCCTCCTCTCCGGGTTGATCATTTGGGTGCTGGTTGTCGGTGCGGGGCTATTGTTATTATTTTTCATTCAGATGTGGGATTTTTTTTTTAGTAAGAAACCAAAGTACGACGTTGAGTTGGACGAGGCTAGAGGACGTTAGACAATTACGACGACTTTGATGACGACGATGACTTGTTGGTTTGGAAAAATTAGATTTTCAGCTGCTGCCTGGTGGTATTCATCCTTCGTGTTCCGTGACGGTAGACTTATTCTTTTACTTCGTTAGCTTCAGATATTGTATAACATAGAATGCAGAGGGCTGTAGAGTTACATTTATACCGATGGATAGATTGCATAACTTTTTTATTTTTTTTTTCTAGAAAGAGGCGGTCGATGAAATATGGAGAACCTTAAGTGCGGCATTTATCCAGAGTTGGATCCGAAATGGAAATGGAATGGATATGGACATTATTTCTGTTGGTTTCCAGTGTTTTTTTTATTTCCGAAGATTACTGGTGAAGGGTTTCGTTTTCTTGCAAGCTGTTCTTGAGAATTTATGACCAATTCGGAGATTATGAACAGGAGAGACCCTGTGATGAAATCTGAATACAAAACAAAGTGTAGATATTTTTGTGACCTACTCTGGAGGTGCAGCTGGAGACACCATAAGATCTCCATTAAACTCAACGTTTGTTGGAAATCTCTTGCACCACTTTATGGTTTCGTTTGTGAGCTTTTCTTGTCTTCATGGAATTTCAAATTCTTGTAGAATAGGTAGGAATTCCCATTACATGGTCTTCATTGGAAGATTGCAATCAAACCTTTATTCTATTCCTTTTCACTAGACGGGACTTCGATCACTATATAGTGGTATAGTCTAATGGTACAAGGTTCAACATTTCTTCTCTTAGCTAAATTAGTGTGATTACAGGACTGACCACTCTAATCTTTGAGTCCAGCACAGAATTGATAGCATCAGACAACATAAACTGGGACTGAAATAAGCAGTTTTAAGATCTTTCAATGGTGACATGATCAACGACCAAAGTTTCTACTCGAACTTATATCGTGTATTACTAAGTCCACTTTGCAAGGTATTCGATGCCGAAGCATTTAGAGTGTGAATCGTGAATTTTAGGTACTGCCAGTGACATTTGTTTGTTCACATGGTTGTTGGGATTAGAACAGGATATTATTGATTGTGATCATGTTTTCTAGTAAAGTCAACTGTTTAACACAAAAACCCAGCCAGGCATAATGCATGTTCGTATCGCCGGAAATTTTCACCTTAGATTGGTGAGCATTCACTAGATATTTATATCTTCGTACTTTTTTGTCAGGTTGTTGAGTCATCAGTGAAACTTTTGTAATTGACCAACAATCTGGATCAACTTCCTGCCCTCCTTAGTTTTGTGTGTGACGAATTAAAAAACCATTGGATCATCAGTCATCAATCGTCGCTATGTATGAGCGAAGTAGAGTTTTGTAAGACCATCGGTCACTTTGCAGATACCTTGTTCAATATTGAGTTTGAGACGTGCCATAGTCCGAAAACACAGGTATCCGAATTCTAAGAATTCTTCAGTAGAAATAGTAGTATTGCTGCTTCCTTGATGTGCGAAGTCCATCATGTGATAGATGTGTACAGTGTATGTCGATAAAATGGCACAGATTTCTCCTTAAACATGTTTCATACTTACCACCCGCGTTGAATCTACTTAGAACCTTTCATTGAAGAACAATTTAGCAAACGAGTTCCGGTCAAGAGCAATTTAGCAGTAATTTTTGTTTAAAGAGCGTTCGTAGGTGGATCAAAGTTCGGATGACAACATGTTGCTAAACAAATGTGGATCACAGTGCAGATTGGAGTACGGACTTGAGTGCAGATCACTGTTAAGACTACAACGGTGGCAGTCTCTCGATTAAAAATAAAGTCGTATTTCATTTTGCAGTAAGGATCGCAGTGCAAATTGTAGTGAGGGTCATACCTAGGATCATAGTAAGAATCTCAGTGGAGATCACAGAAGGATCATAGTGAGGATGGCAGTGGGTTTTACAGTGAGGATCACAGTGATGATCACAGTGGAGATCACAGGAGAATCACCGTGAGGCTCACAGTGAAGATCACAGTGAGGATAGCAGTGGGGAATACAGTGAAAATCACAGAGAGGATCACAGTGAGGATCACAGTGAGGATCACAGTGAGGATCACAGTGAGGATCACAGTGATGATCACAGTGAGAATCACAGTGACAATCATAGTGACAATCACAGTGAGAATTACAGTGAGAATCACAATGAGAATCACAGTGAGAATCACAGTGAGAATCATAGTGAGACATTGAAGATCGTCGTCTGGATTTTAGTTTGTATCAAAGTGCGCACTACAATGTAATCTTAACCACGGAGGCTAGCTTTAAAGTTATTAACGATTGATTAGGTGCCAAACGGCACCTGGTCTCTTGGTGTTATTAATGTTATTAATGGTTGAAAGCTAGATTTTTTTAACTGAATATGTTGCTTTGAAAACTGAGTACTTGTTGTCAGCATTCTTTCAGTATAAAGAATTTCTCGGGAAGACATGGGGATTGGCACTAAATAGGGTCGTATGAAGATAGGTTGGGTTAGAGTAGCCCGTTTAAGAGTGCCATTATGGGTTAGTCCATTGTGATATCACTGTGAAAACGTGTGAGATTTCTTAAAAGGTTTCTTAAGTCCTTTATAATTGGCGATCAATTAAACCTCAGTGGTGGTAATTTGTCGCATTTCGATGCATGTCAAGGCGGGGCAGTTAGGGATCCAAGTCAAATCAGTACATTAGAAATGAAGCTCCGTAAAAAGTCAAAGCCTGATCTTGTGCTGATTAGTTACTGAGGTTTTAACATTTTGACAAGCGAGACGTAGCCTAACGAATAGCTGATGGAAAGGTGTATGCAATCATTATCATAGAAGACCCCTACGCCAATTCATTCGGTTGTTTTGGAGTCATTTTTGAAGATGGAAACTGCATTATTGAGGAAAGCTTTACGTTGTCACAATTCGTTGCATTTTGGAATCAGATGATTGTGCTTATCGTTTAGGTAGCCTTTAGATAATTGAACGTCAAGTAATTAAGAAAGGCCGTGATGCAACGTGAGTAGTTATCCATGTCCTAAATCAATTTTTGATCGTCTACGTAGTAGCCTTAAGAAGGAGTTAATACTGCAATCTACATGCCGGATAGTATTGTACATACAATAGTTGTCCTCGTTGAAGAGGCCCTACATTTAGACGGTTTTTTTCAAAAGTTCTGATTTTGCTCCGGATGCATTACTAAATATCTCTTGTCTGATAATATAGCCTGCATCCTCAAAGTTTTCTTTGAATCCATCTTGCGATAGGCATGGCTGTCTTTTGGTATCCTCAATACCTTCATTCAGTACTTTATGTGGGCGTACTATGGGCTAAGAAGTAGTAGCAGTAGTCGAATCTTCAAGCCAGGCCTCTTAAACCAATGGAGGATAGTTAGTTTTTCAGGAGGAGGCGGAATAGTTAACGTAAGCTACTCTCTTTCGAATGAAGGCAAATGTATCTAGATTTTATGATAGCAGCAGCAGCCAACAAAGACTAAATAAATCTGTGCAACCAAAGAATTAAGACCATGTGGTATCAGACTTTCATATAGGTAGATAAAAGCCTTAGAGAGTCCATCAATGTTTTCTAAATCCATCCGAAAATTCACAGCTAATGACCATGCACACTTTCTTATTCTTTTTTACAATACCGTCATCCATTCTTGAGCGTTTGCCATATTAATCATAATCAAAACTAATTTTCATTAATCACTTTGGAGCACAATATTTCTTCTTTTTTTTCTTCATAAAAATTCCGTTTCATTTAGGAGTCCCGTCACGTATCTAAGCCACCTGCCAAGACTACCAGTGGCAGCAGCAGCAGTAGTAGTGGCGGCGTACCTACTCCATGGCACTATCAATTCCAAAACCCCAAAAATAGTAAATCGCCTCGAGGTAACATGGACTACACCAACGCGGAAAGGTGTGCGCCATCCAACTATAATATCTATCGATCGATAGACCAATAGCAATGACTATACCTTACTGAAGTAACCTTCAAGATTTGGCGTTGGAACACAAACACAGCTGCATGCTTGCCATCTCTGCATGCTAATCAGGCACCAAAGTGCATGACTACGAAGACGACAACGACAACGACAACGACTACGACTACGACTACGACAGCGATGGCTGACGACTTCGACAACTTTGACGACTCACCATCATCATCGAAAGTGAAAACAATTTCCCGTTTTGAACCATAGAACCATGGTAGACTTATCGATTCACTCTCGATTTCATTCAGTACAATTGTACTCCATAGCGCAAACTCTGTTGATTTGATGACTAATCGCAACCTTCGCAGTAGAGGAGCAACATTAGGCGTCGGATGTTCTGGGTGCGCATCTACGCCATGCAATTTCTACAGAGGAGTAGGTTCTAGTGCATTTGTCATCATGCAGTCTAAAGATTTCTTACCAAAAGTGTCGATAAGACTATTCAAGTAGTCTATGGGTTGGCTCTCTATTGAAGGGCTCCACTACCGCCACCACCAAGGCTAAAAGGGTTGAATGTTATGCTTCAGGAAATTTTTATAATTAACTGGCTGCCTGCAAGTAGTTATGAAAGGGGCTTGAGATAACGTATCGTTTAGTAAGAGGCTGACGTAATGCATAAGCAAAGACACCAGCAACCTGATCCACGATGGGGAGGTTTTCAAAAAAAAGAAAAAAAAAAAACACAAAATACGTAAATTGAAATTATTAAAACCGTTTAATTAACTGAGATCAAGTAAGACTCATTGAAGCCGAAGTTGAAGCCTGGAAGTGTGTGAGAAACATCGAGAAAGAAAGGCAAAAGGTCAGCCTAAACTACTGAGCAACAATTAAAAGCAAAAGTAAAAGTTCAGATGCAAAGTCAGTTGAGGTAAAATTATGTAAGTTTCTAAAGTGACCGGAATAGGAGGGCTCGCATTGTATATAAGAAGATGTATGTACTCTAGACATACACTTAAACATATGTGTCGACTTTCATTGAAAGTCAAAGGTTTAACCAAAAAGGTTTAGTTTTCAGAGTTGTTTCTGTTAATGTGGTCAGTTAGTGGTTAAGCACTTCAAAGGCTGCTGCTGTTGCTTGCTGCATTCGTCTTGGCTTATGCTAATGTCTATTACGTGTGCTATTTAGTTTTTTTTTTTTTTTTTAAAGTGGATTGGACATAGCTGCTGATTTAAGAGATGATGAGTAGACTTATGTTGAGGCAAATCATGTAACGAGGCTTGAAAGAGCTGGAAATCGGTTCATTAGTAGGGATGTAGGTCATCATGTGGGATCTATCGCCATCTGCAGCGAGTTCTATTAGTTTGTCGGATGTAAGTTTTTGATCAGAAAGTCCATTAAGATAACCGTTTAACAGGTCACTTTGAACAAAGTGTGGTGATCTATACTTCTTTCATCTTACCTTAAAGAATGTTCTTCTAAAGAGTTATCCTCTACGCGCCCTACGAGTGTTTGTTTTTTTTTTAATGGAAAAGTCTCCCAAACCATAGACATTTTCTTTGAAAAACGCTAAGGGTACTTCGATCCATGCCACCTAGTTCCAGATCTATTTTGAAGGCTGTTGTCGACAGAGCAACAAGATCAGTTTGGTCTCTCATAATTCAGTTCGGTTAAGCGATCTCTATTTCGTCCTATTCATAGTAACTGGTAAATCTAATAAAGTGATGAGCTAATGGAGGTGAAAACGGTGCACAAGACATTACGCCTCCGCTGGGCCACTTTGGAAATCAAAAGAGCATCTTTACGACTGTTGTCGATCTTGCTAATAATAAAATTGCGCATGCGCATCACACTGTGGGAGCACGGATATCAATTTTGCCTTTTCAACATCGGCCGAGAGCTAACTCTTGTTATTTAAAGTCAACTCGAACTCTTTAAACAGGTAAAATAATCGAATAGTATAGAGTAAGTCAAGTTTTAAAGCTCACCCCCGAGAAGCAACGCTTCTTTGAGGCAGTAAGAATACTCTGTCTAATGCAAGATTTTCAATTTCCAGTAAAGAAAACAACAAACAAAATGTGTAGGAATCGTAGACTCTTTGGTCGGGAACTATACATATCATTGGCACCTCACTGGAATGAGGCAAACCTTTCTATCCAAGTCGATGTCACTGTATGCACCGTAGAAGTAGTGTTGAATCTCCTCCCTTAAGTCCGTCAATGCGAAGGAGACCACCGACAAATTTTGCGATCGAAACCGAAAAGGATATCCTTAATCAACTTAACTAACATCCGCGCTTTTACGCCGTTTTACATAGATTACAATTTCTTTTGAAAGCCCCATGATCTTACTGCCTTCTTAGGCCAAAAAAAGTGACGACGACTTGCACTTCTTTCAATTTCGGGTGAGCTCTGACACCAGAGCCAAGGTTGACAAAATCTCTAATTTCCTCAAGCTGTCTATTTTGACGTTCTGACCGATTTTATGGTGTTTTGGATGTCGTCTTGCATATTATAGTACCTGATCTTGCTTTCAATCACAGGTTAACCTATTCGAGCTGTCTCTGTTCAAAGACTTGAGAATGTACGATGATGACTTGCTGTATATTGCCGACGATGTTGTTGATTTGAACAGCTTATGCAAGTAGTTGCATAGAATTTGGAAAACTGTTCTTCTGGTGTTGACTCATGCTTAAAGCTTAGGAAGTAACATGATAGCTCATAACCATGCATTGAACTTTCTTCATTGTATTTTTGCATTTTTGTCCCTTCTGTCCTTCCAAGGCCATGGAAGCGGTGGTAAACTGCTAGCTCATTAAATAACTCGAAACTGAAAGACTTCTTAATGACCGGTAGTATAGTTTCGTAATCACTAAACTTACATCAATGTAGCAAGATAGTTGTACTTCCTATTTTTAAGGCAGAGTTTTTCATGATCCATAAATCTCTTCTCCCATGTTCTTACATTTCGGAAAGTACAGTTCTTGTTGTCTTGGATGATTTTCATAAAATTGTTGCACCATTTTCCCCGATTGATAAAGAAATTCAATATTTCCAATTGCTTGGCTGCCGGCAAAATCAAAGCTTAAAAAAACGTTCGAACCACCAAAAAAAACCGAACCAAGCAGATGGTGGTTAAAATTCGTGTGACGATCTGTCACTTGGGATCAGGGATGAAAAAGAAAAAAAAATGCCCTAGGGAAATTTCAACTGGTAGCAATTTGTTTGCTGAACCTATCGGGTGCTTTTTACTACGTTACGAAAGGGGTTTATTTCCAAGAAAATAGGAATAATATTGAGCCGAGAGGCGGCAACAACACAACGTTTCTTTTGAACGGGGTACAGAAGGTACCACAGATTAGAATGAACCGCTAATTGCGGAGCCCGACAGTTGTATCGCGAATTTTTACGGGATGCCCAAAAAGATTTACCCGGGGTAACACGACACTATATATGTGTATATAAAAGCCTATCTCTAAACAAGGGGTACTTATACTTCATCAGTAGAACGTTTTTTTTTTGTCTTTTAACAAACGCTCGCGCCGTTTCCTTTTTTCGTTTTCCTTTTCATCGCCTTTTTCTTAATTAATTTTTTTTTTTTACGAATAGACTGATGATTGATTGATGGTTGATGGTCAACCAAGAAGTGTTTAACCCTACCCCATAGCTATAAGCTCTGACCGTAAGTCTAACACACATCCCCATTCACTACCCTTTCAGACGGGTGAAACGGGCCAATTTTGGCTTTTGTATGCACCACTCCGAAAATTTGCTGAAGTGTGCCACCGTTTCTTTCCCTCTCTCACACACACTCATGCACGTCCTATTCTCATTTCCTACATCTGGGGAAATTCCTTTCAAGATTGGGATTTCCCTTGGCCTGAGCTAATATTTTCCCGCGACATTGGGGTTGCATTCAGCCCCAATGCAACACCAGACCCTCTCAAAACATACAAAAAAAGGAAAAAGATAATTTGTCAACAATATATGGCCTAACCGAATTCATACTTCCTGATCATTATCCGTTTCTAATAATGATCGGACGGGGTGAAGTGAGGGCGAAACGAGGAACTAAAACGACGGTTCTTTGTGGAGGAAGTTCTACTTTTGGAACGTTGCCCAATACAAACGTTCGACATCCCGGTAAATCCCTTTGGTTTAGTGTTTCGGTAGTGTTGGGCACGCAGATAGGGGTTTGGTCTTTACAGAGTTATTCCTTTTTCAAATTGTTTTTTTTTCTCTCTTTACACAGGATTGTGGTGGGTGACCGTCCATCACCAAGTAGAGCGTCGGTTATATCAGTTATACGCAAAGCGTTCCAGACCGTCCGTCTGGCACTAGACGTAAAGGGTTTGGGTGGAAGTGACCGCCCGTCACTCTTATGGAGACTCCTGGCTCTTCTTCTCGTGAACCTATTGGTTGTCCCCTCCGAAAAGCATAAAAGCAGAAAGACAGAGTTCAAGAACCCACCAATTGTTCCCGCTAATATACTTATCCAAGGACAAAACGAACATAAAGTGAACGGGTGGGGCAAAAAGTGGATCGGGCAGGAGAGACAGTGATGGAGCGGAGATGCCTTCTGAGGCAAAGGAAACTACCCGCTTGGAAAGACAACACACCACAAGGGCAAGAGCCGACGATTTTGTGAGTGGCTCTTGTTCACTAAAAAGTTGGACGCTGGTCTGGCGCCTTCCTCCAAATAGTTACTTCAACAGACTGTCCGTCCTACCTACTGTAGTTGATCCTTCAAGATACTAGGAGGGTGCACCAATGGCTGATGAACCCATGGCTGCCCATCACCTTTCTAGGATTTTGAAGAACCAACGGGAAAGAATGTGGATGACTGAGGCCGAGAGAAAAGGGAAGGGGTAAAACTTGTTATTGTAAATTTTTACGGAACAAAATAAACACTGGTATGCCCCAGGGCTCCATTCTAACTCGGATACTCTTCTTAATCTTCGATAATGACATCTTGTCTTGTTTCGTATACATTCCTGTACTCATGTCTCTGCTCTTCGGCTGCAGAACGGACACGGTAGCGATCTCTAACCTCATTATATACATAGCTATCAACAAAGTGAAATATATTACTTTAAACCCGCAATGCTGCCTATTGTCTTTGAAGTGAATAACCATCCAGCCATTATACATGATAAGCACTTGCATCTTCAAAATCGAAAAACTTCGCACAAAAATTTATCTACGTTGTAGCGACAACATGTTCGTCAAAACTCCTTGAAAATGTCCGGGTTTCTTAGGCCGAAGTAAAAAATGCGTTAGCGCCCATGATATATAAGCCTTCCTCTAAAGAGCAGTTGTTATATAAGATTCAAAACCGTGCGCCTGAAAACCGATGTTATGTCTTCTGCCTCAACTTGTTCTATTGCTACTTTCACCAGTAGTGCTCCATCAAAATTACCGGTGGCATTCCGTCCCTTCAAATTTGTAAAAATTAGACCCTTCTCACTATGATTGCTCATCGGTACACCTTTAAGCCCACTTTCAGATGTACTCTGAAATATCGTGATTCTTTCCCAAGCCGTACAACTCGCCAAGACCTCCATTTTCTAGCTATTGTAAATTCCAAATATTTAAGACCAACGTAGATCGGCACCTCTCTTTTCTTCCTCCCTAAGTGAAGTTTCCTCCGCCAGCGCTGTGTGCAACCATTTTAAGACTACTAACAATCCTTTGAGCGCGCTAAAATTATTTTAAAAAAACTGCTTATTTGGTTATCACGTCAGCTGACTTCTTTACTCCTTTCAACGATATTTGCAGGATCTCCTTGGAAAAAGAGGAACCAACCTTCACCTGTCGTGCAGCTGGACTGGTCTCCAATTCAGAAGAAAACTCAAATGCGAGATATCTTATATTATAATGTTCAAAATCTGCCCAAAATGACGGCAAGCAAATTCCTTGGTTTTGCTTAAAGAATCGTAGTCGAGCCCTGGGTAATTCTGATCGCTTCAGGTCCCCGTAGCGTTCCAGTCTCCACTGGCCATATACATAGATCATGTGATACGAATGATGGTTTTTTCTGGTTTAAGTGAGACATCTTAATGCAGGCTGCCCTTTGACGTTACCTTACAAACCTTATTCAATGCGTTACATTTAGCATGGCAGATGTCGCGAGGTGTTTAGATACTTTAGCCAGCCATTGTACTCACACTGGTATGTACTCGTAATATGGATGAATTTATACCGAATGGATTGTTCTGAACGCACTCGTGTGTGCCTATTTATGTCATAAGTTCATCGAAAGCAGGATTAAAATAGAAAAATAAATCAGAGACCCTTTTGTAATTAATAAATCTATCCACACCGCCTCACACTTCCTTCCACTCAATCGAGGACGTTAACTACCAACGAGCCCCACATCTAATTCTTTGCGATTTATTCGCCTAAAAGTTCAATCACTCGTTAGCCAAAATAAATTCGCTTCATCGAAGACAAAAAGAAAAGAGAAAAATAATAGACAAATACAAAAGCAAAGCCAAATCCCCATGGTCAGGCGATAATCACTTCGGGAAATGAAGGTAATTACGTGTAATTGTCGTGCGCTAAATGACTTTGCGATATTCGCATAAATTAAACGCCAAACGAACGAACATTTGGTCGCCTTGCTTCTCAATTCGATCTGAATATGATCGAGCGTTCTCGATACCTTCTTTCATATATAAATTATCGCACGAACTGATGCCAAAAAGTCTACGACACGTTATACGACATTTGTCGAGCACTCGTACTCGTACTTCTCGTACTCCCAATCGGTGGCGCGGCGGTGCGATATTTATAACCGCAAGTATAAGTACTCACACTAGTATTTCTATCTGTGGCTGAAACACTGAGTGCGCCTATAGGCGTTGTGTATCTGATCATCGATCATGAGTGCCCCTTTGTTGTTTTGTGCGTCCACTCGTTTATATCTCAAATGGAGATGAATTATTTGTTTATTTATTGCGGACGGTAATTATGGTCCCGATCATGTGGTATGGTAATAAGATCGTTTCATCGGTGGGATATGATCGAAGAACCCGCACGGAACGTTCAGTGTTGAATTGTAACAGGACTACTCGTAACTTGTAGTTCTCTCCCGGATTATGTAGATTAAGCGCCAGAATTTGTTTTAATCGTAATTATCACAGTGACAGTGAACATTGCTGCGATCGCCAAAAATTCACACTCAATCTGATCCCTAGAGTTGTAAGCAAATACGTGATAGGGATTGGATCCGATGCCGACAACAACGGTGAAGGTATGAGTTGATCTGATGTTGTTTGCCTTTCCCGCTGAGAGGGACGACGGATTTCGTTTAGGTGCTTCGACAGAATGCCAAATTTAAATTTAGCAGGTGTATTCTTCTTCTTATCTAAGTCTCTGCATTCAATAAATTTAATTATCTTCCTGTGTTCTGTGGCCGTCATTACCTATATTGTTGTGGTTTTCGAGTATGCGATGGCTAAATCGATTTAGAGAAAAATGGTACGAATTTAACTCGGTATTAATTTGAGTGGCACTTTAGTGCGCACAAACTAAGACGTCAGAGTTCTGAAGAAGCTAACCTTGACATTGGAGGTGAGCGATTGTTGTGATGGGGGACCGAAGACGTCCGTCTTTGTTGTGTTTTTTTTGAGAACAGATACTTTGACGTTTAAGATGCAGGTTGTTGGATGTAAATATTTTTACCAATGAGGTAAAAGGTTGATGCCGGTTGGCAAGTTCTAGTCTATTGATGACGGCATTGAATTAAGTTTACCGCGGAATGGACACAATGTTTTTCTAAGTAAATAGAAAGCATGTTTTTTAAAATGTAAACTTTAATGCAACATAAGAAGATGACGTGGGGATCTGCGCCGCGATTGTCCGCGAAGCAACTAACTGTTCCATAACTTAGATTGGGCTAGATTGGCACACCTTCCGAAGGTGATCTTCGGTAACATGGAAGGCGAACTACCATCAAAAACTGCAATGGGGTTGAAAATATGAAAGGAGAATGAAAGCCTGTGCGACGAAGACAGCAGTCACAGCGCTTATTTGATCTTTAGCATGAGGCTTGTACGCGAACTCACATAAAAGCAAAGTTTCACAACATGGCTTCATATTGCCATAGCCCCGAGTTTCTACTAGCTCTTCGACAAAACCTATCAACAATGCCCTAAACGTGACGCGTAAATTGTATGTGGCGATTTTAGGTCCAAGTTAAGAAAGGAGGCTCTCCTTGGTAACATAGTGAGGAAGTACAGCCTTTACGTCATCACCTCCGGAGATCGATACAAAGTTATTGATTATGTGGTATAGACGGTTTGCATACCTTGATATCCATAAGGGGACCTGGCTAATTTTTGATCAACTAATCGTTGACCAACTTAATCATATTGCGTTTGACGTAAGGTATTTGTCCGATGTTTTGGATATCAGAGCGTTGTGAGAAGCTAACATCAAATAAGACAGTTCTCTTATATGAGTTTCTCTTAAACTTACAGGGAGTCCGATGTCATAAGCATCAAACACGGAGGTCAGTTAGATCACTGCCACTGAGCAATCAGAAAGAAAAAACAATGAACTGATAGAGTGGCTTCGCAGAAAAGAACGAAAGGTGATCGCGAGCAGAGAAGACGGGAAAACATAGGCAAAATGGACAGGCCAGGACAGCCAAGCTTAGGTCCGACAAAGCTGCTGAACCTGATTCCTTAACTGTTGAGTTATTTAAGGTAGCAAAGTTATGATTGAATAGGGAGCACAGAGCAGCTTTTCTTAAAAATCTGCGTCGACTAATGTTTTTCAGATTCTAAAGGAAGACGAACCCCTGATTCGTGCGTACTACAGGGAAATAAGTCTCCTCAACATCGCACCTACAATTCTTTCTATTGCATTGTGTAAAGGCTTAAGATCCTTCCTCAACAGTGTGACCGGACCCTATCAATGTGGTTTCACGCCAGGAAAGTCTGGCATTTATAGAGACAAACCAAACAGAGCCATGTTTGGTTTAGTATCTTTCCAAGCTCATTCGACTGAGCAGGATGTAGAACCGAACCGAGACCTTAAATCTCACAAAACAACTTAAACAAGGAGTTGTGTTGTCGTATTATTGTTTCAAAATTGTAGCTGAAAGAATTGTGCGAAGCTCGCAGTCAACTCCAGAGACACCATCTGTCAATGGTGTGTTTAGTTTGTCGCATACGATGCAGCGAGCTTTCAGTGGCACATTTTCTACTGGTAAAAAAGATGCGACAAAAGTGCATTAAATGGCCTACTACTATGAGGAAATTAGAGACTTTATCTTCCTCGGCTCCGTCATCAACGCTACAGCGATCAC
The DNA here is from genome assembly GCA_928272305.1 of Volucella inflata. Lineage (NCBI taxonomy): Eukaryota > Metazoa > Arthropoda > Insecta > Diptera > Syrphidae > Volucella > Volucella inflata. Next base: position 10,551,453 of record OV743720.1, read on the forward strand.
AATCACTTTTGCCGCTTCTTTGAACTTAGAAAGCAACTGAGTAGTGAAGTCCTTGTCAATTTAGCAGTCAGTTCCATCAATAGTCTTAAAATGAATGCAATGGCCATTGCTTCGATCAGTGATCATTGACAATAGCGTTAACATAAGAGCAATACCTAGTTCTGTGGTCATTGCCATGAAGGGTGTTAAGATCAGCAATTTGATCGGTGCCATATCCTATTATGTCAAGTATTTTCTATCGAAAAAGATCACTCCGACAAAAAAAGGTTTCATTGTTCTTCGTTTGTGTACCTTTCAATAAAATGTGTCCTTTCCTTTAGGTAGCGCTACAGTCCGGGGTGGACCTGGGCCTCAGTCAACAAGCTTCTCCAGCCAGCTCGAACCCTGGCTAGCTGTCTCCAGTTTCGCACGCTAAGTTGGCTGAGGTCCTCTTCCACTTGCGTGCGCCACCTGAGTCTTGGCCTTCCTCTACTGCGCTGTCCCTCGGGGGCGGATTTGAAGACTTTTCGGACCGGAGCATTGGTGTCCATGCGCTCTACATGACCCAGCCATCTCAGTCTTTGGATCTTCACTCTTCTGGCTAGGTCCATGTCGCTGTACAGTCCATACAGTTCGTCGTTGTATCTCCTCCTCCACTCACCGTCAATGCAGACGGGACCGAAGATCGCCCGAAGAATTTTTCTCTCGAAGCAACCAAGAACACCCTCATCCATTTTTGATAATGTCCATGCCTCTGCACCATAGAGCAGGACCGGGATTATTAAAGTCTATAAAGGGTGACTTTTGTTGTCCGAGAGAGGGCTTTGCTACTCAATTGCCTTCTTAACCCAAAGAAACAGCGGTTGGCAAGAGTTATTCTTCGCTTGATCTCAGCGCTGGTGTCGTTGTCTGTATTTATAGCGGAGCCTAGGTAGACAAAGTCCTTAACTACCTCAAAGTTATATTATATCGAGGGTGACGTTCTGTCCGAGACGTCGGTGTTGGTTGTCCTTTTTGCTTGACAGCATATACTTGGTCTTGCCCTCATTGACCGCTAAGCCCATTTTCGCCGCTTCCGTCTCAATACTCGCGAAAGCGCCACTGACATCACGCTGCTTTCTCCCGATTATGTCAATATCGTCGGCGTATGCGAGTAGTTGGACGGACTTTTGAAAGATAGTGCCTCTTGTGTTTGCTCGTGAGTTTTGCACTATTCTTTCAAGTACGATGTTGAAAAAATCGCATGACAGCGCATCGCCTTGTCTAAATCGTTTCTGGACATCAAAGGTCTCGGTGAGATCTTTACCGACCTTGATGGAGCAGCGTGCATTCTCCATCGTCATCCTGCACAGACGGACGAGTTTGGCAGGGATGCCAAAACTAGACATTGCTCTATATAGCTTGTCTCTATAGATGCTGTCATACGCTGCCTTAAAATCGATGAATAGGTGGTGGGTATCGATCTGAAGCTCAGTTTAAAGGGTCTCCTTTCTTGAGAATTGGACAAACAATGCTGAGGTTCCATTCATCGGGCATACTTTCGTCCGACCATATTTTACAGATGAGTTGGTGTATGCTCCTTACCAAGTCATCGCCTGCCGCTTTGAAGAGCTCGGCAGTCAGGCCATCCGCTCCAGCAGCTTTGTTGGACTTAAGCTTCGATATGGCTATCTTCACTTCATCCAGGTCGGGTGGACGGAATCGTTGGTCATCATCGTCCAGGTTGAAAGGTTGATTCTGCCTGACAGCGGTATTTGGTCCGTCATCGCCGTTATACAGTCTGCAGAAATGATCTTTCCAAATCCTCAGCATCGACTGCGATTCTACTACGATGTTCCCTTGTTCATCTCTACAGGCTTCGGTTCGGGGTTTGTTTCCGCGGCATGTTATTTTTACCTTTTGGTAAAACTTCCGAACCTCATTCCTGGAGTAGCATCTCTCAATTTCCTCGATCGCGCGCTTCTCACGCTCTTTCTTCTTCCTCCTGAGAAGCCGGTGTTCGTCTCTCCTCATCCGCTCATAGAGCTCATGAGCAGCTCTGGTCTTTCTAAGCAGCGCCGCGTTATATGCATCTTGCTTAGCTGCATGTGCTTGCCGGCATTCATCATCTAACCAGGGGTTTCGTTGTGGTGGACGAGTGAAACCCAGCACATCAGAAGCGGCATCTCTGATGGCATTTTGGCAGTGTTTCCAGTGGTCTTCGATGCTTGATGCTGGCGGCATTGGACCTCTTAAGAGATAAAGAGACACTCGATCGGAAAAGGACTTGGCGATCTCTTGCGATTGTAGCCGTCTGACGTCGAATTTTCTCACAGCATTAGTTTGTCTTGGCGTAGTTTGGGATATCCGCAACCGTACCTTAGCTACAACAAGGTAATGGTCCGAGTCGAGGTTGGCTCCTCGGAACGTACGGACATCCATAATACTGGAGGAGTGTCTTGCGTCGATCGCAATGTGATCAATCTGGTTGACTGTTGATTGATCAGGAGTTCTCCAAGTCCCCTTGTGTATGTCGAGATGTGGGAACCGCGTGCTAGCCACGACAATGTTTCGCCCCGCCGCAAAGTCGATTAGCCCGAATCCGTTATCAGAGGTGGTGTTGTGCAGGCTATATGTTCCGATTGTTCCGCCAAAGATACCCGCTCTTCCTAGCTTTGTATTAAAAGCACCGAGGACAATTTTAATGTCATAGCTAGGGCATTGCTCGTAGGTGTAGGTAAAATGTGTCAGCCTTTGTTAAAAAGATTAATTAATGTGGTTAATAAATGGGAAAGTGGCTAAAAGACAAGGACATCACAGCCTACTACTACGTTCTACACAGAGAACGTGTTCCATGGTATCATAATCTGTTGTAGAATGTAATATCACTTATGTCTGGTACATTAACGAGTTCATGCCACGAATATTAACTGCTTAGGGCTCATAACACATCCAATTGGCAATAAAAGCTCTAACAGAGTACGAAGGCAGTCTGAATGCATGTTCAAGTCATGAGAAGTCCTTCTCTAAGCCTTGCCTTTCTTTCATTAGCAATCCCATATCTCTAGTTATGAGAAGAAGGGTAGTCTATACAAATGCGGATACTTTGTCTCTCTATCAGTTCCTTCAGTGCACTAGGGGCTGCGTATGTTTCGTTTGGAAGATTGAAGACAAGGGCCCTATTTGACATCCCTCTGAAGTCGCCGGGGAAGATCTAGTTACAGATTCTGGCCGAGTGCTCGGCTCAGTTACACTGTCGAAATCCGTACAATGACAATGTGACTATGCATCACCATTGGCTACCCGGAAGCCAACAAAATGCCGTATGTTTATATCGCTCCTTTAAATTGACTAACTGAGAGTATGTCCGCAACTTTTCGAGCGACGTAAAGGATAGGGGGCTAGTCTATCCTGGATCATGTCTTTTTTTGTTTATTTAAATAGAGAAAAATTTGTGGGAGCGAACCCGTTTTAATGCATACTCTCCTGGTACTGATAATAACCTCTGGAGATTGGGTTGTTTGTCGAGTTTATAGCTCTAGCAACTTGACTAAGAGCCAGATTAATTAAAATTAATTAAATTCGTCGTGTTATAAGGTCTCATTGGAATAAATTTCTGGTACTGCTATTCTGGTATTATGTACAAGCGAAGACCTCCTTAAGGCAAGCCATCTCAAACCCTTGAACATTTTCCCTAAATTTATTCTTACGTTGAACCACGCGGAGCATAGACCAGATTAAGGTCATGTAAGACTTAATCTATGCTTGACAGATTGTTTGGTCGGTACCCAGAGATCGATAATGGTGTTCTAGTCAATATTCTGGACAAGTTTACGAGCAGCTGAAGTATACTACACAGCAGTGATTTTTTTTCTTTTTTTTTATGCGTGGGAAGGTGGAAACCTTGCATAGGCACCAATGGTCCCACGTCTATTGGCAGTGTCAGATTCTTACTGACTAAAACCGGGGTATCTTTCTGTTTATTCCCCCGCGGAACTACCGCTAAGTATTACTTCGCGAGGAGTTTATGGATGGCCCGATTTGCACGCGATTTTCATACAGTCGTCTAGCTTCTAAGGCTAGGATATCGATTGGTACCGTAAAGTACCAATATCGCTTCGTGGGATACCGGTTGAAATGCACTGCTAACACGCAGTGCACATAATCGGTACACAGATTTGAATCCCTTCATGTGTGTCTTTTTATGTTTGACGTCAGACCACATTTGTGCCGCGTACAGCTGTATGGAGGCTACAACTCTCGTAAGCATTAATCGGTTGCCTTGTTTCGGGCCGCCGATATTCGACATGAGTCTCGAAAGAACTCCTATCGCTTTTGACGATTTCTTGCAAGCGTATGCGAGGTGATGCTTGAAATTAAGCCACTCCCAGTTATTTTATAAATGGTCTGGAAATAATTGTGTGCTCTTGGACTTTTATAGTTATCGTTTCTAGCACCCTTCTACTCGTAATGAGAACGGATTCCGTTTTATGTTCCGCGAGGTCTAAACTCATATCGCGTAGCCAGTTTTTTATCAGTGCTATTGCTTCGTTGCAATACAACTCGATTTCTTCCAGTCGTTTCGCCACGACTATAACAGCAATATCATTCGCTAAACCTATAATGGCGGCTTCCCTGGGGACTGGGAGTCGTAGAATGTTGTCATGCATCACGTTCTACAGTAAGGGACCTAACACTGATTCTTGGGGCACGCCCCCTGTAATTTTATATAATTTCGTCCCGGCGTGCGTCGGAGTCGTAGAGGAGCAACCTATCGGTAAAGTAGCTCCTGATCAATCTTAATATGTACTTCGGTACATTTAATTTTTCGAGGCATTGTAAAATACGCGACCAGTTCGCCACAGTGTTATGAAGCAACGTAAGTAGACAACTAACGTCACGATGTTTCATATCTGTCAGTTATAATCGTGTGTCGATCGGTAGGAGATTCAGATCATAGCCGTATCTGGGAAACGACGGATCCTATAATTGAGTAGAGTTATAAGTTAAAATCTTCGCTGATTTTAGAGTAATTGTCTCTCGACTTCTGCCTCTCGAATTTTGACAGACACCAAGTACAACCCGTTGGACACTGCGAAAAGGTATGTACAAAGTACATGCCTTCAGTACACGAGATGTACACACTATACTTACGGCTGTAAGTACTTTAAATCCCAAACCTTTTCTGATAAAGATCACAATACCAGCTCTTTGCACAGAGTTCGGTAGGATTCTCCTTACTGTATTATACTCGTATCTTTTGTGGTTCATTTTGTGATTTAAGTTCACTTTTCTTCTAAGCTTTTGTCTTTGAGCAACTGAGACAGTGCGGTTCTTGGTTTGTTCCTTAGCAACAAAGTTAAATTTAAAGCAAGGATCTTAATGACGGACCCATTATGACTGTATGTACGTGACGCTTGGCAGGGCATTGCTTTGGTCCCCACGCGTAGTCTGTTCCTCTTTCTGGCCATGTTACCTGACTTTTTGGATTTACTTGGTAATTAGGACAACTCAATAGTACGCGCTGGCCTTTGTCAGATTGATTCCATTCAAGCCAACCTCTTGCTACTTATTAAGCTCATATCCAATTCGCCTTAGTCGATTTTGGTGTTAATACAAACCGACAATTCTTTGGATGCTATTGAGAAGAAAGGAAGTCAGATCGAAAGGTCTAAACTCTTACCAGGTTTGTATTGGGCGGATTTTCGGGACAAACGTTACTCTGACTGTCCGCCAGAGGTTCGTAGTTTACATATGCCAATGAGGATTCTCTTCAAGTTTTGGAACATCTGATCTATACCTCTTGAATGTTATGTTTATATATATACCATTGGAGCCAGACTATTAGAAGTTCCTCCGGGAGGGTTCGTGTGTCCCAAACGAGAGCATCATTTAGGCAGTATTTTGACTGGAAGTAAGTCATGCTACGATTTGTGCTAAGAATACGATCTTACGAACTACGATCAGTGGAATTACTGTGTCGATATTGCTCTAAAATACACTTAATGCAGCGAATAGTGTGGCATGACTTTGTATGTGTAATATTACTTCTCATGGATTTTGTCGCTTTCCAAGAAGCCATAGCATGTATTTCGCCAGATCATGAAAACAACCATGACCTCACCGTTTCCCTCACTCAGTAAATACATCCATATTTTTGCAACAAAATGCTTTTGGCATACATACCTACGCCCAAAAAGAATCTTCACTAACCACTTTCAGGAAAACTTTCCCTTTTTCGCTTTCGGAAAGACGAAGCTATCCAAATGAAACCAAAAAACCTCCTTACATAAATATTCAATCAAAATTCAGTTGTAAGTAGGTGATCACTGATCGCAGATCAAATTCTTCCAGCCCACATGGCAGCAAATGAACGGCTAAAGGGACTCTATAAATCGGGATCAGTCGCGAAATTGGGGAAAAAATAAAAAAAACAAAAACAAAAAATACGAAACTGCCTCTCCCAAATGCACATACGACGAGAATGACAGTAACACACACGCCTACACCTCGATCCCACCCGCACTTCTGTGTATCTTATAACAAAGAGATGCACACACAGCTTCCAATCATCCTCTGATGCCTTCAAGAACATACTCGTGCAACACAGTATAAACGTTGTCTGTTGGTCTGCCCGTAAAGGCGACGGTATCTTGTTAGCGCCCATGCGTTATTGTGTGTTCAAGAAATGCCAAGCAAACACACGTTTCCCACCTGGAACGTAGGGCGCTGCTGCCACCACCGCTCCACCGCCGCTGATGCCAAAAAAACTGATCTAATGATGCAAACTTTCACTTTTTTTTTTCTTTACATTCAGCTGGCTGGGTGTCGGGCGGGTATACTGTCAGCCACAGAAGAATTTGTGGAATAGGAAGAGGTGTAAGATATGACAGGGGTACAAAGGTGAAGTCATTGTTGAGCCGGATATAGTCAAAATGTGTTAGATTAAGTCGAAGTTTTCTTCTTCTTTTTAAATTGGAACCTTTGGCCATGGCTTGACCACAAGTAATGGATTCGGAGTTTTAGATTGACGACTCAAATCAGTTGCAGCATTCTTCCTTCTTCTTCAGCCTGACGCATGATGTCTGTCAAATGTGAGATAAAACCGAAACGGAATTTGATGTTAGGACGGCATTACGTGTAGTAGACCTGTCCCATGAAAGTTGGGTTAGAGTACTCGTACCTCTTACCTCTACACCCACCAGAAGGGCTAAAGTTCGATTGGATTTCTAATTTTTTTTTTTTTGATGGTGCCTTCTAGAGTGGATATTTTATTTTCGGTACAAGGCAATTAGCTTTCATCAATCATGGTACAAGCTCAAGATACAGAGTACCAGTAAATCCGAGAAAGTTGATATGTACAGGCGCGCTTAATTCAGCTGATGTATGGGGTCATTGGGGGATTTTTAATTGTCAAATATTTTTAACGATGTCTATCAACTGGAGGCTTTTGTTCTACGGTTGACTTTCTAAGTGCACATGATAAAAAGGGAAATCGAAATTGTGGTCCAGTGTTTTTGGAATGCATGTGGTCCAGATAAATGGATTGGTTGATTGATAATCCGAAAGTGGCTACGCTAATCAAAGGAAATTAACTGCGCACCTCAAAGAAAATATCTCAAAATGTGTTACGAATCGTTTTCCTGTATCCAAGTCTACTTTTCTGCTGAAATCTTGAAGAAAGAGATCTTAGAATCTCGTTTCTATACCCCATGTAGACGTCAAGACGATCAAGAGATCATGTGGAGAACCAAAAGGCTCAGATTCTGGTCTTGTTTTGTTGCAAAATTTTTACTAAACCTTAGCTTTTATGGCTTTAAACATCTAAAGTCACCTCTATCATAGGGCCCGTCGTAATTCGAATCCCGAAAAAGGTACATAGCCCCCGTCGTAGGAAAATGTACTGCTACGAAATTCGGATTTCGGAAAGGTATGTACCTATCACAGGCCCCGAATGGCACCTCAAAGGCACCCATGTTGACGTCAAAATTCAAGAGATCATTTTGAGAACCAAAAGGCTCAAATTCTGGTCCTGTTTTGTTGCAAGTTTTTTACTAAGCATTGGTTTTTATGGCTTTAAACATCTTAAGTATCTTTCCTATTCAAATTTTACAAAGGTGATTAAAAATGGAAAATAAATGGAGTTCCACAAGGTAACGTCGTTGGTACCCTACTTGTAGCCAGTGAAAAAATTCTGTTTGAGTTAAACAAACATCATTACCAGATGAATTGCGATTTATATGGGTAACAGTTCACATGGATTAGTAGATGTCCTGGACTTTAATGAAACAATCTAACCGTATCTACTGACATTTTGGTTATAGCAGCTGCTGTTGCATTGCAGCAGTATTTATGTTCATCGGTGATAACAAATAAAAAATACAAAAAAAAAAAAAAAACACACTTGACATCGATCCCAGTGTTCAAGCAAATACAATCCAGAAATGATCCGTCAAAGTGTAAACAATTAACCAGCGCCAAATGAATTGTATCTCGAATGCAGGCAAAGGCAAAGCTAAAGCCAAAGGCAGTACCTTTGTGGCAAAAGGCAATAAATGAATTTACTACAACCAACGACAGCGGAGCTTGTTTAATCAACAAAAACCGAAACGAATATCACATCTAATTGGGTCAACATTTTTATTATTAAAACGTTTTTTTGGATTTTTTTTTTTTTTTATTTTCGTATTTTTTTATTGGACAAAATGCCTTGTACATACTCGGATGAGAGTGAGAGAGGAAAAGGTTGTGTACTTGTAGGAGTGTATGTTTATAAGTCCGTATAAACCTATGTGTGGGGGAATACTTGTAAGCTTATCAAAGCAAAGGGCTTGAGGTGATTTATTTTGCTTTTTCACAATTTTCAGTTTTGTTAATGTTTTTTTTTGTAGGGAAACGTTGAGAAGATACACAAGATAAATAAGAAGACAATCGCAAATACTACGTTCGACGATAAGAGGGAAAGATAAACATTTAAAAAAATCTCCAAAATAAAGACGATTTTAAGTTTACACGGATGTCAATTTGGGAGAGGTGCAATTTTTTTTTTTTTTTAAGAAATAATTACAAAGCACTGACCTTTCGGTAGTCAACAATTTTCGAAATTATTTTGACAATTGAAGTTTCGATCTTACCTTATACGAGTACACTCTGGCACCTTATCGAAGTGCCAAGTTGGGTATTTGTCTCTTATTTTTTTTATCTAGATGACCCTGATATTGGACGATGAATCTAGCAAGTGATCAAAAATGATTGAAGAGGAGATTAGGTGACGTGACTGATTAATAATTTTCCAAGAAAATCAGTTCAGGTTGACTGTGGTCGTTGGTGTAGCTACTTCCATTCATACAGGACTAGGTCATGAGCTATGGTACGAGTATGTAAACAGATAGATGAATGGAATGAATCTACCTGTACACTTACATATTTAGTTGACCTGCGATCAGGGATTAGTAATTTGTTCTGTACGATTAGGCTATGTAATGAGCCCCATAAGCCTGGCGATCGATGCTCAGTGTTGTAACTATGACTTGCTTCGTGGTAGCCTGGTATCCGTCCTTTCCAACCGACTTTGCATGCAGAATAATTAGGCAGCGAAAAGCGTAGTCTGCTTATACACTCTCAACTGAAAAATTGTGAAACATGCTACAACAACTAGATATTGAAAAATCACTTCATATCGCCAGATTTCAAAAAAAGCCTTTCTCGTCTGAATGTAGGCTCTTTGAAGTAGTCCTGGCTCTGCGACTACACAACGGTCTTATGGACTTGTCGTCTGATGCAATGAAGAATGTTACTGCAAAAGTACAAATTCGAATTTTATCGTGCCCATCCACAGTTTCTGACATACCACCTTGATCGAAAATTTCCCGGAATTTATTCAGAAAATTAAAAATACAAGTTTATTCAACTAAATCTATAGTGTCCCCTTCAAAGTAATCCCCATCGACTGCAATACACTTACGCCAGCGCTTGATCCAATCCTCGAAACATTTTTTGTATTCGGTTTTCGGTATGTCGATCAGTGCTTTCTGCGATTTTTCCATTACTTCCTCTCGACTGCTGAAACGCGTTCCCCGTAGTGGTTTCTTAACTCGATTGAATAGAAAGAAGTCACAGGGCGCCAAATTAGGTGAATTCGGTGGCTGTTGAATGGTATTTGTTGCATTTTTCGTCAAAAAATTGCAAATAAAGATGGCACTGCGCGGCGATGCGTTATCATGGTGCGAAATTCACGAGTTTTTTGCCCAAAATTCTGGTCTCTTTCGTTGAATTGTTCTCCTCTATCTCTCTGTTGGTTAATTTGCGGTTATTGACCAACATTTCTTTTACTTCATCAATGTTTTCGTCGGTTTTCGATGTCGATGGTCTACCACTGCGTTCATCATCTTCGATTGACTCACGACCACTTTTGAACCGCTCGTGCCACTGGTAAACGACCGTTTTCTTTAGGGAATCGTTGCCGAAACACTGTTCCAACATTTCCAACGTCCGTGCACCATTAAATCCGTCTTTTACGCAAAATTTAATGCAAGTTCGTTGTTGTAAATTGTAAAAAATCGCCAAGCACACAGAGATAGATGTACTCTTGGCTACGTAACTTTTGTAAGTGTCAAGCTATGATGCTAAGATTTAGAGAGAATATCAACAACAGATGTACCAACTTAACAAAAAAAACAAAGAACTCAAAACGGAACAATGGGAGCGCCACACGGTGGTTATTCCGGGAACTTTTTGATCAAGGTTTTCATCTAATTCATGAAAGGAAAGTACTCAACTCTTTGGATGCCTCCAAGACTGATCTAGGTGTCGCGAACGACAATGCCTCTAATCGTCCAAGCTGATGAATACGCATCTGGATGACAATGAACTACATTTGATGATGGCGGCGAAACATCTGCGTCTACAGCTACAATCAAACTGCACTAAAAGCCTTACTGAACCCTTTCGAGCCCTTGAAGCTAGTTCGGGAGAATAAGGCTTCTCTAATCGCAGTCACTAGGCTAAATTTGTTGGCTCTCGTTACAGTGCTCAGTAGCATTTTCCCAAATTTGATGTTGGCATACGTTATTGGAAAAATCAACATGGAGTAGTTCCGAGTACTGTATCGTGCATTATTTTTAAGTCAAGCCTACCACAGGGGTTTAATTTTCGGCCATGGCTCTTTGTCGTATTTATAAATCATTTTTCACAAGTAGTGCAAAATTGTCATATGTCTGCCATTTTGTCGTTTATTATAAATAATGGTTCTCGGCTGTTTTTGACGAGGCCCTTCCACTAGGTGTAGCTTTAGGCCATTTTTCGAGTACTTAGGGCTCTATCCCACTAAAAAATTAATGAATCAGCTTCAGAGGCCTAAATAGTTTCAGCATACTCCAAAGGCTTTACATAGTTCCAAAGGAAGCAATCGAGTGGGTTCACATCTCACTAAGTCGGTGACCGAATCGAATCTTTCGTCTTTCGTACCACATTGGTTTCATTACGTTTCATTTCACGACATTGTATTGTGGAGAAGTCAATAGTTTTATGGTCATTAATGTACGGTAACGTTGCCTCTCCTGTGCTATCCTACCTCTAGAAATGCCAATTGTAAGTGCTCACAAGCATATTGAGTCAGTCAGTCATTTGATTTTGCGGCATCCGAAATGTCTTTAAGGTTTTGAGGATTGAAAATTTGCTTGGACAACACCTAGTAGTGGTAAAGATACCAATGAAGATATTCCAAATTCAAGGTTACCGAAGGAGTACTACGAAAAACATTGATATTGAACGTTTGCTACTTTTTTTGAGTTTATCGAAACCATACTCGAATAATAAATCAAGTGCTTTCCAGAAAGAATGAACCAATAAACGTCGGAAACGATAGTAATCATTTACAACTGACTAAAAAGATGTTTTGCATAGATATGTTCAAACGGGACAGAATTAAAATGGCAGGGAACATACGAGTATACTCTGATTTTTCCAAATGGAAGCAAATGTCAATTCTACCTTATCATTTGTGAAGTAAACAGATACACAGTACACATCAGCGAGACAGGAATCTAAAAAAAAACCTGAAATTGTTACGATTTTTTTGCGGAATTATTCTTCGGTGCTGTTGGAGCAGCGTAAATTTTAGCGCAGATTTTCCGGTCGTCCGACACCAACTGGGCAAATACTACGACACTAAGTTGCTCGACTAGAAGAGCATAGAACAACACGAGATGCTGCCAGGTCTGTCCGGCCCCGGAGCAGCTGTGGTTGAAGATGTCGCAGAGGACCCCAGAGTATCGACCAGACAACTTGAGAATGTTTGTGAAAGACTGTAAGATGTTCCCTTACCAAGTGCAGACAGTGCATCAGCAGTTAGCTATTGACCATTACGCGGGTGGAACCTACGCCCAAGCTATCCTTAATCTCGATCACGAGGCAGACAACTTTTCATCGAAAATCATAATGAGCGATGAGACCCCTTTCCATCTTTGTCTGTATGTGAATAAGCAAACTTGTCGCATTTGGGGCTCATTACAAAGACTCACGAATTTTCTTCACAAACTTGCGTACAGATAATGTATCAAGAGAAATTTCTTTGCAAAATTCGCACTGTCTCGGCAACACAGTATTCACTTTGGAAGTAAATTTTTCAATATTCCCCAACGTTGTTCAAGGGTAAATCGATCCATTTTGTACTACGAAAATAAAACACTGAGTTTCGGTCAATTTTTAAAGTGCATAGGAGCGTCAGTGTCAAAACAACAAATGACTCAAAAAGAGACCAACAGATAGCAAGCCCTTCATGATGTTGAGCTACATAGGTTGAGAGCACCCTTCACTATCAGCTTCTCCCAGCAGAGACAATAAGGCACTCCTGATGGATATATTGTAAGGTATAAGTAAATGGGGCGTAGTAACCACGACTAAAGCAACAGCCAAGGTGCACTTAAATTCTTGTTAAACCGTGTCAGGACTTCTAAACTATTTCGACAGAGCAAGGCTTCTCTAATCGTTGTCGGAAGCCTGCATTTACTTAGTCTTGCCTGAGTCCGAGGGTCCAGAAAATCAAGAGGATTTTATGTAACAAACTGTCATGATAGCTAAAGCTATTATTAACTGCGTCAATCACCAGCCTAACCTACAATAGGGAATATTCCCTATTCTTCCTCCATTTTTGGAAATTCTAACAACAGAATATGTTTCCTGCTATTTTAGATATAAACTCTGTCGGTTAACATAGAGGCCACCTAAAGATACCGCGTATCGGCAGGCCGCTTGGCGTTAAAATATGTCACTGGTCAAATGGTCAAAGAAAAACTTTGCTCTACCCCAGTTTATTGCCGGACTACTCTACTTAAAAAATGTTACCTGTATAATTAGGCGGGAGGCTTAGGGAAGGGATTCTCAGGGCCAAAACCGGCATTAGGACTGCCTGCGTTTTGTGTTAGGACTTCCAATGACAGTTGGGTCTCCTATGAGCATAACTGCAGATCATATAATTCTCCAGGGTGCCGCAAATTAAGCGAATGCTTACCGAAGTCTCTTAGATATCAACGACTTTTTGCTGCCTCCTGACAAAACACTGCATTGTGTAGTGTCATGATGGGGCGCTGTACTATTGCTTAGTACCTGAAGGTAATAACTTAACCACTGAGCACCATTTTTGTGGGTGTCTGTTATACGCTCGCGTCGGGGTGTAGCTACTCCAAAGCAGTGTGATGAAGGTTGATGTCGGATGCACTTTCACACTCAAAGGCTTCCATATCTTTCAACGAAAGGCTGAGAAATATCATAATAAGGGACTCACAAGGAGTACAACGGAATAGTTCTTTCCCGGACGGTACTCCACAACAAAAATCTAAAACCCTCATATTGTTCTTTGCTGCCTTCAGAATGGAATGAAAAGATGCAGATAAATTGGGCCTTGGCTTCCTTGAAAAGTTAGAAATGTGAGGTAGCCAGTACAGTACAGTACAGCATGACTGGATGTCCCTTTGATGAAAGATCGTTTGAATTGTGGAATTTTCAAGTTAGAACTTGATCAAAGGTATCACATGGATTTGGCCCCTTAAACGTTAGGTAATTGTAAAAAGACGATGCACAGTTCTCAAAGGTATACAACTGACAGTCATGCCTTGATCAATAAAAGATACGAATTTCTCCCAGCCCATACTTCAAAAACTGCTTCATCCAGATAGCAATAGTGCTTCTCATATTTTTTTCGTACCTGAGATAAGGTCCGAATTGTTTACACAGAAAATTATACTCGATAAGCGATCAACAAATAAAATTCTCAAAAAAGAAGAAAAAAACACCAAAGTAATTGATAATGGAGTTTAAAGTACTAAATCTGCAAATGATTTGGTAAAGAGCACATTTTTTATGATTAGGACCTAGCATTTCTAATCAGTTTCTCATTAACCCAAATTCTTAGTCATGCAGCCATCTAGTCATCCCTTCTGTATTCCCATGGAATGGAATTCAATTAACCGCCTAATCGTCTCAATCTGGAGGCATAAATCACAATGCAGTACAGAATTAACAAAGCACCAGTATGAATGAAGGAAGCATGATGTGATATATGGAAGAAGCAGCAATTAAGTAGAACCCCCCAAAAGAAATAGTCAATATAGTGTCATATAAGTGCGTCATCGTCTTGTTATGGAGAAACGTCTTTAGGCTGAACATTGGTGGGTTCAGTTACAGACTGAAGGTACGATCCTTTAGAGAGGTGGGGCTAAGTTTAGCTCACTTTCAAGTTGGCTGAATTTGTAACTTAAAAATAAGTAAAAATTTCTCCAAAAGACAAATGACAATTTTTCGCCCGCATTTATTGATAAATTCAAAAAAATTCAAAAAAAAAACAACAAAACTATGTATTTGTATCTGCAGGGCACATTTTTGGAATATTCACTTTCACTCTTCTGGAATGAAGGGGACGTGTGAAGCTGAAGGACGGGAAAAGTGGGCGAAGATACTTGAACAATAAGAAAAGCTGCGGGCTTTAATGAACAGCAAACAGCCTCCCATTCAGGATTGATTGCCTCTGTAGTAGTGGCAGTGATGATGATGATGATGATGGTGGTGGTGGTGGTGGTGGTGGTCCATATCTTATGTATCTATTGTGCCTTTGCATCTATTTTTTGTTGGGATCATTTTGTAGGGCATTATGTTATGCGTTGTGTGCTGCGTTGTATGCCTCGTTATTGTCGATCTCCATTTCCACCTCCGCACACCACCCAATGAAGGGCTGACTCTCCTTCCTCTCTCATTCACATGTGATAAATTCGTTATCACAAACATTTTCGTTCCAAAAAATATAGTATAGGGAAAAAAAAAGTAAAACGAGACCGCAGCAACTACTAGCTAAAGCCGAAGAAAATAAAAGTATCTACACAACGTCTTGTGTTGGATGCGTTGTGGCCTAGTTTCACTTTCAATTTTTATGACTCTCCCCGCTTGCGATGTGGTGTTCTGTGCTGTGCTGTGCTGTGATCGTCGCTGGTTTATATGTGTTCAGCTTCATTTGTAGGGCAACCCCGATGAAACTAAGAAAACTCTGCTCTGTCGATTGTGGAGCGCATAGCGAAGAAACTACAAAATTTGTTGTCTACAATTTTTTAGGGCTCTGCCCGTCAGAAAGCACACATTTTGGGAGTCGAAATTGGGTCAACTAATATAAACGAACGGCCCTGTTGATATAGAATTTTTTTTTCTTTTTTTTTTTATAATTTTTTGAAAATGTATGCTGGTGTTTGTTATGGGATATGTGTGTGTGTGTGTAAATGATTTAGTTCTGTGCCCTTTTGATAGTGAGACACGGCACTGGTGGTGGTATTTGTCATTGTACATGGAAAGGGCTAACACTCGAGATAAAGCGGCGTTTGAAGTGAATACTATACTATATGTGCGCCTGTAGTGGTGATCTTAATTGTTTTCATTTTTGGGAAATTTTATTTGTTTTTTTTTTTTTTTTTTTTGTTTTTGTATATTTATATTTTTTTTTATTTTACTCTCATTGGCCCTTTGCCCCGTAGATTTTTTTTTTGTAGATCGCCACCAAACTTGACAAGGGGGATAATATACAAACTCAACCGGCTACGGCTGCACATACATATTTTTAGAATGCAAATAGTGTTTTTTTTTCGTATTGTATCTATGACTGGATTTTTGGATTCTCTGGTTAAGCATTTAAGGGATTTTAGGCTTCGAAGTTGTTTTTTTCTTCTTTTTTTTTGGAATTTAGGGCAATGGGTAAAATTCTCAGCTGAAGTGGGAGATTGTGTTTTGTGTTTTGTGTTACTGTTGGTGGTTGATGGCTGATGGTGGGGTTCTGAATTCACTTGTTGCCCTGGGACCAGGGGCAAATGTTTTTGATGTTAAGTACTCTATAGCATGAGCAGCTGAAGACGTACAAAATCATCAAAAATGCTGATGGGATGTTGGGGAACCTACTTCATTTTGCATGTCCTAATTAAGGGTAATGGAATGGGAATTAAAGCTTTCGGTGAGTGTGGGCGTCATAAGTCGATTCGAAATGCTAATTTGAGAGAAAAATCTATTGGAATGGATGTAGGTTTAGTTATTTCGAGAGTTTTTCTGTTGGCTTGCTTGTTGGATTAAAGAAGGAAACACCTACGAAGTATGTAGTTTTATGGTTGTTCGATTTTGCAATGATTGCTTTTAATGGACGAATGGCATTAGATTTATCCAAAAGTTCCTTTAAATTAGTTTAACCCTACAACGCTACTTCAAAGATTTGGTCACGTAGAGTTGGAAAAGCATCACAACTTTAAAATTCGGAATAAAGCATGGTATGAGCTGCAAATCTCTTAACACGCTGATATTGTCTCTAGTTATTTTCTCCATGACTCTTATGAATATTGCTGAACTGGATACTACCAATATGTGTCGAATCAAGAATTACGTCTGGCTCTCCATATTAAGGCAGACCTTTAGTCCAGATGGACACCAATGATAGATTTTAGAGCTGTCATTCATGTAGAGTGCTGACTACATAAGAAAAGATATGAATTGGTCTGGTTCTCACTAGCAAAAAACAGAAACTAGAACCTGAATCAACGTTTAGGGTGTCACATTCGATCTCGAAGTAAGAACTTGTTCAATTAAATCTGAACAATTCAAATGCCTTTGTAAGCCTTTGTCATTGCTTGTAGTCGCTAATTTACAGAGTTGAAAAGTCATCAAGAGCAATCAGGTCGATTTGAAAGATTACTTAGCAAAAATCATCCTCTATGGCATCTTCTCTCCGGGTAGGAATCCAAGATACCTCGGGCCAGAGCGTTTATGCTAATTTGCTCTTAATGTCACTGCCATATCAGCGACTGAGATGTGCACCTTTCTAACCAGATTTATGTCCTTGTACAGCTCGTAAAGCTCGTAAAGCTTGTTGTTGTATCAGCTGTATACTTTCGGTCCGGGATCGACATGGGTCTCAATTAACAGCTTTTTCATTTAATGCATTCTTTAACTTAACACCTCTAGTTGTGCACACCATTGCAATTGACCAAGAAAGTGAGCCAAGTCCGTTTTAGCTTGTCGAAACGTTCGGACATCTCGAATATTGTCGTTGATCGCAATATGATAAACTTAGTTGGCTGTCTTTTGATCAGGAGACAGCCTGGCACTTTATGGATGTTGAGTCTTATATAACTTTTGGAAGTGTTTTCATGTAGGCTACAGTTTCTTCGAGTAGAAATCACTAAATATACTAACGTCAGCTTGAAGACATTGCTCGAGTCGAGGAGCTCATGAACACAATCTTTGACAAAGTTTTCCTTCTCTTATGCGGAGGCGTAAATACATATCATGGTTAAGTTTCCTGGAAATATTGCCGGCATTATCCCTACTTCGACATAATGGCCAAAAGCCGAGGAAAAATCTATTTATGACCTGAAAATGTCCAGTTAACAGGGCTATCCAGGCGTTAAGACAATCATCGATCTCTGCCATCTGCAATTTTTCCTCGCTTCTGGCGTTTCAGATTTCCCTAGTATGGCAACACGATGGAGTGAATAAACCGATTCGAGTTTTCACTTTACGCTGAATTGCCTTTCGGGACATTTATAACGGCTGAACAGTGGAGTTAAAGCGCGCAACACAAAGAATATATAGACATCCAAGCGATTAATATAAGAGATCTCATGAAAGCCCCAAACTGATGTACTGGCTAAAGATAATCATATTATACCCTGAGGTAGTTTACTTACAAAGATCAACAACAATCAAACTGAGCAGGATTCATGACACTGTGAGAACTTCTCAGATACTCAGTGCACAATGGCATTATTAGACGTAGCAACTGGAGAGCAGCTATATACGTATGGACACTAGACCTCATTTATTCAAACAGCTTAGCCTCATTGGTCACTTGGAATTACTAGAAATTGGCCAATTTCAAACTGGAACACAAATCCTATTTGGCTGAACAATTATTCAGAAAAATTGTATACTGATGGTGCGAAAACGGTCAAACGTATGAACAGGAGTGGTAGGACACCGTGCCCACTCCTTATTTGTAGTAAGCAAGGATTCCACTATCTTTTGGGTGGAACTCACTGCTTCATTGAAACTCACTACCCTGGGCAGAGTTTCAGTAGCATGGATAACAGAGCACCGCCAGACCAGGAAAGGGCCAGAAGTCCATCATCGGAAAATGAATTAATGGGCATGACTATGTCAACACTGGAATGATCCGAAGAGCTGAATTAGCCCCTCTCTCTGATACTTACAAACGAATATGAATATTATGGATAGCGCTGATGATTTTCTTGTAAATAGTATCTTTTTAGATCGAGAATTCTGCCGAGAAACTGAGGAGTCTTTGGTACACTTTGTCACCAACTTCTTCTTCAACTTCCCTTTGAAGAAAACCTTGAGCTGATCTCACAGAAATGGCGCACAATCGAACAATCTGGTTGCATTACCTTCGTTCCAACTGATCGAGAATTTGGTTGACAACTTCAGATGATTTGTAAAATTTGCTGAAGAGTTTACGTGTGTATGACTAGATGGAACAGAGACATGACATCCGTGTAGAGATAGTTTGCATGAGTTCGAAGAATTTTCATTAAAAGAGTGAAACGCATCCAATGAAATACTTTTGTTTTCAGCATTCCATCCTGTCTATAGTATATCATATTCTTTAGCTTGAACTCATGTATACCTATATATGAATTCAAATTTGCCGATCCCGCCAACAGTGATAGCTCGCTGCATTGTGCAAAAGAAACCAATGTCAAGCAGTTGCATTGACATATGCCTCTTTCTTTCGAGTTCCGCATAAATCCCTCAAGTATGTGTATGAGGCCACAAGACACCGCATATCCCCGAATAAACACTTTAGTGGCATCATAAATTTCGGATAAATTACTTGCGACCTCTTTGGATCAGTGTTCGTTTCATCATCATTTCGTATATTAGAATCTTGGGTATTCTTTAGGATCTATCATAGTGTAAACATTTTGATCTAAGAATTGGAATAGTAGAGACACACCAAAATATTTATCAGTTGATGATTGATGACAGACACGATGTTTAGCACAATCTCAAAGGTCTCCTTTTTCATATCGGGCACACAATACCAAGGTTCCATTCATGAGACATACTTGCCTACGACCAAATCTTAGAATTTCGTTAATTTATGCCATCTCCTGCTCACTTAAATAGCCCCACAGGTCCTGCATCCTCTAAAGGCACAGAGATCTATAACTCTATTTCATTTCTTATCCGGTAGGACTGAATCTGAACTTTCAAAGTTCCTTTGGCTGAACAAGTTCTTTAAAGTTTTGGTATAACTCCCGAATGTTGTTTTTTGTTTATTTAATCAATCATCCGGGTCTTCGGAGAAGCAATTTTCATTTTCCAATGCAAGGCCACTTCATAAGTGAGTTGTTGTTCTACATGTAATTGCCTTCCCTCTCAAGTGAAACACAATGCTTTCTTCTTCTTCTTATCCTTTTATTAACCCTTTCCTCGTTATACGAACTTATGCGAAACGAGTTTCCTTTTTTACTGCATCGCTGCTGCTCCGCTTCCGCTTCTGGCTAACGTCGCAGACCGCAGAATGCGTCTACATAATGCTCGGTCCTGGATCGCTTCAGTGGTTAGCCCCAGGCGTTGTTGCGCATTTGCCATCTGAGAAATCCAGGAATTCTTTTTCCGACCTCGTTTTCTTACAGTTGGAGTGACCGTAGTTGATAGTGCTTTTTTAACCGGATTTCCCTCAGATCTTCTTTGAAAGTGGCAATACCAGCTTATTCTATTCGCCTCAAGCTGTTCGGTTACAGAATTCTTTGTATGTAGACTTCCTCTTATACGCGTAGATCTAATGCAATCGCGTTTAGTGACAGTGACACTAGACATCCTTAACATTTTCATTTCTGCTGCCGTCATTTTGTTTTTAAACGCTTCGTACATTGTCCAGCAGTGTGAACCGTATATAAGAGCTGGTCTAACAACCGTGGTGTAGAGTTTCCCCTTTAGTTTAAGTGGAAATTTTCGGTCGCAAAATATTCCCGAATTTTCCCCCCATTTTATCCATCCCACACTCACTCTGTAGTTTACGTCGTCGTCACATTTCGCTTCCATGTTAACGATTGATCCTAAGTACTTAAAGATAGTGCTTTTTGGAAGAACTATTCCGTCTAACATTATATCGGGAACAGGTCGCAACGGATGCGCAAATGGGCACTTCAAATGCTCCGTCTTCGAAGGACTTATTTTAAACCCGTTTCTTTCTAGCACGTTTTGCAAATCTCCAACGTTATCGCTTAATATAACTGCGTCGTCAGCGAAGAGAATTGGAGTTACATTTGCTTCGCGCATGCAGTCTTTTAAAAGATAGTCGAATACTACTTTAAAAAGTGTCGCCTTTTCCTTTGTATAATGGAACCAAGAAGCTACTTCTCCATTGATTCGGCATAGGTTGTCCACATTTTAATTTATTTAAAAGTTTCGATAGCCAAACGCTGCCGATCCCCTCCATCTTCGACCAAAACTCTGATGGAATGCTGTCTGGTCCCGCCGCTTTTCCCCGCTTCATTTTTCCAATTGCTATACTTATTTCTTCGATTGATAAGTCCGAAACTTCCTCCTCGAATAGACCAGCTGTCGGCACGATATCTCGTGGAAACTGTTTGTTAAGCAACTCCTTGCAGTATTCAAGCCACCGGTCACAAATTTCCTTTTCATTTGTTAGTAAGCGACCGTCTGCGTTTTTGATGTATTTCGGCGAGGTTATTTCCATCGAATTTTTTCTCCTCTGTGCAGCGAGCTTAAAAATATTTGGCATTTTAGTACTGTACGACGTTTGAACTTCTTGGATAGCTTGTCTTCTATCCGCCGATCGTGAGGATATTTGTTCCAACTCCTGGTTCAAGTTTTCCGCTTCTGCCGCTCGAGTTTGAGCCAGGACTTTCTTTGCGATCTTTTTAAGACGCTCGTATTCAAGAGCCAGTCGAGCTTTTTCGATATCGTCGCTCCGATCGCATTTTGTCCACGCTTGGAATGCACTCTTCTTGTCGGCCACAGCTCGTTTGGTTTCGTCATTCCACCACCATGTTTCTTTGCCGACGTGATGGTATTTCGATATAGTCCCCAGATGGGACTTTGCGAGTGTTATGCATTCCTCGTGCATGCTGTTCCACATTTCTTGCGGGCTAAGTGAGTCTGCTATACCATTTATATTTTGAAGTACTTCTTTAGCCAGTGCGATAAATCTTGCGCTTCGTTCCTTCGATAGATTATACCACCGGATTTTTGGCTTTCCAAACGATGCCCGTGTTTTCGGTGGTTCCGCTGTGAAAAATTCTGTAATGAGCAGACGGTGTTGGCTTACCAGCGATTTTCCAAGTATTACTTTACAGTCCTTAACACGGTTTCTCACGGTTTTTGGGTATCGATGCCAATGATCTTCAGCACTTCGTGGCGTTGGCAAGAGGCTGACGTATACGCGATTGTCAAATTTCGAAGGGATTATTCCGATTGGAACCTTTCAACTTCGAATGCTCCTACGTTGTTGTAGCATCTGAAATATTAGTACCCTGGCTACAACTGAGCAGGTCCCCAAGTCTATATTTGTCGCTCAGAATGTTTTCGATCTTATGACACTAGAGCGGTGCATTACGTTGATCGCTACATGATCAATCCGGTTGAGAAAACCAGGAGCTAGTAACATGCTGCCCCACGTCAAAGTTAACTGGCCTAAGCCAGCATAAACTATTTTGACATTATTCACAGGACACGAGTTCTTAGGGACACTCATAGAATCCTAATTTCTTATTATTTCTTATCGACATCAGGCTGATGTCTGCGAATCCGTTGATGCATATTGCTAAAATTTTATCGCTTCTTCCAAAGTGGATGCTGTGTTTCCGAACAGTACAAATTTTGAAAATAAATTTCGGCCGAAATATTACATTAACTGCAGCTGATGTACCCAAGTTTGCTCTAGAGACTGGTTTACTCATTGATATCGTACCATATTTTCTTATACATTCTGTGCATTCAACGGAGAGTATTGAAGCTATTTCAGAAAGTGCACGCCCAAGCCCGAGAGCGTCAACACGGAGGATTTTGCATAGACATCTCACCAACACTTGCTTACAAGGTCCAATTGGCTCAAGAATTCGGAAAAAGCACCACCTGCTTCTTTAGCATGCACTGTCTGCTTTAACAAGCAAAATAGCCGTTGTTGGGGCTCGAAAAATCAACACGTAGTCATAGAGAAGCCACGTTCATAGAAAAAGCCTGGTGGTTTTTTGACGGACGGCATTATTGGTCCATTTTTCTTCGCTCCGACAACGGAAAAAAATGTTACAGTCAATGGAAAGCATTACCGAGGTAAGATAACTGAATTTTTGTGGCCGAATTCGAGGGTTTGGAGTTGGGCGAGGTATGGTTCCAGCAAGATGCAGCTACGTGTGATACAACCCACCCAAAACCAATTTATTACACACAAAGTTCAATAGTCGTGTAGTCAGTCATGTTGGTGATGTTGTTTGGCTTCCACGAAGCTGCAAATTGGCACCGATGAAAGATCAATTCAGAGGCGATTCAAGTTTTTCAGAACAATATTGGTCAAGCTATTCGTCAAATAGGGTCCGAAAACATCGAAAATATACTGACAAGTCGACAGGCTGGCCTGTCAGCTGAGGTTTATGAAGTCAGTTTTGATTGGCTTTGATAGCTGCAGTCCACTTTTTCCAGCTCAAGTTTTCCAAGCGACTTATGCTAACCCTCTTGGAGCTCAAGAACACACATTTCACTTGTAAGTCCGTGGTTTTGTGTTCCTTTTTAAGTTGCTTAAGGCTTCACTTGTATTCATCCCGAGTAAAAAAGTTTACTGACTTCACTTTTATTTAGAAAAGTATTTTAGCGATACCAATAAAGCGGAGCTCCTCACATTTACCAGATCATCTTGTTTAAAGTCACGCTCTCATTCAATCTGTATTTACTACAAAAAAGTAAACCATCACCGACCTAGGGCACTGCACAGCTCTCGTAACCTAATTAAATCGTCTACCTATGACTCAAAATGCACACGTAATACCCCCCCTTTATGCAGCTACACCACCAAAGTCCCATTAAAATTTTTAATAATTTTTCTTAAATTCAAAATTCACCTAACCGTCTTAACTGTGTTCATAAATTAATTAATTAAGTGGAAAACGATACACAATTCCATAACAATAAACTCTGTGGCAAAGAGGGGAGAACAAAACAGCCATCTATCTTCACATTTCCATACGACGATGGTTACCGCACAACTTAAATTGTTAATAAATGCTAAACGTAAACATTTGCTCCCCACCTTATTTTCCCCAAAAACAAAAAAAAAAATAAAAAAAAATTATTATTACTTAGATTTATATGTGTTTGCATAAACCAAAACCAAAAACATCACAAACTTCAAACTTCAACCACATCAGTAGCTCGCGTAAAATTAAATCCATCTGTGACACACCGGCGAAAGTTTTAATAGGTCAGACTAAAACTAGTATAACACCGTCTTTAAGCGTCGCTGCTTTCGCCTTTTCCAACCCCCTCGAGCGTTCTTCCCACAGCCCCTTTCGTTTGGATTACGAGTATATCAAGCGCATAATATGCGCTAGATCCGATGGAACTATTTTTTTTTTTTAACACAATTTTCTTAAAATGAAAAAAAAAATGTTATTCATCTTCTTACCCCGATAGTTGTACTTTGGTTGGGAACTTACATAATATGAAGAAAATAAAAAAAAAAATCGGAAAAAGAGTGGTAAAGAAAAAATATAAGAAATGGGGGACACCAACAACAACAAAAACAACAAAAACAACAAATAAAATATGTATAACGAACCGCGCTACGACTTGTGATCGCATAATTTGCCTCGCCACCGAGCTATACTCGTAAACGCGATTAAGTAACCGAGAGGGTATACTATAAAGTATAGAAACTCATTGTTATTGTATTATATTATATTCGTATCTTTTAGCCAGATAAATGGGAATAATTCGAACATAAAAATTATGTCTTCGAATCAAGATAAAGTACATATTGTAGAAGTGGCACAAAGCAGTGATAAAACACAAAAATACGAAAAAATGAGATGCCCACGACTGTGAAGTGCATAGGGCATCGGAAATACGAGTATGTATCTATTCGTCTGGGCATGTTTAGAGGGACGGATTGTTGGTGGGCATAACATGCACAGATGGTTTTGCATTGACAAGTGATTAATTTGTACAAGATGCGATTAAGTGAAGGAAATAGTTGACATAGCGATGGGAAATGAGTCGGCAAGTTCTGCCGATTAACTGCCGCAGACCGTATGGGATGGAAAGAAAGAAACACTTTTTTGATGGTAGTTCTGAGGTTTTGACAGTTTTTTTTGGATTTTTCTAAGATCATGTATGGAATGCCATCACTTAGAGTCCTTTGAGAAATTGTCGCCAAACTGATCCGGCAGTATCTCCACAGATTTTTGCTGATAGAATTAAACAAAACAGCCAACAGTCGAAAAATTCAACTGAAGCAAGGAATCGCAGTCGGGTGTCAAATTCGGGAGAATGGCGGTTTAAAGTGCCACAAACCAGCGAACGGAAGTAGGGCAAAAATTCCGCTCGGATGGAAGAGACGTAAATGGGTGTAAGGAACCAAGAACATATCTTTTAAGCGTGGAATAAACACAACGGAAGAGGGGCACCAATAAAGTGCTTCATAAAAAGCGGCAACTGAAAAAAGTTGGATATAACAAGAAGCAGGCTACAAGCAATAGAAGAAGTGTTAAGTCGCTTCGTAGCTCAGGTAAACCAGCTTAAGCTCTTAGGAAGGTCCAACAATCAAGAAAAACCTCCCCAGGGGTTAAATTTTCAAAACAATTTGAAAAAGACCGGAGATGCATGAACAACAAGATTTGCAGTAAATGGAAGAAGTATTAAGTTAGAAGGATGAACTGAGAAATTTGGGCCGGATCACATACAATTCACAACTTGGGAGACAATCGAAAATCTGACTTAGCTCGCTCGGAATTTTGTGTAATTTTATGATAAGATTCATTCCACTGTCTAACCGGTGAGGAGAGATCTTTTTTATTGTATTTCTCTCTATAAAGGCGACACGAGAAACTGTAACAACTACCAATCGGTGAAGCTAATGTCGCATATTATGAAAATATAACAGAGAGTTATAGATAGTTTACATATTTTTAAACTCCATAACAGTCAAAATGGTTCTGTGGGAAACACGTCGATATGGGTCCCGACAAAAAAGTTTATCAAACTGCTCCTGCAGTCTTACTGATATCTATCGGGTTTTCCAATAGAAACTTGACAACTTTGAATTTAATTTGTGAACACACTCTTTCACTAATCATCAAACTGTCACTGTCAATTTATTCAGTAAACTCAACATTTTCATCATGGTAAAGTACACGAACGAGCAACGTCTACAAATTATAAAAATTTTCTACCGAAATTGGGAGTCGGTGACTGCAACTTTTAGAGCGTTAATTCCGATTTTCGATCGTAATTCTCGCCCTAGTAGACAGGCAATAACAAATTTTGTGCAAAAATTTGAGTCTACATATTCGCTGTACGATGTTGCCGTGTCAGTGAGACAACGGGTTGTCGTAGCAAACAATCCAAATCAGTCAATTCCACTGCGTTCTCAAGAATTGGGCATCGCTCAGACCACATTATGGCATATTTTGCGTAAGGATCTTGGTTTACACCTATACAAGATCAAGCTGACTTAAGAATTGAAGCCGATGGACCATTTGAAGCGACGTAAGTTCTCCGATTGTGTTCTAGAGAAGATGCGCCAAGATGGTGAATTTCATCGCAATATCATCTTCAGTCGATTGGCCGCCTCGTTCGTGCGATTTGACGCCGCTTGACTATTTTTTGTGGGCCTACGTTAAGTCATTGGTTTATGCCAACAAGCCGACGACGTTGAAAGAGCTCAGAGCCAACATTGAACGCGAAATAGCGACCGCTTCGGCCGAAATGTGTAGCCGAGTTGTTGGAAATTGGGTCCAACGAACCGACCGCTGCAAACGTGCTCGCGGTAGCCATATGAACGAAGTCGAATTCCATTCATAAATGTTCTGATTGTACTTCAAGCCGATAGTAAAGTTTTCGAAATATCTCAAATGGTTTGCGTTTTATTTTAAAAAAAAAAGTTGTCCAGTCCTTATTGGAAAACCATATAGTTTGAATATTGTTAATCAAAATTTATTTTTTGTCAGTTGAACGGAATTGCTGTTCTCTTCGACGTTTATTGGTTCTTTCTGCCTGGCAGCGGAATAGTGGTCGTCATCAGCATGAAACTGTAGCAGTAGTCTTTCTTGATTTTCAAGATGCACCTCAGATGTCTCACGACTATGTTTTCTGTGCTTGTTGATTTAAGTAAGCACTGCACTAGCTTCATGAACGAGGAAAAATGTCATAAACATCCACAGAAATGTACTCCTTGTTGTGTAAGTGCCATCAACTTTTCTTTACAAAAATAAGGCCGGAACTCACATTGTTGTCAATAGGTAACGTTAGCGAACAATGACTAGTGATAATTTCTTCAAAAATATGGACAAAATTGAAACGGACGATTTGAGGTTTCAGAAGATTGATGCGCGTGCCTAACTGCTCACTGAACTACTGACTTACAGAAGTCTCGATTCAATGAAAACATAATGTCCTACGATAGAGTAATTTCGGCATGCTTCGAAAGAACTGAAGTGATCGATTTGGAAAATAGTTCTCAGAGATCTCATTTTAAAAACGTTAAGATTTTAAAATGTTCCGTCGACGGTGTTTAGACGAAAGGCAATAACCGAAGCGGGAATAATCGAAGAATTCAAAGTTTAAGTTTAAGGACATCAATTCAATATTGAAAGTTCGTTGCTTTGAATGTATCTCAATTGGTATTGACCTGTTTGTGGGGTTAGCTAATTTGCGGACCTTAGAACTATGCAGGACGACTATGGAAAATGCACATTATTCCATCGAGATACGAATTTGAAGCTGGCGTGGCACTCTCCTGTGATTAATTCATCATTTTTCTTGAAAGATTTGTGGAAGACTCTCAAGCCAACTCCAGAGGCAACAGATGGCAATAATGGAGAGAATTCAGCGAGCTGTCAATGGAATTTGCAAAAGGGGCTAAGATGGGCTTAGGGGTAAATGAAGGATGAAGGAGGAACCCAAGTATATAATGTCAATAAAAGGCGACACACATAAAACAAGACATCACAATAGGCGGTTACAACTTTGAGAAAGTTAGCGAACTTATCTACTATTGCTCAGCTACTAACTCAGATAAAGCTATCATTGTTCAAATCACCCTTTATAGTCGCTAGTTCTTTGGGATAAGAAAGCGATTTTGTAGAAAAGCCTTATACGAAAAACTTTACGGCACTGAGCCATGGACCCTATTGAAAACGAATAAAGACAACCTCAGTCGTGTAGGGGTCAATGAAGGAAAATCAGGGTATATGCTGCAAATAAGGAGATACGAGTGCACCAAAACATAACGTGAGAGAGGTGGAGTTTTAAGGTAACAAGAAATTTTATGTACCACGGCTCTGCTATCAACGCCGATAGCGCCATCGGCCCCGAATTTATGCCAGACTCACTTTTTCCGATTCTTTGTGGACTGTACTGTACAGATCCCGACCTTGTCAGAAAACTCTAAAAACCCGGCTTAGGGGAATAGATTACCTTAAAAACCAAGATATTAATGCCCCGAGCCGGAAAGCTTTTCAATGCAGAAGAGCTGCGCCGCCGTTGAGGACAAAATGTAAGAAGACTTCAGCCAACTCGTGGCGGACCACACTAGCTAAAAAGCTCTCTTAGTGCACCTCGGACTATAACGCCATCAAAATAAGTACAACCCTTCTACGCGTCCCTCTACTTTGAGTCACCACACCTGTGAGGCCAAAATTTCTCTTTTCTGCTTCTTTTTTGATGGACATGAGTCTTTGTTACTTTATACCAGATTTTCCGATGACTTTTGTAAAAGATGGTTAAACGAGCTGATTTGCTCAGCCTGAAGTTTGTTCATTATGAGCTTATTAATGTGAAAATTTGAACAAATATACGCTTTTTTCTATTAACTTTCATTTTTCTTTTTTTTTCTCGTCGATCGTCAAATATTGTGATGCTCATGTCAAAGCTAGACGAACAAGAATGGTCATTCTAACTCTGTTTGCAAAATCTCCATTCAAATTTCTTAAATGTTTCGTACTTCATCTCGATTACTGTTTCCTAATAGAATTTGATTTTGTGGATATAGTAAGACTCTAACGCAGATTACTTTTAGATTAGGTTGATGTCGCTATATGCAATTTGTGCGCAAATCGACTAATAGTGCTTTTATTCTACGCTTCTGCCCTATAGAGCAGAACTTGAACTGTAAGGATCTTATGTAAAGTCTTATTAGTTGTCCAGTGGACCAATTATGTTCAATCATAAAAACAGTGGTGGCCAAGTATAACTAACTCTGACAACTCATTAGTTATGTATCATAATCAGAGCTTAAAGCGGAGCTGGGGTAGACAAAATCCCTGTCTGAAGGGTGTTTTTTTAAGTTCGTACTAACTTTGATTATGAACAAAATACACGAAATTCTAAATAATAACCGTTTGTATTCAATCGAGACATTACATTCTGCAGTAAATTTTTTAATACAACTTTCGGTATATACCCATCACAGCTGAATCTGATGAATGCATTTGCGGCCGTGTGTCCTAACTAATACGAATAATGATGACTTCCAATGCGTCGATTGTTACTGGTTTACCATCAAATACAAATCACACGATCTTGGAGGTGAAACTACTATTATAGTTTCATTTTGCGAAATTATGCGTTCGTCGAATTTTTCCTCATCCTGCTGGACCCATAACTCTTTTATATGTATGCCATTCAATTGGGGGGCGAAAAACTCATTAATCACGACTCTACAGCCAATTCCTTTTAAGGTAACACCCTGATTAGCTTCATTTTTTTAAAATATGGTCGCATGACTCCACCAGTCCACACATCGAGTGTCTAGGGATCTCATATGGGCTGAGGTCTCAAAAGGTACCGGAAACGTACGAGTATATTAGAATAATACAAGACATGTGCGGAAACGTGAAAACTGCGGTTAAAAGCTCTGCTGGACTAACGAGAGAATTTCCAGTTAATGTCGGGAAGCGTCCTTAGCCCTTTCCTTTTTAGCGTTTTATTCGACTATCTTTTAAAAGACTGCACGCGCGAAGCAAATGCAACTCCAATTCTCTTCGCTGACGACTCAGTTATACTCAGCGATAACGTTGAAGATTTGCAGAACGCCTTAGATTCATGGAAAAATGTGCTAGAGAGAAACGGGTTTAAAATAAGTCGTTCAAAGACGGAGCATTTGACGTGCCCATTTGCGCATCCGTTGCGACCTGTACCGGATATATGTTAGTGGAAAAGTTCTTTCGAAAAGGACTATATTTGAGTACTTACGATCAATCGTTAACATGGAAGCGAAATGTGACGACGACGTAAGCCACAGAGTGAGTGTGGGGTGGATGAAATGGTGGGGAAATTCGGGAATCTTTTGCGACCGAAAATTTTCACTTAAATTTAAGGAGAAACTCTACACCACGGTTGTTAGATGAGCTCTTATATACGGTTCTCAGTACTGGACAATGTACGAAGCGTTTAAAAACAAAATGACGGCAGCGGAAATGAAAATGTTGTGGATGTCTAGTGGAGTCACTAAACGCGATTCCATTAGATCTACGCGTATAAGAGGAAGTCTACATATAAAGAATTCGGTAACCGAACAGCTTGAGGCGAATAGAATAAGCTGGTATTACCACGTTCAAAGAAGATCTGCGGAAATTCCGGTTAAACAGGCACTGTCAACGGCGGTCACTCCAACTGTAAGAAAACGAGGTCGGAAAAAGAATTCCTGGATCTCTCAGATGGCAAAGGCGCAAATAAAGGCAGAAGCAATCCAGGACAAGGTACTTTGTAAACGCGTTCTGCGACATTAGCCAACCCCATAAGCGGAGCAGCAGCGATGCAGTAAAAATGGGAAACTCATGACGCATAAGTTCGTATAAAGAGGAAAGGGTTAATAAAAGGATAAGAAGACTCCACCAGTCCATAGACTGTACCAAATTGTGCATTTTTGGGGATATAACGACATTTCTATAATTTCATGTGAATTATCTTTGCTCCAAATGCAACAATTTTAAGCCAAAAATGAGCCTCATTACTGAACACAAATTTTCGAATTAACAGTGCCTCTAATGCCAATAGATTTTTGGTCAATTCTCCGAAATTTCCACACAAACTATGGTCAGTCGGCTTTAGTTCTTGGGCGAGCTAGATCTTGTAAACTTTTCAAACCAAGATCTTTGCGTATAATTTTCCATAAAGCGGACAGACAAAGACCAAGCTGTTGTGATTGACGTCGAAACGATGAATTTGGATTTTCTTTAATACTCTCCTCAACGGAGGCAATATTCTCTTCAGCACTCACTCTTTTTGTGCATCTTGGTGTACTACATCTTCCAAAGAAAATATTGTTTGAAAATGGTAAACAATGCGGCGAAGGGCGGTCTCAGATGGTCGATTATGTCGGGTGTAATATGAGACATGTGCTCTAAAAGGTTGGTGCTCAGAGCTCAAAATTTCTAAAGTTTTGTAAAATTATCAAAACGTGCATATCATCACGATAAAATTGCAAAGACTACTGAATAAAACTGACACTGACAGTTTGAAAGTTGAGAATTGGTTTGACAGATATAAATTTCTGGAGTTAGTACTCGTAGCTTTGTTCCAAACTGTTGTGAGAAAAATTGCTGCCCGAATTTGTTCTACTTTGTGTTTAGTGAGGCTGTTCCAATCTGTTCGGAACAGAAAATCTTGCACCTACTTTCGAAGTAGAACACAATTGTGAAAAGTGTCAAAATCAGCTGTGATTTTAAATTGTATTGTTTGTTGGCGGTTATTTGCTAAACCAAGTGAAATTTTAAATTTCAAATGGGTTAACTTTTGACAACTCTCATATGGGCTGTACTTTTCTGTTCTCATTTGATTTGACGTTTTTCACTAATTTGTTGGGTTCTGTTCTAGTTTTTTCTCACTGAACAAAGCTAGTATGTGGTTAAAAAAATCCCCTTTAACGCTTAGATCAAACAGTTCAACAGGCTTTCAACATGAGACTCTAATGGAAGTCCCTAATGTTCTGAAAAAAAAATCTTAATTGTTCAAGAAAATATCTTCGAGTGCCGATACCTTGCCAGTTGCATCCAGTGCTTCAATTGAGATCACCCTTCCCGTAATGAATGCTCATCAGCTTAACCTCAAGTTCATCTTAGGAGATACGAGTACCCTGTGGGTACAGCTTGATTCTCTTTGAAAGGCTGCAACTCACCATGCCACATGTTGACTTATCAGCGTTCTAAAGTTGTGGAGTCTGGATGAAGAAGTTTTTGAGTTAGATATTCGAAAGAAACACACCTAACTTCCGCCCTCAAAACTACGTCATTGTGGATGCTGGAGTGTAGCAGGAAAGTAACAGGGATGGAATTTCCTTATTTGGATGCTGAAAGAATGAGAAATCACCTTTTTATACCTCCAAAGTGATTGCCATGAGATTGACATAGAAGAAATCAGAATTAGCATGCGATGTTCCATGTAAATAGGTGTCCTTCTTTGCAATCAGTCGAAGTCTGCAACACAACTTGGTGACTTATATGAAGAAAAAAACACAAACGAACATACCTGTTTTGACAGCCTTACATGTTTATCAAACAGATCAATTAAACTAACCCAGACCTTCTCATCCAAACATTTGACTATTACTCGTATATTTCGAATGCCAACAAAGGAATGTCCCCCCATAAATTCTACGTCTCGGTATCTCTGTCAGATATAGTTGCATGGCGCATTCTTCAGAATCAAAATGCAAATTTGTCAACTTAAATTCAAAAGCAAACAAGCTAGCAACATCGAATGACATTTTCCCTTACATTCACAATTAAATCAAAAAACACAAAAGCAAGACACTATTTTATTTTATTTTATTTTAATCATTTGCCTTGGCGCAAAGGAAAGGCGATCCGCATTTACGTCCATCTATTTGCCCCCTTATTCATCTTACTGTGTCAACTGAGTCCCGCTAAAAAGAACCAAAAATCGACACAGAAGACAGCATTACAACGTGTTATAGCAGCGCACTTAACGAGCCAAGTATTTTTGGGCACCCCATCCGCCGCTAGGCATGGTAGCCGTGCTCATACTCATACTCGTACTCGCACTCGTATCCGTACTTTCGTGCAATAAATAATGAAATTAGTAATTAACACCAAAATAATTAAAGTGTCCTATTGAGGACTATACGGTTATACGGTGGCTCTTTGGTGACTAGTTGGTGACTGCTGTTGGCGCGAGATGACAAATGGACAAATTGAACGGATTTATGGTGAATTCGGTTTGATTTAGAGGATCGGCCAGAAGGATTACGATCGTAAGTCTTTCGACAAAAAGGCAGGTGCTGCATGCGATTGTATGTTAATCAGCTGCAAGCAAGGACATCGATCCTAACAATCGAATAAATGATCGTCGCCCACTGAATTCCAACAACTTTTGTCCAGATTTCCAATGCTTCATTGATATTGTCGACGAACGACGCAACCGGCAGTCACGCTTGATGAATTTTCGCCTTTGAAGTCTACAAAGTGAAAGGAAGAAACTAAAATTTTTGCTTGCTTTAACACCACCCGAACGCTGAGGGCGATAATAAGTAGAAACTCGCGCGTAGATGAGTGCTGGTGCTAGTGCCAGTGCCAGTGTCAGTACTGGTGCTGGTGCTATTATCCCGAAAGTGTGTACCATGTACCGTGAGATATGACAGCAAAAGTTCGCGCTTGACTTGTTTATCACTCTCGTGGCAGAAAGGTATTTTCACATGGTTTCCATGTTGTTGTGGTATTCGCGGGCTACGTATGAGGTCGCGCGTTGAAGAATTATTGTTTTAAGGTGCGACACGATCGAGGTGATTTCTGTAATTCACACATGCACCACGAAGGCTACATTGTTTATTGAACGATGAAAATGTGGGCAAGGATGATAGAATTTAGTGATCTACAGTGTTTATGACAGCAATCAAAACAATTTTGTACTTACCATCGTAGACAAGATACCTAAGATAGACCCAGAGAACCAGCTCTATCCTAATGTTTCTGATTTTGCTGACAAAATACATCTTTTCCTCTTGTCAATGCGCTACAGTTGTTGAACCATCGCAGATGTTCTTGAATGCATCAGAATAAAAATTGCAAGCTTCTTGCGATGCGGCTTTGCTCGTATGTTTGCGCAAACATGCTGGTCTGCCGAGTAACAACAATAAACATTCGTACACGGTGAGTATTCTTTGACGATCTGCAAAGATCAATGGTCCTTCTACAAAAGCTATTGACCTAATCTTGGGGCCAAAAAAAAAAAAAAAGGACACAACTTCGCTTCATCCTCGTCATCTAATTAATGAAATCGCAATCTTCTACATTTTGTGAAAACAGTTGTTGCACTTGTATATGTAAAGATCTCGAGATGGGCGGTATTAAGGATGAAGCTGTTGCCCTCTCATATTACGAAAGCATATTTTTTAGAATCCTCACTTATACTCAATTATTCATGTCCTTATCGCTGTGTCTGTTGCGCGCGAACTGTCGTTATTCGATCCTTCGTCTGTCAGTTCGGGTTATAATATTGCCATCTTCAAACCTATGAGCTAGTTAGACAGTAATGGTTGCAGAGGTCAACATATCTGTCGCGTTAGCATATCAGCGTCACCTTCAATAATCATAAAAAAATGCCTGCTCCGAAGCATTTGAGAGTTTCCTGGGCACCTCAGAGGTGCTTCAGTCGACTGCTCTAAGCCGAAGCTAAGTACGAACAATTGTCACCAGTCAAATTATGCCCGAAATTACCACCATAATCTCTAAGGATAAAAGCGACATACTCGTACCATCGTTTAGACAGAACGTCTTTTGTGTCTGACGTGAACGGGATGTCTGTGTGTCCAGGGGCCAGGATACTCTTCGTCTTTTGATACCAAATCGGAATCTGTTGAGAACATAGGTCACTTTCCTTCCTTTTCCAATAAATCTGGCCGTATGGCGTCAATGGTGACTTGAATATTGGCTTCCAATGTTTCAAGAGTTGCTAGTTTGTCGGCATAAACGAATGACTAACATAGCCCCATAAAAAGTAATCGAGAGGCGTTAAGTCGCACAAACGAGGGGGCCAGTAAACAGGACCCCTTCTGGAAATGAAGTTGACACCAAATTGATTTTGCAATAAATTGATGGCTAAGCGCGCTGTATGGCAAGCTGTGCCGTCTTGTTGGAACCAAGTGTCGTCGATGTTTAGCTGATTAATTTTTGGAAACACAAAATCAGTCAACATGGCTCGATAGCGCTCGCCATTCACCGTTACGACAGCTCCTTCGTCATTTCAATCAATGATGCTGCCAGCGTATAAACCGCACCAAACAGTCAATTTTAGTGCATGTAATGGTGATTCGTTAATAGCTTGAGGATTGTCTTCGGGAAAACGATCAATAACTGCACGAATTGCTTGCTCACTAGGCCGATTATGTTGTCCGTAAAATTGTACTCTATAAACTTCACGAACAGATTTATTTTTTTCAAAGTAAATTTCCACAATTTGGAAGCTGAACAGAAATGTCAACACTGTCTTACATTGACAGCTGTCAAACCATACACAACAGCCATCGAAATTTTTCATGCAGCTAAAAAAATACATTTTTGAGATAGGAACACATTTGAGCAACGGTAAAGATTGCTTACCAGATCCTCAACATCCCTGTCCTGTTGTACGGCTAGAGGCACGTGCAATATTTGACTGTGCGGACGAGAAGGTATTGCAAAGAACTCTATTGTGCAACGATGTGGTGAGCAGGATAGGAAAGTTAAAAGGAGCCCATACTCGCCCGACGGATCTTCGATTCCACTTCAGTTCAGAAAGACCTTATCTAAGGTGGCAGTTGGAAGTCTAACTCAATCAATTTGGTGGCGTAATTGAGGTAGCTAGCTAGGAATCGAGTTGACTGAAGACCAACAACAGTAAAAGTTAAGTAAGCCTTCAGGCTCTTAAAGAACCAACATTTACAAAAGTTTCCCCAGTACTAGAAAGATTCTGTGACTCACAGCCAATAGATGTATTCAGTCAGAATAACATCCGGATTAATTGGGCCCCAGAGGATGGCATTTCCCAAGTTCATGATTGGTGCTCTACTATTGAATATTTTATCAGAATCAATAACGTCGATAACTGTTAATATTTTCGCCCTTAAACAGCGCGATGCAATGAAAGTTAAATTGCTTAGAACAAGTCACAATCTTTTAGCTAAGTACTGCAATGATGAGGTTGCGAACCCATAGAATGTCTGCAGAGATTGCGGGGATCTAACAATTGAAAAAGGTACTCCAATCTTCCTCTGTTGATTCCCACGAAAAACAAGATTCACTTTGAAGAGTGCTTCTTTTCAGATCCAACAGAACTAAAAAAGATTACATCTCAGCAAGAGGTCATCATTAAGGACGTATCCCAAACTTAGTATCAGTATTGTCTTCTCAAACTTATAACAATCTCCTCCTGTTTTTCGTTCTAATGCTATATTCGCACTCTTGTCTAGCATACAAGGAGTATCGAGTTAGGCTTTTATCCTAGTAGGTCAAACAGATCGGGATTATATTTATGACCATCCACCAACCTTACTCAATCCACAATCGCTAAACCTCTGATCTCTCGTCTGCATACATACGTGCAATGATGTTAAGTGATTACCACCAAGGGATCTATTATCTGGATAGAAATTTATATTAAATCCTCCTAAATCTTAACAGGCCTTTCGATACATCATCAACGATCTATTGTTGCAACTTTGAATTTTTCTGATCCACTTTTAAAACTCTCCCTTCTCTCAACTTCAACGACGTTGAATTTCCTTCGATTTAATAAACGTAGTTAGTTCTTGATTAGAAGAACAGCAGACCGTTATTTTATGGACAATTTCTTACATTTTTCATCATTTTACCAAGGCAATCATGTTGACCTGTTGCCCAATTCGAGACAGTTGTAAAAACATAATACGATTTGCCGATTAAGATAAGCCCTTAAAGGTCCGCTTTGCTCTACTTTCGGTTAGAAGATAAACACCAAAAGCGATTTCTTACTAAAATAGACATTGTAAAAAGTTACGACACTTTTTTAAGACCTTTGGCAGCAATACCTATTCGTTTATCTGTCTCGGCAATCGACATACGAGTATTCGAAGAGTCGATGATGAGACAGTTGGGTCGAATTTTTCCTAAACTGTTCGAAAGCAAGTAAAGTTAGTCTCTTGGTTCGAGATGCAACATGTTTAGCAATTCATTTTCCAATTTTCTGTATTGTGGTGAAATTTCATAATAACGTCACACATCGTGTGGAGTAGAATTATTCACCATTTTAGAAACTTGCACTTTCACCTTGGAGAATTGGGTCACATGCGCGAAATAAAAATATCGGTCGTGATTCAGTAACTCTGTTAGCGTACGTTTGTAAGTTCCTACATAGATAGATAAACATATTTGTTGTCGAGGATGCCATCTGGGGAGGCAGGTTTATTTTGCGGTTAGGGGTAGCCAACAAATATTGGCCTTCAAGTAATAAGTAAGCCCTGGTGTTTTCGATCTCAACTCTAATTTACAATGGCTTCCAGTTGTCTATTCTTCAGCTCAACGCTGTTTCCGACTGTATCTACCTGAGTGATCAATCAACTTTTGAAAGCTATATGTACGGATCACAGCAAATCCCCTTAAAAACGGTGCAGGATACAAGGACCGTAGCGGCTAATACGATCTATAAGCGAAGGAGGATGGGAAAATATGGGCTTCTTCGGATAAAGAAGCAGAAGAAGGGCTAGTGAATGAATGAGAACATATCGACAAGGCCGAACAGAATGAGGAAGAAAATTTGTAATTAGAGTCACAACCTGTGGTAATGATATGGAACAACAACTTCTGCAGGGTGATTAGCGGCAGTGATGATTCGAAACTCTGATCTTTGATTCAATTTCCGGCTGCACCACCGGACGGAACTGGTAAGCTATTTAAGAAAGTCTAAGATAATTTGTCAGAAAGAGCACATACTCACTTATTTTCAGGATCGCTTACTATATCTCGCACTGTTGCAGATCCTTGAGAGAGACCAAGAAATCCACAGTAACACTCACAATGTCTTAACTACATAATTCCAAGTTCCATATGACGGCATCTCAATCAAGAATCAAGAAATTGCAAAGCCTTGTCTGGTTGAATGGACGTAACGCATCGACAAATTTAAGAAAATGTCACGAAAGACAGAGATATATTTGGGATAGCATGTAAAGGGTGTTTTTGTAACCTACTACTAACTAAAGACATTTATATCTATCAAACCGATTGCCAGATTGCATGCTCTTATATAGGACTTGCGCCATATTATGCAGGACATAACTGACCATCTAAGATCGTCATTCGCCGTATTGTTGGCCGTTTTCGCACAACATTTTTTTTTGGAATATGCAGTGGCACAGAGACTTATAAAAAGAGTGCGTACTGAAGAGAATATTGTATCCGATGGGGAGAATTTTAAAGAAGATCCAAATTTATCGTTTCGACGTCGTTCTCAATAGCTTGGTCCTTGTCCAAAAATTTAATGGAAATTTCTGCACAAAGATTTTGGTTTGATGGCTTATAAGGACCAGCCCCGGCACGAATTAAAGTCATTGGAATCGGCCCAAAATCAGCGGACATTGGATCCGCTGTTTTGTCGAAAAATTGTATTCAGCAATAAGACTCATTAGGTGACGCAACAGTCTGGAGTGGACCAGGGCCTCAGGCCAGTAGCAACTCTAGCCAGCTTGATCGTTCGTTAGATGGATCTAGTATCGCATGCTAAGTTGACTGAGGTCCCCTTTAAGTTACAGGCGTCATTGAGGTCTTCTTCTGTTCCCCTCGGGAGCGGATCCGAAAAGTTTTCGGCCGAAGTGTTGGTGTCCATCTGGTCTACATGACCCAACCATCTAAATCGTTGCATCTTCACTCTTCTGGTAAAATCACGTCGCTGTTAAGCCGGCACAGTTCGTCTTTCCTCTCAAAACAGCCAAGAGTACTCTCATTTATTTTTGATAATGTCCACGGCTCTGCGCCATAGAGGAAGACTGGGATTATTAAGGTCTTATATAGGTTAACTTTCGTTATTCGAGAGAGGGCTTTACTAGTCACTTGGCAAGGGTTATTCTTCGTTTTATCTCAATGCTG
Organism: Volucella inflata; assembly: GCA_928272305.1. NCBI lineage: Eukaryota > Metazoa > Arthropoda > Insecta > Diptera > Syrphidae > Volucella > Volucella inflata. The sequence continues at coordinate 10,590,242 of OV743720.1, forward strand.
TTGTAGTTCTCTGAATTGACAGAGGAGCGTAGGTGGACAAAGTCCTTGACTACCTCTAAGCTATATCTGTCGAGAGTGATATTCTGTCCGTGACGTCGGTATTGGGTGTCCTTTTTGCAAGACAGCATTTACACCAAAAGCGCCACTGTTATCACGCTTCTTTCCTCCAAAATTTGTCAGTTCATAGGCGTATGCGAGTAATTGGACCGTCGTTTACAAGATTGTGCCTCTTGTGTTGGCTTTGGAGCAATTGTCATATGCGATCTTAAAATCCATAGAAAGGTGATGTTTATCGAAGGTCATGGGTGTTCTCCAAGATTTGCAAGCGATGTTAAGAATACAGATCCTTCTGTAATTGGCGCAGTTCGGAGGGTTTCTTTTCTTGGTGATCGGACAAACAATGCTGAAATTCTTAACAAAGATATGGCGATCTTCACTTCATCTAGGTCAGGTGGACGGAATTGTTCATTCTGCCTGATAGCTATATTTGGTTTGTCATTGCCATTATACAATCTACTGAAATGCCCTTTCCAAATCCTCAGAAGCGAATTCGACTCTACTACGACGTTTCGTTGTTCGTCTCTACAGGCCTTGGTTCGGGGTTCGTAACCGTGGCATGTTTTTTTTGCCTGTAAAAACTTCAGAATCTCATTCCCAATTTTCTCGATCGCGCGCTTCTCATATACTTTTTTTCTTTCTAAGAAGCCGGTGTTCAACTCTCCGCTTATGTTCGTCCTCCCATGCAATGCAGTTTTGTATGCATTTTGCTTTGCTGCATGTTTTTGCCAGCACTCGTCATCAAACCAGGGATTTCGTTATGGTGGCCGACTGGAACCCAGCACTTCAGAAGCTTCTGATGGCTTGTTAGTATTGTTGCTACTAGTCTTCGATACTTGATGTTGGCATCATTGAAACTCTTATGCCCAAAACACATGAGCAGAATTTTGTGTGCAGTGAAATTAGAATACACATGTTTTAATACGCGAAGCTGCATATAAATGCTGCACGCAGCGTTGTTCTGCAACACATCTCTATTTCTAAATTTGCTGCAATCGACAGTGTCACACATAAGTGACAGTAGCTGTAAAATGACAGCAACCGATGCGACTGACTTCAAGAAAATACCTGCACATCTGTTTCACGGGCAGAGCTGTCAGCAGTACTGCAAGTAGATTTCCTGCACATGCGTTTTGGGCATTAAGAGATCAAGAGAGACTGGATCGAAAAAGAATTTGGCGGTCTTTTGCGATTGTAGCCGTCTGACCTCAAAATTCTTCTCAACATTAACTTGCCTCTGCGCTGTTCGGAATATCCGCAACCCTACAACAACGCAACAGTCCGAATAGATGTTGGGATCTCGAAATATTCGGACATCCATGATACGGGAGGAGAGTATGCGTCAATCTGGTTGTTGGTTGATTGATCAGGACGACACCAAGTCATCTGTGAATTTCGGGATGTGGGAATAGCGTGCTAGCTAGCAAACTCGATTAGTCTGAATCCTTTATCAGAGGTAGTAACGTGCAGCCTTTATCTTCCGTCAGTCCTCGGATGCCCTCTCTTCCTAGCTTTGCATTCAGGCGTGCGCGCCTTAAGGCTAGTGTTTAAAATGTATTCTTGATGAGACACTCAAGACTTCTTGCCTTGGTTTGTTTTGTGATACGTAAGGTATAAATTGATAAACCAACATCAATCGACGCATTGGCAGCCAACAGCATTCCTGTTATTGAGAACATACAGTCACAAATGCTTGAAAAATTGATGACAGTAATCAGATCCAGTCGTGGTGAGCATATGTATGGCCAATTGCAGAATATATTTCCTTCATTGTATACAATTAAATGGCTTTTTAATGAAATTTCATGTCTATAATTCCAAATGAAAGTTAGCTTTGGCTAAGAAAGTAAAACTTTACCTGAATATTGAAGATGGATTTTTACCAAAAAATCATCTATAATGACGAGCCACAAAAGGTTTTGCCAAGCAAACAGTCAAAGGTGTTCAAAAAGTAGCCACCGCATATGAAAAAATGACTGTTTGGTGGGGTTTCATGCAGCAGGTGTCATTTGGCCGTAGTCCTTCCAAGATGATGCAAGCGAGTCGTTTAAAATCAATAGAGACCATTGTTATTGTTGTTTTTTTTTTTTAACGGAACCGGAAGACTTTGAAAATATATGGTTTCAACAGGACTGTGCCAGTTGCTTGATATAATTGACTTATTGAAGAAAAAGTTCTTTTTTCTATAGATCTCAAACTCGGTTCAGAGCATCTACTAATGAACGCGGTTTTTTTGTGAGGATAAAAAAAAACACTGTGACGCTAGCAGCCCGGAATGGGCCGAAGCCTAGCTTCCTGACACTCATTTGTGTTGCTTATGTTGTCATATTTGTCGCATCTGAGTGGGGCCAACGGCTTATCGCCGAATCCGAACGGCACTCCTTAGAAGCTTTTCATAGAGTTTGATATTGCCCGCCGAAAGGGTGATGACGATTCAAAAATTGTTGGTGATGCTGGGGATCGAACCACGGACCATCTGCGTGGTAGTCCAATGAGCTAACCATCGCGCCATCGTCACCGCCTTTTTTGAAGAATATAATATATTTTCTTAAATTTTGTTTGGAGAAAAACTTCATTGATAACCTAAATACTTTTCCTTTTATTGAAAAAAAAAGAAGAAAATTGGGGCGCATCCAAACATGTAAGCCTGTACATGTACGAAAAATTGCACTCGCCATTCCGGAGTACTCATATATATTCTGTAGAAAAGAGCGGGAAACAAATAAACAACAAAATAACTTTTCATTTTTATTAAATTAAATTTTATTATTGCAGCAGAGGCAGCGAACAAATCGCCATTAATCAATAGAAGATGGTAGACGTTGAAGTACGAGTAGAAATAAGGAAATTTCTCTAAACAAAAATTAAATACATTTACTAATTTTCATAAACAAAAAAGAAATTTACATCATACGAGTAACTATTATTTATAATTTTTTTCTATACAACCTTTTATACAAAAACAAATACAAAAATTATTCAACAGATTTTTATTTTTTGAATTTTTTTTTAAATTAATTTTAAATTTAAGAAAATGATTTTCACCACAAGGTTTTGTGTTTTTGAAGACAAAATTAAATTTGCTAACTAATATTTAAATACACATACATATGTTAAGATTATGATTTTATATTTATAAAAAAAAAAAAAAAAAATTAAACTAAAGTTTTAAACAAAGTATCTTTGCACAATAGGTTTCGATTTATTTTTTCAATTTTTTTTTTATACAATTTTTCTATTTAAAATTATTTCTTTGGCTTATCTTACAATATTTTTTTTTTGCATTTTTTGTTGTTCTTTTTATTTAAAAAAAAAAAAAGAAAAAACAAAAAATATACATACAGTTGCTTGGGTTTGCTTTTCGCTTAGCTTTAAGTACAAAATGAATGTTGACCTGACACAATTCATAAAAATTAAAAAAAAAAAATATATATATAATGAAGATACAAAATACGAGTACGATTACGTGTTGAAGAGATAATTCATGTATTTACAACGAAACTGAAACTGTCACCATATGTACGAGTACGTAGAGAGTTGAAGTTGTTTTTATTATTTGTTTTTTTTTTTATTTTTTTTTTGTAAGAAACGTCTATGTAGCTGTTAACGATTGATTAAGGATATGGATAATTGGGTAGTTGATAAGATGATGAGGATTGAGGAAGAATATCCTGAGACCAGTGCATCGGAGCTAACCTAGAAAAGTCATTGGGTGAGTGAGTAGCGGTTGATGCTCCTAGAGCCCATGATCGCTCATATTAAGAAAACTTCGACATATTCGACTGACTTCTGGATTGGCATGGTTCATGAGTTGCATGTAAATCTGTTTATGAAGTTGAATTTCATTGGTCATTTCTTCGAGACGCCGCAGTAGGGCGTCTTTTTCTTTGAGTAGCGTCTTGACACGTTCTTCAACTTCTCTCGATCGAACTTTGGCTTTTTCTCGACTTTTCCGTACGGCTATATTGTTTCGTTCGCGACGTCTTCGGTATTCGTCGGTACCTTTGTCGATGTTTTTTGTAGACTGTTTGCGTTGCGGAATCATTTGCTTATTATTTGGAAGGTGATGTGATTTGAGAAGGTGAGCTCCGGCAGCTAAATGTGGTAGATTTGAGTGATGCAGTACATTGGCAGGAGTAAGGGTTGTAAATGAGTTGTTGCCATTTGTACCGCCATTTGTCGCCTGATAGGGAAGATTGGCAGTAGCTGCTGTGAGGTTGTACAGGCCATTTGTTGCGCCATTGGCTGCGCCGATAAATGCTGCTGCAGCTGCATTGCCATCTTGAAGCTGTCGACGGTATTCTTGTGGATCAAGGGGTTCTTCTTTAATGGTAGAGGCTTCTGAGCCAACTGAACTGTTTTCATCACCACTGGAGTTGTTACTGTAGTTTGCTCCGGAGTGCACCGCTTGAGGCATATACGCCAGAGCATTTCGGTTATATCCATGATTTTGTGCTGACCGTAATGTCTGTTGTTGTAATTGGTGTTGTTGAAGGACTTTTGCTGCAGCACTTACTACTCCATTGGTATTAAGTCCTCCTCCACCAAATCCTCCAGGACTGGCAACCATATCACTGAAAATACCAAGAGCTTCCTGTTCACGAAACTGATCGTCAATCAGGTGCTGTAGGTCAAGGGTTATCTCCTGAGTGGTGAGTTCATCCAGGTCACTTTGTGAGTACTGCTGCATCATTTGTTTCTGCAACATACTAGTCGCAGAAGTATTATTCTGCTGTTGCTGCTGTTGATTGTTATTATTTGCAGTGTTATTGTTGTTGTTGTTATTCACAGCCGCCGCTTGTTGCATATGATGAACAGAATGTTTGTTCACCACTAGGCCATTGTTGTGATTATTATTTGCATCCGATGGGGCATTTCCGCCATTGGCCATTGCCGTAAGGGTGATCTGGCCGATAATCGCTTGAGCGGGTTGTTTTTTGAGGTCCAATTGTGACAGGGTCTGCACGGTATCGTACATTTGCGGTGACTCCATATTAAGCATTACAGGGATTTTATTTTTATCTCACTGTTCTTTGGAATTGAATTTAATTTTTTAATTTTTTTTTTTATGTTCAAACACTCAGGTCAGAAACATTTTTTTTTAAATTATATTTTTTCTTTTCTTTTTTTGGTTTTGATCACTGCGAAAGCCTTGAAACGTAATCCAAATTTGTGGGCCTATTGTCGATCACTGATCACTCAGCTACTCCGATTCGTATACACTGATCACTATTCACCACAGGGGTACATAGTGGGTTTTGATAAAAAAAAAAATTCCAAAAATTTCCACAAAAATTAAAAAAAGAGATCACTTCCGTTGGCAGAAAATATTTTTAAAAAATGTTCAGTAAAAAGAACGTCGAAAACCGTATCCAAATCGTACGAAAACCGTTAACCGATAACCGTTTTCCTTAAGTATAGCTTCGCTCAACAACCTTCGATAGACTGAAGTGTTCAGACAGTGATGCAACTGATTATATATTTTCTCCAATTTTTTTTTTTTATTATTATTACAAGAAGCTCTAGTCTATTACGATCCGACCCCGCGGGGAGGTATTAGCCCCTGTACGTTTGGGGCACCACTGAATGACTGCGGACGGGTTTGATACAATTTAACATGCAACACGCCACAACGAGAGAGTTTTTTTTTTTTAAGTTTTGAGATACAAAAAGGTTATCTCAGGAAGCGGATAGCTAGAGAAGAAGCTTTGTTTTGTTTCATTGAAAAAACGAAAAAAAAAATAAAATAGTATCGGTACTAGTGGTGATGGTTTGTTGGGGGGGCAAAACCGAATTTTCACGCGCGCTTCCGTTAACGTCCGCTCAAGGCGATTGGTAGATGGTAACTGAAGTCTGAAGCTTCCAAAAAAGAAATTCGTCGTCGCCGTAGTAGTTGTCGTCGCATAATATCCACGCAATGCACTCGCGCGCAGATACTTTTTTTTGTCTTAATTTTGTATACATATACTCTCTGGCGAGCTCTCTTTACCGTAGAGCTACAGGTAGCAGACACTCATAGCGCATATACGAGTAGGTTTACGCCGAAATTCATCGTCGTCGTCGCGCTGAGTTGTCTTTTCGGTGGCAGCGGTGCCGATGTAACAAGACGCTTTACATGAAACTTCAGAATCAAGAAGAAGGAAGAAAAGAAACCGAAAACAAAAAAAAAAAGAAAATGAGAGAAAGATACAATCACAATCCACACTATCAATCTAATTACGGAAGCACGAGCAACGAAAACGAGAATCGAGAAGAAAGAAATAGAGAACTAACCAAACAGCCAACCCGAGCAATAAAAACACTTTTACTCTTGCGCTTGGAATGCATCTGTGAGCTTTTTTTTTTGTTGGTTTTTCGTTCATAGATACTTGTAGATACTCTTTCCAAGATGTGTTCCTTTTGGTGGAGCCACAAGAAACGAGCCCACTGGGTACCGGTGGATGAGATAGCAGAGCTTTTTCTGTCCATGTTGTGTTTGTTTTGGGCACAGCATTCGCAACTGATGTGGTGATGACCGAGAGTAGTGTGGTACTTCCTCCAGTTTGATGATTAATCATGACGTCACAATATCTAACGGGAATTCGGTGGGTGAATGTTAATGTAGTCGTTGGTTGGGTTAGTATTTGTGAGTTGAACTCTCTTGGTGAGTGCAGTGGTTTCTTTTGATTTTCTGCATTGCTGGCTCTCTTTCTTTGTGTCGGAGCAATGTTGGTTGGTTGGTCACTTGACTTGGCTTAAAGATGTTGGTGAGCAGACAATTTTTGGGAGAGAGAGAGAGAAGAGCACTTTTGTTGTCTTGAAATTGTAAACAAAACAATGGGAGCTTGATGAATCAACTTTGTGTTTGAGGGTTGTTGGGTCGAAAAGAGGTGTGATCGTGGGATCGATCTTAGCCCGAAACAGATGTCAATAAGAATGTGCTTGGGTGGCGAATTTTTCACATATGTTCGTATCTCCTAGAACTTTGTCTAAAATTGAAATTGCTTGGTAAACTATTCAAACAGGACGACCTCTGTTATAAGAAGACCTTGATCTAGACAGAATCAATCAGGTACCATCTCCAATCCTCATTGTATTTCAGTAACAATATGGGTCCCCTGTGAGAAAAGAAGGCGCACTTCGCTCAATTAAGCAATCCGAACAACCAATTCCTTTAAACTCACCTCATGCCTGCGATAATTGTCAGCTTAAGATTAAGCAACAAATGGAAGAAATATTTTCCATATCCTCGTATTGTGGTATTCCATGTATTTCCAGGAATCCATGAATCGGCATAAAGTTGCTATAAAGACCCGGAAATACGTTGCCGAAATTAGTTCAAAAATGCAAGAAAAGCTGGAAAAGTATCTACCATCTGACATCACAACCCTTTTGATGGGCAATGACAAGCCTCTCATGTTGCAGGTCCCCAGGACGTCCATCCAATTGTACAGGCTTCATTTTTTTAGGGACGTAGCCTGATAAAAATAGGGCGGAGATGTTATGAGCTCGTCTTATTGCATCAAATTTTGACCGGTGTACAACGCATTTGACTAGCAACGACTTTGAACGCTTTCAATGGCCTGTTGGTGAATGGTAGGATTATTACAGGTAGCCTAATAGAAGCATATTCTGTTAACATGGGTCCTAGAAACTGTGGTTCTCACTAGACTTTCTAAATGAAGGCCCCTTCTGAGGGTATCTTCTTTCATTTCGAATCTAAGAATATTTTCCTCAAAAGGGCAGCAACAATTCAACGTTCTATCCAAGTGATTTTAGACAGCTTCAAGAATGATATTCACATAATGTAGGCTACAGTTGCCCGGGGGTCCGCACTGTCTCCCACTATAGTACTTCTAGACCGGAGTATTCATGTGCTAAAGACAGCTCCGTCTGCTTTTCATGTTTGTTCTCGGATTCACATCTCTGCTCTTTTGCTGTGAAAAAGGAATGGTCGGGTTTTTTTTTTTAATTCATACCACCAACCGATCGATCTGTGTGCCAATGAAAACTTGGCTTCAAATAACGTCTGGATATCCTCAAACGATATAAGAAAAACTATGTACCCTTTGATCTGGCCTCAACATAAGGTATCTGTAAAATCGGAGTACGATGCTCTCATCTAATCAGGTGCTTGCCAGAATTCATAGGTGATGCTAATATACCACACTCAATTGACCCTCAAAGCTCGATTAGATGTCTGGCGCCTTAGCTTGCTTTAAAGCTATTTTCACGACCGAAACTTTGAATTCTCATCAGATTGCCTTCAAACTCACTTTCGCATATACTCTCAAAACAATCCAGATGCTTTTTTGAGGCGTACAACTCACTTATAGAGTGCCCTGCTGAGCCTCTATTTCCTTATCGTTATGACTTGCAAACATTCAAAACCAATGACCGTCAATAACACTCTTTCTTTGCTCCCTAAGTTTCCTTCGCCCCGCATTGTGTGCAAAACATTTTAAGAGAACACCTGTATCTCTTGAGTGCGTTCTATTTAAAACAGAAAGATCCATCCCCATTGCTTTATTAATAATACTTTTGCACCTCCCATATCCTGATTTCTAAGCCTAGCAGATGCCGTTCAAGCGAAATAACTGTGAACCAGTGCTAAGACAGGGCGCTCGGTAATTATATGGCCATAGTCCAAATTTGTAGGGTACCTGGTCACCGAGACACATCAGGACATTGTAGGCAGTGCTGAACTTGTAAAAGTGTTACCCATGTGTCAATCTGTGGCCTTCTTTTGATTTTGTGAGCTATTAAATGCGGGCTACTATACAGGCTAACTACAAACGTTACATACTCGTATGTACCATTTTAATGACAAGTTCCTTTAAATTGCTCTTCTTGGCAACTAAGCTTCGTATGAAATGAGTTGTACGGACGTGAAAGCACAGCCTCTTCACCGTTTATTTGATTATCTTGGCGATCTAGCTAAAATCAAGAATCGAGGCGACTTACTTCGCTGGAATAAGTCGTATTGACCTAAAGCCGTTTCATAATTTAGCCTGACCCAAATTTCTGGTTTTGTAGCAACTAGTACTACGTAAAGATATACCTCTTTATGGTCTCTTAGAGGCATCGAACTACGAGAATTTTTATCATCAAAAATCTAAAATCCAATTGGGTATCCTTTTAACAACTGTGCGCTATGATAAAGAACACGTCCAACTCCAATTAGGCAAAACGAGGTTTCAGACAATGCATCTCTATACGAAATTAATTAAGTCGACATTAATTTCAAGTAATTTACTATCTGCATTCCGAATGAATATACTGCACGCACACACCCCTACTAAGCAGTTAAAGTCCAATTATGTCCAAGTCCCTCTTAAGTGAATTTCACGCGCATTAATCTGTCATTTTCACAGATTTGTGAAGGGTGAATTAGGAAAATTCCTTTAATCATTCGAAATGAGATTAAAATTCACTTTGCCTCACCATTCTTAGAGGAGGTCAATCACTGACTTGGCATGATTCATCAAAGGCAAGACCTACTCCATGTCTAATGTCTATCCAAGTGCATTGGCATCAAGGTTTCCCGGAACAAAACTACTCAAGAATGTCTATCTGATTCCCATGTCAATCTATATTGCACATCATCCATTTGCCCGTAGTCCAGAGAATCTAACCTGACCAAACCAACTTCCACTGAAAATCAATTTCTCCTGAATTGGGCAGTGGCCGCGGCAAGCCGGGCTGGGCCACCTTCATATGGTATAGGTACCCGTAAACGTGCTGTGGAGTTCCAAAATGCTGGCACATGCACTCCGAGTGCCCCTTAATTAGTGTAAATTTTAATTTTGCAATGTGTGCTCCTATTCTTGCCGATTATTCATTTTTTGTTTTTCATTTTTTGAACAACTGATGACGTTTGGAAATCGCGTCGTTTTACTAGTTCCGATTCGATTGGGGATCGTCCAGTAATTAAACACAAGTCTCCCCGCTGTTTGCCATTTGGATGGGGTTCTTTCAGTTGAGGAGGAGTGGACAGTTTTTATCGATTGTCTAAGCGTAAATGTATCTTTCAGGTGGCCCTTTAAATGCACCGATGGCACAGATAAATTTTTTTTGCTATTGTGGTATACATAATTGAAGTTGAACTTTGCTTTGTTGTGGTTCGGATTAGTTTTTTTTTTTTGTTTTAATTTGTGTTGTAGTATACAAATATCGGAAATACACGTGGGAAGAAAATTGAGTGTTGGCTATGAATAGAGTCGTGCGTCGACTCATCGCATGAGGCATGATAGCACTAGATAGGCGCCTTTATTTCTATCTGTTTAATTCATTTCAGAGATGTTTTTATATGTGTGCGAATCAGGACAGGATATTCTCACACGAACTATCTACGAATAAAGAACCTTAAATGACTACTTGCTATACTAACTGCAGGACTGATTTCTACAAACTTTATCTTACTTTCGCAAAGAAACATCGTGTCCATCGACATCTTGCGATACCGCCATAACGTATAAATTCGCGGGAAAGGAGAGTTGCATTTGATTAGAAATGAGGAATCTGTTTATGTAGCATGTGCCTCCAACTTCTACTCATGTATGTGCTTTTGTTTATTTTTGCGTTTCCTCACGCCGCTACAAAATTCTTTTTCATATTTTCCCTCCGCAAACTCTCTTAACTAACCTCTTACGACACTTGGCATAAATCTTGTTAGTGGCGATTAGGTGGCCGATCCGACTTGGCTCGCCAGACTCCTGCAAGCAATATAGACTCAGACCACTATCCACCACTGCGTAGCCAGTTAACGTATGTCTACGGATAGCTCATATGCCACGCTACCGGAAAAATTAGGATCTTTAAGGCTGAGCAGATGCAATCACAGCACCCTGCCAGAATCGTTGCCAATTTGGTATACCTTAACCTCTTGTTAATTTTCCGACAAGTGAAAATCAGTTAGAAATGCCTTAAGTAATGTATTGGGTTTAACCAGTGCAAACTCATGAAGTTCCTGGTTTAGTGTGCCTTAAAATTATGCATCGAAACAAGAGGCAAAGAAGACGGTGCTTGAGATGACAGAAACATCTCAAAAAATAAGAAAAGAAGCAAAGGAGTGCATATGAGAACATTCAAGAAGAAACACAGTCACAGGTGCTAACAATGCAAAAGGATTCTGCGGGCTGTTACAGAGCTAAGACCACGATATTCTGCTATCAAGCAGAATGAACCATTCAACTTGAGGACAAATGAGGCCTCTGACATAGACGAATCCTTATTTAAATCAATAGTGAATTTGATAAGAGCATAGATCAACCAATCTGTAAAAAATCGTCGGATATAAGTATGATCAGTCTCAGTATCGTTTGCCTAAAAATCTGGCAGATGATGGATCATCCAAGCAGTGTCAAATTTTGAGCAATTATTTAGTCAAACGTCACGAACAAGATTTTATCTACCTTTCTATGCGAATGCTTAAAAAGCCTATGAGCCTAACCTGATCGATCTTTAGTAGTGTAGTCTTAGCACACCGAAGTTCACTATTAAACAGATATTCACCTTACGGAAGACAATTGAAAAACCCCAGGAACTTTTAAATGATTACCTCTTCCTATTAAGAGATTTCAAGTCCATGCCTCTGCGTCATAGAGCAGGACCGGGAGTGTTAAGGTCTTATAAAGGGTGACTTTTGTTGTCCGAGGGAGGGCTTTGCTACTCAATTGCCTTCTTAACCCAAAGAAACAGCGGTTGGCAAGAGTTATTCTTCGCTTGATCTCAGCGCTGGTGTCGTTGTCTGTATTTATAGCAGAACCTAGGTAGACAAAGCCCTTAACTACCTCAAAGTTATATCTGTCGAGGGTGACGTTCTGCCCGAGATGTCGGTGTTGGTTGTCCTTTTTGCTTGACAGCATATACTTGGTCTTGCCCTCATTGACCGCTAAACCCATTTTCGCCACTTCCATCTCAATACTCGCAAAAGTGCCACTGACATCACGCTGCTTTCTCCCGATTATGTCAATATCATCGGCGTATGCGAGTAGTTGGACGGAATTTTGAAAGATAGTGCCTCTTGTGATTGCTCGTGAGTTTTGCACTATTCTTTCAAGTACGATGTTGAAAAAATCGCATGACAGCGCATCGCCTTGTCTAAATCCTTTCTGGACATCAAAGGTCTGGGTGAGATCTTTACCGACCTTGATGGAGAAGCGTGCATTCTCCAGATAACATCTTGTATGCGATGCTACGATGCCTCTGTTGGCGCAGTTCAGAGAGTCTCCTTTCTTGAGAATCGGACAAACAATGCTGAAGTTCCACTCAACGGGCATATTTTCGTCTGACCATAATTTACAGATGAGTTGGTGTATGCCTGCCGCTTTGAAGAGCTCGGCAGTAAGGCCGTCAGCTCCAGCAGCTTTGTTGGACTTAAGCTTCGATTTAGCTATCTTCACTACATCCAGGTCGTGTGGACGGAATTGTTGGTCATCATCGTCCAGGTTAAAAGGTTGATTCTGTCTAGCAGCGGTATTTGATGGCGCTTTGGCAGTGTTTCCAATGGTCTTCGATGCTTGATGCTGGCGATATTGGACCTCTTAAGAGATTAAGAGACACTCGATCGGAAAAGGACTTGGCGATCTCTTGCGATTGTAGAATGTCTGACGTCGAATTTTCTCACAGCATTAGTTTGTCTTGGCGTAGTTTGGGATATCCGCAACCGTACCTTGGCTACAACAATGTAATGGTCCGAGTCGATGTTGGCTCCTCGGAACGTACGGACATCCATAATACTGGAGGAGTGTCTTGCGTCGATCGCAATGTGATCAATCTGGTTGACTGTTGATTGATCAGGAGTTCTCCAAGTCCCCTTGTGTATGTCGAGATGTGTGAACCGTGTGCTAGCTACGACATTGTTTCGCCCCGACGCAAAATCGATTAGCCTGAATCCGTTATCGGAGGTGGTGTTACTTAGGTGAATTATACTTCGAAGCAGCGGACACAGCTGCCTACTCTCCCAAAGAGTTAGCTGCCTTTCTCAACAATTATAGCATCAATATAACATCTAAAAAATTTTTAAAAGTCAATAACAACATCACCATAAAGGTCACACAGGGATTTTGGCGATTGGACACGGTGTAAAGTAATTTTATCATATCCTCATCGATCCATATCATCCGGTTTAGGCCACAAGAAGTTGCTTATCATCGATCTACAGGCCTCACCGTTGACGTTCATGGCAATGCTAGTTTCGTGTTGGAAGAAGTACGGATCGTTGATACCACCTGAATAAAATCCCACCAAACAGTGACTTTCTTGGAATGCGAGCCTGTGTGTATCTTGTGTGGACATTTCATCTTAAAATTGGCCTCATCGTCGAAGATGGTTTTTTTTGGCGAAATTAAGGTCAACAACAAAGGGCATTTTCTATGGTCGTTTACCGTAAGTTTCTGGGTGAGTTCTGATGCAGAATTCGCCAAATTGAAGTTCCCGAATGGCCAAGATCTTGTGAAATATCAGGCTTTTCCCCACAGTAGCGATATTTTCAGCAGATCTTTTAATTCGATGACTTTCGGAGGTCGGTTGATTGTTTTTCGTACCGTTTGACTCGAATGTGGTCACCAAACGTCAAATAGTCGGCTGTTTTGCTAGTTGTGACGAAGAAAAAAAACTCGTCATGCGTTCCACGTATCGAGCAAATGATATGCACACGCTGTTTAATTCCATAAGCTTCCATGGTGATTTGCCATACACCACTGAACAATTCCCATCAAATTTGACAGATGTTACTTTGACAACTTGTGCTCTGAACTCCAACAACGATACCCAAGAAGATAAGCAATGAAGCACTGTAGAATAGGAAAGCAACTGAGAAATAAGCCCCCTTCATGACAGCGAAGTGGCCAATATAATAGATCTTTATCGTCCCAGTTCTGCTGAAAGCACGGAGCTGCATACTGTTGCAAGGACTGATTAAAATGCCCTTGGTTGCTTCCTTCAAAAGGAAATAATGCTTAGTCCCTTCTATATGAACTATACATCGACATTAATTTCGTCAGAAAAGGACGGTTTCGACAGACCATCATTTCTGACTATTTTGAAACAGTTCCTCGAAGGATGTAGCAACATTTTATACCTTGAGCCGTTATCATATCTACAAGCCCGTAAATTGATATGTTTTCCTTATTCATGACCGACTTTGTAGTTGACGCATCAAAGGGATTTGCCAACTGCATCTTTGAATAAGCGATCGCATAGATTGACAAATCCCTTATCGATAACTGCAAGTTGCAATGGGAATATTTGTCAAGTAAAAGTTACCCCATTCATTACTTTAACCCTCCAACTTGTTTACTTGTGGGTTGCTCAAAAACAAAAACCCATGCAACGATAACAAACGATTCCGAATGGCCGTAACTAAATCAATCATCATAGCGTATGTGGTATTACACAAAAAGGTTCATCGACTCATCGACTAGGCTTGGCCGGTAACGCTCGAGCCACAATCAGGAGGATTCATTGGAAATGCAATATTATCGGGCAAGTTGCAAATTGCTTACAAATCGCATTGTTACGATAACAACGACAACACGAATGCACACATTTCGATATCCTACGAAATCAGAAAATCGAAAAATCGGAAAGCTCCAAACCGAAATCGAAAGGCGTGTGCCCTTGCCATTTGGGGTAACTCGAGGTCACATACAGAATTTTATGCTTGCTTCTGTGCGAACATTTTAATCATTCCTGGATGGGGTAGAGGTGCTTCACTCACAACTTTAGGGAAAGACCAAGCGACCGATAAAGTGACCCACACGTGCAAACACCTGGGTCACTTCTGGTACTCGTATTTGAGTTGCATTAAATTGAGTATAACTTCTGTTTTTGTGAGTTCATTAAACGTACGAGTACTACTCGTATGGCAGGGGTATCTGTGCGTTTTGTTTTTAAATAAATTTTCGATAATCTCTAGGAAAACACTTCCCGAAAATCAGTGGGGTGGTATCTAGTCATGATGATGATGATGATAAGGTCATGCGAATCGCTTATCGGTTGTTCAGATATTGATAAGGAGAATGAATTGTTATTACGATAGGTAAGAAACTGCCAAGCACATTGACTTCAATGCATGTGAATTTGATTTTTTTGGGTTCTTTTTTTTATCTTGATTCAGATTCGTCAATGGCATGGAGGAAGCGTAAGAGTCCCTTGAACTCCGTGAAAGAGTCATCAAAGTCAGTCAAGATTCGTTGACTTTTGTTTGAAAATCATGAATGGGCTTGACAGATGAAATGTTTCGAACTCAACAAAGTCTAGGCGGAGTATTTCGGGATACCAATCACGTAACAGTCTATTTGATACTATATATATAGATACTGATTTACAGCCTCATTTGAATGGAGGTTTGAAGATTGGTTCACTGGGAGAAATTAAAAAGGAGCGAAGGCGTTATACAATGCGTTCGCTGCCAGAGGTTCGGGCACGCCGCGTCGAACTGCCAAATGCAGCCTCGATGCGTGAAGTGCGCAAAGAACCACAGTTCCGAGGAGTGTGCTCTGGGTAGGGACGGAGCATCCGATAGGACGCAGCTCTCGTGCGTGTTATGTGGGAACGTGGGACACACCGCAAACTATCGGGGTTGTCCTAAGTTCGCCGACATTAAAAAAGCAAAACTGGCTCGGCAGCAGAAGGTGGAGATCAAACGTTCACCTGTTAGGCTTCAAACACCAGCCGTCACGTCCCAAATCTCCTACGCCCAAATGGTGTCAGGTAGGGGGGCTACGGCACATAAAGCGGCTGTTGCTTCTCCGGCGCCAATGCCGAGAACAACAGAAGCTGCACCTAACATGCTGGCTATCTTGCTCGCAATTCAAGGGCAGATGGCACAGCTGCAACAGCAGGTGCAAGAACAGGCCAAGCGGGTGGACCAGATCTACGCACTGCTGCCGGGCCTAACGCAACACATGTCGTAATGGGTACGCACATGGTGGAACAGACTTTGAAGGTCCTTGCGGTGAATGTTAATTCACTGATTAGGATCGAACGAAGAGCCGCGATGTTTAAACTGCTACAAGACCAAACTCCTGATGTGCTTTTCGCTAGCGAAACCAAGCTAACCGATAAGCACAAACTGGAGTGCTCTCACAATTATATTGTTAGAAGAAGAAACCGGCCCAGATCCAAACGTGGAGGCGGTGTCGCGATCTTCATTAAAGAAGGTATAAAATTTCACAGAGTGTACAAGAGAGTGTTGCGCAGGTTCCGGGTGTTGGAGGCAGTCGTCATTTACATCCCGCTCCGCAGTGGAAAGCGGCTGTACTTGGCTTCTGTTTATGCACCTGAGACCTCACAATCCACTTTATTTATAACAGAGCTCGACACGCTTTTTCGACTTCCAAGGCTGGAGTCGGGGGAGAATTATTTTATCATCGGCGGGGACTTCAACGCTAGACACAGAGATTGGGGAAATACGAGTAATTTGCCAAATACTAGAGGAAACTTACTACTCGATTGGTGGGGTCAGCACGATGCCATGTATAGACTCGGTCTTAAAGCGACGGATAACCCGTCGTTTCCCAGAGGCGGGTCTTATTTGGATCTGTACTGTACGACGAACGTATACGTCTGACAGGTACAAATTTACAAACGCTTAACTGTCTGCGCACATTCGTGTATGACAGCGACCATTGCGGTTTTAGCACCGAAATAACAGTTCCCAACGAAATTGCGGAATTGGAGGTAAGACTCGATGGACACGCTTCTCCGCAACCTTGACAAGAGCACTCTCCTCGAACACGCTCCACCCACCGTCCAATAGGAATTTATCAAACGAGGAGATCGATAAGTACCTTAAACGAATGGACGAGACAATAAAACAAACTATGGACACTACAATACCGCGGTATAAACAAACGACTAACGAAAATCTGTTCCGCAATCCTACTATTGACGCACTGCACCGACAGAAAAGTAGACTTCTGACAAGACTGAAAAACTTATACAGACAGTTTACAGACAGACAAGACCCAGAGATTAGGACACTGAAGTCGTCGATTAAAAATATTCAAATGTTAATCAAAGAGAATTACAGAATTGCTGTAAGTTTGTATTGGAACAACAAGGTTCGGGCTGTAAACACCAGCAACCCGAATATGTTCCCGCAAATAAATAAACTATTTCGGAGAAAAAATTTAAACGACCTTCAGTGTCTTAAAATAGCCCGGACTACAGACAACGAACGGTTACTAACAATTGCAGGCATTGATACAAATGAGGCCGCTGATGATGACGACTTCTTTGTGATCGAGGATCCACAGGAGAAGGTTGAGGCCATAGGGGCGACTTTCCAGGAAGTATACAAGGCCAATGATATCATTGGCCCTAATTATGACCTGGACAATCGCGTCTTGGTGCACAACTTCTATATTCGAAATGAAGTAGAGAACTGGCGATCCGAGGGCTCTGGTTTCACCCGGTTCAGCGACGAAAATATGGCAAATAATGTCATTGCCAGAGAAGGTGACCTACCCCCGTTCACTTCGAAGGAAGAACTTCATGAGATCTTCGACACAATCAGAAGTAAGAAATCAGTGGGGACCGATGGTATTCCGAACATCGTGCTTCCACATCTTCCTCTAGAAGCGGTGGACATTTATACCACCCTGTTTAATAATGCAATGAATAATGCACATTATCCAGCGGGAAAGGGAAAGGATATATCCAATCCGGCGAATCTCCGGTCGATAAGTCTCCTTCCGAATATCAGTAAGGTGTTCGAAAAAGTAATCAATAGAGCTCTGACTAGGTGGGTTGAGGACAAACATATAGTTCCGGATAATCAATTCGGTTTTAAGGCAGGACATGCTATCTCACATGCCGCGTCTAAACTGGTGTCCGATATCCAATGGAATAAAGGCAAAAAACAGTGCACTGGTGCCTGCCTAGTTGACTTGGAGAAGGCTTTCGACACCGTATGGTTAGAAGGTCTTTTCTACAAGCTGGCTGGTCTGGGGATTAGTAAACCACTCTTGTACATTCTTTATAATATGCTAACCAATAGACAGTTCATCGTGAAAAATGGTGATGTGACTTCTGTTGGAATATTTCAAATTAAAAATGGTATTCAACCAGGCGCGGTCAATTCGCCGATCCTATTCAACATTTATACAAGCGACTTGATAGGTTCACTTCCCCATACTATTGCGTACGCAGATGACTTGGTAGCGTACAGAACAGGTCCAAAAATTGAGATCATTAATACTCTCTTACAGCGTGACTTCGATAAGATAAGACGATTTTGCGATGACTGGAAGTTGAAAATCAACTTTCAGAAGTCGGAAACCAT
Source organism: Volucella inflata (assembly GCA_928272305.1). NCBI lineage: Eukaryota > Metazoa > Arthropoda > Insecta > Diptera > Syrphidae > Volucella > Volucella inflata. The sequence goes on from OV743720.1 coordinate 10,608,570, forward strand.
TCTTTTTAGGACGCCGTTGTCTGGAGCCTCTAGGGATACCAGAAAAAATTGGCGAAAGTTCTCGATCATTGGACAACACGGACAGCCTCTTGTCTGTCGAAATGTAGTCAGATACCTTGGGATCTGGCTAGATCAGTTTCTGTATTTTAACAAAAATGAAGATGCTGCTCTGGCCAGAGCTAAGGCGCTTTTGCCCTCACAAAGAGACTGTTTTATAGCAGCCAACTCGATGCGAGGGTAAAGATAATCTGCTACATGGCGCTTATCAGGCCCATGGTGGTATTTGGGTGTCCCGTGTGGTTCAATGTACGAGCAAGCTTAATGGAAAAGATTCGGGTGTTTGAGAGGGCTTGCCTTAGGGCTTGTCTTCGCTTGTACAGAACACCAGAGTCGGAGTACAAACAATTTTATCCTAATGAGGTCCTATACAACAGGGCGAACCTAATACGAGTGGACAACTTCGTAATTAAGCTGACTCGAAGGCACATTGCAAGAGCAATGGCCTCGACGAATAACCTGATATCTGGGGCTTACTACCCCAATTACCTTTATCATGAGAGTGTGCGCTCTAACGGCTTCGTTCCACCGGAAGCATTCCTCTACCTTGATCAGATAGGGTTGATCCAGGATAGTTCAGCGGTCCCGTTAATCTTCCATGTCGCTCGGACCGCTGGGGACAGGCGACTCAACTACAACAGAGACGTCGCACACGGCAGGGTGGATCGTCTCAGGTTCAGTAGGGCGGTGGGGAATCGCGATAAGAGGGATGTCGCTCGGCAGCACCAGCATTTCTGGTGGTTGAATGATGGGGAAGATGTTTCTTCGTCGTTTCCGTCAATTACGGACCAGCCTCACTAATGAGGCGGAACTGACCAATCTATTTGCTCTGTAAATAGCGATGGCCAGCTTACATAGGTTTAGGTTAGCATTTAAGTAATATATATATATATTAGTATATACAAGGTATATAATAATGTATATATATAATTGTGTATAGTGTCTATGTGTGTGTATGTACGTATTGTATGTAGGTTAGGTAGATTAAGGTTTATTTTAAGTTAGATATTAAGTTTTTATAAAAATAAAAAATCATGTCCATTTGCTAAGTTTTTTTGCTAACAATTCTTTTCTTAGCCTAAGTATAAGAATAAATATTCATTAATAAAATGCAAATAAAGTCGAAAGACATAGATATAAGAATTTAGAGTAGCTTAGAGTGCCTGTGTAGGGCCAGTAAGTTAGTATAAGATTGTTTAGTAATTTTAAGCTAGCATTTAAGCATTTTTTGTTAGTATGTAAGAATTAATGATTAAGAAAATAAAATGCATTTAAAACTGAAAACTGGAGGTTTGAAGATAACGAAAACAAGTGGAAGTCTGATGGCGCAAGGACAAATGAGTATGGTAGGTGTGCCAATATGTGTATCCTCTATCCAAACTCCAACAACTTTTGACTGCATTCGATGATGGACTCGTTAAATCTGTCTATTTGCTGACAGTAACATCAGAATTGATTTTTTGATTCCTTGGTCGGAGCTGTAGAGCATCGTCTTCGTAAATTTTACGAAACTTTTTACCAGTTTGACTTGAATTTTTCCCTTTACGGAGGTTAGACCCTTCGTTCTTCTATCTTTAACGTGTTGCAAAATCTGCGGAATACGGTTAATCACGCTCAAGTTTAGAATGGAATCTACGACTGACAGTCATCATAAACCATAACAATAATAAAGGCGCGCTTTATCTATTAATTTAAAAAATAAACTAACGCCATCTATATATTAAAAATGCGTCCCGACTTTTCCGATAACCAAATATTTATAATTCTTTAAAATTATTTGATGAAGGGCCTTATTCGTGATTCTTCGTTTTATTTTTGCTAAGGTGTTGCTGGCAGAATTGACAGCAGAGCCAAGGTTGACAAAATTATTCTCAACTTCCAAGTTATAGCTGTCGACATGGCCTTTCTTTCCAATTCGTCGATTATGTATGTATGTCCATTTTTATGGACAGCATAAAACCACTAAGTTTTGCCCTCATTTACCGCTTAATCCATTTTGGCAGTTTCTGTTTCAATATTGGCGTGTGCCAGTTTTTATGTCAATATTGTCTGCGTATGCTAGCACTTCTACAGACCTGTAAAGCACTCTGTATCCGGTATTTGCTTTCTAATTTCGCATAATTCTTTCAAATGTGATATTAAAGAAGTCACCACTTTGTCTACTACCGTTTTTGACATGAAATACCTAAATTAAGTCGTGACCGAATTTGATGTAGCTAGTGATCTCAGTCGTCACTCTATACAGACGGACGAGCTTGGCAGGAGCTCGTCTTTGTAAATACTGTCGCATGCGACCTTAAATTCGATGAATAAAGGCCAATCAGGTGTCTACGAAGGGTTCAGACACTTGCGATGCTTAGAAGACTTATACCTCTATAGTTAGTGCAAACGATACTGAGAGGATCTTCAGGAAAACACTCTCCTGACCAGATTTGAGAAGTGAGTTGGTGCATAATTTCTACAAAGTCGTTTCCAGCAGCTTTGAATACCTCCACCAGCAACCCGTCAGGTGCAGCTGCTTTCTTTGATTTCGGCTTACTTCATTGCGGTCAGGTGGATGAACGTTTTGGATATCATCAATTTGGTTGAATGGTCTATTTTGCAAGAGGGCAGAATGTTGGGCTTCTTCGATGTTATATAGTTCGCAGAAAAAGTGTTTCCATATTCTTAGCACCGACCTACTCTACTGCAAGGTCTCCTTCTTCATATCCATAGGTTTGTGTTTGATTTTTTCTTGCCAAGTCACTTTGTTTTATCGTGTTGGTAAGACTTTGGTATGTTATTTTTGTTCTGTTCTTTTTTCTGGTTCTAGAGATGGCGATGTTTTTCAATATTCTTCTGTTCGTAGAGGTCATGAGTGGCTCTAGTCCCTTGTTGCAGCACCGCTGGGTACGCTTCATATTTAGCTGCATTTGCTTGTCAGCATTCTTTTCCGCCCACGAAATCAGTTGCATAGTCTCTGATGACATGTTAGCAGCGTTGCCACGCTCACATTCACATCTAGGCCGGAACAAGGTGGTGATTCGAGTCAATGTTCGTTAACCAGAACGTTCGAACACCGAGAATACTGGAGGCATACCTTATATCTAACGCAATCTGATCAATTTCATCTTGCTTTTCATGATCCGGAGACCCCCATGTTTTCTTGTGTATACTGAGATGAGGAAACTGTGTGCTTGCTACAGTGATATTTCGTTCCGTGCAACGTCAATAAGCCAAGACGTAGTGTCGTGTATGCTATGCTTACTCATTGTCCTTTCAAAGTTGTAATCCTTTTATTTCTTTCTCGCATTACAGCCGCGTACTTCGAGAATTGCTCATACTATATGTCTTGTCGAGGAATTCGTGCAAACTTTCTTCGGTTGCGTGGTCCTTGTCCTCGGTTGGGGCATGGCAATAGTATATATCACAGTTTTTATCATCCCTATGTTCGGCCCATCTCATCGCACTTCCTGGATGGCAGTGATATCTGCATGAAAGCTGTCAAGCACCTCGGCTAGTTTCTCGAATATACGTAGATCTTGTAAAGAAGGTTTAACTAGTGTGACATAAGTGGACGTAAAATTCCATATACTTTGCCAACTGTAGCATTGACGTATTAATTCCACTTTATGTTTCTTTAATCATCAAATATGCAGTCATAAAGCGACATCGGCCTAGACATGCTTGAAAAAGCTGGGTCTAGTCGAGCCAATGGATGCCACGGGCCCAAAGAGCATTCCAATCTAACCTCGAAGGGCGGCACCGCAAGACAGGATCACATTTATAGTCGCACACATAAGTATAGGAGGACTTCAATTAAGTAAATAATTAAGTAGAAACTGCTTTATAGCAGTATGTTGGATGTTGATCATATCCTACGTGGCTCTAGTAAGAGTTGATGCAGAAAACCCGTAATCGGAAAATATCGATACACACTGATTAAATTACGTATTCATTTGTAGATGATGATAATTATGTAGTGGGTTTCACACAGTAGCAAACTTCGTTAGACACCCTACAGCATATACGAAATCTTAGTTGTTCCAAGTGCAATCCCTTTATGGCCTTCAGGCACTCATAAACGCGGATGAAGGTAGACACTTTTATGATTGCCTTGACTTTAGCTGAATTAAGATTGTTTCCTTTTTACATATTGTCTTATTTCAAAAATGTCTTATTAATCAAAACTGAATGATAACAATACGAGACCAATGTACACTTCCTTATACCTATCCCACCTCTAATTTCCGGTTTGTTTATAACTAGTAAAGCAAGGTAATTAGAGGTTTCATAGCTCTTTCCTGACACAAATTCAATTAATTTTGCAAATGTCTCGGACAACTTTTATCTTGAAAATTCAAAAGATGTTCTATAATTGAAGACGATAGCGTATACCTAGTCCAGCCATAAGTTCTGTTACATTTTAAAAGTGCAATAAAAAAAAATCTAGTAAATCTTTTACCATGAACTTTATTTCTTACATTAGTTCACACAACATATGTAAGTTTGCAGAAAGAAAAGTTTTACTCAACGCCTTTAGCGTTGACGCAGGATTTTAACCGTTCTATAGCGGCACGCACTGTCTCGATGGGAATCAACGACGCTGCTGTTATTAAAGCTGCCTCCAGCTCTGACTACAAACTGTAGTCCAGCGGATTTAAATCTGGACTTTCTGATGGCTAAACTGCAGCAGCGATAAAATCCGGAATATTGCATCTAAGCAACTCTTGCGTCGTTTTGGCTTTGTGTGCCGGAGCAGAGTCTTTTTGGAAGACCCATCTTTCCACGTTGAAAGGGGTATTTGTTAAGCTCTTGACAACACCTTCGAGAACATTCTTCTAACACACTTTTGCCCCTGTTTTCGCACCTTTTTCGCAAAACTGCAGTGATGTGACACCTTGATGCGATACTCCCCACCAAACAATTACAGAAGCGGGATGGTGTCCGCGCTGAAATCTCGGAACAATGTTTTTTGCTTCTTTAGATGACGTTGCATAAACTTTGTCATTTTGTTTGTTATAAACTTCTTCTTCTTCTCCCGTTGCTCGACTATAGGCTTTCATATTGGGATCATCTCGAATAAACCTTGACATGGATCTAGCGGATATATCCAATTCTCTGGACATTATCTTTTGTTTTCGAAGAGAATCTTTGCGAATTCGTTCACGCACAGCTTTAACTTTCGCACTCGTTCGAGCGACGCGTGGGCGACCACTTTTTGGTCGGTGCTCTACTTCTGAAAGTTCATTGAAACGTTTTAAAGCCCGATAAACAAACATTTTCGATATACCAAGCGGTTTGAGAAGTTCGAAAATGTGGTTCGAATTTTTCCACACTCATGAAAAGCGATTACCGCGACACGATTTTCGTTGATGCCCCACTCCATATTAACTGATCGAAAGCTAAAACCAAACTAGCTTCTATTCTTTACTTATAAGTACACGTGTTAGGGAAAAAAAAAATAGTTAACGGGATTCCTATCGAAAATTATGAGCAAGGGGTACTTGAAATCTTGTAACAGAACTTATGGCTAGACAAGGTACTCGTATAACTTGCCTACAATTCGATTACAAGTGGTGTTCTTTAACTTTTGATTGATAGTGTAGACCAAAGCACAAATTGCTCCTGGGTTCCAAAAAGTCACACGTAAAAAATTAATATCAATGACAACAACCATTAACTAGAAGGTTTGTGTATATGCTTATTTTAATACCATTTTCTAAACAAAAGCTCCTTAAATATTGGCGGAAAATTGCAAATAAAACAATTGTTTGACACCAAAACGAAGAGTATCAAACAAATTTGCCCTTATTTGTGTTTTTTCTGAACAACCAAGTTAAGAGCTTATATTCAATGTTCTTGACTTTGAAAAGTGAATCTCTTTTGAAAGCTTTTGAATGTATTTCATGAGTTCCGAAAATGGGTCTTCGGTATTACCAGGATGGCATTTTTAATTGGAGATCACAGGAAATTATTTTTAAGATTCTTACAGTGACCTGAAATTATTACACAGTTCATTCAAGACTTTATAACTATATTTTTTTTATTAAGTAACTGACGATTTGCATAACTGTCAAAAATTTTCAAATTTAGCAGATGTTCGGCCTTGTGACATACTCGTATTCGTTTCGTTTTGACAAAATACCATGTTCGCACTGATGTTTCAACAACAGTTCTGTGTTGTGGAAATTTATTTCCAAATCCAGATTTTTCGGTTGGATCCATTAAATGGACATACAGAGTGCAACTAGCAAAATATAATTAATAGCATCGTCGATCCTTACTATTTAAATAACAGCTGTCTTCATTGTACAATAAATTAATACCAGATCATTGTCATTCACAAATACTTTTGAAACATAGATGACATTAGCTGTGTTTTATGATGACATTAGCTGTGTTAGCTATCTTCGCAAAAAAACGATCCATCCCTGCCTAAGAGTTCATCATAAAAACTTGGTAGAACAGACATCTCTATGGCATTTAGTGGTGGCTCATTTGTCGGTTGGTGAACAAATTTAAATTGTTTTGAAAAAATTTTGTAGGCAAATGTTTGACATTTCTGATAATTCATAGGAAAAATTCATCCGAAACGAAGAAAATATGATTTGGAAGCATTGTTTTATATCCGCTTAATAGATTGCAGATATAAATTGACTTAGCGTTGATCGCTATATTATTGTTGTAATTAACATGCAAATTTCTTATTAAGCACATAGCGGATTTGCAAAAAAGAAAGCACGACTATTAATCAGGATGAGGCGTTATGTGCTTCAATTCATTAATTTATTGAAATAACAATTTGGCAAGAAGGTTATTTCACAAAATAGATCTCTTAATCAGTGTAAGATACCATATTTTCTTTCACTTTGTCTTACTTAATGACGACGCAGTCTTTCAATTTGTTTTCTCATACTAAAAACACAATAATCTGGATGCATTTTGAAGATCTCAATTGCAATCGATTAGTAGATACGAGTATATCAATACAATTAAACTAGTAGGGGTGATCTTTCTGACCAGTTGGGTATTAAGAAATTGCAAGAGTTACGTTTCGAATAATCATCGTCTCAGATCCAGAGTAAAAGAAGAAGTCTACATTATAATAAAACTTCAATACACCAATGTCGAAGGTAGAAATGATGATAGAAATACTCCTTCTGCTAAAACAGATCAACGTAGCCTATCTGGGTATCTTCTACCAAAGTAAAGGAAGATCTCTGGCATCCTATCTAGCCACTAATTTGAATAATCAACTGATCATTCCAGCAGAGAAAGTTTATGTTTTTTGAACGGATGTGCTGTGAAGAGATTAGAACTGCCTGGCATAACAGCACGGTGCTGACTTTCTTACTGAATAAATTCTACGTAAACCTCCCACATAATGCAGATTGAATGAATGGAAATATAATGTCGTGAGGCCCTTAAAGAATAATAACTCTTGCCAACTGCTGTTTCTTTGGATTAAGAAGGCAATTGAGTAGCAAAGCCCTCTCTCGGACAACAAAAGTCACCCTTTATAAGACCTTAATAATCCCGGTTCTGCTCTATGGCGCAGAGGCATGGACATTATCAAAAATGGATAAGGGTGTTCTTGGTTGCTTCGAGAGAAAAATTCTTCGGGCGATCTTCGGTCCCGTCTGCATTGACGGTGAGTGGAGGAGGAGATACAACGACGAACTATACGGACTGTACAGCGACATGGACCTAGCCAGAAGAGTGAAGATCCAAAGACTGAGATGGCTGGGTCATGTAGAGCGCGTGGACACCAATGATCCGGTCCGAAAAAGTCTTCGAATGCGCTCCCAAGGGACAGCGCAGTAGAGGAAGGCCAAGACTCAGGTGGCGCACGCAAGCGGAAGGGGACCTCAGCCAACTTAGCGTGCGAAACTGAAGGCAGCTAGCCAGGGATCGAGCTGGCTGGAGAAGCTTGTTGACTGAGGCCCAGGTCCACCCCGGACTGTAGCGCCACCTAAGGTAAGTAAGTATGGCCCTTAAATAAGCAGTTCCCAGCAAAACAAAATATGGTAGCCAAATCAGAGGTTTTTACTTTGAAATTTTTGTCGAATTATGCGAAGCAACTTACTGCTCTAAAGAACTGAATTTTCAGGACTTTTCTCTTCGAGAAAATGAGTAAGCTGTCAGGACTGACTCAGTCAGTGCTTAAAGGTACCAATGTATGAATATGTTTTTATTATAAAGGTATGTTACCGTGTGGTGTTGTAGATGTAGATCTGGACTAAATGCTTATTCTGGATGATGAAGAGCAGAGGGCCGAGTATTGATCCCTGTGGAACTCCAAAGGTTTTTTCACCTCTATTAGACTTTATCTATTTATACTTTTTGTCCGTGATTGAACGTTAAGTGAAGATCAAAACGAGTTCAGTTCTTCTCTTCTAAGGCAAGCTGTTACGAGGGCGGGTCAATAAGTCCGTGACTTTTTGAATTTCTGACCTCTTTACTGAAACAGCAACACTGCTCCTGTCAACAGGCATCTGTCAGTTGACTCCTGTCAAAATTTAAACTTGCTGCGTCAGTTAGTTTGTGTTTGACAGCTATTTTTATCAAACTACTCACTAATTTGAGGAGAAAATGGAAAAAACTGAATTTCGTGTGCTTATTAAGCTTTATTTCTTGCGAAAAAAAACCATTACCGAGACCAAGGCTAAGCTTGATAAAAACTAAGGGGACTCTGCACCATCGATTTCAATGGTAAAAAAGTGGTTTACTGAATTTCGTTGTGGCCGTACAAGCACTGAAGATGCCGAACGTCCTGGACGCCCAGTTGAGGTCTCTACACCCGAAACAATCGAAAAAATTTACGATATGGTGTTGGCCGATCGAAGATTGAAAGTGCGAGAGATTGTGGAAGCCGTAGGGATCTCGCATGGCTCAGTGGTTTCAATTTTGAATGATCACTTGGGCATGAGAAAGCTTTCCGCAAGATGGGTGCCGCGTTTGCTCACAGTCGACCACAAACACATGTGCAGTTGCCATGGCAAAAATCCATGAATTGGGCTATGAATTGCTCCCTCATCCACCCTATTCTCCAGATTTGGCTCCGAGCGACTACTTCTTGTTCCCAAACCTGAAGAAATGGCTTGGTGGAAAAAGATTTGACTCCAATGATGAAGTCATCTCGCAAACAAAGGCCTATTTTGAGGACCTCGACAAATCAGTTTTTTTGGAAGGGATAAAAAAATTGGAGAAGCGTTGGACAAAGTGTATAGAGCTCAAGGGAGACTACGTTGAAAAATAAAATTATTTTTTTATCAAAAAATCTGTGTTTTAATCCAAAAGTCACGGACTTATTGACCCGCCCTCATAGTACTATGATGAGTGAGCACAGCGAAAAAAGGTGACAAAAAGTACACACCTACAAGCGCTGCAGCGAAAGACAGCTACTCAGCTATGACATTCACTGTGTGATGTGGCAGAAAAATAGAAAAATAAATTGAACGAGATATGATTAATGAGAATGAAAGTTGCCATGGAAATGTTAAGTACAGTTGACTAAATCGTTTCTTGTAAAAGTGTCTGCACCTCAGATCTAGACAGCAACCAAATTTTGAGTTTTTTAAGAAATCTGAAACCGTGTGTAATTTGACTGGATAGTTCTGACAGCAGTTTGTTGAATATGAATGGTGCAATGGAATTAAGAAAACGCATGCAGTGTTCTCTGTTGAGTGTTGGGATGACCACAGTGTTCCTATTGGTAAGCGAGTGCACCTCATTTCTTCTGTAATCAATTCTACCAATGCTAATGAAGAACACTTTAAGTGCTTTGTAAATATATATGAAGATACCATGGAGGGAGTATTTTACTAATTGAAATAAAGGTAATGAGTTCTAGGACTTATTTTTATGGAATATTAATCTCATAATTTTCTGTTGTGCTATGACAATGGTCATCAGGTTTGTTATATACGCACTACCCCAAGAAGCAAGACCGTACTCTAGGCGCGAATGAACCTTTGCATAGTAAATTGTTTATAGCAGACTATGTGGTATAAGTTTGCGTAGATAGTACATTTTGTTCATGGGGATATACAGCAACTTTTAAATTCTTCAAAAAAATCTGATTCAAAACATTGTTCCGAACAACAACCGCTATCGCACTTGGGGGGATGACAACGAATATCCTCAATCTGTACAGAACAATTAGACAATGAAAAACCCATAGCCCTGGACTTATTACTGAGGACAATTTGGTGATAGCTCAGCCAAATTCCAAGCAGATGGAGATCAGCTTTCAGTTCGCTTTTTATATGCATCGCATAGAATAGGGCAGAGCAAGGTCATCCACATAGGCTATTAAATGACCCTTAAGAGGTAGGTTAAAAAGGGAGTTAATATAAATTAGAAACAGTATTGGTTCAAGTTCCGATCCCTGTGGAACACTAATATTCGGACACCTTTCTTCTCCAATCATCACTATATTTACCTTCACTTTTGTGAAGTTAGGAATGATTTGAATCAATCAATAATATTTCCTCTTAACCCAGTGTTGCAATATTTCATGATCCACAAAATCAAAGGCCTTTGTTAGATCAAGAAATATGCCAACTTACTTTTTCTACGAGTAATTCACTATATATTCTGCTTAGATAGGCGGTAATTGCTTCCTCCTTACATTTGTCCTTTATAGAGTCGTACTGGGATTTACTGAAAAAAACTAATCTTTGCTGGGAACCTTATCATTTTATTTACAATTTTTTTTTCAAACATTTTTGAGAAGGCAGATATTAACGATATAGGCCTATAGTCATTCGGTTCAGTAGGGTCTCCCTCTTTAAAAATTGGAATAATGATACTTGTTTTAAGAGCATCAGGAAATTTGCCCTCTTCGAAGCTCTTGTTTGTTAAAAATGCCAAAGGACTTAAAATAGATTTTGCGATCTTTTTAATCGCCAGACTACTTATTCCACACGGTTTTTGCCTTAAGAATGTTAATAACGGAAGCAGTTCTTCATTTATTATCGAACTGAAGAAAATGAAAATCAGGTGGACTTATCCATCAAGAACTTCGCACTTGTTTTATTTAGCTTCACTGTAATTTCTGGCTTAGCAGAGTTAAATTCGTTCCACAATTCCTCATTCGTTCTACAAACTGGAGCCGGTAAGCACAGATGATAAACGAAGATTTCCTACCAACTTTAAATTTTACAGCAACGCTGTACAATTGTTTTTGACATTACATTTGACATTTGTGAAACAGAGTTTAATTGAACCATTCCTGCCGCGGCTATGGCACGGCTCAGGCTTCTTCTTCTTATCCTTTTATTAACCCTTTCCTCGTTATACGAACTTATGCGTAACGAGTTTCTCATTTTTACTGCATCGCTGCTGCTCCGCTTATGGGGTTGGCTAATGTCGCAGACCGCAGAACGCGTCTACATAATGCTCAGTTCTGGATCGCTTCAGTGGTTAGCCGTTAGGCGTTATTGCATTTGCCATCTGAGAAATCCAGGAATTCTTTTTCCGACCTCGTTTTCTTACAGTTAGAGTGACCGTAGTTGATAGTGCCTTTTTAAACGGATTTTCCGCAGATCTTCTTTGAACGTGGCAATACAAGCTTATTCTATTCGCCTCAAGCTGTTCGGTTACCGAATTCTTTATATGTAGACTTCCTCTTATACGCGTAGTCTTCCTCTTATACTCCATGAATCTAAGGCGTTCTGTAAATCTTCGACGTTATCGCTAAGTATAACTGCGTCGTCAGCGAAGAGAATTGGCGTTACATTTGATTCGCGCATGCAGTCTTTAAAAAGATAGTCGAGTACTACGTTAAAGAGGAAAGGGCTAAGTACGCTTCCTTGATGCACTCCGAAATTAACTGGAAATTCTCTCGTTAGTCCAGCAGAGCTTTTAACCACACGGCACGGCTCAGGCTTATCTTAGGAATCGTTACCACTTCGGTGTGGCAAAACAAATGGACTCGGAAGAGATAATAACGCTCCCGCTAGATCTGGTACATTGAGTCGAGCGCTGGACTGCTGCAGAAAAGCAGAGCAGATTTTGAAAACATTCGATAGAAAAATTCTTCGTGGAATATATGGTTCTGTATGAAAGAAGGGCGAATGAACTGTAAACTCTATGAGTTCAATAATAACAGAGCACTTAGTTTGGACAATCGGAAACACCGTTCACGGGATGGAAGGCTTTCGGCTCCTTTATTAATAAAAAACCCAGCTCAATTGCTATTTATCAGATAATTTTTAATTGTTTAATTCTTTTTCCTTAAATTGTAATACTCAAAAATAATTCTTCTTTTTCATTTCTGTCTTCTATAAAATAAGTGTTGCAGCAAAATGCTGCTACAAACTACAATATCGTATATTTAAAAGGTACAATCCAACATTTAACTTTACAAACTTTCCCTTAACATAATCGTAAAGAACTTTATACACAAAACATAGACAAAACAAAAACAACAAAAATAATTTAACAATATTACTTGTTCTTTTTCTCTTTAAAGTAAATCCTTATTTAATCAACGTTTTCAACAGTTAAGTTTAAATTTAATCATAAAACATATACAGTACATAGGTTATATAAATTATTCGAGACTTTTATCACATTTTGCAAAATTTGTTTGCATCCTGAAAGGTTTCCATTCCTCAAATCACTGGAAGTTCTACATGTACATTGTTGGCTCTTTTCGATTCTCATCCCATTGTGTCATTATCCATTTTGTTTGTTTTAGAGTGATTCTAATTGATATCAAAGATGTCAAATTTGACAGCTGATTGCTGTCAAAAGTAGTAGTAGATTGACTTTGACTTGTATAACCTAAATAAGTTATGGCAGTTGACTATTTTCAATGGTATCATTGGTTAGTTGTTCTTCAAATTCTTGTTCTTTCGGTCGCTCTTTGGATGACAAGATGAAAATGGCCAATTTGGGTTAGCCAAGATTCATGACGTATTTCGGCAGACTAGTTATCGATGATATTACATTTAAGCTATTTTTTTTTTCGTATTTTTATTTAAGAGGGAAGAACAGATAATGAATTGAATAAAATGTGAGAAGATGAAGGGAAACAATTTATTTATTTATTTTTTTGTGTCAGTAAAATGTGTTTACAAGTGGTTTTCATATATACAATTTTATTTCCCAAGTCCAGTGACCCTAAGTTGTGTACAAAAAAATTAATTCAAAATTACCAATTAGTAGCTTTTGAATATTAAGAAAGATCTCTTCTTTTCTAGCTGAAAACAGATGTTGAAATCAGTTAAAGTTGAAATAGAATGCCTACAGAAAAGGTAATTGGGATGTGCCTGGTGGACAGAATTTGAGATTTATCTTTGAAGAGAAATATGTCGAAACGACTTACTTAATCCGAGGCTGGCTACCAAACCGGTCACCAATTCTTAGATTTTGTCTTATAAATCAATGAGTTCTCACGTTTTTGGGACATTTAATCAAGCAAATCGCTCGGTCTTATGGCCTGCATCACCTTTTCGTAATAAATCGTGGATAAAGTACTGACGGTGAAAATTTAACACCATATTTTTAGGAGCAAGTTACTCAGCCTTTCTGGCCACTCCTAGAATAATTTGCTAGGTTCTCTGTCCTACATTACCTTTTTGTCACAAATAATTGAGGGATGATTGAAGTTGGAAAATCAACGTAAACTTTTAGGGCCAAATGCACCGTCTACCTAGTCAAGTGAAGCTGAGCTCTATACCGCCTTCCCATCAAAAAAAATATACAAAGTACTGAATCTGGCAGTTAACAACAAAGTTTTGGGGGAATTTACTCAGCCTAATCTTTGAGTAGGATTGATACAAACAGCAATTACAGCTGGGCACATAAAGGATTCGATTATAGTATTCCACAAAATGCCTCTGAGCTACAAATGTAAAGGCTACATGAAAGAGGCTGACAATTGGACTCTGGCTAGTCTGAATATCAATGACTGAGCTTTTTTTTTATTATTTATCGGCATTTCGACTCTGAGAAGCGCCCAGAGATCGCTTCAGCCAGAGTATCGCATTTTCAAGGACACATTTGTATTTGAACGAGATCGAATCGAGTCACGGTGATGACGAAGCGAAACAATGGTTCCTGTGTTGTCAAACAAGCTCACGATTAGGACTAGAAGGCCTACAGGAGGTATTAAAACTGTGGCGAGCAGCATAGCAGTCAATGAAATTAATGGGAGCGTTAAGAAAGTTTACTATTTCGAGTATAAGAATTATTTTTCTAAGAACGACGACGTGAATTCAAGGATTTCGGAAAAAGAAGACCTTTGGAAGAAGGCTTGGCCAATTTTTTTAATCCATGAGGTTTCATCAACTTAAAACCAGATAGTGTAAGATATAAGGGACACTTAATTTATACTACAGCGGCTCGCATAAAGTACGGATTGGTTAATCGGAAAATACTCAGTCTTATTGCGACTTTGGACAGTCAATACAGTGGATTCCGCTTATTTGGGACATCGCTTTATCGGGACAGCCGCTTAATAAGGACAAATGGACAAGAACGGAAACAAAAAAGCGATGATTTTGTTCGTTTATTGTGGACAGCAGCCGTTTATTCGGGACATATTCATCGCACAACTTACACACATTTTGACAAAAATATTGCCACATTGCTTGTCTGCTATGTCTCGAAAAAATTACAGCAGCAAAAGGCACACCATCATTTGCAGTAATAATGACGATGAAGACGAGAAAACAAATTGAGAAAATGCTTTTCAAGTAACGGTACTATCTCGTGGTGTTGCGCTCCCGTTTTACCTTTGCATAGGGGTGGGTAAAACGGTTTCTTGTTGTTTCAATTTGTTATTCGCTTTGATGTTTCTAGTTTTGTTGTGCTACGACTCGGCCTGCTTTTGGTTTCGTTTCAGAAAGGGCCGAGATGAAATTAATAAGCCGCGTATCCGTGCCTACTGACCGAGAAGATTGTTGCATTTGATAAAATAGCTTTGCTTGATAAATTAAAAAGCCAAGCCCCGAACAATTCCTATCCTGATCTGAAAAGGATCACTGATGTTCCTAAGTCTACAATAGCACGTGTCAAAAGCCAAGAAGTTAAACTGCGTGAGGAATGGGGAAAAGCGGAAGGAATATCAAGAAAGCAGAGACGAGCAGGAAAGGACCCAGATAAGGCACTGAACCAAGGGTTTTCTATTTTAACTGGAAGAGGAGTTTGTGTTAGTGGCCCAATGTTGAAAGCTAAGGCAGAGGAGCTCTCGACAAAGTTGGGTCATGCCAATTTCAATGCTACGGATGGTTGGCTATCGCTATGGAAAACCAGACACGAGATCAAGTTTAAGAAAGCACATGGGGAGAAAGGCAGGGCAGATTCTTCCAGCGCAGATCACTGGAAATTGTGTAAGCTTTCGGAACCACTACTGGAGTCATAATGACATTTATAACGCCGATGAAACGGGACTATTTTACTGTGCCACGCCAGATGTTTCTTTAAGCTTTAAACACCATGAACTCACAGATTCAAGTAATGGATCGTGTCACTGTGTTATGCTGCTGTAATATGTCGGGAAGTGATAAACGGAAGCTCTTAGTTATTGGAAAAGCCGTTAAACCTAGGTGCTTTAAAGGTCTTAGAATAGACAGTCTACCAGTACTATATTACGCCAATAAGAACGCGTGGATGACAGCTAACATTTTTACTAAATGGCTTTCCGATTGGAATGCGGAGTTGCAACTTACTTCAAGGAGAATTCTGCTACTCATTGACCTTCAGTCAATTTAAAAAATATTAAAATAGAATTTCTTCAACCAAATACCACATGTTTGATACAACCACTGGACATGGGAATCATACAAAACTTAAAGACTTTTTATCGAGGAAGATTGGTGCAGTTCATCCTTGAAGCAATTAAAGAAAATCTCTTGACAACATCTACAAATGCTAGAGAAGTTAGCGTAAAGGTGAATGTTCTACAGGCTATACAATTTGTTGCGGATAGTTGGAGACAAATAGGCTGCTCGACAATTCGAAACTGTTTTTCTCACTGCAGTTTCAAAAATTCAAATCAAAAAATCATACCACGTCCAACTAATATTGAAAGCAACTATCTTATCCATTGATAACGACCTGCAATGCCACTGCGAATACGAGGATGTTGAGGATGACATTATTGAGGAAATTGCAAGAAAAAATAACGCAGAAGATCCTGGAAGTGATGTGGAGATTGATGAACCTGCTCCAGTTCCAGTTACCACTCGAGAGGCGAGGAAGTATTTACAAGAATTGCGGCGATACTTCATGCAGGACGGCAGTGAAGGCAGCCCATTATCAGCATTAGAGGTTTGTGATGATTTTATAACATCACAAAGAAATCAAAATATTCGCCAGGCGACAATCTACCAATATCTGGAACATAAGATATGAAATCAATTTCTTTTTTATACCTTTTTTATATTTTTTCAATAAAATATGAATTCTAAATGTAAATAAGCAGTAGTTTTTTTTTTTACTTTCTATTCCACTGCGTTCTTTTGTACATACGTAGCTTTTTCGATCGTTTTGCATTTTCTTTTCTTGATCATCACATCGCTTTGTTGGGACAGCCGCTTAATTGGGACTAAACCATCTAGACCGATGTGTCCCAAATAAGCGGAATCCACTGTATTGCATAAACCACTACAAGATGCCTTCGCAAAAAAAAATTATAAAAAACTGAAACTGAGACTACTTCCACTGTAAAAGATAAATTCAGTTTAAATGAGAAAAGGAGCCAGTTCCTGGCCAAAAATGTACAGCAAGTCTTCGAAATATTCAAATTCTATTCACTGGGCTGTTAATTAACAAAAAACAGAGATTGTCCAACAAATACCCAACTAGTGGAAGAAGAGCCTGTTGTTCCCCTACATGAAGTCATGGGCGGCGTGAAAACTGTAAAAACAACACATCGGGAAGCGTATGTTGCAAACAATGAGAGAATAAATGCAATTTGCAGGCATTGGATGGAGTTTTCTGGTAATCAAGACCAATTGGAAAAAATATCGCAAAGCTGCGAAACATCTAAACGTAATTTTAATTGGTCTAAGTAAAAAGTTCTACGAATTTGCAATAAATCTTATATGGAAGGCATTTTAAGATCAAGAAATACCAGTGACAAATAGGTTCACGGTGTTGCTCGGAATGTAAGATTGCATCAACATGAAGTTAAAGTACACAACGGTGAATTCTAAGATGGAATTGAAGTACATCCAGGCATAGTTCAACATCGCCGAACAAGATGTTCTATTGAATTTTATAATCTACAACGTCGATGAAGGCGTTATGCCAAAAGGGTTGTCTTTTCCTAATTTCTCATCAGACAGAGATGAAAATGAATCAGGAGAAATATTATATCGGGTATCCGAAAGAAATGAATGATCAAGCAAAGTTTGAACAAGTCATCGGAAAATATGTACTCGTATTTTGGTCCACAAATATGCACACGTTACGTAATTTAGTGGGCGACCACTAGATCTAATTGCATTTCTACAATAGTTCATAGCTTAGAGATGTATCGAAAAATATCGGGAGACTTCAATTATACCACAAAAGGGCCCAAGAAGAGCATAAGCTCCTATTGGATACTGATGCCAAATATAGAGGAGAAAATTTGTTGCATAAAATATGAAAACTAAGTTGGACTTCCGCAAGCAAGCAATCTCGGGCCAATATTGTTATCAATTTACATTCTTCGA
The DNA here is from genome assembly GCA_928272305.1 of Volucella inflata. Classification (NCBI taxonomy): domain Eukaryota; kingdom Metazoa; phylum Arthropoda; class Insecta; order Diptera; family Syrphidae; genus Volucella; species Volucella inflata. Next base: position 10,626,284 of record OV743720.1, read on the forward strand.
CATACTGGCTTAGAAACTAAACCCTTCATTTGGTCTGTCTTCTAATTGAAAGCTCCCACAAGCCAAGTTTTTGTTAAACCTAATCTACGTAACGCCCCACCTGTCAGCTGTCTCCCACAGCAAGAGATATTACATTGCATTAGTTTCTGTCAGTTATTTTTAAAATTTATCGCTCGAAACGTACTTTCGTGTCATATAATTCATCCACCAGCGCGATACTCTTCCCTTACCAGATACACCTATCCACATCCATATACACTATATAGTCATATTTTGAAATAATTTTAAATCAAATTTCATCGTTCAAGTAATACGTTTTCAGCTAAAGAGATTATTTATTGCCCTTACTTCACTTCAACCCTCTTAAACTGTAAAATAGCTACATCTTAAAAAATATATATTTTATTTTATTTTCTACATCCCATAAACTTGAGTTTGCACATTTTTTTCTTTTCATTTTCGGGTTTGTGTCCTTATGCTACCGTTATATGTAAAAAGCTTTGAGCAAAAATAGGTTTTGTTTTCTCTTTGTTAGTGCCCTCCACCACCACCGACATAAATCACTTCCGGAATTCGTTCAGTTGTTCCAATAATCTGATTTGCATTCGAGTTATTCTCGTCGGCGTTGTTGGTAAGTAAATTATGTTCAACGGTTTCCTCTTCCGAACTGGCGTAGTTATATGTACATAAAGATGAGTAGATATGTGCGTATTATAACGGTTGTGTGCGTATTAGTTATGGTTTTTGTTTTTTTTTTTTTAAATTGATTTTCACCAACACCAGAAGCAAACCCAAAAGAAAAATCATAAGAGTGAGAAAGAGAATAAAAAAAACGAAATTAGTTTATGCGACACATGAATGGTTGGAAAACGGATAAATGTGTGATGAGTGGACGTATAATGTTAAATAAAATCAAACAGAAGAAGATGTATGTAGTTTAAGAATTATTTTGACATACGATGCCGAGAATCCTTTGAAGATCCAGTCTTTCCAGCTCTTCGATGCGCCATCGTCAACTTTTGCTTCGACATCTTGACAGAAGTGCTTGCGATCGTGACTTCGCCCGCTCTTACAGTCGCATAATATTCGCTTTCGGCATTCGTGATCACACGCTGGTTTCACTGGGGAGTTTTTCCAATAGTTTCTACAAATGTGACACCATTAGTAATACTCCAAATAGGGTTTCGATTATATGAGAATCAACAAGAAGGCACTTTTTCCTACGTACTTGTAATACATATCAAACAATTCTTGATTGTTTGCCATTTCGTCAATTAGATTATCCCAATCGATTGGTCGTAAGCCTTTCATGCTGTACGCAGCTCTGGTTGAGTAGAGCTTATACCAGATCGGATAGTCGTACAAGTTAGCCTCTTTCAAATTCATAATCCACGATTCATGGTCAATAACCAATCGTGTCGTCTGATCGTGATCTCCGTCGACGTAGTAAATTCGATAACCAGGATTTAAGTCATAATATGGTGAGACTGATGGTCCAATGTACGCAATACCTGTCGTATGACCTGAAGGAAAAGAAAAAGAGTTCAGTGAACACCGTCAAAAGACATAAGTACAGCACTGCCTGCTCACTTAAATCGCTAGGATCGTAGAATACTTCAAATTCGTCAAAGTGTGTATGACCATAGAACTGTGACACTATCGTACTCTCGTAACGAGATATGATTCGATAGAAATTCCTTGACCAGACTTTAAGGCAATCCGAGTGTCCTGGCGGGATATGACCAATGACGTGGACTTTCTCATTCGAAAATTCAGCACTTTGCAGCTCGTAGATGAACCATTGTAGTTCGGTCGCTGGATCTGTTGAATTCAGAAGTAACCACCTTAAAATTGAAATTACAGGGAATTAGATGTGTTTCGGACGTGTTTGAAATTATGTACATACCAATTTTTGTTGTTGCAGTAGTTCATGTTCAAGGAGATTATTCTGAAGCCTGGTCTTACTAGCACTGAATAAAAGGCTCCCCTCCGGACGGTATGCGATACACTCGCTGGTAACCATCGTCTCCACTGTACATCGAGTTCATCATAGAGCCATGAAATCGAGTTGTCCTCATGATTTACATACGGCGGTGGAAAGCTGTTTACTGGAGCACTCTCATGGTTGCCAAGAGCTGGGAATATAGGAACCCCAGGGAATTTCTCAGTCATTTGTTTAACAGTCTCTTTGATGATTTCAAGGTTTTCTTTTTTTGTCTGATTCCAAACATCATGGGGTGGCAAATCCCCAGTCCAAAGGATGTAATCAATATCCTGATGAGTGTCGGCGATGTGTGATAATAGATTGTCAACTGTTCGTTTGGGTGTATCACACTTTCGGTAGTCACCCCATTTTCCAGCTGCAGCATTTGGATTTGATGGACGTCCACTGCTTGCCCGACAGCATAGTGGTTCATTGCATTCTGCATTAGACCCTTCAACATAATGTGGATCATAATGGGTGTCAGAAATGTGAAGCACCTTAAAGAAAGGGCCACCCTCCTTAGGTATGGGTAACTCAAGCACTGGTGGCTTAGGAACTGGTGGAAATGCAACTTCCCACTCATGATAAGGGTTGTAAACATCACCACATGCATCACCAATAACAAAGCTACAAATTTCATCCGGTCCCAAATTGGTTCGCTTCAGCACATACACCACTTCGCCCTGGAATGAAAAACTCTGTCATCATTTGTTTGATTCCGATGGTCATACTTACCCCAAACAGTTGACTGACACCTTGACACACTCGTTGGCTTTGGATTTGAAGATTAACACAGAAGTCGTATATCATTCTGATAATTTCCGCTTCACTCTTTCCCGTGCGGATGTAGTGTTGTAGTAGTCCCGCCCCTTGAATAAAAATTCCCAATTAAACATCTTTCAGAATTTTTCAAAAATATAACCACTTACCAGCCTTGCAGGCCGTACAAGATACTTTCGACATGACACTATTTTCCACCTCATACGCTACCTGCTTCAAGTTGAGCAACTTCAAAGCCTTATCCACGAATGGCAAGTACGTCAATCCATCTGATGACGTGTCATACCACAGCATTCGTCCGGTGCTATTTTTTTTTAGCTCCCTCAGTCGATTTAGAAACTCCTCATCACTATCGGACGGAGCAGGATTCGTCCGATTCGGGTACATCTTCAATTCAATATGGGGAACAATACTTCTTGGCACCGATTGGACGTCCCATTTATCCTCTGGCGTCATCCATTTTACCACTGCACCTCCAACATTTGGGAACAGAAATGGAAGTCCTATAAGTCAAATACGAAAAAAGTCACTCACTCACTCAGATCACACAATACAACATGGTTTCAATATCACTTACCATCTGCGGCATTGATAATCCAACTGCAGACAATGGCCAATATGACCAATGGCTTGGTCATATCCAACATTGGAATATGTAGGTTCTATGCTCCTGGCACAACGGTACAATGATTCTCCAATTCTTGACTGTCAAACACACACACACTCACCACCTGAAACGAATGCAAACAAGAAAAGGTTTTCAAATCTATTTAAAGTGACCTCAGTACATGATTGAATCCCAGAGATGCCACTATGCTCCTCCGTTGCATAACCTAGTCTATGGTGGCTATTCCCTGTTCTCTATGGGAGCAATAAGTGATGCTAACATACAAATATGGGATAAGTGCTTGCATAGAAAGTGCAACGTCAATGTGTACCACTGCATCTATCGGCACTTGAAATGATAAGTGATGAGCAATCAATAATTGGATGGCTCTTGCAATCCTACAAATACGAATGTATTGTTTCGTAACGGATTTTTGGATTCTCTGTACGAGAAATTAATCTAAAGTGCTCGTAGTTTGTTGATCCCGAAGATGAAGTATCTCAAATCGTTTGCACTATCTGCCGGTTATAGGTGCAGTGGGTAACTGGGAAAAAAAAAACTCATCTGAAGAATGATAAAACACTACTACTGACCTCGTTTTGAAGCATCAACCACAGTTGGAATGCGGTATGTTCATTGGAATTTAACACATCACCCTTAAACTGTTTTTGTTTTGAGTCCGTTATTTCGTTAAAAGAGGTTTTAGATTGAATTGGGTTAGAAAGACATTTTGGAATCGTAAGAAAACTAACAAAATCCCATCCACAAGATACACTGCAAGTAAAAACGTTACAATTGGATAGAATTCAAAAGAGTTGAACACAATTTTTCCCCGACGATGCTAGGATTTTAGAGAGTGCCCCCTAGAAAGACTCTTGGGAAGAGATTTAAACACTTGGTGAAACCAGCAGGCTGATCAAAATCGAGGAAAGAGACTCACTTCCCAGGTAACCTGATCAGAATGATCTTATTAATTGAACACATCGTAGATGGTATCTGTCATTGGTTGTTATGACGTATTGCAGTCCTGAGACTGATGTATATAAGAATACGCCTTCGCTAAGGATAAGGCGACAGCCTGTCGGTCTGTATTTTTGGGCAACAAAGAGGAAGATCCTGCGAGTTTGCGCTGTTAGACACTGTCGAAGGTGCACTCGACCAGAAGAAGTACGGCGGTACTTCTCAGTTTTGAAGATCAAAATCAAAATTCTCATAAACAGGATCCTGTGACTCAAGGCACAGCGTTATGACGAGGTTAGCAGGAATTACATGCAGTGTACCATCGTATCTTAACTGCTCCCACACAAACCTCGGATAGGAAACTACTTGTAGTTGTCTTATTCGAAGAGGTTAGGTTTGCTATAAAGAAATTTCAGCGCATAGTTAGGAAATGTAGACATCATTGGTAGTACAGTCGCTTTCAGACGAAATGCGATCATATCAAGAACCCTCTCACATCTAGTGAACTTGGGGAAAATCTGAACAATTTGCCATTTTACAATAACCAGAATTATAGTGTTATTGACTGATCGAAACTATGCCAACAAGCCTTCACGATTTCACCTCGATTTCGTCCACATACTACTTTGAAAGCCATGATTTGACAATTGAAAGTAACTGGCGAATGCGCAGAAACAGGACGCAGATAGCGAACTGTAGGATACAAAAGGAAGGGTGAGCCATGTTACCAGTCAAACAAGTTCCGAACGAAGCACAAGGTAATCGCTGAGAATATGGAAGAGCTAAGTATTCCTGCAGCCTCTGATGATATGGCAACAATTCCGTCCACTCGAATCGACGAAGTGAGAATAGCCGTATTCCACCTTAAGCAAACAAGCCTTCCGGTACTGATTGCCTAGCTGCTGAGATGTTCAAGCCGATGGAAGAAGGCTTGGTGGACGCAAAAAATAATTTGTAAAATATTTTTGGGCAATCAAAACCCCAACATTGTACACTTGATCCTGATGAAAGGATCTCTTTAAGATTTTCTGCACTATGTACTCGCCTAAAACCTTTTGTCAAACATCTGATTGGTACCTTTCGGTGTGATTGAGGGCCTGAAAAGTTGTCCTTTTAAAAGGTCCTCGAACTGTGAAACGGCATTCACCTCCTATTTCTCGAATGATAAAATGCCTTTAACTACCTATTCAAGTCATAAATACTGGTACACAGAAAAATCAGCGCCAAATTGTTTTTTGTTTTTATTGGGTTATTCAATGGCTACAAATCTTAGAACAACTTATTCGAAATGACTTCCATTTGCCTTCCAGCACGACTAAAGACCATGTGGCCACTCATCGATTGCAAGACGCACTTTATGCATGGGGAAATAGTCCACTGCACAAACAAGGGCTCGCTTCAACGACTCAATATTTGAGTGTCGAGTAGAGCAAGCCACGCTCTCTAATACGGACCAAAACTTGTAATCCAACGGGTTGAGGTCTGGACTACTAACTGGCCAATCATCCGTTGATATGAAGTCCGGAACGTTGTTTTTGAGCCACATTTGAGTCGTTTTTGCTTTGTGAGCTGGAGCCGAGTCTTGCTGGAAAGTCCATGGCTTGTTGTTGAATATTGATTGGTTGAGAGATTTCCCAATGGGTCCGAATACGTCGATTGATATACTTTGGCCAATGTTTTCACTCCTTTCTCGTAAAAATGGAGCTTGGTAACCCCAATCGTAGCACACTCTCCACCATACCATTACAGACGCGGGATGGTGGCCTCTTTGAACCCTCGGGATGAGTTGGGATGCTTCTCTGGATGACCGAGAATACACACGATAGTTCTGCTTATTGAACGATTCTTCTACGGTGAAGATTTTCTCGTCAGTAAACAGAATTTGTCTGTGAGCGTTCTTCGCGTACCGGCTGAGTAACGCTTTTGATCTTCGCTTGCGTTTTTGCTTCAATGCGGCCTTGAGCAGGTGTCCAGTGAGTCGCTTGTACGCACTGAGTCCTAAATCTTCTTTGATAATGCGAGACATGAATTTTCGCGAAATTTACATTTCCCGCGACAAGATTTTCTGTTTTTGCAGCGGTTTTCGGTCGATTCGTTTCTTGACGGCTTTGATCGCTTTCGAAGTTTTCAGAGTGTGACGGTCTCGAACTCCACCAGTATTCTCAAACAACTTCACATCACGATACACAAAATTGCGAGTTATTCCAAGCGGTCGCAACGTCCTAAAGATATCGCCTTTTTCCATGTAGGCCAACTACAATAATACTATTTTCGATGTCGCCCCATTCCATGATTGTAAGCAATTAATGTCAAAAACTTTTAACATAACAATGAAGCATAAATATCAACTGTCAAATCGCAATCAATACGAAATGGATGCGCTGTTGTGTACCAGTATTTATATCTTGGCTAGGTAATTTGCCTCCACAGGACTACCATTGAGAAAACTCGCATCTCCGTGAGCCTCGGTAAGAACCTTACCAAGATCTCTATTGTCAAGGAAGGCTTCCTACTATTTCTTCAACATTGAACTTGAGAGTATGAGTATTGTGAAAAGTTTGCAAGCCGCCATCCGAGGCTCAATCTTTTTAAAGCCTGTATAATACTTTGCCTGTACGAATCATATGAACGTTTTGGGCTCAATACAGTGAACTTTCTATGAGGCATCTGCAGGTATTGAAGCGAAGATTGGCCTGGCGGTAAACGAAGTATAACTTTGAAATGAAGGATTTTGTCTACTTAGGCATGCAGTTAATTGAAATAACGACTTCACCTTAGAGACCATTCGAAGAGCAACTCTTGTCAGTTGCAGTATTTTTGAGGGCGAAAGTCAACCGAGTAGCAGTATACATCATACAAAAAGGATGAAGAGGTTATTGGTTGATAGAAAACCGACTAGGATAGAGTAGAGGGAGAATGCTGTTCAGTGACATGGTCTTAGGTAAAAGAGACAGAATTCATCAGGTTTGATGTGTGGGATATGTTGAGTGGACGATTACCAACGCTTCAGCTTAAAAAGTCTTCGAATCGATCGAGGTAAAACAAAGCAACAAAGGAGGAATTCTCTATATATTGGGGCACGTAAGTGGGAATAATATCTTTTGTGCGAAGCCAAGTTGAAAGCAACTGGGAAAAACAACGATGGCTATACAGCAAAGGAACATGGATGGTAAGTTCATTAAGGAGCTATATCGGTAACTAAGTAAGTAAGTTAGTTGTTCTGTGCTTGACGAGAGATTTGAAAGCAGAACCCTTGATGAAGTAGTCGACGAACCAAGCCAATGCACCACACTAATACTTTTATTTTACCACACTCTAAGTGCTCTAGCGATTCCTCTCCAGCAACCTCGAACACTGGTCGTCGGCCTTGGTCAACTTCAATAAAAATAAGTAGCTCAAGTATTTTGTATGCTATCCTGCCCGGATTTTTCCTTCTGTGACCTGCGTATGGTGTTCTCACAGCGAAATAGTTAGAATGCGATTTAAGTCATTGGATGTCAAAGTCCTTTATCAACTGGCATATCTGGCATATAACAAAAACTTGAAGTCTCAAAGCCTGCTTTGGGCTGATAGATCACTTTCTCCACTGTCTGAGTGACAGTCAAGTCATAAAGTTATCGCACTCAACTCATAAGTCAATCAATTATGTGATATGAGAAACTCGAAAAACTCCTCTCTACTTACGTATTACTCGCATAAACATACACATACACACCTGCATGCTTACCAAATGTACACGCAAGTAATTCAAAGAGTCGCATGCAACAACACTGCATAACAACCCCATTAAGGTATTCCTCAATAAAAAAAACTTCAAGTCAACTTGTTTCTTTTCATTTTGACCAAATTACAACACTGTCCAAAGAGCAACGTGCCTGCGATGTTTATCTTCAAGGCTAACTCATAACCATCCATCCTAAAGCATTTCTTCAGAAACCCCATACCAACAACACCACCACCGCACCATTATTGTGCCATATCACCTAGCTCCCTGATTAGCATACCAAAAACATTTTGCCCTTGTGTAGTGCGATGCGACTATGTGTGTGTCGCGGGGAAGGAGGTTCAAAAACCCCAACGGTCAATAACACAGCACACACACTGCAACCTTTACGGATTTAATCAAAAATTCAAAGAGCGAGAGCCAACAAAAACAACGGTCCACTGATATTTTATTCAAAAATTTGTATACTTTGCAGAATTTTATTGATTTTGATTCAGATTCGGACCTGAATCTGACTAGTTGTGCAAAGGCCTTCGATTTGGGTCTTTATTTGAATAAAATCTGATACACCGGTCTCTATGTACTCGTATTTGCATACATGAGTTCATAGGTAGTTTTGTTACTAGAACAGATACAATCACGAGGACGTTTAAAACATAAATGAACTGCTGACGAGTTCATTTGAATCGATTGTAAATAAAAAAAACAACATCAAAACGGTCCACAGATACGAGTACAAAGCACACAAAAATGTATCTATAGCAGTGGTTCCTGTATATCCGTGTGTTCTCTGAATGATCTGGTTCCATCGAACTGTGTGCATCTACGCGGATTAAAGTTGATACTTTGGCACATGTCCACCTGCAAAATCTGAACAGTACCAGTGTTCTATTCAGGTATGCTGTTGATTGGATTAAAATCACTAGTTCCGGAGTTTTTTTGGCTTGTTTCTGGCACAGCCAATTCCAGGGCATAATTGTTCTCCAGTTTAGTTTGAGAGTAACGGTTTTTTTTTTCTTTTTGTTGCCCCCGAAACCAATCTAAATGGATTTTTATTGATTTTTTCCATCACACGAGTACTTGTGCAAATGTACACATTTACGAGTACATCTTTCCATCTCTGACTCACTCACATTCGTAGGTTGGAGTATCTCTAGCACTTTTAGCAATTCAATTAGCACAGTGAACCGAATTAATTTATGCAGTGCTAAAGCGAATGTTAAATGTCTTCCGGAAATTGTTTGCAAATATTTTGCGTCGCCAGTGATTTTTATTCGTCCACAATACAAGTATTTGACGCATAATAATCAGACAATCAGTCGAACTGGGAGGGGATGTGTGAGGATTGTGGAAACATCAAGGCATACTTGATGCGAAACACCCTCTGACATTTTAAGATGCTGTGCATCATGTTACGAATTCGAATGAAAGCATACCCGTAGCCCTAATTTCTTCGATGAAATTTATTTATTTATGCGCGAGCAATTCGCGCGAATGGCATATTTTCGGTTTTATGGCATACCCGCACTTTAGGGGGAAGGACTTGGTGAGAGCTCTGAGGTCTTAATTAGATCCAAATGTGCGAGGTCGTAAAACATATTTTCCCTTGAATACGGATTGGTTATGCTTCGTCGCAATCAAATTTGATTTGTGGTCTTCAGGGCTGCTCTTTTATATGTTCTTTTTTATCTACAGAGGTAAGGAGAAGGGAGGAAATTGCACTTGTTTATGTTGTTTTGCTAAATTGAGCAGTTGGTGCTGCCTATTTGGGTAGATGGTCGATATTCATGGTGGACATAAGCACTTATGATGTGAAGACTGTTACAATTTACGGTTTCGGCACGTGCCGGGTAGAAATGGTGAACAAATCTGAACGTTGGAACGTCGATTTATTTTGGAGAGTCAAGCGTTCCAAGCGAATAAAGATAGAAAGCAAAACGTCCAAAACATGCTAACAGCTTTTGTTGGTAGTTTCTATCAGATTTTCTCTCTTAAGATCCGCAAAGCAACCTGGTATGTCCCGATAGTCCGATAGCAAAAAACGCCAACATGACAATTTTCTTTCATTATCAAATTCAGAGATCGACTTTGTTGCAGAGAGAGGCTCCAAGGTGTCTGGTGAAGGAAATTCAGTTTTGAAGGCATAGCAGGGTTAAGTAATAGGGCACTCAACAGACGTTTGACATGAAGTAAATAAAGGAAACTGCTGGGTATGTTATGAATATGGCAGCGACTGATCGGAAAATTGCTAACTGTCTTTGGATCGTAGTGTGTAGTGCTTGACTTAACCCATAGTCTTTGTCCCAGATAACAGCATTAGTAAGTCTCTACCCCACAGACAAGTGTTTGTTCGACCGGTAGCATAATATTGGCCTAAAAACTCTACACGGAAGGGAGAAAAGTAAATGTGAAACATCAGCTAGTAGTAATGGATTCACTGTTGACAACCTTGGCAAGCAATGAAAGGACAAATACTTTCGGATCGGCATGGGTAATGTCCGGACCACGTAGAGTCCATCAGTTAATAGAGGTTTTTGATTGCTATCACCCAGATATAGTCGCCATCTAGAAAAAAAAATGGGATGAACAAGACATAGGACTCGGGCAAGGTGTTTTGAGCCTCCGATATCTGACCGAACAAGTTATCACAATCCGCATCGAGTCTAAATTCGCTAACATAAGCCTAATATGCGACTATAATTCTACCAACGACAACGACGACGTCACCAAAGAATGTTTCTACGAGCTCGTCGACAAGACATTGGGCAATGTCGTACTAAGCAGCTTTAGCGCAGAAAGGAATAAAAGGATTGTACCTTTGGTATTAGGACTATATCACTATAGAGAGCACAAGGTTTCGTTATCTCAATGTACACAAGGGAGCACGGCGGTTTCAAGATCACCAAACGCTAAATCAGTTTGATCACAATGCGATAGGCGTAAGACATGCCTCCATTATTCTGGTTGTCAGATGAGTGAATGCAGATTTCCCAAGCTCCACAACTAAGAAGAACTACTGCCATGTGCTGGGTTTTACGAGGCCATCACTAAGAAATCCATGATTTGATAATGAACAAGAAGCGAACAAAAATGGACTGCAACGAAGAACGAGAGCTGCTCATGAGATCTACGAGCAAAAGAACTCTGCAAGAACAAGGACAATGAATTCGAGAAGAGCACGACGGAAGATATTGAGAGGCTTTACTCCAATTATGATGTACAGAAGTTTTAACAACAGCTAAAAGGAATGTGTCAAAGTAAGAAGCCTGAAAAGGCAAAGAAGGAAGCTTTGTAGTAGAAACACAGTCGGTATTGAGGTATACATGACTGTATTATGACGAAAAAGCACAAAATGTCAATAAGGTAGTCTAAACTGCCGTTCACAAGACCAAAACGAAGGAAGAACAGCAATATCTTAGTTTAAATTCAATAAATCGAATGTGCCTAAGGGCCTACTGGTCGTGGTATTCAAACTTTCTACAAATGACTTTGTGAAGAGCATACACCAACTTATGTAGGTGTATGCCTTATAAATGGGAATTTCAGACTCGTTTGCCCGATCCCCTTAAATTAGCCAACTGTTGATATATACGAATAAGTCATTTCAACATTGCAAAGAAGACTTTTTTTTCCATTTTACGAGACTGACTAGAGCTCTTAGTCAACCAGTATAGTCCATCTTCATACTCCGGCAGATCTGTGGAAAAACCCAAGAAATCCGAATCGACACCCACCACCATAAATGTACAGGCCACATATTACAGCGTATATAGAGGCAATACAGATTGCAGAGATTGAGAATGCTTACTCCTTTACCGGATTTAATTGTAAATGAAGTGAAACAAGTATATGCCTTCACAAGAACGGGCACACAACATCGGCGAATTGGACAGATCGTTACCAGTCGCCAGTTATATTTTCGAAATACTAAGGGACTTTGTCTTCCTTGGCTCTTCAATAAATTCTTCCAACAACAAAAATTAAACGAAGAATCTTTCTAGCTTATCGCTGTTTTTTTTAAGTTAAGAAGACAATTGAGTAATAAGGTCCTTTCCCGAACATTTAAGGTGCTGAGGCGTGGGCTCTATTGAAAGCGGACGAAGATAACCTCAGTTGTTTTGAGACAAAAATCGTTTGAAAAATATTTGCTCCTGTTTTCGTTGGAGGGCTTTGGAGAAGAAGATTCCACGACGAACTATATGAGCAGCACAGCGACATCGACCTTGTCAGAATATTGCAAATACGGCTGGGACATGTAGAGCGAATGAATGGCACTACTCAGGCCCGCTTAGTATTCGATTCGAAGGCGAAGTAATAGTTACACAGTTGAGGAAGGTGACCGGTTTGATTGAAGACTTGAAGTGTGCAACTGATAGCAGATCGCAATAGCTGAGAAGTTGTGTTATCTAAGGCCCCAGCCTGAAGCGCCATCTAAGAAGAGCACAACAGTACATTTAATGGAGCAGAATACTCTATCTCTGCCTTGTTTCAAGCTTATGGAAGCGTAACTGGATTGCAACCATGGTTATTTAAGGACCGCATTCAACTTGCACATCAAAAAATATTTCATTTTCTTTATCCTAGAAGCAGCACCTACCCTAATATCACAGAAACAACTCTTTCAATGAACCAGTACTTAATGAAATTCAAACAGCAGATAAAAAAAAAAACAAAAATACTGTGGCGCTGGCAGCCCGGTATGGGCCATGGCCTGCTTCTTGTCACTCATTTGTGTTGCTTATGTTGCCATCGCCGAGTCCGAACGGCAATCCTTAGAAGCTTTTTCGTAAGCAATTTTACTTTTGGGAGTTTGCCATTGCGTGCCGAAAGGGTGATGGCGATTTTGAAAAATTGGTGACCCAGCTAGGAATCGAACTCAGACTCTCTGTGTGATAGTCCAATGAGCTAAATATTGCGCCATCGCCAAACAGCAGATACACGATTCTAAAGACGGGTACAACGTTGAGAGCATAGTAAATATTTGTTTGCCATCAATTTCCATAGAAACCACTGAACGAATTTTGATTGGATTCAGGCAAATGTCTTTATTGTAGGTTTGACAAAAACCTAGGTTTTGAACAACCTCGATGCCTCACCGGTGAGAGAAGACATGGAAACTGGAATAGTGGTTTTATCAATAGCTGGAGCTATATTTTCACAATCTGTCAGGTTGGTTTGTTGCTCAGTAAATCTAAAATCAGAATCTTTATTAAATTTAGCAAAAAACGATTCATTGAAATGGATCATGATATATGTGGGCCAGTTTCCTACCGGGTCCATTCGGTAGTTTCTGTGAAATTTCAGTTTTTCCGTAGGACTTTAAGATTTCATGCGATCACGAGCTTGTGAATGTTCATTTCATGGTTGGCCTGTGGTAGTTCATTGACTTATTCGTTATGGACGTGCCAATAGATACTTTAGAAAAAAAAAACTTAGTTAATGGTTACAGTAACCCCGTTTAAGAAATACTATTACTCTACGATTAATGACTTCAAGTTAGCCTTGGCCTAGAATAATCTCAGTAATTTTTAATTACAATACAATTTCACTTTCCACTTGGAAATGTTTTGCAAATTTTCCCTCCCACTCTTCAAAGTCATTGTTAAATCAACTCTCGTGTAAATTTTCTTTCACCATGCCACAGACTCCGTCTTCAACTCCAACTCCGACTACGACTTTGACTACCAGTTTAGCACGCAAGGAAAGTTCATTCAACCCAACACTTACATCTCATCTTCATTTGATCATCTCAATTCGGTACATTCGTGTGTAAGTGAAATTTTCACCTCTCTTCCATTTGAGATGGAAAATTGTTACAAGTAGAAGATACAGATAGGCACTCACGAAACCAAAATACTATAAAGAAAAAAACAAAACAATCATAACTTTCGATTCCATTGAAGATACGCATCTGGTGAGGAGTTGTGGATAACCCATGACACAATGCACTTAAGATATAATTTGGGGTGGTACATCAACACCAGCTGCCGGCGCTTTCGACAAACTTTTTTGCGCAGATACGAGTGGATATCGAAAGTCACGTTTCACATTCTCGTTTTCATTGCATCGAACCCGACAAGGCAAATATCTATCTATTCGTAAACCTTAACTACACCACATGGTCGGGTGTGTACTCATGTGAATGTACTCAAGAGTGAAATCATTCAAACATCAACACGATCACATTCAATTGCCTGATCGAGTTGCTTTAGATAATTGCCAGATCGATCGGAACTGAAATGATCACAATTTCAATTGTGGCTACTGTATGCTGAGGGATTCGTATCCGGCGATAAAAATTGAGGAAATTGATTCAATAATTTGGTGGCATGAGGAGGAACAATTGACAGAATTGATTAAGGTTGTAATCGACGAGGCTATAGACAGACTAAACAACATAGACCCAACCTGAATTTGACAAATAGATGCAAACTAACGCAAGCAGAACTTAAACCATCAACGAGTCAGTGCACATGGAATGAAAGAAGAATACTCTTTGTCTTCTCAAATACAACTGAACAAGCAAATTACAATAAATGGAAGTTGTCCACAGAAGCGTGACTTTGTTCGCGGCAAAATTATTGTGTAAAATCCGCTTTGATGCTGTGGCACGACGCAGAATTTAACAAAGAAATCAAATGATTGATTAAACTACGAGAACTAAACGGATGTTGGTACGAGACAGTTCTTGAGACTGAAGTGTTACACAAATGATTCAACACTGAACGTGGGTTGAATTCAAAATGGAAAATCCGAAAGATTCTGGATTCAGGTGACCCTAAGATGACTAATTGTTTGTAATTCCTCTCTTGGTTTTCTTAACTTTATGAACGCAAGTAGAAAACATTTCGGTTTTTTTCTGAATATTTGGGGTAAATGAAGCTAAGCAGCACTTCCAATGTTAAAGGACACGACAATGGTTAATTTTATCGTCTTCAGATACTGTATATGAGAGAGAGCAGAGGTCAGATATAGTCCCTTATAGATATTAGTGCCAATTAAGCCTCATCATTGACGCGGAAACGTCAACACTCATTTATTTTCAAAGTTTTTCGGTTTATGGTTGTACAAATTGGAAAGCCCCAGGGCTGTGCTCTGTCACCCTTTCTTCTAACTATCGAATTGACAGTATAGCCATTTTACGGAAAGTGATGACAGAGCAGCTTAGTTAAAATCATTTAATGTAACAAAAAAACCAGATTGGAAACACTCAGAATATTTGGTGAGCCTTACTTTTTAGAAAACTTATCAGATCATGCATAATACCAGCTTATAAAATTGAAGCTGCAAGTAAGATGAATAACAAAACCAACAGTGACTGGTCATTAGTCACTCATGGTGATTAAAATCACACTAAAGGTGTACATACATCCATTAATGTTGCAAAAAATCGTAAAACCAATGGCAACCAACTCCCAAAAAAAGGAGTAACTTGGAAAAGATAACCAAGAGCTTCAGACTCGTAAGACTGACTTGCTTCATATTGAAGAGCAAGAAGAGAATGGATTGGCTTCATGTGTGCAGAATTGCTTTTTGAATGAGTTCTGTGTCTAAGATACTTCATTCCTTCCAACGCAGAAAATCTGACGAGACTGCGCTTTAGGGTGCGAAATTTGACGTAACTTTCCAAACGTAACTTGTATAACTCGGTATGATTATACGGCGTAGACGTGGGTTAAAGCAATGGTAGTAAAGATGACCCTTATGGAGAATGCTAACTGCGGCGCCACTAAAGTTTCGTTCTTTCTTTACTGCGCTGTCATTCGGAAGGAGATTCAAAGACTTTTCGGACCGGAGCGTTGGTGCCCATCCCCTTTTCATTACTCAGCCATCTCATCGTTGGGCAGTCATTCTTCTTTGTTTCATCTCCTCCTTCATTCACCGTCTATGCTGACGCAACCCAATATCACTAGACATTGCTCATTGCTCATACCCGGCCTTAAAATCGATGAATAGGTGGTGTGTATCGATCATGGGTCTTCTCCAAGATCTGCCGTAGTGTGAATATTTGGTCGATGGTAGACTTTTCTGACCTGATGCTACACAGATATGCACCCATCAAGTTGTTGACGAACGGCTTGACACAATACGGTAGATATGATTTTGTAGAGCTCAGCAGTAATGTCATCTGCTCCAGCAGCTTTGTTGGATGTAAGACTAGATAAGGCAATCCTCACATCATCTAGGTCCGGTGGATGACATGTTTGGTTTAGAGTATCCAGGTTGAAAGGTTCAATCTGTCTGACAGAGGTGTTTGGTTTATCATTCCCC
The DNA here is from genome assembly GCA_928272305.1 of Volucella inflata. Classification (NCBI taxonomy): domain Eukaryota; kingdom Metazoa; phylum Arthropoda; class Insecta; order Diptera; family Syrphidae; genus Volucella; species Volucella inflata. The sequence continues at coordinate 10,642,610 of OV743720.1, forward strand.
TTATACAATCTACAGATATGGTGTTACCAAATCCTCAGTATCAACTGCGAATCTATTACGATATTCCCTTGTTTATTGCTTCGGGGTTTGTGGTTTTAGTTAATTTTTTTGAAATTGAGGTTGTTTTCCTAAGAGAAGAAGGAAAGCTTCTGATTTGTGTTATTTAGAGCTTAAAGGCCTTGCCACTTTATTTTCTTTAAGAAATGGTGTGTTCTTTGTTCTAATAAATCGGAGCCTTCGTCAATATATGAGGCTTGTCACCCAAGAATGTCCCGTGGATCTACACGGCTATAATCAGAGCAATTATATCATATACTTCGGTTGTATGGTTGAGCAATGCATGAAAATGTGTCAATTTTGCTTTACCAGGCTCCCATAACGGAGTGCCTCGCCTGCTTTACACAATCGGCCATCCGTTTGCCCTGGAATGATCTTGACGAAAACTCGAAGGAATGTAGTCGGATGCACACTGAGTACTCCAAAGCCTATCAAAGATGCTAAGGTGGGGTCTTTTTGAATGATGGCAACCTACAATCTTACTTAACGTTAAAGCTTAAGTCCTCATCTATAACCATATATGTTAAGTGAACGTCTGTTTACAACGTTCTAGGTCAATTTCACCACGCCGAAGGAAAAAATGAAAAGTTTTTTGTGATGTCAAAATATTTTTTTTTACTTTCCGGTGTTAAGTCTGGAAATTGAACCCAGTCATCTTGCGTAGTAATCGAAAAGTCCTATTTTTTGGCAAAAGATTTGATTTTGGTTTTTTATTGAAGTCTTAAAGTACCATCAACAAATAAGGAGGACCACTACCGATATTGACGACAATTAAGAGACGTCCAACTATTAAAAGGTGACATGTAGTTATAATTTTGAGGCAGCAGTGGATAATAACTAGCTGTGTTTGCTGTAAACCCTTTTCAATTTTGGCTCTTTGGATGGAATAATAAGGCATGGACTTTATCAAAAGCGAAAAAGCAGTTCTTCAACAGATAGTATTGGAGAGGAAAGTGAACCTATCTCTCTCAATCCGAACCAGAAATCTGTTAAATTAGTTGCCACACCTGCCAGTAATATTAGGTGTACTGCCAAGCATATGTACACATATATGAGTAACTCTCACACCTAATGTCACCTTGTTCGAATATCTAACTATGCTGCAAGTCATTTCAAACGTGTTGGCACCACCTTCTAAGCAAACAAAGCTAAATTTATATTCACTTTTCCGATGCCAGTTTACCAAGAGTTGCTGTTGTCATTTTATTGCCTAGCAATTGTGAGCCAACTATTGCCACTGGAATTTGTTTGTATTTCTGGTCGATTAAAACGCACGTGACCTCCATTTAGTTGGTAATTTTATGACAACTTGCCAACTTTGTACCAACTTTGATGAGTAACAGCTTTTTGTCTTTGTATGTTAATTTAATGAGACGCCTCATCACTTCAGTATGTGACTCGTACATTAACCCAGATCCAAGAAGCATTTGCTGTTCCATAAAGGTATCCAAATCCGTTGTTGTTCTTTGTTTTCCGGTTATCTGCAGAAAAAAGTTTTCTGCGGATTGTCACCTTATAAAAAAAAAATATGCGGATAGCAGTCAGTAACTAGGAAAACAGTTCCACTCTCATGAATAGTATCAATTTGCGATGCATGACATATTAGAAATGCCTGCACGCAGTGTAACTGGTACTCGTACAACAAGTACGATTAGTTTTCACACGAAATTTCCGCCATGATATAATGTTTTCTGCCAATTTTAATTGGAGGAAATAATCAGTCTGTAATTGTTGTTTTGTTGGTGCAAAATTTCAAAAGTTGTAGCTTTGTTTTATGCAGCAGTAACTGGTAGGGCTTAATGGGTTAATGGGTAGCCACATTAGTTATGACAATGGCAAGGAAAGTTTGCGTGGAAAAATATCACAAAAGTTCCATTTGAAATTTTATTCATTTTAACTAATGAGCCGAAGAGTGCTGAGTCCGTGGAAATTGTCTATGACATTTATTTAAATAAAAGGGATGTCCTTCTCTACCTAAATATTGATTGTTTCTATATTTCGTGACGGCCAACTCTCTCAGTTTGATCAGATGTGTCTACCAAAGCATTTCAGTAATTTTTTGCTATAGATTGGGGCACAGAATTTGTGTCAATAAAAACAATTTAATTTCCTTAGATGAAATTTCATTGGGAGATTAAGAATGATTCTCTGATTAGTTTCTCTTACAATTGACAATTTTTTTGTTCTGCAACTGCTTAGAAAATCATTTAGCGATTCAAAAATTTTCTCATGAACATTCCATCAATGTGCTGGGTCATCTATTCCTTTCGTGTTAAAATAAGAAAAACCGTGGACCGGAGAAAAGTTATGCTGCCTGTGTGACCGGTATGATCTAGCTGCTGTCCTTGTTGTCAAAAATCTTTCAAGAGAGTTTTAGCTGTGGTAGTGGAAAACTCCCAGATTGAGTGGCTAAATTTCACCAAAAAATCCGTAGCCTTCCTACATCCTACAATTTAGACCTAGCATTTCACTGAAGGGGTATGGGACAAGTATACAACTTCTTAGAAGTTAACGTGCCCAGGCCTTCTTGCCGCAAGTTCGGTTTTTGACGAAATAATATCCAAGTCAGCTTTTTTTTAACGAACTCGGTAACTTTCGGAGGCAAACCCCATAGTCCGTCAATTCATAGTCCCTTAATATATTTTGTATTTTATTGCCTTAATCGTCAAGGATTCTGAAAACGTTGCCTACAATCGAATTATACTCAAGTAAATGGTTACACTATTCCTCCTTGAGATGTGCCCCCGCATATTGAGTTTTTGGCTGAGAAATCTGGACCTGATGAGTTTATAAAATGATTTTTTGGTCTTCCAATGTACGAGAGTTGAGTTTAAATCTGGTTCATACCACTATTTTTGAATATAACGTTAGGTATATGGTTTCTGCTTCGGTTTTTAACGAAAGGCATTCTGCCGGTCCAGTATTGAATCACACTTTGATCATTTTTTGTCTATATCTTACCAGTAACGTGCTGAATATTAACTTCTAAGGCCTAAATGGTTTGGTCTAGAAAGCATATACCAAACAGCGAACCCCAAGAAGAAATACAACTTCTTTAAATCTCACTATCGGGGTGAGCAATTCACTTGTGGTTTCAAGGGTAATTCGACACATAGCATATTTCTACTGGAACCGCACATCATTCGAATAAATGTATTTATTGTATATTTTCCAAGAAACAAAGTAATCACAACGCTAGCTTTAGATCCATATTTTAAAAAAAATGGGACATTTCATTGGTCCACCAGCATGAAAACCAGATCACATAATGCACTTTGGGGGATGTACTATAAATGAGTCTCACGAATTTCTTTATATGTGTCTCACTCCAAAAATCCAGAAGTGTTAATTTTGCCTTTTCACAAACCTAAAGTGGGCCTTATCACCACACAAGATTTTTCGATAAAAATAGGAGTCGACTTCAAGCTGCTCAAGGGCCCAATCCGCGAACTCCCGTTGCAAGCAATAGTCTCTTTTCTTTGTGTTTTTTATAAGGGTGTAGGCCAGTTCAAGGACAAAAGTCAAAATATTGCATTCGTCATCAAATTGCTATTTCGGGAATATTCGCTACACTTTTAATCACTGCCTAATACAATCTCTTTTGTATAAACACTATGTTGAGGCATTCTTGTTTTTGGGGCAGGAAAATTGTAAGTGGAACATCACAATGAATAACAAACTTATTAAGACAAATTGTTAAGCAATGCAATATTCGTTGTTTGTAATACAAGGTCACGAAAGACGTACATTCCTTACTTGGTTACGACCAGTCCGAAACATTGAGGCTAGTTCTGAAAGCAAAAGTAGATAGTGTTGTTGGGATTTGACATCCTCGGTTTAATCACATATAGTATGTCAAACCGAACTGTCATTCAAGATTGTTCTCGTGTATGAATACTTTAAGGTTTGCCATTTTACAATATAGATAACTTATTTAAAAATCGGTAACTATGTTAAAATTGTGAAAACGTACTACAAATATGGTGATTCTGTTGCAGGAAAGTTTCGCGCACTATGAGCAGATTATGGTCGACATAATCGTCTTAGTGCATTTTAGGTAAAATTGTAACTGGCTCTGCTACAAATTTTTTAAGGCCTATCCATCATCGAAATGCACACTCTAGAAAAAATATGGCTGTCGTAAATGAAAGAGTGGAAGAAGATCCAGCGAGCATACCTTTTACCAGTGTCTTACTGCACATTATGGCATATTTTTCATTTGGATTTACATCCATATAAAGTCCAACTTACTCACGAGTTTTTTTTTCTTTTTTATAATTAGCGCTCGCTTAAGGGATCATCAGCACCCTTAAAATGATTGCACACAGCGTGGGCGACGGAAAATTAGGGAGGATAGAAAGAGAAGTACCGATGTACGTTGGTTTTGAATGTTTGGAGGTTATAATGACTAGGAAATAAAGAGCCCGGCAAGACATTCCATGAAAGAATCACGATAATTCAAGGTACGTCCGAAAGGGGGCTTAAGGATGTACTGATGAGTTCTCATAGTGAAACGGGTACTACAGTAAGAGGTTTGAAAGAGCAATTGTAGTGGAGCACTGGTAGCGAAAATAGCCATAGAACAAGATGAGGCAGGTGACATTACGTCAACGGTCGAAAGTATCAACAGACTGTGTAACATCAACATCACCTACAAGTTTAATTGCATGCTTTTGAATCCTATCTATTGTAGTAGACGCGAAGAAATTTTAAGGGCACTTGACCAGATGTGAGCATTCTACTCAAATTTTGGTCGAATGAAAGCCTTATATATTCAAGCCAGATCGGATGGGATGAAATAATTCTTGCATCGCTTGAGGAAGCCTTGAAATTTCGCAGCATTTTTGGCGACTTCGCATATGTGGTCACTCCAACATAAGTTGTCATTGACACACATACCGAGAGTTGAAAGTTTTTCACTTTCAACGATGCAAGTGCCATTCGTGGATAATGGCTAGGAATTTGGATTTCGCTTTGGCGACAGCAGACAGACATTGTATTTTGGAAGCAATAAATTCGACTCTCTTGATAGTTCCCCAAGTGGTTATGTTGTTAATATCGAAATTTAATGAGCTTAACATACGCTGCCGTCTCCATTCAACAGTCGAAGAGCAGGGACGTGAGATCGGAAACGAATACGAAAAGCAAGGAGTACTTTCATCAGCAAAGGAATATACTGGATTAGAAGTAGCAGACATGAGCTCATTGATGAAAATTAAAAAGAGTATCTTGAATATGAGACTTGAAACCATCCAAAATAACTAGAATTGCACTTTCCGAAGGAATCATGAATTCGAGCCAGCTGACCACGGAATTGAGTTCTGTGCTTCTGGTATACAATCCGAATTTAATTAGACATAAACTCTGCATTCACAATGGAACAAAAATTACCGGAATGTTCATGACTTTGAACTGCTTATTGGATAAAGTAATAACACAACCGACTCAAGGAGACATGGTATAGGTATTAACCTGCTCCTCATGAATCAAAATAAAATATTGATTTAAATAACCGACTAAGAACTGTTTTCTGTTTCCCCCCAATCGTAAGTACAAGTATTGCATGAATGGTTCGTGCTCCATCCTAACCTAACCCATGTCATTTTAAGTGTTCCCATCATCTCAATAACCATCGGCACCGGTTATGCAAATTTATCCATAAAAATTTCCACAACCGTCACTTTCGACTGCTAAATCGATTACTAAATCTATTACTTTATCTCGCTTTTCACTTTCTTTCACAGTTCTCATAGCACAATTCTTTCACTACCTACCTACCATATGAGTATACTTTCGGTTGATCGATTCACTGGGACTCGGTTCAGTTCAATTCGGCTCCTATTTGGGTTCACCCAAACATACCACATCTATCATTTTAATTTGAAATGGAATAAATAGTCACTATCAGTTTCTCTTTCGCTGCGACATTTGAATAATAACAGTCACAATCCATGAATGACAACAGCAATAATGACACTGACAACACAACAGAAATGAAAATGAAAAATGAAACAAAAACAAAAACAAAAACCAAAACATAACAAGAAAAAAAAGGGAAATTTCCGTTGCGACTGCAATCCAATTTGGACGATAGGTAGCATGAATATAAATCAATTGTCGGCCTCTAGAATTATTAAGCGCAACTTTCTCGTATAACTTCTTACAACATAACCACAGCAACAACAACTGTCATTGTCACTGTCAAATGAGAGTATTCATACGACAACAACTGTCCACTGACACAATTCCCTAATTCTTATACATTAATTCCACTCTTCTACTCTTTTCCTTTAGGTCATTATGTAAAATGAAAGTTTAAGCCATTCTCAGTAGCTTTTGTATCTGAGTATCTCGACATCTCTTCATTGTTATGTCGTCTGTCCTAATCTGGGTTGGAAATTCAGCGGCAATCCGAAACAGATGAGTTAAAAAAAAAACGATCCCGAAAAATTAAAAAAAAAAAAAAAAACACACAAAAAAAGTGGTATTCCAAACATTGTGATTCAGTTGAATAAAAAGTTTTCGCTTCGTTGCTGGTTATCTGTATCTGTGGGGGGTAAAAAATAGATACTCTCATTGTATCGTACTAGGTACTCGGTGTACAACACAAATTGAAATGGAAAACAATGCACGGATGCGTTTGAGCCGTAAAGTTAACCGGGGTAAAATTGATAAGAACCCACATAGAGAACGGCATAGTACAAGTACTCCGCCACACCGTGTGGTATTCAGTATGGTCTGTGCCCGGCGTAAGGGTTTATCTTGTTGTGAAACTTTCAATTCATACAGTCGACAGAGGTAGGGAAAGTGAAAACAATTCGCTTAGCTTCATGTGCACAATGTCAGACTTCCAGATGCAAACGAATACGAGTAGGTAGATACTTTATTTTGTTCCATCGTTCGTAGGACGAGTATTGTTTTTGTGAAGCAAGTTCCCGGATTTGGGGCTTAAACTTTTCTAAATTGTGAATTTTTATCAGCTCAAACTTTGGCCAAGAAAGTTGGTTTCAAAGCGTTGCCAATAGCTAGCATTCAAAACTAGTCCGTTACTTGAAAACAGTGGCTTAACATTTTTTTAAATTTACTAGATCAGACTAGGTACTCACAACATCGATGCGCTATAAGAATTTCTTTGACAATTTCTCACTATTGATTTTTTGTATTAATTTAGTACTCTTTTAGTACATATACTTTGTGCGTTTTTTCAAGAACGACTAAACCAATTTGAACAAAATTTCATATAACGAATACACAAAGTACCCACTTCAGGATAATGTAACCGTTTTAGTACAAATTACTAAATAGTAGCTATTCTACCAGTTTTTTTACTTTTGTACTAAAATATTGGAAAGTGATTTCCTTGTGAATTGTTTCATCTAAATTTATTGGTTCATGAACTGTGAATATTTCGAACATATTTGCATACAACAAAAGCAAGAATTTACGCCCCGGTTGTACCATTTTCAATTTTTTTTTTCTTACAAATCAGAGTAAGACTTTGCATGCAATGATGGTGCAAATGGCACCATCAGTTCACAGATATCCTGTGTATCTTTGGCTCTCTATTGAAATTGAATTTCATGTGCAAATGCTAATATTGACACAAGATACATTCGATATATGAATTGAATTGGAATACAGCATGCAACAGATGGTTGAAAGATGTGCAGATACCAGTACATTTAGTCCAGTAAACCACACCACATTGAAAAAAAGACAACAACGTACAACTGCAACTGCTGCTACTACTCGTATGTACTGCAATAGCAATCATTTATCATGTTGAACGAGTTGTTATGGATAGCTTGACATGTATTAGTTTCTCTGGTATGGGTATGCCCTTTCCACATGCATAAATCATCAGACAGACCAAAATGAATCGATAGGGATAGTCACACATAAGTAAATTGCAGTGCACCTGCAGAGGTGGGCTTTTGTTTTCGGTTAAAACGAACATCAATTTGGCTTAAAACATTCGGATGAAGAAGAAGAGACCAAACAGATGATGAAAGATGGGAGTTGATTTCTCCTAAAAGCATCTCAAATGAGAACTGTATTCGTAAAAAAATGTAACAACAAACCGCAAAAAAAACTTAAAAATTGGATGATAGTTATTCAATGTTTTTTAGCACTTTTTCTGGTGTAGTGTGTAAACGAATGAAAAGAGAAAGTGTGCTTTTAATGGTGAATTAATAATATTGTCGGTTTGTAGAAGTGTCCAGATACTTTTTTTCTTGACAAAAAAAAGGTGCCCATGCAATGTACGTATGGGCATGAGGAAGTAGCGATTTCATTTAAAATTAACCAGAATTCAACATGGAAAGTGGTTTGGAGATGTTATAGGGCCGATATCTGTGGTACAGCAGTTGCTGTTTGTTGAGAGTGAAAACAGCTTTAATGGGAGGAAGCTGAGAGTTGTTATCTTAAAAGGGTTGTGCTGTTTTTATTTTCATGTTTTTTGTTTTTGTCTGAGTAAGAGAAACGCGCATGCACCCAAGGTGTTAACTTTCGATTTCACTTGCAGGCTATAGGCTAAGGTGGGAAAAAGTGTTAGATTATTGCGCAATACCGAAGAGCTTTAGTGTATCTTAATATGATACTCGCATATAAATTAATTTTAAGCTTATACGAATGTAGTAAATTTTCCTCTATGAAATTGAATGAATTAGTTCCTTAAGAGTGCGGCAAAGTTAGTCAGGTCATGTTTCATGTAGCGATACCTAGCTCTTTGCCTGATTTTGTTAATATAGCTGTCTCTAGTAGGTATATTTCCTTTTTTACTTGCTCTAGTCACATGTCGACAAGTCCGACAAACAAAACAAACTCCGTAAAATGGCTTCTTTGGTACTAAAAGTATCTATAGGCATATTTGTAGTCTGATGTCAAATTATCTTGTTTTTTTCCTCCTGCAAAGTCAATAACGATCATAGATCGACCGACGGCCATTCACAACTACAAAGTACTCAACTACGATCGTAGTTTATTAAAGTTCAACAAACAAAATAAACAAGTCAACCTACTTCTCAGTAATGTCTACATGACTACATGTCTATTGGATATTTACTTGGAAACAAGGTCAGCCATACCCTAAGGCCAGTGGTACTCACCTCGCAAATACCTTCATACGCACCACACTATTTCGTTGAACTGACGTTCGATCAAAAAAAGATTTATCATGTCATGTCCATCGTTCATCGTTCAATTGTGACACTGCCACCTTACGCATTGTAAAACAATTTTATAACACCAAGCAGAGAGATGTTAATAAATCTTGAACGAAACGCCGAGTGCATGTCTTACGATTAATTGGTGTGGAAGGTCTAAGGCCGTAAATAAGAAAAAAACAAATTCGCCTTGAACAAGTTATCGAACTAAGAGGTAGCCTACATTTGAGTATGTCTGTAAGAAGATATATTTTGTAAAAAAAATAACTAAGAAAGCAAAAATTATGCTGAGTTATTACAGTTTTTGCACGAGATCTGCAAGGTATAGTAGTGCAGACTAGAAACCTTCGTTTAGCACTTTTAAACAGGACTGTAATGAGGTCTCGAGTAAATGTAGCGATCAGCGCCGATGTCTGATGTGACTGATGTTACTATGACTACATACCAATTGGGCTTACTTATGCTTCTTGTATTTGAAACCGTGTTCTTGTATTGTCTAGCTGAGCTTGGCTTACCAAACTTAAACATGCGAGCAGCACTATTACGCCGTATAAGGCGGAATGAATCACACAATAATGACTCCAGAAGAGCTTAGCCCTCCATGGTGGGTATCGTTAAATAGCTGGCCACTGGAAGCGCTTCTGTCACAAAACATCAAATAGGTTTGGACGAGGTCGAGTATTTTGTTGACAACCTGACAAAACAGGTCGTAGGTTGCTAAAAGGTGTTTTTTTTAGTTGCATGAGAAGTTTTGATGGTTTTTGTCTATGGTTTAACAGCGGTCGATGTTGACATTTCTGTTCAGTAAGGTTTGGCAATTCACCATGAATCGTTTTACGCCAGAATAACGCTTCTAAGTTGTGAAAATTTACTTTGAAAAAAATAAATATATTCGTGAAGTTAATAGAGCACTTCGTCAATTTTACGGTCAACATAATCGGCCTAGTGAGCAAGCAATTCGTGCTCTAATAGACCGGTTTTCGCACTAATTTTACTCTTCTCTATTCAAAACCATCAACAAGACAAAGAAATGTGCGTACCGAAAAGAACATTGCTGCTGTAGCGCGAAGTGTCAAAGAAAATGCCGCAATGTCGACTCGTCGCCGTTCTCAACTTGTTGGCCTTTGTCTCCTTCGACTACGTGGAAAATATTTTGTTTCCAAAAATTAAACAGCTAAACATCGATGATATTTGGTTGCGACAAGCCGGCGCAACTTGCCATACAGCGCACTTAAACATCAATTTATTACAAAATCAATTTGGTGTCAACTTTATTTCCAGAAGTGGTCCTATTAACTGGCCCCCTCGTTCGTGCGACTAAGCACCTCTCTATTACTTTTAATAGGACTATGTTTAGTCATTGGTTTATGCCGACAAATCAGCAACTCTTGGAATTGGAAACCAATATTCAAGTCACCATTGACCCCATATGGCCACATTTAATGGAAAAAGTAGTGACCATGGACCATGTAACTCGTAGCCGCGGTGGGTATATGCCAGAAACCATTTTTAAGAAATAAATGCCATGAAATTATCTACCAAATTATAGTAATAAAAAATTCATTCCAATAATATTTCTAACTTGTATTTTTATTTAAAGTTTTCAAGCTCTTAAAAAAATACCCTTTATTAAGCTAATACCACTGGTATCCAAGTGCAATGAGATCAACCAAACGCAAAATAAGGAAAAGCTTTGACAATACTTCAGCTGACTACTACAGAGAAAAGCAACAGCCTGATAGACGGTTTAGCTGTTCATTTTACGAACTCCTCAACAAAACTAAAGAGCGAAACTCTGAGTACATAGGACGCTAATATTTCTGGCTAAGCATTCTGAGCGGCCATTATGGTCTCGAACCATTACCAAGCAAACTATGGATATTCTAGAAATCATAGCAAGGCGGAAGTACATTGGTGATTTTTGTCATTGAATGCCTGTAATTCCATCAAACTCTTAGAACCTCAGCTAACTACGTAACCCTCAGTGTCTAGTCACACGCCGATACAACATATTTTAGGTTCTGAATACTGATGATATCGATATCAAGAAGCTATCAGAAGTGCGGAATGAAACCTGTGATTTGATGAAAGAGTGAACGCTAACACATGTAGTATGAGAACTCGTGCAGAAAGCGACTCGCTCTAGAAGCAACGCCGATGTTTTTCATTGCAAAAATAAAGACTTAGAGCTCCCAGAACAGTGGTTCGAAAATCAAATCAGAAGGCACAAAGACGGATGTCAGGCTGAGCGAAAAGCCAGTGCTTATATTTAATTGTCCAAAATGGAGGTAAACATAGCAATATAGTCAAATCAACTCGATTGGATGGATTAGAATCTATAACCCTCTAGGTTGTGGGAACTGAAGAAGAATCGATTTAACACCACCTACAACTTTCTATCTGCTGTATAGCGTTGATCCTTGTCTTGGTATCCCTGCCAAAATCATCATATTCTACAGAATGTCGCTGTTTCGTAAGGGTTGGAAACATTCCCATTAAGACCTTCTATGTCGAAAAAAGTCCAGGCAAAATAGATTTTTGAAAACTGCTTTAAATTTGCTATCCAGAGGCACCAACAAATTCTGAAACTATCTACATACTCTGATGACATTGATATCATTTGTAGCTCTCAGCAATCTCTTAGTAGTTCATTTGCAAGAACTGAACAAGCAAAAATGCTACAGTACATAGAGATTTAGTCCACGTCGGCTCTAATAACGATACCTCATTAGATATTAAACAAAATGTTACATTTGCCAATTGCTATGTATGTTATTTGTTGTTAGAAGGCAAAGGGATAAGATCTTGTCACAAAACCTTTAAATTCGAGTCAAACCGGCATGCAGCGTGGGCGGGTGAAAATGTCTTTGGTCGGTTAATAATTTTCGAGATTCTTCTAGAGCTTTGGTGGAAGACGTATTACCTAGTCAAGTCATAAATATTGGTACACAACTGAACTCACTCATTACGAATGCAACACTGGGCGCATCCATTTCGTATTGATTCCGATTTGACAGCTGATATTTATGCTTCATTGTGACGTAAAAAGTTTTTGACATTAATGGCTTACAATCAGACAATGGGTGACATTGAAAATCGTATTGTTGTAGTTGATCTACTTAAATGCAAGATGGAAAAAGGCGATATTTTTAGGACGTTGCGACCGCTTGGAATCACTCGCAATTTTGTGGATCGTGCTGTGAAGTTGTTTGAGGATACTGGTGGATTATGAGACCGTCAAAGATCCGGCCGTCCGCGCACTGTGAGAACACCGAAAGCGATCAAAGCCATGAAGAAACGAATCGACCGAAAACTGCTGCAAAAACAGAAAATCTTGTCGAGGGAAATGCAAATTTCGCAAAAATTCATGTCTCGCATTATCAAAGAGGATTTAGGACTCAGCGCGTACAAGCGACACACTGGACACCTGCTCACAGCCGCATTGAAGCAAAAACGCAAGCGAAGATCGAAAGCGTTACTCAGCCGGTACGCGAAGAACGCTCACAGACAAAAGGAGTGAAAACATCAATCAATATTCAACAACAAGCCATGGACTTTCCAGCAGGACTCTGCTCCAGCTCACAAAGCAAAAACGACTCAACTGTGGCTCAAAAACAACAACAACGGACTTCATATCAACGGATGATTGGCCAGCTGGTAGTCCAGACCTCAACCCGTTGGATTACAAGTTTTGGTTCGTATTAAAGGGCATGGCTTGCTCTACTCGACACTCAAATATTGAGTCGTTGAAGCAAGCCCTTGTCCATGCAGTGGACAATTTCCCCATGCATGAAGTGCGTCTCGCAATCGATAAGTGGCCACATCGTCTTAAGTCGTGCTGGAAGGCAAATGGAAGTCATTTCGAATAAGTTGTTCTCAGATTTGTAGCCATTGAATAATCCAATAAAAACATAACAAAAATTGTTTAAATATCAGTTCGGTTTCATTTGGCGCTGATTTTGCTGTGTACCAGTATTTATGACTTGACTAGGTATAACGAATGATATGAGCCGTGCAAAGATCTCACCAACTTAAACGATTCAATGGACTTGAATCGTTGATACGTCCAAGACAGTAAAGTATGATATTCCGAATAAAGCGTCAACAATCGCAGTCAAAACACCACCAAACTTGTCTGCCCAATTGTTTAACGCATGGCTTTTTCTGACCCTTGAAAGTGCAACCGGACGACTCTTACCAATAAAGTTTTAGTTAGTTACGGTGACCAGTAGACTGAGTTAATAAGGCAATATTTGGAGCTCAAGACCAATATACCCGGGGGCTGTAAAAGAAGTAACAAGAGATACTCCACCTTCATAATCATGGTCGTAATTACCGGATTATAAGCTGTTTCTCGAATAGAATCCCCCTCTGTCGCTGATGCAACTAAAGCGTACGAACTTACTGATGCTGTGCCACAAGGTTCGATCGTAGAACTCCTACTGAATAAAACTATGTACTTTGAAATTGTACACGTACAGATCCGATGCAAAGCGTCGATTATCAGATAAGCTGATTGATTGTACCCAAAATGCTAATAGAAGTTCTACTCTACTGCAACAAAACGACCACAACTGTATGCCGCTGGTGAACTATCACCGGCTTACAGGTTAGAGTTGGGCGACATTGAATTTATTTGAAGCCATTTCTTAAGAAACCCAGAATTGTTGTTGCAAGTCGTCTAAGTTTAAAGCATCACCTAGAGCAATTTTGAAAGTGATTATCCAAAACTGTAAGTGCACTTATAAGGCCGATGAGCAACATCAGAGTTTCAAGAAAGAATAAAAGTTCTCTTCTTGCTGGAGCTGTGAGTTCTATACTCATGCATGCAGGGAAAAGTGGCATGACCAGAAAACTGTAGTAATGTAACCTGACAATAGGAATATAACTTTTCCTTAAAATGAAGATAAACACATCGTCTCACCGGTGTAGGGCTCAAATGGACCTCTGTGACACAAACCTCGGGACGTCACTGTTTTAGAGAGTTTCTGTGAAACTGTCTGTGAAAACGCTGAACACCAGTTTTTTTTTTTGTAACTAGCACGCGCTCAAGGGGTTATTAGTACCCTTAAAATGATTGCACACAGCGCGGCCGATGGAAAGTTAGGGAGAAAAGAAAGAGAGGTACCGATGTACGTTGGTCTTGAATGTTTGGAGGTTATAATGACTAGGGAATAAAGAGCTCGGTAAGACATTCCATGAGCGGTTTGTTCGGCTTAGGAAAGAATGACGATATTCTTGGGTACGTCCGAAAGTAGGCTTGAGGGTGTACTGATGAGCATTCATAGCGAGACGGGTGTTACGGTTGGAGGTTTGAAGGGGCGGAATGCTACTGGCAATTTCTGAGTAGCACTGGTGGTGAAAATAGCGATTGAACAAGGTGAGACAGGTGATATTGCGTCGGTGGTCGAGGGTGTTATATACGCATAACCTATTAGTTTTATGGCACGGTTTTGAATCCTATCTAGTAGGCGCAAAGAAGTCTTGGGAGCACCTGACCAGATGTAAGTTTTTTCGATAATATTCCTCCGTATATGCATTAAAACTAAGAAAGCTAGGCTTAAGTTGGTAATATAGCAGTGCTCAACAACCTTAGACGCTGAAACCGCAACCGTAAACAGAATAGGTAAAATAACCGAATCGTATAGACTGAGCTAAGTCCTTAAACCGGCCCTTGATGAAATGTGTGATACAAATCAGTCTATTCAGCTGGAGGTAGTCTATGAGTTTCTACTTTACAGCCCAAAATAAAAAAATGCATAAGTAGAAAGAACTATTAAAGAATTTCTATCCGTAGGCATCTGAGCATCAAATTGCAAAATTGTCGAATTTTGTTTAAAGGGCTCTTCTCTCATGTTGTCTGGGGCTTCTTTTGGCGCTATTTAAACCACTTGCCTGTTCCTGAATATACGGGTTTTCTGGTTTTGTTCTTCCTGATATTTGGAAACTGCCTGTAGTAGGTTCGATTGATCCAAGTCACGTTGCCAGTCCAGCATCACATTCAGCGTTGATTTGGTCAAGTGAATGCCAACATTTTTGAAACATAATCTTGGATCCACAGTGTTTTTTTCAGCCACATCATTCATTGCACACGCTATGATTTGTACATCTCGTTGGAACCAACAAAAAAACAGAAATCAATTGCAGCTAGATGCAAAAATTGTTGACAAACACACATCTTCGCATATGATCTCTGTTCTCTACTTCGTTGCATTCAATTCTCTGGTCAGAACGGATTTGATTGGATTTTACAATTCAATTTTCATTTCTCAAACAGAAAGAGAAACTCATCTTGTTTTCACATTGTTTGTAACTCTTGCTCATCCAAACTATCTGTTCTATGAGTCTGTTTGTATCTTATCAGTTCGTGCATTTTGACCTATTGTTCTTCTACTTTAGAATTTAACTTCTGTTGATATGGAAGTTTTTCGCTTTTAGAAAATTGCGAACTGATAAGGATTGATTAGAGAACGTTGTTGACGTGTACTCGTATTGATTTTAATAAAATTCGAGATACGTTTTTCCCCTATTTAAGAAACAATTTTAGACTTTCAAGTGTTAAGTCACACATTAGCATTATCTTCGGATGAACGACACTTTTGTGTTAAAAATAGGAAGACGCCACAAAGTTTACAAGAAAGTTATCCAAGTGGTAGAATTTGTCTCTCTTTTCGATACAGATACCTTAGAAGAGATACTTTGATTAGTGACTGGCACAATGACAAACGGTTATCCAGTGAATGTGCCAATTAGAAATGTAAATCTAATCATTTAGAGAGTGAGATATTAAGCGAGGCTACTAAACGATTACTAAATTATAAGAAATGTCGAACTAAGATTATACTCGTATCTATTATCCGATTGTTTGAATTATTTATTATTTTGGTAGGAGAAAATAGAAAGATACTCGTACACAGTTTGTGGGTTGGTGGTTGTGTAAAGATGACAACTTTAACGAATTTATGCAAAATTTTTCATTGGAACGATTTCATTAGTATAGAAAAGGCGGTGACAAATTATTTTTCCTCAGAGTTATGCTCTTTATAACCAAACGGCTTAGTGAATTCATTTTTTTGGTTGAAATTAAAATATTTTTAAACTATTCAGACCACTGACAGCTTTTAATTTGTTGTTAATCAATTACAAGTACTTTGAAGAACATTATAGACATCAGGAGTTTCACGAAACCGAACATTTTATTATTTATGTTATAAAGAGGTACACGTCAAAAGGAATTCCACAGGGCTGCGGATAGGGACCGCTTCTCTTTAACGCAGTATTTGGTGCAGATTCTAAAAGTATTGGAAAATGGTTTGCTCAGATGACACATTTCAGCCAGGCACGGCGGCATTCATACACGTCTCATTCAGATTATGTAAGTCCATAATGGTGTCTGTCATCGAACTCAGTAGCAGTCGAGGCTATAGCAAGACACAGTGATAATGTTTTCTAAAGTTTAATGCCCCATTGGGATTTAAATATCTTACGGAGTGTTCATCTTGTCAATTTATCTGTTAAAAATGACTAAAAACGAACCGTAATTTACGTAAGTTTCATTGAATCATTGTAGGAAACAAATTGTACATCAAATGAATCTTTGTAAAGTCTGTCTGTGAGTTGTACATATATTTTGCTCCATTTAATTGTTCTGTGATTTATTTTTGAAAGTATTTTAAATATTTTCATTCCCATAGAATGAAGAGTAGTATCGTGTTATTCCCAACATCAATAATCACTTCGTATTTGCCCCTAAGTTTATGAGACAATAGACACGATCTTGGTATTAAATATTGATGAGAGCAGTCGACAGAGTTGACACCTGGAATGATTGGAAAAATACAATGGGACGCTTTTCTAGTGTCTGCGAAACAACTTCATTTCAGAAAATTGAAGGATATATTGAATAATATAGCATTAATAGTGCCAATAATGCCCCACATATTTCCAATTGTCATTCTCTGAACTCTGTTATTTAGTCATGGAGCTATTCACCAATTTCCACCACCATCAATTTTCGGCAGTTATGACCATCCTATCTGAACAATGAGGTCAGACTCCAGGACAGGTGTTCACGTAAATCACGAGACGTTCTGTAGTGATCGAAGGTGTCCGAAAAAGTCCGTCAACATCGACGAGGCAACGCTGCAAACATTTTGGCATCAGCATACGCTCACACAACTCGGACAACGGCGGAGTTCAGGGCTTTTTGAAAATATCACTACAAAGTACAAAACTGACAAGTCAACAATGAAGATGAATCGGCAATCTAGAGCCAGATATTTTATGAGCAACAATTCAAAATACCGCGACACGAGCACAACTCAGGACGTGATCATTTGACCGATATCATATTTAAGACCTAATGTTATCAATTTTACACTTTCGAATTCTTTTTCATTTTTAACAAAATGGCAGCCAGTTGACATTATGATATAACTTTCCCCGAGCTTGTATTATGAAAAACCCTTACATATCTATCTTTGGCGACTTTGTATGACTTCAAACTCTTCAAGGTAATATTTTTAGGCTCCCAATACGGTGCCACATAAACTTTCTTAAGCACACAACATAGGATAAAATATTCCCTCTAATGTTTAACATTCGGTAACCGAACAGCTTGAGGCGAATAGAATAAGCTGGTATTACCACTTTCAAAGAAGATCTGCGGAAAATCCGGTTAAAAAGGCACTATCAACTACGGTCACTCCAACTGTAAGAAAACGAGGTCGGAAAAAGAATTCCTGGATTTCTCAGATGGCAAATGCGCAACAACGCCTGGGGCTTACCACTGAAGCGATCCAGGACCGAGCATTATGTAGACGCGTTCTGCGGTCTGCGACATTAGCCAACCCCATAAGCGGAGCAGCAGCGATGCGATAAGTTCGTACAACGAGGAAAGGGTTAATAAAAGGATAAGAAGAAGAAGAAGCTTAACATTTCCTAGCCAAACGATTTGCTTTGATTTGGGCGCTGTGCAAAACTCAATTTCTGCACCCACATTAACTCTGCACTCGGCTTTGCTTTAAAGAATTCCCTGGCCCTTACGTCACGAATTCAATTAGCCACTTCCTCAGTGGAGGAGGAAGACCATATTTTACGCATAGAAGCTGGCCAACGCCTAGTATTTACCCTGTGAGGACTCTCACGTGCTGATCACAACACCCTAGCAAGATCCAATATATCACATTTTGGAAAACTATGGGCCTGTATCACTCCCGTTAGCTAATAGACCCTTGAGCGCAGAAAATATTTAACACTGGTAAGAGGTTACCTATTAAAACTGTCAGTACTAACGAGATTATGACAATGAGGTTGCTTTAACCAATGTAGACAAAGAGAATATGGCAAAAACAGGTTATGAAATCAACAGAATTGTAAGGCTCTTAAATGAACTGATATTTTCCTGTAAGAAAATATTAAAAATAAAGATTCGAGGGAGTTTAAAAATGAAATGGTTAGTCCAATTACGAGGAGGTTCTGTGAAATATTGTATATTGTCAATTTCATCTGGATTTGCAACCCAGTAGTTGAGATAAAACTCAATGAATTGCTTTGTTGCGAGTCGCTGTTTGCTAAGAATTTTGATTCAGTTCAGATAGCTTAACTACTACGCAAGGTTTTTGCCAATACTTTTTTTTGTCGCCTTGAAAATGTTGAATTTCGTACCAGATAAGCACCATTTGCGGGCAGACTTATAAATCATCAGTGAACCTGTTGCTACGAAAACCATACTGCCGGTCATGAAGAAGTTTTAGTGTTTCGAGATATTTTTATCAGCGTTTGCTTGGAAAGAAAGAACGTAATTGCAATGGGCCTGTAAAAGGAGAGACAAGAAAATTGGTCTTTTTTAGGGACAGGCTGGACAAATGCTCTTTTTCATCTGCTTGGACAGAGTCCTAAAGAGTGGGATTGATGGAAAAGCTTACGCAGTGGTTTTGCCAGCGTAGAAGAACAGCTCTTTAGAATGGGACCAGCGGATTTGTGAATCTTAAGATCTTTAAGTACTCTTGCTACTACACGAGTGCGAAAGTGGATTTTTCTCATTGAAGATTTGACGTACTCAAGTGAACGCGGAGACAAAGCTCAATTTGGAAGCTTTGAGCTGGCTGCAAAGGGTGCAGCAAGTCCTCGTATATTGGCTACATCTACTCTAAATTCCCGAGTCATAACCACAAACAAACACAAAAAAAAACTAGCTCGGCGATACTAAGCAAGGCCGTGAAGTGAAAATACACATAATGAAGCTTAGAAATTAGGATAGAATAGAGAAATGAAAAAAGATTGCACTTTTGAAGCGAGTGGCATTAGATATAGATCTGATACTTATGGGCAAAGAATTCCACAATATAATAGTGCAAATAAAAACTAAACGGGACGGGTTGAGATATTAACGATGTGATGGGATCAGACTTAAAGTTCTAGGAGTGCGTAAAGAATTGATCTTTTCATATAAATACAAACGAGTCTTATTGGATATGATGTTACGAGTATGTAAGAAAGTACAATTTCTGGCATCAATGTAGAGGTAATGCTGGAGAGTTGTACCCAACAAGCCTTTAGCACGTTGTGAAATATGTTCATATCTGCGTAATCCATAAACATAATCTTACGGAATCTTTTAATGCATGCAGCAACTTGTAACACAAGTGACAAGGATTCAATATTCCAGTATACTCGTACAACCTCGGCATATGTATGTAATTAAGGCCAAAATAAGACTTATCACAAGCTTCGTCTGGTGCTTACCGGAGTAAAGCTCGCAGTTGCCCACAACTTCCGAAAATATACATAAATTCTTCTTTTTGTATAGTTTGAATGGTCATATCCTGATAAGTTTGAATTGATAACAAATCCCAAACTAGTCACAGTATAAGCCACATTTAATTTATTCCCAGAAAGTAAGACATCAGGTAAAGTACTAAGAACTAGCTTTTAGTTTGAATTTGGAATAACTTGGGACTTATTGGGACTTAAAAGTAATCCATTAGCGTTAGATCAGGAATGAATACTGCAGAGTTCCTCATTTAAATGATTAATAAGGTCAGCAGTGTTTCTATATGGCTTAGACAAATACAGCTAGACATCATCAGCATACAGATGTACCGAGGTATGAACATAATTTATGAACATAAAAACTATTAAAAGGCCAAGAATTGACCCATGAGGTACACCCTGCTTTGTATCGCACCTTTTTGAAATCTGTCGGAAAGATGCTTTCAAAAAATAGCGCTGCAGTATTTTCAACACCGAAGAGATATTTTAATATTTAATTTCCAGTAGAGGATATTGTGGTTTACCTTGTCAAAGGCCTTTGAGAAATCAAGCCAGCAAAGAAGGGTAACACATGCTGTATCGATCTCTTGTCATATATCCTCCAAACTATTAACCATTGCAGTATAACTATTGTGTTTGGATCTAAGCCCGGATTTTCACCCATGCAAGAGGCCATTAAGAGGTAAGTAAACCAGAAGTCGTCTTGCTATGAGTTTCTCAAAGACCTTTGAAAAGCATAGTCAATAACACTCAACACAAGACCAGCTCGCAGAAATATTGACAGTTAAAAGCAGAACTGTTTCCAAGCATTTAAAAGCTATAGAAGGAAAACGTTTTTCATATCAAAAGAAAGATACATCAAACAGTGAAAAACCATTTCAAAAATTTTGCTTGATCGGCACAAAAAAAAAGGTTTTTTGCATCGAATTGTTACTGGCGATGAAAAGGGGTTTTATTTCTATAATCCCATGCGCAAAAACTCATGGATTCATAATGATCATGTGATCATAAAAGATTGGTGTACTATGAATTGCTTAAACCATCAACAACTGATAAAATTGAAAAGAACATTGAAGCGCAAACGATCAGAATATGCCAAAGATACGCATCAGTTACTTTTTACCATGACAATGGTCGTCTACATGTTGCAAACCAAGTAAAAAAACCATTTGGCAAACATTAATTGGGAAGTTCTTCTATACCCTCGATATTCACCAGACTTGGCCCCTTCTGATTAATACTTGTTACGATCACTGCAGTACAGATTTTCGGAACAACACTTTCATTCTTACGAAGAGGTGAGAAATTGGCTTGATGAATAGTTGACTTCGAAAGACGAGCAGTGATATTGGCGCAGAATACATCAACTGCAAGAAAGATGGGAAAATGTCATAGCTAACGATGGCCAATATTTTGTTTATTGAATTTATTCATAATGTTGTTTACATAAATAAGTTTTTGTAAATAAAAAAAACACAAAAAACACATGGACCGAACACAAACATATCAATTGCCATGGGCAAGAGTCCTAGTGTATTCCAAGCTGAAATACACGTCATTCAAGAATGCGCCAATTTGATACTCAGCTCTGGTATCAAACGTGCAAACATCCATATATTCACGGACAGTCAAGCAGCCCTAAATGCCCTTAGCTCGCACGTAACTGAATCCAAATCAGTCATGCACTGCTTCAATACCCTCCAGAAACTAAGATCAAGAAACAAGACCAAGATATGGTGGGTTCCTGGGCATGAGGGCATTGACGGAAACAAAAAGGCAGACAAACTGGCCAGAAAAGGTTCAGAAACCCCCTTCAATGGACCTGAACTCTACTGCTGCACATATAAAACAGCAGTAAATTTAGCCATTAAGCGCTGGGTGCACTAAAAATGCATCTCATACTGGGAGGAGACTCCGGGCGAGCCATCCTACCTTATAATGTCTAAATCGGCATGATATCAGAAACTAAGTAGGTTACCTTACAGGACACAACAGTCTAAGATATCACCTCAGCAAAATAGGACTTGCTTACTTCGCAGAATGTCGACTCTGTCTCGAAGACGAAGAAACTGCTTCTCAATCGATACTAGAGAGTGAGGTTTAAGAAAAAAAACAAATTCTATTCACACTTTTTACTAATCAAAAAATTAACTTATTTTAAAAAATAGTTTTGCTAGAAGGTGCTTAAGGCTGTGGAATTCCTTTCCAACTTTAACAGTGATGACAAGAAAACATCTGAACTAAGTAACCTGTATCTAAGTGAATGACACATCTGGAAACTTCCTTGAGACCTGAAGTTCTTTTAAATATTGTACTCGTAGAACACCTTCTATACCCGTTCACTCGCAAGCAGAAAAGAAAATAAAGTCCTCAAAGCAATTCAACATTTTGTTAGATTTGAACTTCTCAATCGCTGAACGACCCTCTAGTAAGTTCTATTGTCATTTAAAGTAGAGTGTCTTTAGGTTTCCTGATCGTCGAATCGATCACTGTGTGTATTACTGTAGATTTAATGAGAACAAACCAACGCCGGCAACAATGATGCAACTTAAGGACGCATTTTATCTAAAGAAATTCAGCTTGAAAGTTATATAAAACATCTTTGAGTCTAATATCTGAATAATGTCAAAAATCTCACGTTGTTTTGAAATGCTAATCTCATGATGGTAAATGCTGCGATAAAATAGGAAGAGCAAGCAAGTCTTTCATCCAAATAAGATAAAAACGGTGGAAAAAGGAAACGTGTGTGTCTGTTTCCCTCTGTTTAGGCAGAGATGATATTCCTTTGCAATCGATACAAAGACGGCGGAATCACAACATTTCCGAAGTAAAGACTTTGAATTCAAAATAAATATAATATTATGAAGGACGGTTGGATGCCTCACTTGAGAGAAAATAGCTTTCAAATTCCACTTTATAAGGCGACACGAAAAAGTGTAACGGCTAGAAAGCTGCAGCTAAAGAGATTTCCATTCTAAATCACTACAATGTGTTAGATGGCAATCCTTTGGGGCAACTACATTTGCCACTTCATGACCATAGGAACTACGTCTTGGATCAGGCTAGGGTTGTCTTGCCGATACTTTTAAAGGTACCTTAGTCATGCCAAAAATCTTACTTGATCGTACCAAGTTGTAGGACTATGGTGGCATTTGTGGTTGTATTTGAGATGACACATTTGATATCTATCACTGTTGTCTGTTAAATATACCTCCGTTTTCGAAAAATGAAACAAATACAAATAAAAAATTGGGAAATCGTAGTGAAGTTTGGATCGAGAATTCTAAGAGACAATGGTCTACTTTGAAAAAAAAAATTACAGTTTTCCTTCGACAAGTATCACAAAAAAAAACACGAAAAATACCAAATTAGCTTCTCTGTATGCTTTTTCCAGAGTCGTGTCTCATTTCTTATCGAATCACAAAAAAGCAAATGGCAAGAAAAACGCGAATTGAAAAGTGAGAGAGGTTGAGGCTTGATTGGTGCCGTTGGCTAGTAACTCTACTGGTTCACTTTGTATCATTTCAATCGTTTTGCTATGGCAGAACTATTGTGTGTATGTTTAGTTGCAGACAGGTACTACTAATCCACAAACACGCTTCGTTGCACTCACTTTTCCTGAATGAATCTCGGATTTCCACTCAGCTGCTGGGATAGGTTTCGATGATGATGATGTTTGCTTTTGTTGTTGATGTTGATGTTGATGTCACTACACTGTTGCACTGATGAAAACCGAAAAAAAAAATAAAAACATTGGATAGATACAGATGCGACCGCAACTACAGACTTCGACACTTTGCCGTCAAGTTGGAATTGAACCGATTTTAATTAGAAATTTCGCCCACGTCAATCAAATTTCTCACATTTACGAAAAAAAAAATATAATAAGCAATTTGATCATTCAAATGCCGACAATTAGCTCGCGAAACTTTTGCAGCGAAACTACATTCTCGTAATCGCAGCCAAGAAAAACTCTCTAAATGAAGACTTTTTTCAAAATGAAAACAACTTTTTCAACTCTTTTATTTTTTCTGTTGATTTTCTTGTGACCAATTGATACACAATAACGGTGAAAAAGTTTAAGTTAAGCGCTCTCAACTGAATACCAAATAAATTAACCGTTTCACGTACAATATCTGCTCGTTGTGCCTATGTACGTACGTCTGTACACATGCGAGTATCTTTAGCTTTTTCTTCAAACCAAGCTCGCATATAACATATTTCGAAAAAAAATTTAAAAAATAGAAACTGCCTCTGGACGGTCAAGTGTGCGCCGCCACAGAGAAATGACTTTGTTTTTTTATTTTATTATAAACAATTTAATCGGGGGGCGAGACGCAATGGAAGAAAGAAATTCAACAAAACTTTTCATTTACACTTGTCACGCGTATATCCACGAACCAACGAACGGCAAAAGAGCCAACGAGCCAACGAGCCAACGATCCAACCGATCAACACGAGCGACGACTTTGCACTGATCTCTATTGTAGCTACGGTACAGGCACCAGGCACCAGGCAACGCCACCAATTCGACGGGGCAGAGCCACTCTCCACATATTTGATTTGAATTGGATGCCGAGGCATTGCTTAAGCTGGAGATTGGCTTGAACTTGAGCTCTTGGCATGATCAGCTGAAGCTCAAAGCTGCCCAAAGAAGAGCACAAACGATTGCGCATTTAAGTGTATCTAAGTTGGTTGGTTGTATCTGACCAAGTACTCTTTGGATAAGAGAAATTTTGCATGATCATGCAGTAGTTGATCACTGATCATACTAACTGGGGGGAGGTTGAGTCGCCTATTTTGTCCACTATGAGGCTTGTTACACTTACAAATTTGTATCTCAAATTGGCAAATGTCGTTTCAATGTTACACGCTGATTGACGCAGTTCTAATGTTTGACCTATTTTGTATCGATAACAAGTACAATGTTGATAATGGAGCATTGAATGAGCAGTTGGCCAGAGAACTGTTTGTTTGTTTTTCTTCTGAAATTAAACACTAAATGATGAATTAAAGAAAAAACAAGGCTACGCAAGACATCTTTGCAAAGCTTGTCTCTTTGATCTTTGACGTTGGCTACGAAATGAAATTGATATCGTTCTGACTTTATTGCCTTAATTGTATCTTTTCATTTTATGAATTGAAATTCGAATCGCTTACTCTGCTTGTTCCCAAAATAGTCCGCCAAATGGGTTCTTGAGAGTTCCAGCCTAGGAAGTGGACTGTGATGTATGAAATGTAAAAATGTTTCACATTTTCGAGGCTGCAATGAATATGAAAGGGGCTTGTTGGATAATCTGAACGTTTCACTTTCACACTAGAAACCTAGAAGGGAGGAAGTTTAGTCAGTTGCGAGGTGATTTCCTTGACACTTTCTTTTATTGAATGCTTTAAGATCAAGGCAATGAAGGAAGACGCTCCTGATTCCCTTTCCTTCCGAAACTAGTTAAGACCATAGATAAATCTTGCTGCGATGCCACTATTAACAATATAGCGTGAGATACTCGCTCATCGTTAAAAATTGTAATAGTACTGCAACTAACTCATGGTATCTAGGTGTTGTGTAATTAGGTAAACATTGAGTTAGTATGATTACAGATCAACTGCGATAACTTTACCTCCACATGACTTCCCAAAGTTACAAGCTCGAGTGTTTAGGGGGAAAATACAACAGCACTGTTATGTTAGAAATGACTCCCACACGGCTGGTGAATTTTCGTGACTAAAACAACGATGGGGCGACTAAGTTCCCCGTATCCGGAGCTGAGATCATCAAATATATTTTAAGGCCTATTCACGATACCGAAATAGGAATGGTAGCATTTAAACGGGTCAGTGTCAGCAGTCACAGCCAAGAATGCATTGCCCCTTAACAAATTAAGAAAGGCCTGCCCTCGCAGGCTATGTGTGAGCTTAGCAACCCGAGTACCAAGAAAACCTACCATACTGACGCAGCCAATTACTTGCCAAGCCAACGACCCTGCAAAATAAAAAACGACCAATGACATTCTAACCTTCAAGCGGAGGCGCTTGACTACTGAATATGGTGTGATTGGCCTGCCAAGAGATACAAATTTTGACATATTGGTTCACTACAACAATTGGTATAGACAACAAAAGCAGCCCATATTAGATTGCAGGTTTGTTGTAACCGGTAGATAAAGAAAACCGTCTTCAGGAGGAACAAAGGCAAATCAAGAGAATAGTGCCGAGCTCACAAGCCTTTCAAGTCTTTCAAAAGTCTTTACAACTCCTAATGTACAAAATGACATCAACATAATTGAGAGAACTAAACGCTGCGTTCACTAGAATTGAGCTGAAAGCAGCCAAAATTGGTCTAGCTGTAAATAACCGCCGAACGAAGAATATGCTGTCAACAAGAAGAGACGCACAACATAGACGAATTGAATAAAATGTCAGGGTCAGTTCGATCTTTTCAGATCTAAATCACTGTTTGCAATCACTGTTTCTTTGGGTTAAAAATGCCCTATCCCAAAATCTTATATAGGACCTCGATCATCCCAGTCCTTCTTTCTAGCGCTGAGGAATGGGCCCAATCGATAGTGCTTGATAATATTGTCAGTCGTTACGAGAGAAAAATCCTTCGAAATGTATTCGGCTTTGGAGCTGAAGATTCAACAACGAACTATGCAGCTGCACGGCGACATTAACCTAGTCAATTGCTAGAAAATTGCCCATCAGTCGCCTGAGACGGCTAGTACTAGTAGAACGAATTGACATCAATGCCCCGGCATTGATAGAAGGTGACCTAAGGCGACTTGAAGTGCACAACTGCAGGCAGTTAGCTAAAGACTAACTAACCAATGTTACAGAATTTTGCTTTGATGGCGATTGTCACAATGCGCACACTCACGTATCGGAAGCTCTAGACTTATTGCCTAGTCCTGGAACATATTACAGATCTACATCCCAATAAGTGCTCCTGAACCCACTATAGTAAATTTCGTATAGCAGTGATATCAGCATGATAGTAGTCAAGGGCCACTGCTAGTTGCTCGGCTACACGTAGCCTGCTAAAAGTTTTAACGTTCCACGTGCAAATCTGAAGGTCTTGATCCGTTAAACATTTTCGAAAGTCGACAACATTAGTTCGTTCGTTACATCTTTTTGAACTCTTCTGTATATTGTTTTGAACCCTACGATGGCGTAGGCCTGTATTATGCTACACCCCAAATAGCATGAGAAAGGTCTTAGGAATCTGCTCCGCCCATCTATCGAGGCTTCGCCCATTAAGGACGTTGTCTAATAAAAAGCTGGAGCAGAGCAATACTGGTCTTATCGTTAAGGTGTTCGCATTCTAAATCCACTAAAGTAGTAGAAGTAGATCACCGGTAGTCCATACAAGGACTTAAAATATGATACAATGGCAGTCAGGAGCCCTCTTATTTCAGTCCAGGCGTAGTTCAAAGAGGTAGCTTTAAACGTCACGCTACAACTTTCACATAGCAAGGGAACGCGTGCCTCGGATTTGCTATGAACTTCGATAACGACACCAGCGCCAAAATCATGCTTTTTTAGGGTGAGAAGGCAATTAGGTAGTAAGGTCCTTATTCCTAGTTTACGGATCAAGTGTATCGTGTTGAACGAGATTTAACAGAACTCTGTCCTGTCTGTCGACTTATTAGAATTTGTTTGAGCCATCTTAACCAGATGAACATTAACATTTCGATTTAACAAATCTTATAAGTCAACATAGGCATTAGATGTTGTAGAGGATCTCTGTGTTTTCTGACGCATGTAATAGTAAAATAGCCAATCAAGACAGATTGCTTAAGCCAAATTTGCACACTAAATAATTGCGTACTCCTGAAGAACTTCAAAAATAATCTTTGATCTGATGTTGTTCTCAATGTTAGAAATAATTGGAAGAAAAGGTACTTTTGGCGACCCTCAAATCAAATTGGCATGCCCACGAGATTTGAACAACAGACTTGATGTCAAGAAAGCAATTGATGATAAGTTATCAGGTTCAAATGCGAGAAAACTTCATAAAGATGTCGCAATTAAATCCAGTGTCACAACGTCACTCAATTGAAGAACTGAATACATAGGCCGCATGATGATGTTATTGTAAGAATCATACGCCACAATAAAAGCTGCCTCAGCCCCGTTTAATGAGCAGCAGAAACCCTGTAATCAAAAAACCAAAGTAAACTTGTCGTCAAACACTTCTCACATGAAACGTCACAGCGTCAATCAGTTCAAGTGTTTTGATTGTTTTACCACTCAAACGACTAATCGCTCCCATGTCGATTCGAATGAAGAATCGCCTGTTCTATATCCG
Organism: Volucella inflata; assembly: GCA_928272305.1. Classification (NCBI taxonomy): domain Eukaryota; kingdom Metazoa; phylum Arthropoda; class Insecta; order Diptera; family Syrphidae; genus Volucella; species Volucella inflata. Next base: position 10,670,909 of record OV743720.1, read on the forward strand.
TCAAATATTGTATGAATTCAATGCCAATCCGACAAGAGTTCATCGCCTATTACTAATCTCACCAGTAGGGAGCAACGATCTGAATGACATTTGATAAGATTCTATTTGCATGATGTTTCTGTTTGCTCAGCATATGGAGACGCATTACTTACTTGCGTCTTTAAGTAAACAAGAAAATGCGTCTCCATAGATAATAGCAAATTAATTATGTTTGCCAATGCCGTTGTGCTTGTCATTTTCCACATCTCACTTATTGCCTATTCAAACAGAACTTTAATAAACTTGTAAGTCCTTTTTGAACAAGAAGAAATTCCACATCGAAGTGTTTCTTTAGAAATTCAAGTCATCACCACATCTATTCGTGCCAAATTATCCATTTCAATTTGTTAGCAGCAAAATCAGGGAAAACTTCCTTGGCCCCAAAAACCATGGCACACATGCATACGAGGACGACTACTCGTGTACCAGCAAACTTCGACAAGTATCCCACTTTCGTTTTCCACTTCAATTAAAAGTTTCGTTCCAAGTCCTAAGTTGGGTAAGGAGTTGTGTCCTTATGTGTGGCGATAGCATGAAAGCCATCTCCGCCGCAAAACATTAATTTCCTGCCTATTCTAGAAACAAAACTTAAGTTTTGGGAAAAGTACAAATCGAATCCTGCCTTGGAACCCAATATCGAGAATCTAAGGAAAACCACAAAAATCTTTCGAATCCAATTGATTTGGACAGGAGAATATGGATACTTACTCGCATACTCATAGTTGGGTACTGGTATTGGCTTTTCCCTTCGCTTCGTAGTAAACCATTTTGCATTTTCCGGTAAGAGACGTTGGTGGTCTATAGTTGAAAGAAGTACTGATACTCGTAGAAGAGGAGTTACAAATGTGCCAAGTAACCTCGAGTCAAAACTCGAAGAACAAAGTTTCTATGAGTATGTGCCTTCTCCAACAAAAGGCATATCTAACTCCATCCTTGCATCCTTTCCGGTTCACTTAGCGGACAAATCATCTTTTATTCTCGAAAGGAAACTACTAGAGAAACTTGTTTAATTCCCAAGGAATTCTTGTAAAAGTATCCCTCGCTTTTTAGATTGCTACTCAAGCATTCAGCAAATGACAATAAATTTTTGTCGCTGTCCCATGTGCGTTTGTAATGGGTACAGTGGTGACGAAAAGAATACACCTACATACGTATGGTATATGCGAATTGTTACCCTTGAAATAGAAGCCATTTCTAACTATATAGTACTTTTCTATATAAAAAGATTTATTCCTTTTTGAAGGCATTTAATCAGGAGTACCACAGGTCACTGCGCTCAGTCCAATATTGTTTGATAAAAATCTCTGCACAGTTCGTATTTGATAAACTGGGTGATTTGCTCGGTTAACGCTTCTTTTAAGCCCGGTTGTCGTAGGAAAAAACATCCTGGATTCAGTTAGACCTTAAAACCGTTTCAGTTGAAGGTACTTTATTTAAATGAAGAATTTGCCGGTTGTAAAAACCTTTTTCCAGGACAGTTCTATTTTTGGCGATGTTGCTGGGCCATCTGTCGGTATCATTTTGAATCATATGTTGTCATATCGACAGCATTTATGCACACAATAAGTTAGCACAAACTCACTATTATATTTTCGCTATAATCCATTTATGACTGGAAAACGTTGAAAAAAACATTTTAAATTACTTTCGAAGTGGATACTGTATTACCAAAACAATGTGAATTTTGAAAAGAAATTTCGGTCCAAATAATTCACCAACTGCAGCTGGTGTACGAAAGTTTGTAAAGAAATTTCGTGAAACTGATTTGTTCAACAGATTCCCGTCTTGATGCTGTACGCACAACAGAGAATATTGCAGCTGTTTCCGAAAGTGCGCGCCTTATCCCGAGAACCTCAACCCCAGATCTGAGCAACAGAATATTAGTTGCACTTGCCTGAGGAGAATTTTGCGTAAAGATCTGGGATGATTTGCTTACAATGTTTAAGCTTTAGTGCAGCTCGGAATTGACGACAATTTTGCCTTAAATAATCATCTTCTCAAACAAGGAGCATGTCCAACACGACGGCTACGTTAACAAGCAAAATTACCATATTTGGGCACCAGAAAAGCCACAAATCAATAGTAGAGGAGACAATGGATCTTAAACGTGTGACTGTCTGTCACTCGCTTTATGTTGTACCATTTATGCAAATTAAGCATTCTGGAGTACTTCCTAGTATAAGCCGCTAACTTGTTGTTGGAAAGTATTCGTGTGGTCTCCCGGTATTCTGAAAAGTTATGCAATCTGCAGATGTGCTCATATGAGACCTAACTGTCAACGCTTATTAAGCACGGAGCAGACCTAAAGTAAGTTCGACTCCTAAAAAACTCAGGATTGCATATAGATATCCCCTCTTGGAAGACAAACCCAAGTTTCCCTAACGGAAAGTCGAAACTAACGTGGTCATCCTCTAGAAAAACACCAGCGCTGCATCATAAATCAGTTTTGGAGCAATCTCATCAAGCCCAATCACACTCCAACCCTTGCTTAGATTCTGACCAAAACCATTCATATTGCTTTGCACAGGGAAAGCCGATTTCATATTTTTGCTGCAGCAGGGTCCAGGTGCCTGAAGAAAAGCCGTCAATTAAGCTGAGACAGACCGTTCTTTGCAGTCAAATAAAAGTAGCAGTGACAAATTTTCGTGAAAACTTATTGAGAACATCTGACCGTGAACAGTTGTCTGTATTAGACTTAATTTCATATTTGAGCATTTCATACATTTATGAGGGTCTGGATACGCCTGACTCACATAAGTGATAATACCAAAGTAGAACTGTATTAAGGGGTCCAGCTCCGAAAACATTTTTAATCCGCATAGATTCAAGAGGTCCTTTTCGGTTCTACTATTAGGAAGACGAAAGTGGTTTAGACACTTTCAACGTAACATGCGTAGACTAAACAAGGATGTTCGCTATTCAGGATGATATCCAAAAACCTTGACCTTTTATATCTCTCTGATTGTACAACAGAACACCCTCAAGTTCACTTTTGAGCGTACTCTGAAATATCTTAATATCTTTTATAGCCGAACAACTCGCTTATGGAATACCCTACCGAGCTCTTTATTTCCGAATCATTATAACGTTCAAACATTCAAAACCAACGTATATTAGTACCTCTCTTTCTATTCTCCCTGATTTTCTATCGCCCAAACTCTGTGCAATAGTTTGAAGGGTTCTAATAACCCGTAGAGGGCGCGCTTATTGTAAAAAAAAACACCAAGCTACTTTAGAGAGTTGTATGCAAATTCTCCTTTATCGCCACAATCTTCTCAAAACACTTTCCGTGAAGTGGTAACTTGAGTCGTGGTAATTAAAAAAAAAGTCACAAGGAGCCATGTCAGATGAAGAAACCACGAGATGTTTTCCTGTACCAATCCGAACGAAACACCAAGATCATCTGCTTTATCCCTAATGCTCACATGACGATCTGTGAGGATAATTTTCGTGAGTTTACTTGCAGTTTTTTTTACCTCTTTTAGTATAAATGCTACTCTCCCTATTCCCTAGGGTTTCGTCATGTATGCCAGTGTCAGACTAGCACTGAAGATTCTATTCATAACGACCTGAAACTGGCGTTTAAATCGAAGGAAGCAAAAGTATATTTGATGACCTCTTCTGTCACAGCAATAGACCACTGAACCATCAGATCATTGATCAATGGAAGGGTTCAATTCTTTGTAAGACTAGGTAGCACTATAACCAGCATACTCGTATTAGAATTGAAAATCTTTGAAGTTAATCAATTGATCTTCGTCTAGGGAACTGTGCGTTTAAATGAATTATATATCACTGAGTCTGAGTGAACCTTGTTTGCCTACCCAGACACGCGACTCTTATTGGTTTTATGACCAACAACATGTGATAATGACTTGTTTTACTCTTGCTAACATCTTACAGACTGACTCTATCCCGATCGTCAACCATCATGGCTCTTCAGTCAGCTCGGTCCCTAGCTAGTTGCCTTCAGTACGACACACTGAGTTGGTTAATGCCTTCTTCAAACTACATGTGCCACCAATATTAAGATCGCCTTTTACTGCGATGTCTTATTGGGGTGAATTAGAGAGAACGTAGTCCTGTAGTACTGGCGTCTTTTCGTTGCCTCTTTCCAATGCTCACAAATGCTCCTCTGACACCTTGCTGGTCTCCCCTAAACATGTCAACGATATCTTCATATGCTAAAAGTTGAACGGATTTTTAAAATATTGTGCCCTGATGTTAGTTTAAGAGTTGCGCATATTTTCTTTAAATCCTATGTTGCATGATTGGGTGATATCTCTTTGAGAAATAAAGTCTTGTACTGATACCCTGAACAACCGAGAACGATGCGAAGAACAACCTAGCTCTGTAAATCTCGTTGCTATAGGTGGTGTTCACCAGTTCAGTTCATCAGTTCATCAGTTCCATTACATAGGCTTAAATAAAAAAAAAAAAAAAAAAACTGTGGCGCTGGCAGCCCGGTATGGGCTATGGCCTAGCTTCTTGACACTCATTTGTGTTGCTCATGTTGTCATTTTCGTCACATCTGAGCGGGGCCTACGGTTTATCGCCGAGTCCGAACGGCACTCCTTAGAAGCTTTTTCGTAGGCAATTTTACTTTCGGGAGTTTGCCATAGCCCGCCGAAAGGGTGATGGCGATTTGAAAAATTGTTGGTGACCCAACCAGGTATTGAACCCAGACTGTCTGTCGTGATAGTCCAATGAGCTAACCATCGCGCCGTCGCCATCACATTGGACAATTGCAGTGATTAAATATACGAGTACATGTCTGGAGAGTTTTCGGGAAAATCATGCGATCAGGTGGCCAGTTTAAGAGTGGTAAAAAATTAGATAGAACTACTGTGTGACACAGTCTGATACACAAGTTGGTAACGATATTATTTTTTCGACTACACACGGAGGTTTCCTTACGCCTTCTGTTTTATAAAGAATGTCCGGCGGCGAGACTTTAATCGTCGGACCATATATTTTTGCAACACACCGAAATATTGCTGATGATATTCTTGCGCTGTGTTTTTGTGGTGGAGTAGTAACTATGGGATACTATGAGACCATGCAAGATTTACTACGAGTACATCACCAATAAAAGATCTCTTCTTTCCTATTCTGTCATTCAGGTTGCCGAGTAGAATCGGTATGTCATCCTGAGAATGCACGTACCACGCTGCTTTTTTTTCTGCTCCTAGAGCATCTACATATATAAGGCTAATGCTTCAAATTGAACTATGATATGGGATGTCATTTGCTACTCGATTAAGTGTCCAAGTACAACCTGTTTACTGATACTATACTAAGCCTTCGTAGCATTAATCAATGAAATTATGAAGAGGAGGTAATTTCAAGTCAAGCTCAATTGCTGTGAATTTTGATTGAATGTCAAAAACCAGCGAAACCTTACTTAGATAGTCCTCTTTCTCATTCATAAGAGTGGCTTGCATGTCGAAACTAAGTACTGATTATTAAACTACCGTAGACCTTGATTCATACAGTTTTAGGTCAGCTCTCCAGTTTCTGATTCTGTAACACTGTTAAACTTGAATGGCTAGTCGTTTATCGTCCTTCGAATAAACTTGTAAAATAATGACTCCTAACGCAGCTACTAGGATATGGCCGCACCTCACTCCTTCTGCAAATCTGAGAGGTACACCGGCCGACTAGCTTTTTCTTCAATCTAAGTGATCTTAGTGATCACGCAGAATGGTTGATTCGATGAAAAGAACGGAGTTATCGACAGGTGGCAATATAATAGCCAATAAAAGTTATCATCTTCAGTGCCCTGCAATCAGCTTAACCATCTATTGTACTCCATATTCTATCTTAAAGAACTAGTTTTGGTTTGAGTCAGACTTTTCGAAACCATTCTCTCACTATGACTGTAGACCCTAGTCAAGGTTAAGAGCAATGTGATGATGGCGACTATTTTCTGTTTGTCGAGGAAAAATCAATCTCATCATATCAGGCAACTAAAAATGAATAAATTGATACTGTTCGAAGCAGCTACAAATGACTAGTTGTTAATCGTTAATGCAAAAATATTTTTTGCAATTTAATTAGTCGTCATCGAAACATGAGATTGACGGTGGGAATCAAATGAAAAATTTGTCGCGACTAACAATTAATTAGTTGATTTTTATTTTACAACTAATAAATACCCAAATGGCTAAGGTGGTACAGATTTTCTTCTATAGCGTGTTCTAGGTATTTCTTCATTATTTTATGTTGAATGTGAGGACCTACACCTTATAAATTATTTTGGTCACTATCAATAAAACTTTTATCAGTTGAGGGTGTTTCGCCAGTTGTTTGATTTTCTCCGTGTTGCTCATACCTGTCTTGACTATTTTTATAATTTTCTTTTGCGTCTATTGATTCCATAAGATGTTCTCGATTCCTCCTGTAACAACTACCATTTGAATCAGTCACTAAATACGAACGTGGTTCTTTACATTTCGAAATAATTTTGCCAGGACTCCAAACTGACTGCAGTGTTTTTTTTTTTTTGTAATAAATGGATTCCCCATTTTCAAGTGGCCTTTATTGTAATATTGTTGCGATTTAACTTGTCTTTTAGAGACTGTTTGATTATGTTTTGCAATATTGATTAATTATGGTTTAAGGTTATCTTTACAGATTGATAGTTTTGTTCTTAACCTGCGAAACATCAGAAGCTCACAAGGTGAACTCAGATTCCCTTTGGAAGTTGTTCTATGTAATAAAAGAGCAATATATGGATCACTACTTGTTTCATTGCACTGGTTAGTAATCTTTTTATTGTTTGAATGGATCTTTCTGCAAGTCCTTTCGAACGAGCCAAGTATGGGCTGGAAGTAATATGATCAATATTCCAGTCTTTTGTAAAGTTGTTGAAATATTCTGGGCTAAATGCTGGACCATTGTCCTAAATCGTAATCTGAGGACGAGCAAAAATGGATTTTAGTTGAGTTGCTACCAAAGGACTTGAAAAACCAGAGTTAAGCTTAGCTATTTCAATAAATTTTGAAAAGTAGTCAATCACTAGATTAAATTCGAAAAGATCAACCCCAACTTTAAACCACGGCAAAGCGACCACTTCATGAGGTAGCATTGGTTGTTTACTATTCGAATTCTTGTGACGAATGCAAGACTCACAATTGGAAATTATATTGTATACCCTATATCTTGATTAATATCTGGCCAGAATACATTTGGTTTAGCTTAATTTCTACAGCGCTCTATACCCATGTGACCTTCGCGAAAAATCATTTGTGTGCGGTGTCGTAATGAATTTGGGATAATAAGGCGATTCGATTTAAATAATAACCCATCAACAACCTGAATGTCCTGGCTTATTTTAAAGTACGGCAAAACACTGCTATCAATTTTCTTTTTTAGTCCTGGCCATCCCTTTTGGCAATATTCTTTAATTAGACTTTGAAGTCTTATCTTTTCCCTTTTCATTTCGTATTTCCTTAAGCCTTGAATCCGACACCGCTTAATTTGAGATTCGAAAATGTCCTTATCAAAATCAGTTAAAATATTTTCAGTTAGAGGAGCCCTCGACAATGTATCAGCAACATTAAAGGATTTTCCTGGCTAATACTCGTCTATTACAGTCAAATCATAATTTTGGAGACGCAACATACGTAAATCTTTGCAGTCTGGTCAGTATCTTATGCCAAGATCGACTAAATAAGGGAATTAAAGGCTTATGATCTGTTTCAACTGTTATATCTCGGCCATAAACAAATTGTTGAGACTTAACACAGCCAAAAGGAATGGAAAATAACTCCTTCTCGATTTGGGCATAATTTTGTTGACTGGTTGTCATGGTTGCTGAAGCATATGCAATTGGTGCAAGCCCATGAGATATTACAGCTCCCATTGCATTTTTAGAAGCGTCTACTGATAATATCACTGATTTTGCCGGATCATAATACCATATGTCAATATTTGTGCTTTGGAAATCGCAGACTTTAAATTTGTAAACTCTTCTTCGTGCTTTGAAATCCAGTGCCACCCTATATCTTTTCGCAGAAGTTGTCGCAGATTAGAGGTTTCAATTGACAAATTTTTGACAAATTTTGCCCAAAAACCGTTGAAGATCAGTTACGTTTTGAGGTGCTGGCATATTACAAATGGCTTTTATTTTATTCTCGTCTGAACGAACACCGAATTCACTAAATATATCGCCAAGAAACTTTATTTGCGTTTTTAAAAATATTGATTTATTCGGGTTGAATTTTAGCACAATTGATTAAGCTTTTTCTAGCACAAACTTAAGAGCCTTATAGTGTTCTTCTTTGGTAGCGCTATGAGTCAAAAATCCTCTATGTAAACGATGACATTGGGTATGTTACTGAAATGATTGTGCTGTAAGTTTAGTGTCATGTGGTTCGAATTCATAATGAAGATGATGACGATGAAGATATAGGTCAAGTACATCCTGATCTCTCCGGCTTAATGTAATAGTCTTTCCTACCCCACTGTGGTCATCCCTTAAAAACGGAAAACAAAACAGTATAAGTAAGGCTATTAATTTTTTTTTTCGCTTTTTTATTTATTTTTCCCATTACAATGGCTGGTTCCATTGGAGACCTCCAGCGAAGACAAAAAAACAAAAGCAAACACCAACCCTCATCTTTTACATGACCACCCTTTGGACTGGGATAATAGTGTAAACTTCGGAGTCATCATCACTTTTCCTTGAAGTACTTTTGGCGCCGACATAACTTCTGCCGTCATCGTTGTAACCATTGTAGCTATCTCGTCCGTTGTTGCCCCCCTTCGGATTGTCGTTGTTTGGATTCGCATTTTGATGCGGATTTTGATTCTCGTTCTGGTTGTGACTCATTTTCTCATTGTCCTTGTCATCGTTTGAACTGCTGCTACACCACAAGCAACCTATCCCTCCATCATAGCAATTCTGAAAATATCGCTTTAGACCGCAAAATTTTCCTTTCACGAACATGGCATACTGAATTGTCTCAGCTAAGAATGTATACAACAACGGGTTCAAAACACAGCTGGCCAGGGTAAGAACACCAAAGGAGAAATGTAAAATCCAGTGAACCGGACGAGTATAAGTCCCGTACATTCGCATAATGAGAAATATCCAGGCGGGGAGGCGAAATAAGATGAACACAGCCATCAGGATCAGGACGATGGTGAACATTCGCAGGTGGCGTGCCTCGCGGCTACTAATATGTTTCGCATTGTTGCCTTCGCCGCCGCCCACGACGATATTGGAATTGTTCTTGAGCGAATTGGTCCTTGTTCTAGATGTAGCTGTCATACTCGTAGTCGTAGTTATGGTTGAGGCAGCCAGGCTCGTTGGCACCATCAATGAGGAAGTACAACTCTTATTGCACCCCTGACAGCGATGGTATGGTTGTTGAATCACTTCCATTTGTTTCTCTTCGGTGGACGGTCTTAAACCGGACGAAAATTCAACGACAGGAACAATACCAGCAGCATCAGCAATTGTTGTTGCTACTGCCTGTGGGAATGGAGATGGGGATGATGGTGCAACTCCAACACGAACCGAGTGCCTTCGGATCCAAAGTTTATTGGCAATAATTGAGTTTAGCCAAACGAAAGCAACCAAAGTTGGAACGAAAATGATGGCCAACACAACGACATAGTAGAGAGCATTCGATTCCTGCGGAGACAGTAGAAAGTGCAAAAGTTAGTAAAGAACATAATTGTGGAGAGTGAAGTGAAAGGAACATTTAGAATATGAATTATGAATGCACTTCCCTCTTTCTGATGCAGCTGCAGATGAAGGACCTTGGGTAATTGAATAAATTTATCTGTCCCACGTCTCTTCGATTCTATTTTCTTCTATTAACTTTCATTCATTTGCTGTGATCAGAGGTTTTATAAATAAATTAAAGTTCCGCTCTATCAGGGTAGCGTGTCATGGTGATTGTTTTATCGCAAAGTCAATATGTTTATTCGTCAAATGATAATCTGTGGGGATGATTATTTATACAGAGTAGTCGGAAGGCAAAGAATGATTAGTCATGGTAGGGTGATGTGCCATAGACTGTTGTGGGAGTCTCAACCACAATCGACTTTGAATTAAAGGAAAAAGCACGTGCGCTATCTAGATTGCTAAAATTGAAACAGTGGTCGCAAGTCATTCTCCGTTCATGCGAATGGACGTCACTTCCATCAATTTGCAAGCCTAACGAGTCTATTTAGCTGGTAAATTTTCAACTGAAACCATACAAGTTAATCCAGTTGACACAACAGAAATAGGACTTATGGCAGAAAAAATTGTGTGACTTGAATGTGAGAGTTATTTGATATTAAGGGGCCAAGTACGAAGGACAAGGACTGCACGACAAAGATCAAACTCATTATTTAAATGGCATGGATTTGTCACAGAGAAAAGTTTCAGATTGTAGCTGTACGAAGTTAATCAAGTGTCACCCTCAACTAGGGTCTCTATATGGCCTGAGTTCCACAGGGTTCAGTGCTAGGGCATCTTCTTTTAAACATTGTTGGCTTCCTTCTTTCCGCCTTTTTCTTTTCAGGGAATCTTTTCCAATTGATCTTATGTCGAAAATCATGAAATGACTCAAGCACATATGCCTGATATTGAATAAGCTGTTTGCAAACTAAAACCACAAACATACAAAATTGGGACAGCAGAACGAAATCCTGCTTAGCTACTTTGACAGCCTTTGAAGGAAAATATTCTTCTCAGCACAGTAGTTTACCTTGATATGTATTGATTGGTATGTTCTCATTATTTTAACTTATTTCGCCTTTATCACCACTACCAATGCTTGGAATAATATATTTGGTGTGGAACCAAATGCATATAATCAACTTAATGGTACCGAACGTATTCTTGTAAATCTAACTCCAACTTAGACGTGTAAAAAAGGGGAAACCGAAAACAGTCAACTGCAATTGCACTAATGAGGAGCTCGACAAATACGTCCATACTCCGTTTCAACCCAGAATGATAAAAAAGCTAAATGAAGCTCTTTCGAAAGAGCTGAAGATTGTCTGTTTGTAGATACAGTCAAAGCCTAAGAAAAACGGAAGTCATCAATTAAGTCATTTAAGCCAAAACCTTGTCCTTCCACTGGAGATACACATGCGCCGAGTTAATCAGCCCGATGTGGCGTCTTTTGATGGCTTTAACTCATCCGGCATATATTGAATCATGCAACACAGAGGCATAGATCAGTTGATGGCAAATCTGAAGGAATTCTACACTAAAAGAAGCTCTTTCAATGGATACATACCTTCATTTTTCCTTGAATTCTCATTGAGCTCACGGAGCAGATTACATCACTCTGCAAGCTCCTTGCGGACCAAAAGCAAGCTCCACGGCTGAAAGGAAAGACTGCAAGGTGTTTGAAAATAAACATTCTTTACGCACCTGTGAGTATAAAGCAAAAGTAACCCAATACCTTGCGAAGTTTGCCTGGCATCAGTGCCAAGCTCATTCGACTATGCAGGATGACGATGGAGAATGCACTCTGCTTCCTCAAGATGGACTATAAAAAGCATAGACCTTCAATGTGAGAAAAACACTTGAACAAGGACCTACAAGTCAATTTTAAAAATCTGTTGAGTTACTCGCCTACAAGGACGACATTGACATAAAGGGAAGGACACAGCGAGCTATCAATGAAGCATTTGCAACTATTGTAGAAGAAATGGCAAAGATGGACTTAGCTGTAAATAAAGGGGGAAAAAAGTGAATGCTATCACCAAAGAGGGACTTATAAATTGACACCTACGACTAAACGACAAAACGTCACGATATACAGCTACAACTTTGAGATAGTAAGGGACTTTATCTACCTCGGCTGCACTATCAACTTCTCCACCACACCAGCGCGGAGAATCACTTTTGTATTTTTTATGATTTCTGCCATCCCTATCAGCCGGTGAACAGATTTCTTAAGATAGTTTGTAGATTTGTGGTACTCAGCGCAACATTAAACATCTCTTAGATAAATACCCAATTTACTGGCTGTTCTCATATCAACAGGAACAGGAACGTGCTGCAGAAATCCTGATAAATACCAACAGAAGAAATCAATGTCACTCTAATCCTATCTATCCGTAATTAAAGGAAAGTAAAATTTACTATTGACCACATGAATACCTTAACTCTAAGCCTCTAATCGACACCTTATTCTTTAAAGTCAAAAACACATTAATAAGTTTCTAAATCACAAAATATCTTCACCTTATTATAAGGAATCTTGATTGCCTCATTAAGGAATCCAAATGAAGTCAACTAACCTGATCATTTCAAACTATCTGTAAGCGCTAGATGACCACTTATTCGGGATTATTATGAAAAAGCATTTGTAGGACCTCTGCAGAAGTTTTGTTAGGCCATTGTGCAGGTAGGTAGGTAGGTAGGTATTAGGAGAAAAATCGTCGCAGTCATCGGGAATCTGCACTTAATATAACATCATGTCTTAAGAGATTTTTAAAATAAATAGGAGTTCCCCAGCGCTCCTTTGTTGGACCTCGTTTCTTCCTATATTCAATCAAATTTAAAACTGAAGGTTGGTTTCATTCTCAGAATTGCAGACCTCGAAATGATTGTCAATCCTTAAGCCTGCCAAATTGTGACCAGTCTTTAAACGGCTTATATTCGAAAACCTTTACCCCGAGTGATTTTCTTTAACTCACCTTTTCCGAAACGCACAATTTCGCTTCCTCTCCTCCAATCACATCTGAATCATCTTCGTTCACACCTCCTGACGTCACAATAAACACTTCAAAAATAGTATATGCCGCAAACATAGGAGCTGCTATGGCATACGATAAACCCCAAGTTGCAACAGCAAAAAAGATACATATTCCTTTGGTTGGATTCCACATTCCAACAACTGCCTTTTTTATAGCCAAATATCTATCAAAAGCAATCCCCAATAGCGTCATGCTGCTAACGAGTATCGCTCCGGTTGTTATGAACGGAAGGAGGCGGCACATTAAATCTCCCAGACACTGCAAAGCGAAAAGCAAAATTTCATCATCTCTATCATATGGGAGTCATATCATGGTTGCTAGCTCACCCAAATTTGAACAGATGGTGATCCGAATTGAGTCAGATATAAAGATGATAAGGACACGGTTAAAATGAGATCACTCAGGGCCAGTGAGATTTGACAATGTCGATAGAAAAGGCGCAATTTTCGTTTCCCATTGGCGTATAGAGATCCAATATTGCCAGTTACCGACAAGATACCCAGAAGTCCAACAATTACCGCCAGTGTGACACGTTCTTCATATGTTAGAGTTGCCAACTGGGTGTCGAAAATCGTGGTGATTTCGTCATCATTACCACCACCCGAAACTTGGCCAGATGTATTCATATTTGAAGAATTGACTATCCGCCTGACTATAGGCTATAGAACAATACACCTCACACACCACTTAACACAGACTGCATCACCGATTGATTTGCCGGTGGTTAAATAGCCTAATCAGGCGACGAGGGATTCCATATCTCATAGGTTAATTAATATCTTATCCATTTACACCTGTGCTACGTAGATGCCGCACGATGTTTACCTTTTTCGATTCATTAACTAGTGATTAATAGATAATTCACTTGAGCTACGTTATCGACATTGGCAAACAAGATAAACCTCTGTATAGTTGCATACGCTTAGGTGTTGATTGGGACGGTTACACTTGTCAATAGAATGTTACTATTTTGTTATCGAAAAACTAAATTATTTATGACTAAGGTTGAACATTTTTATTACGATACTAGGGAGGGTTTTTATTGATATTTTATTGCTTTTAGATAGCCACATGACCTGGCCCAAAATTTAAGGTATTAGGCGCATGCGGGGTCAGTGCTTAGAGGCAACGCCGAGCAAAGATTTGCCTGTCAAATTTTCAAGTTTGAAATTAACTAAAAAATTAAGTCCAATCCGCTTTATAATTTATAAATTGCAGTTCAACAATGCGGATTTTGGTTTTTTTAAACAATATCATATTTATAAATGACGACCGTTTCTTTTAAGGGTAAAAGCTTCATCGCCTTTTTCAACTTCAGGACTCTTCACGATGTGTGAGTCCAACGAGCAGCATTCGCAGGCCAAATAGAAACTCATCGAACTTTCGGAAATACGCTTCAGCAATCTCTGTTTGTTACCGACTTACGCGTTACCGCCCGCTGACTCAAGTGACTTTTGTGAGCCATCTTACATACTCGTAGATGCGGTCGCCCTGTGCTACGCCGTTCCTTTGTTTCGGCTCGAAGATTTTTAGGGCTAGAGCTGCGGCATCCACTCACTCAGACAATGGATGTGAAGAAGCCTATCTAGGCCAATGACAGCATACAAGTGTCAAACTACTCAAACTTTAGATACACTTCATGGAAATGATCGCAATTAATAGCACTACCCCGCTGGGCACCACGATTGCAACGCACTCGGGTGATCCCAGAGCAAGCAGAAGTGCCTGTGTCAGAGCCCGACGGATTTCCAAAATATTTTCCTAAACTTCAATTTGCAAGTTGGAACCTCGGATCGATGACCTCAAAAAGTTTAGAACTGGAAGCGATTATGCGTCGCAGAACTCTACAAATCCTGTGCGTGCAGGAAACGAAGTGGTGTAATACAGGAAATAAAGCTCGTTTTCTTGATTTAAAAACTAAGGCATTTAAGATGTTCTACCATGGAACGGTCAATGGACGAAACGGTGTTGGAATCCTTGTTGCAGCGGATCTTCTAAACAACATCGTTGGTATCTTGAAAATAAGCGACCACTTGATGAGTGTTCAACTCGTCATACGCAATGAAACGTGGAACATTGTTAGCGCGTACGCTCCACAAAATGGATGCGACCAATCGGAAAAAGATACATTTTGGTCAGAGTTCGGTAATTTGCTTAGAAATATACCTATCGATGAGATGCTCTTCGTAGGCGGAGATTTAAATGGCCACGTCGGAGAAACAAATGTTGATTATGAGGACTGCCACGGCAGTAAAGGCTTTGGAACCAGAAATTCAGCTGGCGAAGACATCCTTGTAGCGTGTAGGGCTTACGGCTTAACCGTCTTAAATACAATATTTATTAAACATCAACGACATCTTATCACCTATAGCAGCGGAGGCCACGAAACGCAAATAGATTATCACCTCTGCAAAATGTCGATGAGAAACCGTGTTAAGGACTGTAAAGTAATACTCGGAGAATCGCTAGTAAGCCAACACAGTCTGCTCATTACAGAATTCTTCACAGCGGAACCACCGAAAACACGGGCATCGTTTGGAAAGCCAAAAATCCGGTGGTATAATCTATCGAAGGAACAAAGCGCAAGATTTATCGCACTGGCTTAAGAAGTACTTCACAATATAAACGGTATCGCAGACTCACTTAGCCCGCAAGAAATGTGGAACAGCATGCACGAGGAATGCATAACCCTCGCAAAGTCCCATCTGGGGACTATATCGAAATACCATCACGTCGGCAAAGAAACATGGTGGTGGAATGACGAAACCAAACGAGCTGTGGCCGACAAGAAGAGTGCATTCCAAGCGTGGACAAAATGCGATCGGAGCGACGATATCGAAAAAGCTCGACTGGCTCTTGAATACGAGCGTCTTAAAAAGATCGCAAGGAAAGTCCTGGCTCGAACTCGAGCGGCAGCAGCGGACAACCTGTACCAGGAGTTGGAACAAATTTCCTCACGATCGGCGGATAGAAGACAAGCTATACAAGAAGTTCAAACGTCGTACAGTACTAATATGCCAAATATTTTTAAGCTCGCTGCACAGAGGAGAAAAAATTCAATGGAAATAACCTCGCCGAAATACATCAAAAACGCAGACGGTCGCCTGTTAACAAATGAAAAGGAAATTTGTGACCGGTGGCTTGAATACTGCAAGGAGTTGCTTAACAAACAGTTTCCACGTGATATCGTGCCGACAGCTGGTCTATTCGAGGAGGAAGTTTCGGACTTTTCAATCGAAGAAATAAGTATAGCAATCGGAAAAATGAAGCGGGGGAAAGCGGCGGAACCAGACAGCATTCCATCAGAGTTTTGGTCGAAGATGGAGGGAATCGGCAGCGTTCGGCTATCGAAAATTTTAAATAAATTAAAATGTGGACAACCTATGCCGAATCAATGGAGAAGTAGCTTCTTGGTTCCATTATACAAAGGAAAAGGCGACACTCGAGAATGCAACAACTTCTGTTCAATCAAGCTGATGTCACACGCGATGAAAATCGTCGAAAGAGTCTTAAACGAACATCATCGGCAAATAGTAAGCATTCGATCGAGTGCCTAGGGATCTCACATGGGCCGCGCTGTCACACATGTACCGAAACATGAAAACTGCGGTTAAAAGCTCCACTGGACCAACAAGAGAATTTCCAGTTAATGTCGGAGTGCATCAAGGAAGTGTGCTTAGCCCATTCCTCTTTAACGTAGTATTCGACTATCTTTTAAAAGACTGCATGCGCAAAGCAAATGCAACTCCAATTCTCTTCGCTGACGGCGCTGTTATACTAAGCGATAACGTCGGAGATTTGCAAAACGCCTTAGATTCGTGGAAAAATGCGCTAGAGAGAAACGGGTTTAAAATAAGTCGTTCAAAGACTGAGCATTTGACGTGCCCATTTGCGCATCCGTTGCGACCTGTTCCGGATATAATGATAGACGGAATAGTTCTTCCGAAAAGCACTATCTTTAAGTACTTAGGATCAATCGTTAACATGGAAGCGAAATGTGACGACGACGTAAACCACAGAGTGAGTGTGCGATGGATGAAAGTGCGGGAAAATTCGGGAATCTTTTGCGACCGAAAATTTCCACTTAAATTAAAGGGGAAACTCTACACCACGGTTGTTAGACCAGCTCTTATATACAGTTCACAGTGCTGGACAATGTACGAACCGTATAAAAACAAAATGACGGCAGCGGAAATGAAAATGTTAAGGATGTCTAGTGGAGTCACTAAACGCGATTCCATTAGATCTACGCGTATAAGAGGAAGTCTACATATAAACAATTTGGTAACCGAACAGCTTGAGGCGAATAGAATAAGCTGGTATTGCCACGTTCAAAGAAGATCTGCGGAAAATCCGGTTAAAAAGGCACTATCAACTACGGTCACTCCAACTATAAGAAAACAAGGTCGGAAAAAGAATTCCTGGATTTCTCAGATGGCAAATGCGCAACAACGCCTGGGGCTAACCACTGAAGCGACCCAGGACCGAGCATTATGTAGACGCGTTCTGCGTTCTGCAACATTAGCCAACCCCATAAGCGGAGCAGCAGGGATGCAGTAAAAATGGGAAACTCGTTACGCATAAGTTCGTAAAACGAGGAAAGGGTTAATAAAAGGATAAGAAGAATACAAACAGGAACGACAATCCATAGAAGTATTTCACCCTCGAGATGCTTAAATGTTTATTCGGTGATTTTCAGTTCAAGGTCCAAACTATAAAGCAGGAGCAGGACCTAGATTATGAGAATCTTCTTTA
Source organism: Volucella inflata (assembly GCA_928272305.1). Classification (NCBI taxonomy): domain Eukaryota; kingdom Metazoa; phylum Arthropoda; class Insecta; order Diptera; family Syrphidae; genus Volucella; species Volucella inflata. The sequence continues at coordinate 10,688,420 of OV743720.1, forward strand.
AAACTAGTTTGGCTAGGTGACTGACACCTTGCCAAGAAAGCTGCGATTGGTTTCTGCGTCCGATTTCTATTCTGATATCGTTGCTGCTTTTAAATACAGGTTCAAGGTTGATAAGGTCCCTAACTACCAACTGTTGCTCATGCAAACATTCTGTCCAGGCCGTCAGTAGTGTGCGTCCTTTTCTTAAGATAGCATACTCTTTGTATTGCCCTCATTTACCTCACCCATTTAGTCGCTCCCACCTCAACACTCACGAAAGTTTTATTGACGGCTTAAAGTCTAAGGACTTAAAAGTTCTTTCTCTTTGCAGCCAGCAGAGTTATGTAAGAAGTTATTGAAGAGTATGCCTGACATAGACAGCTGTCATACGGCTTTGAAAAAATTAGAGGTGGGCGTCCTTTCCATGATCCATAGATATTGGTTCGACGTTAGACTTTCATGGATGGAAACCGCATTGGTACGATTTAAACAAATTGCTGGCTGGCCGAATGATTTCAGACTTTCACAAATAAGATCTTGTAGGCGATGTTGAGGAAACTGATGCCTCACAATAGACTTGGGCATACCATGATGAGCCTCTATTCGACTGGTTGAAAAGTCTATTCTGCCTGACAGGGGAATGTTGCTCGCCATCACCGTTCAACAGGCTACTGATTCGTAAGGGCCGAGAGCCAATCGCGAATTCTGAAAGCATTGATCTGCAGTTATAGGTCGCGATGCAATCATCAGAAGATCTTCAAAGTTCACCCCCAAGTGTATACCGAAATCTTTCAACAACTCTTGGGCCACCAACATCTAGTACTGAAGCCCTGTGGCATAGCTGCCTAAATAACATCAGAGACAACCACCAAGAAATCCCAAGAAGGGCATAAAGCGTCGCTGCAGTAAAGGACGAGAGCCGCTCGTTAGCTCTACGAGCAGAAAAGACGGGAAAATCGTCGACTTATTCAGAAGAAAATTAAGAGCACTTCAAGCGCGTGTACGAAGATATTGAGAGCTTGTACACCATGAATAACGTGCGGAAGTTTCACCATCAGCTACATGTCGGAGTAAGAAGATCCGTACAAGAAGCCTGATGAAATGAAGGGGGATATGAAAAAACTCTTTTTGCAGAGTGTATGAGGGCGAAGCAGGTCAACATCTGTGGCGCGCATAAGTGAATGGGACTTTCAATGACTTGGAATTCGCAGCTTCCTCTACAAAATCGCCGCACTCCGGGATTAATACTGGTCTATTCCGAGCATCACAAAATCTACACCTTATCGCAAATTAACCCATCTAGTTCGATGTTTTCTGCTCATTAGATACGACTCAGCGGTGCTAAAAGACTATGATTTGAGATCCGTCTAAATTAACTTACCAATCCAGCTGGGAATATCCACGTAGGCCAATATTTTTAAGTATATTCTGTTCATCTGTCTTGTGGTTTGGCGTTCTTTGTGTGTTGTATTTGACCCTGACTGCTGATAATAGTTGTATTCAGAGAAAAATGCGTTTCAAGTTTAGATATTTTCTGCACCTCCAAGTCTGATAGCCTGTTTGCTTAAGTATACTTATTTTGACCGTGTGCATGTACCCTGCATTTAACAAGAAAGGTGAACAACTCCATAGACATGCTGTATGGCATACCCTATCATATAATCCAGTATCTGCTCCCCCTACAACCTTTTCTAGCTCTGTTAATGCTGCTTTTCTCTACGGATCTCCCTATTACAGCTCCAGAAAACACCTACGATTTTGTTGTATAGGTGGGAACAGCACTCAAAAAATAAACATTTACGAAAACGTGATTAGAATCGATTTCATCATGTCCACGAGATCCGGCGAGCTAAATTGATTTTACTTAATCACTCCTGTCGCAAATGTAAACAAAATGTGCACGCTCTAGGTGATGCAAATATTACTGATCCTTACGCAAGCCAAAATTTGTACCGCAGCAACATGTTCTTTACATTAACCAAAGCGCGTCGTCCTTTTAATGGACGAATTTTAATTCCAAATAAATTGCCATAACCTTTTCCAATTTCACTTTGACATCAATAAAACGTCCCCTCGTTGCGTACCGTCACCACAAAACGTTTTTAATTGCATCCATAGAAAGGATATTGCATTAGCAGCTGTATAGTTGTTGTTCACATGCAACATGCAGAATCAATTACTCATACGCCTCCGGTTCCGTCACAGTTTCAAAATACAAGTAATCCTCCCAAAAACTCTACTGTGGTTTTTTTTGCACATACAAATGTATTCGGACATGTGTTCCGTGTTGCTTTTGTTGGTGTTCAATGTATGCGTGCTGAATTAATACATAAACACACAGGAGCAGTTGTACTCAACACGTATTTGGACTCAGTTTTCGTCCTAAGCTCAGAAATTAATTGAATCCCATCGATTGTGTGATTGATTGGAAATTAATACAATAATTCCCCAGAGAGTGCACGTCCTGCTTTATTGGTGCTTCGCTGCCTCTGCCGTCTCTTCCTTCAATGTGACTGTATCCCGGCTTCTCTCTTCTCGTATGCATGAAGTTGAGGGTAGCATGCGTCTAGGCATTGTGAATGCAAATATTGTGAAACACACGAAACGTGTTAGCCCCGGTATTTGCTTATCGAATGAAATTCTGTGCGTAGACGTGTGCGAATATTTGTATCCAGTACATGAATCCTACATTAATCCTGGTTTACAAGTTGATCGAATATGTCCTGTTCGAATGCACCATTCAGCATTGTGTCCGTTTCAATCATACTTTAAGGCCCTACGCCTACGGACAGGCTTTTTGTTCGACTAAACTATAGTAAACCATCCAACCATTGATTGATTTTTAAATGCTCGCTGGGTCACTGAAGAATCCTGGCACAAGCTGAAAAGTCGTACAAATTAGGCTGACCCATGTGAATGTGTACATTCGAAATTTTGAAATCGTCTGTAGGCGCCTAGCCTTAAACAATGACTACACACTACGTACGGCCGGTGAATGTCAGCAGCAATTTACCATCTCATTTAGCATTCGCATAACGATGACAGGCCAAAGCTAAATATCCTTAATATCCTTGTTCGGGTTTTTTGCGCATCGTCGGTTTTTAATGCATCAATTTTGAATAATCAGCATTTGGCACGCGTTCCCCACTCAGGCACCTCCAGCTACTCGGGTACTATACTCGTACATAGATGCCGTCCGGGCGCTGCTTTAATTTCATTCGAAATGCTCATTTGGCGATGTAATTCATTTCGCATTCACCATTGTGTTTAGAAGATTAGCATTTTAAAAGGATACTGCGCCAGGGTCGGCATCCGGGGACTGTATACGAGTATGTTTGTTGTTGGGGATTTTGTTAGCTTCTTGCCGTTGTTTCCCGTGCTGCTTGCTTTTGCAGGTGGTTTATGCTATTGGTGCAGTAATTGAGTTGACTTCAGTTTAGAGAGTCAGACACTAGGGGTGGAGATTAGAGAGTTACGAATAAGTGGAATTCGACGTGAGCAGAGGTTGCAAATGAGGATATTCAAGTTGAGCAACGCATTGTTCGTAATATATGTAGCACCCTGGGGTGTAATGAGATTGATGGTCGTTAGTTTGTTTTTAGAGAAAGTGGTTGCAAGTGTTGAGGGTTGTTCTCGCAAGAGATCTCAAGAGATCCAGCCAGGTTTGTGTCAAGTGCTCATTTTATATTTTGCACGATACTTTCGTCTTTTTGTGGCACTTGTACTAAGTGTTTCTTTTTCTTTTTTTTTCTTACAATCGTGTTGTGATTTTTTATTTGTTTCCTGTGCGGCATGGAGCACTATAGTATTGTGGTGTGAGAAATGGGGTTAAGAGTGCTTGTTAGACTGCTGAAGTATTATTTGGAATGCTTTGTGTAGAAATGTGTTTGAATGATGTCCTTCTGCTCACTAGAGTTTGTCGTAATTGCATTTGTGTCCCCTTTTGAGATGCTTGTCTATTTCTACGGTTCTCTCCTAAAGAAAACTCTTATAATACTTCCTTCTGGAGTAGGAACTTGATCGTATGGTTGAGAATTTTAGGTCTAGGACATGAATCTAGTGGAAAAATATGTTAGCAATTTTAAGGATACAAAGCCTAGGCATCTAACAAATATATTTGAGTCAGAGTACAGACATCATTTGGAGACTTAGCCACTGAAGAGTTACTTGTTTAATTTACTATAGTCCAGGGGTTGATCTTAACTTTAATCAGCAATTTTATCTGATAAGAGTTCTAGACTACACTCGCATCCTCCAAGTTTGCCTTTATTCTTCCAAAAGATTCGATTCTACGAGGTACGTTCCAAAGTTAACAGGATCATCTATTTGCAATTATATTTGTAAGAAAAGAAGATCCTTCACTCCCAAAATTTCATGGCAATTGGACCAGAACAAACGCAGTCCTAACGTTTGAAGTGTCAGTATGTAAGGAATATAATCAAAAACAAAACTTTCTTTACAACAATGTTACTGGTGATGAAAGTGTTTTCAATATGATTCAGAAACCAAACACCAAAGTGCCAAGTGGAAAACACCACGTGAGCCAGAATCCAAGAAATGTCGTTTAGGGAAGTGAAAAGTGAAGACAATGTTGATCTGCTTTTCCAATTTCATGCTCAATAGAATCTAATATTTTAAAAGCATCTGGTGTTTTTTATTTGCTATATTCGGCTAGAATAACGCCCGGAAGGAAGTTGAAGTTGGCGTTTGTTGCATGATAATGCGCCGTCTCATCGATTGACACTTGCGAGCATATAGCCTGTCAACTACTTCCCACATTCCCCTGATTTGGCACCGTGCGACTATAAGAAACGCGTTTTGTGGACAAAAAAGCCATGCAAAAGGTTTGCGCCGACATCCTGAAAGACATTCCGGACATGCATTCAACATGCTTTAGACCATGCAAATCTTTGTATTGAGTCGGATGGGAACTAGTTTCAATAGTCACGTGACACCTTATATGCGGTTATCCTTTTCTACACTGTTACTTGGAGTTAGACACCACCGTCGGAGATGTTATGTCCATTCGCTTAACATAGCCAACCGATATCAGACTTCGGATCCATAGACCACTGGCAAGATTGATGACATTATACAGCCCAAATAGGTGTTGGTTGAATGTCTTTTTCTATTTGGAGGATCGAAATTACCCGCAGTATCTTTCTCTCCTAAGTGACTGAGGCATAGAACAAGACCGAAAAGATAAAGGTCTTGTATGTCAACTTCGACTTATTTTTGTGCTGATGATGAAGCTATTAACTTCCTATCCCAAAGTTAAAACTATCAACCGTGACATCGTGGTCAAGCCTACGGTGATGTGCTTCCTTTTCTACTAAGATCATGTATTTTGTGCTGCACTCGTTTGCACACTTAGTTGGCTGAGGTCCCCTTTCACTTGCGTACGTCACCTGAGTCTCGGTCTTCCTCTACTGCGCTGTCCTTCGAGTGGCGGGTTCGAAGATCGGAGCTTTGGTTTCCATGCGATCTACATGACCCAGCCATCTCAATCGTTGGATCTTCACTCTTCTGGCTAGGTCGATGTCGCTGTACAGCCCGTATAGTTCGTCGTTTTATCTCCTCCTCCACTCTCTGTCAATGCAGACGGGACCGAAAATCATTCGAAGAATTTTTCTCTCAAAGCAAACAAGAGCACCTTCATCAATTTTTGATAATGTCAATGCCTCTGCGCAATAGAGCAAGACTGGGATTATTAATGTCATTTAGGGTCACTTTTGTTGTTAAAAAAAAAACAAACTATCAGAGCCGGCAAAGGTATTGACTCAGTGTATGTAACAACCGATGCATGGCAGGTCGTGAATGACAATTTTGTTGGTGCACTGTTTCATATTTTTGTAAAGGCATAACACCTACAACAATTTGTTTCGGTAAACCAACGACAAAATTTTTACTTCGCAGCCTCGCTTAGCATCGTCGGTTTTGTGTGTTTTTGTTCTTTTCCTTGTAATGGCTTGGGAATTTAGAGTGGACATAGCTAATATTCGCGGGCTGAAAAGTAATCACTTGTAAATGAGCCCACGCGAATCCCAGACGTTGATAGTCAGTTGTTTTTTCGATCAGAGGAAAACTGGAAAAAATTTAAACGAGCCAAAAATGGTGCAAAGCCTTTCTTAAGCGTGTGGAATTTTTATACGCCCAAAAATTGAGGCAAAAAATACTACAATGTCCCAAAGGTAGTAAAAATTGTTGGTCATTCGTCAAAAACATTAGAAATTCTGCTTCATCCTCCATCCCAACGCTCATTTACAATGACATTCCAGCTATCAGCTCTTTTGAAAAGGCCAATCTGCTTGCTGCACACTTTGCAGCCAGCTCAACGCTTCCGGATTGTGCTTTGCCTCCGCCTACACTTGAGTGCGTCGAATCTTCAATGGGACGAATCCACTTTCGCACTCGTGTAGTAGCAAGAGTACTTAAAGATCTTAACATTCACAAATCCGCTGGTCCAGATGGCATATCTCCCCTTCTTCTGAAAAAACAGCATTTGTCCAGCCTGTCCTTAAAAAACGGCGAATTTTCTTGTCTCTCCTCTTACAGATCCATTGCACTTAAGTCCCTTCTTTCAAAGGGCATGGAAACGCTGATAAAGAGTCAGCTGATGAAATATCTCAAAACACGAAAACTCTTAATGACCGGCAGTATGGTTTTCGTAGCAACAGGTCCTCTGGTGATTTGATGGCATGTTTCACCGAAAAGTGGAATCAAAGTTTACATCAATCTGGCGAAAGTAAGATAGTTGCACTTAATATTTCAAAGGCATTTGACAGAGTTTGGCTCTTTTGTCGAAAATGCGTGCAATTGGGATCGATTCTTCAATGGATTAGAAATTACCTTTCGGAACGTTCAATTCAAGTTGTCTTGGATGGGGAACTATCAAGAGAGTGGAATTTAATTCTTCCAAAACACAATGCTGTCTGCTGTCGCTAAAGCCAAATTCAAATACCCAGCCATTATCCATCAATGGCACTTGCATCGTCGAAACCGAAAAACTTTCGAATCTCGGTATGTGTGTCAATAACAACCTACGTTGGAATGCCCACATTTTCGAAGTCGCCAAAAATCCAGCGATTTGTCTAGGTTTCCTTAAGCGATGTTAGAAATTTTTCACCCCCCCTGATCGGGCTTCAATAAACAGGGCTTTCATCCGCCCAAAACTGTATTACAATGCTCACATCCGGTCCGGTATTCCTAAAACTTCTTTGCACCTACTAGATAGGTTTCAAACCCGTGCGTTAAAACTTATAGGTGTCTCTTGCCTCACCTTGTTCTATCGCTATTTTCACCACCAGTCCTCCAAAGAAATTACCAGGAGCAGTTCGGTCCTCCAAACCTCCAACCGTAATACCCGTTTCGCTATGAATGCTCATCAGTACACCCTCAAGCCGTCTTTCGCAATTCTCTCCTAAGTCGGACAACTTTCTTATGGAATGCACTGCCGAGCTCTGTATTTCGTAGCCATTACAATATTCAGGCACTTAAGCATAACGTACATCGGTACCTCTCTTTCCTCCCTCTCTAAATTTCCTTCGCCCGCTCTATATGCAAACATTTTAAGGGTACACAAAATGTGCGCGCGCCAATTATAAAAAGAAAAAGAAAAAAAAGAGAGCTTTGCTAGTCAACTGCTTTCTTTGCCCAAGGAAGCAGCAACTGGCAAGAATTATTTTTTGTTTGATCTCAGTGCTGGTGTCATTGTCTAAATTTATAGCGGAGTCTAGGTAGACAAAGTCCCAAACTACCTCAAAGTTATACCAGTCTAGGAGACGTCGGTGTTCAGTGTCCTTTTTGCTTGACAGCATATATTTAGTCTTGCCTTCATTGACCGCTAAATCCATTTTCGCCGCTTTCGTCTCAATACCTGCAATAGCGCCACTGAATCACACCGTTTTCTTCCGACTATTGCAATATCATCGGCGTGTGTGGGTAATTGGACGGACTTTTGAAAAATTGTGTCTCTGGTGTTTGCTCGTGAGTTTTGCACTATTCTTTCAAGTACGATGTTGAAAAAATCACATGACAGCGCATCGCCTTGTCTAAATCGTTGCACCTTGATGCAGCAGCGTGCTTTCTCCATCGTCATCCTGCACAGATGGACGAGTTTGGCGAGGATGCCAAAACTTGACATTGCTCTGTAGAGCTAGTCTCTATATATACTGCCATATGCAGCCTTAAAATCGATAAACAGATAGTATGTATCAATCTGAAGCTCATGATGAAGCCAAATAATATGACAGAAAAGATCTATGTATGGACCGGTTTTACATATTACTATCGCGTGGACGAAGGATGCTAAGATTTAATTTATTACCCATGCTTTGCAAATAAACTGATGAATGTTCTCAACAAGTTCTTCTCTCTTTGACTTAACAAGCTCAGCAGACAGCTACTTTCACTTCGTCTAGGTTAAAATAATGAAATTATCTGTCGTTGTCGTCCAGAGTCAATGATTCATTTTACCTGACAGTGGAAATTTTATCATCCATGATCGCACCATATTCTCAACACCAACTCTAACTCTTCCACTAGTTGTCCTAGGTGCAAAACAGCTATTGGTTGCTAAGCCGGCAGAGAGCTGGGCTTTGGAGACACTCATGGCCCACAACACATAGCAATCAAATGACTAGCCTGCCAGGAATACCTAAAGGTTCAACTCTAGTGCCGTTCTTGGAATATGAGTAGGTTCTTGCACTTCATTTATCGCAAATTTCTGGCTGTGTTTTATTTTACAAATGTATTGCCCCCGACTGCAATTTTCTGAAAAGGTGCGGTGAGTGATCCGGACTACATTAAGTCAATTACTATAGACCTACCGAATAATACTTCTTCATTTGTAGTCTAAAAATCATCGATTGTATTAAGGTGGACCCAATCATCTAGTTTAATTCTTAAGAACTCCTGAAACTTATGCTCCCGATTGGTTCGTATTTGGTAAAAATGTTTTTCTTAAATTTTTGAATTTAAACATGAAATTTTGTATTTATTGTCAAACATAATATTGTGTTCATTTATTTTAATTTTTATACATGAATGAGTGTATCTGAGGATGTGTGTATGAGTAGTGTGTTAATGTTTTTTTCTTATATACTATCTGCAACATAAAATACGTTTTATTGTTTCTTAAAAAAAAAAAAAAAAAATACAAAATCAATTTTTAACAAACATCCTTACATGGATAGAGTATAGATACTATTTAATGTTAAAGCTTGCACAGCAATATTTGTAAATTATTGTACATTACAGACTAACGTTAAGTGCTATTTATAAAAATTAGAAAATAAAATTAAAAAACTAAAATAAAAAATTGTAACAAAAATAATTTAATTCTAGATTAAGGATCCTGCGTACCATATGTATAGTTGTGTAAGCCTACACTTAAAAGTTAAAATCATAGTTACAAAGAAAAGCGTTATTATTTATTTGCTGTTTTTTTCATATTAAGTCTTTTAATCGCTTTAAATTGGATACATTGCGTAGATATTAATCACTATGTGTGGGTGTGTTAAAGATTAGTATGATCAAGTGTTTTGTATTTGGAATATCTTCATATAGTTAACTGTCGTATATTGTAGTAGTAGTAGTATGTAGTAGTAATTATTATAAACTTTTTTTAATTTTTTTTTTGTATATATAAATGGCTCGTTAGGTTAGAATTTCTGGTGGCATTGTGGCGGTAAGACGCTGGTCTCATTTGGCTTGGGTTTTTTATTTATTTTTTTTAAATTTATTATCAATTTGATTGGCATTTTCTGGTGCTCTTTAATTGAACGCTAGGGACTCCCTGGAATCGTAGAGTTCATTGGTACACTGATGACTTACTTGAACTTTTAAACTTTGATAGGGTAGAGCTTTGCCATCAATGAGGTTTACTGTGACATAGATGAGATAACTCTCACCGGGAATCAGGTTTAATATGGTGTGGACTTCCAAGTTAGGGGGGCTGAAAAAAACAAAAATATTATTCCAGAATTATTGAAGTCTTGACTTAGTGAAATGATTAGTTGGAAATTGTAAGTACTGTCAAAATATTGAGTTAAAATGTTCCTTACACATTACTTTCTTTAAATCACTTTTTGTTTTTACTTTCATCTACCAGATCGTTACGTTTTTTTCATTGCAGAACTTGGCTCATTCGGAGCCTAAGAGCGGTCTCAATGGCAAATAGAAATAGCTTTAAGGCTTATGGGAATATTTTATTTAATCACAACTACAAAATTCAGTAGCATATTGCTACAGCCTCAGCCCCATAGAAGATTCGTTTAATTCAACATTTGTGCGCATTCATTTCTATACATTCTGAGCCATAAGGATCTTGGAAGAACTCCTTCACATGATTTTGCAGCCTTGTTTTAAGACTTTTGGCTGAATTCTTCGTAGAAGGTACTCTGAGAAATCAACTTCTATTATTCTAAAGAGACTTCAGTCCTCCTTTAAACTAGTCTTAAGTGGCACTCTACAAAATTGTTTCCTATCTACACACGACAGCACCATGCAAACTCTAAACAGTTTCCCTTAGCTTAGAGCGAGATTAAATGTACTTGCTGTGTCTACTTGGTTTTCTGCCTAACCAGTTGACGTACAGCGGATTGCCTTTTTTACAAGTTCAAGATTTATCATTCAACGAATAAAGCACTTTCTAGTAATCCTTAGCGTCTGTTTGCCGGCATTAAGTCGGTTGCCTGCTGTCCGACTTTTAAGTCAGACGATGGTATCGGGTTTTCCAATAGGGACTAGACAACTTTGAAATTAATTTGTGAACGCCCTCTTTCACTAATTATCAAACTGTCACTGGCAATTTATTCAGTAAACTCAACATTTTCATCATGGTAAAGTACATGACGTCTGCAAATTATAAAAATCTTCGGTGACTGCAACTTTAAGAGCGTTAATTCCAATTTTCGGTCATAATTCTTGCCCTAGTAGACAGGCAATAACAAGTTTACTGCAAAAATTTGAGTCAACATATTCGTTGTGTGATGCTGCCGTGTCAGTGAGACAACGGGTTGGTCGAAGTGTCGAAAATATCGCTGCCCTTCAGGCATCCGTAGCAAACAATCCAAATCAGTCAATTCCACGGCGTTCTCGAGAATTGGGCATCGCTCAGACCACATTATGGCATATTTTGCGTAAAGATCTTGGTTTACACCCATACAAGATTAAGGTGACTTAAGAATTGAAGCCGATGGACCATTTGATGCGACGTAAGTTCTCCGATTGTGTTCTAGAGAAGATGCGCCAAGATGGTGAATTTCATCGCAATATCATCTTCAGTCGATTGGCCGCCTCGTTCGTGCGATTTGACGCCGCTTGACTATTTTCTGTGGGGCTACGTTAAGTCATTGGTTTATGCCAACAAGCCGACGACGTTGGAAGAGCTCAGAACCAACATTGAACGCGAAATAGCGGCCGCTTCGGCCGAAATGTGTAGCCGAGTTGTTGGAAATTGGGTCCAACGAACCGACCGCTTCAAACGTGCTTGCGGTAGCCATATGAACGAAGTCGAATTCCATTCTTAAATGTTCTGATTGTACTTCAAGCCGATAGTAAAGTTTTTGAAATATCTCAAATGGTTTGCGTTTTATTTAAAAAAAAAAGTTGTCAAGTCCTTATTAAAAAACCCTTCATAAATAACATGAGATGTTTGCTTCTTACGATGAATTTTCTAGAAAAGGCCACATGTCAACACATGAACAGTTCCATTTTCCTGGATTCTCCAACAGTATCGTGCACTACCTGATCCTGACATGAGGTTGGCAGATATTTACACATCAACGAGGGCCAGAGGTTATGTCATTTGTGCCTTACGCATAAGGTCCTTCGCAAAAGAGTTGTATACTGTTAAAGTGCCAGTAAACGGTTTTTGAGACCTGGAGGCCCGATAAGACTCGGTGCATTCAGCCATTCGAATCTGGAGTTAGATCTTATGAACGACCACCCAGAGCAATGTTTTACCACTTTTGCATACAATTCGACCATAAAGATTGCAGTTTTGCTTTCGACATTGTTCCTGAACTCCTCTTACGTTATTGACATAAATAAAAGACCTAATGTAAGCCCATAAAAAGAAACCCAACGGAGTTAAATCGTGTAAGCGATGTGGCTATACGCCAGGACCATTTCTCGAGATTACACTATTAACGAACTTCACCTAAAATAGATCAATTGTTTGAATAGCTGTGTGGCACGTGACACTATTTTGTTGGAACCACATCTCACTGATGACAAGCACATCTTATTCCAGCCAATTTCAAAGCGGCACGATAGCGAACTCTATTGACCGTATCATGGCGAATATTTTCATCGACGAAAAAATACGTTGCAATTACACCTCCAGCATGAAATCCAAACCACGCGGTCTCTTTGGATGCAATTTAGTCTCTTGATGCACGAGTGAGTTGCTGTCCAAAGTTTCATCGTTGAAGATTCTATTTCGATGAAATTCAGGATTTTTTCCAAACTTGTGCAGAGCTCAATCATAGAAGTTACGGCTCTTCAAGTGATCTAGAGACCTAAGTTCTTCAATTAATTTGATCTTGTAATGGAGGGTTTTTCGGAAAGTTATTTCTTTTTTTTTATAAAAATGAACGATGATTTTGATATATTAAATAAATATTTTATTGAATTATAAATTTAGTATCCATTCTGATCCAAAACCTTTTGCAATCTTTTTGGCAGTAGCATGATTCCACGCTGATATAATTTTTATTTCTTGCTGGCATTTATTTTGTGTTGTACATAACCTATTTCTTAACCCCACTTCAAAAAACCGCGCTTCGAAAATTGATCACTTTCTTGACGTTTGAGAAGCAAATCACAGGCATCAACGCTGCACAAATTTGTTTCCGTAAAAAACATTAGAAACCCATATGTCAAGTCTTGCGATTTAACCTAGGCATTTCAAATAATCAAGAAGAGTCGAATTCGATAAATTTAATCTCACGAATTGTTACTCGCCGGTTTGCATCAATAAATGCCTTTATTGTATTTTCATCAGCTTCAACTGGTCTTTCAGAACGTGGTGCATCTTCAACGTCAAAACTGCCGGATCAAAATTTTGTTCTTCATACTCATAGGATAATGATGCTTTTCTTTTCCATATTTGAAAGAGCAGCAACAAAAAACTACTACGTAGACATATTCGAACTTTTCTACAAGGAAGCCTTTCTATATTTGGTGCCAAAATATGTAATGATTATGTGACATAAGTGTGAAATTGACTATGGAAAAATGAAATGCAATAAAGTCCTCTGTTGGGGAAAAACAAAATTGCTTTCCGAACAACCCAATATGCCAAGGTCTTTACGCAAAATTCGCCACAATGTGAACTAAATGAATCCCGATTCCTGCGAATAGCGTGGAATCGACTTATCTGGCTCTTGGTAAACTGAAGCGCTTACGATGTTTTCGATACTTCGACCGGTGCGTTGTCTCACCGCCACTGGAAAATTTAATTGTGAATATGTTGACTGGAATTTACCCACTTTATCACGCACATCCTCTCTGGTGGGCGCTCTAAAATTTCTGACCACAGACTCAGAATTTCGATACTAATTTTTTATAATTTCCAAACCATGGTAAAAATGTGTACCTTGACTGAAATTTTCACAATGAATCGGTTTAACCGATCAGGCTGCCGTATTGCATAAATGCCACAGTCAGACAGAAACGCAGGCCTATTTATTCATGCTTTTAGTTCATCGGAATGTCAAAATTGATGAACACCGCTCGTATTTCGTGGTTAGTGAGTATCAATTGCCAGCTACCTTACTGGAAGTCTGGGCTTAATTCTTGTGTCAACACTACAAAATAATGGCACATTAAGCCCATTTATCCTCTTGCTGTTAATGAACTGAGTAGGCTCAACTTTTAATAAAACACCAGTCAGCATTAACGATCAAGATTCTGCTCACTTGCACTGCTTTAGTCTCTACAAATAAACGTTTATTTGTTCGGGATACAAATGTTATCAAAAGCCGCATCGTCGAACGCATGAGAGCGCAAATTATAAAACATTATTTAGCAAGATCAAAAGCATTTTCCAACTTCGACAAATATGTGTATGACGACGAAGCTCGACACTGGTTGCCAGCAGGGCGGTGTCCTGTGCCACTAATATAGTCCCTGCCGGTCTACTCTTACGTTTATGTTATCAATAGATCTAACGTAAACATTTAGACATAGAGAGATACTACAGCTGTTCTCTCTGTGAGATCATGCCTCCTGATCTGAGGTAACTTAGACTGTTGTTTTTACGAGAAGGAAGAACTATCTGGCTCATCTATTGCTTAAAGACAGCAACATTCTAGTCCCCAAAATGCTAAGTACTTATTTCGGTATCATCCTGATAGTAAATTTCCTTTCGGAAGAACATGTACTTCGAAAACCCCCAAGGAGCTGTCGGTCTGACTTGTCACCAGGAATAGTCTCTTGGCCATGAACCAATTATGTATATGCTATGCGTCGGTTATTTGGTGGACTAAGCTTTTACGTAAATACGTCGACAATCTTTAAAAAGCATCTGTGTTGGCTTGAAATTACGAGTATGTGTGATGGCGATGGCGCGATAGTTAGCTCATTGGACTATCACGCAAACAGTCTGGGTTCGATTCCTGGCTGGGTTGGCTTGAAATCGTTAATTGTTGCTTCAACTTGCTCTGAAATTTCGTTTACTTCGCACGCCAACTCTCCTTTGACTTTGGAACTTCCATTCCTGTGAAATGTCCCTATAATTAAAACTGGCCTCGGTACCAATATAAGGCAGGTAAGACAATTAGATGGGTATTCACTGATTGGAGTTTTCTTTTTAAGCAGACAGCATTCAATTTCATGCAGCGTTTCCATTCCGAACGATGATATACGCAATCCTGATGGAAATTTACTATATTATGGAGAATCAGGAGAAGACCAAAATATTGTGGTCCATAACATGCAGCTAAGAAAAAAGCACGCAATACGGCACTGCAAAAAAAGACAAGAGCTGCCCATGAGCTCTATGAGCGGAAGAGGAGAGACGAACACCGGCTTCTCAGGAGGAAGAAGAAAGAGCATGAGAAACGCGCGGTCGAGGAAATTGAAAGATGTTACTCCAGGAATGAGGTTCGGAAGTTGTATCAAAAGGTAAAAATAACATGCCACGGAAACAAACCCCTAACCGAAGCCTGTAGAGATGAACAAGGGAACACCGTAGCAGAATCGCAGTCGATGTTGAAGATTTGGAATGACTATTTCTGCAGACTGTATAACGGCGATGACGAACCAAATACCGCTGTCAGGCGGAATCAACCTTTCAACTTGGACGATGATGACCAACAATTCCGTCCACCAGACCTGGATGAAGTGAAGATAGCCATATCGAAGCTTAAGTCCAACAAAGCTGCTGGAGCGGATGGCCTGACTGCTGAGCTCTTCAAAGCAGCAGGCGATGACTTGGTAAGGAGCATACACCAACTCGTCTATAAAATATGGTCGGACGAAAGTATGCCCGATGAATGGAACCTCAACATTGTTTGTGCGATTCTCTGAACTGCGCCAGCTACAGAGGCATCAGTCTCCTTAACATCGCATATAAGATCTTATCTGCCGTATTGTGTGAACGCCTGAAGCCGTTCGTCAACAACCTGATAGGTCCATATCAGTGTGGCTTCAGGCCAGGAAAGTCCACCGTCCACCAAATATTCACACTACGGCAGATCTTGGAGAAGACCCATGAGCTCCAGATCGATGCCCACCACCTATTCATCGATTATAAGGCCGCGTATGACAGCATCTATAGAGACGAGCTATACAGACAATGTCTAGATTTGGCATCCCTGCCAAACTCGTCCGTCTGTGCAGGATGATGATGGAGAATGCACGCTGCTCCATCAAGGTCGGTAAAGATCTCACCGAGACCTTTGATATCCAGAAAGGATTTAGATAAGGCGATGCGCTGTCGTGCGATTTTTTCAACACCATACTTGAAAGAATAGTGCAAAACTCACGAGCAAACACAAGAGGCACTATCTTTCAAAAGTCCGTCCAACTAATCGCATATGCCGACGATATTGACATAATCGGGAGAAAGCAGCGTGATGTCAGTGGCGCTTTCGCGAGTATAGAGACGGAAGCGGCGAAAATGGGTTTAGCGGTCAATGAGGGCAAGATCAAGTATATGCTGTCAAGCAAAAAGGACAACCAACACCAACGTCTCGGGCAGAACGTCACCTTAGACAGATATAACTTTGAGGTAGTTTAGGACTTTGTCTACCTAGGCTCTGCTAAACACAGACAACGACACCAGCGTTGAGATCAAGCGAAGAATAACTCTTGCCAACCCCTGTTTCTTTGGGCTAAGAAGGCAATTGACTAGCAAAGCCCTCTCTCGGACAACAAAAGTCACCCTTTATAAGACCTTAATACTCCAGGTCCTGCTCTATGGCGCAGAGGCATGGACATTATCAAAAATGGATGAGGGGGTTCTTGGTTGATTCGAGAGAAAAATTCTTCGGGCGATCTTTGGTCCCGTCTGCATTGACGGTGAGTGGAGGAGGAGATACAACGACGAACTGTATGGACTGCACAGTAACATGGGCCTAGCCAGAAGAGTGAAGATCTGAGATGGCTGGGTCATGTGGAGCGCATGGACACCAATGCTCCGGTCCGAAAAGTCTTCGAATCCGCTCCCAAGGGACAGCGCAGTAGAGGAAGGCCAAGACTCAGGTGGCGCACGCAAGTGGAAGAGGACCTCAGCCAACTTAGCGTGCGAAACTGGAGACAGCTAGCCAGGGATCGAGCTGGCTGGAGAAGCTTGTTGACTGAGGCCCAGGTCCACCCCGGACTGTAGCACCACTTAAAGAAGAAGAACCAAAGCAAAGCTTCTCCAAATGCATCTTTAGCCCTTTCAAAACTTTTAGTTTCATTCAAGAACGCAAGGCCTTTCTTAACAAATTAAAAGCTTGATTGTCTGAGTCTTGTTAGGGTCCCAGGTAAAAATGAGATCGCGGAAACCAGATTACCGATAAACATTCTAGGCAAAGCTTACAGGAGAATCGACAATTGAGTTTCTAATTAGCAAAACTACAGATAATATGGCCCTTCTATATACCGTCGTAGCAAACGATGCAATAGTGACGGCACCATTTTCAAGCACTTTTGGCCTTGTTCGGCCTATAGTCGTCACAGATTAGGCTTCTTCAGCTCTAAAACATTTTGCTGGTATTGTAGACACATTAGCATTTGTATTGTTTCTTTGAAAGACTAAGATATTTCAATTAAAGTTAAATGCAGCGCATAAAAGATCTTAAGGAGGGGATGCAATCACAAGAAAAATTTTGCCTACAGCAGTGTTTGACCAATTATCGTTGGATAAGCTTTCTCAATGTTTAATGCAAAGTTTTTACCTCAATTATGCAACCTTTTTGCCAAAAAGGCTTATTAAAAGAAGTTCAAGCGGGTTTCAGGCCAGGTTACACCACGATCGATCACATTTTTGTGCTAAAGAGCATTAGAGAATCCTTCCTTCAGAACGGGAAAAAACTTTACAGCTTCTTTATCGATTTTAAGGCGGCATTCAATGCGGTGGATAGACGTGCGCTTATTTACAAGCTCTATGGACTTGAGATGTCTCCAAAGTTTGGAAAAATCTGTACAAGGAAGTGTACATGGAATGGAGAACAAACGTCTGGCGTTCGACAGGGGTGTGTACTGAACCCTCTGCTATTCGCACTTTTCATAGAGGATCCAACGGATTGCATTAGTGGACGTGTAGAGTTTGCGGGGACCACTTTAAAGGGCCTCCTTTACGCTGACGACATAGCGAAGCTATCTCACTCACTCCAATCGCTACAAGTGATGATCAACCAACTGTATAGGTACTTCAAGTTAACCTCAACAAATCAAAGATAGTGATCTTCAGAAACGGTGGTGAAAGAAATAGCATAAGCGAAAGATGGTTCTATAATTCAATACCTAGTAAGGTCGTAAACGAATTTAGATACCTAGGAGTGTGCCTTACCTAATACTTAAGTATTGAAAAGTATCTGAGTGAGAAACTTGTTTAGGCGAAAAGTGCTATCAGAGCTACTTGGAAAAAGTGTTTTGCCAACAGAAGAATGGCGCATAGCTGTAAGTTCCGTGTTTTTGATGCAGCTGCGAAATCAATTATGTTCTATACGTCACAGGCAGGTAGAAAAGCTTCTGAGGTTCTTTATTAAAAGGATATTCCATTTGCCTTCGAACACACCAAACTACGCCATAATGTTGGAAACAGGACTATCTCCACTCTTCATCCAAACCCTCAAAACCCAGGTGGACTACAGTGTCAAAGTTTTGAACATGCATAATGAAAGGCTACCGAAGAAGGCACCCCTTTACGTAATCATCCGAAGACACAGCTGGTATTGCGGAATGGAACTAGCTCACACAATGGTGTGGTATGCAGTTGGACTTGCATATAGAAAATCTCAATGAATGGAGAGGTAAAATGTATAAGTTAATTCCTATGATTGATGAGAAGCTTCGAGAGAAGTTTATAAAAGAAGCCACCAGCTGTGTCCATCAAGTGGTTTACAGATGGCTTTGTCATAACCTCGGCCCAAGAAACTACTTTAGAGATGAGAACAATGTGGAGCATATCTCGATGATGGTGAGACTTCGTGTCGTGCTTCTACAATTGAATAATATGCCACATAGAGAGGATCTTCCTGGCCTATGTAGTCTGTGTAACCAGAGACATTTTCTAGGAAAATGCCCGGTTCTAGTAGAATCAAGGCGATCCTTCTTCGGCTGCAATTATTTAACTGACCCGGAAATGGTAACGATACGAAATGGAGATGCAAAAACTTTTTATATACAGCGTCTAGACGACTTTGCCATTATACGTACACGATTTGAATAAGAAAATAAAATATTATTATTTAATCAAAGAAATCTCTGCTACATTCATGTCACATGTATACGAAATGAACTCTTCTTAGGTTGATTTAGTCCTCATTTCCCTTCATACCGCAACAGCAGTATGCCAAAGGAATCCTTACTATATACCATAGAGTACTCTGCGACTCTTATCATGGGTCTTAGAACGATGCTCTCGTATCTTCTACTATTTCAAAGCCACTATGCTGTCTTTGCGGCTTATGGGAATAAAATGTAATGATAATGGTCCAATCTATGGCTCGGATTGATACACCTTGAAATTTACTTGGAATGACCCCGTGCCCTTAAGAACTAATTTCTTTGAAGAATTGTTCTGCATTGTGAGATGTACTTGCCTTATGTGTCAAAAAAAACTTGTAACCGACCTCTGATATTCTAAAACTTAACATCAAACCTACAAAAGAAGAACACTACACGAACAGTTTTGAAAAAAAACCCTTCTCTCAGTCAGTGAGTACTAAAATCCTTTAGCAATAAGGATGCAACTTTTTGCTACAAAACTAAGCTTTGGCTATTGTTTCTTCTCCCACATCGGGCGCTTCAAAATACAATCGTAAAAACATGGCAAGAAATCCGAAAAGGCGAACAATTTTCCTGCAACAGAATAAGCATGAAATCCACAGAGTACCCAAACATTCTTGTGATTTTCGAATCACCTCTAATCGTGAATAGGTGGTTAACACTAACTCCAAGTGACTTGGAGTTCCACACACAGTCCTTGAATGGCTTTTCTTGTTTGGCCAGCACATAAGCTGGAAAAAAACAACAACTTCATTGCTACAAGTACGATTATGGTTGAAAAGATTGTTGCAGTTTTTTTTCGGTTTTTTTTTTCACTGCAGCATACAGAAGGAATCAACCAAACCCTAACTAAACCAACCCCATGTACCACAGAGACTCAAAAGCCTGTGGGGGATAAATTTTGCGAAAATCTACAAAAGCTCAATTCACGAACGTATTCAACGTACCCAACGTACTTAATGTATTCGATGTACCCAATACACTCAACGTACATACACACTCATTTAACAACGTGAATTTCCTTTGTCAATTATGTTGCTAAGCGCGCTTCAGCGCATCTGGCTAGGCTGAAACGCACCACTCCGACAATTTCCGTCCTGCTGAGCCTTTATCCAAGGACTAAAGCTAATTAGGTTAAACGAACCTAAAGCCCTGTGGTTTATACAACGTAGTGGGACGAAAACGGCGCAGTGGTTACTATAAAATCAACATGTGCATGATGATTTTTGTTTTGTGGCGCCTTTTATTTCCATGCGTATATAACATACGAGTATCTGTATACATATAGTTATACACGAGTTTATGTAAACGTTAGAAAATACTTACTCCTTCTTCCGTTCCTCGCACTTAATGGAATAGAAAAGCGGATGCTGCATGATGCGCTTGCCAAAGTCCATGCAGTAATTAGTCGAATCGACAGAGCTGCGATTTCGATTCGGCAGATTGAACACAATGATGCAGTATCTGCAGAAGAGAGGAAAAAAGCAAAGAGAAAACGCCAATAAATTTTTACCGATAAAAATTGGCCTCAAAATCGATAAAGAGAGGAGATGCGATTGCCTTCATTTTTTTAACATACCCGATAGTCCTGATTTCCGGCGATGCATACCATGCTATTGTTGTCGATTTGCAATTCTTCTGTGACCGCACCTCGTACACAGTGATATTCTCCGGCAATTCAGGGAGGTTACTAAATGAACGTCCTGCCGTTACAGCCAACTGCAGAGATAAAACGATAAAGATACCAAAAGAGACACACAGAAAATCCCCGAAAGGGCTTAATGTATGAACATACTCGTACATAACATATAGCCAAAGGGTTTCGGCAACATAATTTTGCCCAAAAAAATTCAATCGAATCAATACCTACCCCGACTTTGTTTGCTCGCAGGATCTCATCCTCGTTACTGGGATTAATACGAATAATATACCTATCACCCGGTATGGCATTATTCATAGTTATATATGTGGGCTTATAGATTCCACTGACCTGACCCACTATCTGTCGTTGTTTCAGAATTTTCGCATCCACCTCACTTCCACCGCATGGCAGAATAAGATACCTCAGTTGAGATGTTGACCGCATTTCGTGGAAGGGAATCTATTCAAGAAATGAGAGATATGAATCTGAATTCTACAACGTCCATCTACGAGTATATGCTGGGGCAGCAAACCTACCTTAAAGCTGAAAACTGAAACACTGGTCATGCCAGAGATTTTCTGCACCACAAGGACATTCTCACGCAGCGATGAGGGATGGGTTCGATTAAATTTCACCGTCTCACTGGCAATGTAAAAAGTCAAATTGTGACGCTTGGTATGGACACCAAATATATCCACGTAGTAGGTGGTGTTGGGTGTCAATCCTTTAAGCACTTGTTGAGTGCGTGACCCCGTGCAAACGACATTCGTTGAACGAGCATCTGAAATTCATTGCAAAAATAGTTACAGGCTACTATATATATTCACTTGTGAGCAATGTGAGTTCTGAAAAGCATATAGTATACGAGTATGTACTCCCAATGTGGCCCACTTCGATTTCCGCCATCGTATGTACGAGTGCGTACAATTCAATTAACGTTACCTATTGTACTTACCAATTTTCTTCACCCTTTCTGGTGGTTTCTGCCAAACATAGTCCATTGTAGATCCAGGAAAACAATTTCCCTTCTTCATGGAACTCTTAACAAAGTCATTAACTGCTGCACAGAAATTTCTCTGTGGTCGCTTCGAATTAATCACCAAGCAATAGTGCACAGCATGAATGTCGAATTTGCTAAAATTAAAAGCCCAATTGAGATACAAGATGCAAATGGAAAAGACAACAGACATGACAAATCCATCAAACGAGGTGCAAGTGGAAGCCACTGTCACCTGGATATACTATACTATAGCGCTCTCACCTTTTGCTCCACTTAATTATCATCTGGCGTTTCCGCATTCGGTTCTGACTGCGTATTTTAATCTGATTCGTTCGGTTCAATAGCGGCCAATTGGATTGTGGATGTTGAGCGTGTGCTTCCAGTTTCATAGAGCCACGTTGCCTGGCCTGCACGAATAAGTCGTACTGCCCACTCAACGCACATGGCAGTAGGATTTCAGGGAAATCCGATTTTAAGTTTTTCGATAAATTGGCTGGAAATGAGGGTGAGATTTTTTTTTTAATTTTTTTTTTATAAGAGCACGTCTATAGATACTTCTCGGGATTCACTTATGGCTAAATCAATGTGATGGTATTACTCACTTGTTTGATTGAAGTAGATTTTACGGGAAACATTCTGCGAAAATGTTATATGGAGTGGCGCTGATGAGTTGAGATATAAAATGAATCTGGAAGAATAGAAGAGGAATCAAGTGAGTGGATTTCAAATAATTCTGGTTAATTAGTTGAACATAAAGTGAATTAAGTTGGAGTGTTTGTTTTTAATTATCTTTAATAAGCTGAACTTCTTTAATTGACAAACGCTAGGCTGACTTTAAATCAGTTTAAATCACAACGAAACAAATCGAATCATTACGAATATTTTTCCGATTCTGCTCAGATATTTTCGTAGTGACGTGACGCTGGTTATGACCCACATTTGTTTGATTACCCTTGGACACTCCCTTGTTGATTTAAAAAACAAATCAATTTTGAGATCAACCCTGTGGATTCCTGTCAATAAAAGTGCTCTATAACTTACAAGTTAAGCAGACTTCCTCTCTAAAGCACTTAGCTATGCCGATATCAGCCCTAGCACATGATATATCAATCTGTGTGTGGCGGAACGAAATATAACTATAGCCAGCACTTACTTTTCATACCTTAACAATCACAAAGGGATCTGGCTCTTGATCCAAAAATAATCAACCAACTTCTCATATTGCGATCGGCGAAAGGCACTCTTCTAGAGGCTGGGATGTCCTATATTTCTTAGACCATTATATTGTCTTAGCTAAGATATGAATGCAGATCTTTGCAATAGCCCAAACCATAAAACGATTGTGAATAAGTCAAACGTCGAACACAAGGCCTTTTTCCATCGAAATTCCCTAAACCATACGATGAGTCCGATGGGGCCAACTTCGAGTCTTAAACACCACTAGAGTCACTGTTAAAGATCTATCATAGATGACGTATCTGATGTACTGACGAATGCAAACAAGCAAAAAAAAATTTGTTATGCACAGAGCGGCCTAGAAGAAAAATAACGAAAGGGGCTCACGAGCTCTACACCTAGTAGGAACAAATAAAGAGCGCTTCTAGTTCTTCAATCAATGCCTTAGAAAGGTACTACCAGAAGAATGAAGTTTGGCAGTTTTACCAGGAAATAAAACGAGTATGCCAAAGCCGCTTAGCCCGAAAAGAAATCTGCACGGACTGAGAAGAAAGCCTCATAATAGAACCACAGTTGGTGCTGAGAATCTGAATATATTATTTCTGCAGACTGCTAGGTTTTGGATGGATGGCGATGAAGCCAGGACTACAATCTACAAGCCTAAGTCCAAGAAAGCTGCCGAACCCGATGGGCTCTCTACCGAGAGCTCTTATTTCTTCCATAACCTACCTAAAGTTATGTTAGTCGGCCACGGCTAAACAATTAGGCTGACCAACTCTGCTCCCTAATAAAGCTACCCTGCACTAGAGGAATTCCATGACTTAGATTCCTCTCCTTCAAAAAGCCACCAACATAGAGGAACGCTTCTGGAGGAATAAAGCCGTCGAAGTGAACTCTCTCATGTATCCTACATATAATTGGGGTAGTAGGCCCCGAAGATCAGGTTGTTCGACGAGGTTATTGCTCTTATAATGTGCCTTCAAATCAACTTAATAACAAAATTATCCACTCGTATTAGGTTCGCTCTATTGTACAAGACCTCGTTAAGATAGAATTTTATGTACTCAGACTCTGGTGTTCTGTATAAGCGAAGACAAGCCCTAAGGCAAGCCCTCTCAAACACCCGAATCTTTTCCAAAAGACTTGCTCTCACGTTGAACCACACGGGACAACCAAATACAAGCATAGGCCGAATAAGGGCCATGTAGCAGATCACCTTTACCCTAGCATCGAGTTGCCTGTTATAAAACAGTCTCTTTGTAAGGGCAAAAGCACCTTTAGCTCTGGCCAGAGCAACATCTATATGTTTGTTAAAATACAGATATTGATCTAGCCAGATCCCAAGGTATCTGACTACATTTCGACAAGCAAGTGGCTGCCCGTGTTGTTCAACGATCGGAAACTTTCGCCAATTCTTTCCGGTATCCGCAGAGGCCCCACAAAAAGGCGTCCTAAAAAAAATGGTTTCCGACTTCTAAAAGTTGATCTTCAACTTCCAATCGTCGCAGTATTGTTTAATTTTATCGATTAAGTCGTCTGCGTACGCTATGGCATGGTGAAGTGAACCTATCAGATCACTAGTGTAAATGTTGAAAAGGATTGGCGAAGGACCGCACCTTGTTGCAGACCGTTTTGAATGTTGAATGTACCAGTAGAAGTCACATCGCCATTTTTCACGATGAACTGTCTATGTGTTATATACAGCAGTGGTTTACTAATGCCCAGTCTGTTCAACTTGTAGAAGAGTCCCTCTAACCATATGGTATCGAAAGCCTTCTCCAAATCTATCAGGCATGCACCCGTGCACTGTTTCTTGGCTTTGTTCCATTGGATATCAGAAACCAGCTTAGACGCGGCAAGAAAAACATCATGTCCCGCATTGAAACCGAATTGATTATCCGGAATTATATTTCTGTCCTCAAGGAGACTGATCGACCGGAGATTCACCGGATTGGAGGTGTCTTTATCTTTTTTGAGGATGGGATGTACCACTGCAGTTTTCGGATGTGCTGGATAATGTGCATTCTCCTTCTTCTTCTTATCCTTTTATTAACCCTTTCCTCGTTATACGAACTTATGCGTAACGAGTTTCCCATTTTTACTGGATCGCTGCTGCTCCGCTTATGGGGTTGGCTAATGTCGCAGACCGCAGAACGCGTCTACATAATGCTCGGTCCTGGATCGCTTCAGTGGTAAGCCCCAGACGTTGTTGCGCATTTGCCATCTGAGAAATCCAGGAATTCTTTTTCCGATCTCGTTTTCTTACAGTTGGAGTGACCGTAGTTGATAGTGACTTTTTAACCGGATTTCCCGCAGATCTTCTTTGAACGTGGCAATACCCGCTTATTCTATTCGCCTCAAGCTGTTCGGTTACCGAATTCTTTATACGAGTATGTAGACTTCCTCTTATACGCGTAGATCTAATACAATCGCGTTTAGTGACTCCACTAGACATCCACAACATTTTCATTTCCGCTGCCGTCATTTTGTTTTTAAATGCTTCGTACATTGTCCAGCACTGTGAACTGTATATAAGAGCTGGTCTAACAACCGTAGTGTAGAGTTTCCCCTTTAATTTAAGTGGAAATTTTCGGTCGCAAAAGATTCCCGAATTTTCCACCCATTCCATCCACCCCACACTCACTCTGTGGTTTACGTCGTCATCACATTTCGCTTCCATGTTAACGATTGATCCTAAGTACTTAAAGATAGTGCTTTTCGGAAGAACTATTCCTCCGTCTAACATTATATCCGGAACAGGTCGTAACAGATGCGCAAATGGGCACGTCAAATGCACCGTCTTTGAACGACTTATTTTAAACCCGTTTCTCTGTAGCGCATTTCTCCATGAATCTAAGGCATTCTGTAAATCTTCGACGTTATCGCTAAGTATAACTGCGTCGTCAGCGAAGAGAATTTGCGTTTCATTTGCTTCGCGCAAGCAGTCTTTTAAAAGATAGTCGAATACTACGTTAAAGAGGAAAGGGCTAAGTACGCTTCCTTGGTGCACTCCGACATTAATTGGAAATTCTCTCGTTAGTCCAGCGGAGCTTTTAACCGCAGTTTTCATGTTTCGGTACATGTGTGACAGCGCGGCCCATGTGAGATCCCTAGGCACTCGATCGAATGCTTACTATTTGCCGATGATGTTCGTTTAAGACTCTTTCGACGATTTTCATCGCGTGTGACATCAGCTTGATTGAACAGAAGTTGTTGCATTGTAGAGTGTCGCCTTTTCCTTTGTATAATGGAACCAAGAAGCTACTTCTCCATTGATTCGGCATAGGTTGTCCACATTTTAATTTATTTAAAAGTTTCGATAGCCAAACGCTGCCGATCCCCTCCATCTTCGACCAAAACTCTGATGGAATGCTGTCTGTTCCCGCCGCTTTTCCCCGCTTCAGTTTTCCAATTGCTATACTTATTTCTTCGATTGAAAAGTCCGAAACTTCCTCCTCGAATAGACCAGCTGTCGGCACGATATCACGTGGAAACTGTTTGTTAAGCAACTCCTTGCAGTATTCAAGCCACCGGTCACAAATTTTCTTTTCATTTGTTAATAGGCGACCGTCTGCGTTTTTGATGTATTTCGGCGAGGTTATTTCCATTGAATTTTTTCTCCTCTGTGCAGCGAGCTTAAAAATATTTGGCATTTTAGTACTGTACGACGTTTGAACTTCTTGGATAGCTTGTCTTCTATCCGCCGATCGTGAGGATATTTGTTCCAACTCCTGGTTCAAGTTTTCCGCTTCTGCCGCTCGAGTTCGAGCCAGGACTTTCTTTGCGATCTTTTTAAGACGCTCGTATTCAAGAGCCAGTCGAGCTTTTTCGATATCGTCGCTCCGATCGCATTTTGTCCACGCTTGAAATGCACTCTTCTTGTCGGCAACAGATCGTGTGGTTTCGTCATCCCACCACCATGTTTCTTTGCCGACATGATGGTGTTTCGATATAGTCCCCAGATGGGACTTTGCGAGGGTTATGCATTCCTCGTGCATGCTGTTCCACATTTCTTGCGGGATAAGTGAGTCTGCGATACCGTTTATATTGTGAAGTACTTCTTTAGCCAGTGCGATAAATCTAGCGCTTCGTTCCTTCGATAGATTATACCACCGGATTTTTGGCTTTCCAAACGATGCCCGTGTTTTCAGTGGTTCCGCTGTGAAAAATTCTGTAATGAGCAGACTGTGTTGGCTTACTAGCGATTCTCCAAGTATTACTTTACAGTCCTTAACACGGTTTCTCATCGACATTTTGTAGAGGTGATAATCTATTTGCGTTTCGTGGCCTCCGCTGCTATAGGTGATAAGATGTCGTTGATGTTTAATAAACATTGTATTTAAGATGGTTAAGCCGTAAGCCCTACATGCTACAAGGATGTGTTCGCCAGCTGAATTTCTGGTTCCAAAGCCTTTACCGCCGTGGCAGTCCTCATAATCAACATTTGTTTCTCCGACGTGGCCATTTAAATCTCCGCCTACGAAGAGCATCTCATCGATAGGTATATTTCTAAGCAAATTACCGAACTCTGACCAAAATGTATCTTTTTCCGATTGGTCACATCCATTTTGTGGAGCGTACGCGCTAACAATGTTCCACGTTTCATTGTGTATGACGAGTTTAATACTCATCAAGCGGTCGCTTATTTTCAAGACACCAACGATGTTGTTTAGAAGATCCGCTGCAACAACGATTCCAACACCGTTTCGTCCATTGACCGTTCCATAGTAGAACATCTTAAATGCCTTAGTTTTTAAATCTAGAAAACGAGCTTTATTTCCTGTATTACACCACTTCGTTTTCTGTATGCACAGGATTTGTAGAGTTCTGCGACGCATAATCGCTTCCAGTTCTAAACTTTTTGAGGTCATCCATCCGACGTTCCAACTTGCAAACCGAAGTTTATGAAAATATTTTGGAAACTTCATTTTGCTCGCCCCCGGAATCCGTCGGGCTCTGACACAAGCACTTCTGCTTGCTCTGGGATCACCCGAGTGCGTTGCAATCGTGGTGCCCAGCGGGGTAGTGCTATTAATTGCGATCATTTCCATGAAGTTTAAAGTTTGAGTGGTTTGACACTTGTATGCTCATTTCGAATTGATTGACTGTTCTTTTATCCCACCGGTAGTCTCCAAACGTGGGAACCCACTGATTGCATACAAACTTGTGGGAAAGTTTTAAGGTGTCACAGGCTCATTTTTGGTGTCATAGTTGCCTGTATATGATTGGTGTCCCATTTAGTCGCCTCTTACGACAAGCTGGGACGCACTGCGGCACTATTCTTTATCCGATGCCGCACGGACGCGCTGGATAATGTGCATTATTCATTGCATTGTTAAACAGGATGGTAGTGGGAGATGTCGAAGCACAATGTTCGGTATTCCATCGATTCTTAATGATTTCTTACTTCTAATTGTGTCGAAGATAGTTTGAAGTTCTTCCTTCGAAATTAACGGGGGTTGTTCCCTTTCATTGGCGATGACATTATTTGCCATGTTCTCGTCACTGAACTGGATGAAACCCGAGTTCTTGATTGATCTCAGATCCACAGCTCGATCGGCCGTGTATATTTTTGGCATTCCTGCCAAACTCATTCGGCTACGCAGAATGTGAATGGAGAATGGACATTCCGAAGCAACACATGTGGCCGATATTTATGATTCGCTGGATGCCAAGTTGAATAGTATTTGTAGTGTTCTGGGGCTAAGACAGACGAAATACTTGACCGCATGGAGACCTGCTGTGTAAGATGTCGCACATTTTTGTTTGTTGAGAAAACATGGTTTGATGCTCTTTCAACAATAGCCACACTCGATGCGATCTTGTGTTCAATCTGAACAAGCATGTATGGTATGTCCGTGGCGACAATGTCAACATCATCGAGATAAATCAGTCAGATAGACAGAAGGTAGTGCAGTAGCTCCTGATGCCAAAAAATTGAAGAACTTTACTTCCAAACTTTGCTTTGCTTCAGTGCTCGGAAGGATTCTTACCAATACCCTCCACCCTGATAATTCTAGGCCATTGTCTAGGCCTTGGAAAATCGAATCCTGCCACAGTGGCATACCGATGGTCCCCTAACTTATAATCGACGGGTGTTTGGTAGGGTGTATGACCTACTTATCTTATCTTATCAAGGATTTTCCGCAATGTACAATAAATGAAAGTAAGTAAAAGTGGTGGAGATGACGCGATGGTTAGCTCATTGGACTATCACGCAAAAGGTCCATGGTTCGATCCCCAGCTTCGCCGACAATTTTTTTAATCGTCATCACCCTTTCAGCAAGCAATGAAAAACTTCCGAAAGTAAAATTGCCTATGAAAAAGGCTTCTAAGGAGTGCCGTTCGGATTCGGCGATAAACCGTAGGCCCCGCTCAGATGTGACAAAAATGACAACATGAGCAACACAAATGAGTGTCAAGAAGCTAGGTCGTGGCCCATACCGGGTTGCCAGTGCCACAGAAGTTTTTTGATTTTTTAAAAAAAAGTAAAACGGTGGGTTTACTAGGTTTTCATTCACACTCATAAGTTCCAATCAGTTTGCTGAAAATGAGCTTCAATACTCTGTCTGAAGGATTGTTCCTTAATAGTAAGCTTAGTTCGTAGGATCACATTTATTGTGAATTAGCCCAGAGATTTCAGCCGTCATAGACGTTTTTTGTTTTCACCATTTTTGCCTGCAAGAGTGTGCACCAGCTGACAAAATACAGCAAACACAAAATATTGACAAGGAGAGTTGAGAGCACCCAACCTATTATGATAAGTACTGTTAACGATGTAAGCAGAATAACACGCATACAATAACACTTATTGCATTTTGTGTACATTAATAAGAAACACAAAACTGTTCAATAAAAATGGATAACACAAATGGAAACGATAGCTTAGCTTAATAGTTAACTTAGATTGTAGGGTGATACAAGGTTTTAGCGGCATCAATTTAAATAAAATAAAAAATAGTAATTGTTACTGCTTATGTTTTAATATAAGATCGTTCCGTTTACATTGGGATAATTGTTGTCTTAGTATTAATGAATTTATGAATGCTTTGAAGATAATTGTTCTCGTAGAAACAAATATAGAAGATGAGGAAAGTTTAATGTTTATTCGAAACGATATAGACTACGATCGCAGACCTGCGGAAAGCATTTCATATGAAAACATAAAAATTAATTTAACCCAAGAAAATAAAAACGTATTTGGAATATATAGACCTCCAGGATTTAGTCAAAGAGCGTTTATTGAAGAATTGGGAAATAACCTAGGCCAAATAAGAATGAAGGATGAAATTATTGTGATGGGTGATATGAATATCTGGATGGCAACGATTAGTATAAGGCCTAGCAGAAGTAGCATCTTCCGGCAGGTGCTGGTTCCTTAAATGACGAGAATGAGCCTCTGCAGCCGAACATCTTGCAGCTCTGCTAATAAGTCCTACTTCACGCCTCCCCGTGTCGCCATCTGGGAATCTTAATAGAAGTTGCGAAGTGAAGGGGGCAAATGGCGAGTTTCCTGCGCCATTAACCAGGATTAGTGTCGGAAAAACAAAACAAGACCTTATCCGGGCTACTCCGACATATTTGGAGCTCAGACCGGAAAGGATTTCCAGGACTTAGTCAGGGTCCTGGAAAAGAGATGGTGGCGGATGAGCCCTATAAGGGCCAACGGCAGCGCTCACATCCCGGGACGGGTTACTGGCTTCGGTGTAACCGACCCCTCGTCCTAGGGGCACTCAAAGTGGAACTGGTCCTCCAGGTTGGGGGTTGTGCCGCCGGGGTAACTGCCCGGCCATTTAAAAAAAATTAAGTTACGAAGCATCAACAAGCCCCGGATATGGACGGATCTACTGTTGACAGCCCACGCGAGCGCCTCGTAGCAATCCGCATCAAGGCTAAGTTCGCCAACATAAGCCTCATATGCGCGCATGCCCCCACAGAGGAGAAAGATGACGACACCAAGGATGCCTTCTACGAGCTCCTCAACAAGACCTACGAGCAATGCCCTAGCTATGACATTAAAATTGTCCTCGGTGATTTTAATGCAAAGCTAGGAAGAGAAGGTATCTTTGGTGGAACAATCGGAAAATATAGCCTGCACAACACCACCTCCGATAACGGATTCAGGCTAATCGACTTTGCGGCGGGGCGAAACATTGTCGTGGCTAGCACGCGGTTCCCACATCTCGACATACACAAGGGGACTTGGAGAACTCCTGATCAATCAACAGTCAACCAGATTGATCACATTGCGATCGACGCAAGACACTCCTCCAGCATTATGGATGTCCGTACGTTCCGAGGAGCCAACATCGACTCGGACCATTACCTTTTTGTAGCCAAGGTACGGTTGCGGATATCCCAAACTACGCCAAGACAAACTAATGCTGTGAGAAAATTCGACGTCAGACGGCTACAATCGCAAGAGATCGCCAAGTCCTTCTCCGATCGACTGTCTCTTAATCTCTTAAGAGGTCCAATGCCGCCAGCATCAAGCATCGAAGACCATTGGAAACACTGCCAAAACGCCATCAGAGATTCCGCTTCTGATGTGCTGGGTTTCACTCGTCCACCACAACGAAACCCCTGGTTCGATGATGAATGCCGGCAAGCACATGCAGCTAAGCAAGATGCATATAACGCGGCGCTGCTTAGAAAGACCAGAGCTGCTCATGAGCTCTATGAGCGGAAGAGGAGAGACGAACACCGGCTTCTCAGGAGGAAGAAGAAAGAGCATGAGAAACGCGCGGTCGAGTAAATTGAAAGATGTTACTCCAGGAATGAGGTTCGGAAGTTTTACCAAAAGGTAAAAATAACATCCCGCGGAAACAAACCCCGAACCGAAGCCTGTAGAGATGAACAAGGGAACATCGAAGTAGAATCGCAGTCAATGCTGAGGATTTGGAAAGACCATTTCTGCAGACTGTATAACGGCGATGACAGACCAAATACCGCTGTCAGGCAGAATCAACTTTTCAACTTGGACGATCATCAATTCCGTCCACCCGACCGACTATCGAAGCTTAAGTCCAACAAAGCTGCTGGAGAGGATGGCTTGACTGCCAAGCTCTTCAAAGCGGCCAGCGATGACTTGGTAAGAAGCATACACCAACTTATCTGTAAAATATGGTCGGACAAAAGTATGCCCGATGAATGGAACCTCAGCATTGTTTGTCCGATTCTCAAGAAAGGAGACCTTCTGAACTGCGCCAACTACAGAGGCATCAGTCTCCTTAACTTCGCATATAAGATCTTGTCCGCCGAATTGTGTGAACGCCTGAAGCCGTTCGTCAACAACCTGATAGGTCCATATCAGTGTGGCTTCAGGCCAGGAAAGTCCACCATCGACCAGATATTCACACTATGGCAGATCTTGGAGACCCATAAGCTTCAGATCGATACCCACCACCAATTCATCGATTTTAAGGCCGCGTATGACAGCATCTATAGAGACGAGCTATACAGAGCAATGTCTAATTTCGGCATTCCTGCCAAACTCGTCCGTCTGTGCAGGATAACGATGGAGAATTCACGCTGCTCCATCAAGGACGGTAAAGATCTTACCGAGACCTTTAATGTCCAGAAAGGATTTAGACAAGGCGATGCACTGTCATGCGATTTTTTCAACATCATACTTGAAAGAATAGTGCAAAACTCACGAGCAAACACAAGAGGCACTATCTTTCAAAA
Source organism: Volucella inflata (assembly GCA_928272305.1). Lineage (NCBI taxonomy): Eukaryota > Metazoa > Arthropoda > Insecta > Diptera > Syrphidae > Volucella > Volucella inflata. Next base: position 10,720,852 of record OV743720.1, read on the forward strand.
GTCCGTCCAACTACTTGCATACGCCGACGATATTGACATAATCGGGAGAAAGCATCGTGATGTCAGTGGCGCTTTCGCGAGTCAATGAGGGCAAGACCAAGTATATGCTGGCAAGCAAAAAGGACAACCAACACCGATGTCTCGGGCAGAACGTCACCCTCGACAGATATAACTTTGAGGTAGTTAAGGACTTTGTCTACCTAGGCTCCGCTATAAATACAGACAAAGACACAAGCGTTGATATTAAGCGAAGAATAACTCTTGCCAACCGCTGTTTCTTTGGGTTAAGAAGGCAATTGAGTAGCAAAGACCTCTCTCGGATAACAAAAGTCACCCTTTATAAGACCTTAATAATCCCGGTCCTGCTCTATGGCGCAGAGGCATGGACAATATCAAAAGTGGATGAGGGTGTTCTTGGTTCCTTCGAGAGAAAAATTCTTCGGGCGATCTGCGGTCCCGTCTGCATTGACGGTGAGTGGAGGAGAAGCTACAACGACAAACTGTATGGACTGTACAGCGATATGGACCTAGCCAGAAGAGTGAAGATCCAAAGCCTGAGATGGCTGGGTCATGTAGAGCGCATGGACACCAATGCTCCGGTCCGAAAAGTCTTCGAATCCGCGAGGGACAGCGCAGTAGAGGAAGGCCAAGACTCAGGTGGCGCACGCAAGTGGAAGAGGACCTCAGCAAACTTAGCGTACGAAACTGGAGACAGCTAGCCAGGGATCGAGCTGGCTGGAGAAGCTTGTTGACTGAGGCCCAGGTCCAGCCCGGACTGTAGCCCCACCTAAAGTAAGTAAGTTATGGAAAGCGATATAACCGATCATTACCCAATCATGTATTCCGCAAATGGACTGACAGTTGACAGAAAAATCGATGAGTACGTCCTACATTGGGATGAATGCGATGCAGTTACCCTGTATGAAAATTTAGCTTGTAAGTTTAAAGCTGTATATATGTAAAAAATCAACAAATACTACAACAGTAAAGAGTAAATACAAGAAAAATCGCTGGATGTCACCAAATCTAGCTGGAAAATGTAAAAGAAGAGACGAGCTTTACAGGAGGTGGATGAATAATAGGCTTAGCAGAACGTACGAAACTGAATATAAAGATTTCAGAAACAAGATCAACAGAGAAATAAAAGCACAAAAATCAAATTTTTATAGAAACAAGTTAAACGCAATTAAAGCGCAGAGGTGCGTAGCATAATTAATTTCCTCGACGAAAATAAATCCCCCGAAATCGATGGAATACACGGCCGGTAGATATTAAAAACCACGCAGATATTTTAGCTCCCCTCTCGTGTAAATTTATTAACCTCAGTCTGATGCAAGACAAAATTCCGAAAAATCTGAAAACTGCTGTGGTTAGACCTATTTACAAAGGAGGTGTTAAAAGTGAAATCGCCAATTTTAGATCGATATCGATACTGCTAGTCATGGAAAAGTGTCTAGAAGATGTAATTGGAAGTAAACTAATTAGCTTTATTGAGAACCACTCCCTTATCCACCAAAGTCAGTACGGTTTCCAGAAGCAAAAAAGTACTGCACAATTGCTTGGAGAGTTTGCGAATTGCGTCAATGAATCCTTAAATAAAAGTCACCATATTCTGGTAATGTTTATGGATTCTAGTAAAGCATTTGATACACTTAACCATGCAAAGTTACTTGAAGCGCTTGAATGGAAGGGAATACGAGGAATGATGGCAGACTGGCTAAAGGATTACCTACTCACCAGGGCCTTTTGTGTAAAAATCAAAGACGTCTATAGTGAAAAGGAGCATGTACAATATGGAGTTCCTCAAGGGTCGAAACTAGGTCCAATTCTTTTCATTTTGTACACAAATCAACTTCTTCGCACTTTTAAAAATAGCATTCCATTTGCTTACGCTGATGATACCGCGATAGTTGTGCGCCTCAGGTCTCTTGAGACGGCAACAAGACTAACGCAGGCAGAGTTTAACAATGCAGTCAAATGGTGCCACGACAATGGCTTAGTAATCAACGCGGCGAAAACAAAGATGATGCACATCCGAAGTCCACATCATAAAGCTACGCAGAAGCTAGTGTTTTTTTCAAAATGATGCCTGCCCTAAATCAAGCAAACACTTAATTGACGACCTAGAAAGCTATAAATACCTAGGAGTCATCATTGATAGCCACTTCATCTGGGACAAGCAAATTAACAAGATACACTCTGATTTAAGGAAGGCTTCATTTGCATTGGCGCATCTAAGAAATCATGCAACACCACAAATTTTGGAGCTGGTATACTACGCCTTGATTGAATCCAAATTAAGGTATGGAATACTGACCTGGGGTAACGCCTCCGAAACACATATCGAGAAGCTGCAAAAACTCCAAAATTCTGCATTGAGGCTAATAAACTGCGGAAATATTCCTGACGAAAGAAGATTTAAGGTACTTGAGGTGCAAAATATCTTCAAGATGCGATGGTACTGGAATACTATAGTGACATCAGCTTTCAAAGGCCAATCGAACGTGACATTAACACCAGAAGACGTGCTATGGGTATGTTACAAGTGCCCTCTAACTACAATAACTATGGTAAAAGGCAGCTCATATATAGCTTTCCCACAATATTAAATGAATTACCTGCTGATCTTAAAAATATTGTAAATTATATAAAAAAATTTTCTTTTAAATTCAGAAAATTAAATTTAAAATATTGGGTCTATAGCTAATTCGTGCGGTTTGCTAAGAGATGGCGTGACTTGTATAATTCCATTGGAACATGCGTTGGAAAGCTACTGTCATTGTACGTCATTTCAGTATATGTCATTCATTTGAAGCGTAAACAACAATAATTTTTTTTTCACTCAAATATGTCTAACCTTGTGCCTGAACAAGTGTTTTTGCGGGGAGTTCTTCTTCATTACTTTAATATAAAGAAAACTGCTGCCGAAAGTCATCGTATTTTGGTGGAAGTTTATGGTGAACATGCGCTAGCTGAGCGAACGTGCCAAAAGTGGTTTGCACGATTTAAAAGTGGTGATTTGTGGTGTCACTCAAGCAGCCATTTCAAAACGTTTAAAAGCAGCTGGATATATTCAAAAGCAATTAAATTGAGTTCCACATGAACTCAAGCCGAGAGACGTCGAAAGGCGATTTTGCATGTCCGAAATGCTGCTGGAACGCCACAAAAGGAAGTCATTTTTGCATCGGATTGTTACTGATGATGAAAAATGGATCCATTACAACAACCCCAAGCGCAAAAAATCATATGTGAAACCCGGCCAACCAGCCAAGTCAATATCCATGGCGCGAAGGTAATGCTCTGTATTTAGTGGGATCAGATGGGTGTGCTGTATTATGAACTACTAAAACCGGGTGAAACCATCAATGGACAACGCTACCGAACACAATTAATCCATTTGAAGAGAGCAGTAGCCGAAAAATGCCCGGAATATGCGACCAGACACGTGGCAATAATTTTCCATCATGACAACGCTCGGCCCCACGTTGCTATTCCGGTTAAGAACTATTTAAAAAACAGTGGATGGGAAGTCTTACCCCACCCGCGCGTCGATGCAGAGCGCGCTCACTGAAAAACGGTTCACATCAGAGCAGAATATCAAAAATTGGCTTGATTCATTCTTGGCTACCAGGCCGGCGCATGATATTGCACGCGGTATGATATTGCACAATGGAAGAGTGAAGATGCATGAACTTGAAGACCCAACAGGCTTATCAAATTTTGATATGAGAAAGCTATCTGACAGATGGTTGTCTCATTTGATTACAATTGAAAACCAACGCAATTGTTTGACAACTTTAAAAGAGTGCTTGGCGATGTTCAATTAACCGTGGACGAAACATGGATTCATCAGAACACACCAAGAAGTTACTAAGGAACAATCGAAACAATGGACTTCTGTCTGTCGGCCTAAAGCCAAGAGATTTTTGCTTGAGATGCGAGTACCTAAATTGAACTCTTGAGCGGCTTGAAGTCGAGACTTACTTTTGACTCAACGAGTTTGAGAAAGAGCAAAATTGCGGCGGAAAAAAGCATCAGATTCACAAAAGTGCGCTCCTTGATGTGGTCTTTAGAATCTTGGACAAGACAGCCGGGTAGTCATTAGTGATTACTCCTTTAGAACTATAGGCGATCACGGTAGGATATCTTTTCAGCGCGATGGCGCTACGTGTCAGACCGCCCATGAAACTATTGATTAACTGAAGACTCGATCGAACTCCAACATCTAATCGCTCATTAACTACTGACATCGTATAACTCGACGCCACCTGACAACTTTTTGTGGAACTACAATGTGATGTCGTCGAAAAATTCGGTTCAAAAAGCAAAAATAAACTCAAGTTCCAACAAAGATTCGAGGAAAAAGACTAACAAAACTTTTTGAATCATTCAAATTTTAAATCATCCTCAGAATTTTGACCTAAAAAAAATAGTTAATGCAAAATAGAGCGACCTGTAGAGTGGTATCAAGGTCTGCGAGTCTAACCAACCAAACAAGCAGACTGGTAGCAATACAGATACTCGGAAGTAATGTGAAGGATTTAGTGTGGCATGATTCAACGATTAATTTTAATGTAGAAAAAAGAGAAGGATACCAATTCTGGTTCCCGATGAAGACTTTGGAAGGGCCATGTTGCATGCGCGACATAAGTTAAAAGCTCTCTGTTTCTAATAAATGGAGACCAGTAATTTTGCAACTTACTTTTCATTAAATACTAGAAATAGTTTTATTTCATAGATAAACTTAAATTTCAAGTACCTATATCAAACCATTCACCTCTGTAGTTTATACGATATTATAACAATAACGACTGAAATTCAGAACACCCGAAGAGAATTTATCCTTGCAAACTGAGATCATTCCGGTCACATTGTTTCGTTTACACATTCATGAAATCAATTAAATTCCAGACAATGGCATGAAGTTCCCGATGAATGCACTCGTATGCATGCATAACCATCCTTTGCCACTATCATCAGTACCAACACTACCACCTACGGTCCTTTAAATTTCAATTTTCCATCTTTGTAAATTGTGAGATATGGACGACTACGAGTACGAATAGGATTGAGGATACTCGCATTCGTACTTCCACATAGTTGGCATTTGATTTATGAATGCAATTAGTTTTGTGCGGGTCTTAGCGATTTGGAATATAAGACATTTTCCAAGATGAAGAAGACAATCGTCTGTAGGCGATAAATTCCCAAGGATCTATTGCCGCAGAAATTTGCTCCACGTACATATGTATGTTACTTCGCCACCAAAAATATTTTAACAGCGTTGAAGAAACTCGGTTCAAATGCAAACAATCTGCCAATCGAGATTGCCCCATGCCTCAGCTACGCATTATCTCAAGTCCAGAAACATCCTTAAGGCTCAATGAAACAAAGATACATTAAACAGATATAGGCAAACGGATGTCTTGTACTAGATGTCCTTGGGGTACTTTTTGGCGTTGTAATTAAATTAAATTTACGAGCGTTTTTAATGTCCATTCAGTTGATGAGTCCCTTGTCGACGACGCCAACAAAGAGGACAAGGAAGATTGGATATAGAGATCATCCATCTTTCGTCCTTTTATTGCTGATTGTATCTTGAATTCTGTTTTTTTTTTTTTCTTCTTTATTCTACGAGTGTTTCGGCAGTTTTTATGGGACTTCCCACCTTTTTTGTTTGCTATTTTATTTTCGCCGACGAAATGGCAACGCTGCCGTCGTCAGCTGTGCAGTGAGTGCGTTCAGGGAAATAACATTTTTATTTGATTTGTTGTGTGCAGTGAATGAGTACGCTTGCATGGTGGGAAAGCATGCCAAAAGTGTTGTGGGGGTAAAATAAAAATAAAAATAAAAATAGTTTTACTGCTCAACAGAGGGAGCCCTGTGTCTCCTCAGTTTTTGAAGCAGCATTTTTATGGCAATGATGGAGCGCAAATGGCCAACTCCTTTCGATTGAGTGCGTAAATAATATAGAACATCACACTTCGTCATGTCGAAAATGGAGCTGGCGATTTAAGGGGGTAAACGACTAGTGTCAGCATGTTGCTAGATAGCTTTATGGGTTCTTGACATTTTAAAAGTGTCCAATTGAAAGAATTACTGTTTATCTTTGCCTCCTCCTCACTCTTGTCTTGGCTTGAATTGAATTATTTTTGTTCCCTCCTCGGTGTAGCGCTTCGGTTATTTGTTGGCTAGACAGTCTGGTGTGTCTATGGGTAGTGAAATGGAGTGATATTGCTTTCGTGAGCATTAAAAAATCATTTAAGTCATTTGAGGAGTATTAGGGAAGTTTTTAAGTGGAAATCCATTTTATTTCTTATTCTCTTTGCTTTGTCATAGATACGATACGAGTATCGTTTGTGTTTGACTTTGTCATGGGGATGGAATTGCACAGCAACAGCCAGACCAAGGGATAAAAAGTTTCAGGGCAAATTAAATTGGAAAAAAAAGTTGTGGACTTTTTTGGAAAAAGTTTTATTAAAACGCAGTGGGATGTGAGAATGTTTTGTAGCTTTTCATCAGTGTCCCATTATTTTTTGCTCTGGAAAGTTAAATGATTTTTTTAAACAAAAAATTATGGTGCCATCGTCCCCAAAAATACATCGTTTACGAGGGAATTCTGTTCAAAACCAGTGATACCTTTAAATAAGAGAATATAAAGATCTTACGAAACCGTTCTTTAAACAACTACGAAATCTACATTTCTAAGGTTTTCAGGATCTCTTTCTTATAACGTTATCAAGGAACAGGAATGGAATTAATGTACATGCTTTGGGTTCTGTATTATAGAAATTATCAAACTCATCCTTCTCGGCTGTAATAAACCAAATATGTTGCTTTTCTATCAAAATTGCTGTAAATAAAGACTTAAACCAACAATCAGTTTCACCAACTTCAATCCAAGAGCGTTTGGAATATCTAAAACTCCTGCGTATTCTTTGAAAATATCATTTCTGAATGTCCCATCTTATTTTGGTGCAATCTGTCAATTGACAAGAGATAGAGCTCTCAAGATCAGTCCAGGGTCTATATTTTTTATTTATTTTATTTATTCAGAATGTATGGAAAGCTAGAACATTAAGATTGAATCTTATAACTTTGCAATAGCTACGAGTATTTACAATATATACTTTATTTTACATTTGTGGGTTTAATTTATTTTGGTTCCAAAGTCAGATGGCAACAACGAAGAATTGCCTCTCAGATATACTTTATGATAATTAAATCTCGGTATGATAAGAAAGGTAGATCTACTTGATGCTGGGAATTGAAAGTATAGTAGTTGTAGAGATAAGAAGGCTGCCGTGTTTTGAGGGTGTCAAAGAGAAAACTCAAAGTTCGAAATTTAAGATAGTTTGGAAATGACATGCCTAAAATATTAAGGGAAAGGTGTAAGACGTGATCATATTTTCTGAGCCCATGGATATAACGTATGGCGCTATTGAAAGCAACTTGTAATTTACGTGTACACATTGAATAATAATTACCAAATATTTCACACTTATGAACAAGGATAGGAATTACAAATGATTTTACTAACAAAGCGCGTGTATTCAGTGTTGTAAATGATTGGGTCGTCCATAGGGTTCGCAAAACGCCATAGGCCCTACGATAATATTTATATGGTCGTTCCATGTTAAAAGTCTGTTGAATATAAGTCCCAAGTTCTTACGTGTATCCACAAAATCAACAGAGGTATTGATTAAAATGATTTGCGGGAAATATTATAGGTTCAATTTAGTTCTAGAAATAACTAGGCGTTAAGACTTATTAGGGTTGAGTGTCAAGCCGTTTTTCGAAGACCAATCAAATATACAATTAAGGTCGTGATTGATCTTAAGGGCACAATTTTCGATAAGACCTAATGGGCAGCTCTGATAAATTTGAACATCATCAGCATAAATGTGTGTTGACGAACGTACAATTAAATCTGGTATCTCATTTATGTACAAGGAAAATAATAAAGGGCCCAGAATTGATCCTTGAAGTATCCCTCGAGTTAAGTTCAGTAAATCAGATAAGCTATTATCAATCGATACGGCCTGTTTTCTATTACTTAAATAGGACAAAACAGCAACTGGAGAAAAACCAAAGAGGTGGCGCAGCTTTTTGCAGAGCAGGGTATAGTCGACAGTGTCAAATCCCTTAGAAAGTCGAGAAGTACCAAGAAGGAAACTTCATCTTTGTCTAAGAGCAGTTGTGCAACTATGTTTCGCTCGGAAGCCCGACTGTACTTATGCTAGCATTCTGTCACGAGAAAGATACGTATCTAGTTGCTTTTGCATTATCCACTCGTATACTTTGGAGAGAAATGGCTGAGTTGAGATTGGACGAAATTCATCTTCTATTGAGTTTTTCGGTATTGGGATTACTTCAGAAAATCTCCTGTTGTCATAATAGTATTCAGGATATGTGCGATATACGGCAGGATCGAAGGAAGGATGGCTTTAATAAAGACTGGGTGAATTTCATCGACACCAATTGCACAGGACTTAATTGATAAAAAGTTTTCAACTATATCTGCACTGTCAACACATGAGAAACAAAATGATGTGTGTGCTGCAGGCGTATGACTATAATCATAATTAAGGTTCAAGTTTGCTGTCCCAAAAGTCCCTCCAGATACCAACTTTTGGTTTAAATCATTACCGTCGGTGTTATTTGGGCAACTAATTCGTTTCCTTCCTACACCTAGATGTCGCCAGTTGTTCCAGAGTTTTCGACTACCCAAGTTGGTTTTTAGTCTGTTCCAAAAAAATTGTGCCTTTGCCGCTTTTATCTCACCAACGACAGTGTTTCGCAAACATTTGTATGCTCGGTGTAGTTCTTTGATCCGAAAACGCTTCCACCGATGATATGCTTGATCACGTTGCTTTATTTCTATTGAAAACCAGGGCTGTGTTGAACTTTTAATTGTTTTTGTTTTTAATGGAACATACTCGTATATGGTAGTTTGAAGAGGTACGTAGTTGATATTAGAGTGGAAAAATTGTACCTGATCATCTGGTGAGGTCATGAAGTAAACTTGTTCCCAGGGTATAGCACTTCCGCTCTCTTCTAAACTGAGTCTGTCTACATTCCTAAAATCTCTATATTGAAGGGTTTTTACTTGTGGATGTTATTGTACATGAAAATCATAAGTAAGAAAGATCAAGTCATGCTTGGAAAAAGCTGATGCAGAAAGTTTATTATAAAAAGTGCACTATCAGTATGACTTACGAAAAATACATCTAAAAGAGTGTTTGTAGTACCAACGGGGTGGGTCGGAGTGGTAGTGTTTACTGGATGTAAATCAAATGATTTCATCCCATCGGTAAGATTTTTCTCTATCGAAAGATTACTGTTTAAGTCACCGCATACAAATATGTTTTAAGAACTTGTCGAGATTTAATGTGTAGAAGGGTGTTAAGTCCACGTTACTATTTAGTCTATAAACAGTGCCAATGAGCAAAGAATTCTGCCCACTTACTATATTCACAACCACGTAATCAATGGTACTCGTAGAATCGGAAGGAGAAAGAAATGTCCTTCTACATTTGAGAACATCTCTCACATATACCACCACCACGTTCATTTCTATCATCCCGATAAAGTCTGTAGCCACTCAACTTGTAGATTTAATTTTTCATATCAGATTTAAGCCAAGTTTCCGAAAGATAAACTGCATCTACCTTTGATTTTGTGAAAATATCCCTGAACTCATCGATTTTCGGGAACAAGCTTTGTGCATTCAAATGAGCTATTTTAAATCCTTCTCTACAACAACAGAAATCTCTTAGCATGGTACTTAACATCACACATTTCACTGAGAAAAACTAAATCAGATTTTCTTAAGCCAGATATTCCAAGAAAAACAATGTCACTACAAGTTTGGTGCTTCCCGAACACGACCCCAATCCACTTTGCAACTGTTTTTCAACGTCTTTTCTATGTCTATGCTCCATGCACTTCTTTGTATCTAAAAATACGTATTGGCTTGCCTTTACGTTCACAGTGTCACTAGTAAACTTTTTCGGCTTGGAACGTGATTTTTGAATGGAATGCGAGCAGTCACTTTAAGACTGCTTTAAAGTTAGCACTCACTTAATTCAAAACCATGGTGCCGCCAATCCTTTAGATCAGATCGGAGCCAATCAAGCTACGCGACCAAACCTTAGTAGGTAATGTACTAAGAGATTCATAGTTCTATCCGGGAAACAAGTACCCTAGTTACAAAGGAAGTATTCTGTGGCTTGATTAGCCTCTAAGTTTCGGAACTCAGTTTCTCAAGATACGTGTATTCAATGTGGTCACACTGTCTGGAGAGAAAGTAAGACAGCCTTCAGGTTTTATTTTTGTTAATAAGCTAATAAACCTGAAAGTTATAGTACCATAGAATGATTAGAAACCTTTCTTAATAGCTCACCAGCCACAACCCTAGTTTCCGGTATACAGATTGTTCACATTCGAAATATCTACATTTTAGAAAAGACAGATGCGTCGAGTGTGCAACGTCGAGAAACACTTGACGTGTTAGAGAATCCTCAGTGCTTGACGTGCATCAGGCTGCAGGTTTCTTCGTATAAAAAGTAATGCGAAAGAGCACTCGATTTTGGACATTCGTTGTTCGAACTATAACGATGCTAAGTAACCTGTGTAGCAAATTACATGCGTTTGTTGTTTGGCGCACCAAACGAGTGTGAGTTAAGTGCCAATTGATATGTTTCAAGGTAATATTGAGGTGGGGTGAATTGAACTTTCAGGTAAACAAGAATTATTAAATAATTAAATAATTAGTCTAGAAAGATTATTTATCTCATTGAAGTCATAGTTAAACAACCACTTTTTGACCTTTCTGTATTCAGAGAACGCCTTAATGCATTTAGTAATTTATTGAAGATATGAGGTGCCACAGAAGAATAATAACTTAAGAAGAGCTGAGTATTGTGGTGGGGAACAGATGCAAGATTACTAGCAGTGCTACGAAGACCCTATGTATTCGAATCATGATTTAGAGAATAGCCGCTTTTTGAAAAACAAAAAGTTTTTAAAACTTTCTAGTAGTAAAGATGTTTAAGAGGCAAAATTAATGAGCTAAGGAAGAGTGGGAAACTATGCTCTCGGCGCTTTTTTTTCCAAATAATTCCAAGCAAAAGTTTTTGTCCTCCCAGCAAAGATTATATTTTGTTTTTGTATGTGCCACCCCACCAAGTCAAACCATGCTGTAGTTTAGAATGGACCTTACTTACTTTAGGTGGCGCTACAGTCCGGGCTGGACCTGGGCCTCAGTCAACAAGCTTCTCCAGCTAGCTCGATCCCTGGCTAGCTGTCTCCAGTTTCGCACGCTAAGTTGGCTGAGGTCCTCTTCCACTTGCGTGCGCCACCTAAGTCTTGGCGGATTCTCGGGGGCGGATTCGAAGACTTTTCGGCCCGGAGCATTGGTGTCCATGCGCTCTACATGACCCAGCCATCTCAGTCCTTGGATCTTCACTCTTCTGGCTAGGTCCATGTCGCTGTACAGTCCATACAGTTCGTCGTTGTATCTCCTCCTCCAGTCACCGTCAATGAAGACGGGACCGAAGATCGCCTAAAGAATTTTTCTCTCGAAGCAACCAAGAACACCCTCATCCATTTTTGATAATGTCCATGCCTCTGCACCATAGAGCAGGACCGGGATTATTAAAGTCTTATAAAGGGTGACTTTTGTTGTCCGAGAGAGGGCTTTGCTACTCAATTGCCTTCTTAACCCAAAGAAACAGCGGTTGGCAAGAGTTATTCTTCGCTTGATCTCAGCGCTGGTGTCGTTGTCTGTATTTATAGCGGACCCTAGGTAGACAAAGTCCTTAACTACCTCAAAGTTATATCTGTCGAGGGTGACGTTCTGTCCGAGACGTCGGTGTTGGTTGTCCTTTTTGCTTGACAGCATATACTTGGTCTTGCCCTCATTGACCGCTAAACCCATTTTCGCCGCTTCCGTCTCAATGCTCGCGAAAGCGCCACTGACATCACGCTGCTTTCTCCCGATTATGTCAATATCGTCGGCGTATGCGAGTAGTTGGACGGACTTTTGAAAGATAGTGCCTCTTGTGTTTGCTCGTGAGTTTTGCACTATTCTTTCAAGTACGATGTTGAAAAAATCGCATGACAGCGCATCGCCTTGTCTAAATCCTTTCTGGACATCAAAGGTCGCGGTGAGATCTTTACCGACCTTGATGGAGCAGCGTGCATTCTCCATTGTCATCCTGCACAGACGGACGAGTTTGGCAGGGATGCCAAAACTAGACATTGCTCCATATAGCTCGTCTCTATAGATGCTGTTATACGCGGCCATAAAATCGATGAATAGGTGGTGTGTATCGATCTGAAGCTCATGGGTCTTCTCCAAGATCTGCCGTAGTGTGAATATCTGGTCGATGGTGGACTTTCCTGGCCTGAAGCCACACTGATATGGACCTATCAGGTTGTTGACAAACGTCTTCAGGCGTTCACACAATACGGCGGATAAGATCTTATATGCGATGTTAAGGAGACTGATGCCTCTGTAGTTGGCGCAGTTCAGAGGGTCTCCTTTCTTGAGAATTGGACAAACAATGCTGAGGTTCCATTCATCGGGCATACTTTCGTCCGACCATATTTTACAGAGTTGGTGTATGCTCCTTACCAAGTCATCGCCTGCCGCTTTGAAGAGTTCGGCAGTCAGGCCATCCGCTCCAGCAGCTTTGTTGGACTTAAGCTTCGATATGGCTATCTTCACTTCATCCAGGTCGGGTGGACGGAATTGTTGGTCATCATCGTCCAGGTTGAAAGGTTGATTCTGCCTGACAGCGTTATTTGGTCGCCGTTATACAGTCTGCAGAAATGATCTTTCCAAATCCTCAGCATCGACTGCGATTCTACTACGATGTTCCCTTGTTCATCTCTACAGGCTTCAGTTCGGGGTTTGTTTCCGTGGCATGTTATTTTTACCTTTTGGTAAAACTTCCGAACCTCATTCCTGGAGTAGCATCTCTCAATTTCCTCGATCGCGCGCTTCTCATGCTCTTTCTTCTTCCTCCTGAGAAGCCGGTGTTCGTCTCTCCTCTTCCGCTCATAGAGCTCATGAGCAGCTCTGGTCTTTCTAAGCAGCGCCGCGTTATATGCATCTTGCTTAGCTGCATGTGCTTGCCGGCATTCATCATCGAACCAGGGGTTTCGTTGTGGTGGACGAGTGAAACCCAGCACATCAGAAGCGGAATCTCTGATGGCGTTTTGGCAGTGTTTCCAATGGTCTTCGATGCTTGATGCTGGCGGCATTGGACCTCTTAAGAGATTAAGAGACACTCGATCGGAGAAGGACTTGGCGATCTCTTGCGATTGTAGCCGTCTGACGTCGAATTTTCTCACAGCATTAGTTTGTCTTGGCGTAGTTTGGGATATCCGCAACCGTACCTTGGCTACAACAAGGTAATGGTCCGAGTCGATGTTGGCTCCTCGGAACGTACGGACATCCATAATGCTGGAGGAGTGTCTTGCGTCGATCGCAATGTGATCAATCTGGTTGACTGTTGATTGATCAGGAGTTCTCCAAGTCCCCTTGTGTATGTCGAGATGTGGGAACCGCGTGCTAGCCACGACAATGTTTCGCCCCGCCGCAAAGTCGATTAGCCTGAATCCGTTATCGGAGGTGGTGTTGTGCAGGCTATATTTTCCGATTGTTCCACCAAAGATACCTTCTCTTCCTAGCTTTGCATTAAAATCACCGAGGACATTTTTAATGTCATAGCTAGGGCATTGCTCGTAGGTCTTGTTGAGGAGCTCGTAGAAGGCATCCTTGGTGTCGTCATCTTTCTCCTCTGTGGGGGCATGCGCGCATATGAGGCTTATGTTGGCGAACTTAGCCTTGATGCGGATTGCTACGAGGCGCTCGCGTGGGTTGTCAACAGTAGATCCGTCCATATCCGAGGCTTGTTGATGCTTCGTAACTTAATTTTTTTTAAATGGCCGGGCAGTTACCCCGGCGGCACAACCCCCAACCTGGAGGACCAGTTCCACTTTGAGTGCCCCTAGGACGAGGGGTCGGTTACACCGAAGCCAGTAACCCATCCCGGGATGTGAGCGCTGCCGTTGGCCCTTATAGGGCTCATCCGCCACCATCTCTTTTCCAGGACCCTGACTAAGTCCTGGAAATCCTTTCCGGTCTGAGCTCCAAATATGTCGGAGTAGCCCGGATAAGGTCTTGTTTTGTTTTCCGACACTAATCCTGGTTAATGGCGCAGGAAACTCGCCATTTGCCCCCTTCACTTCGCAACCTCTATTAAGATTCCCAGATGGCGACACGGGGAGGCGTGAAGTAGGACTTATTAGCAGAGCTGCAAGATGTTCGGCTGCAGAGGCTCATTCTCGTCATTTAAGGAACCAGCACCTGTCGGAAGATGCTACTTCTACGAGGCCTTATACTAATCGTTGCCATTTAGAATGGACCAGGCCATGATATATTGTAAGTAGGAAGTACCTTCCGTAAAATAATCTCAAGTTGTATAATATTTTAGTTGTTTTTAGCAAGTACTTTCTTAAGGAAATGGTATAAGCGCTCCAGTTCAACTTGCTGTCAAGTTCAATCCCCAGATACTTAAATACCTGTACATTGCCAATAACAAAACAATTCATAGAGCAATCACTAGTGGTATTAAAAAAAGTAAGAGAATTACATTCACAGCAAGGTCAGAACTTATCAGAAAGTGGCAACAGTGTGAACTATGGAAAGTGAAATCAGGTAGTTGTAAATTACGAGCATACATATCGAAGAGCATGGTTTTTGTTTTATCGCTGATAACAAATTTGTGCAAACGGAACCAGTGCCTCAGTATTTCTAAGTCATGGTTGATATCCGCCGCCAGATCCAAGAGAGAGTTGCTAGAATATGAATTGCCTGTTCATCTGCGTAGCCGAAAAGTTTGCTTTTCATATTTAGAGGAAAAATTGAATTTATAAAGACTAGGAACAATATGGGTTCCAGTACGGAGCCCTGAGGGACACCAATTTTGATATCACAGTACTCACTGTTTAGTGAGTCACCTAATTTTACTATTTGTTTCCTATTAGTGAGATAAGATTCAAACCATTTAAGTATAAACCATCTGAATCCAGCTTTATCTAATTTATTTAACAACATAGTATGATCAACAGTATCAAAAGCTTTAGTAATATCAATAAAAAGGGAGGCAGATAGCTCCTTGCTATTGATGCAGTCATGTATCATGCTACAGTATCTAAGGAGAGTATCCTCAGTAGATCTACTAGCTCTGAAACCGTACCGTCTCTGACTAAAGAAAGTGGTAGTTTCAAGATAAGACACAATTCATTTTTTTTTATTAGTTTTTCGAAAATTTTTGAGAATACCGGAGACAGATTGGTCTATAATTATTTAGTATCTTATTGTTACTTTTTTTGAAAACTGGTATTATTTCAGCAATTTTTAATATATCAGGAAATTTTCCACAAAAGATACTTATATTAAAGATAGGAGCAAGTATGTCTACAATATTTAAGACGATAACTTTTATAAAAGTACTCGAAAAAAAATTGTGGCTAAACGACTTTGAGTTATTCAATGACATAATAGTCTTATACGAGTACACCTCGAATGAAGAAACTGACTCATATAAAAAGCTGTGAGCCTGTGCTCCTTCCCTGTTAAAACATTTAGTCATACATCGGCTAGAGCTGGAGTTCAGCGCTGCATCAGCTTGTATCAGCAACACTTTTAAAATATATATTAAAGGTATTGGCTAATTCTGTAGAATTATTATGCCTCAAAGAAGATGGTATACCCCTAAGAGAGTTTCTATTAAGAGGTTATTCACTATTCACTATTTTATCCAGTAGTAATGTATTTTTAGCTTTAAGTGGGTTGATTTCAACCAAAGCATTGCGATTTAGTAGCTGGAGAGAGTGGATCTCCTTATACAGGTGTAGTGGAGTTTTGTGGGGATGATTCTATTAGTGATGGGAAGAGGGAAGAAGATTGCATCAAGTCATCAGCTGTTGATAGAGTGGAGGGCTGACGCTGAGAATTCTTATCACGGTTGGCAATGAGAGCCGGTGAGCGCAGAGAGTTGCAATTTTCGCATATAATTTTTGAACTGAGTCTGTCAACTTTAAAACCACACTTGCACGGCACTACGAGAAATTAGGAAGAATGGATAGAAGGTCCATATAAGACATGTATATAACCATGGATAAGCTACGCTTCCAGCCTTTTTAAACTTTTATTTCCTTAAAGCTACGAGGGCGGGTCAATAAGTCCGTGACTTTTGGATTAAAACACAGATTTTTTGATAAAAAAATAATTTCATTTTTCAACGTAGTCTCCCTTGAGCTCTATACACTTTGTCCAACGCTTCTCCAATTTTTTTATCCCTTCCAAAAAAAATGATTTGTCGAGGTCCTCAAAATAGGCCTTTGTTTGGGAGATGACTTCATCATTGGAGTCAAATCTTTTTCCACCAAGCCATTTCTTCAGGTTTGGGAACAAGAAGTAGTCGCTCGGAGCCAAATCTGGAGAATAGGGTGGATGAGGGAGCAATTCATAGCCCAATTCATGGATTTTTGCCATGGCAAACACGATTGCGTTTGTGGTCGACTGTGAGCAAACGCGGCACCCATCTTGCGGAAAGCTTTCTCATGCCCAAGTGATCATTCAAAATTGAAACCACTGAGCCATGCGAGATCCCTACGGCTTCCACAATCTCTCGCACTTTCAATCTTCGGTCGGCCAACACCATATCGTGAATTTTTTCGATTGTTTCGGGTGTAGAGACCTCAACTGGGCGTCCAGGACGTTCGGCATCGTCAGTGCTTGTACGGCCACAACGCAATTCAGTAAACCACTTTTTTACCATTAAAATCGATGGTGCAGAGTCCCCATAGCATTTATCAAGCTTAGCCTTGGTCTCGGTAATGGTTTTTTTTCGCAAGAAATAATGCTTAATAAGCACACGAAATTCACTTTTTTCCATTTTCTCCTCAAATTAGTGAGTAGTCTGATAAAAATAGCTGTCAAACACAAACTAACTGACGCAGCAAGTTTAAATTTTGACAGGAGTCAACTGAGAGATGCCTGTTGACAGGAGCAGTGTTGCTGTTTCAGTAAAGAGGTCAGAAATTCAAAAAGTCACGGACTTATTGACCCGCCCTCGTACATAATTCAAAAAACGTAGTCTTCTTAAACGCAGTTGAAAGTCTGTATTCACTGGAGATCTCTCAAGTATTTCTATTGCATTCGATGCTAAATGAACATTCTTTACCAAGCCACCAAGGTTTCACAGTTAAAACAATTGCAATCGATTGCGGCGTTTCTTAGACGTTGTTGGCAGACCTTGTATGCCACCATGCTTGCATTAGCTGGTAAACACAAAGAATAGGACTGCTCAGGAAGAATTTCAAATTCGATGTATTGTATCGTAAATGAAAATAAGGACAAGCATCTACCTAAAATGAAGAATCCGCTCGGCTCTATCAGCTATAAGGTATTTTGACGTCGTTTACAAGGGTCGAAAAGTATAAGATAGAGTTAACTTGTTGGAAACTTATCATAAACTTGAAACCAGCTCCAAATTCGAGGTCTGCTAGCCCCTTATATCAACTACATCATGCCGTCGAAATACTTAAAATAATAAATATTTTTGAAAAGAGATAAACCGCAGGACTGTGTTGATGGCCCCATTCCTTCAAATCTATTTAATTCTAAGACTTTGATTTTTTTTTTAAATTTGGCAACCGCTCTTGAGAAAGAATCGTTCGATAACTATAAATACCAAAGCCGTAATGGACGAGATAATTGGAAAATATTTTTACTCAATCTCCTCAGCCCGCATGGAAATTATATCTCATTACGGGATGTACGAGTACTTATTTCAAAAATAAAACTCCTTCAAATCATTGAGGAGGTTTTCTTCTTTCCTTTTCAAGAAATTTTTCTGTAATTTCATCCTGTCCTCCCTTCTTCTCCTTCCAGCCTTTACAAAAATAAAAAATCGAATTGAAGATATATTTTAAGTCTTCCCTTACTCATCTCCCCCCTCTCCGTCTTGGATATAACAACGTTCAGCCAGCTCAGTGGCATGGGATTTCATTAACAACGTTCAGTTTCATTTGCATCAATTTCAATGCCTCCACGATCTTTCGATTCAGAATCAAACTTTAAAACACAAATAACAATAAATGAATTGGCAGTGAAGCAAAATAGGGATACCCAAAGTAAATATGAATAGAAAAGAATCCACATACTAATAAGAAACCTTCGTCCCTACCATGTCCTTGGCCCTACACCTATTCGAACATTGGTTTTGTGGCTCTGTGAATTTGTAGATTCGTATATGGTTAATGGTAGATTGAAGGATGTTTCCCCAGGAGCCACCTACGAGTACTCCTATATCTGACTATATCGTCTCTGATTTTTCACCAAGGACTCTAGGTCCCGATGGAAATCTCTGTGACAGCTGTATTGACAGAGTATCAAATAAATTATCGACAAAATTTCACACACAAAAGTGATACAGGAGTGGTGTGTACCTTTTTTTTTCCTTCCAAAAAGGATTTTCTCTTATTTTTATTTACTTCCGATATCCTTGGTTATTTGCTCTGATCGAAGGGGGCAAATAGGGATAAATGTGTGGTGGTGTTGTGGGTATACGAATCAAAGTATTTTGCAAATAAATTTACGGGGACTTGAGCATTAAATGGCTTAATTTTGGCACAGAAGGAGCGAAGTACGGTATATTCAGAAGTGCCATAAGGAAGATAATTAGGACGGAGTCTTTAATAGGATTTTTTTTTGTACCCGAATAAAGCGGAAGTACTTGTACACTGTCTTCTTTGTATGGGCCTTTCGGAGATAGATGAAGAAATGCTTAAGTTGCCGATTTCATAGCGTACCTACACAAATATTCTAGTGCGTAGTGTCCAAAAGAGCTGCTCTTCTCCAAAGGACGTGGCGGAAGTAACCCGGGTGAAACATCGAACTAAGCGACTTAAATGTACAAAGTAGACGTTCAATGGTAAACGGTATAAAAGGTAACCCTAAGGAATTATATTCCAGGTGGTACTCACAATTGAAACAATTCACTCGTGGTCTTCTCGATTTTGGCATGTCATAGATTCTGGAATGCCCAAGCTACATATTTTTGTAAATCCCCGCTGATATAATCGTTGACCTAGAATTTACTGAATCACTTGATTCCGATGACTCTTACTGGAATAATGGAAACTTCACCAGAAGGCATCTGTCTATTGCGGTTAAACTCTTTTACAATAGAAAATGACATTTATGCCCTTTTTCCTCTTTTATCCCGAACAGAAGAGGAAGAAAGTTTCTTGCACTCTCTCTAGCTTGTTTTTTTTTCGAAGACAGGATAAAACCGGCTCTGTATCCCGCAAAGTCTGCAGTTCTAGTGCACCGAAAACTGTTCTGTTGCTATTCGGGTGAATAAAACTTAAATGATGGCGAAACTCACTTTCAAGAAAGCCCCGAAATACCAAAAGGGACGAAATCAGATCTTTGACACATACATGTACATTAAGGGCTGAACAGTAGTATCGGAGATTTCTATGTCGGATTATAGGTATGTTACATCGAATTCAGAATCGATTACGAGGTCTTGACCTTGTTGAACAGGGTTTATCAGCGGAAACCAACCGGACATGCTTAAAAGAATAGTTCGACGAGAATGCAAATGCTAGAGCGACAAAAAAAACCCTGCAGATCGAACATTCAACATTTAGAAAACTTCTAAGCAAGTCACTTAAATCTATTTCGGATGAAGAACGGAAGTGTGCCTCTCACTCATTTCTGATGAAGACGGGAAGAGTGCATCTTGCTTAGAATTTGGCTAGTTAAATTCCTCAAAAGGGCTATGTCACTTTGAAAACTTGACGTCAACTATACCGAGAATTTCTTTCTTATCCTTGAGCTAAGCAAGTGAGGTATGTTACACAACACGCCGTAGCTGGTATCCGTCATCGGTTTCCGTGACAGATGAGGCAATCAAAAACGCCTACTTATGCCAATGGTTCAAGTTGTCTGGAACCGACGACATTGTATATCCACTACAATATGATATAGACCTGCTCTCCTAGAACTGGTATATACATCGAAGCATGGCAAACAGTGAGAGTAGCCTTTGTACTGAAAACGGGAGAACATGAATACAGTCTTGCCAAGGGCTTAGAATTACCGTCCTGATCCTTCATGTTGTTGAGTATGAAATGAATGAATGAGCTTCATGTGTCCAAATCTTTTGTTTACGCATCCCCTGTCTAAGATGCAACTTGCCTGCTAACCCGGAAGATCTGGGCATTTTTATTCACATTTAGTGTGCTCTCGAAATGCAACTTTTTACACCAGGTATACTCGGCCAGTCACGATGGCATATACGATTAGATATAGATGCCCGTCAGACGCCGTCCTTTCTCTAATGTTATGGAACATGGTAGTCGACTCGTTTTTAAACGCTCTCAATTGTTTTAATGTTAAGCATAAGCATATGCAGATGATGTTGCTCCCTGTCAACCTTGAAGCGCAACCAGCCCTATACGTGATTGATGATTGGTGCACTAGAAATGGATAAATGTGGATGCTGTTAAAATAAAAAGTGTTCTATTCACGAGAATAAGGAAACAGGTTTGTTTGTCCAGGCTACATGGGGTCTTCTACTAGCACACCTGGCTCCGCCTTTTGACGCTCGTACGAATCTGCCTTCCTTTGCACTCATATCTTGGTCTTGTCTCTCAAAACCTTTCCCCGTTTAAGAAAGTGGTCTTCGTACAAGACACACTGATATTTACATTGATACTCTTGCGTGCTATGACTCTGGGCATATGGACATGTCGTCTGATGGAATGATGGCAGAGCTCCTGCTGCGGGAAAAATACGAAAAACGACTAGCTCGCCTTAGACTGATTTTGGTCAGAATTTGATCAAGTAAAGGGGTATAGTACGGTCATGGATGCCACCTAAACCGATATAGAATATGATGCCGTTGTCCTTCGGGTGGACGGCAACGTAACTTTTGCATCTGTCTTCCAAGCTATCCTGATGGTAATGAAATCAGTCCAGCCGGTGTAGGATTTGCATTTATAGCGACTTGGTCCTTTTAGGACTTCCAAGTCACTTCAAGAATGCAAGAATTCACTACGCACAGTCTAAAGGCAGACTTGAATGAGAATTTTTAAGGTCTCAGGTCTCACTGGGAAATGAAGTGGGCCAATAAACCGGCTAAGCAAAGGCCATACATAGTTTTTTTGGTTCCGAGCTTTCTTCAGGGCAGCCTGCGTGCTTGGCTATCTCTTCTATAACTTGTGAGTTTCATACGAGCAGTTATGCAGGTGGAATGACTTTTTACTTGGCGGCCGACCAAAAAGGACTTGTATTGCCCGATGTCTTCAAGAGGTTTCCTGTTGTTTCTCAGTAGAAAAGATTCCAGCCCTCGCCTTGCCAAAAACGATATCGTAGACAGAACTAAAAGACTTTTATTGGTTGTATTACATGTTTCATCTGCCCATCGCGTGTGTAGGAAGCTACCACTAATTGGATTTGTCAATGAATTTAACTTCTCCTTTCATTTTCTGGACACTGGGTCTGCAGCCTTTGCTGGCTTTATCTGGACATGCTATGTGGGAAAAGCCATCGATGGAGGAGATTAACCTTTTTTCAACCTACTACTCAGGTATGTATGGTTTCGTTTTTTTCCAATAGCAAGTGCTATGTGAGGATGTAAAATAATTAGAATACACTGATAAATTTGATAGAGATGGTGCCATGGATAGGAGAGTATTTGGATAGTTTGTGCCAAAAGAAATGTGTCACTTCTTCAATTTCATAATCCAAAATCCCTCCCGTTTTCTTCATACTTCTTCTTCATCAATCAAAAACACCACTGCTCAGCATAAAAACTTTAGAAAATCATCCAGTAAAGCCAAAAGCTTAATACCTTAACATAATTCAACCCAAAGAAGAAGATGAAGAAGAAGAAAATGTTCCCATGATGCCACCTACAAGAGAATCTAATTTCTTAAATTGCCTACAAGATAAATGGCTTCAATAAATTCCCCCAATCGGATTTCAGAATCATTTAAGGAATAAAATTGGATTAAGGACGACGACTACCTTGGATCTACTTATATACCTCACCAACCAAGCAGCTACTGGTATCCATACCTGCACCAGATTCATTCACTTATCCCCATAGCATCATGCCTGCTAATGATTCCGGAGACAGCAAGTGCAATAAAATACTAGAAACTTGCAACGGCGACGTGGCGGTGGAGGCGGCATTTTCTTACCCCGGCCTTGCCTAGCTTTTCATCACCTTATCTTTATCACGTACCTACTCGTAGTCCTTCTTACTATCGTACCGATGCACGTATTTTCCAAGAGTACTCGCTTTTCTGCAACGATGGTATCCGTACTTACGATGATAGAAACTTTTTAGATTAACTCAGTAGCGGTCGCTTGTAAAAAGTTTCTTCTTCTTGCAGCTCGAAGCTTAAAAAGCAACAAAAAAAAAGGACCAAGGTGATAGGTTAAATGAGCGCAACACATCTGTTCCAGTCGTTACACTATCTTCGTTTAAACTCTGTTCTCTTCTTCTTCTTCTTCTGGTTTCAGTTTCTTTCATTTTGTCCTTTGATTGCATTTCTCCTTTACCCTTTCGAGCTATTCAATTAGATTAATTAAATTCCTTTGAGGTGCAGAAAGGACGACGATGATGAGGGTAAACAAAACAAAAAAACAAGAAACGGAAAAAAGGATGAAACAGGATGTGTTTGGTGTAATTGTGCGCGATGATTACCTTTCGCTTTGATTTGTCACTTTCTATAAGCATTCACGTCTCCGACTCCGACTCCGACTCCGTTTTCCTGTCCTTCTGCTTCCCCACTAAATCTACTGAAAACTCATCTTTTGCATCCGTTGGAGCAGAAAATTGTCATTCGCTCGTTAAAGTGAACGTGCGTCCGGTCCGTTACTATCTTGGTGTCCTTACGTCGGTCGTCGGCCGCTCGTAGGCCACTGCGCGCCGTGTCGTATCGTAATCGGTACGTTTTCTTACGATAAAAATGAATTCCCTTCCTCAACGGGGAAAGTCGAGGAAAAGAAAGGACTTTCCGGCCTACGAGTATGTCTGTGGGAGGTTGCTTAGTCCATCTAAAGTAATTTATGATCTCAAGGATAATTTAATTTTTTTTCCTGCTCTACTCGTAGTCCCCTTTCTCGTTGAAGGACTATGGTAGGACAATCCCTTGGCTATACACACTCTTCCTGATCACTGGCTTCCTGCTATCCCAGTGGAGAAACACTTGTCGTCGCCTTCCAGTTATTTATGCTTATTTTTATTCCATCGAAATTATGAAGAGATTTCCCAAAAGGAGGCAACTTTCCGGGAAGGTTTTTTCAGTTTTTTCAGTTTTTTTCCCCCCCTCCTCCTTCGTTTTGAGTACTTTTCGGTCGGCAGAGCGTCAACGGATATAGATTTGTGTTTCAATTTTTGTTTTTTCCTCCTGTCGGTGCGCTGTCGCTTGGTATTTTTGTTTCAGCGAGTTCAGCGCCAGTCGCCTGGGAAGGACAAGTGAGAATAACGACAAACGACTGAAAGACGAAAAGCGACGAACAAAGGACGAAATTAAAAATCACAGTTAGTGTAATATGTATAATACAATTCTCTTTATGCTTAGTAAATACGTTTGTCCCCGCGGGGTGGTCTGGTTTGTTGGTACACTGAAGTAGGTCCAGAGGATAATTTTTTTGTTTTTTCTGTTTTCCATTTTCATTTTTATGTTTGGGACTTGGGAGTGTTTCATTGTTATTAAAATGATCCGCGTCCTTCGTCGTAGCTGTCCAAGTCCGAGTCCTTTTCACTCGGCAATTTGCTTTTAAATTGTTTTGTTAGGGCCTTTGGGAGTGACCTTGAGTTTACTTTTTTTCGCCCCCCTCACCTTCATTTTTTGTATCTCTTTGGTGAGTTTTTCATGGTTTATTCATTCTTTGCTACTCTTTGGGTGTACCTATAGTTGAGCCTTGATTCTGGGTTCGAATCGGTGCGGGGGATGGGGACAAAAGTTGGGACGAATTTACATTGGGTAATTGTGGAATTAATTGCCTGGCAGCCGTGCGGAGTTTGTTTTTTTTATTTTTGAAAAATTGCCCATTTGGGAGCAGTTTGGTTTTTATTGGCTTCAATCAGAGTAAAAGTTGAAGGTTTCGCTGATTTTTGTCACATTGCCCTTGCGATTTTGGGGTAATTTTTTTCTTATTTACGCAGGACAAAGTCAAGGAGTGAAACGATTATGTTCACGGTAAGGATGCCTTTGGGTGTGAGGACTTGAAATCGCTCGGGAGAGTATATGTATATGTTAAATTGACATTGCGACCTTTTATCGTATCGAAGCTTAAATTTTCTAAACTTTTGGCATTCGAATAGGCTGAAGGTCTAGGCTAAGGTGATGCAGAAACTTTCTAGAAATAGATAAGCCACTAGGCGCTTTTGGGTCTTTTAAAGTGAATTTTTAGGTGAGCTTGTTGTGCGAAGCCATACCGTTGCCACAAACTATATAGAAATCGCTTCTAATGCCAACATGTTTGCCATAAAGGACGACTGAATGGGAATTCACGATGACTGAATGTATTGTCTTGGGTATTGGGTATATGAACTGCCTGCTCGATGAAAATACCACCAACACCAAAGCATTGGCAAAATAACCGCCAGCGATGGTAACCACATCACCTCCCGAAATGGAATGAAATGAGGAGGTGGATGAGGATCATCTCACGAGCACTATTAATGCAACGTGCAATGCATGTCTTTCTGCTTGTAAAAGGGCGAACACGGTGAGAATGCTAACAAGCCCGGCGAGACAAAACTTTTGTGAAAAGAGCCTTAGCCATCTCTTCCGAGAAGCCGATGACGAAAAAGCCCTAAACTGTGGCATAGCATTAGCACATCTTATAATGCCAAGATCGCCGATGGATCTGTTCCTAAAAAGAACAGCCAATATGTACATAATCACAAGTAAGGTCAATCGAAACGATTCTCCACTAAATAACTCTGGAGGAGTTTCTCAAGGCATGGAGAATTGAGGAGTGCCTAGGAGAATGAGCCTAAAAAGCCATCGATTGATGCTGCTACCAAGGGGCAAATCTTCAAGTGAACTCTAGTCCAAACATCCACCAAGCCTCTTCAACATTATAAGAAAGATTCTTGATATACAATATATTAGGTATTATATTAAATTAGCAGTAGCAGAAGCCCTCTCAGAGCCCCAGTTCGCGATCACTAGAGAAGCGCTATTTACCCTTGATGCCAGAGAACTGATAGTCGACATCAAAGAAAATGTCATCAAACTGGAAACATTGCTCCCCATACAAAGATGTACTGTTCACTGTTTTTAAGACACTAAGGCCGAAGGAAACTAAAAAGAGACCATCTTCAACTAACACAGACTGTTCGCTTTTGATAGAAAAAGTAAAAGAGGTTTGCCATAAGCGGGACTATCGCTATTGACATGCTTGCAGACGATATGCTCAGAGTCTACAATATTGAACTCCGTCTGACATAGGAATTATTGAAGTTTTTGAACGGTGTTGTGATTTGAAACGATGGAACATATCGGCTCACAACTGGCCCAGCACCGTTTACTAAATTTTCTACGTGTTCCCAAAAATTGTTGGACTTGGTGTTTGGTGACATTCTGGATTGATAAGAAATCGAACAAAAACAATGAATCTTTAAACAGGCAAATACAGAATTCCACTCAGACAATACCGAGAATTATGTGAAGTAGACATTTATCTGTGTCCAATAGATATTTGAATACAACTTCGAGCATAAGCCCACCATAGCTGTCTCTGATGAATCTCATTCTAAATATAAAATTGTCGACCACTTTTTCAAGAATTTGAGGCCGTGTGTCCCCAATAACAAGAATAATCGTGGCTTCCAATGCATCGATTGTTCTTAATTCTGCAGCGACTTTACGTATCTCCCAAAAAATAAATAATTAAAGGGCGTCAAATCACAAGATCTTGGAGGCCAATTTACAGGTATATTACTCGAAACTACTCGTATGTTTCTTTCAAAAGTTAATTATATCGCTTGCTGTATGGCACGTAGCACCATCCTACTGAAACCACATCTGTTTCACAATCATGCAATTCAATCGTGAAACGAAAAAGTAATATATCATGGCTCAATCTCATGTGGATTACCTTCGCTCCAAACGCGACAATTTTTGCTCGTTGATATACCCATTGAGCAAAAAATAAACCTCATCGCTGAACCCAATTCGATAAAGCAGCCGATTCGTTGCAAATTGGTTTTGAGTTTATTTACAGAAATTTCCACACAAACGATGGTCATTCGGCTTCAGTTCTTGCACGAGCTGCATCTTGTAACCCTTCTACCACAGATTTTGCGCATATTCCATAAAGCGGTCTGTGTCCAAGCTCTTGTGAACTACGTCGATTTAATAAATTTGGATCTTCTTCAGAACTCACCTTAACGTACTCCGAAGTACGGACTCTTCTTATGCATATCAGTACCACTGCATGTTCCAAAGAAAATGCTGTGCGGAAACGTCCAACAATACAGCAAAAAGCGATATTAGATAGTGGGTTATGTGGGGCGTAATTTGGTCCAAGTGCTCTATAAGTCTACGTGAAACCATAACTGTGTAACCAAATTTCAATAATTTGGCAACGTTGTTGCAGTGTGTATGTCATTACGATCATATTGCAAGGATTACTGAATAACAATGACACTGACAGTCTACAATCTGACAATTGGTTTGACAGATAAAAATAATTCTAGACACGGTTTCTATCTGAGGGACTCGACGCACATATATAAAAATGTATCAGCAAGGATCGAGAAATAGGTTAAACTAGAAAAAACGGATTCTGCCGAGGCACCATAGTAAAATGAACTACTGTTGTACATGGCTAGCCAGCTATATTTTAAGTGGCTTTATATTACAGGGTAGGAAGCAACATTCTGGCAATCAAAATGTTAACCACAATAGTAAGACCGATCGTTTCATATGCTGCACAAGTGTGGTGGCGTAAAATAAAAACAAAAAAACAATACAAGTTGATCTTAATGAACTACGCAGATGCCGAAAGGTCATACTCGTACATCTTCAACTTCATTTTTGACATAAAATCCTTGAAAGTCGCTCCAGATATACGACTAGAAAATAAGGATATGACACACTTCATGCCGAAGGGTAATTCCATCGCAACGGAAAAGCCTAGATTTCACTCTAAGTTCCTTTGTTTTATAGGAACAGATAGCTCCAAGGATGCAAGCACATCCACTTAACCAAGGCAGAATCTATGCATCAGGAAGGTTTCAGGCTGATCTTACAGGATACATACTCAACAATGGCAATGAAAACGTAAGAAACGAACTATCAATTTGTGTCGTAATCCGAGAGGACAATACTCGTATTATTCTGTAATTGACTTACGAGTAAAAGTGCTAATTGGTTTATAACAAAAGGTGAGAGGCAAGCCAAACTCTTTGTTCAAAGTATACTTCTAAAGGGTCGTTCATTTTTTTTCGAAAGTAAAGCTAAATAAAACACACAGAGCGATACATTTTTGATGAAAATTTTAATTCATTATAAAGTTTGGACTTTGCCATTAATATAAAAAACAATATCATTCATATGGCCGCCTCGGGAAGATTCGCAACATGCGATTCTTTTGAGGTAATTTTTAACCACTTTTTCGCACATTTCTGGCGGTAACTCGGCTATAACTTGAGTAATGTTGGTTCGGGGATTATTCGCGTAAACACTGTCTATCGCGTAGCTCCACA
This sequence comes from Volucella inflata, assembly GCA_928272305.1. Lineage (NCBI taxonomy): Eukaryota > Metazoa > Arthropoda > Insecta > Diptera > Syrphidae > Volucella > Volucella inflata. The sequence goes on from OV743720.1 coordinate 10,748,682, forward strand.
GAAAAAAATCTAACGGTGTCAAATCGCAATATCTTGGTGACCAATTGACGTCGCCAAAACGCGAAATCACGCGACCAGTAAACTTCTCACGCAACAAAGCCATAATTGGTCGTGTTGTGTGGCTTATTAGAACCACATATTGTCCAAGTCATGATCTTCAATCACCTGCCAAAAAGAATCGGTTATCATTCGACCATATCGCTCCGAACTGACTAACCGTCCGCCCATTGGCATGTTCGAAGTAAAATACGGATCAATGACACCTTTCGACCATAGAGCACACCAAACAGTCACTTTGTCTCGATGCAAACTTTTCGATCACTATTGGGTTTTCTGAGCCCCATATGCGGCAATTTTGTTTGTTAACATACCCACCGAGTAAGAAATGTGCCTTATCACTGAAAAAAATGTTGTTCGAAAAATCGGTGTTTATTGTCTGTTGTTCCAACACCCAAGAAGCGTATCTACGGCGTTCTGAATGGTCAGCAGGCAGGATGGAGATGCAAATCCAAATGCAAAATACGCCATAGTGAAGTGTACGACCCGTTCAATTGCTGCGAACGCCGGGGAATCGATAAATTCGGATCATCAGCAACACTTGCAATTACAGCAGCAATATTTAGTAACGCTTTCACTCTCTTCAAATTTCTTCACATATTTACCGATTGCTTGCGTAGTCGGTCGATTATGACGACCATAATCATCGCGTAATGCGCTAAAAGTGGCTACGCATGAATCACCACTTTTGTAGTAAGTTTTAATAATTCTAACGCGTTGTTCGATTTGTAGGCGATCCATTATTGTAAATGGCAAACATTCAACTAATATTTTGACACTTCAAATGCCAGCTGAGTTTGGCAGGTGTCAAATGCCAACGTTACCAACTTAAAACTACGAAATGAATGACCCTGTACAACTTAGTGAATGTCAGAGTCCTCTAGTCATGGGCTTTGTGTTGGACCGAAAAGTAGCTCCTGGCAATTCGAAGAGTGCAAGGCATTCGTTGCCTACTTAGCTGTCAATTTGAGGGAACATGCATGTACTTAAAGTGAAAGAAATTTGTCCAATGCCGCTTATGGCTATGAAATGTTTTGCTTAGATGGATAAATATATCCTGTCGTTGGGATTTTTTTTAATTTGTGTACAAACGAGAAAGACATCTTTCTCTACTGTGCTTTCTCTTTTCAATGGTAATCGGCACACAAAAAACATCACTGTGGCCCTTTATGGGCCATGGCCTAACTTCTTGACACTCATTTGTGTTGCTCATGTTGTCATTTTTGTCACATGGGGCCTACGGTTTATCACCGAGTACGAACGGCACTCCTCAGAAGCTTTTTCGTAGACAATTTTACTTACGAGAGTTTGCCATTGCCCGCGTAAAGGGTGATGGCGATCTGAAAAATTATTGGTGACCCAGCCAGGAATTGAACCCAGACTCTCTGCGTGATAGTCCAATGTTAATCGACACACATCAAACCCAAAATCAGCTATTTGATACGAAAAAAATCATGATACAGAAGCAGATGAAAGCTTATGCTGTACCTTCTTCAGATGATAAGGAGATTCGTGACTGCCTCATGCAAAGTTAGGTGTCTTGGTGTCTTGGGACACATGGGATCGCATGCTGTTAGTCCTCCTGATTTGTAGCCAATGCCTTGCGCACGCCTTTAGTTTTTCTGCTTTCGCTGAATACTGCCATCGACTATGACTCCGGCAAAAGCAGTTCTGGTTCTGAAAAACGTTCCTCTGAATCTTGTCTACAATATCAGGGAAATCACTTCCCAGAATCTCAGTATGACTTTCAGCACTCAATTTTGTTAATGAATTTTGGCTGCCAACTGACCAACTACCCCGATTCGACGATTTTTAACGAAAAATGTAGGCTTACACCCAGAGGATGAACTGAAGACTTATTCGATGTACAAAAGAAATCTTTTGGGGAGGTGTTAGGTGACTAAGAGCTGACAGAAAACACAGCGATGTCAACCACATAGAACTGGGTGAACGAATAGATATTGGAAACATTGAGAATCTGAGGCAGATATCCTTAAAAACAAACTAATTTTCAGCAGCAGGTTTCGATATCTACAAGTTCATGGACTTTGAGATAGATTAAATGCAAGTTTAATAAATATCCATGTGCAATCCTTATCGTACTTTCATTAGAGTCAAAATAATCCAATATCCAGTGTCATTTCTTGGCGAATTGGAGTGCACACTTTAATGTATCCGGGATGAGATCATTGACTTCGTGGAGTGAAAAGAGTATTCCTTTAAGCCCCGGAAAGAAAGTCTTTTTGCAAAGATCTAGCCCCAGATTATGGACACGACGTTTACTTTAAAAGCCACTCACCAATTGACTCATCAGGGGGAAAAAAACAACAACCACTCGTTCATGGTACTCGTACATTTCCTTATTCACGCCGAGATCAAAGAAAGCAATCTCTGCCAACTTTGTTGTCCATTTGCCCCATATTCGTGTGGTGTTTTCGTCATCCTAAAGACCCTCCTGTTCATTTTTCAATCTCCATGCTGTCATACTTTTTCTGACATGCATCTGTCTCGTTATACGACGCAATTTTGCTTTATTTCTTTGTCAATGACACACGATGCCAAGTCATAATCGCTTCTGTCTTCATCAACACTCAACAAAGATGGAATCGGGGGCTCCCCTGGCCAACCCACTTGGTAAGCAAACACAATTTATGCGGGAACCATCATAATCAGTGCTGCACTCAATTGTCCGTCGAGTGACACTTTTTCGATCAAATGTGTCATCGTTGGAGGGTGGCTTTTTACACGCACATATGTAGCCATCAGCTGAAGACTGATTTAAACAAGTGTGTCCATATGTATACATAAGTCAGAACCCAATGGATGGATGAGCGAATAGAGAAAAGACAACCGACGATGAAGACGAACAAAGTCACAAGTTATGGAAATTGCCGCTGTGATTTCAATTTGAAGTCGTTCGCAAGGTGTTTTGCATTTGAGGGTTGTTCCTCTTTGAAGAGAGTAAAGCTTGCAATATTGAAGGGTGTCACATAGTGTCAGTTTGCGATCCGATGACAGGTGACAATAGAGAACAAATAGGATTAAACAGTCTGTCAATCAATCAGCTTAATGAAGAACAAAAATCATAGGACCTTCAATAAACCCCTGTGGAACATCATTTCCTTTTATTTTTCTAAGTAGTAAGTTAGCAAAAGAAAAACGATCGTATTCCTATATACGAGGGTTGTCTGAATAGTTTCCGACCGCAACGTAAAGATAGCGGCACTCGCCAATAAAAGCTAGTGAATGCTACTTGTGCATCTTTTGACAGTTACTTACCCAAGTTTCAGACATTTTGGACGTTTTGAGTTAAGCGTCGTTTGAGTGAGTCGATGTAAGTGTTTTTTGTGAAAATGTAAAAAATTGAGTATCGAGCTGTTATTAAATTCTTGTTTTTGAAAGGCAATACGCCTACGCAAATCAAAAGTGAGTTGGACTCTGTATAAGGGGACTCTGCACTATCATTTACCACAGTGAAATTTTGGGCAGCTGAATTTAAACGTGGCCGTAAGAGCTTGGCAGATGATGAACGTTCGGGACGTCCAAAAACTGCAACCATTGACGATAACATTGCTTGAGTTCACCAAATAGTGTTAGACGACCGTCGACTTAAAGTGAGATAGATAGTAGAGGTTATGAAAATGTCCAAAGAGCGTGTTTGTTATATATTAAATCAAGATTTAGGCATGACAAAGCTGTTCGCGCGTTGGGTGCCGCGATTAACCAAACGTTAAACCAAAAACGTGTTCGAATGAACATTTCCAACGCTCGGTTAGCACAGCTTAGACGCAATAAATCCGAGTTTTGGAGCCGATTAATTACTGTAGATGAAAGTTGCATACACCATTATACGCCCGGAACAAAAATTCAGTCGAAACAGTGGACTCCAAAAAAAGCAAAAACTATTTTTTCGGCTGGGAAAGTGATGGCGACTGTTTTTTGGGATAGTAAAGGAGTTATCTTAATCGATTATGTTTAAAAAGGAAAAAAACCATTACAGGAGCATACTACGCATCATTACTTGCCAAGCTGAAAGCAGAAATTGCGGAAAAACGGCCACATTTTCAGAAAAAGAAAGTCCTGTTTCACAAAGACAACGCACCGTCTCACACCTAATTCAAACTACGTTTTGAATTGCTTGACCATCCACCTTGTTCATCAGATTTAGCCCCAAGCGACTTTATTTTGTTCCCTCTTCTAAAAACTGCGCTCGGAGGACAGAGATTTTCGTCAAATGAGGAGGCAATCACCCTTGTGAATAATTATTTTGCAGAGAAAAACGCCAAATAATATTTGGACCAGTTAGAGAGATGGGAGCATCGCTGGAAGAAATGTGTAGAGTTACAAGGAGACTATGAGACTATGAAAAATAAAAATAAAAATTTGAGAAAAAATGTCCTGTATCATTGTTCGGTCGGAAACTTATCAGACAACCCTCGTACATATGTACAAGCTCAACTAAGTTCATAGCAGTATCAGTTCTTATGTTCTGTTTACTCCAAATAGGATCCTGATTCCGAGTCCTGACTGCGGACAATATGTAATAAGTTGGCGGCGTCCTGTCTACGCTGCTATGGTACATCTTGTTTATGTTCAGGCATATACACATGGTGCACTGTTGATCCTTGATTTAAAACGCGGCCAGCCCAAGTCGAGCTCGATTATCATGTACTAGAAATGAGTTCGCAGTCAATCCACTCAAATGGAAGCCTGTTAGGATTGGACGCTGATAGCTCTCTGCTGCCAGACAGAGATATGCACAGAGATATACGCATAAAGCGAATAAAGAGCATCTTGAACGACATCCTTACTGTACTCTCTTCTGACTTTCAAGAAAATTTAATTAATTGAATGCAGTCGGAAAGCCAAATTCACAAGGGGACCTGGCAAAAAAAAAATCAATTAAACAGGTTATATTGTGATTTACGGGTAGCAAAGATGCAGTAATTTGATGTACAAAATAGTTCGAGGACTGTTCCTTTTACCCAAATTCTAAATAATGTAAGTTAGTTCGACGTCAAGCTACTTCTAGTACAGAGAAGAAGACTATTAGAATCACTCAAAAACTTTTCAAGAGTTGCTACACTTCTTGAATCAAGTGCAAAACAGCAATGACAACACTTTAAGTCAGCTTTCAATGATTCCGCATAGCAGAGTCCGCTTGGATGAAAGTGCACCAAAAAAATGAAATTTTGGCAACCTAATTTAATACTTCCAAAACCCAATGCTGTCTACTGTCGCTTAAGCGAAATTCAAATACACAGCTATTATCCATTAATGGCACTTGCATCTTTGAAACCGAAAAACTTTCCATTCTCGATATGTGTGTCAATGACAACTTTCGTTGGAATGACCACATATTCGAAGTCGCCAAAAAATCCTTTGATCTGGCTTAAATATTTAAGGCTTTCATCCGCCCGAAATTGGAGTACAATCCTCACATCTGGTCAGGTGCTCCTAAAACTTCTTTGTTCCTACTAGATAGGCTTCAAAACCGTGCGATAAAACTAGTAGGTGATGCTAATATCACACAGTCGATTGACAGCCTCGACCACCGACCTAATTTCTCCTGTCTCACCCGGTTCTATCGCTATTTTCACCACCAGTGCTCCTCAGAAATTGCCAGAAGCATTCCGCCCCTTCAAACCTCCAACCATAACACTCATCTCGCTATGAATGCTCATCAGTATACCCTCAAGCCCACTTTCGGACGTTCACTGAAATATCGTGATTCTTTCCTTAGCCGAATAACTCGCTTATGGAATGCCCTGCCGAGCTCTTCATTTCCTAGTCATTATAACCTCCAAACATTCAAGACCAACGTACATCGGTACCTTTTTTTTTTTCCTCCCCAACGTTCCATCGCCCGCGCTGTGTGTAATCATTTTAAGGGTACTAACAACCTCTTGAAACCTTTAGAAGTCAGTCTCTCAGAAATGTGCAACTACGAAAGGATCAGATCACATTTACACGAACTTGTTCAACATGATACTTTGTTATCAGTGTATTTCTAGATTTAAATTCCGCCATTAAACAAATATTCACCCAGCGACAGGACTAAGAGAATTTTTTCAATCGACACATACCATCAACTCATCGATTTTATGACCGAGTGTGGGAACACTTGTATGACCGTCTCTAGTTTTGTCATACCAATATTCAGGCTGCATCAATGTCGTAAAAACACTGGCAAATTTGTGTATGACAGTGACCATTGCAGTCTTAGTACCGAAATAACCGTTCCAAACGAAAATGCGGAATTGGATGAGTATGTTCAAAGGCATTCCTACAACTATAGTAGAGTGCGTTGGACACACTTCTCCAGGACACTGACTAGAGCACTCTCCTCTAATTCGCTCTACCCACCGTCCAACAGAAATCTGTCAAACGAGGAGATTGACAGGTATTTAAAACTAATGGACGAGACAATTAAACGGACTATGGACAAAACGATACCTCGGTATCAATACACTGACAACGAAGACTTATTCCGCAACGCAACTATTGACGCACTTCACCGACATAAAAGTAGACTACTCTCAAGACTGAAGACCTTGTACAGACAGTTTACTGACAGACATAACCCGGAGATTATGACATTAAAGTCGTCGATCAAAAACCTCCAAACATTAATAAAAGAAAATTACAGGTCTTCTGTAAGTTTGTATTGGAACAACAAAATTCGGGCTGTAAACACCAGCAACCCGAATATGTTCCCGCAAATAAATAAAATATTTCGGAGGAAAGATCAAGACGACCTTTCATGTCTTAAAATCGCCCGAACGATAGACAATGAACGCATACTTTCAACAGCAGGCATAGATCCAAATGAGGCTATTGATGATGACAACTTCTTTGTGATCGAAGATCCGCAGGAAAAGGTCGAGGCTATAGGAGCGACTTTCCAGGAAGTGTACAAGGCGAATGACACCATTGGCCTAAACCACGACTTGGAAAATCGAGTCCTTTTGCACAATTTCTATCTTCGAAATGAAATAGTGAACTGGCGAATCGAGAACTCGGGTTTCACCCAGTTCAGTGACGAGAATATGGCAAATAATGTAATCGCCAATGAAAGGGAGCAACCCCTTGTTCATTTCGAAGGAAGAGCTTCAAACGATCTTCGATACAATTAGAAGTAAGAAATCAGTGGGAACCGATGGAATACCGAACATTGTGCTTCGACATCTCCCACTAGAAGCGGTGGACATTTATAACACCCTGTTTAACAATGCAATGAATAATGCACATTATCTAGCGCTTTGGAAAACTTCGGTGGTACATCCCATCCCCAAAAGGGATAAAGACACCTCCAATCCGGCGAATCTCCGGTCGATCAGTCTCCTTCCAAACATCAGTAAGGTTTTCGAAAAAGTCATCAATACAGTCCTGACTAAGTGGGTTGAGGACAGAAATATAGTTCCGGATAACCAATTCGGTTTTAAGGCGGGACATGATGATATTCTTGCCGCGTCTAGGCTGGTTTCTGATATCCAAAGGAACAAAGCCAAGAAACAGTGCACGGGTGCCTGCCTGATTGATTTGGAGAAGGCTTTCGATACCGTATGGTTAGAGGGACTCTTCTACAAGTTGAACAGTCTGGACATTAGTAAACCACTGCTGTATATTCTTTTCAATATGCTTTCAGATAGACAGTTCATCGTGAAAAATGGCGATGTGACTTCTACTGGTACATTCAACATTAAAAACGGTCTGCAACAAGGTGCGGTTAATTCGCCAATCCTTTTCAACATTTACACAAGTGATCTGATAGGTTCACTTCTGGAAGTTGAAGATCAACTTTCAGAAGTCGGAAACCATTCTGTTTAGGACGCCTTTGTATGGGGCCTCTGTGGATACCAGAAAGAATTGGCGAAAGTTTCAGATCGTGGGACAACACGGGCAGCCACTTGCTTGTCGAAATGTAGTCAGATACCTTGGGATCTGGCTAGATCAATATCTATATTTTAACAAACATATAGATGTTGCTCTGGCCAGAGCCAGAGGTGCTTTTGCCCTTACAGAGAGATTGTTTTATAACAGGCAACTCGATGCGACGGTAAAGGTGATCTGCTACATGGCCCTTATCCGGCCTATGATTGTATTTGGTTGTCCCGTGTGGTTCAACGTGAGAGCAAGTCTTTTGGAAAAGATTCAGGTGTTTGAGAGGGCTTGCCTTAGGGCTTGTCTTCGCCTATACAGAACACCAGAGTCTGAGTACATAAAATTCTATCCTAACGAGGTCTTGTACAATAGGGCGAACCTAATACGAGTGGACAATTTTGTTATTAAGTTGATTCGAAGGCACATTGCAAGAGCAATGACCTCGTCGAATAACCTGATCTCGGGGGCCCCAATAATATGTATCACGCGAGAGTTCGCTTTGACGGCTTTATTCCTCCAGAAGCGTTCCTCTACCTCGACAGAAAAGGTCTGATCCAGGATAGATTAGCGGTGCCGTTAATCTTCCACGTCGCTCGAACAACTGCAGACAGGCGACTCAACTACGACAGAGACGTCGCACACGGCAGTGCGGAGCGTCTCCGGTTTAGTAGGGCGGTAGGGAGTCGTGACACTAGGGATGTTGCTCGGCAGCACCAACAATTTTGGTGACTTGCGAAAGAAGGGGAGGCTCCTTTGTCGAATTCCTCGAATACTAGTTAGCTTCGTTAGGGAGCAGAGTCGGTCTGCCTTATTTTTAGTTGTGGCCGGCTTACATAGATTTAAGTAGGATTAGGATAGCTTTAAGAAAAAAAAATGAAAAAAAAATTAAAAAATAAAAAAAACAGAGATGGGTGACTCTTATCTTGAATAAAAAATAATACTTATACAATAAGATAGTTTAAGTAGGCTAAGTAGCTGTATAATTTAGTTTGTAGGTAGCTATGTATAAGTTTAGGTCTCTAAGTTTTATAATAAGATTACAAGCAAGTCCATGTTCTAAGTTTTTAAAATAAAATTCATGTTCTTAGTTTTAGTTTTAATTAATGTAAAAAAAATAAAAAATAAAATACTGTAAGAAACGTCGAAAGGCATAGATTAAGTGTTATGTTTAAGCTAGAGTGCCCGAATGGGGCCAGTAAGTTACAATAAGATAGTTTTAAGTTATTTAAGCTAATTTTTAAGCGTTTTTTTGTCTAACTTGTAAGAATTCCTGAATTGAATTAAATAAAAATGCACTAAAAATGAATGAAAAATGAAACACTGGCAAATATCAAAAGGCTGTTGTGCTTGAACAAATTGCTATCGCTTAGGCTTGAAAAGTTTTCGAGCCAAAACGCGATAAAATTTGAGATGGAGTAAAAAGACCCTTCAACGAACGCAGCTAGAGCCGTGTACGCAAGATGGATGGTCCAATATGTATACCTAAAGCCTAGGTCCTAAGGTTCGACTGCTGATACACAAAATATTATGAGAAGCTTACTTACGCTGACTTAATTTTTAAGGCAGCAATCTCACTTCGTAATTGACAGAGTTCTCGATGGACCAGCTGCCTACGAAGATATAAAATTCCTAAACCATGCTAAAATCACCTTCTTTGCAACTTGGGAACACGAAGGGAGATTTCTTATAAACAGGAAAAGCTCAGAACAAAATCTATTCAGAGAATGGAATATAATTGGTTGTTCACCAATGCCACAGTAAAGCGAGCAAAGTTATAACTGTGATTAGTATTAAAAATTTAGTTTAAAGTTAATTTTAAATCGGTTATCATCAAAGTATTCAATAGCGGTGGTCATCTTAAATATATGCTCCACCTGAAGAATTTTGACTTTTCTTCATTTCCTCGTTGTGTTATACTCGTACTATTTATGTGTTTAAGTGCTGCGTTTTTAAGTTTTTGTATTTTGGAAATGTGTGTTTTAGCTACACTACCCCAAGGCGTTATTCCATATGGTATCTTCGACTCTATAAGACCATAATACACCTGCATTAAGACCTCTTTGGTAGCATGGTACTTCAAATTCAAAATGGCAAATAAAGCTCTCTTGAGATCTACGAGTATTCTTAGTTTGTCAATGTGCCTACTCCCAGAGAAAATGACATATTACGACACCCAAATATTTATATTTGTCAACTTACTAAATGCATTCCTTTGTAGTTTCGGGGCAATCGTAATTGTCCAGATAAATCCGCTGTTCTGTTGACTTGACTTAACAGCCAATTTAAATTATTCTTGCATCACCCTTATTGCTGTATCCAGAGATCTATGACGTACCACAATGGCAGTATCATCGGCAAAGGCGAATGGTATAATTTGTTTAAAAATTCGTAATAACTCATTTGTATATATTACGAAGAGAATAGGCCCTAACTTTGACCCCTGTGGAACTCCAAATTTCATTATCTTTTTCTCGCTGAAAGCATCTTTGATCTGAACACCAAAAGTTCTGTTCTGAAGGTAGTCAGTCATCCAATAACCAATTTTACCACGTATCCCAATCCTTTTTAGTGCATGTAAGAGATTAGAGTGATTCAACGTATCAAATACCTTATTGAAATCCATGTAAAGCACTAACACATGGTGACCTTTCTAAAGACTCTCATTTAAACAATTTGCGAATTCACTCAATAACTTTCCGGTATTCTTGTTTTTCTGAAAACCATATTGGCTCTCATGTATCAAAGAATGTTTTTTGATAAAACTTTGCAACCGGTTCGTTAGTACACCTTCCAAGTACTTTTCAACTACTGGGAGAATCGATATTGGCCTGTAGTTGTTAAACGTACTTTTTTCCCCACCTTTGTATATTGGTCTTACTACTGCTGTTTTAAGATTTTCAGGAATGACTGATTGAGTAATACACAAATTTATAAACTTGCATAGAGTTGGAGCAAAAATGTCAGAAAGGCTTTTGATACGAGTATCAATTGCTCTGATGCCATCAACTCCATGCGACTTATCTTCTCCAAGTGATTGTATAATCTTTTGTAGTCTAGAATGTATCCCCATTTTTTATGAAAGCCACCATAGAAATTGCTTCCCGATATGTAGGCATACGTAAGCAGGAGCATGAGTTAACCTAATGCCAGTAGACGATATTATTGAATACACAAAAAACTTAAAATATGAAATATCTGCTAGAACCAAGAAGCCCATAAGGTCTACTGTACCCTCTCTACTCTGTAAGTTCCTCTCCGCAATCGCGGGACTTGGAAAAAGGAGCTTCTGAGCAGCGGTAGTACATTACCGAAAAAGCATCGATACTTTGCCCTCATCCTTTAGCATCAGTGAGGAGAAAAGTCTCGTCGGGACAAAGTCGATATGAGTGATCTCTGGTGGTACCATTGTGGATGAAAAGCCGCAAAGAGCAGGCTCTTGTCGTTGGTCATATCCCTTATGGGTTGTCAAACTGTGCCTACGGATGCATTAAAGGTAAAAACGGCTGCCGTGGACAAATGTTAACACTCAACGAAGTTAGAGATTTGTCTCGTAGGGAGAGTAAGCTCCTGCTATCCAAATGTGTCTAGTGTGACACATGTGCCTAAAAACCAGCTTGATTACAACTTCCTTCGTTCGTGATATGTTGACCATGAGCGGACTGCCAGAGTTGACTATCCACCTCAGTCTGGGCTTCTTACTAATCGGATATGGCTCCTTAGCGAGGTGGCAGGTTGATCAAGCGGAGTTCCCCTTGAGGATTGGATCCATGTTACGAGTATGTACGTGAGTGTAGCCTACTTAGACGCTAAAAATTAACAAGCAATTGGCATCACCTATGATAATAGGGCTGACAGAGCAATATTCAAAAGATTGAGAAAACTAGATTTTTAGTTGTGGGCGGCATTGGTAGTTCAACCGAAGATGTATTCTTATTTCACGCGAGATCTTTAATTACAGCTTGACCCAGGAATTAACCCCCTTGTGAGGGTATCACGGTGGCTGTGGTGGTTCATGGTTTAGCATATGTTGTAGCATGCTACAGCTGGTGTTGCCTTACGCAAGAATGAACTAGGCATCCTTCCAGGAAACCTCGACTTCACCATCCCCTTACATTGGTTTGGCAAAAACTTCAGTGTTAGCATTCCCTCTAGATACTTCCTTCATGGAAGACGAATCGATCCATTTCTAAACATATGGTTCAAGGACCGACAGTGGGATTGGTGGCGGTGTTTTCGCTGATAGGCTTAATTTAACCTTTCATTCTGCCTTCCTTTATAATCACTGTTGCGTGTTCCAAGCGGAAATTATGGGGATTAAGGAAGCCCTGTCCTGGCTGAAAAGAAAACGTGATATCTGTAAGCGATATCCAGTTCAATATTTGCCTTTCCTAGGTGCCGAGACATAGAGACATCCCAAGGAATTGTAGGGCCGACAAACTTGCCAAAATTGCAACCGCTATACCGATTCAAAATAAGAAAGGTACCATAGGTATACCAATCGCAACGCTGAAACAAGAAATCAAACTGGATGCTCTAGGAAGAAAAAACCTACGGTCGACGGTGGGATCAACATGTCTAGCAACCAAATAAATTTGGCCTAAACTGAATCCGAATCGCTCTAAACATGAAATATTTCGGCACCCTCACAGGTGTCATCACAGGACATTACAGGATTGCCTTCATGCAAGAAGGTTCGGCATTTTTACAAACGACTTCTGTAGAAACTGCATGGACGAGAAGGAGGAGGAGACAATCCCCCATCTTCTGTGAACATGTCCAGCTGTCTCATAATAAAGAAAACTGCACCCAGGATCTTTCTTCTATGCGACTTAAATGATCTAAGCAACACAGACGTTAAAAGTTTCCTACCCTTTGTCATAAGCTCAAAATGGTTTTCGTGAGTAGGAGGATCACAGATCCACGTGGTATCACAACGGGCCAATAGGCCTCAGTAGGTTGGTCTTTTCTTCTAACAGGCACTTTAATCTAATCTAACCTATAGCTGGTGTTCCAGCATTTGATGGGTATGGAAGTGCTGCAAAATTGTACTGCAACCGAATACCACGGTCCATAGAATGAATGAGGTATTAGATAAGCCCCGATTTTTCGCCAAATGGGAAGTTTATGCCTTACACTTTACTTCGTATCTGGTACTGACAGCGGTGCTTTGTTTTGATATCTCATACGAAGACGTGCGATTGAGCCTTCACTGCAAGTACCTAGTTAAACACTAGTCAATTTTAAGTCTACTGTCTATTAGAGCCATGTGATGTGAAGGCCGAACTGTAGCCTCTCACCACACCCAGACCTGTTCAATAATACAACGCTTCCTTGGAATACAGTTAGAAGGCCATATACACAGAATTTCAAATTTGAGGCCGCCAATTAACTCAACTCTCAGTCGAGTTGTCTAATCGGCTTCCTTTGATGGTTGGGATTCATCAGAGCATGAGTTTAAGGTAAATCAAATAAATGCTTCTAGATGGCAGCGGTCTTCAGCTATCTCTCGACAGGAAAGACTGTATGATTCTTATTGGCATCTCGACAGGATTCCCACACCTATCTTATCATGCAACATATTAGAAACACCACCTACTGACGCTAAGTGTGAGAGTTATGACGACAGTTTCTCTGTGCTGCTGCTATATGAACTTAATTACTGAAACTCTTACTCACTTTTCTCAGAATGACTAGTAAATTTCATTTAGTGGGACATAAAAGGAGTACAAAGGACTCTGTTCGGCAAAAACAAATCTCCTTTGTTCAAAAAGTCGCACAGCAATACTTTATCTAACACCTTCAAATTGTTCTGCTTCTCGTAGTAGAAATTTAAAAGGACAAATGACTCTCAGTACCACCGAGTTGCACCGAGTTTCAGTTGTTCCAAGTACACGTAGCCATCAATCACCTACCTACGTCTGAAAGATACTTTACAGAAGATGAAAAATAATGAAAAAAAATCTATTCCTGCATAAACATTTGTCTCCTGCAACCATACAGTAATCCTTCAGAGCTGTTTCCCCATACACTACGGAATAGCCTCCCTTGCACGTTCTCCAACATAACTCTCACTTTGCTTTACCTTCAGTAGTACCAACATAAAATACCGCACTGCCACAGTGTACACAATTTCTGCACGCCATTCCACCAGATTGCGTGTGTCACTCACAGAGCACAAATATTGCCCTTCCATGTTAGCAATTGTGTAACCTCAAATTTTGTTGCAGAAAACGAAACTAACCACCTGACAGAGTAAACAATCCTTCCGTGACCAGCAAGTCTAATTAAAATTCCATATTCAAAGGTCCTTTATAAAGCAGCAATACTTTGCTACTTCAAGTAATGTCTGATAAGGAGTGTACAACAAACGACTATCGAAATGAATATAGTGCTGGTGCTACTGCTTGGACACTTAGCCAAAGCCATAAGTAACAATCGAGGAAGTGGCACGTACGTCATACGGAAACCGAACGACCGTGGTCCAACCACCTGGAAATCGGGATTGAAATGTCTTCAATCTATTAGCAAACTCTATCTCATAAGCAAGGCAGATCAAGCCAAAATGAGTTTCGCTTCGCGGAATATGATCATTACGCGGGCGAAAAATATGTCCACCCCAGCGGCGCAGATTCAGGATCAATTTTTGACCTTGAAGAACGAAGCAGTTGGAAAGAAAGCAAGAAATGAGCCCCTCGGAACCTATCTCACCAGTGTAGTGTCAGACGCAAGTGTGCTTCATCAGCAAAACTTTAGCTCCAATTTCATCTCTCACACCGATGCGTACGTTATAGTGGTGGATAATTTCGAACGTCTTTCTAAGCTAGTCGAAGGATATATGAGTAAGCTGCAGTCCTGGAATCCAGGAGCAAAGTTCCTCATTCTCTACAATCACGCTGATGATCGCAATCGAAGTTTAGCTGTAGCTAATCAAGTTTTCGATTTTTTGCTGAAGAAGTTCTACGTCAATACAGTGTCTCTGTTGTATGCCATCACTGACACTACCTATGAATACTACATCCTGAACAATTTCAATTCAGTGGCTTGCCGGAAAGTCAAGGCCGAAAAGGTCACCACTTGCGACATGGGAGAAGTCACCGATCAGTGGGTGGCAAAGAATTTCATCGAGAGACTTGTACAAAAGGCAAACCTTCAAAACTGCACGTTCTACATGTGTGCCAGCATTGCCATGCCATTCGTCGAGAAGGGATGTGATCATGGAATCGAGGTCCATCTTGTCGATTTGATCAGGAAAAAACTCGACTTCAAGGTGAGTTCCTTATTTCTTATTTACTTCGTTGACTTCACTTTGACTACTCCACTTTTCTATGTGTTTAAGCTGAATGTCACCTGTGGAAACTCAAGTCGTGGCATACGGAACGCTGAAAACAAAACTTGGTCAGAGTTACTGGGACGACTGGACAATCGTCTATGTGATTTCATACTCGGCGGCTTCTATCCAGATGACGAAGTGCGTGAGGATTTCTGGGCCACCGACTCATATCTCCTTGACAGCCATACATGGTTCATAGCAACGGCGCCAGCACGTCCCCCATGGAAATCCCTTTTCGACATCTTCCAGACGAACATGTGGCTCTACATAGCACTTGTACTCCTGATCACATGGCTTTTCTGGCTAGCATTCGGTTGCATCCTGCCCCAAGAGCTACAGGCACATAAATCACCCACCCTGACGGCCATTAATTCCTGGGGTGTGACATTAGGCGCCTCGATTAACGAACGTCCCAAATGTCAAACGTCCCGGATTTTCTTCATCGGCCTATGCCTGTACGGCTTAAACGTGACAAGCCTATACACCTCGAAGCTGATTTCAGTATTTGCGAATCCAGGCTACGAACATCAGATATCCACCATCGATGAGGTTATCCGCGAAGGCATTCCATACGGTGAGTGAGAGTGAGTTCTGTATCCGTAGTTCTTGTCAAATTTCATCATTCCCTCGTTGGTTTCGAATTGCAGGTGGACCAGCTGAGAATCGTGACTGGTTCGATAACGACGATGACAGGCAAATCTACACACGCTACAATGACAGCGATAGCTTTATGCTGCGGACGAGAAATCTACGTGCCGTGATGACGGGCGAACGTGTCATATTGGCCAATCGTATGTACATGTTGCGTAATCAGCGCGTGGGTAATTTGTACGGATTTCCGGAAAATGTTTTCTCCAGTCCGGTGGAAATTATAGCAAAACGGGGATTTCCGTTTTTGAATCGTTTTAACGACCTCATTCGTCGAATGAAGAATGGAGGTCTCTTCAGTAAAATCGACAAAGACTTCCTCTATCGCTACACAGTACTGGTCAAGATGTCCGAACAACAGGCAAACAAAGGTTTGCTTATACTCTTATCACAGTGACTGACTCTCTTTTTTGAATTGTAATTTCGTTATTTAGAAGCAGTAATTGTGCTAACCATCTACCATTTGGAAGGTGCTTTTTGGATTCTCATTTTCGGCACTCTCCTTAGTCTGGTGGCGTTCGTCGGGGAATTTCTTAACTACAAATACTTTCACCGTTGGCTGTGCAAGATATGCAATTGGGATTCGAAAGGGGATAAGGGAAAGAAAAAAAGGATGAACCAAAGAAGCAAAGGTGAAAGAAAAAGAAGAGAAAAACATGAATCACGACCCGTCATCAGTGTTCGAATGGAACAGATTCGATTTACACCGATAAAGAGGAGAAGAATCCGGTGGAACTAAATTGAAGTGAGTATGAGTGTGAGTATAGCCCCGGGAGAATGAAGAAAATTACAAAATACGAAACGTAAGTGCGCAGAATACATGCCAGAAGGTGGGAAGAAAATCCAATAATTTGTGGAGGATTGAAATTTTCAGGAAATCCGGTGGATGCAGGAAGTCTGCTAAAGTCAAGAAGCAAGGTTGTGACATTAACTTAATATAGAAATGCTTAATGACGTTGGAGGATGAGTTTTGATTTAATTGTAGTTCAGAAGGATAATAATGGTAAAGATTCGTTGCCTATCGTAAGAGACTGAGACACCACATTCAGTTTCGTCGGATACTAACAATTGTCTTGTGGCAATTAATTCGTCAACCAAACATCCATCCAAGTAATAGCTCTCATGAGATCGATAGTCGCAAGAATTCGTTTTACGCAACTTTATCATGATGGAACCTGGGATGGTGCCTTGTGGCACATCGTTAATTTATTCGTACGCCTTTTATTGGAATCACAGATGTGGACAATAGTGACAAAGTTGCTCACTATAATTTTACACAGACAGTCCGGTATTCGATCCGATAAAGACAAGTCAGTCAACTTGGGTGTTAATGACGTAACATTTTACGGTATCTCGTTTCCAGCATACGCTTTGTCGCGACTCGTGTTCGACATACGAGTATTACCACATTGGTTGCATATTAGTGTTTCAAAAAACTTCCTACTATTGGGCTACTGTAACTATTCTACTGTGCGATGAAGGCCCTCTCCCAATAATAAAGAGGTCGCTATAGTCTCCGAGGGCAAAACAACACTGATCTTACTGTAATGTCATTCAGACTGACGGTCCTGAGGGCTCCAATGTTTTAACTAGCTTCGTTATGAGCGACCGGTCATAAGGTGTTGTTGATCATTATGAACTACAAGGCAAAAAAGCGGTATCCTGGTAGTCAGGGCACTTCGGACTTTATTCCGGTTCTGGTTTGGAAGAGGTAGGCCTTTTAAAATTTCAAATCGTAGAAAAGGTCTTCCATAGGTTTGTTGAGTCGATGTAGAGTAGCAATTAAGTGTTGAGTGCCCTAATGTTGGAAAAGGGTCTAATTCACGCCCTGAACTCAATCCACGGGTAGAGCCTGTGCACTGTATACAGGTCTCGCCTACGATACTACCGAAAAGTTGTGAGCTGTAGCCAAACGTACTTTGGCCCCAATGGGTGTACGGGCATTCAGTGAACTAGAGTCTCCAAGACTGGTGTTCACTTAAAATACGGACTTTATCTGTATCCACTGAATTAAGCCAGATGGCGCAATAAAAGAGTGTTTAGATTAGCCTGGTAGGTCTCTTAATAGGCCACGTGCAGTCCTAGGCATACGCAAGGCAGTTATAACCGCAATTTTAAGAAATTCGAAAGAATGGGCAGGAAAAAGTATGACTAAAATTGGGACATCCACTGCGATGACTGTTATCGACGGCAAAAGCAGGGCCTGTTTGGATGCGGATTTGTTAACAAACTTTGGTAAAAAAAACTGGAGAGAAAGCTTGACATATTCATATTGACAAGGGGAACTTGGAGAACTCCTGATCAATCAGTCGTCAACTAGGTTGACCACATTGCGATCGACGCAAGACTCCTCTCCAGTATTGTGGACGTCCGAATGAGTGGCAATCCTGCCAAATACCCATCAGAGATGCCGCTTCCGATGTTCTAGGTTTCACTCCACCACCACAACGAAACCCCTGATTTGATGGTAAATTCCGGAAAGTACACACAGCGAAGCAAGATGAATACAAAGCGACGCTGCATGGAAGAACTAGAGCTGCTCACGAGTTCTATGAGTAGAAAAGCAGAGACGAACACCGGCTTCTCAGGTGCAAAAAGAAGGACCATGACAAGCGCGTTGCCGAGCAATTTGAGGAATGCTAACCCAGGAATGCGTTTCGGAAATGTAACCAGACGGTAAAAAAAACATGCCACGAACCCAAATCTGAACAAAATAACATTCTAGTATGGTCGCAGTTGATGCTGAGGATTTGGAAGGATCACTCCTGTAAACTGTATAACGGCGATGATGAACCAAATACGGCTGTAAAGCTGACGAAGCAACGCGGACGAGGTAGACCAACAATTCCGTCCAACAGACCTGAGGGAAGTGAAGATAGCAATATCTTAGCTAAAGTCCAACAAAACTGCTGAAGTGAACTGACTGCCGAGTTCTTCAAAGCGGCAGGGGATGAATTGGCGATGATCAACTCGTGTGCTAAATATGGTCGGACGGATGATGCCTACAGAGGCATCAGTCTTCTTAACAAGATCTTATTTGCCGTATTACACGCATGTAGGCGCTTGAAGCTGTTCGTCAACAACCTGATTGGTCCATATCAGTGTGGCGTCCGGCCAGGAAAGTCCACTATCGACCAAATATTCGCACTTACGGCATACTTATTTTGGATAAAACCACAAGCTTCATTGATTTTAAGGCCGCGTGTGATAGCATCTATAGAGATAAGCCAAACAGAGCAATGTCTAGTTTTTGGCATCTCTGCTTAACTCGCTCATCATGCAGGATGACGATGCAGAATGCTTGATGCTCCATCAAGGTCGTTGAAGACCTCACGAGACCTTATACGTCTTTCCTAAGGATTAAGACAAGGCGATGCGCTGTCATGCGATTTCTTCAACATTAGTCTTGAAAGAATAGTGCATACGCCGATGATATGGGCATTATCGGAAGAAGGCAGCGTGATGTCAGGGACGCTTTGACTGACTAACGCTTTCCTGTCCAGTCAGTGCGACGGAAGCGGCAAAAATGGGTCTAGCCATCAACAAGGCGAAAGCCCAAGCATGTGCTGACAAGCCAAAAGGACACTAAACACCGACGTCTCGGACAGAACGTCACCCTCGGCAGGTATAAGTTTGAGGAAGTTCAGAAATTTGTCTATCTAGGCTCAGCTATAAATTCAGACGACACTAGCGCTGAGATCAAACGAAGAATAACTCTTGCCAATTCATGCTTCTTTAAGCTAAGAAGACAATTGAGTAGCAAAGCCCTCTCTCAGAAAACAAAAATTACCCTTTATACGACCTTAATAATCCCAGTTCTGCTCTATGGCGCAGAGGCCTGGATATTATCAAAAATGGATGATAGTGCTCTTGGCTGCTTCGAGAGGAAAATGCTTCTAGTGATTTTCGGTCCTTGCATTGCATTGACGGTGAGGTGAGAAGAAGATACAATGACTTTTTTTTTTTAAATGCAATTGATGCTGCTTCGGAGTAGTAGGCCCATGAACGCTGACCAATTCTTAGGGTTCTAATTTCCGAAGCAGTTTTAAATGTATTTTTCTGACCTTGGCTTCTTTGGGGCAGAAGTAGAGCATAAGAGGCGCCTGATTAATGACATAGAAAGGTGCTACTCGTACTTTAGCCATTAGGTTCAAAATTTCCAAAAGGCAACCTAAATGGTCTTGCCGAGGCAGCAAAATCCCGACAGAGGTTTGTCGATATGAACAAGGAAATTAAATAAAAAATTCAAGAGAGTTAGGTGCTCATATTATACCACTATGTTCATTTGTTAAACTGCTGGGTCGAACCAAACTCCGCTTTCAGGCAGAAGAAGGGATTGAACTTAAGTGATGAAAGCAAAGGGTTCCATTCACCCAAAGAAATTGAAGTAAGGAAAGGATACCAATATCTAAAGGGAAAAATAGAACTAAAGTCCATCGGCTGAATGACCTCTAATGGCTATTGGAATAATACCAGTACAGAGGATTAACAAAACCTTTCGATGATCTGGCTCCTAATATTTGGAGGTATCTTCAGTCTAAGAACATTCCAGTGGCCTTTTCTCTGCCTCTGGAAAGCCTTTATATAATCGATCTTCTTACAATTTCCACTGTCGATCAATTACTAAGCTTTCTCATATCGCTGATATCCTTGAAGGCATCATATATGAAGTAATGTTCCTTCATTGTATTCTACAATATATCTGAACAGAACCATCATAAACTTCTTAAAGGCAGATCGTCAACAACCAACCTCACTAAATTTGTTTCCAGTATACTGTGTGGCCTAGAATAATGAAAAGAAGTATGATATCCAATTTGAACTGATCTCTTGGAAATGATTCTTCTTGAAAGAACGTAACGACTCAACGAATACTTGTTCTCGTTTATCGGAACCCACAAAAGCTGCTTCCGTTGTACCACAAGGCAGTCACCTTGGTCCATTTATTTTTCTTTTGATAATCAACGATGTTACTAATATTATAAAGATATCTATCTATCTATGCTGATGTTACATACTAGGTTGGGGTGAAAAGTAACCTCCTTGGCCGCCAGAATGCGCTGCTACTGTTAAAAAGGTTATGGTGCCTTGAAGTCCGTTCATATTTAGGCAGACATGCCAAATTTCAGTGCGATACTGTCTTTAGTTTTGTTTTGACAGCTGATTGTTGTTGAAGTGTTTGGCGATAAAACATAAATCTATTTTTTGAGAGGCAAAACGGCGAAGGAAACAAAAGAAAAGTTGGATAAATATTATGGGGCTAATGCTCGGTCAGATTACACCGTCAAATATTGGTTTCGAGAGTTTCGTGGTAGCCGCAACTCCACTACCGATTAAGTCCGTAGCGGCAGGCCGTCCGATGCGGTTACAGAGGACAATGTCAAAAAAATACATGAAATGGTGTTGGCTGATCGCAAAGTGAAGGTGCGCGATCTAGCAGATACCACAAAGATTAGTACTGAGCGCAAACGCCATATTTTGGGCAATATTATGCATATCAAAAAGTTATCCTGCCGCTGGGTGCCGCGCATGCTCACTCCTGACCAAAAACACGAACGCGAGAGCACTTCGAAAGAGTGTTTGGACTTGCTGATGCGGAATCGGGCGGACTTTTGGTGTCGATTGGTAACTGTTGATGAAGCCTGGATCCACTATTACACACCAGAGAACAGAATGAGAGCCCGGCAATGGACTGAAGCCGGAACGAGTGCTTCGAAGCGGCCGAGGGAGGATCGATGGGTCGGATAGGTTATGGCGTCGGTTTTCTGGGATTGTCATGGCATACTCTTCGTGGACTACCTCGAAAAAGGAAAAACCATCAACAGCGAGTATTACTGTGCATTATTGGAATGATTGAAGGTCGAAATCGCTACAAAACGGCCTCACATCAAGCGAAAAAAAATTTCGTTTTTGCAAGACAATACGCCGACGCAAAGGAGAACCGCAACCACGGCTAAAATCAATGACTTACGGGTCCAATTGCTGTCGCATCCACCGTATTCGCCCGATTTGGCTCCCTCGGACTAATATCTCTTTCCAAACCTCAAAAGATGGCTCATCAATTAAAAATTCAGCTCACGCGAGGATATCGTCGACGCCACGGAGGAGTATTTTGCAGACCTTCCGGAAAATTACTTTTCGGACGGGATCAAGAAGTTGGAAAATGCTGGAATAAGTGTATCAAGCTAAAAGGGAACTATATTGAATAAAATAGAAAAACATTAAAAAAATTTTTTTTTTTCATTCCCAATGAGGTTACTTTTCACCCCACCTAGTATATAAAAGTATAAAAACATCTTTCCATTTTATTCTGACTTTTACCCTTCAAAACTGATCTGTTCTTCCGCATATTTTGACTGGATATGCCTATCTCACTGAATATTTACATTTCTGCTGATAGAATCTAAACCTGCAGACTCAAGTCAAAGGTAGTAGATCTGAGCTTCCACCAATAAATCCATTCAGTTAGTGCGGTCTTTGGGCAACTGCTTTAAGTCGTTACCTTCTGCATTGTCGCTCAAAGTAAGTATCGAAGACTGTTCGATTCAAATATATAGTATTTATCCAACTGCGCTCACAGCCATACATTTGGGTCCCTCAATAATAGCAATTAAGTTTGAATAGTAATTGAGTTTGCACTCATTCAAAAGAGCTCCAGTGAAAGTGCTGCGTCAATGACTTCAATGCAATTTGCGTATGTAAGTAACTGGAAGGATATTATGCCTTTGGCATCGCCTTGCGAGTTTCGCATAATTTTCACAAAATCTGACGAGTTTTCCAGGTATATCTAAACAAGATATGGATCTGTATATACTTTTTCTTTTGATATTGTCACACATGATCTTGATAATTAACAATTGAATTCAAAGATGATGAGAGCCAATCTGGACTTCTTGAGTTTTTCATAAAAAACTAACCGAAATGTTAAGTGGAATAAGCCCTCTATTAGTATGGCAGCTTAAAGGATGTCCTTTCAGAGAGATGACTTTACAAGGTGGACTAGATGACTGTCTTCTTAAACTTAAATTTAGATATTGGTACCCATACCTTGATTTGGTTGTGTGGACAAAAAAATTGGCTTTCATCGCGCAATTTGAATTGTTCTTCTGCGAAGTTTTGGTCGTCGCGGTTTTTGAACAATTTCCAAAAGGAGTTTCTAATATTCATTGTTCTACTCAATCTACTTTCTCATTCTCATAAGTTTCTGTTCTGAATTTATTGGTTTTGAGGGTTTCATTTACCCGGAGTTGCACGTCCCCATTTCCTTTATCACTCGCTTTTTATCCTTTTCATTTCGCTCTCAAAAGCCGATATTTATTCTGATCATAAACTGCGCACGCCCTGGTTTCTTTCTTTTATGCAGCTTCACTCTTGATCAAGTCAATGGTTGCAAGACAGACTTTGACAAAAGGTTGAAGGATGTTTCTGTCAGTTTATTACATTTGCATTTTTTCCGTTGTTCTGGCGTCTAAAATATCACTTAACGTTCTTTGCTTGCAACAAGGCAGTGCGATGCTTACTCCAACTGTTCAAACATCAACAATACTAAATAACGAAAACTTATCGTCGATCTCAACAGAAAAGCGCCTGCTGTCCTTTGTGTAAGGCTGGGGTCCGACACAACTTTCTTCCGACTGTGCTTCAAATTCTCCTTTTCGTATTTTGATGCTGATATAACCAAAAACTGTTACAACACTCATCGGCGTTTTGAAGTTAATTGGAGCAATCTCTCTTCAAAATTTCCTTAGAAAGTCAATCGTCGAAGCTGCACATACTACTACCATCAACTTTTGTAATACCAAAAGTAATCTCTTTGAGGCTTATATCAAGCCAATCAAAAGCAACCGAAAATTATGTCTTAAATTCTTCCCACTGGACATACTTCTATTCGATCCAAGCCGACTAATTGCATTCGCATGTTCCCTCGTATCCCTTTGAGCTTTGATGTTTTATATGCTACGTAGTCATGAATACTTTTCAATGGTCGGTCCCCGAAAATAGAATCATGTCAACCACTCCGTTGGTTGTAGCCCCAGTATTATCCTTTTGAGGTTTGACCCAATTGAATTGAAGATAACATAGTTTCCAGCTTGTTTCGTTTCGATATTCTGAGTCATATATCAATCAATTGAAAGTATCTTCACCTTCACAATGTCCGGACACAGAGGAAAGCTTTCACAACTCCTCGTTTACCGTGAAAACTTCTAGCATCATGTTAAGCTGGTTGTTATTCTAACATCATGACATATCTGAGGAAATATCCTAATGTTACAAGTATTTGTCACATAAAATGTAAGTTAAGGACACGTTAAAGTGTTGCCTTTGCCTTGTAGAACGCCCCCGTTTGTTCTGTATCTGCTTCAGCAAGTTGAATCAGTTTCTCCTGTTTCGAATGACACATCAAACAATGAGCTTGTCTATCTTCCTGGAACCTATAAAACCAATAAATACATCATTGCAATGCGCTACTGGTAATTAATTACATTTCAAGTACTACGGACTACGGACCACTGCACATGACATTCGTACATTCGTATATTCTCCCCCGAAATGTGTTCTGTTGCTTTAATCGTACGATTGCATCGTTATGTGTTCGGTTCAATGGAGTGGAGTGGCGCCACTTAAAAACTCCCACCAAATGGAATACGCTTTATGGTGGTCATGAATAAATTAAAAGTAAAACGCTCAGGGTGCACCAGAATTGGGCCACTTAATGACCTAGAAGAGATGCACTCTTCACATTCATTTCTGTTTACATTACATTTATGCATATAAACATGTTGCGGATGCATTAATAGTATGCTTAAACTCCCACAGTAACCACAACAACGGTCCCAACACATCCACAACTCACTTACAAAAATTAAGCTATTAAAAGTCAGAACTTAGATGAGCAGAGGTGCTGGAGTGTTGGAGTGCTACAGTGGAAGAAAGGACGAAGGTCGGTCGATCGTAAAATCGTAAAATGTTATTTTCTGCTTTGTACACAAACACTCAATTCACCAGAGGGGATTCACTCATTTACAGGCTCCAAACATGCAACAACAAACGATCATCGCAGGCTCAATGAAACATATTTTTATAGCCTGACCCAATGGCCGGAACGTGATTTTTTGACATAAACAAATATAGTGATGAGGAAATTTTGTTTTGGTCGCCTTAAATGCACAAAGACTACGTATTGTGGTGGATGACGAAATGATGGAATGGTTGAGGGAGTACGGGTATTCGTTAGTGATATTTTCTGCTTGGCCAGAGATCGTTGGAGACATCACAAGTTACGACAATGTAGAGATTATTGATTTGGCAAAAGTGTTGCGGCTAAATTTCAATTCGAACCTACTGAGAGCCAGATAATTAGACGGACCATTGAACTCAAGACTGGTCTTTATGAGGACATCGATCCTTTTACTCCAAATCTTGATCTTCGTCTGAATACCCAGTTCGGACAATGAAAACAACATGCGTTTCTTAAAATAAAATTCAACCTATTTTGAACGCGACCCAGTCGTCGTGAATATCATTACCATGATCACTAAAGACGCGACATAATGAATGGAACCTAAACATCCATTTGATGATACCAAAAAATATTGAGCTGGAGTTGGTGTTTAAAAGAAGCACGTCTAGCCGAGCATTTATTTTGGAATACGTACATTCATTCTTTGCAGTACATTGATTGGTGCAACAGTCCAAGTCAAAACAATAGCATTCATTTCAAACGAGCTTCCAAGCCAAGCTTTTATGGCGCGAATTCTAGAAATAGTGGAAGAATGGAGTATAAGTATTGAATACATAGAATGCCACAAGGTTGCGCACATTCACCCGTGCCTCTAAGACTCAGTTATGCCCATCAAAGGCGCAAAAATAATAGCGTTGAGCAGAGTTTACAATGATATCAAGATTGTGCTCTGATAACAGACTTTCATGAATGCGACTTTCATTTGATTGCTATTATGATTGCCTTCGTTGTAAATTTGTTAAAAACGCTCTCCCCAATTTCCTTCATTTCCCTAGGTTCAAATTGCAAGAGCCACAGTGGTAGAAGGAAATGAACTTGAGCCTTAGAAATGCATGAAAAGGAAGAAAATGTTGGATGCTACAAGATGCAGCAAGCCAGTACGACAATATAATTATGAAAGCCAGTATTCCCAGGAATTCTGGGATAAATCTCGGCTGAAGATCAGCTCAGGAGATAGATGACATTCAAACATTTGTCAAAAAAATAAATTCAAAGTCAAATAAAAGAAATTAGAATCGCGCGAACAAAGCCATTTGCATCGGAGCATCAAATTCTCTAAAATTGGCTAGAACCCGTGGAGCCGTTTCAAGATAGCAAACACATGAGAAAACAACCTTTTCACTTCTACCCTTTACCTCAGCAAAGGTCTTTAAAGACAATGTAAACTGGAACGGTAAAGTTCTTCTGCTCTGGCAAAGACAGTCTTTGACGGAACCGATTAGTTATAATAAATTTTCCAACACAATGCTTCGAGCAAAAGTCTCCGATTTATCCACTTTTACCGAGTTTACGCACGGCCTTGTGAAGTAGAGCTGACAAAGTAATCGAGTTCGTAGACTACATGCAAACAGGTCTGGGTTCAATTCCCAGGAAATGGACTGAGAAACAAAAAATTGATTTTAAATATCACGACCCTTTCGACCGGACATTGCAAGTCGTTGAACGTCGAATCTTCTGCAAATGAAAAAACTGCCCAACTGGACTCGGCAGGAGACCATAGGTCTCTCCGTTCTGAGAAGAAGACAGTTCCTTACTTCACAGCGGACTATTTATTTATTTCTGAAAGTGCATATAATTAGTACTGTTATAACATATCCTCTGTCGGGGCGAAACAGTGGACTTCAATTGACAATGATGTCTTACCTTAAATACGTAGGCTTTGGTGATAACAAACGGCTTCCTATGCTCTGGTTAAGGACGTTCTTTAGATTTTTTAGATCGTGGAAGTGTTCCAAAACTAAAATCTTTTCCTTTTAAGGATATTTCATTGTTCTCGGCGTTGTTGCCCACAAAGCGTCAGAAGATGCGTTCAGAATGAATTCAAAATCTAAAAAAGCCAATCATTCTGGGAAGAAAATAACATTGTCACTGTACATGTCTTCTTTTCCTCCTGGCTAAATCGTAGAGGGCATGTCATGTTACAGGTGGAAAGTTAGAGAAACTATAGAAAAGGGGTACCGACGTACGTTGGTTTTAAATGTTTGTGGATTATAATGAAAAGGAATTTAAGACGTCAACAAGGCATTCCGGAAGCGATTTGTAATGCCTTAATTGGCTCCGTGTTTTAGGAATCCTATAACCACTATCGACGAATACAAATAGAGAGCATATTAAAGTTCGTGATTATCAACGTTAATAGCCAGCTCCTACATAAGCTGTTTCCCACATCAAAAACGCAACTCAACTCATTTCCATTTGGATGTTGTTTGTGCAGAATACCTGCTATTTAGTTTGGAGTTTTTGCAAATAAAGCAGCCAGTGGCAGTCACTAGAAACTGCAATGCCTAGTTCTATTGGACAAATGGAAATCACTGCGAATGACTCTATCGTCGTTCTGAAGAATGCATGCTGGATATCTTTGGGAAAATCTTGAAGAAGATGCTACGAGCAAGAAAAAGTGCTGAGATCTCTCCGATAATCAGTATGAGTTCCACGAGGGCCATTCTATGTATATAGCGGCAGTCGATGTTATAGGCAAAGCAGTCTTGGAACGCCCACTACAGGACGAAGACTGTCAGCATCTTGGTCACGACTACCTTAGAAAAATAGCTACCCCTAGAATCAAGTACCTCGCTACGACGAAGAGCGACGAAGAGAGAAGTGGTTTACGCCGGGAGTGGCCGAAGGCTTCGATATCTGCAACTTCGTGTACGTTGGACTCCTACGCCTAGAAATACCTCCGGAGGTCAGGATATCATTGCCTGGTTTTACGGATGATGTCGCACTGGTCGTAACGGCGAGATCCCATGAGGACCCCGAGCACAAAATCACAATTAGAGTGACGCATTGTCTGCGGGGTCAGAGGCTTAAGCTTGCGGCCCAAAAAAGGGATATGTTGTCCTTACTAGACAACGACGATCCGGCGAGGACTTCCGTGTAAACGTCGCGGGTGCAAGACTCCGCGCGGCCGCGATACATCGCTCTCTAGGAATGTGGATCTATTACCTCTGGGGAGCACATTAGGAGGGCGGTTGATAAAGCCAAAAAGGTAGCAGCCGCACTGGCTAGGCTGGTGCTCTTGTTGGCGGTCCAAAAGAGATCAAAAGAATGGTACTAGTCTCAGTCATCAACTCTTCATTGTTGTACGGCGTTGAAGTGTGGACGCTGTCGAGACGGGTTCTCTGAAAGCGACTTACCTCGCACCAGCCGTTGTGGTGAATGCGAGAACTGTACCCGTCTTGTTATTTTTCCAGGAACGTAGAGAAAATTTTCTATCCTCAGATTCGGAACAAGATAGCTACAGGAGAAGTAGATCATTGGAGTGTTGGCAGCAGGAGTTGGATGACGAGGATGTGGGCAGGTGAAAACACCGACTCATACCGGTGCTGACCAGCTGGAGCGAAGTCATGATGAGACGAGTTCAACTACTATCTAACCCAGCTTCTCTCCGGACGAGGGCTGTCCAACGCATATCTGCACCGCAAGGCATCACCAAGATGCGACTATTGCACAAAGGTGGAAGATGGATGGAAACTGCTTTGTAGAGGAAGGCGCTGCAAGGCAAACAACTTTTTTCCTTTTAGACTTTAGTAGAATTCTTGGAAACTTCAAAGAACTCTTATCAACATTGGCAAATCTCGTGTAAAAATCGTAGGAAAAAAGGTCCTTGTCATCCTAAAATTCCATTTCCAATTCTAATCCCTGACACATCTTTGTCTTGTTGAAAAAGAGAAAATTAGTTACCTACTGGTGTAGCATTCAGAGTTTACTATCACAATTTGGCTGGATTCCATCATGCACTACTGCACCTATGCGCAATCACATCCCTGTTAGTGTTCTGGCACCTAACCTCAAAAACCTGTCCTCGTAAACTAACAAAAACAGAAAAAAAATTTCCATAAATATTGCATCTAGATGCCATTGTCAGATGTGACACTCTACTCTATCCAAACAAAACAAATGGCCCCGAGCAGATACAGTGATACAATGGTGCGAGTACGAGTACAAATACGAATACATGATATCGCTGTAATCCGAACCAACGGAACTGATACAAAATTGTAGGGTTCTTGTCCGGCTTGCATTCGTTTGTATGTACGAGTATGCTTTCGGAACGCTCCGTGTATGTTATTTGCCAATGAAGCCGATAAACATCTTGTGGTGCCACAACCAGAACTACCAGTGCAAATGCAACCCTACCAGTACCACCAACACGCCGCCATTCATAGATACTCGTACTTTCGAGGCAACAACACACTGTTGGGGTTTGGGTATTCGCGCAATTCCATTCATTCATCGGGATGCTGTAAGTTTCTGTTTTTTTTTGTGTCTTCGTTTTGTTGGTGTTTTGGTGGCTCTTCCACAATGCGGCGGGTTTTAATTGGACTCAGTATCATGCCCATCAAAATCATCGCTTAAAGGCGACCACGAGTTCGAACACGACATCGAAACCGACCATATGGAGATTAAGGCATTCTATTCGCAGGGAAACAGGGTACACATATTCGCGGATATACGAGTAGTATCAATGTGTATCTCAATATTAGTACTAGTATTAGTCCTGCTTGTATCTCAAAGGGCGAAGCTATTTTTAGCGCCGAAAGGCATTTGTTTCTCTAATCTGCTCGAAATCGCAATTAATCGCACGCGCCCATTAGTCTACGACAGAATTTTCTATTTCTTTTATTTATTCTTTTTTTGTTGCAAACTGAATACTGACCTTCGACAGTTGCAACAAGCTGTACGGTTCGAGGGACAGGCAGGCGGACATAATCATTTTTACTATCACAGCATTGGGGGTGTCATAAAGTTGTTTACACTTTTGCACTTACTCTCAATTGGAGTTGGCCCGAAGATGGGGGTAAGGGGAACAATCCACAATTCACATCTGACATTGCAGAAATATTGTATAGGATGCGTCTGCCGAGAGTTACGAGTCATTTACGAGTGGTGGCAAATAAAATTTTTATTTATTGACTTCACTGGCGCGATTCCCGCCATTGGATGTTGTTGGTGGGATTACTGAATTTTACGATCACTATCGCGTCAGTGATGCGTAAAGTCGATGTAGCCAGATGTTACTATCTGAAACTGGGAATAAGCTCTATAAGTGCTCTGCCCTGAACGTATGGGGTTAAGTGTAGAAAGAATCTTCGATTTGTGTTAATGGCAGGCAGAGTACTGATTGTGATGGAGTATTCGATTGAAATTTTGAAAAACAAACTTCAATTTTGCACTAAACCAACCGATAAGGTCTTGGCAGTGATTGCTAGAAAATATAATAAATTAAATCGACCGAAATGATACCTCTGAAGGGAACTTAATCCGAAGAAGACTGTTTATTCCAAACTGGACATTTCTAGTTGCGGCTAAGGAGCTCTCCACACAATGGTATATCTTCTTGAATTACCTTCCTCAAATGTTCTTCAGGAACTTTTATGACACATCGACTTATGACAAAGTTAAGATAGAACCTATTTATACCATACGCTTGAACCAAACAACACACTGCTCAAATCAGATACTTTTTCCTCCAATCAAGTCTTAGAAATGAGCTGAATTAGGTGAATGCTCTGTTCTAATCAATATCCCAGTGTCTTAAAAAGTTCGACAGGTGAAACGTCCTGTCCGGAAGCCTTGTTATGCTTTGGTTCAGATATTCCTATCCCTACATCATATTTGCCGGCTGCAAGTCTTGGCTTCCGATTGTTAATCCTGGATAAGCGCCTCTCCGATTTCCCAATAAACACGGAAGACGACCTTGTAAACTGTTCCTAAGATGGTTCTGCCTGATGAATTCTGTGAGCATTTGAAACCATTTGCTTACGATCTTATTAGCACCTATTAGTGTGCAGAGCCATACCTTGTTTTAATATCCTAGTCACGCTCGTAAGATTTTATGGAAAAACGAGGAAAAACACTCGCTACTCCAAAAACGTCGTAAGCAATCTCGGTACAGAGTTTTTAATGTCAACAAAATTGTCCGAATCTCTTACCAAAGATAAACCTGGCGAAACACATAGAGCTGCCACTGGTAGGTATGCAAGTATTCCAACAGAAGTGACAGCAATGGGTTTGGCTGTGAACGAGGACAGAACTGAGTACACATTATCATCAAGAAGGGAATCACAACATTGATGGATCGAATTTGACCTCATAATAGTCATTCAACCTTAGCTCTGATAATGATATCCCATCAGGAACCAAAGTTACACTTTTTAACCATATGCTGTAAAGAAAACTGAATAATTATCCCAGTTCTGCGCTAAAGTAAAGATGCTGGGCATTAGCCAAGACAGATGAAGAAATCCTGGGTTCTCTTATTTGCCAAATCCTTCGAATGAGTTGTGGGCTCGTTTGCCTTGGTATGCCTTGCAGGAGAAGATTTTAAAGCAATCTCTTTGACTTGTACCTGGTCAGAAAAGTTATATATCGCTTGAGATGACAAACACACGTAGATCAAATGAAGGTTGAAGTTATGATGCGAAGAGTCTTCGATTCCCAACCCAAGGAACAACACAGTTAAGGATTTTCGATACTGTCTGCATTGACGGTGAGTAGAGGAGCGGTGGCTTGAATACTGCAAGGAGTTGCTTAACAAACAGTTTTCGCGTGATATCGTGTCGACAGCTGGTCTATTCGAGGAGGAAGTTTCGGACTTTTCAGTCGAAGAAATAAGTATAGCAATCGGAAAAATGAAGCGGGGGAAAGCGGCGGGACCAGACAGCATTCCATCAGAGTTTTGGTCGAAGATGGAGGGGATCGGCAGCGTTCGGCTATCGAAAATTTTAAATAAATTAAAATGTGGACAACCTATGCCGAATCAATGGAGAAGGAGCTTCTTGGTTCCATTATACAAAGGAAAAGGCGACACTCGAGAATGTAACAACTACTGTTCAATCAAGCTAATGTCACACACAATGAAAATCGTCAAAAGAGTCTTAAACGAACGTCTTCGGCAAAAAATAAAGCTCGATAATAGCCAGTGTGGATTTGTTGAAGGAAGATCGACGGTGGACGCTATCCAAAGCCTACGAATAATAATGGAAAAGCACCGAGATTCGTCTAAGGATTTACACATGGTATTTATCGACCTCGAGAAAGCATTCGATCGAGTGCCTAGGGATCTCATATGGGCAGCGCTGAGGTCTCAAAACGTACCGGAAACGTATGTTAGAATAATACAAGACGTGTACGGAAACGTGAAAACTGCGGTTAAAAGCTCTGCCGGACTAACGAGAGAATTTCCAGTTAATGTCGGAGTGCATCAAGGAAGCGTACTTAGCCCTTTCCTCTTTAACGTAGTATTCGACTATCTTATAAAAGACTGCATGCGCGAAGCAAATGTAACGCCAATTCTCTTCGCTGACGACGCAGTTGTACTTAGCGATAATGCCGAAGACTTACAGAACGCCTTAGATTCATGGAAAAATGCGCTAGAGAGAAACGGGTTTAAAAT
Source organism: Volucella inflata (assembly GCA_928272305.1). Taxonomy (NCBI): domain Eukaryota; kingdom Metazoa; phylum Arthropoda; class Insecta; order Diptera; family Syrphidae; genus Volucella; species Volucella inflata. Next base: position 10,781,241 of record OV743720.1, read on the forward strand.
AAGTCCTTCGAAGACGGAGCATTTGACGTGCCCATTTGCGCATCCGTTGCGACCTGTTCCAGATATAATGTTAGACGGGATAGTTCTTCCGAAAAGCACTATCTTTAAGTACTTAGGATCAATCATTAACATGGAAACGAAATGTGACGACGACGTAAACCACAGAGTGAGTGTGGGATGAATGAAATGGCAGGGAAATTCGGGAATCTTTTGCGACCGAAAATTTCCACTTAAATTAAAGGGGAAACTCTACACCACAGTTGTCAGACCAGCTCTTATATACCAGTTCACAGTGCTGACCAATGTACGAAGCGTTTAAAAACAAAATGACGGCAGCTGAAATGAAAATGTTAAAGATGTCTAGTGGAGTCACTAAACGCGATTGCATTAGATCTACGCGTATAAGAGGAAGTCTACATATGAAGAATTCGGTAACCGACCAGCTTGAGGCGAATAGAATAAGCTGGTATTGCCACGTTCAAAGAAGATCTGCGGAAAATCCGGTTAAAAAGGCACTATCAACTACGGTCACTCCAACTGTAAGAAAACAAGGTCGAGAAAAGAATTCCTGGATTTCTCAGATGGCAAATGCGCAACAACGCCCGCGGCTAACCACCGAAGCGATCCAGGACCGAGTAGTATGTAGACGCGTTCTGTGACATTAGCCAACTCCATAAGCGAAGCAGCAGCGATGCAGTAAAAATGGGAAACTCGTTACGCATAAGTTAGTATAACGAGGAAAGGGTTAATAAAAGGATAAAAAGAGGTGAGTAGAGGAGAAGAAACAACGATGAACTGTACGGTCTCCATAGCGAGGAAGCTATGAGGGAGGCAGCTCGCAAAGGATTGAGCTTGCCGGAGATGCTTATTACCTGAGATCCAGGTCTACCTTGGACCGTTGCGACATCTTAAGTAAGTAAGTGAATAAGCACTTTATAGAATTGATTTACGCGGCCTTAACCCGTCTGCCTATGTCTGGATGTCATAAGGCCTATCCATCATCGAAATGCACACTCTACAGAAAATATATCTGGCGTCAGTAATAGAGATGAAGAACTATCGGTTTCACGGCGATTAGAGCCTTTAGGCTTATCTCGCAACATATCGTATTTTCGATTGGGATTTGCTTCTACACCCTCCATATGAAGTCACCTGACCAAGAAATGCGTAGAACGTACGCCCATTGGGTGCTGAAACATCAGCTTTTACTTGCCCACTTTTCGCACACATTTTCTTCAGCGACGAAGTTCATTTTGCACTTGGTGCCTACGTTAACAAACAAAATTGTCACATATGGGAAAGTGAAAGTTCACATGTCGAAAGACCATTGCATCCACAAAAAGTCGTGCATAGTATTTTTTTTTGGTCTAGTGGTGTCATAGGTCCACAATTCTTAGAAAATGAGAAAAATGTAACCATCCCCGTCTATTCTCATCGCTTTAGCTAAATGTTAACAGAATTTTTTTCTAGCCTCAAATCGAAGATATGCATGTGGTTTCAACAAGACTATGACACATCTTAAACAAAACAACTCGTTTTGGCTTTATTTCAAGAAAAAAATTCCTAGACTAATTATCAAAGGAATCAAATGTGCAAAAATTCATATATTCACGGACAGTCAAGGAGCTATAAACGCCCTTGGCTCCCTTGACTCAAAATCAGTCATGCACTCCTTCCCTCCAAAAACTAAGCGAAGAAACAGCTGAACATATTTTATATAATTGCCCAGCCCTCAACAGAATCAAGCGAAACACCTTCCTCAGAGGACAACTCGACATCTCTGAACTAAGGGACTCCCCTACTGGTAGAGTTGCTAACTTCATTTCTGACTAATTCAGCACAAAAGATCTTCTTAGGTCGAAGTGTTTCACAATTGCTACTAGCGAGTCAGGTTTAAAAAGAAAAATATATATGACGCTTTTTGGTATTGTTAACTGGCCACCAAGTTTGTGTAATCTGTCGATGTTGGATTTCTTTTTTTGGGGCTATATAAGAGATTGTTTTTATGCACACAATTCCCCCACTCTTGACACTCTGAAAACGAAAATTCGTTTAATACTGTCCAAAATGTGTTGAAAAGTCAACGAAAATTACCTTGTCAGAATCATGTCGTGAATGAACTCACTCACATAACAATAGTTAACAAAATCCAAACAATTCAATGTGAAATATTTACCTTAGACCTTATTCATCGCCAGCCTTACAAGCCTCTTCTTCAAAATTTAGGACCATTTTCAATAAATCTATTATCTTGAGTGAGAGCAGGCATTGTCCGTCCTGTATTTGTCCCGATAGTATTGCAAGCAGCATCCCGCTCATTGCAACAAGAAACAGCAATGGCAAAAGAACGCAGCCTTGTGGCACTCCGTAGCAACGAGTTTTCTGGTATAGCGTGCTACGTATCATCTCGATTCAAGCCGTCGAAGGCTTTTGTGTGATTGGTGAATAATAAGTATAGCAAAGTATACAGCAATGAGTATTCTTCTTCGTAGAGCAAGATCCGACCTGAAATGTAGCCTTTTCGCGGTCGATTGTTAAATCGAGATGCACTCTAACTAGTCCTAGAATTAGTCTAGGTAGAAATTTGCCTACTGTTGCGAGCTCTCTAGTTTCAACTTTTTTCAAATTTGTAGTTCTCCATTCCGTCGGTGTTTTTCAACATTCACAGTATTACGTCAGGTTTTCCTCTTCTCGGAAACCAATGAAAAGCATAGCCAATATATAGTCACCATTTAAAAGTAAAAGGAATCCGCATATTTACAACACTTATAAGGCAAAACTCCTTAATTATGGACTAGCATCCTACCTTAAAGTTTCCTTAATCATGACCATCAAATGGTATCTTAACTTCTACTTAATTAAGCAGATAAAAGATCTCGTGCAATCTGACTTATCTGTTAACAATTGTGGTTAAAAGTTCCGAGAATCACCCCTACGGTAACTAAGAAGATTCTTTACTAGTTTCAAGCAATAATCTCATAATTTACCATATCATGTGTCTCCCACAAACCCCATACAGCTCCAGAATCGAGTAAAACACCTAAGCCCATAAACCGTCTTGTAAACAGCTTGACGATATTCCCCACAGGCTGTTAAGACCCTTTCCATGCCAATAAAATGCTCCTTCTTTATTATTTGTCTCGTTTACAAGTATCCTTGAACAGAAGAACAACAAATATATTATTCATTTACCATGGATATGCTCCACTTGGTCTTGGTTTTGGTCTCAGGTTCAGCCTCAGGTTCGGTCTCACTTTCACTTTAACCTTCAGTACAGATGGTGAGATATTCTTATTCCATGTCGCGACGATGCGCACGAGGGCGACCAAATGTCAAAACACACGTGTCAGCCCATTACAAGAGATTACAGGTAAATGACACACTGACATTGTGCATGTAGCACATAACATCATATCACCCACGCAAAAAGGGGTCCCACCAGCGTAGTGGATTCCCAATTCACATTCCCTATGGCGGAGCAAAATGAATAAAAACAAAATTTGTTACACAACAACTGTGGTTCCTTCTCTTGTTGGAATATTAAGCATCTTGATTGCCATTCCACAATGCAGATGGTGATGTTGGCTTTGCTGCTGCTTTTGTTGTTTGTCCCTCTGCTGTTGCCTCTTATACTATTCCGGCCGTTGCTGCTGTTCCTTGTTGCCTTGTTGCTTTTGCTGTTGCTGTTTTGCTGTTGCTGTTTTCTGTTGCTGATGATGATGATGATGAGGATGCCCACCCAGCTAAAGTGGCGGCGCGTTTACTTGCGCGCGTATGGCACCATCTCTCTGCACATAATGACCCAATTTCCCAAAATAATCATAAATCCCATCCAATTTCTGTGTTTTTTGTTCATCTACATTTCGCCCTCCCCTTTGGGGTTTGAGCCTTCGTTTTATCTTTTTCTCCGTACCCGTACTTGTATCTTTTGCTTTTGTTGGTCTCTCTTTTGAATGCGTAATGCCGCCTCTAGTGATGCTTCTGGTGTTACAATACCCCACGATGACGGCCACACGCTCTCTTCCCCCCTCCCCCCATGAACACATATTCAATGCGCCACCGATCTAAACGATGTTAAACAACAACAAAACTGAAAACAAAATCGTATTTTCGACAACAATTTCCGAAAACCAATTTGCAATCAGAGCAACAATATTAACAGCAACAACAACGACAAAAAAAATTGAAGAAAACATCGCTACCAAAGAAGACGATCGAAAACAATTCCAATTTGTTAAAATGAATGGACGAAACTGGAAGGGATGGTTTGCGTCCTCGAGGCAAGACCAACTTACCTTCTTCCTTTCCATTTCATCATTCAACTAAATTGTGAGACTGGAACAAATCGAATGCCATTGAGGTCATATGGCAGAATAAAACATATTGGACATACCCCCCAAAAAACCGTCAAAGAAGAGGGCCATCTCTTGTTATACAATGGCAACATGTGTACACTACACATCTTCCAAATTACCAACATGATGAGGGGGTTGTTTCCCACTCAAAAACAGAAAAAAAAAACAAAAAGGACAAAAAACCTAAGGTACAGATCCACATGGCAATCACAAATCATGGAAACAATGTGTCCACTGATGCGGTCCTGTCTGGCATAAAGATTGAGGTAGACAAGGGTTGGATTGGAGTTAGAATGAACGAAAAAAGGGCGCTAGTTGAAGTAACGACGAACAAAAAGGAGCTCCTTATTCAACTGTCACTTGAGAGGAAAAGTGGGTTCAAATACAAATGCTAGGCTGAGAGGCCTTTCCAAAAAGTCTCATACATTGCGGAAAGAATCTTTAGGGAATTTCTCCCGTCCACTGTCACTTCAGATATATCGGGTTCAATCCAATTTTTTCCAATAGGGACTCCCAATCACATACGTGTTTTAGAAGATGAACTTCAATTTTCGGTCGAAGAACTTCTCGTACCTACCTACAATATTTGTCGAAGAATTTGGTTTGATTCTCTTTTTTTTCAGAACTAGCTCCTTTTGATAGGATTCCTTAATGTCTTGTTGGAACATGAATCAACACTACCTATAGTAAAAGCAAGCACCGCATTACCGCCGAGTACGCGAAGGCTATTGTAATCTGGGGCCGGACACTTACACGGATAAGAAAAGCTAAGTGCTCCCTCACAACGCCAGTAAGACTGTAAGTTTCCAGTTTTTACCATAGCAGGACCTGACTACTGACCACTGGTAGGTGATAGAGCCTACGGATATGTGGGTCCTAAAACCCAACCCTCTGAGCCTTTCCCAGGGAGTTCATCAACAATGAAGTTGATCTTGTGACCAGGGACTCTGGTAAAACTTCACATAGTGTTCGATGAAGTTTTGCATTTTCGAAATTTGGAAGTCGCAGCTTGGGTGTCGTATAGTTACAAGTGCTTCACCCTTCTACCGTTCTTCAAAATTTATTGTAGTTCGCCGTCATCTAACGTTGTAGTCCTCCAGAAAACTTCCAGCGGCACTTTCTTCTTGGGCTTAGAGCTATTTGTGAATACCCGGCTGACTCAAATTCGGGGTACAGGAAAGTAAACGCCTCCTCTTAGCCGAGGCAGATCACACGTTGGCGTCTGGTAAGAGTAGAAGCAACGTATTAAGATGGGAGCCTGTTGCAGCAAATAGCCGTCGCATATAATAAAATCTGCCTTATTTTAGCCGTGTAGATCTAGAGGAGCTCCTCAGTGGCAAGCCCCATGTCTGCTGGTTTGCTTTTTTAAAGATATGCGATGTGGTCTATGCTAATCGCAAACATTGGTGACCGACGAATCCACCTTAGCCGTAATTGGTTCCGATTCGCCCCGATATGTAGCGGTGGATCTGTACTTTATTTTTATGAAGAGGTGCGAAAACTTACATGGATTGCGGTTTATAATACTATATGACGCAGTTGTTGATGCACCTTCATAGCTAGAGGCAGTTTGATGATTTAAGTGGAATCTTGTTGTCTCTGCATTTTCTCTGCGGATTTAGAATACAATCTTTGGAAGTAATGATAGCAAAAAAAATCGTAAAGTTGAATAAGAAAAGAAAAAGGTTCTGGAGAAAGCCTGAAACAACATAACGAGGAAGAAGTATTTATGGGTGTAGTTATCTTGCAGGGAAACGCATCTCCGATATTAGAGTATCTTCACAAATGTCATAGTAAAGGTGATACGAGCAGAGAAATAGTTGCACAAGAAATAAGTAGTCATCAAGCTACGAAAACTTTAAAAAAAGGAAAGTGGTGTTCGCTAAGGCGGACGACGTTGAATTTTGTGAACACTAACAAACACCTGGATACTACAAGAGATCTGATATTAAGATTCTCCCACAACACCCAATAAAACAGATCTTCTTTATCAAGAAGATTTTCTACAACGCACAAGGTTTCTAGTAAAGCTCTATTCACCTGTAGAAAATCATTGAAAAATCGTATTTACACTTCGGTCTTTATCCCGATGAAGCAGTTTGGCATTTCAACTTAGAAGAACAGGCCATCTGTGTTTGCCTTCTTGTGCATAAGCGGTATTTGGAATCCTAAAGTACCATGACTGCTGCCTTGCCGATACTATTTGACCTTGTACTTCTGGTCGTCTATGTTGAATAGATCGTAGTTGATTTGCATCTACAACTCGTCCAGGTCACTCGTTCGTGCCAAAATCGAATTCCCTCAGTTTCGAAAGAATCTCAGTCTTCCAATCCCGAGAAGAAAGAGCTAAATTGTCACTATTGGTCATTCCCGGTCTAGTCTAGTTCCATTTTAACATACGGCCTTTCAGCTGTCTTGACTTATACGCACCGATCTTCTTCGGATACCCTTGCATAGGCCAACCCTTCAGTCTACTTACATATTTTCCGAGGCAATGTCCCAACTGTTCATCAGGACGCTACTTGGGTCTGCCTAAATCCAATACAAAGCAAACGAACAGATTTCTTATTTCGTACAATGAAAAGGCAACGCTCTGTTGGGTACCGGAATTTTCGAGCATCCCTTGAAAATGCATCGCTGATGAACTAGTCGGATCTGAATTCCTAGGTATAAATAGTAGGCAGTCAATAGTCACCTAAGGCCAGCTATGGATGGACTCATCCCAGATGATCAAGAGTGCTTTTCAACTTAAGGAGAGCTACATCTCCAAACACACGCAGCGATCGCGTGTACCTCACAACGATATCGGAATTTTTTTAAGAAATTTCTTTATTCCGAAAATTAGCTTGAATATTGCCTTTTTCCGCTCTGTTAGTGATATAGTATCACATTGAGCAACTGATTAGTGTTTGGGCACCTCGGCAATGACCAATCTAACTTAACCTAACCAAAGCTCCCCCTATCTGCCCTAAATAAGTGTTCAGAGTATCGGTGTTTTTCAGGCAAACCTTCTAGGGGTTCAGTGAAGGCTTTTGTAAAGAATATTTCTGGTTTTAGAGGATCATATGCCCTAAAAAATAAAGCGATTGTGCAACCTGACTTATTTTTGACGAGCTTTTGACCATTTGTAAAAGAAGTTTATCCGTATCCTACTAGAACCCTACGAAAATATTTCAGAAGGAACAGTCTTATAGTTCTCTTCCCTACCCGCTTATGTTGCTGCGTTTCAACTAGACTTTCAAGAAATACATGGGAACTCAGCAGCACTTGTGTGAGTTTAACTTGAGTAAAGGTTTACTTACTCTGTAAAGTAAGAGATATCGAAGTTCTTCCTCAGTAATGAAAAGTTGAGAATGTGTTTTTTTTTGCTATTCAGTGTTGCACGCCTAAGAACCGCCTTAAACATTGCGTTTAGAGGGTATTCCTAGCTTGGTATCTCTCAGCTTAAACATGTTTTCCGCAATTGTCCTGCCCAAAGTCTAAGATTTTCAATGGACAATGGACTTCCTAACAGGTATTGATGCCTTAATGAAACCAAGCCCTTCAGTGAGAACTACTCGTATCTCGTTATTTTGATTTTTCCAACCTCCTCAAGTTGCCCCAAGTACAAGTCCTTTAAATAACATCTGGTGTATCCATACCACATCTATACCACAAACGTTCAATTCACCTGCTCTTCACATATTTGCTTCAACAGATTTACCCCTGAGACGTGAGTTGGACGTGAATAACATTGCTCATTCCGGCCCTGTTCTGGCATCTAGCACTTGCTTAAAAGTGAAGACACCATCCGCATAAGTAAAATTTACCCTCCTCTAAGAGAAGATATTGCAGAGACTTCGATCGACGTGGCGGCGGTGGCAGCGACATGGTCTTGGTCTTGGTCTTGGTCCTCTTCATCTTCCTCCTTTTCATCTTACTTTGTCGAAGTTATTTGCCACTCCTTTAGCTCACCCTTTAGTGCCGATATAAATATTGTTATCCTTCTTCGAGTTCAAACAAGAAGGGAGGGTTAAAGGATTTTCACATTGAACATCGAACAGATAGCACACGTCCAAGATACTCCAAGAGATGAAAATACCGGAAAATTTCGTGCCAAGATTTTTCATAATGAGAAAAGTATCCTTTTTCCAATTTCTCCATTTTCCTCTCTCTCACTCTTACACTTCTCATCTACAAGTCTGTTCGCACAGAGAATGTTCGTTTAAGCCCCACTACAACAAAACTCACGGGTAGTGTCGTGGAGCAATATGAAGGACTAGAAGCTGGAAGTTTCGCTGGAGGATTTTTTTTTTTTTTTTTTTTTTTGTTTTTTGTTCGTCCTTTTAAATTGCTCCCTGACTTTTGGGAAGAGAAAAACAAAATGAAAAAGAAAATTTATTAAGACCAAAGTCGAACAACAAACAAAGCCACACAATGGATGACGATGGTCGAAGTCGAAGTCGAAGTAAAAGACGATGCGACAGAAGCACCAGTAGTATAGGTATAAAGGAAAATGTGGAACGAACTTTGAGATCAGAGGCCGCAATAGCAGGCATTATAAATCCTGACGCCTCGGATAAATACTTGTGGGGTGTTTGGTGGGATTTATTGAAAGGTATTGCTTGAGAGGATGTTTTCTTTTTGCTGTCTACTTTCGGGGTATATGTTTCAACCCCCTTCACGAACACAATGTAGAAGAAGCTGAAGTGAGTTTTGGTCAGGGCTTGTGTCGGGCGGCAAAAATTGTTGTCGAAATGACAAATTGGTCGACAGGCAGGGGCAATTGGGAAAGTTTTTCGTTTCCGGAAGTTTACATCTTACAATTTTGCTTGTTCAGTGGCAATGTCGGTATCGGTGTTGCTGTCGGTGTCGGTGTCGGTTTTTCTGGGGCTGAAGTTTTCGGGGGGCGTAGACATTTTTCGGTTCAAATTGATGACATCAAATTTATTATGAAAGTAGGCTAAGTGACGAATCCAATTTGGCCAAATCCAATGAGCAAGAAATGTGTCCAGAAAATAAATGATTTGTGCTTACCAGCGGTTCAAAGTTTTCCAATATTGGTAAGTTGAAATGGTTGAGGCAAAGTGATTGGAAAGACAGAAAAACAACGGCACTTGGTTCTGTAAGATGAATTGTTCTAAAGGCAAGGTGTTTTGGAAGCTGAAAATAATCAAAAAAAAGTTTTGATTCTTTGAGCAGGTTGGTTAGAGGCAAATGAATGGAACACCTTCCTCAACTTTAAGGAGGAAATGAATTGTTTTGATCAGTTTAAAGCTGACACTTATACAAGGGTTGTCGTCCCGTAAAACTTTGTGGTAAGACACTTTCCAGTTGAAGCAAAATCTTATAGATCTTATCCTTCCAGACAGGTTCACTACCAGACCTTCGTCCGTCATAATCCATATAGCTACCATTATATCTCTTCTCTTCAGGGTTACACAGTTTTTAAGAGGGCAGACGACTTATTCTTTTAATTGAATTTCTTAACCTAAGGTTGCCTCCAGTACCAGCAGCCATCACATTAGCGCCGACTACATGAAGCCCACTGCGAACGGGGGCAGAGCACTGACAAAAAAACGTTTTCATGGTGCCGTCCTAACTCTTGCAACAAGCTTCGCAGGATTTTGTGTCAATATTAGCAATACCCTATGACGTCGCTACGATACCTGAAATTCTTCCCTCCCGAGAAACAATCGGATAGTCGACATCATTTCAGAGATGTCGCAAAGTATTCGTTTAGATAGCAGGCACCCTGGAGAGTCACGCCATCTGCAGTTATATTAAAAATAAATCAAAATTTCAGAGAAGCAGACAATCCTAACACAAGTTGTGTTTTGGGATACTTTCCAAACTCTGCCTAAAAAGGTCATTAACGATCTCACTTTTTTCATCATATAATATACATATGTAGCTCATAGCCGTTAAGATGAGCATGTGATTCAGATGCAAGTTTTCAAAACGAGAAGTGAAACCAAATACTATCGTCCTTCAAGAGACATCAGCGCCGCATCCAAGATCGGTTTTTTAGTCATTTATGAAGACCCGATGGCATCCTATCCATTGATACGGTTAGGCCCATGTATACTTCTTCACGGGAAAGTTTCATGTCCTAAAGAAGGCCCCTTGAGGGTTTTCGAGGCACCATACATCCAGCCATTAGAACCAGAAAATTTGCTATCCAAAATGAGACTTAAATCCCAAGGCTTTGTGAGAAAAACAGAACGTCTCTTGATTATCGAGAACTCCTGTCGTGTAGACTTAATTTTACGGTATGCCCATACATCCATGGGAGCAATGATACGCCTTGCCATCGCTCGCGTCAATTCATTTCATACCAATTTGGAACTGAGTTGAGGGTACAACTCCACCCTTGGTATGAGTCGAGGCCCATCTAACCCTCCTACTGGTCTTATGGTCTCAGGACCCAACTCTACATCGGGTGAGACCAGCAGGTGCAACCTCCCTGCATTTTAGGCTTAAACCACAGCCATCGTAATGCTCCCACAAGGGGCCCCACCTCTTCAAGTCAGGCCCGGAGCGAAGTCCGGGGGTAACTGACTTCCACGGTAGCGTGTTTTAAGTCCTTGTATGGACTTCCGGTGCTCTTGCCACTCAACAAGACTGATGACCGGCAGCTTGTAATTGGACAAATCATAGCAACAATCAGTGGCGTAATGGTGTTATTGATAAGTCCAGTTTTGCTTGATTTGTTATTAGACAATGTCATTGATGGAACAAGCCTTAATAATTGGGCCGGTTTATTTTCCCAAGAAGTGCAAGTTCTCCTGGATATTTCTCTGATATACGCACGCGAAATTTTGCAGACTGTTTTCTCTGTGGTCGACAAGCCAACGGCCACCAAAATCACACTAATGCCAAAGCCAAGGAAATGTTATTAAAATGCTTGTGCTACACATAGTTCAGGGTGATGAAAGCTGTAAACTTTGGTCAAAACTTTTGCCAATACTACGGTTGTAAGCCCCTGTAGTGATAGCAACCTGTCTGTGTTCACGATTTGCTTAGGGCTATTCGTTCTTAGAAGTGTCCCAATGCAACTATCATGACAGGCCTTCTTACTATATCTAAGCAGGTTGCCAGTGCATACTGTTGTCTTGTGGAAAGGATTTAAAATACTCTCTTGACTAGAGAAAAAAGCTGGGGGTTTTCGACTCCATTTCCTCGGCAAATATTGGCTCTAAAGACTGCAATTGAGCGTTGGCATAAATCTCATCTATCAGGGAAGTAACAGGCTCCTAACTCACCGGGAACCAGTTTCAATGACAATTTTAAGAAGGATCATTGAATGGCCACAAAAAGAGTAGTGGTTTCTTAAATTTTATTACAAATAGCCACACCTTGTTGGAAATAAATATGGTCCACATCCGTATCGCCATGTTCCGGCATGAATTGACCAATATTTGATTGAACGATAGACCGACGGATGCAGCTTTAGCTGCTTCATTTATGGAGAAATAAGATCCACTGTTGACTTTTCCCTAAGTAGCAAGATGTGGATAGAGAAGCACTCGACCACCTTACTTGAATTTTCTAAGCCTCGGCATTTTTAACTGGTCAACGAAGCCTGGAAATTCATCTCGGGCAAAATTCTTTATCACCTTCAAGCGTTTCCACTTTGGCAAGGTAACAAACCGGCCGATAGACGTCATCGATTGGACATAAAATATCTTTGATTGGAAAAATCTACACCCTGCGACAATTGAACTGTAACCAATGGAAAATATTGTAAAAATACAATTTTTGAATATTTTTATTTCAATTTCGGGCAGAAAGTCAACCAATGACTATATCTCCTGAATCCACATGCACCATTTTTGAATACTGCCACTTTTGGTCTTGAAAATGGCACTTAGTCTGTGTTTTAACGAGTTGTACGTTTACCGTAGGTGGGCTTGGGATATTTTAGTCATCTTTGCTTTGGAACTGCTTTCATATTCTTCAGTTCTGACCTCGGCCTTCAAATACAGATACCTACCGGACTGGCATTTGGTGAATTCGCGAGCCATTTTTTGCCAGGAATAAAGTGTGGGACGTTGTTGCATAGCATTTCTTGTTCCACCTTACTTGCATGCCTACTTCCAGCACTCTTAAGGGATTCTCACTTGCACTAATCTTGACGTCAAAGACCAAGAACACCAGTAGAATGCGGCCTTCAACTGACACAGCGTTCTACGCCATTAGGTACGGAAGATGCCTTTCCAATCTGATGGCCATTTCAGCGGTCTAATTCTCGTATAATTTCTCCGTTAACCAAACCACTAGGGTCCACTTTGTTTTCGGTTTGTCCCTGATTCCCATCAATCCTCCGCTGATTCCCTTTTGCACCATTGCGGGTTCAAATGCACTTGTCAAATAAAAATGAATCACTTCCTGTCAAATCTTCGACACACTAGTTGTTTTTTTTTTTTTGCAAATCCACTTAAAGAGTAATATGCATGTTAATTGCAACAATAGCGTAGCGATCAACGCTAAATTTATTTATATACGCCATCTTTTAAGCGCTTCCAAATCCTATTTTCTTCGTTTCGGATGAATTTTTCCGATGAATTCTCAGAAATTTCAAACATTCGCCTGCAAATTTTTTCAAAACAATTAAGGTTTGTTCACCAACAGAGAGATGGGCCACTACCTTACGTCATAGACATGTCTGTGCTTCCAAGTTTTTATGATGAACTCTTAAGCGGAATTGGGTTGTTAGCTACTGTCATTTGTATTTTGACAGTAAAAGTGACTTGAAGTTGGCGACAGTTCAAATCAACTAAAAATTAAAATGTCATAAATTTAACTTTATAATGTAACGGATCATTATTTTGCGGATGTCGTCGCTCCATAAATTCACTACCATCCGTCTAGCCTCTGTTAACAAATTCAGTGCCCCTTATACTTTCATTATCCGGTTGCTATGCGATTTTCAAACTCAGTATCTGCTCCTCTTCATTTACATAGAAGCCTTCTAATTTTTTAAGATTTAGGAAAAATGAGAAAAATGTTTTATCTATTTCTGTTAACTGATCTATCATTGGAGGAACATCCAAGACAGATATTGAATAAAGTTTTTTTTTAAAGTCAATTCTATGGGAAATAATTCAATAGACTTACCTTTTCTTCTGCTTCGTATCGAAAGCAATATTAACTGGTACATCGATCTCCAAGTCCTCGACATCATCAATCGAATTCAAAATGGCTGTGTACTTCCTTGCTGCACATCGGTTATTTGTATCGCTGACAACGTTTGTTATACTACAAATCACAACGCTCAATAACCAAATCCAGATGGACATATGCGCCCTCTGGGTATTAAACATTTTTCAAAAGTTTCAACAGTTTTTGGGGAGCGTCTTCTTGTCGACCTCCTTTTTTTTGTATAAAAAAAAAATTCAATTGAATGCGACTCCCGATTCGCTACAGTTTTACGTAAAATCGATTTTTTTTTATTGATTTATAAATGCAATCCGGCTACTCTTAATTGTTGTTAATTAGTTGGAGTATTCGTGGTTGGATCAATCTACGGATTAGTTCCGAGAAATGCCAAAATTTTAATTGGTGAAAGTGATTTTGAAAGAGATGACCGCCCAGATGCAGCGGCAACATAACCAATGAATGAGAGTTGAGGGCTTTTGAATTGTGTGGATTTTTGGATTTGTAAATTGGAGTTCCAGGAAAAAGTGTTGCTCTCGAAAATTAATACATTGGACTCGGAGTATCAGGGGTCAAAAAGGGAAGTGATTGATTTGTGAATAAGTTGAATAGAGATGTTCGGACCACCATTGAATTAGAAGATGATTAATTGGTTGTCAAGTGACAGAGAAGAAGAAATGGAAAAGGGTGTGTCATGTAGGTATGAGGGCCAGTAGTTTTTGACAGAGTTCAATCAACTTACGAAACGAATGAAGCTCATAATCAACGGAAAGAAGGAAATTTCGAGCTAGAGAGGGTACACATGGAACAATTTATTCCGCATTACCTGGAATAATTTCCATATGCTTAGGCACAAATCGGGCCCTTGAGAATACATTTTCGATACTCTGATCGGATAGGATTGTACTGGGAACGAGGAATGACAACAAGAGGTGAATCAAAACGATAGCGTTTATCGTCACAAGATCCCCCGAATAACTTCGAAGGCAACCAGTTTTCATCAAGATCTATCCATTCGTGGTGAATAAACACAAATTGCATTACTGCGCGACATGAAACCAATACATAACATAACTAGCCATGGATAATTGTCAGGAGGCTAATTCACAAATTCTTCGTGTAAAATACATTTTAGTTGGAAAAATAGTAGAAGGCATGATTTAGCTTTACAAACTGCTCTTTGTCGCAATGTCCGATGATCAGGTTCCCAACCGTTGATGAAATGTCTCCCTTGTTCCACTGTATAAAGGCAATAGCGTCACGGCAAATTGTAATAACTTTCTTAGGACTTTCTTTTTCTACTATATACATAAAGACAACCAGTTCACGACAAGATGCTACAACTTCCGATTGAGGGAACCCTTTCGTATTAAATTGTAAAAAGGCAACGGCATTACAAAAAAGTGTAACAACTTCAAATTTGAAAAGTTTTAGTGAGCTAAAAGAACACAATATGTATTGAGCAGGTTCATGGAAGTCTATAAGGGCTTATGAGAGACTAGTCGATAATCGAATTTGCGCTGGATATATAACGATATATCTCTAAGACATCTCTAAGAGCAGCTGGAAAATAGGTCCTAGGTCTCGACGAGAAGTGGGGTAAGTACTTGCCAGCATTTTGGCAATGGTAAGACCCGAACCTGTCTTAGGACTCTAAAAGTCCTTTAGGATACCCCCAGACCAAACAAATCGTTCCCCATGTCTCTAAGATATTAGCGTTTTAGAACCGTTGCTACGTAGGAAAGGCTGTATAGTCTGCCAACTAGTGTCATAATTAGACATAACGCTTTTGCTAATAAATGTGCTAGGCATGCGTGATATAATTTCCTGTGAAGCTCCAAGAGTGATGACGGCATCACAGAACACTATCTTTGTGAATGTCTGAACTACGCCGCGGTGTTGATGTGGATGGTGCTGGAACTGTAGGCAATCTATCTCTAACGAATTTATGCCAAATTCTTTTTTTTTTGCTTCAGTCCTCTGCTTCAGCCGGAAATAAAAGCAAGAAACGTAGCTCCTAGACAAGTTAACAACTCCTAGTCGAAATCAACGTATTTAGCTATATCACGTCAGTTAGCTGACTGTTGTGAAGGGAAACTATGCAACAAACCTAAGAGAGATGAGGTGTGTTGTTGCTGTAGTTGACCGACTTATTTAAGATGATTTCAATTCAAGTCTTCGTCGAATATCGAAGTAGAGTGACGCCAATCTACTACTTAGTTGATTGAATATTCGCAACGCAAATAGTTAAGAAAACTCAAGAAGTCCACATTTATACTCTTTTTCGACTTCAAGGACGCATTTGCAAGCAATTACAGAGAGAGACTCTTGGTGGCCAAACGGTTAAGACCAGCTCAAGTTGTGCCGATATCATAAGCCAACACCAGAGGCACAATCTCCCAAAAGTCGTTTAAAAAATTAATATCAGCTAGCATAACGAAGCGTTTGCAAGTATTGAAAGAGATGCGACAAACATGAGTGCAGCTATGAATAAGGGCAAAATCAGTTTTATGCTGACAACAAGGAGCGGTGCACAGCATTGACGAACCTCGGCGCCACTATAAATTGTGACAATGACAGCTCATCAGAAAGTTACACTTGCTATTCCTATATGCTATTGTACTAGCCTAGAAGTAACTAATAAGGATAATGAGGCCTTTTCAAGAAACACATAATACCATAATCATTCAAATGTTTCTCAACCATATTCACATAATCGAAAAATACGCTTAAATGGCCTAAGATGAAGAGCAGAGAGATCAACGCCCTGGAAAACTCTCCATTCTAACCAGGGAGCCAGAGATCGAGCCTTAACTTTTACCCACAAGTGAAAGAGGATCTCGATCAACCTAGACCGCACAGCTAGAGACAATTGGTCAAAGCTAACTAGAACCAAAGTTTTAGTGATAACCCGACCATGAGAACAGTGCACAATTTTGAAAAAGAGAGGTGTCGCTCAGCGGAGATAAGAACCCGTCACATTTTTCAGTATACAGACTAAGTATGACTCAGATAAGCAGTTCATCATCCTGTCTAACAAGTGAAGTGACAAAAAATTAAACTAACACCTTGCCACACTGCGAAGACAAGAAGCCTTTAAAGCCACTGAAACAACTCGAATGGACCACAAGAAAATATATTTGGAATATTTATGTGAACTCTTGCCAAGCATCAGCAACAGCAAACGCACAAAAGTCTTCATACAGACAACCTACAGAATTTATTGTAATCTTGAAACCTTTTCAGGAAATTCGTAGAGTAAAAATCATTGCCTAAGAAACTCGATTTAAGAATGCAAAATGAGCTGTTCTTTGAGCAGGATCAATCAGGGATCAAAGAATAAATCATAAGTGAGTTGAAATCGGTTAAAAGTTTTAAACAATGCCAGCTATCTCGGTGACAAAGTTTAATTAGACTTCGAAGAAACGTTCGATAAAGTTTCACTACAAATGTTATAGACAACTAGGAAGAGAGTTCGAGCTCCAATATACCCGTGCGCTGTCCTAGCAATTTACATAAAAATATTTTCCTCAAGCAAAACCTTTCGGGAGTGAGACTACCTTCTTTGCACGATATAATGGAGTGTATAACTTCACTGACAAGATCAACAAAATATCTCAACAATTAGCTTTTTATTTGAGACCATGGATGAAGGAATTCCAACAATACATAGAAAGGCAGCGGAACCTTTCTAGCCGATTCCCCTTCAACTTGCAAAACTTGATTTCAACACGGGCGCATTGCACAGAGAAAATAGAGGAACTTCAGGTGATGCTCTACAGAATAGACAACTATCGCACAATGTAGCATCTTCCCTGCTGGATTCACCACAATTTGTAAAGTTTCTAACTGATTTTCAAAGATAAAGTCATAATTTATACCAACATTAGCTCATCATGTACGTGTACTGGCAATAAAGAAGCTTTCAAGTCCTTCAAATCCAAGACAGTTAAAGAAAATTACCAAAGGAATGGTAAGGCTAGTCTTATCTGGTGTAAAAAGGAAAAAGGACTTTTCCTTAGCCTGGTCGACATTCCAAAAATTAAGTTTATCTACAATTACTTCTGAAGAAGCTGCGCAGCTCATAATCAATCTTGCTTTTCCACCATCTACGAGCATGTACATTGACTTTATTAGGCTGTAAGCCTTCATAAAATACGCAATTCGTTCTACAACTTAACTAAACCTCTCTTGGTATCTATGTATATCTGTTCAAAACCACTTAAAACGAATGAATATAGGAAGATAGAGGTTCACATTAGGATCTGGTTGCAGATTATGAGATGCAAGAGTAAGTCGATCTACATGTAATGAATCAGGGCATCATGACTATGATAGTGACAAGGAGAAGGACTTGAAGACAATTTGCAGAGGCACTGAAATCAATAATTCAGTTAACGAAGTTCGATAGGCCAACTATGTACCATAAGATCAAACACAATGGACTAGCCCAGTGGTTTACGACAAAGCGTGATTGTATCTCACGAAAGCGAAGAGAACCACTAACAAACCAATTTAGAGCACAATTGGACTTGGCAGCTAGATTAACCTCAATAGAATGGCAGCTATGAGTATTCTACAACATATTCTCCACCAGAAAATTGGAGAGATTGAAAGGATTTCTCAAAAAATTACGAACGAAGGAAATAACTTCTAATTATGTAGGGATATTTGCATAGAAAATGCTATTTGCATTGTAGAAAAGTAAAAGTCTTACTAACTCGTGAAAAAAATTGTGGCAGTATCACTCTTTTCACTAAATCGAAATTCTCTTGACTTTGACCGTCAGATAAATTAACAATTGAATTTATTTCGTTTGAAGGTTGAAGTTTCTCAAGCCCTATAACGTTAAACTTAATCTACTATCGATTGCCTATTTCATATTTTCTTTATTTTTTTCTTAATACCCATAAAGGCTTCCATACCTATGTACATATATGCTTATGGTGCGTATATATTTGATAGTTAAAACTACGAACAGACTTAAAGAAACAAATGAAAGTCTAAGAGAACAAAAATTATTTAATCCTTTGACACTTCACACCCGACAAACTACTTATAATCCGATCGCCCTATCGACATCCATGCCTAACCACATTGCACCTCTTAAATAAGCTCAGCTCTATTTCGCTAAACACCTAATTCCTTCCTCGCCAATGCAACTAACTGCCGATTCAAAGCAAAATCCCATTTAAGTATTTCGCTCAAATGCACTTGCTATCCAATAGATACGAGAAGAGAACAGCTAACAAGAGACCTGGCACCTATCTTAAGAATTATTGCCACCACCTCGAACAACAATACAACGCAAGAAAATAGCACCTATTAGAGTCGTATAAACAATAATCAATTCAATCAATAAAAATGCAACTTGCAAACAAAGTGTCCACCCCCAAACCAACCCAACCAACTCAAACAGCCCTCGTTTCGAGTCAAACTATTATCCTCTCATCGGTATTATAGTATTCACCTCACTTCTCACGGCACACGGCACTCGGCACACGGCGCACGATACACACAATAATACAAAAAAAAAAAGAAACTGACACACAAACACAGTATACGCACTTTGAATAAGAAATAGAAATACCTTCTACCGTCTACGGTCTACGAAACACGATAGAAATTGTACTCGATACAATACTCGTAGTTGTGAGTATACTACAGGACACAAGTTGACTACAAGTACAAGTGCGAGATAGATACTCGCTACAAAATAGGATAAAGACGAATGAAGAATAAGAATGAAACAAACGAATGAACGACTCAGCGAACGTAATTTTTACGTACTCGTTAAAGGGAAGCAAGCAATATTGCTCCGAGCAAGGAAACTCCCGAAAAAGCCGACCAGTTGCTGCGGCGACCACGTTGCATCTGCTCGAGGCTTCTTGACTTTTACTCAACGCGTGTAGTATAGAGAGCCACCCGATTATCCACTAACAATTACAACAAAAACAACAAATCGGGTGCACACACCAAACTGACACACAGCATAGCACACAAAGCACAAAGCACAGAGCAAAGAGTCACAGAGCCACAGAGCACACAACCGCCCAATAACAAGATTGAAAAATGATTTGGTAAGAAGCGACGTACTACGAGTAGTAGTAGTCGTCGTCTTCGTATTCGTCTTCGTCGTTAAAATCGTTCAAGTCGTTGAAATCGTGTTCTTAGTCGTTTTTGTCGTCGTAGTACTCGTAAACTCACACACGACCACAGGAAGCGAGCATCAAAACTAGGAGGCAGGCAACAGCAGCAACAACAGCAACAGCAGCAGCAGCAGGCAACAAAAGTCAGAAGAAGCCCCAAGCCCTACACCATCACATACAACATATAGTATACCATAGAGTGGCGGCGAACAAACGAACGCAAAAAAGGCGAAAGAAAAACAATTCCCAAGTCGTCTACGACGACTATGACGGCTACGACGACGACATCGTCAATGGTCTTCTCCTTTTAACTTCACTTCACCACTTCACCACTTTACCATACCACCAATGCCACCCATCTCATGCCACAGATATTTCATGAGGGGAGATGAACTGGGCGCAGGGCTAATACAGGCAGTTGGAAAACCCAACACACAATATCGCCGCTGCCGCCGTCAAAAACCTTAGAACATCGTACGATGACGGCGACAGTCTGCGATGTTAGATTTTTCTTATTTTTTTTTTTGTTTTTTTAATTTTTTCCAATTTTTTTTTGCTGTTTTTGTATTTGCTGCGCTCTCAGAATAGATATTTCTTTTCTTTAGCTTGTTTGGGGTCGCAATTCGTATGTTAATTTTGAGCTTTTGCACCCCATCTCCAGGGGGTGATCACGGGTCTTGCATGCAACAATACGTCCATTGCAACATGTTGCCTATCGTTCGCAACATTTTTTCGTTTGTTTTTCGTTTTTTTTTTCGTTTTTCATTCACACGGCTTGAGTTCATCTAACCAAGGTGAAGTACTGGACGACAGACGACAGCAATTACTCCAGGTTTGTCGAAATTTTCGTTCACACCTTTAATCAAAATGAATGGGAGACAACCGAAAAGCAGAGAATAAACGAAGGAAGAAGAAGGGGAAAATAGGGATTTCCCGGAATTCCTGGTCAGCGATTTTTCTCTCGCTTTTGTTGAAATTGTGCCATGTGTTGGAGTTGTTAGTTTGGTGGGGTGTTTGCGGGCGTATGTCTACCTGGTATTCGCGTATTTTATTACAAATTTCCTGGAGAATTTAACTAAAGGTGAGTGGACTTGACTCAATAGATACTTAGTAGCAGTAGGAGTAGAAGTTATCAGCCATTAGTGATGGCATTGGCAGTGGCGATGACAATGAACAATGGCAGTAGCCCGTATCACCACCACCAACAGCAGGAAAGCGAAAGTACTTTGTCAACAGAAATGGTTTAGAGAATGTGACAGGAAAGGCAAGCTTACCCGAGGGACAGATTTAATTGGAAATTTGGACAAATTCCAAGGAAATGTTGAAATTTACTAAAGAATACCCTCAGAACAAAGAAACATTTCGAAACAGTGGTTAGGGGTGTGATGTTTTGCGAAAATTTACTAAAGTCAACGTTTGGAAAGCACTTTATGTGGAAGTCATATTTTCTTGGGTTCAATTACTTTTCTGTTGGAGTTGATCTCAATTCGGTTAATTCTATGGAATTGAATGGTCCATTCAACTCGCATAAGATGTAAGATGGATAGATACCATTACTGAATGGTTTAGAAGAACAGTTGTTTTTTTTTTCTTTTTTGTTTCTGTTCATCATCGTTATGAGTGTTTTCAATGAGCTTATCACTCTTCTGGTGTCATTGGTACCAATTGCAATTCAGTAGAATCAGCAAATAGATTGAGAAAAACTCTGCCAAAAGACCGATACTATTGGATTCACTGGCGTTAGTTACTACCTCTTCTACTTTTTTCTATAGTTTCTTGCTGATCTACTACATTCTAATCTCTCTCAGTCAAAGCCTAGGACTTTAATACAATACAGATGATTGTAGAGTAGTCACACCGTGATGTTCCATTAGCTTATTTTTTTTAATGAGGAAGAGGTCCTTCAGCTTGCACCTGGAACGAGCATTTCTATATACATGGCAGAAAGCACTACCATGTAATGAATATTTCCTTGAAACGAATAAAGATGCCAGTGATTGGAGCGCTATTTTCATTTTCGCTGTCCTAAATAAGACTTTGTCTACCTATGCTCCTAGGCTTCGCTATGAATACAGACAACGACACCAGCGCTGAGATCAAACGAAGAATAACTCTTGCCAACCGGTGTTTCTTTGGGCTAAGAAGGCAATTGAGTAGCAAAGCTCTCTCTCGGACAACAAAAGTCACCCTTTATAAGACCTTAATAATCCCGGTCCCGCTCTATGGCGCAGAGGCATGGACATTATCAAAAATGGATGAGGGTGTTCTTGGTTGCTTCGAGAGAAAAATTCTTCGGGCGATCTTCGGTCCCGTCTGCATTGACGGTGAGTGGAGGATCAGATACAACAATGAACTCTACAGACTCTACAGCGACATCGACGGCAGATCCAAAGACTAAGATGGCTGGGTCATGTAGAGCGCATGGACACTAATGCTCTGGTCCGAAAAATCTTCGAATCCGCCCCCGAGGGACAGTGCAGTAGAAGAAGGCCAAGACTCAGGTGGTGCACGCAAGTGGAAGAGGACCTCAGCCAACGTAGCGTGCGAAACTGTAGGCAGCTAGCCAGGGATCGAGCTGGCTCGAGAAGCTTGTTGACTGAGGCCCAGGTCCACCCCGGACTATAGCGCCACTTAAAGTAAGTCCTAAATAAGAACCTACTGCTGCCGACAAGTCATTGCAACGGAAACTTCACTCTACACATTTTGGAGGGAGATCTTCAGAAATTTCTGATCTACCTTATCTTGTCAAGTTAGCACGGCTAATTAGTCTCTTGACCAGCCAATTGTCCATAGACCTCCATGAAGCTACAGTAATTGACATAGAGAGCATCTGTTATAACATCACGACACAATTAAACCAAGCGGTCAACGCTTCTCTTCCATGAGTTCTTAAATGCATAGCCTGTTCCTAAGAACACCGCGGTTCAAGAACTCCTCATATAGCGTTCTTAGCCAACCTTGTAGCAATTTCATGATATATATTCTAATACCATTCGATACTTTAAGAAATATTTACGAAGGCTGTATAAAAATTTTTTAAAACTCATTTAGCTCATTGGACTATCAGCAGAGAGTCCGTGGTTCGATCCCCGGCATCGCCAACAATTTTTCGAATCATCATCACCCTTTCAGCGGGCAATATCAAACTCACGATTCGTGAGTACCGTTCGGATTCGGCCCCGCTCAGATGTGACAAAAATGACAACATGAGCATGACAAATGAGTGTCAAGAACCTCGGCCATGGCCCACACCGCGCTGCCAGCACTGTCTCCCAAGGTCGCATTGAATAACTCGAGGCTATTATAGTATGTTATCGATATTGCAGGACCAGCTCATTTGGCTTAATTGTTTGTGATTTTGGTTTCATCAATTATAAGTCGTTACAATTTGTCTTTACTCTTTTGCCAATATATTTGTAATAAGGAAGCTCTCCCTTCACTAGTTAGAAATCCAAATGCCATCTTACCATTATCATTTAATTCAACAACAAAATGTTGAGGTATTTAAAGATCATATTTGCTATCGTCACTCCTGGAAAGTGTTTCATCCGCTCTGAATGTCCGTCCAAAGTTCCTTCACTTTATCGCTTATTTGGTTGCTCTGTTGAAAGACATACAAATTCGTCATAAATACTTCTAAAAGACTCGTGTCGCCTGCATGCGGGCTTCCCTAGTATACCTAGCCCTTCTTTAGAGGTACTGATGAATTTCGCTTTTCTTAATTCATATCAAGGGCTGCACCCTCAGAACCAAAGAAAAGAAATCGTCTTTGGTACAACGCGCGACTTTGGTACAATCTTGCGTGCCGATTGTCTTTTGGTCTTCTTTTATGATCAGATGGCTTTCCTTGGTCAGATGGCTCCAATGTTTGGTCTTAAAGTACAACACCATTAGATTTCACTCCTCGTTTTGCATTCGTCTTCCACGGGAAGATATGTACAATTTTGATCGAAATGAGCTAATAGGTGGTATAGCTGTAGTGACAGCTAACCGACGCTTGAGACTTCCATCACCCTTTTCAAGCTATGTCGAGTATGAAAAACTTCTCTGAATACGGTTGAAAAGCTCTATTCAGTTAATCCTAATTCTGTTGAAGACCGCAATGTGATCACGACAAATAAGATATCCATTGAATTTACTTAGACTCAGAATAGACTTTCTAAGGCTCTGACCTTCCGTGTGAACTGACGAGGGCTTCGGTACGGGTTTCCATTGCCGATCAGTTTTAATTAAGGCCTTATAACAGATGACGTGACAACCCAAGATGGTAGCCTTAATAGGCAGACGCACGCACCAGATTGCAGGCACACAGAGCTGGTTTTTGTTAGTCAGATTGACTGTCGCCAGTGAAGGGCTGTAATAAGCAAGTAAAGAGGAACATTCATCCTTGATGTACGGTACATGAGTTCCATCCTTAATAAGCTTTGCGTAGTAGTTAGCTGTTTCGGCAATGTCGCCAGCTGCTTTGTTGTCCAAAATCAAGCTCAGCATATAATTAAAGAAATCGAATACACGAAAGAAAGTTTTCCGAAGTTATAAATCCGACTGTACCTTGGAGAAGATGTTTTCAATAGTGTTTGCACGTCTCAGAATCTCCTTAAACAAAAGGTTACACCAGCTATATACTCCAAGTTTTTGAATTTGGCCAGAAATCTTTAGAAGATCATATATTGTATGTCGCAGAGTTGATATCCTTAAGGAGGAGGTTGGTTCGTGGACAGATCTGCTCTGCAAAAGTGTTAGTTCCTTCAGATTTCAATAAATTTTGCGGTTCGGTGACTATGACCTTGCTGTCATCTTATATTTTTAGGGATTCTGACGATAAGTCTAGTGGCATATTGATATAAATGTACATATGAGTCGACTTTACTTACTTACTTTAGGTGGCGCTACAGTCCGGGGTTGACCTGGGCCTCAGTCAACAAGCTTCTCCAGCCAGCTCGATCCCTGGCTAGCTGCCTCCAGTTTCGCACGCTAAGTTGGCTGAGGTCCTCTTCCACTTGCGAGCGCCACCTGAGTCTTGGCCTTCCTCTACAGCGCTGCCCCTCGGACCGGAGCATTGGTGTCTTTGGATCTTCACTCTTCTGATTAGATCTATGTCTCTGTACAGTCCGCAGAGTTCATTCTTGTATATCCTCCTCCACTCACCGCCAATGCAGACGGGACCGAAGATCACCCGAAAATATTTCTCTCGAAGCAACCAAGAACACCCTCATCAATTTTTTATAATGTCCATGCCTCTGCGCCATAGAGCAGGGCCGGGATTATTAAGGTCTTATAAAGGGTGTCTTTTGTTGTCCGAAAAAGGGTTTGCTACTCAATTGCCTTCTTAGCCCAAAGAAACAGCGGTTGGCAAGAGTTATTCTTCGCTTGATCTCAGCGCTGGTGTCGTTGTCTGTATTTGTAGCAGAGCCTAGGTAGACAAAGTCCTTAACTACCTCAAAGTTATATCTGTCGAGGGTGACGTTCTGCCCGATACGTCGGTGTTGGTTGTCCTATTTGCTTGACACCATATACTTGGTCTTGCCCTCATTGACCGCTAAACCCATTTTCGCCGCTTCCGCCTCAATACTCACAAAAGCGCCACTGACATCACACTGCTTTCTTCCGATTATGTCAATATCGTCGGCGTATGCGAGTAGTTGGACGGACTTTTGCAAGATAGTGCCTCTCGTGTTTGCTCGTGAGTTTTGCACTATTCTTTCAAGTACGATGTTGAAAAAATTGCATGGAAGCTCATTGCCTTATCTAAATCCTTTCTGGACATCAAAGGTCTCGGTGAGATCTTTACCGACCTTGATAGAGTAGCGTGCATTCTCCATC
Source organism: Volucella inflata (assembly GCA_928272305.1). Lineage (NCBI taxonomy): Eukaryota > Metazoa > Arthropoda > Insecta > Diptera > Syrphidae > Volucella > Volucella inflata. The sequence continues at coordinate 10,806,706 of OV743720.1, forward strand.
GTCATCTTGCACAGACGGACGAGTTTGGCAGGGATCCCGAAACTAGACATTGCTGTGTATAGTTCGTTTCTATAGATGCCGTCATAAGGCCGCCGCGGCCTTAAAATCGATGAATAGGTGGTGGAAGCCTACAGGCTTCGGTTCGGGGTTTGTTTCCATGGAATGTTATTTTTATCTTTGGTAAAACTTCCGAACTTCATTCCTGGAGTAGCATCCCTCAATTTCCTCGATCGCGCGCTTCTCATGCTCTTTCTTTTTCCTCCTGAGAAGCCGGTGTTTGTCTCTCCTCTTCCGCTCATAGAGCCCATAAGCAGCTCTGGTCCTTCTAAGCAGCGCCGCGTTATGCATCTTGCTAAGCTGCATGTGCTTGCCGGCATTCATCATCGAACCAGGGGTTTCGTTGTGGTGGACGAGTGAAACCCAGCACATCAGAAGCGGCATCTCTGATGGCGCTTTGGCAGTGTTTCCAATGGTCTTCGATGCTTGATGCTGGCGGCATTGGACCTCTTAAGAGATTAAGAGACACTCGATCGGAAAAGGACTTGGCGATCTCTTGCGATTGCAGCCGTCTGACGTCGAATTTTCTCACAGCATTAGTTTGTCTTGGCGTAGTTTGGGATATCCTCAACCATACCTTGGCTACAACAAGGTAATGGTCCGAGTCGATGTTGGATCCTCGGAACGTACGGACGTCCATAATACTGGAGAAGTGTCTTGCGTCGATCGCGATGTGATCAATCTGGTTGACTGTTGGTTGATCAGGAGTTCTCCAAGTCCCCTTGTGTATGTCGAGATGTGGGAACCGCGTGCTGCATTAAAATCACCGAGGACAATTTTAATGTCATAGCAAGGACATTGCTCTTAGGTCTTAGTGAGGAGCTCATAGAAGGCATCCTTGGTGTCGTCATCTTTCTCCTATGTGGGGGCATGCGCGCATATAAGCCTAATGTTGGCGAATTTAGCCTTGATGCGGATTGCTACGAGGCGCTCGCTCACATGCCGGAAGCTGAGAACTTCTTGTCTGCCTCCGATAACAAATCTGCATCCAAATAAGCGCTGCTTTTGCCGTCGTAGATATCGCAGTTTTTCATCTTCTTTTTGTCCGGCCCATCCCATCGCATTTCTTGAATGGCGGTTATGTCTGCTCTGCAGCAGTCTAGGGCCTCCGCTAGTTGCCCGGCTACACGTGGTCTATTAAGGGATCTAACTTTCCACATGCATATCCGAAGCTCATTGTCCTTAAATCGTTTGCGTGGGTTGTAAACAGTAGATCCGTCCATATCCGAGGCTTGTTGATGTTTCGTAACTTATGCTTTTTTTTAAATGGCCGGGCAGTTACCCCGGCGGCATAACCTCCATCCTGGAGGACCAGTTCCATTTTTAATGCCCCTAGGGCGAGGGGTCGGTTACACCGAAGCCAGAAACCCGTTCCGGGATGTGAGCGCTGCCGTTGCCCCATATAGGGCTCGTCCGCCACTATCTCTTTTCCAAGACCCTGACTAAGTCCTGGAAATCCTTACCGGTCTGAGCTCCAAATATGTCGGCATAGCCCGGGCAAGGTCTTGTTTTGTTTTTCCGACACAAATCCTGATTTATGGCACAGGAAACTCGCCATCTGCCCCCTTCACTTCGCAATCTCTAGTGAGATTCCCAGATGGCGCCACAGGGATTCGTGAAGTATGGCTCATTAGCAGAGCTGCAAGATGTTCGATTGCAAACGCTCATTCTCGTCATTTAAAGAACCAGCACCTGCCGGAAGATGCTACTTCTACGAGGCCTTATACTTATCGTTGCCATCTACGTTACGAGCATAAAATTGTATTGTCCGTTTGGTTTATGACGAACCTACCGTTCTAGCTGAAAGTTTTGAGCAAAGCAACAGAATCTTGAATATTGTAGATTGCCATTTAACAATCTTCAAACGAGAGGGTTGCACTGAAAAATTACTTTCACACAAATGTACTACACATTCTGATTTTCTGCAAGATCTACACATGCCTAAAGTCTACTCATCACACTAAGATCTAAGATTATCTAGTCTCTTCAAAGTTTTGCCAAAACTATCGATTTATTGGTGCAACCTTGTGTTTGAATCAAAGAAGTTCGTTACCGACAAGATTTTGAAAATATTTCCACATTCCACGTGTTTAATTTTCATAGAAAGTCTTCGTAGAAAGATACTTCAAAGGGTGACCTTTTCAGAAAACGAAATCACTGAAACAATCTTGAGATAAATTAAACTTCTGCTACCAAAACTTCGTAACGCTCTTGTCAATTCTGTTGTTAGAAAATCCCAACTGCCAACTTCATTCCATCTCATGGATTATCACGTGTCTGTGGCCCATAAGGACGCTAACCAAGAAATCCAACTATCTAAAGGCTAAATATCACTCGGAATGGTAGCCTTTATAATACGGCGCTCTCTAGTCTGCAGGTCCGTCAAAATCTTCAGCCCTCCCGATATCTCATCAAATTCATAGCTAAATTACTCATAATTACAAGGCCGACCACACCGTTAATTCTACCGTGCAATTTGTCCCAATTTTCAATTTGCACGCGCTCTCTCTCAAAGGAAACCACCATGCAATCTGGTACCTGAAATCTGAGAACTAAGACCACAAGAGACTTGGAAATTCAAGACTGTGAACAGAGCTAAGCTAGACCCTTATTCAATTATTTCAACAGTCCTGATAGCCCCAGATACATGCTCATACCCTCTCTAAATTGATCAGAGTCTTGATAAAATTCAACCGAAGCAGGAGCGTAAGGAGCATAAATAAGCACTTAATTAACTGCTATTGAGGACCGTGTAAAACCTAATAATTTCGTTAATTTATCTCTTCTCGCGAAGTCTCTCACACACAAGATATGGCATGGCACACAAAGGATCTCCATCCACCAAAGGAATTCCTTTTCCGGTAAACGAGCTCTGCTCACGCATGCTTGATCAGCACCACCACAAGTAGGTATGCTCTCGACCACCAGTGAATTCCGTTCGTGCATCAGCATCAATAAAGCGTGTGCCAGAAATTCCATGGAGGCACCAACCCAAATCTGTGTGACCAGCCACTGCTGTAGATACTCGTACGATTGCTACGATGGGCGATTATGATTACGATTGCGATGATGATAATGATGACAATCATGATGATGAGGATGCGGATGATTATGAAGATCACGATCATGTTGATGACGAGAACAAAGGTATGCTGCCCTACCACCATTGGGCAGGCAGTAGGCAACGAGCGCAATAACCAGCAGCGGAAGAAATCAATTGCAAGACATTGTTGCCGCTTGTCTGCTACGGGACTGCACCGCTGTGGAGTGAATTAATTTGTGCCTTTGGGGCTAATCGGGCCAAAGATGCAGAGAAAACTTCAGTGTACTGATCAAGTTGAAGCCGAAAAATCATTTCCAGGGACAAACACTCACAACACGAGACATGGGACAGAGAGAATACAGAGGGGATACGACAACAGATCATCACTGAAATTGTTTTTTACGTTGTTAACATGCGAGTAAACAAACAAGATACTTTGCGATCGTTGTGCCGCGCGATCACTTGGTTTCATCACGCATTTTTAAACGATCCTCTCGTAAATGAGTAGTAGACGGGGTATGAGGAAGGATGTTTTGTTGTTTTTCTGTATTTTTATTTCTCTTTTTACCAATGTTTGTTGTTTCTTCTGTTTTTGGCATTAATGCCAAAACCCCATTACCACAATCAGGGACGAATGGGAAGGTTATGGTCGGTTATGGTCGGTTATGGTCAGCCATATAGAAATTGGTAACATTATTTGCCTTGGCTGTATTAATCAGTGACGATCATAATGACTGCAGAGGGGCATGATCATCAGTATCTTGGATGGATCCATGCTTTAGCACTGGTAGTGAACGGATCCATGGTGATGGTGGTGGAGTGGAAGTGCCGTTGGTGGTGGTAACCCCCAGCGCAACGATCAATCAACACAGGAATGTCAATCATGATGATGATGTGCGATGACGAGGAAGCGCCATCAGAAGATGTACAACTGGTGAATTGGCTGAAGACTTTACTTGTCAGTTCAACTTTGGAGAAATTTATTTTTTCAATTAGATTTGTGTGTTAGTCAGAATGGGATGGGATGCACCGTCTGAATCTCAACCCTATCATGATCGTTGTGAACGGAACAAATGGATTTGTCACGATTAATTAATGTTGTCATTGGCTGTAGCTACCATTAACCTAGCGTTGCCCTGTGAAGTAAATATGAATACCAATCAATACCCATCGGACTTTCTGCACTAATTAGTGCGAGTGATAAGGAAGAGACAACCCTACAACACTTGACGGCAAGACGTACGACGAATAAATCGACGGTCTTGAATTCACGAAGACAAAAAAAAATTGCTGCCATCTGTAGGAGTCCTGACATAGGGGTGTTGCCAAATGAATTCGAAAGGGTTGGCGGTCAAGTCCACCTTATTATTTTCGGAGAATTTTATTGGCCCTGTAATGATCTAGGCGTCTGTTCCAAAAAGCAAAGGAAAATAAGCCAGTTTGGGGTGTCTACTGAACCCAGGGCAAGAGTAATTCTGCGACGAATTTCTGCATTGATATCATTGTTGTTTGCAACCGCGGAGGCAATTTAGCCGAAGGTCTTTACTACCATGAAGCTGAAACTGCCGATGGTGACGTACTGACCAAGTCGTCGGTCCGTAGTGTGCGTTCTTTTCTGATGACAGCATTTATTTTGTTTTAGCTTCGTTTAATGTCAGACCCGTTTGGCCGCTTCCACCTCAATATACACGACAACTTCATTGACGGCTCACTGCTCGTAGAGTTTACTGGCAACTCGTCTTGCTTCTTCTTCTCAAACCAGAGGTTTCTTTACACATCAGAAGCAGCTCAGAATTTGTGTGTAAGAGGGTCTTTACAGGCATTTTACCATTGTAGCTTTTCGAAGTTGAGCTTTGGTGATCTTACTTGAGACTCGTTTGCGCCGCACCCTCACTACAAAAAGGTAAATGCTGTCTGCTCAGAAACTTCAGACATCTAGAGTTTTCGGGTTCATAGCTGGGCCAAGAGATGGCAACGATTAGTATAAGGCCTCGTAGAAGTAGCATCTTCCGACAGGTGCTGGTTCTATAAATAACGAGAATGGACCTCTGCAGCCGAACATCTTGCAGCTCTGCTAATAAGCCCTACTTCCCGCCTCCCCGTGACGCCATCTGGGAATCTCACTAGAGATTGCGAAGTAAAGGGGGCGAATGGCGAGTTTCCTGCGCCATAAATCAGGATTAGTGTCGGAAAATCAAAACAAGACCTTATTGGGGCTACTCCGGCATATTTGGAGCTCAGGTCGGTAAGGATTTCTAGGGTCTTGGAAAAGAGATGGTGGCGGACGAGCCCTATATGGGCCAACGGCTGCGCTCACATCCCGGAACGTGCTACTGGCTTCGGTGTAACCGACCCCTCGTCCTAGGGTCATTAAAAATGGAACTGGTCCTCCAGGTTGGGGGTTATGCCGCCGGGGTAACTGCCCGGCCATTTAAAAAAAAACATAAGTTACGAAGCATCAACAAGCCTCGGATATGGACGGATCTACTGTTGACAACCCACGTAAATGATTTAAGGACAATGAGCTTCGGATATGCACGTGGAATGTTAGATCCCTTAATAGACCACGTGCAGCCGAACAACTAGCGGAGGCCCTAGACTGCTGCAAAGCAGACATAACCGCCATTCAAGAAATGCAATGGGATGGGCCGGACAAAAAGAAGATGAAAAACTGCGATATCTACTATGGCAATTGCTATCGACGGCAAAAGCAGCGCTTATTTGGATGCGTATTTGTTATCGGAGGCAGACTAAGACAAGAAGTCCTCAGCTTCCGGCATGTGAGCGAGCGCCTTGTAGAAATCCGCATCAAGGCTAAATTCGCCAACATTAGGCTTATATGCGCTCATACCCCCACAGAGGAGAAAGATGACGACACCAAGGATGCCTTCTATGAGCTCCTTAACAAGACCTACGAGCAATGCCCTAGCTATGACATTAAAATTGTCCTCGGTGATTTTAATGCAAAGCTAGGAAGAGAGGGTATCTTTGGTGGTATCTATAGCCTGCACGACACCACCTCCGATAACGGATTCAGGCTAATCGATTTTGCGGCGGGGCGCAACATTGTTGTGGCTAGCACGTGGTTCCCACATCTCGACATACACATGGGGACTTGGAGAACTCCTGATCAACCAACAGTCAACCAGATTGATCACATCGCGATCGACGCAAGACACTCCTCCAGTAATATGGACGTTCGTACGTTCCGAGGAGCCAACATCGACTCGGACCACTACGGTTGCGGATATCCCAAACTACGCCAAGACAAACTAATGCTGTGAGAAAATTCGACGTCAGACGGCTACAATCGCAAGAGATCGCCAAGTCCTTTTCCGATCGAGTGTCTCCTAATCTCTTAAGAGGTCCAACGCCGCCAGCAGCATGCATGGAAGAACATTGGAAACACTGCCAAAACGCCGTCAGAGATGCCGCTTCTGATGTGCTGGGTTACACTGGTCTACCATAACGAAACCCCTGGTTCGATGATGAATGCCGGCAAGCACATGCAGCATATAAAGCGGCGCTGCTAAGAAGGAACAGAGCTGCTCATGAGCTCTATGAGCGGAAGAGGAGAAACGAACTACCGGCCAGATGCTACTCTAGGAATGAGGTTCGGAAGTTTTACCAAAAGGTAAATATAACATGCCACGGAAACAAACCCCGAACCGAAGCCTGTAGAGACGAGCAATGGAACATCGTAGTAGAGTCGCAGTCGATGCTGAGAATCTGGAAAGATTATTTCTGTACACTGTATAACGGCGACGACGAAACAAATACCGCTGTCAGGCAGAGTGAACCAATATTTCGTCCACCCGACCTGAATCAAGTGAAGATAGCTATATCGAAGCTTTAGTCCGACAAAGCTGCTGGAGAAGACGGCCTGACTGCTGAGCTCTTCAAAGCAGCAGGCGATGACTTGGTAAGGAGCATAATATGGAGTGCAATAATGGAGGTTCCATTGTTTGTCCGATTCTCAAGAAAGGAGACCTTCTGAACTGCGCCAACTACAGAGGCATCAGTCTCCTTAACATCGCATATAAGATCTTATCTGCCGTATTGTGTGAAAGCCTGAAGCCTTTCGTCAACAACCTGATAGGTTCATATTAGTGTGGCTTCAGGCCAGGAAAGTCCACCATCGACCAAATATTCACACTACGGTAGATCTTGGAGAAGACCCATGAGCTTCAGATCGATACAAATTACCTATTCATCGATTTTAAGGCCGCGTATGACAGCATCTATAGAGACGAGCTATACAGAGCAATGTCTAGTTTCGGCATCCCTGCCAAACTCGTCCGTCTGTGCAGGATGACGATGGAGAATGCACGCTGCTCCATCAAGGTCGGTAAAGATCTCACCGAGACCTTTGATGTCCAGAAAGGATTTAGACAAGGCGATGTGCTGTCATGCGATTTTTTCAACATTGTACTTGAAAGAATAGTGCAAAACTCACGAGCAAACACGAGAGGCACTATCTTTCAAAAGTCCGTCCAACTACTCGCATACGCCGACGATATTGACATAATCGGGAGAAGGCAGCGTGATGTCAGTGGCGCTTTCTCGAGTATTGATACGGAAGCGGCGAAAATGGGTTTAGCGGTCAATGAGGGCATGACCAAGTGTATGCTGTCAAGCAAAAAGGACAACGAACACAAAAGCCTCAGGCAGAACGTCACTCTCGACAGATATAACTTTGAGGTAGTTAAGGACTTTGTCTACCTAGGCTCCGCTGTAAATACAGACAACGACACCAGCGATGAGATCAAACGAAGAATAACACTTGCCAACCGCTGTTTCTTTGGCCTAAGAAGGCAATTGAGTAGCAAAGACCTCTCTCGGACAACAAAAGTCACCCTTTATAAGACCTTAATAATCCCGGTCCTGCTCTATGGCGCAGAGGCATGGACATTGGTTGCTTCGAGAGAAAAATTCTTTGGGCGATCTTCGGTCCCGTCTGCATTGACGGTGAGTGGAGGAGAAGATACAACGACGAACTGTATGGACGTTACAGCGACATGGACCTAGCCAGAAGAGTGAAGATCCAAAGACTGTGATGGCTGGGTCATGAAGAGCGTATGGACACCAACGCTCCGGTCCAAAAAGTTTTCGAATCCGCTCCCAAGAAACAGCGCAGTAGAGGAAGGCCAAGACTCTCGTGGCGCACGTAAGTGGAATGGGAACTCAGCCAACTTAGCGTGCGAAACTGGAGGCAGCTAGCCAGGGATAGAGCTGGCTGGAGTAGCTTGTTGATTAAGGCCCAGCTCCACCTCGGACTGAAGCGGCACTGAAAAGAAAGAAAAGAAAGCTGGGCCAAAAGGAATATATTCGGACGAATAGGTCATAGAATTTGATGTTGCCATTCATATCCATAAAGGTCACGTATGACCACACTTAAAAAGACAAGCTAAGCAAGCTCCCTGAGACTAGATGATGCTCTATTTATTTAAGAATATTGTGCCAAGCTAACGACCACCAATGCTATAGCCAATAGCCAGCCTTTACTACAACTCTCAGTTGAATGATTCGCAAGGAATCTAAAAGTGTTAGTCATTACCATACACTGTCGATGGATATTGTTACTTCAAAAAACACTCAATATCGTTGAAATGAACCCACACTAAACACGAGGCAATGTTGATTTCAATCAAATACCACTCGTCTTTGAAATTGTTGACGATAAACACCACCTTCAACATATTCAGAGATCTTGAATTAATATTAACCCACAATAATCCTACTGGGATATCCTCAAACACACTCAATTCCAAGTAACCCTTTAGTATAATTATCAATTCAACGATAAGCTTAAGAGGGCTATCCATCCGAACTACTCTATCTGTGTGACACAATTTATCACTTCAGCAATTCAGCATTAATGGCAAAGTCGACTCATCATTCCACTTCTGCGAGCACACAAACTACTTCTCCCTCAGTTCACATTACAATTCATATTTCCTTGGATTTAAGGATATTTCTTCGGCTTTTAATTAGAGGAGACTAACTTTGTATTTATCGCAAAAGGATGAGCTTTATCTTTTACTTACGAAGAGTCCTTACGTCTTTTTCTTCTTTTAATTTTTACTCATAGTTGATATGTTGAGGATCCTGTAACGTATATACCTATAAGGGCACACCATTACAACCATCAGATCTCAGACTTAAGTCTCCTTGTACACCGTAAAATTTCGATTATACTATATAGAAAATCGTAAAAGGACTTATCCGAAACAAAATGCAATTAAAAACTCTTCTCCGATTCGTGCAGCAATCACTGAGTACCGGAATAATTCTGAAGCTTTACTAGAACTTCAATGTTGCCCCAAAGGGGTTATACTCGTACATACTACAGTGAATGAAGAAACGTGGTGGCATCTTTGTTGTATTTGTGTTTACGAGTCCTTGTGCAGACACGCAGCAAGAAATGTTCGAGATAAAGCGACTCAGGTCGACACGAAACAACTTGGAACATCTGACAACGACTCAGGATATCGTGGAGTTTTATAAGAAATTCGAAACTGCCGCAAAACCCATTTAAATACCCCAGAGTGAAATTACTCTCGTCCTTAGTTGTCCTTAGGTGGGTTTTTCTAGTTATCGTGCCCCCAATAACCTCAAACTGGCTTTTATTTTCTACAACACCCACTATGCGAGTAGTTTCAGATGATGGGAGTAATAAGGAATGGTAGGGTGTAGTGCTGGTGGTTCTTGTTGGTGATAATATCCTAGGTCAAAATTATAGAGATTCGGTAATGCTGGTGTTAATTTAATGCCTTCGGAACTATCTTTCTTCTCTCACTCTCTCACTCTCTCTGTCTCTATGTCTCTTTAGTTTATCCGAAAGGAAGTGGTGTAATCTTCAGCTTTACGTGACTGGTTTGCATAATTTTCCGCATCCTACAGATGGAAGTTCAGTTCAGACACAGACAAACATACAGATACAGATTCTGATAAACAAAAACAAAATGATAGTAAGTTTTTATTTGTGTACGAGAGCATGTAGAGAATGAGGTTTTGGGTTTAACGCCAAATAATCCCCCGGTGTCATTCGATAAAGTTGTCTTAAGTGCAGGTAATTTCGGGTTCCAGTGTGTCGTCGTCGGGTGTGGATCCTCAAAAAAAAACTTCTTCCTGCTTACCTAGTAATTTTACAGCTTGTATTGTGGACGAAGTGGAAGTAGTTGAACTTTTTTACAGGCTCAACGTGATGTGATTTCTTAAGAAGGGGGTTAATACTCGTGGCCTCGTACACGACACTGTCGTTCGGGCAAGGGTGTTTTGAAAATTTGTCACCATTTTTGAAATTTTTGATTGGTTTGATAGTTTGTAAGTTGAAGGTCTACTGATTCGGAAAATGGAGGACACTGACACATAGCTTTTATGATTTTTTTCATTTGATTTCGATGTGAGAACTCAGGGACTTGAAAACGTTTGATGGATAATGTTTGAGGTAAGTTTTATGGAGAAGGCACTATGAATGATAAATGTGAACTGACACGTGTTTTGAAAATGTATAGTCGTTCTGCGATACTTTGATATATCTCCTCATGTAGCTGTTTGAAGCTACTAGGCAAACTAGATAAGCCAAGTGTTCAGTTGTAAAAGGCTTGTTTATGATATATTCTGCAAGGCAACAACCTTCGAATGAAGCAATTTTTTCTAGAAAGTGTCGTTCTGAGGCATAGCCTTGATAATTGTTTGCCGTTTCTCAACGTCTACGAAAAAACAAGCTTAATCCGAATGGAAAGTGATACGAATCGCTTCTCTCACTGAACTCGACGACGCATATCGAAGATCATATGTTTCTGCCCTGGTACAGCTCCCTGATCGTTGGCCATCGCTTTAAACATAAGATTTCACCTTCTGTCGATATGTTTTTACTTTCTCCACCTTACCCAGACCAGTTAACTGACGATCGGATTGTCCATCAAAATTAGCTAGACGTAGCTGAATTGAAATGTACTCTCTCTCAATCCTCTCAGTCCTGGGGTTGTCCACTTCACCAAAAACCGGTGCTAATTAATAGTTCGACTCATCTTGAGGTTAAAGGAAACAACATCGGACTTATCGGCATAGCTAAACATCCTAAATGATAAACTTCCTTGGATTAAAAAGGCGTTGTAGGCTTTCTTTCCCAAGACCGTGTTGAATTTTTATGTCTTTATCTGACGAATGGCTAGCATGATATTGGCTTTAAGAGCTTACATTTTTTCTGGATTGTCCAAAAAACATCTGTCTTTAAGAGCAACCCACAAAATTCATCGCAGCTCCAAAGCGGCCGTTTGACATCCCAAAGACAGCTAAGAACATTATCGAACTTGCTTAATGGGCTGTGTAGCATAGCGCCCCATCATGCTGAAACCAGAGATCATACAAGTCCATATCTTTGATTTTGGCCCACAAAAATTCGGTATTTATGGCTCTGCAGCACTTACTGCTGACCGAAATGGCGTTCCAAGCAGCAAACTGTAATTTTCGTTCAGGTTTTCCGATTCGCCAGATCGCCAAGTACGAGTAAATGTGTCTGGTCAGAAAAAAATATTTTTCGACCTAATTTCAGTACTCGGACCCGGATTCACTTCCAGAATTTTAACAAGCTCCTCAGTCTTGAAAACGGTCTAAATGGCAACGACCATCGCCAATGAAAGTCAATGAATTTGCACCCTTAGGTAGTAACAATATTCTATCTTACTTCGAAAGGGCCTTGGAAGCTACTTTAAAATTGGGAAAGTTTAGCAAAGGCCTTCTGGAGCTTTTAACCTTTGCATCATCAAGACAAAATCTCTCCCAACACTGTTATGGACTAGAAAATAAGTACAAAAACAATACAGACAATGAGAATCTATGTTTCAAGCTTTCAAACAAGTCCTCGAACAGAGCAAAGAAACTACGTTGAGAGATTTATGTAGTTTCCATTACTTTAGCTAACTCCTGTAAGTAACTGTCTCCTGTTGTAGCTATTGGTACAAATTAATTGTGCTTATGTTACCTGCAAGTGGTGGCGGACAAAGACCTACAGCACTTTATATAGGACACCCTTAAACAAAAGGGTCACTTCGACATATTCGGAGCTCTAGCCGATAGGAATTTCTAGGTTTTTGAAAAAGAAATGGTGCCGAATGCATCCAAAGTTGATATCTGACATCGGTATCAGAACGGCACAAAAAATAACTGGTTACAACACAAGCCTCAGCTGACAATAGGCCTCCTAAGTCTTGGATGAGCGCCTGATGAGCTAGAAACTCTTCGCAGTGCATTCATGATTCACCGATGCCAACAATCTGTAAGCCAATAACTTGACATCATCAAAGTGGTAACCGAGAATATCCACAGTAAACTGGAAGCCACCACTGAACTCTTAATATGATGCTGAGTAAGTATGACAAATACAGTCTGTTTGATAACATCGTACACGACAAAAATTAAAGAAGAACTTATAAAAAAAAATCAATTGTACTGGTTTATTTTGTTTATTTACTTGAATGCTTTTCAATTAATGTATTGTCCACTCTCCTCCATTATCAATAATTGCTTGGAGTCTTCGAGGCATGCTTTCTACTAATCTTATAACATAATCTTGAGACAAAGATCTCCATAAAACTCGTATTTTTCGTGATAATTGTTTGACCGTCGAGATCTTCTTTTCTTGGAGCTTAAGCTTCATGAATGCCCAAACATTTTCAATGGTATTTGCATCCGGCGACTGTGATGGCCAATCTGAAACATCGACGTCATTTTCTTGTTTCCACGCACTGCACAAACGACTGCGATGTTTCGGATCATTATGTTCTTGCAGTAACCAATTCTCATTCCTTCTTTCAAACCACCTTTAGGCAGATGGTAATAAAGCTTTCTTATAAATTTTGACCATGTTGGGTGAGTTTAAGTTATTTGTAAACATGAACAAATTGCCAAATCCTTGTTTTGAGAAGCATCCCCAAACGTTCGCCTTTGCCGGGTGTTTGACGGTCCGCTGGATTGATTTATTGGATTGTGTACACCAGGTATGAGTGATAGGAGACCATGCCCAAAAAGAAGCTTCATCCGAAAAAATAACGTTGTTCCAATCTCTGTCCAAATTCTGCTTGGCCCAACTGAGTCATTTTCTACGTGTTTTTTTGACAGTAGGGGTTTCTTTATTGTGCTTCGAAATTTTGCGTTATTGGCTACTAAACGTCTTCGTATCGTATCACAACACACAATTACACCCTTTAAGTAAAATCCCTTGTCCTCCGCGTAACGATAGAAGAGGATTTTTTTGTAACGGACTGTAAACGTGAGTAAAAAATGATCAGCTACTGCGAAGGAAGACTACTGAGTCAGAAGAAAGAAGGAAAAGATAGAAGGTCCTGCGTTAATATAATTGGGCCTAGGCACCCTATTAGATCAACAATACTCGACCTAGGAGACAGCTAAGAAAACCTAGTCACCCAAACGTAGAGAATATTAGATATTTTTAAGCAGCATATCCAGCAGCGATAAGATTGTCAATGAATAAGCCAATCACCAGCTATACAAAACGCTGGCTCCACCATCGAAAATATTAAGAAAAATTTCCCCAACTCCTTTGGTCTATCAGCTTAGTTTCTTAAACATGGAGGTTATGTTTTAGTGATGCGTCGAATCATTAGCCAGGAGTTAATGGATGAAACCGAGCAAGGTACTACCCGACATGGTCTTAGATGAACTGATTCCATGAACTGAACTGATTTCAGATCTTTAAAGCGCCAATGTTAGCTTGTTTGGTGGTGTAGGTGTTGCGTAGATATTGGAAAACTAACCCACTTTAGATACTTCGATTCTAACACCCTTCACTTACCATTGGCAACAACTCCCAAAGGCATTGAGTCGATTTCTGGGTCACCTTGTGCCACCTTAATCTTAATCGTAATCGGTTTTAAAACCGTCTTTCAATCTCACCATCACCTCATAAACATCATTCGTTTAAGGTGACCTCCCACACCTCAGACCCTTGTCTTATTGTCCATATCCATGTCCATGTCCATGTGTCTCATTACATGCGGAAAAGGAACATAAAAAAAAATTAACTCAAAGTTTCGTTTGCTCATCCATAATGCAAGAAGTGCTTTCAATCAATCTCAGCGGCATCACCGCACGCAGTAAAGTATCCACGAAATCTTTAACCAACTCCTTTAAAACAGACCATGAATCAGTGGTCACAGGGCAGCAGAGAACGAGGTTGAGATGTAGTACAAACACAAAAAAAAAATTAAGTTGACTGGCCCTACCCAATATCAAAACATCATCATAGCCCCCTCAGTTGACATAATGATGTTTTTATCTCCTGTTTGGATGTGGACCGCCTTGATTTGATTGCTGCCTTAGTACGTAGTATGTAGCCTACTCCCGCTGTTCCACAATCAAACTTACTATACTCGTCGTACACCGACTTTAATCATACACTGGTTACCTCGGTTTTGTGATGTGTACCGCCACCCAGAAGTACCGCGAACCTATGTATGTATGTTTCCAGTTACGCAAGTTCAGGCAGTTGAAACGAAACAAAATGAAATGAATTCATAATGCAGTAATGAGCCAATTTCTAAAGCCTTGAGATAGGATAGATTCTCTGGGAAATCCTACAGATACTCGTACCACTGATTGAGTTAACCTTGTTTTCGGGACTGTAATATTGTGAGTGAGTTGACTTATTCCATCATCAGTGGACTTTCTCATCAGTGTGTCGTGTGTGTTGTCATAATTCTTAGATGGCCTGACAAACGGATGAAGGTAAAAATGATGAAATTGGGATCAATGACCACACGACGCATTGTGATTTATACGGATGGGCTGATGATTTCGCTGGGGGTCCTTCAAATCAGTGGAACTTGTATCTGGGCAGAATCTTCTGCAATCCTTTCGATTTAGTTAAAGATCAATCAGTGAGACAAAGATGATGGTAATTGGTGACAACGGTAAAATAATCGGAAGTTAATGATGGATTTTGCCGCTAAATGTAGTCATATTGAGTTGGGTCATGATATACGAGGTAGTTATCCGAATTGGATCGTTTTTCGTGGAATTGGGAAGGTTGTGGGCTTGAGGATGGACATATAAGCGAGCGATTGGTGGTTGTCCAAATCAGGTCTTTATTTGCCATGGCTATCTATAGGTGAAAGACGACGTGACCAAGCAAAGCTTTAACGAGCCTTCTCTAGGAAGAACGCTTGGATCTTACGGTGCCTAGGAGAGGAGGGCGCCTTTGTCAGTCCGGCAGACATGTACAGTTTGTTAACAGACACAGGCTAATAGATTTTGCCCACAATTCGGGAAAAACATCTATCGATCAAAACTCACATTAATCAGAAGGGATCACTTCCAAGTAGAATTCAAGTTCCAAAGCGGGCAAAAAGTAGTTCAACCCTGGGAAAGCATTCTTAGAATGGTGTTGGATGACCATAATCGTATGATATCGCCCAACCGTGTCTCCCTCTCCCCATCATTCAAAATCTCCAAATCACCAGCTTTAAATGCGCATGACCAGTGACAATATTGTAAGGAGACAATCAGAAATAACTCTTCTAATATGCGCGGTTTCAAACGATGACACTCATGGTTCACTGATGGGAGCTTTTATTTAAATAGGCGTACCATGCAATACAGCACACCATTAATAGAGCTGAGTTGGGAGATGTTACTGACCAGAAGAGGTTAAAATCGGAACACAGAACCACTTCTGTAGAAAGTTAGATAGCCGGAAGCAGAAAACGAAAACATCACTGTACAGTACCAAAAGAAGGAAGTAGAACAATGAACTATATCGCATGTACAGCGACGTGGATTTAGTGAGCCTTCTTATCAGTTCTTCAGCGTAGAAAATCTTTGATTCCGCGGCTAAATAGAATAGGACTCGATGTGCATGTCTAGAGGCATCAAGTGCGACTGCGGCTCAGACAGTTTCGCTC
The DNA here is from genome assembly GCA_928272305.1 of Volucella inflata. Lineage (NCBI taxonomy): Eukaryota > Metazoa > Arthropoda > Insecta > Diptera > Syrphidae > Volucella > Volucella inflata. The sequence continues at coordinate 10,822,732 of OV743720.1, forward strand.
ATTTCCTTGGCCATGATCCACCATCACGTTTTCAGGTGCGCGGTGATATCTTTTTTTATCAATTTTTTCATTTCGTTGCGTTTTTGTCATTTCGTTTTGAAATCTGACTACCAATTGCAGATTCTAGAATATAAAGCTACTTTATGCAGCTGCTTTAAGCATACATCGTTTGGAAAGGCCTTAACTTACAACAATAGTTAAATGTCAGCATAAAAATGCCTGTACATAACTTAAGCTAACTAAAGGAAGGCGACCAAGCAGTATGGTGGCAAATGCTGGTGTACTTACTTACTTACTTTAAGTGGCGCTACAGCCCGGGATGGACCTGGGCCTCAGTCAACAAGCTACTCCAGCCAGCTCGGTCCCTGGCTAGCTGCCTCCAGTTTTGCACGCTAAGATGGCTGGGGGAGCGGATTCGAAGACTTTTCGGACCGGAGCATTGGTGTCCGGTGTCTGGTGTCAGTCTTTGGATCTACACTCTTCTGGCTAGGTCCATGTCGCTGTACAGGCCGCACAGTTCGTCGTTGTATCTCCTCCTCCACTCACCGTCAATGCAGACGGGACAGAAGATCGCCCGAAGAATTTTTCTCTCCAAGCAACGAATGTCCATGCCTCTGCGCTATAGAGCAGGACCGGGATTATTAAGGTCTTATAAAGGACGACTTCGGTTGTCCGAGAGAGTGCTTTGCTACTCAATTGCCTTCTTAGCCCAAAGAAACAGCGGTTGGCAAGAGTTATTCTTCGCTTGAACTCAGCGCTGGGTTGTCTGTATTTATAGCAGAGCCTAGGTAGACAAAGTCCTTAACTACCTCAAAGCTATATCTGTCTAGGGTGACGTTCTGCCCGATACGTCGGTGTTGGTTGTCCTATTAGCTTGCCAGCATATACTTGGTATTGCCCTCATTGACAGCTAAACCCATTTTCGCCGCTTCCGTCTCAATACTCGCGAAAGCGCCAATGACATCACGCTGCTTTCTCCCGATTATGTCAATATCGTCGGCGTATGCTAGTAGTTGGACGGACTTTTGAAAGATAATGCCTCTCGTGTTTGCTCGTGATTTTTGCACTATTCTTTCAAGTACAATGTTGAAAAAATCGCATGACAGCACATCGCCTTGTCTAAATCCTTTCTGGACATCAAAGGTCTCGGTGAGATCTTTACCGACCTTGATGGAGCAGCGTGCATTCTCCATCGTCATCCTGCACATACGGACGAGTTTGGCAGGGAACCCAAAACTAGACATTGCTGTGTATAGCTCGTTTCTATAGATGCCGTCATACGCGGACTCAAAATCGATGAATAGGTAATTTGTATCGATCTGAAGCTCGTGGGTCTTCTCCAAGATCTGCCGTAGTGTGAATATTTGGTCGATGGTGGACTTTCCTGGCCTGAAGCCGCACTGATATGGACCTATCAGGTTGTTGACGAACGGCTTCAGGCTTTCACACAATGTGGCAGATAAGATCTTATATGCGATGTTAAGGAGACTGATGCCTCTGTAGTTGGCGCAGGTCAGAGGGTCTCCTTTCTTGAGAATCGGACAATGCTGAGGTTCCATTCATCGGGCATACTTTCGTTCGACCATATTTTACAGGTGAATTGGTGTAAGTCATTGCCTGCCACTTTTAAGAGCTTGGCAGTCAGGTCATCCACTCCAGCAGCTTTGTTGGACTTAGGCCTCGATATAGCTATCTTCACTTCATCCAGGTCCAGGTTGAAAGGTTGATTCGGTTGGCTCTGCCTGACAGCGGTATTTGGTTTGTCATCGCCCTTATACGGTCTGCAGAAATAGTCTTTCCAAATCCTCAGCTTCGACTGCGATTCTACAACGATACATCAGAAGCGGCATCTCTGATTGCGTTTTGGCACTGGTCTTCGATGTTTGATGCTGGCGGTATTGGACCTCTTAAGAAACTCGATTGGAAAAGGACTTGGCGATTTCTTGCGATTGTAGCCGTCTGATGTCGAATTTCTCCACAGCATTAGTTTGTCTTGGCGTAATTTGGGATATCCGCAACCGTACCTTGACTACGTACCTTGGTACCTTGGTCCGAGTAGATGTTGGCTCCTCGGAACGTATGGATATTCATAATACTGGAGAAGTATCTTGCGTCGATCGCGATGTGATCAATCTGGTTGACGGTTGATTGAACAGGAGTTCTCAAAGTCCCCTTGTGCGATTATCGAGATGTGGGAACCGCGTGCTAGCTGCGACAATGTTTCGCCCCGCCGCAAAGTCGATTAGCCTGAATCCATTATCGGAGGTGGTGTTGTGCAGGCTATATTTTCCGATCGTTCCACCAAAGATACTCTCTCTTCCTAGCTTTGCATTAAAATCATCGAGGACAATCTTGCTGGTGTACTATGTATAGAAAAACCGATTCTGCATGACAAACCAATGATTACGAACGTCGATCTACAACTGTATTCATATTCGCTACAGTCCTTTCTACTATATCTTTCGATCTCGAGAAGTTTTGGGGAAACATTAGCTCATCCACTCGATGTATTCAAACGTTCTCACAGTACTTCTTGGGGTTTCTGGGATATCCTTAGAGATATGGCCATCAGAATGGTCCGAGTTATTGTTAACTCCTCGGAATTTTTGACTTACCCAATGTGATCAGTCTCTGTGGGCTAATAGCCTTTTAAAGCTATGGAAAGGGATCCACGTTCATACTCGCAGATTCTGTCTTGCAAGGACAGTATCCTAAATTTCGTAGTTTCAGCGGCGCTTTCGTAATCATCTTTCAACTCTTCAGGGCTATGAGTACATATCTGATTTAGGTTGGCAAACCTAACCTGTTACCACCATTATAAATTGGCCGCAGCGAGGCCACCCAATTATATGTGTAGTCAGGGTCATCAGAAAACTGATGATTCATTGAACCATGTTGTCTGATGGAGTTACACATTCCATTTAGATTTTAAAGCTCACTCTCGTAGTATCTTACGCGTTGGTAAGTATGTTGTACTCGTATCTGCTCTCAACATAAAGAAAGTCAAACGGATTGGTTTAAAGACCGTGGAAAATATATTTCTCTGATTGGCGGTAAGCTTTTCTTACTCTTTGCCTGCTACTAGCAACTGACTAATAGCTTTCTGTAACATAAATGGTTTTAGCAATTAATTTTAGCCAAAGGAAGCAGCAGCAAATTTGATGGACCATCCATCACCAAGACCGCCGATAGATACCTGCTACTGAGACTTCTACATCTTACTCGCAGTCTTAGTGAAAGGTGTTACGTGAAAAGTAAGTGTCAAGTCTCGCCTATCGACTCAGCATTGATGATTCGGAACACTCAGATGAGGCCCTTTTAAGAATTCTGGCCATGATAGTGGTTCTTCCAAGTATTTCCAACTTTTTTCCTAAAACCAATTAAAGAACAACTCTTCGAAATCTTAATCAGCTTCTTTTATTCTCTTTGCTCCGATGAATGGGTGATTTGTTAAGAGTTTGGTTTGTAAATGTTAGGAAAAACACAGGAAAATTATAAAAGTATATAAAATTGTTATTTAAGATCATTAATGAATGCTTGCCATCTACTTTTTACGAATATTTCATGTAAATGTTGACCACGGCTGCGTTTTGAGTGGTCCATACGGGGAGTCCCTTGGTTAAGCATATTGGCCTGTATCTCGCTAATAACACGATAATGTTGTTTTTCAAGGCTGTAATTGACTTTGGCTTATTGGCATAGGCGAGTGATTTAACATATTCCCATAAAAAAATTTCTAAAGGCGTTAAATCGACCGATCTAGCCTTAAATTCACCTGTCCAAAACAAGATATAAATTGCTTACAGGACTCATTTTTAAATTGAATTTAGCGCGGTTTTGGGTAGAAACGAATGTCCACCAGGTTCAGTTCGTGCATTTTAGGCAAATAAGAGTTCGAAATCATTGAACGAAAACGGACGCCATTGACGGTAATGTTATTCTCACGGCCATCTTTGGAAAAGTGGGGGCCAATGATTCCGCCCGACTAGGTGGGTGCATTGGCGGTTCTTGTATTGACTGAAGTTGCTCATCGGACCAACTATGGCATAGTTCAACCCATACCATACCCATTCAACCAGAAATAATGTTCGTCGCTGAAGACGAACGGACGGATCTTCCCCCAGCCATTATAAGGCCCACACTTGGTTTGTGTTTCGACCACGTGGCAGGTCACTCGGTTTCAGTTCTTGTACGAGCTTTATTTTGTTAGATTTTCCACGTAGTCGAGTAATAAAATCCCAATTGCGAGCGGTGACAAATAGACAAATCACGGTTTTCATTAGCACTGGGGCATATACTCGTAGCAACAATACTTTCTCTGTACACACTCTAGGCATACGGGTCCAATGTCCAATGGCATGAAATTGGTGCGAAATTTAGTTATTATGGCTTGAATTGCTTGCCCAGTAGATCAAGCATTATTCGGGTGTATTTCCATAGTGAAATGGCAATGTTAACTGAGCATGTTTGACTCTTACACATGTCACGAATCATGCGTGAGCTGTCAAAAATTGAACACTGAAAAACGAAACAGCAAAACAATCTTCGGGTATAAGGTCGGTCCGGTCTTAAGTCATCACTGCAAATCTGCATATTTCCATAAAATAAACAATCTGCAGCAGTTTTTTCTGATTTAATACATTTTCTGGCACCACCAGTCTGGACATCGTCCTCCATCTTCTGTCCGTTTAAGTTTAAGTTGTGTACAGTTGGTTTTTCGCAGAATCCTTACCTTCAACAAGGTCGAGGCCTCTGAAATGGAAGCCTCCGATAGTACTTTTCAGCCAGTAATTTGCAGTTCGACTCCTGCCTTTTGGAGTACCGAAACAAAGGATAATAAGTTGATGCAACAACAAAGGGAATAACTCCATTCGGTTTTTAGCTTGTGTCTACACCAACTTAGTACTGCTTGCAAAATCATCTAGTTTTAGATTGTAAGAACTCGACTTCTCTGATCGCATTACCTTTGACTCGTATCAGACGTTGACAAGCCCTTCAGTTTGATTTCTTCGAAGTGCATTTATCGACTAAGGGATGCAAAGAGGTGTGAAGCTTAAATGCTTACAAAACACTGTGCACGCAAAGGGCCCACCTTTATCCCTGGACAAGCACTGCATATAAAATGAAACTTAAGCACCTCCACTTGGAAGGACCCGCTGAACGCCTCAAATCCTTCCAATTTCTACTAGCTCAATCGGTTCTGCCCGCATATTGCGTAACAACTCTGGATTTTGTTAACCCATGTCTGTCCATTGGTATAGATAGCAATATCCCTAGCAAATATTGATCATACTCGCGGGCTTCGCTCAATTATTAAGGCTTCGACTTAAACCTAAGCCGCAGGAAGGCTATATCTGCTGATCTCACCCGTTGTAAGTAGAGTTGCAACAAGTACTGGGTGCTTAAACCCTAAGACCGGTTTTAAAAGGGCTACAACTCACACAAAGGGTGCACGAGTTACGAGTATAAATTGGTTACAAATTGATATCAAAGGAATTGACGGAGAGCAGTGACGAAGCGTATCCTTGCTCCCATGGGTCTATGGACATCCTGTGAAATTAAGTCCAACGAGACAGATCTCAAAATAACACAAGAGACATATGATCACATTTTCATTTGGTCTGTTAGTCTAAGAACAGATAGAGGTTGCGTCCAGAAGTCCTATAGTTAGAGCCTCAGTACGTGATGCCAAAACCCAATCCTTTCTATCTTGGTTCGACAAATCGCACGAAATTCCAAAGTCGTCCGAAGGGAGAAGTTCCATCTTCAAATATTGATTCGTTCACCAATCTTCTTAACTTTACTGTGCAGAATCCCATAGTCCTTGAAATGGCCTTAATTGATGAATTCAACCCTATTGTCGGCAGATAGATATTGTATGGCTAAATTAAGAACAATAAAATGAAGAAACCCATTAAAGCACAGTAGGAGCATTTCTATAATGGATATACCTGTCGTTCTTTGCATTATAGCTTTCCGAGTGGCATAAGCCTCACAATATTGTAGTTATTATATAGGCAATGATAATATACGAGCACAGCCATGCTGAAACAACTTCTCATTCATTTTGTTTCCAAAGTCAAATGTTCATCGTTTTGATGTACAAATTTAAGATTGAATGGATAATCAATTGACTTCTGTTCCGACATTTAAATACGAATAAAAACCAAATCTGTCCAAGCCCAAATCTCCAACACATGATGCAAGTGATGTTGGTAGTATGTCAGCAAACAATCCAACTTCCACTTGATAGTCATCCTGATCAGCACCCTCTCATGTGCTTACGTGACCACTCATTTCTATCTACACCAATACCAATACCAATACCAATATCAACATCACTTCATCTATTAAATTTTCAATTTGATTTTACACAACTTTCTGTGTTTGACAATGTTTCATTGCGTTCAGGGAAAAGCAAACATAGACACACAACACACTGAGCACACACACTATACTTATAGAACTCAATGGAACATTCTCTGTGTCTACATACTCAATGTCAACGTTTCGTGCTTCTATTAAATGTGGAATCCTCGATTAAACAGCCCCCGCCCAACTTAACCACATGAACACCTACAACATACTGCAACCACCTTCTACGTACAACAACAGTTCTTGTACATAGATAGAACAAATGTCAATTTATTAAATCACCTGGATTAAGGTAAATCAATTGCCCTTCCGGTTCTCCGGATGCGACATCCTGTTCATTGAATAATGTGTGCAATCAGTATGCTCTAACATCTTGTCAGTGCCAGGAACATACATATCTGTATGCACATTCTCGTGCTTATACCCTCTGTCTGTGTTCGGATTTTAGCCCAACCATCCAACAATGCAATCTGCTACATCCTAGTGCACAACACACATTGAGCCAACAAACGTCATCTCATCATCGTCGTCATCCTTATCGTCGTCCTCATAGTCCTCGTCAACATAATGATAATGTTGGTGACACAATTTCAAATCTCGGCACTCGAAACGTTTACGTTATCATTTTGATAATTAGATTTTAAGTGAGTGGTTGGTATTTGAGGCGAGCGCTCTGCAACTGGATTGAACATTTGAACTTGACTCCATCTTTTCCTGAAACGATTTCGGGTTCGACACTGACTAAAGCAGCTCTAACAGAGAGCAATTTTGAAGTGAGATATCTCACAAACTTCTGTCTGTAGGATACTTTCTGAAGGCATAAATGTCAAAGGTGATGGTTGTTCTGCCTTGAAATGAGGGTGTAAATAATCTTCGATCCTTTGAACCATGTTCTACAAAGGCAAACACACTTTCAGATGAACAAATGACGAGAGCCAAGGTGCTGATATGAACTGAGAAACTTTTGCACCTTGGGCGGTAAATGTGTGGGAAATTATTAGTCTGTTCTTGGTATCTAATGCTCACCCATACAATCGTGCTGCTGGCTTATAAGTCAAATGTGTTGTCGGGCAATGTAAGGGTGCATATACCATGATCCCCAACAACATCATCTTTATATGAACGCGCCCACAGCGCACAGGGATTTTATGAACGATTACAAAACTTTATTCCCGGACTTCAAAAGTAGATAAAAGACTGTTAAAGGTGAGACCGGCTTTCGACTATAGTAGTTCGCACAACAATGGCAAAAGTAATCAGATTTTCCCAACAAGAATCTACAGAGCCTACACTAAAGCCTCTGCCCATCAATTTCCACTCTCGCCTCCACATGGTGAAACCTGGGACTCTAGTACCCTTGCGGTACATCACTGGTGGCTGCAGACGAGAAAAGGAGGATTAGAGCGTTCGCACTAAAGCACTTCCTCTTCATCAGGACTACAAAGGGGTCTTCCCGTGTGGATCAATCTACAACCAACAGCCGTAGCGAACGTTTTAAGGACAACAAATTCTGACTCATTTTGGTAGCCAGTTCACTGTTCAAGATCCAAAAAGTGCTAACTTCCTCCAATGAGAATGTTGTCAATGAGATATTCGAAAAGCTGATGTAGGTGCTGCCATGAAAACACCAATCAAGAAGCATAAAAAACTACATTCCATCAAAAGATGTGAGCCTCTACGAGTAGGAAGGACACACGTTTCGTGGAAAAAACACAACAGAATACGAAACACGCTCGATCAAGGAAATGGATAGATGTTGCTGCCGGAATCACGTTACAAAGTTTACTAGAGAAGAAATCGAACATAATTGTGCTACAAAGCCAGAATAGGTATCAAAAAGAATCAATATGGACAACTAATTGTAGAGTCACAATCGGTGCTTCGAAGATGGAAAGCCTATTGTGCGGTCATGATGGTCAAAATTACGCTGTCAAGCGTTGTAGATGAAGTTATGGTAGCAATATCGTAGATAAAACTAAATAAAGCATCTACGGCAGACAAGCCGTTTGAAGGCAGCTAGAGATGACCTGTTTGTGAATATGCATCTCTTTATCTGTAAGATATGGTCGGAGGAAAACCTGTCCGAAGAATCTCACCATTGTTTCTCTAATCCACAGGAATAGGAAACTATGTTGACTACCGTAACTATCGAGGAACAAGTCTGTTAAACATCACTTTTAATGTTGCATTATGTGAGCGTCTAGAACTATTTATGGACTTCCTAGTTGGCTCAAACCAATCCGACTTAGCATCGCTGTCAAACCCATGACTTTAGTACAACACGCACTGGAGCTTTGATTACCTTAAACGGCGACAATCTTTTGACTCTGGTCTTTTGAATATACCATCTGATGCAATGACACTAGTAATCACACGAAAGTACTCGTACATTCAATAAACTTTTACGGTACCCCCGCCAGAATCTGAGCCAGGAAAGGAATGTAGTCGATATACCAGTGCTTGTCTTTCTGAAGGACGACAACGTTAGATTTTGCTTCTCATTCTGTCTTTCTTAGAAGCGGAGATATACGAAATCTTAAAAGCAATGAACTCCACATTAAAGACCCAGTGAAGGGATCTAAGCGTTTGCATATAGTATGTAGCGATAGCCAAACTGGACTTAGAGCCTTGATGAACTCTCTTACCATTTCCAAATTTCCAAGTTAGTTGGAGATTGCGAGGCATCATTGAATGCAGTCGGAAGGCAGAATTCACTGAGTCTGGTCTGAGTCCCAAGGCACAATGGGATCATGGGAAATTAAATCGCCGATAGACAGTTTTTCAGGACCTGAACTGCATCCTCGGTTAAGGTATCCAGTGACATTTAGGTTTCACGTGAGCATAATTGCAGATGGCATGACTCTACAGGTTGCAGGGTGACCAAAAGAAAGCGGTCTTTCTCCTGTCCCTCAACAAGAAAGACCGCGAATTCCTGGCGTCTTGACCGGAAATTATACTTTTGCTGGGCACTAAGTGATACAACTTCCTGTGACGCTTGCTGTGAAATTGACGTCGACATAGCGGGGCACTACCTCTGTGAATGTTCGGCTTATAGTCGAAACAGGCTGCACATACTTGGCTTTGACGGGATCGGGGCTGTAGGGATTCTATTATAAGGAACATTCAAGGAGTACAATGAACTAGGTCTTTGTCTAAGTGCGCGATTAAAACATAAAAAAAATTCTTCAATGAATGTTTCGTGAATATCGAGGTGGAAGCAACCAACATGAGTCTGACGGTAAATCAGGGCAAAAGTACATGATATCATTAGAAAAGGGCGCATACCACCGACGACTTGGGAAAAAGTTCACAGATTTTTAGCCCCGTTTATGACGGGAGATGGAGGAGGATTCAAGCACGAACTGTACCTGCCGTACAGTCATAATAGTTTAGTCAGCCGTTTAAAAATCCATCGTCTGAAAAGAATGGCACAGGTTAAGCGAATAGGCACTACAGCTCCGGGCTGAAGAGTCTTCGAGTCTAACTGCGAGAAAAGGTGCAGAAGGCGATGACCGCTGCCAAGGTAGACCACGCAAGCGAAAGAGGACTTCAATAACCCTTAAGTGCCGCGCTGAAGCCAGCCGGGGAGATACCGCACTATCATTGTTTGCCTCCAGAGTTGTCCCGTCAATGGTACTTTTACGAAAATTGAGGGGCAGTCGAAGAGTGTTAGCTTAAAAGTAACTCTTAACCAGTTATTGCTGTTGTATTTCAGAATTCGGGGCTATATCTCCTCTTTCAAAGACAGTCAGGGTAACATGAATCAAAAAATATGGAGTTCGTAAGGACTGAAAATATCTTAACTGGCTGCCGTCCATACTTCTGAGTCATAGAGCAGGACTAGCACAAATTTGTTTCAAAAAAGAGTTTCCTTATATTCCTTGAAGGCTTTATTGCTCTATAGCCTTTATCGGCAAGAACTCAGATATGATGTCATTATCAGATTTAATGGTGGACCAAAAGTATACAAAGCAATCCACTACTTCAAAGTTGTTGTTACCTAACCTGACGTTCTGTCCAATTCATTGACGTCATAAATCCATTCTTAGTTCTTACTTATTTTTGCTGCTTCTCTTTCATGCTTGCAACACACCAGTGACAGACCTCTGCTCTCTGCCAGTGATGTTGAGCAGCGAATTTTCTTCATTGTCATTCTGCTCATAAACCCATTATCATATGCTCTCTACCAAGTCATCTCATGCTATGCCGTGCTCGATTATCGAAAGATAATCCACCAGGCATGGCGGTCTTACCCTTGGTCTAAATATTGCCATCTTAACCTCATCTTAGTCGGATAAAAGTAAATCTTTTTTTTCATCGCCCAAGCCAAATGGTTTTTTTATCCCTGACAGTATAATGCGGCTTTTCACTGCCTTTTAAAAACTGCTGAAGTGGTTTTTCCTGTGATTCTACTACTTCACCGTCCCACGCATCGGAAAATGTTCGTCGAACAACTTGTCCTAACTTACTATTTTCCATTAAATCAAGGGTCGCATGCGAGCATATGGTTCAATCCAGTTCTTTAGTTGTTGGCATTTACTGCTCATACGAGTGCCTTTCGCCAAAGGTTCTGGCGACTTCTTGTGATTGCAGCTATTCAACGTAAAATTAATTTTAACGTCAAGCTAAGGCGTGAGAGCTCGTAGAATCATGTCATAGTCGCATATGAGGCTGGTTTTGCCGAATTTTACCTTGATGGCGAACAAAGCGTTCTCTAAGTCCCGATAGTTCAAAAATTCTCATCCCAACTGGTGGTGCTAACTGCTCAAAAGTTTCATAGGAGATAAGCCAGCTGTTCCTCCACATGTCGCCTATTTAAGGTCCGAACTTCAAAAGAATCAATCCCAGCATCGACATCCTCTTTACGTTTTGAAAGGTCTGCGACAATCAATTCATTTGTATCAAGGCTGCTTGTTGTATTGCAATATTAGGGTTTTTAGGAGGTCCAGCAAATAAACCAATATTTGGTCACTGTCAATGCATCATTTGTGTTTTTTGTTTCAACTAGTAGAGTACATGACTCAGACCATTGTCGTTTATACTGAATGTTGGTGATGCCCTGTTGATAAAAGTTCAAAACCTCAAATACAAGGTGGCGCGAAATTAATCATCCTATCGGAAGAAGTTATAGTTTTTGCAAATGGCGTCGTACGTCAATCACATTTATCATTTGTGAAGTATACAGCTGCAGTATACAAACAGACAAACAATGGAGCGCTATACTCCGCAAGAGTGTGGAATAATAGTGTCGATTTTTTGGCCAAAAATCCGTCGGTTGTGTTAGTGCAGCGTGAATTTCGACTTCTATTTCCTAATCGTGTGGCGCCAACTGGACAAACATTCCGGCGCTTAGCTTCTCGACTAAGATGAAGAAACATCAACCAGACGACTGACCATGCAATTGGGCGTCACCAGACGGACCCTACAGCGAATTTTAATGAAAGACTTACACATCTTACCGTAGAAAGTGCAAATAGTGCAATGTGCATCAGTTAATGCCTCCTGATCGTCAGTCGCGTGTGAATTACTGTCAAGCCATCTCAATCTCAACAACGAAGAGGACGATTTTGTGTCATGATAAACGACTTCTTACTGCCGGAATTGGATGAGAAGGGCTTGGTTTTAACAAGACAGTACAACTCCACACACAGCACTATTGTGAGGGAAGCGCGTCTGGTCGTGTTATCTCCCGTTTTACCGATTTGACATAGCCAGCAAAATCGCGTGATTTAACCATCCCAGACTTCTTTCTTTGGGGCTACTTGAAGTCGCGGGCTTATGCCAACAAGCCCCAGACAATCACAGTTTTTAAGGAAAATATACGACACGAATACGAACAGTAATCTCCGGAAATCTTGCGGAAAGTCATGGAAAATGTGACAAAACAGGCACAAATGTGTATCAAATCAGAATTGGGTGAATAATTTTGCGCCACCTTGTATATTGGTGCTCCTACCGATTACTCGAATTTCTCCTTCAAATCTCACTATGTTAAGCTGCTACGATTTTAACGCTGTTGATCGTGGGTTTATTCCTTCTTTTTAGAGTGGAATTCTGTAAGACATTTAGCACAAAATTATACTCCAATCCAGACAGCTATGTCACTTCATCAAACTGTCGCCGGATGAAGCCCATTTAAAAAAACAAAACAAAAACATAAATTTCCTCGTAGGAAACACCATGACAAATGTCTTTCTAAAACGATTTTCCACACCAAACTCAATGCATTAGTCAGCATATTTTTTTTTTTTCTCGAAAATGCTACAATAAAATACTGGCCCTGAGTCGCCACAATCCCACGCTGTGAAAAAGCATTAAATTGTATCTACTCCTCTCATGAGCTCATAAAAAAAACAAAACAAAATATGCATAGCTTCCATAAATAATCTCCAAACTATTTGGCATAACTCCAACCGAAACTCGACACTAAAATTCCACCAACTCTATCCAAAATATGTTAATGCCACTCCACTCAATGCAAAATTATGACATACTCGTACACTAACTTTTCACAACCAAGCAACTCTTAACTATTTTTCATTCGCCAAAAACTGCATAGCCATCTCAATGTCACAAAAATGCCACATAACCACAATAAATCCGGGGCAGCAGTAGCACTAACACTGCTGACACTACACCGAAAGCACTTATGGTGGAAAACCTCATCCAAATCACAGATATCCGACCGCAACAACTGAACCACTATTTCGGAAATTACAGATGCCCATTAAGCCGACCATACACGCCGAATTGATGTTAACCTCCATTTAATATCCTTCAATTGGTTTTTTAAACATGGAATTACGCGCCACTATCCAGAATCAGAAAACAAATTAAAAACAACAAACCGCAGAGCTATCAGTCCTGGTCCGACACTTGAATGCATGTCATTATATCCAGACAGTTCGTTTAGTCCACCTGAAGTGGGCTCAAAATATTGTACAACTCAATGCCAATTTTGGAATTGTGTCCTACTAATGAGATAATTGTCAGTTTCGATAACAAAACTAAGTTTCCCATTAAATTCAGGAGCGGAGGATTGAAAGACAATCATTCATTCTCCTACGGACAGACTAAATTTATAGAAACCACAGCGGAAAAGTTTTGTTTCAACCTCCACATCCGTATGGGTATTGGTTTGTAGTTTTGTTTGTCCCATTTAACTGATGACGATGGAAAGGAGGAGGGAAATTCTGGATAGACTAGTAACCCCCGGGTGCCATTACAACTTTTGCATCGACTTTTCCCCCCTGAAACTACAGGCACCGTAGAACTTTTTGAATATGCTAAGTAAGTGTTGCGAGATGTACCCAGGCGCGTCCCCCAACAAATTCAGAGTCCTTTTTATGTAAATCTGACGACGACAAAACTATTCGTACTCGTATAAAACAGCGAAACTAGCATTGTACGAGTTGTAAGAGTATCACCGAAAGGGTAGTATCACAAAAACATACCATCCCTCAGGCATCAGCTCTGGAACAATAACCCGCTTTCAGTCTATAGAGCCATCTATAGCCTTTCTCATAGCACTCTGTAACAAGTGAAAATATGTTTCGGTTTGCCTCGAAAACTACAAACCAACTCTGTAGGAGTCTCTTAAACAATGACTTGAATGTGGGGAGTTAAATCTGTTACCAGCCAACCCTTAAGCCTTTGGCCATGAAGGCAGAATTCCTTTTTTTTTTTTTGTTTTTTTTTTCTCGGTACGTTCTCAGTGCAATGCCAGACCACAATAACATATGTATTTCGATGAAATGATAAAGATCTGAATGCGCTTTAAAATCAACCGCACCACGCCGCCGCTTAACTTTCCACAACATCCCTTCAGTTATCCACCGGCTCTTCGGAGTCTCTTTAAAAAGCAATTTTATTCGAAATTAAGTTTTTTGTCCAGCAATTGATGATGAACTGACTAAATGCCTCAGGAGTGTCTCAGCTTGAATTAAATCATTAATCGGAGTTTTTATCATCATCATGGTGTCGAGGGCTCAGGAACAGGTGAAGCAATACGAGTTCTTGGGCAACCACACACATGAAACCAATTAAAAACTCAATCTCACTCGACCACCCTCTGCTACTTCTAGTTCTGCTCTGGCACCGATGGCACTCGTATTCCTTCCTATACATTCGTTTCACTTACTCCACGACAAAGGGCTTGATTTCATGATATAATGAGACACAAACATTCTACCGCTTCCATGAGGACAAAATGAGAATCAAGACCGTAGAGGGGCAGTACTCGTATTAAGAGATAATAGCCTCGGGGGATAATGCTTCAAACATAAATATTTATTCAAAGGATAAAACGGAAATGGAAACCTCCATTTCACATTCGAAACAAAAACAAAAAGGGCTACTCACTCCTGAATAGGGGCACAAGTCGATTCTCGGACTCGTCATCATTATCGTTATCGTTATCGTTGTCTTTGTCGTTGTGGTAGTGAGCATCTACAGCAACTTTCACTTTGGATTAATTCCCTTTTGCCACCCGTCACTCAGACAAAAGCTTCCGCTTCCGCTCCTCGTCCAAGTCATGTTCTACATGAGCCAGGACATAGCAATCATCATCATTGAAGTGTTGATTTGTTATACTAGACGACCATCGGACTATCCGATCACCCGGCCACCGCTGGCACCCATTCTATGTCACCTTTACCTCTGTACAAAATAATACTAGTCACAGTAATGTTGCCACTGCAATATTTTCTCCTTAATCACATGGTGGTGGCACGGTGTGAGGTGTTATTTTGCTGTTGCCCTTGGTATTCTCGTTAGGTTTGCTGTAGGTGGTGGCTGTTTATGAGTACTTCGTTTGGGCCATGTTCATGGTTCGACAATCTTTCACTATGTACCTCCCATTCAATTGGGATTTCATCCATCTTCCCTTGACTGACTTTCCCTGCCTTCTCTCTGCATTTTATTCGCAAGTCTGAAGCACAAAGGAACAAAACTCATTTTACACCCTATCTCAGCCATTCCATTTAGTTGTAACCCTCCTTCATCACTTTCCCCGGTAGAAACATTAACGAAAATCCCAACTCAAAGCTATGGTGTTTGTCGAACGAGAATGAGATATAGGAGTACGAGTATGAGTATGAGTAAGGAATCCTTGTAGTCTAGCGTAAATTTATAGTCCTCAAGCGGAACACCCTATCGTTGGTTGGTACTCTACTCACATCCTATGTTCGTATCATATGTGATGTGTTGTGTATGATGGGATGTAACGGTTTTCTATTATATGATACTTGTATGCCTTCCAGGACATAGTATCCTTAGCAATCCAATCACCGTTTGGTATACCGTTCGGTGGCTGATGATGATGCTGTCAGAAGAGAGATTGTAACAAACGAACCGCGTCTACCCCATAGAGTTCTAGTCTCATCATTTTGATTTTGATTTTTTTTTTTGTGTTTTGTTTTCGTCCTTTTTGGAATTTGGCACGGAATCTTTTAGTTGGTGTTTCGACTTGGTGGCGGCTTCATCTAGTGATAGAGTGGTATGGGGAGATGGGAAAATGGTTTCACGTTACGTTTTTCGTCCTCATCGAAAGGAAATCTCGTCAGGCATGTAATTAGATTTCGAGGGAATAGTTGTAGGAAACGATGATTGAAGGGATTTGTGTTCAATAATTGAAATCGCTGGATTTTAGAGAATCTATGCATGTTTGTGTGGTAGTAAAGGGAACAAAATGGAAGTTAGTGTCACTTGAAAAAGTTTTCACTTTTACTTTGACATCTGTGCAAAAAAAGATTTTAAACAATGCATGCTTACATACTTACTCGTACTTTACTATAGGTGGCGCTGGACGATCCTTCTCTACCTGGCTCTAGTTTCGGACGCTTTGTTGTCTGAGGTTTCCTTCTATTGCATGCGTCATTTGCGTCGCGTGTTCATCCTCTCTACATGACCTAGCCAACTCAGTTGTTGGCTCCTCATTCTTCTGACTAAGCCGATGTCGCTATACAGGCCTAACAGATCGCCGTTTTGTTTCCACCACCACTTACTGTCTGTACAAACGTGACCAAAAATCACCCGAAGTAGAAGAATTTTAATTTCTAAGTCAAAAGTCAAGAGCACCCTTATCCATAAAACAAGACTAGGATTATTAAGGCCCTATAAGGCATGAGTTGTTGTTTATTAAGTAGATTTTCCCTCAAACCTGCTTATTTTTTCCGCTAACAGCATGCTACAGTCACTAGATCTTAAACTTAAACTTTTATCTTGAAGTTAATAGGAATTGTAAGTGCTTATATCATATTGGCACAGAACGTCTCATGATTTACGTGAACACTTGTCGTAGAGACTTTATTTCACGGGATGCACATACATCCATGGGAGCAAGGATACGCCTTGGCATCGCTCTCGGTCGTTTGATAACAATTCGAAACCCATGCTGAGGGCATAAGTTCCATCCTTGGTATGAGTCGAGGCTCATCTAAAACCTTTTACTGATCTTAGGGTCTCAGCACCCAGTAATTGTTGCAATTCTACGTCGGATGAGACCGGTAGGTGCACCTTCCCAGCGTTTTAGGTTTAAACCACAGCCACCCCCGAGGCTCCCGCAACAAGTCAGGCCCTAACCGAAATCTAGGGGGCAACTGACACCCATACCGTGTTTTAAGTCCTGGTATGTACTACCGGTGGTCTTGCCACTCAACAAGACAGCTTGTAACTGGACAAATCACAGCAATCTTCAGTGGCGTAAAAGATGAAGATGTCATTTATCAGTCCAGTAATTCCCACCCCCGCTTTTTATTATTCTTCATTGATGGAAGAAGCCTTGATAATTGGCGGGGACAGCGTACTGGCGAAGGGAAAATTAACGAATAAGGCATTAGCACTTACTGAGTAATCAAAGGATAAGGTCCCGTTCTATTGTATTACGATTACGATGTCGGTCTCCGCCATTTCAGAGGTAAGAAGACAATTCAAATACTTAAACAATGTGCCATCGTTCGCCATTACGCCATAAGTTATTAGAACTTTGCCTGGATGCTTGTATGCAACTGGAACTCAAGCATTCTTCTGGTCCCCAGCCCGGGGAAAAGTAGGAGGAGGCACCAGTGGGGACAAGAGAAGTAAATGTCGGTAAAAAAAAATCCCTAATCCAGTGGAAGAAGCACCGATTGATGCATGGCTTAGAGGGTGCTTAGTCGCTAGTTTGCGAACTTCGGATACCAGGCGACACCCGACTTAAAGGTAGCCTTCCTGTGGTTATACGGGTAGACCACGGGTGACAGTTTATCCTGTCTTCTTTCGGGATTCAATATTGGGAATTTTAACATGAAAACAACAGAGAGTGGTTCCTCTATTATCGCATCATCAAGAAGGGATGTTTAAGAATACCCTGTTGATGCCGGAATGACTACTACTAATCGGGCGGAGTCATAAAGCATTGTCACGGAGATTGAGAACTTTGAAGAGGACTTGCCTCTACTTAGTGATTTCTTCTCAGAAACCAGAACTCTGTGTAATAGTCTTCTGTCGGAGGAAATGCAGCCCAATAAGAAAGACGTACCCGAGACCTCTAGCAAAATGGCGCAGACTGAGTCCGAGTATGTTATCTTACGAAAAGAACAACAATGGTTGCAGCGTCCGCTAAAAAAAGGGATGAAACTGGGTGAAGCGTATGCGATCCGAACACAACATCCCTCCCTAATCCGAAGCGAAAAGAGTTCACACTGGGAACACTGTCAGACCTGGAGTTGTAGGTACCGGTCGACCTCAATCGTAAGCGTCTCACAAATAAATAAATGGTACGGATATAAGAGAGCATCATGGATATCACGATCAAGCTATATGGTAAGGAAATAAAGCCAGCTTTTTGTGGTGATACTTTAAAGGCCTTCTGGCTTTTGATCGTCTGTGCAGATGTCTCCACTGCCGAATGGATGTATAACAACTTCGCCAAACTCAAACAGAAATACTATGACTAATGAAGAAACTGAGCTCGCAGCAACTAAAGCAGTTGCATGAGACAGACTTATAAGTTTGGAAATGAGTTTTGACCAACATTAACAAAGGAGTTGTTAGATTCATTTGCTATTTTCCGTGAACTTTCCTTTTCACCATTTTTCTTTTCTTGGCCATTTTTAAGAAGCGTTTAAAAACTAATTCAAACAGATTCCTGCGGTTGGTCTTGTAAACTCATTTTCAAAAGATGCAAACCTATCTATCTACACTTTCGCTTTTCTCTCGGCTCCGCTCACTCACTTTCTTTTCCGTTGATTCTTCAAAATCCTTGAAGAGTGGTGGGCAGACATCTTGTTGGAGAAACTATCATAAGGAAGGCGCAAGACCAGCGTCCCAGGTACTGGTTCACAAGAGCCTTTTACGAGGTTGTCATCTCTTGCCCTTGTGTTGTGTTGTCTCTCCCATCGGGTGGTCTCCTTAGCCTAAGAAGTCATCTCCACTCTACAACTATCTCTCCTGCCCGATCCTTTGTTTTGCCTACTCCTTCATTTTGTGTCCATTGTCTCTTTGGAGAAGGATATCAGCGGGAAAAATTGGTGGATTCTTTAACTTTATCTTTCTGCTTTTATGCTTGTTGAAGGGGACAACCAAAAGGTCTGGAAAAGGGCAGGGACAGGAAACTCTATGGAGGAGACGGACCTTCACTTTAGTCGACGCGCTTTACGTATAGAGTCAGACAGATGCTCTGAATGCCTTTGCAAATAATAAATCCGGAAAGCCACAGAAACATCGACGTTCTATTCTGTGATTCACCAATGGAATCCTTTCTTACTTACTTACTTTAAGTGGCGCTACAGTCCTGGGTGGACCTGGGCCTCAGTCAACAAACTTCTCCAGCCAGCTCGATCCCTGGCTAGCTACGTCCAGTTTCGCACGCTAAGTTGGCTGAGGTCCTCTTCCACTTGCGTGCGCCACCTGAGTCTTGGCCTTCCTCTACTGCGCTGTCCCTCGGGAGCGGATTCGAAGACTTTTCGGATCGGAGCATTGGTGTCCATGCGCTCTACATGACCCAGCCATCTCAGTCTTTGGATCTTCACTTTTCTGGATAGATCGATGTCGCTGTACAGTCCACACAGTTCGTCGTTGTATCTCCTCCTTCACTCACCGTTCAATCCAGACGGGACCGAAGATCGCCCGAAGAATTTTTCTCTCGAAGCAACCAAAAACACCCTCATCCATTTTTGATAATGTCCATGCCTCTGCGTTATAGAGCACGATCTCGATTATTAAGTTCTTATAAAGGGTGACTTCGGTTGTCCGAGAGAGGGCTTTACTACTCAATTGCCTTCTTAGCCCAAGGAAACAGGGGTTGGCAAGAGTTATTCTTCGCTGATCTCAGCGCTGGTGTCGTTGTCTGTATCTATAGCGGAGCCTAGGTAGACAAAGTCCTTAACTACCTCAAAGTTATATCTGTCGAGGGTGATGTTCTGCCCGAGACGTCGGTGTTGGTTGTCCTTTTTGCTTGACAGCTTATACTTGGTCTTGCCCTCATGGACCGCTAAACCCATTTTCGCCACTTCCGTCTCAATACTCGCGAAGGCGCCACTGACATCATGCTGCTTTCTCCCGATTATGTCAATATCGTCGGCGTATGCGAGTAGTTGGACGGACTTTTGAAAGATAGTGCCCCTCGTGTTTACTCGTGAGTTTTTCACTATTCTTTCAAGTACGATGTTGAAAAAAACGCATGACAGTGCATCTTGTCTAAATCCTTTCTGGATATCAAAGGTCTCGGTGAAATCTTTACCGACCTTGATGGAACAGCGTGCATTCTCCATCGTCATCCTGCACACACGAACGAGTTTGGCAGGGATGCCGAAACTAGGCATTGCTCTGTATAGCTCGTCGCTATAGATGCTGTCATACGCGGCCTTAAGATCGATGAATGGGTGGTGTGTATCGATCTGAAGCTCATGGGTCTTCTCCAAGATCTGCCGTAGTGTGAATATTTGGTCGATGGTGGACTTTCGTGGCCATAAGCCAAGGAACCAACCTATCAGATTGTTGACGAACGGCTTCAGGCGTTCACACAATAGAGCAGGTAAGTTCTTGTATGCGATTCTTAAGGAGACTTATGCCTCTGTAGTTGGCGCAGTTCAGAGGGTCTCCTTTCTTGAGAATCGGCCAAACAATGCTGAGGTTCCATTCATCGAGCGCCGCTTTATATGCATCTTGCTTAGCTGCATGTGCTTGCCGGCTTTCATCATCGAACCAGGGGTTTCGCTGTGGGGGACGAGAGAAGCCCAGCACATCAGAAGCGGCATCTCTGATTGCGTTTTGGCAGTGTTTTCAATAGTCTTCGATACTTGATGCTGGCGGTATTGGAGCTCTTAAGATATTAAGAGACACTCGATTGGAAAAGGACTTGGCGATCTCTTGCGATTGTGGCCATCTGACGTCGAATTGCCTCACAGCATCAGCTTGTCTTGGCGTAGTTTGGGATATCCGAAACCGTACCTTGGCTACAACAAGGTAATGAACCGAGTCGATGTTGGCTCCTCGGAACGTACGGACATCCAAAATACTGGAGGAGTGTCTTGCGTCGATCGCAATGTGATCAATCTGGTTGACTGTTAATTGGTCAGGAGTTCTCCAAGTCCCCTTGTGTATATCGAGATGTGGGAACCGCGTGCTAGCTACGACAATGTTTCTCGAAGAGAATTCAATTGTAAGAGGATAATTATTGTAAAGATTGGCCCCTCATTTGCGTGCCCGGATTCACCGGGATGGCGTATGCATTGGGTAGTGCTTCAGACGTAGAACTGCTTCCACGAGGCTCGTCATATGAGTAGTTCCTTGTTTCGCCATTACGGTACCCCATACGGTCATTATCGGAAATAAGTAATGATCAGGACGTACATATAAACGCGAGTAGACCATATATTCTCTTTTTCCTTGTTTTTTTTTTTCCTTTGGAAAGGACAGGTGTGCATTAAGACTAAATGCAACCCGAATGACTGATCGTAAGAGGGAAATATTAGCTCGGGCCAAAAGGCAGTCCCATTCTTGGAATATAATTAATATCCCCAGATGTAGGAAATAGGAATTAGACATTCATGGGTGTGTGCGGAAGTCCAAGATATGGTGGCACACGCCAGCGAAATTGCGGAAAAGTATATAAAACGGGAACGTGGGACGAGAATAAAGGAAAGCTAAGTCAAGAGAAAGCAAGAAACAGCATCAATATTTGGTGTCAGATTCCACCGGACAGAAGAAAATAAAGATAAGTAACCTTAGACAATAGAATCAGTTTTATTGCGCTTTAGCCCCAGGGAATCCTTTATCGTAAGCCAAAAAAAAAAACACCTTTGAGGTTTCGCTTTTGCTTTTTTGTTGTGCCGGCAGCCCGAGAATCGTCAATATTTAAATTATTTCGCCCGGAAAAATTGTACAACAAAGGAATCTAACACAGCATTAGAATTAAGTAGATCAAGATTTACCCAAGATAATAACATTCCGCATTCACTCGTTTTTGAATAGTTGGAACACTCATCAGTAAGCACTTGAGTTAACTGTAAGTGAATTCTGTCAACACATATAAAAACAACCTTTTTATTGCAAAACGTGCAGTTGATTTAAAATCGAAGTCCGCTCATTTGGAGCACTTAGCTTAAACCAGCACTTCTCATGTGTCCTTGTTCAGGGGCTGGTATTCACCTTTTTCGCCTTTTAGTCTTCGAAAACGTTCTCAAAAGTTGCCACGTAAGACTTTAATATTTACTTTAATATTTTCACTTTCAGAGCCTTTTTTCTTTTTATTTATTACCACGCATCAGAAATCGATATTACCTCCCAAAACGCTGTAGACATCATACTTTTTTTTTCTGTTTTTGACTGCACACATTGGAAGTCAAAACCAAAACTAATCGCATAATTGTTACTCGTAGATACGAGGGCGGGTCAATAAGTCCGTGACTTTTGGATTAAAACACAGATTTTTTGATAAAAAATAATTTTATTTTTCAACGTAGTCTCCCTTGAGCTCTATACACTTTGTCCAACGCTTCTCCAATTTTTTTATCCCTTCCAAAAAAATTATTTGTCGAGGTCCTCAAAATAGGCCTTTGTTTGCGAGATGACTTCATCATTGGAGTCAAATCTTTTTCCACCAAGCAATTTCTTCAGGTTTGGGAACAAGAAGTAGTCGCTCGGAGCCAAATCTGGAGAATAGGGTGGATGAGGGAGCAATTCATAGCCCAATTCATGGATTTTTGCCATGGCAACTGCACATGTGTTTGTGGTCGACTGTGAGCAAACGCGGCACCCATCTTGCGGAAAGCTTTCTCATGCCCAAGTGATCATTCAAAATTGAAACCACTGAGCCATGCGAGATCCCTACGGCCTCCACAATCTCTCGCACTTTCAATCTTCGGTCGGCCAACACCATATCGTGAATTTTTTCGATTGTTTCGGGTGTAGAGACCTCAACTGGGCGTCCAGGACGTTCGGCATCTTCAGCGCTTGTACGGCCACAACGAAATTCAGTAAACCACTTTTTTACCATTGAAATCGATGGTGCAGAGTCCCCATAGTATTTATCAAGCTTAGCCTTGGTCTCGGTAATGGTTTTTTTTCGCAAGAAATAATGCTTAATAAGCACACGAAATTCACTTTTTTCCATTTTCTCCTCAAATTAGTGAGTAGTCTGATAAAAATAGCTGTCAAACACAAACTAACTGACGCAGCAAGTTTAAATTTTGACAGGAGTCAACTGACAGATGCCTGTTGACAGGAGCAGTGTTGCTGTTTCAGTAAAGAGGTCAGAAATTCAAAAAGTCACGGACTTATTGACCCGCCCTCGTACATTTGCCAGTTTAACTACAAATGATCTCCAATTGTCACCATATAACGTGCTGTGGCTTTGGTCTTCTTTGAGAGTGGCTGCATTTCTCCAAATGAGATTTGATGATACTATGACAATGTCTATTCCTTTCAGCCGCATAGACTTATACCACCTTAGGGACAAAATTTCAGGCACTGGGCTGATGCTTCTGCACGAGATGATTGCTATTACCTTTGTTGGTTGCCAAGGACAGACATAACCCGAGGACAAATATTATTCGAGTATGGATTGGTTCTCACCATCGTGTTTGTTTTTCAGTCGTCTTTGCGATGAAGAGTATTGAACAATCTTCTGGCACACTCCATCAAAAGGTTTCCTTTCACTAACAGCAACCCCAAAGCCAGCTCAAACCCTAGTTTTCACCAGTCTACTTAAATAAAATTTGTATTCATCAGTAAAATGTGTTTTTTTTTATAGATTTTCATCGATTTTGAATGGAAGATATTTCCATCTCCACTCATCGCATCCATCAATTTCAATCTCTGTGCTTTGACCCTCATTCATTCGAATAAAACCAAACCATTTCACTCGAAAAATGAGTAAGCCCTCCACTGTCATTGGAAAAATCACAGCCTACCCTCCTACCAAATAACAAAAAAGAAAAATAAAAACAAAAAACAAATTCGAAATGGCTGTGACAACATACGAAAGAGAGAAACATCTCAATTTCAAAACAAAGATCAATATCCATACAAGTACGTCCACACAACGTCTATCCAATTTATACTCGTACATACCCCAGTACACGCTTTTTCTTCGGCAATTTTTCAAAATACCACCAAACCAAACCACCCCTCCGACTATCGACGACCGAACAACGTCAGACACAAACACAAAAACGTCGCCTTTCGCCCCAAATGGATATAAATGAGGAGCCGCACTTTGTGCAACCCTTACTAGGTTTTTTTTTTTTTATTTTTTTCTTATTTTGTTTTCACTCGCATCTCTCACGACATAATCGAGTTGTATCCATCAGATATATGTTATGTACTCCTAGTGCCTATATCATCTGTACAACAACGACCGCACACACAAAACCAACAATTTCATAGCAATGGCAACCCTTAACACTCGAACCACAACCCCACAATCCTCAATCCCTAACGATTAGGCCTGGTCCAACATAATTGCGTAAGGCAGTCCCATGTCTCATTTGAACTTCCTCCATTTTGGTGGTAAGATGAAAATGAAGAGAATCCCATTTTTCGCTATGTGTAGCAATAATTTTGATTTTGACTGTTTTCAACATAGGCATGCGCTTGTCAGATTTGTTCCAAGAGATAGCTGAAATAGAGAGAAACAGAGAGAGAGAGAGTTCCTATACAGTATCATCAGAGAGTAAGGGTTTTCTGGTAAATGTTGAGGGTTGGCTCGTGGTGTTTTGGGGGCACAACATCAGTTAATCAGAGTGGAATCGAAGCATCAGCATCATCAGCAATGTTGCTAGGGGCCGCGCTTAACTTATCTTTACACTCTCCCAGCTGATACGGGAAAACTCCAATCCGATACACCTTTCGGCTTGAGTTGAGAAGAAAACTGTTTTTCAGTTCGTAAAAGGTGCTCGCATTCGCAAGGCGCTTTATGTGCTCTCGTCGTGAATAGGCCCCCTCTCGGTAGTCGTCAGTTAAGTTAGAAATCAGTACGATGCTAGCAAACGGCGGGAGTGAATTTTTGATGAATTTCTACTCATCCGCCAAGGGTGGTTTTCCTACTCCCACCGCAGTCGTTGTCGTCGCCAATTTCCCATTTCAAGGGTTGTTTGGTCGATTTATCAATTTTGTCTGCTAATTCTGTTGTAGGAAAAAGTGATTCTAAGTTGTCGCTGTGTATTGGATTTTTCTTCCTTTTTTTGTTCTCTGCTTAAATGTGCTGACAAAGGCTAGGGGTGGTGCAGACAAAAAAAAAATCGAAAATCATAAAATAAGAATGCGACATTGTCAAGAAGTACGAGTATTCTTGTAGTAAACGTTGTTTTTTTTTTTGTTTTTTTTATTGTGCCCGTTGTTGTATCGGTATTAGTATCCGTATACCGTGTCCTTAATAGTGTGCATCAGGTGGCAGGACAAAAGTGTAATTCTGATACCCCAATTGTCAGACTGTGAAATGTAATTGTAAAAACGACACGACGATAGCAACAGCGACGGCAGAAGTGATACGTTAGCCGAGTGCGATCCGCAATCAAACAATGGAAATGGATGTAAATTTATCGTCGAAAAAAATCGCCGCCATCGAAAATGTAGTAAGTGGCGGTGTTGGCATCAGACTCACCCCCAATTCGCCAGTCGCAAAAACGGGCTGCTGTATGATTCGATTGAATTTTCGACCCAAACAGCATCGTACGCCACAGGAAGTGTACTTTGAGAGCCGTGGCAAGTCGTGCAAGAAGTTATTAAAATTTAATGGCTACTCGAACAAGGTTAGTGGTTTGTGCTTTCTGTTTTGGAATTTTCTCCCGAAAACTGAAAATCTCATTCCCATTTCCATTCCCATGCCCCCCCTCCCTCCCATTGCAATCCCAATCCAAACAATCGTCCCATCAGGCATCCATCCAACTGTGTGCAGTTGCAGTTGAAGTCTATTTATCTGCTCCCAATAATAATCATCTGCACTGTGCAGTGTATCAGTGGTGTATAGGGAGAAATTCATCCCTCCACACACCCGTAATAAAAGTCCATGGAAAGAGGACATGTTATTATGTCAGGATATGAGTATGTCACTTTTGGTTTGGTTATCCTTCTATCCTTTATTCAGTTCAGTTCAGTTGAGTTTTTTGTTTTTATTTTTTGTTTGTCAGAATATTGAGGTATTCGTGTCGTATCCTGGTTGCAGGATACCAGTAAACTGATACTCGTACGCTTCACGTACTCGTATGTGTACAAAAATCCATAAAAAGATTTCAAAGGGAAAAATTGGTAAAAACGGAACGCTCGAGCTCCTGCGGTTAAGTCTGGAATAACAACAGGGCGACCAAATCCAAACATCATTTGCATTTACCTCGCTGCTCGTAGCTCCTTCCTCGCTCTCTATTAGTGGAGGTGTCCCCAAGGATACGACTTGAAACACGAATATTTGTACCATCAGTACTTGTACTTCGTATATGGTTTTGGGGTTAACTGGCGGTTTCCCACCCACCCAATCTTCCTTCCTTCCTCATGTCCGCTTTCTTTTTTCTTTTTTTTTTTTTTTTATTATTTTCATCTACTGCATCCGTAGAAGTGTTTGTCAAAGGAGGTCAGTTTGGGTTGGTGGGACACAGCATTCTATTCCAACAAACGACTATCGTTGGCCATTCAAATTGATGATTGCGGTTATTCCTGGAATTTTTCTTTTCTTCTTCTTCTTCTCCTTTCGTATCTTCGCTTTGTTGTTCGTTTTCTTCATTTTCTTCTGGCCAGTGTTTGCTTGTCTCTCTGCCTGTCATTCTACCTAGTCTTCTTAAAATTATAAAAGACCAAAAGGTACAACGATGAATTTCTCTATATAAAAAG
This sequence comes from Volucella inflata, assembly GCA_928272305.1. NCBI lineage: Eukaryota > Metazoa > Arthropoda > Insecta > Diptera > Syrphidae > Volucella > Volucella inflata. Next base: position 10,849,411 of record OV743720.1, read on the forward strand.
CAAGAAGTCTTTGCCTACCTGTTTATGTCCTCGTGTCCAGGATTACAATTTTGTTTTTTTTTATTAAATTTTCTTAGATGGAGGGAAGAAGATAAAGCGGAAAAGGACTCTCTCAACGTTGCAAATTAAATTATGCCTTTTCTCCCTTTTGTTTATTTTTGTATATTTTTTTCGGACATTTCTTTGCTTTTCTTCTCCTTTTTTTTCTGTTTTTCTATTTTTTTTTTTTTTCATCTTTTTGCTGAGCATCCTTTGTGCATATTATGAATAAGTGGGCAGAAAGAAGTAGAAGATGAGATGAAAAGACTGGGGACTGGACTCTTGTGTGTCTAACAATCTGTAGAATAGGTAACTAGAAACCTGAAATTAAATTTCATACTTCTCTCAGTTGGTTGGCTTTTGGGCTGTCCTCTTGAATGCTATTCCATTTGGAATGTTTCAAGTTTGTTTGGCATATTTTGTGCCTACCCCTCCTGTATTTTTGGCGCACAATCTACAAGTCGACGAGTCTATGAAAGTAGGACTCTTTAATGAAAGTACCATTGCAATTCGTCGACCACTATAATAGACGTGAACATAATTTGGCTTTGGCCAAAGCCAACAACACAATGATGCTCCTTTTGTATCCTTTTTGATAAATTAACAGATGCTTATCGTCATACCGAAGAGCTGGAGAAGTGTTTGCAGAAATAATAGGCTTTACGCCTAACAACATGATACAGGATACATAAGATACACAGAGAAAACACAATCGTTTCGGTGGCGGCAGCCAGACTGACTCGAGTTGGGGTTAGATGGTTTTTTTTTACAGAAAATTTAGGTTAAGTAGGTGAAGAGAGATGATAATTTTGGGTGGATATGGAGGAAGGTAAAGTGAATTTATAGACCGATTGTTAAGTAATACTTATCTAGGCTAAGGATTTTCGCAAACACTTGTCACTATTAATCACTGGGATAATGAAAAGGAATGTACGGCATCTCATGTCGGGTCTGATACTTAAGTCCTTTGGGATATTTGATTATAATAAAGTGAATTATATATGCTTTGGGTTAAGTTTAGAAATAGAGACTTCGCATGTTGCCACGTACATACTCGTAAATCTAATTTGTTGCCCTCTGAAACAGACCACTCTTTAGCAGACACTATTTATTACTTACTTGGCTTTCACAGTTCCCCTGCCACTTCACAATGCAATGGGCGAAGTATTGGACATTTGAGTATGGTCAAACCATTCAAAGATTCATGTCTATACATTACAGTGGACCTTGCGCCATTTGTAGCACTTTTCTGTCATCAGCATTAGCTGATTTCTGATTTTTCCTACAAAATCCATTGCCAAAATTTGCGTTTTGATGAAGGGAAAAGCAATTCCTGGATTTATATTGTGTTCTTTGAAGGCATTCTGTTTTCAGTTTTAAGATACACAATTCAGTTAAAGATACACATTTGCAAAATAAGAATTCACTAACAATTCGAAAGATAAACAAAATAAGTATGATACAGATAACTCAACTGTTAAATTCATGGAAAACATAAGAAAAATAAGCTTGGATGTTAGGAACATAAATATATTACATGGAATCAGGATCCTCCACATGTTCTTGGGCTACTCCTATGTCGTCATCACCTCCAGAATCATCAAATTCAACTTTATATGGTCTCATGTTATTAGGGGAAAATACACCTTTGTATGATTGTATGCAATCAGTGGGTTCCCGCGTCTGGAGACTACAGGTGAGGTAAAAGAACAGTCAATCAATTTGAAATGAGCATACAAGTGTCAAACCACTCAAACTTAAGATACACTTCATGGAAATGATCGCAATTAATAGCACTACCCCGCTGGGCACCACGCTTGCAACGCACTCGGGTGATCCCAGTGCAAGCAGAAGTGCTTGTGTCAGAACCCGACGGATTCCGGGGGCGGGCAAAATGAAGTTTCCAAAATATCTTCCTAAACTTCGGTGGTGTAATCCATCGAAGGAACGAAGCGCAAGATTTATCGCACTGGCTAAAGAAGTACTTCAAAATATAAATGGTATAGCAGACTCACTTAGCCCGCAAGAATTGTGGAACAGCATGCACGAGGAATGCATAACACTCGTAAAGTCCCATCTGGGGACTATATCGAAATACCATCACGTCGGCAAAGAAACATGGTGGTGGAATGACGAAACCAAACGAGCTGTGGCCGACAAGAAGAATGCATTTCAAGCGTGGACAAAATGCGATCGGAGCGACGATATCGAAAAAGCTCGACTGGCTCTTGAATACGAGCGTCTTAAAAAGATCGCAAGGAAAGTCCTGGCTCGAACTCGAGTGGCAGCAGCGGAAAACCTGTACCAAGAGTTGGAACAAATATCTTCACGATCGGCAGATAGAAGACAAGCTATACAAAAAGTTTAAACGTCGTACAATACTAAAGTGCCACATATTTTTAAGCTCGCTGCACAGAGGCGAACAAATTCGATGGAAATAACCTCGCCGAAATACATCAAAAATGCAGACGGTCGCTTACTAACAAATTAAAAGGAAATTTGTGTCCGGTGGCTTGAATACTGCAAGGAGTTGCTTAACAAACAGTTTCCACGTGATATCGTGCCGACAGCTGGTCTATTCGAGGAGGAAGTTTCGGACTCTTCAACCGAAGAAATAAGTATAGCAATTGGAAAAATGAAGCGGGGGAAAGCGGCGGGACCAGACAGCATTCCATCAGAGTTTTGGTCGAAGATGGAGAGAATCGGCAGAGAATGGCTATCGAAACTTTTAAATAAATTAAAATGTGGACAACCTATGCCGAATCAATGGAGAAGTAGCTTCTTGGTTCCATTATACAACAGAAAAGGCGACACTCGAGAATGCAACAACAACTGTTCAATCAAGCTTATGTCACACACAATGAAAATCGTTGAAAGAGTCTAAAGCTCGATAATAGCCAGTGTGGATTTGTTGAAGGAAGATCGACGGTGGACGCTATCCAAAGCCTACGAATAATAATGGAAAAGCACCGAGATTCGTCTAAGGCTTTACACATGGTATTTATCGACCTCGAGAAAGCATTCGATCGAGTGCCTAGGGATCTCATATGGGCCGCGCTGAGGTCTCAAAACGTACCGGAAACGTATGTTGGAATAATACAAGACATGTACGGAAACGTGAAAACTGCGGTTAAAAGCTCTGCTGGACTAACAAGAGAATTTCCAGTTAATGTCGGAGTGCATCAAGGAAGTGTGCTTAGCCCATTCCTCTTTAATGTAGTATTCGACTATCTTTTAAAAGACTGCATGCGCGAAGCAAATGTAACGCCAATTCTCTTCGCTGACGACGCAGTTATACTTAGCGATAACGTCGAAGATTTACAGAACGCCTTAGATTCATGGAGATATGCGCTAGAGAGAAACGGGTTTAAAATAAGTCGTTCAAAGACGGAGCATTTGACGTGCCCATTTGCGCATCCGTTGCGACCTGTTCCCGATATAATGTTAGACGGAATAGTTCTTCCGAAAAGCACTATCCTTAAGTACTTAGGATCAATCATTAACATGGAAACGAAATGTGACGACGACGTAAACCACAGAGTGAGTGTGGGATAGATGAAATGGCGGGAAAATTCGGGAATCTTTTGCGACCGAAAATTTCCACTTAAATGAAAGGGGAAACTCTACACCACGGTTGTTAGACCAGCTCTTATATACGGGTCACAGTGCTGGACAATGTACGAACCGTATAAAAACAAAATGACGGCAGCGGAAATGAAAATGTTAAGGATGTCTAGTGGAGTCACTAAACGCGATTCCATTAGATCTACGCGTATAAGAGGAAGTCTACACATGAAATAGTCGGTAGCCGACAAGCTTGAGGCGAATAGAATAAGCTAGTATTGCCACGTTCAAAGAAGATCTGCGGAAAATCCGGTTAAAAAGGCACTATCAACTACGATCACTCCAACTGTAAGAAAACGAGGTCGGAAAAGAATTCCTGAATTTCTCAGATAGCAAATGCGCAACAACGCCTGGGGATAACCACTGAAACGGTCCCGGACCGAGCATTATCTAGACGCGTTCTGCGGTCTGCGACATTAGCCAACCCCATATGCAGAGCAGCAACGATGCAGTAAAAATGGGAAACTCGTTACGCATAAGTTCGTATAACGAGGAAAGGGTTAATAAAAGGATAAGAAGACACCTTTGCATGCATGGTAACCGAATAAGCTGCAAGCCTTCAATATCTCTATCTATTACATCAATGTTGAGGATTTGTTGAAACCCGTCAATATTGGCGTTATCTAAAGTTGAACCCAAAAGTGGAGTATGATGACTTGTGGTGTTGCACATGAGCTGAGGATCCTGATTGCTGTTTATGAGATTTGCTTTGCGAAGAGCCAAGCTTATTTTTCTTATGAAGTCTCTTCCTAGAATGATGGGATATGCCTTTGAAAAGTTTTTAACAACTAAAGCATGCAAATTGGTTACTTAACTTTCAAATTCTACATACACGCGTGCTAATGCCTCCAATAACTTCTAATGGGCTGCCGTTCACTCCACAGTAGGTTTGATTTGTCTTCTAAAGCGTTGACAGCAAGGTCGATGGGAGAAATCTCTCCTGTATAAAACTAATTGGACTCCCAGAGTCCAAAAGGTTTAGCAGGGTCATGGACATTTCAAAGTCTTCATTTGTCCATCTGTAGCAAACGTTGTACTCGAAATCGTTGTGACTTGGTTTCATCTCACTTATCGTTGGGATTTTTTCACAAACTCTTGAATCGTCGCATTTTCATCGATTTGAAAACACTGTGATCAGCTGTTTTCGACTTACTCGATGGGAAACGATTTGCTTGAGGGACAGAGGTTGAAACCCTGTTTATTCTGTCGGTGTTGTTTTCACGATGATTATTTTTCAATTAAGCATATTTCCGCAAAGCGGCTTTTAATTCATCGAGGCTGTCGGCACTATATAAAATACTTTTATTTATTTCAGAATCTGGTATACCTTTTAATATGAATTGAATAAGATCCTCCTCCTCGACCTTACGATGAGGGGCTATCTCCTGCATCTGGAGTACATACTGCTGCATGGTTTCGTCGCGATGTTTCTTCCTTCCTCGGAGTTCGTTGTAGATGTCCGATTTAGTCATAACCTTCTAAAACTCATTCTTCAGCGCGTATTCCAATTCCGACCAGCTTCGAATCTTGATGGTTCTGACGAATAACTTGGCAGTACCTTTGAGAAGTCTCTTCCCGTAGATGAACTTATTTCGATCATCGATGCCCATCACTTCGGAGCTCTCTTCGAATTGCTCTAGCCAAATCTGTACCGGGAAGTTATCGTCTCCACTAAATGGTGGTAACGACTCTTCGATGTCCTTAAAGCTGCAACTAGAGCTTAATCGAACGTTCGGCTCTGTCTCCTCCAATTCTAGCTCGCGTAATTGTTGTCGGAGCCTTTTTATTTCCTCCTTCTTCTTATACAGCCTCCGCAGCCTAGATTACTCAACACTCAGCTCCTCCTCGGCTTTAGTGCCAGTAGTTTAACATTTTCATGTTTTGAGGGCACTTTTTAGTTTAGACACTGTTGCTGTTTCTACAAACTTGTTCCATTCTTCAGTCATTATATTATACAATATATTTGCCTAAATTGCACTTTGTACAAGAACTTTAAACTTTCGTAATCACACGCGGTATCGATTTCTAGTATGAAAACTGATTTTGTACAATAGATCCAACAATCGAAATTCAGACTATTCAATAGCTTAGTACAGTCCGCCAGATCCTACTTTTGAAAGTTGTAGCAATAGTTGCAAGAAAAAGAACAACAAATGCGAGCGTGAAAATCCATTTAATAAGTGCCGCTTCTGAGTTGGCAGATCTTTTATACACTTGTTATGTACAAAAATGAGTGAAAGTTCTCAAGCCGTTCACCTGATCGGATGATCGAACACACATAGGTGATTGCAGCTAGTTAACTGAGTTACAATATGTCTCCAATATGCAAAACAGTTGTGCACAAAAGTGCCCATCTAAAATTTCCCTAGACAAGAATAATTATTAATAATTAAAACTGTAGGCGAAAGAGCCAGTCTTCGTTTAATTTTTCACTGTATCTCGGTCTTGCTATGATACCTTGTGAATTATTTATCTTTTTCACATTTCCTGAGCTTTCAAAATTCCCTAGAGTGTTCAACGAAGGTGTATGGTTTTCTTAAACTGACCTAGACGATCAGTTCTTGGGGTGTTTCGTGTAATATAGTCCAACTCCAGACGAGCTATTTACTGTGATGTTAGCTGATGGACTTCTCTTCATCTGTCCACCACTCTAACCTATACAGTGTAGTCTGTAAGTCAGAAACTTACTTTTCGCAGTCCATTGATCCTATTTCTCAAACGACTGATTGATTAACATATTGAGAAACCTTTCGAGCAACTAGGTTCGGCTGCACAAGCGTAAACTGTGGACTTTGGATTAAAGGATTTCTTTTTTAAAAGGCTCTAAAAAAAACAGTATTTTCCAACGATTGTTGCTTTATTGAATAGAATATAGTACATCTTTCGGCTATTTATAAAATTATTCCATTCAAAAGACTAGCTCGGCTGTCTTGGCAGTTGGCCATTCCAATTTTTCAAAACATTTTCGATGGTTTCAGCCCCTATTTCACAAATACCAATATTGATCTTGAGCACCTGAATCGTCTCTGGATTCTTCGCATAACATAGATCTTTAATGGCACCCCACAAAAAAAACTCCAATGAGAAGAAATCGCAGCTCCGTAACGGTCAAGCATTTTACTTTAGGTGATGCTAGAGTTCAGGATGGACTTGGTCTTCAGTCAACAAGCGTCCCCAGCCAGCTCGAGTCTTCGCTAACAGCCACCTTCGTGCAGCTGCAGCAGACGGTATGAAGACCTGGAGGCGAACTTTCTAGGCGGATGTTGAGTCAGGACTACCGAATGTTGGATCGAGGACTCAGCTGCGATCCGGGCGTGCATACTGATACATGAATCTCTCTCTCTCTCTCTTTTCTCTCCCCTTACACAGAGTGATTAAAAGTCAGTCAGAAAGAAGAAGTGATCATGGTCGCACACGGCCCAGTACGCAAATTCAGTTTCTTTGTAATTTTGCTTTGTTTTCTCGCTATACCCATGAAGGGTTGATTTTGTATTTTTTTGCATGTCATTCTTGAAATAAACATTTTAAAATTATTGGGAGACGAACTTCCCACAGGCGACACCTAAGTCACGGTATTCCCAAACACCGCTGTCTCCCCGGGGCGAACGTAATCAAAAGATGCTACAGTTGTTCGTCTGTACTATAGGACGGCATCGACATTAGCATTTTAGCGGCCTCATCTATATTTGATTGCAACACTACTTGCAAGAAACATAAAATACTGAACCGGCTTCAAAGAGAAGTTCCATAGGTACATCAAAGCTCTACCAGAACCTGAACGCTGTACCCACCAAAATGGCCTGTCATGAAAACTCCCACAGGTAGTTTACTCCATTGTGAAACACAAATCAACAAGGACAATGTTAGAAAACTTCAAAATTTCTAAGAAAGTCACTTAAACAAAATTTAGGGTAATGAAGACTTGGTGAAACCAACATGAAATCTGATGACCTAAACACTGAATCGAGAGCAAATACTCTCTGTCTTATGCTTGAGATTCGCTTTCCAGGTTATTTGGTCAGAACCAACTCAAACTCAGATTCTATCACTAAATTTGCAAGAAGCTAGCCTCCATCTTACAGTCCCTGCTGTCCCTCCTTACGGACTGATTCAAACCTCCTGTCGCTGAAATAATACCAAAATGCATTTTTGAACCGAATGAACCGAATGGCCGCTTCTTTAACGACAAGTATTGCAGAAGGTAGCTTCACTTATGTATACCTAGAACACATCAGGTTCTTCGCAGAAATATGTTGTCTCGTCATGAGCCAGTTCAGTTTTATCAGCTGAAGGAGAGCAAGAATGACGATGATGTTCAAGAGACATCGAGCGTTTATATCATTTGCTCATGTGGTCACTTAAATATCGACATTTCTGACCGAAGGCTAAGGCAATATAAAATGTCATCTTTAATTTTGTTCATCTTTACCGGAGCCGTGTCCAGCAGTTTCATGAACGATTGGATTTCCCGCAGTCTCATTTTGATCTGAAAAAGAAGGATACATCGAAATGTTGATTAAGACACTCTAGGCTTTTAAACAAGTTAGAAAAAAATTATGAGGCTTAGCGTTGCCTAGAGGGAGACTAGGTGCCGCAAGAGATGCAGATTCTTTCTTTTTCTTGTTATTCATTGTAGATTTGTGGTTCTCATAGTTGGTTTACACCGAGTTCAACATCTCGGCCGAAATGTTCCATACAATTTCCAGCATTTCGAAATGTTGAATTTCAGCGAAATGGTGCATTTCGTCTCTGCATTTAGGAGGTTGTCGAATTGAATAAACCTTTTAATTATTCCGCACGTCATTCAGCGCACATCATAGCGCTTACAAGCTTTGAAAAAAGTCAGCTCTTTCAAAATTTACAACCACTAACGACTATGTGCCTCAACCAAATGGATCAAAAAAATTGTAAAAAAAAGGGGGAAGTGGGAAGACAGCAGCATTCAATGTAAACGGTGAAATGAAATTTCTAAATTTCATTTCGAAATGTTAAATTTCGGGTCGGTGTAAACTTACTATTAGATTCTGTCAATATCCTTGTTGAAATATTAAACTTTATGCAAATGATCTCCTGACTAGACTCTAGTGGGGGTTTTCCCCTCCGTTTGTGGCATGGATGAAATCCTATTTAGAAGACCGAGAATACAGAGTCATCTTCAGATCCTCAGGGTAGTCACCTTGGACCAATCATCTTTATCCTAACGATGAACGACATAAATCACGTTTTAACGAATTCTTTTCTTTCTATTTTCGCTGACGACATGAGAATTTCCAAAGTCATAACAATGCCTTCTGACTCCCATTGCTAGCAAGATGACTTAACTAAGTTTTCGGTATGGTGCAAGCAAAATTTTTTGTAACTTAATGTCAGCAAATGCCAAACGATAACGTATTCCCGCAAACGTCTTCCTCCGCCTCCAAGAAACTACTTTATCTGCGACGAGCCTATTTCCTCCACTACCGAAGTAAGGGGTCTAGGAATAATAATTGAATTTCAACTCACATATTGATAGCATTATAAATAAAGCTAACTCTGCACTTGGCTTCAACAAACGCTGGTCAAAAGAGTTTTCCAAGTCCTACGTTACAAGGTCTCTGTACTTTACTTTTGTAAGGCCTCTTCTGGAATATTGCAGCCAAGTTTGGGCACCCTATAAACAAATCCACATTCAAAGAATCGAATCAGTCCAACGCAGGTTTATCCGATTTGCACTTCGTGGTCTACCTTGGGCCGATCCATATGGATTACCTCCCTATGAAAATAGGTTAAAACTAATTGGCATGTATACCCTAAAAAAAGTCCTGAAGTCGCTGATGTACTTTTTATACACCAGTTATTGACTGGAAACATCAACTGCCCGGGGATAACACAAAATATTTTATTCACTCCCAATCCCCGTAACCTAAGATCTGTCCCACTTCTCCTTATCCAAACTCACCGCACCAATTACGGTCACTTCGAACCATTATCAAGGATGTTGCATATAACAAACAATTACGCCGAAGTCTTTGACCTAAATAGCAGCAAACATGAAATCAAATAAGCCCGGCTGAATATGTCACGCCCATAACATCTCCCCCGACTAAGATTCTCCCTCGCCCCAATAGGTTAAGAATGTTTTTGTTAGTTTTTAAGCCTAGGTTTAAGTTGTTGCTTGTTAATGGGCTAACTAAAGTTGTCTGGCGTAGACCCGGGCCAATAATAATAGAAAAGTGAATACAGCTCTCGCAGCAGTCACAGTTTGTTCAAAGTCTTTTAAACTGCTGCCTAGTAAAAATTCTGGATGTTACAGGCACCCAACTACCATAAACCTGTATTGAATCAAGATGCTACTAACAGCATTACACCGACAACTTCGAAGGCAAGTTCACCAAGTTTAGCGCCTGAGCGTTTTGTTCATTTATTCATTTTGTACACAAAGAGGTTTTCTGCTAACTCCGAATGGCGAAGAAACACTGTCCTTATGGCTTCACTCTTCACTTACTTTTATTGCCTAGAGTGACAAGAGAGATTTTTCTGTTTTTCGGTGCATTGTTTAGGATTTGAACCCAGACTTTGGCATACAGACTTGCAAACCTAACCACTCACATTTGGTTCTTCGAAATCGAAATCGAAAAAGTTTATAATGTCAGGGTCAGGGGAGACTAGGTTTCTGATACTTTTTCTGGCAAAGGCTTATCGTCGCTCAAAAGCTGAGTCAAACTGGTACTGCTATTAGTAACGGTTGCCTATGTAGTTCTGGTAGACGGTATTTAGGTGAATTACAAGTGAAGGAAGCGTATTGTTTACAAAACAATTATTGGAAGCCTGACAATGAAATAGGTTTGAACAATGCAAAATTCAAAAATTGAGACAATCGACAGTGATTGCGACTTCGCAAATTTAAAGATTTCAGAATGCCAAAGTGGTTTGAATCCCAGAGCAACTCAGGAAAACGACTTGAGCTCGTTTTGATTGGACTTCAAAGTGGACAATCCATTGACATTATCTAAATGGAGTTCGAACTGAGAAAACAAGGGGGAGAGTACTTCTGTTGAGATTTTCTGTCTTATATATGGCCCAGGTGTTCCAGTTAGTAATTTTCGTTAACAAAATGACGACGTAAGCCAACAGCACCCCATTTAGTTCTTTTTTTTTTAGTAAATATGTACAAACATACATGTACCGAGTCGCAGAAACAACAAAATAAAGGACATAATCGGAATCTACTGCTTGGAAGAATTTTCATAGATGGTGTTCGCAAACCAGGTCTTTGACCTTCTAGTCATTCGACCTAACAATGCTCTGTGAGCACATAATATATATAAACTTCCCTTAGCTCGAAATTGGCCAATAAACATGAATAACCAAGCAGAAAACGTCTTGGAAATTCCCTCTAACGTTGAATAAGAAAACGAAAATGAGTATTTTGTTATAACTTCGGTATCACCTATTTAACACGTCTCCTTAAACTCATTTTCTTTGTTTCCATAAGCTCTCTTGCTCGGTCTCTGTTTAACGAGTACTAGCTACTCAAGTCTGATATCCTCTCAGAAATACGACGTGATAACATCGCCTTCTAGCTAGCTAACAGCAAAAAACCGATGAACCTTGCAACCATAAAATTGTTCACAAAATGCCAACAGTTCCAATCTTCATCTCAAGGATAACAGATTTCCTACACCGGATCTTTAGAAAAAAAAAAAAAAAGAAAAAAAAAACGGAACAAAACCACCCTAAACACTAGTTTTGCACTATATCCCATCAACCACCCCTATCCGCATACAACAAACACACAATCAGAGAATAGAATGGAGCACAGCTCAAGGCTAAAATCGAAAGTGAATGGAAATTGTAAATTTAAACATTTGCATAGCTCTTCGGTTGGCTCCCTGTGAGAAAAGACCGAACCCAAAGGATACTGCGAAAGTATAGAATAGAGTAATTGATATGCATGCGAAAATCCGCCCTTTCCTCATCCTTGTCCGCCCAATACGAATACCCAACACTACAGCCACCCCTTCCTTTCGTATGGGGTGTTAGTATTTCTATTCGTAGATCAAGTAAATCAATTTCTTTTTCCCCTTTACTATGCTAATTTTGGACTGTGAGCCCTTTTCAATAGGGGTAGTGTTGCCGTTTAATATGTAATGATATTCAAGGGATTGTCTATAAAACTTAAGGAGAACCGTTATTAGTAAAACATCCTCCTGTTGAATTTCAATATCTGAGCTATTCTTTTTGAAGAATTGAAGAAAGATTCGTTGATTTAGTACTGTAGTTATCTTGTACACAAACCATTGGTTCAACTGACCAATCAGAAGGCGGTATTTGATCTATTTTTAGGTTCGGGTATGAGCTATCGTACAGGAACGATCGAAATTTGATCAAAAACTTCACATTACACAACTAATCTAAGAACAGAGTATCTTTTGGGTTCTAATAGAAAAATATTATCCCGGATAGTCGTGAATTATGGTTAGGTCCTGTTATCTGACAAAATGGGGTATAACAGTAGCACAAGAGTCCAGTAGATAGGTGATTAGGTGAACAAAATACGATATCGAAACCAAGACAAACTTTTAACTGACACAGCTGGAAATATCCCAATTCTTTATTGGTTCCGAATTTTCGGGTGACGTTGAAGCGGCAACATTGGATGTGCTGGTCCTTTTTTCTTTCCTTTTCAATTGCTTTTCCATCCCCCCTATTGGTTTTCTATTTGTTGTTATTCAAAGAGAAACGAATATCTCACATATTCTTATGAGAGTGAGTGTGGTAACTTTACGCTTAAAAGTGTTTACACTGTGCAAACGAAAAACTTCCTGATTCCTTGCGAGTAACGCCAAGAGGATAAGAATTTCAGAAAAAAAAGAAAAGACAACTCACCAAGTAAAAAAACAAGAGAGAAAGACTAAGAAAAAATAAGAAAATTGCATAGAAAATGAAAGGAATATTTGAATTTATTACATTTGAAGGAAGAGAAGTAAAGAGGATAAGTTAGCAAAGGGCTTTTGCCTGCCGACATTTGGAAAACACACGACTTTCTGAAGGAAATCACTACACGCGCGGCGCCATTAACTTTTCGATAATAAGATTTTCGACAAGCTGTCCTGGGTTAACCTAACCAACCACACCAACATCTACAATGATCTCAAGCGCCCTTCCGAAGTTTGGGTATTAGTAACATTTCGCCCCTTTCTTCTGACAATTTCTAGGGTACCTACCAATTCCTTTTACACAAAGACGTTTTGATGTTATACTGTGCTGCTGTGTTAGCTATCACATAAGGGATTCAAGATGTTTGTTCGTGAAAATGTCAAGACAAAATGGATAAATCTTGTCATTTGCAGAGAATTGCCGATTGCTCGATACAATTGAATTGGTTAGCGGGTGGTTGGGACGAAGAACGGCAGAAAGCTTCCTTCATTTCGGAGGATAAAGAACGAATGTTTACAATCGAGATGAGTTTAGCGGCAGAAAATAGTTGGATACCGAAAGTAATTATGATAGAGAGGAAAAAGGGACAAGACCAGAAATAAACGCTTATTCGTACCATCTCTTTTCATTTTTCCCACAGTGGATGGGAAGTATGTACGTAAGTGGATTTTGGAAAACGGATTGTATGGGGAATGGTTCGTTATCAATAAGTCGCTGGTATTGGCATTGGTAATTGAATAAATGAAACCAAGTCGAGAGGTTCTATTTTTGAGATTTCAGATACACAGAACACTTGTAGGTAGGGAGAACAAATTTAACCGAGTTATCCTAGATCCTGTACAGTTGTTGGCAACTTTGTTGTACACACGATAACTGGTATCAGATTTAAGCGTTGATTGGCAGTGATGAAAAAATGGAAAACCAATAAGAGTAGTGCCGGACAGATAAAACTCCAACTCTAGTTGAGGGAGGTAGTTTTGATTCGGTTCTGTTTTGGGGAGTGAGTATCAAGCAGGAGGCAGAGACTCTTTACATTTATGTACATATACGGGAGCAATCAGATTTTTTGAGTGTTCTCAGTTTGGTTGACATCCTCCTTTTGAGGACTTTGTTCGGTCTGGTGGTTTTAGTGAGTGTTCCAAACTCTTCGCCAGCCTTTATTAAAAGCCCTTTTCGATATCCGATTAAGTCAATTCGGTTTGTAAAGATTCCAAAATTCATTCAAGATTAGGTAAGGTATCAGCCATTCTGTTGCATCCGCGAACCTCAAAGAAATACAAATAAAACAGCCGATGACTCTTAGGGGTCGTAACTTTCTGAAGTCCTTTGTCTCAAATTATTTACTCCGTGATGTGACATAGAAGGTGTTTGGTATACTCCCGTGAATTTACGGCCCCACAGCCTCTACATAGAACTTCGCCGGTAAGACGCAGCTTATCTCTATGCGCACCCAGAATATAATGACCTGTGAGTAATTCAACAAGCGTACATAGATAGTTCAGCTCTGCCTTTTAAGAGAATCTTACTAGTTCTGGGTTTGCTGGGTTCCAGTCATAATGTCTTCAAGTTTCAGAATTCAAAGGGGTTTTCAACGTTTGCTTCATTTGTATTCTTAGAGTTCAGAGAAGAGGTTTGATATTTTGATCTGCCAATTCTTCATCAAAGAAGAATTCTCTTCGAGCTATACATTTGCTGTCCAACACTCCAGGGAACCGGTGACCCAGCGGAGCTTTACTTTACGCCGAACGCTAGGAGACTACTATGCCTTACAAGTTTTGATAACTCTAATGACCGCTTGGCTGCCAATCAATAAGGCAATATACTCGTGGTAGCGGTACAGACAATATTAAGCCACACCAAAGGCTATCTATTTCAACAGCCTTCCATTCCTTGCTGTTAAGCGAAGGATTGGGCTTTGTATGGTTACCCTCAATCCACTCTGGTGATCTCTAAAGGTTATTTTCTATCGACAATACTTTTGGCCATGGCGCTTTTGTTTTGCCATTTGTTAGTTGTTATCCTGTCGCACTGAATGAACTTAAATCCTTTTAAGGTGCTAAACTGTTCGAAAAGCGGGATATCCCCGACTTCTTTCAGAATAACACCATTGACACCGTCTGGGATCCTTAGTTCTACCACCTGGCATTGATCGTTAGAAGCTCTGAACTCTGTCGCCTCTTGTTACTCGGAAGTTTTCCTTGGCCAAGAATATGTTTATTTTTCCTCGTCCTTACCATTCCTGCCTGTCTTCCGGTAGGTTGTGACATAAGCCCGCCTCGTTCAAATTTGATATGAGTCTTTGCCTGTGACGGTTGACGATTGTATGGCAACAACTCAGCGGTTATCACCTTGCTACGAGTAGCTCCCTCAATTTTTCCTCGTTGCTCACCAGAGTCTGTTGTTCTGAACCTGTGGCGTCCATTGCCTAACATAATCACTTTCTTTCCTTTAAGGAGTTCGATCCCGATTTTTAGAATGCCTACTTTCTCGTTGGTGTGATTCTACACAGGAAGTTGATTTAATTCTTTTCTGTTTTTGTTCAACCTACACCCATCGGACAGGATTCCAATTACAGGAGTTAAGGTGGAGACACTTTCTTACGCCAATAGTGAACCATGCGAGCTTCTTGTCCTTAGCAGTCTCGTCGACTTTTCTTCGTCCTTACCATTTGCCATGATAAGCACCAAGAGCGTGGCTAGCTTTTGCTCCCCTGATACTTTTTCTTGCTCCATGCTCGTTCAGCGTAGAATCGTATGTTGTACAGCTCAAAGTGCTGGGATTTTTGGGGTGTACTCATGCCAGCGAGCTGCAGCCATTCGCGCTTAACGTGTTTTTCCTTTTTAGAGGAGCATTTGGTTTCGCCACACGGAGATAACTCAAACGTTTTTTGATACCAATTGTTCTGTCATCTTCCTCATCTGGAACCTCATTTTCAGTGGCCGATATCCGAACAGGGAGTTATCCTCTTCGGCCGCCCGATCTTGGGATAAGTTGCTTTATAAAGGATTCAGATTTCTTGTTTTGATTTCTCATTCTTTAATTGGTCACACTAGTACGCAGTAAAGGGATGTCATCCTGTACTCAACGCCCAAAGGAAGTTTAAATTGAATTTAAATTAGATGTCCCCAGATATCTTGAGTTTAACACACCCCATGCCTCCCGCCATGCAATGATTCAGCGCACAACTTACCTTGGGAAACCATCTCTACCGACGTGGCTAGCGCTAAGTACCAGCTATTGAAGGCATTAAGCCTCGTACACTAACGAATTACTTTGGTTTTGCTCTTTGGTTTGTAGGAGATCAGTTAAGGTCTTTCACCGCGTCAAGGTGAATAATTAAGGAATCAGTCTTAAGTCAGTTTAGAAGTTTTCTACAATACTTTTCTTGCGTTGTCGCTAGTCTGCTAAATTGTTTCCTAGCTGGACGCGTCAGTTAAAAACACTTGCTGAGGACCGATATTCTCTTTAAAGAGTGCGAGTACGAGTACGCCTTCAGCTTATTTTATAAAGCTTCTCACTTACAATTAATTTATTAATGTCTTAACGTCTTCCTTGACCCTATAGGACTCACAATTGGTTGTTTTCCCATAAACAGCACAAGGCTCTCAGTGAAACACTATTTTCCGCCGGAATATTCTAAAACAAGTATATATACGGGTTAAGTCCTTCAACTACTGCACAAAAGACAGAGTTCGACTCCCACGTTATACATGAACAAATTTTCCCAGCAAACCTACGACAATGAAACTTTTATTTTAAAGAACAATATAGAGAAGCTTTATAAATAAAATTAAAATGTCCACAATGGATATCGGTGTTAAGAGTCAAACAAGATCAGATAATGTGTCAAGACCCAAAGGGGCTTTAGTTGTGTTTTGTCTGCAAATCTCGGTATCTTAATTATTGTAAGGAACTATTACAACACCTGTAATACTCAATTACTTTGCTCTATGCAAACCATGTTAGATCTAGAGACTGAACTTCTTATATCCAGTGGACCTTTACAACGATAATCGATTGGAGCTAATTGAATGTGTCACAGAAGTGTAGGATAAATGTATCTGAAATCGGTTCTTCCAACTTTGGCCTAAGATTTTCTCGAAGTACTCGTACAAAGTCTTGCCTTGCCTTGTCTTGTCTTCAACAAGACTTCTAGAAAGCATTCTATATCCATTGAAAAATATGGATTTGAGTTCACAATTTCATTGTATTTGCCTAAGAACTCGTTGAACTCGATGCCTACGCAATAATTCTCCAGCGATTTGCATCAGATAACTTTATACACAATGGATAAATAATTGATTTATCGCCTCCCCCAACATTTTCAATCAATACTCTCTAACTCATTTGCATGAAATATAAATACGAGTATGTATACCCCTTCGAGCCGTCTAAAGACCTCACGTAAGCTATTCAAACTTTATTCCTTATAAATTGCTGGCATCCATTACTTCTTGCTTCAAACGTAAACGATTCACTTAAAAGTACTTAAAAGTACGTTCTGAATTGTATGTGACTGTGCCGTCGTCGTGTTTCGGGTGATGTTTTGGGCCGTCCCAGGATGCTACCCTTTGTGCGTGCTCTATACCACCTCGAAACTCATGACATTGTTCTCTAAACAACAATATTGAGCCCATAAATATGAGAATAAAATTTCATTACTCTCTCTGTATCAATGGATCATTTGGGAGACGGCTATGGAAGAAACAGAAACTCTGGGTTATTTTGACGTAGTAGGACTGGGCTGGGGTGTACAAAGATAACGCGCGCTATCGAAAATGGCAATGGCAATGGCAATGGCAAAGAGGCGCATGAATTAACCTTCTGTTCTCCTTATTTTCGGAAGTTTTATTGCGACCGTATAAGTCATAAAAAGTGCTAAGGGTTATTAGGTCTTCTGCTTCCTTGATTCCTTCAATATAAGTACACATACCCTGGTATTGGTGTACTCGTACTACGAGCACCATATCGGGAGGGTTCCGACTAAATTGGTCGCTTGGAAAGGTCCAAACAAGGGACTTTATGTTACAGGATCTACACATGAAGTAGGCCTTTGTTGTATAAATTTACGGTCATTTTCTTTCAAAAAGAAAACACACATTTTCATTGTTTGTCTAAAAGAAATAATTTCGGACCTGTTAAAGCTGACAAAGGGGGGAAAAATTAGAGTTCTTTGAACGAATAATTTTTCAAGCCAACCAGTTATGGTGGGGGAGGTAGAGGTCTTTAAGGATATGGTTGGTAAACTTTAGAGTGACATAAACAATTTTTACGGTCAGTTTGTTGGACTTTATTGAGAAATTATTTGGAACACATGAGGGTTGGAATTGTTTTGAAAACAAAAAAAGGAAACAAATTCAAGTAACAAGGATAAAAATTATGATCCTGTTTTCGTGAAAAATGTTTATGAGTGTGTTTACGTTAGATTTGCCTTTGGGTGAGAGAGAGAGTGGCAGTGGTTATATTTATATGGCAGTTGGGGTAGTCAAGGACTCACATGAACTTGATAACTTTTCCACGCGATTGTTCAATTTCCACTTTTTGTTTTTTTTATCTTACTATAAAATTTATAAACATTTCATGAAGTTAAACTCACGTAAGGTTGAATTTGCAACGTTGTTTCGCTTGAGGAGAAAATGAAAAATAAAAATCAAATAAATCAAGAAAATGTTGGCAGTAAGTTTGGCATCACTGTCAGAGTAAGACAGTTGGCTTTTGTATTTTGAAAATACTTTTAATTAGACCCGGGGGGAATTTGATTTATGGCTTGGACAGGCGCTAATCCGAAATATCTTTCTAAAATTGTTCATTAAGAGGCTTTGCTACTTCTTTTTCTTGGCAGTTTAACTGACAGTTGGAATTCGAATGAAGGCTGAAGTTGACTAAGGAAAAGAAGAGCAAGAGTATTCACACCAACCAGTAAACTAACTTACGATTATATTGGTCACATTTTCGAAATGTTCTAAGCCGCATTCTGAAAGTCAATCAACATGAGCATTCGTATGTGTACAGACCAGAGAAGACTCGGTAATCTCACTTTTTCGAATACATTATCAATCTTGGTTAGAATTGGTAAAAGGATTTACTTGGGTTAATTACTGCAGACGCAGATATTTCTCTCATCCATCTCACTTACTTACTTAGATGACATGTTGAAGCTGGAGTGGATGTCATATGTGCCACCAAAGCCTGGTTTCAGTCACCTTAGTCAGCTTTTGAATTAGAAAAGAATAATGAAAATGATATGACAATGATAGTATAAAAGTAACAATAAAATTGGATTGCTCGTATCAATTAATCAATCATGTTTATTTCGTTCATAAGTTTACAAACCAAGCCACCGCACAATTTACAATTCAGAGATTTGATATATCATATAAATGTCATATTATATCTTTCTACTGCAATATATCATAGAATCAAATGTAATTTTAAATAATTATTCTAAGCAAAGGGAAAGAACAACAAAAACCCTTCAATTTAACAAAAAAAAAAACAACATCAGTCTTGTTGGTTATAGCTATTATTAAGTTCGTTTACTAGTGGATTGTCAGATAAATCACATCTGGCCATAAATCTTTCGGTAAGTGCATGTATCCTTGCAGAGATCAATTCAGTATTAGCTTTGTTGTGTAGATCGCGGGTAGAATGATGCCTAGAAAGGTTGAGCATCATTTTGCAGATAAACACCCAAGTACCTCGATGAAGTCCCCCAATGTATGTGTTGCCCGTTTACAATTAATTGGTCGGACAGAAGATAACATCTTTTCCTCATTAATTTTCCATTTGTTAAGATATGAAATAACTATTCCCGCCGCTCAATATTGAGACCAAATTTATGCGACGAAAAAATCGCAGAATCATCAGCATACAGTGCAAAATCACATTCCGGTAAATGGGGAAAATCAGCTAAATACGAGGGCGGGTCAATAAGTCCGTGACTTTTGGATTAAAACACAGATTTTTTGATAAAAAAATAATTTTATTTTTCAACGTAGTCTCCCTTGAGCTCTATACACTTTGTCCAACGCTTTTCCAATTTTTTTATCCCTTCCAAAAAAAATGATTTGTCGAGGTCCTCAAAATAGGCCTTTGTTTGCGAGATGACTTCATCATTGGAGTCAAATCGTTTTCCACCAAGCCATTTCTTCAGGTTTGGGAACAAGAAGTAGTCGCTCGGAGCCAAATCTGGAGAATAGGGTGGATGAGGGAGCAATTCATAACCCAATTCATGGATTTTTGCCATGGCAACCGCACATGTGTGCACCCTTGCATTGTCTTGGTGGAAAAGAACTTTTTTCTTGGCCAAATGAGGTCGTTTTTTTTTCAAATCGTCATTGAATCGGTCCAATTAGTTGGCATAATATTCCCCATTGATTGTTCTTCCCTTTTGAAGGTAGTCAATGTGGATTATCCCGCGTGCATCCCAAAAAACAGTCGCCATAACTTTATTGGCTGACAAACCCAGCTTGGCCTTCTTTGGCGCCGATTCACCCTTAGAAACCCACTGTTTTGACTGTTGTTTGTTCTCTGGTGTGTTGTGATGGATCCATGTTTCGTCCACGGTTACAAAACGGCGCAAAAACTCCTCCATATTGCGATTAAACAACGCCAAACCTTCCTGTGAAGTTGTTACACGATTGCGTTTGTGGTCGACAGTGAGCAAACGCGGCACCCATCTTGCGGAAAGCTTTCTCATGCCCAAGTGATCATTCAAAATTGAAACCACTGAGCCATGCGAGATCCCTACGGCTTCCACAATCTCTCGCACTTTCAATCTTCGGTCGGCCAACACCATATCGTGAATTTTTTCGATTGTTTCGGGTGTAGAGACCTCAACTGGGCGTCCAGGACGTTCGGCATCTTCAGTGCTTGTACGGCCACAACGAAATTCAGTAAACCACTTTTTTACCATTGAAATCGATGGTGCAGAGTCCCCATAGCATTTATCAAGCTTAGCCTTGGTCTCGGTAATGGTTTTTTTTCGCAAGAAATAATGCTTAATAAGCACACGAAATTCACTTTTTTCCATTGTCTCCTCAAATTAGTGAGTAGTCTGATAAAAATAGCTGTCAAACACAAACTAACTGACGCAGCAAGTTTAAATTTTGACAGGAGTCAACTGACAGATGCCTGTTGACAGGAGCAGTGTTGCTGTTTCAGTAAAGAGGTCAGAAATTCAAAAAGTCACGGACTTATTGACCCGCCCTCGTACGTGTTGAACAAGATCGGTGCAAGAACTTATCCCTGAGGAACACCTGCATCTACATTACAGAAACATGAATTACTATTATTGACATTAACTTTGTAACTTCGATCGGACAAAAAACTCTGGACAACTTTACAGATATACGTTGGGGAATGGAATCTAATCATTTTATATAATGAGCTATTGTGCCACACAGTATCGAATGCCTTTTCAATATCCAATATTAATAATCCGGTTGATTTTCCTAAATCACGATTCCTCTTAATACTATTGCAAAATCGTAGAATTTGGTGGTTCGTACTATGAAGGCGCCTAAAGCCAAATTGCTCATTGGGAAGTATATTTCGCTCATCGATGGTTTCGAGTACTTTGTTCTTTATTACTTTTTCATAGATTTTACTTATGCTACTCAATAGACTTATAGGCGTATAGCTAGTTGGTGCATTCGGAGGTTTTCCTGTTTTCAGGACAGGTATAACTTTTGCTTCTTTCCAAGCAATTGGAATGTATTGAATTTTTAAGCAATCATTTATTATGAAAGCTAATTATCTAGTTCCAGCCTTGGGTAAGTTCTTCAAATAAATAATTCTTACTCCATCTAGACCACCATTTTTCCTTACATTGAGGTTATCTGTGATGTGTTCTATCTCAACCTCAGTAATGAACGCACTTTCAGGTGTTGTGGTTATTGAGGCATTAAAGTCTTGTAATGTGTTTCGTACAAATGTGTTAGTATTAGTGTCCCCTAGATGTAGGGAAACGCAATGGTTTTTAGCAAAACTCTGGCAGAAAATATTGGCTTTTTCTGGGTCAGTGTGATATGTTGCACCCATGTTTGTAAGAGTAGGAATATTTCTATTTTTGTTTTTCGTAAATTTCACGATATTCCAGAAAGGTTTAGAAGATTTGTCTATAGAATTGATCTTCCTATTCCACTCTTCATGGCATTTCGTTTGAATAATAACGAATAATCTTCAAGACATGAGCTGGAAGTTTCATACTAGAAAACTATTTTTCAACTTTTGGCAGACTTATATCAGCGGAACTAAGAATATTTTCGGAAAACTGAGTGACGAAATTGTCAATGTCATCTTTGCTGTTTACTTCGTCCAGGCTGGTAGGAACGTTTCTAAGTCTAGATTTGATTTCAGATCGAAAAATGTTCCAATTTGCGTGTTTCAGATCCTGGAAATATTACACGAGTTTTTCACCTGAACAGGGAAGCCGACAAGGAACTGGATTATGATCTGAAGAAAGGTCATTAATTGTTACTGGCTGGGAAACATGACTAGACAAGTTAGTGACAAAAAAATCAATAATAGATGGACGACCACGAGAACCAACTGTAATATAAGTAGGACTGGGCGGGAAAAGGCCACGAACAGGCAACATAGCAAATAGGTTGGACAGAACGTTACCCCAGGTGAATAACTCACCATTGTTGGTACTTAAATAATTGCTACACGATGGCAACTCTGTTTAGATATTTTGCTCCCACGCTTTTTGCGTACAGATATTACTGCTCCGTATTACTCCAAGCCGCTTTGTAGCTGCTCGTGTTGTTAGAGCTGGGAAATCCTATAAAGAGTGAAGAGAAATGTTGGCATTGTTGTTGTTTCTGCTAACTTGATTGGTGTTGTGTGAGAAAGATCGGTTCGTCTTTTCTGTGCGCTTCTGCTTCAGATCGATATAATACTTTCTGCTAGCGCATGCGCTGTCTGTCGATTTGTGTTCTCCGTTACATTTTGCACATTTGGGAATATTTGCGTTGCACTGCTCAATTTTGTGAGAGTGGCAGTTTCTTTCACCGTGGCCAAACATCGGACAGTTACGGCATTGTGTCGGTAAATTTTTTTGCTCCAGTTCACTTGTGTGTGGAAAATTGCACGTATTTTGAACGCAAAAGATTCTATTCTTTATTTATTAAAAAAAAAAACAGCGAATAAAACAAAATGGTCTCTCCTCTTTGACCGCGTTATTTGTAATAATGATGAAATACAAAAAAATGTATTTTTCCGTACTGGATTTCACATCCCCGAGCAGATCCATGGCTTGCGGTGATTTGGTTCAGCGACCGAAACGAAGGGTTTTTTGCTGTACTTGCATTCGTTTTTTCATTGGGAAGAATTCGATGAATGAGAAATGGTCCCTTAAACAGAGGGCAACTTCTTGTCGGTGCCGGGCTCTATACCGTGCTGTCGTAACGCAACCAGATCACCTTCCCAATATTGAAGGTAATCCTTTTTCGTCGCATGGTAGTAGTTTTCGTTAAGGCTTTGTGACGCTTTGATGCAGTGGCTCATGTCGTAACGAATACGTAGCAAGTCGCGCTTCGTGTTGTTGACCTCGTTCACCAAGTTTGCAACTACATCCAAATGTTTATCCCCACCTCGCTGCTTTATGCCGAATAAAGAAATTGACGGTAGTTCCTTGGTAGAGAAGTTCTCCGCATTATTCATGGCGTACTCGCACTTATTTAATACTTGGTCCTATTTTAACTTGACATCACTAAATTTATCGAGCATTGGTCGTAGTGTCCGGTTATACCTCTCAACTTGGCCATTGGCCCCTGGAGTGGCAGTGGCGTTAAGTACATGGTGGATGTTATTATCCTGAAGAAATCGACGAAATTCACCCGATGTAAATCCCGTTCCCCGATCCGAAATGATTCTAGCGGGACGGCTGTACCAACCAAAGTAGTTCTTTTGATGCTTAATAACCTCAGCCGAACCTGTCTCCTTGCATGCGAATAGCTTCACCATCTTGGTAAATCCGTCTACCATCTACCATATGTCGGATTTTTCGCTTTGTCAGCTCCAAGGGACCGAAATGGTCCACGTGAATTGTCGAAAATGGTTCATTGTGCTTTCTGATACTCCTCAAATATCCCTCTGCCTTCCCTGACTTTGGGGAATGAATCTTGCATTTTAAGCAGTTTAAGCGGTGCCCAGCGACCTTTGGATTTAACCGTGGTATAAAGTATGTGACCATACTCATCGTGGTACTTCTCCATAGCCTCTGCACATAAAACAAAAGTTGTCGATCGTTTCTCTTGTAAACCAAGTCTTTGTGAATTTCTAATAGTACGAGCATCTCCGCTCATTGCCACTTTTCTCGCGTTTTGGATGCCTTCTTCATCTTTTTGAGCTGATATTAAGATCCGTGTAAAGGAATCGTCGCCTATTAGGGCACATTCGAATCACTCAAACTATCGGCTTAGGGCGTCCGGGTGACGCATTCTATCTGAGGGTCGATGCTTCATAATAAAATCGTAAGACTGTAACCACAATACCCACCGAGAGATGCGGGCATTGATATCTTTTTTATTCATGGTTATAGCCAGCGAATTACAATCCGTCATACATAAGTTTGAACTGAAGACAATGTACGTAGAGATGAAACCGTCTCAATGCCTTGACCACTGCAAGGGTCTCCAATTCGAACGAATGATATTTCTCCTCAGCTGGTGTCGTTCAGGCACTATAGTACATGACAGGATGTGTTTTTCCGTCATTATGCCGTTGATGGTATATCCCCCCATAACCGAGTTTGGAAGCGTCCGTGTGAACCTCGGTAGGTAGATTAACATTAAACAATTTTAGGCAGGGTTGTTCGCACAACCTTTTTTTCAAAAGCTCGAATGAACCCCAAGGTGTTCTCCCGCAACAATTTCGTGCTCTCTATGAAAATATAATTATATGCCCTGACTTTAACGCCGATTTCCTTAAACTCGGCAACGTTTCTTCTTGTTGTTTAGTTGTGACTTACGCTTATGACACCCGTTTCTCACCTTAATCTTCTCTAAGCCGACTTGATCTATGTTGGGTATTAATTCCATCTGAAATTTTAATCAAGGACCAGCTATCGCTTGAAGGTGTTTCAACGACGCCTACATTTTTAGTACGTTCAGTATTGACTTGGCAGGTTCCTGATGTAGTATCAGAGATAAAAGTTATCAACATCATACGGTCACTCATTTAGATGCTGTTGGTGAGGTAGGATTTATAGAAATGACTTTACCTTGCTTCCTATGTTCCTAAGGATTTATAGATATGACTATGTCTTGCTTCCTAAGTAACATATGACAGTGGTCGTAGTCAAATACTTTCATTCTCTTCCATTGGACATATTGACAGTAGTGCCTCATGGTTTCATCTTAGGACCTATCTTACTCAGACCTCCGTGCTGTCTGTATAAATGGCTTTGTTTATTTTTATGCCGATGACATGAAAATTTACTAAACAAATCCCTCTGGTTTGGTTGAAGATCTGTCAAAGGAAAACTTTTAATCCAACTTAATCTTCAAGATAAACAGGTTGCAATTGACCTCAGGCGACTGATATTCTGCCTTGTCTGACTGAGTCAATGTTGCTCTACAGCTCATGAAGATTGAGGTTAATTTCTTTCTCCAAGGCCCTTCAACGCAAACAGGACCAACACTATTTCTTTACTAGTATCTGCCTTCTGCAACGTTCATACTCGTATTTCTATAACATGCCACAAGAAAACTTGAAATTGAGGTAGCTGGCTGCGTTCTGGGAAAGTCAACAGCATATGCATTAAGGTACGCTTACGTACTTTTGGAAAATTGTATTTTAAGTATGTCCTTGCAAACTCCACACAATGATGATGTTGAAAAAGTGGCATGACCATTACTTTGTCTTAGCTCTTTTTAGGCATCAAAAGTCACCGCAGCTTTACTCAGATAAACGTTGCTGAGATTTAATTTGTTTCACATGCTTTCCTCTGACCAATTCATAGGATTGGTTTTCTCATATCTTCAGCTCCGAATTTGACTTTACTACTTTGTTTCCTTCTTCTAAATTTCTACAGGGATCGCTTGTTCTTCCCTACTGTTTTCTTTGTAGAACGAATGGGTTCCTCTCGTCCTTCATTGCAGTGCCTCTTGCTTGCTGTTTGTGGTACGACACAATTTTCGGCCTTTTAATCAGAGAGCATATTGGCATAAGAAGATTCACCAACTCTTTTCTCAGATCGGGTCAGAAGAGCGTATGCTTGACGAATTGAATTTCAGCATCATTTACCCGATCCACACAAAACTCCAACATCTGCCATATTGGGTGAACGTCTTCAAGCCTAATCAAGATTTCAGATCAGGAAAGTCCACAATCGACCAAATCTCACTCCAGCAGGTCCTGAAATAAACTTTATAAGTTTAAAAAGATGAGCTAGATCTGTCATCGATTTTAAGGTCTCACACCACTGCATTTATAGAAACGAGCTATAAAGAGCCAATGTTTAATTTTGGTATCCCTGTAAAACTTGCCGTCTGCGCAGAATGACTATTGGAAATACTCGCTGTTCCGTCAAAGTCGGTAACAACTTAACCAAGACCTTTGATGTCAAAATGAGTTTTATACTTGAAAGAATTATCGACACAACTGGTAGAACACAGTGGGCGGTCACCAGTGCGTTCGCTAGTATTGGAACAGAAACTGCCAAGAAAAGTTAAACGGTAAATGGAGGCAAAATATCGATGAAATAGAGAAAACGTCACAGTCGACATCTTTATTTTCGAGGTAGTAAGGAACTTTATGTGCCTTGGCTCTGCTTAAAATTCTGCCAACAACACCTCAGTAGATATAAAACGAAGAATTACTCTCCCCAATCGTTATTCCTTTGAGCTAAGAAGCCAATAGAGTAGTAAGGCCCTAACATAAAAACCTGAAAAGACTTGATATGAAATCTTGATCATCCCAGTCCTACTCTATGGTGCTAATTCATAGACAATACACAAAGCGGTTGAAGGTACCCCCAGTCGTTTCTAAGAGGACATTCTCCGAAAAGTATCCGCTACCGTATTCTTTGACGGACTTTGGAGAAGAAAATTCAACGACATTCGTATTGCGCCTAGTCAGAAAACTGCTTATCAGTCGTGTGGGATGGCTATGAATATGACACCAAAACTTAGGCCCGAAGGGCCTTCGAATCTTTCCCGGAGGGACAAAACGCTACAGGAAGACCTCAATTAACGTTGCGCGCACGAGCTAAAGGGAATCTTAATCGAATAAGAGTCCACAACTGAAGGCAATTAGCTAAGGATGGGTATAATTGAGAATGCCCGAACCGAACTGTAGTGTCACCTTAGTAAGTAACCAAACTTTTTCTTGCTAGCAAATCGGCTCTTCCAAGTTTAACGCTGTGTTGTTTGGCTATGTCTTGAGATATCAGCAACCTGATAGAAACTTAAAACTCGGAATACAATAGAGATTGGAGGTAAACTTTACTGAAGGACCGTAAAGTCTTTGGTTGTTTAAGAACCGGAAAACTGAAATGGAAAATTGGAGTCAATTTCATAGAGTTTAAGGTTAGTTTATTGGAGGAGGCCATATTTTATTCCCTCCGTTGCAGAGCGCACCCCATTTTAAGAGAGGAGTTTGTGGCAAACTGCATTCCAAAATATGAATGAGTAGCATATTAAGCAGAGTTGGGATGGCCGCTGTTGGAGAGGTTCTAGATGCTTTGATACCTTGATGTCAGTCCTTTTTTTAAAGGCCGACCACCAGACTACTATATCATAATTGAGAATATATCCAATGGCAGTACCTCAGAGCTATTGCATGCCTTTGTACTTGGCCAGTGTAAAATGGAACCCAACTAGAGCCTTTTTTCGATTTAAAATTTTTGCTTTCCACCTCAGGATCAGACCATGTACCTGTCACTTCTCGAGAAACTCAGAGATGTGCTTTTGAGTCTTTGAGATGTGATTTTGAGTTTTGGTGTGAGTAAGCCTAGTCCTTGATTTTTTTTCCAAGGGTATCAAAGTTTACCAATTTTTTGAAATCCAGATTCAGTGCGCTGACGACCATTTTCTGTCGATCCGTGCGGCATCGGATAAAGAATAGTGCCGCAGTGCGTCCCAGCTTGTCGTAAGAGGCGACTAAATGGGACACCAATCATATACAGGCAACTATGACACCAAAAATGAGCCTGTGACACTTTAACACCTTAAAACTTTCCCACAAGTTTGTATGCAATCAGTGGGTTCCCACGTCTGGAGACTACCGGTAGGGTAAAAGAACAGTCAATCAATTCGAAATGAGCATACAAGTGTCAAACCACTCAAACTTTAGATACACTTCATGGAAATGATCGCAATTAATAGCACTACCCCTGCTGGGCACCACGATTGCAACGCACTCGGGTGATCCCAGAGCAAGCAGAAGTGCTTGTGTCAGAGCCCGACGGATTCCGGGGGCGGGCAAAATGAAGTTTCCAAAATATTTTCCTAAACTTCGGGTTGCAAGTTGGAACGTCGCATCGATGACCTCAAAAAGTTTAGAACTGGAAGCGATTATGCGTCGCAGAACTCTACAAATCCTGTGCGTACAGGAAACGAAGTAGTGTAATACAGGAAATAAAGCGCGTTTTCTAGATTTAAAAACTAAGGCATTTAAGATGTTCTACCATGGAACGGTCAATGGACGAAACGGTGTTGGAATCGTTGTTGCAGCAGATCTTCTAAACAACATCGTTGGTATCTTGAAAATAAGCGACCGCTTGATGAGTGTTAAACTCGTCATACACAATGAAACGTGGAACATTGTTAGCGCGTACGCTCCACAAAATGGATGCGACCAATCGGAAAAAGATACATTTTGGTCCGGGTTCGGTAATTTGCTTAGAAATATACCTATCGATGAGATGCTCTTCGTAGGCGGAGATTCAAATGGCCACGTCGGAGAAACAAATGTTGATTATGAGGACTGCCACGGCGGTAAAGGCTTTGGAACCAGAAATTTAGCTGGCGAAGACATCCTTGTAGCGTGTAGGGCTTACGGCTTAACCGTCTTAAATACAATGTTTATTAAACATCAACGACATCTTATCACCTATAGCAGCGGAGGCCACGAAACGCAAATAGATTATCACCTCTGCAAAATGTCGATGAGAAACCGTGTTAAGGTAAAGTAATACTTGGAGAATCGCTAGTAAGCCAACACCGTCTGCTCATTACAGAATTTTTCACAGCGGAACCACCGAAAACACGGGCATCGTTTGGAAAGCCAAAAATCCGGTGGTATAATCTATCGAAGGAACGAAGCGCAAGATTTATCGCACAGGCTAAAGAAGTACTTCACAATATAAACGGTATCGCAGACTCACTTAGCTCGCAAGAAATGTGGAACAGCATGCACGAGGAATGCATAACACTCGCAAAGTCCCATCTGGGGACTATATCGAAATACCATCACGTCGGCAAAGAAACATGGTGGTGGAATGACGAAACCAAACGAGCTGTGGCCGACAAGAAGAGTGCATTCCAAGCGTGAACAAAATGCGATCGGAGCGACGATATCGAAAAAGCTGGACTGGCTCTTGAATACGAGCGTCTTAAAAAGATCGCAAAGAAAGTCCTGGCTCGAACTCGAGCGGCAGAAGCGGAAAACCTGTACCAGGAGTTGGAACAAATATCCTCACGATCGGCGGATAGAAGACAAGCTATCCAAGAAGTTCAAACGTCGTACAGTACTAAAATGCCAAATATTTTTAAGCTCGCTGCACAGAGGAGAAAAAATTCAATGGAAATAACCTCGCCGAAATACATCAAAAACGCAGACGGTCGTTTAATAACAAATGAAAAGGAAATTTGTGACCGGTGGCTTGAATGCTGCAAGGAGTTGCTTAAGAAACAGTTTCCACGTGATACCGTGCCGACATCTGGTCTATTCGAGGAGGAAGTTTCGGACTTTTCAATCGAAGAAATAAGTAAAGCAATTGGAAAAATGAAGCCGGGGAAAGCGGCGGGACCAGACAGCATTCCATCAGAGTTTTGGTCGAAGATGGAGGGGATCGGCAGCGTTTGGCTTTCGAAACTTTTAAATAAATTAAAATGTGGACAACCTATGCCGAATCAATGGAGAAGTAGCTTCTTGGTTCCATTATACAAAGGAAAAGGCGACACTCGAGAATGCAACAACTTCTGTTCAATCAAGCTGATGTCACACGCGATGAAAATCGTCGAAAGAGTCTTAAACGAACATCATCGGCAAATAGTAAGCATTCGATCGAGTGCCTAGGGATCTCACATGGGCCGCGCTGTCACACATGTACCGAAACATGAAAACTGCGGTTAAAAGCTCCGTTGGACCAACAAGAGAATTTCCAGTTAATGTCGGAGTGCATCAAGGAAGTGTGCTTAGCCCATTCCTCTTTAACGTAGTATTCGACTATCTTTTAAAAGACTGCATGCGCAAAGCAAATGCAACTCCAATTCTCTTCGCTGACGGCGCTGTTATACTAAGCGATAACGTCGGAGATTTGCAAAACGCCTTAGATTCGTGGAAAAATGCGCTAGAGAGAAACGAGTTTAAAATAAGTCGTTCAAAGACGGTGCATTTGACGTGCCCATTTGCGCATCCGTCGCGACCTATTCCAGATATAATGTTAGACGGAATAGTTCTTCCGAAAAGCACTATCCTTAAGTACTTAGGATCAATCATTAACATGGAAGCGAAATGTGACGACGACGTAAACCACAGAGTGAGTGTGGGATGGATGAAAGTGCGGGAAAATTCGGGAATCTTTTGCGACCGAAAATTTCCACTTAAATTAAAGGGGAAACTCTACACTACGGTTGTTAGACCAGCTCTTATATACGGTTCACAGTGCTGGACAATGTACAAAGCGTTTAAAAACAAAATGACGGCAGCGGAAATGAAAATGTTAAGGATGTCTAGTGGAGTCACTAAACGCGATTGCATTAGATCTACGCGTATAAGAGGAAGTCTACATATAAAGAATTCGGTAACCGAACAGCTTGAGGCGAATAGAATAAGTTGGTATTGCCACGTTCAAAGAAGATCTGCGGAAAATCCGGTTAAAAAGGCACTATCAACTACGGTCACTCCAACTGTAAGAAAACGAGGTCGGAAAAGAATTCCTGGATTTCTCAGATGGCAAATGCGCAACAATGCCTGGGGCTTACCACTGAAGCGATCCAGGACCGAGCATTATGTAGACGCGTTCTGCGGTCTGCGACATTAGCCAACCCCATAAGCGGAGCAGCAGCGATGCAGTAAAAATGGGAAACTCGTTACGCATAAGTTCGTATAACGAGGAAAGGGTTAATAAAAGGATAAGAAGAAGAAGAAGACGACCATTTTCGGTCGTTAAGTTTAATAGACCTACCCGACTCTACATTTCCGCTGCCTAATGTTAGAGAAAGCAATAAGTTAGTGCTGCATCTGTTGACAGCGACTCAAATCAATCCATTTGTAGCTGCCTTTCGCAGAAATTGGGCATCGCTTAAACAATTTTATGAAAGGATCTCTGCATACACCGGTATAGGACCAAATTGACCCAAAAACTGCTTTAAAGTCGAACTTTCTCAAATTGGTCATTTCATTGCAAAATGTTATTTCTGGTTTCTGTTTAAATGGCTTTGTCAACAAACAGAATACTTAATGGCTACAGACCTGTACCTGTGCTTAATGAGACGCCACGACACACCCACAAAAATTGACTCTTTGGAGTTGTATTCATGCCGACGACGTTGTTGGCTGTATTTTTCGCTGGTGTTAATGACTGCCACGTCACTGTTGATAAAAATTGTTGGACCTGATTTCATGCACTCAATATTGGCAAGACCTTGCTCATCACGATGGCCAAGCAATTGAGCTATTGAAATCAAAGTTTGATAAGCGTGTAATCTGAAGAATTGGCGATGGCGACGGCACGATAGTTAGCTCATTCGATTATCACGCAGAGAGTCTGCGTTCGATTCCTGGCCGGGTCACCAACAATTTTTCAAATCGCCATCACCCTTTCGGCGGGCAATGGCAAACTCCCGAAAGCAAAATTGCCTACGAAAAAGCTTCTAAGGAGTGCCGTTCGGACTCAGCGATAAACCGTAGGTCCCGCTCAATTGTGACAAAAATGACAACATGGGCAACACAAATGAATGTCAGGAAGCTAGGCCATGGCCCATACCAGGCTGTCAGCGCCACAGTGTTCTTTTCTTTATCAGAAGAATTAGACCAGCCAACGGCCTCGTTCGTGCTATTCAACTGAAAGACGTGCTCAGAGCTAATATTGAACGAAAAACTGCGCAATATCGACCGAAATTTGTGGAATACGTGTTTTTTTTTGTGCGGTCTCTAAGGTCCTTCTGGTCAATGTAGAAAGCTCACTGATTGCATCTATTTGGGCATGTCCTGACTTCAATTTCCTATTTTTAGAAATCAGCAGAAAGTTGGCCTAGAGCATTCCCTACACGCTATCTTTGGCACACAATTGGTCATTTTCTTGTCGTTACATAACCGAGGTACATGCCATGCTCCTTAAAATTACCGAACTGACATTTCTGTGGTAGAAATTCTAGTACATTCGCACATACAAACTACTCACAAAGCGGTTGTCTATCATTGACAATTCACAGTCACCTTTCCTTCTGATCAACATTGTCGTGAAAGTGTCCTTAAAGGCCAAGCAGGGCTACAAAGAACACAAAGGGCAACTATGAGAACCCTTTCATGTTTCATTTACCAGACAGCCATTGACTTTATGGCCAGGTAAAAAAGACCCTACTTTAGACTTGAACCCACTGCAAAAAATTGTAAAAGTTTCGCCAAGTCCTACTTTCACTTTCATGCACAACTCGAAGGGCTTATCACCCATCTTCCTTGACATACACACCGTGTGCCTCTCTAAAGAAGTAGAAAGAGCAACAACAGAAAAGCTTGTTCCTTTGGAAAAATTTGTATGTTCTCGGTACAAAAGGAAATTATATGCTTTGCGGTCGTTCGTTGTTGACACGAACCGACAATGATAGTGGGAGAAATGGTGAAGTGGTGGTGTTGGTGGTGTTGCTGGTTTTCGGTGATTCTCGGGTGGTTTCTGGAATGTCACTTTGAGATATGTCCTCGTACTTCTAAGGAATTGGGGTGTCATAACCACGGTGAAAAGTCACTGCCAAAATAACAAAATGACAGCAGTACGTTGGTACTATCAATGAGTACTCGTATCGGGGCAAAGGATTTTTTTTTCTAGTTTTTTTGCTTTGTGCTAAAATTTTCGTAAAGAGAGAAAGTTAGTACCGAAATACAAGGGGTGACATAGAAACTCTACAAAAAAAAATTCAATTGACACGTCGACAGGAGTATGTATCCTTGTGAAACCTCAAATAGTGGATGGAGCTGGAGAAGAGATGCTGAAGACTGAAAACACAAAACTCAGAACTGAAAGCAGCCAAAGATCCCGAAAGTTCCTCCAAAATTAATGTCTCATTTTCGAAGCATGGTGCCGGAGTGCCAGGATGGTGAGACCCGAGTTTTAAGGCTTAAGGTTGGGGGTGAATTAGGGCGGCCGGAATGCTTAAAGCGAATATTCAACTGGCAGGAAGGAGCATAAATTACATTAGCTTGCACGCTCATGAGACGTGTCTTCCACTTATTGCATGTGACTCCTACTTGTCTATGTAACAGTTTGGAGTTTGTATGCGTGGGTATGTTGTCTAGGGTGGTGGCGCTACCTGTGTTTTATAAAATTTTCTGCAAAAGGCTATAGGGGTGGGATGGGAATAGGTCTTCACTTCATATATACAAAACGGAAGTTACACATGAAATTTTCTTCCTTCTTAACGTTCTTTTTGTTTTTTTTTTTTTTTTTGAATGAGTTGTGACTCAACCGATGCTGATGGTGCTATGTTCTTCCTCCGTGGTTCCTCCATCAGAAGGGAGAGATATGTATTTTTAATCTCCGTCAAAGTGACAAATTGGGGTTGTTTGGCTCCACTCTTCTAGTCATGGTAAAGTGTAAGCCTGTGTGTGTAGGTTGATGGGCCCCATGTTGACGTCTGACGAGTGACGAGGCGGCGCGGCGTTAGCAAGACATACATTTTTATGTTACACTAAGCTCAACTGAGCCAGGTGAAAATGCTATTTTTGCTATTTTTGCTATTTTTGTTCTTTTTCGCATATATTCGAGGACAAGGGTGAAGGGTAGCGCGAAAAACAGCATAGGCACTCCACCATTCCATTCGCGCATTCTTCTTCTTTACTTTTCTGTGCTATTCAGCTATTCAGCTCCGAGGCAAAGCAGTTTAATGTAATGCAATTGCTGGGTAATCTGAATCCTATTGTGATGCAGCGGGTGAGTGATGGGATTAAGGGGTGTTTTATTATTTTTTTTATATTTTTCTACATATTCAGAGGAAATTTCTTAAAGAGATTTCTCACTTTAAGGGGTTGATTTTGGTTTTGATGTTCCCTCAACCCAGCTGAGCTGAGGGATTTTCGCATTTTGAATGGAAGAATTCGTGTAAAGTAACAAACCGCTTTGTTCTGTGGTAAGCCAACCATGTCTTTTGTACAAAATGCGAACGAACGTAATGTTGTTTGAGGTAAGACTCCCAATGGAAGTTGCAAAACGAAGGAGATTTTCTCTGTTTTTAGTTGGGAAAAGGGGAGAATGGCTCCACAATTTGTCTAGCATTTGATGGTTTTGTTTTGTCAGCAAAAGACAAAGGTAATGTTCGAGATATTTTAACTCGTAAATGCACAGAAATGGCAAAATTGGGTACATGGAAATTTTATGTGCTTTTTGTGAAATTGCAAAAGATTATGAAGGCAAATTATTGTGGTCCTTCCGAAAAGGATTTTGTATTTGGAAACCGTTAAGAGTACTAGACATTTTGAAAGGAAAACTATAAGAGCGACACAACTGGTCATCGCTATCCTATTGTTAGAAGTTGTTTTGTAAAATAAACTTTAAGCCCACCTTTTGACCAAGGAAAATAATATTTCAGCGGAATTTTCGACAAACATGTTAGTTGGTTCATAACGTAACTATATCCAGCAACGGGTTCCCCATCTTTATATTTAAAAATGGGCCAATATATAGAGTTTTCCAATAAGGACTTGACAACTTTTTTTTTAAATAAAACGCAAACCATTTGAGCTATTTCAAAAACTTTATTATCGGCTTGAAGTACAATGAAAACATTTATGAATGGAACTCAACTTCGTTCATATGGCCACCGCAAGCACGTTTGCAGCGGTCGATTCGTTGGACCCAATTTTCAACGAGTTTGTCCACACATTTCGGCCGAAACCGCCGCTATTTCGCGTTCAATGTTGGCTCTGAGCTCTTCCAACGTCGTCGGGTTGTTGGCATAAACCAATGACTTAACGTAGCCCTACAGAAAATTGAGCCAAAAATAAGCTTCGTCACTGAAGATGATTTTGCGATGAAATTCACCATCTTGGCGCGTCTTCTCCAGAACCCAATCGGAGAACTTACGT
The DNA here is from genome assembly GCA_928272305.1 of Volucella inflata. NCBI lineage: Eukaryota > Metazoa > Arthropoda > Insecta > Diptera > Syrphidae > Volucella > Volucella inflata. The sequence continues at coordinate 10,884,466 of OV743720.1, forward strand.
CGCTTCAAATGGTCCATCGGCTTCAATTCTTGAGTCAGCTTGATCTTCTATGGGTGTAAACCAAGATCCTTACGCAAAATACGCCATAATGTGGTCTAAGCGATGCCCAATTCTTGAGAACGCCGTAGAATTGACTGATTTGGATCGTTTGCTACGGACGCCTGAACGGCAGCGATATTTTCGACACTTCGACCAACCCGTTGTCTCACTGACACGGCAACATCACACAAAGAATATGCAGACTCAAATTTGTGCACTTAACTTGTTATTGCCTGTCTACTAGGGCGAGAATTATGACCGAAAATTGGAATTAACGCTCTTAAGTTGCAGTCACTGACTCCGAATTTCGGTAGAACATTTTTATAATTTGCAGACGTTGCTCGTTCGTGTACTTTACCATGATGAAAACGTTGAGTTCACTGCGTAAATTGACAGTGACAGTTTGATGATTAGTGAAAGAGTGCGTTCACAAATTAAATTCATAGTTGTCAAGTCCCTATTGGAAAACCCGATATAATTGTAACCAAGATATGGATGTAGATGTCCATAACAATTTAAACCCAACGAACCATTGTGAGAAAGTTCGAACTGCTACAATCGAAGGATGCGGTCAGGGTCTTTTCTAATTCAGTTAACCTTTAGAAGAATCTAATGCCGCTGGCATCGAACATAGAAGATCAGTGGCATCACTGCCAAAAGGCAATTAGAAAGGCTGCCTCTGATGTAGTGGGATTCAACCTGCCCTAACAAAGGAACCCATGACTGCAGATGAGTAAATTTAGAAAAACAGCGAAAGTACAGAGCGGCTATGCAAAAACAATGAAAGGCGCTCGACTACTCTGCGGGTCAAATAAATCGAGGCCTAGGGAGCATGTCCAAGCTAAAACGCCCGAACAGAAATCTATAAAGATATAGAAGGAAGCCTTAAAGTAAAACCACAATCGATGCCGAGAATCTGAAGAGATTATTATTTCCCTCAGCTCTGCTATCAAGGCCAACAATGACACCAGCGCAGAAATCATGCGAAGAATCACTCTTTCAGCATCGTAGCTTTTTTTCGGATTAAAAATTAAATTAAGTGTTGCCCAGGTCCGGAATATTTTCGACTCAAACTTCGAGGGACAATACAGTAAAGGACTACCTCATCTTTGATGGCACACACAAGTGTAAGAGGGTACCTTAGATAACTTTGTTTCACTGCTAAAAGCAGCTAGAAGGAGACCGCTCTAGCTGAGGCCCTGGTCCACCCAGCCTGTAGCGCGATCTAGATAAACAAATAGTTTTTTTTGGCTATTACGTAGGAGCAGCTGTTACGTCTTCTCAACTTATACCTAGCAAACTTGATTGCTTCTCAATAGCTCTGGGCTAAATTTGCTTAGAAGAGGAGAGCCTTCCACCCGACTCGTTCTCAGAAAAAAATGTTAGTTCGAGGTCCGGCTCAGGCAAAATAACTTTTAGATGGAGAACGCAGATCTACGTACAATGGTTCACAGCTTGCCACAGAGGTAATCACCTTCCACATGCTGCACTCGGCCAGTTAAACAGGCTGTCCCTCGACTTGACGTGCTGACTTGAGGAAAGCTTAATCTGAAGGTAATCTGATCAAAGGCTATATTTTAATAAATCAAAGCCAAGTGACTCTGACATTTTGATTTTGATTGTTTTGATGGTGGATGTTTCAAACCCTCAACCGAATTTCATAACCTTTAGTATGCCCCTTGAGCTGCCTGATTGACAATCTGTCTTTACCTTCAACCAATTACAAAAATATGCTAGTACTACTCTACTCCTTCAGATCTTTTGTAGCAGCTTTTGCTTCCCATTTGTTGCAAAGCCTTATCCATAGAGCAAAATTGCATTTTTCTACCAACAAGAAAAAGCAGTGAAGATGCACACCTCTGGCCCTTCGGAGATGGTGTTGTGAGACGATTACCATTTATAGGCTTTGGTAGGGACAAAAAAATTTTCGGGAATATTTCCCATCTGCCAATCAAATCCCGAAAACGGAACGCTTACGAATGCTGACAAGCAGCCGGCAAGGATCGCTGTCCAATGTCTTACCTTAAGTCCCAAATGAAAACCTCCTTGTTTGATATCGACTTTTGATCCCAAATGCGTCAGAATTGTGAAAACTTTATTTTATAAGTAACACCAGTTAGAACGCAGGCAGCCCCGCAGTTTCCACAGTCTGATATGGATAACGTTGTAGTTCTACTGTAAGTCGAAGAGCTTAAAGGGCTGCATAATTCATTAGCGACTAGCCGCTCTAGGTAAGCTTAGGCCTTCGTTACACCTCATCAATTTTAGATACCCATGACCCATTTTGCCATTATGAGATTCAAGTGGGAAAACGAAGTGATGTTATCGATACAATCTAAGTTATTCTCACAGAACTTATAGCTTAAATATAATCGGCGGTTCGTAAACTAGTAATAGACTTTCAGCCAGACTTAAAAAGCAGCAAATGACTAGTTTGACTCAACGAAGGCTTAAAGGCACTAGCTTGGATCAACATTTTTTAACGGACCAGTTGTATCGCGCCGAAAACAGCCAAGTCAATGTCGGTTTTTTTTAGCAATATAACGATTTTTTTTTGTCTGTGACAGATCTTGCCTCCAAGCCGAGTGTATTTGATCTACATAACTCTGATATGCCTCGTTCAATCCTCTATATCTTTTACTCGGTAGCAAAATCTTCACCCAAGTAGCTCTGTATATATTACCCGCACTGGCTAAATCTAAATGTACCAATATATCTGCTAAAAGCCGACTTGTACTAGTGGATGCCGGGGAGATATCTTTGTTACAAGGGAAACAAAAGTTTCTTTTACCCAACGCACTGACCGTCTTTTCGATCTGGTCTTATTAAGATGCCGTCTGATGTGTCCACATGAAAACTGAGACTGCTGCGAACTCCTAATTGCAACAAACTATTTGCTGGAAAGAATGGGCACAAGTGGTGAAGTATTGAGATCTTCCACCGGAGCAAATCTGTGCTCAAGCTATAGCGATGCCCCCCATACCTCTATCATCAACTATCAATAAGTTCAGTCTTTGCGCCCAGCTTATTACTTCCTGGTCCCATCCGACAAAGTGTAAGAACCTTACCCTGTGTTATCACTGCCTGCCTCTTTGATTAAAGTTATAAGGTTGCCGGTGTCTTAAGAAGGTAAAAGCCTACCCTTCAACACAAGAAAATAAAACAAAACTCCTGCTGCGCTTTTTGACGTTTTAGTGACTGATAAGGGTGAAGCTGACAAAGCGGAGGAACTATTATATGACTGTTCGACTTACAATTTTGTAAGTGCTGCTGCTACTGATCTCTGTAGTTCCCTTCACGGTACATCCATGCCCAGATGATTTCTAAGAGCCAACGCATCATTAAAAGATGTAACTTTGTTACGAACTTGATCATATTTAACAGGAAAAGGATAAGGGTTTTGTGAATAAGTGTAGCTAAGTGAGGATGACAGTATTTTCACCGTCACGAAACCAATAGTTGGAACTGCTCTTAAACGACTAGAACCAAACGACGATGCCATTAACCGTGGTTTCCTAAATTTAAAGGTACATATAGGCATTGTCAAAATCCTGCTTCGCTTGAACCCTCGATTATGGCAACACCGAACGTTCGATGTTATCTTTCAAAGTTTTCCTCTTCACATTATCGCCTCAAAATTATCTCCACTTTTCTAAACACACTGTACACCCAGAGCCCAATCGATGGCAGGTTTTTCCATAAGTTCATTAAAAATCCCCTCCACACCAAGTGTCAGTGGCTTGTCAAAGTAACCTAAGCAACCACTACCGTCACCAATGCCTATGCTGGTATTCTAAGCAACCATTTCATCATCATCGTCGTCGTGTCGTTGGGTATAGTGTCATCGTCATCGTCATCATCATCATCATAATCATTGTCGTTTTGTCTTTATCCACTCTCTCTTCCATTCACATCGACCATTGGGTGTGTGTTTGGGGGGATACATAGAGACAAGGATTTCATATTCATCCCTTAAACGCGTAACTTTTCTTCTTCATTATTGTCGGAGATATCACAAATGCTCTTCAGGGTACTGCGCTCCAATTTTCTCAGCCCCAAGCAACCGAGATTCATATTGTACGTAGTATTACACTCGTACTACTGGTACTTCTGGATGCTCCTAGGTGCTCCCTACTGCTGCTGCGGCCGCACTTCATGCACTCAAACTCCCTTTTATGTGAGATGTTCTCACATATAGTACACACAATACAATGGAGCTGCTCATGGATGGAGTAGTGCTACACCATTAAGAATGCTTCACATACACGATTCTTCAAATAGACGAAGAGTCGAGTAGAGTAGGTTCTTTTGTACTGTTTAGGTGTTTCATTATCATCAGCTTTAGAGAGCTATAGAGTTCCTAAAGAATTGATGGGGGGTTTGGGATTATGCAGCACCGAGAATCAACCCCTAGGCATCCAATATCATATCATCATCGCATGACCTCTTTATCCAACACAAAATCTGTAGACTTCCTCGATATAATCTTCGGTGCTTAGCTAGATCCACATCAGCATCAGCATCAGAATCAGCAGCAGATTCAGCTTTAGCTCCGACTTTGAGTTTGATGATGAATCGAATACTATAGCCACACATCCCCCACACTTAGTTACTCATGTGGAGCCTGAAGGACGGTATTGTAGATATGTAGGAGAGTATTTTAGATATTGGCAGAGTATTAAAGGGATGAAAATGGGCAGAGTGCCAAGGTGCCACAAGAAGAAAATCAGCAGAATGTCGCCCCAAAAAAATATAACTGAAGAACCAAGAACCATTTCCATTCCGATGTGGATGCGGATGTGCTCTGTGCTCAACCGATTGATTAGAAAAAGGCATTAAGGATGTGGCAACAGTCATCTCCGTATCATTATTGCTGTCCCGAGTTGTTTCTGTTTGTTTGTTTAATGTTTTTTTTTTTCTTTGTTCTCATTCTCCTCTTGTTTGGTTTTGGGTTTTCATTTCGACAGAAGAAAAAGTTTTTCCATCTGCCACGGTCGTTGGGACACTGTAATGGATATGATGGTTGCCAAAGCCGCCGCCACTGCCACCATTCTATTCACAAGACACAACACGAAGATTGTGTATCGGAAATTTGTAAAGTTTGGGCTTACTCAAACCGAGTTCAAGGAGAAGGCAAATTGCTGCAAAAGTACTACAACCTATTGGGTCATGGACGTATATTTATACCTAGAGATGGAAAAGTGTTTCCGTTCTAAGAGAACAGAAGTACATTCAAGTTGGCACTGCATAAGTTGATGAGTTTTTAAATGTAGTTCACATTTTACCTTTATTACTCCCCACACTGTCACCAGTCTTTTGAAATAACTGAAACTCTTGAAGATAACCTCTCCCCAATACTAGACCTTACGTCGTTAAATTGGAAAAGGCTTTGCCAACAGAACCTTGGTATAGAGCTAAATGACATATCAAATCAGCTTTCCCCATCGCACTAATTACTTTACTTTAAGTGGTGCTTCAGTCCGGGGTGTCTCCAGTTTCGCATGCTAAGTCCCCTTCCACTTGCGTGCACCACTACATTCTTGGTCTTCCTCTCTGCATTTACTATTCAATCACCTTCTTAGCCAAAAAAGCAGCGATTGGCTAGAATTATTCTTCGTCTGATCTCAGCGCTGATGTCGTTGTCTAAATTTATAGCGGTGCCTGGATATACTCGTACAAAGTCCTTAACTACCTCAAAGTTGTATCTGTCAAAGGTGACGTTCTGTCCAAGACGTCGGTGTTGAGTGTCCTTTTTTTGACAGCATATACTTGGTCCTGATCTTGTTGACCGCTAAACTCATTTTCGCCGCTTCTGTCTCAATATCCGCGAAAGCACCATGATATGATTTCTTCGGATTATGTCAATATCGTCGGCGTATGCGAATAGTTGGACGGACTTTTGAAAGAATGTGCCTCTTGTGTTTGCTCGTGAGTTTTGCACTATTCTTTCAAGTACGATGTTGAAAAAATCGCATGACAGCGCATCGCCTTGTCTAAATCCCTTCTAGACATCAACGGTCTCGGTGAGATCTTTACCAACATCGATGTAGCAGCGTGCATTCTCCATCGTCATCTTACAAAGACGGATGAGTTTGACAGGAATCCCAAAACTAGATGTTATTCTGTAAAGCTAGTCTCTATGACTGGCATGAGTTTTTGCCAAGCGATGCTAAGAAGACTGATGCCTCTGTAATTGGCGCAGTCGGACAAAATAATGCTGAGGTATGTACCATTCATTGGACATATTATCGTCTGACCATATTTTAGAGGTCAGTTGGTGTATGCTCCTTACCAAACCATTACCTACCGCTTTGAAGAGCCCTGCAATTAGGCCGTCCGCTCCAGAAGCTCTGTTGGACATAAGCTTAGATATTGCTATCTTCCTCTCATCCAGGTTGGGTGGACAAAATTGTTGGTCTACATTGTCCAGGTTGAAATGTTCATTCTGCCTGACAGCGGAAGATATTTGTTTCGTCATTGATCTTTCTAAATCCTCAGCATCGACTGGGGTCTTACTACGATGTACCCTTGTTCGTCTCTACAGGCTTCGGTTCGTGGATTGTGTCTTTGGCATGTGTTTTTGCCTTTTGGTAAAACTTCCGAATCTTATTCCCAGAGTAGCATCTCTCAATTCTCCCGATGGTGCGTTTCTTATGCTCCTTCTGTTTCATCCAGAGAAGCCGGTGTTCATCTTTCCTCGTGAGCAGTTCTGGTCTTTCTATGCAGCGCCGATTTGTATGCATCTTGCTTAGCTGCATGTACTTACCGGAATTAGTCGTCAAACCAGGGATTTCGCTGCGGTGATTTAATGAAGCCCAGAGGTGGTATTTCTGATATACCGCCACTGGTCTTCAATACATAATGAGAAGGGTAATCGTTTGATTCGGGTTGTTCCCGGATATGCTAGTCGCAATTTATCACTCATTGGGAGCGCACAGCATTCTCGACTAAGTAATACTAAAATTGCGTCGATTTGTTGGTTCGAACTTGTCGAAAGTAGCGTGATATCAGTGATGCTTTCGCGAGCATTGAGACGGAAGAAGCGAACATGGGTTAAGTGGTGAACGAGGGCCAAGTATACCACCTTGATCAAAAAGTTCCCGGAATATGGCGCTACCATTGTTCCGATTTGTTTTTTTTTGTTAAGTTGGTACATCTGTCATAGCGTCATAGCTCGACATTTGCAAAAGTTACGTAGCCACCGTAGTACATCTATCTCTGTGTGTGTTGGCGATTTTCTACAATTTTAGAAATTAATTTAAATTTTCAACGAACTTGTAATAAATTTTGCGCAAAAAACGGATTTAATGGTGCGCGAACGTTGGAAATGTTGGAAAAGTGTTTCGGCAACGATTCTCTAAAGAAAACGGTCGTTTACCAGTGGCATGAGCGGTTCAAAATCGAAGTGGTCGTGAGTCAATCGAAGATGATGAACGCAGTGGCAGACCATCGACATCAAAAACCGACGAAAACATTGGTGAAGTAAGAGAAATGTTGGTCTATAACTGCAAATTAACCAACAGAGAGATAGCGGAGGACAATTCGCCGAAAGAGACCAGAATTTTGGGCAGAAAACTCGTGAATTTCGCACCATGATAACGCATCGTCGCGCAGTGCCATCTTTATTTGTAATTTTTTGACGAAAAATGTAACAAATACCATCCAACAGCCACCGAATTCACCTGATTTGGCTCCCTGTGACTTCTTTCTATTTAATCGAGTTAAAGAACCACAACGGGGAACGCGTTTCAGTAGCCGAGAGGAAATAATGGAAAAATCGCAGGAAGCACTGATGGACATACCGAAAATCGAATATAAAAAATGTTTCTGCGCTGGCAGAAGGGTGTTGTAGTCGATGGGGATTACTTTGAAGGGAACAGTATATATTTAGATGAATAAACTTGTATTTTCGGGAACTTTTTGATCGGTACCGACATCAGGGACACAACGTCACCCTCGACAGATATAACTTTGAGGTAATTAAGGTCTTTGTCCACCTAAGCTCGACTATTAATTCTGACAATGACATCAGCGCTAAGATCAAGCAAAGAATAGCTCTTGTATCTCTATATAAGTTCTTAAAAGGACCTAAGGCGAACGATAGAGCTGGCTGAAGACTGTTACTCTTACATCTGCAAGCCTCTTCGCTGCTTATGCTTAGGTCTATCAAAATTACCAAACAGCCCCTTATTTTGTTGGAATTCCAAGAAGTTTCAAAGTAAATTACCCTAATGAGCCAAAACCAACTCATTAGTGAAAAAACACTCAACTCAAAGATAAATAAGAACATCATTACCTCATCTAGCCTGAGACTAAACCTTTCCACCAACGGCAACACTTTATTATATCCTGCTAGCGGCAAGACATCTACTTTAACAGGAAATTCTTCCGCCTGCGGAAATGTAGCAAAAATCATGTGAAACTTTTATAATTAAACTAAATACGAGTAGCAAAGTCGCGCAGCATATTCCATCTAACCAGGCAACAACTTTACCATCACCATCATTGCCTGTTTCCAATTTAACCCAGAGCAGTTCTTGTGCACCAAAACGTGCCCAAAGAAAAACAAGGAGACTTCAAGTGGAAAACTTTTCTCTATTTTTTGGCTTTTTTCTAACTTTTTCTTTCTCCCATTCCTCGGATCTACTCGTATGTACCTCGTGTTCTAGATAAGATCCGCCGCTTGAAAAGACCAAGTCTTCCAACTAAAGACACAGCTGAAGACACATTGGACACGAACATCATCGACTTCGACTTCGACTTGACTCTGAATAATTAAAAACCGAGAATAAGTACGACTTGGCTGGTTAAGGGCAGAATCTCAGAACCCGGCCCCACTAGCAACGAAAGTTAATTTTAATGATTTTATTGACTCTATTTTGGGAATCTCGACATTTTAGAAATTCATTTGTGCTTTCGTTACGCTTCTGTATTAGCTGGCATCCGGCAAGGATATTTGAATTTTATTGGATTCTGAATTGAATTCCGACTGGTGGTGGGGGGTGGAAGATGAGAAATTCCATTGGAATCGTGTCGATGATGGCATCTCCCTTTGGTGACTCTTCCTTTTCGTTACGCTTCTTTATTTCTGGAGATTACCAATCGATTTCCATCTATTCGTGTCGGAGAGGCGGATGGGCGAAAGGATGCCATCCGAAATAGCAGAAGGGGCTTTCAATTTTATTTTATCACTGAATAAGGGTGACTTGGGAAACCCCTCTTTCTCTCTCTCTCTCTCATGGTCATAGCAAAAAGGATACCAGGATTTGTAATTTGTGTAAATCTTTTCTTTTTATCAATTCTTTTCGTTTTCATTTTCATTTTTATTTTCGGCAGACGGCTAGAGAGAACCAGATTCTAAAATCGTAATTGGAAAAGTTTAAGTGAATTTTTATCTTTGACCGTCGAAGGATGATCGTTGAAAATGAAATGAATAGCCTGTTGTTGGTTTTGTTGTTGTAATTCGAGTATGTACCTGACGACAGAGGACGGTCCAACAATGAAAGAAATTAATGATGCGCCAACATCATTAGGAGAGTGAGGTCCATTTGACTTCTTTCATTGTGTTTACAATAATTAATTGTATCCTGTTGTGGCCTATTAAAACCATTCAACTACAGATAAGAGTGGAGTTATTCGCAAAAGGACTGTACCGTACAACAAAGGATCAACAACATCTGGTCGAGGTCTTTCAATGAAATATTGAAGCGTTTTTGATAAACTAATAAACTCAATCAAAGTGTGTGAATGGCTGGCTATTAGGCCTCCTGGGTCGGTCGGTACGAATACAATACTCATACACATAGTAAGGGAGCACCACCTAATGGAGTCATTAGGGAAGTGGCGCCTGATGTTTCTGGACAATAAAGCGTATTAGAGGCTCAACTTGCTCACCCAAATGATGGTGTGAGGAAACGGAAATCTTATGGTGCTTCGTTTGTGCGAAATGTGAAGGAAATTGCCAATCATAATGAGTGTACGAGTGCGGGTACTGGTATTTGTGTGCCAGGAGCTATGCAGATGATGGCAATAAAATAAGCAAAAATCAGAGGAAGTAAAATATTTGCAGTCTAATCTGGTGGAAGAGGGTTGATGATTTTTGTGGTAAGAAACTGGCAGTGCCTTGAGGCGAATATCATTACTCAGCAGTTTGTTTCGGTTGGGGGCAGGATCCCTGCTTAGGAAGTGGAAATGAAAGTAGCAAAGACCAACTCATTTGGTCTATCATGATGGGGATTTATAAAGACATTGTGGGTAGCCTATTTGCGGCAATGAAATGGTTATTTCTATACCAAAAGCTTATTATTACCACCCTTAATCCTAAGACGGAGGATTTAAGAGGATACAGTACCAGTGCCAGTGCCAGTGCCAGTACCAGTACCAGACCAGCCTTGTACGGGCATAGTGAATTGAGTATTGAGTTATTTGTGCGATGTAGGATTTGTTTGTTTTTTTTTTTTCATTTTATCGGTGAGAAGACTGAATATGGTCCAAATTCATCAAATCCACAGGAATAGCAGTGATTTAACTTGGCTTATTTTCCTCACAGAGTCTGAGCTTCAATTTAATCTATCAAACTTACGATAGGAAGTGTGTCCATGCCAAGAAAGGGAAAACTTGTCGGGTTGCATTGAATGCGTCAAAATTATGCGATCAGTCAAGAGGGCACCTAAAGCAGTATTGATGACCATTATCAAACTCATTCCACTTGATCTATACAACAGTAATTCGGTAGGTTTTTTGACTGCTAAAGGGACATCTATAGTCACACGTATCCTACTGCGCGACCCCATACAATCTCGGTGAATATCTTCAGCAAAGTTACCAAAAATTTATCGTATGATTCCAAGAGTGCTAGTTGAAGGATAGACTAATCACTCATATGTAGAAACGTACGTTGTACACCGATGGCTCTAAAGATCTCGTCTCGGGGATTCGCTGCGGATCCTTAAAAGTGAATATCCCCTTCAAACAGTTCCTGAATTCGAGATTATCAGACCAATCTTCTGGATTATGTATACTCCATAGAAGCCTCGAAGATAGGATTATCAGTTGAATAAATACATGGTGCTTTCAATTTTGAAAAGTGCGTCAAAACCCTTAATGTTACCGCTTATCTGGCCTACCTTCACCTAAATATGAATGAGAACTCTAAGAACACATTCATAAAGCTGAACACTTCGCCGATCTACTGACTCCTTATCGCAAGGTACACGCTGATCTCCCTTTCTACCTACTGCCCAGTAATCACCCTTTACACCTGAACTTTTATTACATTGTAACCAACATCTGATTGTAGAAATCGTTATCATTTTGGCAACCATACAAATTTCAAATCCTGATGTTGATGCCCATATTATTGTCTAGGGCAACGCGAAATGGAATCATCTCTTTGTCCTCGTAGCATCAAATAAGTCAAGTTATTGTCTTAACTAGCTCATACTCTAAGGCTCTGACAGACCATATGTACATAGAATTCCAGATCGGATGCAAGTTTATTGATGCAAAGCGGCAGTCACGGTCGAGGACTAATATACCAAGACTTTCCCTAAACTCAGAAAGGTACATAAGGTAAGGAACGCTGTTCTTAATCTGAAAAACATCCTTATCTAATGTTCATGAGGTGTCCATGTAGAAAAACCCCATGTATATCGTAACACCCACGGTGAAAAGAAAGAAGGCCTATTTCAGTTCGGACGCCTGAAATGATCCAAAAAGTATGCGTTTTCATTGCACAAGACCGCAATGTCCATCATCACTGAGCATGATGGAAGAGACTTTTCGAACCATTCCTCAAGAGGTTTTGGGCAAAATACAGGTCGGTGCAAAATTTGTTCCACTCGCATTTAATGATGATCAACAATTTATGAGAGTTCGGCACTCCAGAGACGTCATCACAGCCTCAAGAAATGATCCAAATTTTTTGAAAACAACTTTACGGATGATGAAGCATGGTGTTTCCAAAACGATCCGTAAAAGTGCGGAATGGAAATCATAAAGTCCACCACGAGAAGTTCCTTCAGAAATGACGACAATGCTCATCACATTCTGCAATAGCAAAAGAATTATCCACAAAAAATTCGTTCCAACTTGTAAAAACGTTTCTGAAGCATTTGCTGACCAGAATCCATCGTATTCGACTCGAATATCACGATCCAAAAAGTTGGTCTCTGTTCTTCGACTTCTCTTTGTGCCCGAAATTGAAATTGAAGTTGAAAGGACGAAATTACGATCATTCAGGCATTTGAATCACTATTGAATCAGTGCAACAAGTGTATTCGATCGGGGGGAGAATATTTCAAATAAAAACTCCGCAAAATAAGCAGAAATCGTGTTATAATTATGTTTTCGAGAGCCAGTCCGGGATATTATTTGCCACACTGTGTACTTTGGAAAAACGCTAAAAGCTTGACATCTAACACAATGATACTAGAACTAAAGCCGCCACGGAAATATGAACTCGAGTTTTCTGTTCTGAGGAATCCCCTTGCCCAAAACTTGAGCATTCATGAAAATTAAGAATTTACACAGCTTCAAAACCAATTGCAAATGTAACAAGCCTGCTGAACCGGTGATGTTTCTGCGAAGCTATTTAAGACACAGGAGATGACTTGATAAAGAGCATATCCACACTAAATCATTTCTAAGGCTTAGTCGAAGGAAAACCCTTCTGAGGGATGGCAACTCAGCGTTCTTTATATTTACAAGAAGGGAGTCGCTCTTGCCTTTACGACCAACTCTTAACATCGCTCACAAGATCTTGTCTTTAAATGTCCTAATTTGACCCTGTCACTAAGGTTTTAGGCCTTTGTGGTCCAATATCAAATATAAATTCACGGAAACAACCGCTTATCCTGGGGATAAGCAAAGTACCGATACCGATAAAGGGTTGATCTCTATCGGCTTTAAGACTCAAAATTTCAGCATCAGGTTGTGCAGAATGACGGTGGAGAACGATCGCTACTCCCCTAATGTTGGAAGCTAAAAAGTATTCAAACAAAACACGTAGAACTCTTCTTTTTTTCCAATAAAACGATTGAAATTTACTTTTTAATGCGAAAATGAACCTCATTCTAAAACTCAACTTTCTTGCGAAAATAAATTCGAAGTAGTACGGCGATTCTGGTATCCGGCTGTCATCAATTCTTGCGGTAATTGGACGTTGTACTCATGGAGATCGGTGAACTGTGCATGTGGAGAGGCCTAGTTCTGGAAGACGGTGACAGTTGAAAGTGTTTGGTCGTTTTTGACACCTTCTTTTGCCGCGGCAATATTTTTATTTGAACGCCCGGGTGGAATACTTTTCGACATCTCACATCTTGTATTGAATCCGACTCTTGAAAATTTTTGATTATGTTGCTCACACATGTCTCGGATTAGACGCAAATTATGACAGCTGTCTCCAGTATCGCACTCCAAGCTAACTACTTTAGCTGTCTGTACAGGTCGTGGTTGAATGTCATCCTTCTTTGTCTCGAAGCGACCAAGTATTCTTTCATAGTCCAGAATGGCGTGGAGCGCTTTTATAAAAATCTTGTGAAAGGACTTTTACTCAATTGCCTCCCGAGCCTATAGAAAGATCATTTGGCAAGAGTAATTCTGCACCTGACTTCCGCGCTTATGTCATCGCTGCTTGTAATTGCAGCTCTTCCGCCTTGAACTTGGTTGTAATGATCTGATTGAAAGTCCACTCTTGGGAAAATTTAGACGTCCAGAATTTGGGAGAAGTGGTTGTCGTCGATCGCAGCGTGATCAATGTGGTTGATGATTTATACGGCTTACTGAACTCGGACTTGCGGAAGAATCCTCACAATTTTGGCCATAGCTGAGGCACTAAGCATTGGTGCCATACACGGCTTACTTTTCCAAATTCGACATTGATGCAGTTTTTTATGAAGCGTTCACTAACATACGGAAGCTTAAGAATTTTTGCCAGAGTCTCCACTAAAAAAGCAAATTTACATCGGGGAAGAAGATATCGCTGTTTGACCAATTTATTCCATAGTACTTCTTGGATTGCGGTAAAATTGGCCTTGCAACAGTCCTCCATCTGTTCTGAAGCTCGTTATTTGTTAAGGGCCCGGCGACGTTATCTTAGGACGTTAACATTATATCCGTGCGTATCAGAGGCTGTCTGTTTGAAAAAGAAAGTTACCACAAGTCAGGTCCTATCAGCCTTAAAGCTTATAGCCATAAGTAGCTCTGTGAATATTGTTAGACGTGCGAGATTCCATTTTATTCTAAACAAAATAATCTCCCCTTTAGGGAGATGTATGGCATATTAAAGACTGACTTTAATGTTGAAGTTCACTTGTTTAGTTCGCAACAAACCCACCTGGATGACAGAAGTGATGGTCTCCTGGGTTGTTATAATAAGTAATAGTCCATAATCAGGGCTACAGACACAGTTTATTGTTTTTTGTATCTCTTTTAAAGTCTACAACTTGGTTTATACCTGGATCAACCCCAGACAGTTACGAGGGCGGGTCAATAAGTCCGTGACTTTTTGAATTTCTGACCTCTTTACTGAAACAGCAACACTGCTCCTGTCAACAGGCATCTGTCAGTTGACTCCTGTCAAAATTTAAACTTGCTACGTCAGTTAGTTTGTGTTTGACAGCTATTTTTATCAGACTACTCACTAATTTGAGGAGAAAATGGAAAAAAGTGAATTTCGTGTGCTTATTAAGCATTATTTCTTGCGAAAAAAAACCATTACCGAGACCAAGGCTAAGCTTGATAAATACTATGGGGACTCTGCACCATCGATTTCAATGGTAAAAAAGTGGTTTACTGAATTTCGTTGTGGCCGTACAAGCACTGAAGATGCCGAACGTCCTGGACGCCCAGTTGAGGTCTCTACACCCGAAACAATCGAAAAAATTCACGATATGGTGTTGGCCGACCGAAGATTGAAAGTGCGAGAGATTGTGGAAGCCGTAGGGATCTCGCATGGCTCAGTGGTTTCAATTTTGAATGATCACTTGGGCATGAGAAAGCTTTCCGCAAGATGGGTGCCGCGTTTGCTCACAGTCGACCACAAACGCAATCGTGTAACAACTTCATGAAATCCATGAATTGGGCTATGAATTGCTCCCTCATCCACCCTATTCTCCAGATTTGGCTCCGAGCGACTACTTCTTGTTCCCAAACCTGAAGAAATGGCTTGGTGGAAAAAGATTTGACTCCAATGATGAAGTCATCTCGCAAACAAAGGCCTATTTTGAGGACCTCGACAGATCATTTTTTTTGGAAGGGATACAAAAATTGGAGAAGCGTTGGACAAAGTGTATAGAGCTCAAGGGAGACTACGTTGAAAAATAAAATTATTTTTTTATCAAAAAATCTGTGTTTTAATCCAAAAGTCACGGACTTATTGACCCGCCCTCGTATATTATGGTCAACACAAACAAAGACATTGTCAATTGACAGAATGAATAATGGAGGACCAAGATGGCTTCCTTGGGGTACCCCGGAATGGGGTTTTTAGGTTTCGATATTCCGAACTCAAAGGGGACTCTGTAGCGTCTTTCTGTTACTCAGAATATCAAAAGCCTTAAGTTTGGAAAGGATACTTTATGCCAAATTTTACAAAAAGCTTTGCTGAGATCGGAAGTATTTACATCAGTTTATTGAAGATGCCATAAAAAAAGGAACATAGTACTTGATACGTATTCTGTTTGGCTTGCGGTTGTTAATCTATCCTTCATGACTCCATGTAGGTTAATCGAAAGGTTGACTTGCAACAAAAAAAAAACATTGAGTCGGGACAATAAGGGGCAGTTTCACGAACGACATATAATTTAGGACTTCTGTTCGGCCTTTCTTATTTCTATAACTCAAAAAGAGTTATGAGAGGTTGTACCAAGGAGTTCACACATTTTTTAAAAATTATGGCGGTCAAGCACGGTTCTTAAGTTTTTCAATTTTTATTTTCACTAATTCTGGAGTAATATCCATCGAAGTCAATGATCTGTGCATACAACTACTAAAGTAGAAGACGAAAAGGTGAGCGGGATCTAGGTAGTAAACAACTGGCAACTTAATATGTGATAATTATGAGTTGATCCAGAGAATAAATAAATTATCTTTCGAGATAAGATGCAGTTTTGAGACGAGTTGGTATTGTCGAGAGTCCTTGTGTCTTGTTGATTCATCTCTATACCATCATTAGAACATATATCATAATCTTGTATGAATACCCCACATTTTTTATAGTTCTACGAAGGGTTGGTCTCTGAACGAGTATGTTCGTAGCCCCCTTTCATTTGGTAAATATTTTGGAAGCGTTCTTTGAAGTTTCTGTAGCGCAAGCGTGAAAGAAAAAAGTCCCTCAACTGAGGGCTATTTGATTCTGAACTATTGCTTCCACTTTCAATACCACGTATGTTCGGATGACAAAACCCCAGTTAAATTTGTCTGAATTTCAGTTAGCCAAAAAGTGGTGGCCTGAGTCAATGTTGACCTACAAATCATTTGGGCATTTAATATTTTGGATGTGTTACTTACGTAACATACTCGTCCTTTTCGTCCAACTAGGCGAATGATTCTTTCTTTCCTTTTCAAGGCTTTCAAGTTTTGGCTTTAAAGTATCTCTCGAAAATTTCTTTCCTCTTTGAAAGTTCCCACAAAATGTGAAAACTTCTTCGATATATTGTCAACCCCATACGACTCATTTTTCTTTTGCATCACTTTCTTGGAATCTTTTTCCAAAGGCTTTCAGGTACGAGGAAGTGAGGGAACTCATTCTGACAGTCTCATTACAGGTTTCCAAGAAAAACGCTCAACATTTTCTGCAGCTAAGCACTTTAAAGTGCTTACCTGTCTTCAGCAGAATTGTCCGCAAACAAATCACTTTATCGAATCTCCTCTTCCAAGGCCACCAAATGCCACCGACACTGTTGTCAAGCACAAACAGCACCCCATTTAGAGCATTATTGCTTAAAATAATTTCAAGATTTAATTTATATCCACTTCTGGAACAGCCCATTTGCGCCATTAACTTGAAGGGTAGGTAGTCATTCTAACAACACAGCTACAGGACGTAACGAGCTCAAATTAGTAGGACGAGAGCTTAGTTGATGCAAAGAAGAAAAAAATCCTATCCAGCGCAAATCCCAGCAGTTATGCCGGGGTAAATTAAAACCGAGGGTTAAATGAAGTGCGGACTATTAATGGAAATTAATTGCCATTCGGAAGCGTCAGCGACGACATCACACAGGTGTACGTTTGCTTGTTTGCCCAAAATTCTGCCAAAATGTTGCGTACGCACTTGAGGTATGAATATTTCACATCATCCAGTTTTATTTTATTTATTTGTTTTTTTTTTTTTGAAAAACTTTATTTTGCTCTTCAGCCGCCCACTGCTCTGGGAGTTGGCCGATGGGAATCCTGATTGTAGAGGATAAAGATATAAATTTCATCCTACTACCACATAACTCAACAGGTGTCGAGGGATACTCCTACTGTGTGGTTGTTGTTCTTTGTTGTTGCTACTGCTGAAAGGCCATTCGCAAAGCTTTACGAGCATCTTGGGAAATCCTTAAACGAAATTGTAGTTAAAGCTGAAAGTGAGTAAAGCAAAGGAGGCCCGAATCAAGGGCTATGTTTAACTTCCCAGGTAGATGTAGGTAAGAGGCGGAAATCCTTCCCTATGCGCTAACCCTACACGCCCGAAAGGAAGTGAAAATCCGAGAAGAAAATATTTAGATTACTTGGCAAACACAAATGCAAAACCTTATTGTTCCGGCGGAAATGAGCCCTAGAGAGCCGAGAGAAGTATGTATCAGGCACAAGCTAAAAAAAAAAAACCAAAAGGAAACAAAAAGAGAGGAAATTCAGGACAGGATACTTTAAGGATAAAAAGTTCAATCCGGAGGAAGGACCCACTTGTGCATTATTAATAAAAATGTTATTCGCAACTATTTGACCGAAAGTTAATCGATGATTGTTACTCAGGGCATCATCATTTTGCCTGTAGTCATCCTCTTCATCATCATCATCATCATCATCGTTGTCGTCGAAACCGTCGCCGTCGACGTTGCCGTCGACGTTGCCGTCCTTGCCCACGCCCACAGTGAATGGTCGAATGAAGGGATCTCATAAAAAATTCAGAGGATGATGAGTTTTTTTTTTTTGTTCTGGACTCACGTTGAAATTGTTTTGGGTGGAATTTAATGTCTGGTAGGCCACAAGGTAATGAAGAAGTAATTTACGTTTAATTATCAGGGAATGCAGGCAACACATTGGCACATTGATCGCTTTGGCGACACTCACTCACACACACACACAATAATTACGTTAATTTGGTGAAATCGGTGAAATTCATTGAAATTGACGAAATTGCCAAAATTGGAATTGTGTATTTTAATTGCTTTTGCAGGCTCTATAAAGGCGGGCCGTTTTCCGGGCGCCTATGTGTGCTTGTTGCGTGCAGGTTGACAAGTAGCTTACTGCGGTTTAATTACGCTAGCTGGCAATCACATGTGACAGGGGAGTTACTACTGTAGCCGTTGTTGGTGTTGATTAGGTGGAACATGGAAATGTCATTAAGTTAGAGGTTAGCTTCTGATCAAAGCCAAAAGTGGTGAAGACGAACCAATTTTAAACGTCTAATAGGCTAAGAGAGAATTGAGAAATAATCATATCACTTCAGTTGTGTGATACTTTTTACTGATTTTTGGGTAACCAACACGAGGTGCTAATCTACATACTACGAAGGGAATCAGAAAATTCTTCAGATTGCCCGTTGTTTAAACTCAATAAATTCCAGGCTGGACTCGAAAAAATCGAAGTGAACTATTGAGGAAATAGATTGGGAAATTTCCTAAGTTGCTGAGTTGGAGCTTATACGCCATACAGCTGTTTGATTCTTATCGCAATTCATCATAAAGAGTGCTTCTGTCAGAGGCATTTATTTAAAACAACAACAAAAAGTTCAATTTCATCGGCTAATCTTTATTAGCATATAAAAGAAGCATTATTTACATTTATATTTTCAAGATAATATCTTTAATATGTCAACCGTAACTATAGCTAACATGGTTCATTCTGAAGTTCCAATTTTCAATGACCGTCCGAGCATTACGAGTGGTGTTTGTTGGCCTCCAATTCTTCAATTACAACCGTTCTATCCACAAATATAACCATGATTCCACGGGCTATGTGGCAAGTGAAGTCGTCTTCTTGGAACAAAATATCGTCAAGACCACGGGTTTCAATTATATCTAGAAAATAGTTTGCTCTCGTGGCGTCATTCGCAGATGCTTCCCGGCCGGACTTAGTTTTAAAAAAATATGGAATGTCGATTCCATCAGCCCTTAAACCACATCAAACCCTTGTTTCGTCTGGATGTGAAGGTGTGAACGTGTGGGTAGGTGTGAAAATCGTCATAGACACTATGAACCGGTTACTCATATTAGTGTGAGATTCTTACTCACTAAAAACACGCCTCCCCTCTTAACGACTACAACTTAGTTACCTTATCAAGTAGTTTCTATTTCAAATAACGTCCGCGAACGTGGCTACTATGGTACCTGATTCTTCCGGTATTTCTCGAGTATAGAGTAAGAACAATACCAGGCCAAGTACACTTTCCTGCGGAACTCCAGTAGCGATCTCTTTAAATTCGGAGTATTCGGTGCCCTGTTAAACACGAAAAATTCTGTTTTCCAGGTTTTCTGTTTTTCAGAATCGTATGCAGCTCTCTCGGAAGAACCTGACTTAGCTTAAAATTTAAGCCTTCATGCCAAAACTTATCGAATGCTTGAGACACGTCAAGAAACACGCTAGAACATATCTTTTTCCCCTCTAGGGCTTTCTCAATTTCATTCGTAATTCTAAAAACCTGGTCGATTGTGGAGTGCTTAGTTCTAAAACCGAATTGATGTTGAGAAATTAGACGTCTCTCTTCAATGATCGGTTGCAACTGCTTCAATAGGAGTTTTTCAATTATTTTAGATATTATCGGCAGAAGCGATATCGGTCTGTAGGACTTTTTTTCATTTAGAGATTTGCCTGGTTTCGGGACCATTATAACTGCGGCAACTTTCCATTGGCTTGGAACGTTAAATAGTCTTAGCTCGGTGTTTATAAGTTGGAGCAGTTTGACCAGGGCTTTCTTTGGCAGCTCCCTGAGAATGTGAGCAGTTATTAAATCATAACCATTTGTTATTTTTCAATTTTTTAATTGCTTGGTTGTTTTTTATTCTAAAATTGTCCGGTGCTGTAATTATATAATTAGAACCTCCTGCTAACGCCTGTCCATCAAAAGGCTTAAACGTTTCTTCTAGGTGCTCGGCAAATAGATCCGCCTTCTCTTTATCTCCTTTTGCCCATTCGCCATTATTTTTTTCTTATGGGAGGAAATTGCATTTGAGGCTTTTTGATTCCCTTCATGGCTTTCCAGAGGGAGTAATTCGAACTTCTTTCGGCAGTCAGACCTTCCAGATATGTTGAGATATTCCGATTTTTGTAATCTCGTATTGCTTCTTTCAATTTGTTGCATGAGTGGTTTAAGTATGTTTTATGCTGGGGAACACGGGATTGTTGCCATCTTTTGCGCGCTCTCCTCTTTTCTCTCACCGTTTCTTTTATTTCCGGCGGATATTTTATTTCACTACTTGCTTTCTCTTTTCTCCTTGTTGGAGTGTTGTTCCAGGCATTGCCTGTAGGACTTTGATGAATCTGTGGACTTCGTCTTCTATTTCGTTTTGTGTTTCTTGCTACACGTTTAGAACAATATGTTCATTGTAGTAGTTAGTTTTATTGTAAGTTGATCTAGGCGCCACTTCTTTCTTAATTAAGAGTATACTAAGTGTCAAAATGACTCGTGAGTGATCTGAGGAGAGACCATAACTTTCCTCGATGTTTGTAGAAATTTTGGCTGCTCCCTTTGTGGCAAAGAAGTCTACAAGATCGAGAGTCTTTGTTATATCCGAAGGCCAATATGTTGGTTTTCCTGTCGAGAAAAAGTCAACTTTACATTGTATACCGGCTTCATAGAGTTGTCTGCCTTTCGTTGTATTACATCTTGAGCCCCAGAAGGTGTGTTTCGAATAAAAGTCATCTCCAATTATAAAATTCCGTCCGAGTGAATCAAAGATACCTTTAAAGTCATTCTTTTAGGATCACCGAATCTATTCTTCACTGTCATGTCGTACACTCCCCACCACCGCCGCTATATTTTATTTACTACGTGATGTGGTCTGTTTCATTGTCAAATAATGAAAACTGAGTTTCAATCTAATTGATGGTATAGCGAATTGTCCTTAAGCCGATTATGTGGACCACCGTAGAATACTGGTTTTGGTGGCTAAATAATTTGTAGAATCTGTGCCAGGTTAAGTCCTTCCATAATAGAATGTCAAACAATACTGAACAAATATAACATATCAATGTGACATGCCGCCTGTGTGACCTCTTTACTGCCTTCGACATTCTAGGCACACAACATCCGAATGACAATTTCTTGAATATTTTCTATGAAAAATAACTTACTTAGATAGCGGACCGAGGTAGTCCTTGACTTCAGCTGCCCTCGGTTGTACACTCGAAATTGACTGAGGTTCCCTTCCGTTTGTTCGCTCTACCTAATTTCAACTCTTATTTAACTGCGTTGTCACTCTGAGTTTAAATCAAAAATTTCACTGACCGAGACGGTAGCGTATAGTCTGCTGTTGAAATGCCTGTTCCATCCTCCATTGATGCAAATGGAACAGAAAATTTCAGAGTCACATGATATCTTGTCTTA
The DNA here is from genome assembly GCA_928272305.1 of Volucella inflata. Taxonomy (NCBI): domain Eukaryota; kingdom Metazoa; phylum Arthropoda; class Insecta; order Diptera; family Syrphidae; genus Volucella; species Volucella inflata. The sequence goes on from OV743720.1 coordinate 10,906,256, forward strand.
GGCATTTTTGAGCTTAGAGGTCTTGGTTAAGTCGTATCCCAAACAAGACATTGCCCTGTTTAGCTCGTTTCTACGGATGCATTCATACGTCTAAGAGCGGGATGAATAGGTTGTGTGTATCGATTTGAAGCTCATGGATTTTCTCCTAAATCTGCCGTAATGTGGATATTCGGTCGATGGTGAACCTTTCCGGCGTAAAGCCACACGATATGGACCAATCAGGTTGTTGACGAATGACTTCAGATGTTCCCACAATATGCAGATAACATCTTGTAGGCAATGTTAGGAAGACGACAAAACAATGTTAAGATTCCATTCATTGAGGCACACTTTTGTCCGAACATACGAGTATTTTACAGATGAGTTGATTTATGTTCCTTATACTGGTATTTGATATGGCAATCTTCGATTCATTCAGATCAGATGGACGGATTTGTTGGTCAACAACCTTCAATTGAAAGGTTCGATTTGCCTTACATTGCTAGTTGGTTCGTAATCCGTGTTTTACAGGCAACAGAAATGTTACTTCCAAATCTTCAGCATCGGCTGCAAATCTACTACTTTCTTCTTCTTATCCTTTTATTAACCCTTTCCTCGTTATACGAACTTATGTGTAACGAGTTTCCCATTTTTACTGCATCGCTGCTGCTCCGCTTATGGGGTTGGCTAATGTCGCAGACCGCAGAACGCGTCTACATAATGCTCGGTCCTGGATCGCTTCAGTGGTTAACCCCAGACGTTGTTGCGCATTTGCCATCTGAGAAATCCAGGAATTCTTTTTCCGACCTCGTTTTCTTACAGTTGGAGTGACCGTAGTTGATAGTGCCTTTTTAACCGGATTTTCCGCAGATCTTCTTTGAATGTGGCAATACCAGCTTATTCTATTCGCCTCAAGCTGGTCGGTTACCGAATTCTTTATATGTAGACTTCCTCTTATACGCGTAGATCTAATACAATCGCGTCATTTTGTTTTTAAACGCTTCGTACATTGGTCAGCACTGTGAACTGGTATATAAGAGCTGGTCTGACAACTGTGGTGTAGAGTTTCCCCTTTAATTTAAGTGGAAATTTTCGGTCGCAAAAGATTCCCGAATTTTCCCGCACTTTCATCCATCCCACACTCACTCTGTGGTTTACGTCGTCGTCACATTTCGCTTCCATGTTAACGATTGATCCTAAGTACTTAAAGATAGTGCTTTTCGGAAGAACTATTCCGTCTAACATTATATCCGGAAAAGGTCGCAACGGATGCGCAAATGGGCACGTCAAATGCCCCGTCTTTGAACGACTTATTTTAAACCCGTTTCTCTCTAGCGCATTTCTCCATGAATCTAAGGCGTTCTGTAAATCTTCGACGTTATCGCTAAGTATAACTGCGTCGTCAGCGAAGAGAATTGGCGTTACATTTGCTTCGCGCATGCAGTCTTTTAAAAGATAGTCGAATACTACGTTAAAGAGGAAAGGGCTAGGTACGCTTCCTTGATGCACTCCGACATTAACTGGAAATTCTCTTGTTAGTCCAGCAGAGCTTTTAACCGCAGTTTTCACGTTTCCGTACATTTCTTGTATTATTCTAACATACGTTTCCGATACGTTTTGAGACCTCAACGCGGCCCATATGAGATCCCTAGGCACTCGATCGAATGCTTTCTCGAGGTCGATAAATACCATGTGTAAAGCCTTAGACGAATCTCGGTGCTTTTCCATTATTATTCGTAGGCTTTGGATAGCGTCCACCGTCGATCTTCCTTCAACAAATCCACACTGGCTATTATCGAGCTTTAGACTCTTTCGACGATTTTCATTGTGTGTGACATAGGTTTGATTGAACGGTTGTTGCATTCTCGAGTGTCGCCTTTTCTTTTGTATAATGGAACCAAGAAGCTACTTCTCCATTGATTCGGCATAGGTTGTCCACATTTTAATTTATTTAAAAGTTTCGATAGCCAAACGCTGCCGATCCCCTCCATCTTCGACCAAAACTCTGATGGAATGCTGTCTGGTCCCGCCGCTTTCCCCCGCTTCATTTTTCCAATTGCTATACTTATTTCTTCGATTGAAAAGTCCGAAACTTCCTCCTCGAATAGACCAGATGTCGGCACGATATCACGTGGAAACTGTTTGTTAAGCAACTTCTTGCAGTATTCAAGCCACCGATCACAAATTTCCTTTTCATTTGTTAGTAAGCGACCGTCTGCGTTTTTGATGTATTTCGGCGAGGTTATTTCAATTGAATTTTTTCTCCTCTGTGCAGCGAGCTTAAAAATATTTGGCATTTTAGTACTGTACGACGTTTGAACTTCTTGGATAGCTTGTCTTCTATCCGCCGATCGTGAGGATATTTGTTCCAACTCCTGGTACAAGTTTTCCGCTTCTGCCGCTCGAGTTCGAGCCAGGACTTTCTTTGCGATCTTTTTAAGACGCTCGTATTCAAGAGCCAGTCGAGCTTTTTCGATATCGTCGCTCCGATCGCATTTTGTTCACGCTTGAAATGCACTCTTCTTGTCGGCCACAGCTCGTTTGGTTTCGTCATTCCACCACCATGTTTCTTTGCCGACGTGATGGTATTTCGATATAGTCCCCAGATGGGACTTTGCGAGTGTTATGCATTCCTCGTGCATGCTGTTCCACATTTCTTGCGGACTAAGTGAGTCTGCGATACCGTTTATATTTTGAAGTACTTCTTTAGCCAGTGCGATAAATCTTGCGCTTCGTTCCTTCGATAGATTATACCACCGGATTTTTGGCTTTCCAAACGATGCCCGTGTTTTCGGTGGTTCCGCTGTGAAGAATTCTGTAATGAGCTGTTGGCTTACTAGCGATTCTCCAAGTATTACTTTACAGTCCTTAACACGGTTTCTCATCGACATTTTGCAGAGGTTATAATCTATTTGCGTTTCGTGGCCTCCGCTGCTATAAGTGATAAGATGTCGTTGATGTTTAATAAACATTGTATTTAAGACGGTTAAGCCGTAAGCCCTACACGCTACAAGGATGTCTTCGCCAGCTAAATTTCTGGTTCCAAAGCCTTTACCACCGTGGCAGTCCTCATAATCAACATTTGTTTCTCCGACGTGGCCATTTGAATCTCCGCCTACGAAGAGCATCTCATCGATAGGTATATTTCTGAGCAAATTACCGAACTCTGACCAAAATGTATCTTTTTCCGATTGGTCGCATCCATTTTGTGGAGCGTACGCGCTAACAATGTTCCACGTTTCATTGCGTATGACGAGTTTAACACTCATCAAGCGGTCGCTTATTTTCAAGATACCAACGATGTTGTTTAGAAGATCTGCTGCAACAACGATTCCAATACCGTTTCGTCCATTGACCGTTCCATGGTAGAACATCTTAGAAAACGCGCTTTATTTCCTGTATTACACCACTTCGTTTCCTGTACGCACAGGATTTGTAGAGTTCTGAGACGCATAATCGCTTCCAGTTCTAAACTTCTTGAGGTCATCGATCCGCGGTTCCAACTTGCAAACCGAAGTTTAGGAAAATATTTTGGAAACTTCATTTTGCCCGCCCCCGGAATCCGTCGGGCTCTGACATAAGCACTTCTGCTTGCTCTTGGATCACCCGAGTGCGTTGCAATCGTGGTGCCCAGCAGGGGTAGTGCTATTAATTGCGATCATTTCCATGAATTGTATCTAAAGTTTGAGTAGTTTGACACTTGTATGTTCATTTCGAATTGATTGACTGTTCTTTTACCCCATCGGTAGTCTCCAGACATGGGAATCCACTGATTGCATACAAACTTGTGGGAAAGTTTTAAGGTGTTAAAGTGTCACAGGCTCATTTTTGGTGTCATAGTTGCCTGTATATGATTGGTGTCCCATTTAGTCGCCTCTTACGATCGCCTTTTTCCATGTTGCATTTAAGTAGGCCAATTACAATCATACGATTTTCGACGTCGCCCCATTCCATGATTGTAAGCAATTAATATCAAAAACATTTTACTTCACAATGAAGCATAAATATCATCTGTCAAACGAAATGGATGCGCCCAGTGTTGCATTCGTAATTAGTGAGTTCAGTTGTGTATCAGTATTTATGACTTGACTAGGTATATAGCGCCGTTTTGTATGAGTATTGTTTAGATGAATGTGCTTCCAGGCACTGTTCGCCAAACCAGGGGTTTCGTTGTGGTGACAGATTGGAATTTAGCCCATCGCAGACGGCATTTCTGATGGCTATTTGGAAACGTTACCACTGGTCTTCAATATTCGATATATACCATTTATAATGATAAATAAAATGGGATTGAGATATACAATGCGTTCAATTTCCTTAAAGTATTCCTCCGACTTCTTCGATCCTTGAGTGCGAATATGTAGGAGTGCAAATCTACATTGAGCGCTTAAACTATTCCAACACTTTTAATGCTGCGTCAATCATATCAAAATTAATTTGATTGTCAGTTTAATGATCGAATGACCGTTTCGTTCCTTGGTCAGTATTGAGATAGAAAAACCGTGGACCAGTACATAGTGATATTCCGCCCCTCAGCAGGTCATTAAAATATTACTCGTATGCCCTGTGTGGTTATGATCGATTCTCAAGCTAGCAAACCCAAGTCTGGAGGGCCAGAACCTTCTGTTTCCACCAGAGGAATTATCAAGGCTTATTCCATCAATGACGTTGTCTAATGAAAAGCGGGGGTTGGGCAAAACTAACTCATCTATAACATCATCAGACCGTTACACCACAGATGGTTGCTCTGACTTGTCCAGTTGCAAGCTGCCGCTCATAGGTCTTGTTGACTGGCAAGACCACCGGTAGTCTATACCATGACATACTCGTAAAACACGGTACCGTGGGAGTTAGGAGCCCCTCAATACTGTTCCAAATTGGTATCAAAGGAATTGATGGAGAGCGATGGCAAGGCGTATCCTCGCTTTCATGGATGACAGGTGTTTACTTAAAACACAAGACGCTATGTTTCCACCAGAGACCAAAGTTCACAATAGGTTGTTAGGTTGTTGCTGAATAGTTGTAGACAACGAAAGAATCCCGTTTGAATTCAAAAATCTTATAGAATAGAGTCTCCCACATATAAACATACGCATACACATCCAATAAGATGTTTTATCCTTATAGTGAGGGACGTTCTTATTCATTCTATGAATGACTTTTCTTATTTCAGTTCACATGAAATCTGTTCATCAGCTGTTGCATATACGAGGGCGGGTCAATAAGTCCGTGACTTTTGGATTAAAACACAGATTTTTTGATAAAAAAATAATTTTATTTTTCAACGTAGTCTCCCTTGAGCTCTATACACTTTGTCCAACGCTTCTCCAATTTTTTTATCCCTTCCCAAAAAAATGATTTGTCGAGGTCCTCAAAATAGGCCTTTGTTTGCGAGATGACTTCATCATTGGAGTCAAATCTTTTTCCACCAAGCCATTTCTTCAGGTTTGGGAACAAGAAGTAGTCGCTCGGAGCCAAATCTGGAGAATAGGGTGGATGAGGGAGCAATTCATAGCCCAATTCATGGATTTTTGCCATGGCAACTGCACATGTGTTTGTGGTCGATTGTGAGCAAACGCGGCACCCATCTTGCGGAAAGCTTTCTCATGCCCAAGTGATCATTCAAAATTGAAACCACTGAGCCATGCGAGATCCCTACGGCTTCCACAATCTCTCGCACTTTCAATCTTCGGTCGGCCAACACCATATCGTGAATTTTTTCGATTGTTTCGGGTGTAGAGACCTCAACTGGGCGTCCAGGACGTTCGGCATCTTCAGTGCTTGTACGGCCACAACGAAATTCAGTAAACCACTTTTTTACCATTGAAATCGATGGTACAGAGTCCCCATAGTATTTATCAAGCTTAGCCTTGGTCTTGGTAATGGTTTTTTTTCGCAAGAAATAATGCTTAATAAGCACACGAAATTCACTTTTATCCATTTTCTCCTCAAATTAGTGAGTAGTCTGATAAAAATAGCTGTCAAACACAAACTAACTGACGCAGCAAGTTTAAATTTTGACAGGAGTCAACTGACAGATGCCTGTTGACAGGAGCAGTGTTGCTGTTTCAGTAGAGAGGTCAGAAATTCAAAAAGTCACAGACTTATTGACCCGCCCTCGTATCTAATTATGTAGCACCCTACAACCTTTGTTATTTTGCATTAACCGTTGAAATAATTTAAAACAAAATTATCTATGCAGCCGTGCGGTGTTGAGGTCCAACATATAAATAGGAATAATGGATGCTACCGATATTAAATATGATCGATGCTGGCTCACGAATATGTGGAGAATTTCCCGTCAGCCCTTCCTTTCTGTTATATTTGAAACAATCCTCAACTATGAAGGACTAAAGCCAGCATACAATCACAGGTTAATTCATCCCATCAGGGCATGCTTCCTTTTTAATTCTTCAAACTCCTCGAGCAGACAATTGGTAAATCTTTCATCTGCATTCAGATACTTGGTAGTACTTCAACCGAAATTCAATTTAAAAAGTAGAACAGAGTCCTTATGACAATAATCACTTCTTTATCCCGCTTTTCATATAAGATTGAATCCCTCCATTGTCATTAATGAGGACACCACTTATTATTATCCATCCGGACTCTGCCATACACTCCAAAAATGCAATTCACCAACTTAACTCGATTCATAGTCATAAATTCTATAACAACGTATTCTCGTGCTCTGCCTCACCTGGATTAAAAAGGAATTTAAATATTTCGCAAGCCAGCTCAACGTGTATGACGTATACCTCGTTCCCAAGCAAATTAATCCAAAATGATTAAAAATAAAAAATAAAATTGGCGAAAAAAAACTACCTATCCACCCCTACCTGAAGCATCTGGGGGAAGAAATTTTAAGTTGGAAAATTATGGATATGCACTATTTTAATTATTTGCTCATCGATTGCCACTGAGTGGGCAAATGTCGATTTTATTTTAATTTTAATGCCGATCTCTGTCCAATCATCCAATTTCCGCAAAATAAAAACTCCATTACCCCATTCGGGGTATATACTATATGTAGATACAGAAAAAGCAGCAATGAAAACTTTAATACAACCCAGAATCCCTCTTAAAATGTCACTGCTGTTACCTAGTTGTTGTAATGTAGTCCTATGTGTATAGGTATAAACCCACTACCCCTGCTATCGATTTACCATCATGCATTCGACCAATAAATCGGATGGAAACTAGAGTTGGTAGTTGAAAATAACAGCAACACACCAGCCAGCTACATTTGATAGCAAGTACTATATGTAGCAGCAACAGCAGCGGCTAGATTAAAGGTCTTTCAACCGAGAAAATACGCTCTTTCGATATTAAATTTAAATCCCAGCCAAACACTCTGCATTAAACCATGTTTTACGCTTGTCTGTTCTGCCCGGGGCCAACATGCAGCATACACAAAAAACACGGAAACACAGAAACACAGAGACTCAGAGAAACAGCAGCAAGGTGACATACAACATAATAACTTAATTAAACTGCAGGTCATACTCTGAGCCATGTAATTCTTTCCGCACAATGAATATCATTGAAACCATTGAAACAATTTCGCCTCCTACCCACCCACAGCCCACCAAATCCAAATCCAATTGCTCGCAATCCTCCTCTCTCTGGCGCACTCTATTTCCCTTTGTCAATATCAATTTTCTACCCCCTTAAGCTCATGGTAAACCAAGGAACGGTCTGCCTGGTTAATCTACCTCAACCCCCAACCCAAACTATCAAAGCCCATGTGGAATGCAAACATCATCGCTTCCTCCCTTCAAAAATCGCGAAATTTGTAGGAAAATTGAAAAATTCCACTATCACAAACATCTCCGGGATACCCTATCCCTTTAAACCCCACCCCACCCCCTGATTCCGCCAACAAAGCAATTCCAATTCCATATGTGTCGTCGTCGATGTCGACGTCAACATTTCATTGGGATCCTTTCCCTCTTTTATTTTTTTTATTTTTATTTATTTTTTTTATTTCTGCTTCTTTTCAATTCTTGCAATCCTCAGGTTCTACTGTATCCGGAAGAAGGTTGGGCACGTACAGCAGCCTCAAGCTATTGGACCATCACACCGTGCTGGTGGCAACCGAATCGATGTCGCATCGAAGAATTCATGGGCTCACAACGTCAGGCAACCAAAGCCAAAATGCTATCCATGGACAAGGGATCGCTCTTAATTCTGGGTCATTTCAATCGAAAGAAAAGCACCGAAACCGAATTCAAGTTGTATCTCAGCTCGAATATCTCAATGGAGGACTACAACATGGGCTATTGTCTGACTGGGTTTGTAGAGAGACGATGCCCGCAGACAAATGCCTTTCAGATGACACATTTTGCCGTGATAAAAAGGCAATGGCCGTCCATACCTAATGATTGTAAATCGTCAACATAAGACGTGTCTAGTACGTAGTGGATTTTACTCGTAAATGCTAATTATTAACTGTAATTTGATAAATGTAGTTGTTTAGTATATGTATAATGGTTAAGGAGTAGTTTTTACCAAAAACAAAAAACAAAAACAAAATTTAACGCTGACCCAGCTAAGCTAAAATGAGCGCAACTTAAAAAACAAAAAATATATAGTAACTTGCATGGCTTTTTCCAAGAAGAGCAAGCTTTGTGCGTTACGTAAATTGTTCTGTTTGTATTGTGGGTTTTTTTGGCCGTATTTAGTTGACGGTTTTTTGTGTAATTTATCCTCTTTATACGAATATAAGCTGGAAATAAGAATATAAGAAATTTTAAGTGAGAGAAGAGAAACGATATAACGTATATGAATATCAATATTTCGTCCAAAATTGGAGCCGAAGACGCCGGTCAAAATGCATTTCAAAAATTCATCGCACCTTATTTTTTCGTTAAATTAAAAAATTCGGTTTTTTTCTTATTGACATAAGTTTTATTAAATTTTTTCAGCTGCTGATCTTGCGAACAACTTTGGTTTCATCATCAGACTTTAACTAGTTATTTCTTTTGAACAATTTTGTAAAAGATCTTTGCAACCATGTTGTGAATGACTATGGGTCCTATGCGCCTTTGGCTATGTTGCCTTCCTTCGTTTTCCAACGGATCTTACCCTTTGCTCACTTTCCTGCCTATCTTTTTAGTTAACGATCTTGCTTTCAATTTTGCGTATGATTTTAGATTCATCCGCACTATTTTTCTCCCGAGATTATCAACATTATCTTCTTCTCCTTTATTTCTTGCCTATCTATCAACTTTCTAAACAATCTTGTAAGCTACCACTCGAACTCTGTAAGCGATCTCGTAAAAGATTTAGCCAACGATCTTGTGATTGACTTGCCCCTTAAATAAGGATCTCTTCCGACTTCTCCTTGTGGATTTAGGGATCTCGCAATGCTCGATCATGTCTTGGCATAGTGTCTACCGATATTAGGAACGATCTTGTCAACATACTTTTGACCAATGCTGCATACTACATTGCATTTAGGATTTTTCCCTTGTCCTAGGTAATGATCACTTTCTTCTTCTGATAATGTTCTTTTGTTGAGATCTGTAAGTTCTTACCGTGCTATTGCCTGCCCTGTTTAACTTCATTAAAATTTATAAGACATTGTAAAGTGTGCATTACATGGGACCTTTACGTTCCAGACCAACTCCCAATATGACCTCACTCAAACAACACACTGTAGATCAGTACCATGATCGTGATCATAATGGTAGCCATAATAAAGTCAAACCTGTCTTTGATCCGCGGGACCGCCTGAGGCTTGACTTCATAGACCAGGTAAAAGCTTTCAGCTTTTTGTGCACATGGTGGATGTATGTTGAATTTGGATTTTGCGATTCTGGTGGCATTATCTTCTTGCTGCACCACCGTCATTATGGATCCCTTTGCAGTATTAAAAGCTTTGCTCTTAGTAAACATAAACCTTATTGCGGTCACTCCGCAAATTTTTCACATTCCATCAGGATGAGCTCTGCTTTTTAGTATTCATCTTCACAAATCTAGCGGAATAGGTCATTCAAATTTTCGTATTCTTGAACCTGCTTAAGGTAAAAGTTTACCTCTCCGCGGTTACTGCTTATTAATTGGTTCATGTTTGACATCAGTTCGTACGCCCAGCATTTTCTGAGGTGGATCATTACCTTGTCCACTATATTTTTTCTTTTCTGCGTTTTCGTTGTTTAATATTGATGTCAATACTTTGGTCTTTATACAAATAAGCATTCGCCCAACAACAAGCAACACACTGACTATATCTTTTGATACCATTCGGCATGCGCAGCTTAGTCTGAGTAATGCTCTTTTGTGTCCAGAGCTTAGCCTTCTCAGGTTCGTTTCTACACTTATTGCTTATGCTCATCCAAATTCATTAAATCTTATAAACTGTCTAGGTCCTCATCGCATTAACGTACGTAGTGGGTACGTAAATACAGCAGCAAATGCCTGATTGGGCTTTCACGTGCGCATTTTCTGTGGTCTTTCAAATCTAGCATACAGTCTACCAGCCCTTTATATACCTTGCGTGGAGGTTTGACTTCATGCTGTGTACGATCAGGTGCTCCATTTTTCTAGGGTCTTTTTACGAGAGCAATCTTGGTTTCGTGGTCTGTCGGTGATGAGCTATATTATATATTTATATTTCTATAGTGTCGCCGTAGAGTTGTGTCAATAGTTCGATATCATTCACTTTTCCAATGACATTCACTTCTCTTGGTCTACAGCCTATCGTACACTTTAAATATTCCTCAAGAGTGGACCTAGAACTGACCCTTGGGGAACCCCATCTGTTTTTTTATTTTTTTTTCTGCGTTAACGAAGAGGATCCCATCATCAAAACGTTCTCCAATAATTCAATGATAGTATTCCAGCTGACCCATCCGCCTTTCCATCTAGTTCTAGATATTGCTTCGCTTAAAATATCGCAAACTGCTTGTAAGAAATAAGTGCTGCTTTGATTTCTCATTGTTTTAAGGCCTATAATTTCCCTTCCTAAGATACGGCTTAGTGATGGTGGTTAACGTGAAAATATTAACTACTTTGAGATACTTCATTTTGAACCCACCCCTTAAAACTTACCCAACAGGTCATTTAAGCACAAGTTGTCAAACGGTACAAGATGGTTTTGAGGAATGTTATACTTCTGTATGTTATACGTTGTAGTTGAATCATTAGATCTTCTTTTTTTCAAAAACGGGAAAAATTATACTTCTTCCGAAACTGAGATGCACTCTCTTCATATTGAAAATTAATTTTGTATTTCCAAAAAAAAAACGTCGAACTTGTCATTTTCTACTTCAACAAGCTACAAAGTTTCGGATAATAAAACCCATAAGTCCTTTCGATCTGTTTACAGCGAACGCTTCCCACCAACATTTGAGCCACGGATTCACCACGACAGTTTTGATTGCGTTAAGATGAAACTTTGTAAATGTACAAGAAATGTCAACGATGCCCAAAACATCAGGTCTTGAATTTGTGCATTAGTCGCTATTCATTAGCCTGAGGGTTTTTCAAACATACTTGGTCAAATCCAAGAATAGCCCTTTAATTCTTAAATTAAAAAACTACGTTCAAATTTGTGTGCAAGTCTTCAACATGATCAATTTTCCATTAATTTGCCTTTTTTAAATGGCTTGAAAACAGAGGGGTTCCGCTTTTATTTTAGCTATTACCAAAGATTCAGCACATGAATCATTACCTTATTCCTTAAAAAAGGGATCCTATAAGATAAGTGACAGCACTGATTGGGCGTAGGACACTAGTCTCACTATCGAAAGACATCAGGCGAATGCTCGTGATATGACATAGCCTATTTTCAGGGATAGGTGGAACGGGTACAGATCCTTTTTTCAACGAGCACAACACGTATGCATTTGTAAGCTTTCATTCAACATCTAAAATATAACGTAAAATTTCTTCAACGTCTTTCTTCGTAGATTCCTGCAGCTCCAAACTCGAAAACTTAATCATACTTCTTGCAACTGAATTATTTATTTAGTTTCTTATATTTTAAATTATGTTTTGTATTTTATTTATTTTTAAACTTTTCTCATAATCACATCAAACTTAATCACACCCTGCCAATGTACCGGACTTCGCTCCAATAAAACATGTGTAGTATTATTAAGTGTCAGTACCTGCTGTATTTAATATATTTTTTATTTAATAAATTAATATATAACAAAAACAATTAAGTAACAACTAAAATCAAGCATAACAAAATCAAAACTAACAATTTAAATTCAAAACTAACAACTAAATACAACTTAACGTAGAAATTGCAAGAGCTTCTTAACAAAACCACAAAACCATAAAAACTCAAATAAAGTGAAAAAATATATAGTATATATATCAAAGAAATATATAAAACAATTATATACCACAACAAAAATCTGTATACAATACCGCTTATATTTAAATCAAAATAAAAAACATATATATACAAAAATTCGTTTATACATAAATATTGTATTTATCGAATTAACAAGAACTCAAATCAAACAGAAATCAAATATTTTGCAAAAACAATTTTAAGGCTTAAACTTAACGAGAAAAATACAATTAAAATTTTAAATATATATATATGAAAAACAAAAAAAAAAACATTTACGTGTATGTACTATAGAAGGAAAAATTAAAATTGATATAAAAATGTATTTGCTCAATTTTTAGGCTCTAAGTGCTAAGTATTAATTCTTTTTTATGTAACATTTTGTTCTTTAGAAATTGAAAACACAATAAACAAAATAATACACTTGTTAAATAGTAAGTAAAAATAAAAACTAAAAATAATAAACAGTATGAAGAAGATAAATTAAGAGGAGAATAAACTGATTAAATCAAATCGTAACACTAAAGATACAAGCTTGTAAAGCCAGAAAGTAAATTTAGCAGAAACGCCAAACGTTATTCAAGCAGAAAAAGTATTTATCAATAAATGGTTCCTCTTTTTTTTTGGCAGAAAAAGAAAAGAATATTCCTGCGTACTTGTGGTTTTATTTTCAATCTACACTAACTTGCCCCTTTCAGTTTACTTTAGGTATCGGCACAGTCTAGAGCGGTCCTGGGATTGAACCATATACGAGGGTTATCTGAAAAGTTTCCGACCGAACAATGATAAATTTTTCTATTTTTCTACATAGTTTCCTTGTAACTCTACACACTTCTCCCGGCAATGCTCCCATCTCTCTAACCCGTCCAAATAGTACTTGGCGTTTTTCTCTGCAAAATAATTGTTCACGAAGGTGATTGCCTCTTCATTTGACGAAAATCTCTGTCCTCCGAGCGCAGTTTTTAGTTGACGGAACAAAATGAAGTCGCTTGTGTCTAGATCTGATGAAAAAGGCGGATGGTCAAGCAGTTCAAACCGTAATTCATGGATTTTCGCCATGGCAACCGCTGAGGTGTGAGACGGCGCATTGTCTTGGTGAAACAGGATTTTCTTTTTCTACAAATATGGCCGTTTTTCTGCAATTTCTGCTTTCAGCTTGGAAAGTAATGATGCGTAGTATGCTCCTGTAATGGTTTTTCCTTTTTGAAGATAATCGATTAAGATAACTCCTTTACTATCCCAAAAAACAGTCGCCATCACTTTCCCAGCCGAAAAAATAGTTTTTGCTTTTTTGGAGTCCACTGTTTCGACTGAATTTTTATTTCGGGCGTATAATGGTGTATCTAAGTTTCATCTACAGTAATTAATCGGCTCCAATTTGGACTTGGATTTATTGCGCCTAAATTGAGCCAACAGAGCGTTGGAAATGTTCATTCGAACACGTTTTTGGTCTAACTCATGCCTAAATCTTGATTTAACAGTAACAAACACGTTCTTTGGACATTTTCATAACCTCTACTATCTCTCTCACTTTAATTCGGCGGTGGTCTTACACCATTTAGTGAACTTTAGCAATGTTATCGTCAGCGGTTGCAGTTTTTGGACGTCCCGAACGTTCATCATCTCCCAAGCTCTTACGGCCACGTTTAAATTCAGCTGCCCAAAATTTCACTGTGGTAATTGATGGTGCAGAGTCCCCATACACAGAGTCCAATTCATTTTTGATTTGCGTAGGTGTATTGCCTTTCAAAATCAAGAATTTAATAACAGCTCGATACTACATTTTTTCCATTTTCACAAAAAACACTCACATCGACTCACTCAAACGACTGTCAACTAAAAATTGCGCGTCCAAAATGACTGAAACTTCGGTAAGTAACTGTCAAAAGATGCACAACTAGCATTCACTAGCTTTTATCGACGAGTGCCGCTATCTTTACGTTGCGGAAATTTTTCAGACAACACTCGCTAGCCCGCATCTTAAAGAAAGAAATTTTTTACCGCGTTGTGCCTTCGAAATGAACCCGAAGATACTCGTACTCCGAACCGCAGTGGTTGCTGTTCAACATATCGTTTTGAAGTCGATGAATTTTGGCAAGCTTAGTGTGCTGTGTAACCCATACAGTTCGTTTTATGTCCTCCCTTCCAAATTCCGTTTATTCGGGTCCAAAATTTAAACAAATAACTTTCTCCTGGAAGCAACGAACATTTTTCCTCGTAATTCTGTGCGATTTAGACGATTCATTGTTTTCTTTGTTCTACGTGAAAGGAACTTACTTCTCAGTTGCCTTCTTAGTCTGATGAAGCAGTAATTGGCAAGATTGATTCTTTGTTTAATTCATGTTAAAGCTTGTATCGTTGAATCCAGGTAGCAAGATATTTCAGCACCTCAAAATTATAGGGTGTGCCGTCTGAGTTGTTGGTGATTAATGTCGTGTCTTGTATATAGCATCTGTGGGTTTCTATTTCAATCATATTATGTGACACTGACAGTTTTTATATTCTATCCACAAACCTTCTCCATTGAAGATTGTAGGGTCAACCAGACCCGAAAACTCTGTTAACTTTTAACAGACATAGGCTCACAAGTAGGCATAAGGTTTGGAATTTAAAATCTAGTACCATACAAACACAGCAGCAGTTTATTAGCTTGCCGATGTATCTTCTATGTCGGTGAAGTTGGTTGACGTTCGAGAAGATTACACTTATCCATATTTCAAACAAATTACATAGATACGCGGTTTTCACCACACATACTTAAGCTGTAGAGTTAGCACGATTTTAGGCTGTCCAAGCCCAGAGCACACCAAGAAACTTAAGACATGTTCCAAGTCCGTTTAGATATTTAAAGCTGTAAGCAATCTTGATTGCGCCTTCTTCCCACTGGGCTCGTTGAAATAGCCTATGAATATGCCTCAAGGAAGATGAACAAGAGAATGTTGTGGGCAGGAACTAAATACTTAACAGTGATGGTCTTAGCGCTAAGCCCTGTGGGATTTTTCAATACGGTACCAGAGTATGGCTGTAAAATAATTTCACAAAAGAAAGCTGACGGGCACTAAGTACAGTCGTTCTGTAATAAAATCTCATTATAAGACATTCCAGGCCCGAAAAGACGTCTAACACATCCAATCGCTCGTGCAAAAAAGGGCGCTTAAAAATTTGACAACGTTGGGAAATATTTCAAAGTAGATTCTTCCCGGGGCAATCCCTATTTTAAATAGAGATTTCGGTCGAAATAATCGCCCAACTGCAGCTGGTGGACTCAACATTTAAAAGAAAGATCGTGAGACTTGTTTAGTGATTGATAACTGAACGTATTCCTATGTTCATCCTGTGCGCTCGACAGAGAGTAATGCGACTGTTGCCGATACATCAAAGATCTCAAAAACTAGACATTAGTCGCACAAGCCTGAAGAGAAATTTGCATAAGTATCCCAAATTATTCACTTGCAAGGTCCAATTGACTCAGGAATTGAAGAAAAAGGACCACAAGGTTCTTAATCGCTTCTCTATTTGAACTTTAGTGGAGCTCGAGATTGAACCTGCAATCGAAAACATTCAAGATGTGTTATGAACTCCTGAATAAATCAAACATAATCATTTCAACAATTAGACACAATGGCAATAAGACTGATAGTTGAATATGCAACTTGAAATATTAGCGGCCATAAGTTGGCAGCAAGCAATCAGAAAAAGAAATGTTTTGCCGCATATACTTTTATATACTTTTAAGTAGAAAAACATGCACATCTGTGAATCCAACTATGAATACTGCCATGGAAGAAATCCTAAACTCATCCAAATCACACGGTCTTAATGTAGGCGCACTTAATACACTATTCACATACTCCAGCTATGTACATCAAACCCAGATAAGCTATCATCTATTCTGGAAGAATGCGAGACGAAGAGTAAAAGAATCTTAACTGAGCCTGTAGGAACTGAGCAACAACTTTTGCTGACATGATTTTTTCATGCAGAAGCCAGGGAGAGACCAACGGAAACGTCCGCCTGTCGAGAAAATACCTAAACTAAATGACAAGCTGCGGGCGCTCAATTTTTAAAAACGATTGCCAAATACCAAAGGTTGTTGGGTGTTGTGTTAATAGGGTAACCACTAGGAGAGGTGAACTTAACGATACCCAGTATTATAAATGTTCTTCACATTAGTTCGACTCGACTTGCCAAATGTCGTGCCAATTAAAATACCAACAACAGCGCTCACATCTCCGAACATCCAACTGGCTTCGATCTAACCGACCTCTCATCCAAGAGGAATGAAAAACTTTATACTTACGAGCAACAATAAGCATGGAATACGGACGGATCTTCTGTTGGCAACCCCTACAAACAAAATATGGCAATGTATTCAAGATTTGTTTGTGGAATGTTAGTTCCTTTATTAGGCCACGTGCAGCCGCACAACGAGCAGAGTCTCTTGACTGCTGTAAAGTATACACTACCGCCATTCAAAAAATGCGATAGTCTGGACAAAAAGGGGACGTAAGGCACTTCTCAAGTATTATGGATGCCATAACGTTACGATGATGATCTGGTAGG
Organism: Volucella inflata; assembly: GCA_928272305.1. Taxonomy (NCBI): domain Eukaryota; kingdom Metazoa; phylum Arthropoda; class Insecta; order Diptera; family Syrphidae; genus Volucella; species Volucella inflata. The sequence goes on from OV743720.1 coordinate 10,923,108, forward strand.
AAATATCTCAAACGTCGCAAAGGTTTGACAACAAACGTTTACAATCGCAAGAGATTGTCAAATCCATTTCCACCATCGAATCCACCACAACCCCATAAAAAGTCCTATGACGTAAGCATTAATAATAATTAAAGACCAGTGGCAACATTACCGAAAAAACCATTGGAACTTTGATACTCGTATGCTGGCTTTCAGCCACAACGGAACCCCTGTTTTAATATCTATCTGCTAGTCTAGATGGTATATCTCCCCTTTTTTTTTGGATAGGTGTTCTTCCACGCTGGTATCATCAACCCTACCCTTAAGGGGTCTTTCTGAGTAGTTGGAATAAAGATGCTGGCGGATCGGATGAAGTCATAGTCAACGGCTCCCTTTATGTCTTCGGGTATTAACTCCAGAATATTCAAACCTTTTCGTCTAAAGGATCCCGCAGAGTGAACTAAGCTTCTACTTAAAACTCCAAGGGAAGAAGAAAAATAGCCTTATTTGCATTGATTCGAGACAAAATGTCACTTAAGCTAAGCTACCACATCGTTACCTCATAAAATAGTTAATTTAATAGAGAGACTTAACATTAATCTGGTTGGAATTGCGGAAACCGTCAGAACATTTTCTAAACGCGTGACCTTAGCCTTTCGTTAACAGCATTACAACTTGCATAAAGGACTGAAATCCGTAGTCACTTATCGATACTAATAAGCAATCAGAAATATCACAACGGATGTACTGGGTTTCACCAACAACCTAGTTAAATGAAAACTCACGTAATACGAAGCAGCGCCACATAGAAGAACATAAGCGTCCCTCGTGTTATATTAGGTCTATAACCTATTGCGGTGCGGTTTGCTAAGAGATGGCGTAGCTTGTATTATTCCATTGGAACATGCGTTGGAAAGTTACTGTCATTGTACGTCATTTCAGTATATGTCATTCATTTGAATCGTAAACAACAATAATTTTTTTTCACTCAAATATGTCGAACTTTGTGCCTGAAAAAGTGTTTTTGCGGGGAGTTCTTCTTCATTACTTTAATATGAAGAAAACTGCTGCCGAAAGTCATCGTACTTTGGTGGAAGTTTATGGTGAACATGCGCTAGCTGAGCGAACGTGCCAATCTATGAAGATTGTTGCCAAAAACAAGAAGAGCTCGCAAAATCTTTGGGTGTCACTCGAGCAGCCATTTGAAAACGTTTAAAAGCAGCTATATATTCAAAAGCAAGGAAATTGGGTTCCACATGAACTCAAGCCGAGAGACGTCGAAAGGAGGTTTTGCATGTCCGAAATGCTGCTGGAACGACACAAAAGGAAGTCATTTTTGCATCGGATTGTTACTGGTGATGAAAAATGGATCCATTACGACAACCCCAAGTGCAAAAAATCATATGTGAAACCCGGCCAACCAGCCTAATCAACGGCAAAGCCGAATATCCATGGCGCGAAGGTAATGCTCTGTATTTGGTGCGATCAGATGGGTGTGCTGTATTATGAGCTGCTAAAACCGGGTGAAACCATCAATGGACAACGCTACCGAACACAATTAATCCGTTTGAAGAGAGCAGTAGCCGGAAAACGCCCGGAATGTGCGACCAGACATGAGACAATAATTTTCCATCATGACAACGCTCGGCCCCACGTTGCTTTTCCGGTTAAGAACTATTTGGAAAACAGTGAATGGGAAGTGTTACCCCATCCGCCTTATAGCCCAGATCTTGCCTTTTGACTCCCATTTGTTCCGGTCGATGCAGAACGCCCTCACTGAAATACGGTTCACATCAGAGCAGAATATCAAAAATTGCCTTGATTCATTCTTGCCTGCCAAGCCGGCGCAGTTCTTTTGGGATGGGATCCACAAATTGCCAGAAAGATGGGAAAAAGTCATAGCTTCAGATGGGCAATACTTTGAATAATACTATTGTACATATTTTTCTTAAATAAACGTTCGAATTTTGAAAAAAAAAAAAAACCGCACGAATACAAAAATGCAAGAACATAGACGAAATGAATAGGTGCCCGTGCAGCAACAATGTTCAGAATATCGATCAAATAAAATAACGTGGAATGGAAATATCACATTCAGTTTAAAAAAAAACCTCTCCAGTCTACAAAGACGACTTAAACTTCATTTCATAGCTACTTAGACTTCAACTTCCCCTATCTTGAGCCATAAAAGCTAAGATTTACGGACACCCGAACAAATCAAGTTGAAATTGCAATATCAAAACAAGACTGCTAGACCGGATGGCCTAGCAATGAAGCACCAGGTAAATTGGTAGAAAGCATACACCAAGTCGTTTCCAAAATTTTGTCATTGATTTCCGCCTCATCGATAAAAAAGAATAACGATTCTGATTGTTAAGATGAAAGAAAATGAAGTTTCTTAATAGATATAGATGCACAGTTGTTGCTTTTTTAGCGAAGCCGATATAAGGTTCACTCTAACAGTCTGAAATAGTAAGGACATGCGTCGCGAATAATTTTCGATTCCTATCTAGAGGTACATTTACAGAAAGAATGCTCCTATATGGATAGTTAGTCACATCTTTTGCCTATGAGTCAGCATAATAATATCCAAATCGTCTCCGCTTGTCATTAGAGTAATTGCTTAGTTCTTTACCGCTGTGGTCTCTGTGTACTCATACATTTTGAAGAAACGGGATCTTTATTACACAGGAGACCCCGCAACCGTATAGCAAGGTCCCAATTCTGATTTGTACACGTCGCAGATACTAGCATTTCGAAGGAAGGATGTACTATTCAAAATCCCTCTGGAGGACTTAAAAAAACTAACAAGATATTCGAATGGGTTTGAGTTTAGCATACTTGGAAACTTATACACTATTTAAAGTGACAAAAATGCATCTTCTCCCGTCTTATGCCTTATAAAAGTCAACAATGAGTTGACACGATAATCATCAAACAAATACAAATCGTCTCGACTAAGATATATAAAACCCACCCACTCCACATACTTTTGGAAGACGTCAACCCACTGTAATTAGATTGGAAAATTTAGATACACACATCAACATGTCTTCTCTGTTACAAGTATACGAATAATGACTGCTTTTCCAACAACTTTATGATGATAGTCAAAAGGCAACATCATTAAAAGTATCTTCTTACGTCGCTTCGCCCCATATTGAATTCCCGTTCAAAATTTTCTCCAAAAAACTCAAGTAAACCCAATTAATCCTCGGAGATTGGAGCATAAAACAAGTACGAAAATCTGCTTCTTCGTTATTGTTTTTGGTTTTTTCTTTTTTTGGGGTTGGGGGCATCCCAAAAGCCCATAAAAGCACTTGGCACACATAAAACAGATAATCTGGCACCTGAGTGTCTTAAAATTAAAACAGAACTTCATTGCTCCTTTGGGTTGAGGCAGAGTAAAAAGTTTCATTCGCATTTTCGTCGTTTTTATAGACTTGAAGTAAATTAAAGTACCCCAAGCACTCGTATCTATGGATAGAACTTTGCAAGCTTGGCAGTATTCTAAGCCCCAACAGATATTTAAGACTCCGGGGTACGTACATACATTAAATTCGATTATTTTGTGTGTGTGTGCGTGTCGTAAAAAAGGGGTTAGAGAGTTGGTGGAAACATAAAATGGTATCGCTTAACAGAGGCCTTGGATTGGAAGATCCCACATTCAAACAAATGTGGGGGAGGAACACAGACAGAAATAGGGTAGATTACCACGAGGAACTATTCCATCAAAGGAAAGACGAGCGACAAGTACCTTTAGATACGAATTACCCAGTACCCATGACACTAGGTCTGGTGTTAAGTACCCCTTTCTATGTTCCAATGCTTTTAAGTTTAACTTGCAGAGTAAAACAAACTGCTCGTAGAGTCGTAGCTCAAGTGCGTGGTGGCTTTTAAAAGCATTCCCGTTTGAATCTCCCTTGACATCCAATTAGGAATCTCTTTCAGTTGCTCATAGACGAATAACCCATCTAACTTTGGCCACAAAATCAAATGCATCAAACTAAACTTTTAAGCATTCTGGTAGATTTTAGTTTTACTCGTGGTATTTGTCTAAAAAGACAAATCGAGTAAGTAGGTACCAGGACCGACATACTACATATAGTACGTATGCTGCTGCTGCTGCTGCTGCCCCCTTCAATTCATAGTCCAATGCTGTAGAGATCCATTAAAAACTTTGAAGTGAAGAACTTTTCAAATCGAAAATCAATTCTCTGAATGAATAGTATTATAAAAGAAGCAAAGCATACTCGTAGAAGAGACGAGCAGCTCTGTCTTCTACAATATTTCCATATACTTGGTACTTCGTACTTGGTACATTTTATCCTTTTGACCCAAATGAAATATTATAGTCGTTTACTTTATCCCTAGGATAAAACTCTCTTCAGGGAAAATAAGGAAGGTAAGAATAATCCTTGCCTCGTCCTTGTGCCTCTTGTCCTTGTTACCTTCGGGGAGGACTTTAGTAAATTTCTTCTCATTAATTTGTTCTTTTCCACTCTTTTTCACTTCAATTTCGCAAGGAATGCTGAACAAAAATGGTAAAAGACACTTAGTCGCCCATTGCCAGTGCTACGAGTATATCAGTTTGCTTCGTCTACTTTAGCTTCGGCTTTTGCTGCTGCCGCTGCCGCTTCCACTGCTACTGTACCGTAATTTGTTAAACCTTTTCGGATTAACTTGTCAATGTGCGCAAATTATCCTTTGTACATGCTTTTGCTCGGTTGGGAACAGTACAAGTATCTGAGAGGAGAAAATACTTCCATGCATTTGGAATACGGAAATGAAATCGTTCAAGCATTCAATTCTGCCATATTAACATAAATTACGTTTGACAGTTTAACGGTAAATTACACCCTAAGGTAGTTTTCCACTTTAAGACACCAAGATGTAGGTAACTCAGGCTCAGGGATCTGGTAACATGACCAGTAGGCATCTATTAATACGAATTTCTCGTTTGTAGGCAACAAAAGCCCGACAGAGGACGAACAATCTTTCGGCCATGGGCAACAATAAATTTAAGATTCAAATTGAAATTGAAAAACCCTGAAACACTTAATTAGCATAACCACACTTTAGTGGTGGACAAAGACAAAGGCAATAGCAAAGGCAAATCGATGGCGTTCCTTATCTCAGGCGTATTTATTGTTTGGTCAGATGGCGTAAAATGTTTGAAAATTCAACGGCGAAAAGACTGCATGCAAATTTCGAAGGTATGCTGTATAATATATAACTGAAGGTAAGACTCTTTGAACAGACCAAAGACTTGTATGTACAGCAAGTGTTTCCTTGTGCATTGACTGTTATCCGACTTTAGTTTGAATCTGATTGTCCTTTTCACCATACCCACATATCTAACTGTCAAATTGGGAAAATGTTAAGGTTTCAGCTTCCTGTGAACTAAGCTTTAAATGACCTATACTTGAGGGTCGAATTTACCGAGCTCTAAAGGCTGATTAAGGTCTAATATTCCCGCGAACGATTAGTATAAGGCAACGATTTGTATATGGCCTCGTAAAAGTAGCATCTTGCGAAAGGTGCTGGTTCCTTAAATAACGAGAATGAGCCTCTGCAGCCGAACATCTTGCAGCTCTGCTAATCAGCCCTATTTCACGCCTCCCCGTGGCGCCATCTGGGAATCTCACTAGAGATTGCGAAGTGAAGGGGGCGAATGGCGAGTTTCCTGCGCCATAAATCAGGATTAGTGTCGGAAAATCAAAACAAGACCTTATTGGGCATAAGGTATATTGGAGCTCAGGCCGGTAAGGATTTCTAGGGTCTTGGAAAAGAGATGGTGGCGGACGAGCCCTATATGGGCCAACGGCAGCGCTCACATCCCGGAACGTGTTACTGGCTTCGGTGTAACCGACCCCCCGTCCTAGGGGCATTAGAAATGGAACTGGTCCTCCAGGTTGGGGGTCATGCCACCGGGGTAACTGCCCAGCCATTTAAAATAAAAACATGAGTTACGAATCATCAACAAGCCTCGGATATGGACGGATCTACTGTTGACAACCCACGTAAATGATTTAAGGACAATGAGCTTCAGATATGCACGTGGAATGTTAGATCCCTTAATAGACCACGTGCAGCCGAGCAACTAGCGGAGGCCCTAGACTGCTGCAAAGCAGATATAACTCCATTCAAGAAATGCGATGGGATGGGCCGGACAAAAAGAAGATGAAAAACTGCGATATCTACTACGGCAATTGCTATCGACTGCAAAAGCAGCGCTTATTTGGATGCGGATTTATTGTCGGAGGCAGACTAAGACAAGAAGTCCTGTGCTTCCGGCATATGAGCGAGCGCCTCGTGGCAATCCGTATCAAGGCTAAATTCGCCAACACTAACCTTATATGCGCGCATGCCCCCACAGAGGAGAAAGATGACGACACGAAGGATGCTTTCTATGAGCTCTTTAACAAGACCTACGAGCAATGCCCTAGCTATGACATTAAAATTGTCCTCGGTGATTTTAATGCAAGGTTAGGAAGAGAGGGTATCTTTGGTGGAACAATCGGAAAATATAGCCTGCACGACACCACCCCCGATAACGGATTCAGGCTAATCGACTTTGCGGCGGGGCGAAACATTGTCGTAGCTAGCACCCGGTTCCCACATCTCGATATACACAAGGGGACTTCTAGAACTCCTGATCAATCAACAATCAACCAGATTGATCACATTGCGATCGACGCAAGACACTCCTCCAGTATTATGGATGTCCGTACGTTCCGAGGAGCCAACATCGACTCGGACCATTACCTTGTTGTAGCCAAGGTACGGTTGCGGATTTCCAAAACTACGCCAAGACAAACTAATGCTGTGAGGAAATTCGACGTCAGACGGCTGCAATCGCAAGGGATCGCCAAGGCCTTTTCCGATCGAGTGTCTCTTAATCTCATAAGAGATGCAATGCCGCCAGCATCAAGCATCGAAGACCATTGGAAACACTGCCAAAACACCATCAGAGATGCCGCTTCCGATGTGCTGCGTTTCACTCGTCCACCACAACGAAACCCCTGGTTCGATAATGAATACCGGCAAGCACATGCAGCTAAGTAAGATGCATACAACGCGGCGCTGCTTAGAAAGACCAGAGCCGCTCATGAGCTCTATGAGCGGAAGAGGAGAGACGAACACCGGCTTCTCAGGAGGAAGAAGAAAGAGCATGAGAAACGCGCGGTCGAGGAAATTGAAAGATGCTACTCCAGGAATGAGGTTTGGAAGTTTTACCAAAAGGTAAAAATAACATGCCGAGGAAACAAACCCCTAACCGAAGCCTGTGGATATGAATAAGGGAACATCGTAGTAGAATCGCAGTCGATGCTGAAGATTTGGAAAGACAATTTCTGCAGACTGTACAACGGCCATGACGAACCAAATACCGCTGTCAGGCAGAATCAACCGAATCAACCTTTCAACCTGGACGATGATGACCAACAATTCCGTCCACCCGACCTGGATGAAGTGAAGATAGCCATGTCGAAGCTTAAGTCCAACAAAGCTGCTGGAGCGGATTGCCTGACTGCCAAACTCTTCAAAGCGGCAGGCGATGACTCGGTAAGGAGCATACACCAACTCATCTGTAAAATATGGTCGGACGAAAGTATGTGCGATGAATGCAACCTCAGCACTGTTTGTCCGATTCTCAACACCTGAAACCGTTCGCCAACAACCTGATAGGTCCATATCAGTGTGGCTTCAGGCTAGGAAAGTCCACCATCTGTGCACGATGACGATGGAGAATGCACGCTGTTCCATCAAGGTCGGTAAAGATCTCACCGAGACCTTTGATATCTAGAAAGGGTTTAGACGAGGCGGTGCGCTGTCATGCGATTTTTTCAACATCGTACTTGAAAGAATAGTGCAAAACTCACGAGCAAACACATGAGGCACTATCTTTCAAAAGTCTGTCCAACTACTCGCATACGCCGACGATATTGACATAATCGGAAGAAAGCAGCGTGATGTCAGTGGCGCCTTCGCGAGTATTGAGACGGAAGTGGCGAAAATGGGTTTAGCGGTCAATGAGGGCAAGACCAAGTATAAGCTGTCAAGCAAAAAGTATAACCAACACCGATGTCTCGGGAAGAATGTCACCCTCGACAAATATAACTTTGAGGTAGTAAAGGACTTTGTCTACCTAGGCTTCGCTATAAATTTAGACAACGACATCAGCGCTGAGATCAAACGAAGAATAACTCTTGCCAACCGCTGTTTCTCTGGGCTATGAAGGTGATTGAATAGTAAAGCCCTCTCTAGAATAACAATAGTTATCCTACCTATACACAAGACCTTAAAAATCCCAGTCCTGCTCTATGGCGCAGAGGCATGGACATTATCAAAAATGGTGAGGATGTTCTTGGTTGCTTCAAAAAAAAATTCTTCGGGCGATCTTCGGTCCCGTCTGCTTTGATGGTGAGTGGAGGAGCAGATAAAATGACGAACTGTACGGACTGTACAGCGACATGGACCAAGCCAGAAGATTGAAGATCCAAAGACTGAGATGGCTGGGTCATGAAGAGGGTATGGACACCAATATTCCGGTCCCAAAAGTCTTCGAATCTGCTCCCGGGGGACAGCTCTGTAGAGGAAGGCCAAGACTCAGGTAGCGCACGTAAGTGGAAGGGGACCTCAGCCAACTTAGCTTGCGAAACTGGAGACAGCTAGCCAAGGATCGAGCTGGCTGGAGTAGCTTGTTGACTGAGGCCCAAGTCAACCCCGGACTGTAGCGCCACTTAAGTAAGTATGTATTCCCGCAAACTCCTTTAAATAATACCTTAAGCTCGTCGTTCCAACTCTTTTCCCTCTTATCTAATAAACAGCTGCCAATTATCAGCTTAGATGGAGAACTAGTTTTTATAAAGTAGCTCGGAGGGTAACGGGGAGTATCTGGATATCTAGCGACATCTAGTAGATCAGCTCAACTTTCGTGTGTGCAAAAGAGGAAAAAGTCCTGCTAAAAGTAAATAGTAATGACCACAAGCCAGACAAAAAATTTAGAGAATTGTGGTCAACCACAGCCCCACCGCCCTTACAAAATCGCTAAATACAAACAACTTGCTCATGACAAAAAATACCCAACGAAAAGTTCCGCAGAGGAAAATTATGACATCGCAGTCCCTCCCAAATGCTGTATAGTAGACGTCATCATGCCACACGAACTCTCATGATTCTTTGAGTTATTTCGTGAACAAAAGGAAGCATCGAAGGAAAAGACAAGCTAAAGTTGTCGAAAATATTGAAATGCAAGAACCGATAAGGACAAGTAGCCACTTTACTTTAAAATCCCATCGTGCGTTGGAGGAAACTGCTTCGAGAGGATAGAAATTCAAACCAACAACACCACTCTAACGCCTTCAAAATTTACAACCCAGAACGGAGCGCAGTGATTGCTGAGCAAAGACTGAATATGGAGCTTACTTCAACTCACCTCAGAAATCTCGCTCGGCGCAGGTATGCTCGATGAATGGAACCTCAGTATTATTTGTCTGGAAATGGGGTCCCCTGAAGTACGCCAACTACAGGCGAATAGGTCTCCCAAAAGTCGCACTGAAAATACTGTTTGATGTATTACGTGAACGGCCAGGAACGCCACTATTGCCAGCTTCAACCATGAGGTAGTAAAGTGCTCTTTGTACCTCGGCGGCAACAATGAATCCAGCGTAAAGATCATGCGAATAATCACAAAAACTTAGAGAGTAATTGAGTTGTTTTTTGTGGAAAGAGGAGAAATCCTGCTTACGGACACAGTAGAGACTTACAGTAGTGCGAGACTCATGGAATTGTTTGTTTCAATCAATCTTATCTTCACTAAAACCCCCCACTTGCTGCAAAGCTTTAATCCAACCTGCAACCACGTTAGCCGGTCAGGATAGAGGCGCCGTTCAGGTTTTTAAGGCCCTGCGACTGGAACGAGGAAACTTGCCTCTCACTCTTACTTATCGACTTGCCTCTATTCAGACATCCCATTCGTTCGTTCCGATGTTCTGCTGGCTACCTAGAGATAGATATGCATAGCCAACGCCAACGCCAACTCCGTATGAACCAAATCCATGCGTGAGGAGGCAAGGGCTTGTCCACCACCTGCTCCTTCTTTTTTTTCGGTTATTATTTACTGCGCGTAATTCCCACGGCCCTTCATACATTCACTCACTTCATTATCATGTAAAGGATATTTTCTGGTTGTGATAATCAGACCCAGCTTCTCTAACACTTGTCATTGTTAATGTCACTTTACGCAATCGAAGAAAGTTTGCTTGGTATCCTTAACCCCAGGGCAATAGTCGCATTCAGATGGGTTGGTACAAGTGCCCCAAAGAGCAATTATTGAACTGTGGTGATTTACCCAAGATTGGTTCATTATACTGTACCTATCCATCAGATATTTTAAGAATGTGATGATATGATGAATATTTTTCTTTTAAAAAAAAACGAGCCAGATAACCTCGTATCTATTACGGTTCAACTCGTTCGTTTTGACTGTTGGACTTCGATTGAATTTAGTACATTCGATTTGTGTCACTTTCATAGGAAAATGCACTCCACCCAGGAGTTCCCATGCAAACATATTCATTACGGCAGCCGTCAGACCTACGAAACTATCAGTTTACTTTTCACATGAATGACTCTGAAGGTCTTCTACAATTTCTCACCTGTAAAACATTTACCTAAGCCAGCAAACAACCTCCTTCCTACAGACTAAATGCTCATGCATATGACTACCAAATGTAGAAGTATGACCTACATTCGTGCCATTTTTCAATCATTACACCAGACTCTGTATTTGCTCTGAAATCGAATGCGCGCCTTCAAATTAACCTCATGACAATTCTAAAAGCTGAAGGCTAATCAAACAATCATCATCCGAGGAGGGCAGAGAATACGATTACCTACAATGTATCTGCAATGAAAAATGAATCTTTAAGTGTTGTTGAATGTGTGTAGTAAACAAGGAAATCCAAGTGCAGCTCTCACTCATTGATGGATTTCTAGGAATTCCTTTGCGCGCAAAGACGTCTCCTTCGTTATTGTCGTCTCAGGCACCCTTCTAGACACATTGGCGACTGAAAATACACAAAAATACAACAAAAAACATAGAAATACCCTAGTGTACACATACGGATGTGAACATTAGTGGATGAAAGACGAAATAAGAACACAGATACTCGTTAGAGTACTGATAATGATTCTACTAGAATCTAGATTGGATTTTGTTTAATTTTAGCGCGCAAATATCTCAGGTCTCGTCGAGTCAACGCCCTCGGATTGATGTATTTTCTGATTCAATTTCGATCACGAAATACAGCTTCTTTCCACTTCAGCATATAAGACTTATAATCCACAAGTAATCGTTGCATCCACAAGTGTAGTGTAGCTCGTATTATCTACATTCATCAAAGAGGGGAAATGTGTGTTTCCCCTTTACGATCTTGATCATGGATGGGGGAGCTTTCTTATGTGGTCAATTGATGTTGAGTATACGCCTGCGGTTGCTACTACTTTTACGCAAGACCGTCGGCAAGGTTGATTCGATCAATTGTCTGCTTGTTGATGGCGATGAGTTTATGAGTACTTCTTCGCTACCCACCAAACTGTTTGCACATAATTACAGATACGAGTACAAGTAGGAGTATCTGTATCGTGTCGTGGGGAAACCTCACGTTGAGTTTATTAACCGATTAACAGTTTTATGATGCGAAACCACTTGCTGCTGGTTGTCTATGAAAGAATGTTTTCCATTGCCATGAAAATTTGGGGAAGGAGGAAGGTGCGAAACTTTTAATGACATATGCTAATGAGAGTGCTGCACTAAAGTTGATTACTTTATGAATCGCGTAAGGGGACAAGAGGCAACAACATCCACCAGCCATCAGCAGCATATTTAATTTTAACGATTTTGTGGATGCCGTGCCCGTGGAGTATATCTTTGTTTTGTTATTTAATTAAAATTCACAAAACTTGGCATCACAGTAAAAATTAAAAACTTTTCGTCTGGGGTCTTGTGCGTTTCTAAGAAATTCTGACATTTTTGAATAGTTATGTCAAAAGCTTAAGAAAAATAGGTACCATGCCAGCTAGAGCGTTAAGAATTTTAAGGAGTTTTTTCATTGGTTGTAGGGCTTATGATTCATGAAGCGGCACAGTCCCGCACAGTCTTTAAAAAAACAGGAACACCTGCAAAAATTGAGACATGATGCCAGAAACCCGTTTGTTGTATACGATTTCTATGATAAAGTTCAAAAGGTGATGGAAGATAACAACTTGACAAATAAGCCACAGTTAGTATTCAACGCAGACGAAAGCGGATTTCACCATGTTCCCAGCCGCATGCGTGCATTAGGTGTTAAGGGCAAAGCTTTTAGCAGAGTTTCAGGCGGATCTGGATGTCTTTTAATTTTTTTTCATTTAAAATGCATTTTTATTTTTGAAATTCAGAAATTCTTACAAGCTATACAAAAAAAACGCTTAAAAATTAGCTTAATTAACTTAAAACTATTTTATTCTAACTTACTGGCCCCATGCGGACACTCTAAGTTAAACCTAACAATTCAATTTTGTCTTTCGACTTATCGTTCAGATCTTTATTTTTTTATTTTTACATTGGATATAATTAAAACTAAGAAAACATATTTTTTAATTTAAAAAAAAATCAGTGAATTTACTTTTTTTTTTGTTATAAGATAAAACTTAAGACTAAAAGCTAAAAACTATCTAAAATAAATCTTAATCTACTTAACCTACTTAAACTATCTTATTGTTTAATTTTATAAGTATTATTTCTTTTTGGTGTGGTATGGACTACCACTTTTTTTTTTAGATAAGGTTACCCATCTGTTGTTTTTTTTTTGTTTTTTTTTTTAATTTTTTTTTTCCAGTTTTTATGATTTTTTTTTTTTTTTTTATAATTTTTATTCTTAAAACTACCTTAACCCTACCTACCCTATGTAAGCCGGCCACGGCTAATAAGAATTAGGCTGACCAACTCTGCTCCCTTATGGAGCTACCCTGCACTAGAGGAATTCGACGATGGAGCTTCCCCTTCTTCTGCAAGCCACCAAAATTGTTGGTGCTGCCGAGCAAGAACCCTCATGTCGCGACTCCCTACCGCCCTACTAAACCGGAGACGCTCCGCACTGCCGTGTGCGACGTCTCTCTCGTAGTTGAGTCGCCTGTCCGCAGCTGTTCGAGCGACGTGGAAGATTAACGGCACCGCTAATATATCCTGGATCAGACCTTTTTTGTCGAGGTAGAGGAGTGCTTCTGGAGGAATAAAGCCGTCAAAGCGAACTCTCTCGTGATACATATACGAGTAATTGGGGTAGCAAGCCCCCGAGATCAGGTTGTTCGACGAGGTCATTGCTCTTGCAATGTGCCCTCGAATCAACTTAATAACAAAACTGTCCACTCGTATTAGGTTTGCCCTATTGTACAAGACCTCATTAGGATAGAATTTTATGTACTCCGACTCTGGTGTTCTGTATAAGCGAAGACAAGCCCTAAGGCAAGCCCTCTCAAACACCTGAATCTTTTCCAAAAGACTTGCTCTCACGTGGAACCACACTGGACAACCAAATGTAAGTATAGGCCTAATAAGGGCTATGTAGCAGATCACCTTTACCCTCGCATCGAATTGCCTGCTATAAAACAGTCTCTTTGTAAGGGCAAAAGCACCTTTGGCTCTGGCCAGAGCAACATCTATATGTTTGTTAAAATACAGATATTGATCTAGCCAGATCCCAAGGTATCTGACTACATTTCGACAAACAAGTGGCCGCCCGTGTTGTCCAACGATTTGAAACTTTCGCCAATTCTTTCTGGTGTCCGCAGAGGCCCCTGACAAAGGCGTCCTAAACAGAATGGTTTCCGACTTCTGAAAGTTGATCTTTAACTTCCAGTCGTCGCAATATTGTTTAATTTTATCGAAGTCACGTTGCAAAAGAATGTTTATAACCTCGATCTTTGGACTTAATCTGTACGCGATTAAGTCGTCTGCGTACGCTATGGCATGGTGAAGTGAACCTATCAGATCGCTTGTGTAAATGTTGAAAAGGATTGGCGAATTGACCGCACCTTGTTGCAGACCGTTTTTAATGTTGAATATACCAGTAGAAGTCACATCGCCATTCTTCACGATGAACTGTCTATTAGTGAGCATATTGAAAAGAATGTACAGTAGTGGTTTACTAATGCCCAGTCTGTTCAACTTGTAGAAGAGTCCCTCTAACCATACGGTATCGAAGGCCTTTTCCAAGTCAATCAGGCAGGCACCCGTGCACTGTTTCTTGGCTTTGTTCCACTGGATATCAGAAACCAGTTTAGACACGGCATGAATAACATCATGCCCCGCCTTGAAACCGAATTGATTATCCGGAACTATATTTCTGTCCTCAACCCATTTAGTCACGACTCTATTGATGACTTTTTCGAAAACCTTACTGATGTTCGGAAGGGGACTGATCGACCGGAGATTCGCCGGATTGGAAGTGTCTTTATCCCTTTTGGGGATGGGATGTACCACCGCCATTTTCCAATGCGCTGGATAATGTGCATTATTCATTGCATTGTTAAACAGGATAGTATAAATGTCCACCGCTTCTAGTGGGAGATGTCGAAGCACAATGTTCGGTATTCCATCGGTTCCCACTGATTTCTTACTTCTAATTGTGTCGAAGATCGTGTGAAGGTCTTCCTTCGAAATGAACGGGGGTTGTTCCCTTTCATTGGCGATGACATTATTTGCCATATTCTCGTCACTGAACTGGGTGAAACCCGAGTTCTCGATTCGCCAATTCACTATTTCATTTCGAAGGTAGAAATTGTGGACAAGGACTCGATTTTCCAGGTCGTGGTTGGGACCAATGATGTCATTTGTCTTGTACACTTCCTGGAAAGTCGCTCCTATAGCCTCTACCTTCGCTTGGGGATCTTCGATCACAAAGAAGTTGTCATCATCAACAGCTTCATTTGGATCTATGCATGCTGTTGAGAGTATGCGGCGGATCTGGATGTGAATCTACAACAGTACTTGCATGCGTATTAGCGGATGGGTGAACATTACCACCATGTATAATTTTTAAAGGTGCTGCTGTCCAGGCAAGATGGGCTCCTAAAGATGGTTTTCCAGCAACACTTTAGGCATGATCGGCAATTGGATGGATGAAAAAAAGTACAAAAAAAAACACTGTGGCGCTGCCAGCCCGGTATGGGCCAAGCCCTAGCTTCTTGACACTCATTTGTGTTGCTCATGCTTTCATTTTTGTCACATCTGAGCGGGGCCTACGGTTTATCGCCGAGTCCGAACGACACTCCTTAGAAGCTTTTTCGTAGGCGATTTTACTTTCGGGAGTTTGCCATTGCCCGCCGAAGGTGTGATGCGATTTGAAATAGTGACCCAGCCAGGAATCGAACCCAGACTCTCTGGGTGATAGTCCAATGAGCTAACTATCGCACCATCGCCATCGCCACGCCATTGGGTGGATGAAGGAACCACAAATTTTGTAATTGGTTTTCTAATGGCTTCGTTACATTTGTCAAAAATATACGTGATGAAGAAGGTGTACCAGAATAAGCCGCATTCTTGGTGTACGATAGTCATTGCGGTCACATAAACGTCCGAATAGTTGAGAAAGCTGTGCAAAATAATGTGATATTGATGCGCCTACCCAGTCACCTTACTGATAATTTGCAACCCCTGATAATTGTGTATTTGGTGCAATAAGAATAGCGTGAGAAAAAAAATGGGCAAGGGTTGTATACGCATTAATATGTTTGATGTTATCGAAACTTTCGAGAAACCTGGAATGAATGTATGAGAGGTGACAATATAATATCCGGATTTGTCAACACCGGAACTTACCCTGTGGATCGAATTAGATTTCCAGAAAACGAATTTACGCCCCAAGCTCTAGAAAGGTACCGTTTAAATTCAAATGCTGTTTGCTTGGAATTACCATCCGATGGGGCAATTGCACAAGAACTTGCTGAGTTATTATTCATAGAGTTCCTAACTATGAATATAGGTACTATAAGAAAAGGTAATGTAATGTATATAATGATTTGGGGTTGGGATTTGAAGATTCTCTTAGCTGGAGCATTATTGTCCATTTGCTTGATGTGGCCAGCCAATGTAGTCCACGTGTTTTGGCTTTTTGTACTACATCCACATCTTGGTACAGCTCATAGAGTTCGCGGTTGTATCTTCTCCTCCATTCGCCCTCCTCACACACAGGACCAAAAATCCGCCGAAGTATTTTCCTCGGGGTTCCTTCGGGATTCCGAATTCGTCCATCGCTAACATTTATAATCTGTAAATATCAAAACCAACGTACGTGCATCATTTTAAGAGTGTTCAAGACAAACGCTCACCTCTTTTGTGAACCACTCATCCTTTCAAACTCAGTATATGATTTACATACCACACATCAGTAAGAAGTTGTGGAACATCAAACGCTTCCAAGCCACGAAGAGCCCGCGCTCCAGACTTCCTTTCTCAAAATCCAGATCGTGTATTTTTGTAGCCCTCTTCAACTATCCGTTCCTTTTTCACGAATTGTCACAGTTTTTTTTCTTTTTCACGTGCGGTTGACAGGTCAAAGGTACTTCGGTTACTTTCTTGATGATTGTGCTGCAACTTTTCGTGAAGATTTGAAGACAATTGTGGCATGCCAGATTGTTTCCCACCCAAATACGTACTATAGACTTCAGTTCGTGCAAGCAGAACAAGGCGTCCAAATTACAATTCATATCGCACCGGCTTTTAAAAAGCATAATCGTTAATCTGAACAGAAAATATGCCTGCATTCGGTTAGATTAGACAGACATACTAGAAATAATCTGTATCGCCTGGCGTGGGTTCATCGTCGCACCATCAAAACCATTTTTATTTGCCAGAACCTTGAAGTTCTCTTAAGAACTTTCTAGTCTTTACTTTGTCGTTTCCACATGCATTTGCTAAGAGAGGTTTTCCGTTCTACTCATCCACCTTCAAGGCAAAACTGACGCTATGAAGTGCCTCGTTAAGTACAAATATTCACAAGACTTTAGAATATGAGAATGACGATTCCTGGCGCATGAAAAACTATAGAAAATAATTGAAATAGTATGACCTACAAGGCGCAATTTTATAGACACTACAGGAAATAAGAAACTGCCAATCTACAACTTGACTTTGTCTAAAAATGGCAAGAACTAAACTCAATTGTAACTTAAAAAAGATACTTAAAGATACGTTTAACCACTGCAGATATAATTCAGAAGTCCTCAGACAAAGATGAATAGTAACTATAAACAGAAATTACATCTGCTCTGGCAGCATCTTCATTGAGGCGTAATCCCCGTATTTGCAAAATTGCAACACATTCTTTCGTAAACGAGCTTCCACTGTTCCTCATTAATTTTCTTTAATCAACTAAACCCCTGCTTCTTACCATCTTAGCTAAATCACTCCACAGTGACTCATCTTCACTTCATTTGCTTAGCATTCACAAGCTAATAGAGTAAGAGTTGCAGCTACGAATAGAGCTTCTGCCGTCAATTTTCACCTGTCGAACCAAGTCAAGCAAAGTACTCGTAAAATTCGCAATGCTCCGATGCACTTAGTAGTGATGATGTTTCAATCTAAGAAAACATCGTTAACCCAACACACAATGACGTAATTGTTTTCACGCGTACTCATGTGCCCACGGTCTTTAACAACACTCCAGAGAAGTGCGTTTACTTACTTTTTTTTTTGTTTTTGTTGCAATTATGTCGATAAACCCAATCGGAGTTGAAGTTGGAATTGGAGCCGAGGCGAGCGTCAGATGCAACACCACAGTTAGAGCCTCTATTATGTAAGACCCAGTCGATGCGTCCTCTTCGAGGTGGAAAACCGCATTTTTACATTGAGTGCATGTAGCTGGTTTTGCTGGGACAATCCAGTCGCGTCAACCACTGCCTTCGTTGTTGACCTTGCTAAAACGAATGTAAGTCTGTGTCATCCGGCGGATAGACGAGTATACGACTTCTACATAACTTTTAATACGAGTATGATCATGGAAAAGTAGGTCAACTTTAGTCGAGGCTAACTGGAAACATGGAACACATTATCCCATTAATCCATAATCTCCCACAGCAAGTAGGTCCTTGTGGGATGTTAGAGATTCCGCATCATTTTATTTAGCCTGCTATGGCAGTAGACATTGCATAATCACTGTCATGATAAGATAAAGAGGAGACGAAGAAGAAAACGAAAATGCTTACAGGATATAACGCACCATATATCCCAAAGACAAAAGACTACTCTCTCATCCACTGACAAAGTGAGAAACCTAGCCAGAATCAGGGCCAAGTAGTCCAAGTGCCGTCGAGGCAAAATGAAGAAGGCAACTTCTGATCTCATCTGAACTATCTCATTTACTAGAAGTCCGCTGCAGCTCAGCTTCCTCCCCTTCTTACAATAAACTAGACTCCACGGCGACGACAGGAACAAAAAAATAAAATTGACTTGATTATCAACCACCCTACCCCCCAAAGTTCATTCTTTAGCTCTCGTTCTCATTCCTATTCGTGTGTATGTGCTTACTCCACCCCGTGCAGCCTGAGTGATTTCTCAACACTTCTGAAGCAATATTTTCCCATGTCCCTCCGGGGATAGAATAGAAAGGGTTGGACTGACTTTGGATGGAAAAGAATTCCTCCTTAAGTTTCCTCGTATTCTTAAGCGAATGATAGGCAATGCCGTTTTTTCCTCCTTCCGCCGTTTTTTCCCTCCAACAAGGGACGAAGTAATATGGACCAAATGGGAGGAGTACTCATCCAACTAAATGAATACATATACGTGGGAGGGGGAGGCATACCATATCTCGAACTTTGATAAAATGAAGAGGAAACTCCTACGTTAAGGGAGGGATTAACGAAGTTTTGATGGGTAGATTTTGGGAACAGCAGTCAGACTCCTTTGGAAGGTTTTCCATCACACTAACGCTTAAGTTGAATTTTCCTCCTGATGTTTTCACTTGACAGGTGTGCTGATCGGGGCGCAGGGGTTAAAACTCTTTCAACTGTTTGTATGTATTAATATTACGAGTTAACGTGTGACAAAGGGAATGTTGTGTGTTGCGAAAGCGCGTGTCAACATCAGCGAGTTGTGTTAATTGTTTCTAAAGGAAATTGCGTTGTAAATTGTTATAATGGATTGTGAGTAGGTACCTTGACGATAGCAGATGGCAACAGGGAGAATGGAGGGAAATGGACCAGCAATCATTAGTTTTGATTCCTTGTCACACCACCCAAACGACGATATGGGTAATTAAGCTGTTCATCAGGGTTTTATTTTCACTTTGCCGTGGCATGCCATACATGGAAGTGAGTATGAATAGAAATGTAATTACACGTAGACGTGTGCGCTGCTCTACGATGTTTGCTTAACGATCTTTGAAGAGGAACAAGTGCGCTCTAGCTCGAAGAGCAAGATGTTTTTGATTTCAATTTGAAGCGCTGCATTTATTTAGCCCTCTGGCAGAATCCGATCGAATTGGGTTGTGATGATTTGTGGATTGAAGTTGAACGTATTTTAGTAGTCAAGTCTTAGGCATACCAGTGTGTGTGTATCCACCATGTGAATGCGTGACTTTACGTAATAACCACGTATTGGTAGATTTGATTAACAAGTCATTGTCATTCATCTGTTAAATTTTTATGTGTGAGCGTAATTGTGCAAAAATCCATCAAATGTATAGAAAGGTGTCACTGTGAGGTCAGAGCACGACATTAGCTTCCAATGCTTAGAGTGAAGGTCATTCGATTTCTCATTGATGAGGTCTTCGGCCTCCGCTTCCAATATAGTTAGTGGGACGACAAGATGACACATTGTCTGTTTAAGGGGTCATGCTTTGGTCTGATATAGACAAAATTTAATATAGAAGCTGTCGCTGCAGGTATTGAGATACAGTAAGTCCTGGTATGGCTGGAGTATTATAAGTTGCTGCTTGCGTTTCATTTGACTTTTTTGACTTCCTTTATCATGACAACGTAAGAAATCATTTGACTTTTGGCCAAATATTTCCAACAAAATCTACAGGGAATACCGTTGGAATTAGAAGGAGCTGTCTAATTTCAACTGAGGAGAAACGTGCACCACGGACCCGAATCACGGTTTCTCTTGAATAGATATTCCCAAAAACAACCGTGACCCGTCAAGAACTGTGTAAGATAGTAATTCAGTTCGCCGTGTTTTCGTTTTACACAACTTTCAATCCTTTGGATTAGTCGGTACGTCTATCTCCCTTTTTGGGACTCGTTCCATTGTTGTTGCCACGCTTCTATGCTGCGGCCTCTTTCGAATTTCTTCGCTTTATTTATGGATGGCCCGATTTGCACGCGATTTTCATAAAGTCATCTAGTTTCTAAAGCTAGGATATCGACTGGTACCATAGACGATAGTACCAATATCGCGTCGTGGGATACTGTTCGAAATGCACTACTAACTCGCAGTGCACATAATCTGTACACAGATTTGAATCCCTTCATATGTATCTTTTTATTCTTGACGTCAGACCATATTTGTGCCCCGTACAGCTGTATGGAGGCTACAACTCTCGCAAGCCTCCGGGCCGTCGATATTCGACATGGGTCTCGAACGAACGCCTATCGCTTTCGCCGATTTCTTGCAAGCGCATGCGAGATGATGCTTGAAATTAAGCCGGGCATCAATCATCACTCCCAGGTATTTTATAAATGGTCTGGAAATAATTGTGTACTCTCCGACTTTTATAGTTATCGTCTCTAGCACCCTTCTACTCGTAATGAGAACGGATTCCGTTTTATGTTCCGCGAGGCCTAAACTCATATCGCGTAGCCAGTTTTTTATCAGTGCTATTGCTTCGTTGCAATACAACTCGATTTCTTCAAGTCGTTTCGCAACGACTACAACAGCAATATCGTCCGCGAAATCTATAATGGCGGCTTACCTGGGGACTGGGAGTCGTAGAATGTCGTCATACATCACGTTCCACAGTAAGGGACCTAACACTGTTCCTTGGGGCACGCCCCCTGTAATTTCATATAATTTTGTCCCGTCGTCGGAGTCGTAGAGGAGCGACCTATCGGTAAAGTAGCTCCGGATCAATCTTAATATGTACTTCGGTACATTTAATTTTTCGAGGCATTGTAAAATACGCGACTAGTTCGCCGAGTTAAAAGCATTTTTCACGTCAAGTGTAACCACGGCGTAATACTTTTTACTACCTCCTTTCCATCGTCTACCTTCTATGGCCGATTGGGCTTTGTCTATTACGACTTTAATCCCGTCAATTGTCGATCGGCCCTTTCTAAAGCCGGACTGATATTTCGCGAGTCCGCCATTGGCTTCAATGATAGGCTGTAAGTGTGGCATATAATTCGCTCTAATATTTTGCCCATAGTGTCGAGCACACAGAGCAGCCGATAAGATGAGGTCTCCCCCGGTGGTTTATTTCCTTTTGGTAATAATACCAAACGTTGGTATTTCCATTGTTCCGAAAATATTCCCTCGCTTAAGCAAGCATTATACATGCTAACGAAAACGTCTAGGCGGGCCTTCATCGCTATTTTTAAAGCCCTATCTACCCTCTCGATTGCAGCAGTGTGTTCATCGGTTGTTAAGCAAGGAATGTGTTCACGTAGTTCTCCGATCTCGCTTAGTAGAACTCCGTCATGTTGAGAGGGGAACAGAGATTCTACGATTCTGCTGAGAAATAGCGGGCAAGTTGGTGCCGGTCTCTGAGGCATTTTGAGCTTCGCGGTTATGATTTTGTACGCTTTAACCCATACATTTTCGTTCAATTGCGTACAAAGATCCTTAAAGCAATGTCTTTTGCTAGACTTAATAGCTCAGAGGCTTAATATTGACCATTTGTCAGCATTTTAGCACTTAAAACAAACTTCAATTCATTTCCAAGCTCGACACGTAGGTGCCGCATTGTTTTACGGAGAAAATAAGCTGGACTGAGTCGTAACATATGGCGGAAAGTGGAATTCTTACAACAACGTGCAGCTAAATGGACAAGTTCAAGAAAATCGTACAGTTTTGGAGAGGGTTCATCTTCCTCTTGCTGATACTACTGTTAGTTCCATGGTGAATTGTTTTAAGTTCTTTGACGGTGCCTGCATCTAGGTCATCGCCCACGCTCTGGTCAGATTTAGTCAGCGTGGGAATTGAATTGACCTTTTAGCTCTCTATCTACCAAAAGTCTAACAATGCTTACGGCTTGCATCCCATGATATTCAGAGTCGAAAGACTCAGGTTAAACTTTACGTAAGGTCCATGGAAGATTTTTGTGACCCAGCCAAACTTTACCAAGACCGCTGATGACAGTTCTAACGAAATCTACTGCGTTCTAATCCCAAGAAGCCAGAATCCATACGAACGTTTTCTGCCAATCAGGTGGTAAAGAACTCATGGCGCGATCAGAAAGACAACAGAGAAATGTAAGATAAGACGCTCTTCTCCTATTTAGATATAATGGAAATCTAGTAGATTGACAGAGTCCCTGCCCATGGCACGGGAGGCAGACATTTGGTCTTTGCATTGATTGTTCTCCTCTGAGGTAATGGTGTGGCACCTCGTGGGGTTTTTTTGCAAAGTTTAGCCACCTAAGATTTTCCGATGGCTCCGAGGAAGGAGTTCCTCTAAACCGAGGCGCAATCCGTACGTACTACTTACTTTAGGTGCCACTACAGTCCGGGGTGGACCTGCGCCTCAGTCAACAAGCTTCTCCAGCCAGCTCGATCCCTGGCTAGCTGTGTCCAGTTTCGCACGCTAAGTTGGCTGAGATCCTCTTCCACTTGCGTGCGCCACCTGAGTCTTGGCCCTTCTCTACTGCGCTGTCCCTCGGGAACGGATTCGAAGACTTTTCGGACCGGAGCATTGGTGTCCATGTGCTCTACATGACCCAGTCATCACAGTCTTTTGATCTTCACTCTTCTGGCTAGGTCCATGTCACTGTACAGTCTATACAGTTCGTCGTTGTATCTCCTCCTCCACTCGTCGTCAATGCAGACGGGACCCAAGATCGCCCGAAGAATTTTTCTCTCGAACCAACCAAGAACACCCTCATCCATTTTTGATAATGTCCATGCCCTGCGCCATAGAGCAGGACCGGGATTATTAAGATCTTATAAAGGGTTATATATGTTGTCCGAGAGAGGGCTTTGCTACTCAATTGCCTTCTTAACCCAAGGAAACAGCGGTTGGCAAGAGTTATTCTTCGCTTGATCTCAGCGCTGTTGTCGTTGTCTGTATATATAGCGGAGCCTAGGTAGACAAAGTCCTTAACTATTGTACCTCAAAGTTATATCTGTCGGGGGTGACGTTCTGCCCGAGACGTCGGGGTTGGTTGTCCTTTTTGCTTGACAGCATATACTTGGTCTTGCCCTCATTGACCGCTAAACACATTTTCGCCGCTTCCGTCTCAATACTCGCTAAAGCGCAACTGACATCACGCCGCTTTCTCCCAATTATGTCAATATCGTCAGCGTGTGTGGGTAATTGGACGAACTTTTGAAAGATAGTGCCTCTCGTGTTTGCTCGTGAATTTTGCACTATTCTTTCAAGTACGATGAAAAAATCGCATGACAGCGCATCGCCTTGTCTAAATCCTTTCTGGACATCAAAGGTCTCGGTGAGATCTTTACCGACCTTGATGGAGCTGCGTGCTTTCTCCATCGTCATCCTGCAAAGACGGAAGAATTTGACAGGGATGTCGAAACTAGACATTGCTCTATATAGCTCGTCTCTATAGATTCTGTCATACACGGCCTTAAAATCGATGAATAGGTGGTGTGGTGGCAAGATCTTATATGCGATGTTAAGGAGACTGATGCCTCTGTAGTTGGCGCAGTTCAGAGGGTCTGCTTTCTTGAGAATCGAACAAATAATGCTGAGGTTCCATTCTTCGGGCATACTTTCGTCCGACCATATTTTACAGATGAGTTGGTGTACGCTCCTTATCAAGTCATCGCCTGCCGGTTTGAAGAGCTCGGCAGTCAGGCCATCCACTGCAGCAGCTTTGTTGGACTTAAGCTTCGATATTGCTATCTTCATTTTATCCAGGTCGGATGGACGGTATTGTTGGTCATCATCGTCCAGGTTAAAAGGTTGATTCGGTTGATTCTGCCTGACAGCGGTATTTGGTCCGTCATCGCCGTTATACAGTCTGCAGAAATGGTCTTTCCAAATCCTCAGCATTGACTGCGATTCTACTACGATGTTCCCTTGTTCATCTCTACAGGCTTCGGTTCGTTGTTTGTTTCCGTGGCATGTTATGTTTACATTTTGGTATAACTTCCGAAACTCATTCCTGGAGTAGCATCTCTCAATTTCCTCGATCGCGCGCTTCTCATGCTCTTTCTTCTTCCTCCTGAGAAGCCGATGTTCGTCTCTCTTCTTCCGCTCATAGAGAAGCTGCATGTGCTTGCCGGCATTCATCATCAAACCAGGGGTTTCGTTGTGGTGGACGAGTGAAACACAGCACATCAGAAGCAGCATCTCTGATGGCGCTTTGGCAGTGTTTCCAATGGTCTTCGATGCTTGATGCTGGCGGCATTGGACCTCTTAAGAGATTAAGAGACACTCGATCGGAAAAGGACTTGGCGATCTCTTGCGATTGCAGCCGTCTGACGTCGAATTTTCTCACAGCATTAGTTTGTCTTGGCGTAGTTTGGGATATCCTCAACCATACCTTGGCTACAACAAGGTAATGGTCCGAGTCGATGTTGGCTCCTCGGAACGTGCGGACATCCATAATGCTGGAGGAGTGTCTTGCGTCGATCGCAATGTGATCAATCTGATTGACTGTTGATTGATCAGGAGTTCTCCAAGTCCCCTTGTGTATGTCGAGATGTGGGAACCGCGTGCTAGCCACGACAATGTTTCGCCCCGCCGCAAAGTCGATTAGCCTGAATCCGTTATCGGAGGTGGTGTTGTGCAGGCTATATTTTCCGATTGTTCCACCAAAGATACCCTCTCTTCCTAGCTTTGCATTAAAATCACCGAGGACAATTGTAATGTCATAGTTAGGGCATTGCTCGTAGATCTAGTTAAGGAGCTCGTAGAAGGCATCCTTGGTGTCTTCATCATTCTCCTCTGTGGGGGCATTCGCGCATATAAGGCTAATGTCGGCGAATTGCGGATTGCTACGAGGCGCTCGCTCACATGCCGGAAGCTGAGGACTTCTTGCCTTAGTCTGCCTCCGACAACAAATCCGCATCCAAATAAGCGCTGCTTTTGCCGTCGATAGCAATTGCCGTAGTAGATGTCGCAGTTTTTCATTTTCTTTTTGTCCGGTCCATCCCATCGCATTTCTTGGATGGAGTTATGTCTGCTTTGCAGCAGTCTAGAGCCTCCGCTAGTTGCTCGGCTACACGTGGTCTATTAAGAATCTAACATATCCGAAGCTAATTGTCCTTAAATCGTTTGCGTGGGTTGTCAACAGTAGATCCGTCCATATCCGAGGCTTGTTGATGCTTCGCAACTTATGTTTTTTTAAATGGCCGGGCAGTTACCCCGGCGGCACAACCCCCAACCTGGAGGTCCAGTTCCATTTTTAATGCCCCTAGGACGAGAGGTCAGTTACACCGAAGCCAGTAACACGTTCCGGGATGTGAGCACTGCCGTTGGCCCGTATAGGGCTCTCTTTTCCAAGACCCTGATTAAGTCCTGGAAATCCTTTCCGGCCTGAACTCCAAATATGTCGGAGTAGCCCGGATAAGGTCTTGTTTTGTTTGTCCGACACTAGTCCTGATTTATGGCGCAGGAAACTCGCCATTTGCCCCCTTCACTTCGCAAGCTCAAGTGAGATTCCCAGATGGAGCGACGGGGTGGCGTGAAGTAGGGCTTATTAGCAGAGCTGCAAGATGTTCGGCTGCAGAGGCTCATTCTCGTCATTTAAAGAACCAGCACCTGTCGGAAGATGCTACTTTTACGAGGCCTTATACTAATCGTTGCCATCCGAAGCGCAATCCTTACTAAGATCGAAATGCAAAAGCTTCACTCATTCATGGTCTTTGCTCTTCACCAAATAGGCCGGAATTGGATGTTTTCAAATACAATGCTATGCTTTTCCTTTGCTTATTTGAAAATGTAGAACAGAATACGATAGTGTCGCTTTAGCAAATGCTCTGCAACCTTGAGGGTAATTTTTTTAAGTTAAGGCTCAGGATGTCACACTAGTCGCCAGGGAAATGGTGGTGTATCATCGTACAGATAAGGCTAGTCTAGTAAGTCTATAAGTGGGCCAGATATTTTTGAAAACTGGGCCTATGCCAAGCTGATCTTTGGCATTCTGTCCGAATGACTGGAGCAGGAGGTAGAGTGTTTAACTCTTAATTTTCAGTAACAAAAGTGGAGGACTGGTTCTATTAAGATCCCTACAACCAGAAAAGAAAAGGAAATCTTCGTAGAGGTTCCACTGTCAGACGGTTCTGGCCGACTTTTGATAAACATCCTTCAGGTTATGTAGCGTTTCTTTATGAGAGTCATTTCATGTGCCATCGCATTTTTTTATAGAGGACATTTGCGTAAGTGCTTTAGTTTGGACCTTTTTTAGACCTGACGCAACTGGTGGCTTTTGTAATAAATCCGCAAAACTTTTCTCGTAATTCCCCTTCGCACAAATTTTCTGCAATTTGAGAGCCAGGATGGATTGCAATGGCGACCGAATATCTTCTCAGCTGATAGTATACATGCTTTCGTCTGCACCTACGTTCAAAGACTGTCACTATCCTTTGCATGGCCGAAATGAAATCAATTCAAATCACCTAAAGCCCAAATCAAACAAAAAAAAATCTCTGACAAACTCAACATTTCAATGTCAAGAGTATGTACTACTCTCCATCAGTCAATCTCTACAACAATCCCCTTCATTTCGATACAATCTTTTCTTAATTTTCTGTTTCAAAACCACTTATGTCAATTGACAGTGGAAATTTTGTATAAATCCATTCAAAATTAGCCTCCAACTTCAGTTATCAGTCTTCAAAAATTTTAATTTCGATTTCTACGATAACCCATTTGTCAAATCATCTCCTCGAGTCATTCAGTTTTTCCATCGGCAAACAGTGTATCTACCAATCGACGCGGACGACTAAAGAAGTAATTAAAGAGAAATACCAGTCAAAAGAAGACAGAATTGGGAAAAAGAAATGAGAAGAAGAGAAATATGTATTTGTGCCTTCTTAGGAAATTCGAAATCACAAGGTGTGCTGTAAACAAGCTCGTATTACATGTGTCTGATTACCTAATATTTACCAGGTGAATCCCGCGCACTTCTTGTCAGCGTCACAGTGTATCTTTACCCCGTGTGGTCACCTGTATGGAGTTTCCCATTTTTGTTTAACTTTTTTTTTATCGGATAATGTATCTGTGAAGTCTTTTATCAACAATCAGTCGGAGAAATACGAGTATTATGCGACAAGACCTTGAAATGGCAAAAAGACAATTTTCTCGATGAATGAGTACCTCCCTCCTGACACTCGGTTTTGGCATACTGCTTACCCATACCCAGTGCCAACAATATGGAGATGATGCCGATGGTCTCGAAGATGCTGATGGTAATGATGATGTGATACGCAAGATACGAGTACCACTCGTTATGTTACTCCTCCGGACGATGATGATAATGATGATGATGGTTACGGTGGTTGGTTGTCGGTGGTGGTAGCGGTGGTGATGTTAATGGTGATGGTGGTGCTCGGTCTTGGAGTAGTCCTAGGGCTTTGGCCTACTGTCGCCTTTTAGCCGACTAATGACTGCTTGATGTGGTAAATGACTTTTGACAAATTCCGACAAACGGAACTCGGAAGAATGATGATCATTTTTCTGAATTTGCCACCGTCCAAAGGGGAGACGATGCAGAACTAGAGTAGAGTAGAAAGTGTATTCGTATTCTAAATGTCAGTGGTTAAGAAACCTGGATACACGTACTCATAGGCTGGAGGAATTAAACAGCCATTTCGAGTGATTGATGACCTTGAAAGGGGGTTGGAGAACTTTTTGTTTCGGGTTAACCTTTATCAAGTGAATGATTGAAGTGAGTTAGATTGCCAGAGTGATAGGTCTACCTATCCAGAGGGTAAACTGAGTCCTTTAACGAAATTTAATTGTCCTCAGAATAAATGAGATGTGACTTGTGACGATGACTAGTGACTGACCTAATTCAATTGGAATGAAGCTTCAACTAAAGAAGACAACTACGTGAACAATTTCAGCGGAATGTGGAATTTTTATTTTCGAAAAAAAAGGCGATGTCACAACGAACAAATTTGGTCATACGGCAAAGAGTCGCTGGAGACAGCCGTATTTAAAAATGGTCAACAGCTGGCAAATCAAGTGTTTGTTGTTTGATGGGAAACCTTTTGAGGCAGCAAATACAACAATTTTTGTCGCACAACTTTCACTGTAAGGAATCTAATTTATTTTGTAAACTTACCTATGTCTGAAATACGTTTTTTTCTCTCTTTGAGCCCATAGATTGCATAAGATGTTCGTACGGTAGAGCGATGAAATGTGATAAGCATCTCGGAGGTGATTTGAGTTTTCGAAATGGATAAAAATCTGCTGTAAGGGCCTTTGAACTTAAAATAAGCGGGAATAGGTTGTTTTTTAACCAACCGATTTTTTTTTCATTCTAAATCACATCGCCCACTAATTAAGATCTCACGATTTAGGCGTGTGACACACTGAGGAAATAAAAAAACTTTCCTATAAGATACTCGTACATTTACCAGAAGACATGTTATGCATGAAAAAGTCTCATCTTTTGACTAATTATTCCACGCTTCTCATAAAAGTTAGATACATTTTTTTTAATGTTAAACGAAAAGTGGAAAAAGATACATTTTGAACTTTGCAATATTTAATTTGTCAATTAAATTTATTTTAATTATATAGTGTACTTAAAAAAATAAAATGTTTTTTTTTTTTTTTGTTAATGGGTAATGGGAGGTTTGGCAATTTAGTGTTAACGTAACTTTGGACCCCGGATGATTATTTTAATTGCATTCCATCTACTATCACTATTTAAATCGCGATTAAGTGTATTTTTCTGGGCTTTTACGGTTTTTGTGTTTTTTTGTTTGTTTGAAAGGAGGATTAGTCAAAATTTAAACGTGACCCGACTGTATTAACGGTCAGTATGCGGAAACCTTTGTGCGGTGATTTAGGTACTTGGCATAGTTTGAATTGTCTACCTGACTGGATTTATATCTATAATGGGTTTTTTTTCCAAGGCCGTATGCCATTACGACTTCTGAACTTGCGGTCAGAATTTAGTCAAAACTTAGTAGGTTACTGAATTTAGAGAAATTCAGGACTCAGTTTGACATAAAACGTGTTTCAAGCTGCTACTCTGTTAAGATCCTCTCCCTGAAACCCGTAAGTTTTTATCTTTTCGGTTATGAGCATGTTAGGTCCAATACATCAGTTTAAGCCTATATACACCAGAGATCGAGGGAAGGATTAGTGGTCTTGGTAGTCTTGATCCTGGTTTTCATTTCAGTTCGACCAAATGTTCTATAAAATATTACTTTCCTGAAACTGAACAACATGTGCTTTAGGCAATTGACCCATCCTTTGCCCGAAGACACCTTTCTTGTTGGATACGCAGACGATATTGCGGCAGTGATGACGGCAAGAGACACTGAAAACGCGCAAAGAATCTTGAACCAAGTCATGCGATGAACAACATTCTGGATGGATGAGCACGGTCTTAGTTTGGCAACAGAGAAAACTGAGATAGTCCTTCTGACGAAGAAGAAAATCCCGACACAAACAGACTTCCAAATTGGCTCTGAAGCCATCAAGAGCAAGGACGCGTATTTAGGATTGAGGCTTGACACAAAACTAACTTTCTGGCAACAGATAAAGCACGCAGCGGAAAGTGCCTCTAGAGTTACATCACTCAGTAGATTAATGGCGAACGTAGGTGGCCCAACGCCAAGTAAGCGCAGGCTATTAATGTCGACAACGCATGCCATTCTCCTATATGGAAGTGAAATCTGGACGCGCTTCAACAATAAAAGTACCGGAAGCAGATGGCGGCAGTGCAAAGACATGGACACGCTCTACGCGTGGCTAGTTCTTAGCGAACGGTATCGGAACCAGCCGTCCTTGTAGTCGCAGGAGTGACTCCCATCGATCTCCTAGCGGCACAAAGGCAATCCAACAAGCAGAGCAGCAAACGATACGGAAGTGGCAAGAGCGCTGGATCTCGGAAAACAGAGGAAGATGGACAGCGAGCCTGATAAAAAATGTGGCTGAATGGAAAGACCGGAAACACGGTGAGGTCAACTACTTCGTCATCCGACACGGAAATTTCTAAGCCTTTTTACATAGGATTGGCAAAACAGATAGCCCTGCCTGCCAGTATGGCGACTCCCCAGCAGACAACGTACATCACACATTTTTTGCCTGCAGAAGATGGGAAGCCCAACGCACAGCACTGGAGAACAGCATTGGATTTTGATCCTAAGTACTTAAAGATAGTGCTTTTCGGAAGAACTATTCCCTCTAACATTATATCCGGAACAGGTCGCAACAGATGCGCAAATGGGCACGTCAAATGCTCCGTCTTTGAACGATTTATTTTAAACCCGTTTCTCTCTAGCGCATTTCTCCATGAATCTAAGGCGTTCTGTAAATCTTCGACGTTATCGCTAAGTATAACTGCGTCGTCAGCGAAGAGAATTGGAGTTGCATTTGCTTTGCGCATGCAGTCTTTTAAAAGATAGTCGAATACTACGTTAAAGAGGAATGGGCTAAGCACACTTCCTTGATGCACTCCGACATTAACTGGAAATTCTCTTGTTAGTCCAGCAGAGCTTTTAACCGCAGTTTTCACGTTTCCGTACATTTCTTGTATTATTCTAACATACGTTTCCGATACGTTTTGAGACCTCAACGCGGCCCATATGAGAACCCTAGGCACTCGATCGAATGCTTTCTCGAGGTCGATAAATACCATGTGTAAATCCTTAGACGAATCTCGGTGCTTTTCCATTATTATTCGTAGGCTTTGGATAGCGTCCAACGTCGATCTTCCTTCAACAAATCCACACTGGCTATTATCGAGCTTTATTATTTGCCGAAGACGTTCGTTTAAGACTCTTTCGACGATTTTCATTGTGTGTGACATAAGCTTGATTGAACGGTAGTTGTTGCATTCTCGAGTGTCGCCTTTTCCTTTGTATAATGGAACCAAGAAGCTACTTCTCCATTGATTTGGCATAGGTTGTCCACATTTTAATTTATTTAAAAGTTTCGATAGCCAAACGCTGCCGATCCCCTCCATCTTCGACCAAAACTCTGATGGAATGCTGTCTGGTCCCGCCGCTTTCCCCCGCTTCATTTTTCCGCTTGCTATACTTATTTCTTCGATTGAAAAGTCCGAAACTTCCTCCTCGAATAGACCAGCTGTCGGCACGATATCACGTGGAAACTGTTTGTTAAGCAACTCCTTGCAGTATTCAAGCCACCGATCACAAATTTCCTTTTCATTTGTTAATAGGCGACCGTCTGCGTTTTTGATGTATTTCGGCGAGGTTATTTCCATCGAATTTGTTCGCCTCTGTGCAGCGAGCTAAAAAATATGTGGCACTTTAGTATTGTACGACGTTTGAACTTTTTGTATAGCTTGTCTTCTATCTGCCGATCGTGAAGATATTTGTTCCAACTCCTGGTACAGGTTTTCCGCTTCTGCCGCTCGAGCTCGAGCCAGGACTTTCTTTGCGATCTTTTTAAGACTATCGTATTCAAGAGCCAGTCCAGCTTTTTCGATATCGTCGCTCCGATCGCATTTTGTTCACGCTTGAAATGCACTCTTCTTGTCGGCCACAGCTCGTTTGGTTTCGTCATTCCACCACCATGTTTCTTTGCCGACGTGATGGTATTTCGATATAGTCCCCTGATGGGACTTTGCGAGTGTTATGCATTCCTCGTGCATGCTGTTCCACATTTCTTGCGAGCTAAGTGAGTCTGCGATACCGTTTATATTGTGAAGTACTTCTTTAGCCTGTGCGATAAATCTTGCGCTTCGTTCCTTCGATAGATTATACCACCGGATTTTTGGCTTTCCAAACGATGCCCGTGTTTTCGGTGGTTCCGCTGTGAAAAATTCTGTAATGAGCAGACGGTGTTGGCTTACTAGCGATTCTCCAAGTATTACTTTACCTTAACACGGTTTCTCATCGACATTTTGCAGAGGTGATAATCTATTTGCGTTTCGTGGCCTCCGCTGCTATAGGTGATAAGATGTCGTTGATGTTTAATAAACATTGTACTTAAGACGGTTAAGCCGTAAGCCCTACACGCTACAAGGATGTCTTCGCCAGCTAAATTTCTGGTTCCAAAGCCTTTACCGCCGTGGAAGTCTTCATAATCAACATTTGTTTCTCCGACGTGGCCATTTAAATCTCCGCCTACGAAGAGCATCTCATCGATAGGTATATTTCTGAGCAAATTACCGAACTCTGACCAAAATGTATCTTTTTCCGATTGGTCGCATCCATTTTGTGGAGCGTACGCGCTAACAATGTTTCACGTTTCATTGTGTATGACGAGTTTAACACTCATCAAGCGGTCGCTTATTTTCAAGAAACCAACGATGTTGTTTAGAAGATCCGCTGCAACAACGATTCCAACACCGTTTCGTCCATTGACCGTTCCATGGTAGAACATCTTAAATGCCTTAGTTTTTAAATCTAGAAAACGCGCTTTATTTCCTGTATTACACCACTTCGTTTCCTGTACGCACAGGATTTGTAGAGTTCTGAGACGCTTAATCGCTTCCAGTTCTAAACTTTTTGAGGTCATCGATCCGCGGTTCCAACTTGCAAACCGAAGTTTAGGAAAATATTTTGGAAACTTCATTTTTCCCGCCCCCGGAATCCGTCGGGCTCTGACATAAGCACTTCTGCTTGCTCTTGGATCATCCGAGTGCGTTGCAATCGTGGTGCCCAGCAGGGGTAGTGCTATTAATTGCGATCATTTCCATGAAGTGTATCTAAAGTTTGAGTAGTTTGACACTTTTGACACTTGTATGCTCATTTCGAATTGATTGACTGTTCTTTTACCCCACCGGTAGTCTCCAGACGTGGGAACCCACTGATTGCATACAAACTTGTGGGAAAGTTTTAAGGTGTTAAAGTGTCACAGGCTCATTTTTGGTGTCATAGTGGCCTGTATATGATTGGTGTCCCATTTAGTCGCCTCTTACGACAAGCTGGGACGCACTGCGGCACTATTCTTTATCCGATGCCGCACGCCTCGTAACTCATAATTATAATATTATAACATATTATATTTTTTGGGCGTCCCAGGCTCACATTAAGCAGGCTAACCTTCTTTGCAAAAAGTATCAGTTTTGAGCTTTTCGAACAGTGTCAAGTACACCTAATGTTTCATCCTTAACATCAAACATTACATCGTTGCCTGTTTGCCATGAAAAGAATACTGGCGTCTATATGCTGGAAAAACAACAGCAGTCCTCCTGCTAGCCTTCAACTCTCTGAAATTGACTTCAACGTATTAAACTTCAATAACTGATTCCTGATCAGTATTTGTTGTGATTTCTCCTGTCGCACCTACTTTTATGCAGTCGTCCTCGCCACAAATGCAGGCGCCCGATTCATTATTTTGGGTCATTTTCATATAATTAGAGCATAGATTCGTTCGGCTTTGCTCAGAAATTGTATCTATATAATATAATAAAATAATATATAATACCTGCGCCTCGATTTCCTCTTAGAACTTTGTGAGGAACACAGCTGTAAATGTCATGACTCAACAAGATATAGGCAAACCAAGCAAAAATTGTTCTAGATTTTAAGCAGCATTCTTGTATTCGACTGTTCACTGTTAGCTTCAACAGAGCTAATTTTTTGGAATGTTTATTAAGGGGCAGGATTTACTTTGATACCTGTTTTCGAAGTGAGCGCAGGATCATTTTCCCCAAAGGACTAAGAAACCGCAGCAGGAAAGCAATACAATCGACTAGATGTTTAGTCTAAGTGCTCTCTCCTGACAGGAAAATATCTGCATGCAGAACAATCCATTCATACTTAAAATTGAAGACAAGACTTTTACTCATTCGACCGAATTGAAGTAAGAATAGCTAAATGTATTATACATACAACAGGGCTGCTGGGCTAGACGGCACTCTTTCTGAGCTATTTAAGATTGTTGGGAAAGATTTGTTGAAAAGGATGCACCTACTCATTTAAAAGCGCGGGCAATGGAAAATTAGGGAGAAACGAAAGAGAGGTACCAATGTACTTTGGTTTTGAATGTTTGGGGGTTATAATGATTAGGAAATAAAGAACTTGGCAGGGCATTCCATGAACGAGGTGCTCGGCTTAGGAAGAAATCATGATATTTCAGTGTACTTCCGAAAATGGGCGTACTGTACTGATGAGCACCTATGGCGAGACAGGTTTTATGCTTGATGGTTTGAAGGGGCGAAATCCTACTGTCAATTTCTGAGGGGCACTGGTGGTGAAAATAGCCATAGAACATGATGAGACAGGAGAGATAACGGCGGTAGTCGAAGGTGTCAATCGACTGTATAATATTGGCATTGTACCCCAATTTTGGGTGGATGAAAGCCTTATATAATGAAGCCAGATCAGAGTAGGTGAAATATTTCTTACATCAATTGAGGAAATCTAGAAATTTCGCAGAATTTTTGACGACTTCGAATATGTGGTAACTCCATTTCATGGATAATGGCTGGTTATTAGGATTTCACTTTAGCGACAGAAGACAGCATTATGTTTTGGAGACATTTAATATTAATTCCCGAATTGGTTATGCTATTAAAATCGGCATTTAATGAACTTAACATACGCTGCCGTTCCCGTTCCCGTTCCACAGCCGAAGAGCAGGGACTTAAGTCCGGGGACGAATATGAAAAGCTGAGAGTACCGTCATCAGCAAAGGAATAAATTGGATTAGAAGTAGCAGACAAGATATCGTTGATAAATATTCAAAAGAGTGTCGGTGACAGAAGGAGCCCCGGGGCACACCAACATATATTTTGTGAATATTAGACTTGAAACCATCCAAGAAAACGTACCGAAAAGAGATTCGTCGATCCCAAATGAACGCATTTCCGACAAAAGAGCCTGATGCCCGACTATATCAAATGCAATAGAAATATCAGCTGCAACTATCTTGCTTTCGCCAGATTGATGTAAACTTTGGTTCCACTTTTGGGTGAGACATGTCATCAAATCACCAGTGGACCTGGTGCTGCGAAAACCATACTGCCGGTCTTTAAGAAGTCTTCGTCTTTCGAGATATTTCATGAGCTGAAGAATTATCAGCGTTTCCATGACCCTGGAAAGAAGGGACGTAAATGCAATGGGTCTGTAAGAGGAGAGAGAAGAATATTCGCATTTGATTCGCAATGACAAGCCAGAAATGAAACTAAGTGCCAAGCTTTCCAAATGCTTTAGCCTTAAAAAGCGAGTGAGTAGTAAAATATTATCTACTAAGAACTACTAAGAAGACCCCATTAACGACCCTCATCAATTAAGTAATGCTCAATTGTGCGTGCATTTAGTGGCATGCCTAAAAGAGTGCCCTATTAACTTGGATCATTCAACTGACAAAAACCCGTGCAGACTTGAAAAGCTTATGGATTGAGGCCCAGGTCCACTGCGTAACTCTCCGAATTTCATCCATATTTTCACGGAAGAACATGTAGAATTCTCTCTTAATCCCGAATTCGGGTATCACGATAAGAGCTCTATGGGTATTTGACTGGGTACGCTAACTTGAAGGCAATAATTAAATGGAAGGTTCCAAAATTGCGATTTAGTGAATGTCATTCATTCGTTGGCTTTCATTTCCTATTGTTATTCCAAACAGATATACAGGCTTAATTTACTCTATACCACAGTCTTTAACTTCTGTTCCTTTATTTTAACTGTGAGTGCCGGTGTTCTTAGTTATGTTGGCTGTCCTTACTTTTTTTGACAAAGTGGTAGAGTGCTTTAAGGTTTTGGATAAGTTTACTTTTTTTTAAGAATTTCTTAGCTCCAATCTTGTCATATGTGCACAATTTTCAACACTAAATCTAGCTACCAAGACATTGGACAGAACAAGCCAAAGTGCCATTACCGATACGAAAAAAGCGAAAATTCTTCAACAAACGTTCCACTACACACCAGCAATTGTGGGAGGGTGGTTTATCGAAATTGGTGCTGAAACCCTTTAATCTATTGGATCAAAGTAAATCCTTCTAGGCATGTCTCATAACCATTTTCAAAATCAATCAACGTCCACTCATTCACAGCGGTTTTCCGCTTTAATAAAAAAATACTTCCGTTTCTGGATACAATTTCACAATTTTGCCTGATGAATTACAATTCACTTTGTCCAAGAAAATACGATGGAAATCCAATTCCATAATACTCAAATGTTTCTCATCTGAAGCAGCAGATACCTATGGTAGGTACCAGTACCGAAAAGTCCGGAAGACCCACAATACATGGTTTGGCCACTTTTGATCCGAGCTCCATCAACATTATTACTATAAAGTCCATCGGAGACCGCAACAACTTATTTACACCAGGTCTCCTCAACCTGAACTAGTTTAGTGACTGTCTATTTCTCTCTCTCTAATTCCTCCATCCAATCATGCCTAACAGAAATTTTAGGCAAATTCTCCCTCTCATTATTACTCTCACTTCGATCTACCTAAAATAAGCGCAAACTTTTCGCCACATTCAGATCGAAATTCCATCGATCACCGATCACTGATCATTCATCCAAAGCATTTAAATATTACATCGATGCAGTATATCATTATCAGATACACGAGTCCGAATACTTACCGCGTGTCAACCGACAACCGTCAATCATCAACCCACATAAAGTAGGTAAACATAAATAGACAAAAAATTATCCAATAGCCCTCTCAATTATGTGAGACACCTTCCACAATTTAAAAAAAAAACGAATATGATCGGTCAGATCGGCGCACAACAGAGAAGTCTATCGTTTCGGTGACGCTGATCCGACGACGATGCGACGGTATCACTGTATCGGCTAGGTTCGGTACCAGTTGACCGCAAAGAAGACCGGAGAAATAACGAAGCATAATCACGCAGACAAAACAAAACAAATGGAAGTGGTAAGTGAATTTACATCTGCTGACTCAGATGATTGTTGACGGTCAACCTGAGCGGTCGAGTAAAGAGAGTCAGGTGCGCGAAACCTAAGAAAAAGTATCTCGTGCTTTGTAGATACTGCTGCTGCATGGTTTTTCGTTAAACGACTGTGATTTTGCATGAGTGTTGTGTTGTTTTGAATAAGTGTGAGTTCGTTGGTGTGTTGTGTAATTCGAAATTTGCAAAATTACCTCGACAAGATGAATCAAATTTTATTTCTTGCCTGTCTTTTAAATCTATTCAATTTCCTAAGTGCCAAAGATCTAGTGTGTCAAATCATCGAGTCAAATCACTACATTTGTGAGACCCATGAAGTGCGAACTCCCGATGGATACATGCTCACTATACATCGAATTCCGCCAAAAAATTCAACCTCCCACTTGAAACCATTCATCTTGATGCATGGCCTTATAGGATCTGCGGCGGATTTCATACTTCCCGGCAGAGAACGCAGCCTTGGATGTATGTTGCACGAGCGAGGCTACGATGTTTGGCTGCCCAATGCCCGAGGAACCACATACTCTAAACGCCACATGGGTTTGGATTCATCAATGCCGAGTTTTTGGAATTTTACATGGCATGAGATTGGTTACTATGATCTACCATCGATCATAGACTATATAACCGATAAAACTGGCCATGAGAAGATGCATTATGTTGCCCATTCACAAGGATCCACAATTTTCCTGGTAATGCTGTCGGAACGTCCCGAATATAACGACCGGATTATATCGGCATCCTTATTAGCTCCCGTGGCCTTTCTGTCAAATCTAATGAGCCCACCCCTACGACTGATGGCAGCTGAAAATGAAAAAATCGAGGTACAACAACCCTTCTCACTCAAGATCTCACTTTCCGAGTGGACAATATTAGTTGAAGCGTTTTTTTTTTTTTTCGCCAAAACCAATACATATTACCTTTCGCTTTGTGGAGTGTGAATACTAATGCCAAGTCCTTTCTTCTTCCATTTTGTCTATTCCTGTGAGGTAGGCACTACTAAATCACCTGGGATTACATGAGCTCTTCCCGTCGACCGCTCTAAATCAACTGGGCGGACATTTGCTGTGCGGCAAAGGTGTTCCCACACAGAGCTTGTGCATTTTGGTAACGTACTTGTCGGTTGGATTCAGCGAATTCGAAATGGACAGGGTGAGTTAAACTAACGCTTTCGTAGATATTCCTATAACTATTCCTTATTCCCAACTTCCACTTGTACTCGTTACTCGTATTCGTAGTCGTCCTGATAGTCGTGTACTCGTATTCATATATCCTTTTTCTAAACTATAGTGTCGGCATTTGGAGAAAAACTTTATTTAAATTTGAATTTTTGGGGGTGCTTCCAGGAGTGTGAAAAAAAAATACAAAATTGTCGAAAATCGTAGAAAATTGTAGAAAATTGTGTGGGTGTACGACAAAGGGTGGTGTATGAAGGACTCAAACGGAAAATAATAAAAACTTATATCCCAGGGGATAACATAAATTCACTGAATATGGGGGATTATTTGAGAATAGTATCTCTCTGGTGTTGTATGGAATTTTTGTTTTCTTTTTTTGAAGAAGAAATTGTAAATGATATAACGAGATACACAAGGGAGGATGTGATGTGCATATGGTGCCCCCAAATGTAGCCTCCAATATAGAGGGTATAGGGGATGCTCTACTGAAGCTATAGGGCACATACCTCATCACATTGGATTTAAGTGTTACGATTATGGTGTGCGCGGGATTTTCTTTTTTCGGGACTTTAGCACCTAACTGGTTATTGAAGGACGGGCTGAGGAGTCGTTTCTCGTTTATTTTTTTCGCGACATAGATAACGAGGTAAATTATTTTTTTAAAAAACATGATGAGTGGAATTTTTTTTTTTTATGACGCGACAATTTTTTTTTCATATCGACGCGGTAAGGTTGTGATGGATGGAGTTGGGATGCTGTAAATCTTGCGAAAGCAAAAATGATGGTTTCTGTTGTTTTTTTTTTTTTGCAAATAGACTCGCGAGTGATTTATTGACGTTGGAATACAAATGACAATGAAGTATACACATATCTTTGTGTGCGTCTTATTGTGCAGAAGGCTTTTGTGCCCGAAAAGGTGAAAGAATAGCTTTTGCTCAATGTCTTTTTCTGTTTGTGGAGCCTTGAAATCTCTTAATTTTCTTGAAGTTAAGAGTAGAATCTGAGGTGCCAATATTCTCTAATACTCAATGACAATGATCGTCGATATAGAACTGCCCGCTTGTCGTAGAATTCAAAAAATTAAAAACATCTTTGCATTGAATTGATGTCATGCCACAACATAAATTTAATGAGTTGGTCCCTATTTGAACTATGAGTTTACTCTAAGTAGATGTAGTAGTAGTGGCACCTCGTATCAATATCCTTTTCTTCATGTTGCATAACTGAGCTTTTTCCAATCTTATGTGGCTTCATTTAAGCAGGCCAAGCTTTCATTAGGCTCAAGGCGAGACTTGATATTTCCCAAACAATAAATCCATACAGACACTCCAGACAATCATGAAACCATCGCAAATAGCGAACCTTGGAGAAGGAGGTATACCATCACCTGTGAATTCTTTTATTTAAATGGAAACTGCACCTTCATTACAAAATTCACTTGTATGAACATCAGTGTGCCCTCAGCCAAAAATCAATGCTTCAGCTATCAGTGAACGGGGTAGAGAAAACACTGGTCTTATCGAAAACATCTTCAGATTTTTATTCCACCGAAGTTTACCAAAATTTGACCAGCTGCAAGCTGCCAGTCATAGGTGGTGCAGGGTACAGCTATTCCATTACAGGGCTTAAAACCTGGTACCGTGAAGGTCAAGGCCGCCCAGACTTCGGTCTTTGCCTTACATTTTAGAGCAAGGCTCCCAGGTTTGAGCTCCACTGTGGCTGTGGTCTAAGCCTAACATGCTGGAAGGGTTTTCCAGTCGCTACATCAGCTCGATGTAAAGGTACAATACGTACTGGGTGCCGTAACCCTAAGTACCGAGGGTGGAACTTGGGCTATCAATTCCGGTTTTTAATATTCATAAATCAGTCGTCTTGATGACTACGTTAGTCAACTGAACCTTAGGCCAGAGTACTTGAAACCTCATTTAATTTGTTTGAAGTCCTTAGTCGGACCTTGTTGGAGTTTACCTAGTCAAGTCATAAATACGGGTACACAGAAAAATCAGCGCCAAATGAAAACGAATTAATATTTAAACAATTTTTTTTTTGTTTTTATTGGGTTATTCAATGGCTACAAGTCTTAGAACAACTTATTCGAAATGACTTCCATTTGCCTTCCAGCACGACTTAAGACGATGTGGCCACTCATTGATTGTGAGACGCACTTCATGCATGGGGAAATTGTCCACTACAGGGACAAGGGCTCGCTTCAACGACTCAGTAATTGAGTGTCGTGTAGAGCAAGCCATGCCCTCTAACACGGACCAAAACTTGTAATCCAACGGGTTGAGGTCTGGACTACCAGCTGGCCAATCATCCGTTGATATGAAGTCCGGAACGTTGTTTGTGACCCACAGTTGAGTCGTTTTTGTTTTGTGAGCTTGAGCAGAGTCTTGCTGGAAAGTACATGGCTTTTTGTTGAATATTGATTGGTTGAGAGACTCCACAAATAGTTCCAAGACGGTGGATTGATATACTTTGGCCGATGTTTTCACTCCTTTCTCGCAAAAATGGAGTTTGGTAACGCCATCGTAGCACACTCCCCACCATACCATTACAGACGCGGGATTGTGGCCTCTTTGAACCCTCGGGATGAGTTGGAATGCTTCTTTGGATGCCCGAGCATACACACGATCGTTCTTCTTATTGAACGATTCTTCGTTCGTGAGCGTTCTTCGCGTACCGGCTGAGTAACACTTTCGATCTTCGCTTGCGTTTTTCCTTCAATGCGGCCTTGAGCAGGTGTCCAGTGTGTCGCTGGTTCGCGCTGAGTCCTAAATCTTCGTTGATAATGCGAGACATGAATTTTTGCGAAATTTGCATTTTCCGCGACAAGATTTTCTGTTTTCGGTCGATTCGTTTCTTCACGGCTTTGATCGCTTTCGGAGTTCTCACAGTGCGCGGACGGCCGGATCTTTGACGATCTTGTACTCCACCAGTATCCTCGAAAAACTTCACAGCACGATACACAAAATTGCGAGTGATTCCAAGCGGTCGCAACGTCCTAAAGATATATTTTTCCATGTTGCATTTAAGTAGGCCAACTACAACAATACGATTTTCGATGTCGCCCCATTCCATGATTGTAAGCAATTAATGTCAAAAACTTTTTACGTCACAATGAAGCATAAATATCAACTGTCAAATCGCAATCAATCCGAAATGGATGCACCCAGTGTTGCGTTCGTAATGAGTGAGTTCAGTAGTGTACCAGTATTTATGATTTGACTAGGTAGGTTAGCCCAAATCAAGACAATCAGAGTCATCGATAGCCCATCAGTTCATTCAAAAAGCTTGCCGCCCACATGTTCTTTTTTTTTTGTGTATGTAAGAAATTGAATATAAAATCTGTCAACAACTTTTAAGATTAGAAAAGATACATCAAATACCATGCTCCTCCTTGAAAACAATACAGAAAGACTATCCCAAAAAAAGCTTATTTAATTCAGTTAAACTTTACTGAATCACGGAAATGATTTGCACCAACCTTAATATGTGGTTTCAAAGAAGCTGAAAATAAAGAAGCATTCACCACAACTATAGCAGCGCAGCTAAAGCCAATCAAATGGGGGAATTTGATACACGTCTGAACATAACATTCGCATCTGTTCTCACCAAGGTCAGTAGGAAACTGATTTAAATTTAAATGCTGCTATGCCTCGGGGTTCCACATTTATTTCCATTCATAACCTTTTAATTCATTTCTAATCATTTGCCGATGTTATGAACTCCACCCAAAATTTATTCTGGCTTTATACCCATTCTGTGGCAAATTAATGCTCTTTTCTGCTGCTTAAACATTGATAGGACATGTGTCAACAATAAGAGTCGTTGGGATGACGATGTACATACAAACTTCTGTGAAATGTTAGGAGACTTCCTTCATTGATGTGTTAGGACCCTAAGCCCATATAAACGATGTCTTAAACTCCTAGACATGAAAAAACTCTGAATTTTCAGACAGTGTTGTAGGCCCATCTTTTTTTAATTGTAGTGCAGTCAACTTTACTGTAAAAGTTCCTTAATTTTAGACTTATTTCGGACTTTGACGAAATTCTACAAATATGCCTGCATAACATGCTTTCTTGCCATTACAATGTTCGAACTTTCTAAACCAATCGCACTGGTACCTCTCCCATAAATGCACTAATCTTTTCACGTGTCAGTTCACCTCGATGGATCTGAGCGTTGATTTTCAAATATTCCAGGAAAGCCAAACAAAGAATGACACATATTTAACCAACAACATCGAACTATGTTTGTATCCAATCTAATATCATCACCTGAGACTGTGAATGCGAATGTGAATTATGATTGAAACACGAACTACGAGTAGAGTAGAGTATCTTTTGTTATTCCAAGTAGGTCGAATGATTTTGCACATCTTTTAGTTCTTTTTGTGTGGCTTTATGTTTTGGTCTAATCATTTCAATTGACACAACCAATCGAAAAGATGACGAAGACCTTGATAAATCTTTTCTTTGATCGATGAGTACATTGACAGGGGATTACAAACGAAACCAATTCCACTTTCCCTGTGTCTTTCCACGTGCAAAAAAAAATTATCTTTTCTTGCTTTGCTTTGGAGGGAAGAAGAAATAGATGGCAACGATGATACCTAAACCTAAATACAAAACAAGTAATGGCTTGAAAATTTCAATACTAAAAACAGTGAATATGCTAATTAAGAGGCAACTTCCAGGAAGTTTCATTTCCATTAGACCCTCGTGAAATTAAAAGGAATACTTTAAATACTTATTCGTACTCGTACTTATACTTGTGTCGATGTTATACAGGTAACAGCAGGCAGGTAGTTAGTGTGAATACCTTTTCGATGAACTGAAAATGATTTTACCTTCAAGTCGGCAAACTTGTTGAGATTAAAAAACAATTGCCAGCGACGAAATTACCTATTCGCATTCGACGAGCAGTTAATGACTTTCAATTTACCTGGTCGTTAGAGGAAGAAATTCCGATGGTAGTCGTAAATCTTCGGGTGCATAACAACCAAGGACGCCAAAGGATATGATTCAGCTGAGACTTATCACAGAATAGATCGCATTTTCTTGGGATAGTATCGTAAAATGCCCATTTGAGGGAAATGACTCAAAGTTTTTGGAAGTGACCTAAATTGAAAAGGATAAAGGAAGCGAGCTGATTTATGATTGGTTTCGTTTGAAATATCAAAGTGACTTTGGGTTATTTTCGACTTCATACTCATAAAAGAAATTAGCGATGGTACCTTGCATTGTATCCCATAATTAAACATTTTTACTTTACATAATCCCAACAGAAATCATTTAACAAACTCAAACACGCCACATTAAAGTGGAGTGTATCTAAGCCTCAACCAACAGCTCCGTTCATTTAGGACTAATCACCTCCAGTCGCACCAAGTTGGCTGAAGTGCCTTTCCACTTGACAAGCCTTAGACAAGATTTTTCCTTTCTATGTTATCTCTTTGGAACATATTAGCAGACACTCCGTTCAAGAGCGGTGGTGTTTATTCGATTAACATATCCTTGCCCTTCGATTTTTCAGTCACTGTCTTAGACCA
Organism: Volucella inflata; assembly: GCA_928272305.1. Classification (NCBI taxonomy): domain Eukaryota; kingdom Metazoa; phylum Arthropoda; class Insecta; order Diptera; family Syrphidae; genus Volucella; species Volucella inflata. The sequence goes on from OV743720.1 coordinate 10,967,013, forward strand.
AAAAAACAGCGATCAGGAAGAATATTCTTCGAATGATCCTTACGGCAATGTCGTATGTTTGCATTTACGGTTAAGCCAATCCTTTGGTATTCAGAGTCTTTTCTTGTCGAAATCATGTGATTTTCCAATTCCGTCGTTCTCAACTAATTTCTTCCCATAATGCCAGTGCCGTCAGAGTACGCCAGCAGTTGTTCAAATATCTCTACTTGGAGCTTTTTTGGTCGTGGGGAGGTTCCTATCTATCTCTGCCTACCAGCGAAACGTTGGTTCTCGCTGTATACAGTCCTCTAAAGTAGTGAACGTTTAAAATGTCTACATCAACTGTGACTCTACTATTACGTTCTCATCCTTACGTCTTCATGCTTTCACATTTTGGTAAAATTTACGATCAAGTGCTTCTCTGCCTCTTTTGTTGTCTATTTGGGAAGCCGGTATTCATCCCATCACATTTGCTCATAAAGTTCTTGAGCAGCTCTCGTTGTTTTCTGCAGGGCTGCCTTCTTCTTCGGCTCCTATTTCTTTGAAAATCCTTGCCAAACTGGAAGTTTCGTTATGGTGGTCGGATGGATGGTCGGTTTGATCAGAAAAACTCAAGTTCTATCAAACGAGTCATTTGCATTCGCGCCTTAGCTACAATTCACCGGGGATCTGGTTTGAATTTAGATCCCCGAAACGTTCAGACTTCGTAAATATAACAGCTGTGTCTTGTCGTCGATCGTAATATCATCAATCTTTGTAAAGGTTCGTTGTTCTAAGTTAGCTAATGTGTCTTGTCCGGAACTGGCCAAAGAAATCCGTACCGAAATGGTCCACTTTCATTTGGATATGATACATACTACAATCAGGCGTTCGCTCAGACGCATGGAGCCCCAGACTTCTTGCATAAGTCCGTCTAATGACATCCAAGTAATTGTTGCTTCTGCTCCCTATGGTCACCATAGTGAAGGCTAAGTTTATAGAAAACAATGACGACTGATAAAAGCTTTTTCTTTCTTTCGAATTGATGAAGATTCGAAGAATTCCGTCTTCTGACTTGGCAACTCCTCAAAGCATTGCACTTACCTGGAATATTTTGTATCCTCGTACAGATTGTTTCTCACACGGCCAAAACTGCAATCTTGGGATTGAATGTCTTATGATTATTATTTAATAAAATCTATGAAACAGGAATGCCTTCCAATAGGCGGTAGGCTTTCTTGTTCTAATATATAGGTATAAAGGCAAAGACGACACGAGAAATTGAAACAACTGCCAATCGCTAGAACTAATATCGCATAATATGAAAATATATGAACGAGTTCAAGGCAGTAGAAAACAGAATACTGACAGAGTTTGGCAGCAGACTGTTTGGAAGGGTGGAATGCTATTTGCTGTCACTACAGCGAAATTGAAATACCCAGCCATTATCCATGAATGACATTTGCATCGTCGAATCCGAAAGGTATATTCTCGGTATGTGTGTCAATGACAACCCACGTTAGAATGACCAAATATTCGAAGTCGCCAAAAATGCTGCAAAATGTCTAGATTTCCTCCAGCGACGTAAGAAATATTTCACCCCCTCTGATCTGGGCTTAATATATAATGCATTCATCCGCCCAAAATTACAGTATAATACTCACATCTGGTCAGGCACCCTAAGGATTCAAAACTTATAGGTGATGCCAATATTACACAGTCGATTGACACCCTCGACCACCGACATAATGTCTCCTGCATCACCTTGTTCTATTGCTATTTTCACCACCAGAACTCCACAGAAATTGCCAGTAGCGTTTGTCCTCTTCAATCCTTCAACTGTAATACATGTCTCGCTATGAATGCTCATCAGTATACCCTCAAACCCACTTTTGGACGTACTCTGAAGTATCGTAATTCCTTTCTAAGCGAACAGATCGCTCGTGGAAGGCCCTGCCGATCCCTTTATTTCCTGGTCATTATAACTTTCAAACATTCATAACCAACGTTCATCGGTACTGACAGAAAAGATCTAATAAGCGAGGCCTAGCAGTCTTTTTCTTCTAAAGCTGATGCATATTAGTGCATGCTGCAAATTACGAACCAGGATATCACCAGCTGTTCAGCTGCTTAAAACAGGCAGCTGCGCCAACAGCCTTACGAAACTTTATAGCTGCTTTAAATTTCTCTAGCTCAAGGGTATATAATTCTCTATCGCCTTCATCAAGGGCAAATAGCTCATTCAACCTAACAATGGTAGTTCGACCATCATCGGCGTCATATACTTGTTCACGTTCATTCTGTTTCCGTAGCCCTGGAGAGCTCGTTTGATAGAACTTTCGAACACAATTTTTGCAGTAACATCTCTCCATTTCGCCGATCACACGCTGCTTGTCCTCTTTTCTTTCCTAGAAGCCTTTTATAGTATATGTTGCTTGTTTGGTATTAGGCGAGAGGTTTCTTTATAGCGGCGCTTTGAAACCAATCATATCAGATGCCGCTCGTCTGATGGCTCATTGACAACATACCAATTGAAGTTCTTTGGTTTGCAAATACTTTAAATGTTGAAGAGGCAAGCAAGGCGCTTGAATAAAGGCAATAGCCGAGGTTCAAAGAATAGACCGGAAGAAAATTAATAAAACAAGAAGGTTAGCAGACCTTCAGAGTCACTAATGAGGTGATCCAAACTAGAACGGCCCGTAAATGGCACCAAGGTCCATAAATTAAGCGAACCCCATATCCGGTGTGAGAAATGTACGGCAATAGTTGTAATAAAAATGTTAATAAAAGAAGAAGATAAAGTACGAGTATATGGTCATCAGTGCTTAACCAATAGCTACTAAATAGTCTTCCTAGAGAAACACTAAAGATACCAAGTTATTGTGAATATCCAAAGTACCACAATCAGTTCTCGGGCTTGAAACGATTCCAAAAATACTGAATTTAAGCCATAACCTACATAAATATCTTTACGGTTCTTCATTTACTAATTGAATTATTCATTCATTCATAAAATAACCAAACAACTGGCTTTTGGTCAAGCCGACAGCAAGATATTTCGAAATATATGTACATTAGCACACGTTTATGCATACGAGTTTCTGCTATTTTTGGCAGATATAAAATATTCGAGTAACAAGTCAGTAGCTCATGAGTGTATGTATTTATTCCACCCTTCAAATTAGATGGATAAAATTAATTCCAGACGATGAGATGCGAGTAAATCAAAAATAAAATGCCTTTTCAAGGTCGTCTTGTAATGATGACGGCGACAACAATTTCGGTCTGACCCACTGACATCGCCGATCGTCCACTAAATAGAAAATAATTATTTAATCAAATAACTATTTGTATTTTCACACAATTATTTAGATACACAGATATACTACAAATTGTATGAAAATAATTTGTTCAAGGTATCTTATTCACCTTACAGAACTGTGTGTAGGTATCAAGTCCCATTTGGAAGGTCATCAGCAGGCGGTGGTATATCTCGCTCTAGCTTCAGCCTACCCTCAGTAGCTAAGTTAATTTGTTTGTGTTGCGATTTTATTCCAAACTGAAAGAAAGAAAAGCCTCTTGAATGGCGAAGGTAAATATGGTTAGCGCGCAAATTAGTCGGCGCGCATGCGCAATCCACTAATGATGCATGGTCGTGTTAAATTAAATTCAAATAACTATTTTGTCGCTAAAGTTATTTTACCTATTTTTTTACAAAAATTACTCGAAATGAGGCTGTGATTTGATGTGAGTCGAGACTTTAAGCCTTAGACAAGCATGTGCTGTGATTTAAACGGGTTCAGTGTCAGATAAAGAGATCTTGATGTCATTCGGGTGGATGATGTATTTGAGTGAAAGCATAGTGATTACGTTTTTAATTTTTTTAGTTTTTTATTTCTTTTAATAAAAAAACGCTTACAAACCTTTGTTTGGTGGAATGTAGGTAAAGGTGTGACTTTGACCGATTGAATTTGAATTATTCAGTCGAAATTATCATTGAAAATTTGCCATGATGAAGGATGAAGGCTTTACTTCCTGATGAACAAAAGAAGGTTGCTCAATATGGTATTTCATCAAAGCCTCAACAAGTTTCTGTTTTAACTTCTATTAATTCATATATAGCCCAAGAGATGTATGCATATGCATATGGTCAAAAGTGTTTATGCCTGAGAAATGGTATTTCAGAATTTTTTGTTAGATTCACAAAAGAGGAGGCCCCTTCAACCTTAGCACTTAGCACCATGTGCAAGTTCCTATTTGCCACGTTGTGTGAACATCTGTAACCCTACATCAGCAACCTGATTGGCTCCTATCAGCACAGTTTGAGACCAAGAAAGCTCACAATAGACCAAGTCCTCATACTCCGACAGCTCCTGGAAAAAGCTCAAGAAATCCAAATCGATACCGACTATCTTTGACGCATATCACAGCGTTTGTAGAGGCGAATTACATCTAAAGAGCCATGTCTAGTTTTAGATTGAGAACGCCCGCTGCTCCGTCAATATCGGTATGATTCAACCTAGGCCTTTTATGTCAGAAAAGGTTTTAGAGAAGGGGATGCGCTGTCGTGCGACTTCTTTGACAATACTTGACAAAACTGTGTGAAACTCACAAGCGAAAACCTTAGGCTGGAGACTAAGGAGACTCTATATACCCCTTGGTCATCGAAGTCCTACTTTATGGCATTCAAGCATGGACTATATCGAAAGGGAGTGAATACATCCTCAGTCGTTTAGAGCGAAAAATTCTTCAAAATATATACAGTCTAGTTTACGTTGATGGGCTTTGGAGAAGATAATTCAACGACGAAATATACAAACTATACAGAGGGATCGACCAAATGAGAATACTGCGCAAAGGTTAGGTTAGGCTAAAACGGGGGTGTGTCATCACACATCGCGATCCCTGTGGAACCAGTTGAATTGATAATCAAAGGGCAAAACCTAAACAATCTCCCTGGTAATATATCCAATTTATTTGCAAGGAAAGGTCTTTAAAGTTAGTGCCGTCTATTATCTCTAGGTTTACGAAAAAGTATTTCCTTAAAAATTTCCTTCGACTACGTGATATTGCCTCGCATTCACATGGTATATATGTTATGTCCTCCCCGCAGAATCTGGGAATATCCGTACCTGACAATTTGAGTATCTTTTCGTGTTTCAGCAGGAGACAGTGTCCTTTCGGGATTCCCTTTTATTATTATTATTATTATTAAGCTTATCCCTGTTCAATCTTATTAACTCCCTTAATATTTTACCCTCATTAACTGGCTCTATGGACACTCTGTGTCCATCATGACTTGACCTTAGGTTGGCAATCTTTATGTTTTTTTCCTCGATATTGCCCCTTACTGCCCATTAGTCACCTAAAATAACTACGACATTTCGAGCGAATGGACACCAATGCAGAGTTCTCAAATCTAAACCGGAGGGACAACGCAGTAGAGGACAACCCCACCTTAAGTGATGCGCACAAGCAGAAGGGAACCGAAACCGTATTGCAGGTTGCAACTGGAGGCAATTAGATAAAGACTCGGCTTACTGGAGAGGTTTGTAAGTTGAGGCCTTGGTTCAACCCAAGTTACAGTGCCACCTAAGTAAGTAAGTAAGTACTTCGCTTGCACAGTTCATCAGCAATGAATTCGATCCTTTTTAGAGACTTGCTGTTGCTTGTATGTTGTCCCATCGGCACATCTCGCAGGCTAGATGTTCAGATTCTAAATGGTAACCTCAATGGCTACAAATCTTAGAACAACTTTTAGGCAATTGATTAAAATGTGTGTTATTTATTTTTATTACCACTGTATGTACGAGTACTTGATGTTCCTTATAAGAATCCGTTTTATAGCATCGAATGATCTAAACGAAACTCTCCACTGAATTCTCTCAGCACAGCCACTGTAAATGTATGTAGATACTAATGAAGAGTTGAGTTGTAAATATACGTCAGAACCAGACAGAACCTTTCATCCTACAAACTTATTCTAAATGTCTTCCATTTGCCTTCCAACACGACTTAAGACGATGTGGCCACTCATTGATCTGGACTACCAGCTGGCCAATCATCCGTTGATATGAAGTCCGGAACGTTGTTTTTGAGCCACAGTTGAGTCGTTTTTGTTTTGTGAGCTTGATCAGTCTTTCTGGAAATGCCATGCCTTGTTGTTGAATATTGATTGGTTGAGAGACTTCACAATGGGTTCCAAGACGGTCGATTGATATACTTTGGCCGATGTTTTCACTGCTTTCTCGCAAAAATGGAGCTTGGTAACGCCATCGTAGCACACTCCCCACCATACCATTACAGACGCGTTATAGTGGCCTCTTTGAACCCTCGGGATGAGTTGGGATGCTTCTCTGGATGACCGAGCATACACACGATCGTTCTGCTTATTGAAAGATTCTTCTACGGTGAAGATTTTCTCGTCAGTAAACAGAATTTGTCTGTGAGCTTTCTTCGCGTACCGGCTGAGTAACGCTGTCGATCTTCGCTTGCGTTTTTCCTTCAATGCGGCCTTGAGCAGGTGTCCAGTGTGTCGCTCGTACGCGCTGAGTCCTAAATCTTCTTTGATAATGCGAGACATGAATTTTTGCGAAATTTGCATTTTCCGCGACAAGATTTTCTGTTTTCGGTCGATTCGTTTCTTCACGGCTTTGATCGCTTTCGGAGTTCTCACAGTGCGCGGACGGCCGGATCTTTGACGGTCTTGTACTCCACCAGTATCCTCGAAAAACTTCACAGCACGATACACAAAATTGCGAGTGATTCCAAGCGGTCGCAACGTCCTAAAGATGTTGTATTTAAGTAGGCCAACTACAACAATACGATTTTCGATGTCGCCCCATTCCATAATTGTAAGCAATTAATGTCAAAAACTTTTTACGTCACAATGAAGCATAAATATCAACTGTCAAATCGCAATCAATCCGAAATGGATGCACCCAGTGTTGCATTCGTAATGTGTGAGTTCAGTTGTGTACCAGTATTTATGACTTGACTAGGTATGTCAATCAAGTCAACCAGAGATAACTTTTCTAGTTTGACATATAGGTACATACACATTTGTGCTTTAAGTATGGGCTGACGTTCACTTGGATATGCTTATGCGGGTCCGAACCCTCAGCTCTCTTGGTACAATGAATCATGGGGGTATATCATTCGTTCACTATAAAATATGTAAAGAGACGGCTCTGCATGAATGTGATATTGCATTCTTTCCTACCGCTCTGAATATTTTTATACTTTTCCTAATTCTAAGAAATTAACCACAAATTTGACTTAATTACCTTCTCCATCCCCGGTAATCAAAAGAACAACAAAATCCAAAAATTTTTTAATTAATTCTCTTTCACAAATACCATGCAGACTGTTCTCCTTGACCTTTTACCAAACCAAAGTTCCACAGTTAAAGGGAATCCCATTTATCAGTCGAAACTTCACTACATTCCGCTCGTTACATACAGTCATCTGTCCTAACTCCATTAGCAAACAATATCTTCTGATTATAATCACACAAAAGTGTATTTTAATCTGAAAGTACATTTCGCAGCATTAAAATTTAATATGCCCTCAACAAGATGTAGCTACCAGGATTCCTACTGCCACAACTTCCAGTAGTAGGAGCAATAGCAACAGCAACAGCACCAGGACTACCCACCTACCACCCAAGAAAAAGCTCCAAGGAGGAGATTGGAATGTCCTTCTTTGGATCCTACTCCGCGCCACTTCACTCAAATCAAATGTAGCAGAAGTTGTATGGGTATTAAGCCACAAATGGGTTAAAGCAACAAAGGAACAGCATAAAAAACAAAATTAAAAATAAAAATATAAAAATTCAAAGGACTCAAATAAACAAAAGAATGTTAAAGTCCAGGGATCGGGTAGAGTCTGTTCCAGAGCCGTCTTTCTTTCTATGTCCGCTTAGGGCTTCATAAAATTTTCTTGTTCGGAAAATCTTCAGCTAGGGACAAAGACATTACCAGGATGTACTCGAGCACATAAATGGACGATACAAGAAGTGAAGAACTGAGAGAAATTCCTCAGTGAAATTCTGTCCGATGTTTTCATAACCGGGGTAGACAGGACTGCAAGAGAATAACAAGGAACCGAGAAATAATGTTGTGTTAGTAGAAGACCGTAACAAGATATGGGAAACATTTTATTCTAGAGAGTGCTATGCTGTCTTTGAGAATTTGTTTTTTTTTTTCCTCCAAAGTCCTTTAGATGGTCTATTTCGAGTTCTGAAGTGGCATGAGGTCCTTTTTTTTTTTTTTTTAATAAATAAAATTCGTCTTCCTTAAGTAATAGGAATTTTTTTCTATCTATCTTACGAATACGAGTACGAGTAGAGTGACAATTTCAAATTAATTTAATTTTGACTTGGCCTTTTGTCTAGGGACTGTTTCCGAAAATTTTCGAAACAACACCTGCGGGAATTTCGCGGAAGCAATTTCAACACTTTGGACAGCTGATCAATTCGGGTGAGTGTTTTATGTTAACTTATAGCAACTTATGGTTTTGGAGGTATTTTGGTTAATTTTTTCAGGAAAATTTCAACAATTCGACTACAAGTCGAAGCAGGAGAATTACAGAAGGTACAAGAGGAAGACACCACCGGAATACAATTTAAGAAATATTCGGGTGCCATTAAATCTCTTTTATGGTAATAAGGACTTCCTCAACGCCAAGCAGGTAAGAGTGTTTACATAAATGCATGATTCAGTATTCTATTAGCATCTAGGTATCTACTATAGTTATTCCGTATGTGATATTGTCACATTTCGCTCTGGAGATGCGGTCTACGTCTTCTTGCTTTCCAAGAACCTAGCGGCTAAATCTATATTGTCAAAGTGACCAAGCCAGTGAATTAAATTGGATTAAATTGTATCTTATTTAACTCCTGTGACACATCGTGCTCAGCTCATTTCAGCTCTTTAAGCCCATCCAAAATCATAGATATCTCAACTGTTTTCCACTACATCAAATGAACTTCGCAATGGATTGCCCCTTTTTTCTCCATATACTGATGTCTATGGATTTCTGACTAGTACCCAATGCTACATATTTATTTAAAATATTACTCAGAATGATACTGAAGTATCTAACACTAACTAATAGTGTGTAATTTCTCGCGTGCTGTGCCGGTGTCAACCCCGAAGATGTTTTCTTTCATCTTGGGAAACCGGTCAACTTTCTCGACCTTCTGTTCAGTTTGATTTAGTGATTAAAAAAAATTTTAAATACTTTGTTATTTTCTTACATTCACACATTGTGTCGTTCCTTCTGATTTTAAGCTAAGCACAACCTGGGGAAGATCCTTGGCCTCAGGTTTCAGCAAACAGATGTCATCAGTGTATTCAATATATCTAAGATTAGAAGTTATCATTCAATATCTATTAATAATTCAAAATAGAGAATCAGTGATGCAGTAGAGTGCCGGAATCTACCACATTAGGACACTCAAACACTCAATGAAATTTTGCTTCACGGTTTCATCATCACTAGTATAGAAAGCAGCTCGGGATGTTCAGTTACGTACGATCCTTACAATTACCTACATTTTTTTTTTTTTAAAAAAAAGAACTTAATGCTGAAGAGGATAAGACTACTCTTGAAATGCCGGAGCACGTGTTTAGTTTTCTCTTTCAGAAAAGATATAGATCTTTGGGCTAAGTGGTTATTTCGCTTCGTGAGTGGCATCCAATATTTAATGGAGAGACTAATTCTTAGTGTAAATTAACTAATTGTTGTATTCTAGGCGATGGCGATGGCGCTATAGTTAGCTCATTGGACTATCACGCAGACAGTCTGGGTTCGATTCCTGACTGGGTCACCAACAGTTTTTCAAATCGCCATCACCCTTTCGGCGGGCAATGGCAAACTCCCGAAAGTAAAATTGCTTATGAAAAGCTTCTAAGGAGTGCCGTTCGGAATCGGCGATAAACCATTGGCCCCTCTCAGATGTGACTAAAAATAACAACATGAGCAACACAAATGAGTGTAAAGAAGCTAGGCCATAGCCCATACCGGGCTGCCAGCGCCACAGTGTTTTTTTTGTTTTTTTTTGTATTCTAGGCAACTATTCATCTCTCTTGATTTTAGTTGCCTGAGAAGAGAACGTCTTTCGGGCGCGGTTAGGATTGAACGCCGAACCTTCCGATTGGGAAGTCAATACACTACCACTTGAGCCACTGCCACCCACATAAGTGCTTCCATAAGTAAGCCGACTGCAGCCTCCCTCTTGGAGATATCGGGGAGCATTCTTTTGATCTACCGACAGCCTGGAGAGTAATTTATCTGCAGTTACAGTCATATGAAAGCCAACAATCTGTGTTAGCCCTATCCAAGGACGCAAAATTTCATCTGAGAATTACCTAGCAAGTTGATCTGTAATTTTGTTTCTCGTGTTCTAATTGTGAGCTAAAACCTAGTACGACTCAACGAAATCACCCTTGATAATCAGAAAAAGAGCTAGGCCATTGAACTCCTTGTGGTTGCCCATACCTCAATTTGGAACACAATGGGAAACCTGGTTTCGTTGTCCTCCAGAAAGACCTACATCCTAGATCGATTATGAAGTCATCCGTCAACACCTGACAACATACCTGTCATGGCTCGGATTCTAGCTTAAATCACTCCTGTGCACAGAGTACGGCGAGTTTTGGTGCTATTGCATCAGATGTCGTGCCTAAAAGAGCCCAAAGTCAAAAGAGAGTGTGAGTGCATAGTCATAAAATTTTCGGTGCGTGTTGGGCCAAAAGCCACTTCTTTGCAATCCGAAGCTGGCTTTGAGAGCACAGGGAGATTCATCATTGCTTTCAACGCAAAGCCAGGCTTTTTTCTATGCGAAAACCTTCATGCAACCGAGACATATCATTATTTTGAGTTTGATTAAAGCAGCGAAAGCTTGTTCCACCAAACCCCTATTTGGCCCTATCTTACCCGTGAAGACTTAGGAGACCTTTTCCCCATTTCTTGCCGACACCCCCTTTGTACTGCCAAAAGACCATAGCAGCCTCGAAGCTTTCGACGTAACATATTAAGTCCAAAAAAACTTGCTATCCAGGATGACACCACAATACTTAACTTCTTTGGAAGATTGAATGGTCATACCATTTGGCATGATATGAGTCAGACCAGCCAGCTCCTTCCTTCTCGCAATGAAAACAACCTCAATTTTAGGACGATGGACTGAAAGCCCATTTATAGTTCAAATTAGCGCTGCTGCCCGAGCTGTAGAGCAAACGGTGATTTGACAGAAAGTACGGCTGCGTCCTCCACATATGGTTGAGCATAAACTTGGGATCTATGGCTCAACAGCAAAACACGAATATGATGCCTTAAGATCTTTTGCGTGTATCCCGGCTTAAGGATTATATTAATGCTTGGCCGCTGTATTTTATCCACTTATACGTCAAGTGTCCCAAGTAGCATGGTAGGGTCAAATCTCCAGTTTCTGCCAACTTGGCTTTCTAGTCCAATCGTTTATCTGTTGCTGATGGTTCCAAACATTTTGAAGGTTTTGCGTGACACACACGCTTATTATTTTTACAAATGGCCAAGTAAGAGCTTACTATTTAGTTTAGTGTAAGCCAGAGTACCACACGAGAGTGTACGGTTTATCAGTCGTATCTAGGTCAGGGCGCTTTTGGCCGGACATAAAGGCAGCCATTCTTTAAACCCAAACCGACATGTCATTCACTGAATACCTACATCTTTTCCCACATGAGATTGATCCAGTTACATGAAGCGAAACGGGTGCGATCCTAGGAACTGCCGGAAAATTATTGGTAGTGCGGTCTTCCCGTGGACTTAACGTCTGACTTCAGACGTATACAGGGCGGTCATAAATCCTATTAACCGGCCAATTTTTGAACCATCAACTGACTTTTCTCTGACTGTAATACACGACTGTCAATTAGCAGTTTATATGTTTATAAGCGTATCATATACGTCTTAACGAATCGCTAGATAACACAATCTTCCATCACAACTAACCAGTGCAGAATGCACGATATTAGCTCACTCCTCAATAGCAAACCATAAATTATTTTTCGCTATTTAAATCTGATACAACGGTCATCCCATTTTTAGGGACACAAAGGCGACATATCCCCGTAGATACTCTTAATCTGCATTTTAATCACATCTCAGGCATTGCACAAATTGTTCTTCCTCATTCAAATCATTTTAATTGAAAATGTATGCTCAGCTCCGGGCAACACGATTCGCGTATCAGTATAACAGTCGCCTGGCCTGTAAACAAAACAAAATCCCGGCATGTGGCCAAAGCTGAAGGGAGATATTAAAAAAAAAAATGTATTAATAACGATCGTACGTAGCAAATTGAAAATAATACCCATAACGTACGTGACACCAATCGGCAACAAGTTCCCAGCGGCAACCTTGATTTCTATGGATCGTCTGGCCTGGTCAGTGCCGGCATTTCAGCTCTAGATAACGTCTGAACACTTCTAATATTGTCTTGTTAACCAAGTTGGTTGGTGTTTGAGTTGTTTTTTTGTTTTTCTTTTCCTCGCCCACACGTACTTGTATCTATGTTCATTAAATTTCATCTAATTACATTTGGTAGTTGAGAGAAGGCGCAATTCACGAACCAGATGTTGGAAATGTGACACTTTTTCGAAGCAGTTTCATACCTCACGATATCTACAGATGGGATATTTTGTATTTTCAAGCTTTCGATACAGTGTTTATTGTTTGTGTTGATGTAGTAAGTGAATCATATGCTAAGTGATGGAGGCACTTAATATTCCCTCAGCGAAGTGGTTCACTGATATGAATGTCCAAATTTGAAATCGGTTTTCGTCAGGTAAGGCAGGCGTCTGGAAAACTGATGTTGACTTTAAATTAAACGCTTTGTGATGAAGTGACGTGCCGCGGTACAATAAGGAGATTTTTATGTGACAATACTTTTGACTTTGGACTTCCATAAAGATATTTATGTGGTCTGTACTGTGAGATAGATTGAATACCGAATGAGGAAATAGGTTAACGCTCGAGCTCAACTAGGCACATAAAAGGCTTTGTGTTTCGGACTATAGATACTAGGATGCTAAATGTTTCTTTGTTTTTTAAAAAGCCAGGTCGCTCACAGCTGGTATTGGGAATGGACCTCGATTTATTGACGGAAATGAATTCCCAGAAACTCTTAGTAAATGTCTTAAACTGAAGAATGCCACTTAGAGGAGCATCGATCTTGCCCCTTTGAGTATCCCTTTTATTGCTCTTTGAAAGTGTTTTAAATTTCTATTGGCAAATTTATGATTCTCGAAATAATCCTTTCAGATCTGGATTCTTTATTGACTGTTTACTCCATCTCCCTCCTAGGGCGGGTTTCACCTTTCTCAATTGCATGGGGTAGCTTGCAATGGAACTGTTGTCTTGTTATATTCCACTGTTTGGCCTGAAGATGCAGAATGGTTTCCAACTTCACTGTGTGTAGTAGGAGCACTATTTCCACCTTTCATGTAAACAGACCGAGCTTGGTCGTTTTGCTGAAAACATGTCTTCTCCAGACTCAAGATACCGATAGCAGCTTTCACTTTACAAGGTCGTCCGTCCACATTCAATTTGGTACCACCACGTTCTCAGACCATTTTTTTCTAAATATGCAAACCTCCTTGCTTTCTCGACTAGGATGTCGAGTAATATTGAGTTGAACAGCGAACTTGTTAGAATTTAAATTTAAGTCCTTTGATACTTCGTACGCCTCTGAATCAAAGTTGTGAACCATGTGGCCCAATTCCAATATTCTGTGCAAGAGGAGGCAAATTTCGCCAAGATGTTTCAGACTGTCATAATCCATTCTTTCCTCATGTTTTCACAATACAGAGCTGCCGAGATCACATCACAGATTACTTCAAGAAATGGCAGTGGCGATAGATTGCGACTTTGTCAAACTCCGTTATGAACTTCAGATTTCTCTTACACCTTACTGTATTGTTAGACATGACATTATTACCCCCCTCATAGGTAGCGTAGAGCGTTGACTCAAGGTGTTATTTTATTCCATCGAGGATTATTATAACTGGTAGTCAAGACACGGCCAGGTGATTGCATCTTTCTCTCCAGTGGTCACATTCTGTGAGCTATTCCATTTTGGACATTTCCTTCCTACAATCTTGAGGGAAGGCCCCGGTTCTTTAATCTTTCATATTTTTTTTATAAAAAGAACTTAACATTCAAGTGGGTATGAATACACTTATAATGTATGAGCACGATTTAAGTTTTTTGGACAGAGAGATAAGAAAGGTGTTTGGGCGGTTATTTTGCCCCATGGGTGGCATCCAACATTTAATGCGGAGACTTAATTGTTAGTGAGAGCTGGCTTCTTATTGTTTTCTTGTCAACTAAACAAAAAAAAAACACTGTGGAGCTGGCAGCCCGGTATGGGCCATGGCCTAGCTTCTTGGCACTCATTTGAATATGCTCATGTTGTCATTTTTTGTCACATCTGAGCGAGACCTACGGTTTATCGCCGAGTCCGAACGGCACTCCTTAGAACCATTTTCGTAGGCAATTTTACTTTCGGGAGTTTGCTATTGCCCGCCGAAAAGGCTGGTGGCGATTTGAAAAACTGTAACCCAGCCAGGAATCGAACCCAGACTCTCTGCGTGATAGCCCAATGAGCTAACTATCGCGCCATCCCCATCGCCTACTACACATGTTACTTAATTATTGTGGACCGAAAAAATGAATGTCTTTCGTGCACTGCTGGAATTCGAATACCGTACTTTCCGATTTGGAAGCCAGTTCACTACCACTTAACGCACGGCCATCCATAATTAGCGTAAAAGTTTTGCGTTCCGCTTAAAGGAGATCCGCCGAAATATCATTTATGTCAACTGCCTTGTTTTTTTGTTGGCCCTTATGACTGATGTTATTTCAATGTTACTATAGGATTAAGAGATTCGAATAAACGCACTTTATCGCTGCAGAGGGGAAGGTTCACCTAAGCTTTAATCTAAATTACTGATGGCTTATTAGTTAAGCACAGCTACAAAATATTTCCACTTCTTGACAAGGTGTTTTTTATCCGAAGTCTGCAGATCTCAGTACATTCCTTTTACTTATTTTTTTCTTTTTATGTGGCACTACAGTCCGTTATGAACCTGGTTCTCAGTCAACAAGCGTCTCCAGTCAGCTCGATCCTTCACTGGCTGCCTTCAATCTTCCTCTACTACCCTGTACTTCAGGGGAAAGATGAAAAGACTTTTCGGACCGGAGCGTTGGCGTCCATTTACTACAACAGATATAGTTTAGATCTTCTTTAGTAATACAAGGGAGTCTTACTCCTGTACCAATTTTCACTTCTGCCGCTTGGTGGTTATTTCTTTGATGTAGATGGACTTTTAGTTCGGGGCGTTTTACTGCTAATGCGACTGCAATATAAGCTTTGAGATAAAGATGTTCATAAATCATTCGCAAGGTCTCTGCTTCCATATATTTACTTTTTCCGGTCACAAACAATACATATTTTGCTACAGACTCAAAAACATTTCTCCACAACGTTCCGGTGGTCAAAGTTGCTCTCAGGAGCCAAGCTAATGATTCTTTCTGCATTTGGCCGCTGTGACTCACTTGGAGATCGCGAATTCTGACGACTCTGCTTATGGAGTTGGCTAAATTTCCGGTCCTTAGAACCATTTCACAGGTTATTATATTTTGCATCACCTCGTTAATGATGGCAAGAGTTTGCTAATACTTTCGCGTTTAAAAAATCCAATTATTTTTCCTTCAGCTTTTCTGAAGATCCTCATTGGAAAAGGCAAAACCCGCTGATTTACTCAGCTTGAAGTTTCTTTTCTTTGCGTTCCCTATTGTGGAGACTTCCGCGAATTTACCTCAATGTCATTTCTCCTTTATTTTCTTGCTTGAAGAGCTGTCATGTCTTCGTTTATGATCATCGGATA
This sequence comes from Volucella inflata, assembly GCA_928272305.1. Classification (NCBI taxonomy): domain Eukaryota; kingdom Metazoa; phylum Arthropoda; class Insecta; order Diptera; family Syrphidae; genus Volucella; species Volucella inflata. The sequence goes on from OV743720.1 coordinate 10,982,906, forward strand.
TAAACAGAGCGATTGTTTCAGACTCGTCGCTTGTCATTCTTACATACGTCTCGGATATATTTTGAGAACCAAAAGCATTCCATAAATGAAACAAATAACTGCAACAAAAACTCCATCTAAATCTGAGGAATTAACGTGACGGCCACCAACCTTCAGATAGTAGTTCCAGGAGCCCACTAAAGGAGTACCGCCGATCAGTTAAAACTCTTTCGTCACCAACTCCATTTCGACAACCTGACTGAGGCCGAACAATAATTATATAGCCTAAGCTCTTAGCATGATTATCATAAAGTTCCCCTAGCGCATAGCGCTGTTGCAGAGCAGCGTTCATCGAACTCGTTTACTACAAGGCTCCCCCCTTCACGGAAATAAGACGCATTGGCGATTTTATTATTCTGCCAGATCTTGTCGAACTCATCGAGCTGATATACTGTGTGCTGTAGCGAATTTGCAATGGGTAGACGCAGAGCTGGCGAAATTAAAATCGTCAAATCATAAACTTCATTTTACAAATTATGGTCTTTCCAAAACCGAGTCAGCGGCGAGTCGTCCGGTTAAGCTTGCTCTTTCAGGCAAACCAAATTCGAAACCTTACACAACCTTAGCCACCCAAAATATAGAGTCCCACGCAGTACCATCGTCCTTTTCCTCTTTAGAGCATCAATGACCGTAAGTGTCATGACTATCGGAAAAATTAAAAAGACACACTAGTCTACCAGTAGGAAATTTCGGAGCGGTTTAAACATGTCCACCTTAATACCGTCAGTTCGCTGCATTCCTTCTTTGAATTCGGGCACCTTTTCACACGGATCGATAGAGCTAAAACCTGGCCGAAACCCATTCCTTTTGCCGGCAATTCGAGTCTGCATCGCAAAAAAACCGCAGCTGCGAGAGGATCCACACCACATATTACTATCGACAGTCTACTAAGGTGGTAAAGCGTCGGCAACGCTTACTAAAAACAGCACTAACCACACGTCTCTTCGAGGTTTACCGCACTAGCCGCAGTTCTTCTTGCACTGAAACTGAAGCAAAATTTCCAATTTTCTTCGAAAAACTCACTACTCCGATCAGTGCAAGAACCAGAGAAAAAGTAAGTAATAAGTTCGACGAGAATATCGTCGGGCTAAAGAAAGCTGTGCAACATTGTACCGTTGCGATGTATGGCTGCGTCCGCCGAGTGTTGTAGGAAAGTGTTCATTGAACTCGTCCGATCAATGGTCATCGCTGGACAAGCCCTCGACGTCGCTATCGACGTCTGTAGGGCGCTCAACCTGAAACATAAATTTGCACTGAACTTCATCCAGTTTTGCTTGCGTAGATATGAGTTTTCAAGTTCATTTGCAGAACACTGTATAGAATGAGACTAGGTTGGTTACCCTCAGCTACGCCACTCCTCCTTTCCCAACCCATCTACCTTTCCGACCTAAACTTCTTCCGAATTCTTATCACCAAATTAAACATTGCAACACCTTTAATTGATTTATACCGGGCCAAGATACAGTACTGAGTTTTAAAAATCTTCAAATCTCAAAAAATACTTTTTATAAATTTATTTTGCTCTCTTATCTTTTCAGGATGTCATTCGGCTAACTCTTCATTTGAAGAACTCACCCTACACACTGACTGAACTGCGTGGATTCAATCACATTGACCTGCTCTACTCCACCGAAGCTCCACGTTTCATCTATCGAAAAATCATTAGCGACACCAAACGTTATTACAGCTGATAATGTGTGCAAATGGTTACATTTTTTTAAAACTAAAAACAAAAAACAAAACAAAAAAAATACCTCCGATCGACTGATATTTTTATAAACGCTACCTGAATACAACTCTAGAGAGGCATCTATAGTAGATGCGTGTATCTAAAGTTAGATGGCTGTAAATATGGAATTTCAAAACAAAGAAGAAAATCAAATCAAAAACGAATTGTAAAAACTAAGTCAACCAGAGTTGTACACTTTGTTCTTCGATGTACGAATATCTTTCTTCTCTCTATTCTGTCTTTTTTTTGTTTGTTCTTTCCCTTTTAATAAATATATTTTTATTGTTCGCTTCGATCATTTCGCATCATTTTACAAAGTAGAGTTTAGCGAGTAAGTATTTCTGTTTTGTTTACTTTTTCTTTTAATCATAGTTTTGTAGAATAGATTTATATACGTATAGACATACAATTAATAAAGAATAATAATTCATGTATACAATTATTTAAAAAGCATCATTGTTTCGTAATAAAGAAAGTTGTGTCCTTTTTTGGAAACATACAATACAAATATTAAAAGAAATTACAATTTAGTTTAAGAAGACAAATAATCAAAAGTAACAATTTTGGAAAATGAAATCAATTTTACTTTGTATTAGAAGAAAAAAGGAACTTAATTCAAAGTGTTAGTGTAAATGAATGTTGTGTGAGTTGTTGGTTGGGAGTTTTGTATTGGTGTGAATTGGGTTTTAACTGTTTAACGACGTTGGGATGTTTTGATCAGTATACGCTGGGGTGGGAGTGGTATTTCTTTCTTTAATTCTTCTTGCAACTATGAAAGCTTCACACGACATCCAAATCCATATCCTAAAGATAAAATTAAATTAACTAAGCTCAAAGCCAGCATTCGATTGGATTGCGTAGAGTAGCTTTTCACGCATTTGTTCCTCAGTTTTGAACGGTGGCAACTTTAGCAGATTAGTGCAGGTGCTGGCCGTTGGAAGACGTTCCATATCGCCGGCGCTTTGTATTAAAAACGGCGGATCAAGATCCTACAAAAAACAAAGATTAAGTTTGAGATCCTGTGGAGGAGACAAACCCAAGTGACTTGTACTCACTTTAAATCCGAGCAATGGTGGACTCGAACAGCTTGTAACGAATTTGAGTAGCTGTCTCTTTTGTTGATCTGAAAACCCTTCCACCACCGACCAGAAGCAGATAATGCTCGGATGATCTGAGCTGTAGCCTCCGCCGTAGTAGCAGTGTTTTTTCAAATCCTCTAAATCGATTGGAATTTCCACACCAGATATAAGAATTTGTAATTCTTTGTTACTAAACATGTACAACCATTCAACGGGTAAAACATTTGACAGGCCTTTTCTAAATGCAACACAATGTTGACGGATTTGTTTGTTCAACTTATAGTCGGCTATTAACTGAATATACTCGATGCGGTTTGACGATGTAACTGGAATACTCTGACCATTTGGTTTGAGTTCTTGAACCTGTGTTTGTCCCAATGAACTTGTGACAACTGTAAAGTCTAAATTAAGTTCTGATACATCTCCTTCGTACTCTTTGAGACAGAGCAAATTTTTATACATCTCTGGATCGAGAGAGGCCAGCTGATGAACATCAACGTCAGAGTATTTCCCAGCTAACTTGGTGAGAAAGAATTCAGCTAATGGCAGTTCTACTAGAAGATTTTCATATATTGCTTTGCCAAGAATTCGCCCAATGAAGTAGTAATGCCTTTCAAAGTCGGGCACTAAATCACCGACATTCGGATTGGGGTAGAGTTTGTTGTCGGTGGTGACCCTTTAAAAAAAAAAAAAAAAAAACCAAAAAAATTAACAAATTACACAACACAGTTCAAGTAAGATTGATTTAGATGCAAAAACTTACATAAAGAATCCTCTATTTGGATCGAAAGCCGTCTTGATGAGTTCCGACAAGAACTCGCGGAAAACTCCTCCACCATCGATGCCAGCTTCATCTAGACCCAGCGCACTTACGAATTGTACACGAAACTTAAGTCGTAAGTCTGGTTCTATAAAATAAAAAAATAAAAAACAAATTATACTCTACTCTATCGATTTCAAAGTCGTAATACTTGCCATTTTCGGGTCTTAACTTATCAAAAGCATCCTCATACAAATGCGATCTACGTACGGTTAACATAATCGCTGGTCCTTGAAGAAATGCTTGCAAATTACCCTGAACTCTCATTTTATCTGCTGCCACTAAGCCCTGTAATATTCCAACTCTCTTGCTAAATGGCACCACAAATGGGATTTCTCTCAAAATCGTAATCGATCGAATTTGTTTCGTCGACATCGGTGGACCATTTTCAAAGTCTTCTCGGGTAAAATCACGAATCGGTTGAAATGGCCGTATACCCCTGGTGCGACTACCTCTGGTCAATGGTAAATCACTTGGTCGATCAAGAGGTAAATTCAATTTGCACACTGTCCAGTGGGCTTCTGGGCAAAATCCAAGCCGAAGATCTCGTGTGTGTATTTGATTAAGCACCGAGACAGTGACTTTGAGGAGATTTGCCCAAATTTGCTTTTGTTGTTTGATTTTCTTATCTTCCAACTCACTGCGACCCAGTATCCAACGATAGTGTTCATTGAGATTTGATCTTGTCTCAGGAAAGGCCAATTCAACTAGACCAAGGGATATTTCCTTTAAAGTCTTACTCAATTGAACGATTTCTTCAATGGAAAAGGGCATTAGTTTGCTGACGGTTTGAGGCTTTTCAATCATTGATTCTTCACAAAACTCCGTGTCGTGTAAGGTTGGAACTAGACGGCCGAAGAGAGAACAAAAGGTGGCGAGTAAGGGTATTGTTTGTTCCACTCCGTTTTGTTTTGCTTTAGTCAAAAAAAAAAAAGAGTTGATGTGGGAAAAACCTGACAAAAGTGAAAATATTTTCAACTTACGAACAACGCCCTTTGATATGAGACTGAGGGGCGATGAAAAACCCAATTGGCTTGATTGAGAAGCCAGTGTAAACCATACAGCGCGGATAAATGCTGGCATAAACGCCAACGTGTACAGCAGTCTGGAAAAAATGTGTTAGACACTTGATCATTAAGAAATAGAAAAAAGTTAATCTCACTTATAGTCAAAGATCGCATTTTTGTTGTAGATCATTAGATTGTGGCAGGTTTTACAGAGTGCGTACAGTACATCTGCATCCGTAATGTACTGTTCCACATTATTGACAATGACATTCACCCTCTTGGAATCATTTAGCAATTCGATCGCTTCTAACAGACAGTCTCGTTCTATCACAGTTAAACCAACTTGCGGTTCCTTGTCTTGATCCGTTTTCATGCGTTCAACCCCCACTTTAGCATCACCACCATCATCGTCGTCGTCGTCATCGTCGTCGTCTTCATCGTCCTCATCGTATGCATTGTGGACTGACATGTGTGTGGGTTTGATAGATGATTTCGGCAAAGCCAAAACCCTGGGCGATACCTCTGAGATCACCTTGATATAGCCACTAAGAATATCTTTTTCGTTAAGGATATCTGCAATAGATTTAGGTTTCAAATCAGGAACATTTCTAGGTTCCAAATGTAACTAGTCAACCTACCAAACTGACTTCGGTCCAATATCAAGATCGAGTTCAGTAGAAAACTACTGAATATTGGATTTCTTTCCGGCTTCACCTCTTCTCCGTCTACTTGCATTTTATCGTTGCCATCTGATACTGTGTCAATTGTTACAAGTCCCTCCAACGATCGCAGTATATCTCGAAACGGAAACTCTGGTTGTTCAGCCAAACATGGCAAAATAAAATTCCTAATCGGCTCCGAAAAAGGTGTACTAAGAATATGCTCGTTAAACGACTGACATATGACTTTCCCATAGCGAAAGCCACGATTAACCAGCACCAATGGTCGCATTATCATCTGAAATAAAGCATCCGACACTTGGTTCGGTGCATGCAATATCTCTCCGTCCAACGGCGGACATTTCTCTTCTAAAATTCTTCGAATTCGCTTAAAATAGTTTCTCTCCACTAAATAACGGAATATCAACTCCAAATACATTCGAACTCTCTCATGATCTTCAATATAACGTTCCACAGTACTCTCCGAAGTGAAAGTCTCAATCATTCGCATCAGTATGGCCTGTGATAAATTCGGCACCGTCAACTGTTCAATGCAAATAATCATCAACTTACGCAGACGATGCAACCAAATAAAACCTATCACCGAATTCTCTAGAAGTTTAGCGGGATTACGCAGCAAATGCTGTGAAAGTTCAATCTAAAACGAAAGTACTCAGTTTTACTCTAACTAGTAAATTTAAAATAATCACAAAACCCACCAATCTCTCACAATCTTTCGACACTTTGTTGGAATAAAAGAAAAGTATACGCCTCAGGAGGTAAGCCAAATTCTCGTCCTCTGTCAATTTATCGCGATTTGCCTTGAAAAACTCGTCAAAGTTATCACGTTCTAACTTCTTTTGCCGTTGTCGCATTATAAAGCTTCTGGTGTACGATTGTAGGACAATTGCTCCATTGTTTTGCTTGCGCAATTCATTGCGTTTTTGTCGTTCGATTTGCGCCTTCTTTATTAGTGTTTCACGATCGCAACTTTGCGATGCACCACCTAAATTTTGCATAGGCCTGCGACGATAATCACCATCGAAACTATACATGATGGCGTTTCGCTTTTTTATTTAATTTTAATTTTCTCGCTGAGCGGATTGTTGTTGTTGTTGTTTTGGAAATTAGTTAATTGGAATTTTTTTTATATCGCGTTTTGGCGAATTTCGCAAAAACATTGTTTTACTTTTGGTGAAATTCAATGACAATGACAATGAGAACGAACACGAAGGTAGAGGATGACTTAAAATTTTTTTTCTTCTATTGAGAATGTCAAAGTGAAGTTGCTGACAGCAGATGGTAGATCGATGACATGGAGGAAGAAATTTTCTAAGGTTGTCAGTTTAGGAGAAGTGGCTCTCAAACCGTTATTTTACAATTTTATTCATTTTTATTTTTTTTAGAAAAGTTGAGTAATTTTCTACTTAGTTAGTCGTTAAAATGTGCGACGTGTTTAATTACATCGAATGTTACATACACATCATTTTCACACTTGTTTACATTGCCACATCGCCGTTTGTGGGGTTGGTTAAGCTCACAGACTTAGAAAAAATACATAAAATGCCAGCATGCATCAGATAGTTCTCAGTGTCCTCATTATTTCTACAACAAGCGTCGCATTTTACCCAAAACTATTAAAAGCTTAGCAAAAGCGAAGTGCCCCTTCGCAATGCCAGTAAGCAATCTGCAGTATTTCTTACTGAGATGCAGCATGAATGGCGCTTGAAGCTAATAACGTTGGCAATTATCGGGACGCAGATAGTCCTAGCGTGGTTTCATCTCCTAAAAATTCTCCTCTCCGCCCAGGAACCATTCCTAGGCAAAGGCAAATAGTCAGAGTGTAAGAATCAAATCTTGTGCACTATGGCTCCTTCTAAATATTTGTCAGGAGGTGGGTTTTTTGGTTTTTGAAATTCAACCATTTTCTTTATCAAATTATTAAAATTTGCTTGAAAAGCTTTCACATCGTTGCTTACCTTAACCTTGGCTTCAAGTTTTGAGATCTTATGAGCGTCTAAATATGATGTCTGGGAACTCTGTCGAACGGTTTTTGCAAGTCGATGACGACGTCTCATCCTTTCAACTCAGATTTCCGATTATCACCCACATTTCAAAGAATGTGATATGTAAACCAATTTCACGCCTCAAATTCATTTCATTTACTACTTCGTCAACGTCGGTTTCCGTAAAGTGGACTGTTTTTTTTTTTGGCATATAAAGTGTGTTACAAAACATCTAATAACAAAAATAAACCTACAAAATAATTTTCCCTTTTTCAAAATAAACAACTGTCAGACACAAAAACAAGATGGTTGGGAAAGGAATTCGATCCTCGAAAGAATTTCGATCTTCGAAGATGGATGAACAAAGGTGGTGCCAAGCCAGCGAAGCTTAGAACCAACAAATTTTTTTATAGGGTAAGGTAGGGAACGGGTAGCTTAAAACAGCTACTTAGCTATTCAGCGTGAGAACGACAAATAGCGGGATTACCAATCGGCAAAAAAATTAAGAGCAAAAAAAAAAAAAAAACGGCAGCCAAGTAATCACGCCAGAAGTAAACTGGACAGTGGCGTGACAAAGTGTGTGAGTGCACAGAAAAAAAATATAAAAAGTAAAACAGCAATAGCAGTGTCCAAGTGCCAAAAAAAAAAAAAAAATAAATAAATAAATAAATAAAAAATAAAACAAAGAAGAACGAAAAACAAAAAGGTGAAAAAAAAAGAAAAAAAAAAAAAGGGAAATAAAATAAAATAAAGTGTACCCCAAAAGTTCATACATATATATAAAAATAAAAAATATATAAAAATAAAGAATTTTGTGAAAGTAAAAAAAAAAAAAAAAAAAATTAAATAAAAACTGGAAGAAGGACGTATTTAGGGTAAGTGCTAAGTTAAGTCAGCAAAACAGAAAAAAATTTAAGTTTTTTATTTAGGGAAATAAAATAAAAGTAAAAACGAGGCGATCACGATTAAAATTATCGTGATCGCCACCCATTTCTCGCCACCCATTTCTCGCCACCCATTTCTCGCCACCCATTTCTCGCCACCCATTTCTCGCCACCCATTTCTCGCCACCCATTTCTCGCCACCCGTTTCTCGTGTCCGTACAAATAATTCATACACCTACATATGTACATCAGCGATAACGTGCCAAGGAAAGGACAGCTACGCCCGCCTGAAGGTCCACAAAAAAATATATATAAATAAAACATATGTATAGTTTAAAGTATATTCAAAAAAAAAAAAAAAACACAATAATTTAGCAAAAAAAAAAAAAAAAATTTTCTCCGTGTACGTATAATGAGATTACTTAGCGTACAGGCTGTCAAAACGATAAAAAAAATTTTATTTTTGAAATAAATATCTTCCTATATATCGTTACCTATATATATATATATACATCTTCAAAAAGAAAAATAGCTTTACAAAAAAAAAACAACATATACATACAAATGTACATTTACACAATAGAAACAATTTTTTTTTAGTGCAATTATATACTTTGAACTGTTATAAATTATTATTTTTGTTCCTTTTTTTTTGTAGGCACATACATATATATATATTTATTTATCTATTTATTCATTCTTATTTATATACCTGATTTCTTTTTCTGTTCTTAATTGATTTTTTTGTGTTATTTATCTACATATTTATTTATTTACTTATCTATTGTATATATAATGTAATCTTTGTGCATGTTTAATTATCCTCGTCTTGTTCAAATTCTTATGTTTTGCACGGAAGTTGCACAGCAGTACCCCTAATTCGAGCTCTTATTAGGCAGGTTTCTTTTTAATTTAATTTAATACCTGAAATTGTATTCCGAGGATAGTAAAATATAATAAGGAATAAGTTTGTATGTATATTTATTTTGTCAGTTTGTAATCTTGTTAGAGCCTAGATATAGGCAATAAAAAAAAGGAGGAAAATAAATTTTTGTTTTCATTCATATTTAGTAGCATACCCCAAAGGCGCTAAAATGCCTTGTTAAGGAATTTTCAGGGGGTGTCGTAGAAAGCAGAACTCGGTTGGAGATGAGGTAAGCTGGTGATCGTTATCCACTCTTAGGGGAAATCCTAAAAACGGCCACCGGATTTCCAGGTTGGGAGGGGAAAGGCCAGCGCTGATCAACACCACAGCGCCCCTCAGCATCGTAAGTTCCGTCCGATTTATTATGTTATTTGGTTATGGTTCGTAAAGTTTAGTCGGCATGATATATGTTTTTTTGTAGTAATAGGTCCCGTCAAAGAGTGAGGACAAGAACCAGCCCCATCCGGCGAGCATAGCCGTGCCTCGCAAGCATGCCACGTTCCTCACTCGGAGACATCCCTTCCTTTCCTTTCCCAGTCCAGTCCACATCCTGGTTTCCGGTCCTCTCCTCAACTCCAACGCCCTCTATAATCCTCCAATCCTTTCTAGTACTTTTTACCTTCCTTACCTGTCCTATCCTATACACACTAACTACCCCCGGGTTATTACAAAAAATGGCGCCCAACGTTTGTGCTTGTCAAATGTCCGTCCTAGTCGTCCGTCCGCAGATGTTCCTATGGCCATCATCAAAGGATCCGTAAGTCTTCAAGTGGGAGTTGACATACCAACTTGAATTGCGACGGGTGACATTGATGATGACCACAGAAACAACTCAAATTTTTAGTCTTACGTCTTTTTCTACTCTTCTCTTTTAAATGTAAATTTTACTTTTCTATCTTAAACTTTAATTTTCCTTTTCTTTCTTATTGTGATATTACACGGTTTCAGTGACCTCGTTTATGTATTGTTATAGCATGCACTTGTAGCACTGTTCCGTCCTTATCTATTAGGTTCTTATATGTATACCAATCGAATTGCTCCAAGTCTTCCAGCAAAGGCCCCAGGCTGGTCTGGAATTGCGGGAGCAATAAGAGAAGTATTTTGTGTCTCGTTTTGTGTCTGGTTTTAAATTTTTGTTTACCTATTTACTTTGCTGAGAGATAACATCACGTCCGTCCGCAGTCAAACGTCCAAGATCATTACCTTAATCATCATCGCATCCGCCGAGAAAAACTTGCTGTGACACCTCCTATGCTAAAAAAAGAAAAAAAAAAAAAAAAATACCAAATACATTTTCCTCTTTATTACATAAAATATATACATATATTACATACATAAGTTTACACACATTAAAACATATATATAGAAGCAGGGATTTTTGGAGTTTTTCTTTTTGTCATTCGTGATTAGTATTTACTTGTATACTATTTTTTTTATTAGTCATAATCAAATTGATCCCTAACTATTTATTTATTTGTTATTTATTTATTTATTTGGTATTTATTCATTTATTTGTTATTTATTTATTCACAATTTATTTACCTATTTATAACTCATTTATTTACTTATCTGTCTGACTGAATTAATTGTTTAGTCATACATTAGTAGTACTATAGATATATACATATATACACATTTTTTTTGTTGCTTACTATTGACAACCCACATAATACATCCTTTTGAAGCACAATACTTAAAATTTTAGTCGCAAGGCATCTGCTACTTATTACTTTATTATTATTTAAAATTTACATGTTAGTATATAAGTATATATTGGTTTTGGTTTTCTTCATTTACATAGGAGAATATAGTATAGTTACATAAGTTCCTTCTTCCTTCCTTCTTGTTAATTATAAAATTGGCTCATACAGCACTCTTCATATTTGATTTATCTTGTGTTACACTCCCTAGGCACGTTGAGAATTTCGACCTAAAACCAAAAAAAAAAATAAACATTCTTTATACCTTTATATACATATATATCTGTGTCCCAAAAAAATATAGTTTCAAGTTCCTAGTTTTGTAGCACCTTTTCAAAATGAATGAGTCTGAAAAAGAGAGACAAAAACTTAGGAGAAGCAGCGAATTTGAAGAAAATCGCAGACTTACCAGAGCACAAGTTTCTCACATGATGACAGGTGCGATACCAAAAGTCCAGCACAGTCCACCAGCAGGTAAAGTACCACCTGCAACATCAACTGCACCACCGAGAAATAATGAAAATGCTACTCACGCTGTACCACTGCAACAAATTCCAGCTGTTACTTCTAATTATCCACCGTCTAGTAGTTCGTTCTCACAGTTCCCACCTCCTTCCAACCCTCTTAGCCGTAGTGGTTCGAGCGACTCCATAGACCCACCATCTTTTAGTAGTCTTAGTCAGCAGGGAGCCGTAGGGGTACAATCACTCAATCCAAGCAATCGGTCCAGCGTTACTATTGTAGAAAAACAAAAATACATGAATAACACACAGAATAACATCGAAGACAGAAATAATATACCGTCAGACATAAGAACTTATGTTAACCTGGCAGTGGTGAATGCATATTCTTCCTACAACGAGGCTCTAAAAGAAGAAATCGCAAACCCGTTAAAAGAAGAAATGCGAAGAAGCTTCCTCGAATTTACGAGAAGCATAAACGAACTCATTCAACCACTGCTAAGGCAAACCAATAAAGAGTCATCACAGGAGCCATGTCAAGCCTCGCAACAAATGGAGGAACGACACCTTACACACCATCAAGAACCAGTGATGAATCATCCTGAAAAGAATTGTCCACAAACAAATTTTAATTCCCATTTAAACCCATCATCACAACCATTTCTGCCAAGGGAATCTCATTTTCCAAGCTCGAATTACCATGGGATAAACCAGCAGAAACATCAAACACATCAGAGGTCACAAAGGCAAGCTCTGGGGATGGCCCAGAGTCCGCCACAATATGCACCAAATCCGAGGTACCACACAAACATAAAAGGCCCAATTAAAATCGACAAGTGGGGCATTTACTTCGAAGGAAAACCGGATTCTCTAACCGTCGAAGATTTTATTTTCCGATTAGAAACTCTCCAACGCCAATACGAGTGTCCGTGGTCTGAGATCTTGCGCGATTTCCACATTCTCCTCTCTGGTACCGCATACGAATGGTATTGGCAATTTAAAAGAGCTAATTATTATTCAGATTGGCCATCTCTGCGTGATGCACTTATGCGTCAATTCCGCAACTCGAAGTCAGACTTCGAAATAATGAGAGACCTTATGGACCGCAGACAGGGTGCCGGAGAATCAATCGATGAGTTCTTCGCTGAGATCGCCAAGCTCAGATCACAAATGACCATCCAAGCCCCAGAGTTTGAAATTGTCAAAATAATTAAAAGAAATTTAAATACAAGAATTGGAAAGTTGGTTTATCCCATGGCAATTTTCACTTTGGACCAACTAAGGTACGCCTGCAAAGATGCAGAGAACGCTTTTCCGATAAGGGAAAGACATCAAGGGAAGTATAACCTTAGTCCACTAGACTATGAAGACTTGGAGGAAGAAATTATGCAGGCAAGGGAGATGGCAGCCATGCAGTATGGTGATCCGCGGCCAAAACCGACAAAAAATTCTGCAGAGCCAAGAAAATTGTGTTGCTGGAACTGCAGGGCCGAGGGTCACACCTTCATGGATTGCCCCTCTAGTAGCAGAAATATATTTTGCTATAGGTGTGGACAAGAGGGAGTGATAACCCCCAAATGTCGCCGGTGCAACCCGGGAAACATTCAAGGGAACGTGATGTCGACGGGGAAGTCGCGTTCGACGCAAATCCCCGAATAAACAATAATGGTTTTGTCATAATTCAAATAGAAGAAGATAACAATAGTAATGATGGACACCTAAAAATATTAAAGAGGACGGAAGAAGAAAGAAAAATAAAAAAGCCCGAGATTCCAGAAATAAAACCCCTACATGTAAGATTGCAGGAATATGAAAGAGCTAGATATAGAATCATAGGTAGAAAAAACATGGTAACTAAGAAAATTCTAAAAGCTAGGGAAAGGTATAAAATAAGAAAAGAAATCAGAAGAGCGATAGCGTCAACTATAGTCGACACATCCTCTGACCCAAGGCCCTACGCCAAAATAAAAATAAGAGAATGTGAAGTATTGGGGTTACTAGATAGTGGAGCCACTATAAGTATATTAGGGAAAAATTGTGAAAAGTTAGTAAAAATACTAAACTTACCCTTTAATTATTTTAGAAATACTGGCGTTAAAACAGCCGACGGAAAAAACCAGGCTATAATCGGCAAAGTTACAGCACCGGTAGAGTACAAAGGTGTGTCCAAGCCGATTACATTTTTCTTAGTGCCAAGTCTTGAACAGGAGTTATATCTGGGAATCAATTTCTGGAAGGCTTTCCAAATAGCGCCTGAAATAATTAGTTCAATTACACTACCAGTTAATACATATGATGCGAATACTCACCATTTATCAGCACGAGATCAGTCCAGACTAGAGGCAGTCAAAACAAAATTTCGCTGTTTCACCCAGCATGGTCTCGGAAAAACATCCTTGGAGGAGCATGTCATCAACACCGGGGATGCGGAACCTGTCAAGCAACGTCACTACCCTGTTTCCCCAGCCATACAAGATCTTTTATACGCAGAGATAGACCGAATGATAGGCCTTGGCGTTATCGAGGAGAGTGAGAGCCCGTGGTGTTCGCCCGTTGTACTCATACGAAAACCAGGTAAAAATCGACTTTGCCTGGATTCTCGTAAAGTCAACGAGCTTACTAAAAAGGACGCTTACCCTCTCCCCCATATCGACGGACTTCTCAGTCGGCTACAGGACACGTATTTTATCAGCAGTGTCGATTTAAAGGATGCCTTCTGGCAGATACCGCTGGAGAAACAGAGTAGGGAGAAAACTGCTTTTACTGTTCCGGGGAGACCCTTATACCAGTTTACCGTCATGCCCTTTGGGTTGTGTAATGCTGCCCAAAGGATGTGTAGGTTAATGGATAAGGTCATCCCATCCCGTTTAAGAGAAAGAGTTTTCGTATATCTCGATGACTTGCTCATCGTGTCTCCAGACTTCGAAACCCATCTCGCTTTGCTCGAGGAGGTCGCGTTGTGCTTGCGGAAAGCGGACCTCACCATCAACTTAACCAAGTCGAAGTTTTGCTTCAGAGAGCTTCGGTACTTAGGTTATATAGTTGGTGGTGGGATGCTAAAGACCGATCCGGCCAAAGTCGAAGCGGTTGTCGACCTACCAGTTCCGAAAAACCGCAAGCAAGTACGCAGTCTACTCGGCCTCGCTGGGTGGTACAGACGATTCATCAGGGACTTTTCAAGCCTGACTGCCCCTCTAACTGAAACCCTGAAGAAAAATAAGGAACCTTTTTGCATGACTGATGAGGCGCGGGAAGCCTTCGAATCACTAAAACAGGCCTTAACAACTGCCCCGGTACTCATCCACCCTGATTTTTCTAAAAGATTCTTCATCCAGTGCGACGCTTCTGATTTGGGAATAGGAGCAGTTCTATTCCAATTCAACGAAGCTAAAGAAGAATGTCCCATCGCGTACTTCTCCCAAAAATTAAATTCATGTAGACGAAATTATAGTGTGACAGAGAAAGAATGTCTAGCAGCGGTACTGGCCGTCCAGAAATTCAGACCTTACGTGGAAGGCATGGCGTTTACCATCATCACCGACCATTCCAGTCTACGGTGGTTGATGGGCCTCAAGAACCTGTCCGGTAGGCTTGGAAGATGGAGTCTGGAGCTCCAGAAATACACATTCCAAATTGAGCACCGAAAGGGATCGCTAAACATAGTACCTGATACTCTGTCCCGTGCACACATTGACAGCCTTGAATTGAAAGACATCGCTCCGCTCGTCGATCTTGATGCCGACGCCTTCAAGTCTGAAGAATACGTAGAGCTGGTGGAAACGGTCCGACAACACCAAGATGAGTTGCCAGACCTTAAAATTGAAGAAGACTATGTGTATAAGCGGTCGCTACCACCGTACGGAGATGAGTCCACGGTTGAACATAACTGGAAGTTATGGATTCCATCGGATCTCACAGAGGAGTTGATTTCGCGAGCACATAATCCTCCGAAAGCTTCGCATGGTGGTATTGCGAAAACTATACACAGGATAAGGCAATTCTTCTATTGGCCAAATATGACTGTTCAAATCCGTCAATATGTGTCCAATTGCGTTACATGTAAACTTTGTAAACCGTCTAATATCATACAACGTCCGCCAATGTCATCAAATTTTTGTACAGATCGTCCATTCCAGAAACTATATATAGATTTCTTGGGACCGTACCCCAGATCAAAATCTGGAAAAAAATATGTATTTGTAGTCCTTGACCATCTGTCAAAATTTGTGTTGTTAAAAGCGCTTAAAAATGCAAGTTCATCCAGTGTTGTCCAGTATTTACAAGATGTGTTTAATTTGTTCGGTGTACCACAAATAATACATTCGGACAATGGTAAGCAGTTCTTGGCAAAAGATTTCCAAAATCTTCTGACAAAACTGCAAATACGACACCTGAGAACTGCAAATTACTCGCCTCAATCGAATGCGTCTGAGAGAGTTAATAGATCAATTATCACGGCCATAAGATCCTACATCACGGATGACCATCGTGATTGGGATCTTCACCTAAGTGACATAGCTGGGTCGTTGAGGAGTTCTGTGCATAGTTCAATCGGTGTGTCACCATACTTTGCCTTGTTTGGTACGAATATGATGACACATGGAAGCTGCTACGAACTGGCTCAACGACTTAATGCTGTGGAGGACGGAGAACTATTGACCCTCTCAAGACAAAATCGATTGCAGTGCTTGAGAAACAGGATAAAGCAGAACATAAAGAGTTCTTACAAAAGAAGCGCAAAAACATATAACACAAGAACACGACTGGTTCGATTTATACCTGGCCAAGAGGTTTATAGAAAAAATTTCGTTTTAAGTGACACGTCCAAGTACTTAACGTCCAAGCTGTGTCCTAAATATGTTAAATGTCGTGTTGTCAGACCAATTGGTCGGAACATGTATGAATTAGAAAATCTGGTCGGAAAAGAAATCGGAGTCTACCATGCGAAGGACATAAAACAGTGATAGCAACGTAAAATCACAAAAGTACGTGCGTATGTAATCATAGAGCTATTTGTCTTGTTAATTATGATAATTTATTTATTTATTTATTTATATAGGTATAAGTAGAGAATATAGACTGAAGTAGGATAAGGTATTAATTTATGTATGTAAGTGTATAAAGAATAATTTATTTATTTATATATTTATTTGTATTTATTTATTTATTTATTTATTTATTGATTTATTGTCATTTAGTATTACCTATTTAGTATTTATCTATGTATATATATTTATTTATATGTATATTTGTTTACGTATATCTTATTTATTTATCGTGTAGTTTATTTATGTACGTAGTTTAGTTACACTTATTTATATACATATATATTTATTTATAGATTCAGTTAGTTATGTGCAATATCCACTATTGTGATATGCGTGTATGTATTTATTTAGTTATTTTTTTTTTGCTTTTATGTATCGTATCGTACTTAAATAGCTAGTTATGTATTTGCATATGCACTTACGTTGCTACAGAACAGAAACTCGCACAGCTGTTTGGAGGTCATTGCCCCAATGTATACAGGCAGAAATGCACATACTTTCGTATCCATATGTTTAGGCTAAATCTCCTCTATGCCCGGCTAAACAGATCGTGGGGTTCTTCACCACGTCTAAACATATCAAATACAGGAAGCTGTCCTTTGTCCTTTCCGCCATAAGACTCTGGAAAGCCCCGAGTGTTGTTACAGCTCCCTGCAAAAGAAAAATTTAAGAAAACAAAACATCTAATAACAAAAATAAACCTACAAAATAATTTTCCCTTTTTCAAAATAAACAACTGTCAGACACAAAAACAAGATGGTTGGGAAAGGAATTCGATCCTCGAAAGAATTTCGATCTTCGAAGATGGATGAACAAAGGTGGTGCCAAGCCAGCGAAGCTTAGAACCAACAAATTTTTTTATAGGGTAAGGTAGGGAACGGGTAGCTTAAAACAGCTACTTAGCTATTCAGCGTGAGAACGACAAATAGCGGGATTACCAATCGGCAAAAAAATTAAGAGCAAAAAAAAAAAAAAAAACGGCAGCCAAGTAATCACGCCAGAAGTAAACTGGACAGTGGCGTGACAAAGTGTGTGAGTGCACAGAAAAAAAATATAAAAAGTAAAACAGCAATAGCAGTGTCCAAGTGCCAAAAAAAAAAAAAAAATAAATAAATAAATAAATAAAAAATAAAACAAAGAAGAACGAAAAACAAAAAGGTGAAAAAAAAAGAAAAAAAAAAAAAGGGAAATAAAATAAAATAAAGTGTACCCCAAAAGTTCATACATATATATAAAAATAAAAAATATATAAAAATAAAGAATTTTGTGAAAGTAAAAAAAAAAAAAAAAAAAAAAAAATTAAATAAAAACTGGAAGAAGGACGTATTTAGGGTAAGTGCTAAGTTAAGTCAGCAAAACAGAAAAAAATTTAAGTTTTTTATTTAGGGAAATAAAATAAAAGTAAAAACGAGGCGATCACGATTAAAATTATCGTGATCGCCACCCATTTCTCGCCACCCATTTCTCGCCACCCATTTCTCGCCACCCATTTCTCGCCACCCATTTCTCGCCACCCGTTTCTCGTGTCCGTACAAATAATTCATACACCTACATATGTACATCAGCGATAACGTGCCAAGGAAAGGACAGCTACGCCCGCCTGAAGGTCCACAAAAAAATATATATAAATAAAACATATGTATAGTTTAAAGTATATTCAAAAAAAAAAAAAAAACACAATAATTTAGCAAAAAAAAAAAAAAAAAATTTTCTCCGTGTACGTATAATGAGATTACTTAGCGTACAGGCTGTCAAAACGATAAAAAAAATTTTATTTTTGAAATAAATATCTTCCTATATATCGTTACCTATATATATATATATACATCTTCAAAAAGAAAAATAGCTTTACAAAAAAAAAACAACATATACATACAAATGTACATTTACACAATAGAAACAATTTTTTTTTAGTGCAATTATATACTTTGAACTGTTATAAATTATTATTTTTGTTCCTTTTTTTTTGTAGGCACATACATATATATATATTTATTTATCTATTTATTCATTCTTATTTATATACCTGATTTCTTTTTCTGTTCTTAATTGATTTTTTTGTGTTATTTATCTACATATTTATTTATTTACTTATCTATTGTATATATAATGTAATCTTTGTGCATGTTTAATTATCCTCGTCTTGTTCAAATTCTTATGTTTTGCACGGAAGTTGCACAGCAGTACCCCTAATTCGAGCTCTTATTAGGCAGGTTTCTTTTTAATTTAATTTAATACCTGAAATTGTATTCCGAGGATAGTAAAATATAATAAGGAATAAGTTTGTATGTATATTTATTTTGTCAGTTTGTAATCTTGTTAGAGCCTAGATATAGGCAATAAAAAAAAGGAGGAAAATAAATTTTTGTTTTCATTCATATTTAGTAGCATACCCCAAAGGCGCTAAAATGCCTTGTTAAGGAATTTTCAGGGGGTGTCGTAGAAAGCAGAACTCGGTTGGAGATGAGGTAAGCTGGTGATCGTTATCCACTCTTAGGGGAAATCCTAAAAACGGCCACCGGATTTCCAGGTTGGGAGGGGAAAGGCCAGCGCTGATCAACACCACAGCGCCCCTCAGCATCGTAAGTTCCGTCCGATTTATTATGTTATTTGGTTATGGTTCGTAAAGTTTAGTCGGCATGATATATGTTTTTTTGTAGTAATAGGTCCCGTCAAAGAGTGAGGACAAGAACCAGCCCCATCCGGCGAGCATAGCCGTGCCTCGCAAGCATGCCACGTTCCTCACTCGGAGACATCCCTTCCTTTCCTTTCCCAGTCCAGTCCACATCCTGGTTTCCGGTCCTCTCCTCAACTCCAACGCCCTCTATAATCCTCCAATCCTTTCTAGTACTTTTTACCTTCCTTACCTGTCCTATCCTATACACACTAACTACCCCCGGGTTATTACAAGTGAAGCAAATAAATAAATAAGGAGGCTGATTTGCATGGATACTGGGATTCTGCTAATTGTTTTTAGATCATATTTTACAGCTGTAAGATTTCAAAGAAGCTTTTTTAATCTAAGGCCCTGGATATTCGCATTCGCACACTGGCTACCACAAAGCAATAGTCAGAGTAAAGGTGAATTAAAAAACGTGTGAATACTGGACTTGTATCTTGCGTTGGACTGTCAAGTCCTTTTGTTTTAACATCTATAAAAGGTGTACTAATACGAATCTCTCGACCGCACGTTTTTCCTATCTTCCCGTCTGCAGTTTTAAAAATTGAGAAAAACAGTTTAAAAATGACTTCAAACAGCTGACTAGATCCATGACACTGTACAGGCGGTGCAGTTCAAATTTAACTGGAGAATCTTTTCGTCAAGGCCTGTCAGAGCTTTGATCTTTTTAAAAGTTAGCATATGTCGCGCTGTAAAACATGATGGATCTGAGTATTTGTTCCTCGATGTAGAACCTTGCTGCTCAATCGTATTCACACTGTCTAAGCCCCTTAACATCAAAATGTTCGAAAGTTCTCCGTCGTAGTCATTTCGAATCGAATAAGTAGATTATCTCATCAGACGCCATAGTAGGCATTCTAATCGATGAAGAGATAGTGAGTATCTTCTGCCAGTATTTTTCCTTCGCGGTATTTATTTGATATCCATACAAAGCTACAGAAGTGCCTTACATTTTTTTCTGACGTTAAGATTGCGGTGCACAATATTTACGTTATTCAAACCCTGCTTATGGGCTTTCTCTATGAGTTATTGGAAGCCTTTCTTCCAAATTGCAACCTGATAAGGGTTGTGCTACGCCAGGTCCATCCTATCGCAGTTTTTGGATGGCAGCCTTTAGTGTTTTCACTGTGTGATTGGGAGCACATAATAAAATGCAGATAAAAATCCGAGTGCCTTCCTACTTCAAGGTATACATAGGTTATTAACAGTTCCGTCAATTTTATCCGAAGCTTCTATTCTGTCGCGTAGACAACACAGAAGATAACATTTTGTTTTTGGGTATACACAGAAGTTTCCCAAAGAGCTCCTTGTAATACATTCCGAGATACATATCCCAAATGTACCCACACCTTACAGCAAATTTTCGTTGACATACTCGGGAACCCCGATGGATTGATACTAATGACTCACTCGGCTTGTCGCCCCTTGTTGTTAGAATTTAGCTAGGCAATTCCGGGTTCCGATAGGCCACAAAGAAAGTGATGATATCTTGCCGATACCGATGCATTATTTACTTACATACTTACTTCGATGGCGATACAGTTTGTGGTGTACTGGGGCCTTAGCTATCTTGTATCTCCAACTAGTGCAGTCTTTAGGAAATTACCTCAAGTTCCATCCACGAAGTGTTGTCACTCTAGATTAGAGACGAAAATTGTCCGGGCCTGAGCGCTGGTGTTCAAAGTAATCTAGCCATCTCAGCCTGGTTAACCGAGCTTTTCTGACGCATCGCTGTACAGTGATTAAGCCGAAGGAACCAAAAATCACCCGAAGAACTCGAAAGTAGCTTTACCACTCAATTCCTTTAACCCTACAGGAGCAGAGATTAACAAGAGTGATTATTCACAAGATTTCCGCGCTTTTATCGAAATCGGAGTTTATAACGAGGTAGTTAAAGTTCATTGCAACTTCCCAAATGAAGCCGATTGTTCTTGGCAGTTATCTTCTACGCTCGATGCTGGTGTTTGTTATCCGAAACTACTATTTAGTTGGTTTATCACGTTTTTTTATCTTTACCGCATAGAGTTAGAAGGGCCGTGATGGCGCACACCAATACTATGCTACTGGTTGAGCACGCACTTTCCGTTTAAACCTGCATTTGTAAAGATTTACCCAAACTGATAGCGATGACCACCTATGGGATATTAGCCAAACATTACGCTATAAACTTGATTTTTGTGCTACTGGATAGTCAGCAGATTTCCGATCAATCGCCGCGGAGGTCCTTCAGTGCAGTTTAATAATTCACAACTTACGGTCGAGTTAGTCAAATAGTAGTATCTACTTTCGGGTAGGAGGCGTACACAACCCCAAGTGTAATAGTACTGGGAGATTCCATAATCAAAAATTTCTTTACCAGTGAAGTTTATTTCACTTGTGGTCAAACTATCACGTAACCGTAGCAACAATATCACATTTAATATCAAAACCTTACTCATAATAAAAAATCTGAAAAGAAAACAGAAAAGCAGTTTAAGAAGTGCCGTTACATTTGTCCAACACCATTTACACCTGGCTGTCAAGAAAACCATTTCTCCGTCACCTTTCGATGTGTGGTTGCCTATTCGCCATTGAAGGGAAATTGCTTGTCATTCGTTTTCAGGCGACAAAAAAAAAGAAATTCATCTTCGACAAAAAGTAGAATTTTTCTTTCATCAATCAATTGTGAGTTGAGTAATCGACTGAGTTTTCTTTGTTTTCCAAACTCAATCGAACGCAATTCCATAAAATTTTCAATAGAATTTCCATCGAAAGCGATTAAACGAAACAGCAGCAAAATGTTCGGTCGTCAAGGCGGTTTAAGTGGGTCATCCACTGGTACAGGTTCATCTTTAGTGGAATTTCGGGCTGGACGCATGACTATGATTGGCAAAATGGTTCACCCCGATGTGAGGAAAGGTTTGGTCTACCTTAACCAAAGTGAGGATGGTTTGATGCATTTTTGCTGGAAGGATCGCGTCACCGGAAAGGTGAGGCGAAGGTTATCTTGGAAGTTCTCCTCGAAAGCAAATGCAAATACGCAGTAACATGGGTTATTTTTTCAAATACAAAGCCAGTAGCGTATTGCGTTTGCTTGGAGGGACCGGACCATTAGTGTCGCGAGCAACCAACAATTTCGATTGTTTACTTCCAGGTGGAGGACGATTTGATTGTGTTTCCCGATGACTTCGAGTTCAAGCGCGTCGAGCAATGCAAAACCGGGCGAGTTTATGTTTTAAAGTTTAAAACGTCCTCACGAAGAATGTTTTTTTGGATGCAGGAACCAAAGACTGACAAGGATGATGAACATTGTCGCAGAGTAAATGAGTTGATGAATAATCCACCATCGGCCAATCGTAGCGGCAGTGATAGCGGAGACTTGCAATACATGCTAAACAATATGTCGCAACAACAGTTGATGCAATTGTTTGGCGGTGTAGGACAGATGGGAGGATTAAGTTCTCTATTAGGCTCGATGAAGTAAGTTTGCTACACCACAATCAAGTTGGGTAATTGGTTTGATTTTTCTTTTCCTTTTTTTTTAAGTCGCGCATCGGAAAACAGTTCCTCATCGCGTTCATCAACCACACCAACATCCAACCGATTGAGCGGTAGTAATTATCAAACACCGGAGAATTCAGCATCGGCGATTCCTCGTACTCCGTCCGCTCCAAAGGGTGCCAAGGGTTCAAAGGGTGGCTCGAAAAAATCAACCGATTCATCAGGTAACCTTCCTGAAATCAGTCTACCAGAGTTCCAATCTTATCTCTCAGGGCTATCACCGGATAATGCTGGCTCAACAACTGCAACCACTGGCCGGACTATCAATATTGACCTGTCAACAGCTATTTCCTCATCGGATGCTGTCAATCAAATCATCGCCGATCCAGATCGTGCTAACACTCTCTCTGTTCACTTACCCGAAACAGATGATTCCGATGAAAGCAAACGACAACAAATCAAGGATACTTTGTCTTCACCACAGTTCCAGCAAGCATTGTCATTATTTTCAGATGCTCTACAATCGGCCCAACTAGGACCAGTTGCGTCGCAATTTGAGTTATCCCCAGAAGCTGTTGCCGCTGCATATTCAGGTGACTTGGAGCAATTCATCAAGGCTCTGGAGAAATCCAAGCCGAAACCGGAGGTGAAGGAGGAACCTGCCGCCGAAAAGAAAGAGTAACACTTCATGTGCTATTTCCGTTAAAAGTTTGTTTCTTTTCTTTCATTTTCTTTTCATTGTTTCTTTTATTTAATTATTTTCTGTGTTTTGGCAAATTTGTAACTTCGTGTAGCGTAACTTGGGCTTCAATGCGTTTCTCTTCTGAACTACTACAACCTCACGCACTTTACAGCGTTTTAAAGAAATGAAATTACTAAAAAAAATTAATTAAAAGTGGTTACCAATGATGCATTCAACTTAAATAAATAAATTAATCGCATACTTAATCGAAGAGCTTACAGAGTCGTTGTTTTTCGATAATTTGTTTTAGATGTTGGGATCGTGATAGACTACAACTATGCCTCAAAGTAGGTAATTATAACGCTGACTAAAGACTGTTTTTGCCAGAGTTTAACCGTCGAAAAGTCTACTTTAGAACAAGGGATCTAATTTCTACAACATCCAACATCTAGGGTAACAATGCGACTAGGTTTGCAAGCAGTATGATCACTGTTTGACGACAATGGTGTTGCAAAACAAACGTACTATCTTGTCAGATCAATTTCGGCAACCCAAATACGCCTATTTTGATTATTGACGTAGCGGTTAAAACAGAATCAGCCTTATCGCTGAAAAAAATGTTGGTCGAAAACGGTTGTTCTTTTTGAAGCTTGACAAGAGCCTACCGACTGAAGGTCGGCCGGCTGCAGTTTTTGCGCGAATCGAATTTTGTATGCGCTTAAACCAAAATTCTCACGTAAGATACGTCGATTTGTTCCATACGGCAAGCCAACCTGTTGAGAACGGCGCCGCCGAATCTATCCATCGCGTACACTCTCAGCTACTGCCACATTTTTTTTCACATCGTGCTAGATGTTATCTATTTAGTCCCGTATTATCCAGTAA
The DNA here is from genome assembly GCA_928272305.1 of Volucella inflata. Lineage (NCBI taxonomy): Eukaryota > Metazoa > Arthropoda > Insecta > Diptera > Syrphidae > Volucella > Volucella inflata. Next base: position 11,006,990 of record OV743720.1, read on the forward strand.
CGAAAATTGGGTTTCAAGTTTTTCGATTGTAAGGTGTATTATGCATTCGGTAGGTCGATTATGTGGACCATAAATTCCTCATAGAACGCTGATTTTCATTGTACAACTGAATTATTTGTAGACGCTGTGCCGGGCTTAGTCTTTCCGCAGTGAACTATCAATTTTTACTGAACAAAAATACCATCATACCAGTTTAACATGATGCAAGAGTGATCGCTCACGGAATCCTCACTGGAAAAAGTACCTCCCAGTATCCGTTTTCATATCAAATGGGATACGAGCAAACACATTCACTTATGTATACGATCTTAAGCTAAGTTTAAACTTTAAACATTGCCTTCAGGATGGTATTCTAGCTTTTCTACGCCTCCGGATCTTGTAGTGTCATGCCTTTCGATGCAACAGCATATGGGAAATATTTGGAGCCCAAGCCGAGACCTTGGAATAGAGATGTGGGTGCAAGAAACTTGAATAGCCCAACGGAGGCACTAATTACTTCAACCAGAATACTCGCAGCGGTTTATTTGATCGAATTTCTTAATAGGAACCAGGGCCTCCAAGTTGGAGTTTAAGTTCAGATACAACCAACAGGCCCAAATGTTGACGACTCCAATGAATTTGGGTTTGCGCATGAAATGTATGATCTGCGTGCAACCTGGAAACTTGCGGAATCCAAGGCTGATATTAAACAGATTTTACCGAAATCCAAGAAGTTTGAAGGGCGGGAAAACGCGGGTGTAAAACTAAGAGATTTGCTTTGGCGATGTCCTTACTACAAAGAAGGATAATAACTCAATGGAAACTTGGGCAAAAAGTCTTCAGTTGTGGCCATGTGAGCGAACTTATCACAGCAATACACATCAAAGCCAATTTTGAAAATATTAGCTTGATTTGCGTTCAAGCTCCCTATAGATGACGGCTTTAAAGACGAATTCTTTGACCTCCTAGAACAAAAATATGCTCAGTACTATTCAATGACGACAAAATTTTAGTAGCAGATCTTATCGCATGACTGTGTAAGGAAACCATCTTTGACAGAGTCATCTAAAATTTCCACTTAAATTGAAGGGGAAACTACACCAGGGTTGTTAGACCAGCTCTTATATACGGTTCTTAGTTCTGGACAATGTACGAAGCGTTTAAAAACAAAATGACGGCAGCGGAAATGAAAATGTTAAGAGTGTCTAGTGGAGTCATTAAACACGATTGCATTAGGTCTATGCGTATAAGAGGAAGTCTACATTAAAATAATTCGGTAGCCGAACAGCTTGAGATGAATAGAATAAGCTGGTATTGTCACGTTCAAAGACGATCTGCGGAAAATCCGGTTAAAAAGGCACTATCAACTATAGTCACTCCAACTGTAAGAAAACGAGGCCGGAAAAATAATTCCTGGATTTCTCAGATCCCAAATACGCAACAACGCCTGGGGCTAACCACTGAAGCGATCCAGGACCGAGCAATATGTACACGCGTTCTGCGGTCTGCGACAATAGCCAACCCAATAAGCGGCAGTAAAAATGGGAAGCTTGTTACAGATAAGTTCGTATAACGAGGAAAGGGTTAATAAAAGCATAAGAAGATCGAAAATCAGTCTGCATAACATGAAGTTCGACAACATATTCAGTTTCCAACCATTGCGCGATTTCAGCATCTCAACATCCACAGAGACTTGGCTATCATCTGATCCATCAAATATCATCCACGGTGCTCATATTATGATTGACGCCAGGTAATCCGTAAGCATTCTGGATGTCTGAACTATTCGGAGTGGCAAAATATATTTGGTATGAACGTGGATATCACAGGCACAACGGAGCGAAGTAAGACAGCTAAAGTTCGATGCTTAACAGCCGCAATCTTAAAAGATCTATAGAACCTTTGACGATCTCGTTTCGCACTAGCTCTCAGAAATGTTTAGCCGCCATACACAAACCGGAGAACACCAATGATAAAGTTATCAATGAGTTCCTATTGATGTGATTGATTTCAAAACGCCGCCACAAAGAGTCCTCTTTAACGCATACGAATGTAGGCAGGTACACCCGAGAGCTGGCGTGAGTTATACGAGTGATTTGACATTAGAATCGAAATACAGAGTAACCTCCCCGAACAAAAGTAAATATCAAACGATTCTCGGAAAGAAAATAAGCACGAGAAGCACGCGAACGCGGAAATTGTAAAATGCTACTGCAGAAATAAGATTGGAAAGTTCTATCTGAGACTAAAACGAACATGATAAGACTCCCAAGTCATACTATAATGGAGACTTTAAAAAATGGACGACTTAAATTAGAGTCGATGTCGGTGATGCGAATATTGAATAACGGTGATGATGATCAAAATATCACTGTCAGGCAAAATAAATCATTCTGAAACAATCAGATTGGTTTATATTAGTATGGTTTCAGATTATGAAAATCCGCTATTGACCAAATATTCACATTGGGCCAAATCTTGGAAACATAGCCACATATATTTACAAATGAGTATGTGTATTATAATAGCGCACATAGGGACAAGCTATACTATGTCGACTTTTAACATCCCTGCCAAACTTTTCAAGTTGTAGAAGATTACTATAGACAATTCGCTTAGCTGCACAAGGTTGGTAATGATGTTTAAAAAGTTTTAGGCAAGACGATGCTCTGTTGTGTCTAGGACTTTGTTTACATTGGCTTCATAGACACCAGATTAGAAAATAGACGCAGAGCTACTTGTGCCAATTTCTGTATCTTAACGAGGCAGTTGAGTAACAGAGCCCTTTCCCGTAAGCCCAAACTGGTCTTATGCAAGACCGATATCATCCCGATCGTGCTCTATGACAAAGAAACTTGGTCCTTATCGCAACCGAATGAAAAATCACTTGGTGATTTGAAGAGAAAAATACCGCAAGTCATCTTCTGTCAAGGCGATTGGAGGAGGAGTGTACGGAACAATCGCCTTAGAGCCTGGGCCATGATATGATGAGCGAATATACGCCAAAGTTTCGTCCCAAAGAGTCTTTGAGTCTAATACCAAAGGACGGCGGTGCACACAAGTTAAAAGGAATATCAACTAGCCTGGAGTGCGGCACTGGTGGCAGCTGGGCAGAAATCGTGTTGGGCCCGGTTTGACCCCGGACAGTAGTGCTATTAAAGAATGTAAGTATGTATGTATATAGGATATTACAAGTATGTATAACTCATTCTCTGGCCTGTAATGAATGTCATTGCCAAAATATAAACAAATTTATATTTTTGGCGGATTTAATTTTTTTTTTTTAAATGTTGGAATCATTAGGATTTATATACATATCAATCTGCCTGTTCTTGGACAGCCAATTCTTTAGAAAAACAACTAACGATACGCTGATAACTATTTTCTCACAGTATTTTCCGTTGCTATGATGTCTGCCTTCTAAGACGTACTTTAAATAGTGATTTTCTCGGAATCATGCCGACTTGCGTCGATTTAAACTACCTGTTCTACCAAGTCCTCATTTCCTATTTTGGGTTTTACATTCTCTAAAGCAGTCTTAACATCATACTTAGGGCAGTTCTCTTGGGTTTTATTGGGGAGCTAGCTGATGAAGCTTTGGTAGCAACGTCTTTTTAGTCTATGGGGCGTGAGCTCATATTCGCTAATACTGGTTAGTCAAGTCCTGATACGGATTGAAATACTCGTCATGCGTTGGTCTTTGTGCTGAAAGTTTAAGATATCTTGCCTTAGTCGTAGCTTACCACAACTCTTCACCCAAATAGATGTTACTTCTGTTCTCTGTAGGACCACATGGACGCAATTGTAACCGAAGAAAATCTTTGCTAATTGTGTATCCCTGAACAACTTGTCAACCCCCTAGGTTGTACATTAAGTGCTGAAGAACAGTAAGCAAAGTAATTCACCCTCGGAGCGGTGTTGCATTGAAGGGCGATATTGGCACGTGTCATCTAGGGTTAAATAACATACGCTTCGACGGAGAAAGAAGAAAAATCATTAGAAGAGCAAGATTGAGCAAATCTCGAGACACTTCTCCAAAACTTAAGTTCGGCAGGACAAGCCAAAAAAGAACCATGCAACTTGGGCTGTGTAAATCAAGACTTTTGCTCACCTAACCAATAAAAATTAGAAGAGACATTTTTAATTTTAGATAAACAAGGTTGCCGCACTAAGCCAAACTACTACTTGCCAAACTATTGATGTAGTAAGCATACCTGACAAATTGTCACATAGACACAGAGCGGATAAGTTTCAACGCCTCAGTCAGAAGTTTTAAAATCCTACACAGTCCAGGAAGGTAAGGTAAGTAACGCGCACAATCGGTTAAGATGTAGATACTTCACGGGCTGTAACAGCAGCAAGCAAGTAATTCAAACACAGCGTTTCCAAACTTTGATTATCTTAAGCTTGGTGATATCATATTAAGGAAATTATTATGAATGATGGGCCTTAAAGGACTAGATTGCTTTTGCGATCAGTGTGACGCATATAAAATCAAAACCTCTGCCGAAAGTGTGCGTATACATGTGTATATCATATGATATTTGTCTATTATGTTATTAAATGTTAATATCGTGAAAAAATCTACAACGCGCATTTACCCTATGAAACGTCGTCTCCTACTAAAATTCCCCTCCCAATAATTTCACCATACTCTCCAGTCTAGCTTTTTCGATGTTTTGCTCCCTTTCTCTTAAATTAATAAAAATCAACAGGTGTGGGGCTCTAAGAGTCTCTCCCATATCAAAAGCTCTACAAACTTAAAGCTCATTTGTTTACAAACATTTCTTTCGCTTGCACGCAACTAAAATATAGAAATTCTATTGCATCCGCGAAATCGCAAAATTTACAACGAACTCGATTTCGTTTTTGTTGCTAGTTAACACCCAAAAGCTTTTCAGTATGAAATAGTAGTTATCTGTCTATGTTTTATCAAATTTTCTCTTTTGTTGCAACAATTCAAATCGAAACTTTCGTGAAAGATAATCACCAGGTTATATACGAATGTCGGTTGAAATTGCAGGCTTCATTACCCTCATGCGTAGAATCTTTTTACTGCTTCCCGTCCAAGTTCATGGTATGCATTTGCACCTAAACTGATCATGGCCATGGCTCAAATTTGATTTCCATTCAGAGATCAGTTGTAAACAACTGTCTGGATTTGCTTGTGCAACATTCGTGCTTGGGCGCGATTTTAGTTATTTCTTCAGTGCACTTGTACGTATAATACTTCGGGTGAATGGACGGCGGTTTTTGTTTGTAAAACAAAAGTGGCACGAGTGCGGAAAAAGAAAAGAAAAATCGGTGGAACTCATGTAACGCTATTTCTTCATTAACCCATTGGGCGTTGCGTTGTGTTTACAGAGCAGAAAGTAAATATTTTGTGCTAAATCGCAGTGCTTTATTGCTTCACGGTAAAAATATAAATACGATACGATACGAATACGATTACGTGCGTACGTGTATATGAACATTTGGTAGTGTACGTAGGCACTAGTGATTTTTAATAATTCTACAGGTAACAGGTAAATCTGGATCAAAACGAATAAATCCCTTTTATCCCCTTTGACCTACATGATAGATTCGCAACATTTTTCTTTGAAAATCATGAAATGGCTGAAAAGATCATTACAGATCAGTGAGTGTCGGATAAGCCTTGAAAACAGAATTGAGACCGAAATAGTGTAAAATTGAAGAACAGTAGATCGAAACAATTAGCAACTGCTCTATGAAGATAAGCAGGTCTTGGTCACCGAAATATTACGGATCCGGCTCGACATAGGTCTTCATCGATTAACCTCTCCAGTTAGTGCGGTCTTAAGCCAACTCTTCCTAGTGAGGCACTCCAGTGGGTTTTGATGATCCCTTCTGTCTGTGCGCTACACAAGGCTCCTCTATTGCGTTGTTCTTCCGGGAAGTAATTACCAAGTTTTCAAGTCACAGCGTTTATATTCATTCATTCTTTATGTCCTAGCCAACTTAAGCGTTTAATGTGCACTTCACTAACAGGATCAATATCGCTTATAAATGATCTTGCGTTTAAAACGACAAATGATATCTTTATACCCCTTCGCTAACGTTTCTGTTTCAGCGGCATTGAGGAGGACAGATATGGTATGGGTCTTAAATAGGGTCTTATTAGTGCTTTTTTTAAAGGGGCTTATTACCCAATTCTTAAGTCTAAAAATCGGCTATTGCCAAGTGTAACTTTTTATAGTTACTCCGTTCTTACTACTTCAACTTTATATTTGATTATTTGCGTCGTTCTGCCTGACTGTTCAAAATTGTGCGTTCCTTCTTGTTGACGGCATATATCCCTTACTCACTTGGTTTTGCCCTATTTTGCCGCTTGTGTTCTTTTCTATGCAGATCGCTGTATTCTGCCATTTATAGTAATGTCACAGACATCTACAAAAGTCTGGTTCTTATGCTTCTTCAGCACCATAAAGTGGTAAAACGTTAAGAAAGTCACATGACGAGGCACCATCTTGTATAAATCCTCTTCTCGGTTAGGTTGCTTCAGATATCTACATCACTTAATAAGTTTGGCGGGAACGATTAAGAGGTGATGTGTTTGGATTTGGATTTCTTGGGTGTTATCTTAGAGCTCCGGAGGGTGACTTACCCGCCTTAAAACCAGACGATTAAGCGCCAATTATAACTTGGCATATGGTTTTAGGGGTGCGAAGGTGTGACGGAAAAGAACATTTAAATGGTCCTTTGGTTGGGGAGTTTAGAGTGCACCCTTTCTCATGCATCGGGCACACCATGTTGAGGTTCCATTCACAAAGTAAACTTTCTTCATACAAAACCATGGAAATAGTTCCGTGGAATGGAACACAAGCCGTGTTTTTTGTACAAAATACTAGTTCTTTGTCCGATGATTCGCTATGTCGAACAGCGGAGTTAATCGACATTTAATTGTCTGCATTGTTAATATCGGTTGTAATTATTACACTTTTACATTTCTATTGTTGTCTTTACAGGTTTCTGTTGCGGTCTTGTTGCCTTGACAAGATTATTTTAGCTTAAATTTCCGAATATTGTCCCTGTATCAATATCACTCCTTCTCCGAAGGCGATGTTCTTCGTTTTTTGGTTGCTCGTAGAGCTCACTAACTGCTCTTGTTATTCTTTGCCAGTTGCGGGTATGCGAGTGAAGATCAGTTCATATCAAGCACTTCTGACGGCTTTTTGGCAGCGGTACCAATGATCTTCGGCACTCAACACAGGTTGTACTGATTTTGACGAGAACAGGCAAAGATTTTGTTTACAATTAGGGGATGTTGGTAATAAGACAGAAAAGCATTGTTAATCCAATTTACTAAATGTACTGCTGGTCACAGATACTTCATTGCAGCTTTCAACCTGTCACAAGTAGCTTCCTGGCGTCCGCCATCACTTGATCCGTAAATTGAATTTTCGTTTTTACCGATAATTTATGTACTTGGTAGTTCAGATCGTGCCGACAATGTTCTGTTCTATGCTTGGTGATGATAAGCTGTTGCCCACATATCGTTTTTTTTTTTAAATAGATTTCGTTCTTCACAGTGAAGGGCTGAAAATAATGTGAATCTGAAGCTTGTTGGGTGCTATTCATCTTCGAGACACAGATTCAAGACGCAGATTATACATGCATTCAACTTTTGATAGCTCGATATCAGATACAGATTCAAGCTTCAGATTCACATTCTGTTCAGCCTTTGAATGCTAATGTGAGACCCTAAATTCAAAAGTTTGTGGCTCGGTTCCAGTTTTGCCTTTGATTTTTTTCCAAAGCTTAGGCAAACGTATTTTTTAATTTCTTACTATAAGTAGTTGTCGACTTTCTTATACGAACCACCCTGTTTCTCTTAGCAAGCTTTCTTTCAAAGAGTATTCTATCAAAAGCAACCCCAACTAAACAAAAGCTTCGACTAACATTGTTGCAAGCATTTCGCCGGCTTTTGATTTTGTGCGGTATAAAGAACAATATATCCAATAAGCCATCGATATACACTACTCTCACTTACACATCCAAGGAAAGTCTCTCTGCAGAGGGGAAAATTTGCATCACACTGCAATTGTGTTTGTGAGAATTTTCTCCTCTTTGTGCTTTTCTCCTATCTCTGCGCTTTTTTAGAGTTTCTTTGCACATACACCTTACACCCAACAACCGTACAGCGTACGCGACCGAAAGATACAGATACACTCCAAAGTAGGCAAAGAAAGAAAAACAACACCGACGAAAAGAGAAAAAAGCAAAAAAGAAAAAAAAAGCCCATCCATCCATCCATACACACAACAAAATTTATATTGAGAAGTTTGTATAAACGTATGCTCGTACATAGAGCAAAAAAAAGAAAGACAAAAACAGAAAAAAAAAAAAACCAAAAACAGAACACAGCAGGCACGGCAATGTTTTTGCTTTGCTCTCACACAAAAAACACAGCAGCAGCAGCAAAGGCAGAAAATGTGAAATGTGGAATGGAAGACCTTCTCTTCTGCGTAGTTACCGAAAAACCGAAAAATTCATTATCCCATGAAGGAAAATCCAAAAGATTCGACAATTTGATGAGAAAAAATTCAACAATTGATCCAGCAATTATGCTGACACCAGTGTGAACAGAGTGAATTTTCAAAAACAACATTTGCAAAACGAAACAAAAAATAATAATAAAAGAAGAAGAAGAAAAAAGTGTGAAAAGTGCGCGCCGCGCTACCTCTCCACCTTGGTGTTTTGATGTTCTCCCCCATGGGATCAAAAGTTAAATCTTTTCCAAGTGAAACACATATAGATACCAATTGCGCGAGTTATTATCGAAATTAAATTTGCTATCAAAAGTCGCTTAATAAATTTACAAAAAAAAAAAAAGAATAAATAAATAAAAGAAACTTATCACGGTCTGAGCAACGTCAACGACGTCATCAGATCGTTCTCGCAAGTGATTCTAATTGTAAATCCATCCCTCAGCGGTATCAAGATTTGAATCGTTGCTAAGAATCCGCACATCAAGTGAAATTATGGTAAATCGCGCTCAAGTTGGACCTCAATAATTTGACGAGTGTCTCCATTGATTTTTTCGAGGGCAAACTTGCAAAAACATAAACGGGAACCCAACGCATCGCAGTACCAAGACAAAAAAAAATAACAACAACAGCAAGAAAAACAACAAATCACTTAAGACATTGTGGGCCGTCACGAATTTTGAAAAGGGCCAGCGGGACAGCAGCCGAAGCAGGAGTACACGGGCGAGATTCGCCTTTTCTAAAACAGGTAAGTCGAGTTGGCTACGTGTTTAGTGGCTTTTCGGCCCTTCTTTGCCTTTGGTTTTTTGTTTTTGCCCTTTTGCCATTTTTTTTTGTATTTTTTTTCCGGAATTACTGCCTATTCCTTGCGGATTTTGATGAATTTTGATTTTACACCGAAGATACTCGTATGTTGAGTGGCGGCCTCCATTTTATCAATTTTAGGCAGAGTGTTATTGAATTTGGTTTTCCATTTAAAAATGAATACATTGCACCGCCCACGGTAATTCGCATCGTTAGATGGACATTAATGCGTTTTATTTTCGAATTGATATGGCCATGGCCGGCCGGGAGGATGGATTCGCCCATAACAAGCATAGTCGTAGTACAGCGCAACATAACCACCCCACAAAATCAGAACTCTCCCTTTTCACCGGTGTTTTCTTGAAACAGCTGAAGCTGAAGCATGTCATGTTGGAAAGAGAGAAGGTTCATCGGTGAGAGGCAGGCATAAATTTAACTTCATTTGCCTCAGCCTCAACCTCAACCTCAACCTCATCCTCATCCTTAGTACATGGTTGAAATTCTCACCCCCTCGGGTTGTTGGTCGACGGTTCCATTTGGCTCGGCTCGGTTCGATTCGGTGCTGCTGTTCACCCCTTTTTAACTTATTATTAGTAAACTTGGCTATTGGATTGATAGAGAGAATCGAGGTGAATGCCAAGCTTGGATGTCGCCGCATGCTCAAGAGCGATAAAGACAGAGAAAAAGCACAAGTTTTGTTTTCCTTCCTGTGCCGGTTTGTCTGTTTATCTGTTCATCTGTAGGTCTGTCTGTCGTGCTTGTGTGTGTCAATCTCCCCTGGTGATAGCTTTCGCTTTTCAATTGCGAGATTACGAAACGAGAAATGTGAAAGCATCAACGAACACGCGAGGAAGGAGATGAAGGTTTTGAGTAAAGCCAAAAGCGACTGCCAATGGACTGGGATTGACTGCCCTGCCCCTACACCAATGCACGACACATAACAACAACAACATGACTACACATCGATAGCGGTGTACGTGCTCGTCGAATATTTTGAAGTTGGGCAACAGAATAGGTGAAAGGACAACAGAAATTGTGTTGGTGTGCAGTGCGTATTCATTCCGTAATATGTACACTTGTGCGAGAATGAACGACACGACAATTTATTCTACATTGCCTTTTTGTACTTCCATCATATCATGGTTGATTTGTCATTGTAGTTGTGTGTGAAGGTTGTGAAGGACTTTTGTTATTAATAAGTTCTAAGGGTAGTACAAGGTGTTAATTGAGGTTTTTATTTATTAAAAAAAAAGAAAGATTGAAAAACAATTTAAAAAACTTTCCAAAATTTTTAACTACTAACAGTTTAAGAAGCTGCTGAGTTGAGCTTTTTGGATATAAATAAGACTTATGAAATTTTTAAAATCGTATGAACTTCTGTTCTTAACTAGCCAAATGCGCATAACTCACGCCTATCATTTTTTGACAAATTGGCTACCATGTTATCATTGAAAGTAATACGTTTCTTCAACAACGTTCACGAGTATTTCAATATTTGTTTCTATCAAAATTCAGGGTTAATTGTGAGTACGTTACTTGCGTTATCTTCAATTGTTGGCCTTCAAAACTCGAATCGAACTTTTCACTTCATAACGTTATCGTGACAGTGAGACAGCCGAACGCCAGATGTTAAGAGAATATACCGGGTCTATGCGCGTCGTTAAATTAAGACCGCAATCAATCGATTCTGCGTCGTTTTCAACAGGTATTCAACACGTATTTTGCAAAAAGACTTTTCCATACCTCCATTTGAGATCGAATTTACCCAATGGAAATCGTGCACGTTGAACTTTCGCCGGTCTGGACTTTTACAGAGTCATCCTCGTGTATACGACTTTGACTGTTTCAGGTGGTTTTTTAAGCCGGCTGTACGTCTCTTTGTTAACAATTTTTTTTGTAAATTTGGATTCGGAGTATTTGGTTTCATCAGGACATCAGGCAAACAGCGAGTGTCACAATCGACTTATTAAAGACAAAATTTGGTGATTGTCTTGTCACCATGTCTGTTGGCCGCTCCGCCCATGCGATCTTACCCATTAGGTTTTCTTTTTTTGTGCCTATTAAAAATTCTTGGTCTATGCAAACAAGTCGACTTGGAGGCGAACTTCTGAACGTAAAGACGCTGAAATATCGGCCGAGCTATGCAAAAAGTAATTGGAAATTGGGTCGAACGCATCCACTTATGCAAGCCATACTGATCTCGAGTACGTAGCGCAAGACCAATTAAGAATAGGTTAGGGTAGGTTTTTTTTTGTACCTTAAAACAAAAACACTAGCGCTGGCAGCCCGGTGTGGGCCATGGCCTAGCTTCTTGACACTCATTTGTGTGGCTCATGTTGTCATTTTTGTCACATCTGAGCGAGGCCTACGATTTCTCGCCGAATCCAAACGACACTCCTTAAAAGATTTTTCATAGGCAATTTTATTTTCGGGAGTTTTTTTTAGCGATACCGGGGAACGAACCACGGACCCTCTGCGTGATATTCCAATGACCTAACCATCGCGCCATCGCCACCACCTTGGCTTCGCTATTATTTTGAAAGGAAACGTCCCGGCCTGAAATGGGAGGCTGGCTTATTTCTTTTAAAGTGCGTAATTGGAACCAATTGCACAAAGTCCGTGGTAACTGAAAAACTTTAATAAAAAGATTGAGGTATGCATGGGGCGTAAAAAATTTAGAGGGCAGCTTTAAGCTCAAGTGCTAAACTCAACCGCTTTAAGCAGCGATTGCAAGGGGTCGCGAGACTAACATTTTAAATTCAATTTTATTTATCAACTTCTAGAGTAATACAATCATTCCAGAGCCGCATTACTATTCCAATGCATTATTTATGGATCTATTTGAACAACTATTGAAAATGTGCTTCAATTTCGGCAATCACCTCTTCATTGGAGCCATATCTCTTTGCGACGATTATTTCTTTGGGGTTCACGAACAGGATAGGATCCATGTTTCGTATATATGTCATGAAATTTTATTTTTAAACATTTGCTTGGATGTTGGTACCAACTCTAAATCGCATGGGTATATTATTAGAGTCGCATTTATGTGTCAGCGTTGCGAAATATTCGAACCACCTGTTAAAAAGAAATATGTCGATGCTTGCCCGGTCCATATGTGGAGACTAATGAGATTTAAGGGCGAAACTGAATCCTGCCTTCACTGTTTGGACATTTTTGTTGCCTCCTTACTCGGCACTCTTAAAATAATCATATATAAGAACTGGCCACTCTAAAGCGCAGTAGTACCTTTCATAATTTTTATTATGAAATCGGAACACTAGATTAGATTAGATTTGGTTTTTATTTTTATACAAAAATATTTACAGTTAGCATGGCATTGCCGTCTGCCTGGTTGATAAGAACGTGTGGATTATTGTTTGTGGCCAAATAGCAAAGTATAATGAATTTATTCTTTATATTACTATTTTGCCTCATGTTTTTTTCCTTTTTAGAAGTTTTCATTTAATATCCTGTCTGCAGTTTTGCAGTAAATGGTTAGTAATGGCACGATTTGAAGGATTTGGTTCTCCGATAAGACTTCGTTTTCTAACAAATGCCCTAAATGCCGACAAAATGGAAAATATCCGCTCTGTCTCGCACCGCTCGTTGTGGGGTGTACGAGTATGTTTCACCTTCAGCACCGTCGGTGTTTCCTTTGTGTGTTCATTGCGAAAATTGTTATTATGCTCCAAATTTTTTCATAAACCGGCTCTGTGAAGTAACTCTGGTGCTTCCTCTTTGAACCTTTCTCTGGTTTACTCTTCACACAAGCGATTTTCTGATAAAGTTTGGGCTTCCAACTCGCCATATCCTCGACACTTTGTTCTGTTCCATAACCACTAGCTTGTTTCAGCCACTCTTTGCACCTTTCCGTCCTACTTCTTATTACTGTAGCCGATAGTCCAGCCTGTTTTCTACTTTGACTATGTACTCCATCTGTAGTTTTAAGGTTTAAGCTTGTCTCTATCATAAACATAAAATCGCCGTTTTCCGTGTACGATGAAATCCTCTCTATATATACAAACTAATACAGAGTTGAGGGTGGATTCCGGAACAACTTTTAACCTTTATATTTGCAGCTAGAGAAAATATACATACGAGTATTTGTTTGTGAAACAGTTTCGACAATTCTTTTAAAGATGCCTCTTCATATTGAGATTCCTCGTAAAATCAACTCCTCGGTAGTTATGTACACATATTCTTTCACAACTTGAATAGTTCTCCTATTAAGGTGTCGTCTAACGTTTGCGCAGTTTCACACTTCACAATTCTAAGCAGCTGCCCTTATGTCCGCATAAAGGCATTATATCACTCGTTCGACCTTTCGACATATCCATGCAAAAGAGCCTATACAATGCACTTCGGTCCATTGAATCAAAAATTTCCTTGAAGTCAACGAAAAATGCAACAAGTTTCCTATTCCTCAAGAGAAATGACTTCAGAATACTATTTAAAACAAACACGTGATCAACAGTGGAGTATCTTCTCTGCAAACCCGCGGGGTGGTATTCCTTGACCAGATTATTGATGCCTATTCATGCAGCTAGTCAACTTAGTATCGCTGTTAAATTTAGTACGAGTACAAAGGAAAATACCTCGGTAGTTCGTCCTGCAAACTTTTTTAAAAATGGGAAAAAGCTTCATCGAAACGCTGTGGTATTTTCCCACTCTCCAAACTGTTGAACAATTATGTAGGATTGGTATTTAGTTCGTTTGTGCCATATTTGCATAATAAAGTTCAACTGGGCAAACCCCCACTATTTTATCTACGGTATTCATTATATAAAGATTTGTTTCAGGTGGATTACATGTTTGAAAACGAAAAGAAAATTTGGATGCAAGTTATAATAATTGGATGCACACAATTTATCCCTACTCAAACGTACCAGCAACTGTGTATACAAATTGCCCTGTGCGCAGGCGCTTATATTCTCATCCATGGAACAATTTTTTAAAATTGATTAAACTCTACAGCACGACCGCAATAGAAACAAAATTAGGGAGCCAACTTCGACCTAAACATTAAACACGCTTCTGCTTATCAAACGAAATCGTTCATCATACTACGTTCCTGGACCTTTTTTCAAGCCAAAATGTGGATGCGGTTGGGGGTTTATTCGACTGATTAGAGAACCTTCAAATCTTCCTTGAGATTTGCTAGTGGCTTCCAAGGGGAAATAAAGATGACAAATACAATATACGGATGTCCCAAATATAACCTTCTTTTTGAATCTTATGTTATTTTGGCACTGACAACTTTTTCCTGCTTGAAATCCAGCATCAGACCTTAGCAGAAGAAATTAAATAACCATTTTGGAGTGATGACATCATCGGCCTACTTTATCCCGAAATAGATGCTGAAAACGCAATTTCCGTCAACAGTGAGCGCTACGGAGCCGTGATTACCGAATTTTTATGGGCTGAAATTAAAGACATGGACTTGGATCGAAAAATCTATCTTTAGCACGCTAAGTTCGATGAAAGTGTTATCAGGCGGCTTGGTGATGTTAATTGGTCGCCTCGGAGCTGCGTTTTAACCCCATTATACTTTTTTGCGGAATGTGCTCAAAGATCGATGTTCTGTAAACAATCCAAAAACGATTTAAGCCCTTAAACCGAATATTATCCGAGTCAGAAGCAGCCAAGAAGTTCTGGGAATGTTATGTGAAGGCAGCTGAGGCAGCCACATGGATGAAATCATTAGCATTAAAAAAAATTAAAAAATAATTCTACTTCGTTGCAGCACAACAATACCATGAAACTTCTGTGATATGAAGACTTAGAGATTACCGAGGTAATGGTCATCAATTTTATTGAACAACACTTTTTCAATTGAGATCCTGCACTGTTTTTAGGCTTTTAAATTTGATCTTTCAGGTCCAACTCTCGTTAAGGTGTTTTTGGATAGTTCTGTTGCTATCTTCAGAACCAGTTGTTTAACGGAGTCATGCTCTCAACTCCAATGCGGTTTCAGACCTGTTTCAAGATTCCCGGTACACTTTTTAGTCCTATTCCAATTCTTGTCTTCGGAGTATAATCCTGAGAATATTTGTTAGAAAATCCTCTTACAGATATCGCATTGCATCCAATTTATCGCGCTATTCCACGAAATGGCACATTATGCTGAGATAAGGCCACGATAACTGTGTTATTTTCTTTACTCAATTGTACCCTTTTCGATATCGTGATATCAACTTATCACTTAAGGGCATTCCCCTAGTATACACTTTAATATACTAGCCGAAGCATATGTCTAATGCAAAGTAATAGTAAACTAAATCGGCATTTTTTCTGCTGCAAAGTTAAGCCGAAATTAATATTCATATTTCAGTTACTCTTGGCTAGCTACATTTGGCACAATGACTTGTTAATTGATGTCAAGAATTCCATAAGGGTGCTTGGAAACACGGTAAATATATTGTTATTTCAAATGGCCGTATCAAACCACTGAGTACTGCCATAAGGGCTATCTCATCGTCAATTATGATAACACTGCGTTGTTGTACTCCAATTTCTCGTTTTTTTCCGACTGAACTCTTCATTTTTGTTTCGACATAAAGCACCACCGTGTGGCCCATTGTTCCGATTTGAGTTCTGTTTTTTTTTGTTAAGTTGGTACATCTGTTAATATTCCCTCTAAATCTAAATCGTCATAGCTTGCAATTTGCAAAAGCTACGTAGCGAAGAGTACATCTATCTCTGTGTGTGTTGGCGATTTTTCCATTACTTCCTCTCAGCTGCTCAAACGCGTTCCCCGTAGTGGTTTTTTTTAACTCGATTGAACAAAAAGAAGTCACAGGGAGCCAAATCAGGTGAATTCGGTGGCTGTTGGATGGTATTTGTTGCATTTTTCGTCAAAAAATTACGAACAATGATGGCACTGTGCGACGGTGCGTTATAATGGTGCACCAAAAATAGTTCTACTACTTCGTAGAGTTCAAATCGGAACGATGGGAGCGGCACACGGTGGTTATTCCGGTTTGATCAAGGTAGTATGTATGTACCTACATTTAAAATTCAACGTTTGAAATCTTAACATCGCTATCGGAACCAATTCAAAGAAAACGATCCTGCTCCCAATAAAGCCTAATTGCCTATACGATTGCATAGAGCACGATGCTTCAATAGATGGACAAACTAAGAACCCTTTTGAATCTCTTTCAATTCTGTTGCTTCGACTGCAGTTGTCTCTGATCCATACTTACATAGGACATGGTTTGAAATATTCCGGCGAATTTGAATAATTGTCAAGATTGGGTGAGTATACAAGTTTCTGCCTTTTTCGGCACAACCCAGGGACGCTGTCTATCCCAGTTTAACCTTCACCTTCAACTTGAGCTGTTGGGTTAATTTCGTGAAAGCTCCCGTTTTGAAGTTTATATCGCACACGTAAACGTTTACCTTTCAAATGGTGATTCTTATCTTGAAATACAAATGCACATCTGTAATGGAAACCCATAGTTTCATCAGTTAGACCACCCCTTTACGCGCGCTTTTAGTTTTTGTTAATTTGACATTCTGCTAAGGGGTTTACTAGATACATTCATACGAGTATGTACATATGCACATACCTATGTATGTAGACATAAAAATTTGCATGTAAGGTCGTATTCCTTTAAATTTGTTTTTGTATAATTGAATAATTAGAATATGTAGTTGAATTGCAGAATTATCGATTTTCCACTCCCAAAACAGAGGTAGAATGTATTCAAAATAAACACCCTATGCACAGTAGCACGCACACTCTAACGACGAATAATATAACATCAATAGCCATATGCTAAAGCAACTAAGTAACGGAATGCATCTAGATACGTACATATGTATGTACGTTATGCAAAGCTTCCATTCCTCAATTGAATGTCCTCGGTATAGGTTAAGGTACCTTCTCGCACTCTTACTTGAACTCATACTTACTCCAACTTATACTCGCTATACCGCTATAAACACTAAACAGCTCCCAACAATAGACAAAAAGAAAAGTCTAGTTGAATCGAATAATAAACAAAAATATCCATACACTATCTCTCCCAGTGTTTTTCTATTTTGATTACGAAGATCATTGCGAAAACAGAATCAAAAATAATTCAATTGAAAGAGAAATCCCATCATCTTACCCCTCGTACTCGTATCAGTCTTACGAGTTAGTCCGACAAGACAACCCACACCCCTTGTTCACACAGCAGCAAAATCTTCCAAGAAACGCTCAACTCAAACCAACCCGAAACTCACACACGACAGAGCATAGAAAAGCATAAGCATAGCATACAAAATCGAAAAAGGAAAAAAAAAACGACGAAAATAATGAAAACGACAAGCAAAGGAAGGAATAAAAAAACAAACGAAAAGAAGAAGAAAAAAAAGAAAAAACACCAACAAGCTTGACATTGAACTTGAGACGCCATTTTTGTGTGTCACTATAATAATTCACTCGACGGATACATACAATCGGCCAAAACAAATCCAGGAAAAGTTTCCTAGTGCACAACGACGACGTATAGATGGGTTTTTCGTTTCGAAAGCGGGTACACGGGTGAGGCAATGCCAGCAAAACAGAAAAATTAACCAAAAGAGACAACGATAGGGAGTGAGCGAAAGGGTGAACTATAGACCGTTAGATAGTTGAGCGAGAGAATGAGCAGACAAGAGGACTATAATATGACTATGAGCATAGTGGCTCCAGTTTATACTCATAGATACAATATCTAAGAGAATACTTTGTGTGCTTGGTTTGGTGTCGTTCTGGGGTTTTATTTTTTTTATTAATTTCATTATAGATACGAATACGATAATGAATATGGATACGGATACTTATACCGATACGAAGAATACTCGTACGAAGCGAGTGCAGTAAGTTCAAGTTTACCTCTGCTCTCCAGTACCTTACACTTCAATTTATAGTTGGATAGAATTGGTCTCATGTCGGATTCCCCTTTTGTTATGGTGAAATGGCTTTAAATACTTGCCACTTGCGGCCCCCAACTGTACGGGAAGTTCTCTCGCGTTTTGGCGCTTTACTCACTCTGGAGGCGGGTGTTTTAAACTACGTCGACATTGTACTTTTCATAGTCGTACGTAGCAAAGTTCAAGTTGCCTTTTATTCACTTAAAAAATTTTGTTAGATTTTTGTTTTTTGTGCGTAGTTGGTGCCGTATACCGGTATACCGCATTTTCTTTAATATCGTTGCCATACTTCATCACTTTGTCCGTGAATAATGAGAAGCCAGGTCCTTAGTAGCCTGTCATACTATTGTGTTCTTTGAAGATGGTTGATTAATTAATTGTTATGAATCTGTATTCACTGCACGGCTGAAAGTAAGTTGGCATTGACGCCAATTATGATTACACCTCAACTATACTCGTCTAAGCTCCTTGTTATAATCTCTCATCTCGTTCAACAGAACTTGACTGAGTTTTGAGTAGGATGAAAATGGCAACAATATAATACATACGAGTACATTGCCGGGAATGACTAAAGCCTGATAAGGGGCACGTACAGTGAATGAATTTGATGATTGGTTCAATGATGATTCAACATTACAGATATCGTATAATTTCACTTATTTAAATTTGAGCACTATAAGGATTTTTAGGACTATTCGGATTTAGCTGAAATATAGACGTTAACGGCTTAATCTTTTATTGGAGTACTGCACTTTTTGCACCATGTAGAGGATTGACTCCACAGTAGGGATACTTTTGGTGCACTCGAAAATTGTCAGTCAATAATCTCAGAACTAAGGTTATTACCTTTACGAGAAGAAGAAAGCAGATTGCTTTGATTTGTTATCTTGTAGAACCCACCTTTAGGTTCTGTTTCTTAGTTTATGGAAGTCATGTGTGATGACGAAGTTTTTGTGGATGGCTTTCCGCCATCCTTAATGAACTTTTGATTCGGATGTTGTCACAGAGGAAAGTCCTTTGTATATATTCTGATAATACCAATTATCTTCTTATCCTTTTATTAACCCTTTCCTCGTTATACGAACTTATGCGTAACGAGTTTCCCATTTTTACTGCATCGCTGCTGCTCCGCTTATAGGGTTGGCTATTTATTAAACCCTTTCAAAACTTCCAAGCTTGTTCTCTGAACGCAGTCGACACGTTGAATTCATTGAGTTGTATATCCCGAATATTGTGGGCATGCCTATTATGGTTCCCCATGAATGGAACATCAACAAACTTTTCCCGATCTTCAAGAAAAGAGACCCACTGAACTGCGCCAAATGCAGAGGCATCAGAGTTCTTAACGTCGCTACGCTTTAAGGGCTACAAAAATGGTTATGGTGCCTTGAAGTCCGTTCATATTTAGGCAGACATGCCAAATTTCAGTGCGATACTGTCTTTAGTTTTGTTTTGACAGCTGATTGTTGTTGACATGTGGTGGCCGCAACTCCACTACCGATCAAGTCCGCAGCGGCAGGCCCTCCGATGCGGTTACAGAGGACAATGTCAAAAAAATACATGAAATGGTGTTGGCTGACCGGAAAGTGAAGGTACGCGAGCTAGCAGATACCACAAAGATTAGTACTGACCGCACACACCATATTTTGGGCAATGTTCTGCATATGAAAAAGTTATCCTAGCGCTGGGTGCCGCGCTTACTCACTCTTGACCAAAAACAGGAACGCGAGAGCACTTCGAAAGAATGTAACAACTTGCTTATGCGGAATCGGGCGGACTTTTGGCGTCGATTGGTAACTGTTAATGAAACCTGGATCCATTATTACACACCAGAGAACAAAATGAGTGCCCGGCAATGGACTGAAGCAGGCACGAGTGCTCCGAAGCGGCCGAGGGAGACTCAATGGGTCGGAAAGTTTATGGCGTCGGTTTTCTGGGATTGTCATGGCATACTCCTTGTGGACTACCTCGAAAAAGGAAAAACCATCAACAGCGAGTATTACTATGCATTATTGGAGCGATTGAACGCCGAAATCGCTGCAAAACGGCCTCACTATTACACACCAGAGAAAAGAATGAATGCCCGGCAATGGACTGAAGCAGGCACGAGTGCTCCGAAGCGGCCGAGGGAGACTCAATGGGTCGGAAAGTTTATGGCGTCGGTTTTCTGGGATTGTCATGGCATACTCCTCGTGGACTACCTCGAAAAAGGAAAAACCATCAACAGCGAGTATTACTATGCATAATTGGAGAGAATGGAGGCCGAAATCGCTGCAAAACGGCCTCACTATTACACACCAGAGAACAAAATGAGTGCCCGGCAATGGACTGAAGCAGGCACGAGTGCTCCGAAGCGGCCGAGGGAGACTCAATGGGTCGAAAAGTTTATGGCGTTGGTTTTCTGGGATTGTCATGGCATACTCTTCGTGGACTATCTCGAAATCAACAGCGAGTATTACTATGCATTATTGGAGCGATTGAAGTCCGAAATCGCTGCAAAACTGCCTCACATGAAGCGAAAAAAATTTTGTTTTTGCAAAACAATGCGCCGGCGCATAGAGCATCGCAACAACGGGTAAAATCAATGACTTACGGCTCCAATTGTTGTCGCATCAACCGTATTCGCCCGATTTGGCTTCCTCGGACTATTATCTCTTCCCAAACCTCAAAAGATGGCTCATCAATAAAAACTTCAGCTCACGCGAGGAAATCATCGACCCCGCGGAGGAGTATTTTGCAGACCTTCCGGAAAATTACTTTTCGGACGGGATCAAGAAGTTCTAAAATCGCTGGAATAAGTGTATCAAGCTTTTGAATAAAATAAAAAAACATTTAAAAAATTATTTTTTTTTTCCCAAGAAGGTTACTTTTCACCCAACCTAGTAGAGACGAGAGATACAGAGCAATGTATAGTTTTGGCATCCGTGCCGAACTCGTCCCTCTGTGCAGGATGACTGTGGAGATGAACGCTGCTTTATCATGATTGATAAAGATCTCTAAGTACTTTCATGTTAAAAAAGGATTTAGGAACGGCAATGCGCTGTCATGCGATTTTTTCAACATCGTACTTGAAAGAATAGTGTAAAACTCACGCGCAAACACAAGAGACATAATTTTTTAAAAGTCCGTCCAATCACTCGAATACGCCGATGATATTGACGTAATCGGAAGAAACCACCGTGTTGTCAATGGTGCAAGTATTGAGACGCAAGCGACGAAAAATGGGTTTAGCAGTCAGCAAGGGTAAAAGGGACACACAACACCGATGTCTCGACAGAACGTCATCTTCGACAGATATAACTTTAACGTAGTTAAGGACTCTGTCTACATAGTCTCCGCTATCAATTCAAACCACTATACCCGCGCTGAGATCAAATGAGGAATAACTCTCGCCAATCGCTGTTTCTTTGGGTTAAGAAGGCAATTGATTAGCAAAGCCCTCTCTCAAATAACAAAAGTTACCCTATATAAGACCTTATTAATCTCTGTCCTGCTCTATGGCAAAGAGGCGTGGACATTATCAAAAATAGAAAAATAGATGAGCGTGCTCTTGGTTGCTTTAAAAGGAAAATTCTTCGAATGATTTTCGGTCCCGTCTGCATTGACAGTGAACAGTGGGTGGATTGGGAGATACAACGACGAACTGTACAACGACATCCACCTAGCCAGAAGAGTGAAGGTCCTACAACTGAGATGGTTGGCTCATGTAAAGTGGTCCGAAAAGCCTTCGAATCCTCCCCCGAGGGACAGCACATTAGACGAAGAGAGACTCAGTTGGCGCACACAAATGGAAAGTGACCTCACCCAACTTAGCGTACGAAACTGGAAGAAGCTAGGAAAAGATCGAGCTGGCTGGAGACGCTTGTTGACTAGGCCCAGATCCACCGGTGACTGTACGCCACATAAAGAAAGTTAAGTACGAAGTTTTTCCGCTGTTCTCTTCTCCAACATTAATTCGAGAAAATAAAATGAGCACTTGACTCAAACTTGAAACATGATGCTATTGACCTAAGCTATATTTTAGGCCCAATCATCATCCAGGTTAATAAAGACGTAGTCAAGCACGATTGCACTAACTATATCTATGTCTGTCTGTCTGTCTGTCTGTCTGTCTGTCTGTCTGTCTCTGGGTGTTTCGGGACAGATCTTCAAATCGCCGCAGTAGCTTAATATATATAGCCGCGGTAGACGACGTCTATTGACCTATCTTTGTATTTCGATTGCCAAATTATAATTTTTAGTATCTAAATGGCAACACTGCTTTTCAAGTATCTTATCGCACGTTCATTGTTTTACGCTTTTAAAACGTTTGCGTTTCATTTTTGTTATCATGCAAACAAGTTTCGCCACAAGTGCAGTAGGGTTGTTGTTGGTTTATTGTGTTCTTATCAAGCTGAAATTAGGTCTGTTTGAAGAATGTTCCCTTATCCGACTAACAACGGCTTCGTCATCGTTAGTTTTAAATAGAATAACACGCCTTTCCAGGCTAGTCCGTTTTCACATAAACAGATCCCCTTTGATTGAATGAATGGTGAGATACAAACGAAGGAATTGAACAAAATTTGTAGATTTTTCTTTCGTTGTATCTGGTTATACTATCTCTTAAAACACCTTATGTCACACATAGCAAGCTATTACTTAAGTTGAGATTAAGTCACGTACAAACTCTACAGTTTTGCGTCAGTGTCCGGATAATTGTTTTTCAGATAATCTAAATGCTTAGAATAGCTGACTATTGTTAGAGTAAGAAGGTAAGAGGTGAACGAATTCCAAGATTGTATTTAGTTCCTATAAATATCTTATATGAAAGTAGTTATTATGGTTTTACCACACCCACATCTATTTTATGTGGACAGATTAATGTTGGTTTTTGTTTGATTGTTAACGCATTATTTAAAGATCTCTGCTGAGGTTCTGAACGGATTGTTAATGCTGTAAACTTAGAACATGGGATGCGATCTGAGATACATATTGCGATTATCAGTGGATCGCAATCGAAATCAAACCTTTGCTCTTTTAATCGCAAATTTCACATAGTTTTAGACTATCGCACAGCATGTCACAGTGGTTAGATTTGTCGGTTATCACGTCAGATGTCTGAAATCGTATCTCAGGCAATTAACCGAAAAATACAAAAATGTATCCAAGTAGTTTCTGACTGCAAGATGCTTTTGGTGGAAAGTAGCGTGAAAATGTCATTGGGAGGCGGCCAAAAGCTCCATGTGCATCCATGAAACAAAGATTGGGATACAAGCGGAAAGAGTTGGTATGCCAATACTTCAATACAAGCGTTGCGATCTGGTGGATAGGCAAAATTAATCCATGTTTTGAAGTGCACAAGCTGTATTCAATCAGCAGCCATTGTATACAAAAAGCTGGTGTGGTTTTTATACCAAAGAATTCATGTATCTGAAATTTTTCTGAGGTAAATTACAGTTGAAAGGTTTCTAGGGTATGTAGTTTCAACAGGACGGTGCTGCTTCGATCCAGTTTTTCTTTATTGTCTGTCATAACGCTTATATTTTGCATTAGCTTTACTTACAGCCAAGGTTGGACTTATACATTGTCTCGTTTACAAATTTCAAAAAAATGTTTGAGGTCCCCTGAGGCCACCTAAGGCAATCCTGTTCCAATACTGTGTTGCTTCTCCGGGTAACAATAGTAAAACTCTTCGAAACGAAGTGTTAATATTCATTACCTCTACATGTTCTAGCTATTGTATTTTAGGCGTTCATAACGACGAGGATATCTTTATTCTCCTTCATCAGGCAAGTGTTGCCCGTTTCATTTCTGATAAGGGGTCCTTATAAGAGTTAGTAGTGGAGCCAAGATAGACGAAATCCGTAACTACTATCTGTCTTTTGTATAGTTCTGTCCAATTCGTCGGTGTTGTACGAATATGGTACTTTCTGTTGAAGCTTATACAAGTGGTTTTGTCCTTATTCACAACTAACCTATTTTCGCTGCTTTTGTTTTATTACTTGGAATGCACGCGTAGATCTAGCGTATAAGAGGAAGTCTACATATAAAGAATTCGGTAACCGAACAGCTTGAGGCGAATAGAATAAGTTAGGATTGCCACGTTCAAAGAAGATAAAAAGGCACTATCAACTACGGTCACTCCAACTGTAAGAAAACGATGTCGATAAAAGAATTCCTGTATTTCTCAGATGGCAAATGTGTAACAACGCCTGGGGCTAGCCATTGGAGCGATCTAGGACCGAGCAGTATGTAGACGCGTTCTTCGGTCTGTGACATTAGCGGAGCAGCAGCGATGCAGTCAAAATGGGAAACTCGTTATACATAAGTTCGTATAACGAGGAAAGGGTTAATAAAAGGATAAGAAGAAGTTTTGTTAGTTGGAATTATAACATCCCACTGTGTCTTGTCAATGTTACTGTCATATACGTCATTGAAATAGAAAAAGCGGTGGTGCCTAATGTAGATTTTGTGTGCTTTACGATCCTTCCGATCTACACTATGGCACACAAGATCTTGTACTCGAAGGTGAGTAAACTAATGTATCTTAAGTTGGGCTCAGTTTTCTGGTGGATCAAAATGTTAAGAGGGTTTTCCTTTTTGTGGATTGTATATACGTTGCTGAAGTTCTATTTAATTGGCATACTTTTTCAGAAAAAAATTAGGAAATCAATTGAATCAAGTTTACTGCTGCCCCTTTAAAAAGCTCGAGCGATCGACTAAGGTTCTGATTGTTACTTGTGATTCCAGCCATTCAACGTGAAATATCCCCACAAAATTTTCCCCGTTCTGTCGTCTGAAATTACCATACACATACATACATTGGATCGATACGACGATCTTGCAGGGATGTACTGCTCTTCCATGGCATTCTGAAGACAGGCATAACTAAAAATCTCCAATTTTTGAAATATGACGTTGTTGAAAGGAGTGAGACCATGTTTGCTAGCATGTTCTATTTCTTATGGAAAATGAGCCATGATACGGATTGTTGCACTGGGTTTGATTACGTGTCAAAACCTTAAGACGTCCTGCCTTATTATGCCTCTAAGAACAAATCTGCACTTAACCAGATGCTGCTTCTGTTCTCTACAGTAATCACCATAGTATATGCCACAGTCTTTCCTCCTCCTTTTGTCTGGCTTATCCTTATTGTATTTCCTGGAAGGTGGCGGTAGCGTCCGTCTTCGTCCTATTATCAGGCAGCAAGTCGTTGTTCTTTGCTCGTTTTGCAGTGTGGCCAGCTATTGGTTGCTTTACAACATGGGTTATCCCCATGAACATCCACCAACCTATAGGACGAGGCATTTCTGGTACCCTCTGGACAAAAAATGAGAGGATATTTTGAGTGATAAGTTCTTACGTTGTTAACATAATGCTTCTGAACGCTCACAGAATACAGCACGAGTAGGTAGGTGACCATGTCATAGAGACAGATTTATTTATAGTCGGCGTAGACACCAAGAAGATCTTCTGCTGAACAATTGAATTGGTTTTATGTGTGTTTATCACCATCCAAAAATCGTCTCGATCAATTTCATAGAATTGTCCATACCAACCTGCATGATTCCCTTGTTTAAAATCAGGTCCCCATCAAAGGCATTTTCAGCTTAACGAAAGGCCAAAAGGGAGCAGGATCAGATGAGTAAAGACGTTGGCTTAGAAATTCCGAATCATGTGTGAAGAATGACGTGTAAATTATCATGATAAAAATTTCAGTTGCCATTGTCCGGTCCGGTTGAACCTCTCGGTAGATAGTACTGCTTGATGAGAGTAGTGCTATGCTGTTTTTGTATGCAGTGAAATTCGAATACACGTGTTTTAATTCTCGAAGACACATATAAATGCTGCACGCAGCGCTGTTCTGCAAAATATCTCTATTTCTAAATTCGCTGCAATCGACAGTGTCACACGTAAGTGACAGTATCTGTAAAATGACAGCAACCGATGCGATTGACTTCAAAAAATATCTGAACATCTGTTTTACGGGCAGGGCTGCCAGCAGTACTGCAAGTAGATTTTCTGCATGTGTTTTGGGCATTATTTGGTTTTATAGAAATTGACTGTCTTAAATTACCGTTCACATACGTACGTGGCCCTATGTTGTATGAATTTGTCTCCTCCAATCAGGACAATTATGTACATACTTCGGACATTTACAGAACAATGTGTTCTTAGAAATGCGACATCAAAGTATGACATAAGACATCTTATTTTAAAAGAACGAACCTGACAACATGTTGATTTCAATTCTTTATTGAAACGTAACCTAGTTAAGTAGAATTACCTCAAGTACTGGTGAATTTCCGTGAATTTCTTGACCGATCAAGAGTAATCGCTAATCGAGTCGAAATTGTTATTTCCCTCGCTATCGAATTATTATCAAGCCTTCAGTTGGCAAAAGATAACAAATTAAACAGTTCCAATTGCAAACAACAAAGCCACAAATGGTTAAACTAAATCACGCGCAACATTTACGAATAGATTTGAATTTTCTTGTTTTTTTTTTTTTTTTTGCAAATCAACTTCCTGTGATCACAAGCCTCCATTATTCTCCCATTTTCTAGTTCCTTTACACCCACATTGTCTGAAACTCCTACTCCCACGCAAAAGCTTTTGCAACATACCGGAGTGGGAAGCAGACGAAGATGGAGAAAAAAAAGTGGAAAACTCGAGGTAAACAAGGAAAAACATAGAAAAGCCGTTAACCCTGCGAGTAAGACAAGTTTTCACCACATTTCCTCGCGCTAGTAATTGCTTGACCGTCATTACCGCTATTGCGCATGCATCCAAATTGCGCTCTGTGAAAGTATGTGTGGCGAAGTCGCGCTGCTTAGAGATGTAAACATCTCTTTTAATGTGTTGGTATGTGCAATGCACGGAAAAGTTGTTGCACCTGAGCGCCATATTTGTTTTCATTTGCAGATTGGCGCCCATTTTCTACTAAGTTTTCGCTTTTTCCTCTTCTTTCTTTTTTTTCTCTCTATTTTGTACAGAATATAGATGCGCTTTGCAAGTAGGGATCTATTATAGAAAGGTCAGGTAGGGTAGGTACAAAATACATATTATGTTGATAGGTGAGCGAAATTGGAAATTGGAAGAAGAGCGCGCAACGCGCAATATGATTGTATTATAGAAAGGGAAATTGAAAGCGAAGGGGAACCTTCAAGAAAGGGAAAGACATGCCAAGGTATGAGCATAGGAAGAAGAATGAACTTCTTAAGTAGGTGAAAAACTATCGCCGTTTTGTCTAGTTTGTGTAAGCGTTTTACTTTTTCGAGTGAAAAAATATGGCGACTTTCTCTCTTTCCGCTTCGCCATCGTCTTCTTGTTGTGCTTCGTTTCTCGGATGCAATTGTGGGTGGAAGGGGGTTTTTGAGTGTAATATTGTTTTCTTTGAATTCTGTTTTATGATAGATAAGAAAACACAAAGAAGAAGCCGAATAGAGGTTAGGAGAGAAGATTTATTGTTGAGTTGTTGAGTGCAAGTGGGTTAGTTTAGAGAATGCATAGCGCTATAATGCAACGGCATAATAGCCTAGAAACGTGCGAGGGCATTACGTTGTTGTTTTCTTAATTTTTTATTTTGTTTTTTACGAAAGAGCAAAATAAATAAGCTGTTGATATTTGCTGAATACTATTTCAGGAAAAGATGACAATTGTAAGAAGTGAAAGTTGGTCTTAGGGAAGAATTGTCTGCTAAAGTTGTCCAAAATTCTAACATGCGTAAAAAATTTGATTTGATTTTTTTGACAACGGTAATTTACGGACACAAAAAAAAAATGGAAATCAGAAAGAACTTTTCGGTTATTTTAAATAGTGCTCAACTAACATAAGTATCACTTTCAGCTAAGAAGATAGGTGCATAGATCAGAAGACTGGTTTCAGCCTACGGAGATACGAGTAAGTGTCTATCTTTGTTAAAAGATGACTACCTTTTTTTTTAAATCAATTGCTACATTTTTTTAAACGTACATACATATGTACAGCCATTTTGGACAGCCAACATTCACTTGATTCGTTATCTTCCTGCAGGGGAGCTCCACAATATAACGTAGAAAAGGTGCAGTCACAAGACGCCGCCAGTATCAAATAGCAACAAAAAAAAAAAGAAGCACGAGGGCGCAACTCGTTCAACAAGATCCGACAGAAACCTGTAGCGATGAATAAGGAAACCTTATAGAGTCACAGTCGGTACTGAAAATATAGAATGACCTGATCTGCAGACATGCAATATCCCGCCGCCATTTAGAACTCAACTTAGATGACGATAGCCAAAATTTTCGTCCACCTTTGTTTTTTACATTTTGGGCGGGTTCAGGGGATTTTGCGTACCCTTAAGATGTTTGCGATGGCGATGGCGCGATAGTTAGCTCATTGGATTATCACGCAGAGAGTCTGGGTTCGATTTCGGCGGGAAATGGCAAACTCCCGAAAGTAAAATTGCCTACGAAAAAGCTTCTAATGAGAGTCGTTCGGACTCGGCGATAAACCGTGGGCCCCGCTCAGATGTGACAAAAATGACAACATGAGCAACACAAATGAGTGTCAAAAAGCTAAGCCATGGCCCATAACGGGCTGCCAGCGCCACAGTGTTTTTTCTTTTTAAGATGTTTGCACAGAGCAGGCGAGGGAAACTTAGGGTTAAACAAAATAGAGGTAGTTTGGTTTTAAATCTTTGAAGGTTATAATGACTACCAAGTTAAGAGCTCGGCAGGGCATTCCATAAGCAAGCTGTACGACTTACGAAAAAATCACAATATTTCAGTGTACTTCCGAAAGTGGATTTGAAGTTATACTGATGAGCATTTATAGCGAAACGGGTGGTATGGTTGAAGATTAAAAGGGGCGAATGCTTTTGGCAGTTTCGGTGGTTAAAATAACGATAGGAAAACGTGAGGAAAATACGTTACGACGGTGTTCAAGTATGTCAATTGACTGCAATATCAAGTGCAAAGAGGTCTATGGGGCATCTGACCAGAAAAGGGCATTTTACTCTAATTTTAGGCAGATAAATGCCTTATATATTGGGGCCAGATTAAAGGGGTTGAAATATATCTAAATCGTTTCAGAAAACCTAGATATTTCGCATTTCTCGGAACCCGCTATCTATCGGTTGTTAAATACACCCAGTCATATACATACATATGTCTTTATATACAGAAAAGGCAGTGACTGAAAGCAACCAAAAAACTATGACCAGAAGCGGGAGATGTGAGTAGCCCGCTTTGTGATATCTATCCTGACTAAAACAAAACAAATCAAAGCTTTTAGACCGCCGGTTTTCCGCTCGAGTAGTCCAAAATCATCTAAAACTGACTTTATGGAGAGCAAACACTAATTCTCAGTTTGTTTCGCTTTGCCGAGCCACAAAAAGAGGAACCCCTTCAACTGAACCACATATAGAGGTATAAGTCACCTCAAT
Source organism: Volucella inflata (assembly GCA_928272305.1). Classification (NCBI taxonomy): domain Eukaryota; kingdom Metazoa; phylum Arthropoda; class Insecta; order Diptera; family Syrphidae; genus Volucella; species Volucella inflata. The sequence goes on from OV743720.1 coordinate 11,036,591, forward strand.
ATTAGGTACAAGATCTTATCTGTGATATAATATGAATGTTTGAAACCCTCCCCCAACAACCTGGTCCGCCCTTTTCTAAGCCAAGGAAGTCTGCCCTTAATTCAGACAATTGTCGGTACTATTTTTGTAACAAAAAAGTCATCTCTTTAAGTAAAAGTGATTCAGCGACGCGTCTCATGCACAAAATATTTACTGAAATCGAACGAACAGATTCATAAAAGGTAATAAGATTGTGAGTTATTTGTCTCTTAATTTAGATTCTCATACCAATATTTTCATCAGTTAAGGAAGTCGGAAGACGTCCAATTCGTCTATGATCTCTCTACGCTTCTTGAATGCTTTGTACCACTCACAACTACTTATTTTTGATATAACTGATTCTTTATCAGCATTTTCTAATATTTTTAGCAAAACAGTACAAAATGTAAGGCGAATTCTTCGTTTAAAAATTTTATTAATTCTTAAAATCGTGATGCAATACTGAAGTAGGCTGACTAAAACAGCTGCTGTAAAATAACTTATTAACAAATTGGCATCATGTTTGGCATAGTGATTTGCTACAAACTTAAGGAAAACGAAAATTTAATCATCAACCCTCCTTTCCATTTACAATTTCCGTTTTTTTTTTTAAAGAATATGTGTACCTCAGGGCAGTCACCTAGCTCCTTTACTTCTGAGTTTGGTACTTTCATCAAAGCACCTAAAAGTTTATAGGATGAAGGGGAACCTTGCAGCTCTTCATCACGAATGTATAAAATATCAATGTACTTTGCTGATCATCGATATAAAATACCAACATGAGGGACACAGGTCTCTGATCAGCTGCTCCTCTCCCCAAAGTGACCTAAAATCCACTAATTACATTTATTCATATTTGCACATATGTATGTATATTTTTCCTTTTAAAAAATAACTTAGTAACCACAAACGTACATATGCTGCAGAAGAACATCATTATCTTTCCCTGATGTTGCTTTCATCCGGCCAACTTTACAAAAAAGTCATTCGTCTTACTCGTACCAAACAATTATCATTTTATTTTTTCTCAAAAAGGAAAAAAAATAGCTCTAAAGTGCCAAATATTTGCTTGTTCTCATTCTCTTCTTTTGCATATTACATGTATTCCCATTCCTTGTCTTGGGAGGCTTCATTTCACAAGGCGAACTGGTTGTGATGATCCCTTTTATACCCGGATTCTCATCATCGTCGTCGTACACCCTGAGGCGAGGGCAGTGCTATGTTCATAAGCCAACAAAAGGAATAAAATTGTCTGTATTGCATACTGAATGCTGGTCATGTGTATAACGGGAATAATGTGAAATTTATCGTTAACTGATTCAAATTGAATTGCCACAATGATTGACTCACAACAAAACAACGGTGCTGTGGACCTTAAATATTTTTTCAGTACGAGTACACATATTAAAATGCAAAATTGCACGATCACTGCGACCCACTTAAAGATCGTTAAAACTTACAGAATATCTACATAGGAAGAGGAGAAGTATATATAAGAACATATGTGTAATATGCATATAATGTGCATCTGAATACAGTGGCATTATTCTCAAATACAAAAGCCAACGAAGGCGAAAATAAGATAAAAGGAAATGTATCCTGGATAAACTGGAATTTTGTGTTGCTGATTTGGGAGAAAAAATATTCAGGGGAAACGAAAGGGATTATGTAAAATATCTGTTGCCTCAATCTCGTGGTGGATTATATAATCGGCCCGATCGGAATTGCTAAACGTCCATATGCAGATTCAACTACGAGTACTGGTAGTATCCTACTAGGAAAATGAAGTAATCTTCAGTGAAGTTCTAGAACTGCTTGTTTGATTTGTTTCGAAAATCAATTTGATAATAGTTTGGCAGATTTAAAAAAAACTAAATTTGCATTGCCAAGGTACAAATCTTATCTAATTAGCACGCCCAAGTGAATATCAAAGTTAAAACTAATACTTCGGTATAACAAGCAAAAACATTTACATTCTCTCCGATAGCAGGTCAGATCTACTTGCAATTAACTAGCCAGAAAAGGATCCGCATCTCAATTCACGATGCCAAAACCATTCTGTGGGCTACCAATAAACACTATAAAAAGAAGTATCAAAACCTGGGTAGACGAAAAGAAGCTCCATTTCTGGAGGGAAACCAAAGGAAACAGTCAAGCCAAAAACTTTGTGCCAAACAGTTCTCACAAGAAAACGAAACAACTACTACAAATAAGTAGAGGTCAAATTCGACTGATCAGAGGTTTTCTTACGGGGCACTGCCATATCGAAAAACACCTGATGATGGGTATAGCACAAAACAAAACCTGCAACGTGGACGAAGCTTCAGAACACATACTATGTGACTGCAACGGTTTAATCAAAACACGTCAACGTTACTTAGGTAAATTATACCTCGAAGCAGCGGACAAAGCTGCCAGCTCACATAAAGAATTAGCCGCCTACCTCACAAACTGTGAGCTTTAAAAGGAGGACATCACAAAAGGACCAATTATGGCCGCAATGATCTGGGATTCAATATACCACCTCTCCCTATAATCTAATCTAATCTAATGAGGCATGTTGTTTTAGGAACCCAATTTATGTTCTAGTCGTCGACGGATAATATCATTAAGTCCGTGACTTTTTTTTATTTTCCCTTAATTTGTTACTTGAAAAGCAACACTGCTTCTACCATCTGTCAATACACCGTTGCCAAAATTGTGAGCAAACAGTGTACTACTCCAGCCAAATCTTCCCCGAAGATTGTCAAGGCTGGTCTGAAACCCAACGAGGTCATGTTCGACCACGATTTGTAGAAAACCCGCAACATTTGACAGAGATAAAAAATAATCTTCCATTAAGACAATCTACATGAGTTTCCACTGTGAAATTTCATGAATGGAGCTTCAAATTGCTCCCTGATCCATATTCTCCGTACTTAACGTCCAGTAACTATGTCAAGTTTCCACATGAATTGGACATGGACATTGCAAACAAAAAAAAGCTTTTTTTTAAAGAGCTCGATTGAATTTGATTATCTAAATGAGATATAAAAAAAACGGAATCGTTGGACGAAGTACAAGTTCAAAGAAGAACCTATCTATCTTTGTTTCACAAGTTGGCTGAGGAGTATCTTCACTTTAGTACGCCACCTAAGCGAGGTCATTCTTTACCACGTTGTTATTCTGGTATTTATTCCAAGACACTCCCTTGTAGTGCGGTGATATTCACTTGCCTACTATGTCCAAACCAGGAAAGCTGATGAATGCTGTGTGGATCAGGCAAAGGATCCTGAGATTAAATTCGTCGGCTAGATTCGCACTTTTATCCGACCATAATTTATTGATGAGTTGATAAAAGCTTTTTACCAACCCAATCCTGCTTCTTTAATTTATTCGGCTGATAGCCTATTTGCTTCTGCAGCCTTATTATTCCTCAATAAGAACAATTGTTGTCAAGCATCATCCACGTTGAACAGTTCATTCTGCCTGTCAGCAAAAGACATCCTTTAAAGTTTTCAGCACGCACCGACTATAAGTCTACTTTACGTTGCCATCCTTATCACTGCATTATTATGATATTCGGAATTTTCGTACTTGTACAATTGTAACCGTCGCAGCGCCGCCGCCTTGTATTCCTCTTGTTTTGCTGCATGCGCTATTCGTCACACTTTGTCAAACCACATGCTTTGAGGTGTTGGCCGGGTGAAACTTTGTAAGAAGAGGAAAAGCAAGGGTTTTACCAACGTGAAATACCACTTCTTCAAAACAAGAAATGATATGCCCCGGAGCAGCGGATTTGTGTGTTTTATCCTTCCTGAATTTACCTAATCTTACCCTTATTCTTCCTTCAGCGCTAAGCATCGAGAAGCAAAACATCAAAACCTATGGCTAACCCTTTGAAAAGAAGTGAGGACTTCAAAAAAAATCACCTTGTGGATTTACACAAATGTAGTGCGACTTATCCTGCCCTACTGGTCACTGGTATAGTGGCTCGCATTGGGCATAGGATACATCCTCACAAAACTAAAAAGGCTCCAAGGGCTACACCCGGTATAGGCACCACCTGCACGTTGAGGTTGGCCCCAACGGATGCCCCGACTGGCTCCTGCATTTTCTGCTTTTCGACCTATACATAAAAAATACCTCAAAGAATATAGGTGATGGACTGCATGGCCTTACGACCAAAGCAACATCAACGTCTGTCTCTAACCGTCTATATAACTATATTCCACGTAGGATTTCCCACCAGGGCTCAGTGGAAGAAGGACGAAGTTATAATGGACTTCGACACGGTCATTTACACTGACGGATCAAAAATAAATTATGGTGTGAGGCCGGTTTCTACTCAGAATAATTGAAAATATCAATATCATACCGCTTACCGGATTTAAAGAATTTTTTCTAAGCGGAGATACTGTCAGTCCGAAAGGCTTGCACGTCGCATTGCTATCCTCATGGATAGCCAAGTCGCTATTAAAGGTATTGACTCCAAACTAATGCAGGAGCGCGGTAACAAGCTTGTCCTCTTGGGCGTTAGGGTCAGACTGCTCTGGATTCCAAGACAAGCTGACGTAAAATGAAACCAAAGTGCAGATGGAACGGCAGAAGAAAATTATTTTCCATTTCCTCGGCAAATATCCGGCCACTACCATAAACTAACCATTCTCCGATGGCTTAAACCACATCTTGGGTATAGATATGAAGAAGACTGGATATAGCATCGATTGTCTCACATCATCAACCAGATGATACTAGTCGCGATAGTGACTTGGGTTCACGTCGATAAGGAACGGAACGATTAAAATGACACTGGTCTAGGCCATACTATTAATTGTTCAAAAAACCATCTGCTCATTTTAACACTTTTGCCATTTATTTGGAAGTTCACTCATCTTGATTTGCTTCAAAAGCGTTCTTAACTTAAAAGTCTACAGGTTTAATGGTTATAAATCTAGATAGAACAAATGCAACAATTATAGTTGCGCAAACAAAACAAAAAGCAAAGAAATAGAACGACTCCTCGGTGAAAACATCTGTAAAGGCTGGAATATCATGATAGATCTGCTCAATAACCGCAAGGGTACCCCGGGGCTTTGTCATGTTTGCTTTCACACCTCAAGTCCTATTTTTTCTTTGCGACTTTCCTAGTACCGCCTGCTTGTTGCTTCGCAGATTTTGTTTGCAATGGCGATGATATGATATCCTCCACGGGAGCAAGTGTCGAAATGTGTTTGTTTAGCAGCTGAAGTAGTTCTAGAGTAGTGAGGTTGTCACTTAGAAATCGAACTTCTTTTAGTTTCGATTGCTCTAAAAAGAGGATTTCAAATATTAATGCCTTTAGTTGAAAACAGAATATGAATACTTACCCTTTGCTGAATCAATTAGAGAGAATCTAACCTCTGATGGCTGTAAATCGCAAAGAACTTCTGTCTTCACAATACAATTGGGGTTGGTCTTTGTGATTTTCGGCGACGTTAGATGCACAAGGAATTCTCTAGAAAAACAAAAAGTATTAAAATTGCTATTATTTAATGTTTCGTTGCAGATTTTCAATTATCAATTAGTTGTGATTGAGAGGAAAGTAAAACAGCCGTCAAACTGACGCCCACACCGACGAAAATGTCAACGGAGCGTGAGCTGGCTCCTGGTGGGCCAGCTCAGCTCCATTCCCTACCTTCGTATCCAGATATTGGCGCAACTATTCAGATCAACAGTGCAGTTAGTATTATCAGCAAGGTGTATGGTGAGTAGATAAAAATCACTTGTTCCAACTTATTCAAGAACTTTCGTTAGATCCCCTTACTTACTTGTGAGTGGTTTGTATGTTTTTTTTTTTCTTTTCTTTATTCTCATTTCACCTATTATGTTCAATTGCGATGTCATTTTATGCAAGCGCTTGCGCAAGAAGTTCCCTTATCCTACACTAAAAATAGATCATCTTCCCCATAGAATAATTTTGTCCCGCTTGCATGTGTAGAAAGAATGAATGAACTGGGAAATGATTGAATTCTGAGGAGGCTCTTACCTAGTTGATTTGACATTCTCGTTGAAAGGGTTGAATAACACTGTGACACGCTTCACTCCCTTGAGGTTAACACTTTTAAGTTGTTTACCAATTGCAGAGACAACCCCTCCGGAGCGACGTAATGCTCCACTGTAGTAAATGGACATTTTTATTTGTATGCAATTTGTTAAAGTGATTAAAGTTTTTTTTTATTTCCTTCGTAATAATACTCCGGCAATTCTGACATGCGTAGAGAAGAAAATTGACGTTTTCTTATGAGTTTCGATTTCGTGCGAGTGAAGTTGGCTGCACCAGAAGAAATATAAGAAAGAGGAGATGGGAAAAGCGAAAAAAGTTGTGCCATGAATGAAAAAAATTGAAATAAAAGAATTTCATTGTTTCGTCGACTGCCGCCTGTAGACAGTTGATGTTGTTTTAAGTATTTCTTATTTGTTTATTTTTTATTTTTCTATTTAACTTGTTCTTTTGTTAGAGAAAACTTTAGAGTTAAGGGCGTTTTTCTTAATTTTATTATTTTCCTTTTAGCATGCTTTTATACGTAAAGACTCTTAAATTGCATGTTCTTAAATCGGGTTTGGTATTTATTAGTCGCAAACCCTTTTCCATCGTTTTGAACTTTTTACACATAGATATAAGAATACTTAAAGTCTCCAGTGACATTGGCATAGCCTGAAAAGTGCACATTAGTTACCCAAGATGGCTAGGACATGTAGAAACAATGCACACCAACCCGCTGGGAGAATACAGTAGAAAATACAACTAGACTCTGTCGTTAACCACCAAGGCAATTGCGATGTGGATTACGCAGTCGCGGAAGGAGTGAGAGAAAAATGAATCCAGATTAAGTGGGGGGATGGTGGGTAACAAAACGAGTATTTATATGAAGTATGTTCGTGCCTTCGCGATAATAAAGGGTCATGTTCCAGTCAAGGTCTGAAAAAGGCCCTGGAAAAAAGTAGTTTAACCACTTGAATATGAAAACAGCATCAAACTTTTGCTCTCATTAACGAGATGATTCAAAATAGAGCGAAAGTTGTGGAATGGTGATTAGGTTCCCAAATTTGCTTAGCCGTGCAGAGAAGCAGTAGTAATGTAGGTATATGGAAGAAATGTTACAAACTAGATGTTATAAAACGCGGTATACATATATTTTAACACTAAATCAACGAAGAAGTTGTATTAAAGGCCAAACCACTTTAAGGTAGCTTTAAATGTGCAACAGATTACATGAATAAGGGAAATTCATTAGTGTAGTGTAGTGTAAACCATAGATCTTTTCTCCTGTCATGAACGTATAGATCCAAAAGTTCCTTTATACTCTCTGAAAGTCTAGAACATCTTGAAGTTTTTTTTTTTTTTGATTTTTCATGTTAAGTTCAAAAGTGTTGTCTTGCGATATGGAACCCCCTATGGATGCCTGGTTTTAGAGCAGATTTTTCGAAGCGTCTAATTGTCATGGTTTTAATTATAATATATTGTTTTGTCGAATGTAGAACTGTTTTGTTTATTTTTGCAATATGCGACAGAACCTCCATCTATAAGTAAATGTTGAGATTTCTCGTGCTTTAGCCCAGGACATATAAGTCCGAGAATAGTCACATCTTCGAATGGGATGCTTTTGTTAAATCTGTCATTCCTCTTCTTGGGCGACAACCAAGGAAAATCATCTTTGCGGGAATCCTTGTTTAAGTAACGCGTTAACGTAGTATTTTAAAGCAAACTTCGTTTTTCCGTTTTATCAGTCTTAAATGTTGGTTTTCAATGATAAGCTCCACTCTCGATGTTGCACTTCGTCAATTACTTGTCGCCTGCTCCTATCATCCGCGCGATATAATCCCTTTTGTAAACCATTATGCCTAGTTCACCTTTGTTTTACCTTTACCATCCGTTTCATCTTATTATTCTTTCCCCACGTTTCTTGACCTATGTGGGCATTTTAAGGTACTAAGTTGAATTTTTGCACTACTCTTACATTTGTCATCGAAATCTTTCTACATACGGTTTGCGTTTAGTTCTTCTTGATTTATGTCATTTTGGAGCCGTACTGGTAAATTCAGTGCCCAGAGTTTGCCTCGTCCCTTGTTCATTTTGTGTCAGTTTATTTTTTCGGCGAATGCCGGGTTTATCTTCTTTATGAAAATAATGTCAGTAAAAAATGGTGGTGACTTATTAGTTGTTTACGTAGGATCACTTTAGCACCCTCCACTCGCCGATTTGCTGTTCCATAATACATAATTCGTTATCTATTTGCTTTTGGTGTCTACCGCTGCAGTGTGTAATCAAGTGCCCTTTTTGCTTAGCAAATATCGTTTTTAGTATGGAAAGACGATGTGGTCTCCATGAACATGAGGTTGGCAAGAATATATTATAATTAAATTTTTTTATAGAGGAATTTCACTGTATTTGTTTTAGTTTTTATAAAAAAAAACAATAAACTTTAATCAAACTATATGTATGGTTTCGCTCTTGCACGATGACCTCCTGTAATGTTGTTTCTGGCAACTTCATGCTTTCGTGCTCATAGAACTTCGCGCGCTTATTATCAAAACCTGGGCAAGTTGCTTAGATCATCGTTATTGGTGAAAGTTTAACCATTCAAAAAGGTTTGTAAATTTGGAAATAAATGAAAATCTAATGGTGGAAGGTCATAGCTATATGATGGGTGTGACATCACTTTCCAACCAATGTCCAATAATTTTTCGATTCTCTTACGATTTGTAAATTTTGACCGTTTTTATCTGATTGCTTCTTCAAGTTTCATAAGTTGTTGACAGGAAATATATGAATTCCTTGGAAACAGCTTAATAAAAAACTATATCTGTATAGTCCATCTAAATTTACACGATAACCCTTTTGATAAAATTTAGCTTTCGATGTAGTTTGTACTGATTCTACTTACCTAGACGAATGATCAATTACATTGCGTTTAAGATACATATGGCAAAAACTGATGTGATGTGTTCAGTGAAACATATAAAACTCAAATATGGAATCTAAGGTATTTAAAGTTATTTTAAGTTCATGTATATCATGGATTTACCCTGGTTTAAATCTCTAGCACAGTTATATAAGGATCTGACTCAATTATGAGTTTCATTTGGACATTATAAACTTCAGTTGGTCTATCAGAAGAACTTTGGGCACCTATGGGTGAAAAATGGAATTTCATAAACCGATTCGAACACATAATAAATTTGGAATACCTCTTCGAGAACCTCAGCGGCTTACTTGCCTGTACGGATATAAAAGAAAAACAAATAGTTCATTTATAAGCTCACCAACGTCGCGCCAAGTACTCGTATTTTCTCTTCTGATTGCTCACTTTCTACGTGCCTATGTAGGCATTATCAACACCCCAAATTTCATGCTCAGTTATTAGTTTTGCTGTTATAAGCTTTAACATGATATTTAATGTTTGCAGTTGCCAATTACATATTCGTATTAAACATGCAGCTCATTTTTTATTTTTCATAGAAACAAAAATCATACAATTTTTTCGTGCACTTTAAATCAGCCATCCCTATCAGCATTCCTGGTATTTTTTTAAATCAATTTTTCCTTTCAAATTTGGCATCACTTATATGATCCGGACGCCATTTTAAATTAATTTTCCAGCACTAAATTAGCTTTTTGGATGTTGTCTGCCCTAATCGACGCACACATCCTCACAAAAACCTATTCGCACACGACAAACTACAATAACATAACGCACACACCCATGCAAAGCACTGTTGATCAGAGCAAGACAACGCCAACTTAATCACTTAAATTCATAACGCCCTCTCCCTCCAACGTCGCCAGTTAAATGCTGAAAAGGTGCTGAAAAGAAAAAATTCTTTTTTTCTCATAATGTACGGAATTCAGAGTTAGCGAAGAGAGAAAAACACGAAACAATTTTCGAATAAAAAACTAGTAAAACTCGATAATTTTTACTCATTTGTGATTCAATTAGTTTAACCAAATAATTCTGTGCCTAAATTAAGTGTTCTTTAGTGGAATTTTTTTACCCAAAGCTACAAAAAGTGATCCCAACAAATTGAAAAAAAGGCTGACATAAAAATATAGGGAAAAACGCGACTTGTGACACACAAAAAAAATGTATCCAGTCGGACAACGTAAGTGATTGATAATTTTTTCTTTTCATTTCTTTTTGGATTCGCCTTTTGTCCATGCCGTTCTTGATAGTTTTTCACAAATAAACTGTGCTGTGGAGGTTGTAATTAAAAATGCATTTAAAATGAGGATGAACAAAGTCGAGGGGATTTATTAATTCGTTTGGAAGCTCGCTGTGGATACGGGGAGATTCTTGGTCGGAACGCAATGAACCTTGAGACTCCGCTGAGCAGTAGCAGCAGCAGACCCACTCGATAGGAATAATTGTTGTTTCATTCACTCTTATGACGCGGTGGATTGCTCCAATTCACATCGACATGGTTGTCGTTGTCGTCGACCGTCGGTGGCTTTTTAGTGGGAAGTTTGTTGGAGTAGAGAATTTCTCTGCGCTTTTTTTTTTTTTTTTTAATGTTTTATATGTTTCTTGGTGGCGCTTCTGCCCGAGGTGCAGTGCACCTTAACTCGATTTAGTACCTACACCTAGTGCAGGAAGCCAGACAGGTTTTCAGCCCAAAGTTCCGATGGTGCATTGGTAGGGTTTGCCATGGCACTGTAGCAGCAACCCATTATGTACAATGGTGTACTAGGTGCACTTTTGGCTCAAAATTTAGTTCTAATCTTATGCGCGGTAAAGTGGTCATATTGCAGAGTGCGTGGTGTTGTTAGCAGAATAGTGGCAGCGACACGTTTGGAATGTGTTTTCGCGTCTGTGTTGTCTAACCACATTTTTCGTTGTTGCTCGATGTTGTTGGGGCGGGCGGAGGAACCCTCATAGATGATGGAGGCAGCGGCGGAATACAAAATCTAGGTCAATGACCGTAACTCAATTTGAAAAGTCGCATTTAACGCGTTATTGCGCAAAAACATAATAAAAAAAAGCACATCACCCAACACGTTTGTCTGTTCAGTTGATGAGTGCCATGGGGCGAGTTGATTTTACGATTTTGATTATATTCGGGGATGAGAGAGATACTTGTATCTTGTCTGTTAATGAAAAAGAGAACATATCTTTGACTAGTTTCGGGTACACATTTCGGCTTTATTTGGGCCACCATATGGAAGGCAACGAAAGGAAAACTAACTCCATGATCTAAATACTAATTGAGTGTGCTAAGCAAATTTTTTTATTTTCGTATTATTTTTTATGAGTGACCTAATTAATTCTGTTAACCGAACGGAGAAATCGCTTTTCGGCGAATTTCGATGGAAACAAAAGTGGTGGGTAGTTCGTTTTCCTATTTTTTATTTATTTTTTGTTCTTTTGTTGGCCAACACCTAGGACGGATTATGAAATTGTGTCTCCGACATGTCACAAGAGTTCAAAGTTGCATATTATACGTATAGGGTGTCCCAGTTTGTAACAGCTCTATCCCCTGCACAATCTGCCCCAAAAACTTCATCCTTCATTTCGGTTCGGTTTCTCTTTCATTCATGGACCAGTTTGCAAGTTTTCTTAAACACCCTCATTAGAAAGTAAGTCGATGAACTTTAATTTTCCGACTTTATACACAATTTAATTGTTTGTGTTACCTCTTCGATTCGACTTACAAATAAAGTGCATCACGTAAGATTGTTCGTTCGAGTGGCTTAGAGCACCTGTTTTGTGTCGTTTATCATCAAGCAGACAATATCTTGAGCTTTTCGGCATGATTTTGAAGTCAATCCCAGTTGCTTAGACAAATTATCATAGGAAATGTTGATCGATCAAGGATTTCAGTATCGACTGCAAATGACAACAGCTGGATAGACTTTGAGAAAATACTACTTTCTTCTCTTCTTCATTCAATTCATCTACTGACCTTGTTACTGTAAAGCTTGTCGGTTAAGCTTTATAAGCGGACTTTAGTCTATACTACAGGACGCTCTAATTTGGATTTTCTTACAGTGCATTTGTTGCAGCTCTGAACAGTATATGTATGTCTCTATTAAAGAATAATGAATTATACTACTTGAAGACAAGCAAATAGCCAACAGAGAAGCAGCAGAGAACACACTTTTTTTCGAGAAGTCATGTGGTGTGAGACTGTCACATAGTGGATACCAAGTTTATCTGCGATGTCTCCAATGATTTGTTGAGCGTTCAATTTATCATCATAAATTGGAGCTTCTACGTGACCCCGTGGTTTACTTTGATTTAAGGCTCACTTTCCCTGAACGATATAACGGCACACCGTTACCACAATTTTCTTTACGGTTGTTACATTCGAATAGAATCAACTTTGCATCGAAGGTTATTATTCGTTACAAAAACCTTTCCGTTGGAATAGGAGTGTCGACTATGGGGGATACTCGTCGTCAGTTACTGTTGATGCTTGGAGTGCTATCAAGCTGTTGTTTATAATAGAGTGAAAGTCGCCGAATAAAAGGGAATTTGTGACAGACTCGTCAATGCGATGCTGGACTTAGTACACTTCCTTGTTGTAATCCATCTTTAAGTTTCTTTTGTTTCGGGTGTGGGATTCAACATTTATACCATTCATATAAACAGTATTTTTTTCAAAAATTCTGGAACTGATTTAGAGGGTTGATTTTTAGGGATTTTTTATTTTCAATTTTGACATTGTACCGGTCATAAAGTCTCTGGAAGGCCTTCTTATCTTTTTCCAGAATGCTTCGTACCACTCTCGTGACTTTTTGATGAAGAGTTCAGGTCACGACTGTTGCCTAGTAGGGACGAAATCTTTAGAAGCTATACCGCAGGAACCAAAAACAAAAGTCATGTTAACATTTGACTTTTCACCACCAACTTGAACGGTCGCCCTTCAATAAGACTGCGCCATTTTGCGGGCGCTTCATATGCAGGTCAACCGAATGGTCGAGCTTAGTTGTATTTCGTTGTCAATTGTCTAAACCTTTCTCGTATATTTTCATAGTATGCGACATCAGCTTCACCGATCGGGGAAAAAAGAAATCTCTTCCATTTATTCATTAAATAAAGTCTCGAACTATTTCATGTAATCCAGTCCGACTGTCCGCTTCAGGTTCCGTAAAATCTAGCGTTGCCACTTCGTGTGCGAAGCGTGAATTCTTCATTAAGTAACGTTATAGTGCACTTAACAACTACTGCAAATTACGCCTCCACTAATTTGTATTTAATATCCAAGTATTTCGTCTGATAAATAACTTAACAATTTTTTCTTCGTAAAGCCGCAATCTTATAATAACGACTCGTTTGCCTGTGTTTTGACTTCGCAACCTGTTCTGAGGGAAAATGTTTTCTATGTTCTATACGATGTTCCTACTACTTTCTCGCTCTCTTTTTTGCAAGCCCCGCTGTACGTAGGCGCTTATAATAATTCAAGTTTCATGTTCAATTGCTCAGTCTCTTAATAGTTCCAATTGCACTGTGAAAGGTTAATGAAGTACGCACTATATGTATGTTCACAAACGGGTGCAAAGTTTAGCTTCTATGCTTCTAGGCTTCTGTATAATCATAGAATCTTTTTCACGTTTCTCCTTACAGCATCATATTTATCATCGATTTCTTTAAAGTGCTTAAAGAAATAATTCTTCAAGACTTCCAGCTCCTGCAGCTTTAGCACTACGTCTCCATAAAAACTGCTTCATGCTATTATCATATGTCTTTTAGTAGTTAACGATTTCTTTTTACCATCGGATCAAATTACCAGATATTATTCCTGCAGTCATATTTAGCATCTGTGCATGCTTTCGATTGAGCGCCCCCTTGTCAGTCTCCATTACCCTTTCTTATGTCATCTAATATGCTAGCAAATGTTTCGTTGTTGGGATCGAGTGACAAGCAGCACATTAGATGGCGTCAATGATTACTTAGTTTAGGCAGCGTCTTTGACTGTTGTTTGGTGACAAAATCGCAATGGCTCACGAAAGAACAAAGAGACTTTTGGGACTTTTAACGTCTGCTTTAAATATGCTGTAACAATTGCTAGTAATTATGACTATTGGCTACTCGGAACGTACCTCGTCCTAAAATACTGGAGCTATAAGTTGCGTCAATCGCAATATGATTGATTTTGATACATTAAGTAAGTATTCAGAGCATTTTGCGAGCATTAACATCGGCCTAACTAATTTTAATGAGTCATTGCTGCTTTAGGTTTCCCCTGTCTAAAAGCCACGTCAATACCAGATTGCCTGTTTAGACCATATCCTTCTAAGAACACCCTGTTGTTGATTACATATTTAACGTTCTTTAAACACCGTCTCTTTTTAATGGTGTGTTTCTAAGACTGCTGTATCGTTTACTTTAAGACGCAAAAAATGTTAACTGAAAATGTGTCTACCTTGTGTCTGTGTACGTGATCGGTGTGTTAATTATGTAGTCAATTGACTCAACTAGACTCTGTGGTGTCTTGCCATCTGTGTCTGTTTTTATAAGACTTAGGATGCACTCCATTAAAAAAATATATTTGAGGTTTTTTTTTTGTGGAAAAATATACAATATGAGGTGCTTATGCTTGGCATAATAGCAGTTCTGGTCATAAAGGATGACATTTCGAAATTTATTCTTTTTTGGGTATACTACCCAGTGTCTTCTCTGTCTTCTCTCGGATAATAAAATGAACAATATATGAATGCTTCTGCTCTGCTAAGTGAATAAAAGTCAAAGGCTTTTCATAGTCAAAAGGTCTACGAAGTTTTGAATCAAAAATTAATCAAGTTATATACAGGGAGATTGATTAGTAACAATTGTACAACTAAAATGACGCAACTGTCAGACTTGCAATTATTCGAATCAAGTGTTGACCAATGTCGAGTTAAATCAAATGTACGAGTCCATGTTATGATATTTCTTATAACAAGGTGGCTTAAACTATTTTCGACAGTTGATGATGCTCTCCGTGGAATGTAGTTCATGATGACCCGCTTATTTTTCTGCTGACTATTCCAACTATCTTGGGTCATATCTTCATTTCGTCCAGCCTTATAACGTTTTCTACCAGCTATACCTCAATTGTGCGCAATCAAAGCTTATAAACAATCTTAAGTCTTTACAAATTCGTAAACTACAAAAAAAATGGTTTTCCTACATCCCTCTCATACGAAAACATTTCATTAACCGATCCCTATACCATAGCCAATTTCTTTGCTACTTTTCATACCGGATCCCTCTTATTTCAAATATCTCCTTAACTTCTCCATTTGTTGTCCCTCTTTTTCTCAAAGTTTTGATCATACGATAATTGAAAATAAATTACAACAATTTATGACGAATATTTACCCGGCCAAGATGAACTTCCATCCATATTTCTTAAAAAGTTTTCCTCAAAACTTTCCGTTATCGGTCTCTCAAGGTGAATTTCCACAGATGTGGAAGTCTTCTATCATACCACCGATACACAAAAAAAGGATTAAAGATTGAGGTCGCTAATTACCGTCCCATAGCTTAACTTTCCCATATACCTAAACACCTCGAAAGCATTTTGTACGAAGCCTCAAGCTTCCTGTGCAAATCTCTTATTTCCCCTAAACAGCTTTCTGAAATGTAGATAAACTACCACTAACCTCTTCGAACTCGGGTCTTCTGTTCTCTCAGCCTAAGAAAATGTTAAAGAAGTTGTCGTTATAACAACTGATTTCAGTAAGACAAATATCTCCTAAACTAATCCTGTTCAAATAATCCGTCCTGGGCTTTGAACCCATTTTGCTAAAGTGGATATATTCTTACCTGAATAACCATTTTTATAGTGTTCGTTTCAGATCTGACCTATCGGCCCCTTTATTGGCCACCTCATGTGTGTCTCGAAGTAGTCACCTAGGTCCTCTCCTCTTCATCCTAACCATTAACGATCTTGAAAGGGTCATTCAACACTCAGCACTTTCTCTCTATGCTGACGATACCAAATTTTTCTAACCCATTTCCTCACAACATGACTCCAGCAGCCCCCTTCAAATAGATGTAAATAGTTTTTCCACCTGGTACATCAAGAACTGTTTAGAACTCAATGTCACCAAATGTCAATCAATTACCTTTTCACTTAAGTGCAACAAGTCTCCTCCCCGAATTTACCTTCTCCACGGCAAACCTATATCCCTTGTTCGGTCTATCCGCCATCTCGGCATATTATGCGACAGGGAGCTTAATTTCTGCTCACATATTGATGAGATAGTTACTAAAGCAAACTCATCACTTGGCTTCGTTTAAAGTTGGTCCAAGAAATTCTGCAACCCGTACGTGACCAGATCACTATACTATACATCACTTTTGTTCGCCTTCTTCTCGAGTACGCTAGCCAAGCGTGGTGTTCCTTTCAACGAGTTCATGTATCCCGAATCGAATGCACCCAGCGTCGTTTTCTTCGAATTGCTGTTCGAGGTTTACCTTGACCAGTGAAGTACATGACCAGATCACTATACTATACATCACTTTTGTTCGCCCTCTTCTCGAGTACGCTAGCCAAGCGTGGTGTTCCTTTCAACGAGTTCATGTATCCCGAATCGAATGCACCCAGCGTCGTTTTCTTCGAATTGCTGTTCGAGGTTTACCTTGACCAGTGAAGTACATGACCAGATCACTATACTATACATCACTTTTGTTCGCCCTCTTCTCGAGTACGTTAGCCAAGCGTGGTGTTCCTTTCAACGAGTTCATGTATCCCGAATCGAGTGCACCCAGCGTCGTTTTCTTCGAATTGCTGTTCGAGGTTTACCTTGGAATTAGTTTTTATCATTATTAAGTCCTAGTTTTAAGCTTGTATTAAGCAAAATAAAAGGGGTCATTAGCCACCATCAAAATTAAAATTAAATTAAATCTAAGTAAGGTCCTTTGCGCTACCCGATGTGCTTTGTATGTTAGCCATGATAAAAAGAAAATGAAAATGAGGGAGAGCTGGGTGAAGAAGAACAGAAATATAGAAAGAATAGTTTGATTGATGCTTCCATTTTGTCATGCCGTTTAACGATGTGGTGGTGGGCACATTGCCCACCCAATGTGGTCTCAAAACCTAACGATTTTGTTCAAAATTTCAAAAAATCAAAATCGTCTTCGTCAAATCTGCAAAGAAATAGAATCATGCGCTGTGTGCTTTTTCTTGTACTGCCAAAGAGTAAATGTATCGTAACTTCCTGAACGTCTGAATTATCACGACATACATACGAGTATGTATACATGTTCTAATCTTATAAGGTTGCTATCTATTATAATTCTTGTAGCTATATAGCTATATTATATTGCTCTTATAATCATAAATAGACCAGTTTTGAGATACATATCATAGTCTGTTTCTATATTTTCTACAGGTTATCTAGTAAAAAGTCGCATAGCATTTTTTGTTGCATTTTGTTGAACCTTAAAATCAATTAGAAGGATCTGCAGTATAACCTCAGTACTACGAGTATGTCCTGGCTGAGAGCACCTTTACATGAAAGCATGCTAAGATGCATCTCGCTTAAGAACTTGACTCTTCCTTCAAAAGTCAGGTTTAATAATATTACACGAATTTATTTGTAACCTCGCCACAATCTATCTCTCGAGACTCTAGCGTTACTTGTTTTTCAATTGTACTTAACTTCACATAGTCCCAATGCTTCCAATGTATTCCATTTAAGTTTGGAGGATCTCTATATAGAAGTTGTAGCAACTAAACGATGTAGTGCATTCTTTACCGGTTTATGTTTAACGTAGACAAGCTGGCTGCAACCGGATTTGCAGAAAATAAAAATTATTTGCAATCGATTAGAGGAAATGCTTACTCACTAGACGGTTAGACAAAATCATTTTCCAAAGTATTAGTCATCTTATGAGCTATTTATGTAGAACCTTGAATATTCAGCTGATTTCAACCAGCACGAAATGTCATATATCGTCGACTAGCAACAAATTTCCAATTTTACGAGATAATATTCGTATCGGTGTTAGCATTACAAGTTCTTCACTAGAAGACTAATCCCTCAGTTATGAATTCCCATTCTGATTTTCAACCTTTACACCTTGCAGTATCTCCACGCAACTAGCACCTTACTGTTATAAAATTTAATCTATGCAACAATTTTTTTGGCAGGAAAAAGAAATTATTAAATTATGTAGGAGGCAAACAAAAACACGTGTTCACACTTGCTTGTTCATGGCCCTCACACACATATAATAAACTCGTCCATTTTTTTTCAGATACTTCTTTTGTTGATAAAATATCACTTAAATGAGGAATGAGACAAGAAACGAGGGAAAGTGTTAGTGGTATTTAAATAAACGACGCTACAAACATAGTGATTGGGGATACATTTTTTTTATTGACCTTAAATTTTATCATGTTGTCCACTGATTGTGTTTGCTTGAGTTTCATTTGATTGTTTGGATTTAAGTATAAGAATAATCGAGACTCGTTGACGATATGTATACATATCTATACGAATGTGCACCTTGAAATACAGAGAATTCACTGCCTACTTCCATTTGCAACCGTGATATACGAGTAAGTGGGCAAATATGATAGTTCCAACAATCAATGGGTGGCTTTGGTGATGGTCTTTCCTTATCTAAAATAATCGGTAACAACTCAGGTGTGTAGATATATATAGTTGCAAATAAACACAAAACTAAACCTATTTATAGTCAATTCATATTGGGAAATGAATTGACATATTTTATGTCCGTATGTTAAAGCTCTGTTTACGAGTAGTGTTCGACACTTCTGTACGATAATATAAAGAACGTGGTTCCTTTATTTTATTTTCCTCTTTAGTCGAGATATATTTAGTTCAGCTTCCAAATTTATAAATCCGCCCGAGTGATACCATTTGTTCATCTCTGCAAAATAGGCCCTATGTTTGGATTAACTCCACATCTCAAGCGGTGGTTGAGCAGTTCGTTAAATTTCACTGTTGCTATATCATAACCGGTGACCGTGGCTCAAGTGGTAGTGCATTGACTTTCAAATTGGACGTTTTGACATTCAATTCAACCGCGCCCGAAATACAAAACAAATTGTCGTAACTTTTTTGGCGTAACGAATGCACGCAATAACTCAGCGTGTCATGAAAATAACTGAAACGACTTTCTTAAACAACACCTCCAACAACTAAAGCAGGAAACACTACAGCGTAATAGATATATGTGTAAACATACTC
Source organism: Volucella inflata (assembly GCA_928272305.1). Taxonomy (NCBI): domain Eukaryota; kingdom Metazoa; phylum Arthropoda; class Insecta; order Diptera; family Syrphidae; genus Volucella; species Volucella inflata. The sequence continues at coordinate 11,055,774 of OV743720.1, forward strand.
GAATATATACATAGATTTACATATATATTTTTTTTCTGTCAAAAACAAGGAATTCTGTATCACCCTAACCCACCCACACATCTATTTACAATGACGTTCCAGCTGTCAACTCCTTGGAATAATCCAATCTGCTTGCTACGCACTTCACAGCGCCAGTTCAATGCCTCCGGATTGTGAGATCAATCTGCTTTTGCACTTATGCAGTTGTAAGAGTACTAAAAAGCTTTAACATGTACAAATTCCACAATCTAGATGGTTAATCCTCCCTTCTTCTAAAGTTTTTTTTTCACGCTGGCAAGCAAAACCACTGCTTAAGTTTTTACATTTACGGAATGAAGGAGAAGAAAAGAAATATATTCGCCCTTAATCCTGATAATTTTTTTTAGATCTATGGATGGTTTATTGATGGCTTCTGCTTGTCGGATATATCTATACTCAAAAATTGCATCCATCATCCTTATCGCTGATAAATTTCTTTTCACGCAGTTCTTTTTTCATTGTTGGGAAAAGGTCAAACCGACGAGGACCACTTTTGTTACGGGTGCGTTGTTGTGCAGGAGCAGGGAACCTTTAGCTAATTTTCCTCTACGTTATCCCTTAAAAGATTCCCGCAAAAACGCTTCAGAATAGCACTATAGCTATTATTCAGTATTCACCCGTTATGAAATGACATTTTCCCTTATTCGATAGTGGTGTCATGTCTCATCCTCGGTAACTATCCAACCATATACTCTACCCGTGTCCATGCTGCAGAGATTACAAATCTCGAGCGAACATAACGATGTTGTTTTTGTGGTGGCGTTATCATTCTTGGAACGCATCTTGCTCCGACCTTTGTCAAGCCGAAGTTGTGGTGAAGGATTTTGAAAATGGTTGTATGGCTGCCATTTATGACATTTTTGACTAGTTGAGAAGGTCACTGCGATGAGTCGTCTTTAAGTGATCCCCCTGCCTGGTATCAAATAAAAAATCCCTTCTGTACAAAATGGTTTTTGTGGTCCCCGTAACTAAAGATATTAAGGTTTTCCTTGCTTTTCAAGGAATTTAATAACGGTGCGCTGTTCGATTCTTTCAATATTTTATGTTTTTTTTTTACTAGGTTTGCTGACGATTCTCAAAAACTACTAATCACATTCAGTGAAGACTGTGAATTAATGCTAATGATCAGTAACTTAAATACAATAAGATAGTACGCAATACCCCGCACACTATCTTTAATTCGTTTTTGGTCTTTGGGTTCCTAAGTTCTCTTTAAAAGTGGCCAGCAGTACTCAATCAGGTTCAAATCGAAGACGTTCTCAGGCCAACTTAGTATTTTTAACCTGATACTTATTACAAATTCCATCAACTTACAATATACAAGATGAAGAATTATAAATAAATGAGGGCATATAATTTAAAATGTTTTCATGTTTTCTCGATTTTTGCCATGTTTTGCTCGATACCAGGGAACAATGTCAACTCGAAAGATAGGATCAATTGTGACTGGAACTCCAGATCATCTATGAAAGGAAGCCATTGGATGGTCTCTATTGATGTTTATGTACCTGTCTGCCTTCATTTAACGGCTGCGAAACATTAATTACCTTTGGTCGAAAAATGAAATGTAGCCCCACATCAATCTTACAGAAAAAATTGTTTCTCTCTTCGCGCATCCACCATACGTACTCGAAGACTTGAAGTTACATTCACTTTCGTCAGTAAAGATAACACCAATCCAATCATTTGCGGTCCAAGTTTGATAAGTTCTGGCAAATTCCAACCTTGCGTGTCTCATTTTTGATTTTAACGATTTTTGGTTTTTTTTTTTGCTTGTATACGAATCCGAGTAAGTTCAGTCTTTTGCTGATCGTACGAACTCTCAATTCATTTTCTTTTCGAATTTTCTTCGATTAGCGTGTAATATTAGTTTTAAAATTCGGTCCTCCCCTTTGCATTGTCTATTTAGCTAAAACTGTTTCGGTTTTCTTGGCTGATGTTCCAAACAAACCATTCATTGTAGAAATTTTAATATGGTCACATGTTTGCATTGAATTCTTTTATTATGGAAATTTAAATTCTTCTGGTGAGGTGTTCCCAAAATCTCTACATACTCCTATGATCCAAATCTGTGAGATAAAACTCTAAGTGATTAATATTGCAATTGGCACTCTCGAACGCAGACGTACTACCTCACGCCTAACCTTGTTCTATCGCTATTTACTCGTACACCATCATTGTTTCATAAAAATTGCCAGTAGCATAACGACCCTTCAACCGTAACACCCGACTTGCTTTGAATAATTATCATTTTCCACTTTCGAAAGTATTCTTAAACATCTTCATTCTTTTTCATGATGTACAAATCGCCAATGAAACGGCGATAAACATTCAAAATCCATAAACATATAAAGCAACCGGTTAAGGAAAATTTAAAAAAATCAACGGTTGATCTTTGTTGAACACCTCCCGTCATAATAACTCATAAGCTTAGAAACAAGTAAGTCGTCGTCAACAGTGTCAGAAATTTTAGACAAAACTAAAAGGTCGCACATTGTAGATAGTTTCTTATTGATTACAAAGCCTATTATGGAAGAACTGAAAGCTATTGTAAGGATCCTAATACGTGTCCATTTTTATATTTGGCAGGGTGCTTGTTCCTTAGTTCCTAAAGTGTCTGCTGTGAACCACTCAGTGCTATGCTATTCTTGACAACTTTCGTTTGAAGGGCAACATGTTTATTAAAAAATCTGTAAAACAGAGCTATAGGGATATTCAACTTGAGCACCGCCCAAAGGTTTGTAAAATGATGACTGCTAATAGACAGACAAAAGATCTCATTGGATGTTTGACACCATAAAGAGCCTAAGTCGAAAGCCCTTTTATTAGCTAAATGTAAGATTAGATTACGTATATGAAATGCGAAAAAACAGGACGGGAACTTAGGTAAAGACTATGTCTTCAGAATTTTCAAGAATTCTGGGATTTTCTAAAAATGGAAGAAAAAGCAAGAATTTCGATCGATCATTTCATTGTGTAATAGTTCAACTCCTCTGCTTATATTTAAAGACATACTATCTTTACTAAAGAGTGAGCCAACAAATAGTGTGGATTTTTTTTTTTTTTTTGTATGGAAGACAATACAGTGAATACCAAAGCTCTGATTACAAGCCAGCCTATGCATTTCATTAATTTCGAAAACTCTTGGTTAAAACAAGCTGGTTCAGCGACCTTAATTTCAGTTGTAATGCTGACCAATTGAGGCCTTAAATTGTTCTTGGGTTGTCAGGTGTATGCCACCTGTATTTTGAAATAATCGCAAAAAGCAGTCTAGCAGAGCTCATATTATTTCGGTCGCTAATCAACTAATTTTGTTCACAATAATTTGACCATTTAATAAGATGTGTTGCTGTAGCACGGTCTTGTTGAAACCAGAACTCACCCACATTCAATTTACCCAATTTTGTGAATAGCTCATTGATGCCGCCACCGTCTTACATGTTGACAACCGTTCCGGATTCATAAAGTCGATAATAACTTTCCTTCACAAAGCTCCCATAATTGCTTCGAACAACAAAATTGTATTGTTATAAGACACCCGAGGCCATGACTAAAATTGCCTTAATTTAGAATGAATTCAGTAAATATCATTTAAAGACAACCAATGTCCACACCATCTGTTGGCTCACCCTTTACATGCCTAACACCCATTCGTACTTTAAGAAGACAAACATGAACTCACGTTACGTACTTACATAACTTTATAAGAAACTTTTTAAAATGCATTAGTATGATAGTTAACCGGAGGGAAATCAACCTTATCTCACATGCGCTTCAAACTTATCAAATAAACAATAAATTAAATCGTGGGTATATGCTACTTAAACTTAACTTTTTCATATTTTTATTTTGTAAATAAAAAAAAAAAAACCAATTGCACCTTTAAATTTGCTTTAACAAAACCTGGGTGCAATCGAAAAGGAAAGAAAAAAATTGTGTTATTAATTTTTATTGTTTTATATAATTTTCTTTGACAACAATAACCAATTGGCTATGGACTTGTTGTTGTAAATATGATTTTCTTTTTTTATTTTTTTAATTTTTATAGAATCACAATGGACCTCTTCGCCCCCGCGGCCACAGAGCCCATCCACTCAGCCGCAGACTAGCTTCGATACACTGACATGTAAAATATAAAACAAAAAAATTTTTAAATTCAAAATTCTTATAGAACATCTGTTTTTTTTTTTTAATATAATTTGTTTTTAACTTATTTTCATGACGTTGAATTGCTTTAATTATCTTTTTAATTAATATTTAAAATTTTGGTTATTTACTAATTGGCTTGGCTTGGATTTGAATGAAATTTGGTGGCTTTTATACTTTGTTTTATACATTTATATATACTATATTTTTCATTTGTGAAAGTTGGTTTTTGTAGTTTCCATTGTAAAAATAAAAAAAAAATCGCAAAGGATTTTTATTTTGGATTGAATGAATGAGTAATGGTGTTTTGTATTTGTATATTTAGACGTGTTTTGTATTTGTAGTTTAATTTTGAGAATCATCTAGAATTGAGAAAATCTTAACAAAAATGGTTTTAATCTTTTAATTGTAAAGTGAGTTGAGTAGTTAAATATATTTTTAAACTATTGAATGGCTTTTAGAATTCCAATGTAATAGAGGAGATGCTAAACTCTACCCTACAAGAGGCGTTACAAACTCTCAAAAATGCAATTTTTCATTCACCTTTTGTTTAGGATATACGAATAGTTATGGATCAACATTCCCACTTACTCGCTTATGAGATCGGTGAAGTTTGTTTAGTCCAATATTTGAGACACCTTTTGGATCACATCAAGCCCCGACTTGTAATTCTAAATCATGTTATATGATTTATGGAATTATGTCTGAAACACATCAGGCTTTTGGCATCCTTTGCTGTTTTTAATGGAGCGAACCCCGTCGCACTGTCAACACCCACCAGAATATCGAGAGAGAGAGAAAATACAACTAAGTCGAGCTTGTAAATGAGCCCACATGAACATCTAATGTTACGAGGGCGGGTCAATAAGTCCGTGACTTTTGGATTAAAACACAGATTTTTTGATAAAAAAATAATTTTATTTTTCAACGTAGTCTCCCTTGAGCTCTATACACTTCGTCCAACGCTTCTCCAATTTTTTTTATCCCTTCCAAAAAAAATGATTTGTCGAGGTCCTCAAAATAGGCCTTTGTTTGCGAGATCACTTCATCATTGGAGTCAAATCTTTTTCCACCAAGCCATTTCTTCAGGTTTGGGAACAAGAAGTAGTCGCTCGGAGCCAAATCTGGAGAATAGGGTGGATGAGGGAGCAATTCATAGCCCAATTCATGGATTTTTGCCATGGCAACTGCACATGTGTGCACCCTTGCATTGTCTTGGTGGAAAAGAACTTTTTTCTTGGCCAAATGAGGTCGTTTTTTTTTTCAAATCGTCATTGAATCGGTCCAATAAGTTGGCATAATATTCCCCATTGATTGTTCTTCCCTTTTGAAGGTAGTCAATGTGGATTATTCCGCGTGCATCCCAAAAAACAGTCGCCATAAATTTATTGGCTGACAAACCCACCATGGCCTTCTTTGGCGCCGATTCACCCTTAGAAACCCACTGTTTTGACTGTTGTTTGTTCTCTGGTGTGTTGTGATGGATCCATGTTTCGTCCACGGTTACAAAACGGCGCAAAAACTCCTCCATATTGCGATTAAACAACGCCAAACCTTCCTGTGAAGTTGTTACACGATTGCGTTTGTGGTCGACTGTGAGCAAACGCGGCACCCATCTTGCGGAAAGCTTTCTCATGCCCAAGTGATCATTCAAAATTGAAACCACTGAGCCATGCGAGATCCCTACGGCTTCCACAATCTCTCGCACTTTCAATCTTCGGTCGGCCAACACCATATCGTGAATTTTTTCGATTGTTTCGGGTGTAGAGACCTCAACTGGGCGTCCAGGACGTTCGGCATCTTCAGTGCTTGTACGGCCACAACGAAATTCAGTAAACCACTTTTTTACCATTGAAATCGATGGTGCAGAGTCCCCATAGTATTTATCAAGCTTAGCCTTGGTCTCGGTAATGGTTTTTTTTCACAAGAAATAATGCTTAATAAGCACACGAAATTCACTTTTTTCCATTTTCTCCTCAAATTAGTGAGTAGTCTGATAAAAATAGCTGTCAAACACAAATTAACTGACGCAGCAAGTTTAAATTTTGACAGGAGTCAACTGACAGATGCCTGTTGACAGGAGCAGTGTTGCTGTTTCAGTAAAGAGGTCAGAAATTCAAAAAGTCACAGACTTATTGACCCGCCCTCGTATATGCTCTTCTTCAGAAAATATTTCTAGAAACTTTAGTTCCTTTTAAACAAGAAGAAGCAGGAATTGAGTGTAAATCATATTTCCTTTTATGGTACGAAGACTATTTCATATCATGTTTTAAAAAAGACTTCTTCGGATGGTTTTAACGACGCGTATCCTGTCAGTCAAATTTTGGGCCACTTTTCGTCAATCCTTGGATATTCGCTTCCAAGGTCTAACGACGAAGCGAAGTTCAGTGGACAAGGAACGTAGCACTTGGAAAAAATAAACACAGCGTGAAAGCTAAACTAAACAAACGTTGGGAATTGTTGGCAATTTAGCGACTTAAAGCTGCTGAAGAGCCTAATTTGCGAATCCTTTTCGTAAGCCATTGTCTCGTGGCTGAGATTTTTTCGCAAAATTTTCCACGTTGTGTAGAGACAGACAGCCAAACTAATGCAATCGATGGCAAATTAATATTGACATGTTTACTCAATTGGGACGACGCACATTATGTTCACGCACGCTTTGTAGGCCTTGCTGCAAATGGGGTGTATGTAGTACGAAACTTACCTCAAAGATGACAAATACCGTGCTCAATTATGTGTGGGACATACCACCTTGATCAAAAAATTCAGAAAATTAAAAATACAAGTTTATTTTATCTATATTGTCCCCTTCAAAGTAATCCCCATCGATTGCAACACACTTATGCCAGCGCTTGATCCAATCCTCGAAACATTTTTTATGTTCGGTTTTCGGTATGTCAATCAATGCTTCCTGCGGTTTTTCCATTACTTGTTCTCGGCTGCTGAAACGCGTTCCCCGTAGTGGTTTCTTAACTCGATTGAATAGAAAGAACTCACAGGGAGCCAAATCAGGTGAATTCGTATTTGTTCCATTTTTCGTTAAAAAATTACGAATAATTATGGCACTGTGCGACAGTGCGAGTTTTCTGCCCACAATTCTGGTCTCTTTCGGCGAATTGCTTCACGCAAACGTCTCATAACACCCTCTGTCTGGCCTTCTGGCAAAAATTCCTAATGCACTACACCGAATCCATGAAAACCGTGAGCATTGCCTTCTTTTTTGACTGAAAACGACGTGGTTTTTTTGGTCTCGGCTCATTTGGTGAACGCCATTCTCTTGCCTGGTGTCTGTACTGCGTGTCGTACTCATAAACCCACGTCTCGTCTCCAGTAATGATCCTTTTGATGAATGTGGGATTGGATTCAGCCTCGCAAATCATCTCTTTTGCGATGTCAACACGGTCTCTTTTTTGAATGGTCTTGGTCTTGGTCTTTTGGCACCAACTTTGCTGCTACATGACGGAAACCCAAATCATTAACCAAAATGTCTTGGACGGATCCATAGGCAATGTTCAAGTCCTCCGCTATCTCTCTGATGGTTAATTTGCGGTTATTGACCAACATTTCTTTTACTTCATCAATGTTTTCGTCGGTTTTCAACGTCGATGGTCTGCCACTGCGTTTATCATCTTCGATTGACTCACGACCACTTTTGAACCGCTCGTGCCACTGGTAAACAACCGTTTTCTTTAGAGAATCGTTGCCGAAACACTTTTCCAACATTTCCAACGTTCGCGCACCATTAAATCCGTTTTTTACGCAAAATTTAATACAAGTTCGTTGTTGCAAATTTAAATTCATTTCTAAAATTGTAAAAAATCGCCAACACACACCGAGATAGATGTACTCTTGGCTACGTAACTTTTGCAAATGTCAAGCTATGACGCTAAGATTAAGAAGGAATATCAACAACAGATGTACCGACTTAACAAAAAAAAAAGAACACAAATCGGAATAATGGGAGCGCCACACCGTAGAACTTTTTAATCAAGGTGGTATGCGCCTTCGTTGTTCTCAAAATCGTCTACTCATGTTGATTTGTCAAACAACCCTAAATAGAGATGTCAGAAGCATGATTTGTAGGTTATTCCTATTGACAGAACTAACAATGACCAACAGTGCACTGTGTATGCCAAACAACAATGTACACCTGGCATATAAATAAATTTGTTGGAGAGTAAAGATTCAAGAAACCTACATTAATTCAATACGCAACTCATCGTGATTGACATCCTTAACAGTTTACGATTCAAATTGTTCGCACTTAAAATTGATAACTCCCTTTAAACCGGCAATGCCAATATAATTACTCCTTGTACGACCATCGGTTGACTTCGTTCAATTTTTAAATGTTGCTTTAAGTCATAATATAATATAGCAGCTATCCGAAAAAGGATATCGAAGATATCTGATATTCATTGTATGCAACGTTAACTTACTTTACCATTCGGTAATTCAATTGGGATAGCCAGACTACAGACATCCCCCATTATTCTCCTTATTGCTTAGGTTACGTAATCTTTCGTAAAGTAATCTGTTTCTATCTCAAGCGAAAATTCATCGATAAACGATACTCTACTTTTTCTACCTACTTATAGGTTGTAGATCATGGTTTTGTATCACTCATTAGTGTTACCGCCGCCACTCTTGAAACAGTCTATTTATTAGCTTTTCTCCGTAACGTTAAAATGGGCATCATCACTTGGCCCCTGCTCAATAAACAAGGACTCAAATAAAAGAGCTTCGAACAAAAGCGATTGTAATGTTTAGTGTAAAAAGACATAGGAAGGCTCAAATGTTTCCTTAGAAGCTTGTATTAGTTCAGCGAATGTAGAGAATATTTTGCTTCGATTCACGTTTTCCCAAAAATTCATAATTTTAATGCACGCGCATCACCTAAAAGAAGCAGTTCGGAATCCAACAATGATTAAGCATGGAAGCATTTTCCACAAACCCATCGCAGCAGTTTCCTTGCCACAGATTAGCTAGCGCACTTTTGTGGAAAACATAAACAGAGTCTAAATCGTGTTAGGCATTAATATACTATTTTTCGATTTTTTGTATAGTTTACAGTTGCGAAAGTATTGATTTGTCGTTAATTTTTGTGTTTTGAAATCACTGTAAGTTGGCTGTTATACTAGAACTTGTATCTAGTCTAGTCTTCTTGTCCATCCCTTAGTCCTCTGAGTATGAGTTATAAGCGAATGTATAATGAAAGAAACAAAATTTGTATTGCATGCTTTCCCAAAATCTTTATTTAAACAAAACAAAAAAAAAATACATTTCATTGAACAAGCATTTAATTGGCAAAAAATTTCAAAATTTTACCCGGAATTGCAGCGCTATCTTGAAAAAAAAAACAAAAAAAACAATAGATAGTCCCAAAAGCTAACTTGTGTGTCTTGTCTAAGCAATCGCTTTGTAAAGTTTATCAGTTATAAACGAAATTTTTGACTTTATAAAGCTTTTTTCTGTTTCTTTAAAAAAAAAAAAAAGAAGGAAAATTTTGGAATTTTAAATCTTGTCACTTCATTGATTTGAGTTATTTTCTTTGGTAATTTTTGTGAGTTCTCTTGCTCTCTTTAAACAGCATTTGTTTAATCCATGCAAACATATATTGATTTTTTTTTTTGTATTTATTTTTATTTTGTGTAGCACCACCAGCACCAGGTTCATCTGTGAATCCAACATCTGTGACCAGCCCCAGTGCCCAAAATGTACCAGGTGCTGCAGCTGGAGCAGTGGCATCAGCCCTGGGTGCCAGTGTTACCGCCACAACGCCAACACAACCAGAACTGCCAGTATTTACAAGTCCACGTCGTCCGAATTTGGGCCGTGAAGGACGGCCCATTGTGTTGCGGGCGAATCATTTTCAGGTGACAATGCCTCGTGGATACGTCCACCACTATGATATCAATATACAACCGGACAAATGTCCACGTAAAGTTAACCGAGAGATTATAGAGACTATGGTTCATGCGTATAGTAAGATATTTGGTGTGTTAAAGCCGGTATTCGATGGTCGAAATAATTTATACACACGTGATCCATTGCCTATTGGTAATGATCGGTTGGAATTAGAAGTGACTTTACCGGGTGAAGGAAAAGATCGAATATTTCGGGTGACAATCAAGTGGATGGCGCAGGTTTCGTTATTTAACTTGGAAGAGGCTTTAGAGGGTAGAACACGTCAGATTCCATATGATGCTATCTTAGCATTAGATGTTGTTATGCGTCATTTGCCGAGCATGACTTATACACCAGTGGGAAGGAGTTTCTTTAGTTCACCAGATGGATACTATCATCCTTTAGGTGGTGGTCGTGAAGTATGGTTTGGTTTTCATCAAAGTGTACGTCCATCACAATGGAAGATGATGCTCAATATAGATGGTAAGTTCGCTTAAAAATCATCTACAAATTTTTGTGGTATTAATTGTCATTTTATTTAGTATCTGCAACGGCGTTCTATAAAGCTCAACCAGTGATTGATTTCATGTGTGAAGTTCTCGATATCAGAGACATAAATGATCAAAGGAAACCACTAACAGACTCACAGAGAGTTAAATTCACTAAAGAAATTAAAGGGCTCAAAATAGAGATTACTCATTGTGGCCAAATGAGACGCAAATATCGTGTATGCAATGTCACTCGGCGACCAGCACAAATGCAATCGTAAGTTACACCTAAATTCATGAATAGTTTCAGTGAATTTAAATCTATTTTTTTTAGTTTCCCTCTACAACTAGAAAATGGGCAAACAGTCGAATGTACTGTAGCTAAATACTTCCTCGACAAATACAGAATGAAGCTGCGCTACCCACATTTACCTTGCTTGCAAGTTGGACAAGAACATAAGCACACATACCTCCCCCTGGAGGTGTGCAATATAGTTGCTGGACAGCGATGCATTAAGAAACTCACTGATATGCAAACATCAACCATGATCAAAGCCACAGCTCGATCAGCACCAGATCGTGAAAGAGAAATCAATAATTTGGTTAAACGTGCTGACTTCAATAACGATTCTTATGTTCAGGAATTTGGTTTAACTATATCGAATTCTATGATGGAAGTGCGTGGTCGTGTTCTTCCACCACCAAAATTGCAATATGGCGGTCGGGTATCAAGTATGAGCGGACAAGTAAGTTATACCTAGATTCTTTTCCTAAATTTCGTTACTCAAAAGCAAAACAATACAAAATCTCTTTCGCTCTTTTGTAGCAACTTTTCCCACCACAGAACAAAGTTAGTTTAGCATCACCAAATCAGGGTGTCTGGGATATGCGTGGAAAACAATTCTTCACTGGAGTAGAGATTCGAGTTTGGGCAATTGCATGCTTTGCTCCACAGAGGACGGTGCGAGAGGATGCTTTGCGTAATTTTACTCAGCAGCTACAAAAGATCTCGAATGATGCTGGAATGCCAATAATTGGGCAGCCATGCTTTTGTAAATATGCCACAGGGCCAGATCAAGTTGAACCGATGTTCAAATATTTGAAAAATTCCTTCAATGCTTTACAATTAGTTGTAGTTGTCTTACCAGGAAAGACGCCTGTTTACGGTAAGTTTTTCTTTCAATAATACCTTTGCCGTGTAGTAGTGAATTTAATATATTTTCTTAAAATAGCTGAAGTAAAACGAGTTGGTGACACAGTCCTTGGAATGGCAACTCAATGTGTTCAAGCTAAGAATGTCAACAAAACTTCACCACAGACACTTTCCAATTTATGTCTTAAGATCAATGTTAAACTTGGTGGCATTAATTCCATTCTAGTCCCATCAATTAGACCGAAAGTTTTCAATGAGCCTGTTATATTTTTGGGCGCTGATGTAACACACCCACCAGCTGGTGACAATAAAAAACCATCGATTGCAGCTGTTGTCGGCTCAATGGATGCACATCCATCACGATATGCTGCTACAGTTCGAGTGCAACAGCATCGTTTGGAGATCATTCAAGAACTTAGTAGTATGGTTCGTGAATTATTAATAATGTTTTATAAATCCACCGGCGGCTATAAACCACATCGCATCATTTTGTATCGTGATGGAGTATCCGAAGGGCAATTCCCACATGTGCTGCAGCACGAATTGACAGCGATTCGTGAAGCTTGTATAAAATTAGAAGCCGAATATCGACCTGGAATTACGTATATTGTCGTTCAAAAAAGACATCACACGAGGCTGTTTTGTGCTGAAAAGAAAGAACAAAGTGGTAAATCAGGAAATATCCCGGCTGGTACGACGGTGGATGTAGGCATAACACACCCCACAGAGTTTGATTTCTATTTATGCAGTCATCAAGGTATTCAGGTAAGTCAAGAATGTTATAAATTGTTTATATTTCTTTAGCCTTTATAATAGTGTGCCCATGCTCCCGTTTTAAGGCTGAAAAGTATGATTAAGTTGAATTTAGTAATATTCTGGCTCTCTGCATAAGGTCAATTAAGATATGAGCTGTCGATTGAATTGATTTGAAATATAACAAGAACGGATACGCATATTATGAATGGTCTGATACGATCCAAAACAGATAGTGTAGTCCCAATTCAATTAAGGTAAGATCTTCTGCTACGCTCTACTCTGGAAGAGAATCAAAGACTCATTGGATCATAACAATGTCACCGTATAGCGGTGTTTGCTGTTTAATCTCCTTCTTTAAAGTTCGTAACGCTACCAGACCAGACAGTTTAATATCGGTTTCTTTACGTGGACACGCGAATACGAATACTTCTTATTAGCCTTTTTTAAGTTGAGCCCGATGGTGTTCTTAACATTTTCTTTTCAGCCGCTGTCATTTTTCTTTTATACATTTCGTACGTCGTCCAACATTGTGACCCAAAATTAAAGCTGGAGGAACGGAAAGTTGTGTTATAGCTTAAGTGGCATTTTCTGAGCCAAAACAGCACAGTTTTTGCGCCATTTAAACTAGTCCGCTATGTTCGCCATAGCAATTTTCTTGGTGGGTAACACCTGTTGGACACTGGTGTGGGAGGAAACAACACCCCCCACTTGATACGCTTCATGTTGCCTCTCATAATTTTATTGGCCCAACTTATATCTTTTTAGTAATGGGTTCTTATGGCAGATAAAATTGGACCACGAATTTAAACATTATACGAGGGTTGTCTGAAAAATTTCCGACCGAACAATGATACAAGACATTTTTTCTCAAATTTTTTTTTATTTTTCAACATAGTCTCCTTGTAACTCTACACACTTCTCCCAGCAATGTTCCCATCTCTCTCGCCAAATAATACTTGGCGTTTTTCTCTGCAAAATAATTATTCACGAAGGTGATTGCCTCCTCATTTGACGAAAATCTAGTTCCTCCGAGCGCAGTTTTTAGAAGAGGAAACAAGAAGAAGTAGCTTGGGGCTAGATCTGGTGAATAAGGCGGATGATCAAGCAATTCAAACCGTAATTCATGGATTTTCACCATGGCAACCACTGAGGTGTGAGACGGCGCGTTGTCTTGGTGAAACAGAATTTTCTTTTTCTGCATATGTGGCCGCTTTTCCGCAATGTCTGCCTTCAACTTGGCAAGTAATGATGCCGTAGTATGCTCCTGTAATGGTTTTTCCTTTTAGAAGATAATGGATTAAGATATCTCCTTTACTATCCCAAAAATAGTCGCCATCACTTTCCCAGCCGAAGTCCGCGAAGTAATTAACAAGTAATTACCATAGAATAAAAAAAACAAAATGTTTATATAAAAAAAAAAGTAATTAAACAAAGATATACAGATTTTCTTAATCGTTTCGACACGTCGGAGTTCGCTGACTGATCGTTCACAACTGCTTATTCTCATTCCTCGTCTTACACATTAGATAGCTGAGCCAACGCCTGTCGAAGACCCAGTATATTCCGCATACAGAATATCGCAAAAAGCTCTGTGCCATTGAAAGGGCACTACTCCACCATATTACCGTCGATTAGCCGAAGATCGGTCTGATCATCATTGTGTAGATCCGTTGGTAGTATTTTTATTTACATGTGAGTTCCAATTAGTTTTTTGTCGCGGATTTCTCCTAGTAATGCCCTGTAATTGTCTCATTCAGAGACATGGTCAAGGCTCACCTTTCTAATGGGGACAAGTATAGCCTTTCCGGCATTGACTGAACGATCGGTAGAGCAAATCGCTTTGTAGCTTAAACTTCCTACTTAGGCTAGTAATTCGTCAATGACAAGTGACCATAAAAGCCTTGTTGGGAAACTTGAGTGCTGAGACGGTGCTTGATGTCTCGAGGGAAGTGGGTAATTAATCTATTTAACCATCGCTCTCACCCATCCTGTAGCTCTGAGTTAGATTGCTTTAATATCAGCACATAAAGCAATCTGTTCTGTAGATCGTTTTTTCTAATTTATTTTTATCTAAGCTCGGTTGAATATGAACATGATGAGACGATGTCAAACTTATAGACTGGTAAAAGTTGGGTGCCATATTGGATGAGATAGAATCCTTACTTTTAGATTTTTTTTTTTGTACGTTTCCGCGTCCATCCTTGGCAAATTTTGGTAATCATCTAAAGAATTCAGCTCGAATTAGGTTAGCAAATAAACAGAAGAAACCTGACCGTTTTTCAATCCATTTTTACAGTCAGATTCGCTACTTTGTTCTTTGATTTTATCTTAATCTAAAGATGTATCTCTATCACAAGTGGTGCTACGAATATTAACACTATGTTTGAGATTCTTCTTTTGAAACTTCGTCGCTGTAAACTGTTATTACTTTGGTCCGTCTATATCAATTAAACCAAATCTCTCATAGATATCTAATACCAACGTACATACATATAATATTTGTGAATATTTATTTATTTTTTCTAGGGAACAAGTCGGCCTTCGCACTATCACGTCCTTTGGGATGACAATCACTTTGATTCAGATGAGCTACAGTGTCTGACATATCAATTATGTCACACATACGTACGATGCACACGTTCCGTATCAATTCCAGCCCCGGCGTACTATGCACATTTGGTCGCGTTTAGGGCAAGGTAGGTCAAACCGATATTTAAAAATGAATTCAAATTTTAAATGTCTCTTTTATTTCCTTTGTAGATATCATTTAGTTGAGAAAGAACACGATTCAGGAGAAGGATCACATCAAAGCGGCTGCTCTGAAGATCGCACACCTGGCGCTATGGCTAGAGCGATCACCGTACATGCTGACACCAAAAAAGTTATGTATTTCGCTTAAGTACATACAAGAAAGAAAAAAGAACAACACACATACATAACCACAAACACAAAGTAAACAAAGAGCAATGAGAGCTAGGATTGTAAAGTGGCAAAATGTTCATAAGCGAGTAAACAAATTGCAAACAACCTAACGATTCCTTTAAGGAAAAACAAAACAAAAAAGTTAAAAAAAAAAAACAAAACAGAAAAAACAACACATTATTAGTTTTTAAGTAAGTTTATAGGTTTTTACCAAGAGAAATCAACGATGTACTTTGGCACAATCAAAACATATGTTGATTAAGCGCAATATAGAGTGAATAATTAGAAGGAAATTCCCTATTTAAAACATATTGTTGTAGTGATTGATTATATTGCTGAACCGATAGCTTTAAGTCGCTTAAAAAATTATTTACGCGGCACCACCACATTTTTTTCTCTGTGTTTTTTTTTATATATATAAATATTTTAATTTCTTTTTATTTAGTACTTTTAAATAATATTCTAAAGCAAACAACAAAGCAGAATCCAAGATGAGTTTGAGTGGGTTAAAGAGTAAAGTTTTGTACCTGGCAACTGTTTTTTTTTTTTTTTTTGTTTTTTTTTCTTCGTTTACAACTTTTCTTATGATTCAGCTACTAAAAAAAAGAAAACACAAAAATTATATCTAAAAGCTCTTAGTAAAATATTTAATTTTCTTTTTATATATATATATATATATACTTTCAAACATATGTATATGTAAAGTGCCACATTCTCTTCGCAATCGAGCTATGAAACAAAAAAAAAATGCAAAAATTGTTTAACACCAGCATAAGTATTGATCATTTACTTAGTAGGCCGACTATGGGTCGAAATGTGTTTACAAAAAAAAAAGGAAACAAAAAACAAATAACAAACGAAACTCAAAACGTTTAAGCCTTAATTATACTTCAATAAAAGTTAGGGAAAATAATTGTTAAAGACATCATAACATTTTTTTGAAAAGAAAAATTTTTGAAACAAATTCTTGTGTGTAAAAACAAAACCAAACACAAAATCTATCCAATATAAATAACGAGAAGAAATATCATATTTACATGTTATAACGTCTTTATTTCAATGCAAGGGATTTACAATTACCAATCAAACAGATTTAAAAACATATTATTTATATATTGTAATAAATTATATATATCTTTACTTTTATTTCAATGAATATGATCTGTATCTTATAGTTTATTTTGTAGCTCATTAAGGTTAAGTTGTTTTTATTATAATTATTTTAGATTGTACAATTGAATAATTTCTTTTAGTGTGTTCTGTATTTGGCAATAATTTTCCAAAAAAAAAAAAGAAACAAAAATTCAAAATTTTGTAAAAAAAAAAAAATTAAAAATTACTTAAGTTGTTTAAGAAAAAAAAAAACAAATCGAATTAGTACTTCAAATTGGTATAGATTTAGTCCAGCATTGAGGATATGCAATTATCTTATCTTATGAGTGTCGTCTGGTGGTTCAATTAAGTATAAGCTGTATTTTGTTTGAATAGTTAAAACTTAACTCTGGTCCATAGGATGTCTAAAAACTTGGAGTTTGGTTGGCGCTATAGTTCGACTTTTTTACTAGCGCGTTCTATAACCAAATGTCTTCGGCAAGTTGGATAAGAACCCCTTCAACTTCAACAAGCAATAAAAGACGAGTTTCTCCTCTTCATGCGTCGTCATTCCAGGTTTAAATCGTCTACTCGTAAGGCCGGAGCGTTAATATTGTTTTTTTTTTACATGTCATTACAATCTCATTTTACTGATTCTGGTCGACGTGCAGCGTCTAGAGTTCCTCGTTGAATCTGCGTCTAAAGCAAATAGAACCACAAATCTTTCATTCCAGAGAGTATCTTCATCCGCCTTCACTGACATCCATACATCTATACCATAGATGTGATTAGGATCTCATAAAGGGTTTTGTAAGTGTCTTTTGGCAAGGTATAATTAATCAATTATCTTTTTAGACTAAATAAACAGCATTTGGAATGTATAAGTTTACGTTGAATTTCTGCAGGGGTTGCATTATCAGGGTTTATATTGAATCAAGTTATGCCTGTCTATGGTAGTCTTCTGTTCAATTCGTCGATGTTATGTATCCCTTGTTGTTGAACAGCATAAATTGCCTTCATTTACAGTTTAACCCACTTTTACTTTTGTTTCAATACTTGTAAACACTAGTGAAAGTTTGCTGTGTTTTAGTACGGACAGCAACATTATGAGTGTTGTGGCTTATGACTTTCGTCATCAAAGGTCCCCGGTGAGATTGTTTTTGACAGCGAGGACTCTTTTTCGGCTTTGTATAATCTGGCGAATTTGGAAAACATGACAAAACTTGGCGTCCAGGAGCTCGTTTCTACGGATGCTGTCGTATCTAGTCTTGAAGTCGATGATGAGGTAGTTTGCATCGATGTGAATTAAAATGGGCCATTCAAATGATCAAAGTAAATACTCGATGTTAAAGGTCCTCCGACTAAATTTAGAAAATGAGTTGAAAACTCGCCGATAGTCCATCTGGTCTAGCAGTATTTTTATTTTGGTCGTTTGAGCGGAAGTCTTGGCTTTCAGGGCACAAGTTGAAAGATTCGTTCTGGCTGACTGCGATGTTTGAGTTTACGGAATTGTTTTTTTCATATCGTAATCACTAATTTTGGCTCTACTACTCATCTTTTCGGATCTCGTGGACTTTTCACTTTTTTTTATCTCTCCACTCCTCTATCACTCGCATTACTTAATGTTAAATTAGCCAAAGACTATCTCATTATCATCGCCAGTTCTCTTAAATCCTTTCAACCTCTTTTGCTAACGCTTACAATGAGATAATGAAGTGCAGCTATTTGGTATTTAACCAGTTTGTTTACAAAGTTTGGACTCTATTGCATTGCAGAACCAAAGTAACAAGGGTATGATAAGCTGAGTTTCTTTCGTATTACTAGGTGCAATTTTAATAGGTGAATTCTTTGGCTACTTTGAAATAATAGCTCTCATTATATGATGCCCTGAATATCTCGGTAGGTAGACAGCTGTCAGACCGCTTAAGTTTAGAAATTGCCATTTTTTCATCATTTTGGTCGTTTAAGTAAAAATCCTAGTTTATTCTGCTTGGTAGCGAAGGTATCAAAAGTCTTTGTCATCGCCTCTAGTGCTAATTAAAGGTCTTAATATTGATCTACACTGCTGTGACGGCGAGCCATGTATTGCCAAGAAAACTTTTTGCAAGCTACCTTAAAAAAAATCGAATCTTCCAATCTGGAAAATACTTTTAAACCCCATCTTTGGACTATCTTTAAACGATACTCTTTTCAATTTAATCTGTGCTTGAAAAAACGACGGACCTTTGAAGCTTTCTTATATTGTGGGAAGGAAAACAGTCAAACGAAGCCATGCCGATGAATGTTGATGGAGCAATGTAAAAATGTAAATAAAAAGGCAATAAGTTTAGTAATGGGTTTAAGGGACTCGGGTTTTTCCGTTTCCACACCTACAAGCAAACGTGCAAGATTCAACTTTGACTAAAAACGAAGGGAAGTTGTATTCAAAACATTAAAAATTAAAAAAAAGGTTGTATAGCAAAAATATGTCAATTTATATATTTTTGTGCAACGGGTTTTCCTAAAATCGACAAGCAAGTACTTACTGTTACCATGTTTTCTAGAGTTTCGCTGGAAATGACCAAGATGATTGATTTCTTGCACAAAAGAACAACAGGCGGCAAATCCGTTTATTTATACTGCACCAGAAGAAGACAGTTAATTTCGATTGCCCTAAATGTGTGGAAACTTGTACAGGATAACAAATATCCTTACTTAAAAAGTAAAACCATATTTTCCGAACCAAAGCCAAAGATTCAAATTATTTACCCGAAATCCAAAATACAGCTTCCACTGACTGTACTTAAATCCTATCAATTTTAAAGAAAAAAAGAAAACAATCTTTCGTTTTAAATTCAAATTTATTTACACATTCTCAGTAAAACTCTTCTGATTTCTCCTATAACCAGTAAAGAATCAAAAATTGCCATAAAATCCAATCTTAAATTCCAAATCGAAATTTTTCAAAGAATATTTAGCAATCTTATAAGCGAACTCTAATTAATATATATATATTTTTTTTTTTACAAAAGAACATAACTAAAAATCGCCATAATTTTAAGAGATAAATATACAAACATATAAATTGAATTCAATCAGTGTGTGAAGATATTTTTAATTTTATGTCACATGTCATAAGAACAAAAATAAGAATAAATAATAAAACAAAGAAACATCTAAAATTCGACCACCAATTGTTGTGCATATCGCGAACAACACGAATATTTTAATAATAGAAATATATGTCATAATTTTAACAAAACAAACAAAATGAAAGAAAAGAGCCTATTAACTCTTACAATGCATCTCACAAGGGACAATTAGATTAAGTGATATATTAAACAAATAATAAAATAAACCCCGAAACCATTGAAAAATAATGTGAATGTCAACTTATTCAAGCAAATACATAAACACAAAAATTAAAACAAAAAAAAAAAAACATCAAAGAAAATAAGTGAAAACACTTAATAAAAAGACACCACTTACAAAATATCGAGGACAAAAATAGGCTAATAAATTAATTTTAAGAAAAAACGAGAAACAAAGCAAAACAAAAAAAAAAGAACCATTTTTTAAACACATCCTCTACAAAAAGAAAAAATGTGAATCCATCAATGATAAAAGAATCTTAACAATTAAAGGCAGTAATATTTGCCAAACTTAAAAAAGCGCAAATCGTAGTAGTATAATTTTTTAGTTTTTAAAAAAAATTTAATAACAAAGATTATGATGACTTATGTAACGAAAACCTTTTGTCAAATGATAAAATATCAAAAAGAGAGCAAATAATAGGTCATAAGCATTTTTTTTTGTTTTAATCTTTTTCTTTTGTGTATGTACTCGTGTAACTATTCAATTATATATAAAACGAAAACAAAAAAAAAATACAAAATTTGTATAAAAACAATGCATGTGTATATTTGGATCATAGTTATAATAAATCGTAAAGTAAGTACTCGTACATAATTGCAATCAGACTCAACGAACCCGATTAGCTTAGCTACACCTATACAAAATGCACTGTCTCCGTAACAAAAGAAATAAATTGTCGGTCAACTTTTATAATAAGCAATAAAGCCAGTCATATTTACATACACACTTGTTTACTTTGCTCGTTAGCATACTTAAGCAGACAACAAAACCATATATAAGCCTAAACAAAAAAATAATGAACGAGTTGAAGGTAAAATAAAAATGTGATTTCCATAGGGTTTCTTATAAATTTATCTTTAAAAATATAACACAAAACAACAAAATCGCAATGTAATTAACTAGCTGAACTTATCATTTGTAAGTTCGTTTTCCGTTTTATGTGTAAAAAAAAAGAACAAACAAAATCAAATGTAAGATAACTTAAAAAGCAATTAAATACAAATTCAATGACGAAAGGATTACAATTTATAGATAATTAATCTAAGAGTCGCCAAATTATAATTATTAAAGAAAAAAACAAAAAGAAATTTCAACTGCAACAAAATGAGCTCTTGTGATGTTAGTTGCGACGTCATACATATTACCCAACAGTGTAAAACAATCAATAGGCTTCAAATTCATATTTTTGAATTACATTATGTTGTTAAATAAAATGCAAAATTCTATTCTATTTTTATACAATATTAATTTTGTCGCCTTCAAAGTTGGCTCCAGTCTTCAAAGCACTTACTGGTTTTTCCATGAGTTTAGCTTTATGTTGTTAATATTGTCTAAACAGGTACCCCGGCGAGGTAATTTTAGTTTTGAGAAATGAGGCAAAATTCGTGGTGTATCCACAGTGTCGTAAGAAAACGTTTGTAACTAGAAATAGAACCAGCGACTTTCGCGAAATTCATAAACTTTTGTATGGGCAACATAATGATTTCTTAAATTTTATCATATTATATACAACGGTCTTAATCAATTTAAACTGCAGCCAGCTCAACACTTTCAGAATGTCCTTTGTCTCTCGCTCACAACTGAGTGAAAACAATATTTGTCCAGTAACTAAAAATCACATTTCCTCTAGACCCATTGCACTTACGTGTACGTCCCTTCTTTCTAAAGTCATGAAAAACGCTGATGAACATGAAACACCTTGAGACACGAAAACTTCTGAATGACAATGGGAGTATGGTTGTTGTCTCATCGAAAAGTGGAACATAGTCGACACCAATTTGGCTAAAGCAAAATAGTCGCATTTGATAATTTAAGGTCATTTAGCAGAGTTATGTATTAGGCTCTTTTTGTCGACAATGCATGCACATCTGTTCTTCTATGTAACCATTTCAAAACTTTTGATTCAGGTCCCCTTAGCCGTTTTCAATTCTGATTTTGAAAAAAATAAATGCTGTGGGTGTTCCAGGGGCCCAGTTCATCTCTTGTCTGTCACTTCTAATCGATTATATTCTTTTGCCGACAACAGTACGCTACTTTTCGTATTCGTCTTCGGGCTCATCATGCCTTTGCTATTCGGATGTAGAATGGCAAATGCCATTTGTAAAAATTTCTTGTGAAATTTCTCGTGTTCTTTTTATTTGAGAAAGTTCTCAGCATTTCTAATGTTTCGGATGTTTTTTTTTAACTGTAAGAAGCTTCGAGGTATGCTTTGATTATCTTGTTAAAATCAAATTTAATGACATTTCCCATTCCGTATATGTCAACATCACAGATTGTAGAATATTTTTGCATCTGTCCGTATGCGATGTAAAGGACCCAATTAAGTAGTAGAAAAACACCTCTACATTATCGCATTCGCTCCGCCACGTTTGAATGTGTTAACACAAGAACGCAACTGAATTCGCTTATCGAACGGTTGCCTTACATAGCGCATTTCTGTCACATTTCATGATGTTCAATTTTGACTCGTCATCAAATAGAACTGCGACTAGTTAAAGTTTGTAGGCGTTCCAAGCCAAATGACGCTTTGCAAACTCCAATTGTTTTCTCCTGTTCGACTCGACAGCAGCGGCTTTCTAGTAGGGGGATCGGTAATCATTCCACCCAGGCCCAATCGGCGGCAAACCGTTCTAGCTTTAATCTCAAATCGAAATTGTTTGAACAATTTAAAAGCAAATGTTAATGGGTTTATTTTAGCCTTTCTCAATATCAGTCTCCGTTCTATGAGTTTTTCTACATGGATAAATTTCGCAATGCATCACAGCTTCCTTCTTGTAGGAGTGCACACCTTTTAGTCACAATTGTGGTCGTAAGGAATGTTAAGTTTGTCTTCGACAATCTCCTGGTACCCCTTTAACACTTTGCACTATTTGATATTAACCCTTTATTTTTGATAAAACTGTTTCAGCATTACATTACATACGGCCCACGTATCTGCATTATTGCTGCTCCTTTTATGGGGTTGGCTGCAATTTGGGTCTGAAGCTGAAACGATTTTACAGCTACTTCAGCTGCTGCAGATGTTTACACATAAATCTTTTCGTTGTGACTCTCAAATGGAATGCTGCAGGGCCAGCGTTTTTGATGGCTTACTGAAAATATCGTGACTGTTCTTCTGAATTTAATGCAGCAAGCATAAGTCTGCTCTTTCTAAAAATCATTCAAGAACGAATTTCCTTATCATGGCTACATTACACTAGAGCAAATAGTGATTCAATTTGATGTTTGCAGCTCGGACAATTCGGACATCTAAAATACAGGAGGGGTGCTTTGCTTCGTAGGTGTTAACAAATCCTTTTTCAGATACTCTTCACTGTTAATAAGGGAATAATGGCATTAGAGCTTCCGAATTTTTCTGCTGAGTTAGAACTACTACTATGATGCTCTTTTGCGCGATGGTTCTAATCTGTATCTTTTTATTTTACTTTTTTTTTACTATTTAACATCATTATCTGTTTTGAGACACATTATCTAACAATTTCTAAACCTATCGTAATTCAATTAGTTGTGGACAGTTAGTTTACACACTTCGAACAACTACGTAGTTGTTTCTCATCCTTAACGATTGATTACTTACTCTGCTGAAGTGTTTCTGATAAAAGACCGAGATATTCGTAGGTTAGGTTTGTAGAGCCGAGGCATATCGAAACAGCACGAAGGGCTGGTTTCTCCAAAAAAAATAAATACGTTTTTATTTAATTCATTGAAGCAGCAAGTTTTAATTGCTAAGAGTTCACTGCCGCCATGCAATAATTGGAAATGCGATAAACATATGTACATAATGCCTATGTCTTATAGAATCGTCTACCTTTTATAGGTTTTCAGTAAAGAGCTTTAATTTAAAAAAATTACTACACTATTTCTTTCTGGATGAAAAATATGAGACAAAATAGCAGAACTGGTCCAACTATTTCAAAGAAAAAAAGTTCAAACCAATTGCAAAGAACATATTTTCAATTCATTATTCATGTAAAATAAGTAGACCTAAAACTAAATAGAAATAATAATTTGCTATATTTTCGAGAATTTTTTCAATTAATTAGGAATAAATACAATTTTCTATATATTTAAGATCCTAAAATAAAATGAAAAAAACAAACCTATTTTAGATGTCTTGTAAAAATAGAAAATAATAAATAAAATATCATATATTGTAGTGCATATAAAATATGGGAGTTAATCTCAGCCGAAAAAAAAGAATCCTTAATGCTCAATGAGTGCTCTTAATTGGTTTAATTGTTTTCCCAATTCATTGGCAATGCTGGGTTGCTTATAAATGAAGTTAATTAATTTTCTTACATCTGCTTTGTCATTGAAATAAATTGAAGATATTTTTATGTAATGGTCAACATGGCACCAAAGGCTGTTTTCGAAAAAAATCACTTGATCGTCATTGCAGTAGGTACTTAATGGTTGCGAACGTCAAACTGCAAACGCTATTTGCTATCGTTGATCTTTATCATCTGTAGGATATTCTTCTTGCAATTGCTATAGATGTTTTAAAACAAAGCCAAACGGAGCGTTTAACAAAAGATATTGAGAAAATTATGTTGGAAAATATGAGTAAGAGTATATTCACACAAACATTGCAGTCTTGTTTTTATAAGCAATTTTACTGTCAAGCTTCTTGTCTGCAGAAAAACATTCGTCTACCTAAAAGCATATAAAGAGCACTCATCTAGCAGTTATGGCGTCCACTTACAAATAACCAAACAATTAGATATAATACTTGCGCTATTTCTCAATACTTCTCGCATCGTACAACCATGCATACACACCTGCGCTGTATGTATGGATGTTCTCTTATTTTGTTTTATATTTAAACAAGTAGTGATTCCAATGTTTTCTTCCATTTCTTTATTTTTTAATTTTATTAACTTTTAATTTTCAACTAAATTTGCCAGCTTTAGTTCTGTAACAAACATTCATTTCGTTGTTTTTTTTTCTTTATTTGTTGTTTTCTATCTTATTGTATATGTAGGCTGTAAATTATAGAAAAAAAAAAAACTAAAAAAAAAAATTATAAATTCAAAGATTTGAACAAAAACAATGCAACAAAAAAAAATTCAGATATTTCTCTCGAAAGCGGGGACTAAGACACATATAAAAGCCGGGAATTTATATTATAATAACGATGAATATTTATATATATTTATATTTAACTTAGATGGCAAGTGATTTCATTATTTTAAACCAGAAAAGGGGCATAAAACCACAATTAAGGATCCAAAAACAAAAAAACCAATACAATAATTAAAATTATAGTTAAAACATACAATTTAACATATAATATAAGCAAAAAAATAATTAAACAAATAAAAACAATGTTAAATGACGTAAATTTTGACAAATTCGCTTTTATTCATTACATGCAATTGAATCACCACACTATGTGTCTACAGATCGTATTTTCAAACGACTGCAAAAAAAATATATATATATAACAAATCCAAACAATAATGTCTAATTATATAATAATTTACTTTTAAGCAAACACATCAGTCAAAAGAGAATCAAAACAAATTAACATCAAATGTATGCAATCACAAAAAAATTAAAGCAGGACCATAAATTGGAATTATTAAAAAAAAAACACCTCTGAAATTGGTAAAGTAGATTTAAAATTTTAAAGTAGAAATAATAATTGTAACAAGAGTGAACACAAAGTCAAAATAAACGTGAAACATTTTTTGGAACATGGAGAGATGTTAGCTTATTTTTTCTAGTCTGAAATGATATCGTTTTTAATATGTCATATTTCGATGTTCAGCAGGGGCTGGCAGTTTTTTTTTTTTGAATTACTTAAGTCCTTTTATTTCCACATAGAACAGAAACACATCAGTTCACTACAATTACAAAGATCAAACAATTGTTGGACTTTGATTATTAATCGTTATCATTTACGAAGCTTTACTTACTTACTGCTTCAGAGTTCTTCAAATTGTTGTAAATTTTCTCGTAACAAATAATGACCAAGCAGCGTAGACAACTATAAGCGGCTGAGAAAACCGTCTAACCAGGTTACCCTCAACGTGCGAGTACATGCCTCATGACTCGGTGCATGGACCATCACCAATAATACTAAATGTGAAATGTGTCTCAAGGTAAGTCAACATTCCAATCTATATTTGAACATAATGCGGTGAAAAATAGACTATTTAGATGTTGAGTGAGTCGGACATTATCTGTTGGCAACTGGAAAGTATCATCGGTCGTATCGTTCTCTGATTGCAAAATCATCAAGTTCAATATCCAAAACATACCCACACTCCTCAATCTTCCGAGAAATCCAAAAAGCAAACTGGAAAAACTTTACAGCCATAAGAAACATTGGATCCTCAACGCACTCAAAATGTAAACCCCTGTCAAAATCGACGTCGGAGCTGAAAAACTAGTAACGATTTACACAAAACATTTCCCATTAAGTTCCATAAATCCAAGATAAAAAACCGAAACAATCATGAGGAATATTTTGCTCCAATATTGAAAGCACAGCATAATTTGTCAGACTAAGGAAAGTTACATCAAAGGAACTGGATATCTTCAGTGGCTGAAAATCTAGAAACTACCCGATGATGCAGATTTTCTACAGAACTGCAAATTAGTTAGGCATTTCAATGCTGGCTACAAAAAACAACGATTAAAACCATCAATTAAAGGATTTTAGTATGGAAATGTTTTTCAAAGTGGAAAGATGAAAGAACTATTAAAATGATATTTGGCAAAAAGCAAATCTAAGATTTAACGGATTATTAATATCTCTTCCACTGACATGACGTGTTTGAATACAAAACAAATGACGAGCACGATCGTGTCTGATATGTCTCTGAAGTGAATGCATTCAAAAACACACGAGGAAAGATCTGTGATTGTATTATCAACTCATCCATAATTACATTAAATCCAGAACTGTGGGAGTTGCTTGAAACTCATTTCCCGGGTGGACTCCAACATTAACATGGCATGGAAACGGTGCTGCACAAAAATCAGCTCGATTAAAACAGTTGCTATGTTAAAGAGTACACATTGGCTGCTTTCCTTCGCATTGAAGGAGTCTTCAATAATGTTGATGGTCTCGCTATATATAGAAACTTAGAAAAACTGGAAGTTATTCCGAAACTGACGGGACTGATATGCTCCGCATAAAGAACTTCAATGCAATATTAGAAAGACCCGTGTTGAGGGTCACTAACTCAAGAGGCATTCCCGAAGGAAAATGTCTATTGTTTTCAATGAAAATAAACCCAAGAAAAGCGGCAATTAAAGCCACTTCGTTTTTGGATAATGGTGTTCTTATTGCTACCGGCAAGTTCCGGCCCACAATCAGTGAAATTCTGACAAAACAACAAAACTAAGTGAATAGGCCAAACTCTGGGCTGGGAATAATAAAATAATAATTCCACAGTTTGACGCTACAAGAGCAAGGTGAAAAGTTCTCGGCTTGACGTAAAGATGGCCTTCCAATCAGCAACAAATTATGTTTCCTGCCTGGATGCACGTGCCATAAGTTCGTATGACAAGTTTCAACTTGTTCACTCAATTATACTCTGTTCAACATAAATTGGCAGTACAGGGAAGATAGGGGTGTTTGTCTCTCATTCGCACTCTTTTGTGGGTGCTATTCAAGCAAAAGCTCTTACAGGGTTTCCGTAGTAAGCATTTCAAACCAGCAAAAGTCTGAAGAATACTATGTAGTGTACCGTCCTTTTTTAGACTGAAATTTTCATTTACATAAAACAAATTTATTTTTTCCCACACCACCAAAGATAAAAGGCCCCAGTAAGCCTTAACTTTTTCCCTGAAAACAAAAAATGAAATGCAAAAGATCAAAAGAAGATCGCCACGTACCATTCATCATTAAGAATTTTTTTCAAAGCTCTAAAACCAAAAGCTCCTCAACAGAAGCCCAAGGAAAAAAAAGTGAACGAGTTACCAAACGGACACTGGTAATTCTGAATGTCTACCCAGCAGTGCTAAATACTTAGGTCTGTTACTAGGTAGATGTAACTGATTGAAAAACGTGCGAAGAAAGCAATGATCGCTTTCTACACCTGAAATTATGTATTTGGGCCATGGTGGAAACCTAAATAAGCACTGCCGTCAGTAAAGGAATGTACTGAATTAGAAATAAAAAATAAAAAAATAGTGTCGCAGACAGAACGCAGCCCTGGGGAAAACCAGCACTTATATATTTTAAGGATATCAATTTTGAAAACCTCTATAACTACTTAAATTGAACATTTCTAAAAGTGATTGCAAGTCGACCGAAGAAAAGAATCATCACTTCCAAATGCACCGATTTTTGACAAAAGATTCTGATGCCAAACTGCTTCGCATGCCTTTGAAATATCAAGCTGATCTATGATGCTCTCACTAGATATAATTATTGGATGAGGGGACGGGTTAAATAAATTCTTTTGTCCAACTGCTAAAAGTGTCCCGAAGACGATAATTTTGCCACTGTAAAAAAGGAAGACATACCACCTGGATCAATTGACTCATTTCTAGATCTCTAAGTAATCTTACAAACGTAGAGTGTTGTCTCAAGATCTATAAGACAATTTGAGCGTTTGTAAGTCTATTTCTCCAGTAATGCGCTAAATATTGTCTTACTTTAGGTGGCGCTACAGTCCGGGGTGGACCTGGGCCTCAGTCAACAAACTTCTCCAGCCAGCTCGATCCCTGGCTAGCTGCCTCCAGTTTCGCACGCTAAGTTGGCTGAGGTCCTCTTCCACTTGCGTGCGCCACCTGAGTCTTGGCCTTCCTCTACTGCGCTGTCCCTCGGGGGCGGATTCGAAGACTTTTCGGACCGGAGCATTGGTGTCCATGCCCTCTACATGACCCAGCCATCTCAGTCTTTGGATCTTCACTCTTCTGGCTAGGTCCATGTCGCTGTACAGTCCATACAGTTCGTCGTTGTATCTCCTCCTCCACTCACCGTCAATGCAGACGGGACCGAAGATCGCCCGAAGAATTTTTCTCTCGAAGCAACCAAGAACACCCTCATCCATTTTTGATAATGTCCATGCCTCTGCGCCATAGAGCAGGACCGGGATTATTAAAGTCTTATAAAGGGTGACTTTTGTTGTCCGAGAGAGGGCTTTGCTACTCAATTGCCTTCTTAACCCAAAGAAACAGCGGTTGGCAAGAGTTATTCTTCGCTTGATCTTAGCGCTGGTGTCGTTGTCTGTATTTATAGCGGAGCCTAGGTCGACAAAGTCCTTAACTACCTCAAAGTTATATCTGTCGAGGGTGACGTTCTGTCCGAGACGTCGGTGTTGGTTGTCCTTTTTGCTTGACAGCATATACTTGGTCTTGCCCTCATTGACCGCTAAACCCATTTTCGCTGTTTCCGTCTCAATACTCGCGAAAGCGCCACTGACATCACGCTGCTTTCTTCCGATTATGTCAATATCGTCGGCGTATGCGAGTAGTTGGACGGACTTTTGAAAGATAGTGCCTCTTGTGTTTGCTCGTTAGTTTTGCACTATTCTTTCAAGTACGATGTTGAAAAAACAGCGCATCGCCTTGTCTAAATCCTTTCTGGACATCAAAGGTCTCGGTGAGATCTTTACCGACCTTGATGGAGCAGCGTGCATTCTCCATCGTCATCCTGCACACACGGACGAGTTTGGCAGGGATGCCAAAACTAGACATTGCGCTAAATATTGTCTACCAAGGCCTTAATAGTATGCGGCTTCTCAGAAAGATATAAGATAGCCCTACAAGAAATGACGCTAAATAGCACAATTTCGGCTTCCAATTTATTTGTCTATTTGGTAAAACTCCATGCTTGCATTTGGGTATCTCATCTGGTTCAATGTGAGAACAATTTTATTGAAAGAGATTGGGCTGCTTGAGAGAACTTGTCTTCGTTGAAAAGTAGAACTCGAGAATCTTCTTTCCTTGTGAGATTTTGAACAATAGGGCGAACCCACGAAAAGCGGAATTTGGTTATTTTATTGATTGGACTCGAAAGCGCATTGAGAGAACAATTATTTCAACGAACGAATCTAATCCGTCAAAGAAAATGTACTTCGTTTGAACTCCCTTCAGTGCAAGCTTAAATTGATGCAAAGCCCGCTTGTTCTTGTTTGTAGACACTATTTGTGTCGAATATTAGTCTATTGTAATTGCAGCAAGCAAAAAGTGTAACTCGAAGGTTCTACCGAGATTTGAACTCGGATCGCTGGATTCAAAGTCCAGAGTGCTAACCATTACACCATAGAACCGGTTAATTAACAGTTGCCAATGACGCCACACCAATTCTTGTTGAAAATGTTTACGTAAAAAACAATAAAAATAGATTTTCAATATCTAGATATAAGTTCTTAAAATAGTAAATAGTTTAATTGATACTATGAACCTCCTCTGTTACTCTTTGAGCACATTGCCGAACACAAATGTCTTATTAGATAAAGTCTTATTAGAATGCCCCTCCCACCGCGGTTCTATGGTGTAATGGTTAGCACTCTGGACTCTGAATCCAGCGATCCGAGTTCAAATCTCGGTAGAACCTTTGAGTTTAGATTTTTGCCATTTCCTTCATTTTTTATCATTCTTCGACAGATATTTGTCTATGCATATATTTAGGGTTAACATTTTAAATATATGTGTGTATTTTTATATTTTTTAAATGCACTAATCCTTAAATAAACACAAAGCAAGGCGCTAACAAATTGACTTTGCTAAATCAATTAATGTTATTCTTATGTACTGGCCCCCTGCTGATATTCTAAGTCACTTTATGACTTTTTACAACAATATACTTATTTATTTATTTCCTTTGTGATCACATACTTTTTTCGTATAAAATACAAACCACCTTATTCTCATTTAGACTATGCAACCTGCCCATAGCTTAAAAATAACCCACAGACCAGCATTGGCCCCAATCAAACATGCCAATGATTTCTTTCAAACTGCCGTCTGAAATGCCCGAATCTTTAACATTAAGCTTTCTTTTACTTCGAATCACGCGGCTATCTATTGGTATATTTTTAAAAAGGCTATAAAAAAAAACACAGATCAATATATTTCAGCTATACTCCGTCGCCTGGATAAGCAGTATGCCTTCATATCAACACAATTATGAATACATTTTCGATGGTTTCGGCTCCTATTTCACGAAAAGATTGACCTATATCGTTCTTGAGTGCCTGAATCGTCTCTGGATTGTTTATATATCGATCGTCAAATCGCAGCTTCATAGCGGCCAAGCAATATCACCCAAACGACTGATTACACGATTATTGAACTCTAAGTACAATAAATCGATTGTTGGTGCCACATGGCATTTTGCCATAATAGATGTGATAAAAAAAAAGTAGATGTATGGCAATGTTCTACATTGAACACACAGGGCGAACACGGGAGCTTATTAATTTATTAATGAGCAAACCAGTCCCACGAAGTTTCTTTCACAAACATCCGCACACCAGCTGCAGTTAGTGTACTTTTCCAGAAACCCTGACTAGTCCTGGAAATCCGTATGGACCTAGGCTCCAAATATGTTGAAGTAGCTTGCATAAGGTTTCGCCGTCCGATTTTTTTAAGCCGCCGTTGGCTCCATCTGGGGGTTCATCCGTCCTCCTTCTGAGAGGTTCTGCTCCACACTTGGGACGCATATTTCAGCTATCAGGGCAGCAGTATCAGCCACGTCTGGTATAGTCCATGCTCACTGGAGTTCACAAGGCTGTGCTCTCGCAGGTCCAAGTGTCCAGTTACACACGTACACGACTCAGCACGCTCATCGTTAGGTCACTATAAATAGCTATCCACATATTCATATATAAAAAAAAACCGTTGTAAAGGCAAAAACATATTTGACTCTGGTTAGAACTAGGTGGACCTATACCTACTGTTAATAGTATTCGTTCGTTGTTCGTCACTCGGGCATCTTTCGTTCCTGTTTTCTAAAAAAATTTGTGAATATCTATACCTATATATGTATGTACATAATTTACGTTTTTTATCGTAGAATTCAAATAAGTCATTCTCGGAGACGAGCTGTTCAACAAGCCCAAGCAAAGTAATGTAAATCCACATGTACATTCTGTAAGAGCGTTTTTTTGAAAAGCTTTTAATTTTACATCTCTAGTTATTTAAATCGCAAAGGGATTCGAAAAAGCAAAGAAAAGAAATATGTCCAAGCTATCTCCAGCCAAATATAATATTTTATATAGAACCATCTAACTACAAGGTGGGCAAAAATGATATGTTGTACACAGAACATTGAAGAAGAAATCACCAATTTGGAGCCAGATGTTTTGCGAGCGGCAATTCTAAGAGCCGTAAAACCACCTCAAATGCACGGAGAATTCTGTCCCCCTGTCTCGTGTAGCAAAATCAAGGCTTATGTCTACATATCAACTGATGTGCTTGCCAACCGCTGTTTCTTTGGGCTAAGAAGAAATTTGAGCAACAGATTTCTCTTTCGTAAGACCGAGACCGGAGAATCGGTCTAATCAGGCATCTGATTAGATAAAATGTCTGATATGTTTGGCCCATATAGAGCGAATGAACGCCACAGCTCCGACCCAAAGGGTCTTCAAGACTAACACCGAAAAGAACAACTGCACCCTAAGTGGCATACGAAAATAAAAAGGAACCTTAACCAATTTGGAGTGCGGCACTGAAGGCTAACTGGAGCGAGATGTTGGAGAGACTTGTTGATTAAGATACAGGTTAACCTCGGACTGTAAGCGCCCCCATAATACCGCCAGCGAGGCCCAGGGTGCAGTGCAATAAAGTGGTAGTCTTTGTCATGGAAAGTAGATGAATTGCAAGTCATTTCTTTACAGTCTCTGTCATAATTCTTGTATTATCCTATATTTCATTTTAATTTTTAACACTGTTTTAAGGGTAATCCTTTATGGTTCCTTTTAAGTTTCAACTAACCTGTGACTTTTTGTACATCAATTCATAAAACTTCAGTATATTTTTCATTTCTTGAATACGAGTACATGACTACTTCGAATTATTTTCTCACGTTCATAAAATTTCCTTCACTTTACACTGGCAAATCAAAACAACAAGGCGACGAGTGTATTTCACAACAACGATGAACTCATTCCGGCACTTGGAAAAATACTCGCAGGAAGATCTTAGTTCATATTTTTTCCGGAATATACATTGGTCAAATACTCATCAAGTAGGTGAAAGTGTATTAGTAAATTCTGTTTGACGTTGCATATACACGCATGATGCATGAGTCTTCAATCATCCATTTTTACTTCAATTTTGAGGTGAAAGCACTAGCGGTGTCTTGTGCGATTTCAATTTAAATCAGTTTTAAAAATATCGCTTCCGGATTCTTTTTTTTTTTATAATTATTAAGTAGCGTTTTGTACTGATCAATTGAAACTAGAAAGGTTTACATGTGTTGAGTATCTTCACACGAGAGAGTGAATTTGTTGTCAACTCGTAGCTTTACCTCGGGGTTACACACTACAATTAAACTTGCAGGATGTGTATCTGTACACGAGAGAGCGAGTTACCTAACCCCAGGGTTACACAGGATTTCTTGAGAATCTGGATTTATCATTGTGTTAGTTTTTTTTTAATGTGTGTGTTGTTAGAAAATAATTTTGCGTTTTGTCGGCAACCAGACGGTTTAACATATTCTGTAATTGAACGTCATTAGCGACGGAGGTAAAGCGAAAAAAATCATTAAAAGATGCTGAGAAAGCAAACAGACAAAACAAAATGAGATATTGGTACATATATGGAAAAAAACATTTTTATTAACCTCATCGAGATTTGAAGCGTAAAACAATATTTTGAGCAATCTGCTATGAGGTGATGGGTATTGGGTATCTTCATCCTCAAAATTTAATGAATAAAGATTTGTTGCAGGTAGAATTACATGTTTGAAAATAAAAAGAAAATTTGACTGCATGTAATTCACATTTTTGCTTTTCGATATCACAGACATGACTGCCTACCTTGCCTTGAAATTCTCAGTGCAGGATGGATTTTCCTGTGCATTTAGGTTTTATTTTCAATTAACAGGTTTATTGCACCGACGAATTTTTAGGATTGGGATGCAGATTTTTAAATGCTTCTTGCAGGATATAATTATGTTGTCCATTCAGAATGTGTATTGTTTGCTATTTTTCGAATATTCCGAATATAAGAAACACTTCAAATAATACATTTACATATGTATATCTTGAAAATGAGTATTTAACGAACATTTAATCGCCTTTATACAAGAGGTTGGACCTTGAAAAAGGTGGTTTAGAAAAAATTGGCAAGCAACCAACCAAACCAACGTAAAAATTTAAAAACATACTAATGTGACGGAACGCAAAAACAGGAAGTGGAACTGAAGTTTCCCATCACCCCATATCAGACTGCACTAATAAGATTGTTTTCCGCTTCAAATTTCAATCGGGTTATTAAAAATGGATTTATCCACACAAATTTCTTTTTCTTTTGTTTATATGCTTCCTTCCCAACATTTAGAATTCCTTCTAATACTCTCAACAGAAAAATGGTATTCAAATGTTTCCATTTTTGTTATACCTGATGATGACATTTGATTTTTTCCGCTTTACCTCCGTCGCTAATGACATTCAATTACACAATGTACCGCGGGTTGACCAAGGGCCAGCGCACACTGCACTAATTCCCCCGGTGTTACCCCAGGGTAAAACTGGTGATGAAGTGTGAAGAGAAAACGGGGTAAAATTTTCATTCAGAAATGAAGCAGTTGAACATCGGGGTTAAACAAAAACACACATAAATTGTCAATTTTAAGCAAGTACTGAAAAAATCCACCCGTCGTACAAAAAACCAACAACAACGTCTCATTAGATTGAATTGGGTGTAAATTTCTGAAGCATTCTGCTTATAACTTGGGACGCCAGTTTGACACGCATTTTCTTTTATAAACAATATCCCTACCTGACGAAGATCATAAAGGGTTGAATGACATATTTTATTTTAAAACCCAGTAATAATGCAAGATTATTTTTTTTTCATCCAAAATTATACCTCAGGTAATCATAATTTTCAGAAGCAAAGGAGTTTTAAAAGCAAAATAATAAAATAGCATTCCTAGCGACATGATTAAAAACGATTGATTTTCTTTGTTAAAAGTATGATTACATGAATATTTCCCGCAATTAAAGTAAAATAGAATATATTCTATATTATAATTTAAACATTCCTTCTGAGTGATGTATTTTTATTTAATAAAACACATTTTTAATAACCGTTTCAAATAAATAAATGGCTAGCTTAACTTCAAAACATATGAAAAGGTGGATTAAAAAAAACCATTATATTAAATATTTTTCCAACCAAGAAGACTTTTTAAAAAGTAAATTAGTCTTCTCGGAACACCCGGTAACCAAATGTAATACAATGACAATTATTTACACGAATTTACTCATAGTAAACAAATTCGCGGGCAGCCAATCACGAACGCATAAACAAAGGGAGAAAAACCAGTCTTTTTCCACTTTGTCCGTATGCATTACACAGTGTTTTGCACTCTGGGAAGGGAGACGTTGTTATTAGTTTTTTGTACGACGGGTGGATTTTTTCAGCCTCAGGGGGGTGATCCTTCTTATTATTCCTATTCTTTGATCCGAACGTAATGATTACATGAAATGAAGACATGTACATACATATATTCAAAAATGGTGACCGTTGGAAGCTTTGTTTTTATTAGCTTCATATTTTCTTTTTTTTTTTTTAACTTATGGTTAAACAAAATTAGAAAATCGCCGCCAGGTGACATCGAGGTTCTATGGTGTAATGGTTAGCACTCTGGACTTTGAATCCAGCGATCCGAGTTCAAATCTCGGTAGAACCTGTGCGAGAGAATTCTCTTTTTAATTTTACTACTTTTAAAGAGTTTTGATACTAACTTTCACACATACGGTACGAGTATGTCATGCTCTCGCGAAATCGAATCCCTCTGAGATCACCCTTTTGTTGTAATCAACAAAATAGGCAAATTTAATGATGTTTTGCATAGGCATCAGACCGCTGAAGCAACCATAGATGTAAAAATGTAGACAACAACTGAATTAGGTTCAATGTTGGCTCCTTAAGCGATCTAATAATCTCTGTTGATCAAAGGAAAGTTGATGTCAGGCAAACAACAACATTTATACTTTATGATGCCTTTTGTCAATTATTAAAAGGTTATTTTCTGTAAATACGGCTGTGTGTCATGTATGCCGTGCGTCTTGTGTGCCGGTGTTCGGTCTCCTATTTGTCGTACAAGATGACTAAATGGGAAAAAATGATATCTCAGATGTGCATTAACATGTAC
Source organism: Volucella inflata (assembly GCA_928272305.1). Classification (NCBI taxonomy): domain Eukaryota; kingdom Metazoa; phylum Arthropoda; class Insecta; order Diptera; family Syrphidae; genus Volucella; species Volucella inflata. The sequence goes on from OV743720.1 coordinate 11,091,922, forward strand.
TGAGACTAGCGGAAGGTCAGGTTCTCATCTTTACAAACTATTATCGTTATTTACCTTGAATTACTTAAATTGATAAACTGAATATTTTGTTCTAATTTTCTTTATTTCATGTTTCGATGTTTTGCCCCATATCAAACTTCCTCTTTAATTAGTTATTATTTGCTGAATTAATCCACACTAACTCTTAAGTTAAAGATTGATTTCTATTATTTTCTGTCATACTTATGAATATTGTTATTATACTTATACTATTGGTTGGAAAAAAAAATCGGATAAAAGTACATAAGTATGCCCATACCATCGCGCAAACCAAGGATGCTCTGATGATAGAAAAATAGTACGAAAGAATGGCATGAACATGTACATATGTATGAATACAATAACTCCCTGGACAGAAGTAGAAATTGTATAGACATAATATGCGATTAAGAGACCTAAGTACCCGGTAAGCACTCTACTTAACAGACAACTAAAACAAATACGAAAGTTGGAAAAATAAGTTTCTATCATCTTGAGAGCTGAGGCCCTAGATAAAATCATCAGCATATCTAAATCTAGCGAGAGACTAAAAGAAATACTGCGGCAAAATAGAATATCAAAAAAGAAAATGCTTTCCTCAGTATATACTGAAACGGACGCTTAAGGGAATCCAACTACGAAATTACAGACACGCATGGAGAAATAAACTAAACTAAATCACACGGTCAAACTATAATAACAAACCCGAGTTCTAGGTAACAGGGCTAATTAATTACCTACTTAAGCTGTGGACCCAAATCCTAGATATATTACCATTTATTATGGATCGGCTACAAAGGACCGAACAAATATTCTTAAGTGATTTTGGCGAATCACTGACACCAACTGCCACAATTTAAATAAAGTAAGAGTGGTTTTAGCACTGAATTCGTGAGTATGATTTCAAAATGCCATCATCAAATATGCGGATGTACCGCCGAAAGGTACAACTTTGAACGGAAGCAAAATTAACGAAACCGATAAGTGCGCAGAAGCTGAGACAACATACTAAACATAAGGATAAATGCTATTTGGGAGCATGGGGAAACAGAGATCCCAGCACAACTAACAAGTAATTTGTTAGGGATTTATCGTCGAAATATGATTAGAAAATCAGGAGCACCCATAAAAAGAGACTAAATAAATTGTATGTAGGGAAAGAATACTTAATGCGTCATTTAGTGAAAAACAGTAGATTTTGCGGAAGCAGAAGGGAATCAAGGGAAGCGTGAGGTCGGAATAGATCACGAATATTCTGAATATTTGAAATTTTGGTTTCAAATGGCTCGCTATTTGATAGGGCTGATCTAATGATTAACAATTTGATGTGGAGCTATCTTGTTCCATTGTGTTAAACCAATGAAAATACATACGTTCTAGATATTAAAAAACCCAACACAATTACACTTCATAGTGATGAATACGGCTGCATAGGAAGCAGCTTGATCAACGATGTGATTGGTAAAACTTTACGGACAATTATGGAGAAACATCAAGCTCCAAAAGATATGCATTTCGATGTAATCGATGTAGAAAGAGATATGATATTAAAGCCCCTAAGATCTGAAAATGTACCCGAGATATATAAAAACGATACGCGATACATACGTTAAGACGAAAGTTAACTACATGACAAGGATAAAAAGCAGTGAACCAGTCCAACGACTAGACAGCCATTCAAGTAACTCTTAATAAGGCGCTAGGAGGAATATCTAGCGCACTAAGATCGAATATCTGCTTTTTCGTTTTTCAGAACTCTTAAAATCAATTTATAACATTCAGACTCGGTCGTAAACAGGCAGGAACACTGCAACAACGTAGCACACAAATGACGCAAAAACACTTATCCGTATTGACATACGGATCGCGTAAGGGGCACACAAATACACAAAATCGTCCGCAGTACCGATCACATCATGTCCAACGAAGGGCGTCAGAAAATACGGTCCAAAAAACAATGCGGCTCAGATTAAAGTCTATCAATGGATCACTTAAATACGAAAACCTCCGGCCTGTATCCTTAAATTGTACTAAGACCCACGAATTTATAAGACCCTAAGAGCAAATCAGTAGTAAACTACTTATATAATATATAACTATGGCCTTTGTTGAAAAAGAAAAAAGACTAGGTATGTTTTCCCAGAATTAGTAGAATTATAATTTTATTCAGAGTCAACCTAATTTTTTTTTCAATTGACAAAAAACAGTTCGTTCCATTACAAATGCTTTATCTAGAAATATCTTTAACAAAGATTACGCTTTCTACGTTCAGTCGTTTTTCGAACCACAAGATACAAATTAAAATAAAAATTAAGGTACAAAAAATTATATATTTATATAAATTCAAAAAAAAATTAAAATATATTATAACTGGTCCGCCTTATCTGCATAGCTCATCAATAGTTCCAAATTCGATTGCAACAACTTTATCTGTCCCAACGTCTCTGAATCGATTTTATTTACAAGCTCTGGATCCAAGTTCTGCAGTTTCTTCGGTCTCAGTGATAATACTCCGTCACGAATGGGAATATTAACATTGGCATAATGCTCTGGCATGCTACAAAGACATTTATGAATCAAAAGGGCTTAGTTGAGTTTAGACTAGGGTTTTGCTTACACATGGGAAACGACTGGGGTACCAGTCATAGAAATTACCATCTCGCCTGGTTTTGGCCATCTTAAAAGTGCAGTTGGACTGCCAGGTAGGTTTTTCATCACGCCTGGAGTGCGATCAGCACTTAACGCCTTTTGTCTAGCCGTCATCGGTGTCCGTAACTTATTCCTTGAAGCACGATCGCTGCTTAAAGACGACGTATTAGCCGAGGGCTTCGGTTTGAGTGCACTACCAGTATAACCACATGCCGATCGACTTCTACGTGGTCTTCGCGCCTTAGCCGAACTTAATGGACCCGGAGTACGACCAAAAGTTCGCATTTGAGAGAGATTAGCAGTAATCGATCCCACTGCGCTGTTGGTGCTATCCTCTGTAAGGTAGCCTTTTGAATTTTTCCATTGAAGTCAGGAATGAGAGAAAATTTAACCAAACCATCACCAGATAGGTAAAAGCATGTTATGAAAATACAAGCAGTGCGTTAGAATGAGTTAATAATGAGTGATGAATGAAAATATAGAACAAGAAAAGCAAACAAGAAATAATCACCTTCGTCGTTAGTTGATTTCTTAATGGATTTCAGCAACGAAGATTGGTTTTGTAATGAGGTTTGGGAATCAGTTGATGGATGAATAATTTCAGAGAATTTCGAAACAGCCTATAGAATAACAAACAAATTTAAACAATTCATATTTTTACCTCTTGGAGGTTCGATAGCTTACTTACCAAATTCATTAAGTCGCCAATTTTCATTAGAAGAACCTTCTGCGGAATACGAACTTTCATCAGATTTATTTCGCTTTCTATTTCTAATATATTTTGTTTTATTTTTATTTCGATAGCATTGATTGTTTGATCAACAGCAGAATCAAATTCACGAATTTTTTCTTCACGAATGGCGGCATCACGATTGCGCTTCGTATTTTTTGAAACTTTCGTGCGCGGCATTATGGAAATATCAAGTTGGTTTGGTTTTTGGAACAATTACTTCTTAATATTTTTAAATATGTGAAACTAAACTATTAAATAAAAAAGACAGCAACGACACAGCAGGTAGTTACACTTATTTGAATCGAATACAAATCAGGGAGGTTTTTTTTATTCGTAATTGTGGCTGCACTGTTCTCTTTGTAATGGCATTTCTGGAGGGAATTTAAGCATAGGGTGCGCTTGGAAACTGTATATTTGGTTGTGGTGATATAACATTGGTGTTGACGGAGAATATAAGTAAAAAGAATTAGTTAAAGTTGTTGAGCTTAAACGTCTCTATAACGACAAAAATATTTTAAATATGTGAAGGTGGATCCTTCACTCAGTTTGATGATTTTAAACATGTTGAAAGACCACATTATACATTATGGCCCATCTAAAACAATAAAATAGAAATTTATTTTCAAAACAGATAACAGATTTGTTATTTAGGGGTTTCCGCACAACTACGAGTATTTAAGGAGCGATCGGAATAAGCGAGAAGTTATCTTATAGTCCGTTTACATCGACCCGAAATTTAACATTCCGAAATGAAATTTCGGAATTTCGTTTACATTGAACGAAAAACCTTTATACGACAACTGCTGTCTTCCCACTTCCTAATTTTTTTGGTTGAGGCTCATAGTCGTGTGTGATTGCAAGTATTGGAACAGCTAACTTCTTTCAAAGTTGTTTTTGTAAACGCTATGACGTGCGTGCGGAAAAGGGTTTGTTCGATTTGACAACCTTCTAAATGCAGAGACGAAATGAAGCATATCGCTGGAATTCAATATTTCGAAATGCTGGAAATCGTATGGAGCATTTCGGCTGAAATGTTGAATTTGTCCGAAATGCTGAATTTCGGGTCGGTGTAAACGTACTATTATTGTGGGGAATTCACTCTTATAAGTTAAGCCGAAGCAATTTTGCAACAATGATTCGATTGTTGCAGAAATAAGCAGAGTAGCAATAATTTACCACTACATAAGCTAATTGTGCCTAAGATATGGTTGTATCGCCACCACTACCCAAAGGCTCTAGCCGGACTACAGTACTTTCTATTGACATGAAACTCATAACATACTATGATGCTTTAGCTCATAATAGTTTTTGAAACAGCAACAAATGCGCGAGTTTATCATCTTATGAACTTCAAACTATCATCTGTTCTGGTTGTCTCTTAGTCGAAATTTGTAAGGTAACAAATACGAGTAAAAGACTTAACGCTTTTGCAACAGGTACGCTAAAGAACTGAAAAGTATTATTCGCGGCTTTCATCCGAGGTCTTTGCGTTGTTGAAGAGGAGGAATACATTCAAAGCAACAGAAGGTAGAGGAACCTATCCAGAAGCCGAAAGTGATTTTAGTAATGACATTTACTATAATTGGAATCCTCAATCAGTTGTGAGATAAGGTTATGAAATACGTTGTTGCGATTTTTGATACTTTCAATGCACATGGACCTGCAGCGCAAATAAATGAAAGGGGACATTCGTACACGCCAAATCCCTGGTGAATGGTAAGAGAAGCGTTTATGCCGAAAAAAGAAAGGCTACACGTCCCCAAGAACTTTGGGCTGACCAGTTGACATCCTTCATGTTGAACAGCATGATTGAGTTCCAATGATATTTAGTCTCCACGGTTGTACTACATGCTGCCGATAATAATCACTTTAATTCTTACAATCAGGTGTGTGTAAAACTTACCCCTAGACCTAATCGTAGATTGCTGCACCAAAAATGGGCTTTCAGTCAATCGTCTTAAACTACTTTCGTTCTCCTTACGAGAGGCACCCCACTAAACTAAACATGAAGTGTTAAAAATTTACAATACGTTGTCGGCTTTCTCCCAGGGAAGGCTTTAACATTAGAACATTCGTCAGTGCTTATGCTACATGGGGGTTTTCCCAGCACGCACAACGACTGGCGAATCTCCCTCATCTTGACATTCGTATAATGTGGAAAAATCGCCAACCAATTTGCAAGACAAAGATCAAAACCTACTTAGGACTATCTCCGTATTCGGATTCATTTCAAAGTTGAGTTTTTTTGGACCACAGCTTCACATAGTATGACCCTCAAATATAAAGATCAAACAAATGTAAAGCATTCTTAAGATCAGCGATTTTCTGTTACTCCTCATGTAGAAAGAATACAGGCGGTTTATCATCGGCGGAGCAGGGCAATTCTAAAGCACCCAATTGTGTCAAACATTAAAAATAAACAGTCGCGGGTTTTTGCTCTTAGACTGATCTCCACTGTAAGTGTGGTAGATCTACCGTCATTCGTACCTCTTTTTGTGCAGATAAATGATTTACGTAAATTTTTACAATAATATTGATGATTATACTTTCTATGCACGCTGCTCATTATATAGTAACGCATTCATGTAAGAATAAGCCTTCCCCGAATTGTTATTCCTAAGAGATATTGTTTTTATTGCAGACAGCCTCAAACTTCCCAAATCTGTTATTCTTCGTCTTATCTATCTAAGGCCTTTTTATTATTTAAAAAAAAAGTTGCGATCTTCAGTCAACTTGTAGTTATCAGAGTGTTTTTCCTAACACATCTTCAGCAAAACTTGCATGATTTCATGATATCATCGTCAAAATAATATATGTAAGTGTTTCACATATCACATATAGCTTGCTTTACACTAGGTAGCGCTGGACGATAAAAAATAAATAGCGGTGATAACAAGCTACTTCACCTACTCCTCTTGCAATTCGTCAAAATTCATACACATCTACATGCGCTTAATCGGTAATCTACTTGATTTTGCTCTGTTTTTGTATTGCTTGAATTCCTATCCAACTTGAAATGTTTGAGACTTTTCGGAGCTATTAAAAGTTTAGATTCTCCGCACCCGATAATCAGCAAAGTGCCAGAATTGTTTATTTCTCATTTAGTTCTTAAATTCTGACAAATATTTGTATACATTTACATTCCATTAAGAACACTTGTTTTGTGTTACACGTTTACCAAATGAATTACCAACCTTACGTATTTATTTCTTTCACATGTAGATGGCACTCAAGGCGACCCGCACGTGCTTACGCATACTATGGGAGTATGGCGGTCTTTCATTTGCCTAACCTCATTCTTTTCGTCGTCTGTCCGCTGATACGTCCGCGTGTGCTTTTACAAAGTTGTCTGAAAAAAATGGAAGATATTGGTAAATAATTATTAAATCAGTAAATAACAAATTCCACTAGCCTTTTCCTATCACAATCACTATAAGCAATTTGAAAATTGATAAAATTCCATCAATTGTAAAACCACGTTTTTATTTCACACCTATTGATGGAAATTTTCTCCTAATTTAATAGAAATCAAAAAGGAAAAGAAAAAGAAGAAAATCAAGGATGAACCAATTGATCTTGATGAATTGGGTAGCATTCAAAAGGCTGGTGAATTTCAAATTAAGTCTTCGGAAAAGATTGCCAAACTAGAAACATCCCAATGGCCGTTGCTGTTGAAGAATTTCGACAAACTTAATGTCCGGACAAATCATTACACTCCACTGCCATATGGAGCAAGCCCACTGAATCGTGATATCAAGGAGTATGTCAAGTCGGGATATATAAATTTGGATAAACCATCGAATCCAAGTTCTCACGAAGTTGTTGCATGGATTAAGAAGATTTTGAAGGTTGATAAGACTGGACATTCTGGGACACTGGATCCGAAGGTTACCGGTGAGTTTTTAGTGAATTTTAAAGTAGTGCAACACCCCACGATATAAGCCGGCAACCTTTGAGAAAACCCAACGAAAGGTTGTGACTATAAATGGGAACAGCGAATTCTGACGTGTGTATGTTGGATGGATTGTTTTTGTTCATTTTACAAAGAAAAGTTCAGATACAATTTTGTTACTATTGACCCCATGAATTAAGCCGGCAACTTGGTTTAATTTCACCTTGCCAAGGATGTGACTATGATTGGGAACAGTATGTTCTGAAGTGTGTATGTGAAGCGGATGCCATTTGGCTGCTTTGCAAAGAAAATTTCAGAAACAAACTAATTCTATGGCGTATGACGTTGTTTTATTGTTTTTTTTTTGTCTTGAAATCGCCATTTAGTCTAGAAATTAGTGTAGTGTGGGCGTAGGAAGCTAGCAAATTAGTTTCTATATTTATCAATGCCTTCCGAAGCTTTTTTATTTATTCTTTTTAATGATTGCCTAAGAACGTTGACCAGAGTTTAATGACACGTTTCTTGGCAACCATATCCTTCTGATTCGATTTCTATATGATTGTGTTGTTTGTTCTTGATTTCAGGCTGTCTTATCGTTTGCATAGATCGAGCAACACGATTGGTGAAATCTCAACAGAGCGCCGGTAAGGAATACGTGGCAATTTTCAAACTTCACGCTCCAGTGGAGTCGGTTGCTAAAGTCCGACAAGGATTGGAGAAATTGCGCGGAGCTCTTTTCCAACGTCCGCCACTTATTTCGGCCGTAAAACGTCAATTACGTGTGCGTACTGTTTATGATAGCAAGCTTTTAGACTACGATGAAACACGCAATATGGGTGAGTACAATATCTGCTTCATGTCTATGTCCACACGCATTTGCGTCAGACGACTATTTGACTTTATTGAATAGCTCGTCTGGATCAATACAGAAATGCTATAGCATCACTTCAGAAACTGAGTCGTCGTTTTTTTCTTTTGTTTCTTTTTCGTCTCCTTAAATTCACAATCCGTGTCGGGTGCTTTAAATTCACATAAAAAGGTGTTTTTTGGGTTAGTTGCGAGGCTGGTTCGTACATCCGTACAATGTGTGTCCATTTGGGTCTAGTACTTGGCGTTGGCGGCCAAATGGTTGAACTACGTCGTGTTAGATCTGGAATACAGTCTGAACGTGACGGTATGGTTACAATGCACGATGTGCTTGATGCTCAGTATTTGTATGAAAATCACAAAGATGAGAGCATGTTAAGAAGAGTTGTCAAACCACTGGAGGGTCTATTGGTGAACCATAAGCGAATTATCATGAAGGACAGCTCTGTAAGTAGAAATAATCGGTTGATTTTCAAACTAAGAGACTTAAATTGCAATAAATACTTTTAGGTGAATGCGGTATGCTATGGCGCAAAGATTATGTTGCCTGGCGTTCTTCGTTATGAAGACGGCATTGAGGTTGACCAGGAAATTGTCATTGTAACCACAAAGGGTGAAGCTGTTTGCTTAGCAATTGCCCTAATGACAACAGCTACTATGGCATCATGCGACCATGGTGTAGTGGCTAAAATCAAGCGAGTAATCATGGAACGTGATACGTATCCAAGAAAGTGGGGCTTGGGACCAAAGGCATCTGCCAAAAAAGCCCTTATCGCCTCTGGTAAACTTGACAAATACGGGCGACCAAACGAGAACACTCCCAAAGAATGGCTCACTGGATTTGTGGACTACAGTGCAAAGAAAACAGCCAACGATGTCGAAACTAATAATGGCGTTGATGATTCCAGCAAAAAGGTGAGTTTTATTTTGTAGGAAGTAGACATCTAGGTATGATATTTTCATGATGAGGAACTTACTTTCGCCCCTATCTGATTGCCATGATAGATTGCGATTTTTGATTGGTCTTACTGATAAGAATATAAACGATGTTTTTTTAGATTCAGATCGTGCCATAGAAGTAACACCTATCTTCTCTTTTTGTAGCGCAAATTGTCCACTGGCAGTCAAGACGGCACATCTGCCATTGATCTTTCTGAATCTTTAGTCAAATCAGAGAAAAAGAAGAAAAAGAAACATAAATCTGATAAAGAAGCTCCCGAAAGTGTCGAGGCGGATACAAATGAAGCCCAACCATTGCAAGAGGATGATGTACCTGGGGAAACTAAGGAAAAGAAAAAGAAGAAGAAGAAAGACAAAGATAGAGAAAAGGAAGCTGATGAATAGTTAAATGGGTTTTGTGTTTTCTAAAAAAAACGAAAAAGCTCAGGGCCCAGAAACTGCGTAGCAATGCATTTTCAATTTTTTTTTTATTACAAATTAGAACTTATATGAACTGTTAGTGTTGACTGGTGTCGAATAGTTTTACTACATAAACGACTTTCCTCACAAAGCAGTTAGTTCGTAGTGCATTTTGTTATAAGAGAAAAATAAAATAATAAATAGGGAACGAATGTCTCTGGAATATCTTAAGAAGAGAAACGTTTAAGTTTTTCCTTATAATTTCGCGTTTCATATCTATATTCCCCGTCCCAAACTTTGACAGAGATGTAAGGGAAGTAGATGAGTAAGTTTAGCTTTTAAAGAAATAATTTGTTTATTAAATCCTACTTAAGAATGTAAAGAGTAATGTTGCAGTTTTCGTAAAACTGTGAATTGTAAGAGGAAGAGTATGAAGAGTATTGGAAGCATAAGTTTTATTTTCATAAATTTGTAAATAAAAAAAAAAATTTACCAATTCTAAGGCGATTTTTCCTTTTTTAAATTGTGTTGGAGGTTTGGTTATTTAAGAGAATTTAAGGAATCTAGCTGAATAGCGTTTGGTTGAAAGGAAGAAATGGCTACCCCTACATATGTACGTGACAGGTGAGAGTTTTTCATTGGGCTCTATCGATACGATGACTTTAGTTTGTTAATTTTCTTTCAGGTTCTCAAATGGGTTGGAGATTGGCAACTATCTTAAAAGGTAAGCAAATGAGAATTTAGTATGAAAACTTCCATATTAGTCTTTTTGTGATGAGAAATAACTTTCGCCCCTATCTGATTCTAAAATGATAGAATGCGAATTGATTGGTCTTACTGAGAAGTTCTATTGATTCTTTATGTATATTTTTTGATTGTTACGATTATGTTAGTTTGATATTTATTTTCATATCTTGTTTTCAGGTTTAATTGATTGAAGGTTGTGTGCAGTTTGGCTTGTCAATCAAAAGAGCAGTCACTTTGAAAGGTAAGTGTTATGTTTATATTGTATATTTAAAAATCGGTTGATCTATGGGCTTACATGTGTATTTTTTTTACTTACTCACCTGGGCCCCAGTAAATAAATCTTTCTAGTAGGCGTAATCTTTGGCCATCTGCCTCCAATTACGCTCTACAAAATGGTTTTTTTTATTGTTCGCTTCACTTATGGGTCACTTATTCCCTACATTTCGGAGCATCAGTATGTATTCATTCTATGTACATATCCTGGTACCTCAGTGGATTGATGCGCAGATCTTGGAGTAAAAATAGTCAAGATATGAACCGTTAGTATCTAATGGGTGATTTTTCAAACGTGTGGTTTCTATTTGTCAGCATAAAAAACAGGAAAATTATAAGTGTCTAAAATTTATATTTGAGTTGATGAATCAATGCTTGGTATTTGCTTTTTAAAACGACTACGTTTTAACTGGTCCATACTTGAGTGACTTTCGAGCATATTGGCTGGTACCTCGCCAGTAGCACGTAGAATGTTGTCTTCCAATAATATGATATGTTAATTTAATGTAAATGTTAATACGACACGTGTAATGTTGCCTTATTAACATACCCATTCAACCGGAAATGAGCTTCGTCGCTGAAGAAAATTTTTCGATAAAAAAAAGTCGTCAAAGTGCGTGAAAAACATTTTTCAATTTTGACAATGAGATTTAATAATTTGTAAGCGTTGTGCGTGTAAGTCACGAATCACGCGTGAACTGTCAGAAATATTGTAGAACACTAGAAAACCAAACAGAAAAAAAAAACCAAGTGTAACTTTTTTCCCATGCGATTCAAGGTCCATTCCTAGTATTATTTATAGAAGGCTTGAATTTTAGACACCGTAAAGGGTATGACGTCTTCTTCGTTGGAGAAACATCAGGAGAGTACGGTAGATGCAGATGAATTTCTAATCCCGACTGCATTTTTTGCACCGTTACGTAGGTTGCTTTTTAACCAATTTCGCATGCACTATGTCGATTTCCTCACAATATTTCACTGCATTTATCGTTTTATGAAGAAATGAAAAGTGAATTGGTTCTCTCAACGTCCACCAGATTGTCACCATAACCTTTTCCGCATGAAGACATAGTTTTGCGGGTGTGTTTTGGTTTCTCTTTTGCAAACCATCAAACCGCTGCCTAGATCTTTTATAGTTTACACACAAATCTATTTTTTATCACACGTGATAATACGGTGCAATAATGGTTCACTTTGTTACCTGAATCTGAATGATGCACAGATCTCTAAGTGGCGTAATTTTGTGCCTCTTTTAGTTCAGGGGACACTCACTTTTCGAGTTGTTCAGTGGTGTCGTCTTATTGTTTTGGAAGCTACTCCCACTCCAATGTCCCGCACCTACTTTGCATTTACCGTTGGTTTTAAAACATTGTCGTCAAATTCCGTTTCTGGTTTCCCACATGGTTCGTTTTCGAAGTTAAAATCTCCAAAACGGAACTAAGCAAACCAACGTTGTTGCGTTCGTTTATCTTTACATCCTTTTTCATCCCCTTGTGTCCCAGTATAAAATCATAGAGAAAGAAAGCTCGACATTGAGCAGTTGATAGCATGGTAAACAATTCCTAGGAAAAAATTATTATTATTATTATTGAACGAACCCTAAAAGTCTCACACGTCCACTTTATTTTGTAAAAAAAAAAAATTGCACTTTCTGCCACAAATTTCTACTCGAATGCTTATTGCCAACTTAATGAAAATCAGACATTTCATATGCTACAACCCCATAAATGTCATTCTGCAGCTCATTGAGTTCGCTGTCGGCAAAGGCCGTCCAAGAAACGAGGGTCAATATTGTGTATCTTGAAGAATTTTGCATTCAAAACGACCAAAGATATATCCCGCCTTTGTAAACTTCCATGCTTCTGCTTTTGTTTCATAAAGTTAGATGTTATACAGTAAATAGAGTCATCTTAGTGTTTCTGGACAAGGTTATGTGCAAACTTTACGAAACAGGTAGGGTTTTTTTTTTAAATCATTAAACAGCAAAATTTGGGGATTTTGGCAATGATTCCATAGCTGAACAAGAAAATATTTGTTTCTATAGATTCTTATATATAGGGCTTTGAAATTGATAGAGAAGTAAATATTAAACTGGATTTGTTGGCGTTTAGGTTTAAATTGCACTTATAATGCCTCAGCATTAGTTAAGTTATCGTTATCGAAATTATACTGTTCGAAATTCTGTAACATAAGAACTGGCCTTCGTTTAGAACTACTTGTCTCGATTTCGATTATCCCAATGTTAGACTTACACATGATGACAACTAACTTTCGCCCCTATCTGATTAAATACATGATAGAATGCGAATTGATTGGTCTTACTGAGCTTACTTACCAGAAATTGAAACAGGATATCTTTCCCCAGACCTTAAACTAATCTTTTTATTTGTTTTGCATTTACAGATACTATTTGATTGAAAGTCGTTCAACACCTCTGTACTGAATCCAATAAAAGGTAAGAATTTAAGTATTAAAAAGTAGAAAATACCTGTGATGAGAAATTACTTTCGCCCCTATCTGATCACTCGATGATTGAATGCGAATTGATTGGTCTTACTGAACCTTTCTTTAATAAGTTTTGTGTGAAAAGGTCAAACAATTTTTTTTACAATGATTTTGTGTATTTTATTTCAGAAACATTGATGCAACACTTTGGGATCTAAAATGTGTCGAAGAAATAACAGGCCAAACCCTGAAATTGTGGTCAGGTAAGTCTTAATTTTTAAACAAAGAAAACTATAGATAAGTGCTCCTAAGAATTCTTTTCGTTACACAATTAGTCTATCGTTAGATAAGCGTATAATGTTGACGTGTAATGTTTCCTTTGCTTGTTTTTCAACGAAATTTCAATTAAATTCAATTGTAGTAACGGCTTTTGTTCAAGGATAGCTGATTTGGTGTTTAGTTGACAAAATTTGATAGAATCAATTCTTTGAAGCACTTTTTGATTTCTTTTTATATGATGAGAACTTGGAATTTGATTAGTGTAATGTGATACACAACCGCAACAACTATCCAATAGGTCCTACTGACTTTTTTTTTTTTTGAGAAAAAATAACCTAGCCATTGATCTGTTAAGCTTATCATGTCGTTTTCTCTGTTTGCAGAATCAAAATGACCACCAACTCAACACGAAGTGTTAATAAAGACGATCAATTAAGGTGAGCATCAATTTATGTATTTTTGGGGGTTTTAATTGTTTGAAACGGGTGGAAATATATAAAATGTGATGAAAAAGGGGATATTGATAATGTAGCATGATACATACCGCAACAACTATCCAATAGGTCCTACTGATTTATTTTTGATTTAAAAAATTTCTTTTACAAATTTAGATTTTGTCAGTAATTACGTTTTATTTTGCTTGCAGATTTGGCACGACAAACGCTGGAAATGACGTGTGAATCTTGAAAGATGACAAACATCAATAAGAGGTAAGGGTTTAATTTATTAATTGCATACAGACATTCTTAGGACCCTCTTTAGACGGTTACTCATTACTCTGCCAGTCATGAAGAAAATATCACAATTGAGAAAAGTCATATTCCACATCCGAAATGTTTCGTCCCTATTCCAATTTTAAGTCTACGGCTTTTATGGATTCTTCTATTAATTTAATTTTCTTCGCCGTTTTTTGATCCTGAAGTATGACAACCTTCGCGATTTATTGTCAAATCAATCTAATTTTCCGATTGTTGCATTATGCTGTTCCGTTAGAGGCACTGTTGTAGAGATTAGAGGTTAGAGATGTTGATTGCTGTCTTGCTTTCTTAGAGCACAGTAAACGGCCTGTATGACTGCCGTGATTATTTTTGTGTGTTTAAGAAACGACTAATGGATAACTTCGTTACTCGTCCACTATACTATCGGCTTAACTTTCTTTGGGTAGAGTGACATTGGCAAGTCCCCAAGGAGGATAACTTACGCCTAAACAATTTCCCGACCACTTTCTGCTACTTGTGTCCCAGAGGATACACGGGGTGTCTGTTGGTCAAAGATATTGCAACTCTAAAACGTCATAGAATTTTCGCTGGTGTTTAGAGATGAGGTACTAATTTTTCCTTTCTTCACCGAATAGTCAAACTTCCAGTTTGGTCAACCCTCTGACGATTTGTGGCGTTTTGTGTACGGTCGCCTGAAGATGTAATGCACTAATGCACATGTTATTTCCCCGTTCACTGGAAAATCAACCCGATTCTCATCTCATCAGTTGGACGAATCACTTTCTGTAAAATTAAAGAAATTAGATATGTAACTCTTAAAATGAATGTGCTTTGACAGTACTTAAAAATCATAGGGTGGCTTTTTATTTCGGAATGATAAAGAAAGCTAATAATTTTTGTGGGCTAATTTGCAGAGGTTCACCTGCTTACTGAAGCTTTCTTAAGAAAGTACACTGAGTGAGAGGGACTCGTTATTTTCCCCTTGTTTTTCAGACTCCAACTTGAAAAATTTACGCAATAAGGCAAACTAAGCTATTGGCTTTCTGCAACTGTTTATTATTAAGGTGCCTGTGGGATTTTTGCCCCTTCAATTTTATCGATTTCTTGAATTAAAATCTATCGCGATCTGAAGGGCCGGTGTGGTGTGTGTTCGTTCAAAAATCTATGAATTCCAGTTCCAGTTTTAGATATGATTTTTTTATGCCTTAAACTATACGACTACCTTTCATAATTCATAAGTTACACGTTGTCTTCAAAATTAAGAATTTGTTTGTACATTAACTGAAGTCTCATCATGATGAAAACGAGGATGTTGACAATGTAGCATGATACATACCGCAACAACTATCCAATAGGTCCTACTGACTTGATATATATATAAAACTGACTAAAAAAATCCATGATGTTAAATAGATTCTAAAGTTTTTTTTTTCGCATTCATTTCAGGTGAGAGAAAACAAGGAGTGTGTGGATTCAAGTCTATCGATAGATGCTGGACTTACAAAGAAGTTAACTCCGCATGCAGTCATCAAAAATTGGTTACATATGTGGCAAAAGTCATGTGTACATATGCATCTACGAGTACTCTTTTTGAGCTGTGAAATCGATAATTTTTTACTAATAAAAGTGGAATATCACTAAACTATGTATAACAGTGTTTTGTCTTTATTTTCATTTCATATTCATTACATATGTAGCCTTCCTCTCAATTTTTTTTTTATAACGAAGGTCCACTCTAGTCGGCTAGCAAGCAACACTTAAATTTTGCTTTTTTCTAGAAAAATATTTGACGGGTAGTCAAGCTGGCTTTGGTATCTGGGAGTTTAGCAAGTGATGTAGGTGAAAGACAATCTAATGAGGAAAAATCAAAAGTTATATAGAGCTTTTGGAGCCTGGTGGTGATGTTTTATCCAGCATTTTCAAGTTTATTGTCACTGAAGGTGAATTAAATCACAACATTAACCGAAAAAATCGTGGCTAACGCGTTTTTGGACACAAGGACTTTTTTTTTGGATTGACTACACAAAAAGGTGAAACCTCATGTAGCCAATTTGCGTAGTTTTAGGCGAGGGTAATTGACCGGTACCGTACTCGTAAGTAAAATATGTTTCTTCAGCATGACAAAGCCGCCGGGAGGGAGTAGGTTCTAAAAATTAATCTTCTAACCTACAGTCTGGAGCTGTCATCAATAACTATCACCTGTTTCCTAATTTCCTTCGCGAAAAACGTTTTTTTGACGATTTAAAATGCGTTAATCCCGAATGGAATTCATCAGAGATTGTACCAAGAAGCAATCTCATAAGAAGTAAGCGCATTCATGGAAGTCTGAAGTAACTGATTGTAGGTATCTTCAAGCTAAGCAAATTAGCTTTTATTGTAATGTTTAACGAACGTTGTCGGGTTAAAAAGCAATAGAAGTTTAAATTCCAGCATCACATATTTGCAACAACATTAGACGGTTCTTGGCTACAAGATAATCCAAATAAAATGGCCTGTGGAAACGTTCCAAGGTCTGAAAATTTAGCCAACCCCATAAATATCGCAGAAGCAACGCGGATTTCCTAAATATGTGTATATTTTAACTCCGAATACAAGTAATTTGTTTGACACCCCACAATGGCTCTTCGTGCATCACACGCGGACACAAAATTGTCCTCTTCGGTGTTGAGATTGAAGATGGCTTGACAGCGGAGTATAGCGCTCCATTGGTTGTCTGTTTCTATACTGCAGCTGTCTAGTTAACAAAAGTCAAATAAGACCCATTTACAAAAATTATAACATCTTACGATAGGATTATTAATTTTGCGCCACCTTGTACAACGACGCTTATAGGATTACTATTCAATTAACCTGATGGTTTAGTACGAAGTAAACCAAGGCTTCAACCACCAGCTCTTACCATTTAGAGTGATGTTGCGATAATCAATCTGCATTACATGCTTTATGGGTGAGCTTAGCTTTACAAAATCGAAACACAAACAAAAAATTTCCAAAGTGCTCCAAATTCAGAGCAACCACAGAGTTCATATTCCAAATTTACATATCAAGGACAGCAACCTTTTGCATTTTAAAATATGTATACACACATTTTCATGATCTTTCTGATCTACAGTAAGGTTGAAATTTATGACATTCTTGTATAACTATTAAATACACATGCCGATGCCCTTATGTTTCGGTAAATCCCACTGAAGGCAGTAGCTGAACTTACTGA
This sequence comes from Volucella inflata, assembly GCA_928272305.1. Classification (NCBI taxonomy): domain Eukaryota; kingdom Metazoa; phylum Arthropoda; class Insecta; order Diptera; family Syrphidae; genus Volucella; species Volucella inflata. The sequence goes on from OV743720.1 coordinate 11,109,117, forward strand.
ATACTGTGTTTTCAGGATAATTAGACATGTAATGCGCTAATGCTCACAAAGGCAATCATCAATCATCTCTTGTACTTCATAATATCGTCTGACCTGGTTGGCAAAAATATGGGATTTCAGCTGGCGCGATTCACAGTGCGTTGAGGAGATTATCGGCTGGAAATTACTATCGATGCTCTCTCCATGTCAGACCATGCGAGATGCTGATCTTGTTTAAGAGGGAAATTCGCAGAAAACCAACTGGACTCGCTTTAATGGGGAGACCAGAAAGTCTTTTAATGCTCTCTAAACACGGAACAAAATGAAAGGTAGAGGAAGCTTTTCAGAATCATGACTCACATACTCACTCAGTGCTGCCAAACCATTTTAAAGTAGAGCCTCAGGATTGTCAATGAACATACATATTTCCCCGCTTGAAAGACTGACGCAGACAGACTAACACAGCACGCCGCAGTAGCTGGTATCTCTCAACAGTTGTGGTGACGAATAAGGCCTTATGTACTCCTTTGATAACTTCAAGTTGCCCGGCACCGATGGCGTACTCCTATATGAATATGTACTGAAATCTTTCCGAACAGTGAGACTTACAGAAAACCGAAAAAGGATGACTATACGCTCGCTTAGAGCTTCAGACCTATTAGTCTCACTTCTTTCATGTTAAAGAGCATGAAGGGACTGGTGGCATATCCAATGTTTAAGATGCAATATACTATCCAATGAGGAAGATCCGGCGAGAGTGCATTTTAAAATCTGGTACGCAAAATTGAAGGATTACTCGAGCAGAAGGAATACGTGCTGGACGTTTTCATCGACATTGATCAGCAACACAACTTTGATGACATGTGTAACTTCACGGAATAGTCGAATCACAAATATGTGAAGAACACGAATCAGAATACGACGCTGATTGGTGATGCTGATTGCAGTCAATATACGATTACGGTAGTGGACAGGGATTGCCCGCAAGGCAGCATCCTGTCACACTGTTATGGTGAATATTGATCTCAATAGTTCTAACGTCTACACTCAGTTCATAGGCCTGGTGTAGCTGTAGTGTTTGCTCTAAAGTGCATGCAGTCCTTGGCGTAGCCGACTTAATAAAGCAAGCTTTAACGAGTATACGTCACTGTTTCCTTAACTACACCCGAAAGAACGGCTTGTCTCAGCTGGTTGGTTTTCCCTCCCTTTTATATTCATATCACAACCTGTACTACCAAAGACCTCTTCGTTTAGGGAGAATAGTTTTTAAAAAAAAAAATTGAATTACAATGTTGGGGCAATGACATCATGTCTCCCGTTGCTGGAGAATTACTTCATACGTCAAAATGTGTCAATCTTTCAGGCGGGGATATGTGTATGTAGATTGACAACCCCGAAAGCAAAAAATAACCATGAAGGGTTATTCGAAATTGAACACAAATATTGAGAAAATAAGTAGCAGTGCAGCAGGCAAACATATTGCACTTTGTGCATTAGAAAGTAGGCAAGTATGTTCATGATAAGAATGTTACCATCCTAACTAAACATCTTATGCAAACATCACGTGGGCTGATTTCATAAAAGCAAATTAGTTTGCAGTAAATTTGAGGCAACAGTTTTGGTAAACACCAAGGCGAAACTTACTTGCATTGTTGCAGTGAAGTCGTCGTTCACAAATGTATGCAACACATCCGGCGGAGAACTGACAAATAGTTATTTTTTCCTGATTTCAAAATAATTGAGCGACAGGCGGACGACTTTAAGTGGCATGAACTTTGAAAATGCGTACTTACGTACATTATCCATAATAAGATGTTTTTAGAAGTCATATTCGCATAAAAAGGTCAACTTTTTAAGTGTACATTTAGTGGCAAGTTCTTGCAACAAAATTAAATCTGTTGCAAACTGTCAAAACATTAATTGCATACTGACTGCCAATTGACTTTTATGAAGGCAAATGGTGCCAAACTTTTGCGTAGATAATACAGGTTTTATGCAATTATGAACGCAGCGTTTGCAAAGTTGCGGTGTTTTTTTTTGCATAAATGAACTCAGCCTTGATGATCACTTTAGGGAAAAGGAATAAATACCTAGAACCTTCTCGAAATAAATTAAGTTCTGCAATTGAAGCAGAAAAAGAAACATCATTAAATTGATAGTTTCCCTCTAACATAGAGGGCGAAGTATTTGTATCTGTAGCTATGCTAAACCATTGACTTAAGCTAATTCGAGATTATGCGATAATGGGATCACGGAAAATAAAAGACAGAGCACATTTTTTCAGAACCTGAACTTGTGCCCTCTGTTAGGGCTACAATTGATAGTTCGGTTTGTTTTACTTGCCAGCAGACCAAACGGATATTTCTCGAGGTCTTTTAAAGGACAGTGACTCTCAGTAGGGACGGCTGCAAGATGCTAACTCTTGTTACAAAGCTTTTGGTTAGCACTCAAGTGTGAAGTGTGAAAGGCATAATTAACCCATCCTGTCAAGCTTGCTATGAAAGTGATGATGACACTGCGAGGCACTTCCTTTGCGAGCGTCCAATTTAGTTCCATTTACTTTCGCATCAGGCTGTACGTACCCGGCGTTGATACTCCACAGAGATAAGAGAAATTTTTAAAAAAAAAGGAACATATACGTAAATAGAAAAACGGACAGATTTTTTCTATTATCGCTTAAAATAATACGATAACCTGGGCATCACATTTCGATTCATGGGCACGTGACAATAATAAATATTAAAACAACTTTGCTGAATTGTATGTTTAAATAAAAATTGTTTTTATTTTTGCATTTTTATTTAACTGTTCTTGCATATATACTTCAATTCTATTAGTTTTTACATTTTTTTGTTAAATTTTTTCTCATTTTCTTTATTACTTTCATAAATTCAAATCACAGATTTAATTTAAAAATTGTTTTTTTTTTGTTTTTGTTATATATATAAATTTAGCTTTTTTAAGTTATTAGACTTGGTTTTTTTTTATATATATATATGCATATTTATAAATGTGTACGTTTGTTTGTGTTTTGTGTATATATAAACAGATTTTGTTTTTTTTTTTTCGAACGAGAGACGACGACGACGACAAGACTATGCCTTAAGTTATATACACGACTCAAAAAATATATATTATAATTTGTGTGTATAATTAGCGTTATACAAATATATTTTTGATGAATTTAGGACTCGTTGGAGTCGGTGCAACCGTTTTGTTCGTACGGATTTCTATGTGGATGAGGGATTGTCGGCTCTTCTAGGCCATCTTGAGTCTCGGAATCATTTACATGGGGTGATGAGGAGCTCTCGCAATTTGCGTAGACATGTCGCACTACGGAGTGTGTTTGAGAATCATCTGTATCAGCATCACGGATACTATTGAATGCGCCATTGGCGTTGGGTGAAGAAGTCTCATCGTTGGGTGGGTAGACATGCCGGTGGAAACTAGCACCACCACCACAACTTTCTTCGTTTTCAATGTCACGAACGCTGCCGAATAAGGGTGTGTGGGAGGATGAATTGCGCATACTAGCCGGGGGAGACCATACGGTTTGGTAAAGAGGTGATGCAAAAACATACAGCTGATTGAGTACTTCAATATCATAACTGGGTAGATAGCTGTCCGTTTCCAATGGATTGTAGTATTGTGAGGTGGGCTGATGCATTGGTGTTTGACGACAGCTGTACGAGCCAGAATTACCACCACAAGGAGTGTCATATGCGCTTGGTATGGGATGTGGTTGCCTAGGCATAGTTGCATAAATGCCACGATAAGCTTCATATGGAGTTTGAGGGTTGTAAGCGTCACTCCAGCGTACATGATTTGGAGTAAAGTCTCCTTTGGCATAGAGCTGTCAATGAAACATAAAACAGAGATGCAATTAGCATAAAAAGTCATATGAATGGTTTATTATTTGTTTCACTTACTTGAATTGGTCGACAGAAACCTTTGCTCATATGTCGAGGGACTCCTAGCGTGTAACTATGACTAAATCCCACCTCGTTACTAAGTAAATATTCGTGGAACTTATTCGGGAAGAACTCTATATTTCTGTAGTTGTTATAAATGGTTTCCTAATAAAAAGATTTATTTAATTAATATACCAATGAGGAATAAAGATACATGTAGTCGTATGTATAAATGCATGTACTTACAGTTAAATTCTTTTTCTTCTTGTAGCTAGCCCAATTTTGTGCTTCCAATATCAACTTTCCACCTGGCCGCAGTTGATTAAACATTCTTTTGAAAGCCATCTTTAGGCCATTATCACCGAAATTCAAATGAATCCATTTGGTCACCGAAAGGCATACAATTAAATCATACTGCTGTGTGTCATTGTTTAATAGTGCTTCATCTTTAAGCACGTAATTCGTTTGGCGGAAGAACACGTTCTTTGGAAATTCACTACAATTCGAGTTAGATGATGGTTCCATCTCTGGCTGAAGTTGTCTATTGACTTCTGGAATGCCACCATAGGTTAAAGGAAACGATGCAGGAAATAAATTCTGCGGTTCAACATTTTGATGTGGATGCTGATGCATGAAGTACCCATGATGAAAATGATGACGATGATGGTGGTGATGATGATGATTTCTCAATTGATGATTATTATTATTATTTGTATTCCGTCGTTTCTTCTTATCATTATTTAGATGGTGCTTTGTGCCCTTTTGGCCTTTTTGAGGTTCTTCTTCTGGTCCCCGAGTTGATGGTGATGATGGTTCCACTTTAGCTTTTGGTATTTGCACATACATCGATAGGTTTTTTCTTGCTCTAGCAATTAGATTCTTATCGATATCAATTCCTAAAATTGATTTAGGTGCTAAATTGCGTGCAACAGTAATAGTCATGTGACCCACATTACAACCAATATCAAGGATGTCCTTCCCCCGAAAGAATTCTGCATTACGTTGAAAAACTTGCAGGCGAACATCCATGAATTCATTAAGATGACGATATCCAGAATAACGATCATAGTTGCCGTATTGGTATTTTGCACCATCAGGCCGGAATTTTGGCATTTTGTTATTGTTATTATTGGTGTTGTTGATGTTTGAGGTGGATGGGGTGGAGGTGGAAGTGGCGGTGATGATGGTGGTGGTAGTTGTAGTGCTGGTAGCGATAGTTGTGGCGGCAGCAGCAGCAGCAACTTCTTGTTGAGGAGCTGAAGTTTTCCCAGTAATCGAGGTGTTATCAATCGTTTTGGCAGATAGTGTGCTCAAGGGACTACCAATGGAGGCAGTATCAACCTGTTTCGAATCAATATCAGGTGTATCTGGTCTTATGCTTTCACCTGAAATCGAATAAATAAAAGATAAATGAGTGACCAGTCTACAAATTAAATGTTAGAGGATACTTACTATCAGTGATTGTTTTGGAATCATCGACAGGACTTAAGAGCTCTGTCTCACTGAAGGATGTAGATCGATGTCTGGAAGTTTTACGAGCTCCAGTTGGCACTAGCCGTGGTGGTCGTTTCCATGCCCCAGGTTGTGGCACAACGGGGCTAACAATTTTATCCATGGAATCCAAGCGACGGAACTGAAATGTAAACTATTATTATTTTCAGATGTGAGTTTAAAAAGCGCAGCAACAGTAGTGTAATAAAAATTCACATGGCGCTTAGTGTTGTAGTGATTAGCTTTAGCCTAGTGTAGTGTAACTCTTTTCAAGTCGGTTAAGTCCAACGATTGAAAGAACAGTATCAAACCTCAATGTTCTAGGCCTTTTAATTAACAACAGGTACAACTGGAAACCTCATTGCACTAGTCTTAAGAAAGCATTAGCAGCACGGCTCAATATTATTAAGTATCTATCATCTAAGAAAAGTAATGTTCATGTTAACTCACTTTGCAATATTACAAAGTTGTTAGTTTTAAATAAACTGGAGTATGCTTTGGCCATAATCGTACAGGGAATCCTACCAAATTTTGCCTCCATGTACACCACCGAAGCACTAGCGATACTTTAAGCCACAAGGATGGGTAATCTGCTCTGAAAGCCTGTCAGTACTACAAAGCATCGTAAACCCACGTAACGACACAATCATTGTAGCAAATATTCGTGATCTCCTAATTAAATCAAGATATAAGATAAAGCTTATGTGGACACCAGGTCACGCAGGAATTAAGGGCAATGAATATGCAGACGCTGCTGCAAACTCTGTGCTAAAGGCCCCAGTCTCTCGTCTTGACTTAAAGAGATACATAAAGCAGTCATGCCACAGCCAACAACTACTTGAATGGGAACGTTATAACCACTATTACAAAACTGTCAACCCAATAAAAGTTCAGCCCAAATTTCCAACTAACATCCCCAAATCTGACATAAAAATGTTTATCCGGCTCCGCCTTGGTCAAACTGCATATACCCATCAACACCTGTTCAAAACGGAACCACCACCAACCTGCCCCACTTGCTCCAGCAGAGTAACAGTTACTCATGTACTAAGCCTTTGCTTCCTTTCATCACCACTCCAAAACAACCCTAGTCCGGATCAAGATCCATTGGAACTCCTCAAAGTACCCAAAGGAAGAAATATTGTGATATTAAAAAAAATGTTAGAAAGACTTAAAATCTAAGTGTAACTATATAATTGTTTTCTTTTTTTACGCTAAAAGAGCCGAAAGCCGTTGCTGCTAGCTTGCTCTATTGTTTATTATTAGTAACAATTTTCAATTGTATATTGATATTCTAATAAATAAATAAAATAAAAATATTATTTGCTCCCATACATAAATAAGGTCCTACTGCGGATGCACTAAGTAATATAAAATCTTCACAGAAATAATACGAGTACAAAGCCAACGTTATCAATTGATTTTTAATTTTTTTTTTTTTTTTTTTGAAATTCCAAAGCAGCGTTGTCCCATTAGAACTAGAAGGTAGAATCTACATATATATTGACATAAGGGCAGTCTTTTTGCACTTCATCGGGGTCATTCTAGGAGAAGTAGAGCACGCAAGAGTTCCGATCAAAGTCATGCTTTTCGCAAATGAGGCAGTCTTATTATCGTACTCTACAGAAGAGCTTTAGCTTATGACTACCCGACTTGGGAGTAACTACAGGTTATGGAATTTAATTGTTTATTTGGATAAGTCTAAGGTTCTAGTAAGGGGGAGGTTGTAAATGAGAGATGGAAATTCAATAGAGAAATAATTGGAATCTGTGTAGTATGTTCTGCGTAGCACAATTGTGGGGATGTAACAGACATGAATCCGCCAATCCGTCATTATCTCTCTCTCCCTCGAAGCTCGAAGCGGGAAAAGCATCACTTTTCACAAAAACACTGAAACTCCAAGTGGATTATGTATGTCCTTTAAGTTCTAGGTGCTTGATTTCCGACTCTGGAAGTAGCTCGCTACTGTGGTACTAAAAAACGAGGATTTAAGTAGTTTGAAGAAACAGCTTTATCAGCTCATCGAAGGAGTCGAGCAAAGCAAATAGAAATTTACAACTTTAAGTTGGCAATAAAATTTTTAATTCAAATGGAAGGATATATTGTACATATAGAAATTAAACTATTTAATGAGATAATCAAAATGTTTCCAAAATTCAATAAATAAATGTCATATAAAATTCTCATCCAAAGGGAATGGGTATCAAAAGTTTCCCATTCACGACCTAATGAATTTATTTGCAAACTTTCTTCAATCCCTGGGAGGTCAAAAAATTAAATTAAAAATCAGCGACGGGAATAGAACAACCCTCATAACTTGCGAGATGAAAATTTGATTTTACTAGTAGCAAGGATTTTGCATAAGACCAAATTAAACCTCTTTTCAGCTTTCCACCCTTTTTCAGCTAGCCAAGTCATTTAGTATCATTCCCCATATCTAACTAATAATTAAATTAATTTTCTCTCAATGTATTCCACTTACCTTATTCTTGCCAGAGCCAGCTCCCTCGCTGGCCTTTCGTTTGCGGCCTCCACAACCGCTGCTGGCGCTTCCACTCCCGCCGCTGGTGCACATTGACGAGTTATTGTGATGTTGATGATGGTGGTTGAAAAAATGCTGCTGTTGCAGCTCTGCCACACCACTCAAATCCAACCGTAAGTCCTTTTTTACAGTATCGCGGTCACTAGTCGCAACCACGGTGATGTTGCTGTGACTTTTATTTGTGGGATGATGTTGCTGCTTATGAAGTTCGTCATTGCTTGTGCCAGCAGCAGGTGGTAGCAATGTTGGCAACACTTTATAATCGCTCTCGGCGGCACCAAGTTTTTCAATACCACTCGCCGATGAATGTTGAGCAACAACACAAACACCATCACAGTCGAAAGCTTTCTCACCAATACCAATACCAATACCAATACTCTCACAAGAGCCATGAACTTCAGAGCTCTCTCCCGTTGTATCAGCAAATTCAGCGGAGGAATTATGTTGAACACTAGCTGCTAGGCAGCTATCGGAAGCAATTGAATTGCTTTTGGAATCAGTCGACAATGTGTTGTTGCTGACAGCGCATCGCTCTGACTCATAATCATCCAGTGTGGAATTGACTGACACGAAACGACGACGTTTTGTTTTCTTTTTTCGATGGCGGTGCTTTGATTTTGATGATTTCGACTTCCGTTTCATTGGCGAGGTTAACTGCTTTTCGTATTCCATCGTGTCGACTGGGTCGAGCAAATGGAGGGGATCATGGATATTTGGCGGGATGATTACCTCGACCTTAGGTGGTGTTGTTATCGGTGACTGGCGTGGGGTTGTTGCCGGTGTATTATTATTTGATGAGTTTGCCTCGTTTTGCAGACTATTTAAATTAAGTGGGTCAGAAATATTACCGCCAAGAAGGAATTTCGTCGGTGGTATGATGACTTCCTTGCGGGGTCGTTTGTCGGGAAGGAAAAATTTCGATCGAGGGCAAAATACCGGATGATGCACTAATGGTGGTGCACCATTTCCACCATTACCTCCTACACCATTGCAAGCAGTACAACCTCCGCCGCCACCGTTGCAGGGTCGATGCGATATCTTCTTGTACACCTGCTGTTTTGGATTCTTTATCTGCTGACTATTATTGTTGCCGGCTTCTATGCCGCAGGCTGTACATACACCTACTGCTAGTCTATGATGACCTATCTGGTTCTTAATGTTTTGTATGTTTTCTAAATCTGCTTTACTTGCTGCAGTCTGCTGTTGTTGCTGATGATGCTGCAGTTGCTGTTGTTGCAATTGTTGAGCGTGGTGAAGATACTTAAGGTGATGATGGCACTTCTGACGCTTGTTCCACATTTTTTTCTTTTGTTGCACACATTGTTGAGGTGCTCGGAATTGATGGAATTTACTAACACCTCCGGCACGCGTTGTTGGACCGGCTACTGCTGCTGCTGTTGTTGTTGTTGTTGGCTGTTTTGTTTTGTTTCCATTACCTGCACTGGCTGGTGCAGCAAGGTTGATATTAAGCCCATCATCAGTGGTCGATGAAACTTCATATTGATCATTGGTCTCCACAACCAATGTGCTGACAACAGGACCTGATGTAGTTGAATCAGCAACCTCCATTACTAATGGTACTTCACAATCGCCGGCACCAATCACAGATTGTCCGGTGTCGGCCATTTATAGCCAACACCACACGTTCGCTTTTAACTAAGGACAGCGACACTAAACTCTTGGATTTGTAATGGATTACGTGTGAGTGAGAATTTGTTCCCTTGTTTTGTCCTTCCGAAAGGGATTATCCTTTTCTTATTTATTTTATTATCTGCTCCGTTTGGTATCTGCAAGTATAAATAAAATTTACATGTCAGTGTTGGATTTCTATGGATCAGATTACATATTATAATAAATTATTTTGGCCTATTCTTATCTACAAAAATGGTAGTGAAATGTGTGAATAGATAGAACGCTCGGCACATGCTTCTTTCAACATCACCTGTATGTACTGTTTGCCAACAAAATACGTAATGAGACGATACGTTTGGAAGCGTGTAGAGACGTATAAAGAAAATAATAAAACCCAAACAAGTAAAGACTGCAAATAAGAGAGAGAGAAAAAAGAAAGAAAGAGAGTAGAGTAAATTCAGTAATTTCGGATTTGCGTTTCATTCTTCCCAAAGAACTACGAGTAAATCGCTTGTAAGATAAAATACTGCAAAGAAGATTGTCCTCAATGTGAGACTTACGACTACAGTGGGATGGTTTACGGTTTACGATTTAATATATTGTATAAAAGAGAGCAAAAGTGCGTCAGAGTCAAACGTGGAGCAGGGCAAAATATGGGTGGTGGTGGTGGTATGCAGCAAGGTGTAGCTGAAGGAGATGAATAAACATCAGTTTCTACATTGAGTTGATTATAATAACGCTTTTCAACATTTTGTTGTTTGTTCGTTGTTGTACGTTTTGTTAGGGCTGTGACGTTGCGACGCCTTTATGCGTGTGAGTACTGTTGAAATATTTATTTATATGAGGATTCTCAGTTGTCGCTCTTTAAATGAGTATTTCTGTTTGTGTCGTGTGCGTTTTCTGTTTAGGAGCGGAGAATAAATTCCCATTTGTCCTGTTTTGTTTATTGTATTAAGGTGGAGTAGATGTGCTCGTATGTAGGTATGGAGAAGTGTACCTTATTGTTATTGAAATGGCAAAATAAGTGAGGCAACGAAATTAATTTTGACACATATTTATGAACAGCTTGTAGCAGGGCAATTGTTGAAAATACTTTAAGGATATACTCGTATGTGTTTGCTTATACGCCCCGTACACCTGGAATGGGGGCAGAGCTATCTATTTACTCTCTAATGAATATGGTCTGTTGGGGATCTCATATTTCATGTGTTACCTTGACTCATTGTAAGAAAATTTGGAAGAATGTCACATGAAAAATTTTAAGTTGTTCTGGGTGTCGCTATGACAAAAGAGAGAACAAAGTTTAGAAAGAAGTCTAACATAATTCATCTATTTTGCAAACTAGAAGACGTATTTTTTAAGGAGTGAGTGTTTGGTTTATCAGAGGGAGGGCGTTGAATTCGCGTGATCAAATAATTTAAAAGAATGAGCCTTTTCTTGACAATAAAAAAAGAAAGGATGTACACCCCACAGAAATTCAATGGACGTCGTGAATATTATGAGTTGCCATCATTTGCTATAAAAGGATACAATAAACAAAACGAATCTTGGCCAAGCCGAGGATCATAAACGATTAAAAGCAATATAAAATTGTGTATATGCACGATCATTAGTGTTATTTATAATCATACCATCAGGCACAACAACACGATATCGAGTAAGTAGTTCGCATATGGTATTTTCGAAAATGTACACGCTAGTTACCGAATTCGACAAAACACGTTAATCTTACAATATTTATGAAACCATGCAAGGCATTTTGTATGAAGTTCGTGAAAGCATTCTGATGCTGCTGGAGAGTCCTTTATTCAGAGGAATGGCGTTCTAATGTTCTTGAATTGCGCTCCATAGCTGAGTTTTATTATGGAACGTTTGTGCAGCCAATGATTTCTTCAGTTCCGCCCACAAATTTTCGATCGGGGAACTGAGAAGGCCATGGTAATAACGACACTTGATGGCAATTCAACCAAGCGCCCACTAATTTCGATGAGTGCTTGGGATCATTGTCATGTTGGAAGTACATGTTTTCATTTTAAATGCATTTTTATTTAATTAATTCATTGATTCTTACATGCTAGACAAAAAAACGCTTAAAAATTAGCTTATATAACTTAGAAAACTATCTTATTCTAACCTACTGGCCCCATGCGGGCACTCTAAGTTAAACATAGCAATTAAATTTTGTCTTTCGACATACCGAACAGATATATTTTTTTTTACATTAAGTATAGTTAAGACTAAGAAAATATATTTTTTAAATTTAAAAAACTTAGTAAATTTACAATTTTTTTTTTTTGTTTTATTATATTATTAAAACTTAAGACTAAAAAACTAAGAAGTACCTAAAATAAATCTTAATCTACTTAACCTACTTAAGCTATCTTATTGTTTAAGTATTATTTCTTTGGAAGTACATGTTGTCCTCAGCATATGGTAACATCCCATCCTTTAAGATATCACGATAAGTTTCCTTGGCCATGTTGTTTTTTATTTGGAAAATGGGTCCAACACCAACAAACAAAAACAGCTCCACACCATGACGCTCCCGCCCCGTGTTTTACATTTTTTTTTTCTTTGAGCAGCGGAAGTGAAGCTCTTTTCCCTGAGGCCGCCTAACATTTCGTCCACTGTCCGAACCAATTAAATTTATTTCTGTTTCATCACTCCAGAGATGTTTCGAAACATCTCTTCAGAATGATTCCTGAAATTTAAGGCGAACTCTTTCCTTGCTTTAATATTTCTTTTACTGAGTAAGGCAACTTTGCGAGCTACTCGTATCCTTCCTGGTAGCTGATTATGCAGCAACCATCTCCGGACTGTTGGGGCACTGACTACCTATATGTTGTTAACTTCCGCGACAATTGCTCTTGATGACATAAAGGGATTCCTTTTGGCTAGTATCACAATACTGGAATCATCAGAGGGGGTCAGTGTTTTTGGTCTACCTCTTGTTTCTTGCGATGTGGTTCTGGAAAGCGCATTGAAAACAAAATTTACCGACTTTCCCAACTCGTTTGCAATAAATTTTAGAGTTTTCCCCTTTTGTCTGTAATATTTAATAACCCGGCTTTCTTCTTCACTACAATGCTTATTACGGCCCATTTCTAACAAATCTATAAAGGCATTTGTAAAATTATGTAAAGTCTCTATGTAAGAGAACAAAAACATAACCAGCTTTTACCTGTTTTTGAATAACATATTGGGTATATAACTTAATTCGTGCGGTTTTTTTTTTCAAAATTTGAACGTTTATTTAAGAAAAATATGTACAATAGTATTATTCAAAGTATTGCCCATCTGAAGCTATGACTTTTTCCCATCTTTCTGGCAATTTGTGGATACCATTCCAAAAGAACTGCGCCGGCTTGGCAGCCAAGAATGAATCAAGCCAATTTTTGATATTCTGCTCTGATGTGAACCGTGTTTCAATGAGGGCGTTCTGCATCGACCGGAACAAATGGTAGTCAGAAGGGGCAAGGTCTGGGCTATAAGGTGGGGCCGAGTGTTGTCATGATGGAAAATTATTGCCTAGTGTCTGGTCGCATATTCCGGGCGTTTTTCGGCTGCTGCTCTCTTCAAATGGATTAATTGTGTTCGGTAGCGTTGTCCATTGATGGTTTCACCTGGTTTTAGCAGCTCATAATTACAGCACACCCATCTGATCCCACCAAATAAAGAGCATTACCTTCGCGCCATGGATATTCGGTTTTGCCGTTAATTTGGCTAGTTGGACGGGTTTCACATATGATTTTTTGCGCTTGGGGTTGTCGTAATGGATCCATTTTTCATCAACAGTAACAATCCGATGCAAAAATGACTTCCTTTTGTGGCGTTCCAGCAGCATTTCGGACATGCAAAACAGCTTTTCGACGTCTCTCGGCTTGAGTTCATGTGGAACCCAATTTCCTTGCTTTTGAATATATCCAGCTGCTGTTAAACGTTTTGAAATGGCTGCTTGAGTGACACCCAACGATTCTACGAGCTCTTCTTGTGTTTGGCAACAATCTTCATAGAGTAATGCTTTCAGTTCTTCACCTTCTAACTTTTTTGGCTGCCTAGGACGTTCATAGTCTTCCAAGCCAAAATCACCACTTTTAAATCGTGCAAACCACTTTTGGCACGTTCGCTCAGCTAGCGCATGTTCACCATAAACTTCCACCAAAATACGATGACTTTCGGCAGCTGTTTTCTTAATATTAAAGTAATGAAGAAGAACTCCCCGCAAAAACACTTTTTCAGGCACAAAGTTCGACATATTTGAGTGAAAAAAATTATTGTTGTTTACGCTTCAAATTAATGACATATACTGAAATGACGGTACCACTTACTGTTGCGAAAAGATGACAAAAACAATTAAACAAGCGGAAAGGTACATAATGAGTGATCTTCCCTATTATTTTGAACATACTACGGTGACTGCTACAGAGAGCAAAAGCAGCGTCTATTTCGGTGTGGATTTCTTGTAAGCGACAGAATAAGGTAATCTTTCTTTAAACCTCGCAAGGGTTTCAATCGTTACGATAAATTGAAGATGCGTATGCCTACTAACAAAAAAAAAAAACTACTTTAACGCTTAACTTTACTAGAAATTCATGAGCACTTCAAATAAAAGGTCATTTATTTTTCGATTTCGAAAGTAAAGCTAAATAAAACACACAAAGCGATACATTTTTGATGAAAATTTTAATTCATTATAAAGTTTGGACTTTGCCATTAAGTGTGAACAATATCATTCAAATAGCTGCCTCTCGACGATTCACAGCATGCGATTCTTTTGATGTAATTTTTAAACACTGTTTCGCGCATTTAGAGCGGTATCTATGCGATAACTTGATTAATGTTGGTTTTTAATGCGTCTAGAGTTCGAGGATTATTCGCGTAAACACGGTCTTTGCGTAGTCCTAGAGAAAAAAACCTAACGGCATCAAATCGCATGATCTTGGTGGCCAATTGACGTCGCCAAAACGTGAAATTACGCGACCAGAAAACTTCTCACGCAATAAAGCCATAATTGATCGTGTTATATGGCTTGTTGCCCTGTCTTCTTGGAACCACATATCGTCCAAATCATGATCTTCAATCGCCGCCCAAAAAAAATCGGTTATCATTCGATCATATCGCTCCGAATCGACTGTAACCGTCCGCCCATTGGCATCTTCGAAGATGATGCTCTTTCGACCATGTAGCACACAAAACAGTCACTTTGTCTGGATGCAACGGCACCTCTTCGATCACTTGTTGGTTTTCTGAGCCCAATATGCGTCAATTTTGTTTGTTTACGTACCCATCGAATGAGAAATGTGCCTCATTACTGAAGAAAATGTTGTTCGAAAAATCGGTGTTTATTGTCTGTTGTTCCAATACCCAAGAAGCGTATCTACGACTCTGTGAATGGTCAGCAGGCTTCAATTGTTGCGTAAGTTGAACTTTATAAGGATGGAGATGCAAATTCAAAAGCAAAATACGCCGTAGTGAGGTGTACGACACGTTCAATTGCTGCGAACGCCGGGAAATCAAGAAATTCAGATCATCAGCAACACTTGCACTTACAGCAGCAATATTTTCCACTGAGCGTGCACTACGATGATCAGTAACGCTTCCACTCTCTTTAAATTTCTTCACAATTTTATCGATTGCTTGCGTAGTCGGTCGATTATGACGACCATAAACATCGCGTAATGCGCGACAAGTGGCTACACGCTTAAATCACCACTTTTATAGTAAGTTTTAATAATTGTAACGCGTTGTTCGATTTGTAAGCGATCCATTATTGTAAATGGCAAATATTCAACTAATATTATGACACTTCAAATGACAGCTGAGTTTGGCAGGTGTCAAATGCCAGCGTTACCAACTTTAAACTACGAAATGAATGACCCTGTACAATTCCCTCGGCTGTCGGGCATGATGATTTCGAAAGCAGTTAAACAGACTGCAGTTGAACCAGGTCATGTAGCCGAAGTATAGGTAGCAATCTAATGTCTTGTATTTAAATTGCTTAGGTAGCAATCTAATGTCTTGTATTTAAATTGCTTGAAATTTTGTTAAATATAATGATGAGAGGAGAGACAGCAATGTTGCGCCATTGTACATATAAAAGCAAAGTCGACACGAGAAATTGTAACGAATACTGATCGGTAGGTAAGGCGAATGTCGCTTACTATATAAAAAATATAAGGAGACCTAGAAAGATTGTATCTAATGGTGGAGAAACATCGCAATCGCATATCGTCTTCCTCGATTTGAAAATGCGTGCCAAATAGTTACTATAGACGGAGCATATTAGAATAATACGACGGCGTAAAAACGTAACAGCGGTCATAAGTGGAGAATTTTCAGTTAAAGTTGTAGTACACCTACTCGCACTTAGACAGTAACTTCTACATAAAAATGTCTATTAAACTAAAAGTTATTTGTACATGATATGCGTTCGACCAGGTTTACAATAGTGCACGAGAAGTATAAACAACGTTAACTTTCGAGTATAGTATCCTCAGGATAATCAAATCAGCTGATTTTCCCATGTATAACTAAATGATCATAAAATAAAATTGGAGGTTTAAATTTCAGCCGAAGTTGAAAGACAGGCTGCAAGAAAAATAATCAGATCACTTAAATAAAAAGTTTCAAGAACCAGTTTGGCTGAACCAGCGAAGGGATAGAGAGTAGAACGGCCTTTAACCCTACAAGCGGCACAGTGGCAATGCAGGTGGAACAAATATGTAGCATTAAATGTTATTATAAGCGTTACGTATTTCAACAGGTAATAAAAGGAGAAAATTAAATCGCTCTTCGATTTACGAATACGCCTCAACTAACTGTATCTTAAGGATGTCCTTTACCTCATTTATTACTCTCGAAACAATGTTTTCACCCCTTTTGAGTGCTTTTATCATTTTCTAAGGATTTTAGTATACGAGGGCGGGTCAATAAGTCCGTGACTTTTTGAATTTCTGACCTCTTTACTGAAACAGCAACACTGCTCCTGTCAACAGGCATCTGTCAGTTGACTCCTGTCAAAATTTAAACTTGCTGCGTCAGTTAGTTGGTGTTTGACAGCTATTTTTATCAGACTACTCACTAATTTGAGGAGAAAATGGAAAAAAGTGAATTTCGTGTGCGAAATTTTCTTGCGAAAAAAAACCATTACCGAGACCAAGGCTAAGCTTGATAAATACTATGGGGACTCTGCACCATCGATTTCAATGGTAAAAAAGTGGTTTACTGAATTTCGTTGTGGCCGTACATGCACTGAAGATGCCGAACGTTCTGGACGGCCAGTTGAGGTCTCTACACCCGAAACAATCGAAAAAATTCACGATATTGTGTTGGCCGACCGAAGATTGAAAGTGCGAAAGATTGTGGAAGCCGTAGGGATCTCGCATGGCTCAGTGGTTTCAATTTTGAATGATCACTTGGGCATGAGAAAGCTTTCCGCAAGATGGGTGCCGCGTTTGCTCACAGTCGACCACAAACGCAATCGTGTAACAACTTCACAGGAAGGTTTGGCGTTGTTTAATCGCAATATGGAGGAGTTTTTGCGCCGTTTTGTAACCGTGGACGAAACATGGATCCATCACAACACACCAGAGAACAAACAACAGTCAAAACAGTGGGTTTCTAAGGGTGAATCGGCGCCAAAGAAGGCCAAGGTGGGTTTGTCAGCCAATAAAGTTATGGCGACTGTTTTTTGGGATGCACGCGGGATAATCCACATTGACTACCTTCAAAAGGGAAGAACAATCAATGGGGAATATTATGCCAACTTATTGGACCGATTCAATGACGATTTGAAAAAAAAAACGACCTCATTTGGCCAAGAAAAAAGTTCTTTTCCACCAAGACCATGCAAGGGTGCACACATGTGCAGTTGCCATGGCAAAAATCCATGAATTGGGCTATGAATTGCTCCCTCATCCACCCTATTCTCCAGATTTGGCTCCGAGCCTATTTTGAGGACCTCGACAAATCATTTTTTTTGGAAGGGATAAAAAAATTGGAGAAGCGTTGGACAAAGTGTATAGAGCTCAAGGGAGACTACGTTGAAAAATAAAATTATTTTTCTATCAAAAAATCTGTGCTTTAATCCAAAAGTCACGGACTTATTGACCCGCCCTCGTACTTGTGATGAAGCTTAATAAATCCGTCCGTGGTTGTCCAGGTCAGAATGGTTTATTTTTTATTAACCTTGTTGGAAAAAAAAAAAAAAACAAAAAACAGTAAAACACAGATAATACAAGAAAGAAGGACATTTTCATTAGATATTAATAAAAGGCGCCCACTCGATTCTGTGGGTGCAACCAAATTTAGTCAAACACAAGTTAAATATTCGAATGAACTACGTCATTTCATTAGAAATGAGTATATTTAAGGACATACTCGCAGGATCATCAGTTAAGTTTCAGCGTAAAGTTTTCAAATTTACATAAGTACATTCTTCACTCGGTATTCTACAATAGTTTCCATGATTTATAGTACATACCCTAGCGTGTGGTATCTCTGTAAGTATGTGAATAATTGCCTAGTGTTCTTCTTAAATTTCAACATTGTTTTCATCCATCTCAGATATCTACCCTAACAACCATAATTAATTGTATCTTCTCCTTGTGTCGCATTTAAATCTTCATAAAAAGGAAAAGAAAAATGAACGACGACTCACCGTCTAGAGGAATAAACTTTTCATCTATCTCGTTCTCGTTCTCGTTTTCGTCCTCACCTTCATTTTCGCCCACATTTACCCTCTTCTCCCCCTTCATCAGTTCTATTTCATGTCATGTATCCATATTCTTCGTTTTCCCCGAAAGCTATCGATTTTCTACGTTGTAGCAAGCAAAATCACCCAAGAACAATGAACAACAAACAACAAACAACAAACAACAAACGACAAATCAATGTGGTCATTCGTCTCTCCAATTTATCGGATTATTGACATATAAGAGGAGATACCTGATCCGATACATTCATAACGTATGTTACATAGTTTAGAGTTGCCACAAATCCTACTTTTGTACTAAAAATGCTTCAATTTCGCATCTGACCGAATTGCCACCACCACCAAATGTGAGTACATTTTTCCCGGAGAACATTTTTCAAACTTTCTTTTTACATATATGTACATACATACTCGTATGTGATGCAACATATTTTTGGACTCTGCGCTGTCGCTTAAAATATCCGATACGATGATATAGGCATAAATTATGCAAAGCGGTCGTCCAATTGGTGTGAGCTTTACAAGTGACCGGGTACGCAACATTGCGAAAACTTATGAGGATGGTCGGTGGGAACAGCGAACGGCCACTTTAAATCAGTTTTTGTACATGTTTAAGGGCAATCTGAATGAGTTTCTTCTTTCGTAAATGTTGATAAAACTTGGAACTATACACTAGATATGAGAGAACAAACGAAACAATTGGTTTTTACTAACGCATGTGAAAAGACAGTTGTTTTGAGGTTTTCAAGACCAATAACTTATTGAAGCCGACGTTACCTGGGAGTAAGTTCGAAACCATTAGTTGTCAATGAGCCCAATATAAATCATTGGTCCTCAATTAGAAATGATTGTTGTTCTGAAGATTGATTGTCGGTTCAACAACACAAAGATTATTCAAATGAATAAAAGTCCTTCTGAAGAAGTTCAACTTTCGGCCACATTCTTGCGAACAGCTGTGATGTTTTCAGCTAAACTAACTGAACGAAATGGTGACTTTTTTTTTACATCAGTAATCGCCCAAGTTCTTCGGATTTTTCGCGAATATCTGTCCAGCATTCTGGTGAAGAATTGGACTTTTCCAGAAAAACTATACGCATTTGTTTTAATAGTCCTTGTGTCGTTGAATCGGTGCTCTTTTTCAATATTGAAAACAATTTGAAGTCACAAAGTGGTGTTATGTTAAGAATATCTGAACAAGATTCTCCGCGTGCGCTAGTGCAGTATCTTAGTGAAGAAGCCAGTCACCGCACTCCCAAAAAGGCGCAGTTCTCTTTGTACCAAATCTTATCAGAACTTTAGGTCACAATTTTTCATTGATTGCCTGACTTGTAGGAGTATATTCCTGCTCAACAACACCGTCATAATCAAATCAAGTGCTTTTTTTCTGGCCGTGGTTTGAGAGAAACTTTTTCTGGTCTACCTTGACAAGTTTTGGAACGAGACATAACCAAATTTCGGGTTAGATTTCTCAAAGCACAAATTTTTTATCACTTTCTAATTTCCGTGCAGTCAAACGACGATTTGTCGTCCATTACACGTCGATATTTTTCGGTGTTTTTGTGCTCGAAGACAACACCACGGATCGCTGACACTGAACAAAGTGCGGCCATACTTAAACCAATCTTTTTTATGAGTTTTACGCATGCACTAATCCCAAAAGGACTTCTATATAGTCTCTATAGTTTTGGCACAATTTTTCCGCGTTTAAAGAGGAGGGGTTCACTATCTCTGTGTGCAAGAAATGTATCAATGGCTTGGAGATGAGTGACGAATCTTGGATGGTGAGAATACATAATGCAACTCGTTATTGCTTCTAAATTACTAGCACCTTAAAATCGTCTAAAACATGGCCCGAAAAAGTATCGCACTGTAACAGAGAACCCGAAGCCAATTCGTTTCCTCATACATAAGTTGTAAGAGAACGAATAAACAATAGGAAAAAAATGTCAATACTTTTAAAACATTTTCGGCAACGCTGTGCGAATACGACTCTTGGTTGAATTCTGTGCCACAAAAACACAACGATAAACAAAAGCTTAACATCTGTCCCTGTCTCTCTATAACGTAAACAGTGCGTGCTTGGTGTTGGCGTGTGGGTGGCAGAAGGTGACTTTAGATGCTACTATTACACATCGAGAAAGCGAAAAATTAATCCGCCTTCCATGTTAGTTGCATGTGATTTTTAATTTATTGCGCGAAGTGGATAGTGGAAGCCATTAGATACCATAATAGATACGGATACTCTTACTTCTCAGAGATCTACTCGTAGTAAAATAGGTCACATATTTTAAACAGATTTAAGACAAACAGAAGCAATTATTTTAAGTAATTCATAATCGCATGCAAAACATGTCCGCTGATGCTTGTCATGACAAAAACGATACACGCAGCGATTTATCGTTGCTTCCCTTCCTAATAGCTTGTGATTGTGATGTGTGGTCTGGTCTGCTTTGGTTAGGTTTCAGTTTGATTTCGGTTTGGTGTCATTCTCCTATACACATACGAGTTTATGTGTTTATCACGTGTACACCATGTCAAAAATAAGCGAGTGCGGCAGAGGCAAGCGCTGTCTATGACTATGGAAAATGAAAACGATTCTCAGCATGAGGGCAACATTATAAGTGCCTTCTGTGCGCACTGCTGATGAGGACAAGCCCATGGATGTGAATGCAAATGTGTCGTTTCTGTGTCCTGTATGTCAAATTTAAATGTACTCGTATCATTCTTTTTGGCTCAATTCTTCCCTTTTCGTAATTTGCTGCTATACCAATGTATATACGAGTATATGTATCTTTTTAAAGTCAAGCATTTTAGTCTTTAGATGCCATAAGGTAGAGATTGAGAGAAAATTGGAAAACACACAATCCCTACTCGGTCCAACATTGACGACACTTACGATTTGAGTCCCTAAGGCTGCTGTTGCTTTTTCTTTTTCAAAAATGATTTCATCTCTTGAAGTTGTAATGTTATTTTTTTCTCTCTCCCCTTTTTGTTGGCTTTCATCTTTTAGAGGACATGATTGAGAATGAGAGGAGTTTTTCTTATTTTCCTACACACACCAACTATGGCACAGCACGGAGTATGTGTCTAGACTTTAGAAAAACTTTTGCCGCGCAAAGCGGAAGAGTTAAATTTATATATTTTGTCTCTAATTTTTTACCAGAATGAGGCAGCGAAAAAAAATAAAAATAGATAACGAAATGAAATATGAAAGTTTGAAGCATAAAAATGATTTCGTTTCGTATTTCCTTCTTTTTTGTGGAGGGAAAACGATGAAGTCATCTCTTGCTTTGTGAAGGCAACAGAGTGTGGAAAAACGCCAAGAAGTTGTTGAATCCATTGGCATTGTGGAAAACAAAACTTAATTTTTCTCTCGTTCCTGAATTCGAGTGTGGTATGCTTTCATATATAGGTAGTACGAGTACGTACGAATGTGCTGCTTTAAAAAGTAAAGTTTTTATCAAATTTTCTCAAAGCCTGACCTTACAATTGATGGGAGAATTTTTTTCTTTCACTTTTCTACTTTGAGTTATAAGCATCAAGTATAGAGTTGTTTGTTCATGTTGTATCTCCTTCAGAATTACTTTGTTAACAGGTTAACAAAAATGCTGACTTTGCGGTCTTCCTGCTTAAGGATGTCCCACATTAGACAACTGTTCGGGATCAGCTTTTTAACGTTGTGGGTATTCCTTATTTCCAATATTTTTGAAAGATTTCTAAGGTGCATTAAGCCTTTTAAGTCCCTTTCGCCTCTGGGTATAAGTGAAAAACGATCCTACGATATTGATTGGGGGCTGCAATCTTGTAAAGTAAAAAAGTCTCAGTTATGCACAGTAATTTAAAATTCCATCAGGATGATTGGCCCCAATCAGTACGGTTTAAGGCCAAGAAATTCCAAATCTCCACAAACTCCTCCGTCTATCAACGATTTCAAGACAGCACATAACCTCGTTTATAGACACGGGCTATATATGGTGACGAAGAATGCTCTGATATCCATCTCCCGAGATATGATTTTCTAGTTAAAGAGCGGACTTTGACAAATTCAATTCTCCACAGCGTTGATAACTCGTGGCATTCCCACAGCACGCGGACCGCCGTATTTTGTACGCTCGACTATTCTATCAGTATCCTAAAATAACTTCACTGAACGATACACAAAATTTCGTGTGATCTTTATCGACCACATCATCCGAAAGATTTCGCTGCTAGTATAACGTATAACTTAGAGGTAATAAGGGACTTTGCCTCCCTTGATTCTGCTTTCAATTGTGCCAACAATATCTTAGTAGAAATAAACTAAACGGTGTTTCTTTGGGCTAAGAAGGCAATCGAGTAGATCCTATCCCGAAAAACTCAGAATGGAACTGAATCATAGACTTTATCGAAAGCGGAAGAAGATAACCTCGGTTATTTCAAGAGAAAATTTCTTTGCAAAATAGTCGATCCCGTTCGCGTCAGCGGGCTTTGAAGAGAAGATTCAACCACGAATTATATGAGCTGTATGGCGACATGGATCTAATACTTACTTACGAGTATAGAGCGAATACATACCGATGATCCGGTCTACAGAGTCAAACCTTAGTTGGACGGTTGGATGGACATGTTTTGCAACCAAACAAATTTGGGCAAAACTAGATCTAAATTGCTCTAAGAGTTTGATCATTCTAAACAGAAAACATCTCAGCGCCATCATAGGTGTCATCACTGGATACTGCCTTCTAGGTAAACATGTAAGAAGGCTTACATGTTTACCAACGACTTCTGCAGAAGCAGCATGGATGAGGAGGAGACAATCCTACACCTCCTTTGTACATGCCTAGCTCTTTACCAAAGAAAAAAACTCCACCTAGAAACCTTCTTCCACAGTGACTTAAATGATATAAGCAATACAAACATCAAGTCTTCTACGCTTTGTCAACAGCTCAAAATATTTTTTTGAGTAGGAAGATCGCAGAGCCACGTATGATCTAAACGGGCCAACAGGCTTTAGTGCCACTCAAACCTAATACCTCAGCTATTTTATGGGTCATGACACCCGATTGCAGTGCAACTTCACATCGAGCAGACGATTGGTTCTATAGCTATCAAATAGTTGTACACAAGCCGTAGCACGGTACAACATAGTAACATATGCTAAACCATAAGACATTCAAGTTCCATTCGGTCTACTCTTACCGTGATTTTGGGTATAAACCTGCAGCCACCACGATGCTCCCACAATAAGGCTAACTCTTAGGTCACCCCAAAATACAAGTTAAACGGGACCCGGACTTCTAGAAGTACCAGAATATATTGTAGCTTTCGGTTGAGCTTCGCAATCTTGTTACTGCCCTTCCAGTTATGTACCTTACAGCCCAGGACTGGCAGCCTTTAGGACCAAAAAAAACGTCATCTTACTAAACGTTGCTACCCGCTAATTGCCTAGTATGTCTTCTATGGAACAATTTCTTTTACAAACCTACGAGTTATTTCGAACCGTACGGTGTCGGCTTACACTCCGCTGGCATCGTAGGCCTCACCAGGGGTTCAGTCTAAATAATTTGGACACTCACACATAACATGAAGTCAATTTTTATCCACATGAGCAGCACACTTCTGAAGAACCTATTAATAACCTTACCATTTTCGCTAGCATCCCATTTAGATACGACGCATGCGTTAAGCAAGGCTTTGCGCTCCCTTATCTATAAGCCATCCCATTCTCCCGAGAAAATCCAATCTTACTGATTTAAATGGAGACGTTTTCTTATCTTGAGAGCAATGCCACGACGTGTCCCTTCCAGATCAAGAGGCACTCCCAATAGTACTTCCATTGCATCTGTATAGACAGTGTGGAACACAAGTAAACATATCAGACTCTTTAGCAAGTCAAAACTTGACGGTGCATTAGTAGCCAAACCGATGCTGCGTATGTTTTGCAAGGAACAAAAAAGCCGTCGTATATGATACGGAGAGAACGCCTGTTAATCTCCTAGTCAGATCATAGAATTCGCACTACCTGGCCTATAGCACACAACATCCGTTCCCTCATTCGCACAAAATGAGGCATGAATTGCATGCACTTTCTAATCGTTATGCCTAGATATCTGACCTTAGTCACACATCTAATGCTGACGTATCACG
Source organism: Volucella inflata (assembly GCA_928272305.1). Lineage (NCBI taxonomy): Eukaryota > Metazoa > Arthropoda > Insecta > Diptera > Syrphidae > Volucella > Volucella inflata. The sequence continues at coordinate 11,133,511 of OV743720.1, forward strand.
CAATGCCGTGTTCTTGTATTTGATATGCCCTTAAACAACATTGAAAACGTCTTCTCCTGAGACACACTGACAGCCATATTTTACCCCCATTCATTAACTAATTCTTCAGTTACCGAAGGCACCTTAAAAGTCAATTAAGATGCCTAGACCCACCCAGGCTGTGCTTCTCTGGACTCTGTCTTTCAAGAAAGACTGCACGTCCTCAACTTCATGAAAGCGAATTCGAAGGGGGACATTGGTTCCGTCATGTTCTTCGAAATCCTTTCCAGTACTTTCCGAGCACCGAAAGCAGGTTCGATATGGTTTAGGATCCGACCTTGCCTTTCTCGAATGTTGAGGGAGCATATGAACAGCCAGTCGGAAAGGCAACCAAAATACAGACTACTAACTTAAAAAATAAAAAAAAACAGAACTCAAATTGGAACAATGGGAGCGCCACGGTAGTTATTTCGGGAACTTTCTGATCAAGGTAGTACATTTTTCTATCTTTACATCCTCTTGTTCATTGAATTACAAATGGCGTAGCGAAATAAATCCCCCCCCCCCCCCCCCCCAACTCTGGATATGAACAATAAATCCAAAGTCAATGTTTTTTTTCTGTGAGTGTTACCAGTAATGTTAATGGAGTCTAAAAGTCAGGGACCATAGACATAAATCCACTAGCATGGAAAACAATAATAAAAATGTTTAATCTTCAAAATGCAGTGGCAACAAAGAAAAAAAAAATTAAAAAAATACGAAGACTTCCCAGCGCATACCCGATAACAAAGCCACGTTCTGTTTTGTTTGTTTTGCTGCCTTGACCCACCTCGATGAAAAGCACACTTGGCAAATAAAAAAAAAAAAGTTGAACGCACTAAAAAAGATACAACCTAAACTTGTGTAGATATAAATTTCCCTGACACAACTGCACGCATACTTTCCCACTTTCAAAAAGCACACAATTTACTCGTACCTCACCTCAAAATAAAAGCACCACCTGCTCCTCTACCCAAATTTGATTGCGACAAAAACGCTGTTCTATTTTGAATTTTGTCTTTTTACCCTGGCCGTACCGTGCTGACCCCCTCAATCAAATGATATTTACACTTCAATTTTCTGAAAACGAAAAGCGTGTATTTATTTTGTTTTTGAATGTTTTTTTTTTTTGGTTATTTGTTTTTAACGTTTAAGTTGTTCGGTTGTGACCACATTTCGACAGTCATTTGGAGAGGGGTGATGTACAGGCGGCAACATTCGGTATTCGGTGCTATACCGATCAAATACAAATTAATTTGTGAAACCGTATTTCAAATCAATTTAAATTAGGGATATTTTAATTTTTTTTCAAAAAATATTTTTATTCAATGGTTTTGGCTGCAGATTTTCTAATCGCGCAATACGCAGCAATAATTAATATGAGATGCCACACGGCACTCTACTATATACAGACGCACACACTATACGAGTACAACACAATGCGGTGCATTTAACAGTCGAGTCGTCAATTTGCTTTGATTAATTGGTCAAATGGGTAGATAAAATGAAATAAATTGCAAAGATATTTTTTTAGATTGTTCGAACGTACGAGTAAGTTGGGTTTTCTTTTTCGTTCCGTTTTGTTTTTTTTTTTGTTTTTTTCGGTTTCCTCCTCTTATCATCCTGCATAGCGCTCACAAAAGAGAATAAATAAATCATTTAACTATCCAAGAGTTAAGAATAAGAGAAGAGAAACAAAAGTATAAAGGCATAGAAAAATTATCAACATAACGATGACGACAACGACGAAGAGCCCTACAGTCAAAGCTACAGCAGAATGGAACAGTTTGTCCCCCCCCCCCCCCCCCTTTTCGGTATTCGGTGGATTCCTCCGATGGTTCCCCTTTAATCGTTGGTAGTCCCTCGGTTGGAGCAACTTTGAATGGTTGCCACTTGGAACGATGTGTGGTATGAGTTTATGAAGCACCACATACCACTAGCACCAGAATTTGAATCAGTTCCAGCACCGGAAAAACGATGTTAACTTGGTTTACTCTTTATTGAAAAATAGTGTTTTTTGTGGTATTTAGGTGTTTTTGCATTTCAAAACATACTATACAGAACTGATTGGGACCGATGGTTTTTCTTTTAATCGATATGGGTTATTTAGCCGATTGTTTCATTTAATTGAATGGTTTCAATAGACTGTGTTGGCCCGCCATGTCATCGATTCGGGGTATTGGTAGATGATTGTTTCTTAGATTTTCATTAATTCTTATGTTATTAGGCAAAAAGCAATTTTGATTTTCGAAACAGGTTGAGTGGGATTTTCTCCTAGCTAAAGGGCCTTGCAATCATAAAGAAGTATACCCCCCACCACATATGTGCATATTTATGTACATCTTTCAAGGATGTATCCATTGAGACAGATCTCTATGAGATAGTAATGCTTTTATAAATCAACGTCCATAATGAAGTTATTCATGAATTTTTCTCATCAAGTTATGGTGGCAAGAATAAAAACGTATGTCCTTACTTCAATCGAAGAAAGTAAAAAAAATGGATATACTCATGTAGGTGTTTATACATCAGAGAGTAGAATAACGTATCTCATTACTTAGGCATATGGTTATGAATGAAAATTGAGAAAGATGTAGTAATTAAGTATCATGGAAGTTCCTCTCGTTGGTTGAAGAAATCACAAAGATATGACTGAATAAATTAAGCAAATGTACGAGAGAATTATGCCGAAAACTGATTTCCAAAATCCTTCGTCTAAGAGGCAACGTGGCAAGCAAGTATCGAGATTTTGCTAAACTCCCCTTAAAAATCTAACAAGTTGAACTGGACGTCTGCTCGCCAAGAATATGAACGCTTGGGCGTTTTCATCAACATTGACAGCAATTGATAAACCAAATTTTGACGCTATCTCTGACTTGTGAACAGAACTTGTGTTAATGATGCTAATTGTAGCCAATACTTACTTACTTACTTATCAGACTAGGCACAAATTTTGCCTTCCGGATTATGTTCACATCCACGTACAGCTAGTAGAGTTCGCGGTTATGACTTCTTCTCTATACGCCTTCCTCGCAGACAGGACCAAATATTCGACGAAGAATTTTTCTTTCAAAAGAGCGAAGAACCTGTTTGAGTTAAAAGCTTGGACCCAAGTTGTTTTGACAAACCGAAGTAGCAGCGGTTGCCTTGGGTTATTCTTCGCCGAATCTCCACGAAGATGTCATTTCTGATAGAGATAGATAAACTCCTTGACTACCCCTAAGTTGTAGCTGTTGATAGTGACATTTTGTCCCAGATGGTCTGCGACGGATGGATTTTTTGTCGAGAGCATATATTTTGTTTTATCCTCTTAAGGTAACTTAAGACCAACTCGTTTAGCCTCTTCTTCAATTGCCGTAAAGGCTTCAATTACGGAACGCTGGGATCGTGCGATGATATCGATATCATCCGCATATTCCAGCAGTTGAAAAGACTTTGAAAAAATAGTACCTGATGGCAAGCTGTCTGAGCCAGCGGCCTTGTTGTTCTTCAGCTTTTGGATAGCTGCGCCGATTTCTTCTGCCTAGTCAAGTCATAAATATTGGTACACAACTGAACTCACTCATTACGAATTCAACACTGGGTGCATCCATTTCGTATTGATTGCGATTTTACAGTTGATATTTATGCTTCATTGTGACGTAAAAAGTTTTTGACATTAATTGCTTACAATCATGGAATGGGGCAACATCGAAGATCGTATTGTTGTAATTGGCCTACTTAAATGCAACATGGAAAAAGGCGATATCTTTAGGACGTTGCGACCGCTTGGAATCACTCGCAATTTTGTGTATCGTGCTGTGAAGTTGTTTGAGGATACTGGTGGAGTACGAGACCGTCAAAGATCCAGCCGTCCGCGCACTGTGAGAACTCCGAAAGCGATCAAAGCCGTGAAGAAACGAATCGACCGAAAACCGCTGCGAAAACAGAAAATCTTGTCACGGGAAATGCAAATTTCGCAAAAATCCATGTCTCACATTATCAAAGAAGATTTAGTACTCAGCGCGTACAACCGACACACGGGACAACTGCTCACGGCCGAATTGAAAGAAAAACGCAAGCGAAGAAAGCGTTACTCAGCCGGTACGCGAAGAACGCTCACAGACAAATTCTGTTTACTGACGAGAAAATCTTCACCGTAGAAGAATCGTTCGTAAGCAGAACGATCGTGTGTATGCTCGGTCATCCAGAGAAGCATCCCAACTCATCCCGAGGGTTCAAAGAGGCCACCATCCCGCGTCTGTAATGGTATGATGGGGAGTGTGCTACGATGGCGTTACCAAGCTCCATTTTTGCGAGAAAGGAGTGTAAACATCGGCTAAAGTACGAGGGCGGGTCAATAAGTCCGTGACTTTTTGAATTTCTGACCTCTTTACTGAAACAGCAACACTGCTCCTGTCAACAGGCATCTGTCAGTTGACTCCTGTCAAAATTTAAACTTGCTGCGTCAGTTAGTTTGTGTTTGACAGCTATTTTTATCAGACTACTCACTAATTTGAGGAGAAAATGGAAAAAAGTGAATTTCGTGTGCTTATTAAGCATTATTTCTTGCGAAAAAAAACCATTACCGAGACCAAGGCTAAGCTTGATAAATACTATGGGGACTCTGCACCATCGATTTCAATGGTAAAAAAGTGGTTTACTGAATTTCGTTGTGGCCGTACAAGCACTGAAGATGCCGAACGTCCTGGACGCCCAGTTGAGGTCTCTACACCCGAAACAATCGAAAAAATTCACGATATGGTGTTGGCCGACCGAAGATTGAAAGTGCGAGAGATTGTGGAAGCCGTAGGGATCTTGCATGGCTCAGTGGTTTCAATTTTGAATGATCACTTGGGCATGAGAAAGCTTTCCGCAAGATGGGTGCCGCGTTTGCTCACAGTCGACCACAAACACATGTGCAGTTGCCATGGCAAAAATCCATGAATTGGGCTATGAATTGCTCCCTCATCCACCCTATTCTCCAGATTTGGCTCCGAGCGACTACTTCTTGTTCCCAAACCTGAAGAAATGGCTTGGTGGAAAAAGATTTGACTCCAATGATGAAGTCATCTCGCAAACAAAGGCCTATTTTGAGGACCTCGACAAATCATTTTTTTTTGGAAGGGCTAAAAAAATTGGAGGAGCGTTGGACAAAGTGTATAGAGCTCAAGGGAGACTACGTTGAAAAATAAAATTATTTTTTTTATCAAAAAATCTGTGTTTTAATCCAAAAGTCACGGACTTATTATTGACCCGCCCTCGTATATCAATCGACCGTCTTGGAACCCATTGTGAAGTCTCTCAACCAATCAATATTCAACAACAAACCATGGACTTTCTAGCAAGAGTCTGCTCCAGCTCACAAAGCAAAAACGACTCAACTGTGGCTCAAAAACAACATTCCAGACTTCATATGCAGTGGACAATTTTCCCATGCATGATTGCGTCTCGCAATCGATGAGTGGCCACATCGTCTTAAGTCGTGCTGGAAGGCAAATGGAAGTCATTTCGAATAAGTTGTTCTGAGATTTTTAGCTATTGAATAACCCAATAAAAACAAAAAAAAAATTATTTAAATATTAATTCGTTTTCATTTGGCGCTGATTTTTCTATGTACCAGTAGGTATTGACTAGGTATTTCGATGGATATGACATGGCCTGACCGTCCAACACTCCTGGTCTTTTAAAGAAAAGAAAAATTGAATCGTTTCAAAAGACGACAATTTTTTTTTTAACGCGGCATTAGAATATTGTCGGTGGTGGCGATGGCGCGATGGTTAGCTCATTGAACTATCACGCAGAGGCTCTGTGGTTCTATCCCCGGGATCCCCAACAATTTTTCGAATCGTCATCACCCTTTCGGCGGGCAATGGCAAACTCCCAAAAGTAAAATTGCCTATGAAAAAGCTTCTAAGTAGTGCAGTTCGGATTCGGCGATAAACCGTAGGCATCGCTTCGATGTGACAAAAAATTACAAAATGAGCCACACAAATGAGTGTCAAGAAGTTAGGCCATGGCCTATACCGGGCTGATAGCGCCAGTGTTTTGTTTTTTTTTTTATTAGAATAGTGTCTGAATGATGAAAGAAAGTAGTGGCCAATGATGGATGGACAATACTTTGGATCATAAAGATTTTTGAAAAAAAAAAAAAAGTCGTGAGCAAAGTTGTATACCTAATATAAACAACATTTAGTGCAATGTCAGCATGAGGTTGGAAATTTCATCGCCACTTCTTGCTAAACAACCTGACTATATTGACACACTGAAACGACAGTGTTACAATTCTAATTGTGCGTGAAAAGATAAAATAGGCAGATAATATTGAAATTACTTATAAGCTCTTTATAACAAAAATATCATATATTCCAGAGTTTTTATTTCAATAAAATACAAGTAAAAATGCAACTGATTGATGAACGAAGTTCTCTTCTCCCTTTTATTATTTCACTGTCATACGATACACATTTATGTGCATAGATAGATATTCAAAAAATGCGAAACACATTTCAACAAATATATTTTGAAAATACGAGAATCTTGTTGTAGAGAGGATAGAATAAAATGGAAGCATTGTTATCTATTTGCTGAAAGTAGGATAAACACAAAAGGACATAAATTAGAGGAAACTGTGTACAGTATCTCTTCATCCGGTGGACGAGTACAATTTTAATATTCTTATACGAATACTCGTACGAGTATAGCTGCTTATTTGTAATTTCAAATTTGTATACGAGTATCTATCGTATACATATGTGGATTTTGAGATTCGTAGTTTCATATTTATTTTCAAATTTTATTAGGAAAATATTCATATGCACTGCGTGTTCCTAAGAAATGCAATTTGCTGAAGGGATATCAACAATTTTAGACTTGTTACAGGGTACATTTCGGTGTAGGTAAATATTTTCCTATTTATTTTATTTCTATAATATGTGACTTTTATTCAAACGAATAAAGTGAAAAAAATATGAAAGTTCTGATACTCCATAGCAGCCACCATGTATGTTACTCGTATCTTTACTCTTTTGCAGTATTAGATACTAGGATGTGCCGAATCAAAACGGACATGAGGCAACTCTCGGGGGATGAAATTTTTATAATGATATTGACTGATAGGTGTACTGGTGCTGTGGAACATTTCGTAGTTCGCATTAAAGTGATTAGGAGGTCCGACAAACCATTCATATTTAAATCTCTGAGGCCTGTGATTTCAATTTTGTTGGATTTAATCACTTCGAGCACTCAAATCAAACTTTCACGTATTTAATAACTTTAAAAAGAGTCTTCAATAACCACCGGCAATTTCGTGATGGAAGAAGAAAGATTATAATCTATCATCTCGCAGGGTCAATGTTGATTCAAGCGAAATTGATTTCAAATTGCTCCTTCACGTACAAAGAACACCACTAAAGCCTAGAGATTTCCTTCTACAAAACCTGCATATGAATGAATGTGAATATACTTTTGCAACAACAACAATCACAAAATAGCACCATCACCACGGCTATCATCGACAACGACAACTTCTCTGACTTATTTTTGTACAAAGAAGACGGAGAGAGAGTTTAACAAAATTACAATTTCCTTTTCTCTGTTTGTTGGATGGCTTCTTGCAACTCAATCTAATAGATTTATATTTCTTCTCTAAGCAAAAGGAAACCTTTTTCCAACAGCCGCCTTGGATCATGGTAGGTATCCCAACTCACTTTTGAAAACTTTGATATTTTCCAAGTCAAAGAGCAGCGTTATATAGTAGGTATGGATGATGATACAAATAGAAATGTAAATATCTGTATATGTACGGATACCAAAGGATAGTAACCACAAAGTTTTCTCATTAAGGAAATCATTTCGATGTTACTGACGTAAATGTCTGTTTGTTAAACGCATACCACACTACAACAACCCACCATCAACCCACAAGAAGGGTAATAGTCAGGATACTCGTTTAAGATACTAGAAGGAGCACAAATAATACGACAACGATTCCACTTAAAGGTATTTTGTGTATTATTTGCATGCATTTAGCTACCGGTAACATTTTGGAAACTTTGAGAACGTAACTCTAACAGAGAAACAGACAGCTGCTTCTGTCCCAAAGAAACTAAGCCGAGACTGATCTAATTAGAAATAAATTTTCATCAGGTACTCGTACACAGATGGAATCTCTGGTAATCTCTGGAAATCTCAGGGGGTGTGAGCACTCATTTTCTGATGGTACATACTCTAAAAAACTTTCCTTGATTTCTTGAAATACAATAAAATCAATGCGCGCATAGTCTTAGTTATGAAATTTTGTTTGTGGCAAATGGCAAGACTACCACACACGTGCCTTGTGGTCGTTGGCAGTAAATTAGGTTGTTTGGGGCTCCCTTTCGTTTCGTTCTATTTCTCGTTTTCTGTTTACCACCAATATCGTTCTTGCTTACTGGTGTATTTCCTCATCGTAAAGCAAATCGAAAGAATAAATACAAAAAAACAAAACAGAAACTTGTATCGGTAGTGGCATTGTCGCCGCCGTCATCGTCGCTATGGGATTTAGTTGTACAAGAAAACCTCTTCCCCGGGTATGTGTTGTTTTTCTTATAAGCCACTTAACGCCTGCAACATTAAACTAGAGATTAAGTGCGAAAACGTGTAGAAGAACTATGTAATAGCGATATGGCAAAGGTTGCAAAATTCGAGTACAGATGCCTTACGGCTAAATTATACGAGTACGAAAGTGTCAATCCTCGATTAAATACCAAATAGAGAGCAAATTCGTTGTATTGGTGCAGAAAGACAAAATATTTTCCAACAAAGTTATAGATATTTTATTGACTTTCAAGCTCTGTTATCCTTAGACTAGGTACTTGTATCTAGGGAAGTACGCTTAAATGTCCACACGCAAACTTAAGTTTACTTTAGTGTAGAACTAGTGTAGCTTCAGCTAGAGTATAGAATGTCACAAGTGTGTTCGAATTAAAGTTCATACGAAGATACTTTGTTTCAATGCTTGTGACAACTAGTTCGACCGGATGTTGGCAATTTGGTAATCAATTTTGTACTCAGTTGGAAGCAGGATTTTTTCTCTATTTCGTTACAAAATCATTCAAACTTGTTCATTAATGTCTGTACAAAAACGCATGCATACGTTTGCTACTGTCTACTATTTGAAATGAAATCCAGAATGTGCGTTGCGGCGGCGTTTGGTCACACGTGAATGTTGTTTAGATTGGAACAACTTTTAACTAGCGTTTTAGAGAAACCAGTTTGGGTTGTAATGAAAAGGTGCGGGTATTTAATTTTGAAATGACTCTGCAGATATGCAAGTAAACTTAAAAACCAAAAAAAAACAGGAACAAGGTCCTCACAAATTAGCAAGAATGCAGCACTTTTGTTATGTTTATTTTATAAATTCAAGGAAGGGATTCCATAAGGATTGAGCCTCTTCTCTCAATAAACAATCGATTAGCACTTCTTCGACAAACAAGAGTTGTTCGGTTTGCGATTAACTGGGAATGGTTTTACAATACACAGTGTGGCAAATAATATCCCGGACAAGAGACATTACTCAGCAACCAAGAGCGCCATCTTTTCGTCCGAATTTGCGTTTTAAAGTTTTAACTTTCTCTACGATCAAAATTTCATGACATTTGGTTGACATTTAACAATTATAAAAATTATTTTTCTAGAACACCTTTTTTCATGGTAAAACTTGATAAAAGTGCATCAGAAGCGGCAAGGAGATGCTCGCTGGATAATGACAAACACACAGAAGAGCCACTTTCAGTTCGGATGCGTTAAATAATTCAAAAAGTAAGTGATTTTGTTGCAGAAGACCCTTATGCTTTACTGAAAATGAAAGAGGCCTTAAACATCAACAAAGTTTGAACGATTATTCACGAGAATTTGGGAAAAACAAAGTTAGTCTTTGTTGCATCGAGTCCCACAGCACTCAATGTTCGGCTCGAAATGTGCACCGCGCGACTTCTCCTTTTTCTGGAAATTTAAGTTGAAAGTATGCTTTTTTGTCGGTTTAGTGGTTCTTGGCGCAAAACGCACTGCAGTTGAAATAACGTCCTTTTAACTCTGGTCTTATAGATGTGCAGTCTGATGCAATGACACCGTAATATCTATTGCTGCAGTCGACTTATTTGTGCTCAGCAATAGTTTCGACCTTTTTCAGGAAATTGATTAAAACGGGTCTTAATAGATGTCTCCAAAACCGAACGGCTGGTGTATTCTTGAACGGCGATTAAAGTATTATCGTTGAAAAATATGAAGTATCTGAGTCTCTAGCGACAGCCGAGCTGTGCTTTGAGCCTTCCTATAATCTTACGCCACCTCCAAGATAATTCGATAATCAAGCGCCTTTTTAACGCAGCCGGAATTCACTGGTTCTCACTTGAGTCCTTAGTTACAATGGGTTAAGGGAAATGAGATTATGAATGAACTTGTTATGGAAGGTTCAAAGCAGTTCTTTAAGACCTGAAGCCGAGCGTGTCTGGTTAGGGCTTTCATTGACAGTTGGGTTTCATTTGAGCATAACTCTCGTTTCCCGGCAGATATAACTATAAGAAAAGAAGACTACGAATTTTGCAACTTTACTGTTTCTCCTCAGTCAAAAAGGCTGTTTATTGGCGGCGTGACGGGCATCACACTTTTGTTAAGTACCTAAGTGTGCTGAACATAAGAGACGCAAGATCCTGCGCAGATGTTTGCTGTAAAACTGATGACGACACGCTGGAATACTACCTCTGATGATCGTCGCTGATGGTGTGGGTGGAGGTACAGTATGCAATTTACTTTTCACTAAAGCGGTTATTCACCGATCTACGAAAGACTAAAAAATGTCAATCAAGGATATACAAAAAGTTCAATTAACTAGTTCTTTGTCTGAGTGCTCTGTTCCGATAGAAAAAAATATAAACAAAAAGCTACCCATCGGCAGTTGTTACATTCTCTTATCACAACATATTAAAATGTGGGAGGCAGACGAAAGATTAGGTTGAACCGATGCAAAAAGGAAGAGTCTCTCCGTCTCGATTAAAGTAATATATTGTCATGTCCAGCTTTATCAGATGCGGGTACATTTTTCATGTGAGACATTATCCCCTCTTTAAGCCCACAAGAACTCTTTAAAAGTTCGCATCGACATATCGGCTTCCGTCGGTTCCCATAAATTATCCAATAATCCCCTTCAGCACATAACGACGATATTTAATTTTCCTTTCCTTATCATATTCAGCTATCACCTGCTTATGCAGACAAATCCAGTTTATCGAAACCAGAATAAAAGAGAACGAAAAACGACGAACGATAAACGACAAACTACGAGAAAGGCATAACAAATTGCAGAAAATAAGGGGGAGACCAATGCTCGGGCACCCGTAAATAAAAATAAACTCTCTAAACCTTGAGAATGCCGGATAGGAATTACCGCGAAGCCTGGCCATATTGATGGCAGACAATTGTTCAATTTAAATGCAAATTCTCTCTAAGTTGTAGTTTACTTGCATTTCGGACTGAAGGAATTAACATGAAACAAGGCGGCAGGCGATGGTTTTCCTGCATCAAATTGAATGAAAGAGTATGGATTGGGGGTGGGTGAAAGATTGGCAAGCGCACATGTGGGTTTTATAGTCTTCAAGTGAAGTGAAAGTTCGTACTGTCCCTTAGAGAGGGAATAATAATTTACCGCCCCAAGGACAAGCAGTCAAAGTGAACCACAAAAGGACACCACTCGTTTTAGCAGTAGGGTAGGGGAGAAACATTCCTTCAACTCCTTTCAATATACGAAAGCGAACAAAAAGTAGTAATGGTACCTGGGAGGTAGGTAATAACAAGAGTTAGACTTTCACTTGGTTTTCTTGTTCCTGGTTTTCATTTGTGCCACTGATTTCCATCGTATTCTAACGACCTTCAAATTACCACAACATTGCACAACACTGAAAGAAGGACGAACATTGAGCCAAACGAGCATTAAGGTAGCAGTAGCAGTAGAAGTTGAAGTATGTTACAAACACGAAAAGCATGAAGCAGGATAAGAGGAACGCGAACTCAGCACAGCACTCAGAACCCAACACTCAAATGAAAACATTTTCTTGTGCACAGAGTGGTACACTACACATACTCATAAAGAAACAAATCGGATAAGTGAGAGTGTGTTCAAAATTAATGTCGGTTATTCAAATAAACAAGAAATGCAAATTGAAAATCAAAAAAAAAAAAAGAGGAAAACTAAAAACGTGAAGACAAAACAAATCGAAAATGTTTAAACAAAAAACATCTGTTAGAGGGAAAGAAATGAAGAAGCTATTGTAAAAAAAAAAAAATGTTTTCATTTCCTTTCTTTCACCACCTCCTACTAACCGGGTTTGTGCATTTATTTTCAAATGACCTTCATGTGCAGAAGCATGTAAAACCATCATTAAAAAAATTCAAAGTGTAATAGTTGCTCCCCCTTTTTTATTTGTATTTGTATTTGTATTTGTGTTTTTTTGTTTTTTTATTTTTTATAGGGCATAGCATGGAGAAAGGAGGAATGCTTTTATTTTTCTAGGCCGTCAAAGATGGAGGAGGTGGTGGATGAAGGAGGATAGAGGGCTGTGTTCTCGAATGGAGGCGCTTTTATTGTGCTCTTCAACGTCGGTATCCATCTTTCATCGATTCATTCGAATGTGAAACTCATTGAAAAGGAATAGAATTGTGTTCGTTTCATATAGCTAGCTTTATTCATCTCGACGTCGATAAAATTGAGGAAAAAAAAAAAATTTTAATAAAGGAAATAAAAATGGTAAAATTAAATTTGAACTATTGAAATTGGTTCCATTTCACTTGGAACTGAGTTCAGGATGGGATTAGCATAAATTCGTAAGGGCTGGGCGTAAACGTGAATTCAGAAAAACAGAATCCCGAGAGCGACCAGCAAGTTAACGCGGGGCCGAGTGTAGAAATGGATGAATACTTGCTGTAGAAGTCGCATCAGTTATCTCTCTGTTTTTGTATGCCACTTTAACTTGATTGCGGGGACTTAAAATCAATTCATCATTTCTTGTGCTGTCTGTGTATTGGGATATTGAAGGCCTTATACTGGCAAAGGCATTAATATTAAAGAAGGAAAGATGATGGAATATGAAATACTTCAACACTGACATGGACTGTGTAATAAAATTCTGAACATGAATTATTGAAAAACTTGGCAACACAGTTGAGATGGCTAACTCTGATTTTCAGAATAATGAAGTCTGTATCTTTGAGGGCGTTGTAAAGGATGTCATTAATCTATAAACTGCAGGGATTGCCTTAAATGAAACCATACGGTCGTCCATTCGTAGTTTTGGATTTAAATCCAGACAGTCAATTGAGGAAAACATCCTTATGTCAAAATATCTGCTTATGATAGTCTTTCACTCTGAATAGGGTTCAAAAGCCCACATTAAAAATGAGTCAAGTGCATGATATAAATCATTGTAGGTCGATCGGACGGAAGAACTTTTGGAATACCTGGAGCAGGATCGTTAAACCTCCTGTGACTGCAATAAAAAGGAACGATCGCTGAAACGTGGAATAAGTGTAATGTAACGTGCAATATGACAAGCATTAAAAGACCCTCTACTCGAACTAAGATGTTCAAAGGAATATTTTGGCCCGGCTGTCGTATTCAAGGCGAAATTCACCCAAAACAGGTTAATCTACCAAAAACAACAATTTTCAGGATTTATGGCAAAACTTCCAATAAAGATCAGATTACTATCCCAACCAAAACACTAAAAAATGTGACGAACAAGCCAGAAGGATGTTATTCTGAAGTTTTTTGGGAGAGTTTTACTGAGGAATGCAAAAACTATATGTATATACCATCCCTGAAAAGGAAAGTTGTATGCTACCTGGAGTCATAGTAATAAAAGCAATACTAGAAAGAATTTAATTACGACTTCTACAACTAAAAGACAAATTTAATGAATAAGATGGTTGCCACGTTGGAGCACAGACTCTGCGGACATTCGTTGAAGAGTGCGTTGGACATCAATTCCTACTTCATCTGTTCTTCATGAATTAAAAAAAAAAGGCTTACTATAGGGTTGACAAACAGTATATCTGGCACGACTTATGACTTCTCAAAGTGTAGAAGAAAGCCGTTCAAGCGATCTAAAATGAGGTAAAGTATGGCTGCATACTGTTATCAATATTGGTAATTAGCAATGTTTTGGATGCTTGGGTCCACAAAGAAAAAAAGAGGATTCGATGCAGTCTGCGATGACGATGTCTGGATTCTCTCAGAGGATTAAGACTTTATCAGATACTTATAGGCACAAAGGTCTGGTAACGAAAGAACACAAGACTTTTAAGGCAAGTTACAGGACACAACAATGAAGAAACTATAAGCGTCGGCTACTCTATTTTGTATCAATTGTAGTGCTGCACTAAACTAAGGCTTAAGTCGTAGATGTACTCGTATACAAAAAAATAAAAAAAAATTAAAAGATAAACTGTGAATTCTCCCAATGCAATTGCAGTAGAGAGCAAAATCACCGTCTATTGAGGACCTAGAGTTGTTATCGGCTATAACAAAGGCAACAATTCTGGAGTTTCAGATGCCCAAGCGACAACCTTATTATCTATACAATCTGCATAAGGCCTAATATCGTTAACATAAACCTGATATATGCCCACGTCCCACAGGGGAAAAGATTGCATCTACGAGCGCTCCGACCAGACATACCAGCAACGTCTTAAGCACAAAATAAAGACAGTTCTTGTTGATCATAACACCAAGTTGGAAAAAGGGACTATCTTGGTTGGCATAGTGGGAAAACATGTTCTACAAAGCTCTGAAAATGGACTCAGGCTAAAAGATTTTGCGGCAATGCAAAGTCGAAGTGCGGCTGAGAATATCCCAGACCGCAACTGCACCGTACAGAAATCTCACTTCGAATTGCTAAAATTCGATGACATTGCGAGAGCCTTGTCTGGACGAGTCGTTAAATATATTTCGAGAAGTTCTTAAGAAGGTTTGGGAAAGAATGACAGTAACCGCATGAACCGTGTAGCAAATATGAGCAATGGAGACGGGATTAATACTGGTGCCTTAAAAAGGAATACAAAAAACGGGTTATGAAGGGTGTTTCGAAAGTAGTAATGTTCGTAATTTTCACAAAAAATAAAAACAACTTGCCAAAAGCCACAAATATTCATGGGTTGGGAACGTAATAGAAGAGTCACAGTCTGTGCTGATAATTTATAACATTTAGCAAAATTGTGAGAATATGCTGCATATGCTGCTAACAGTATGGAAAAAAAACCAGCGTTTCGTGCAACTGAACCAGAACATCCTTAACGACACTGAAGGTGTCTGCTACGATTTGTCGCTACGAACTGCAGGTCATAGGTCTTGTTAACTGGCAAGACCACCGGTAGTACATAGCAGAACTTTAAACACGGTACCGTGGGAGTCAGGAATTCTTCGGATTAAAGTCCGGGCCTATCTTGAAGAGGGAGCATCACGGTCCTTAAGGGTCCTCTACGGCGATCGATTAAAAATTCTCAAAGACCTGTTTGCAAAGCATTCGCGGCAAGGCTTAGATTTTATTTATTTCTGCTTTTAAGTAATATCAATCGCTCTCTGGTGTGTCATTATCACCACATCTCAGAAAACCTCTGAACAAAGACAAAAATTAAGTTTTGAGATACAAAAAGAGGAGCGTGATTCCGCAACTCTTCCAGATGACATTCTTCAAAGGTAAAACATGTTCATGTCATTTATGATAATTGTTTAACGACTCAGAAAGATATAACAGTGTTTTACAAAGAACTACCAACCTGTCACATTTTAACATCAAATTAAGTCGATTTTTGAATCATTAAAATAAAGTTACGCAATAAAATTGCAAACAGCCTGTACAGCACAAGGATAAACACAAATATAACAGGCAGACATTTAAAGCTTTTAAACAACAAATTGCTTGTGAGGTTGGGTGAATTATGAAATCCTATCATCCAATTTGAAACCGCATACGCATACAACGGACATAAACACAGCAGAGACAAGCCGCAAAATACGTCCCCTGACATGCAATTAATTAAAAGTAAATTTTGTTTTCAATGATAATTACACCCATATGGTAAATGTGGTGAGACATGGGACATCAGCATACCATCCCAAAAGCAAACTGAAACCTACCCCAAAAGTCGCCTGCTTTTACGGATTTCTACTCACTAACATAAAATCTATTGTTGTAAGCCATCCCCCTAAAAATGAGGGCGCTACCCTGAGCCATTCCATTGGGAGGCCCCTTTTATCGATTGCATGGAAACAAGGTCGCTTATTAGTTTTCATAAAATTGCCAATCCTCAGCAGCAGTAACAATTTTTTTTCTGTTTTTAATTTTTCACAATTTTATTATTTTTTATTTTTTTCATAATTAATGAGTGGTGTTCATTTAGTTTGCCCCCAGTGCTGGATCTGAATACACACTTCGAATTGGTACTGATACTCATGGTACTGGTAAGAGTATTCGTAGTCCTGAAACTATGCAACCCTCATTGCTAATTAATACTCGCAATCTCTAAAGATTTTATGATTTCATTTATAATTGAGGTGCTCAGAGGATAGGTATTTAATAAATATTAAAACTTCGAACGTATATTGATTTCCGGACTGCCATCACAGCGGTGTTTTTCCGGATACAAGGGTGTGTTTTTTACTTTGGTGTGGGGTAGACAAAAAAAAATAGAAATATATTCCAGTGTTCCTTATTATCAACGGGACTTGCTGACAACGACGTAAATATGTCCCTTGCCACGTTCATGTTTAACATTAATAACAAATGTTTCACAACTGTTTCCTGAAAGTGGAACATTTTTTTTCTTTTTTTTTGATTTTTGGACAATCTCTTAATTTTTATGTTTTCATACCACACTAGCAAAACGAACACAACAGAAAAAAAAAACAGCTTTTGTATTGTGTTCTGTGTTTGGGAAACCTGCTGTCATAAAAAACCTTTGAAAATGCGTCTTTCCATATCCGTACTCGTGTTCGTCCAAACAGAAAAAGCTCGCCAATTTAATGTCGAAAACATAAAAATGCGATAAACTCTCGCGCAACTCTCATTCACCAGCAGCAACTTCGCACATGTACACAATTTGATTTCTTTTTGCTTCCTTTTATTGTTGTAGTGTGAAGGTTGGTTCTGCAAATCCCAGAAATGAAAAAAAAGGAAATAAAAAAGATTGACGCAACGTCTCGGATTCTGATCATGCTAAGCTCTTCTAAGTTAAAATTGTGTCAAGACTCTTTTAAAATGAGAATACTCGTATAGCATTGTTAACAAGTTTATGTGCAAGTTGCTCCAGATGATATTTCCATTCAAATTATATTGCCAGCGCATTATCGTAATCAACTTTATGTGATGACAAAGTATTTGAGTTTTTTAAACTCAGTTTTCCTACTTCGATGTCTGCCTCCGTGAAGAGATTCAATTCCATTGCCAGATTGGCAAACGAATTTTTTCGAAACAAGCCAACACAGTGGCACTTAAGACGAAATTCAGCAAAGCCTAAGGCCTATGGTTGCCTGACCTACCTATCATAACTTAGTTGTGAATTCTGATCGAGTTTTAAAAAGGCTGATCGTGATTGTCCCTTATTATTTCGGTACAATTTTCTTCAATACATGTATTTTGTTTTTATAAAAGGATTGCACACAGCTCGGATGTTGGAAAATAAGGGAGGATAGAAAGGGAGGTACCGATGATGTACGTTGGTTTTGAATGTTTGAAGCTTATAATGATTAGGAAATAAGGAGCTCGGCACGATATTTCACGGTACGTCTGAAAATTGGTTGAGGGTATACTGATAAGCATCCATCGTGAGACGGATAATACGGTTTGAATAGGCGGAATACTACTGGCAATTTCTGTGGAGCACTGATGGTAAAAATAGCAACACCAGACAAAATTGTGTTTTGGAAGCATTTAATTTCACTCTGTAGACAAATCGCCAATTGGTTATGCTGTTTATATCGGAATGTAATAAGCTTAACATACGCTGCCGTTCCCATCCTACATCCAAAGAGCAGGGACGTGAGTTTTGGAACGAGACTACTGTCTTCAGCAAAGTATTGTATTGGATTAGAAGTAGCATTATTGATGAAAATTAAAAAGAGTGGCGGAGACAGAGCGGAACCCTGGGGCACACCAGCGCTCATTTTGTGAATATCAGATTTTAAACTATCTATGAGGAGCCGGCGGAGTTCATCCGGATATGATTTCTGCAAAGAAAAAAAATATTTTGCAAACAATTTGAATCTACATTTTGGCTGCTTAATGTTCCGGTTCCAGTGATGCAGAGTGTGGAAAATATTAAGGTCGTGACAGCGACCCAAATTAGTCCATTCCATGCCGGATCGTGGATCCTTATAACATTGTGACGAATTTTGCGTAAGGATCTAGGGACTCAAGAACTAAACCTAGACTTTCTAAAATTGGTTTCTGGAAATGGTTGCAGTCGATTCGGGAATTCGTTGTGTAATCATAACCCCTATTTCTGTCTCAATGGCTTTGTCAAGCTAGCAAAATATACGCTAGCACTACATCCAGAAAAATTGATTGTTTGTTATATTTTTCATGCCGGCCGTATTTTTTCGTTAGTGACGATGGCAGCATATTAATATAAGTGCACTCAACATTGGTGAGATGTGTTTTCAACAGGACGGCGATACGTCAGATACTGTGGGCGAAACAATCGAGCTAATGAAGTCGTCAAATGGACCATTAAATTGGCCGCTTCCGTCATTTGAATTGAGAATTCTGTTCATTTTTGTTTGCTACGATAAGCTATTGACCTATGCCAACCAGCCAGAAACGTAATACGTGCTCAGAGCCAATACTAGTCATGAAATTGGCGGAATATCGACTTTCGAATAATCTCTGGCAATCGAGGTTCGGCATGGCCTTTGGTGCGGTTATTATCCATTACCTCCTCTTGGCTGTTAAAAGGTGTTTTTAAAAAGCAGTTCTTTATGTCGGTGCCAAATCTGCCGAATTCTGAGACTGTTGGGTGGATGGATGGCAGTTGCGTTGCTTTTGGCAAGTAATGTACACATTATTAATGCTTTGTTGAATTGGGCGTTATTGTGATGCAAAATCCATGCATTGACCTTTTTTTTTGGGGGAAAAATACTTCTTATTGACAGCAAATTTATACGGCACAATACCACATTAATACGTAAAAACAGGGAGCATGTTCTTTTTTGACTGAAAACGAAGTAATTGCTTTTGTCTTGGCTGTTTTGGAGCAAGCCATTTAGCAGCTTGATGTCCGGTTTGTGTATTGAACTCATTAACCAACGTCTTAGCAACAGTAATGGTATCTGTGGAGAATTTTTAATTTTTAGTAAATCTTTGATTTTAACGTGTTCGTTAGTTGGTGATGCCACACTATAAAACGAGGCCTTATCTTTTACTTTACTCTCAGCCGTCGGCTCTCTTTTTAAGGCAATTTCGGGCACACCGGGTGATTGAAGTTATTATTTACCTAAATATGCGATTTCGTTTCAAACCGGGATCTTTTATTCATTCAACATGTACTAGATAGGCAAAAGAAAGTTCACCAAAGTCTTCAAGTATAGTAACCGGCGTACAATACACCACAACATCACCTATTCGATTTGAAAGCCATTGAATTAGAGCCTCTTTGAAAGTGTTAGTGCTGTTCTAAATCTATTTTCTTTGTAAATGGAATCGAAAATCACTCCGCAAGGACATCTTAATTTAAAAAAAACTGATTGGCGAGAGTGATTTAAAAAGTGGAGTCGTTCTTTGAGTTTTAAAGCGGAAATTAGCTAGACAAAGTGAAGACTGGGTCGCTCATGGACTTGCCAGGTTTAGAGTCTAATATAAATAAACCTACAATGACGGATTTTATGTCTTCGCAGAGAACGGTGGAAGGGATATAAACCGAAAATGTCACAATTTTTCGTTCGGCTGTCGGATGATTGGTGGAATCATGCAAAAATACTCCTTGTATCCATTTTGTACGTCTAGGTCGTTCATAATTGATCGAGGTTGTCTATTGGGGATATGAACGTTATTTGTATTTGTATAAGACGCTGTTTGTGGTTTAACATGTAATTTTTTAAGGTATGCAAACTTAGGGCTAAATCTGAAGGCAGTTTGCAGTCTAGTGTGCACAAGGACCTGGTCTTTTCCATCACTGTATCAGGAAATATTAAAGGTTTAAGTTAACCAAACTACAGTGAATATCAAATATGGGGAATTCAGAAAATTATTGAATTAAAGGGATAAATACCATTTCTTCATTTGTCAAAACTCAATAGCAAGATAATACTGAACGTTTACTACGAATTTGTAGCAATATTTTTCTTTGAAATAACCACAAGAGGGCAATGCACGTTCATATTATCGTACATCCTCAAATTGGATTCACCTCCATAAGGCGAGCGAAATTGAAACTTCTTACTAACGACCCAACTGAACCAAAGACTTCTATTATCCTGGTAATTCCCTTTCCCTACTCACCAAGTGTGTACATCATCAAACTTCTAATGCTACGTACAAAGTTTTTGCCAAAAGGAAAACAAAAGTATTCCTTAAGTACATACTTTGCTTTTGCAAAGCTTAATTAAGCGGTGAATTTTCCTACTTTATGAGAAGTCCTTGATTTGGTTTGTGTGCATATCCTTAACCAGATCTTCGCCCACTTTACTACGAAGTTGCTTATAATATTTCGTTTATGATACACCAATCACTAAATGGTGTTTAACATGCGCCAAGATTCTAGTCTTTGCCACCCACACTTGCAGACGACTTAGGAGCGAATATTTATTTATAACGTTGACTATGTGATTGCATAAAGCTCTTATATTATAGTAAACGCAAATACTCATGCAGTCTGTGGTGTAATATGAGTATAAGGAAATCAAAATATATATCCGCACATCTGAATATTACACGTAATGTTGCCAAGCCAAAAAGGATACAAATGATGGTGTGCTAGAGGTGAGAGCCGTATTTGGAATGCCTGGTTGGTATACCCTTGGATTTCAGATGTCTGTTGTGTTAATCCATGGAATTTGTAATCTACTAAATAGATGGAGTTGTGATGCTATCTATACACATTCATTCTCATACTCTAACGTACATATATCGGCAGAGAACAACAAAAAAAAAAAAAAAAAAAACAGGAGAGAAGGAAACGACTAAAATAAAATTGAAATGATAAAATGGAAATGGCCGGGTCAGTGTGCACTTAATGTTTTCCTTTTAATGATTAATGTTCTGTTTTCGCCTTGGCTTTTGCTCGATTACTGTGTAAATGAAGTGTTTGGGAGTTCCATCGAAAATCATTTATAAAAATAGAAATTCATAAGACATCAACGATTTGATGTTAGTACTCGTATTTGGACCGTCTTTAAGGGTGAAGAAGAAATTAATTTCTGATGATGTAAACACAAGTTTTAAAGGTAAATTATTAACTGAAATCCCTAAGAAGTAAGATATCTTCTCCTCTCCAAATATCCTTGTGCTCAATACTTTTTATTTCACAACATTTAGACTAAAGATGCGCCATTTAATTGTTGACATGACTGACTTAACGATGTCCTTAAGAGTTCATTATAAGAAGAATGTGACCCTCGAAGTTAAGATGCCTTTCACTTTGCAGAGGTACTTAGACACATTTGGAGCTCAGATTAATTAGGATATGCAAAACATTGTCAGTGTCTTTAAATAGAGACTCAATCACTATAGGTGTTTGGCCTTCAATATTTTATTATGTGTTTGGTTTCGAGCGTAATTCAATAAAAAAATATATCTTCTTTTTTTTCTCATAAAAATACATATTGCAATTAATTTTAGTCAGCACTTCGCGACGGTTACAGTGTGTATCTTACATATTCGCACGGAACCTGTGAGATGGCTTATTGTGAGAAGAGATGTGGATACCAAAAAGTAGTTTCGTATGCGAGATAACTATTTGGGGTTGCTATGTCGGGTTAAGATGACTGCGCATGTTAGGTGGGTACTTCCATCAGTCACATCATAATTTACTCGCTTGTCCCATCGGATAGCTTCAAGGGTGGCTACGTTATTCATTTACCAAACTATTACAGCCATGTGACCGTATGTAGCACTTTGCCCAGTATCTCATAGGCGTAACCGAAAAAATAACAAAATTGTTGAAAATTGATGAAAACAAAAAAAAAAAAAAAAACTCAGATGAGATTGACTGTCATCTGTTGAAACCCTATACAAATAAAATCATGTGCTAAATCAAAGGTACCCAACTCGAACCGAGGCGTCCAAAGAAGACCACAAGAACATCGTCGGAGTGACGTAGTCAGATCCGATAAAATAAAAAAAAAAAACCCACTGTGATACGACCATGAATACAATTTCTCAATTTTCACACTATTTAATCCGGAGGAAGCCTATTAAAACCGTCGACCTGATCAAAGTAAAATTGAGCTAACAATATTTAAACTCATATGCAACAAATCCGTAGAAGCCAACGACCCAACGGTCGTCAATAGCCTCCCCCACATGTACGTTCTTTACAGCGCGAAAGCGTGGAATGCAAGGTTTCGCGCGCGAAAGAGTGCACGTGTAATTGCATGAGTTATGCAACGGAAAGCCCGTGTGCTTAGTACCGAGTGAATTGCGCGCGCTCCCCGTTTTGAGTAGTACATTCCTTCCGACGTAATTGAGCGCGGTAGTAAGAGCAAAATCATCATGGACGTCCGACATTGGTCCCGCTGGCTCAAAAAATTCTACCGCACGTTCCAGCGAAAACTGTTGAACTACTGTACACTCCAGCACGTTCAATTTTCATGCGGTATTTCGCGCGCGATTGCCCATTAGACACAAACTTCTGAATTTTACGCTCCAAGAACGCGTAATTTCGCAAGTAAAAGACTTTGTTCCCAAATGTCGGTACCACGTTCTTGGCGCACGGTATTTCACTCGTTCTCCGGAGCGTACGCTCCAATCATGTGGTAAAGCGCTTGCGTGTAAAGGTCGCTAATGTGTGGAGATTCTACATAGCTAACCATCAACGTTTGACAAAATTGAAACCCACCTAAGTCGGACAGTGAAGATCCTTGAAGAACTGTTTCATCATCGATGAAATATGTACGGGACACTTAGGGATGGCACCCATGTGGATAAGTAAGTCCGTTATTACACGGTGACTTTTGAGTTCTGTTTTATGTTTTCTTTCACTTTAAAGCTCTTTAAACAAACGTTTTGAAATTTTCCTTAATTCCTTTGACCAGCAAATTTTTTCCATCTTTTTTTGCGAACTGCCCTTCATGGAGAACGAATACGAATAAAACGATTTATAAAAATAACGAACACGGAGAGAAGAAAAGTCAAAACGAGCCATCGAAACTCTACCTATGATTCACAAAGGTATCTGATTTTCTATCTCTTTTTGCATTTCAAAAGAGTCACCGTGTAATAGCGGACTAATAGATTAACCTCGGCAGGCATTAATTAGAGAAAAGTTAATCATATTGAAAATTTGTGGACACATCTTGAATTGAACTTGAGTCAGCCATAGGTAAAAATTCTTGTATTCTACGTGTAAATCGACATAGAAAAGTATTTAATATCGCAGTTCGTATGGTTCGTAGTCAAAATAAAGATCAATGGGCCCAAGTGGCTACCTTAAGGGACTCTTGGGGTGGTAATGATAGAATAGTAGATGACAGACCTAATAAAACAAATCCTTCCTTCGCATCATAGATTTTTAGACACGAATTCAACTAAGTAGGCAGTCGTAGGACGTACTTTTAGGAAGTCCATGTTGGTGGGGACTGAAGATTGAAGAAGAACATTAGCTTAAAAACTATACTTTAAAAGAGCTTAGAGATACTTCAAAATTAGACAATATAATAATAGATTTTCAATTTTTATAATTTTTTTTTGTAAATAGAAATTGAATGATGTTAAGGAACAGAGTGAGTTTGAAAGAACGTTGTAACAATGGTTGGCTGTACCCATATAATAAAAAAAAGTTTACTAGCCCGAATACTGCAAGACCGATCACGCGTGCGTGCTGATATTTTTTCATCACTTAGAGGGTTTCTGTCGTTGTAATAATCAATGAAAACTAAGAATCTTAGCACAAGCTGCGTTATTCGGAAATAGTTCTTCAGATAAAACTTTGAGATATTTTCGTGTTCAGCTTAAATATAGACAAAAGTTACTTGAAATCTTAATGATCATACATACTTAATGATCAAAATAAAGATCAATGGGCCCAAGTGGCTACCTTAAGGGACTCTTGGGGTGGTAATGATAGAATAGTAGATGACAGACCTAATAAAACAAATCCTTCCTTCGCATCATAGATTTTTAGACACGAATTCAACTAAGTAGGCAGTCGTAGGACGTACTTTTAGGAAGTCCATGTTGGTGGGGACTGAAGATTGAAGAAGAACATTAGCTTAAAAACTATACTTTAAAAGAGCTTAGAGATACTTCAAAATTAGACAATATAATAATAGATTTTCAATTTTTATAATTTTTTTTTGTAAATAGAAATTGAATGATGTTAAGGAACAGAGTGAGTTTGAAAGAACGTTGTAACAATGGTTGGCTGTACCCATATAATAAAAAAAAGTTTACTAGCCCGAATACTGCAAGACCGATCACGCGTGCGTGCTGATATTTTTTCATCACTTAGAGGGTTTCTGTCGTTGTAATAATCAATGAAAACTAAGAATCTTAGCACAAGCTGCGTTATTCGGAAATAGTTCTTCAGATAAAACTTTGAGATATTTTCGTGTTCAGCTTAAATATAGACAAAAGTTACTTGAAATCTTAATGATCATACTGACACACAAGGGTGATTTAAAGGATAATACATTACGAAAAACAAGACTGTCTGGGAATCATTATTATTTTACGAAAGCCTCCTTTACGAGAGAGCTTCGTCGTATTTTTATTTTTAATAAAAAGGGGTATGTCACTAAGACTTATACCATCCAAAAGATATTCAAGTCTTCCTTGGTTTATTCGAATAATTTCAATTAGGAAAAAATTTGCGTAAGCAGAATACCTATGGATTTTTCATCCCTAAGTGCCTTTTCGGCAGATGTTGCTATTGTGTTTGATTATCCAATTGTAAGCCTGATAATGTTAAGAACCATTTCGGTAGAAATTTTTTCATTTATGTTTATCATGAAATTTAAGATAAACAAAAAAACAAACCAGTTGTTTGCTATTTGACTGTGGGTAAGTTGCCATCCAGTTGGATAGAAATATTTGCAAATTTGTTCGTTGATAGTTGAAAGCAGAAAAATAACGACTTCACAACAATCATCAGGTACGAGTATTGTACAATTAGTTGTTCGTCGATTGATTTCGGAGAAAAAAATACTCTGGATATAGGATATGTTTACAATTGAATATACTCGTACTCGTATTCACATTTATGTGCTATAAGTTTGCAGTTTTTTGTGTATTATGTTTATGTTGTTGGATAGAACACTGTTTTTTTTTTACTATTAACCGGGTACATGCTCACTACTCATAAAAATAAAGTGCTATATTAAAAGTACAAAAAAAACTATGTTTCAATTGCAACCAAAAAGAGCAACAACAGAGCAACTAAAAGAGCACTTTGAAATCCTTCTCAATGCAGATCAAACATTATTATATTATCCAGCCTCCTAGGTGCGTAGATAATTGATTTCGGTTCCATAATTACGGTAGCGGCAATTTTAACTTGTCAACGGAAACTCGAAGAAGTGTTTCCTCACCCAGGAAGCGATCGAATTCCATTAGATCGAATAGGATTATAAGAATTGTATACCAGCCTTCCTTTAAGTACTTGATTTTTTGAATAGCAATAACAGCAAAAAAAAAAAAACACTAGGCCATGGCCTAGCTTCTTGACACTCATTTGCGTTGCTCATGTTGTTATTTTTGTCACATCTGAGCGGGGCCTACGGTTTATCGCCGAATCCGAACAGCACTCCTTAGAAGCTTTTTCATAGCCAATTTAACTTTCGGGAGTTTTCCATTGCCCGCCGAAAGGGTGATGACGATTTGAAAAATTGTTGGTGATGCCGGGGATCGAACCACGGACCATCAGCGTGATAGTCCAATGAATTAACCATCGCGTCATCGCCACCACCAGTAACAACAGCACATGTCTTTAAAAATCGACGATCTTCGCTTTACACAAGAAATCCATCTAATTACAGTGGCATAGCTTTTTGTTCACATTTTTCACGTTTGAAGATATACTTGTTAAAAGATTTACACGAAAGGTGAAAAACAAAACCATAAATCTTAATTCAACCAATCTTAATTCTGTTTGATATTGCTCAAGCAAATACTGGATAGGATACTGTTGGCTTTGATGTCGTTGAAAAATTCCTTGTCTACTTTCTTAAATGAATTTTGGACCACCAAGAAGTTCTCCTAACTCCATGCATCTGCTGCTCGGACAATAGCGCGCTTCAAAGACTCAATAATTGATTTCGGCGAATTGGATTCTCCACAGCGTTGATGATTCGTGGCAGTCGCATAGTGCACGGACGGCAAGATTTTGCACGATCGACTTTTCTACCACTTTCCTCAAATAACTTCACTGAACGATACACCGAATTTCGTGTGATTTTCATTGGCCGCAACATCCGAAAGGCCTAGGCCAAATACGACTACACGTTTTTCAAGCAAACCTTATTCCACGATTGCAAACAACTGACGTTAAAATTTTTTTACGCCGGAAATTTGCATAAATGTCACTTTTCAAATAGCTGTCCAGTTGGAGTGAATGCGTTTATTGATTCCTGGGAATGAATATGTTCATTTCGTATGCCAAAACATTTGTTAGCTAGACAGAGCAACTGTGAAAGACGTATAAAGCTCGAACATCGGTAAAATCCGTGACTGGAGAGGATAATGAGATGCCACACTGTTTTCTAGATTTAAAGTCGATTAAAAGGGTATTGTACACTCAGTTTTGATTACAATACGAATTTAAGTTTAAAAAAATATCTAAATAATGGTAATTTTTACAATGATGAACGATATAATAAAAAATGTGTAAATTTTAGGCAGAAAATACTACAATTTTCCAATGTAGCAAAAATGTTTGGTTCTTCATGAACAACATAAAAAATGTTGCTTTATCACCCATCTAAGGGCTTACAATGACATCGCTGTTATTGGCTCTTTGAGCCAAGGCAAATTGATTGGTACACACTTCCCAACCAACTCAATTCTACAAGATTGTGCCATGAACAATAAGATCAATCCATTTTCGCACTCCAGTAGTACCAGGAGTACCTAAAGATACATCCACTGATGATATTGTTCTTCCACCCCGCCGAAATCATTTAGTAAGTTTTCCCATCAAACTCGCTTTAATCCCTAATTTTCCTTCAACACGCGCTTATTAAGAAAACAAGAAGATAGATTTTCGTCACTTACCTAGGATTTACTTATTATTTTGCCTGAAAAGAAAAACAGCAACAAATGAATATATGACGGAAAAATAAGGTAGAAAGTTGTATACAAAAATTCATCATAGATATCTAATTTTTTTTAAAGATAAAGGGTTTCAAAACATTAAGAGATAGTTTAAACAAAAAATAGAAAACAGAGACAACATGTCTAACACAATTGCGTCCTCCTGGATCCACAGATTCTATTTTTTGTAAACGACATCACCCGAGTGCAGTCTATTTAGTCGCATTCAATTTTGAAATAGACTACCGCCTTTTACGGCACGTTATGCAGCATGATGAAGTATATTCAGAGCTGAAAAAATTTCGCGGAATCATTGTACCCACATTACCCCGATCGTTGTAACATTATGACTGATAACCCCGTATTCTCGATGGTTCAAATAGCGTCAACTTCTCCTAGCAACGTTTGTAACTTTTTGTGATATTCACATTTAACAACATAGATGACCATTGATCTGCCGTAGAAACATTGGTCAGTTGTGAGCTTAACCGCTCTAAAGCCATACTGATAAGGGCCAATCAGATCGTTTACATATACATACATTAGGCATATGTACATACAATACGACAGGGAATATTTTGTACGTGACGTAGAAGACTGACAAGAATATAGTTGGCATATGGCACCCAAACCAGCCGTTAAAATATTCGTAGATGAATAACACAAATCCGATTATACGAGTACTTTGATAGAATATACGGGGATCACTAAGGAGATATCCTCAATAAATTAAAACGATCATCGAACGATTTGTTAAGTAATTCGACGTTGAATCTGTGTAATAGCTCATTGGTTGAAAGAAAACTCTCTCTGTTGTACGAGGGCTGTTTGAAAAGTTTTCGGCTTAACCTAGATTGGGTGATATATAAATAAATTTATATTCGTTAAATTACTTTATAATTTAGCTAGTTGTGTGTAAAGTTTCATTACAATTGATCGCATAATTATTTTTCTACAATTTTTTGCCTGCTTCTATCAAAAAAAAAAAAAAATTGAGAAATCCAAGCTGTGATTAAATATTTTATCAAAAGGAGTATGACGCCAAGTCAAATGAAGGAAGACTTTGATAACACATCAATGGAATCTCCGCCTTCGTATTTCACGGTAAAAAAAAAAGTGGGCAGCTTTGTTTAAACATGGCAGAAACAGCGTCGAAGATGATCCGAGGAACGGTAGTCCGTCGATATCCACCACTTCAGAAAACAACGATAAAATCCATAAATTTTTTTGAAGACCGACGGTTAAAAGTGCCGGAAATAAGTGATACTATAGAGATCTCAACTAAGCGGGTGTTCCATATTTTAACTGACGAATAAGAATTTTATTTAATCGGGTTGAAAAGTCTATAGAAAATCTGTCTTTATTTCGAGGCAATACTAGCGATTTTTTGAGAAGATTTATAACCACAGATGAAACCTGGATTCACCACTATATTCCTAACACAAGAGAACAATCTAAACAATGGAGACAATAAACGGTTCCCATCTGCCGGAGAAAGCCAAGATATGGGCATCAGTCGCAAAAGTGATGGCGTCAGTGTTCTGCGATTATTATATTACAAGGAAACAATTTTTATTGATTACCTCCACAAAGGGCAAACCGTTACAGTTCAATACTATGCTAATCTCTTAGATAAATTAGCTGAAACAATTTTTGAAAAGAGACCAGGTTTGGCCAAAAAGTAATTATCTTTTTCAGCAGGATAATGCCGCGTCGCACAAGTCGGTTGTTGCCATGCTAAGGTCCATGAACTCAGATTTGGAGTACTGAATCATTTACCATATTTGCATGATTTGGAACCATCAGACTGTTCCCTAATCTGACCTAAAGCTGAGACTGAGGCTGTTTTTTGAGGAGTTGGTTGGGGGGAGGGAATCGGCTTTTAAAAAAGTAATAGAAACCCTAGAACATAGATAGAAAAAGTGTATTGAAATAAGAGGAGAGTATGTAGCCGAGAACTTTTCAAACAGCACTCGTCTATCAGGAAGAAGCGTTACCTTCTAGCATCAATGGAATCAACCCCAAACCTGACAATTTTTTGAAAATTACGAGTACGAGAAAGATTTCTTATTTCATGCCGATTCCAAGTTACCGGCATTATTTAATTTAATTACATCTCTTCATTGTTTTCAATATTTCAAAACAGAAGTGAGTACTCAAGATATAAGGCAGCCAATTTGAGTGAAATCATACACATTCGAATATCGTAACCGAAGTATTAAAAAATATTGGTGAGAACACTAATTCGAAGAGATAGCGGTGACCAAGACATCGAGACGATTCTGCAATATTCGAAAATACGTAAGATTCAACGATTTCTTTATAATAAAAAATCGTAAGGTAGTTGACCACAATCCACTTTTTAAGATAAGGTAAGTTTATGACAACATGAACAAAAAATGAGGAGTTCTTTCAGGCAATATTTGTCTGCAAGTATGTACGAGTATGCCTTATAAGTAATAAAAATTGAAAAATATAACAATGTGGGGTTCCCCAATAATTCTGACTTGGGGCTACTCGAAACGATGTTGTTTATTAACACAGACAGTTTGGTACTTTATCATTTAGTTGCTATTTCTATTGATAATGGCTTCCTTTAATCGACGCAAATACATGATAGCACTTTCAACAGTCAGAAAGAAAATCAGTTAATAGGATTTTAAAAGAATACTTTCGAAATAAAATTGGTCAATGATGCCGCCACCTCAAAATCATCACCAAATCGTGATTGGTTGCGGATGCATTGGCCTTTCGTCAATCATATGTGGGTTTTCCGATTCCCAGATGTGGCAAACAAAGGTGCTGAGATGAAAACGCACTTCGTCAGAAATAATAATAATTTTTCGGCCAAATTCTATGTCTAATTCGACCTGTTGTAAGACCAAAACTGAAAAGCGATAACCAAGTGGATGGTTGTTTGCCTTCAATCTTCAGGCTGCTACGTGATATGTTGAGTTGTTGAGATCGATGGCGAGTCGACGTTCTTGGATTGAGTCGAAACCTTTCGGCCAAAGCAGCCACATGGGAGGGTTGTCCGAAAGCAATTCAGCCTGACAAATTTTTTCCACAAACTTCTGTATTGTATATTAGGGCCACCCGTTGTATGATGTTCTATTGGGTTGTTTGGAAGGTAATTTCGTTTTTCCTAACCGAGGACTTAACCAACCTCACACTTAAGCCGCATAATCATTATATATTTTGACAGTTGATATAGAAAGGCTTGCTTGAAAACAGTTCGAATGATTATACGCAGTAGTTTTGCTGTCCATTCAAATGTGGCAAGTGAAACGCAGTATTTTCAGAGTATTTTACTTGTTCACTATCGAAAAGGTAAAAATTCTGTTCATGCAAAAAGTATCCGACATGTATTGGCAGGACGCCATACCCAGAACTGGTTTGCATTAGCTGATGCAAACCGTTAAATAACAACTCGTGAGATCGCAGAAAAATTAAATTATCGAATTCGACCGTTCATGATCATTTGAAACGGCGAGGTTTAATCCCAAAGCTAGACATTTGGGTTCCTCATGTTTTTACGGAATGTCCATGATTTGCTTTTTAAGCGTCCATCCTTGAACCGCATCATAGCTGAGGACGAGAAATGGGTTGTGTCCAAACAAAACAATTATTAGCGTGGAATCATGCTACTGCTAGAAAGATGGCAAAAGGTATTCTACCAGAATGGACAATATAAACTTAAATAAAGTATTTATTCACTATAAGAAAATTGTCTTTAATTTTTACTAAAAAAAAAAGACTTTTTTTTCCGAACAACTCAATATTATTCACTTAGTTGATGGGTGGAAATCTTGCCTTTCATCGGCAAAGTTAAGTATTTAGTTCTGCACTGACAGTGGTGTTTGAGTGGTACCCACTGTTAAACGGTCTGCAGAAGCGGTTTTTCCATATCCTCCCCTATCTGTACAGGTTTCTTTTCGAGCCTTATTAGCTATCTACCTTGATCCTGTAGTAGCACCCCTCAATTTCATTGGAAAATTGTAAGTCCAATTGGTAAAAAGCAAATGTAAATTTAAGCTGAAAACGAGCACAGCTTTAGACTTTATTACGGAAGCCAGGCTAAAAGCTCGGAATATAGTCGCGAAAAATGATATAATCGTAGATGTCGTGGTATGAGTTATGCACAAGGAAAGGAGGGTCGACTAATAGGATTCGGTGAGACTTATTATATGTTACGAGTATGCAATCTTTGGCTCACAATTTTTGGATAATAGAGCAATTTTGGATGTAACAACTAAATAATATAGGTTGGCCGCATTCAAAAGAATAGTATTCGTTAACTTCAATATACTTATGAAAAGATTATTAAAATAAAAAGGCCTTGTTTGCAGCAAGCTATAACTAACCAACAATGGATGAGCGATAACTAACCAATACATACAATCATATTTTAATGACTTAGTGATATGAGTAGCTATAGTGTCCCGAGTCTCAATGTCTACGCTAAACCATCATTTCCATTTATGTAACTAATTGCATGTATTCTACTCGTATACGATTGAATACCTAATTTAGAATCGAATCACTTCAGTTCTAATAACAGTTTGTCATACTATCATTGCATTTATCTCTAAGCACCAACAATTCAAAATTACTACCTTCCGATAAGCGCCCATCAGGCGAGAGATACAACAACAACTAACAATAATAAAAAAATAAATAAATAAATAAGAACTGAACACACAAAACGATCGCCTCTTATTTGGAAACACGCCGCCACCATTTATGCCCCAAAACAAATACCCAAAAAGCATTTGCTCACCTCGATTTTATTTCAAAAAAAATAAAAAATAAATATAAGAGAAAAAACTCATATCCACATTTAATCCGTATTTGGCCACTATCGCTAAAAACTCGTTCCGCACCAAAATCACAGAACGAACAAGACGAACGAAATGAACAGAGCGCACCGAGAAGCACCCAAGAAACACCCAATTTCAGACCCTGGGCCCCTCGTCGGCCTGTTTCACTATAAAATGTCGTTCGGTTATATCATTAATTTTGCGCACGACCTAAACGCGGGGCGAACTGCAAACGAAGAACGAGAAAAAGAAGAAAATCCAAATCAGAGGCAAACAAAAAAAAAACAAAAATAAAAAAGCCAACTAACGAAAAACAAAATACAAAAAAAGTTAAATGAGCAACTCGCACACGATATTGCTTTGCCAGTTTGCCAGTGTGCCACTGGCTTTGGTTGTGCGGTTCGCTGCAATTCCGTAGCATGAGATACCTACTTGTAGCAGTCCAGTGCTCTCGAAATGAGGAATGGTCGTCATAGTCGTAGTCGGTGTCGACGACCTGACGTTTCTGATTGAGTAATTATTAATAGTCGCAACCGACAGTGTTGTCGTTGCTGTTGCCGCTATTGCAACTCATCAAAACTTTCGCCCAGTTCCCTTCTCATTTATTTACTCAACATACACCAGTATTTATAAATGTATGTAATCTATCTTTATTTTCTGTTCAGGTAGCGAGAAATATTGAATTTGTTTGTCGTTTTTCTGAGTTGAGTGAGAAGATCGAAGCCGCGCTTTTTCTTACAAATCTGTATTTCGTCGGAGGATTTTTCAAAACCGAAGATATGCTTTGAGCAGCTTTCTGTTTTTCTGTTAATTGAATAAGTCTTTACATTACCTCTAGGAGAACAAACAATTTGGGTGCATCACTTGCCTTTGTGAAGTAAAACAGAGTTTCTGAGATACTTATCGACAAGTTGTGAAAATCCCACTACCTTGACATTGATTAATTCTACATATGTATAGTATGTGCTACCTATATAGCCATCCCTATTGTACATACAACCTGTCTTCCAATGCAAAAATTTCAAGTGAATTTCTCTATTCAAGACCTAACTAGGATGAATACTGTACTACTTGTAACACTTCCGATAAAAGACAACTTGTACGACAAAACTGTTGCTATGCTAAAGTATATGGAATCCTTTGGGTAATGTAAGCTTAAAAAGATTGTCAGCCAATTGAATTCTCAAAGCCAACAAATTAAGTAGCAGACTAGCCCTTCAGAATCTAGCAATTGTCAATTGAGGATGTTCCTAGAAATATCTGAAGCTGACACCAACTAACAGACAACCTCGAAGTCAAGAAATTATACCCATCTTAATCATCGGAGAAATTGTACCGAATACTATCGAATTGCCAATATATCGGGTTTTCCAATAGGGACTTGACAACTTTGAATTTAATTTGAATTAAACTGTCACTGTCAATTTATTTAGTAAACTTAACCTTTTCATCATGGTAAAGTACACGAACGAGCAACGTCTGTGAGTGCAACTTTAAGATGCTGGAGAATTTCATCGTAAAATCATCTTCAGTGACGAAGCTCATTTCTCGTCAATAAGCAAAATATGCGTTATTGGTCGGGTGAAAATCCACATGTGCTTCATGAATCACCACTTCATCCACAAAAAATAACTGTTTGGTGCGGTTTGCATGCCAGCGGCGTTATTGGGCCATATTTTTTTGTCGACGATAACGATCGCCACGTTACTGTGAATGGTCAGCGTTATCGCGCCATGATCACCAATTATTTTTGGCCCGAATTGGAAGATATGGACTTGGACGGCATATGGTTTCAACAGGATGATGCCACAAGCTACACAGCACACGTTAAAATCGATTTATTGAACAGTAAGTATGGTGAGCGTGTTATCTCAAGAAATGGGCCAGTCGATTGGCCACCTCGTTCGTGCGATTTAACACCGCTTGACTAATTTCTGTGGGGCTACGTTAAGTCATTGGTTAAGCCAACAAGCCGACGACGTTGGAAGAGCTCAGAGTCAACATTGAACATTGAACGAAATAGCGGCCGTTTCGGCCGAAATGTGTGGCCGTGTCGTTGAAAATTGGGTCCAACGAATCGACCGCTGCAAACGTGCCCGCGGTGGGCATATGAACGAAGTCGAGTTCCATTCATAAATGTTTTGATTGTCCTTCAAGCTGATGATAAAGTTTTTGAAATATCTCAAATGGTTTGCGTTTTATTTTTAAAAAAATTTTCAAGTCCTTATTGGAAAACCCATTACCTTCTAAGAAGATAGATCTGTTGGGAAGTGCATAAATGCTCTTTGATAGCGCAAAAAGACTGGGATGTTTAACCCATACATAGGGTCGGTTAATTAATCAATTTGCATTTATCCTGGACTTCAATCATCTGATAGAAACAAATGGTAAAAACTTGTCCATAGTCCATTTCCACCTAACCTGATCAGCACCGGCGCAAAATTAGGTCATACGTATGAAGCTGATAGTGAACTGAGTAACACAATCCACCGTAGCTGTTATGGTATCAGTCGATTGTCGTAACCGATGGCATTGCTCTCTTCGGTGGCTTCAAGTCACCTGGTACCATGAAGAGAATCTTCTCTGCTAGCCTGGCACTGGCATACCTACATACCGAATCTCTGGCAAAAGTAATGTAATAACAGCCTTTGCACTAAAAACCGAAGGGAAAGACTGTGTGTCCCAAAAAGCTTCTGACTTATATGTTGAAAACCATGGAAAGGATGATCGAGCTTCATGTGCGCATAACTTTCTGTCCAAGATGCGAAATGCCTCCGGATGATCTTTCGAGAATGCGCTTCATCTCTAGTGGAGAGGAGTAATCGCTGGACTTCTTTTTTTTTATCAGCAATTAGGGTGATTTTGACAGCGCTTTGACATTTTGTGCCTTGCGATTTCTGGCTGTCTTCAATATGTCTACATTCGCTACCTTCATGCATATGCAGATAATGCAACTATTGTCTTTGCCGGATTATGCCTACCGATCCTCTACTTTAAAACTCTGGTTGTTGGTTTTGTAAAAAGAATTAGCTGGTTGAAGGTGGACTGATCTGACTCATCACCATCCGTTTCTCCCACGAAGGTAAGTATTCGCATGTCATCCTCGAAAGTAAACTGCTGCTCCTATCAGACTCCAAAGAACGGACGATCTCGACTCTAAGGGGGCAGACGCACTGATCAAGCTACCTCCTTTGCTATTTATATTATGGTCTTCAGTCTCAAAGCTAACTTTGGTTTAAGGAGTGGCCTTTGGCTAAACACGCATTGGAGTTTTGATGACTTTGGGCACCGACTGTGGTATTGTGTTTCCGATGCAATAAAACCATAACTCGTGTTATAGTACGAAATCGTCCCATTTGTGCTCAGGGGACGGCAGGAATTTGAGTTTCGGCGGTGAATGAAATAGGGTCTTCACCGATGGCCACAAAATCAATTTAGATAAAACCAAGGTTAGATTTTATTATTTGCATTTCTGTTATAGGCGAAGTTACAAGCAATCTTCTTAGCAGTGGCTAAGCTTCGAGCGACTTCCAGGTCGCAAAGGAATCGCAGGTAATTAGCACCCAAACCCACGCCAACTCACTGCTTAGTTATGAAACGCGAATTTGATGTTTCACCAAAAGTATCCGTATCTATGGAAAAAAAAACTTATCACCTGCAATCAATCAATGCACACATAGTCAGTACAGCGAGCGGCAGTAACCTTCAAAACTAGACACTGATAAAGATAATGTGGAATACAAAGACCAGTAGAGGCGGCGGCTTTGACCTACGGGAACTTGATTCTCGAGGCTAAACTTGCACAACGTCACCAGCACCATGTCGTCGTCAGGTTGTTCTTCTTTTCTTTTTCCACTTTGCAATCTAAAATAGTTGCCACGTTTTTTTTTCGTTCGTCTACTATTTTTTTTCTATTCTGTGTATGTGTGTGTGTGTGTGTTTTTTTTAGTGATTTCACTTTTCCTTATCGCAAATAATAATCGTGCCACTCAATACCCACTTCAGAGTTGAACAAGCTCCACAACCACGACTGGCTACAGATGTAGATGTAGGTTTGCCGGTGAATGATGAAGACCTGGGACACAGGTATAGAGTACTGATTGCTAGAGCTGCGTCAGAGGAACCCTATAGAGGACCACATTTGTAGTTGTGTAGTTGTACTGTTTGCTGTAGCTTGCATCGATGATATCAAACGAACATCAAATAAAAATTCAATACAACTTGACGCAGCCAACAGAGCCGAGCAGTGGGCTGTGAGGTGAAGTGGAACCTGTTTATTGGTACTGTTTGGTGGATGACTGGGACATTTTCAATCCTCCTCGATGATATGGATACCCCGTCGTCGTCGTCTGCTGCATGGACCCAGTTAAGTATTTTTTCACTTAAAATGTCACTTTTGATGGGAATTGGGAAATATTAGCTTTCCCGGCGTAAATAGGTGAACTGGCTATCGTCTCTTAGTCCACTAGTCAAGTTTAGGATGTCAAATGTTTTCGATGACAGAAATTAATTGCAATTCACTGAAATATGTTCAGAGTACGTAAGTAAATAAGTAAAGGGGCGAATTACAATCAATCACGTGACGATAACTTATCAGATACACATGTACGAGTACAGGAATCAGACCTGCTTAATTTCCCACCTAAGTTTCATTCACGTATGGCATTTTCTTTCGATGTGTTAGAGGAAATGCCTTCGTAGTTTTCTTTTTCAACTTTTCTCTTCATTTCTTCTACAAATTGAGGTAAAACACGAAGAAGGATGAGTCATTTATGAGACTTTTTCGGTCAAGGATTTTTTGAATCGTTGTCGTAGTCATCGTCATCGTTACTGTCGTCGTCGTAGGTCGTTGGAAATGGCAACTACGAATGCGGGTTCTAGGTGAACATTTGAACAGTATGGAGTGACATAATCATCATCAAGGTCGATGAAAGCTATGCGCTTCCTCCTGCTGCCTGTATAGAAATAGGAGGTGTATATGAATATTTTAAAGTTTTGAATAATTAAGTGGTCTTTGGATGAGAAAATGTTGAATAATGCGTGACAGTAGCTGAATTAAAAAGCAACAGCACGCAAATGTTAGGCGAAAAAAGGAATTTTGCTTTACAAAGAACTAAGGTGAAATGGCACGCAAATGGCATCGCATTTTCTTTTTCCCACTACACAGATGATTATAGCTGTGGGAAGTGTCCCCATGTGATGTTTACATATGACAACTGAAGTTTAAACTTTAAATAGAACAGAAAAAGCAGATAGATAGTGGTGACACTCTTGTCATGATAAAATATATAACAAATACACAAGTTTGTCTTTGATAACTTGAAACAGCCAATTCCTCGTCAAGCCAACGAACTTGCCCGTTACCGGGCCATCCGTGCAACTTGCCGAATTTTGTGTCGGGACCCGTATAAAATTTAATTGACCCAGGAACTGAAGGTAATCGACCATTGGCACTGTCGAATATTGGCTGACTGGGGTCTGGGGTTGATGGAAGTGGGTAAGACATCGAAAATTGGACATGTATGACCAAACGAATTGCGACATCGCTGATTTCTGGCTTTCAATGCCAAACTATGGCATACTTTCAAGCACATTACAAGTTTTGCTCGGACTTATTTTATTTACGAACTAAATGAATCTGTTCTCAACTCCCCACATCAAAGTTTACCAAAAAACGTTATAAAGGTCTGATAGATGTTCGGATTATCTCCGAACAATGGATTGAGTAAAAAAAAAATCCACTTACAGTCCGTTTGATAAGATCGTATACGGCAAAAATTAAAGAAGAACTTATAATAATAAAAAAAAATCAATTGTACTGGTTTATTTTGTTTATTTACTTGAATGCTTTTCAATTAATATGTTGTCCACTCTCCTCCATTATCAATAATTGCTTGGTGTCTTCGAGGCATGCTTTCTACTAATCTTATAGCATAATCTTGAGACAAAGATCTCCATAAAACTCGTATTTTTCGTGATAATTGTTTGACCATCGAGATCTTTCCTTGGAGCTTTAGCTTCATGAATGCCCAAACATTTTCAATGGGATTTGAATCCTGCGACTGTGATGGCCAATCTAAAACATCGACGTCATTTTCTTGTTTCCACGCACTGCACAAACGACAGTGATGTTTCGGGCCATTATCTTCTTGCAGCAACCAGTTCTCATTCCTTCTTTTAAACCACCTTTGGGCAGATGGTAATAAAGCCTTCTAATTTTGACCATGTTGGGTGCGTTTAAGTTATTTGTAAACATGAACAAATTGCCAAATCCTTGTTTTGAAAAGCATCCCCAAACGTGCACCTTTGCCGGGTGTTTGACGGTCCGCTGGATTAATTTATTGGATTGTGTACACCAGGTATGAATGATAGGAGACCATACCCAAAAATAAGTTTCATCCGAAAAAATAACGTTGTTCCAATCTCTGTCCAAATTCTCCTTGGCCCAACTGAATCGTTTTTCTACGTGTTTTTTTGACAGTAGTTTCTTTATTGTGCTTCGAAATTGTACATTATTGGCTAGTAAACGTCTTCGTATCGTATCACAACACACATTTAGACCCCTTTTACGTAAAATCCCTTATCCTCCACGTAACGATGGAAGAGAATTTTTTTCAAACACTCGTAGAATCATTTTGTCCTGCTTTATTGTTGTCTTTGGCGTAGACCCACGATCCGGCAAATCATCCACATTTTTAGCTTGGGAATAACGGTGCACCCACTTGCTAACAAATGCTTTTGACTTTTTCATGTATTTAGCAGCTGCTCCGTATGCATTTTCGGTCTTTTTGGATGCGTGCACAAGAACACTGCTTCATAACGTGATGCAAACGCGACACTCATTTTAAAATACTTCCATCTCTGACAAAAATTTAACACTCTTTAAATTTTTTTATTCAAAGCATCTTAGCAGAAGTATTTTTTTATCTGCTAATGCAAATGCCACTTCCAAACAGGTTTCATAAACGAGTGTTGCCGTATACGATCCTATCAAACGGACTGTAATTTTTTTCCATGATATTCCATTTAAAAGTTTTAATCTAGTTTCCATTTGACAAACAGCGATTGTATCATACATATACCAAACAACTAAAGAGGTAATGCGGTAAATATTATGTCTAATAAAATACTAAGATGTTCGCATCAGAATACCACAAGGTTGTATTCTTTCGCCACTGCTGTTCCTTGCACAAAGTAATCGCGAGACGGCCAGCTTTGCCTGAAGGAAACATCGGAATGGAATGTTATTTGAAGTCATATTTTAAACATTTCGACTATACTGATGATGTTAATTACACGGGATATTGAGTCTGCACCTGGAAGCGAACATAGTAAGACTCAAAATAAATACCGCTAAAACAAAAGTCATAAGAATTTCAATTCATCAGCAGAATACCAACAAGGTCTTCGAACTATTGAAAAGCTTCAAGAAGATCCAGAATTAGTGAGAGTAAGACTCAAAACAAATACGGCTAAAACTTCAATTCATCAGCATAACACCAACGAGGTCTCCGATCTCTTCAAAAGCTTCAAGAAGATCCAGAATTTTGTCCAGCGATGAAGTCCTATGGCATTAAGCAAAATACCCCGTATTTAAGGAGAGGCGCAATCCGAAGAGCTGCCAATACTATAGTGTGGTCTATCGCCTCATGAAAACGGACTTTTTTTGCCTTAAGTTAAAGCTCATGTTCTCGACGATATATGATTTAAACAAGAAACAAGGCTTCACTTGGAACACAGAGCTAAAAACCATGACTTTATTGCGTGAACGATTCGGTAAACATTAAATTTCTCGCTTTAGACCGGTCGGTGTACTTGCTGCCTAGAGTTTTTCCTTTGGGGTTACATAAAATACAAAGTCTATATGGATAAGCCGGCTACGATTAGATCATTGGTCAAACACCACTAGTAATACATAGTTCGAACGCGTCATCAAAAATTTGAACTTAAGAATAGACCATGTTATGTTAGCCGCAATTACGGCCAACATTTGAAACAACTCATCCTAAAAAAAAAAAATATGAAGAATGGTTCTTTTGTGTCATAATAAAGAATTCTCGATAAACTAGAATTTATTTTATTGTTTTTTTATAGAGACACATCATTTTAACCTGAAGACTGCTCAGACATATGCTTCAAAAAGGCAAAACTCCATTGCTAGTCATGCAGTACAACCTAGAACAGAAGTTATGCAGTCAAAGTAGAGATGCGGCAGCTAGAAAAAGGTAGGAAGAGTTGAAGCATATTATCAGCACATCGAACTTCCAGGCTATACACGACATAAGTGAAGTGAAGGAAGGGAAGTCTTTCTATCTTATGACAAGACTTAGGATTGCACGTACTCGTTTATCAAATGGTTCAATATCATTAGAAGTAAAGGAAAAACACTAAGGCTGCGCTTATTATTTACATTATTTATATTATTAACAGCATGTGCTGTTGATGTCTCTTCAATAAATATATTCTTCCACTTTTGAGTGGAAGTGGTCCGTTTTAAAAATTCAATTAACACTTTCTCGCTGTGGTCCTCCTCCATTAATTGATATCCAACTGTTTATGAGCGTAATTAATTTTTTTCCCCCAATTAAACCATTCTTTATTGGTTATTAATTTACTGCTTTCAAGAGTTCTTCGCCATCTTTTTCATATCGTTTAAATCGTTTCGAAACCATCTCACAAGACAATAGCTCGACAGAAAAGTTCGTAAATTAAAAACATCTACCTGAGCTGAAATATCCATTCAATTCCTAACCCGAGTAAAGTATGGATATCTACTTCAAAATTTATTTCGTTTATGTTGTGCTCTGTGTGCTGTAAATATCATCTTCGTAAATCAGCACATAAACCGTTCATATCGATCGAAACTAGGAATAATGAAATCAGGCAATTCTCTTGGGTTTGGGTTAAGCATTTCTTTATGATTGTATTTAAGTTTGCGCAAATTTAAATAGAAGAGAAAAAAATATGGTAAATGAATGAAAAACAAAAGC
Source organism: Volucella inflata (assembly GCA_928272305.1). Lineage (NCBI taxonomy): Eukaryota > Metazoa > Arthropoda > Insecta > Diptera > Syrphidae > Volucella > Volucella inflata. Next base: position 11,174,809 of record OV743720.1, read on the forward strand.
ACAGCAAAAGGCAAAAAGAAAATAATAAATAAAAGATAAACTGATTCCGTCTGGTGCCGAAGTATGAGTAAAACAAGAGAAAGATGCTTAACTTCCTTTCATCTTTCATCTATTTTGCTGTCTTTTTGGTTTCTTTTTTTTTTCTATTTTTTATTTTGTATTTTTTGTTATTTTGCTACCTTTTTGTTTACATTTTTATTAGGGTAGCAATTTTTTTATTTTATAACACACGAACTCAAGGAAATTGTAGGAAAAGATACGAGTACATACTATAGTAGATATTCGTACTCAAACAATGTAAAACTAAATGGGAACAGATGTTGTTTGTTTTTATTTTTTATTTATTTATTTTTCTTTTTCGTTACCAAATCTAAATTTATGAAGGAGGAGATAAACAAACAGTGAGTCCTTAAATGTTTGGAAAAAGCCTCGAAGCTTATGATTGTTAAAGGCATAAACGATATGATAGGGTTTAAAAGAACGTTAAAAAATGAAACCTTAAAGCTGTACAAACTTTCTTTAAATATTAAGGAAAGAAGCCTTAACTTTTCCTTGGTTTACATAGCCTTTTTATTTTTAGACAGGCTTTTGGGTATATTTGTCATTGGAACACGTGCCCACGTTTCATTTGTGTTTCTTAAGAGTTTAAGGCATAACCAAACCCTGTGTTATATTAACCCATTAAGCTTAATCGGAAATGACATTGAGTTTATCAATGTGGCACCTTGAAAATTTAATTGAACATTCCGTCATACGCCAACATAACTTGATTAACTTCCATTCATAGTTCAGCGCAGACGTAGAACAATTTTATGTTTAAAATGTCAGCGTAAGAGATCAATAAGCTGAAGTCACTTTAGGGTTGTTCGGGATCTAGTCAAAAATTACAAAACAGATATTCTTAGAGTGGCAATGCAATGAAAGCAACATCTTGTGCGGTTCAAGACCTTCAGTTAATACAGTCATGTATAGTAGTCGATAAAAAAGCGAATGGAATAATGATAACCATATTCGCCTACTTAAGATAAGATAAAGGGAATATATGTACTGGCCATCCAAGAGGTGTGATGGGATGGATAGATAAAGTCGTAGATAGTATAAGTTATCCACATAAAAAAAACCCAGGAATGCTTCTGATGGTCAGCAAACTCACAGCCACAAGACGCAAGGCACAACTGCAGTGTTCTGTTGCAACAAGGGTAGCAATTCATGGCCCATTCGTGTTGTGCGAAAACGATGAACAGCAGCTGAAAATCTGGAAGAATCACTTTTGTAGTCAGGCAAAATGAATTATTCAAATTACTAGGTGGGGTGAAAAGTAACCTCCTTGACCGCCAGAGTGCGCTGCACTCTTCAAAAGAGTGTTTGGACTTACTGATACGGAATCGGGCGGGCTTTTGGTGTCGATTGGTAACTGCTGATGAAACCTGGAACCACTATTAAACACCAGAGAACAGAATGAGTGCCCGGCATGGACTGAAGCCGGAACGAGTGCTCCGAAGCGGCCGAGGGAGGCTCAATGGATCGGAAAGGTTATGACGTCGGTTTTCTGGGATTGTCCTGGCATACTCTTCGTGGACTACATCGAAATAGGAAAAACCATCAACAGCGAGTATTACTGTGCATTATTGGAGCGATTGAAGGCCGAAATAGCTACAAAACGGCCTCACATAAAGCGAAAAAAAAATTTTGTTTATGCAAAGCAATGCGCCGGCGCATAAGAGCATCGCAACCACGGCTTAAGTCAATGACTTACGGCTCCAATTGCTGTCGCATCCACCGTATTCGCCCGATTTGGCTACCTCGGACCATTATCTCTTCCTAAACCTCAAAAGATAGCTCATCAATAAAAAATTCAGCTTACGCGAAGAAATCATCGACGCCACGGAGGAGTATTTTGCAGACCTTCCGGAAAATTACTTTTCGGACGGGATCAAGAAGTTGGAAAATCGCTTGAATAAACTAAAAAAAACATTTTAAAAAAAAATTTTTTTCATTCCCAAGGAGGTTACTTTTCACCCCACCTAGTAGAAGGCACTCGATAGGTATTCCGTTCAACTGACAAAACTGAGGATTGAAAAATGATATAATAAAGTCGGCTTGTCTGCCAAATCAATGAGCAATTGGCTTCGGTGAAGCATGTTTACTATACTGTATCTCAGCCCTGTTTTTCTATTTCTAAAGTAAGAGGACGACAGCGTTAAGACTCTACACTATATTCGTAATGTGAAAAATACTTATCACCTCATCAGTGTAGTTTTAAGCCTGTGAAGGTTACCACCGACAAGGTCATGGGTTAATATCGATAAGCGTGATGTGGAAACCATCGCAGGTAATTTCAAAAGCAAAGACAAAAGGAAGTCATCTTTTGTAGCACAGTCGTTAATAAAACGGTTGTTTAACGTCAGAAGGCTGAAGTCACAGAAACCCACCTATGCTTTTGGCGATCAAGGGTCCTTACCTCGCTCAACAACATGCGCCGTCCCGATCTTGCCATGAAACGCAGTGGCAAAGCTACCAACAAGCCAACAAAGATATCGCTTCTGTTGTGCTAGGGTTCCCCCGATTAATGCCGGCTCGAGGCATGCAGAGAAAGAGAAAGCATATAGAGAGGAACTACAAAGAAGGACTAGAGTGGCTGGTAAGCTTTACGGACAAAAAGGAAGGATGTGCACCCGATTCTCAGAAGAAGCAATAGGCCGAGAAAATTGCGGAATGTTATATCAAAAAAGAAATTGTACAAGAAGATAAAAAGAACAAAGTACGAGAAGAACCCTATGAGGGCGAAATTGCTTGCAAGTGTTGAGAATATGTAAAAATAATTTCTATCAGGAAAAACGAAACATTCAGCCTGTATGATGATGGGCTACTATTCCGTCCATCTGCTTTCGACGGAATGAGAATAGTTATATCCGAACTAAAGTCCAACAATTAAACCGGTACTAACAGCCAAGCTGCCGAGATTGTTAAAACGGCAGAAGATGACTTTGTGAAGAGTATGCATCGAGTCATTTCAATGGCAGAACGAAAACATGTCGGATGAATGGAACCTGATTCTATATAAGAAAATATTAAGAGAGGTGGACGATATATAAATCATTTGATCCGCGATAATGTTTGAATAACAAGCGGCCAGTTGACACAACGGTTCTGTAGTGGTCTCACTGGTAGACAGATGCCTAATTCTGGACAATTTAAGGTTTTTTTTTCATTTTCTTAATCCTTATACTTTTAAAAATCAACTCCAAAAAAGTTTTTTTCAAAATTCGAATTCTAACATAGTGAAATTAGTGGAAATGAGCGCGCACTTCCAGCAGCCCATACTTGATGACTCAGCGATGAAACCCGTTTTTTTTTGGCGGACAGTTAATCTACGAAACTACTCGGCCGATTTCATTGATTTTGGTCTTGTTTTGTTCGTCGAGCTGATTTGTATGCCAATCCGCGAAAAACAAAATTTCAACATTTTTTCCAAACATCCCCCATTTTTTTTTTTTTGGCAAATTGTGGTGAATAGTCACGGAAGGGACGTTGTTTCAGATTTACCAATCCTAAATTAATTGTCCGAACATGGGACACCATTTTTTCAAGGCCTCGACTTTGGAGCCTCCTGGATAGTGGTTAAAAAATTAAATTAAAAAAAAATCAAGTATTTTTGTATTCTATAAGCTTCAAATAAAAGTTTTAAAAAAATCATCGTAATATCTTGTATAGGCTCTGAAAAAAAAGTGTTAAAAATGTTGTGTTTTTGTAGCCCCATAAGGCGGTCAAGTTAGTAATTCCTATAACTTTGGGTACAGCCTGACTTAAATTGTTAGGCCCTTTGTGGGAATATGTGACTGTTGAATTTCTGACCTCTTTACTGAAACAGCAACACTGCTCCTGTCAACAGGCATCTGTCAGTTGACTCCTGTCAAAATTTAAACTTGCTGCATCAGTTAGTTTGTGTTTGACAGCTATTTTTATCAGACTACTCACTTATTTGAGGAGAAAATGGAAAAAAGTGAATTTCGTGTGCTTATTAAGCATTATTTCTTGCGAAAAAAAACCATTACCGAGACCAAGGCTAAGCTTGATAAATACTATGGGGACTCTGCACCATCGATTTCAATGGTAAAAAAGTGGTTTACTGAATTTCGTTGTGGCCGTACAAGCACTGAAGATGCCGAACGTCCTGGACGCCCAGTTGAGGTCTCTACACCCGAAACAATCGAAAAAATTCACAATATGGTGTTGGCCGACCGAAGATTGAAAGTGCGAAAGATTGTGGAAGCCGTAGGGATCTCGCATGGCTCAGTGGTTTCAATTTTGAATGATCACTTGGGCATGAGAAAGCTTTCCGCAAGATGGGTGCCGCGTTTGCTCACAGTCGACCACAAACACAATCGTGTAACAACTTCACAGGAAGGTTTGGCGTTGTTTAATCGCAATATGAAGGAGTTTTTGCGCCGTTTTGTAACCGTGGACGAAACATGGATCCATCACAACACACCAGAGAACAAACAACAGTCAAAACAGTGGGTTTCTAAGGGTGAATCGGCGCCAAAGAAGGCCAAGGTGGGTTTGTCAGCCAATAAAGTTATGGCGACTGTTTTTTGGGATGCACGCGGGATAATCCACATTGACTACCTTCAAAAGGGAAGAACAATCAATGGGGAATATTATGCCAACTTATTGGACCGATTCAATGACGATTTGAAAAAAACGACCTCATTTGGCCAAGAAAAAAGTTCTTTTCCACCAAGACAATGCAAGGGTGCACACATGTGCAGTTGCCATGGCAAAAATCCATGAATTGGGCTATGAATTGCTCCCTCATCCACCCTATTCTCCAGATTTGGCTCCGAGCAACTACTTCTTGTTCCCAAACCTGAAGAAATGGCTTGGTGGAAAAAGATTTGACTCCAATGATGAAGTCATCTCGCAAACAAAGGCCTATTTTGAGGACCTCGACAAATCATTTTTTTTGGAAGGGATAAAAAAATTGGAGAAGCGTTGGACAAAGTGTATAGAGCTCAAGGGAGACTACGTTGAAAAATAAAATTATTTTTCTATCAAAAAATCTGTGCTTTAATCCAAAAGTCACGGACTTATTGACCCGCCCTCGTACTAAAGGGTGTCTCATCTCTAAGATTGAACCTCACTCTCCACCAAAGGGGAAGTCTAGCTTACACGATGATATCGAATTGGTTCTATGAATGCTCATCAGTATACCCTCAGGCCCACTTTCGGACAAATTCTAAATTATCGTGATTCCTTCTTAGGCAAAAAAAAACTCGCTTATGGTATGCCTGCCGAACGCTTTATTTTCTCGTCTTTATAACCTGCAAACATTCAAAACGAACGTACATTGGTACTTTTCTTATTTTCTCCCTACCTTACCATCGCCGGCGCTGTGTACAAAAATTACCCGTTGAATTATTGCTAATACTGGTCTGACTGTGTTTTTCCCTGGTTAATCAAAAGATCGAAATTGTTTATTATTTCCCATTATACGAGTATGTAGATGAATAAAGTGATTGAAGCACTTCTATCCCAGTATGAGCTTAGGCGATCAGTGGACTAAAGTCATTCATGACAGGAGACCCTTCAAACTGCGCAAACTGCAGTACAATGAAAATCCCTGCCACAAATAACTAAGAAATGAATTGTTTAAGACACTTATCTCTTTAACCACTCTGTATGGCATGGAAGCGTCAACTTATTCAAATGCGGATAAAAAGGTCTTCGGTTACTCTGCGAGAGAAATGTTTTGAAAGATATTCACTCCCGTTTGCATTAAAGTATTTTAGAGGCGATCCCTATCAAAAGGACTTCGGTAGCTTTGACCTGTTGATCAAATAAGAACTATTTCGAACGTCTATAAAGAGCGAAAAATTCCTCTAAATGTAGAGAGTTATTAGACGATGTCTAGATCCATTCTGAAAACCGCCTAGCGCTCTGTGCAGTTTAGTCAACTAAACCCTTAGAGGGAACAGTTAAAGATAATTTGCTGTTTATGTACCTTTATGTTTGAAGCCACATTTTATGTGTTACATAAAACTGATCCCCGTCACAAGTGTATCTACAAAATTATGAAAAAAAAATAGCAGTAGACCTACCACAGAATACTGTGGAATACCGGCAAAATTTGATAACTGGCATAATAACAGAGATCTAAGACTAAATTCGTATTGTTTAAAAACAAAAATCGCTTAAAATCATTTAAGGCAGATCAACGGAAATGATTGTTGTCCGAATTTTAGAGTGAACTGAGCTATCTTCACAACAGCAATTCCTACTCAAATATTACGGTATTTGCACTTGTTCTTCATCTGAAATCACATTTCATTATTTTGATGAATTTGTGTTTCTATTTAATTGAATCAATTAAGTTGGATAGAAACAAAACTCTAATGGTGCTAAACGACGTTTGCCCTTGAGCATTGTACAACAATCTTAACATATTATATTGTCTGACGAAAAAAATAAAAGGAAACACAAACCCTATATTTTTCCCTATCTGTATCTTGTAAAGAGTAATTACTCTCCTGAGGTAATTTATAAATATCCCAAAGCAAGATTTAGATAACGAGATAAACAAACCTATCGCATTCAAAGTATTAACATTCTACAGATACGAGCACGAGTATAAGTACGAGTATTTTAGCTTTGAGACAATTTCTCTGCTAAAGCGAGCACTCGTACATATGATTAAGGCCGGCATGAACCATGAGCCGCACAATTCAATTACACAAATATCGATTCTCATCTATCTATCAATTTTTTATGAGACGTACGCCAAAGCAACACAAACCAGTCAACCCTCGAAGAGCAGGGAAAGCTCTCTGGAACGCATCTTCAACCCGTATCCATGTCAATCACACAAACAGATATTTGTATTGTGCAAGATACTCGTATATAGACTGTAGCCATATACAATATGTATATAATAGCTTCCTCTGCTTATACTATTCGTACAATCTTTTATGGCCTACAATTTTTTTTACGGTCATATAGTTCAATGCTAATTTGAATTTTTGATTAAAGATAAATGTTAACATTTTCCGTGGGAGAACAAATGAAGTGTTGTTTTTGTGTTTAAGTTATGTTGAAAAAAGTAATACGTATCTTTTTTTGGTTTGTGGTTTTTGGTTGATGGAAAAATAAAAACCGATGATCTACTTGAACCAAGTGTTCAGTGTTATTTGTATCTGTGCATAGGTTGAATGATTTTGAAGGTAATTTTATTTGTGCAAGATAAAGTTTAAGATTTTATCTGTCGAACTGGTATTTACGTGCCACTAATGGAATCTTTTTTTTGCCAATTTAATTGATTCTATAGGTAGGTTATCTTCAAAGCAATCGGCCTTGCAGGTTTTATTTTTATCTTATCTTATTTATAGGACTCTTTTTTTTCAAATATCTTTCTAAACCCTATAAATATTGGTGTGGCGAAAAAAGTAATTCAGTTTGTTTAGAAAAAAGCTATAGCGGCAAGCTACTTCAAATTATTCCGTCTATTCACAAACTTAACAAAACCTTGCATTTAATGAAACATTTCGAACTGCCACAGTCAGAAAACAGTCAACATACATCACAGCCGATACGAACTTAAAAGGTGTTCAGACCAATCTCATGTATTCAGACCGGATCACATGCCTACCAAAGGATGGATTTAAACATAAGACCTCAGTTTTGAATCGTTAATTTTTTTTTTTAATGTATACCATTATAGAAGATGTGGCTTTCTGATAAGCAAAATATATATATGAGCTTCATAAGAGTAAGATGCGGAAATATCATAAGAATTGGAAAGTTAACTTCGAGTACACTTAAATGATGTTCGCTTTTATTTGCTTTTTAATGGCAGTAACGATACTTATTTTCACCGATGAAAGCGCATTGAATAACAGCAATAAGGCAGCCGTTAAGACAACATGTAATAAATGGATAAAGACGGTAAAAGATCACTTTTACGAATCAGTGCAACAAAGACAGGATATTTGCATTGCCATCGAATATAATATGATACGGTTTAAAAAAAAGGATGCCGAATGGATTTAAGTTTGAAAACCGACCGATTTTTAGGCTTCTTGAGTTTAAATCAAAAAGCTGGTAGAGTAAGTTCACCAACCACCATCACCTGTACAAAAAACACATCTTTTGCGAATAAAAAGGAATCAGCATAAATTGTAGGTCCTTCTCAAGCAAACGGACTAAGTATTGCATGTTGGTGGCCAATAACTTCTTTCTGGCCAAAAAACCAATAACCCTTCATGAACAATTTTAGAACTTTGTCTATGACTTGTGGTGGTATTAGCAGCTTAAGACATACAGTGACATTTCAGTTAGGCATGCCAATAAAGTGTAGCAGTAGCATGAGTCGGACCATCAACTAGAGTCAGATTTTTGACATAACAAACCAAGTTTTTTTGCCATACATACGTACCATATCTAGTCATGACAGCCCATTCATGTGGCATTTATGCAACTTTATCGCGTTTAGATTTAAAATCATAGATTGGTTGTAGTTGTAGTTAGTCTTCACACTTATAATATAGACGTCAATATCTTTTGGAACTTACAGTTGTACGAGAATGCAAAAGAAGTCCCCCAAAATAGAAAATCATATGCTCGGTCATCAAGAGAAGTGTCAGAGCTCATTTTTAATATCAAATATGGCCACCATCCGTCAGCAGACATGGTATAGTTGGCGACCAAGAAAAATTGAATTAGACAACAGTTTTGGAAAATGTGGCGAAACCTCTCAAACAAACCATAAAAAGCTGTTAACATTCTAATCAGATTGTGCTCCAATTCATAACCTGAAACTAATCAACCATAGTTCCAAAACAACGAACTTTATATGACCCGCTAATTGGGCAGCCACAAATCCAGACTTCAACAGTCAGACTACAAGGTATAGACTGTTTTTGGACTCTCTACTTGACACCTCAACATCGAGTAACTAGGCGAGCCTTTGTCTGAGCAAGGGGCAATTTTGCTCATGCAAAGACATGGCAGATCTCTGGTATCTAACCAAACAGACGGTGATATTAGAAATAAGTCTAGAAGAGCAGCAAATGTATATCCTTTGGTTGTTAGTTATTTTTTTATGAAGCTAGCGATGTGATACAATGATGTTTGCACTCCTATACCTTTCTTTTTTTTGAAGCATGATTGAAAGAGTATCGCATCTCCTCCTGCAGATTTTTAGAGAGAACGACAACATTTTTGTATTTAGTTATTACTATGTTGTATATAACCTGACTTAGTATGCATCCTGAAAAGTGAGACGGTAACAGCGGGCAGTCTATGTGCATGATTTTTTTTAGTTCCCATTCTTCTCTGAAACATCCTGGAACCTCAACCGGTTCTAATTCGTTGGTGTCTATATACGATACAAACCTGCACCCTATACGCCAGGCTGTGCGTTTATCACTTGTTACTGCTTGGTTACTCTCAATTTTGTACAAAAGATGTCTACTACGCGTTATAAAACAGGTCAAATTAACACCACCTAGCTATAAAATGACCTAGGTAATTGGCATACCTATTACCTGTATCAGACAGTCGGTCCATTCTAGTTAAAGAATTGATGTTTATATACCAACAGATATATGAGTCACTTCCCCGATTCCCTAGAGTCAACAAAATAAAAAAGCCAGCAACAAAGCTACAGACAAAATCTGCCAAAGATTTGAATTGGCAAATAATGAAATCCGTTATAATAGCAAAAGACAAACAACTTATTGTTCAAGCAACACGCACCAGCTAGTGTGAAATAGACTTAGCTTCTACCCACGGGTCGACGCATTAAAAAAACAAATCACTACTCACCGCCCACTATAAGACTGGGGCAAAATTTCAAGAGATACAAAATTCTTTTCAAATTAAAAAAAAATATATATATATCAACATTATGCAAGTCCTCTATGTATGATACATTGTCTAAACACCTATTCTACACCATTTTTTCTATGGAATTGTTGACGCTCTTTCAACCATCCGTTGCTGATAAAATGTGAAAAATAAAAGGAAACAAATGTCTAAATCCAAAACAAAAGGTTTCCAACTTTCTAAACAAGTTTTACCTAAATTCACGCAACAGAAAAGGAATTCCATTCTCACAGGACAATCCAACCGATTCAATTGAATCCAATTCAGCGAGGAGAAAAAACTTTTTAAATAAAAAAAAACAAAAATTCAACGCACATCAGAGAGAGGAAGCAAAAAATTCCTTTTATTTGTCGTTGACATTGAAAGTTAAAAAAAACTTGTTCTAGATACAAAAAGAAAAACTTGATAAGGAACCTATTCAATTATTCTTCATTCGTGTTGTTGCCTTGCAAATGGTTTCGTACTCTTGAATTTGTACGAGTACTCTACTTACAAGTAAAGGAAATTTCAAATGTTTAACGTATTTCGTAATGAAATTGGATTTGTCAAAAAGCGCGTCATTTGTTCGTTCCCTTTTTGGCATGCCAACGCCATTACGATAATCATGATGTGAACATAAATTCTTCAACGTGCTGAGTTTGAAAATTGTAAATATTTATTTCAATCGAAGAGCAGAGATTTCTTTTAGCTTACTGTTATAACAGGATTTTCTTTTTTTAAACTTTCAAGAAATGATTTTTAAAAATTCAGCTGTCTAGCCCAACAGCTAGTGAAGTCACTTTAAGTTGTACAGAATGACATACTCCACAAAAAGTTGGCATATTTTCTAGACAGAGCCACTAGACTTGAAACCCTTTGCCATACCCTCTAGCACTTAAAGGATGAAGACAAGGCTAGTAGTTATATTCTTGTGTAACAATCTTGTGGTGACACAAAGTTTACAGGGTATTTGGTATCTTGTACCTTCCCTACCTTCTTTTCACAGTAATGAGTCAGAAAAAAAAAATTTGAATTGATGACTTCATCTTACTGGGACTCATCGGTATAAGTCCTACAATCAATTATTGAAATTCCATCAAAAGGTGAAAGATGTCAGCCTGGTTTCATATATATCACCATACGCAGCTGAATATACAGAGGGATGCTCGATTGCCGAAAAAAGGGCAAGAAGCGCATACTTTATTGAAATAAGGAACTTAGATCTCTCCCTGGTAATCACAGAAAAACATCAACAAAACCAGGTAGGTAGACATAAGCAGCCTTACAACGTAAATGGAGCAGAAAAGGTGCAATCGTAGCTGGTGCACTTTCTATTGGAAAATTCGCATTACCATTAAGGTCTAAAGAGATCGTTTTTAAGAGGGCTTAACACCATACTGGTGACTATTTACAAGGCAGATTCAGACCAGACATGGATCTAAAAAAAATATTGCTATCATCACATCAACAAAATACTTGTAGATATCCACTCCAAAGATAGATTAGATAACTTCTCTACAATTTAAAAGATACCAGTATTAAGTACAGTACAATCGATGTTATTCTAGTGTAAGCGAAATCTCTTACCAGCATCGTCGGAGCTCAAAGTTACAACTCTTAACTTCACAAGCGTTCTTAGATGCCTGGAAAACAAACAGCAATCACACGTGTGAAGCGTCCAATAAATCTCTACCGACCCTCAATTGCTGCAAGGAACCACTACGAAACTAGAAAGTTTTGTGTGTATTTAGGATTTTCCAACAGCGGCACTCTAAACTCTCCCACAATAACATCCATTCTTTACCTTGAATATGGTGGCAATGTTAAGGAGAATCCATCAATTGATGGAAAAAACTTGTTCCTATCTCCAACAGTGATCGGCGTGAAATAGTGATTCAGCTCATCGGAAACCACGGCTAAAACCATAGATTCAGTTGTCTGACAATATAGCGAAAAGTAGGTAAAAAAAATTATTGACATGCAAAAGTATTCCTTTCATATATCCCGGTAAAAGACAGTAAGTACCACTAATGTCTATAGCAAGCAACATAGTTAGTAAAGAGATAAGCACATGGTTCACAACGTACTTTTGCGGCATTAATTTATCACTTTCGTTTGGTAAAATTTCTGAAAACTTTAGCTGAGCTTACAGGTGGTGATATGATGCATTCATTTGATTTTACAAATAGCACCCCTTCAAAGGGCCCTTAAAATCTTTAAACATAGCGTGAGCTATCTTTTCTGGAGGCAGCACAGAGGTCCCGGCGTACGTTTGAAAGTTTGGAGACAGGCGAGCACTAATACCAAGACGGGTGTTCCGCTTAAAAGTTTTTAAGGAGCAGAATGATACTGGCAATTTGAACGGAGCACATCTACGAGTTTTTCGATTTAGTAAATGGGGAGATGCTTTAGGATAAAAAAATGTGGGAAGTGTACTTGAATTTTGGGCGAATAGATGATAAAAATATCGAGCCCATATAAAACGGGGTAAAGAGTTTCGTACTTAACTTAAGGAAACCTACGAAACTCGTAGAATTTTTGATAAAACTATTTCTCAAAGAGTTTCAACGATGGAATGAAGCCCTGGGGCACATCGGAATCTATTTTGTCGATATCAGACTTGTAACCGCCCAAAATAATTGGGATTGAACGCCTGAAAGGTAGCTTGGGGGGTGGCCGTGGTGTAGTGGTACTAGCCATCGCTTCTCACACGGACGGTCAAGGTTCGAATCCTACTCATGACAAGTTTTTCATTGTGTACTTGGAACTTAGTCAGAAAAATCTGCGTGTGAAGGCATACCACTGACATGTAGATTTGGCTGTTATAGAGTTTTTAAGCAGAAAACAACCGTTAAAATTCACAACCTGAATCACTCCGAGTGAAGAAAAACTCTCCATCCTATTCGGACTCCCACCCCTTGAAAGTCAATATCGAAACCAAACACACCTGAGTTTAAAACCACTACATCACGACAACTTTCCTTTCTCCTCCTTCTATCTTTCCGCCCGCGCCCTGGCGACAGTAAAAAGGTATCATAAACCCCTTGAGGTGCGCGTAAATTATATAAAAACAAAAAAACAAAAGTTCAAATCATTTAAGACGAGAGTCCTCAACAAAATAGCCTAACCCCAAGCCATTATCATCTGCAAATTTCGACAAATTGGCGCAGAATATGATTCCACTTTTCAGTGAGAAATGGCATCAAATCACAAGTGAACCTTGGTATACAATAACATCTCTGCCCGTACTTTAAAATACATTTTTTTTTCTCAAGCTGACGATTTATAAGTGTTTGCATGGAAAGAAACACGTCGATGAAATTAAAGATTACGAACATCTCAATTGGATCTGTTCACGACATGTGCGCTGCAGCAGATCTAGTGTCAAAGGACTCGAAGAAAGAAAAAAAAACTTTGTGAGCACATTGAAAAAAAAACATGCTTACCGACGCTGATTCCGACTTAAACATCCATCAATGTTATCATTACTGGTTACTGGTGAGGCGACGTAAGTTTATGAGTACAAGACGTAAACCAGAGATCAAGCAAGTAAATCGCGTGCCCCAAGAAATCACATGGAAATTTTATAAAACATTTTATCGGTTCAAAGTCCGTTAAATAGTTTATAAGATTATGCGTGACAAACAAATTCTACTTTATTGTTCTCCAAATTAAACTTAATTTTTGTTTAATCTGGTAACACTGTCCATAATTTTTCTCAGTTTGCTCACTCTCGGGTGATGCATTTTTGCCATTTTTCATAAGAAAATAGAAATTCACTCATGATGACTTGTCTCAGCGTACATACTCGTACATTACACAACACGACAAACAAGCTAAAACAGTAACAAAGCAAACATCAGAAATAAGTAAATTTATTCTCCTCCTGTCTACGTTTGTATTTTTATTTATTTATTTATTTATTTTTACTGAGCTTGTTACTTCATTTATGAGCTCCGTTTCCCCCCCCCCCTTTCGGCCACGACAATCTACCGGAGTACTCGTAATATACTCTGTTTATGTTTTGTTTTCGCTTTTTATTTAACTCAATTTTTTTTTCTCTGTTGTTATACTGACCGGTGACCGCAGAATCGTACTCGTACACAGCACATATGCACACGTACTCGGACAAATTTATGATTAGACCAGGCCTCCCTCCTTGACCCACCCAACTCGGCTTATCTACATAATTCCTCGTTGACTTGACGGTTCGTATCTATACTTTTCAGTCGTATTTTTGTTTGTTTTTTCCCCCCGATTTCTCCGTCTTTTTCAATCACACAGTTGTTCGTCTTCTCTTAAATTGCTTTGTCTCCCCGTTTCCCACCATCTCTGGCTTAATGATTCTTTTATCAAATGACTCTTCCCAGAGCTTTCGCAGTTATTTAAAGCTATTTATGCTACAGCACTTATGAGTTGCCGTATCTGCATCTGTATCTGTGTGAATGTGAGTATGCTTACGAGTAGATTATGCGATATTGTTAAATTTAAAGTATTCCGTCAGATACGTCAAAGGCTTCCCAAAATAGCCTCCCGGTTGTTTAATCGTTTGCAAAGATCGACAATCAAACCAGATACCCAGATACAAGTGCACGATTATACTCGTATCATAAACAATTAAAGTGACTAATAAAATTGGAGGAAGGGGACACAAGGCGAACGAACGAACGAACATGAACACATTCACCTACCTACGCTCTACGAATCGTACCCGTACAAGTAATTCAAATTTCAAATTTCAAATTTGAGAGCTTCACAAGCCTCCTGCCTCAATACTTATTGAAGACGATGCGATGACGGAATAACGATTAACGTCTAACGATGTCGACAACGACAACTATAAGAATGATTATGACTGACGCTTGAAAGATTTGCCTACTTAATTATCTGACTCACATTTTGCTCATTTCTTTCTCCCCTCTGCCCTCTTGTTTACGATCTCCACTAGGTCTTGTTTCGACGAGTTCTATTACTTATGCCCCAAACAAGCATCATCGAAATGTACGAGTGTTACAAGTGTTCCCATTTTGTTGAGATTGATTTTTTTTGTTCTTTAATTAATTTTGAAGAAATAAGCTAGTTGTGATTTAATCAGGCATTACAAAGAGATTAACACATGTGATGAAATGAGATTCTCCTAAAGTATCTTCGATGAGATCATTTCAAGTACAAAAGACATTGGAAAATATTGATACATCTATTGGAAATCAGATGATAGTACTCGTAGATTCATATTGAATATGAATTTGTTTCCAATCGTAAACTGAAGCTTACTTAAGTCTACCAAAATCACACAAATTACCATATTCATTGGGAAGTGACTTGGTTTTGAAGCGTCGTTAGTAAGGCGGGCAGCGTACTTGTATGTACCCCATTGGCATTTACTGAATTCTATTTCATAGTCACCTTAGCTTCAACACATCTTCAGTGACGAGGCATATCATTTTTTAGTATTCCCAATTCAGGAGGTGACTTAATCAAAATGAAACTTAAAAATGGATAATCTAAACAAACCGGAGCAGAAAACAAGAGACATTCAGCAGTTGAGGACTACCGAAAAAAACTACTGCAGAAATTGAGATGTAGCAGAAATTACAAATAGCCGAGCAGTACTTCATGAACATGATTCTGGTTTTCAAAGACCTTAAAGTAGGCAAAAAAAAACCTCATAGGAACGGAAGAAAATGTAGCAAAATATAGCAGCTAGTTTGAGTAAAAGGGGCTCAATATGTACACCTCTGAAGAAAGAGCTGTTGACCTAAGGTTCAACGAATAAACTCATTCAGGTGGCGCGGTCTTGACATTCCAAGATGATTGGGGTCTCCTTCAACTTGTGCACATCAACTAATGCGAGTAACTCCGACGGACCGCTAGTGTTAAAAAAAAACCGTTGATATCAATGCTATCAGTGTACGAGAGTATTTGCACAGTTCCTTGATTGATTTGGCCTCTGAAGTTGGCTTGCTTTTTTCACATAATTTCCCATGTATGATGCCAAACTTTGTTTTCCTGAATTGAAAACTTAAGGACTCAAACTAAATAAAAAAAGCCACTACACTCAGGTAAGCCCTCTCTTTTAAAGGTCGTGGAAACTCTGATTAGCTAATCAGATCATGAAATAATTGAAAGCACATAAACTTCTCAATGACAGGCAGTTAAATTTTCGTAACAATAGTTTCACTAATGATTTAACGACATGACGCGCCGGAATCTGAAGTCTACATTCATCTATCTGGGACAAGTTAGTTAGGACTCTACACCTGGTGAACAAAATTTAAAACGGTGCGACAAGACGTACATCATACGATGGTAGATCAGTAAGTATGTGACTTTTTGAACTTTCTGTTGCTCAACGTAGCCCCCATACAAATCGTTCAACATTTCCCCAATTTCGTTATCCCTTTCAAACACTAAGATTTGCCAAAGTCCTCAAAACAGACGTTTGTTTACCAACAGTTTTTCGTTGGAAACAAAAAATAGTCAGGAGGGGCTAAGTCCGGAGAATATGGCGGATGAGGGAGCAATTTGTTTTCCAAATTAGAATGTGTACTCCTGTGCATTGTCTAAATTTAAGAGCACTTTCTTCTTCGCCAAATGCAGCCGTTTTTTATTCACATCGTCGTTAAGCGTGTAAAATAAGTTTAAACAATATTCACTGTTAGTTGTTGATCCCTCCTGAAAGTAGGACTTGCTTTGTGCATCTTAAAAAATAACTTCCATAGCCTTGTTGAGCGACAAGTCCACCTTAGTATTTTTCAAGAATTAACTCACTGTTTCGACTAATCCTTGGTTTCCGGTGAATTGTGCTGGAGCCATGGATCGCCGGTTGAACACCGCCAAACAATCTTTCGTAGTTATCACACGAAAATCGCTTTTTCCTGTTTTCGTTAAAATTCATACGATTGTCTGTTTCAGCGGATGTAGAAGGCCACTATAGAAGCGTTAGAAATGGATTTTTTAACAACATACTTATCGATAGATATATAAATATGTAGAAGTTCATATTTCAGCAGCTCCAGAACTGTATTTAACTGTTTAACTTCATTACCTTATGCCAAAACAAGATTTAACAAAGTGTTTAGCAAAATCAAAATTTCACAAACTTAAGAATCACAACAAATGCAAACATAGGACTAATAATATTGAAGACCTTAACCGCTCTCTTTGTACAATATGTAACAAAAGTAGTACCCTAGAAGCCGGGGAATGCAAATCTCCTTTAAAGCTGTATATTTCCTAGTAGTCATGACACAATTTTGAAAATTTACAGAAGATAAATGTGATCGGAATGAAAGCCTCCAGCCTTTCAGACTCGAAAGCCAACTTTCAAAAGTTACTCTTAGTTTGACCAGTCCAAAATGGCCTAAATTATGGCGATCAATAAAATAAAACCACTATCAAAAGCTAGTTTGTAAAAATATATTTCCAAACTAAAGCTCCACTTTTTGTGGATTTCAACCTTGCTCGTTAATCTGCCTCTAATTATTCATGCAATATTCCGTTCCAGTTTGTTTAAACAGCATGCAATTTATTTTTGCAAAAATAAAACAAAAAAAACCTGTTGGCTAATTTCAACAATTTCCCACAGAAATAAACAAAGTGACAACCCCGACTGTAATCGCTGTGGGCAAAGAATGAATTTTTTCTTGTTCGTTCGTGCTTTGTTCAACGAACGATAATAAGTACGCAAATTGTGAAGTGAAGTGGAGCGCGCGTAGTACTCGTAAATTGCCCTTTCTACAGAACATAGCTTGAGGTATGGGTATGGATACATTTGATTCGCGTTAGAGAAGCTATTAAGCAAGTCTTCTTCTGGTTTAGCTCTTTAGCATTGTCTGTCCGTCCATCTCACTGCTCTGTCCAGACTTCCCTCAATGTCATATACATATGTTTTTTTTTCGGGCTAATACAACTTGTTTGGCACTGGAGCTTTTATGACGCAATCACGCTGTGTTTATACACTACACGAGTACAAAATGTGAGAGTATCTTTATGCGAGTATGTAAGAAGTATACCCGTATCTAGTACGCTTGAATGGGACTATAACACGGCTTTGGTAAATCTAAATGGTTCTTTATGACCCCCAAAAAGGTGTGTTGCTCTTAGATGTGGCTATGCTACCTATGCAGAACGGAATTGTTTCAATTCCACTCAACAGGAAATAATTAAATTCTATTTCACTTCGTTGAGGCGTTAAATTTTTCTTATGCACGATATACCTAAAAGCTGCTCGATTCTTCTGGTTTGGGGATGGTGTGAATTGATGAAGTCGACTACACGTATTTTGTTTACAAGTTCCGTCAGGAGGGTGTACTCTGTAAAGTGGTTAATACAAGACTTTATCAATTCTTAAAGAATTCATTCCCTGTGTGTGTTTTTAGTTTTTGTTATTCGTCTTGACCTGTGTTTTGTTTACAGCGAAATAACAAATCTACTTGTAGTTCGCGCCTTTATATCACTTTTCTATTTCTTTAACTCATCGCTTTTACCAAGTGAATTGCGCTTCTTTCATAGGATTACGACAAGAGGGAAAATCTGTTTGGCAATAAGTTTTTATTTTCTTTTGCTAGTGATGTCTCCGTAGTCCGATTATTTCTTTTTCTTCTTCTCGTCTTCTACATCACCATCACCTTTTCCACTTCTACGACTACTATATGCCTTTTGTCCTCTGTTGTTGAGTTTCTTTTTGTTGTTTTTTTTTTTTGTTGTGCTCTCTTCTATAACAAACAAAAAATAAAAAACTTTAAATTGGCATTTGGCCAGGAATCTGTGTTATAAGCCCAGAAAGAGGACCGAGCAGCGGGAGCACTCGTAGACTGTATCCCAATTCGAATTTTAATGGGCAATCCATGCGACACACACAACCAGTAATTGTGTCTTTTGGTTGATGTTGTTGCTTTGCCTTTTTTTCCTAGTAGCGTTGTCATTTTCGCATAATTAAAAGTTGAAATTACCTCGAAATTGTTTTTTTGTTTTCCAGATAACGCCACTTTTGGCTGCTGTTGCTATTGATGCTATGCTGCCGCTCCATAACAACGTTAATTCCCAATTAAACGATGGCAACATCCTGAGCAGGAGACCAAAGCAAATAAGCCCCAGCCTAGGTCAGGCCAACAGCTTCCCTATATCTGGCACTTTTGGCGATGCATACATAAACAATCTGTTTTGGAAGATATCCATAAATAAAATTGGGAATATAAATTATTGCAATTACAAGAATTTGAACTGACACTCCCACCCTTGTTCTCGTTCAAACTGGAACAAAATGTCCTTTATTGTATTTTTTTTTTTTGGTTTTTTTTTTTTTTTTACTTTGATCACGGTCAGAAGAAAGGAAAAGCACTGCAAAATGGAAAGTCTAATATAATAAATAAGACACTCAGGGGAGTAATAAAATTTTAATTGTGATATATACATTTGCGGAAGAAATTAGCCAAGCCCGAAGCACCCTGTGGAGCTCTTTATCAGGGACGCTTTAGTAATGCGAAAGCATAAAGACGATTTTATTTTAAAGTCCTTTTGCATACCAATCCAATGCTTTAGGGAAAAGAATAAATTTCCATGCTGCCAGACTCCATTGGAGAATGATATTCACATTGTAAAACAAGTATACGTGTAGCGGCATCCATTGCTACATGGCATTTAAAGAGATGAAAGCCGGAGGTAGGAAGTTATGGCAAAATGCCTATAAGTGCTCTGAAAAGAATGCCAAATACTATTGGCATTGTTTTCTGTGTTTTGTCGCAGACAGGTGAAAGTTGCTTCTGCTTCAAATAAGGATCTATAGACTGAGTTCGAAGAGTTTTTTCTCTATTCGAACATTGTGTGAAAATTGAAAAAGATTTAATTAGGTCACACGTTAGCCAATTTAACGCTTCTGCCTGGGTTCCTCTTTAAGTTAATTTATTTTTAATTCGAACTTTAGTCCTCACACCTATAAAATAGAGCAACCGTTCAGACGTGACTAACGTTTACTTCTGTGTGCTCTCATACGTATGGTTGAAGCGCTCCACTAATATAAGGGCTATTCTAAGCGTAGGTATAAATTGGGATCGAATACATACAAGCATGTCCGCCATACATTTGCTGCCTGCAAAAACGTCGTTGAACTGTTAAAAATGTTCCTGAGGATGTCAGCCTCAGAGCTGTAGTTTGTTGGGTAAATTGTTCCAAAGAATTTGCCACATATGGCTTTTGTTTGAATTCCATAAGTTTTAGGTCCATCGAGAAGCTGAACGAGAACCATGTTAGGTTAGCGGCGGGAAAGTTATTCAATTCAAACTTATGACTTTGACATTAAACCCAGACGAAATCTTCACTAAGAGCTGTAGACAAATAAACATGCTAAAGTTAGTCAAGTTGAAGCAGATGTTAAACCATCATTGGTACCGCGAAAACAGAATGTTACAAGAATCTGTTTCATCATCTGGAGAAGGATGTAACATATGCATAAAGGGATTCGACTTTTGGGAAAACAAGTGGATGATGTGCAGCAAATAGTTTTTTATCTGTCTGACCTCTTCGAAATTAATCTAGTTTTAGATTACGGATACGAAGTGTCATTTCTTTTGTACAGAACTATATAGCTATGACCACACTTTGAGCCGAGAAGAACATTTAATATCGTGTTGGTTGCCTAGTGGAAGGTTACAACAGCTCCATGCTAACGAAGCTCGTCGGATTAATGCTTTTGCGATTTTCTGCAAACTACCTATGGCAGACCAAGACAAAGATGTTCATGCAATAAATCTCCTCGCCGCGATTGATTTACTACACATGTTAATGATCATTGTCAACTTTTTTTTTCAAGAGAGAAGATCTGGAGAACACGTGAGGGAACAACTAGGCGTCGGTTTAAAAAAAAAAGCTCTTTAGGGGACCTTCAAAATGAGCATCGTAATCAAACCATTTTGATCAAAGAATTTTCTTGCATTTTTGGGTCAAGTAACATAGACAAATCTTTCAGCTCATGGAAGTGCAGGCACAAAATGAGCAGCAGTTTTCTGTTGATGACACTCATCATTCCTAATGTTATACAGTATGTAGCAACAATCCGGAATATAGGTAATCGCGCAAGTTCATATCTAGAACTCTTACCTCGATATGACGGAGTTGAAAATCTCTTCTCACAAGCAGGCCACATGACACTTTTCCTTGAGACGAATATTCTACGCGGGCTGCATTATAAAAGTTATCATTTCAGACGCAGGGACCTATGGTATTACACGCAAGGGAATTTCGATGACGGCATGTGCGACATGACGTAAACGAATCACTAGTTGCACTACTGGCTGAAATAGGCAGAAGTTGTGAGCAATTCGGCGTGTTGCCTCTTCTGTTATGGTTTTATGTTTGTCGACTCACTGCTCAACGATTCAAGTAGTCCTAATCTTTACTCTTAAGCTTATGCAGGCGAAATAGTCGTTTTTCTGCTTCGAAACCAGCCAGCCATAGATGTGCTAACCGATAAGAGAGTTAGAAATGTGCTTTTAGTCAAGCCTATCAAAACTGAGAAGCTTCTGCACGCCTGGAATTGAACGTGTTGCTGTAAAAGTAGGAAATTGACTTTGTGTCCAAAAAATGTTTCGGAAAGAATCCATCCAGGGGCATAAATTTAGTCAAGTCTTCAGGTATGGCTCTAAAACCCTTCTAGGCTTCGCCGGAGGTGTCTTTAGGTTTCACTATCTTTAGGCAAACTAACACATGTCTTTCAAGCGGAGATATACGTTTGCAATGAACTAAATTACAATAACAAAAATCGGTGGAGAGGCCGAACTACCTAACTAAGCAATACACATATGACATTCAAGCGAGTATCAGAATGAAGGGTTCAACGCAATTGAAAGGAAGTATTTACTAGTTTTGAGTCCAAAATCTCAATTAGAACTTGCTAAATAAGGCTTTGAGCTAAGTTTGTCAGCCCTCGACACTACATTAGGAATAGCTGCTCGGTTAGGGTTTACATTGAAAAAGTTGCGTTTTATTTGTGCATAAATGCAGATCGCATTAGTCTGTAGTACACCGGCACACCCAACCAATGCTATACGATATCTATAAAAAATCAGAGACTTCTTTGTCGTCAATCAGTATAAACAACTCTATACTGGCATCGAGACGGGATTATATGCTTTCCAAATCACTTAAGAGTGCTAGACATAAGTAACACAGCATTCCGCGCTACTTGCTACCCCAGTGATGATGCTATCACGGAGCACTATCCACCTCTGTGTCTTTCTAGTTATTTGTTTGAGTGCTCTGTTCCAAAACGTAGTTTAAAGTTGTTTAAAGTTGAAAGTCTTTCAAAATTGCCATTCAATTTTCATAAATCTATAAAACTTGTAAACGGGGAACGACTCATTGAAATTTTAATGAAATTACATTTTATAGTTAAATACAAAGTCTCTACTTTCGTATTCTTACATACAATATACAAGCAACCCGTTAAAAGTAAAAGAGTAGATACTGCCATGGCATATCATAGCCAGTTATAGTCAAAATCCTAGTGAAAGCCACCCAAACAACCAATTCAAAATCCGAATTCCACTTTAGAAGTCAACTTTTTCACTAATTGGATTAGAAATTACTCCAATTATTCTGTGAAGCATAAATTTGGCAACTGATTCACGTCAGACGCTCCCAAGACCCACTCTTCAATTCACTCTGAAACCTTTTATTAGGTAAAACCAAAATTAAAATAAAAAAATAAAAATCTCTGCTCGCCACAAATACAAATTAATTAAGGAACATTCATTTGCTTGAATGCCTCTTTCCATTTAAAATGTTTTCACTATGGCTTCGCATCACATGCAATGTTCTCCCTACGTAAAATGTAAACTCAGCCAAATCGTATGACAAGGGAAGAGAAACAGAGGAAGCGATGAAGAGACAGTAATATAAATTATCCCCCATGGGGAAGGTATTCGTGTGTTCGAATACATTGGGCGACAAGGTCATAGTGGCAAGTTCAGAAATAGCAAAGCACCTCACGGAAACCAACAGTTTCCACAACCTCCTCATTACGAATTTGAAAAAGGGCATTCTCATCACTCGCGTCTATAAGCAAACCGAGTGATTTAAATCAAAATAAGTGCAGGGTGCAGAGCAGCAGCAGCAACACCACCCCCAATGAAGAGCAAACTATAAGTAACCCTCACTCACACTTGTACCTAATCGTACAACCGCAGCCTCACTAGAACTTACGTTCAATTGTACTTCGGTGCATTCATCTCTAGATTTGTGCTTTCATGTGAAAGAAGATCTCTACTTCCGCTGCATAATATAATTATCAAGGTGTTTACGGTATTTCAGTATTTTTTTTTCTTTCTATATTTATTCAAGAGAGAGAGAGAATAAGAAAAAAAATTATGTCAAAGTGTTGGCTCACCTTTTATCAGTTGGCCAAAGCAGCAGCCAGACAAACTGCACAAACGCAAACCACCACCTACATCGTGTTAATCGCCAGGGGATTAGCGATAGGCAAACTTACTATTCACGTGCTACAATACACAATACGGCTACGGCTGGATAACAGCTTTTTCTCCAAACCACTTTCCCACATTCACACACACGTCTAGCTCAAACAAACCTCCAACACGTCGCACACGCTCTCTGAGAATGACCGACAACATCAAACACCCAACTTTACTAGCAGAAATGCAACTTTGAAACATTCTGCAATCTATACGTTCATCTTGGGAGCACTTTCTGTAACCGAAATGGAGTTTTTTCTCTTCTTTTTTTTACAAATAAATAACCGATTACCCTTTAATTCAGCGATAACCGCTCTTACTGACCCCCTTTACACTTAAGCACTTTTCTTTTCTTTTTTTTGTTTGTACATAAAAGCTTTCAGATTTTAGTGCTAAAAAATAATTCGCACATCTCAACACAGTGTAACAGTGGCAACACTTGAACGAGTTTTCAACTCATTTCTTCTTCACTTCAACAATTCATCTATATAGGTGTCCTCTTTTCACATTTGAAAAGAAGACAAAATACAACTCAACTACCGTATGTATGAATAGTACAGTTGCATGCAGAATAAATATTTCAATAAATCTTCACTTACCCTCTCACTCACTCCCACGGGGCAAAAGAACACAATTTTCCGACGGAAAAAATTACGAAAATTTGTAATTTAAATTTTTTTTATATTCAAATTAAGCACATGAATCGATATGAACTGTTATAATTGAAAAACAAACAACAGATAAATTGATTGTAACGCCCATAAATATCACAATCGAGAGCTAATTAAACGCGACTCCCAACTCAGGTGACATCTGAAAACGAACTGTGTTCACAAGCCAGACAGATTTTTTGTTATCGGGTTTCCGATGGCAATCGTTCTCGTTCAGCACTGTGCTTTGGGATTTTCTCCGTTGCGAGTGAAGTTGGCTGTATATTGATATGAGGGGTATGTTCAAAATTGATGGAAATTACTAAAAGAGCTGTTACAACATGAATCCATACAATTACAGATGAATTTTTATCTGATATAATAAAAATCAGCGTGTTTGTTGTACCTACCGATTTAAATTTGTTTTTCATTTTAAGAAAACGAATAGAAGGTCATATGATGGTTTCGTACAGTGCAAATCTCCGAGAATCAGCACAAAACTATGAAAAATATGTATCTACATGTGGTTGATCATGATTTTCATCATATGTAGAACGTTAAACAGTAGAAAATGACTGATTATAAAGAGTTGAAACCGAGTTCGAATAAAACGCAGGTTAGGTGCTATGCGATTAGGATACTACCCTGACCGACGCCTACCTGGCGACACTAAGCGCTCTAACTACAAATGTATAACATACAAAGAAAGAGGGACGATCATTTACTTCTAATGAAAAAACAGCATATATAGGTAGTTAAGGAAACGTATCGGACTGAATCTCAAAAACAGTCTAGAGTGAACCTCGGCCTCAACTAACAAGCTTTTAAGTAAGTTCGATCCTGTCTACAGTTGTTTTCTCTAAGTCGGTTGAAGTCCCTTCCTACTTGTGCGCACCACCTAAGGCGAGGTCATCGGCTAATGCGTTGTCACTCCGGGTCAGACTTGTAGAATCTTCTGGGCAGAGCATTGGTGTTTATTTGCACCACATGTGCTACCGATTACCGATGATGCTCAGATTTCTGATTAGATCGATGTGACCGTACTTCATACAATATATTTTAAATCGTCGATGAATCTTTTTCTCCAGGTCCCTCACAACCTTAAAGTTATAGCTATTGACTACGGCGTTTTTCCAAGTCATCGATGTTGTATGTCTCTTCTTGTTGACAGAGAATGTCCCGATTTGCCGCTCGTTAGTCTGTACAGGAAGAAAATGTTGAAGGTTTATTAAAGCAGACGCGCAAAGATGGTTGATAAATAATGATGGTGTTAAAATGTGCTTTCGACAAGGCTGGGCACCCAACCCCAGTACGCCACGAAGATAAAGTACAATTTTGAGGTGGTAAAAACTTTGCTTTCTTGGCCTGCGCTATCAAACGCCTCACTGTAAGGATTAAGCCAAATATCAGTCCTGCCAATCACATTTTCCTTGAACCTCGAACGGGACAGCGGAACCCGGCTATGGTGCAGTAATGACCCTGATTCCTTTTAGAGTGTAATTCGGTCAAGTCTTCATACATGGAACTTAGACAAGAAGATATAACGACGGCCAATCTTGGCTATACAGCGTCATTGACCTTTTTATACCACGAACAAATACCACGAACAAAAACCACGAATAAACAACGCTGTGGAGGAAAACCTCTACTTTAAATGGCGCGTTTAAGACGAAAGCAACCACTGCAAACTTTATGTGCACCTGGGTTGAAAATCCGTAAATCTCGCTGATTGGAAAGGACTATTGCTGTGATTTAAGATACCACAGCGCACTTAGATGAAGGAAAATAAGAAAAAAAAAGAAATACTGATGTATCTATGACCTTTGGTTTCTAATGAAGGATTATATTCCAAATGGTACCCGCCATAGCGACAATGACCCCGTGGCCTTTAAATGCCCAACCATCATAATATACCTTCAAACGCCCGCCAATTAAGACGCTGACTCGGGCAGAACTACTTGATCCCGATGATTTCTGCGACTATTTCAACAAAACGTTCGGTAGATTGAGATGGAACGATAGAGAGACTACCAGCGATAGCCTGTTTGTTGCAGGTAAACTTTATCAGTATAGACCAGTAGTTATTCAGAGTGCTGGGTTTACAGGCTTGCCTCAATAGGCACATTCTAAAGGAATACCGTGTTAGGTGAAGTTGAAAAGGAAACGGAGAGTTGTCCCGAGCAGGTGCTATCGAAGGCACGAGTGCAACAAGTCTGACTAGCCTATCGGCGATGAAGAAAAGAAACAGGTCACAGAAACCGACCATACTTTCGGATCTAAATCTGCGTCCCCTTCTTCCTACCCGAACAAGGATTAAAGTTTTCGGAACTCCCTCTGTCCATGGATCTCAACCCGCACCATGCTCGAATTAAATCGGTGCTACAACCAACAAAGGCTACAATTGAAGTAAACGAAGATCTCATGAAGCGGTCACACTCATCGACGAAAATAAAACCAGCAGTGGTTTCACATACACACGATGCCGGGTAAAGCCAGTACTACAACCAGCAATGATCGTAGTTCTGCCAGATGGAAATCGGTTTCTTCTTCTTCTTCTCCTTTTATTAACCGTTTCCTCGTTATACGAACTTATGCGTTACGAGTTTCCAATTTTTACTGCATCACTGCTGCTCCGCTTATGGGGTTGGCTAATGTCGCAGACCGCAGAACGCGTCTACATAATGCTTAATCCTGGATCGCTTCAGTGGTTAGCCCCAGGCGTTGTTGCGCATTTGCCATCTGAGAAATACAGATATTCTTTTTCCGACCTCGTTTTCTTACAGTTGGAGTGAACCTAGTTGATGGATTGGTACGGATTTTCTGCAGATCTTCTTTGAACGTGGCATTACCAGCTTATTCTATTCGCCTCAAGCTGTTCGGTTACCGAATTCTTTATATATAGACTTCCTCTTATACACGTAGATCTAATGCAATCGCGTTTAGTGACTCCACTAGACATCTTTAACATTTTCATTTCCGCTGCCGTCATTTTGTTTTTAAACGCTTCGTACATTGTCCAGCACTGTGAACCGTGGTGTAGAGTTTCCCCTTTAATTTAAGTGGAAATTTTCGGTCGCAAAATATTCCCGAATTTTCCCGCCATTTCATCCATCCCACACTCACTCTGTGGTTTACGTCATCGTCACATTTCGCTTCCATGTTAACGATTGATCGTAAGTACTTAAAGATAGTGCATTTCGGAATAGCTATTCCGGCTAACATTATATCCGGAACAGGTCGCAACGAATGCGCAAATGGGCACGTCAAATGCTCCGTCTTTGAACGACTTATTTCAAACCTGTTTCTCTCTAGCGCATTTTTCCATGAATCTGGCGATGGCGATGGCGCGATAGTTAGCTCATTGGACTATCACGCAGACAGTCTGGGTTCGATTCCTGGCTGGGTCACCAACAATTTTTCAAATCGCCATCACCCTTTCGGCGGGCAATGGCAAACTCCCGAAAGTAAAAATGCCTACGAAAAAGCTTCTAAGGAGTGCCGTTCGGACTCGGCGATAAACCGTAGGCCCCGTTCAGATGTGACAAAAATGACAACATGGGCAACACAAATGAGTGTCAAGAAGCTAGGCCATGGCCCATACCGGGCTCCCAGCGCCACAGTGTTTTTTTTCTAAGGCGTTCTGTAAATCTTCGACGTTAACGCTAAGTATAACCGCGTCGTCAACGAAGAGAATTGGCGTTACATTTGGTTCGCGCATGCAGTCTTTTAAAAGATAGTCGAATACTACGTTAAAGAGGAAAGGGCTAAGTACGCTTGATGCGCTCCGACATTAACTGGAAATTGTCTTGTTAGTCAAGCAGAGCTTTTAACCGCAGTTTTCACGTTTCCGTACATGTCTTGTATTATCTTGTATTAGACATCTGCAATCGTAAAAGATCGCCAAATCCTTTTCCGACTGAGTTTTTATTAATCTCCCAAGTATCGAAGACTAGTGGCAACACTAGTTTGACGACGAGTGTCGACAAGCACATGCAACTATACCGACGCTGTATAGAAGAACTAGAGCTCTCACGAACTATATGAGTAGAAGAGGGGAGACGAACGCTGATTTCTAAAGAGGATAAAGAAGGAGCATGAGGAGCGCGCAGTTGAAGAAATTGAGAGATGTTTCTCCAGATACGAAATTCGGAGGTGTTATCAAAAGGTTGAGCAAAAACATGGAACGGACCAAACCTCGATCCGAAGTCTGTAGTGACGAACATGCACACATAGTAGTAACGTCGTAATCGAGCTGTGCATTTGGAAAGAGCATTTTTGTAGACTATAACGACGGTGACGAACCAAATACCACCGTCAGGCAGAAAGAACCTTTCAACCTGGATGGTGTAAATCAAAAGTTCCGTCCAACCGACCTGGATGAAAAGAATATAGCTATATCTAAGCCTAGGTCGTATTTCGAATGAAGTAGACGGCCTGACTGCTGAGCTCTTCAAAGCGGCAGGTAATGACTTAGCAATGAGTGTTCACAAATTCACCTCTAAAATATCGTCGGTCGAAAATATGCCCGATGAATGGAACCTCAGCGTTGTTTGTCCGATCGTCAAGGAAGGATCAGTCTTCCCTATATCGCGTACAAGATCTTATCTGCTGTATTGTGAGGACGCTTTACACTACGGCAGATGTTGGAAAAAATCAGCTTCAGATTGATACACACCACCTATGACAGCATCTACAGAGATTAACTATACAGAGCAATGTCTAGTTTTGGTATCCCTGTCAAACTCGCTCGTCCGTGCATGATGACAATGGACAATGCACGCTGATCATTAAGGTCGATAAAAAACTCACCGAGGCCTATGATGACAAAGAAGATTGAGACAATGCGATGCGTGATCATTTAGTTAAGGTACTTGAGGAGGCTTAAAAATACATTTCCGATAATTTTTTTTTTCAAGCCCCCACAATTCGCCGCAATTAGTTCAAATTTTTTTTTGGTGAACTGTCCGCCATTTGAAAAAAAAGTAGTTTCGAGAAAAACGCGTTTAAAGTTGTTACTCCCTGAGTCATCAAGTATGGACTGCTGGAAGTGCGCGCACACTTCCACTAATCTCACTATGTTAGAATTCGAATTTTGAAAAACATTTAAGAGGTGATTTTTAAAGGTATAAGGATTAAGAAAATGCAAAAAAAGATCGATTTTTTTGAAATTTATAAGGTGGTTAATACCTTACAAGAATAGAAGAAAAATAACTCTTGTCAATTGCTGCTTTTTTTGGACCAAGAAGGCAATTGATTAGCAAAGCCCTAAGTTTTACTAGTGGGTTATCAATGACCACAAAAGCGGTAAGAGAACACCTTCTTGTGGACCGTCTTTTACGGTTAAGACAAAGATTTTAGTCTCACCGGAAGATATGGGGATTCTTCGGCTTACGACCAACCCTACTTGGACATGGCTTCCGTCATGGATTCATATTCGTTGTTCCGATAGAAAGAAAATATCTTTCAGTACTCTTGCGAGTACTCCGTGATTGCGAATTCCATTGAAAATTCGACAAGCTCAAGTCTGGATTTTTGCCTGATGATGCTCCAATTCACCGCCGAACCTGTCGGATCTAATTGTAAAGATAATAGTAAATTAATCAAACTTTCAAAAATACATTTCCCCAGAGGGAAGGTTTTAAGAAGCCACGAAGTATTATAGGATTACAAACCAACGAATTCTGTGTCTCTCGAGTCCAATGTTTACACACTTGTTTTAACCATCAAATAATATCGAATTTCAACGCAAAACCAACACACATGGAAGAGGATAAAACACACATCAAAGTAATTGCCTCTTAATTGTGGGTTATTAACT
This sequence comes from Volucella inflata, assembly GCA_928272305.1. Taxonomy (NCBI): domain Eukaryota; kingdom Metazoa; phylum Arthropoda; class Insecta; order Diptera; family Syrphidae; genus Volucella; species Volucella inflata. The sequence continues at coordinate 11,204,607 of OV743720.1, forward strand.
TAATTAGGATCCCATTTTCCTTCTCCTTCCGTGTGTGGTAGGAGTAGCTTTAACCTTTTGTCGATGTGAAAGTTTCGAAAGAAAAAAGTCCACCTCCTACTTTACATACGTTTTATTTCATGTTCAAATTATTCATAATACATTTCTCAATTTTCATTAATTATAATAATAATCAAATATATTTGCTTTATAACTAATACATACGTTCATCCTTTTTTTTTTTGTTATTTTGTTTTATTGTTTATTACTTTCCTCTGTCCATCTAATGTTTATCATTAACGCCCACTTCTTCGTTAAATATTTAAGTTGATCGTTTTCTTTTTCATTTAATTTAGAAAATAAGTTCAACAACGCGAGACCCTAACTTTAAATGTTTCAATCAGATTAAACCGTGCCGTGCTGTGCCATGACTGTGGGATCCGGAATACGAACAATACGAATACGAATAATTTTGCATTTGCTTAGCCAGTGGAGGGATATGTGACCGTTTTCCGTTTTTAAATTAGATTCTTAAGCACACCTAACTATACATCAATCAATCTTGTGTAACGAAAAATGAGCAGCGACTTACGAGAAAGAGTCTATAAGCGCACACATACACGGTGAAAAGATAGACGAGAAGAAGAAATTTTTGGTAAGATAAATGCCGAGACACCGAAGAGAACCAAAATCAAATTGCACATTGGAAAATAAACACACGGATGACTTGTGGGAAGAAGATAAAAATCACAATTTACAACGAAGATACCCTAGAGGGACATGGGTTTCAGTTGCAGTTGGTGGAGGTGGAGGAGGTTGTGGTAATGCTGGTGGATTTGGTGGATTTGGAGTTAGGACTACATTAAACATTTTGTGAGAGAGAGAGAGAGGGCACAAATGTAAGAGGTACAGATGGGGATGGGCTGATGGTAGTATTTGATTTTTATTGCCAAACATTACCAATGTTAAGATTACCGAATTGTTGACTCAGGTTGGAGGTAGCTGCCGCTGCTGTTGACTGCACCATTGGCATTGGTCCATTCATTTGCATGCCCATAAGTCCTTGATTAAGAGCGGGATTCATTTGCATTAGACCCTGTCCGGTTGCCATGATGCCGCCACCACCACTACCGCCGGTACTTGGTGCTGCCCCAAAAGCTGTAATCATTCCTGGAGCACCGCCACTGCCCATTGCTGCGGGATAGGTCGACTGCATTGGTGGGAACTGAGCAAAACCAGTCGATTGAACACCCATCATTTGCGGATGATAAGACATTCCGCCGCCAGCAGGTGAGGTGAATGCTGCTGGTGCAGTCATTACAGGGGCATTGTACATACTTGCCGAGTTCGGTGGTGTCATGAATTGAGTTTGTGGCTGTGGCGGACCCATCAAACCGGGGGGCATTCCCATGCCGCCGGTATTCGAATTTGGATTGACAAGTAACGCTGGGAATGGTTTATTGTTAAAGGTACCCCCCAGTGGATTGCTGTTAAATTGTCCGAGATTTGTTTGAGGATTATTTGATGGAGCCGTTCCGTATAGTGCAAGTATGCTGTCCTTGGTCAATTTTCCGGCTTTGTCCTTTTCACCGCCGATTCCTAGTGATGTGGTTTGATTGAAAAAGTCCTCTTCTTCCTTGGCTAAGGAATTTGTAGCTCCACCAATACCACCACCACCGCCACCAGTACCAGCACCAGCATTAGCACCAGTCGTAGACGATTCATTATTGTCCAACGAGGAATTATGTGTACTACCAGTTGTAACGGGTGCAGCACTAAGGAAACCACTGAATGTGTCGCTATGCGAATCATTATTTAAGTTTACTAGCCCCGCCGACACTGGCTTAGTTGGCGATGCCAATCCCAAGAGATCTGAACTCCCCGCACCTAGGGAATTATTATGATTCGAGTTGATTGAAGAAGATTCACTTATTCGATGCGATTTAGGGCTATTCGAAGGTTTCGGCTTTGGCAATGGGGCAGGTAATGGTGTTTTAACTGTCGAAGAATTTGACTTCCTATCACTGATGCTACTACTGCTGCTACCACCGACAATTCCAATGCCCAAAGCTGAACCCGCTTGCGCTGCTTTCTTCTTACGTTTTTGCCTCTCCAGTTCTTCGTCGATTTCTTTGGCCCAATCAACCTTGGGTGGCGATGGGGGTACCCATTCGCGTGCTAAGTACTTTTTGTGCTCATATTTGGCACGAATAAAACTCTCCAGAGCATTGTCGGTTTGTGGACGACGAAAACCATCTGGCAATTGGGCTTCGTACACAGCACGAGCACGTGAATTACCCATTTGTTGAAGTGAGATCACTTGTTCCGGTGTCCATGTGTCAAGATTGACAGATTTAACTCGAGATATATGCACACCGAGGTTGCGATGAATTCCAGCACAGCGAATACAAAGAAAAACGCCGAGATTCCATGATGCCCAGCGGGGACCTGCAAGAGAGTAATTTATCTTAAAAAAGTTCTACAAAATTGTTGGTTGAGTATTTATGTGTGCTTTTAAGAAGATTAAGAACGCGCGAAGCATGGTGAAAAAGTAAGAGCAGTCAATTTGTTTTGACGGTCACTGTCATTCAAGTTCAATGGACTGAATCTCAAAATTATGGCGACAAGAAGGAAGGTGCCGTTTCTTTTTTTGTTCAATTGTTATCACTGCAAGGTCAATGTTACGACCAGAAGGCAAGGATACCCTTTCTTGTCGGAATGACTGTATTAAACTCTGAGAAAGTCATTCCTATTGGTGGTTTACGCATGCCTACTGCGATGTATTCTAAACAAATTTCTCAAAAATACGAACGTGAAGTATCTTAATCCCTATAAGTACTGTATGAAATCGGCTCATGACCTATCAAGATCAAGAATTAAACATATGTTTAGGGAGTTTCCACTCCAAGGATTTTCATTGACTTCACCAGACTCTATTCCAAAGAGATCAACATCCAATTGCCACATCTACTATCTCAACTGAACTAGTGAAGACTGGCACTGATTTTATATTTCTGAAAGCCACTACACTCTCGTCACACTATCGACAGTGAGATAACACAATTTGAAGTGATTTATCGGACTAAGAGATCTTTTTGTTATGCAAAGTCTCACAGCGACCACTACGTGGAAGCACTAACTTGCAACGGCACAAAGAAATTGAAAATTCTTATTCAATATGTGACTGGGTGATACGCCCCTTATCGCAAAGCAGTCAACAATACTCTTCTACACTATTAATCAAGTAAATACCTTTTGCATCGCAATCCACACAATATTTGTTGTCCTCATCGCGAAGCATCTGAGTCAGCAGTGTTTGACATTTTTCCTGAATCAGTTTAGTTCGTTCGTTTTCTTTTCTGCTGCTGCTGTTGTTGGAACTCATTTTCTTGTTCTCGGCTTTTTTTTCTTGTCTTCTTCTTTTGAGGAGCTTTTTGCCGTGGATGCTTCCAGCTACTTTACAACGAATTGTAATACTTAATTGTTGAAGTTTTGTGCGATGGTGTCTCTAATTTTTAATACGAATCAAATCAGAGGCTCTCGCACTTGGAAATTGAATTTATTTTTAGTAAAGAGTAAATGGAAAAAATTCTAAATAATCCCGAATCACCATTTCATTTACACAAGTTGACGGCCATTGTCAATTTTTGGTTTTTTTTTTTTGGCTAGTGGTGGGTGAAAAAGTGAAAAATAGGAAATTTCCCAACTTTGCTGCTGAGATGTCAACTTGCCGTGTTGTGCTGGTGGTGATGCATGACAGTTGGAAGTAATTGTCGTTTGCAAATAGTGGGAACTGTTGTCTTGATTTTGGGATATTTTGAGATATTAGGCGCAAATGATACTCCAATATCCTTTAGGTGGGGTCATGCTTCAAAATATTCTAAATGTGATCTTCCCCAATTTACTTAAGGGCTTTCGGCACTAATCCTTTGTCATTACTTGGAATTTATAGTCCTGAAGCAGCGCAAATTTCAAACTACGCCCTACAAGATACACCTTTTTCTTGCAACACAATGTAAGTTCCCTAGGATTGTGGTAATACAAATCTTATTTAAGTTCCCTTCTTCTTTAAAATAAGACAAGGTCAGAGAGCTCCGCGTTGAGGTGCACTTGGAATAGTTGTAGGTCCATTGTGATACCACTGATGAATTTGATGAATTTATCAAGGTCAGTGATCTTCAGACTATTTAGATCTCCGAAGTGATTGTATTTTGATGAGGTCCGCAAGGAAGGGTAGTTGCAAGCACATGTGGTCCAAAGGCCCATTGTCCTGTGATTAAATTATTGAATTTGGAGATATCTCCTGAAGTTAAATTCTCTCGGTTGGTTGGGATCGATCGTCATGCCTCACATGCCTCATGGCCATCTCGATGTCGGGACAGAGGATCCCGAAAAAAAAACTCGTACATTGCATCCCTTGATCGTTCGTTTTACTGAAAAATATACGTTCTTCGTACAAAATGATAAATCGCATCAGTAGTAAAAGGCGTAGTCCAACGTAGGACTGATAGAATAGCTAAGCTGGGATATGTCGTAAATAATTGTCGAGATGGACTCACTGAGAGTCATTTCGCATTGTCTTCATTAGTTTCTCTATGGAATCAGATGTTAGACAAACAAATTTTTAAAATGGGAGCAAAGCAGCAGCGATAGTGAGGCTCGAACAAGCAGCCCGTTGCGTTTTACTTTGTTTTTACATGCTGTTGAGAGAATAAGAATCCATCTCATAGTATAATACATAAAATTGGCTTTAGACTCCACTTACACGGGTTGATATGCAAATTCTAGCCCCTCAATCTCTCTTTCACTAGACTGGATCACTGCGCTTTTCTACCAAGATTATTAAGATGAAAGCGGCGAAAAGCAGAAAGGACATCCAACAAAGGCGTCTCGAACAGAACGTCACTCTCGACAGATATGACTTTTGGGGTAGTCAAGGACAAGGATAAGGACTCCACTATCGATTCAGACAATGACAGCAGCGCTGAGATCGAACGAAGCATAACTCTTGCTAATCACTGTTATTTTAAGCTAAGAAGACTTGCACTGCAAGCCACTCTCATTCAAGTTTTGACGGCGTGAATATCGCTAACTCGCTAACTCGGAAACTCTTGGAGAGTTAGTATTGATGGGTTTTCCGTATAAAAAAATTTCTTCCTGCTCTGGGTCTGGAAACTGTATCGCGCTAATAGGTCTCAGTAAGTGGCCCAACTACTAACAACTATGTACCCTAATAACGAAAAATATCCCAGTATTCGTAGTCTTTGCCCTCATTTCATGTGTTAACATTTCGATCTGACAGCGCCAACCACACAAATTAACCAATCAACCAAATGTCAATAGGCCGCATTGCAAGTTCGCTGTGTTGTAAATTTAAATTACTAAAAAATATGACCTCTGTCGAGAAGATCGCACTAAACAATCAACGAAACGAAGAAATAATCAATTCGCTGCAACATGAGGTAGACATTCGCTAACCGCCGAGACTGTATTGATTCACTTTTCTTTCATTTCCAGTTTGGTGCAGTTCGGAACGAAATACTCGCAAGAAAAAAAAAGGAACTGATTAGGGAAAACGCCGACCTAAAGAAACGGATTGAACAAACCTTATCCGAATTGATCAGGCTGGAGACTCAAAATGGTAAAAAACAAATTTCGATACCTGGCGCAAGGACATTGTGTACACAAGCAGCAGCTCCTCCAACAGAAGTTGTCAGCACAAATGAACCAAACGCTGAACAAACTAAAGCGCCCAAAGAGAAGAAACCTAAAAAGGAAAAACCTGTGAAACCTGCAAATGCCTCAACAGCGAATGCTGTGCCTGAGCTGCCGATAGATGTCGGCCGTCTTGACTTCCGTGTTGGGAAAATTGTTGAGGTTGGTCGTCATCCAGACGCAGACAGCTTGTACCTGGAGAAAATCGACTGCGGAGAAGCACAACCTCGAACTGTTGTATCGGGTCTTGTTAAGTTTATCCCCCTGGAGGAGATGCAGAACCGCCCGGTTGTCGTTCTATGTAATCTTAAGCCTGCAAAGATGCGCGGTGTGACATCCGAAGCCATGGTCATGTGCGCCTCCACCCCTGACAAAGTTGAAGTACTCAGCCCACCGGAGGGTAGTGTCCCTGGAGATTTGGTCCATTGCGAAGGCTTCGAACGCAACCCCGATGCCCAATTGAATCCGAAGAAGAAAGTATTCGAAACCTGTGCCCCAGACTTGAAAACCAATGACAACTTAGTTGCATGCTTCAAAGGATCGCCACTGCATGTACCAGGAAAAGGCAATGTCGTTGCACAGACATTGAAGAACGTCAGCGTCAAGTGATTACCATCGATTGTAAAACAATTGTGAAAGTTTTTCAATGAAATAAGCCCTCAATCAGATTTTTTGTTTTTTTGTTTTTTTCTTCTCCTGTTCTATTACACTAATCCTGACAAGAATAGTTTGTTACCCGAGACTAAAGACAGATGACAACATAAGATGGTCCGAGCCGATTTGGGCGTTTGGTAAATGGGATATGCGTTTGCAATCTTCTATTGTTGGTAGCTGATACACTGCTAATGGTTTTAAAGGTGCCTGCTCAGTGTCACTTGAGAATATGTGGTCTACTGTGATCCAGCGGTCTTGGTACGTTGATCCCACCGACTGTGAGCTGTGGTCGTATACTGACTTAAGATTCAAGCTGTGAGTAAGTGTTCCTGTTGAGAAGGTATCATCCCTTACTGGTGAAGCAGGTGGGTTTTCGTTTTCTCTGCACCTTCTGTCCGATGTATAGAGCTGAACGTCAAAAGAATCAGTTTTCGTTTTGAGATTTCATTTCACTTTAAGACTCACCCTTGATTTCGATTCTGTGTAGTTGCTTTGGACGCAGTCAATGTGCTGGCAGGAATCTGTAATACCCAATCGATGTGACAGAAATTGTTTCCCCATTGGGGGGCTGCCACTGGCCCTCAATTTGGACAACGTATTTCGAGAGAGTTCCTCGTAACAAAGTTTGCCACTGGTTATCAGCTCGAATGGAGCTGTGCCAGGAGTAAAATTGAAATCCCCAGTGAGAATAATTGGTAGTCTTTGCAATTTGCCATCTTCGGTTCTTACGATCGAGTGGCGGTCGAGTTCTGCCAATAAAACAATTAACTGAGCTAAGCGGACGTCTTGTCTCCGAGGATTGAAAAGCAAATGAGTTGTGCATACGAGAAATGTGATATTCGGTGCTGATTTGCAGCGTAACTTTGCCATCACTGCGATTTGGGGTCGATTAAGGAATTGCTACAAGAGAAAACGTTTTGTATATACGTCAAACCAATGTCCCAGAGTTACCTCGAATCCAGGTTGGCAGTATTCCACAACTTCAATGGACACAAGATCAAAGAGAAAGTTGTTGTAAAATATAGCACAACCATCGCTTTTAAATCCAGTTTTCTTCTTGAAAACACAGGTCATGGGTTGTTTACTTTTGATAATCGAAACCAAGTCACTTAGATGATCCGACTGAACCTCCTGAAGGCACAGTATATCTGGTCTTTGGGACAGTATTTCCTCTGTTATTTTGTTCAAACGATAACTCCACTTCAGAAACATTGGATTGCAGTATTTGTAAAGGTGTAAGTGCTCTACTAACAGATCCTGTGCGAGGATGTTGTAGGAGACTAATTTGAAGATCACACTTTTTGATCGAGTGCTTTTCGATGAGGGCTGCGTTGGCAAAACTTGCCAGTGGCGGTACTTTGATGCGACTTTGCATACCGAATTGAACTCTCTTAAAAGCAGCTCTACCTCTGTATTCTGTGACATGTTTTGATTTCCCTTTTTAGCACGAGTATTAACTGATGTGAAGTAGAGTGTTCTTGAATTCGGGTTGCTGCTTTGTTTGAATTGTTTACGATGCCAAGACTTGAGTTGGCTCATGTTGAGCATTGAACGCAGAGCCTGACAGCCCCTAAGCACAAAATTCATTCAGAAATCGCAACAAATATCAGAAGAGAACAGGCAGAAGAAGGCAATCCGGAATTGACACTGTAACTGTCAAAATGAATAACAAAAAATACCCAGTAATCTGTCATTGGAGTTTTGAGGTTCACATTAAATAAGACTTTTTTGCGATTGTCCCGGTATTTTTATCGTACAGCGCAAGTTGTCAGTGGTATAGCAATTGTATCCCAATTCTCCAAATACTCAACACGTGACATGAGAATAGAATAGAGCTGGTGGTTGGGTCCTGAATGATAAGAATAGGAACGACGCCAATCTGACGATGACCAGATACCTACACATTAATTATGCTTATTTTTCTTCGTCGTGGTAGCCAGAATGTATTTGTTCGACCAGGCGCGACTTGCCAAACTTATAAACGACAGCGTTGACCAGGTAAAGAAAAAAACAATACTATAATGTCCTGACAGAAGTTTCAAGATAATTTTAATGGTGAATTTGGTTAAAAAGTAATTTTTGGTTGAACAATGGGAAGACATAACCCACACGATTTCACACCTAGAAACGGGCTAAAATCAATTAACTTTGTTGCGGAGCAGAACATAACTGTAGATATCGCACAGTTTCCTTACGTGGACCTCCCTTCTTGTAGCATAAAGTATACTAAATCATCTCTTGCTGACTTAAAAATTCGGAAAGTATGTATGCAGCTAAGCAAGATGCATATAAAGCAACACTGCTTAGAAGGACCGGAGCTGTTCATGAGCTCTATGAGCGGAAGAGGAGAAGAGGAGAAGCGCGCGATCGAGGAAATTGAGAGATGCTACTCCAGGAATGAGGTTCGGAAGTTTTACCAAAACGTAAACAAAAACATCCAAAGGAAGCAAACCCCGAACCGAAGCCTGTAGAGATGAACAAGGAAAAATAGTAGTAGAATCGCAGTCGATGCTGAGGATTTGGCAAGACCATTTCTGCAGACTGTATAACGGCGATGACGGGCCAAATACCGCTGTCAGGCAGAATCAACCTTTCAACTTGGACGATGATGATCAACAATTCCGTCCACCCGACCTGGATGAAGTGAAGATAGCCATATCGAAGCTTAAGTCCAACAAAGCTGCTGGAGCGGATGGCCTGACTGCCGAGCTCTTCAAAGCGGCAGGCGATGACTGGCAAGGAGCATACACCAACTCACCTGTAAAATATGGTCGGACGAAAGCATGCCCGATGAATGGAACCTCAGCATTGTTTGTCCAATTCTCAAGAAAGGAGACCCTCTGAACTGTGCCAACTACAGAGGCATCAGTCTCCTTAACATCGCATATAAGATCTTATCCGCCGTATTGTGTGAACGCCTGAAGCCGTTTGTCAACAACCTGATAGGTCCATATCAGTGTGGCTTCAGGCCAGGAAAGTCCACCATCGACCAGATATTCACACTACGGCAGATCTTGGAGAAGACCCATGAGCTTCAGATCGATACCCACCACCTATTCATCGATTTTAAGGCCGCGTATGACAGTATCTATAGATACGAGCTATATAGAGCAATGTCTAGTTTTGGCATCCCTGCCAAACTCGTCCGTCTGTGCAGGATGACGATGGAGAATGCACGCTACTCCATTAAGGTCGGTAAAGATCTCACCGAGACCTTTGATGTCCAGAAAGGATTTAGACAAGGCGATGCGCTGTCATGCGATTTTTTCAACATCGTACTTGAAAGAATAGTGCAAAATTCACGAGCAAACACAAGAGGCACTATCTTTCAAAAGTCTGTCCAACTACTTGCATACGCCGACGATATTGACATAATCGGGAGAAAGCAGCGCGATGTCAGTGGCGCTTTCGCGAGTATTAAGACGGAAGCGGCGAAAATGGGCTTAGCGGTCAATGAGGGCAAGACCAAGTATATGCTGTCAAGCAAAAAGGACAACCAACACCGACGTCTCGGACAGAACATCACCCTCGACAGATATAACTTTGAGGTAGTTAAGGACTTTGTCTACCTAGGCTCCGCTATAAATACAGACAACGACACCAGCACTGAGATCAAGCGAAGAATAACTCTTGCCAACCGCTGTTTCTTTGGGTTAAGAAGGCAATTGAGTAGCAAAGCCCTCTCTCGGACAACAAAAGTCACCCTTTATAAGACTTTAATAATCCCGGTCCTGCTCTATGGCGCATTTGCATGGACATTATCAAAAATGGATGAGGGTGTTCTTGGTTGCTTCGAGAGAAAAATTCTTTGGGCGATCTTTGGTCCCGTCTTCATTGACGGTGAGTGGAGGAGGAGATACAACAACGAACTGTACGACTGTACAGCGACATGGACCTAGCCAGAGGAGTGAAGATGCAAAGGCTGAGATGGCTGGGTCATGTAGAGCGCATGGACACCAATGCTCCGGCCCGAAAAGTCTTCGAATCCGCTCCCGAGGACAGCGCAGTAGAGGAAGGCCAAGACTCAAGTGGCGCACGCAAGTGAAGAAGACCTCAGCCAACCTAGCATGCAAAACTGGAGGCAGCTAGCCAGGGATCGAGCTGGCTGGAGAAGCTCGTTGACAGAGGCCCAGGTCCACCCCGGACTGTAGCGGCACTTAAAGAAAAGAATCAGGTTACTATTGAAGTAGCTTGGAGCCAAAATCGAAAATCCTTCTTCGGCTCAGTGTTATAATACCTCTCAAACTTTATTTTAAACGTGAAAGGCACAAAATTGGTGTCTTATATTGGTTTTTGTTTTTCAATTTTACTGGGAAATTTAATTGATTTTCTTTTTTCAAAAATTTCCCATCGAGAAGATTCCATTTGACAGGAGACATTCGCTCCATTGTGAATTGGTCAAACTTCAAAAGACACGAGTATTAGGTTAGAAAAATCAAAACTCTTGTTCTTTGCGTCGAGTTTTGTGTGAAAAGTTTGCTGGCTAAAGAAAAAATCTGTAAGAAAAAATGGCTTTATCAGTTCCAAAAGCACCGGGTTTTTCCCAAATGTTAAAGGAAGGCGCTCGGGTAAGTGGAATAAGTGAAAATTCTCTAAAAAACTATTAAAATCTCATACACAATACTCAGAAATGCGAATCGATCTGCACACCTCGTGAGGCAAGCTCGCATTTGCCTGAGTCACACCTCGAATTTCAACCAACCATCTGGTATTTTCTATTTGAAAAATGTCCTAAATGTGTGTTTTTTTATTTTATTTTGTAGATGTACAGCGGCCTGGAGGAAGCAGTTTACCGAAATATTACAGCATGCAAAGAATTCGCACAGACAATGCGTTCGGCTTATGGACCAAATGGCATGAACAAAATGGTCATCAATCACATCGAGAAGCAATTTGTGACATCAGATGCCGGCACTATCATGCGGGAATTGGATGTTGAGCATCCAGCAGCCAAATTGATGGTAATGGCTAGTCAAATGCAAGACGCTGAAGTGGGAGATGGCACCAATTTCGTAGTGATTTTCGCCGGTGCTCTGCTTGAAGGTGCAGAGGATCTTTTGCGTTTGGGAATTACTACAAGTGAAATTGCTGATGGGTTTGAGAAAGCCCTAGACAAGGCATTGGAGATACTTCCAAAGTTAGAGTGCCACAAAATCGAGGATTATCGTGATGTGCAGAAGGTTAAGGACTGCTTGAATGCTGCTGTTATGTCCAAACAGTATGGACAGGAGGAATTCATCACAGAACTCATTGCAAAAGCTTGTGTTTCGATTCTACCAGACAAGAGCACATTCAACGTGGATAACATTCGTGTGTGCAAGATCCTTGGAAGTGGATTACACAAGTCAGAAGTTCTTCGTGGTATGGTGTTCAAGCGCCAAGTTGAAGGTGAAGTTGGAAGTGTTGAGAAAGCAAAGGTTGCTATATTCTCGTGTCCGGTCGATATCATCCAAACTGAAACCAAGGGTACAGTCCTGATTAAATCCGCCGATGAGCTTATGAATTTTAGCAGCGGAGAGGAGAATCTCCTTGAAAAGCAAATCAAAGCTCTAGCTGATGCTGGAGTGAAGGTAGTTGTAGCTGGTGGAAAGGTGGGAGACATGGCTCTTCATTTCCTTAATAAATACGGACTGATGGGCGTTCGGCTGAACTCCAAATTCGATCTGCGTCGTTTAAGCAAAGCTGTGAACGCGACTGTCTTGCCTAGACTTACAGCACCAACTCAAGAGGAGCTCGGCTATTGCGACAAAGTTTGCGTTGAAGAATTGGGCGATACTGTTGTGGTGGCTTTCCGCAATGAAGGAGCCGATTCCCGCATCTCCACGATTGTAATTCGTGGAGCCACAAACAACTTCATGGATGACATTGAACGTGCCATTGACGATGGTGTCAACAACTTTAAGGGGCTTACTCGTGATGGACGCTACCTTCCTGGTGGTGGAGCAGTTGAAATTGAATTAGCTGCACAGATCGCTGAATACGCTGATACTCTTCCCGGCCTGGAGCAATATGCAGTTCGCAAATTCGCTACTGCACTTGAAGTATTCCCTAAAGCCTTAGCTGAAAACAGTGGCATCAATGGCACCGAAACCATTGCCAAGCTCTACCTCGCCCACAAGGAAAAAGGAGCAAATCAAGGGTTCAACATTGATGCCGAACAGGCAGACACAGTTGATGTTACAACTACCAAAGTGTTTGATTTGTATCAAGGCAAGTATTGGGGTTTGAAGTACGCTGTTGGAGCTGCTACAACCATCCTGAAAGTCGATCAAATCATCATGGCAAAGAGGGCTGGAGGTCCCAAACCACCAAGACAAGGCGGTGGCAGTGATGACGAAAGCTAAATTTGATGTCATTGTCTTATGTTCGCATCATACTCCTTATCAATGCATTTGTGTTGGCACATTTCTTTCTCTTTTTGTCCATTCGCTTAACATCTTACATTCACATTAAATTTTCTTTATACTTATTTTTAACGGTATATCGTAGGCGTAGTCCTTCGATAAACGAAGAACAATAAAACTCACAACAAAGTACGTGAAGCTATTGTCTTTATTTTTATGAAATGAAACGGAACGATACTTTATCGTTCGTTCCATATACGAAAGGTAAGCTTACTTGTCTAAATCGATGTAGATTTTGACACTACTGTTTTCATATTTATGGATTGTCCAGTTTGTGTACTCTAAAAGAGACAAAGCTTTTCGGCTATATTCTGGGAAACAATTAGGATACATACAAAAAGTTCGAGAAAGGACGAGACTGACAACACAGCATGCTTAGCCCAGCCACCAACTCCACGCTTTACAGAGATGTAATCGTGAGAGGAAGGCTCAACGCGAAAGTAGGCAATTGCAATGGCAATTGCGACCCCCTTGTCTTTTAAGGGCACACAGATGGACCACAAGATCAGGTGTGTCTCAATTGATCGAAAACGAACATAGAACCGAACCGATTACTTGAAACATTTGCTGATGTTTATGAATATGCATCTAAGACGCCACGATTTAATCATAATTGCTTAAGGTCGTCGTAGTGCATCTGATAATAGTAATTGATCCAACTTTGGAAGGACACTCATGTGTCGAGAGCTCGAGATACACAAGTTCGCCAACAGATAAGGTACAACGTGGCCACAAATGCATACAAAATCAGCTGTTTTTATCCTGACAGAATAGCACTATCTGGAGGAAGCGTTTGACGGAGGTGGGCTATGATATCAAAAACATCTTTAATGCTCTGATGACGTATACCTGCTCCCACACATAATGTTGAACTTTCACCAGATGGCCAACCTCTTGCAGTCAGATGAGAACAAAACAGAACTTAAAACAGACATGGCTAAAGTAAAGGCCAGGTGGTGCCACAATTCGGGGTTAACCTGGGTCCTAAAGTGAGGGCTTCCTCTGCTGCTGACGTTGGGACAGCGCACTGTCCATCAAGTGGCCCTTATGAAGCAGCCTATTCACCCCAGGACCGCCTTTGCATAACTTCAGGGTTATAGCTTTCCTTGTTCTATACTCCGCCGTCTGTCGTACATCGCCCTTCCTCGTTTGAGCTTAGGGGTTCCGATACATGTTTTTATCCTGTTTGTAGTCTTTTGGTGATATGAAAAACTAAGCTCATGGGTTTTCGTGTTCTTCTATGAGGGTGTTCTCTGGCTTTCTTCTCTCTTCTTGTTTTTCAGCAAGGTTTCGATAAAGGAAGATACTCGATTCCAGCTATATAGACTAGACATAGTCGATTTGGGCATCCTGAGATTTTCCAGGATCTGCTGGAGTCTTACGATTTGGTCTATTATGGACTTTCCTGATCTGAAAACGCACTGATAGGGGCCAATCATGTTGTTGCCAAAGGGTTTGCACAATATGACAGATAAGATCTAAGATCTAAAGCATATACTCTACTGATTAGTATTGGTATCTTTACTTCATTTTGATCAGGTGGAAGGAAGTTTTGGTTAAGTTGAATAGTCGAAGATGAATATCCAGCTTGGTTGCTGGATGTTGAGTTTCTTGGCCGTTATACAGTCTGCGGAAAAAGGTGTTTCAAGCTCTCAGCACTGTCTGGAACTCTTCTGAAAGTTTTCCTTTATCATCTTTATCGTCACGAGTTTTCTTGCCTTGACGTGCGCCTCTCGTTCTGCTGGTTTTTCTTGTTCTGGAGAAGCCGATGTTCTTAGGAGTCATGGGCGAGCTCCCGTCCTTCATTGCATCGCCGCTTTGTTTAACTATATGTGATTGCCGGTATTCTCAACAAAATTTTTTGGATTTGGTTCCAGCTAGTTGGTTGTAGCACACTAATGCACCGGCGGCGTTGGGAGATTTCAAGATATGCTTTTGTTCTGGCGGTTCCTTGCGATTGCAGTTTTTCTACAAATCTACATTTGCACCTTGGCTTCAATAAGGTGGTGATCTGAGGAAATGTTGGCCGCCCGGAGCAATCGGACGTCCAGAAAACTGGACAAATGCACTACGTCTATCGCAATGTGATCAACTTGATGTGGTGTTTCATGCTCCGGAGATCATGTCCACCTGTGTTTATTGAGATGAGGAAACTACATGCGTGTTATAGTGATATTTCGTCCAATCGGAAAGTCAATGAGACTGAATCCGTTGCTTGACGTGGTGTTGTGTAGCCTATTTTGGCTGTAAAATCGGCTAGTCCGATTTTAACAACATACTACGGATATTCTTCGTAGTATCGTCTTGTCGTAAAGCTCGTAGGAACATTCCTTGGTGGCGTCGTCCTTGAGCTCCGTAGGGGCATGGGCGCATCTTATGTCAAGGCATTTAGCCTTGATGCGGATTGCCATAAGACGCTCGGTCTTGTGTTGGAATCACAAGACGCACGCCTAAGTCTGTCGCATATGGCAAATCCGCATCTTCTTCTTCTTTGAGTGGCGCTACAGTCCGGGTTGGACCTGGGCCTCAGTCAACAAGCGTCTCCAGTCAGCTCGATCCCTATCAGCTATCAGTCTTTGGATCTTCATTCTTCTGGTTAGGTCGATGTCGCTGTACAGTCCGTAGAGTTCATTGTTATATCTCCTCCTCCACTCACCGTCAATGCAGACGGGACCGAATACCACCCGAAGAATTTTCCTCTCGAAGCAACCAAGAACAACCAAGACCATAGTTTACAAAAAAGTTTCTCATTCTCCTTATGCCTGGCCCACTTCCTGGATGGCGGTGGTTTCTGCGCCAGTCAGTCAACAGTCTCTGCGGATCGTTCGGCTGAGTGGCGAGACCTGTTTAGGGTCTGAACATTTCACGTGTAGATCCGATGGTTACTGTCCTTGATACATTTGGAAGGATCGTCAACAATGAAATTATTTATATCCAAAGCCATTACTTGGTTCGTCACATCATATCAATCCCTTCCGTATAATGTTTCGAGCCCTATGACGACGTGCGCCAGTATATTGCTACTGCTAGACCATGCCCTTGTCGTTTAAACTAAGTATGGTAAGCACTTCGCTAGGAACTTGATTGCTGTGCTACCGGCCCAATCCAAATTTTTAAAAAGTAAACAGTTTTCCAATCAATCGCTAGGGATGCCTCGTCGTGATCCTGCCTCTGAAAATTCAGACTAATGTCGAGGTGTGACTGTAGGTATCTCTTGACAGAATAACTGGGACGATACCTTCAAGGTAATTTGTAGGTTCTAAGTGGGCTCAAAGGACAACCAGGAAAGTGAGTCAGTAGAAAAATCTCGAATGTCTCTGAAAATCATTGCAAGGTCCCCTTCTGGATCATTTATTGTGCTTTGGGGTAGTATATCCTTTTGATAGACTTATGTTTCCTATTACAAGAAGTTCCTCTAAGACTCCCATCAGTTGTTTGATATGCGTTGTGATTGACATAAGAGTCCACGAAGTCCTCTGTATTGATCCCCCTACTTTACTGTTAACGCCCTAATAATTTTCAAAACACCAAGACGAAATGTAGGCAACGTCACTGGTGACAGCATTAACTCCCAAGTGGTTAAGCAGTTTACCTACCTCAGAGTATACACCAACTCTATGAATGACACCCCAGTGGAGTTCCGGCGAATACTTACCCTATGAAACCGTTGCCCAATTCTGCATGTCGAAACTGCTAACTCGAATGACGAAATGCATGCTTTGTAGAGCATTGATCCTGGCAGTTCTTATCTATGGAGCCCAGTGTTGTAAAATAAGCAGGAATTCAGACCAGATATTGAACACTTTTGTGCGAAAAATATTTTAATGAATACTTGTTCCCGTATACGAGGAGGGCATATAGACGAACTCTATGCTATGAGCTGTATCATGATGTGATGTAATTTAAATAGCTAAAACATCGATCACTTTAGTTTGGCCAGATTGAGCAAATGAACAATACTGCTCTAACAAAGTGGCTTTTTGCAGCCCCGAGATTTGAGGCGACAAGACAGATAGAACCTACGTTTTAAGGACCAAACCATCAAGGACGCCAAAGCACCTGGTCTAGACAATTGAAAACAGCGCGCCCTGAATCGAAGAGTATTTTGTTTCTCAGGCAGAGACACTGAGTCGGGATGCAGTTAAGCAAATATAGCTGCTGTGTATTTTTCGCATTCCAGCTGCAGACGTCCTGTAACAGGTTTTGATGTTGTTGCTCGTTGGTTGGTCAACTAAACAAAAGGAGATATTTGCCCGTCGTGCTGTAAAAATATAGATGTTCTAGGTCCACATACTTACGGAGGTAACTTGATTTTTCAAGTGCATCTGCTTTGAAAGACAACGTGCTGTTCTATACCTTACTTAGACACAGACTGAAGTGTATTCAACATTTAAGCATACCAAAAGTAAGTCCTTATTCAACAGTAGTTAGTCGTTCGAATCTAAATTGGAAGCAACACCCCATCGCCACACGAATTTGTAGTTAACCAGGCACGGAAAAGGGAAACCGCCAAAGGCAAAGTCAAAAACACACCGTTTAACTGCTCACATTTAAACGAAACATATATTTTCTAGTAGCAATCGATACAAATTAAGTAGACTCGATGAATCATAGTTATTTTTCAGAAGGAGAAATTAATAATTAGTGTAGAGCACGTCATAGTTATTACGACACACACAATAGGTATATGCAGATACAAATAAATTCTAAATATAAAAATGGCGATGTGCGATGATGAATCAAGCATTCGGGTCCATCTGCCACTTAGAGAACTGTGCAAGAGCTCTTCTCACGGAATGGATTCACCTTTTGACTAGTGAAACCAGTTAATAGGTAATCCTCCTGATCATGTTCAGTGATGTACTTCATCATTTTTGCACAGGATTCCGAGACGGTCTGGCGTTCGATGGCTGCCTCACGTCTCAATTGCTCGACAATCATTCGTTGTTGTTGCAGTGTGGATGACATGACGTCCATTACGGCTGTCTCTGAGAGGCCTATGATGGAAAGTTTATTAACAAACTTGTGTTCGGGAGGAAGAACTTTTAATGAGTGCTGAAAATGAATTTATGTGCTGAAATTATAGGCGAATTGCAGGTGAAGAATTGAATTTTGAAATTGTTTATTTGAAAATACTTAAAATTTTTGATTTGAATTTGGAAGCACAGAAATGAAATTTATATTTTTGGCAAAAAAAAAATAAAGGAAATATTCTCAAACGATACACACCCAAAGAAAAAAAGATTCTTCTTTCTGTTGCGTTTGACAGATGTAATTGAGTGTTTTTTTGTCTTTTTCGAACGAAATAGTAAGAAGAGGAATGGAAATATGCCTTTGTTCGGTTTTCTTTGCCAGGAGGATGGTAAGATATTAAGCACAATTTCGAAAAGGCAGATAGACACACAGTGCCATTTAAAGATTGTTTAATTTTTGGAAAGCAACAAACAGGAAATAGAAATATTTTTTTTTTATATAATTCTGATTTATGTTAAGTGTCCTTCAAGCCGTATTCACGCATACGAATGTAGGTTTTCAATGGACAATATGGAACTTTAAGGAGTTTGAGGTGCTGTCTGCTATGTGCTTCGACATTTTGAAAAGACAACACCAATTTTATTCATCAAAACATTAGAAATTCTGCAGCACTATCTATTCCAACGCTTACTTATATGGTATTCCAACCAATATTAATCGGCTGCGTACTTCCGAGCTAGCTCAGACCCGTATTGCGGTTGTCGATCGTCGATCAAATCGATTGTCGACTGTTGAATCGATTGATTTCGAGTTTGGTATTGTGGAACTCAATCGACAAAGGATTGTATCATTGTGAACAAAAAACATCAAAATGACTATTGTGAATACAACTTGTTTCGACAGATTTTGTTCGCTTATTTATGAATTGCTGCAATATTTTTGAAAAAACTTAATAAAATGAGCTTAATCCCGTAGAATTGCGGTTCTGTGAGACGATGCAAATTACAATAATTCTAATATTGAAATTGCCCGATAAGGAAAACGGATAAGAGATGCCTCAAACCCTTTAGAATTGGAGGAAAGGGTGTAAGTATTTCGTTCGAAAAATCACATATATACACACATAACTACAATTTACCTTCTGCAGTTTTGTGAAATATTTTGTTTGTCTACTTTAGCATTCAGAAATCTCTTAATGGAAATAGAAACTAAGCTAAAGCCAAGTGCAAGCATCTCTTCCAAATATTTTGAAACTGGGTATGTTGTATTGGTCACTTCTTTCGCCCTGAATTCAAAGTTTTTTGTTTGTTTTTACATGAACAGAACAACGATCAGGACTGAAATCAACGATCGACAACCACAATACGGGCCTCATTTAAATGGCTCTTTAAGAACAAACAAAAATTAATTTTATAAACCAATATGAACAATCAAAATATTATAATTTCTGGCTCACCCTGTAAATAAAACAACTATTTGCTCTGACATTTCTCTTCATCCGCACCACTGCCCCCTGTCAGAGGTCATCCCAAACAAAAATCAATAAAAATTCCTATTTTTGAAGTTTACTCCAATAACCCACTTTTGCATATTTACAGGCTCCCGGGAAAGGATCTGGCTAATCAAGGAATCAGGAATCCAAATCGCTGTGCAATAAAAGTATAAATTCATTTCTTATCATCATTCCAGAACCTAATTCATATGTTTTTTTCTTTTATACAGATTTAATTGCTTTCATTTGTCTGTAGTTTGCATTTCCCAGCTACAATCTGTCGCTAAGAAAATCTGTCAACATAGGACTCTCCGAGACCGCTGTCCTAGACATTATGGCTGCAAATCTACATCAGCAGCGCGCCATCAATGAGCAACTACGACGGGAGGCCGATATTCCAAGGATGTCCGTATCCGAAGCATGTTCCCTTATGATAAAGTACATGTCGGAGCACGAGAATGAAGATTGCCTGCTAAGTGGATTCTCCAGTCAAAAGGTGAATCCATTTCGGGAGAAGAGTTCTTGTAGCGTTTTGTAAACGTCGGCATTTCTACTTAATTTTTGTGAAAGAACGAAACAAAGCAGACATCTTGTGTTCTCGAATAGAAAAAACTAAAGAAAAAAAAACAAAATGAAACTATTGTCAATGTTGTGTATGTGGAGCCGTCTATCGTCCCTCTAAACGTACTTCCTTCCGCATTATATTAGATATACTCGTATATGAACAACTTTGTAACTGGAAACCGTCTTTATATCTAGATTTGTAGCCGTAGTCTAAGTAAAAAATAAAACTAAAAAGCCAAAGCAAAACTTTAAAAGAAATAAGGGAAACCAAAGAAAACAATCTCAAGTGTAACAATTACTGTACTCGTACAATTTGGAGCTATTTACTGATCTTGTTTGATTTTTTCTCGTAATTATACACCAGGTAACATAGAAAATATTAATGAAGACACAAAGCACACAGGCCACAAGCATGTGCGACACTCTAAAAGTATTATATGCCATGTGATTGAATAAACTGAAAAAAAGAAAATAAAAGATATGTAGTCGAATAATACAATATATACACAAATTTATGTAAAGACGATGGGTGTTTTTATTTTGGATGGTTCAAGATTGCACGCTGGGTGTGCGGTGGATAGCGAGTGTTGAAGATGGTTGAAGGTTTCAAAATGGTTTCACAGAGTTCCCCTAGATCCGTTATTTTCAAATCAGGGCACTTTTTATAATTATTCACACTTTTGGGGGGCGCAAGAGGGGAAAACCCTACTTGCGGATACCGTAGACACTAGAGAGACCCATGCATGAGTCGAACCAACCTGATATTCAATAAAACCCCACTCTTGGCGCAATGCTTAATCCACCCTGGAACTGCGTTACCATTGTTTCAGGGTAAAGCCACCGTGTTTTTAAAGCCTCCTGATAGCAACGAGGCGCTCGTCTCTCAATCTTAACGACATCCAAGGGGTACCGTGGGCTCTTGTTCGTGGGCTTCCTTTTAGACCTTCCATCCGTTCGTTCCGGTGTTAACCCTGCTCGCAACCCGGAGGAGTCAAAGATATGCGGCGCCAGCGCAGTTTAGCCCCGTATGAACCAAATCTGTGAGTTATTTCATTTCAGTTATTACCGACTGAGCGTAAGTGTCACGGACCTCCATGCAATATTTTTGGGCGTGATTATCGGCTCCAGCCGGTACCATATCAGTTACCATTGCTGATGCCACCTTGCGCAAACGAGGAAACTGATCGGCGGTCTCCTCCACCTCACGGCAATAGTCGCATCTGGGTGATGCCTTCGCTGCTATGTAATGCAAAAACACGTTCATCTCACCATAACTCCGTTCTGCCACAGGCTCATCATGGTCGTCACCCCCTTCCTGCTGCCAACACGGAAACGATATATTTTTAATGTCGCTATCTCGCGCATCCGCCCACATCTCAGCGCCGCGCCGTACAGCAATAAAGAGAGGGCGACCAAAGTCAGTATCTTTCTTTTGGCCTCCTTCGCATCGTCAACTTTAGGCATCAGCTTAGATAGTGCGGCTGCAATCTTTGTGACTTTATCAGCTGCCCTTAATATGTGCTCCCCAAAAGTAAGTCTTGCATCGACTCACATTCCGAAATGGCAAAGATGGGCTCGTGAATTAAGTGGAAAAACCACGACTGTCCGTTCAGAGTATCAAAATTGCACTTCTTCTTTCTTTAAAATATCTTCGTCATTTTATAACAATTATCATCACAGTGAATTATAGCTTTTTTTTCATTTATTTATTGTTTTACAAATGAGTCCTTATCTCATAGTTTTACAGATGGTCTCAGGATTATTTAAGATATCTTTATCTGTTCACACATTACATTGGGGTTGTTTGAACAAGTCAGTACCTATTACAATTCTTCTTGTTTTGATATCGAGATGCGTTGAAGCAAGCTTGTCCATTACACGGGCCACAAGCTGAAGAACATTGCAACCCCGATATCCTGCACCCACAGCGCAAACCACAACCACTTTTGCAGTTGCAAAATATTGTATTCAGCAGCTTATCTGGTTGCTGTTTCCAATATCGTTGTTATTTATTCCAAAAATAGTCGCTTTCCAACTCTTAACGAGGGCAGACGATTTTTGTTAACATTAAAAAGTTTTTACAGAGTGCTAAGTACAATAAAAACCAACTAGTAGATTGGTTCTATAGAACAATTGGTGACCCGAGGTGTGGAGTACCAAAGTTCGAGTCCGCGGAGTTCGCGAAGATATTTCCGTTAGTTTTTTTTTTTATTTTTTCTATAAATTCACTAAACGATCTTATCTGCCGTATTGTGTGAACGCCTGAAGCCGTTCGTCAACAACCTGACAGGCCCATATCAGTGTGGCTTCAGGCCAGGAAAGACCACCATCGACCAGATATTCACACTACGGCAGATCTTTGAGAAGACCCATGACCTTCAGATCAATACCCACCACCTGTTCATCGATTTTAAGGCCGCGTATGGCAGCATCTATAGAGACGAGCTATACAGAGCAATGTCTAGTTTTGGCATCCTTGCCAAACTCGTCCGTCTATGCAGGATGACGATGTAGAATGCACGCTGCTCTATCAAGGTCGGTAAAGATCTCACCGAGACCTTTGATGTCCAGA
Source organism: Volucella inflata (assembly GCA_928272305.1). Lineage (NCBI taxonomy): Eukaryota > Metazoa > Arthropoda > Insecta > Diptera > Syrphidae > Volucella > Volucella inflata. The sequence goes on from OV743720.1 coordinate 11,226,961, forward strand.
AAGGATTTAGACAAGGCGATGCGCTGTCATGCGATTTTTTCAACATCGTACTTGAAAGAATAGTGCAGAACACATGAGCAAACGCAAGAGGCACTATCTTTTAAAAGTCCGTCCAACTACTCGCATACACGGCGATATTGGCATAATCGGGAGAAAGCAGCGTGATGTCAGTGGCGCTTTCGCGAGTATTGAGACGGAATCGGCGAAAATGGGTTTAGCGGTCGATGAGGGTAAGACCAAGTATATGCTGTCAAGCAAAAATGACAACCAACACCGACGTCTCGGGCAGAACGTCACCCTCGACAGATATAACTTTGAAGTACAATAATTAAGGATTTTGTCTACCTAGGCTCGGCTAAAAATACAGACAACGACACCAGCGCTGAGATCAAGCGAAGAATAACTCTTGCCAACCGCTGTTTCTTTGGGTTAAGAAGGCAATTGAGTAGCAAAGCCCTCTCTCGGACAACAAAAGTCACCCTTTATAAGACCTTAATAATCCCGGTCCTGCTCTGTATCGCAGAAGCATGGACATTATCAAAAATGGATGAGGGTGTTCTTGGTTGCTTCGAGAGAAAAATTCTTTGGGCGATCTTCGGTCCCGTCTTCATTGACGGTGAGTGGAGGAGGAGATACAACGACGAACTGTACGGACTGTACAGCGACATGGACCTAACCAGAAGAGTGAGGATCCAAAGACTGAGATGGCTGGGTCATGTAGAGCGCATGGACACCAATGCTCCGGCCAGAAAAGTCTTCGAATCCGCTCCCGAGGGACAGCGCGGTAGAGGAAGGCCAAGATTCAGGTGGCGCACGCAAGTGGAAGAGGACCTCAGCCCACTTAGCGTGCGGAACTGGAGACAGCTAGCCAGGGATCGAGCTGGCTGGAGAAGCTTGTTGACTGAGGCGGACTGTAGCGCCACCTAAAGTAAGTAAGTAAGTACACTTCCTGGTGAAGAGATTGACGTTTCAATCATTATTCTGTGATTCTTATAACGGAAGTAATAAGCAAAATGTAATTATTTGAGATTTCCCGATATGCGTAGGCCGTTGCAATCACTATTACTATTTGTCTTATTGTCCCATATCTCACGCAAAATTGAATTTTGCCCCATTTAATAGCAGTGATGAAAACGGACAAGAAGACAACAATGTGACAGCTGACATTTCGGGGTTAGTAAAAATAGAGCGCTGTACGAAAGAACAAAGCATTTTCATTGTTGAGCAATACCATTGTATATGAAACTAATAGTACTATCATTAAGCGATATTTTTTGGTAACCACCTTGACCGCTTGGGTGGCGAGCTGCTGCCGGGGTGGTCCAAATTTTGAATTTCAGACTTTTTCACTCGTCCGATAAAACAGCTCTTTAGGCCTAGCTTTTGGTCTTTCATCAACAAATTGTACATGTACGTAATCTGCGTGACTTACTTAATAAAATAGCATCGTTTTTTTGACAATAAAAAAATTTTCATTTCTCGACAGAAAAAATGAGATGCTGCCGGGGTGGTCCAAATTTTGAATTTCAGACTTTCTCACTCATCCAAAAAACAGCTCTCTAGGCCTAGCTTTTGGTTTTTCATCAACAAATTATACATGTACGTAATCTGTGTGACTTACTTAATAAAATAGCATCGTTTTTTTTGACAATAAAACAATTTTCATTTCTCGACAAAGAAAATGAGATGCTGCCGGGGTGGTCCAAATTTTGAATTTCAGGCTTTTTCGCTAATGCGAAAAAACAGCTCTCTAGGCCTAGCTTTTGGTCTTTCATCAACAAATTATACATGTACGTAATCTGTGTGACTTACTTAATAAAATAGCATCGTTTTTTTGACACTAAAAAAATTTTCATTTCTCGACAAAAAAAATGAGATGCTGCCGGGGTGGTCCAAATTTTGAATTTCAGACTTTTTCACTTGTCCGAAAAAACAGCTCTCTACGCTTAGCTTTCGGTCATTCATCAACAAATTATACATGTACGTAATCTGTGACTTACTTAATAAAATGGCATCGTTTTTTTGACAATAAAAAAATTTGCACTTGTATATTCTCTAAAGATAATAAATAATGAATTTTTCGTTTTTAATGCCTTGGGATACAAAAGCGCCAGTGTGACTTTTTTTTGAATGAAAATATTTATTGCAGAATATTTAGCCGCCTATAAAACGTTATTTTGGCCGAACCCAACTTGAAATTTGAAATGGTATTAGAGTACGAATCTCTCTATAATATAAAAAAAAAATAAAACAAAACAAAATACCATTTTTTTAGTTATTCAAGGATACGAGTACATACATTCTGGAATATCCTTCGTCCTTGAAAATAAAAATTATTTCATGAAAGTTCACCTTTTCCCGAATTTAACAAAGTATATTTTATCAAATTCTGATGAGCAGAGCTAAAGTTATGATTTTTTGAAATATCAAAGAAAGCATAAGTTTTGATTTTTTGCCAATTTTTGAAGTTCCGTTGATCTATGTCGAATTCTGCAAAACTTTTTTTTGCCTTATAAATCGTACCACTCCAATGAGTATTTCTACCACTTTTCAGCTAAATCGGATGGATATCGTTCAGAGCTCCCCATATAGCTTTGGCGATTTCTCGTTGAATGACCCAGGTATGATTTCAGACTCTCCCTCAATCAATGGCACCAGCTTGGTCTTCTCCGATACAGCGAAATTTCTGGGTCTAACTTTCGACAAGAAACTAAGCTGGAAACCCTACATTGAAGAAAGAGTAAAGAAAGCCGCAGTAGCGCCAACGTAGCCACTCGCCTTAAAGCGACTTCACAGTGGCCAAATAAACTTTTTGGCCATGTACTAGGAATCCTACTGGAAAACATCGACTACACAATATCCGAACAATGGTTTGACAAGGGCTTCCATGCAAGCATTCCCTCCAGATACTTGTGGGAGGAAAATGTTTTACTGGATGACAACTCAATCCACTTTTACACCGACAGACAGTTCAAAGACTATCAGTGGGTTTGGTGGTGGTTGTTTTGCCAATAAGCTTATCCTTAGCCTCTCCTTCCACCTCCCCTATCACTGTAGGGAAGTCCGGCAAATAAGGAAGCTCTATCCTGGCTGAAGAAAAATGTAATAGCTGCAATGGATATCCGCATCTTTTTCGATAGATAGGCCGCTATCAATTCCTGGACTCATGGTCTCTAAATTCAAAAACATTCATGGACTGCCGATAATCTCTAATGGAGATGGCGGAGCAGTTTAATATTCACCTTTGCTGGGTTCCGGGACATAGAGACATTCCAGGTAATTGCAGGGCCGAATAACTTGCCAAAATTGGAACCACTATACCTATCACACCTGAAAAGGAAAACATATGTATATATACCTATCGCTACGTGCAAACAAGAAATAAAGTGGATGCTAACAAAAGAATAAACCATAGATGGGCCCAATCTAAGCATTTTTTACAGACTATTCATTTTTCAAAGCCTGTAAACTGTTCGAGAATAGACGACTCTAGCCTACTATGAAGTGCAACAACTTAAAAAAAAAACTCTTTTGATATATCTAAATAAAACGTTTACTCTGACTCACCACACTTTTGGATTGGCTTTAGACACCCTGTAATCACTTCAATCTTTTACAATTGCTTTGAATATTTTTAGAGTAAAATATTATGCTCCCCCTGTGCACAGTGTGCAATTTTGGCAATCTAGGCGAGCAAAATTGATTCTTCGAAATACCATATTTCACGTGTTTACAAACACTTGATATTCTATCAGCAAAATACTTCTATAAAGCGGAAAAGGAATTATTTAAAATAAACATGTTGGACCAACGGTATACTATGTATCTGGAAGTTGCCGTTAAATGGTTTACATAAATTCAGCCGAGCAACTAGCGGAGGCCCTAGACTGCTGCAAAGCAGACATAACCGCCATTCAAGAAATGCGATGGGAAGGGCCGGACAAGAGGAAGAAGAAAAACTGCAACATCCCTCGGGAGCGGATTCGAAAACTTTTCGAACCGAAGCATTGGTGTCCATACGCTCTAAATGATCCAGCCATTTCAGTCTTTGGATCTTCACTCTTCTGGTTAGGTCGATGTAGCTGTACAGGCCGTGCAGTTCATTGTTGTATCTCCTCCTCCATTCTCCTTCAATGCAGACGGGACCGAAGATCGCCCGAAGAATTTTTCTCTCGAAGTAACCAGGAACACCCTCATCCATTTTTGATAATGTCCATGCCTCTGCGCCATAGAGCAGGACCGGGATTTTTAAAGTCTTATAAAGAGCGTCTTTTGTTGTCCGATAGAGGGCTTTGCTACTCAATTGCCTTCTAAGCCCAAAGAAACAGTGGTTGGCAAGAGTTATTCTTCGTTTGATCTCTGCGCTTTTGTCGTTGTCTGAATTCAAAGCGGAGCTTAGGGAGACAAAGTCCTTAACTACCTCAAACTTATATTTGTCGAGGGTGACGTTCTGCCTGAGCCGCCGGTTTTGATTGTCCTTTTTGCTTGACAGCATATACTTGCCCTCATTGACCGCTAAAGCCATTTTCGTCGCTTCCGTCTCAATACTCGCGAAAGCGCCACTGACATCAAGCTGCTTTCTCCCGATTATGTCAATATCGTCGGCGTATGCGAGTAATTGGACGGATTTTTGAAAGATTGTTCCTCTTGTGATTGCGCGTGAATTTCTATGAAAACTTTACCGACCTTGATGGAGCAGCGTGCGTTCTCCGTCCTCAATCTGCATAGATGGACGAGTTAGGCAGAAATGCCAAAACTAAACATTGCTCTGTATAGCGTCTATAAAGATGCTACGGCATCAAGATCTGTCATAGTGTGAATATATATTTGGTCGATGCTGGACTTTTATGCCCTGAAAATTCACCCAAATGTTGACGAACGGCATAGGAGTTATGAGGCTTATTAATAATCGGCAGGTCGTACCAGCCATCGAAGTGGGAATTTAGTGGGCTGCAGATGTGATATCTCCAGACTCTAGGCACACGCACAAAAGAATTGATTTTAAACTGAAATATGTCAAAAGAGCCGTCAGCAGTATTAGAAACCACATCATTTGCAATTTTTCCAGAAGTACAGTGTGCCTCGGAGATATTAACCAAACGAAAACACACAAAAATGTTTCGAAATCTCCACCTTTCTTATTCCAAATACAAAAACATTATACAAAACCAAAAAAATGTTCGCTTAATTAAGCCTTAGCAGCTTTCTTTTCAGCCTCATACTTGTAGTGCAACTCCTTGCAGTCGGTATTGGAAATGTTAATCCAGCCATTGGGGGTCATGTGATAAACTCTAACGATACCTCCGGAGTATGCATCTCTGAATGTGGCATGGTATATCGCACGACGACCTAGTTCCTGGGCTTCTTCATCACCCAAATTCCATTTATAACCAGAATCTAAGACACCATAAGCGTAAATGGAACCACTTCCAACGGAAAATACATTGCCAGATGTACGAGATCCCTCCGAATCAACATAGTACAATCCAGGTCCTCGTTTGTCATAACCAGCCATCATCATGCCCATGCTGAGACCCATGCCCTTGTAATTATGGGCAATGTTGGTCATAGTTTTACTTGCAGCAGCTACTGAGATCCTCTCCTTGTTACGCAGTTCATGGAGACGACATTCCTTTGCAAGCACACGGTCCCAGTACACACAATCGGCAGCACCACCAGCAAGGGTACCTAATCACACAAAATTTCGTAAATTATTCTCCTAGACTGTCTTTAGCCCAATTAACTTACCTAGCAGATACTTGTTGATCTCGACAATTTTTTTCATTGTCTGTGAACCAATAAACTGACCACCAGTGGCACGAGAATCCACGGCTAAGATCACGCCGCCTTGGTATTTAAATCCCAAAGTTGTTGTGCCATGATCAAAGTCGATTTTAATGCCAGACTTGTCGCCATCAGCTTGTATTTTACGCAAATTCTCACATGGCTGCGGCGAAGAAAATCAAAATTTGTCAGAGCAAAGAAAAAATGAAATTACAATAAAAATATTGAAAGGGAATTTGTCGACTCACGTTCTCGAATGGAGGTGCCGCTAAGGTGAAAGCATTGTCCAAGTTACACGTATATTGGGACATTTCTCGCTCGAGATCAGATGGTGAAAAAGTGCTCATTTTCATGTAGGGGGCATCCGACATTCCACAAATCTCTGCTAAAGCCATTTTTCCTCTTTTTTTGTTAATAAAAGCAAACTATCTCGACAACTATGAAGAACAAAATTTTTTCTAAGCAAAGCCGATGAACAATGACAACTGTTTTTTGCAACGAACTGAAGTTGGCTGTAGGTGCCGGTTGTCTTATGCACAGCGGCTTGTTTGGAAAAAGTGACAGTTCAGGCGAGGTGAATCACAGGTTGCTTCCAATGCTCAAATTAAAACAATTACCAAATTATATGTTAAACCTTTTAACATAATGAGTTTTATATAGGCTGTCAAGAAGAAAATGTAGTTCTTCTGACTGTTATGGTACATAACTAATAAGGAAATTCCATTTTAATTTCTATGAGCAAGTTAAAGTATATCAGAAGCTACTTCACGTTTGGGGAGAAGATTTAGCGAAAGTAGAGACCAGATTGAGGTTTTGGGGAGTAGGTATCGGTCATGTTAAGACATTATGTTTAGAACGCGACTATAAGCATATTAGCTTCTTGACTGTTTTTGATAAAAATTATTCTGGATCTTTCGGCAAACATCCACACTCACAATTTTTGCTTTCCGAACATCGGGATCTCTGTAGCCGTCCGAAATTCCTCGCAATATTAGCTTGTCTTAGCGTTGTTCGGGATATCCGCGGAGGAGTGTCTTACGTCGATCGCTATGTGATGAATCTGGTTGACTGTTGATTGATCAGGAGGTCTCCAAGTCCCCATGTGTATATCGAAATGTGGGAGCCCATTGCTAGATACGACAACGCTTCGCCCCGCCGCAAAGTCGATTAGCCTGAATCCGTTATAGGATGTAGTGTCGTGCAGGCTATATATTTCGATCGGTCCACCAAAGATACCCTCTCTTCCTGGCTTTGCATTAAATCTTGTTCAGGAGCTCATAGAAGGCATCCTTGGTGTCGTCATCTTTCTCCTCTGTGGGAACATGCGCGCATATAAGGTTAATGTTGGCTAATTTAGCCTTGACTTCTTGCCTAAGTCTGCCCTCAACAACAGATCGGCATCCAAATAGGCGGGGGTTTTCCCGGCGATAACAATCGCCGTAATAGATGTCGCAGTTTCCATACTTTTTTTGTCCCGCCCATTCCATCACATTTCTTGGATGGCGGTTATATCTGCTTTGCAGCAGACTAGGGCCTCCGCTTGTTGTTTGGCTGCTCGTGGGCTGTTAGGGGACCTATTATTCCACGTGCATATCCGAAGTTCGTTGTCGTTTGCATGGGTAGTCAACAGTAGAGCCGTCCGTATTTGAGACCTGTTGCTGCTTTGTAACTTTTGAATTTTTTCTATAGCGGGTTAGTTACCCGGCGGCACAACCCCTAACATGGAGGGCCAGTTCCATTTGTTGGTACCCTTTGGACGAGGGGTCGGTCGGTTGGACCGAAAGCTAGTAACCCGTTCTGGGATGTGAGTGCTTCCGTTGGCCCATTAAGGGCTCTTCCACCACTATCTCTTTTCAAGACTCTGACTTAGTCTCGGAAGTCCTTACCGGCCTGAGCTCCAAATATGTCGGAGTAGCCCGGATAAGGTCCGATTTGTTTCGGGATTGTTTCTACCGTTGATTCTAGGGAATTCATCCGCTGTCCCATTTTTGTTGCTGCTAATTTTGTCTGCTGATCAGCACTAGCACTTATAAGTTTGGAAGTTCCGGATGGACATTGAGCCGTACCTGGCGGTTTCGACGTGGAGGTATTATAGGCACAATTGTTGTGTACAAGATAGTTACAACACTGGATATTGCCAGGTTGACATCTCTACAGCACCCAACCAGCTACGACTACATTACGCGCGATAATTAAAATTTATGGTTGTATATAATCATCCTGATTAAAGAACAAGTGAGCGTTTGGAGAAAATATTCCTATCCACTTAGTAACTCTATTATTTTAACTTTTCATCGAGACATCGAAATGCCAGAAGTGAAAAGAATATTGCGGACTTACCCAAGTCGGTAAGATATGACAGCAATGAATAGATACCGCGCAAGAATCATGAGGAAATCATTTCCCGACCGCATCTCATCGCTTTTAAGATTTGTCTAGGCTGCCTCATAAGAACGGTCTCTTTTCCATCAGTTCAAAAACTTAATAAATCCGAACACTCGACGTAAAATTTGATGGAAAATTGAGCCAAAACGCATCTACTATCTTGATCCCGGAATAACCACCGTGTGGCGCTCCCATTGTTCCGATTTGAGTTCTGTTTTTTTTTTTGCTAAGTTGGTACATCTGTTGTTGATATTCCCTCTAAATCTTAGCGTCATAGCTTGACATTTGCAAAAGTTACGTAGCCAGGAGTACATCTATCTCTGTGTTCCGAGAACTTTCTGATCAAGGTAGTATATACGAATCCGTCGGGGTTATTTAAATAAGAACTAAATAAAAAATATGCATTCTGAATCTCAAATGTATAGTTTATAGCAGATGTAACTTCTTCCTTGCCAATTTTTTGTATATTAAAGAGAATTACTCTTAAAAATAATGTTTTGAAGAGTGTTCTTTCGAAAATATACCGACGGAACTTGTACCTGTGATTGGAATCACCTGTTTCTTATTAAACTGATTTTTATCCGCTTATTTTTTTTACATACATATACATATACATATATACACTTCCACTGGTTTCAAAAGTGTTGAAACCACTGACTAACATCAAATGCCGATTGAAGAGAAGAAAGCCGTACTCTGTTCAATTTGTGTTCTCTTCTCCTTCGAAACCTGGTTTGGAAACCTACAATTATATAAGATCGTTTCAAATACGCACATTCGAACCGATGAATTGCCTACATAGGTGCAGATGTACATATCTACATTATGCCTACAACCCACGAAATGATGTATACAGGTGAGAAACATAATTTAAGAGAACAAGTTACTTATGTTTCACGGAATACACCTACCTGAATTCATATAAGAAATTTAGCGATCAGTTGAGTTTGAACTTTTTCTTTACATTGACGATTTGGCTACGGATCGGTTGTCGTGTTTTTGCTTTATTTATTTTGTTCCCTTCCTTTTGAATTTAATTTGAATTGTTTTCAACTCGTGTCGGGTCGGAGAATAAAAAATGTGTTTATAATGCGAAACTGTTACAGATTTCGGATATAGCTTGTACACTCCCAATTGGGCTGCTGCAGTGGATCATCAGGTATCCGTATCCTATTTGCGTTGTTAATAAAAAAAAAATTATAAATAAAATAACTGATGTGCGAAAAAAATCACAATGATAACGAAGACAACCGCAAAATGGCTGCAAATCCCAAAGGATTACATTCACCTCGGTACGATCGCTCCATCCGTGGTTTTATTGTTTTTTCTGCTTGACCAAGACCGTTTTTTTGTCGACGATGCTTCGTTCTAGATACTTGTGAACGTGATACGTGGTTTTGAAATTTTTTTTTTTTGTTTTTCAAGTCGTATTCTCAGCCTTTGATGTTCAGAGTTTTCAAAAAAAAAAAAGCAACAGAATTTATCAAATAAAAAAAAACTAAAATTAGTTTTAAGTTCTTAAAAACACCCATGTGCATGGAAAGAAAAATTTGCATAAAAAGTTCTGAGAAAAAAAAAAATTGAGAAAAGAAAATAAATAAAATAAGAAAAGCAGAAAAAATTGCAAATTCGTGTCTTGTGAAGCATTTATTGCTTATTCGATGTGTCCTCCATTTGTGTGTATCTGTTGTATTGATGTAATTGATAGTATCTTCACGTCTTTGCGTATGGATGTAGCGTTGAAAATTGTATTCATATCATCGCTTGGAATATAGACGTTATTTTAATTATTCTTGTTTTCTTTTTCATTTATGGATATTATAGAAATGAAAAGATAAAAGGTGAGTAAAACGACTAAAAAAATTTTTCAGGAATTTCATTCGTTATTCCGAAATTGTTATTTTGTTTAAAATCGTCTTTATTCCCATTATTATGAATTTAATTTTTTTTTAAATGTATTCATGCCTATGTATTATTCATATGTATGTACGAGTATGTGGGAGAAACGTGATCTTCTTTTTAAAAAATTCAAGAACGCAAATATTGTTATTGATGGAAATCGCTTTCAAATAACTCAGTCTTAATGGTTTAAGCCAGTAATCTGAATGGAATTGCTCGTATAATTATTAGTAGACATCTACTGGATTTCTTAAGCCCCCGCTTTTAACATGTATATAAAGGGTTTTCCAATTAGGACTTGACAACTTTTTTTTTTAAATAAAACGCAAACCATTTGAGATATTTCAAAAACTTTATTATCGGCTTGAAGTACAATCAAAACATTTATGAATGGAACTCGACTTCGTTGATATGGCCACCGTGGGCACGTTTGCAGCGGTCGATTCGTTGGACCCAATTTCCAACAACTCGGCCACACATTTCGGCCGAAACGGCCGCTATTTCGCGTTCAATATTGGCTCTGAGCTCTTCCAACGTCGTCGGTTTGTTGGCATAAACCAATGACTTAACGTAGCTCCACAGAAAATAGTCAAGCGGGGTTAAATCGCACGAACGAGGCGGTCAATCGACTGGCCCATTTCTTGAGATAACACGCTCACCATACTTAATCTTCAATTAATCGATTGTAACGTGTGCTGTGTGGTTTGTGGCACCATCCTGTTGAAACCACATGTCGTCCAAGTCCATATCTTCCAATTCGGGCCAAAATACGCAATAATGTGGTCTGAGCGATGCCCAATTCTTGAGAACGCCGTGGAATTGACTGATTTGGATCGTTTGTTACGGACGCCGGAACGGCTGCGATATTTTCGACACTTTGACCAACCCGTTGTTTCACTGACACGGCAACATCACACAACGAATATGTAGACTCAAATTTTTGCACTAAACTTGTTATTGCCTGTCTACTAGGTCGAGAATTACGACCGAAAATTAGAATTAACGCTCTTAAAGTTGCAGTCACCGACTCCGAATTTCGGTAGAAAATTTTTATAATTTGCAGAAGTTGCTCGTCCGTGTACTTTACCATAATGAAAATGTTGAGTTTACTGAATAAATTGACAGTGACAGTTTGATGATTAGTGAAAGAGTGCGTTCATAAATTAAAATCAAAGTTGTCAAGTCCTATTGGAAAACCCTATACATTATTTTGTACTCTTTGCGCCAAAAACCTTTTTCGCAAACTGATCTATCTATAATCAAAAAATATTTTTACCTCGTAAGCTGACAATGTATGACGTTTAAAATTAATGGCACTGGCCTCCATATTTAATGATCGTCTCTTAGAATTGACTAGCCCATATCATTTCAAAAATATATTTAACATGAGTCTATCACTCTCCCTCCGAAATATTATAGACCGTAGCCAGTACTTACTCTGACTTTAAACAAAACACATGAACTTTCCTCACAAATTTCCTTCCTTAGCTTACAAAGCGACGACTGTTGTCAGCTTGTCGGCGTAGATTAGCGGGTCTACGTATCCCATAAGAGAAAAATCAAGAGGCTTTAATTCACACGATCTTGGCGAGCAATTTACAGTACCATTACACCAAATGTTTCCTTCAAAAAGTTGATGGTTTCTGCTGGAACTACATCTTTCCATATTTATGCCATTCAATTAGAGAAATAAAAAAAGTCATAAATCCATGCTCTATAGTGAAGGCACTTTACCATAACAAGCTGATAAGCTTTATTTTTGAAAAAGTATAGTCTGATAGCTCTGAAAGCACACAGACTGCAGCAAACTGTGTTTTTGGATGCAACGGGGTTTCGATAATCTCATGTACAAGGTGGAGCAAATTTAATCATTATAATTATTGCAAATGGCGCCATACGTCAATCATATTTTACATTTGCGAACTAGACAGCTTCAGTATGTAAACAGACAAGCAATGGAGCGCGATACTCCACAAGAGTGTGGAATAATTGTGTCAACAACGAAGAGGACAATTTTGTGTCAAAAATCATCAGGAGCGAAGAGGTGCGTTTCCACTTAAGCGGTTACGTCAATAAGCAAAATCTTCGTTTCTGGGGCACTGAAAATCCGCGTGTGATGCACGAAGAGTGAGGACATCCACTCAAAGCCAATGTATGGTGCGGCGTTCACGCGGGAGGAGTGATTGGCCGTATTTTTCCGAGGACGCCATCGGAAATACGGTTACTGTTACTGTCGAGCGCTACAGGCCCATGATAAATGACTTCTTATTGCCCCGGAATTGGATAAGCGGGGCTTGGTGAACATATGGTTTGAACAAGACGGTGCAACCGCACACACAGCACGAGCCACAATGGGTATTGCGAAGGAAGCGTTTTCTGGTCGCGTAATCTCCCGTTTCGGCGATTTCGCATGGCCACCAGGATCGCCCGATTTAACCATCCCAGACTTATTTCTTTGGGCTACTTGAAGTCGCGGGTTTATGCCAACAAGCCTCAGCCAATCGCAGTCCTCAAGGAGAATATTCGATAGGGATGCGAACAGTTATCACTGGAAATCTTACGGAAACTCATGGAAAATGCTATAAAACGGGCACAAATGTGTATCAACACTAGCGGCCGCAACTTGGCGAATATCATTTTTTCCACTTAACAGAAAAAATTATAAAGGTCTAAATAAAGATTTCCATCACTCAAAACCATTTTTTTTATTTAGTAAAAAAGTAAATCAAAACAAAAATTGGATGATTAATTTGGCGCCACATTTTACTTTATCTTCGCTCCAAAATGCGACAATTTTGCTTATTGATATACCCTTTGGGGCAAAAGTAAATCTCATCGCTTAACACAATTAAAACATCGGATCTAATGCCACGCAAACGATGATCATTCGGCTTCACTTCTTACACGACCTGGCTCTTGTAAGCGTTCAAACCAAGATCTATGCTGTTGTGACCGACGTCGAATCGATTAATTCGGATCTTCTTCACAATTCTCCTGAACGCATGCAATATTCTTTTCAGTACAGCACTTTTCTTATGCTTCCCAGTGGCACTGCATCTTCCAAAGAAAACGTTGTGCGAATACGGTAAACAATAGTGCTCTATAAATTTGGCACACAAAACAATAATTTGAGAACCAAATGTCATCATGGTAAAATTGGAAATACTACTGAATAAAAATGATAATAGCTTTGTTCAGTGAGGTTGTTCCAAACTGTTCGGAAAAAGCTTGTACTTTTCTGTTCAGTGAGAAAAATTTATGTCCGAATCTGTTTTGCTTTGTGTTCAGTGAGGTTGTTCCAATCTGTCCGGAACAGAAAATCTTGCACCTACTCTCGAAGTACAATTGTACTCTCGAACACAATTGTGAAAAGTGTCAAAATCAGCTGTGATTTTAAATTGTGTTATTTGTTGGTGGTTATTTGCTAAATCAAGTGAAATTTTAAACTACAAATGGATTAACTTTTGACAACTCTCATATGGGCTTTACTTTTCTGTTCTCATTTGATTTGACGTTTTTCACAAATTTGTGCGGTTCTGTTCTAGTTTTTCCTCACTGAACAAAGCTAATGACAGTCTGCAATCTGACAATTGGTTTGACAGATATATGTAAAAGTTAACAGCTAGTACTGGATAGTACTTATCACGTATTACGTGAAATCTTAAATCAAACTATGAAAGTGAGGATAAAACCCCAAAATTGTCAAATTAATTAAATAATTGTAATCAGATATATTTTAAATTTTAGACCTGAAACACTTTGAGCAAACTATCTAATTACTAAGCTCTATTCACCACAGTTACAAAGCTATTTGTAACTCTTTCAAGGCTATGGTAAACCTGATTAAGGAAATCAGAACTGTTTCTCCATTTACTGGATTTCTTAAGGATACATGCAATTGACTCGAACATTTTGTATATAATTTTCCGTGGATCTCTCAATCGGTTTGACTAGTAAATGCTACTTGAGTAGAAGAAAAGAATGATTTTATTATATTTTTTTTAAATAACCGTTTTTTTCAAATTTGTTACCGTATACCGCACCAATTTACTTGTCAGACTTGCACATGAACTCTTTTAAATTGACGTTAAGTGCAATCGAGATGACATGACAGAGGAGATTGATTGCGTGCATATACTCTAATTGCTGATACAACAAGTTATGTATGTGATATAACATGTTGGGAAAAGGATAATTATGAAAGATGTTTGTGGTTGAAAGTAACTGAAAACGTTCAAAGATTGTACTAAATAATTTACGCGTAATTATTCGTAGCAAAATTTCCACACCAAAACGGTTCTCTGATAACTCATTAATTATAAGTTGGTTTATTTTTTTACTTAAAGATATATGAAAAATTTATAAAAAAAACATTTTTGGTATGGCAAACTTGTTGATCATAAGGTGCTGGGAGTCTATGGCGAGTCATAACACATTAATAACAAATAGTGATTACAACGCCAACTTTGGGACAAACGAATGGCTTTTTGAAATTAAGATAAATTGCACGCAATGACCGTAAGTGGCTTGTAGGCGCGATACCAATAGGCAATCGTTATTGGTTACATTTTAAGTGCCTTGTTGACCTCAATATCTATCGTTTTCCCCCCCTTTTCCGAACGAAATACGATTATGAGCACAGCTTGTATTAGGCAATTTCAATTTATTTTTTGCGTAGAACATAATTTTTGAAGTCGAAAACTGGAAAAAGATAAGATCGAATATTGAAATGTTTATTGGTATTTCACCAGGAGAAAGAAAATCATTAAATGAAATGTCAATGTCAATCAATATCAGCCAACTAATTTTTCAGCTACAATCGATATTAAGACGCTCGGATGAGTATCTTTCTTATCTTTCTGTCTACTTACATACGTGGCTTCCAAGTTCAATGTGAAACTGGGTCAAGATCAACCAGCTTACCTAACTTCGAGATCAAATAAGCCAATGAATGAAGTAACCAAACAATTAATCAGCCAATCAACCATCCAACCCTCATTGTTTGACAACCCTGTTTAGTTTGTCTAGGTAGCTGAACTCTCACGCTTCAAGGTGATTGAGGTCTTTCCAACGAAGCAAGGCGAAAACAATTAAACAGGTGCTTGAAGCTCACATTTTTTGTTTTTCCATGAATCACATCTGATTCATGCACACACGCGATCTGCGTTCCTTTATGTCAAAAACACCCTCAAGGTCATCATTTGTGAGCATAAATATATATTTCCAAGCCTTTATCTCAAATTCGGACAGAGTTTCACCTGACTGTTCGGTGCGGAAATTTCTCCAGAATACACACTTACGAAATGAAAGCTTAGTGAAGTATGATGTTTGAAAAATCACTTGCATTTCTGCTATCGCACAGCCGAAAATCCTTCAAACTGCTTAGAAGCATTTTTTCAAGGAACTATGGGTTTGCTATACGCCTTCAAGTAACAATGAAGTTGTTCTCTATCATCAGCTAAAATATGAATTAGCACAGTCACCTCATAACCTCATGTTCGGTTCATACATCCCATGTCTTAATCTTGCCATTGGGAACTGCATAAGGATTAACGATCCTTTCTAAGCTTGATTTATTTGCTGGTATTTTTCCTTTGCATTCCTTGAAGAGGTGGTAGAACTCACAATTTTTTCATTGAAACAGACAGAGATAGTTCCACTTTGGAAAATTATCTGATGGAATAGCATTTGACTTTTCTGTAATGACACAAATAGACTTGGAATTTATACACACCTCATAACGAGCGAGGATCGTGTTGAACTTATTGTCATCAGCGCTTTATCGGTGATGGGCTTTAAGACTTTCTGTCCACAAGCCTCTCAAGAGTGGTACACCATGTTGGATGAGTTTGGACAAATAATAATTTAAAACGAATGTCTGCGGGAAAAATTAAGAATCCCTGACGAGGACCCTACCTGGCTTTACAAAATTTGATAGAGCTATTAATAAATTGATGCACATAACTCATTTTACGGAGCATTCTAGGCCAAGGACAAAATCGTTTAATAGTGGATTGACTGCGCGAAATACCAAACATTCTGGCCATTGGCCGCACGGCAAAGATAACAAATGTCGACCATGACACCAAAAATGATTACTTCGAAGTTCATATCAGACCCTAACTAACTGAGTCACCAAGTTGGTTGATATATAATTTAAGCGAAAGCAAAAGAGATATCCGAATGGGCAATGAGAATGCATAACAAGCTTAGAAAAACCAAAGAGTAATGCTCTTTTCCTGGAAAAGTGAACTTCTAACCAAAATTCTATCATTTTGATACAAATACAAAAAGAAAATATCACCTATTTTCATATTTCAAGCTGAGATGTATGCGGCAGAGCTATATAATTTCTTTGCATTGAAAACTAGCTTACAAATTCATTTCACTTCCCAGGAAAGGATCCGCATTAAAATGTATGAACAGGCAATTAGTAGAACACGTCTATGTCTTCTATGTTAACTTTAACATGATGAAGAATGTATTCTATTACTGCCAGTTCACTCAAAGATTGTTAACAAATCCGTTACCATGACTATTAGACAATAGGTCTAATTATACCGCAATGAAATAATCCCTTTCTTTACGTCACAAAAAATCGAATCTTACGGTTTCAAAATGAAGTCGCAAGGAACAGCGTCCAAGCACCTCGAAATGTAAGAAGTTTGGATTCACTTTCCGACTTCAACTTTGGTACAAATTAATGGTTAGTTGTTGTAGAATTGTGTGATAGATGGTTAAATAGGTGGTGAGTCGATAGTGGATTATTATATATGAGATAAGTGGATACTGATCGGATGAGTAGTTCAAGAAAACTGCCGCGGAATTAAAAATGCATTCAATCGCACGTTAATGACTGAGGAATCTGCAAAAAAAGGCATACATTAAATATTTAAATTCTACTAAAAATACAAACTGTCACTGTATTGAAGCGGAAGCTGTCAAAATGGGATTGGCGGTAAATAAGGCAAAATCAAATAAAAACTGTCAAAAAGAATGGAAAGTGATCGTCTAGAGTTAAAATATCAAGCTATCAAAGGACTTTGTCTTCCTTGGCTATGCATCAATTCTCCCAACAACACCTCAGCCGAAGAAAATGAAGAATCATTTTTGACAATAGCTGTTTCTTTGGACTTTAGAATTAATTGGGTAGCCAGGGCCTATCCCGAAAAACCAGGAGACTGTATATTAGACCTTTATTATCCCATTCCTACTTTATGGCTCCAAAGCATGGGCGACGTTTACCTGTGTTGGCTAGGGGTAGTAGACCGATGGAACAACAATGCTCCGTCCCGCAGAGTCTTCGAACCTAACCCAGAGGACCCATAGCTTTAAATTCTTTGCCTTTGTCTTTTAGCAACCCTAAATGAAATCAAATGTTATATTCCCCTTATTGATGAGCATTTATCAGACTGTATGTGCTCTTACATTATCATAAAGCAGTATGGAACTATACCTCTTCTTATTACAATGATGGCTTTTGATTAAGGCTATCCATTAAGTGAAAGCTTTGCTGTCATTGTTTGTAACCTGTCCATTGAACTGTTACTATTGAATGTAATTCTTCACAAGTCCTGCGAAGGCTCAACGTTCCCCTGATATTTTTCTGGTACTAAACAGAAACAACTCAATTCAAAAAATTTTCCTAGAATATTCGCTTTAATTGTCCTGACATTTCTGATGGTTACAGTTGAGATCTCTAAATACGCATCAAGACAAAGATCTGGTTTCTAAGCAAAACTACGGCGTTCGATACCAACTGCGCTCAAAAGACATTCATTTTCAGGCAAGACCCAGTCAAAGTAAATCTTTTTCAAATATTTCAGCTCCTAAAGACTGGATAAACCAAAGAGTTACACGAGCTGTTCTCTCAATCTAAACTCACTCTAAATGATTACTGCACATGAGTGACACTGGAGAAGGGCTTAAGCACAGAATTCCTGTTTGGATCTGTAGTTCATAATAGGTATTTGAATCTATTGCCCACTATTTGTCCATATTTGTCAACACATAAATTTATAAATATTTCAGCGTTATCAATTAATTGCAAGAATCTAGTCTTTTATTACAAACTATCACTTAACGAGTAAATGGCGCCGATCGTTGTACAACGGTTTTCTTCCAATCAGAATCAAACTTGAGTGCAGAAAATGTTACCATACCACTTTTATGAAGTGACGCCAAAGGCGTTATGGTCGAATGGAGATGTGGAAGCGTGGAATACGATGTGCGCTGAGCACAGCATATGCCAAGCTGTAAACGTCATTAATGATTACCCAATACAACGACGAGGAAACAGCTGAAAGGAAACGTAACTCTATTGAACATTTACCCATTTAACAGTTAGGCACGGATCATGCTTTCTACATGGATCGCAGCGGAGTCTCAGTCAAGTTACCTCTCCTCCCAGGACTTTATGTAAATGAAGAAGAAAATGTGTGTTAGGAAGTTTAATTCATTTGACCACAGGGCAATGAAAATTACATCTAACATACACTCACATACAAGAGCGTGGAAGTTCTATGTATATAGAGCATATGGGACATAACAACCGTTTTTTACTGTTGAGAAACTTATCTATTGTAGATGCTTCCCATCGCTTGCTTCTTGAAAATATACAAAGTAGAGTGACAATTTTTGTAACATCTCTAGGATAATTAATCGTTATTTACACACACATACATACTATATGTTATATTTGTGTTTAAAAATAAGAGTACGGCGCAATGGTACATCAATTAAAGAAATATGAAAACAATTCACAAATGAACAGTTGAAGCGCAAATTGGGTTAAGATGCCGATGCTTAATTAATGAAACAATTAATAACAGTGACTTTGAGTTATATAAAAGCTTTAAGAACCAAGCTGTTGCCTTGAGCATAATCGATGAAGATCAATATTGATCATTAATCAATTTACTACAGTTAGAAGTTCTGGAAATATCGGAAAGCGACAAACAAATGATTTGAACTTATACCGAAGGAATCGGCTAAGCGGCTTATAAAAGCTGTGTTCATATGATTTGGGTAGAGGACGTTGACAACGAGTTGATCTCTGGTAATGTAAATCAATCAAAGCCTTGTACAGTCCAAGGAAGATCTTAATCTGTAGTAACTCTCTTTTTTTTGCGTTTTAAGTTAATCACTCGGCGATGGCGATGGCGCGATGGCGCGATAGTTAGCTCATTGGACTATAACGCAGACAGTCTGGGTTCGATTCCTGGCTGAGTCACCAACAATTTTTCAAATCGCCATCACCCTTTCGGCGGGCAATGGCAAACTTCCGAAAGTAAAATTGCCTACGAAAAAGCTTCTAAGGAGTGCCGTTCGAATTCGGCGATAAACCGTAGGCCCCGCTCAGATATGACAAAAAATGACAACATGATCAACACAAATGAGTGTCAAGAAGCTAGGCCATGGCCCATACCGGCCTGCCAGCGCCACAGTGTTTTTTGTTTTGTTTTTTAAAGTAATCACTCTCTGTTGTGCACATCTACATATGATAGTTTTTGGAGGGTTTTCTTCTAAAGTAAACATTTCTCCCTAATTAATTTAAAGACTCTTCAATTAATGTACTTCTTAGTTTCCGCTATTTAAAATACCTCGGCAATGAGCCCATTCCCCCACGCGTTAATTGATTATTATTTTGTTTAAGATATTACTTAGATTGCCATCTTAGTTGAGTTGTAAATTCCCCCTGTTAGTGGACTTTTCTTAATCATAAGGGGCGTTAAACATTTTATAAAAAACATTCCCAGTTCTACGAAGAACAAATTCCTTTTGATCTTGTAGGTACCCTGAATATGTCTTATCCGCCAATGCTCACACAGCCCAAAATTTGGGTTAACTGAGCCTCTTCAGATTTTACCATTGAAAATATCACTGATTTAGAGACAGAGACAGAGACATAAGGGAAACACAGTCACACAGCATATAACGAACAAATTCAATGTCTTTTTGTTTCGGGTACTTTTGCAAAGTCTCTATCTGTATGGTTAATTTTCGCATGAATTCGCATGGTTTTTGTATTGCTATAAGTTAGTCATACGGTTCTAGCCGTTATGTTATTACCTATATGTGTGTGTATATCACGGTATAGTGGTATAATAACCTAATTCATCATTAATACATTTTTGCATGAAGTCTATTGGAAAACTTACGAGGGATATGACGTGAGAGATGTGCAGTAATGTGGCTTTCCTTCAAAGTTTATCCACTTTTTAATATGATTTATTTGTCTCTATTTTTTATTAAATATTCTAAATTATATGACGGCAGAACTATACCTGAGTACACAGTAATAATAATTTATTTCTGTTGCCTACAGTGTCATCTACTGCTGCTCGGCAAGTAGACCGTCCGTCCGATCCAGCAACCTTGTTGGATTTAACTTTAAAAACTATTTAATGTTAAGGCATCTATTGCAGAATCTTAGCCTTTATCAACTTATTTGACTTGAGACATGAAGCGAATATTAACTATGAAGAAATTTTTGCATTGCTGCAGAGTCTATCTGCTTAAGTCCGCTTTCGGAACCAATATGTTCCAATCTATGTTTACGGCCTCCAATGAAAAATTATGTCTTTCCAAATTTGCCTCTAAAATTGCTAAGGATGATTCAAACGTTGTGTGTTGGATGTTGCAAGTACTTGTGTGTTTTATCAAAGTAGCCCTTAGGTCTTCTTTCATGGCATGCACTTATCTCAGTCATATGACTGAAGAATTGAGCCTCGATACTGATTGTAAGATCACGTATATCAAAAAAAAATTGTCTGTCTTTACATGTCACAGAAGGACATTACTTAACATGATGCAATTATTTGTTATAAAGAAAATTTAGAAACAAAACTATAAGGCTCTGAACTAGATTAATTGACCAACTAGCAATCCCATCCCAGGTGACATATAAATAATGTAACGTCTAGTCTAATCGCATTACAAATTACAGACAAACCGTTCTGTGAAGAGAATAAACTGTTAAACATATTATGGGGTATCTATTTTTATATCGAGATTACAAGACTGGTACTTAGTAAAATATGAATATCTCGATTTGGACCAAGCCAAACAAACAGTTTTTCAGAATATTTTTCCATTCTTTATCAGTCAAAGCTGTAGATATGACGAACGAATCATCTATGAAAAACTGAAGACTTGTTTTTGGGTTTTGTTTTAGCTCTGTAGTCCATTTTCGAAAGTAGTCTTGGACAAGCTAAGCTAATATAGTGAAACATATTGATTTAGCACAAAGGCCAGCATTTACACTTTGGGAAAAAAAAATGATATAATTCTTATATTCCTTCCGGAAAAAACTTTGCTTCTAGTAACTTCTCATTCATTTATTAAAACTATTCGTATAAAACATAATCAACTGCAAGCAGTATAAGCATTCTTTAAGGACTCTCTAAGCAATATTGTGAAAATGAACTAGTGACTGTTTTCAGATTTTGATCGGATAAGAGTAGCACTCCCTACTCACTCGATATTAACTGTGGGACACACTTTCAATACTTTTTCGAAGATTTTGTTATGGCTATGGTATTGCATTTCAACATTTTCAGATAGCCACCTACTCATTTAAAAAACAAATTCGCCAAGTGTCTCATCAATTGATCTCTAAACCGGAAAGGAATCGCTCACTAATTAAGCATAACTCTTTCAATGTGTTTTTTAACCTCTTCTTTACGGAGTTGGAGAGTAATCTATTAGAACCAGAAATTCAGATACAAAATTGCACTGTGTTAATAGTACGTTGACAGTTTAGAACACGAATTGTAAAGGTACGAGTAGTCAGAACCTCAAGCATCCGTTGCAATATATCACAGTGCCATAAAAGTCCAGAATATACCTTCTGTGTGATTTTTCATCAAAACTTCGTCCCATTGTATTGTCCTGTGCTTATATCAATGCAAATTTTGCCATGTATATGAAATGTATATGTGATACCTTTTCTCTGGCAATACAGCCTTCCTTCATACATCGAGGGGTCCATTGTTAACTTGCTGCTTGTTTACCCATGGCGATCGAGATGCGCTACCTCTGCTCAATCCGATTTTGGAACTCTTGTAGACATTGTGGCAAATCCAATATTTGAAATCATGCCAAAACAGGCAATTTAGCATGTTTTTTCTTTTAGAAAAATGTGCTAAAAATTAAACAAAATAAATTTTTTTTAAATAAAAACCTGCTAAAAGGCTAAGAGTTAACTAAAAAATTGTGTTTTTAGAAAAGTAAGATATATTTCACAAAAATAACATTAATAAAATAAAAAAAAATTTAACTGAGCTTAGACTTTATTTCTGATGGGTAAATGTTGACATTAAAAAAAAATTAATGCCTTAATATTAAGATAAATTAATGATTTTGAACTTCAGTTAAATATTCCTCGAAAACATCAAACATAGTAGTAAAATAAAAAAAAAATTCTCTGTCCAAGTTTCGATGGACAGTCTTATAGGCCATGGAATATGTATTGCATCTAAGCCACTCTTGCGTCGTTTTGCCCCTGTGCGATGCGATACCCATCACCAAACCATTACAGAAGCGGGATTGGGTCCGCGCTGAACCCTCGGAATAACTTTTCTTGCTTCTTAAGATGACGTTGCATAAACTTTGTCATTCTGTTTGTTATAAACTTCTTCTATGGTAAATTTACTTATAAGTACACGTGTTAGAAAAAAAATAGAGCCAAAAGCCTTCGCAGTTAGCGCTCAATTAATGTTAGCGTACTAATTTTAATTATATGTTAATAAATTATAATAATAATAATAATAGGAAAAAAATGGTTAACGGGATTATTCCTATTGAAAATTATGAGCAAGGGGTACTTGAAATCTTGTAGCAGAGGACTAGGTACATTTTTTCCCTGCAAATTAGCCCCCCGATCAGCATAAAAGTGTCCAGCAGCACTGAATAGAAACAAACATGAAACGACTTGCTTGAAATCTCCTCCATAATATAGTGCGTATGATAGTTCAATTTTTGCGGAAAAATAGATCGGCTTCGGCTAAATCATCAGCCTTTTCTTGCCGAAGCCGAAAGTTTTGCCGAAGGTGAAAATTTAAGCCGAATGTGGCCGAAGCCGAAGCAGAAGCCGAATGTTCGGTCGGACTCTAATCCCCAAACACTTAAATGTAACTTATTCCACTGCCTTTCTGTTTGATACATTAGTTTCCAATTCATTTTTGAAAAAATGGGTTAACTGATATTTAAGCATTCTGAAGCATTTTTTTTACAGAAAAGAAGTTGATTTATTTTAAAATTCTGAGATTTTTTAGTGTCCTTGCCTGCAGTTCTTTAATAAGCCCAATAATTAATTTTTTTTTTTAAATTCAGTTCAGAAAAAATAAAGCAATGTAAATCTTTAAAAAGTTCACAAAATCAGCTTTTTACTTTCAAAAACTCCGTCGACCATCTGAACTTATTTTAAAATATTGTAGATTTTAAAAACCGATGGTGGAGAAAATTTACTTAACTACTATTAAAATCACGAAGTTTAATTTAAGTTTGCAGTTCTTGATACTGCCCTCAAATTCTTAAAACTAAAACCTCATTTGAAAACCAGCGAGTTGATCAACACTGCAAAGACTATAGGTTTCAATCTCCAAATGTGTGAGGATAAAGCGAACCAATACTTGCTACAGAACCTGCAGACGCTGCCAATTGCAATGAATAACAGTTAAAAATAATCGAAATCAACAGATTGCTCAGTAGGATGTTGCTTTAAAAATTTACAAACTTTAATTCACGCTTATGTTATTACGAGGCCTATGTGCTGAAGGAACTTTCGGTCCGTGAATTCTTCGATTAGTAAGTTCTATGGTCCATGTCCAACATCCTCCCGCAATTTTTCCTTAAAACATGAACTAGAGATATTTGCAATAGTTTTTGAGCACTTCGTCCTCGAAAGATTTAAGTTAATCGAAATGTTGGTTTCATTGACTTTTGTTAAAATTGTATATAATAACTTCTACTTCAAGTTTATTACTTTTTAATAAGAACCGCACTAAAACAATTCTTTTTTGTCTTGCAGAGGGAGAAGATTCAGCCGCTTTCATATGTTTTTAAGTTAGACTCTATTCTCTTATCACGGAAAGTTTTGGTTGTAAATTCCAAGGTGGAGAAAAGGCGATGCCAAAATGTAAATGTGCCGTAGATTTTGCAAATGGTGTAAAATTTCATTGTGCCCTCATATTTATGTTATAGACAGATAGCCAACATTGAAGAAGAAATCACCAATTTGGAGCCAAATCTCTTACGAGCAACAATTTAATCTGCCGTAAAACAAGAATAAATTTGCATCAACTCAATAGGTGGTCATTTGACGATATCATTTTTCCAACTTAATGCCATGTTATAAATATATACACCTTCAAATAAATTTCTTCTAACAAAATGACAGCCAATTTACATTATGACATTACTTTTGTCTTTGTTATTAATCGCCAACCAATTTTTAAAACAGGATTTGTAGCCCACGGTATCCTAGCTTTTTGGCATTATTTGCATTTAATGCTTTCGGATGCACTTGTGCACATCGAATTGATGATGTTTTGATTTCGGTGAAACTATTGCAAAATACGTGAAGTAAATTAAGAAAGTAATATTTTAGGTCTTGAAATTATTTCAGCCAACACTTGAAAACTATTGGGTCTATAACTTCGTGCGGTTTGCTAAGAGATGGCGTAACTTGTATTATTGCATTGTTATAATTCCATTGGAACATGCGTTGGAAAGCTACTGTCATTGTACGTCATTTCAGTATATGTCATCCATTTGAAGCGTAAACAACAATAATTTTTTTTTCACTCAAATATGTCGAACTTTGTGCCTGAAAAAGTGTTTTTGCGGGGAGTTCTTCTACATTACTTTAATATGAAGAAAACTGCTGCCGAAAGTCATCGTATTTTGGTGAAAGTTTATGGTGAACATGCGCTAGCTGAGCGAACGTGCCAAGAGTGGTTTGCACGATTTAAAATTGGTGATTTTGGCTTGGAAGACGATGAACGTCCTGGCCAGCCAAAAAAGTTTGAAGATGAAGAACTGGAAGCATTACTCTATGAAGATTGTTGCCTAACACAAGAAGAGCTCGCAGAATCTTTGGGTGTCACTCAAGCAGTCATTTCAAAACATTTAAAAGCAGCTGGATATATTCAAAAGCAAGGAAATTGAGTTCCACATGAACTCAAGCCGAGAGACCTCGAAAGGCGGTTTTGCATGTCCAAAATGCTGCTGGAACGCAACAAAAGGAAGTCATTTTTGCATCGGATTGTTACTGTTGGTGAAAAATGGATTCATTACGATAACCCCGATTGCAAAAAATCTTATGTGAAACCCGGCCAACCAGCCAAATCAACGGCAAAGCCGAATATCCATGGCGTGAAGGTAATGCTCTGTATTTGGTGGGATCAGATGGGTGTGCTGTATTATGAGCTGCTAAAACTGGGTGAAACCATCAATGGACAACGCTACCGAACACAATTAATTCGTTTGAAGAGAGCAGTAGCCGAAAAACACCCGGAATATGCGACCAGACGCGAGGCAATAATTTTCCATCATGACAACGCTCGGCCCCACGTTGCTATTCTGGTTAAGAACTATTTGGAAAACAGTGGATGGGAAGTCTTACCCCACCCGCCTTATAGCCCAGACCTTGCCCCTTTTGACTACCATTTGTTCCGGTCGATGCAGAACGCCCTCACTGAAATACGGTTCACATCAGAGCAGAATATCAAAAATTGGCTTGATTCATTTTTGGCTGCCAAGCCGGCGCAGTTCTTTTGGGATGGGATCCACAAATTGCCAGAAAGATGGGAAAAAGTCTCAGATGGGCAATACTTTGAATAATACTATTGTACATGTTTTTCTTGAATAAACGTTCAAATTTTGAAAAAAAAACCGCACGAATTAAGTTATATACCCAATACATAATAATTCCTTTTTTTTTATTGTGTTCTTATAAAAGCAGCCGTCGTGCCACCTTTCCCATTCCCATTTGACTAAAAGAGAATCCAGCTGAAATTATGCTAGAAAAAGAAATGCGTGCATGATTTGAAGAAAAAAGAGGCTGAAAATAAAAAATTCCTGCTAAATTTAGCAGTCTCATCCAATTTGTTTAGGAAACGCCATGCTGGAAGGCTTTCGCTGCAAACAATGGGAAATTCCATCAGTGCCATTGTCTAAAAAGTTTACTTGAATTTCCATAAATGTTAAGCAACGAGCTCCAGTGATGCTTAGTTTATTGCTTGAACCAGCAATGAATTAAGCGGGATCGCATCCCTTACATCTGGCTATCAGGTGTAATATTCTAGCAATCAATATTATTTACTTACCCACTTCCACGTTCGTTGTCTGTGTCGTGTCTGGGCTAAGTGAAAAGTCAACTGAAAAGGTAAGCCCAATAACGCGTCACGAAGTAGAACTGCTATGGTTTTTTTGATATAAGTATTC
Source organism: Volucella inflata (assembly GCA_928272305.1). Taxonomy (NCBI): domain Eukaryota; kingdom Metazoa; phylum Arthropoda; class Insecta; order Diptera; family Syrphidae; genus Volucella; species Volucella inflata. Next base: position 11,253,478 of record OV743720.1, read on the forward strand.
TATACTTAGGTATTGTAAACACTTCATTCGTCAAACCAACGTCGTTGGAAGAATATTATTTGCTTAGATAAGCATAGACGAAAGAAGAAACTAATAATCTTTCAAACATTTACCATACAATCTTTGGTTGACTGACCTTAACCACAACTTCATATTTGGCCCATGAATGATTTGTATGAGTACGTCATCACCGTCAGTAACCATGGTGGGCTGACAAATTACAACATACTCGTATTGCGTGTTCTTAATGTTCTAAGTCCAAAACAAGTCGCTTGCTTGGTGTGAATATATTTGCGCACGCTCTTTTGATCTGATGGCCTTTTGTGCGAAATCATAAATCTTAGGCTATTAAGAGACCCATTCTAAGAAGTCATTAGGAGTAGTTTTGATTACTTTAAACCTTTTGCCAGCTGGACTTGTCCGCTAGACCTTGTTGTCGTTTCGTTTGAAAAAAACTAAAATCAAAATAAAAATCTGAATTTATGTTCAGTCACAAAATATGAGTAAAAATGGTAGCGCTTATGAAAACGCCAATAATTACAGATTGTAAATTTTTAAATCGCTTGCTTGAGGGTTAAAACAATCATATCCAATGCTGCACTACTTAAATTAAAGCAAGTTCCAAGTAAAAGTGGTTTACTGAACATGCTGTCTGGTAAATTACATGTATCTAAACTGCTGACTTGCTCACAAGGATACTCGTACTGTTAATTTATCTTTTGCATACTTACTCGTAAAGTGTAACCTGCAATCGATGTGAACCAAGTTACACCGAGCCGAAGGTGTTTGATCTCACGATCGAGCCGCAGTGGGCTAATGACGCTTGAGCTATTTTTATACAGAAATTAATTATCATAATGCGCACATATGTCCATAAAAATATGCAGTTATCGATGCCAGATACTTTCGTACATTTTGAAATCGCAATTTCATATTACAATAGCAGTTTGAGATCCAAAACATCGTGCTTTACTGCACATACTTCAAGAATGCAATTTTTTGAGAAAGTGTAAATCCAATTGAAGATGAACTAAAAATGGGTACGACCATGATTAGATTAGATCGACACTACTGTGCACCATATCGCGGCCTCTGTCGACTTTTTGCCCTTATAAGGAACATTTAATGACAAATGACCAGTTATAGCTTCTTATTTTAATATAAACAATTTAATAGATTCGTTAAGCCCACAACAGATAATCCAATTAGCAATTTAGAATATTAACACAGTTGTTCAGCTCCGATAATGGGTTGAATGATTACCACGCATTTTATGGGTTCAAGAATATTAAATGGTGAATTTTTAGTTTTTGGTAATTTAATATTTCGACTGGAAGAAAACAATAGATTTGGAAGAATGTGCTGAAAGTAGTCACTAAGTTATGGTCAGATACTGGAATGTTCAGTGATGAGGAACTTTGATGTTCAACGATTTCACTTCATTAACTTCATATGTATATATCATTCCGTAACTATGTGTGTCAAGTTCTTTAGAGATCTTATTTCATATGATTTCAGTGTGAAATGAGGTTTAGTCAGACTAGACGCCATAAATTAAGCTTAAGAGGTCTATTGAGTTCTTTCTTTGAACGTTGCCTAAAATTAAACAACGGAGTTTTAATACCTTTGCAACGCAACAAGAATTAGGAGAAACCATTCCCATCTGGCAATGGCACTGAAATCAAAAAATTAAACCTAGTCTGGTGCGGTACCAATTGAAGACTTGCGACCTTCCAAAATTTTCTGCAAGAAACCACCAAATTTTTATTTTTGTGGGTTCAGGGGCAGATAAGTTGCGAAGAGTCCAGTTTAACTCTGGGAACTCTTTAATATGAGCAACAAGGTAGAAGCCTTTTCCGCTTTTTGAAACAACAACAAATGAACGAAATAAAATGAGTTTTAGAAATATTAATTTCAAGCTCTATCATACAATCAATCCAAGAAATTAAATGTTTAATATTTAAATAAAAAAAAAACATAATTGTGGCTTTAAATACATCAAAGAAGCATTTTTATTGACAAGGAAATCATTTTTTTTCAACTTCTGTGATACATACAAGTTATGGTAGCCCTTGCTTTAAGCACTAGAAAAAAAAAATAAAATCCGGATATAAGCCTTGACAGAGAAGTGGCTCGACTTGACCCAGGAAAATTGTATCAAAATATTATTCATCAAATGGTGACAGAAGAACTACAGATTCTAATGATACGAAATTGATGCAAAACTATTCCTCTGAAGGACAATTCAAACCTAATATGCATAATTCAATCCAAAAAAATTAATCTTCTTTTCTTAAAAATCAGGCTCTGACGGGGTCTGTTTCAGTTCATTCTCCCGAAAGGTCTTTACTGATCAACTATGTCCACCAACCTTTAGAAAATTTGTTAAGCCAATAAACTTCGCATCCTTTGACTCCGCGATATCAGCATATTGGAGACTCTTCACTGTGTTAATTGCGACACGTATACCTAACCTCCGACACGTATAACCTCCTTGACCGCCAGAATACGCTGCTACTGCAAAAAAGGTTATGGTGCCTTGAAGTCCGTTCATATTTAGGCAGACATGCCAAATTTCAGTGCGATACTGTCTTTAGTTTTGTTTTGACAGCTGATTGTTGTTGACGTGTTTGGCATCATGTTGAGTATGGACAAAAACGATTTTCGTTCTCTCATAAAACATTATTTTTTGAGAGGCAAAACGGCGAAGGAAATAAAAGAAAAGTTGGATAAATATTATGGGGCTAATGCTCCGTCGGATTACCCCGTCAAGTATTGGTTTCGAGAGTTTCGTGGTGGCCTCAACTCCACTACCGATCAAGTCCGCAGCGGCAGACCCTCCGATGCGGTTACAGAGGACAATGTCAAAAAAATACATGAAATAGTGTTGGCTGACCGGAAAGGGAAGGTGCGCGAACTATCAGATACCACAAAGAGCGCACACGCCATATTTTGGGCTATATTCTGCATATGAAAAAGCGAAAAAGTTATCCTGCCGCTGGGTGCCGCGCATGCTCACTCCTAACCAAAAACACGAACGCGAGAGCACTTCGAAAGAGTGTTTAGACTTGCTGATGCGGAATCGGGCGGACTTTTAGCGTCGATTGGTAACTGTTGATGGAACCTGGATCCACTATTACACACCAGAGAACAGAATGAGTGCCCGGCGATGGACTGAAGCCGGCACGAATGCTCCGAAGCGACCGAGGGAGGCTCAATGGGTCGGAAAGGCTTTGGCGTCGATTTTCTGGGATTGTCATGACAAACTCTACGTTGACTACCTTGAAAAAGGAAAAACCATCAACAGCTAGTATTACTCTGAATTATTGGAGCAATTGAAGGCCGAAATCGCTGCAAAACGGCCTCACATGAAGCGAAAAATGCGCCGGCGCATTAGAGCATCGCAACCACGGCTAAAATCAATGACTTACGGCTCCAATTGCTGTCGCATCCACCGTATTCGCCCTCGGACTATTATCTCTTCCCAAATCTCAAAAGATGGCTCATCAATAAAAATTCAGCTCACGCGAGGAAATCATCGACGCCACGGAGGAGTATTTTGCAGACCTTCCGGAAAATAACTTTTCGAACGGGATCAAGAAGTTGGAAAATCGCTGGAATAAGTGTATCAAGTTAAAAGGGGGCTTTATTGAATAAAATAAAAAAACATTTAATAAAAAATTTTTTTTATTCCCAATGAGGCTACTTTTCACCCCAACTAGGATTCTTGGGCGTGCTTGCAATTGAGCTAAGTATCAGGTTTACTTCCCTATGGTTTTAATTATTATTAAAATTCTGAAAAAATCTGATAGTAAGGAAAATCAGATAATCTTCGACGTGCATGACGTTATTTACTTATAATCAGAGTTGTACCCCTGGGAACATTTGTTGGGCGCTATTTCGCGTTCAATGTTGGCTCTGAGCTCTTCCAACGTCGTCGGCTTGTTGGCATAAACCAATGACTTAACGTAGCCCCACAGAAAATAGTCAAGCGGCGTTGAATCGCATGAACGACTGGCCCATTTCTTGAGATAACACGCTCACCATACTTACTGTGCAATAAATCGATTGTAGCGTGTGCTGTGTGGCTTGTGGCACCATCCTGTTGAAACCACATGTCGTGTAAGTCCATATCTTTCAATTCGGGCCAAAAATAATCGGTATTCATGGCGCGATAGCGCTGACCATTCACAGTAACGACGATTTGGATCGTTTGCTACGGACGCCTGAACGGCAGCGATATTTTCTACACTTCGACCAACCCGTTGTCTCACTGACACGGCAACATCACACAATGAATATTTAGACTCAAATTTTTGCACTAAACTTATTATTGCCTGTCTACTAGGGCGAGGATTAACGCTCTTTAAGTTGCAGTCACCGACTCCGAATTTCGGTAGAAAATTTTTATAATTTGCAGACGTTGCACGTTCGTGTACTTTACCATGATGAAAATGTTGAGTTTACTGAATAAATTGACAGTGACAGTTTGATGATTAGTGAAAGAGTGCGTTCACAAATTAAATTCAAAGTTGTCAAGTCCCTATTGGAAAACTCGATATAACAAACTATCGGTCTTATGGTTTGCATCGCTATAGTCCATCTTATGCTCAAATATGCATTGCACGTTGAGTAGCCTTCCTATGTACAGCCTTCAATATCACAATTTAAAGCTCGACCGAAGAAATTAGAGTATTCCTAACTTGTATAAGAAATGTCAATAAGACTCAAGGAATCTATGTTCTTGAATGGCGACATCGCAAGATATTCAACAGATATAGTAGCAAAATGTTTACAAACTTTTCAAAACAACTTCTTGACTAGAACAGAAGAAGTAACGATATTCATTCGATTGGTTGTATTCTCAAAGAAATCGAAAATTTTAATATATTCATCAACTTATCATGTATTTTTCTACTGACAGTTTTAGCAAAGGAGAAAGCATGAAGGATATTGAGTTTCAACACTTAATCTGCAAAAAGCACACAAATATCAATACAAAATTGAATATGAGGATGTGGAAGAGCTGTGATACTTCTGATGGCTACTGGCAATGATAAATAATTCAATATCTTGAATAAGTTAAAGCAAAATTACTTTATCGTTTAATAACGTTATTGAAATTCAATATAAAAAAGGGTGACGGGACTGACAGAAGCAATAACACGAAACACACTTTTTTCAATGTCTATCTAAGCAGTCTATAGACAATTATGCGGAAGACTTGACATTTTTAGCGTGCATAGAAACAAAGTAGTAAAATGCGGCTAAATATCTTTCCACAGACATCTGTTGTTAGAATAGGTACTGCAGAAAAGTATTTACAATTTAAAGGCAAACGTTACGTGACTAGTGCTAATTTAGTGCAAATAGACAAATTTATTGCCTAAGGTCCAGCCTATCAGCGGACTCTAGTATATTAGCGCACGTAAATTGCTAGATTTGAGACCAAAACTTCATAAAAATTAGCGGACGTAGGTATAAGTAAATATTGTGGCCAACAAGTGTGTACGATGGATAACACAATACATTCTTAAAGTTTTGTATTTTAGCAATATGGTGGAGTTATACGTTTATCGACAGCATACGTATATACATGGTTTATACCATAAGCAGTGTGAGTAGTCATTGTTATTCCACTTAAAATACCAAAAGAGAAACCTTAAAACTTCACCCCAATAGTAAGAATGTCCAAAACTTCTTCTTCGAATGGCATTGCCTGTAAGTTGATATTCAAACAGCGGATGTTATTTGTATTGACGCTTAAGTTAAGTGCTAATTAAATCTCTTAGCGAAGTCAACTCATTTCGGCTGAGGGTGATTTTCTGTTAAATATTGTAGTAAATTACACATACTTATACTATACGTAGTTCTCCAAATTGGTGTAGATACGAGTACTTTTTTGCTTCTTTTTTCCTTTTCTCAACGGTAGAAGCAAAGTAATTTCTTAACCACCGTAACACTCGTACAACAACGGTATGAACTAAACAATTGTACTCCATAACTCGCTTATTCAAAGGGTTTCTCGTACTTTCACGCATAAATACTTCCGCTCCAGATGTGAACACTGGTACGGATATTTGTGCATGTTTACCTGTGCGCCTTCCAAGAAATTGTTATATGTACAAGTATCGTAAAAGAGTTCATGGCGTGGCACTTCTTCGGTTCAATGGTCAGCATTTCTACATGTTCATAAGTGTGCGATCTAGATAGTGTTCCAACTGTAGATTTGAATTTATCTTAATCCATGGTTTGTGCACCTATAATAGTTTTACTATAGAATTAAAAGATCACCTAGATGACGAACATAATAATACTTGCGCGTGTACTTTCGAGATTGAACTTTCTCCTTAGCTCAAGAGCACAAATCTGGATTTGCAGCTGAAGTTGAGATTGGTTTTATTTCTTCCATGTGGCTCACTTCTACAATGAAGTTGTCATGGTTAATTATGGTTATGGTCGACACAAGACGGAAATTGTAAGAGATGCAATTATATTATATACTTTACTCCTTTTGGATGCAAACACGGCACGGACGATCTGTAAACCAGGTCGTAACCTACATAAGATTAGATGAAATTTAAACTAATATCAATGAGCAGACACTGTAATGGATTTGGAACGAAATCTAAAAGAATTACATTTATAAATTCGAGAGATGAGCACTGGAACGTAAAATGGACTGACAAAGTTGTGGTCGTTATTTTATTTACTCTTTCTAAGAGAGCCTTACCAACTCATTGGCGGGTTGAGCCCTATTGAAAACCTAGTTTGATCTTGTTACCAAGGTTTCGTACACTAGATCATGTGTTTTAGTATCGGACAATTGAGTATTTCTTCTGGGTAAATGTCAGCAACGATCTTCTTGTGAAAATGAAGTTAGGTTTAAAGCATAGACACACAGACACTTCAGAAAAGTTACGCGTCAATAAGCGATCTGACGTTACCTTCTTGTCCAATCAGCCAGTTTGTTTTCTCTTTCCAGGATAATTTTAGGCCCTTATCAAAGAAACAATAACTATGGCTATTTCACAGCATATGGTACTGGGTTGGAGAAGAATCTTTTTCTAATCATCTACAGACTGCAGCATTTGCTGAGACTTTACTACCGACTAGGTTTTACAACTAGAAAAAATATTTTGAGGACGTACCAATTTAGAGTAAGGTGTAAGTTCTTGTTCTTTCCGTCTGTACCAGAGCTATATGCACTTCTTTGATAAGCTTATGTCGGTGGTTAACCCCATGTCTCCCCTACAATATGAGAAATTGATACAGTGCCTTAGCATTTTCCGACAACTTCAAAAAGTTTACAATCCGAGATAACTCCTAGATACCAAGTGGAGTCGAAAAATTAATTATGAAGAAGGTTGAGCTTTCACTAGAAAGGCGCAAACTAGGCATATTCCTTTTTTTTTGTGAACCAACCTCCGTTTCAAGAAATTGGCTGAAGTCGCATTCCTAGTTCACCAATTGTGGACTACGTCTAAGGTGATTTCACTTTAGATAAGCATGTTCCTACTAATGACTCAATAGCTCTGAATGTATAATCTTAAGCGTAGTTACGAGAACTTTTAAGAGCTTTAATCTAAGGATTACACAAGACAGTAGCATGAAAACACTAAATGTTTTTTTTTAAAATTGGCAGAAGCTGATATACAACTTTTTGCAATTTAAATCAAATGATAGCTTGATTCCTGTCGTCACAACAGTCGATGATAAATATCAGTTGTAGTAGATCGAACTACTTTATTATATTCAGCTCGGGTATAGCAACTATTTGTAACACTAGTTTGGCCTGAGCTCAAGGATATGCAATAAAAGTCATCTTATCTGAACTCTAAAGATCACTTCAGATTTATTGAATCTTTTTTCACATTTGAAATAGATCTTCAAATTCCTTTAACTTGATCATATATTGAAAACTTCGAGTTTTGTTTCAAACTAGTCTTAAACGAACCGTTCTGAGTGTCTTTGTTCTACTGCATAACACACAATATGCACGGGAGACCACGGCCGAAGATAAGCATTCTGTCAGAATATAACTAGGGCTGAGTCAATAAAACAACATTAGCTATCGAAATTCATTTTCTCTACTTTAAAATAGGCTCCATTTGAAGCGGTACATTTTTTCAACTAATAACCCAGTAATCTACGAGTATAAGTTTTTAAATGCATATTCCGGGATCACCTTAAATTCTCTCAGCGAATTTTCTTTTACTTTTTAACTTTATGTTTCGGGTATATGAATCAGTCCCACGGTGCCATATCTGGGGAATTCAATGCTTACTCGTTCATGGTGGTAGCTTTTTTGTTCAAAAAGTGTCTAATAAAGATGAATATGTTAGATGGTGAACTATCGTGGTGCAAAATCAAAGGCTTGTTCTGCCACACCTTCGGTCATTTTCGCCGGATACTCTCCCTCAAATAGTATTGTTTACACTACGAATATCGAAAAACCTGTGCCGCAGGACTTCTCACACGAAATAACTTCTTAACAACTTCACGATCCTCTTTGAACGCTCTGTACAAGTCAAATGCTTTTGTTCTCGATATTACAGAGTCTTCGTACGCTCCAACTTTTTCAACGCCCCTAAACAAGAAATTCCGTTTGCAATACAAAATTCCAAACAATCTCTTAGCCTTAAATTGTATTTCATAACAAAAATAGCTGATATCATTTATTATTAACGAATGTCATTGGTTATTGACAAAAACCTAGTTGACAGATGGCACACAAATTAAGAGTCGAAATGGATGAGATGTAAAGCAACATAGAAAACATTTTTTTAAAGAAACATTAGCTTTGTTCAGTGAGAAAAAACTAGAAAAGAACTAGAAGTTTGTGAAAAACGTCAAATCAAATGAGAACAGAAAAGTACAACCCATATGAGAGTTGTCAAACGTTAATCCATTTGTAATTTAAAATTTCACTTGATTTAGCAAATAACTGCAAATAATTTAGGATCACAGCTGATTTTGATACTTTTCAAAATTGTGTTCTACTTCGAGAATAGATGCAAGATTTTCCGTTCCGAACAGATTGGAATAACCCCCCTGAACACAAAGTAGAACAGATTCGGACAGAAATTTTTCTCTCTGAACATCGGTTGTTCCGAACAGTTTGGAACAACCTCACTGAACAAATCTCACTTGCCTGACTCAGTCCTAGTTATACTTTGACAGAACGTACGTAAGTTTGAAAATGTTGGTAAGCACACTGTCAAAACTACTCGTAGCTTTTGCAGAGATAGAACTGCTCTTTATGTTTTTATGAATAAACATGCGATTTGGACAGATAAACATTGCTCTTCCTTTATGTGTGCCCAGTTATTATTTTCGTTAAAAATATGCGCTTAACCAACTATATTTGCTACCTCTCGACTTGAAATTATTAGTGATTCAGAACCATAGAGAAACTTAATTCGCGTAACAATAATGAAAATCGACTTCGCTACAGTTCGGGGTGAACCTTAAGCCTCAACCCACAAGCGTCTCCAGCCAGCTCGATCTTTCGCTAGCTGCCTCTGGTTTTGCACGCTAAGTTGCCTGAGGTCAGATATTCTGCATGGCTGTTTATTTATTAGGCGGTACCCATCATTTTGGATATACTTTAAGTTGGTTCAGTAGCTCCACTACTCTTAAGCTTAGAAAATTCAAATACAATTTGATTTGTTGTCAAGTTTTTGAATTAACAAACATTTTGAAGTATATGGTATGTCGTTTTCATTCGCTTTTTTAAACCAAGATTTATTTATTTATTTATTTATTTACATATATATATATATGTATATGCATCTTTATTAAATTTTTCTGTAATGTGTATATATTTTGGAAAAACATATCTTATAGTACAAATAAATTTCTTTTCACACTTCAATAAGCTGTTAACATTGAAGCTTCTGATCAGGAGCGCCACTAACAAGCTTGAGTCGAAAACTACGCGCAGAACAGATTGTAGGAAGACTCGGCCCCAGTTTGCATTGATGTAACCGAAGACCTATCGCATTCCTATAAGATACAAAGTCGCTTTTGTTACAATGTACCTACTATTAAGGTATTCTACTCGTAATTACGGAAGCACAGATGCGGAAAAGTTAGACGAAAAGGATGTGTTGTGCATCTAATCAGGTTTATTTGCATCCATTCCAAGAGTCACTAAAGATATTAAATACACTTTTAATTGGAGACCATCCCATTTTGATTACACTGAGCAATCTAACATTTGAAGACAACACACTCCGAGGTTAAAGTCCTGCCATATTTGTGAGCTTCCGCTGATGCTTCAAAATGTTAATCTCTTCATAAACAGCCTGCAATTTGTATCTGATGACGAGTGAGATAATTTAAGATTTTCCATTAGTGTATAGGTAAATAAGAGGCCAACCTCAACTGATCCGGGTTGTCACAACACTCTGACGACTAAAGAGGTGGCCATACTTCAGGACGTCCAGGAATGTGATTAACGATATATTGTCTTGCGCAAGGATGATGATCGTCTCCAAAGGCTTATAATTTGCCGTAGGAAAGTCGAATATAATTTCGCTAAAGTATAGAAGATATTATATAAGAAGATAGCCGCTACGCAGTTTTATAGCTATTTGAATTAACTAAGATCCCTTTATAAAGAGTGATTGTTTTAGAGGTGGAGATTTTATGAGTGATCACGCATGCGTCGTGTAACACTGATATAGTAGCGTTTACAATTCATTTATCTGTATTACTAAAATCAGCGTTCTACGTTGAAAAAGTTTGAAACTCGACTTTCATTATTGTATAATACGTGACCAAATAGACCGCATCTAGCACGTAGTGAAGATGAATCGATTCTGTGCCCTTGTCTTAGCTAGCTTTGCTTGTCTTATGCAAAAAATTGTCATATTTTACGTGAGAATCTTGGTTGATTCTTGAAAACACAACGCAAGAACTGAAGCCGGGCAACCTTCCGAATCCATTCCGTTTTAGTTGTTGTGCTCTTGAAAAGCTTTAGGAAGATCCATTATTTTCGACCAGTGTTTTGTTTGCTCAAAGGCGTCATCAAAATTTCGAACTTCAAAATGGGCCATGTTAACCGCAGTTACTGCCAACATTTGAAAGAACTTACCTTCAACAAATAAATGTAAAGAATGGTTCTTTTGTCTGATAATAAATTGGGTAAAATTGAATTCTTTTTAATTTGCAAAAAAAGTTGCACGAAAAGAATCACCATTTACTCAGGGAATCAGATATATAGGTACATAGACAAATTTCAAATATCCAAATTCACATATGAAAACATCTTCTTCCGGATTACTAATGTAAGTGTGTGCTGTGTAACAAGAGTACATTGTGGTTCACTGATCCTCCTGGAAACTGCAAACTAACAGTAACCCATTAACTCGATCGGTTTTACCCCATTTTATTAAAACAATTTATTTCAGACCACCTGCAAGGTCTTGCATATCCGAATATGTATCTCAGAAATTAATGAGATGCAAAAAGGTAAATGCAAGTAGGTATATGCTTCTCGAATGTACTTCTGTCCTTTGTATGTACGAGTATTTCCGAACACGTATTTGCAGATAGTCTTATGAAATATCCGTAGTCGTACATGTTTCATGCATCATGTTGCCGCACGAGTATTTTTTTTATGCATACAATCTTCACAGCTTTGTTCGGGAAAATTGCTGAAACCACAAAAGCGTTTCTTTGCATAAAAGAAATGCCAAATTTTTGCTGCTTGATCTCTGTAAATTATTCACAGCAAATACTGACGGAGAAAGTTGTTAAAGTTCGTGAGAGAATTTCATTGAAGAAAAATTGATGCGAATACTCCATGGAATGCCACAAATTAAACTAGTTTATTGCTGAGAAAGAAAAAAATCCAGCATTGTAGTGAATTCTGAATTATGGTTAGTTAACTTCTTAAACATAAGCGTTATCCTATAAATCTTGTAGCCACATTCGGATTGACTGCGTGCATTCTTAATTAACGAGCAGCAAAAATTATTCAGCAGATTTTTGAATTAACTTAATAAGCCAGGGATATTCCCAGAAGGGACCATTTTTTTCAAATAAGGAAAAATATGTTTAAAATGCTATAATATTGGGACCATTTTAATTATAGTAGAAGCTTTATTTTATGACCCCATTACTAGATGGCCAAGAATAAAATCTGCAGAAAAAACCTGGCGAAAACCATCATTTTCTCTAGAAACTCTCTCGTTTACAAAAGATGAATTTGCTTTCTAAGGGAAGCCATACAAAATGCTAACGGCGCGGACAGCCAACATGCAGAAAGTCGACAACTTTCATATCCCCGATCATGTGAAATATATTCGTAAGATAGTTATACAAGATACGAACTTCAAATAAATAAAACAGCTTACAAAACCAATAAAATTCAAGATAATCTTTTTCTTTCCGCATTTTTTCTCATTTTTGATGCATAAGTATAAAGCAGATGCAGTCTATCTTTATTGGAACTAAGACTCCTCATTTCTGTTAAGCAGCAACCTCTGTATTCGAAAGGAAAGCCCTTCCAGAACTTACCGCTTTCAAGGCTTGACAGATGGAGTTAATAAAGTTCTACCGCTATGCCGCGTTCTGTTTGAATGAAAATTAATTACCATTTTTTACATACGTATGTACGAGTATAGGTATATTGTGAAGAAACTATAAAAGAGGCAATGTACTTGCATCTTCAGCGACACTCCAAATTAAGGTCAATACTTTATATACGAGTATGTACTTTTGAACAACTTAGTTTGAGAATGCAAGGGACATGTATTGATAACATTTTGCTTAATCATGAGAATTTCTCGTGAAAACAACTGCAGATGATATGACCCTTTAGATAGATCAAGCAAAAGCTACACAGAGTTTTAAGGAAGGCACTTTTAGAATGAAAAACTGCAAGTCAAATAGCATAAAAAGTATGCTAATGAATGGAAACTACGGAATAACTTACTGCAATGTTGACAAGACTAAGCAATTCTCATCTAATTGTATGAATAAAGTTGCAAGTAATATGGGTTGATTTGACGTGTGTTGAAACTATGGGATATCTTTTAATATAAGTGATATAAGGTGACGATGGCGCGATGGTTAGCTCATTGGACTATCACTCAGAGGGTCCGTGGTTCAATCCCCGGCATCACCAACAGGTTTTCGAACCGTCATCACCCTTTCGGCAGGCAATGGCAAACTCCCGAAAGTAAAATTACCTATGAAAAAGCTTCTAAAGAGTGCCGTTCGGATTCGGCGATAAACCGTAGACCGTCAAGAAGCTAGGCCATGCCCCACACTCACACCGGGTTGCCAGCGCCACAGTGTTTAGGTTGTTAGACATAGAGTTGCAATCAGAATGTTTTCTTTGCTGCAATTCCCCAGTTGAGTACTATAATTTGATGGTGTAGATCCATGATTCTGTATCGTCATAGGAGTCAAATGGTTTTAGGTCGATTTTCATTTTCATATACATATGTGTGAATATAAGATTTTGATTTTTTTTTTTCAAAAACATATGTATTTGAACAACATAATGAAAAAATTGGCCATCGTTAACTACGACTTTTTAAATCTGTCTTGCAATTTATGGATTCAGCGCCGCCAATACCAACGCTTGCATCTTGAGGACAACCATTTGTCAAAACAATTTTTTTCTTCTTCGTAAGAATGAAAGCGCTGTTCTGAAAGCCAGTGCTGCATCCATCAAAATAAGTAGGAAGGGGCAAAGCCTGGAATATACAGCGGGTGAGGCAGAACTTCCTATTTAATATTTCCAAACTTGCAACACGTGGACGAGCATGCTTTTTACTGAAATTGCGTGCCAATGCTGCTTTTCAAGGCGACAAAAATTTTTTTTTATAAGATCACAAACTATGACACACGGGATTTTATTGACAGTTGTTTACCCCTCAAAATACAAAATTCATCGACACAAACTATATGTAGCAGTTAAGCCACCTATAAGTCAAACTTACATATCATTAGTCACACAACAATTAGGATTCGATCTTTACACGGGACAAGTCGTTGATAACTTCATTGTAAACTATAAATTCTGAAAGCTCTTTGTTACATAGACTCCTGTGTTAGTGGCCTAAATCACACCTTATTATTTCTGCAGAGCAGAGCAGAGCAGAAAGGTAAAGGATGTTTGAATTCATATCAAAATGGAAATAATACTACCACAGACTGTTTCAAAATCTACAAATATATACAGGGCCATCCATTTTGTGCTTCCGAAAGTAAATTTGAATAAAATGCATTTATGATTTAGTTTTTGATCAAATGTTTGTTTCAACATATTTTTGATCGCCATTATGAAGGGAATATAAGATTATTTAGATGTCCTTCGCGGGAGTACTTGCAGGACTCAATTCTAGACATGTCCAGCAACAACTCGGTCATAAGTTAAGGAATATTCGTTTAAAAAGCACGAAGTGCTTGTGGATTGTGTTCGTAAGCACGATTTTTTGCATAGCGCCACAAGAGAAATCCAACAGCGACAAATCCTATAATCTTGGTCGCCAGTTTACATTAATCATATCTTCGAATTGATGCAAAAAGCAAATATTCACGTACAGCGATAAGAATTGACGGTAACGGTTACACCTTCCTCATTCCCGAAGAAATATGAACCAGCACTGTGAACCGTACATAAGAGCTGGTGTAACAACCGTGGTGTAGAGTTTCTCCTTCAGTCTAAGTGGAAATTTTCGGTCGCAAAAGATTCCCGAATTTTCCAGCCATTTCACCCACTCGCCACTCACTCTGTGGTTTACTTCGTCGTCACATTTCGCTTCCATGTTAACGATTGATCCTAAGTACTTAATGATAGTGCTTTTCAGGAGAACTATTCCGTCTAACGTTATATCAGGAACAGGTCGCAACGGATGCGCAAATGTACACGTCAAATGCTCCGTCTTTGAACGACTTATTTTAAACCCGTTTCTCTCTAGCGCATTTCTCCATGAATCTAAGGCGTTCTGTAAATCTTCGAATCGCTAAGTATAACTGCGTCGTCAGCGAAGAGAACTGGCGTTACATTTGCTTCGCGCATGCAGTCCTTTAAAAGATAGTCAAATACTACGTTAAAGAGGAAAGGGCTAAGTACGCTTCCTTGATGTACTCCGATATTAATTGGAAAATCTCTCGTTAGTCCAGCAGAGCTTTTAACCGCAGTTTTCACGTTTCCGTACATGTCTTGTATTATTCTTATATACGTTTCCGGTACGTTTTGAGACCTCAGCGCGGCCCATATGAGATCCCTAGGCACTCGATCGAATGCTTTCTCGAGGTCGATAAATACCATGTGTAAGTCCTTGGACGAATCTCGGTGCTTTTCCATTATTATTCGTAGGCTTTGGATAGCGTCCACCATCGATCTTACTTTAACAAATCCTCACTGGCTATTATCGAGCTTTATTATTTACCGAAGACGTTCGTTTAAGACTCTTTCGACGATTTTCATTGTGTGTGCCATCAGCTTGATTGAACGGTAGTTGTTGCACGTCTTATTATTATAAAATATTTAATTTAATATTTTGCAGGTGTCTGAAGTTGTGAAGACTGGTTTTTGTGCCTTCACCCCATTCGTAAATCGCCATTTGTTTTTAGAAACTGAAGATAGTCATCACTCAGAAGCCGTCACGCCTATATTACCTCCAGTTATAATTCGGAATAATAAAGATTTGCGATTGCAGGCTCGCTTTCTGCTTTTTCTAATTTTTGTAGATTATAGAAAGATTACCAGGAGGCACCGTGATAGCAGTTAAAACTAAGGCATTCATTTTTATGCAGCTACTGTTATTCACTTAAAAGGTTATGCTGCTGTTGTGAAGCTAATAACCCATTTTTCTATAAAAGTCTCTTTAATACCCTAAGGTCGGTTTCGGCTCCTGGGCATCAAAGGTCTTAGGAAATATATTCAACAGCTTCCTCTCTATTTTGAAATTATTTCGGCCAGTTTAATAATCGATCGGATCAATGCGGTTCTCTAAACTTCGCTTTCACACTTTATAATGTTTGAACATTATGCAAATGTCAAGCTATGATGCTAAGATTTAGAGGGAATATCAACAACAGATGTACCAACTTAACAAAAAAAACAGAACTCAAATCGGAACAATAGGAGCGCCACACGGGTGTTATTGATCAAGGTGGTAATACGAGTATGTATCCACCTATTGAAAGTTATTGTTCACTCGAAAAGTGGTACATTTTATCCGACGACTGTTACATAATGTTAGTTTATGGATATCGAGAACCAAAAACCTCAAACCACAAACTATCAGGTTTCATTTCGCTGCAGAGATAGCAACAGGCCAGGATTCATTGTAACAGCCATAAAGCAAAGACTTTTCATTATTTTTAATATAATAATATTCAAAACTCACGTTTCAGTTTCCTTAAACTTATGACACATTTTACAGTCTCAGTGCTCGCTTTTTCAAAAGTCGACCAAGAGGCAATCGTAGCACCCACCCGTCTACAAATTGCTTTAAATCGTTTCCATGATAAGTTATTTAGATTGCTGTGATCGAAAAGGTTTTTCCATATTTTTTTTGTTTAATAATCGGCTCAGAGATCTTTTTAAAAAGAACAAAATAATAACTCCAGACAGAGAGAGAAAAAAAATCAATTAGAAATCGCTCGCACACCTTTT
This sequence comes from Volucella inflata, assembly GCA_928272305.1. Lineage (NCBI taxonomy): Eukaryota > Metazoa > Arthropoda > Insecta > Diptera > Syrphidae > Volucella > Volucella inflata. Next base: position 11,270,126 of record OV743720.1, read on the forward strand.
CTGTAAAGCAAAAACACCAGCTTCGAGATCAGTCTCAGATTTCAGTTAGTATTCTATCCGTAATTATAAACAAGCGGACGGACCGATAGGCAACTGTATGCACTGAGACAACCATATTGGAGATACATACTTCAAGTGTGCTACGGATGTAACGTCAACTTCTATCAAACGAAGCCCAGCCTTAGTCGTTTCTGAAGTGAGTACTATTAGTGCAATTACCTAGAGTGCAGATACTTCATCCAAGAGACTCACAAAAGACCCACGTTTTGCGATTCTACTCTGTGGTGGTTGAATGTGCGCGTAATTTGACTACGGGACGGAAATAATATTTTCTTTTTCATAATTTTTTTTTTTATTTTTTTTTTTAAGAATAAGGCTTATGCTCATGTTGATGACTTAGCTTTGCAGGCGTGCATAATTGTTTGCGCCAACGCAACGCAATAAGCCATTGTCGCCATTCTGTTTCACTGTCTTTCTTTCGGTTCTTTCCTTTTTTTTAATGTTCGCTTCTGTCTGTGACTGTTTTTTCCTTCTTTTTTTTCTTAAAAACAATTAAACGACCGAAGGAAAAAAAGATACAAAAACAGTCGTGCATTGTGGCGCTGAATTCACAATGAGCTTCGTTACAGAGGCAGTATCTTTGCTAAAGTTATTATAGAAACGTTTAACTCGTATTTTTATATCTTATATTTGAAATCCACACCGTTATTGTCGGGCAGGTACTTTGATGAGAAATGTTCACTTGTAGAAAGTGATACCTCTTGTCCATAGGAAATGGCTGAAATCACATGTCAGGAAAAACAAGCAACACATACAATAAAAAGTGAAAATTCGGGTTAGGATAGAGCATACACGCTAAGGCAGTCATGGATCTTTACTGAGATGATTTTTCAGGAATCTCGATTTAAAGATATTGGCGAACTCGACGTCGTTGAAATGGAATGCCTTTTCAACTTCGTTGCCATTTTTAGAAGCATTTTTATGACTTCCGATTCTTCGTCATCTTACTTGAGCATTCACTTATCGAAGATAAGTTTGAATCACCACCTTACTGTTAAATCTGCAATATGTTCAATGAAATGAACATAAATATATCGGACCAAACAATCCATATTTAGGCTAAATATGCCATTCAGAACGCGCCCACAGAGGACAAAGATCACAACATCAAAAATAGCTTCTGCAAGGTCTTGAGCATAACTTACCAGTGATGCCCTAGCTATGACATTAAAATTATCCTCGGCGATTGTAGTGCAAAGCCAAGAAGGGAGGGCATCTTTGGTGGCACTGTCAGCAGGTATAGGCTGCACGACATCACTTCTGATAACAAATTCTCCCATTAACCGCCAACCAAAATGACCAAATTGTGATATAGGCCCTCCTCCAGTATTATCGATGTTCACACGTTCTGAGGGGTAAAACACGACTACGACTCGGATCATAACTTTGTTGTAGTCAATGTGCGTTTGCGTATATCCTGAACAAGATACTAATACTGTGAAAAAGATTGACGTCGGACGTCTACAATCGCAAGAAATCGAGAAATTCTTTACCCAGTCTCCCTTAATCTCTTAAGATGCCGCAAGCATCTAAGAAGATTAGTAGCAACATCACCAAAAAGCCATCAGAGATAACGCCCCTGATGCGTTGAGTTTCACTCAGACGAGGAAGTGGGGAATGGAATGAAATTCAGAACTTAGATGACGCCACTAACACAAAAAAGGTAACATAGTAATTGAGTTGAGGGAACATGGTAACAGCGATGACGGACCAAATACAAATAATTTCTTTTACTCGAGTAGGATGAATTGAAGTTAGCCACATCTATCGTTAAGTCCAACAAATCAGCAGGTTGGGAGCATAGTTCAAATCATTTATAAAATATATTAGGACGAAAGTATGTGTAGCGAATATAACCTCAGCATTGCTTGTCACATACTCAAGAAAGAAGACCCTCTTAACTGCGCCAACTACAGAGCCATCAGTCTTCTTCTACAAGATTCTACAAGTCACACTCCGACTGATCTTTGAAAAAACTCCCGAGCTCCGAATCGATTCACACTCCCTATTCATTAATTTTAAGGCCGGGTATGACAGCATCTACAGAGACAAGCTGTACAGAGCAAATTTTAGTGTCTCTGCCAAATCCGTCCTTTTGAACAGCCCTATCAAGATCTTTGATGTCAAAGAAAGACATGAACAAGATGGTGCACTGTCGTATAATTTCTTCAACATCATTCCTGAAATAAAAGAACAAAACTTACGGGTTAACACAAGAGGCACAATCTTTCAAAAGTCCGTCCAATTACTGGCATAGGTAGATGATATTCACATAATCGGAAGAAACCAGCTTGATGTTAGTAGCGTTTTCCCTTTTTTTTATTTTATAATTTACGCGCGCCTCAAGGGGTTTATGATACCCTTTTACCGTTGCCAGGGCGCGGGCGAAAAGACACAACGTCATGAAGTGGTTTGAAACTCAGGTATGTTTGGTTTCGATATTGACTCTCCAGGGGGGGAGTCCGAATAGGACGGAGAGTTTTTTTTCTCCACTCGGAATGATTCAGGTTGTAAATTGTAACGGTTGTTTTGTGCTTGAAACTCTACAACAGCCAAATCTACATGCCAGTGTTATGCCTTCACACGCAGATTTTTCTGACTAAGTTCCAATTACACAAATGAAAAACTGGTCATGAGTAGGATTCGAACCTTGACCATCCGAGTGAGAAGCGATGGCTAGTACCACTACACCACGCCCACGCCTTGTACTGAGACGAAAACAGCGAAAATGAATTTAACAGGGCATGACCAAGTGTATGCTACCAAGCAGAAAGCCCAGCACTGAATTCTCGGACAGAACTTCAACCTCGACAGATTTAACCTTGAGCATGCCTCTCCAGCCACTTTGATCGCTATCTAGCCGCCAGCTAGGCATGCTAGCTTCCCTCATTTGCAGACGGGCCAATTTTACACGGCGTGTTTTTCGCTCAAAATAAAGCGAAATAATAGCGCTGCTCATCAGAAATTTGGACGATGACGGTTCTGTATAAATCTTCTTCGTTGCTCAAAAAAATAGCGATCGGCAGGAATTATTATTTGTTTAATCTCGCTTATATGGTTATTTAAAGATTTTAGTTGTATATATGTATTAATGTTCTGCCTACGGCATGAGTGTTGGTGGTTCTTTTTTGATCGGTAGACCCTTTTTGCACCTCCTGCCTCAGTACTTACAAATCTCCACTGACATCTACCTAGTATCCTGCGATTATGTCAATGGTTTCTTTGCATGCGAGTTATGTGTTTTCTATCAATAAATTTGGTGATGTTTTTTTTCCGATTTTGACAGAGCATCGAAAGTTCTCGATTGGCACTCTGCAAAATTGATACAGTATGACAGGTATGGCTCTATGCAGCCATTTGGTATTCTCCCTGCTGCAGAGTTAAAATGTGGCCGATGGTGTTTTTAAATTGTTCACATTTCGGCATGATGACTTCCTTTAAACTAATATCATGATTTGGTACTACGGATTCAAAAAAAACTGCTTTGTGGATGCGACACAATAGTAAGAACGATTCCGAGTCTGTTATCAAGTAACGGTAAGTTTTCTAAAGTCCTGTCACAACTTTACCAATGTCAAATCGTTTCAGAATCGCCAAAATGCTGCTTCAATAAAAGCATAGCAACGGGCTTTGGACACTGCCTTGATCTGCTCAATCATAGCTTCGAATTCCCCAACACTTCCAATAATTCTTACTGACTGCCATGAAATTTGAGTAAATGTTTTATGCTGGAGGTCTATTTTCATGTCCTATGACGCTAGTTCGACGGATCGGCAATTGTTACAGTTTCGCGTGTTGGTTTTGCCCAGAGCAGACGGCGTTTGGAGTATGAATAAATGCAAAAGTCACTGCCTTAAAAGAACTGGTTGACGTGGGCTTAATCCAATACGTTTAAAACCCTTTAAGAGTCATAACAAAAGTTTTTTTGAATGTCTTAGAAAAGGAATTAGTGTAATACATCGATGGCACCTACCTCTTAATTTTTCTTCTCTGCTTTCATGTCATCAACAATTCTCACACAAAACAATGGAATCGCTGGGCATATTATTAAAAACAAACGGCATCTGCTGAAAACATAAACCGATTGAAAATAAATTAAATATGTTCCAACAAAGCAGCCGTCCCATTTGGAACGATAACAAATCATAACTTGATACCCAGTAACCCGAAGAAAGTTTTATAGCACTATTAGACCAAATAAAATAACAATTTAACAACAAGAAATTATATGTATTTGAACGTTAAGTTTAACGGTCTATTTAATGTTTTATAAAGTCAAATAACTTTCAATTTCTGGATGCCACACAGCAATCGTTTGACCTTCGGCAGAGTTGTAACCAAAAGATATAAACGGCCACAAAAATAAAAATCTTAAACATTGCAGTCTAAGCCTCTTATTTAATTAGGCCAATAAGATATAAAGATAAGAAAGTTGTATCGACCGTTTATTGGTGTGATGGAATATCTTAAACGATCTCATTCTCAGATGCATATTCGGCCATTTGTAGATTTTGTACAAACATTTGATTTAACGGCTACCACTGGCAAACTATATAGGTAGATACCAAACTAATGGCAGTTACAACCAAACCGGTTCATGAGATACTATTCAACTCATCTATACATACATACATGTAAAACTTAACCTTTCAATGCGATCGAAAACCTGTCGCTTGGTTTCTCCAAAGTTCATTGAAGGCTTCAGGCACCTAGTACCTCATACTCGCACCCCACAATAGATACAATATACGACTCTTAACTCAGTCAGTCATCATATAGAAGTCTTGCGCAAGCAGAATTTGATCAATGTCGGGCGTTTGTGTTTTTAGCTGCTGTTGTTGTTGAAAATGTTGAGAATGGTAATGAGCGGAGGCATGATGAGAGCTTCGTTCATGGGTTTGGTCTTGATCTGTACTCGTATATGTGAAATCGTGAAACTGACATCGATTACACCCACGTTGACTGCTGCGTGAAGTTTTCACATAAAAACAACGCCCGTTCGTGTTATCAATAATTTATAAGGCCGTTTACCGGGGTACATACGGATAAAATGCGGTAACTGTAAGTAATTCGTTACACTCTTTAGATACCAGTACGCGTTTGGATAATAATTGGTAAACGCCAAACGTCGTCGATGAATTTAAAAAAAAAAAAATGTTAAGGGGGATTCTTGTAGCATGTACAGGTAATTGTGTGAAGTCACTTGTGGACAATGCGCAGACGTTTCTCTTTAAATTGGAAAATTCCAAGAATTTATGTAATGAAAAAATTTGAAAGAAGGCAGGGCTAGCGGATAGAGATTAATGTACTTAAAGTAGCAGTCATAGGAAAGTTTATTTTTTTTGTAATTAAAAAATTCTGACGGGTGAAGCTTCATCAGAATATTCGTAGAATTTTTGCCGTAAAATATTAACCTGTTATTGAGTTCTTAGTTGCGGACTTTGATTCATTTTAGATCACATTGTCACCTAACTTGCAGATTATTTTGGATATCTGTAATTAAAATATTTTTAAATGGCCCTCCTTTTGCGATCAAAAGTAGAATAGTAACTTTTCTGGGAAGTTATTTTTGTATCGCAATACTCCTTCTTCAAAATATCATTAAAATTTGAATTAAATATTTTTTTCGAACTGGATATACTGATACACGTACGAATATCCATTTACATTCTTCGCGATTTAGGACTATGACTTCCCACGTGGTGGTTGATGAGACTGGTATCCCAAATTTAAGATAAGCTTGATTTTATTTTATTTATTCTTTACAAATCTGCAGCTCTTCCTATGAGTCTCTTAAGTGCTTACACAGAGAAACTTTTGAACATTTCAACACCTAGAGTTGAGAAGCTTAATGTCATATTAATTAAATTAATTATATATCAATTAAAAGAAACCCCTTGATAGGAAGACTAATACGTTCAACGCAAGGGATAAAGAACAATACAAAAGTGAGCCTGAGCAAGGTCAACACTTCTTTCAAGCTCAAGAATAACAGAAAATTATAAAAACAAACAACTGGCAGCTTTCCTTCAGTCTGAAATGATTAAAAAAAAGGATATGAAAGAATCTGGTTTCAGAAAAGGGGTAGAATTTTGTTTAATTAATTTATCAAATTATCAATTGAGATGAAATAAGCGCATATGGGAAGAAGACATCCAACTAGTCATATTTATGATACATCCACATGCCCCTTTAAAAATTGCCTCTTCGGTTCAGTTTTCAGTCTTCCTTACTATCAAGATTGCTTTATTTTTAATTAAAATACTAGCGTGCATGTCGTCGCATAAAAGAAGGCTAAGATCCAAATAGGGTGTCGGTATAATGAAACAGCAATTACACAATTGAATTTGTTTACCAAAAATTTACAGCTTGTTCATTTTCATACCAAGATCTTCTGGACGAGCTGTAGGGATCACTTGAAATTCGAACTTCTCTGAATATTCTTTGTATCTTGTCAACATGTTAGCTGTTTTATGCAAAATCTTGACCATGGTTCTACTGGGTAACTCTTTGATTTCCTTAAGCTGTTATATAGCGTCGGTTTAAGCATTTGCATCGCTTAAACATCTTGTTTATTGAAAGCATATTTCCCATTGACAAGAAAGTGGTTAATTAAATTGGAGAAGTAATTATTAACAGGATCCCGGCCTGCAAATTATAGACCTTTTAGTTAATCGATCCACAGTTAATCTATGATCTAGCTTAATGGGCAAAAGAGAAAGCTAAGTCAATCGATGTACTATATAGATATGTTAAAAAAAATTCAATCTTTTAAAGAATTTTTTTTTAAACTGAAATTTTATTAATTTATGTTCGCTAATGAGAATGTCTTCCCCCAGTATTTTTTTTTAATTGCGACTTCGGGCATATGCGACTTCGGCATATCAGATAAATTTTATCCAAGAGACAAAATTCTCGACCACTTTTTCAAGAATTAGAGACCGTATGTTCGTATGTCGATTATTGTTGGTTTGTCAGCGTAGACTAGCAACTTTACGTATTCCCAAAGAAAACAATGAATTTAAAGGTCTACTACGCGGAATTATTTGTTCATTGAATATTTCCTTCAATAAGTTGGCTGTTTCATTTGTTGTATGGCAGTACCACCAGCCCATAGATGGCTGCATTTTGCGGGAAATTCACCGAAATTTAGACGCAAGCCATAGTCATTCGGCTTCAATTTTCGCACGAGCTGAATCTTGAAAGCAAAAGGGGCAAGGACATAAATACCTTTTTTTCTTTTGAAACTTATGACGCAATTAAGTGGTACATAGTACCAAAACTGCATTTACGACTTACTCCACAATAAATAAAATTTATTCAATTTTGGATTTTGTGTCAGTGGGAACATTTCCCACGTCTTAGAGACGTCCGAAAGCATTCGCTTAGTCTGTCGGGATTCTGGATAATTATGTCATCTGCAGTTACGCTTACTGAAGCCCTCGCTGAGGGCTCAAGGCAGACCCAATGTAGTTACCTAAAATATTGTTCTCTGAGGCTTGCCTAGAAATTTTATTGGCAATTTCATTTCACGTGGTCCTATCGAATTTGGGATCTATACAAAACTCAGAGAATTTAACCTCCCTAAAGAAAAGTCTTGCATTCTCGGGCTAGCTTAGAAATCCCATAAGTTTAAGCTGTTCTTTAACGCAACTTAGCGGTCGCTTCACTCGTCGATTCATAACAAAACACAAGTTGCAAGTTGCGAGTTAGTTCTCATCAGATTACCTGCAAAGTCGCTTACCCTACAAAACTCATATGTCAGTATTAGTGTCTTATATTCTGGATAAGCCTGTGGACGTGCTTCGTAGAAGCCGATGATAATAGATATATACGAGGGACGATCAAAATATTCTCGGTATCGATATGAAGGAAAATGCGAATTCAATTAAAATTATTTTTATTTTTCAATATAATCTCCTTTTACATCAATGCATTTATTACATTTTGAGATTAGCTTTTTAATACCCTCAAAAAACTATGTTTCCTCTTTCTCTGCAAAATACTCATTTATTGCCTCCTTGAGCTCTTCTTCATCGCTCTTCTTCCAAGAAGATATTTTTTCAAATCAGGGCATAATGGTGAACCCATGTTTCGTCTCCAGTAACAGTTCGTTCAAAAATACCTTCCGGGTTTTCGCTACAGAGCTCCAAAAGCTCTCTACAGCACGCGATTCGCACTTTTTTTTCTGAGGCGCTGCGAGCATTCGTGGCACCCGCCTTGCACTGACTTTTGAAAGGTTAAGGTGGTCATGAAGAATGGTGTGTATGGTACCAGTCGAAAGCTTAGTGATCTCTGCCATCATTTTCACCTTCATTCGGGCATCCTCAAGTACAAGTTTCTCGACTTCTTTAATGTTTTCATCCGTACAAGCAGTAAACGGGCAGCCTGATCGGGGATCATCTTCAATGCACTCTCTGCCTCTTTTAAATTCACTTGACCACTTTTGCACAGTTGCTAACGAAAGTGCAGAACCTTGGTAAACAGACACCATCTCTTTATGAATAATTTTTTGATTTTTTTTTTGTTTTATTAGAAATTTAATCATAGCGCGGTGCTTAATTTTCACCATCATAGTCTCACTTGCCATTTTGATTGTGCTTACCTAGAGATTAAAAGCGAATTAATAATCACAGGTATGTATATGAAATTTTACAGCAACGTACTAAAATAATAGTATTACTTAATTAATAAGTCAATTTATATAATATCACCAGAACTTCACCCCGATACCGAGAATATATTGAACTCCCGTATGTCCCACCCCATCGGGACAAAAGTCAAAATTTTTTACACCGAAAATTTGACATACATATATAAGTCCCAAAATTTCGTAGAATCAATATCTATTTAAAGAAAACACTGTGTATTTCCATTAGACATCGAAAGTTCTTTTTTCCACGCTTAGAAAAATCCAGAAATCAACATTCAGAGGACGAAGGCGCGTGAGCGCCTACACCCTACAGAGAAAAAGGGGAAGTCTTGTTAGCGGGCAAAGCGACCCACCCACCCCAGAAATTCAATTGTTTAATTGGTTCAATTGGAACTTGACGCGACTTCGTCGATAGAGTGGGACATAAGTCCCGAAAAAATAGTCCAAAACATTTCCATTTGTGATGCATTCAACCACTTTGCAATCCTTCTCACAGTCATAGGCGGGTCAATAAGTCCGTGACTTTTTGAATTTCTGACCTCTTTACTGAAACAGCAACACTGCTCCTGTCAACAGGCATCTGTCAGTTGACTCCTGTCAAAATTTAAACTTGCTGCGTCAGTTAGTTTGTGTTTGACAGCTATTTTTATCAGACTACTCACTAATTTGAGGAGAAAATGGAAAAAAAGTGAATTTCGTGTGCTTATTAAGCATTATTTCTTGCGAAAAAAAACCATTACCGAGACCAAGGCTAAGCTTGATAAATACTATGGGGACTCTGCACCATCGATTTCAATGGTAAAAAAGTGGTTTACTGAATTTCGTTGTGGCCGTACAAGCACTGAAGATGCCGAACGTCCTGGACGCCCAGTTGAGGTCTCTACACCCGAAACAATCGGAAAAATTCACGATATGGAGTTGGCCGACCGAAGATTGAAAGTGCGAGAGATTGTGGAAGCCGTAGGGATCTCGCATGGCTCAGTGGTTTAAATTTTGAATGATCACTTGGGCATAAGAAAGCTTTCCGCAAGATGGGTGCCGCGTTTGCTCACATTCGACCACAAACGCAATCGTGTAACAACTTCACAGGAAGGTTTGGCGTTGTTTAATCGCGATATGGAGGAGTTTTTGCGCCGTTTTGTAACCGTGGACGAAACATGGATCCATCACAACACACCTGAGAACAAACAACAGTCAAAACAGTGGGTTTCTAAGGGTGAATCGGCGCCAAAGAAGGCCAAGGTGGGTTTGTCAGCCAATAAAGTTATGGCGACTGTTTTTTGGGATGCACGCGGGATAATCCACATTGACTACCTTCAAAAGAGAAGAACAATCAATGGGGAATATTATGCCAACTTATTGGACCGATTCAATGACGATTTGAAAAAAAAAACGACCTCATTTGGCCAAGAAAAAAGTTCTTTTCCACCAAGACAATGCAAGGGTGCACACATGTACAGTTGCCATGGCAAAAATCCATGAATTGGGCTATGAATTGCTCCCTCATCCACCCTATTCTCCAGATTTGGCTCCGAGCGACTACTTCTTGTTCCCAAACCTGAAGAAATGGCTTGGTGGACAAAGATTTGACTCCAATGATGAAGTCATCTCGCAAACAAAGGCCTATTTTGAGGACCTCGACAAATCATTTTTTTTGGAAGGGATAAAAAAATTGGAGAAGCGTTGGACAAAGTGTATAGAGCTCAAGGGAGACTACGTTGAAAAATAAAATTATTTTTTTATCAAAAAATCTGTGTTTTAATCCAAAAGTCACGACTTATTGACCCGCCGTATAACAGTCGACTTTTGCGGAAGAGGAGCTTTAGCTGCTCATATATTATGAATAACGCTTACAATGATGGTTTCTGAGGCTAAAATTTTTACAGTATAACACGGTAATTTTGGTAACACTGGTAATTTTGTGTGTTTCTATATCTACTCAGCTTAAAATTAGCCTCCTTGCCGATAAAACAATGAATTAAGTTGAAACTGCTCTGAAGGTTGTGGTGATATGATTCCTAATTTCTTAGATATTTTTGATCCACAAAGCTGCAACAAAAGGAAAAATAAATCCTGTATTATAATGTTAACGTCTTTCCGTGTGAAAGTATGCATAAGGCAAGCCGAAAGCCACACGTATTCCACACCTAACATATATTTCTGAAGGTTTTGCTTTTTTTTAAAGTTTGGTTTATACTCTTCTTTTTGATTCGTTAACCCTCTTTACAGAAGATGCATTGTGTTTCATGATAAACTTTCACGAATTATTATTGCGCAATTTCTCCAACCTTTATGTCTATGCACGACGCGACGTTTTCATTTTATATTTATTTAAGCTAACAGTGCCTTTGGTATTTCAGTTTAATTAAAACCTTTCAAAAACATTTTGAAGTATTATTCTTAAGCGGTACCTAAATCAAACAATAAGAGTAAATTTATTTTATTTGGAAATTTTAAACTCCCTTTAACGAGAAGAAAGTGAGCAATGCGGATAGACGAAAAAGAAAAGATACTCATGAAGTAATTTGGGAACAATTGTCAACGGGAAGCCACCGCTTCCAGCAATTTAAGTGTTGAGACCGTACAACTGACGGTTTTTCTGACTCCATAAAATTATTTTAATTTGACAAGCTTATTATAAGTGGACAAGCTCGCCGGTGGAAATTAAGCTATCATGAAATCAAGAAGAGTTGCTAGTACTTCGGGCATTGCCCTCTTAGTTACGGCTGTAATTATGCAAATGAACAAGTTTCATTTACTACCAGCAACAATTGTAATAGTAGTAAAAGGCACACAGTTAGTTTTGTCTTTTTTTTTTCAAATTAAAGGCTTTATGATGAAAAAATAATCTAACTGCTAAGTTTAAGTTGAATTGTTAATGTGCTGAGTAATGCGACAATGTTGCAACGGGGCAAGAGTTACGAGTAAAACTTACAAAATTTAAATGCGCTCCCAGCTCACTAATACCATAAAGGATGGGGTATCTGAAATCTGAATAGGGCAAAGAGTAAGAGGGTCGTCAACTCTGAATTCCGCACAGCAAGTTTACTATCTTAGATACGAAAACTACCAATTCCCGCTTAATAAACATTGGGATGGTTATAATAACGCAAGTTTGTAAATAGATTTCGTGAGACTGGTTTGCTGATTGATAACCTAGCAGATTCGAGTGTTCGTCCTGTGTACCCAAAAGAGAATATTCCAGCGTGTGCCTTTACGCGAGTTCTTCAAAGATTTCAGCAATTGAACATTAGTTGCACTAGTCTGAGAGAATTTTAGAATTATTCACTTACAAGGAAAGAATAGTTCAAAACTCACGAGCAAACTCAAGATGCACTATCTTTCAAAGGTCCGTCCAACTACTCGCATACGCCGACGATATTGACATAATCGGGAGAAAGCAGCGTGATGTCAGTGGCGCTTTCGCGAGTATTGAGACGGAAGCGAGGAAAATGGGTTCAGCGGTCAATGAGGCAAGACCGAGTATATTTTGTCAAACAAAACTTTGAGGTACTCGTAGTTAAGGACGACACCAGCGCTCAGATCAAATGAAGAATAACTCTTGCCAACCGCTGTTTCTTTGTTCTTGGTTGCTTCGAGATAAAAATAATAGTACATACAATAGCACCCATCATATCAAAGCAAGCACCAAAGGAAATGATTTGGGTATCAACAACGTTAAAGTATTAAGATAAGGCGAAATTCCCTTTTAGTGTTTCAGCTACTGTCTTCTAACTAAGAGACCACAAACTCCCACTGACTTTAACGAGAAATTGAAAAACTTTCGCTTGGCCTTTCTACTTCTTTAGTATTTATGTTCGCTGCGATACAGGAAACATCAGCTTACTGTAAAGATAGTCTGGTTATTGTGTTTGAATAATGTCGTCAATACAAGTCAATAAGATGTATTACAGTACATTTTCAAAGAAACATCCGAAGATTGTTTTGGCATACGACGAGACATGGTCGTATCTACGCAGGTCATATATGTATCGTGCAATATTATTGTAGACTACAATTAATTTCCTTTTTGACCTGTACTCGAATTTACCAAATAATTCACAACAGTTTAATAAAATTGGCAGTAGTAGGGTTTTTGCTAGAAGCATTTTCGTTCTTGTTGGTGTATATACGCACGTGAAGCCCAGAGAAGACAGAGAGAGCCATAAACTTTTCCAATTGTTGCAGTGATATGAACGTCCCACGATAATGTACGATTAAAGGTAATACCTAGATTTCGAACAGACTCAACATATACGATGTTTGAGTCCCCTAGCTGAAGCAATGGAAAAGAGGTCAGATCTACTCGTATGTTATTTCGATAAATAACAATGGCTTTTGATTTTCTGCGCCCAGTTCAGGATATAACTAAGACCTTCATTCATTTTTACTGCCGTAGATTCTACCAAACTGGTAGGACTTTGTATAAATACTCGTAGTTGCACATCGTCTGCGTACATATGGACGCTGCAGTGTTGTACAACATTAGGGAGCTCGTTCACATATATTGCATGGGTCTAAGCTTTTGTAAAAATATCTTTATAGATTTCGTTATGCTGTACCGCGCCTTGAGATTAGTTTCTTTAAACACCAGATTTGAGTTTCCACGTATCTCTGTAGTCTGTAGTAATGATCATTATGAAAAATAAGCACCTCAACTTTGGATTTAAGAAATTTAATGAAATCTGAAAACCATTTTTCTGCTTTTACTTAATAGCCTGGATAATTCTATATTCTATACAATAAATAATAGCGATAAGTCAGATATACAATACTTATAATCTTTGTTAGCATATTTCCTTTTAGATCTTAATAATGTTTTCCGTTTTGTGGTCTACAAAATGTGAAAACCGGATATGCGGCTTAAACAAAACCGCCAAAAAGAACATCCCATACTACATCTGAATACTTTTGAATTTATACATTCGTAACTATTGTACATGCATATGTATCTACCCATGATATTAGGAAAACAAACAGATTTAGGCGACAGTAATGTCGAACCAATCGCACCAGGTAGCTTGTTACCAAAAGAAATAAACAAGTTCCACCAACTATGACAAATCGTTTTGATTTCCCATGCAAATGATGGTTTTATTTAAAACATTTCAACCAACCGTTTTCAATTTTTTCTTCTTTTCTTCTTTTGCCATGAGACTTATTAATAATAATACACTTGGTGAGGCTTATTTTCAATTTTCTACAGATTTAAAGTTAAGCCCTACTGCGTTGATATCACATGCCGAAGGTAATTAGAGTGTGAATGGGAGAAGACAACGACACCACAAGGACAAACTCAGTCAGACGCTGAGTTAAATATATCAAAGACACATTTATTGATACGAATTATTAATTCAGATGCTGATTTATGATAAATTTACTTCTCGATTATGTGAGGCTTATTAACTTTAAATTAAAGATTTCATCGACCATTCAGACCTCCTACATAATTAGAAGTTCGGTTAAAACATGTTAATACCTAGACCAGTCTTGGATTATAAATTAAAAAAAAAACAGATAAATTCAATTGGAGCGATAAAATTTCTGATATTTTATTACTCTCCCCAATGGACTATGTACGAGTTCATTATTTGAAGGCTGACGAGTTCGAATGTAGCTATAGGTTTTTTCTTTTTATTTATCAGCACTTGTAAATACGTTACCATTGACATTGATTTGGTGTACTCTGGCTACGTGTTCTTTGATACTTGAAAGATGAATCATGATCAAATACAAATCTCTTTTTTCAAGTTAATCAGTTTTTTTTATTATTTCAAATACCCACAAAAGCGATGAGATACCTTTATAACGGAGGAGTTAGAAACACTCTTGGCTTTTTTTTTTTTGACGGTATTTCGATATGTTCGGGTCAATAATTCCACGGGGAAATAATAAATATAATCTGTGTGATCTTAATTGTTCGTATATGTAAATGAAGTTTCATCCATACCTCTAAAGCTTATCTTAAAACAATGATGTGCCGAATTAAGTCTGAATCAAACATCTTTATTCATGACATAATGTTTTGAATATAACTTCAGAAATATGGATTTATGATGAAGCTCATCCCGTCGGCCCAATTTTGTGTCTCTTTTTCGGATATTCGAAGCTCTATCTCACTAATAATACTGGCTTAATACAAGGTGGCGCAAAATTAATCATCCTATGGGAAGATTTTATAATTTTTGCAAATTTACGTCAATCATATTTGACATTTGTGAACCAGACAGCTGTAGTATACAAACAGACAAGGAATGGAGCGCTATACTCTGCAACAGCGTGGAATAATTGTGTCGATTTTTTTGACCAATAATCGATCGGTGGTGTTAACGCAGCGTGAATTTAGACGCAGATTTCCTAATAGTGCCAACTAGTCAGACATTCTTGCGCTTAGCTACTCGACTCAATCAGACTGAAATCACAGGAGACCATGCAGGGCGTGGCCGCCACCCGACTGGTCGTACGGCCGAGAATATCGCGGTTGTAGCTGCTGATGTCACTGAGAACGAAGAAACATCAACCAGACGACGAGCCACCCAATTGGGCATCACCAGCGAGTTTTAGTGAAAGACTTACACATGTTCCCTTACAAAGTTCAAACAGTGCATCAGTAAATGCCTCCTGACCGTCAGTCGCGTGTAAATTACTGCCCATCCATCCCCAATCTCAACAACGAAGAGGAAGATTTTGTGTCGAAAATCATCATGAGCGATGAGCGGTTACGTCAATAAGTAAAATCTTCGTGTCTGTGGCACTGAAAATCCGTATGTGATGCACGAAGAGTCATTACATCCACTCAATGCCACTTTGTGGTGCGGCGTTCACGCGTCAGGAGTGATTGGGCCGTATTTTTTTGAGGCCGCCATCGGCAATACGATCACTGTTACTGGCAAAAGCTAGTATGATACACGACTTCTTACTGCCGGAATCGGATGAGAAGAGCTTGGTGAGCATGTGGTTTCAACAAGACGGTGCAACCCCACACACAGCATGAGCCACAAAGGATATTGTTACGGAAGCCTTTTCTGGTCGCGTAGTCTCCCGTTTTCGCAATTTGGCATGGCCAGCAAGATCGCCCGATTTAACCATCCGAGACTTCTTTCCCTAGGGCTACTAATCTACTACTACTACTACTACTACTACTACTACTACTAATCGCAGCCCTTAAGGAAAATATTCGACAGGAATGCGAACAGTTTACACCGGAAAACTTGCGGAAAGTCATGGAAAACGCGATAAAACGGGCACAAATGTGTATCAACACTAGCGACAGCCACTTGAAGGATATCATCTTTTCCACTTAACAGAACAAATTATAGAGGTCCTAATAAAGATTTCCATTACTCAAAATCTTTTTTTTTTATTTGAATAAAAAAGTAAATCAAAAAAAAATTGGGTGAATAATTTTGCGCCACCTTGTATAACAACGATTCTAATCAACCCCACAAATGTGGCATCAAATCGTATGATCTCAATGGCCAATTCACTGCCTCATTTTGCGATAAAGGACATCTGATGAATCGTACCTTCAGCAATGAAGTGCTTGCCCTGAGGAGTGTGGCACTATCGCCAGTCTGCTGGAACCACATATATCTAGTACTTTATACTCTCGAAGAAATGATCACTGATTATTGTCCGGTTACTTTGGCCATATTTAAAAATTATAATGACCTTTGTACCAAAGGATAACAGAATCGTATGGTCCTACTACTCAATAAGATCTATAACCGGCGGCTAAATAGTAGCAGCCTTCGGTGACTTCACTCTGAAGATGTTTACGATAAGAGTACTAGTACCTGCTCTACTGGCAAGGTAGACAAACAAAAGAAGACAAATTACAGTCTTTTTTAAAAAAAAGGTCACTAGGAAAGTCCCAGAGCACTTAGAAATATTCGTTTTTTTCTGCCGACAAACTGGAGAGTCATATCATTCTTAAGCTGTTATGAATCCTTTCCAATCGAAGTCCTAACCTTGGGAGCAGACAGTCTTAAAGAAGGGCTAGGTCCTGAGAAACGCTTTTTGAGTCAAGTGCAGCAGGTGAATTAATATATTATATAACATAAGCTGATACCACTCTGTGCTGTACGCGGACTTGAACTTAAACTAGGATCACAGGTAGAAGGTTTCTGTTACATTTGTGTTGCCTAGTAGGAAGATTGATTTTCTGTTCTACTTTAAAAGAGGAAGCAGACATCTTTCGGTGCACTGAATAGTATTAAGTCAGTCACTAACTCCCAACTCCTTACAAATCTACACACAGCATAAAGGTATATCAGACCGTCAGATTAGACGTTTGTGTAGGCCCGGTTACGGCATCAGATTTTAGCTATTGAATTCTGTATCAAGGGTAAGAAATTGCTCCTTGTGTGTAGATTCCTTATGACGAAGGCCAGTTATTAATGCTGCGATAGTTTGTTAGTATTGCAACAAGTGTTGATTCCGAATTTTTCTGCATACATAAAAGTATGTCTCCAATTTAAATACATATAACACGTCGCAAATTCTTAATCCCAGGGAGATATAAACTCTATTTTATGAGCTCCGAGTATCTTTCACATGAAAGGTTCTAAGCTTAACTATTGTGAAGAGGTTCCTATGAGTAAGCTCAATCTTCCAATTCAAGGGGTGCTCGGAGACTTTGATATATAAATTGTTAAGGCTGATCCCACTTTTGTCGTTACGTAAAGATACCAAAAACCATTATTTCCATTATCTTATTAAAAGATCTATAGGATACAGAAAGACGTTACAGTTGTATAAGGTTTAAGAAAGATGCTTGTAGTCATTTCTTTCGCTCTCTCATCATCTTTTTTGCTCCTCCGCACTAACTCTGAACTTACATTTTTAATTTAAGAAAAATAAAACTTTCCCGCACAAGTTTTTTGAGTTATGAATGTTAAATTTAAAATTATAAAAAAAATAGATTAAATTTATAATTATTATTTTTTGTTTTCAGAAAATGCAGAATGGTTCTTCACGAGGACCGAGGGAGGATACACTTCCTAATGCTGTGATACAGGTATGTGTTGATCATTTTTTCCGGCAAATAACACTTGCACGCAAAGAAACAGATGATTCTAGAAAAGTCAAAAATGACGTGACATGAATCCATTACTCTCGAATTCAAAGTTATTCGGGTTCAACTTGGAAACAAGTTGGATCTTAAAACGATGTATTCTGA
Organism: Volucella inflata; assembly: GCA_928272305.1. Classification (NCBI taxonomy): domain Eukaryota; kingdom Metazoa; phylum Arthropoda; class Insecta; order Diptera; family Syrphidae; genus Volucella; species Volucella inflata. The sequence continues at coordinate 11,288,020 of OV743720.1, forward strand.
GATCTATGGTTTAGGCTATGCCCAAACGCAGTTCGTCTTTATTCAACACCTCTAACAATACTCCACTAACCCTCAATTGGAAAATGCATAGTTACCCTTTGGAGAAAATAATTCGGGTTTTGTTACTTTAATGCTTTTATAGCATTCGTAGGGATTCGATTACGTGGCTTACTTTGTTGAAAGACTACCCAGCAGAACATACAATAAAATAGCCACACTGACATGTTAAAATAACAGATTAAAATAAACATTGGTCGTTTACGGCGTTCGCATGGTTTTTCAATAACGACATAAAAATGTTGTGTTTAAATAAAATACCGTATAATTGAGATATCCGATTGAAATTTATTCCAGGTACCACCTATATTAGATTTAAGTATGAAACTTGTTCATACGACCACCGCGAAAACTTTTGCAGCTATCGCTATCCATTCGGGCAGAACATTGACAATTTCGCGTTTGATATTGTTGCTGAGTTCCTCTAACCTTGTTGGCTTCTTGCATAAGCCACCTACCCACTCCATTAATGGAAATCCAACGGCATTAAATCGCATAAGCGAAGTGGTCGTGTGGGACCTTTTTGTTGGAACCACAAATCACTAATGTCAAGTCCATTCGATTCTGGCCAAAAATAGTTTTCAACCAGGCACGAAAGCGAATCTACTGACCCTTACATGACGATCATTTTCATCGACGAGAATATACCAATTCAATCCAACCACACCTTCGGCATGAAATCGACTCTACACAATGGAAGCAATGGGGTCTTTTAAAGCAAGTCTAGATTTGTTGCTGTCCAATAATGTTTATTTGACTTATTGCCAAAAACATTAAGTCAAAAATGAGCTTCATCGCTGAAGATAATTTTTCGATGAAATAAAGAATTTTCTTCTAGTAGGTTATAGGACGCAAAATTTGTAACAATTTGGACTGAGAGATTTCCAATTCTGGTGAATCGCGTGGAATCGACTGATTTGGTTCATTTTAATCCGAAGCACTTACGGCTGCGATTATTTTTTTTGTGCTTCAATTGGTACCTTGTCCCATTGGCACAGGAACATTCAAAAGTGAAAAAAATTGACTCACGACGATTATTACTACCGAAAATTGGAGTAAGAGCTTTTAAAGGCACGACCACCAGTCAAATTATTTAAATAAATAAATGCTAGATCCTCCTTTTCGAAGAACTCCTTGGGTGAACTTACGATTGTAGAACATAAACAATTTCCGTTTGTTTGTCCATGGGCTTAGGAAAGAATGCACTACACATTCCCCCAAAAAGATTTATGAATAATGTATTTAAACAAAAATTATGTCTGCATTACTTCATTACTGACTACGAGCATGTTAGTTTATGGTTGAAAAAAAATTGTCTTCAGATCCCTACGGACAAGAAAACAACTTTGCTTCTCCTTCTTCTTAGGCAACGCCCCGAATTGCCAAACTAGGCGCCCAGAAAATGCAATAGCTTTAACGTCCTTCTTTGACTTTTCGCCAAAAACTCTTAAGATTCATTTGTAATTAGCGAAAATTAGCGACATCTATTGAGAACACTGTTCATCGTTGCCACGTCCACGTCCACGTCACGTCTAACGAAATTATTATTTAAAGTAAATTTAAAGACATCATCACCACTGATGAAAATAACAAATTTACACCAATCTAAATTATTAATAATTCATTTTTTTAATAGTTAATTTTTTTTTAAATAATAAAAAACAATCAAACAATTTTAATGGGTAATCTTCATTGTCGTACAACATAACCATTCTTTAACATTTATTTTCTGAAGATTATTTCTTTAAAATGTTGCCCGTAACTCCGCCTAACATGGTCCATTCTGTAGTTTCAATTTCCGATGACACGGTCGATCATTTAAAAGTGTGATTGAACAATGATTCGAGTACTGTTGGTACGTTGTAGTAATTTCTTATTCGTAGCTGCCTTATATATGTAGATTTTGAGTTTTACGTAGCCCCTAAGTTAAGATTATCTAGGCGGAAAATTCACCGGTCGAAAGCATGTAATTGACTTTCCACCGAATCTTGTATTGTTGGAACCAAATGTCGTCTACAGCATTGGCCTCATCTTCAGACAGCAAAAAGGTATTAACATCGGCGCGATAGCGCGCGCAGTTTCTTTCCGGCCTGCCTTAGTTTTAAAGAAATATGAACCGATGATTCCACGAGCTGATAAACCACGCCAATTCATTGTTTTGTCGTGAATTAGTCTCATCGCTGAACAAAATTTCGGTCGAAACACTGAATCTTCTTGAAGCTTTTCAAGAGGAAAATTCCTTGTTGGACACTGATTTTTGTAATAAAGTCGTAGCTGAATATTTTGTAGACACTGTGCAGGGCTCTTTCACAATGAAATTTCAAACAGTAGCACATCAGTGCGGCACGACGCATGCGTTATCTCTTATGAAACACCTGCTGGAAAAAATACCTGTTAAAGAATTACCCTTAACAAATGTCGTTCTGTTTGTGTCCTGAGTTATTTAGATAAAAAGCCATCGCCAGAAACCCCATGAACTTTTTCCCAGAATATTTCAAAAATATTAAAGTAAGTTTTTTAACGCTGTCTACAGACCATAAACTAGTGAGATGCATAACCGTTGATATATACTAATCAAATTAATCATTAAGGAAAAATATTTGTCATGATGAAATCATGTGTGGCAATAAACAGTTGCATTAGAAATCACAAGAGCCGTAATCAATCGTGTATTATTGTATTATAAATTTCTCTCACAATTCTCGCCCTTTTTTATTTGCTTTTCACAGTCGTATGCCAATTTTACACAAACCATTGCTTACAAATCCATTGCAACATCTAGTATCTTCAGTGCTACCTTAACAACAAAAACAAGAACGAACAGATACTTCAATTTGTTGATTTCAAGTAGGTACAACATACCTACACGCGTACCACACATTCATTTCTTCTTCATCTTCCTAGTTGAATGAACTTTTTTATCGCAACCAGACAGCTACAGAAGCACAACATTAGCAGCAGTAGTTTCCCCAACCAGGGCGCAACAATCAGCTAGAGATCTTTTCACAGATTTTACAACAACTGGTGTAGATGTAACATCTGGGCAAAACATTCGTTATTTTTAATTTATATTCTCATTTTCTCAACACTAGATATACGACTACATATTGTATGTTACGTAGAACGTCGACGAAGAACACAAAGTCCACAAAGAATTGGGTGTGAACATTTAAAAGTAACATGGTCTTTTCATGTCTTCTCCTTTTGGCAATGTTGATAAGAGAAAATGTAGTCGGTTCAAATTCGTTTGCAAAAAGAAGAAACCTTAAACAAGTTCCAATTTCCTATTTCCTGAATGGCGTTATATGATGTTTACATTTTTACACACCACATCCTCATGTACGATTTTAGTATGTTAAATAAAATTATCCACATTAAACGAGTTTGAACCTTTTCCATTCTCATAAAATCGGTTTGAAATTTAACGTAACATTAATTAAAAGCAGGGCATAACATTTGCTAATACATAAAGTGACCTCCTGTAAGCCTACAAGATACATAGAATGGTATTTATAGTTATAGGCCACTCGGATTGAAGGCAACCAAAACAAAGATCCACGAGCAACTTAAACCTGTTTAAAATTCATTCATATTGGATGATTAATAGTATCACTTTCAAAATACAAAAGGTGGACATGAAGATGTGTATTTTTAGTGAGAAGCAATCGAGCGCGCCATCGTCTCTACGAATATTGAAAAGTTGTGATCATTATAATTCTTTCAGAAAAAACATTAACGAAGCAATTACCGGATAGAAGAATCGAACAATTCAAAAGAGGAGCAATACGTTGTTCGATTTTAGTACGGATTTTCTGTTGCACATTTACAACAAAGTTCTTATATATACTCAAAGACTGGAAATATATATTTTATATGCACATATAATATGATACTATCTACATATACTCGTACGGGTATACTCAACGAAAATACTTCTTAATAATCAAATATAACAAAAGAGTTAAACAGCGAACTCATTTCTCCCATATTGTTTCTAAAAGTAGACTACATACTATCATTTTTGAAAGACGACACCATTGCACTATCATTCCAGGAATTACATTATTTCGAAATTGCTCTCAATATTTGTTGTTCATTGTTGAGTATATATTCTTTGGGTGCGGACGCAAAATGAACGAAAAAGATATTGGTTTTGTGCATTTTGGAAAATCTTGTTGCATTTGGGATGAATTTTAAAATTGTTTGAACAAAATAGGATTTATTGTGCATATAGTTCTTTTCTTCCAGTTAATAGGTATATAGCTCAGACGATTGAAATATGAAGATTGCCATCACGCAATAGCAGACTAGTCAAAGGATTGTTTCCGACTCGAATTTATTCTTGTTATTAAAGATGCATTTGTTCATATACCTCTTCTTAATTTCGTCTGTTTCGCCTTGCATTTAAGGATTTTGAATTTTGAAAATCCACGAAAATTTAATCGTCCTTCTTCATCATTTTACATCATTCCAGCAAAAATGTCATTTGAAACCTGAGAGTGTGTGCTCTACTGAAGAGACAATATTTATCAAAATTTATACTTTTTATTACTGTAGGTGGCATTACAGTTGGACATCAACCAACAGCTCCATCTACAGTGTCCCCTTGAAAGAGCCATATCCATCTTAAATCGGAAAGCATGAGCATAAGTCAGGGATAGGTTCTTCGCATCTATATTGCTATAATAAATTATTCCTCTGATCTAGAGGAATCGGTGAATCTTCTTCCCCTTTATGACCTGAACTTCAATTTTGAAGCTATTTTACGTATAAAAAAAATGGTCATGCTATTGGATGCATTGATAATTTCTATGGCAATACGTAAACAAGACTGGCTGAGAAAAGATCTAAGGCAGAAACGAATGGAGTTCCATCTGCAGGATGGCACTAAAACCGATCAAGAATGTGAAAATAATGGCTTCGTAAAGGACGGCAATTTAAACTTCACTTCTCTTTAATTACCAGCATCTGTCCAACTGGAGACATTCGCAATTTTAACGGGATTGAACCAAATCAAAAAAAAAATACGATTGTATGTTAACAACTGAAGACAAATATTCATAAACAAATGAAATATTTGGTATTGCTAGCTAGTTGGCTATGAACTGCAAACCCCCAACTCCGACTCGAACAGAACTATAGCTCGAACCTAGAGCACCAATGGCTTTTATTTTTTTTAAATCGATGACTTTTCAAGTTTCCTCAATAATACGTGTAGCTTTTTTCAAGATCGAACAAATGGGTTCGTTTTTGAAATAATTTCGGCTTTTACGTTTAGTATACTTATTTCATACGAAAGCATAACTATGGAAATATCACCCTCCCTCAAATGAACGAGCCCCTCATGACAATCCGCATCAAGCGATATTACAGTAGACCTAAGCAATTTAAACGAATAGATGGGAAAGAAAGACGTTCAGTTTATATTGCCTGCACAGCATCACAGGCCAAAGACTTATCGACTTCGCTTGAGAGGAAAGTGCCAATGTACCCAGCACGCGACATTCACAAGGATCTGCTGATCAATTTGTCACTAATCAAATTGATCACTAATCAAATTGATCACATTGCCATGGACGGAAGGCAAACATTAACATAGATCACAATCTTGTTATGGCCAAAATATGAATGCACGTAATCCTTATGACGATAAGAATGGGAAACACTGAGGAAGTTTGGCAACTGAAAGAAACCGAAAGGGCCTTAGCCAATCAAGTTTCCTTTAAACTTATTAAACCTCCTCTGTCGCCATAGTCTGTGCCGAAACACAATGACAAAGCTGCCGAGAAGGCAGCCAAAAAGAAGGCAGAGAAGTAAAAAGTATAAAGGCCCGAATGCAAAGAAGAAAATTTGACTAATAGTGACTATCAAACAAATGTTTACATTACAATAATCGGAATCGGCATCTAGTACATAATCGTCGATTTTAAGCTCACAGCGTATATCGGGAAAAATAGTGCAAAGGCATCATTCCCAGTTATGACATATCTGTTAAGCTTGTCCGACATTGCAGTATGAGAATCGAAATTTTAATGATTTTATCGAGACTTTTACCATTATTATTAATAATAAGATGTCCACCTTTGTAAAGTCTTATTATTTTCACTTCAGTTGTCGCCATTTTGAGACTCAGAAATAATAGGATGGAATAGAATAGCAGAATCCAAAACACCGTTCTATAAAACATTGATCGATAGCCGAGCATCTCTCAATAATGCAGAGGCATAGATTACAAAAAATATCTAAGGAAGCACTCGCTTGTTAAAAAATAGTTTAAGTGATCTTCGATCCTGTCTGTATCGACGAGGAATAGATTAAGCCAAGAACTATGTATGAATTTAGTTTAAAGAACCGAAATTCATTGACTTACGACTGCTAAATAGAATTAGATAGCGTGAATGAAGGCGTTTTTTTGGAATTTTTAAAATGCCACCTCAAAATTTTTGAAGGTTGACACTATTTAGGTAAATTAACAACAGTTTAAGTATAAATAACTGCCCATTTTTGGGGTGAGGTTCTACTCTATGGATGCAGTTATACCTTGAAATCGGTTTCACGACTAAGTCTTTAGACGCACTCGTACGGAATACGCTGGTCCGTAAACATTCTGCCAATGTTTGTTAGTTCTTATCATTGAGTTAATTGAAAATTGTTACAAGACACAATTACATCATCTTTTCTTAAGTCATTAGGTTTTCCATGGTTACTGGATGGTACTTTACCACTTATATCTTTCAAGAGAACTAAGATACTGCAAAAAAAAATAGAAAATCTTTTCTTGTACCAATTGCATTTCGTCCATAGATAAATACTGATAGCAATTAGGAAATAATTTAACCTTAATGGCGCTCATTATTGTTGCAGATAGAGAAGAAAATCCAGTTTTGTCCGATGTAAGTCTGTTGAATGCCATAAGTGACATTTTTTTCTTTATATATCACTCACAGTTGGTGGTTTAGATCTTTGTATGGAAGTCGACGATCCATATCATAAATGAGGAACGACTAGTTTATTTATGAGATACTTTTTGTTCAGGTTTACTTTTTAAAAGAAAAGTGTGCACCCAATAGATGATTGATGCGTTCTCCTCTTTCCTTTCATTTTATATCTATGCAATGAAATATTCGTTTTCATCTTAATTAACTTTCTCTTGAAAACTTGAAATAATAAATTTTCTTTATTTGACAGTTGAGTAACGCTTTTTTCCTTTCAGAAAACCTACTAGTAAATCAAATTCCAATGATCTTTAAATTAGCATTTTATTAACTTTTATTGATTGTTGGATAATTTGTGGTTGATGTGATTTGAAATGGAAAACCAACGTTTCTTTTTTTAATTTAAACGCTCGACAAGATATAGAAGACTGATCTTCTCTTTTAATAAGCCTCATTTCTCGATCAAGTCCTTTACTACTCTGTATGTTGTGATCCCATTTGTTCTCTATTTAAAAAAAAAAAGTAGCATTTTATTATTTTCGGATACAACTAACATATCTGAAGATACTAACATATCAGCAGGAATAGGAGAAACAGGCTTCTTGGTATAGGCATCATATCACTGCCACATATAATAATCTCGTCCTATATATAATTTTCGTATACAATCGCAGCATTCAAAGTTTGCTTCTTCTTATCCTTTTATTAACCCTTTCCTCGTTATACGAACTTATGCGTAACGAGTTTCCCATTTTTACTGCATCGCTGCTGCTCCGCTTATGGGGTTGGCTAATGTCGCAGACCGCAGAACGCGTCTACATAATGCTCGGTCCTGGATCGCTTCAGTGGTTAACCCCAGACATTGTTGCGCATTTGCCATCTAAGAAATCCAGGAATTCTTTTTCCGACCTCGTTTTCTTACAGTTGGAGTGACCGTAGTTGAGAGTGCCTTTTTAACCTGATTTTCCGCAGATCTTCTTTGAACGTGGCAATACCAACTTATTCTATTCGCCTCAAGCTGTTCGGTTACCGAATTCTTTATATGTAGACTTCCTCTTATACGCGTAGATCTAATGCAATCGCGTTTAGTGACTCCACTAGACATCCTTAACATTTTCATTTCCGCTGCCGTCATTTTGTTTTTAAACGCTTCGTACATTGTCCAGCACTGTGAACCGTATATAAGAGCTGGTCTAACAACCGTGGTGTAGAGTTTCCCCTTTAATTTAAGTGGAAATTTTCGGTCGCAAAAGATTCCCGAATTTTCCCGCCATTTCATCCATCCCACACTCACTCTGTGGTTTACGTCATCGTCACATTTCGCTTCCATGTTAACGATTGATCCTAAGTACTTAAAGATAGTGCTTTTCGGAAGAACTATTCCGTCTAACATTATATCCGGAACAGGTCGCAACGGATGCGCAAATGGGCACGTCAAATGCTCCGTCTTTGGACGACTTATTTTAAACCCGTTTCTCTCTAGCGCATTTCTCCATGAATCTAAGGCGTTCTGTAAATCTTCGACGTTATCGCTAAGTATAACTGCGTCGTCAGCGAAGAGAATTGGCGTTACATTTGCTTCGCGCATGCAGTCTTTTAAAAGATAGTCGAATACTACGTTAAAGAGGAAAGGGCTAAGTACGCTTCCTTGATGCACTCCGACATTAACTGGAAATTCTCTCGTTAGTCCAGCAGAGCTTTTAACCGCAGTTTTCACGTTTCCGTACATGTCTTGTATTATTCTAACATACGTTTCCGGTACGTTTTGAGACCTCAGCATTCAAAGTTTGCAATTGACGTATTTATATGCGTAATCCCTAGCGAACAATAAGAGTAGCTTTAAACCGATGATGACACTCATTTGTCATTGATCTGACTTCCTTCCTGCTGCCGATCAAAGAGAGGAAAGTTGAGTTCTTGATCTAGTCCGCCTAATAGAATGCCCACATAAAGGGCCATAGATAATGATAACAATGAGCCAATAGCCTGTTAATTTAAAACAATGCTTATGAGCAGCGCATTGATTACGATTGCTAATTTTGGTCAACTTTTAATACAGTTGTGGGTGTGAACAAAATTTCCCCCAAGGTGCCTTTCTACACTTCTCTACTGCTCTGGTCGACTCTCTGCTTAACGTTCTAAACAGTTCAACGTTTACGCTCACACATTTGGAGATAACATCATCTGTTCTATCTGATAGTTCTTAGCGACTATGTGCTCCACAGTGCAGCCTCAGGCTGTTTGAGCTATCTCCTCAACAATTTGTTTTTATTTTCTTAAAACAATGATACATTTGAAAAATGTTAAACATTTTTTTTTTCAATTTTAGGAAGAAGATGTTCGATGGACTCCCCTTCACGAGGCGGCTGCCATTGGTGATGACAAAAGGCTGCAGACACTGCTAGCTGCAAACGCTGACCGTACTGCCAAAGAATCCAAACACGGCAACACTCCATTGCACGAAGCCGCATGGCGAGGCTTCAGCCGCTGCGTAAAAGTTCTATGCACACCACCAAATCCAAAGAAAGATCAAAAAGATAAAAAATTAAAAGGTGTACTTCAGGAAACCAGAGGTGCCCTACACAGCGCTCTATTAGGTATAAGAAATGATGGTGGATTTTCGGCACTTCATCTAGCTGCACAAAACGGCCACAATCAAAGTTGCAGGGAAATTCTCTTGGCTGGTGGTGATCCTGATATTCAAAACAATGTGAGTCCCGTAAATCTCCAAGTTATCAAGCGTTACAAATTTTTATATGTTTTTTTTTACAGTACGGAGACACCGCTTTGCATACTGCGTGTCGATATGGACATGCTGGAGCTACTCGCATTCTTCTTTCAGCCACCTGCGACTCAAATAAGGCCAACCTCAATGGCGATTCACCTTTGCATATTGCATGCGCAATGGGACGACGAAAGCTGACAAGAATCCTTTTAGAAGCTGGAAGTAATATGGCTGTTCGAAATTCCCAGGAAGAAACCCCACGTGACATTGCTATTCGAAAGAACTACGGTGAAATCCTCAATATTCTTGATAATCCTAGAAAACTCCGCAGGGACAAGGACAAATCCAGTGGCAGTGGTGGCGGCGGTCGTAATTCGGGTAACAGAAAAAGACAATCCAAAGGAGATAATGTTGATGGGGTAGCTAATCCAGTTAGTTGGTCACCCTATGGGTGTCACTATTTTCCCGATCCCAGTTCATTTCCCTCACCGAAACTAGATACATTACCAAAGGAGCCTCTCAAAAAGGGAGAGCAATACTACTTGGACCTAGCGGGTAACATCTGTAAAGGCCCTGTTGGTGTTGGTAACACATGCTACTGTGGACCCTTCTTTAGACATATAGAAGATAAAATCAACCGAAATCGAAAAAGTCTACGAAAGTATGTGTTTAAGGCGACCGAGCGATTAGATAGCAAAGTCCAGGCACTGGCAATTCGAACTGATGGCCAAATTGAGCAATTAACGCGATCAATGATCGCTGATCGCATTCGATGTGAGAGCAGGCGGCTGCATCTCGAACACTGGTTAAAGCGAGGTGAACCTTATCGTCTTACAACAACCGGTCATCAATCTCGAGCGCGCAAAAAGCCACAAACTTTAAGCCGATGTAGGAGTCTCGAGTTACTTGACGAAGAAAGTTTACATGGAAGTAAAATTCAAAATTCGAAAAGCTTTGATGCTCTGGAGGAGGCAGTCGTTACTGTTCATCGCGAAGATCCCAATGACGATGATAATCTGTCTGTGGCAAGTCTCGACAGGATAAGCAAAGATGGTAAACGATGGGACCGACTAGAATCAGACTACTTCAATGTTTCCGAGCGGCTAGAAGAACTATTAGCGAAAACCAATGAAATCCTTGAAATGGAGAAGGAGGCGAGCAAAAGAAGAAAGGAAGAACTTCTTGCATTTACGGAACCAACCCTTAAGCGAAGAGATCGTCGTAATCAAAATGCAGTTTGCATAGGTAAAGATATTATAGAACAGATGCATCAGGTGACTCTAGAAGCTAAGCCGGCTCCCGCAGAGGATCTCAATCAAATAACTGTCCTACCATTAGACGAAGTTTCAATTGATCATGGACAAGAAGCAGCTGGAGGACTCAATGAGGCAACAAATGACTATGTAACATATCTTTCCCGAATGCAATCAAGTAGAGCCTCTGAGCAGTCTCACAATCGACCCTTACAAGAAAAATATCAATCATTCTCTCAAATGCATAATAATGAACATATGCTCCAGGATGTTATCTCTGCCATTAGAAAAGATCATCAAATGGTCAAGGAACTAATCGAATCGGAAACCCTCAATGAAATGGAGAATACACACGAAGATAAATTAAGTTACAAGGACGAGCAGACACTTCTCAATGTGAATGGGTTTTTCCAAAACACATGCTTCGACGACAGCATAGGTGATTCTCCCAGCAACACACTTAAAGCGGAAAACAAAGTTACGATGACTTCTGTGAAGAACATCTCTGAACTTTGTGAAAAGCCCTTTGAGGTACCCACTTATGCCGAACTTAACAAACTAAAGCCGTGTGTCGAACCAAGTTCAAGTCAGTCGAAGGATTGGCGTCGAAAGCCAATCAAAAACTCCAACAAAGATCTAGAGGATCTCTCAGAAAGAGTTAGTGGAACGATCAAAAAGGTTGAAATCAAGAACAGTGAAATAAAGACTCTTAAAAAGCCATCTGGTGGCGGTATACTTAAACGAAGTAAAGTTCAGGAATTAGTAGCCCGGTTACAGGGAAAGCTCAGTAGTTCGACAACAGTAAAGAGCACTGAACATGACGAGTCTTCTGAGAGTAGTGAGGATGAGAACACTGACCAACATGAGGCACAGCAATTGGAAAACAACCAAATGCATTCGGGTACATATACCTCATATCGGCAGCCACAGATGAATTCTCCAAATAACAGTGGAGTAGTTCCAGCAAACAACACTGTTCAAATAAATCATTCTACAAGTATGTATTCGACACCAGTTCCAAACAATAGTTATCCCTATCGCTTGATTCCCAAAGACGCCTATTTCCATGAACTGCCAAATAAAAGTCGACCTTCACTGCAGTCGTACCGCTACTCAAACCAGTCAGATCCTCAATTACAACAACAACCATTATCTCTGCCGAATAATTACTATCATCACCAACACCAACAGTCACAACACCTGAATCTGCAAACTCAACAGCAGCAGCACCATCATCAACAACTACAACAGCAAACGTGGGTTCAAATGCCCACTGAGAGACGGATGCCACTAAGTCTCCAGCAACAGCAACAACACCAACAGCAGCAGCAGCAGCAGCATCATGCCGCAGCTTTATTGAATCCATCTTATACATCCGCTTACAATAACATGCCACCTCTTATGGTCCATACTCCACCTCAGCCGCTACGTACTCCAGTTACCGAACGCCTGCTTACCAACAGAAAATTTATGCCAACAAGCAGTAGCTCTCCAGACTACGAGCTAGCGGCAACTCCAGTCAACCTCAAAAACTGTAATCAGATGCAAAACGCTAATCTGCATCTTCAGCAATCTTCAACTGCTGGTCTTATGAGCACCATGGATCATCACCAACATATTGTGGAGCGTGACGTAAGTAACGACTCTGGATTTAGTACTCGAATCTATGGAGGAGGAAGTGAGTCGCATCGACCAAGTCCAAGTCTATCCGGACACACAGATTATGGCGGCATGCAGTCACCATCACATGGACTTATGTATCCCAGTGGTCAAGTTCAGGCCGATACAGGTGACGTTACTTATTATATGGGTAACGTATCTAGTTTAGTTTAAATGTTGTTCTGTTTGTTTAGAAAGTAAGACTAATTTAAAAATAACAAAACAAATAATGTTGATCGTCCTTATTTTTAAACTAAAAAGTATACTCAAACTACTTTACGAATATAAGAATACTCTTAATTTTTATTTTTTATTTTTTTACATACAAAAAGGAAGACAATAAAATTATAAACAAAATTAAAATGTGTGTTTTTAATTATGTTATTTAAAAAACCAATCAAAAGACAGTTCTCCATAAATCTAAGACTTGAAAAACACAACTTTATATTCAACGCTATCTTGGCTGACTGACTTCAGTTGCATGCGGTTAATCAATTGAAGAATTTTTGTTTCATAATAATCAAAAGACTTTAGGGAAGCTTTACTATAACGTGAAGTAGTCTTAGTATGTTTGAATTCAAAAAATGTTAAACAATGCTTATTTACATATTTTGCTGCATGATTCGATTAATATAGATAGGGGCTAAATTTATCGTTTGCCTACCTATATATCCAAACTTCTTTCCAACGTCGTTCTCTGATCCGCATCCAAATTACAGGGTCATCCATTTTGTATTTCGAAAATTGATCAAATTTCGAATGGAAATAAGATCATTCAATTGTCCTTTACAGGAATTCTTGTAGGACTTAATTCTAACAATGTAAAGGGTGCGCTATTTAATAGTACAGTGATGACAACAATGTGACAGCTGACATATCGAGGTTAGTAAAAATTGAGCGCTATATGAAAGAACAACGCATTTTCATTGTTGAGCACTATATTTTAAAAATGATGAAGGTTTGTCACCTACAGTCGAAGAAAATCATCTTCAGTGATGAAGTTCATTTTCATCTTGATGGCTTCGTTAATCGTCAAAATTGTCGCATTTGGGGTTCAGAAAATTCACGAGTAATTGTTGAGAACCAAATGGATCCACAACGCGTGATTGTTTGGTGTGGATTTTGGTCTAGAGGGGGTGGCCGTGGTGTAGTGGTACTAGCCATTGCTTCGAATCCTACTCATGACAAGTTTTTCATTTGTGTAATTGGAACTCAGTAAGAAAAATCTGCGTGTGGAAGGCATAATAACACTGGCATGAAGATTTGGCTGTTGTAGAGTTTCAAGCACAAAACAACCGTTAAAATTTATAACCTGAATCATTCCGAATGAAGAAAATCTCTCCGTCCTATTCGGACTCCCACCCCTAGAGAGCCAATATCGAAACCAAACATACCTGAGTTTCAAACCACTACATCGCAACAATACTTTCCTCTCTCCTCATTCTTTCTTTCCGCCCGCGCCAAGGCAACAGTAAACGGGTATCATAACCCCCTTGAGGCGCGCGTAAATTAAAAAAAAGCATTATCGGACCAATCTTCTTTGAAGACGCGGCTGGTCGTGACATGATTACCCAGTTTTTAGTTCCTAAATAACAAGACATGGATGTGACCAACATGTGGTTTCAACATGCCATATAGCCAGAGAAAGAATTCAATTACTGCATGAGTCAATTCCTAATCGTGTAATCGCGCGTTTTTGCGATCAGAATTGGCCATCCAAATCTTGCGATTTAACGCCATTGGACCCTTTTCTTTGGGGTTTTGTTGTAGTTAACGGTCTATGCAAATAAGCACACGACCATCAACGCCTTGGGAGGAATAGTAAAGAAATTTAGCCGAATTTATGTGAAATGGTCATAGAAAATTTCAATAAAAGAGTACGTAATTGCCAGCAAAACCGTGGCGGCCATTTATCCGATGTGCTATTCCCATACATAGCCCCAATCTATATACTCTGTGAATCAATAAAAAATTTAAGCTTTCTAATTAAAAATTTGTATTTTTTATCAAAATTATATTCTGTGTGAATTATGGGACACCCGATATTTCGATGAAATTTCGACACATATCAAGCAACAATTCGGCCATACCTTAACGAATATTCGTTTTCAAAGCTTCAAGAACTTACGGATTGTGGAAATGTTGTTGCAGTAAAGCCTAAACTGGTCATGTTGTGTTCGGCAACTTCATGTGGATCTTCATTTCCCCATATGAAACAATTTTGTTTGTTAACGTTTTGACCAAGTGAAAAATGATCTTTACCGCTGAAGAAAATGTTGTGTAATAATTGGTCACCCAAACGCTGTTATTAAAGCACACTATAGGCGTATATTCTACGCATTCTGTGGTCAGGTGGCTTCAATTCTTGAGTAAGTTGAATTTAATAAGGGTGTAGATGCAAATCAAAATGTAAAATATGCCATAATGCGCCGTAAGACAAGCCCAAACTCTGTGCTCGCTATAAAGTCGAGTATAATCTTCTTTAACACTTACGACGAATTTCGATGAAGGATAGACTCTAACACAACCAATCTCTTTGAATTTCTTTATAGTTTTCCCTATAGTACGCCCATATAAGCGAGAATGTCGACGAATTAGATTACCGTATAATTGATCCTTAAAAAACAGCTAAAGGATATTTCTTTTGTCATTATGGCCTTCCCACTACTCCGACAGTATTATTAGAAACGCTAGATTCATCATATTGTAGCATGCAAATTCAGAACTCGTTTGTTAAATAAGAAGCGACGGTATGTTCAAGAAAACGAAATAATCGTTGAGTATTTTAGTAAGAAAGAAATAGTCAGAACTTGCAGAGATCACCTCATAATCGCTAAAGCACCCCAGCTGTTTATATAGTAGACTTCAGTACTTCACTACCGAAGAATCAGCCTCTACTATGGTGATTGCCAGAAAAAATATAAATAGCGTTAATTCGGATGCGGATTTGCCATATGTGTTGACTTAGGCAAGGAGTCTTGAGCCGACGACGCACAGTGGGGCAGAATGCCTTTAAATTTGGTATCAAATCAGTCGTTACAGCTAAGAACGTGAAATTTCTCAGGATAGCTTCTGAGACCAGTCCCAAAGTATTTTTAAACCCGCCCACCCAACAAGCCAACTCTTCTGAAATGTGCCTATTTTTTAATACTAAAAATTAAAGATTTATTGAAGATATAATTTTTATCAACTACACTTACCTTCCCCACCCACTTTTACGCCCCCTTTTATCGTGAAGAAAATCGAATGAGTAAACTTCTTAAATTGTTTATAGGTATTTATTGAGATTTATAAATAAAAAAAAAAAATTAAATTAGATTTGTCCATTAAATACAAAACAAAACCAAATTATTACATCCTTAGATATCATCACTACCATCATTATTATCATCAGACTCATCAGATTCAGAAAGAGCGTTTGATTCCTGGACACTTGGGGGTCCAGCAAGCAAGTTGAGTGCTTCTTTGATTAAAGACTGAAATTTTTTTTATGCAATTTTTGCTTGGATGTTATAATAGGATTCGAGCTCAGTAAAAATAAATTAAATATGTTACAACTTTATTCGTTTCTTTCACGGCTTGATTTTCTTGAGAAGTTCTCGCGGAAATTTTTAATGATGATATAACTTCTGGCCATGAATAAAATATTTATGCAAAGTAGGAGGCATATGATACCAGGGATATTTATTGACGAAGCATCTCATTGTGTCATGTGCAAATTCTCTGAATTTTTCTAAATCAATCTCATATCTACTGGCAACTGCAATCATTATTGTGTGCATTTTTTTACAAGTTCTATGTCTATTTTTGTTATTTCGGCTGAGAGTTCAAGGTTTTGGAAAAACTGCCTTGCCATATTGCCATCGTTCGTGTTACCAAAACCCGGTTTTGATTTATTGACAAATAATCCAAATCGCTCTCGGAATTCCCTTTGAATTCGGGTCTTATTTATTGCCACGACTTCTTTGTCACTTTCGCGAGGTTGCCATTTTTTAATGGGTTATTTGTATGCTAAATTCAGAAGGCATTCAAACATTCGTATCCAACCATGCAAAAAGGACATTCCAAAAACTAAGTTTTCGAAGTTGTTTGGTCTAAGAAGTAATTAAAATTAAATAAATAGAAAAAATCCTGGCGGTGCGTAATAGTTATTGTTGCGGGTTTCCTTGTTTTTTGTGGAATTGTTATGCTAGTTCCCAGTTTAGCACAGTTTCAACGACTCTAAGCACTTCTTTTCTGCTAGTTAGATCGAATTGTTGAATTCTGAACATCTGAACTCACTATCTTCTAATATAAACTCCTGAAACTTACAATAAATAATTATTAAGGACTGTCGTAAATCAACCTCAACAAACATTTTTATGACTGCAACTGCAGCAGTTGAGGAAATGTTAAAATGACTCATTTTTTAAAGCAAAAAAACATTTTTTTTTTAACCCATAATTTAAGATTTTATATTTTTGATCTTAACAACTAAATGGAAAACTTTAAGACATTTGGAGCGAGTGCACAAAAAAGGGATTATTTTTTACAGATAATTTAATACTCTCTCTCTCTCTGGCCCTTCTCCACTCTTTTGATTACACACAACGGATAAATTAACAATTACTTTGCTGAACAATAATTAAAATAAAAATGAAAACTATTTTATTATCTCTATATACCAACATCTTAACTGTACTCTTGATTGATATTTAGTTTAAAAAAAAAAGTAAAAAAAAACGGAAACAAACAAATGTGAATGTTTAATCGGATCAGATTGTTTTTGTTTTTGTTTCACCGGCTTTTTAACAAACTTGAGTATTCCTCCTTGAAACAATAACTTCCATGACCACTTTGATTATGATTTCGAACTTTGTGTTCTCTATTTGTTTTTATTTAAAGTTTCTTTTATTAAATAAATTACTATTACAAATTATTTAATAAAAAAAAAAATACATTTTTGTTTGTTGTTTAAGAACTAAAAATGATAACAGTACCACGTACGTTAGTCATACGTTGCGTTATTTTTCTTCTCAGATTTTCGGGTTTTCGTGTCTTGTTAACTCCTGTAGATATTTTTGTCCTACTTAAATAACTATACTCCCTATTGGAATACCTTCTTTTTTTGTGGTTAAGTAGAACATGTATTTTTATAACTGAAGTATATTGTACGTTGAAGTAAGTATACCTCCGTTTTAATTGCTTTACATTGTGGGCGCAAATGTAATTGCTTTTTATAACACGTGTAACAATAATACAACAATTCGTGTTTTTTATTTACTTTGTTTTGTATATTATTACATCGTTAAGCAACAGCAGCAACTTACAACATACTGTAATTTATGTTTCTTCTTAACACAACGTTTAGATTCTTATTGTTTAAATTAAATTTCTTTATAGTTATGCTACGGTAAAATGTGTTATGTTTGTATTGAAACTAAATAAGACCGCGCTTCTTTTTGTAGTCCTCCAAGTTAAGTGAGCGCTTCGGCGCTGTCTCGTTCACCTTAGGAATGGGCTTGGGAACAACTGTCACCGAATTGACTGGAAAAAAAGAGAGATACCCAGGTTATTATTTTGTTAATTTTTTTTTTGTTATTTAAGTTCACAGATTTCAACTTAAACTACTAAGAAACGTATGCAACCTAGTATAAAATAAAAAAAACAATAACACAAATACGAGTATACAACGCTTAATTCTTGAATAATTTCCTTACTTTAGGCCGGGTTCTTGTCAGTATGAACTTGAGGACAATTTTGGGAAAATACTGCGACAAATATACGAGGGTTGTCTGAAAAGTTTCCAACC
Organism: Volucella inflata; assembly: GCA_928272305.1. Lineage (NCBI taxonomy): Eukaryota > Metazoa > Arthropoda > Insecta > Diptera > Syrphidae > Volucella > Volucella inflata. The sequence continues at coordinate 11,306,440 of OV743720.1, forward strand.
GAAACGTAAAGACAGCGGCACTCGTCAATAAAAGCTAGTGAATGCTAGTTGTGCAGTTACTTACCGAAGTTTCAGTCATTTTGTATGCCCAGTTTTTAGTTGACAATCGTTTGAGTGAGTCGATGTCAGTGTTTTTTGTGAAAATGGAAAAAATTGAGTATCGAGCTGTTATTAAATTCTTGTTTTTGAAAGGCAATACGCCTACGCAAATCAAAAATGAGTTGGACTCTGTGTATGGGACTCTGCACCATCATTTACCATTGTGAAATTTTGGGCATCTGAATTTAAACGTGTCCGTAATAGCTTGAGAGATGATGAACGTTCGGGACGTCCAAAAACTGCAACCACTGACGATAACATACGAGTAGCTAAAATTCACCAAATGGTGTTAGACGACCGGCGAATTAAAGTGAGAGAGATAGAATGAACATTTCCAACGCTCTGTTGGCGCAGTTTAGGCGCAATAAAATAAAGATGAAACATTGATACACCATTATACGCCCGAAATAAAAATTCAGTCAAAACAGTGGGCTGCAAAGGGCGAGCCGGCTCCAAAAAAAGCAAAAACTGTTTTTTCGGCTGGGAAAGCGATAGCGACTGTTCTTTGGGATAGTGAAGGAGTTATCTTAATCGATTATATTCAAAAAGGAAAAACCATTACATGAGCATACTACGCATCATTGCTTGCCAAGCTGAAGGCAGAAATTGCGGAAAAATGGCCACATTTGCAGAAAAAGACCAAGACAACGCGCCGTCTCACACCTCAGCGGTTGCCATGGCGAAAATCCATGAATTACGGTTTGATTCACTAGATCTAGCCCCAAGTGACTTCTTGTTGTTCCCTCATCTAAAAACTGCGCTCGGAGGACAGAGATTTTTGTCAAATGAGAAGACAATCACTTTCGTGAACAATTATTTTGCAGAGAAAAATGCCAAGTATATGCCAAATAGTATTTGCACGGGTTAGAGAGATGGGAGCATCACTGAGAGAAGTGTAAGAGACTATGAGAAAAACGAAAAAAAAATTTGAGCAAAAATGTCTTGAATCATTGTTCGATCGGAAACTTTTCAGACAACCCTCGTAATTATAATATAATTTCTACTTCAACGGCTAAATGCCGTAATTTTAATTTCACGTGCATAGTATAGAAGACACCTACTGTGCGGCGTCTCTTCCTCCATTTACCATTTCTATTATACTCTCTTTTGATTGTTTTTTAAATGTAAATTTAACACACTAAGAAATGTTTGCACACATTTTATGAATACAAAGGAAGTAGGAAAAAATTAACCAGGATACCGATGCACGTTTGTCATGACTCTTTATCTTAAAATAACTAGTAAACAATGTGCTAAGTAAGGGTTTTTGTAAAGGAATTGTTCAGCATTGCAGAGCACCGACATGCGTTTGAGGATGCGTTTTAGAATAAAACGATCATTATTCATAGCAAAAAGGTTATAACGATTAAAGGTTTAAGAGAGCGGGATTATACTTTCAATTTTTTCTAGCAATAATGGTAGGCAAGAGGCGTTTAAATCTTATCCAGCAGATTTTGGGAGCGCCTGTCCGATTTTGCGCGTTATTTTTCAGTGGTAAGCGAAAAAAGCCTTGAAACCAAGTTAGACAGTCCAAAGAATTTCTTACATTGCTTACATTTTTGGCGATATCGAATATTCGCGGACTTTAACGGAAGTTGACAAATAGATTGCATATATACCGAGAATAAAAATGTGTTAGTTTTCGCTAACACAATTGCCAATCGTGGGCAATAAATGGGAAATACAAGGTGCCGCAAAATTAATCATCCAATTTTTGTTTTGATTTACTTTTTTACTAAATAAAAAAAATGATTTTGATTGATGGAAATTTTTATTTGGACCTTTATAATTTTTTCTGTTAAGTGGAAAAAATGATATCCGCCAAGTGGCTGCCGCTAGTGTTGATACACATTTGTGCCCGTTTTATAGCATTTTCCATGAGTTTCCGTAAGATTTCCAGTGATAACTGTTCGCATCCCTATCGAATATTCTCCTTAAGGGCTGCGATTGTCTGAGGCTTGTTGGCATAAACCCGCGACTTCAAGTAGCCAAAAAAACGAATTCTGGGATGGTTAAATCGGTCGATCTTGCTGGCCATGCCAAATCGCCGAAACGGAAGATTACGCGACCAGGAAACGCTTCCTTCACAATATCCATTGTGGCTCGTGCTGTGTGTGTGCCCCGCTCATCCAATTTCGGAAGTAAGAAGTCGTTTATGATGGCCCTGTAGCGTACGACAGTAACAATGACCGTATTGCCGATGGCGTTCTCAAAAATATATGGCCCAATCACTCCTCCCCCATGAACGCCGCACCACACAGTGGCATTGAGTGGATGAAATGTCTCTTCGTGCATCACATGTGGATTTTCAGTGCCCCAAAAACGAAGATTTTGCTAATTGACGTAACAGATTTTCGACACACAATCGTCCTCTTCGTTGTTGAGATTGAGGATGGATTGTCAGTAATTCACACGCGCTCCATTGCTTGTCTGTTTGTATACTGCAGCTTTCTAGTTCACAAATGTCAAATATAAGTGACGTACGACGACATTTGCAAAAATTATAACATCTTCCGATAGGATAATTAATTTTGCGCCACCTCTTAATAAAACCAGATCATTCCCCAAAGGTTTCTGCAGGATATATCAAGATTGAACGAAATAATCGTCCTACAGGCGAAAAATACAGTAAAGACCAGCCAGAAATAAGGCACGATACCATAAGGTAAGATTTTAAAAAATATGTTGGAGATAAGACAGTACCCTCTGACGTATTCCAACTGTTAATAGATTCAGGTCATGAAAAATCAAAGATAACCCTGGAGTTAGGTATACTTAAGACTATCCGAAATCTGTATACGGGTTAGAGTTTCCCCCTCCGGAAACTGCCGGTTAGAAAAGTAAGTAAATTCGGATATAAACTCATGAATCCATGAATATTTACAACATATGCATGAACGGAAAAGAAAACTTGCACTTAGACACCAAGTGTTGGAACCAAGACCAATAGCGGTCGCCACCTAAACTCACAAACGAAATCGTGTGGAATTCGTTATGCCGGAATGGAAAACTATAAAAACAGAATTGCCATTATCTTGATCCTTATTGTGTTCAAAAACACGGACCGATTACTAGCCATAAGAGAAGAAATTTAAAATGAAACGTGCAATACTGAAAGTAGGCGATGAGCAATGGGGGAAAAGTATATTTTTGCGTGACTTCGATAAAGTTATAAAAATAATTTTAACCAAGGAAATGCATTCCATTTAAAATGACACGACGACAATAAAAAACCAAGTTGAAACAGACATCCTTCGGGAATTGGTTTCACATTTTTACTTAAAATCGGACATTTCTTGAAGTGGATCGGTTTGTTGTTTACAATAACACCAGAGTAGCTAAAGCGACATACATATATATTGGTCAGATTCTCATCAAGCATGTGAAAGTGTATTAGTAAATTCTATTTGACGTTGCATATACACACATCAAGCATGAGTCTTCAATCATTCATTTTTACTTCAATTTTGAGGTGTAAGCATGTGGGGTTCCTTGTGCGGTTTTTTTTATAAAAAGAAAATATGAGTGACATGGACGATTGAATACGAGTGTCTTAAAAAGATCGCAAAGAAAGTCCTGGCTCGAACTCGAGCGGCAGAAGCGGAAAACCTGTACCAGGAGTTGGAACAAATATCCTCACGATCGGCGGATAGAAGACAAGCTATCCAAGAAGTTCAAACGTCGTACAGTACTAAAATGCCAAATATTTTTAAGCTCGCTGCACAGAGGAGAAAAAATTCAATGGAAATAACCTCGCCGAAATACATCAAAAACGCAGACGGTCGCCTATTAACAAATGAAAAGGAAATTTGTGACCGGTGGCTTGAATACTGCAAGGAGTTGCTTAACAAACAGTTTCCACGTGATATCGTGCCGACAGCTGGTCTATTCGAGGAGGAAGTTTTGGACTTTTCAATCGAAGAAATAACTAAAGCAATTGGAAAAATGAAGCGGGGGAAAGCGGCGGGACCAGACAGCATTCCATCAGAGTTTTGGTCGAAGATGGAGGGGATCGGCAGCGTTTGGCTATCGAAACTTTTAAATAAATTAAAATGTGGACAACATATGCCGAATCAATGGAGAAGTAGCTTCTTGGTTCCATTATACAAAGGAAAAGGCGACACTCGAGAATGCAACAACTACCGTTCAATCAAGCTTATGTCACACACAATGAAAATCGTCGAAAGAGTCTTAAACGAAAGTCTTCGGCAAATAATAAAGCTCGATAATAGCCAGTGTGGATTTGTTGAAGGAAGATCGACGGTGGACGCTATCCAAAGCCTACGAATAATAATGGAAAAGCATCGAGATTCGTCTAAGGATTTACACATGGTATTTATCGACCTCGAGAAAGCATTCGATCGAGTGCCTAGGGATCTCATATGGGCCGCGCTGAGGTCTCAAAACGTACCGGAAACGTATGTTAGAATAATACAAGACATGTACGGAAACGTGAAAACTGCGGTTAAAAGCTCTGCTGGACTAACGAGAGAATTTCCAGTTAATGTCGGAGTGCATCAAGGAAGCGTACTTAGCCCTTTCCTCTTTAACGTAGTATTCGACTATCTTTTAAAAGACTGCATGCGCGAAGCAAATGTAACGCCAATTCTCTTCGCTGACGACGCAGTTATACTTAGCGATAACGTCGAAGATTTACGGAACGCCTTAGATTCATGGAGAAATGCGCTAGAGAGAAACGGGTTTAAAATAAGTCGTTGAAAGACGGAGCATTTGACGTGCCCATTTGCGCATCCGTTGCGACCTGTTCCGGATATAATGTTAGACGGAATAGTTCTTCCGAAAAGCACTATCTTTAAGTACTTAGGATCAATCGTTAACATGGAAGCGAAATGTGACGACGACGTAAACCACAGAGTGAGTGTGGGATGGATGAAATGGCGGGAAAATTCGGGAATCTTTTGCGACCGAAAATTTCCACTTAAATTAAAGGGGAAACTCTACACCACGGTTGTTAGACCAGCTCTTATATACGGTTCAGAGTGCTGGACAATGTACGAAGCGTTTAAAAACAAAATGACGGCAGCGGAAATGAAAATGTTAAGGATGTCTAATGGAGTCACTAAACGCGATTGCATTAGATCTACGCGTATAAGAGGAAGTCTACATATAAAGAATTCGGTAACCGAACAGCTTGAGGCGAATAGAATAAGTTGGTATTGCCACGTTCAAAGAAGATCTGCGGAAAATCAGGTTAAAAAGGCACTCTCAACTACGGTCACTCCAACTGTAAGAAAACGAGGTCGGAAAAAGAATTCCTGGATTTCTTAGATGGCAAATGCGCAACAATGTCTGGGGTTAACCACTGAAGCGATCCAGGACCAAGCATTATGTAGACGCGTTCTGCGGTCTGCGACATTAGCCAACCCCATAAGCGGAGCAGCAGCGATGCAGTAAAAATGGGAAACTTGTTACGCATGAGTTCGTATAACGAGGAAAGGGTTAATAAAAGGATAAGAAGAAGAAGCAGAAGAAGATGAGTGACATGGACGATTGCAGCATCGCTTTGTGACTAGCGGTAGCTTTGAAGCAGAAAAGTAAAAAGATTCAGAAGAAAGAATGAAAGAATGACTGAAAAAACTAAATCATTTTTCACAAGAAAATGTCTTGAATGAGCTAAAATTAAGTTCACCGATTGTTTCTGTAAATTTTCTCCGCATGGACGAGTAGGCAGGTAATGCTCAACTTCTTCAAATGATTTTTAAATTACCTTCTTTTTTATGTCCCACAACGCAGTTATAGAACAATAAACTTCTAGAAAATCCCAAATAAAATGTTTATCCTCCATCTTCGAACATATTAAACCCTTTAAACAAAACTTCTGTTGTCTGCCTGCGATGTTGTCTCGTCGCTGTCCAGGCAAAAATTAGCAAATGCATGATCAATCAGTCAATCACGCATATACACTATATCAAGCATGTCTACCTGATTGACGAAAAATCCAAACATTTTGATTTTGCTTCAACGTATACGTGTCTCATTTTCACTAATACACTCTCACATGCTTGATGAGAATTTGACCAATGTATATGTTGCTAAATACTCAGATGTCAAAACAGAAATTTAGTATCTCAAACAAAGAGCAAAGAGAATGTTAGACAGACCGATTAAACGTAGCACGTGTCTTTGATTTATATCAAATGTATATTTCAACACATGGAATACAACGAAACAGTTTTATGCCTGACTGCTACCCTTCCGAAGATGTGAATTTGTTGTTTATTTTTTTTAATTATATTTTTTATTTTATAGATACAAATGGTTTTATTCTAACAAAATTATACCAATGACAATATAAGGTTGCCGAATCCACAATATTCTTAAGACAAATATTCAGGATCCATCTAGTCAAGGTTAAGAAAAAAAGCAATACCTTGCTTATATAGGCACATGTGATGAACATATTGAATAATCATACGAAATGCATAAGACAGAAAGCAGGATTAAGATTCCAAATAAAACTGACTGGCTTTGTCCATTGAATCACACTTCATTAGGAAGTTTTTCTGAAATTCAGATCTGCTTTCGGACAGAAACCCGGAGTCAAATCAAATCTGCTTTTAAAGGAACGTGAATTAAGCTATATAAGGATCCGGCTCTACCAATAAAGACCAACCCCCATTGTGTCTCATAAGAAATAAAGCCGAAGCACCAATGTAACTTGTTGCTTTGGAAAAGACTATCATCAACAGATTCCGAAGCCTCGATGTTTAAGGCAATAATGCCTGTGAAAAAGTTTAGACTTCTTCATAGTCCCCCTAATGTTTGTAATAGCCGATCACCTAATTTACTTATCAAAAATGAGACAGAATTCGAATACTCTGTTTACGGAAGAAAATTAATCAATTGCAATTGCACTTACCGGGTAAAGGAACATCTAAATCAATGTCAAAGTCGTGTAGTGTATACAAACTGTAATCGTTTGATTGTGGTTTCTTGGCCTCCTCGACACGTTTTTTGCCAGGTGGCGGTGGTGCCGGAATCATAAGCGCCAGCTCCTCATCCTTTTGACCACCCACTGATTTGAAACCCATACGCGGTTGTGTGGTTCGCCTCGTAAATGGATCAGAAATTTTTAAACCCTTATTGGCACGCACCTCTTCCATAATTGCTTTTTCTGCCTCCTCGACGTTACGTTTTCTATTTCTGTCGTTAATGTATGAAATTAAACTGATACTGCTCGACCGTTTCTTATCGAGTTCCGATGCTCGACTTTCCAACTCATCAATTTGTGTGCCCAAACTCGCAGCTAACTCATATTCTCCTCTCAGAAGTGCCGCATCACGCTCCTTCATTAGGCAAGTCTTTTTCATGGCATAATTAGTTGGTCGATTTCTAAACCGATTCTTCTCCTCAACCAACTTTGTCACGTCTTCTTCTTTAAAAACATAATTAAACGCATCCTTGACATCACGAGCTTTTTTATCCATCATGTCCAGAGTGGGCATTTGAACGTTTTGTGTTGAGCAAATCTCACGCCATTTAGTGAACTCGCTATCAGTAAACTCCTGATTTGAGATAAATTCTAAACGAAATACTCTCTCTTGCGTGCCATGCTTAAGTCGAAGCCCACGATTGGTTCGTGTTGTGCCTAGTTGATAGATTTTTGCAGTTTCTACAACGCCAACGACTTCGGCTACTCGGTACACGGGTTTCGAACCATTGTTACCGATACTAATCCGCACAAAACTATTCATGACTGTGTTTTCGAATATTGGCAGGTTGATGAAGCGTTCCATTTTATAGCGAGACAATCGCATTTTATTGAGTTCTTCACGTGTTGAGATGTAGATGGGTTTCTTGTCGGACTTTTCTTCGTCTTCGGATGAACTGGACGATTTGCTGCTGCTGGCTGAGCGTTTTTCAGATGGCTTTTCCTCCTCTTCCGAATCGCTGCTGCCCGAATCGTCTGAGTAAATGTCGGAGGCCTTAAGCTTAACTGTGGATTTACCACCTGCTGATACGCTCTCCAGTTCTTCCTTTTCTTCTTCGCGTTCCTTTTCCGCTTGACGTTTGGCTTCTTCTTCCTCTGCGAATTAAAAAAAAACAAATTGTTTAAAGGGAATATGTATTTCGTAACCACGCTCGAATAAATTACCTCTCTTAGCTTTGCCCTCTCGCTTGGCTTTCAATAAGGCCATGGCATTACTCCTCTTGTCATCGGTTTTATTCATTTCGACGTTCTTCTTACGCTCTTTTGAACGTTCCTTCGGATCAAAGTAGTCTGTGGAGGACATAACAGCTTCATCGTCACTCTTCTTTTCCGGACTCGACATTACTGCTGCGGGCGGTGAACTGGCTTTGGGCGGCACTGCCTTTGGAGCTACCGGTACTACTGCTACCGGCGGTTGTGGTGAGGGGGAACGGCTTATCGATTTGGGCTTTTCCACTGGAATCTCTTTGACCTTCTTCTTCTTTTGTTTTTTCGGCTTTTTCTGTTTCTTTTCTTTTTGGCCTTTTTCAATCACAGCCTTTTCACGACGTGCCAACTTTAGTTTGCGCTCAATTTCCCAACGCGTACGCATTATATCTCGACGTTCGATGCGCTTAAATATTTCCGTTTCACGCTCCTTCTCGGAGAGACCGTTCAATCGGGCACGATCATCTTCGTCTCCCATTAGGTTTTCATCATAGCCATCATCGAATTCTGAATCGGAGCTGGACGATGACGACGACGATGATGATGATCCATCGCTGTGTTCATCATCACTATCGGACACTTCTCCTTCTTCCTGCTCCGACTGAATGCTGTCATCGATTTTTTTCGGTGATTTTTCTAGTGTCACCGTGTTGGCATTTGCTTCCGATTTGTCTTCGTCATTACCTACAGCATTACCATCGCCTTCATCGTCGTCGTCGGCGTCATTGTCATCCTTTTCCCAATCGTCAGCATCCGATTCGGAATCTGAACTTCTGCTCATTTTTTTTGTTCGCTTCTTCTTTTGTTGCATGCTTGGATTGTTTTTCCCTCCGGCCCAGTCTGAATCTGAGTCTGAATCTGAGGAATTATTGGCTTTGCTGGCATTCGTTTTGTCATTGTCTGCTTCTGGCTTCTTACGCTTCTTCGCAAGTGAAAGCAGCTCCTGAAAATAGAGAAACAAGTGTGGTTAGTTAGAGAAGAACACCATTAATTGCTTTCGAAGTCAATATCTTGCTTAAACCCGAGGCATAAATAAAATAAAATAACTGCATTCTTAAGGACATAGGGATGCCTACGAAGTTGCCAAATCGATAAAATGACAGTTGACAGCTGAAGAACTACAGTATTCAAACAATTAAAAGCAGTCGTTCTTCATGAACGGCAAAAGCTTCCTCTCAATTGTCATGAAAATCAAAACACTGCGACATTGATCGATTAGTGTTGGCCTTAACTCTCACTATAAATCAAATGACAATCATAACGCCCTTTCGACTACCATGTCCATTCGACAAACAATTTTTAAATTCGAAAACATTTCGTTTTTCAAAAATTCACAATTAACCACTCGGCCTGTTGTGGTGGCAGCCATTTATTCGGCGAGCGCACGGAAGACAAATGTCAAAGAGACTTCTGCTCGTTGTCCTCCGCCGTGTTGTTAGTTGCAAAATGCGTTTTAATAAATTGTAAATTGCTGCGTAGTCTATAAAATTATATAATATTTGCAATCCAGCATTCAAATGCGTCCTGTGAGTAGATACCTCTATTTTTCTGTAATGGCATGACGCTTAAATACATACCGACTCCAAATCCGACTCGGAACCACTACTGCTGGAGTCTGAATCGATTAATGGCTGGTTGCGACGTTTTCCCATTTCGTGAAATAATGACTTCGTCAGCAAGTCTCCTTAATAAACTAGAAATTATTTAAAATAAAAATGAAATGTTGGAAATCCTTGGCTTGCTGTAGAAATGTGATTTTAGTCCGAGAGGTGAGAGAAAACTTGTGACGGCCGCCTATTTTTCACACACACCGCAGATGCTGGGAAAATATATTCGACACTAGCACAGAAAGTAGCAGGTGGGAAATTTTTTTGTATCGTATATGAAATTTTTCATATTGCAATGTTGATTAACATGGGAAATTTTCTGAGAGTGCGACTACACTTTTAGAAATGATGTTGAGTGGAATTTTTTCCTTTTTTTTAATGTTATATTGTTTTGTTTTCAGGAATTGATTTATTTTATTCAGGGAATTTAACTAATACTGATAACTTAGCATTCACACCGCATCGAAAATCTAGATTTATAGAAAACATGAGATTTTCCATACATTTTTTAGATTTGCAAATCTAGCAAAACTAGGTTTTGATGAAATCGAGCGAAGGCATTCGTTTATATGCAATCCAATTTTTGCGAATATTTTTTTTATAAAAAATAGGATTATTTAAATAATTTAAAATACTCGATTAATTTGTTATTTTATAAATGAATCTCCTACTCTGTATTGATTTAGGTTATGCCAAGACCCATTTTTTATTATAAAATTATTAGAAAAATTGGAATTGGAGGAACTGATGTCCAGCAATGTACTAATGTCAAATAAAACTACTCGCTTTTTAACACAGCAAATATTTTTTAAGGATCCAGAAGAAGATCTTTGAAATCGTTACGAGTGATAGGTTTTTAAACTTGTAATCTGTTTGTCAATTCTTCTGACAGACCGAGAAAAAATTAATTAGTTAATGAAAAATACAACAGATGTTTGAGCATATGTGATTGGCTGACACTCACAGAGTTCTCTTACGGTAATTTTCACGAGAAATAATGATTACGAAAGCTGCAGGCTAACCCAAAAACTAAGCTACACATGCATTGCATTAGAATTGCGGAAAACCTTCGGTCAGAAGACAGACTTATGACAGGTTAAGCCTTTTAACTTCTTCAACCCATATCAACTTAATGTAAATGTGAACATTCTGCGTCCCTGCTCTCGCTGCCAGCCATTATAACCTGGTTTATTGGCGTCAATTAAAGTTAAAGATACCAGAACCGCATTTATTGGATTGTTTGGGATTTGCTTTGTTTCAAGGATTTTTCCGCGACAGTCAACAGTTGTTATCATGTTTGCGTCTAGATATTATGTCCAAGCATCATTTCGGTTTTGTATGCATTTGGAATAAAAGGCATCTTTAATTTGCCCAACAGAAGACTACATTCATTGAGTCTTACGAGTACTTAATATGCGCTAGTTTCAACTGACCCACAACATTCACATCAACAAAAAAATTAATCATTTTCAAGGTTCTGAAAGGCAATGATAAACACCCGAATGTCAGCTATTCCAATGTCAATGAACAAGTCCAGTATTCTCTTGCTCTTCAAAGAATGCGAAACGAGGAAGGGTGTATTCAACTCATTACGAGCATCCTGGGTTGATGCACATTTGTCTTCGATTAACGGCAGTTTTAATTGATGATTTCCTCTTGAATTTGGAGCTATCTTTCTACAACATAAATGTCAAAAAACGATGAAACTTGACGTTATTGCGAAAAATTATGGCACATTATGACATTACTTTAATCCCACCCTGTGTCATAGAACGTCCGGAAGGCCTTTGAGAAATTTTCTTTCTCAATCCTTTGCAACATCTTCGTTTCATTTCGTTGAATAGCCTCCACATCATCAAAAAAATTTCCTTCAGAGAATAGAAAACGGTTAGCAGAACAAACAAGGCGAGTATGGTGGTTGATTGTTTACAGAAACTGCATTTTTAACCAAAAATTGACATAACGTAAAGGAAAAAATCAGCCCTCCACACGGAACAATTCCAGGCGTACTCAATATCCGTTAGACACAGGAAGCCGTACGTGGAGTGGAAGTGGAGGAAAATGCCGTTTTGTATCGCGTTCCAATAACTGGCGACCGTTTGTAAGCCCTGAACACCAATCAAATGCCTACATACGGTCTTGATTTCAATATGAATGTAGGAGCCTCCGTAATTATGGCCCGACGCAGCCATAAGCTTCTTTACTTTTTCTATTCATACGTTTAAATTATTCTTGTTTCGCAGATTAGCGTTTGGACTTTTCTAATTTCGTGTATTCTGTTTAACGCTCTATTAATGGTGTTTCGACATTTTGTTAAAGCTGACTAAGAGACAGACTCAAGGCTTCATGGCATTTTTCAAATAAAGCTGTGCCTCTGGTTGAGTCCTGAATAGCAAATTTCCTTCAACTAAATACTCGTATGTTGCGTCGAAAAATTGTAATGCACTGTCATTGTCGCATAGCGCGTTCGGCAATATGAAAGGCTTCCACTGAGGGTAATCCTTGGATCTAGATACATACCATATTATAAAATCCATTTTATCTTTAGACTAAATGGAATACTGCTGCTGGTGCCAGCAAGGGAGTTCCCCGTCTTTACCTTGGATTAATAAAACTACTTTTCATTCTTTATCATATCATCAACTACAACGCGTAGTCACATACAACTTGCAATTTAGTTTCGCCTGCCTTGAGATGACATATGATCCAATGATACCAAAATTCAAAAAAAAGGAAAAAAAAAATTCATGCAGCAATCTGTTGTATATTTGCTCAGCAATCAAGGACGCCTTTGGTCGACGCGTCCAACACGCTCGAACAAATAATGTACTCCAATCTTAAAACTTAACTTGATAACCAAGTCTGTTAGTCTTTATTTAGCTACAAAAATCCAAACTTGAGGCACAATCCTAAGCGACATAGTTATAAGTCTACACGTTGTTGGAAGTCTTAAATCCCTAAGTCTTGTCTGGGTCTAAGATTACAACCGGGATAGTGCAAATGTAATGACTGATTCAATTGCTGGATAGGCTCGAGGAGGGGTTTTCTATTTCTTAACCTGTGATAGGACCATTCCTGTTCACGTTAATCAGTATCTCTCATTAAAGCACGACTTTAAATCGCATAAGCCTCAAGTTGTAGGATAAGGCCATCGGTGAACCGGGTTCTTTGTGTCATCAGTAAAAAAACTTGCAACTTTTTGAAGTTTTAACAAGCTTTTGCTAAGCACCTATAGCTTCTGGGATTAGAGGCGTCATCATCCGCCTTTCCTTCTGCGAATTCAACAAAGACTTTGGCTCCTTCAGTTGTACGTTTTGTTTTTAGAAAGATAGCCTATAACACTTTGCTTTTGCTATGTAAAGCAAAAGCACTTTTCTTTCATTTTAATTCGAGTCCCACTTTAAAAGACGTAAATAATAAATACGAAAAAAAAAAACTAATATAAAATGAAATCGTTAGTAAATTGCAGAATTTTAAGAAAAATAACGAATATAAATACAAAACATACAAATAATATCCCTGCCCTACAAATTTCCCATGATATTTTCCTGGAAAGCTAGTTTTCTTCCACTCCCTTATATTGGCAGCAGTTACTTTCCAATGATATTTCAGTTGTCAATAAAAAAAAACCCCAAAGTTTTCTGTGCCAGCTGTCATTACCTCACGGAAAATCTTCAATAAAAATTTTGTAAACAATATTTTAAAACGAATATCTGCACTCAAGACCGGCCTGCAGCTTAAATTTATCATCTACATAAATTCGTGATTGAACGTTAATTGGAGGAAGGACTACTAAAAGATTCTGATACGAAAGAACCACTCGCCATTTCAAGTCCAGAACTTCACGACTGACCAGTGCGTTGCTCATTTGCTGTGGAATAGTTTGCCTATAATCGAAGTGATGAATATGGAGCATTGTTTATTCCATCGAAAGAAAATCTATCCCTAGTCGCCCTTAATTTCTGATTTTCTCCACGCTTACACGAGTTATATTCAACATACGTACACAAGTTCCGTTTTTTTCTTTACTTTATTTTACTTCCTTCCGCGAAACACGGTCCTGTTTCGTTGTCCTCCTCGTTGCCTCGTCGCTTTTGTCTTCGCCTTCGCATTTTTTTTTTTTTACATATTTTTCCGTTCTAGTATTGTTTGTGGTGTTGCACATTTAACCACTACACTCGGTCGGTTTTTTTTGTTTTATTTTGCCCACTCAAAGACGACTAGGTAAAACCTTTGGTTGATTATTTTGATAAGGGAAAACGAAAGTCTGTTGTCGTGGCTTGCAAAGAAAAATCTCACAGGATCCGCGAAATTTTTCTTTGGGACGTATAAAGCGAGTTGTCTATTGTTACCTGGGAATTCTTTGAATTCATCATTTGACTTTATTTTGGTTGTTTGGTGCTGCTCTGTGCCTGTGCGTGCGTTGTGATGTTTTCCAACGGTCTTCCTTGCAATTTGCCGTTTCCCAGTTGCCTTGGTATGCCCAAGGACAGCGGAAGTGATGAACTACTGCCGGCCAATATGGGCAACCGTGAACCGGTCATTCTTAATGTTTACGATATGGTAAGAAATGTGGTTAACTCCTTTTACGATTCTCTTTCTAAACTAATTCAATTACAGTATTGGATAAATGAGTACACCACGTCGATTGGACTGGGTGTGTTTCATTCGGGTGTGGAGATATTCGGTACAGAGTTCGCATACGGCGGGCATCCTTTTCCTTTCACTGGAGTCTTTGAAATAACACCACGAGATCATGACGAACTGGGTGAACAATTTCAGTTCAGACAGAGTATACAAATTGGATGCACTGATTTCACGTATGAAGATGTACGGCGGATAGTCGAAGAACTGGGCAATCAGTTCAGGGGCGATCGCTATCATTTGATGAACAACAATTGCAATCATTTTTCCAGCTCACTTACACAAGTGAGTACAATTTTTTTTTTCGTTTGTGGCTATCTGCCAATGTTGGTGGAATTTGATTTTAATTTCTTCGCTTTTACAGATTCTATGCGGCCAAGAAATTCCAAGTTGGGTCAATCGCTTAGCGCATTTCAGCTCATGTGTGCCATTTTTACAAAGATGCTTACCTAGGTGAGAACATTTATTAACCGTTTCGAATATAAAGTAAAGGGTGGGCCATTTGTTGGAATTTTTTTAAGAAGTCTAAAAACAAAACACTAGTAGTTTTCAACGATTGTTGCTTTTTTGAAAAGAGTAAACTTTCCTCAATTATGCAATATTATATCAACCAAATGACTTGCTAGGCTGTAAACCCAATTTTTCATGGTTTCGGCTTCCAGTTCATGAAAAGCTTGACTAACATTTTCCTTGAGTGTCTCTGGATTTTTCGTATATCATAGATAATAAGTCGATACAGGGGCAATAAATCGATTCTTGGACAGATTGTGTGGCTAAAACTATAGCTGGCCTAAGTCAAAAGTCTCAATTTCAGGCCAAAACTATCATTGTCATGCTTCAGTAGCTCTCTTCATTTACTGTAATATTTCTTTTATTTGATTGTCTTCTTGGGAAAAAATGGGTCACTTATGCCAAAGGGCCAAAAACCACACCAAACAGTCATACGTTTAGAAGTCATTTTCTGCATTTGGCAATTTTGGTTGTTTACGTATCCCCCGAGATGAAAATATAATTGCTGAGCAAAAGTTTTTTCAATTTCGAGCTACTCTAAAGCCCAAACACAGAAGCGATAACGAAGCGAGTGGTCATTTTGCTTCAATTCCTAAGTTTATTCGACCTCGTGAGCGAATAATCAGATCTTTATGCAAAATTCTTCTCAGGCTCAGTTGCTGAGATTTTTGTAGCGCTTACGCACACACTTTCGGTAGCAGCTGCAATATTTTTTCACAAATTTGCTGCACCTGGTGCATTATTTCGATCAAAATTCGCGTTGTTTTGGCAATACGGCATACACTTTGCAAGAAGACACATTTGATTCAAAAAGATACCAATTGAGACTCGTACGAAAATTCTGGCGGATATTTTTAGCAACCAATTGGCTGCATTAATTTTTGACAGCTCGCGCGCTTGAACAAATTTGTATGCAAAGTGAGAATTCAAACCCGAATAAAATTGTTAAAGAAATCATTAAGTTCTAAACCGTTTTATGTTAAAATTTTGCCAGTGAAGTGGCTTGATGTCAGATACTGTCTTTACAAATTTGTTTAACATAGTATTAATAAAACCTTACAACAAGCCGTTTCATTTGATATATCACACGGTACAGTTTGCAAAAAATGTTTTTAGATTCTTTAATTTACCCCCGAAAAATGACTCCCATGTTTAAAATTTATTTATTTACCTTATGTGTCCGTGTTTAGGTCACAGAAATACATACAGTGTTGTGCAAAACATTCCGTATTTTTTCATCATTCCTATATATTGTAGTTTTTTATTAAATAAAAAAGTGCAAAACTAACCGGATTTTTAGTTTTTAAAGAAAAAATTAGTATTTCATCCAATTACCCTTATTTTTCAATACTTGGCATCTGCGGGGCATGGACTCAATAAAATTATTAATTATAGTGGGTGGAATACTCTCCCACTCATTCATCACAGCTGCAAAAAGAGCGCTTGTTAAAGTGTGCTTTTTTTTAACCAACCTTCCTTTTTAGAATGGCCCACAAATTCTCAATCGGGTTAAGGTCAGGCAATTTAGACGGCCACTCTTAGACATAAATGTTTTTTGCCGTAAACCACTCTTTATGGAGCTTTGAGGAATGTTGGGGGTCATTATCCTGCTGGAAGACCGAACGCAGCAGCATTTCTTCCTCCGCGTATGACAGCATTACTGTTTCATGAATATCTCTGTACTGGAAATGGTCCATTGCACTGCACTAGAAAAACAGCCCCAAACCATCACGTAAACCCCACCATGCTTGACTGTAGTCAGAACGTTTTCTGAACTCTTTTTGCGCTTTACTGTGCGTGCACCGTCGGAATAAAATAAATTAAATTTGCTCTCATCGCTGAAAAACACTATCATCCATTTGTCAACTGACCAATTTAGATGTTTTTTGTGCAACATTCAACCCTAATAGAAAGGTTAATTTAAGTATTTGATAATCTTTCCCAAATGTAGTATTTGCATTACCTTTTAAAACGGTGCTTAGCAGAGAGGAGTGGCTATTTTGATGCCCGAAAAGCATGTAGATCGAATTCTTTTGAACGTCTTCGAATAGTACTTGCGTCAACAGGAAGAATAAACTGGGTCACTAGAGTCGCAGAGGACACAAAAGGATATTTTTAAACCATACGCTGTATGCTCCTGTCAGTTTTCGGTGTTGTTTTCCGTGGGCGCCCGCCACCATGTGTTATTTCTATCGGTTTTCCACTTCTAAACTTTTTAACTAAATCGTTAATTGTTGAGGTCGAAATATTATATTTCCGAGCTATTGCTGTTTGCTTTAACCCGGCTTTAAAGTCCTCCACAATTTGATTTTTTATAAAGTTACTATACCGTATTTTTGCCATTTTTAATATATACGAATTGTTTGAAAATCACTCGTAATATTCTTTCTAGATCTACTTCTGCAAAAATGTAACTCAAGTGCAGCAGAAACCGTTATCAGAAACACGAAATTTAGTGCTCTAAAAAAATCTGGTTAGTTTTGCACAGGCATGTTATTGAGATCTTTTTTATTTTTTAATATAACATTTGCATGTAAACGTGCATTTAATTTGTTTTATACGATTATCAAATTAAGATAGAAAGTGTTTTTAAAAATACAAAAAAATGTTAGCCATTTCCCATTACTTATTAGCTAACGAACATATTTATGAAAATAATCCGGAATGTTTTGCACAACACTGTATGTGTACCAAATTTCAACTTAACCGGTCCAGTAGATTAGGAGCAAATTGGCTGTGACAGACAGACACACAAGTGATCCTATAACGGTTCCGTTTTTCATTCGGACGTACGGAATCCTAAAAATGATCTCAAAGTTCAAGTTGCGTACAATTGTGCATAAGAAGGTCATTTTTGAGAGCAAGAGTTTACTTCTTTTTCAAGTGGTTCGCGTGATTTTAAATGAAAATTTTATTTTATGTAAACAAAAATAATCTTATTGAATAGTGAGGTAAGTTAATTTGAGATATTGGGAGCTTTAAATGAAATTTAGGAGGAGAGGAAACCAAAATTAAAGATAAATGTATGCGCTATATGCATTTACATATTAGAGCAAAAGTATAGTTATTCAGTGTTGTTCAAGTTGAAGACCATATTTGTTTGTAAAGCTATTTATGTTAGTAACGAAAAAGTGTTTTGTCTTTTTGTGCACTGGTGCACCCATACTTAACTTCCATTTTTTAAGATGGTTACCGAAATAACGAAAAAAACAAATTTATAATTTTTGGATTTCTAAAATCAAAATTAAGTGCTTTGATGGTGTTGTATCTTTTGTTATGGGCTGCTTTTATTATATAACGCTTTCAAAGGATGCAGTTAAGTCAATAAGGACAACCTTAAGAAGATCGCTTCGAAAGCCTTAATTGTTCGTGGATGAATGAAACTCTTAATACAAACAGTTTTAGATGAAATTCCTTCTTCATCTTGTGTAAGCAAGGTACGAAGACCAAGAAAAAGTTTTAATGAATGTTGTGGAAAAAGCAAACCCTTTTAGATTCGTTTAGCACTAAAAATAATGCAACTGCGAGTGTACTAAAAGCAGGAAAAACGATTACCGCTATCGCAATTAAGCAATTGTGAATATGCTCTCCAAAGCGAGGTTTGTTTTTTTGTTTTTTTTTAGTCAAATTATTGATTTGCCATTTTTTGATCGTTAAAAGGTTCAATTTTAAGAAAAACACTGGGAATTACTACTTCTGACTTTTTGTCAATATCTCTAGATGATGGCGTTAGCAATGATACACAGACTCGGCTATATACTGATCAATAGGAAATAATACGCCATAAAATAAATTAAATTGTTCCCAATGGATTTGTGATGGTCTTCAACAAAAACCATGCATACAAAAATTCTCATCAGGTGTTCATTTCGAAAATCTTTTCTGTATCTCGATTGTGTCCATCCAGATTTATTTCTTAAAAGAAGAAACTAAAAATCTTCTTTGGCAAAACCCATCCTCATCATCAACAAGATACTGCAGGCCTGTTTTGTAAAAGAATCAACCGAATTGATCAAACATGAAGTAGATTCAATTCAACAACAAATTAACACTATTTTACCTATTAATATGAATCATGGCGGTTTTCATGTTTTAGTCAAACCAATTTTTTGTTTGCTTACCATAAGCGACCGCAAAATATGTAATACTTTGTGATCTATAACATCTTTATCACCAACCTGTTACATTTGCGCTGCAAAACTCAGCGTACAGACTGGATGTAAAAGTTTAGCAGGTAAGATACCAAATTGGTGAGGAAAGGGGCAAGGCCAGAAAGAAATTTATCCAAAGACAGTTTCAGAAGTGAAACTGGGTTATTGGTGGATATGCCAGCTCAACAATCAGGCAATACTAATAATGGTAACATGGCTAGACGATTGAATACAGAGATGAAGCAAACACTGCCGAAATTATAGGAATCGGCAAAGAAATGCTCAAAAAGTTTCATATCATCTTAGAAGCTCTTGGGTCAAGGCTCCCAATTGACTTAAATGCTTTTGAGGGTTTCGCAACAGAAGCAAGGGAACTGTACTTAAAGAATTATGATTGGTATTATATGCCAGTTGGTGTACACAAGTTCTTATTTCATGGAATACAAATTATTTTCACTTGTATACTTCCATTCGGCCAACTTTTGGACGAAGCTCAAGAAGCAAACAATACCGAAATTAGAAAATTAAGGGAACTCTTTACCAGAAAAGAAAAACTTCTCGAGTCGACACGAACACAGACCTTCTGAATAGATTATTAATATCCTCAGATCCATTTTTTAAACGTTATTAATTTATTCCCACTAAATGAGCGAAATGTCACACTGTGCGGCGCTGAAAGCACTTTACCGAGTCTCAAGGTTTATCCTTTACAATCGATGATTTTGAAAAATTGAAAATCAAACGGCGTAGGGGTCACACTTTGATAGCGATTTGAGTCTTCTACTATTGAGCATATAAGAAATAATGGATTTATAAGCCATCCTGAGGGACACCATTTTACTTATTTGCCGGATAATCTTTTTAGTTATGGGAGAAATGTTTCAGGGATTTTACTTCTTAAATGACAGAACGCTGGGCTGGGAACAGTTATAATGACAAGGGGTATTGCATAAACAGGGGTAGGGGTAAGGGTAGGTTCCTCGTCAGATCTGGGTTACTATTTCTGAAACTTTTAAGATAAACTAATGTCATTATTTTATTCTATTCATGCTGATACCAACATTTTCATGCGTAGTGTGTAGTAAAGGCATCCAGCATAATGCGATCTGCAAGTAATTGTACAATAGCTAAAATTCGTTGTTAGCAAAGTAGCTTACTTTACTTCTGATGACATTGTACAGACCAGGGTGTTTTTGAAATCCTTTCAAGCGATTGTTAAGAACTAATCCGCGCGGTACTTACACGGCATTACATAAATTCTGGTCACGATAAATTATACTGGCGTACTTTTGCATTCGGTCTCAGGCGTCGCTCTTGTTTGTTGTTTCTTTGCTGACAGCACATATTTAGTTTTGTTTTGTTTAAACTGATTGCCAATGGGTCTGGCCTCAATATTGAGAAAATCTCACTGACTATCCGCTGTTTTACTTTTTTCGATTATATCAATGCCATCTGCATATGCAAGGATGAATATATTTAATATATTTTATTGTAGATGTTACAGAAGTCGCATTAATCGTCTCTACTACGATATTTCCCTGGGTGTTCTTGCAGACTTCGGTTCGAGTTTCATAACTTTATTGTTTAAATAAAAAAAAAAAATTAAATCTATTTGCAAGATACTTTTATGCCATTTAATATTTAAAAATAGAGTCCAGCATATGTCCACCGCTGCCTTGTACAAAACGCGTTCGGTTTTGTCCAATTTTCGAGATATTCTAGTCATATATCGTGTACAATTCGAAGAACGTTTGGGTTCAGAGGGTGATTCTTTGTTGGTTTCTCGTCGAAATTGAATAACGTAGCCGAACAGAAAATAGTTCAATGGCATCAATTCGCATGATCTTGGTTGCTGATTGCCGGTCTTATTTCTTGAAATGATTCTATTGCCAAATTGACAGTAACTTGCTGTAGCCTCAGTTTAGAAGAAATACGAGTAAGGACTGAATACAACTGGTATACAATCCGCGCCATACGTTACATTTTTCTGAATGGCATCTGGTCAATTTTGTGAGAATAGACCCCGATCTTGACAGAAGTGAACATTATCAATAAAATTTTACGGTAAAAAATTCGGTCACCTTCCAATTGATTTAAAGCCCAATCACTGAACACCCGCCGTAAAAAATGGTCACGGCTTTAACTCTTGCACCAACTGCATCAGTGAGACCACATCTTTACGCTGAGTTTTTCAGATAATTCATGGAAAAAAATCAAGTTGATGCGAGCGACGCCGAACCGATATATCGGAGTCCTCTTCAACACAAGCTGCCATAACCGCGATAGTTTTTTCCACACAAACTGTTTTCGTATATGTCGGACGAAAGTATACCCGATGAATGGAATCTCAGCATTGTTTGTCCGATCTTCAAGAAAGGAGACCCTCTGAACAGCGCCAACTACAGAGGCATCTTCTTAACATCGCATGCAAGATCTTATCTGCCGTTTGTGTGAACGCCTAAAGCCCTTTGTCAACAAACTGAAGGGTCCTTATCAGTGTGGCTTCAGGCCAGGAAAGTTCACCATCGATCAAATATTCACACTACGACAGATCTTGGAGAAAACCCATGAGCTTCATATCGATACACACCATCTATTCATCGATTTTAAGGTCGCGTATGACAACAGCTATAGTTTTCTTTACATTTTCGTACATTTCTGACGTTATTTTATCGGTTCCAGGCAGGTATTAGATTTGAGTGCTTCAATTGATTGGGAAGTGTTATCATAAAGCTTCTCGTCCAGAGAAAGTTTCTTCCCCAGGAAATTTTTCTCGAAAAGGAGCAGTGGTGTTTACAAATTTATAACATATAGCGCCGTTAAGTTGTAAATAAATATCTCTTATGTCCAAACCGACAAGTTTAAGTTACCTAAAATTCAATTAAGCATTTCACAATTCATTAACAAAAAACATTCTTCTTATCCTTTTATTAACCCTTTCCTCGTTATACGAACTTATGCGTAACGAGTTTCCCATTTTTACTGCATCGCTGCTGCTCCGCTTATGGGGTTGGCTAATGTCGCAGACCGCAGAACGCGTCTACATAATGCTCGGTCCTGGATCGCTTCAGTGGTTAACCCCAGACATTGTTGCGCATTTGCCATCTAAGAAATCCAGGAATTCTTTTTCCGACCTCGTTTTCTTACAGTTGGAGTGACCGTAGTTGAGAGTGCCTTTTTAACTGGATTTTCCGCAGATCTTCTTTGAACGTGGCAATACCAACTTATTCTATTCGCCTCAAGCTGTTCGGTTACCGAATTCTTTATATGTAGACTTCCTCTTATACGCGTAGATCTAATGCAATCGCGTTTAGTGACTCCACTAGACATCCTTAACATTTTCATTTCCGCTGCCGTCATTTTGTTTTTAAACGCTTCGTACATTGTCCAGCACTGTGAACCGTATATAAGAGCTGGTCTAACAACCGTGGTGTAGAGTTTCCCCTTTAATTTAAGTGGAAATTTTCGGTCGCAAAAGATTCCCGAATTTTCCCGCCATTTCATCCATCCCACACTCACTCTGTGGTTTACGTCGTCGTCACATTTCGCTTCCATGTTAACGACTGATCCTAAGTACTTAAAGATAGTGCTTTTCGGAAGAACTATTCCGTCTAACATTATATCCGGAACAGGTCGCAACGGATGCGCAAATGGGCACGTCAAATGCTCCGTCTTTGAACGACTTATTTTAAACCCGTTTCTCTCTAGCGCATTTCTCCATGAATCTAAGGCGTTCTGTAAATCTTCGACGTTATCGCTAAGTATAACTGCGTCGTCAGCGAAGAGAATTGGCGTTACATTTGCTTCGCGCATGCAGTCTTTTAAAAGATAGTCGAATACTACGTTAAAGAGGAAAGGGCTAAGTACGCTTCCTTGATGCACTCCGACATTAATTGGAAATTCTCTCGTTAGTCCGGCAGAGCTTTTAACTGCAGTTTTCACGTTTCCGTTCATGTCTTGTATTATTCTTACATACGTTTCCGGTACGTTTTGAGACCTCAGCGCGGCCCATATGAGATCCCTAGGCACTCGATCGAATGCTTTCTCGAGGTCGATAAATACCATGTGTAAGTCCTTAGACGAATCTCGGTGCTTTTCCATTATTATTCGTAGGCTTTGGATAGCGTCCACCGTCGACCTTCCTTCAACAAATCCACACTGGCTATTATCGAGCTTTATTATTTGCCGAAGACGTTCGTTTAAGACTCTTTCGACGATTTTCATTGTGTGTGACATAAGCTTGATTGAACGGTAGTTGTTGCATTCTCGAGTGTCGCCTTTTCCTTTGTATAATGGAACCAAGAAGCTGCTTCTCCATTGATTTGGCATAGGTTGTCCACATTTTAATTTATTTAAAAGTTTCGATAGCCAAACGCTGCCGATCCTCTCCATCTTCGACCAAAACTCTGATGGAATGCTGTCTGGTCCCGCCGCTTTCCCCCGCTTCATTTTTCCAATTGCTATAGTTATTTCTTCGATTGAAAAGTCCGAAACTTCCTCCTCGAATAGACGAGCTGTCGGCACGATATCACGTGGAAACTGTTTGTTAAGCAACTCCTTGCAGTATTCAAGCCACCGGTCACAAATTTCCTTTTCATTTGTTAATAGGCGACCGTCTGCGTTTTTGATGTATTTCGGCGAGGTTATTTCCATTGAATTTTTTCTCCTCTGTGCAGCGAGCTTAAAAATATTTGGCATTTTAGTACTGTACGACGTTCGAAATTCTTGGATAGCTTGTATTCTATCCGCCGATCGTGAGGATATTTGTTCCAACTCCTGGTACAGGTTTTCCGCTTCTGCCGCTCGAGTTCGAGCCAGGACTTTCTTTGCGATCTTTTTAAGACGCTCGTATTCAAGAGCCAGTCGAGCTTTTTCGATATCGTCGCTCCGATCGCATTTTGTCCACGCTTGGAATGCACTCTTCTTGTCGGCCACAGCTCGTTTGGTTTCGTCATTCCACCACCATGTTTCTTTGCCGACGTGATGGTATTTCGATATAGTCCCCAGATGGGACTTTGCGAGAGTTATGCATTCCTCGTGCATGCTGTTCCACATTTCTTGCGGGCTAAGTGAGTCTGCTATACCATTTATATTTTGAAGTACTTCTTTAGCCAGTGCGATAAATCTTGCGCTTCGTTCCTTCGATAGATTATACCACCGGATTTTTGGCTTTCCAAACGATGCCCGTGTTTTCGGTGGTTCCGCTGTGAAAAATTCTGTAATGAGCAGACGGTGTTGGCTTACTAGCGATTCTCCAAGTATTACTTTACAATCCTTAACACGGTTTCTCATCGACATTTTGCAGAGGTGATAATCTATTTGCGTTTCGTGGCCTCCGCTGCTATAGGTGATAAGATGTCGTTGATGTTTAATAAACATTGTATTTAAGATGGTTAAGCCGTAAGCCCTACACGCTACAAGGATGTCTTCGCCAGCTGAATTTCTGGTTCCAAAGCCTTTACCGCCGTGGCAGTCCTCATAATCAACATTTGTTTCTCCGACGTGGCCATTTAAATCTCCGCCTACGAAGAGCATCTCATCGATAGGTATATTTCTAAGCAAATTACCGAACTCTGACCAAAATGTATCTTTTTCCGATTGGTCGCATCCATTTTGTGGAGCGTACGCGCTAACAATGTTCCACGTTTCATTGTGTATGACGAGTTTTACACTCATTAAGCGGTCGCTTATTTTCAAAATACCAACGATATTGCTTAGAAGATCCGCTGCAACAACGATACCAACACCGTTTCGTCCATTGACCGTTCCATGGTAGAACATCTTAAATGCCTTAGTTTTTAAATCTAGAAAACGAGCTTTATTTCCTGTATTACACCACTTCGTTTCCTGTACGCACAGGATTTGTAGAGTTCTGCGACGCATAATCGCTTCCAGTTCTAAACTTTTTGAGGTCATCGATCCGACGTTCCAACTTGCAAACCGAAGTTTAGGAAAATATTTTGGAAACTTCATTTTGCCCGCCCCCGGAATCCGTCGGGCTCTGACACAAGCACTTCTGCTTGCTCTGGGATCACCCGAGTGCGTTGCAACCGTGGTGCCCAGCGGGGTAGTGCTATTAATTGCGATCATTTCCATGAAGTTTAAAGTTTGAGTGGTTTGACACTTGTATGCTCATTTCAAATTGATTGACTGTTCTTTTACCCCACCGGTAGTCTCCAGACGTGGGAACCCACTGATTGCATACAAACTTGTGGGAAAGTTTTAAGGTGTTAAAGTGTCACAGGCTCATTTTTGGTGTCATAGTTGCCTGTATATGATTTTGCCGAAAGGGTGATGACAATTCCAAAAATTGTTAGTGATGCCCGGGAAACGAACTCGTCCCCTCTGCTATATTTTTTCCTTCCTGTCGGAAATTTAACAATTCCCACAACATTGGCCATTCTTTAGAAACTGAGTGTTTACATTCTAACCACGTTAAATTTCCTCAACTAAAGTTTGACATGTTTGGATATTGAGTAGGTTTAGGTTTCTTCTGACTAGGTAAGCTTAGTATGCCTTGAACTAATTAAGAAAACACCGACTACGGTTGGGTTAACATGGTTATCGTTACATGGATAAGATATTTCTTAAAAATATTTACTCTTTCCTGAGAAGGGTACCGCGAACTTAAGATACAAAAAACATTATTTTCGATTAAATCTAATATTGCCTCGAGCCTAAAACACACTAACCAGTAACACGTTGTGAATCAAAATGCTTTTCGACGATTAATTTTTTAATGTTCTTAGTGCCAAATGCTAGAATTCCAATAAAGGTTTGAAAATGCAAATGTGCCTCATCGCTCAAAATTATTTTTCATGTATTTTCAACACCTCATTGGTAAAGTAACAACGCTGATGATGGTCGGCAGGCTTAAGTTTTTGTTGGAGTTCTCTATCTCTCTAGGCTTTTTGCCTAAAGTCCTTATGCAAAATTCGTTAGAGTATTGTTTGTAATATTGCAAGGTCCTGAGGTCGACAAACTGGGTCTCTAGACAAACTTTTCCACGATGGACACGACCTTGGTTCTTTACATCATTAACTGGCCTAATTTCCGAACCAATAAAACAATTGCTGGGCGTCAAAGGAGAAAACTGTAAATTCTTCGGAATTTTTTCGCAAAATATTCACTATTTTCAATGGGTGGCTGAAGCCTGTATTGTTTTATTTTTATGAATGGTGTAGTTTTTACTTGCCATCTATCAAAAAAATAATAGCATATTATTTTGCCGTGGTATTCAAATTTAAATCTTTTATGGAAGGAAGATGTAAGATATTTTCATTTTATTAAAAAACAGTTCTTGCAGTGCTTTTTGGTTCGATGGACATATTTCACTTCTCGAAGGGTTGTTATTACTAATGTTCTCCTGCCTTGCATTGTGTTCTCGTATTCTGGTTTCTTTTTACGAGCGATTATAATGTTTGAGAAGCCTCTTTTAAGGAACAGTATACGCACGTTTTTTACCGATAGATTTTCTACGGGGCTAAGGTCAGGACTGCATGCCGGGCAACGCATAACTGGGATATTTCGCTGTCTCAATCATTCTTGGGAGTATTTGGAAGCGTGAACAGCTGCGTTGTCCTGTTGAAAAATAAAGGCATGGTGATCAATATTGTCGTCTAAAAACGGAATAAGCGCTGTGTCCAACATTTCACAATATGTTTCCGAGTTCAACACAATTGCTCTTTTCCGTCGGAAGAAAATGCTCCCCAAATCATTACACTGCTTCCATGGTAGTTCTTGCTCATTCTTGGTGTATTGTTGTAACGTAAGTCATGCCAGTAACAACTGAAACCATCTGGCCGATCAAGGTTAAACTTCTTTTCGTCAGAGAATATAACTGTATTCCATTTTTCGTCCCAAGTCATATGCTCTCTGGCAAATGCTAATCGAGCTGTTTTATGATGGATTTTCAGAAGTGGCTTTTTAAGCTGTTTTTTGTAAACCACGTTCGGGGTACTCGACAAAATTTTTTGAACTCGACGCTTTGTTATTGGCAAATCGAGATGAGCAACAATTCGGCCAGCAGTCATCTTGTTTTCGGTAGCTTCGATGACAATCCGGTTCCGTTCTCTTCGAGTTATCTTACTCCAGCCTTTTCGACCACCATTCTTTCCATACGAATCGCCTTTTTTAAGGAAATTTCCGATGAGCCCTTCAGAACAATTAATTTCACGTGCAATTGCCCTATTGGAAATGCCAAGCTCTATTAAGACCGTTACTTAATCTTTTCTTCCGCTGTTAAACATTTTCCTTTTCACATTCTGGATTTAAATATTTATTTTTCTGAAAATCAGTTCTAAGATATAATTTTTTTATTTGAAAAAATTTGATCTTTAAACTTTTTTAACTTTCACTTAAATTTTTCCGCAGAAGTCAATCAATTTCACTGAAATACTAAATACGTATAAATGAATTTCGTGCTTTAAACGGCTGCCAATATTTTCTTTACCTTATCTTTATCACAAAAAGATGCCGGTATGAAAACTGGTTTCTAAATCTACACCATCGCTTAAAAACTAACGATCGTGCAAATATAGATTTTTTAATAACCCTTAAATTAAAGCAATTCTGTAATTGTTTGATGCAGTGTCGGGTGCGTAATTAGATTCGTATCAATTTCCCTTTTACCTAGTTGGCATCTTATTCCAACATGAAATAGTCAGCTTAGTTAGATTTTATATGGAACACTTTCATCTCGAGCTAAATATTTAAAAATAAGTACATATATTATTAAGCTTGTTTTTTGGTCTTCGTTTTATTAAATATCTTTATTTTTCTCATTTTTAGAGAATGGCTAACACCAAACGCCTTACAACAATCGATCACAGCAATACAGGATCGTGACTCAGACACAAGTCCCCTTTGAGAGCAGGTTTGAGACTCAGCCACGAATTGAGAGTAATTCAATTAAAGATTTTTTTTTATTCATTTAATATATATATATAAAAAAAAAAACAAACAAAAACTAAATCAGTTGTAATAATTCGAAATCTGTAATATAAGTAAAAAAAACAAAGAAAAAAACAAGTACCAACACCATTTGACTACATTAAAACCAAACATATGAACTATATACGCATATTTTATAAAACATAACAACTTAGAGAGAAAAAGGAAAAGAACAGACAACATTAAAAATTAACAAAAAAAAATATATCCCGAGAGGAAACAATTAAACACCAAAAACGAAAAAAAAAAGAAAAAAGTTAAGTAAATGAACATTTATCATTTTGTTATCATATACGCATATTTGTAAAATTGAGTCATTTATGGATAGATTCTAATCGTATCTTTTCTCACTCCAAACTATGTGGGTTGAAGTTTAAACTGTTTGTTTTTATTTTGTAACTTTTATTTATATTTTTAGCAATTAAAATAAAATTAATCGCACATTAGTTTTCGTAAATTAAATATATATTTTATACATACCTACATATACACAGGTTTGCTACTCGAACTAATGTATGTACGTAATTTAGAGAACAAATTACTTTTTATGTAAGTTTTTTTTTTTTTTTTTTATTAATTTTTGTTTAATTTTTGGACATTTATATATTGAAATATATTTTAGTAATATTAAGTATATATTTTTGTGTTGGCTTTTGTGTTTTTTCGTCTTTTATGTTTTTTTTCAGTTGTGGTCGACTAAGAATCTCTTTCATTTAAGTTAAAACCAGGATTATAATTATAGTTTGATTAATTTGAATGAACATTCGAATTATATAATTATATACGAGTATAATTGTCAACTGTTATTTTATAACTTATTGAAAAATTGAAGGCATCGCGATCTTCTGTTCGAAAGTCAAAATCCGGTTACACTTTACTTATTTGCGTTGAGACTCTGAGATGCACATATTTTCTTTGACTAGTTCGAAGTCGTACTGCAAGTGGTATTCCCCATTTGATTTTTTATTTTCCGTTGAGAAACCAGGGCGTTTTGATGGATTCTTGGTATCGCTGCATATTATCTGAATAATTTTAAAATAGTCTTCTGCATTTGCAGGTTTTCGCAGTATTTCCACATAAGTTAATATTTAACGTTTCTCCAATTTATGAAATTATGCTCTAAAAATTCAGAAATAACAAGATGCACTATTGTGTATCTCGTTGGCATATCTGGCTGTATTACTTAAGACATACTTTAATATTTTTTTCTTGTCAGATTCGCTGTTTAATTGTTTTAATATCTACTATAAGTTGTCCAGCCAGGCACAGTAAATATACTCGTATATTGCCACAATTCAACCCTTGAAACAGTTTTCCGAGCCATTTTTATTGTTATTATAATTATCATTTATTAACAAGTAATGCAAATTACAAGAGAATATAAATGGATTATTTTACTGAATTCCTGTAGTTCAAAGTCAAATAATATGCTAGGACAATCCTTGTAAAATAATCTGTTACAGTTTTCTGATGATAAAGGGACGTTAATTATGAAATAATTATGTAACCAAAGCACCATTATCATTTTAAGTTTGAAGTAGTCTCGGTGCTTAAATAGTTAACAAGTAATTGCAAAAGTGAAATGTTGCAAAAAATGCTCCTTACTGCGTCAGATTAAACAGTTGCCTCAGGCGCCTAATCTATTCTATAAGCAAAAGTAAGATAAGTATATGTATGCTATTTCCGGATACTGGTTAACAACTTTTCAAATATATTGTCCAAGGGCTGCATTTTTCATCAAGGGATTTCTTAGCCTACACTAATCAGCTTGCTGACGTGATGTGATTTACGAAAAATCTATAGAAATATATTTATGTGTTTTTAAAATATCTTTGGTTCCTCAGGATTTAAAAAAAGGGGCGTTTTATCATTTTTAAAGTAAACAGATAATAATAATTAATTTGAATGTATTAAAAGAAAGAAGAGGAGATCAAAGTTGGATTCTAATTAAGACCTGTTGACATAAAACTCATAAGAAAGGATTTGTCCAATGTGTATAGTATAGCATTGGCTGAGTGTTTTGCAGGAAATCTGTTTTGTAAGACCACATCATTACAACGATGTTGCAGACTTCTACACTTTTTCATAGAAAATGCCTTTAAATCTGTCTCGTCTCTAGACAAAGTTTGTCCAAATTGCTTATGTTTTGTACACTTATGGCAAGAATTCCTTAGAATACAGATGTTCAATTAAGTTATGAATGGATTTGGAAGAATGGATGGTAACTCAAAAACCCTGATGATGATTTGCTTAAAGTTTTGTTTTTGTGAGTTTTGGATCACTATTTTGCAGAAATTTCCATACAACAAGCTATTTTCCCAAGCCCACACAAACATAACATTCTCGAGAAAACCGATCTGTATTTTTCCTTTGTTAAGATCTAATCGATTCGATAAAACGTCCAACCCTTAGCTAATAAAATCACCCTATACATTTATTGACCCAAGCCATGCTTGACTATTTACGCTTCCTTAAGAATATTCTTCTGTCACAATTCATGCAGCTGTTTTTGACCTCGTCAACTCAAACAATAAATTTTCATTGATTTGCAGTTCCTTTTTCTTTGCGATTCGGTCATAAAGTCCAGCTTCTATCAGACGCTTTCTAATCCACATTAAAACTTAAGCCTCTTAGAAGGAAGTGCGTTTTTTCTATCTACGTATATGCGATATTGTTTTTTTTATCTTTAATCGGAGACCTCCTGCGGTTGCGTTTTCGACTTCTTAAGTTGATTAACTATATTTTTGTAAAGGCAGTCTCATAATAGACGAAAGGATTCATGCGTATGTATACGTATGTAAATGAAGGAATACAAGCGATTTGTATCTTGCCCCTATCATGCGGGATTGCTCAGTTTCGTCGAGTTTTCGTTCACTTCACTTCTGGCAGCTAACCAATTGGTTTACCTCATTATCATACGATTACAGATTATAAATTTACCTTTAAGCCAGTCATAGACTATTGAAATAAATTTTTCCAAACAAACGTACATACATAAAACAAACAAAAACTTGACTTGACAGATGGATACTACTTCAAAACGGATACTATTTCAACTGTAAGCAAATTCTCCACTTGAAGTAACTTAAGAAAGTTTTTCGTTCAGCTCTGACATTAACTTCAGTTTACTTTCGCCTATTATGGTTAAGCCTTAAAGCCCAACTACCATAGACTTCAGTGGGAGTAACCTCATGTCAAAACCGTGTTAAAACCTTTGGAAAACATAAGCTAACGCCATAACTGAACGAAATACATCCCTATGTTTTGTTGCAATACTGTTAAATAAATTTGTTGTACAAATTATGAATTTTTTATAAATTGAACAAAGCAAAGTATTCAGACAGTTTTCTTTCAAATTTTGAATACGAGTAAAATATGCCATCTGTCAAATTATTTACATATGCAATGAGCGACTCATTTTGGTTCTCCTATGTTTGCTTATGAACGAACATTTAGCGAATCGACTCTGTAGGCTTATTATGTGTTGTCTCATAAGTTTCTTGGTCTTCGTAAGTTTACATATGCATGTATATGTAGGTAAATTTTCTCAATTTAAGCTGCCAAATATGACTCACTGAAGACAAATTATAACTGCCATTTGCGGTCTTCATTAATTTTCCAACTTCAACTGGCGTGAATTTAATTAACCGTTATCCGTGGCCTTTAAATCGAAAAGAAGGGTGTGTGTAAAGAATTTATTGTTATTAGATTTCTTATAATATAAATGGTCTTAATTTTTTTTCATAGGCTGTATTATTATCAGCTCTACAGTTTTCTGTTGTAGAAAAATAAAGCTGACTAATGGACAATTTAAATAATCTTGTTCTGCATTAAGAAATGTGTATTGGGAAGGTCAAAGATACTTCTAGGTTTTACCACAAAACCAAAATATGCGATTAGATGGCTTGTTCACTGAGTGCATTTGCACAGCCCTAATACATAAGGCTTCAATATTATTCTTGTTACCATTTGAGCCCGAGCATTGTTATTGTTGCGATTGATCTTACATTTTGCAAGACTCGATTTGGCAAATTGCCAAGTTAACATGTTGTTTTCTTTCAAAATACATTAAAGTAAAAAACTTAATTTCCAGTAAATATTTAACAGTGCCTACAAACTTTGTATGAACGTTTTGACTTTATTTCATTACTTTGTATACTCAACGGAGTTTTGAGACACTGCAGAGGCTTGCTTGCTCCCATCAAAACTTTACCTTTAAAACGATGGCTCCGCTTTAGTGTTCGTTTCTGAACTACGAAGGCTTCCTTCGTTTTGTTTCTGTGATGTGTCCGATCCGATAAATCGCCTTGTTTACCTCTAAGAATCATGTTAGGATAAGGAATCTATAGAGTGAGTCATCAGTTACTAATCCAGCTGTTTTGCAGGGCCAAACAGGGATTAGCTAGAATTAACAATTAATAACTACTACAACAGGATTCATTTTCTCTGGATTCCGGGCATTGCTAAAATTATGTCTTAGATGCCTATGTAATGTAGGGTGTAACTTGAAGTCGATGTTAGTGGAAAAATTGAATTCTTATTTTTTGTCCAAATACAAATTGTTACCTTACCTCATCTTCTCAATTCTCTTCACTTATGGACTTTTTTATAACCCTTTTGGGTCAAGGAAGTCTTGTGGATTTAATTAAAATGGATTTAGTGACTAACTTGGTACCGGGGATGTTGAAGTGGAGAAGAAACTCTTTATCCGACGCTACTAGTTTATTATATTTGATATAATAAAGATTTCACTTCTTTTATTGAATTGCTGAATGACGAAAATGTGTTTTCTTCCATTTAAAAAAAAACTCTTCCTGCATTTATAGAACTCCATGAAAATTGTAGTAATCCTAGTTTCTTAGTCTCTTCTCTTACTAAGCTTTCATCAACTTCATACAACCAAAGGGACATATTTCTTTTTTGTTAGTTAATATATTCTATATTTTATAAATAATGTTTTTTTTTGTAAAAGAGTAGATATCAGTAATAATAAAAAAAACATTATACACTGCCCTTTAAAGAAATATTTTTGTATCTTTGTTGATATTTTTTCACATTTTGTAATTTCTTTTTAAGTTAATAAATTAAAAGTTAAATATGAAAAGATCAAAACCTGCATTAGAACATAAAAATACGAAGTATATAAGAATGTATAAAATACCTTGTAATATATTATAACAATACCTAAGCCAATAGCATTGTTAATGACAATTTAGAAAACAAAAATGAAAAGTAATTTGAACTAACATAACAAAGAAAAAATAAGAAAATCAATTAACAAAAAAGAGCTAACAACTAATTCTATAACACAAAGTATATCATACAGATAAACATATTTCTTCTGTCTATATTGATTCCTTGCCAAATTTCTAAACCAAAAAAAAAGAAAATATATAAATATTTATGCAGAAGGAAGGAACTGACACAGCTGAGTTGATTTCTGTTTTTTCTTATTTTTTTTAAACAATTATAGTATGTATCTAGTTTATTTTCAGTTGCTCTTTTGTTTTATTACAACATTTGATTTTAACTTTATTTTTTATGCCATGACTTAGATAAGATTTGCCTAAAAAATGTTTAAAAAACAGCGATTTTCGTTGTTTTGAATGCGGTTTTTATTTAACATTTGAAAATATTTACAGATTTATTTTAAATTTACTACGAACCATAAGTTCTCTGCTTTTTAAATGTTGTTGTCGAACTTGGGGTCGCTTTAAAGGTGAAGAGCCCACATTATCATTTCGGCATTTAACATTTTTTCCCTTGATTCTCGGCAATACTACTAAGATGAAAGCCTTTTAAAACGAGGTAGAGAAAAAAAAAATAGACTGTGTCGCAGCGATCCTGAGAGAGGAACATCTGATCAGGCCAATATCGTTGTCCAAAACCTTCGTAATTATGTTCGTATGCATGTTCTTTTCCGAATAATACTCGTAGGTGTGTTTTTTTGGCATCATACAACATAACCCACACGAACTAACTCAATGCAAGATATTTATCGACGTCTAAGGGCTGAACAGAATGTGAATCTGAAGCTTGATTCTGTATCTGTATCTCGAAGTTGGGAGCTATTATATATATATATTATACATGTATTGAACTTTTGAATATTCGATATTAGATACAGATTCTAGCTTCAGATTCACATTATGTTCAGCCCTTTACGCGGATAGCGACAATGCTGCCAGAACTATTTTTAGATAACTTGTATGGATACATTACAACATCTGTCACTTTTTGGGCAAATTAAACGTTAGTACTGTGAAATCATTCGAATGTTAATACGAGTAGTTAACGCCGATAGCCGTTTTGTTGGCTTTAAAATTAAGCGCTGAAACCGATGCTAAAATAACACAACTAATCCTCATGCAAATTTTATCGAAAATCATTCTTCCTACGATCCAATAAATGACAAGGCTGTCTAAAGACAAGAATAGCTGTTTTTGTCTTGGAGATTGGCTATACGGAAAAAAAATAATTTCTTTCTATGTTATCTACTTAACGGATATGTCTATCGCCTATAACATTTTTTCGAAGCAAATCAAATTTGTTCACCAACGGACGGATGAACTGCCACTAAACGTCATATTTTCACATATTTTTTGTGACAATCGTTAACATGCACAGCTAATAATGCAATTTACTTTTGTAGTTCAAAGAATCAGCGATCAGGAAAAGCTTCACTTTAAGTCGTTTTTTAACAGTAAAAGTCTTGGTGGTGCCATAAATGATCCAAATGGTGCTGGAACTGGGCATGTCATTGAGCAGTTCATCTTAATATGTACTGATGGAGTCTTACCATTCACCTCTTTCCTTGAAATATTTAGTTTGACAGTAAAAGTGGTCGCATTAGAATCTTACGTGTCGATTGGCGTTCACATATAAGTTTCTTTTGCCTGTCGAAGGAAAGTTAGTTTTCATTGCCACAAAAACAATATTTTCCTGCGTCTTTTCTTGAGCTCGCGATCAGTCTTTGTTTCCTTGTGGTATAAAAGTGAATAGTTGGGAGTTTCGATCAGATCAATCGAAAGTGTAGTCGTTTGACATTCACGTTTCTGTACTATAGGTCTTACCTTTTAGCTCAGTTTTTAAAATGTGCGGTTGAAAATACTAACCCTGTGTTACTTCTCGTTTAATTAAAATAAACATAGTAAAACTGCTTATGTGCCTGGTTGAGTAGTGAGGCGTGAACGCATATTAGGCTATACTGGAGTGTTAGACTTTGCTGCAGGTCGTTATCAGGCGTCTGTTCATATTCAAACTCCGAACTTCTCTGATAACACATCTGCAGTCATATATGCGTCGGTTCTACTTTAGACCTTACAGTTTGTCTTTCTTCTTTGTTCCGAATGAGTCAACTTAGAAACTGTCACCAATGAAATTACCGAAGATATTGCTATTGACTCCATCTCTAGAATTCCTTCGCTGAAACGCGCTGTCTCCAAGTTTATGCATTAAAGTTTCCCGAGTTCTTATACAAGTTTTAGATATTTTTCTTGCTTTTGTTTCCTGAGTTGGAAGTCCATTCTTTGTCATTAGCATTCTTTCTTTTCTGCTTTAATTTGCAGAAATAGCACTTTTTTGTTAGTTCTTTTAAATAAACTCGTTTTTTCTAAGAAGATGTATGATTATTTTTGTTTCTAGGATATTGTCACGGAATCTATAACGTAGATATTTGTGAATGCAAATAAACTGCGATCCGTCCAATGAGCTCTGATTTATCTATTCAGTTTTGTCATTATTTCTAAATATGTAAATATTTCTAAATCGCGATCGCCGTTACATACCTATTTTGTTTGTTTTTTTGAACTCTTTATGACTATATTATTAATATATTTATTTCAAGTGTTTCATTTACAATTTACATAAAAAGGATTGACCAATATGCCTGTATCATTTTTCGCCACGTGCAAAGACAAAAAATGACTGAAGAACTATTGTATTTTATTTTTTAAATTAAAAAATAAAAAATAAAACTAAGAAAGTAAATTATTATCCTCTAGTATTGTGTAGAAGTTTGAAAGCATATATCTAACAAGCCTGCCTTTTTATGAGTCAGAAAGTTCTACACTATCATTATACAGTTCATATTTTAATATGTTTATTAAAAATTCACTACTTTGTTGTGATAAAAGATTATATTTTTTTTGCCTAAGATAATTTAATAATACTCATAAATAAATTCAAAAAATAAACTACAACCCAATACACTAACGTTTTCCAATAATGTACTGATGCATAATAGTGAAACATTATTCAAATTATAGCAAACTGAGAGACGCGTATAATAAGCCTATTGTTAAAAAGAACAATAACTTTATTTTTGTTAATTTCATATTTAAAGTTTTATTTTAATTGTTTTCAGCCTTTCCATAAAACAACGATATATAGTGTAATGTTTGATTATTTTTTTTACTAAATAAATGCTTATTTATTGTATATTTTCGTATTCACATTATTTAATCATTTATCTAAATTAAAAAAAAAAAGAAACAAAATTGTAAATTAAGTCTATTTCTAAAATTAAATATGAAATAAATTTTATTAGTTAAATAATAATAAAACAAAAAAAATATAGCGGTAGTTTATAAAATACGGTGTAGTTTGTACAAGAATTCATAGAGAACAAAGTATCGTATTTGTAAAATAGGAATTTAAATAAAAGATTAAGTCAAATTTGATTAATAACATATGATAAAAGAATGAAAAGTTTATTATATTAGTATATACAAAGAAAAATTGATTTAAAAATAAATAACAAAACAATTTTATTATTATACAATTATTTATGTAAAATAAAAGTGTTACTATAAAAAAGAAACCTAAAAATAAACATAAATAAAGAAACTTTAAATAATTAAAAAAGATAAAACCAAAAAAAAACAAATACCTTAAACTAACTCTAAACTAAAGAAAAAGTATGTAAAATAAAGATTATATTCTAAATTAAAAACCGATGTTGTTTTTTTTTTAAGTTTGGTGATCTTATTAACGAATCTTGTCTATATCTAAGTGGGTGTCATTAGGTTATAAATTCCGAAACCAACTATGTTTCGGATTTTCAGTCGAAAATACAAGCCGCTTCTAAAATGAGTTGGTATTTTGCATGCATTTTGAATTAGGTGCAAATCCAAGAAAAACGAATTTGAGTACTTTCGTGTGTCACCTTAGGTAAGGTCTTCCCCAGTAGAGTTACTAAGATGAAATCAGAGATATTTCGGCTTGGAGTACCGGTGTCTATCCGTTCTATATGACCTAGTCCCGGTAAGCGAAATCCTTCGAACCAGATCCACGTCGTTGTAAAGTCGATAGTTCTTTGCCTGCGCCAAATATCACACAGAGAATTTTTCGTTCAAAGTAACTTAAAAAACTTTCATCTGCTTTTAAAAGCATCCATTTCTTTGCGCCGGCCGTATAACAGGACAGGCATGATGAGAATCTTCTCTCATCATTGAAGGGAGTAAGATTTATAAAATTCATAAAAATTTCTCACACGACTCGCCCGGTGTTTGATATATAAAGAGTGCTTTACATTGATCTATTTGAAAATAAAATGCATTGTTGCTACAAGTCGAATGCAAGAGACAATCACCCCAATTACATTTGTCGTTTTCGACTAAAGGCAGACCCATAATAGGCGAAAGGACCCGAACGACTACGTACGTAAATGTGCGATTGCAAGTGATTTGTATCTCGCACCCATAATGTCGCATTGCTGGGTTTCGATTTTTCGATCACTTTTGCTTTCGTACGTAAATTGCGATCAGGATCGCATTTCGTACGAAAAGTTGATTGCTAAGCATCTGTTGAATTTAGTAATTCAAAAAGCTGTTTTTTTTTTTTATTTCTTTCAAAAACATTTATATTAGAAGGAAACACATATATTTGATTATCAATATCATCCAAAATGAATTTGGAGCTTGTGTGTGGGAACGAAGCACGAAATTTCTAAACACTTTACAAGCACTTATTTCACAACTTACTATACATATTTGTTTTCGAGATTTTACTTCAACAAATTTTCCAATTTTAATCCGCACCGAATTAAAAGTTTTCACAAATGCAACACATAAAAACAGAACAAATGACAATATGACCTGACAGATTGATACGTTTTCAAACTCCTATTATGGGCAACTTGTCCATTTGAAGTAACGTAGAAACTTATCGTCCAGTTCTGACAGTAGCTTCAGTTTACTTTCGTCTATTATGGTTGAGCCTTAAGGCTTTAACAATCGTCTTGATTTCGACCGACGCGAAAGATTCCAAATTCCGTTTGGCGTATTGCTATTATGCTTGGCTGATAAATGCCATTCTGAGTTGAGAGAAAAAGCATAAACGACTTGTAGTTGTTTACATCTTTTTAACGTGTTTCATGGTTTTTTTTTAAATTAAGGTGCTTATATTATTAGAGAGTTTATTTTTGACTAAATAAATAAAAATTAGGTAACTTTTGGACAAGAATTATCCTACTACACCTTAACAATTTTATTTAAATGAATTAAAATCATAAAAGGCGGTTTTTAGGTTTTATTGAAAAGGATGCATTTATTGAAGGATGTGTCGATGAAATTCGTTTGAACCCAGTTTGCCCACTTCCACTTCCTAAGAAGAACAACAAATCATTCTTTTGTATTCCTGAAGTATTGGACGAACCTACATATTTTAATGATTTAAGAATATATTTGCTTAAACTATTTGATATGAAAACATACTTTATGTCTATCAAATTAAAGTGATTTGACTTACTTTCTTACTTAAACGTCTTTGTCATGGAGAATAAGTGAATCAGTGGCGGTGCCGTGACATAAGGCCATATTTTGAAATATGGCTTTCACAAAGTGTCGCAAGGACATATTTCAGGGTATGGTACTCGTATTAT
Organism: Volucella inflata; assembly: GCA_928272305.1. Taxonomy (NCBI): domain Eukaryota; kingdom Metazoa; phylum Arthropoda; class Insecta; order Diptera; family Syrphidae; genus Volucella; species Volucella inflata. The sequence continues at coordinate 11,345,443 of OV743720.1, forward strand.
GTCGCTTTCGAAAAGTGACATAAGGGCATATAAATTTGAGACATAAGACCATTATGGTATTTTTGTTAAAGATAAAATTTAATCAAGTAAGAGCTAAAAATCCGGTGCCGTGAAATTCGGCGTTATTTCAAAATGATTAAGTGAAATAACGCCGCCCATTACTTGTAAGATAAAGCCGAACTCAGAGAAAGCTATAGGCGCCTGCTTGACAGTTGTTGACATATTTTGAAATATGACCACCATCATTGGCTAGTTTTTAAGATGCGTTTTCATAAATACAAAATTGTCCAATCTGATCAGCTGATCGACCCATCTTCTGATACTTTGATTCTGACAAACTTTCAAAACTCCGATTAACGATTGAGATTCCAAATCGCTTTAAGACGAAGCAGTGGGAGTTTTTAAAATACGTGGTTTTGAAAGTGTTATTTTGAGCGTGTCTTCAAATTTCACATACGAAGAGAAAATAATGAAACTTATAATTATTGTTACACATATGTGCGTATATATATCAGACTTACCCAATGAGCTGTCATTCCATCATCAACACAAGTGTTTATGGTATTTGCAAAAATAGAAATAAAAACTGCAAAGATACTGTACTAATTATAGACTTTGAGCTCCATTTTTTGATTAAGACAAATTAATGCGTTTGGCAGACGTTGATTAAAATGCGTTCTTAATGTCCATCTCAATTAAAAGTCCATCTTTCCTTGCAGTTGTAAGAACTAACTTATACGAAGTTAAACTCATGCAATATTTTGAGTAAGATTGTCAGTTATAACTTCCTCTAGTGACAGACTTGATCAGTTTTATGGACATCTATCATACGAATATCTGAATGAAATAACTTGTCAAACAATCCAATTGACCCTGAAGTAGCTGCACAGCATTCATATGACACTGTTTTCTAAGCACTAGAACTAATACTGTATTGCAGGCAAGTGTTTCGTTGATTGAAAGATTGAAACGTGAGATCTTAGATCATTTTGATCTCATCTAACACATTTATATACTTTTTAGATGGCCCAACTATTCCTTGTAAACCTGAATTTCTTCCGGAAGGTATTTCTAGTTTTACGCATTCAAGGATTGCTAAATTCCTCTGTAAACTAAAAGAGAATCATGTTCTCAGAATAATGATAGGTATACATTGTGAAGGGTGTTTTTTAATCCATGTCTAACTTCAGACATTTATACCTTTCAAAGGTCACAATGCAAACTGTCAGAATCATTTTTATTCAGTAGTCTTTGCAATTATTATGATGGCATATATGCTAAAATAACTTTACCAAATTTTAGAAATTTGGTTCCAAAATTATGGTTCTATGCCTCAAATTAATACGAGTAGAGCACTTGCACTATATTATACCAGACATAATCGACCATCTGAGACCGCTGTACACCGTATTGTTGAACGTTTTCACACAACGTTTTCTTTGGAAGATGTGGTGGCACCTTAACACATAAGAAGAGTGCGTACTGAAGAGAATATTGAACGGGTTCAGGAGAGTGCTGAAGAAGATCCATGTTATTCGATTGGACGTGTCGTTGCAATGACTTTGAAGATTTAACGCTAAGATCTTGGTTTGAAGGCTTACAAGATCTAGCTAGCGCAAGAATTAAAACCGAATAATCATCGCTTGGGTCGAAATTCCGGTGAATGGGGCCAGATGATTAAATGTAAGAAAAAATAACCCACATGAGATATTAGAGACACCTTTTCATCCCGAAAAGTGCACAGTTTGGTGCGGTCTGTGAGTTGGTAGAGTCATTGGATCATACTTTTGAAATAAAAGGTGCTATAGTCAACGGTATTCGCCATATAGAAAACGAAACAATCAACTTCAACATCAAGGAAACATGAACGCACAATGGCTCTTGACTATTTCTTCGGATATATGTTAAGTTCCTGACAAACTCACAACAATCGACGGCATAAAAAACACCCGTTTTATTCAATTTAATGTAAAATGAGTTTAATGACGTTCTTCAATATCTCTGAACCAAAATGGCTTTAAAATAAGGTTTAGTGAGAATAAGGTTTGAAAAAGACCCAATGGGGACTTATGATCTTCTTACTCTTGGAACCAATTTGAACTTCTACAAAGGCGTAGGAAACTGTTAACGTTTATATTGTTTAGATCGCCTAAGTCATTGTGGAAGAAGGCTCCTAAGTGTAGTTTTCTTCTTTGGAAAAGAGCTGGACAAGTGCAAACCATGTCAACGATTGTCTCCTTCTCATTTTCGTTTATGCAGCTTCTGCAGAAGTCGTTTGTAAAAATGTCAAGCCTTCTTGCATGCTTGCGTATGAGACAGTGTCCAGTGAGATGTTTTCTGTTTTAAACGATCATACTTTTAGAGCGGTTTAGATCCAGCTGTGGCCAGACATGTTGATCCAACTGTCCACCTAAGCTTTGCTCTTCTATAAGCACCCTTGTACTTAGAAACACTGTTAGTTTGTATATAGTGATTGGTATATCGATGATACCTTTCCATTTTGATGGTATATCGTTATGTCCCAGCACATAACATAGGTAATTGTTGAACTGCTCTGTCATCTCCATGAGAGATGATCTGCAGTCAAGAGCAGTTTTAGAATTTTGCGAGAATGGGTCTAGAGTAGCAGCCTGACAGTTCGGAAAGGGGCGTATATCCAGGGATTCCTTAATTGTTAAAATTTTTGCCTGAAACACGCTACAGCGAAAGAGAGGCTTAGGTGAAGTTTATCTGAGAAAACAACGCCATCAACCCCACTGTCAATCTTGGATTCATCCAAATAAAAAAACAAAAAAAAAACAATGTTACTCACATTTATTCTGGATGAACAGGACCAAGTCCAATGAATTTCTGTATCTGAGTGTTGGAGGTCAGAGCAGCAGATCTTCGCCAAGTGAAGCTAAGAATACTAGAAGCCCATCGCCGATTGGTTTGCAATTCGTTTATGGGCCGAGTCATATTAAAAACTTTTCGTGCGAAATTGAAATAAAAATTTAAAAAATGTGTTTCCTCTGGCTCCGCAGATCAATAAGTGATCCAATCTTCACATTCACATAGAGAATGACAGCGAACTTCAAGTCAAGACTCATTATTTTCTCATCTATTCAGCCGATCAGACCTATTTATTCGCTGTCAGTGTGCGGCAAGAAAAACAATAATTTTTGGGATGTGTGAGTACTTTGATGAGACTCAAATTACTCGAAGGTATGATTATGAATACTCCGAGCATCAAAAGATAGGAGAAAGCAGATACGCCGCACTACTACTGCTCGACCATTGCAAAGAAATGATAAAAGAACTGCCAAAATTTTAAAGCGGATATCTAGAGCGCGGCTATGAATACGATGAGACATGGTTGGTAAGCTTTTAATGAGAAAAAATGTAAGATACTGAAACAATACCTGTAAACTGCTTTTTGATTTTAAGGCCGTATAAAGCACAGTAATAAAGATGGCTTTATAGTATAGGGTTTGATTCTGTTTTGGATATTTCTGGTAAACTATTTCGCCTGTGCAGAATGGTGATAGAGAACTATTGCTATCATGATTTGACTTTGGTTAATTTATCTAAAATATGTCAAGTGAATGAGTGTCAGCTCTCTGCCCTAGAGATTTTTCAAATCCAATTTGGAGGGACAACGCGATTTACAGAATGTTATGAGTGAGAATGCTTAGTGGGTGGAAAGACGGTTAGCGCATCTATGAATTAAGATTAAAAAGTTGTAAGTTGAACACCAGGCCCACTCTGGACTGTAACGCCACGGAAGGAATAAGCATAGATGAACAATCGAATGAGAGGAAAGTTAGGCTGCGAATTCTTTGAACTGTATCATACTGTGTTTGCAAGTGAACGTATCATATCTATGTTTTAAATAAAATGTTCAAAGATTGCGATCATAATGATACGCAAAAGCAATAAATTCCTATTGATCACACTTTTGAAATCTCAACTACATTCACACAATCAATTGCAACAAATTATTTTTCTGTTTTTGTTAAAAAGTAATCAATCATCGAATCCAATAGGGTTTCAATTAAACCATAATTGCCAGCTATCACTTCATCTATACCTGAATTATATCGTATATTGAACTATCCATAATAATTTTGAAAAACATTTTGAACTGAAAATGGTGAACAAACAATGCAACATCACAGCATCGAATTCTCACCCTTATCAAGAGCGGCTACCAAGTTGTATTGTTACCGAAACATCATTCATTTGTTCACATTGAGTTCCAAATTAATGTTCATCACATACGAATAAGGGTGCCACAAAGAATCCTCTCCATTAAAATCTGGATCTTCCTAAATCATCTGAAATTAGGAACTGAAACCGCGCTAAACACAACAGATCATTTCCAAACAATTTCAAGCAATGTCATTTGTGACGTAGTGATGCAGTCATGTGTTTGTTATGTCTGAAGAATTCAAACTCTAAAGCGTGTTCACACGAATGGTGTTCCATAAATTAGGTGGCACGGCGTGCAGTAATTTTTGACTGAAACCTGGATCTGAAAAAAAAAACTGAAGCTGAAGCAGATACTTTTTGGTTTATATGTACCGGCGTACCGTAAAAGTTTAATGGCGTTCTTCTTAAAGTAATCAAATTAAGAGATTTGAATACTTAAAAAGTGACCATTTGTCGTTGGCTATTCAATCCATCTTGACCAGTAAACCGACGGTCGTGGGTACTCGTTGTCTTTCCATTGACCGGGCACAGCTTCAATTGTTATTCCGTCCGGCTTGGACCCATTCACAACTATTCCCCGTCTGTCAATGACGACGTAGCTATTATTGGGATGATTTCTTTTCAGTGTCTATTAAGTCGTTTACTTATTTTGTCCCTCTTGATTTTATTTTTATTATTTGTTTTTTTTTTTAATACAATCTGTTGGTGCTGAATGGGGACCGAAGCTATTAGACAGCTTGTACGAGTACTGTAGACATTCCACTTGAGAGACTAATCTTGGATCTGCGATCAGACGCTAATGTTATCACGTGGATAACAGTTGAGCTAATTCGATTAGATTTGTTTTTTTTATTCATACAAAACTCTACTGAGTTGTTGTTTGGATTCGAAGGAATACCTTTTTGAATTTCGAATGCTACTATGGGCTACTCTTACCATCATGAGAGTAATGTGGACGGGACTGGGACTGGGATAGCATTATTATGACATACGAAGCATGATGAGGGTAATCAGTGCTTTGTTATTTGATTAATCACGTGGACAATTATTTGTAATTGATTGAACTAAAAGGTCTTTGGAAAACTGAATCGAACATTTGGATCCGAAAAGGTCTACTTCTTGGTGGGCGCTAATTACAATATAACTATGAAAAATGACGTGAGGTTAACCATAATCTTAGGGCAGACGCTGAGATTTTGTGAAGGTCTTCATTAAAACTGGAAATTAATGACGATCGAGAGCAACTATGTAGTTGACGGTCATTCGATGAGATTTCGGTATAGGACAACCTCGCTATCAATAATTATAAGAACTATGATTTTAATAGCCTACACTACGGAAAGTATGAATATTATATAAATATGGGTAGGAGGGCACGCTTTGTTGAGACTTCTTTTATATTAAATTGACAAATTGCTGTTATTTGAAATTGAACCGAATCAGGAATCAGGTATCTGGAAGTAGAGATTTTTCATTATGTGATGAAAAAGGTCAATTTATGTTGGCAAATGGTTAGAGTCTAAGGTTTCGTTTGTGACTTACCAAAAATGATAAAAAATAACCATTACAGCTGAAAATGTTGCAGCTACTTTCAAATACTTCAGATAACGTTAACGTGCTTACAATTTTATACTATCTCTGAAGTACCACATGAAGAGTTTTAACCCAGAGGATCTGGAGAAGAAAATTCTGTGAGGATACGCGGTTTCCTTTTTGAATGAGTATACGGAGAAGTGATTTTGTAAAATGAATACTCACTTTTAGTTAACGAAGAAGTGATATACGAGTAGCACCCTTCAAGGCAAAGTAAACTTATTTGCAATTAATAAAAAGTTGAGAACAGTAATACCTCTGACAATGATGGACTACTAGAAAAGCTTCCAAGATACAAAGAAGATTTTGGTAGCGTGCATATATCAAATTATAAATAAAATAGGAGGTGAAATAGATATCGCTGCGCTGGTGCGATTTTAAAACAAAAAACCTCTCCAAAAGCTGCGATTGGCAACCAAATACCTCTGTCAGGCAGAATAACCTTTCAACCTGGGCGATGTAGAACAACAATTACGTCCACCCAATCTGGATGAAGTAAAGATAGCAATATCAAAGCTCAAGTCCAACAAATAAGCTGGAGCGGATGGTCTGGCCGCCGAGTTCTTCAAAGCGGGAGGCGATGACTTGCTAAGGAGCATACACCAACTCAAACTCGTCTGTCCGTGCAGGATGATGATGGAGAATGCACGCTTATCCATCAAGGTTGGTAAACAAGGTGATGTGCTGTCATGCGGCCAAAATGTCACCCTCGACAGTTATAACTTTAAGGTTATTAAGGATTTTGTCTACCTAGGCCCCGTTATCAATTAAGACAATGACAGTAGTGCTGAGATCAAACGAAAAATAACTTTTGCCAATCGCTACCTCCTTGAGCTAAGAAAGCAATTGACTAGCAAAGCCCTTTCTGTATGGACTGTATAGCGACATCGACTTAGTCAGAATAGTGAAGATCCAATAACTGATGTTGCTAGGTCTTGTAGATCCGAAACGTCTTTGAATCCGCCCCCGAGGGACGGCACAGTAGAGGAAAACCGAGACCCGGGTGGCAGACGGACGCAAGTGGAATGGGACCTTAGACACCTTAGTATGCCAGACCGTAGGCAGCTAGCAAAAGATCGAGCTGTCCGGAGACGCTTGTTGACTGAGGCACAGGTCCATCTCGGTGTGGCGCCACGTTCGGAAATGCATGTTGCTAGTTACTTCAAAAGTGCACATTTTAAAAACAAATTACAGTTGAAATAATGCGCCAACTGCAGCTTGTATATGAAGAAAGTTCGTGAAAGAAAGTGCCAAAGATTTCAGCAACCGAACATCATTCGTACTAGCTTTTTACTAAGACGACAATGGAAGAAACGTTACAGTCAATGAAGAGTGCTTTCGAGCCATGATAACCGATTTTTTATGGACAGCAATTTTATGCTTTTGACTTTGATGAGCTATAGTTAAAGCGAGTTGGGTCAAATAATCAATTTATTGCACACTTACTTAAATAATTGTGTCCTGCGATTTGACGTCGCTGCTCTTGTTTGTGGGCTACCGTTAAAGATCGATGTTTGGCGAATAATCCAGAGACTATTCAGGCACCCAAGTTTTTCTGGGGCTTGCTCATTGTTTTCCCATGGGCAATGCTTTGATAAAGTTGCATTTCGGGGCGTTAATTAAGCCCGTCTTTTCTAAACTTAATACGATAAACGGACTTAAGTTTGCTCTTCTCTATACTGGGGTATAGACTTTCTGGCAATAGTGGGTGGCTTTGACTCAAGTGGCTTCCAAATCGAACTGTTCGGCTTTCAATCCCATTATGAGGAACGTGAATATCATTGCGTGGAAATGTGATCTTCGAAACACAAGTTGGACAAAGATGGCGATCTTGAGACTACTTTTTTAGTAACTGAGCCGGTTCTTCATCATCCAACTGACTTTGTGGCGAATTTCAAAGGGATAAGCGTTATAGCAATCAACAAATCTTTCTGCGTTGCTCTGTGGTTGCCAAGTTCACTTTTGCTCAAAGCATGTTTATTTTGGCTTATCTTGCCACATCACAACTATTCGAACTACAATATGTTCCCATTTGGCGTTGTCTGAAGGCAGCCTCACACGAAACTAATGTTGGGATGTGAAAAAATATGACAATGACACATTGTAGACTTTAGACTTTACGTAGCCCAAAAAGGAAAAAGTCTAAAGATGTAGATTTCACATGACCTAGGCGGCCAATCTACGCCAAGTGGCTGCATCTGGTTAATCCAAATATCGTCGAGATCACAGGCTTCGATTTCATTTGCTTTCCTCAGGCTGGAAGACATGTGGACCAGCCTTAACTCCACACTTAATTCCACATACGGCTATTTTGCTTATTACCATAGCCATCAAGCCAGAAATGCGGCTCATCGCTGAACAAAAATGTGGTCGAAAACAGCGGATCATCTTAAAGCTCTTCAAAAGCCCAAGGACTGAAATAAAGACGATTGGAAAGATCAGCTGGTATCCCTTCTTGCACGAGTTGAATTTTGTATGCTTTTTGCTTGTAGATACTACAAACAAAACTGGTGGGAACGGCGCAGAATCGATTCATCATGGTCATTGATTACAGTGAAATAATACTTAACAAAAATATAAAAAAACACTCCCAAAAAGAAGATGAGAGTTTCACAACAACAACAACAGATTCATTTTCCAGACTCGACCGTTTGGCAATGCTCGTAAGACAAAAAGTCTTCATATCTTCCACTGTCCAGAAAGAGGTGTTCTCTTACCGCTCCTGTGGTCACTGCTCATCGATTAACTTCTAGTTATCTGGCCTATCAAACAATACGCCGATGAGTTAGTCTTAATCTACTACAGTAGAGCTATGTTTATTTCCTTCACTTGTAAAAGAAATTTGAGCCTTGACCATATCTAACTTAACGATGCAGAATAAAATTTCCTAACCGACTTAAACCATGTGGGTTGTATGGTAAGACCTGGGGATTAAACCCAAATATCACCTGTTGGATATATACAATGATGATAAGAGACTTGCATAGCTCGACATCGCCAGCGGAATACATGCGCCCTACAGCAGAAATAGAAGCCTACATTAATTTAAACCCACTTCATCTCTTTATGAAAAAGACCGCAATTCGCAGCACGGCCAGACTATTACAGAAAGGAGAGATTAATCACTCATATCATATGGAACAAATGAATCATCTCTCCGATCTGCGTGGTAAAGGACCGATTGCCTAAGGCTTTGATTGTTCAATAAAATGATCCCAAACCGAGAAGCAATGAACTTTAAAAGCCCAACTTCAAACCATTTCACAAATATCAAAAGAACTCCTGCAACTTAAAAGGGACTATATCAGAAGACTAGTTGGATTGTTATTCAGACTCTGCCATCTTCGAAGATGACGAAACTGTGGAACAAATCTTATGTGAATTTAAGGCCTTAAGGAGACAACACTTCCTCTGAGAAATCCTAATCCCTTGGGGAAATTTTCAAAATCTCCACCAGAGAGATTCAAAATTTTAGGTGTTAATGTTGTGAGTGCCAATAAATGAACCACTGACATACGTTCTCATTCTGGGTCTACAATGGTTTAATGCGTCAAACAGTTTCTTGTGAAGTGTTGCGGCAACATTCAATGATAAAATTTAGCAGACGTAATTTTCTTGGTATGTACTATATAACCATTTTAATCGAAAAATATCTTTCATTTGGTTGAGCATTTTTTTTTTGAATTCCATTATCCTAAATTTAAAAACAAAACGAAAAATTTGTACGCTCTTAGCTTAAGTAAACAGACAATAAATCGATCAATTATTTTATCAATTAACTCGTAAATTTATTTTTAAATTGTTTGTAGATACTCTCACTGTGTCTCATAGAATTTAGATCGATATGGGAGTACGAGTTCTCTACTGAAATTGAAAGCAACAGATGACCATCAATCGATCGGATCATAGTTAATTAGCTCATATACCGACGAACTGACAATAATTGCTTAAATCTATCGGCAAGATCCCTCTTTGTGCAATGCGTAATGAAATAATTGATCTTCTCAGCACACTAGCATGTATCCGCACTTGTGATGTTTTCTTTTTTTTTCTTCGAGTAATTTTGAGGGGGAGATCCGATCAACGAAACAAACCGACCAGACTGGATGAGTTCATTGCAAAATGACACCAGATTCGAATAATGTGATCTTACATATGGGATACATAAGAAGAGTAGATTGTATAAATACATATGGTATGTATATATGTGTGTACTTATGTACATCTTATATTTTATCCCGCGCAACATAAAAATTCATGAGGGAACAGCATTCGTACTTATCTTTGCAAGTATGAAAAATTGTCATCTTATGTTCTTGGGGTAATTGGAAACTCTTAAGTTGTAATTACCACGATATCTGAGCTTGAAAGTGAACTTTCCGATGGCTCCCATTAAGATAAATGATAAATGTAAGACCTAAGTACTCTTATAATCAGTTTAAAATCCAATGAAAGTAGGTATACTTCGACGAAGCATCTTCTTTTACACTAAACACTGTTTGGTTGTAACAAAGTAGGTGGCACGTAAGAAAATATAAATTAAAAGTTACATACACATCTTATGGCACTATACCATAGTCAATAAAGCAAAAATCTAGGTTTGGAAAGTATAACCATTCAAAGGGTACTACCTTACAACACTCATGGGCCCTCGATTTTGTTATACTCGTAAGTAAGATGTAGACGAAGATCCTTCCTGTCGTGGCTTTATTACCCCATCGCAGCGAGAAAAGCCATTCATGCTAACAATTTTGTAAGATCAATGCTTAATTCCAAGACGTTTGAACTTAGACTACGATAACTTCGGCGGGTTTTCTAGTGACACGATTGTGGCGGAGAAGCTAAGCAAGTCACACAAATTTTTTTCCCACAGACACTATAATTGAAGATTTAATTTTAATTTACTTAGTAGCAAGACAGTAAAAAGAACCCATTTAAGTAAGAGGAGTCATTCCAATCGAAACACATCAATCATTTGAATTCAATTCCGTTCAACGTCAGAGTAAAACTAGTGCTGCAACCCATAAAAAGCGCAGTTGACTAAGCCTCCATACAGTAGAGCAAAAGAGATTCGTATCGGCGATCTTAAAATGACTGATAACTCAATATTGCCTTAACAACGAGTAGAAGTGGCGTACCTTCCCCATGCCAAACTACGAGTATGTAAATGTGTGATGTATGTTTCGTATTAAGTCACTTCCCACTGCCTTAATATGTCAGTAGGTGAAGTCATCAAGTCCAGTCGCTTTGTTGTGATTGCCATTTCTGATTGAATTTGGCTGTTTGGACAGAAGTAGGTATTAAATTCTTATCATTTACATTGATTGGTTCTATATATTCACGGTTAAGTAATCTGCATAAGTGGGCTTTCCACATGTTCAGCACAGACTATGACTATTACTAGATTTTTAGGTTAATTTCTACGGAAAAGTCCTATGTGTTTCCTCCTTTTTGTTTATGGAACCATTGGCTTATGCGGTAGCCCAGAAAATCTAGATCAGAGGCGGCATATCCAATTACTTCTTTGCAACACTCCTACTTTTTAGTTCTTTATGCTGGCTCCATTTGCTGCTTATGAAATTAAAAAACAATCAGCCAGTAAACGCCATATCGATTTGTTTTGATTATGGGCGTCCGACGATCAACTTCCTCACAAGATTTTCTTTCCTTTTTGGGTATTAAGGATATAAGCAACTGGACCTTGGCTTCACGTTGCTTGGGCCTTGCAAGGACATCCATCACAATTACAAAACCACGCCTTTTTATCAATTTATTCTTTGGAGCTTTCTGAGGTGCCGATTCCTAGGTTTTTGTTTTCATGTTGGGGACATCTAACGTTTGGTTGAGTAATAGAGATATACAAAAGAGGTGATTCAACATCATTAAGGTTATCGTTGACTGTAATAGGTTGCTAGCCCGTAACTTCTGCTTCGTCATTTCTGGATTCCGCATTAGCAGTCTGAAGGTTCTTGTAAGACTTGTTGCATCGTCTAGAATCTCGTGTAATTTTCCAATTATATCGGCTGATACCAAAACCTATTTTATGTTCTCCGGTAAGCTTGCGAAAGTTTTCGCTATTTGAAGTTCGTCTGAGTGTTCTGCGGTTGGAATGGCATCGACTGAAAAACCGACACGATAAAAGCATGTTATCGTTCGACCTCATTCCACCAAGATGATTATTCGCGTTTTCTGCAGCCCCATTTGCCAATTAACGAAATAAACCTTATCGTTGAAAATTGTGGCTGTCATCCCCGATTTCTTATTCTGTAGATACCCACGGAATCTTAAAATTTTTAGATCAATTTTGTTTTAGCGAATACCTAACTATTGGCATCTTGGTAATTTCCAATAATATGGGGTTTTAGTTGTTGCCTATAGCACTACAGCAAAAAAGGAATGCATAGCCTTTATTTTCCTATCTTTCCTTTTTTGCAATTTTCACCTTAAGCATTAAGACTTTTTGTTGGAAGCTGGCGGTAAAGGAATCCTTTTTCTTTCTTTCTAAAGTGAAGACTTAATTTTCGATATGGTCGACATTAACACCTTCGCCGCACAATATTTGAAGTTAGATACGAGGGCGGGTCAATAAGTCCGTGACTTTTTGAATTTCTGACCTCTTTACTGAAACAGCAACACTGCTCCTGTCAACAGGCATCTGTCAGTTGACTCCTGTCAAAATTTAAACTTGCTGCGTCAGTTAGTTTGTGTTTGACAGCTATTTTTATCAGACTACTCACTAATTTGAGGAGAAAATGGAAAAAAGTGAATTTCGTGTGCTTATTAAGCATTATTTCTTGCGAAAAAAACCATTACCGAGACCAAGGCTAAGCTTGATAAATACTATGGTGCAGAGTCACCATCGATTTCAATGGTAAAAAAGTGGTTTACTGAATTTCGTTGTGGCCGTACAAGCACTGAAGATGCTGAACGTCCTGGACGCCCAGTTGAGGTCTCTACACCCGAAACAATTGAAAAAATTCACGATATGGTGTTGGCCGACCGAAGATTGAAAGTGCGAGAGATTGTGGAAGCCGTAGGGATCTCGCATGGCTCAGTGGTTTCAATTTTGAATGATCATTTGGAGATGAGAAAGCTTTCCGCAAGATGGGTGCCGCGTTTGCTCACAGTCGACCACAAACACATGTGCAGTTGCCATGGCAAAAATCCATGAATTGGGCTATGAATTGCTCCCTCATCCACCCTATTCTCCAGATTTGGCTCCGAGCGACTACTTCTTGTTCCCAAACCTGAAGAAATGGCTTGGTGGAAAAAGATTTGACTCCAATGATGAAGTCATCTCGCAAACAAAGGCCTATTTTGAGGACCTCGACAAATCATTTTTTTTGGAAGGGATAAAAAAATTGGAGAAGCGTTGGACAAAGTGTATAAAGCTCAAGGGAGACTACGTTGAAAAATAAAATTATTTTTTTATCAAAAAATCTGTGTTTTAATCCAAAAGTCACGGACTTATTGACCCGCCTCGTACATAGCTCTATCCTTAAAATCACTCATTTGTATCGAAGAAGTTCAGCCATAAGTTCTGTTACATTTTAAAATTGCAATAAAGAAAAGTCCAGTAAATCTTTTACCATGAAATTTATTTCTTATAGTACATTAGTTCACAATATATAAGTTTGAAGAAAGAAAATTTTACTGAAAATGGCCGTCTATAGCTTTAACGCAGGCTTTTAAACGTTGTGGTCATTGTTCTATAGCGGTACGCACTGTCTCGATGGGAATCGACGACGCTGCTGTTATTAAAGCTGCCTTTAGGCTGCTCAATTTTTAATGGGGGATCTTACAGGCCATGCTCTCCAGCTCAGACTACAAATTGTAGTCCAGCGGATTTAAATCTGGACTTCCTGATGGCCAATCTGCAGCAGCGACAAAATCCGGAACATTGCAGCTAAGCCACTCTTGCGTCGTTTTGGCGTTGTGTGCCGAAACAGAGTCTTGTTAGAAGACTCATTTTTCCCCGTTGAAAAGATTGTTTGTTAAGCCTTTGACAACACCTTCGAGAATATTTTCCTGGTACACTTTTGTGACACCTTGATGCGATACCTCCCACCAAACCATTACATTATCATTATCTTTTTGTTTCAGAAGATGATTTCAGCGAATTCGTTTACGCACAGCTTTAGCTTTCGCACTCGTTCGAGCGACGCGTGGACGACCAACTTCTTGGTCTGACCTCTAATTCTGAAAGTTCATTAAAACGTTTTGTAGCCCGGTAAACAAACATTCTCGATATACCAAGTGGTTTGAGCAGTTCGAAAATTTGGCTCGAATTTTTTCCACACTTATGCAAAGCGATTACCGCGACACGATTTTCTTTGATACCCATTCCAAACTGATAACTGACCATAAACTTAAAAGCTTAAACCAAACTAGTTTCTATTCTTTACTTATAAGTACACGTGTTAGGAATAAAATAGTTAACGGGATTATTCCTATTGAAAATACGTTCCCTTTCTTCTTCTTCTTCTTCTTATCCTTTTATTAACCCTTTCCTCGTTATACGAACTTATGCGTAACGAGTTTCCCATTTTTACTGCATCGCTGCTGCTCCGCTTATGGGGTTGGCTAATGTCGCAGACCGCAGAACGCGTCTACATAATGCGCGGTCCTGGATCGCTTCAGTGGTTAACCCCAGACGTTGTTGCGCATTTGCCATCTGAGAAATCCAGGAATTCTTTTTCCGACCTCGTTTTCTTACAGTTGGAGTGACCGTAGTTGATAGTGCCTTTTTAACCGGATTTTCCGCAGATCTTCTTTGAACGTGGCAATACCAACTTATTCTATTCGCCTCAAGCTGTTCGGTTACCGAATTCTTTATCTGTAGACTTCCTCTTATACGCGTAGATCTAATACAATCGCGTTTAGTGACTCCACTAGACATCCTTAACATTTTCATTTCCGCTGCCGTCATTTTGTTTTTAAACGCTTCGTACATTGTCCAGCACTGTGAACCGTATATAAGAGCTGGTCTAACAACCGTGGTGTAGAGTTTCCCCTTTAATTTAAGTGGAAATTTTCGGTCGCAAAAGATTCCCGAATTTTCCCGCCATTTTATCCATCCCGCACTCACTCTGTGGTTTACGTCGTCGTCACATTTCGCTTCCATGTTAACGATTGATCCTAAGTACTTAAAGATAGTGCTTTTCAGGAGAACTATTCCGTCTAACGTTATATCAGGAACAGGTCGCAACGGATGCGCAAATGTACACGTCAAATGCTCCGTCTTTGAACGACTTATTTTAAACCCGTTTCTCTCTAGCGCATTTCTCCATGAATCTAAGGCGTTCTGTAAATCTTCGACGTTATCGCTAAGTATAACTGCGTCGTCAGCGAAGAGAATTGGCGTTACATTTGCTTCGCGTATGCAGTCTTTTAAAAGATAGTCGAATACTACGTTAAAGAGGAAAGGGCTAAGTACGCTTCCTTGATGCACTCCGACATTAACTGGAAATTCTCTCGTTAGTCCAGCAGAGCTTTTAACCGCAGTTTTCACGTTTCCGTACATGTCTTGTATTATTCTAACATACGTTTCCGGTACGTTTTGAGACCTCAGCGCGGCCCATATGAGATTCCTAGGCACTCGATCGAATGCTTTCTCGAGGTCGATAAATACCATGTGTAAATCCTTAGACGAATCTCGGTGCTTTTCCATTATTATTCGTAGGCTTTGGATAGCGTCCACCATCGATCTTCCTTCAACAAATCCACACTGGCTATTATCGAGCTTTATTATTTGCCGAAGACGTTCGTTTAAGACTCTTTCGACGATTTTCATTGTGTGTGACATAAGCTTGATTGAACGGTAGTTGTTGCATTCTCGAGTATCGCCTTTTCCTTTGTATAATGGAACCAAGAAGCTACTTCTCCATTGATTCGGCATGGGTTGTCCACATTTTAATTTATTTAAAAGTTTCGATAGCCAAACGCTGCCGATCCCCTCCATCTTCGACCAAAACTCTGATGGAATACTGTCTGGTCCAACTTTCCCCGGCTTCATTTTTCCAATTGCTATACTTACTCGTATTTCTTCGATTGAAAAGTCCGAAACTTCCTCCTCGAATAGACCAGGAAGTTTCGGACTTCGTACGTTCCCTTTGTACGAACAAAATTAAGGTATGGCTATACTATGTACCTACATTATGAAGGCGAATATAACGGAAATGAAAGATTTAAGGTATGGCGTATGTATGTATTTTTATACTTAAAAGGTAACCAATCCATAAGTGGTTGTAAGGGAATGCCGATCTTATTTAGCAGAAGAGTTATTCTTGAAACCGTTTTTCTAAAATACCAATCAGTTTGTTCACTTACCTACCCTTATCTATAAATTATCCTGTTTCGACATGCGTGTCTTAACATACATATGCATGTATAAACAAACCCATTCTTGTAAGAAACATGAATATCCTGGTCTAATTAAAATATTTACAATATTCCAATGATCGTTCGATCACTCTGTGTCATAGCTGACTTTCAGATTCATGCATTTTGTAAAAATCGTAGAAACTAAGATAAATATAAAATCTCGAGAAAATGCGATACACATTCATAGAAATACGTTCCACATTTGATCTGCGGATTGCAGAAATAAATACACAGTACCTACAATACATATGGACAAGGTTTAAGTATAGAACTTCGATTAAACTTGCATTCAAGTTCTTCGTATCTCATCGTCAGTCGGGAAAAGATACAACAAATTCTCACACAAAGCTGCAACTTTTCATATGAAAGCGCACCATCATATACGCGAGGGGAAATTCAAGATCAATTTTGTTTGAAGCCTGACTAAAACGGAATAGACGAGCAACCGGTCAGTTCGTGATCAACCCTCGTACCCGGCGGATGAAATATGCTGTAGTTTTGTGCTTGTTAGACGGATATATATGTACATATAGATAAATAGTACCGCGCGTAAATCTTACTAATCAATTGAATAACGAATATACACCATCGAGTTGGATATACGTAATTGTAGAGTTGACACTACCTCTAATTGTTTAACACCGAAAGTGGTTGTAATTAATTAAAATCGGGTTGATAGGTTGTGCTCTATTAAATTACATATAGGGGTGAAAACTTAAATTTACACTGTTACAAATAACTGCTGTTAAACCTAAAGTCGCTGTGAAAAAAAAAAACAAATACAAAACAAAGAACAACAAATAATTTTGTAAAAAATGATAGAACAACGTACAATTTACATTTTAGGGATTCTTGGAATTGCATGTGTTTTAAGTGGCATCCATGGCGAATTGAATTTTAATAATGATCTGGGCAATAATAGAAACTTTAAGAGCGTTCCGACTACAATCAAGACATTCGAAAATGATACCGTTCTGCTACCATGCTACCATAATAGTAAGTGATCTATTTAACTTTTTTCTTTTAAATGTAGCTTTGTAAAAATATTTATAAGAAGTCATGCAATGAAGTCCTTTTTTGTTTTTGTCTTTTGTATTTACATAATACTATCTTATGGATCCAGACTTGCTTCTTGTCTCATACAACTAAACATTTCCTCCCTAAACATTTTAAAAATTTGTAATTATTGCGACGAATTCGCGTTTGCGGTTGTGGAAATTAACACGAAATTAATAAGCAGACGAAATTCCCATGAAAACTTCGGGGTTCAACAGATGGCTGTGCAGTCGCTGGAATTTCACGTACATAACTATTTTGTTGTCAATTTGCTTTTCGCAGGCTTGACCACCGAAATTTCAACGGTTCATTATCACCAAGAACTCAGAGTCCGCTGCCTACTAAGACGTAAGATATATTTACAAATCTAGAGATATTCCTTGCCGTATCTTTTCAAATTCTTTCGAACTGTTATGGAATTCCTTTTCAGTATGCGTTGTACCAAGATAGCGCCTAGCTGACGTTGCTTCGACCTCAGCAAACGTCAACCTGAGGAACTTGAAAGTGATAATACTCTCAAATAACACTATTGTAAAATACTCGTAGATGTCAGATTGGTTGGGTGGTTTTGCTTTTTTTAAAATGCTCATTATATTTATTATAGTTATTTACGAATTGTAGTAGTTAAGTTTCAACCACAAAAAAATAATTCATCATCGTACGATAGCCCAATTTATTAACGAAGATCCCAACACCCTTATTATTTTCAATGAAATAAGGACAAATGTTACATTCAGTCTAAGAATCTCAAGAACTAACACGTGGATTCACACTCTATGCGTCGGTTGTCGTAAATACGTCATTGCCAATTTCACCAGACTCTAATGAATGAATGGCGTGTCTCGGCTGCATGGAGCTTTTCTTAACACGTCTGGTTCTGCTCAAGACGTACTAATTAACCTGCCTTTTCTTGGTTTTCATATCTTTGCTGCACTCTCAAGCGCCGACGTTCTTTTGATTATGGCCTTAAAGATATGTCGTCTGATACAATGACACTAGAAATCCTGTAGAAAAAAAAATAAGAAATCGACTTTACCTGTGCCCAAAACTGGTTTCGTCCAGAATCTGAGCCACGAAAAAACTGGAGTTGGGTTGTTACGACCGAGAACTAAGCAAGAATTTGTCTTGTGATTTCTTGAGTATTGTTGGTTTTAAAACACAGGACGGGCTTGCAATTGCAATTTTTCATCTTCTACGGCGGGATGTGTTCTTTTCCCTCGCATTTTCTACGTCTGCATAAACCTGAGTTATCGTATTCAAAAAGGACCATAGGAAGGAGGCCTACACATATTTCACATATTTTTCATTTTATTCCGATGATCGCTGTACAGCTACTATTGTTTGCCTCTATAGTAACTAATCTCTGATTCAAGACCGCGATGGGTGAGTGAGTGAGTGTATCTATCAAAGCGTAAACATTTATTAGACTTTTTTCGAAGTACTGAGGTCGCTTCATTTGGACTTAAGGCTTCTTGCACTGATCGCTAATATTCCATCTCATATATGTAAAGCACTTTATAAGCGAAGATTGAGTTGTTTATTTGAAATTAGTAACCTGATTCATATGAACTTTTGTTCTTCGAAGTTAACATCGCGATGAGCTTGGATAACTTTTACATGTCGTGAAGAAAATAGTAAAAGCCTCGACATCCTTAGTCAGAATAAAAAAAAAACTACAGTGCATTCTGGGTGAAAACTCGCTTTATTTTGGAAAAGGTGCCTTAAACTAATTGTGCTGGTTGTCATTTTTAAAAGTATCATAAGCTCCTCCGATATACCGAATCGTATCGTACTGTCGGATGCACATTACTTCCTCGTAATAACGCCTGGCTTTTTACATTGTGTTCTTCTGCCTTCAACAGCTCTGTGGGTGTTCATATAAGCTGCTGAATTGTTGTCGTTTTCGTAAAGTGGGTCCTTCGAATCATTAGCATGTGTCTGTATATCGCCTTTTAGAGTTCCGTTTTCGTCGTTGCTAAAATTTAATATGCACCAGCTATTACACCAACAGAGTGGCGCCATATCTGTTCTTTTTTGGTAGCAAACTGCTTTATGGTAAGGACACAGCTTAAACGTTGCGACACTCTTGGCTATCATTGGAAGTTAGATAACTTTTTTTTTAGTATCAAATATGTACGAGTATATCATAGGGCGAAGAATAAGCTATGTCTTGTAGCGCAAGTTTGAAATGTTTGTTTAGGAACATTTTTTAAAGTTGATTTGCTTGTTTTGGTATGCGATGCATGCAAACCTTGGCTATGAAAAGATAGTGATGGTGTAACTATGTTTGTAAGTATACATGCGGCTTGGTGCATGTTGAGATTTTAAAACTTGTTGCTGGTAACTACGACGAACCCAATTGTTCACACCATTTTGCATCGAAGAAGCTTAACTCCTTAAGTAAGCCGTTTTTTCTTTGACGCAGAATGGTCAGTGAAAAATTAAGCACTGTTCTCTGATTAGTGCTTAAACTAAGCGTATACCCTTAAATAGACAGATGTTACTAGGGTTTAACGAAAGTACATACTTGCCATGAAGGCTTAAGCCTACGGTGCGACTTCGCACGACAGATTAAAAGTAGTATAAGTACCGCCATCAGTACGAGATTCGAGGTCATGTGAAAGTTAAAAATTTTTCTCTTTGGTGAAGGGTCGAGGCCTTCCAAAAATCTCCACAATTCTGTAAGTTATGGAACCTGGTTACAGTGTAACTCCATATCGAGCAGAATGACCAGTTTCATAGCTCCAATTCAGAATTCAGCAGCAGCCATAGACACTACAACTAATACTGAACTATGAGGCCTTTATACTCTTATCGGTCAACACTCCTTGCGATTTTGGGTATAACCTACAGCAGCCTTGAGTGCAACATTAAACAAACCTTTGATATCCATCAGCTAACTATCTACCTTATCTCACTTGCGAAAACTCGATTTTTTTCCAATTTTGCTCTATTATCGAGAACGTCGCGGCCACACTATCATACGTGATATCCATTGATTGAAAATCCATATAACATGCATATAATCTTCAAGCAGAGCTCCTCATAAGCAATCTACCATCTGGCAAAGATCTCTCTTATGCAAATATGTCAAGTCCAGCTATTAGAGAACCCATTAGAGGTGGAAACCCAGCTCTTGTAGCCTGCTTAATGTTAACATATCATGAAGGACGTTTGAAGTAACCCTGCCTTTATCGGTCATTTGAATTTTGGAAGTGACACTTTTATTTCAATCTCATACTTTTCAAAGAAACTAAACTAGAAGTTGCTCTACTTACAGTGATCTCTTCTCCCTTGGGCCAAATAATAGAATGACTATTGATTTTGGAAAGCAGAAAGAGGAAATAAAGTAACGAGCGCCGACCACCCAGTTACCAGATCTAATCATTCAAAATATTTTCCACCATATAAAATATTTAACGCCATATATGTATGTACGTATTCGTTTCACCACAGGTAGCAGGCGTTCTCTAAAATATCGACTCAATCCAATCTCAAATTAGTATCTGTTTACCTAATCACCGCTCCCAAATCTCACGTTTTCGTCGAAGAATGCATGGAGTTATTTCCTTAGGCGATACGTATCAAAGCAAATAATTTAAATTTTCCACTCCGCCCGCTGTTGAATAAATAAAATTAATTATCAGCCAGAGGGCAAAGTTAGTAAATCCTAAAATTAAGTCAATCTAAACACTTGTAGATCATGTCCCACTCCCGCTCCCGTTCCAAGTCCAGCTCCTGAGCCGTCAACCTTTTTTAATACGTGTGCATTAAATTTGATTCTACTCTACTCCCTTTTTAATAGCCCGACATCCGGTGCCTAGTCCAAGACGCCCAAATCTGAAACAAATCTTTCAATGAAACGTTTCGAATTAATGATCACTCTTATGCTAGTGATCTTACCTTTTCCGAATTAATCACGTTGCGAGAGTTGTATATATCAAGAGGCACCTGGAACAGTTGACGACATATTCGGAGATTTGTTATCGAAACAATAAAACAAATTCGTTTCGCAGCATGTGATGTGTCTATAAATTGAGATGATGGGTTGATGCGTTAAACCTTCAAGGAACAGACGTGTTAGAGACAACCGTAGCTTGGGTCACGCATTTATGCGTACCCAACAACAAATAGTTTTTGTTTTTGCTTGTTTTAAGTTATTAGTTTACATTTGTCGTTGATGCAACGTGACATTTTAGTTGTGTCTTATTGTACGAGCTACAAATGCAAGTGAACTACATATTTGTGTTAATGGAAATCGCCTAGCCGTGACGGTGCTTGAGACTTTATATCAGTTTTGCTCTTATGAGACAGATTTCATAGGGGCAGTTGTTAAGCTGTGGAAATTGAAGGTATAGAATTTCTCGATACATTACGAGTATGTCCAATCATCTTTGATAGAATATAAGACAGAGTAGAATTTGAAACTTCGTTGTATATATTTAATTGTGTTCCATTGTTGCGGTACACACAACTTGTCGATCATTCGGCAACACGCGGGAGCAGTAATTGTCACTGACTTGTTGAAAAAATAAGAGGTCCAATAATACCTCGCAGAAACTGCACATCACTATGTCGTTTTTGATGGCATTCCCCGGGACACCAGTATCTCATGCTCTATCGATATGAAGATGTGCTTCATTTTTTAGTGTTCAAAGTTAAAGCATCATTTTCGCTAAGGTTTCTCGTAAGGAATAGCCATTTTTGTTCAGAAACTGCATTATCTGCATTTTATATGGGTGAAACTTTAATTTCTTTTTGAAAATAGGTTTTGTTCCAGTACAGGCTCCAATTTTTCTTATCGATTTACGCAGATTGCGCATAATTTCGCGTCGAAGTTGAGCTACATGTTTTGGCGCCGCATCCTTACGTTGATGGTCTGGAGGATTTTGGTTAAACGTTGTCCCTTCTTATCTAAACTGTTAAGCTTACGTCGAGATAAGTTTCGTGCTTGTCTCATCAATTACTCGTCTGATAACATAACTTCTAGTGAGGACAAACCTCGCGATGCACACGAACCATCGAATCATCACACTTTAAATATTGCCCAATTACGAAGGCGTAGTGCATTTCCAGCCACTGCCTCATTTCGATTGGAATTGGAATCCTGAATCACAATCGTCAAACGATATCTCTTTCATTTACCTCACCCTCTTAGTTGACAAACAATTACAATTTGAACTACAATTTTCCACGAGATACCCTTTACTAAAATGCAACATAAAATCGATGGTTTGCCTGCTATTGTTCTAAAAACATATTTCAATCCCTCAAGAGTATCTTCAGGCTAACGAGCGGGCTTTTTTCTCACCTATTGCAAACGCTTACACAATTCTTATTCATAGAAATCAACCAGAATACTACCAACTTCTGGGCTATTTCCAAGTAAAACTGCACCATAATTATCTTTGAAAGCATCATTTATGATCCAATATGTTTTATTGCAAATCCATCAAGACATGTAAATCTTGCTATCATCAGTGCTATTATTAATTCAGGACCACGTGAAGACTCGACCCGTATCGGTCGTGCCGGTACATTCCGTCGTCAAGCCGTCGATGTGTCGTCGCTTCGTCGTGTCAACTAAGCTATTTGGTTGCTCTGCACTGGTGCACGTGAAGCTGCTTTCAGGAATGTCAAGACCATCGCTGAATGTTTGGCCGATGAGTTGATCAACGCTGCTAAGGACTCATCAAAATCTTATGCTACCAAGAAGAAGGACCCACAGACTTCGGCAAAATCGTATGCACTTGGTTTACAACCGGAGCTGATTTGTTTGCACTCAACTTTACTTGAAAGAACTCTACTATAAGGTTCACTTTCAATTAAAGCTACTTCAGGAGTTTCATAAGAAAAGACACTTTGGTTAATTTATTTCCAAGTGACATGTGGTTTCAACGAATGTATCGTTTGCTGAAAAGTAGCTATCGATAGAGTCATTAAAGTCAATAAAGGTAATTCCTAGTTTTATAATACTCTGAGAAAATCCAAAAAACTTAATAAACCCTTAAATCTACTCAGCAATCCAAAATATCATCGAAACAATCCGAATCCCAAAGCTATCTGTAGTTCTAAAGAGTCTCCTTTTGTAACCCAATACTACAATCAGACAGATTGCAAACTATTAGTGTCATTTTTATTCAGTAGTCCTTGCAATTTTATCGTGACGGCATACACGCTTCACCAACTTTATAAAATTTTAGAAATTCCAAAAATTATAGCTCTGTGCGCCAAACGTTCAAAGTTCATGCACCATATTACACCGGATATAATCGAAAATTTGAAATTCTTTTCACCGGATTGTTGATAGTTTTCGAATAATATTTTATTTGGAAGATGCAGTGGTACCGAGACGCATAAGAAGAGTGCATGCATCTGTATGCCCTATCCCATCAGGATAGGATTGGATCCTGTAAATCCAAAACTATTTTGAGAATTTTCTTAAAGTTTCTAGGTTTTCCAAGTATTTTCGACTTGGTTGATTTGTCCGCCTTTATATATGTATATTGTTTTCTGTCGCAATAATATTTGGGAACTTTCTAAGGAGCCTTTAGATAAAGTTAAATCTATTCTGTATGAATTTCTGTACAATACGGCACATACAGGCGTAAGCATGGAGTATAAAAAAAAAGCAACCTTTCATTTCACTTGTCCAAAAAGTTTTCGGGAATAAGTGAATAAGAATACCACATAAGTGAGATTATGGTTTGACAAGAAGCTAAGAAGCTAAACTTCGGACAAGTCTACTTTTCTGGATCGGATGAGTTTCTCGCTGATTGTTGACTTACTGCATTTGTGTTTGCACTTTGAATTACAGGAGATATTCTTGAATGCTTGAATGCCTGCATCGCTTGGTACTGGCATTGGCGACGGTTGCACATTTTTCTTGATCAGCTCCAAATTTGTCTCTAAAGTAACCTCGTTTTCAATTGGCTGAAATACTTTCGCACAAAGTAGTCAAGCTGCAGATTTGTCTTCCGTTTCCAGATACCCGTTGTCTACTTGGAAATTTGTCCGGTGCTGTTCCAACTGCTCCAGTCTCCGAGCGAGGTACTCCACAGAGAACGGAGATTCTCCATCTTTCTTGAAATAAGTTCATAATTGATGCACTTCTTCCGTGTTTCTTGTCTGGTTCAATACAATCTCTTCAATTTTAATCATTTTTACTTCACTGTGTAATTAGAGTACGCTACTTGTACTGTTTCTGTTTATGTACGAGGATTGCCTGAAAAGTTTCCGACCGCAACGTAAAGATAGCGGAACTCGTCAATAAAAACTAGTGAATGCTAGTTGTGCATCTTTTGACAGTTACTTACCGAAGTTTCAGTCATTTTGGACGCGCAGTTTTTAGTTGACAGTCGTTTGAGTGAGCCGATGTCAGTGTTTTTTGTGAAAATGGAAAAAATTGAGTGTCGAGTTGTTATTAAATTCTTGTTTTTGAAAGGCAATACGCCTACACAAATCAAAAATGAGTTCGACTCTGTGTATGGGGACTCTGCACCATCATTTACCACAGAGAAATTTTGGGCAGCTGAATTTAAACGTGGCCGTAAGAGCTTGGGAGATGATGAACGTCCGGGACGTCCAAAAACTGCAACCACTGACGATAACATTGCTAAAGTTCACCAAATGGTGTTAGCCGACCGCCGAATGAATACTTCCAACGCTCAGTTGGCGCAGTTTAGGCGCATTAAATTCGAGTTTTGGCGCCGATTAATTACTGTAGATGAAACTTGGATACACCATTATACGCCGAAACAAAAATTCAGTCAAAACAGTGGACTGCAAAGGGCGAGCCGCTTCCAAAAAAAGGAAAAACTGTTTTTTTTCGGCTGGGAAAGCGATGGCGACTGTTCTTTGGGATAGTGAAGGAGTTATCTTAATCGATTATCTTCAAAAAGGAAAAACACGAAAAAACGAGCACACTACGCATCATTACTTGCCAAGCTGAAGGCAGAAATTGCGGAAAAACGGCCACATTTGCAGAAAAAGAAAATCCTGTTTCACTAAGACAAAGCGCCGTCTCACACCTCAGCGGTTGTCATGGCGAAAATCCATGAATTACGGTTTGAACTGCATGACCATCCGCCTTATTCACCAGATCTAGCCCCAAGTGACTTCTTGTTGTTCCCTCATCTAAAAACTGCGCTCGGAGGACAGAGGTTTTCGTCAAATGAGGAGGCAATCACCTTCGTGAACAATTATTTTGCAGAGAAAAACGGCAAGTACTATTTGGACGGGTTAGAGAGATGGGAGCATCGCTGGGAGAAGTGTGTAGAGTTACAAGGAGACTATGTAGAAAAATATAAAAAAAAATTTATTAACAACTTTTCACTATTCCGGCTCGAAGGACCATGTAAATTATACCAATTAGAGTTTTTTCTATACTTATAATCAATCGCCTAATGCAGCCCCACATAAAGGGGTATGTAAAAGGTTTGGTTCGATTGAATAACAATAGCGAACTTAAGTAATTTATTTCAACTTAATTTGCACAATAATTTTGCTAGCCGTGCTTAGCACGCCAAAGTGCAATTTTAAAGAACAAAAACAAAAAAATGTTGACCTAAATAAAAGCGCAGTGAAAGCGAATAATAAGAAAGAAAGAAAATATTTTTTTGTGATGTCATCAACACTACTATTTCACCATAGAAGGACTACTAAGATTTTCTTTAACCTTTCTCTGTTTTAAATTTAAGTACCTCTTTATACGATCCTCAGTCAGGCTCTTCTCCAGTAGTTGTCGCTTTTTTTTTTTTTTAAAAATATCCTTTTGGCTTCAAATGATCTCGAAAGCAATGAAGGATTATGTTGAAGTGATTCGGGCGGGGTAGATACTTATTCCAAGTGTCAGAAGTCAGGGTGTAGTCTTCAAAAGAATCTCCGTAAATGTCCAAGTTCAACAATTAGGAAGCTGATTGTTTATAAAAAAACAGAACATAGTGTATCTGGGATTTGTGAAAGAGTTTTTAAGTGAAACTTTCCTGTCTTTTATCACATTTCTTAGATTGTAGGCAACAAGGGTGATAGTAATGACCGCCTTTCTGGTTTTAGTGACAAAGGTCGCTCCTCGCTTCAATCTAGAGGTTTCTTGAAGTTTGATTTCTAACAGGATATAATCATAAAGTAGTTCCCCATTGTTTTATATACGAGTAGCATGATTCAGTATATATAAACACGAGCACAGTTTAATTGGTTCTTCATAAGTGATAAGTCTTTTCTATTCATCCAAATGAAATTGCACGGTTGTGCCCTAAGCTGGAGAAACCCCGACTAAGAAGTGACTTTTGGAGACCAATTTAAGTTTTACTGTTTTGTTGTTGAAATTGGAAGGAAAGAACAAGTTATGTAAGATTTGCTTTAGTTCTGAATTCGTGAATCTAGTTAGACACTATACAGGGTTCTAGATTCAGACCAATTTCGTTCTTTAAATTGTTGGAAGGATGTCTTTGCTAACTATTGGATTATTGCAATATTTCGTGCAACATCTTCATACGTGGCGGAAAGTTTGCTTTATAACGCAACAATTGTTTGTTTTATGGCCTTGTTGTATACAGGGGCATCGGAAGTTATTAATCGCTGGAACCCGTTGAATTAACTTAACATAAACTGTGTGTGAAAAAAAATTTCTTAAATGGAGAACGAACACTATCGTCATGTTATGCTGAACGACTTTCGAATAGGTGTCAATGTTTAAAAAAAAGCCGGGCAGTGTCTCTGTGACCATATCTCTACTCAGACGCCATGAAAACGAACCATTTTTGGATCAAATCATAACAGGTGACGAAAGGTGGATTCTGTAAATCAACGTGCAACAAAAAGAGATCTGAACACAACCAGGTGAAGGTGCAGAACCCGTGAAAAAACTGGCTTGCAACTAATAAAGGTAATGTTATCTGCTTGGTGGAATTCTAGGTGCATAGTTTTTCTAAAATTTTACGACAAATAAGTAGATACTGTGAGCAACTCTCTAAGCTTAATCACAAAGTTTAAAAAAAATCGTCCGGCTTCGGCTTTTTTGAAAAGGCGTCATTTTCCATCATAATAACGCCAAGTTGCATGTCGCCCGACAACGGTTGTCAAAACTGAAAGCATTAAAATTGGAAACCCTTCAGCACCCACTGTATTTCCCAGTCCCTTCAGAATGGTTTGAAGGAAAAGAAGTTTGGTTCCATTGACGTTTTTTGACGGGAAACCACGCAGTTGCTATAAATCCGGAACCCGCATTTACTGCGATTCAGTCTTTAGTCTTTGTTGATTCATTTGGTATTTTAAATACCTTTATATCTTGGTGTGACTCACACAAACTGAAAAATTAGTATTTTGATCTTTTATTTTGACACCTATATGAGCTGCAAATTCAACTACAATTTTATTCAATTTCAACCCCACATTTTGCGTAGATTGCACAAAGATCTGAGCCGAAATTTCAAATGGATTCCTAAGTTTATATCTTGAAATGTGCCTTTCTGTAACTGCGCATTGAAAGATTTTATCAGATGGAGCGTCAGAAATGATGAAATTATGATGGCGTGTTTTTATCAAGATAGATTTCGGCAAGTGCAAATTTCTTCTTGTTCCATATCTTCTTCTTTTCATCAACCTCGCTCTCATCCATTGCTCCAGGTAACCATTAAGCTTTCCATACCCGCAATTTTACCTTTTCACCACGACATGGCAATTAAAAGGAAAATGTCGCATTTTGGAATTCGTTTAGTCCGGAAAGTAGAAAGCAACAATTGACAGCTATTTTATCCTGTTGACACAAAAAGAGAATTTGTTTCAGCATCTATACAAGTACGAGTATATGTAGATGCAAGCATTGCAATATCATGCGTAATTAAAGTTTTTTTTATTTTACTCGCCTCGACGATCTATTGAAAATCTAATGAAAAGAATTGCTGGTTGGCACTGCGGAATGCAGATTCAAAAATTTGTATGCACAACTTCCTTTTCTGTCTGTTTTTACGCTCATTACACAAAGAACACGCAAATTAATTTTTTGTTTAAATTTTTTCTTTTTGTTTCTTCGTGCAGCTCCATATCGTTATGTGCGATGGCATCGGGACGATGTACCATTAGTTGACTCCCGTCATCCAGAAAGCCCGAAACCGGAACGCATTCACCTATGGTCGAACGGAAGCCTGCAAGTGTCTAATGTGCAGGCGGAAGACACGGGTGAATACTATTGCGAAATAATGGCCAACACTGGTCATGCTGTGCAGATTCATGCAATTGAAGTTCAATTTCCCCCCTCGTTGATTTCGGAACCAAGTGGATATTTGGAAATGCCGGTTGGCTCTATTTTCGAGGTTGTTTGCGAGGCTAGAGGTGTTCCAGTACCTGTCATCACCTGGAGACATAATGGTGTTATAATACAGAACTATAACGTTGGCAATCGTCAGAATCATGTGATCGAAGTAAAATCTCGCAATACCTCTGGTCCTATCGAATGTGTGGCAATCAATGGCGTTGGTGAGGCTGCAGTGGCTGGTGTCCACTTGAATGTCCTATGTAAATATCTATATGTTTATATAAATATATTCTCTAGTTCTTTCTTATAGTTCTGATTGTGTTTTACAGTTAGCCCGGAAGTTCTAGCAATACATCCAGTGGTTCACACGAAAATCAACATGCGTGCCCATCTCGAGTGTCTTGTGGAATCGGCACCAGCAGCCACGGTCCATTGGTTCCACCATGGAGTACCAGTTACAACCGATTCTAGAATCACACGTCATGACAGTGAGTTAGAATCGAATCGGTCTTTAGCACACTACTACACTGAGTCAAAGCATATACTGATCATCAAGAAGGTTAAAGACTCCGATTTGGGTGTTTACGAGTGTCGGGCCGAGAACAAGATCGGTTTCAAGGGGGTTGCAATCGATCTGACAGGCCGACCCATGCCATGTGTTTTTAAAATAAATCGTGCAGACCATAGTCCAACATCACACAACATTATCTGGCGAACGGAGAGTCAGTCACCAATCGTAGAATACAAGTTGAAATTCCGACAGATTCCATCGGGTAAGTTGAAGTGATTTATGGACCGATGACTGATGGTTATAGATGAGCTCTTTTATAATTTTTTTTTTTTTTTTTTTTTAGGAAATGTGACACCACAGAATAGACCGCTTAGTACTGTCGAATGGACGGAGCTTACTATTCCAGCCGAGCCATCAGAGGGTAAGAGAACATTGAATTTGGGGTGGAGAATATTTCAAAATCATATTTTAAAATATATTGCTGAAATTAGTTGGGCAATGAAATGCTAATGGACTTAAAAATCATTTAAGCAGTTAATAAATTGCTGTTAACAGCTCGAAAGCTGTTGAATTTGTCATTAGTATTTTGAATAAATGAGCAGATGTCCATTTGACTTTTGCAATGATTCCGTGTTTGAAATACATATGTATAATCCAGCTAAGGGAATGATAAATCATATATTGTGGTATCTGTGGGAAATGTTTTTTCTCCTAAATTATTTTTAAATAGACACGAATAATATTTGTATGTCCCTGAATTGATCTGTTGCTAGCACTCTGTAACTATTATATTACTATGCATTATGATTAGGATATAAAAGTTTAATACAAAATTTCGTCGGTTCTTGAAAACCGTGTTCGTAGAAGCAGTGATAACTTTGGCGGAAGGTAGATATATTATACGTCCTTCTCTGTTGTCACATATATTTCGTTTAAGGTTTGTCCATACCCAAACCCGTTTACGGCTACGCTTCAATCCATTTAAACTTACTAGTGAAGTTTAACTGCAAACAATTTTGGGCTCTAGTCCATTATGATTACTAAGCCTCTCAAATAACTTATGCTGTGCCGCCCAAAGGCTAATACACTCCCTGGATCGATAACAAACCTGATTTAATAATCAAAAAATTGGGAGAGCTCTGCAGTTCGAAGTTCGAATCGAACCCTTCCGCATTCATTCATTTTTAAATGATTGATATAAGCTCCTTTGTTACTGAGAGATATAAGTCTTTATCTGGCTGATTTTCTTTCTTCTACCACATTTTGTTTGTTTGCATCATTCTACTGCTCGACTCCAGCTACGCAGGGACTTTTTGCCAAAGTTAGAAATTTTAAGAGCAAAGAGTAGAGTTGTTCATTTACTTTCTCAGCTCAGGATAAGCCAGAGCCTTAACCAAGAAGCTTGTTCGCCAGTTAGTGTGATCCATGGCTAACTGCTTTTAGGTGCACACTCCAATTCGTTGGGGTTCTCATTTACTACCTTAGGTGAAGTCTTCCTCTACTACCCTTAGATTTGAAGACTCTGCGGGCAGGAGCATTAGTCATTATTCGTTATACATGTCTTAGGCGTCTTAGACGAATGATGCACAAGTTACTGACTACGTGCATGTCGCGGTACAGTTCGTAGAGTTCATCGTTGAATTTTCTTCAAAGTAAATCACCCGAAGGGGCCGAATAATGTACGAAGAATTTTTCTCCCAAAATATCTAAGGATATCTTCATCGGCTTTCGATAATTTCTGATAATCTCTTACCCTTGAAATTGACAACTGTATGTTTGTATAGGATTTACCCCGATGCTCAACCAATTCATCTTTGGTTCAAAATTTTACCCCGTTTTCCCTTCGCATCTCCCTCTTCTATAAAAACCAGTTTTACACCGCTGGAGATGTAATAATTTTTGCAAATGGCGTCGTACGTCAATCATATTTGACATTTGTGAACTAGACAGTATACAAACAGACAAGCAATGGAGCGCTGTACTCCGCAAGAGCGTGGAATAATTGTGTCGATTTTTTTGACCAATAATCGGTTGGTGGTGTTAGCGCAGCGTGAACTTCGACGTCGATTTCCTAATCGTGTCGCGCCAACCAGACGACGGGCCACGTCATTGGGCATCACCAGACGGACCCTACAGCGAATTTTAGTGGAAGACATAAGGTACGATCAGACGGTCATCCAAACTTGTCATCCGGATGACATGCTGACGTCAGAAAACTTTTGTAATTCGGTTGTCATCTGCATGTCATCTGGATGACACGCCATTCGCTAGATTACATCCGATCACACAGTGTCATCCGTTCGGTCATCCGAGTGTCAATTTGTCCCAAAATGGATGACACGCTTGCTTTGTCATCCGGTTGACATGCCTGGAGGACATAGCCGGATGACAGGCGATCAAACGAGATAACACTTATGGCGCGGATGACACTAATGACACTGATGACAATTTGTAATTAGTTGTGTGCAAAAAACGAAAACGTCAGTAAACTAAAAATAAAACAACAGAAAAAGTGTCAGAGAAAAACGCAGAGTGAAAACAAAAGTTTGTATGATTTAAAAGCACTGTCCCTTGGCCCCTGGCTCGAATTTTGCCCAAATGGGCTTAAAAATGGCTGCGAAGTGATTGCCATTTAAGACGCACCTCGACATCGAAAACACCCTCAATATTCAAATTAACCGCCACCTGTTTCCAGGAATCAATTTTGGAGTCTGGATTTTTATAATCCTTCCTCCCACTATCCCAAAAGACAGAATTTATTTGAACGGCTGCAATTAAACCAGACTCTCCCAGGAAAATAATATTTTTCTGCACCTTTTTTTCCTGAAACCGTGGGTGTTTTATTTCTAGCCTCAATATCGGCTTCACCATCGTTGTCACTCATTTTTTATAACACAGAAACCAAATCAACATAACTTTTTCAATTATGCAAACGTATCATCCGATGTTAGATGACAATGAGGAAAATCAAGTAATGTCATCCATGGGACCTTTTCATTCGGATGACACGCTGTCAAAAAAATTTGGTCATCCAGTCCCAAAAGCGATGACAAGCGATCACACGGTCAACCAAATCAGTCATCTGGATGACATAGAAATCGTGTCATCTGGTGTGTCATCCAGTTAACACGTTCAATTACATGCCGGATGACAGACGATCACACGGATAACCACTTTAGGACGAATTCTACGTCATAGTGACGTCAGGATGTCATCCGGATGACGAGTTTGGATGACCGTCTGATCGCAGCTTTACACATGTTCCCGTACAAAGTGCAAACAATGCATCAGTTAATGACTCCTAACCATCAGTCACGTGTGAATTACTGTCAAGCCATCCTCAATCTCGACAACGAAGAGGACGATTTTGTGTCTTAAATCATCATGAGTGACGAGGCGCATTTCCACTTAAAGGTTACGTCAATAAGCAAAATCTTCGTTTCTGGGCCACTGAAAATACGGGTGTGACGCAGGAAGATAAGATCCATTACATCCACTTAAAGCCACTGTGTGGTACGGCATTCACGCGAAAGGAGTGACTGGGCCCTATTTTTTTGAGGACGCCATCGACAATACGGTCACTGTTACTAACGAATGCTACAGGGACAAGATAAACAACTTCTTACTGCCGGAATAGGATGAGCGGAGTTTGATGAACATGTGGTTTTAACAAGACGGTGCAATTGCACACACAGCACGAGCCACAATGAATATTGTGAAGGAAGTGTTTCCTGGTCGAGTAATCTCCCGTTTCGGCGATTTGGCATGGCCAACAAGATGGGGCTACTTGAAGTCGCGGACTTATGCCAACAAGCCTCAGACAATCGTAGACAGTTAGGAGAATATTCGACAGAAATGCGATCATTTTTCACCGGAAATCTTGCGGAAAGTCATGGAAAATGCGATAAAACGGGCACAAATGTGTATCAACACATGCGGCAGCTACGTAGCGGATATCATCATCTCCACTTAAAAGAAAAAATTGGAAAGGTCCAAATAACCAAAACCATCACCCAAATTTTTTATTTTTTTTGTTTTTAGTTAAAAAATAATTCAAAACCAAAATTGGATGATAAATTTTGCGCCACTTTGTATATTGATAAGCTTGTCTTAGGGATATACGCAGTCACCAGCGATGTTCTTGACATTGGTCCTATGAGCTACTTGGGAAAGTAAAGTAACCAACATTAAAACCTCGTATTTTACCTTAATGGGCGTGTCAAGATATCCGAACTGTGGCACTTTGGTACACACTATGTAGTTCCAGTGATTCATGAAATATCTTGAAACACGACACTTTTTCATTGACCGGTAGATGCTTTTCGTAGTAACGAGAACACTCGTGATTTCATGAAATATCTCGCTGAAAAGTGGAACTAAAACCTTAATTAATCTGGTGAAACATGATAGTTGCACTTGATATTTCCAAAGCATTTGACAGAGTTTGACATCAGACTCTTTTATCGATCGATGGATCTCTTTTTTAACCGATTAGAAATTACTTTTTAAACCATTTAATTAAAGTTGTCTTCGACTGTTGAACGGTTTCCAATCTAAAATCCACGAAATAAATATTGGTATGCCACAGACATCTGTTCTGTCTCCGACACTATTTTTAATTTTCATCAATGATCTGTCACTTAACTTTAGTTGTTCAATTATTGATCTAAGTTGAATGCTCGTATATTTATTTTAATACGTTATCGGTGTAGTTTTAGGCTTTGAAATAAAATCACAGTTAGCCTGATGTTTTAGCGATAAACTTCTTTTACGGGAATACTTTGTTTTAACGAAATTGTAGGTTGTACAGCGTTCGCGGTTTTAAATTAATACTATTCCTTGCATAACTTTTATGATTTTTTAGCAGAAGTTTTTCAAATTTTCGTTGAAAATGTGCGAAAGAGTCCTTAACTTCTAAGAAAAAAATATATTGGCAAATTTTGGTAAAAAAAACCGCGATTTAGCATGAAGACGCATCATTTGACAATTCAAATCGATAGCGCCATTGACGTCTAGTAGTTTCTACTTTAGTTTAACCTCCTATAGATTACACAAATAGATAGTTTTTTTTAAATTTCCCCTTTTGGAATTTTAAAATTTCCCCCTTTTCTTTTGCAGGTCCATTACACACTACATCTTACAACCTCCGTGGACTACAACCAGCAAGTGTATATGATTTTTCGGTTCTGGCTCGAAATCGCTTTGGATGGAGTGACAACAGCAAGGTTATAAGATTCACTACTGGCGGTGAAGGTATTAGATAAATGGGATATTTTCAACACTGTCATTAACATATTTCCCTTGTTGCTCTTTTATTTTTAACAGTTGAAATACCAAACTACTCAACCGAGTCCGATATTCAGTACGACGAAGATGAACAAATCCCCGACGAGGAAAATTTCCTGAACGAGATCACACAGAGTTCACACGCCTACGTCGCGCAAACTGTCACTTTTTCGAATGCGAGTCGAACCAGTTTATTTACGTTCTTGAATGTCCTCGTGCCTGGACTGATTACCTTCCAACAAATATTCATAAGCAAATAAAGATACATTTACCATTTCATTAATTTATTTAACTTAAAACCTGAGTACTCACATAAATCAATTTATTCATCAATTGTGGGGCAATTAGCGGAGCGTTTTTTGATACCAAAAATGGAATACGCACTAACTATCATGGTAAGCATATTCGGAACTGATTGGCTATTTGAAGACTTGCCAAATAGATCTCAAATTAGAGGTAATAAAACTATAATTAACTTTGAATCAGACTCGTACAACATACATACGACAAGCACGTAACGTGTTGATGTTGCTTATGGAATAGCGTGGTGACCTCACAAGTTGAGTATTTGTTGGTTTGCAGTCTAGTGTCCGCTTTTCTAGGATAGATTTCTAATTATGATATGCCGCTTCGCAGATAAGAGACTTTAAATATGTAGGTGGCATATGATTGGAATTAACAAACTGTATTTAATAATTTTTTTACAAAGACCTCCCTATGACTATGTCGCAGACGTTATTTATGTTCATATGATTGGTCACAGTGGGGTGAACGAAAACTACCTGCCTTATTCTTATAATGAATTTGCAACAAAACCTATGCTGTCGATGTGAATAGCAATTTATAATACACAGTGAATGTTGCATTATTATATTTCATTTTGAAACTAGCTTTATTCATCAAACAAATGTATGTATGCTAACCTTTGGAACCAGTGTTAAGAGAAGCTACTATACTCGTGACTGACTGTATGAGGCATGATGACAGACTTAACGTTTTTCTTACAACGTTCTGTAGTTCACGCAAGTGCGCCGTTTTTTAATGCGATTTTGAATTAAGGCTGAGTTCATTGATGCAAAAAACTTGCAACTTTGCACCAGTTACGTTCATAAAAGTCAATTGGCAATCAATGTTTTGCAATTTTGCAACAGATTTCATTTTGTTGCAAAAAGTTGCCGAATTAAATGTATACCTGAAAAGTTGGCCTTTTCATGCGAAAATGACTTCTAAAAATATCGTCAGGGTACATACTATTAACTATGAAGAAAATAATACTTTTCGGAATACATCTTTGCACATTTTTCCATTTACTAATTGCTAGCAATACTCTTCTTCTTTTTCGCATATTTGCAACTCTAATGCACACAAGCCCGTATTTTTAAAGTTCATGCCACTTTAAATTATCCGGATTCCAGCCATTGTCGCTCAATTTTTTTGAAATCAGAAAAAACTTTGACACATTTTAACCTCATTTGTCACTTCTATGTCAAATGCGTTGCCTCACCACTGCTGGCTGCTGCAACAAGTCAGTTATTTTCTCGTTCATAAAAGTTTAAAAAACTGTTGCGGCATATTTACTGCAAATTTGTTTGCTTTTATGAACTCAGCCTACGTGTGTGTCAATTGCACATGTGTTGACATTAGCTCCACATTTATGAGTCTTACCTTCCTCTTAGTTCGCATTTAGCCCTCGTGGAACAGCAGATTCAAAATATTCAGTCATAGTAACAGAAGGTTCTGACCCTTTTTTATGACGTCCACTTGTATGGGTTCCCGACAGTAAGTAAATAATCGTTAATGAAATAGGTTTGGGTAAGTAGACGAGCACGTGGTAAATGACCTATTTCAACCTTTGAATCGGCATTATTGAGCGCAACTAGTGCAGATCTTTGTTAGTATGACATTTTTGAAAACAATTGAATGGGCCGAATATGAGCTTCAAACTTTACAAAGGTAACCATTTTTAAAACGCTTGGTCGATTAAGATGAAAGGGGTAACTTTACGTCAACAGAAGGAAGTGATGTTGGTTGAACCGGGTGTGGAGTATAAAGTAAAAATAGCATTGTTTTATTTCACACATTAGAATCAGGAGTTTCATATAAAGGATGTTTTTTTAAGCCACGACTGTTTTCGAAAATTTCGATCGTCATTGCAGCACTTACGGGTTCTTCTTCTTCTTCTTCTTATCCTTTTATTAACCCTTTCCTCGTTATACGAACTTATGCGTAACGAGTTTCCCATTTTTACTGCATCGCTGCTGCTCCGCTTATGGGGTTGGCTAATGTCGCAGACCGCAGAACGCGTCTACATAATGCTCGGTCCTGGATCGCTTCAGTGGTTAACCCCAGACGTTGTTGCGCATTTGCCATCTGAGAAATCCAGGAATTCTCTTTCCGACCTCGTTTTCTTACAGTTGGAGTGACCGTAGTTGATAGTGCCTTTTTAACCGGATTTTCCGCAGATCTTCTTTGAACGTGGCAATACCAACTTATTCTATTCGCCTCAAGCTGTTCGGTTACCGAATTCTTTATATGTAGACTTCCTCTTATACGCGTAGATCTAATGCAATCGCGTTTAGTGACTCCACTAGACATCCTTAACATTTTCATTTCCGCTGCCGTCATTTTGTTTTTAAACGCTTCGTACATTGTCCAGCACTGTGAACCGTATATAAGAGCTGGTCTAACAACCGTGGTGTAGAGTTTCCCCTTTAATTTAAGTGGAAATTTTCGGTCGCAAAAGATTCCCGAATTTTCCCGCCATTTCATCCATCCCACACTCACTCTGTGGTTTACGTCGTCATCACATTTCGCTTCCATGTTAACGATTGATCCTAAGTACTTAAAGATAGTGCTTTTCGGAAGAACTATTCCGTCTAACATTATATCCGGAACAGGTCGCAACGGATGCGCAAATGGGCACGTCAAATGCTCCGTCTTTGAACGACTTATTTTAAACCCGTTTCTCTCTAGCGCATTTCTCCATGAATCTAAGACGTTCTGTAAATCTTCGACGTTATCGCTAAGTATAACTGCGTCGTCAGCGAAGAGAATTGGCGTTACATTTGCTTCGCGCATGCAGTCTTTTAAAAGATAATCGAATACTACGTTAAAGAGGAAAGGGCTAAGTACGCTTCCTTGATGCACTCCGACATTAACTGGAAATTCTCTCGTTAGTCCAGCAGAGCGTACATGTCTTGTATTATTCAAACATACGTTTCCGGTATGTTTTGAGACCTCAGCGCGGCCCATATGAGATCCCAAGGCACTCGATCGAATGCTTTCTCGAGGTCGATAAATACCATGTGTAAATCCTTAGACGAATCTCGGTGCTTTTCCATTATTATTCGTAGGCTCTGGATAGCGTCCACCGTCGACCTTCCTTCAACAAATCCACACTGGCTATTATCGAGCTTTATTATTTGCCGAAGACGTTCGTTTAAGACTCTTTCGACGATTTTCATTGTGTGTGACATAAGCTTGATTGAACGGTAGTTGTTGCATTCTCGAGTATCGCCTTTTCCTTTGTATAATGGAACCAAGAAGCTGCTTCTCCATTGATTCGGCATAGGTTGTCCACATTTTAATTTATTTAAAAGTTTCGATAGCCAAACGCTGCCGATCCTCTCCATCTTCGACCAAAACTCTGATGGAATGCTGTCTGGTCCCGCCGCTTTCCCCCGCTTCATTTTTCCAATTGCTATACTTATTTCTTCGATTGAAAAGTCCGAAACTTCCTCCTCGAATAGACCAGCTGTCGGCACGATATCACGTGGAAACTGTTTGTTAAGCAACTCCTTGCAGTATTCAAGCCACCGGTCACAAATTTCCTTTTCATTTGTTAATAGGCGACCGTCTGCGTTTTTGATGTATTTCGGCGAGGTTATTTCCATTGAATTTTTTCTCCTCTGTGCAGCGAGCTTAAAAATATTTGGCATTTTAGTACTGCAGCACTTACGAGTTGTGAACGTCAAACTGCAAATGTTATTTGCTATCGTTGATCTTTGTCATCATGCAAACGCATTTGACGTTTTCAAACAAAGCAAAATATTTTCATCGCCGGAATAAGGTGATGGAGTTTAATTAAAATAATATTTAGTTAAAAGAAGTAAGATAAATGATTTTACGTATGTGCTTACATCTGTTCACGAGATTCCTCAGAATAATCCAATTCAGTAATTTTTGAATTCATGTTATTGTGCAGCGTAAATTTCTGGCGCATATGACGTTTATGAACATCTGCCCTGCAAGTACTTGCAGTTTGCTGCAAATGCAGTGTGATTTATAATTTCGTTTTCGAACAAATGACTTTCGCAACTTGACACGCTTCAACAACATTACTTAATTTAAGAAATTTGATTCCAAAATTATGGTTCTGTGTGCCAAACTTACAGAGAACTTGCACCATATTCCACTCAACAAAATCGAGACCACTGTTAGCCGTATTGTTGACAGTTTTCGCACAACTTTTGTTT
Source organism: Volucella inflata (assembly GCA_928272305.1). NCBI lineage: Eukaryota > Metazoa > Arthropoda > Insecta > Diptera > Syrphidae > Volucella > Volucella inflata. The sequence goes on from OV743720.1 coordinate 11,384,192, forward strand.
TTAAGATAGAGTGGCACCAAATCGCATAAGAGGAGTGCGTACTGAAAACAATGGTGTCTTTAGCGGCGTTCACATTGTACGACAAATCCTTCGACCGGGTCTTTCGACTTCTTCGGAACCAAAATGTTCTAGGTCGTACAATGTGAACGCTTTTACGACGGTCGTATGAAAGTTCAACTTTTTCAACTTTTACGCATGGTCGGGCGACATGTTGTTGTATGTGAACACTTGTCGAACGACTTCAGAGCATTTTTCATTGTCGTTTATGATTTAAACGAGTACGCATCGGCGCGGAAAAAAGGAAATTATGTCCATTTCAGGTAAAAAGTGTTTTTTTTCTCTATTTCTCTTCATTCTCCAATATTTTATCTATCGCCCTTCCACGGTCATGCTTCGAAATTTCCCTCACGAATGAAGTCTGACGACGCTGTTGTACAATGTGAACGCAAGGCAGTTTTTGGTCGTCCCACCCGGTCGAAGGATTAGTCGTACATTGTGAACGCCGCTTATCACAGAATCCGTCGTATTTGGGATATTGGTAAGAACCCCGAAAGAATTGTCAGAGAATCCGTCGTAGTGGAAATCTTTGCCACGAATATCGAAATTCGTAGAGAGTGGTTCGAATTCGAATGAATCGGAATTTTGACATTTAAATCTACGAACTATTTGATTTTTCATAGTGCGCAAACAAAAGGGATTCCAAATGCAAAAACCGAGTTTGTTTGTTACATTATGGAAAATTAATTATTTTTTGTTCACTAAAGGTCAAAAATTTCAACAAATAAATTGCAGAACCAGAGATAGTGGAGGAGCTGCTTTTGCAGAATCCTGGAATTGCTCAAGGATTCACAAAGATCCCAAAAGAAGAAGTAAACGCTTTCTGGGAACAACTCAAGGCTGATCTTAACAGCCTCGGTTCTTCTTCAAAGGACACCAGTAGTTGGAAAAAAGTAAGTTAGAGAGTGAGTGTTCTGTATTGGTATTTCAAGATTGTAAGTATCGTTGAAAAGCATTTTGAATATACTTAGGTTTGGTTGGATTGGAAGGCCTACATAAAAAGAAAACTGTCGGAAAATAAAGAAGAATGCAAAGGTACCAGAGGCGGCCCTTTCTGAATGCATTCTTTTTCCAGCCTTGAAGAAACCGTCATAAAATTGGCAGACTTAGAAACCTCCGAAGCCGGAATCGAAGGAACTTCCGCATTCGGACTTCAAAACTCATCAACAATTATAGACCATATAGAAGACCCTTGGCTGGGTCAAAACTCAGTAGAAGCTGCAACCCGATGTCGCCATGAATTCCAATCGAGGGCGCAGTATGAGGCGGAGTTCCCCTTCAACTACACACCGAATTCATACTGCCTTTGCGTCTAACATTCTCCTACTCACTAGCAACAATTGCGAATGCAACAGAATCCATTTCTAACCAATTTTTTTTGTTCAAAATATACAAAACAATGATTGTAATTTTTTTATTTCTCCAATTTTACTTTACTTAGACGTCAAGCAGCTGATTTCGAAATTTCGAATATGATTGTTAAGTGCGGCAATGCTTTTTGCGGTTACATTCGAATTCTATGATACACATTTTTTCATATTCGTATCGTATCGGGATTCTGTGATAGGGCTGAATATTTCATCTGTTCAGGAGAGTGTTGCAGAAGATTTAAATGTATAGATTTAACATCGTTTAAAACAGCTTGGTTTTTTTCCGTCCACTTTTTTGGAAACTCGTAGGAAAAGCCTTTGGTTTGAAGGCTTTCAAGGTTCAGCTGGTGCAAGAATTGAACCCGAATGATCATTGACCGCGTCAAAATTTCGGTGAACCGACAAAAAATCAATTAGAATTGGATCCATTGTTATATTGATGAAAAATTAAGTTCATCAGAAAGTGTCCATTTTTGGCTTAATGGGTATGCCAATAAACAAATTTGTTGCATATGGAGCGAAGATAATCCACATGAGATTATTAAAACGACGTTACATCCAGAAAAATTCAAAGTTTCGTGCATAGTCTGTGGGCTGGTGTATATTTTTTCAAGTATTAAATAATGAGCGTGTTACGGTCAAGGGTATTCGCTATGGAGGCATGATTAATGACTTTTTCGTTTCCCAATTATATGGCATGAATGTAGAATAGATGTGGTTCCAGCAGGATGGCGCTAAGTGCCATATAGCAATCGAAACAATCAATTTACTGAAGGAAACATTCGATGGACGCATAAATTCGCGTAATGGACCTGTAAATTGGCCTTCATGGCTTTCTTTGGGGATACGTAAAATCGCTATTCTGACGCTGACAAACCATGAACAACATTATTGGTGTTATTCAGGAACGTTACAATATACTTGGTGGATTCAATTAATTTTTGAACATAGAATAAAAATAAGAAAACAATTCTTGGACAACAGAAATTATATCCGCCGAAATAGCTCAGTTGGGAGAGCGTTAGACTGAAGATCTAAAGGTCCCCGGTTCAATCCCGGGTTTCGGCAAACTTCTCTTTTTTATTTATTATTACAAAATTAAAAAATGTGGTCATTCAACCATTAACGGGTTCTTCGAAAAAGGGTAATTGCAGTGGTAACGAACGGTTTTCTCAACGGTCGGAATTCAGCGAAAAACAAAAAAATTGTTTGAATTGAGTTGTTCAAAAGTGAAATGCCCGGTAAATATCCGAAACTGACGAAAAAGTTAAAATATTGACTTCACTTCTACAAATACTTGTGGTATGCAATAAAACGTAAGGTAAGGCTGAACTTAAACCTAACTCTCTGGCTTATTGAAATTTCTAGAATATGTATGGAATACTGAAAATTCAATTATTCAACCGCTAGTAAACTCGAAGCCTTCTGTTGTATCAACTATTAACTACTATCTCTTTGTTATTGGAACGTGTCTACGTAATTATTTTCTGCTATTCAAAGGAAAAACAGGAACACGGCGGACTTTTTCGTTTTTGGGACCCGTGCAAACAAGTCCGAAGCGTAGTCTTTCATAAGGGTTACAAAATTTATGTACCAAAATTATGTTAAAAATCAAAATGAGAGTCCTGTAGCGTATAAGGTTGATATTGTAGATTTGCGTCGAGACCTGGTCGAATCTACTTAATCACATATATCGTACAGTGTTGTTATAGGCAACATTAAGCTTTCTCGTACTGAAAGCATCATAACCCATAGTGTACGAAGTATACCATATACCATATACCTTACCTTCCGCTGCATTGATACGGGAGTCACAAATTAAGGTATTGTTAAGCCTCCGATTAACGAGAAGGTCCCCAGGGACCTCTTGATTTTTTGAATGCTTGCCAATATGCCAATATTTGTTTACAAATGCTAGAAGCCTGACGCTTACTGTGTTCCGAAACGATGCGTGCACTACATTTCGAGTTTTTTCATTTTGAAGACATTTAGTACGGTAATTAGCGACAAGGTCCCAAGGGACCTGCGTTTATTATACAGAAGAGATTATGAAAAATAAGAGAAATGGGTTAAAAAAGATATACATATACATAGGAATTGGGCAATTATGGTCCTTCTTCATACACCACCTTATCTATGTCATATGACCAATCAAATGATCAGTCTAATTGTCGAACCGCAAGCAGCATTAGCGCTTCCTTTGATGGTAATTCTACGAAAATTATTTATTGTTTTCATTTTTTACATTTTGTCTAAAAAAGGAGTGAGCTTACGGGGCTTGTTTTGGCCTGGTCGTGCATCTCAAATTTTCCCCTACCTGTTTTGTGTGCCATATGACAAATTATCCAGAAGGTGCTATTGATTTGTCCGAGGCGAAAGCCAGGTGAATGTGGAAATGGATGTTGATGAGTTCTATGAAGACCACGATGATGAGATAGAAAAGCTTCGTGAAGAAGCTGCAACTGCCACTGCTGTCCGACATCAGGCTGAGATTTATGCTGTCCATTTCATTTCAAAAAATGACACAAAATGGTAGAAAGATCCACCAACGAGCAGTCGCATTCATCCTCATAATATTGTCGATTACACTAGAAGCACGCCAGGGCCATTGAAAAACTTGGTTCATGATCCATTTACCATCTTTCGATCTCTAATCACCGAAGATAGGGCTCACATCATCATTGGAGAAACGAATCTCAAAGCCAAGCAGATAACAGCTATATGGAATGAAGCAAGTCTAACTAAGCAGAAATAAAATAAGGTGTTGACTCTAAGAGCGGTTAATGCTTTTTTGGCTATCATTTTGTATGCTGGAATGTGTATATCAAACAGCGAGCCTGCTATGGAACTATGGGGCCCAACACATGCTCCAATATAAGAAGACGCTTTATCATACTCGTATAATCGTTTCATATCTATCACAAAATTTATTCGCTTTGACAATGCGATAACAACGCCGGAGAGATTACTCATTAGCAAAACTGCTGTTATTGATGATTTGTGACTTATATTGCAGGCTTATTGGGCAGCAGCTCACAATCCACACCATTCGATAACTGCGGACGAACAACTCTTTCATTATCGAGGGCGGGCACGTTTCACACAAAACATTCCATCTAAGCTAGCCAAGTAGGGAATAAAAATATGGTGGTTGTCTGATTCGAAGAGTATTTGGTGAACATTTAATTTCACGCTTTGGCCCAATGAATTCGCCACCTAGTTCATGCGACATAAGATAAGTAGACTATTTCCTTTAGAGTTCCTTAAGGGCTGGGGTCTACATGGAAAAGCTGGTTACGATTGAAGAATTAGAGACCAATACTACTCTAGTCATTGATCAAACATCGAGCGTATTGCTCGAACACGCCGTTGAAAGTTATATTGATCATGTGATAAAAATGTTTCTTTTGTATGATGATAAAAACTATTCCAAACAGTTGAATTTTTTTTTTATTTTCTCTTTGTTTTATGTTTTTTGAAACTATTGTCAATGTCTCGGTTTTAACTTTTATGTCAAAACGACATACCTAAGTATGTATTTGCATTTTTAAATGCAAATATCATGGTGATCATCATTGCAAGCCGGGCTGAATTTTCTATTAGCTTCCCAAAAATAGAAACGTAACAAATTTCAATTAACTTTAAGTAAATAAATAAAATAAATATCCAACTTGATTAGAAGTTTTTCACAGGTACACTGCACTAACCATACGTGCAGCCTGCCTATTCATGTCAGATATGTTAGTGGCTTTCTGTCTAGACATTTAACGGGCCAGACCATTTGTAGTTTACCATCTACCGAAACCGTGTTAAGAACATTTGTAGTTTCTTGCCGATTTGCAAACAAATGGTTAAGTCACAACACTAAGTTCGGTGCGTTATTTCACTTAGAAATTTAGTGTACATTCGTAAATCAATAAAAAGGAAGAAGGTAAGAAATAATACTTAATTATAAATGGTAGTTAATTTTCTAGAGATAGTCGATTCTCTCAGATCAGCAGATAACAGACTAGTGTTTTCTATAAATTATCGCAGGATGACCGTTGAGAAGAGAGAAGCACACTTGTGTCAAGTGCTTAAAGATATTTTAGATAATGAAGACTAAGAAGAGTTGGATCACGGAGATGTTCATGAATCTGAGGAAGATGGTGGAGCTGTAGCTGTTGCCCATGATAATAACATTGATTCCGACGCTGAAAAGAAAAACATTGCACCAGAACTGCAAAAAACAAGTGATCTGCTAAATCATGTTGAACCCATGCCAAGCTATGTCGCAGGAGACAGCACTGAGTGGAAAAGAGAAGAACCAAGCCCTCGTCGTTTTTTCTCGCAAAGTGTTGTGAGGCAAAATAGAGATCCACATTTGTCGATTCAAAATTCGGCATGTCCGCAAACTATGAAATGCATTTTTATCAACAAAATATATAAATGTATATTGTAAGAAAAAGAAATCGCAAAGCAAAAAGGGCCAATGACAAGTGGAATGAGAATAATCCTGCTTAGGGTAGAGAGTGGAATCCTGTAAGAACAGAAGAATTTAATGCATATCTAGGAATACTTATAACCGCAGGTGTATCCCGAGTATACCAAAAACCTCTGGAAAACATTTTCAACTCCCTTATATAGGGCATGTATGGGTCTATGTAGATTCTGGAGTATCTAACAATATATCCGATTTGACAACGAAAGTACTCGTGAAGTGCGTATGATAAATGATAAGGTGGCACCAATAAGAGACTTATTTTTAGATCGTTAACAGAAATTTGAGAAAATATTTTATTCCATATGAGACACTAACCTAACACTTACCGATGCAAAACCTGCATATCTACTAAAAGGCAATATCTACACATGCAAAGAACCAGATCTGCATCGAGCGACAAACCAAGTATAACAAGTGGTAGGTAAGTCAGATAGTGTGTTCCTCTAAAAATATTAGACGAACAGTTACGATAGACAATTTTTTTACGTCACTTGAGATAGCGGCGGTATTTGGGAGTAGAGCCAATGGGATATGATAGTGAAAAATTGTGTTCCTATGTACCAACAAAGAAAAAAAAGCCCTGATTTTTTTGTCCAACCCACACTTGTTGGTGTGAAAAGTAAGCCAGAAGTCTTAAGATACTAAAAACCGGAGTTGATTCTATGGACAAAATGCTTGGCGAATACTCAACAAAACGTAGAACTGAAACGTGGCCGCAAGTTTTTTAAATAATATTTTAGACGTCGCTGCTTTACCAGCACACATAATTTATAATATCGACAACCCGGAACTTTCAATATCTATATGTGCACCTCCCAAAAATTTGTTAGATCTCGGAAGAATGTCATCTATAAGCACTCGATCGAAATTCCCATATATTTACTGCAATTTGAACACCAGAAATGGAATAGAAGCAGTGTTCGAACAGAGTGTAGGCGTTAAACTCCCAGCTTTCAGCCACCAGACTCTAAAACAGGAACGCGATAATATTGGATGCATAAAACAAAAAGGCAATTACATAGGAAAGGAATGCCATGAATGAATACACGTGTCAAAACCGTTTGTGTGTTCACTTCAAATAAACATCAAGAAATATTGTGTTTTTCATTGTTTTTTATTAGTAGTTATATTATATTTGTATTCTTAAGATTCTTGATTCAACGGTTTCAACCCTTTCGCATCTGAATGTTGGCATAGCCCTAACGTCGAAAATTTGCATCCAAAATGGGTGAATTACGTCCCATGCCGCCGTATTTTAACCATTTTTAACGGATTGTTTTCAAATATAGTGCCAACCGTGCCAAAATATTGGATATTTGCTTGGATATTTTTCTATAAGTAAGTGAAAAAAAATTTAAATTGAAGGTTTTTTTGTGACTTATAAGCATAAAAAGTAAAAAGAAGATACTATTTGTTGCTGGAGTAATTGTTAGTAACGATTCCTTTTGTATTTTACGTTTTATAGTCATTTTGGGGCCTTGGGACACATATGTTCCTAAAATGCCGAAGAAACTTGCACCAAGTGAAATAGCAAATTATATCAATAATTCAGATGACAAATAAGATTTCAGAAGCTGTGATGGCATTTTCACACCTTCTGGCGATAAATATAATTTGGAAGACGAAGAAGATTCTGCATCAGAAACAAGTGAAGACATGGAAAGTTTACCAGAAATCAGTAAGGCTCCGACTAACACAGTATGGTCTAGTCCAGAAACAGCTTTTGAGTCCCGTATAAAAGTAAGTTGTCACCGAGACTCTTGCTGCAAATATTCAAGAAAATATTTCCACAAAGTCTTTTCAATTATATTGCTCAATGCACAAATGAGCGAATGCAAATTATGCGCAACACCAAAGGTAAGGCCAACAATACGAAATCTACTGATTCAGACGCATTTATAAAACTTTTTTTTTTTTTTTGAAAATGTGTTATTTTATATTTATTGATGATTAACTGATGGGACGTATACCTATATATCCACATACATACTATATGTCCCGGAACCCCCAGCGCCTCCCACGGACAATTTTGGAATTTTTTTGACAGAAATGTGCTAAGAGGTAGTCATTTGAACAGATCAACACAAAATTACGAGTACTAATGTAAGTTCACTGACTGCATTTCGAATCGAAAGGGTCAAATAAAAGAAATGCAACGAATTTGATTTGCATACCTGGGTATGTACGTGTTGACTAAAGGCACATCTATAATAGGCGAAAGGAACCGTACGTTTACGTACGTAAATGTGCGATTAAAAGTGATTTGTCACTTGCTGGATTGTTCGGTTTCGTCGAGTTTCTTTTGCTTTCGTACGTAAGTTGCGGTCAGGATAGCATTTCGTACAAAAATTTGACAGCTAAGCAGCTGTTTGCAATTAAGTAATTCAAAAAGCTGTTCTTTTCTCGCAATTTTTGCGATATGCAGCGTCGTCGTCTAATCTCCACTGTAAATCGCTTAATTCCATCAGCTGTAAAATAATTTTGAAAGGAATTTGAATCACGATACAAAATTTTTCAAGAAATTGTTTCTCTCATTTGAAATTAGTTGCCGATTCTTTTTTTTTCTATAAGAATAGGAGAATTTTTTTTTGAATTTTGTTTACGATAACCGCGAATGTCCTCTCTACAAACTCAATATAATCATGCAAGACATATGAGATTGACGCTGAAGGTCTTAAGGAGGATCTACGCAAATGGGCCATATATTATGAAGGGTGTTCCAACAAGACCGATAAATTCAATTTTTAAATATAAGACAATTTAATTAAGAAAATATCAGCAGCCATGATAAGCTAAAATTATGAGATAATAGGTTTTGAGGTGGAAAAATGAAGCGGGGGAAAGCGGCGGGACCAGACAGCATTCCATCAGAGTTTTGGTCGAAGATGGAGGGGATCGGCAGCGTTTGGCTATCGAAACTTTTAAATAAATTAAAATGTGGACAACCTATGCCGGATCAATGGAGAAGTAGCTTCTTGGTTCCATTATACACAGGAAAAGGGGACACTTGAGAATGCAACAACTACCGTTCAATTAAGCTTATGTCACACACAATGAAAATCGTCGAAAGAGTTTTAAACGAACGTCTTCGGCAAATAATAAAGCTCGATAATAGCCAGTGTGGATTTGTTGAAGGAAGATCGACGGTGGACGCTATCCAAAGCCTACGAATAATAATGGAAAAGCACCGAGATTCGTCCAAGGATTTACACATGGTATTTATCGACCTCGAGAAAGCATTCGATCGAGTGCCTAGGGATCTCATATGGGCCGCGCTGAGGTCTCAAAACGTACCGGAAACGTATGTAAGAATAATACAAGACATGAACGGAAACGTGAAAACTGCAGTTAAAAGCTCTGCCGGACTAACGAGAGAATTTCCAATTAATGTCGGAGTGCATCAAGGAAGCGTACTTAGCCCTTTCCTCTTTAACGTAGTATTCGACTATCTTTTAAAAGACTGCATGCGCGAAGCAAATGTAACGCCAATTCTCTTCGCTGACGACGCAGTTATACTTAGCGATAACGTCGAAGATTTACAGAACGCCTTAGATTCATGGAGAAATGCGCTAGAGAGAAACGGGTTTAAAATAAGTCGTCCAAAGACGGAGCATTTGACGTGCCCATTTGCGCATCCGTTGCGACCTGTTCCGGATATAATGTTAGACGGAATAGTTCTTCCGAAAAGCACTATCTTTAAGTACTTAGGATCAATCGTTAACATGGAAGCGAAATGTGACGATGACGTAAACCACAGAGTGAGTGTGGGAAGGATGAAATGGCGGGAAAATTCGGGAATCTTTTGCGACCGAAAATTTCCACTTAAATTAAAGGGGAAACTCTACACCACGGTTGTTAGACCAGCTCTTATATACGGTTCACAGTGCTGGACAATGTACGAAGCGTTTAAAAACAAAATGACGGCAGCGGAAATGAAAATGTTAAGGATGTCTAGTGGAGTCACTAAACGCGATTGCATTAGATCTACGCGTATAAGAGGAAGTCTACATATAAAGAATTCGGTAACCGAACAGCTTGAGGCGAATAGAATAAGTTGGTATTGCCACGTTCAAAGAAGATCTGCGGAAAATCCGGTTAAAAAGGCACTCTCAACTACGGTCACTCCAACTGTAAGAAAACGAGGTCGGAAAAAGAATTCCTGAATTTCTTAGATGGCAAATGCGCAACAATGTCTGGGGTTAACCACTGAAGCGATCCAGGACCGAGCATTATGTAGACGCGTTCTGCGGTCTGCGACATTAGCCAACCCCATAAGCGGAGCAGCAGCGATGCAGTAAAAATGGGAAACTCGTTACGCATAAGTTCGTATAACGAGGAAAGGGTTAATAAAAGGACAAGAAGAAGGTGTTTTTTGAGCCAATACTAGCTTTGGTTTTGAATAAAATCACACAAAACGACTCTAACTTTATATCGCTATAGGAATGTAATTGCTTGTATGCTTTGTCGAAAAGCTTATAAAAATATTCTGAGTTACATGGTGTTATTTCTCTAAGTTAAAATTAGCAATTTAGGACATTGTATCTGCATATGTTAAAAGCTGGTCTTTAGGGTAGGAAGAAGGGAGAAGAGGGAGCAGAATTTATCAGTGGGCCTAAGGCCGGTCGTACTGTGTTCTCCACAGTACTTCACTGCTTCTAAGCGGTGACGTATTAAAGCGAGAATCAGTCTTATAATAAACCCTGTCACCCGACAGACGAACCGAATAAGTCGCTTGCACAGCCAGTGTTGCGCCCAAGTAGGTCTTCTCTAGGCTGTATGCTATTTTATCTATGTCTAAGTTCGATAAAGCATCGACATAAACATTTTTCTGATAAATTTTAGTCCTGTCAATCTCTTAAATTTGAGTATCTGACGGAAAGTTCTCTAAAAGCGAACATTTTGTTGCCCAAGCCATCGATATTCTTAAATTCTGCATTCAATTCAAGTTCCCCTTCATATTACTTTTCTTACTTCCATTTAGAAGACAATTGGTATTCCTTTCATCCCGAGATGTGCTAGAGTCGAGCAAAAAAGGGTATTAAATAGAAGATATGGATCTAATTACATCAAAAACGCAGCACTCATTTTTGGCATGCATTTGTTCAATCATACAATCATCAAGGGTTTTCTACGTGAGCATGATTTCACGTAAGCCAGTCTTCAACACTCAGACACAGAATTGTAATTGCGTGTACTGAAGTAGTTTTTAGTTGTAGTATTTTTAACGTGTTTTTTAATAGTCGATTTGCGTTTCTACATATGATAGTACTTATTTAAATATACACATACCTACACTCTTCAAATCGTACCAAGAATGTCGATAAGTTCTACATAGTCATGAGTAATCAACTCCTGTCACAAAATGTCTTCAACTTATATTCCCTCAATGGCCTTATACTACAGCGCCGTTTACACAACATTGTAATAATTTCGGCCAAGGGCAACTGCTAGTATGTTTATCTAGCTTATAAGCGTCGATGACTATCATTTGTGTTATATCATCGCCATCCAGTCGCCATGTATCCTTAACTATCACTCGTATCTAATTGTATCGCACACTTAACATATTTACACATCTATGCTCATGCATATGTACATTGTATACTCAGTCATCAGTATCATCTCCAGGGCTACCTCCACCACTGTCTGTACACCAGCTATAATCAGTTTTGTTGCGCGTATATCATTGTCTCCTCTCCAAAGTGGACCAGATACTTGTACAATTCAAAGTATTCCATGATTTCGAGTAAAAATTAAAACTTTAAAGGACACGACTTAACGTCTTCTTATTTGTACGTACGTTCTGTCTGGTCCTTATGTACAGAACGCCTCCACAGAAAACGGAGGCGAATGTAGGGCTTCTTGTGGTGTTTTATGGTATTAACCTAAATTCCCTAAGTGACATTAAATGTACATAGTAGTGCGGATACTTGATAGGTCTGTATTAGTTATAACAACTATAACGACTAAGAGCAGACCATAACACAGTGTGAAGTGGAACACTGATGGGTTTTTTTTCTGGTTCTGCTTTTGACATTAATTTGCGATCTTGTGCAGAAGGCCACACCAATATGTTAAGTGACTAACAAGCAGAGCTGCGGGGTGGTTCCGGTTGTAGTGTTTGGTTTTCCAATTTAGGTTAACCAAGTGCTTACTTTGATTGGGCATCGTTAGAAGGTACTCGTATTAGAGTTCCATTAGCAAATAATGGCGATCACGTTTATTGAATTTAAATTCACTAACCACGCATACGGTGCTAAACAATCGAAAAGTAATAATTTCTTTGTAAGTGCCGATTTATGTCCGCAAAGGTTTTCTCCTTTTAAATTGATGTACCTTCATACACAATTACGTGAATTAATTAATTTATCCGTCAACTGATTTAACCATTGTCAACTAAAATTGATTATTTCTTATTGGAGCGTTGCTACTTGCATCATGTAAGTATTATTTTCCAATTGGAATCCAATCAGCCGAAATAGCTCAGTTGGGAGAGCGTTAGACTGAAGATCTAAAGGTCCCCGGTTCAATCCCGGGTTTCGGCAGTCTCTCTTTTTTATTTTTTACGAAACTTTGTGATGTGTTTTGTAGCTATGGCAACATTTTCCGAGTAAATTCAGAATATTTATTTCTCTGCAAGCCTGTAGTGTGTTTTTTGAACTGGTCGAGGTGTTGGAAATATTGTTGAGAAACCAATGCAAGAAAGTAGGTGTATGTTCGTGAGTATCCCCACAGTCGGAAATAAAAATTGTTTTTTTTTGTCGAATAAAGACAAGACATCGTTGTCCGCTCTGGTGTGTTTTCAGTCTAAGAAGAAGATTATGAGAAGAATGCAAGAACCAGCGTTAACAGTAATAGTCTGTTATGTTTATGTTATAAGTTTATGTTGATTCTGGTATTGGCCAACATTTCTGTAATATGTCGTCACATATGGGCAAAGATATTCTCCTGTTACTGGCTTTCATAGAGACTTTATACTTAATGAGCTGTGCGCTTAACAGTATGCATCTGATTTACTCTATTTCATTCTAGATCAGTTCCCAGTTTCAACTGTTTGTTTTGAGAATTTGTTTTTTTATACTCGTATCTGGTTTAAAAGGGACGATCGACCGCTCACATCGGACTACTATTGCTGGATAGTAAGAGTTCCTCAGTTACTCAATAAAGCAAAATCTAAGACCTCTTAGGTTTTTCAAAAAACACCTTGTATTCTGATGGGAATTTCGTCTTTCCTTAAAAACCAAGTGGTTGGAAAATAAGAGTAAAAGGGAATTTACTTTGCTTTGTGCATTTAACTGATGGCTGATAGGTCTGATTAAGTGAATAGAAGAAAAAAACCATTAGAAAGAAGACTGATTTTGGCAATATATGAGTGAAGTAATTAAGTGCAAGCCAAATGGATACATTGAAAACGAATTAAATATCCGGTGTACTCCGTGGGCTTTTGCATCTTTCTAATGAGCCGATACATCTGGCTCTAAAACGACAGCCAAATTTCGCTTTTAACTCTAAAATCAGTTTAAGAACGCGTTTTTAAGTTATTGAAAGAATTTTTTTCCTAAAATTCCGGAAAACCAACCAGAAAAAAGAAGCTTCGCCTCTGTCCTAAATGGAGTGTTATGTGCATGCAGCATTTATGTTGGCGACTGCGGCTTCCATGTAAATTTAGTTCTTCCGATGCCTAAGTCTGGACAATGTCGATGATCGCCAACTAGATTTTCATTGGCTTTAGTACATAAAATCATTTGTAATAACTCTAACGAGGTTGATATTTAATCAAGGATCTTGGTTATCTACGAAATTCTTTTGTTGCAATTTAGAAGAGCCTTTTGAAGCATTGATGGTGTGAAATATCTATCTAAGTAAAGCCAAGTTGATTGAAAAATTCAATGGCTCATGGTAGAAATCTACCAAAAAATCGTTCAATTTGATACTAGACATCAATTTCCCCCGTAGATCTTTAATAAATCAAATGCTTTTCGATTTTTTGCTAAAACAACTATTACGAATAAACATTCATCTATAAATTTTATCTGCAGCTCAACATTCTATTGCTAATTGGTGGAAGCACCTTTGTTAACGATAGAGCATACCATCGATTATTCCCTTGACAGGAAAATGTTGTAAAATATGTTTTTAATAATGCAAACATATTTTTTTATCAAAAATATAGGTATAGTGTAAATACTCAAGGTACTAGGTAACTGTCTCAGTGAATTTATTACTTCTTAAACCGGAGCATTGGTGTCCCTTCTTCTTCATGACCCAGCCATCTCAGTCGTTGGATCTTCACTCTTCTGGGTACGTCGATGTCGCTCTACAGTCCGTATAGATCGTCGTTGTATCTCTAAATCCACTCATCGTCTATGCTGACCGGACGGAAATTCGCCCAAAGAATTTTCCTCCCAAAGCCACTAAGAGCACCCTCATCCATTTTTGATAATGTCCATGGCTTTATGCCAAGAGACTTAGGATCAATCGTTAACATGGAAGCGAAATGTGACGACGACGTAAACCACAGAGTGAGTGTGGGATGGATGAAATAGCGGGAAAATTCGGGAATCTTTTGCGACTGAAAATTTTCACTTAAATTGAAGGGGAAACTCTACACCACGGTTGTTAGACCAGCTCTTATGTACGATTCACAGTGCTGGACAATGTACGAAGCGTTTAAAAACAAAATGACGGCAGCGGAAATGAAAATGTTAAGGATGTCTAGTGGAGTCAGCGTATAGGAGGAAGTCTATATACAAAGAATTCGGTAACCGAACAACTTGAGGCGAATAGAAAAAGCTGGTATTGCCAAGTTCAAAGAAGATTTGCGGAGAATCCGGTTAAAAAGGCACTGTCAATAACGGTCACTCCAACTGTGGGTTAATAAAAGGATAAGAAGAAGAAGAAGATATAGGGTCACTTTTGTTGTTCGAGAGAGGGCTTTGCTAGTCGATTGTCTTCTCAGAGCAAAGGAGCTCTGATCTCAATGCTGGTGTCGTCATCTGCATTGATAGCGGAGCCTAGGTAGACAAAGTCCTTAACTACCTCAAAGTTTTATCTGTTGAAGTTGCAGTTCTGTCTGAGACGTAGATGTTGGATGTTCATTTTGCTTGACAGCTTATACTTGGTCTTGCCCTCGGTGACAGCTAAACTCATTTTTGCTGCTACCAACTCAATCCTCGCGAAAGCGCCACTGATACCACTCTGCTTTCTTTCGATTCTATCATCGGCGTATGCAAGCAATTGGACGGATTGTAGAAAGATTGTGTCTTTTGTGTTGGCGTGTGCGTTTTTCAGAATTCTTTAAGCAATGATATTTAAGAAATCGCAATGTCTAAATCCTTCTTTGACGTCAACAGTCTCGGTCTATTGCACACACAAAAGAGTTTGACAGGGATGCCAAAAATATAAATTGCCCGATACAGGAGCTCAGGTCTCTAAGGATTTCCGGGATAAGGTCAGGGTTTAGGAAAATAGATGGTGGCGGATAACCTTTAATGGACCAAGGACATCGCTCATATCTCCAAACGGATGACTGTCCCCGAATTTACCGATTTCTCCTTTAGGTAGTGGGTTGTGTCCCGGGATAACTGCCTGCCCAAGAAAAAAAAAAGGCAAAAAGTTCGAAGCAGAAACAAACCTTGACAACCCCTGCAAACAAATTAAGGACAACCAACTTCGGATATGCATCTAAAATGTTAGGCCATGTGCAGCCGAACAACTGTCGGAGGCCCTAGACTGTTGTAAAGCAGATGTAACCAACATTTAAGGAGTGCGATAGGATGGGCCGGACAAAAAGAGGATTGTTCCAGAATGATAAACCTTTAATATGCTGATTTTAACTAGTCTGATGAGTGGAGAGAAAATTTCTCCTAAGTGCACGTGGCATAATCATAGATTCATAGTGAGCTAAGTACCTAGGTTTCCTGCTAGCAGAACAGATAGGTGCTCATAGAGGCGCACGCTATAGCTGCATATTTATAACAGTATTTTCAATAGTAGGAGCACCAAATTATGTATGGTCGTTGTGATTTGCTTTGTAGACTCAAATTTTCTTTCTGTTCGTATGCATGCATCTTTTTGCAGTTTATCGTGAACAAATTCTTCAAAAAATGCATATGCACGTTTATTAAAACAAAAAAAGTTAATTAAAAGACTCTCCGACTTATTTTGGCGCGGAGACATAAAATGAAAAGTATCATGTTCTGAAATTAGAGATTGCCTTATTGCACATAAAATTTACGGTTTCTTAACTACTCGTATCTCTATTTGTATGTTTTATACGTACTTTCTTCAATCCAACTGAATTCGTTCTGTGTCATACTTAACAAATATCTATCCAACAGATGGCCATCTCAAAGTCGATGAATTTAGGTCTACCATAAAACCCTGCCCAAATTAGAATTGCAAATCGAAGAATTATTCATCCAAATCTACTCGTATTGTCACATTTTGTGCTCCAGCAGATAGAATTTACTTTGACTTATTTGGAGTCAATAAATCAAAATACAAATCGGACAAAGTGAATGAAATTAGTTTTCGAATAAATCACTGCTGTGACATTATGAATTCGGACTCGTGACTCGTTAACTCTATGCGTTAATACTACGCTACGAGTATGACGGTTTTTTGCGTTTTGACAGTCGGATCCATGGACATCCACCTGTCATAGAGTTAACAATTCTAATTGGCAAATTTCCATTTAAATATGTACGAGTATTCTGTCAAGTCACAGGAGAACTACTGGATATGCATACATAAATGCCTTGGTGAGTCAGCAAAAGCTGCCGCAATTAGATCACCATTAAGACGATTTGTTTTTGTTGTTCTTTTCCCGTTTATATGACTATAGAATGTTTATATAAAAGTTTATTGCAGCAACGGTATGTAGCTACAGATGATTATATTGAGTAAAATAAATAAATTAAGACTAATTTTGAATTATCGCCCACGTTGAAGGGGAAATAAATTCATGCACGATAGAATGGTGGTGGTCGCAAGTTAATGTGAGCACGTTGAATAGATATGTTGGGACTTTGTTTCGTAAATGCGAATATTTATGCGAAGTTTCATGAAAATGTCTAATTTTATAACACATTAAGATAATTGAGTACTACCTATATGTTTGATTAGACATACTCGTCAACCAGTAATCAGAACTTTTCCACATTTGCATATTATTGACATCGTAAGGAGGGAACTTTTAGTTCTAGAGAACAAAATCCGTCAAAAGATTTATAAGAAGAGCCAGCAAAAGTATACGCGAAAACAAATTGTCTCGCATGAATGAATTTAGAATTAGCTGACTTAAACAATCGGAGCTATGGTTGTTAACTTAAGGGTAGATGATACGCCACAAAGCTTATGTGGCGCCTGGGATTTAATAGCTTTGGACGCATAACTGGTAGTTGATTCCTTCTTATACATATGTTTTTTAATAGGTGTGCTTCGAAAATTACCTGCTCATTAAAAGCACTGATCCTTTCATGCTGCTGCTGACACAAGTCACTAATTATTATTATTGACACAATCGGAATAATCTAGCGTGGTGTGTATAACGATTTCGTAAGCATCGTTTCGGAAGCGAAAAGATAGCCTCAGTGACCAGCGGGGAAAAAATGAAAAATGCTGTGTAAGAACAAGGATATTCAATATAGATACCTCGGACAGAATTTCACATCATAGAGATATAACTTTAAGAGGGAGCTCAGCTTTTAACTTTCACAACACCCAGCGCTGAGATAAAACAAAGTGTACTATATGTGTAACTGGGATCAATCGCTGTTCCTTGAGGAAATGAAATTTAAATTCAGAAAGAATTCCTTAGGCAATCGTTGGAACCGTAGAAAATGACGAATTAAAGCAAAAATTTCACAAAAGGTCTATACAGGAACCAAGGATTCGGATTAATTTTGGTCTTGCATGTTTGCAGGGAATCTGTGATAGAAGCTATTGTGCCGTATTCACACTCAGCATTTTCACTTCAAAGAATTTTCCATCATTTGGATTAATCTGTTATTATAAGCTACGGTTATAGAAAATTTACTATATTCGCCGTCGTTGAAGTCTACTTTCTTTACGATTCTATACTGCTGGCACTACCAATGCTATAATGTTTCAAGTCGTCTACCACCAGTGGTATATTTCCAAATAGATAAGCTGCTGTCAACTCGAAAAATAATTTCCACTTCAAGTCTTGCACTGGATGACGTACTTTATAGCTAAAACAGTTGATTGAATATTCTGACTGCGGTGGTGGAAACTCTCTTTAACTAGTGCCTGATTGTCCTTAGTCGACTTGGACATACAAAAAGATAAGTGAAGGTCCGAAAGGACTCCAAAATTAAAGAACCTACTCTGGGAAGGCAAGAAATTGAAATACTGTGGAACAATAATAATTTAATGCAGCTTAAAGAAGTCGAGATAAAAACTTCGCGTAGCATCTGCCATAGAATAAAATTTTTAGCCGACGCGTGAAGCTTCTCCTTAGTGGGGGAGAAGTTGGTTAAGCATTTCAAGGGCTAAAGGCCATACAACTTTACGGCTTATCAAGTAGGGCATCCCAAATGTATGGTAAATGGGCTATTAAATACCTCTATCCGATATAGAAGAAGGGGAATCATGTCTTGGTAGAAATGTGAGACATATCTCTGGTAAATACTTTGATACCGAATATGTAGCTTCCAGTGTAGAACACACAGTTCTTTGTGATTTGAAGTCACTGATCCTTGTTCAAATATTTGGTCTTCCTTACATCACAAATTGGTGGACTTGGATTTAAGAAAGAATATCAAATTATTCTTCGCAATATATTTTGTAGTTTTTCCAAATATATCCACATCTTGGTGGAGCTCAAGTTGCGGTTATGCTTCTTCTAACTTTCACCCTCCTCGCATACTATATTTAATATTCTAGGATTTACTTTGTCTGAATGATCCCAACACCAGTTCGATGTTTGGGTCTTAAAGATGACAAATTTAGCAGAAAAAATCTGGGTTTACTCTACAAAACCTTGTTAAATGAAAGTAGTTAAATATGTTTGCCTGGGTCAATCTTAATCGAGTTTTTACAATATTATTATTTGTAATCGATATTTATAACGAGGTTGTTGATCAGTCAGTAGTGTAGGTGCCATATACCTTCCGAAAGGTCCCCTCTTCCCTGCTACAAGAAGAAGTTGCGATTTCTCCGTAATAACAGAAACAAGTTGTGGCAACAGTTCTTAAGAATTCGATCTGATTCCAACTACAGTAATTATTAATCTGTTTACAATCGTTGTTCTAAACGTTGTGAGTCTCTTTACCTTGAATACCTCTACCGATGTTTATACCAAAAGAAACTTAGAAGGCTACTCTCAAATTTATTAGTGTATTTTCTGCTGACCCAAAAACCTGATTCTAGTAACTTTAGCTATATGAGAAACTATCCAGAGACGTTATTCATCTCGCTAAATATAACAACATCTTTGGTATCTGAAAACATTAACAAACTTGAAGATGATTTCTCGTCCGGCTCTGCTAGCCTTCCGACAATTGTAATAAAAAAATGTATAAGCCACCTCGGTCCTCCCCTAGAGGGTCATAGCAAAACTCACTTGCAAATCTAAACTTTTCGCTTCCATACTGTATGCCAACTATCTGCAAAAATCATCACGATGAAAGATAAATTAACCACCACTATCCTAATTGGATTCATCTCCAGATCCTCAATATCCGACCCCATTTAAGCAACATCTGGAGTCCTCTGGGTAGTCTTTTATCCTAATAATTACCGATATAAATCTCATTTAGCGAGTTCTAATCTTCATATTTTCGCTGATGACATAAGAAGTTCCAAAGTCGTTTGATTTCCTTCTCACTCCCACCGCGCAAGCAAAAGATTTGGAGTTTAAGGTCAACAAATTCCAAGTGATCCAAAGGTCCATGGCCCACTCTAATTCGATGAGCCAATTTTAGTGGAAGAAATGCGGGAACTAGGAATAATTTGAGGCAGAGAATTGAATTTCGAACGGCATATTGATAGCAATATAAATAAAGCCAACTCTGCACTTGGCCTTATCAAACGCTGTTAAAAAGAATTTTTCAACCCGAACGTTATAAGGATCCCGTACATCACTTTTGCAAGGCCTCTTCCAAGTTTGGTCGTTCTATAAACAAATGAACAATGAAAGGATTGAAGCAGACCAATGCAGGCTTATTCATTTCGCACTTTGTCCTCAACCTTGGACCAATCCATGCATAACCTATGTCGTTGATCCATTGACTGGAAACATCGACTGACCGAGCAAAATGCAAAATATTTCATTCTAGACCAATCTCCATAATCTATGTTCCGTCCTACTTCTCCTGGTCCGAACTCGATGCACCAACTACGGTCACTTTGAAACGTTATCAAGAATGTTGTGTATAAAAATCAATTGCATCGAAGTCTTCAACTCAAAAGTATTATCACATAGATACGTTAATAGCTAACCAGTTATGTGTTTAGTCACTTGTATTGGAGCATGGCGACCTTAAATGTAGAACCTGTGATAAAAATGTCAAAGTTGAAGGGCTTATAAAGGGATCTCAAGCAAAACAGTTTAGATTTCTTCTATGAACCTCAGACATGTTGTACTGAAGTGTTTCACAAATGAATGAAGTGTGTCAGATGAGTGGTCCTTACGTTGTCAAAAAGGTTCATACAACTTTTCAGTGTCATAAGCAATAAATTTTTCTCGGCAACTTTGCAAAGGGAGGCAAAGAATTCAATTGCAGTTTTCGACTCAGTGTGTTGCGATCAGGAGTTATTATTGACTTCCAATTGTTCAGCTTTCAAGAAAAATTCAGTGGTTTCTCTAATAGGTAACGTCAGTTCTAAATACTTATTCATATCTACTACGGCATCCTCCACGTATGTACGGTATATGTTTATTCAAAATACTAAATTCGTATATCTGAATGTGTACGCTGTTTAAGCACAATATTTTCATCAAAGCAGGTTTTCTTTCAGTAGATACTTTCATTCAATGACGCAATTTATTTGAGGTTGTTTCAGAAAGAATTTGTAATTTGGCCAATAAAATCTATATTCTCCTTTCAATGGTGAAATCATGAAAGACATTTAACTCGTACTACGAATTGTATTTCTTGAATTCTTCCATGGAAAAAGAAAGGAATACCCTTTGAGTGTTTTGCATATTTATTTGCAGGATTCTTGCGCAGAAAAATCATTTCGTGGATGGTTGAGAGTTTGTCCTTGGAAGTTAAGAAGAAATAGTCATGCTCCATTTTTTGCTTGGTTGAATAATGCTCTACTTTAATGGGCTGGAGGGTGAATTCATTGAATGTTGATAAAGTCCCATAGGGGTGACCTTGGTTGTTATTACTGAGAGAACTATTTATTCTTCAATGGGTTAACCTATTTCCACGCTCGGCACTGTACTGTATAACTCATTCTCTCCTAACAGTGGCATTTTCAACTTTGCCAATTAAAATATTTAAAGTAAAGGAATTTTCAACTTCGGAATTCCCATTGGCGAATTTTCTATACATATGTATTAGCCAAAAGGAAGAACAACGAAGGTCTTGTAGAAAAGGCATTTTGTCTGAAAGTTGATACTCGAGACCTTTCATTTAGCTGAAGCCCCTCATCACCTTAAGGTTTGCACTATCAATTCTGTCAATTTATTTAATAGCCTATTTTGGGTATCTCCACATTCTGAGAGCATTGATAATTTCAACTTAAATTACATCTAAATAAGTCGGGTGCTTTGGGCTAAACTTATTATGTCGATATCATTGCTATCTGAACATTTGAATAATTGCGCTTCTTTACATCTACTCCTTTTTCTATCTTGTCATCCTACGCAATACAAATGGGAAAGTAGCTTCTGTGTCCCCAGTTCTACTGCCCATGTCAAATATTTTGGCGTAGTTAGCACAGTCAATGTATTCAAGATGAGAATATTCAATAACTTACATGTCAATATGCCCCACTCTTTTTGCATCAGATTAAAATTTCTGGATTATCCTGTGAAGGTTCATATCTTTGTACTCAAAATGTTTATTGTATAGTGCACTTGTTTATTGTATTCCTTCCTTTTAATAGTGCTGAGTGAATAAGGAGTTTGGCAGGGATACTAAAACTAGACATTGATCTGTATAGCTTGTTTCTAAAGGTGCTGTCATACGCGGTCTTGAAACCGATGGTGGTGTGTGTCGATTTGAAACTCATAGGTTTTCTCCAGATCTACCGTAGTGTGGTTATTTGATGGATGGTATACTTTCCACGCACTGATATGACCAATCAGCTTGTTTACGAACGGCTTCAGGCATTCAATAATACTACAGTTATCACCTTGTAGCCGATGTTAAGAAGGCTAATATGAGTACCTCTGTAATTGGCGCAGTTCAGAGAGTCTCCTTTCTTGAGGATCGGACAAATAAAACTGTGGTCAGGCATACTTTCGACCCACCATACCTTACAGATGAGTAGGAATAAGTTTTACCAAATCATCGCATGCCGCTTTCAGGAGCTCGCCATTCATGCTATCCGCTGCAGCAGCTTTGTTGGATATAAGCTTATATATGGCTTTCTTCACTTCATCATTCATTCTGCCTAACAGCGGTATGTAGTTCGCCATCGTCGCTATACAATTTACAAAAATACTGTTTTCATATACTCAGCATCGACTGTAACTGTACTAGGATATTCCCTTGTTCCCAACATCGAAATTCCTCACAGCTTGTCTTTTCGATGTTCAGGATATTCGCAACAGTACCATGGTTACAATAAGTTAATGGTCCGAGACAAAGTTGGCTCCTCGGGACATTCGGACAATTTTATTGTCATAGCTAGTGTCTTGTTGAAGAGGTCGAAGAGGTAATCTTTGGTGTCACCATCTTTCTCCTCTGTGAAAGGATAGTGTTTGAAAACTTAGCCTTGATGCGTATTCTTATGAGGCCCTCGGTTACATGCCGAAAACTCATGACATCTTGCCTAAGTCTGCCTCCAACAAAAAATTCTCATCCAAACAGCCGCTGATTTTGCCGCCGATGACAATCGTCAAAATAGATATTGCAGATTTTCACGCTCTTTTTGTCTGGCCCATCCCATCGCAATTCCTGGATGGCCAAGGCATCCGATAGTTGTTCGGCTGCTCGTAGACTATTAAGGGATCTAACATTCCACATACAAATTCGAAGAGAGTTGTTGTTAATGCAATTGTGTGGGTTGTCCACAGTAGATAGATCCACATCCGAGGCTTTTTTGTGTTTCGGAACTTTCCTATTTTCTCCATAGCCGAATATTTAACCCTGCTGCACAACTCCCTAATCTGGAGAGATAGTTTCATTTTTGATATCCCTAGAACGAGGGCTCGGTTAGATCGAATACCCAAACCTATTCAGGGATGTGAGCGTTGCCATTGCCCCATTAGGGATTCGTCCGCTAAGATCTCGTTTCCAAGTCCCTGAATTAGTCTTGGAAATCCTTACCGGTCTAAGCTCTAAATATGTCGGAGTATGCCGGTTAAGGTCTAACTTGACTTATTTCAGAGTTTTTGTTCACCGTTTATTCCATCCTGGGAATTCATCTGTTGTGCTGTTATTTTTGTCTGCAAAATTGTTTCTTACCAATGCCAACAATATTTACCTTATGCAAAACCTTAGTTAACAACCAGAGCTAATATGTTTGAAACATGATCCGATATAGTGGATGAATTCTATCTTTCTGCTCATTTCAGTCTTTCTGTCTATTTAATTCTTTCATAAATTTTGACATACCAACGGCAGCAAGTTGCTAGCGAATTAAATGTGTCTATGAATCTCATTTTTAATTCCGTCAAAAAGCCCACTTAGCGTACTTCTTCATAAAATCGACATCACATACTGGTAGATACACTTCATTCTATTGAGTCCATTGTTGACTATGTTTATGCAGAGCTCTCACTTTCATTCTAATTTGTGATCGTAATGTCGTCCAATTTACGAGGCCGCGCGACCATTAGCTGCACGGAGTCAAAGTTAAAAAACGCCGCATTTTTCTGTTAATTGAAAGACTTCGAGGCTAAGACTTTTCTTGCTAACTATAGCACCTTTCAAGATGAATAAAGAAAATTTTAAAAACCTTAAAGCACTGCAGATAGTTTTTGCTTTTGTTATTTGACAACTACGAGTACGTGAAAATATTCATTTATCCAAAACGTGTTAACAAGTGCACTTTATGTTGAACAATAACAGCCTTCGTCATCGAATAAAGAACAAAACAACATTGTACACCACTTTACATAAATGTCACGCATTAACTTCGTAAACAAAAAAACAACAGAAATACTTCCGAAATCTTTAAATGATGACCTTAAGCTATATCAGTTATTCTTTAGACATATTTTATTTCCTCCAATACAATCGATGGTTGGTATCAGTATTTCCGAAAAAAAAACTTAATTTATGGCATTGCTCCATCAACTGCCAGAACTATTGACATAGACATATCTTCGACAAATCAATTTTATTGCAGTCGATTGTCGTACTCGTACGTTTATTGCCAAAGTGATTTACTCCGGCAAAAACAGAAATCGCCTCTTTTATCTCACTCGCATCTAAAGGGGCATAACAATGACTCATGTCCCATGGAATTGCGATCAAACTCCCCTTCGATTTTCCAAACAACCCCAGAATCCAAATCCATCACAGGGAAAATGGATAAGAATCGATTGAACAAACAAAAAAAAAAAAAAAATCCTCTTCGGGTAATTTGCAATTTGAGCCATGGGGCAGCAGCATGACCAAGGGTAAACCCTTTGAGCTATTTTGTCAAATAGTCGATAAACGTTGATTGTATCTTTTGGGTCAACCAACGTAGTAGTAGTATGCATGAGATGAGAGGATAATTTATTCCAATTTTCAAGCTTCAACTTAAAGTAATTTTCGTCTTAAAGTATGGTCACGTAGAGACACTCGTGTGGGTACTATATATATCTGAGGAACAAAAAAAAGTACATTTGGAATGATGGAGTTACTCAAAATGTATCTTTAAAATGCAAATACATAAATTGCGTAACAAATTTGTGTTTTGAAATTCATGTGCGTTCTATATTCCATGCGGAACCATTGTAGATACCTCAAATGCTCGTTGTCGGCGACAGAGATTTTCTATTTCTTACTCAAGCGAGTAATGAAAAAAAACGAAAACAAAAAAAAATTAAACATGTGTCGAAAAGCAGACCATTTCTACTGATCGCAAATAGTTCTATTTTCCAATGTTAATGATTTTTCTGAGCTGGCAAGTAGAAGGGTACAATATAATTATGTGCATGTGTAGCTTTATTAATATATACTCATGTATGTGAATAAATAGCATATATTACAAAGAAAACTCGTGTCTTTTAATTATTGCAATGTGGTGCCTGTTGAGCTGTTCATTAGCTTAACCGAGCGAAAAATATAGTCGGTCCTTGGTAGTCTTCATTCTGGATGTACATATATTGTAAAACAAACAGGGCTAGATAAGAGGTCAGAAATAACTTTGTACATTATTGAGTTAGATGCTATAGATCTCTCACTGGTCCGGAGCATACATGACAAAAATCTGTTAAGTCAAATATAGCTCCAGTCATAAGCGGATGTCCTGTTTTTGGGAGTGTCATGACAAACAATAAGCATGTCCTCTTCTGTGCAAATGATAACGTGAGAGTGTTTTATTTTAAAGTTTTCTGGCTTCCAATCTTACCTAGTCTTGCCATTAGTTCTGTTGCAACTATAAAACGCTATAAAAAAAATAAACAAGTAAACATATTGTATTCAAATGTTTTTCATTTATTAGGCCACAATATTGGTTATTAAAAAAAAATTGAATTCACTTGAAATTACTGTCTTTTGCTGTAACCCCAGCTTCCAAATGGGGTGGCCATTGGGCTATAGCGGCACGTACGGTTTCCATGGCGATCGTGGACGTTGCTCTGGTTAATGCTGTTTTAAGGCTTTCCAAATTTCTGTGGGGAGTCTTGCCGGTCATGCTCTCCATTTCTGACCAAAAACCATAATCCAGTGGATTCAGATCTGGACTCTTCGACAGCCAATCTTCTGCTGCTATAAAGCCAGAAATATTGACTCTGAGCCACTCTTGCGTGGTTTTAGCTTTGTGCGCTGGATCAGAGCCCTGTAGGAAGATCCATCTGTATCCATTGGAAAACCCTTCACAACACCCTCTACCCTTCTTGGTAAACCCTTGCATCAGTTTTTATGTTTTTTCCACAGAAATGGAGGGATGTGACACCATGGTGAGAGACCCCCACCAAACCATTACCCAAGCGGCAATTTTTTTTGTTTCCTTAGATGAAGTGGCATAAATTTTTTCGACCACTTCTTGGCCTGTCCTCTACTCCAGACAATTCGCCGAAGCGAGCAATATCCCGATAAACGAATTTTCTCGATATTCCGAGTGGTTTCAGCAAATTGAAAATTTGGCCAGCACTCTTTTCGCATAACGCTATTACCGCGACTCGATTCTTTTTAACGCCCCACTCCATGTTAATAGTTTGCAAACTGAAACTAAACTGACTAGTATTCTTCACTGATCAATGCATGTGTTCTGAAAAAAAAGTTAACGGTCCTATTCCCGCAAGAAGTTTTGAACGATAAGCGCTGGAAATTGTGTAACAGATCTTATGGCAGGACTTGGTTGTCGCTGTAGGAGTTTTCTTGTCTAATTTGGACATACAACATTTTGTATACCGACGTCCGCCATAAATTTTAAAACTTTCAGTCTAATTCTCTTTATGTGAGAGGGCATGGTGAATATAGTCTAGCTCCAGTTTTCAGTAGTGTAGTCCGATTATTTTATGGATCAGAGCACTAGTTTTGTGGATGAGGTGTCTTCCCGTTTTTACAAGACCTTTGCTGACCCTGCTTTAGTTTCACTAAGATTCATATCATGGCCCATTTCTCATTTAAAAAGAAGTGGTCTTTGTTAAAACGCGCACCGCTATTTTTATAAGCTGGCGTGCCGATTGTCTTTTCGGCCGGCAATCCCATCAGTTTGCATATACTCGGCACTGGTACTGTAAGCACTTACGTAAGCATATGATTTTTTTTTTAAACTTGACGCCAAGGTACTTGTATGTGCTAAGTTTGCATAGTGCGACGAAAGAACAATTTGATACTCGTAAACACAGGGTTATGCCACGTATTGATGTACGTTGGTTTGTTGGTTGGTTTTGGAACACCATTCGTGTTGTTTAAGTAAGTATGGAATTGGGTTATATTGGATGGATATGAGGTGGTCACACGCTGTTTGAAAAGCCTTACAATAGTTGATTTAGATAACGAATATGCGAAGGTAAATAAACGGATAATACTACTTTACGGACTTCTGACCCATTGCGGGACTTCGCCTTAAATAAAGTATCCTTTTGGCATTCTTAACTTTGGAAGTCAATAGTCAAGTCTCTAAACAAGTGATTAAGAGAGACTTATACACTTTATTATGATTAACATACAAATTTGAGTCACTTAAACAACATTAGGAGGTCAAAAAGAGCCTCATGGCAGAGGTACTGCGAATCTATCGTGGTAACAGACGAGGCTTCGAGGCTGCTTTCAAAAGAAGCGAGCGTCATTAGTTTTCTCATAAAAAACGACGAAACGTGGGCTGAAAGCAGCCAAGAAATCCTGGAAACGTTGGTGGAAACCCATTTCCCTGGATCCACACTATCGGTTGAATTCGGCATGCCATGGCACACTGCGAACATTAATCGCTCTCTCTCTCCATAGAGATGTTCTTATCAACAGGAAAAAAAAATACGGTGGACAATTCAGTCCTTTAAACTGTATAAATCTCCCGGCCCGGATGGTATTCTACCGAATTTGCCTCAAAGAGCACCGGAGGTAGCAATCCAAAACATTATGGAAATTCTGAGACACAGTCTAAAAAGAGGATATATTAGCTGTTAGCTGGAGGGAAGTTAAGGTGGTTTTTATACCTAAAGCTAGCAAACAGGGGCACGTAGCAGCAAAGGATTTCAGACCAATAAGTCTGTCATCATTTATGCTTAAAACCTAGAGCATTTATTGGAAATTCATATCAGGAACAGATGCACATATCATCTCATATCAGAACGAGTCACAGCATGCTTACATGAAAGGCAAATCTTCCTCGATATAGAAGGAGCCTTCAATAACGTGAATTTTAGCGCTATTAAAAGTCCCCTAGTATTGTAGTATTGTAGACGCAAATATAGAACAGGGGATAACAAATTGGGTTTGCAACATGCTTGTAAGATTTGGGGCACATATTGTTAAAGTTTTTCACGTCGCTAAAAAGTCTCGTTGAATTGCAGCTTCTCGACGTTATTCTTCTACATTTTGCTTTCCCTCCCTTAAAGCATGAGTGACATTTCCATGTGCACGTTTCTGATAAAAAGTGATGGACTGAGTACCTATATACTGGCTTCTTGGAATGCGTAAATATCGAGGATACTGGATGTGTGTCCTGTGTTGTTGTTAGTGATGTTTCTTGAATACCAAGGTATGGAAGACTAAAGTTTGTAAAAGTTGCAGCTAGCACGATCTCTTAATCCCAATGCGTCCCTAGATATTTCAACATCTGCTTCTTGATAGTCCTCCATTTCTATGTTGGCGTTCAAAAAGCTTAAGAAAATCTGTCACCTCTGTGGGTGTGCGCGACTTAAGATTTGATGCAAACAGTCCTCAGGGACTCGCACAAGGCTTCTTATCTTCTTTAACAATTACCGTAATAGTTGCCATTGGTTTTTAATGTTGAGTCCAATCTATTCCACCGAACTTCTCGCTAATGACCCTTTTAAGCAGATTTCCTAATTATTGATTTCTAAAATGCAATTGCTGTAAACAGACGGCCAACATAATTTACTTCTTTCCAGAGGCATTCATCTGCGGCTGTAGAGATCAAACAACCCTAGCAAAAGTAGTATACATTATTATTTTAATTTTGTTGATTGCAGAACACATTTTACAGCTGTCAATTCATTTAAAAAAAATGCTCCCCATCGACCCCTGGTTTAGGTCACTTAACCGCTTTAAAAACATTAACACCATGTCGCTGAAAAAAAAAAATTTGCCCCATATGGCTTTGAAAACATCGTTACATGAAATCATTACATGGAAAACAGTCAAACAAAAGAAATTTGACACAACATGGATGACAGTGGGGCACTTCGTTTTAAATTCATTCCACAGCCAGGACAATAAAATTCTCGCAAAAAAACCTTGACCTTTTCCATTTCAATATGAATTGTTGTACTACTCTGCAGGCGCCATAACTCCTGATTTCACAGAGCTCTTCGGTCATAAAGCAAGAAATGTACACTGTTAATGCGTGCTCCCAAAGGAGAGCTACCCAATATAAACCAACTTTATACATGTTGACCCAGACTTGGAGTCGGCCACTATGGCCTTCCTGAGTACTTGCTGCGGACCGAAGTGGCTGGTGAAAAACAAATTGGACTGCCGCCAGTATTTTCATTTTATTTTCAAGGACTTTTTAGTTCATTTCTAGAATTAGTTTGTACGGGTGCATACGAGTACACGTACACTACTTTTTGTGGGTGACATTCAACTTGGAAGAGCCTAAATCGTTTTATGTGACCTTTATTTAGGATGAGGAATATGTGTATGCCTATTATTAATGTTTGACTTTCGGGTCCTATTCTTTTGCCAGACAGTTGTGATATATCCATTATATTTTTGAATATGCAATAGATGTAATACGTTATAGGCACAGTCTTTGACGAGAATGCAGATCGCTATGCTGAGGGACATAATTACGTACCTATTCTGTTAAGAACAAAACAAAAAACACTGTGGCGCTGGCAGCCCGGTATGGGCCATGGCCTAGCTTCTTGACACTCATTTGTGTTGCTCATGTTTTCATTTTTGTCACATCTGAGCGGGCCCTACCGTTTATCGCCGAGTCCGAACGGCACTCCTTAGAAGCTTTTTCGAAGGCAATTTTTTACTTTCGGGAGTTTGCCATTGCCCGCCGAAAGGGTGCAACCTCCTGCTTTGGAATGTAATAGTGTGATATTCATTGATATCCAATTCTGGGGGCTACAGTCAAATTATAGAACAAAAATTTAATAATCCGGTGATTTAGTGCTATTACTAAGAAAGGCATTGTTAAATCAGTCACCCTTGAGATTCGCTTCACAAAATGCCACAAGCTTTTCTAGCTCCCTGTACCAAATTCATCTTTTCTCGATAGATCTTAAAGTTAGAATTTCAGGAAGGCCTTAGACTAGCTTTGTTTAGAATTTTTATATTTTAAATGTTCTTATTAATAAAATAATCCACTTTATTTAAAATTTAAAAAAAAAGATTTTAATTTTGTTTCTATACATACGTAACATATAATTGAGTGTGTTGCTGGGTAAATGAAAGCAGTTTTTACTGGCTTATGTCCTCTTGTTAGCGTAAGGCCAAGGTACTCATTTTATAATTGTTTGGGTATCTTTTCTCAGTAGTTGATGTTCTTTTTTAATTTATCCTAAAAACCGCATCATATGCAAATAAAAGGCTCTTAACCCTACTCAGTGCCAACCATTTGTATTGTTCCTACGGTTCTGTTAAATATAAGTAGCGACATCTCTTGGTTCATGAGGGATGTATCGCAAATGTAGCAATGATAAAATACCAACAATTACGTTTAGATGTCGCTAAAGAGTTGTACGTTTTGCAGTTGCCGTAAATTCAAAAGTTAATAAAAAGTGTAATTATTAGGAAATTTGGCCCGGAAAAGATATTGCGTATTAGAAGAAAGTTCATTTAGCGAGCGAGAAGATGTTCATTTACCGAGCGAGCAGAAAACATCAGTAAACACTCAGCCCAGTATTTCAGGTGTGACTTCAGCGAGTACTGAATGTGCCAGTAGACAATCACAAGAAACGAGACGATCACCGACGTCTGTGAGTATTGCTTTTTCTAGCCGAACTAAAACCCAAGGCTCGACGGCTGTCATCAAAAAAAAGGAAAAGGAGCTTCATTTAAAAAAAAAGGTTTCCAATCTACATATTTTCAGTTTTCTGGAAATACAAACTTTCAGCAGCCAATTATAGAATTTGAAACTCCTCTTCAATACTTTTCATGATTTTTTGATGACGAACTACAGGGCCATATTGTAGAAGAAATGTACAAATTTAGAATTCAAGAAAATCCTTCAAGACAATTCAAAATTAAAGTTGCTGAATTAACAAAGTTTTTAGGTGTCGGTCTGTTTATGAGTTTGTCCCCATTGCCGAATGTATTGAGCATCTGATTATAGAGACAATGTCGCTTAATCATTTCAAAACAATTTGCCAATTCGTGCATTTTAACGGCAATACCATGCAATAACCGTTAGGTACCTAATTAATTATTTAAATTTGAATTGAAGTTTTTGATTGTTTTTTATTTTGGAGAAAAGCATCACTCCGTATAAGCCTTTACGATCTTTCGGAAGCTGCTTTGAAATCAACGAAAAGGATGTGCTAAATGCAGTACTTAAATACTGTCTGCAGTCTAATAAATTTGATATTTTTCACGTAATTTTTCCGTGTTAATACTCGTATTATGGGATAAGTTTGCTTGTAAAAACTTTGTGGGACTCGTTGAGAAAGATGTTTCCGATATACAGTTTTGTTTATATATTTTCTTAAAGTAGGGCTACAGGCTTGGGTGACCCAGGAGTTTAACCAACAAGTCTATCCATCTTGCATGATCTCTAACCAGCTGCCTCTAGTTAAGCACGACCAGAATGATAAGGTTCATTGGCTTCTGAGCCTAAGGAAACATCGATTGACAAGAGTATATTCTGTTCTGATCTGATCTGATCTCTGCACTGATATCATTGGTGTTTGTATTTGCCCATGCAAGATAATTTGCATAACCTGACGAGTTTGGCAGGAATGTTAAAATAGTGTAGTTTAGGGATGTCAATGTAGTGTGAATATTTGGTCAATGGTAGATATTCCTCTCTCGGCTTTTGGTGGAGCGCAGATTTATGTACTTCTTGTTGCTTTGCATATACCTGCCTATACTCGTCGTGAAACCAGAGTTTTCTTTTTGACAGAACTTTGAAATCAATCAAATCAGAAAAATAGCTCGTTGAAAATATTCCCATTGATATTGTATAGTTTGCCGATGGGATTTGAGATTAAGACTGCAGCTATTTAACGTCGGCTTTGGGTGGTTCAACTTCACTTTGTTGTGAATGTGATATACGTATTCTCTGGCTGTATCAAGGTAATGATCCAGGCAATGTTGTTTCCTCGAAAACTTTGGACATTCAGAATGCTGATGGAGTGTCTGGCGTCGATCGCAATAAAAATATTCTGGTTGATTTTAAATTGATCATTTTGGATTCTTGATTGATGTTTAGATGTGAAAGGCTTTTGTTAAATAATAAAAGGTAAAGGCGCGTTACAAATTCTAAAAGCCTGAACTTACCGTGGGGTGTGGTGTAATATCTTTATTTGAAGACGGAATAATATTATAGTGTGCTCAAACTCTTGAGCTGTAGTGCTCGCTTTAAACTGTATTGAGTTAAAACCCGTTGTCAGTTTACGTGTAAGTACGTCCATGGTATATCTTTAAAGTTCTACAGAAATTCTTTCTATACCTCGTTACTTTTATCATTTATGTTTCGTATGTTCGACAAAAATATGCTTGGCGAAAGGATGCATCCGAAATTTCGTACTTGAAGCGTTTCTTATTATATTTAAAAATCTTGGAGCTACCCGACAATGTGAAAAGGCGTTTAAATTGAGATTTCAGTGTTCTTGGTGTGGAGTTACTCCCCAGTTTGCGGATTATGTTATCTTTTCTTTAAATGTTATGAAAGCAAGTCCATTTATAGGTTTCTCAAAAACTGTTAGATGTAGGGACTTGAAATTTCGCACAGTTATTCCTTACCTTGCCTAAGTGTGGGATAAGGACGGATTTTCAGAAATTCAAGGTCTAAGTGGCTTAAAGGGGGTTAAGATTGAATTTCCTGACACTAAAAGTCTTTTACACAGCCCTAGCTCAATAATGGCTTATCGCATTTAAAAAATAAAAAAACCAGTGAATTTAGTAATTTCGCCGCTGATTCATTTAAGATATAAATTATACTTCCGCATTGTCCTGGGACCTTGCCGTGGAGAACATTGCCAGCAGTGCTGCAGTGCCTATCGTTGCAATAGTGTGTGTGTGTATATATATTGGCGCGCTACAGCATGATTGTTTTGATCTTTAGTGTGTGATCTCTTCAGTAAAGAGTGGAAAAACAAAAACAATCACAAATGAAGTTTTCAACAGTGTTTACAGTCTTACAGCTTTCCGCTGACTGCATAATTAGCAAGTGTGTTGGGGTATTATTCAGACACTTCACGTGCTGACTAAATAAGGGCCTGCCTCAAATGATCCTACTTGTAGCCAAAAACAAAGGAGTTACACTTTAAGGAAAATATGAGAGTACATTTGGGAAATGACGTGTGTGGAGAAGAGTTTGCGCAACTTCTTCTAAAGATAGGCGAGGGAAGCATATAAGAGAAGAATGGAAAAATTAAAATTCCCCATAGCTTGTGCCACATTATAAGCGACATAGAGGCGCTCACTGAAAATGTGTGTCCCGATTTAAAAAACATCAGTACCAAACCAATTATATGGCTGAAGCTATATTAACATCAAAAAATGATGCAGCTAATGAAATCAATGTTTACCTCTTACTTAAGTTTAACGCTCTTGAAATTGAATACAAGTCTAGTACATGCAGAAGGACTTGTGCATTACCCGCATTAATAATTAATTTCTCTTAATCCACCACGCAAACTTCACCCAAATTGATATTAAAAGTTGGCGCACCTGTTATACTCTTACGAAATTAAAACCCTCCAAAAATTTGCAATGGGACCAAATTGCAGAAATCCCAGAAACCGACCCATTCAGCCTCCCTCGGCTGCTTCGGAGCACTCGTGCCGGTTTCAGTCCATTGCCGGGCACTCATTCTGTTCTCTGGTGTGCAATAGTGGCTCCAGGTTTCATCAACAGTTACCAATCGACGCCAAAAGTCCGCCCGATTCCGCATCAGCAAGTCCAAACACTCTTTCGAAGTGCTCTCGCGTTCGTGTTTTTGGTCAGGAACGAGCATGCGCGGCATCCATCGGCAGGATAACTTTTTCATGTGCAGAATATTGCCCAAAATATGGTGTGTGCGCTCAGTACTAATCTTTGTGGTATCTGCCAGCTCGCGCACCTTCACTTTCCGGTCAGCGAACATCACGAAAATCGTTTTTGTGCATACTCAACATGATGCCAAACACGTCAACAACAATCAGCTGTCAAAACAAAACTAAAGACAGTATCGCACTTAAATTTGACATGTCTGCCTAAATATGAATGGACTGCAAGGCACCATAGCCTTTTTTGCAGTAGCAGCGCATTCTGGCGGTCAAGAAGGTTACTTTTCACCCCACCTAGTAAAGTCTGTTTTGCCATGTCTATAAATAAGGCTCCGGGTCAGTCCTTAAAGAAGGCTGGGATTGATTAAAATGCAGACTGCTTTTCTGGGATGTTCGACCACATATAGTTGGCTCTGAGTTAGCTCATCTCGCAATCAAAGTTTACAAAGAGGTGTTGCACATATAAGGCAACGCATTGGCATCTCTAAGATTTTCAAAACACCACCAAATAAATTGGCAGCTCCATTAATATTCATATTAATACTCGGGATTTATAGTAAAAAAAAAAAAAGTTAGGGGTGTGGAATCCTATGCTGTCTTTACCTTCTTGTGGTGCATTCTGATTAACACTAAAATTCTCAGCTTCATCAGTACGAGCTCTTATATGGCTTATAAAAATTATGTTTAATCTGAGACTTCGCAAATTAAACTCGCAAATTAATTTCAATATTAAATCGATTGAAATAAATCAAATGTACATACAATTATGAAACTTTTAAAATAAAAATGTAAATGCTTAAGAATTTGCAACTAAAATAGTTTATGCCCACGAGCGAAGCCGGGTGGGTCAGCTAATATGTACACATGTACTTATCCTGTTTTCTATCGTTTTAGAATTTTACTGCAAAAATTATTTAAATTAAATTAAATTTTCATTTTCATAACTTGTGTTCATTTTCTTCTGGACATTTGACAGTAATCAACAACCAAATAAACTTTGTTGCCTAATAAACATGTCTCTCCCGTTCAATCTGAAAACAATACCTTTGAATAATATCCTCCATTGGACTTGCGTTTGAGCAGGTTGAACAACATCACACTTCATACATTATCGACCACATAATCAATCAATGAAATGCAAATGACGAAATTGCGATTCATTTTAAATTTATTGAAAAAACAAACTGGCTGGTGGACTTGG
Source organism: Volucella inflata (assembly GCA_928272305.1). Lineage (NCBI taxonomy): Eukaryota > Metazoa > Arthropoda > Insecta > Diptera > Syrphidae > Volucella > Volucella inflata. The sequence continues at coordinate 11,419,450 of OV743720.1, forward strand.
GACATTAAAGGTATCTTGTGTTTGCATATACATAAGTAGCCTTTTTTCCCTAACAACGTATTTAGTAATAATGAAAACTTACAATTTTTCTGAAATTTTGACAGAAGAACATAATATCATGTTTTTAAAGAATAAAGTTCAATATGGTTCAGTTTCACTTTAGGATGCGATGTCCCATCAAAAACCAGTAGCACACTGGTCGCTTTTGAAACAGTGTTTTCATCAAAAGAAAATTGAATAATAGTCTTGTATTTCTAGAGTCAATGAAATGAGTTTCAGTTTGTTTTAGTTGAGTTCCAGTTGTCTTACATGATGCGACATTGACTGGGTTAAAAATATGGATATAAAGCAGCACTTTCGTAGATCCCCATTCCCCATACGAGTATTTAATATAGGTGGTGTCACCTCTCTAAGCCAAAAGAGGTATAAATTTCATTCGAAGCAATCTTTAAAGCTCGATGCTATTAAGAACCTATAAACACGATAACACAAAGCGTAAAGTGCCCACAGTGGCTGGTTTCAGTTTGTTGTGATAAGGAAAATGCCACCATTCAAGTCAAATGCACAAACTCCAACTCATCCCATCTGTTGCGTCTTTCTTGACCCACTGATTGATTAAATCTCACAAACCTCCACATGTGGGATAGGGTGAATCCAAAAACAAAATCTACTCATACTTGCCGCACCTATAAGTGCGTTTCGATTTCCACTGAAAAACAGGGTGAGGCTGATCCCAAATAGAACAACTCTTTTCCCGTTCGGTAGCCTAGAGAAAAAAAACCAAACAATTTCGATTTTGAAATTGGGTCAGATCTGGTGCTCCGATAGTAGGCAAGTCATCGATCGTATGATGGAGTACGGCCTGCTAGTGTGTACCATGGATCTGTTTCATTTGAATTGAATTGCTCGCCCTGTTTGAAATTTAGAACACCATAGAATGGCAGCAGCACACTAGTGCATCGGACATTTCCATTGATTTAAAAAAAAACAAAACAGAAACGAAAATTTAAAAAAAAAAAAGTTATCTCATCGATGTACGAGTAAATCGTCATCTTGGTCTCCATCAAACCGTGGACTCTTATCACCGAATTTCGATTTGCTCAATTGCATTTTAATTGTCCGACAGGGCATGGATTCGAACAACTGACAGAGCGGAGTTGCGGATTATTCGACATATTATGCATTCGCACTTCAGCAACATTAATTGGCTAGTCACGACAACGGCCGTCGGCTGTCATGCATTGATTTGCACACAGTGCAAAAAACTGTGGATTGGAGAATAATAAAGCAATGATAAGTTGCCAACCAAAACATACTGACTGTTAGGTCGTTGGGTAAAGTTGCACGTACTTGAAATTGAATGTTTAATCGAATGAAAACAAGCTGAAATGGAAGCAGGAAATTAATCATATACCGCCGGTCTTTATGAATCCTTAATTGATTAGCTCTGTGAATTTGGCTTGAAGGAAACTTTTGGTCATACGAGTACCTCTGGGAGGTTTCTATCAAAGGGTGAGGTAAGCTTTATTGACACTCTTCTTACATATGCAAAAGTTGTAGGTACTTATAACTCATAAAGAAATCTTACATTATCAATGTCATTACTTGGAACAGAATGGGCACCATATAAAACAAAGGGGCACATAAATTATATTCAGAAATTAATTCAAGAATATTTAGACAAATATGATGACGCTTATTAGTTATTTCAGTGGTTGACATCAACATTTAATTTATGAACAAAACATGGTTAGCTTTATTAAAAGGTACAGGGTTGATATAGAACTATCACTGGGCAAAAAGATTTAAGCTGAAGGCATTTGAGTGAATGTCTGTTCACAAAATGATAGAATATTGAGAGTCGATGTTAAGCTCAATAGTGGAAAGGTACAATCTGCATAGAATTAGCTCTGGAAAGGTAAAAGGCGGCTGACACCGACACTGACTGCATGTAATATTCAGCACATCTGAAAATTCTGATGTGTAAAGTAGTTTTATGTTTGTAGCAAATATATGGACGCGGATATCATATACTCAAACAGAAACTATGACACGGATTGGTCAAATCCTAGTGCTGAGTTCACGGGAAGCTGAAGTAAAATTGATTTCCACAGTCTTCAAAACGCTGTTATTCAACCATAACCTCATAACAGATGCAGGTTCTTGTTTGATATGTTGTGTAAGTTTTGCTCAGAATTATACAAGAAGGTTTGACGAAAATTAACTCGACTCGCAATAGAATGTATTGAGCGATGCAAAGGACATGCTTGGAAATTTAGCAAATAGTAAAAATAGCATTACATGTCTAAAAACTCCTCAAAAAGCATTTTAAAAGAGTCATAATCAGTACGAACAATCTTTAAAACAAAAAGAAAGACCATAGGCTTGTGGCATCGTGGACCATTTTACATGGATGATAGCCGGCAACTCTTCCATTCATTAGGCCCAGATGAATTGAATATCAATTTTTTTAAATTATATACACAAAGGGTATTCCATCTGCTGGTATCTTTATGAATCGTTTAAGTTGACAGAAGCTCATTATTATATTTTAGTGGTAGGAAATAAGTCGATTTATGGTTAAATAACGTTGGAAAATATTGCTTAGTTACTTCCAAACTGTTGGCGCCTTGTTGACGTAAAGGTGTGAATTTCGAAAAAAAATTCTGTCGAAATAATATACGAGTAGTACACCAACTTCAGTTGGTTTACGAAAATTTGAAAAGAAAATTCGTAAGACTGGTTTGCTGATGAATAACTGAACATATTCGTATCCTGTGCGGTCAATGGAAAATATTGCAGCTTTTGCCGAAAATGTGCGCTCAAACTCGGGAACCTTAAAGCGCCAAGAATCTTCGTTGCTAGAGATCTCTGAAAATTTGCTTAGGAGGTTCAATTGGCGCAAAATTTCAGATGAGTGTATTTCCATCTCGCTGCCTGCGTGAACAAACAAAATTACCGTTTTTGAGGTTTAAAAAATCCGCACATAGTCATAGAGAAGCCAATGTACCCTCAGTGTGTGACGGTTTTTTATTTCCAGAAATTGAGAATTTGAATTTGGGCGAGCTATTGATGCAGCAAGATGGGGCTACATGTCACACAAACCTCTTCCAACAATCGATTTATTATGAACTAGGATAAGTAATCGTGAAATCAGTCGTTGTTGTGATATTGTTTGCCGATACGGATATATGAACAATCCAGCGACCGATTTAGATACCCAAGAACAATATTTGTCAAGCTGTTCGTGAAATAGGGGCCTAAACCATCGAAAATGTATTTATAAATTGTGTTGACGGGATGGCCTACTACTAAGACAGCCAAGGCAGTCATTTGAGTGAAATAATATTCTATAATTAGTCGAAAAGTTTATTCTTTCCAGCGAAGTATCATTATTGTTAAAATATATTTAATTGTGTTTAATTTTTAACTTTTTTAAAAATATGCAAACGAATGTCCCACCTTTTATATCAGTTTCAAAGTAGAAATCTAGCACAAACGAATCAAGTAACTTAGTTAGGACTATACGCTACATCATCTACAAAAATTGGCCGCAATAATAAATGGTCGACTTTGTGAACGTACGTATAAGAATATTCGAATACAACTTGATTGTTTTGTTGCTAAGAATAGTGTGATATTAGATTGAGGAAGTGTTAAAACTTTAAGACATATGACATACTCGTACTAAACATGCGCTCGCAGTAGTCTTGAGGTTTAGATTAAATTTAAACATACGGACACCACCTAAGGTTTAAGCTTTATTCTGCTTACAGCTATATCATAAATAGATACATAAATTACTGGAGTTTTTTTGAAGTTGCTAGGAATCGGCTCTTAGAATGCCAAGCGTTGGTAAGTGTTAGTTAGTTAGTTTCGTTGATAGGCATTAGTAAGTCAACGATGAATATATGCCACAGTGTACCGTCATATATGAGCAAGGGTCTATTCAATTTCTTCACGACTGTGTTTGGACTTCGGTTACAGTGGAAGTGCAAAAACTTAGAAAATCATCACTGTCAATCAAAGCAGGAGGACTATGCCTTGCAATAGGCAGTAAATAATACAAAAGTATCTTCAATCAGAAGACATTTGACATTGCGGATATCCGCTTTTGGTAGGAGTAATTTCTTGTATATAATTTCCTACATGACCATCATGTTAAACACTTACTAGTGGCTTCATAGTTTAAAGCAATGTTGATTTCAGGAAGTTGTATTGGCCTTGCTTTTGCTGCATATGAATTACTGCACTACAGATATTACTACAATATTGAAAACATAGTCAAATTGATTCATTGATTTTACCACTTGTTTCTTTTTTTTTTTGTAAACAACATCAACACTCGTTATAATCTGAGTTTTAAGAATGTTTTACTTACGTAACATATACTCGTATTTATTAAAACCTATGTTAATCTATTTTTGTAGGATTTTCTCGCCTTGTCATAATTGTATTTTAAATCTCAAATACATCTCAAATCTGCCGTGCGGCAGAGTGCAGCAATGCGGATCAGTGCTTCTAATAGATAGTTATTGCAATTTCCTGGATGTCTGGTTACAAATTCGGTTTCTTGACTAAGAAAAAGATGTAACATTTCGTTCTCACAAATCACAATCGTTGGGAGAAACGCATAAAATCAAAGCAAAATCATATTCATACATCTATAAATCTGTGCCAATCTGTCAGTGTATTATACGAGGGCGGGTCAATAAGTCCGTGACTTTTGGATTAAAACACAGATTTTTTGATAAAAAAATAATTTTATTTTTCAACGTAAGCTCCCTTGAGCTCTATACACTTTGTCAAACGCTTCTCCAATTTTTTTATCCCTTCCAAAAAAAATGATTTGTCGAGGTCCTCAAAATAGGCCTTTGTTTGCGAGATGACTTCATCATTGGAGTCAAATCTTTTTCCACCAAGCCATTTCTTCAGGTTTGGGAACAAGAAGTAGTCGCTCGGAGCCAAATCTGGAGAATAGGGTGGATGAGGGAGCAATTCATAGCCCAATTCATTGATTTTTGCCATGGCATCTGCACATGTGTGCACCCTTGCATTGTCTTGGTGGAAAAGAACTTTTTTCTTGACTTTTTTTTTTTTCAAATCGTCATTGAATCGGTCCAATAAGTTGGCATAATATTCCCCATTGATTGTTCTTTCCTTTTGAAGGTAGTCAATGTGGATTATCCCGCGTGCATCCCAAAAAACAGTCGCCATAACTTTATTGGCTGACAAACCCACCTAGGCTTTCTTTGGCGCCGATTCACCCTTAGAAACCCACTGTTTTGACTGTTGTTTGTTCTCTGGTGTGTTGTGATGGATCCATGTTTCGTCCACGGTTACAAAACGGCGCAAAAACTCCTCCATATTGCGATTAAACAACGCCAAACCTTCCTGTGAAGTTGTTACACGATTGCGTTTGTGGTCGACTGTGAGCAAACGCGGCACCCATCTTGCGTAAAGCTTTCTCATGCCCAAGTGATCATTCAAAATTGAAACCACTGAGCCATGCGAGATCCCAACGGCTTCCACAATCTCTCGCACTTTCAATCTTCGGTCGGCCAACACCATATCGTGAATTTTTTCGATTGTTTTGGGTGTAGAGACCTCAACTGGGCGTCCAGGACGTTCGGCATCTTCATCTTCAGTAAACCACTTTTTTACCATTGAAATCGATGGTGCAGAGTCCCCATAGTATTTATCAAGCTTAGCCTTGGTCTCGGTAATGGTTTTTTTTCGCAAGAAATAATGCTTAATAAGCACACGAAATTCACTTTTTTCCATTTTCTCCTCAAATTAGTGAGTAGTCTGATAAAAATAGCTGTCAAACACAAACTAACTGACGCAGCAAGTTTAAATTTTTACAGGAGTCAACTGACAGATGCCTGTTGACAGGAGCAGCAACAGACAGAAATTCAAAAAGTCACGGACTTATTGACCCGCCCTCGTATTTTGCACTGGCCTTGTTGTGTTAAATACAGGCAGATATTTCGTGTTAGAGGCATTGTTTTACTGAATACACGTTTGCAGATAAACCCGAACATCAACCACAACTGGAAAAAAATCTGGAAAGCAATATTTTATTTTTGAGAATCATTCATCGAAGTCCACTGCTAAGGGGTAATTTCGAATAAATGTATTTGTTCAAGAAATTAATTCGTTGGTATCGGATATTTTTCATAAAGATTTCTCAATTCTGTAAAAGGTAACTTTTCCGAAATCTAAATAATCTCTCATTTATCAGGACTATCGATCTTGACAGGCTATATAGAGGTACGTATAGTTTGGTGTCATCCGTTGCAATATGATAACTATTCTACCTATAAAGGTTGAAATAACACACAACTGGAGCAAAAAAGTATTTCGAATATTTCACACATGTATTTCTTGTTATTTCCTCAACATAAAATTCGCACACTCAACAGCCATTACAAATACTTCAATTACTGGCGGAAGAACTACCCATCTATTGTTGCCTTTTTGGCTATCAAAATGAAAGTAGAAAAGTTATTTTAATACCGAAAATCAATGTCTTCAACACAGAGTTACAACAGAAAGCCATAAAGGTTCTGCTGCATAATGTAGCAAAATATGGAGTAGAAATAAGTCAGATTTGACTAAAGTTAACTACTTATGTCGGCCTTAATAAATCGCTTATTAAATTTAAACGCAAGTACATGGGTTTCTTGTGTCCCCTTCTTATATAGAGTGGCTGGCTGATTAACTAAACTTGTATTTTAATAAATGAATATACTCCACACGAGCGTGAAATAATGGTGTCGATTTTTTTGGCCAATTATCGGTCGGTGGTGTTAGCGCAGCATGAATTTCGACGTCGATTTCCTAATCTTGTCGCGCCAATTGGGGAAAGATTCCGCCGCTTAGTTACTCGACTTGAATAGACTGGAATCACAGGAGACCATGCAGGGCGTGGCTGCCACCGAACTGGGCATTCGGACGAGAAAATCGCGGCTGTGGCTGCCGATGTCGCTGAGAACGAATAAACATTAACTAGACGACAGACCACGCAATTGGGCATCACCAGACGGACCCTACAGCAAATTTCAGTGGAAAACTTACACATGTTCCTGTACAAAGTGCAAGCAATGCATCAGTTAATGCCTCCTGATCGTCAGTCGCGTGTGAATAACTGTTAGGCCATCCTCAATCTCCAAAATCAATAAGCAAAATCTTCGTTTCTGGGGCACTGAAAAAACGCGTGTGATGTACGAAAAACCATTACATCCACTCAAAAGGAGTGATTCGGCCGTATTTTTTTGAAGACGCCATCGGCAATACGGTGACTATTACTGGCGAACGCTACAGGGCCATGATAAATATCTTCTTACTGCCGGAATGGAATGAGCGGGGCTTGGTGAACATGTGGTTTCAACAAGACGGTGTAACCGCACACACAGCACAGACAACAATGAATACTGTGAAGGAAGCGTTTCCTGGTCGAGTAATCTCCCGTTTCGCCGATTTGGCATGGCCATCAAGATCGCCCGATATAACTATCCCATATTTCTTTCTTTGTGGCTACTTGAAGTCGCGGGCTTATGCCAACGAGCCTCAGACAATCGCAACCTTTAAGGAGAATATTCGACAGGAATGCGAACAGTTATCACCGGAAATCTTGCGGAAAGTCATGGAAAATGCGATAAAACGGGCACAACTGTGTATCAACACTGGCGGCAGCCACTTGGCGGATATCATATTTTCCACTTCTCTCCATCTTCCATCTCTCAAAATCATTAATTTATTTTGTAAAAGGAGTAATTCAAAACAAAATTGGATGATTAATTTTCCGCCACCTTGTATGTGGTTGTTATCACTCGGGAGGAAAAAGGAAGCATCTTCTTTGATTTTGATCGTTGTGTGTCAATTGGGAAGCAAAATCGTGAAAAAGACCCTGGGTATACCTCATCTCAACTTCACCATACTTTTGGTTTTCATTGTAAAAATAACGAAACAAAACTTTGTACATACTGTCAATGGTAACAACAGTAACGGTACAAAGCAGTCAAAGTCAAAGAACTAGTCCGTTTTGCTTCTTGTAAGTTCCTTGGCTGTCGGTATAAATGCGAATGCTTCGCTCCCTCCACCGGTTCTTCACAATAGAATTTGGTGTCATCAGGGTTCCTATATCTTTATTTGCAAGACAAGCGCAAAGCTCCAGTGGTTGTTGTACGAAAGACAAATTTTTATTAAATGGAAAATGGCAGTGCAGCTCATAATATGAATATCAATTGCGGAATTGTCAGTTGCTTGATTGGTTCCCTATATTTTGTTGTTTAGATGTCAAGCATGTTCCGATAAAAATTTATAAAACCAAAAATGCCGTAATGCCCTGGTGTACTTCAAAGGTAAAATAACTTATTGAAAAACGTAACTTGTTATATAAAATGTGGAGGAGATATAGATATCGTCTCTTATTCGTAGACGAAAAGAATTTATTATAAAAATAAGTTTTGTTCTAACACCTCGAGCACTGCTTTCTGAAAAAATTTATGACAAATCGGCCTGAACTCAAAGAAGCAGCCAATTTCATGTGACACCGACCTTGACGATCATAACCGTAGATTTATAGAATCTGTAAAACTAAATGACAAGACTAGGGTAATATTGAAACTAAACCACTTTCATTTTCTTTGCAGTGTAATGATGAGGAGTCTGCTGAGTTGTCAATTTTCAAAGTGAAGTCGAAGTCTGTTGAGCTTGACAATACCCATTCTGGTTTTGTTAAAATGCCGTTATCTTGTACAATCAAACATATAACATATATTTTTAAGACAATTCTTACTACTTGCAAATTCCAGACGAATGGAAAATCACAAAAATAATACCTTTCCCAAAGTCTCCCTCAACAACTTCTTCTTCTTATCCTTTTATTAACCCTTTCCTCGTTATACGAACTTATGCGTAACGAGTTTCCCATTTTTGCTGCATCGCTGCTGCTCCGCTTATGGGGTTGGCTAATGTCGCAGACCGCAGAACGCGTCTACATACTGCTCGATCCTGGATCGCTTCAGTGGTTAGCCCCAGGCGTTGTTGCGCATTTGCCATCTGAGAAATCCAGGAATTCTTTTTCCGACCTCGTTTTCTTACAGTTGGAGTGACCGTAGTTGATAGTGCCTTTTTAACTGGATTTTCCGCAGATCTTCTTTGAACGTGGCAATACCAACTTATTCTATTCGCCTCAAGTTGTTCGGTTACCGAATTCTTTATATGTAGACTTCCTCTTATACGCGTAGATCTAATGCAATCGCGTTTAGTGACTCCACTAGACATCCTTAACATTTTCATTTCCGCTGCCGTCATTTTGTTTTTAAACGCTTCGTACATTGTCCAGAACTGTGAACCGTATATAAGAGCTGGTCTAACAACCGTGGTGTAGAGTTTCCCCTTTAATTTAAGTGGAAATTTTCGGTCGCAAAAGATTCCCGAATTTTCCCGCCATTTTATCCATCCCACACTCACTCTGTGGTTTACGTCGTCGTCACATTTCGCTTCCATGTTAACGATTGATCCTAAGTACTTAAAGATAGTGCTTTTCGGAAGAACTATTCCGTCTAACATTATATTCGGAACAGGTCGCAACGGATGCGCAAATGGGCACGTCAAATGCTCCGTCTTTCAACGACTTATTTTAAACCCGTTTCTCTCTAGCGCATTTCTCCATGAATCTAAGGCGTTCTGTAAATCTTCGACGTTATCGCTAAGTATAACTGCGTCGTCAGCGAAGAGAATTGGCGTTACATTTGCTTCGCGCATGCAGTCTTTTAAAAGATAGTCGAATACTACGTTAAAGAGGAAAGGGCTAAGTACGCTTCCTTGATGCACTCCGACATTAATTGGAAATTCTCTCGTTAGTCCAGCAGAGCTTTTAACCGCAGTTTTCACGTTTCCGTACATGTCTTGTATTATTCTAACATACGTTTCCGGTACGTTTTGAGACCTCAGCGCGGCCCATATGAGATCCCTAGGCACTCGATCGAATGCTTTCTCGAGGTCGATAAATACCATGTGTCTCCCTTAACAACAAATTTTAAAATCAAGCCGATTGCGATTCTCCCTTCCCTCAGCAAGGTAATTGAATCCATTATTACTGAGCAAATAAAAATTTATCTTAAGTAACAAAGTCTGGTAACTAGCCACCAATCCGCTTTCCGAGAAGAGCAAAGTTGTATCATCGCACTAATGAAAATCGCTGAAGACACACGTGCTGGTATGGACAATGATATGACGACTTTGGTTGTACTGCTTGACTTCTCAAAGGCTTTCGACACGGTTAACCACAAAATCCTAATTAATAAGCTTGCACGTCAGTTTGCCATTGAAAACTCAGCGTGCAAACTAGTAACATCCTATCTTCATGGACGCAGTCAGATTATTTTCTCGAACAATAAACATTCGTCCTGCCTGCCTGTGTCTTCAGGTGTACCTCAAGGATCTGTTTTAGGCTCTTTAATATTCGTATAATTTATCAATGATGTTCCAGAGTGTATTAAACATTGCAAGCATCACATCTATGCGGATGATAGATTTATCAAATGTTCTCCGAGAGCAATGATAAACGACATTAATGAAGACCTAAATTCAATATTTTTATTGTCAAAATGCAACCAATTAAGCCTGAAACCAAAAAAGTCGAAAGCTTTGGTAATAAGCCGGAATAAAACAGCAGTTTTCTCACCGATTCTCCTCCTTAATACATTAAAAATATATATATATATATGGGATATATTTTAATCAACAACTGAGCAAGGTAAATCAACAGTGTGGTCGGCAGAACATATAGCATTCTTCGTGGGCTCAGTCCAACTTCAAGAAATAGACCCACTGAAGCTAAATTAAAACTGGTACTTTTATCAAATTTGCATTCCAGCTCCCAAAGAAAGTTAAGTGTGGCCTATAATAGCTGTGCTAGATATATTTATAATTTAAGTCCTTATGATCATGTATCAGTGTTTGCCAAAAGCATAACTGGATGTTCGCGTAACGCTCTGCTAAAATCCCGCACTGTTCTGGTACTGCACGGAGTCATCAACAGCAGGGTGCCAAATTATCTGTTTCGTCTTCTAAACTTTGCTCGGTCTCAAAGGTCTATGCAAATAATCCCGCGCAGATATAGATATCTTGCAGCAATGAGGTTTGAAAGTCATCGGTAAATGTTGGTATCAAAATTGAATGGCTGCGATACCGCATGAAGACGTATAATCAGACCTGAAGAGCTATTTCTTCAGAGTTGTGTTTGTGAAAAAGTCAAATGTTATGATAGTAAAGGCATTGATGACATAGTCGAATTCTCATCTTAAAACTTCTGTTTTCCGAGAAAGGCTGCGCGGTTTAACTGTTTTGGAATTGCTTAAAGTGCTGAGCAATACTTCAAGCACTTGCAAACTTCCATCTGAAATGCAGATACTTCTCATCTTCCACTGGTTAGATGATTTCCTATTCCGGGGTTAACACCAAGTATAGGATTCTCAATTTCATGGCGCACGTTGTTTGGTTTTAACTGCTTTTTTTTTTTATCACTTACACAATTTGAATGCAAAGAGAATTCTTTTCAATTCAAGAGATTACGGCACTAAAAAATCTTGCAATGGTACACTTTAACCCCTTTCCTAATTGGGTTTAATCTTTCTTCGTGGTAGGTCTCGGTTTGAAACTTTCTGATGTCAAAAAAGGGCCGCCAGATAAATCGTTTCTGACAGCCGACAAAGGTGAACTACTGTCCCGTGCATAAGTTGCTTACTCATTGACCACTTTCACTTAACTCTGGCACTGGCACGAGTAGTTTTATGTTCTTCATGACTTTTTAATTACTCAAACGTTTCACCAATTACGTATTGCATCGCATCGCATAGTATCACATCGTATTGTAAATCAATTAATTGGAATCACTCCAATGAGATTAGTTTAATTAGACTTATTCTGTAATTGATTGCAACACGATTGCTTAATCAATGAAATTCTCTCGATTATCCAATCGAATCATGAGATCACTCACTCAAGTTACACAAAGTCCACAAGGCGCAACATAGCACTGTTGTCTATACTATAAAGTTACTGGTCGGCAGTGGGATATCTGCAAGACCACTGAAATAAGATGCTTTACCCGTGCCGCCCCCAGATACTGTCGTATCAAGAAGTGCTATACGTTTTTCTGCCACTTGACCAGAGTAAGCGCGGCAGCGTGGAAATAAAACAAGAATAGATACTCGAAACTACTTCAACGTTGGCAAGCATAATTATAGTCGAGAGGAAATCGACTCAATTGGACGAAGGATTGTTTGCAACATGATCAATCACTAGAGTTGCAGTCAGTTAATGTTCCATGGCATGAGTCGACTAGAAACCGTGGACATGCTAATGAATTTTTGTATCTACCGCAGGCCTATTGTGCTGCAATGCTCTCAATGCCAAATGTTGTAATTCAAAACTGTAGAAATTCTAGCAATTTATTTTTTCATATCTCCCTTTATGTAGACATGCACCTATATACGAGTATATATACTCAACAACATTACGCATCGCCTTGTAAACATAAGTTTCCTTTCAGTTTTATCTTCACTTTATCAATGTTTGTCATTACCAAGAAAATATGCAAAATATTTGCTTTTCCCCAGAACATCAAAGCTACAAAATTTATTAAGTGCAGATGAGCTGTTTTTTGTTGACTTTTATAGTGAAAAGTGTAAGCAATTTGTGTATAAATATGACAAGCGGTGATCATGCACCGCGGCCAGCTCAAATAATTTCGACCAATTATTGGAAGAGATGGGGCCGAAAATCGGCAATAGCGCTACGAATGTTCACTTCTGAGTCATCGATTTATCGGCGTGGACTCGGAACTTAGCGTTTCCCAACAAAACCAAAGGTTTTAAATGAGTGTATAAATGTAGCCAATTTAAAGGTCCATTTCATAAAATCATGCGCTCCTGAGATGCTACTTTTTAAAAATGTATTATACCAACCATACACTGACCGTAAGGTACGGAAAGATTCGCAAACTTAACCACGAATTTTGAAATGAATTAAATCAATTTAAAAGCCAAGTTCCGGGAAGGGAATAAGTGTTGATAATTCAAGAAACAAACCTTAGAAAAATACTCTTTACATTTCTTTCACCCATCTGCACTGTTACTTTATTTATTTCGAACGTTTCGCTGTATTAAGAATCACATTGTCTTAGGGATTCAAAGCTTGGTGCTTGTTTGCATTTGAATTGTTATTTTTGTTTATTCTCCCCTCTTAACCGACGCTGAAATTTGACCCTCATGTGCCTTCCTGATAGAATCCTGTCATGGCCTTTTATTTATGGCAAAACTCGGGCTTTAGATGAACTCGAAGCTCTCCACAATCATAGTTTTCCTAGCATGAAACCCTTCCCAGTTCGTGCGGGCTTGGGCCGACTGCACTTAAGTGAGCGACCTTACATTAACTATACCCCAAAGAAGATTGTTGAGCCAATCTTCAGCAAGTTCAACTACTGAACTTCACCTATGCTGATGTTATTTTTCTTCTGGGCATTTATTGAAATCTCCTCAAGTCGATGCGTTGACATTCATTTGCTTTAGATACGAGGGAGGGTCAATAAGTCCGTGACATTTGGATTAAAACACAGATTTTTTGATAAAAAAATAATTTTATTTTTCAACGTAGTCTCCCTTGAGCTCTATACACTTTGTCCAACGCTTCTCCAATTTTTGTATCCCTTCCAAAAAAAATGATTTGTCGAGGTCCTCAAAATAGGCCTTTGTTTGCGAGATGACTTCATCATTGGAGTCAAATCTTTTTCCACCAAGCCATTTCTTCAGGTTTGGGAACAAGAAGTAGTCGCTCGGAGCCAAATCTGGAGAATAGGGTGGATGAGGGAGCAATTCATAGCCCAATTCATGGACTTTTGCCATGGCAACTGCACATGTGTTTGTGGTCGACTGTGAGCAAACGCGGCACCCATCTTGCGGAAAGCTTTCTCATGCCCAAGTGATCATTCAAAATTGAAACCACTGAGCCATGCGAGATCCCTACGGCTTCCACAATCTCTCGCACTTTCAATCTTCGGTCGGCCAACACCATATCGTGAGTTTTTTTCGATTGTTTCGGGTGTAGAGACCTCAACTGGGCGTCCAGGACGTTCGGCATCTTCAGTGCTTGTACGGCCACAACGAAATTCAGTAAACCACTTTTTTACCATTGAAATCGATGGTGCAGAGTCCCCATAGTATTTATCAAGCTTAGCCTTGGTCTCGGTAATGGTTTTTTTTCGCAAGAAATGATGCTTAATAAGCACACGAAATTCACTTTTTTCCATTTTCTCCTCAAATTAGTGAGTAGTCTGATAAAAATAGCTGTCAAACACAAACTAACTGACGCAGCAAGTTTAAATTTTGACAGGAGTCAACTGACAGATGCCTGTTGACAGGAGCAGTGTTGCTGTTTCAGTAAAGAGGTCAGAAATTCAAAAAGTCACGGACTTATTGACCCGCCCTCGTATTCTAGATATTTCAGATGGCTTATGACCAATTTTCTGACAAAGTTGATGTCGCATTACAGTTCGTAGAGTTTGCTGTTATACTTCTCCCTCCAAGGCATGTAAAGGCTAACGAGACATCAATTCGTAAAGGATTATTGCTGCTAATGTCTATGCGTCTGTAGGATTGGGACGGTTAGTGTTCTCAAAGTTTCTTGAAGAGTCTCTCCTTCACAATTGCTTTGTTAGGCCAATAAATTAACAATCTCTTTCTAATATATTTAATTTGTGATTCACTTTTTGTTGAAGTCACATACTTGGTTTTGGTTTATTCGAAGCAAAAACTATTTCACCGCTTCCGTTTTAGTACTCGTAAGCGTACCATTGATAGCTCACGTTCTGCCATTGATGTCAATATCATCAACTAATATACGCAATTGAACGTACGTTTAAAAGATTATGGATTTGATGTTTACTTATTAAATTGGCATAACTTCCTCAAGCTTGATGTTCAAATAAGATGCGTGGCTTAGTCAGCTTTTCAAAGCACAATAAGAAATGGCTTCCGGCCTTTTTTTTAACAGAAGACTACGGGGAAGCTTAAACTAAACTTGGTTGGGCACAGTTTGTCTTTACGTTTATGCCCTCTTTGCCTTGAGTTTAATGTAAAATCTGTAGTGGTGATAATATTTAGACATTTGACCTGAAAATATAATAAATGAGATGGTTGTCAAATGGTTTCAGTCAATCTCCAGATGTGTATACGATTTTAAGAGACTCATGCCTTTATAAGTAACACAGTTATGAGGATCTACTTTCTTATGAATTGTTCTAAAAATAGTGAGGCTCATCATGCATTCTTTATTGCGACCAAATCTTAAATCTAATGTTTTCTTTGAAGACATCTTCCGATGCCTAGAATAGCCCGGCGGTATGTTTTCCCGTCTAGCAGGCTTGGTAAACCTTTTTTTATATATTGCCCTTCTATTTTCATTTTAGTCGAATAGACGTATGTGCTGGCTTTCATTCTTTAAAATCTGATTGAAGGCGAAGGTTCTGTTTACTTCGACTATAAATATGGTAGGTCTTGCTGGTTGGCTCTTTCTACAGATTTGATTAAACTTAATAAAAATACACGCTTAAGTGTTTTATTGGGAGGTATTTTGTTACATGTGATTACCTGTATCAACCCAATTCAAAGTTTGATTAACCACATCAGTTGGAACTTCTTGATTATCCTGGGCTGTAGGACTTTAACAAATTTTGTACGAGGCTTTTCGAAAGATTGATGAAGAAGCGATCGGATGCCTTAGGCTAGGCTTGGGTATTTCTTCAGGGAATTGGTTCTTCATCATTCGTAGCCTAGCTACGAAAAAATAGTGCCAGTTGCACAAAAAAAGGAAACTGAAGCTTTGTTTTATGATGTTCGACACATGATTAATTGAACTACCAAGTCATTTTGTGCATGTTGAGACGTTAAATCGGGGTGCTAAGTTATTTTGTCTGGCTGAATGGGGGGCGTAATTGTTATAGAGACATTCAGCTGAAAAGTACGTAAGCGCTTATAGTAGCATGAATACGGTTGAGAAAGTTCTGTCGAAAATTGAAATTAGTTATAATCCTTTCTAAAACTCTTAAAAAATTGTTTAAACCTGCTCTCACTGAGCTTGAACATGCTAATTGACGCTAAATCGTCATTTGAACATATCTGCGATTAGGAATGAACTTGTCTCGAAGTACGAGTATGTGTAACTCGCGACTTAAGTTCTGCGCATGGAAACAGGCTTGGAATTACGATTATTAGGAGGCCGATTATTATGTGTTGATAAGACGTAGGAATCAGTAGACTCTGCTTACTTAAAAATGGTATTATGTGTAAAATATTTTTTTGTAATACTGCAATGTTTAGTCACATCAGTGGTTTGCCTGGGCATTGAACTTAGTGTGAAGGAAGGTTATGTTATTTTTGTGAATTAAAATCAGTAACTGCCATCAACGATTGGCAGAATTTAAGAGAAATGTGAAGAAGTCATTTTGAATACTATACGTTTGAGGTTTATCCATCTTTTGGCAAGGTCAGCCTACTTTTGGCATGACTTGTGGGTTGTCGCAAGAAAGGCCGTTGCTGCATGATATGTTAATATTCAGTTTTACCGTCAGCTTTCTTAAAAAATAATCAGTGTAGTTCATAAGAGCCTCCTCAAGCACACGTGGCATATTTTAACCTTGATATTGTTTCAGAGTTTCATGTATGAATGTCATTAAGAATTAAGAGATATACCAGGGCGGTCCCAGAAGTACCCAACCCAACACAGAAAACACAGCCTTTCAACTCTATAAACTTTTGCCAGCGATGTTCAAAAAGTTTGATACCCTTTTTATAATAAGAACTGTCTTGCTCCTCAAAATAGCCATTAACTGCCGACATCACTTCTTTACCGTTGGAAAATCTTTGACCACTGAGCCATTTTTTCAAGTTTGGATGCACCCATGTTTCATCCATTGTTATGAAAAGGCACAAAAATTCTGCTTTGTTGTTGTGAAACTTCCCTAAACACTCAATTGAAACATCTTCACGACACTGTTTTTGCTCGGGTGCGAGCAAACGCGGCACCCATCTTGCACACAGCGTTCTCATGTCCAAATTTTCTAATAATATGCGATGTACCGCACTTTTTGAATTGCCTACAATATCTGCTAGCTCACGCACTTTCAGTTGACGATCATCCATACCGCTTTGTGGATTTTCTTCACCATTTCTGGAGTCGTCACCTTAATTGGTCGACCACTGCGATGCTCGTCTTGGCAGCTCGTACGGCCTCGTTTAAACTCAGCAACCCAAAATTTTACTGTTGTAAAAGAAGGAGCAGACTTTTATATTGGTTGGGCTGAGGCCTTTTAAATAAAAGTATTGTATCACATAACGATGACCAATTTTCTCGAGTTTCACAAAATCACTGACAACATTCACTATTGATGGCTGCCAAACAATTACTAAACAACGTGGCGCTTTCAAACTTGAAACATATGCTTTAAAGACTGCGTGCTTTCCAGTACAGTGATATTTTCAAACAACTACCGCCATGTCTTGGTCAGGCCGGGTACTTCTGGGACCGCTCTCGCATGTATAAATTTTGCATCAAGTAGCAGTAAAAATGCAGCTTTGAAACCTCGATAGAATAAGTTTAATAGAATTAAAATCTAATAAGAAGTTGCGTGTCCATAGTTGTTATATCTTCAATTTTAAGTTGGCATCTAGCCAAATATCTCATTTCAGTGGCATCTAGAAAAGACCATCGGCGATAAGGGCGTACATTAGGAAAAATATTCCTCACCTTGTGGATATCTGTTTCTTGTATCTTTGGTCTTTGTTGTGGTGTTTTTAGATCTGCCAATTTGTAAAATGTGAAAAATTTTTTTTTTCAAAAAATGCCAACAAAATGACTGCATTTAGATAGGAAGTAAAATACGAGTATTTATCTTTCAATCAAAGGAAAATCTGAGTAGTGCAATAATACGTTAACAGTGCAAACAATTGAGGGTAAATAAAAGGACGTTGCTTAAAGGTTGAGAATAAATGCAAGTAACTTTCAGGCACTACCTGATGATAATGATGGTGCTAAAAACCCCATTAAACTTTAATATTTGTTTTCAAATTTCATCAAAATCTAATTCCTCCAATCATCACTTCATGTCGACTAGAACAAATACCCTCCGAGGTAGTCAAAATACATCGAACGATAACGAACTCGATGCATTAATTTTCGAATTAATATGATAATCACTTGTTCCCATTCTAGGTTTTATATAAAGTGTTAGGCTCATTCGGATTATTGTCACCCTTCATGAGCTAAAAATAAAACCAAATTTTATGACCTAAATCTTGGCGCCTTTACACTTTGTGTATTCTTCGTAGGGTCTCACTTCGTGTCGTTGAAAAATTTGAATCAAAACCACATCAGTTGGACTAATTGTTGGACTTATGTATACATATGTACATATATCTATGTGGTCAGCTCCAGAGAGAGGATTTTTTTTTAATGTATTTACATATGTGGTTGGCTGAGCTTATCATTTTGACATTAAGAAAATTTCATCTTCGATAGAGCCAGTGCAGAATAGTAAAAACAAAAAGACTACTGATACGGATAGCAATTACGCACTTGATTTATTCTTTCTCGTGGACTGCGTTTGTACGCCATCAGCACATCCCACAGGTATGAAATTGTGTAAATGATCAAAATGGATGAGGTGGGCTTTTATTTGATTATGACTTGCTGTTTGCGTTTGTTCAAGTTTGTTTGCCCATGGTGATGATGCTATGGAAAAAAAAATGAAAAAAGATAAATCGCAAATACTCATACGTTCGGTTTGGTGAAGTTCAAACATTTATTCGCAACAGCACGCATAATGGGACTTAAGAGATACCCACACATAGATATTGAGTTTGGCGGGAAGGCAAAATTAAGTTAGCATTGTGAGATACAAATATATTCGTATTTGCATTTTGCTAAAGCCTTTTAGATGACAATGTTTACCCTCGACATTGGATTGTATTCGCAGAAATAGACGCACACGTGCAGTCGTGAGTCATTAAATATGACCAGATATTGAAAACGAAGTAGATTTATATTTTTGCTATCTGATTATTCTTTTGAGATAGATCAACCAAACTTCTACGGAGATTTAAGCAAAAACCTGAATAGTCTATATGACCTAAATTATCTATGTATGTTTGCGACATAAGACTTAATGGGGGTTTAAATTGGGCTGATTAGATCATTATCTTTAGAGTCGAAAGTCTAAAGTTTTCTCTAAACACATCTGACGAACGGTTTGACCTTGGGGTATCTTCTGATATTAAGGATGAGTGAACAACAGGTAAGCAGCGAATCGAGCATGCTCACTTAGGTAAGATAAGTACCTCACATTTAATTGTTTTGTAAAATTCTTCCAGATTTTCGAACGAGCCTCTAAGATGAGTTGGCTTACCAAACGAGTGCAATATAGGCACACGAAACCGTAACATGTGAGATCGAGGGCGTTGGTTTCTTTCCATTGAGGCGCTGATAAATGGATATGGACTTTTCACATTGCACTTATTAGTTCTAACTTAGGCTTTGCCTGCAGGCGTTGGTTCGAAGTTCAACGAAATTCTCACTGTTCCGTTTAAGGATTCCTAGCGCATTCCATTTAAGTGATGATCAGCAAAAAAAAACACACAATCGCCGACAACTAAGTATACGAGTCACCTACCTACCTACATACTCTTTAATGGTGTCAACGGAGCTGAAGCCATCAAAGGAAGTAACAGCATATTTAATGTTGATCATAATTTGGTTTATTTATTCGGCTTAATACAAACTTACCCTAAGACATAAAACTAAACTTAAACGCTGCGGACGAAGCCGAAAACGATGATGTTTGCGTTAGAGGGACGTTAATTGGGTCGTTGGAATCGTAAGAGGAACAGTGGCTATGGTAATGGAAATAACGCAAATTGGTGTTGATGGGAATAGTTGATTGCCTTTTTAGCTCAAAAAAGCAGCGATTGGAAAGAATTTTTTTTTTTTTATCTTAGCTCTGGTGTCAGTGTGTGAATTCTAAGTGGAGACTAGGTATAGCAAGTCTTTGATTATCTCAAAGTTATACTTGACGAGAGTGACTTTCTTTCCGAAACATCTGTGTTGGATGTCCCTTTGGTTCAAAAAACATGCTTGCTCACAGCATATACATTCAACTCTATTATACGTCGCTTCCGTATTAGTATTCGCAGAAGCGTCGATGATATCAACCTGCTTTCTTCAGATTATGTCAATATTATCGGCGTATACGAGTAATTGGACGGTGTTTTGAAGGATTGTGCATCTATAGTGTTGCAACGTCAGTTTTGCACTATTCTTTCAAGAATGATATAAAAGAAATCGCATGAAAGCGCATCGCCTTGTGCGAATCGTTTTTTAACATAAACGGTCTCGTTGAGATCCTTACTGACCTTAATGGAACAGCGTCCATTCATTGTCATCCTCCACAGACGTACGAGTTTGGCACAGATGGCAAAACTTGACATTGATTTGTGACAGTCTACGGAAATGCTCGTTCCAAATTCTCATCAACGTCTGCAACTCTACTATGATGTACCCCTATTCGTCTGTGCAGGCTTCGGTTCGGGGTTTATATCAGTGGCATGTCTTTCTTACCTTTTTGCAAAACTTTTGAATCTCATTCCTGGAGCATCACCTCTCAATTTCTTCGACCGCGTGCTTTTCATACAAAGCCGGTGTACGTCTCTTCTCTTCTACTCGTAGACACTTGTTGTCAAACCCTTGTTGCCACTGGTCTTTGAAATTTGATATTTTTTAAATTGTTGGCAAATTAAGCCTGATGCGGATTGCTCTGAGGCGCTCGTTAACATGCCAGAAACTCGTGTACTATTTTCTAAGTCTACTCCAAACAACAAATCCACATCCGAATAGGCACTGATTTGCCGACTGTAACAGTCGCCGTAGTGGGTATCACAGTTTTTCAATCCCTTTTTGTGGGGCCGATCCTGTCGCATTTCTTTGATGACGGTAATGTCAGCTTTGCAGCAGTCTAAGGCCTCCGCAAGTTGTTTGGCTGTACGTGGCTTAACATTCCACGTCCATACCCAAAATTTCGTTGGCCTTAATTTGTTTGCATGGGTTCTCAACAGTAGATCCTTCCGTAGCCGAGGCTTGGTTGTGTTTTGTAACTTTCGTCTTTTTCCGATGGCCGGGCAGTAATCCCCGCAGCACAATCCCCAATCTGGAGGGCCAGTCCATTAAGGGCTCTTCCGCCACCATCTTCTTCCCAAGACTTTGACTTGGTCTCAAAAATCATAACCGGCATGAGCTCCAAATATGTCGGAGTAGCCCGGATAAGGTCTCATTTGTTTCATTCTATGGATTTTACTTCACCATCTGGGGAATTCACCCACTGTCCCCTTTATAATGCCGCTATTTTTGTCGCATGTTTAAGTTTAGCAAGCCAGAAGATAGACATCGCCCAGTACCTGACAGTTACCACGAGGATGGAAAATGTGAACAATTGATGGAAATCGCCAGGTTGGCACCTCTCAGTGCATATCCAACCACCTTGCCATACGAAAAACGCCAAGCTATTGCTATCTAGTCCGATTTGACGACTTCAACTTGTTTAAACGTACTGTTTCGAGTTTGCTTCCCGCTTGTTTGGTTTTTAAGGTCAGAATGATGATACCTTATGTTCATTTTTATCACCCAGTTCAAGTATTTGACTTGTAGTGCAGTGGCCTTAATACTGCAAAATGCTTAAAGATCATTGACTTAATATCTGGTAAAAGTCAGCTGATTTACGGGTATGTAGACGTATTAAATATCAACTCCGCTTCTGTTGTGGGTTCTAAGGATGCGGTTTCTTAAGTACCTACTGACTAACTTCTGAATGTTCGTTCCTTGTGAAACCTAGATGAAACCTAGCTGAACTTGGGGATGCTTTTTAGTACAAGGAAATAGGAAATACAATACGATCTGTGTAAAGAGCATTACACATATCATATGTTAAACTCGTATTATAAAGATCACGCAGAATATTTGCCACACAACGTGGATGGCATTCACAAAATATATCGCCTTATTCCCTTATGACGTTTAAAAGAATGATTACGATCCTATTGCAGGTTGACCGCTTCCACGTATAATCATAGCTCTGGTATGGAAATTATTTCGTTGTCTAGCATTTCTTTACATCACGTTCTGTTATTTATTCTGAGTTTTGGTTTCAATGACCTTTACCTAAATACCCAAAAGCTTTATTTCCAGTACCGTCATTAGCATTGAACGCTTTTTAAAAAGTTGACCAACAGAGGTTTTTTGAAATTTATTTGAAATTCGGACACAGTTCGGCACCATAAACGTATCTAGACATTTGTTTTTTATGCATATCTAATATCTCCGCATCGAACCGCGTCCAAGGGGAACAATGGTTACCCCAATTTATTTCTGGTCTGCCTCTTGTCTTCTCTTTTAGGGTTTTCATTGTAACAACCAAACAGTGCTGCGCCATACACAAAAGTTGCATTCAAATGACATGGCGGTATATTCAAATGCCGTCGTAAATTTGACGGTATTTTGACTGTGAAAAGTGGGTTCTATATGAAACAATTAAGTTCTTTAGGTAATTTAACTCAAAGTAGATTGTGGAAGGAGTGCCAGTCTAATTGGGAAGTCTCTTTGTTTAATCGGCGCCTATTGGGTGAGCACGCACTCAGCCGTGTAAGTCTGACCAAGTCATTGGCACATCTCTGCGCATATGATCGATTTAGTGATTATTCTGTCATAAAGTCGGGTTTGATTGGGGGCTTAACGTGTTTCTTCATGGCAAACCGATAAGAATAGAGTTTAGGGAAAGAAGAAACTTCTTCAAGCCTATGGGCAGAAGTTTCAGAATATGTGCATGATATTTGCCTGTGCAAATACGTAAATCTGGACATGTAACTTTCGAAGACGAATACCTGGTCAATCTAAGAACGGAAGATAAATAATTTGTATTCGGCTTTTGGAGCACATACGGTTCAAGAATGTATGTGTTTTGTGAGATAAGTTCATTTTAACTCATGCGGTACTCAAATATTGGGCTATCCACAAGGTCAAGCTATGTAACTGACCATATCGGCTTACGGTCACGTATATAGGGGTAGCGTGCGCCCAAGCAAATGACGAATACGTTCTTCAGAATTCTCCGCGTTCGAGCCACAATTGCAATTCGACCGAATCGCGTAAACTGTTTTCTTGTTCTAAATTAAGTATCAACAACAACACGAGCGCAAATATTTATCACGCTCAAATACAAATAAATGCGGGGAAAGCCATTGATTGCAAAAAAAAACAGTAAATAGTGACTTTTTGAAAAACCCAATAGAGGCGAAGAAGATTTCTCACACTTACGTGGTAATCATGAGTCCTACTATACTTTCAGGAAAGGCTAACTAATGCGTATGGAGTGAGAAATTCAAAACTCCTTATATCTAACATTAAATCATTCTTAGCACTAAAATCTCAGCAAAATCCTGCAGTGTTACAACTTCAAGTCATTAACTACCTTAATAAAATAGCTCTTCAGATCGGGATGCTTCCTGCGCTGTCTATTATGTTGGGCTTGCAGGTTCTTCCATGCGAATTGCTTATAGTCATTAGGTGTTGTAAATGAGTCGCGCCAAAGATCTCACCATGCTCTCAGATTATACGCTTAGCACTACTAATTGAAGAAAAATCGCCAGTCGCTTCAATATCGTTTCTGTGTTCGGCTTTAGAGTAGCTCGAAGTTGATGACAATTTTGCTAAAAAAATCATCTTTTCAGATGAGGCGTATTTCTATCTCGACAGTTACGCAAACAAGTAAAAATGCATTTTTTTGGGCTTGGAAAATCAACACGTTATCATAGAGAAGCCAATACATCCTGAACGTGCGACTGTTTGGTGTGATTTTTGTAATGGCCGCATTATTGGCTTATTTTTTCAATGAATAGAGATTTTGAGGAATGATAACCGAATTTTGATGAACAGAAAATGGATAATTAGAATTGGGCGAGAAGTGGTTCCAGCAAGGTTGGGCTTCGTCCCACACAAGCCGTCCAATAATCGACTAGACTAGGTTTAATAATCAGTCGTTTTGGTGATGTCGCTTGGCCACCTTGGAGCTGCGATTTGATGTCACTAAATTTTTTTGTGAGATGTCATTTAAGGTCGATGCTATGCGAATAAGCCAAAGACAATACAGACACTCAAAAGCATTATTGGCAAATTTATTCATGACACAGTGGCCAAAACTATCGAATATTAAGAAATTGTGTTGGTAAGATGTCCTACTGTCAAGCCAGCCAAGACACTTATTTGAATGAAATAAGATAATTAGTCGGAAGGTATACTCTTTTCAACCAAGCAAAATTCATGAAAATATTTTCAGAAATTCCAAAAGATGGTAATAGTTGCAAAAGGCACCTTTTTCTGATCGCCGCATTGAATCAGTATTTCAATGTTATCAACGTATGCAAGTACAAAATTTGCAGAGACTTTCGTAAAATTGTGCTTGTAGGGTTAGACTTAGAGTTTTACACGGGATGTGCACTTGTTCTAATCCCACATTGGCACAAAACGTATTTTGCCTTCTTACAAGTCTGCAGTCTTGGAATCCATTATCGATCGACCTGGACTCCCTTAGGTCTGCTGTAGGGTGAACTTTTGGACTTAACCAATGGAGTTCATCATGACTTTTCCTAAAATAAGGCTAAAGGCATTGTTATAAGCTTTAGTCGAAAGACTGGTTAAAACATTTTTTAGAAGCATTGCCTATTGTACTCTTCCATGGGGGAGTATATAATGCTTATGTTGGTGCAGATAAGGCTAAAAAATTCTTGCTTTGGTCTGGGGATTCCAGATTTTTTATAAAAGCTCATAAATGCCACTAGTTGTTAGGATGCGCAATGCGTGTTCAACGTGTTGTTTGTTTCGTAACAAGGTAGTTCAGTAGGTGGACGCAGAATCCTCAATTTGGAAAGTTATGCTTTCCTAGAACCCGTTAAGCAAAAGGAGCCAGATATGCGGAAATTAGAAATACATTTCGAGATATGAGAATTGTCTCAAAAATATTAAGGGCACCATTACCTCCTGTTCTACACCCATGCTTACAAGTTTGGCAGGCCCAGGCAGTTAGAAGAGACTTACTCGTATATGCAGTCGGTATCATGTGAACCTAGAACACCGGCATCGCCAGGTTTACGCCCATACGAGTACAGCGCCAAGCCAAGTTATTCGAAATCTGTGTAAAAATGAATAAAGCATTTTGAGTAAGCTGAGTGGATATGTAGACCTGGCAAAACAAAAAATTTCGAGCTAGCTCCGATGTATGGCGTGGACATTGTCAAAAGCTCTCTTGCTGCTTCAATAGATAGACATTTCACTTAACATTTTGTCCAATTTGTACAATGATGCTATAGATAACATATACTCGTTCGGCGAATTTACATTCTGTACAATAGATGAATAGGAAGCGCCGTGCAACAGGGCCATGAGTTTCGAAACCAATCCCAAAGAACGGATATCTTGGATTGAATCGGAGTTGCTTTTTCGAGCTTAAGAAAATTTAAGGAAAAATTAAAAATTTGCTTTTTATTGTGAGTATTTCTAATCTCAAATAAACAGACATTTAGGCAGAGTCTGACAATATTCATTAATATCAAGACAGTTAATTAAACTAGCGCTAAACAGATGATTTGGTGTACAAGTACACACAAATTCTTCACAGAATTCAGAAATAGAAATCAGAAATTGTTAGATGCTAACCGAAAAAATCCAAACATCACACATTGCACGTTTTACAAGGGAGAAAACTTCGCGTGGATATAGTATCTAAATAAAAATGTGCAAGTGCGAGTACTGTTCGTACTAATGTTTTAGTGAATTTATTCACTCTATGAAAAGTATCTAGACACGACTACTTAACTGTGCTTCGCAACAATATGATATGCATTTAATTGAAAGTCACGTTTCTAACAGTAATTATTTGTTATACGTAGGTAGATCTATTGTACATTGCTGCAGGTTTGATACTTCCCTCCAAGGTATTCGTTTTTATCATTCTCCAAACAGACACAAAGGGGACAAAACAATGAATAGCTTCATGGTTATGACGTTTTGATTAATCACGCGGCTAGCCTTAGTCAGACTTAACTAAATGTTTAACACGATGATGTTGTTGTCAGTCACAACCACATTCGACACACAGTCTAGCAGTGTCAGTTCTTTCTACTTCTTCTTTTTCTTCTCCCTCTTCTAATGGTCATATTAAAATTCATTCAACGGATGTCAGCGAACACACCTTTGTAGTTACTGAACGCTGCTCAGTAAAGATGCGCGATGATTGGATCGATCAGATACGATCGTGCTGCGTAATTTAGTTGGCTCCTAATTATCAACCGACATTCCTACTGTGCGAGTATCTACGAACGCTCATGGTCCCACTCATTGGTATGTCGTCTGGTTGAAGTTCTCTGGAAGTGATGGTAATTTGTCACGACCGAATTTTTGCACGACAACATGTCCAAGTGAGAAAAACAAGCGGAAAAGGAGCGGTATGATTGGTTAAATCTATTAGGTTGTCCAGCTGTGGAACTATCAAGAATGCAACTTCGAAGGGTCTCGGAGATAATTCCAAAACCAAACAGGTGGAGTAGTTACGTGGTTTCACGAGTATGTTCAGTTTATGAGTACTACGCATACAAAAGGTGAATATAGTGGAGTTGGTGCCAAAGGTGATCCTCAAAGTTGAAAGAACTGGATAAAGAATAGAGCGCTGCTCAATTTGAATGGCCCTTGTGACCTTTTGTCTCTTAAGTATCTGTATCTATTGGATAGGTTATGGACAGCATCTTGTGAGGCCGTAAGAACAACGTGCGCCGAATGGGCATGATCAATGGTTTAGTGATATTGAGATTGGCTTTTATTATTGCGCATAGACCGTGGGCTCACTTTATCGTCTCGTGCCGTACCCTTTGTATTGTTGTAGTTAAAGAGTTTTTTTTATGTGGCCATTATAGATGAGTTCAATTTAATTCCTAAAGTGATCGTATATCGAGTTTGTGAAAGCATATCTTTGGTTGGTTAGATTGTGTCTAGACGAAGGGAAGTTTAAAGATATCGTAAAGTGGGCCCTTGAAAGGTGAGTCCCTTTTCAAAGTCAATGAGGGCATTGACTGGTGAATGTGGGAGATGGTTTGATATGTGCTTCTAGTAGAACTGATGTCTGTATCTATTCAAATGAATATTTGTTTGATATACAGCAATGGATAAATTGAATACAAAAATCTAAAATAGACGACAATAATTGCGATTAAAAATGTACTTTTTAAATTCAGTAGTAAGGATAGTTATAATGCCAGAAGTGTCCAAATGTGAGAATTTAAAGATTAACTCTCTTTGAACTTGGGAATCCAGAAACAATTGAATTATGTTGCAATAGATGTTGTGAACCCTTTGCAACTGTGTATGCGTTACCGAACGCATCTTAAATTATGAAAATAGTCAAATAGCAAAATTTCTCAGTGGGAGTTCTTCCACATTGTGTTATGTCCCCACTTACAATTGAGTACTTTGAAACTTCACCGCCTACCGCCAATTTCGCGAAATCGTTTCTTTATTTATGTGGTCTAGTTTTTTCGAACACTGAGCAGGGTTTTTGCACTGGTTTCACATTTTCCTATGTTCTTCGAGAATTGCGAAGTTGAGCGGGAAAATGGCAAACTTCCTGCGTCACATAAATGTCGGTTGGTCTGCGACTGAGAATGAAAATGAAATCTTGGCGCGTGACAGGGATATAGTAATCGTAATGGGAGATTTCAGCGCAAATATGGAACGGCTTGTCATTACAGGTACTGCTACAAGATCAGTTGGGTCTATTTTGGCAGGCAGTGAACGTCAAATTTTGTAATAATTTCTTGTTTCGGAACGAGAACCGGATGTCGAAATTTCACGCGAGCATCATTTTATGTTAGACATCACTCAAAGTTGCTTCGAGTTACAAGGTACAATAACGAAAAACTTAGGGATTCCCTATTGCACCAACAATTAAGGGGCCATCTCGCCACAGAAGCAGTTAAGTTAATGCATGAAGACATGGATGACCATTGGAATGCTGAAATTCCTTTTGTATCTGGGGCATTCGGGCCAATGCCTGATACCATGAGATGGATCAATGAGCATATTTTACTTTAAATTCGGATTGCAGAGGTATCAGTTATAGAAAAACCCAAGTTCGAAGTCCAATACCGTGTGAAGAGGAAGGAAATGCACCGAAATGTTAAATAACAAGCCGTCATAAATCAATACACAGGCTAAAGAAGCAGCTAGTAGTAGTAATTTGTTATCACGATCGTCTAAAGCACCATAACAGAATTAACAGTTGGTTGGAGTTCTAAACAACACCCATTGAAAGAGGCAATCTGTTGATTTCGGGTGAGCATTTCGCGTTAGAGCTAAATAATTTAAGCAGCAGCATCATACTCCCAAATCCCTATTAGCGTGTTGGATCAACAAGTTCCCAAATTCCACCCGAACTTTCCAGCTACTCAAAGATAGTTGATGCGCTTAAATTCGTCGAAAGAAATAAAGCGAAGGCATTGATGGTATCCATGGGCGGCAGCAGCAAGATCGGCAGAATTACTCTAACCGCTCAGTTTTAGTGCTTGGGAAAAGAACGTTTCCCAAGGAGGTGAAGAAGAGAGATGATCATCAATGAAATGTGAGAACCAGAGAGGATATACGTTCTTCCTTCCGTAACGGATAAAAGACCATGCTACATCAAACTCGATGCGGATGCAGATAAGTTTAATACCTTTCGAATCATCATTATGCAACGCGTCGAGTTTAGGTTTCGCCTTATCTACTGTTTATTGACTTTAAGAAAGGCTTTGAACAGATATGCAATCTGAGGAGCTTTGTGCAGGAGAGATATCCCCACTAACTAATAGCATTTGTTAAGACGAGAGTGGTGAGTGCTACGTTCTTCACACTGATAAAGTGCCAGATGACTTCGTGGACTTTGTCAGGGCTATATACTTTCACCATTGTTATTCCTTGTAGTCATCATCGATGTACATCGGACAGCACTAATTGAAAAAAATTAAGTATTGAGGTGTACAATGACATCTTAGGGCAAATACCCGGACTATGCTAACTTTGTCTGCCTCCTTGCACATCGTCTCGGCCGACTATGTCAACGTACTTCATGTAGGCAGCAGGATCGGGAAAGCTTAAGCTACGAAAATCATTGGGAAAAAAATGTCAACTTTAGTACGAGTACTATACGGGTTAGTACTTGAAAGGTTACTAACATTGTCTACGGAACATATTAAGCAGTTTTTGGCCGAACCACTTCTCCGACGAACGGCTTTAATACGGACCTATTGCGAAATTTACCATCCGTGGAATGCACACACCCAGTCAGGTCTTCTGCTTACGGGGTAACCTAAGCAAGCACGCATTGCAGAAATCTGGAGGGATTTGAACAAGATATCGCGCAGGCGTTGTTGACGCCCTATGCCCCACGAAGAGTGACATGACTTAGGTAAGTAATGTCGGTATATTTCATATAGTTAGGCCGTGCTATGATTACCTCTTCGGCGAAAAATTCCCGCTCTGAAGCTGTTCCTTTCGTAGCCTAGTTCGATTTCCAGACATGCTGGCCTAAATCTCAGCCCACGAAAAGCATTTCCTTACAAAACCCTTGTTTTTCTGGTGGCTCTCTCTCTTCTAGTGCTGCATAGGCACAGATAATATTTCAATCTTTGTGTTCAGTTATCAATTTAATTGCCATTAGTCGGCTGCTAACTGTGACATGCTTGCGATCTTATTTAGGACATCAGCAGTCAATATGGTATCTATCTATTTAAACGTGGTTGCATAACGAAGTTTTAAAGTTGGTAGGAAACATGCAGGGTTGATGGTTTTTTGTTTGTATATATATGTTTAATTGTGGCAGAAGTTCGTCTCTGATCGTCTTCCTACTTCGTATAATGATTAACGATGTTTTTTGATCTATTTTGAAGCGAGAAAACTTTTGAATGGATAAGGAATGTGAAACATCTTAGACAAAAGTGAGTTAAATAGAGCCAAAGTAAATGTAAGACACACAATCAAAACAGGAAAAAAGATACTGTCTACAGTCTAAAGTAGCAATGTAGCAGTTGCAAAACATTGCTTGCACCTTAAGGCGATAGGCTTAAGCCCACCCCATATTAATGTTAAGAATGCAGAAATAAAGGAAAATAGCCAAATTCTCTGTTAAAGCAAAACTCTAAACTGTTTTCGTGAATACCTATGCGGTCATCCTATGTTGAGAATATGGCATTTTCGATTCCAAAAATAACCAACATCAACATCAAGTACAAAAGCCACATGCTAGCCATAAAATGTTGAAAGCTTCTGTCCCATTACGTAAATTTTTTTAAAATTTTTCTTTCAAAAATTTGTTCGTTCCCTCATTCAAAACATCATATGGCAAAACTCATAAATCTACGCAAATGCCAGTGCATAAATTATATCTTTGCTTATGTAAATTTTTATTAGTAACTTAAAAGTCAATACGTCAATGAGATTAGGGCAATATGAGCCTTGTGGCAGAGATGTACTCGTACACATGAACACATGTACGGATGTTCATAAATTCGTAATTAAATAGGAGAAATACTCGTATCTCTATGCTTTATGATCTGCAGAATTAGTTTTTTACGAAGCTCCTAGGAACTGTAACATGGAGCTCTGGACAATGTTATGACCTAGTTACAAGATGAGATATTTGGAAAAAAAAAAACAAATCACATTTTTTTTAATTGATTTTCGTTTTTGAAACAAATGGGTTAGGTCAAGTTATTGAAACCACAATTTATTGCGCTTGAGTTAAGGAATCATGTAATTAGGGGATTGATTTTTGTCATATTTTATTTTTAGAGTAATGATGTAGATGAAAACCAATCACTTTGAAGGCCAACATGAATATAAATAGGAATATCTCTTTTATAGTAGGACATTAAAATGCAAGTTCTTGTATCAGTCTTGACCGTAACGATAAAGTCAAAAAAATGTGACTCATTGTTCTGATCGAATGTTGTCCCATTTGTAAAGCTAAGGTTAATCCCTGAAGAGGGCACTGATTTCTTTAATATGTTCAACTGTATGTCTTTACTTTGGACACGGCTGCTTTTAAGAAATTTTCACAATAAATAGGAGTTCAAACAGAAGATTCAAAAAGCGGAAAAATGTCGTGGATTCTGAAAAAAAAATTTAAAATGTTTCTTTAGATAATTTAGTTTACCGGATTCTGGTGTAGATTCAATGAATAGCTTTACCAGTCCAAGAACCAAAACAAATTAATCGATTGTTAATGCATGTTCCAAATAAAGTTATGTAATCCAAACGATACGATGTAATTGATACTGTTCAAAACAATATTTTGAGAAATGATGTCACATAATATAGTAAGATGCATCGCATATTTCTGGTTTGGTTGAGAACAGCTACAAGTTCCTGGAAATATAAGCTGCTTAATATTGGAAAGATGATTTTCATACTTCTCATGGCAACGGCTTATAAAATATAGCCTTTTCGCTCCCTTCTTGTCTTTAATGGCCTACGAATAGGCATGAAGAGTCATTCAGGCACTTTAACACCTAAAGTAATCCTGAGGCTCATCAATATCTAATAAGATTTCTTAGAGTCCTTATACTTACATGATCCAGTTTCATGTCTTGAGACTTAAGGCAAACGAAAAGTTCTACATTCGCATATAGCAGCACCAAAAGAAGAGCTGTACAAATAGTAGAGTAGAAGTGAACGATTTACTTAACCGGCTGACAATTTTTCTGTACAGCGGAGTTGTGATCTTAAGTCAGAGCTTAACTATTTTCGAGGCCGAAAATTATGATGCTTTTAAGATAAGTATTAAACATCACAAACTGAAACGTTGGCATAATGAAGTTCTGCACTAGAAAATGTATTAGGGCTACGTACAATCGATATATGTATTATAATTTGCCTTCGAGGAACCAAGAGAAGAAATGCCGTCAACATGCAGACGAAGTCTTATTAAACGTATTATTACAAAGGTTCAATTGTCGACATACACTAAAGACAAGTTATATAATAAAACTGCAAAAAGAAGAAAACAGAACTTTAACGCATTAAAGAAAAAAGAACGAAGTACTCATGCGTTCCTTTGATGTCCAAACGGCAGATTTTATCAAATTCGCAGCTAAATGAATGATTTGGATCACATACCCTCAAAATTATGGACAACAATTGCAGATCTTAGGTTCAACCGTCGTATAAAGTCGGAACAATACAAAAACTGCAGCATTTACTCGTATCTCGCCATTTAGTAAATTCCGTATTCGTAAAAAGAGAGTGACTGCGAAAAAAAAAATTACAGTCAATGCGGTGTATTGTGAAATAGGTCAATATACGTAAGATAGAGTATACGTGAAATATTGTGCCACTTCGTATCGTCTTTACCGATTTGAAAAAATATGGACGGCGCCGTTAACCAAAAAGGTTTTTCATGATGATGTTGCAAATTGAGCTGGCGTTGGGTGGCATAAATGGCTTGGGAGCTTGGTTCAAATTTAAGGAAAAAAAAATGCTACTAAAACTAGTTATAAACAATATATTTAATGAAATATATAAAAATGAAAATGTTACGAATCTCAGTGCATAATACTCGCATTTGCAGAAATCTATATATCGGGT
Organism: Volucella inflata; assembly: GCA_928272305.1. Classification (NCBI taxonomy): domain Eukaryota; kingdom Metazoa; phylum Arthropoda; class Insecta; order Diptera; family Syrphidae; genus Volucella; species Volucella inflata. The sequence goes on from OV743720.1 coordinate 11,452,222, forward strand.
TTTCCAATAGGGACTTGACAACTATGAATTTAATTTGTGAACGCACTCTTTCACTCATCATCAAACTGTCACTGTCAATTTATTCAGTAAACTCAACATTTTCATCATGGAAAAGTACACGAACGAGCAACGTCTGCAAATTATAAAAATGTTCTACCGGAATTCGGAGTCGGTGACTGCAAATTTAAGAGCGTTAATTCCAATTTTCGGTCGTAATTCTCGCCCTAGTAAACAGGCAATTTTCAGTGCAAAAATTTGAGTCTACATATTCGTTGTGTGATGTTGCCGTGTCAGTGAGATAACGGGTTGGTCGAAGTGTCGAAAATATCGCTGCCGTTCAGGCGTCCGTAGCAAACGATCCAAATCAGTCAATTCCATGAATCACCACTTAATCCACAAAAAATTACTGTTTGGTGCGAAATAGCGGCCGTTTCGGCCGAAATGTGTGGCCGAGTCGTTGAAAATTGGGTCCAACGAATCGACCGCTGCAAACGTGCCCGCCGTGGCCATATAAACGAAGTCGAGTTCCATTCATAAATGTTTTGATTGTACATCAAGCCGATAATAAAGTTTTTGAAATATCTCAAATGGTTTGCATTTTATTTAAAAAAAAAAGTTGTCAAGTCCTTATTGGAAAACCCTGTATTAAGAGAGCGATTGTGGATACATTCTTGGCTGAGCAAATCATCTGGCTTCAATGGTCGAGGAAAAATACATTTCAAAATACAAGCACCAGGTAAGATTTAAAAGAGAGGCAGAAAAAATCAATTCATTCAAATGCAAAAATTATAGCAGAATCTTAATCCAAAATAAAGTGTCCGGAAGAATGGTTCAAAGTTCGTAATTTTATGCAGCCCCATAAATGGCGTAGTAGTCATACAAATGTGAGGGAGACATAGGTAGCATTAGACGTGTTACTTATTGCAAGGTATATTAAAAGGAGTAAACGAAGGTCATATTTCAATAAAGGATATACCATTAGTATATATATAATATAGATTGTTGAATTTTTTTAAAAGTATTTTTGAGTTAAATTGACTTCTTCGCGCTTAAATTTCATTGCATCCAGTTGTGAACTGCCAGATATTTGAGGTGTCCTTTTAGATGTAAGGTCGTCCTTTACATCACGCAAGGTCTTTCTCTACATTATTGTCTCTTGAATAGAAATTTAAGACTCTTCAAGTTGGAGAGTTAGTATTAATTCGCTCTGAATGGTCTTTGCATCTTAAACGACTGATGCTAATATTTGAAAACGTGTTAATGTCGCTGTATAACTCCAACGGTTCGCTCCTCCGTCTATTTTCATATTCCATCCGATTGTTTGCAATGTCTAGCTAAGATAGATAGAATACAAAAAACAATTTTTGTCATCATAAGCTAGACTATCATAGAACAAAGTGAGTTTAAATATTATGAATTGCAAGAAAAAAAAAAAAAAAAAAAAAAAAAAAAAAGAAAGGAATGCCGAAACCCGGGATTGAACCGGGGACCTTTAGATCTTCAGTCTAACGCTCTCCCAACTGAGCTATTTCGGCGGATAATTTTCTCTGCTGTTTGTAAGTTTTCCAGTCCGAGATAACAAGATAGCAACGTGTCATTAAGGTGTCATTTATCATACTCGCTTGTTTTCATTCTGCTTTTACGTCCCAAGTACTTCAGTATACAACCAACATGTCATGTGGTTTCTAGCAATGTGTTTCAAGTCTTTATACTGTTGCCCTGACTCCTTTTCAACTGCTGTTCATGTGTCCCTATGGATCTGTTATTTTTCCCTACTAAGGCGTTCCGTTTGAGGTACTGTCTTTGCTAGACCTATTTCCAATCTAGTATTACCAAACTTAGATGTACATCGAATTAAGTAATCATGGATTTATCTATTCATTTAAAAAAGCTGGGGTTATGGGACCATACTACAACGGTTCAAGTAACAAAAAGTAAAACAGTTCATGGCTTTAATGTTAATTGCAGCACAACATTCGATATGCTGACTTTAATTTACAAGTTGTTCATTATGTGATGTGAGTAATTCAGAATATAGTCGCAGATACTCAGGCAGCGGCATGATTTTTAAGTAACTACATACATGGAAATACGCCTCATCTGAAAAAATGATTTTTTTGAGCAAAATTGTTGTCAATTTTTAGTTGATCTAAAGACCCCATAGTAAGGGGATAACGAAGTGGGTGGTCATGTTGCTTTAATTCCTGAGTCATTGGACCTTGTGAGAGATCTATATGAGAGATCTTTAGGAGAAATTCTCCTGAGGCTAGCGCAGCTGATGTTCAGTATAGACGCACGCTTTCGGTAACAGTTGCGATATTCTCCGTTCGGTTGTCAATCAGCAAACCAGTCTTACGAACTTTCTTCACAAACTTGCGAACCCTAGCTAAAGTTGGCGCATTGTTTCGATCAAAAATACTTTTCAAAATTCGCACTCTTTCGTCAACACAGCATCCACTTTTGAAGGAAGTTCGCAATATTTTCCAACGTTGATCAAGAGTAAGTAAATCGATCCATTTCGCACCGAAAATAGTCTAGTTACCTAGTCAATCCGTCCAGTTATTAAAAATCCGGTTGTTGATTTAACCCCTTCATCGGCCTTTCGGATGTTCTGTTGGTTATTTGGATTCCGTTAAGGTGCTCAATCGCGTGCCTTTCCATTGCCAATATTTGCAGTTCGCCAGAAATAGTGTAGTACATATTCGTTCTTTGCATAAAATCCAAAACATCAATGTACAATGTCCTACAAACATTTATGGATACCAAGTGTTTCGTATTTTTATTCCAAAATTTCTTGTTTTTAAGCAAAGTGTCTTCACAATGTTTCGTCACATGTTTCGTGCAACATTCTTCTTATTGCTTATTCACAGTCACAGTCAATCGCACCATTTGCAGCATGTTCCCATCACATCCTCATCAAAATGACAAAACTCACCAATGTTTCATTTCACAACTGTACCTCACCAAATGTGTCTAAGACATATGATGTCAACAAGCTTCAATTCACCACCAGCAACAATGTTCTTCAACATTCTCTAGACCTTAGTTTGAAAAATGCAGAAGTATTCGAATGTATCTTTCTATACGAATACGAGTACCTATCTCTGGTCTTTCAATTTCATTCAGTAAATTGTGGTTCGCCATTGCTTGCGGTGCGTTGAGCTCTTATGTGAAATTGGGTTTTGTTATCAGTTACCACTTCGTTCCAAAGAAAACAAGAAAAACAGATCCATTTACCTTCATCTCCGGTGTTTGGTGTGTTTCTTACTTGTGCTTCTACTGTGCTACCTGTTTTGGAGATAGAAAGGTGCATCTGCTTTCTGCCTAACAGATATTTCTTCATTTTTTTTCTCCGATTTTTATTTCTTATTTTTTTTGGGTATTTTCTTATTGTCGTATCTTTGACCGCACAGTGCACCGGCGAAAGGCGGGTTCTTGATTAAAATTAGGTTCATAGGTTCAATTCGGTTTTCTTAATATTTTATCAGATCCGTTGTGTAAGTTGATTTTCACCCAACGGATAATTAACTGATCGAAATTATAGTGCCATCCATAGAGCGTGTTACAAAAAAAAAAATTCGAGTTGGGTTTTATCTACAGAAAAGAAGAGAAATAGAGGAATTTTCCGTCTTGTCCAGAAAATTACCACAATTACGGTGTTACTTTGTGGTGGCGGTTTTAATAAAAGTCTAAAAAAAAAAGTATCTGCATCTGAATCTGAGCCCGAATCTCAGTTTGATTGTGATTCTTGTGAGTTTTGATTCTTAAAGGAGTGGAGTGTACGCATATATGTACATACATATGTATATGTGGTAAAAGGTGCGCACAAGTTTTGTTTATTTTTTGTATTACATATTTGTATGTATTTCGGCCCCCCTCGTACTGAGAAGGGGTATCATCAGTCTTTAATTAAATCAAAACAGAGGAAGTGTTATTAAGAAAGCTCCTCTTCTCCTCAAAGTCGTATAGTGATTGTGTGTTTAGTGGTGCATTTCGCGTCGTTATTTAATTTAAACCGGTATTCGGTATTCGATTTACGGTATTCGGTGCTCGCTCTTTGGTGTTCGGTATTCGGTATTCGGTTTTATCGGATCAGAGAGTGTGTTTATTTTGTCTCAATACAAACTTCCTCGCTAATTGGTTTTGAAATTAATCATCTGCCGCACTATGGAATACTTTAAATGGATGCTACTAGCCGCCTGCCTGGTCTTTGGATTTATAAATACAGGTTAGTCTAAAAGCCGTCAAGGTGATCTTCAGCATTCAAGTGCCACCGGATGGTGGATTGCCTACTCGAAATTAAGTGGAAGCAATCCACCCTCCAAATGTGGATAGGTTAAGATACTCGAAACATTTGAACGATTCGATTTGTTTTGCTTCTGAGTGACTGAACAATCGTCCTTAATTATTTGTGCTGTTTCAGATACCAAAAAAGTCAGAGCACAATTTGAAATAAAAAGAAAAACATACTTAAACGAAAGCTAGGCACTTATCTCGAATTAGAGTCGACAACTAAAAAATAAGAGTAAAAATAAAAATAAAAATTATTGCGTGGGGTCAATGGAATCTGAGTTTAAATGAGCATCGTGCGGCAAAAACATCAAAAACAAAAATTGTTATGTGATGTTTAGAGGTTTTAAAAAAAATTTACGAGGTTTTTTTTATCATCAGAAAGGTTGAAAGTTTAACCTTATAGACTTTCAGATTCAAAGCTAAGTAAAAATTGTTGAAATTTTGGACTACTTTTTATTTTTTTGATTGAATTCTTCATGAGGTTAGTCGGTAAACGGCATATAGGTACTTATCTAGATTGTATACGGCTGTGTCTTTTTGCCTGCTTAAAGTATGTGTAATGCACTTCTGAGTGATGTAAAATAAATGACGTCAAAAGTCTTGACCTTGGACCACATAACACCATCCGCAGGTTCATGGTTTTCACACAAAAAGTATTACAAATTCGTTGAGAGCAATTTCAGCTTTTACAATTTCTTGATCCTTGAACTGCAGATATGGTTCAACTTGACAGTATTTGTAATTAAGCTTATTTAACTACACCTGCATCTTAGAAGCTCAAAAATGATCAACTGTTATTTTTCTTCTAATTTCTAACTCCGACGTTTTGCTGATTCTCCGATTTACAAGATTATCGTCTTTGTCTTTTGAGTAAGGACTTTGAATTTCAATAATCAACATCTCAAACTTGGGTGTAATCACTTCAGACTACATGATCTTTTTGACTTCTATTTCCTAATATTCATCTCTTACGAGAGTACAAAAAGTTGGGACTTCTTCCACAAGGTCAGTAATCTTGGTTTACATATCTAAAGCAGCTTATCCTGCGATGTCCTAATTATTTACTGGATACCTCTGTGTTCTTTATCTAGAGTATTACTTGGCATGCCATTCGGAGTAAACAGAAAGAAAATGGGGAGAGGTAGATGAATGGCGGAGTCAACAGCCCACTATAAACCAATAAGCAATGTGTCTTAGAGTATTCCTAAAACAAACATTCCTGAAATCAATCTAATGAGAGTCAAAAGATACACGTGCTTTACTCGCTCTTTATATAACATTTAGTTTTTAGACATTTTTGTGTCTGAGATTCATCATAATTATTCGTGAAATTCAAGAGATTTTTTCGTTGATTAATGCACAGCTTCCGGTGCATCTGCTTCCCACTTGTTACGAAACAGAAATTTGAATTAAAACGGTGGGATTGAGTGTGACCTGACATCAAATTTCAATCAGCTATAATCGCATTAAATAAAAATTTATATAACGAAAAGATATGCATGTCGAAAGATACCATCAAGAGCCAAATTAGGTTTGAAAACTTTAAGTCATCAGCTGAATTCTGCTTGGATTTTTTTTATATTGCTAAAACTAGAATATATTGCTTAAAATAAAATGGAAATGATTTATATATATAATACAAGAAAGATGCTCTGCACAATAGCAGTGTCACCGCTTCCACCTATGGCAGTCAGGTGGATGTAACATACAAAGTATGCGAAACACAAAATTAGCAGGAAGGCAGTAACAATTATACGTTGGATACAATGAGAGTTTGTCTATAAGGTAGAGTACTATCAACCTAAATAGATGGATAAATTCAACCTTCACATTCATTGTCATATACACAGATGCTAACTTCTGCACTTGAGTAGTGAAAGCCAGAGGAAAGTTTGGACAAATCTCTTGTGGCATCATGCACGAAGAATGATGTTGTATTATGAGCTCCAGCTGCCATTTACGACAACATGATACAGGGACATGCCAGAATAAAGTGGATCAAAACTGCAGCATCATCATGGCATGTGAACCATTCTGTATATTAAGGGACCACAGCCAAAAGAAACACTTGCAGGTTAAAATACAAATGTGTTAAACGGATATCTTGAATATCATTTAAGATTTTTAACAAGCCAATGGGGGACCTAGGGCTCAAATATCGTCGCATTATACAGGCACCTACCCAATTGGTACAGAATATTCTTCAGTCTTTGGAGCACTAAACCTAAAATAAATATTATGGTTTTATATCGGTGCGAGCATAATTGCTTTAAGTCATCCTATGTTAACGAAATGTAAAGAAATCCTTTAAGAAATTCGCTGTCTGATAAATTTAGATGATCACTTGACTATCTTCAGGGAGAAGAGTTGGTATTTTTGCTTCAAATCGAAGATGTGAATGTAGAAGACACAAGGTTTTAACAAAACGGTGCCACATCTCATAGAACACGACCCGTTTTGATTAATTGCAAAAAAAAACTTTCTAGACGAGTTATTTCGCTGGCCACCAAAGTCGTGTGATTTGTCGCCGTTGGATTTCTTTTTGTGGGGCTATGCAAAAAAATGGTGTCTATACCTACAATTTGTAAGCTCCTGACGCTTTGAAAACGAGTATTCGCCAAGTAATGGACGAGTTACTGGCCGATATGTGTCAACAAGTTTTCAAAAATTACCTTATCATAATGAAAGACTGCAAGTACTACCGTGGAAGGTAGTTTCTATTCATAATGGCAAGATCTAAAGAATATATTGAAATAAAAATTTGAACGAAATCGAAATCATAAATGTGTTTGATTTAGATTCACTTTCGGACCAACAAAATGGATGGCCCTGTGTCACCATATCAGTGCTGGTTAAGCAGTAATCAAGTCTCTGAAATCGTGATCTACAACTGTGTCCAAAAGTAGTCGGATTTTTTTTATAAATTAAAAAATCTTTATTTATTCTTCCAAATCATGCTAAAAAGTCTTTTTCCGGTATAGCCTACAGAGCGCGCGCCGATTCACGTTAAATGTCTTCAATCGACTCAAAACGATTTCCTCGGAGTGATCTTTTGAGTTTTAGAAATAGTCAGAAGTCACACGGTGCCAAATCAGGGGGATAAGGTCGTTGCGGAACGATATTGGTTGCATTTTTGGCGAAAAAGTCACGAAGAATCTATGCAGTGCATTCAGCATTTTTGGTACCAATCGAGACTTGACACGTTTGAGGCCCAAGACATCTTTCAAAATGGTATTAAATGCTCCTTTTGATATGCCAATTTCATCAACAATGTCTCTTATAGTTAATCGACGTTTTGCAAGCACTAATTCTTTTACTTTTTGGATGTGAGCATCGTCAGTTGAGGTCGATGGTCGACCAGGGCGCTCTTTGTCTTCAACGCGTTCTCTACCTTCTTTGAAAAATTTATACCAATCATATGTTGTTGATTTTGGTAGAGCTCTAGGCCTTCTTTAACATTTTCAACGTGTCTGCAGCATTTATACCATTCAGGAAACAAAATGTGATCGCACTTCTTCGTTGAATAATTTCAGACATTGTAAAAATCCCCAAATTAACTTTTTGTGTTGCACAAAAACAAGCGTAACTCAAACACTAATAAATATTTTGACATATAATTTGGCATGAAAGTCAGTAATAGTTGTATCAACTTAAAAAAAAATATATTGAGCGAAAATATTTACCCGCGTAATTTAAATCGAAAAATTCCGACTACTTTTTGGACACAGTAGTATTACAATGAGGTCACTCTTAACTGCTTTTCTCTCCCCAAAATTGGGAATTCTACTCTATGTACCTGTGTGGTGGAAGTACTTGTCGGAGAGGGTAATATTGCTAGGATTTATCAAAAGCGTTTTCTATCGGAAAGGAAACTCTTTGCAGATGTAAAAACCAATTAGAATTGGAGACAATTAGCAAGGATGAGAAAATTTCCTGAATATTACATTTGAAGAGAATATTGATCAGCAGTTACAAGGAAAGCATCTTTCTATAAGGGGTGTGTGTTTTAGAGGTATTAAAGTTTAAAATGAATTCGAACTCCTGTTCATGGTATTGGTTCTAATGAAAAAATTAAGATGATTTCGGGAACATGATGTGGAAGTGAAATCGCGACCAATTGTCTTAAACGTTATGGCAGTCATTATTTTTGAAGAAATATGGACCAATGATACAATCAGCTCTTGATTCCAAACATACCACAGTCAATAATGGATTGTGTTTTTTTTTTGTGCTACGCACACTGTGGCCAAGCGGCTCAGATCAACCAGGGTCTGTCCGAAAAAACGTCTATTAAGTGGATGGAAACACGGTGCAAAATCGGCTTATAAAGGCCTTTCAATACGACGATGTACATCAGCAGTAGCTTATTGGGTGCCCACCGAACGATTTTGGTTGCAGAGTTTGCGTGATGTGGCAACGATTCATGTGTGCTTGGATGAACTATTATGCTTGTGTTTTGCAGAGTAAAATCCAAAGGACCAGATACGAAAATGTTATTATATTACACCGCTGCGGAAAAATCAGCGCTGTTGCGAGTTTGATAGGAACCTTTTAATCCGATGTCAAAGCAATAGAATTCTCAAAAGATCCAAGCTCCGAATATGTTGATGTAGGTCATAACAAAATCTAGAGAATTCCAATAATGAAAAGTCCGCTGAACTTATCGAATCTACGCACAATGTTTAGCATTAGCATACAAGACTACGGCCAACAATGCTGTTTCCTGTGCCTTAATTACTTAATTTTCAACAAAACTTGGAGAAGGACATGGCGTCAATCTAACTTTAATTAGATTTTTTTACTTCCCTTCATCATAATGTGTTGTAGGAATTAAGTGACTAGTTTAGGTTTAATAATTCGCTAGGTGACTCCGTCTTTCTTTACTTAACCATGCTCTTTCCAGTCATCTACAGAAATAGAATATTCATTGAGGCTCATGCAAAGTTCTGCGAAACGTTTAACACTATTACGGTATGCTCGGTCATTCACATCTTAAAATAAAAATACGAGTAAGTGACCAGCTTGACTTCGTATATATTTCTAACCGTTTTATGTGCTAAAAACTTGTTTCCCAAAACAATACAAAACATTTATAAATAGTGTAACAGAATTCGAAGCTCATTATTCGTTCATGACTTGAATACTTCAACAAGTACCATGGTCATACATCAAATTGCGGTTAATCCAAAGTAATGACCAGTCCAGTTAATGGTATTTCTGTTTAAATCTATTGTAACAAGTCTGAACAGTAAGAAACCGGTCTTTTCAAAGAAAATTAACGATAGATATTCGACTACAGGACATATACTTCAAAATCAAAGAGCTACCGTCAACACCACGCACCAGTCAAAACTCCAGATAAACCATTTTGTCTGACTAACATAATTGATTAAATTCCTCAACCCAACATACCTAAATACCTTTTTCTGATAAAAAACAAAAGTGAAACCTTCCATTAAAAAAAAAATAAATAAAAAAATAAAATTCCAAAATTTTAAAGGCACCTTCAACCGATGAAAATTAAGAAAGAGAACCAAGTTGCGGCTCATTAACATATTGTTGCTGAGCATACTTTATAATCCCCCTCGCGCCTCTCAACTTTGTTCAAAATGAATAAAACAAAGTCATACAATGCAGTGTACCTAACATATATATGTGTGATTTTGTATCTGTTTATCTATTCCTGAGGTTTTAAAGCACTAAAGATACAAGAACGGAAAGTGGTACACTTGTGGATTATGTCATCGAAAATGCATTTTAAATGCAACTAACTTACGAGAATAAAAACTTTCCCTCGTTCCGAAAAAAGTATTTCGTTATTTTGCCGGCAAAATACCGTACAATCTTTTAGATAAAAAAAATATATAGATACTTTTATTTCAGATAAGATATGGAAAACGGCTTTAGCTTTAATAAATATGATTCGTAGGCCCTGCAAACTAATAGAGATACTTTGTACTTACCTATTCAATGTGCTAGTGTTATCTTATCTCAAAATGCTATTACAACTACCACCCTCCAGAAAGGTTTTTTTTAGTTTTGGATATTTTGTTGTCAAGTTTCTTTGGAAAAAAAAGAAGAAAGCCAAAAATGCGTCTGTACACGTATTTACCGACCCACTATCCCCAATATTATCCACCCACTGTATGTTTATTGGAGAGTGAGAGTATAGGTATTTTATATATATCGACGGTAATACATAAAAGTTATCTAATCTTGTTCTGTTTATAATTGCCCCAATAGTGACACTACGTTAAAAAAAAAGATTCCTAAAAAGAACGACTCGTTTTCGAAAACATCAAGCTATTAAACAATATGAAGTACGTGGATATCTAATGTTGAGCTTTATTGTTTTGATCTTCTCATATAAATTGAAGACGTAAAAGGTTATGCCTGTTGCTTTTTTTTTTTTAAAGAATAACTTAGGTTGTCTCCACTTGATCTTTTAAACACAGTGTGGCAAATAATATCTCGGACACAAGCCATATCTCAGCAACCAAGAGCGCCATCTATTTGTTTGAATATTTCTCTACTATCTGTCAAAATTTCATGATATTTGATTGACTTTTATCATTTACCAAAATTATTTTCCCAGAACACCTTTTCATTTGATGTTGAAATTTTAACATGAAACACAATGAGCGGTCAATAAATTCTACGAAAATCTTGACAAAAATGCATCAAAAACATCCCGATTTATGCAACAAGTGTACCGTGATGAAATGGAGACGAGAGAGTGAGGTCTAATACCTCCTCTCTATAAAAGTTTATAACTTGGTTTTTGCTATAAAGAAATTCTAAATGTAGCTGCCTCAAATAATATGATGTGCGTTGGAGTCGGAACCATTGATAAGGTGTACTTGCCTGTCTTCACAGCACTGAATAAGTTCCTGTATTGGCGTCGGAGGCACATCTTCAGTGTCTCTAGCAAAGCACGAAGATGCGCATATGAACCTTTGCAGGTCCAGGCCAGGTCCTTAGTTATGAAACCTGAAATGAGAGAGAATTTAATACCTTTCCCAATAAAAAGGGCTGTACTTTGTCTAAAATTGCCTTTGGCAGAAAATATCTTATGCCTCTTGGATAGCTCCAAAACGCGATGTTCTCTTCAGCACAGCGCTGGCTAAAGGTGTCCAAGGCAGGTATGCATGCATCACGCTCAGAAGAGATGTCATTTCTTGCATACAAAATCAGGGTTCTCTCTCTATATGATTTGTTGCCACCTACGTCACGTCGTATGGCACCCTTTTGAGAGGGAACATCTCGTCTAGGTCTCGGATTGTTGTTGAGTCTTCTAATTGTCCGACCTCCCGTGAAATCATTGGTCGTTTTTCTTCAAAGATGCATATGAAAGGGCTGTCATTTCCAATGGAAAGTTTTATAGACAGATGATTGAAGATTTTTTGTGGCCCCACGTTGAAGAAACGACGATCTTTATTTTCGACAGGAAGGAGCTACGACTCACACAACACGTGCAAACATTGAGCTATTATGAAGTCTAAGTTTCCAGGTCGATTTATTTCATGTAATGGTGACATAAACTGGCCATCTAGATCATGCATTTAAAATACCATTAGATTATTTGTTTGGGGCCAAAAGCAATTCCCCATCTAAAAAACAACAACATTCGTACCGAAATTGATAAACTTAATTAGGTAATGTTTGAGCGAGTCCTTGAAAAATGTTGATGTTCGTATAAAAGCCTGTAGACGTGCTCGTGGTGTACCTACATTTAAATAATGCAATTTTCCCACATAAATTGTAATGGCCATATTTTTATCAAAATAAAAACACCTGAAAAAATCTAAGTATTTCCAAATTTTATTTAAAAACGCGTTTTGAAAGAGCCTTTATCTGTGTAATACCCCTAAAGAGAATCGCAGATACTGTTGGACGTAACAACTTAAGTTTTCAACTTTTTCTGTAAAGATATCGATACTCCCAAATAAATTTGTACCTTAACTTTATTATTTATTGTAAATGCATACATAGTAACATAAGTACTAATAGTACCGTATTGACTTTTATGATAAGCAAAGGTAAAAAATTTGTTATAAATCAGTTACGATATAGTGGTCACTTTGATGTTAGGCTTTATATGACTAGATTGCGAATAAAAATATTAATGTGAAGGCTTATTTATAGTATGTTATTATATACTATACAGTCTGCGGATTAATTAATCACTGTTAATTTTATCAAAGCTTCAGTTTCCTGTCGGAGTTCTTTTAATAACCCGAGCACTAACGGCAGCATGGGTCTTTCGCAAAACTTTTGACAATTTTTTAAATAGCAGGTGCTGAATGTTGCGGACAGTCTTTTTAGGTTTTTGGTTTTTGTTTGGCTTGAGCTTAAGTCCATAAGCGTGTAAACTTGATTCTTCTGTTCATCTTCAGGAAAATCATAGCTTCATAACCGATTCGTAAAGTAAATAGTCCAAAGTAAATAGTTTTTTTTCAAGCGACTCTCTTTTGTAATAAAAGTCACATTTTCTTTTGTTAGCATCGTTCTTAAATTTTGTAGCTTCAGCACAGATTTAGAGAGCTGGTTGAAAGACTTTACTTTGGATCCATTCTTCTTCTTCTATAATATGATGCAAGCTTACCTTGCTTTTGCTAGATTATTTGTTATGTTTGCATTTTTCTCCATTCTTGTAAGGCTGACATTCCATTTTGAATGGACATTTTGTCCATCTGGACCTCTTGAGTGGTCAATGACCCAACTGAAGAACCTATTTCGTCCTGTTTTTAAGCTAAAAAATAAGCTGAAGGTGCGTCTTCACACAAGAGTAAAACAAAATACAATACATCGTACTGACAGTGGTGAAATTAGAGACAAAAACTTTCCCACTAGTCAGGCGTATTCTAATTTCTCAGCGTTAATATGAATTTCGGTACTCGACTGCATTGAGTCTTCATACTCAGTCAGATTATATGCCAGAATCCTCTATATATAATGAGTCGCTTGGTATGTTCATTCCCTGCAAAAAAGTGTGTATAATGAAAAGCACAGCATGTCCTCCAAGGCATTAGTTTGAGTGCAGAATGCTCCTTGCCTGGCACACCACATTCCGATACCCCACTTTCATTCAATGACTTTATGCTATTTGATAAGCCATTAATATGCCCTGATTTCCTGGTTCAAATTCATATGTGTGGCTTATAGTTAGTTAGAGATTAGCTTGCTTTAATGTTGTAACATTCAACATGTTCGCACTATTTGGTGGCAAATGGAAACGTTTTAAATTGAGTTAAAATGCACCATACCTGCAGTGCTTAATTCTACTGCCGCAGAAACATGAATTTTCGATCATGAATTTTCATATAAATTGATTACAGATAGATTCTTGCACGCATTCACACTTAGTTTTCATAATCGTACTGACATTTAAACTCACAGCACGTACTCACCTATCCGAAAAGTAGTTTCTCTTTTCGATACAGATATCTCGTGTTCTTAATGTGGGTATCTGTTATGAAAGCCTGATTGCCCATTTGCCCGATGCCCCATTGCACATGGAAAAACTAAGATGTAGCTCACTGTCCAAATACCTCTTTCTGATGACTCGAATATCATCTTTTTGTACCGGTTCAAACTTCGTAAAATGTACCTTTCTCCTTTGAAAAAGATTTGCGGTTTCTCTGATATCTCCGCAAACCTTAAGGCCGTTGCTACCTCTGGGTTTCGTGTCATCGGAATCTATTATCATTTTACTACCGCGCCATAAATTAAGCTTCAAAGAAGAGCCATATCGTGCAGGGCAAATATCTTTTCTTACTGGTCTTGGCAATATATCAAGCGTTCTCAATTCGAGAGGGGTGGTCACGTGTATCTAACGTGAGAACCTGCCTTGTAGGTCCACAATGACATATAATCATTGCCCTCAATCTTATTAATAAGTACTTATGAATGGGTACCAATTCGAAGCCATGTGTGGACCATAAACATCTTCTAGTTTTAAACCAAGGACGCTCTGGCTCTGCACTATCATTTCAAACCAAGCTGAAATGGGCTCTGGCAAGGCTTATAAAATTATCTGAAAATTTTTGTCACATCAGCTAAGCGTTTTCGGTTTTTGTGAGCCCAGCTTTCTAAAGTAGACCCCAATCAGGTTTATCTTAAGTGCCGCAGAAATAATAGAAATCTGAAGACGGTACGTTACCTGCGTCAGTGGCTTAATTGGGGTGGTATTTATATAAAAACAAAAACAATTAAGGCTTCCAGAATAGGAGTCATTGTTGCTTTTGCATAAATCACACGAGCTACAACAATTTGTTTTCCCCTAACTGGGACCTCTTTTCGTTTGTTTTGATGTCTCCTATATGAATATATCTCGGCCGCCACGACAAAATAGAAGTGGCAACAAAGTATATCTTTTATCAAGTTTTTGCGAATATTGAAAAGCCCATGAAATGAATCATTAAATTTTTTTGGTAATCTGAAACATTATAAAACTGGAAAAGTTTGCATATTTAAACAATTGTCTCTTTTATAATCCAAAAAAGTTATGGGGAAAAAAATGACTGAACCTATTGCACCATCGTCCAATGTCCCTTTATCTTAGGTAAACAAAAATTCCCAAAGAGGCGCCAAATCAGTTTTAATTTTTTTTTTCGTTTTCTTTTTTATTTGATAAATAATAACAATGCGATAAAACTGAAGTTATCAATTGAAGTAGATTGAAATCAATCAAGCTTTTATAGAATGATGAGAATACTTCATTGCACCACGTAAATTTGTACGTATAGGTATATTCTTGTACAAACCATACACCGGGTGGCGGGCTTCTTTTTACAGTTTTAAAAATATTAGGAGTATATGTACAATAGATGCACGAATAACATTCCAAATGTGAAAACAATCACATTTCACTAATATCCATTAGATTGCAAATATCAAAATTAGCTATTTGTTTAAACTTGGCAAAAATATTGGCAATATTTCAAGAAAACATTTCTTCTCCTGATGGAAGGCGTTCGAACACACATACGAATACATGTATCTACAAGTATTTGCTCCAACAAATTAAACAAAATTATTGGAAATTGAAAAAAAAAGAGAAAAAGAAGGTTATTACATAACAGTTTTGAATGAATGTATAATTCAATGTTTTGAATTTAGAATCGAAATTGAAAATAACTAATGTTGTCCAGAGGAATGATTTATAAAAAAAAATAAAAACATTAGTTTTGAGCGTTGCATATTTACGAGCACATTCGATGACTCAATGTACAAATTCTTGTGTAAATATTTTGCACTGGTGCATTGGCGTATCGGTTTGCCATACTCACAGATATTTATGTACATACCTTGACTGGCAGGCATATGGTGCAATTGTTTATTCATTTTGTTTATAAATTATTTTCATCCCAGACAATTACGTCAAATGAATTAAATGGTTTTTTTTTCAGTTTTTCTTTCATTTATTTTCATTTAATGACCGCATTTTAATTTTGTTTAGCTTATCCTCGCCAGACCTAAGAGGATCGTTTTTATTTTTTTGCGAGCAGCGGGCTAAGATTGTTGTCTTATTTGAAAAAAAAAACTAAAGAGATTGAAGCTGCCTGTGTAGATAAAAATATTAACGAGTTTTAGTGGATAGGTGTTTATCATTTTACTTTCATTTGCAAAACCCAAAGTCCATAACAAGTCTTGTTTTACCCCCAATCCTAGATAATTATTGACACCAGTTGTTATATGCCATTCAATGTAGTTGTTACGAGTAGGTCACTATACAAGGTGGCGCAAGATTAATCACAAAATTTAGTTTTTGAATTCCTTTTTTACTAAATAAAAAGGTTTTGAGTGATTAAAATCTTTATTTGGACCTTTACAATTTTTTCTGTTAAGTGGGAAGATGATATCCGCCAAGTGGCTGCCGCCAGTGTTGATACCCATTTGTGCCCTTTTTATCGCATTTTCCATGACTTTCCGCAAGATTTCCGGTGATAACTGTTCGCATTCCTGTCGAATATTCTCCTTAAGGGCTGCGATTGTCTAAGGCTTGTTGGCATAAACCCGCGACTTCAAGTAGCCCCAAAGAAAGAAGTCTGGGATGGTTAAATCGGGCGATTTTGCTGGCCCTGTCAAATCGCCAAAACTTGAGATTACGCGACCAGGAAACGCTTCCTTTACAATATCCATTGTGGCTCGTGTTGTGTGTGCGGTTGCACCGTCTTGTTGAAATCACATGTTCAACAAGCCCCGCTCATCCAATTCCGGCAATAAGAAGTCGTTTAGGAATGCGCCTCGTCGCTCATGATGATTTTCGACACAAAATCGTCCTCTTCGTTGTTGAGATTGAGGATGGCTTGACAGTAATTCACACGGGCTCTATTGCTTATCGTTTGTATTCTACAGCTGTCTAGTTCACAAATGTCAAATATGATTGACGTACGACCCCATTTGCAAAAATTATAATGATTAATTTTTGATGATTAGTTTTGCGCCACCTTTACAAGTATTGCTAGATACCTAGTGAACAGCTTTCATGTTGGCAAATTTAGAACAAGTGCACAATTATTTCATATGTGTGTAAAAATAAAATTTTTCTCTTGATATCTTAGATGTCCGTTGTAAATGTCGTGACTCGGCCTTTCAATACTGTTCCCTCAGCCGAGCTGCTTTCATCTATGGTTTTCTAATCTTTTACACTTTTTTCTGCAGAACAGGTGCAAATCTTCCCTAAGACACTATGGGGATCACAAGCGCGTGCTCAAAGTGATGTGAGATTTCTACTCACTAAAATAACCTGCCTACAATATTAATGATTATCTTACCACAACAAAACTTCGACTTAACAAGAAGTTCTTTTTATCATAAAATAGATACGTTTGGCAAGTACACTTTCAATTAAAGTTCCTGCTTGTTCCACTTTTTATAGTGATTTCATTTTATCGCGCTAGGTCCAGAAGTGTCCTTTGGAACACATTCGCACTCAAGGGGTTATAAGTACCCTTAAAATGATTTCACACAGCGCGGGCGATGGAAAGTTAGAGAGGAAATAAAGAGAGGTACCGATGTATGAATATTTGGAGGTTATTATGACTAGGAAGTAAAGAATTCGTCAGGGCATTCCATGAGCGAATTGTTCGGCTTAGGAAAGAATCACGATATTTCAGGGTACGTCCGAAAGTGGGATTAAGGGTGTACTAATGGGCATTCATAGCGAGGGGGGTGTTACGGTAAGGGGTTTGAAGGGACGGAATGCTACTGGCAATTTTGGCGGAGCACTGGTGGTGAAAATAGCGATAGAAGAGGAGGATACAGGGGACTTTAAGTCGGTGGCCGAGGGTGTCAATCGACTGTGTAATAATGGCATAACCTATAAGTTTTATCGTACGGTTTTAAATTTTATCGAGCGACTGCAAAGAAGTCTTATGAGCTCCTGACCAGATGTGAGCATTGTACTCCAATTTTGAGCGAATGGAAGCCTCATATGTTGAAGCCAGATCAGAGGGGGTGAAATACTTCTTGCATGGCACAAGGAAACTTAGACATTTCGCAACATTTTTGGCGACTTCGAATACGTGGTCATTCCAACGTAAGTTGTCATTGACACACATACCGAGAATGGAAAGTTTTTCGGTTTCAACGATGCAACTGCCATTCATGGATAATGGCTGGGTAGCAGACAGCATTGTGTTTTAGAAGTTTTAAATTCCACTCTGTCGGTAGTCCTCCAATTGGTTATGCTGTTAGTACCAGAATTTAATGAGCTTAATATACGCTGCCGTTTCCGTTCTACAGCCAAAGAGCAGGGCCGTGAGTTCGGGAACGAATATGAAAAGCAGTATTGTCGTCAGCAAAGTAGTAAAGTAAAGACAGAACGGAGCCCTAGGGCACACCAGCATTTATTTTGTGAATCTTAAACTTGAAATCATTCAAGACAACTTGAATTGAACGTTCCGAAAGGTAATTTCTAAACTGTTGAAGAAGAGAGTCGTCGATCGCAAATGCACGCATTTCTGACAAGAGAGCCCAATGCCAAACTCTGCCAAATGCTTTAGAAATATCTGCTAGTGCAAATATCTTGCTTTCGCCAGATTGATGTAAACTTTGGTTCCACTTTTCGGAGTCGTGGATTCGTCCCATTGAAGATTCGACGCACTCAAGTGTAGGCGGAGACAAAGCACAATCTGGAAGCGTTGAGCTGTCCGCAAAGTGTGCAGCAAGCAGATTGGCTTTGTCCAAAGAGCTGACAGCTAGAATGTCATTTTAAATGAGCTTTGGGATGAAGGATGAGGCAGAGTTTCAAATATTTTTGACGAACGTCCAACAATTTTTGCTACCTTGGGGACACTGTAGTATTTGTAGCCTTAATTTTTGGTCGTATAGAAATTTCACACGACTAAGAAAAGCTTTGCAGTCATTCCGGGCTTAATTTTTTTCGGTTTCGCTCTGTCGGATGAGTCTTTGAGAACCGAAAAAAACATTTCTCTTTCCCTGACAGCCTCTCTACAGCCCGAATTGTAACACGCCTTTTCTTTTGGTCTTAATCCGGTGAGAGATAGAGGATCTCATTCCAAAGAGAATAGTGCATGTGATCAAAACAGCAGCGGAATACATGTCGTTATCGAGGAAACATAACGACCAGTTAAAATTCCTAAAGAAGTTGTGTTAAGCCCGCTCCAATTGGCTTTCTCATATGGCCATACCGTTCTTTACGGTGCATAGATAATTTTTTCCTAGAAATTCGTTTTCTTTATACAACCTTAAAGTTATATGAGTGCAGACCAGCTTTTGCAATTGCTTACAATATAGCGGCTTGTTTTCGAGCCAACCCCATAAGCGGAGCAGCAGCGATGCAGTAAAAATGGGAAACTCGTTACGCATAAGTTCGTTTAACCAGGAAAGGGTTAATAAAAGGATAAGAAGAAGAATAGCGGCTTGTTTTCGCTACTGAGCCTGTAATGTTTACCAAGTAACCAATTCATTTCTCTTTATTTGTTTTTAATTTCTTCTAAATTTTTTAAAGTGCGACTTCTATTCTAACTTTTCGTCGATTGTGATTCCAAGGTATTTAGCCTCGTTTGTGAATTGATGGCAGACCGAATTTATGAGGATAGGCAACTGAATTAACTGAAAAACTGGCGAGATATCAGGGATACAAATCTTTTTTTGCTTCCAAAGCTTTCTCAATTACTTCAGTGGTTGTATGTTGAATGCTTACTCCTGAACCCAAACTGGTGATTAGCGATAAGATTTTTCTACATCAATAACTGGTAGTATACTGTTAAAGGTTTTCGATAAAATTGGGAAAATTGAAATCGTTCTTTTAGAATTCTTGTCATTCAGGACGATTATGACTTCAGCAATATTTCACTGACTCGGAACGTATTCTAACATGGGGGGCTTTAGTAATATAAAAAAGCTAAGTTAATGGTTTTCTAGGCGGCATTTTAAGGACTTCTCCGGTCGTAACCTAGAGCTTTCTTTGATTTTAAATTCTTGTGGTGCATTTGTCATCTTATAATTGTCTTTTTCCTGAATTACTGATATTGTGGATGAGTGCACGATTGTCGAATGCATAAAGGTCTCTTCCAGATGAGAAGCGAATATTTCCGCTTTCTCCTTTCCAAACCGAATAATAAGATTATTTTTGTTGTTAAGCTTTCAGGATACATGTCATATATATAGTTTTGCTGTGAGAGACAGCAGGTTACACATAACGAATTTTATGCTTACCATTTGTTTTATCTCTCGGGAATGATTCACGAATTGCATTTTTCCTTTGATTGGATGTGTTGTTCTATGTGGCATATTGAACGATTTCAAAGAAGTGATCAATATCGACATCTAGTTCATAGAGTGTTTCAGGTGATTCGTTCGCTTCTACTTTTTCTTTAATCTCTATGTTGAGAAGGCAATTTGCTATTTCTATCCTTTTGTGGAATGGAGATGTTTTTGGGATTTAGTGGTTGCAGGCTTTTAGAGGCAATATTTCAGGGCCTATTTTAGCGTGTACCGAATATCAAAGTCACATTACAACTAGTGTCACATTATAAGAAAGAACAAGTTATAGTAGCGTTATACTGAAAGCTTGAACTGAGTTAAGTAATGAACAATGATATTAATAGAGGGGCCAACCTCGTATAAATAAATCTTTTTGAGATTTCTCTGCATTTATTCTACATAAACAGCTATAATTCCACTCCAATGTAGGAAAATTAAAAAGAAAACCAAATGCAACATAGCTTTAGTCAATGTGTTGAAATTTGATACGGTCAACACCTAAGACTTGTCATCGTACATAAATCGTGCCTTTATAATTTAATTTACGTGAACACCTCCGTAAATCTATAAGTTCATTCGTATTTGACCTTTTCTTCAAAAGGTATTTGTACATAGATATAATCTTTTCTTGCTTGGTGTCGTATCTGATGATGATATCATCACTTGACATCTTCTGTCCAGTATTCTTGAAACGTATTGAAAATTACAGCATTGCGTCAGTATATTGAAACCGAAACAAGAAATGGAACATCAACGACAGAGGTGGTTGGGAAGGCAAAGGTAGGAAGCGTGCTAGATGTGTACTCGTATGAGGAATATTTGATAGTTTCATCTAGGCCCTGGGGGTAAATCGCAGTGTAAGGCCAGGAATACTATTGTTCTTGCCGCATGAGGCAGTGGCAACCGAATATACTCGTAATCCTCAAAAAAAAAAAAAAAAAAAAACAGGTGAAGGACTCCTGCATAACAATTCAATAGGAATTGCTCGTTTGTATCTATATGTTTGCAGGTACGAGTAGCTACAGAGAGTAAATACCATTAAGAATGCATTCATACCTAGAACCCTGCGGGGGAACATGTTAAGCTGTGAACTTGTCTACAACCCATAAATGAATCTGACAGTGACAAATTGATATCATCAATAATGTAAAGGGAAACGAAATGTAGATAAATCGTTTGTTCTGAACAAGCTCAGCCAACACTGCAGTAGGACAGCCGTTAAGGGTATTTGTGCATTGCAATCAAAGGTAGTGCATTTCGTAACGAATGGAAAGTCACGTTCCGGTTAAACATTGTAATAGTATGTCGGTGTAATTCACCTTATCAGAAACACTAAATGTTCCGATTGATAAGGAAGAATGACGTCCGTGACTTGAAGTATAGCACTAAAGATACGAGTTTTTGAAACTATTTTATTAAATTAAAATATGTTGTCAGAATAATTTTTTCCTTTCAATAAGGCGATCTAGAAATCATCTGATTATTTCATTCTTATTGCATAGACTTGCACATAGTTGGTATGGACTCGTACGTAGCCGATTTGACGTAATATAAATGGGTGATTGAGGGCAAGCCCATACTGTAAATGTAATTGATAATTTGTCGCTAAGATTTCATAAGAATTATTTCGAAATTCGGTATTATTAAATATTTATTGTAGTTTCCTATTGATTGGCAGTAAATATGTAAAATTCCGATACATTTAGCCTCCGCAATTAAAGCTTCAACAAACATAACACCATTATGATGAACGGACTTGAAAAACTATGTTTCAATACCAACTTTGCTTTATTTCGAGATTTGTATCGACTATCGTATAAGCAAAACAATATTTAGTAATGTGCTTATATAGGAATCAGTTAGGAAGACCAGATGAACATATCTTTCTTGGTGTGACATTGCATTTTCACATGTAAGTTAAATTTGAAAGAAATAAAGCGAGCAACTTCCCGCTTCCTGAACTTTGTAATTTTAATAAAATTGGAGCTAAAAATTATCTAAGGATGGAAGTTGGATATATTGAGCGTCGCTTAAACGATCCCCACACAACTCATATTTAAACTTTGCGTAAATGTCGATATTTCGAAATTTTTTTAAAACTTTACCAATCTTTCTTGTCTCTTATTTTTGCATATAATGGAGAATCATATCTTTAATCTTAATAAAGCATTACCATTCGACACCTTATAGCAACATTTTTACGGTATCTGCTGTTTTGTTATACTTATGCTTATATCAATCCATTACACAGCAAAGCTTGTGATGTCCTTGAACTATTTTTTACCTTTACTCAAATGCCTTACAAGGCACAATTACTGACAAAAATTATTTCTCAATAAAATTTTAGCTGCGAGATATCCAATTGGCAGCTCCTTAGTAGTTAAAGATGCTGATTCGCGTCGCTATTGGTAATAAAACCAACTTCTCTTTCCATTCGCAGTCCACCGAAAAGCGACTAGAATGGTGCCATGGATAACAAATCTTAAGCTACAGAGAGTATAGGGGCCTCTAACACAGTACAACAAGTTTTTAAGTTAACAAGAATTTTTGAACAAACTATATTAATACAACGTGATGTTAGAGGCACTTTTTTAGGTAAAAATGGATTGACGGTCAATGGGGGCAAGATCAATTATATGCTGTAAAGCTTAAAGGACACCCAATAATGACGTATCGGGCAGAACGTCACCCTCAACAGATATATCTCTGAGGCAGTTAAGGACTTTGTCCACCTAGGCGCCGCTATCTATTCAGAAAACGACACAAGCGCAGAGATTAAAGAAAAGATAACTCTTGCCTATCAATACTTGTTTTGGCTTATAAGGCAATAAACTAGCAAAGCTCTATCTCGAACAACAGAAGTGATCCTATATAAGACCTTAATAATCCCAGTCTTTCTGGGGTGTTTTTCGGTCGCATCTGGATAGACAGTAAGTGAAGGAGGGGCTGGACAGCGTCAACGGCTTTATCAGAAGAGCAAAGGTCCCTCGACTGGGATAGCGAATGGGCAACGAAGCTCTCTTCTGAAAAGTCTTGGAGTCCGCCCTTAGGGATAGCGCAGTAGAGAAAGATCACGACTCAGGTGGTGCACGCAAGTGGAAGCGGACCTCTGCCAACTTAGCGTTCTGAACTGGGGCTAAAAATTGATCTGACTTAAGAAGTTTGTTGGTTGAGGATCAGGTCCAATCTGGACTGTAGCGCTTCCTTAAGTACTCTTGAGTAGGTATGCATAAAGAGGCAAATTAAAGAGCTTTGAGTGACCACATTCTCTACTTCTGCTAAGGAAAAAATCCCAATCACAAAGCCATGAGTCATAGGTAAGAGACCTTAAGCTATAGGGAGTAAAAGAGCCTTTAACACA
This sequence comes from Volucella inflata, assembly GCA_928272305.1. NCBI lineage: Eukaryota > Metazoa > Arthropoda > Insecta > Diptera > Syrphidae > Volucella > Volucella inflata. The sequence goes on from OV743720.1 coordinate 11,475,611, forward strand.
AAACAACAAGTTTTTAAGTAAACAAGTGTTTTTTTTACAAACTAAACATAAGGCGTGTCAAATTAAAGAATCTTTACTGCTTGTCTCGCTGCACCATTCAAAAATTAAATGGAGTTTTAGCCTGTTAAGATTATCGGCGTGGTACTCGTATATTAGCTAGATTCGTTAACTTCGTCAAAGGCTCTGGGTTCAATCGCCAGTTTAAAAAAAAATATTTTAGGCGTTCTGGTCGTTTTCTCAGGCTAGGCTTATACAATTTGTTTTGTTTCTCTCCTCATTCGAAACTTCCATCCATTGACTAATCGATCTTCTTCTTAAAGCGCTTCTAGTTAGATTTTTTTCGGTTTCCCCCTTTTTGAAAAGGCCGAGATCTCGCACTCGATTTTAAAATCGATGAATCTATGGTTTATCATGGAAATCTTTCACATCAATTTCATTGACTTGGCCTGGGTCAACCACGGACTGATTTATAAATCCTTAATACAAGCAAAACAAAAATAAATTAAATTCTAAAATTCGTACTAACAAAATAAGTTTACATAAAGTATGACTTAAAAAACTACAGGTTTTGCGGTTTTGACATTTGTGAGGCAAACAGAGTTAGAATTCGTATGAATAAGCAGTATTCTTCAAGACTGGATCGTCACGAAACTTCCATGAAACTGAGTGAGTCATGGAAGACGCCGTAACTCTCATTCGGCCTAGAATATCGCTGCTTTGGGTGAAGAAGAAGACGACATGTCGATGGGTTTGGACCATAAATCGCGTCTAACCTACTCTCACGCCCTGTCGTTAACAACGAAGTGGACGATTTTGTGAATACATTAAGAAAAAAAACGTTCGGTTCTGGGCCACAAGTAAAGCATGAAGAGCCAATACATCCGCTCAAATTCATTGCATGGTGTGTTCTTCTTCTGAAGAAGTCATTGGACCATTTTTGTTTTTGGAATGGTGCGGGCACAAATGGTCACTGTGGATGTTGAGCGCTATAGGGCCATGATAAATTAATGTTTTATTTCTCAATCGGATGATTCCTATTCAATTTGAAGAAGTCGTCGTTGAAACTATGGGCAAGTAGCCATTCATATTTTAATGGTATTTGGATTTTGTGGCGACTGTAGTTTAGTTTCTCGTTGTGTACCAAGTAGCACGGTCCGTTGTTGGTAAATTCTTTAACATTAAGGTGACGATTGGAGTCTACCCGTATTTAGGCTTGTGAATAAAATGTCCTATAAGTCCTCCTCCTAGGCATACATATTGGATGACGTTAAATTCCACTTTCGTAAAAAATATTGACAGTGAGCCAGAGACGCCGTTCGATATTCCTTAAACATCCCAAACTTGTATGGTTCCTGTATGGATATTTTGTACGAGTATGTTACTTATAGGACTACAATGCACCAGCGGATTTAATTAAAAATTGCAGTCACATCTTATCGATAATGATGTTGTAGGCTTAGCATTTCTATCTTCATGTTCTTAACGGTTGGCTGATGTTGATTATCACTTCTAATCCGCGACTATTTTTGGTAAAAAATCGTTGAAAAATCCTTTCGCTAAGTAAAGCTTTTTCTTATACAACTTTTTAATACTGGCCCAAGTAACTCAAACACATGTATCTTATACATATTTTCTATGTGCCGTATTAACCGCAATTGACTATTTTTTGTTGAAGGAAACAAAGACACAAAAAGGCAACATAAAAGAAAATAGAAAATTGGAAAGACGCACTGTAATGTAATAAATTTGGTTTTATTAAGATCCTAATAAACTATTTCAAAGGAACTCCAGGAAACGACGGCAAGGGCTCTCCATTTTATGATAGTATACCAGCCGGCACTTTAGATTTAAGACACAAAAGATCGACTGCCTTAATTATTTTAGATTCGTGCTGTGCGTCATCTTCCTTCACAGTATGGAGGATGGCTATAAACTTAAGAGGAAAAGGATGCGAAATCTGTTTCCTCCCATACATCCATGATTCGGGTTCGGTTCTTTTTTTGTTTCATTTTTTGTTGTTTTGTTTTAGAAGTTCATTCGCGAATGTGATTGCTGATAAAGGAATAATTTATATCTTAAGAGTGTGGGGAATGTTCACCTGCTCTAGTGTGTACAAGTTTGAGACGGAACTAAAAAAACAAACTATATTTGCTTGTGAGTTTTTACTTCTGCTCAAATGCAGGTATCTACGAGTATGTAAATACAATACAGCTGATGGCGTATAACAACACTCGAACGTTTGAGTTTACAAAGGCCTTTTGAGTGAAGCGGCTTTGTTTGCGAATTAATGTTTCGCTCCCACGAGGAGACTAGAATTCCATTTATAATTATGTACATAGACGCTTCCGTTTTTTTTCCATTATTTATTGTACTCATATATTCGTTTGTTTATCAAACACGTCGTTTATAGTTTCATAACTATTTTTAAAGGTGAAGTACTATGAACACATATTTATTTTCTTATCTGCGACTTATTTGCAAATAGATTAGAGGCAACATATAGGCGTTAAGTAACTATCAGATATAGTTTTCTGATTGCGCACAAATAAATTTCTTAATACTGTTAAAACGTTAAGATGAACAGAAGTGA